>CM028224.1:23740903-33740903 GCA_016432845.1 Psidium guajava
TTGCAGCTATGGATTTCCAAGGATATCTGCTTGCATGAAGGAACCTTTTGACGCAGGTTCACTGGCGTTTAATAGCACCCACAATATTGTCTTGTTCCCATCACCCAAGGTTGGTCCCATCACCATCACACACACTTCAACGACAAATGAGACAAGAGAGAAAGGAGCGTGAGTCCGCATGATGGACACATACAGGGAAGTGTAGTTTGTCCTGGGTAGATTTTTGTTGTCAACCACCAAGCCCCACGAGAGCCATATGAAGATCAGCGACGAGCCGTCGTCGTCATAGTCCATCGGAAAAACCCCTACTGCGAGTCTGCAGTCTCGAGCCAGTCCACCAAATTCAAGTTCAGAAAGTTGATATTCAAGATTAGCAGGAGCGAGTCAAATGCGTTCGACATCATATCATTTTCGTCCGGATTGTCCAACGACACGTACGACACGGGGAGATTAGTCAACTTCCAAACAGGCTGTCAACCGGATGGTCCAACTGGAGAAGGGACGCTGCATGGATAAGGTGGCAACAACACTTCACACATGCTGGGAGGCATATTGTCGGGCAGATAAGGAAGTTGGAGGAAGACGCTCCACTCACGAAAGGAGAATTGAAAAGGAGGCGGCACTTTCGATCATAAAGGGAAGAAAAAGAGACAAAATGAAGGAGAAGTCTACCATAGAGATGTCAGTGGCTCTCACAATTGATAAAAAAGTGAGGTGGCTGACAATTTCATGTTGAGACTTCTAACTTGATATTAATGTCCCGTTATTCTCCCCGTTTTATCCTGGAGATGACTTCTTTGGGGAGTGCTGTCCCAATTTTTGCTATGGGTTCTGCTCTTAATTAGCTACGTGTATACGTGGACTCTCTGCATGCGGAAGTAGTTCACGCGCAGCTCAAAGTCTCATTTTGTAGCTTTCTTGTCTCGTTCTAGAATCAATGCCTCCAGAATAGATACTTCTTTGCGCTGGAGGTCTTGACACATCCTAGGGATAGCCATGATTACCAAAACAAGGAAAAGAGAGAGAAAGAAAAGGCATTATTCATGGATCCTTGAAAGAAGCAATGGCTCGGTCATAGGGATAAAATAAAGTTCCCACCAAGTTGAAGGAAGTGGATACAGGAAGTATAGGCCACAATAAAAAAGAGAAGCAAACAGGCGCAAATATTGCAGGGCGAGCAGCTTTCAAGAGACCCTTCTGCATTGTTTTGATATGAGCATATGGTCATCAAGAAACCAGAAAAATGCTAAAAAACAAATGGTGGGGAAGCATCAAAAGAAGGGCAACTCTGTTTGCTCTAAAAGGTACGCAGGTCCAATGCACTCGGGATCAACATGAAAGGCCACTTAGAAAGGGGTGGGGCTCGGTCAATGAAAGAAAAAAAAAGAAGGGAAAGAGCCTAGAAGACATTATCACGGCAAGCATGATTAGAAGACAAAGGGGGGAAGGACTGGACTTGGAGCTCCGGTGGCTAACCTCTGGAATGGAGGTCGTTTCGAGTTGATCGTCATCAACGCCGCTTTGGTGGATCTGGGTTGATGGGCTCGAGAGAGGGGGGGGCCTCGGTTTCTTCTTCATTGTCTTTCTTGTTCAACCAAGAATATTTAGAAAAACCCCACAAACTCATAGCATTTCGACCTCACCGAGCTCTCTTACTCGCGGATCGCTGTTCTGTTTATTACCTTTCTGTTACCCCAGCCGATTGAAAAAGTCTTAGATACTACAGTTGCATGGGTTCCTCGGTTTCAACCCCCAGGAAGGAGACGTGAGATTTGTGTGCGTATCAGACGGGTGGAGTTTTAAGTATTAATGAGTTCGTTTGAGTTACATGCATGGAGGCTCGAAACCAATGCAGCTGCGCTTTTGGGGGTCCGAGGCTCTACAACGCTAGGGTTCCCGCGCTCGGTCAAGCACTATGTTAAGATCATCATCGAGAGCTACGTCCCGCACGTCCAAGCAGCGGTCAGTAAGATCCAACGTTCCCGGTCCATTGCCTGGTGTGTCCTACACTTGTTCTGTACGTTCATGATCAACGTAGCTTAAGGCGTTCAACGAGGGATGCCCGCGGCCATGCAGCCTACGTCGTGTTGGCTCGCAAGTTCAAGGACGTTCGGGGAATCAAGGCCAACACGTTCAGGGAACTGCAACACTTCACCGTCGGCTTGGTTTCCGGAGAAAAGCTCGGACCGACGGCCTTGTACGCAGCCAGACCAGTCATCGACCCGAAGGTTGTGCCGGATCCATCTCTAGATCGAACTCAATGGCAGAACATCGGGAAGGTTAGCGACAACAAAAGCTGGCCTCGCGCGATCCTTCTTTTCGTTTGATTTCAAGGCATAAAGCGTAGAGAAAGGAATGAAGTCAAATGCTGGGTCTGGGTCTCTTGAAATCTCCTTCGAAGATGGAGTCCACTGGCGAAGTAGTGGCGGATTTAGAAGAGGAACGGAGAGGAAGAGGGGGAACCCAGGAACCATCTTCTCAAAAAAAAAAATAAGGAACTCGATTAATCTGACCTATTCGGCGAAGAAGAGCAGGGGTGGTCGCGACTCTTCCGGAACAGAGTCGAGCACTGAGTCCAGAGACTGCAGCTTGAGCTCGAACAAATCGAGCTTCGAAAGCTCTTCAAACCGAGGAAGCATCGAAAGCGAAACAGAGGGAGAGCACTGAATCAGAAATGGAGAAGGGGGCCGGTCATGCTTATATTGGCAACAGCAGAACTTCATGCCATCAACACGATGGCTGGAATATTGGAAAAATAGTCAACGACACCCTCCCAGTGCTGAATGAGGCCAGCTTGTGATTCCTCTGTAAAGTTGAGTTCTTTCCCTTTCCGCGGGGAAAGAATATCTGGATTCGGTGTTGGAGAATGTTCAGCTATTTCTGGGTTTTTACTTTTGGCGAGGAATCGTTCGGAGGGTATTATCATCGGCGAATTTCAGTCGTGGGTATGGAGAAAAATGAAGATAGTTGGATGATGTCGTAATCCGCTATCTCCTGAAGTGATTGTAAAGAGTATCGCATCAAAGCTGATTTCTTCTTTTGCGTTGCCAATCTCTTGCTCTTTGCAATGTAGTTGGTTGATCTTCATTTGCCCAAAATTAAGGTTGTCCCCAATCGGCATCAACCCCCAGTCGAAAAGAACCCTTTTTATCTCTCTCCTCCTCTATCATAGGAACCACCAAAAAGCGAGATTCTTTCGTTACAACCAATTTTTGCGTGTGATTGTGATTCCTGTGAGAGACTCTCTCGCCGGTTGTTGTCAGTTTGGTGAAGTTGCAGGAATTTTTCTTCTTCCATTTTCTTTAACCCAGATAAGCATTGTTTTCTCATTTCTCAGAGTACCCTTACTTTTTATCAGCTTATTGCATATACCGTTTATGATAATCAGACCTCTTTCGATGATGTCTTTCTCTAAAAACTATGAGTCCTGGTAAAAGCGAAAAAGAGTTCTCCCTTGCCAAAACTCTTTATCTTTGAGGGGTTGCTTAGTTTGAAAGGATCATGAGGCTATTGAACCTCTTGGGCAATTCTTTGGATGCTCGGCATCGGGAGGAACGCTTAGTTTTGGCAGCAAGAGATGGTGATCTGCAAGAAGCGAAGGCTCTATCGGAGTATAATCCTCGTCTTGTGAGATATTAAACTTTCGGGGTTCGTAATTCACCTCTCCATTATTCTGCAGCCCAAGGCCACCATGAGATAATTTCATTGCTGCCCAAGTCTAGAGTGGATATTAATCTCGGGAATTACCGCGGTCAGACTGCATTGATGCAAGTTTGTCAACATGGTCACTGGAAAGTTGCTCAGGCTCTTATTCTTTTTAAAGCTAATATTCACATATCAGACTATATAAATGGGGGGTACTGCTCTTCATTCGGCTGCTTTGAATGGCCTTACCCGGTGCATCCGATTCCTACTAGCTAATTATATTACTAGCAATCCTGATGTGTGGAATGTCCTAAGAAGAAGAACCTACAGCGAGGAGCTTATTACAGAAGTTGAGGAAGATGCTCTATCACAAGTAATTAACAGAACTTCTGATGGAGGCATTATTGCACTTCATATGGCCGCACTAAATGGGCATGTCGAGAGCATACAGTTACTCTTCAACTTGGGAGCATCTGTTTCTGAAGTTATTGTAGAAAATGGCACCACAATTAATCTAATAGGTGCTGGAAGCACCCCACTTCATTACGCTACTTGTCGTGGAAGTCATGCAGTTGAAGATGTTGGTGCCGGTGAATTGGATCTTCTATCAGAAGGAGAGATGAGAGAGAATAGCGAATATAGGTCTAACGAATGAGCGTCCAGCATGGACTGACCTTCACCTTCGAATGGCTCAGCAACGTCACACCAACCACCCATTTTTCTCTCTCTCTATCTCCTCTCCGTGTGAATTATGCTGGGGCGCTCTACTCTCTGCATCTGGCTCGAGCTCTACTTTGGCGAGTCTCTTGTGCGCTCATCGCTTCAGCGGAAATGACGTCGCCTCGGCGAATCCACTCACGTCACTATTTGTCTTCGGAGGACTCAATCATGGCGAGAAGCCGCGCCGCCATAGAGGTCGGCCATGACAGCGTCCATGGTCATCACCAAGCCCAATCCTCTCGTTAACACCATAGCCATCCCGATTCCATCTGGATTGAAATATAGGTTCGATGAAGCTATGAGGAGAAATGATGTGAAGGTTATTTTCTCGGCTAGCAACGGTGGAAGTTTCTCTAGTATTTTTGACACCAATGCGCTCGACGAGATTCATAAAGCTAGAGATATTTCCTTTCTCACTTACGTATCCATTGAATTCGTGGTCAACGCAATGGTAAATGCCAAAAAGCTTATTGTTGCTGCTGTAGAAGGACTTACTCTTGGACGTGGTATGGAATTGGCGCTGGGATGCCATGTATGTGTAGCAGTGCCAAAGATACAACTTGGCTTACCAGAACTATCACATGGGGCAATTCTAGGATTCGGAGGACCCAACATCTCCCGAGGCTTTTGGGACTACCCAGGACTATTGAAATGATGCTGGGAGTTGGAAGCTGAGTCTCACAGGTCGGGACACTGAGGAATACCCGCTAGACCTTGCTGAGTTGTCGTAGCCTTCATATGTTACTCAGGTCTCTCTGTTCGTAGCGCTTCAAAAAAAGGAGCCCAAAATAAAAGGGTGAACCTGAATGCGACTCTTGCTCATCACTATGGTTGTCAGTTTTATCTGTTACGCCCTCCCCGGATACCTCTCCATTGATGCTCTTCTCGTGGGTGGGCTAAGTTTGGTTGTACGGTATAACTGCCCAGCAAGTCGAGCCAGCGTACCACAGGTTTTGCGTCGGAGCCTTCATGTTTAAACGGGCGGGGGATCTAAACATATCGCGGTGGCTCGATGGTGACGCCTTAGTCCTCTATAGTGAACGTCAGGATTGTGTATGTGTACTTCGAGGCGAGCAAATTCGCTGGAGTAAGGATATCGTCAAGCAAGAGGGGCTGTCCGTGCTATTAATGGCACAAATTTCCTTCTACATCTCCTCCAGTCACGAATATATCCACCTCCTGTTGCTCTTGACTGCATACGTGCTCTGGTAGGCCGTGTGCTACTTGATTAGCCAGAGATAATACCATTGCACACATATTAACGGAGCTCCAGGTGAGTAACCTCTTTTCTCTGGACTTGCAGATTATATATTTATGCACATTTGGTTATTACTCTGATAATGCATAAGCTGCAAGTCGTTTGTTTAAATCCTGAGATGTGGGTTCTGTCGGTAGTTTTCTGTATCATGTGCAATTTTTAACATATTTAATCATTTTGAATATGCACTTTCTTTAGTACATAGAAATTGCAGTGCACTCGTCTCAAGAATATAGGATAATTGTTTTGCAGAGTTTCCAAGTCTTCGACTCACGGAATCTGTGAGTCGGTCACCAATTATTTTATGTTATAATTGTTTTTCGGTCCAAAGTTCGAAGGCAGTTTGTCCACGGATACAATATTCAGTCTTTTGGTGTAATATGGAATTGATTTGATTTTTCTTTAGGTTGGAAAAATTTCAAATTTTAAAAAAAAACTTTTTCTCAAAAATTAGGAAACGGGTCATTTCGACTGACCAATCCTATTTTTAGTGAATTTCCACCCCAATCTTTTCAAAATGACGATTTTGCCCCTTGTGGGTAAATTGTCTCGAAAAATTCTGAAAAATTCAAAAAAATCTCAGAAATTAGGAAACGGGTCATTTCGACTGACCAATCCTATTTTTGATGAATTTCCTTCCCGATATTTTCAAAATGACGATTTTGACCCCTTATGGGCAAATTGTTTCAAAAACTTCTAAAAAAATTCTCTGAAGTTGTGGAAACTAAAGAATGACAACATTCAACTGGCTTGACCTATTTTCATCCCCCCTCTTTGAAAAATGACCATTTTATCCTTCTGGTCAGTTTGACCCAAACTTTTCTCAAATCATCCCAAATGAATTTTTCATGAAATTGGTATTGAAAGGGCGTTAGAATAATCTAGCGCAACCAAGTCCCCGAACTCAAAATCTCTGGTTCGCAGAAATAAATTAGTTCTCCCGCTAATTTATTTAGGTTTCTAATCAGCCTACTAAAAATGATTAGTGGCGACTCCAAATTTTAAAGCCATTTGAACAAAAAACCAAAGCCGGGATTTGGTAAATCTTGGGAAAGCTCGAACTAGATTAGTTAATTTAATCAATTAATCTGGTAATCCATTAATCTAAAAATGAATTTTAGGTCGCGACAATAAGCAGTGATTTCAAATCCAGAGATTAATCATACTCTAGCAACTTTAGGTAAGGTAGAGTTTGGTTTTTTGGGGGTGATAGTGGAAAAGTTGACAGATAAGTCACCCTTACTGCCACTCTACAGAACCGTACATGAGATTTTCACCTCATACGGCTCCTCGTTCAATTCTTTCGAAGTCATTGGGTCCTTTTCCTCGTTCGAGAATCTCCTCCCTTCTTCCACTCCGCCCCGAAGAGTAACTAGGACCAATTCAGTTACGTTTTCATGTTCCAATTGAACACTTTCCATTTTGGATTATTCTCAAAGGAGAAGATTCTTCTTTTTACCAAACATCTGCGGATCCAATCACAATCTTATAATAAGAACAAGAGATCTTTCTCGATCAATCTCCTTGCCCCTCATTCTTCGAGAATTAGAAAGATCCTTTTCAAGTTTGAATTTGTTCATTTGAAATCTGGGTTCTTCTACTTCATTTTTATTTACTTATTTTTGGATTATTTTTCCCTCTCTTTTTTTATTCTTTTATTCCCTTCTATCATTGTTGACACCTGATTTTTAATCATGTTTTCTCTTTTAAAATTAATACAAAATCTATAAAAATTTGTAAAATTGAAAAATCAATTTTGGGGACCTTGGCCAAGCTTAGGGAATCAATTTTGATCAAAAAATAATTTTTCATATTTTTGGTATTTTTCAGCATTTTTTATTTTCGAAAATTAATAGAAAATCCATAAAAATTGAGAAACTTATAAAATCAACTTTGGAAGCCCTAGCCAAGCCTAGGCAACCATTTTTGAACAAAAAAATAATTTTTCATATTTTTTGAATTATATATATATTTTTAGAAATTAGGAAAATATTTAATAAATAATGGCGTTTGAGGTCACAAAAAAAATGCAAAAATGGTCAATATTTTTCTTTTAAATTCCTTTTCATGTTGGCCATCACAAATTTATAAAAAAAAAAAAAACCCAATTCGGGGTCGTGTATTTCTTCACGAGCATAATCTCGAATCGAGCCTAAAAAATTTAATTTGAGTCAATTTATTTTCACTTTTTCACTTTTGGAAGTTGTGACATTATTCTCTAATATTTTAAATTTTTATCTTGGCCCAATTATACCCAGAATGACTCAATTTTACAAAAGGGCTTTAATTAAATTTTGCGGCAAGAAATAAGCATAGGGGAGATGTGTTGAAAATTTTGAGAAGATTTGGACTTAAAGAAATATTTCTCCGTGGACTGAATTGCAAATACTTAAAATCTCATGGACTAGAGTGCAAATACTTAACATTTGAGGGATTATTTTGTAAATAATAAAAAGAAGAGTTAGTGGAGAAATTAGAATAGAGAAGGAAAGATGGAGAAGAGGAGATAGAGAATGGAAGATGGAGAGGAGGAGATGAAGAAGAGGAGATGGAGAGGAGGAGATGGAGAAGAGAAGATGGAGAAGAATAGATGAGAATAGAGAAGGGAAGATGGAGATGAAGAAGAGTTAGTAGAATGGGAGATAGATATGGAGAAGGGAAGATGGAGATGAAGAAGAGTTAGTGGAGAAATTAGAATGTGAGATAGAGATGGAGAATGGAAGATGTTGAAGAAGAAGAGTTAGTGGAGAAATTAGAATGTGAGATAGAGATGGAGAATGGAAGATGTTGAAGAAGAAGAGTTAGTGGAAAAATTAGAATGGAAGATAAATGAATGGGTTATAAAAGGCGGAAGAAGAGAGTTTGGATGGGGGGAATTCTTTGGAGAAAAAAAATTTGAAGTGTTTGAGAGAGATTTTTTAGGGGGAGAGAAAATTTTGGATGTTTGAGAGAGTTTTGAGAGATTCAAAAAAAATTAGAAAGGAAGAAAAAATCAAAAAAAAGAGAGAGAATCCTTTTTTTCAAAAGAGAGTCTTGAAGATGGTGGGAGTTTAAATCTAGATGTTACCATCCATAATTCCTCTACCGATCAACGCAAGTCACGAGTTCATCCCCATCGTTCGAGCCGCGATCTTGATCCATAAAGTGACATGAGGTCCGAATTCGACAATCAAATCTGTCAAATCAGGTAACAATCCTAACCATTAAATCTTCGAGAATTTTCTTGCCCAAATGAATTGATTTAAATTTCGATTATGTCATGTCGTACTTGTATGTCTCCATATCCACATACCGCATTTGTATTTGTGTTGTCATTAATTTACGCGTATCCACCTAAAAAAATTTTTTCGACTGGCCAATCCTATTTTTGATGTTTCCACCTCCCGATCCTTGAAAAATAACCGTTTTATCCTTCTGGTCAGTTTGACCCAAACTTCTTCCAATCATCCCAAATGAGCTTTCATGAAATAAAATGGTACCGAAAGGGCGTTAGAATGATCTAGCGTAATCAAGTCCCCGAATCCATTTTCTCTGGTTCGCAGAAATAAATTAGTTCTCCCGCTGATTTATTTAGGTTTCTAATCGACCTACCAAAAATGATTAGTGGCGGCTCCAAATCAAAAATCTTTTGCATGAAAAGAACTTAAGTTGCGATTCGGTAGGACTTTGGAGGGTCCGAATTAGGTTAGTCAATTAACCTGATAATCCGTTCACCCGATTGAAAAAAAATTAAATTAATTTTTTTCGGGTCGCGACAATCATTCCTTAAGTTCCATAGGTTTGATCTTGTAGAATCTGATCCATTTTCTCATTGAGTGAAGGGTACGAAAGATTGATTTTTCGATCAAAAGTACTATGTGAATGAAATCTTCAATTTTTCCTCTTTCTCTATCCCTATCCCATAGGTACAGCCTTTGAATCATTAGAGAACCTTTTCTTCTATATCTGTATGAATCGATATTATTCCATTCCAATTCCTTCTCGATACCTCCCAAGGAAAATCCCGAGTTGGATTCCAAATTGACGGGTTAGTGTCCCTTTTTAGTCGTTAAGTAAGATACCCTAACGAGAAGTACTGGAGTGCCTTATAGAAGTTGGTGAAGGTCGAGTGATTTTATTTTGTGCCTCCATTGTGATCAGAGAAAGCCCATGTTTTGTGATCAGGGTAGTTTTGTTATGAGACCCACACGAGCTAGTTGACCAGCGATCTAATAGCATCATGATAGGGGTATGAAATGTGCTTCGTTTGAAAGATCGTAACCTACAAAATCCCAAGTATGGTACATGGAAATGGCATCAATGAAGGACTAAGATGTATTACATCCTAAATTATAATGGACGCTTCATTTAGTAAAATGAGATAGATGTTTTGGTCTTGCAATATACTATGTAAATATGAAGGATTGAAAATCGAACTGGACTTGTTCATAGAAAATTATTAAGGAGGTACAAGATGGCATTACCAGTTGGATCCTTGAATATCTGAGTCGATAAGGATTCGTCTGAACAGTCAAGGCAACGAGATGTGGTAATTAAGGAAGACGAGTGATCAAAGTGCACAGTAAAGGCATAATTAGGCCACATAGTTGAAGAAAGTAATGACCATGAGAATATTGTACTGATGGAAAGGAAGTGAAAGGCAAGTTTCAAGGACGAAACTTCTTAAGGAGTAAAGAATTGAGACATTCCAAAATTCAACCCATTGTCGGGATTGGTAATATTAAATGGATGTATTTCATTAATGCATTCTAGTCAAATCTCATTCGAAATTAGCTACTTCAAGATGACTAACCAAAGGAAAAAGGCTAATTGGGACTTTAAAGTACGTAACCTGATTAGTCGATACGCGTATCTCCTAAACAGCCACCTGTTGGTCCGAGCATTTGCTAGAGTTGATGTTTAATGGATTAGGCCACGAAATGAATTCCGATCTTAGACAATCGAGTTCTCACGAACGTTACAGCTGAGTTGGATGTAGTTATAGTTAGTTCAGCAGATTTGCCAACCCAATTAGAAGCATTGAGTAGTGAGACCTTAAGTTGGAATTGACTGGTTCACCCTTGGTTTGCGATAGACTTTGAGACTGTAGGTAATAGTAGTTGTGGTTTCGAGAGCTCATTAGTTTAGAGTAATAGTTAACCTAAGTTCATTCGCATTCGAACCTGATCAATGCATTTGGCTTGCATTCCAAGAAAGTGTCTCGTCTGTCGTCCCATCATTCTTGTCGCGTCGAGCAAATCAAAAGTCATTCTAAAGGTCAACCAAAAGTCAGTCCACTCATAATGACTCATAAAACTCCCTCACCTGCTACTAACTCACACATCCTTTTGTCTTCTTCCTATAATGACTTATAAACTCCCTATCTATCTCTTTATTTCCTCCCCCCATTTAATTAAGAGACTCTTCATCTTACTCTCTCCCTCACGAATCTCCCTCTTCATTTTCGGCCAAAGACACCCCATGCCCGAGAGACCCGTCCTCTCGGATTTCAGTGTGGGTCCAACTTGAAATCACTCATTCGAGCTCATCTAGAGTCTAAATCGATCCACATTTTCTCTTATGCGATCATAAGACCTTTATTTTGAGGATCTAAAGGTAGGTTGGCTACAAATTTACTAGATTTTCATAGATCGGTGCTGAATAGAGGCTAGTCTTTGGGAGTTAAGGTCCACCGTCGTCGTTCGACGTTCGTCCGCCTCCGCCGCCTCAATCGATCATCCTTAGCCATTATCATCAACATTCGAGCCCCACCTCGATGAGCACATCCTCTAAGTGTAGCCTAGGAATGTAGTATGTAGCATGGTGGGCTCTAGGATGCTCGATTAATTCGAATGGGTAAGATTTTCAGAGAGAATCATAACTCGGTTTATCCTGGTTGTTGGATGGGCTGATTAGGGAGTTTGTTGGTGCTATTTATGTTGGTTTTTCATTGTTCATAGGTTATTAAAAGGCTGGTCTCTATTGGCATGTATGTTACTTAAGTGCTTAGTAAGGGAAAAAAGGAGTTTTAGGCTTGAAAATGCATATCTAAGCTTGGCTAACTACACAAGCTCATCGTTCGAGATCCAACAGATGTTGTTCACGAGTATTCTATATTGTTCATCATCATTATGTTGATGCTCATGTGGTGTTCCATGTGTATCCATGTCCATTCGTGTGGTTCGAAGGTCCGTTAATACGATCCTAGCCTATAATTGACATATTTGCTTATGCGGACGAATTATGGCATGCTTCAATGATATTTAAAGGTTCATGTTCATGCTCAAAAAATAGTTGAGGTTTGAGAATGCATTGCATGAGTTGCTTATTGGTATGCTATGTCGAATGCTCAGAATTCCATGAATTAATCTATAAATGAATTAGCATGTCTAGTGTGATCACTTTGAAATTATTGTCATGTATGATGGACATGATCGTATGGCATGTGAACAATGGAATTAAGCATTTGCCTAATGCCCTGAGGTGCATATATGATAGGGGTAGAGGACAGCCCCAAAGGCATAGTACCTTTCATGCGTTTGGCGCGGGGTAGCTGGAGTGATAAGCATGCTAACCTAAGGTGTCCCACAAGCCGTTGAGGTATGGACCTGAGGCATATGACATGCAGGTCAAACTTGATGCATTTAACACGAGTTGAATTGCATCCTAGTTTGTGAAATGAGATTTTAGAGTGGTTAAAGAATTTATCATGGTATGCATGAAATTGGGGTCTGTGTTTGAAACTACCACACATTGTATTTGTGTGATTGATTGCCGTATATCTACTGGACTATGGAATTATTATGACTATGTATGACATTAATTATCTGAATGAGATTGGAAACCTAGAATTGCGTACTTAGGGTTGTTGACACCTGATTTTTAATCATATTTTCTCTTTAAAAAAATAAAAAAAATCATAAAAATTCATAAAATTAAAAAATTAACTTTGGAGACCTTGGCCAAATTTAGGGAATCAATTTTGACCAAAAAATAATTTTTCATATTTTTAGCATTTTTCAGCATTTTTTTGTAAGGTAAGAATATAATAGCTAATCACAACGCGCTTATAAAAATAACCAGACACAGACCTCGTACCCAAGGTTACACAAAATGTCCCCAAGGGTGCAAGGGTGTCTGGTCAAAACAAAAAGCAAAAACGAAATGCACCAGCCCAAAAACAGGGCACCACCGAAGCTAGAAATAGGGGCCAAGAGCAGCTAGGCCTGGAAAAAGAAAACAAGGCGAAACAACCGCCAAAATAAGAAAATACAACCTAAAGGAAAACTAGCAGCAATACAGCTTGCAGACCCTCCAGGATGAATCAGGAACAGCAAAGACATGGACTGGTTTGGTCTCTCCCGGACAGCAGAAGCATCTACGGTTCAACCTCAATCCAGCAGCAATCTTCCACACGCAGCTGCAGCCTAAGCAGAGGTTACCAAGAAAGAAAGAAGCCATCACAGTAGGATTCCCGCAAGGATTCCAGCAGCCATTCAAACAGAAATCAGCATAGTGAATGTCCAGGCGACAGTCGCAGCAGTTATCAGAATTTCCAGAAACCAAAAACCAAGTGCAAGGGCCAAACAGAGAAAACAAAAACGCAGAAAAAGATAACCAGCAATACAGGTAAGTAATACGAGGCCATCGCAAGATGACAAACAGTAACATAAGCATCTATCAGGCCCCCAGCGACCCCCATCAGCCACCATAAGCATCCACCGGAATAGAGATCTTGGCAGCATGCAGCAGCAACCACCAGCATCCCCCACAACAGGGCTCCCGCATAGGTTCCAGTAGCCAATCATATAGCAGACATCAACACATGGGATCGACCAGGCTACAGACGCAGTAGATACAGATGTTCCCATGGTACAAGGAATTAGACTCACAGGGTGCAAGGATGAATGGCCACACGACAGAGCCAATGTCAAGGTTTCAGCAGCTAACATGAACAGAATCCAGAAAAGCCCCAACAGATGTAGGAAGGGGTCACGTTAAACCACTAGCATCCTATCCATCATAGTGCCCCTTTCTCAGGCCAGCAACACCACCCAGGAAAATAGCAGCCTCAGCAAGTCCCAAGGATACAAAGAGATAGTAAAGGTGGCCCATAACGAGACCCCAGGAAAAGGCCAGGTCAGGGCCCTAGCTGCCAGCGTCTATAGCTCTTCAAGAAGGCCATTCCGAAAATAATCCTCAGCAGCATCAGGATAGCATCGAAGCTGCAACAATGTAAACGGACACCAAGACACTAAAAGCAGCACTAGAACCAGCAGCTGGTGTAGGGTAAGGCCACTGCAATGAAAGCAAAAACAACACAATTCACTCAAAAATGTCAGGAGACAGCTCCCAGGAAAATAGCAGCCTCAGCAGGTCCCAAGGATACAAAGAGATAGTAAAGGTGGCCCATAACGAGACCTCAGGAAGAGGCCAGGTTAGGGCCCTAGCTGCCAACGTCTGTAGCTCTTCAGGAAGGCTATTCCGAAAATAATGCTCAGCAGCATCAGGATAGCATCAAAGCTGCAACAATGTAAACGGACACCAAGACACTAAAAACAGCACTAGAACCAACAGCTGGTGTAAGGTAAGGCCACTGCAGTGAAAGCAAAAACAACACAATTCACTCAAAAATGTCAGCAGACAGCTCCCAAAGATTTTGCACCCTTCTATTACGCGGAGTATCATGCACAGGCTTAAGGGACATTGCCTTGTCCCTCACAGATTTAATTAAGTGTTTCTTCAAGGCAAGGATGAAGAGTAGTTCTTCCCGGAGGAGGATACCATTTCTATGTTCCCAAATGAGGTGGTATAGAGCCGCAAAAGTGTATCTAGCAATTCTCTAGTGGAAAGAATCCTCCCCAAAGGTTTTCATCGCCCATCGAATAGTATCATGCCAATCTCTATTCATCCACACTAGGCTACTTTTAGAAGACTAGAATCTAGTAAGGTCAGCTGAGGTAGGGCATCGAAAATACAGGTGCTCAATGGAATATAGTCTTCGGTGGCAAAAAACACACTGCCCATCATTAATCCTTTTATAGCTTAGTAGCAATGTCTGTGTTGGGAGATGGTTCAGGGATATAATCCACAACAAGAAGGAATGGCGGGGGTATGATATCTCGGTTCCAAACAAACTTCTGCTAGGGAACTAGTACTCCCAATCCCTGATGTGTTCCCAGGCTGAAGCAATAGAAATTTTGCCCATGTGGTGGTTCATCCACTTCCATCGATCCGGCCTATGAGATACCAGCTGGGGAAGACCTTCCGGCCAAGAACATATTTCATTCCAGACCCGTGAAGGAGGGTTTACAGCAGATAAAGCACCCTTCATAGATATTTGTCTAGGAATTCTAGAGGTATAAATGTCTCTGTTTGAAAAGAGTTTATAGAGGGGACCCTGATTATGCCAGTTGTCAAACCAAAACAAAGTATCTTCTCCGTTGCCAATCTAGCATTAGAAGCACATATCAAAGGACGACCGAAGATCCAAGATATTCTTCCAAGCCCAAGAGCAAACCGTTGGTTTCCGGACAACCCAGAAGTTCTTATGTTTGAAAAACATGGAATGAATTCACTTGCACCATAGAGACTCTTTATTAGAGAATAGGACCCAAATGTGCTTCAACATCGCAACACAACTACAATCTTTCAATTTCCGAATGCCTAGTCCTCTTTCCTCTTTGGGCCAGCATACCTTCGTCCATGGAACTTTGGCCCCTTTAACCCCCAAGAGAGGGCCCTTATAGAGGAATTACTGAAGGATGCACTCAATAGTAGTGAGGACCGCCTTAGGAAGTGTAAACACACTTGTCCAAAATACATGGATACCGTGTAACATGGATTTGATAAGTTAAAGGTGACCGGCAAAGGATAAGAACCTATGGCACCAAGAATGTGCTCGCTTGGTGATTGCATTGATCAGAGTATTGGAGTCCTCCTTGGTCAATCTAAATGTAATAACCGGCACCCCCAGGTATCGAAAAGGCAAAGATCATTACACAAAGCCAAGAGATTCTAGAATACCATCCCTGATATGCCCAGAACCACCCGAGAAGAAGACTTTGCTTTTGGATAGGTTTGGCTTTAATCCAGACCATCCAGAAAACTTATCGATCCCTCTCTTTAGTAAGGCAGTGGACTGAAGGTTTGCCTTGGAGAATAATAGCACATCATCTCCGAAAAAGAGGTGCAACAACTGGGAAGCCTTGCATCTCCAAAAGAATTTGAAGCTAAAAGTCTTGTTTGGACATCCAAGATGCCCGAGAAAATCTCCATAATCAATGTGAACAGGTAGGGCGACATTGGGTCTCCTTGCCGCATTCCCCTACCATTCGAAAAAAAGCCATGCAATTCTCCATTGATCACCACCGAGAACATCGGGGTTCAAATGCATGTCATGATCAGCCTTGTGAGGTGCTCTGGGAATTCGAAAGCCTTCAAGACCAGTTCAAGGAAGTTCCAGTTTACCGAGTCATAGGCTTTGTGGAAATCGACCTTGATTGCACATTTAGGGGAGTAAAGGTCATAGTGGAATCCATAGAATAGCTCCTGTGCTAGTAAGATGTTGTCACTAATACACCATCCTTTAACAAATGCCGCTTGGGGAAGACTAATAATAGAAGGGAGAATACGAGCTAGACGATTTGCAATAATCTTGGTGATGCATTTATATATTGTATTGCAGCAAGCAATAGGCCTGAAATCATTAAGATTAGTCGCATTTGGGACTTTCGGCACCAAAGTAATAATAGTAGAGTTAATCTCTTTGAGAAAGCACCCAAAAATGAAGAAGTCCTTAACCGCCGTCGTAACGGAGGGGCCAAGGACATCCCACGATTTCTGAAAGAACTCAGCAGAAAATCCATCTAGCCCCTGGGCCTTACCTTTGGGGAGGGAGAATACCGTGTCACGTATTTCCATATCTATCACAGGCCGAGATAGAACATCCATCTGAAAAGGGTTAAGGGGACGAGCTATTACCGACCTGAGGTCTTGTATCGTAGGAGGATCAGAAGCTAGAACCAGGGCCAGTAGCTCTTTATAGAAGGAGACGACGTGGTCCTGAATCAGATTCATATCAGTCAGCAAATTTCCAGCACCATCAGCAACCGAGAGAAGCCTATTCTGCAAATGTCTTTTGTTCACCAAGTGATGGAAAAAAACTTGTGTTCAAGTCCCCTTCTTTTAACCATCTAATCCTTTACTTTTGACTATAGAAGGACTCCTCATTCAGCCTCAGAGTGAAGAAGGTTTGGAGGAGAATTTTCTCTCTGTTGGCGAGTTCCCCATTGGTCGGGTCAAGCACTAGAGCATATTGTGCAACCTTTAAGTCTTCTCTCACTTTTTCTATGTGTCTCGATATATCGAAGAAAGCCTGTCTATTGAGGGCTTTCAACTGGATTTTCAGGCTCTGAAGTCTCCTACACATATCAAATATCGAAGTTCCAGTCCTCTATGAATTCCAAACCTGGGATACAATGCAAGGATAATCTGGGTGGGTAGTCTAGAAATTAAAAAATTTAAAGGGCTTCCTTCTCATCACAGGCAATGCAATGTGGATCAGAATATAGGAGTGGTCCGAGACCCCAAGGGCCAAAAAGGCAGTTTCAAAGAAGGAAAACTCCCCACTCCAGTAAACATTGATAAGGGCTCTGTCAATCTTGCGTTGTTTCCTGGACAAACCTGATCCCGTCGACCATGTAAACCTATGTCCCACATATCTCAGATCGTCAAGGCTAGCCTGAGACAAGCATTGGCTAAGCTCATTGAAGCTGGGGATCTAGGTTGTCGAGCTGCCCAATCTGTCCGCAGGCTCCTTAATTCCATTGAAGTCTCCCATAATCAGCCAAGGTAGGTTGATCTCCTCACTCGGGTGGATTAGATCATACCAAAGGGGGTGTCTAGCCACAAAGGTATGTGCCGCATAAACAATAGACAAAAAATAGACCTTATTAAGCAGATGCATACGTAGAAAATTATGCATAACTTGATCCGAGTAAGAATGAACATCAAAAGACACCAGACTAGGGTTCCACCCTACCTAAATTCTACCACCAGCGCTGTAGTCATAATTCACAAGCCAACTCCAACCCGGGATAAGTCTGGTCGATATATGCACAAAAAGATTCTCGAGAACTTTCGTCTCAATGATTCCAATATAGCTCAGGGAGTTGGCTTTAACAAGATTACACACTTCAGCTTGCTTCAGCAGGTTCATAAGGCCTCTGATTTTCCATGTGCCAAAAAACATCAAGAGTTACCATTTTTTCTTGCCCTTCTTCCTCTTAGAGGATTTGGGGGTAGAAGTTGCAGTAGCCAAGGGACCACACTCTGGAATGCTACTGGGTATGCAATCAGGAGAGCTCAATGCTGGGCTATTTCAAGCTTCATTCACTTGCAGCCTAGAAGATCTGAGACGTGTATCAGGAGGTCAGGGGAGGGAGGGTCACTCCCAACTTCACTAGCTTCTGCCTCATTTTCCTTTTCCGAGTCTGAAGAGCTTGAGGAATCAGAATCCAAAGGGTATGGTTGGGCCTCCAGACCAACTGCAGTTCCCGAAGGAGGTAAAGGCTGGCTTCCAATAGTTGGTCCAACATGGATGTTTTCCGACTCAAATTGATGAAGACGTGTTCTATTTCTTCCTACTGTAGTCTAAGCTTCCTGAGTTAGAGGTTGCTCCGCATTTTCTGCCGGCTTAGGTGAAGGATCAGCACTGCATTTGTGCCCAAAAATACCACATTTGTCACATGATACTGGTTTCCATTCATATTCCACTAAGATAGAATACGATTCCTTATTAGCATCCAGTTGCACATCTACAGACTTAGGTAACTACTAGTTTGCTTTAATCTCTATACAAACCCGAGCAAAAGCAATTCTTCTCATGTTTTCTGTCAGCGAATCAACATGAAGTGGCTTCCCTATGTCACTTGCTACTAGACTAATGCCCTAGGCTGACCAAAGTGTATTTGGCAGATCATGCAATCTGACCCAAATTGGGAGAGATTCATGCTGGTCCTTCCTCAAAACCATCCGGGGGTGCCATTGCTATAAAACAAGTGGGACTCTAGATATAGTTACGTGGCCTACATCCAGAATCCTGCACCTAAACTCATCATCCGGCAAATGGAAGAAGTAAAAACCAGCAGAGTTGACTACAACCTCAGCAAGCTGAAAGCCCCACATCTTCTTCACCACTGTCTCAATTAACCGGAATGGCAATCTCCTGCCAACCAAATATCCCACAAGATAGGCTTTCCATTTAGGATAACATGCTTACAGAATTTCATCTGGAACTTTAATAACCGGGCTACCTTCTACTCTACTAGGAGGGATATAGTTTAGGGCATACCCCTTCTCCGCAGATTTGGTTATGGCAGCCTAAGACCAAGGGACCATAGCAGGGCCAGCAGTATTCTTGTGTAGGGTGGCTCTGGATCGGCTTTTGGTTTCTCCTGGACGAGCTTGGGGGTCTGCATCATCAGGGTTAGTTCCAAAAGACTCACCATTCTTCTCCGGCAAGACAGGGTCCTTCGTGTTCAATTGGGCTGCGCCAGACTTGGGTTGGGGACCAGCTCGGTCTGAGATGATCTGATAGTTCCTTGGCCGATGGACTCTCAATCTGCCTCTGTTTTGTCCTCGCCAAGCAGGCCTCGGCGTATTCACTGGAGAAACATCCGAGGATGTTATCTTCCTTCCTCGTTGAGCAGAGACAGCTAGCTTCGATTGAGCCCTAACAAATTTGGAAGGTCCCTCAGCAAGGCCTTGCAAGGCCATCCGGACGTGCTTGTCCTTTTTTGTGGCCATCGGGACCATCCGAGAGGAGGAAGCATCATGGATTCCTGCCATTCCCCAATTACCTCCGATCTGCCATTCACGCCGAGAAGTACATGCCACTGCAAATTTTAAAAAAAAAATCCAATTTGAGATCGTATATTCCTTCACAAGCATAATCTCGAGTCAAGCCTAAAAAAATCTAATTTTAGTCAATTTATTTTCATTTTTCACTTTTAGGAGTTGTGACTTTGTTCTCTAATAGTCTAAATTTTCATCTTGGCCAGAATTACTCAATTTTGCAAAATGGCTTTAATTGAATTTTGCATCATTTTCGGCAGCAAGAAAAGAGTTTAAATTTGACAAGCGATTGAACTAGACATGCAATGAATTCGACCAAGCATAGGGAAGGTGTGTCGAAAATTGTGAGGAGATTTGGATCTAAAGAAATATTTCTCTAGAAATTGAATTGTAAATACTTAAAATCTCAAGGGCTAGGGTGCAAATACCTTGTAAATAACAAAAAGAAGAGTTAGTGGAGAAATTAGATTAGAGAATGGAAGATGAAGAAGAGGAGATATAGAAGGGAGGATAAAGAAGGGAAGATGAGATGAAGAAGAGTTAGTGAAAAAATTAAAATAAGAGATAGATGAGTGGGCTATAAAAAGAGGAAGAAGTGAGCTTAGGAGGAGGGATTTTTTTGGAGAAAGAAAATTTTAGATGTTTGAGAGGATTTTGGAAGATTGAAGAAAAATTTAAGAGAAAGAAAATACCAAAAAAAGATAGAGAATTTTGAAGATGGTGGGAGTTTAAAGCTATGGAGTTATCATCACCAATTTCTTTATCGATCAACACAAATCAAGAGTTCATCACCATCGTTCGAGCCACAATTTTAATCCACAAGGTGATACGAGGTCCGAATTCAGCAATCAAATCCGTCAAATCAAGTAACAATTCTAGCCATTAAAATCTTCGAGAATTTCGTCGCCCAAATGGATTGATTTAAATTTCAATTATGTCATGTCGTACTTGTATATCTCCATATCCACATGTCACATTCGTACTATGATTTTCTACATTTTTTTCTTAATAAATCCAAACCCCAGAATGGGAAGGGTGACCCACCCATTGGAGGTTCTGTATATATTACCTTTACTTTTTGCAATTTCATTCTTGCACCATCAAACCCCAGATTGGGTAGCCGAGCCAAAACCGAATCCCTCGTTGGGAGCCTTTATTTATCGCATTTAATTTCCGCAATTTAATTTTCATACCATTAAACTGCAGAATGGATAGGCCGAGTCAAAGCCAAATCCCTCATTAGAGGTCCTTTATTTACCACATTTAATTTCTACAAATTAATTTTCGCACCATTAAACCCCAGAATGGATAGGCCGAGCCAATGCCGAATCCCTCATTGGAGGTCCTTTATTTATTACATTTAATTTATGCAATTCAATTTTAGCACAATCAAACCCTAGAATGGGTAGGCTGAGTTAAGGCTGAATCCCTCATTGGAGGTCCTTTATTTACCGCATTTAATTTTTTACAATTTAATTTTCGCACCATCAAACCCCAAAATGAGTAGGTTGAGCCAAGGCCGAATCTCTCGTTAAAGGTTCTTTGTTTAGCGCAATTAAGTTATGTAATTTAATTTTCGCACCATCAAACCCCAGAATGGGTAGGCCGAGCCAAGGTCGAATCCCTCATTAAAGGTCCTTTATGTACCGCTTTTGATTTCTGCAATTTAATTTTTGCACCATTAAACCCTAGAAATGGTAGGCCAAGCTAAGGCAGAGCCCCCATGTTGGAAGTTCTTTATTTGCTAAATTTACTTTTCGCAATTCAATTTCTGAATCATTAGACCCCAGAATGAGTAGGTCGAGCTACATGCTGGAAGTCGCAACATTGCACAAAAGTCATTACCTCACTCCCTCTTTCAGCTTCAGGGAATTTTTAATACTTTGAAAATACCAAAAAAAAATCATTCACATGCATTCCATCTAAAAAGTGAAAGTATAAAAAGTGATCACCTCATTAGAACCTTAGGAGTAAACCAAGCATGAGTTGTCAAATTAGGATATCCATAAAATTAAGGTATCGAAATGACATTAGTTTCAATTAACTAATGTAACCAAATCTCCGACCTCATAATCTCTGGTTCGTAGAAGTAATTTAGTTTTCCCGCTAATTTACTTAGGTTTCTGATCGACTTACCAAAAATGATTAGTGGTGACTCCAAATTCTGAAATCATTTGGACAAAAACCAAAGTTGTGAGTCGGTAGGACTTGGGAGGGCCTGTATTATGTTAGTTAATCCAATTAACCTGATAATCTGTTAACCTAGGAATTTTCCACCGATCGAAAAAATTTTCGGGTCGCGACAAAGGTCAATCGAATTTGCGTGCCTTATCCTACGCTAGGCTTAGTAGTGAGTTTGCTGAGTTTCGACTCACTAATATTATTTCACCATCTTTTCAAATCCCCGACCCCAGCGATAAGTTCTCTCCCAGTTCGGTTTGGGCTACCCATAGAGTTCGAGAGTAATGTGACTCGGTATGTAGTTGCGGATGGTATCGTATATGCTAAGCACGTTACCATTATTTGGGTAGATGAGGGTGGAGCGCTTTTGATACCTTATCTTTATGAGGGATGGACTATCAGGAGGGCGTTTGTTTTCAAGAGACCAATATAGGGTTTCGATATACGGATCGAGAAATTTGATGACCCTCATCTTATGCGCCCTGTGACCTTTGGTAGAGAGGTGGTAAACCCTGACTCAAGTCATGCGTTGCTAGAAGGAGAATGATAGATGAAGATAGAAGGTCATGACAAAAAAGATCCGATGGATACTGAACCTTCATCCCCTTAAATCAAGTAAGACCCTAAGGAGCTTCCATACCAGTCGAACTAGAGCGATACATCTGAGGAGTAACTGACTTGGTCATGTATTCTCTTTTGAGCGTAAGATAGCTGAGTAGTGTTATTTTGGGTGTTTTGCATCCTAACATTATATTATGGTTTTGATGTTATGGCAGTTGATGTTATATGATCGTTGTTTCTCTTTTCTCCCTACCCCCATCTTCTTTTGCATGTTTGGGTGTTGAGGTTCGCTTCAGCTAGTGCATTATCTGTTAGTCGTCATTTGCTCGCGATGAATCCTGGGTCGTCGTTCGCGTTGGCCAATCGACATGGCAGCGAGATATTGCGTTGCCTCCGAATTCGAGGAGTGACAGTAAATCTCAATAAGCAAATTCCCTAAGTCTCGTTTACAATAAAACGTACCTTTGAATCACCCTAAACATGCAATTCTAACCAACCAGACAAGCATGCAACGAATGCAAAGAGGAAATACAAGACCACATATATTCACAAAAAAATATCTCGACCAAGGTATTGCTCACTCATACATAAGAGCATCTAGTGAATCAAATGCGTTAAAGTACAATATCAAACACTTAGCGATCCTTAAGGCAGTCATAATAAAATCTCCAAATCAATAATGACTTACGTAACGTGCATTAGGCATGTGATCATTTGCCCATCGAGCACTAGAATATCCCAAGTGAAACGCCTCAAGATAAGTTTAATTCCCCCCGTAAAACACATTAAGGTAGGTTCAATTCTCGGCGCAAAATGCATCAGGGTTCCAAACGATCACACAAACACAATTATCATATGTTTCTAACAATAACCCTACGTAACACACAGCAGGGTGCAACATGATAGCACAAATGCTATCCACAACTTAATTGGTCACGCATAAGCCAAGATCAATCACGATTACTCTAAATGCACCACACAATCAACACATTCGGCCATAAGCGAACCAAAATTACACGGTCTCATCCACATACTCCACAATCACACTTTGAGATCAATCAACAAAAATATAATTAGTCATGAACCATTCAAATTAGCAATATAGTCTTATGCTAAATACCCAATTTCGGAATGATACCAAAATAACACAATTAGGTTTTAGCACAAAATCATTCATACCAAGCCACATAATTAAATTACCCAAACAAGAGTGTCATTAACCTCGTAATTCATTCTATCTAGCCACCTAAGGTCATTACACAACTACACAAAGTCAGTCACCAAATCGTATACCTCGGATCAACGTTAATCATCCCATAAATAGCCACGAAATTCATCTAAATCAAGCCTTAACTTCATTCAAAAACAACCTATTAATCTAATTGAGATTTAAGGAGTTGCATACCACTAATCCAAAATTAAAAAACTTACAAAATAAGTTGCAACAGCCGTAATGGACAGTAGCAAGGCGAGAACGATGATGGTGGCGCAGCAATACAACAACAGTAGCAGCACCAAGAGGGATGAGACGATGAGGGGACTTTTGGCCACATTGACACTTAATTTTTAATCATCTTTTCTCTTTTAAAATTAATAAAACAAATTCATACAAATACATAAAAATTAAAAAAATTAACTTTGGAGACCTTGGCCAAGTCTAGGGAGCCAATTTTGACCAAAAAATCATTTTTCATATTTTCAGTATTTTTCGGTATTTTTATTTTCGAAAATTAATAGAAAATCCATAAAAATTCATAAAATAAAAAAATCAAATTCGAGGACTTGGCCAAGCCTAGGGAACCAATTATGACCAAAATATGATTTTTCTTATTTTCAGCCCTTTTTGCATTTTTATTTTTGAAATCATAAAAAAAAAATCAAGAAAAAAATGAGAAATCAAAAAATCAACTTTGGAAGCCTTGACCAAGCCTAAGGAAGAATTTTTGAACAAAAAATAATTTTTCAAATTTTTGTATTTTTTATATATATTTAAAAAAAATACAAAAATATTTGAAAATTCAAAAATAAATATAGCATTTGAGGCCACAAAAATCTGAAAAAATAGTAATAATTTTTATTTTATTTTTCTCTTCATTTTGACCAGAGAAAATCTGCAAAAATTAATTTAAATCGAGAATTGCTTTATTAATCCTATTTTTAGATTAATTGAAAAAATTGTAGAAAATTCATTTTAGCTATGTAACTTTGATTTTTGCATTTCTGGGGTCGTGACATTGTCCTCTAGTGCCTCGTATTACATTATGGTCCAATTACTTTTAATTTCGAGCTTAAAACATTTTATGATGATCATGCTAAAGAGAGCGCACAAGCACAGGGTCTAGAGCCAAATGGATTAAATCTTGATGGAGTGGATTCTGCTGGGGTCAATTATGCTTTAAATAGGGCATTATCTATTTGGTATGATGGCCATGGTTGGTTCAACTCATTGCGTAAGACGATAATGGAACTAGATTGGTTTTGGAACCGATCAGCCTTCGACTACATGGAGCTCTATCATGCGGCATGCAAATTAGGATGAAAATTCAGCCATGGAGAAGACTTAAGTAACATGAGCGTGTTACATCCCTATGCAAGAAACTCAAATGGTTTAGAGGAGAAGATGGATAGTGGATTGCCACAAAATCATTTGTGCATGTACGCAAACCAGGTGGTCATGGTGTCATATGGAAACTGGCTTATGAAAGAGGCATCTTTGAGTAGATCTATGAACATGAAAGGGAGGGCGCCACTATTAGACAAGTCAGTGATGTCGTTGTTGCCACAGATTTGACGCTCTTGGCATTGTCAAGGATTGGGTTACGTCGTGAGAAGAAATTAGGTTTTATTTCGTGTAAATGCAACGCGTGAGCTACAGAAAAGAGCTTGGAGACAAAAAGATAGATAGCAGATAATCAGCCTAAGTCCATTGCAGAATTATTAAAGATGGGTCCGAACCCAAGTGCATCAAGCATGGCGGATTGTCATGTCTCATATGCAATGCAATTAACTCAGAAGTTGAAGAAAGATCATGATGGCTTCTTTCGTTGTTCAAAACAGAGAATAGTAGCTGGTGGAGGGATCATGATGAAAAGAAAAAAATTCCACTCATCCCCATCGATCGAAAGCAAAAGGGGAAGGCAGCTGGGCTCGACTCATTACCACGATCACCATCATTGTTGCCAAGGGGCAATTAAAAAAAAAGAACTGTCAGAAAGAGGAAAAGGAAGGTGGTAACCAATCCAGTCCTCGAGTTGGAGGGGACGATAATGGTATGGGGGAGCTGTCCATTGCTGCTAAACGTGGAATCACCATCAAGAAGACACCAAAAGGAGTTCTGTGGAGGCCAACCCATCATACACGGCAATTGAAGGGGTCAAAAGTGTACTTGGTGGGCACTTGATAGTGAGGAAAAAGGGAAGTGAAAAAGCAACATGAAAAAAAGGGAGGATGGTGGGCACAACACCAGAGGAGGAAATAGGGGGAAGTATGGAGGAAAAGGGCCGAGCAATGGTGATCTCGGAGGAAGGGAGGTCATCGTGAAGCCAATGACCCTGGTTGCAACGATTTAATGGAGAGGGGATTCAAGCTTTGTTTTGAAAGGAAATCTTCTCACGACAGTTCCAGGATCCTGCAAGCCGTTTTAGCAATGTATGTGGCCAAAATCAGGAGAGTTCGTCATAGAGGAGACCCAACGTGAAAGGGGAGTGGACTAAAAAGAAAAGAAAGGAGGGGGAGGAAGTGTGGGCTCTCTCTCTCTCTCGAGGGGGGATTGTCATAACCCGATGGAAACACTGGAGAAAACAACTAGACAAAGGGACGACTGGCTCGCCTGAGCTCGCACCAGCTCATTGGTGGAGGCTCCGTCAGGTCAAAGGAGGAAGTGCCTCGAAGTTCGCCCTGGTTTTCATCCCCGGCCTCTCTCTTTATCCTGTTCCCACTATCTACGCCGAATCGGCTGATCTTCCAGTGAACTCCCACATATTGGGGTAGACACCGAGTTCGGGGTAAGCAAAGCGCACATCTTCATCTCGTGCTTCCTAGTTCTTCAACTTTGAAATCATGGTCATACCTCAAGAATTAGCGACACGTGTTCTGTTTCCATGGTACATCTCTCGTCTGAGACGTAAACTCAACTCGCAAGCCCATGGATTATATCGTCACTAACATTTTTTCATTTGCGACCTATCATTGGCTAGAGTTGTATGTTTCTCACTCCTTGTATGTCAAGTTATTCATGGCGAGTCTTGAAAGCATACATGGCCTCACTCGAAAATGTATTTGGTTGAAACTAGTGCCTGGATCCCAAAGGTTGATGAGACTTCTTCTTGGAATTCTCAGGAAAATACAGAGGTCGTATTAGCAGAATGCTCTAAGGAGTTTGGCCATTGAATGGTTGCACACAGTACATAATTGATAACTGCTAGGAGTGATCAAGCGAAAGGTTTTGTGAGTGAAAAATACTATAGTCTGGACGAGCTCTCTATACAGGAACTCCATCGACTGGTTTATGCTCAAGTTCTCCCTTTTCGCGCATTTACCCTGCAGATTGCTACAGTTTATTTGACATCCTGCATGAAGCAGGGGATGGGCTTGTTAGTGATTTTATTGTGTTGCCGATATGCGTCACTGGAAGCACGACCGGAAAGGTGCTGACGTTTTTTTTTTAGCTCCAACAAGCTTGGGACAAAGTCCATCCTCATAAAATTGCTTAGTAGTTGTTTGCCTATCAGGAAAGTCTATTTCAGATAAAAGTTTCAGGAAATGGGAAGGGCTCATTGAGTGGTGGGTTCTTGTTTCTCACCGAAATGAAGTCTACAAGTGCTTCACGCATGAGTAACAGGTTATGAACTTCTGGTGGAGGTGCACAGAGATTGATAATATAGTAAACACCTAAAATGGAGTAATGGGCTACTAGTGAAGAGAATGGGCACTCAAGATCGAGGTCATTCTCCCTTTGGCAGAGGGCCAATGCCGCTCATCCCCTGAGCTTTGTTTGAAGCAATTCAAGGCGGCGAAGAGTCAACAGCGAGGCGGTTTCAGTCGCAGTCTTCTATCCCCACTCTCACCGTCGCTGTCGTCGTGAAGGGTGGCCACTAGGACATTGAATCTCTGTTCCAGGCGAAGCCCATCATGGAAATCCGCAATGTGAAGGTCCTGACGAGGAAGTAAATCAAGGACAAGAAAGAGGAGCTCCGGCAATTGGTGGGCAAACCTCCATCTTGTCCTTCTCCGCAACCTCCCAAATTCCAAAGCCTCCCTAGGTACCACAGTCCTGCACGATTCAACGTGTATGGCATTGCTTTTCGTGTCAAGTACTTGGTTGATATGCTGGAGATCACATGGGGGTACCTTAACGAGTCTATGTTCCTCGAAGTCGCGACGCAATATTTGCATGCAAAGTACATGCAGCATGGGCTGTTACTGGTGTTTATGCTCTTAGTATTCTCATTTCCATTGTGTTAGAGGAAGTCCTTCACAAAGTTGGCACGTGGCTTACCGAGACGTATGAAAGGCTTTATTTGAGGCTCTGGACAAGTCGGAACAATGTTTCCTCGCGCGAAAATTTCAACGTCGATGTCGAGACCATAAAAATTTTTCGATCGGTGAAAAATTTCCAGATTAACAGATTATCATATTAATTAAATTAACTAACCTAATACGGACCCTCCCAAGCCCTACCGAATCGCAAGTTTGGTTTTCGTTCGAATGATTTTAGAATTTGGAGTCTCTACTAATTATTTTTGATAGGTTGATTAGGAACCTTAGTAAATTAGCGGGAGAACTAAATTACTTCTACGAACTAGAGATTATAAGTTTGGGGACTTGGTTACACTAGTTAATTAAAACTAATGCCCTTTCGGTACCTTAATTTCATGTATATCCTAATTTGGCAACTCAGGCTTGGTTTATTCCTAAGGTTCTAATGAGATGATATTTTTTTTGTATTTTCATTTTTTAGATAGAATGCATGTGAATGACATTTTTTTGGTATTTTCGAAGCATTAAAAATTTCCTAAAGCTGAAAGAGGGAGTGAGCTAACGACTTTTGCGCAATGCTATAACCTCCAACGGGTGGCTCGGCCTACTTATTCTAGGGTCTGACGGTACATAAATTAAACTGCAGGAAATTAAATGACAGTAAGTAAAGACCTCCAATGGATGGTCCAGCTTTGGCTTAGCCCTCCCTTTTGAGGTTTAATGATGTAGAAATTAAATTACAGGAAAGTAAGTTGCAATAAATAAAGCACCTCTAACGAGGGACTCGGCCTTAGCTCGGCCGACCCATTCTGGGGTTTAATGGTACAGAAATTAAATTGCAGTAAATAAAGAACCTCCAACGAGTGGGTTAGCCTTCCCATTCTCAAGTTTGACGATGCAGAAATTAAATTGCAAAAAGCAAAGTACAAGAGATCTTTACACCACTATATATATAGGGCAGAATCTGCCGCATTTTGATATTTGGATTTTTAAGTGAAAAATGCAGAAAATTGCAATATGAATACGACATGTGAAAATGACACGGCATAAATCAAAATTTAAATCAATCTATTGAGGTAACGACATTCTCGAAGATTTTAATGGTTAGAATCGTTACCTGATTTGACGGATTTGACTGCTGAATTCGGACCTCGTGTCACCTTATGGATCAAGATTGCGGCTCAAACGACGGGGATGAACTCGTGACTTGTGTTGATCGGTAGAGAAATTGGTGATGATAACACCTAGATTTAAACTTCCATCGTCTTTAAGACTCTCTTTTGGAAAAGAATTCTCTCTCTTTTTTTTTCTCTCTAATTTTTTTTCAATCTCCCAAATCCCTCTCAAATATTTCAAATTTTCTCTCTTCTTCCTCTTCCTTTTATAGCCCACCCATTTATCTCTCATTCTAATTTCTCCACTAACTCTATCTCCCATTCTAATTTCTTCACTAACACTTTTTCATCTTCATCTTCCTTTCTCCATTTCTATCTCACGTTCTAATTTCTCCACTAACTATTCTCCATATCTATCTCCCATTCTACTAACTCTTCTTCATCTCCATCTTTCCTTCTCTATTCTCATCTTATTTTCTCTATCTATTCTTCTCCATCTCCTCCTCTCCATCTCCTCTTCTCCATCTTCCCTTCTCCATCTTCCTTTCTCTATTCTAATTTTTCCACTAATTCTTCTTTTTATTATTTACAAAATAATCCCTCAAGTGTTATGTATTTGCACTCTAGTCCCTGAGATTTTAAATATTTGAAATTCAGTCCCCGAAGAAATATTTCGTTAAGTCTAAATCTCTACAAAATTTTCGACACACCTCCCCTATGCTTAGTCGAAATTCACCGCATGTCAAATTTAAGCTCATTTCTTGCCTCTGAAAAGAATGCAAAATTTAATTAAAACCCTTTTACAAAATTGAGTCATTTTGGGTATAATTGGGCCAAGATAAAAATTTAGAATATTAGAGAATAATGTCACAACTCCTAAAAGTGAAAAATGAAAATAAATTGACTCAAATTAAATTTTTTAGGCTCGATTCGAGATTATGCTCGTGAAGGAATATACGACCCTGAATTGGAGTTTTTTAAATTTGTGATGGCCAACATGAAAAGGGATTTAAAAGAAAAATATTTACTATTTTTATATATTTTTATGGCCTTAAATGCTATTATTTATTATATATTTTCCTAATTTCTAAAAACTATAAAAAAAAATTAAAAAAAATATGAAAATTTTTTTGTTCAAAAATGGTTGCCTAAGCTTGGCCAAGGCTATCAAAGTTGATTTTGCAATTTTCTCATTTTTTCTTGATTTGTTTTATGAATTTTTGAAAATAAAAATACCGAAAAATACTAAAAATATGAAAATTCATTTTTTTGTCAAAATTAGTTCTCTAGGCTCGGTCGAGGTCCCCAACATTTATTTTTTTTTAATTTTATGAATTTGTATTAACTTTTTATTAATTTTCGAAAATAAAATTATCGAAAAATGCTGAAAATATCATTTTTTGGTCAAAATTGGTTCCCTAGGCTTGACCAAGGTCCATGAAGTTGACTTTTTTAATTATATGAATTTTTATTAATTTTAAAAGAGAAAAGATGATTAAAAATCAAGTGTCAACAGCTGCCCCTCTTTGAAAGGAAGCTCGGTAAATGTTCACTTTAAAGAAGAGATTACACATGAACTCTAATTGGCTCATCCTAAAAAAATACAATGAGTCATGACATTTGATCTCCAATGCCTTTCTATGTAAGTTCTCATTCAGGCCGAGCTTGAGGAGGCTCTTATGAAGTGAGGGAGATATAGAGAAGTAAGGGATTTATCTGAAACTTACCTATTCGTCTTGCAATTGTCGACTGTTCTGCCAAAAGGGGAATGGAAACCTAAGGATTCGTTACAAGAAAACCTCAAGGTGATTGAACTTGGACTCGTATAATAGGTCACCCCATAGTAGATTCATAGTGAAAGGATTCTGCTGATTAAAATTGGATTGAGATTTGACCTGTATGGTAGGTCACCCCATGGTATATTCCTAATAAAATGGCTCTACTAATTAAAATTGGATTGAGATTTTTGACCCGTATGGTGGGTCACCCCATGGTAGATTCTTAGTGAAAGGATTCTACTAACTAAAATTGAATTAAGATTTGACCCATATGGTGGGTCATCTCATGGTAGATTCCTAATGAAAGGATGCTATTGATTAAAAGTTGGATTAACATTTGACCCATATGGTGGGTCATCCCATGGTAGATTCCTAGTGAAATGATTCTACTGATTAAAATTTTATTGAGATTAGACCTGTGTGGAAGGTCACCCCCTGGTAGAACTTTTATATGCCTATAGAAAGGACTTTGGGTTTCTGTAGAAAGGACTTTTGTGTGTCTATAGAAGGACTTTTGTGTCACAAAGGGTGCCACTCTGGGATCTGGGGAGATCAGGAATTCTGCAGAAGCTCGAACCCGATTTATTTACCTTAAAGGGTGCCGTTCTGAGATCTGGAGAGATTAGAAATCTTGCAGAAGCTCGAATCTGATTTATCTTTCCTCGAAGGGTGCCATTCTGGGATCTAGGAAGATCAGGAATCATGTAGAAGCTCGAACCATATTTATCTTACCTTGAAGGGTGCCATTCTAGAATCTAGGGAGACTAGAAATCCTGCAGAATCTCGAACTCGATTTATCTTACCTCGAAGGGTGCCATTCTGGGATCTGGGGAGACCAGGAATCCCATAAAAGCTCAAACCCAAAATAACTTACCTTGAAGGGTGCCATTCTAGGATTTGAGGAGAACAGAAATCCTATAAAAGCTCAAACCCACATTATCTTACCTTGAAGGGTGCCATTTTGGGATTTGAAGAGACCAGTAATCCTGCAAAAGCTCAAACCCAAATTATCTTACCTTGAAAGATGCTATTCTAGAATCTAGGGAGGCCAAAAATCCTGTAGAAGCTCAAACCAGATTTATTTTCTCCTGTCGCTTTAGAAATAAGCCAAAGATACAGATGTCAAAGTATCTCGAACATTTTTATTTTTGTGACGAATCATGCTTCATTGAAGAAGGTGGATACCTGTATGTGCCGTTCTGAATTTGAGCACCTTGATAATCGTCAGAATTCATTTTCCTAAAAGGTTCAGGTTGAAAATATACTTACCTGAGCATTCGAAAGATTGCCTAGTGGTTTCTTGACAACTAGACTTGTTTATTCAATAATCGCTGAATGGATTTCGAGACCTTGAAAGGTAACTCGAACATCGGGAACATGTCACATGTCAGGCAGTGTCGAATATAACTTGTACAAGCATTTTCATCAATGAGTTCCTTGGTTCATGCAAAACTATTTAGCAAAATTTGCAATGATTAGAAACAATATGCATAGTAACTCATGATGCAATTAATCAATATGTGGATCATGCAAAACTATTCCGTCAAGTTTACATTACCAATTTTGCTCAATGAGGTTATCATAGTATGAACACCTCAACTGTAATTTAAATGGGGGACTTCAGTCCGAAATGGCTTTCTCTCACTCTTGAGAAATGCTATTTATCCTAACTGCAGGATTGAAAAGAAATCACTCAATCTCGCCATCATCACATTTAGAAAGGGTATAAGTAATCTCGTAATTGGTACGATCACGCCGATCTGGAGGTCTTGATTATGACTATAATGTAGGCTGGGTCAAAGGCTTACCAAAGGGGACTCTTTTGAGTCAAGGCCGTTAACCAAAAAAAAAGTCTTTATCATCTGCTTCGGGTTTACAAGTCAAGAACCCTGCAAAAATGAGAAAAAAAAATAGTCTTGCTCGTACCTTTTCGAGCGATGCTTAAAATCATTCAACTTTACGTTAACTCAAGCGCCTTAATCAAAAAAGACTTTGACGAGTTGAAACGTAGGTTAGGATTAGGGACCAACAAAATAAAAGGCATATTTTGACCCAGAAAATATATGAGGTGGGTTTGACGTTGGTGATCATCACATCTTGGTCACCAGTCTTGGCCCTCAAAATAGTCCTTCAAGAACATCATCGTTGTATAAGGATAGGATCAAAATAGTCCTTCAAGATCATCATCATTGCTCCCGAATGATGTATACTTCAACTGTGTATATTTTGCAATCTGGTGTTGACACTTGATTTTCAGCTATTTCTTTTTTTAGAAAATTTTTAGAAAATTGATAAAAATTTAAAAAAAAAATCAGCTTTGAGAACCTTGGTCTAGCCTCGGGATCCAACTTTGAGAAAAACAAATAATTTTTCATATATTTTAGTATTTTTGCAATTTATTTTCTAAAATTCATAAAAACAAAATCAAGAAAAAAGGAGAAAATTACAAAATAAACTTTGTAAGCCCTAGCCTAGCCTAAGGAACTAATTTTGAACAAAAATAATTTTCCTTATTTTTTGCTTTTTTTCATATTTTTCAAAAAATAGAAATACAAAAAAATTAATAAAAAATAGTATTCGCGGCCATAAAAATATAGAAAAATAGTAAATATTTTTATTTTAATTTTTCATTTCATTTTGGCCAAAGAAATTTTGAAAAAAATAGCCTGGAAATGGGGTTCCCTTTGTTAATCCCATTTTCAAATTAATTGAAAAACTTCTAGAAATTTCATTTTAATTCTACAATTTTTTATTTTTTCATTTTTGGAGTCGTGTCATCCCCATATATTTTTCAAAATTAAAATCCATTCCAAATATCCACTGAATTACCCAATTTCGCGAAAAGGGACCAAAATGTAATTTAGACTTTTTCAATTTAGTCCCTAAAATGGCTTAAAATGAAATTAAAAATTACCTAGGGACTGAATTGAAAATCATGGCATGTCCCCCTATAGTTTTTGACCTTCTGAATCTATTTGTGGGATCAATTTTTGCAAAAAAAAAAGGCCTCCTACAGTATGAATTTGGCACACAAAAGCCTTTGACTGTCCATCGAGTCGAACTTAGAAGTCGGGGGTTTTATTCAAATACCCAAGTAGTTTTAGACTAAAACCAATTTTACAATATAATCCACCCTCCTAAGCTCAATTTTGGCTTTAATTCCTAGAAGTTCGGGTCAATTTGGGGTGAATTAGGGATTTTTGGCTAAAATGGGTCAATCGAATAGGGCTCATGTGACAGTTTGAAAATTCGACCCATTTATCGGAATTTCTAAATGAATAGAAACTCTTCATTAATACACTCTAGTTGACACTCACTCAAGATTAGCTACCTTGGGACGACCAACCGAAGGGGAAAGGCTACCTGGGAAAATTTCCCAAACAGCCGCCCGTTGGTCTGAGACAGAGACAGAATCGGTATTTAATGAAATTGACCACAAACTGAAATCTGGCATTGGACAATCGAATTAGTAAGATAAACACAATGGAGAAATGAATTCAATTTCGGAAACGTTGCTTGAAGGGTAGACAACCGGTGCACGTCGAGAAGCAAGACGTGAATGGAAAATTACCGAAATGCCCCCGGTAAATGCTCGGTCCTTAGAATTAGATAAATTAGGATTTTTGAGAGCGAATACGATAGATCAAAACCCAATCCAGTCCAAAATTCAATTGCGCTCGGGACCCGATAGGTGCATTTGGCACGTAAATCGAGGCAAGTCAAATCAGATATCACATCAATCAATCCATCAAATCAATCAATCATGGCATAATTTCCAAGGCAAATCTATCAATCAAATCATTCAAGTCAAGTACAAATCAAATGTCAAATAAACCCCTACCTAATCCCACTTACTCTTTTATTTATATTTCAATTAGCTATTATAAACTTCTCTCTCCCTCTCCCTTAGCCATTTTCGGCCGACCCTCTCCCTCTCATCTTCTTCTTCTTCTTCATTTCTTCTTCTTCTCTTGTTCTTCCTCTTCGTCCATCCGTCGTGAGCACCCCCGTCCACTGCCCGTCCCGACGCCGTCCAACCGCCACACCGGCCTCGTCCTTGACTTGGTAAGCCTCCTCAACACTTCATCTCATCTTTCCCTTGGCCGTGAAGCTCCCCTTTGGACCGAACCAACCCCTCTTTTTACCTCATCGTTCCGTTCATCGTTGAATGTCGTTTGAACATCGGCCGCCACAACTCATTTCGCCCGACTCCATGACCTCTCTAACACCAAAATGTATGTCATTAGGACCCTTGGAGCCTCGTGGAGCCGCCGAATCAACCACCCAAGCCACCGACCATCTTCCCTTAGCCGTGAGCCTACACGGCCGTGTAAGCTCCGTGGTTCGTCGTCGTCACCAACAATCCATCTAGGTAAGCTAGCCTCTAATACCAACTTAGGAATGGTGTATGCTAAGCCTAGTTGCTGATTTGTGTGATGATCTAAGTGATTTGGTTGGTAAATGGATGATTAAGCTTAATCTAATTAAGGTTTGTTGGGCCATTGTCAACATGAATTAGGTTTTAGGCTTAGATATTTCAAATGGGGCTTGGATGGGCTGCATATGGGTTGGAATTGTAAGCTTGGGGCGCCTAAATGATGGGCCGAGCAATATAGATGGGCTTATGGGTTAATATTTAGACTAATTGGGCCAAAATAGGACTCATGGGCTTAAATCTTGTTAGTGGGCTCCATATGGACGAAAATTAGAATGAATTGGGCCTTAATTATGGTCTTGAACATAAAGATTTATGGCCCAATAATGTACATGGGCTTAGGCTATTGAATTGGGCCAAAAAAGGCTAAAACGGGCTTAATAAGCTGCTTCAAAAATGTGGGCTTGGGCCTTGCACGAGAATTAATAAAATAATGGGCCATGAAATATTTAATTACCCAACATTAAGTCATGGGCTTGAGAATAGTAAACGGGCCTTAGACCTAATTGGGCCTAATTTAACTTAATGGGCTTAAACTTAAGAGAAAAACTTATGGGCCTTAGTCTGGGCTCAGTCTAATTTAATAAGACTTAATAAAACCCAAAAGTATTTTAAGATATTAATTATGGGCCGTTGATAGGCCGGGGACTAACAATAGAGACTGGGCTTAAGCCGGGTTATTAGGCCCGATAAGACTCGGTCCCGAAATAAATGGGTCCTAAAGGATGATGTCAACTATGATTGGGTTCGTTCGAGAGGATTGTTTAAGGGAAAGTAAATGACTTTATGTGAGATATCTGACTGAACTCCGACGATCGAGAATCTGCCTGTAGGGTACTGGGATTACATGTAGCCTGTTCTGATGAACGCGAGATGCTCAGATGATTTCTCGAAATGTTTGGCTCCTGTACTTATGTACCTTTGTGAATGCATGCTCTATGACTGATTCACCGTTTGACTGCATCTGAGCATATTGTGATTTGAGCATGGCATGAGTCACCGGGAGGAGTGACATGTTGGATGAGCACTGATGCGTCTTTACGCGGGAAAGTGGAGAGATAAGCGTGCCAACCTGAGGCGTACCACATGCGGGTTGAGGCACGATGCCGAGTGGCACTGTTGGATGAGCCCTGATGCGTTTTTACGCGGGGAAGTGGAGAGATAAGCGTGCCAACCTGAGGCGTACCACACGCAGATTGAGGCACGATAGCGAGTGGCACTGTTGGATGAGCCCTGATGGGAATTGGAGAGATTAACGGGCAGGATCCACTGGGATCAGTTGAGGTGGGCTGAAGCATGCATCTGTTTTGCATATTGAATTGCCGTCATTGTCTGTTGACTGCCCGCCTGCATTTTATGATCTGCATTACCATGCGTAGTTTGACTGTTCACGCGCTGGGGTTGGGTATTTACACCAGTGAGAGTACTCGAGTTAGGTGACTTGAATCCCTAGTTTACTGGGTAGGACCGATCCCACTAGTATACGCTATTGTTGACACCTGATTTTCAATCACCTTTTCTTTTCTTCTTTTTTAAAATTAATAGAAAATCCATAAAAATTCATAAATTTGAAAAAATTAACTTTGGAGACCTTTGCCAAGCCTAGGGAACCAATTTTGACCAAAAAATAATTTTTCATATTTTCAGTATTTTTCGGTATTTTTATTTTCTAAAATTGATAGAAAATCTATAAAAATGAGAAAATTGCAAAATCAACTTTGGAAGCCTTGGTCAAGCTTAGGCAACCATTTTTGAGTAAAAAAATAATTTTTCATATTTTTTGTATTTTTTTAAATATAATTTTTAGAAATTAGGAAAATATTTAATAAATAATAGCATTTGAGGCCACAAAAATACATAAAAATAGTCAATATTTTTCCTTTAAATCCCTTTTCATGTTAGCCATCGCAAATTTAAAAAATCCAATTCGAGGTCGTGTATTCCTTAACGAGCATAATCTCGAATCGGGCCTAAAAAAATTCAATTTGAGTCAATTTATTTTCATTTTTCACTTTTAGGAGTTGTGACATTGTTCTTTAATATTCCAAATTTTCATCTTGGCCCAATTATACCCAGAATGACTCAATTTTACAAACAGGGCTTTAATTAAATTTTGCATTATTTTCAATAGCAAGAAATGAGCTTAAATTCAACATGCGATAGGTGTGTCGAAAATTGTGAGGAGATTTGGACTTAAAAAAATATTTCTCCAGGGACTGAATTACAAATACTTAAAATCTCATGGACTAGAGTGCAAATACCTAATACTTGAGGGATTATTTTGTAAATAACAAAAAGAAGAGTTATTGGAGAAATTAGAATAGAGAAGGGAAGATGGAGAAGAGGAGATGAAGATAGGAAGATGGAGAAGATGAGATGAAGATAGGAAGATGGAGAAGAGGAGATGGAGAAGAGAAGATAAAGAAAATAAGATGAGAATAGAGAAGGGAAGATGGAGATGAAGAAGAGTTAGTAGAATGGGAGATAGATATGGAGAAGGGAAGATGAATATGAAGAAGAGTTAGTGGAGAAATTAGAATGTGAGATAGAGATGGAGAAGGGAAGATGAAAATGAAGAAGAGTTAGTGGAGAAATTAGAATGGGAGATAGAGTTAATGGAAAAATTAGAATGGGAGATAGATGAGTGGTTTATAAAAGGAGGAAGAAGTGAGCTTGAGAGGAAAATTTTTTTTGGAGAGAAAATTTTGGATGTTTGAGAGAGTTTTGGGAGATTGAAGAAAAACTGGAGAAAAAAAATTCTTTTGGAGAGATTTCAAGAGAAAAAAAATTTGAGAGAGAAAAATTCGCCGCCGTGAAACAAGCCTTGGCGACGCGACGGATTCATCTCCAACGAGCTCTAGGCGCATCAGCATGTGCAATTATCTGGTAACTCAATTTTTCGTGTTTAGATGACGAAATCTCGAAAATAAATGTACTGAACATTCGTAGATGACTTCGAGATCTTCGATTTGATATATTATGGCACGAAAATTGACGTCGTTTGCTATGTCAAAAGGGTCCCGAAATTGAAAGCAGAAATCTGGAAATATGGTGATCAGAACCTGAGATGGAATTTTTCTGATCTGACCTTTCACACTAAATGATTTTCCATGGGTTATTCTAGACTTTGTTTCATAAAGACCTCTTCATGACATTTGTTCATAAGATCTTAATGCATAACATATAAAAAATACAAAAATATTCATGCACGTTTCGTATTTTTAATGCATTTAATGAAATCATGCAATTCTGTTGGCGTCCTTGAGTCTGAGTGTTTTTCTGTGCGTGGTCATATTGATTTGTAGTTATCTTATGTTTAGAGTCTTCTTTTGAAACTTCACAAAAAATGAAAGTTGTTCATTGGGGTCTTGTTTAGTAGACTGGAAAGTTTTGTGCATTAATTTTGAGATTTGAGTGTCCATTTAAGCTTAATCCTGAAATATGTCTGTTCTGTGAAATTTGTTTGTTTGCTGCTGAGCTCTCATGAAAGACCATTTTCTACACGAAAATGAGTGTCTCTTCAATAAGAATGTAAAACATGAAAGTTGTCAAAGACACATTTTCCCATCCACATAAAAAATCTCAGAATTTTTACATACATTTCATTATTTCTTTTGTATTTTATGGTTACTGTTTTCTCCCTAAGAATGTTCATGGACAGTATGATTTAATTCGTATTTTTTGTGTTAATGCATTGGAAAATGTAAAAAATGGTCTCAATGAAGTTTAATCAGCACGTGTTAAACTCTCTTTGAGTTTTTGAATTGTCTTAACTCATTGGTGATTGTGCATGTCCGATTGGATAAGTTCATTATTTTCATTTGGCTTTCGGCCCGATGCTTTGAAGACTGGAGGATGACCGATGTCCATTCCGGTCCGTTTTGTTGTACTCTCGACCCACGAGGCTTGGCGACGGGTGTTTGACCGATGTTCATTCCGGTCCATTTTTGTTGTATTCCCGATCATGTCTCGGGTTTTATTTAATTGGTCTGTAATTATTCACCCGACGAGTTGTGGGTTTTATTTTCACTGTCCTTATGGTAGTTTTACTTTACCTGCTCTCTCTTCACATCTTCATTTGCTTTGGGTGATTTTGCATTCTTTTATAATACATCCAAAATACAAAAAAAAATGTAGAAAATCCAAAAAACAAAAAAAAAATGGAAAATCTGAAAATACAAAAAATGCCATTCATGTGCATCTCATGTAGTATGTCTCATGTATGTTTGTTATGTTATCCGTATGTTCATATAGACATATCATATTTGTTTGTTCTCGTATGCACGTCACGTACGCGACGTTTGCAAATCCACATTTGTCTGTTATGATATGTTATTAACCCATGCATATTCATTCAGAAAAATCAAAAATTTCAAAATGAGGGTTTTATCCCCTCTTTTTCAAAAATGAGGGTTTTATCCCATCTTTTCAAAATGACGACTTTGCCATTTATGGGCAAAATCGAAATGTACGTATTTACATACACATATCACTATGCATGTCACATATATATGTCACGTATTTGTATGGTGTATGTATGCATGTTACATATCGTATTCGTGCGTCTTCATACGCATGTCACATACGTATTCGTATTCGTCTATCCCCGCATGCATGTTGTATTCATACGCATGTCACGTATGCATATCATTCGCATGTCCACGTAGGTATGTCCTTCGCATGTAACGCACGTATATGTATTCGTCTATCTCGTATGCATATCGTATTCATACACATGTCACATACGTATGTCGTTCGCATGTCATGTACGTATGTCATTCGCACGTCACGCACGTATTCATATTCGCATATCTACGTATTCGTATATCATATTCGTATGTCCGTATTTGTGTGTCGTATTTGTATGTCAACGTTTGCGTTCATACCCTTTATGCATTTCATTTTAAAGTGAAAACATAAAAAGAACACCTTACCAGGGTCTTAGGAATAAATCAAGTGAGAGTTGCCAAAATAGGATATCCATGGAATTAAGGTACCGAAAGGGCATTAGTTTTAATTAACTAGTGTAACCAAGTCCCCGAACTCATAATCTCTGGTTTGCAGGAGTAATTTAGTTCTCCCGCTAGGTTACTTAGGTTTCTAATCAACCTACCAAAAATGATTAGTGGCGACTCCAAATTCTAAAATCATGTGAAAAAAAATCAAAGTTGCGATTTGGTAGAGCTTGGGAGAACTCGAACTAGGTTAGTTAATTTAATTAATTAATCTGGTAATCCATTAACCTAAAAATGAATTTTAAGTCGCAACAGCTATCCTATGCTAGGATTAGTGGCGAGCTTGCTGAGTTCTCGACTCACTGGCGGTGATTGCCTTGTTTACAGATATAAGACGCCAGTGATGGCCGTACCACCTACTCTTTTTAGTCTGCCAGTGCAGATGGAGTTTGAGGATTCCCTCCATTTTGATATGCATGCTGTGATGTAGCGCCGACAAGTGACTATTGTATGGGTAGATCAAGGTGGACCTCATTTTGTACCCTATAGGTTTGAGGCATGGTTTAGGGAGGAATTGTATGGTTTCGAGGGACCTCTGAGAGATGCTCCGATTCCCATTGAGGAAGACCCCTTCTTTTTACAACCGGCTGAGTATAGAGGAGAGGTCGTCGACCTCGAGACACTGTAGGAGTTGCCGTCCCCATGACGCACGGAGATCGATGGCCATGACGAGGGCGAGGCCATGGATACCGATCAGGAGGAGGACCCCGAGGAGGACCCTGAGGAGCCAAAGGATTGAGTTCAGATGATGTCAGTTTAGTTTTGGAGATAGTGTGAGCGTAGGTGTCGAGACCATGGGGTGTATTTTCTTTTTGGAGTCTGTACCTAACGCTTCCTGATATGTATATATTGATGTTTGTGTTTCTCTTTATTTTTGTGCACTACCCCAATTATCGCATGTATGGATAGGAGGCACGCTTCCGCAGGTCGCGGGTTCATATAATGGTTTTTAATGGACACGCCGCCTGGTCACGATGAAGAATGAATTCCATGGGCCGTCGCGTACGGTTAATCAGGCGAACGCAAAAGGATTTGACTATATGAGCGGGATGCCGCGTTCCCGAGAGGGGCTCGGGGCGTGACAGCTCACCCGATCCGGTCAACCCGTTTGACCCAATAACCCTTGACCCGGTTCTAGATTTTGGTTCTCCGGCGAGTGGTTGTTTTTCAGGCGAAACCAATTCCGTTGGTGAGCAACAAATTCCAAGAGGTCTAGGGGGAGAATAAACGAAGAATTTTTCAGTTAAAGGGGGACGGGACTTTTACTTTTTTTGGAGAGAGACACATACACAGAGAGGGGATAAGGAGAGGGAAACAGAGAGAGGTTCGAGGAGCTCTCAGACGATCGTCGAAAGCATTGTGACCAAAGGTCCTCTAAGCCTCGTCAACAACAATCAGGCAGCAACAAGTCCTCGAAACAGTGCAGCAAGTTTCGCACAGCCCTAAGGATCTTCTATAGCTCTCTGGTTTGAAGGTCATCGTATATAAAGGTGAGTTCCATGCTCGAGCTTGCTCCCGCACATCCATGGTAGATCGCTCATTTACTGTCGATTCCTCAAATTTTCGTGTTCATTTTGCTTCTTGAATATCACTGAGCCCCTTGTTGACACCTGATTTTTAATCACATTTTCTTTTAATAGAAAACCCATAAAAATTCATAAAATTGAAAAAATCAACTTTGGGGACCTTGCCCAAGCCTAGGGAATCAATTTTGACCAAAAAATGATTTTCCATATTTTCAGTATTTTTCGGCATTTTTTATTTATTTATTTTCGAAAATTAATAGAAAATCCATAAAAATTAATAAAATTTAAAAAATTAACTTTGGGGACCTTAGCCAAGCCTAAGAAACCAATTTTGACCAAAAAAATGATTTTCCATATTTTCAGTATTTTTCGGCATTTTTTATTTATTTATTTTCGAAAATTAATAGAAAATCCATAAAAATTCATACAATTTAAAAAAATCGACTTTGGCGACCTTAGCCAAGCCTAAGAAACCAATTTTGACCAAAAAATGATTTTTCATATTTTCAGCATTTTTCGGCATTTTTTATTTGTTTATTTTCGAAATTAATAGAAAATCCATAAAAATTAATAAAATTTAAAAAAATCAACTTTGGGGACCTTAGCCCAGCCTAAGAAACCAATTTTGACCAAAAAATGATTTTTCATATTTTTTGTATTTTTTAATATTTTTCAGAAATTAGGAAAATATTTGAAATTAAAATTACATTTGAGGCCATAAAAATGTGAAAAAATAGTCAATACTTTGATTTTAATTTTCTCTTCATTTTAGCTAAATAAATTCTGAAAAAATTCAATCTGGAATTGAGAGTTTCTTTGTTAATTTGATTTTTGGGTTATTTAATTAATTTCCAGAGATTGCGTTTAATTTTGTAATTTTCGATTTTTGCATTTTCGGAGTCGTGATATCTTCCCCTATAGTCCAAATGGTTACTTGGTCCGCCTGGGGTTCCTCATGAGGAGAAACTTTTCTTGGTCGACCTCAAATTAGCGACTCGATGGTGGGATAATTCAATGGGTCTGCATTGTTGAATGAGATTAACGGCCAGATGTTTTCACGGGAACAACGTGTCATGCTAGTGTCCATGCTCTTTTAGAGAGAATTGGGTTATCAGGGAGAGAATAAGGGTTTTCTTATTGGCAAGAAGAGTGTGGATATATCTCTAGAAACTCTATGTTGCTTATGTCCATAACCATTTGACGATTCGTTAAACATGTATTGAACCTGAAGTTTGAAGAAGAGCCCGAGTATTTCTGCGGATGATTAAATATTTGACTCTTGATGAGACAAATCGAATGTTAGGTATGGGTTTCGAACCTCGGACAGGGAAAATTGTAGAACAAATGGGGATGTCTCCATGGGGTCTGAGGCAAACAATGATGTTTAGAACCACTTTCGCAAAAGAGATTCCGAGGTTTGCTTCTGATTTACTTGACTGTTTGAAAGGGTCGGCTCTACTATGATTTGATTGTTCAAAGGGTTGAGTATGTCAATGAGCCTGACACGAGGAGCTATCTTATGGACCTTCTCCATGCGCAAAGAGAAAATGGGGTTCGTGGAAAACGTGCTTTGACATTGGCCTTTGTGGAGACAAAGAAAGGAGAATAATCGTGAAATATTTCCAGACGAAGCATATTTTTCAAGTGTCATGGAAACTCAGATCAGGATGACAGCCATGGGGGCACTCTGTATGCTAGCCATGCGAGAATTAAGATGCATGTTTCAATGACTAGATAGCTAGAAAGGTGGCTCTGCGAAGCAATTAAAAAAATGAATGATGATGAATGATCAGCATTTGCGCTTAGATGAAGGAGATGCTCAGCATATGCTCGATAATTTTTTGTTCATGCAAAACCAGAATCCAAACTTCCTTTATGCCGTGGACTTGAATCCGGAACAATGTCTGGGAAATGTTTCATGGGATGATACTAAAAGCAGGATTGAATATGGAAATTTTGGCAACATGGTCTTTGTTGATACCACATACGTATAGAGCGAATACAAGCATGGCATCGAGCAATGGGTGAACACGCTCCACAAATCATGCCCATTAACCAAAAGAAGGGTCCCAGAGAAGGTTAGTTGCACGGTTAAGCAAGATAGAAATTTTATGAAGGAATTCAACAAAAGAATTTCCAATTCGGGTACGGCTGAGCAGTTTGAGTAGAGACAGGGAAAAATGGTGATTGAGACATCATCAGCGCAGGACCACGATGATGGAAGGAACTCGATTTGCTGCGATGGTTGCCTGTTAAAGTTTCATCAAAGCTGTTTAGACATACAAAAGTTTCCTTCAGGTGATTGGCTTTGTTTATATTGCTCCTGCAAATATTGTGGAACAGAGAAAGAGCATTGAGAGGGAATAAAACAACACAAAAAGAAAATGGATAAAAAATGTTTGAGTGGAACAGGGGACACGACAGAAAATGACTCACCGAAAGTTAAGGGGACAAGAGACGATGGCCATAAAGAAGACTCCACTGACGGAGAAAAGGGGGGCTCTTTTTCTATTCAATGGGGATCGGGGGATGATGGCAGGAGGGGACCTTGAAGCTTTAGGGGGGTTCACTGAAGAAAAAAAGAAGAGAGAGGAGTAGGGAGACTTCTTCCTCCTCTCGGTTGGCCACCACCAGGAGAGTCCCGATATCCACCACCCACTCTCGTGCCCCTCATTCCAAACCTGAAGACCAAAAATGGCAGCAAGCATGGCTACATCAAGCATTATTGGCCTCGGCTTCTCGCCCTTGTCTTCGCCGAGGAAGGCCCCCTAGTCTCAGACTTTGTGAGATCTTCGGTGAGTGCGAGGAACCCATTGAAGCTGGTTCGCGCGTCAACGAGAGCGTCCTGCTTATCAATGGCAAAAGCCTATCGTGGCTCTTCTTCGAAAGCATCAGGGCCGAGCTTACGCACTTCCCTACGTGTCCCCTATTCACTTCCCCATTCTGGTTGTGGCTGGTCACATGGCACTTGGGTCTGTTCTTGTGCCTCGCGTTCGGTCAAATCAACTTCAAGAGGAGGACTGAGGAGTACTTTTGAAGCCATGTGCTGTGTGTAATCTTCTCATCCCAACCGAGCGCGTCCGATCCTGATCCAATCTGGATTTTCACAAAGGACTGCAAAGAAAAAAGATCATGAAGAAACAAAAAGGACTAGTGGATCCGAAGCCTTTTCGAGTGCCAATCCTTCAATCGCATTTTGGTGCTGAATTTTCTGCAGGTTTTGGGGAGATCTACTTGCTGTTCAAAGTTGATTCGGAAGCTGTTCATTGCTGATTTCGCTACTGTTCGCCACAAAAACAGCAGCTATTGTGTCTAGTTTTATTAGTTACTCGTGCAGATTTTTTGTCTCGCTGCTTGGGGACGATATCTACATATTTTTGATGGAAATTACCCGCTGCCCAGTGCTGCTCAAAGTGCAAAATGGCTGCTGCATCTTCGCTTCATCAAACCTTCCGAGGCGCGTGCGAAGTCCTTAACCGGTAAGTCTATGCCCAAGCTCAGGGTGCAAGCTTTCGTCTAATTCAAATTAGAAAAAAAAATCTGCATATAAGGAAGGCTGTTGATAAGCCCGTAGCAGATGAAATAGCAAATGTGCCTATACTGTCTACGAGTGCTGCGTATAGAGGATTCATGACTGTCTCTAGTAACCTCAAATATGGTCCTGCATTTGGTATAAAATCCCTTGGCAAATGTGGCTCTTTGCTGTGTTCTTGGTTCTTAGACAAGGAAATATAGCCATAGGTAATTTGATGTTGAGTTATCCTTTATGCATCATGGCGCTGTATGCTTTTCATGCTTTGACCTTACCTTGTCCGTGAATAATAGTTGGATCCTGTCATGCTTACACAGTCCTGTTTTCGGATAAGAATAATTGGTTTTCGCTGACTCAATTGCAATTGACACAAGTGGGGTCTCAGAAGCGTGACTACAACCACTTTAAAAATGGTATTCTTGCATAACCTGCACGAATAAAATGGAGAAATTTTTGACAGTGCTTGCGCTTTTGACAATAGCAAGAGGTCCAATATCAATGATAGTGCTTTCTATCTTTATTGTCTCGAACAATATACCTTTGATTTTTTGCATTTGATTTTCTTGAGGGCCAAAAGCACATTTCTTTGGACTTTCTTGTAATTTATACCTTTCGGGGAGCGTATGGTAACTATTAGTCAAAGAGTTTGTGCATTTTGAGTTTATTTATTTATTTTGTTGTTGAAATTTTTCAAAAAAAAAAATTCCAAAAATGCCGAAAGGCCTCAAAAATTAGGAAACGGGTCGTTTTAACCGACCAATCCTATCTTTGGCAGTTTTGCCCCTTCCATTTTTTGAAAATGACGATTTTGTCATTTGGACAAATCATCTTGGAAAAATTCCAAAAAATTCTCAAAAATTAGGAAATGGGTTGTTTTAACCGACCAATCCTATCTTTGGCAGTTTTGCCCCTTCCATTTTTTGAAAATGACGATTCTGCCCTTTGGACAAATCGTCTTTGGAAAAATCCCAAAAAAATTCTCAAAAATTAAATAGTCTTGGAAAAACTCAGAAAAATCTTAGAAATTAGGAAATAGGTCACTTCAACTAACCAATCCTATTTTTGATGAATTTCCTTCCTGATTTTTCCAAAATGATGATTTTGCCCCTTATGGGCAAATCATCTCCTAAAATTCTGAAAAATTCAGAAAAATCTCGAAAATTAGGAAACGGGTCATTTCAACTGATCGATCCTATTTTCGGTGAATTTCCATCCCGATTTTTCCAAAATGATGATTTTACCCCTTGTGGGTAAATTGTCTCGGGGAATTCTGAAAAATCCAGAAAAATCTCAGAAATTAGGAAACGGGTCATTTCGACTGACCAATTCTATTTTTGGTGAATTTCCGCCCCGATCTTTCCAAGATGACGATTTTGCCCCTTATGGGTAAATTGTCTCAAAAAATTTTGAAAAATTCTCTATAATTGCGAAAAAATAGGAAACGACCACATTCAACTGGTTTGACCTATTTTGACTTCCCAAGCCTTAAAAATGACCATTTTACCCTTCTGGTCAGTTTGACCCAAATCTTTACGAGTCACCCCAAATGATTTTTCATGAAATTGGTACCGAAAGGGCGTTAGAGTAATCTAGCGTAACCAAGTCTCCGAACTCATAATCTCTAGTTCGTAGAAATAAATTAGTTCTCCCGCTAATTTATTTAGGTTTCTAATCGACCTACCAAAAATGATTAGTGGCGACTCCAAATTCTAAAATCATGTGAAAAAAATCAAAGTTGCGATTTGGTAGAGCTTGGGAGAGCTCGAACTAGGTTAGTTAATTTAATTACTTAATCTGGTAATCCATTAACCTAAAAATGAATTTTAGGTCGCGACACCCCTTTGCATATATCTCTGCCTCTGGTTTTGTATGAACCCATCGAATCAATCATCTGAACACAGTAAACGTGCGATGCCTTCGTCGGAGAAATGTGGTAACTCAGAGCTCGATCGGAGCCCCTAGGTAAGTATCCTGACCTCCTAATGATGCTCGTTCACAATCGAATCAAGTTGTTATGCTCTAGTTAGGGCGATTCAACCACCATAGTTACAGTGGGTTCGAGTTCGATTTCTATGAATCTAGTTGATGATTACGGCTGATTTTCTGATATGTTATAGAGGTTGAGTAGAGGAATTGATTATGACTGATCTCGCTTCATTTGGCTAAAAATTCACCGTTAGATTATCGCTTGAGAATTATGGCCGTCTGTTTGGTGTTGGCTGAAGGAGGGAGACGAAGTCCAGTCAGCCGCTGACTCAGTCAACAGCTGATGTGGAGCTGACATGTCCAGACACGTCGGTCACCACGTCGGCATGTTGACTGAGTTAAGGGCCGACATGGATTCTTCGTCAGCTTAGGTGGTTAGGTCTGTTAGCATAGTTAGAGTACATCGAACGGCAAGGATAATGCCACATGTCGCGATCTGTTTCTTTTTTCTGGAAAATACAAATCATTAATCATGCGGTTCAAATCCAGTCAAGGGTTAATCCTGATCGTTGGTATTAGTGATAGGCATGTACGGTAGTGATTTAGTTTAAAGCTTAATCTCAACCGTAGATCTTGATATGATGAAGAGATGGTCAAGATCGGATCAATGGTAGGCAGATCAAACGGTTAGTTTTAGTCTCTTAAGCTGAAGGAGGTGATTTAGCCACGTGGAAGGTTTTAAACGGTAGGATCAGGAAATAAGCGGGAAAATGTGAAAACCATAATAAAAAAATTTTTGAAAATTTAAAAATTCAAAAATAAAACCTAGAACTACATCGTTTCGGGATCTAGATTTGAATCTAGGCCTTAGGCCGGGTCTAGGTTAGTGGGTCGAGTCCCTTTGACCCGGTCCATATAACAAAATAGAAAAGAAATAGGAAATAAAATAAAAAAAATAATAAATGAAAATAAAAACCGAAAGAAAATAATAATAAAAATATATATAATAATAAATAGTAATAAATAATAAATAAAATAAAATAAAAATACTAATAAAAAATAAATGGTAAATAAATACAAATAAACTAAAATCCTAATAAATAATAAAATAATAAAAATATTAATAAGTAAAAATATTAATAAAAATAATAAATAATAAAAATAACAACTCATTAAAAGAAATAAAAAACATAAGCGTCATAAAAAAAAAGAGGTTTCAATAATTAGGAAAATTCAGGAATTATAGAAAAATAGAAAAGATAGTGATAAAAAAATCATAAAAATTTTAGAAAATTTTGGAAAACTTTTTAGAAAAATATAGAAAATGTTTGGAAAAATAGGAAAATGCAGATAATCAAAAATAAAAACCCCAGAAAATATGGAAAATTTTCTAAAAATAGAAAAGTCCTTAGAAAGTTTTCAAAAAGTCTAAAAAATATCAAGAAAAATCCAGAAAAATTCCCAAATTTTGTGAAAATTAGGGAAAAACCACATTCAATTGGTTTGACCTAATTTCACATTTTTAGACTTCCCGAGCCTTCCAAAATGACCGTTTTGCCCCTTTGGTCAATTTGACCCAAACCATCCCGAATCACCCTCGAGCCTAATTGGAGTGTTTCCCCGACTTCTAGGACTCCATGCTGCTTGTTTTGACTGGTTGTAGTGTGATTTCTCTCCGAATTGATTCCCTGATTGAACATTTATTTCTATGATTGTGATTGATAGGATAGATGCTCTCATTTGCATGAACCCATTAGACTTTTAAAGCCTACCTTGTTCAATCTCGCTTGCATGAACTCCTTAGATTAGGAAAATCACTCAACATAGGTACCGAAACGGCCCCGATAGTAATATCGACGTAATTAAGTCCCCGAATCCAAATCTCTGATTTTCGAAGAATCGAACGATTTCTCTTAATCGCTCGATAGGGTTTCCAATCATACCCTCCAAGAAATGGTTGGTGGCGACTCCGATGCTATGCACACTTATCACATGTTACTCGGCCACACTAAGGTCGACCCCAATTTAAATCTTTCCTGATGCAATTTGGTATGGACCTGGGAGGACTCGAGCGAAGCCCAAATATCTTAAAATGGACCTAGCAATCCATTAACCCTTTCTCCACCCTCGAGGGAGGGTCGCGACAGACTGGCGACTCCACTAGGAACTTGGTTTCAACCCATTAAAGGACTTGAGTTGATTAAAAGGTTAAGTGTTTTCTAACATATTTTTCTGCAGACGCTCTTGAAGGTGAAGTAAGTCCAATAACCCAAATGTGTTAAATGTTTTTGCAGATGGGAGAAATAAGGGGTCGAGTGTTTGTTGACATTATTTTCTGCATGTTGGAGTTTGGGAATGTATGGTTACGAATGTGATTATAGAAGCGGTGTTTTGACATAAATTGCTGTACATGTCTTGCATATCTAGCGATCACGACACTTTGCATACACCCGCGGTTAAACCCCGACTGCAACCACCCCTTAGGATTACCTTAGATAGGGAAAGGGTACGAAAGGATCTTGTGTTTGATGGCACTTGAGACTCACGTATCCGTTCCCACTCATTATCCTGATTGACGATCTCCAACCCTCTTGGGCGGTGTTCTTGGGAGGGAATCTGCTTCATCTGGATCATGGGAGCCTTGGCCATAGGTTCCATACCTACGTGTTTGATTTTATAGTCCAACCCTCACTTGTCTCATGCGCATGTCTGTGGACGGTTGGTATACCTAAAACCAAATACAAAACCTTTCTTCGAGTATGGTTGGTAAGGCTTTTTTATCTTTGACTAGTAATTCATTTTCATATACTTTAAATTCTACATGACATGCATATCATACATCATCTTATAAGAAAGTCATCGTCTAAGTGATTGGTTTGAAAGCCATTTTCTAGATAAAAGGATGATTTCCCCAAGTCAGGTTGTAGTCCTTGAGATGACCATAATAGGGCAAAGAAGCATTCCACGACACGACACCAACATGGAGTCATTTGAAGCATGTCGATTCGACCGTAGAAGGGAGCTCCAAGAGGGAAGGATACATATGCTAGCTCGAAGAAACCCGATTTCAACCAGACGACTTATGATTTGATTTGGGGCATCCTTACAGTTTATTACACTCGTTTATCATAGATTTCATTTCTGAATTTTTTATTGCGGAATTTCTCATGTGAGAATCATTTCTACCTCATCCCATTAGATTCGATGTACTAGGGATCTTTTGATAGGTATCTATACTATTCTAACTACACTAGAGGTTTTAGTAGATAGGTGTGATAGTGGCTTTCATTCTAATCACTTGAGTGATCCCAATCAATTGCAAAATTCCCTTTGAAAGAAATATGGTTTAAAACTCTTTATTGTACCTCCTTCGGTCAAATAAGAGTGTTTAATCCTTATTTCACCAAAAGGAGATATGAAATTGAATGGCTCATGCATATATCATCGCATTTTGCATGACTAACTACTCTATGTAATCCACGATAACTAGTTAAAGTCGTTCATTGCTTCCTAACTTCAAGAAAATATGGGACACTCGAATTGTTCCCGTTTCTAGTAAACGGCTTTAATTTGGATGTCCTATAGTTTATTGAATTTAGGACACATTGAAATTGCACTTTGCATTTATTTTTTACCACTCTATTAATTTTTCTTGAAAATTGATCAAAAGCAGTTATCATGATTACACTCCTTTCAATGGTATGCTTTCTTATGAAAAATATTGATAAGAGCTTTCCACGCAAGATTGAGACTTGCGTAAAGATCCTTATCTTCATTAATTATAAGATGGCATAAAATTGAAATGATTTATGCTTTCTTTTCTGTTTTTCCATTCTAATGCATCTATTTCATCTAAAAAAAAGGAAATAACAATGGTGGAGGAAAATCTCACAACCAGCTCAGGAGCGAACATGGAAGATAATGACACTGATGCGCGACTTACTAAGCTAGAGGATCAAGTGGCCTAGATTTTCGCCATGCTCTCAAAGCTTTCAATAGAAAATAAAGCCTCCGCTCCATTGCTTGCTATGGAAAACCCTGCGATCACGCCTATTGGATCACTAGTTGTTGATACCGAAGAGGATGAAGTGACAGAAGAAATCCTTTTAGTCCCACACTCCACCTTGATGAGAGAATCTAGCTGCTTAATGGAAGGAAGAAACCGTGCAAATTTAACCAAGGCTAAAATTCATCTAGCTATTCCCCAAGAGGACAACACATTATCTCCTCGCTTCGTGGGGAAAGCTCGTGATATTTTTCAAAGGCCAAAGTTTACCAAGAAGTACAATGGCATTGGATGTCCGAAAACTCATATCAACCACTTTTTGAAAGAGATGACTGAATATGTTGACGATGACTCCTTATTGATCCATAATTTTCAATATACCTTGATTGGTCCTGTGTTGTCATGGTTTATGGCGCTTGATATTAGGGGTATTGAAAAATGGAACGACCTTGCTGATCAATTTCTACAACATTATAGATACAATATAAAGACCGTCCCCACCAGGATGGATTTAAAACATGTGGAAATGAAGAGGAACGAAAGTTTTAGATCATTCACACAAAGATGGAGAGCGAAAGCTACTCAAGTTCAACCCCCGTTGGATGAAGATGAGTTGATAGGATACTTTCTGACAACCCTTCCATACAAATTCTTTGAACGGCTACATACTTGTGGTTGTCAATCATTTTCTCATTTGGTGGACATTGGTGAAAGGGTGGAATGACCCATGCAAAATGACAAGTCCAGAAATAAGAAAAACTATGGAGAATACCCTCTAGTCAATAAAGGAACATCTAAAGAAGCAAAACCCGTGTATCAAGGAATGTCGGCTATGAATCAAACTCCCAAGAACAAGTCAGGATACCAATTACATGTTCCCACTTCTCCTTAAGGGCAATATGGGCCTGAGGTGGAGAAATCTCGAAAGCCTAACCAAGTGAAGAAGCTCCGGCCTAAGCAATTCACTCCACTTCCGTATCCTTACTCAAAACTACTTCTAATGTTATTAGAAAGTGGGTTAGTTGTGAAGGAGCCGCCAAGGAAGAATCGTCCAAAAAATTTCTCTGGCTATGATGAAACTAAGGCATGTGCGTATCATATGGGTGAAATGGGGCATAACGTCCATAATTATCTGGTTCTCAAGAATAAAGTTCAAACCCATACAAATAGTGAGATCCTCAAGCTTGATGATTTGGGGTTGAAAGCACTATAGAGCCATTCATTTGAGTATTAAAGAGTAATCCTCATAGATGACAGACATGAAGATAAAACTGGATTTCTTAGTGGAGATCCATGAACTACGAGGTAATTTCAACTAGGGTATCATCATACCTCAAAGGAGTTCGTGGAAGAAAGTGATTTGCCGATATAAGGAGAACACCATGCTAGCATATGAAGAAGTTGGGTCATTTACATCCGTTTCAAATTTTGCAAAATAAGGCAGTCAATGCTAATTGCTTGCGTTGTGTCATTTCCATTTAGTCTCTCAATTCATATTGTAAGTAGAACTCAATGATGCCTTGGATCTTGAGCCGTTGGTCCAAGGTAGTCTCTTTTGTAAAACGGCATTATCATTTCATTCTAGTAAATGCATTTGCACGTTTTATTAAGGACATGCAGGAACATTTCAAACCAGCCCAATGATGACACTTGTCTTTGATTTTCGAAGATTTGAGGCCCGGATTTCTGCATGTTTCCTAATTTTCAAATGAATTTTATAGGAACGAGGATGTCCAATAACATGAGAACTAGTTCCCCTCCCATTTCTTAATTCTTCAGTTGAAAACGTCTTTTAAAAGAATTTTTCAAAATATTCATGCATGAACTTTTGATGTTGCTCACACAGTAATTTGTGCAGATGTCCCTAGGAATGGTGCTCCAAAGGTAAATGTGATCGTTCTAAAGGAAACACCTCATATATAGTATAACACGCCAATACATTCCTCTTGGCTTAGATTGAAGATGGCCAACCACTCAAGGTGATGAAAAAATGATGATAAAAGATGAATGAAGGAAGTTTACCTTAAGCAAGTCTCTCCAGTTTTACCAAAAAAAGCATATCGGGGCAACAAATGAGGGGAGTCAACCAAGTGCGTTTGCACGACCCACTAGGAAAAAGACGAGACCAAGTCATCATTTCCGTTGAGGAGACGTATCATTCCTAAGTAACTTTCAATCAGTCATGAAAATACTACTACTTGTCCTTTTCTTCTTCACAGGCAACAAATGGAAGTAGAGCACTTTGGGAATAATGCTACCAAATGATAAAACAGGGAGTATCCCTCTTACTTCATCTTGAACATACATTTAAAATAAATAGATTCAAGGGCATCTTAATGGCCCACTTAGGGGTAAAATCTTTCATGAAGCTCCGATACATATTCAATCGACATTTGAATCCTTTCAAGCTTCTTATTGATGGGAAATCCCTTTGAAAAGAACATTTGAGAGAAATAAGAGGTAAAAGATTTAAATTTCGTAAATTGTCATATGCATTATAGAAGCGTTTCTATAAATAAAGTGAGAATCATTCTTTCATTGCGTACATGACCCATTTTTAAATCAGTTGAATCATGTATATCATGCATACCATCCATATGGATACTCTTTTTAAGGCGCCTGAAGGCCAGGACAGGGGAGCATGGATAAAAATATATATATGATATCGATTCTAATTGTCTACTCCTTACGCCATTCTGATATGATTTGTCCTTTCTTTTGATAGGGAAACATCAAACACTTTAAAGGCAAATGTGATTGAGAAAGTCGTCTAATCATCATACAACAGATTCCAAATTATTTTCTAAAAAAAGTATGCATGATTACATAAGTATGAGCTATTTTCACTTTTAGGGAGACTGACACAAATTCAAATAAAGGGTAAGGCGGTATCGCTCTAAATATTTCGTTAGCTGAGAAGCCTCTAGTTGACACATCCCTTCTCTTCTTACAGGGTTATTAAGCCATCAAGGAGCAGAACATTTCGAAAAAAAAAAACTACAACTCATGAAGATGAAAACAGTTGATAACTCGAGTAGTTAAGATAAAGGGTGGAATCAATAAAAGGAGTTTATTTGAGAACAAGTCCCTCTCTTCCCACAAACCAAATCGATTCGGAACATGCCCTTCTTTCATCACTAAGGAACGTATCAAGATAAAGCCACCAGAGCCTTAAGTAGCGAATAACAAGATATGTCCTACTGTGGGCAAGGCACTTGCAAAAAAGCAATGTCCTCAAACATAAACAAACAACAAAAAATACTTAGAATGGGGTATTCCATTCCTAAAAGCTCAAATGAACCCAAAATAGGACTAACACTCATTCCTTCATGCAGGTGAAAAGTGAAGGGAAAACTTCAAATAGTAGACATCCCAAACTGGACAGGGGATTACAAAAAAAATGTGAAAATACGCTGAACTATTTAGCCGGGGCAAGCATTACCTAACAAGGGTAATTGTCACCTGACTGGGGCAAATAGTTCGTCGGTGTGATCAAAGGTTTATTAGTAGACAACACCTTTCAACTCAAATGAAAAGGGACTCAGAATGAAATTTCAAAGATGTCAAATTGTCAAGAATTTAAACAAACACATCTAAAAGGGTCCACAACCATCAAGCAGATATAAGTCATGCCTGTAAAAGTTTGGGATGAACAGCCATAGACAACACTTGACACAACTTGATGAAGGGATCTTTCAAGGAAACGTTGTCTTGATGATCAAGCTAGATGGCAGGGTTCCTACAATCTATACATCGGGATTTGGATGGGAATGTACGGTCAAGAGTAAGGTGGTATTGTTCCAATTTATTCTAAATATGAAATATATGCTAACTCCTCATTTCAACCTTGACAGGGACTCAACACCACAATGGAGTGGTTACAGAGTCTCACAATTTATGCTATTGTATTCGGATTGGAACGCATAGTCAAGGGTGAAGTTGTATTGTTCCAATTTGCCTCAAAATTTAAGACATACACTAACACACTCCCTTTTACTTTTATAGGGATCCTCCGTCATGATGGGCAGGTAAGTATCCCTTTTTGTGGTGAAATCAGACAAAATTTTCTAAGGAAGATATGGATAAATTTCCCAAAAAGAATTTTCTTGCAGATTTTTATTACTTGAAAAATGTAATAAAATCTCTTGACGTTTATCAAATTTTTCGAATGAATTTTTTTCTTTTATCAGAATGAATTTTCAGGAGTAAATTTGTCAAGAAAATCTTTATTCTATTGAAGCAGGAAAAACGTGACAAAATTCTTTATTGTTCAATAAAAATTCCCTGAATGGGTTTTTCCACATTTTTTAGAAATGGGATACCAATTTGGTTTTCATTTTCTTTTGAAAACAATGACCATGATATTAAGTTCAAAATTTGACCGACAGCTAACATGGACCGACCAAAAAATAAATACAAGATGAAGTTAAAAAAACTTACTTTCACCGTGAAAAATACCATGTAGGTCACATAGACATAAACATGAATCGTGAGTTTAAATATTAGCCTATTACCTAAAGGCTGACAAATTGAAGCGAAAGACTTACAGCAATGCGACAATCTCGCGCACATAATCAAGATTAGCCGTGATCCCACAACGTAACCAGAATTAGCTGGGCCTTTCCACTTCAGCTGTTCGAGTCAAAAATTATAACCCCCGCTTTGGTAATTTTACCAAGCTTAAGGCCTAACTTTTAAAACTTATTTTTGAAAAGAGGTTCGGGATTGAATCTAGGCTAACTTTCGACGTAATCTCACGCCGAACGCGAGAACCAAATCACAATACCATCCTAAAACTAATGGTCCAAGTTTGGCCACGGGACATGTGTGATGTAGTGCTAAAGCGATTAATCATGCACGATAGTTAAATTCAAACAGCGCTTCAATAGCTCAAAATTAAATCACAAGTTTCGCACCCCAAACCTGCAAAACAAAATGTTAGCCAAACACACCACCCCTTATAACTTCTATCTGCAAAAACATATAACACCTATAGAATGAACTCCAAGCAATTGCCCAATCAAATGGATTTTATGAAATTTTTTCAAGCCTAAATCCACTAGGTTCTGTCGCGACCCTCCCGAGATTTCCGGATCCCGAGGGAGTTAACGGATTGCTTGGCCCATTGAGCATCTAGGCTTAGCTCGAACCCTCCCAGGCCCATACCAAATCGCATCAGGAAAGTTTGAATCGAGGTCGGCCTTAGTGTGGTTGGGTGACATGTGAATAGTGTGCATGCCATCGGAGTCGCCACTAGTCATTTATTGGAGGGTATGACTGGAAACCCTATCGAACGATTGGGAGAGATCGTTCGATCCTACGAAAACCAAAGATCTAGATTCGGGGACTTAGTTACGTCGATATTACTATCGACACCCTTTCGGTACCTAAATTGAGTGATTTCTTAGTCTAAGAGGTTCATGCGGGTGTTCTTTAGGCCAGGTGAGTCCTAAAAGTTTAATGGGTTCATGCAGATGGGAAAGCTAACCTATCAATCACAACCCTAAGGAATAATTGCACAATCAATGAAAGAATCACATCAAGGCAAAACAAATCAAGTAGCATCCTAGAGGAGTCTCAGAAACCTAGAGGAAATACCAGCTGAGCCCTGGAACGATTTGGGAAAAATTGGGTCAGGTTAGCCAGAGGGGTAAAATGGTAATTTCCCAAAGCCCGGGAGGTCAAAAACAAGTTAAACTAATTGGATGTGATTTTTCCTTAGTTTTCAGAATTGTTTGGAATTTCTGGGCATTTTAATTTTTTTGAATTTTCCTGAATTTTTTTGAAAATTGTTTTGAGGTTTTTATGATTTTCTAAGGACTTTTCTATTTTTGGACATTTTTTTAGAATTTCTTTGTGATTTTTCTGAATTTTCCTTATTTTTGGACATCTTCTATGTTTTCTGATTTTTTTACTATTTTTCTAGAATTTCTTGAAATGTTATGTGATATTTAGCGATTTTTCCTATTTTTTGGATATTTTCTATATTTTTTGGAATTTTATTTTGATTTTCTAGATTTTTCTGATTTTCCCAAACATTTTCTAACAAATTCTCTAATTTTTGGAATTCCTATTAGTTTTTTTTATTTTTCTTTCCACGAATTTCTATGATTTTTTATTTTCGAAATTTCCTAATTTTGACTTTTCTAAAAGAAATTTCTAAAGTTTTATATTTTCTGAGGTTTTTCTAAAAGATTTTACTATTTTTTGAATTCTTCATTTTATTAAGTTTTATTCCCCTTTGTCATGTCGTTTTATATTTTCAGAAAAAAAATTTCAAGGATTTCATTTTATTTTTACAAAGTTTTTTATCTATTTTTCCTTCTTTTTTTTGCTTAATTTTTTAGACCTAAACGGTGTAGTTTTCAATTTTTCTATTTTTTATTTATATTTTGTTTTAATTTTTGCCGGATTTTCTATCATTTTGTTTATTTTAATTCTCTTCTAATTCTCCGGGCCGCGTCGAGCCAACCTGGCCCAATAACCCGAATTAAAATCTAAAACTCTAGAGCAAAACAACGCCGTTTCTACTTATTATTATTATTATTATTATTATTATTATTATTATTATTATTATTATTATTATTATTATTATTATTATTGTTGTTGTTGTTGTTGAATTTTTTGTTATTTTTATTTATTATATTATTATTTTTACTCGGGCTGGGTGGAATGGACCTGGCCCACTGACTTAAACCCGACCTAAAGCCTAAGCAAACTACTTGACGCCCGAAACGACGTAGTTTTAGGAGTTTTTTTTTAAATTTTTGAATTTTCCAAATTTTTATTCCGTTTTATTTATTTTTCTTCTAATCCTACGGTCAAAAGCTCTCCACGTGGCTCTATCCTAGCCAACCATTTCCCATACTGAATTTACGGTTGAGATCCAATCTAAAGACTACATCTCGACCGTCTGGTCGTCATACCGAATCCAACGGTTGGTGCTAAAAGGAGGACTAAATCCTGACCATCCATCTCCTTATTTTTGTAAAAATGATTACAAAAATCTAATTATAACTTTTATTCCCAAAAATCTTAAGATTTTGACATGTGGCACCTCCCAGACCATCCGATCAAGTCTATTATTCAACCCAAATGGTTATGATAGTCGAGCCGACGTGGCATCGGACGTGGACAGCCACGTCGGTGCCATGTCGGCATTGACTAGTCAACCTATCCTAGGTTGATGATGACCGGCGTAGTCTCGAACTCCACCAACCCATCGGAACTTCACCGGCGATGCCTGTCGCGACCCTCTAAAAAAAATTTTAAATTGCAAAGGGGGTTAACGGATTATTAGGTTAATTAGATTTGACTAACCTAACGCGGACCCTCCCAAGCCCTACCGAATCGCAACTTTGGTTTTTGTTTAAATGATTTTAAAATTTGGAGTCGCCACTAATCGTTCTTGGTAGGTCGATTAGAAACCTAAATAAATTAGCGGGAGAACTAATTTATTCCTGCGAACCAGAGATTATGAGTTCGGGGACTTGGTTACACTAGTTAATTAAAACTAATGCCCTTTCGGTACCTTAATTTCATGGATATCTTAATTCGGCAACTCAGGCTTGGTTTATTCCTAAGGCTATAGTAGGGTATTCTCTTTTGTGTTTTCACTTTTTAAATAGGATGCATGGATGGTATATATTTTTATTTGTTATATTTTTTTAAGTGTTAAAGATTCCCTGAAGCCGAAAGAAGGAGTGTGTTAACGACTTCTGTGCAGTATTACAACCTACTTATCTTTTGGGTCTGATGATTCAAAAATTAAATTATAGGAAGTACATGACAGTGAATAAACACCTCCAATGGGAGGCCTAGCATTGGCTTGGCTCTTCCCTTTGGGATTTAAGGTACAGGTATTTAAGTTGCAAGTATTTAAACTACTGTAAGTAAAAACCTCCAATGGGAGGCTAAGCATTGGCTTGGCTCTTCCCTTTGGGATTTAAGGTACATGTATTTAAGTTGCAGGTATTTAACTACTGTAAGTAAAAACCTCCAATAGGAGGCTAAGCATTGGCTTGGCTCTTCCCTTTGGGATTTAAGGTACATGTATTTAAGTTGCAAGTATTTAACTACTGTAAGTAAAAACCTCCAATGGGAGGCTAAGCATTGGCTTGGCTCTTCCCTTTGGGATTTAAGGTATATGTATTTAAGTTGCAGGTATTTAACTACTGTAAGTAAAAACCTCCAATGGGAGGCTAAGCATTGGCTTGGCTCTTCCCTTTGGGATTTAAGGTACATGTATTTAAGTTGTAGGTATTTAACTACTGTAAGTAAAAACCTCCAATGGGAGGCTAAGCATTGGCTTGGCTCTTCCCTTTGGGATTTATGGTGCAGGTATTTAAATTGCGGATGGACTTTGTCCTCTCCATTCTGGGGTATGAATTCTTTAAAATAAAATACAACGAATTGATTCAACAATTTGAAATTTGTGCGCGCTTGAGGACTCCTCCAAGCCGATTTTGTGCTTCCATAGGGTTGACCATTGATATAAAGTTGCGGCTTCCTGACATAAAATAGAGTGAAATGTCAGTATACAAAATATGTGCTAATCTGCACCTAAAACCAGAAGAGTGGAAAGAGTACTTATCTCCCATTTTTTTGGGAGGGATTTCTATAATTGATTTTCGCTCTCTATGTTCCCAATATAGAGAGTTTCTTTTGAATTAAGAGGGACTTTTAGTCACAGATCAGTTGAGAAATCGGTGGACAGCTTAGGAGCTTGTCTGGGCCGATTTTTGCATATCTACGAGATTTTTGCTGTTGACGTAGAGATATCATTCTCCTGACATAAAATATGGAAAAAAAAAAAAGAGGAGATGGAGAAAGTGTATACAATTTGTGCTAATTTGCAAGTAAAACCATAAACAAATGAATAAATAAAAACACTTAGCTCGAATTTGCTTGCTCGTTGACGAGGATGAACTCTTGATTTATATTGATCGATGAAGGAATTTGTGATGATAATCCTTAGCTTTGAACTCCCATCATCTTCAAAATTCTCTCTCTTTTGGTATTTTCTTTCTCTCAAATTTTTCTTCAATCTCCCAAAACTCTCTCAAACATCCAAAATTTTCTCTCCAAAAAAATTCCTCGAACATTTCAAATTTTCTCCCCAAAAAATCTCTCAAACACTTCAAATTTTCTCTCCAAAAAAATCTCCCCCTCAAGCTCACTTCTTCCTCCTTTTATAATCTACTCATCTATCTCCCATTCTAATTTTTCCACTAACTCTATCTCCCATTCTAATTTCTCCACTAACTCTTCTTCATTTTCATCTTCCATTCTCCATCTCTATCTCACATTCTAATCTCTCCACTAACTCTTCTTCATCTTCATCTTCCCTTCTCCATATTTATCTCCCATTCTAATTTCTCCACTAACTCTTCTTCATCTCCATCTTCCCTTCTCTATTCTTATCTTCCATTCTAATTTCTCTACTAACTCTTCTCCATCTTCCATTCTCTATTCTTATCTTATTTTCTCCATCCATTCTTCTCCAACTTCTCTTCTTCATCTCCTCTTCTCCATCTTCCCTTCTCTATTCTAATTTATCCACTAAATCTTCTTTTTGTTATTTGTAAAATAATCCTTCAAGAGTTAAGTATTTGCACTCTAGTCCTTGAATTTTAAGTATTTACAATTTAGTCCCTGAAAAAATATATTTCTTTAAGTCCAAATCTCCTCACAATTTTTGACACACCAAAATTTACCACATGTCAAATTTAAGCTCATTTCTTACCGTTGAAAATAATGCAGAATTTAATTAAAGCCCTTTTGGGAAATTAAGTCATTCTGGGTATAATTGGGCAAAGATGAAAATTTAAAATATTAGAAGATAATGTCACAACTCATAAAAAGTGAAAATTAAAAATAAGTTGACTCAAATTAAATTTTTTTAGGCCCGATTCAAGATTATACTCGTGAAGGAACACGTGACTCGAATTGGATTTTTCTGAATTTGTGATGGCCAATATGAAAATAGATTTAAAATAAAAATATTAACTATCTTTGTGTATTTTTTTGGCCTCAAATGTTATTTTTCCAAAATTTTCAAGTATTTTTGTATTTTTTTTAAAACAATTAAAATATATATAATATGAAAAATTATTTTTTGGTCAAAATTCGTTCCCTAGGCTTGGCTAAGGTTCCCAAAGTTGATTTTTCAATTTTATGAATTTTTATGGATTTTCTATTAATTTTCGAAAATAAATAAATAAAAAATACGTAAAAATACTGAAAATATGAAAAATCGTTTTTTGGTCAAAATTGGTTCCCTAGGCTTGGCTAAGGTCCCCAAAGTTGATTTTTCAATTTTATGAATTTTTATGGATTTTTTATTACTTTAGCAATAGAAAAAATGATTAAAAATCAGGTGTCAACAGCTGCCCCTCTTTGAAAGGAAGCTCGGTAGAGGTTCATTTCAAAGACGAGATGACACCTGGATTCTTATCGACTCAATACAAGTAAATAAAAAGAGTCGTGACATGATTGTTCCACTGAAAATGAAATGAGAACCTAAGGATTCGTTATATAAAAAAACTTTAGGGTGGTTGAACTTGAACCCGTATGGTGGATCAACCCATGGTAGATTCCTAATAAAAGGATTCTACTGATTAAAAATTGAATTAAAATTTGACCCGTATGGTGGGTCATACCATTTGACCCGTATGGTGGGTCGTACCATGGTAGATTCCTAATAAAAGGATTCTACTGATTAAATTTTGATTGAGATTTGACCCGTATGGTAGGTCACCCCATGGAGATACCTGTAAGAAGGACTTGGTGCCTGTAGAAAGGACTTGGTGTCTGTAAAAAAGACTTGTGCCTGTAAGAAGGACTTGATTTTCCTGTAAAAAGGACTTAATTTACCTGTAAGAAGGACTTGATTTGCCTGTAAGAAGGACTTACTTTGCCTGTAAGAAGGACTTTGTGCCTGTAAGAAGGACTTGCGTTGCCTGTAAGAAGGACTTTGTTTGCCTGTAAGAAGGACTTTGTTTGCCTGTAAGAAGGACTTTATGCCTGTAAGAAGGACTTTGTTTGCCTGTAAGAAGGACTTTATGCCTGTAAGAAGGACTTGATTTGCCTGTAAGAAGGACTTTATGCCTGTAAGAAGGACTTGATTTGCCTGTAAGAAGGACTTTGTGCCTGTAAGAAGGACTTGATTTGCCTGTAAGAAGGACTTGGTGCCTGTAAGAAGGACTTGGTTTCCCTGTAAGAAGGACTTAGTTTGCCTGTAAGAAGGACTTGATTTGCCTATAAGAAGGACTTTGTGCCTGTAAGAAGGACTTGGTTTGCCTGTAAGAAGGACTTAGTTTGCCTGTAAGAAGGACTTGCGTTGCCTGTAAGAAGGACTTTGTTTGCCTGTAAGAAGGACTTTGTTTGCCTGTAAGAAGGACTTTGTGCCTGTAAGAAGGACTTGTTTTGCCTGTAAGAAGGACTTGATTTGCCTGTAAGAAGGACTTGATTTGCCTGTAAGAAGGACTTTGTGCCTATAAGAAGGACTTGATTTGCCTGTAAGAAGGACTTGGTTTGCCTGTAAGAAGGACTTATTTTGCATGTAAGAAGGACTTGGTGTACCTCAAAGGGTGCCATTCTGGAATCTGGAAAGATCAGGAATCCTGCAGAAGCTCAAACCCAAATTATATTATCCTGTCGCTTTAGGAATAAACCAAAGAGGCAGAGATCAAAAGGTCTCGAACATTTCTGTCATTGAGACAAATCATGCTTTATTGAAGAAGGTGGATACATGTATGTACCGCAATGGATTCGAGTACCCCAACAACCGTCAGAATTCATTCTCTTGAAAGGTTCAGGTTGAAGATATACTTACCTGAGAATTTGGAAGAAATGCTTGGTGGCTTCTCGACAACCAGGCTTGCTCATTCAATAATCGCTGAATGAATTTCAAGACTTTGGAAGGTAGTTTTAACATTGGGAATGTGTTGCCTGTCAGGCAGTATCAGAGGTAACATGTGCAAGCATTTTCATCAATGAGTTGATCGGTTCATGTAAAACTATTCAACCAAGTCGGCAATGATTAGAAGTAGTCTGTGTGATAACTCATGATGCAATCAATCCAAATATGGATCATGCAAAACTATTCTGTCAAGCTTGCATTACCAATTCTGTTTAAGGAGGTTCTCATAGTATGAACGCCTCGAATGTAATCTGAATGGGGGACTTCAATCCGAAAGGGCCTTCTCTCACTCTGGGGAAAGGCTGTTTATCTGTAAATTAAAATGTTAGACTTGCGTGGAAATGGTTTGCCTTTCCTCATCCTGTCATGCCCCATTCTGCACATTTGATGTCTCCTGTGCAGTTTATGCTCTAAGTTGGAGTTGGTAAGTTAAACACACGGAATAGTCATACATAATTCATGAACTGTGTAAGCACAATGCAGATGTGACCATTTTTTAGCATTACGTGTGTTTATATAATGTGCAAATATGGGCGGATTTGAATTGCCCCTGGTATGTGGGCGGACCGAACAAATTGGGAAGCCTACTCCTTATGTCGAGGGGTGGTTCGTCTCAAACTTTGTCTCTACGTGATGAAGCATATGGGTGAGGGAGCATTTCGGTTTGTTTAATGACAGCGACCGCCACGGTTTAGCGGTTGAATGCCCCTGTAAAAAGCAGAGAAATTATTCTTGAAATCAAACGAGATAAGAAAGACATATTTGCTTTTTCGCTTCAGAGCTTGTGATCAATTTGCCCCATTTTTCACCAGAATAGATCTTGTCAGATGATCATAATTTTCTTTTGGATTTGTCTCCTTTAACATGTTAAATGTTAGTGTAAATATTTCCTGTAAAAAGAAAAAGAGACATATCAGCCAGTATTAAAAGGGATAAATTGAAAACGATACTGATTTACCCTTCATCTTGAATGTCTTGCACGAGTCTTTTACCAGTTTTGTTGGATTGAATTTTCCTCGACTTTTGTTGGGCGCCTCACCATTATGGGAAGACTATGGTAAAATACTGACTTTGATATTACTCGTCGAGTATTCCTGTTTGTAAAAAAAAGAAATGCACAAAAAGTTATTTCATTTATTTATAATACATACAACATTCCCCACCCTTGGGGATCGAACTCGGAATATTTCGGACCTACTGTCATCCCCCATACTATTCGGTCCATTGGACCATAGGTGTCCATGGGGCTTTCTTTTCAAGGGTTAATCCTTGGGGATAACGCAGCCCTGTTGTATCACCTTGGGCCATGTTACGGTATTTCTCGAGGTAATTTGCAATCCCTGTTAAGAATGGAATAAGACAATTCAAGACTTGAGATGATTATGTGCACATTAGAACGATACAGAATTACCCATTTCTGAGATTGTTCGCGTCTTTCGCTTGTACTTTCCTTTGTCCGAAGCTGTCTATCCCGTGGTAATGCCCATGAGTTGATTTGCCCCCAAATTTTATCCAACCTGTATTCGGATATGATTGCGTTCTCGGGTCGATTTGCAATTTCCTGAGAATAGAAGGGGCTTAATTTTAAAACTTGGAGCAACTGAGGGTAAATTGAAACGATACGGAGTTACCCTTCAGGTTTATGCAGATTTTCACTTGCCATCAATTCGTCGCGAGGTTGGTGAGGTGGCGGATTCGAGCATTTAATAGGGGGAAGTCGGATTATTACTCTTTGCTTTTACACATTCACAAAAGCAGAAAAACACATCACGCAAGGAAATAAAACACATTCACTCATTCAGGATTAGTTCCGCTTCCTCTGCAGGCTCTCCCATGATCAGCTGGCTTCATCCTAAATTAGGTATGCATCGGCCATATTGAAGGTCTCGTGGTCACTGGCTGAACAAGTGCATCACAGTCCCGATGCTTTACCGATATCAAACTGGTTGATTATGGCGAAAAGATCATCGTCAATGTCCGCTTGGTGGTGATCTGTCCCTTCTTCCTCGGGAGGTATTGATGCTGATCCAGTATCATTGGTCCTTTTGTACCCTCCTCCAACAGAACTCGATCCTGTTATAAACTAGTCTAACTCACCTCTTAAACGTGCATTTTCGATCCTCAGATCATGCATTTCATCGAGGGTGAGGAGGAGGCTATTGCAGTTGGGGCAGGTGGCGGAGTCAAAAGTCTCTTTGTACATCTTGTTTTCCGCTCGGAGGTTTTCATTTTCAACTCTTAGAAACTCGGCTTCGTTGTGCTCATGACGAGCCTTCATTCGGGTTCGCCTATTTTGAAACCAGAACTTGATTTGCAAAGGTTCAAGTCCTAACTCTTGACTCAGTTTCATTTTCTGTTTGCCGTCTGGCATAGGGCATGTTCTGAAGAAATCCTCAAGCCTTTGTACCTGCTCCTTAGTATGGCGACGGTAACGCTTCTTTTGACCCTTACCGTTATTGTCCTTATCTTTACTGAGATTTTGGACGTCGTCGGCGGAAGAGCCAGGCTCCATAGGCTCGATCCCAAACATGGCTTCGAACTCTTCCTCTCCCATATTCAGCAGGCAATGATAGCTCTCGGGAGTATTGGGTTGAGACATCTTTGATTTGGTTGATGATTTCTCAAGATTTGCTACTCGCTTCCGGTGTTTTCACTCTCTTTGAATTTTTCTGAGCGATTGCCTATGCCTTAAGACCCTCTTCCGAGCATGGCGTCTCTTTTAAAATTAAACGTGGGTTTAGCAACTGTATTGCTTCTTCCAAGGGTCCGGCCTTTCTCAATCCTCTTTTCTTATCGTGTCTCTTGCTCGGCTCGTCTCCTTCCATCTTTTCGTGATAGGGCCCCTTGTTGTTGTCTCCACCGTCAATTTGCTGGCGAGTTCTTCAATAAAGACGAGTCGTATCTCTTTTCTGCCGAAAATGTCTTTGTCTCCCACTCAGCTTATTTTTTATCTTTTCTTTTTCAAAGTAGTGGCGTCCCGTTTAGCTTTGCCGTAGAGACGTCGGATTTGCTTGGCTGGAGATTGGAGACGAGTAGCGGAGGTGATACTGATAGGGAATGTTAGACAGGAAAATCTGGCCAGTAGAGACTTCCCCTGCAAAAATGAAAGAGAATGCGGCAGTATATGTTCTTCATATTCTAGAAAAATTGGAACGATACTGTTTTACCCTTGTGTGTACTTCTATTGAATTTGAATTGAGGAAGTTCCTTCATTTGGACTGGATTGAATTGTATGTCCCGAGTTGCCCTTCACTTTGAGCTTGCCACGTAAGTGCTTTGCTTAGTTGGGCCTTATTTTCTTTCGGGTTGCCTTGGACCATCATCATTTTCTATGCCATCGGGTCCGTGGACCGGAGGGCTCCTTTAATTTCAAGGTTACCTTCGAGGCAAATGAGTCATATCGCGTTCCATTGGGTCATTTCATTTTGCGACACTCTTGAGGCACTTTGCGATTCCCTGGGTGAGAATGGAACAAATCCAATTTAGTATTTTGCAACGATTGAGGGTAAATTGGAACGACACACAATTACCCGTCTTCGAGCTCGCCTGGGCATTTCACTTGAAATTTCCCTACGTGAGGCCATTCAACATTTCTCATTATGGCAGTCAACGATGTTACCACAAATTGATCCGCCCTAAATCTAGCATAAAAAGGGATTCACGCATTCGACGGGATAAAAAAAATAAATAAATTGCCCCCTTGTCCATGAATTAAATCGAGACACCTAGAAAGCTGGAAAATATCATACGCAGGGGAATTAAGCATGAAATAAAATGTGCACTTATTCAAGGTCAGTTCTGCCTCTCCTGTGGCTCTTCGATAATCAGCTAGTCTCGTGTTGGTTCGGGTGTGGATGATTGATGTTTGAGAGTCCCTACTCACTGGCTCCTGATCGCGGCTTGGGACGTCTGTCAACCCTAAACTGGTTGACCAGGGCAGTAAGCTCATCATCTGGGTAATCTCTTGAACCTTCCAGCAACTGATGCTCGAATTGGGCATTGTTGTTGGCAAATGCTGGCGGTAGATTTCTCATTCTGTCCTCGCCATGAGCAATTTGACTTCTCGTGCTGGAGCCTTCATCATTACTCGAGAAAGTGTGGGGATCACCAACTGTCCTGCTGCCAAAAACTTCTTCCATTCGAGGATTAGAGAAGTGGAAGTGCTCAGGATAACTTCTTGTCTGATTCTCTGGCTGCGCAGGCGCGCTGATCATGGGATGAGTTCTAGCCACAGGTTGGTGCTCAAACCAAGGAATCTGAATACACTGCTCCTGCGGTCTATACTCTTGAAGAGTATTAGGGTGATTCTGGGGGATACTTTGATTAACGCCTGGGGGATTGATGGCATAGTTACTAGCTTGGTTGATGATGGGAAGTGGCTCACCCCATGCTAACCTGGAGAACTTATGGTGGCGAGGAGACTCGACGTTCAGGCTTGGATCAGTCCCGCCTTGGTTTTCTTGATTCTGAGCTGCATTGTGTTCTCTCACCCTTTTTCTGTACTTCTGAAGATGACTCGAAACATTTGCTTTAGTGAGTCCCTCTACGTTCATAATTTCCAGTATATGTTGCGGCCGTGCCGAATCGATTCCTACCTGTTGAACTGCATTAACAAACATACGATGCAGCTCGGGAGACCAACTCATCTTCTTTCTCCAGTTGCTTGGAACAAAATTGAAGGCTTGATGCTTGTTCTCATGGTCGTGCAATTGCTTCCTTACCACGTGCTGCCATATGTTTTGAAGCATCTGAACCCTAACTGGTTTCGTTACGACGTCTTGGGCCCCATTTAAGACAGCCTTCATTATGGCTTGCTGATCATCGCTTGCCGATATTACGAGGACTGGCATGTTTAATTTAGAATTGATGACTTCCAAGAGAGTGAAAACATCCATGTCAATCCCTACCATGGCGGTGAGGACGATATCAAACTGGTCACCACTCCTCCTTAATATCTCTAAGGCCTCTGTCGCCTTTGCTTGAGCTACAACCTTATACCGGCATTTTCTCAATACGGTAACAAGGATTGACAGAGAGACTGGATTACCGTCAATGGCCATGACCAGTAGACCCTCAGGGTAAGGAACTTCATTAGCTTCGACCAGGGTTGAACATGCGTCCGTTTCCCTAATGCTCGACATATTTCTGGATCTAGGACTGCCGACTCGAGACCGCCTCAGGATGTCTTCTTGGACTTGAGGGATCACGGGATCGTCGATGGTTTCTCGTAACAGGCTTTGAAAGCCGATGCTTTGATGGTGAAGGTTTTGAATTCCTCTCCCACGAGAACTCCTTCCTCTCTATCTTTCTCCTGCGAGTTCTTGCGAATGAACTCTCACTATCAAATGAGGACAAGTTCTCTCTCTGGCAATAGCAACGACTTCCCTCTTCACGGGCAGTGCTATTAGATTTTTCGAGGGAGAAAATCTGATATTCAGCTTTTGATCAAAGGGGAAATCCTTGTTTCTCGCTCAGTTCGTCTTCCTTTTTTCTTTTCGTGGTAGAGGGCCCTTGTCAAGATCTCCACCGTCGATTTACTGGCGGGTCCTCCAATAAAGACGAGTCGTATCTCCTTTTCTGCCGAAAATTTCTTTGTCTCCCACTCAGCTCGTTTTTTATTCTTTCTTTTTCAAAGTGGTGGCAGCCCGTCCAACTTTTCTGCAGAGACGTCGGGTCTGCTCAGCTTGAGGTTGCCGCTTGACTGGAATTCGAGCCAGCGGGGGTGTTGCCGACAGAGAATGGTAGATAGAAAAAACTCGACCAATAAGGACTGCCCCTGTGAAATCATTATTTAAATTGAAGCAGATTATCACCTTCGCATTCCGATCATCTGCCTCGCCTCTCTCCTCCTTTCTTTCGTGATCTGCTTTCAAAAATGGCCAATTCTCCTAACCATACCTTCTCCGCCGAAATCCTGGCTGGGTGGGAGAGACTCTACAATCTTCTTGGTAGAGGTTACGCTCATATAGCCCAAAACTCTACCGTTGAGGCTGAAATCCTCGGTTTATTCAGGACCCTAGACGCTGCTTCTGTTGAGGGTACCCAACTGGGGAGGGAGTATCGGAACTTCCCGACCCTCTTCATTAATTTTCTGGCTGCCTATAACCGCGCTTATGAGACGGTCATTGTGACTGCCGTCGTGAAAGCTCGTTACCGAGACCGGCACGAGCGTCTGGAAATAGTCACATTTATGGCTGATAATCACAAGAAAGCCTTCAAGTTTGCCAATGATCAGCTTTCGTGGCTAGTTCGTGAGAGGGGAAAGTTGGTGGACCGTCTGGCCTTGGTCCGAACTTACGCCGAACAGGAGCCGAGCAATATTATGATGAGGTGCAAATGCGGTTGGCTGCAGGAGAGACTTGATGACATTACGGCAGATATTGCTTTCGAGAGGGCGGCGATTTCGGACTTGGAGTTTGCTGTCGAGCATTACGAGGCCAGTATGGCCCAGGCTAAGGAGAAGCGCGATCGCCTCTTCTTTAGGCTCGCGGAGCTTGATCCTGAGAACGCCCGGTGCACCCGGAGCATCAACTGTTTGGAGAGTCAGTTGAGCTCCTTCGTAATGGTTATCAGGGCTCAGTTTGGCTTTACTTTTCCTCCCCAGTGAGCTGTTGTAATGCTCTTTGATGAATGGAATGAAAGAAAAGCTTCACGTGTTTTTTTTTTGTTTAATTTTCCTGCTATTGTTTCTTCCGCATAGCATAACAGAACGATTTGAGGTACCGAAGATGTCGAGGCTTAATGTTTTTCTTGATGTTCTTGTTTAATTGCTCCAGACGATGATATCGAGAACATTGATGAAGCGTTCGGCGGTGGCCCCCACTATCCATCTTGAGATCACAAACAATAACACTATGACAACTCAATCAGTGCGCTGGTAATAAATCCGGCCACCTGTTGTGTGCCCACTTTTATCCATATTTTATTTCTTTCGGCGTCCACTTGCTCGTGTCGGTCGCCTGTAGCGTCGGGAGAAATTCCTGTGGGCCACGTTCATTAATAGAACCTCGGTTCTCTAAAGCCCTCCGCATGTTTCGGATAAGAGGAAATTTTAAGATCGGTCTCTGGTTGATTTAATCAGGTAAAGGTATTTGTTTCATGGGTTCTCATTATATAATCCATATTGTCTTTCAAAAGACGCGGGATCCTTCTGTCTGTCAAAGATGGACAGTGTTCGTTTGCCCCCCGGAATTAACGGTTGAAGCCTCGGTGTTTTTCGTCTTTTGGTATTTCTGAAGATGATTCTTGATATATTATTGAACTTAATTTTTACACCCGTCTGGGGTATCTAGGATCTCCCTGCAAAAGAAAAGGATATAATTAGTATGCGACACAAGAAATGTCGGTCCATGACTCCTATATTAGTCCAATTTGATTTTTTCTATTTTATAGAGAAATCAGAAGAAAGAAAAAAAAATTTCCTTAGGAAGAAATGGGTTAATTTCTGATACAGAATTTTTTCAGATTTATTATTCTTTTTTTTATTTTTTTTAAAGGAATGTGACAAAGTCTCTTGACGTTTACTAAAATTTTTGAAGGAATTTCCTTTTTATCAAAATAAATTTTCAGAGGTAAATTTGTCAGGAAAATTTTATTTTTATTGAAGCAGGAAAAACATGACAGAAATCCTTTATTGGTTAACGAAATTCCCCCGAGACATTAGTCTAATTTTATTTAGAGAAACTTTTCTTAGAAAAACATGAGCGAATTTCTCGAAAAGAATTTTTGTTGCAAGTTTTTATAATTTGAAAGAATGTGATAAAATCACTTGATGTTTTTTTTAAAGGAATTTTTCTTTTTATCGAAATAAATTTTCAGAGGAAAATTTGTCGGGAAAATTTCATTTTTATTGGAGAGAAAAAAACATGACAAAAATCTCTTATTGGTCAATTAGTCTAATTTTATTTAGAGAAAATTTTCTTAGAAAAACATGAGCGAATTTCTCGAGAAGAATTTTCTTGCAAGTTTTTATAATTTGAAAAATGTGATAAAATCATTTGATGTCTACTAGAGTTTTTTTTTAAGGAATTTTTCTTTTTATTGAAATTTTCAGAGGAAAATTCTTTCAAGAAAATTTCATTTTTATTGAAGCAATAAAAATATGACAAAAATCCCTTATTGGTTAATAAAATTCCCATGAAGGGATTTTTTTACATCATTTTTTCAAAAAAAAAATTTTAAAAGAAATCAGGGACAAATTTAATTTTTATTTTCTTTTAAAAAGAATGCTCGTAATATCAAGCTCAAAAACTGACTAACACCTAGCATGGACCGACCGAAAATAAATACAAGATAAAATTAGAGAACTTACTTTTACCTTGGAGAAATGCAAATCACATAGTCATGCGCATGACTCAAGTGAGGAGTGGACTCTAGAAAATAAAAGAAGGAGAGACAAGGTATGGACCTAAAAAGGCTCCCACTATCTGAATTGACAAACTTACCCTCCGCGCAATCAAATCACAATGGGAAGAATTGTCAATTCAGATAATGAGCGGAATAAAATATGGTCAACCCGAGCGCAATCGACGCAAGAGCTTTGCATATTCGATCCCTATCTATGGTTTTCTAGGAAGAATTTCGCGACTTGGGTTTAGACGCTTGTGTGTGCAGGTGTCGTGATCCTCAGAGTATGCAAGACATGCACAACAATTGATATCAAAACAGCGCTTCTAAAAATGTGCGAAATTAAACAAATAAACCCAACACCGAGCCTGCAAAACAAAGGGGTTAGCCAAACACTCCGCCCCTTATAACTCCCATCCTGCAAAAACATATAACACCTATAGAATGAGTCCCAAACAATATCGCCAGAAGCGAGATATGCATGAAATTTTCATTGGCCTAAGCCCACTAAGATTTTTTAAAATTTCGAAAAAATTCAAGTATTCCAATTGGTATCTTTTTTCGAAAATTTAAAAATCTCTATCCCCAGCGGAGTCGCCAAGCTGTCGCGACCCTCTAAAAAAAATTTTAAATTGCAAAGGGGGTTAACGGATTATTAGGTTAATTAGATTTGACTAACCTAACGCGGACCCTCCCAAGCCCTACCGAATCGCAACTTTGGTTTTTGTTTAAATGATTTTAAAATTTGGAGTCGCCACTAATCGTTCTTGGTAGGTCGATTAGAAACCTAAATAAATTAGCGGGAGAACTAATTTATTCCTGCGAACCAGAGATTATGAGTTCGGGGACTTGGTTACACTAGTTAATTAAAACTAATGCCCTTTCGGTACCTTAATTTCATGGATATCTTAATTCGGCAACTCAGGCTTGGTTTATTCCTAAGGCTATAGTAGGGTATTCTCTTTTGTGTTTTCACTTTTTAAATAGGATGCATGGATGGTATATATTTTTATTTGTTATATTTTTTTAAGTGTTAAAGATTCCCTGAAGCCGAAAGAAGGAGTGTGTTAACGACTTCTGTGCAGTATTACAACCTACTTATCTTTTGGGTCTGATGATTCAAAAATTAAATTATAGGAAGTACATGACAGTGAATAAACACCTCCAATGGGAGGCCTAGCATTGGCTTGGCTCTTCCCTTTGGGATTTAAGGTACAGGTATTTAAGTTGCAAGTATTTAAACTACTGTAAGTAAAAACCTCCAATGGGAGGCTAAGCATTGGCTTGGCTCTTCCCTTTGGGATTTAAGGTACATGTATTTAAGTTGCAGGTATTTAACTACTGTAAGTAAAAACCTCCAATAGGAGGCTAAGCATTGGCTTGGCTCTTCCCTTTGGGATTTAAGGTACATGTATTTAAGTTGCAAGTATTTAACTACTGTAAGTAAAAACCTCCAATGGGAGGCTAAGCATTGGCTTGGCTCTTCCCTTTGGGATTTAAGGTATAGGTATTTAAGTTGCAGGTATTTAACTACTGTAAGTAAAAACCTCCAATGGGAGGCTAAGCATTGGCTTGGCTCTTCCCTTTGGGATTTAAGGTACATGTATTTAAGTTGTAGGTATTTAACTACTGTAAGTAAAAACCTCCAATGGGAGGCTAAGCATTGGCTTGGCTCTTCCCTTTGGGATTTATGGTGCAGGTATTTAAATTGCGGATGGACTTTGTCCTCTCCATTCTGGGGTATGAATTCTTTAAAATAAAATACAACGAATTGATTCAACAATTTGAAATTTGTGCGCGCTTGAGGACTCCTCCAAGCCGATTTTGTGCTTCCATAGGGTTGACCATTGATATAAAGTTGCGGCTTCCTGACATAAAATAGAGTGAAATGTCAGTATACAAAATATGTGCTAATCTGCACCTAAAACCAGAAGAGTGGAAAGAGTACTTATCTCCCATTTTTTTGGGAGGGATTTCTATAATTGATTTTCGCTCTCTATGTTCCCAATATAGAGAGTTTCTTTTGAATTAAGAGGGACTTTTAGTCACAGATCAGTTGAGAAATCGGTGGACAGCTTAGGAGCTTGTCTGGGCCGATTTTTGCATATCTACGAGATTTTTGCTGTTGACGTAGAGATATCCTTCTCCTGACATAAAATATGGAAAAAAAAAAAAAGAGGAGATGGAGAAAGTGTATACAATTTGTGCTAATTTGCAAGTAAAACCATAAACAAATGAATAAATAAAAACACTTAGCTCGAATTTGCTTGCTCGTTGACGAGGATGAACTCTTGATTTATATTGATCGATGAAGGAATTTGTGATGATAATCCTTAGCTTTGAACTCCCATCATCTTCAAAATTCTCTCTCTTTTGGTATTTTCTTTCTCTCAAATTTTTCTTCAATCTCCCAAAACTCTCTCAAACATCCAAAATTTTCTCTCCAAAAAAATTCCTCGAACATTTCAAATTTTCTCCCCAAAAAATCTCTCAAACACTTCAAATTTTCTCTCCAAAAAAATCTCCCCCTCAAGCTCACTTCTTCCTCCTTTTATAATCTACTCATCTATCTCCCATTCTAATTTTTCCACTAACTCTATCTCCCATTCTAATTTCTCCACTAACTCTTCTTCATTTTCATCTTCCATTCTCCATCTCTATCTCACATTCTAATCTCTCCACTAACTCTTCTTCATCTTCATCTTCCCTTCTCCATATTTATCTCCCATTCTAATTTCTCCACTAACTCTTCTTCATCTCCATCTTCCCTTCTCTATTCTTATCTTCCATTCTAATTTCTCTACTAACTCTTCTCCATCTTCCATTCTCTATTCTTATCTTATTTTCTCCATCCATTCTTCTCCAACTTCTCTTCTTCATCTCCTCTTCTCCATCTTCCCTTCTCTATTCTAATTTATCCACTAACTCTTCTTTTTGTTATTTGTAAAATAATCCTTCAAGAGTTAAGTATTTGCACTCTAGTCCTTGAATTTTAAGTATTTACAATTTAGTCCCTGAAAAAATATATTTCTTTAAGTCCAAATCTCCTCACAATTTTTGACACACCAAAATTTACCACATGTCAAATTTAAGCTCATTTCTTGCCGTTGAAAATAATGCAGAATTTAATTAAAGCCCTTTTGGGAAATTAAGTCATTCTGGGTATAATTGGGCAAAGATGAAAATTTAAAATATTAGAAGATAATGTCACAACTCATAAAAAGTGAAAATTAAAAATAAGTTGACTCAAATTAAATTTTTTTAGGCCCGATTCAAGATTATACTCGTGAAGGAACACGTGACTCGAATTGGATTTTTCTGAATTTGTGATGGCCAATATGAAAATAGATTTAAAATAAAAATATTAACTATCTTTGTGTATTTTTTTGGCCTCAAATGTTATTTTTCCAAAATTTTCAAGTATTTTTGTATTTTTTTAAAAAAAATTAAAATATATATAATATGAAAAATTATTTTTTGGTCAAAATTCGTTCCCTAGGCTTGGCTAAGGTTCCCAAAGTTGATTTTTCAATTTTATGAATTTTTATGGATTTTCTATTAATTTTCGAAAATAAATAAATAAAAAATACGTAAAAATACTGAAAATATGAAAAATCGTTTTTTGGTCAAAATTGGTTCCCTAGGCTTGGCTAAGGTCCCCAAAGTTGATTTTTCAATTTTATGAATTTTTATGGATTTTTTATTACTTTAGCAATAGAAAAAATGATTAAAAATCAGGTGTCAACAATGCCAAAACGAGCCTATAGCCACGTTATTCTTCGCTGATCTCAAATCCTATTAAGCCCTAATCATTCTAACACTAACCTATCTCGATTTTGGGCATGAAACCTACCTAAAACTACCTAAACCAGTGTCAGCCAGAATAGATTTCCGGCAAAGGCTATCCGTGTCATTTCTACGGCCAATCAATCATAAAATCTGACCAATCATCATCGCAAGAGTTCCAGAATGCTTACCTGCTTGTCCATGGAGTCTGGTATCGCGCGAGGTGAGCTCATGAACTTGAGACAGACGAGAAGAATTTGGGAGGTCAAGGTATGCAATAGAAACGAAAAGGAAAGGGTACGAGGTCAGGAGGGCATGAGGAGTAATTCCGAACAAGAATCAGAAGAAATATGCATCTAAATCAAAATCTGCCATGGGAGTCCGAGCTTGAAGATTTCAATGGCAATTACTTGGTTTTACGACGAAACTTTACGTGGAGCTGCTCCCTTCGCTCCTTGGACTACCAGGATTCTCGTGGTGGTGACAATCGAGCTCGATTTCCCTCATTTTCCTTTCAATTGCCTCTCAAAACTCTCGGCCCAGCTCCCCTACCAAAAATCCCCAAAAAACAGAGCCTTCCGCCAACAGAATGAAAATTTTCCCTTTGATTTGTGCCGAAAATCTTGGCAAATCGCCCTATTTTCAACAAATTTCTCCCAATTTCAAATCATGGCGCCCGCAGGGTTTTAGGGAAGATGATGGATGATACGAGTCAACGGGTCGGGTCAATCCGACTGTTGACACCTGATTTTTAATCATCTTTTCTCTTTTAAAATTAATAAAAAAATCCATAAAAAATCATAAAATAAAAAAATCAACTTTTGGGACCTTGGTCAAGCCTAGAAAATCAATTTTGACAAAAAAAATAATAATTTTTCATATTTTCAGTATTTTTGATATTTTTATTTTCGAAAATTCATAAAAAAAATCAAGAAAAATGAGAAAATTGCAAAATCAACTTTGGAAGCATTGGCCAAGCTTAGGCAACCATTTTTGAGTAAAAAATAATTTTTCATATTTTTTGTATTTTTTTTAAATATATTTTAGAAATTAGGAAAATATTTAATAAATAATAGCATTTGAGGCCACAAAAATACATAAAAATAGTCAATATTTTTCCTTTAAATCTCTTTTCATGTTGGCCATCGGAAATTTAAAAAATCCAATTCGGGGTTGTGTATTCCTTAACGAGCATAATCTCGAATCAAGCCTAAAAAAATTCAATTTGAGTCAATTTATTTTCATTTTTCACTTTTAGGAGTTGTGACATTGCTCTTTAATATTCCAAATTTTCATCTTGGCACATTATACCCAGAATGACCCAATTTTACAAAAAAGGCTTTAATTAAATTTTACATTATTTTCAATAACAAGAAATGAGCTTAAATTTGACATGCAGTGAATTGTGTCAAAAATTGTGAGAAGATTTGGACTTAAAAAAATATTTTTTTCAGGGACTAAATTGTAAATAATTAAAATTTAGGGACTAAAGTGCAAATACCTAACTCTTGAAGGACTATTTTGCAAATAACAAAAAGAAGAGTTAGTGGAGAAATTAGAATAAAGAAGGGAAGATGGAGAAAAGGAGATGGAGAAGAATAGATGGAGAAAATAAGATAAGAATGGAGAATGGAAGATGGAGAAGAGAAGATGGAGAAGAATGGATGGAGAAAATAAGATAAGAATAGAGAAGGGTAGATGGAGATAAAGAAGAGTTAGTAGAGAAATTAGAATGGGAGATAAATATGGAGAATTGAAGATGAAGATGAAGAAGAGTTAGTAGAGAGATTAGAATGTGAGATAGAGATGGAGAAGGAAAGATGAAAATGAAGAAGAGTTAGTGGAGAAATTAGAATGGGAGATAGAGTTAGTGAAAAAATTAGAATGGGGGATAAATGAGTGGGTTATAAAAGGAGGAAGAAGTGAGCTTGAGAGGGGAATTTTTTGGAGAGAAAATTTTGGATGTTTGAGAGGGTTTTGGGAGATTGAAGAAAAATTTGAGAGGAAAAAAATACCAAAAAGAGAGAGAGAATTTTAAAGATGATGGGAGTTTAAAGCTAGAGGGTTATCATCATCAATTTCTTCATCGATCAACATAAATCAAGAATTCATCCCAGATTTGAAGCTAAGTGTCCCTCTACTCTCTTTATTTTTTAGTATAAACTAACTCAAATTTTCTACTCTTCTCCCATTTCCCCATATTTGATTTCAGGCAGGAACCAATTATATCCATCAAGCACTTCTCATAATGCCATTAAAGCTAAGTGCTTCTTTCCTTGTTCTAATTTTTAATGTGAATTAAATCATATTTGCTCCATTACTCCATTTCTCCGTATTTTTATGTCAGGCAAAGGACAACTCCAAGTCAACGGTAAATCCCATGGAGGTGTAAGATTGGCGCTGACGAGCTCTTGAGTGCCCATTAAATTTTCAATTGATCCGTCGATGGATTTCGGCCCGAATTGTCAAATCAATTCGTTTTATTTTAACGAATTTAAACCCCAAAATGTGAAGGGCAAAGCCCGCTCACTGGAGGTCATTTTAAATTTCTGCAATTTAAATTCCTGCACCTTAAACCCCAAAGGAGAGGGCCAAGCCAAGGCTGAGCTATCCATTGGTGGTCTTTATTTATTGTCATTTACTTTCTGTAATTTAATTTTTGAATCACTAAACCCCAAAATGAGTAGCTCGCAGCACTGCACAAAAGTCGTTAACTCACTCCCTCTTTCGGCTTCAGGGAAATTCTTAATATTTTGAAAATGCCAAAAAAAAATATCACTCACGTATATTCCATTTAAAAAAGTGAAAATACAAAAATAGAACACTCCACTAGAGCCTTAGGAATAAACCAAGCCTGAGTTGCCAAATTAGAATACACATGAAATTAAGGTACCGAAAGGGCATTAGTTTTAATTAACTAGTGTAACCAAGTCCTCGAACTCATAATCTCTGGTTCGTAGAAGTAATTTAGTTCTCCCGCTAATTTACTTAGATTTCTAATCAACCTACCAAAAATGATTAGTGGCGACTCCAAAATTTAAAACCATTTGAACAAAAAACCAAAGTCGCGATTTGGTAGAGCTTGGGAGAGCTCGAACTAGATTAGTTAATTTAATCAATTAATCTGGTAATCCATTAACTTAAAAAATGAATTTTAGGTCGCGACACCGACCTAGCTGACCAGTTTTGGTCAAAAATTCTCATATTGGCCTTAATTTTTTCACTTTTTTTCCAAAATTGACACCCAAATTGGTCTCAGGGGGGCCTAATTTACTTGAAAATGGTATTTTTTCAAGAAATTTTCCAGTATTTACGTAAAGTCCTAACTCTCTTGATACAAATCCGATTGACCTAATTCTAGTGCCAAAAGTTCAAGGACTCTTAGATCTACAACTTTCGTGTTATAAGTTTTTTGAGATAAGTACTGTAAACATCTTAATGAATTTTTTGTTTTTTTGGTCGAGTAAACGTGTAGATGATGAGGAGAAGTTGTTGATCAGGATTGGACAAAACGGGAAAAAGCAAGTATGGTGAACAAATTTTGAGTCAAAGTTCAAGCCTCTAGTGTTTATTGTATTTTCTAGTTCCTAGGTCTTTCAATGCATTTCTAGTTATTGGATGTTAATAGCTTTCTAGTTCCCATGTCATTGTTGGTTAAGTAGTTCTCAAGTCTTTATTATTTAGCTATTTTCTATGTGTTAATTCCTCTATATAAAGAGGTGAATTCTCAAATGTAAATCAATGACTTGAATATTGAGAATATATGAGATTTTCCCTCGTGTGAGCGAATATATTTGAAGAGTGGATAACTCTTATCCGGCATCTGTATCCTTGGAGATTGGATTATTCCTTAGTGGGGAGCCAAAGAAATATCCGTCTTCTTGGCTGGAGATATACTGTAGGCCTTAATGGTGAGCTTCTCGTATCCCGAAGTCATGTATCCTCGGCTGGTGATATTCTATATGCCTTGGTGGTGAACTTCATCAATCCCGATTGTCATCCTTGGCTGGTGATATTCTGTACGCCTTGGTTCTAATCCTAATCTATCTTATAATTTCCATTTACCCATCGACATCACTCAAAACATCTCTCGTCTGTCCCGCACACACATCAATTTATCTGAAGTCCTTGATCCTAGATTGGTGAAGTTCATTTAGGCCTTTGCGGCGAATTCATCTACCTGATCTTTATCCTTGATTAGTGGCAATTCCTCTTATCTTTTAGTGGTGATCTTTATCATCTATCGAAATTTTCATTATCACTCACAGCATACCCCATCAATCCCACGCATCAAGAAGAAGGTTGAAGTTTTTGAATGGACAACTAAAACTTTGCAGGAGGTGGAAGCTCTATATAAGGCCATGGGCCATCACCTTCACAACAGAGACCAAAAGAGTCAGTTTCTTTCATGCTTTGAGGTCACCAACCTTTACGTTCAGTAAACCCAAAACTCACTGTAAAAGAAGATGAATTTTTTTATATTTTTAAAATTATACCCCTGTATATTTATCTTCTTCTTTTCTATGTTGTATGGATCTATGGACTTCCTTACAGCAAGCTATCATGATCTAATTTTTCTGCTCTTGGTTATTCTCCTTTTGATCGTGACAAAAAGGGGATGTAGTGGTGTTGACCCCAAAAAATGCTCCAATCTTCGTTCGACGACTTGGACTAGGAGAGATAAGCAAAATATTGCAGAAGTAATATTTGCTAAGTGTTGAGAGCTCTTAGTCGGTAAATAGGATAGTCGACAAGACGTGACATGATTGCCGATAGCAAGAACAAAGGAAGCTTACTAAGTCTTGAGGCTTCGGTGTCTGCAAATGAAGTTTTATTCATTCAACGAAAGGGTCGCAAACAACACAAAGTATGATGGGCTGGATGCTAGGGAACCCTTGGTAATGGGACCAATAGGTTCAGACGAGTATGATTATGGGGAGATGGAACTGGCATGATCATGGGCAAGTGAAGCCAAAGATCTCCGAAGGCACTGACCATAAAGGCTAGGAAATATGGGCTGTCATTATTGAATGTCAAGAGTGGAGAAGCTATAACCAACCGGTAATGGGTTTGCTAAGTAACTGCTTGTAAATTCATGTTGCTGAATTTTAGGAATCATGTAGGATGTTTTGCTTTCTCTTTTCTCTTGTATCCATTGTAATTCAAATAGAGGACCGTCAAACAATCGATGAATGCTAGTTATTTAATTTTATATTGCCGTTTTCTTTATATTCCAGTAGCCTTTTACATGGCTAGCTACGATTACCTTCGGTCTTTCACACTTTTAATTTTTTCCGTCACTTCACATTTCCTGTCCAATAATTCGTAAAATCTTCATGTCCTTCGTCTATTTCCTTATTGATTCACTTATTTTTTTGGCGAAACAAGTTGTTTGTGACACTTATCTGCATACATGTTCTGAATTTCTTCTTATCTGCATACATGTTTTGAATTTCTTCTAAATTAAGGCGTTATACTTGTATTTAATGCATATATGGAAGAAGTCAAATCTTTGGACATGGGCATTTAGTTTGCAGAAGCACTGAGGAGCAAGTGCCGACTGTTGGAATTTTATTTTAACTTTTATTATTTTATTTTGTTTTATAAAATTCTTATTGGGCTATAATCAATTATTTTGTATTCGAGACAATACATGATAGCCCGTTTTTGTTTGGGTGATCGTTTATTGGGCTTTTGCACATCTCAGTTTTATTATTGATGTGGGTTAGACGGCGTAAGGTGTAGGCCCGTATGTTGACGTAAGCCCGTGATGGAAGGGCTCATCAATGTTATATTATTAGCGCTAGGTCCCCTCTCCCACTTACAAAAAAAACATAACGACAGTTTCATCGACCGTCGCGTGAGAAGGGAGGGCACAGTTTTGTTGTCTATCACAGATTTCGCTCCACGTAACATCGTATTGAAGATCTCGGCTTCCGCGTATAAATTCGTGATCATGGCGCAAGCAGGTACGCGTTTATTTATCGTTGTTTTCTTGACCTAAATCAATTACGTTGATCCTGGATTGCGATTAATTATCTAACATGTGGTATCAGAGCCAATGTATTTCGATTTAGGATCAATTTATGTTTGGTTGCGATCTACGTTCTTGAATTTCGTGAGTTTTGGGTAAATCAAATTTAGGGTTTTCTAGCCGGCGGGATTCTTTGCCGATTCCGGCCAAATTCCGGCAAGTCACGATCCGGCTTCGGACCGGTAGGGTCGCCTAGCCATGGGGAATAAAAGCCCCAAGGTATCTCAGCATTTGGTTGATCGTCGGAGATGAATTTTGTGAAGGAAGTTCGCGGTTAGGGTTTTCGCGTCCCGAGTGGTTTTCGCTCAATTTCGGGCGAAATACTTCATCGTTTTCATTGATTTTTGGACTTATGTGTTCATGCCGACGAGATCTTTAAAACCCACTAATTATTTTTATTTATGGTGGGCTGTCAGAGTTGAATCGGAGGATGAACGTGCGAAGGAGTCGGGCGTCGTTCTGGTTTTCGTTTTCTAGGGAAGAAGACGAAGAAAGGTGAAGTTTATTAAAAAAAAAAAAGGGATGGGCGCGTGCAATCACGCCCCCATTAAGCGGAAATGTGGGGAGTTTTCCACGTGAAACAGAATTATTTTTATTATTATTATATTAAATCTTCATTCTTGGAACGTGGGACTTTCCACATGAAGACAGAATTTATTTATAATAATAATAATAATAAAATAATAACATTAAAAATAAAAAAAAATAAAAAAAAATTATTATTATTGTTATTATTATTATTATCTAATTATCACTTTTAAGTGACATCGGAGAGCGGTTACACCTTCTTTAAAAGTGGCAAATTAAAATATACACATATGTGTGTTAGTAAATTATTAATTGCTTAAATACCGTTGTCCGTTGATTTAGTGACTAGGACAACAAAGTTATTTTGATCAATCAGAGTAAGCATGTGGAGTCACTTCATATTTATGCTGTGAGTGTTTCGCTACCAAAGTAGCCCGTTTGCAGTGACAGATGGGGTACCTCACAGGCATGTGCATTCAGGGTGAGTCACTTTGGATTTGTACTTTGGTTGCTTGGCTGCCAAAGTGGCCCTGCCAGAGTGACAGCTAAAGTCTTCTCGCAATCGCATGTGTTCTCAATAAGCGAGAGGTCTCACATTTGTGCTTTGGGTGTTTGGCCGCCAAAGCGGCTCACTTGAAGTGACAGGTGAAATTTTCTCGGACTTGTTGAGGGTGTTTGAGAGTCTTGACTGTGCTAGTGTGGGGTCCTTCTGCCCAAAGGTGTTGGATTTTCTGCATTAGGTGCTGTATGAGATTTTCTCGATGATAGTCTATGTTATTGACTATTGTATTTTGCTTACTTATTAATTGTTGTATTATTTTTCAGTCACTCTTGCTTTGAATAACGGTGGTGTTGGTGCTGTTGAGATCCTGAATGGATCTAATTATAAGAAGTGGAAGGATGATCTTCTGTATGCCCTGGGATATGTTAATCTGGACCTTGTGTTGCGTGTAAATCGCCCCGCTCCATTTACAGAGGCTAGTACTCCTACACAAAGGGAGCATTTTGCTAAGTGGGAGCACTCAAATTATATGAGCCTTCTAGCCATGAGGAGATCTATCTCAGAACACTTGTTGAGCGGTTTACCCGAGACCGCTACTGCCAGGGAATTGCTCACAGCGTTGGGTGAAAGGTACCTGGTACCCGATATGGCCGAATCAAGTGTCCTTCTGAAGAAGTTGACGAGTATGTCTTATGATAATGTGGGAGGTGTGAGAGATTATATTCTACAGATGGTCCATATCCAATCTAAGCTCAAAACCCTTGAGATTCCTCTTCCAGATAAGTTCATCATTCTCCATGCTCTCAATTCCTTGCCTCCAAATTTCTCTCAAATCAAAACTGCTTTCATTTCCCAAAACGAGAGTTGGTCTGTAAATGATCTGATTAGTAAGTGTATGGCGGAGGAGGAGAAACTCAAGAGGGAGAAGAGTGAGAGTGCTTTTCTTGTGTCTGCCCTAGACTTGTCTATGGTAAGAGTAAGAAAGGTACTAAACGTTTTCACCCCAGTGCTTCTAAGAATGTTAAGGGCTTTAAAAGGCATGGTCATGATCAAAGTGAGGGAGGTCCCAAAGCTGCTTTTAAGAGAGATGTTAAGTGTTTCTACTATCAGAAGATTGGGCATCTAAAGAAAGATTGCTTCAAATTAAAGGCTCGCAAAGAGCAAAATAAATTTGGAGGTAATTCATTAGCCTGTGTCTGTTTCGAATCCAATCTAGTTGATGTCTCACCTAACACCTGGTGGATTGATAGTGGTGCTTCTGTACATGTTACTATGACATTGCAAGGGTTCAAGAGCATAAGGAAACCAAATGAGACGGAGTCGAAGCTTAAAGTAAGAAACAATGTCGAAGTTGAAGTGGAGTCCATAGGAGTTGTTAGGCTTATGTTAGAGTCGATACATGTACTCCAACTAAGAAATGTTTTCTATGTTCCCAGTTTTAGGAGAAACTTGATCTCCATTTCTGTTTTAAACCATGATGGATATGTCTTTCTTTTCCAGAATGCTTCTGTTCAGTTATCTTTGAACTCCAAAGTTATTGGTTCTGGCATTTTGAACAATGGCTTATTTCAATTGCTTCTATCTCCTGCTTCACATCAAAGTTTCGCTGTTAAGTCCAGTGTTTCTAAGAGATCCTTGTGTGCTGAAAATTCTTGTCTCCTATGGCATAAACGTTTAGGTCACATATCAAGAGAGAGAATTCAAAGGTTAGTCAAAAATAACATTTTACCTTCTCTTGATTTTGGTGACATGGAGACTTGTGTTGACTACATTAGAGGCAAATTCACGAAATCTAAAAAGAAGGGTCTACTCGTAGCTCAGAACTTCTAGAAATCATTCACACTGACATCTCAGGACCTTATCCCACTACCTTATGTGGACATAAGTATTTTATTACATTCATAGACGATTTCTCTCGATATGGCTATCTTTATTTCATTAAAGAGAAGTCAGAAGCTCTCGACAAATTCAAACTTTTTAAAACTGAGGTTGAGAAGCAATTAGAGAAAGTTATCAAGGTAGTAAGGTCTGATCGTGGAGGTGAGTACTATGGTAAACATGAGGGGTCCGGGCAGCAAATGGGACCGTTTGCCAAGTACTTGCAGGAATGTGGGATTGTTCCACAGTATACCATGCCTTATATGCCTGAACAGAATGGTGTGGCCGAAAGGCGGAATCGCACCCTTATGGACATGATGAGTAGGTCTAACCTACCAAGTTTTTTGTGGGGTGAAGCGCTTAAAACTACCTTGTATATCCTTAACCGTGTTCCTTCTAAATCTGTGCCCAAAACACCTTTTGAGATGTGGACCGATCATAAACCTAGCCTTAGACATTTTCGTGTATGGGGGTGTCCAGCTGAGGTGAAAATTTTTAATCCCACGGTGAGTAAAATTGATTCAAAGACTACTCGTTGCTTTTTCATTGGGTATCCTGATAGGTCTAAAGGGTACAGGTTTTATTGTCCCAGTCGTGGGAGAACGGTGATAGACTCCGCAAATGCTAAATTCTTGGAGTTTAATGTTGCTGATGCTGTTAGTGCTGATATTGATGTTACTGACACTTTTGAGCAGAACGAGAGGGTGTTATTTCCTTCCATTGTCCCACGTATTGATGCATCTACTATGCCTGATGACATCGTTGTTGAACATTCTGCTATTGATGGTACTTCAGCACAACCTGGGTCTTCTTCTCAGGATACTTCACATGAGGTTCCTGTTAGGAGGTCTGTTAGACAGAGGAGACCAACTATTGGTGATGATTATGTTGTTTATCTCGGGGAATCTGATGTTATTTTAGCAGACCCCATGAGTTATCAAGAGGCTGTTGTTAGTTCTCATGTAGATAAGTGGCTTGAGGCTATGAGAGATGAAATGTATTCGATGTCACAAAATGGTGTGTGGGAGCTTGTGAATTTACCTGATGGTCATCGACCAGTTGGGTGTAAATGGGTGTTCAAAACAAAGTGGGATGCCAATGGAAAAGTTGATCGCTATAAGGCGAGGTTAGTAGCAAAAGGTTTTACCCAGCAGCCAGGTATTGATTATACTGAGACATTTTCTCCTGTTTCTTCTAAGGATGTTTTTCCCATTATTATGGCCTTGGTTACACATTATGATCTTGAGCTTCATCAGATGGATGTTAAGACTGCTTTTCTGAATGGTAATTTGGATGAGGATGTGTATATGATGCAACCAGAGGGTTTTGAAGAGACTGGTAAGGAGAACATGGTTTGTAAACTCAAAAAGCCTATTTATGGTTTGAAGCAGGCTTCTCGTCAGTGGTATTTGAAGTTTGATGAGGTGGTGACTTCTATGGGTTTTGTTGAAAATAAGGTGGATCATTGCATCTACCTGAAGACCAGTGGGAGAAGGTATATTTTTCTGGTCTTGTATGTTAATGACATCCTCCTTGCTAGCAGTGACGTTAATTTGCTACATGAAACTAAAGTAATGTTGACAAGGTCTTTCGATATGAAGGATCTTGGGGAGGCGTCTTTTGTTCTCGGGATAGATATACATAGAGATAGATCTCGTGGGTTGTTAGGGCTCTCGCAGAGAGCATACATTGATCGTGTGCTTAAGCGTTTTGAGATGGAGAGTTGTAAGCCCAGTGTTGCGTCAGTACAGAAAGGAGATAAATTTAGTAAAAGTCAGTGTCCCAAGAATGACTTTGAGAAAAAGTCAATGGAGAATGTACCTTATGCTAGTGCTGTCGGTAGTTTGATGTATGCACTAGTATGCACTAGGCCGGACATTGCTTTTGCAGTGAGTGTTCTTGGCAGATATCAGTCTAATCCAGGTCCAAATCACTGGGTGGCTGCCAAGAAGGCTATGAGGTACTTGAAGGGGACACGGGATTATATGCTTATGTACATGCGGTCAAACAATCTTGAAGTAGTTGGTTTTTCTGACTCTGATTTTGTGACATGTCCGGATGATAGAAAATCTACTTCGGGATTTATCTTCATGATGGCTGGAGGTGCAGTTTCTTGGAAGAGTGTGAAACAAACTCTGACTGCTTCTTCTACTATGCAAACAGAGTTTGTTGCATGTTATGGGGCAGTAACGCAAGCGGTTTGGCTGAGAAATTTTATTTCAGGGCTTGTGATTGTTGATTCTATATGTAGACCATTGAAGATATATTGTTACAACAGTGCAGCTGTGTCATTTTTGAAGAATAATAAGAGTTCAAGTGGTTCGAAGCATATATAGATTAAATATCTCGCAGTCAGGGATTTTGTGAAGAAATGGGATGTTGAGATTGAGCACATCCACACTGACGCAATGATTGCAGATCCTTTAACCAAGGGGTTACCACTTGGGATTTTTCGGGCTCATGTAGCTAATATGGGGGTGGCAGAGTCTTTTGATGTACTTGGTTAGTAGGAGTCTGTGTTGTCTTATTTTATGAGACAGTTATTTGTTGTTTTTGATTGAGACATGTGATTGTTTCAGTATTTATATATGATGATCATCAGTTACTTCTATCTGTTATTGTATTACATGTGCACATGATTGAAAGACTCATGATCCGGTGTTTATCTTGAGCATGACGGTTATGTCAAATTTGTATATCTCTGATGACACCATAAAGATTCTCGTGAGGTTATGTTTGAGACATGCGGGGCATTAGTGCCAATTGTTTTAATCCAGCTTCTTTGAAGCATTAAGGTTACGGATGGGTACTCTGATTTTTCTGAGGTATTCAGGTTACAGAGAGTTTTCTCTGACTTCAGTGAAATATAAAAGTTACAGAGGGATTTTCCTGACTTCTATGAAGTATCAAAGTTACAGGAAAATGGTAAAGGACCGACCGAAAGATAACATCATTGAGATCACCATTCAGGGATGTTATTTTCGGCTACACCGCCACATTGACTCATTGATGTTAGAGTTGCTAGTGCTTGTGATCATAGTTGTCCAATATCGTTTAATGATGCGACGATGGCTATGGTTCGGTATTGGTAATTTTGATGGTCGGGGTTTATTTTGAGATGTTGTCTCGAATATTGTATTTTATTACGGCTATATTTGTGTACAGCCTGAGAGTCATTTTAAAAATAAAATTTTTAAAAACCTTTGAAATTGATCATAGCCCAAGTGGGAGAATGTTGGAATTTTATTTTAACTTTTATTATTTTATTTTGTTTTATAAAATTCATATTGGGCTATAATCAATTATTTTGTATTCGAGACAATGCATGATAGCCCGTTTTTGTTTAGGTGATCGTTTATTGGGCTTTTGCGCATCTCAGTTTTATTATTGATGTGGGTTAGATGGCGTAAGGTGTAGGCCCGTGTGTTGACGTAAGCCTATGATGGAAGGGCTCGTCAATGTTATATTATTAGCGCTAGGTCCCCTCTCCTACTTACAAAAAAAAACATAACGACAGTTCCATCGGCCGTCGCGTGAGAAGGGAGAGGAAGACCTAGGGCACAGTTTTGTCGTCTATCGCAGATTTCACTCCACGTGACATCGTATTGAAGATATCGGCTTCCGCGTATAAATTCGTGATCATGGCGCAAGCAGGTACGCATTTATTTATCGTTGTTTTCTTGACCTAAATCGATTACGTTGATCCTGGATTGCGATTAATTATCTAACACCGACTCTATAGAAGCAGAGACAAAATGTTGAATCCGTAAAAATATGGTAAATCGTATCAAACCTTACATGATTATGCCTCGCTTCGCATATTTGAACTTCAAGTAACTAGGCACGGAAGATTATCTGAGAAAAGCAAGTAGGAAAACTTTTCTCCTTATCAAAAAAAAAAAACTAAAAACCTGTTCTCCTTCTACGTATAATGTGAGTAAGGATGTGCTTGTTTGAGTAAAAATGTTTTGCAAGAATTCATTTTCCGAATTTTCACCCGTTTGGTTCGTCAAAAATGACAAGTCAACCGAAAACACTTTATGGTCAACAAAAATATTTATGCAAAAAATCAGGAAAGTGAATTCCCCAATCTGAAAATGTGAAAACACTTCTACAATTGTTCCACTCGAATTTTTTAATATTTTACTTTAATATTTTGCTTTATATCTCAAGATTTTATTATTTTATTTATTATGTTACATTTTATTTTCTTTTCTTTTGTTTTTCCCTTAGTAGATGTGACGAAACGCGCTTCCATTATCTTAATGTTCCAGTTACATTAACGCAAGCGGAAGATTTACATAATTTCAAAATACCACATTCATTAAACTTTAACTAGTTCAATTTCATACATTAGCCATATCCGAAAATAAACACCTAAGGCATACAAGAAAATACTAGCCTTCTGTTAGGCTACACAGAAAGGGTCAACTCCTTTCTACCAGAATACCAATATCCGGTCGTCCTGACGGATATATCAAGCACAAGAAGAAAAAGGCCCAAACCGGTAGATGGCCTTTGATAACATATTTATAACAGGATCTCCTCGGGCACCCCACCATGTCTAATTATCTGAAACGTGTTGGTCAACGAGAGTGAGCCAACGCTCAGCAAATAAAACATCCAAATATTACAAATACAATTCAATTATCACTAGACGTTAATTTATCCAAGACATACCTTTTTACACAATTAGCAATTTAGCTTTATATTCTTTCGATTTATTCACTAAACTTATAACATTAGCTCAATGAACAGGCAATCATAGCGGGAATAAAATGCACACAGATGAAAATGCCATGCATACATAAATGTGCAGTTATGCATTTATCTCATCTTTAATTCATCTTTCTGTTCACAATTCAACAGAATTCCTTGCCAAGGCCCACGAATTCCTCCTCGACATTCGCGCATGGCACTACCAAGATTTCCACACTTGGGCATCTCCACTCCGGAGGCTTCCCTGATCACACAGCAGGGGCTACCCTGATTACACAATAGGGGCTTCCCAAACACCTGGGGCTCCATCGGTACGCTGTCCGATGGGAATTTTCTTTTCAACTTTTTTTTTTCCTCCATGATCAATGCACACATGTGATTAAATGGTATGCCATATGATCATGTAATATGCAATTCACTCAATTTCTCATCATTTGGCATTCACAGTAACATTTTCTCACATTACAATTCAATTCATCTTATTACTGAAATCGGGGCAGATTTAGACCCAGTTAATCACCGCGATTAACATATTAATTAAAATCATAAAATTCCCAAAATTTACCAAATAGTAGTTCACTCAGTGAGGATCAACTTTCATTTTAAGCTCTTGAGCATCAAACCTACGGATCAAAGTGTTTCACCCAATTTTCGTGAATGACATCTCTAGAAACAGATTCGCACACTGAACGAAACTTGAACATTTACCCAAGTAAATCAATCCCAAAAATCACCAAATTTTATTATGTGGTAGTGAAGATCCAGATCTAAAGCTTTCGTGACCAGACCCTGAGTTAAATCATTTTATATTTTTCACTCAAACTCGTAGAAATAGCACCAATTTCCAGACCCAGAAACAGAACACACTTAGTTCAAAATATGATCTCAATGCTAACTTAGATTATCCCAAAACTTCCAAATTTAATATATGTTGTAGCTTAGTATGTTAGGACCAACTTTCATGTTTTGTTCTGGAGTTATACATGTCCACAAGAAGAGATACGAAAATATTAATCTTCAAAGGTTAGATCAGAAATAGATTTTCAAACCCAGAAACAGAACACACTTAGTACAAAGTATGATCTTAATGCCAACTTAGATTATCCCAAAAATTCCAAATTTAATATATGTTGTAGCTTAGCATGTTAGGACCAACTTTCGTGTTTTGTTCTGGAGTTATACATGTCCACAAGAAGAGATACGAAAATATTAATCTTCAAAGGTTAGATCAGAAATAGATTTTCAAACCCAGAAACAGAACACACTTAGTACAAAGTATGATCTAAATGCCAACTTAGATTATCCCAAAAATTCCAAATTTAATATATGTTGTAGCTTAGTATGTTAGGACCAACTTTCGTGTTTTGTTCTGGAGTTATACATGTCCACAAGAAGAGATACGAAAATATTAATCTTCAAAGGTTAGATCAGAAATAGATTTTCAAACCCAGAAACAGAACACACTTAGTACAAAGTATGATCTTAATGCCAACTTAGATTATCCCAAAAATTCCAAATTTAATATATGTTGTAGCTTAGTATGTTAGGACCAACTTTCGTGTTTTGTTCTGGAGTTATACATGTCCACAAGAAGAGATACGAAAATATTAATCTTCAAAGGTTAGATCAGAAATAGATTTTCAAACCCAGAAACAGAACACACTTAGTACAAAGTATGATCTTAATGCCAACTTAGATTATCCCAAAAATTCCAAATTTAATATAGGTTGTAGCTTAGTATGTTAGGACCAACTTTCGTGTTTTGTTCTGGAGTTATACATGTCCACAAGAAGAGATACGAAAATATTAATCTTCAAAGGTTAGATCAGAAATAGATTTTCAAACCCAGAAACAGAACACACTTAGTACAAAGTATGATCTTAATGCCAACTTAGATTATCCCAAAAATTCCAAATTTAATATATGTTGTAGCTTAGTATGTTAGGACCAACTTTCGTGTTTTGTTCTGGAGTTATACATGTCCACAAGAAGAGATACGAAAATATTAATCTTCAAAGGTTAGATCAGAAATAGATTTTCAAACCCAGAAACAGAACACACTTAGTACAAAGTATGATCTTAATGCCAACTTAGATTATCCCAAAAATTCCAAATTTAATATATGTTGTAGCTTAGTATGTTAGGACCAACTTTCGTGTTTTGTTCTGGAGTTATACATGTCCACAAGAAGAGATACGAAAATATTAATCTTCAAAGGTTAGATCAGAAGTAGATTTTCAAACCCAGAAACAGAACACACTTAGTTCAAAGTATGATCTTAATTCCAACTTAGTTTATCCCAAAAATTCCAAATTTAATATACGTTGTAGCTTAGTATGTTAGGACCAACTTTCGTGTTTTGTTCTCGATCTTTTGGAGTCCACAAAGAGTGGTACAAAAATAGTGAAAACAGGAGCCAAGGGTAGCTACAGATTAGTACAGATCAGACCCGTGTTTAAGTAAGGCCTTTAGACTGACCAAATGGACTTCAAAAATTCCCAAAAAAATTATATGACACAGTTCAAGATGTTAGAATCATTTTTCGTGTTTTGATCTTAGTCTTTTGGAGTCTATATACACCAGTACGAAAATAGCAAAACAGAGGGGTAGGAATTATCTCTTTTCAGGGCAGCTTGCTCAACCCAACCATTTGGCCATTTTCTCTCCACATGAGCACGAAATTTATCATTCACACATCCATTTTCATATCATGCTCCAAATAAATCAAGCCTAGCAAACTTTGAATCATAAAAGTGTAATAGAAAGATGTTAAACTTGCCTCAAATGCCAAGAACACTTCAATCTTTGAGAAAAATCACCCTTGATCTTCCTTAATCTTCTTTGAAAGTAATTTGTGGTGTGAAATTTATTTTTGATTCAGAATGAATGAGAGAGAGCGTGTTCTTGAAAGAGTGGAAAGATAATGGGTTTAGTAATTAATTGGGGAGTCATAATTATGTTGGGACAAAATCATGAAATTGGTCCAAAGAATAATAAATATGGGACAATATCATGGAATTGAAATCATGAATTGGTCCACACCAATTTCTTCAATGCTTTCCTATGTTGGCCGGCCATGAATTTGGGGAATAAAAGTTCCATTTTGTCCCCCACAAGCTTAATTATGTATATTATGTCTATTAACCTTAGTTTAGACTATGGTAAAAATAAATTGACCATAGTAAAAATAAATTGACTATAGTTGTCTCAATAATTTAATTAGTAACTCAATTAACATTTTTAGGGTGTCCCCTTTGTATTGTCACTCCTCATCCGAGAAATTATTCTCACATCACCGACTCTAAAATTTACTTAACATAGTAAATTTCTAAGTCAAATAAATTGACTCTAATATAACTGTCATTCTTAATTAATTAGGCGAGAAAAATCGGGATGTCACAGTAGATCAGTGGGCCTTGGCAATAGCCGGTAACCTGCCACAAGCACGGGTTGGCGAGGCTCAGCCTCGGTAGAATCTAGCTAGCTCAAGCTTGCACGGCAAGACTCGGATGGCCTTGCCACTCTCAAGCAGGTTGAGTCTCATCGTGACCCAGTGACCTGTGAGGTAGAAGGAAAAAAATAATAAAAAAATGCTATAAAACAATTTTAATAATGAAAACTAATTTAAAAATTCAAATTTATTTTTTGCCTAAGATAAAGTCGCGAGATTTTCAAATGATGACCAAACATCATAAAACCTTTCAGGTCACATATCACTAAACCAAAAAAAAAATCGTTTTCCCAAAACTAAATTTTCAAAATTCATTTTCTTTTTTCATAGAGTTTTCTATGAAACAAACACACCCTAAGTCTAAAAGACTTTTGTAGAAAGGAGAACAAGCTGTCGAAAGAGAATCCATTAAACTTTGGAGAGAAAATTCCAAAAAAGGGCTTGAATTGCCCTAATTTTCTCAAATAAGATCATGAAGTGCTCTCTTTGTTTCAAAGAATAGACTAATCAAGGGCATTCTTGTCATTTACTTTTATGATTTTTTCTCCTTTTTTTCTTTTCCTTTTTTTATTTTTTTATATTTTATTTTTCCTCTTCCTTCTCTTGGCCATCGTTGGCCTTAGGCAAGGGCCGCCTCGCTAGCATTGGGCGACCCTTGCCTAGGCTAAAGTCGAGTGTGATGGCCTAAATTGTCATAAGTTGAATTGTCAATGTCAGGCTTGAATTATTAATAATGTCATTTGAACCTAATGGATTATAGTATGGTAGAATTATTCAAGCTAAGGACATTTTCAGTACATGATAATTTTATTGGACCATTAATGAAATGTTATTGGGACATTAGTACACAAGATTAGTTTCAAAGGCGAAATTGAATCGTGGTTCGAGCGCGAAGCCTCTCCCAAGAACCTCATCAGCCGTTAAACCCCCTCTCTTGAAAAGCCCCCTCCCTTTCCACTAATTCTCTCTCCTCCCTCACTTTACCCTGTGGAGACCCCCACCAAAATGCCCCCTCTTCTTCACCTTTGAGCACTCCGCCTCTCACTCTCCCCCTCATTTTTTTCGCTCTTGCTGGGTGCACACCCTCTCTGGTCCGAGATCTTCTTTGCTTGGCCAACGTGACACCCTCAACTCGAGGCCGACGAGCACCACGCCCTATCACAATCCAACATTGGGACCATTGTAGCCGTTCGCCTATAGTTCCCCCAACCTACAACGCCAAGAAGAGCCAAGCCCAAGCTCATGCGCAGCTAGTTTTCACCCTCAACTTTGTCGAGCTCCAATCTAAGGCAAGTGGACACCTAAAATCACTCCTAGATGGTTTAATCTATATTGATATTTTGTGAGAGGTTCAATCTTGAAAATGAGTATGTCGAATGAGGTATGGAGTTGCATGGAAGGGAAAATATGGATGCATGTTTGATTGGTTACTCGCGGTTGTACCTTTAGCTTACAGGTGGTTCAATGCCGAGAGCAAATCATGTTGTTTGTCGTGAATTTTAAGCAAATCAGAGTTGCACCAAGATTGGGATGGTTCGACCGTGAGCTCGGAGATTGTGATTCAGGGTTTCATGCTTTGCATGGTGGATCCACTAGCTTGATCATTTCTAGAAGGTGAGGAATGGACTACTTGGATGAACGGATCGTTTGGTTGTCGTCAAATTTAGGTGAATTGGAGCTACACAAGTGAGGGATAGTTCGGCCATGAGCTTGGGGAGGGTGAGGTACGTGGATGCATAATACATGCTATACGTACCTTAGCTCAATCGTTGATAGGAATTCGTGGTTGGACTAATGTTGCGGTCTGATGTTCTTGCGCGTCATCTTGTGTAGTGATGCAGGACCATGAGCTTGGGGGAAATTGATTTCTAAATCTAGTGCCTCGGAAGGTAGTGATAGTCTGTAGACTAGCGTGATGGGGCATTAGATGATTTAGGGTGTTACTTGGTTCGTCAGGTATGCCATTAAGATTACGTGGATGTTTTATTTTGAGGCATGTAGGTGTGTGTGATGGTGGGATCCGTCTCCTCGTTAGCATGAAGTTGATGTCCTATGCAATCTAATTATGACAATGCATTGAAAATCCTCGACTGAGGTTGAAATTGAACTGTCTCGTATGGATGGGGAAAAGTATACCACAAGTGCCAAAACTTATGCACAGCGTACACTTTAGTATCAAAACTTTCAAAACGTTCACTTTAGTGCCAAGTTCGGAGAAAATCGTGCGCTTCAGTGCCAATCCGGCCAAAATCTGACCAAATGAATTACGTGCATTTTTCAATTTATTTTATTATCTTATGTGGAAAATTTTTAGAAGCAATTGCCATGAGGGAAATCTGACATGGCTTGTGCAAGGATAAAAATGAAAAATAATGTCGCTCGATCACTGTCGTTAGTCTCCGATCCACCGTTGCTTGCCCCCTATCGTGGAGCTGCCACCATCATTTTCTCACTTCAACGGCCCTCTTGTGGAGTCGCCGCCGTTGCTCCCTCACCGCCGTCCCTCGCTGGCTAAATTGCTTGCTTGTCATCGTTGCTTGCTCACAACTGTCCCTTGCTCACTGCATTTGCTCGCTCGCAGCCGTCCCTCGCTTACTGCCGTCACTCGCTCTCCGCCATCCCTCACTCGTCGTCGTCGCTCGCACACCGCTATCCCTCACTCACTGCCATGGTTAGGGTTTGTAATTTAATGTTGAATTTGGAAATTTAGGGTTTGTAATTTAGGGATTTAGGGATTTAGGGTTTTGTAATTTTGGGATTTAGGGTTTCTGTTTAAATGGATTCAACTACAACAACGTCGTTTGCTCTTTAAATTGCTAAGTCGGCATCCGGTGAGCAACTTTGACCTCCACACAGACTTTTCGGCAAACCATATATACTTCAAATGAAACTTGGCACTAAAGTAAACCTTTTGAAAGTTTTAGCACTAAAATGCACACCGTACACAAGTTTTAACACTTGATGTGTACTTTCCCCCTTATGGATGCATGTTAGTTAGATTGATGCATATGATCAAATTAGCGGCTTGACATCTAATCCATGACATTTGTTCGATCGAGATATAATAAGATAAAATGATTGATTTATACTGTAACCAAAGCTGATAGGTTCATTATGTTCTTGCAATATTTGCACTTTTTAAGTAGCCATGATATATTGTTAGATGTCACTCATGACTTATCGGACCTAGAGACTGATCAGGATAATCAGTTATACTAATTTGTTAATATACATCCTACTGCCAGTTTAGTGATAAATCTAGAGATCTCACACACTACAACCCATATGCGACGATATTGATATTGGAAGACGAGATTGCAAAGACGTTTGCAAGGACAACTATCAAGATAATCTGACTGAAAGTCAAATTAGATTTAATTCTATTTGTAATTTTGATCATAAACGAACTCGCTTTTTATGTGCGCACGAATCCCGAAAAAATCACATATTAATGTGACGTTTTCACGAGCTACGAGATGATGACAACATGAGGATTGAAGACGGCAAGGTGGCAATCTGTAGCTATCCGATCTACATAGGTGGCTGCCGATGAAGCAGTGGGACCCTCCCCCCAAAAAAAAATATTCCCTCAAGCCTTGAGCAGCAAAGGTTTGGGGCGAATTTTGATCCCCGATTCCTCAGTTATTTTGTCGTCCATCAGCGTGAGTTCATGTGTCAATTTTTGGTAACACATAGATTGTTCTTGCGCGAAAACACTCGAGAGTCGTGAGATTGTTCATGATCAAAAGGTGAGCACGGATTATTTCTCCAAGAAGTTTGTTGTACAATTGAGACGATGATCAAGTGTGAGCTTCGACTTTCATTCGTCGAAAGATTGGTGGTGTGTTAAAATTAGAGATCCGACACTTATGGAACTCGAAAACATACGAACCGAGTTGTATCAAGCATGCTATCAGAGGTAATCCTAAAACCGTCTTCATGTGTAGTTTTGATTTTCAATTGAAATACATAGATAACCTCTAAGGAAGATCCATGTACAGGTTGCTTTACTTATACTAGACATTGCTCGGTTTTGATGAAAATTTAGTTTTCCCCCGTATGAAACCCAACAAGAGGGATGACTTTGATGAATTCTTAAATTGTGACAACAATAGTTTTGGAAAGATTACCAAAAAAAAGTCCTACACCTATTGCAATTGTATTAATTCAGTACTAAACCTTTTGTATTTGTGTTAATTCTATCCTTCCAACCAACTTTGACCGATCAGTATTGACGTGAATAATTTTTAATAATATTTTTTGAATTATTTTTATTTTATCTTATTTTTTTCTTTTTGTTTTCTTCTCTCTTCTTCATTTGTCTCGTCGCCAAATCAAAGATTTGCTAGAGGCTAGAGCTAGTGAGGGAGAGGTCGGCCTCATCCAAGCTGAGCCTTGCCACCATTGCTCCGCCACCATGGCTACTGGAGCACGAGCTTGCCAACCATGGTGTTGTCGACCTCACGCAGCAATAGCGAGGTCTAGCCTCACCAAATCTAGGCAAGGCCGACTTCATCATGGCTGCCCAAGCCCGAGCTTGCCCAACAATGATGGCTATGCTCAACTTGGGCAAGGCTAACCTCATTGATCGTTGGTCGGCCGAAGGAAAGATTGGAAGAAAACAAAAGGAAAAAAATTTTAAAAATTTGAAAAAAAATATTAAAATATAATTAAAAATTGTCCACGTAACCCGTGGTCGGCGGAAATTGACTGAAAAGACTAAATTAGCACAAATGCAAAAAATTTAAAACTGAATTAGTATAATTATAATGGATTGAAGACTTTTTTTTGATAATTTTCCTCAATACTTTCATATAGATATATGCCATATTAGTATCCTGTGCATAATATTTCTCTGAAGGAAATACATAATTCACCACGAGCATGACCGTTAATGGAATTTCAGCGATTTTGGCATCGGAGGGCGCGCATTTTCGGATTGGAAAGATGAGACAATTGTTTCCGAATCGTGACCAAAATGGGGCAAAAGGACAAGTATCTCTTTGGTAATTTTCCCTTTTGTGTAATTTCTCCTCATGGCGTGTGCCGAATGATCATCCATCGAACGTCCCCGGTCGGCTCATGATACGGTCCCAACTTGCTGCTACACGATACGCCGAAGCAGCCTCGTCTCCTCAGAACCTCTGCGAAGTGAACCCCAGAGCGCGTTTATGGGTTCTGCGGTCTCCAGCTGTTCCCATTCATATAAAACTCTCTCACCCCCGATCTGCAATTAGACAGAGACATGCGTCTCTCTCTCTCTCTATCTCGCTCACTCTCTCTCTCTAAGACCAGACCAGAGTCTCTTTCTTCAGATACCCACCCACCCCCCATCCTCCAGCATCATCAAACAGTTCTCGTCTGAATTAGCTCCGTTTACTTCTTCTTTCCACCTTCTTCTTGCTAAGTTGGGCTTGTAAATTCTGCAACTTCACTCGCTGTAAAAAGTCCTACAATGTCCGATGTCCTAGTTTCTGTTAAACAAACATCAATAAAAAGGAATATCTAATCTATCTTGGACCAAATCCCCGAATCTGCTCCGGCAGGGCAACTGCTAAAGCCTCGAGCTTTAAGCCTTGCGATGCTTCGTCGGAGCTCATAATCCGTTTCCTCGCTTCTGGATCCTTCAGAAAAAAAAAATGAGGAACCGAGAAATTTTCCACGTCGATTTGGAGCAGGGGGGTCGTCGTCGCAGTGGCTTGAGCGCCGAAGACGACGAGAGCGCGTGCTTCTCAGATGCCGATGATGGCGACGGCTCGTGCCGCTCCCAGTTCTACTCCACCACCGGCGGGTCCTACGACGAGTACAGCTTCGCCTGCGCCTCGGATCGCGAGGCGACGGCCCCGGGAGCGGGAGCGGGGGGGCCATCCTCCGGGTCGGAGCAGTCGGTGGAGATCGAGGTGGTGGAGAGAGAAGCGAAGGTACATTTGGGGAAGGTGGCGAGGGAGAGGGAGAGGGATTGCAGGATTTGCCACTTGGGTTTGGAAAGCAACAGCCACGAGTCCGGTGTCGCCATCGAATTGGGTTGTGCTTGCAAGGACGATTTGGCTACTGCTCACAAGAACTGTGCCGAGACCTGGTTCAAGATCAAGGGCAACAAGTGAGTCACAATACCCAATTCACACTGATGGTTTGGTTCCTTCAATTTCCGTAAACTGGCTCATGTTCTGTGAGGCTTTTATTGATGTCGTTTGGGCATGCACAAAACTTCACATGGATTTGGTTTGGTTCCAGATGATGAGTCTCTGTTTTGTCAATTGACGCTAGTTTCCGACAATTTATGATTAACTATTTTTGAAGTGTGAGTTTTCATCCTGGAAGAATTAGTGTGGATTAAATGCAGATAATTGTCGCAGGTTTGATGAACTTAGACGCAAAGTCGATATTAAACGGGAGGTGAAATGGGATTTTAGCTGGTTTTGGTAAAGTTGGAGAGAGAGATAGAAAGAGAGAAGCTTGATGAAGTGTGTCTATCTGGCCTGATGATTCCTTGTTGCCTAATCTCGGAATCTCCACTGTTGCCCCTTTCTTGTGGCCGTCTGCTTTAACTACGAGTGCGGCTAATTCCTAGTTGTCCATATTCATTCTCTGGCAAGTTATTTGCGTTTGTCTTTGCATCTCATAGCAGCTTTTAATTTCTTTTTCTTTTTTTTAATAAAGAGTGGTTTTATTATCTTAACTGGCAAGAAAAAAATTCTATGTTCTTGTCTATTACTCTTCTCAGCTTTTCTCCTCGGAACTTGCTTAAACTGCAGAAGTTTGATGTTTCTGTAGGCAGTTCCTGATAGCAGTTGCATTCTTGAATGTCTGCGGAGAACCCCATGGCCTCTTTTGCTTTAGTTCCCTATCCACAATTTTGCTATTTAGTTTACTGAAATAATTTTACCATGCTTGGAAAAAAGGAAAGAAAGGTGTAAGTGCATGGCAAATCTGAAAACTCGTGTGCAACTCAGTCCTAGTTTTCTGATGGAGCGATCTTAGTCCTAAAAGTTTAGAAGAATGATCAAACAAGTCCTTCTGTTTAACTTTGTCAATCAATTTTATGGAAATCCTGGCAGTGAATAGGTTTTTCATCAAAGTTTTTACAGCAGGGCTTGATTGAAATTTTGTTCAACGTTCTAAGACTTGATTCGTTGAAAAGTTTTAGGATTGAACGCACTCCATAGAAATATTTTAGGACTTCTAATGCACTTACTAAGTTTAGCTACTTCCTTTGTACCATTCCCACTTGACAATCTGAAGCAGCCTGCTCATGTTATGATGTTTTTGAACGATGCTCGTCATTCCATTTTCGTACTATAATTGGAGTGGTCCAGACTCTAGACTAGGCCATGTGTAGCACTGAAAAGGAAAGGAATCATCACCTGTTTGTTGCAGAAATTCCTTTTACTTGTGAAAAGACACCACTCAAGGTTTCACTAAGTACTGGTATCAGCGCAGCAAAAGTGACGGAAAAGGGAAAAAGAAGGGACAAGATACAAGAATGCTAGAGCCTACTTAAAAGAGAAAAGGGTAGAAATAATCTGAGAGCCGATCTACGTTAAGCTTCCAAAAAAAAAAAAGAAAACAGAAGTGTATCTTATCCTTACTTTTTCCTTTGGCCATTTCTCTCTCTTACCCTGCGCACATTGCCATACTGAATCAGATCAATCTGTTTGATTCATAATGTCCTGTTCATTAGGGACTGAAACAGAAAGATTTTTTTTTTTTGGCACCTTTTTATCTTTCAATGCAAGCCTAGGCCATTGTACCATAGTAGAAACTACAAGAGCTGACACTTTTTAGTGTGTTATGTCAACAAGTGCATTGCAAGGATCTTGCGGTGTTGGTATGGCATTTCAGAAGCCAACCTAGTATGTTCTTTGGATCATGCTATCAGAAACTTTCAATTCTCTATTGTTTCTTCTATATGCTGTTCTGTATTATGACTACCCTAATGTGCCATTTCTTAAGCCAATCTAGACCATTCTTTGGACACGATCAGAAACTTAGAGTTGTCTATACTGTCTCTTCCATGTAATACTGTGTATTACAGGAACCTCTATTTGGCTTATACTGTGTAATACTGTCTCGAAACATCAAATGTCTACTTGGCTTATCCGTTGGCCTGTGGTGAATTGTTGTTCTGATTCTAATTATTTGTTCTGATTGGATTAATCGGAGTTTATGATTCTACTGCACTGTCATTATGCTTGATAATTCTTTTTCCAAACTCCAGCTCCAAGGGCCGCTTCTCTGCCTCAATGATTGAAAATGAAAGTTCACTAATTTGTGTTTCTGTAATTTTGAGGCGTTCTTTGGTGTGTTGTGTAGTGCTCCTGGATAGATTTGAAACTCTTCAAATGCTTTCTCTATATGGAACAACATGCGAAACTGAGCTTGCCCACTCTGGTAATCTCGTTGTGTTTGCTCTTTACTTGCGTTTACATTCAATCTCTTTCTGCGTATTACAGGACCTGTGAGATCTGCCAGTCCATTGCACGTAATGTGTCTGGTGCAAGTGAGATAGAGGCAACAGAGCAGTCAAATGAAACCCATAATGCCACGGCTGCGTCTGCAGTCTTGGCCTCAATACCTCCTTCTGAAACCCGAAGCTTCTGGCATGGCCATCGACTGTTAAATTTTCTGCTCGCTTGCATGGTATTTGCATTTGTCATATCATGGCTCTTCCACTTCAGAATGCCATCCTCGTGAGTTTATGTATCTGGTTCTTTCAAGTACATAGTGCAAAGAAAAGGGAGAAAGAGATTGAGAGAGAGAGTTGTAAAAAGAGCCTGCAGGGCACGTTTCCAGGTAGTCAGTGCTTGAGCATAGATCAGCCAGCTTCTCGGTGTTTACATGGGTCATTGTGTGATTTAATGTGTATGTTCGAACTTGTCCAACTTATTCATCTATGCAAGCGTTCCCCTGTAATATATAGGTTCATAACCATCAAGGTTCGAGCTTGATCTACTTCCGCGGTTAATCCGATTTGAGTATTGGGTGGAGTTATAGATAGGATAATATCTCAATAAAACATTCTGTAGAGCAGACGATCTTGTGTTTTTATGTTCTTTTTCTCCGCAACCCAAGTTTGTGTGCTCCTGGTTTTGACTCTATTTCTGGCGAGAGTTAAGAGATAGGAGGACCTAGTGTTCTCGAAGCGCCTCATGGATCTAACTTGAAGCGGTTGTAGCATTTTGTATCATTTTCCTAGGTTGTCATTCATAATCGATTAATCCATGAAACATTGTGGATTCTTCAATTCAACATTAGAGATCACAAACATGAAAAGGATCAAGCCTACCATCTTTCTCAGATGACTGTCAGTTCACGGTGACTTTGATTGATGTGAAATATTACAGACAAAGAAGATACGCAAAATAAGCACTAACCAAACACATGAATACCATATGCTTTTCAATGTCTCTTTGTTTTGGCTTCTAAACTTGCACCATCTCTAAGACACTGGTTAGCCTGAGCTTCCAAGCCAAGGCTGAACAGGCAGACAGCTTGAAGGTACAAAGCTGTCGGCCAATCAGGGAAAATCACCAGGGCTTGCACGGCATCACCAAGAGCTTCTTTTGGCATGTCATTCATCATGTAAGAGAAACATCGTCTCACGTAGACCGTGGGCGGCACCATCAAGCCGCCCTCGATGAACTGCATGAAAACACAATAAGAAACGTTGAAACTTCCTTCTGTCGACATTTGGAGGAACTAGGAACCCATAAAATCCCCTACACATTAGACTTAGACTACACCTGACGCAACTAGAAATTTAGGCTTCTACCATTATGCAAATTGCACGCTACTCACATAAATTACATAGTTTCTAATCAATTTCTTGTTTAAGAACTTTTAGATAGCGTTGGCCTATGGAAGAGGATCTGAACAACGTAGGTCCTTTGTACGAATCTAAAAGAATCTAACACTGGGGTAAGTATGCATTACAAGTAGATAATTCCCAGTTTTCTCACGTTCATGAAGCAACGCCAACTTAATACAAGACTCACTTGTGTATAGGAATCGATGGCAACTGCAAATTCTTTAGCTTTAAAACAAGCATCTCCACGCGTCTTAGAATTCAAGGTCTCCTGCATTTGATTAGTCCACATCTGGAACGACAGCTGCAACGGGATAATCATTTGAAAGGTGTTACAGACAGATCACGATGAACGAAAGAACATTTTTGTGTTTTTAATGAAGGGAAAACATCAACATGCAGGAAGAAGTAAATTTCACTTCTACATGGTAATCGAACAATTGAATTTCCAACAGCCGATTGCATTGACAGTCAGATGTATAATGGCAAACGTATCGCTTATGAAAGGAGGGAAAGGGGGGACAAAAAGACACAAATACGTTGGCACCAGTTTTATGAGCAACAATTGACTTCAGCGTGTACTTTGAGTCCAATAGTAGTTCTAAATGCAGCTCACTTAATAGAAGATCAATTTGACATCCAAACCTAATAGCACCTTCCTTATCCAGAAAGGAACCCTAGTTGTTCAGAAATTTATTAATCATCAATTGCGTCTCAGAACAAAAGGATGAAGAGAGAGGGTTTTGTTTTTATTCACTTATGGTTGAGATCATATGGTTTTTATTCGCTTATGGTTGAGATCATATGGTTTGACCACTGAACCTAACTAAAAATTTCATTTCAATTCCTTTCAATTCAGAGAGAACATTTAGAAAATTGAGTTCACAAACCAAACCAAACCATTTCATGGCCATCCGATCTGGTGCAATCTTATTATTTCCAAAGGAGATCCAAGCTGCCAAGAAACTGAACTTTCTATTGGCCTTTACCTGTTTCTTTGTTGTGAAGGTGGATGCTTAAAAGGTTTTCCGAAGTTAATTAAGTTAGGATCCAAAGGAGAACCGTGGTAATTTATCAGTCAAAAGATTCACCGCTCTAGCCTCTACATGACCACTTTTTTAAAATTTTGGCTAGTTTTTGAATTTTTCCTGTCGCCAGCCTGGCATTTTTTGCTGTTCTTTTGTTATTTGGCCGTTCGCCACTGGCCAACCATATCTATTACTGTTCTAGGACTAATAGGAATTATAAAAGTTTGATTTAAAAAAAATTGCAAAGAAAAGTGAGCCAATTTGGTTTAGTTCTCTTGGAACCAAATTGAATCCAATAATCAAAAGTCATTTTTGTTCAATTCAGTATCAAAAGACCTGTTTACCTATTTCTCCTTTCCTTCTGCTTTGCTGGCTCCAATTCCATTGAAGTCCTCATTAATAAAAAAAAAAAAATTCGCAAAACACAACTGTGGCAGGTAAGAGTAAAACAGATGATTCCATCTCATTATGAAAGTTTTTAGGGGAAAGATTCCTTATCAAGGTTAAGTCAGATACTTTGTGATCAATTCCTGTCTTCTTACCTTTTAAAGAAAAATTACAGGTACATTGATCCCAGTCAGCAAATTAACTATAATATGACTTTATTCCATCTGCAAAATATGAGAAGTAAGAAAAAATAAAGACAGACCTCAGTGCCAATTCCCTCATCATCCTTGTATCCAGTCGTCTCCAGGATCTCATGAATGGCAGTGAGATCCATTCTCAAACAAGCTTGTCCTAAGGGTGTTCGAAGAAGTGCTTCTGCCATGGAGACATCCTTTTTGATATCCAGCAGAACATGTGATGGAACCTGCTTTTCAGTGATCAATAAGTAACTCCTTCAAAGAAGTTCATCTGGTCAAGAATGTAGTATCTACTGCAAGCAACATACTTGTAAGTTGAAACCATTTAGAAAGGCGTGGCACTAAGAAAAAAGTACAAAGCACCTTGGCCTAAACAAAGCAAAAAACCGTAATCCAAGAATGATTTGTAGAATTTGAACACCTATATTCTTCAATTAATGTATATCAAGTTCATATTGGTTAGGAAAGTGAGCTGTGTTCATGACGATATAAGAAGAGTCATGCATGAAGGGATAGCCCAGCTGATGTTTGTGGATAAAATACTGATACAACGAGAATTATGAGCAGATGAATGCCTCAACTGCCTAACATCTTTACAAGTTTAAGGGTGGCGTTTTATATGTTTAAGAACCCTGATAAGAGAAAGAAGAGCATGAACTATTCTGCACACCTCTGCGTCTTTCTGCAGTGATCTGAGAATTGTAACAAGTGACTTAGCATTTGGCCTCTCACAAGCTTCATCCTGCAAACAACGGGAAGCTAAGCGAAACAACTCAATAGCATCTGCGCTCGAAAATTGACCCTCCAAAGCAGAATCCATTAACATTGAGAAATTCTTGCTTCGTATTTGGTCAAGCGCCTGAAAAGTGAAACAAGGGAGAGCATGGTCATTTAAATTGTCAAGCAAATCAGTCTTTAATTATTTGAGTGTTTTTAACTAGTGTCCCAAAAGCATTTGTTAGGTATAATTTATTTGGAATATCCAATTTTCAAAGCACTGATTATGCATAACACAAAGGTAAGCATTGGAAACTATCAACATCAACATCACCTTTATCCCAAACTAGTTGGGGTCGGCAAGCATTGGAAACTATAAAGTTTCCTTATTTGATAGTGCCTCATTAACAAAACCCTTATCATTTAGCACTTCCCTGCCCATATGCCAAGACTTACACTTGATACACAAGAATAAAGGAAAATGTTTTAGGATAATGAGTCCCAGGATCGCTCCTGACTTCTACTCTGATATCCTATTAGATAGATTTATCTTTTCGGAAAAATCAAGCTGCCATAAATAGAGCAACATATAAAGCATATTAACCGACATATATAACCTTGAGGAACTAGATTGTCTACCATGCAGAAAAGCTAATTAAGCCAGTATTTTTATTGCATCATCATAGCTATATCTATCATTACATCTTCTCACTTGATAGTAGGATACACAAATCGTTCCTTGGAGAAACAAGCATAGTAGCTCACTGACGCTGGTATCATTGGAGATCCTATTCAAAAGAAAGATCGTAAAGACGTTGTGGTAGGACCGTAGTTAATCTATCAAAGCTTAAAGAAGATATTCATATTATTAATTTTTTGAATTCTAGATACTCTAATTCTGACATCACACTTTTAACTACATCATTTGCTAGCCATGATAAGTGACCAAATCTTACAGATAAGGCTTCCTTGGCATTAATTAGGCATAACATTTTAACATTTTGAATACGACTGATCCTTCAGTCGGCTGAAGCAGCTGCTTTATATGATAAGGGCGAGAAATAAATCTGGTTTGAATCATCAATTTTGCATCCTAGGTGAAGGGCTAGGCATTGTCCTTTATATAGTGCTCGTGTAGAGGTACAGCTAAACATATTGTTCATTTACTATGCAAATATGTGTATAAGGGAAGCCTACATCACATAGTGGCCTTGTATATGTTGCTATAGGTGTCTGTAATTTGTAGAATTTAGTCATGAAGTACTTGGTTTAGATTATACTATAACAAACACAAACCTTAAATATAGTACAAATGCAGGTATAGGTATACCTGTCTTGAATCTTGAGAATTGTTGAAGCTGAGTTCCAATCAACATCAACATCACCTTTATCCCAAACCAGTTGGGGTCGGCGGTCGATGAACCCAAAGCGAAAAGCTTAAAATATACTAAAATAAAAGTAAAAATATGGCTACCCAAAAATAAATAAATAAATAAACATATAAATAAATAGAAAGGACTAAACAGGACACTCTGGAACATAGGAAATCCCCCCTTCTACAATGTGGATAGCTTTCCTCCACTCCATCCTAAGGCAGACCATACGCCAATCTATTTCCCACTCTATTAAATCTTGCTTTACTACCTTCCCCCAAGTAAGTTTCGGCCGACCTCGTCCTTTCTTCATATCGTTTTCTCAGCAACACACTTCTGTTCTTATCGGAGCATCTAAGGATCTACGAAAAATATGTCCAAACCATCTCAATTTATGTTCTCTCATCTTCTCTGCCACCGGTGCTATTCCAACTTTTCGTCAAATGAAAGCTGAGTTCCAATGAATAAGTTTAATTCTATAATCTTCTAATTAAGAGTGATTCTTGGCTATTGCTTATAAAATCTAAATTCTTTACCGATACAAAGTGTGGAGAATAGTACAAATGTCCAGTTGCACTTGAAATATCTGAATGAGACATACGTGTGTTGGCGGAGTGTTTTTGCCACTGAGTAGATCAAGCAACATGTTACCAAAACTGTAAATCGCACTTGTTGCCCCCATTGTACCTGCCAAAATAAGGTCATTTCTGGTAGTTATAACTTAGATCCATTTTGCAAACAAGCTCATTTCAAATTTCAAAATTATTTCCTAGCAAGTCCTGATATGGAGATAAGTGACTCACAATCAGAGCAGTACAAGCAAATTTAGACCTGTCAAGATCGGCAGTAATATTCGCTCTTTGTTAATATTTTACAGTCAAGGTCACAGCTGTTTGCTTATGGTTAAGACCTGTAAACGTCACTTGTGCAGTACCATATCAATCTGAGGACAAATCAAAGATACAAAGCCTAAGTACTTCCATATTTTCAGGATTAACACTTACCAAGATGACTTAACAAAAAACAGACACCAAGTAAAATTCCAGCTACCAATACTATCTTCCCAATTGCTGGGAGAATATCTAATTGGGTTGGCACACAGTTGATTGGTGCCCTCCATGTAAACTGTGTTTTGTGAAAAAGGGAAAGAAGATCCTGAAAGTTTGAAGACTATTCTGTCTCAAAATCCACAGGGCGTCATATGAATGCCATGATAAAGTATACAAAATTAGTAATGATAAAGAAGTCTTTGCATCTAAGAGAAGCTCCAATTGTTGAACTATACGTAGAGTACCATCAGCACAATCAAATTCACAATTTCTAAGTGAATATTGCTCTCATTTTGAATTTTGGAAACGAGAGATAAATTTTGCCAGATTGGAACCCAAGAGTTTTAAAACTGGTAACACAGTTATTGCCTAAGCAGTTTTGCAGAGATCTTCCACCTCAATCATCTCTAAGCTCTAGGCGAAGACACTCCACATAGACGAATTGCCCTAAACTAAAAAGCAACTACTCTCTCACCGAAGAATTTCCATATTGTATCTTCTCTTTAATCAATGATTATGCTGCATTATAAAGTGTCACACCATGACAAATGAAGAGATGAATGGAACATAGAATTCTTAATTGTAAGAAAAAATTTAGATCATGTTTGTAATCCACCCATGTGTACGACCCGCTCAATAATAGCACAAAGAAGAGTAACATAGCTCAGATACTTGTGTGTCGAGTATCCACCTGTTTTGAAATATTCTGGGGGTGGAAAAGCTAATTTGGTGCGGTACCTCCTCAAATCTAAATTGTTCTTCACAAGACCGAAACAGGACAACCTGGGATTGCTATCCTGCCATTAGATCAAGCCATTCAGAAGAGAATTTAATACATGACACAGGCAAATCTGCATAAATACCAGTACCTGATCAAACAAGACCCTGTATGCATGCAAATCATGGTACAATGGCTTTCCTTTGCTGCTACAGTACTCTAACGCTTGTGCCAAATAATATGCTACCCGCAGTCTCATTGCCCATTTCATTGGCGAGGTATTCCCTAGAACATTAACAAAATTGTAGATTCAAACAGACACCAAGACAAACAGTCGTGTTCAAGCTAAAGACTTTGCTTGAAGAACAGCACCAGCGATTCAACTGCAACTGTGTTTCTTCTTTTCTACATGAAATTGTTTTTCAGACTAATATTGGAATCCTCTGCAAGCAACATATGCCGACCCGTGTGTATAACTTGATACTAAGAGATATCACGGGCCACCTCGGCTTCACATAGACATCAGCAGTCAATTACTTCTCTCTAAGCTAAAGTAGCTTTGAGTTGAACACATGACCTAGTTTCAACTTTGACTCCATTACCTAACGAGAAATTTCAAGTCTGCTGAACATCAGGATCGAGTATTAAAGCAGAAGGAAAGTGAAAAGGACTTACGGAGGAAAAGATGCTTGGCAAGCGTCTCATTGGGCATGAAATCAGCCACCAGCAATCTCTCATCGCCTTCACAGCAGCATCCTATTAGATTCGCCAGACGCTCGCTCCTCAGACGCCCCACGGATTTTGCCTCCTCCTACGAAAATCACCTCCAAATTCAAAGCCGCGCCTATCGATCACTACCGTAAACAAACCTAACTAAAAACTAAACAGACACATGTAACAGGGCGTCGAGTTCAAACGGTCAACGCACGAGGAAATATTGAGGATCAGGCCAAGCGCTCCCCTCGTAGCGCTTGACGGCGATCGAGCGGCCATCCTCGAGCTCGCCTCTGTAGACGACGTCGCTCGGGACTCCGAGCCCCGCACGGTGAGGGTCCCCCACGATGTTCTCTGGAGAGAATCCGCACGTCGCGGCTTCGAGTTGCTCAAAGCGAAACTCGGTGAAGGTCGGGCATGATTCCCGCTCGCCTTCGCCCCCGTTCTCTGCTCAAAATATCTCTTGGCGCACATTAGTTTTCTCTCCCCAAAAAAGTCGGACACGAAATGAAGAAGAATCGGGGAAGGTGAAGGAAGGGAGGGAGGTAGTTACGGCGGAGATCGGCGGAGGGTGGTCGGAGACGTGGCGCGAAGCAGCAGAGGGAGAATTCGGGGCAACGACCTGCCATTGGGGAGTTGAATCGACGGTGCACGGAAGGATCGGACGGTCAGCGTCGTGCGCGCTCTTTCCGAATCAACTCGTGTTCTGAGGCTTTAGCCTTTGGGATCGGAACTTTGGTCTAATTCGTACTCGGCCCTTTGGCCTAATGTCAAAAAGAGACGGTCAAAGCTTTTATTTTAGCATTAACATAACGGAAAATCCTAGATTGATATGCATGTGATAAATTTATTTTAAATTATTTTTTTCTCATTAAAAATCTCAAATTAATACACTTGTAAATCTTAGATCGATATGCATATGAAAAATTTATCTTAAATTTTTTTTCTTATTAAAAATCTCAAATTAATATACTTGTGACAAATTTACCTCAAAAATATTTTTTTGATTACTAAAACTCCTAAAATGTTACCATTATAATAAATTTACCTTAAACTAATTTTTTCACCAAAAAAATCTTAAATTAATACACATGTGACAAATTTAACCCATCATCCGTTAGTTTCCATTAAATTGAGTTAATATCACGAAAAACCTAAATTGATGCACATGTAATAAACAGAGGGTAACATATACCTCTGTCAAATTGATAAGTTGAATGACACGTGACAATTTGTCGGTAAAATTTAATAAAAATTAACAGAGGGTATATTTATCCCAAATTGTACGAATTTAGGATAAATTTGCTACATGTATGTTGATTTGGGATTTTTCGTGGTCAAAAAATAATTTGGGGTAAATTTATCACAAATATATCAATTTAGAATTTTTGATGATATTAACCTTTTATTTTAATATAATCGCCCCAAAAAAAAGGGCACGTGTAAAATTCTGGCCTTCGTTACCTCTGTCCCCATGAGTGATGTCAAACGGAAATGACCCCATTTTTATTGACCGGATTATCTCTCGATCGTCAGTATGTCGCGCATTTATTTGTATCGAAAGAAAGTTTTGCGATAAAAGTGAAGCCGGGGGCGATTTCTTGTTCACGCATCAAATTTGGATTATGAATTCGTGCCGTCGCAAAACGCTGTATGCTATGCAATTCTTTTGAGTCCGACCAAAAGAGAGAAAAAAAAAATTTCCGATTTAAGTTTAATTTCGCTTTGGCCGGTACCTATTTCTGTAATTATCACTTAAAAGTGGGTCAAAGTCAAGCAATTGGGATAACGCGTTAACCCGAGCCTTTGGGTTTGGGTAAAGACTAGGAGTCAAATTAAGATGCGGGAAATCATTGTTTACATAATAATACCTACGTCCAAAATCAGCTATGTTCGTCTTCTTGACAGACAGGTCATCTCCCGGACAGGGACTTCACACAAAAAAAAAAAATGGGAATGGATGGCCGCGTTTGAATTTTATGAAAAGAGTTTTATTTGGAATAAATGGGTAACGCAGGGTTATGCAGATTTTGACCCGTTGACCAAGGATGTTGAATTTGCGACCGTTAAAACATTCTCCAAGTTGACAAAGTCCTTGCGTTTATTTTGGGTGAGTTTTTTTTTTTAAAAAAAATTCACATTCAAATGATCGTTTTAAAATTTTTGACATTAAAATGAGCATTGCACATGAGTTTTGACATTTACAATGTACTTTTAGCCATTTATTTTCTTTTCCCGTCTTACTTTTTCTCTCTTATTTGCACCTGTTGACACCTAATTTTTAATCATCTTTTCTCTTTTAAAAATTTTCAGTATTTGACACCTGATTTTTAATCATCTTTTCTCTTTTAAAAATTTTCAGTATTTTTCGGCATTTTTATTTTTTGAAAAATCCATAAAAATTCATAAAATTGAAAAATTAACTTTGGAGACATTGGCCAAGCCTAGAGAACTAATTTTGACCAAAAAATGATTTTTCATATTTTCAGTACTTTTTAGTATTTTTATTTTCGAAAATTCATGAAAAATAAAGAAAAAATGAGAAAATTGCAAAATCAACTTTGGAAGCCTTGGCCAAGCCTAGGCAACCATTTTTGAACAAAAAATAAATTTTCATATTTTTTATATTTTTTTAATTTTTAAAAAAAAATACAAAAATACTTGAAAATTTTGGAAAAATAACATTTGAGGCCAAAAAAATACACAAAGATAGTTAATATTTTTATTTTAAATCTATTATCATATTGGCCATCGCAAATTCAAAAAAATCCAATTCGAGTCACGTGTTCCTTCACGAGTATAATCTCGAATCAGGTCTAAAAAAATTTAATTTGAGTCAACTTATTTTTAATTTTCACTTTTTATGAGTTGTGATATTGTCTTCTAATATTTTAAATTTTCATCTTGGCTCAATTATACACAAAATGACTCAATTTTGCAAAAGGGCTTTAATTGAATTCTGCATTATTTTTAGCGGCAAGAAATGAGCTTAAATTTGACATGTGGTAAATTTTGGTATGTCAAAAATTGTGAGGAGATTTGGACTTAAAGAAATATATTTTTTCATGGACTGAATTGTAAATACTTAAAATTCAAGGACTAGAGTGCAAATACCTAACTCTTGAAGGATTATTTTACAAATAACAAAAAGAAGAGTTAGTGGATAAATTAGAATAGAGAAAGGAAGATGGAGAAGAGGAGATGAAGAAGAGAAGTTGGAGAAAAATAGATGGAGAAAATAAGATAAAAATAGAGAAGGGAAGATGGAGATGAAGAAGAGTTAGTAGAGAAATTAGAATGGAAGATAAGAATAGAGAAGGGAAGATGGAGATGAAGAAGAGTTAGTGGAGAAATTAGAATGGGAAATAAATATGGAGAAAGGAAGATGAAGATGAAGAAGAGTTAGTTGAGAAATTAGAATGAGAGATAGAGATGGAGAATGGAAGATGAAAATGAAGAAGAGTTAGTGGAGAAATTAGAATGGGAGATAGAGTTAGTGGAAAAATTAGAATGGGAGATAGATGAGTAGATTATAAAAGGAGGAAGAAGTGAGCTTGAGAAAGAAATTTTTTGGAGAGAAAATTTTGGATGTTTGAGAGAGTTTTGGGAGATTGAAGAAAAATTTTAGAGAAAGAAAATACCAAAAGAGAGAGAATTTTGAAGATTATGGGAGTTTAAAGCTAGGGGTTATCATCACAAATTCCTTCATCGATCAATATAAATCAAGAGTTCATCCTCGTCAACGAGCAAGCAAATTCGAGTTAAGTGTTTTTATTTATTCATTTATTTATGGTTTTACTCGCAAATTAGCACAAATTGTATACACTTTCTCCATCTCCCATTTTTTCCCATATTTTATGTCAGGAGAAGAATATCTCTATGTCAACAGCAAAAATCTCGTAGAGATGCAAAAATCGGCCCAGACAAGCTCCTAAGCTGTCCACCGATTTCTCAACTGATCTGTGACTAAAAGTCCCTCTTAATTCAAAAGAAACTCTCTATATTGGGAACATAGAGAGCGAAAATCAATTATAGAAATCCCTCCCAAAAAAACGGGAGATAAGTACTCTTTCCACTCTTCTGGTTTTAGGTGCAGATTAGCACATATTTTGTATACTGACACTTCACTCTATTTTATGTCAGGAAGCCGCAGCTCTATATCAATGGTCAACCCTATGGAAGCACAAAATCGGCTTGGAGGAGTCCTCAAGCGCGCACAAATTTCAAATTGTTGAATCAATTCGTTGTATTTCATTTTAAAGAATTCATACCCCAGAATGGAGAGGACAAAGTCTATCCGCAATTTAAATATCTGCACCATAAATCCCAAAGGGAAGAGTCAAGCCAATGCTTAGCCTCCCATTGGAGGTTTTTACTTACAGTAGTTAAATACCTGCAACTTAAATACCTGTACATTAAATCCCAAAGGGAAGAGCCAAGCCAATGCTTAGCCTCCCATTGGAGGTTTTTACGTACAGTAGTTAAATACCTGCAACTTAAATACATGTACCTTAAATCCCAAAGGGAATAGCCAAGCCAATGCTTAGCCTCCCATTGGAGGTTTTTACTTATAGTAGTTAAATACCTGCAACTTAAATACCTGTACCTTAAATCCCAAAGGGAAGAGCCAAGCCAATGCTTAGCCTCCCATTGGAGGTTTTTACTTACAGTAGTTAAATACCTGCAACTTAAATACCTGTACCTTAAATCCCAAAGGGAAGAGCCAAGCCAATGCTTAGCCTCCCATTGGAGGTTTTTACTTACAGTAGTTTAAATACATGTACCTTAAATCCCAAAGGGAAGAGACAAGCCAATGCTTAGCCTCCCATTGGAGGTTTTTACTTACAGTAGTTAAATACTTGCAACTTAAATACCTGTACCTTAAATCCCAAAGGGAAGAGCCAAGCCAATGCTTAGCCTCCCATTGGAGGTTTTTACTTACAGTAGTTAAATACCTGCAACTTAAATACCTGTACCTTAAATCCCAAAGGGAAGAACCAAGCCAATGTTTAGCCTCCCATTGGAGGTTTTTACTTACAGTAGTTTAAATACCTGCAACTTAAATACCTGTACCTTAAATCGTAAAGGGAAGAGCCAAGCCAATGATAGGCCTCCCATTGGAGGTGTTTATTCACTGTCATGTACTTCCTATAATTTAATTTTTGAATCATCAGACCCAAAAGATGAGTAGGTCGTAATACTGTACAGAAGTCGTTAACACACTCCCTCTTTCGGCTTCAGGGAATCTTTAACACTTAAAAAAATATAACAAATAAAAATATATACCATCCATGCATCCTATTTAAAAAGTGAAAACACAAAAGAGAATACCCTACTAGAGCCTTAGGAATAAACCAAGCCTGAGTTGCCGAATTAGGATATCCATGAAATTAAGGTACCGAAAGGGCATTAGTTTTAATTAACTAGTGTAACCAAGTCCCCGAGCTCATAATCTCTGGTTCGCAGGAATAAATTAGTTCTCCCGCTAATTTATTTAGGTTTCTAATCGACCTACCAAGAACGATTAGTGGCGACTCCAAATTTCAAAATCATTTAAACAAAAACCAAAGTTGCGATTCGGTAGGGCTTGGGAGGGTCCGCGTTAGGTTAGTCAAATCTAATTAACCTAATAATCCGTTAACCCCTTTAAAATTGAAAATTTTTTTTAGAGGGTCGCGACAGCACCATCTTAACCACCCCATGTGCAATTTATTAAATGCTGGTGTTAGTTAGATGAAGACCACGTCTTAGCTTGTTCACATTGAAAAGAAACTTTTTGCTACGCATCGTCAACGGAGAATTGTCTAATCAATCCTAAACTTATTGTGCGGGTGTCAAGTTAATACTAAACTTTTCGATTTTGTCAATTTAGTAGTAGACCATTGTGCAAAATTTCGATGAAGTCCTTCTTGCCGATGTGATGGTCCAATCATCGCCAATCATCCAACCTAGCGCGCTACCACGTTAACAACTTCAAGCGAAAATTGATTGAAAGGTTTACATTGAAACTTTGCGCAAAGGTTGAGAACTAAATTGACAAAATTGAAAAGTTTAGAACTAAATTAGCATCCATACGATAGATTTATGACTTTTCGGACAATTTATCCAATTGTCAAAGACCCAATGAAGTGAGCTTCTATCTATGTTAAGAACAATTTGATATATGCTATGGTTGATTTTATGAAATTAGCATATCACGTAATGTGGTAAGCTTTAATTCACAGTTGAATACGACACAATCATTCAAATGCTGATTAGGAACTTGCCTCGTCACTGAGGTTCCGTTCGTCTCGCGAAAAATCAAGTATTTTTTTCAAAAAAAAAAATAACACTATTTTTGGGTATTTGGCTGAATTTTTTTCCATCGTTCTTTAAGCAAAATCAATTTCCTCCGTATACTCTTTTTAATAATTTCTATTATTTTTATTTGTTCTTTAATAAATTTGAAATTTTAGTTTTTTTAAATTATTTTTCCTTTTCTTTTTCTTTTCCCTTATTCTTGGGCGACCGACTGCAGGTGAGGCTCGAGCTCACCAAATCCGGCGATGCTCATCCTCACAACAATTTGTTTTGCTCTCTCACACTTGTAATGCAAGCAAATGATTTATTCAATTCCCTGATCTTCCAGAGACTGGCTGCTGCTGCTGCTCCTCGCCCTGATCTCACTTGCTAAACTCATGACGATCTAACCGTGCACACGCCTCCTCGAGCGCGCGAAATAGATCATATAATCGTCGCGTGGTATATATATTTTACCTTGAATTGGTCAAAATATGCCCGTCGGAAAAGCTGGTACATCGCAGGCGAGGTGAAAGAGAGGGACTCCCTTTCACTGAGAAAAAGGAAGAACTGAGATTTTTTTTTTCTTTTTCTTTTGGGTCGAAAAGGAAGAACTGAGGTTAGACAATAGGGACGTTACCCTCTTCTCGTGCCAATGACTCCTTTTTTTAACTCACGACCATCACTCCATTCACCTACAGAGACAAAGCAATCTCTCTCTCTCTCTCTCTCTCTCTCTCTCTCTCTCTCTCTCTCTCTCTCTCTCTCTCTCTCTCTCTCTCTCCAAAATGTATTTTCGTTTGAATTTGTATTTGTATCGGGCAGCTCCAACGGTGTTAGTGGTGGGGAGGACCTTTGCTCAGCATGCTGCGAGCCAGAGGTGGTGGGGACATTTGCCCACTTTAGCCTCCCGCTTCCCCCTTCTTTTCCACAAAGATGGACAAGCGAGCATGGGACCACTGGGGCTGTGTCCTGTCTGCTGCAGCACTCCCGCAATGCCCACATGGCCACACCCAACATTAGCTGTACCCTCCCTGTCTCCTCTTTTGAATATTGGATCATGTCATGAGCATTTCGTTACCTCATAAGACTTTTGCAAATGACGGGAACCAAACCATGACTTAAAAAAAAGATTCTAAAGATGGATTTGGAGAACCACACATAAGAACAAGAAAGATGTCGACAACAGATGGCACAAAATGGTCGCTCATAAGACTTTTTTTTGCATGTGACAGGAACTAAACCATGACTGAAAAAAAGATTCTAAAGATGGATTTGGAGAACCACACACAAGAACAAGAAAGATGTTGACGACAGACAGTACAAAATTTTAAATCCAGCACCACCTGTTTTGGCATGTGGGATGGGGATGCTCGTTGCTCAGCGCAAGAAGCTTACACCATAGGCAAAAGGACATCCAATCAGTGGCAGGCAGGCATAAAAGGTGCATGTGATGTGATCCATCTTTAACAAATAGAAGCTAATGTGTTTCCCCCCTGTCCGGCAAGATCTTTGGCAGTGCCAATAATCAAGAGTCTGAATTGCGGACCCAAGCATGTGAATTGCATCTGCGAGCATTTTCTCGCTACGTTAGTCTTTTTTTGCGTAAGGTATAGTATTGCCAACCACCATACAAGCCCCAACAAGAATCTTCACCCACGTCAAAACAGTGCCAGTGGAAGGTAAAAAACCAAGAGGCTTTCACCGCATTGAGAAATGGAAAAAAAGATTGCTGAAAATTCCCAATGTGCATGCCATGGTCTTAAACCATGCATGGTAGAGCACGATGGCCAAAACATAAAAGCTTAAGCCGAATTCCACCCCCACTACAATAAAAATTATGTTTACCCATCTTCAAAATAACAGCCGACCACGCTGCAATCTCAACTGCATGTCTTAGGGATTGATTTTCATCACCTCCAGGCGCTGGAGTTCTTCAAGTTGGCTTCAGTGGCAGCTTTCTATAGTCTACGCTCCATTCATTGCATTATCAGCAATGACAGCATTGCCATCTTCCATAATCTTGCCATTGACTTGTGTTCTCGGTCTCTGAACACAATGATTAAAAGGAAATGTCAATTCCAGTTAATGCACAAAATGTGCAATCGGGAGATTGGAGGTTAAGCATTTTTTCACTTGAATTTACCCAATCAGCAGGGTCTGCGCCATTCCCATTCAAGAGCTTGTGATTCTCTTCTTTGCTTCTAACATCTTTATCTTTGGTGCTTACTGGTAGGAACAGTGATGAGCCACTAGTTCGGTCAGGAAGTTCTGCACGAACAAAAGAAAAAATCATTAAAATATAACTGCTGCACTGTTGCATTGACAAAAGACTCGGATAGATGCAAAGGTTACACAGGCCAACCTGGAAATTTCTTGTCAATGAAGAATACCACCAAATTCACAGTATACCTGCGGATTAAGCACAATCCGAGCTTCAGCGAAAAAATGCATCAGTAGTTCTGACGAGAGATACTGACAATAAAACAGAACTTTACCATGCAACAATGATGTCAACTGTGTAATGTTTTCGCGATGCAACAATCAAGAAGCTCTGTACCACAGCAATCAACCAAGCAACCTGCTTTATAAACCTGCAACAAGAGCAGATATAAATTTGACATGTAAATACAAGTTCATAGCATATTCAAACTCAAGAGGATACTAGACAATTACTTGTCCGACTCATAAAAACTAATCCACTCAATAATTAGCCATGACCCAACATCTTCCACCATAAAGTCCAGAGGCCATTTCCCAGTCCCAATGTTGTAGTACCCACTAAAATTGTGAAACCTCAAAATATTCCTCCAATTTTCTGCCTAGTGTGAAAAGAATTCAAAGAGGTTGTGTGGCTGCTGTAAAATCAAATTCATGAGGAAGAAGTAGATGTATAAGAGACTTTCTCCTTGCTTGTTAGAACTCAATTAAATTCCAAGACCTGTTCATATATATCACATCATTTTTTTAAATTTTCTAGCAAACATCTCATGAACCAACTGCATCTGTACCCTTAGCAATTTTATTTGTAACAATAACACCAGTCAGAAGATTACTGGGGTCACTAAAGTAGTCGCGGAAAAATTTAATGGAAGTGGTTATAGGCTTATGGCAGCTTGCAAAACAAATTCCTTCCATAATTAAGACGCCTTACCTCTTTGTGCCATATTTCTGGTACGTGAGCACAAAGACCAAGGTAAATATCATATGAGATGAGAATATCAGATCACCACAACCATATATCACTCCCCGAGGAACTGCATATTTAGCACACGAAAGGAGTAAGAATGTTAACAACTTAGGATCATGCCTATGAAAGCCATAGAAATGAAGCCACTCACAGTTGATTAGAAGAACTTCCGCTACACTATGCGGACGAGGCAATCTGGCAAGTTTCGATCCCTGAATAGTGTTGCACCAAGAAGTCAACAAAGTGCAGATCAACAAAGTAAATGATTCCTTGGCTCAAAATAGCAAACAGATAACAAACATTTGTGAATAGCTGGAAGGAACTTCTATGAAAGATGAGAGACTCTACCTCACGGCAGTGGTAGTTTGGACCTGGAAGCTGTGTAGAATAAAATGTGATGATCCGAAGAATTTGACAAGCCTGCATTATTTGTCAAAAAGTAAAAATTAGGTTTAGGCCTAACAATGCAATAAGAGCTAACCACTTGATCTTTCCTATTTGAAATCCCAATCACTCTTACAGTCGAAAAAATGAGCATGCTAATGCAAATGAGACAATTTAAATGAAAACAGCACTTACAACAAGAAAAGCCAAGACCCTGCACCAGACAAGAACAGTGTAGATTTTTTTTGTCTTCAGAATGAAAGGATGGAAGGTCCACTGCGAAAAAAAAAAATGGCCCACATTAGTTCATATCCACCACGAAAGAAACCAAACAGAGACTAGCCTTCTTCAATCTATTTATGCACAAGAGCAATTGCAGACCGTACTTCTCTTGATTGATAATCAAGATTTGCATTCTATTCACATCTCCTCGGTGATATTAGGAATCACTAGAATTCATGTTACTAAAGGCGTAAAGCAACAAACATTCAAGATTCATCTAATGTGCCATTATGGTTTTGCATCTTCCCGAGATGCAAACAAATTGCTAAGCAGTTCCAACCTTCTGATAAATGGATAAAAAAAAAATATCAAGATACTTGAGACTTGAAAGACAAAAAGGCTACCAATACGAAAGATATGAAGACGAAAGTGAATACAGTCTCGCTGATGTAAGCTTTGTCCTGGCCAAGCTCCTGTACACACAAAAACACACGCTAAGCAAAACATGAGATACGCAAAATCAAAAGGACTATATCATATAAGAGTGATTTTAAACCAACCGGAAGTAGAAAGAATCCAACATCCTGAAGTGTGGGACCAGGCCTATGTAAATAATGTACTCCTCGAGCTGCCAGACCATGTATGTACTGCGGAAGACAAATAATAAATCAAAAATAAGGTAAGAAAAAATATCGAACGTCATTGAAAATTTGAAAAGAAAAAAATCAAAGAGAACATCCATTGAGCGAGTTTTAGTCAATTGAAATTTAATGGCCAACAAATTGACAGTAAAGAAACGCCATGGAGTTCTTAATTTCACCTAAGACACGGAGAATTAAATTAACCTCGTTAAAAAATGCTACAAAGAAATTGTCAATCTTGATATATTAATATGGCATTATGCAACTAAGTGGAAACATGTCCATGATAAGAACTCTGAGACCCAACACCAAATTCTAGTCCAGCAAAACCAGAAAGAAACACGAGTCCCAGCAACTGAATCTTCAGATACATGTGGACCAAGTCCTTTTCATTGAAGAACGCCACTAGTGCAAGCAGATGACTCTCCCTTAAGTGAAAAGCATGGATTACAGGAGTTCCCTTGAAGTAACAGAAAGCAATTGTAACATAATACCAAATCCCATGCTTTCTCTCGCCCATTCATTACCTTTCGTAAAAAGCCAGTATAGACAATTCCCGGCAACATCGATGTTCAAGTGCCAGCAATTGGTGCCGGCATGCCGAACAGAGAGTACTAGCCAAATTTGAACGAAAAGGGTGACCCCGAAAGCATACCTTTTTAACAACCCACCCCAATATTCTTCAAAACTTTGAAAAATTTAACTTGGGATATTCGACAATCAGATTTGGGAAAAGGAACGCGACAACGCAATCTAAGTTTAAAAACAGATAGTCTTCAACATCAGATTCGGCAAAGCAATTACAAAAGATTAGAACCTGAAAGATGAGACCGGCAAGAATGTATCTCCAGTTCTCCGCGAGGAGGTTGATCTCTGTGGTTATCTCCGCGGAAATTCTCTTCCAAAGCTTCTCGAACCCAATGTTCAAAAGCGCAGAGACACAAAAAATCACATCAATCCAGAGTTCCAACATCCATGACCATCGCATAGCAACATGCAACGAAGACATCAGGCAAAAACGTAAGAGAGAAAGAGAGAGAGGGACAGAGAGAGAAACCTTCGAAGCCTCGCGACCAATGTAAAGCGTCATCTTCTTGCTCTCGTTGTTGTCGTCGTGGTCGAGTAACTAACTACAAGCTCCATATTGCTCTCACAACCATGTTTCCGAGGTCAACCACATTCCACATCACCGCGACCTCAATTTTCAAGCACTCATCCGACACTCTTGACCGCTCAACCCCGAGAAAAAAGGAGACCCCGGAAAGAAGGTGACCCGATCGAACTCGGACACGAACCGCGAATGGGAGCGCGATCTGGGGAGGATCAGGATCTGGTGGCGGGGCGGAGCGGAGCGAGAGGATGACGAATTGTCCAAGGAGGAGGAGGAGGAGGAGGAAACGAGAATGGCGACGACTGCGGCAGAACCGAGAAACGCGTGGTTTTGATGACGAATCGAGAGCAGAGAGAGAGAGAGAGAGAGAGAGAGAGAAGGGAGGGAGGGCCGTCTGCGATTTCAATGTGGTTTCTCGCCTTTCTTTTTTGTGTGTCTGCTGAAACGCGAGTTTTACACGGAGAGACAGTTGAAGGAGGAACGGGCCACAAAAGAGAGAGAGAGAGACTTTTATAACACCATCCCCCTTGCGGCAAACAGCAACAAAAAAAAAAAAAAAGTTAAAAAATAAAAAAAAGGGAAAATGGAAAATGGTGAGAAAGTTCGCCGCTCGCTAGTGACCTCCTCTTGTAAGTACTCCGTAGACACTTTTGGTGACATCCCTAAGCATCTTCGTGTTTGCTTGAGTTTTTATTAATCTTTGCTTGTTGCGAGGGAAAATTCCAAATACGGGATCCAAATCCCTTCATTTTTCTAAATAAAAATTCGAATTTGATATTATTTTAAATAAGAACCTAAAGTATCCTTATTATTATTAAAAAAGAACATGAAGTGCATGATAATTTAAATAAATACCTGAAATGGCTATATTAATCTCCAAAAAAAAAGGCCTAAGTCTCTTTAGTTATAGGCATTTTGGTCATTACTATTTTTTTTTATTTTTTAACAAAATTTGAAAAAAAAATATAAAAAAAGAGACATAGGCACCAGCGGCCCCACGGCCGTTGTCGTCGCCCCACCGGCATTGGAATGGTGGCCACACATGCGGGAGTTCTTGCCTGTGTATCTCGGTCTTTTCCTTTTTCTTTTGCTTTTTTTATTTTTTAATTTAATTTAACTAATGAAGGTAAATTAAAATTATATTTTGACAAAAATACCCTTGATGAGACGGGAAATTTGGCCTGCTGACTGGTCGATAAGGTCAGGCTCTTATTTAAGACAATCATGGCCACTTCAGGCACTTTTTTGAGATAATGATTGTACTTCAAGTCCTTATTTGAAACAAAATCTATTTTAGGTCTTTATTTAAAAAAATGAGAGTACTTTAGGCCTTTTTTTTTTGAATTTTTTCCTTGTTCTGATAATGGCAACTAGAAAAGAAAATAATAGAATATGTATGTTCGATTTGTTCCGTGAAACAATTTGGAGCAGAAATTCATTTAGTAACACAACTTCATTTTTTTTTTTCGGGGATAAATTTTTTGCCTAGAAATATGTATGAAACAAAAATGAGAATTACAAATTGTATTTTTTTTAATTTCTGGAACATAAATAAGAATTCTTCTCGTCTCTCTCCCCCGTCCAATGCTACCGATCGCCATCCACTAGCCGTCTCTCTTGCATCCCTGGAGGAGGCCGTCATTCATCATCCACCGATCTTTGGTCCCCATTCACTAGCCCCCAGTCTCTATACGCTTGTCGCTATCCGCCATTCACCCAATCATAGAAATTTTATATTGTTATTAAATAAATTTCTATTTTAGAAATATAAATTTTGTGCCATTATCAAACACGTGTCTCTGCTCAAAAACTCATCCAAAGGAATATTTAAAAAAAAAGCCCGAAAAGAGAATGGCCGTAATTTGCACCCTAAGTTTTTTTCCAAGGCCAAAAGTAAAATTTTGCTGTTCTTCCTGGATTTTAAATCATTATTTAGACAATAAAAAAAGTTATATGTGAATTTATATATATATATATATATTCTGAATTGAGGAAGTCGACATGTTTTCATCACAAAGTCAAATTAAATGAAAAGTTTATTATGAAAACACGCCCTTAATTAGGCATCTCTCACTTGAGTGTTCGCCCTCGAAAAAAGGAAAAACTCTATCTTGGTTGTAACAACAACAATCGGATGCGCACTTGGTGCTCGTTTGCGGTTCGTCAGTTAAACACCGTTTTCTTGAACGATGTTTCCATTTCGCTTTTCAAAACGTGTTTGCTTGCATCATTACAGTTTTTTTTTTTTTTTATAATCTTACTCGTTAATAATGGCCCACAAGCGATAGGGATTTTGTCGAGGATTAGTCAGCTCGTGCACCGTTAGGATTTCATGGAAATTATATTGGGGATACCAAGAGGCCTATGGAATTAAAATGGATCGACAAAAATGCTTACATATTTCTATTGGTTATTTAAAATGGCCTATGGAATTAATTTAGTAATTACCGGATGTTTGTCGCATCATTTTCGCCTAGTGTATGAAACTTAGCAACTCCAACATTACACATTTTGTCAACAAGTATCTCAAGCAAGCAATTAAGCGAGGAAACTTCCGGAGTTTCCAATGCACGGGATTGTCATCGGTGTTACGGGCAACCAATGCTTGACAAGAAGAGTTAACCGATTTGCAAGGTTCTATGAATTTCCACATGATTGGGTCAGTTTATTTATAATAAAAAAAAAGAAAAAAGAGAGAGGCTATGATCGAGAGATAGTAAAATTTTGTTAGCCACTTCTTTAACAGTTTTTTGTCAAATAATTGCTCGGTTGTTAGTGCTACGAAAGTACGAACATTTCTATTTTACCAAGTTTTAATTGGTGCATTCGAGAAACTTATTAACGAGACAATTATGACAGAAATACATGGATCGTGTAGATCACAATGCATGGCTTTCTTCTTCTTCTCTTTCCCCCCCCCCCCCCCCCCCCCCCCTTTTTTTTTTTTTCCTTTTCGATTTGCGGAACGAGGGGAAAGCATATATTCCCTAGGTCGAAAGCACTACAATTTGTCGGGGCATTGAATGCGTTAACTGGAGGACGACATACATCTATTATTACTTTTATTTTTTTTTATTCTACATTTGTTTTCTCGAGACCTAGCAATAATCGGAGCAGACAGCCCGACCGGACACGTGTCGACAGGGCAACGGAAACCCACGTCGAACGAAATTCATCCTCCCCGGTCAATCGCTCCTCAGATTCAATTCAAAGCCTCGTCTTCTTCGGCGAGCTCCGAAGTTGGCTTCATCGTAATCGCAGCCATCTCATTTAAAGGATAATGCTTTTTCCGAAAATTGATTTATTTTTCTCGTTTATTTGACTGAGAAAAATGATAGAGTTCGAACGCGGATATTAATATTATGCACGTCCCTATAAAGGAAAAAATAAAGAATATACTTCGGTGACGTGAATATCGATTTTACGTGATTCGATTTGTTCTCCACCTTGAAATTTCGAAAAGAAGCGACGAAAAAGCGAGAAGAAAAACCGGGCAAGATGCATCGATGATAATGCAGCGATTTTCTTGAATGGATGCAGTTCTCACACTCAATTTTGCCCGATGAAACAATTAATAAATAATAAAGTGATACGACAATGATGATGATAAAAATAAGCTGAGTCATTGTACTTATAAATACCACAACATTTTTAGTGGGCAGCTTTTTGCATCGATATTAATTGAGTTTATTCTACTGACTCTGACAAGAAAATGCAGATATGTAAACCGGCTGTTCTACGTAGCACGACGAGTGATTCAAACCACATTTTGAATTTTTTTTAAATAAATTTTCGAGTCTTTTTTCTTTTTCTTTTTTTCCTTTTCTGTGCTTTACTTATTCTTTTTTCCTAAGGGCCGGGACGCCCTCGCCTGCTCTCAACGAGAAATAAAAAAGAATAAAAAAAAAATCTAAAACTCGGTGATGATTGTGACAGGTCGAACAGAGGATCTTGACTTTAGTTATTTTGTGATTAAAATTGACTAAATGAATTGGACCGATATTGATGTAAAAAAAAATTTAGACATGAATTGATTTAATTAAAAGGATTAAAACTGATTAGTCCCGACACGGTTTGTAAATTTTTATTTTTTACTTTTTCGAGATTTTATGTATGATTTCCATCTTATTCCTTCCAAAAAAAAAAAAAGAGAGAGCGAGAGAGAAAGGTCGGTTATAGGATCGAGGTTCCGGCGCATCCGGTGCATGGACCATCCAACTTGCGCGGTTCAAGAAACTCGAAGAAAAAATGTAACTTCGAAATGACGATAATACCCTCGAAATGACGATAATACCCTCGACATTCCCTCGCGCCCGAGGGGGCGATGAAAAGTGAAAACGTGACCACTGGGGGGAGAGGAGAGGACCGAGTCACGGGGCGAGATGCGGCCCGGATAACGAGGCTAACTGACTGACTCCCTCGTCTGACTTTTCAAATTTTTTTAAAAAAGTTTTTTCCTTTTTCAAAAAAATTCAAATGAAGGCCAGAAAAAAATACAATAAAATGAAAAGATTTGCGGAGTGGGCTCCGCCATCTCCCGACGGAAAAATCTTTTTTCCGGATTGATTCGTACTATCGTCAAGGGAATCTTCTTCCGACTAATAACAACCCTGTCATTGGGATTTTCTGGTATTAAGTAATAAACAATTTGATTTATTCGAAATTAATTGATCGCGGTACGAAGAAAGAGAGGGTACAAAAATTACTTAATCAAACTCCGTTTATTTCTCGAAAAAAATAAATTGCAACACATTTTTCAAGAAATGTCACCTATAATTCTTATAAAAATGGATGAAAATATATTTTTATCATCCATAAAAAATATTTAGACACATGTTATTGTCAATAATGAAAAATAAATTAGCTAATTATTTCAAACAATATAAGTACTATTTTCATTTAAATATTTTTTAAGTTATTTATTTCTCATCGAACAAATGGAGTCTTACCCTAAAAAATAATCGGTGCGTTATCCGTTTAAGTATGGGGCAAACAAAACGCTCTCGATATTCTTAAGTTTTGAAATTTTCATGGGGTTTCATCTTCGTTGTCCAAATGATGATCCTAAATCATTCTACCTTATGAGTGTTGTCGTTGCTTTTAGATAATAAGAGAGAAAAAGTGCAAAGCGCATTCTTTTATTTTGTCCATGCTTTTATTTGAATAATGTTTTTGCAGGCTATAGAAATAGCTGCTGTAATGAAATAATATGATAAGTTTGATGTGCATTCAAAATGGGAAGAGTTACATCAAAAGCATCTTTAAGACACTGATTGACAAGTCTCGTTGCTCATATGATGGAAATTTTGATTGATACTGTTTTTTGTTTCAAAAATATTCAGAATGTCCGCACATGTGTTCCCGCCGTTTTTTAAGTAACTTCGTTATCGCCTTGAAAATATTTGTTAATAACAACATCCAAACGTTAAAGTTCAAAACGCGATGGTAATTTACAAACACTACTCCCACTAAAGATCCCATGCTCTAGGGAAGAATCAAGAAGAACAATTTCACGAGAGAGAAAAATATATTTTACGATTTGATGCATGAAAGTACCAAAGCCTTAGCATGGCAAAATGTACCTTTTTTTTTTTTTTTGGTTTGGTCGGAAGACACTTTCATTCATTTATTCACAAAGCAAGTTCTGCTAGAGCTAGACAAGTAATGTTTCTAAACACAAAATGTCACAAAAGGGTTGAGATAGTAAAGACAGCCAATCGATCAGGAGGATTTTTGTTTCGGTGGGCTTTAGCGGTCCAATCGGCGGCTTGATTAAGTCTCCCGGAACAATGGACAACTTCCACCTTGTCAACTTGGGCTAGTGACGTCTAAAAAAGGGAATTAGTATGGCTAGGGGATAGTGAAGCATCATCGAAGAGAGCCAGACGTGTCAAATGTACTTGAACAACTAGAAAAGGGAAAGAGGTGATAAGAGTTTTAGACAATTGTGAGGAGTACATTTAATCACCAATCGCATTTCGGTGCTAGGCAACTAGTGCGGTTTGGAGATAATGAAAGCATCTTTTGCCCAAGTAAATAATAACAAGGGAGGCATTCGTAAGGATTTGGTCAGGATGGGAAGCAAAGGTGATCTTGCCACGAGAACACCTGTTGCAGGGGGGTTAGCAAATGGTTACAAATCGTGAGAACATGGGTCAATGCTAAGTGATCAGGCATCACAAAGGACGCGATGTAAAAACCGCTACAAAAGGTTAGCGATAGAGAATTCCAGGCCTTTCTCAATAAGTTGAAAAAATTACAAGAGACTCGACGTAAATTTTGGATGTCCTTTAGCGTCATGTTCGCGTATCTAAAACGGCTACTCGGGGAATGATCACCGGCGACAAAACATACTATTTTGCACGATAATTTTAGAACTTCTATCGTTTCTTTTCTACTTTAGAAGCTGATTATGCAAAGGGCCCGACGAAATCAATTTCCCATTGCGAAAGAGCACATCTCATGCCCTAACTTGTCATTTTCGAGACAGATTTCACACGGGGGGCATCATCTCGCGATGATCTAGTTCACCTAAATCACACCCTTTTTTTTTTTCCTACTGGGTTGGCTCCTGAAAATCCACGTGCTTTCCCATCGATTTCGTATCCACCCCTATTTCCTCAGCAAGTGCTGATGAGGAGAGGACACGTTCAATCTCTCATTCGATTTTCATATGATTGGTTGTGTTTTCGACTTGCTAATCTCCTCGAATTTAATAATTCTAGGCGAGGAGTAAAGAAGGCGTGGCCAATTTGTCAACTGGGTCATGAAGAATTGGGTTGTTTGATCGGGTGCCCTTCTAGACGCTGACGCCATTTGTCGATTGACCATCGGCCCTTCGGGATTCTTGTCTTTTGTCCTTTTCTATATGGGAAAATGACACAATTAGCCTATAATCTCTGATCTAGTATGCAACTTCATACATGATTTTTTTTTTATTTTGTTCAATACGGTTCTTGAATTATTAGTAATTATTCAATAATCCCCAAGCTATATAAAAAAATATTCGATGCCGTCTTTCCATTCATTTTAGTTAATGAAATTTGCTTATGTAACTTTCAATCCGTTAAGTCTTGGACAGTGAATAAAACAATAAAATTACACGTGGATTATCTAAGTCGGATATTCATCTCAAATTAGTATCTAATAATCTACATCATCAAATAATAATGGAAAATGCCCTACTTATCTTTTTCTTTTATTTTATGTTCTTTCAAAATAGATGGATTTTTAGACTCTCCAAAAAAAAAAAGTACATGGATAGAAAGATGTACATGTTGATTCATCATTCTTAAAAAATCCAACTCGGTATAGAATAATCCACGTCATCAAGTAACAAGTGAAAAATTGTGTCAACCGATTACCAATTGTTTAGGAACCGCATTAGATAAATTGAAAGCCTAGAGACAAAGTTGTACGTGAGACCAAAAATGGCAGAATTGTTGGTGTCATCACTAGTCTCTATCTCGAGTTCAATTACCCTTTATTGTTAACTCTTGCATAACCCGCGTATCGAGTCTCGCCATGTTTTGCAAATCAAACGGAGTACGGGGGAGAAGAGAGGGGGGGGTTTTCCATTCACTTATCAAGTCACGATTTCTTGTAGAAGGATATGTCCTGATGCTTAGGTTTCTTTTTATAAATAATGTATACCCGTTGGTGCTATTTACGTTTTCACATTGTTTCTAATGCAATTTGTATCCATCACTTACCACCAAAAGGAGCGAGATAAAGATATCTACTCTTCATCGATCAAGTGAGTTTTCCACTCTGATTTCACCGAAGTCAAGAGAGGTTGTCGACTTATTGACCCAGAGAGAGAGAGAGAGAGAACTTGCACTAGACGACTGATCCGTACCTTCACCATGTTTGTCCTGCAAGCCAAGCATCGAGACAACTATGCCCAAGTACCACTAACCTTAGACAACGAAATACTTTCTACCATCACCCAAAAAATAAATTAAAAACAAAAAGCGGGAAGAGGAAAAAAAAAGTTTAAAAAAAAAACATAATTGTAATAATAATAAGAAACTAAAAGCAAGGGGGGCAATTATGTCAATCGACACGAGAGGCCTAGATTTTTAGGACAGTGATTCTGTTAGTGGGTAAGGACTTGAGCAAGTTTTCAAACTATTTCATCTAAACTCTAAAATATAAAATTACCTGGTATTTCTAGGATGAAGAGAAGAAAAATATTTCTTCTCAACTTGAGAGGCGATAATGGGAAAGGAACACTCCGTATCATTTTCGAATTGCTACTAACGAGCATGCTCGTGTAATAGCGGCTCGTGCCTGGAGTGAATCATCGGAGTTTCGATTACTACGTTGTTGGCCTGAACTTCGCACAATACTTGTTAACTAGCTTATTGGTAACGCATAACTGCTATCGGACGCTGTGCGAAAGGGCAATTACGTCAATCGACATGAGGGTTCCAGATTTTTAGGTTTAGGACTCTGATTGTGTTAACTAGTGGGTTGAGAAAAAGAAATTGCAATGGATGGTGAGGTGGAGAACACGACGGGATATGGCCAAATGGAGGGAGAGGGAGCATCCCAGATTGGACTTTTCTTTGTAATTTTTCACTTTTAAAATTTAAAAAAAAAATAATGAATAAATGAATGGATGGTGGCGTCAATGGTCAAAGTCGCTTTTGCCGACAAGGCAATAGAGATTTGGTCAAGCGCCGCTGGGGGGCCACCGCCAGTTTCCGATATCGTCGGGCAGCCCACGTTCGTCGCCGCTTCTGCAGCCAACGAGACGGTCCTCTCCTCGTTACTTTCCTCTTCTTTTGATCGTGTTGTCAAATGGAGGGAGAAAAACCATACGTTAATTCAATAAACCGTAATTAATTCCTAATTTATAAAAAAAGAAAAAGAAAATAAAGAAAGTGTTATAAAAATCACATGATATGTGTGGGGGTGCTTTGTTTTGAATTTTGAATCTTCAAAAGAATCACATGAGGAGAAAGATGTCACCTCAAATGTTTTGAATTGGTCATGATCGATTTTTTTTTTTGGTCATAATCGACAAATGATAAAGTTAGTTGTTACTAGCAAAGTTCGAAGAACAACAAAAGCCATAGATGTCGATAACATCGATGTGTAGCTGATGAGCAGCTATATTTCCGGGTTCTTTTAAATAAGTATTGCTAGATGTTAGTTATCTGCGATTAAATCATTGATATCGACGTGCAACTTATGAGACCAATATGAGACCAAACATCAGTTATTAAGAGATGAAGTTATCCATGCACAGATCAACGAGTAACTGAAAAGTAGTGACATTTTCAGGCTCTAAATATTGCCAGTTAATATGAGACTGGAAAATTATTTATTTATCTGAATTGTGTAAAATGATTGGGGTTGGGTGAGGATTCCTACCTAACTTTCATCGGTGCCAGGGTTGCCCCTTCAAGTGTTTTTGACCCATAAATTCTATTTCAGGAGTAGGTTTGGGCATTACTTCTGACTTGCCTAATGGTTACCTCTAGTGATAACGACTGATTTTACTCGTGTATGGAATCGTTTCTGCCACACACGCGACATCCGCGTCCTTCATTCTATTTGGAACCGGTAGCTTTTTCGATTCATGAGAAAAGTGGCGGGATGAATTCCCAAAGGTTTCAAATATTTAAATATTCTGAACCTTTGTGATCTCGAACATTACCTCAAATCCCAACTAAAATTTCTTACACGGAAGATTGTTAGGTACAGTCTTTCACGCAGCAGCTCTAACAACGAAAAAAAATAAAAAATCACGAGCATTTATCGCTCTTTATAGTATGACACCGTACAGCCAAACATCGAGCTTCCGACGCTTGAAAAGATAAGATACGATGTAATTCCATTTCGAAGGCAAAGTACGCCAGACGTGTGAAAAGGAGACGTTCACGTATCAACGCCGACTGGCACAGCGAAATTCGGGGGGTGCGAGATGATGAGGATGGATGGAAAAATGGCCGAAGGCCGGGCCCCACCTCGAACGTGACGATGACGTGTCGTTCCACGTTCAAAGCCGTACAGAACGGCACATCTCTGCGAAGCTTCTCTCGGCCCTCACGTCGTTTTCAAGTCGCCTAGCTCGTCGTTTTTGGGAGGGCCCCCGCGTTTCGCATATTGCTTTCGGCAGCACCCTCGCTTGCGTTTTCCGGTCCTCAATTCCATTAATTAGATCGACGGGTTTTAAATTTTCTTTGTCAGTTTCGTGTTTAATTGCTCGCGTCAATTGACGCTAATTGTCGAAGATTTGGGAGTTACGGACAGGTACGTGGGTCCATGTGAATTTAATTGCAGGGACTTCCTTGAACAGTGGATCGGTCAAAGGAGTATCCCGTTGGGAAAATTCGATTAGCATTGTTTAAAATTAGGATAATAAAATAATTGATCCGTAAACTTTGATTCAATATGCAATGTGGTTCTCACATTTTAATTTATTCAATGTAATCCTTGAACTTTAGTTCAATGTGTAATGTGATGTGTAATGTGGTCTATAAACTTTTAATTTGTTTATTTAAACTATGAGTGCACGTTCAATTTACTTCTTGGACTGTATGAAAATTTTTAATTTCGTCCTTTCATTAATTCAAGACTAAATACAATATTGAATATTTTCGCATAATCTAGGGACTACTAAGTTAAGCATGTGCAAAAAAATTAGAGACCACATCGGACAAAAGTTCAATGACCACGTTGAATAGATTAACAGCTTGAGGACCACATTACACGTTGGATCAAAGTTTAATGACCATTCATATCATTTTCACCAAAAAAATGCCACATCGATGTTATTGAATATTTTCTTAAACTAATTTTCATCACCCATAAAAACCTCAACCGAGATCCCACGACACATTCGCTTCCAAAATAATTTTTGTCTCTCGAAAATTCTCTCGAGCAGAATATACCCTCCTTTGGATACTAATTTACGTGAATGTCATCACGAGGTATCGATTGGGGATTTTTAACGGCATTAATTTGGAAGTCTATTCGGTTTTTCTAATCGAGGGTTGGGAACGGCTCATTGATTTGATATTATTAGGGTCTAATAATCCTTAGATGAGAAGACCAGCATATTTAAAGTTACAAATGTTCTATTTACTTGACCAACAATGTTACGAAAATACCAGTAAAAAAATCCCTACAAATGATTAATTAGTGTTCCATGGATCGCATTCATTGCAGAAGCGAAACTTCACGTGAAAATCGCACATGATTCTACTATGAATTGACCAATGCACAGTCCTTGATGGGATTAAGCAAGATAAGTGTCAGAATATAAGAGCAAAACCTAGAAATCGATCACCGATCCAATTTGCATAACTCTAAAAAATATTGATTCGTAGTCAAACACGCAAAAGCTCAAAAAATAAAAAAAGAAATGAAATTAGGAATCTCATGATTCTAGAATGCGTGGTTGACTTGGGCTTTTGCTTTTCTTATGAGGGAAGGATTCAATTTGGGTTGAGCTGAAGCAAGCAACTCGGTGAAGAAGCCCAAGTAATGTTTTTTTTACGCCAGCAATGACTCTGAACGGCAAACGTCCCCAAATTTTTTTTTTTTCAAGAAATTCCGACTGCCTTTCAAAGGTATCGTCGTCAGAGAAAAGAAACGAGAGAGAGCTCCGCTAGGGCTTGTGTGAAGCCATAGCCGAGAGCTTGGGAGCTTCATTAGAGCAAATGAGCACGAATCGAGTTTCGAGAGGTCATCGGCCAGCTTTGTGAGATCACTGTGAACCTCCGGAACGCCTTCAGGCGCCATTTTATTGCTGGAAAAGGTGAGCGCCATTTTGGGAGATTCGGAGGTCCGTCGTGGTCTCCGGTGATTGCGAAATAAGAGGCCCAAAAGACTAGAGAAATTAAAAAGATGAGAGAGCTTATTGGGCCATGAAAGGCCCAACTCAGCCCATCGGCCCATCTGGTGAAATCAAAAGATAAAAATGAGCTCCTCTTCTGCTTTGTGCAGCCGAAAGAGAAACCATTCGGGTTGCCTAATAGTGATAATTAGAACTTTACGGATTGCAGTTTGAGCTTCCCATTTGAGAGATTAATAATTTGAGACTTTTCGAAACTACTATAACAATAACTATAACCTCCAGTGTTCCATGTCGAATTTCCGTCGAGTGCCAGCCAGATTTTGATTCTCGAGGATTTCTGGGTCTTATAGTACGAAGAGCCTTTTTTTTTTTTTTTAATGCTATGAGCTCACTTGAAACAGAGTTCAGTCAAAAGAAATGGGAAGCGCCAAAGTTTGCCATGCAAGATGAGCTTGCTGCGCTGTTCGCTGCAACAAGTTTATGGTGATTCTCTAGTTTAGGATCCATTTGGTTTGGCCATTGGAAAAAAAAAACATGAAGATATTTAGTTGAAATATTTATGTTGTCAACTAGGAAGAAAGATGCATAACTCTTGGTCTGCATGGTTCTGTAGGTTCCTCTCTAGTTCTAGGATTTCTATTGAAAGCGAGACTAAGAAAAATATAAGTGATCAGCAATCAGCACCAAGACCGTCAAAACTTTTAAGGTTCAGTCTGTATGTTCAGCTGCTGCTGCTGCTGCTATAAGCGAGAGAGTAGGTCTTACCTTCACTCAAGGACAAAATGTAGGATACACTTAATTGATGTTTTGTACAAGGCTGGTTCTAATACGGTGCTACGACTTGCATAGGAACGCAATGGCAAAACAAATTCGTTGCCCAATGTTTGCATCGAAAAGGATCTTTCCCGAACGTCATTTCATGTCTCCGACGACAAGTGTCCGCAACATCGATCTACGCCAAGGTTTTTCGAGGCACATTACCTGTTTTGCCGTCCTGTTGCAGGGAATGTAAATATCCATCTCTGCAGAAAGTTCAAATTCAAACTCTCCCAACAGGGGACAGGGGTGGGAATGGAGCATATCTAGCTCGGCCTTGTTTTATCATAGAGGGGGCTTTCATAGGGTCGTTCCTATTCAAAGCCAGTTCTCCGACAGTGCTTATTTCAGGCGAGCAGTCACCTTCAGATGGATCGGAAGAAGTTTGACAGCTAAGGACTGCAACGGATATGGAAAATGCTTGTAACAATGAGATCGACGAGCCAAACTCGATGGAGTAGATCCCCTTCCTAAACGGCACTAATCTGAAAATGGGGCTCTTTGGTTGAGCTTCTCCCTGCATAATGAAACCAAACAGGCAACATCATGAATGAAAAAGCCCCACAAGATGCGTAAGAGAATGACGTCAATCAGAACAAACAACTACCTGGACAAAAAGTTCGAGGCGATCTGAGATTGAGCAGGCCTTTGAGTTCAGGGTATTAGAGAAAGTGCTCTGATTAGAGAGCACGCGCAATTTGCAACCAATGTCCCAGCCACCGCAATCGCATGATCCACCAGATTTCCATCTGTATATCAGTGGTGAAGGTCCCCCCTTGTTAGGCAAGGCATGAACACCCCCTGGAAGTATTATCGTGACACAGCTAGGTTTATGGTTCGAATTAGCGAACTTGCAATGGCAGTTATGCTCTAGCAAAGAATCTTCAGGGTTCCAGCTACTTGAATTTTTACAGCAATCCGCTCGTTCTCCTTCGCATCTAATATTATCAGCTCCTATCTCGAAGACGATGGCAGCGAGTTCCCTGATAGGAAGAAAGTCTGGCAACTCTGCATCTGCCTGTCCTGCACCAGACAAGACAAACTCTCTTGTAATAGTGTGCTCACCGAAACTTTCTGCTGCCAAGTGACAAAATGTTTTGTCCGATACCTGCATCTGACCAACAACACTGTACTCGAAATCACCTCTATTAACTTTGCTCCCTTGACCCATCCACCCACCTCTCTTCTTGATTTCATTAACAGAGTAAAAGGTGTAGCTACGACCAGCACCATTCTTTCCAGAAGGGGGTGAATCTTTCATTGTAGCTGTAAGAATGTTGCTATTGTTGTCAACCACAAACTTGAACAAAGGTAGCCCATTCTTCATAGTGAGCCGCAATAGAGCTTGAACTTTTGATCCGTCGTGCTTTTCAACGACTAGCAGTTCGTTGGCTGTTACTGGCCTGGGGCTCACTGAGTGCAACTTCCCTTTGAATGGTGTGATATTGTCAGCTGAACTACGAGAATTCGCTGATATGGACTTCAGCAGCGGGTCCAGCAATCTTCTTAGAGGGCTGGACCTACCTCTTGTTGGAACATTCACTCTGTCATGGCTTGAGATGTCATGACAAGGAGCATCTCCAGTTCCCACTGGACCAGACTTGGCACTGACATATGTGGAGCTCAACTGTGGAACAGAAGTATTTTCTTTGAAACTGAAACTCCGTCTCATCCGACTTAAATTAAAGCTGAATCGGCGGTTGGGAGATGAATTGTTGCCTCTCCTTGATTCCATTTCAGCTGCTTCTAGCTCCAGTATTTTCAAGTTAGCAGCTAGATTTTGATTCAACAACGCACTGCTTGACCAGTGCTCCTGACCACATTTGACTTCTGGGGGAATATCAGGGAGTTTCTTTAAACTAGGAAAATGGGGAGATGAATCAGGAGACAGCATCACAGGTCCGTGAAGGATTTCACGAGGAGTCATGTCATGAGATGGCAGAGGACAGGAGTATGGAATTTCAGGACACAGTTCAGTGGAATGGTCCTCGGAGAGTAAGGAACCAGAGAAACTACTCTGATTTCCTCGACACGAACTCCAAGCTGGGACTCTTATGATATCGTTTTGCTGTGACATTTCTGCAAGATTGCTCTTGGAAAATCTTTTGGGCAAGAGAAGAACTATGTTTCTCTGCTTCCCAGAAGAGAACTTACAATCCAAATGTATATCTGAATCCTGAGGGCCATCCACTTTTTCATTGATTTCATCTTTTTTTGCAATCCAAGGGATCTCAAGTTTCCCTGATTCTGAAGATGATAAAGCACCTATGTTTGAATTGCCTTTTAGCTCTCCATAATTTTCCTTAGAAACCAGTTGAGGAATTCCCACAACTTTCTTCACTGCATGAGCATCAAAACCTCTGAAATTGTCCTCTGAACTTAGAAATTTCTGGCGATTTTTCAAGTTCAATGGATTATTGGTACCCGAAGCAGTCCTTTCACCCTTTTCAGTCTTGCCAGTTTTACGCTTAATATTAGAATGGTTTCCTTCCGAAGATTCATATGTGGAAGCTAGTTTCTTCTTCATCTTCTCATCTAAAGTGAAATTGGAAACATTTTCGGCGTCTTGAGTGCGCATGACTTTGCGGTTAGCTGGTCTTGGACATTGAGAAAGGCCATCTTTACCAGAAGAACAGGGACCAAAACTAGCGGAAGCCTGTAGCTTGCTTTTCTGAGCAAGTATCTCAGTGTGAGCACTAGTGGATAAGCTAAATGACCTTTTAGGTATATTCAAAGACTTGTTGCTGCCACTCAGAGATGAACTGAACCTACCTTTTCTAAAATCACAGTTTTGGCTTGGCTTCCATTTCTCAAGACGTGCCCAATCAAGAACTCCAACATTCAGAGCTTTACCTTGAAGGTTTTCTCCCTTTTCCATGCCCTGGAGATAGCCCGGCAAGTTTTTCATGTGCTTGACGAGCTCATCATCCTTGGTGACCTTTCCCATTAAGAACTGCTTCCGTTGATTTCCCAAAGTGGTCTGGCAGATTGCTCGGGCTTCTAAATTTTCTTCTGGTTCACGATGCTGACGCATGCTTTTCAGACATTGATGATTTTCAACCTTCAACTTTTCTGGGAATTTTATAGTTTCAGACCCACGAGGAGACAAGATCCTCTCCTTCCCCTTCATGGAGATTTGCTGAAACTTTGGGTAATCTTTCACCTCAACGTTCGTTCCCATATCTCATTCAGATACTAGGTGTTAGTTTCCAGATCAAACATCAGATGACGTGACATCAGAGATTCTCAGAATTCACATCCGGGCTTTTGCTTTCAGTTCACGGCGACAAATTGCTCTTCTATGACAATCTGAATGTGATACCATACCCAAGGATAAAAGAAAGCCCTGCCAACAAGGAGGACAGCATGTGAAACTACGTAAAAGGCTGAAGTGAATAAATGCAAGAAGGCAGTCCTTTCCGTCCATCTGCTGCAAATTGATGACATGACAAATGCATCGGACCAGCATAATTCAGGGGATACAAGGAGAAATAAATCTGATTAATGAGTTAGTATTTTAGCATGCACAATTATATGCCTGAAGCATTCTAATGGACAAAAAGCACTTGCAGGCACCTGGCTAAAAACAACGAAAGAAAACACTGGCGCCCAAGGGCATAAACACCGATGTCGTCACACGAACCTAATAGCACAAACTTGCTGGTTTTCACAATGTTAATGGGTTAGGTGACTATACCATCTTTGCATAATGGATTGCCTTCATCATGAATTAAGGACTGGCAGTGGCAGTCAAATTTAGACCCGAAGACGTGGTCTATGTTCTAAATTGGCCTTCTATCATCGAAATCATCCCAGTTATTCACTGGCATTAGATCTAAATGTTCAATAAACTCAGAGTTAATGCCATGGACTCCGGATCTAGTAACCAAAACTAGAACCCAAAAGTTTCAAGCGCGCAAATAGGCAGATTCCTGTGAGTACCTAAGGAAAGTGAGTTCATTCTCGAAATGGATTATAGCCCAGGAAAAAACAGAACCTCTAAAACCAAACCCAACTAGCAGAAGACCAGCCAAGAAAGGTGCGACAATCGCACCAATCAACCAGCACAAGAACTCCATTGTCCAAACAGGCTCGAAACTTCCCACTCTCCACAAGGCTCTCAGCTATCGAAACGGACAGAACGGGAAGATACGGTGGATAACCAGAATGCTCGGGTTGAAATAGCCAAACGCACGCAGAGCCACCGCAAAAAAGCACACGACCAGCCACTCTAGGAGGGAGATCAGAGAACGTACCGGAGACCAAGGGCGGCGTGAAGCAAATCAGAAACCGCCCGATGCCCACCAGTCCAAATCCCCCCCAAGAGAGGAGGAGGGCAAGTGGAGCGGCGAGGCAATGTGGTGATTACAGAGGAAAGAGAGGGAGCTGAGGGTCGCGCCAAAAATGGAGGCAAAATCGATGCAACGGATCAGCAAGCACGTCAACTTGTACACACACTGTGCGTGTGGCTAGCTAGGCCCTGAATTTCTTCGGAGCAGTGAAAAAGTTCGAGACAACTTGCAGAGAAAACTCTCTCTCTCTCTCTCTCTCTCTCCCCCCTGTCTGACTTGCAGTGACTGAAGACGGAGGGAGAGGGAAGAATATTGCGGGAGAGAGAGGACAGGAGCGAGAGTGAGGCGTTTCGGATCGGACGGTGGAGAGCGAGTGTAGGGAAATCGGAGGGATGGCTGGATGCGTCCCACGTGGCGAATTGCCTCTTTCCGAATCCCGATGCCCTCGTGGCCCGGGGCCCACGCTTGGTCCCCGGTCGTTGGCGAATTGGATTTTTCTCGAGTGATTACTGTTTAGTGTTAACGTAAGCATTCATATTAATCCGACATTAAGAGTTTGTCCTTATTTTTTCCTATATCTAGTTATGTGGGAGAATCAGAGCCCTCTAAACGAATTCCATCTTTTTGCCTGAAAATTTTAGTAAAAAAAAAACACAAAGATCACATTTCCTTTTTTTGGGAGGAGAGTTAAAACAGAGAGCTTCATTACATTCGAACGAAAAGGAATTACAATAACTAGCCTTCTTAGAATCGCAACATAAAAAAATTCCATAAGAGCTAAGGGATTCAACATATAGGCAATCACATGTTCTTGAAAGAATTCCTTTTAGGCCCATGAAATCAATCGTGCATTGTTGGATGGACTTATTGTTTCTAGATGCCTAAATAAAGATAATAGATTTCGACAAAAAAACAAAATAAAGTTATTAGAAAATCACCTATATTCGGATTTGGATTTCGTTCAATAAAAAATGATTGGGATATTATATAAAAGACTTTCATATGATCATCGTTGGAGTGGTTCTGGATTCCGATTTCTTTGATTTGGGATACTATTTAAAAGATTTTGATATGACGGTCGTTGGAGTGGCTTTGTCTTCTTAATAAATTTTTTGGAAAAAAAAAAGACTTTACTTTTTCTGCTGCGTACGCTGTTTTTTCCGCTTTGATTTTGGACATTTTTAATTTCTGGCAGACAAAGAACCACTGAAGCAAATAAATATCATCACCTTACAAGTGTGCATTGTTTTTCTGTTTAATTTTGGACATTTTGCTTTCAGGTTGGGGGGATTATGAAAGCAAATAAATGAATTACACCTAACGCTATGTAAAGTCGTCATGAAATTTTTTTTCTATATATTCTCTAGCGTTGAACGAGGGGGCGCGCGCGCGCATGTGTGTGTGTATATATATATTTTGATGAAGAGTTATTTTTGTTATTTTTTGAAGACCAGCCGAATGCACTTTAGGTAGAGTCAACAAAAGAGGGAAATGTATAGGAAATATTTGGTCGAAACAGTGGATCATGTGAAGATCATGATTTTAGGATAGTCCTGGTTGAAATACTGTTGTGTTCATTAGCTTTTTGCTCAAGTGAATATTGGTTTATAACTTCTCGCGCAATGCACCTCGTTACATAATAATAGCCGCATGCCGCGGGATTTTAGTTTTGAATAAAAAAAATCTAAAATGTGGGTGAACAAAATTGATGCTAGTTGTGACTATCGTAGCATAAGAATGACTTCTATAGGCCAAACGCTAGTGCCACATGAAATAGCTAGTGTTTGGCCTTTGAAACTCTTGCCTATGGATCACTATGACGGCTACTTTATTTATTCAATTCCCTTTCTTTTTTTTTTTTTGCTCCTTTTGGAGGAGAAGGATGGATTGTTATCGTGGACGATTTGGAAGATATAATTAGAGGGCATGCATGGTTAGGTTCCATTTGTATACTTGGCGGAATCTGGCATATCTTATATCTTGCGATGACTATTCACTTGTGATGTTTTAGGCTACGAATTGAAGCACACGAATGTTATCAAAAGAGTTGGACGGCTAGGGACACATTTCACGTTCTTAGTATTGTCTATGTGCTTCGACTGAGTGGTATATGTGTTGTAAATGAGTCAGTTCGGACACGTGATATATAAGGAAGCGCCGTATGCGTCGGCCAGTTGATTTAGTACAGTCAAACGCGTTTAAATGAAAATAAATCTACATATTGTTTGTACCGATAGACGTATTGCATTCCTGTGCGCCTTTGCAAACGAGATTGCATTTCTTAAATTTGACAAACATATCGTTTTTAGTAACTTGTAAGTATGTACTTAATGGCTAATATTATGTTTAAATAAAAATAAATAAATTGGACATGACATGATTATGGAAAGGGACAATGATATAAATGGTAAGCAAAATAAAAATTGGACACAACATGATTATGAAAATGTATAATGACATATATGGTTTCAAAACTTTGGCCCAATATACAATGTTGTCCATGAATTTTGAATTTTATTTAACATGATCTCTAAACTTTGGTCCAAATGCAATGTTGTCCTTGAACTTTTAATTTTGTTTAATATAGTACCTTGATTTTTGGTTTATGATCAATTGATCTCCGAATTGCATGAAATTGTTCAATATCGTCCCAAGGATAATATTGAATAATTCCATATATTTTAGAGGCTAAATTAAACACGTATCAAAAGTCTAAGGATCATCATATTGAACAAATTAAAATTTTAGGGATAATATTGCGCATTGGGCTAGAGTTTAGGAAAATTATTGAAAAAATTTAAAATTGAGACATCATTTTATATATTGAGTTAAAGTTAAAGTTATTTGTGTTACTATTTCTTAGGGTAAAGAGGTAGCTATATTAATTAAGTTTTTTTTTTAAAGGGCAAGTTCCTGCATACAAACCAAGAGAAGAGATAAAAGGGGACCGAACCCCGTAAAAACAGTGAGGGAGAGAATGTTTGGACGCTTCATTCGGGGGAATCTCTCTTTGAGCCTTCCCTTTCATTCGGGCTTGTCCCATTCTAATCTACTTTCGCATTGGTCCCTGACAAATCTTTTTTATATGTGACGGTACTGCGGATCTCTTCTACTTTTGGGGTCATTTTGCAGATAAAGAAAAAACTTCCTATCTATCCACGAGGAAAATAATTGAGAAGATGAAAAAAAAAAACCTCATCAAAATCATCAAGAAGGGCTTTTTCTTATGATTTTGCTCTAGTTCGTACTATGTGACATTTCGCCAAGTCAGCAATTTTGGGAAAAAATAGTCGAAAGGACTACATTAAAATTTTGCAAAAAATTTTAGGACTAAATAAAAAAAAATTGGAGAAATTAGGATTAAGTTGGTATTTGTAACTCGACCTTTTGTAAAGTTTTTAACAATTTATTTTAGCCTCGCCAAATGGCAATTGGCCGGAAGAAGAAGGAAGAGATGAAAAATAAAAGAAAGAAAAAAAATAAATGTTTAGAAAAAAAATATTATTTAAAATTATTTGCGTTAGTTTTGGCCATACTACATCAGCAATTTCTAACAAAAATTGGCCAAATGAACTGAATTAATACAAACGCAAAATGTGTCGAATTTAATTGGCAAAAAAAAAAAGAACTAAATTGATACAATTACAATAGATTTATAATTTTTTTTGGTAATTTTCTCTTTCATGAAGTTTGTCCAATCCCATCATTTTATATATCAATCTTCTAAATCATAATCTTACAGTGCTACGCTTCCTATATTTATTTATCTTTAGTCACAAAGATTAGATTACCTTGATGGCTTGGTGTTAATAATGCAAACTCTTTTTTTTTTATGGCTTCATCTCAATTGCAATTTTATTTTTTAATTTGTGTACATGGCACATGATAATGCGCACGAATTATATCGCAAACCCGATTAATCTATATCTCACTTCAAGCATTATGTACTATGCTTTGCTTCTTATTTGGTGAAGCATGATCAATTATTCCTTACTTAGAAAGGGCTAACCTATCTCTTTTTTGCGATGCTCTTTGATCAACAGTTGTTGTAGAACACAAAAGTACAATGCGCACTCGATGCGCTTTAATTTGGAATAAGGTATGGGATGAACTGGGTCGTCCTAGAATTTTCTCTTTGATTAACGTGGAAGAAGCCTTTGGGTTTAAGAACTTTTCTTTTTTTTTAATAAATTTTTAAATTTTAAGATTGTTTTATTTTTTGGTCTGTTCAATCTTTGACTTTTGTCTTTCTGATTTTTGTTTCTTTGCAGTGCACGAGAATCAAATTCCGCACCTGCGATACATTTGATTCATTGGGTTATATTTTGTGAAGATTACGGGACACTACTTTGACAGCGAAAGAGAATGTCTGTATCAACGTGGACTGAAAATACAAAACATTATTTGAAAGTCCTCGATTATTTGATCCAGAAAGGGTCGAGTTTGGTGAGGTGTGTGAACATGGGTTTCACAAAGATGATCCGGATGATGGGTTTGCATGCAACATGAGATCCGATGATTCCGGATTGCATGAGGATTTCTCGAATCCTTGAACATCATGTCGGTCGGAAAATAATTTGATGTGGACTTGTGTTTCGGTAAGTATTAGTATTTTGCGCCACGGTTTTTGGTATCGCCTCCACCTCCGTGCAGCCGGATCGGGCAGCTGGTGCCTGGGCCGGTGGTAGCAGAACGTACGCTTGGGTATGCGGTCGTCCTCTGGCATCCTTTTTTCGCCGCGGGTTTTCTATCTTCTCTCCCAAAACCGGGGCCACCTTTCCTCCTCTGTACTTTTTCCGACGGGGGAAGAGAGGGACCTCTCCCTTCGCCTCCCCTCTTCCTTTCACTCTCTTGTTTTCTTATCTCTCTCTCTATATCCTTCAATATTTTTGCGTTGATTTCGCACGACGTTCGTTCATCTCTTCACTGTAGAAAATTTTATCTCGTGAGCTTAGAAGTTTGAAACTTGAGTAACTCGGAAGGATTTGTTATTCCGGATCTACTCACTCATTCCGGCTTCGGTGCATGTTTCATATAGTTGAGCTCTCTGCAAGTCTACGAGTCTCATCTACCGCTATCTTCTCTCCTTAACTAAAACTAGTTTTAAATTTGAATAATATTTTATTATAATCTAGAAATAGATTTGAAATTTACAAGACCCATTCTACACTCTTTCAAATTATTAGTGCTTTTGTTGTTTGTATAAGGTGATGGTGTTAGGGATACCGAATCTAGGCATGCACCATCTTTTGATAAATTCGTAGCTACTGCAAAAAAAAAAAAAAAATAGCATGTGCTCATCATTGATATTGATGTACTATTCGGTGATCGGCGACTATTTGTGCTTTGATACAATGACATATCCATATTCGTGGAATGAAAGAGTTTTTGAGAACTGTATCAAGTTGATTTATCTTTCAGATTTACTTACTTTGTTGCATCTTTATCTTGAAGTATAAAATTTTTACTAGTTCAATCCAAAGCAATTACAACTTTGATAAGCTCATTTGTTTCATTTTTCAATTGAAAAAAAAATAAAATCTGAAGTTGTTATAATGATCTCATTGGCACTTTTTTAAGCCAGATAATTATAAATTCAATTATATGATTTTTGGGATATGGTACAAAATATAGAAAGAATTTGCATTATCCCCTCATAATCATGAACTTCTTAATAATTTAAACATAAACCCATTCAGTCTCGACCTTTCAAGCCATGCTTCCTAGATTGGTTGCATTACGAAACCCATTAACTGTGGTTTCGGCTTATTGATCGTGTTGAGGCGTGCTCAACACCCCCCCTAGTGTCTAAATATCGAGGTATAATGTGAATTTAAGTAAAGAATTGCATATTTAGTTAAAGTTCATGGGCCACAATTGAACAAATTAAAAGTTCAAAAATGATATTACATGTCGGGCCAAAGTTAACTGAGCATTTATGTCTTTTTCTTAATGAGATTTGTGGTAGTGTTTAGCTGGATTATTGGATTTTTTTTTGGGTGTTGATTATTGTTTTCATCAACTTTCATTATTTATATAAATCCGACATAAAAACGTGTCTTTATTTTTTTTTCCTATATCTGATATGGGAGAATCAGAATTCTCCAATCAAATTACGTGCTTTTTTGGCCGAAAATAGAACAAAAACAAAGATCACATGTCCGAGTGAATTCTTTTAGGCGGTTGGAATCAATCATCAATCGTCGGACGAACATGGTATAATATAATACCATAGGCAGGAGTATTGAAATAAACATAGGAGTGCGAAAACATTATTATAAAATCATGTGAACCAAGATTCCAGTTGATGGGAGGTATTAGGTTGAAGACACTGGTACAATAAAATTCTAAGCTATATAGCACCAACACTCTCTAGTAGTTAGTGTGTCGTGTCTGACACTGTTCAACATTTTTTGATATGCGATCGAAATGTGATCAGCGCTCCAGACATACCAACAACACACAAGTTCAGTATTTTGACACGCACGATGTCAATTTTAAGTATTTTTAATACATTAAGGGTCAAAATGTAAATTTATTAATAATCAATACACACACACATACACACACTTAAGTCATATATCCAGCCACCCTAAAATTAATATATTCAGTTAGTCCAAAAAAAAAAAAATTCTAATCATGAATCCCTAATAGAAGAAAAAGGAAGAAATTCACCGTTGATTTATATATATATATATATATATATATGATAATTTATCACGTATATATAAAAATTTATATTTAATATATAGCGTATCCTAATATGTCGAAAGTCTTTATTTTTTTAGAAATTATGTGTTGTCATATCGTGTCGTGTCGTGTCGTTTCGTGTGTCATATATTGTGTTGGTGCTACATAGATTCTAAGTACAATTGTTCGAGTGGCTTTCTAATCCTGGCCCGACATTTTATTTAGAAAAACTTCTTTATTTTAGCTACCGGATAATCACCTAACACCGCATGTATTGTTTTCAATTTTGGTGGAAAAAGTTCTTTCTATTAATTTTTTTTTAAAGACCAGTCCAATGCACGTTCGGCGGAGTCAACAAAAGAGGGAAACCATAGTAGAAATATTTGGTATGCTTTTGGTAAAAGGATTGGAGCATGTGAAGATCATGATTTCAGGATACTGCTTGTTAAGGTACTATTGTCTTTATTAGCTTTTGGTCAAAATGAAAATTGGTTTATAACCTCGCCCAATGCGCCTCATTACATAGTATGTGCTACATAACAAGAACCTTAGTCTATTCAAATAAAAGGAAATATCTAAAATGTGGGTGAACGAAATTGATGCTAGTTGTTACTATCATACTATAAGAACGGCCTCTATAGACTCTCATGATCTATGAATTGTTGTATGATCAATCCTACTAGCTAATTATTTCGTGTCACGCTAGGATTTGGCCTTTGAAATTCTTATCTACGGATGACTAAGACTATTTTATTTATTTTTATTTTCTTTCCATGAGTTGCGATGATTATTGCATCGTGATGTTTAGGTTGCAAAATTTAAGTAGACCGATGTTATCGAAATAGTTTACTGGCTACATAAAATCCACATTCATGCTAGCTTCGAAGGGCATCGATTTTGAGCGGTATCTGTGCCGATTCGGAGCAGTTGTCGGCGTGTGTCGCGACTCATCGGGGAGGTTGATTGCAGGTTTCGCTCGGAAGGTGAACGCCCAGACTACGTCTCAAGCAGAAACCCTAGGCATCCTCAAAGGGCTTCGGTTTGCACTCGCTCGGTCAGAATTGAAGTGGTGTTTGGAGCCTGACAATTTTTTCCGCCTGTTCAGAGTGCAGCTCAAGTCACGTGGGCTGCCCGGATTTGCTTATCTTGTTTCCCAATCTCCCTTTTGGCCCATTGCTCTAGAGTCCCAAAAAAAGCTTGCGGATTAGGTCGTCAAAGCCCAATTTCGAAACACTCTTCCTCAGAGATGGGCTTCAATTCCCCGTCTACCTCTTTTTGATTTCTATTAACTTGAACCGTAACAAGAAGAAAGGCTCGGGAGATGGTGTCGACTTAAGAGTCCACTGCGCTTGGAGCTCATCGGTGTTTGAAGCGCCTGCTGTTGCCGATAAGAGAGTACGGAATATCGGTGATGCCAAATGATCAGCACACGACAATCACTTGAGCAGGAGAACCGAAGTCAGAGTCTAACCGCTCGGTGGATAAGGGAAACATTTACCGAACATCATAGAAAGTAACTGCAGCAAGCATTTATACTTTGTTAATAGCTATAAACAATCGGGGAAAGGGCTTTGTGAAAGATCCACGATCCATAGCACTTATCAATTTTTCTTGCAATTTATTTTATCGGTTCTTTTTTCATGTTTACTATTCTTTATTTCCTTCATTTGTTTAGTTCTTATTTTAGCCATTATCAATTACTTCATATCCGAATCGTCATAGAATCCCAATCCATTTTAAAATTCGAAGAGCACAACCTTCGATGAATGATGCTTCATCTCAGATTATTTCTGACGAAATAGCGGGCTGACTAATTTAGTACGATCGGACACATATGAATCGAAAAAATTGACATGTTTATGAATGGAACAATTCACTTCTTATTAGAACCCAAACACAGCATACCCTATAGGTTGGGAATTTTTTTTTTTTTAAATTTTGGAAGGGCAAGTTCAACTATACACACTAAGAGAAGGAAAAAGGTAATCAAACCCGACAAAAACATAGTGGAGAGAAGTTTTGGACGCTTGTTTCCGTGGAATCTCTCTTTAACCTTTCCTTTTTTTGGGCTTTGTCTTATTCTAGTTTTAACCTTTCATAGCCGGGCATGGGCCGGTGGCTAACGGTCCTTCACAATAAAAAAAATGAAAAGGAAATTAAAAAATAAAAAATTTACATCAACGTTAATCGCGGCATATAAGACGGGCAGTATCCATGTCATCAATTTCCTACCAAAAGTGACTGAATGAACTACATTGATAAATTGTAGAAATATTTAGGATTAAATTAACCAAATTAATAGGTTTAAGACTGAATTTGCATATGTGCAACACATTTAAGACCTTTTTTTTTTTTGAGAGTTTTCACTCTTATTTGCACCATAAGCATTCAGGAAAATTTCAAAGGGAAATTATAAAAAAAAAATCTAAACCTATTGCACTTGTGCCAATTCGACCTTAAATTTTTTTTGGCAAACCTTTTGCATTTGTGCTAATTTATTCAACCAGACCAATTTTGGCTTAGAAAACATTGACATGAATGCTGGCCATATTAAGTGTTGTTACCACCGCCGACATAAATAAATTTTTCATAATACTTTATTTGAATTATGTATTTATTTAATTATTTGATTATTTTCTCTCTCTCTCTGTAGTCTTCGCAACCAGTCAGAGGTGAGGGCCAGCGAGGGCGAGGCAAGGTCTAGACTTGCCCTCACCGGTGATTGAATTGCCCTTGGTATCGATATCACATTAGCAAAGCGCTCGAATCGTGTTTTTTTTTTGCCAAATTGCCCCATCTTATGACCAAACTGTCTCAAAATGCCCCAAATCTCATTGGACATTCGAAGCCGTCAACTTCGGTGACACGCTCACTCAAGTGACCCTTTCCATGGAAAATTCTGGGCGTTTGTGGAATGACAAGCTATACCCCCCCCCCCCCCCCCCCCCACTTGCGGCCGTACGAGTTTTAAAAGCACAAAAACCCCAAATTAAAGCAATTAGGGGAAAAAATCCCATCTGTCGGTTAGGATTTCTTCTCTCTAACATTTCCTTAACTTGCCCGGTTAAACTCTAAGTCAAAATTCCTAGGAGGCCCCCGGGTCACACTGTTCACATCTAATTTTTAATCACATTTTCTTTTTAAAAAATTAATAAAAAAATTCATAAAAATTCATAAAATCAACTTTGAAAAGCCTTGGCTAAGTCTAAGAAACCAATTTTGAACAAAAAGTGATTTTTCATATATTTTTAGTATTTTTCGAAAAATACAAAAATACTTGAAAATTCGGGAAAAATAACATTTGAGGCCACAAAAATAGTCAATATTTTTATTTTAAATCCCTTTTCATATTGGCCATCACAAATTCAAAAAAATCCAATTCGGAGTCATGTGTTCCTTCATAAGCATAATCTCGAATTGGGCCTAAAAAAATTAAATTTGAGTCAATTTATTTTCATTTTTTCACTTTTAAGAGTTGTGACATTGTCTTCTAATAGTCTAAATTTTCATCTCGACCTAATTATACCCGGAATGATAATCTTGTTCCATCAGAAGCGGGGTCATCTATTGACGCTGCCATAGCAGCCTTTGTAATACTTCCTCTAGGATCTGTTCGTACGATTACATTTTCATTGGCATGGGATTGCCCGCAGGTGAGAATTGGCGGCAATGTGTATTATAGGCATTACGCAAAATTTTATGGGACTAATGGGGATGTAGTAGCACTGATGCTACATGATCCTCAAAAGAGGATAATCATGAGTGATGGAAAGTGCGTTCACTGCAAGGTTCTTGGAGCTGTTCCACATGATATTGAACTAAACAATCCGTGGTTTGAAGTTAATGCTTATAACATTTTCAACACAGATAGATGGAAGAACTTAGACCCAAAATTTGTGCTTCAAGTTTACAGGGACTTCGTTGCAACTGGTGATATGAACTTTGCAAAGGCTGGTTGGCCCTCAGTTTATATTGCAATGGCATATATGGAACAATTTGACAAAGGTGGGGATGCTGAAGAATTAGATGCAGAGGAGATTATTCAAATGGCCAGTAAATCTTCTATTGTTGATCAACAAAAGTAGCTCCAGGAAAATATCCATCCTTAGCTTAAATCTTTTTACAGGTTCATGGATGAGATTATGCTTCCCGATATTAATAAGACCAATACTGCTCCAGCAGTTGATTCTCCAGTATCAAGGAAAGCTCATCATCACAACGGCCTTAGTTTTGTTGTAGGTGGAAGTGGATCAACTGAGAGAAGATGATCATTCTAATCTTTCTTCATTCAGTCCACCAAGATACCAACCATTTGCATTGGTTCGACAGCATTAAAATGAGTTCAAGGTGCACAGCCAGTTAACTAGACTTTCCATCATGGTAAAATCGATAGAAGTCGTGCCGATAGTGAGGTTCGCATACTGAGCAATTGGTCTCCGAGTTCATGGGTTCGGCAACCTTCCCTTACATTGGAGAAGTCCAAGAAATTGGCACAAAAAAGGAGAGCTTGCTGAGAATTCAAAGAGGAAGGGTTGGTACAGAGGAAGATCAACCCGAGAGGGTTTCGATGATTGTTTTGCTGTTATTTGTGTGATGATGAATGATAGTCCCGGTTTTCCACTTGCTCACATGCCCCTTTACGATGAACCAATATTAAATGAACAGGCAAGAGGGAGAAAAAATTAGGTTTTGTTCTCTTAGGGGTGGTCTTTGAGAAATAAAGTGAATTCAAGTGCTGATCTCTTTGTTTTTTTTTTGTGTGAAAGCCCCTCTAGAGATGTTGCGGATTCTAGCTATGGAAAGACAAACCACCGTTGATCCTTCATTGCGTTATGATAAAAGGTTGGTGGAGAGTGAGTGGGAGACACGAAGGAGGGCCTTACACTTCATAAAAGAGACGTCGAAAGTTAAAACATCTAAGGAGGAGGCTATCATCAAGATTAAATAAAGGTGAGTGGAGGAAAAAGCTTCTTGGATATAAGAGAGAGAGGAGGGGGGGGGGGCAGAGAGGACGCCGATATTATTGAATACACGGTAGATATTGGGGGGCATTCACGTTCATAGGGTTTGACGCTGCAATACCCACACAAAAGGGAGACGAGTTGACTTGGACCAGTTTTTATGAAACCACGAAATAGTCCCAAGTCCCCTGATTTCACACATGGATAGCCTTTGCAATTCAGCCCCATTGACAAGGAGAACTTCAGAGAATTGGACATTAAGCTAAAAGAGAAGGAGCCGGAAAATTGGCAAATAGGTTGTTTTACCTATTGATACCTCCAAATGTATTCGTGGATGTCGTGAGATGTGCTAGCATTGCAGCTTCTTCAACAAGTGGATAGACTAGGGTCATTGTTGAAAAGCCATTTGGTCGTGACTCAGAATCCTCTAATGAGCCGACTAGATGTTTGAAGTAGATGAGGATCAAATGTTTAGGATTGATCATTACTTGGGGAAGGAACTTGTCGAGAACCTGTCAGTTCTCCGATTTTCCAATCTAGTTTTTGAGCCATTGTGGTCTCAGAACTACATTCGCAATGTGCAGTTGATATTTTCTAAAGATTTTGGTACATAAGGACATAGAGGTTATTTCGACCATTATGGTATCATTCAAGATATAATGCAAAATCATCTGCTGCAAATATTGGCACTCTTTGCAATGGAGACACTTGTCAACTTAGATGCTGAAGACATTAGGAATGAGATTGGATCGTAGCAACCTCAATATGTTGTTTAAAGCAAGGCATCCAGGAGAAGACAACATTATTAAAGAAAAAAGAAAAAGGAGGACCTCTTCATGATGAAGAAGAAGAGTTTCATCGAAAGGAGAGAGAGCTTCATTGCAGTCCACTAAAAAAAAAGGTGAGGAGGTTTCTGACTGAGAGGCGAAGAAAAACTTTAGAGAGAGAGAACACACAAGATGGAGGGAGAATTAGTCTTCATCTGGAGAGAAGTGGGGGATGGTGCTTTCGGTGGAACAATGATTCAAAAAACAACCCATCTTTGTTTACTTCACTAGTTGCAAAACAAATACATTGACTTCAAATCCTTCCCCACCAAACTCTTCGCTAAAAAAGCATCAGCATAATCCTCCAATCACAAGACCATATTTTTCTCCTCCGGTCCTGCTTGCCTTTTGATTCAGGCTCGATGGACATAAAGTTATCAATAGAGGATGAGGATGTTGGTTGGAGCAGTTAATGGGAGAGAATGAATAATGCTTTGGCGGTTAGGCTAACTGCAGTGCAGCAAGATTCAGTGGAAAAGTATGCAATTGCTCGCAAATTAAGGGAGGACATCAATGGCATTGACCTCAAAAAGTTCTTTACTCTGATCAAAAAGCTTGCCGATTAAGCTAATCTATCTGCTGTTCTCAATTTCTAGGGGCTCTCGAGGGGTTCTTTGCTCTACTTGCAGTAAGTGTTAGCCAGGCAGGGGACTCTAGAGCCACCGCCATGTTGATTCGTAGGGCAAGAGACCTCCTTGACTTGATCCAGAGGAAGAAGAACATGGAAATACTGCTTTGCATGAGGCCGGACGTAATTGTCATGTCAACATGGTGTGCCTTTATTGAGAGAAGACTTAGAGCCCATGTATAATGTTACGCCCCGAACCCTACGGGCTTGCGACATCCCACGTCGAAACCACCAGCGCCTGCCTGGCCTACGATCTACGATGACCCAAGATTTACCGCGAACAGACGACGCACGCGCTAAAACGAACCTATAGAAGCTCCATACAAGCATACAAGAGAATGGGATAGAAAAAAAAGAACGATATATATGCATGCATGCATAAACTCCATTTTCATAAAAACACTAATACAGAGTTGGGTTACAACATAGTCAAAGAGGGAACTATAAGGCTCAAAATACTAAGCACTCTCAGGGTCACTATCTATTGGGTCACCCTCATCGTGGTCATCGATCTCCATCTGACCCTCTAATGGCACTTGCTCACTCGGATCGGGATCATCGACTTCACCATCAAAGGTGACAGGACGAATAAGGAATGGGTCACCAGGCTCCTCGATTGGTACGTCCATACTCCGCACTGGGCCTCTAAACTCTAAACCTCTCCTGAGCTTCCATGCCTCATATCTATGAGGTATCAAAAGTGGTCCCCCTTCATCTACCCAAATAGTGGTAATGTGTCTAGCCCATATTGTACCATCGGCTTCAACAAAATGTCTCACATTAGTGGGATGCTCATTGCTACTGTCGGGGGTCTGAAAATATTGGCAACCAACGTTAGTGAGTCGAAGACTCAATAAGCTCTCTACTAAGCCTAGCGTAGGTGTCGCGACCTGAAAAATAATAAGTTCGTCGTTGGGTGAACGGATTATCAGGTTAATTAGATAAACTAACCTGACGCGGACTCTCTCAAGCCCTACCGAATCGCAACTTTGATTTTTAGTTTAAATGATTTTAAGATTTGGAGTCGCTACTAATCGTTCTTGGTAGGTCGATTAGAAACCTAAATAAATTAGCGGGTCAACTAATTTATTTATGCAAACCAGAGATTATGAGTTCGAGGGCTTGGTTACGTTAGATTACTGTAACGCCCTTTTGGTATCAATTTCATGAAAAATCATTTGGGATGACTCGGAAAGATTTGGATCAAACTGATCAAAAGGGTAAAATGGTCATTTTTCAAGGATTGAGAAGTGAAAATAGGTCAAACTAGTTGAATGTGGTCATTCCTTATTTCCCACAATTTCAGAGAATTTTTCGGGATTTTCTGAGAATAAGACAATTTACTCGTGAGGGGAAAAATCGTCATTTTGGAGATATCAGGAAGAAAATTCATCAAAAATAGGATTGGCCAGTCGAAATGACCCGTTTCCTAATTTCTGAGATTTTTCTAAATTTTTCTGAATTTTTCGAGACAATTTACTCATAAGGGGCAAAATCGTCATTTTAAAAAAATCGGGAAAGAAATTCACCAAAAATAGGATGGGTCAGTTGAAATGACCCGTTTCCTAATTTCTGAGATTTTTCTGAATTTTTCGAGACAATTTACCCATAAGGGGCAAAATTGTTATTTTGAAAAAAATCGGGATGGAAATTCACCAAAAATAGGATTGGTCAGTTGAAATGACCCGTTTCCTAATTTCTGAGATTTTTCTGAATTTTTCGAGACAATTTACCCATAAGGGGCAAAATTGTTATTTTGAAAAAAATCGGGATGGAAATTCACCAAAAATAGGATTGGTCAGTTGAAATGACCCGTTTCCTAATTTCTGAGATTTTTCTGAATTTTTCGAGACAATTTACCCATAAGGGGAAAAATCGTCATTTTGGAAAAATTGGGAAGGAAATTCATCAAAAATAGGATTGGTCAGTCAAAATGACTAGTTTCCTAATTTTTGAGAATTTTTTTGAATTTTTCGAAATTTTCTGAGACAATTTACCCATAAGGGGCAAAATCGTCATTTTAGAAAAGTCGTCGGAAAGGGAATTCATCAAAAATAAGATTGACCAATCGAAATGTCCCGTTTCCTAATTTCTGTGATTTTTCTGAATTTTTGGAATTTTTTGAGACAATTCGCCCATGAGGGGCAAAATCGTCATTTTGGAAAAGTTGTGAAGGAAATTCATCAAAAATATGATTGACTAGTTGAAATGGCCATTTTCCTAATTTTTGAGATTTTTGAAAATTTTTTTGGGATTTTTCGAGACAACTTACCCATAAGGGGTAAAATCGTCTTTTTGGAAAATCAGGAAGGAACGAGGGAGTTTGACCATATCATTCTGTTCTGAGAACATCTTGGAATTGGGTAGAGTAGTATTACTGACCCTTTTGTACCATTCGTAGGCATAGCAGTTGGTTGAAAAGTAAGGGAGGCGATGAGCAATCGCAACCATATTTCCCTTCCGTAAGGTTCCAAATCCTTCTTCATTAAAAATGCGTAATAGCTCACGCCATATGCTAGCCTTGCTTAGAACTGCAACATTTGCGTGCATACCTTGCACCTTGGCAGATCAACAACATTCAAGATTCATTCGATTCGAAGCCTAAACAAGCTACTCTCTGATCGAAATATAAATTGCCGTGACAGCAATATTTCCACCCTGCACACCACGTCAACCCTACACGCACGCACATGAAACTTACTTCCTCTTATAATTTTTATAGAACCCACTTCAAAGAAAGGTTTCTCAAGTTTTCGGGCATCAATATCAGGGTTCAGGGACCATCTAATTCCATTGTTACAATAGCAAAATAGTCGAAAACAAATCATCTCACGTACTCCATCCTATGTTGCATGTTTGCTGTAATGTCAATAGAGAGGAAGTTTCCAAATTGAAAATAAATAGAGCCCAAAAGTTGAGACAGATTTTAAGTTCTACCTATCATATTGTCTCCATGCGACAGAGCTAATCTCTCTATAATAGGCGTTGCAGGAATCCAGGGAAAGCATAGACTGGGCCAAGTAGAAATTTCGAGTATTCCCAACTCCTATATGCCGACATCTATCTCTTTTTTTTTTTAAATTGTACCTATAATAAGCTCCGCGTAATATATATACGTCCCAGCCAGCACATTTCATCGTCGACGATTCTTCACCTCATATCCCCTATTACTTTCTTCAGTTCATTCATTCGCATAATATGACACCAACTAATATAAGAGTCTGAAACGAGATAGCTTAAGACCACACTTAACCTGATTCCGAACATTAACTTCGAAAGGAGACGCTAGAACGAAAATTAACCATTGACCATGGACCAAAGGAAATTCGACCGCCAAAACCCCTCGATCAAGCACATGAACCCAACACAGATGTAACTAAGAATCTCACTGAATTGTTGAAATACATTAGAGACCGCCTGTCACGCCCCGAATCCCCAATCGAGGTCGCGGTATCCCGCTCATACATTCGAACCTCTTCTCAGCGCTCGCCTGATCATCTGTGGACGACGGCCCAGGAAGTCTCTTCGTCGCGACTAGACGGCGCGTCCGTTTAAAACCTTGGACTTGCGGAAGCGAGCCTCCTATCCATACATGCATACATACAATAACGAGGTAGAATGTGCGAGACGAAATAAAACACAACACATTATATATATATACATAGTCAAATGTTAGGTACAAATCCCAAAAGAAAATATACAACTCGCGGCCTAACACCTGCACTCGACCCATCCCAAAAAGGGCTAAACCTGCACCAGCGGGACTCAGTCCTCAGACTCCTCCTCGCTGTCCTCCTCGGGATCATCCTCCTCTGGGTCCTCCTCCGGCTCCTGATCAATGTCCATAGCCTCGCCCTCCTCATGTCCATCTATCTCCATACGTCCTGGAGACGGCAACTCCTGCGTCGGCTCGGGGTTAACTACCTCTCCTCCATACTCAGCAGGTTGCAAAATGAGGGCGTTGTCATCCATGGGTATCGGGGCATCTCTTAGGGGTCCCTCAAAACAAAAAAAAACCCTCCCTAAACCAGGCCTCAAACTTATAGGGAAAAAACTGGGGACCACCCTGATCTACCCATATCGTAGTAATACGTCTGCTCCACATCACAGCATGCTCGTCATAGTGGTGGGTAGCCTCGGACTCCATCTGTACAGGCAGACCAAAAAGTGTAGAGGGCGCGACCATCACTAGCGTCCTGGATTTGTAAACATGGCAACTACTGCCAGTGAGTCAAAGACTCGGTAAGCTCACCACTAATCCTAGCGTAGGATAGAGTATACTAGTGGTTTCTGTCCTATCTAGTAGACTAGGGTTCTGGTCCTCTAATTCGGGTACTCTCCCTCGTTATGGGTACCAAACCTTAGAGCGTGAACAGTAAGCCTACGTATAGTAAAACAACAAGTAGATCATACAATGTAGACGGGTAATCAACAGACAATATTAATACTCAATGTACAAAACCAGATGCCTCAGCTCGCCTCAACTAATCCCATTGGATCCTGCCCGCGTCTCATACGCATCAGGCTCGTGCCTCAACCCGCGTGTGGTACGCCTCAGGTTGGCACGCTTATCCCTCCGCTTTCGCGCGTAAAAACGCATCAGGGCCAACCTCCCGACTTATCGCTCCAATTCCCCGCGTAACACGCATCAGGGCCCATCCAACCAGCTTGTCTCTCTAATTCCTCGCGTAACACGCATCAGGGCCCATCCAACCCTTGTCACTCCTCGCAGTGACCCATGCCATGCTCACAACGTATTGTACTCAAACAATTTCAAACAATGTATCATTCACAGAGCAGGCATTCAAAGAGTTCACATGCAAAGAGGCATAACAATTCAAGGAATAATTTGATCAACTCACGTTCATCAGGATGAGCTATATGTGAACCTAATACGCTACAAGCGGATTCTCGATCATCTGAATTCAGTCAGGTATTCCTCATTTTCTCTCAATAAGATCATTCAGTTTCTCCTTAGGAAGTTTCTAGAAACCTGATAATAACATATACTATTCTTGGGAACCATTTATTTCGGAACCCAGTTCTATCAGGCCCCATGACTCGATCCAAACCCAGTCTCTATTATTAGTCCCAGGCCCATCGACGACCCATAATTAGTATCTTAGTATACTTTTGGGTTTTATTTAATTAGATTAAGCCCGGACTAAGGCCCAATGAGTACCTCTCTTAATTTAAGCCCATTTAATTGGTTTAAGTCCAATTGGGTCTAAGGCCCATTTATCTTATTTAAAGCCCGCAATTTATTATTAGAATTTAATTAAATTAAGACCCATTATTATATAAATTTTCGTGCAAGGCCCAAGCCCAATTTTACAAGTAAGCCCGTTAAGCCCATTTTGCTCATTTTAGGCTAAATTCAAGCTCCTAAGCCTATGTACATTATTAGGGCCCTAAAATTTTATCTCCAAGCCCATAATTGGAGCCCAAGTAAACCTGAATTTTCGTTCATTAGGGGGCCCATTAAAATAACTTGGGCCTAAGGGTCCATATTTAATTTGTTTAGCCTAGAATGGGTCCCCAAGCCCATTTATACCATTTGGCCTATCAACCCTCACGCCTCACCCATCATTGGCAGCCCAAAATTAGTCACTTCAAGGCCCAATTCGTTCCCTTAAACCCACATGCATGGCCCAACGTTCAAATCACCAATTTAGCCTAACATAAACTAACCATAATCACTAATTAACCTTGCAAATCACATGTATCAGCCACTTAAACCATCTACCGCATGCATAATCTATTCCTGAGCCATAATTAGGGGTGGAGCTTACCTAGATGGGTCGAATTGGAGGCGATGACGACGAAGGTCCGAGTAGCCCGTTTAGGCGTTCTCGGTTCCACGGGGAGGAGGGGCGGCTCCAAGCTAGTTCAGTGAGTTCCAAAGGGCTGTTCATGCCACAAATAAGGGTTTTAGATCATTAGGGGTGTGTGGGAATGAGTGGAACCGGCCATGGTGGTCGGTGCTTCAACGGCACGACAGAAACGCACGGGACAACAAAGGGAGAAGGGGGCTGGTTCGGGCACTAAATGGATGAGTCAAGCCATGAAATTCAAGGGAAAGGAAGTTGGAAGACTTACCAAGACACGGTGAGGACGTGGGGTGGTGGACAGTGGCCGACGGTGGCCCGTGGAGGCGACGATGAGGGCGGTTTGGGCGGCGGCACAATCTGACCGAGGAAGAGAGAGAGAGATGAGGTCTGGTCGGTGATCATGGTGGCTCCTCAAGGCACAAAAATGAAAGGAAAGGGAGTGGAGGAGCTTACCTAGGCGACGGAGTTGAAGGATGATGATGGACGGCGGCGATGGGACGATGATGACGGCGTTGACGGTGGCAGTCGGCGGACGAAGTAAGAATGAGAAGAGGAAGAAGAAGATGGCATGAAGGAGAGGGAAGGGAGGTGATGGCCGGCCGAAAATGGAGTAGAGGGGAGAGAGAGAGTGTTTATAATATGGTTTAATAAAATCAAAAATGAATTAGTGGGGTTAGGTTACATGAATAGTGTACTTGAGTTGACTAGATGTAATTGATGGACTTGCATTGGAAATTTTTCCATTGACTTGATTGATGTGATTGATTGATTAATGTGACACTTGATTGATGTGACATCTGATTTGAGTCGCCTCGATTTGCGTGCCAAATGCACCGATCGGGCCCTGAGCGTGAACGAAGTTCAAACTGGAATTAGTTTCGTTCTATCATATTCGCTCTCAAATAATCCTATTTGATCTAATTCTAAGGATTGAGTATTTACCAAGGGCATTTCGGTAATTTTCGATTCACGTCTTGCTTCTCGACGTATACCGGCTGTCTGCCCTTCGGGCGACGTTTCTGAAATTGAATCCATTTCTTCATCGTGGCTTGTCGCGACCTAAAATTCATTTTTAGGTTAATGGATTACTAGATTAATTAATTAAATTAACTAATCTAGTTCGAGCTCTCCCAAGCTCTACCAAATCGCAACTTTGATTTTTTTCACATGATTTTAGAATTTAGAGTCGCCACTAATCATTTTTGGTAGGTTGATTAGAAACCTAAGTAAATTAGCGGGAGGACTAAATTACTTCTACGAACCAGAGATTATGAGTTCGGGGACTTGGTTACACTAGTTAATTAAAACTAATGCCCTTTTGGTACCTTAATTTCATGGATATCCTGATTTGGCAATTCAGGCTTGGTTTATTCCTCAGGCTCTAGTGGAGTGCTCTCTTTTTGTGTTTACACCTCCATAAGATTTACCGTTGACTTGGAGTTGTCCTTTGCCTGACATAAAAATATGGAGAAATGAGAAATGGAGAAAGTGTATACAATTTTGTGCTAATTTGCGACTAAAACCACAAATAAATGAATAAATACAAACACTTAGCTCGGATTTGCTTGCTCGTTGACGAGGATGAACTCTTGATTTATGTTGATCGATGAAGGAATTGGTGATGATAACTCCTAGGTTTAAACTCCCATCATCCTCAAAATTATCTCTCTCTTTTTGGTATTTTCTTTCTCTCAAATTTTTCTTCAACCTTCCAAAACTCTCTCAAACATCCAAAATTTTCTCTCCAAAAATAATCCCCCCTCCCAAGTTCACTTCTTCCTCCTTTTATAATCAACTCATCTACCTCCCATTCTAATTTCTCCACTAACTCCATCTCCCATTCTAATTTTTCCACTAACTCTTCTTCAACTTCATCTTCCATTCTTCATCTCTATCTCACATTCTCATTTCTCCACCTATTCTTCTCCATCTCCATCTTCCCTTCTCCATATATATCTCCCATTCTAATTTCTCCACTAACTCTTCTTCATCTCCATCTTCCCTTCTCCATTCTCATCTTATTTTCTCCATCTATTCTTCTCCATCTTCTCCTCTCCATCTCCTTTTCTCCATCTTCCCTTCTCTATCTCCTCTTCTCCATCTTCCCTTCTCTATTCTAATTTCTCCACTAACTCTTCTTTTTGTTATTTGCAAAATAATCACTCAAGTGTTAGGTATTTGCACTCTAGTCCCTGAGATTTTAAGTATTTGCAATTCAGTCCCTGGAAAAATATTTTTTTAAGTCCAAATCTCCTCACAATTTTCGACACACCTCTTCTATGCTTAGTCGAAATTCACCTCATGTCAAATTTAAGCTTATTTTCTACCGCTGAAGATAATGCAAAATTTAATTAAAGCCCTTTGAAAAAATTGAGTCATTCTAGGTATAATTGGGCCAAGAAGAAAATTTAAAATATTAGAGGATAATGTCACAACTCCTAAAAGTGAAAAATAAAAATAAATTGACTCAAATTGAATTTTTTTTTGGCCTGATTCGAGACCATGCTCGTGAAGAAATACACGACCCCGAATTGGATTTTTTTTAAATTTGCGATGGCCAACATGAAAAGAAAAATATTGAATATTTTTATGTATTTTTGTGGCCTCATATGTTATTATTTATTAAATATTTTCCTAATTTCTAAAAAATATATAAAAATACAAAAAAAATTATGAAAAATTTTTTTTTGTTCAAAAATGGTTCTCTAGGCTTGGCCAAGGTCTCCAAAGTTGATTTTTCAATTTTATGAATTTTTATGGATTTTTTTATTAATTTTCGAAAATAAAAATACCGAAAAATACTGAAAATATGAAAAATCATAATCGACTTAGTACACAAGAAAATAAAAAGTGTCGTGACATTTGATCTCCAATACTCCTCTTAGCAAGTTCCGATCCAAACCCGGTTTGAGGAGGCTTTCATGCATTGAGAGAGAGACAAAAAGGAGAGTTTACCTGACACTTACCTGCCCGTTGTGTGGCGGTTGCCGGACACGCATGTTCTACTGAAAGTGGAATGAGAACCTAAGGATTCGTTATAAGAAAATCTTAGGGTGGTTGAACTTGGACCCGTATGGTAGGTCAACCCATGGTAGATTCCTAACGAAGGGATTCTACTTTAATTGAAATTCGACCCGTATGGTAGGTCACCCCATGGTAGAGTTCCTAATTAAAGGAATCCAATGGCGATCTATCCTATTTAGAGGATTCGTCTGAATTTTGACCCGTATGGTGGGTCGTACCATGATAGATTCCTAGTGAAAGGATTCTACTGATTAAACTCTGATTGAAATTTGACCCGTATGGTAGGTCACCCCATGGTAGATTCCTAATGAAAGGATTCTACTGATTGAAATTTGACCCATATGGTAGGCCACCCCATGGAAATGCCTGTAAGAAGGACTTTGGTGACTGTAAGAAGGACTTTTGGTTGCCTGTAAGAAGGACTTTGGTGCCTGTAAGAAGGACTTTTGGGTGCCTGTAAGAAGGACTTAAATGGATCATTCCGTATTGGGGTTTCCAATGGAAGGGTTCCAGAGATAGCATTTCGCCTAATTGGTGCCTGCTTTTCAGGACTTGAAAATGGACCTTTCCGTATCGGGGTTTCCGATGGAAGGGTTCTAGAGGTGGCATTTCGCCTGATTGGTGCCTACTTTTCAGGACTTTTGTTGACACCTGATCTTTAATCATTTTTTCTATTGCTAAAGTAATAAAAAATCCATAAAAATTCATAAAATTGAAAAATCAACTTTGGGGACCTTAGCCAAGCCTAGGGAACCAATTTTGACCAAAAAAACGATTTTTCATATTTTCAGTATTTTTACGTATTTTTTATTTATTTATTTTCAAAAATTAATAGAAAATCCATAAAAATTCATAAAATTGAAAAATCAACTTTGGGAACCTTAGCCAAGCCTAGGGAACGAATTTTGACCAAAAAATAATTTTTCATATTATATATATATTTTAATTTTTTTTTAAAAAAAATACAAAAATATTTGAAAATATTGAAAAAAATAACATTTGAGGCCAAAAAATACACAAAGATAGTTAATATTTTTATTTTAAATCTATTTTCATATTGGCCATCGCAAATTCAGAAAAATCCAATTCGAGTCACGTGTTCCTTCACGAGTATAATCTCGAATCGGGCTTAAAAAAATTTAATTTGAGTCAACTTATTTTTAACTTTCACTTTTTATGAGTTGTGACATTGTCTTCTAATATTTTAAATTTTCATCTTGGCCCAATTATACCCAGAATGACTTAATTTTGCAAAAGGGCTTTAATTAAATTATGCATTATTTTCAGCGACAAGAAATGAGCTTAAATTTGACATGTGGTAAATTTTGGTGTGTCAAAAATTGTGAGGAGATTTGGACTTAAAGAAATATATTTTTTCAGGGACTGAATTATAAATACTTAAAATTCAAGGACTAAAGTGCAAATACCTAACTCTTGAAGGATTATTTTACAAATAATAAAAAGAAAAGTTAGTGGATAAATTAGAATAGAGAAGGGAAGATGAAGAAGAGGAGATGAAGAAGAGAAGTTGGAGAAGAATGGATGAAGAAAATAAGATAAGAATAGAGAAGGGAAGATGGAGATGAAGAAGAGTTAGTAGAGAAATTAGAATGGAAGATAAGAATAGAGAAGGGAAGATGAAGATTAAGAAGAGTTAGTGGAGAAATTAGAATGGGAGATAAATATGGAGAAGGGAAGATGAAGATGAAGAAGAGTTAGTGGAGAGATTAGAATGTGAGATAGAGATGGAGAATGGAAGATGAAAATGAAGAAGAGTTAGTGGAGAAATTAGAATGGGAGATAGAGTTAGTGGAAAAATTAGAATGGGAGATAGATGAGTAGGTTATAAAAGGAGGAAGAAGTGAGCTTGAGAGAGGATTCTTGAGAGAGAAAATTTGAAGTGTTTGGGAGAATTTTTTGGAGAGAAAATTTTGGATGTTTGAGAGAGTTTTGGGAGATTGAAGAAAATTTTGAGAGAAAGAAAATACCAAAAGAGAGAGAATTTTGAAGATGATGGGAGTTTAAAGCTAGGGGTTATCATCACAAATTCCTTCATCGATCAATATAAATCAAGAGTTCATCCTCGTCAACGAGCAAACAAATTCAAGCTAAGTGTTTTTATTTATTCATTTATTTATGGTTTTACTCGCAAATTAGCACAAATTGTATACACTTTCTCCATCTCCTTTTTCTTCCATATTTTATGTCAGGAGAAGGATATCTCTACGTCAACAGCAAAAATCTCGTCGAGATGCAAAAATCGGCCCAGACAAGCTCCTAAGCTGTCCACCGGTTTCTCAACTGATCTGTGACTAAAAGTCCCTCTTAATTCAAAAGAAACTCTCTATATTGGGAACATAGAGAGCGAAAATCAATTATAGAAATCCCTCCCAAAAAAATGGGAGATAAGTACTCTTTCTACTCTTCTGGTTTTAGGTGCAGATTAGCACATATTTTGTATACTAACACTTCACTCTATTTTATGTCAGGAAGCCGCAGCTCTATATCAATGGTCAATCCTATGGAAGCACAAAATCAGCTTGGAGGAGTCCTCAAGCGCGCACAAATTTCAAATTGTTGAATCAATTCGTTGTATTTCATTTTAAAAAATTCATACCCCAAAATGGAGAGGACAAAGTCCATCCGCAATTTAAATACCTGCACCATAAATCCCAAAGGGAAGAGCCAAGCCAATGCTTAGCCTCCCATTGGAGGTTTTTACTTATAGTAGTTAAATACCTGCACCTTAAATCCCAAAGGGAAGAGCCAAGCCAATGCTTAGCCTCCCATTGGAGGTTTTTACTTACAGTAGTTAAATACCTGCACCTTAAATCCCAAAGGGAAGAGCCAAGCCAATGCTTAGCCTCCCATTGGAGGTTTTTACTTACAGTAGTTAAATACCTGCAACTTAAATACTTGTACCTTAAATCCCAAAGGGAAGAGCCAAGCCAATGCTTAGCCTCCCATTGGAGGTTTTTACTTACAGTAGTTAAATACCTGCAACTTAAATACCTGTACCTTAAATCCCAAAGGGAAGAGCCAAGCCAATGCTTAGCCTCCCATTGGAGGTTTTTACTTACAGTAGTTTAAATACTTGCAACTTAAATACCTGTACCTTAAATCCCAAAGGGAAGAGCCAAGCCAATGCTAGGCCTCCCATTGGAGGTGTTTATTCACTGTCATGTACTTCCTATAATTTAATTTTTGAATCATCAGACCCAAAAGATAAGTAGGTCGTAATACTGCACAGAAGTCGTTAACACACTCCCTCTTTCGGCTTTAGGGAATCTTTAACACTTAAAAAAATATAACAAATAAAAATATACACCATCCATGCATTCTATTTAAAAAGTGAAAACACAAAAGAGAATACATTACTAGAGCTTTAGGAATAAACCAAGCCTGAGTTGCCGGATTAGGATATCCATGAAATTAAGGTACCGAAAGGGCATTAGTTTTAATTAACTAGTGTAACCAAGTCCCCGAGCTCATAATCTCTGGTTCGCAGGAATAAATTAGTTCTCCCGCTAATTTATTTAGGTTTCTAATCGACCTACCAAGAACGATTAGTGGCGACTCCAAATTTCAAAATCATTTAAACAAAAACCAAAGTTGCGATTCGGTAGGGCTTGGGAGGGTCCGCATTAGGTTAGTCAAATCTAATTAACCTAATAATCCGTTAACCCCTAGAATTAATTAAAATTTTTTTAGAGGGTCGCGACAGACTGGCGACTCCACTGGGGACAGAGATTTTTAAATTTTCGAAACAAGATACCAATTGGAATACTTAAATTTTTTCGAAATTTTAAGAGTCTTAGTGGACTTAGGCCAATGAAAATTTCATGCATATCTCGCTTCTGGCGATATTGTTTGGGACTCATTCTATATGTGTTATATGTTTTTGCAGGATGGGAGTTATAAGGGACGGAGTGTTTGGCTAACCCCTTTGTTTTGCAGGCTCGGTGTTGGGTTTATTTGTTTAATTTCGCACATTTTTAGAAGCGCTGTTTTGATATCAATAGTTGTGCATGTCTTGCATACTCTGAGGATCACGACACCTGCACACACAAGCGTCTAAACCCAAGTCGCGAAATTCTTCCGAGAAAACCATAGATAGGGATCGAATATGCAAAGCTCTTGCGTCGATTGCGCTCGGGTTGACCATATTTTATTCCGCTCATTATCTGAATTGACAATTCTTCCCATTGTGATTTGATTGCGCGGAGGGTAAGTTTGTCAATTCAGATAGTGGGAGCCTTTTTAGGTCCATACCTTGTCTCTCCTTCTTTTATTTTCTAGAGTCCACTCCTCACTTGAGTCATGCGCATGACTATGTGATTTGCATTTCTCCAAGGTAAAAGTAAGTTCTCTAATTTTATCTTGTATTTATTTTCGGTCGGTCCATGCTAGGTGTTAGTCAGTTTTTGAGCTTGATATTACGACCATTCTTTTTAAAAGAAAATAAAAATTAAATTTGTCCCTCATTTCTTTTAAAATTTTTTTTTGAAAAAATGATGTAAAAAAATCCCTTCATAGGAATTTTATTAACCAATAAGGGATTTTTGTCATATTTTTATTGCTTCAATAAAAATGAAATTTTCCTGAAAAAATTTTCCTCTGAAAATTTCAATAAAAAGAAAAATTCCTTAAAAAAAAACTCTAGTAGACATCAAGTGATTTTATCACATTTTTCAAATTATAAAAACTTGCAAGAAAATTCTTCTCGAGAAATTCGCTCATGTTTTTCTAAGAAAATTTTCTCTAAATAAAATTCGACTAATTGACCAATAAGAGATTTTTGTCATGTTTTTTTTCTCTCCAATAAAAATGAAATTTTCCCGACAAATTTTCCTCTGAAAATTTATTTCGATAAAAAGAAAAATTCCTTTAAAAAAACATCAAGTGATTTTATCACATTCTTTCAAATTATAAAAACTTGCAACAAAAATTCTTTTCGAGAAATTCGCTCATGTTTTTCTAAGAAAAGTTTCTGTAAATAAAATTAGACTAATGTCTCGGGGGAATTTCGTTAACCAATAAAGGATTTCTGTCATGTCTTTCCTGCTTCAATAAAAATAAAATTTTCCTGACAAATTTACCTCTGAAAATTTATTTTGATAAAAAGGAAATTCCTTCAAAAATTTTAGTAAACGTCAAGAGACTTTGTCACATTCCTTTAAAAAAATAAAAAAAAAGAATAATAAATCTGAAAAAAATTCTGTATCAGAAATTAACCCATTTCTTCCTAAGGAAATTTTTTTTTTCTTTCTTCTGATTTCTCTATAAAATAGAAAAAATCAAATTGGACTAATATAGGAGTCATGGACCGACATTTCTTGTGTCGCATACTAATTATATCCTTTTCTTTTGCAGAGAGATCCTAGATACCCCAGACGGGTGTAAAAATTAAGTTCAATAATATATCAAGAATCATCTTAGAAATACCAAAAGACGAAAAACACCGAGACTTCAACCGTTAATTTTGGGGGGCAAACGAACATTGTCCATCTTTGACAGACAAAGTTGTGTCAATCCGTAAACTTGTATGGGCAGTGTATTATGATATGACGGTGGATTTATACTGATTAAACATTGGGGCATATTTAATGTATTGCAGAGGATCCCGCGTCTTTTCAAAAACAATATGGATTATATAATCAGAACCCATGAAACAAATACCTTTACCTGATCAAATCAACCAGAGACCGGTCTTAAAATTTCCTCTTATCCGAAACATGCGGAGGGCTTTAGAGGACCGAGGTTCTATTAATGAACGTGGCCCACAGGAATTTCTCCCGACGCTACAGGCGACCGACACGAGCAAGTGGACGCCGAAAGAAACAAAATATGGATAAAAGTGGGCACACAACAGGTGGCCGGATTTACTACCAGCGCACTGATCGAGTTGTCATAGCGTTATTGTTCGTGATCTCAAGATGGATAGTGGGGGCCACCGCCGAACCCATCATTAATGTTCTCGATATCATCGTCTGGAGCAATTAAACAAGAACATCAAGAAGAACATTAAGCCTCGACATCTTCGGTACCTCAAATCGTTCTGTTATGCTATGCAGAAGAAACGATAGCAGGAAAATTAAAAAAAAAATAAAACAAAACACGTGAAGCTTTTCTTTCATTCCATTCATCAAAGAGTATTACAACAACTCACTGGGGAGGAAAGGTAAAGCCAAACTGGGCCCTGATGACCATTACGAAAGAGCTCAACTGACTCTCCAAACAGTTGATGCTCTGGATGCACCGGGCGCTCTCGGGATCAAGCTCCGCGAGCCTAAAGAAGAGGCGATCGCACTTCTCTTTAACCTGGGCCATAGTGGCCTCGTAATGCTCAACGGCAAACTCCAGGTCCGGAACCGCTGCCCTCTCGAAAGCAATGTCTGCCGTAATGTCATCAAGTCTCTCCTGCAGCCAACTACATTTACACCTCATCACAATATTGCCTGGCTCCTGTTCGGCGTAAGTTCGGACCAAGGCCAGACGGTCCACCAACTTTCCCCTCTCACGAACCAGCCACGAAAGCTGATCGTTGGCAAACTTGAGGGCCTTTTTGTGATTATCAGCCATAAACGTAACTGTTGCCAGACGCTCGTGCCGGTCTCGGTAACGGGCTTTCACGACGGCGGTCACAAGGACCGTCTCATAAGCACGGTTATAGGCAGCCAGAAAATTGATGAAGAGGGTCGAGAAGTTCCGGTACTCCTTCCCTAGTTGGGTACCCTCAACAGAAGCAGCGTCCACGGTCCTAAATAAACCGAGGATTTCAGCCTCAACGGTAGAGTTTTTGGCTATATGAGCGTAACCTCTACCAAGAAGATTGTAGAGTCTCTCCCACCCAGCTAGGACTTCGGCGGATAAGGTATGGTTAGGAGAATTGGCCATTTTTGAAAGCAGAATACGAAAGAAAGGGGGAGAGAGGTGAGGCAGATGAGCGGAATGCGAAGATGGTAATCTGCTTTGAAGTAAATATTGATTTCATAGTGACGGTATCAACCAGTCAAGATTTCTCTTATCTACCATTCTCTATTGGCACCACCCTCGTTGGCTCGAATTCCCATCAGATGGCGACTGCGAGCTAAGCGAGTCCGAAATCTCCGCAGAAAGTTTGACGAGACACCGCCACTTTGAAAAAGAAGACGGAAAGATGAGCTGAGTGGAAGACACGGCAAACGTTAGCGAAAAGGAGATACGACTTGTCTTCATTGGAGGACCCGCCAGTAAATCGACGGTGGAGATCTTGACAGGGGCCCTCTATCACGAAAAGAAAAAAGAAGACAAACTGAGCGAGAAACAAGGATTTCCCCTTTGATCAAAAGCTGAATATCAGATTTTCTCCCTCGGAAAATCTAATAGCGCTGCCCGTGAAGAGGGAAGTCGTTGCTATTGCCAGAGAGAGAACTTGTCCCCATTTGATAGTCAGAGTTCATTCGCAAGAACTCGCAGGAGAAAGATAGAGAGGAAGGAGTTCTCGTGGGAGAGGAATTAAAAACCTTCACCATCAAAGCATCGGCTTTCAAAGCCTGTTACGAGAAGGCATCAACGATCTCGTGATCCCTCAAGTCCAAGAAGACATCCCGAGGCGGTCTCGAATCGGCAGTCCTAGATCCAGAAATATGTCGAGTATTAGGGGAACGGGCGCATGTTCAACCCTGGTCAAAGCTGATGAAGTTCCTTACCCTGAGGGTCTACTGGTCATGGCCATTGACGGTAATCCAGTCTCTCTGTCAATCCTTGTTACCGTATTAAGAAAATGCCAGTATAAGGTTGTAGCTCAAGCAAAGGCGACAGAGGCCTTAGAGATATTATGGAGGAGTAGTGACCCGTTTGATATCGTCCTCACCGCCATGGTAGGGATTGACATGGATGTTTTCACTCTCTTGGAAGTCATCAATTCTAAATTAAACAAGCCAGTTCTCGTAATATCGGCAAGCGATGATCAGCAAGCCCTAATGAAGGCTGTCTTAAATGGGGCCCAAGACGTCGTAACGAAACCAGTTAGAGTTCAGATGCTTCAAAACATATGGCAGCACGTGGTAAGGAAGCAATTGCACGACCATGAGAACAAACATCAAGCCTTCAATTTTGTTCCAAGCAACTGGAGAAAGAAGATGAGTTGGTCTCCCGAGCTGTATCGTATGTTTGTTAATGCAGTTCAGCAGCTAGGAATAGATTCGGCACGGCCGCAACATATACTGGAAATTATGAAGGTAGAGGGACTCACTAAAGCAAATGTTTCGAGTCATCTTCAGAAGTACAGAAAAAGGGTGAGAGAACACAATGCAGCTCAGAATCAAGAAAACCAAGGCGGGACTGATCCAAGCCTGAACGTCGAGTCTCCTCGCCACCATAAGTTCCCCAGGTTAGCATGGGGCGAGCCACTTCCCATCATCAACCAAGCTAGTAGCCATGCCATCAATCCCCCAGGTGTTAATCAAAGTATCCCCCAGAATCACCCTAATACTCTTCAAGAGTATAGACCGCAGGAGCAGTGTATTCAGATTCCTTGGTTTGAGCACCAACCTGTGGCTAGAACTCATCCCATGATCAGCGCGCCTGCGCAGCCAGAGAATCAGACAAGAAGTTATCCTGAGCACTTCCACTTCTCTAATCCTCGAATGGAAGGAGTTTTTGGCAGCAGGACAGTTGGTGATCCCCACACTTTCTCGAGTAATGATGAAGGCTCCAGCATGAGAAGTCAAATTGCTCATGGCGAGGACAGAATGAGAAATCTACCGCCAGCATTTGCCAACAACAATGCCCAATTCGAGCATCAGTTGCTGGAAGGTTCAAGAGATTACCCAGATGATGCGCTTACTGCCCTAGTCAACCAGTTTAGGGTTGACAGACGTCCCAAGCCGCGATCAGAAGCCAGTGAGTAGGGACTCTCAAACATCGGTTATCCACACCCGAACCAACACGAGACTAGCTGATTATCGAAGAGCCACAGGAGAGGCAGAACTGACCTTGAATAAGTGCACCTTTCATTTCATGCTTAATTCCCCTGCGTATGATATTTTCCAGCTTTCTAAGTGTCTCGATTTAATTCAAGGACAAGGGGGCAATTTATTTATCCCGTCGAATGCGTGAATCCCTTTTTATGCTAGATTTAGGGCGGATCAATTTGTGGCAACGTCGCTGACTGCCATAATGAGAAATGTTGAATGGCCTCACGTAGGGAAATTTCAAGTGAAAAGCCCAGGCGAGCTCGAAGACGGGTAACTGTGTGTCGTTCCAATTTACCCTCAATCGTTGCAAAATGCTAAATTGGATTTGTTCCATTCTCACCCAGGGGATTGCAAAGTGCCTTAAGAGTGTCGCAAAATGAAATGACCCAATGGAATGTGATAGGACTCATTCGCGTTCAAGGTAACCTTCAAATTAAAGGAGCCCTCCGGTCCACGGACCCGATGGCATGGAAAATGATGATGGTCCAAGGCAACCCGAAAGAAAACAAGGCCCAACTAAGCAAAGCACATATGTGGCAAGCTCAAAGTGAAGGGCAACTCGGGACATACAATTCAATCCAATCCAAATGAAAGAACTTCCTCAATTCAAATTCAATGGAAGTATACACAAGGGTAAAACAGTATTGTTCCAATTTTTCTAGAATATGAAGAACATATACTGCCGCATTCTCTTTCATTTTTGCAGGGGAAGTCTCTACTGGCCAAATTTTCCTGTCTACCATTCCCTATCAGTATCACCTCTGCTACTCGTCTCCAATCTCGAGCCAAGCAAATCCGACGTCTCTACGGAAAAGTTGGACGAGACGCCACTACTTTGAAAAAGAAAGGATAAAAAATAAGCTGAGTGGGAGACAAAGACATTTTCGGCAGAAAAGAGATACGACTCGTCTTTATTGAAGAACTCGCCAGCAAAATGACGGTGGAGACAGCAACAAGGGGCCCCCTTCCACGGAAAGATGGAAGGAGACGAGCTGGGCGAGAGATACGATGAAAAGAAAATCGAGAAAGCCAGAACAATCGAGAGAGGCAATACAGTTGCTAAACCCACGTCTAATTTTAAAGGAGGCATCTTCTTGATAATTCTCATTCGTGCTCGAAAGAGAGACTCTTAAAGCATACGCAGTCTCCCAGAAAAATCCAGAGAGTGAAAATACAAGAAGAGATATCAAACTTTGAGAAATCGTTAACCAAATCGAAGATGTCTCAACCCAATACACTTGAAAGTTATCGTTACTTGCTGAATATGGGAGAGGAAGAATTCGAAGCCATATTTGGGATCGAGCCTATGGAGCCCGGCCCTTCCACCGACGACGTCCAAGAGCCCGGTAAGGACAATGACAACAACGGTAAAGGTCAAAAGAAGCGTTACCGTCGCCATACTGAGGAGCAAGTACGAAAGCTTGAAGCTTTCTTCAGAACGTGCCCTATGCCAGACGGCAAACAAAAAATGGAACTGAGTCAAGAGCTAGGCCTTGAACCTTCGCAAATCAAGTTCTGGTTTCAAAATAGACGAACCCGAATGAAGACTCGTCATGAGCACAACGAAGCCGAGTTTCTAAGAGTTGAAAATGAAAACCTCCGACCGGAAAACAAGATGTATAAAGAGACTTTTGACTCCGCCACCTGCCCCAACTGCAATAGCCTCCTCCTCACCCTCGATGAAATATATGATTTGAGGATCGAAAATGCACGTTTAAGAGGTGAGTTAGACCAATTTATAACAGGATCGAGTTCTGTTGGAGCAGGGTACAAAAGGACCAATGATATTGGATCAGTATCAATACCTCCCGAGGAAGAAGGGACAGATCACCACCAAGCAGACATTGACGATGATCTTTTCGCCATAATCAACCGGTTTGATATCGGTAAAGCATCGGGACTGTGATGCACTTGTTCAGCCAGTGACCACCAGACCTTCGATATGGCCGATGCATACCTAATTTGGGATGAAGCCAGCTGATCATGAGAGAGCCTGTAGAGGAAGCAGAACTGATCCTGAATGAGTGAATGTGTTTTATTTCCTTGCGTGATATGTTTTTCTGCTTTTGTGAATGTGTAAAAGCAAGGAGTAATAATCCGACTTCCCCCTATTAAATGCTCGAATCCGCCACCTCACCAACCTCGCGACGAATTGATGGCGAGTAAAAATTTGGATAAACCTTAAGGGTAACTCCGTATCGTTTCAATTTACCCTCAGTTGCTCCAAGTTTTAAAATTAAGCCCCTTCTATTCTCAGGAAATTGCAAATCGACCCGAGAACGCAATCATATCCGAATACAAGTTGAACAAAATTTGGGGGCAAATCGACTCATGGGCATTACCACGGGATGGACAGCTTCGGACAGAGGAAAGTACAAGCGAAAGACGCGAACAATCTCAGAAATGGGTAATTCTGTATCGTTCTAATGTGCACATAATCATCTCAAGTCTTGAATTGTCTTATTCCATTCTTAACATGGATTGCAAATTACCTCGAGAAATACCGTAACATGGCATAAGGTGATACAACAAGGCTGCTTTATCCCCAAAGATTAACCTTTGAAAGGATAGCCCCATGGACACCTATGGTCCAATGGACCGAATGGTATGGGGGATGACAGTAGGTCCGAAATATCCCGAGTTCGATCCCCGAGGGTGGGGAATGTTGTATGTATTATAAATAAATGAAACAACTTTTTGTGCATTTCTTTTTGCAAGCAGGAATACTCGACGAGTAATACCGAAGTCAATATTTTGCTACATTCTCGGCTTAATGGTGAAGCATCCAACAAAAGTCGAAGAAAACTCAATCCAGCAAAATTGGTAAAAGACTTGTCCAAGGCATTCAAGATGAAGGGTAAATTAGTATCGTTTCCAATTTATCCCTTTTAATACTGGTTGACATGTCTCCTTTTCTTTTCACAGGAAATATTTATACTAACATTTAACATGTTGAAGGAGACAAATCCAAAAGAAAAGTATGATCACCTGACAAGATCTATTCTGGTGAAAAATGGGGCAAATTGATCGCAAGCTCTGAAACGAAAAAGCAAATATGTCTTCCTTATCTCGTTTGGTTTCAAGAATAATTTCTCTGCTTCTTGCAGGGGCATTAAACAAACCAAAATGCTCCCTCGCCCATATGCTTCATCGCGCAGGGGTAAAGTTTGAGACAAACCACCCCTCGACATAAGGAGTAGGCTTCCCAATTTGTTCGGTCCGCCCACATACCAGGGGCAATTTAAATTCGCCCATATTTGCACATTATATAAACACACGTGATGCTAAAAAATTGTCACATCTGCATTGTACTTACACAGTTCATGAATTATGTATGACTATTCCGTGTGTTTAACTTACCAACTCCAACTTAGAGCATAAACTGCACAGGAGATATCAAATGTACAGAATAGGGCATGACAGGATGAGGAAAGGCAAACCATTTCCACACAGGTCTAACATTTTGATCTACAGATAAACAGCCTTTCTCCAGAGTGAGAAAAAGCCATTTTGGAATGAAGTCCCCCATTCAGATTACATTCGAGGTGTTCATACTATAAGAACCTCCTTAAACAGAAGTGGTAATGCAATACATGATCTATATGTTGATCGATTGCATCATGAGTTATTACATAGACTGCCTTTAATCATGGCAAACTTAGCTGAACAATTTTGTATGAACCAATGAACGCATTGATGAAAATGCTTGCACATGTTAGCTCTGACATTGCCCGACAGGCAACACATTCCCGGTGTTTGAGTTACCTTCCAAAGTCTTGAAATTCATTCGGCGATTATTGAATGAACAAGCCTGGTTGTCCAGAAGCCACCAAGCATTTCTTCCAAATTCTCAGGTAAGTATATCTTCAACCAGAACCTTTCAAGAGAATGAATTCTGACGGTTGTTGGGATACTCGAATCCATTGCGGTATATACAGGTATCCACATTCTTCAATAAAGCATGATTTGTCTCAAGGACAGAAATGTTCGAGACCTTTTGATCTCTGCCTCTTTGGTTTATTCCTAAAACGATAGGAGAATATAATTTGGGTTTGAGCTTCTGCAGGATTCCTGGTCTCCCCAGATTTCAGAATGGCACCCTTTGAGGTACATAAAGTCCTTTTTACAGGCAAATCAAGTCCTTCTTACAGGCACAAAGTCCTTCTTACAGGCAAATCAAGTCCTTCTTACGGCATAAAGTCCTTCTTACAGGCAAATCAAGTCCTTCTTACAGGCATAAAGTCCTTCTTACAGGCAAACAAAGTCCTTCTTACAGGCAAATCAAGTCATTCTTACAGGCACAAAGTCCTTCTTACAGGCAAAGTAAGTCCTTTTTACAGGCAAACAAAGTCCTTCTTACAGGCAAAGTAAGTCCTTCTTACAGGCACAAAGTTCTTCTTACAGGCAAAGCACCAAGTCCTTTTTACTGGCACTAAGTCCTTTCTACAGGCACCAAGTCCTTCTTACAGGTATCTCCATATGGTGACCTACCATACGGGTCAAATCTCAATCAAAATTTAATCAGTAGAATCCTTTTATTAGGAATCTACCATGGTACGACCCACCATACGGGTCAAATTTTAATTCAATTTTTAATCAGTAGAATCCTTTTATTAGGAATCTACCATGGGTTAATCCACCATACGGGTTCAAGTTCAACCACCCTAAAGTTTTTTTATATAACGAATCCTTAGGTTCTCATTTCATTTTCAGTGGAACAATCATGTCACGACTCTTTTTATTTCCTTGTATTGAGTTGATAAGAATCCAGGTGTCATCTCGTTTTTGAAATGAACCTCTACCGAGCTTCCTTTCAAAGAGGGGCAGCTGTTGACACCTGATCTTTAATCATTTTTTCTATTGCTAAAGTAATAAAAAATCCATAAAAATTCATAAAATTGAAAAATCAACTTTGGGGACCTTAGCCAAGCCTAGGGAACCAATTTTGACCAAAAAAACGATTTTTCATATTTTCAGTATTTTTACGTATTTTTTATTTATTTATTTTCAAAAATTAATAGAAAATCCATAAAAATTCATAAAATTGAAAAATCAACTTTGGGAACCTTAGCCAAGCCTAGGGAACGAATTTTGACCAAAAAATAATTTTTCATATTATATATATTTTAATTTTTTTTTAAAAAAAATACAAAAATATTTGAAAATATTGAAAAAAATAACATTTGAGGCCAAAAAATACACAAAGATAGTTAATATTTTTATTTTAAATCTATTTTCATATTGGCCATCGCAAATTCAGAAAAATCCAATTCGAGTCACGTGTTCCTTCACGAGTATAATCTCGAATCGGGCTTAAAAAAATTTAATTTGAGTCAACTTATTTTTAACTTTCACTTTTTATGAGTTGTGACATTGTCTTCTAATATTTTAAATTTTCATCTTGGCCCAATTATACCCAGAATGACTTAATTTTGCAAAAGGGCTTTAATTAAATTATGCATTATTTTCAGCGACAAGAAATGAGCTTAAATTTGACATGTGGTAAATTTTGGTGTGTCAAAAATTGTGAGGAGATTTGGACTTAAAGAAATATATTTTTTCAGGGACTGAATTGTAAATACTTAAAATTCAAGGACTAAAGTGCAAATACCTAACTCTTGAAGGATTATTTTACAAATAATAAAAAGAAAAGTTAGTGGATAAATTAGAATAGAGAAGGGAAGATGAAGAAGAGGAGATGAAGAAGAGAAGTTGGAGAAGAATGGATGGAGAAAATAAGATAAGAATAGAGAAGGGAAGATGGAGATGAAGAAGAGTTAGTAGAGAAATTAGAATGGAAGATAAGAATAGAGAAGGGAAGATGGAGATTAAGAAGAGTTAGTGGAGAAATTAGAATGGGAGATAAATATGGAGAAGGGAAGATGAAGATGAAGAAGAGTTAGTGGAGAGATTAGAATGTGAGATAGAGATGGAGAATGGAAGATGAAAATGAAGAAGAGTTAGTGGAGAAATTAGAATGGGAGATAGAGTTAGTGGAAAAATTAGAATGGGAGATAGATGAGTAGGTTATAAAAGGAGGAAGAAGTGAGCTTGAGAGAGGATTCTTGAGAGAGAAAATTTGAAGTGTTTGGGAGAATTTTTTGGAGAGAAAATTTTGGATGTTTGAGAGAGTTTTGGGAGATTGAAGAAAATTTTGAGAGAAAGAAAATACCAAAAGAGAGAGAATTTTGAAGATGATGGGAGTTTAAAGCTAGGGGTTATCATCACAAATTCCTTCATCGATCAATATAAATCAAGAGTTCATCCTCGTCAACGAGCAAACAAATTCAAGCTAAGTGTTTTTATTTATTCATTTATTTATGATTTTACTCGCAAATTAGCACAAATTGTATACACTTTCTCCATCTCCTTTTTCTTCCATATTTTATGTCAGGAGAAAGATATCTCTACGTCAACAGCAAAAATCTCGTCGAGATGCAAAAATCGGCCCAGACAAGCTCCTAAGCTGTCCACCGGTTTCTCAACTGATCTGTGACTAAAAGTCCCTCTTAATTCAAAAGAAACTCTCTATATTGGGAACATAGAGAGCGAAAATCAATTATAGAAATCCCTCCCAAAAAAATGGGAGATAAGTACTCTTTCTACTCTTCTGGTTTTAGGTGCAGATTAGCACATATTTTGTATACTAACACTTCACTCTATTTTATGTCAGGAAGCCGCAGCTCTATATCAATGGTCAATCCTATGGAAGCACAAAATCAGCTTGGAGGAGTCCTCAAGCGCGCACAAATTTCAAATTGTTGAATCAATTCGTTGTATTTCATTTTAAAAAATTCATACCCCAAAATGGAGAGGACAAAGTCCATCCGCAATTTAAATACCTGCACCATAAATCCCAAAGGGAAGAGCCAAGCCAATGCTTAGCCTCCCATTGGAGGTTTTTACTTATAGTAGTTAAATACCTGCACCTTAAATCCCAAAGGGAAGAGCCAAGCCAATGCTTAGCCTCCCATTGGAGGTTTTTACTTACAGTAGTTAAATACCTGCACCTTAAATCCCAAAGGGAAGAGCCAAGCCAATGCTTAGCCTCCCATTGGAGGTTTTTACTTACAGTAGTTAAATACCTGCAACTTAAATACTTGTACCTTAAATCCCAAAGGGAAGAGCCAAGCCAATGCTTAGCCTCCCATTGGAGGTTTTTACTTACAGTAGTTAAATACCTGCAACTTAAATACCTGTACCTTAAATCCCAAAGGGAAGAGCCAAGCCAATGCTTAGCCTCCCATTGGAGGTTTTTACTTACAGTAGTTTAAATACTTGCAACTTAAATACCTGTACCTTAAATCCCAAAGGGAAGAGCCAAGCCAATGCTAGGCCTCCCATTGGAGGTGTTTATTCACTGTCATGTACTTCCTATAATTTAATTTTTGAATCATCAGACCCAAAAGATGAGTAGGTCGTAATACTGCACAGAAGTCGTTAACACACTCCCTCTTTCGGCTTTAGGGAATCTTTAACACTTAAAAAAATATAACAAATAAAAATATACACCATCCATGCATTCTATTTAAAAAGTGAAAACACAAAAGAGAATACATTACTAGAGCTTTAGGAATAAACCAAGCCTGAGTTGCCGGATTAGGATATCCATGAAATTAAGGTACCGAAAGGGCATTAGTTTTAATTAACTAGTGTAACCAAGTCCCCGAGCTCATAATCTCTGGTTCGCAGGAATAAATTAGTTCTCCCGCTAATTTATTTAGGTTTCTAATCGACCTACCAAGAACGATTAGTGGCGACTCCAAATTTCAAAATCATTTAAACAAAAACCAAAGTTGCGATTCGGTAGGGCTTGGGAGGGTCCGCATTAGGTTAGTCAAATCTAATTAACCTAATAATCCGTTAACCCCTAGAATTAATTAAAATTTTTTTAGAGGGTCGCGACAACTTTGAAGATGGACCTTGCAGTATTGGGGTTTCCAATGGAAGGTTCCAGAGACGGCATTTTCACCTGATTGGTGCCTGCTTTTCAGGACTTGAAAATGGACCTTTCCGTATCGGGATTTCCGATGAAAGGGTTCTAGAGGTGGCATTTCGCCTAATTGGTCCCTGCTTTTCAAGACTTTGAAGATGGACCGTTTCGTATTGGGGTTTCCAATGGAAGGTCTCCAGAGATGGCATTTCGCCTGAAGTTAAGGCCGTATTGCTTTCTTGCGCAGATGAGGTCTTTGAGAAATGAAGATGTATCGCCTTCTGGTGTAGGTAAAGTCTTCGAAGATAGGAGGCCGTGCTGAAAATGCTTGGCGAGCATTTGCCAACAGGGCTTGTTTGTTCAATAGCCCTTGGATGAATTTCGAGACCTCGGAGGGTAACTCGACTATCAAGAATGCACTACCTGTCAGACAGTGTAAGAGGTAACATATGCAAGCATTTTTATCAATGAGTTCATCGGTTCATGCAAAACCATCCAGTTGAGTTTGCAATGATTAAAACCGTATGTGTATGCTCATAATGTGGATCATGCATGACTATTCTGTCAAGTTTGCATTTCCAATTCTGTTCAGGGAGGTTATCATGTCATGAATACCTCGAATGTAACCTGAATGGGGACTTCAGTCCGAAAGGGCTTTCTCTCACTCTCGAGAAAGGCTGTTTATCCTGATTGCAGGATTTGAAAAGAAATCACTCAACCTTACCATCATCGCATTCAGCAAGGGTCTGAGTAATCTCGCAATTGTTGACACCTGATTTTTAATCATGTTTTCTCTTTTAAAATTAATACAAAATCTATAAAAATTTGTAAAATTGAAAAATCAATTTTGGGGACCTTGGCCAAGCTTAGGGAATCAATTTTGACCAAAAAATAATTTTTCATATTTTTGGTATTTTTCAGCATTTTTTATTTTCGAAAATTAATAGAAAATCCATAAAAATTGAGAAAATTATAAAATCAACTTTGGAAGCCCTAGCCAAGCCTAGGCAACCATTTTTGAACAAAAAAATAATTTTTCATATTTTTTGAATTATATATATTTTTAGAAATTAGGAAAATATTTAATAAATAATGGCGTTTGAGGTCACAAAAAAATATGTAAAAATGGTCAATATTTTTCTTTTAAATTCCTTTTCATGTTGGCCATCACAAATTTTTTTAAAAAAAAAACCCAATTCGGGGTCGTGTATTTCTTCACGAGCATAATCTCGAATTGAGCCTAAAAAATTTAATTTGAGTCAATTTATTTTCATTTTTTCACTTTTAGAAGTTGTGACATTATTTTCTAATATTTTAAATTTTTATCTTGGCCCAATTATACCCGGAATGACTCAATTTTACAAAAGGGCTTTAATTAAATTTTGCGGCAAGAAATAAGCATAGGGGAGATGTGTTGAAAATTTTTCGAAGATTTGGACTTAAAGAAATATTTCTCCGTGGACTGAATTGCAAATACTTAAAATCTCATGGACTAGAGTGCAAATACTTAACATTTGAGGGATTATTTTGTAAATAATAAAAAGAAGAGTTAGTGGAGAAATTAGAATAGAGACGGAAAGATGGAGAAGAGGAGATAGAGAATGGAAGATGGAGAGGAGGAGATGAAGAAGAGGAGATGGAGATGAGGAGATGGAGAAGAGAAGATGGAGAAGAATAGATGAGAATAGAGAAGGGAAGATGGAGATGAAGAAGAGTTAGTAGAATAGGAGATAGATATGGAGAAGGGAAGATGGAGATGAAGAAGAGTTAGTGGAGAAATTAGAATGTGAGATAGAGATGGAGAATGGAAGATGTTGAAGAAGAAGAGTTAGTGGAGAAATTAGAATGTGAGATAGAGATGGAGAATGGAAGATGTTGAAGAAGAAGAGTTAGTGGAAAAATTAGAATGGAAGATAAATGAATGGGTTATAAAAGGAGGAAGAAGAGAGCTTGGAAGTGTTTGGGAGAATTTTTTGGAGAGAAAATTTTGGATGTTTGAGAGAGTTTTGGGAGATTGAAGAAAAATTTGAGAGAAAGAAAATACCAAAAGAGAGATAATTTTGAAGACGATGGAAGTTTAAAGCTAGGGGTTATCATCACAAATTCCTTCATCGATCAATATAAATCAAGAGTTCTTCCTCGTCAACGAGCAAGCAAATTCGAGCTAAGTGTTTTTATTTATTCATTTGTTTATGGTTTTACTTGCAAATTAGCACAAATTGTATACACTTTCTCCATCTCCTTTTTTTTTCTCCATATTTTTATGTCAGGCAAAGGACAACTCCAAGTCAACGGTAAATCTTATGGAGGTGTAAACACAAAAAGAGAGCACTCCACTAGAGCATAAGGAATAAACCAAGCCTGAATTGCCAAATCAGGATATCCATGAAATTAAGGTACCGAAAGGGCATTAGTTTTAATTAACTAGTGTAACCAAGTCCCCGAACTCATAATCTCTGGTTCGTAGAAGTAATTTAGTCCTCCCGCTAATTTACTTAGATTTTTAATCAACCTACCAAAAATGATTAGTGGCGACTCTAAATTCTAAAATCATGTGAAAAAAATCAAAGTTGCGATTTGGTAGAGCTTGGGAGAGCTCGAACTAGGTTAGTTAATTTAATTAATTAATCTGGTAATCCATTAACCTAAAAATGAATTTTAGGTCGCGACAGCTTGGCGACTCCGCTGGGGACTTGTTCTTAATTTTTGAAAAAATTTAAAAACCTAGAGGACTTAGGCCAGAAAAATTTCATGAAAATTCATTTGGTTTGACTTGGTTGGATTCTGATCTTTAGGTGTTAAATAGTTTTGCAGGATGGGAGTTACAAGGGGTAGAGTGTTTGGCTAACCCTTTGTTTTGCAGGTCTGGTGTGTGGGAATTAAATTTAAATTATGCACATTATTGAAGCGGTGTTTGCATTTAAATGTTATGCATGTGTTTACAGTTTTAGCACTACATCACACACGTCCCGTGGCCGGACCTGGGCTACTAGTTTTAGGATGGTATTGTGATTTGGTTTTAGCGTTCGGCGTGAGATCACGTCGAAAGTTAGCCTAGATTCAATCCCGAACCTCTTTTCAAAAATGAGTTTAAAAGTTAGGCCTCAGGCTTGGTAAGATTACCAAAGCAGTGGTTTTAATTTTTAGCTCGAGCAGCCGAAGTGGGAAGGCTCGGCTAATCCTGGTTACGTCGTCGGATCACGGCTAATCTTGATTATGTGCGCGAGATTGTCGCCTTGCCGTAAGTCTTTCGCTTCAATTTGTCAGCCTTTAGAGTAGATAGGCTAAGATTTAAACTCACGATTCATGTGCATGTCTATGTGACCTACATGGTATTTTTCACGGTGAAAGTAAGTTTTCTAACTTCGTCTTGTATTTATTTTTGGTCGGTCCATGATAAGTGTCAGTTAAATTTTGGACTTAACCACGTGGTCATTTTTTTCAAAGAAAATGAAAAATCGAAATCAAATTGGTGTCCCATTTCTGAAAAGATGAATGCAGAAAAATCCCTTTGGGAAATTTTGTCGGCCAATAAAAAGATTTTGTCACATTTCTCCTTACTGCTTCAATGGATACAAGATTTTCTTGACAAATTTACCCTTGAAAATTTATTGTGATAAAAGAAGGTAATTTCTTCGGGAAATTTGTTAAATGTCAAAGGATTTTACCACAGTCTTCTGAGTTATAAAATCTGCAAGAAAACTCTTTCTGGGAAATTTGTCCATGTCTTCCTAAGAAAATTTCATCTGATTTCTTCATAAAATGGAAAACTAAAATTGGGCCAATCTAAGAGTCATGGACCGACCTCTCTTAGATCACATACTAATTATTCCCTTTACTTTTGCAGGGAATCACAAGTACCCCAGGCGGGAGCAAAATTGGATTCAACATTATTCCAGAAATAATCTTGAAGAATGCGAAAGGATCGGAAGTTGCCAATGCTTTAACTAATAACCTTGGGGCTAAGCGAAGAGATCGATACTCTCGGAGTCAGAAATGCGTCAATTAGTAGGGATTGCAAATTGCCTCGAAGAGTACCATAATGTGAAATGGCCCAATGCAATGCAACAACGCCGCGTTACCCTAAGGATTAATCCTTGAAAGGAAAGCCTCATGGACGTTTACAGCCTAATGAGCCTGATGACATTTGGAATGACAATGGTTCGAAGCAGTCCGAGCTCGATCCTCAAGGTCGAAGAATGTTGTAAATGTTGTGAATGAATAATACAATCCCTCGCATGTTTCCTTTTTGCAGTAAGAAACAGGAATACTTGACGAACAATATTGAAGCCAGTATTTTGCCACAATCTTGGCCCTAATGATCAAGTGTCCAACGAAAACTGGAGACAAACTCGACTCAGTGAACCTGATAAAGGGATCATGCAAAACAATCAAGATGAAGGGTAAACCAGTATCGTTTCCAATTTATCCCTTCTAATACCAGCTAACATGTCTCCTTTTCTTTTGACAGGAAATGTTAATACTAACATTTAACATGTTGAAGGAGACAACCCCAAGCGGCAAATTATGATCATCTGATAAGATCCTTACTGATAAAACTGGGGCAAATTGATGGCAAACTCCTGATTTGAAAAGAAAAGGGCGAATTCAGAGACAAGCCACTCCTTAACTTAAGGAGTGAACCCTCAATTTGTGCGGTCAGCACATCCAGGGGCAATTCGAATCCCTCCTTTCCTGAGAATTTCTCTTCCATGCTTGCACATTCTGTAAACACACGAAGTGCTAAAAATTGCCGCATCTGCATTGCATTTACACATGCCATGATTCATGTATGACTGTTCTGCATGTTTAATTTTGCCAATTCTGGCTTGGGGCATAAACTGCATATGATACATTGAATGTGTAGAATGGGGGCATGACAGGATGATGAAAGGCACCCCATTTCCATACACGTCCCATATCCATAGTGAGTTATGTGCCAAATAGGTTCCGTATTCCCCAAGGCGATGGGTTTTCTCGCGAAAAATACGATAGCCGAAGTGAAGGAGGTATTCATTCTCCATCCCAAACACTTCAGGTAACCATTGACAACCCATTTGAGCGGCGGTTTCATTTTGTAACCCCTGTCAAGAACCACCCCACATCGGGGGCCAAATGGAGATAGTTCCAGCAAAATCATGATGAAAAGGGTTAGAAATTTTCTTGCTTGGACTGACATCAATCTTCGAGTTTTTCTTTGCATGATACTCGAACTTTAATTCAAGTGCATTAGGATGACGAAGAGTATTCGTTTCTCTATCCTACACACTCATCCTTTGCATAGCCCAATTGAGCCTGCAAATTCATTTCTCAAGCCCATATTGGTGATCATTGCTCATTTCAAGGCAAAGATAACGGCTTCCCCCCAAGGAACAGAATTGAAGATAATTGGGCCAATAGAGAATTCTCGAATGAGCCCATTTCATATGCTAGACTTTTCATGTAATGTCTAGTATCATCTTTTGAAAATCATCTTGTTGCTAAAATTCAAAGCCACAAGATTGTCAAGGAGAAAAGAAAAAATGTAGCCTAAAGAAAATGGGCCTGCTCCCAAAAGGGAGTCGGGAGTAAGAAAAGCAAAGGCTACTCCAAAGAATCTCGGGCATAAAGAGCAAAGTGCCTATCAAAAGCAAGGCCAATGCCCATATATCTGTAATGAACTTCTGACTTCGATCATACATTTTGAGAATTCCCAAAAAAGGATCCCTAAAAAAGTCAGTTTGCAAAGTGTAAAAGAACTACCACCCCTCAGCCAATGGTGGTATTCATTGAAGACAAATTCAGGAAGATCAAAGATCGGTGACAAGACTGCAGTGATCACCAATACCAAGCCCTTCTCATATGTTTTTCTGAGCCAAAACGAGCCCTTCGTTTCTCAGACCCAAATCCCGACCTACGTTACGACCCTTGAAAGTCTCTTCTGATTAGAGCACTTGAATTAATGTAAGAGTTGAATGACTTTAAGAATTGCTCGAAGAAGTTCGAGCAAGATTATTTCTCTCTCATTTTGCAGGGTTCTTGACTTGTAAACCCGGAGCAGATGATGAAGACTCTTTTGTCAATGGCCTTGACTCGAAATGAGTCCCCTTTGATAAGCCTTTGACCCAGCCCACATTATGGTCCTAATCAAGACCTCCATATCGGCTTGATCGTATCAATTGCGAGATTACTTAGACCCTCGCTGATTGCGATGATGGTAAGGTTGAGTGATTTCTTTTCAAATCCTGCAATCAGGATAAACAAGCCTTTCTCGAGAGTGAGAGAAAGCCCTTTCGGACTGAAGTCCCCATTCAAGTTACTTTCGAGGTATTCATGACATGATAACCTCCCTGGACAGAATTGGAAATGCAAACTCGACAAAATAGTCATGCATGATCCACATTATGAGCATACACATACGGTTTTAATCATTGCAAACTCAACTGAATGGTTTTGCATGAACCGATGAACTCATTGATGAAAATACTTGCACATGTTACCTCTGACACTGTCTGACAGGTAGTGCATTCCTGATAGTCGAGTTACCCTCCGAGGTCTCGAAATTCATCCAAGGGCTATTGAACAAACAAGCCCTGTTGGCTAATGCTCGCCAAGCATTTTCAGGTGAGTATATCTTTAGCTTGAACCTTTCAATTCTGATGATTGTTTGGGTGCTCAAATCCATTGCAGCACATAAGGTCATTAAGTGAGTAAGCAGACATGATACAATCAGTCTGTCTATGCCTCGATCATTAACTCAGAAGATCCAGGTAAGTCTTCTGAACCCTTGCGACTCATGATCAACATGCTCTCATGAAGTCTTCATCAGCTCACGATTGATATAACCTCGTGTTCTCAAGCTTTATCAAATCATGATTGACCAACTCTCGTGTTCTTGATCTTTGCCTCATCGGTTTATTCCTAAAGTGATGAGACAACAAAAATTGGGTTTGAGCTTCTGTAGGATTCCTGGTTTCCCCAGATCCTAGAATGGCACCCTTCATGGTAAGTGAAATTGGGTTTGAGCGTTTGCAGGATTCCTGGTCTCCCCAGATCCCAGATTGGCACCCGAAAATCATTTTCTCAATCAATACCTCTTCAGTCTACCCAAAAGGTGACATTTAGGGTATACTGTCTCTAGAGCCCTTTCATTGGAGACCCCAACACGGGATGGTCCATTTTCAAAAGTCCTTTTTATAGGCGACCCAAAGTCCTTCTTACAGGCAACCCAAAGTCCTTTCTACAGGCAACAAAAGTCCTTCTTACAGGCACAAAAGTCCTTTCTACAGGCACTCAAAGTCCTTTCTACAGGCACCCAAAGTCCTTTCTACAGGCAACAAAAGTCCTTCTTACAGGCAACAAGTCCTTTCTACAGGCACCCAAAGTCCTTTCTACAGGCACTTAAAGTCCTTTCTACAGGCACACTAAAGCCCTTCTTACAGGCACCCAAGTCCTTTCTACAGGCACCAAGTCCTTTTTATAGGCACAAAGTCCTTCTTACAGGCATTTCCATGGGGTGACCCACCATACGGGTCAAATTTTAATCAGTAGAATCCTTTCATTAGGAATCTACCATGGGACGACCTAGCATACGGGTCAAATTTCAAATTTTAATCAGTAGATCCTTTCATTAGGAATCTACCATGGGACGACCTACATACGGGTCAAATTTCAATTTTAATCAGTAGAATCCTTTCATTAGGAATCTATCATGGGGTGACCTACCATGCGGGTCCAAGTTCATCCACCCTGAGGTCTTCTTATAATGGATCCTTAGGCTCTCATTCCATTTACAGTAGAGCATGCGTGTCAGGCAACGGCCATACGATGGGCAGGTAAGTGCCAGGTAACCTCTCCACTCTAGCTCTCCCTCACTGTCGCGACCCTCTAAAAAAAAATTTTAAATTTTAAAAGGGGTTAACGGATTATTAGGTTAATTAGATTTGACTAACCTAATGCGGACCCTCCCAAGCCCTACCGAATCGCAACTTTGGTTTTTGTTTAAATGATTTTGAAATTTGGAGTCGCCACTAATTGTTCTTGGTAGGTCGATTAGAAACCTAAATAAATTAGCGGGAGAACTAATTTATTCCTGCGAACCAGAGATTATGAGCTCGGGGACTTAGTTACACTAGTTAATTAAAACTAATGCCCTTTCGGTACCTTAATTTCATGGATATCCTAATCCGGCAACTCAGGCTTGGTTTATTCCTAAAGCTCTAGTAGGGTATTCTCTTTTGTGTTTTCACTTTTTAAATAGGATGCATGGATGGTATATATTTTTATTTGTTATATTTTTTTAAGTGTTAAAGATTCCCTGAAGCCGAAAGAGGGAGTGTGTTAACGACTTCTGTGCAGTATTACGACCTACTCATCTTTTGGGTCTGATGATTCAAAAATTAAATTATAGGAAGTACATGACAGTGAATAAACACCTCCAATGGGAGGCCTAGCATTGGCTTGGCTCTTCCCTTTGGGATTTAAGGTACAGGTATTTAAGTTGCAAGTATTTAAACTACTGTAAGTAAAAACCTCCAATGGGAGGCTAAGCATTGGCTTGGCTCTTCCCTTTGGGATTTAAGGTACATGTATTTAAGTTGCAGGTATTTAACTACTGTAAGTAAAAACCTCCAATGGGAGGCTAAGCATTGGCTTGGCTCTTCCCTTTGGGATTTAAGGTACAGGTATTTAAGTTGCAGGTATTTAACTACTGTAAGTAAAAACCTCCAATGTGAGGCTAAGCATTGGCTTGGCTCTTCCCTTTGGGATTTAAGGTGCATTTATTTAAGTTGCAGGTATTTAACTACTATAAGTAAAAACCTCCAATGGGAGGCTAAGCATTGGCTTGGCTCTTCCCTTTGGGATTTATGGTGCAGGTATTTAAATTGCGGATGGACTTTGTCCTCTCCATTTTGGGGTATGAATTTTTTAAAATGAAATACAACGAATTGATTCAACAATTTGAAATTTGTGCGCGCTTGAGGACTCCTCCAAGCCGATTTTGTGCTTCCATAGGATTGACCATTGATATAGAGCTGCGGCTTCCTGACATAAAATAGAGTGAAGTGTTAGTATACAAAATATGTGCTAATCTGCACCTAAAACCAGAAGAGTGGAAAGAGTACTTATCTCCCATTTTTTTGGGAGGGATTTCTATAATTGATTTTCGCTCTCTATGTTCCCAATATAGAGAGTTTCTTTTGAATTAAGAGGGACTTTTAGTCACAGATCAGTTGAGAAATCGGTGGACAGCTTAGGAGCTTGTCTGGGCCGATTTTTGCATCTCGACGAGATTTTTGCTGTTGACGTAGAGATATCCTTCTCCTGACATAAAATATGGAAGAAAAAGGAGATGGAGAAAGTGTATACAATTTGTGCTAATTTGCGAGTAAAACCATAAATAAATGAATAAATAAAAACACTTAGCTTGAATTTGTTTGCTCGTTGACGAGGATGAACTCTTGATTTATATTGATCGATGAAGGAATTTGTGATGATAACCCCTAGCTTTAAACTCCCATCATCTTCAAAATTCTCTCTCTTTTGGTATTTTCTTTCTCTCAAAATTTTCTTCAATCTCCCAAAACTCTCTCAAACATCCAAAATTTTCTCTCCAAAAAATTCTCCCAAACACTTCAAATTTTCTCTCTCAAGAATCCTTTCTCAAGCTCACTTCTTCCTCCTTTTATAACCTACTCATCTATCTCCCATTCTAATTTTTCCACTAACTCTATCTCCCATTCTAATTTCTCCACTAACTCTTCTTCATTTTCATCTTCCATTCTCCATCTCTATCTCACATTCTAATCTCTCCACTAACTCTTCTTCATCTTCATCTTCCCTTCTCCATATTTATCTCCCATTCTAATTTCTCCACTAACTCTTCTTAATCTCCATCTTCCCTTCTCTATTCTTATCTTCCATTCTAATTTCTCTACTAACTCTTCTTCATCTCCATCTTCCCTTCTCTATTCTTATCTTATTTTCTCCATCCATTCTTCTCCAACTTCTCTTCTTCATCTCCTCTTCTTCATCTTCCCTTCTCTATTCTAATTTATCCACTAACTCTTCTTTTTATTATTTGTAAAATAATCCTTCAAGAGTTAGGTATTTGCACTCTAGTCCTTGAATTTTAAGTATTTACAATTCAGTCCCTGAAAAAAATATATTTCTTTAAGTCCAAATCTCCTCACAATTTTTGACACACCAAAATTTACCACATGTCAAATTTAAGCTCATTTCTTGTCGCTGAAAATAATGCATAATTTAATTAAAGCCCTTTTGCAAAATTAAGTCATTCTGGGTATAATTGGGCCAAGATGAAAATTTAAAATATTAGAAGACAATGTCACAACTCATAAAAAGTGAAAGTTAAAAATAAGTTGACTCAAATTAAATTTTTTTAGGCCCGATTCGAGATTATACTCGTGAAGGAACACGTGACTCGAATTGGATTTTTCTGAATTTGCGATGGCCAATATGAAAATAGATTTAAAATAAAAATATTAACTATCTTTGTGTATTTTTTGGCCTCAAATGTTATTTTTCCAAAATTTTCAAATATTTTTGTATTTTTAAAAAAAAAAATTAAAATATATATAATATGAAAAATTATTTTTTGGTCAAAATTCGTTCCCTAGGCTTGGCTAAGGTTCCCAAAGTTGATTTTTCAATTTTATGAATTTTTATGGATTTTCTATTAATTTTCGAAAATAAATAAATAAAAAATACGTAAAAATACTGAAAATATGAAAAATCGTTTTTTGGTCAAAATTGGTTCCCTAGGCTTGGCTAAGGTCCCCAAAGTTGATTTTTCAATTTTATGAATTTTTATGGATTTTTTATTACTTTAGCAATAGAAAAAATGATTAAAAATCAGGTGTCAACAGCTGCCCCTCTTTGAAAGGAAGCTCGGTAGAGGTTCATTTCAAAGACGAGATGACACCTGAATTCTAATCGACTCAATACAAGGAAATAAAAAGAGTCGTGACATGAATGTTCCACTGAAAATGAAATGAGAACCTAAGGATTCGTTATATAAAAAAAACTTTAGGGTGGTTGAACTTGAACCCGTATGGTGGATCAACCCATGGTAGATTCCTAATAAAAGGATTCTACTGATTAAAAATTGAATTAAAATTTGACCCGTATGGTGGGTCATACCATTTGACCCGTATGGTGGGTCGTACCATGGTAGATTCCTAATAAAAGGATTCTACTGATTAAATTTTGATTGAGATTTGACCCGTATGGTAGGTCACCCCATGGAGATACCTGTAAGAAGGACTTGGTGCCTGTAGAAAGGACTTGGTGTCTGTAAAAAGGACTTGTGCCTGTAAGAAGGACTTGATTTGCCTGTAAGAAGGACTTACTTTGCCTGTAAGAAGGACTTTGTGCCTGTAAGAAGGACTTGCGTTGCCTGTAAAAAGGACTTTGTTTGCCTGTAAGAAGGACTTTGTTTACCTGTAAGAAGGACTTTGTTTGCCTGTAAGAAAGACTTGATTTGCCTGTAAGAAGGACTTTATGCCTGTAAGAAGGACTTGATTTTCCTGTAAGAAGGACTTTGTGCCTGTAAGAAGGACTTGATTTGCCTATAAGAAGGACTTGGTTTGCCTGTAAGAAGGACTTAGTTTGCCTGTAAGAAGGACTTGATTTGCCTGTAAGAAGGACTTTGTGCCTGTAAGAAGGACTTGGTTTGCCTGTAAGAAGGACTTAGTTTGCCTGTAAGAAGGACTTGATTTGCCTATAAGAAGGACTTTATGCCTGTAAGAAGGACTTGATTTGCCTGTAAGAAGGACTTTGTGCCTGTAAAAAGGACTTTGTACCTGTAAGAAGGACTTGATTTGCCTGTAAGAAGGACTTGTTTTGCCTGTAAGAAGGACTTTGTTTGCCTGTAAGAAGGACTTGATTTGCCTGTAAGAAGGACTTTGTGCCTGTAAGAAGGACTTGGTTTGCCTGTAAGAAGGACTTAGTTTGCCAGTAAGAAGGACTTTATGCCTGTAAGAAGGACTTAGTTTGCCTGTAAGAAGGACTTTATGCCTGTAAGAAGGACTTGGTTTGCCTGTAAGAAGGACTTAGTTTGCCTGTAAGAAGGGCTTGGTGTACCTCAAAGGGTGCCATTCTGAAATCTGGGGAGACCAGGAATCCTACGGAAGCTCAAACCCAAATTATATTCTCCTGTCGCTTTAGGAATAAACCAAAGAGGCAGAGATCAAAAGGTCTCGAACATTTCTGTCCTTAAGACAAATCATGCTTTATTGAAGAAGGTGGATACCTATATATACCGCAATGGATTCGAGTACCCCAACAACCGTCAGAATTCATTCTCTTGAAAGGTTCAGGTTGAAGATATACTTACCTGAGAATTTGGAAGAAATGCTTGGTGGCTTCTCGACAACCAGGCTTGTTCATTCAATAATCGCCAAATGAATTTCAAGACTTTGGAAGGTAACTCAAACACCGGGAATGTGTTGCCTGTCAGGCAATGTCAGAGCTAACATGTGCAAGCATTTTCATCAATGCGTTCATTGGTTCATACAAAATTGTTTAGCTAAGTTGGCAATGATTAGAAGTAGTCTGTGTGATAACTCATGATGCAATCAATCAAAATGTGGATCATGCAAAACTATTCTGTCAAGTTTGCATTACCAATTCTATTTAAGGAGGTTCTCATAATATGAACGCCTCGAATGTAATCTGAATGGGGGAATTTAGTCCGAAGGGGCTTTCTCTCACTCTAGAGAAAGGCTGTTTATCTGTAGATTAAAATGTTAGACCCGTGTGTAGAAATGGTTTAACTTTCCTCATCCTGTTATGCCCCATTTTGCACATTTGATGTCTCCTATGCAGTTTATGCTCTAAGTTGGAGTTGGTAAATTAAACATGCGGAATAATCATACATAATTCGTGAAATGTGTAAACACAATGCAGATGTGACAATTTTTTAGCATAATGTGTGTTTATATAATGTGCAAATATGGGCGGATTTGAATTGCCCCTGGTATGTGGGCGGACCGAACAAATTGGGAAGCCTACTCCTTATGTCGAGGGGCGGTTCATCTCAACTTTGCCCCTGTGCGATGAAGCATATGGGTGATGGAGCATTTCGGTTTGCTTAATAACAGCGACCGCCGTGGTTTAGTGGTTGAATGCCCCTGCAAAAAGCAGAGAAATTATTCTTGAAATCAAACGAGATAAGGAAGACGTATTTGCTTTTTTTTGCTTCAGAACTTGTGATTAATTTGCCCCATTTTTCACCAAAATAGATCTTGTCAGATGATCATAATTTTCTTTTGGATTTCTCTCCTTCAACATGTTAAATGTTAGTGTAAATATTTCCTGTAGAAAGAAAAGGAGACATGTCAACCAGTATTAAAAGGGGTAAATTGGAAACGATACTGATTTACCTTTCGTCTTGAATGCCTTGCACGAGTCTCTTACCAATTTTGCTGGATTGAATTTTCCTCGACTTTTGTTAGGCACCTCACCATTATCGCAAGACTATAGTAAAATACTGAATTTGATATTACTCGTCGAGTATTCCTGTTTTTTGGTAAGGTCGTCAAGTATTCCTATTTGTTAAAAAAAATGCACAAAAAGTTGTTTCATTTATTTATAATACATACAACATTCCCCACCCTCGGGGATCGAACTCGGGATATTTCGGACCTACTGTCATCCCCCATACCATTCGGTCCATTGGACCGTAGGTGTCCATGGGGCTATCCTTTCAAAGGTTAATCTTTGGGGATAAAACAGCCCTGTTGTATCACCTTGGGCCATGTTACGGTATTTCTCGAGATAATTTGCAATCCCTGTTAAGAATGGAATAAAACAATTCAGGACTTGTGATGATTATGAACAAATTAGAACGATACAGAATTACCTATGTCTGAGATTTGTTCGGGTCTCTCGTTCGCACTTTCCTTTGTCTGAAGCTGTTCATTCCGTGGTAATGTCCACGAGTTGATTTGCCCCAATTTAGTCCAACCAAGGAATTTCGTTTTTGGGTCTTTTTGCAAATTCCTGAAAATATGAGGGGTTTAATTTTAAAACATGGGTAGTTCGAGGGTAACTTGAAACGATACGGGTTTACCCTTCGGATTTACGCGGATTTCTTCTCGATATTAATTTTTTCGAGTTTGGTGCGGTAACGGCTCCGAGCATTTAATAAGGGGGAAAGGGAAATGATTACTTCTAGCTTGTGCATTGATTTTGGACATCGATAAAAGGTGAGAACGTGCGATGAAACTAAGTAGACGTATTCGTCCAGGTTTGATCTTCTTCCCTTTGCAGGTTCTTGAGTGATCAGCTAGCGTTGTTTCGGATCAGGTACGCGTCGGCTGTGTTGCAGGTCCCGTGATCACTAGTTTTGAAATACAGGATCCGTATGCACATTAAAGCCCTGGTGCTTCATCAGCATCAAATTGCCTGATCATGGCGGCGAGTTCGTCGCCAATGCCACTTGCCTGGTGATGATACCTCACCTCCTCCTCAGAAGGCATCCATGCTGGTCCCATAGTCTCGGTCTTTTTGTGTCTTGCTCCAACAGAACTTGATCCTGCTATGAACTGATCTAACTCACCTCTTAAACGTGCATTTTCGATCCTCAGAAAATGTATTTCATCGAGGGTGAGGAGAGTATTGCAGTTGGGGTAGGTGGCGGAGGCAAAAGCCTCTTTATATATCTTGTTCTCCGCTCGGAGGTTTTCATTTTCAACTCTTAGAAATTCGGCTTCGTTGTGCTCATGACGAGTCTTCATTCGGGTTCGTCTATTTTGAAACCAGAACTTGATTTGCGAAGGTTCAAGTCCTAGCTCTTGACTCAGTTCCATTTTCTGTTTGCCGCCTGGCATAGGGCACGTTCTGAAGAAATCTTCAAGTTTTCGTACTTGCTCCTCAGTATGGCGACGGTAACGCTTCTTTTGACCTTTACCGTTGTTGTCCTTATCCTTATCGGGCTCTTGGACGTCGTCGGTGGAAGGGCCGGACTCCATAGGCTCGATCCCAAACATGGCTTCGAACTCTTCCTCTCCCATATTCAGCAAGTAACGATAACTTTCAAGTGTGTTGGGTTGAGACATCTTTGATTTGGTTAACGATTTCTCAAAGTTTGATATCTCTTCTTGTATTTTCACTCTCTGGATTTTTCTTGAAGATTGCGTATGCTTTAAGAGTCTCTCTTTCGAGCACGAATGAGAATTATCAAGAAGATGCCTCCTTTAAAATTAGACGTGGGTTTTCCAACTGTATTGCCTCTCTCGAGTGTTCTGGCTTTCTCGATTTTCTTTTCATCGTATCTCTCGCCCAGCTCGTCTCCTTCCATCTTTCCGTGGAAGGGGGCCCCTTGGTGCTGTCTCCACCGTCAATTTACTGGCGAGTTCTTCAATAAAGACGAGTCGTATCTCTTTTCTACCGAAAATGTCTTTGTCTCCCACTCAGCTTATTTTTTATCCTTTCTTTTTCAAAGTAGTGGCGTCCCGTCCAACTTTTCCGTAGAGACGTCGGATTTACTTGGCTCGAGATTGGAGACGAGTAGCGGAGGTGATACTGATAGGGAATGGTAGACAGGAAAATCTGGCCAGTAGAGACTTCCCCTGCAAAAATGAAAGAGAATGCGGCAGTATATGTTCTTCATATTCTAGAAAAATTGGAACGATACTGTTTTACCCTTGTGTATACTTCCATTGAATTTGAATTGAGGAAGTTCCTTCATTTGGATTGGATTGAATTGTATGTCCCGAGTTGCCTTTCACTTTGAGCTTGCCACATATGTGCTTTGCTTAGTTGGGCCTTGTTTTCTTTCGGGTTGCCTTGGACCATCATTATTTTCCATGCCATCGGGTCCGTGGACCGGAGGGCTCCTTTAATTTGAAGGTTACCTTGAAGGCGAATGAGTCCTATCGCATTCCATTGGGTCATTTCATTTTGCGACACTCTTGAGGCACTTTGCAATCCCCTGGGTGAGAATGGAACAAATCCAATTTAGCATTTTGCAACGATTAAGGGTAAATTGGAACGACACACAGTTACCCGTCTTCGAGCTCGCCTGGGCTTTTCACTTGAAATTTCCCTACGTGAGGCCATTCAACATTTCTCATTATGGCAGTAAGCGACGTTGCCACAAATTGATCCGCCCTAAATCTAGCATAAAAAAGGGATTCACGCATTTGACGAGATAAAAAAACAAATTACCCCCTTGCCCCTGAATTAAATCTAGTCACCTAGAAAGCTGGAAATATCATACGCAGGGGAATTAAGCATGAAATGAAAGGTGCACTTATTCAAGGTCAGTTCTGCCTCTCCTGTGGCTCTTTGATAATCAGCTAGTCTCGTGTTGGTTCGGGTGTGGATGACCGATGTTTGAGAGTCCTTACTCACTAGCTCCTGATCGCGGCTTGGGACGTCTGTCAACCCTAAACTGGTTGACCAGGGCAGTAAGCTCGTCATCTGGGTAATCTCTTGAACCTTCCAGCAACTGATACTCGAATTGGGCATTGTTGTTGGCAAATGCTGGCAGTAGATTTCTCATTCTGTCATCGCCATGAGCAATTTGACTTCTCGTGCTGGAGCCTTCATCATTACTCGAGAAAGTGTGGGGATCACCAACTGTCCTGCTGCCAAGAACTCCTTCCATTCGAGGATTAGAGAAGTGGAAGTGCTCAGGATAATTTCTTGTCTGATTCTTTGGCTGCGCAGGCGCGCTGATCATGGGATGAATTCTAGCCACAGGTTGGTGCTCAAACCAAGGAATCTGAATACACTGCTCCTGCAGTCTATACTCTTGAAGAGCATTAGGGTGATTCTGGGGGATACTTTGATTAACGCCTGGGGGATTGATGGCATGGCTACTAGCTTGGTTGATGATGGGAAGTGGCTCGCCCCATGCTAACTTGGGGAACTTATGGTGGCGAGGAGACTCGACGTTCAAGCTTGGATCAGTCCCGCCTTGGTTTTCTTGATTCTGAGCTGCATTGTGTTCTCTCACCCTTTTTCTGTACTTCTGAAGATGACTCGAAACATTTGCTTTAGTGAGTCCCTCTACCTTCATAATTTCCAGTATATGTTGCGGCCGTGCCGAATCTATTCCTAGCTGCCGAACTGCATTAACAAACATACGATGCAGCTCGGGAGACCAACTCATCTTCTTTCTCCAGTTGCTTGGAACAAAATTGAAGGCTTGATGCTTGTTCTCATGGTCGTGCAATTGCTTCCTTACCACGTGCTGCCATATGTTTTGAAGCATCTGAACTCTAACTGGTTTCGTTACGACGTCTTGGGCCCCATTTAAGACAGCCTTCATTAGGGCTTGCTGATCATCGCTTGCCGATATTACGAGGACTGGCATGTTTAATTTAGAATTGATGACTTCCAAGAGAGTGAAAACATCCATGTCAATCCCTACCATGGCGGTAAGGACGATATCAAACGGGTCACTACTCCTCCTTAATATCTCTAAGGCCTCTGTCGCCTTTGCTTGAGCTACAACCTTATACCGGCATTTTCTTAATACGGTAACAAGGATTGACAGAGAGACTGGATTACCGTCAATGGCCATGACCAGTAGACCCTCAGGGTAAGGAACTTCATCAGCTTTGACCAGGGTTGAACATACGCCCGTTCCCCTAACACTCGACATATTTCTGGATCTAGGACTGCCGATTCGAAACCGCCTCGGGATGTCTTCTCGGACTTGAGGGATCACGAGATCGTTGATGCCTTTTCGTAACAGGCTTTGAAAGCTGATGCTTTGATGGTGAAGGTTTTGAATTCCTCTCCCACGAGAACTCCTTCCTCTCTATCTTTCTCCTGCGAGTTCTTGCGAATGAACTCTGACTATCAAATGGGGACAAGTTCTCTCTCTGGCAATAGCAACGACTTCCCTCTTCACGGGCAGCGCTATTAGATTTTCCGAGGGAGAAAATCTGATATTCAGCTTTTGATCAAAGGGGAAATCCTTGTTTCTCGCTCAGTTTGTCTTCTTTTTTCTTTTCGTGATAGAGGGCCCCTGTCAAGATCTCCACCGTCGATTTACTGGCGGGTCCTCCAATGAAGACAAGTCGTATCTCCTTTTCGCTAACGTTTGCCGTGTCTTCCACTCAGCTCATCTTTCCGTCTTCTTTTTCAAAGTGGCGGTGTCTCGTCAAACTTTCTGCGGAGATTTCGGACTCGCTTAGCTCACAGTCGCCATCTGATGGGAATTCGAGCCAACGAGGGTGGTGCCAATAGAGAATGGTAGATAAGAGAAATCTTGACTGGTTGATACCGTCACTATGAAATCAATATTTACTTCAAAGCAGATTACCCTCTTCGCATTCCGCTCATCTGCCTCACCTCTCTCCCCCTTTCTTTCGTATTCTGCTTTCAAAAATGGCCAATTCTCCTAACCATACCTTATCCGCCGAAGTCCTAGCTGGGTGGGAGAGACTCTACAATCTTCTTGGTAGAGGTTACGCTCATATAGCCAAAAACTCTACCATTGAGGCTGAAATCCTCGGTTTATTTAGGACCGTGGACGCTGCTTCTGTTGAGGGTACCCAACTAGGGAAGGAGTACCGGAACTTCTCGACCCTCTTCATCAATTTTCTGGCTGCCTATAACCGTGCTTATGAGACGGTCCTTGTGACCACCGTCGTGAAAGCCCGTTACCGAGACCGGCACGAGCGTCTGGCAACAGTTACGTTTGTGGCTGATAATCACAAAAAGGCCCTCAAGTTTGCCAACGATCAGCTTTCGTGGCTGGTTCGTGAGAGGGGAAAGTTGGTGGACCGTCTGGCCTTGGTCCGAACTTACGCCGAACAGGAGCCAGGCAATATTGTGATGAGGTGTAAATGTGGTTGGCTGCAGGAGAGACTTGATGACATTACGGCAGACATTGCTTTCGAGAGGGCAGCGGTTCCGGACCTGGAGTTTGCCGTTGAGCATTACGAGGCCACTATGGCCCAGGTTAAAGAGAAGTGCGATCGCCTCTTCTTTAGGCTCGCGGAGCTTGATCCCGAGAGCGCCCGGTGCATCCAGAGCATCAACTGTTTGGAGAGTCAGTTGAGCTCTTTCGTAATGGTCATCAGGGCCCAGTTTGGCTTTACCTTTCCTCCCCAGTGAGTTGTTGTAATACTCTTTGATGAATGGAATGAAAGAAAAGCTTCACGTGTTTTGTTTTGTTTTTTTTTTTTAATTTTCCTGCTATCGTTTCTTCCGCATAGCATAACAGAACGATTTGAGGTACCGAAGATGTCGAGGCTTAATGTTCTTCTTGATGTTCTTGTTTAATTGCTCCAGACGATGATATCGAGAACATTGATGATGGGTTCGGCGGTGGCCCCCACTATCCATCTTGAGATCACGAACAATAACGCTATGACAACTCGATCAGTGCGCTGGTAGTAAATCCGGCCACCTGTTGTGTGCCCACTTTTATCCATATTTTGTTTCTTTCGGCGTCCACTTGCTCGTGTCGGTCGCCTGTAGCGTCGGGAGAAATTCCTGTGGGCCACGTTCATTAATAGAACCTCGGTCCTCTAAAGCCCTCCGCATGTTTCGGATAAGAGGAAATTTTAAGACCGGTCTCTGGTTGATTTGATCAGGTAAAGGTATTTGTTTCATGGGTTCTGATTATATAATCCATATTGTTTTTCAAAAGACGCGGGATCCTCTGCAATACATTAAATATGCCCCCATGTTTAATCAGTATAAATCCACCGTCATATCAGAATACACTGCCCATACAAGTTTACGGATTGACACAACTTTGTCTGTCAAAGATGGACAATGTTCGTTTGCCCCCCAGAATTAACGGTTGAAGCCTCGGTGTTTTTCGTCTTTTGGTATTTCTGAAGATGATTCTTGATATATTATTGAACTTAATTTTTACACCCGTCTGGGGTATCTAGGATCTCCCTGCAAAAGAAAAAGATATAATTAGTATGCGACACAAGAAATGTCGGTCCATGACTCCTATATTAGTCCAATTTGATTTTTTCTATTTTATAGAGAAATCAGAAGAAAGAAAAAAAAAATTCCTTAAGAAGAAATGGGTTAATTTCTGATACAGAATTTTTTTCAGATTTATTATTCTTTTTTTTTATTTTTTTAAAGGAATGTGACAAAGTCTCTTGACGTTTACTAAAATTTTTGAAGGAATTTCCTTTTTATCAAAATAAATTTTCAGAGGTAAATTTGTCAGGAAAATTTTATTTTTATTGAAGCAGGAAAGACATGACAGAAATCCTTTATTGGTTAACGAAATTCCCCCGAGACATTAGTCTAATTTTATTTAGAGAAACTTTTCTTAGAAAAACATGAGCGAATTTCTCGAAAAGAATTTTTGTTGCAAGTTTTTATAATTTGAAAGAATGTGATAAAATCACTTGATGTTTTTTTTAAAGGAATTTTTCTTTTTATCGAAATAAATTTTTGAGAGGAAAATTTGTCGGGAAAATTTCATTTTTATTGGAGAGAAAAAAAAACATGACAAAAATCTCTTATTGGTCAATTAGTCTAATTTTATTTAGAGAAAATTTTCTTAGAAAAACATGAGCGAATTTCTCGAGAAGAATTTTCTTGCAAGTTTTTATAATTTGAAAAATGTGATAAAATCACTTGATGTCTACTAGAGTTTTTTTTTAAGGAATTTTTCTTTTTATTGAAATTTTCAGAGGAAAATTTTTTCAGGAAAATTTCATTTTTATTGAAGCAATAAAAATATGACAAAAATCCCTTATTGATTAATAAAATTCCCATGAAGGGATTTTTTTACATCATTTTTTCAAAAAAAATTTTTTTTAAAAGAAATGAGGGACAAATTTAATTTTTATTTTCTTTTAAAAAGAATGGTCGTAATATCAAGCTCAAAAACTGACTAACACCTAGCATGGACCGACTGAAAATAAATACAAGATAAAATTAGAGAACTTACTTTTACCTTGGAGAAATGCAATTCACATAGTCATGCGCATGACTCAAGTGAGGAGTGGACTCTAGAAAATAAAAGAAGGAGAGACAAGGTATGGACCTAAAAAGGCTCCCACTATCTGAATTGACAAACTTACCCTCCGCGCAATCAAATCACAATGGGAAGAATTGTCAATTCAGATAATGAGCGGAATAAAATATGGTCAACCCCAGCGCAATCGACGCAAGAGTTTTGCATATTCGATCCCTATCTATGGTTTTCTAGGAAGAATTTCGCGACTTGGGTTTAGACGCTTGTGTGTGCAGGTGTCGTGATCCTCAGAGTATGCAAGACATGCACAATAATTGATATCAAAACAGCGCTTCTAAAAATGTGCGAAATTAAACAAATAAACCCAACACCGAGCCTGCAAAACAAAGGGGTTAGCCAAACACTCCGCCCCTTATAACTCCCATCCTGCAAAAACATATAACACCTATAGAATGAGTCCCAAACAATATCGCCAGAAGTGAGATATGCATGAAATTTTCATTGGCCTAAGTCCACTAAGACTCTTAAAATTTCGAAAAAATTTAAGTATTCCAATTGGTATCTTTTTTCGAAAATTTAAAAATCTCTGTCCCCAGCGGAGTCGCCAGTCTGTCGCGACCCTCTAAAAAAAAATTTTAAATTTTAAAAGGGGTTAACGGATTATTAGGTTAATTAGATTTGACTAACCTAATGCGGACCCTCCCAAGCCCTACCGAATCGCAACTTTGGTTTTTGTTTAAATGATTTTGAAATTTGGAGTCGCCACTAATTGTTCTTGGTAGGTCGATTAGAAACCTAAATAAATTAGCGGGAGAACTAATTTATTCCTGCGAACCAGAGATTATGAGCTCGGGGACTTAGTTACACTAGTTAATTAAAACTAATGCCCTTTCGGTACCTTAATTTCATGGATATCCTAATCCGGCAACTCAGGCTTGGTTTATTCCTAAAGCTCTAGTAGGGTATTCTCTTTTGTGTTTTCACTTTTTAAATAGGATGCATGGATGGTATATATTTTTATTTGTTATATTTTTTTAAGTGTTAAAGATTCCCTGAAGCCGAAAGAGGGAGTGTGTTAACGACTTCTGTGCAGTATTACGACCTACTCATCTTTTGGGTCTGATGATTCAAAAATTAAATTATAGGAAGTACATGACAGTGAATAAACACCTCCAATGGGAGGCCTAGCATTGGCTTGGCTCTTCCCTTTGGGATTTAAGGTACAGGTATTTAAGTTGCAAGTATTTAAACTACTGTAAGTAAAAACCTCCAATGGGAGGCTAAGCATTGGCTTGGCTCTTCCCTTTGGGATTTAAGGTACATGTATTTAAGTTGCAGGTATTTAACTACTGTAAGTAAAAACCTCCAATGGGAGGCTAAGCATTGGCTTGGCTCTTCCCTTTGGGATTTAAGGTACAGGTATTTAAGTTGCAGGTATTTAACTACTGTAAGTAAAAACCTCCAATGTGAGGCTAAGCATTGGCTTGGCTCTTCCCTTTGGGATTTAAGGTGCATTTATTTAAGTTGCAGGTATTTAACTACTATAAGTAAAAACCTCCAATGGGAGGCTAAGCATTGGCTTGGCTCTTCCCTTTGGGATTTATGGTGCAGGTATTTAAATTGCGGATGGACTTTGTCCTCTCCATTTTGGGGTATGAATTTTTTAAAATGAAATACAACGAATTGATTCAACAATTTGAAATTTGTGCGCGCTTGAGGACTCCTCCAAGCCGATTTTGTGCTTCCATAGGATTGACCATTGATATAGAGCTGCGGCTTCCTGACATAAAATAGAGTGAAGTGTTAGTATACAAAATATGTGCTAATCTGCACCTAAAACCAGAAGAGTGGAAAGAGTACTTATCTCCCATTTTTTTGGGAGGGATTTCTATAATTGATTTTCGCTCTCTATGTTCCCAATATAGAGAGTTTCTTTTGAATTAAGAGGGACTTTTAGTCACAGATCAGTTGAGAAATCGGTGGACAGCTTAGGAGCTTGTCTGGGCCGATTTTTGCATCTCGACGAGATTTTTGCTGTTGACGTAGAGATATCCTTCTCCTGACATAAAATATGGAAGAAAAAGGAGATGGAGAAAGTGTATACAATTTGTGCTAATTTGCGAGTAAAACCATAAATAAATGAATAAATAAAAACACTTAGCTTGAATTTGTTTGCTCGTTGACGAGGATGAACTCTTGATTTATATTGATCGATGAAGGAATTTGTGATGATAACCCCTAGCTTTAAACTCCCATCATCTTCAAAATTCTCTCTCTTTTGGTATTTTCTTTCTCTCAAAATTTTCTTCAATCTCCCAAAACTCTCTCAAACATCCAAAATTTTCTCTCCAAAAAATTCTCCCAAACACTTCAAATTTTCTCTCTCAAGAATCCTTTCTCAAGCTCACTTCTTCCTCCTTTTATAACCTACTCATCTATCTCCCATTCTAATTTTTCCACTAACTCTATCTCCCATTCTAATTTCTCCACTAACTCTTCTTCATTTTCATCTTCCATTCTCCATCTCTATCTCACATTCTAATCTCTCCACTAACTCTTCTTCATCTTCATCTTCCCTTCTCCATATTTATCTCCCATTCTAATTTCTCCACTAACTCTTCTTAATCTCCATCTTCCCTTCTCTATTCTTATCTTCCATTCTAATTTCTCTACTAACTCTTCTTCATCTCCATCTTCCCTTCTCTATTCTTATCTTATTTTCTCCATCCATTCTTCTCCAACTTCTCTTCTTCATCTCCTCTTCTTCATCTTCCCTTCTCTATTCTAATTTATCCACTAACTCTTCTTTTTATTATTTGTAAAATAATCCTTCAAGAGTTAGGTATTTGCACTCTAGTCCTTGAATTTTAAGTATTTACAATTCAGTCCCTGAAAAAAATATATTTCTTTAAGTCCAAATCTCCTCACAATTTTTGACACACCAAAATTTACCACATGTCAAATTTAAGCTCATTTCTTGTCGCTGAAAATAATGCATAATTTAATTAAAGCCCTTTTGCAAAATTAAGTCATTCTGGGTATAATTGGGCCAAGATGAAAATTTAAAATATTAGAAGACAATGTCACAACTCATAAAAAGTGAAAGTTAAAAATAAGTTGACTCAAATTAAATTTTTTTAGGCCCGATTCGAGATTATACTCGTGAAGGAACACGTGACTCGAATTGGATTTTTCTGAATTTGCGATGGCCAATATGAAAATAGATTTAAAATAAAAATATTAACTATCTTTGTGTATTTTTTGGCCTCAAATGTTATTTTTCCAAAATTTTCAAATATTTTTGTATTTTTAAAAAAAAAAATTAAAATATATATAATATGAAAAATTATTTTTTGGTCAAAATTCGTTCCCTAGGCTTGGCTAAGGTTCCCAAAGTTGATTTTTCAATTTTATGAATTTTTATGGATTTTCTATTAATTTTCGAAAATAAATAAATAAAAAATACGTAAAAATACTGAAAATATGAAAAATCGTTTTTTGGTCAAAATTGGTTCCCTAGGCTTGGCTAAGGTCCCCAAAGTTGATTTTTCAATTTTATGAATTTTTATGGATTTTTTATTACTTTAGCAATAGAAAAAATGATTAAAAATCAGGTGTCAACACTCACTTCATAGAAGCCTCCTCAAGCCGGAACTGGATCAGAACTTGCAATGTGGGGTATTGGAGATCAATTGTCACGACTCTTTTTATCTCCTTGTGTTGAGTCGATTAGGATTCATGTGTCGTCTCGTCTTTGAAATGAACCTCTACCGAGCTTCCTTTCAAAGAGGGGCAGCTGTTGACACCTGATTTTTAATCATGTTTTCTCTTTTAAAATTAATACAAAATCTATAAAAATTTGTAAAATTGAAAAATCAATTTTGGGGACCTTGGCCAAGCTTAGGGAATCAATTTTGACCAAAAAATAATTTTTCATATTTTTGGTATTTTTCAGCATTTTTTATTTTCGAAAATTAATAGAAAATCCATAAAAATTGAGAAAATTATAAAATCAACTTTGGAAGCCCTAGCCAAGCCTAGGCAACCATTTTTGAACAAAAAAATAATTTTTCATATTTTTTGAATTATATATATTTTTAGAAATTAGGAAAATATTTAATAAATAATGGCGTTTGAGGTCACAAAAAAATATGTAAAAATGGTCAATATTTTTCTTTTAAATTCCTTTTCATGTTGGCCATCACAAATTAAAAAAAAAACCCAATTCGGGGTCGTGTATTTCTTCACGAGCATAATCTCGAATTGAGCCTAAAAAATTTAATTTGAGTCAATTTATTTTCATTTTTTCACTTTTAGAAGTTGTGACATTATTCTCTAATATTTTAAATTTTTATCTTGGCCCAATTATACCCAGAATGACTCAATTTTACAAAAGGGCTTTAATTAAATTTTGCGGCAAGAAATAAGCATAGGGGAGATGTGTTGAAAATTTTGAGAAGATTTGGACTTAAAGAAATATTTCTCCGTGGACTGAATTGCAAATACTTAAAATCTCATGGACTAGAGTGCAAATACTTAACATTTGAGGGATTATTTTGTAAATAATAAAAAGAAGAGTTAGTGGAGAAATTAGAATAGAGACGGAAAGATGGAGAAGAGGAGATAGAGAATGGAAGATGGAGAGGAGGAGATGAAGAAGAGGAGATGGAGATGAGGAGATGGAGAAGAGAAGATGGAGAAGAATAGATGAGAATAGAGAAGGGAAGATGGAGATGAAGAAGAGTTAGTGGAGAAATTAGAATGTGAGATAGAGATGGAGAATGGAAGATGTTGAAGAAGAAGAGTTAGTGGAGAAATTAGAATGTGAGATAGAGATGGAGAATGGAAGATGTTGAAGAAGAAGAGTTAGTGGAAAAATTAGAATGGAAGATAAATGAATGGGTTATAAAAGGAGGAAGAAGAGAGCTTGGAAGTGTTTGGGAGAATTTTTTGGAGAGAAAATTTTGGATGTTTGAGAGAGTTTTGGGAGATTGAAGAAAAATTTGAGAGAAAGAAAATACCAAAAGAGAGATAATTTTGAAGATGATGGAAGTTTAAAGCTAGGGGTTATCATCACAAATTCCTTCATCGATCAATATAAATCAAGAGTTCTTCCTCGTCAACGAGCAAGCAAATTCGAGCTAAGTGTTTTTATTTATTCATTTGTTTATGGTTTTACTTGCAAATTAGCACAAATTGTATACACTTTCTCCATCTCCTTTTTTTTTCTCCATATTTTTATGTCAGGCAAAGGACAACTCCAAGTCAACGGTAAATCTTATGGAGGTGTAAACACAAAAAGAGAGCACTCCACTAGAGCATGAGGAATAAACCAAGCCTGAATTGCCAAATCAGGATATCCATGAAATTAAGGTACCGAAAGGGCATTAGTTTTAATTAACTAGTGTAACCAAGTCCCCGAACTCATAATCTCTGGTTCGTAGAAGTAATTTAGTCCTCCCGCTAATTTACTTAGGTTTCTAATCAACCTACCAAAAATGATTAGTGGCGACTCTAAATTCTAAAATCATGTGAAAAAAATCAAAGTTGCGATTTGGTAGAGCTTGGGAGAGCTCGAACTAGGTTAGTTAATTTAATTAATTAATCTGGTAATCCATTAACCTAAAAATGAATTTTAGGTCGCGACAGCAATTGGTACGACTACGTCGATCTGGAGGTCTTAATTAGGACTATAATGTAGGCTGGGTCAAGGCTTACTAAAGGGGACTCTTTTGAGTCAAGGCCATTGACAAAAATGTCTTCATTATCTGCTCCGGGTTTACAAGTCAAGAACCCTGCAAAAATGAGAGAGAAACAGTCTTGCTCGAACTTCTTCGAGCGATGCTTAAAATCATTCAACTCTTACGTTAATTCAAGTGCTCTAATCAGAAGAGACTTTCAAGGGTTGTAACGTAGGTTGGGATTTAGGACTGAGAAACGAAAGGCTCGTTTTGGCTCAGAAAAATATATGAGAAATGCTTGGTGTTGGTGATCATTGCAGTCTTGTCACCGATCTTTGACTTTCCTGAATTTGTCTTCAATGAATACCACCATTGGCTGAGGGGTGGTAGTTCTTTTGCTGGAAATTGCATTTTGTAAATTCTCTTTTGAGCGTTCTCAAAATCAGAAGTATATTACAGATGAATGGGCATTGACCTTGCTTTTGATAGGCACTTTGCTTTTTCTGCCCCAGATTTTTGGAGTAACCCTTGCTTTTCTTACTCCTGACTCCCTTTTGTTTGGGAGCAGGCCCATTTTTTGGCTACACTTGTTTTTCTTTTTGACAAGATGATTTTCAAAAATTGATACTAGACATTACATGAAAAGTCTAGCACATGACATAAATTCATTTCGAGGGTTCATTGTTGACCCAATTTCTTTGATTCTGCTTCTTGAGGAAAGCGTCATCCTTCTTTGGAATGAGCAATGATCACCAACAAGGGCTTGTGAAATGAATTTCTAGGCTCAATGCAAAGGATGTGTAGGATAGAGAAACGAATGCTCTTTGTCATCCTAAAACACTTGAATTAAAATTCGAGTTAAATGCAAAGAAACACTCGAAGATTGATATTAGTCCAAGCAAGACAATTTCTAACCATTTTCATCATGATAACTGCTGGAACTACCTCCATTTGGCCCCGATGTGGGGTGGTTCTTGACAGGGGTTATAAAATGAATCCGCCGCTCAAATGGGTTGCCAATGGGCACCTGTAGTGTTTAGGGTAGAGAAATAAATGCCTCTTTCCTTTCGGCTATTGTACCTTTTGCGAGAAAACCCATTGCCTTGGGGAATACGGAATCTACTTGGCACACAACTCACTGTGGATGTGGGACGTGTATGAAAATGGGGTCGCCTTTCATCAGCCTGTCATGCCCCATTCTACACATTCGACGCATCATATGCAGTTTATGCCCCCAGTCAGAATTGGCAAAATTAAACATGCAGCATAGTCATGCATGAATCATGGCATGTGTAAATATGATGCAGATGTGGTAATTTTTAGCACTTCGTGTGTTTACAGAATGTGCAAGTATGGACGAGAATTTCCTAGGAAAGGAAGAGATTCGAATTGCCCCTAGACGTGCTGACTAAACAAATTGAGGGCGTACTCCTTAAGTCAAGGAGTGGCTTGTCTCTGACTTTGCTCCTGCAAAACAAAATGCATGGGTTAAGCGAAGCGTTTGGGCCTTCTCAATGTTAATAACCGTCACGGTTGCCGGTCAAACGTCCCTTTTTCAATCTAGGGTTGTTGCCCCATTTTCATCAGAATGGATATTGTCAGATGATTATAATTTTTGCCCCTTGGGGCTGTTTTCTTTGACGTATCAGATGTTAGTTTAACATTTCCTGTAAAAAGGAAGAAGACATGTTAGCTAGTATCGGAAATGATGAACTGGACACGATACTGATTTACCCTTGAGCGCTTCGCGCAACTCCTTTACCAGCTTCACCACTCGAGATTTTCTCCGTTGGTATGTCAAGTTAGACATTTCCTGTCAAATAATGGAGGAGAAGACGTGTTAGCTAGTATTAGAAATGATGAATTGGATACGATACTGGTTTACCCTTCATCTTGCACGCTTTGCATGATCTCTTTATCGGGTTCACTGGATCGAGTTTGTCTCCAGTTTCCGTTGGACGCTTTATCATTAGGGGCCAGGCTGTGGCAAAGCATGGGCCTTGATTTCGCTCATCGAATATCCTGATTTCTTTCGTTCCAGATCACTGTTATTCCTCATGCTCTCAGGCCCATTAGGCTGTAGGCGTCTATGGAGGCTCCCTTTTAAGGGTTAATCCACGGATGGTATGATCTTGTCGTATTTGGCAAATCTACGCCACAATGCTCTCCAAAGTATTTTACAACCCCTGTTAAGACGGAATAAAGTAATTCAGAATTCGAGACGATCAGGGGAAGATTGAAACGATACAAAACTACCCATCTCTAAGGCTGCTCGCGTCTTTCGCTCGTATTCCCCTTTTGTTTGAAGCTGTCCATCCAGCAATAATGTCCACGGATCAATTTGCCCCGAATTTTGTTCAATACGCATTTGGGTATGCTCGTGTTCTCGGGTCGATTTGCAAATTCCTGAAAATAACAGGGATCTAATTTAAAACCGGAGTAATTCGAGGGTACATTGAGACGATACGGAGTTACCCTTCAGGTTTACGCAGATTTTTACTCGCCATCAATTCGTCGCGAGGTTGGTGAGGTGGCGGATTCGAGCATTTAATAGGGGGAAGTCGGATCATTACTCCTTGCTTTTACATATTACAAAAGCGGAAAAACATATCACGCAAGGGAATAAAACACGTTCACTCATTCAGGATCGATTCTGCTTCCTCAGCAGGCTCTCCCATGATCAGCTGGCTTCATTCTGGACCAGGTACGCATCGGCTATGTTGAAGGACCCGTGATCTCAGCTTCGAAATACAGACTCCCTGTGCATATTACAGTCCTCGTGCTTCATTAACATTAAACTGGTTGATCATGGCGGTGAGTTCATCGTCAATGCCGCTTGCCTGGTGGTGATACATCTCCCCTTCCCCGGGAGGTATTGATGCTGATCCAGTAGCATTAGTCTTTTTGTACCCTCCTCCAACAGAACTCGATTCTGTTATAAACTGGTCTAACTCGCTTCTCAAACACGCATTTTCAATCCTCAGATCATGCATTTCATCGAAGGCGAGGAGGAGGCTGTTGCAGTTAGGGCAGGTGGCGGAGTCAAAAGCCTCTTTATACATCTTGTTTTCCGCTCGGAGGTTTTCATTTTCAACTCTTAGAAACTCGGCTTCGTTGTGCTCATGACGAGTCTTCATTCGGGTTCGCCTATTTTGAAACCAGAACTTGATTTGTGAAGGTTCAAGTCCTAGCTCTTGACTTAGTTCCATTTTCTGTTTGCCGTCTGGCATAGGACATGTTCTGAAGAAATCCTCAAGCCTTTGTACTTGCTCCTTAGTATGGCGATGGTAACGCTTCTTTTGACCCTTACTGTTGTTGTCCTTATCTTTACTGAGATCTTGGACGTCGTCGGCGGAAGGGCCAGGCTCCATAGGCTCGATCCCCAACATGGTTTCGAACTCTTCCTCTCCCATATTCAGCAGGCAACGATAGCTTTCGGAAGTATTGGGTTGAGACATCTTCGATTTGGTCGATGATTTCTCAAGGTTTACTATATCTTTCTGTATTTTCACTCTCTCTGAACCGTGTATGCTTTAAAACTCTCTTCAACGTATGAATAAAGATTATCAGGAGGATGTCTCTTTTTAAAATTTGGCGTCGGCTTAGCATATGTATCGCTTCTCCCGAGAGTTCTGTCTTTCTCAACCTTTCCTGCGTGTTTCTTGCTTGGCTCGTCTTTTCTCATCTCTTCATAGTGGTAGGGTCCCTATCAACGTCTCTACCGTCGATTTGCTGGCGTGTTCTCCTATAAAAACGAATCCCATTTTCCTTGTCTCCCACCCAAGTCACCTTTCTTTCTCCTTTTTCAAAGTTGTGTCATCCCGTCAAACTTTTGGCAGAGATGTCGGATTTGCTTGGCTCGAGATTGGAGACGAGTAGCGGAGGTGATGCTGATAGGGAATGGTAGACAGGAAAATCTGGCCAGTAGAGACTTTCACTGCAAAAATGAAAATGAATGCGGTAGTATATGTTCTTCATATTCTAGAAAAATTGGAACGATACTGTTTTACCCTTGTATGTACTTCCATTGAATTTGAATTGAGGAAGTTCCTTCATTTGGATTGGATTGGATTGTATGTCCCGAGTTGCCCTTCACTTTGAGCTTGCCACATAAGTGCTTTGCTTAGTTGGGCCTTGTTTTCTTTCGGGTTGCTTTGGACCATCATCATTTTTTATGCCATCGGGTCCGTGGACCGGAGGGCTCCTTTAATTTAAAGGTTACCTTCAAGGCAAATGAGTCCTATCGCATTCCATTGGGTCATTTCATTTTGCGACACTCTTGAGGCAATTTGCAATCCCCTGGGTGAGAATGGAACAAATCCAATTTAGCATTTTGCGACGATTGAGGGTAAATTGGAACGATACTCAATTACCGGTCTTCGAGCTCGCCTGGGCTCTTTACTTGAAATTTCCCTACGTGAGGCCATTCAACATTTCTCATTATGGCAGTCAGCGACTTTGCCACAAATTGATCCGCCCTGAGTCTAGCATAAAAAGGGATTCACGCATTCGACGGGATAAAAAACAAATTACCCCATGCCCCTGAATTAAATCTAGACACCTAGAAAGCTGGAAATATCACACGCAGGGGAATTAAGCATGAAGTGAAAGGTGCACTTGTTCAAGGTCAGTTCTGCCTCTCCTGCGGCTCTTCGATAATCAGCTAGTTTCGTGCTGGTTCAGGCATGGATGACCGATGTTTGAGAGTCCCTAATCACTGGCTTCCGATCATGGCTTCGGATGTCTGTTAACCTTAAACTGGTTGACCAGGGCAGTAAGCTCATCATCTGGGTAATCTCTTGAACCTTCCAGCAACTGATGCTCGAATTGGGCATTATTGTTGGCAAATGCTGGCGGTAGATTTCTCATTCTGTCCTCGCCATGAGCAATTTGACTTTTCGAGCTGAAGTCTTCATCATTACTCCAGAAAGTGTGGGGATCACCAACTGTCCTGTTGCCAAGAACTCCTTCCATTCGAGGATTAGAGAAGTGGAAGTGCTCAGGATAATTTCTTGTCTGATTCTCTGGCTGCGCAGGCGCGCTGATCATGGGATGAATTCTAGCCACGGGTTGGTGCTCAAACCAAGGAGTCTGAATACACTGCCCCTGCGGTCTATACTCTTGAAGAGCATTAGGGTGATTCTGGGGGATACTTTGATTAACGCCTGGGGGATTGATGGCACGGCTACTGGTTTGGTTGATGATGGGAAGTGGCTCGCCCCATGCTAACCTGTGGAACTTATGGTGGCGAGGAGACTCGACGTTCAGGCTTGGATCAGTCCCGCCTTGGTTTTCTTGATTCTGAGCTGCATTGTGTTCTCTCACCCTTTTTCTGTACTTCTGAAGATGACTCGAAACATTTGCTTTAGTGAGTCCCTCTACCTTCATAATTTCCAGTATATGTTGCGGCCGTGCCGAATCGATTCGTAGCTGCTGAACTGCATTAACAAACATACGATGCAGCTCGGGAGACCAACTCATCTTCTTTCTCCAGTTGCTTGGAATAAAATTGAAGGCTTGATGCTTGTTCTCATGGTCGTGCAATTGCTTCCTTACCACGTGCTGCCATATGTTTTGAAGCATCTGAACCCTAACTGGTTTCGTTACGACGTCTTGGGCCCCGTTTAAGACAGCCTTCATCATGGCTTGCTGATCATCGCTTGCCGATATTACGAGGACTGGCATGTTTAATTTAGAATTGATGACTTCCAAGAGAGTGAAAACATCCATGTCAATCCCTACCATGGCGGTGAGGACGATATCAAACTGGTCACTACTCCTCCTTAATATCTCTAAGGCCTCTGTCGCCTTTGCTTGAGCTACAACCTTATACCGGCATTTTCTTAATACGGTAACAAGGATTGACAGAGAGACTGGATTACCGTCAATGGCCATGACCAGTAGACCCTCAGGGTAAGGAACTTCATCAGCTTCGACTAGGGTTGAACATGCGCCCATTTCCCTAATGCTCGACATATTTCTGGATCTAGGACTGCCGATTCGAGACCGCCTCAGGATGTCTTCTCGGACTTGAGGGATCACGGGATCGTTGATGGCTTCTCGTAACAGGCTTTGAAAGCCAATGCTTTGATGGTGAAGGTTTTGAATTCCTCTCCCACGAGAACTCCTTCCTCTCTATCTTTCTCCTGTGAGTTCGTGCAGATGAACCCTCACTATCAAATGAGGATAAATTCACTCTCTGGCAATAGCAACGACTTCCCCCTTCACGGGCAGTGCTATTAGATTTACCGAGGGGAAAATCTGACATTCAGCTTTTGATTAAAGGGGAAATCCTCGTTTATCGCTCAGTTTGTCTTCTTCTTTCTTTTCGCGGTAGAGGGCCCCTGTCAAGATTTCCACCGTCGATTTACTGGCGAGTCCTCCAATGAAGACGAGTAATATCTCTCTTTCTGCCGAAAATTTCTTTGTCCCCCACTCAGCTCGTCTTTTCGTTCTTTCTTTTTTCAAAACGGTGGAGTCCCGTCCAGCTTTTCCACAGAGACGTTAGGTTTGTTCGGCTCGAGGTTGCCACTTGATTGGAATTTGAGCCACCGGGGGTGTTGCCGACAGAGAATGGTAGATAGGAAAACCTATAAGGACTGCCCCTGTGAAATCAGTATTTAAATTGAAGCAGATTACCATCTTCGCATTCCGCTCATCTGCCTCACCTCTCTCTTTCAAAAATGGCCAATTCTCCTAACCACACCTTATCCGCCGAAGTCCTGGCTGGGTGGGAGAGACTCTACAATCTTCTTGGTAGAGGTTACGCTCATATAGCCAAAAACTCTACTGTTGAGGCTGAAATCCTTAGTTTATTCAGGACTGTGGACGCTGCTTCTGTTGAGGGTACCCAACTGGGGAAGGAGTATCGGAACTTCTCGACCGTCTTCATCAATTTTCTGGCTGCCTATAACCGCGCTTATGAGACGGTCCTTGTGACCGCCGTTGTGAAAGCTCGTTACCGAGACCGGCACGAGCGTCTGGCAACAGTTACATTTGTGGCTGATAATCACAAAAAGGCCCTCAAGTTTGCCAACGATCAGCTTTCGTGGCTGGTTCGTGAGAGGGGAAAGCTGGTGGACCGTCTGGCCTTGGTCCGAACTTACGCCGAACAGGAGCCAGGCAATATTGTGATGAGGTGCAAATGCGGTTGGCTGCAGGAGAGGCTTGATGACATTACGGCAGACATTGCTTTCGAGAGGGCGGCGATTCCGGACCTGGAGTTTGCCGTTGAGCATTACGAGGCCACTATGGCCCAGGTTAAAGAGAAGTGCGATCGCCTCTTCTTTAGGCTCGCGGAGCTTGATCCCGAGAACGCCCGGTGCACCCAGAGCATCAACTTCATGGAGAGCCAGCTGAGCTCCTTTGTGACGCTTATTAGGGCTCAATTTGATTTCACTTTTCCTCCCCAGTGAGTTGTTGTAAGGTTTGTTGGTGAATGGAATGAAGAGAAAGTTTCACGTGTTTGTGCTTTTCATTTTCCTGCCATTTCTTCGCCCATATAGCATGATAGGACGATTTACGGTACTGAAGACGTTGAGGCTTAACACTCTTCTCGGTGTTCTTGTTATCTGCTGCCGGCGATGATATCAAGGACATTGGCGAAGGGTTCGGTGGCGGCCCCCACCGGTCACAGCGCCGTGAGTCAGTCGTGTGAATTATTGCAAATCGACCACTCGATTAGTGCTCCAATAAACAAACCGGGCTGCCCGTTGCGTGCCCCACTTTACTCCTGCCTATCTCTTTCGGCGTCCACTTGAATGTGTCGGTCGCCTGTAGCGTTGGGAGAAATGATTGCGGACGATGCTCGGTAATAAAATACTAGTCCTCCAAAATCTTCCATGTGTTTTGAATCCGAGGAAGGTAAAAAGGCAAGCCTTTGTTCAATTTAATCAGAAAGGCGTCGCAAGGTCGGGTTCATAATCTTGCCCCATGGGTTTTGATTACACAGTCTCGACTTTCTCAACAAAAATACATGAACCCTTCTAATACATTTAAAATGTCCCCAGGCCCGATCTGGATGCATTCACTACCCCTCATCAAAATACATGGCCCATACGTGCTGACTTATTGACACGATTCTGTCTCCGGAAGAATTGGCCTCTTCATATGCCCCTAGGGTTAACGATTTCTTCGCTTGCCCCCTGATTGTTATCACCAACGAGCCCGATTTTTCTCCACCCCAGGGTACCTATAATTCCCTGCAAAAGTAAAGAAAATAATCAGTATGTGATCCAAGAGAGGTCGGTCCATGACTCCTAGATTGACCCAATTTTAGTTTTCCATTTTATGAAGAAATCAGATGAAATTTTCTTAGGAAGACATGGACAAATTTCCCAGAAAGAGTTTTCTTGCAGATTTTATAACTCAGAAGACTGTGGTAAAATCCTTTGACATTTAACAAATTTCCCGAAGAAATTACCTTCTTTTATCACAATAAATTTTCAAGGGTAAATTTGTCAAGAAAATCTTGTATCCATTGAAGCAGTAAGGAGAAATGTGACAAAATCTTTTTATTGGCCGACAAAATTTCCCAAAGGGATTTTTCTGCATTCATCTTTTCAGAAATGGGACACCAATTTGATTTCGATTTTTCATTTTCTTTGAAAAAATGACCACGTGGTTAAGTCCAAAATTTAACTGACACTTATCATGGACCGACCAAAAATAAATACAAGACGAAGTTAGAAAACTTACTTTCACCGTGAAAAATACCATGTAGGTCACATAGACATGCACATGAATCGTGAGTTTAAATCTTAGCCTATCTACTCTAAAGGCTGACAAATTGAAGCGAAAGACTTACGGCAAGGCGACAATCTCGCGCACATAATCAAGATTAGCCGTGATCCGACGACGTAACCAGGATTAGCCGAGCCTTCCCACTTCGGCTGCTCGAGCTAAAAATTAAAACCACTGCTTTGGTAATCTTACCAAGCTTGAGGCCTAACTTTTAAACTCATTTTTGAAAAGAGGTTCGGGATTGAATCTGGGCTAACTTTCGACGTGATCTCACGCCGAACGCTAAAACCAAATCACAATACCATCGTAAAACTAGTAGCCCAGGTCCAGCCACGGGACGTGTGTGATGTAGTGCTAAAACTGTAAACACATGCATAACATTTAAATGCAAACACCGCTTCAATAATGTGCATAATTTAAATTGAATTCCCACACACCAGACCTGCAAAACAAAGGGTTAGCCAAACACTCTACCCCTTATAACTCCCATCCTGCAAAACTATTTAACACCTAAAGATCAGAATCCAACCAAGTCAAACCAAATGAATTTTCATGAAATTTTTCTGGCCTAAGTCCTCTAGGTTCTTAAATTTTTTCAAAAATTAAGAACAAGTCCCCAGCGGAGTCGCCAAGCTGTCGCGACCTAAAATTCATTTTTAGGTTAATGGATTACCAGATTAATTAATTAAATTAACTAACCTAGTTCGAGCTCTCCCAAGCTCTACCAAATCGCAACTTTGATTTTTTTCACATGATTTTAGAATTTAGAGTCGCCACTAATCATTTTTGGTAGGTTGATTAGAAACCTAAGTAAATTAGCGGGAGGACTAAATTACTTCTACGGACCAGAGATTATGAGTTCGGGGACTTGGTTACACTAGTTAATTAAAACTAATGCCCTTTCGGTACCTTAATTTCATGGATATCCTGATTTGGCAATTCAGGCTTGGTTTATTCCTCAGGCTCTAGTGGAGTGCTCTCTTTTTGTGTTTACACCTCCATAAGATTTACCGTTGACTTGGAGTTGTCCTTTGCCTGACATAAAAATATGGAGAAATGAGAAATGGAGAAAGTGTATACAATTTTGTGCTAATTTGCGACTAAAACCACAAATAAATGAATAAATACAAACACTTAGCTCGGATTTGCTTGCTCGTTGACGAGGATGAACTCTTGATTTATGTTGATCGATGAAGGAATTGGTGATGATAACTCCTAGGTTTAAACTCCCATCATCCTCAAAATTCTCTCTCTCTTTTTGGTATTTTCTTTCTCTCAAATTTTTCTTCAACCTTCCAAAACTCTCTCAAACATCCAAAATTTTCTCTCCAAAAATAATCCCCCCTCCCAAGTTCACTTCTTCCTCCTTTTATAATCAACTCATCTACCTCCCATTCTAATTTCTCCACTAACTCCATCTCCCATTCTAATTTTTCCACTAACTCTTCTTCAACTTCATCTTCCATTCTCCATCTCTATCTCACATTCTAATTTCTCCACCTATTCTTCTCCATCTCCATCTTCCCTTCTCCATATATATCTCCCATTCTAATTTCTCCACTAACTCTTCTTCATCTCCATCTTCCCTTCTCCATTCTCATCTTATTTTCTCCATCTATTCTTCTCCATCTTCTCCTCTCCATCTCCTTTTCTCCATCTTCCCTTCTCTATCTCCTCTTCTCCATCTTCCCTTCTCTATTCTAATTTCTCCACTAACTCTTCTTTTTGTTATTTGCAAAATAATCACTCAAGTGTTAGGTATTTGCACTCTAGTCCCTGAGATTTTAAGTATTTGCAATTCAGTCCCTGGAGAAATATTTTTTTAAGTCCAAATCTCCTCACAATTTTCGACACACCTCTTCTATGCTTAGTCGAAATTCACCTCATGTCAAATTTAAGCTTATTTTCTACCGCTGAAGATAATGCAAAATTTAATTAAAGCCCTTTGAAAAAATTGAGTCATTCTGGGTATAATTGGGCCAAGAAGAAAATTTAAAATATTAGAGGATAATGTCACAACTCCTAAAAGTGAAAAATAAAAATAAATTGACTCAAATTGAATTTTTTTTGGCCTAATTCGAGACCATGCTCGTGAAGAAATACACGACCCCGAATTGGATTTTTTTTAAATTTGCGATGGCCAACATGAAAAGAAAAATATTGAATATTTTTATGTATTTTTGTGGCCTCATATGTTATTATTTATTAAATATTTTCCTAATTTCTAAAATATATATAAAAATACAAAAAAAATTATGAAAAATTATTTTTTGTTCAAAAATGGTTCTCTAGGCTTGGCCAAGGTCTCCAAAGTTGATTTTTCAATTTTATGAATTTTTATGAATTTTTTATTAATTTTCGAAAATAAAAATATCGAAAAATACTGAAAATATGAAAAATCAATTTTTGGTCAAAATTGGTTCCCTAGGCTTGACCAAGGTCTCCAAACTTGAATTTTTTAATTTTATAAATTTTTATGGATTTTTTGTTAATTTCAAAAGAGAAAAGATGATTAAAAATTAGGTGTCAACATGGCTATCTTACTAATTCGATTGTCCAGTGTCGGATTTCGTTTTGTGGTCAATTTCATTAAATACTAACTCAGTCTCAGTCTCAGACCAATGGGCGGTTGGTTGGGAAATTTACCCAGGTAGCCTTTCCCCTTCGGTTGGTCGTTCCAGGGTAGCTAATACTGAGTAAGCATCGATCAGAGTGTACTAATGAAGTTTTTCTATTCACTTAGAAATTCCGATAAATGGGTCAAATTTTCAGACTGTCACAATTCTTCCCTCCTTATAAAAATTTCGTCCTCGAAATTTACAGTCTACAAGACCTTGCTTCCAAAATAAAATTACACTTGACTATTCGAATAGATAGGGATATTTCCTCTTCATCTTGTCTTCACTCTCCCACATAGCTCCTTCAGTCCCATGGTGTTCCCAGATGACTTTGACCAAGGGTATCGTCTTGTTTTTGAGCACTTGCTCCTTTCGATCTTCAATTTTGACTGGTCTCTCCACGTATGAGACTCGATCATCTATTTCAATGACTTCATGATCGAGTGTATGGCCAGGATCCAGCTCGTACTTCCGGAGCATCGACACATGAAACACGTTGTGGATCTGGGATAAATTTGGTGGCAGCGCTAGACGATAAGCCAGTGTCTCGATCTTCTCCAAAATCTCGAATGGCCCGACAAATCTGGGACTTAGCTTCCCTTTCTTGCCAAACCGAGATAATCCTTGCATCGGTGACACCTTCAGAAATACATGGTCTCCAACTTGAAACTCCAACGGCTTACGTCTCTTGTTTGCATAACTCTTCTGTCTGCTCTGGGCGGTCCTTAGTTTATCTCTGATCACTTTAACTGCCTTGACTGACTGCTGAACCAACTCTGGACCTGTTACCCTTTTCTCGCCAACTTCGTCCCAACAAATTGGAGTCTTGCAGGCCCTTCCATATAATGCTTCAAACGGTGCCATCTTGATACTCTACTGATAGATGTTGTTGTAGGCGAATTCTACTAAGTGTAATTGCTCCTTCCAGCCACCTTTGAAGTCTATTACACATGCCCTTAGCATATCCTCTAAGGTTTGTATGGTTCTTTCTGACTGACCATTAGTCTGAGGGAGGTAGGCTGTATTAAATCTCAGCTCTATTCCCAAAGCACCCTGCAGACTCTTCCAAAACGTAGCTGTAAAACGAGGATCTCGATCCAATACAATACTTACTGGCACCCCATGCAGTCTCACAATATGCCTCACATATAACTCAGCCAGCTTTTCCAGAGTAGAATCCTTTCGCACGGCAACAAAGTGGGTAGATTTCGTTAGCCTGTCTACTATTACCCAAATCGAGTCATTCCCTCTCTGGCTTCTCAGTAGCCCTGTCACGAAATCCATGGTGACATGCTCCCATTTCCACTCTGGGATTTCCAGTGGCTGTAGTAGTCCTCCAGGCTTGCAATGTTGCGCCTTCACCTGCTGACACGTCAAGCACTTGGCCATATGTTTGGCCACGTCCACCTTCATACCATTCCACCAGTAGTGCTGACGCAAATTCTGGTACATTTTCGTGCTCCTAGGGTGGATACTGTAATTGCTTCGGTGTGCCTTGGATAAAATTCTTTCCTTAAACTCCTCATTGTTAGGCACGCACAGACGTCCTTTAAACTTCAGTATTCCATCTCCAGCCACCTAGAATTCCGGTTTCCTCTCGTCTGCATCCATCATCACAATTTTCTGGATATCGGGGTTCGTAGACTGCAACTCTTTGATCCTTAGTTGAATCTCATGTTCGATCTGCAATGTGGCCATTAAGCTTGAGAGGCTCCCAACCTCAATCTTAAACTCAGTCCCTGACTTCTTCCAACAGTGTCTATTCCTTAACCATCAGGCGCGCGATGCTCGACTTTCAGCTCAGAGCATCCGCCACCTAATTCGCCTTTCCTGGATGATACAGGATATCACAGTCGTAGTTCTTCAGCAGCTCCATCCAGCGACGCTGTCGCATGTTAAGCTCTTTCTGCGAGAATAAATGTTTCAAGCTCTGGTGATTTGTGTAAATCTGGAACTTCTCTCCCACCAGATAGTGCCTTCAACTTTTCAGAGCAAACACGATTGCAGCTAATTCCAGGTCATGCGTCGGGTAATTCATCTCGTGCGGCCTCAGCTGTCGAGACACATATGCCACTACTCATCCATGCTACATTAAAACACATCCCAGACCTCTCAGTGACGCATCACTATAAATCTCAAGCCCTCTAGGTCCAGATAGGATGGTTAACACTAGTGCGGAGGTCAATCGGTCCTTCAGTTCCTAAAAGCTTTCTTCGCACTTCGTGGACCACTCAAACTTCGATTCCTTCTTTAGCAAACGTGTCAGAGGAGACGTTATCGCCGAGAACTTTTCTACAAAGCGTCTGTAGTATCCGGCCAGTCCTAGGAAGCTTCGCACTTCAGTCACGTGGTCTTAAAGTTAACATGATTGGACATGAACAACGCCAACTCAGGAGTCAACCCCACACGAGTTCGCGGGTAAGAGACCATGAAAGAGGGTTGATTAAAGTAATGGTGTTGGAGATTATTCTGAGTGTGGGAAGCAAAAATGGTGGATGATAAAGCAGGGTTTACTAGAGTGAACTCACAATCTAGCTTTGATGTCACTCTGGAGATTGCTGTGAATCAGAAGATTTAAACTTTCGAGCGTTTGGAGCTATGGTTTCCTCATTCTTTTTGGCACTTTCATCGAGCTTCTCAATTTAGAAAATTTGCGCAAATAAAGCACGAATAAGCATGCGTGAGCAACTTGACGTTTTGACCCTGGTGCCACTTCATGGATCTAGTGTCCTTGTTGCTATGAGCTTCTTCTCCCGATATATATCCAGCAATTCAAGAGTTCACAAAAGCCTCCCCGTCATCATTAGTTCAGCTTCAACTCGCAGCCTAGCTCCGTTGTCCCAGCCGTCGTTGTTCCTCAGTCGACGTCGCTATGGCAGACCGAGCACCACCGCTACTCTCATGCGTGAGCTTTTGTTGCTGTTCAGATAGCCAATTGCGACTAAGCTCGACCAGCGCCTCTCGTCATCCAACTAACGCATTGTAGTCGTCCTCCGGCTGTTGTCACCGGGGCTCACTTCCAGCCGTTAGCCGATTGCCGCCCCAATTCGCTGGAACTCTCATCATCGTTAGCATTGTCACCATCCAGCCGCCCCATGCAACTATCAAGCACACCGATATATCTTCTTGCGATCTTCCCGGGAAAAACTTGGAGTGTCCCCCCTCCTCCACAAGAACTTCGTGACCATTTTTTTAAAAACAAAAAATATGAAAATGTGATTAACAAAGTAATTCCCACTTCCAAACCAATTTTTGCAGATTTTCTTTGGCCAAAATGAAAAAAAAAATTAAAAGAAAATATTGACTATTTTTTTCATATTTTTGTGGCCTCAAATGATATTTATTTATTAAATATTTCCCTAATTTATGAAAAATATCAAAAAATGCAAAAAATATGAAAAATTATTTTTTGTTAAAAATGGTAGCCTAAGCTTGGTGAAGGCTTCCAAAGTTGATTTTGTAATTGTTTTATTTTTTCTCGATTTTCTATGAATTTTCGAATATATATATATCGAAAAATATCGAAAAATACTGAAAATATGAAAAATCATTTTTTGGTCAAAATTGGCTCGCTATGCTTGGCCAAGGTCTCCAAAGTTGATTTTTCAATTTTATGAATTTTTATGTATTTGTTTAATAATTTTCGAGAATAAAAATACCGAAAAGTATTGAAAATATGGAAAATCATTTTTTGGTCAAAATTGGTTCCCCAGGCTTGGCTAAGGTCCCCAAAGTTGATTTTTCAATTTTATGAATTTTTATGGATTTTTTTTATTAATTTTAAAAGAGAAAAGATGATTAAAAATCAGGTGTTAACAGTAGGATATAGTATACTTATCGGTTCGGCTCTAACATGTAATTATAGGGCAAGTTGGTACTCTTCGATCAACTCCCTCGATAGTGGCATAAATAGGGTGCAATGCACATGACCCAATTAATTTAGCATTCATGCACATCCAGAAAACAAATCCACATATCGAAATTAATAAGTGAAACATGCCATGCTTGAAGAATCAGTGCTTAATCCTTTGTATCAAAATACCACTCGACCTGCATTAAACATATTAGGTCCGACCCGCGTATCTTACGCATCAGGTTTGTGCCTCCACCTGTATCATATAGGCACCTCAGTTGGGCACCTTATTACTCCAGCTATCTTGTGTCGTACATGTCTGGGCACACCGTGTCCTGACCCGTGTCATATAGTCATCTTAGGCCGGCACGCTTATCCCTCCAACTTCCCTGCGTAAATACGCCTCAGGGCTGTCCGTACCTTTATCTCGCCGTGCGTGAATGCATGACATGCTCTCAAATCAATCATTTCACGTCACATATACCACATGCCCCAATTATTCACACATTTCAACAGCAACTCATTGCAGGCATAAAAAATGTAGATTTTTTAGTCGGGCCATACAATGTACACGTATAACATGGCATGCCACAAGTTGCTTGTAAAACATATTTCTCAAGGCATATGCATAATTAATTTCAGATGAAGCAGCGATCATGACAAACTAGTATTTTAAGCCTAAGTTTCTCTTAAGCCCATTTTAAGCCCAATCTTTACTCACGGCCCATGAGGCACACTTTCGCTCACAATTTCCACTCAAATCACCCCTTGGACAACCCTCTAAGTCCAGCAAATCAAGAGCAACCCATCACACATGAAACCGTACGCTAAGCCCATTGAACTAAACTTGCCCATGTAAGCCCAAACTAACTATTTTGCTTACTAACCAACCTTAACACTCACACCCACTAACAAATCTCATCACCACAGACCATAAACATCCTCCTTGCATCAAAAACTAAGTCCTCAAGCCCATAAATCAGCCCGCTAGCTCTTAGGGTCTAAATCGATCTAAACTATTTACACATTTTCTAACATTTCCTCATAAACCAAGCATCCTATGATCCAAACCAAGTCACATACCATATTTCAAGGCTAAGATTAGTGGATTTGCTTATCAAAACGGAGCTTGAATGGTGACGACGACGATGGGAACGCGCGGTGGCCGAATGGGGCTCACGGCCAAGGAGGAGAGAGCACGACGTGGAGGGGCTGATTCGGTGTCTTCCAAGATATTCCCAAGCCTAAAAATGATGGTTTTACAGATTAGAGGGGTCGAGGAATCATGAGGGGCGAGTCCACGAAGCCGGCGCTTCATCGAAACAAAATGACGAACGGAAAGGATGGCAAAAACGAGGGCTGATTGGGGGTTCCAACGAGGTTTAGAGACTAGGAAAATGGAAGAACAAGAGTCAAGGAGACTTATCAAGGGAGAACGGGCTGAGGGATGGGCGTGGACGGCGGTGTGGGCGGTGGATAATGGCGTTTTGGGCGGTGGTCGGACGAGAAACTGAGAAAAGGAGAGGGGAGGGTGGTTGAAAATTTCGAGGAGAAATGAGGGAGAGAGAAGTGTTTTTAGATTATAATGAGGATGAGACAAAAATTCAAATGAGAAAGAGTGGGCTTAGGTGATGGGGTTTTCAAGATTGATCTAGACTTGATGGATTGAGTGATTTGACTTTGAAATGACGTGATTTGATTTGATTTGATTGACAAGACATGATTGATTGATGTGACGTTTGACGAGATATTTTCTCGAAATTCGTGCCAAATGAATCAATTGGGTACCGAGCGCGAACGACTCTCAGACTAAAAATCTCGCTACACTGATGCACTCATTCTACCATAATTATAATCACTCTTGATCTAGGGACTTTGCGCAAACCAGGGGCAAACCAGTAAAATTTTAACTTACGTCTTGCTTTGAGACGTTCTCAGACTATCTGGCTAACTGACGATGCTACTACAACTGAAACCAATTCTCCATCGCGACATTCATAAAAATTCGATCGTCCAAGATCGAAATTCATTTCATGGATAAATCCATTAAATAACGACTCTGTCGAATTCTCAAACTAACAGGCGGCTGTTTAGGAATTACGCGCGTTCATGTATTTAGGATCCTATGTAGCAATTCCCCTTTGGTTAGACATTTCAGAGTAGCTAATTCTGAGTGAGAATCGATTAGAGTGTATTAATGAAATACATCCATTCTTTATTGAAATCCCGATAATGGGTCGAATTTCTAGACTGTCACATATAGGAAGAACGTCGATAAAAAATCTCCCCTATACCTAGCCTTTAACACCGGTGACCCCACAATGATTAAGTTGCTACTTTTGCTCTCAACCAAACCATCAAGGATACAAGGCTTGCCGCCCATTCATGGTGCCATTCTGCATTCTGACAATGGTTATTTGTTATCAAATTAAGATTCGAGAGAGGACAATCACAACACGCGGAGGTCAATGCTCAATGGGGGAAAGTGTTGGCAAGGACAAAGACGTGCAATTTGAGATAGGTTTGCATTCGAATTTCCACCAAGTCTCATTACTAGACAACCATAAAAGTTACAAAGAGGAAGACAAAAGCCAGGATGCAATTGTAGTTCATGGCCACGGAGTGCATACACAAAAATCATGAACGAGAGTCGTTCTTTTTCTTCCATTATTTATTTGTCCTTCTCCATTCACTAAACGTTCGTCTCTCCCTTTCTCTTTTCTTTGTGCCCACGTATACAAGCGTATAAGTACAGGACGATATTGGACCACTTTGGTGCGCCAATGCAGGATATGATCGATTGAACTTTGAAAAGAAGGTCACAAGAGTTCTCGATGATATCCCCAGATTCGCAGCCGCTCATGGAGTCCAGTTGAAAAGCTCCAACTATAGGCCCCTTGCAAGGCAATCGTCCATCGTTGGTCATCCACAATAGCTAAGCCATCCGTGATCCGCAGATTGCTCTTCAGAATTTGGATAACATTCGAATTAGGCCATTATTCATGAGGATATCTCCTATCTCGGGTGGTGCTAACGTAATTAGTTCACCGGTTATCGATTATCGCCACCCAAACATTCTAGAAATTTCTAACAATAAATTGAAGCTAAGTGCTTTTTGTTATTTTTCTAGTTTTAAATGCAAATGAGCACATATTTTCTACACTTGCTTTCACTATATTTTATGTTGGGCAATAACTTCGTATTAGTGGCAAATGATTAATGAGGCAAAAAGATGAAGTAACGTCGAAAGTGGCAACAGCTCCGTATCAGGCATCGTCACTTGAAGACGCCACGAGAGTCGAATCTTCGAGAATCCTGTTGCCTAAATAGATTGATTTTGCCATGTTGTATTCATATTGCAACATTCTGTATTTTTTGCTTAAAAGATCCGAACCCCAGATTGCGATAGGCTCTGCCCCTTACTTGGTGGTGTAAAGATCTCATGTATTTCATCTCATGTATTTTGATTTTCGCATTATCAAACCCCAGAATCGGTAGGCCCAGTTACCTGCTGGAGGTCACAACACTGCACAGAAGTCGTTAACTCACTCTCTCTTTCCGATTTTAGCGAATCTTAATGCTTATCTTTATTTATAGTAATTTTCTGCATTTGTTGCTTAAAATATCCGAACCCCAGATTGTGGTAGGCTCTGCTCTCTACTTGATAGTGTAAAGATCTCATGTATTCCATCTCTCGTATTTTGATTTCTGCGTTATCAAACCCCAGAATTGATAGGTCGAGCCACCAGTTGGAGGTCATAATACTGTGCAGAAGTCATTAATTCACTCTCTTTCTGGCTTCAAGGAATGTTAATATTTATCTTTATTTATTTCAATTTTTTGCATTTATCGCTTAAAATGATCCGGACCCTAGATTGTGGTAGGCTTTGCCCCTACTTAGTGGTCTAATAATCTCATGTATTCCATTTTTTGTATTTTGATTTCTGCATTAGCAAACCCAAGAATCGGTAGGGCAAGCCACATACTTGAGGTCATAACACTGCACAGAATCCGTATGCCATATTCGCATATGCCACGTCATCATATAATACTTTATGCCATGTCATCTTTGTTATGTCATTTTATGTCATGTCATTTGAATTTTTCTTTTAGGTTTGCATTTAATTTATGCCATTGCATTTTAGAGTAATTCTTTTCATTGCATTTAGTACAACTTTTTATGCATTCATAAAAGGAAGAATGAAAACCAACAAAAAAATATATATTTTATGTGGCGCATGCTCCTTGAGCTTACTTGATTTCTGGATGTTCAATTAATTGTTTGTGCACCCGCATGATAACCTTTGTTGGTGCCTTAGGTTAAAATTGATCATTGCTTCCTTCTTAAATGATTTTTAATGAAATAAAAAATGGTACTGAAAGGGCATTAGAGTAATCTAGCGGAACCAAGTCCTCGGACTTCGAATCTCTGGTTCGTAGAAGTAATTTAGTTCTCATGCTAATTTACTTAGATTTCTAATTGACCTACCAAGAATGATTAGTGATGACCCCAAATTGAATAAACTTTGTATAAAAAGAACCTAAATTGCAATTCGCTAGGACTTGGGAGGGTTTGAATTAAGTTAGTTAATTAACCCGATAATTCGTTAACTTGGAATTTCACCAAGTGGATTTTTTCAGGTAGCGACAGCTTGACGACTTCACTGGGGACTGATTTTTTTTGAATTTTTGAAAAAATAAAACACTAATTAGAGTACTTGAATTTTTTCAGAATTTTAAAAGTCTTAGTGGACTTAGGCCAATAATCTCATGAAAAATCGCATTTTTGTTTGGCAATTGGGCTAAAAGTAAGTCCTTAACCTTTAGGTGTTAAATGGTTTTGTAAAATGGGAGTTATAAGGGGTGGAGTGCTTGACTAACCTTTTGTTGTGCAGATTGGCATTTGGAATTATTTGTTTAATTATGCACGTTTTGAAGCAGTATTTTGATATAAATTGCTATACATGTATTGCATCTTTTAGCAATCACGACACATCACAAACACTGGCGGTCAAAACCCGACTGCAACCACCTTTAGGTTTACCTTAGATAGGGAAAGGGTGCGAAAGGATCCCATGATTGATTGCACTTGAAAATTTCGTATTTGTTCCCACTCACTATCCGGATTAGCGTTTCTAACCTTCTCGAGCGGGTGCTTTTGGGGGGGGGGAATATGCTATATACAGATCGTGAAAGCCTTGGCCATAGGTTCCATACTCTCCATTTTAATTTTTAGAGTATTATCCCTACTTTTCTCATGTGCATGTCTATGTGATTTGTATTGTTTTCAAGGTAAAAGTAAGTTCTCTAACTTTATCTTGTATTTATTTTTGGTCGGTCCATGTTAGGTGTCAATCAAATTTTGAACTTAACATCATGGTTATTTATTTTTCAAAAATAGAAAAAATAAAAAATCAAATTGGTGTGCCATTTCTGAAAGATGAATATGGGAAGATCCGTTCGGGGAATTTTCTTGACCAATAAATGATTTTTGTCATATCTTTACTTAATACTTCAATAGATACAAGATTTTCTTGATAAATTTACCTTTGAATATTCATTGTGATAAAAGAAAAAAGATTTCTTTGGGAAAATTTGCTAAATGTCAAAGGACTTTACCATATGTTTTCAAGATATAAAATTTGTAAGAAAGTTCTTTATGAGAAATTCACCCATGTCTTCTTATGAAAATTTTGTTTAATTTCTCTATAAAAATTAAAAAACAGAGTTGGACCAATACAAGAATTATGGACCGATCTCTCTTGGGTCACATACTCATTACTTACTCTATTTTTGTGGAAAATCATTGGTGCCCTAGGCAGGAACAAAATTGGGCTCATTGATGATAACAACATGTTAGGAGTGATCTTGAGGAACGCGAAAGGATGAAAATGGCCGATGTCTTAGCCGTTAACCTTGGGGACAAGCGAAGAGGTCAATCCTTCTAGAGACAGAAGCGTGTTAACCAGTAAGCACGTATGGGTTATGTATTTTGATGGGGTAGTGAATTTATTCGGATCAGGCATAAGGGTAGTCTTAATATCCTTAGACGGACAATATTATCCCATGATCGCAAAGTTGGGATTCCCATGCACTACATAACTGAATATGAAGCATGCAGTCTGGGGTTGTAGGCTATAATCAACATGGAGCACTCTGGAGGATCGGTGCTCTATTATTGAGTATGACACATAGGCATTTCTACCGACACTATAGGCAGTCGACACATACAAGTGGGCGCCGAAATGTACAAAGCATATGTGAAGTGGGGCACACAACAGGTAGCCTGATTTACTTATTTGGCACATTGACTGAGAGTAATAATTCAATGACTGGTCACGGGTCTCAATGTGGCTAGTGGGAGCCGTCGTCGAATCCTTCTTCAGTGTTCTCGACATCATCGTCTGAAGCGGCTAACAAGAACATCAAGAAGAATGTTAAGCCTCGGCATTTCCAGTGCCTTAAGTCGTTCTATTATGCTATGTGGTAAAAGAGATGGCAGAAGGTTAAAGCATAAACGTACAAAACTTTTCTCTCATTCCATACATCAACTAGCCTTACAACAAATCACTAGAGGGAGGGGGAAGTAAAACCAAATTGAATCTTAATGAGCATCACAAAAGAGCTCAATTGACTCTCCATGCAATTAATGCTCTGCCTACACTGAGCGGTTTGAGATTCGAGATCTGTAAGCTTAAAGAACAGGCGAGTGCATTTCTCCTTCTGCTTGGCTAGGCTAGCCTCATAATGTTTAATAGCGAATTTCAGATTTTCGATCAAGTCCTTCTCGAGAGCTATATCTGCTGTTAGATCTTCTAGCCTCTCTTCCAGCTAGTCACATCTAAACTTCATCACGATGTTACTTGGGTCATGCTCGAAGTAGGTTTGGATCAAGGCTAGACGCTCCACCAACTTCTCCCTCTCGTGAATTAGCAGTGAGGCCCGTTCATCAGAAGACTTGACGGCCTTCTTGTTGCGGACAACCACGAGTTCTGCAGATTCTAAGCATTCAGACCGATCCTGGTAGGGAGCTTTTACGATGCGAGTTAGGGTGACCGTTTCGTAAGTATTCCGATAAGCCTCCAGAAAGTTGATTAAGATGGTTGGGAATGCCTTGTATTCCCTCTCCAAATCAGTGCCTTCTATCAAAGAGGCACTTATCTCCCTAAACAGACCGAAGATCTCAATTTCAACACTCGGATGATAGGCTATGTAAATATAACCTCGGCCAAGCAGGTGATAAAGTCTCTCCCATTTGACCATAACTTTAGCTAGGAAGATGTGCGTGGGAAGATTGGCTATTATCGTTGAAAATGATAGAAGAGAGAATCAAGATAAATGAGTGGAATGTGAAGGTGTTAGTCTACTTCGCGTTAAGTATTGATTTCAGAGTGCCATCCTCTATTGGTCGGATTTCTCTATTTGCCCTTTTCTTTCGGCATCACCCCTATTGGCTCGAATCCCCTATCTATAGGTATACTGCTGGTCTGCAATCTTGAGCCAAGAAAATTTGAAATTTTTGCGAAACATTTTGAGGGGATACCATCACTTTGAAAAAGAAAGAAGAAAAGATGACTTGAGTAGGGAACAAGGCAAACTTTGGCATAAAAGAAGAGGGGACTTTTCTCCATTCGTAAACAGAGTGAAAGCTCACTTGCAAAATTGATGCTTGAAATAGGCGGAAGAAATAATGACAGAGGTCTTACCACTATAAAAGGATGAAAGAAAACAAACCAAGTGGGAGATATGGTAAAAAAGTTGAGAAAGGAATAAATCTTGGGGGAAGCGATACAATTTTTAAATCCATGTCTAAATTTTAAAAGAGCCATCATCTTGGTAGTCTTCATCCATGCTCAAAAGGAGAGTCTTAAAGCATACACGATCGCTCAGAAAAATTTAGAGAGAGTGAAATTACAAGGAAGAGTAGCAAACCTTGAGAGACTAGTAACCAGTCAAGGATGTCTCAACCCAACATATTTGAGAGCTATTATCACTTGCTGAATATGGGAGATTTTTGAAGAGTTCGAGATCGCATTCGGCATTGAGACTATGGAACCTGACCCTTTCGCCAATGACGTCCAAGATCTCAACAAAGACAATGGCGACAACAACAACATCAAAAGAAGTGTTACTGTCGCCATACTGAGTATCATATTCAAAAGCTTGAAGATTTCTTCGTGGAGTGCCTTAACCCAGATAACAAATAAATAAAGGATCTGAGATAAGAGTTAGGGCTGGAACTTTCACAAGTCAAGTTTTAGTTTCAAAATAGGTGAACCTGAGTGAAGACCTGTCATGAACGCCATGAAAACAAGTTTCTAAAAGCTGAAAACGAAAGACTCCAAGCAAAGAACACGAGGTATAAAGAAGCTTTTGACATTTCGATCTGCCCCAATTGTGGTGGCCTCTTCACCCTTGACGAAATGCAACATCCAAGGATTGAAAATGCCCATTTGAGAGGTGAATTAGGTTAATTCCAAGCAAAATTAAGTTCTATTGGAGGAATGTATGAGAAGACTGATCATATGGGGTCAATATTGATACATTCCGAGGAAAAAGGGATGTATCACCACCAAGTAAGTGGCATTGACGACGAGCTTTCTACCATGATCAACTAGTTCAATGTTGATGAAACATCGGGGCTGTAATGTTCATATGGAACATGTATTTGTAAGCCAGTGATCATGGGTCCTCAACATGGCCGATGCGTATCTGATTCAGAATAAAACTAGTTGATCATTGGAGAGTCCGCAAAGGAAGTAGAACCGATTTTGAACGAATGCACATGTTTCATTCCGTTGCGTGGGATAGTTTCTGCTTTTATAGATGTCTAGCATTAATTCAAGAGCAAAAAGTAGTGATCTTTCTTTCCCCTATTAAATGCTTGGATCCTTTACTACAGCAAACTTGGGACAAATTAATTCCGTGTAACCTCGAAGGGTAACTCCGTATTGTTTCGATTTACCCTTGTCGCGACCCTAAAAATTTTCGATCAGGTGAACGGATTATTAGGTTAATTAGATGGATTAACCTAATACGGACCCTCCCAAGTCCTACCGAATCGCAACGTTGATTTTTATTTAAATGATTTAAAATTTGGAGTCGCCACTAATCATTTTTGGTAGGTTGATTAGAAACCTAAGTAAATTAGTGGGAGGGTTAAATTACTTCTACGAACCAGAGATTATGAATTCGGGGACTTGGTTACACAAGTTAATTAAAACTAATGCCCTTTCGGTACCTTAATTTCATGGATATCCTAATTTGGCAACTTAGGCTTGGTTTATTCCTAAGGCTCTAGTGGAGTGTTCTTTTTTTGTGTGTTTTCACTTTTTAAATGGGATGCATGGATGGTATTTTTTTGGTATTTTCAAAGTATTAAAATTCCCTGAACCCGAAAGAGGGAGTGTGTTAACGACTTTTGTACAGTGCTGTGACCTACTTATTTTGGGGTCTAGTGATTCAAAAATTGAATTACAAGAAGTAAATGACAGTAAATAAAGACCTCCAATGGATGGCCCAGCCTTGGCTTGGCCCTCCCTTTTGGGGTTTAATGGTACAGGAATTAAATTGCAAGAATTTAAATGACAGTAAGTGAAACCACCAACGGGCGGCCTAGCATTGGTTTGGCTCTTCCCTTTGGGGTTTAATGGTGCAGAAATTAAATTGTAAAAATTTAAATGACAGTAAGTAAAACCTCCAATGGGCGGCCTAGCATTGGCTTGGCTCTTCCCTTTGGGGTTTAAAGGTGCAGGAATTAAATTATAGAAATTTAAATGTCTGTAAGTAAAACCTCCAATGGGTGGCTTAGCATTGGCTTGGCTCCTCCCCTTGGGGTTTAATGGTGCAGGAGTTAAATTGCAGGAATTTAAATGACATTAAGTAAAACCTCCAATGGGCGGCCTAGCATTAGCTTGGCTCTTCCCTTTGGGGTTTAATGGTGCAGGAATTAAATTGCAGAAATTTAAATGACTGTAAGTAAAACCTTCAATGGGCGGCCTAGCATTAGCTTGGCTCCTCCCCTTGGGGTTTAATGGTGCAGGAATTAAATTGCAGGAATTTAAATGACAGTAAATAAAAACCTCCAATGGGCGGCCTAGCATTGGCTTGGCTATTCCCTTTGGGATTCGATGGTGCAGAATTTAAATTACAGGAATTTAAATAACGGTAAGTAAAATCTCCAATGGGCGGCCTAGCATTGGCTTGGCTCTTCCCTTTGGGATTTGATGGTGCAGAATTTAAATTGCAAGAATTTAAATTGCAGTAAATAAAAACCTCCAATGGGCGGCCTAGCATTGGCTTGGCTCTTTCCTTTGGGATTTGATGGTGCAGAATTTAAATTGTAGGAATTTAAATTGCCGTAAATAAACGACCTCCAGTGGATGGGATTTGCCCTCTCCATTCTGGGATTTGAAGATGCAAAAATTAAATACAATGAATTGATTGGACAATTCGAGTCAAAATTCTTCGACGGGTCAACTGAAAATTCGGTAGCATTTTGGAGCTTGTCTGGGCTAATTTCACACTTCCATGGAACTTACCATTGATGTAGGGTCTTCTTTTTTTACCTGACATAAAAAATATTAGGAAATGGGGAGGGTAGTCAATGTAGACAAATTGTGCTAATTTGCGACTAAAACTATAAATAAATAATAAAGTAAAAACACATAGCTGCAATTTATTGCCCGGATTTCAAGAGATGATCCGGGCTGATTTTGCATCTCCATGGAATTTACTATTGATGTGGAGCCATGCTTCGGGTAACTTTGATGATCAATTTTCCGAATTTGAACCGATATCAAATCGAATCGGGATCACGAGTGATGAATTTGTGGCCAGCAGTGATGGCTATGTTTTTCTTTTTGTTTTGCTGGACGATGCAAGACTGGATTAATGGGCACCAGGGACGATACCCTGGATCCACCGAATGAAGGAGCCTGAACGCATTTGTTTCAGGATCTCCTCTTCATAAACCTTCTTATGCAGCTGATGTGTCTAATTCTCCAGTTTTTTTTTTATTTTTCCATTACCCATTGAGTATTGGTCAATCGTAAGGGGCCAGGTGAGCAATTAGAAGATTGGGACCGCATTAATTAAACTTTGATTTGCTTTGACCTCCAGGTGATCCCAATTTAGACTGGGCATATTGGAAACGACCCAAGCCTGCAATAATATTAAAAAAAAAGTCACCAGGTATCGAGATGTTGCCAAGGAACCTGTAAAACAACTTGAATAAAACACAACAAGAAATTGACGGTGATGCTCAGTTAATGGGTGTTCTCAGGTTTCGGATCTCATCTCGACGTTTGCTTCGAGCTAATTCACGAGGGTTCATGGCACGAAGCCGTTGTCGTATCAAGCCGCGATGATGGCATTTGGGTTTTCTCCTTCTTGAAACGTCTTAACATTTGGGTTTTTCGATATATCGGCATTGGCGATCCACCCTTCATGGTAAGTTAAAGAGGGTTTGAGCTTCTGTAGGATTTCTGATCTCCCCAGATCTAGAATAGCACCATTCATGGTAACTTACATTAGGTTTGAGCTTATACAGGATTATTGATCTCCATAGATCCTAGATTGGCATCCAAAAATCATTTTTTCAGTAAATACCTCTTCTGTCTATCCAAAAAAGGTGATATTCAGGTAATCATTAGTAACTTCTATTATTGAATGATCCATTTTCAAGTCCTGATTTTCAGGCATCACATAGACGAGCCTTTTTAAGAGAATATACCGTCTCTGGAGCCCTTCCATTGGAAATCCCAACACGGGATGATCCATTTCTAAAGTCCTTTCTACAAGCACAAAGTCCTTTCTACAGGCATAGAATCCTTCTTACAGGCATTCCCTCAATAGATCCCACATTGGGTAAACCATTTCCAAAGTCCTTCTTACAAGTACAAAGTTCTTTTTACAGACATTTTCTTGGTAGGTCCCACATTGGGTGAACCATTTCTAAAGTCTTTCCTACAAGCATAGAGTCCTTCTTATAGGCATTCCTTTGGTATATCTCACATCGGGTGAATAATTTCTAAAAACCTTCTTATAGGCACAAAGTTCTTCTTAGAGGCATTCCCTTGGTAGATCCCACATTGGGTGAACCATTTCAAAAATCCTTCCTACAGGCACTAAGTTCTTCCTACCCGTACTAAGTCCTTCCTATAGGCATAAAGTCCTTTCTACAAGCATTTTCTTCGGTGAACCCAATATCAGATAAATCGCTCAATAGAATCTTTTTATCAGGAATCTGCCATAGGTTGATCTACTATACTGGTCAAATCTCAATTAATTTTAATCATTAGGATCCTTTAACTAGGAATTCTATCATGGTACGACTCACCAGACGGGTCAAAATGCAGGCGAATCCTCTAAATAGGATAGATCGCCACAAGAGTCCTTTCATTAGGAACTCTGCCATGGGTTGACCTACTATTTAGGTCAAAGCATAACCTCCCCGGAGTATCTTTAGAATGAAGCTTTGAGTGTCTGTTCAAAGAGCATTCATGTTAGGCAACTGTCATATGATAGGTATGTAAGTGCCAGGTAAGCTTTCCTTTCTATCTTTCCCTTACTTTATAAGAGCCTCCTCAAGCCTGGTCTGGATCAGAACTTACACAGAGAGATATTGGAGATCAAATGTCACAACTCTTTTTTTTTAATCTCCCTAGATTGAGTTGATTAGGATTCAGGTGTAATTTCGTTTTTGAATAAACCTCTATCAAGCTTCTCTTCAAAGAGGAGTAGCTATTGACACCTAAATTTTAATCACATTTTCTCTTTAAAAAATTAATAAAAAAATATTAAAAAATTTATAAAATTACAAAATCAACTTTGAAAGCCTTAGCCAAGTCTAAGGAACTAATTTTGAACAAAAAGTGATTCTTTCATTTTTTTTCGTATTTTAAATATTTTTTGAAAAATACAAAAATACTTGAAAATTTGGGAAAAATAAAATTTGAGGCCACAAAAATAGTCAATAATTTTCTTTTAAATCCCTTTTCATATTAGCCATCGCAAATTAAAAAAAAAATCCAATTCAAGGTCATGTGTTCCTTCATAAGCATAATCTCGAATCGGGCCTAAAAAAATTAAATTTGAGTCAATTTATTTTCATTTTTTCACTTTTAGGAGTTGTGACATGTCCTCTAATAGTCCAAATTTTCACCTTGGCCCAATTTTACTCGGAATGATAATCTTGTTCCATCAGAAGCAGGGTCATCTATTGGCGTTGCCATAGCAGCTTTTGTAATATTTCCTCCAAGATCTGTTCGTACGATTACATTTTTCATTTGCATGGGATTGCCTGTAGGTGAGAATTGGTGACAATGTGTATTACAGGCGTTACGAAAAATTTTATAGGACTAATAGGGATGCAACAACACTGATGTTACATGATCCTCAAAAGAGGAAAATCATGAGTGATGGAAAGTGGGTTCCTCGCAAGGTTCTTAGAGCTCTTCCATATGATATTGGACTAAACAATCCATGGTTTGAAGTTAATGCTTATCACCTTTTCAACACAGATAGATGGAAGAACTTAAACCCAAAATTTGTGCTTCAAGTTTGCAGGAACTTCGTTGCAACTGGTGATATGAACTTTGCAAAGGCTGGTTGGCCCTCAGTTTATATTGCAATGGCATATATGGAACGGTTTGACAAAGGTGGGGATGCTGAAAAATTAGATGCAGAGGAGATTATTCAGATGGCCAGTAAAGCTTCTGTTGCTGATCAACAAAAGTAGCTCCAAGAAAATATCCATTCTCAGCTTAAATCTTTTTGCAGGTTCATGGATGAGATTCTACTTCCCGTTGTTAATAAGACCAATACTACTCCAGCAGTTGATTCTCCAGTATCAAGGAATACTTATCACTGCAGTGGCCTTAGTTGTACTGTAGGTGGAAGCGGATCAACTGAGAGAAGATCTCGAAAGGAGCTTTTTGTGATCATTCTAATCTTCCTTTGCTCAGTGCACCAAGACTCCAACCATTTGCAGCGGTTGGACAGCACTAAAGGGAGTCTAAGGTGCACAACCAGTTAACCAGACTTTCCATCATGGTAAAACCGATAGAAGTCGTGTCGATGGTGAGGTATGCATACTAAGCAGTTGGCCTCTGAGTTCATGCATTTGACAACCTTCCCTTACGTTGGAGAAGTCTAAGAAATCGGCACAAAAAAAGGAGAGCCTGCCGAGAATTCAAAGAGGAAGGGTTGGTACAGAGGAAGATCAACCTAAGAAGGTTTCGATGATTGTTTCGTTGTTGTTTGTGTAATGATGAATAATGGTCCCGATTTTCCACTTGCTCGCATACCCCTTTACGGTGAACCAATATTCAATGAACAGGCAAGAGGGAGAACAAATTGAGTTTTATTCTCTTACGGGTGGTCTTCGAGAAATAAAGTGAATTCAAGTGCTGGTCTCTTTGTTTTTTTTTTTTTTTGCAAAGTCCCTCTAGAGATGTTGTGGATTCTGGCTATGGAAAGATAAATCATCATTGATCCTTCATTGCATTATGATAAAAGGTTAGTGGAGAGTAAGTGGGAGAACGAAGGAGGGCCTTACACTTCATAAAAGAGACGCCGAAAGTTAATGCATCTGAGGAGGAGGCCATCATCAAGATTAAACAAAGGTGAGTGGAGGAAAATGCTTCTTGGACAAGTGAGAGAGCTGGAGAGGTAGAGAGGATGCCGATATTATTGAATACACGGCAGATATTGGGGGCATTCATGTTCATAGGGATTAACGCTACAATACCCACACAAGATGTCACGCCCCAAACCCCAATCGAGCCCACGACATCCCGTTCATACCCGTAAGTCTCGGCGTACTCGCCTGGTTTATGATACGCGACGGCCCAGGGAGTCTCTTCGTCGCGACCAGACGACGCGTCCTTCTTCTAACTTATGAACCTGTGGAAACGTGCCTCCTAACCATACATTCATGCAAATAAAACAGAAGGGTAGTACGAACAAAAGGAGCACAAATATCAATATATACATATCATGAGCGTTAAGTACAGACCCCCAAAAGAAAATCACAAACTACGATCAAGACACCTACGCTCACACTACTCCCAAAAGTCTAAACCAGCAACAGTAGGACTCAGTCCTTCTCGGGCTCCTCCTCGGGATCCTCCTCGGGGTCCTCTTCTGGATCCTCCTCTGGGTCCTCCTCGTCGGTGTCCATGGCATCTCCCTCCTCATGGCCGTTAATCTCGGAACGCTCTGGAGACGGTAACTCTTGCAACGGGTCGGGATCGATCACCTGGCCACCATACTCAGCAGGCTGTAGGAAGAACTGGTCCTCCTCCATAGGGATCGGAGACTCTCTCTGGGGTTCCTCAAAACCATAAAGGCCCTCTCTAAACCACGCCTCGAACCTATGGGGTACGAGGTAGGGTCCACCTTGATCTATTAGTACAGTCGTCACGTGCCTATGCCACATCACGGCATGCATATCAAAATGGAGGGTGACCTGGGTATCCATCTGCACTGGCAAACCAAAAAGCATTGGGGGCGCGGCCATCACTGGCGTCCTGGATCTGAAAAAAGAAGGCAACCACTGCCAGTGAGTCGAGGACTCAACAAGCTCTCCCCTAATCCTAGCGTAGGGTAGAGTATACCAGTGGGATCGGTCTTATCCAGTAGACTAGGGTTTACGGTCCAGGGTTCAGACACTCTCAGTTACCCTCGGTGATGAATCCCCAACATATAAACAAATGCGCAACTCATAGTAATGCAGTTCATATCATACAGACAGGCAACACCAGACAGTCAACCATAATGTCATATGCAAATTGATGCAGGCCTCAATCGGCCATAACGGATCCCAATGGATCATGCCCGTCTATCTCTCTAATTCCCATCAAGGCTCATCCAACAGTGCCACTTGGCAAATGCCACAACTGCGTTTCTGACGCCTTACGTTGGCTACTCCCTTATCCCTCCACTTCCCCGCGTAACAACGCCTCTGGAGTTTCTTCTCATGTCACATCTCTGGTGACTCATGCCATGCTCTCAATGAATGCGGGGCCCAGATAATTGCAAAAAGTAATTCAGTCACAGAGCATGCATGCAACGGTACATAAGTACGGGAACAGAGCATAACAAAGAATCATATGAGTAATTCACTACATTCGTCAGAGAAGCACCACGTCGGCCCAATGCTCTACAATTAGTTCTCCAAGTAAACCCAACCTGTTTAACATTATCTCGAGAACTCACTAAATTGGAACTTGGCCCAGACAATCCCAGCAATCCGTTTAAACCCAGTAGCTAAGGTTAGTTCCCAGGGAATTAGTAACCCAGGATTAATGATTTAGTGTCCTAATAAACCGTTGAGTTTAATTAAATTAGGCTTAGCTTAGGTTAGGGTCTAATTAATTTATTTAAGTCCAATTGGGCCTAAGGCCCATTCTAAGGTTCAAGGCCCATAAATTATTTCTTAAATCAAATACATAATTCAGGCCCATTATTATATTTAAATTCGTGGAGGGCCCAAGCCCATTTCTAAAGATCAACTTATTAAGCCCAATTTGGCCATTTTAGACCCAATTTGTTATCCTAAGCCCATGTATATTATTGGGCCCAAAGATTTTATATGCTAGACCATAATTAAGGCTCAATTTAATTAAAGTTTAGCCCAAATGAGGCCCATTACATTGTCTTAAGCCTACTTGATACAAAGTGGCCAAATTAGCTTAAAAACTAAACCCCAACCCCATTAGAATCCTTTGGCCCGTTATCCATACGCATAAGCCCATAATTTACGGCCTCACATAATCATCTCTAGGAAGAACGGGTTCTCCTCCATAGGGATCGGAGAGTCTCTCTGGGGTCCCTCAAAACCATAAAAGCCCTCTCCAAACCACGCCTCGAACCTATGGGGTACGAGGTAGGGTCCACCCTGATCTACTAGTACAGTCGTCACGTGCCTATGTCACATCACGGCATGGATATCAAAATGGAGGGTGACCTGGGTATCCATCTGCACTGGCAAACCAAAAAACATCGGGGGTGCGGCCATCACTGGCGTCCTGGATCTGAAAAAGAAGGTAACCACTGCCAATGAGTCGAGGACTCAGCAAGCTCTCCCCTAATCCTAGCGTAGGGTAGAGTATACTAGTGGGATCGGTTCTATCCAGTAGACTAGGGTTTACGGTCCAAGGTTCAGACACTCTCAGTGACCCTCGGTGACGGATCCCCAACATATAAACAAACGCGCAACTCATAGTAATGCAGTTCATATCATACAGACAAGCAACACCAGACAGTCAACCATAATGTCATATGCAAACTGATGCAGGCCTCAATCGGCCATAACGGATCCCAATGGATCATGCCCGTCTATCTCTCTAATTCCCATCAGGGCTCATCCAACAGTGCCACTTGGCAAATGCCACAACTGCGTTTCTGACGCCTTACGTTGGCTACTCCCTTATCCCTCCACTTCCCCGCGTAACAACGCCTTTGGGGTTCCTTCTCATGTCACATCTCTGGTGACTCATGCCATGCTCTCAATGAATGCGGGGCCCAAATAACTGCAAACAGTAATTCAGTCATAGAGCATGCATGCAACGGTACATAAGTACGGGAACAGAGCATAACAAAGAATCATATGAGTAATTCACTACATTCGTCAGAGAAGCACCACGTCGGCCCAATGCTCTACAATTAGTTCTCCAAGTAAACCCAACCTGTTTAACATTATCTCGAGAACTCACTAAATTGGAACTTGGCCCAGACAATCCCAGCAATCCGTTCAAACCCAGTAGCTAAGGTTAGTTCCCAGGGAATTAGTAACCCAGGATTAATGATTTAGTGTCCTAATAAACCATTGAGTTTAATTAAATTAGGCTTAGCTTAGGTTAGGGTCTAATTAATTTATTTAGGTCCAATTGGGCCTAAGGCCCGTTCTAAGGTTCAAGGCCCATAAATTATTTCTTAAATCAAATACATAATTCAGGCCCATTATTATATTTAAATTCGTGGAGGGCCCAAGCCCATTTTTAAAGATCAACTTATTAAGCCCAATTTGGCCATTTTAGGCCCAATTTGTTATCCTAAGCCCATGTATATTATTGGGCCCAAAGATTTTATATGCTAGACCATAATTAAGGCTCAATTTAATTAAAGTTTCACCCAAATGAGGCCCATTAAATTGTCTTAAGCATACATGATGCAAAGTGGCCCAATTAGCTTAAAAACTAAACCCCAAGCCCATTAGAATCCTTTGGCCCGTTATCCACATGCATAAGCCCATAATTTACGGCCTCACATAACCATCTCTAGGCCCAATTTAATCTGAATTTCGTCCATTTGCAAGCCCATTTCCATATCCTAGGCCCATGAGCTTATTTTAAGTTAGTTTGGTCCAAATCAAGCCCCTAGGCCCATCGACACTCTTCGGCCCACTAAGTTCACGCCTAAGGACATCCTTCAAGGCCCAAAATCAATCCTTTCAAAGCCCAATACGATCCCTCATGCCCGTACGCACGGCCGAAGAGCTAAATCATCAAATTAACCTAATGGCCATTAACCATAATCCATCATTATCTACCCAAATTATCTCCACCAGCCCTTAATACATCACACCACACACATATACAACATACCTAGGCCACTATTAGAGGAGAAGATTACCTTGAATGGAGTACGGAAGGACGACAAAGGCACTGTGCCCGAAAGGGGCCGAATGGGCTCACGGCCAATGGAGGTTGAGTGACGTCACGGGGGCTGGTTTGGTGATTCCACGGGCCTCCAAGGACCTAAAACCATGACTATAAGTGTCAAGAAGGATGAGGAATGAAGTGAAACGAGTTCTGGTGTCCCGAGCTTCAACGGAGTGGAAACGGCAAGGGAGGAAGGACGAAGAATGGAGGCTGGTCGGGGGTGTTTTAAGGGCTCACGTGCCACGAAAATCAAGAGAACAAGGTTTAGGAGACTTACCAAGAGGAGATGAGAGGTTGGTGGCACCGGTGAAGGCCGAATGGCGGCGGCGGACGGGTGGTAGAGGGCTCACGGACGGCAAGGGAAGGAAGAAGAAGAAAAAGAAGAGAGGAAGAGGGAGAGAGGGTGGCCGACCGAATGGGGTGGAGGAGAGAGAGAAAACCATGAAACTTAATAAAACTCAAGCTATAATGGATAGTGGGTTAGGTTAGAATAGTGACATTGATTTGTACTTTGATGTATGACATGTGTACCTTGACTTGACTTGATAGATTGCCTTGGAAAATGAACCAAGATGTGATTGATGGATTGACAAGACACTTGATTAATTTAACAACTGATTTGACTTGCCTCGATTTGCGTGCCAAATGCACCGATCGGGTTCAGAGCGCGAACGAATTTCAGATTGGAAATGGTTTCGATCTACCGATTCCACTCTAAAAAATCCTAATTTGACTAATTCTAAGGACTGAGCATTTACCGGGGGCATTTCGGTAATTTTTCATTCACGCCTTGCTTCTCGACGTGCACCGGCTGTCTGACCATTAGGCGACATTTCTGAAACTGATTCCATTTCTTAATCGTGTTTATCTTACTAATTCGGTTGTCCGTTGTCGGATTTTATTTTGTGGTCAATTTCATTAAATACCGACTCTGTCTCAATCTCAGACCAATGGGCGGCTGTTTGGAAAATTTTCCCCAGATAGGCTTTCCTCTTTGGTTGGTCATCCCAGGGTAGCTAATCCTGAGTGAGCATCGACCAGGGTGTATTAACGAAGTATTTCCATTCATTTAGAAATTCCGATAAATGGGTTGAATTTTCAGACTGTCACAATTCTTCCCTCCTTATAAAAATTTCGTCCCTGAAATTTACAGTACACAAGTTCCAGCTCCCAAAACAAAATTACACTTGACTACTCAAACAAATAGGGGTACTTCTTCATCATCTCGTCCTCACTTTCCCACGTAGCTCCTTCGGTCCCATGGTGTTCCCAGATGACTTTAACCAACGGTATCGTCTTGTTCCTCAGGACCTGCTCCTTTCGATCCTTAATTCTGACTGGCCTCTCCACGTACGAGACGCGGTCATCCATTTCAATGACTTCATGATCGAGTAAATGGCCAGGATTCGGCTCGTACTTCTGAAGCATTGACACATGAAACACGTTGTGAATCTGCGACAAGTTCGGTGGCAGTGCTAGACGGTAAGCCAGTGTCCTGATCTTTTCCAAAATCTCGAATGGCCTTATGAATCTCGGACTCAGCTTTCCTTTCTTGCCAAACCGAGATAATCCTCGCATCGGCGACACCTTAAGAAGGACGTGATCCCCAACTTGGAATTCCAATGGCTTACGTCTCTTGTTTACGTAACTCTTTTGCCTGCTCTGAGCGGTTCTCAGCCTGTCCCTGATCACTTTAACTGCCTCAACCGACTGCTGTAACAACCGACTGCTGTACTAACTCTGGACCTGTTATGCTTTTCTCACTAACCCCATCCCAACAAATCGGAATGGCTCGCTTTCTAATTTTTGAGATTTTTTTGAATTTTTTGAAATTTTTCGAAGACAATTTACCCATAAGGGGCAAAATCGTCAGAAATGGGATTGGCTATTTAAAATAGTCTTTTCTTGATTTTCGAGACTTTTGGGAATTTTTGGAATTTTTTGGGATTATTTTTTAGAATTTTTTAGGGATTTTCCATTTTTCGGAGTTTAGAACTATTTTCTATTTTTTAATTAATTATTTTCAATTTTTTTTTGGAAAATTGCCATCTAGGCTGGACTTCTAATCCCAAATGAAAGCCCAAATCCCTATTATAAAGCCCAATTGACCTAAACCTAGACCTGGCCCAAATGTTGCTAAGTTAAATTAGCCCAAAACAGAACCTAAGCCCATTCTCTATTCCAGCCTAGAATGAACTTAAGTCTACACGCCTGTCACAACCCAAAAAATCAACACCGAGCAACCTAACCCTTTGTTACATGCATGATTTGGAATAATAATATGAAATGAAAGAGAAGGGTGCACGGGGGATGAACTAACAGAAGGATAGAAACATCATAAACATCAAAACTTTTATTAAGTGCATACTTTAGCTTGGGCAATTAGGATCACTAACCCTGGCATACCTTCGTATCCTTACCTTGGAATCACCTTGATGCTTCTCAAGTCGTTGGAGTTGAACGCGTGTCGCAAGTCGGGCACTTGCCAAGATCATTCACCGCGAAGTTCGCTACCGTGATCCCGACGAGGAATTCCAGGTGGTCTCCATCTTGGACCACTTTGATGATACTGAGCCAAGAGAACCAAACCTTCACCTTGATCCCGTTTAGGCTTGAGAGCTCCTCCGTAGATCGGTCGAGTTATCCAGCTCGTGGCTGTTCCTGCAGGCAAATTTAGAGGTCAAAGTAGAATTGCTGCACGTGTTCAACTATTATAAGAGTCGCCGCACGTTGCTAGACTCGCAAGAATTAATGATGAAAAACAGAGGAGCGGGTTAGAATTTTTTTTTGGGCGCGGCGACTAGACTTGAGATACGCTCATGCTCCTCAGGTTGATGCATCATTATCGATTCACAAAGCAAAATTGTCTCGCCTGGAGTTCCTCTCTACCATCCGTGCATCACCCATTTTTTTGGGAACTTTTCCCCTTCTTGGCTCTTGCGTGCCACCTCATAGTGGGAGAGAACTAGTAGTAATACAGCCACTTTGTGTAGAAACCTAAGCTTCATCTTCTTCTATGAATCTGTGAGGTCCAAGCGGGTGGCATTTCAGCAATCATAGGTGAGCTGCTAATCTTGCGTAGGAGAGCTTACAAACCCTCAACTCAATTCGCGATCGCTGAGGTGTTCATTCGACCGATCTACTTCATCTTCGTAGAACTCCCTTTTGAACCTCCCCGAGCCCCATTTAGGGAGAAAATGGGAGTTTTAGATCTTTAAAAATGGGCGCCCTTTTTCTGGAGCAATTGATGGTGTCCTTTTCTTTTCTCTTGGGAGCCCCCAAGCCTTTTCTAGTCAGCCCCCCTTTTTTCCGTCTTCATTCTCGTCGTCCTCCATCAGCCCCCTTTTGCTGAACTCTCCAGCTTTCTCCCTTTTTTTCCGCTTGTTTTTAGGTCAGCCTTTTCTTTTCTTTTGAGGCCCCTTTATTTTGTTTACCATTAATTCCCTTTTCTTTCAAAGAACCAGAGAGATGCCGTCCCTATTTGCGTTAGGTCACTGAACGCAATCCACTCACTTTCTACTTCTAATCATTCCACTTGCATGTATACTTCTCTTTCCTTCTCACTAATCGGATTTGTTTATGTTTCAACACGAAATATGCCATTGTACCGAGAACCCCAGTCATTGTGATTCCACCACATCAATTTGTTGATAACATGGACTACCCTCCTGTCAGATTTTGTCTCTCTTCTGACGAGAGTGATCTGTACTACCACCACCGCCAAAGAAGAGAATAGTGCAACAACATTCGAGATGAAGTAAACCTTACATGATAGAGTACTAACTACAATAGCCATCCCATGGTCATTATCACCACAAGGAACAATGAAACTTGCTCCAGAGGCAATTGTTGCAAAGAGGACAACAACCACAGTGACTGAGTTGGTTGCATAGTTGATTCCTACTCGATGAAGCTTTCGAAGCTCCTTTACAACTCCATCCACCTTCTTGTTAGTCTTGCGTATCTGTTTAAGCTATGTATGAACATCTTTCTTGATCTCTCTAACAGTTCTTCTGAGTCTATCACGTGGTTGGTTTAGTTCAGTAGTACCATATCTGAGGACTCTGGCACGTCAAACAAATTCTTAAAAGGATTATTAGTTTGAGACTCACTTTTTCCTGACTAGAGTCGTCAAAGAAATGTCCTGGTAGGTTCTTCACACTATCAAAAGAAAAGGTTTTGTCTAGTGATTCCAATTCTGAAGAAGACTTCGGTACCTCAAACAAATTTGGAGAAGAGTGATCAGAAGTTTGAGATCCAGTTGTGTCACGCCCCGAGCCCCTCTCGAGCCCGTGACATCTTGCTCATGCAAACAAATGTCATCTACTCAGCGCTCGCCTGATCATCTGCATGCGATGGCCCAGGTAATCTCTTCATCAGGACCAGACGGCGCGTCAGTTTAAACCTCGAACCTATGGAAGCGAGCCTCCTATCCATACTTGCATACATACAATAATGGGGTAGAACGTGCGAGAAGAAATAAAAGACAACACACCATTATACATATGAAAAAATGTTAGGTACAGACCCCAAAAGAAAATATACAACTCACGGTCTAGACACCTACACTCGACCTATCTCCAAAAAGGCTAAACCTGCATCAGCTGGACTTAGTCCTTAGGCTCCTCATCGTTGTCCTCCTCTGGATCCTCCTCCTCTGGGTCCTCCTCCTGCTCCTGATCAGTATCCATAGCCTCGCCCTTCTCATGGCCATCTATCTCCATACGTCCTGGGGACAGCAACTCCTGCGTTGGCTCGGGGTCAACTACCTCTCTTCCATACTCAGTAGGTTGCAAAATAAGGGCGTCGTCATCCATGGGTATCGGGGCATCTCTCAGGGGTCCCTCAAAACCAAACATGCCCTCCCTAAACCAGGCTTCAAACTTATAGGGAACAAAATGGGGACCACCCTAATCTACCCATATAGTGGTAATACGTCTGCGCCACATCGCAGCATGCTCATCATAGTGGTGGGTAGCCTCAGACTCCATCTGTACAGGCAGACCAAAAAGTGTAGGGGGCGCGGCCATCACTAGCGTTCTAGATTTGTAAACATGGCAACTATCGCAATGAGTCGAAGACTCAGTAAGTTCACCACTAATCCTAGCGTAGGATAGAGTATACTAGTGGTTTGGTCCTAACTAGTGGTCTAGGGTATCTGTTCCCTTCACTCGGGCACTCTCACTCATTATAGGTGCCAAGACTCAGTGTACGGACCCTCAAGCTACGTGTAGTAAGGTAACATGTACATCATATAACATACACGAAAAATCAACAATTAACACCAGCATGCAATATGCAATAACAGATGCACAAATCGGCCCGCCTCATCTGATCCCACTGGATCCTACCCGCGTCTTTCACGCATCAAGCTCGTGCCTCAACCCGCATGTGTTACGCCTCAGGTTGGCATGCTTGTCTCTCCATTTCCCCGCGTAAAAACGCATCAGGGCGAACCTCCCGACTTATCGCTCCAATTCCCTGCGTAACTCGCAGCAAGGCTATCCAAACCTTGTCACTTCTCACAGTGACCCATGCCATGCTCACCATATGCCGTACTCAGACAGACTCAAACAATACACATCACAGAGCAGGCATTCACAGAGTTCCACATGCATAGGGGCATATCGATTTAGGGAATAATCTGATCAACTTGCATTTATCAGGATGAGCTACATGTGAACCCAGTACCCTACAGGCAGTTTCTCAACCAACAGGATTCAATTGGGTACTCCACATATTCCCATAAGACTATTCACTTTTCTTTGACAATTCCCCAAATAAACCCAATCAAAATTAATATCATCCTTAGAAACCATGTATTTCGCAACCCAGTCCTATTGGGCCCAATGACCCGGTCTAAGCCCAGTCTCTATTATTGGTCCCCGGCCCATCAACGGTCCATAATTAGTTTCTTAGAATATGTTTGGGTTTTATCAAATTAGATCAAGCCCCAGACAATGACCCATAAGATTACTTTCGTAATTTAAGCCCATTAAGTTTATTTAAGCCCAATAGAGTCTAAGGCCCATTTTTCTAGTTTTAAGCCCCTAATTTAATTATTAGGGTTTAAATATAATAAGGCCCAATATTTATTAAATTTTCATGCAAGGCCCAAGCCCAATTTTCCAAGCAAGCCCGTTAAGCCCATTTTGCTCATTTTAGGCCCAATTTAGATCCCTAAGCCCATGTACATTATTAGGCCTTAAATTTTATATTTCAAGCCCATAAATATGGTCCAACTCAGTCCTAAATTTGTTCATATGAAGGCCCAAGGAAACAACTCAAGTCCATTTGCACATAATTGATCCATTTAGTCTAAAATTTGCCCTCAAGCCCATTAGCATCCTTTGGCCCGTCATCCACACGCCCAAGCCCATAATTTGCAGCCCTTAATAATCATTTTGAAGCCCATTTAAATCTAAATTTTCGTCCAATAAGCAGCCTATTAAGTTAACTTAGGCCCAATAGTCCATATTTGCTAATTTTAACTTGAAATGGGTCCCCAAGCCCATTTCTATCACATGGCCTATCAATTAGGTGCCCCAAGCCTTCATTTCCAGCCCATAAGAGATCTTAACAAGTCCTATTCAAAATTTCCAAGCCCATTGATTAACCCATCTTGCAAATAACCCAGATAACCTTAATTAATTTAACTTAAAACACTCATTTATCAACTAATCTACTTAAATCACTATACAAATAAGCAACTAAGCCTTGTATACTCCATTCCTAAGCTGGGATTAAAGGCTAGCTTACCCAAATGTGCTGGAAAACGAAGGTGGGGGAAGCGAGGACATCGGGCGGCCGAAATGGCTCACGGCCAAGGAAGAGAGAGAGCGGCGTTGGCGGTCGTTCCGGCGGCTCCACGGGGTTCCAAGGGCCCTAAAACATCATTCTATAAGCCAAGAGGGGTGGGGAACAGAATGGAGTGAGCTGGGTTGGCCGGAGCCTCTCCTCGCGCGCGGAAGACAAATGGAACAACGAAAGGAAACGGGGCTAGTTCGGGCATTAAACGATGGAGTTAAGCCATGAAACTTGATGGGGGAGTAGCTGAGACACTCACCTAGAGTTTAGGGTGGTCGGTGATGGCTAGCAGTGGCCGGACGGTGGCGTAGACGACGGTGTTTGGGGCGGCCGGTTGGGAGCGAAACCGAGAGAGAGAGAGAGAGTGAGTGAGGTCAGGTCTGGTCGGCGTCCCTAGGGCCTCATGGCCATGGGAGATGAAGTGAGGAGGGTCTAAGGGAGCTTACCTAGGCGTGGAGGAGGCCAGACGGTGGCGGTGAAGGCTGGACGACGGCGAACGGGTGGTGGATTCGGACGGTGCACACGGCGGACGGCAGAGGAGGAGAAGAAAAGAAGAAGAAGAATGGGAAGTGAAGATAGGGGTGGCCGGCCGAAATGAGAGGGGGAGGAGAGAGAGAAAATGAGATTTTAATACAAAATAAAGATTATAGTGGGAGTAGGTGTACTTGATGTGATCTTGAAAAGACATGCTTGATTTATCTTGGAAATTGTGCATGATGGGATTGATTTGATTAATGTGACACTTGATTTGACTTGCCTCGATTTGCGTGTCAAATGCACCGATCGGGTCCTGAGTGCGAACGAAATTTGGACTGGGTTTGATTTCGTTCTATTGTATTCGCTCTTAGGTAATCCTATTTGATCTCATTCTAAGGATTGAGTAATTTCCGGGGGCATTTCGGTAATCTTCCATTCACGCCTTACTTCTCGACGGCACCGGCTGTCTGCCCTTTGGGTGGCGTTTCTGAAACTAAATCCGTTTCCCCATCGTGGTTATCTTACTAACTCGATTGTCCAGTGTCAGATTTCATTTTGTGGTCAATTTCATTAAATACCGACTCTGTCTCAGTCTCTGACCAACGTGCGGCTGTTTGGGAAATTTTCCCAGGTAGCCCTTCCCTTTCGGTTAGTCATCCCAGGGTAGCTAATCCTGAGTGAGCGTCAATCAGAGTGTACTAATGAAGTGTTTCCATTCATTTAGAAATTCCGATTAAATTGGTCGAATTTTCAGACTGTCACCATTCTTCCCTCCTTATAAAAATTTCGTTCTCGAAATTTACAGTCTACAAGACCTTGCTTCCAAAATAAAATTACACTTGACTATTCGAATAGATAGGGATATTTCCTCTTCATCTTGTCTTCACTCTCCCACATAGCTCCTTCAGTCCCATGGTGTTCCCAGATGACTTTGACCAAAGGTATCGTCTTGTTCCTCAGTACTTGCTCTTTTCGATCTTCAATCCTGACTGGCCTCTCCACGTATGAGACTCGGCCATCCATTTCAATGACTCCATGATCGAGTATATGGCCAAGATTCGGCTCGTACTTTCTGAGCATCGACACATGAAATACGTTGTGGATCTGTGATAGGCTCGGTGGCAGTGCTAGATGGTAAGCCAGTATCCCGACCTTCTCCAAAATCTCGAATGGCCCTACAAATCTGGGACTCAGCTTTCCTTTCTTGCCAAACCGAGATAATCCTCTCATTGGTGACACCTTCAGAAATACATGGTCTCCAACTTGGAACTCCAATGGCTTACGTCTCTTGTCTGCGTAGCTCTTCTGTCTACTCTGGGCGGTCCTTAGTCTATCTCTGATCACCTTGACTACCTCTACCGATTGTTGCACTAACTCTGGGCCTGTTATGCTTTTCTCGCCAACCTCGTCCCAATAGACCGGTGTCCTGCAGGCTCTCTCATATAGTGCCTCAAATGGTGCTATCCTGATACTTTGCTGATAGTTGTTGTTGTAGGCGAATTCTACTAAGTGTAATTGCTCCTCCCAGCCACCCTTGAAGTCTATTACACACGCCCTTAGCATATCCTTCAGGGTTTGTATGGTCCTTTCCGACTGACCATTGGTCTGAGGGTGGTAGGCTGTACTAAATCTCAGCTCTATTCCCAAAGCACCCTGCAGACTCTTCTAAAATGTGGCAGTGAAACGAGGATCTCGATCCGATACAATACTTACTGGCACTCCATGTAGTCTCACAATCTGCCTTACATATAGCTCAGCCAGCTTTTCCAGAGTGGAATCCTTTCGTACTGCAACGAAGTAGGCAGTTTTAGTCAACCTGTCGACTATTACCCAAATCGAGTCATTCCCTCTCTGACTTCTGGGCAGTCCTGTCACGAAATCCATGGTGACATGTTCCCATTTCCATTCTAGGATTTCCAATGGTTGCAATAGGCCTCCAGGCTTACAATGTTGCGCCTTCACCTGCTGACACGTCAAGCACTTGGCCACGTGTTTGGCTACATCCACCTTCATACCATTCCACCAGTAGTGTTGACGCGGATTCTGGTACATCTTCATACTCCTAGGGTGAATACTGTAATTGCTTCTGTGTGCCTCGGATAAAATTCTTTCCTTTAACTCCTCATCGTTAGGCACGCATAGACGCCCTTTAAACTTCAACGTTCCATCTTCAGTTATCTAGAATTCAGGTTTCCTCTCATCCGCATCCATCATCACGATCTTCTGGATATCGGAGTCCGTAGACTGCAACTCTTTGATCCTCAGTTGAATCTCTGGCTTGATTTGCAGTGTAGCCATCAAGCTTGAGAGGCTCCTAACCTCAATCTTAAACTCAGAGTCCCTGACTTCTTCCAATAGTGTCCATTCCTTAACCATCAGGTGCGCGATACTCGACTTTCGACTCAGAGCATTTGCCACCTTATTCACCTTTCCTGGGTGGTACAGGATATCACAGTCGTAGTCCTTCATCAGCTCCATCCATCGACGCTGTCTCATGTTAAGCTCCTTATGCGAAAACAGGTACTGAAGGTAGTTGTCCTGAAGGTAGTTGTGTGTTCTGCGCCGAAACAAGAGCAACATGGTTAGGCTCAGAAGCACTCTTTAAATCAGCTTCAACGCTATCTAATTGCTTGCTCGCTGTGTTGAATTGCTGAGACCCCATGATTTCCATTACAGCAGCGGCCCTGTTAATTGTCCTCTGGGGTGATGTTCCATGAACTTCTTCTCCAGTCTTTCTACATATCTCTACTGGTTCATTGGCACCAAGTAGCTGGTCAATTTTAGACTACTTACTCCGCTGCATGTAGTTGTTTCGAAGCTCTTCGCCTGATCTGTAGCAGAGGTTGACTTGGATGGTTTTTCTTGATTTCTTCTTGGATGTTTTTCTCACTTCATGTGCTTCAACACCTTTCACCTCCAACACTCTGGAAGATTCGTTGGAGACCTCTTCTTTAATTTGCTTCTTATCAACAGAGCTATCAGGCTGGACTTTAGAAACATCATCATGATCAGCCACTGACATTTCATTCTCCAGACTCCTCGCTAATGGAATAGCATCGGCAGACTCAACAAACTCAGGAGGCAGAGAATCAACGTTCCTTAGCTCTGATGTGGTAATCATCGTAGTATCGTCACTCCTTGAACATTTTTCAAAGGATTTCCTCAGGAATTACTGAAGTCAGGACTTTTGAAGCAGCAAAAGTTTGCCATGGATGAGAGAAGGGTGGATCTCCAGATAGAATCCCTTTTTCTTTTTCAAAGACCAACAGCAGGAGCTTGAAGTTGTCCATAATCCACCGATCAATTTTTCTTTTGCAATCAAATGTTGATGTGGCTGGTGCTAGCTCTAAAGGTTTCAAAACAACAGCATTGGTTGCTGTAATAGCTTCAACCATTTCTCCGGGATCATCCAATGTTGTAATTCTTTAAGTCACCTCAACATGTTGCTTCGTAGAGGATGGACTCGTGCTCGGGCTTACCGAGATCGGAGTGAAGGGTCAAACTCACCCACCATGTCGGGTGGGATCGTGCCATCGCAAGGCTTGCACTTGTCGAGCTTCCGTTCGATGAGGAACGTCTCCACCCCACCCTCGGTGAGGGCCTCGAATTTCTGAGTGGCCCTTGGCGGGTTCCAACCATGGGCCCTTTTTCTCCATTTCTTTTTCGTATCCTTTTCTAGCCACTCCACTTGCTACCTTTTCCTCTGCTTTTTCTCTATGGTCTCCTTGTGATTATGAGTCTTCCTCTTTTTCTCTATTCCCTTTTTGGGTCTTATCTCTATTCGCCGGTGGACATCCACCTTTTTCTTTTCTCCTTTCTAATCATAGCTATCCCTCATTTTCTTTTTTTTTTCTTTCGGCCGGATGTCCACTTTGTCTTCCACTCAACATCTTGTCCTATTGGAACTCTTGTTTCATTGGTTAAACATATTGTGATAAGAATAGAGTACTTGATGCTTGCTAAATTTCGAAAGATTGTGCATCCAACAATGAGTTGAAGTCTTGGCATACGACGTACAAACTTTTGATAAAGAAATTGCTAGCTCAAGGAGGATTCGAAGATGCATTGACACTTTTGAGTTTGATGAAGGAACATGGATACCCACCTTTCCTCGATCCTTTGATCCAGGACATATGAAAGAAAGGAACCAAAGGTGATGCTCTTGCTTTTCTAAAGGCAATGACCTCGAAAAAATTCCCCATCTACATCTGTGTTTCTAAAACTGTTTGAAGCCTTCTTCAATTTTAGGAGGCATAATGAATCACAAGAGCTTCTTTCTAAGTGCCCGAGATACATACATAACCATGCAGATATCTTGGATCTCTTTTGTTCAAAGTCTAAATGGCACTGTTGACATTGCGGATCTATGCTACTACTTATCACCTCCTTGGGAAAATCTTGTTGTATTATGTGAGGATTAGCTAGAATATCTTATTATCAAGAGTTTTGGTTGGAAAAAGAGTTTTTGATCAATTTGTTCACTACTGCAGTCCTCATAAAGGCAAACACACTTAATAATCTTGCAAATAAAGCCTGAGGCGTAAGTCCATTCTTTACTTGCATTTATTCGGCTCATTATATAGCCCCATTTCGAAGTCTCTGGTGATTTGGACTATATTGATGATTGACCCTCTTACCCTTGCAACCTTGCTGTAACAAACACCACAGCCAAGGTTACATTAGGCCCAGTTATTGCAAATTTGAAGCTGAGCAGGGTTCCCTTACACCAGTGCAAACCAATGCAGACATTACGATGGACTGTGGAGAAATGTTTCTAATGATAAATTGAATTCGGAAAACTGAGCGTAATAACGAAAAATGCACCATCAGGTCATTGAAAAATTTGGGCTATTAGAGGATAATGTCACAACTCCAGAATGCAAAAATCGAAAATTACAGAGCTAAAATGAATTTTTTATAATTTTTTTAATTAATCTGAAAATAGGATTAACAAAGTAATTCCCGATCCTAGATTAATTTTTTTTTTCGATTTTCTTTAGCCGAAATGAAAAGAAAATTAAAAAAAATGTTGACTATTTTTCATATTTTTGTGGCCTTGAATGCAATTTTTTTTTGAATATTTTACTAATTTTTGAAAAATATTAAAAAAATGAAAAAAAAATGAAAAATTATTTTTTGTTCAAAAATGGTTTCCTAGGCTTGACCAAGGTCTCTAAAGTTGATTTTTTTAAATTTATTAATTTTTATAATTTTTTTTAATTAATTTAAAAAAAGATGATTAAAAATCAGGTATCAACAAGGGTCTCACAAAGGGAGAAAGGACCTTCAACAGGCAGTCCACAAAAAAAAAAGGTGAGGAGGCTTCTGACTGAGAGGTAGAAAAAAACTTTAGAGAGGGAGAACACACGAGATCGAGGGAGAATTAGTTTTCATCTAGAGAGAAAGTGGGGGATGGTGCTTTTGGTGGAACAATGATTCAAAGAACAACCCATCTTTGTTTACTTCACTAGTTGCGAAACAAATACATTGACTTCAAGTCCTTCCCCACCAGACTCTCCACTAAAAAAGCATTAGCATCATCCTCCACTTGCAAGATCATATTTTTCTCCACTAGTCTTGCCTACCTTTTGATTCAGGCTCGATGGACATAAAGTTATTGGTAGAGGAGGAGGATGTTGGTTGGAGCAGTCAATGGGAGAGAATGAAAAATGCTTTGGCAACTGGGCAAAGCACGGTGCAACAAGATCCAATGGAAAAGTATGCAATTGCTTGCAAACTGAGGGAGGACATCAATGGCGCTGATATTGAAGAGTTCATTACCTTGATCGAAAAGCTTGCCGATCAAGCCAATCCATTTGCCGTTCTCAATTTCCAGGGGCTATCAAGGGGTTCTCTGCTCCACATTGTAGTAGGTGTTGGCCAGGAAGCATTGGCCAGGCAGGGACTCTAGAGCCACCGCCATGTTGATTCGCAGGGCAAGAGACCCCCCTGACCTGATCTAAAGGAAGAAGAAAAAACATGGAAACACTGCTTTGCATAAGGTCGGGCTTAACCGTCATGTTAACGTAGTGTGCCTTTTATTGAGAGAAGACTTAGAGCCCGTGTATTGGAAGAACGTCGATCAAAAATCTCCCTCTATACCTAGCCCTTGTCACTGGCGACTCCACAATGCTTGAGTTGCTACTTTCGTTCTCGCTTGAACCATCGAGGATACAAGGCTTGCTGCCTGTTCATGGTGCAATTCTACATTCTGACTATGGTTATTTGTTATCAAATCAAGATTTGAGAGAGGATAATCACAACACGCGGAGGTCAACGCTCATTGGGGGAAAGCATTAGTAAGGACAAAGATGTGCTATTTGAGATAAGCCTGCATTCAAATTTCCACCAAGTCTCGTTACTAGACCACCACAAAAGTTACAAAGAAGAAGAAAAAAGCCGGGACGCAATTGCAGTTCATGGCCACGGAGCGCATACACAAAAATCATGAAGGGGAGTTACTCTTTTTCTTTCATTATTTATTTGTCCTTCTCCATTCACTAAATGTTCGTCTCTCCCTTTCTCTTTTCTTAGTGCCCATGTATACAAGCGTACAAGTTTAGGAGGTTATTGGACCACTTTAGTGCACCAATACAGGACATGATCGATTGAACTTTGAAAAGAAGGTCACGAGAGTTATCGGTAACATCCCCAGATTCGCAACCGCTCATGGTGTCTAGTTTGAAAAGCTCCAACCGTAGGCCCCTTGTAAGGCAACTGTCCACCGTTAGTCATCCACAATAGCTAAGCCATCCGTGATCTGCAGATTGCTCTTTAAAATTTGGATAACATTCGAATTAGGCCGTTATTCATGAGGATATCTCTTGTCTCGAGTGGTGCTAACGTAATTAGTCCACTGATTATCGATTATCGTCACCTAAACATTCCAGAAATTTGTAACAATAAATTGAAGCTAAGTACTCTTTGTTATTTTTCTAGTTTTAAATGCAAATGAGCATAGATTTTCTACACTCACTTTCACTATGTTTTATGTTGGGCAACAGCTTCGTATCAGCGGCAAATGATCAACGAAGCAAAAAGATGAAGTAATGCCGAAAGTGACCATTCGGGCATCATCACTCGAAGACGGCACGAGAGTCGAATCTTCAAGAATCCCATTACCTAAATGGATTGAATTTAAATTTCGATTATGCCATGTCGTATTCATATTGTAACATTCTGCATTTTTCTCTTAAAAGATATGAACCCCAGATTGCAGTAGACTCTTCCTCCTATTTGGTGGTGTAAAGATCTCATGTATTTCATGTTTTGTATTTTGATTTCCGCATTATCAAACCCCATAATCGGTTGGCCAAACCATTTGCTGGAGGTCACAACACTACATATAAGGAGTTCATTCCCTTCTTCCGGTTTCAAGGAATTTTAATGCTTATCTTTATTTATTGTAATTTTTTGCATTTTTCGCTTAAAAGATCCGAACCCTAGATTGCGGTAGGCTCTGCCCCCTACTTGGTGGTGTAAAGATCTCATGTATTTCATCTCTTGTATTTTGATTTTCGCATTATCAAAATACTGCCACCACCTACTGGAGGTCATAACACTGCACAGAAGTCGTTAACTTACTCACTCTTTTCGGTTTCAGGGAATTTCAATACTTATCTTTATTTATTGCAATTTTCTGTATTTAACTCACTGCACAGAAGTCGTTAACTCACTCCCTCTTTGTGGTAGGCTCTACCCCTTACTTGATGGTGTAAAGATCTCCTATATTCCTTTTTTTGTATTTTGATTTCCACATTAGCGAACCCCAGAATCGGTAGGCCGAGCCATCTACTGGAGGTCATAACACTGCACATAATCTGTATGTCATATTCACATATGCCATTGTCGCGACCTCAAAAAATATTTCGAAAATTTCTCAGGTTAACGGATTGTCAAGTTAATTAGATTTGACTAACCTAATACAGACCCTCCTAAATCCAACCGAATCGCAACTTTGGTTTTTGTTCAAATGATTTTAGAATTTGGAGTCGCCACTAATCATTTTTTGTAGGTCGATTAGGAACCGAAGTAAATTAGTGAGAGAACTAAATTACTTTTACGAACCAGAGATTATGAGTTCGGGGACTTGGTTACACTAGTTAATTAAAACTAATGCCCTTTCGGTATCTTAATTTCATGGATATCCTAATTTGGCAATTCATGCTTGGTTTACTCCTAAGGCTCTAGTGAGGTGTTCTCTTTTTGTATTTTCATTTTTTAGATAAAATGCATAGATGGTAATGGGTACATGGATAAGCAAAACATGAATATGCAAATATAGACACGTAAACATATACATGCGAACGTGGACATGCAATCATAAATATGCGAGCATGGATATAAAAATATGACATGCAAACGCGAACATACGTTATGTGCGAACGTGGACATGCAGATACAACACACGAACATGGACATGCGAACACGATAGACATACATGGACATGTGTATATATGTATACGAATATAGATAGGTGGATACGAATACGTACGAGTACAATTATGCAGATTCAAAGACGTATGAATACGACATGCAAATTCAAAGACGTACTAATATGACATGTAGATTTGAAGACGTATGAATATGACATACGAATGCAATATACGTCCATAGACATGCGAACGCGATATGCGTACATGGATATGCGTATGTAACATGTGTACATTGATAATGCATACATGGACATGCATACACGACATACGATAAATCATCAAAAATAGGATTGGCCAGTCGAAATGACCCATTTCCTAATTTTTTGAGATTTTTCTGAATTTTTCGAAATTTTTTGAGACAATTTGCCTACAAGGGGCAAAATCGTCATTTTTGAAAAGATCAGGAAAGGAAGTAATAAAAAATAGCTAGTCGAAATGGTCTATTTCCTAGTTTTTGAGATTTTTCTTTATCTTCTGGAGTTTTTCAAGACAATTTGCCTTTGAGGGGGCAAAATCGTCATTTTGAAAATATCATGAAGGAAAGTCATCAAAAATAGGATTGGTTAGTCAAAATGGCCCGTTTTCTAGTTTTTGGGATTCTCATAATCTTCTGAAATTTTTCATGACAATTTGCCTATGAGGGGCAAAATCGTCATTTTAAAAGTATCATTAAGGAAAGTCATCAAAAATAGAATTGGCTAGTCGAAATGGCATGTTTCCTAGTTTTTGAGATTTTTCTTTATCTTATGAAATTCTCCAAGATAATTTGCCTATAGGGGTAAAATTATCATTTTAAAAATATCATGAAGGAAAGTCATCAAAAATAGAATTGGCCAGTCAAAATGGCTCATTTCCTAGTTTTTGAAATTTTTATTTTGAATTCTTTTAAATATTCATGAATCAATGACAATATGAATACCTATGCGGCATGACAAAGTATGCATAAGTTATACTATGTGAAATGCACATGATGACATTTTTTGGTATTTTCGAATTGAATAAGACTGACGATGCAAAATATTCTGAATATAAACGCAATATTAGAATATGCGATATAAATAGCAGTATATGAAGATAAGTGTCGCGACCCTCTAAAAAAAATTTTAAATTTTAAAGGGGTTAACGGATTATTAGGTTAATTAGATTTGACTAACCTAACGCGGACCCTCCCAAGCCCTACCGAATCGCAACTTTGGTTTTTGTTTAAATGATTTTGAAATTTGGAGTCGCCACTAATCGTTCTTGGTAGGTCGATTAGAAACCTAAATAAATTAGCGGGAGAACTAATTTATTCCTGCGAACCAGAGATTAGGAGCTCGGGGACTTGGTTACACTAGTTAATTAAAACTAATGCCCTTTCGGTACCTTAATTTCATGGATATCCTAATTCGGCAACTCAGGCTTGGTTTATTCCTAAGGCTCTAGTAGGGTATTCTCTTTTGTATTTTCACTTTTTAAATAGGATGCATGGATGATATATATTTTTATTTGTTATATTTTTTAAGTGTTAAAGATTCTCTGAAGCCGAAAGAGGGAGTGTGTTAACGACTTCTGTGCAATATTACAACCTACTTATCTTTTAGGTCTGATGATTCAAAAATTAAATTATAGGAAGTACATGACAATGAATAAACACCTCCAATGGGAGGCCTAGCATTGGCTTGGCTCTTCCCTTTGGGATTTAAGGTACAGGTATTTAAGTTGCAAGTATTTAAACTACTGTAAGTAAAAACCTCCAATGGGAGGCTAAGCATTGGCTTGGCTCTTCCCTTTGGGATTTAAGGTAGAGGTATTTAAGTTGCAGGTATTTAACTACTGTAAGTAAAAACCTCCAATGGGAGGCTAAGCATTGGCTTGGCTCTTCCCTTTGGGATTTAAGGTACAGGTATTTAAGTTGCAGGTATTTAACTACTGTAAGTAAAAACCTCCAATGGGAGGCTAAGCATTGGCTTGGCTCTTCCCTTTGGGATTTATGGTGCAGGTATTTAAATTGCGGATGGACTTTGTCCTCTCCATTCTGGGGTATGAATTCTTTAAAATGAAATACAATGAATTGATTCAACAATTTGAAATTTGTTCGCGCTTGAGGACTCCTCCAAGCCGATTTTGTGCTTCCACAGGGTTGGCCATTGATATAGAGCTGCGGCTTCCTGACATAAAATAAAGTGAAGTGTCAGTATACAAAATATGTGCTAATCTGCACCTAAAACCAGAAGAGTGGAAAGAGTACTTATCTCCCATTTTTTTGGGAGGGATTTCTATAATTGATTTTCGCTCTCTATGTTCCCAATATAGAGAGTTTCTTTTGAATTAAGAGGGACTTTTAGTCACAGATCAGTTGAGAAATCGGTGGACAGCTTAGGAGCTTGTCTGGGCCGATTTTTGCATCTCTATGAGATTTTTGCTGTTGACGTAGAGATATCCTTCTCCTGACATAAAATATGGGGAAAAAAAGAGATGGAGAAAGTGTATACAATTTGTGCTAATTTGCGAGTAAAATCATAAATAAATGAATAAATAAAAACACTTAGCTCGAATTTGCTTGCTCGTTGACGAGGATGAACTCTTGATTTATATTGATCGATGAAGGAATTTGTGATGATAACCCCTAGCTTTAAACTCCCATCATCTTCAAAATTCTCTCTCTTTTGGTATTTTCTTTTTCTCGAATTTTTCTTCAATCTCCCAAAACTCTCTCAAACATCCAAAATTTCCTCTCCAAAAAATTCTCCCAAACACTTCAAATTTTCTCCCCCAAGAATCCCCTCTCAAGCTCACTTCATCCTCCTTTTATAATCTACTCATCTATCTCCCATTCTAATTTTTCCACTAACTCTATCTCCCATTCTAATTTCTCCACTAACTCTTCTTCATTTTCATCTTCCATTCTCTATCTCTATCTCACATTCTAATCTCTCCACTAACTCTTCTTCATCTTCATCTTCCCTTCTCCATATTTATCTCCCATTCTAATTTCTCCACTAACTCTTCTTCATCTCCATCTTCCCTTCTCTATTCTTATCTTCCATTCTAATTTCTCTACTAACTCTTCTTCATCTCTATCTTCCCTTCTCTATTCTTATCTTATTTTCTCCATCTATTCTTCTCCAACTTCTCTTCTTCATCTCCTCTTCTCCATCTTCCCTTCTCTATTCTAATTTATCCACTAACTCTTCTTTTTGTTATTTGTAAAATAATCCTTCAAGAGTTAAGTATTTGCACTCTAGTCCTTGAATTTTAAGTATTTACAATTTAATCCCTGAAAAAAATATATTTCTTTAAGTCCAAATCTCCTCACAATTTTTGACACACCAAAATTCACCACATGTCAAATTTAAGCTCATTTCTTGCCGTTGAAAATAATGCAGAATTTAATTAAAGCCCTTTTGCAAAATTAAGTCATTCTGGGTATAATTGGGCCAAGATGAAATTTAAAATATTAGAAGACAATGTCACAACTCATAAAAAGTGAAAATTAAAAATAAGTTGACTCAAATTAAATTTTTTTAGGCCCGATTCAAGATTATACTCGTGAAGGAACACGTGACTCGAATTGGATTTTTCTGAATTTGCGATGGCCAATATTAAAATAGATTTAAAATAAAAATATTAACTATCTTTATGTATTTTTTTGGCCTCAAATGTTATTTTTCCAAAATTTTCAAGTATTTTTGTATTTTTTTTTTAAAAAAATTAAAAATATATATAATATGAAATTTTATTTTTTGTTCAAAATTGGTTCCCTAGGCTTGGCTAAGGTCCCCAAAGTTGATTTTTCAATTTTATGAATTTTTATGGATTTTTTATTACTTTAGCAATAGAAAAAATGATTAAAAATCAGGTGTCAACAGCTGCCCCTCTTTGAAAGGAAGCTCGGTAGAGGTTCATTTCAAAGACGAGATGACACCTGAATTCTAATCGACTCAATACAAGGAAATAAAAAGAGTCGTGACATGAATGTTCCACTGAAAATGAAATGAGAACCTAAGGATTCGTTATATAAAAAAACTTTAGGGTGGTTGAACTTGAACCCGTATGGTGGATCAACCCATGGTAGATTCCTAATAAAAGGATTCTACTGATTAAAAATTGAATTAAAATTTGACCCGTATGGTGGGTCATACCATTTGACCCGTATGGTGGGTCGTACCATGGTAGATTCCTAATAAAAGGATTCTACTGATTAAATTTTGATTGAGATTTGACCTGTATGGTAGGTCACCCCATGGAGATACCTGTAAGAAGGACTTGGTGCCTGTAGAAAGGACTTGGTGTCTGTAAAAAGGACTTGTGCCTGTAAGAAGGACTTGATTTGCCTGTAAGAAGGACTTGATTTGCCTGTAAGAAGGACTTACTTTGCCTGTAAGAAGGACTTTGTGCCTGTAAGAAGGACTTGCGTTGCCTGTAAGAAGGACTTTGTTTGCCTGTAAGAAGGACTTTGTTTGCCTGTAAGAAGGACTTTATGCCTGTAAGAAGGACTTGATTTGCCTGTAAGAAGGACTTTGTGCCTGTAAGAAGGACTTGATTTGCCTATAAGAAGGACTTGGTTTGCCTGTAAGAAGGACTTAGTTTGCCTGTAAGAAGGACTTGATTTGCCTATAAGAAGGACTTTGTGCCTGTAAGAAGGACTTAGTTTGCCTGTAAGAAGGACTTGATTTGCCTATAAGAAGGACTTTATGCCTGTAAGAAGGACTTGATTTGCCTGTAAGAAGGACTTTGTGCCTGTAAAAAGGACTTTGTACCTGTAAGAAGGACTTGATTTGCCTGTAAGAAGGACTTGTTTTGCCTGTAAGAAGGACTTTGTTTGCCTGTAAGAAGGACTTGATTTGCCTGTAAGAAGGACTTTGTGCCTGTAAGAAGGACTTGGTTTGCCTGTAAGAAGGACTTAGTTTGCCAGTAAGAAGGACTTTATGCCTATAAGAAGGACTTAGTTTGCCTGTAAGAAGGACTTTATGCCTGTAAGAAGGACTTGGTTTGCCTGTAAGAAGGACTTGGTTTGCCTGTAAGAAGGACTTAGTTTGCCTGTAAGAAGGGCTTGGTGTACCTCAAAGGGTGCCATTCTGAAATCTGGGGAGACCAGGAATCCTACGGAAGCTCAAACCCAAATTATATTCTCCTGTCGCTTTAGGAATAAACCAAAGAGGCAGAGATCAAAAGGTCTCGAACATTTCTGTCCTTAAGACAAATCATGCTTTATTGAAGAAGGTGGATACCTATATATACCGCAATGGATTCGAGTACCCCAACAACCGTCAGAATTCATTCTCTTGAAAGGTTCAGGTTAAAGATATACTTACCTGAGAATTTGGAAGAAATGCTTGGTGGCTTCTCGACAACCAGGCTTGTTCATTCAATAATCGCCAAATGAATTTCAAGACTTTGGAAGGTAACTCAAACACCGGGAATGTGTTGCCTGTCAGGCAATGTTAGAGCTAACATGTGCAAGCATTTTCATCAATGCGTTCATTGGTTCATACAAAATTGTTCAGCTAAGTTGGCAATGATTAGAAGTAGTCTGTGTGATAACTCATGATGCAATCAATCAAAATGTGGATCATGCAAAACTATTCTGTCAAGTTTGCATTACCAATTCTATTTAAGGAGGTTCTCATAATATGAACGCCTCGAATGTAATCTGAATGGGGGACTTTAGTCCGAAGGGGCTTTCTCTCACTCTAGAGAAAGGTTGTTTATCTGTAGATTAAAATGTTAGACCCGTGTGTAGAAATGGTTTAACTTTCCTCATCCTGTTATGCCACATTTTGCACATTTGATGTCTCATATGCAGTTTATGCTCTAAGTTGGAGTTGGTAAATTAAACATGCGGAATAATCATACATAATTCGTGAAATGTGTAAACACAATGCCGATGTGACAATTTTTAGCATCATGTGTATTTATATAATGTGCAAACATGGGCGGATTTGAATTGCCCCTGGTATGTGGGTGGATTGAACAAATTGGGAAGCCCACTCCTTATGTCGAGGAGCGGTTTGTCTCAAGTTTTGCCCCTGCACGATGAGGCATATGGGTGAGGGAGCATTTTGGTTTGTTTAGTGACAGCGACCGCCATGGTTTAGCGGTTAAATGCCCCCCATTTTTCACCAGAATAGATCTTGTCAAATGATCATCATTTTCTTTTGGATTTGTCTCCTCCAACATGTTACATGTTAGTATAAATATTTCCTGTAATAAGAAAAGGAGACATGTCAACCGATATTAAAAGGGATAAATTGGAAACGATACTGATTTACCCTTCATCTTGAATGCCTTGGACAAGTCTTTTACCAATTTTGCTGGGTTGAGTTTTCTTCGACTTTTGTTGGATGCCTCACCATTAAGCCGAGAATGTGGCAAAATATTGACTTCGGTATTACTCGTCGAGTATTCCATTCGGTCCATTGGACCATAGGTGTCCATGGGATTTTCTTTTCAAAGGTTAATCCTTGGGGATAACGCGGCCCTGTTGTATCACCTTGGGCCTTGTTACGATATTTCTCGAGGTAATTTGCAATCCCTGTTAAGAATGGAATAAAAAAATTCAGGACTCGAGATGATTATGTGCAAATTAGAACGATATAGAATTACCCATGTTTGAGATTGTTCGGATCTTTCGCTTGTATTTTTCTTTAACCGAAGCTGTCCATCCCGTGGTAATGTCCATGAGTTGATTTGCCCCCAATTTAGCCCGACCAGGAAATTTGGTTTTTGGATACAACTGTATTCTCGAGTCGCTTTTGCAAATTCCTGAAAATAGAAGGGATCAAATTTAAAACCGGAGTAATTTAAGGGTAAATTGGAACGATACGGATTTACCCTTCAAATTTACGCAGATTTCGTCTCGATATTAATTTTTTCGAGTTTGGTGCGGTTAACGGCTCCGAGCATTTAATAGGGGGAAAGGGAAATGATTACTTCTAGCTTGTGCATTAATTTTGGACATCGACAAAAGGCGAGAACGCGCGATGAAACTAAGTAGACGTATTCGTCTAGGTTTAATCTTCTTCATGATGCTCTCGCGGGTTGCGGTAGACGATGATATCAAGAACATTAGAGAGGCATTCAGTGTGGCTTTCCACCAGCCGCCTAGAGACCCGCGTTCAATCATGTAAATTAATAAAACTACCACCACTTAATTAGTGTGCCAATAAATTCGGCCATTTGTTGCGTGCCCCACTTCAACCGTGTTTTGTTTCTTTCGGTGCCCACTTGCTCTTGTCGGGCGCCTGTAGCATTGGGAGAAATACTTGTGGGTCACATTCATTAATAGAACCTCGGTCCTCTAAAACCCTCCGCGTGTTTCGGATCCGAGGAAATTTTAAGACCGGTCTCTGGTTGATTTAATCAGGTTAAGGTACTTATTTCATGGTTTCTGATTATATAATCCATATTGTCTTTCAAAAGACGCGGGATCCTCTGTAATACATTAAATATGCCCCCGTGTTTAATCAGTATAAGTCCACCGTCATATCACAATACACTGCCCATATAAGTTTACGGATTGACACAACTCTATCTGTCAAATATGGACAGTGTTCGTTTGCCTCCCTGAATTAACGGTTGAAGCCTTGGTGTTTTTCGTCTTTTGGTATTTCTGGAGATGATTCTTGATATATTTTGAACTTAATTTTTACACCCGTCTAGGGTATCTAGGATCTCCCTGCAAAAGAAAATGATATAATTAGTATGCGACACAAGGAATGTCGGTCCATGACTCCTATATTAGTCCAATTTGATTTTTTCTATTTTATAGAGAAATCAGAAAAAAAATTCCCTTAGGAAGAAATGGGTTAATACAGAATTTTTTTGCAGATTTATTACTCTTTTTTTATTATTTTTTTAAGAAATGTGACAAAATCTCTTGACGTTTACTAAAATTTTTGAAGGAATTTTCTTTTTATCAGAATAAATTTTCAGAGGTAAATTTGTCAGGAAAATTTTATTTTTATTGAAGCAGGAAAGACATGACAGAAATCCTTTATTGGTTAACAAAATTCCCCCGAGATATTAGTCTAATTTTATTTAGAGAAAATTTTCTTAGAAAAACATGAGCAAATTTCTCGAAAAGAATTTTTGTTGCAAGTTTTTATAATTTGAAAGAATGTGATAAAATCACTTGATGTTTACCAAAGTTTTTTTTTTAAGGAATTTTTCTTTTATCGAAATAAAATTTTAGAGGAAAATTTGTCAGGAAAATTTCATTTTTATTGAAGCAAGAAAAACATGACAAAAATCTCTTATTGGTCAATACAATTCCCCCGAGACATTAGTCTAATTTTATTTAGAGAAAATTTTCTTAGAAAAACATGAGCGAATTTCTCGAGAAGAATTTTCTTGCAAGTTTTTATAATTTGAAAAATGTGATAAAATCACTTGATGTCTACTAGAGTTTTTTTTTTTTGAGGGAATTTTTCTTTTTTTTTAAATAAATTTTCAGAGGAAAATTTTTTCAGGAAAATTTCATTTTTATTGAAGCAATAAAAACATGACAAAAATCCCTTATTGGTTAATAAAATTCCCATGAAGGGATTTTTCACATCATTTTTTCAAAATTTTTTTTAAAAGAAATGAGGGACAAATTTAATTTTTATTTTCTTTTAAAAGAATGGTCGTAATATCAAGCTCAAAAACTGACTAACACCTAGCATGAACCGACCGAAAATAAATACAAGATAAAATTAGAGAACTTACTTTTACCTTGGAGAAATGCAAATCACATAGTCATGCGCATGACTCAAGTGAGGAGTGAACTCTAGAAAATAACAGAAGGAGAGACAGGGTATGGACCTAAAAGGCCCCCACTATCTGAATTGACAACCTTATCCTCCGCGCAATCAAATCACAATGGGAAGAATTGTCAATTCAGATAATGAGCGGGATAAAATATGGTCAACCCGAGCGTAATCGACGCAAGAGCTTTACATATTCGATCCCTATCTATGGTTTTCTAGGAAGAATTTCGCGACTTGGGTTTAGACGCTTGTGTGTGCAGGTGTCGTGATCCTCAGAGTATGCAAGACATGCACAACAATTGATATCAAAACAGCGCTTCTAAAAATATGCGAAATTAAACAAATAAACCAAACACCGAGCCTGCAAAACAAAGGGGTTAGCCAAACACTCCGCCCCTTATAACTCCCATCCTACAAAAACATATAACACCTATAGAATGAGTCTCAAACAAGATCGCCAGAAGCGAGATATCCATGAAATTTTCATTGGCTTAAGTCCACTAAGACTTTTAAAATTTCGAAAAAATTCAAGTATTCCAATTGGTATCTTTTTTCGACAATTTAAAAATCCCGTCCCCAGTGGAGTCGCCAGTCTGTCGCGACCCTCTAAAAAAAATTTTAAATTTTAAAGGGGTTAACGGATTATTAGGTTAATTAGATTTGACTAACCTAACGCGGACCCTCCCAAGCCCTACCGAATCGCAACTTTGGTTTTTGTTTAAATGATTTTGAAATTTGGAGTCGCCACTAATCGTTCTTGGTAGGTCGATTAGAAACCTAAATAAATTAGCGGGAGAACTAATTTATTCCTGCGAACCAGAGATTAGGAGCTCGGGGACTTGGTTACACTAGTTAATTAAAACTAATGCCCTTTCGGTACCTTAATTTCATGGATATCCTAATTCGGCAACTCAGGCTTGGTTTATTCCTAAGGCTCTAGTAGGGTATTCTCTTTTGTATTTTCACTTTTTAAATAGGATGCATGGATGATATATATTTTTATTTGTTATATTTTTTAAGTGTTAAAGATTCTCTGAAGCCGAAAGAGGGAGTGTGTTAACGACTTCTGTGCAATATTACAACCTACTTATCTTTTAGGTCTGATGATTCAAAAATTAAATTATAGGAAGTACATGAAAATGAATAAACACCTCCAATGGGAGGCCTAGCATTGGCTTGGCTCTTCCCTTTGGGATTTAAGGTACAGGTATTTAAGTTGCAAGTATTTAAACTACTGTAAGTAAAAACCTCCAATGGGAGGCTAAGCATTGGCTTGGCTCTTCCCTTTGGGATTTAAGGTAGAGGTATTTAAGTTGCAGGTATTTAACTACTGTAAGTAAAAACCTCCAATGGGAGGCTAAGCATTGGCTTGGCTCTTCCCTTTGGGATTTAAGGTACAGGTATTTAAGTTGCAGGTATTTAACTACTGTAAGTAAAAACCTCCAATGGGAGGCTAAGCATTGGCTTGGCTCTTCCCTTTGGGATTTAAGGTACAGGTATTTAAGTTGCAGGTATTTAACTACTGTAAGTAAAAACCTCCAATGGGAGGCTAAGCATTGGCTTGGCTCTTCCCTTTGGGATTTATGGTGCAGGTATTTAAATTGCGGATGGACTTTGTCCTCTCCATTCTGGGGTATGAATTCTTTAAAATGAAATACAATGAATTGATTCAACAATTTGAAATTTGTTCGCGCTTGAGGACTCCTCCAAGCCGATTTTGTGCTTCCACAGGGTTGGCCATTGATATAGAGCTGCGGCTTCCTGACATAAAATAAAGTGAAGTGTCAGTATACAAAATATGTGCTAATCTGCACCTAAAACCAGAAGAGTGGAAAGAGTACTTATCTCCCATTTTTTTGGGAGGGATTTCTATAATTGATTTTCGCTCTCTATGTTCCCAATATAGAGAGTTTCTTTTGAATTAAGAGGGACTTTTAGTCACAGATCAGTTGAGAAATCGGTGGACAGCTTAGGAGCTTGTCTGGGCCGATTTTTGCATCTCTATGAGATTTTTGCTGTTGACGTAGAGATATCCTTCTCCTGACATAAAATATGGGGAAAAAAAGAGATGGAGAAAGTGTATACAATTTGTGCTAATTTGCGAGTAAAATCATAAATAAATGAATAAATAAAAACACTTAGCTCGAATTTGCTTGCTCGTTGACGAGGATGAACTCTTGATTTATATTGATCGATGAAGGAATTTGTGATGATAACCCCTAGCTTTAAACTCCCATCATCTTCAAAATTCTCTCTCTTTTGGTATTTTCTTTTTCTCGAATTTTTCTTCAATCTCCCAAAACTCTCTCAAACATCCAAAATTTCCTCTCCAAAAAATTCTCCCAAACACTTCAAATTTTCTCCCCCAAGAATCCCCTCTCAAGCTCACTTCATCCTCCTTTTATAATCTACTCATCTATCTCCCATTCTAATTTTTCCACTAACTCTATCTCCCATTCTAATTTCTCCACTAACTCTTCTTCATTTTCATCTTCCATTCTCTATCTCTATCTTACATTCTAATCTCTCCACTAACTCTTCTTCATCTTCATCTTCCCTTCTCCATATTTATCTCCCATTCTAATTTCTCCACTAACTCTTCTTCATCTCCATCTTCCCTTCTCTATTCTTATCTTCCATTCTAATTTCTCTACTAACTCTTCTTCATCTCTATCTTCCCTTCTCTATTCTTATCTTATTTTCTCCATCTATTCTTCTCCAACTTCTCTTCTTCATCTCCTCTTCTCCATCTTCCCTTCTCTATTCTAATTTATCCACTAACTCTTCTTTTTGTTATTTGTAAAATAATCCTTCAAGAGTTAAGTATTTGCACTCTAGTCCTTGAATTTTAAGTATTTACAATTTAATCCCTGAAAAAAATATATTTCTTTAAGTCCAAATCTCCTCACAATTTTTGACACACCAAAATTCACCACATGTCAAATTTAAGCTCATTTCTTGCCGTTGAAAATAATGCAGAATTTAATTAAAGCCCTTTTGCAAAATTAAGTCATTCTGGGTATAATTGGGCCAAGATGAAATTTAAAATATTAGAAGACAATGTCACAACTCATAAAAAGTGAAAATTAAAAATAAGTTGACTCAAATTAAATTTTTTTAGGCCCGATTCAAGATTATACTCGTGAAGGAACACGTGACTCGAATTGGATTTTTCTGAATTTGCGATGGCCAATATTAAAATAGATTTAAAATAAAAATATTAACTATCTTTATGTATTTTTTTGGCCTCAAATGTTATTTTTCCAAAATTTTCAAGTATTTTTGTATTTTTTTTTAAAAAAAATTAAAAATATATATAATATGAAATTTTATTTTTTGTTCAAAATTGGTTCCCTAGGCTTGGCTAAGGTCCCCAAAGTTGATTTTTCAATTTTATGAATTTTTATGGATTTTTTATTACTTTAGCAATAGAAAAAATGATTAAAAATCAGGTGTCAACAATAAGCATTAAAAATTCCCTAAAGCTGAAGGAGGGAGTGAGCTAACAACTTCTGTGCAATGTTACGACCTCTAGCAAGTGGCTTGGCCTATCTATTCTGGGGTTTGATAATGCAAGAATTAAATTGCAGAAAGTAAAGATAGTATATAAAGAACCTCCAACGAGAGGCTCGGCCTTAGCTTGGCCTACTCATTCTGGGATTTGATGGTGCAAGAATTAAATTGCAAAAAGTAAAGGCAGTATATACAGAACCTCCAATAAGGGGCTCGATCTTGGCTTGGCCTATCCATTCTAGGGTTTAATGGTGCAAGAATTAAATAGCAGAAAATAAAGACAATATATAAAGAACGTCTAACGAGGGGCTCGACCTTGGCTCGGCCTATCCATTCTGGGGTTTAATAGTGCAGAAATTAAATTGCAGAAAGTAAAGGCAGTATATGCAGAATCTCCAACGAGGGGCTCGGCCTTAGCTCGATTTACCCATCTGGGGTTTAATGGTGCAAGAATTAAATTGTAGAAAGTAAAGGCAGAATATACAGAACCTCTAACGAGGGGCTCGACCTTAGCTTGGCCTACCCATTTTGGGGTTTGATAGTGCAAGAATTAAATTGCAGAAAGTAAAGACAATATATATAGAACCTCAAACGGGTGGGTCAACCTTCCCATTCTGGGGTTTGGATTTGTTAAGCAAAAAATGCAGAAAATTATAGTACGAATACGACATATGGATATGAAAACATACGTGTACGATATGACATAATGAAATTTAAATCAATCTATTTAGGTAACGAAATTCTCGAAGATTTTAATGGTTAGGATCGTTACCTGATTTGACGGATTTGATTACCAAATTTGGACCTCTTATCACCTTGTGGATCAAGATTGCGGCTCGAATGACGGGGATAAACTCCTGATTTGTGTTGATCGATAGAAGAATTGGTGATGATAATCCATAGCTTTAAACTTCCACCATCTTCAAAATTCTCTTTTGGAAAAGAATTCTCTTTTAGAAAAGAATTCTCTTTCTCTTTTTGGTTTTTTTTTCTCTAATTTTTCTTCAAGCTCTCAAAACTCTCTCAAACATCCAAAATTTTCTCTCCAACATATATCCCCCCTCCAAGCTCTCTTCTTTCTCCTTGATAGCCCTCTCATTTATCTCTCATTCTAATTTCTCCACTAACTTTATCTTCCATTCTAATTTTTCCACTAACTCTCTCTTTTGATCTTGTTCGTCGAGTATCCTTGTTTCTTTCTACAAAAAGAAACGTACAAAAAATTATTTTATTTATTTACAATGCTTACAACATTCCCCATCCTTTGGGATCGAACTCGGACCGCTTCGGACCCTGTCATTCCCCATGCCATCAGGCCTACGGGACCGCAGGCGTTCATTGGGGCTTTCTTTTAAGTATTAATCTTCGAGATGACACGGTCTTATTGCATTGCATTGGACAATTCCACGTCACGATGCTTATCAAGAAAATTTACAATCCTTGTTAAGAACAGAATAAGTCAATTCAGAACTCGAGATGATTATGGATAAATTGAAACAATACAAAATTACCCATCTTTGAGATTGCTTGGGTCTTTCATTCGTATTTTTCTTATTTGAAGCCGTCCATCCAGTGGCAATGTCCATGAATAGATTTGCCCCTAGTTTCGTTCAACAAGAGGACTTCGCATTTGGATATGACCTTGTTCTCGGGACATTTTACGTATTCCTGAGCATAGAAGAGATTTAATTTAGAGCTGGAGTAACTGAGGGTAAATTGAAACGATATGAAGTTACCTTTCGAGCTTGCGTAAACTTTTTACCCGCAATTAATTCATCACGAGTTTGGTGTAGCAACGGATCTACACATTTAATAGGAGGAAGGCAGATTACTGCTTCTTGCTCTTACATAAATTACAGATATCTATAGAAGCAGAAAAAATCCTACGCAAGAAAATTAAACATATGTACTCTCATTCAGGATTGATTATGCTTCCTCTGCAGGTTCTCCCATGATCAGCTAGCTTCATTCCGGATCGGGTATGCATCGGTCATGTTGAAGGACCCATGATCACTGACTTCAAAATACAGGCTCTGCATGCACATTATAGCCCCGATACTACATCAATATCAAACTGGTTGATCATGGCGGTGAGCTCATCATCAATGCCACTTGCGTGATGGTGATACATCCCTTCTTCCTCGAGAGGCATCAATGCTAACCCCATAGGATCAGTCTTCTCATACATTCCTCCCACAAAACTTGGTTCTGTTGAAAACCGATCTAACTCACCTCTTAAACGGGAATTTTCGATCCTCAAACACTACCTTACGTAGAGGGTGAGGAGGTTATTGCAGTTAGGGCACGTAGCGGAATCGAAAGCTTCCTTGTACCTTTTGTTCTCCGCCCCGAAGTTTTTTATTTTCAGCTCTTAGAAACTCGACCTAATAGCACTCATATCGAGTCTTTACTCGGGTTCGCTTGTTTTGAAACCAAAACTTGACTTGCGAAAGTTCCAGCCCTAGCTCTTGGCTCAGATGGTAATGGGTATATGGATAAGTAAAACGTGAATATGCAAATATAGACACGTGAACATATACATGCGAACGTGAACATGCAATCATGAATATGCGAGCATGGATATATAAATATGACATGCAAATGTTTGGAGTATGCCTTAAAGCAACCATGTGATGGTTACATGTATAGTATAAATATTATACTATTGATATTTTATTAATGGCAAGACGCATGTTTATTCATCTTGTTCCTTTATTTTAGATGAATAAAGTCCATTAGATCAAGTTGAAATTGATACCCATTTTTGAGGCGTCAATAATATGTGTGACGGGTCATCAGTTGATCTCTGGTCTTCAAATTGGTTCCTGGTTGAAAGATCGTGGATTGGGCATCCATGAGTCGGCTAAGACCAGTGTGTTCGCAGCCTCACTATTGAGCATTGGATGCCCAATAAGAATGACGAGTCACAAGTTATTAGACGTTTAACGTCTAAGCTGGAATACAGGTGTTCGTATCGAAACAAGTTCGATCGAATTCACTGAACGTGATAAAAGAGCGATTGACTAACATGGAGGATTCTCGCTTGGTCAATATCTTGACCGCTCTTGGCTTTGGTGTGTTAATGGTCGTCAGAATTGAGCCACGATGATGGCTTGTATATTGGATTGGTGTGGTTCACAGGTACGATATTAGCCGATCATTGATCCACCTCTATGCATGATGGTCATAGTCCTCCTTATACGAAGTCATAGGCGTGGACAATAGTTGGGATCTGTCTCCTCATCAAACGAGGTTGATGTCCTTTGCGATCTGTGCATGATAGTACATTAGAAAGTCCTTAGCCAAGGCAGAAGTCGAGAAGAGTCTCTCCGAATGCATGTCAGATAGATTTATGCATATGATCGAATCTGTGGGTTTGACTCAAATATCTATGGCCCTCATTCGATCGGGACATGATAAGACAGAAGGACTGAATAACACCAAACCAAGGCCAACAGGTTCACTTTGTCCTCATACTTCATTCTGACTGGATAACCGAGATATGTTGCTAGATGTCACTTACGATTTGTGAGATCTAAGGATTGATTTAGGACGATCAGTTCTTTGAGGAATCTCACTGCCAGTTCAGAGGTGAACCTAGGGATGTCACACGCCTTAACCGACATCTGGCGACGTCCATAACGAAGATGAGATCGCGAGAATGCGATAGGACTATTTGGATAGTCAAAAGGAGTTGAAATGGATTGGATTCGTTTCCCTTTTCTAAAGCTCACTACAAGACGAAAAAGATGACACAGATATGATGTTATGGATGATGTAATGGTTACATCATGCCTGCATCATCATTGGATAAGATAGTTATCCAAAAGAGAGGATAACAAAGATTATCTTCTAGAAAAGTCAAAAGCAGGATAGTATTTTCTATCAATTTGACAGAAACGTTTGACACGTCAAACGAGGTGATTTGATCACGAAACTCGAGAAACTTGAAATTTAGAATATCTAGAGCCCGTAGATGAGAATTGCCCCTGAAAATGATGCCATTTGGGCCGCCTAAATAAGGGCCCAAATCTGGTTGACATGCTGGTCAAAGGCGGCTAAATAACCGCCTTTGACCACCGCCTAATAGGTGGGGCCTATGTGGCTGGTCAAAGAGGGTTGCACCACCTTTGACCAGCATCCAACTGGCCATGTCGGCCAGCTGGAGGGACACGTGGCGGCCTCTTAATGGCCGCCACGTAAGGCGGCTTCTAGAGGGGTGGTTTAAACCGTCCCTTCCCTCTTTCTCTCTCATCTCTCACCCTCTATAAATAGAGGTGAGGGGCCTCAAACTAAAGGTTAGACACTCGAGAGAAACCCACATACACGTGCCAAATTTTGTGATAATGTGAGCTCGAGAATCGATCAATTCGGATACACAAAATTTATGTTTCCATTGGTTGAAAATGAAGGGTTTGGATTGAGACGTCGTGAGAATTACTAGCATAATCCGAAGGCCATTTCTCTGAATCTCCATCTTTAATGTCGCACGGGTGTCGGGGCATGTCTGAACTAGAGGCCCGACACCTCTTGGGCTCGAGGACAAAGAAGTAGAGTCGCATCTAACCTTCGTTATCCAGGTACGTAAAGTTCGATTTTCGATTAAAGTATACGAGGATTTCTAAGTCGATCTAGGGCGCCGTTCGATTTTTTTTTCTTTCGCTGCGCATATGATATGGTTTTATGTATGTAACGAGTGCCTGGGACAGCTAGAAATCCAACAGCAAACGCAAACGTACGTTACATGCGAACATGGACACGCAGATACAGCACATGAACATTGACATGCGTATGTATGTATACGAATACAGATAGGCGGATACGAATATGTACGAATATGATTATGCGGATCCAAAGGCGTATGACTACGACATGCAGATCCGAAGACGTACTAACATGACATGTAGATTTGAAGACGTACGAATATAACATACGAACGGATATACGTTCATAGACATGCAAACGCAATATGCATACATGGACATGCGTATGTAACATGTGTACACCGATCATGCATACACAACATACAATAAATCATCAAAAATAGGATTGACTAGTTGAAATGGCCCGTTTCCTAATTTTTGAGATTTTTCTGAATTTTTTGAAATTTTTCAAGACAAACAATTTGCCTATAAAGGGCAAAATCGTCATTTTTGAAAAGATCAGGAAAGGAAGTCATCAAAAATAGGATTGGCCAGTTGAAATGACCAATTTCCTAGTTTTTGAGATTTTTCTTTATCTTCTGAAATTTTTCAAGACAATTTACCTATGAGGGGGCAAAATCGTTATTTTAAAAAAATCATGAAAGAAAGTCATCAAAAATAGGATTGGTCAGTTGAAATAGCCCGTTTCCTAGTTTTTGAGATTTTCTGAATCTTTTGAAATTTTTCATGACAATTTATCTATGAGGGACAAAATCATCATTTTCAAAATATCATGAAGGAAAGTCATTTAAAATAGGATTGGCCAGTCGAAATGACCGTTTTCTAGTTTTGGGGATTTTTCTTTATCTTCTGAAATTTTTCAAGACAATTTGCCTATGAGGGGTAAAATCATCATTTTTAAAATATCATGAAGGAAAGTCATCAAAAATAGGATTGGCCAGTCAAAATGGCTCGTTTCCTAGTTTTTGAGATTTTTCTTTATCTTCTGAAATTTTTCAAGATAATTTGCTTATGAGGGGCAAAATCGTCATTTTGAAAATATCATGAAGGAAAGTTATCAAAAATAGGATTGGCCAATCAAAATGGCCCATTTCCTAGTTTTTGAAAATTTTCTTTTGAATTTTTTTTTGAATATGCATGAATCAATGACAATACGAATACGTATGCAGCATGACAAAGTATGCATAAGCTATACTATGTGAAATGCACATGAATGACATTTTTTGGTATTTTCAAATTATGAAGGAAAGTTATCAAAAATAGGATTGGCCAATCAAAATGACCAATTTCCTAGTTTTTGAAAATTTTCTTTTGAATTTTTTTTGAATATGCATGAATCAATGACAATACGAATACGTATGCAGCATGACAAAGTATGCATAAGCTATACTATGTGAAATGCACATGAATGACATTTTTTGGTATTTTCAAATTGAATAAGACTGACGATGCAAAGTATTCTGAATATAAACGTAATATTAGAAGATGCAATATAAACAGTAGTATATGAAGATAAGCATTAAAAATTCCCTGAAGTCGGAAGATGGAGTGAGCTAACTACTTCTGTGCAATGTTACGACCTCTAGCAAGTGGCTCGACCTATTCATTCTGGGATTTGATAATATGAAAATTAAACTGCAGAAAGTAAAGACAGTATATAAAGAACCTCCAACGAGGGGCCAAGATGAAAATTCAGATTATTAGAGGATAATGTAAAATTTAACTAAGGCCCTTTTACAAAATTGAGTCACTCTGGGTACATTAGGTCAAGATGAAAATTCAGACTATTAGAGGATAATGTCAAAATTCCTAAAAGTGAAAAATAAAAATAAAATGACTTGAATTTGATTTTTTTAGGGCCGATTCGAGATTATGCTGGTGAAGAAATATATGACCCCGAATTATTTTTTTTTTTGAATTTGTGATAGCCAACATGAAAAGGGAATTACAAGAAAAGTATTGACTATTTTCGTGTATTTTTTTAGCCTCGAATGTTATTTTTATGAATTTTTAAAGATTTTTTCATTTTTCAAAAAAATATGAAAAATATGAAAAATCATTTTTTGTTCAAAGATGGTTTCCTAGGCTTGGCCAAGGTCCTCAAAGTTAATTTTTTAATTTTATGAATTTTTATGACATTTTCATTAACTTTAAAAGAGAAAAGGTGATTAAAAATCAGATGTCAACAACCACGTCATCATGTCACCTTTGCTATGTCATTTTATGTCATGTCATTTGAATTTTTTTTAGATTTACATTTAATTTATGCCATTGCATTTTAGAGTAATTTTATGCATTGCATATAGTACAACTTTTCATGTATTCATAAAAAAAAGAATGAAAACCAACAAATATATATATATATATATTGTGTGGCGTATGCTTTCTGAATTTATTTGATTTCTAGATGTTCAATTAATTGTTTGTACACTCGCATGATAACCTTTGTCAGTGCCTTAGGTTAAAATCGATCAATGCTACCTTCTCAAATGATTTTTCATGAAATAAAAAAATGGTAACGAAAGGGTGTTAGAGTAATCTAGCGTAATCAAGTTCTCGGACTTTGAATCTTTGGTTTGTAGAAGTAATTTAGTTTTCCTGCCAATTTACTTAGATTTCTAATCGACCTACCAAAAACAATTAGTGGTGACTCCAAATTGAATAAATTTGCATGAAAAGAACCTAAGTTGCAATTCAGTAGGATTTGGGAGGGTTCGAATTAGGTTAGTCAATTAACTTGATAATCTGTTAACCTAGAATTTCACCGATTGGATTTTTTCTGGTTTTTTAGGATTATCCTAATGTGGTCTATACTAATTAAAACTAATATATGGATTGATCTACTAAAGTATAATATATACTCTTAATATACGTTAATATGGGCTGGCCTAGAGTAGGCCGAAGAGGCACGACATGTTGAGGTTGAATCGAAGAGGCATAACCCATGATGAGAGGATCTATGCCGAAACCTCTATAAAAGGCACAAGTCCCTCTAACCTTTGTACGCAGAAATTTCAGAATACAACCTTTCATTCTGTGGTGGTTCTTTCATCGGTCAACGACAAACCAAAAAAAAATAGAGGGGAAGGCTTGGTCTCGAAAATCGTCGCCGTTTTCGTATCAAGTTCGATCTATTCTAAGCAAGGTGCATGCGATTCTTCTTCCCTATATTGTGTTTCTGATTCTGGTGTCACATTTGTGGCCTTACAACACTTGCTGAGAAGGCAAAGAAAAGATGTAGTTGCTTAGATTCTCGTTTCAAGATTACAAAGCAACCACTGACCCTCCACATCACACTATTTACGCATCTAGGAAAAAAGCATCTATACAATCAAATTCGAAAAAAGATATATAAAGAAATAAATCAACGAATAAATTGTATATATATCAAGTAGAGTTTCGAAAATTTACGTTATCAACTGTAGACATGATTTAAAATTGAAATGTTCTAACACCCACCTCGCATCGCAAATAGCTTAAGACCTTTACCTAAATCTCGAGTGTAGAAATTGACACGGGGAGGGAGATATAAGGTATGAAGAGATGTGAACATCGGAAGTTCCGCTTTAATATAGACCATACATTATGTAGTATTATGGGACTACTCCCAATTAATTAAAGGGTGTGTACTCATGGTGAAAGACAATATTTTTCAAGAAAAATTATTAGATTTCATTTGTTTAGTGACTTATGAAAGGAGATTTCCTTCTTATTAGAACTCAAAACAATGTTGCCAATTGGGCCGTCAAAACCCAACTTCATAACATTCTTCCTTTACATTGCGTCTCACTACCCTCCTCACCTTTTGGACTTGTTATGTGCCAAAGCACACTTGATGTATCCATCTAAATTTCCTATTTAAATGAAATTTTGCTTTTCCAACCAAAAAAAAAAAAAGAAAAAACTCATTGCCAGAAGGGAGATTCCTTTTTTTTTTCTAGACCAAAAAAAAATGTTGTTTTCAATTGTTGGAAAATGTCTTTCCTAGATCGATTTGTTTCCGTCATCCAAACACCAAAAAGTCGAAAAATAATTTTTTGAAAACATTTATCATTCAAACAAACGGACCTTAAGAGTTCAACCTATCAAATGAATGTGCTATTTAATATTCAACTGCTCCGTAGTATCACGATGTAAACATTATTTGATGGTGCATGTGATAATTAAATTTCAGGAAAGTGTCTATTAAAGCAAGTAAAATGGATTATATTCCTCTCTGGTTTCAAGCAGAAGCTGCCCACGAAGCTAAGTTCGAATCCGAATCCGATGCTGGAATTGATTAAAGAATCAGGACCACGAGGACCGACCAGATAGAAAAAGGATAAATTCTAAGGTCAGAAAAATTCTGCTTGTCGAGCAAGGTGCCTGATAAACTATGGGACTATCGACCCTTTTCATGTCATTAAACCACATGCACATAAACGATCCTAGTACAAGCGAATGGGATAATTTCTTAGCGCCCATTCAAGATATTTTGAAGGTAGTCCTACAATAACCTTATAAAAATTGGGATATTTGCCAGGATTTCAACTCAAATTGCATCCGAGAAATTGTGTCAAAACTATTATCACATATCAAATTTAGGCCGAGGTGTCCCACACAAAGCTAAATAAACTATATCCCATTTTGAATATGTATAGCCGACATAGATAATTTAAAAGACATAAAAAAAATCTTTTGAAATTGGGATCGACCAGAATAGTAACAACAAAAACGATAATCACACACGCAAAAAAGAAAAAAAAGTTCAACCACAAAACAATCTTGATTTTCACTTGTTCTTGCATCCATTTAAGCATTTGAATAGTTGAGGTGGGTCTGTTATTTGTATATCTTTTTTTTTCTTTCTTGAATTAAATTTTTATTAGGTCCGGTTGGTTGTTTAAAAGAATTTAGGGGCATCAAAACTCAAAAGACAAAGGAGTCAACTTACATATACTAAACAAAGAGTAAGTAGAAGAAAACATATGTCGAAATTGAATTGGCTTCACTTAATAAAATGTGGCGGCGATATTGTAAGTTGCCATGCCATACCATGTCACGTCTCTTATTCCCTCGTTTATGATCATCATCCTGAAAAATGACATAACTGCCAAAATGACATAAAATGTGACAGTGATCCCAAAATGACGAGTATAGGATGGATTCGAACTCGGGAAGTAATGTATGGTACATGTAATATTCCTCATATGGGCGCAAATTATTTCTAGAAGCCTCAGTATTAATATAGACTAATTCCGCAATAATCAAAATGATCTCCTTTTGTCCATGATGGGAATTGATGCGGAAGCATCGAGTTCTATCAATCAACTCGTATGCTCAACTTTGTCATCATTGATTAATCCAGCTAATGATGTATAAGCATATGATTTGTTGAAACAATCCTTAAGTTCCGATTTATTGCCGACCATGAAGCACACTAAAATGTATTGATTCTTTCCTTACCAACAAAATTACCGATTCACCAAATCTATTGCTGATTCCATGACGATTCACTTGATTGATTCTTAATCAGATTGATTGCTAATTCTATGGCATACTCATGTTATATCTTGCTCAATTAGTTGTTTATTTGATGCCAAATCAAAGAGATAATAATGAGAGGTTGATTGGAGTAATTTTCTTTAATATTAGTATATCTTTTATGATTGTTATTAGCATGATAAGGCTAGTGAACGAAATTTATCTTTTTTTCTTTTTTCTATTTCCTTTGTCTTAGCCTCTCTATTTATAAAGGAGTGTTCTTTATTGTAAGATCAGACATGAGATTAGATGAATGAATGAGAATTCTTCTCTTGAGTTGAATTTGTTTTATATCGATTTCTTTAAACCTTAGTTCCTATTTTCTTAGAAATTGGATTCTTCCTCAATGGTGAACCAAAAACTCTTTAGCCTTAGTTGGTGGTTATTCTTTAAACCTTAGTGGTGAGTTTCGCCAAATCCTGGTCTTGACTCTTGGCTACGTTTAGGCCTTGATTTGACCGTTCCTATCGTTATTGGCATTTATTCTTCGATGGCCATCCTAAAAACTTCGATTGATCCATTATTCCTTCCAAAATCACTCAAAACTCATTCACTCACTTCATGCATGCATCAAATTGGTATCAGAGAGCTCTTGGTTGAACTTGTTTTATTTGATATCTTATGTTATCAATTTCATTTATAAGAAAAAGAAAAAGGAAAAAAATGGTTTTTATGTTTGAAGTGGTTTTATATTGGAGCAAGCATACAATGAAAGACAAGAACATGCTATGGAGAAACTCCAATAATAAATGGATCGAGTCCTTACTCTCCTAGAAAAATGATCAAACAGTGGCAAGAGATATTTGACTAAGCCATCAACTAAAGGTACACCCTTCTTTAAGAGTATTCATTCTAACAAGGCGGTGAATACTCCCAAATTAGAGAAAGAAAAGGAAAAATCTCTTGAGTTTGTTAACGGGCTCCAACAAGAATCAAATGGTGAATTTAGCAAGTACTTCAAATGCTAGGCTATGGACATCTACAAACGGATTGTCCTAACCAGAGGGATATCACCATGGAAAAAATTAAGAATATTGATTTGAAACTTCAAGAGATCAGCAAGAGCCATACAACGAAGAGTCAGAATCCAAGGAGCAAAAAGAGATCATCATACAAATTGAAGAGGGAGAGATGTTGATTATCCAAGTACCATCAAGCAATCACGATATTGTGGATGGTGAACCTCCAAATCAACTTGTTAAGGCAAATGCTGAGGTTATAAATAAAGAGGTAATGATTATGACGGCCAAAAACATTACATGCCACTTTCATTTTGTATGCCTATCAAAGTGTTCATCGATTTACCAAATATGTTTGATATCTTTACATCAATTTAGCATGCCTTAAAGGTATTTATTAGTATGAAGGTGATGTATTATCTTGTTCATTAGAGAGGCCATCTTGAGAATTTTTGGGAATCAAGTTCCTTTGGAAAGAATGGTTATGGGAAATTTTGCAATTTCTAATCTTGGAGATGAAGCCACAACAAGGCAACTTTGTCCTCATTGATTAATCCTGCTAATGATGTAGAAGCACCTGATTTGTTGGAACAATCCTTAAATTTCAATTTACTGTTGACCAAGATGTAGAATAAGACGTAATGATTCTTTTCTTGCCAATAAAGATAACCAATTCACCAGATTGATTACTGATTTCATGGCGATTCACTAGATTAATTGCTAAATTCATGGCATATTATTGCCATATCTTGCTTAATTAGTTTCTGATTTGATGCCAAATCAAAGAAATACCCTAGCATAATAAGGCTAGTGAACAAAATTTGTCTTTTATTTCCTTTGAGCTATTTATAGAGGAGTGTTCTCCATTGTAAGATCAGACATAAGGTTTGATGAATGAATGAGAATTCTTCTATTGAGTTGAATTTGTTCTATATCAATTTCTTTAGCCTTGAAAACTGGATTTTTCTTCAGTGGTGAACCAAAAGCTCTTTAGTATTGATTGGTTATTATCCTTTAAATCTTGGTGGTGAGTTTCTGTCTTGAATCCCGATCTTGACTTTTGGTCAGTGGCATGCCTTTAGGCCTTGATTCGATCGTTCCAATCCTTATTCTTGTTCATCCTTTGATACCTATCCTAAAAACTCTAATCAATCCACTATTCTTTCCAAAATCACTCAAAACTCATTCGTCCACCTCACACATGCATGAGTCCATCTCTAATCTCTATCTCCAAACATCATTTTTCATTTGAGATGCTACGATGCTAATGTTTGGTTACTTAAACATATTCAATAGATGTACGATTTACCACTCTAGGATGGTTGATCTTGTGTTAGGCTTACATCCATATAGTTTAGAGTTCCCTAATAATAAAAAGTCATAAATCTATTGTAATTGTACCAATTCAGTTTTATATTTTTGGTCAATTCAGTCCATTTGACTGGCCGGTATTAATGTGACACTTCTGGTGCTGATTGGACTTTTTTAAAATAATATTTAAGTAGTTTTTGATTTTTCACAATTTTTTTCTTTTTTCTTACCTTTAGCTTCCTTTCGAAACCCTAAGGGTTGGTGGGGGTCACCAGCCGAATGAAATTCTCACAATGACGTCAGGGGATTGGCGACATTTATTGTCCGTTCTTGCTCTTTTCCAAATAGGTTAATAATATATATATATATATATATATATATATATATACATATATTTTGCTAGTAGTTCCATGTATCAACTCCACTACAATCTGAAGAAATGGTATTAACCCATTTTGAGGTAGACATTTAAAAAGTAATAGTGATAGGCATCCATGAAAGTGCCTTTTCTTCCCCTATATAAATGCAGTTTCCTTATTTCCCCAGCATAAGCCAACAAAAACCCTTCGGACCAAACAGTAGTCAATCCTTGACTCTCTCTTTCATATCTCGTCCATAGCAAAAGCTTCAGAAAAAAGAATTAGAAAGCAAGCAAGCAATCATGTCCGTCCCCAACCGGAGAACCACCTATTTCCACGACCCTTTCACCCTCGACACGTGGGACCCGTTTCCACAATTCCACCACCTCGGAGCGCCTTTCAGCCCTCCGGGGCCGCCGCGTCCTCACTTCACGAGCGAGATGGCCGCATCGACGCTCACGACTGCGAAGGTCGAATGGACTCAGACCCCGACAGCCCATGTCTTCAAGCTCGACCTACCTCGGGTCAAGAGAGAGGAGGTGACGATCGACTTGGAGGACGGTAGGGTGCTCAAGATCACCAGTGAGAAGTGCGTCGAGAAGGAGGACCGGAGCGATTGGTGGCACCGCGTAGAGCGCAGCAGGGGCCGGTTCGTGACGTCCTTCGTGTTGCCTGAGAATTGCAAGCCTCGCGGGACGGAGGCGTCCATGGAGAATGGGGTGCTCACGATCAAGGTCCCGAAGCTCGAGGTGGGGAACGGGCAGGGAGGATCGACTCGCATCGCCGTCCGCTAGGACTGATTGCAAGTTTGATGACTTTAGTGAGGACACTCCTTTAGCAGTCGTTTAAGTGCTCGCTTTAATACTTATGTTGCCGCGAATAGCTGAATAAATTGTCGGTTGCCCTAAAACTAAAGACTGTGTGAAACATGTGTACTGATAAGTCTAATCTTATGAAAGTGAAGACGTGTATGGATCTGTACATGAATATAGTTTGCCACACTAGCATCATGATTCTCCACACGTCCATAGCATATTTAATAGCTACCATCTTGAGATATTGATAACCACAGAGTATTATGCTCTTTCTTTCTTTTATAAGCATTAGATGGGTCTCATGTCAAAATATTGGGTTAAAATACATAAACTAGAAAGATTGTTGCAGCTGTTCCTTTAAAATTAGGAAGAGGAAATCAACAGGTCGATACCCTAAACGGAAGATGTAGAATTCAGATTCACGTCTCCTACTCTAGTCACCCTCCACTGTCTCCACCGTAACAGTCAACCCTCCTTTTTCTCTCTCTCTGCCTCCTCTTCTCCCATCTTCCACAGCTCCTCGCCACTGGTGAAGCCGGCGTTGCCAACTCCTGCGGAGTAACTGCTAAGCATCTAGGCTGCTCCACACTCCGCAGCCTGCCGTTGGACCCGCTCCCTCACTTTCTAATTTGCGCTCTGCCACCCTTGAGGTCTTCGGCTTGTAACTGAGTCCTGCGGCCAGGGAGGAGTTGCCACCTTCGAATTTGGAGGATCAACACCTCCATGGCCATGGTGGCTGAGCCTCCAAAGTTGGGACGTCTTCTTCATATACAGAGATGGCGGTACCTCATCGGCCACCTGAGAGGGAGCGTTTTGGTCACCTCGTCGTTGCGGGGGCGGGCAACCTGAGAAAACAACCATCGCCATTGGTCACCTTCACTTCCAGCGTCCCAACCATCAGCCTCCACCCACACACCAGTTTGCTATGTGCTCGGTCTTAGCCTTTCGATTATATGTTGTTGGTTAGGTGAAGTTGAATATTTCAGTGCTTCCCATCAATGGAAAAGAACCCAAACCAGTATGACCTATGAAATCTTCATGAATGACTCTGAAAATCCTTGTTTGACTGAGGAATTTGGGCACGAGGTACTTATTGTTCTATGCTACGAAGAAGTGTCCGCAGCCTGCACGAGACAATCGGACGATGTGGTCGTGAACATATTGGAAGTGCAAAATCAAGGTCATTTAATCCCGCAGAGAGACAACAGAACAAACTCGGCTGTCTATGTTGGGATTCAAGTAACATGCATAGGCAAAAATTAAATTATAAACGCAGCGGAAATAAAATCCATACATGTATCTCCAGAGGCGTTGTTCGTGCGTCTCAATCAAAAATCAAATTAAACGAAGAGGGTTAACGAATTACCTCTTGTAGCGTGCTTCAAACGAGTTGATTCAAATGTTCTTCGATTCGAGTCCCACAAACGTTGAACCTCTAGTTCAGACACACCACCAATTGCACGACGAACGGAAGAAAAACGACGCGAAAAAACTCTACACTCGATTGTGCTAGCAATCTCGTGAAAAATAACTCTCCGCGCTCTAGATTTTCGATCACCGTAAGAACAAAACCGTAGAGAGAATTTTTCTAGTTTTCTCTCTAGTTTTTCTCACGGGCTTGCACTCTAATTTACGCACTCTCCAAGTTTCGCACACTTCCTCTCTGTTATTTTTTGCAACCTTTTTTTGCAGAGTATATTGTCAAAGGAATGATACACTACGCACACGATCAGAAACGGTTATTGATCGTGCGCGTTGTGCAATATTCTGCACAAATGCACGATCAGTAACTGCTGATCGTGCATTGCGCAAGTTAGCGAAAAATGCTGACCACCTTTTCATTCCTCTTGCTGAGCACGTTTCAATAAACTAAATCAACTTTTGACTTTTTGATCCCCTTTTTTCTTATTAATACTATTATAATAAAACTCATGGTCAGCACAATTGTGCTGATCATGTTCGTTGCACGCACATTAGAATGTGCGTGCAACATAACAATTATATATAATATATATAAAAATATATTTATAAATTATATCGTCATATAATTTAATAAAAAAACATGTGTGCATTTTGGATACATCAATATGTGTCCTATTTAAAGAGTGCGCATGCATCGTATGCACGTACGTTCGTGACCAAAAAATAAGAATTAAATTAAATCCAATTTAATTTCATTTCATTTCGACAAATCCGATAGTCGTGATTGCAACACATTTGCAATATCATATTTTCCGTTTAACATCGTCATGTATTGGTTAAGGTGTGTGACATCCCTAAATTCATCACTGAGCTGGTAGTAAGACAAGTACTAACACATTAGTACTTCCAAGAGAATCGATTGTCCCGATCAACCTCTAGGTCCTACAAGCCACGAGTGACATCTAGCAATATGTCATAACTACCCAGACAATGTGAATATTTTAAGAACATAATGAACCTGTCAGCTCTAGCTACAGTGTAATTCAATCCCTCTGTCTTACTATGTCCCGATCGAACAAAGGCCATGGAATATTTGTCAAGCCACCAATTCGATCATATGCACAAATCTAATTCACATGCATTTGTACGAGATATAAACGTTTTATTCTCAGCTACAACCCCGGCCGAGAATTTCAATGCATTGTTATAACTAGATCGCATAGGACATCATACCTTGCATGTAACAAGGAGACAGATTCCATTTTGCGCACACGTGTAACTTCGTATGTACACGAACTATAACCATCAAGTACAGAGACGGATCAGCGAACCGCCAATATGCTCACTTATGAACTATAGCCATCCATCGTACAAGTCAACACTATGCCTTAGGTCTAAGGATTATTTACACAAAACTTGAGCATGAACGATTAGACATTGACCACGCTAAAAGCTTCCATGTCGCTAATCGTTAAATGTGTGTCGCGTTCAGTGAACTTGCCAGACACAAGCACCTGCGTTCCAATTCGGGCATCGCAATACCTAATGACTCGTGACTCATCATTCCTTTAAGTATCCAATACTTAAAAAGCAGAATTAAGAACACATCGGTCTCAACAGGATCATTAATATCCATTCAATGATCCATCGACCGAGAACAGTTTAAAGATTCAGTCTAACTATGAACCTGCCACGCATATTCTTGACGTCTCAAGAATAGGTCTAGTCACAACTGATCTTATGAAATTTATTCATATATAATTGGACAAATGAATAAACACGTCTTTGCCATTAATTTAATAATAAATTGAAATACAACCGAAATCCCTAATATGTAACTATTACATAGTTACTTTAGGGCATATATCTAACAATCTCCCACTTGCACTAAAGCCAACTTGTTTGGTACCTCAAACCCATTTTGTCAATGTGTCTTTCAAAAGAAGATTGAGGTAAGGCCTTAGTAAAGGGATCTGCCACGTTCTCCGCTAAGGCAATTTTCTGCAAGGCGATATCACCTCTCCCAACTATTTCTCTGATGAGATGGAAGCGTCTCTCAATATGCTTGGACTTCTGGTGAGACCTTGGTTCCTTAGCCTGAGCTATTGCCCTATTGTTGTCGCAAAACAATGTAATCGGCTGCTCAATGGAAGGAACTACTCCAAGTTCTGAAATGAACTTCTTCATCCAAGCGGCCTCCTTTGCTGCTTCAGAAGCGGCTACATACTCTGCCTCAGTGGTGGAATCAGCAGTTATGCTTTGTTTGGAACTCTTCCAACTAACTGCACCACCATTGAGTATAAAGATAAACCCAAATATAGACTTATAGTCATTAGGATCTGATTAGAAATCGGAATCAGTATAAGCTTCAACTTTAAACTCTCATTCTCCATATATCAAGAATATATCCTTAGTCCTTCGTAAGTATTTAAGGATATTCTTGACTGCTATCTAGTGTTCTTCCCCTGGATCAGACTGATATCTACTAGTAATGCATACATTATGCTTCCAATAGCGGATGCGTAAGGTATCCTCGACATCCGTTCTCTTTCTTCATGAGTGTTGGGACACATCTCCTTGGAAAGACGGATTCCATGCCTAAAAGGCAATAATCTTTTTTTGGAACATTGCATGTTAAACCGTGTTAACACTTTGTCTATGTACGTAGATTGTGAGAGGCCAATTAATCGTCTCGATCTATCTCTATAGATCTTGATTCCTAAAATGTAGGTTGCCTCTCCTAAATCTTTCATGGAGAAATTCTGTGACAAGAATAGTTTGATCGATGATATCATCGGTATATCATTCCCGATCAAAAGTATATCATTGACGTATAGAACTAGAAATACAATTGCGCTCCCACTAAGCTTCTTGTATACACAAGGTTCATCCGGATTTTTGATACAGCCAAACGATTTGACCACCTCATCAAAACAGATGTTCCAACTTCTGGAGGCTTGTTTGAGTCCATAAATGGATCTCTTAAGCCTACACAGCTTTCGACTTTCACCATTGGATTCAAAACCCTGTAGTTGTTCCATATAAATGTCCTCCTCGAGGAAACCATTTAGAAAAGCCGTTTTGACATCCATCTGAAATATCTCATAATTAAGGTGCGCAGCTATAACCAACATAATCTGAATGGATTTTAGCATAGCTACAGGTGAGAAAGTTTCTTCATAATCGATCCCTTCTTTTTGACGATATCCTTTCGCCACCAACCGTGCTTTATACGTTCCAACTTGACCATCAGCGTTCATCTTCATCTTGAAGATCCATTTGTAGCCAATTGGTATAATACCTTTAGGCAGATCAACTAGAGTCCAAACATCGTTGGAATACATTGAATCCATTTCGGATTTCATGGCTTCTAGCCATTTACCAGAATCGATGTCCGACATTGCCTCCTCATAAGTATTAGGGTCACTCGGCTGATCACTATCATTCACAATGAACAGTGACTCAATATCTTCAATCGAGTGTCTATAACGAATAGGTAGACGAGACGTTCTCGCACTCTTCCTAAGAGGTTGTGTATCAGAAGCTCCCACCGAATCAGAGATCAGTGTCTGAACTTGGTTATTTGGTATTTTATAATTTTCTTCTTGTAAGACTATTTTCCGTCCAGCACCACCAACCAGGACGAACTGATTCTCCAGAAATGAAGCATACCTATTGACCGAAACCCTTTGATCAGAGTGAAAATAGAAATGATATCCAAGAGTCTGGGTTGCCTTTAACTTGCAAGAGGCATTTTCCGAGGGTTGTATGGGCGACCATCGGAGAAACAAAACCGTGGGGACTGTGTGTCCAAAGCGGACAATATCTTGCAAGTAGTAGGCTCGGGTTGTTATAATTAGTATCAGAGCTGGTAGTAAGACAAGTACTAACACATTAGTACTTCCAAGAGAATCGATTGTCCCGATCAACCTCTAGGTCCTACAAGCCATGAGTGACATCTAGCAATATGTCATGGCTACCCAGACAATGTGAATATTTTAAGAACATAATGAACCTGTCAGCTCTAGCTACAGTGTAATTCAATCCCTCTGTCTTACTATGTTCCGATCGAACAAAGGCCATGGAATATTTGTCAAGCCGCCAATTCGATCATATGCACAAATCTAATTCACATGCATTTGTACGAGATATAAACATTTTATTCTCGGCTACAACCCCGGCCGAGGATTTCAATGCATTGTTATAACTAGATTGCATAGGACATCATACCTTGCATGTAACAAGGAGACAGATTCCATTTTGCGTACACGTGTAACTTCGTATGTGCACGAACTATAACCATCAAGTACAGAGACGGATCAGCGAACCGCCAATATACGCACTTATGAACTATAGCCATCCATCGTACAAGTCAACATTGTGCCTTAAGTCTAAGGATTATTTACACAAGACTTGAGCATAAACGATTAGACATTGACCACGCTAAAAGCTTCCATGTCGCTAATCGTTAAATGTGTGTCGCGTTCAGTGAACTTGTCTGACACAAGCACTTGCGTTCCAATTCGGGCATCGCAATACCTAATGACTCGTGACTTATCATTCCTTTAAGTATCCAATACTTAAAAAGCAGAATTAAGAACACATCGGTCTCAACAGGATCATTAATATCCATTCAATGATCCATCGACCGAGAATAGTTTAAAGATTCAGTCTAACTATGAACCTGCCACGCATATTCTTGACGCCTCAAGAATAGGCCTAGTCATAACTGATCTTATGAAATTTATTCATATATAATTGGACAAATGAATAAACACGTCTTTGCCATTAATTTAATAATAAATTGAAATACAACCAAAATCCTTAATATGTAACTATTACATAGTTGCTTTAGGGCATATATCTAACAGTCTAGTCAAGCCGATCCAAGCCCTTTATTGGAAGGGTCTCGAGTCCTATCCGATCCGGCTTTGCGGGCGCGGATCTCCCTGGCATGCATATCCGTTAGCTTTGGATTAACTCTCACTTGTCATGCCGATAATTTTAGAACTACGAGATCATGCTTGACAAGAAAAATCACGGGTATAGCATCCATGGAGATCCATCGATCAAAATGTTCGAATTGCAGTTAAGAAGTACTTTAGGCAACCTTATATAAGTTTTACTAATGATGCCCTAATTTGCTTTTTGCTATGGAAAAGGGGCATTTGGTAATATTTGAAGAACTTATCTCTAGTTTTAAGATTTGAAGTTTGGATATGATTAACCTGAAGGATAACATTTTTATTTTCATCCTTATTTAATATTTTAGGGATAGAGTTAATTCAACAATACGGTAAGGTTTTTTTTTTTCCGGTGCATAGCATTGAAGTGGGCTCAAACCCTGATTTTTTGCCTATATTTTGGCGCACCAGAACCAACAATTCGGCATCATCTAACAATTTTTACCAGCTGCAAAATTCTCAGTTCGTTTCCACTGACCCAACATAACACCCACTTCGGAGCACACTATAGCGACGCAATGCTACGCCGGAGACAACGTCAGCTCCGCTACCTCATAACGGCTTCCACCGGAACTGCACCCCCGTAAGAAGATGGGGATGATGCACATGACCTTCATCTGGGGCCACAACGCCGAGGTCCTCTTTGACCGGTGGCCGGGCACCGACCCCAAGATGTACGCCGTGTCTCTTGCCTTAGTCTTCGCCATGGATGCGCTCGTGGAGCTCCTCTCTTGCTGCAAGCTCGTCAGGCGAGCGGGCTCGGACTTAAATTTTGCTGCGGGCATCTTTCGGACGGCTCTCTACACGGTGCGCTGCGGGCTGAACTACATGGTGATGCTCGCCATCATGTCGTTCAATGGTGGCGTCTTCCTCGCCGCGGTCGGCGGCCACGCGCTTGGGTTTTTGGCTTCTGGCAGTCGGGTTTCTAAGAAGTCCGGCAGGAAGGAGCGGACTGATCTTCCACCTACCTGTTGCCGAGTCCGCTAAAACCGTCTTACCTCAAACTCGTAAAGGTTCATTTTACTTTTCTGGAAATCGTTTGAAGCTGCTAGCATTTAAATAAAAAAGCGACCTTCAATTTTTAATATTGCAACTTTAATTTTCGTGCAGTCATGTAAGAAATCGTGGTGGTTGAATTGTAGTTTTCGTTAATGGTCATTTCAGCCGGTGTACTCGTCCTGCTCTTTCAATTTGATTATATATATGTATCGGTCCCCAACTTTCGCTAAGATGAATACATAGGCCCATGGACCGACAGTGAGTCCCGTGAAAATCCCCCCCGCCCGATGGTCCAACAGGGCCGAATCCCAAGGTCGGCCATCCGTTCGGTATTTTCAAGGCGGCCTAGATGGGCCAAGTTGAACCGGGCCATTCACTTTCCAAGCCCATCCGAAAATGCCAGAAAGATGTTTTGTCCTCTCCCCTTCCGTCGATGGGAAACGATACTTATAAATTAGGTCGATATTCAGTTTCGAGCTCAATGTCTGCTTGTTAAATTTGTCTGAATTGTGGACTTGGAGGAATCAAAACTACTTCACAAACGGCCGTGATACCACGAACTCGAGCGGCAACTGCCTGTGGATACTGCGAGCTCAAGCAGTGACCATCGGTGGATGCCACGAGCTCAAGTGGCAAGCTACCATGGATGCCACGAGCTCAAGCAGCTGTGGTCAGGGATGCTGTGACCTCGAGCTGGAGGGCCCATGGATGCTGTGAGCTTGAACTCAAGCGGCCATGATCGCAAGGGGAGGGGGGGAGAGTTGCAGGCAAGAGATGTCGGATTTTCTCCCATATCACTAATATTTTATGGACTACCAGCTCTTTTTAGAGAGCATGGTTTCGTACAAAAAATGAAAAAGTCGAGGTCCGGTCTTGAAATTCGGGTAAAAGTTGACGCACCACTACCACCATTTCACCTTTATGTTCGGTTCACAAATCATCCCAATCCTTCCAATATTGGGCCCACTGATATGGTTCCCATTTCTTTAGCAGGAATTGACCAAATTCCGGAACCGACGACCCATACTAATGTATACATAATATGTTCATACGAATATCTAACCATACGTCACTGTGTAACACCCTCGAGACCATTACATATGTTAATACCAGCAATTCGTGGCGATGATGCTGTTGAAGTGAAGGAAGAAGCTGTCAAGTAGGGTTGAGTTGGTGGATTGGTTGAGCAACCGTTGAATGGTGAGGAGACCCTTCTCGTGCGCATAGTTTGAAGCATCAAAATGACAACATAGGAAAATGATGAACATTGCAGTACATATACCCTCCTCGTTCTAATTATTGTGGGGTCGAGCAAATCGAAACCAAGTATGTTTTATGTCGTATATAAATCATGCAAGTAAGTTTCTTCTTTTCCTTCTTTTTCTTTGACAACTTAGGGACAACCATCGAAAACCGACTACCCATGGGCCTATGAAACACCTTGCAGGCCCCCATAAACTGGTTAAGTTCGGGCCTGTCTTAGGCCTCAACCGAAAGCGTTAGCTTCAGGATTCGATCCCTTAGTTTAACATAAAAGATTGAATAAAATATGGCAAAATGACACCGAAATTGTCAAAAATTGTGTAAAGTACTTTAATGTCCAAATTTGTCGCCAACTCACTTAAGTATTAAATTGAAAAAAAAATGATCACTTTAGTCTCAGATTGGAGAAATTTTGGCCAAATTGATTATGTGACATTTATAATTAAAATTTTAATATGAGGTGGCATATATATTTTTAAAACATTCAGTGTACGTGGACTTCTAAATTTAAAAAGAAGATAAAAAAATTCAAATTTAAAAGTAAGTTAAAAATATATTTTTTTAAAAATACAAACATGATACAATTTTTTTGATTGAATTTAAAAATAAGCTAAAAGAGAGAGAGAAGGCTGGGCAAGCCCTTGCAAGTTGCAGCCTGCAAGGATGGGGGATGGTTGATGGGGATCGTTGGGCTTCAGCCAATGGCTAGCGCCCCCTGCCAACCACAAGTGGGCCTACAAGTCCTCCCCCAGATCGGGCATGTTTTTGCCCCTCGGCCATACTTGGTTGAGGGCGAGCAACCGTCGCTTGCGATCGACAGAGTCATTAGGTGACCGGTCAAGGCTCGGTGAAACCGCCCCCCCCCCCCCCCCCCCCACACACACACACACAACAAAAACCAGCCCCCACCATTGCTAGCCATTGACGGCGATGATAGTGCGGCAGGAGCGGCTAAGATTGTGCAAGCCCTCGGCGGCAAGTTCTCAATCATTTTATTAATAATAAATTTAGCATTTCTATATTAATTTAAATATTTTTTTTAAAGTTTTTTAGTTTTTTTTTATTTTTCAATCTAATTAAGTTTCTATTTTCATTTTTGAAATTTTTTTTGAACATTTAGCTTTTTCTTTTATTGCTGACTGGACCTCTTGTGAGCCATGTCGGTTTCAGATATTAATAAAAAAAAAAGTTGCCACATATCAGAGTTGATAATTAAATAATTAGAATTTTTTTTTTTGGCAATAATGTGAACACGGTAGACAAATTTTGCACTTTTAATATCTTTTGCCAATAAAATACAGAACGTGTGGGGGCAAGAAGTGGAAGTGGGCCGCATGAATCAAGCAAACTGGGGAAGAAGTGAGGCGAACGGGGCGGAGAAATTTGTTGGTGCGTGAAGGATTGAGAGTTTTACCTCATTTCAAGGGAACTTGGAGTGCACGACCTGCCCAACCCAAGCGCCACATTCGAACCGAAGCAAAAGGTCAACTCACCTGGCCTTCCTGTCTTCCGAAATTCTCGTTATCGTGTTATTATCATGATCATCATTTTTACTATTTGACGTAGTAATAGTAATTATTATTGATAACGACTCTGAGTCTGCGTTTTTGCAACTTTACTACTTTGTGCTTTTAGAAATATAATCCTTGCAATTTTGAACCAAACTGCACGCCCCGGAAAGATCCAATCCTTCTTCCTCTTTGACGATTGCGACGGCCTTACAATAATTGGTTTGTCCAACTCGAGCATTTCAGGGTCCAAATTGAACAGAAAAAAGCTCAAGGAGTATATTAAATGTTGAACAAGAATTTAGGGGCTACCCATGAGTTTAATTCATAGAGATTATAAAATTGTGCCTATATTATTTTTTCTGTTAGCACGGCAGTTTCATGATACATCCTTTGCGCCTTACAACATTATATTGCGTCATCATTGTTAATTTAAGAAAAATGTCGTAACTTATCGTATAATTATTTTTCAATATTTAGACACATCCCCTTAATTAAACTGCAAGAGTATGGAAACATGTCGGGTAAACCGACCCACCTTTCCCATTTTTAATTTGATTTATCATTGGCTCAATGCACGACGGTTTAAGCTTTTTAAATTGCTAACAAGGTAACAACACCCATGCCATTAGAGGTATATGACAAGTGTCTTCTGGGGGCCTTTTTTTTTTTTTTTGGGTCAAACTTCTGGGGCTTGGATAGTGATCTTGTTAATCAATGCTCTGTTGCAATGAATTTTGATTTTCCCATTAGACATGGGTGCAAGTATTTAGTCCACTTAATGATTTTGATTTTGTCAATGCACAGCTATTTCCATAAGTGGTCGACGGCCAAGCTTATGGATGGGTTACCCAACTTAACTAGCGATAAAAACAGATTGCAGATGCACATAAGCTTGGGGACAAGTTGGATACTAGATAGTTCCAAGACATTCGGAATCTCGATTGGACGAATTGGCAAGACGGTCAACGGGTAGATCTTGACGGCGACTAATCCTGTGATTAGGGCACTTATCGCTTTTTAATTATATTTTATTGTTTTGTGGGGTGGTCAGTATAAGATGAAATCAATCTCTTAAACAAGTTTTGGATGCGTCTATGAAGTGGGAGATCACGCGATGGTCCACGAACCATATGATTATGTGCTCAAATGACATATGCTTCATTTACTGTGGTTAATGAGGTGGCAAGAAACTCTAAAACTTTGTTTCAATAGAAGAAATCGTTTGTGCTCGTCCAATTACTACCATCGTGGATTAGATCTTCAGGACCTTGTCTCGACATACGCATGTGATTCCTCATTGCAAGGCAGATTTGCGGCTGCGCGTGAGCGACCAGATGAATTAGAGATGAGCAGTAGACAATCGTGGGAGGCTCGAGTGCTAGATGATAGGGGAAAGAGTGTTGTAGGGTAAAACTTAGTCGATGAGAAGAGGCGAGATCACCGTTTGAGAGAATGACGCCGGTGTTCTTCTCTGGGCCACCAAAATGAATAACGACTGAGGCATCCAGGGATGTGGCCAGTATGATTAGTGAGCGATATATCGCGACACGACGATCTCGGCCACCTTAACATCCTCTCATCGGAATTACTCCCGCCTTCTCTATCGAGTTCTCATTATCGATATTCCACATTTTAGCTATAAGTTCGTTCGTTCTTAACATAATGAGAAAACATCGATAAGTAATGATATTAAATATGATTTGAAAATTCAAACACGACATGATATAATAAGCTCAATTCATGTACCAACGCGACTAATATGTTTTTAATGGTAGTCCAGCTAGATAATAGCTAGGAATAATAGCACCAATAATCCTTGAAGTTTAACTTACTATACAATATGGTATTTAGATTTTTGTTAAATTTTCAAACTAATCCACGAAAGTATTTAATGTTATTCTTCAATTAACTTAAGTTCATAGACATCATTAAATATTTTTATATAATTCATAAATTAGATTGAACATGTATTGAAAGTTCAGAATTGATATTGTACATTAAATTAAAATACAAGATCATATCAAATAAATTAAAAATTTCATGAATGATATTACATGCTTGGTCAAAGATTCAAGATCATCCGAGGTATTTTTTCCATTGCTCGTGATGGAGAAAATATTGGGTACCAGGGGGACCATGGCAACTTCGCCCAGCCCATACAGAGAGCGACACGTGCCTCTGGCCCACTTCTTAGCAATTGCTCTCTGTGGGGCCCACGTTTCTCTCTCCTCTCTTGTCCGACCTTGCGTCCGTCTTCCCCCCTCTCTCTCTCTCTCTCTCTCTCTCTCGTCTCCTTCGGCTCCATGGACACCAAATCGGACGACGTCGCAGTGCCTCCAAACGGCTCGTCAAATCGGCGTCACTGCGGAAGAGCTCCGCCGCTGGGGCGGCGCGAACCTTGGGCTCGAGATCGAGATATGGCAACCATGTTCGCGAGCTGGTGTGCTCAAGGGAAAGGCTGTTTTACAGCTCGCGACCATGGTTGAGCCCAAGCCCATTCAGAGAGAAAATATTAAACAACAGCCCGCGACCACGATTACTCGAGGTCGAGCTCCGTGCCATGCCGGGCGGGAGCCTTGGTCTCGAGCTCGGCGGCCGAAGGCGGCGATGCGACGGTAAACGGCCATCTCCAGGGTTTTCTATCGGCGCAGTTCGCGAGCACCGGACGAGCCTTCGGGACCAATTTAGAGGAAGAAGAAGAAAGAAGAGGGCAACAAGTTATGGTGCCACGGCCACGGCCACGGCTGCGGACGGAAGGAGATGAAGAATTGCGGGGGAGCTGGAGGGAGAGAGTCGAGAGGGAGGGATCGGGACAGACATGAGAGGAGAGAGAAAAGTGGGCCCCATGCAGGCAATTTACTGAGAAGTGAGCTAGAGAGACACGTGTCGATCTCTGAATGGGGCCCTGCGGGTAACCCAATATTTTCTGCTCATAGTAAGTATGAAAGGACGCCGATTATAGATTAATTTGCTAAAGAAAATATTAAATTTGAAAAAGTAATCTTAAATGAAGGAGCAAAAAGAACCGAGACAGAGAAAAGGACGGCCAGTGGTAGTGAAACAGACAAATCGAACGGACAGGATTCGGCAACGAGGGAATCAGCCAAAGTCAAAGGCACTCCCCAGAGGAAGCACGCCAAATGCACCCGAAAAGACGGCACACGCAAACGCGGGGAGTGCCCGCGACGCGCTGGACCGCCAAAAATCGCGTGTGGGCTTAAGTGAGGCGGTTAGCTGCCGCCAACTGATGCTGCTGGTGCGCACTGCGCACCATGTGGTCGGGTTCCGAGTCCCACGCGCAAAAGCCCCCGTTGAATTGGCCTGTCACGGACGAACCCGCGATCCCCGGATACGGTCACGCCTCCCAGCCTGGCACGTGCCGCCTTCTTTCCCCCTCATTGCTGGCACGTGGGTTAGTGTGGCCTAGCATGCCAGTGAAATGACAGTTTGATTTCCCCAATAAAAGAATCACATGAAAGTATTTGGTAAATACGCAAAACAGATGTTGCGTGCAAGTATCATGTAAACACGCGTAAATTTTATTTTTCATTTTTCTTAAGACAGTTATAATATATAATGCGCATATTATGAGACTAAAGACTGAAATAAATAAAAGTTGTTATTAAGCTCTATATACTTCATGAAAAATAACTGATTTTTTTTAAATAATCTTCGTATCATTTGAAATAATTAATCGATAGAAAATATTTTCAACATCGAAAAATAAATTATAATGAAATATCTTCGCAAATGATGTAAATATTTTTCGTTACTTCATTTTTATAAGCGATATAAGTGACCATCTTTAGGATCCTTTTTTTCAAATCGTTTATTTTCTGCGAAATAAATAAAGTATGAAAACACATGTTCACATGTATCTATATGAAAGTCTAACAACCAACAAGATTATCCTCAATAAATTATTTCCTAAGTATGAGCAATTCTTACATGCATCTTCACGCAAGTTCTACACGTATGAGCTATTAGATCACCTAATCCCATGCGAATCAACATAATAGATTTATAGTTTGTTTAAAAGTACTTTTTCATGGTCTAGCATTGATGTACAATTAGAGGAAATTACAATTCTTTAGAACAAATAGACTTCATATTTTCCTACATTTATTGCTAGAGAAAATTTCCTTTGATGGGTCGTTGGTGAATTATAAATATGGGTTCGACATTGGTGAATTTTGAATCATCCGCATTTATATATAATCACGTTTGTAGTCAAGTAACATTCATAATTTGATGGTGGATGTTCACATTCTGGAGTCATCTGATGAATTTTCGACTTATTCTTTGTGATTTCAATGAATTTTGGTTTTTTCAATTACACTTATTTTAATAGAATTAATGGCTGCCTGTGATGTCTATATTTTTGTGCTGCCGGATAGGATAATTGTTGGATTTGTGTATATCTGTTGTTGGTTGTTGTTAGGACAGGTTAGAATACTGGGTGAGACCACTAGAATAACCTAAATCTCCTTATTTCAAATATTAAGTTGAAGCGGGTGCTAGACTCGTGGCCTTCCATTATCATGGAGTTGATCCTCTATCACGGTGAGTTGATTGACTGGTTGTGGATACATAGAGGTCAGTTGTTGTCTATGATATTGGATCGCTCCATCAAAACATATGATGTTGTAGGGTTGAGTTCATGCGAATTTAATAACTGTCAAGTGAGGAATTGCCTGATATTTTCAATGTCTATAAGAGACGATGGATTTGACTCAATTATGATCATGGGTCAACAACTATTAAGTGAGACTTTCATGGTTTAGAGGTCGAATTGTGCTTGGGACACGCATGAGATGCGCTGGCTATGTTGATCTACTCATTTAGTTAATGTAGAATGCCAATAACTATTAGGTGAGGTGGGACCATGAACTAAGAGGACTCCAATCTCCACTAGTAGTCTAGTCCAACACAGATCGCCGTTTCTCATTTGAGGAGTGTGAGATTCAACAAATTTAGTGGGAGCCTATTTCATTTAAAGGCCAAAATGAAATAGTTACTTTTGATAGACAACACATAATAATTAGATTTTCTGCACATATCTTTTATTACTGCTCTATGAAAATGGTGAATACATACCCTATTACTTCAATTTTAGACAAAAACTGCTTGACAAGCCCCCATTTTAATGACTAGCGGAGAAACTTGAGTATAGTCTTCCATATAGAAAAGCTTGGATATGTGATAGATTAGAATATGCCACTGTCTCTCTCTGAGGGTTCGACCCCTGAGGAACGTGTCACTTATGAGAAGTGGCGAGAAAATGACCTAAAAGTTAGGTCATATATGTTGGCATTAATGAATAATGAATTTAAAAAAAATGAGAACATGGACAGTGCTAGGTAATTATTCTTCATTTAAAGCAATTCTTTGATGAGAATAGTTGAACCTCAAGATATGAGATATCTAAGACACTGTACCGCATGAAGATGCCAGAAGGATCCTTCATGAATGATCATATTTTCAAAATGATTTGGCACATTGAAGAGCCAGAAAGATTGGACCTCGTTATAGACAATGAGCTTGTTGATGATCTGATCCTCTAATCACTACCAGATTCCTTCTCTAGTTTTGCTCAAAACTACCACATGCATAACATACAGAAGACTCTTGCTGAGTTGCACGGCATGCTACTGGTCTATGAGAAGGAGATGCACAACAAAAGGCCAATTGTCATGGCCATGGCTGAGACTTCCTCTTCAAGAAGTAAGACTTCTTTGAAGAAAAGGAAGTTCAAGAAGCCTGCTGCGCGATCGAAGCCTAGAGTTGAGAATGGGACATGTCACTATTATGGGGTTGATGGGCATTGGAGAACGAATTGCAAGAGAAACCTTGTAACCTTGAAGGTTAAGCGAAAGGGCCGACCTCAAGAAGGATGCAACCTCCATTTAATAATAACGACATGAAAAATACCTATAATCATCATACATATATCCATGCAACAATCACATTGATTAGGGTTTTTTCCATGACCACCACCCTTTCATATGATAAATAAATTCATAATTTAATACTTCATAAAGCACAATAAAAAAAATCTACATTGAATCAAATTCATGGTCAAGCAACGTAAGCCGTGTCAAGAAATCAATGCCGACAAAACAAATTTCACTGTGTAATTCTAAGAGGTGCAAGCGTTATCACCTCTAGATTTATAGCCAAATATCATTTTTGCAAAATTCATACGTAAAATAAAGCTAACTATAGATTTTTGACTGAAAATTGATTTAGCTCTAATTTTTGCTCAATTGTTCAAATTTATCATATAAAATAATCAATTTCAATAGGTCACGTAAGAGCGACCATTTCACCAAAATTAAATTGACCATCGGAACGCAACAATTAATATGAACCTAAATCAATTAAATGCACAAAAATGCCTAAGGATTAGCTCTGATACTACTATTGGGATTCACGTAATATGCATAGGAAAATTAATACATAAAATGCAACAGAAATAAAAAGCTCATACACATATCTCCAAGGGTGTTGTTAGCGCATTTCAATTAAAATCATATTTGAGTTACCTCTTGAAGCACATTTGAAATGAGTTGGTTTAGATGCTTTTCGATTTGAGCCCCACAAATGGTGGAACTATAGTTTAGACACACTACTAATCATACGATGAATAGGAGAAAGATAACACAGATAAACACCACACTTAATTGTGCTAGCATTCTTGTGAAGATAACTCTCTGTGCTCTCAATATTTTGTTCATAAGGAAAAAAATAGAAATAAAAATTTTCTACCCTTTCTTTCTCACAATGCACACACGGAAGAGGAGAGAACTATTTTTCACATACAAAAATTAGTATGCCTTTTCAAGTAAGTGTTGCTGATCCTTTTTGTATTTGTATCACCAACCATTGTTGATCACGTTGAACCCACGGTTAGCAACATTTTCTGACCACGTCCTTGTAATTTTTTAATAAAAACAAAACACATGGTAAGCACATGTTCGTTGCACACACATAAATATGTGTGTACGACACAATATATATAAAGTATGTCTATATATAATTTAATGAAAACATAATAGTACAATCGCACGTGTTCATTTTGCGTACATCAATATGGTCCATTTTAAGAGTGTATGCATCATATGCACGTACGTCCATGATTAAAAAATAAGAATAAAATTAAATCCTATTTAATTTGATTTTTAACTCGACTATTTGATAGCTGTGATTGCAAACATATTTATAATATTGTCTTTTTATTCAACGTCGTCATGTATTGGTTAAGATATATGACATCCTAAATAAGACTTACACTAACACATTAGTACTCCCAATTAGCCTCCAGGACCAACAAGCAATGAGTAACATCTAGCAATATGTTATAACTGTTCAAATAGTGTGAATGCTTTAAAAACATAATGAACCCGTCAACTTTGGTTATAGTGTAATTCAAACCCTTTGTCTTCTATGTCCTAATTGAACAAAGACCATGGAATATTTGTCAAGCCATCAATTTGATCATAAGTACAAATCTAATTCGCATGCATTTATACGAAACATAAATATTTCATTCTCGGTTACAACCCCAATTGAGGATTTCAATGTACTATCATAATTAGATTACATAGAACATCATATCTTACATGTAATAAGGAGATAGATTCTATTTTGTACACACGTTTAACTTCATATGTGCATGAACTATGACCATCAAATACAGAGACAGGGTAAATGAACCGCCAATATATGCACTTGTGAACCATAGCCATCCAAAACATAAGTTAACATTGTGCTTCAAGTCTAAGGATTATTTTTACTAGACCATAGCATAATTGATTAGACATTGACCGCTCTAAAACCTTCCATGTTGCTAATCATTTCATGCATGTCACGTTTAGTAAACTTGTCTAGTACAAATACTTGTGTTCTAACTCGCTTATCACAATACCTAATGACTTGTAATTTGTCATTCTCTTAAGTATCCAATACTTAATGGTTAAGCTTGGAACACACCACTTTTAATAAGATCACTAATATCTACTCAATAATCTATTAACTGGGAACTGTTAAAAGATTCAATCAAATTGTGAACCTATCACACATATTCTTGATGTCTCAATAATAGATTCAATTACAACTGATCTCATGAAATCATTCACATATATATAATACAAATGAACGAAAAAGTCTTTGCCATTAATTTAATGAGAAGTTGAAAGTACAATTGAAATCCCTAACATGTAACTATAACATGATTGCTTTAGGTTATACATCAAACGCTTCGAGCCTGCTCGACACCATTCCCAAAACCCTAACCATGAGCTCAAGCAACCTCACTCTCCTCCCCGTTTCATCTCTGTCGAAGTCGAGCAACCTCAGCAGCACACTCGGGTCGTCAATCCTCGTGAGGAAACCGCAAGTCTCCTTCGACTCACTCGTGAACCGCAGGATCCTCGATAGTGGTTCCATGCAATCATCGGCATCACCTCCTGCGACGCTCTTGGCCGCTGCGAGGGTGCGATCGTGAGAGAGAGGTGAGTCTAGAGGTGGAGGTGGATGGGGAGCAGGGTCGGCAGGGCGAGCGAAGTCAGTCCAAATCCAAATGAGGCATTGGAGGTTGAGGTTCAAGACAAAGTCTCAAGAGTGGAGAACATTAAAGGGTGGAGGGGCAGGTGTTATTACTATCGTCAAGCTACTGCTGGATATTAGCATGGTCGTAGGTGACGCCGGTGCAGAGGCTGATTGGTGACTTCTTGGCATCGATGGAGGAAGAAGGGAAAAAGGACAAAGAAAGAAAGAAAAAGAAAAGAAGAAAAGAAAAGAAAATATAAAATAATATAAAATAAAATGAATGTAAAGAAATTAAGGCAGCAAAGTGAGGGAAAATATTTTCTTCTTAAAAAGAGGAAAAAATTTTCCACACTTTTGAAGAAGTTTTTTTCCATGGATGAGAAATGTTTTCCTGAACTAGCTTATTTTTTGCGAACTAAATGCCGAAATTCCAAAACAAGATATGATTTCATGTGCAGACGACCTCAACAGTATTCTATTACTGAGGCTCCGGATTCGTTTATTTCACAAACAAATAAATAATTTGAAATATTAGCGACACCTAAATTTTAATTATTTTTTTATTATTTATTGCATAAAAAATTAGGGACTAACCTTAGTCTCTAGCAAAAGATATTCAGATCTTTGCATATAGGTTGAACATCCATTGCATTGTATTTTGCATTTCGATTTGGACTAGTGCTAGATAGCTCTAAACTTAATTGTCTGAAATGAGCTTGTAGTGGTCAAAATTTGCTCAAACACATGATCATCCATATGACCGAAATATGAAATAATAAGCTTTCTATTGAGATTTTGGTCGGATGACAAAGAAAGCAATTTGCATGAATTATCAATATACTCGCGCATGCTCAGCTATTTGGGGAGTAAAAGAAATTGAGAAAGAAAAAGAGCTTTCAAAAGAAAATCATTTTTTTTGTTTGATTGCTCCACATGAGCTTCATTCCTATTACATCAGGATACAAAAATGATTGAGCTGATTGACCCGAGAGGATAAAAGGGAGGACCAAGCAATGAAGAGATTGGAGCACTAGCAAATCTCAAGGAGGAGTCCAAGCGGTGGTCAACAAATTTCTATTTTTCATGCTACTTTAGAGAAAGACGTGTGAATGGAGAGCAATGAAATGAAAAGTATGCGAAACAATATTTCTTTTGGGAAAAGAATCATAAGAAGATATATTCACAGTATTGAGGAAAAGAAAGAAATAGGAGTGTACTGTATCACACTTCATTCTTTCCTTTGAAAGCTTAGTCCTCTCGGCCTATAAAAGAAAGCTCATCACAGACAAAAAGGGGGGCATTCTTTTATGAAAATTTAGAAACTTAGAGAGAATACACGTGAGGCAAGAGAGGTTTTGATTTTGAGTGGTGGTCCTTCATCATTGGTGCCATAGATCCCGACTCTGTTCCCAACTTTTACTATGCTCTTCTGGAGCTGCTGTCCAACCGTACTGCCTGCTGTTTTGGTGCCACTGTTCACTTGAGTTTTGCTAAAAAAATCAATGCTGTTTGGGGATTGAATTCCCTGCTGTTTGGTCCAAGTTTCGCTGTTATTCAATGCTAATTTTGCTGTTGTTTTGCTTCCGTTCGGTGCTCGTTTCTGCTGCGATTTGGCATTCGAATTCTCTACCGTTTAGTGCTAGAATATGTTGCTATTCGAAGCTTAGCTGGCTTTAATTTGGTGTCTGGAGCTTGCTGTCCAACAGTATTTATACCTCGAATCAGCTCAAGTCTCGCCCTACGAACTAAGTGTAGAATTCCATAACCGACTAGACCATCCCTTGAAGCTTGGTGGGCAAGTTTTTTCGAGTAAGGTTCAAATTTGAAAAGCGAATATTTGAAGAACAAGATAAATTTCTCATCCCGGACTTTGGTATGTTCACTTGCCTATTTAGTTATATTTTGCATATCTTGCACAAATTATAAATTTTCTTTCCTAATCCGCAACTTGCTATACGATCAAAAAAGTCCATCTTTATAATTATTGATCTAATACTCGATTAGGCAAGGATTTAAGTTCAATCATTAATTGTATGATTATGGATTAAACATTAACTTAAATATTTGCAAAATCATTCTAAAAATTTGATTGATATATCCACTTTCTTAATTGATTGATTGATTGGCATATTCACTTTCTTGTTTTGATTTGAATTGATTGATTGTATATCTATTTTTGAAATATATTTGTTGCATGATGCAATATTTTCGAAAATTCTAAAAGATTGCATTCATCAATTGTCATGTTTAAAAAAATTGCATATCTTAAAAAAAAAGTATCATGTTGATAATTGCATATCAAACCCCTTTTTATAAAATAATTTGCTTAGATTGCATTTTAGAAGAGAAATTGCATGCTTATATAGAATTTCATGTTTAAAATAATCTATCTTATATACCTTAGGGTTTAGGTCAATTTAATCTCTAAAATATGCAAGATAAACTTTGTTTTGACATAGTTCTATTTTAGGAAATAAATTTATCCGAAAATAAATAAATAAAAATCATCCATACCATGTTATCTTTACCACATCATTTATACCATGCCATACTCGACACGTCATGTCATTTATGCCACGTCATCCTTACCACGTCATCTTTGCCATGACATTTATGCCATGCCATCCTTGCACGTCATCATTCTTGCCATGTCATATAGGTTGCACTTTAGTCTTGCATTTAATTCATGTCATTGCATTCTAGAATAATTTCATGCATTGCATATAGTATAGTCATTCATGCATTCATAAAAAAGGTGAAAATTAAAATAAAAAAATAATATTTTGTTGGCGCATTCCTCTCTTAATTATCTTGATTTCTGGATATTCAATTAGTTGATTGTGCACCCATATGATAACCTTTATTAGTGACTTAGGTTAAATCAACTAATGTTGCTTTCTCAAATGATTTTTCATGAAATAAAATATTACCGAAATGACGTTAGAGTAATATAGTGTAATCAAGTCTCCGAACTCTTAATCTCTAGTTCGTAGAAGTCATTTAGTTCTCTCGCTAATTTACTTAAGTTTCTAATCGACCTATCAAAAACAATTAGTGACAACTCCTATTGAAAATCTTTGCATGTTAAATATTGAATCATAAGTTACGATTTGGTATGGACTTAGGAGACTCCGAGTTACATCAGTTAAATAATTAGCTTGATAATCCATTAACCTAAGAATTTCATTCTTGGGTCTCGACAAATATATATTGTGAAGGGTGATTATTTACGTTTTCTAAAATAATTGATATTTTCATTGTTTTAGGGGCAGAGGCTTAAAAAATGACGCTTTTTTCCAAAATGGCATTAAAAAAATGACACCACGTTTTTTGACAAAGAGCGTTCTCTATTTTCCATTCTACGAGAGCTTTTTCGCTTTTGTCGCTTTATAGTGATGATCGGCAAAATACTCGAGCCCGTGTGATTGATCCCAATGGTTTCTCTCCTAATGCAACTTTTGCTCGTGTGAATCACTACCATGAACTGTCCAACAAAAAATATAACGACTTCGAATGCCGCGAGCTCGAGCAACCAACGACAATGGATACCACGAGCTCGAGTGGCTAGGTGCCCATGGATGCGGTGAGTTTGAGTGGATCGCAGATATGGAAGCTGGAACCTCGAGCTCAAGCAATAGCGGCCATGGATGCCAGGAGTTCAATCGGCAAGCTGCCATGGATGCCGAGAGCTCGAGTGGCCATCGCCAGGGATGTTGTGACCTCAAGCTCAATGGGCCATGGGTGCTGCAAGCTTGAACTCAAGCGGCCATGGCAGCGAGGGGTTGGGGGAGAGTCATAGACAAGAAGAGAGAGAGAAAGAGGAGGAAAGAGGGGTCAAATTTTTCTCAGACGCGACTATATATGTTGTTAAATATATGCCCTAAAGTAACCATGCACTTGTTACATGTTAGAGATTTCAGTTGTATTTTTAATTTTTTATTTAATCAATCGCAAAGACATGTTTATTCATTTTTTTAGTTATTTATATAAGAATCATTTCATTCATAAGATCATTGTGATTGAATCTATTCTTGAAACGTCAAGTGATGAGTTCATAGTTCGACTGAATCTTTAAATTGTTCCCGATTAATGGATCATTGAATGGATATTAATTATTCTATTAAGACCAGTGTGTTCTTAACTTCACTATTAAGTATTATATACTTGAGAAAATGACGAGTCATGAGTCTTAGGTGTTGCGATGCCCGAATTAGAATACAGATACTTGTATCAGATAGGTTCACTAAACGTAACACACATCGAATGATTAGCAACAATAAAATTTTTAGCGTGCTCAACGTCTAATCATTCATGCTCTGATCCTGTGTAAATAATCATTACATCTGAGGCACGGTGTTGGCTTCTATGTTGGATGATTGTGGTTCACAGGTGCGCATATTAATTTTTTGTTGATCCGTCTTTCTACTTAATGGTCATGATTCGTTCACATATTAAGTTACACTTGTACGCAAAATGGAAATCTCCTTGTTATATTCCAAGGTACAATTCATGTCGTGTATATAATGCATATCAATTAGATTTGTGGATATGATCAAATTGATGGCTTAACAATATTCCATGGTCTTTGTTTGATCAAGGCATAATAAGACAGATTGAATTACACTGTAGCCAAAGTTAACGAGTTTATTATGTTCATAAAGCATTCACATTATATGGATAGCCAAGGTAGCATGACTGCGATTTGATTTAATGTAATTCTTATCTTATTTTTTTTTCCATTGATATACATGTGTTGACATCATAATATCGTCGTTCGATTCAGTATCTTGGGAGTGACAGGTACACGAGAGGATGTTATTAATTGATCCCGAAGTGTAATGAGAAGGAAACGTTACACCGAAGGACAAACCAACATTTTTCATTCGGGATGTACACGTCATTCAGGAGAATTGAAAGGTAGGATCCCGAAGTAAAGCAAGAAGAAAATGTCATACAGAGTAACAAGCCAACACATTGTCGTTCGGAATGTGCGCAACATTTGGGAAGGTCAAGAGATATTCCCGAATAAAAGGAATGCTGTATTTGAATTCATCATATCACAGTATGAAAATTTCATACCGAAAGACGGGGAGTGCAAAGCAAAACTCATGGGCGCGAACAGGTTTTTGAAGTGAAGAGATAGTATTCAAAAAGGGGAAGTTACGTATGCAGTTATGAACCACGAAGAACATGAGTCCCAATTTTCACGAATCAGTTTTGAGGATCGTGGGCTGAAAAGACAAGTAGCGGCGCTAAAATTCAAAGGTTTGAAATCGAAGGATAACCGCTCAAGCGGTTATAAGCATGAGAAGAATAAATATCCAGAAAAAAGAAAAAAAGAGGACCATCATCAATCATCCAGAAAAAACACTTTGTTTTCCTTGAAGTTTTAAGCTTTCGTTGTTGTTCGTAGCTTAGTTCTAGCTTTCCTCGCACTTTTCATCACTTGTGCTTGTTGACACATGATTTTTAATCATCTTTTCTCTTTTAAAAATTTTCAGTATTTTTCGGCATTTTTATTTTTTGAAAAATCCATAAAAATTCATAAAATTGAAAAATTAACTTTGGGGACCTTGGCCAAGCCTAGAGAACTAATTTTGACCAAAAAATGATTTTTCATATTTTCAATATTTTTTAGTATTTTTATTTTTGAAAATTCATGAAAAATAAAGAAAAAATGAGAAAATTGCAAAATCAACTTTGGAAGCCTTGGCCAAGCCTAGGCAACCATTTTTGAACAAAAAATAAATTTTCATATTTATATATATATATTTTAATTTTTTAAAAAAATACAAAAATACTTGAAAATTTTGGAAAAATAACATTTGAGGCCAAAAAAATACACAAAGATAGTTAATATTTTTATTTTAAATCTATTTTCATATTGGCCATCGCAAATTCAGAAAAATCCAATTCGAGTCACATGTTCCTTCACGAGTATAATCTCGAATCGGGCCTAAAAAAATTTAATTTGAGTCAACTTATTTTTAATTTTCACTTTTTATGAGTTGTGACATTGTCTTCTAATATTTTAAATTTTCATCTTGGCTCAATTATACCCTGAATGACTCAATTTTGCAAAAGGGCTTTAATTAAATTCTGCATTATTTTCAGCGGCAAGAAATGAGCTTAAATTTGACATGTGGTAAATTTTGGTGTGTCAAAAATTGTGAGGAGATTTGGACTTAAAGAAATATATTTTTTCATGGACTGAATTGTAAATACTTAAAATTCAAGGACTAGAGTGCAAATACCTAACTCTTGAAGGATTATTTTACAAATAACAAAAAGAAGAGTTAGTGGATAAATTAGAATAGAGAAGGGAAGATGGAGAAGAGGAGATGAAGAAGAGAAGTTGGAGAAGAATAGATGGAGAAAATAAGATAAGAATAGAGAAGGGAAGATGGAGATGAAGAAGAGTTAGTAGAGAAATTAGAATGGAAGATAAGAATAGAGAAGGGAAGATGGAGATGAAGAAGAGTTAGTGGAGAAATTAGAATGGGAGATAAATATGGAGAAGGGAAGATGAAGATGAAGAAGAGTTAGTGGAGAGATTAGAATGTGAGATAGAGATGGAGAATGGAAGATGAAAATGAAGAAGAGTTAGTGGAGAAATTAGAATGGGAGATAGAGTTAGTGGAAAAATTAGAATGGGAGATAGATGAGTAGATTATAAAAGGAGGAATAAGTGAGCTTGAGAGGAGAATTTTTTGGAGAGAAAATTTTGGATGTTTGAGAGAGTTTTGGGAGATTGAAGAAAAATTTGAGAGAAAGAAAATACCAAAAGAGAGAGAATTTTGAAGATGGTGGGAGTTTAAAGCTAGGGGTTATCATCACAAATTCCTTCATCGATCAATATAAATCAAGAGTTCATTCTCGTCAACGAGTAAGCAAATTCGAGCTAAGTGTTTTTATTTATTCATTTATTTATGGTTTTACTCGCAAATTAGCACAAATTGTATACACTTTCTCCATCTCCCATTTTTTCCCATATTTATGTCAGGAGAATGATATCTCTATGTCAATAGCAAAAATCTCGTAGAGATGCAAAAATCGGCCCAGACAAGCTCCTAAGCTGTCCACCGATTTCTCAACTGATCTGTGACTAAAAGTCCCTCTTAATTCAAAAGAAACTCTCTATATTGGGAACATAGAGAGCGAAAATCAATTATAGAAATCCCTCCCAAAAAACGGGAGATAAGTACTCTTTCCACTCTTCTGGTTTTAGGTGCATATTAGCACATATTTTGTATACTGACACTTCACTCTATTTTATGTCAGGAAGCCGCAGCTCTATATCAATAGTCAACCCTATGGAAGCACAAAATCGGCTTGGAGGAGTTCTCAAGCGCGCACAAATTTCAAATTGTTAAATCAATTCGTTGTATTTCATTTTAAAGAATTCATACCCCAGAATGGAGAGGAAAAGTCCATCCGCAATTTAAATATTTGTACCATAAATCCCAAAGGGAAGAGCCAAGCCAATGCTTAGCCTCCCATTGGAGGTTTTTACTTACAGTAGTTAAATACCTGCAACTTAAATACCTGTACCTTAAATCCCAAAGGGAAGAGCCAAGCCAATGCTTAGCTTCACATTGGAGGTTTTTACTTATAGTAGTTTAAATACCTGCAACTTAAATACCTGTACCTTAAATCCCAAAGGGAAGAGCCAAGCCAATGCTAGGCCTCCCATTGGAGGTGTTTATTCACTGTCACGTACTTCCTATAATTTAATTTTTGAATAATCAGACCCAAAAGATGAGTAGGTCGTAATACCGCACAGAAGTCGTTAACACACTTCCTCTTTTGGCTTCAGGGAATCTTTAACACTTAAAAAAATATAACAAATAAAAATATATATCATCCATGCATCCTATTTAAAAAGTGAAAACACAAAAGAGAATACCCTACTAGAGCCTTAGGAATAAACCAAGCCTGAGTTGCCGAATTAGGATATCCATGAAATTAAGGTACCGAAAGGGCATTAGTTTTAATTAACTAGTGTAACCAAGTCCCCGAGCTCATAATCTCTGGTTCGCAGGAATAAATTAGTTCTCCTGCTAATTTATTTAGGTTTCTAATCGACCTACCAAGAACGATTAGTGGCGACTCCAAATTTCAAAATCACTTAAACAAAAACCAAAGTTGCGATTCGGTAGGGCTTAGGAGGGTCCGCGTTAGGTTAGTCAAATCTAATTAACCTAATAATCCGTTAACCCCTTTAAAATTTTAAATTTTTTTAGAGGGTCGCGACAGTGCTTTCAGATTCCAGTAATCTATTTACTAATTTCTGCAAGTAGGAATATCGTAGCCGTAAATCGTCCGAATTTCCACACCTTTCCATCAGTCACTATCCCGTTCATTCAATTCGTCCATTTTCTCCATCAGAACAGAGCCATAGAACCCTTCTTAATAAAAATCGAAGTACGAATTTCGGTGAAAGATATTCCCGATCACAAATCGCGCGAACATCTTTTTGGCACGCCCGATGGAACCCGAGTGGTGAGTTTTTGAGAAAATGGTGAGAACAAGAAACCAATTGGATGGTCAGAATGACAATACTAATAATCCAGGTGATGGTAACCAGTCTGAGCATTCTGCAGCCAATGTAGTGGGTGGAGCTAATGCTGATATACCACGGCAATTGGCGGATGATCAGGCTCGTGTATTAGCACCAGATGCTACACTGGTAGCCACGATGAAGAGAATGTTTGAAGAGTAGCAGAATGAATTGACCAACTATATGATCCGCCATGTCATTGATGTCATCAAGCCAATGATGGTCAATGCGATAAATGATGTCATATCGCAACCGAGTTCATCGTCTCAAGGACCCCCTTTTCAGGTGAACGCTTCTATGGCTATGCCTTGTCCTCCAATGTATGGCCCACCTATTGCTGGTCAGGGTAGTGGAGGACTTCCTTTTCAACCTTCTCCAGTTATGATCATACCAAGGCCAGAGAATCCAACTCAGGTGAATTTAGTAAATGGAGTGAGTGGATATACCTTCCCACAAGGTGGTCCAGCCGAAGGAAATGCAACCAACCCAAATGTCCAGAATATACATTCGGCATCGGATGTACCCAATCTTGAGCCGATGAGACCTCCGGGAGTTCCAGCATATCTATATGGTGTGGGGAATCAACCTTATAGACCAGCACCACCGGTTAACTTTAATATAGAGAATTAAGGAGTTGATAGACCCATACCGGTTGATCCTAGGGAGCAAGAGGCATGGGTTGGCCAGCAGAACAGGAGACAATGGAATCCCGATCGAGTAGCAGAGATAGTGCTCCAGCAGTTGGGGGTGGACAGGGGTGTTCCGAGGCCAGTCTATAGGAAGCCACATCCAGATTGGGAGGACAATATCCCTTACCTGAGGGGATTTAAAACGCCAGACTTCGCTGTCTTTACTGGTGAAGAAGACCAGTCAACGGTGGAGCACATAGGACGATTCTTAGCACAGTGTGGAAAAGCAGGGACAAATGAGTACTTGAGGCTCAAGCTATTTCCCCTGTTATTATCTAAGACAGCATTTACCTGGTACACCAATTTACCAGCAAACTCGATCCAGACATGGGCTGAAATGGAAAGGCAGTTCCATTCTCAATTTTATCGGTCAGTACCCGAATTGTCAGTAGCCGATTTAGCGAGAATACACCAGTATGGTGGTGAAACTGCAAATCAGTTCATTGCTCGGTTCAAGAAGTCAAGGAACCGATGCCTGACATCTCTTACTGAGAAAGAATTTACCGATCTTGCGTTTAATGGGTTGAAGTTTAACCTTCGGAAGCGTTTTGAAGGCTAGACATTTGATGACCTTTTTCAGTTAATGACCAGGGTCTCGAAGTATGAGTATCTCCTGAAGGAGAAGGATAAAAGGCCAATGAAGGAAAATAAACAGGCTCTGGTGGAGCTGGGAAATCCCGAAGTGGACATCCCGATGGAAGAAGAAGAAGAAAAAGAGATAGCAGTGGCAACAATGGTGTTGGACAAACCGTATATGTGCCCAGCTCTCAAACCAGCGAGAATGAAGGGGTCTGCAATGGCAAAAGCAAAAAAATCAAATAGCTATTTGTTTGACATTTACAAGTTAGACGAAATATTTGATTTGTTACTGAAAGACAGGATGATCAAATTGGCTGAAGGACAGAAAATCCCGTCTAAGGAAGAGTTGGTAGATAAAAGATACTGCAAGTGGCACCATTCGGTTAGCCATAATACTGCAAACTGTATTGTCTTTCTAAAGATAATACAAGAGGTGATTCGACAAGGCAAGATTAAATTTGCCGAAGACAAGGGAAAAGCACCAATGGAGGTTGATGCAGATCATTTTCCTAAGATGACGGGAATGGTGAATATTCATACCCCGTCGGGTTATCAAACCGAAGGTGTATGCTCTCATTGTCACCAGGACTTGAATCGTCAAGACCAATATTGGTCAGAATATCGGCTTGTTCGAGGGCCCAGAGGAAGATACCGATCAGGTTCTTTCATTCGGGGAAGTATCAGACCCCGAAGAGAGTGTATAAATGATTTCATAAGTCATCCGGTCTGCGAAATTAGAGAAAGATACCGTTCAGGCTCATTCATTCGGGGAAATATCAGATCTCGAGGAGGCTTTGGACATGGTTCCATGAGTCATTTAGTCCGTGGGACTAGGGGAGGATACAAAAATAGATTCTATCCCAGAAAGGAAAACGAGACACAGAGGATGCCTAAAGCAATGATACCAGAAGAGCCTACTCAGATACAAAGTTTCTACCGTGAACTTGAAAAGGAAACACGGGTAAGCAAAGTCAAATCCAAGATTGTAGTTCCAAACACTTCTTCTCAGGAGCATGTGAGGGACAGTCAGTGCGCACAATTAAAATTGGAAGATTGGCGCGAGTTAGCACGCTGCAAGCACCAGAAAGAGCTTTGTCATTAGCAAGTTCGGGAATCTGATAGGAGTCAGGGCAAATTCTGAATTGACGAAGTAGGTAAGATCGCAAGTAGGCCGGTAAAGAAGAAAAGTTTGTGGTAGCGTTATAAGGAAGGAAACCTAGATGTCAGACTTCTTGGAGAACCAAGTGGCAAATATGATTATGTTGTGTCCTATAGTAAGCCGGAATACCTCACGCATCCATCATTACCAATTGAGCCGTCTGGTTGGGGAGATGAATTTGATGACCAACCATCTCCCGCATCGGAGAAAGTCGATAAGGAAGATAGTCCCGAAGCATCACAGGACAAGAAGATCCAAGTAGGCCGAAGTAATAATCAAGGGGGTGAGAACAATAAGGTTCCAAACAAATCAACCAAGAAAAAGAGTTTGTGGCAGCGTTACCAAGATGGAGATCCCGAAGTTAGTCTTCTTGGAGAACCTAGTGGAAAGTTCGAGTTCGTTGTATATTATAGAAAGCCTGACTACCTCAAAGAACCACAGTTACCGGTTGAACCGTCTGGTTGGGGAGAAGAATTTGATGATCCAACGCCGGAGCTTGTACCACGAGAAGTCGAGGAGAATAGAATTTCTCAAGTCCAACATGGCTTTATTAAAGAGAGGGAAGATGATCCAGTGCCGCAACCAATTCCATTCGAGTTTGAAAGGAAGAAGACTTACAAAATTCCTTACTATCTTCTTGAAAGAAAATGGAAGGAAGCAAAGCCACCCGGCCAAGCCTCATACCGAACCATCAAAAGGCGGGACCAAAGGCAGAAGAGCAAGCAAAGGTATTTTGAACAGGTTCGGAGCGAGAGGAAGGTCCCGAATTATTGGAAAAGGAACTGGGTTTGGAAATGTAGCGATGCCGAAATAGAGAAAAATAAGGAAGGAGAGGCTGTGACTTCGAACCAGCAAGGAGAAAGTTCAAACCAAAGGCTGATCCAAGGAAAGAAAGTTCGAGAAGAACGGCCAACAATAGATTTTGGACAGTTCACAGTAGAACTAGCCCCTAAGCATGAACATGGTTTCAGGCAAGATTACATGAAGCCTGAAAGCAACGAAGCTAATCGACTTCAGAAAGTGAAGTCTAAGATGCCGAAAGAGCGTGACCATCCAGAAAGAATCGGGATGGTGAATGCGAAACTCCCACCTGAATTCGGGATAAGCTTAACGGTGGAAGAAGATTTGGGATACATCTCTGAGAGGGAAGTGGCTATGGCAGAGTTTCACTTTTCTGAGGACGAAGTAATGGAGTTTGAGAAAGTCCCAGTTGAGAAAGCCAAAACATCTAAAGTCATCGCTTATATCTGGTAAAGTGGATGGAAGACCCGTAGGCAAGATATTTGTGGATGCAGGGGCGGCTTTGAATTTAATGTCGTACGGATACTTTAGGAAGTTGGGCAAGAGAGATGATGAGATTACACTGTCGAATGTACAATTATCCGATTTTCTGGGAGAAGTGACAAGCGTGAAAGGAGCTGTTGTGGTGAATCTTATTATCGGGTCCAAAACGACAAGGACTACTTTCTTCGTGATCGAGTCTGATGGCACGTATAATTTGTTGCTTGGGAGGGATTTGATTCATGCCAATCAATGTGTGCCGTCTACATTACATCAGATGCTGGCATTTTGGAATAGAGAGAAAGTAGAATATGCAAGGCAGACGGGAAAGTCATCCCGATAGGATGGATAGAGATTCATCTAGAAGATGAAGACTACTTGAGTGGAAACCGAGTTTTGGAGATTCCCAAGACCGATTCACGGTCTTATGCATTTTGCCGCTTCGATAAGGGAAGGAATGAATGGATCCCTAAATTGAGCTTGGCATCTCAAGACTTGAAAGATCTCTATAGAAGTCGATACATCGTTACGAGGAACTGAAATAAGGTACTGGCATACTTGGCTGAAATGGTTCAGCAAGATCAGAAAGTATCAGATTGTATCAAAGAATGGGAGGAGTCATCAATTAAAAAGGAGACCAAGTCCATAGAGATTGAAGACCCTTTGGTTGAGATAGATATCGAGAAGGATGAGCATTACCTACCCATATTTGTAAGTGCACTTCTACCAAGGGGCATGAGGAATGATTTGGTAGAGTTGCTTACCCTATACAAGGATTGCTTCGCTTGAGATTACCATGAGATACCAGGGTTATCAAGAGAAGTTGTTGAGCACTGGTTACCAATTAAAAAAGGATTCCGTCCACACAAACAGTAAGCAAGGAGGTTCGCCCCAGATGTGGTCGACAAAATTAAGGAGGAAATTGAAAGATTACTAAGGGCAGGATTTATCGAGACAGCCAGGTATGTAGAATGGATCTCTAACATAGTTCCAGTGAAAAAGAAGAACGGGAAATTACAGGTGTGTATTGAATTTCGGAATCTTAATGCTACTACTTCGAAAGACGAGTACCACATGCCCATAACAGACATGTTGATTGATTCGGCATCAGGAAATGAGATGTTATCTCTAATGGATGGGCATTCGGGATATAACCAGATATTCATCGCTCGGGAAGATGTTCCAAAAACAGCCTTTAGGTGTCCAAGGGCCATTGGGACTTTCCAATGGATTGTCATGCCGTTCGGGTTAAAGAATGCGGGAGCAACGTATCAACGGGCAATGAACTTTATCTTCCATGACATGATCGGGAAGTTTATGGAAGTTTACATTAACGATATTGTTGTGAAATCAGCTCGGGATGATCATCTAGATTACTTGGAGCAAGCCTTCATCCGCATGAGGAAGTACAAGTTAAAAATGAATCCACTCAAGTGTGCCTTCGGTGTGCAAGCTGGGAATTTCTTAGGATTCCTTGTTAACCAGAGAGGGATTGAAGTGAACAGGCACAAAGCGAAGGCCATCATGGAATTAAGACCACCTGAGTCGAAGAAGCAGCTCCATATGGTACTTGGAAAAATTAATTTCCTGCGTCGGTTCATTGCTAATTTATCTGGAAAAATTGAACCGATGTCACAGCTTCTAAGACTCAAAGACAAAGACATGTTTGTCTAGGGTGAGAAGCAGCAGGAGGCTTTTGTTGCAATCAAAAATTATTTAATAAAGCCCCCTGTTCTGGTGTCACCAAGGCTTGGTAAGCCGGTGAAATTGTATATATCAGCTGCTGATAATACTATCGGGAGTATGTTGGCACAAGAAATTAATGAAGGAAAAGAACAAGCGGTATATTATTTGAGCAGGACGTTGACTGATGTTGAAAAACGTTATACTGCGCTAGAAAAATTATGTCTATCTTTATATTTTGCATCTGTGAAATTAAGACATTATCTGTTGCCAACTACTGTACACGTGCTTGCCAAGACGGACGTGATAAAATACATGTTGTCTCGACCTATCATAAAAGGTCGGGTAGCTAAGTGGGCATTCATTTTGTCTGAGTTTGATCTGGTATACGTCCCACTAAAGGCAATGAAAGGGCAAGCTGTAGCTGATTCCCTTACCGAATACCCATGTTTGCAAATGGGAGAAAGTGAATAGAATGAACAACATCTTGTTTGCGTTGTGCCATGGACCATGTACTTTGATGGATCATGTGCTAACAACAATTCGGGAGTTAGCTTGGTCATAATATCCCCTAGGGGAAAATATACCAGGTGCGTTTGCAAGTTAGACTTTGAATGTTCAAATAATCAAGCCGAATATGAAGCACTGGTTATCGGGTTGGGAATATTAAGTGATCTACATGCCCAATTTGTTAAAATAATTGGTGATTCCCAATTAGTGATCAAACAGCTGAATGGAGATTACCAATGCTTGAATGAAAATTTGATTGGCTATTATTATTTGGCCAAGAAACAATTGAGTCAGTTCTTAGACTATGAAGTTGTTCATGTTAAGAGGAAAATGAATCAAGAAGCCAATGAGTTAGCACAGATGGCTTCGGGATACAAAATATCAAAAGAACTGGCAAGCATGGTTTCAAATATCGTGCTATCGGTACCTTCCATTAAGCAAAGAGAGATACCGATAGCTATGAACAAAGAAGTCCCGAAAGATGACCGGAGAAATCCCATAGTGGAATACCTCAAGGAGCCTAACTCAAGAGACCAAAAGTTAAGAAGGCAAGCGCAGAAATATATTTTGATAGAAGAAGAATTGTACTATAGATCTTCTGATGGTTTGTTGCTGCAATGCTTGAACGCGGCGATGCAAAATTGGTCATGGCAGAAGTACATGAAGGAATATGTGGAGCACATCAAGCTGGGATAAAGATGAGATGGTTGTTGAAAAGACACGGATATCACTGGCCTTCAATGATGCAAGATTGCATTAAGTATGCTAAGGCGTGTCATTCTTGTCAGAGACATGGACCATTGCAACACGCACCATCCGTAGAGCTTAACCCGATCGTAAAATCGTGGTCATTTAGAGGATAGGCAATGGACATAATTGGTAAGATCTATCCACCATCCTCTAATTAACATAATTTCATATTGCTTGTTGCTACAGATTATTTCACGAAATGGGTGGAGGCAATCCCGAGCATAAGTCAGGGTACGGTGATCAAGTTTATTGAAGAAAACATCATTCACCGATTCGGGTTGCCTGAGACCATCACAACAGATCAAGGTACGGTGTTTACTGGACGAGAAGTAATGAATTTCGCCCAGTCAAGAGGAATCAAGATGTTGCATTCGACACCATACTACCCACAGGCTAATGGACAAGCCGAAGCTACAAATAAAATAATTGTGGGATTGATCAAGAGGCATCTAAAAGAAAACCCAAGAAAGTGGGACTCTCTATTGTCAACAGTGTTGTGGGCTTACCGAACCTCTAGAAGATCAAGTACAGGTGTTAGTTCATATATGCTTACATATGGACAAGAAGTCGTGCTACCGATGGAAATCACAATGGAGTCTTTAAGGGTTCAACTTCAAAGCGAATTACTTCCCGAAAACTATCGTGACTGGATGCATATTAATATTGATGGCCTTGGACAGATTACTGGCACAAAAGAGGAGAGTAGCCCGAGCTTATAATAAAAGAGTAAAGGAGAAGCGGTTCTCTATTGGTGATTTGGTATGGAAAACCATTTTACCAGTTAATCAACAAGATCCAGAGTTCGGCAAATGGGCACCGAATTGGGAAGGACCGTATTTAGTGACCGAAGTGATGAGTGGAAACGCATACAGATTGATGGATATTGATGGAGAAGAGTTACTTCGGTCAATCAATAGAAAATATCTAAAGAAATATTATCCTTCGATATGGGAAATGCAGCAATAACATGAGTACAGTTATACAAAACGGAAGTATGCCCCAATTTTAGCCGTCAGGACTTTCAAGTCCGTTTCCAAAGCACACAAATCAGCTAGAAGATGGGCATGATAGCATAGATCGTGTTGAAGATTAGCAAGTTGCACCTCCAAATCAGCCAAGCGATGCGTCTTGGTCTGGATTATTTCTGCAAGATTGTTCATCTCATGGATCGTGTCTTCATACAAATTGAACGTGTGGTCAGCCAAATGTTCAGCTTGTGCCAAGGCATCTCCCAGCATTGGAAAGCCTCCATATTCAAGGATGAGCCCTGAAAAGAAATCATGGATGTTGGCAGCAGCATCTACGTCCGAGTGGAGTTGAGAATTAATTCGACCAACTCTATGATGCTCCTTCCTCAAGTTGGATAATTCCATTGATTCATCAAAGATGCAAACTCTAATGATGCTAGACTCCTGAACAATAAGACTGAGGTCATGAATTTTTTCAATGGTCAGACGAGAAGTGTACAAACTGGAAGGAAAAAGACAGAAAAATTCACATGTCAACTCAAGGAAGTACGGGTCGGCAAACAAGAAAAGTTTGGCCCGAAGCATATTGGACAAATTGTTCACTTCCTCTTCTAATTCGAGAGATCTGAATAGGCCACTATAATCGTGGGAAAGAAGTTCGTGAAGGCGTTTCCAGGCATCACGGTCATCATCAGGTGAATGACTAATAGGAAATAGACCTGAAAAGATCAAATCGTGATTGTTTGGATTTATCAACATGGATCACGGACAGAGCATAAAGCAAACAGATGAAGGATTGTTGCTGAATATTACCTCCATGGCTAGAATGACGACCGTTGGAAGACATTGTGGAATAAAGATTGGAACCGATAAGCAGATTCAAGCATTTTAGAAAGGGATGATCGGATAATATATAGACAAGCACCCGAGAAAATAGGAGGGATTACCCGAGAAAATCTCTTGGGCAAGCACCCTGGCTCTTTGTTCTTTCTTGGAATCCACAATCAGCTCGTTGTAACCAGGTTCCAGGAGATCCAAGAATTCTTGCCATTTAGCCTTGGCAACCGGAGTGGAAACTGGAGAAGTTGCCGATAGGATATTTTGCAATAGAACTGGGATAGGTCCTCCTATGTCAAATTGGGAAACATTTTCAAGCTTGACTTTTTCTTGTTCAGACAGAGGAGGAATCTTCTCCCTCGGCGAACTTGCAATTTCTGAGGAAGACGGGATGTCAGACACTCTTGGAGATGATGAGGGTTGCGTCAACGGAGGAAGAGGACTTTCGGGATCTACAACTTCAATAGTTGAAATTATTTTCTTTGCTTTTAAGGAGCGAAGTCCTATAATCCAAGGGAGCTAGTTAGTTAACATTTAAAGAACTTCTAATTGCAGTAAAGTATGAAGTTCACATACTTTGAGTACGAGGAGATTCTACAGAGGCATTTGAAGTTGAATCGGTGAGATGGGGCACATCTGGATCGGCTTCAATTCGGAGAGAAGGAAGAGAAATCACTGAAATCGGGAATCCTAACAGCAGTTAGAGGTGTAGTATTTTAATAGCACAAGGAGTTGGTTAGGAAATACATACCAAGCGGAAGAACTTCTTCAGGCAAAGTAAGCTCCCTGTGAGAAACAGGTTCTTCGGGGATGAAACCCGGGAGCGTAATCGCAAGCCTGTCTGATGTCGGTGGAGAATCAGGGTGAGTAACTTCAGGCTCCACGGGGTCAAGCTCAATCAAAGGTGGATGAGCAGGAGTCCTGGATGTCCCGACTGGGATCTCGATGGCAGGTTCAAAAGGAGAGGAGGTAGGTGTTTTCTGCGTAGGAACTAATATTCAAAAGAATGAAATTAGAAATGATGAGCTTAACAGCCACGGTATAAATGCGGGAAAATATAAATACCTACCCGTACTTGATCGCGGTTTCTTCAATAGCCGAATTGGCACTTCGAGAACTGGACTATCAGATGAAGGTTCTGAAATGCGGATGCCTGTCCTCTGTAATGGTTTCTTCTGAGTTAACTTTCGGGGAGCAGGAGATTTTGGTGAGGCTGTTCTTTTCCTCTTGCCATCTGCAAACGTACATAATAATGTGAAGTGAAAGGTAAGCCTATAACTTACACATGAAAAAGAAAGAGGTTAATTAACCTTTCTTTGAATCTCTCGCGGATGCTGGTGCCGGGAGTGCTTTCGGTGCCATGTCGGTTGCAGGAGTTGAATCTGGTATTCGCAGATCCTGATCTAAGAATGAGTCCAAATCCTCACTCACTGAAAAGAAACGGGAACAATGGTCATCCCACCAGATTATAAAATCGGGAGTGGTGTAGCCAGGTTTTGGCTCATACCGAAATACAGGAAGTTTTCGGTATATTCTCCGAATTACGACTTTAAGCTCGACGAAGGCAGAAGTGTCTGAAGATTTGCAAGTGGCTTTTTCGAGAAGGTAAGGTAAGGAAAGGAGAAAGTATAGAGTGCTGGGACAAGAGGCCCCTGAGTGAGCCCAAATTACCGAGCGCAATATTGGGGGAGTAAATTTCAAAAGCAGAAATAAGTCTACCTTTGAACGAAATCTTGAGGGGGAGGTCGATGGAAGTTAACACAACTTACCAGTACTCACTGCGATTATTGGAAAAACCAGGGAGATGCCGACGGAACTCGGGAGAAAGAAAATGGGCAAAATCGAAAGTCTCTATGTCTATAGAGTAAAGCTGAGTAATGAAATACCGAAAGTAGGAAGAAAATTCGGTATTAAGGGGGACAAGTTCCTGACTCAGTGCTTGGCAAGCAGGGGTATCTGGTACAGAAATGGAAAGGGGCTGGCCAAATCGAGACTCTGAAAACCAGGACGGAAAATGAAAAGCGGCCCAGACTTGCAGAATCCAAAGGGGGCCACCGAAAACCCCTAAGGCACCTGTAGAGGTGACTGAAGCAGCATGGGATAAACCCCTGTATAGAAGAGCAAGAGCAATCTTGCCCAATCTTTTCTCCTAAGAGGCTAAGACCAGTAATGCAGGCTAGATCTAGAAGGGTTACAGTCATTGAGGCAAAAGGAAAAAAGAAGCAATTAGTCGATGATGACCAAAAGCTGGATAGGGAACCGATTAATTCGAAGTTCAGGTGGTAATCAAAACAGGAAAAGCGAAGGGCGTCGTGAATCTGGAGTTCAACCCAGAGTGTAGCCTTAGACGCAGAAAGTCGGGAATGCCATTGGTAGAACGACTGATCAAAAGGGAAAAAAAGCCCTAAATCGAGAAGGCTGAGAAACCCAATGATGAAACTGAATGGGTTGATGATGGATAGGAAGAACCTCGATCAAGTGTCGAGGGAAAACATCAGAAAAGATCTTGGGAAGTAAAAAATGATTGTAAACAGCAGGACCCAAGACGAAGGAATCAGTACCGTCGTTATTCAGTAAAGAGAAGTAGTGGCGGCCATCCAAATCGTCTGATTCCACGAAATCGGAAAAGCGATCAAGGGCCATTGCATGAGAAAAGTTTGAAGCTTGAGACGCCATTGATGAGAGAACGAGGAATTGATGTTAGGGTTTCGAAAGGATGCTCTGGAGGAGAAGAGGAAGATCAGGCGAGAGCGCGAAAACGAAACAAAGGTAATGAGAATAGGACAAAAATTTGATTGTGTTGGGACAAACAACTTTATAGCTAACTTGGAAATGAAACGGTGTCAAAGGTGTCGTTTGATACGGAAAAGGAAGTCGGGCAGATAAATTTTGGGGAAGCGACGCGAGACGTGTCGTTTGGAGAAAAAGTTGAGAAGACAGGTATTTAAGATGACAAGAGAGACGTTGTCAGAAGAAGAGAAGAAGATGGCGTTCGGGAAAGAAGAGCGTGTTATGTTGAAGTTTAAAAGAATTAAACCTTTTAATTCTTTTAAAAGGGGACATATGTTGACACCATAATATCGTCGTTCGATTCGGTATCTTGGGAGTGACAGGTACACGAGAGGATGTTATTAATTGATCCCGAAGTGTAATGAGAAGGAAACGTTACACCGAAGGACAAACCAACATTTTCCATTCGGGATGTACACGTCATTCGGGAGAATCGAAAGGTAAGATTCCGAAGTAAAGCAAGAAGAAAATGTCATACAGAGTAACAAGCCGACACATTGTCGTTCGGGATGTGCGCAACATTCGGGAAGGTCGAGAGATATTCCCAAATAAAAGGAATGCTATATTTGAATTCAGCATATCACAATGTGAAAATTTCATGCCGAAAGACGGGGAGTGCAAATCAAAACTCATGGGCACGAACAGGTTTTTGAACTGAAGAGATAGTATTCAAAAAGGGGAAGTTACGTATGCAGTTATGAACCACGAAAAACATGAGTCCCAATTTTTACGGATCAGTTTTGAGGATCGTGGGCTGAAAAGACAAGTAGCGGCGCTAAAATTCAAAGGTTTGAAATCGAAGGATAACCGCTCAAGCGGTTATAAGCGTGAGAAGAATAAGTATCCAGAAAAAAGAAAAAAAGGAGGACCATCATCAATCATCCAGAAAAAACACTATGTTTTCCTTGAAGTTTTAAGCTTTCGTTATTGTTTGTAGCTTACTTCTAGCTTTCCTCGCACTTTTCATTACCTGTGCTTTCAGATTCCAGTAATCTATTTACCAATTTCTGCAAGTAGGAGTATCGTAGCCGTAAATCGTCCGAATTTCCACATCTTTCCATCAGTCACTATTCCGTTCATTTAGTTCGTCCATTTTCTCCATCAGAACAAAGCCACAGAACCCTTCTTAATAAAAACCGAAGTACGAATTTCGGTGAAAGATATTTCCTTTCACAAATCGCGCGAACAACACGCATATGATACACATGCACGCCCAAAATGAACACATATTGATGTGCCAAAAAACGTGCACCCGCTGATCGTGCACATGTGCCAAAAAATGTCGACCTTGTGCGCGCGACGCACAATCAGCAGTCGTGCGCATATGCACGAATGAGTGTGCTGATGCTATTCGAGAAAGAACAGATAAAAAGGTCTTTCTCTCTTGCTTTCAACTTTGTTCTAGCCGTGACCGAAAAATCGAGAGTGCGGATATATGCACGAGATTGCTAGCATGATTAAAGTAGTGATCATCTACAAGTTCTTCTCCCATTCGACATGCGATTGATGGTGTATATGAAGTAAAAATCCAATATTTATGGGGTTCAAACCGAAGAACATCCAAATCAAATTGCTTTGCACACGCAACGAAAGGTAATCCGATTGACCCCGCCTTTTAATTTTATTTTTGATCGAAACACACGAACAAGACCTATGAAGATACATATATGGATTTTTATTTCCATTGTATTTATGATTATCATTTTGATTACACATGTTACGTGGATCTCAACATATTTTATGGCTGCCAAGCGACGTCGGCAAATTCGGTCGGCAGATTGGCTCAGGGATGACCACTGTGGCTCAGAGAGCACGGTTTTGCGCAAGAACTAAAAAATAGAGGTCCGGCCTTGAATTTCAGGTAAAAGCAGACGCACTACTAGCGTCATTTCACTTGTATATTAAGAACAGTCCAGCTTGATTCACAAATCATCCCCGTCGATTTGCGATTCCAAACTTTCCAAAACGGGGTCCGCTGGTATGGTTCCCATTTCTTTAGCGGGAAATTGGTTAAAAAGAAACTCCGCAACCGATCCCCCGTAAGCCAAGCTCAAGTTTTCAGCATAGCCTCTTTTTTCCCCGCTTTTACCCCTATGTTTGATTACATATTTCTTCAAAATAAGACACTCTTATATACCCTAATCAGTCATACGTACTCGGGGTCTTCAAATACGTGCGAGCGCGCGCATGTATATGTGTATATATATGTATATGACCTGTTCTGCCTTAGGAAACAAAATCGAACACTCGAGCTGAACGTGCGTAGATAATTCGTGCACACGTTGAAGGATATCTAATAATACCCTCGCGACCATTACATATATTCATACCAGCAAGTCGTGGCGATGATGCCGTCGATAGGAAGGAAGAAGCTGTCAAGTCGGCTTGAGCTGGTGGATTGGTGGTTGAGCAACCGTTGAATGGTGAGGAGACCCTTCCCATGTACGCATAGACTGAAGCATTAAAATGACAACATAGGAAAATGATGAAGATTGCATTACTCATAAGCTCGTACTAATCATAGTGGGGTCCATCTAATGGAGATCGAGTATGTTTTATGCCCAATATGAATTACTCAAGTAAGTTTCTTCTCCTTCTTCTTTTTCTTTGACCCCGACCCAGAGTTGATTGAATTTGAATGAGCAACCTCTAATTCCTGAACCAAAAATTCCGTTACACTCGAACCAATTGCATCGACTCGACTCCGGGATTCAGTCCCATGGTTTCTTAAAATATATGATTGAATAAAACACAGAACATGTAGGGGGTGAGAAGTGGAAGTTTGTCACATGAATGAAGCAAATTGAGGAAAGAAGTGAGGAGAACATGGCCGAGAGATTTGTTGGTACATGAAGGATTTTGAGTTTTTGACCTGTAGTGCCCAGCCTGCCCAGCCCAACCACCACATTCGATCGGAAGCAAGAAGTCAACTCACCTGGCTTTCATGTATTCCAAAATTGTTGTTATCATGATGATCATTTTTACTATTGAGTATTGACGTAATGATTGTAATTATCATTGATGATGACCTTGAGTTTTTGCAAATTTAGTAATTCGCATCTCTTGCTTTTAGATATATAATCCTTGCAACTTTGAACCAAACTGCATGCCCGGAAAGATCTAATCAATTCTACTATCGGACGGTTGCAACAACTTTACAATAATTATTTTCTCCGATTCGAAAATTTTAGGGACAAATCGAACAAAAAAAAACATTTGAATAGTATATTAAATGTCGAACAAAACTTTAGGGACTACCCATGACATTACATAATGGAAATTATAGAATTGTGTCTACATTAAGTTTCTTGTTAACACGGCACTTCCATGAAACATCTGTTGTGCGCTCCAACTTTATAACACATCGTCATTATTAATTAAAAAAGAAAAAAAACGTCGTGACATGATGTATAATTATTTAACAAAATGTAGACACGTCCTTGAAATTAAGTACAAAAATGTCGTAAAATATATACGGTAAACGGACGCAGCTTTTGCTATTTCCAACTTGATACATCAATGGCTCATTGCACGACAGTTTAAGCTTCTTAAATTGCTAACTAGGTAACAAAACCCATGCGATTCAAGGTGTATGATAAGTCCTTCTAGGGCTTCGATAGCGAGCTTGTTAATCAATGCTCTTTTGCAAAGAATTTGGATTTTCCCATTAGACATATTGATAAAGAATTGGTAATAAGTACTCAGCCCACTCGACGATTTTGATTTTGTCAATGCGCAATTAATTAAATAACCGGTCAACGGCCCAGCTTATGGATGGGTTACGCAAGTCAAACTATCGATAAAGAAACAGATTGCAGATGCACATAAGATCGGGGACAAGACATTCGGAATCTCGATTGGACGAATTGGCAAGGCGGTCAACGGATAGATCTTGACAACGACTAATCCTGTGATTAGGGCACTCATCACGTTTTAATTATATTTGTTGTTTTGCCGGGTGGTCAGTAATCAGTATAAGATGAAATCAAGCTCTTAAACCACCATAATTTTGGATGCGTCCACGGAGAGGGAGATCAGCCGATCTTTCACGAACCATATGACTATATGCTCAAAGGGACGACGGTTCATTTATTTTGGATGAGATGGCAAGAAACTCTAAACTTTATGTGAATAGAAGAAATCGTTCGTACTCCTCCGATTACTAGTATTGTGGATGAGATCTTAGGAAACCCTAGAGTTTATATACGAGTTATTGGGCTCCCGCCCATAAACACGCTTTCACCTATTGAGCTTGTATGTAAACATATTATTTGGATTATATATATTAATAATATATCCAACAATCTCCTCATATGTTCACCATACAGCACAATCCAATAAGGTAATCAGCGTAATGTTCAAACAAATATGATCATCCACATTCAATCCAAGAAAATCAACTCAGATTCAAACTCAATCATCATTTGCAATCTAAATGAATGAACCATCCTTATCATGAATCTGTTCTGAGATCAGCATACCCAAAATAAATTTCAAAAATAGTTTACAACCAACATATGCATAACAGTCAGGTATAAGTAAGCCAGTCAAAGGAATATCCAATAGGGGTAAGCATGGTTCCAGGGTAGAACCTAGAACCTAAAGAACCGGACCGATGGAACCGATCGGTTCCAGGTTCTAAGGTATGAAGGGTAGGTTCTAGATTCCAAAAATTAGGGAACCTATTCTGACGAGTAGGTTGCAGGTTCTAAGTAGGTAGAACCTGGAACCGAAACATAAACCTTGGAGCAAGTTTTTATATATATTTTTTAGTATATATCTTTGCATCATCCTGCGATATTCCGTAATTTCAATGTTGAGTGTGTAATCCGGAATCACTTTATCATTAAGAATTTTACTTTGTTATTGTTTTATATTTTTCGTTTCTAAATATGAGTTGTGATCAGTGAAATTTAGCAGTAGATGATGGTTATTAAATGTGATTATTCACTATAATCGTTCAATTGAAAATACATATGGAACCTGGGTGAAACCTAGAACCTATGACAGGGTAGGTTCTAGGTTCAAAGATATGCAGGGTAGGTTCCAGGTTCCATAAAATGAGGAACCTGTATAGACGAATAGGTTCCAGGTTCCAAGTAGAACTTGTACGGAATCTGGAACCGCTCACCCCTAATATCCAAAATCATATTTTTTTTTTATCTATTCTGCTTCTTCACCAGCAGAAGCTAAGGCAAAAAGTTCCGATTCCATAGACAATAAGACAATTCAAATCTATCTTTTGGATTTTCAAGTAATAGCAGCTCCGCCTAAAGTGAATATGTATCTGCTTGTGGACTTACTATTTTCAATTTCTAAGCACCACGAGGCATCAGAATATCCATCCAGAGTTGGAGGATAACCAGAATAGCATAGAACATAATCTTTCATACCTTTAAGGTATCTCATCAGCTTACTAAGGGCATCCCAATACTCTTTACTGAGATTACTAGTGAAACGACTCAGCATGCCAATTGTAAATGCGATGTCGGGTCTAGTGTAACTCGTAGCATACATAAGACTATTGATCAATTTCGAGTACTCTAATTGATTCACACTAATCCCTTCATTAGGACTCATTCTTTTATTATAATCACATGATATCTCACTCGGTTTATACTTACTGCATCCCTAGGTAGAAAGTAGCTGCTTGTTGACACCTGATTTTTAATCATCTTTTCTCTTTTAAAAATTTTCAGTATTTTTCGGCATTTTTATTTTTTGAAAAATCCATAAAAATTCATAAAATTGAAAAATTAACTTTGGGGACCTTGGCCAAGTCTAGAGAACTAATTTTGACCAAAAAATGATTTTTCATATTTTCAGTATTTTTTAGTATTTTTATTTTCAAAAATTCATGAAAAATAAAGAAAAATTGAGAAAATTGCAAAATCAACTTTGGAAGCCTTAGCCAAGCCTAAGCAACCATTTTTGAACAAAAAATAAATTTTCATATTATATATTTAATTTAATTTTTTTAAAAAAAAAATAATACAAAAATACTTGAAAATTTTGGAAAACTAACACTTGAGGCAAAAAAAAATACACAAAGATAGTTAATATTTTTATTTTAAATCTATTTTCATATTGGCCATCGTAAATTCAGAAAAATCCAATTCGAGTCACGTGTTCCTTCACGAGTATAATCTCGAATCGGGCCTAAACAAATTTAATTTAAGTCAACTTATTTTTAATTTTCACTTTTTATGAGTTGTGACATTGTCTTCTAATATTTTAAATTTTCATCTTAGCTCAATTATACCCAGAATGACTCAATTTTGCAAAAGGGCTTTAATTAAATTCTGCATTATTTTCAGCGGCAAGAAATGAGCTTAAATTTGACATGTGGTAAATTTTGGTGTGTCAAAAATTGTGAAGAGATTTGGACTTAAAGAAATATATTTTTTTATGGACTAAATTGCAAATACTTAAAATCTCAAGGACTAGGATGCAAATACCTAACACTTGAGGGATTATTTTGTAAATAACAAAAGAAGAGTTGGTGGAAAAATTAGAATAGAGAATGGAAGATGGAGAAGAGGAGATGGAGAAGGGAAGATAGAGAAGAGGAGATAGAGAAGGGAAGTTGAAGAAGAGGAGATGGAGAAGAGAAAATGAAGAAAATAAGATAAGAGTAGAGAAGGGAAGATGAGATGAAGAAAAGTTAGTGGAAAATTTAGAATGGAAGATGGATGAGTAAATTATAAAAGGAGGAAGAAGTGAGCTTGGGAGGGGGATTTTTTGAGAGAGAAAATCTTGGATGCTTGAGAGAATTTTGAGAGATTGAAAGAAATTAGAGAGAAAGAAAAAAAATAAAAAAAGAGAGAGAATCCTTTTTTCCAAAAGAGAGCCTTGAAGATGGTGAAAGTTTAAATTTAGGTGTTATCATCAACAATTCCTCTACCGATCAACGCGAGTCACAAGTTCATCTCCATCGTTCGAGCCGCAATCTTGATCTATAAGGTGACACGAGATCCGAATTCGGCAATCAAATCTGTTAAATCAGGTAACGATCCTAACTATTAAAATCTTCGAGAATTTCCTTGCCCAAATAAATTAAATTAAATTTCGATTATGTCATGTCATACTCATATGTTTCCATATCTACACGTCGCATTCATACTATAAATTCTTGCAATTTAATTCTTGCACCATGAATCCCAAAGGGAAGAGCCAAGCCAATGCTTAGCCTCCTATTGGAGGTTTTTACTTACAGTAGTTAAATATCTGCAACTTAAATACATGTACCTTAAATCCCAAAGGGAAGAGCCAAGCCAATGCTTAGCCTCCCATTGGAGGTTTTTACTTACAGTAGTTAAATACCTGCAACTTAAATACCTATACCTTAAATCCCAAAGGGAAGAGCCAAGCCAATGCTTAGTCTCCCATTGGAGGTTTTTACTTACATTAGTTAAATATCTGCAACTTAAATACCTGTACCTTAAATCTCAAAGGGAAGAGCCAAGCCAATGCTTAGCCTCCCATTGGAGGTTTTTACTTACAGTAGTTAAATACCTGCAACTTAAATACATGTACCTTAAATCCCAAAGGGAAGAGCCAAGCCAATGCTTAGCCTCCCATTGGAGGTTTTTACTTACAGTAGTTAAATACCTGCAACTTAAATACATGTACCTTAAATCCCAAAGGGAAGAGCCAAGCCAATGCTTAGCCTCCCATTGGAGGTTTTTTCTTACAGTAGTTTAAATACCTGCAGCTTAAATACATGTACCTTAAATCCCAAAGGGAAGAGCCAAGCCAATGCTAGGCCTCCCATTGGAGGTGTTTATTCACTGTCATGTACTTCTTATAATTTAATTTTTGAATCATCAGACCAAAAAGATGAGTAGGTCGTAATACTGCACAGAAGTCGTTAACACACCCCATCTTTCAGCTTCAGGGAATCTTTAACACTTAAAAAATATAACAAATAAAAATATATATCATCCATGCATCCTATTTAAAAAGTGAAAACACAAAAGAGAATACCCTACTAGAGCCTTAGGAATAAACCAAGCCTGAGTTACCGAATTAGGATATCCATGAAATTAAGGTACCGAAAGGGCATTAGTTTTAATTAACTTATGTAACCAAGTCCCCGAGCTCATAATCTCTGGTTCGCAGGAATAAATTAGTTCTCCCGCTAATTTATTTAGGTTCCTAATCAACCTACCAAGAATGATTAGTGGCGACTCCAAATTTCAAAATCATTTAAAATAAAAATCCAAAGTCACGATTCGGTAGGGCTTGGGAGGGTCCGCGTTAGGTTAGTCAAATCTAATTAACCTAATAATCCGTTAACCCTTTAAAATAAATTTTTTTTAGAGGGTCGCGACAGACTGGCGACTCCGCTGGGGACAGAGATTTTTAAATTTTTCGAAAAAAGATACCAATTGGAATACTTAAATTTTTTCGAAATTTTAAAAGTCTTAGTGGACTTAGGCCAATGAAAATTTCATGGATATCTCGCTTCTGGCGATCTTGCTTGGGACTCATTCTATAGGTGTTATATGTTTTTGCAGGATATGAGTTATAAGGGGCGAAGTGTTTGGCTAACCCATTTGTTTTGCAGGCTCGGTGTTGGGATTATGTTTAATTTCGCACATTTTTAGAAGCGCTGTTTTGATATCAATTGTTGTGCATGTCTTGCATATTCTGAGGATCACAACACCTGCACACACAAGCGTCTAAACCCAAGTCGCGAAATTTTTCCTAGGTAACCATAGATAGGGATCGAATATGCAAAGCTCTTGCGTCGATTGCGCTTGGGTTGACCATATTTTATCCCGCTCATTATCTGAATTGACAATTCTTCCCATTGTGATTTGATTGCGCGGAGGGTAAGGTTGTCAATTCAGATAGTGGTGGCCTTTTAGGTCCATACCCTTGTCTCTTTTTTTTTTATTTTCTAGAGTCCACTCCTCACTCGTCTCATGCGCATGTGAGTTGGACGGTTGATATATCTAAAACAAAGAAGGTCTGGTTAGTGAGGTTTTCTTACCTTGAACTTGTAATTAGTTCTACATATTTTAAATGCTGCATATCATGCATCACATCATAGGAAAACCATCTATCTTATAATCTGATTTGGGGCACCCTTAGTAGTTGCCACACCCATCTACCTTAGGTCTTTAATCCAAAATTTCAAATGATGTATTTTCGCATCCTCCCTCGTCCCCTCTAGACTTGATGTATTAAGGATCTTTTGAGATGTATATGTACATTTTTCAATTTGTTTTGAGGTTTTATGTAGATTGGTGTGGCAACAACTTTCATTCCAATCATTGAGCGATTCTAGCCAATTGCATAATTTCCTTCAAAAGAAATCTGGGTTAAAACTCCCTAATTGACTTTTTTGGTCAAATAGGAGTGTTTAACCCTTATTTCACCAATAGAAAATATGGAATCGGGCTAGTACATTTGCATCGCATACCCATTCATTTTGCATTATAACCCGTGGTAATTAATTTTGGTACATTCTCGCATATTCAAAAATAGATGGGGAAATCGAATATCAAAGTCATCCCAGTCCCACGCAAGGAGCTCACGGCATGGTGGAACCGCCTCAACCCAGACAACCAGGCCTACATCAAAGAACGCTTAGGGCATTTAGTGGATCTCATCAAGGTGGATTACCAACCCACTCTCATTAAGGCATTGGCGAAGTTTTGGGATTCAAAGACTCTAACCTTCGACTTCCGAGGACTGGAGATTACACCCACCCTGGAGGAGTATACGACCATCATTGAAGTGAAATTTGATGACCATATTGTACAGCCATTATTGGGGAAGGATTCTACCATAGCTTTATCCAAATTCCTTCACCTAAAAATCACCGAGATCGAGAAAATTCTCAAATCTAACTCTGGTAAGTTTACCCTCTCATTCCTCTATAACAATTACTCATCACTCCCAATCGAAGCTGGTCTTAAACCGGCTAGAATCTTCATTCTGGCTTTTTTCGCTTTCGTCTTATTCCCTACTTCTAGGACCACATTCGATCCTTCCATAGTTCATGTCGCCAAACAAGCATGTTATCGCTGGAACTACTCCTACATGATTTTAGTAGAGACTTTCCTTTCCTTGAGTCGTTTTCAATTCACCCAAAAGGGTACTTTCCAAGCCTCCAATGGCCTTCTCTACATGTGGTTCACCTCACACATCAAAACTTTCAATTTACGCGTCGGATGTTATGAAATTAGCCAATATATCCACCCATTGGGATCTTTTCTGAAATGTCAATCCTCTGTTGAGAAACTGTCCTTTAAAGATTGGGTGAAATTACTAGGAGACTTAGAGCCAAAACAGCTTCGCTGGCGATTAACTTGGCCCAGGATCTTAGAAGCCCGTATCACGGGAATAGATGAGAACCCTATCCCCTTACTAGGCTGTACTGGTGGAAGTGCCTATTATCCTATCAGGGTAGTGAGACAGTTCGGTATGTTACAGGAAGTCCCGGCAGCAGTTTATCCCGACAATTTCGCCTTCGATTTGCCCCAAGGCAGACTCACTAAGGAGACTAAGACACTGTACCAGGCCAAGATCGACCTCATAATCCACACCCTGAAGAACTCCCCATTACAGGACGTAGAGTGGCCAGATTACCTGGACGAGGAAATGAACGTCCACCGGGCATCTAAGGAGTACATCAAGATGTTCAAGGAATACCGACAATCCATGGTGGAACCATACGTACCTGACTACATCGTCCTGTACCTGCCCGGAGTGGAGCCGTATATACCAGAAGACATGGGACCACCGCCAGCCGAGGAGGATGAAGACCTGCATGTGTGGGATTTGGGTGGATCAGAGATTGTCAAGGATGCCTTAGCCTCCAAGCGCCTCCGGACTGCATAGACGATTTCCCCATTTAATTTTGATGTTATCTTCATCTGTAATAAGCTTGTAACATTTGCATATATGATCATTCATCATGATCTTCTTAAGTAAATAATTATCAAGGGTTATTCGCCTTCTTAATAGTATGTCATTCATGTTTAATGAGTAGAAAGACTGTTTACATGAGGCTAAGGGTCATGATTGAGTCTTTCCTCCCATTAATCAAGTATGAACATAATATTAAGGAGGTTTTAGATTTCTGAACTTTCTCTCTCTACTTGCGAGTTTCTGACTTCCTATCTTAAATCAGGTGATAATTTATAGTCACAAGGACTCGTAGCAAAACGAGAAAACTAAGAATGGAGCACGAAGAACTGACTCCCAGAGTGGCCAATCTTGAAAACCAGATAAATATGATAGCCGCCATGATGGCGGAGATAAAGGCAATGATGACCGCTACGCAGGTGAAGTCCTCCAATGCTTCTGAGGCTAATCCGTTTGTAAATCCCAATACATCTACTGGCTCAGACATCAATCAAACCGCTAGCACAGAGCCCGAGAGGGAAGCACCCCCTAGGGCCCTTCCAGTCGTAGTTGATTTGGAGAAGGAAAAGAAAGAGAAACCCTCGGCCAAGACGGAAGAAGACGCGAGGAGGCTAGCAAAGATCGAAGAATGTCTTAGTAACCAAGGATATGAGTTGGCTCGATTTGACAAAATCACACCGTTTGCTAAGATAGAAGTTCCAGCTGGGTACAAGGAACCTGAGTTTGTGAGAAAATACGATGGGACAGGCTGTCCCCGAGCTCATTTGAAATACTACTTGCGTAAAATGGCACATTATTCTGATTATGTCCCGCTGCTGATGAACACATTCCAAGAGAGTCTATCCGGCGCTGCACTAGCATGGTTTATCGAGCTCGACATGGAAAAGTATGATAGTTGGGAGGACCTGGCTGAGGAATTCCTTCACCAATACAAGTTCAACACGGCTACAGCTCCTACCAGAGAAGACCTATTGAGAACTTTGAAAGGAAGGAATGAGTCTATACGTACTTTTGCCCAAAGGTGGCGAGCGATAGCTACCCAAGTCAAATCAGCCATCCCGGAGGAAGAGTTGGTGGATTTGTTTTTGAAGACATTACCGCTCGAGTATTTCGAGAAGCTTAATACCTCAGGATGTTAAACTTTCGCACACCTTATCAGGGTAGCTGAGCGTCATGAGTGGGCTCTAAGGGAGAAACGTGTACCAGAGCCGTCATTCAAGCGGCCATATCCAGCCAAGAGAGAAAGGGAGAATGCAGGCGATGTCGCTTTTGTGCCAAACCCACCGAGACCAAAGAAGTTTTCAGAATCCACCCCTACCTAAGGTGGCTCATCAGGACTGGCTCCAAAGAAGTTCGAGGCTAAGAGAAGAACCGCACCGTCTTTTACTCCATTACCTCGTCCGCTATCGAAGCTGTTACCGATGCTGCTGAAAGGGCGCCTAGTCGCCAAGGAACCCCCGAGACCGAATCTGCCAAGATTCCCTAGGTTCAACGAGGCCCAGTCGTGCGCCTATCACATGGGCGAAAAAGGGCACAACGTAGATAACTGTCTCGTGCTCAAATACAAGGTGCAAGCACTGATAGATGGAGGAGTATTGGAGTTTGATAAAACGGGACCAAATGTGCAACAAAATCCCCTACCGGATCATGAGAAAGTGAACGCTATATAGAATGAGAATGACATGGACGAGTTGGAATTAATGGCCGAGGAACCACCTTGCACGACCAATGAAGATGATCTAGTTGCAGTACTAGAGTCAAAGGCCCCCTTTGTAATTAGGCTAGATGAGGTGGACAAATGGGGGGACACTAAGAGTAGTTCCTCTGAACGCACGGTCATCTCCCTATCTGGTTTTAAGCTGGAGGACAGGAAGGCACAGTACGATGGAAAAGTTGAAAAGATCGTGATAAAGGTCCCTCCACTGGCAGATTACAACCCCAGAGCTGTCCCTTGGGACTACGGAACAAGCGAGATAGACGCAGTCATGAGGTCTGGTAGGTGCTACGCACCGAGGGAAGGGGAACCTGAAAGGAGAGAAGTGACGAGAGAAGACGCAGAGAAGGCACTGTCCATTGTCAGGACAAGTGAGTTCGAAGTCATAGAACAACTGAGGAAAATGCCAGCCCAGATATCACTACTGGATCTTTTTACCAACTCGGAGAAGCACAAGAATACACTGATGAAGGTACTAAATGAAGTGCACGTACCAGAAACTATCAACAAGGTGCAGTTGGAGGACTTCGTGGGGACCATACTACTGAGAGACTAGATATCCTTCTCAGATGAGGATGTTCCTATTGATGGCTGGGCCCATAACAAGGCTTTGTACATATCGGCAAGGAGCCATGGCAAACAGATCTCCCATGTGCTGATTGATAACGGGTCTGCATTCAACATATGCCCGTTAGCCACACTCAGAAATTTGGGTATAAACGAGGAGCTCATCCGCACTTCTAAGGCCACCATCAGAGCCTTCGACGGAATGAGGAAAGACGTAGTTGGCGAAATCGAGCTGGACATTTTCATTGGACCCGTGGAGTTCTCTATCGGGTTCCAGGTTATGGATCTCCCGAGTGCCTTCGGGCTGCTTTTGGGTAGGCCTTGGATTCATACGGCAGGCGCAGTGCCTTCTAGCCTACACCAGAAGGTTCGATTCGTGGTTGACGGGAAAGTGGTAACCGTGCATGGAGAGATGGATTTTGCTACATACTAGAAGAGCGCGATCCCCTATATAGAGCCGGAACGCAAGGAGGAAGCAAGCTACCACTCTCTCGAATTAGTGGCAGTTACGCACGCACCTCCTGGGACTAGGAAGAGAGTTCCTGCACCTTCCCAATACACTCTAGCCCCAGGGAAGATGTCATTGGCATACGGGTTTGTCCCTGGATGCGGGCTGGGGAAGAATGGTCAAGGGATCCGGTCACCATTGCAGTTAGACACGAACGAGCACCGATCAGGCCTAGGATATACTGGTGGATTCAGTAGTAGCTTCATTTCGACAGGCTATCGTGGACGTCGAGGCAGAGGCCAGTATCGAGGCCGTGGAAGCCAAGGAGGCAGAGTTGGCTCGTTCATTGGCTCCGGACCTTGGAAGGGAAGAGCTAGCGTGATCGGCAGTCCACTGGCCCAGTATTTCTCCAAGCGTCCTAAGATGCTGGCAGATGAAACTGTTCAAAATGCAGCTGAGCCTGATCTGTCTAACCCATTTCTAGAAGACATCGTCAACGTCATCATCGAACGGCTTGATGAGGACTCCAGCCAGCCTGTGTAAAGAAGCCTTCTCTTTCTTTTTCCCTTGATGCATTTCAATTCCTACATTTAGATTTCTGCATAATGTTTTCATTCCTTAGCAATGCATTTTCCTTTTCTGAAAACCACCCTTGGATCTCTGACCGTCGGTCTAAGTAGTGTAAGCTGTAACGCGGTCCATTTCCCATCTAATAAAAGTCCCATGAGTTTTGTGGAATGATAAATTGGCCCGATGATGATACTTGACTTCAAATCTTTGAAGTTTGAGGGCTGATTTGCCACATGATCCATGTTTTCCTGAAAAATCTTTTAGGAGAGCGAGGACGTCCAATGAGACGACGACCAGTTCCCCCTCTTTTTTCTTCATTTTTCAAAGTGTTTTCAGAAATCCATGCATCTTTATTAGTACCAGCAAAATACTGACCATGCTTGTGACATTTCAGGCATACCATCCCTCATATGCATAACAGGTTATTATGTAGCTCAGACCGTATCGATGACTTCTCCTATGGAATTGAGGAGGAATGTGATGACGATACCAGTGATGTCAGAAGGGATTGGAGCAGATATGAGGAACATAAACCCTTAACGACAGAGGAAACCATTACAGTCAACCTGGGGGATTCTGAGAACTTGAAAGAAGTAAAAATCGGAGGAAGACTGTCTTCGTCAGAAGTGTCTCGGTTTATTGATCTCCTCAGGGAATATCAGGATGTGTTCGCCTGGTCCTATGCAGATATGCCGGGTTTGGACCCAAACATCGTTGAACACTCGCTCCCAACAGATCCGAATGTTCCCTCTAAGAAGCAAAAACTTCGACGCACAAAACCGGAGTTATCCAAAAAGATCGAAGAAGAAGTGATGAAACTGCTTAAGGTGGGATTTATTGAGGTGATCGCTTATCCCGAATGGGTTGCTAATATTGTCCCGGTGATGAAGAAGGACGGGAGAGTCAGAGTCTGCGTAGATTATCGCAACCTGAATAAGGCAAGCCCGAAAGATGACTTTCCTCTCCCACACATCGATGTCTTGGTCGATAGCACCGCCGGTTTTGATATGTTCTCGTTCATGGATGGATTCTCTGGGTATAACCAGATTCTTTTGAAGGAAGAAGACAAGGCTAAGACCTCATTCATAACGCCATGGGGCATCTTCTGTTATAAAGTTATGCCTTTCGGCTTGAAAAATGCAGGAGCAACCTACCAAAGGGCCATGGTAGCTTTGTTCCACGATATGATGCATAAGGAGATAGAGGTATACGTCGACGATATGATCGCGAAGTCTAAACCCGGATATGATCACATCCAAATACTAAGAAAGCTGTTCGAACGACTTCGGAAATATAGATTGAAGCTAAACCCCGCCAAATGCATATTTGGGGCACGATCAGGAAAGCTTCTTGGGTTCATGGTGAGCAACCGAGGAGTTGAAATAGACCCTTCTAAAGTCAAAGCGATATTAGACCTTGGGGTCCCTACGACAATTAAGGAAGTGAGGAGTTTACTGGGGCGGCTGAACTACATCGCCAGGTTTATTTGTCAACTATCTGAAGTTGCAAAACCATTCTTTAAGCTGCTAAAAAAAGGTGCCAAGGTGAAATGGGATTCTGAGTGTCACCAAGCTCTGGAAAAGATCAAAAGTTACCTCGTCTCGCCACCAGTTTTGGTGCCTCCCATGTCAGGTTTTCCGTTAACCCTGTATCTTACTGTCCATCAAGAATCCTTAGGGGCTCTGTTGGCCCAAACAAACCCTGAAGATGGCAAGGAACGGGCAATTTATTATCTGAGCAAGAAATTCACTGCATCGGAGATGAATTACCCTACCATCGAGAAGACTTGCGTTGCGTTGGTATGGGTGCTACACAGGTTGAGGCAATATACCCTTCATCACTACATACAGCTGGTCACAGAGAACGACCCGATAAAATATCTCCTAGAAAAGCCAGCCTTAATTGGGAAACTGGCTAAATGGCAGGTCCTCCTATCAGAATTCGACGTTAGGAGTTCAACTCAGAAATCCGTTAAGGGACGAGCCATAGCAGATATGTTAGCTGAAAATGCCCAGGGGCCTAGTATCCCAAGTGACGAGAAGTCAGAGGATCACATTTCAAACTTGTCCGACGATAAATGGACAATGTATTTTGACGGTGCTGTAAACCTCGCAGGGTCTGGAACTGGGGCAATTTTAATATCCCCTGAGGGACAACATTATCCAGTCGCTGCAAAGCTGACATTTCCATGCACCAACAATATTTCTAAGTACGAAGCCTGCATCCTAGGGCTGCAGCTAGCTTTCACCATGAAAGTAAAGAGGCTGCAAGTATATGGGGACTCCATGTTAATCATCCTACAGACCCAAGGCGAATGGAGAACTAAAGATTCTAAGCTCATCCCTTATCACAGGTTCTTAGAGGAAATGATTGAGGAGTTCGAGGAGATCGATTTTGGATACCTACCGAGAACCCAAAATCATTTTGCGGACGCCCTGGCTACCCTATCGTCCATGCTGCAAGTAACGGAAGGCTTAGACATCGAGCCATTGAGGGTCGACATTATTAAACAACCGGCTTACTGCATGGTGATCGAAGAAGGGTTTGATGGCCAACCCTGGTATTAGGACATTAAGAATTACTTGATGAATGGAGAATATCCTCCAGGGAGCCAAATGGGGGATAGAAAGTACATAGCCAAGATGGCTACAAAGTTCTTTCTTAGTGGTCAGACGCTGTACAAGAAGTTGTTCGATTTGGTCATATTAAGGTGCGTAGACGCTAAGGAAGCAAACTTACTCATGCAGGAGATTCATGAAGGAGAGTGCGGACCGCACATGAACGGCCATCTCCTCGCCAGGAAGATCATGAGACTCGGTTACTATTGGATGACCATGGAGTCAGATTGCAACCGACACGTGAGATCTTGTCATCAGTGTCAGGTGTATGGGGATAGGATCAACGCTCCCCCAAATGAACTACATCAAATGTCTGAGGCTTGGCCGTTTTCAATGTGGGGAATCGATATGATCGGGCCGATTAACCCCAAAGCTTCAAACGGACACCGTTTTATCTTGGTGGCAATCGATTACTTCACCAAATGGATCGAAGCCAATTCGTATGCGAACGTTACAGCCAAAAACGTCGCAAAGTTCATCAAGCGGGACATCATTGCGAGGTATGGGACGCCCCAAGCCGTTATTACAGACAATGGATCCAACCTGAACAACAAGGTGGTGGATGATCTTTTAGATCGATTCAAGATCAGACACCTTAATTCTTCTCCCTACCGCCCACAAATGAATGGAGCTGTGGAAGCGGCGAATAAGAATATTAAGAAAATCTTGGCTAAGACCGCAGAGAACTTTCGGGATTGGCACGAGAGATTGCCATACGCGTTAATGGCATACCGAACTTCAATTCGGACTTCAACCGGGGCAACGCCTTACTCTTTAGTATATGGCATGGAGGCCGTCCTTCCTGTGGAAGTTAAGATCCCTTCCTTACGAATATTAGCCCAAGCGAAACTTTCAGAGGCCGAATGGATCCGGCAGAGGCATGAGCAATTGAATCTGGTTGATGAGAAACGAGTGAAGGCTATCTGTCATGGACAGGCGTATCAAAAGCGGGTAGCAAAGTCATTTAACCGCAAAGTGAAACTCAGAAACTTTACCGTCGGGGATTTAGTTGTGAAGAAGACGCTCCCTAATGCTCCTCATCCCGGGGGCAAGTTCGCACCAAATTATGAGGGTCCGTATGTAGTACAGAAAGTTCTACCCGACGGTGCTTTAATTCTCATAAATATAGATGAAGAGGAATTGGCAAGTCCTGTAAATGCAGATGCTGTCAAGAAATATTACCCTTGAATAAGATAAAGATCGGATCAGTTTTCATATCTCATAGGTGTCTGAGCCACATTGAAGGCCACTACATATATTCCATGCATACATGTATACGCTTGCATCACTTTCTCTATATTGCAGGTTTAAGAGGAACACCCAGATGGAGAAAACAACCTAAATAACATTATCCAGGCTAGAAGATTACGAAGAAAGGGAGTCTACGAGCTGAGTTACCTGTTAGCATACTCATTTTCCAGCCAAAGGAAATTGTCAGATGGCGTCGTAAAAGGGAGTTTATCCGATGCAACATGATAAGATTATGTCAGCAAAAATTGGCTCTTACATTAAAAGAGAACCTTCATAGCATGAGGGAATGATAGTGATCCGAAACGCCCCTAGTTCGATCTCCAAGGTTAGGAAATGTTGTGAATATTGTAAATAAATAAGACAAATTTTTGTAAAATATTTTTTGCAGAATAGTCGACAAACAAGATCAAATTGTCCAACAAAGGTTGACGGAAAATCAACCCAGCGAAGCTGGTAAAGGGAGACAACCCCAAATGGAAAAATGGTGATCATCTGATGAGATCCGTCCTGATGAAAATGGGGCAAATTGATGGAAAACCTGAATTGAAAAGGAGAGTATATCTTCCTTAACGCATTTGGTTTTAAAGATAAACCTTCTGATTTCCTTCTTGCAGGGACATTCGATCAACGACTATGACAGTTGTCAACATTAAACAAGTCCAAATCTTTTAAAATTCACTCGACCCTTTCACCCTTGCATTTTATTGTGCAGGGGCAAAGTCCGAGATAAGCCATTCATTGACGTAAGGAGTAGACTCCCCAATTTACTTGACCCGTCCACATGTCTGGGGTGACACATTCCCAATGTTCGGGTTGAATGAACAAGCCTGGTTATCTAGAAACCACTAGGCGTTCCTTCCAAATCCTCAGGTAAATATATCTTCGCCCTGAACCTTTCAAGAGAATGAATTCTGACGATTCTCAGGGTGCTCGAATCCAGAGCGGCATATACACGCACCCTTCATGGTAGGTTAAATTGGGTTTGAGCTTCTGCCGGATTCCTGGTCTCCCCAGATTCCAGAATGGCACCCTTTGAGGTAAATCAAGTCCTTCTTACAGGCAAACCAAGTCCTTCTTACAGGCACAAAGTCCTTCTTACAGGCAAATCAAGTCCTTCTTACAGGCAAACCAAGTCCTTCTTACAGGCACAAAGTCCTTCCTACAGGCAAATCAAGTCCTTCTTACAGGCAAACCAAGTCCTTCTTACAAGCACAAAGTCCTTCTTACAGGCAAATCAAGTCCTTCTTACAGGCAAACCAAGTCCTTCTTACAAGCACAAAGTCCTTCTTACAGGCAAATCAAGTCCTTCTTACAGGCAAAATAAGTCCTTCTTACAGGCATAAAGTCATTCTTACAGGCAAATCAAGTCCTTCTTACAGGCAAAATAAGTCCTTCTTACAGGCAAATCAAGTCCTTCTTACAGGCACAAAGTCCTTCTTACAGGCAAATCAAGTCCTTCTTACAGGAAAAATAAATCCTTCTTACAGGCATAAAGTCCTTCTTACAGGCAAATCAAGTCCTTCTTACATGCAAAATAAGTCCTTCTTACAGGCATAAAGTCCTTCTTACAGGCAAATCAAGTCCTTCTTACAGGCAAAATAAGTCCTTCTTACAGGCATAAAGTCATTCTTACAGGTAAATCAAGTCCTTCTTACAGGCAAACCAAGTTCTTCTTATAGGCATAAAGTCTTTCTTACAGGCATTAAGTCCTTTTTATAGGCACGAAGTCCTTTTTACAGGCATCAAGTCCTTTCTATAGGCATCAAGTCCTTTCTACAGGCACCAAGTCCTTTTTATAGGCAGCAAGTCCTTTTTACAGGCACAAGTCCTTTGTACAGGCACAAAGTCCTTTTTACAGGCATCAAGTCCTTTCTACATGTACCAAATTCCTTTCTACAGGCACCAAGTCCTTTCTACAGGCACAAAGTCCTTTTTACAGGCATCAAGTCCTTTCTACAAGCACGAAGTCCTTTTTACAGGAACCAAAGTCCTTTTTACAGGCACCAAGTCCTTTCTACAGGCACAAAGTCTTTCTTACAGGCAGTTTCATGGGGTGACATACCATACGGGTCAAATCTCAATGAAATTTAATTAGTAGAATCCTTTTATTAGGAATCTACCATGGTACGACCCATCATACGGGTCAAATGGTACGACCCACCATACGGGTCAAATTTTAATTCAATTTCTAAATAAGTGGAATCCTTTTATTAGGAATCTACCATGTCACGACCCACTATACGGGTCAAAATTTAATAAGTAGAATCCTTTCATTAGGAATCTACCATGGGTTGACCTACCATACAGGTCAAATTTCAATCAAATTGTAATCAGTAGAATCCTTTCATTAGGAATCTACCATGGGGTGACCTACCATACGAATCAAAATTTATTCAGTAGAATCCTTTCATTAGGAATCTATCATGGGTTGACCTACCATACGGGTTCAAATTCAACCACCCTAAGGTTTTCTTATAACGAATCCTTATGCTCTAATTTCATTTTCAGTGGAACATTCATGTCACGACTCTTTTTATTTCATTGTGTTGAGTCGATTAGGATTCAGGTGTCATCTCGTCTTTGAAATGAACCTCTGTCGAGCTTCCTTTCAAAGAGGGGCAGCTGTTGACACCTGATTTTTAATCATCTTTTCTCTTTTAAAAATTTTCAGTATTTTTCCGCATTTTTATTTTTTGAAAAATCCATAAAAATTCATAAATTTGAAAAATTAACTTTGGGGACCTTGGCCAAGTCTAGAGAACTAATTTTGACCAAAAAATGATTTTTCATATTTTCAGTATTTTTTAGTATTTTTATTTTCGAAAATTCATGAAAAATAAAGAAAAATTGAGAAAATTGCAAAATCAACTTTGGAAGCCTTAGACAAGCCTAAGCAACCATTTTTGAACAAAAAATAAATTTTCATATTATATATATTTAATTTAATTTTTTTTAAAAAAAAATAATACAAAAATACTTGAAAATTTTGGAAAAATAACACTTGAGGCAAAAAAAATACACAAAGATAGTTAATATTTTTATTTTAAATCTATTTTCATATTGGCCATCGTAAATTCAGAAAAATCCAATTCGAGTCACGTGTTCCTTCACGAGTATAATCTCGAATCGGGCCTAAACAAATTTAATTTAAGTCAACTTATTTTTAATTTTCACTTTTTATGAGTTGTGACATTGTCTTCTAATATTTTAAATTTTCATCTTAGCTCAATTATACCCAGAATGACTCAATTTTGCAAAAGGGCTTTAATTAAATTCTGCATTATTTTCAGCGGCAAGAAATGAGCTTAAATTTGACATGTGGTAAATTTTGGTGTGTCAAAAATTGTGAAGAGATTTGGACTTAAAGAAATATATTTTTTCATGGACTAAATTGCAAATACTTAAAATCTCAAGGACTAGGATGCAAATACCTAACACTTGAGGGATTATTTTGTAAATAACAAAAAAAGAGTTGGTGGAAAAATTAGAATAGAGAAGGGAAGATGGAGAAGAGGAGATGGAGAAGGGAAGATAGAGAAGAGGAGATAGAGAAGGGAAGTTGAAGAAGAGGAGATGGAGAAGAGAAGATGAAGAAAATAAGATAAGAGTAGAGAAGGGAAGATGAAATGAAGAAGAGTTAGTGGAAAATTTAGAATGGAAGATGGATGAGTAGATTATAAAAGGAGGAAGAAGTGAGCTTGGGAGGGGGATTTTTTGAGAGAGAAAATCTTGGATGCTTGAGAGAATTTTGAGAGATTGAAAGAAATTAGAGAGAAAAAAAAATAAAAAAAGAGAGAGAATCCTTTTTTCCAAAAGAGAGCCTTGAAGATGGTGAAAGTTTAAATCTAGGTGTTATCATCAACAATTCCTCTACCGATCAACGCGAGTCACAAGTTCATCTCCATCGTTCGAGCCGCAATCTTGATCTATAAGGTGACACAAGATCCGAATTCGGCAATCAAATCTGTTAAATCAGGTAACGATCCTAACTATTAAAATCTTCGAGAATTTCCTTGCCCAAATAAATTAAATTAAATTTCGATTATGTCATGTCATACTCATATGTTTCCATATCTACACGTCGCATTCATACTATAAATTCTTGCAATTTAATTCTTGCACCATGAATCCCAAAGGGAAGAGCCAAGCCAATGCTTAGCCTCCCATTGAAGGTTTTTACTTACAGTAGTTAAATATCTGCAACTTAAATACATGTACCTTAAATCCCAAAGGGAAGAGCCAAGCCAATGCTTAGCCTCCCATTATAGGTTTTTACTTACAGTAGTTAAATACCTGCAACTTAAATACCTATACCTTAAATCCCAAAGGGAAGAGCCAAGCCAATGCTTAGCCTCCCATTGGAGGTTTTTACTTACATTAGTTAAATACCTGCAACTTAAATACCTGTACCTTAAATCCCAAAGGGAAGAGCCAAGCCAATACTTAGCCTCCCATTGGAGGTTTTTACTTACAGTAGTTAAATACCTACAACTTAAATACATATACCTTAAATCCCAAAGGGAAGAGCCAAGCCAATGCTTAGCCTCCCATTGGAGGTTTTTACTTACAGTAGTTAAATACCTGCAACTTAAATACATGTACCTTAAATCCCAAAGGGAAGAGCCAAGCCAATGCTTAGCCTCCCATTGGAGGTTTTTTCTTACAGTAGTTTAAATACCTGCAGCTTAAATACATGTACCTTAAATCCCAAAGGGAAGAGCCAAGCCAATGCTAGGCCTCCCATTGGAGGTGTTTATTCACTGTCATGTACTTCTTATAATTTAATTTTTGAATCATCAGACCAAAAAGATGAGTAGGTCGTAATACTGCACAGAAGTCGTTAACACACCCCATCTTTCAGCTTCAGGGAATCTTTAACACTTAAAAAATATAACAAATAAAAATATATACCATCCATGCATCCTATTTAAAAAGTGAAAACACAAAAGAAAATACCCTACTAGAGCCTTAGGAATAAACCAAGCCTGAGTGACCGAATTAGGATATCTATGAAATTAAGGTACCGAAAGGGCATTAGTTTTAATTAACTTGTGTAACCAAGTCCCCGAGCTCATAATCTCTGGTTCGCAGGAATAAATTAGTTCTCCCGCTAATTTATTTAGGTTCCTAATCAACCTACCAAGAATGATTAGTGGCGACTCCAAATTTCAAAATCATTTAAAATAAAAATCCAAAGTCACGATTCGGTAGGGCTTTGGAGGGTCCGCGTTAGGTTAGTCAAATCTAATTAACCTAATAATCCGTTAACCCTTTAAAATAAATTTTTTTTAGAGGGTCGCGACACTGCTCAATATAATGAGTCTGGCTAAGGGAGATAACTTGTCTTTCAAAGCTTACTTTCATACCAAGAATGGTATTAGCAATACCAAGATCTTTCATGTCAAATTCTTTAGCTAGAGTAGCTTTCACATTACTCATTACAGAATGATCGGAGCAAAGAATTAACATGTCATCAACATACAAGCAAATAATGGCTATTTTATTTGACATAGAACGATGGTAAAGACATTTATCTGAATAACTAGACTGAAAGCCATAACTCTTTACCACTTTATAAAATTTAAGATGCCACATCTTAGGTGCTTATTTAAGACCATACAAAGATTTATTCAATTTACAAACTCTGTCCTTAAGACCTTTCATGACATACGCTTCCGGTTGTACCATGTAGATTTCCTCATTTAACTCTCCATTTAGGAAAACTGTTTTTACATCCATTTGATGCACTACAAAGTGTTCAATAGATGCCAAAGTAAGTAGAATTCTTATAATTGATAGATGACACACAGGTGAATAGATATCAAAATAATCTATTCCACTCTGTTGCTTATAGCATTTAGCTACTAAACGTGCTTTGTATCTAGCTATTGATCCATCACTATTCAGTTTCTTTTTCAATACCCACTTACAGCCTATAGCATTAGCCCCATTTGGCAAATTGACTAGTTGCCAAGTGTGGTTCTGCAACAGAGAGCCCATTTCATCATCTATGGCTTCTGCCCACAGTAGAGATTCCCTAGATCTCATTGCTTCTTGATAAGAAAATGGATCATCCTTTAGATAGTAAGTAATAAAGCTCATCAAAATTTTTGCGAACTCTTTCTCTTGTAGATACTCTAATTAGAACTGATTCAACAGCCAACTTTGTGGGATTAGTGCCAGAAGGGTCTGCTTCAAATTCTACAGGAGATTCTGAAATCATATCTGTAGATCCAGAAACATTCAAGCCATGATTCTGAGAAACTTATTCTCGAAGAATTCTGCATCTCTAGATTCTATCACTATGTTAGTAAATATATCCAAAAACCTATCTGCAGCACTATCTTCTACACTACCTAGATATACACAAGTAATGATTCTAGGTCCCACCTTAGGTCTCTTTGGATTTTATATTCTTACATAAGCAATACAGCCCCAAGTCTTGAGAGTATCATAACTACAGGGACGCTTATGCCATATCTCATAAGGTGTCATGGACAACTTAGAGTGTGGCAACCTATTCATGATATGATCAGTAGTTAGAACTGCTTCTCCCTAGTAGGAGGAAGGCATGCTAGCTGTAAGTAACATATAATTTAACATTTCAGTTAACATTCTATTTTTACGCTCGACAACACCATTTGATTGCAGTGAGTAAGGAGCAGTGATTTCAAGTATTATGCCCTCTGAAGCACAAAATTCTTTGAACCCTGTCATTGTATATTCTCCTCCTCTATCACTCCTAAACCTCTTAATTTTCAAGTTGAGTTGATTTTCTACTCTGGACTTGAAAATCTTAAACTTTTCAAAAGCCTCATCTTTCAATTTCAACAAATAGACATGACAATATCTAGAAAAATCGTTTATGAATGGTATCAGATACTTTCGACCTCCTCTAGTGACGTAATTTCTAAAATCACAAAGGTCATAATGTATTAGCTTAATAAGTTGTGTGCTTTTAAAAACTGACTTAAAAGGTTTTCTAGTGATTTTAGTCTGTGCACACACTTCACATTTATCAAATCGAATAGAAGTATCCAATGAAATGTTGTGAGTTTTAGCTAAATATTGCATTTTCCTGTAGTTCACATGTCCAAGTCTATTGTGCAATAACTTTGGATCAATCAGAGTATAACTCACATGGTCTATGCTAACAGCATCTAAACTCAACATATATATACCATTAACCATGAATGCACAATCGAAATAACATGAGTTAACAGATAAAGTTACTCTACCATTCATAGTTGAAAAAGACATACTAGCTTTATCAAGTAAGCTCATGGATATCAAATTCTTTTTAAGTAAAGGTACTACTCTAACATGTTTCAGAGTTAGTAATTTACCTAAATGAAGCATCAAATTTGCAGTTCCGGTATGAGTCACTTCTGCCTCACCACCATTGCAATTTTTCATGGTGTCTTTCAATTTTGTGACTTCAGTTAGTAGGTTCTTGTCATTTGCAACATGACAAGTAGCGCCACTATCCAACTACCACTTAGAAGAGATACTAGCCTTTCAATTTTTCATCATTCCAATGAAGGCTTGAGGCTAAGACTCACAAGTTAGCATATTAGCCTCATTTTGTGGTGTGTTGTTTTTTAGCTTCTCTGGTAGTTTACACTCTGCTGCCCAGTGACCTCACTTTCCATAGTTATGGCACTTTTCTTTCTTCTTCCTTTTGAAGGTAGTCTTTTTTGCCTCTAATTGTGAAGAGAATTCACTTTTTGGTGACTTTGATTTTTTTTTAGGTTTATTGGAATGTGAAACTAATTGGCAATTAACTTTTGTTGCCCTATTTGTTCCAAACCTTTTCTAGAACCGTTCTGATTCTTAATGTGAATATACCTCTTTAATTTATCCAATCCCATATGTTCTTTCAGTCTATGCATTTCAATCTTGAAAGAACTCCATTCAGCAAATAAGTTACTCAATACAAGACCAACAAAGAGATTATCAGACATGTCAGATTTATCATCTTTCAGCTTGTTTCTCATGTTCTCAAGTTCAATTAACTAAAAAGTGACACTTGAATTCATGTTGAACTTAAAGTCAAAAAATTTCTCTACTAAGAGAGTTTTAGAAAGCCCCTCTTATTTTTGGAACTAAGCATTCAAGTGATCCCATATCTTTTTTGCTGTCTTATACTCACTATAATTCATAGCTAGACGAGGATTTAGAGAGTTCATCAAGTAATCTCTACAAAAATCTTCATCTTTGTTCCATTGATATTCGTCCACATCTTCAACGATAGATGCAAAATCACTCAAAACAGTGTAAAATATTTCACATTCTTTCATGCCAAATTGAACATGTAATTTCCAACCATGAAATTCAGTGACATCAAATGATTGCAGCTTTATAATATCATAGGAACTACGCTTTGCCATTTAATCAGAGCAAAGTGTTAGAAAGAGTGCACCTTGGAGTCCACAAAGCTCACAGAGTCGAATAAAGCCCCCGACTTGAATCAAACTGCTATGTAGAGATGGAATTTGCCAAAATAAATCCCAAAAATGGATCCGTAGCACCCAAAAACCTTAAGATGAATTGTCCTCGTCGTCAGAAATTCGCTGGAAACTTCTGATTGCCGTATTTCCGCCGTCCGACCTCTGTTTGACACGAGTGACCACTCAAAACGTTCATATCGACGAGTAGAACAAAATTCAAGTGGTTTCACCCTCTGAAATTGGCTGCGAGTTCGTCGTGACGAGATCTTCAAGTAGACACCTTACTCACTCAAATCTGACATACGATTCTAATACTTCAAGCTTGTTGGAGGTTATTAGTTTTGAGAGAGAAGATTAAGAATTTGAAAGAATATGACTTTTGGGTTGTTTGAAGTATTACATCAAGAGACATCAAGTTTGGAATGCTCAACAGTGTTACCTCCAGTATAGGAAACCCTAAGATTTATATGCGAGTTATTAGGCTCCAGCCCATAAACACGCTTTCATCTATTGGGCTTATATGTGAACATATTATTTGGATTATATATATTAATAATATATCCAACAGTCTCGAGACTCGCACGTGATTCCTCTTTGCAAGGGAGATCCATGGTCGTGCGCAAGCGATACCATTGAAGAGAACGAAGTAGGAGAGAGTGTGGGATGAACAGTAGACAATCCTCGGGAGGCTCAAGTGGTGGGCGACAGATAAGGAGTATTGTAAGGTAAAACTTAGTCAATGAGGAGAGGTGAGACCGTTGTTCAAGTGAACTACATCAATGATCTTTTCTCTGGGCCACCAAAATGAATAGCGAGAGAGTCATCTAGGGATGCGGCCACTATGGTTAGCGAGCAATATATTGCGACTCGGCCATCTTGTAGTAGGGAGATCTCAGAATGATGCGCTTCCACATGTCACGAGGACATTGGGCCATAGGTATGTGGCCACGCATCAAAAGGACACGGGTTCGGCATCAAACAACTAGGAAAGGTTAAGTGTAGATCTTGCCGAGGCATTTCGTAATGACCCCCACTCCGTGCCCACTGCAAAAATCTTTCTAAATCATCCCAAGAGTATATGGAAATTCCAGGATCCTGGCTCTAATCTAGAGTGAGTACTACTTAGAACGTCGAATCACCAAATATATCTCCAATCAACGCATAACCTTGAGCCCTCTTTAGTTAGTTTGATAAGGTGAATGATATATGATTTTTTTATGTAAATTTTGAATATTATATGACGACAAAATTATCTATATATAACATAAAACCGTATAAATGTTTAATATTCATGTATCTTCCTAGATAAGATAAGGTCAAGCATAAGTGCGGCAGCTATTTCTTGAACTCGACTCAATCTAATATCGGTAGACCTATTAAAATGAGTCTTTAACCCACATGTGACTCATAAAAAAAAAATGGTCATAAAAGGGTCACTCTACAGCTGAAGAGCCTACTCTTAATGGGTTTTGAAATTTAAAGTAAAAAATAATTGAGTCTAAATGGGTTCTAAAATAAACTCATTTCTAACCCACCAGCTCAGCCTCTTTTCTTTCTCTCTCCTTTCTGTCCCTCTTCACCCTTTCGTTGCTCTCGGATCGCCGTATTCTCTTCCTCCAAGTTCCAACCTAATCCTGAATGCTCGCGCCTCAGCATCTCGTTCAACTCTTCGAGCTCTTCGATCTGCTTCATCAAGTTGTCAATCTCAGGGTTCTTAGAGCCAAGCATGCCCTTGAGCATCGGGACGAGAGACGTCATCTCACGTACGAGCTTTGTGCTTGAGAAGCGACTCGCGCTCGAGGAGTTCCCCAACGAAGCGGAGGAGCTCGGAGATGTGCGGCGGGCAAGGCTTAGACCTGGGCAAAGGAGCGCACGAAGTAGGCGCTGAAGGAGTGGCCGAATGGTGCCTTTGGGTAGGACCACTTGGTGGAGCTCGGAGGGCGACGACGGCTTCAGTGGATCATTGAGGACTAGTCTAAATGTCGTTTGACCTAATATGTTATACGATGATATCCAATATCATCATTCAATTAATTTAAATTCAAAAATAATATTAAACTATTTTTACATAATTCTAAAATTAATTTAATTATGTACCAAAAGTTTATAGATCGTATTAAACATTTTAAAAGTTGAAAGTTGAATTAAAGTTTAAAAATTATATTAAATATATTAAAAATTTAAAAATCACGTTAAATATCAAGTCAAAGTTTTAGATTTATTTGTATCATTTTTACCGGCAATTAAGATGTTCCGTATTAGTACGAAACGCTGCCCGATTACAGAAAGATCTCACATTATGTGCAAAAGAGATTATTAAATTTGATGAAGTAATCTTAAATGAAGGAGCAAAAAGAACAACCGAGAGAGAGAAAAGGACGGCCAGTGGCAGTGGAACAGACAAATCGGACGGACAAGGATTTGGCAACGAGTGAATCAACGACCAAAGTCAAAAGCACTCCCCGAAGGAAGCACGCCAAACGACCCGTAAAAAATGAGTGAGGACACGAAACGGGGAGTGCCGGTGACGCGCTCGACCGCCAAAAACCGCGCGTGGGCGTAGCGAGGCGGTTACCTGTTGCCCACTGGTGCGCACTGCGCACCATGTGGTTGGGGTTCGCGATCGCAGATCGTGGAGACGTGTCCGGCCTGCACGAAACGGCCGGAGCCCGGGCAAGCGGTTACCACCATGCGGCCCCACCCCGCTTGGCAACACCCGCGTTGGCGATTTCCGAGGGATTGGTTTAGAGAAACATCTGCGATTGGGTCCGATGGGTGCCATATCAATCCCAGCGATCGGGTCCCTGCCTCTCCTTTTCTTTGTTTCGTTATGCACTTTAAACTTCATTATTTTCAAAAGAGGTTAGTACCATATCAATCCAAATCCAATTTGTTTCATTAGTGCTGGCTGATCAAAGTTAATCAAAATGATTGAATTAGTACAAATATACAAACGGTTTAGTACCGAATTTACCAAAAAAATATTTATGATCAAATTAATACAATTATAATAAGTACGATTTTTTTTTATAATTTTCTCAGATAAGTGGCCAACGTCTTTTTTTGGGCAACACGTAAAGACATACGATCAAAATATTAATAGCGTAGCAATGTGGCGACTGTTATTTGAATTCAATTGGCCATTGTTGTGTTGTACGAAAGATTTGTGAGTGTAGTGTTCATACTTGCTTTAGGCATTGTGCTGACACCAAAAATTGATAAATGTTTGGTTATGATCAACTTGGTCGATAATAGCAGAGTTAGGTGAACAACGGTAGTTGTCTATAGAAAGAACATTTAACAACTTGGAAGTTTATCGACAGCAAACATCAATTATTGATGCGAACCTTCGCTTGGATGAAGTTATTGACATTGACTTATAACTGTTGAGGAGCGATATTTTCACATATGTAATTTCTTTTAGAAAGTGTTTCTAAATAATGGGGAATTTGTAACTATTGGATGGTTATGTTTATGGCCGCTATTTTAGGATTTTGTAACTTTTTGTGGATAAGTGTTATTGTATATTTATATAACCGTAGATAAGATTAGGAAGTTATTTATTCTGAAAATAGGATTATAAAGTTATCTTTTTAAATTCAATAATAGTTTTGTAACAATTGATTGTGAGTCATGAATAGCTCTGTCATACTCTTTGTAAAACCCCCTTTATCAATGGACGTTTTTTGAAATTTAACTTTATCTTTACTTTTATGCAATTCAAATGGCTAGCTGTAATTGCCTCCAATCTTCCTACCTTCAAATTTCCTTTCATCTACTTTCCTTACTAAATTCAACTAAAGATCCTCCACAACTTTTGTCAATTCACTCATCGATACATTCATATTTTAAAAAACCGACACTTTTCAGTGAAACACCTTGACAAGAACATGAAAATGGATACTGGTAAAGATCTTGACACGTTGTTTTAAACATGACATTGAGATATCAAACAATTTCTCAAAGTATAAAGGATTCGTCAACGAGCCACCCATTGTCACTAATTAGGAAATATTACCAAAAAAGTCCTAAACACGTTACAATTGTGCCAAGTTAATCATTAACCTTTTTTTGTGCCAGTTGAATTCTAAACCTTTTGCATTTATCTCAATTCAGTCCATTTAGCTAATTTTGACTGAAAATCGCTGACGTGGCTACCGGAGCTAATATGTCGAGTTCTAATAATATTTTAATATATTTTTTCTTTTTCTTTTTTCTTTTTTTTCTATCTTTTCTTCTTCCTTCAATTGGTCACTAGACCTCAGCATTGGCCAGAGGTGAGGGCCAGCGAGGTCGACCTAGGCGACTGAATGGAGGAAGAAGAAAGGGCAAAAAAATAAAATAAAATAAAAGATAAAAATATTTGAAAAGTATTCAAAAATTAGTAACACTTGCCATGTCAACCTCAGTAATGCCACATTAGCAATTTCTAAGCAAATTTGGCCAGATAGACTCACTCGACAAATGTTTAGGGCTAAGATGGAAAAAAAAAATAGAGATGGAATGATTACAATTGCATTAGGTTTATAAATTTTTTTAATAATTCTCCCGCACTTGTCAAGTAACTCAACGGAGAAAGTTTGCAATTTATAATGTAGCAAGGAGTTATCCTACTTTTTTAATAGAAAAAATTCTCCTCTATTTCTTTTTATTCCAACACTTAAGATGTGTTTTCAATTTCTAATTCCAAATGAAACGTACAATGTGCTTTCTAGACTTTCACGCATTTGGTTTGCTGAAAATAATTACCCAACAGAAAAATATTTACAGTCAAAGAAAACATTCATACTTAGAATAGTGAAAATGAATTCACTAATCTAAATATAGGGAAATTTTTTCCATGAAAATGATTTCATTGAATGAATTTTCCACTATGATGAAGTTTTTCCCAAATAAATGCAACGGGTAGGTGTATAATAAGTACTATGATAAGTTGTACTAAGTATCATTGTAATTTATAAGTAATGTGACTACATATATAAAAACGTCGTATATCTTTCGTGTGTATCTACAAATATATAACTGCATGTCGCGGGTTGGATTAGTAAGGTGATTTTTTTTTAGGCAATTGTTACTAATATTTTAATACTTTTCAAATATTTTTATCTTTTATTTTCTTTTTTGTTGCCCTTTCTTCTTCCTCCATTCGATCGCCAAGGTTCACCGGCCAAAGGTGAGGGCCAACAAGGTCGACCTTGCTAGCCTCTAGTAAAGCTCACCCTGATCGGTCCTCAACTCTGGCTGACGTCGAGTTCTAGTGATCGACTGGAGGAAGAAGAGAAGACAAAAAAAAAAGAAAAAGGAAAAAATGAAGCAACATGTTTTAAAAATATTAAAATATTATTAGAACTTAACATATTAGCATCGACAGTGCCATGTTAGCAATTTTTAACCAAAATTGGCAGGATAGACTAACTTGGCAAATGTTTAAGACTAAGATGGAAAAAAGAAATTACAGCTGAATAATTACAATTGCATTAGGTTTATGAATTTTTAAATAATTCTCCCGCACCTGTCAAGTAGCTCAATGGAGAAAGTTTTCAATTTATAATGTAGCAACGAGTTAACCTACTTTTTTAAAAGACGGAATTCTCCTCGATTTCTTTTTATTCCAACACTTAAGATGTGTTTTCAATTTCCAATTCCAAATGAAGCGTATGTTGTGTTTACTTGAGTGAAAGAATTTTTTGCAAATTGGCTTTCTAGACTTTCACTCATTTGGTTTGTTGAAAATAATTACCCAACAGAAAAATATTTATGGTCAAAGAGAACATTCATACTTAGAATAGTGAAAATGAATTTCCTAATCTAAATATAAGGGAAATTTTTTTTTCCATGAAAATGATTTCATTGAATGAATTTGCCGCTATGAGGAAGTTTTTCCGAAACAAACGCAACGGGCAGGTGTTTAATAAGCATCAAATGGGCACTGATTGAAAATACTCGATTATTATTAGGGAAGCACGTTATATTCCTAATTAGTTATGTCAATTCTTTCATCATATTAAAAATCCCGTTGAAGTCTCACCATGATACTAGTTAAATAACTAATGTTTAATCAAAGTTTTGGAATTTTCAATTGTGAGATTATCTTTTCGCCATGGTAAAGTCAACGTCCTTTCAATCGATTTAGAGGCGGTGGTCTCTGAGGAGTGAGAAATATCCCACCGACCTTTTTCCCTTAGTGACAGCTGCTAGTTTTGTAAATAAACGTTATAATTTATGATTAATATTACGAAAAATCTCAAATTAATGATACAAATTATTTTTTTTATCATAAAAAATTTTAAAACAGTACACTTATGAAAAATTTTATCTCAAACTATTTTTTTTTTACCATCCAGAAACCAAACACCTCAAACAGGTACATCTATAACAAACTTATCTCAACCTATTTTTTTACTACAAAAAAATTTCAAACTGATATACTTATGACAAATTTACCTTCCATTAGTGTTTACTGAGTTAAATGACACGGCGTATTAGTTTGAGATTTTTACCCTATTTTTTTTTTGTCACAAGTATATCAGTTTGATGCTTTCGTTGTATTAGCTCAATTTAACAGAAACTAATAGAGGATAAATTTGTCACAATTGCACAAGTTTATGATTTTTTGTGGTAAAAAAATTAACTTTGAATAAATTTATTGCATGTGTACCAGTTTGAGATTTTTGAGGGTTAAAAAAAATTTATGATAAATTTTATCACATGTGTACTGGTTTTGGTTTTTATTGTTAAACAATAATTTGAAATAAATTTTTCGTAAGTATACCAGCTTGAAATTTTTCATGATAAAAAAAAATAGTTTGGAATATATTTATCACATATATATATCAGTTTGAGATTTTTCGTGATATTAATCTTATAACTTAAAAAGAGTAGAGTCACTATTCATTAACAGGACACATTTCCTCAACACATTCATTAAGAAGCATTATAGTAACAAAAGTTATATTTGATATTATTTCATTCCAATGGAATGTTCCAGGGATTGCCTATATGACGAAGCTGTCATTTTGAGTATGATAGAGCTCATTCCATTTTCAAGTTACGTCACTAACTCGAAACATATTTAAGAACCATGGACCAGATCAAATTCTTAATCTGATTTCTTAAATTAGGTTTTCCGCGATTGGATCAAGAAGAAAGACGTCATAGAGGTTTCCTGACCATCTATGATTTTACTTTTATCCGATAGCACGGTATCATTCCAAGGAAGACGGAAACTTCGTCGACGTAAGTTAAACTTTCTTTTACAGCCAATTACTAAACTGCACCAATTTTGAATAAGTTAAAATAAAAAGTAAAAGCTAAAAAGTATGGACACTCTTTGGGATCTTCATTTCTATATCGAACGCGCGTTGAACACTGACACACATCCGAGAAGTGGTTAGCTCGTGTTGAATACCAACACACATCCAATACATGATCAACGTATGTCAGGCATTCGACACGTGGTCAATGTGTGTCAGATATTTGACATATAGTCAACACTCCGGACGAACGATCAATATAGGAATCTAGCATCCTGACACATCGTTTTGACATGTAAGGGGTCAAATTTTTTTAAAAAAATCAATATTTTAGTGGTCAAAATGTAAGTATATGAAAACGTAATATTCTAAAAGCTTCTTCCATCCTAATATATTAAACGTATTATAACGTGTTAAAATTTTCTATTTTTTGAAAAATAATATGTCCGTCGTCATATTGCTTGTTAGTGCTACTTAGAGTAGAAGGCATTCATGGAGAAATGGGATAAGATATATGTACTTTCAATAATATAATATAATATATTTGAACAAACAAATCTAATATGAAAATTAGTTATTCTAAAAATGATAACCCAAATTGATCATATTATAAAAAGGTTAATATGACTAAAAATTAATACACAAGTAATAGATTTACGTTAAATTAATTTTTTAAACATAATATCTCAAACCGATATATATATGCCAAATTCATTTAAAATTTTTTTATTATAAAATTTCAAATTAATATATATGTAATAAATTTGTTCTTCATTAACTTCGGTTAAATTTTATAAAAAATTTATTAAATTCCTCAACATTCCATTGTTTTTTTCTTTGGGTCCGAAGAAAGTGCAAGAGGCTTAAAATTATAAGTGACGTGACAAATTTATACTGTTGGATTAGATTGACGGTCAAGATCTCCCCTGAAAAATCTAAGCACCAGTCGTAAAATCTAGCACCTCCACGCTCCCGCAAAATTTATCACTGTTTTGCCATCGTTCGAGCGTAAAAAGGGGAAGTTCCGAAGGGCAATATCGTAACAACATCTCAAGTGGCATTTATCCGACGTGGAAATAAAGTCTGGGCCAAGTTAAATTTTTCCCTTTTTCTTTTTTTATAAAAAATTTATAAATAGACACCACCGCGTTCAACAAAAGAGCGCTCCACCATTTTCCCATTATCCGCGAGCTTTTTCGCTCTTTTGTCGCTTTACAGTGATGACCTGCACAACACCCGAACATCTCCCAGCTATAACCCACGCTCCCCACCACCAGCATCACGACACCCAATTTTTACTCACAGACCGTACACCGATGCAGAGGACATAATGGTAAAAACCCATCGCGTAACGACACCCATTTTCCGCAAATTCACATTCCATATTAGTATTCCAATATTTGTATCGCATCATATGCAGAAGCAGAAAAGAAAGGGCTGTGCGAGAGACCTCCCCCCTTCACAAAACCATGGGGACCCACACCCCCAACCCTTTACATTTCCAAAATGACGTTATTACCCCCCTCCCGAAAAAAAAAAAAGGGCAAAAAGAGAGAGATATCAGAGAGCCCCAAAAAGCAAAAACTTCCCCCCCCCCCATTGACCACGGTCCTTCTCCTTCACGCTTCCCCTGAAACCACCCAAAAAAAAAATAAAAAAAGAAAGGAAAACATGGTCCCCATCTTCCCCTTCAATTCGCAGTAACATTAATTTATTCATCCTACACCTAAATTTAAACCCAAAAAAAAACCCTAATTTTCCCCTTCCATCTTCTTCTTCCTAATACTAACTTCTTCATTCTAAAGCAAACTCCTCCGAAAAAAAAAAAAGACCTAGTATGAAGCCACGGTGAGAGTGAGCCAGCATCATCAATACGTCCACTCCTGAGGTAGCCGGACCTCATGGCCCATCACCGGCTGCGCGCGGAGGTTCCGCCGAGGCTGTGCGCACGGTCCGCTCGCCGGAAACTTCCATACACCATCTACCACAAAGACAAACGCACAATCGACCATATACGCTTCAAATCTCCGCGACTTTAAACCGCACGACGTCCTTCAATCGCATAGAAAGATGTCGAAGAGGAAAAAAAAAAGAAGAAAAAGAAAAGAAAACTAACCAGCTTCGTGAGCCAGACGTCCGTCGAGACTTCGGGTCCGGAGCCCCGGCTGAGCGTGCCGAGAGCTCAGGTTCATGTTGAGAGCTTGAACCACTTTGGCCGGTACTAACACCGTCGGACAAGCTGAACCACCAGACAAAAAAGATGGTGAGAGCCGTGTACGCAAATCCACATTCGAAATGCCCAGACACAATAACAAAAAGAGATCATGGGTCAATAAATGTTTGCAATAAATAAGCATCTACTGCTCTTCACCGGCCCACTGATACCAAAATTAAGAATCGCCAGTCAAAAAGCACCCCCGATTATGAGTGGATGACGTCGCACATCCCACCCAAAGAATACACACCCTACAACGTTACGCTTCCGACTTGAGACCGAGAATGGAACGAGAAGCCACTAACCGTGCTTCTTGCGCGGTTCGGGTTGAGACCCAGCTCTGCGGGGCAAGAACACGCCGGTGCCAGCGGACTCCCTCTTGGCAGCGGCCGGAGGAGGGCCCAGGAACACCGCCCGCATGCCAGTGCCGTTCTGGAGTTGGTGGTGTTGGAGGCGGCCGCTCTGCTGCTGCCGCCGCTGCGTCTGCTGAAGCGAAGGCCATGCAGATGGGGACAAGCCCAGGGTGGTCCGGCCACCACCGTTCCGGGCACAGACAAGAGCGTCATCGTCTCTCGTCCCTTGATGGGCCACCATTCGCTGCTGCTGTTGCGTTGCTTTCGGTTGCGTTCCCCAAACCCCAGAATCTCGCTGCTGCTGCTGCTGCTGTTTCAGCTCCTGCAGCACAAAAACAAAAACGAGAACGAAATTTCTGAAGCTCAGACACAGTATTTCAACTTTGTCATTTCACAGCGAGCCTCAAGTGCGTGTGCGTTTCCATGCGAACCTGATCGAACAGCATCTGCTGGCAGGAAAGCGACTGCTGTGGGTACAAATTGACGTTCGAGTTAGGGTTCTTCGCCGGATGGACAGGGCTTGCGGCGATTTTCCTCGGGTAAAAGTAATGACCCGGGACATTTGTGCCGTACTCGATTTCGTGAAGCTGCCGCAACTTGTGAAGTCTCATCTTCGCAGCCTCCACGGCGGCCTCGCGCAGTAGATCCCAGCTGCCCGGAGGAGACGAGGCCTGGAATGGCAGAGGAGCTTGACAACAACCGCACAGAGTCGATTGCGGCGAAACAGACAGACGCCGTCCCTGACGGGGGAAAAAGGGAATAGAGACGATGACACTTCATAACATTTGAAATAAAATCTGAGAAAACGAGAACGCGCTAGTGGGGCAGAACTAGAAAGACCATTTTGTATAGACAGTACCTTCGAGTAAGCACAAGCAAAATCAGAAAAGATGGGCTTCTTGAGACCCTCCCCGCCGAGAGCCGTGCCGGCCATTCTCCGGGTGAGGTCGGCGATGACGAAGTCCTCCTCGTCGCTCTCAGTCTCCGTGGAGCCGAACACCGACTCGACCGGAGAGCCGAGGCCCGAGTACCCTCCGCAGGGCCCGAAGCCGCAGCCCGAGTTGGAGCCCGGGTCGACGCCCTTCTTCGCCGCCGCCACCACCGCAGCTAGGAAGTCGTCGTCGCCGTCGGCGAGGAACTGGGGAGGAAGCCAGAACACCCCGTCGTCCAGAGCGTCGAGCATGGCCATCCTCAAGCGCAAAAAAAAGAAAGAAAAGCAAGAAAGTATCGGAGTGCTTGTGAAATGGGGGGAAGGGTTTCTAATAGAGAGAGCGAGAGAGAGAGAGAGGGAGAGAGAGCGCGCCAGTCGCTAATGAAATGGCAGAGCGACCCAGTTCGATTTCTGCTGGGTATTTGCAGACCTAGGGGTCCCAGCAGGAGAGAGAGAGAGAGAAACTGCCGCTTTAAGAAAAGCAGAGATGTGTGGGCCGGGAGCGAGTGAGAGAGGGGTTTGAAGAAGGAGGGGAAGGAGAAAGGTTTTTTTTTTTTTTTCCCTCGGGGGATTGGGGGAAGACAGAGAGGTTCATTCTTCTGTGGGAAGGGCGCTTGGCTTTATAAAAAGCAGAGAGACAGGCCACAAGGACCGAGGGGACTGGCTCACGCGTCGGCCGAGGGGAGTGGGAGGCACGCGCCGAGAGTAGTGGGAGAGTGGCGGGACCCACGTCGCCCACACGATACCGTTGAGGCCAGGTAAGGCGGAGAGATCCGACGGGAGGAGGAGGCCGGTACAAAATGGGGAGTTGAGAATGCATGTGAGCGAGGGCCAGCCCAGGCCCCCCGAGCCTTTGCGGTCTGAATTCTTTTCGAATTTTGGAATTGCGATTTTCTCGCTCTCTCTCTCTCTCTCTCTCTCTCTCGGACGGGCGTGCCAATGCCGTGCCAAGAGTCACAAGCAACTCGCCGAAGTGGCTCGCCGCCTTCGACCGTCGGTCGGACTACATTGCTTTGAACTTTGGGCTTTACCAACACAAAGTAAATAGATTTTTCCTTTTTTAACCCTATTGAAACGATAAAGAGCGAAGGTTTTCCTAATCCCAATATTATAAGAAAGATGATTGGACTATGCAATATCCATAATTATTAAATTTATTATTATAATGCATTGCATTGTTCTTTATTAAAGGACAATAAATCATCCCTAAAAAAAATGAATTGAGGATTTACCTTCGTGAATATAAGTTTCTAAGAGATTTTTTTTTCTCTTGATCGTATGAACCACATTAACTATTGGGTATTTCTCTTCTCTTATTTTATCTCTTTTTTTATTATCATTAAAACAGATAAAAAAAGGTTTTTTTTCTCTTGTTCTCCCCGAAGAAAATCTTACTTCTTTTATTAAATTTTAAAAAAGAGGGGATTTACATGGGGTGATGCTACAAACTTTTTCAACCGCTACACAAAGCTTTCCAAACTTTCGTATTACTATTAGCCCAATGCGGGTAAGCATAGTTTCGAGGTAAAATTTAGAATTTAGAATCAAATTTGTAAGAAATCAACCTAGTTCTGGGTTTCAGGATATGCAAAGTAGATTTCAATTTTCGAACATTGGAGAACCCATTTTGAAGGATAGGATCTAGGCTCCAGAGAAATGGACCTTGAAACTTGTAATCTAAAACAGTTTTTTGTATTTTTCTTTGTATGTATTTTGGCGCGATCCTATAATATTCTATGACATTCGATAATAAGTGTGTAATATCAAACCACTAATATGAGCTTCAATTTCTTGCAATATCTATGGCTAATATTTTTATTTTGTTAATATTTATTCATATATCTAAATATGAATTGTAGTAAATGGATTGTAATAGTAAATTATGGTCATCAAATGTGACGATTCAATTGTTCAATTAAGAATACAAATGAAATTTGAGTAGACCCTAGAACCGATCTTGAAACCTGACATAATAGGTTCCAGGTTCCAATGTATATATGATAAGTTTCAGATTTTAGAAAATGAATAACCTGCTCTGGTGGATAGGTTTCAAGTTTCGGATGTAATTTATACAAAACTTGAAACCACTTACTCCTAATTAGCCATCAATCCTCCCCCATCTTTTTTCCCGTCTGCCATGTCTAGCTAGTGATTTTTCAAGGGTAACAAATTGTAGCTCTTATTTATTTATTTTTTAGTCAAATAAATTTTTTTGCTCTTGAATAGCCTAAAACAAATTTAGGTTGATATAGTAACTACAGAAAAAGAAGAAAAATATTCAAATAATCGCTACAAAAACATTATGACCTTATAAAAACATGTTCAACTTCATAACAATTTTTTTTGGGTCCAATTTTATCTCGGCCATTTGAAATTATCATCGTAATGCCAAGTTCTTCATTTTTCCTTATGTCATTCGTTAATTCGCCATTGAACGATGGTAATTGGTGTGGCACAGTTATGCACCTCGTAATTTTTTATACAACACAACATCATCTATGCACGCGAATGAGCTATTAAATAAAAACAGCTAAAATGGCATGCTTAAAGTATTAGAAAAATCAAGAGATGAAAATTGAACCATCTCTCAATCAGGCTCCGTTTGTTTTGCGGAGAATGAATGATTTGGACAACGTTTTTCATAAAATATTCGCTTATATCACTAAATGAATGAACGATAAGTAGTCTCTTCGTCCATGGAAATGTTTAGATATAAATTATTGTCGAGATAATGAAAATATTTTGCATTAGTTAATTATTTCAAGTAGAACAAATGATTATTTTAAGGAAAATGATGTTCAAATCATTCAATTTTTTTTTTGTCTCAACTTTAAAAGAGCCGACGAGCAAATTTCGAGGAAAGACAATGAAATTTCGGCTAAAAACACTATTCATCACGAGGTAATGCTGGGATAATGTTTTTATTAGGACGAGAAGCGCGAGTATGACCCGGGCAGGACACGACCATTAGCGCGTGCGCCGTGAGGCAATAGCAACCCGACACGAACTTTGGCCAGTCGGGATGGAACAGGCTGCTAGAGCGCCGACCCTATAACCCGACAATCAGATTGGCCGCACCATAATTTGAACGAACAACGTCGTTAATTAATAGAAGGAACCTAGGGTCTCCCCTAGGCAAGGTGGAAATTTCTAATTAAACAACTTCAACGCAGGGCAGCACGACAGAATTTTGACGAATTCACTTATCTTCAACTGCAATAAATAAATAAAAAAAGATTTGCTTTCAAGAAGATAAATCAAATAAGTTCGTTTTCATCAAAATGCATCAGTATAGAGAGAGCCGTCCCGAATTAGGCACTATTTGGTAATGTTTTTTTTTTTGTAAGATAAGAATATATTAGTTAAACACAACGCAGGTACAAAAAAAGCCAGACACAAACCTCGTACCCAAGGTTACACAAGTAATGTCCCCGAGGGTACAAGGGTGTTTGGCAAAGTAAAAATACAGACCGATAGAGAACATGCCCAAACACAGCCACTACCAAACCCAATAACAGCCCAAACACGGAGGGCCAAAACAACAGAGCCAAAGGCTAAAAACAAACACGCCTATTAAGCCCACGAATTAGTAGCAAACAGGCTCACAAGCCGTCTGCTGTGGTATTCAAGCCAGCAGCAACCAGTAATCACCAGTAAGCTAGAAACCATACTATGGCAGGATCAACTGGCAGCTCAAAACAACAAAGACAGCAGCAGTAAAAGAAGGGCAAGAGGAGTCCCAGACCCCATAACTCAATCAAAGATCGTCGAAGGAATACTCCATCTCTATTGTACTCTTCTGTTTCGACGCGTATCAGCAACAGGTTTGAGGGACAAGGCTTTGTCTCTCATCGCTTTGATCAAATGCTTCTCAAGTGCCGGTAAATAGAGCACATGATTCCGGAACAAGATGTTGTTCCTCTCTGTCCAAATAAGGTGACACATGGCCGTGAATAAAAACAGAGCAATTCTATGATGGAAATGATGTCCTCTAATAATCCTCGACGCCCATCGGAGAGTATCAAGCCATCCTTGGTTAGTCCAAACAATATTACATTTGGAGGCCCAAAATTGAGCTAGAGAAGAAGTAATACTACAGCTAAAAAATAAGTGATTAATAGAGTTCGGCCCAAGATGGCAATAAGCACAAAGCCCTTGATCAATTCTAGTATAGCTGAGCAATTAAACTTGCGTGGGTAGACGGTTCAAGGAGATGATCCAGAGGAGAAAAGCATGCCGAGGGATGATATTACGATCCCAAACAAATGAGTACCATGGAAGGGGGGGCTTTTGAACGAATAGAATCCCATGCTGAAGAGATGGAGAAGGATCTCGACTGGTGAGCCAACCACTGCAACTGATCAGGTCTCTCCGGTACCAATCGAGGGACAAGATCAGTCCAAGAACAGAATTCTGCATACATACTGGAGGGAGGGGGATCCGAGGACAGAAAATCCCTAACGGTGGCATCCCTCGAGATACCCGAGCAATAGATTTCCCTATCAGAAAAAATTTTGTACAACGGGCCTTTAGGGTGCCAATTATTGAACCGAAAGGAGACGGAGTCGCCTTTACCAATCCGCCACCGAAAGGACATATCAAATGTTGAACGAAGGTCAAGGATTTTCTTCCACGACCAAGAACAGATAGTAGGCTTACGTACAACCCAAAAATTTTTCGACTTCAGGAAAGTCGAATGTATTCACTTACACCAGAGAGATTCCTTGTCAGTAAAAAGGAGCTAAATATGCTTCACTATGGCAGCTTTATTGCAATCAGTCAACTCACGGATACCCAACCCGCCTTCCAATTTAGGCTGACAAACATCATCCCAGGCTACTTTAACCCCTCCCACACCCAACTCGGGACCTTTCCAAAGAAATTGTCTAAGTATGCGCTCAATGCTGAAGAGAACCGATTTCGAAAGGGTGAAGACACTTGCCCAAAAAACATGTATGGCATGTAAGACTGACTTAATGAGCTGAAGTCGACTAGCAAATGAAAGAAACCGGTGGCACCATAATTAAGCATGAGCAGTAATAGCATTAACCAGCAAGGTACAATCTTTTTTAGAGAGTCTAGACGCAATGATCGGAACACCCAAGTAACGGAATTCTATTCCAAAAAAGTGATTCTTATTGAAAACATTTTTGTGATTCTGTTTTTTTAGAGAATCAGAATGTGTTTGGAAACCGCATAAAATTTCCGTTCTTGGAATAGAAATATATTTGGTAACTGCAAAAATTTCTACTCTCGGTCATTTAATTCAAACAATTACATAATCACATTTGATGACAAAAAAAGGAAAAATAACTAAATCAAATGGTGATTGTAGAGCAAACAAAAGGGAAAAAAAGAGAAAAAAAATAAGAGTTACAAAGAAGAAAGTTAATATATATATTTTAATCTGGGAACTAGAAGAGGATTGCCAAATTAGTGCATATAGCCGCCTCGTCGCAGCCATTTAAAGTTCGACCGTCTTCTTGAATGAGTGAAGTAGAGATAACCTTAGTGTTGTCACTGCCTAATGTTCATCCCAGCTTTCTATCTAAAAAAAAAACAAAAAAAGAGAGAGAGAGAGAGAACATTCGAAGGCCATGCCAAATTGCCAACTTTTGAAGCGCTTTGGGGACGATTTCAATTCCCGTTAAATTACACCAGAACACTCTTCTTTTTGTATTATAATTCAAAAGGGTCGGACTAGTTCGCGATGTTACCGACCAACGAATCGAGAGCATACCCACACGGTCAAATAGAAATGAGATTCATAACACACTATCCTTTAAATAGTTATGCCACATCATTATCATGTCGCAATGCATCCATCATATAAAATACTATATACCACAAAAAATACTTTTCTCGCTATTGTAGACACATGATTTTTAATTACTTTTTCTCTTTTAAAATTAATAGAAAATCCATAAAAATTTATAAAATTAAAAAAAAAATCAACTTTGGAGACCTTGGCCAAGCCTAGAAAACCAATTTTGACCAAAAATAATATTTCATATTTTCAGTATTTTTCGGTATTTTTATCTTCGAAAATTAATAGAAAATCCATAACAATTCATAAAATGAGGAAATTAACTTTGGGGACCTTGGTCAAGCCTAGGGAACCAATTTTGATCAAAAAATGATTTTTCATGTTTTCAATATTTTTCGATATTTTTATTTTTAAAAATTCATAAAAAAATCAAGAAAAATGAGAAAATTGCAAAATCAAGTTTAGAAGCCTTGGCAAAGCCTAGGGAACCAATTTTGAACAAAAAATATTTTTCCATATTTTTTGCATTTTTTATTTATTATTTTATTTTTAGAAAATAGAAAAAAGTGTTTGAAAATTAATAAAAAAAATAGCATTTGAGGTCATGAAAATGTGAATAAATAGTCAGTATTTTTCCTTTTAATTTTCTCTTCATTTTGGCCAAGGAAAATATCAAAAATTAATCTGGAATCAGGAATTACTTTGTTAATCTCGTTTTCAAATTAATTGAAAATAATAATAATAAATTAATTATTATTATTATAAAAATTCATTTTTAGCTCTATAATTTTTTATTTTTGCATTTTTGGAGTTGTGACATTGCTCTCTAATAGCCTAAATGTTTTGACGTTTGATTTTCTGAATTCAGTCTATTGTTTGGCACTTCTCTCTCTCGGGCAGATCCCCGCTAGTCCATGATAACGGAAAGATCCATCATAGCTCTCTCCTTTGCGTTGCTTACTTCTCTAGCTTCAGCACTTGTCCTTGTGGTTCAAGCTGAACAAATTTCGGGTCTTATCAGCATTAATTGCGTGGCAACATTTGCATACATGAACAAGGAAATATGCGTCACATACGAACAGGATGAAGGATTCATAGACTCTAGAGAGGTCATGGAGCTCGCTTCTTCCATATCCTCTGCTTTGCTTCTGGTACTCGTGGCGTTGATAACCTTTCATTGGGAACATGTGGTCCTCCCTCGGGGCTTTCAAGTCTGGCGATCCAGATCCCTTCGTGTCCTCTATCATCACCAGATTCGGTCGTACTGGAGTCTATAATGCCTTCACGTTTAGGAGCCCGAACGTGATTGTGACCAAGTCTAAGCCATATCAAAGAATATTGACCGATGATAAGAAATTCCAGCCTGGTTGGCCCATTTCAACTTTGAAATTAATCGGGAGGAAATCATTTATAGTGATTTCATATGAAGAGCACAAAAGGCTTAGGTGTTTGACCACCACTCCAGTCAATGGTCATGAAGCTTTGTCTTTGCACTTGATAAGTGGTCGAAGGCGGAACAAATTAAGTTCTTGACTGAACTTCGGAAGCTCACCTTCAGGATAATCATGTATACCTTTCTTAGCTCAGAGAGCGAACCGGTGATGGAGGCTTTAGAAAGGGAATACGCCACTCTCAATGATGGTGTTAGGGCCATGGCCATCAACATCCCAGGATTTGCTTATCACAGAGCACTTAAGGCTCAGAAAAATCTAGTGACAGTATTCTAATCCATAGTGGAAGATGATGGCCGTCCGATCGGCCGTCCGTCTACACCGACGGTCTCCCAAGATCTCCGTAGACAAATTCTAGCAACGAAATAATCAAGATTTCGAGACGACATACCTGATTTAGCGTCCGTCATCATTTGTCACGAGGTTCCAACGATTCGACTTCGAAAACTCCTTCACGAGGCGAGGTCTTCTCCTTTATTACCCTTCGGTTGTCCGACGTCGATGAGGCGGCCGCAAGCTCCGGCTTTATCTCCCACAAACTCTCTCTCTCTCTCACGTACCATTTATAGAGAGGAAGAATGAAGGAAGTTTCAAGAGCAAAATGGCAAAAACTATAGAGTTTAAGGGAGGGAGTCGCCTTTTATAGAGGTTTCGGCCAGGCCCTCTAATCAAGGGCCGGGCCGAACCCGATCCACATAGGCCCAAAATTCGGCCCGTTAAGAAATGCTTAATCATTCATTTATTAAGTTAGTACCATATATGGTAAATTAATACCGTATTACGGTCGATTACAATTACAATTAAGGCGAGCCCACAAATGGAAAATTCTAATATTCTCCCACTTGGGCAAGCATTAATTGAAATTGTACTTTAGTGCGCGCCTTCATATTGGTTTAAGGATCATTCTTAACAGCCAATCCGATCCCATAAAGTCTTAAGCACTGGATCATGCCAGTAACAGCGTCAGGAGACACAGCTATCCATGGTCACGAATGTTCTTAACTTTACTGACATGGATTTAATGTGGCAGTGTGGTAATTAGATAACACCTCAAAAGAGACGTACTTTATGTGTTATCCACTTTATTGGACACCATTCTCTCTCTTTATGTGACACTGAACCTGGCGTGTCACTAGAGAATATCTATACGATTCCAATGAACCTGCATATGTCTCAGCTTTATAGTTAACTTTTCTTTATGTGTAACAAGATATACAAACATGGCTAATATTTAAATGCCCATAGCCAATACTCGAGACTTACACATATCTCAAGATTTACAAAAATATGTATTTAACATTAATAGCGCTGCAGGCACTTCAATACATATCTTTATATACAAAATGTAATAAAATACAGATGCAAATTTTATTAGAGCAAACTGAAATATGCCTCCCATTAAAACATAGCATCTAATGATGTCACTAAGCCCATACTAATGACATGTTGTTCAAAAACACATGGGCGAACACCTTTAGTCAGTGGGTCTGCAATCATATCATCGTAGAAACATGCTCTACTGCAACGTCGCCTTTCTGCACGGACTCCTTTATGGTAAAAAATTTGACCTCCATATGTTTAGACCCCTTAAGACTTCTATTGTTGTTGATAAACAACACTGCTGAATTGTTGTCATAATACAACTATATGGGTCTGTCAATAAAATGAAATACGGTTAACTCCCTAATGAGGTTCCGGAGTCAAATAGCCTGAGTAGCTGCTGAAAAACACGCTATGAACTCCGCTTGCATGGTCGAGGAGGATATGGATTTCTGTTTCTCACTTTTCCATCATATTGCACCGCCCGCTAACATGAATATGTAACCTGTAGTCGACTTCTTGTCGTCTTGGCAGCCCGCAAAATCTGAAACCGAGTATCCAACAAGCTGCAGGTTCTGAACACGCCTGTATGTCATGATGTAATCCCTCGTCCTCTTCAAGTACCTCAGAACCTTCTTGGCAGCAATCCAGTGAGCATGTCTTGGATTTGACTGGTATCTGCCTAGAAGTCCCGTCGCAAAAGCAACATCTGGTCTAGTACATACTTGAGCATACATGATGCTCCCAAGTGCACTAGCGTAAGGTACATTCTTCATTTCAGATTTCTCCATCTCAGTTTGAGGACATTGCGAAAGATTCAACTTATCACCTTTACAGACAGGAATATTACCTGGCTTGCAATCCTGCATGTTGAATCTCTCCAGAATACGATCAATATATGTCCTCTGAGATAAACCTAAAATGTGGCGTGAACGATCCCTATGGATTTCAATGCCAAGGACAAAAGACGCCTCACCAAAATCCTTCATGTCAAAATTCTCTGAGAGCATGTGCTTCGTCTCATGTAACAGATCAATATTACTGCTCGCCAGTAGAATGTCCTCCACATAGAGAACAAAAAAAATGTATTTTCTCCCACTGACCTTGCAGTATATACACTGATCCACTTTATTTTCAACGAAGCCAAATGAAGTAACAACGCCGTGAAACTTGAAATACCACTGCCTGGATGCTTGTTTAAGGCCATAAATGGACTTCTTCAATATGCAGACAATGTCACTTGAATCATCAACCTCAAAACCTTCAGGTTGAATCATGTAGACTTCTTATAGATCCCCATTCAGAAAAGCAGTCTTGACATATATCTGGTGTAACTCTATGTCAAAATGAGCTATTAAAGCCATAATCACTCTGAAAGATTCTTTAGAAGAGACAGGAGAGAATGTTGATTCATAGTCCACTCCTTCCTTTTGAGTGAAACCTTTGGCTACCAGTCTGGCTTTGAACTTCTCTACCTTCCCTTTGGAATCCCTCTTTGTCTTATAGACCCATTTACAGCTAATTGCCCTATGACCCACAGGCAACTTAACAAGATCCCAAACTCCATTATGCCTCATGGACTGCAACTCATCCTGCATCGCATCCAACCATAAGTCTAATTGCTCACAGCTAACAGTATCCTTATAAGTAACTGGATCAACTACACAGCCAATGTCATAATCCTGTTCACCCAGATAGACTATATATTCCGGTGGGATCGCTGATCGTCTTTGCCTAACAGACCTCCTTAGTGGAATTTCCTCAACTTGAATCTGCAGCTGTGGGGCTTGAATAGCTTCATTAGGAGCGATATCAACCATAAGATCCTCAAGCTCAACAGACACAATCTCCGGTGTAAGAAGCTCCATATCAGCCTGTAATAGTGAAGAAAATGATGCAGTGTTACCCATCGTACTGTCACTTTCAATAGTCTCTGAACAAGTACCCTTTTCGGCCACGTCGAATTCCAGAAACTTAGCTGTCTGTGAATCTACAATCCTTTGACCTCTATTAGGATTGTAAAATCTGTATCCCTTGGAATGATCTGGATATGATACAAAATAGCACATTGTGGTCTTAGGATCCAACTTACTCAAAGTTGGATTATACAGCTTCACTTCTGCAGGATAACCACAGACCTTCAAATGATTCAGGCTGGGTTTCCGTCCAGTCCATAACTCAAAAAGAGTCAGTGGAGCAGCCTTAGTAGGAACTCGATTTAGTATGTATAGTGCCGTCTTCAAAGCTTCACCCCAAAGGAACTTAGGCAGATTGGTCTTACTTATCATACTCCTCATCATATCCATTAGGGTGTGATTTTGCCTTTCTGCCACACCATTTTGCTCAGGGCTCCCAGGCATAGTAAACAGAGCTACTATCCCAAAATCCTCTAAGTATTTGGCAAATGGTCCCTTAAGCTGTCCAGCATCGCCATGTCTGCCATAATACTCACCACCACGGTCAGACCTCACAACCTTGATGACTTTTCCCAACTGTTTCTCGACTTTAGTCCGAAATATCTTGAATTTATCAAGAGACTCAGACTTTTTTTTAATCAAATACAGATAGCCATAACGGGAATAATCATCAATAAATGTGATGAAATAATAATTTCTACACAAGGTTGGAGTATAGGGTCCACTTATATCTGTATGTATGACCTCCAATAGGTCAGAAGTTCGGACTGTACCCTTTTTCTTTATTTTGGTCATCTTGCTTTTACAACAGTCTACACAAGTTTCCAGGTCATCTTTAAGAGTAGGTAAAATGTCGGCTTTTACAAGCCTTTCTACTCTTTCCCTGGAAATGCGACCAAGATGTTTATGCCACAACTTGTAAGACTGTTCTTTAGGTAAAGGTCTTTTGGAGAGAACCCTTTCGGCTGTATAAGCTGCATATATTTCATTGGGAGTTAAACACAACCTGTACAATCCATTGGACATATTGCAGTACCCAACTTTATTTGAATTATAGAACATAGAAACCATACTGTTCTTTATTTCAAAGGAGTAACCACACATGTCCAAACAGGATACAGAAACTAAATTCGGTCTGAAGGAAGGTACATAGAAAGTGTTTCTTAACATCAAATTAAAACTAGACATCTCCCACGTACTCAACAGCAGCTTTATTATTATCTCCAACTATAAGCTTTGACTCATCCTGATTTGGCTTCCTCCGGTTTATGAACCCCTATATGGTAAATGTAACATGATTAGTCGCACCACTATCTAGCCACCACGAACTGGATGGGGCTTCAGATATATTGGATTCACAAACCAGTGCCAAAGAATCAATACCTGTTTGCTCACGTTTAGATAACCATTTCTTATATTTAGCGCAGTCTTTCTTCATGTGACCCCTTTTCTTGCAAAAGAATTATCGGTCACTATCCTTCTTAAATGATGCTTTCTTTGGCCCCAATTTTCCAGATTGACTTGTGGTGGGATGAGTTTCCTTAGGAGTATGAAGTTTAGGACCCTTACCCTTTCTATTGGTGGAACTAGTGGCAACCATGGCACAGTTTCCTGCTTCTTTCTTCAATTTTTCTTTCTCTGAAACTGCTCTAGAGATCAAATCATTTATAGACCAAGTTTGATCATGTGAGTTAAAGTTGGTCTTGAGGATCCCAAACTCAGGGGGAAGGGTGTTTAGGGCTTGGTGTACCAACACATTTTCAGCGATTACAGAACCTAGGGCATTTATTTTAGTATGCAAATCTAGCATTCTCAGGATGTAATCTCTTACACCTCCCACACCCGTATACTTCATATTAAACAGCTGTTGGATAAGAGTTCCAACTTGAGCATTGGAGGATACTCGGTACCTGGCTTACAGTGCCTCCATCATTTGTTTTGCAGTGCAGTCAGCTGAGAGGCCACTCAGCAAATGTTCCTGGATGGATCTTCTCATTGTAAGTAAGCAGATCCGATTGCTCTTTTCCCAGGCGGCTAAATGGGCCTTCTCAGACCCTTCACTAGTGTCCGCGGAAACAGCAAGTTTATCTTCGGTAAGAGCAATGTGAACATCCGCTAATTCCATGGCAAATAGAAAATCCTGCCTCCATTTCTTGAAGTTTGAACCATTCAGAACCTCTATTACGAAGTTGCCATTCACAGAAAAGGCGACTAAAAAATAAGCAATATTTACCATTAGCATTATGTAAGCACAATGTAACTTTTAAATCCTTAAAAAGTACACATTTCAGAGAATTACACACATCATCATATAATCACCTTTGGGCAGAACACATGACATGCAATTGTAAATTCCCTATATGACAACGACCATGAGAATATTTTCTAATTATTCGTGAAACACCACCTTTAGGTGTATGAATCACTAGAATCGGTCACCACCCAATCATATGTTGTTCATGTACCCCTCCATAGTTTAACACACAATCACCTCCTTTGAGAGTATAACCATGTGTCAAAACAGGAGACATCCCACCACAATGTGAGACTGATATTTATCCAATTTAACTGAGTGTGCCACTTTGGTGGTCACAACTCAATCAAATCTTTGAAACTCTCTCACACCAGGGATAAAATCTTCATGCCTCACATTTACCGTGTGCTGTGATTTCAAACTTGATGACATGGGCAATTGTCATTGAAATCACAACCAGTGCTAATGGAATTTCTTCTCTCATTTGTGAGTCTTAATTTTAATTATCAGTGCTCAATCAAATTCTACACAATCCTTATGTGGTATTCTACAATTGAGCCAACCATATTATTTCCAAAAAACCATATGGAAATAAATAAATAGAAAATGATGAAAATGCCCTTGAATTTTATACCTGCGCAGGGGTTTTTCACAATTTTCAAGACCTTAGAGGGGTCAAAAAATTAATTTGAACATACCACAGTGTAGGGAATTTCCATACGAGCACAACGGCGAAAAATTCGCCCCGATCGGTCGTCGTACGCGCCCTCACGCGCCGTCAGAAGGGTCGCATGAAGCCTACGCGCCATACGTGCCTTGCACGTGCGGCGACCGACAATGACCGTTGACTAACGGTCAACGGTTGACGTTGATCGTTGACCGGTCAACCGTTGACCGGGTCGGGTCAACGGTCAAACCGGGTCGGGTCGACCCGGTCCGACCTCCCTTTGCCTAGACACGTGGCATCACGTCGGTGTGCTACGTGGCAACCGTTCGTGACGCCACGTGGGGGGCCCAGGCGCCGCCCGACATAATGAATGTGTCAGGCGCGGGGATCCCACGCGCGTCGCGTGGAAGTTACACACTGGCGCGTGAAATTCACGAGCCGGCGCGGCTGAAGCTCCAAGCTGCGCGTGCCGGCGCGTGCAGCCTCCCCTGGCCGCTGGCGACACATCGAAACGCTCGTCTCGACGAGACGAACTCAAATATGCTTTCAAAAATTAATTTCAGCGTGCGAAAGGTCACGAAATCAGGCAAAAACAGTCGTGCTAAAAATCGAACTACGGGCGCTCTGATACCAACTGATGGCCGTCCGATCGGCCGTCCGTCTACACCGACGGTCTCCCAAGATCTCCGTAGACAGATTCTAGCAACGAAATAACCAAGATTTCGAGACGACATACCTGATTTAGCGTCCGTCGTCATTTGTCACGAGGTTCCGATGATTCGACTTCGAAAACTCCTTCACAAGGCGAGGTCTTCTCCCTTATTACCCTTCGGTTGCCCGATGTCGATGAAGCGGCTGCAAGCTCCGGCTTTATCTCTCACAAACTCTCTCTCTCTCTCTCTCTCTCTCTCTCTCACGTACCCTTTATGGAGAGGAAGAATGAAGGAAGCTTCAAGAGCAAAATGGCAAAAACTATAGAGTCTAAGGGAGGGAGTCGCCTTTTATAGAGGTTTCGGCCGGGCCCTCTCATCACGGGCCTGGCCGAACTCGATCCACATAGGCCCAAAATTTGACCCGTTAAGAAATGCTTAATCCTTCATTTATTAAACCAATATCATATACGGTAAATTAATACCGTATTACGGTCGATTACAATTACAATTAAGGCGAGCCCACAAACGAAAAATTTTAACAGAAGAACAACGCGATCAGGAGGCTAAAGTTTCTGTATGCCCTGTAGAAGATGAAAATGGACGAAAGTTAAACGATGAGGAAATCATCGATGTGTTGTTAATATATTTAAATGCGGGCCACAAATCTTCTGGTCAGATCGCAATGTGGGCGACTATCTTCCTACCAGAGAACCAGGGATCCTCATACTTATATTTATATGGAAGAGGAAGCCGAAAGTGTATCTTGGACCATTTATTTATGATCGACGCTCTACATCATTTGGACGCCATTTTAGTAAGGTGAAAAAACTTCAGGAGATTGTCAGTTTTGACTGCATTAGGGAAGTAGTCAAAAAGTCCACTGAATTTGAGTTGGTTGATTTCTTGTCAAGACGTGTACCATCCACCCCTGCCCCACATGCTCCTCCACTATCGATAATTGAAGGTAGTTGACCTGATGGTATTAGGTGAGAGAACTTGGACTGACAGTGGGGGGAAGAAGAAATAAAAAAGAGGGTAGCGGGCGCTCTCCCATGGGGATTCCCATAGGGCTCCGTCAATGGAAGGGGAAGGAGAAGACTGGTAGGAAACACTTTGGGGGGCGCCTAACCTTTCTTGGTTCAACGCCTGCTTTGGCCACAGGGTATAGGGATTTCCCCTCTAATCTTCTCTTGTGTTGTCGGGTGTATTTGAGGTCATTCAACTATTGAACGAGGGGGGAGGATTTTCAAAAATTTGAACTTTCTAATCTGGCTGGTTAAAAACTGAGCTACCATTTTCCTCGAGGGGCTCTTAGAGGAGAGCTTACTCTCGTGTCTGAGTGGGATCAAGATGTTCAGAGATGAGGGACGAGCAAGAGTTCTTTCTTTGAGGATCGCATCCAGCGAAAGATAGAATCTACCCATGCGATCTATCTGGAGGAACGAGCAAGTAAGGCCATGCCTTATTTTTCCACCTTTCGTCCTCAAAAGACTGCAACATCAGGCCTTCATGAAGTCTTCTCCAGTTTTTAAAGTTGTCCTCATGGACTACCATTTTAATACCCTGCTTCCCGTATGTTGCGACACTCTCGTATGCCTTCAAGACTTTTTCCATATTTATACCGTTTTTCTCGACTCATAACCTCTCCAGTTGTTCCTTCCTCTCATATCTTCCTTCGCTCATACCTCTCGTTGCGTAAGTTGGACATCCGTCTTCCCAATCTGCCCTCTAACCATGAACCCCATCATACATACTTTTTTTTTCTTCATCTCGCGGTTTTCGTCCTTACGTTCTCCACGATCGAAACAGCAATAGAGAAGGGACGCCGAGTGATAGGATCATCAAATTATTATGATAGCAGGAGTTGCTCGTGGCTCAATTCTCTGGTTATGTAGACCCCTCCACCACCATCATCAATATCCCATACGGTATCTCTATACACGATGCAAGTCCTAGATGTTGTCCCATGCTTTTAGCCACTCACTAAACATCAAATCCCTCGGTCTGTACCCCTGCACCCTGGACTTTCCCACATTTTCTTTCTCTTTGGAGTCTCTCTCCCTCTCTCGGCCTTTCCGTCTTCGCTTCCTCACGTCTTCTCCGTTTGCCTGTTTCTCAGCGTGGATCCTCCCATGCTTTTTGAACTCCTCGAATAGCGAACCAGAATCTCGTTTCCCCTTTTCACCTGGCTCGTCGGTAACTGTCCAATCCTCCACATGCCATCTTTACCTTTGACAAGAACGACACGTCGACGCATGACCAGAAAGATCACTCCTATGCCAAACAAAGTCCTTGGGAACATAAACCCAGAACCTAAAACCATTGCCGCAACAACATTATCCACTTGGAGAGGCCCAACCCCTTCGAGTTCTTGGGCCCTGGGAGCTTCTTCGTACCTTCGGTGAGTACTGTTGACCCGTTCCTGAACCACACTGAGAAAGTCGATGGGGTATACGAGGAGGTGAAGATTGTGCGGTGCTCGCCAATCGCCTTAGTGAGATAGGTTGAGAGGATAAAGAGAATCCAACGCCCAAATGGAGGTGTCGGTTCGTGTAGATGACCTGGATTTATCCCCGTTGTATTTTGTTTTCTTTTGACTACCAGTGGATAAGAAGAAAAGAAAAATCTACTTCAAGGGAGACCGCTCCTATAGTCAGGTCAAACTACGCGTCATTTACTAACCAGATCTTGTATTTTTATGAGCTGTTCCCTATCATGGTTACTGCTGAGTTCCATGATTCTACACCCTTTGTTGGGACTACAATCATAGCTATGCAGGGAATAATATGTTAATAGGTTCATTCCTTCACCGAGGAAGAATGCAGTCAATGAAATAAAGGGATCTAATTCTAAATACAGAGAAAGGCTTGCAGTGATAGATTCCCTCGGGTGCAGCTCTTGCCTGAGGAGACAACTGCTAATGGAAGAGTCGTTACTTTGTTTCAACTTGATGCATTCATCCTTTCTTATCCGATTTAACCAGCAATGGTCCGTCATCCTCATGTGAACTTCGATCAACCTTGGGGAAATATTTCCTTGGCGAAGCCCATGTTCAAGATGTCCACTCAGTTACACTGTTTCACGGGAGCGAAAGGGCAATTCCATATTTACGGCAAGTCCCATGGGAGCGCGGAATTGGCTTGAACGAACTCCTAAGTCTTCATCAACTCCTCGGTTGATCTGCCCGCAAGCTAAGTACCTCTCTTCATTTTTACTAATTCAAGTGCAAATTAGCACGGATTTTTACACTCCTTCCCTTTTCCCATATTTTGTGTCAGGTGAAGGAAATTCATATCAATGGTAAGTTCCATGGAGGTGTAAAATTGGCCCAAATGAGCTCCCAAGAGTCCATCAATTCCTCAGCCGGTCTGCGTGTGAATTTTAATTTAAATTGTTGAATCAATTTGTTGTATTTTATTTTAAAGAATTCAAACCCCAGAATAGAGAGGGCAAAGCCTATCCACTGGAGGTTGTTTATTTCCTGCAATTTAATTTCAATACCACAAAACCCCATGATGGGTAGGCTGAACCGAGACCGAATCCCCCGTTGGAGGTTTTTTTTACTTATTGTCATTTAAATTCCTGCACTTTAAACCCCAAAAGAGAAGGTCAAGCCAAGACTGGACCGTCCATTGGAGGTCTTTATTTAGTGTAATTTAAATTTCTGCACCTTAAACCGCAAAAGAGAGGGCCAAGCCAAGGCTAGGCTATCTATTGGAGGTCTTTATTTATTGCAATTTAATTCATGCATCATTAAACCCTAAAGGGAAGAGCCAAGCCAATACTAGGCCGCCCATTGGAGGTTTTTACTTACTATCATTTAAATTCTTGTAATTTAATTTTCGCACCATTAAACCCCAAAGGGAAGAGTCAAGCCAATGCTAGACTGCCCATTGGAGATTTTACTTACTATCATTTAAATTCATGCACCATTAGACCCCAAAGGAAAAGTCAAGCCAATGCTAGACCGCCCATTGGAGGTTTTTACTTATTATCATTTAAATTCCTGCAATTTAATTTCCGCACCATTAAACCCCAAAGAGGAGAAACAAGCTAATGCTAGGCCATCCATTGGAAGTATTTATTTATCGTAATTTAATTTACTGTAATTTAATTCTTGCACCATCAAACCCTAGAATGAATAGGCCGAGCCACATGTTGGAAGTCGTAACACTGCACAAAACTCGTTAACACACTCCCTCTTTCGGTTTCATGGAATTTTTAATACATTGAAAATACCAAAAAATACCATCCTTGCATCCCATTTAAAAAGTGAAAATACAAAAAGAGAACACCCACTAAAACCTTAGGAATAAACCAAGCCTGAGTTGCCAAATTAGGTTATCCATGAAATTAAGGTACCGAAAGGGCATTAGTTTTAATTAACTAGTGTAACCAAGTCCCCGAACTCATAATCTCTATTTCGTAGAAGTAATTTAGTCCTCCCGCTAATTTACTTAGGTCTCTAATCAACCTATCAAAAATGATTAGTGGCGACTCCAAATTTTAAAATCATTTGAACAAAAACTAAAGTTGCGATTCGATAGGACTTGGGAGGGTCCGTATTAGGTTAGTCCATCTAATTAACCTAATAATCCGTTAACCTGGAAATTTTCCACCGACGATCGAAAAATTTTCGAGGTCGCGACAGCCATTATGTACGATCAAATAATATCAAAGGCCAGTACCAACTCTAAACACATCATGATCACATGTCTTCCTTCAAAAAAACTAAGACCACCTCAATTAAAATGAATGCGAAAGATCAAAGATATAGACGAACCAACTCTAAAAAGGTGATTACCTAAAAGATGCACTGCGGCCACATCAAGTCGATGTCATCTGATCAAACATAAGTATGCCAAACAAACACAGACTGAAAAGAAGACCCTCCAAAAAGAAGGGGAAATGTCAAAAACATAAAATGCTCAAGTGGAAAGCTGGGAAGGAATCGTAGAAGTACCTTGATAAATCCTTCAAAGCAATATAATAAAGCTTGAATAAGCAGATCTACAAAGGAAATATATTAATAAAAACCTTTCTCATCACGAAACAAATTATACATAATTTTACATGTTCCTCACTAACAACCAAAACAAGCATACCAATACTTATATGATGTAAAAAATGCATAGAATTCTTTCTTGCCTTTCTTGCTGGTTCAGCCTAAAGGCATCAATAAAAAGGAGAAAGCTTCTTCAAAAAATGCATCTCCCAGCGCCAAAAAATGTGATACTAGTACTTAAATGTTCAAGGCATCAATGTTTTTTTTTTTTTGGGGGGTAAAGTTCAAAGCATCAACATTTTGCTTGCTATAATAAACACAAATGTTCCAAAGTAACTTAAAAACAAGATTACAAAAGTTAGAAACACAAAGTCAAGGAATTTGAGGCATATTTTTACTATCCCTTGCTATTTGATTTGCAATTTTTTCTAATCATGTTTATCTTAGTGGCCTCCTCGTGCGATATATCATCTGTAACCTCTTCTTATATAAGTTCACGTGGGTACACCAGATCTCCATATCACGAAAAGTTTTTGTCCATCCTGTCTTGGTCACAAATGTAATTATGGAGAGCACAACATGCAATGACAACAAATGCTCGCTTTATAATAGTAAATGGAGGTATATGTTGACACTTGATTTTTAATCATCTTTTCTCTTTTAAAATTGATGCAAAATCCATAAAAATTCATAAAATTAAAAAATAAACTTTGGGGACCTTAGCCAAGCCTAGAGAACCAATTTTGACTAAAAAATAATTTTTCATAATTTCATTATTTTTTGATATTTTTATTTTTGAAAATTCATAAAAAAATCAAGAAAAAATGAGAAAATTACAAAATCAACTTTGGAAGCCTTAGCCAAGCTTAGAAAACTTTTTATGAGTAAAAAATAATTTTTCATATTTTTTGTATTGTTTTAAATATTTTTTTTAGAAATTAGGAAAATATTTAATAAATAATAGCATTTGAGGCCACAAAATACATAAAAATAGTCAATATTTTTCTTTTAAATCCCTTTTCATGTTGGCCTTCGCAAATTTAAAAAAATCTAATTCGGGGTCGTGTATTCCTTCATGAGCATAATATTGAATCGGACCTAAAAAAATTCAATTTGAGTCAATTTATTTTCTTTTTTCACTTTTAGGAGTTGTGACATTGTTCTCTAATATTCCAAATTTTCATCTTGGCCCAATTATACCCAGAATGACTCAATTTTACAAAATGGCTTTAATTAAATGAGCTTAAAATTCAACATGAGGTAGGTGTGTCGAAAATTGTGAGGAGATTTAGACATAAAAAAATATCTTTTTTAGGGACTAAATTATAAATACTTAAAATTCAGGGACTAGAGTGTAAATACCTAACTCTTGAAGGATTATCTTGCAAATAACAAAAAGAAGAGTTAGTGGAGAAATTAGAAAAGAGAAGGGAAGATGGAGAAGAGGAGATGGAGAAGAGAAGATGAAGAAGAATGGATGGAGAAAATAAGATAAGAATAGAGAATAGAAGATGGAGAAGAGAAGATGAAGAAGAATGGATGGAGAAAATAAGATAAGAATAGAGAAGGGAAGATGGAGATGAAGAAGAATTAGTGGAGAGTTAGAATGTGAGATAGAGATGGAGAAAGAAAGATGAAGATGAAGAAGAAGAAGAATTAGTGGAGGAATTAGAATGGACGATAGAGTTAGTGGAAAAATTAGAATGAGAGATGGATGAATAGGTTATAAAAGGAGAAAGAAAAGAGTTTGAGAGGGGAATTTTTTGGAAGAGAAAATTTTGGATATTTGAGAGGGTTTTGGGAGATTAAAGAAAAATTTGAGAGAAAGAAAATACCAAAAGAGAGAGAGAGAGAGAGAGAGAGAGAGAGAGAGAGAGAGAGAGAAAATTTTGAAGATGATGGGAGTTTAAAGCTAGAGGTTATCATCACAAATTCCTTCATCGATCAACATAAATCAAGAGTTCATCCTCGTCAATGAGCAATCAAATTCGAGCTAAAGTGTTTTTATTTATTTATGGTTTTAGTCTCAAATTAGCACAAATTGTATACACTTTCTCCATCTCCATTTTTCCCATATTTTATGGCAGGTAAAAAAAAGGCACAACTCCGTATCAACGATAAATTTCATAGAGGTGCAAAGTGAGCCCAAATAAATTCCAAGGTGCCCATCAAATTTGCAGCCGACCCGTCGATGGATTTTAGTTCAAATTGTTGAAACAATTTGTTATATTTTATTTTAAAGAACTAAAACCCCAGAATGGAGAGGTAAAGCGCATCCACTGGAGGTCGTTTATTTCCTGCAATTTAAATTCCTGCACCATCAAACCCTAAAGGGAAGAGCCAAGCCAATGCTAGGCCACCCATTGGAGGTTTTACTTACTGTAATTTAAATTCATGCACCATTAAACCCTAAAGCGAAAAGCCAAGCCAATGCTAGGCCGCCCATTGGAGGTTTTTACTTACTGCAATTTAAATTCATGCACCATTAAACCCCAAAAGGAAGAGCCAAGCCAATGCTAGGCCGCCCATTGGAGGTTTTTACTTACTGCAATTTAAATTCCTGCACCATCAAGCCCCAAAGAAAAGAGCCAAGCCAATGCTAGGCCGCCCATTGGAGGTTTTTACTTACTGTAATTTAAATTTCTGTACCATCAAACCCTAAAGGGAAGAGCCAAGCCAATTTTAGGCCACCCATTGGAGGTTTTTACTTACCGTTTTTTAAATTCCCGCAATTTAATTCCTACACCATTAAACCCAAAGGGGAGAGCCAAGTCTTGGCTGGGCCATCCATTGGAGGTCTTTATTTACTGTCATTGACTTCTTGCTGTTTAATTTTTGAATCACCAGACCCCAAAATGAGTAGACTGTAACACTGCACAGAAGTCGTTAACACGCTCCCTCTTTCGGCTTCAGGGAATTTTTAACACTTTGAAAATAAAAAAAATGCCACCCATGCATCCTATCTAAAAAGTGAAAATACAAAAAGAGAACACCTTACTAAAGTCTTAGGAATAAACCAAGCTTGAGTTGCCAATTTAGGATATTCATGAAATTAAGGTACCGAAAGGGCATTAGTTTTAATTAACTAGTGTAACCAAGTCCCCGAACTCATAATCTCTGGTTCGTAGAAGTTATTTAATTCTCCCATTGATTTACTTAGGTATCTAATCAACCTACCAAAAATGATTAGTGGCGACTCCAAATTTTAAAACCATTTGAACAAAAACCAAAGTTGCGATTCGGTAGGACTTGGGAGGGTCTGTATTAGGTTAATTCATCTAATAAACCTAATAATCCGTTAACCCGATCGAAAAAAAAATTCTTAGGGTCGCGACAGCTTGGCGACTCCGCTGGGGACGTGTTCTTAATTTTTGAAAATTTAAGAACTGGCCAGAAAATTTCGTGAAAATCCATGTGGTTTGAATTGGGTGGATCCTAATCTTTATGTGTTAAATGGTATTGTAGGTGGGAGCTATAAGGGGTGGAGTGTTTGGCTAACCCCTTGTTTTGCAGGTTTGGTGTATGGGAATTGGAATTTAATTTTTGCACATTTTTGAAGTGATGTTTGAATTTAACTACTGTGCATGATTATCTGTTTTAGCACTACATCACACACGTCCCATGGCTGGACCTGGGCCACTAGTTTTAGGATGGTATTGTGATTTGGTTCTAGCGTTCGGTGTGAGATCACGTCGAAAGTTAGTCCAGGTTCAATCCCAAACCTCTTTTCAAAAATGAGTTTTAAAAGTTAGGCCTCAGGCTTGGTAAGATTACCAAAGCGATGGTTTTAATTTTTGACTCGAGTACCCGAAGTGGAAATGCCCGGCTAATCCTGATTAGGTCGTGGGATCACGGCTAATCTTGATTATGTGTGCGAGATTGTTGCCTTGCCGTAAGTTTTTCGCTTCAACTTGTTAGCCTTTAGAGTAGATAGGCTAAGATTTAAACTCACGATTCATGTGTATATCTATGTGACCTATATGGTGTTTTTCATGGTAAAAGTAAGTTTTCTAACTTCATCTTGTATTTATTTCGATCGGTCCATGTTAGGTGTCGGTTAAATTTTGAACTTAGCATCATGGTCATTTTTTTCAAAAGAAAATAAAAAAATCAAATTGGTATCTCATTTCAAAAAATGAATGTGGAAAAATCCTTTCGGGGAATTTTGTTGACCAATAAAAAGATTTTGTCGACCAATAAAAAGATTTTGTGACGTCTTTCCTTAATGCTTCAATGAATACTAGATTTTCTTGACAAATTTATTGTTTAAAATTCATTATGATGAAAGAAGACAATTCATTCGGAAAGCTTACTGAAACTCAAACGACTTTACCACATTTTTCGAGTTATGAAGTCGTAAGAAAATCCTTTTTAAGAAACTCACTCATATTTTTCTAAGAAAATTTTTCCTGATTTTTCATAAAATGAAAAAATAAAATTGGATTAATATAGGAATCATGGACCGACCTCTCTTAGATCACATACTAATTATTTTCTCTACTTTTGCAGGGAATTACAGGTACCCCAGGCATGAATAAAATTTGGCTCGTTGATGATAGCATGTCAAGAATGACCTTGAAGAATTACCGATGTCTTAGCCGATAACCCTGGGGGCAAGCAAAATGATCCAATCTCCCAGAGGCAGAATTGCGTTAATCAATCAGCATGTATAAGTTATGTATTTTGATGGGGCTGTAAAGTTATCCAGATCAGGCGTGGGGGCATTTTTAATGTATTGGAGGGGCTCCTGTATTTTTGTTGAAAAAGCGTAAACGGTGTAATCAAGAACCCATGAAGCGTGTATATTAATTCGACCTTGCAACGCCTTCTTGATTTAATCAACTAAAGGCTTGCTTTTTAACTCCCTCGGATTCGAACCACGTGGAGGATATCGGAGGATCAGTGTTTTACCAATGGGCGTGGCCCACCACCATTCTACCGACATGGGCAAGTGGGCACCGAAAGAGACAAGCATGAGTGAAATGGGGCATAAAATAGATGGTCTGATTTATTTATTGACACACTAATCGAGTGGTCAGAATGGTAATAATGACCAGTTGTGGATTTTACCATGATCGGTGGGGGCCGTCGCCCAATCCTTTTTCCATATCTTCGATATCATCATCAGAGGGAAGTTATGAGGTCTTGCCTTTGTCTGTTTGGCTGTGTGTCATCATTTCGCAGTCACCATATATTAAGATAAGACAAGATTGAGGCGATCCTACCAGTTGAGACAAAGATACATTCACTATGTATTTTTTCGGAAGCGCAATTAATGGAGACGGACTAGATCCAGCAGAAGTGGATGACCTTGCCTTATGTAGGTTGTAGCCAATAATCCTTCTCCCAGAAGGGAAGATCGCTTTGAACAATGGTAACCCATATATCTTAATGAGGGTGCTCTCAAGAGGTGCTCTAGTCCTAACTGAAGTGGATGCGAGGAATGCCTTAAATCATTCAATCATGCTATACGAGAGAAGAAATGACAAGAAGAGTAAAACACAAACATGTGAAGCTTTCTTTTCATTCCATTCATCGGCAAACTCTACAAGAGTCGGTGGGGGAGGAAAAGTAAAGCCAAACTGAGTCTTAATGAGTATCATAAAAGAATTTAACTGACTTTCCATGAAATTAATGCTATGCCTACACTGAGCGATCTGGGAGTCGAGATCTGCAAGCTTGAAGAACAGGCGAGTACATTTCTCCTTGTACCTGGCTGCATTCATCTCGTGGTGTTTAACGGCGAGTTTTAAGTTGTCGATCAGGTCCCTCTCGAAAGCTATATCCGCTGTTAGATTGTCGAGCCTTCCCTCCAGCCACTCACATCTGAACTTCATCACAACGTCCCTCGGGTCATGCTCAAAATAAGTCTGATTCAAAGCTAGGCACTCCACCAGCTTCTCCCTCTCGTGGACCAACAACGAGACCCGCTCATCAGCAGACTTGAGATCCTTCTTGTTGTTGACACTTGATTTTTGACCAATTTTATTTTTGAAATTTTTTTAGAAAATCCATAAAAATTCATAAAATTGTAAAATCAACTTTGGAGACCTTGGTCTAGCCTAGGGAACCAATTTTGGACAAAAAATAATTTTCTTTATTTTTTGTATTTTTTTACATTTTATTTTAAAAAATTCATAAAAAAAATAAATAAAAAGTGAGAAAATTGAAAAATCGACTTTGGGGACCTCAGCCTAGCCTAAGGAACGAATTTTGGACAAAAAATAATTTTCCTTATTTTTTGTATTTTTTTTGCATTTTATTTTCAAACATTTATAAAAAATAAATAAAAGTGAGAAAATTGCAAAATCAATTTTGGGGATCTCAGCATAGCCTAGAGAACCAATTTTGGACAAAAAATAATTTTTCTTATTTTTTGTATTTTTAATATTTTCAGAAATTAGGAAAATAATAAAAAAAATTAATAAAAAATAGCATTTAAAGTCAGAAAATTGCCCAAAAATAGCAAATATTTTTTATTTAATTTTCTCTCCATTTTTTATGAATAAATTTTGAAAAATTAAGTTTGGAATCTAGGTTTTCTTTGTTAATTTCATTTTTCGGAATATTTAAATAATTCTAGAAATTCCATTTTAGCTTTTTAATTTTCCATTTTTACATTTTTGGAGTCGTGACATCCTCCTCTATTTTTTAAAAAATTAAAATAAAGTCCAAAAGCCCTCAGAATTGTCCAATTTCGCTAAAAAGGACCAAAATGCAATTTCTGATTTTTCAATTTAGTCCCTAAAGTCACTAAAAATGAAATTAAAAATTTTCTAGGGACTGAATTGAAAATAGGGCGACGTCACCCCCTAGATTTGGACCCTCTGAATCCAACAGTGGCAACAATTTTTACAAAAAGGACTCTAAGACTTTGGATTTTGCAAAATGTTTCCTCGGGTCAAATTAAAAATTTGGGGTTTTTGCATAAATATCGAAAATTGTTGGCTAAAAACATCATTTTCAAGTAGATTCGATACCCCTGAGTTCAATTTTGGTGTCAATTTTAGAAAAAAGTGGAAATTTTGGGGTCAATTTGAGATTTTTTAATCAAGGCGGGTCGGCCGGGTCGGGTCAACTCGACCCGTTGACCCACGCTATTCATCGTCTTCCCCAATTGAAGACGTGCGCAGGGAGGAGGGAAATTCAAGTTGATTCAAGCGCGAAGAAACAGAAAAATTCTAACAAGCTTGGAGATTTGATTTCGGTGAGAGAAAGGAGAAGATCTCGAGAATTTTGCGAGGAGGTTACCATGCCCAGAATCAAGTTTAAAAGGAGAGAAGGTGCTCTATTTTTTAGGGGGGGATTTTGAAAAAACGAAGGCTGGTTCGTCCGCCATTGGAGAAACGGACCGAGAGCTTTGAAAGCTCGGCATAAACCAACCAAAGCCGGTCAGAGCACGCCGACGCCCATCGAAGCTTCAGAAAGCTTCAAGGAAGCTTTGGCGCCGTTCGAATCATACTGATTCTCCCCAAACAGGTAAGCTCCATTTCTGTATAGTCCAAGGTCCGTCCATGGCAAAAGTTGATTCGGTCATGCTTTCTTTGCGATTTTTGAGGCGATTCGTTCCTGCACTCCTACTACACACCCATTCCTACCTTTCTTTTGCATTTTGGTTGCATAAAAACTCCTGACCATCCCCACCGTCGCCGAACCCACCGTGAGCTCCTACGCTCGTCTTCGACATCGGACGGCGGCGTACAACCACCTGGTAAGCTTCTTAAACTTCCTTGTGTGTCGTTGGTTGAATTAGGTCGCAAGTTGAATGTTTATTTTGTGAGATTAATCTTCGTCGAAGTCTGCGTTTTTTGGTCGGAGCTATGTTCACCGGCGGCCTGTGTCCGTCTCTTCTGGTGACTGGTTGATCGGTCAACCTTTTGTTGGCCGGTCAACAGTCTTTTTTTTAGAACTAAAAAGAATTATCTTCGAAACAAAAATACTCGAATCCGACGGTGGAACTCACGACACTTGTCATGATCGGGAAATTTTGGGAATAAAATCATTTTTATGGTAGGGAAAATCATTATTCGAAATAATATTTTTTTGATCGGGCAATTGGATGTGTGCCACGTGTTAGGTTCTAGGCTGTAGGATCAGAAGTAGTAGAAAAATAAAAAATAGAACAAAATCTAAAAAAATTCGAAAATTCAAAAAATAAACCCTAAACTACGTCGTTTTAGCTTGCTAGTTTTAAATTTTGGGCCGGTTTTGATTAGTGGGCCGGGCCCATTCGGCCCGGTCCGTATAACCTAATTAAGAAATAACGATTTTTAAAAAAATCAAATCAAACAAATAAGAAATAAAAAAATAATAGAAATAAAAAATTGAAAAAGGAGAACAGCGTCGTTTAGGGTTGATTTAGGTTTGGGCCCACGGGCCAGGTCTTCGAATGGGCCAGGTCAATCCGACCCGGTCCGGAGAATTAAAATAAGATATAAAACTAAATAAAATAATAAAAAATAAAAAATATAAAAATTGGAAAATTAACAAAAAATTTAAAAAATCTAGAAAGATAAAAACTACGCCTTCCATAGGATTAAACTAAAAAATAAATAAATAAATAATAGGTAAAAATAATAACAATTAACATAAAAAAATTAGGAAAAACAGGAAATTAAAAAGTAGAAAAAAATAATAATACATAAATAGAATAAAAAATAATTAAATCTTGTAAAAACTCGGTGAATAAAAAAATCATAGAATTTTTTTTAAAAAAATTAATTAAAAAAATTGTTTAAAAATATATGAAAATTAAAAAAAAATTATTAGAAAAAGTATTAGAAAATGAAAATAAATTTCAGAAAATATAAAAAATATTCTAAAAATGGAAAAACTCCTAGAAAGTTTTAGAAAATCCTAAAAAATTAGGAAAAGTGTCAGAAAATAAAAATAAAAATTCCAGAAAATATAGAAAATGTTCTTAAATATAGGAAAATCCTTAGAAAACTCTTAGAAACTCTGAAAAATTCTAGAGAAATTATAGAAAATTTTAGAAAAATTAGAGAAATTCCTAAAAATCGTGAAAATTAAGGAAAAACTACATTCAACTGGTTTGACCTATTTTCATGGCTTCGACTTCCTGAACCTTCTAAAATGACCATTCTGCCTTTCTGGTCAATTTGACCCAAATTATTCTAAACCATCCCAAACCATCTTCAAACCTAATTGATGTATTTTCCAGACTTCTAGAACCCCCCCTTTGTTTGTAATTGACTTGATGTGGTATGATTTCTTGATTGTGCATTTATTTCTCTTGTTGTGATTGATAGGATAGACAATCCCATATGCATGAATCCCTTAGGTTCTTAGAACCTACCTTACCCAACCTCGCTTGCATGGATTCCCTAGGTTAGAAAATCACTCAACTTAGGTACCGAAAAGGCGTCAATAGCAATATTGGCGTAACTAAGTCCCCGAACCCAAATCTCTGGTTTTCGCAGAATCGAACGATTCCTCCCGATCGCTTGATAGGGTTTCCGATCATACCCTCCGATAAATGATTGGTGGCGACTCCGATGGCATGCACACTATGCACATGTCATCCAACCACACTAAGGTCGACTTCGATTTTAATCTCCCTGACGCGATTTGGTATGGGCCTGGGAGGGCCCGAGCTAAGTCCAGATACCCAATGGGCCTAGCAATCCATTAGCTCCCTCGGGATCCCGGAAAATCTCGAGAGGGTCGCGACACTTGTATCGAGCAATTGAACATTCCGCAAACTCCAGGCATTCAGATCGATCTTGGTAGCGGGCCTTTACGACGTAAGCTAAGGTGATTGTCTCCTAGGTGTTTCGGCAAGCCTCCAGAAAATCGATGAAGACGTGTGAGAACGCTTTGTGTTCCCTCTCCAAGTTGGTGCCTTTAATTGAAGAAGCATTTATCTCCCTGAACAGACCGAGAATCTCAGCTTCGACACTCGGATGATGGGCTATATAGATATAGCCTTGGCCAAGAAGATGATAGAGCCTTTCCCATTTGAACATGACGTCAGTCGGAAAGATGTAGGTAGGGAGATTGGCCATTATCAAGGAAGAAATCAAGTCAGACGAGCGGAATACGAAAGAAAGTAGAGATAGATGGAGCAGACTAGCGGAATGCAAAGATGATGATCTGTTTTGAAGTAAATATTGATTTCTTAGTGACAATATCAACTAGTCAAGATTTCTCTATCTACCGTTCTCTACTGACACCACTCCCGTTGGCTCGAATCCCCGTCAGACGGCGACCTCGAGCCAAACAAATCCGAAATCTCCGCAGAAAGTTTGACGAGACCCCGCAACTTTGAAAAAGAAGAAAGAAATGTGACTTGAGTGGGAGACAAGGAAAATGGGATTCGTCTTTATGGGAGAACTCGCTAGCAAATCGATGGGGAGATAACGACGAGAGCCCTACCACTAGGAAAAGACGAGAAAAGACAAGCTGAGCAAAAGAAATGCAAGAAAGGTTGAGAAAGACGGAACACTCAGGAGAAATCATACATGTCTAAATTTTAAAAGGAGGCGTCCTTCTGATAATCTTTATCTAGAACTCTGAAGAGAGTTCAAATCATACATAGTCGCTCAGAAAAATTTAGAGAGAGTGAAAACAGCAGAAAAGTTAGCAAGTTTTGAGGAATTATCGAAGATGTCTCAATCCAATTCTCTTAAGAGCTATCGTTACTTGCTGAATATGAGAGAGGATGAGTTCGAAGCCATGTTTGGGATCGAGCCCATGGAGTCTGACCCTTCCGCCGACGACGTCCAAGATCTCAGTAAAGCTAAGGATAACAACGGTAAGGGTCAAAAGAAGCGTTACCGTTGCCATACTAAGGAGCAAGTACAAAGGCTTGAGGATTTCTTTAGAATATGCCCTATGCCAAACAGTAAACAGAAAATGGAACTGAGTCAAGAGCTAAAACTTGAACTTTTACAAATCAAGTTCTGGTTTCAAAATAGGTGAACCCGAATGAAGACTCGTCATGAGCACAACGAAGCCGAGTTTCTAAGAGTTGAAAATGAAAACCTCCGAGCGGAAAACAAGATATATAAAGAGGTTTTTGACTCTGCTACCTGTCCCAACTGCAATAGCCTCATCTCCTTCGATGAAATGCATGATCTGAGGATCGAAAATGCGCGTTTAAGAAGTAAGTTAGATCAGTTTATAACATGATCGAGTTCTATTGGAGCAGAGTATAAAAAGATCAATGCTGTTGGATCAGCATCGATACTTTTCGAGAAAAAGGGGACAGATTACCACCAAGCGAACATTGACGATGATCTTTTCGCCATAATCAACCAGTTTGATATTGGTAAAGCATCGGGGTTGTGATGCACATGCTCAGCCAGTGACCACCAGACCTTCAATATGGCCGATGCGTACCTGATCTGGGATGAAGCCAGCTGATCATGGGAGAGCCTGCAGAGGAAGCAGAATCGATCTCGAATGAGTAAATGTGTTTTATTTCATTGCATGATGTGTTTTTCTGCTTTTGTAATGTGTAAAAGCAAGAAGTAATAATTTGACTTCCCCCTATTAAATGCTCGGATCCGCCACCTCACCAACCTCACGACGAATTGATGGTGAGTAAAAATCTGCATAAACCCGAAGGGTAACGCCGTATCGTTTCAATTTACCCTCAAATTGCTCCAAATTTTGAATTGAATCCCCTGCATTTTCAGGAATTTACAAACGGCGCCAAGAATATAGTCATACCCGAAAATGAAATTCCCCAGTCAAACTAAATTGGGGGTAAATCGGTCCGTAGACATTACCATCGGATGGACGGTCTCAAATAAGGAAAATGCTAACGAAAGACTCGTGCAATTTCAAAGAAGGGTAATTTCGTATCGTTCCAATTTGCCCATGATTGTCTCAAATTTTGAATTACTACCGTGATGTGAAATGGCCCAAAACCATGTCATCTCGAAGATCAACCCCTAAAAGAGAACTTCCACGAATGCCTACGGTCTTGTGGACCGGATGGCATGGGGAATGACAGTGGTCCGAAATATCCCGAGTTCGATCTCCAATGTTGGGAAATGTTGTAAGTATTGTAAATGAATGATACAACCTTTTGCACATTTCTTTTTGCAAAAAGAAATAGAAATACTATACAAGCGATACCAACGTCGATACTTTGCCACAACCTTGGTTCTAATGATGAAATGCCCACCGAAAGTGGAGACAAACTCGATCCGGTGAAGCTGATAAAAGGAGTCACGCAAAACATTCAAGATAAAGGGTAAACCAGTATCGTTCCAGTTTATCCCTTCCAATACTGGCTAACACATCTCCTTTCCTTTTTATAGGAAATATGTATACTAACATTTAACATGTTGAAGGAGACCACCCCAAGTGGTAAAATTATGATCATCTGAAAAGATCCATTCTGATCAAAATGGGGCAAATTGATGGCAGACCCTGAATTGAGAAGGGGGCAAAGTCTGAGATAAGCTACTCCTCAATTTAAGGGGTAGACTTCACGATTTGTTCGATCCGTTTACACATCCAGGGGCAATTCAAATTCTCTCATTGTTGAGAATTTTCTTCCATACCTGCTTATTTCACAAACATGCATGATGCCAAAATTGCCACATTCGTATTGTGTTTGTACATGCCATGATTCATGTATGACTTGTCTGCATATTTAATTTGCCGATTCTGACTTGGAGCATGATCTACACATGATGCATTGAATGTGTAGAATAGGGTATGACAGGATAATGAAAGACAATCCCATTTCTATACACGTCTCATATCCACGGCAAGCTGTGTGCCAAATAGATTTTGCATTCCCAAAGCGATAGGTTTTCTCGCGAAAGGTACGATACCGAAAGGAAGGAAGCATTCATTTCTCTACCCTAAACACTACAGGTGTCCATTGACAACCCATTTGAGCGGCGATTTCATTTAATAACCCCTGTCAAGAACCACCCCATATCGGGGCCAAGTGGAGGTTGTCTCAGCGAATGAAGCGAGGTAAATGATTATAAGTTTTCTTGCTCGGACTAACATCAATTTTCGGGTATGTCTTAGCTTTCAACCTTTTACGATAATTCAAGTGCCTTAGGACAACGAAAAGCCTTCATTTCTCTATCTAATACACTCATATCCTTTGCACTGCCCAATTAAGCCTGCGTATTCATTTCTTAAAACCCCCATTGGTGATCACCGCTAATTCCAAGATGAAAATGGCACCTCCTTAAGGCAGAAGAACTCATAAGAAGTGTGTTTACATGAAATCCAGAATCAACTCTTCAGGTGCGCTAAATCTTTGATATACATGTGTATTTGGCACAATTTTCAGAAATTCTTTTCCTGAATAGAACAAAAAAGATAAAAAGGCAAAAAAAAATGGGACCAAAAGAAGAAAAGCCAGTCCCTGGGCATGAAAAAACAAAGTGCCAGTCAAAAGTAAGGTCAATGCCCATGCAAATCAATATTCACGTACATTCAGTGCAAACATCTTGTCTTCTATTGTAAAATCCATAATGGGATCTGGTTACAAAAGAAAACTCTTCGAATAGGTCAAATTGCAAAATATACTCAGTTAAAGTTTATACCGTTCGGAAGCTACTACGGTATCAGCAGAAGTTGACACCTTCCTCATACAACGATGGTGTCCTTTAAGGACTATTTTAGAAGAGCCGAAACTGCGACAAAGATGTGATGATCACCAATGTCAAACCCATCTCATGTATCTTCTGGGCTAAAATAAGCCTTCTTTAGTCCCCAATCCCAACCTACTTTACAACCTTTCAAAGTCTTTTCTGATTAAGGTACTTGAATTAACATAGAGTTAAAAGACTTTAAGCTTCACTCGCAAAGGTACGAGCAAGACTATTTCTTTCTCATTTTTGCAGGGTTCTTGACTTGTAAACCCGAAGCAAACGATGAAGAATTTTTTATTAACAAGCCTTGGCTCAAAAGAGTCCCCTTTGGTAAGCCTTTGACCTAGCCTACATTACCGTCCTAATTAAGACCTCCAGATCGGCTTGATCGTACCAATTGCGAGATTGCTCCGACCCTTGTTGAATGTGATGATAGTGAGATTAAATAATTTCTTTTCAATCCTACAATCAGGATAAACGTCCTTTCTCGAGAGTGAGAAAAAGCCCTTTCGGACTGAAGTCCCCCATTCATATTACATTCAAGGTAGTCATACTGTGATAACCTCCTTGAACAGAATTGGTAGTGCAAACTTGACAGAATAGTCATGCATGATCTACATCTTGGTTGATTGCATCATGAGTTATTACACATAATGCTTCTAATTATTGCAAACTTTGCTGAACCAATGAACTCATTGATGAAAATGCTTGTATGTGTTACCTCTGACACTGCCTGACAGGTAACACATTTTCGATGTTCGAGTTGCCTTTCAAAGTCTCGAAATCCACTCGGCAATTAGTGAATAAACAAGCCTAGTTGTCAAGAAATCACTAGGCAGTCTTATAAATCCTCAAGTAAGTATATCTTCAACCTGAATCTTTGAATGAATTCTGACGATTGCCAAGGTGCTCGAATCCAGTGCAGCACATACAGGTATTCACCTTCTCCAATGAAGCATGATTCGTCTCAAAAACAGAAATGTTCGAGATGTTCTGATCTCTACATCTTTTACTTATACTTGAGTAACAAGAGAATATAAACCGGGTTTAAGCTTCTGCAGAATTCCTGGTCTTCCCAGATCTCAGAATGGCACCCTTCATGATAAATTAAATCGGGTTTGAGCTTCTGCAGGATTCTTGGTATTCCCAAATCTCAGAATGGTACCCTTCAACACCAAAAAGTCCTTCTTACAGGCACCAAGTTCTTCTTACAGGCACCAAGTTCTTCTTACAGGCACCCAAAAGTCCTTCCTATAGGCACCCAAAAGTCCTTCCTATAGGCACCAAAGTCCTTTCTACAGGCAACCCAAAGTCCTTCTTACAGGTAACACAAAATTCTTTCCTACATGCATAAAATCTTTCTTACAAGCAACCCAAAGTCCTTTCTACAGGCAACCCAAAGTTCTTCTTACACGCAATACAAAAGTCCTTCTTACAAACACCCAAAAGTCCTTCCTACAGGCACCCAAAACTCCTTCCTACAGGCAACTCAAAGTCCTTCTTACAGGTAACACCAAAGTCCTTTCTACAGGCAACTCAAAGTCTTTCCTACATGCAACATAAAAGTCCTTCTTACAAGCACCAAAGTCCTTCCTACAGGCAACCCAAAGTCCTTCTTACAAGCAACACAAAAGTCCTTCTTACAAGCAACCCGAAGTCCTTCTCACAGGCATGAAAGTCCTTCTTACAGGCACCAAGTCCTTTCTACAGGCACAAAGTCCTTCTTACAGGCACTAAATCCTTTCTTATAAGTACCAAGTCCTTTCTACAGGCACAAAGTCCTTCTTACAGGCAGCCCAAAGTCCTTTCTACATGCACCAAAGTCCTTCTTACAAAAGTCCTTCTTACAAGTAACCAAAGTCCTTCTTACATGCAATCCAAAGTCCTTTTTACAGGCGTCAAGTCCTCTTCCATCTTTCTTCATCACCGGGACGATATTGGCAACCCATTCGGGATAAGCAATCACTTTGATGAATCCCACCTTTAGCAGTTTCATTACCTCTTCTTCGATCTTCTTAGACAACTCCGGTTTCGTGCGTCGAAGCTTCTGTTTCTTGGCGGGAATACTCGGGTCCGTCGGGAGCGAGTGCTCGACAATATTCGGGTCCAACCCCGGCATATCTGCATAGGACCATGCGAACACATCCTGGTATTCTTCGAGGAGTCTAGTAAACCGAGCTGCCTCGGATGGAGATAGCTTTCCTCCAATCTTGGCTTCTTTCACATTTTCAAAATCTCCGAGATTGACTGTAATAGTATCCTCCACGGTCAGTGGCTTGTGTTCCTCATATCTGCTCCAGTCTTTTCTGATATCACTAGTGTCATCCCCACATTCTTCCTCAATCCCATAGGAGAATTTATCAATAGAGTTTGAGCCACATAATAACCTGTCATGCATGTGAGGAATGGTATGCCTGAAATGTTACAAACATGGTTAGTATTTTTCTAATACTAATAAAGATGCATGAATTTAAAAAAAAATTGAAAATGGTTTTTAAGAAGCAAATGAGAGAAGGGGACTAATCCTCATTTCATCGGACGCCCTCATTCTCCTAAAATTTTTTCGGGAAAACAAAGGATCATGTGAGAAATTAACCCTCAAGCTTCAAAAATTTGAAGCTGAGTATCATCATTGGGCCGATTTGTCATCCCACATGTTCCCAATAAAATTTATGGGGTTTTTATTAGAAAGTGGACCGCATTACAGCATGCACCATTTGAACCAACGGTCTGAGATCCAAGGGCATTCTTTTTTTATTATTATTTTTTGGGATTGAAAGGGAAATGCATTGCCTATGAATGAAAACAACATGCGGGAATTAAAATGCATAAGGGAAAGAGGGGCCTCTTTACTCAGGTTGGCTAGGTTTCTTCTCAAGTCCTTCGATGATGACATTAACCGTGTCCTCTAGGAATGGGTTGGACAGGTCCGGTTCCACCGTGTCTTGGATCATTTCATCTGCTAGCATCTTGGGGTGCCTCGAGAAATACTGATCCAAGGGGCTGCTGATCATGCCAGCTCTCCCTTTCCAGGCGCCGGAGCCGATGGATGTCTCAACTCTACCTCCTTGGCTTCCACGGCCTCCGTGATGGCCTCTGCCTTGGTCTCTAGAAGTAAAGCCCCCTATGGGCTTACTAGTATATCCTAGGCCCGTCCGTCGCTCGTTAACGTCTAACTACAGTGGTGACCAGATTCCTTGGCCATTCTTTCCTAGCCCGCGCCCTGGAACAAATCCATGTGCCAGCAATATCTTCCCAGGAGCTAAAGTATACTGGGAAGGTTTAGGAACTCTCCTCCTAACCCCGACAGGTGCATGTGTGACGATTACCAACTCAAGAGAGTGGTAGCTAGCTTCCTCTTTCTGTTCTGGCTCTATGTACGAGACTGCACTCCTCTGATACGCCGCTAAATCTGTCTCTCCATGTACAGTTATTGCCTTCCCATTAACCACAAATCTAACCTTCTGGTGTAGGCTCGAAGGTATTGCACCCGCCGTATGAATCCACGGTCTACCCAATAAAAGTCCAAAGGCGCTCGGGAGATCCATAACTTGGAACTCGATGGAGAACTCTACGGGTCCAATGAACATATCCAGGTCAATCTCCCCAACTACACTCTTCCTCATCCCGTCAAAGGCCCTGATGGTGGCCTTGGAAGTGCGAATAAGCTCCTCGTTTATGCCCAAGTTTCTGAGCATGGCCAGTGGGCATATATTGAACGTGGAGCCGTTGTCGATCAGTACGTGGGAGATTTGCTTGCCGTGGCTTCTCGCCGATATATACAGGGCCTTGTTATAGGCCCACCTGTCTACGGGAATTTCCTCGTCTGAGAAGGATATCTGATCCCTCAGTAGAATAAACCCTATAAAGTTCTCCGGCTACACTTCGTTGATGGTCTCTGGCACATGCACTTCATTCAACCCCTTCATCAGTGCACTCTTATGTTTTTCTGAGTTGATAAATAGGTCGAGCAGTGATATTTGGGCTGGCATCTTCCTTAGTTGCTCTATCATCTCGAACTCGCTCGTCTTGACAATGGATAATGCCCTCTCCGCATCCTCCCTTGTTACTTCCCTTCTCTAGGGTTCACCTTCCCTTGGAGCGTAGCATCTGCCGGATCTCATAACCGCATCTATCTCACATGTCCTGTAGTCTCAAGGGATAGCTTTCGGATCATACTCTGCTGGCGGAGGGACCTTTATCACGATTTTCTCTGTTTTATCGTCGTCTTGTGTTTTCTTATCTTCTAGCTCTAGATTGGATAGGGAGATTACCACGCGCTCCGCAGAACCACCCTTGACGTCTTCACACTTATCTACTTCGTCTAACTTGATCATGAAAGGGGCTTTCGTTCCTATCATCGCGATCAGCTCATCTTCATCGATGTGGTCTGAATCGTAATCATGGCACCATGGCTCTGGTGTCGTCCTCATCGGCTCCGGTGGAAAGTCGTTTCGCTTTCGGCAATCGTTAGTCCGCACCGATTTCGTAGAAGCACCGGCCTGGTGAGGGTCTTCCTTGCTTCCGAGCTCATTCCTTTGAAGGATTCATTCATGCCTTACTCCAACACTCACCATGTGGCTGAACGACTGAAATTCGTATGCGTATATACGCTCGAGATACTCTTGGGGAAGGACTTGTACGAATGGCTCCAGCATCTCTCTCTCACTCAGCGGAGGTAAGACCTGTCTTGCCTGTAGCTCCCACCTGCGCGTAAATGCTTTGAACCCTTCACCCTCCTCCATAGTAACATGGGTCAGATCGTCCTTGGTGACTATGGACTTCACGCTGGCCTCAAATCGCCGTATAAACTGCCCTTCGAGATCTTCCCAGTTAGCAATCCAGTCGAGGTCGACCGAGCGATACCAGTATAGAGCCGGGCCGATCAGGCTACGCTCGAAGTTGCTAATGAGGACCTGATCATCCTCATGATGACCAGCCATCCTGCTAAGATAGCAGGAGATGTGGTTCAAAGGGCAGCCTTCCCCTCCGAACTTCTGTGGGAACGTTATTGATTGGTCGGATCGATATCACCTTCCTTCTCGGGTAACGATTTGCCTTCAACTCACGCACCATGTTGGCTAGGTCTTTAGATTGATCTTCCAATTCAGCTATCCTCCTATTCTGCCACTCGATGGTTCTCCTCAGCTCCAGTATCTGATACTTCTCCTCTACGGGAGGCGCCCGTATGTTCTTCGCCATTCTTGACAGTTCGGCCATTAGACTGTCCATGCCTCTCTCTAAACCGACGAGTCGTTCTTGAGTTCCCAAATCATGCTCCTCCTTTGTCTGAGTCGGGGTTCTTTCATCAACTTTACCCACTACTTCCTCTTCGTTAACACATGACGTATGCGCATGACTAGGTCTCGTCGAACCTAGGGAACCTCGGCGAGTTTGGTCTTAGAGGCTCTTTGGCAACTAAATGCCCTTCTAACAGCGTGGGCAGTAGTTTTGACAGCGGACGAGGGAGTGGTGTGAATGATGGCGGAGCTTTTTTCCTGGCCTCGAACTTCTTTGGGGCCAATCCTGACGTCCCACCCTGAGTGAGAGTGGATTCTAGAAACTTCTTCGATTTTGGGGGGTTTGGTACAAATGCAGCGTCTCCCATGTTCTCCCATTCTCTCCTAGCTGGGTAGGATCGTTTGATCGATGGTTCCAACACGCGCTTCTCTCTCAGCGCCCACTCGTGACGTTCCGCTACCTTGACAAGGTGGGTAAACGTTTGGCAGCCCGATGTATTCAGTTTCTCGAAATACTCGAGCGGCAGGGTCTTCAAAAACAAGTCTATCAACTCCTCCTCCGGAATGGCCGGTTTAACCTGAATGGCTGTCGCCCGTCACCTTTGAGCAAAGGTGCGTATCGTCTCGCTTCTTCCTTTCGCGGTTCTCAGCAGATCTTCCCTGGTTGGCGCCGTGGCTGTGTTGAACTTGTATTGGTGTAGAAAATCCTCCGCCAAGTCCTCCCAGCTATCGTATTCGTCCATGTCCAGCTCGATGAACCAGGCCAGTGCGGCGCCTGACAAGCTCTCTTGGATGGTGTTCATTAGCAACGGGACGTAGTTCGAGTAATGCGCCATCTTGCGCAGGTAATATCTCAGGTGAGCCCGGGGACAACCTGTCCCGTCGTACTTTCTCATAAACTCCGACTCCTTGTACCCGGCGGGAACTTCGATCTTGGTGAATGGAGAGATCTTATCGAATCTGGCCAGTTCACAACCCAAGCTGCTCAAGCACTTTTCGATTTTCGCAAGTTTCCTCGCGCCCTCTTCAGTCTTTCCTAGAGGTCTCTCCCTCTTCTCTTTCTTTAGGTCGATCACGAGCGGAGGGGTTTTATGGGGCATGTCCTTCTCAGATTCAGTGCCCGTAGTCTGATTTGTGTCGGAGTCGGTTGAAGTGGTGGGGTTAACTTCGAGTGCAACTGGGGCCTTCCCTTGCGCAGTCATCATCGATTTCATTTCCACCATCATGGCGGCCATCATGTTGATCTGATCCTCAAGGCTAGTCACTCTGGAAGTCAGCTCTTCCGCCATCTTTCGTGCTTTGCTACGGGTTTTCGTGACTACAGAATTTCACCTAGTTAGAAATAGCGAGTTAGGGATCTACGAACAGAGTAAAAGTGTAGGAATTTAAAACCTTCTCAATACTATGTTCATACGTGATTAATGGGAGGAAAGACTCGATCATGAGCCTTAGCCTCATGAAAACGGTCTTTCTACTCATTGAACAGGGATGAGCATACTATCAAGAAAGTGAATAACCCATGGTAATTACTTAATTTAAGAAAACGGCGATGAATGATCATATATGAAAGTTTCATGATCCTATTACAATCAGAAGCAAAATTAAGTAGGGAAATTGTCTATTCTGTCCGACGACGCTTGGAGGCTAAGGCATCCTTGCTGTATTCTGATTCATCCAGGTCCCATTCCTGTAGGTCTTCATTTTTGTCGGCCGGCGGCGGTCCCATGTGCTCTGGTACATATGGCTCCACTCCGGGCAGGTGCGAAACGATGTAGTCCGATATGTATGGCTTATGAAGGATTGTCGATATTCCTTGAACAACTTGATGTAATCCTTGGATGCTCAGTGGACGTTCATCTCGTCATTTAGGTAATCTGGCCACTCCACCTCCTGCAGTAGGGAGTTCTTCAAGGTGTAGATGATGAGGTCGATCTTAGCCTGGTACGCTGCCTTTGCCTCTCTAGTGAGCTCACCTCGTGGTAAGTCGAAGGTGAAGACCCCTAGATGTACTGCTGGCGAGACTTCTTGCAGAATACCGAATTGCCTTACCACCCTGATAGGATAGTAGGCGGTTCCACCTGTGCAGCCTAGTAAAGGGATAAGGTCTCCATCTACTCCTGTGCTGCGAGTTTCTAGGATCCTAGGCCAGGTTAAGCGTCAGCGAAGTTGTTTCACCTCTAGGTCTTCTATTTTTTTCTTCAAATCCTTGAAGGATAGTTCCTCGACAGCGGACTGACATTTCAGGAAGGAACCGAGTGGGTGGATATGTCGGCTGATTTCGTAGCATCCAACACGAAGGTTAAGGGTTTTGATGTGCAAGGTGAACCACATGTAGAGAAGACTATTGGATGCTTGGAATGTACCCCTTTGGGTGGGCTGGAAACAGTTTAGGGAAAAGAAAGTGACGGTGTGGACCATAGAAGGATTAAAAGTGGTTTGGGAAGTGGGGAAAATGACAAAAGCGAAAAAGGCGAGAATGAATACTCTAGCTGGTTTAAGGCTAGCTTCGACCGGGAGTGAGGAGTAGTTGTTATATAGGAATGAGAGGGTGAACTTACCAGAGTTGGATTTAAGGACCTTTTCAATTTCTGTGGTCTTGACACGCAAGAATTTGGACAGGGCTAAGGTGGAATCTTTCCCCAATACTGGCTGCACAATGTGATTATCAAACTCCAGTCCGATGATCGTTGTATACTCTTCTAGGGTAGGTGTGATCTCTATTCCTCGAATGTTGAAAGTCACGGTCTCTGAATCCCAAAACCTTGCCAATGCTTGAATGAGGGTGGGCTGATAGTTTACCTTGATGAGATCTACTAAGCGCCCCAGGTGTTCTTCAACATAGGCCTGGTTGTCCGGATTGAGACGGCTCCACCATGCTGTGAGCTCCTTGCATGGGACTGGGATGAGTTTAATATCCGATTTCTCCATCTATCATGAATATACAAGAATGTGCTAAAATTAATTACCACGGGTTATAATGAAAGTGCAATGCGAATGCACTAGCCCAATTCTATATTTTCTCTTGGCGAAATAAGGATTAAAGCACTCCTACTTGACCAAAAGAAGTTAGTTAGAGGGTTTTAATCCAGATTTCTCCCAAAGAAATTATGCAATTGGCTAGGATCTCTCGATGATTGGAATGAAGGCTATTGCCTAAAAAAGTTGGAAAATGTGCGAATACATCTTAGAAGATCCCTAATACACCAAGTCTAAAGGGGACGAGGAGGATGCGGAAATACAACATCCAAAAATTCAAGTTATGTAGAAAATTATCTTTCTATCCTAAGACGGCCTTCAGGCCAATCATCAAGATGACGACTCACTCATGAAATGATGTATGAGATGTATGGTATACAGAAATTAAAATGTATCAAAATGAATTATAAGGTGAAAATAAAAAAGTCTTACCAACCAGACCCTTTTATGTTTTAGTTTTAGGTATACCAACCGACCAATTTACATGCGCATGAGACAAGTGAGGAATCGACTCTAAAAAGGAAAATAAAAGAAGGGACAGGGTATGGACCTAAAAGACTCCCACTATCTGATTCGACGACTTTGCCCACAAGCGCAATCAAACATCAAGTGGGAAGAATCATCAATTCAGATAGCGAGCGAGATCGAATATGGTCAACCCAGGCGCAATCAAACGCTAGGGCTTTGCATACCGATCCCTATCTATGGCGACCTAAGAAGAGTGTTTCGCGGCTTGGGTTTAGGCGCTTGTGTGTGCATGTGTCATGATCCTCAAAGTATGCAAGGCATGTACAGCAGTTGATATCAAGCAGCGCTTCTAATTTGTAGAAAATAAACAAACAATCCCAAACTCCAACCCTGCATAAAACACGTTAGCAATCACTCCTCCCCTTATAACTCTCATCTGCAAGAACATTTAACACGTTAGATTAGTGGACTTACCTCACCTTCAAGAGCGCCTGCAGAGAAAAAATATTAGAAAGCACCCAACTTTTTAATCAGCTCAAGTCCTCTAATGTGTTAAACTAAGTCCCCAGCGGAGTGTCGTGACCCTCCCGAGATTTCCGGATCCTGAGGAAGCTAATGGATTGCTAAGCCCATTGGATATCTAGGCTCAGCTCGGGCCCTCCCATGCCCATACCAAATCGCGTCAAAGTGATTTAAATCGAGGTTAACCTTAGTATGGTCAGGTGACATGTGAATAGTATACATGCCATAGGAGTCGCCACCAATCATTTATTGGAGGGTATGACTAGGAACCCTATCGAACAATTGGGAGAGATTGCTCGATCCTACGAAAACCAGAGATCTAGATTTGGGGACTTAGTTACGTCGATACTACCATCGACGCCCTCTCGGTACCTAAGTTGAATGATTTCCTAATATAAGGAATTCATGCAGGCGAGATTATCTGTCCTATCAATTACAATCAGGGAAGTAAATATGCAATCAAAAAATTAATATGCAGAGAAAATACACCAAGTCAAGTCAAAGCGGGCCTAGAGGGGTCTTAGGAAAGCCTAGAAAAAATGCCAATTAGGTTCAAGGATAGTCTGGAATAGTTTGGGGTCAGATTGACCAGAGGGGTAAAATGGTCATTTTGAAAGGCTCGGGGGTTCAAAACCATGAAAATATGCCAAACCAGTTGAATGTGGTTTTCCCTAATTTTCACGATTTCTAGGAATTTCCCTGATTTTTCTGAAATTTTTTATAATTTTTCTGGAATTTTTTAGAGTTTCTAAGAATTTTCTAAGGATTTCCCTATTTTTGGACATTTTCGGGAATTCTTTCGAGGATTTTCCTATGATTTTCTGGGATTTTTCCTTTTATTTTTTTAGAATATTTTCTATATTTTCTGGAATTTTTATTTTTAATTTCTAATACCTTTCCTAATTTTTTAGGATTCTCTAAGACTTTCTAGGCGTTTTCCTATTTTTTTAGAATATTTTCTGTATTTTCTGAAATTTTATTTTTATTTTCTAATATTTTTCCTAATTTGTTTTATGATTTTTCGTCGTTAATTTTTTTTTTATCGTTTTTACTTTTTTTTATTTAATTCTATGGGCCAAAACGGTGTAGTTTCTATGATTACTATTATCCACATTTTATTTTTTATTCTATTTTATTACTCTTTTGGAATTTTGGTGATTTTCTAATTTTTTTATTATTTTTATTCGAGTTTAATTCTCCGGGCCGAGTCGAGTTGACCCGGTCCAATAACCCTAACTGAATTCTAAAGCCCAGATCCGAAATGACGCCGTATCGTTTTTTTACTAATTTCCTATTTTTTTTAATTTTTATTGATTTTCTAAGTTTTCTAATTTTTACTTGATTTTTTGAATTTTTTATTTTTGTTATACGGACCGGGCCGTATTGACCCGGCCCACTACCCAAGCCCAAGACCAAATCATCTAATGAACAAAACGACGCAATTTTGGAGATTTAGTTTTTCTATTTTCGAATTTTTCGAATTTTTATTCTATTTTTTTTATTTTCTGCCTACTCCTAATCCTACGGTTTAGGTATCGCCACGTGGCTTAAATCTATCCTTCCGATCAAACCCATTATAAACCCTAAATTGATGTGGCGGACGAGTGGTGGCCACGTCATCGCCACGTGGCCGTTTGATCGGGTCAACTAAGTTTGACCGGTCAATTTTTCCGGAGGAAGACGACCGGAGAAGCTCCAATCTTCGATGAACCCGTCAGAAGCTCGCCGGCATACACGAAAGTGACTCTAAATCGCACCTAAAACTCTCATTTTGCCTTGGGTCTGTTCTCGTTCATTCTAACACACAAACTTTTCCAATTTTCAGGCCATGAAAGCGTCCAAAATTGACCAATCTAGCTTCGACCGAGGACTTTTCCGGTGACCAGACCAAAGTATAGAGAAAACACCCTGGCAGACTACGCAAATCAGATAGAGAGCATCCATGGAGTTCGAGGGAACTTACCTGGAGATCTTTTGAGGGAACTTACCTGGAGATCTTTTGACGTTGTCTCGTGTCGAAAACGAGCATTTTAGCTCGTGACCAGCTCGGGTTTAGGATGGTTGGCTGAGAGGTTTCACGCGATAAAAATGCAAAGGAATGGGATGAATACGATCAGGACAAGCGTAGGAGCGTTCTCAACCAAGAAATGCAAAGAACAATGGAGAAAAATAGAAACCGCCATGGGAGCTCAAGCTTGAAGACGTCAATGGCAATTACCTCGTTTCGTGATGAATCTGCATGTGGAACGGCTCCTCTTGCTCCTCAGTCTTCCAGAAAGCTTGCGGTAGCAGCAATGGAGCTTGATTTTGCTCCTTTCGTCCTCAATTGCTCCTCAATTCTTTCGGCCAAGACCCCTCCAAAAATTTTCTAAAACAGAGCACCTCTTTCTTCTTTATACTCGCAAATCTCCCCTCAACCAACTTCTATCAATGGAATTCCCCAAATCTCTCCTTTAATCTTCGTCAAACCAACGATCAAATCTGCCCAGATTTTTCGATTTCCGTTCGAGAATCGCGCGGATTCAAATCCCCCTCCCTCTTTGTGCAAACTCAAAATTGGGGAAGACGATGACCATTTGGGTCGGGTTGGGTCGGGTTGGGTCGGATCTCATCCGGCCCGATTGACCCAAATCCCTTATTTTCTTCAAATTGACCCCAAATGTTTACTTTTTTTTTTTTTCAAAATTGACACCAAAATTAGGCTCAGGGGTATTAGATCTATTCGAAAATGGCATTTTCCCCAGAAATTATTCAATATTTACACAAAAACCCCAAAATTTCAATTTGACCCGAGGACCCATTTTGCAAAATCCAAAATCTTAGGGTCCTTTTTTGCAAAAATTGTTGCCACCATTGGATTCAAAAGGTCAAAATCTAGGGGGTGACGTCGCCCTATTTTCAATTTAGTCCCCAAAAAATTTTTAATTTCATTTTTAGTGATTTGAGGGACTAATTTAAAAAATCAAAAATTGCATTTTGGTCCTTTTTAGCGAAATTGGAGAATCCTGAGGGCTTTTGGACTTGATTTTATTTTTAAAAATGGAAGAGGATGACACGACTCTAAAAATGCAAAAATGGAAAACTAAAAAGTTAAAATGGAATTTATAAAATTATTTAAATATTCTAAAAAAATGAAATTAACAAAGAAACCCTAGATTCCAGACTTGATTTTTTAAAATTTATTCATAAAAAATGAAGATAAAATTAAATTAAAAATATTGACTATTTTTTGGTAATTTTTTGACTTCAAATGCTATTTTTTTATTAATTTGTTTTTTTATTATTTTCCTAATTTCTAAAAATATTAAAAAATGTAAAAAATAAGGAAAATTATTTTTTATTCAAAATTGGTTCCCTAGATTTTGCCGAGGTCCCCAAAGTTGATTTTATAATTTTCTAATTAATTATTTATTTTTTTATGAATTTTTGAAAATAAAATGCAGAAAAATACGAAAAATAAAGAAAATTATTTTTTGCTCCAAAATTAGTTTGTTAGGCCAAACCAAGGTCCCCAAAGTTGATTTTTCAATTTTATGGATTTTTATGAATTTTCTAAAAAAAGTTTGAAAACAAAATTTGCCAAAAATCAAGTGTCAACAATATGTTCAAGGGGTTCGAAGTTAGTTGGCAACAACTCGAACATCACATCTCTCAACCGCTGTAAGTGTGGGATGCCACGCGTTCGTGGGGGTGCTGTTTTTATACAGTTCATGGACTACATTATGCATGTATCAAAAATCTAAAGATTACATTGAATAATTTAAAATTTCAGGGACGATATCGCATATTGAATTAAAGTTCATGGATTACATTAAATAGAGTAAAAATTTAGAGACTATGTTGTAGAATTAGTGAAAATTTATGAATCATTTATTTCAGGTTCTTTGAATAATAACAGCTGCGCTTTCTTCATTACCAAAAAAATTATACATTACCGAAAAAAAAAAACAGCTGCGCTTTCTTGGGAAAAAAAAATGGGGTTTCTTCTATCTTTGAGTGATCCTCAAGGTTGCTGGCCTGATGCCCTCTTTCCCTACGTTTGTCCCTCTTTGATCTTCCACTTTCCAATGGCGGTGGCCTCATAAAAGCCAAGGTAGGCCAGCTTCCTATGCCATTTTGCTTCTCTTTCTTCTTCATAGTATCTCCACTTTGATGATCTCTCTCTCTCTCTCTCTCTCTCTCTCATGGCTACCTTGACAATCAGTCCAACTTCGCACCAAAAGATCATTCTCCGGCCCCATCGGTTCACATGTCTTTAAGAATCCTCATGAGATCAAGGGCACGAGGCTAATGATAATGACATATTCCCATGGCGTAGCTTTTCCTATGGGGGCTACTTGCTAGCTAGCTGTCGCTATAGTTGCGAGTCATCACAAGCTGGCCCTTTGCCAAGTAACCAGGTCAACTATGGCATGACATTTCCAAGACGCGGAAATTAATCTGTCGCCTGACGGACTGTTTGTCGGGTACCCATTTGGGTCCTCGTCGGACCGAGGAAAATCTCTCGCACGCATCGCGGACTTGAAACGAAAGCTCCGCTAGGGAGGGTTCTCTGATTTGTAGACCGTGAGGGAATTTTGAAAATGACCTCCTTTCAATTACTCGTAATCGTGTTGTCGCGCTTCCTATATTAGATTTTAGATATCTCCTTGCGATGAGTTCATGGGGATATGTGGAGTAAAACATGGAAAGGCTTCCAAGTTTTTCAAGGATTAAATTGCTTTGGCTTTCTCTCTCATGGTCGACAGAGCAAGAGTTGTCGGAATCATATCACACTCGATGTCTCGATCCGAAAACTTCAGGTAGGACTGTAAACATAAATAATAAAAATGTAGGAATTAGACAGAGTGACAGTTGCCACTTTCCAACAAACTTTCCGTGACTTGGATCCTCCCCCCCCCCCCCCCCCCCCCCCCCCGGCCCCTTTTTTTTTCCCCTAATACAGAAACACTATTAAGAAAAGAGAAATGCAGTTCAATTAGTTGGATAATTTATTCAATTAGTTGTTTTTTTTTGGTCGACCAATTAGTGGTTGATTAGCTGTAAACAACAATTAAGCAGAGAATGGACCCAGAGAATGGGGAGTCTGAACTGTGAAGGAATATTGAGGAACAAGGCCACCTTAATTAGCGGGTGAAAGTGGGGTTTTGTGTCCCTTAATCAAGGTTTTGTCGTGTACTTTTTGTTGGGTGCTCGTCTAGAAAGAGCTACGACCATATGTCCCCAGCTTTAGGAATGTGATCCAGTCCTTTAATCAATCCTCATTAGCGATAATGATATGTCTACTGTGCATCCTAAGCGGTCTAACGAGGAATGTAGACAGACAATCAAAGACCCGCATAAAGAACGTGCTTGTTTATCGATATAATGGACGAGTATTTGAATCATAGATCGCTTTTAAGCATTCGATAAGAATAATCCCGTAGCTTTCATAAATCAATTTTCATAAAACGAATCTAGGTGTCTTTTTTTGCACTACTATAACGCGCATGAGCCAAACATGTTAAGTCGTGCTTGTCGTTAGTGATGATGATACATCTAACGTGCATCCCACATGATTTAATTAATGAGACTGACAATCAAAGATCCGCTTAAAGAATGTGTCTGTATACGTATATTACGAAATAAAAACGAATAATTGAATCAGTAAACACATTTAAGCACTCAATAAGGATCTCTCGTTAACCAATTTTCAGATAGGCCCATGGGCCACATAACCTTGAGAATCAAATGGAAGTAATAGGCCTTCTCTTTTAGCTTAGCATTGCATAGACTCCAAAAAATTGACCAAAAAGATAGTCGGGCTCACACGGCCCAGCGGTTCCTTAACTTGGTTTGAACCTGTAGATAAACAATGGAATAGAGAAGAGGTGTCCAAAAATTTCTGTCCTATGTAGGTATGTAATAGTTATGATTACAACAATGAAAACTATAAAAGCTTTTATTGTCCATTATGTCATTAATCCTTAAGCATCAGTGAGTTAAGCTCATTTTTAAAGGCTTACTTTTAGTTTTTTAGTAGAATTTATTCCCCTATGTTCACCCTCAACTTCATTTTCCACCGTTAAGTCAAAAAGTCTAAGAAGCTTCTACCTTTGCGGAATTAGTGTTACGTACCACTTATTTTGTGTACACCCATTTGACGTTGGACTCTACCGCAACAAGTCCTATCGTCGTGATTCGCATAGAATGGGTGTGTACTAGTGAAATGTTATATAACCTTGATTTCACCAAAGTTGAAGCCATCTAAGTTTCTAGTTTCGCATGTTGGGTTATGCTATATGTACTCTCACATTTTTTTTTATTATCCTATTTGACATTAGTCTCACTATTTCACTTGCAAAAAAGAAAAATTATAAAGATAAAATGAGAAACGGTTTTTTGTTCGTATTGTTTTTATCTCATATTTATGAGCATGTTTCACACGAATCAGCATGTCTATTTCTTCTATTTTACATCTCGTAAGTAATTTCTCGACTAGACTCGACCCCAATAGCAGAGTAAGCAAAAGCATCAATAGCATGGCAAAATAAGTTCCTCGTTATCAATGTATTTGCTCCCGGCAATTATTGCCTCCTCGGGAGATTTTTTTATTTTTTTGGGGGGGGGGGGGGGTTTGCACAAAAGACAAACTAATTTTATTATACCATAAGCTTCTTGGATTAACAGATCCCAGGCGAGGAGCATCTCTACAAAGCAAGGCCCAAAGGGCTGGGGGTTGGGGGGAGCGACCAATTCTGTGGAAGACTCAAATTTCGGTGGGCCTTCGCAGCCTAATCTGCAACCGAGTTTGTATTTCTTGGGCATCATTCAAGTCTCATGGACGATAAGCCCATGAGCATGTCCATGCACTCTCTGATAAGTGAACGAAGTTCCCAATTGACTTGGTCTCTTCCCATCAAAGTAGGAATAAGTTCTCATTTGTCTGACTGAAGAACCGCTTCGCTGAGACCCTCTGACATACGAATCTCAACGCCTCAAGCACTTCTCCTTTTCCACAGGTTTTCTTTCATAGGGAGAGCGTTTTGACATGTACTCAAACAGTATTTGAGTCAAGGATGATGGTTATTCCACCATTTTCTTCCTTTCCAGCTCTTGCCTGAGTAGATTATTACCATTTTTCACAGTATAGCTTTCCGATTTTGTTCCCACCCAAACAAGTTCATCTTTTGCTTCCTGGGGATTAATGGAAATGGCTAAAATCTCCTACTTTTGTTTTTTCATCAAACATATCATCAAGTTTTTGCTCATTCCACTGCCCTTTTGCATCATCTATTAGTTTTGCTACCTTCTTAGGGTCGTTAACATTTTCTGGCCTTCCAATCAATCTGCTCTTTAGCCACTTATCATTTTTGATATCCACTTTCTGCCCATTTTCAATTGACCACATAGTTGAATTAACAATAGCTTCCCTTCCAGCGAGCCAGCTTTGCCATCCCCAAGATGGTCTTGCTCCTTTCCTTGCATGCTAGACCCTTCAGTTCTCTGCTTCATCAAGCATCTAGATTTTTAATCAATCTCCAAGCCTGTTTCACAACAATGCTTCATTAAATGAGATCAAATCTCTAAAACGCATGTCCCCTCCATAAGCAAGGTAAGTTGGCTCCGGACAAACGGCAGAAGAAGGACTAATCTAATCCCGAGGCTATGGGGGACTCATGATAGAAGAAGAAGTTTGGAATAATGCTAGCTCAATTTTCCACTTTTTCCTATGTGTACCAGCTTTTGAGTCACTATTTTTCCACCGAAAGTTTGCTACTTTCTACTTAATGGATTTACAAATAGAAACAGGGATTTTAAAAATGGACATGGCATGTTAAGGCAATGCTTGAACCACAGTTTTTAGTAAAATATCTTTCCTGGCCTTTGCTATCAGCTGTTCCTTTTAGCCCTCCAATTTCATATTTACTCTCCCCAAAATCCAAGCAAACATATGTTTTTTAGAAACTCTCCAATTTAATGGGATGTCAAGATATTTGCCTATGTGGCTAATCTCCGAGATCCTCAATTTTCCTACCATGTTGCTCTCAATGATTGAGGGCACCCTTTACTAAAGAATATCCCTGACTTGTTTAGATTAATCATTTGTCCAGTGCATAGCAATATTGATTGAGTATTGCTAAAAGATTCTGACATTTTGTCATCGTTCCTTCAAAAAGAAAATAGAATCATTTGCTAGTAAATGATATAAAGTTGGACAATACTTATTTAGCTTGATCCCCTTGATGTTGCCAATTTCCACAGCCTCTTTCGTCATAAAAAGATAAGCAATTTGCTACAAGGATGAAGAGGTAAGGAGATAAAGGGTCCCATCGTCTAAAACCTTGAGTTGACTTGAAGAAAGGAAGAGATTCTTTGTTAATCTCCACACTGAAAATTGTTGTGGACACACATTGCATGACCCATATAACCCACTTTTCACCAAATCCCATATTCAATAGGCATGCTTGCAAAAAAAAATCCCATGCCTCTATCATATGCCTTTTGCATGTGTAATTTAAGGACAACCTGAAATATTTTCTTTCTATTTTTCACCATTAGTTGATTAAGGACCTCTTGCACAGCCATCATATCGTCTTGAATTTGCCTCGCATGCACAACTGAGCTCTGTTCCTCATAGATCACCTCGGGCAGCAGCAATTTTAACTTGTTGGCTAGAGCTTTATGATGTCATATGCAAAATTGCAAAGACTAATGGGGTGATAATGCTCTAGTTTTTCTAGACTAGGAATTTTTTGGAACCAATGTAATATACGATATGTTTAAACCTGGTTCCAAAATTCTACTCTATTGAAAATTACTAGGAAAACATGATTTTTAATGATTGTCCAGTGGCTTTGAAAGAACAAACCATTCAGACCTTCTGGCCCCCCGGCTTTAGTCGCTCCAAGTTGGAAAACTACAGTTTTTACGGCTCCATTGTAACCTCCGCCACGAGAAATTCATTTGCTGCAGCTTCTATACTGCACGGGAGCTGATTCAGCACAAGTTCTATATTTCTGTGTCCCACTGTGGTGTAAAGGTCATAAAAATAGTTCATTGTCATTAGCTAAAGTTGATTTTTGTCCATAATCTACTCTTCTTCAGAAGATTGCAGCATTGAAATTCTATTTCTGAGCCTTCTTTGAATTGTTGTGGCATGCAAAAATATCTCGAATTTTTACACCCCCAAAATTTTAGCCAATTGATTCTCAAACGCATTTTCCAATACATTTCCTCCCGTCTCCATGCATTTCAATCTCGTCTCTCCTGCTCTGGGCTTTATTTTCTATCACGAGAAACATGAGTGCCATTTGTTATTTCCAGCAACTCCTCCTTTAAGGATTCTATTTTTTTTTTTAAGATCATGCGAGAACTTCTTTTTACTCCATAAGATCTACACCCTGGTTACCGCCTATATTTTCTCCTTTAAACTAGCATATACCATGTCAGGGGATTGTCATGCTTCTTTTATAACCTCTCTGCAATCAGCTTCTTCATTAGAGTATGCTTCAAATCGAAATTCTCTTTTTCTACAACCAACTTTGGGCGAGCAGTCCAGTAAAAGAGGACTATGGTCAGAACCACTAGCCAAAACAGCATAAGCCTCCACCTCCGGAAATAGGAGCCTCCACTCTAAATTGCATAGCACCTTATCCAATTTTTCTTTTACATAATTTTCCCCTTCCCTATTGTTCGCCCAAATTTATGCACATCCTTTACATTCTATCTCCATCAAAGCACAATCATCTAAACTTTCCCGAAATGCATTTGAACGATATTGACTCACCGACCATTTTCCCGCTTTCTCCCAATGATATAAAACTTCATTGAAATCTCCGAAGCATTACCAAGGATAAGAGTCTATGGAACTTACTTGTCGTAGCTTATCCGATTATTTGTCTCTCTCTTGGAATACATTTGGCGCATGGATAAAGGTGACACGCATTCTTTTTCACTGTTTGAAAACAGATTAATGTACTCTTGTGAGGCTTCCTCAATGTCCATAGAAACAGAATCATTCCACAAAACAGCCATTCCACCCTCTATAGCCCTTGGATTCACCACAAACCTAGTATGAGTACATCTTAGAATTCTCGATTGGCTCTTTGTAAATAGCAATGGGAGTATGGATCAAAGTATTATGCATTGCATGCGCCTCGTTACTGATAATTACGAAAAATTTATAAATATAGTAAATGCTATAATGGGTTATAAATTATACTGTGTCATCATTTGTTATATTACCATGTAATTTTCCATGTTTAACAAAGAAACGGCTCTGGATAATTGTCATAAAACCTATCAATTGTAAAGAACTTACCATTTCATTGTCCAAACTCGAAGTAAATTTTCCAAGACGATGAGAGCTTATCAGGCTCGTTGATCAATCATGCACAAGAAGAAAAAAAGGCATTTTTGAATTTTCATTTATTCCATAAAGAGGAAATATATATAGCACGTGGAGCATTACAAATCACAGCAAATTGACTCTTAATTATTCCATGGTTTTTTAATTATCACGGACCATCACAATGGAGATGCCATAGACTCCTAACATATCACTCGAATCAGCTTTATTGCAACCAGAAAGCCAGAACACAAACATAAAGACCCCAAGCAAACCACGACCCAAAACTCACGCTTTGTTCTTATAAAAGCTAGTTATCATCTCGAGTTGACCCTTGAAGAAGGCCACCATCTTGTCCCTTTGAGGCAGATTCTCCTTGACGACCGGGCAGTTCCGAAACTCTTCCGCCCACTTGCACAGCACGGGAAACTTGTCCTCAGTCAGGATGTCGACCCCGACCGCCTCTTGGAGGGCTCCAACCCAGTGCCCAACGAAGCTGGCCACAATGTCGACGAACCCAACGGTCTCGCCCCCGAAGAACTTCTTGCCCTTAAGCTCGCCTTCGAGAGTACCCAAGAGCTCACGTGCTTCCTCACGTGCCTTCTCCCTTTCGGGCCCTAAGCTCATGCAAGACTTCCAGAGAGCTGGCACGCACTGTTTACAGTAGAAAGAATGAAGTTTTCCCGGTCAATTAATCTTGTGATCATGAATTAGATCTAGCTAGAGACGTTGCTGTCTGCAACTCAAAACCTAGACTTTGGTTCAGTGTTCCTCGAAAAGAAGAGCTTTTCGTTTCTGTGTAGCAAAAAGGACTCTTACTCTGCCTGGCTTGTTAAACCTCTGGGGTTCACTTCGACTTTTTGCATAATTAAGTGGTAACAAAACCTAAAGGAGGGTGTTACAGAAGTATCAAACTCAACTTTAAGATAAGATGATTACCTTTTCATCCAAGAACTTAGCCCAGAAACGGGCCATTGCTCTCTCATAGGGATCTCGCGGCAAGATCGGGTTGTCCTTCCATGTCTCGTCGATGTACTCCAGAATCACTTGAGACTCCGCGATGGGTTTGGCATTGTGGATGAGCACGGGTACCTTCTTGTGCACGGGGTTGTACTTGAGAAGCGAAGCGCTCTTGTTGTGAAATATGTCCTCCTCCGAGTACTCATATTTGACCCCCTTGAGCTTTAGAGCTATCTCGACTCGCCGGCTAAATGGACTTCCCCATGCACCCAACAGCTTCAATTCTTCACCCATCTATCCGAACACGGTTGCTCGCTCCGCCACACGCTGAGAAATACTCTTCTTGGGTAGCAGCTAAGTAAGAAGTTGGGAAAGTCACTTGTTCTTTCGTTGGCTTCTTATAGATTTCAATTTTGGTGATGTTTCCTTGGCGCCTAAGACAGCCCATCCACATCCATGTTATTTGGTCAAAGTCAATGCTGCATAAATCTGGAGTTGGAGGTTCGAAGACTTATTGTTCAATGTTATTTAGATAAAATCGGTACTGCGAAATGTTCGGGGATTGGCTGAACTAAACTTTACACATCGTACACAGTGAAGTATTAAATTTATAGATAGGGATACTCGACACACTGTTCAACGAGGACAGAAATATAAAAAAACTGACAAAGTTTTATCATATGATGGGTTCGTTCAATTAGATTTACATGTATGAAGTCCATTTTCAAATATAACTAACAAATTTTCGAGTGGTACTCCACCTACACCGGCTGGCAGTTGGTGTTGTTTCCTTAGCGGATAAGACAGCCCATGGACATCATGTTATTTGGTCAAAGACTCAAAGTCAATGCTACATAAATCCGGAGTTGGTGGTTGATGACTTATTGTTTTACGTCGTTTAGACAGAGTCAATACTGCGAAATGTTTGGGGATTGGCTGAACTGAAATTTGAACATCGCGCACAGAGAGAAATCTTGAATTTAGAGAGAGGGATTGTCGCATACACTATTCAACAGAATTATTAAAAAGCCGACAAAGTTGTATCATATGATGGCTTCAGTCACTTTAGAATAGATATATGAAGTCCATTTTCAAAGACAGATACTAATTTTCGACCGGTACTCCACTTGCTCCGGCAGTCTGCCGGTGGGTTAGATAGGGTCAAGAAAGCTACTCTATACAAGATAGAATCAAAAAGCACCAAAAATTTCTTATTGCCCTTGTTTTAGTACCAACGTTTAAGTGTTAAATCGACAAAAAAAATGATCATTTAAAATGTCTTTGACAAAAAATTTCAGGCAAAAAAAAAAAATGTAGTGGCTTTGAAAATTAGAAGTTCTACCTGAGGTGGTACTTTTTTTTTTCAAAACCAACTCTTGTGGACGGGTTGCATAATCAAACAAGATACCCGACCCGAAACAAGATCCGACCCGAAATTTTTTTAGCCTTTTCGGGTCATGCCTTAGCCTATTTCGGGTATTGTTGTTTTCGTGTTTAAGTTGTGTTTCCATGTTTGGACTCAGATTTAGCCCGACCTAAACACAGAAACAAGCCCAACCCTATATTGTACAGTGTACATCTTGATACTCGTGCGTGCCGCTCCGTCTTTTGCTCTCACATCTCTCTCTCATGCTATATGCTCATGCCACTCAGTCGCCGCTCAGTCTTGAGCTCTCATTTCCCTCTCTCGCGCTCGCCACTCAATCTTAAAGCGACCTTGTTCCAACTTACGAGCTTCCCTCCCCTCTCATCTCCTCTACTGGTGCAAGCACCTCGATTCCTCCTGATTTGAAAATAAGAGACAGAGTAGTGATGATCTAGCTTTTGTTCGCAGCAATATCTGCCGAAGATTGCCGATAACGTTGCCACTGTTTAAGATGCCGCTGAGGAAGCTTGCGATAATGGGGTTGGATCAGGTCTTGCTTGGGCATGGCCCGATAGTGGCTATGACGGTCTACGTCGTGTTAGACTTCGACATGTATAACTTGGTGAAGATCTGGAGGTGTGGGATCAAGGATGACGTGGCCAATCCGACGGACTAGGTCCTCATGGCCAAGCACCTGCCTGAGTCCACTCTCATGGGTGAGTGATTAGCTCTCAAGATTCCTAGTTTTGATCGATGAAAATGCTATCTTTTTCCATGTGGGAGCGTGTGTTTCTGAATGATATTTACTGAAATGTTTCCAATTTGAAGAAACGATTTGTGAATTTTGACAGTTAGATTCGGGTTCGATTAGATTCAGTGGAATCCTCTTGATAAGACCAGTTAGTCCTTGGTGAATTTGTATTGGTGGGTGCTGGTTTTTGAGTGAATTGGAGAGTTGCGAAAGCAACGGCCAATAGATTGAGAAGAAAGCGAAAGGAAAGGGTTGATTGCCATGTAATTAGGTTGCCTTGTTTTAATTCTGCTTTGGTTTTGTCATTGGCATTGGTGGATGATCTTGTTTGTGCATTCTAGCCATGTTTTGATACGATTATTGTTCTGTTTGAGTGAACTATATTTTGTGGTTTTGGTGGATTGATGGAAAAAGTTGTGGACTTTTGATCACACTTTATTCCCTTTGCATCTCCACGAGCCCTTAGTGTCGGTACCTGCGGATTGTCTCAATATCTCATATTTGCAAGTCATGATGGTTGGTGAAATCGTCGAAAAAATACTTATATTCCATAAAAAGAGAGAGAATGTAGTCTCTACAGTGTATCATTGTCGAAGTTTGCATTTAATTGTCTTGCGAAAAAGTGCAAATGATAGGCATGCTAATCTAAATTTCTAAGGATTGTGGGATAAGCTATTCATCTTCAGTTCCTTGGTAGAGCACCTGAGTGATATGATCTCATCATTAATGATCTCACAAGGTATAAAGATGGAATCTTGAGTACGTTGGAATTGTCTACATTTTTAGTTTCTCCCCTTCTTTTCTTCTGCTGTTTGTGAATGCCAAACATTGGTTTATAATCATTTTTACTCACACGGACTTGGGGTTTCTTCGTGTAGAGAGCAGAAGAAAGAAAAGGAAAAGGCTGAAGAAGATGGTGAAAAGGGAGCTTGCGAGTAGTTCAACTTTCGATGTTTTTGTGCTAAAATGAGGTCAAAATGTACATAAAAAAAAACTTAGGGAAGGTGAAAGTTGTTGGCTATGTAACCTAGGAACTCGATGGGGAGCTGATACTTTTGACTACCCTTTATTACATGGGCTACCTTCTTTCCATGAATCATCTTCTTGTAGGGCCTTAATAGAATCAAACAAGGAACAAAAAATGAATGGAAACTCCCCCTTAATGTTTTGTCTTTTTCCTTGACATTTAATTCTCTATTTTCAGACGACTCCATATTAGACTTCGATTGAGAATGATTTGGGATATGTTATAAGGCCAATTGTCCCTTGCACCTAAAGCTGATAGTCGAGGAATGCCAATTGGTTTGGACTTGGCAAGATCTATCTGCAAAATGATGATGTACTTGTTTTGGGTACATGTTCAATCTTGTGTACAGTGTGTAGTATTGTGTTTAAGTATCAAACATTTGGGGTCTTAGATTTAAAATAAAATAAAATAAACAAAACAAAAACACCACCCGACCTGACTCGACCTGATTGTTCGGTTCTGTTGACACCTAATTTTTAATCACCTTTTCTCTTTAAAAAATTAATAAAAAATATATAAAAATTCACAAAATTACAAAACCAACTTTGAAAGCCTTAGCCAAGTCTAAAGAATCAATGTTGCACAAAAAGTCATTTTTCATTTTTTTTCGTATTTTTAATATTTTTTTGAAAAATACAAAAAATAATTGAAAATTTGAGAATAATAACATTTGAGGCCAAAAAAATATACAAAAATTGTCAATATTTTTATTTTAAATCTTTTTTCATGTTGGCCATAGGAAATTTGAAAAATACAATTTGGGGTCATGTATTCCTTCACGAGTATAATCTCAAATCGAACCTAAAAAATCCAATTTGAGTCATTTTATTTTCATTTTTCACTTTTAGAAGTTGTGACATTGTCCTCTAATAGTCTAAATTTTCATTTTGATCCAATTGTACCCAGAGTGACTCAATTTACAAAAGGGCCTTAGTTGAAATTTGCATTTTTCAATGGCAAGAAATAAGCTTAAATTTGACAAGCGATTGAATTAGACATGAGGTGAATTTCGACAAAGCATGGGGTTGTGTTAAAAATTGTATGGAGATTTCGACTTAAAGAAATATTTTTCTAGAGACCGACTTGCAAATACTTAAAATCTCAAGGACTAGAGTGCAAATACCTAACACTTGGGGGATTATTTTGAATATGAGTTAATGGAGAAATTAGGATAGAGAATAAAAGATGGAGAAGAGGAGATGGAGAAAGGAAGTTTGAAAAGAGGAGATGGAGAAAGGAAGATAAAGAAGAGGAGATGGGAATAAAAAAGGGAAGATGGAGATGAAGAAGAGTTAGTAGAGAAATTAGAATGGGACACAGATGAGTGGGCTATAAAAGGAAGAAAAAAGGAGCTTGGAGAAGAGATTTTTTTGAAGAAAAAATTTAAATATTGGAGAGAGTTTTGAGATATTGAAGAAAAATTGGAGAAAAAAAAGGAGAGAGAATTCTTTTCGAAAAGAGAATCTTAAATATGATGGGAGTTTAAAGCTAGGTGTTACCATCACCAATTCCTCTATTGATTAACACAAGTCACAAGTTTATCTCCGTCGTTCGAGCCGCAATCTTGATCCATAAGGTGATATGAGATCCGAATTCGGCAATCAAATCTGTCAAATTAGATAATGATCATAACCATTAAAATCTTCGAAAATGTCGTTGCCTAAATGGATTGATTTGAATTTCGATTATCTGCAATTTTCTATATTTTTCTCTTAAAAGATCCGAACCCCAAATTGCGGTAGGTTCTGTCCCCTACTTGGTGATGTAAAGATCTCATGTATTTCATCTCTTATATTTTGATTTCTGCATTATCAAATCCCAAAATTGATGGGTTGAACTACATGCTGGAGGTTCTTTATTTACTACTTTATGTATTCCATTTTCTGCGGTTTAATTTCTGTATTATTAAACTCCAGAATTGGTGGGTCGAGCCACATACTGGAGGTTCTTTATTTACTGCTTTCTGTACTCTGTTTTATACATTTTTGTTTCTACACCATCGAATCTTAGAATTAGTAGGTCGAGCTACTTGTTGGAGGTTCTTTATTTATTACTTTATGTATTCTATTTTATGCGTTTTGATTTCTACATTATCAAATCCCAGAATTAGTAGGCCGAGCCACCTGCTGGAGGTCGTAACGCTGCACAGAGTCGTTAGCTCACTCCCTCTTTCGGCTTTAGGGAATTTTTAATGCTTACATTTATATATTGCTTTTTATATCGCATCTTTTAATATTGCGTTTATATTCATAATATTTTGCATCGTCAGTCTTATTTAATTCGAAAATACCGAAAAATGTCATTCATGTGCACTTCATATCATACGTATTTGCCATACTGCATACGTATTTGTATTGTAATTTTCAAAATTTTTTTAATCTAAACCCCAAATCGCGATAGGCTTTGCCTCCTACTTGGTAGTGTAAAGATCTCATGTATTATGTTGACTGGTTTTGTGATATGTATGTCATATTCGTATGTCACGTGCATATGTCGTATTCGCATATACACATATGCATATCGTATTCGCATGTTACATACATATGTCGTATTTGTATCATCATGAATCATGCATATTTATCCAAAAAAATTCAAAAAAATCTCAAAATTTAGAAAATAGGCCATTTCGATTGGCTAATCCTATTTTTGATGATTTATTCGCATATCGAGTCTGTATTTCCGCATTCACATGTCGTATATGCATGTCCATGTATATATGATTCGCCTACACATGCTACATACGCATGTCCATGTACGCATTGTTGACACTTGATTTTTAATCACATTTTCTCTTTAAAATTAATAAAAAAATTCATAAAAATTCATAAAATTAAAAAAAATCAAGTTCGGAGACCTTGGTCATGCTTAGGGAACCAATTTTGACAAAAAAAATAAATTTTCATATTTTCATTATTTTCCTGTATTTTTATTTTCGAAAATTCATAGAAGATCAAGTAAAAATGAGAAAATTGAAAAATCAACTTTGAATGCCTTGGCTAAGCCTAGACAATCATTTTTAAACAAAAAATAAATTTTCAAATTTTTAATATTTTTTAGAAATTAGAAAAATATTAGAAACAAATTTTCATTTGAGGCCACAAAAATATGAAAAAAATAGTCATTATTTTTTTTAATTTTTTCTTCATTTTGACCAAAGAAAATTTGTAAAGATTAATTTGAAATTGAAAATTACTTTGTTAATCTCATTTTCAGGTTAATTGAAAAAATTTGTAGAAAATTCATTTTAGCTCTATAATTTTCAAATTTTGTATTTTTGGACTTGTGACATTGACCCATAATAGTCCAAGTTTTCATCTTGGCCTAATTATACTCGAAATGACTCAATTTTGCAAAAAGGCCTTAGTTGAATTTTGCATTTTGTTAATTTGGCCCCTAAGTTAACAAAAAGATGGAATTAAACTTTTCTAAGGGCACCCATGAAAATCCAAGGCTCCTACCCTATAATTTTCGTCATTTTAAATCCATTGGTGAAGGAGATGACGTTCCCCTGACCCGACATCAAGGAATTCGATTCCAAGAACAAAGCCAGGCTAATAAGGATGGAGCAGGAGGTTCATCCGCCAAATAGAAAGAGTCAATTTATTAGCATCGCATGGGAATCTCAAGCATATCATACTTTGACAATGCCAATAAGAACAAGATATGCGGTTGCCTAATTGAAGGGTGCTCTGACATTGAAGCCATTGTTGATGGGAACTTGAGAATGCTAGACCTTACATCTTGTTGTCAAATCTTTACGCATCAAAAGATAAGTGGACTGATGTTACAGATTTATGGAGAAAAATGAGGTCAAGGAGTGCAATCGAGTCCCCTAGCTATAGCTCAATTGAAGTGGAAAAGAAAGCACATATGCTTACTGGAGGAGACGCTAGGAGCCATCCCGAATATGTTGGTATTTTGAGAATGCTGAAGAAATGTAGGTTGTTGAGACAGGTGGGTTATTCTCTAGATGGTAGTTTTGTGCCTCATGACATCGATGAGGAGGAAAAAGTGCATAGCTTAAGGTATCATGGTAAAACACTTGCTGTAGCTCTTGTTTTTTTTATTTTATTTTAAAGATACTATAAGGCATGCTTATCTGAGGAACAAAGAATCTTCGAGTTGGTGGTAACTGTCATTCGGCATACAAATTAATTGCAAAAGTCACCGCGAGAGAGATAATCTGGTGGGAGGCGAACAGATTCCACCATTTCAAGGATGGCTCTTGTTCCTGCAGAGACTATTGGTGATGACTCTTAATGATGATGCTACTAGGAGAGAATTATACCCAAGCTAAAGCTTATTGCGTATCGTGGCTCATTCAACTGAAAGATGAGAGGAGGCGATCCTTCTTTCCTATGAAATTTGAGCATGCTTGGTGCTAACTTCTAGTGATGTGAAAAATTCGAAGATGAATTGGCTAGACGCAACAATTGGTTGGAGAACTGGACCAGGCATCCCAACGTAGGGAGATGCGCAACAGAGCAGATAATGAAGACATTGATCAAATCGACGTATAGACCTTAGAAGATGGCACTCAGAGATCTTCTAGTGTCAAAAGAAAAATTGAGGGTGGATGGACATGCTTCTCAGAACTTACAGTTGCCAGAACCTATAGCCGAGAGTACAGGTTTCGGTGCTAGTCCCATGTCCAGGGACGAGGGAGATACACTTTCTTGTGGTTCACTTCAACCAATTGCCTTCTCTACATGTGGTTCACTTCACACATCAACACCTTCAACCTACGAGTCGGATGTTATGAAATTAGCTGACATATCCACCAATTGGGATCCTTCCTGAAGTATCAATCCTCTGTTAAAAAACCGTCCTTCAAAGATTGGATGAAATTACTAGGAGACTTAGAGCCAGAACAGCTTTGTTGTGTTGATAACTGATTTTTAATCATTTTTTCTTTTTTAAAACTAATGAAAAATTCATAAAAATTCAAAAAATTATAAAATCAACTTTGGGGACCTTGGCTAAGCTTAGGGAACCAAAGTTGACCAAAAAATGATTTTTCATATTTTTCGTATTTTTCAGCATTTTTATTTTCAAAAATTAATATTTTACATATTTTTAGTATTTTTCGGTATTTTTTATTTTCGAAAATTCATAAAAAATCAAGAAAAAATGAGAAAATTACAAAATCAACTTTGGAAGTCTTGGACAAGCTTAGGCAACCATTTTTGAACAAAAAATAATATTTCATATGTTTTGTATTTTTTTATATTTTTTTTAGAAATTAGGAAAATATTTAATAAATAATAATATTTGAGGCTACAAAAATACATAAAAATAATCAATATTTTTCTTTTAAATCCCTTTTCATGTTGGTCATCGCAAATTTAAAAAATCCAATTTGAGTCGTGTATTCCTTCACGGGCATAATCTTGAATCGGGCCTAAAAAATTTAATTTGAGTCAATTTATTTTCATTTTTCACGTTTAGGAGTTGTAACTTTGTTCTCTAATATTTCAAATCTTCATCTTGGCCCAATTATACCCAAAATGACTCAATTTTGCAAATGGGCTTTAACTAAATTTTGCATTATTTTCAGTGGCAAGAAATGAGCGTAAATTTGACATGCGGTGAATTTTGACTAAGCATAGAGGAAGCATGTAAAAAATTGTGAGGTAATTTGGACTTTAAGAAATATTTCTCCAGGGATTGAATTGTAAATACTTAAAATGTCAGGGACTAGAATGCAAATACCTAACACTTGAGAGATTATTTTGCAAATAACAAAAAGAAGAGTTAGTGGAGAAATTAGAATAGAGAAGGGAAGATGGAGAAGAAGAGATAGAGAAGGAAAAATGGAGAAGATGAGATAGAGAAGAGGAGATGGAGAAGAGAAGATGAAGAAAAATAAATAGAAAAAATAAGATGAGAATAGAGAAGGGAAAATGGAGATGAAGAAAAGTTAGTAGAATGGGAGATAGATATGAAGAAGGAAAGATGAAGATAAAGAAGAGTTAGAGGAGAAATTAGAATGTGAAGTAGAGATGGACAAAAGAAGATGAAAATGAAGAAGAGTTAGTGGAGAAATTAGAATGGGAGATAAATGAGTGGCTTATAAAAAGGGAAAGAAGAGAGCTTAGAGAGGGAATTTTTTTGAAGAGAAAATTTCGGATGTTTGAGAGAGTTTTGGGAGATTGAAGAAAAATTTGAGAAAAAGAAAATACCAAAAAGAGAAAGAGAATTTTGAAGATGATGAGACTTTAAAACTAGGGAGTTATCATCACCAATTCCTTCATCGATCAACATAAATCAAGAGTTCATCTTCATCGTTCGAGCCACAATCTTAATCCACAAGGTGATACGAGGTCCGAATTAGGTCATCAAATCCGTCAAATCAGGTAACGATCCTAACCATTAAAATCTTCAAGAATTTCGTTACCCAAATGGATTGATTTAAATCTCAATTATGTCATGTCGTACTCATATGACTTTATATCCACATGTCGCATTCGTACTATAATTTTCTATAATTTAATTTTTGTACCATCAAAACCCATGATGGGTAGGCCGAACCAAGGTCGAGTCCCCCGTTGGAGATCCTTTATTTAATGCAATTTAATTTCCTGTAATTTAATTCTAGTACCATTAAAACTCAAAGGGAAGAGCCATGCCAATGCTAGGCCGCCTATTGGAGGTTTTTACTTACTGCAATTTGAACTCTAGCAATTTAATTCCAGTACTATTAAACCCCAAAAAGAAGAGCCAAGCAAAAGCTAGGCCGTCCATTGGAGGTCTTTACTTACTGCAATTTAAATTCCTGTAATTTAATTACAGTACCATTAAACCTCAAAGGGAAGATCCAAGCCAATACTAGACTGCTCATTGGAGGTTTTTATTTACTGTCATTTAAATTCTTGCCATTTAATTCTAGTACCAATAAACCCCAAAGGGAAGAGCCAAGTCAATGCTAGGCCGCCCATTGGAGGTATTTACTTATCATCATTTAAATTGTTGTAATTTAATTCCTACACCATTAAACCCCAAAAGGAAGAGCCAAGCCAAAGCTAGGCCGTCCATTGGAGGTCTTTACGTACTGCAATTTAAATTCCTACAATTTAATTCCAGTATCATTAAACCTCAAAGGGAAGATCCAAGCCAATACTAGGCTACTCATTGGAGGTTTTTATTTACTGTCATTTAAATTCTTGCAATTTAATTCTAGTACCATTAAACCCCAAAGGGAAGAGCCAAGCCAATGCTAGGCCGCCCATTGGAGTTATTTACTTATCATCATTTAAATTGATGTAATTTAATTCCTACATCATTAAACCCCAAAAGGAGGGCCAAGCCAAGGCTGGGCCATCCATTGGTGGTCTTTATTTATTGTCATTTGATTCATGTAATTAAATTTTCGAATCATCGACCCCAAAATGAGTAGGTTGAGCCACCTATCGAAGCTCGTAACCTTGTACAGAAGTCGTTAACATACTCTCTCTTTCGGTTTCAGGGAATTTTTAATACTTCGAAAATACCAAAAAAATACCATCCATACATGCCATTTAAAAAGTGAAAACACAAAAAAGAACACCCCACTAGAATCTTAGGAATAAACTAAGCCTGAGTTGCCAAATTAAGATATCCATGAAATTAAGGTACCAAAAGGGCATTAGTTTTAATTAAGTAGTGTAACCAAGTCCCCGAACTCGTAATCTCTAGTTCGTAGAAGTAATTTAGTCCTCTTGCTAATTTATTTAGGTTTCTAATCAACTTACCAAAAATGATTAGTGACGACTCCAAATTTTAAAATCATTCGAACAAAAACTAAAGTTGCGATTTGGTAGAACTTGGGAGGGTCCGTATTATGTTAATTAGATGGATTAACCTAATAATCCATTAACTTGGAAATATTTTCACCAATCGAAAAAATTTTAGGGTCGCGATAGCTTGGCAACTCCGCTGGGGAACGTGTTCTTAATTTTTGAAAATTTAAGAACCTAGAAGACTTAGGCCAGAAAAACTTTATGAAAATTCATTTGATTTGAATTGGGTGAATTCTGACCTTTATGTGTTAAATGGTTTTGTAGATGGGAGTTATAAGGGGTGAAGTGTTTGGCTAACCCTTTGTTTTGCAGGCTTGGTGTATGGAAATTGTGATTTAATTTTTGAAATATTGAAGCGGTGTTTGCATTTAATTGTGTGCATGATTAATTGTTTTAGTGCTACATCACACACATCCCGTGGCCGGAGTTGGGCCACTAGTTTTAGGATGGTATTGTGATTTGGTTCTAGCATTCGACGTAGTCTATATTCAATCTCGAATCTCTTTTCAAAAATGAGTTTTAAAAGTTAGGCCTCAGACTAGGTAAGATTACAAAAGCGGTGATTTTAATTTTTTATTTAAGCAGCCGAAGTGAAAAGGCCCGGCTAATCTTGGTTACGTCGTGAGATCACGGCTAATCTTGATTATGTGCGCGAGATTGTCGCCTTACTATAAGTCTTTCGCTTCAATTTGTCAACCTTTAGAGTAGATAGGGTAAGATTTAAACTCACGATTCATGTGCATGTATATGTGACCTACATGGTATTTTTCACGGTGAAAGTAAATTTTTTGACTTCATCTTGTATTTATTTTTGGTCAGTCCATGTTTAGTGTCAGTTAAATTTCGAACTTAACATCATAGCCATTTTTCAAAAGAAAATAAAAATCAAAATAGTATCCCATTTTTGAAAAAACACGAATATGAAAAATCCCTTCATGGAATTTTATTGACTAATAAAGAATTTTTGTCACATTTTTCCTATTTCAAGTCAGACCTTGACAAATTTTACCCCTAAAAATTAATTCTGATAAAAAAAGAAAATTCCCTCCAGGGAAATTTGCTAAATATCAAAGGATTTTATCACATTTTTTTTTCTAAATTGTAAACTCTGCAAGAAAATCCTTTTTGAGAAATTCATCCATATTTTTCGAAGAAAATTTTCTCTAATTTCTCATAAAATTAAGAAAAATAAAACTGGACTAATTTAGGAGTCATGGACCGACTTCTCTTGGATCACATACTAATTATGTCCTTTACTTTTGCAGGGAATTGTAGGTACCCTAGACATGAGCAAAGTTAGGTTCGATAATGCATACCATGAATTATTTTCAGAAATACGAAAATACGGAAATTGTCGATCCCTTAATCTTGGGGGCATGCAAAGAGGTCAATCCTCTCGGAGTTAGAAATGTGTCCATTAGTGAGCATGTATGGGCCATGTATTTTGATACGGCGATGGATTTATCCCGATCAGGTATAGGGGTGTCCTTAATGTATTGGGGGATTCCTGTACTTCTTTGGGAGAAGCATAGACTGTATAGTCAAAAACTATGTAGCAAGTATGCTGACCCGACCTCGCAACGCCTTTCTGATTAAATCAACCAAAGGCTTGCCTCTTATCTTTCTCGGATTCGAACCACATTGAGAACTTTTGAGGACCGGTGCTTCGTTAATAAACATGCCCCACAGGCTTTTTTGCTAACGCTACATGCGACCCACACAAATGAGTGGACGTTGAAAGAAACAAAGTATAGGTGAAGTGGGGGCACGCAACAGGTGGCCTAATTCATTTATTGGCACATTAACTGAGTAGTCGTATCTGTAATAATTCACGCGAGTAGCTTCCAAGGCTCAAGGTAGCTAGTGGGGGCCACCGCCAAATGCTTCTTTAATCATCGTCTATCGCAGCTAACAAGAACATCAAGCCTCAGCGTTTCAAGTACCTTAGATCATTCCATCATGCTATACGGAAGAAAAGATAGCTGGGAAATTAAAGTACAAACATGCGAAACTTTCCTTTCACTCCATTCATCAACGAGTTTTACAACAACTCACTGGGGAGGAAAAGTAAAGCCAAACTGAGCCCTAATAAGCATCACAAAAGAATTTAACTAACTCTCCATGAAGTTAATGCTTTGTCTACACTGAGCGATTTGGAATTCAAGATCTGCAATATTGAAGAACAGGCGAGTACATTTCTCTTTGTGCCTGGCTACATTCATCTTATGGTGTTCAACGGCGAGTTTTAAGTTGTCAATCAGATCTCTCTCAAAGGTTATATCCGCCGTTAGATCATCAAGTCTCTCCTCCAGCCACTCACATCTGAACTTCATTACAACATCTTTTAGGTCATTCTCAAAGTACGTTTGATTCAAAGCTAGGCACTCCACCAACTTCTCTCTCTCGTGAACTAACAGCGAGACCTGCTCCTCAGCAGACTTGACAGCCTCCTTGTATCGAGCAACTGAGCATTCTACGAGTGGAGCAAATACAAAGGCTTGAAGATTTCTTCAGAATGTGCTCTATGCCAAATGGCAAACAAAAAGTAGAGCTGAGCCAAGAGCTAGGGTTTGAACCTTCACAAGTCAAGTTTTGGTTTTAAAATAAGAGAACCCGAATGAAGACTCGATATGAGCGCAATGAGGCCGAGTTCGTAAGAGCTGAAAGTGAAAAGCTTCGAGTGGAGAACAAGATGTATAAAGAAGCTTTTGACTCCGCCATATGCCTTAACTACAATAGCCTTCTCACCCTCGACGAAAGGCAGTATCTGAGGGTTGAAAATGCTCGTTTAAGAGGTGAGTTAGATCAGTTCATAACAGGATCAAGTTCTATTGAAGCGAGGTACGAAAAAATCGAGCCTATGGAGCCAGTATTGATGCCTTCCGAGGAAGAGAAGATGCATCACCACCGTGCAAGTAGCGTCGACGACGAGATCGTCGCCATGATCAACCAGTATGATGTTGATGAGGCACTGGGGCTATAATTTCGAAGCTGGTGATCACAGGATTTTCTACATAGCCGATGTGTACCTGATCTAGAATGGAGCTAGCTAATCATTGAGGACCCTACAAAGAAAGAAAGTTCAATCTTAGACGAATGCATATGCTTCATTTCCTTGCACGTCTTCTATTTTTATTGATGTCCGAAAATAATCCATAAGCGAGAAATGATGGTTTCCCTTCCCCCTATTAAATGCACGGAATCGTTACCGCACCAAACTAAAAAAAAAAAAAATTAATTAAGGGCTAGTAAAAATCTGCATAAACCCGAAAGGTAGTTCCATATCGTTTCAATTTACTCTCGAATTGCTTCGGTTTTAAATTAAATCCCTTTTATATTCAAGAATTTGCAAAACGACCCGAGAATACAGTCATACCCAAAAACAAAATTCCCTGGTTGGACTAGATTGGGGCAAATCGATCCGTTGACGTTATCACTAGATAGATCGCTTCAAGCAAAAAGGGAATACAAGCGAAAGACATGAGCAATCTCATAGATGGGTAATTCTGTATCGTTCTAATTTGCCCATGACCATCTCGAGTCTTGAATTATTTTACTCCATTCTTAACAGGGATTGCAAATTGTCTTGAGAAGTGCAGTAACGGAAAACGGCCCAATGCAATGCAACAAGGTCGCGTTATCCCTAAGGATTAACCTTTGAAAGGAAAGCCCCATGGGCGCCTATGGTCTAATGGACCTGATGGCTTAGAGTATGACCACGGTTCAAGGCGGTCCGAGTTCGACCCCCAAAGTCAGGAAATTTTGTAAATGTTGTAAATAAATAATACAATCTTTTGCATGTTTCTCTTTTGCAGTAAGAAATAGGAATACTCGATGAACAATAACGAAGTCAGTATTTTACCACAATCTTGGCTTAATGATGAAGCGTCCAACAAAAGTCAGGAAAATTCAATCCAGCAAAACTGGTAAAAAACTCGTGCAGGGCATTCAAGATGAAGGATAAATCAGTATCGTTTCCAATTTATCCCTTCTGATACTGATTAACTCGTCTCCTTTCCTTTTTACAGGAAATATTTATACTAACATTTAATGTGTTAAAGGAGACAACTCCAAAGGAAAAAATTATGATCATCTAAAAGGATCCGTTCTAATAAAAATGGGGGCAAATTGGGGTATTCGAACGATGACGGTGACGATCGTCAACAAGGCCCAAGTGCTTCACTTCACCCATGCATATTATTGTGCAGGGGCAAAGTCAGAAACAGACCGCTCCTATTTGCTCGATCTGCCCACATATTCAGGGGCAATTCGAATTCTCCCATTCTTGATAAAAATTGCCACATCCACATTGTGTTTGCACATCCCATGAATTATGCAAGATTCTTCTACATGGTTATTTTACCAATTCTGACTTGGAGTGTAAACTACACATAATGCATCGAATGTGTGGAATGGGGGTATAACAGGATGACTAAAGGTAAGCCATTCCCACACATGTCCTACGTTTCAATCCATAGTGAGTTGTGTGCTAAACAATTTCCGCATTCCTCAAGGCAATGAGTTTTCCCGCAAAAGATACGATAGCCGAAGGGAAGGAGGCATTCATTTCTCTATCCTAAACATTACAGGTGTGTTGACACCTGATTTTTAATCATCTTTTCTCTTTTAAAATTAATAAATAAAAATCCATAAAAATTCATAAAATTGAAAAATCAACTTTAGCGACCTTGGCCAAACCTAGGGAACCAATTTTGACCAAAACATGATTTTCGTATTTTCAGTATTTTCCGATATTTTTATTTTCGAAAATTCATAAAAAATCAAGAAAAAATTCCTAAAATTAAAAAATCAACTTTGGGGACCTTGACCAAGCCTAGGGAGCCAATTTTGAACAAAAAATGATTTTTCATATTTTTAGTATTTTTTAGTATTTTTTAGAAATTAGGAAAATATTTGAAAATAAAATTGTATTTGAGGCTATAAAAATATGAAAAAAGAGTCAGCATTTTTTGTTTAATTTTCTCTTCATGTTGGTCAAATAAATTTTGAGAAACTCGATCTGAAATTGAGAGTTTCTTTAGTAATTTCATTCTTAGGCGATTTTTTTTAAAAAAAATCCTAGAAAATTCATGTTAGCGATGTAATTTTCAATTTCTGCGTTTCTGGGGGTCGTGATATTGTCTTCTAATAGTTTGAATTTTCATCTCGGCCCAATTGTATCCGAAATGGCTCAATTTTGCAATAGGCAAGAGAGAAGAGAAGATGAAAGGGAAATTTGCGGATTTGTGGCTTTCATGGGACGAGATGCAAGGTGTCATTACTTATTGGTATAAATTGAAAATTGGACGAGGTTCGTCCAATTGCAAGGACAAGATTAAACCTGATGGAGTTGTCTTCCCCGGCGTATTATTCGCTTGTAGCCATCCTGGTTTAGCAGAATATGGAAGAAAATGTTTCGATCTAAAGATGAGGGAACATGATATCAAGCCGTGGACGGAGTACCGCGGACGCATGGTCGATATACTGTAAAGCCGGGCTAGTTGACAAGACACTTTACTTCGTGATGAATATGCCAATCGAACCGGATTTGATACCGAAACATCTCATGGCGTTCCTAAACTAAAAACATCCCGAACTAATGAATCAAGTTATACATGACATACATGAATCGGGACTTAAAAAATAGCAATGACTACATGCTACTGTCGAATCTCCGTGCTTCAGTGGATGAGTGGGGCAAATAAAGAAAATGGACAAATCCGTGAACACGTCCAGCTAGCTAAAACGCTGGGTGTATCTAAGCTACTGGTTATTGAAAAATGGAGGACCCTTTTTTCACGGTCAAGGTCCAAAATAGAGGAGTTGAAATAGAGTTGGTTAAGAGACTCAAGCGGCGAGGTGGAGTTAATTTGGGCATAAAAAAAAGATAAGAGAGTCAGCCGAAGGAGGCGCTCCACTTGCACCGAAAGGAAGAGTAGATTTCGGATGGAGGATAATATCTAATGACATTGTCGGTAGGCAAAGCAAAAGGTTGTGGAAGACATTATCATGAGGGGGCATCACACCATTTTCGGACGGCAGCTTGACTCAAGAACCGAGGGGAAGAAGCAACAAACCAAGAGCTACGTGTCTTTCAAAGTGTTTGATTGCGGCTTAGACTATGGGAGGAATGGGACAAGAAAAGGGGACGACAAACTCTAGTGGATGTTTTTTTCGGTAGAAGACCGTTGAATCTGGAATAAAAAGGGCTCCTCCGCTACTTTTTATATTGGCAATGCCACATGCTGGAAAGAGGAAGTTCAAGGAATGGAGATGTATGCACATGGTGTGAGAAGCACGCTGCATTGGCACTCGAGTATCTGCACAAGAATGAAACACAATCTGAAGTAATTGAACTTCTTCACTTGACCTGCTCCCAAGTTCTGATGTTCAAAATGGAGTGCATTATTCTGGTGGATTGCTATGTTTCAACATTTTTCTTAGAGGATTTCTTCAACCTGAAGAGACCTGCAAGGATCTCTCTTTGCACATCAGCAGTGAAAGTTTCTCCAAAGCTTAAGGGAGCTAGCCGTGAATATTTGCCATGATGCTGTTTCACTTGTCTTAGATAGGTCGAAAGAACCTGATACTCAGTTGGACATAATCGAGCTACCACTGGAGGCGTGTGATTCCCTCAAGAGCTACAGGAACAAGTGTAAAAAGCTGGTATTCGAGTACGGTCCAATGATTCTTGCTAACGTTGAGCAATTTCTGAAGGCAACTAATGTATGCACCAGGTTACATGTATACACCACACCAGAAATCGAAAGTGGAGAATCGGCAACCCCCAAGGAGGCACCATTAATGTCTGACTCTTGAAGCTCTGTCTTGCGGGACGCATAGTTCATATATGCCCTGAAATGTGCATTGCCCTCACCATTACATGTGCACTATCACGACCCTACATTAGTGTCATTACACAAGACCTGGTCAAATTGAAAGGGAACCTCATAATGATCGACACAATGGCATGGACGTAGAAATGTGTCGTCTGGAAGTGTCGATTAACTATTGTTACGATCACCAAAGCTGCTGTAACACCTGGCATCATCACCATCCTACTTATGCTCACTTACTATGTTGGTCATACAATAGTTATATTCGTCGGACAAAAGGACCTCAATATAACCACTTAGATTCTGCTTTCCCCATAAAAAAATAATAGCAGAGATGAGTGCTGAAGAAAAGAGATGGGTTCTTTTAATTCACCTGTCCTCGATCAACGTTTTCAAAATACCAAAAGAACATCTATTTCGTGGGCTCATGGAATTGAGGACAGAGAATATTATTTGAGGCTGAAGAAGCAGATCCACAATGCTTTTTTAAAAAAAAAAGCTAGTGTCGGTTGAGAGTTTAGGAAGACAAAAAAAAAAGAGAGCAAAACTCAGCCTCGATTTTCTCGAGCTCTCGGAGAGAGCAGCATACGTGCTATGCTATGAGGTTAACCACCATCAAGCCTAGACCATGGTATCAAGACAGCATCATGATGAAAGAGAGGAAAAGGAGAATCCACTAGCACTCTTTCAGTGGCTTTTCTGGAGAGGTCACGGGGAAAAAAAAAGGTGGAGATGAACAGAGGAGAAAGCTGAGTGGGAGGGCTCGGAGACAAAAGAAGGGATGGTGAGGACAAAGATGGTGGAGAGAAAAGAAAAATTATGACGAGGAAAAAAACATCAAACAACAAGCTCTGGGGGAATATGAAAAAAGGTGGTCTCCATGCAAGAAAAGGTGAAGGGAGCGAGGAACAGAGTTCCAGGGGGCAAGTTCTAGCACGCTTAAACGGAGTCCATCTTCTTGCTCGCTCCTTCGATTTCATCGGTGGTTCTCTCCAGCTTGTCCGAAAAAAAAAAAAACCTTCGTCGACCTGATTCTAGAGTTAGATCACGGTGCCAGTGCAGCAGTACCTTTTAATGGAAGAAATAGTCTCAGCAACAACTCTAGTCTCGCATCAGAGCTGAGGCTACGTAGGACTCGTGAGTTTCATGATCATTTTGTTGGTGCCGTGATATAACTCGAGGGAGTCCTAACAGGGCCACTCCAAAAGGCGTCCTTAGAGTGATGAGCATTCAAGGTTTAGCAACATACCATGCCGAGAGTCACTTGCAGAAGTGTGGACTTGTAAAATATCTTACTGACTCTTCTTCTGATGGAGAAATTGCGGAGAAGAACGACTCCGCAGATAGTGCTTCAAATATAGATGGTTCATTTAGAATGACACAGCTCTACTTTCGAGCATCGCGCCTCGTTTGGATGACATCTATTCCATCTCCCTCGTCCAGCCGAGAACTGTCCGCCTCTTTCGCTAGGTCGTTCACGAAGTGCGTAGACTCGCAGCGTTCCAAGCGGGTTGAAGCGTGGACCAATAACCATGGAGCCATGGACGAGAGTACAATAAAGGTGAGGCTGGAGGAGCGCACTCCAAGCTACGTGCAACGAGCTCGCGATTTCTCCAAGCAACTCAAACCCCAACAGACCAAGAGCAGCAGCAATACGGAGTCCAGTAGATCGGCCGCAATAAAAAACGTGAGATGAACGCATGATTCTGGACAATGAAACACTCTATGGTATTGGCTTTCAAACTTTGGAGCTCACTACACCCAGCTGTAAGTATTTCCTTTTAGCTGTGCTAGAGTAGGCCTTTTTGTTTTGTTTCGTTTTTTTTCAGCTGCTGGATAAATTTGCAATTGTCCAGTCGTCCAGTCCATGCAAATATCTTTGTTAGTGCAGATTCTTAATTATTAGGGCCTTTGGAATGAGAGCATGCGCTATTTAATCCATTTGACTGCATATAAAGGTTGACGTTTTGATATGACGTTTCTACACCCTCCTAGGAATTTCTGTTGTTATATTATTATATTAATGTGTACTTTTTTTTTAATTGTTTTGGTGTTTATTAATTCTGGGAATATCTAATTCTACGTGGAGTTTTGTTGGAAGTAGCTTTATTCTGACTATTTTTGAGTAGTTTATCATAGTTCTAATCCGTTAGTTCAGAATATTCCTTTTTATATACATTTCCAGTGGCGTTTTGGAGCCCCTGCATGCTGTAACCTAGATTTGACATATTAGATGAATTACCTTGAACCACTTAGAAGTCAAGGCCTTTTCGTATGTGCGAAGGACGGCTAATATTCGGGAGAATGCAACATTTTTCATCAAAAAGAATGTGCGATCGGGACAAGCGAAGAAGTCGCCGGACATAATGTGCTCGGCTAGAAGTTACCTGCGGCGCCGATTTGGGTACACACTGAAGCGGAGAATAGAGAAGGGCGCTCACGAAGGAGATGGTACAAAGGAGAATAAAGAATTAGAAAACTAAAAAAAAATATACAAAAAGGAGATGGTGCAAAGGAGAATAAAGAATTAGAAAACTAGAAAAATACAAAAAGAAGCATGGGCGGTGGATGCCAGGGAAGGAAGTTCACGAAGGAAATGGTGCAAAAGAGAATAAAACTAGAAAAGTAAAAATAAAAAATATAAAGTATGAAAAGAAACATGGGCGGTGGAGAATAAAAAAAATTAGAAAAAGTAAAGGAGAATAAAAAAATTAGAAAAAAGTAAAAAATAGAAAGGAAACGTATGCGGTGGGAGCTATAAGTTGAAGTGTCATGGTTGCTTTATCTTTGCAAATTGGGTTAAACGCATTATTGGGCTATCGCTTGGACTTTCTTAATCACTGGGCCCCATTTAAAAAGAAGCAGAGAGGGTCTGCAATGTGGGATTTGAGTCAGTTTCTTTTCGTTTTTTTTTTATGGGTTTGGCTTTGTGAGCCGAGTTAATATGGCCTGGGCCGAATAACAAATAAAACAGTAATAGTAATAATAACAAAAAAGAAATCATAAAACTCATGAAAAATTCAGAAAATACAGAAAAATCTCAGAAATTAGGAGACGGGCCATTTCGACTGGCCAATCCTATTTTTGATGAATTTCCTTCATGATCTTTCCAAAATGACGATTTTGCCCTTTATGGGCAAATTGTCCCGAAAAATTCTGAAAATTTCAAAAAACAAATTCTCAGAAATTGTGGAAATTAAAGAATGACCACTTTCAACTGGTTTGATCTATTTCCACTTTCCGGTCTTTGAAAAATGACCATTTTACCCTTCTGGTCAGTTTGACCCAAATCTTTCCAAATCACCCTAAATGAATTTTCATGAAATTGGTACCGAAAGGGCGTTAGAGTAATCTAGCGTAACCAAGTTCCCGAACTCATTTTCTCTGGTTCGCAGAAATAAATTAGTTCTCCCACTAATTTATTTAGGTTTCTAATCGACCTACCAAGAACGATTAGTGGCGACTCCAAAATGAAAAATCATTTCAACAAAAACCAAAGTTGTGATTCGGTAGGGCTTGGGAGGGTCCGTATTATGTTAGTTAATCTAATTAACCTGATAATCCGTTCACCTGGAAATGAAAATGAAACTTATTATTTTTAGGGTCGCGACAAGGTGACCATTGATAACCCATTTGAGCGATGATTTCATTTTGTAACCCCTGTCAAGAACCACCCCACATCGGGGCCAAATGAGCGTAGTCCTAACAATTTCACGAGGTAAATGGTTGGAAATTTTCTTGCTCGGACTAATATCAATTCCCGAGTGAATTTTTGCTTTTGACCTTGCAAGATAATTCAAGTGCCTTAGGATAATGAAAAGCATTCATTTCTCTGTCCAATACACTTTCATCATTTGCGTCACCCAATTGAGCCTACATATTCGTTTCTTAAAACCCCATTGGTGATCACCGCTAATTCTAAGATGAAGATGGCCCCACCTTAAGGCAGAAGAACTCAGAAGAAGTGGGCTTACATGAAGTCTCGAATCGACTCTTCAAGTGCACTAAGTCTTTGATATACATGTGTATGTGGCATAATTTTTAGAAATTCTTCTCCTGAACAAACAAAAAGGCAAAAAAATGGGACCAAAAGAAGAAAAGCCAGTCCCTAGGCGTGAAAAAGCAAAGTGCTAGTCAAAAGTAAGGCCAATGCTCATTCAAATCAATATTCATTTTTGAATGTCTTTGAAAACTCAGGGAAAACATACTATCTCCTTCAGTAAATCCCCAATGTGATCTGATTGCAAACGAAAATTCTTTGAAAGAGTCAAATAGAAAAATATACAGTTGAAGTTTACATCGTCCGGGAACGACGACGGTATCAACAGAAGTTGACACTTTCCTCATACAATGGTGGTGTCTTTTGGAGTCTATTTTAAGAAGGTCGAACTGGTGACAAAGATGCGATGATCACTATCGTTACGCCCACCTCATATATTTCCTAAGCCAAAATAAGCCTTTCACTTCCTTGGTCCCCATTCTCAACTTATGTTACAGCCCATGAAAGTCTTTTCTGATTAAGACGCTTGAATTAATGTAGAGTTGAAATCATCGCTCGAAAAAGTACGAGCAAGACTATTTCTTTCTCATTTTTGCAGGGTTCTTGACTTGTAAACCCAGAGCAGATGATGAAAACCTTTTTGTCAATGCCCTTGACTTAAAGGAGACCTCTAGATCGGCGTGATCGTACCAATTGCGAGATTACTTAGACCCTTACTGAATGCAATGACAGTAAGATCGAGTGATTCCTTTTCAAATCCTAAAATTAGGATAAACAACCTTTCTTGAGAGCGAGAGAAAGCCCTTTCGGACTGAAGTCCCCCATTCAGATCACATTTGAGGTATTCATGCGATGATAACCTCCATGAACAGAATTGGTAATGTAAACTCGACAGAATAGTTTTGCATGATCCACATGTTGATCGATCGCATCATAAGTTATTACACATATTGCTTCTAATCATTGCAAACTCAGCTAAATAGTTTTGCATGAACCAATGAACTCATTGATGAAAATGTTTGCACATGTTATCTCTGACATTGCCTAATAGGTAACAAGTTCCCGATGTTCGAGTTACCTTCCTAGTTCTCAAAATTCATTTGGTGATTATTGAATAAACAAGCCTAATCGTCGAGAAACCACTAGGCATTTCTTCCAAATCCTTAGGCAGATATATTTTCAACCTCAACCCTTTGAGGTAAGTTAAGTCGGGTTTGAGCTTCTGTAGGATTCTCGGTCTTTCCAGTTCCCAGAATTGCACCCTTTGAGGTAAGTTAAATTTTGGTTTGAGCTTTTGTAGGATTCCTGGTTTTCCTAGATCCTAGAATGGCACCCTTTAAGGTAAGTAAAATTGGGTTTGAGCTTCTGCAGAATTCCTGATCTCCCTAAATCCCAAAAATGGCACCCTTCATGGTAAGTTAAATTGGGTTTGAGCTTCTATAGGATTCCTGGTCTTCCCAGATCCCAGAAATGGCACCCTTCAAGGTAAATTAAATCGGGTTTGAGCTTCTGCAGGATTCCTAGTATTTCCAGATCCTAGAATGGCATCCTTCGAAACACAAAAGTCCTTCTTACAGGCACAAAGTCCTTTTTACAAGCACACCAAAGTCCTTTTTACAGGCACCAAAAGTCCTTTTTACAAGCACACCAAACTCCTTTTTACAGGCACCAAAAGTCCTTTCTACATGCACAAAAAGGCCATTTTACAAGTACACAAAGTCTTTTCTACAGGCACAAAAGTCTTTTTTACAGGCACACAAAATCCTTTCTACAGGCACAAAAGTCCTTTTTACAGGCACACAAAGTCCTTTCTATAGGCACACAAAGTCCTTTGTACATGCACCAAAGTCTTTTGTACAGGCATACAAAGTCTTTTTTACAGGCACCAAAGTCGTATTTACATGCACAAAAAGTCCTTTTTACAGGCACACAAAGTCCTTTCTACAAGCATCAAAGTGCTTTTTACAGGCACCAAAAATCCTTTCTACAGATACACAAAGTTCTTTCTACATGCACAAAAAGTACTTTTTACAGGCACACAAAGTCCTTTATATAGTCACACAAAATCCTTTCTACAGACACTAAAGTCTTTTTTACAGGCACCAAAGTCCTTCTTACAAGCACAAAAAGTCCTTTCTACAGGTACAAAAAGTCCTTTTTATAGGCACACAAAATCCTTTTTATAGGCACCAAAGTCTTTTTAACAGGCATACAAATTCCTTTCAACAGGCACCAAAGTCCTTCTTACAGGCAACCTAAAGTCCTTGTTACAGGCAACATAAAAGTCCTTCTTACAAGCAACACAAAAGTCCTTCTTACAGGCAACACAAAAGTCCTTTTTACAGGCAACCAAAGTCCTTCTTACATGCTATCCAAAGTCCTTCTTATAGGCGTCAAGTCCTTTCTACAGGCACAAAGTCCTTTTTATAGGCATTTTCATGGGGTGGCCAACCATACAAGTCAAATCTCAATCAAAGTTTAATTAGTAGAATCCTTTCGTTAGGACTTTATCATGGAGTGACCTACCATACAGGTCAAATCTCAATCAGGTTTTAATAAGTATAATCCTTTTACTAGGAATCTACCATGGGGTGACTTACCATACATGTCAAATTTCAATCCAATTTTAATCAGTAGAATTCTTTCATTAGGAATCTACCATGGGGTGACCTACCATACAGGTTGAAGTTCAACGACCCTAAGGTTTTCTTATAACGAATCCTTAGGTTTTCATTCCACTTTCGGTAGAGCATTCATGTCAAGCAATAGCCATACAATGAGCAGATAAGTTGCAGGTGAACCCCTTACCTCTTTGTCTCTCCCTCACTATATGAAAGCCTGCTCAAATCGGGTCTCGATCGAAACTTGCTAAGAGGGGTATTCGAGATCAAATGTCACGACTCTTTTTATTTCTTAGGTTGAGTCGATTAGGATTGAGGTATCATCTTATCTTTGAAATGAACCTCTACCAAGCTTCCTTTCAAAGAGGGGCAGCTGTTGATACTTGATTTTTAATCATCTTTTCTTTTTTAAACTTAATGAAAAATCCATAAAATTCAAAAAATTAGAAAATCAACTTTGGGGACCTTGGCTAAGGCTAGGGAACCAAAGTTGACCAAAAAAAGATTTTTCATAATTTCCGTATTTTTCAGCATTTTTATTTTCAAAAATTAATAAAATTTTTAAAACAATTCATAAAATCAAAAATAAAATTTAGGGACCTTGGCTAAGTCTAGGGAATCAATTTTGACCAAAAAATAATTTTTCATATTTTTAGTATTTTTCGGTATTTTTGTATTTTTGAAAATTCATAAAAAATCAAGAAAAAATGAGAAAATTGAAAAATTAATTTCGGAAGTCTTGGACAAGCTTAGGTGACCAGTTTTGGACAAGAAAAATAATATTTCATAATTTTTTGTATATTTTTATAAATATTTTTTAAAAATTAGGAAAATATTTAATAAATAATAACATTTAAGGCCACAAAAATACATAAAAATAGTCAATATTTTTCTTTTAAATCCCTTTTCATGTTGGCCATCGCAAATTTAAAAAAGCCATTTTGGGTTGTGTATTCCTTCACGACCATAATCTCGAATCGGGTTTGAAAAATTTAATTTGAGTGAATTTATTTTCATTTTTCACCTTTAGGAGTTGTGACATTGTTCTCTAATATTTCAAATCTTCATCTTGGCCCAATTATACCCAGAATGACTCAATTTTGCAAAAGGGCTTTAACTAAATTTTGCATTGTTTTTAGCAGCAAGAAATGAGCTTAAATTTGACATGCGGTGAATTTTGACTAAGCATAGAGGAGGTATGTCAAAAATTGTGAGGAGATTTGGACTTAAAAAAATATTTCTCCAGGGTCTGAATTGTAAATACTTAAAATCTCAGGGACTAGAGTGCAAATACCTAACACTTGAGGTATTATTTCCAAATAACAAAAAGAAGAGTTAGTGGAGAAATTAGAATAGAGAAGGGAAGATGGAGAAGAGGAGATAGAGAAGGAAAGATGGAGAAGAGGAGATGGAGAAGAGAAGATGGAGAAAAATAGATAGAGAAAATAAGATGAGAATAGAGAAGGGAAGATGAAGATGAAGAAGAGTTAGTAGAATGGGACATAGATATGAAGAAGGGAAGATGAAAATGAAGAAGAATTAATGGAGAAATTAGAATGTGAGATAGAGATGGAGAAATGATGATGAAAATGAAGAAGAGTTAATGGAGAAATTAGAATGGTAGATAAAGTTAGTGGAGAAATTAGAATGTGAGATAAATGAGTGGCTTATAAAAGGAGGAAGAAGAGAACTTGGAGAGGGGATTTTTTTGAAGAGAAAATTTTGGACATTTGAGAGGGTTTTGGGAGATTGAAGAAAAATTTGAGAGCAAAAAAATACCAAAAAGAGAGAGAGAATTTTAAAGATGATGTGAGTTTAAAGTTAGGGGGTTATCATCGCCAATTCATTTATCGATCAACATAAATCAAGAGTTCATCCCCGTCGTTCGAGCCACAATCTTAATCCATAAGGTGATATGAGGTCCGAATTCGGCCATCAAATCCGTCAAATCAAGTAACGACTCCAGCCATTAAAATCTTCAAGAATTTCGTTATCCAAATGGATTGATTTAAATCTCGATTATGTCATGTCGTACTCATATGACTCCATATCCACATGTTGCATTCATACTATAATTTTCTGTAATTTAATTTCTGTACCATCAAACCCCACAATGGGTTGGCCGAACCAAGGCCGAGTCCCCCGTTGGAGGTCCTTTATTTAATGCAATTTAATTCCAGTGCCATTAAACCCCAAAGGGAAGAGCCAAGGCAATGCTAGGCCGCCCATTGGAGTTTTTACTTACTGCAATTTGGATTCTTGCAATTTAATTCCAGTACCATTAAACCCCAAAGGGAAGTGCCAAGCCAAAGTTAGGCCGTCCATTGGAGGTCTTTACTTACTGCAATTTAAATTCCTGCAATGTAATTTTAGTACCATTAAACCCCTAAGTGAAGAGCCAAGCCAATGCTAGGCCGCCCATTGGAGGTTTTTACTTACTGTCATTTAAATTCCTGTAATTTAATTCCAGTACCATTAAATCCCAAAGGGAAGAGCCAAGCCAATGCTAGATCGCCCATTGGAGGTATTTACTTATCGTCATTTTAATTACTGTAATTTAATTTCTACACCATTAAACCCCAAAAAGGAGGGCCAAGCCAAGGCTGAACCATTCATTGATGGTCTTTATTTATTGTCATTTACTTCATGTAATTAAATTTTCGAATCATTAACCCCAAAATGAGTAAGCCAAGCCACCTATCGAAGCTCGTAACACACACCCTCTTTCGGTTTTAGAGAATTTTTAATACTTTGAAAATACCAAAAAAAAAACTATCTATGCATTCCATTTAAAAAGTTAAAACAAAAAAAAGAACACCCTACTAGAATCTTATGAATAAATCAAGCCTTAGTTGCCAAATTAGGATATCCATGAAATTAAGGTACTGAAAGGGCATTAGTTTTAATTAACTAGTGTAACCAAGTCCCCAAACTCATAATCTCTGGTTCGTAGAAGCAATTTAGTCCTCCCGCTAATTTACTTAGGTTTCTAATCAACCTACTAAAAATGATTAGTGGCGACTCCAAATTTTAAAATCATTCGAACAAAAACTAAAGTTGCAATTCGGTAAGACTTGGGAGGATCCGTATTAGGTCAATTAGATGGATTAACCTAATAACCCATTAACCTGGAAATGTTTTTCACCAATCGAAAAATTTTTAGGGTCGCGACATGCTGGCGACTAACTTGTCCTAAGATCTTAGAAGTCTGTATCGCGGGAATAGATGGGAACCCTATCCCCTTACTAGGCTACACAGGTAGAACTGTCTATCATCCTATTAGGTTAGTGAGACAGTTCGGTATGTTACTGGAAGTCCTATCAGCAGTTTATCCTGACATTTTCGCCTTCGATTTGCCCCAAGGTGAGTTCACTAAGGAGACTAAGACACTGTACCAGGCCAAGATCGATCTTATAGTCCACGCCTTGAGGAACTCTCCACTACAGGATGTGGAATGGTCGGATTATCTAGATGAGGAGATGAACATCCAGCGAGCATCCAAGGAATACATCAAGATGTTCAAGAAGTACCAACAAGCTATGGTGGAGCCATACGTACCTGACTTTATCGTCCCACACTTGCTTAGAGTGGAGCTGTATGTACCAAAAGATATATGGGACCACACCAGTTGAGGAGGATGATGGCTCGCACGTCTGGGACTCAGATGGATCAGGGGTCATTGAGAATGCCTTAGCTTTTAAGCGCCTTCAGACTGCATAGACGATTTCCCCCATCTAGTTTTGATATATGGATGTGTCCATTTCTTGAACATCTATAAAAGGCTTCAGTTGTAATGACTCATGACATTTTCATGGCATTCTTAAAGTAAACAATTATCATGGGTTATATACTTCCTTAATAGTATGCTCATTCACAATCAATGAGTGGGAAGACCGCTAACATGCGGTTAAGGCTTACGATCGAGTCTTTCCTCACATTAAACGCATATAAGCATAGTATTAAGGAGGTTTTAGATTTCTATTATTCTTCTCTCTACTCCTAGGTTCCTGACTTACTATATTTAAATAGGTGACAATTTGTAGTCATGAGGACTCGTAATAAAATGAGAAAACTGAAAATGGAGCACGGAGAGTTGACTCCCAGAGTAGCTAATCTCGAGAACCAGATAAACATGATAACTGTTATGATGGCAGAAATGAGGCGATGATGACTGCTACGTAAGGGAAATCCCCTAGTGCACTCAAAACCAGTCCATTTGCAAATACCAGTATATCTATTAGCTCAGACACCAACCAGACCGCGGTACTGAACCCGAGAAGGAAGTACCCCCTAAGACTCCTCCGGTCGTGGTTGACCTGGAAAGGGAGAAGAAAGAGAAACTTGCAGCCAGGACTGAGGAAGGCGCGAGGAGGCTGGTAAAAATCAAAGAGTGTCTTAGTAGTTAAGGATACGAGTTGGCTCAATTTGACAAAATCTCGTTGTTCACCAAGATAGAAGTTCCAGCTGGGTACAATGAACCCGAGTTTGTGAGAAAATACGATGGGATTGGTTATCCCCGGGCTCTTTTGAAATACTACTTGCGTAAAATGGCGCATTATTTGACTACGTTCCGCTGTTGATGAATACATTCCAATAGAGCCTGTCTAGCGTTGCACTAGGATGATTTATTGAAGTCGACATGGAAGAGTATGACAGTTAGGAAGACTTGGCCAAGGAATTCCTTCACTAATATAAGTTTAACACAGCTATAGTACCTACTAGGGAAGATTTGTTGATGACCCTAAAAGGAGGGAATGAGTCTATACATACTTTTGCTCAGAGGTGGCGGGTGATAGCTACCCAGGTCAAACTAGCCATCCTGGAGGAGGAGCTAGTAAATCTGTTTCTGAAGACATCACTACTTAAGTACTTCGAGAAGCTTAATACCTCAGGCTGTCAAACTTTCACATACCTTATCAAGGTGGCAAAACGTCATGAATGAGCCTTAAGAGAGAAACGCATATCAGAGTCGTCGTTTAAATGGCCTTATTTGGCCAGAAGGGAAAGGGAGAATGCAGGTGAAATCACTTCTGTACGTAACTTGCCGAGGCCAAAGAAGTTTTCAGGATCCACCCTTACTCAGGGTGGCTCATCCGGGCCATCTCCAAAAAAGTTCGAAACTAAGAGAAAAACTACACCATCTTTCACTCCATTACCTTGTCCCCTATTGGAGTTGTTACCTATGCTACTGAAAGGGCGCCTAGTCGCGAAGGAGCCACCTAGATCGAATTCGCCGAGGTTTCCTGAGTTTGACAAGACCCAGTCGTATGCCTATACATGGGTGAAAAAGGACACAACGTGGATAACTGTCTCATGCTCAAATATAAAGTGCAAGCGTTGATTGACAGAGAAGTATTGGAGTTTGACAAGACGGAACCAAATGTGTAGCAAAATCCCCTACCAAATCACGAGATGGTAAATGCCATATGGGATGAGAATGAGATGGACGAGTTGGAATTCATGGCCGATGTTATCAAGCTGCAAGAGGTCTTAGATCTAACCGCTACATACCCTATCAATAGGGAAGCCTCAAGAGAGAAAAACATGAAATGTTTAGCTAAAATGGCCGCTTTAGGGGTATTGCCTGAAGCATGGTGTTCTGACTACGATTCTGAATATATCAAAAAGGATGAGTGTTGACACCTGATTTTAATAATATTTTCTATTTTAAAATTCATAAAATAAAAAAAATCAACTTTGGGGACCTTGGCTAAGCCTAGGGAACTGATTTCGACAAAAAAATGATTTTTCATATTTTCAGTATTTTTCGGCATTTTAATTTTGGAAAATTAATAGAAAATTCATAAAAATTCATAAAATTGAAAAACAAACTTTGGGGACCTTGGCCAAGCCTAGGGAACCAATTTTGACCAAAAATGATTTTTCCACATTTTCAGAATTCTTCGATATTTTTATTTTCGAAAATTCATAAAAAAATCAAGAAAAAAATGAGAAAATTGCAAAATCGACTTTGGAGGCCTTGGCCAAGCTTAGGCAATCATTTTTGAACAAAAAATAATTTTTCTTATTTTTTGTATTTTTTAATATATTTTTTAGATATTAGGAAAATATTTAATAAATAATACCATTTGAGGCCACAAAAAATACATAAAAATAGTCAATATTTTTTTTTAAATTCCTTTTCATGTTGGCCATATCAAATTTAAAAAAATTCAATTCGGGGTCGTGTATTTCTTCACGAGCATAATCTCGAATTGGGCCAAAAAAATTCAATTTGAGTCAATTTATTTTTATTTTTCACTTTTAGGAGTTGTTTTATTATTCTCTAATATTTGAAATTTTCATCTTGGCCCAATTATATCAAGAATAACTCAATTTTGCAAAAGGGCTTTAATTAAATTTTGCATTATCTTCATTGGCAGGAAATGAGCTTAAACTTGACATGAGGTGAATTTCGACTAAGCATAGGGGACGTGTGTTGAAAATTGTAAGGAGATTTGAACTTAAAAAAATATTTCTCTAGGGACTAAATTGCAAATACTTAAAATCTCAGGGGCTAGAGTATAAATACCTAACACTTAAGAGATTATTTTGTAAATAACAAAAAGAAGAGTTAGTGGAGAAATTAGAATAGAGAAGGGAAGATGGAGAGGAGGAGATGGAGAAGAGAAGATGCAGAAGAATAGATAGAGAAAATAAGATGAGAATAGAGAAGGGAAGATGGAGATGAAGAAGATTCAATAGAATGAGAGATAGATATGGAGAAAGGAAGATGAAGATGAAGATGAGTTAGTGGAGAAATTAGGATGTGAGATAGAGATGGAGAAAGGAAGATGAAGATGAAGAAGAGTTAGTGGAGAAATTAGAATGAGAGATAGAATTAATGGAAAAATTAGAATTAGAGATAAATGAGTTGTCTATAAAATGAAGAAGAAGAGAGTTTAGAGGGAGGATTTTTGGGGGAGAGAAAATTTTAGATATTTGAGAGGATTTTGGGAGATTGAAGAAAAATTTGAGAGAAAGAAAATACCAAAAAAAGAGAGAGAATTTTGAACATGATGGGAGTTTAAAGTTAGGGGATTATCATTGCTAATTCCTTCATTGATCAACATAAATCAAGAGTTCATCCTTATCGTTTGAGCCGCAATCTTAATCCACAAGGTGATACGAGGTCCGGATTCGGCCATCAAATCTGTCAAATCAGGTAACAATCATAGCCATTAAAATTTTCAAGAATTTCGTTACCAAAATAGATCGATTTAAATCTCGATTATGTCATGTCGTACTTATATGACTCTATATCCACATGTCGCATTGGTATTATAATTTTTTGCAATTTAATTTTTGCACCATCAAACCCCAGAATGGGAAGGCCGATCCATCGACTGGTGGTCCTTTATTTTCTGCAATTTAATTTCCTATAATTTAATTTCTGTACCATCAAACTCCACGATGGGTAGGCCAATCCAAGGTCGAGTCCCCCGTTGGAGGTCATTTATTTATTGTAATTTAATTTTCTACAATTTAATTATTGTACCATTTAACCCTAGAATGAGTAGGGCAAGCCACCTACTGGAGGTTGCAACACTGCACAGAAATCGTTAGTTCATGCCCTCTTGTGATTTCAAGGAATTTTAATGATTTGAAAATACCAAAAAATGTCATTCATATGCATTCCATCTAAAAAGTGAAAATATAAAAAAAGAACGTCACGTCTCTAAAACCTTAGGAATAAACCAAGCTTGAGTTGCCAAATTAAGATAATCATGAAATTAAGGTATCGAAAGGGCATTAGTTTTAATTAACTAGTGTAACCAAGTCCCCGAACCCAGAATCTCTGGTTCGTAGAAGTAATTTAGTTCTCCCATTAATTTACTTAGATTTCTAATCGACCTACCAAAAATGATTAGTGGCAACTCCAAACTCTAAAATCATTTGAACAAAAAACCAAAGTTGCGATTCGATAGGACTTGAGAGGGTCCGTATTAGGTTAATTAATTTAATCAACCTGATAATCTGTTAACTTGAAAATTTTTCTACCGATTGAAAAATTTTTAGAGTCGCGACAGCTTGGCAACTCCACTGGGGAATTGTTCTTAATTTTTGAAAAAAACTTAAGAATCTAGTGGACTTAGACCTGAAAAATTTCATGAAAACATTTATTTGATTTGACGATTGCTTGAAACTCATTCTTTAGGTGTTAAATGATTTTGCAAATGGGAGTTATAAGGGGTGGAGTGTTTGTGTCTAACCTCTTGTTTTGCAGGCTTGGTGTGTGAAAATTATGATTTAATTTTGCACATTTTTGAAGTGGTGTTTGCATTTAATTATTGTGCATGATTAATTACTTTAGCATTATATCACACACATCCCGTGATCGGATCTGGGCCACTAGTTTTAAGATGGTATTGTGATTTGTTTCTAGCGTTCACCGTGAGATCACGTTGAAAGTTAGTCCAGATTCAATCCCGAACCTCTTTTCAAAAATGAGTTTTAAAAGTTAGGCTTTTGACTCGGTAAGATTACCGAAGCGGGGTTGTAATTTTTGACTCCATCAGCCGAAGTGGAAAGACCCGACTAATCCTGATTATGTCATGGGATTACAGCTAATCTTGATTATGTGCGCGAGATTGTCGCGTTGCTGTAATTCTTTCGCTTCAATTTGTGAGCCTTTAGGGTAGATAGACTAAGATTTAAACACACGATTCATGTGCATGTTTATGTGATTTGCATTTTTTCAAGGTAAAAGTAAGTTCTCTAACTTTATCTTGTATTTATCTTCGGTCAGTCCATGTTAAGTAGCGGTCAAATTTTGAACTTAACATCGTGGTCATTTTTTTTAAAAAAGAAAATATAAGTTAAATTAGTATCCCATTTTCAAAAAAAATGTGAAAAATCCCTTCGGGAAATTTTGTTGGCCAATGAAAGATTTTGTTACATCTTTCCTTAGTGCTTCAATAGAAATGAGATTTTCTTGACAAATTTACCCATAAAAATTCATTGTGATAAAAGAAGAAAATCTGTAAGAAAATTCTTTCTAAAGAAATTCATCCATGTTTTTCTAAGAAAATTTTCTCTGATTTCTCATAAAATTAAAAAATAAAATTGGACTAATGTAGTAGTAATGGACCGACCTCTTTTGGATCACATACTCGTTATTTCTTCTACTTTTGCTATAAATCATAGGTACCCTAGGTAGAAGCAAAATCGGGTTCAACATTATGCCGGGAATAATTTTGAAGAATACAAAAGGATGGGTAATTGTTGATGTCCTAGCCAATAATTCCGGGGGCAAATGAAGGGATCGATCCTCCCGGAGACAGAATCGTGTCAATCAAAAAACATGTATGAGTTATGTATTTTGATGGGGCCTAAATGTATCCAGATCAGGCATGGGGGCATTCTTAATGTATTGGGAGATTCATTTACTTTTTTGAGAAAAGTAGAGATTGCGTAATCAAAACCCACGGGGCAAGTTTATTAACCCGACCTTGCGATGCCTTTCTGATTAAATCGAACAAAGGCTTGCCTTTTACCTTCCTTGGATTCGAACCACGTGGAGGACTTTGGAGGACTGGTACTTTATTACTGAGCATGGCCCACAGGTATTCCTGCCAATACTATAGGCAATCGACACATATAAGTGGGCGTCGAAAGGTGTAAACATTAAATAATGATCAAGTATATGGCTCGGGTCCGACTTGTACTTCCTCAACATCAACACATGAAACAAGATTTGTGAACTTAGGATAGGTTTGGCAACAAGGCTAAACGATAAGACAATGTCCCGATCCTTTCCAATATCTCGAATGGTCCCATAAATCTTGGACTCAGCTTCCCTTTCTTGCCAAATCGAGACAGTCCTCTCATCGGGGACACCTTCAAAAATACATGGTCTGCAACTTGAAATTCCAATTGCTTACATCGCTTATCTGCGTATCTCTTCTGCTTGCTCTGTGCCGTCTTTAGTCTATCTTTGATTACTCTAACTACCTCTACTGACTGCTGGACCAACTCCGGACCTGTTATGTTGATTTTGCCAACCTCATCCCAGTAGACCGGTGTCCTACAGGCTCTCCCATATAATGCCTCAAAAGGGGGCCATCCTAATACTCTGCTGATAGCTGTTATTATAGGCAAACTCTACCAAATGTAATTGCTCTTCCCAACCACCCTTGAAATCTATTACATAGGCTCTCAGCAAATCTTCCAATGTCTGTATTGTCCTCTCCGATTGTCCATCAGTATGTGGGTGATAAGCTATACTAAACCTCAATTCTATCCCCAAAGCACTCTCTAGACTCTTCCAAAAAGTTGCGATAAAGCTAGGGTCACGGTCCAACGTGATAATCACAGACACTCCATGTAGTCGAACTATTTGCCTTACATACAATTCAGCCAGCTTTTCTAAAGCGAAGTCCTTTCGTACTGCGATAAAGTGAGCAGATTTAGTCAATCTGTTGAGTATAACCCAAATCGAGTCATTTCCTCTCTGACTCCTTGGAAAACCCGTCACAAAGTCCATAGTGACATGCTCCCATTTCCATTTTGGGATCTTTAATGGTTGCAACAATCCTATGGGCTTACAGTGTTGCGCCTTCACTTGCTGACACGTCAAGCACTTAACCACATGCTTAGCCACATCCACCTTCATTCCATTATACCAGTAATATTGACGTAGGTTCTGGTACATCTTTGTACTGCCGGAGTGAATACTATAGTTACTATGATGAGCCTCAAACAGGATCACTTCTCTCAATCGTTCGATACATACAGACGTCCTCGAAACTTCCATATTCCATCCTCAGTCACTTGAAACTCAGGCTTCCTCTTAACTGCCTCAATAGATACAATCTTCTAAATATTTGGGTTCGTAGACTACAGATCCTTAATCTTCAACTAAATTTATGGTTATTAAATATCTTCTAAATATCTAGGTTCGTAGACTACAGATCCTTAATAGATACAATCTTCTAAATATCTGGGTTCGTAGACTACAGATCCTTAATCTTCAACTAAATATCTAGGTTCGTAGACTACTTCGATATTAAATTTCGAGTCTTTTATCCATTCTAACAGCATCCATTATTTAAGTATCATATGCACGATGCTCGATTTTCGACTCAAGGCATCCGCTACCTTATTCTTTTTATCAGGGTGATACAGAATGTTGCAGTCACAATCCTTCAACAAGTACAACCAGCGACGCTACCTCATATTCAATTCCTTCTGCGGGAACAGATACTTCAGACTCTGATGAATCGTATAAATCTAAAATCTTTTACCCACTAAATAATGTCTCCAAATCTTCAATGCGAACACTATCGTAACGTGGATTAGCATCTCGAGCCTTGGTTGAACACTGCGGGAGGATCGTCATGGAGCATTACCTTGTTCTACAGGTTCAACTTGATCACCACCTTCATGATAAGTATTTGGCAAACTAGCAGAGGTTGGTTTGAGAGGGTACTCTACAAGTCTCATGGCCCGGTTTCTTTCCATTGTTGGGTATGAGCATCTGGTCTTAATTGTGAACGCCTATTAAATAGAATTAGAAAGAAGGGCCGCTAGTCATTCTTTTTAGAATCCGAAGTCGAATCTTTTCTTTTCCTTACTCTTAAAGCTTTAAGATATATGGATGATCGGGTTATCAATCTATTCTAAGTCATGTGCTGGATAATTCTCATGCGGCCTCAACTGTCGAGATGCATATGTTACCGCTCGTCCATGTTGCATGAAGACACATCCCAATGCTCTTAGCAATGCGTCACTGTAGATCTAAAATCCTCCATGTCCTGATGGGATCGTTAATACTGATGTGGTAGTCAGCCTGTTATTCTTAACCTCTTGGAATTTCACACTTATCAATCCATTTAAACTTCGATTCCTTCTTCAGCAAGTGAGTCAATGGAGCAGTTATCGCGGAATACCTTTCCACGAAATGTTTGTAATAGCCAGCTAATTCAAGAAAGCTTCGTACCTCAGTCACAGTCATAGGTCTTGGCTACTTCTTCATGGCTTCAACCTTCATCAGATCTATTGATATTCCTTCGCCAGATACTATGTGTCCAAGGAACGCCTCTCTATTCAACCAGAATTCGCACTTACTGAACTTGGCGTATAATGATTGTTCCTTTAAGGTTCGTAGAATAATTTCGAGATGTCGCTCATGGTCCTTGGAGCTCTTCGAATACACCAAGATATCATCGATGAAAACTATCATGAACTGATCTAGGAATTTCTTAAACACTCGGTTCATCATGTCCATAAATGCAGCTGGGGCATTCGTCAATCCAAACGGTACAACTGTAAACTCATAATGCCTGTACCTTGTCTTGAAAGCTGTTTTTAGGATATCTTCTTTTCTGATCCTCAGCTGATAATAGCCCATCCTTAAGTCTATATTCGAGAATACCAATGCTTATTGCAGTTAATCGGACAAATTATCTATCCTCAGTAGTATGTACTTATTCTTGATGGTCACCTAATTCAACTGCCTGTAATTGATACACAGCCTTACCGATTCATCCTTCTTCCTGATAAACAATACTGGTGCTCCTCATAGCGAAGCACTGGGGCGGATAAATCCTTTATCTTGTAATTCTTGCATCTGTACCTTCAGATCCTTTAATTCCGACAATGCCATCCTATACGGTGCCTTCAAAATTGGTTTTGTTCTAGGTGCCAACTTAATTATGAACTCTACCTCACACTCTGGTGGCAAGCCAGGTAACTCCTGAGGGAAAATGTCCGGAAAGTCCTTCATTACAGGCACATCTTCCAACCTCACTTCCCAAACGAACGGATCTACCACTGATGCCAAAAATCCCTGACAACCCTCGTCCAATAGCCTAGTCGCTTCCAGCGACGAAATTCAAGGGATCGAGGTTCCTCCTCAGTTTACCAGAAACTCATAGCTAGGGTGACCCACTAGATTAAGTTGGATCACCTTTCTACCACAATCAATAATGATCCCATGTCTAACTAACCAATCCATACCCACAATCACATCAAAGTTAAATATGGGCAAGATAGCCAAATCAATTAATTCCTCTCTATCACCCAAGACTATCCTACACCCCTAACACCCTAACGAGACAATCACTTTATCCTTTAATGGGGTGGCCACATGCAGAATGACATCCAACGGTTATTGACACCTGACTTTTAATCACATTTTCTCTTTAATAAATTAATAAAAAAAATCCATAAAATTTTATAAAATTAAAAAATCAACTTTGGGGAGCTTGGCCAAGCTTAGGGAACTAATTTTGACCAAAAATAATTTTTCATATTTTTAGTATTTTTCAACATTTTTATTTTTGAAAATTTATAAAAAAAATCAAGAAAAAAAGAGAATGGGAAAAAAATCAACTTTGGAAGCCTTAGCCAAGCCTAGGGAACCATTTTTGAACAAAAAATATTTTTTCATATTTGTCGTATTTTTTTAATATTCTTCAAAAAATACAAAAATACTTAAAAGATAAAAAAAATAACATTTAAGGCCACAAAAATACATAAAAATAGTCAATATTTTTCTTTTAAATCCCCTTTCATGTTTTTTTTGGTAACCGGGGGTTCCGCGCGGCCGTGGAGCTTATGTTCACGCTCGACGGTAATCCCCTTTCATGTTGGCCATCTCAAATTTGAAAAATCCAATTTGGGGTCATGTATTCGTTTACGAGCATAATCTCAAATCGGGCCTAAAAAATCAATTTGAGTCTTTATTTTCATTTTTCACTTTTAAAAGTTGTGACATTGTTTTCTAATAAACTCAATGTTCGTCTTGGCCTAATTGTACCCAAAATGACTCAATTTTGCAAAAGGGCCTTACTTGAATTTTCCCTTTTGTTATCAGCGGTAAGAAATGAGCTTAAATTTAATAAGCGGTGAACTAGACATGAGGTGAATTTCGACTAAGCATATGGGAGGTGTGTCGAAAATTGTGAAGAGATTTGGACATAAAGAAATATTTCTTCAGGGACTGAATTGCGAATACTTAAAATCTCAGGGACTATAGTGTAAATACTTAACACTTGAGGGATTATTTTATAAATAAGAAAAAGAAGAGTTAATGGAGAAATTAGAATAGATAAGGGAAGATAGAAAGAAGGGAAGATTTTGGGCAGAGAGAATTTTGAATGTTTGAAAGGGTTTTGGGAGATTGAAGAAAAATTAGAGAAAAAGAAAAAATCAAAAAGAGAGAAAGGATTCTTTTGCAAAAGAGAATCTCGAAAATGGCGAGAATTTAATGCTAGGCGTTACCATCATCAATCCCCCTACTTTGTGATGTAAAGAACTATTACACTCTACTTTCTGCAATTTAATTTCTACACCATCAAACCCCAAAAATGAGTGGGCCAAGCCTTGTTAGAGATTCTTTATTTACTGCTTTCTGTACTCTACTTTCAGCAGTTTAATTTTTGCACCTTTGAATCTCAGAATCGGTAGGCCGAGCTACTTGTTGGAGATTTTATATTTATTACTTTTTTTATTTTACTTTTCTGCAGTTTAATTTATACACCATCAAATCACAAAATGAGTAGGTTAAGCCACATGCTAGAGGTTCTTTATTTACTGCTTTCTGTACTCTACTTTCAGCAGTTTAATTTCTGCACCACTGAATCCTAGAATTGGTAGGCTAAGCCACTTACTGGAGGTTCTTTATTTACTACTTTCTGTACTCTACATTCTGCAATGTAATTTCTGCACCATTGAATCTCAGAATTGGTAGGCCGAGCTATCTGCTGGAGGTTTTTTATTTACTGCTTCATGTACTCTACTTTCTATGGTTTAATTTCTATATTATCAAACCCCAGAATGGGTAGGCCGAGCAACCTGCTAGAGGTCGTAACATTACACAAAAGTCGTTAGCTCACTCCCTCTTTCGGCTTTAGGAATTTTTAATGCTTATCTTCATAGATGTTGTTTATATCGCATCTTCTAATAGTGCGTTTATATTCAGAATATTTTGCATCGTCAGTCTTATTTAATTCAAAAATACCAAAAAAAAAATCATTCATATGCATTTAATATAGTATAGCTCATGCATACTTTGCCATGTCGCATACGTATTCGTATTGTTATTAATTCATATTCATGCAAAAAAATTTAGAAAAATCTCAAAAACTAGGAAACGGGCCATTTCGATTGGCCAATCCCATCTTTGATGATTTCTCTTCCTGATCTTTTCAAAATGACTGTTGACACCTCATTTTTAATCATCCTTTCTTTTTTAAAATTAACAAAAATACATAAAAATTCATAAAATTAAAAAATCAACTTTGGGGACTTGGCTAAGCCTAGGGAACCAATTTTGACCAAAAAATGATTTTTCATATTTTCAGTATTTTTCGGCATTTTTATTTTCGAAAATTCACAAAAATAAAAAAATGAGAAAACTGCAAAGTCAACTTTGGAAGCCTTCGCCAAACTCATGCTATCATTTTTGAACAATAAATAATTTTTCATATGTTTTTGCATTTTTAATATTTTTTAGAAATTAGGAAAATATTTAAAAATAAAATTGCATTTGAGGTCACAAAAATACAAAAAATAGTCAATATTTTTATCTTAATTTTCTCTTCATTTTGACCAAATAAATTTTGAAAAATTCAATCTAGAATTGAAAGTTTCTTTGTTAATTTCATTTTCAAATTAATTGAAAGATTTATAAAAAAATTTCATTTTAGCTATGTAATTTTCGATTTTTAGAGTTTTGAAGTCATGACATTGTCCTCTAATAGCCCAAATTTTTCAATAGCCTAATGGTGTATTTTTTTGATATTTTGTTCGGCTTTCAGAATTCAATTTATCATTTGACGGGTCTCTCTCTCTATCGCGCGCACCCCTCTGCTCTCTATGCACAAACTTGCTCAGTGATAGTCATTCTCCACAGTCTTCTCTTGATTTCGAGGGATGATGGCGATGCTTTACGTGCACGGACAGCTCCAAGGAATCGATGTTTAACTTTACTCTGATGGAGTTGAGCGCTGGGTTGAAGGCCTGCATGGGTTTATGTTGAGCTTAGAGGCGAAGAGCAAATAATTCGCTCCCAAATGGATCATAAATTACATTCACTATGTCAGCTGGAGACAAGAAAGTTGCTATGGCTCTTGGGAACATCATTTGCTATGGTCATATTGCTTCAGTTTATTGAATTTCCACGTGGGTTGTCTTGGGATCTCTATTTTCTGCAATCAAGGTTCCGATGGAAGGGGATATTGTTGATACGGAATAATTGCCATTTAAGTCACATATACGAGGTAGCAAGACACTTTCAAATGACTCGGGCACAAATACTGCTTCTACCACTCACGAAATAGGGGATGATGATGGCTTTGAAGAGAGAGGCTCATTTTTATTTTTATTTTTTTTACAATGGCACTGTACCAAAGAGTAACACAATCTTCAATGAACCTTATGGTTTAAATAATTATACAACTGGTCATGAGAAGTCTTCAATAGAGAATCAAGTGGAGGTAAATGGGACAACCACGCCTTCCATTGCCAATAATCAATTGGTGGATATCGCGACCTAAAATCCATTTTTAGGTTAATGGATTACCAGATTAATTAATTAAATTAACTAACCTAGCTCGAGCTCTCCCAAGCTCTACTAAATCCTGACTTAAGTTTTTTTGTTTAATTGATTTTAAGACTTTGAGTCACCACTAATCGTTTTTGGTAGGTCGATTAGAAATCTAAATAAATTAGCAGAAGAACTAATTTATTTCTGCGAACCAGAGAAAATGAATTCGGGGACTTGTTTACGCTAGATTACTCTAACGCCCTTTCGGTACCATTTTATTTCATGAAAACTCATTTGGGATTATTCGGAAAAAGTTTGGGTCAAACTGACCAGAAGGGTAAAATGGTCATTTTTAAGGATCGGGAAATGGAAACATCAAAAATAGGATTGGCCAGTCGAAAAAAAATTTTTAGTTGGATACACGTAAATTAATGACAACACAAATACGAATTGAGTATGTGGATATGGAGACATACGAGTACGACATGACATAATCGAAATTTAAATCAATTCATTTGGGCAAGGAAATTCTCGAAGATTTAATTGTTAGGATTGTTACCTGATTTGACAGATTTGATTGTCGAATTCGGATCTCGTGTCGCCTTATGGATCAAGATTGCGGCTCGAATGATGGGGATGAACTCATGACTTGTGTTGATCGGTAAAGAAATTAGTGATGGTAACACCTAGATTTAAACTCCCACCATCTTCAAGACTCTTTAAAAAAAAGGATTCTTTCCTCTTTTTTTTATTTTTTCTTTCTCTCTAATATTTTTCCAATCTTTCAAAACTCTCTCACGCATCCAAAATTTTCTTTCTCCCAAAAGAATCCCCTCTCCCAAACTCACTTCTTCCTCCTTTTATAACCTACTCATCCATATTCCATTCTAATTTTTCTACTAACTCTATCTCCCATTCTAATTCCTCCACTAACTCTTATTCATTTTCATCTTCCTTTCTTCATCTCTATCTTACATTCTAATTTCTCCACATACTCTTCCTCATCTTCATCTTTCCTTCTCCATAACTATCACCCATTCTACTCACTCTTCTTTATATCTATATTCCCTTCTCTATCCTTATCTTATTTTCGCTATCTTTTTTTCTTCATCTCCTCTTCTCCATCTTCCCATCTTCATCTCCTCTTCTCCATCTTCCCTTCTTCATCTCATCTTCTCCATCTTCTTTTCTCAATCTTCCCTTCTCTATTTTAATTTCTCAACTAACTCTTCTTTTTGTTATTTACAAACTAATCCCTCAAGTGTTAGGTATTTGTACTCTAGTCCATGAGATTTTAAGTATTTGCAATTCAATCCATGGAGAAATATTTCTTTAAGTCCAAATCTCCTCACAATTTTCGACACACCTACCGCATGTTGAATTTAAACTCATTTCGTGCTACTAAAAATAATGCAAAAGTTAATTAAAGCCATTTTTGTAAAATTGAGTCATTCTGGGTAAAATTGGGCCAATATGAAAATTTGAAATATTAAAAACAATGTCATAACTCTTAAAAGTGAAAAATGAAAATAAATTGGCTCAAATTGAATTTGTTTAAGCCCGATTCGAGATTATGCTCGTGAAAAAATACACAACCCCGAATCGGATCTTTTAAATTTGCGATGGCCAACATGAAAAGGGATTTAAAAAAAATATTGACTATTTTTTATGTATTTTTGTGGCCTCAAATGCTATTATTTATTAAATATTTTCCTAATTTCTAAAAAATATATTTAAAAAAATACAAAAAATACAAAATATTATTTTTTGCTCCAAAATAGTTGCCTAAGCTTGGTCAAGGCTTCCAAATTTGATTTTGCAATTTTCTCATTTTTTTCTTGATTTGTTTTATGAATTTTCGAAAATAAAAATATCGAAAAATACTGAAAATATGAAAAATTATTTATTGGTCAAAATTGGTTCTTTATGCTTGGTCAAGGTCTCTAAAGTTGATTTTTTAATTTTATAAATTTTTATGAATTTTTTATTAATTTTAAAATAGAAAAGATGATTAAAAATCAGGTGTCAACAGTTGATATGCACCAAAGGAAGCCACGGTGCCTGAGAGCAATGTAGACTAAAAGAAAGAAGCATAATAAAGTGAGTGGGGGGCGACTTTATGGTTGATTTTCGATTAAAAAAAAGAATCGTGCATACTTCCTCAAAAGATGGACGTTTGCAATTTGAGCTATCTTTGGGCCTTGACACATTATTTTAATCATAGTGAAAGGTGGAGGAAAATTAAAAAAGAAGAAAAAGGGGGTCCTGCTAGCTTTTTAGGGGGAGGGGGATTTCTTCCTCTTCTTTTAGCTTTTCTGGGAGGTGAGAGGACCGATGAAAAATTGAATAGAGAGCAAGCAAACAGGAATGAGGACTCATTCAGTGTTTCATTGAGGGGGACATCCATGAATTTTCTAGGTTGGGTGGTTGTTCAAAACTCTCTTTTGGGGCTCAGCTGCCTCTGCTCTTCTTCTCGGGACAACTAATCACGCCAGGGGACTCTTCCGAGGGTAGCAGGGTGAAGCTTGAAATCTTGAAATCTGAAACAAAGTTCACCGATAGCCGCATCATAGCGAAGTGCACTGGGAGCGAAAAGGAGATTGCACAATGAACTATGGTGTGAATCCAAATCTGCAGAGGGATAGGATAGATTCCGAGGAAGAGTTGAACCTTCCTTAGAGCTTCCTTAGAAGTCAAAAGCGTCCACATCAGTTGCGGCATCTCTGCAACAACTTCACGCGTCAATTCCACTTCCTCTTTGGATGCAGTTGATGATGAAGTGAAGTGGCGGTGCAATATTTGCATTTTATTAAATCAACCCCCTAGCATTATCATGAGAAGCTTGTGGATCCCAAAAGTACATTTCGATTCCAACATCGAACATCAGGTCATGTTAATAGAGAATACGCACAAAGAGTATTCAACAAAAGGAAAATACTTTGTTTCAGCGGTCCAATAGAGAGGCCATGCGTAAGAATTGACGATTCGGCTGTCATTCAAGCGCTGGTCAAAGAAGGCAATTGGACAAAGAGCAATGACCACCCACTATAATTGTTTTCCTCCCCCCTCCATTGACGCAATAGAAAAAAAAGAGAGAAAAAAGAAAAAAGAAAAGTCCTCCACTTTGTCAGGAAAAAGCATTGATAGACGGCCACAACAAAACAAAAGGAGCATGGGGGATAACACACTGAAAGAAGAAAGGGGTAGGGGCCATGATGATCAGACAGCCATTGAGAGCACTCACGGAAGAGGATCTTCACATGGAGGGGAAAGCAAAATAAAAGAGAGGGGCTTTCTGATGAGAGACAAAGGAGGCACGAAGTTCTATGGAGGTCAAATTTTGTATGAGTGGGATCTTAGTAGGAGTCCATCTCAGCTGGGGGGCCGAAAGAGGCATGATTGGGTGGCAACCGAAAAATGGACGGAGGGCATCATTCAAAGAAAGTAGGAGAGATTGGTTAGCAAAAAAGGGGAGGGGAGGAAGAGGAAGATTTTCAGAACACAATTGAGTGGGTATACAAGCAAGAACAAGAACTCAGAAAGGGGGGCCAGACAAGCACAAAAATTAGAAGCGAAAATAAAAAATTCTGCTGGAAAAAAAATAGAGAGGAGTATAATGGACTTCAGGAGGAAAAGTGAGGTCATCAAGAGTTTAAGAGATGTCATCAAGATGCTTTAGCCAGATGCAAGGATCTTGAAGAACGTTTTGCTAAGGAATGAGAGCTGTTCATCACAAGAAGGTTCTGACAAAAGTACACAGGAGAAGGAGTTTGCAGTTGCAACAAAGAAGCTAGTCGAGCTTCAAGAAATAATCTTCCTGCTGGGCAAATAATTAAAAGCATTACATCTAAATCCAAAGCTCGCCAGTTCCTAACAAAACGAGCGAACTCAAAAGGAGGACGAAACCAGTGTCGGTAGCCGTAAACATATTTAGATTTGCCAGTGATATGACACGCTTGATTAATATTCTGGTTCTCCTCCTCAAGATTTACGCCACCAAATTGTGCCTAGGGATCTTCCTAAGGACGTAAGAGCTTTATGATTCGCCAGTGATATGACTCACTTGATCAATATTTATTAGTGCGCTGATTAAGTAGTCACAACTGTATTAATTTACACGACTAGTCACAGGTCTCACTATGACTGGTGGAGGCCGTCGCCGAATCCTTTTTCCATGTCCTCGATGAGAAGTGATGGGGTTCCGCCTTTGTCTGTTTGGCTGTGTGTAATCATCTCACAGCCACCATCTGTCATGACAAGATAAGATTGAGGCGATCCTACTAGTTGAGACAGAGATACATTCACTATGTATTTTTTCAGAAGCACAATTGATAGAGGCAGACTAGGTCCAACAAAAGCGAATGACCTCGCCCTACGAAGGTTGCTGCCAACAGTCCCTCTTCTAGAAGAGAAGATCGCTTTAAACAATGGTGGCCCATGTATCGTGAAAAAGGTGCTCCCATGAGGTATTTTGATCCTAGTTGAGATGGATAGTCATATTTTATCTACCACAGTTAACTCTGATTTTGTAAAGAAAGAAAGAGATGGCAGAAGATTAAATTACAAACATACGAAATATTCCCTTCATTCCATACAAGCTTTACAACAAGTCACTGAGAAGGAAAAGTAAAGCCAAACTGAGTCCTAATAAGCATCACGAAGAGCCCTAAATTGGGTTTGAGCTTCTGCAGGATTCCTGGTCTCCCCAGATCCTAGAATTGCACCCTCTAAAATAAGTGAAATTGGATTTGAACTTCTGCAGGATTCCTGGTCTACCCAAATCCTAGAATGACACCCTTCAAGGTAAGTTAAATTTGGTTTGAGCTTCTGCAAGATTCGTGGCCTCCTCAGATCCTAGAATAACAACCTTCGTGACCCAAAAGTCCTTTCTATAAACACCGAAAGTCCTTTCTATGGGCACCTAAAGCCCTTTCTACAGACACACAAAAGTCATTCCTACAGGCACACAAAAGTCCTTCTTACAGGCACCCAAACTACTTTATTTAGGTTTCTAATCGACCTACCAAGAACGATAAGTGGCGGCTCCAAATTTTAAAATCCTTTAAAGAAAAACTAAAGTTGCGATTTGGTAGGGCTTGGGAAGGTCTGCGTTAAGTTTGTTAATCTAGTTAACCTGATAATCCGTTCACTTGATCAATCGAAATCGAAAATAAAATTGAAAAAAAAAGTCGGGTCGCGACAGAATGGCGACTCCACTAGGGAAATGTTCTTAAGTTTTGAAAAAATTTAAGAACTTAGAAGACTTTGGCCAGAAAAATTTCATGAAAACTTATTTGATTTTGCAAATGGGAGTTATAAGGGGTGGAGTGTTTGACTAACCGTTTATTTTGTAGGCTTGGTGTGTGGAAATTATGATTAAATGTTTTGCTTATTTTTGAAGTGGAGTTTCAATTTAACTGCTGTACATGATTAATCGCTTTAGCACTACATCACACGCGTCCCATGGCCGGATCTGAGCCACTAGTTTTAAAATGGTATTGTAAATTGGTTCTAGCGTTCGGCGTGAGATTGCGTCGAAAGTTAGCCCAGATTCATTCCTGAATCTCTTTCCAAAAATAAGCTTACTAAGATTACTGAAGCGGGGGTTATAATTTTTGACTCGAGCAACCGAAGCGGAAAGGCCTAACTAATCCTGGTTATATCGTGGGATCACGACTAATGTTGATTATGTGCGCAAGATTGTTGCCTTGTCGTAAGTCTTTCACTTCAATTTGTGAGCCTTTAGGATAGATAGACTAAAATTTAAACTCACAATTCATGTACATGTCTATGTGATTTGCATTGTATTTTTCAACGTGAAGTAAGTTCTCTCACTCTATCTTGCTAGGTGTCTGTTAAATATTGAACTTAACATCGTGGTCATTTTTTTAAAAGAAAATAAAAATCAAATTGGTATCCAATTTCTGAAAAAGTGAATGCGGAAAAATCCCTACAGGGAATTTTGTTGACCAATAAACAATTTTGTCACATCTTTCTTGTTTCAATAAAAGTGAGATTTTCCTGACAAATTTACCCCTGGGAATTCATTTTGATAAAAGAAGAAAATTCCTTCGAGAAATTTGCTAAATATCAAAGGATTTTATCACATTTTTTCTAAGTTGTAAAATTTGCAAGAAAAGCATTTTTGAGAAATTCACTCATATCTTTCCAAGAAACTTTTGTTTGATTTCACCACAAAAATTGAAAAACAGAATTGGACTAATGTAGGAGTCATGGACCAACCTCTCTTGGATCACATACTAATTATTTTCTTTACTTTTGCAGGGGATCATAGATATCCTAGGTGGGAGCAAATTGGTCTCATTGATGATAATATACCTGGAATAATCTTAAAGAATACGAAAGAATGGGTATTTGCCGATGTCTTATCCCATAACTTTAGGGGCAAGCGAAGAGGTCCATCTTCCCGGAGACAAAATTGCGCCAATCAATAAATATGTATGGGATATGTATTCTGATATGGCGATGGATTTATCTGGGTTAGACATATGGGCATTCTTAATGTATTGAGGGTTCTTGTATTTTTGTTCAAAAAGCGTAGATTGTGTAATCAGAACTCGTGAAGCAACTATATTAACCTGACTTTGCAATGTATTTCTAGTTAAATCAACCAAAATCCAACCTTTTGACTTCGTCGGATTCGAATCATGTGAAGGACTTTGAGGGACCGGTGTTTTATTACTAAGCATGGCCCACATGCACTTTTGCCGACACTACACGCAGCCGACACAAACAAGTGGACGCCGAAAGGTACAAGCATGAGCGAAGTGGGGCATGCAACAGGTGGCTTGGTTTATTTATTAGTGTGCTGATCAAGTAGTCACAGCTGTATTAATTTACACGACTAGTCACAGGTCTCACTGTGACTGGTGGAGGCCGCCGCCGAATCCTTTTTTCTTGATCTCGATATCATCATCATAGAGAAGTGATGGGGTTCCGCCTTTGTCTGTTTGGCTGTGTGTAATCATCTTGCAGCCACCATCTGTCATTACAAGACAAGATTGACGCGATCCCACTAGTTGAGACAGAGATACATTCACTATGTATTTTTTCGGAAGCACAATTGATAGAGGCAAACTAGGTCCAGCAGAAGCGAATGACCTCACCCCATGAAGGTTGCTGCCAACAGTCCCTCTTCCAAAAGAGAAGATCGCTTTGAACAATGGTGGCCCATGTGTCGTGAAAATGGTGCTCCCAGGAGGTATTTTGATCCAAGCTGAGATGGCTAGTCATATTTTATCTAGCACAGTTAACTCTGATTTTGTAGAGAAAGAAAGAGATGGCAGAAGATTAAAGTACAAACATACGAAATATTCCCTTCATTCCATACAAGCTTTACAACAAGTCACTAAGAAGGAAAAGTAAAGCCAAACTGAGTCCTAATAAGCATCATGAAAGAGCCCTAAATTGGGTTTGAGTTTCTGCAGGATTCCTGGTCTCCCCAGATCCCAGAATGGCATCCTCTAAAGTAAGTGAAATTGGATTTGAACTTCTGCAGGATTCCTGGTCTACCCAAATCCTAGAATGACACCCTTCAAGGTAAGTTAAATTTGGTTTGAGCTTCTGCAGGATTTGTGGCCTCCTCAGATCCTAGAATAACAACCTTCGTGACCCAAAAGTCCTTTCTATAGACACCCAATGTCTTTTCTATTTGCACCTAAAGTCCTTTCTACAGACACACAAAAATCCTTCCTACAGGCACACAAAAGTCGTTCTTACAGGCACCTAAAGTACTTTATTTAGGTTTCTAATCGACCTACCAAGAACGATTAGTGGCAGCTCCAAACTTTAAAATTCTTTAAACAAAAACCAAAGTTGCGATTTGGTAGGGCTTAGGAAGATCTGCGTTAAGTTTGTTAATCTAGTTAACATGATAATCCGTTCACCTGATCAATCGAAATCGAAAATAAAATTGAAAAAATTAAATGACGGGTCGCGACAGAATGGCGACTCCACTGGGGAAGTGTTCTTAAGTTTTGAAAAAATTTAAGAACTTAGAGGACTTTGGCCAGAAAAATTTCATGAAAACTTATTTGATCAGCCAATTGTTTGGATTCTAACCTTTCGGTGTTAAATGGTTTTGTAGATGGGAGTTATAAGGGGTGGAGTGTTTGACTAACCATTTATTTTGTAGAGTTGGTGTGTGGAAATTATGATTAAATTTTTTGCTTATTTTTGAAGTGGTGTTTGAATTTAACTGCTGTATATTATTAATCGCTTTAGCACTACATCACACACGTCCCATGGCCGGATCTAAGCCACTAGTTTTAAAATGGTATTGTAATTTGGTTCTAGCGTTCGGCGTGAGATTACGTCGAAAGTTAGCCCAGATTCATTCCTGAATCTCTTTTCAAAAATAAGTTTTAAAAGTTAGGCCTTGGGCTTACTAAGATTACTGAAGCGGAGGTTATAATTTTGACTCGAGCAACCGAAGCGGAAAGGCCCAACTAATCCTGGTTATATCGTGGGATCACGGCTAATCTTGATTATGTGCACGAGATTGTTGCCTTGCCGTAAATCTTTCGCTTCAATTTGTGAGCCTTTAGGATAGATAGATTAAGATTTAAACTCACAATTCATGTGCATGTCTATGTGATTTGCATTGTATTTTTCAAGGTGAAGTAAGTTCTCTAACTCTGTCTTGCTAGGTGTCTGTAAAATATTGAAATTAACATCGTGGTCATTTTTTAAAAGAAAATAAAAATTAAATTGGTATCCAATTTCTGAAAACGTGAATGCGGAAAAATCCCTATAGGGAATTTTGTTGACCAATAAATAATTTTGTCACATCTTTCCTGTTTCAATAAAAGTGAGATTTTCCTGACAAGAGAATTCATTTTGATAAAAGAAGAAAATTCCTTCGGGAAATTTGCTAAATATCGAAGGATTTTATCACATTTTTTCTAAGTTGTAAAATTTGCAAGAAAACCTTTTTGAGAAATTCACCCATATCATTCTAAGAAAATTTTGTTTGATTTCACCACAAAAATTGAAAAACAGAATTGGACTAATGTAGGAGTCATGGACCAATCTCTCTTGGATCACATACTAATTATTTTCTTTACTTTTGCAGGGGATCATAGATATCCTAGGTGGGAGCAAATTGGTCTCATTGATGATAATATACCCGAAATAATCTTAAAGAATACGAAAGAATGGGTATTTACCGATGTCTTATCCCATAACTCTTGGGGCAAGCGAAGAGGTCCATCTTCCTGGAGACGAAATTATGCCAATCAATAAACATGTATGGGATATGTATTCTGATATGGCGATGGATTTATCTGGGTTAGACATATGGGCATTCTTAATGTATTGAGGGATCCTGTATTTTTATTCAAAAAACGTAGATTGTGTAATCAGAACTCGTGAAGCAATTATATTAACCCGACCTTGCAATGTATTTCTAGTTAAATCAACCAAAATCCCGCCTTTTGACTTCGTCGGATTCGAATCATGTGAAGGACTTTGAGGGACCGGTGTTTTATTACTGAGCACGGCCCACATGTACTTTTGTTGACACTACATGCAGTCGACACAAATAAGTCGACGCCGAAAGGTACAAGCATGAGCGAAGTGGGGCATGCAACAGGTGGCCTGATTTATTTATTAGTGCGCTGATCAAGTAGTCACAACCGTATTAATTTACACGACTAGTCACATGTCTCACTGTAACTGGTGGAGGCTGCCGTCGAATCCTTTTTCCATGTCCTCGATATCATCATCAGAGAGAAGTGATGGGGTTCCGCCTTTGTCTGTTTGGCTGTGTGTAATCATCTCGCAGCCACCATCTGTTATGACAAGACAAGATTGAGGCGATCCTACTAGTTGAGACAGAGATACATTCACTATGTATTTTTTCGAAAGCACAATTGATAGAGGCAGACAAGGTCCAGCAGAAGCGAATGACCTCACCTACGAAGGGTGTTGCCAACAGTCCCTCTTCCAGAAAGGAAGATCGCTTTGAACAATGGTGGCCCATGTGTCGTGCAAAAGGTGCTCCCATGACGTATTTTGATCCTAGCTGAGACGAATAGTCATATTTTATCTAGCACAGTTAACTGTGATTTTGTAAAGAACGAAAGTGATGGCAGAAGATTAAAGTACAAACATGCGAAATATTCCCTTCATTCCATATAAGCTTTACAACAAGTCACTGGGAAGGAAAAGTAAAGCCAAACTTAGCCCTAATAAGCATCACAAAAGAGCCCTAAATTGGGTTTGAGCTTCTGCAGGATTCCTGGTCTCCCCAGATCCTAGAATGGCATCCTCTAAGGTAAGTGAAATTGGATTTAAGCTCCTGCAGGATTCCTAGTCTACCTAGATCCTAGAATGACACCCTTCAAGGTAAGTTAAATTTGGTTTGAGCTTCTGCATGATTCCTAGCCTCCTCAGATCCTAGAATGACAACCTTCGTGACCCAAAAGTCCTTTCTATAGACACCCAAAGTCCTTTCTATAGGCACCTAAAGTCCTTTCTACAAACAGACAAAAGTCCTTCCTACAGACACACAAAAGTCCTTCTTACAGGCACAAAGTCCTTTTTACAAGCACATAAAAGTGCTTCTTACAGGCATCGAGTCCTTTCTACATGCACACAAAAGTCCTTCTTACAGGTACCAAGTCCTTTCTACATACACTAAGTTCTTCTTTTAGGCATTTCCATAGGGTGACCCTCCATACGGGCCAAATCTTAATCCAATTTTAATTAGTAGAATCCTTTCATTAGAAATCTACCATGGGGTAACCTACCATACGGGTCTAATCTCAATCAAATTTTAATCAGTAGAATTCTTTCACTAGGAATCTACCATGAGGTGACCCATCAAACGAGTTAAATATTAATTCAATTTTCATCAGTAGAGCCCTTTCATTAGGAATCTACCATGAGGTGACCTACCACTCGGGTCAAATCTCAATCTAATTTTAATCAGTAGAATCCTTTCATTAGGAATTTACTGTGGGGTAACCTACTATACAGGTCCAAGTTCAATCACCCTGAGATTTTCTTATAACGAATTATTAGGTTTCCATTCCCTTTTCAGCAGAGTAGTCGACAACCGCGAGGCGAACAGGTAAGTTCCAAGTAAATTCCTTGCTCCTCTATCTCTCATACACTTCATAAGCCTCTTCAAGCCCGGCCTGAATCAAAAACTTACACAGAAAGGTATTGGAGATCAAATGTCACGACTCTTTTTATTTCTTTGTGTTGAGTCAATTAGGATTCAAGTGACATCTTGTCTTTGAAATGAACCTCTAGCAAGCTTCCTTTCACAAAGGGGCAGCTGTTAACACCTGATTTTTAATCATTCTTTCTTTTTTAAAATTAATAGAAAATACATAAAAATTCATAAAATTAAAAAATCAATTTCGGGGACCTTGACTAAGCTTAGGGAACCAATTTTGACCAAAAAATAATTTTTCATATTTTCAGTATTTTTCGACATTTTTATTTTCAAAAATTCACAAAAAAAAATAAAAAAAAAAGAGAAAATTGACAAGTCAACTTTGGAAGCATTCACCAAACTCAGGCTATCATTTTTGAACAAAAAGAAATTCTTCATATTTTTTCATTTTTAATATTTTTCAGAAATTAGGAAAATATTTAAAAATAAAATTACATTTGAGGTCACAAAAAAAAATAGTCAATATTTTTATTTTAATTTTCTCTTCATTTTGACCAAATAATTTTTGAAAAATTCAATCTTGAATTGAGAGTTTCTTACTTAATTTCATTTTCAAATTAATTGAAAAAATTATAAAAAAAAAATCATTTTAGCTATGTAGTTTTTGATTTTTGAATTTTTGAAGTCATGACATTGTCCTCTAATAGCCAAATTTTTCAATAGCCTTATGGTGTATTTTTCGTTATTTTATTTGGCTTTCGGAATTCAATTTATCATTTGACGGGTCTCTCTCTCTATCACGCGCAAGCTCCCCTCTCCTCTATATGCGCGAACTTGCTCAATGATAGCCATTCTCCACAGTCTTCTCTTGTTTTGAGGGACGATGGCAATGCTTTACATGCACTGACAGCTCCGACGAATTGATTTTTAACTTTGCTTTGATGGAGTTGAGTGATGGGTTGAAGGCATGCATCGGTTTATGTTGAGCTTAGAGGGCAAGAGCAAATAGTTCGCTCCCCAACGGATCATTAATTACATTCACTATGCCAGCTAGAGACGAGAAAGTTGTTGTAGCTCCTCGGAACATCATTTGCTATGGTCATATTGCTTCAATTTATTGAATTTCCACGTGGATTTATCAGAAAAATCTAAAAAATTAGGAAACGGGCCATTTCGACTGGCCAATCCTATTTTTGGATGAATTTTACTCCTGAATTTTCCAAAATGACGATTTTGCCCCTTATGAGTAAATTGTCTCCAAAAATTCTGAAAAATTCAGAAAAATCTCAAAAATTAGGAAACGGGCCATTTCAACTGGCCAATCTTATTTTTGATGCGTTTCCTTTCCGATTTTTTCAAAATGATGATTTTGCCCCTTATGAGTAAATTGTCCTAGAAAATTTCAAAAAATTCTCAAAAATCTCAAGGATTAGGAAACGGGTCATTTGACTGACCAATCCTATTTTTGATGAATCTCCTTCCTAATTTTTTCAAAATGACAATTTTTGCCCCTCATGGGAAAATTGTCTCGAAAAATTCAAAAAAATTCAAAAAAATCACAAGAATTAGGAAACGGGCCATTTCCACTGGCCTATCCTATTTTTGATGATTTGCCTTCCTGATATTTTCAAAATGATGATTTTGCCCTTAATAGGCAAATTGTCCTGAAAGATCTTAGAAAATTCTCGAAAATTTCAAAAACTAGAAAACGGGCCATTTCAACTTACCAATCCAATTTTTGGATAATTTCCCTCCGTAATCTTTTTGAAATGACGATTTTGCCGTTATGGGTAAATTATCTGGAAAAATTCCAAAAAACTTTCAAAAATTTCAAAAATTAGGAAACGCGTCATTTCGACTGGCCAATCATATTATTATTGAATTTCCTTCCCCATCTTTTTCAAAATGACAATTTTGCCCCTTTTTGGTAAATCGTCTCGAAAAATTTAGAAAAATTCTGAAAAATCTCAAAAATAAGGAAACGGGCCATTTCGACTGGCCAATCCTATTTTTGATGAATTACCTTCCCGATATTTCCAAAATGATAATTTTGCTCCTTATGAGTAAATTGTCTCAAAAAGTTTCAGAAAACTTGAAAAAAAATCCCAAAAAATAGGAAACGGGTCATTTCGATTGCCCAATCCCATTTTTGAATGATTTCCCTTTCTTATCCTTTCTAAAATGATGATTTTGTCTCTTATGGGTAAATTGTCTCGAAAAATTCAGAAAAAATCTGAAACATCTCAAAAATTAGGAAACACGCCATTTTGACTGACCAATCCTATTTTTGTTGAATTTCCTTCCTGATCTTTTTTCAAAATGATGATTTTGCCCCTTATGGGTAAATCATCTAGAAAATTTCTAAAAAATTCTGAAAATCTCAAAAATTAGGAAATGTGCCATTTCGACTGGCCAATCCTATTTTTGATGAATGTCCTTCTCGATCTTTTTTAAAATGATGATTTTGCCCCTATGGGTAAATTGTCTTAGAAAATTTCAAAAATTCTCAGAAATTGTGGGAAATAAGGAATGACCACATTCAATTGGTTTGGCCTGTTTTCACTTCCCGATCCTTGAAAAATGACCATTTTATCCTTCTAGTCAGTTTGATCCAGACCTTGCCTTCAAAAATGAGTTTTCATGAAATTAGTACCGAAAGGGCGTTAGAGTAATCTAACGTAACCAAGTCTCTGAACTCATAATCTCTGGTTCGTAGGAATAAAGTATTTCTCTCGATGCTTTATTTAGGTTTCTAATCAACCTACCAATAACAATTAGTGACGACTTCAAATTTTAAAATCATTTAAACAAAAGCCAAAGTTGCTATTTGGTAGGGCTTGGGAGGGTCCGCGTTAGGTTAGTTAATCTAGTTAACTTGATAATCCGTTCACCCGATCGATCAAAATAGAAAATAAAATTGAAAAAAAGTCTCAGGTCGCGACAATGACGATTTTACCTTTTATTGGCGAATTGTCTTGAAAAATTTTAGAAAATTTAGAAAAATCTCAAAGACTAGGAAATGGACCATTTCGACTGGTTAATCCTATTTTTGATGATTTTTCTTTCTAATCTTTTCAAAATGACAAATTTACCCCTTATAGGCAAATTATTTTGAAAAATAATAAAAAACAAATTCAGAAAAATCCAAAAAATTAGGAAACGGGCCATTTCGACTGGCCAGTCCTATTTTGATTACTTCCCTTCCTGATCATTTCAAAATGATGATTTTACCCCTGATAGACAAATTGTCATAAACAATTACATGAAATTCAAAAAAAATTCAAAAACTAGGAAACGGGCCATTTCAATTGGCCAATCCTATTTTTATGATTTTTCTTCCTGATCTTTTTAAAAAAATGATGATTTTGCTATTTATAGGAAAAGTCTTAAAAAATTTCAGAAAATTTAGAAAAATCCCAAAAACTAGGAAACGGACCATTTCAACTGGCCAATCCTATTTTTTGATTATTTCCCTTCCTGATCTTTTCAAAATGATGATTTTGCTCCTGATGGGCAAATTGTCTCTAAAAAATTTGAAGAAATTCTCAAAAATTGTGAAAAATAGAAAATGACCACATTCAACTGGTTTCACCCATTTTCACTTGCGACAGTGTGAAAATTCGATCAAATTATCGAGATTTTAGTATAGAATAGATATATTTCATTAGTACGCTTTAATTGATTCTCACTCAGAATTAGCTACTCTGAGACTACTAACCAAAGGGGAAAGGTTACTTAGAAAATTTTTCTAAACAGTCGTCCGTTCGTCTAAGATTTCGACAGAGTCATTATTTAATGGATTTGGCCACAAAATGAATTTCGATTTTGGACAATCGAATTTTTATGATAGTTACAATGGAGAATTGGATCTAGTTGCAGAAGTATCGCCAGACGGGCAGACAGCCGGAGAACGTTGTAAAGCAAGACGTGAGGTGGAAAATTACTGAAATGCCTCCGATCAATGCTCAATCCTTAGAATTAGAATAGTTAGAATTATTTTAGAATGAATACGTTAGTGCAGTGCTAATTTCAGTCTGAAATTCATTCGCTCTCGGGACCCGATCGGTGCATTTGACGCGCATCCCAAGGCAAAGTCTCATCAGTTGTCACTTCAATCATATCATATCAAATTAATCAATCAAAGTCAAGTCAAGTACCATCAAGTCATTCAAGAGTCAATCAAAGTACAACTTTCATTCACAAACCCCATTACCTAACCCCACTAATCCTTATTTTTAATTTTTTGCCATTATAATCCTCAACCTTCTCTCTCTCCCCTCTATTTTCATTCTGCCAGCCCTTATCATCCCTCCTCTCCTTCTCGCGGTGCTCCCCTTTGTCCGCCACACCACCGCTATCGTCGGCCACCAATCCTCACCCTCATCTCTTGGTAAGTCTCTCAATATCCTTCCTCTTCAATTTCGTGGCTTAACACCTCCATTTGAAGCCCCAACCAGGCCCCTCTTCCCATGGTCTTCCCGTTTGTCGTTTCGCACCGATGGAGCTCTGGCCAGCCAAACTTGTTTCACCCGATTCCATAGCCCCCCCCCAACACCTAGGGAAATTGTTTTTAGGCCCTTGGAACCCTTTGGAGTTGCTGGATCAGTCCCCACGCCGTCTCTTCTTCCCTTTGGCAAAGAGCACCGACCAGCCGTTCCGTGTCCTCGCCGTCTTCGTCGTCATTCCAGTCCATCATAAGTAAGCATATCCTCTAATCCTAGCTTAGGAGTATAGTATGTGACATTGATTTGGTTGCTATATGGATTACTGCATGCATGTTGATTAGAGAATGCAAAAAATCGTTAGAACGGTTTAGGCCTGTCTTGGTGATTTGGATGAGCGGGCTGTTTTGTGGGCTTGGTGGATGGAAAATGGGCATTAAGGTGACATGTATGGGTTGTGGATGTGAAATGGGGTCGTGGATGAGAGGGTAAGATAGGTAATTGGGCTAGATAGTTAATTTGGGCCAATTTGGACTAGTTGGGCTTAATAGGCCTAGGTTGGATTCCATGGGGGCGAGCTTGGACGTGAGTTCTAAGGTCTAATGGGCTGTTTTGGGGTAATTTTTAATTAACAAATTAGAAAGCCCAAATGTGATAATGGGCCATAGATCGATTTGGGCATAAATGGGTTTAACGAGCTTAAATTGGATTGTCTTGTAATGGGCTTAGGCGTAAACTTCTAGGGCCTATTGGGTTAGTCTAGAGTAAGTTTTTAATTAGGTAATTAGTGAGCCTAAGTGTAGACATGGGCCGCGAATTGAATCAAGCTTGAAATGCGTTAGTTGGTCAAATTGGGCCAAAGGTTAAGATTGAGTAAAAATGGGAGATGGGCTTATTGGGCTCAGAGGGCTATTTCAGATGGATTGGAATGAAATATCGTGGGCCTAAGTCATGGTTAAGGGCCAAGGGTCAAGGTGGGCTTAATCGAGCTAGTTTTAAATAGATGGGGCCGATGGGCGTAGTTGAGAATGTGGGTAAGATGTGGTAATCTTGAGTCAAGGATTGTCAGACGTGACTCATAGATGGTTTAAAAGTAAGGATCGAACGTTCGATTGAGGTTGGTCAGCCAAGAGTGACCAATGGGCCAGAGCTTGGGCTCGAGAGGTACATTGCTAAACCGGTATAGGGGAAAAGTACGCTCGATAGTAATTCACCGTCTATATAAATCGAGATATCACGTTTCATTTTCGAGTGTTGTGACATGCCATGTGCTTACGTTGATTTGCTGGCCAAGAATGCATGATTTGTGCATTGTGGCATATGTGATACGCTTTGGCATCGATTGAGCATGAGCATGAGCATAGCATGCATTATTGCGTGGAGCGATAAGGGGAGGACGGCCCTATAAGGCGCTTACACATGGGAAATGGAAGGATAAGCGTGCGGACTTAACGTACTTGGTGGAGGCACGGTGTGCCCTGAAGTGTGAGGCACGGGGTAGCTAGAGAGATAACCATGTCAACCTGAGGCGTACACATGCGGGTTGGGACACGAGCCTGAAGCGTATGAGATGCGGGCCGGACCCTTCGTGGTCACATGTAACTTGGCATTGTACATTGTGCATTGAGCATCGAACTCGAGCTTTTGGCTTGCTATGCTCATGTATTCCTTCATGTGATTTTACTCTTCATTTATTTGAGAATGCTAATAGAACTGGTCCTTACCCGATATAGCATTTATATGTCGTCGTCGAAAGGGTTGCGTTAAGGAGAGAGTTAGCTAGGCCTAGAGTGCAGGTTAGGTCCGAACCGACTAGTATACTTTTTCCTACGCTAGGATTAGTGGTGAGCTTATTGAGTATTTGACTCACTGGCGTTGGTTACCAATATTTTCAGATCCCCGACCGTAGTGATGAATGTACCCACGATACTTTTTTGGACTTCCAGTGGAGGTAGAGACCGATATAAGCCACTATGTCGAGGAGGATGGTACTATTTAGATTAGACACCTGACCACTATTTGGGTAGATCATGGTAGTCCTTTCTTGGTCCCACATAGGTATGAGGCTTGGATGGTAGAGAGAGATCAGGTCTTCGTGGGACCCGTGCGAGCTTTCGATGTTCCGATTGTAGAGGTGGATAACCCCACACTTCTTCGTCCCGCTACCTATGGAGGAGAGATACTTGACCTTGAGCCGTCTGAGCAGCTGCCATCGCTAGGATGGATGGTGATTAATGGCCACGCTGAGGGCGATCCGATAGACACCGAGGCTTCCTCCCCGAAGTACGAGGAGGACCCAGAGGAGCTTCCCCGGCAGTCAGATTGGAGTGAGATTGACTAGGATTAGATGATAGACCTTAGGTTGTGTGGTTTGACCAAGCGTAGATTTTTGGATTGTATTATGGCATCTTCTTTTGGTGATCTGTACCTAACACTCTGGTTATATATATGTTTTGAATTTAGTTGTTTTCGTTGACTGCTTTCCTTGTACTCTTCTACCCCATTATCGTATGTATATATGTATGGGTTGGAGATTAGCTTCCGCCGGTTTATGTTTTGGTCGATGCATCGTCTGGTTGCGATGGAATTTCCTGGGCCGTCGCAGATTGTAGACCAGGCGGATGCAAATGGATTGGCGAGATGTTGCGAACCCGTAGGGTTCGGGGCGTGACATCACTTCCTAAACTTTGAAAAATGATCATTTTACCCTTCTGGTCAATTTGACCCAAATTTTTCCCAAGCATCCCAAATGATTTTTCATGAAATAAAATGATGCCGAAAGGGCGTTAGAGTAATATTGCGTAATCAAGTCCCTAAACTCATAATTGCTAGTTCGTAGGAATAAAGTATTTCTCTCGATACTTTATTTAGGTGTCTGATCAGCCTATCATAAAATAATTAGTGGCGACTTCAAATTTTAAAATCATTTAAATAAAAATCAAATTTGCGATTCAGTAGGACTTGGGAGGGTCTGCGTGAATTAGTTAATCTAATTAACTTGATAATCTGTTTACTCTATCAAAATTCAAATTAAATAATTTCTTCGAGTCGCGACAACAGTTTAACATCCATACCAGGCAACGCAATAAACTACTCATACATAAACGAGTGCGAGGCTTCAAGATCACATCATGCATAGCAGTATGACCACAGAGAGAGACAGTACCTATGATCACCCGTGACGCATTCTCAGCTTCCTTGCATGCTACTGCATAGACCCTTCCTTGTACAGGTGGACAATTCAGATTTCCTTGAGGGGTGGCCACAATCTGGGTCGCTAATGCTGGAACTGCAGTCCTAGGGCTCTCTTCGAATAGGTCCTCAATTGATGCCCCATCTGTCCACAACCAAAGCAAGCTCTAGTCTTCTTCGGACAAAGGTTGGTTCCATGCTTCCTACCGCAGTTACAACAGACTGGTCCTGCAGATGGTGTTGGTTTCCCCAAGGTCTTGCGAGTTGGCAAAACAAATCTTTAGCTTCCTACATTGGGCTCTTGCCAAAATTCCTATGGCCCCTTTTAGGTATGAATTGCGATCCAGATGCGGTAGCCTTCTCTATCCAATCTCTCTCGATCGCCAAAGCTCTCTCATACATCTCATTGTAGTCCATCAACCTAATAGCAATCAGTAGGCTTTTCAATTCCAGCCTCAACTCTTCTTAGAATCTCCTCGCCTTATTCCATGGATCTTCTATCATCCTCTGGGTGAATTTAGATAGCCTTGCAAACTCTACCTCGTACTGCTCTACCAACATATGTCCTTGGCGAAGCCGCAAAAACACTTCCATCTTCCTTTCCCGAGCGGTATCGGAGAAGTATTTTCCGTTGAACATTGTACAGAATGTCGTCCAATTCAGCTCCACTCCTTTAGGGAAGACTCTTCCTCGGGTGGCCTTGCACTAGTTGCAGCTGTATTCTGGACTTGATAGGTTGTCGGCGAGAACTTTTCGCCTTTTAAGCATTCTAAGACAGTGAATGCCTTTTCTAACTACTCTATACAAAAGAAGGTTGCTTCAGGCCCTCCATTCTCATCAAACTTAGACGGTTGCAGCTTCAGGAATTGTTCCACCAGATGATGTGCCTGACGGCTTCTATTTCTATGACCATTGCCCCCCATTCACTCCATTCGTAGTGGCCAAAGCAGCCTCAATAGTTTGGACCGTAGTGGCAACTCTCTCTGCAGCCTGCCTGCCCATTAAATTGCTAACTTTTGCCAAAACTCTCATCATTTCTTCAATCCTTGAATCCCCTTCAAGTGCCAGAGCCCGTGTACTCGATGCGACTACACTAAACCTTCTGCCCCTGTTGCTCATTCTCCCTAGTCTCATTCACACTTAGACCTACTATAATTCATTCTAGGAATTAGAGACCTAAGCCACTACTCAAGTCTAAAACAAATAGGTGGAATGTTCATCTCTATGGTGGGGGGTCTGAAAATGGTGGCAAACAACGCCAATGAGTCAAGGACTCAGTGAACTCTCCGTTAAGTCTAGCGTAGAATGTGGTACGCTCACATGTTCAACCCTAACATGCAGTCCTAGGGTAAATCAGCAATATTGTGCCTCATGTCTAAGGATCACTTATACACCAAAGCCTAAGCGATTAGATATTGACCCAGCACAAGCTTTCTATGCTTGCTAATTGCTTATTGTGTGTCATGTTCAGTGAACTCATCCTCAACGAGCACCTTCGTTTCCAACTCGGACATCTAATGTCCAATGACTAGTGACTCATCATCCCCATTAAGTATCTAATACTCAATAGAAAAGTTCCTAGAAACATACTAGTTTCAAGGGGTTCAATAATGCCTATTTCTTAAACCATTAACCAAGAACCATTTAAAGATCATGTATTGATTGAAAACCTGTCACATATATTCTCAACGTCTCAAGAGTAGATTTCAGTTGCATATGATCTTATGGACTTCATTCATCTAAGTAATGGAACAAGATGAATGAATACCTCTTGCTAATTAGCTAAATGTTAAATCGAAAGTTCAACATATACCCACCATGTAACGATTACATGGTTATCTTTAGGGCATACTCCTAATATTAAGAACCTGCCCAGCTACTATCTTTGAGTGGCTGTTGTTGCAACCCGACCCTCAGGCATAAGGGGTTAATGGATTGCTAAGCCCGTTATTTAAGATCGAGACTTTACTCGAGCTCTTCCAAGCCCATACCAAATTGCGACATATTTATTCGAGTTTGACCTTAGTGTGGTCGGTGACATATGCATCAATGCGCTTGATATTGGAGTTGCCACCAGTCATTTTTTGGAGGGTATGACTAGAAACCCTATCAAGCAATTAGGAGAGATCATTCGATTTTACAAGAACTAGAGATTTTGGATTCGGGGACTTAGCTACGCCAATATTGTTCCTAGTTGAGTGATGTTTCTATCCTAGGGAATTCATGTAGGTGCTCTTTGGCTGAGGTAGGCTCTAAAAGATCTAAAGGAACCATGCAGACGAGATTTTTCTATCCTATCAATCACAGTTAATCAAAGCAAGTGCGCAGATCAAGGAATCCATATATGGAGAAATCACATCAAATTAAATTAAAACAAGTCGACGGGAAGTCCTAGGAGCCTAAAAAGCACGCCAATTAGATTCATAGGTGATTTAGAGTGGTTTGGATCACATTGATCAAAGGGGCAAAATGATAATTTTTCAAGATTTGGGACAGTTGAATATGGTTTTTCTCTCATTTTCACAATTTTTTAGAGTTTTTCAGAATTTTTTAGAATTTTTTTTTGGAATTTTTAGAATTTTTTTAGACTTTCTAAGAAATTTTCTATTTTTGGAACATTTTCAAAAATTTTTATTTTTTAGAATTTTCTCCTATTATTTATTGATATTTTCTACATTTTCTGAAATTTTTTCTATTTTTCTATTTTTTTATGATATTTATTATTTTTTCCTTTTGATTATTTTTATTTTTTTACTTTACTATTTATTATTATTAGCATTATTTTTTATTAATTTTTTTATGATTTTCTAGAGTTTTTAGAATTTTTTTATGAGTTTTCCCTTATTTTTTTGATTTTTTAATTTCTTATTTTTTATTTTTTATTATTTTTTTATATATATTTTTATTTTTATTTAATTTTCTGAACTAGGTCGGGTTAACCCGGTCCAAAACCCAAGATTCGAGCCGAAACCCACTTGAGTTTGGCCCAGACCTAAAAAAGACACAATTTTGAATTTTTTTATTAATTTTTCTATTTTTTTATTTTCTGAATTTTTATTATTTTTTATTTTTATTTCGTTATATGGATCGGGTCAAATTGACCCGGCCCACTAACCCAGACCTGATCCAAAATCCAATATCCTAAACTTGACGCAAAACGACGTAGTTTTTGGTTATTGTTTTGAATTTTTGAATTTTTTTATATTTTTTATTCTATTCCCAAATTTCCCACCTATTTTTGATCTGATGGCCTACGATTATCTACGTGACGCACTCCTAACCACCGGATCAAAAAGGATTTTTATTTTCCAAAAAATCTACGATCATACGCGGCATAATATTCACCGTTAGATCTAGGTTTTTATTCTTTTTTGTTTCAAAAATCAATTTTAGAAGGAATTCGTCGGCTGACGTGGCAAGCCACTTGGCTGCCACATCATCATTAACTCGATCAACCATGACTCGCCGGAGAAGATAACTGAAAACATCATAATTCCAGTGAGTTCGTCGGAGCTCGAGAACAGACCCTAAAACTACACAAAACCCTCATATTTTCACCTCGAACTCCTCTAACGGAGCCTACATGCAACATATCGTGGATTTAGAGTGAAAATATAGCCCAGAACTACCCTAACATGTTCTGGATAGACGCGATTTTCGAGTGAGATTTGAGTAGCAATTTTTCGCGTTTAAACCTCAAACTAGCGCACCAAACAACATCAATGAAGGTCAAGGAAGCTTACCTGAAAGACTGATTGCTGTAGCAACCTACGTATATCTGACAAAAAGGAGGCAAAGCTACTGCCTTATTGTAAAGATGACGCAATAGAGGACTTATTGAATTCGGCTTTCTATTCATGAAGCATTTATTGGACTTGCTTCTCAAGGACCACAACATCAACGTTGCAGCTCTTCCTTCCAACAAACAGTAAATCCATGAACATCCCTTGGAGGCTCGATTCTCTGTCTTAATAAGAGATATCTCCCGTGGGTTCTCCTTCCGCCAACATACACAACTCTTCCAAGGACCGTGTAGACAGTGTGGATACTTGGACAGAACAATCTATTTTGGAGACAATGGATCCCGTTCGTTCTTCCACCATACACGTCATTAAGATCATGGACTTGAGTTTGCTCAGTCGCGAGATGGTATCGGGTAGTCTCTAATAGTCGAGGTGGTCATTCTCGTTGAAGTTGAGCAACTCGAGATTGGTGAAGTAGAAGCAACATGCTGAGTGTTGTAAGGCAGATGGAGGTCAGCTATGCAGGAGTGTAGTCTCAGAACAAATGGAAGCGCAGTATTGAGATTGTAACGAGGCTTCTGATCAAGGAACGCCATCTTGAACATGCTTTGAGGGGAGGTTTGAAGTGGCCAAGAAGGGAGAACCATATTTGAAAACGATCATGGAAAGAGGCACGTGTCCAGATTCTAAGTAGAGTAAAGAGAGTGAAAGAGCTATGGCTCCTTTGTTTTCTTTCTGACCACACTCAAAAGCTGCACATCATCCCTAGAGCTCGCGGAATATCAGAGTTCATCGTCAAAACTGAGGGTGAAAATGGGCATCCTCTTGCTTGCAGAAATAGAGGGTGCCCTGTTTGAGCTATCCCCTCTGTGGGGTTGACCATGCATCAATGAAACGCCTGGTGTTATGCAGTTGGTGGGTACCTCCATAATCAGAATATGAGCTCGGGGAGGGGGGGACGCATGTAGCTGCTTTAAATGGAACAGGTTGATCCTGTCCCAAGTGGCATACATAAATTGCCATTGGTGGTGATGATGGTCTTCCTGGTTTGAGATAGCCTCGTCCTTCATGAATCACTCCAAGCCCTTGGGTTAGTCATAAGCTGAGGCCACTATGGGGGACACCGTAGGTAGATTTGGTGTCTAGTTGAGAAATTGAGGGTTTTGGCACGAGCCGAGGGATGGAGAATTTGTAGTGGTTGATGATATCGTCGAGGATTGCTTAGGCAAAGGGCGTACTTGTTCCATGGCGGACGTTTCTTCGTGGGTCTCGACATTTTCGACTGGCGATTCTCGGGTGATATGACGTTCAAGTTAGGATCCGCTATAGCCTTGCGCTCGGCCATCATACTCTCTGGAAGACTTGAACGAGCCGAAAGTCAAGCGCCTGTTTTGGAGACATTTACTAAAGGCGACTTTCGCTTCTTAATCTCTTCTATTGTGGCGCTTGCTTTGCCCGCTGCAAAGCTGTAGGCTTTGCGAAAGATCATCTTGACCACTTCGACATGGAGAGCAAAACCACAAGTAGCAGAACTTGGACATAAGATCGCTTCCTGGATGTAGAAGATGAGGAAGATGAAGTAGAAGAAGGAGAAGAGCTAGAGGAAGGTGGCCGGCTCGTTCCGTCTCCCCCCCCCTCGGTGAAGTTCGTCTCCCTTTTCCTATGAGTATTGACCATCCTCTTTTCTTTTTCTTTACCGAACGGTCCCCTTCTCCACTGAGAATTCCCATTCTTATCTCCATTGGCCTCAATTTGCTTTTTGCTTTTTCGCCGAAAGCTTCCTCTGACCGAGAAGCCCATGTGTTTTTTTTATGAGGGTGTCTTGCTTTCGGTCATAGTGCTCCTTTCGTGGGTTCTTTATGAGCAGTGGAGGGATCTAAAGATGATGTTGACACGGCTCCGTTGCAATCCTTATCAGAATCCGATTGTTGGTCATTATCATTATCGATAGGTGAGGTGATGATTCTGCCTTCAATGTTTTGTCTTTTTCTTGTGATCTATCCCACTTGGAAGTTTTCGTTTATCAGCCTTTTGACCTACACCAGCAGACGCTCCCATTTGGTCCCTTCAAAGCTTCTCTATCACCTATCCTTGCCCAATATGCCACTTAAGATCTCCAGGCACGTTCATTAGGGGTTATATAGCCATACCAATGGCCCGTGATTTTCCTGTTGAATTAGATCCTTTGGCCCACGCGACTCAATCTCTTTGCTCAATTTCTTTATAAGAGGGGGTCCACAAACACTACGTCTCCAATCTCTCTCTCTCTCTTTCTTTCTTTCTATTTTATCTAACATGCACATTGCATTGCGTTTCCATTGCTTCCTGTCAAACCTCTCGCATCGCATTTTTTTTCAATGGCTCAATCGCGCATTTTTTTGTTATTGCGTCCGATTCTTCCTAATTCAATTCTTCATTTAATGAGCCCCAATGCTAATGTACAACAATTGTAACCCCATTAATATCGCAAATCCCATCAGAGATGTCGACAACAGGTCACCATGGTCCAGTAAATACCATCCATCACTGGGAGATGGCACGCAGCCGTCTTCAGAATTAAGGAAACTGGAGAACGAGGCGAATGACATCTTTGCAATATATCGTGACCAGTACTATGACGGTGGCATTTCTTCGGTGTATATGAGGGAAGACGATAATGGAAGTTTTGTTGCTTGCTTTTTGATAAAGAAAGATAAATCAAAGACGGCTCATGGATGAGAGGGTTACCTAGAAGAAGGGGTGTGGGATGCTATACATGTAATTGAGGCACATTCGGTTTGTCAGGGTCTATTAGAAGACAGATGAATATGGACCTCTCTATTGCTAAGGGCTATCTTTGCAATGTGGGAAGGAGGATAGAGGAAATGAAGGGTAAACTAAGGAATTCGCTTGATCAGGTTTATTTTGGAAAGGCAAAAAAAAGGGTCTGCACCTTATGATCACCAGCTGAAATCATGCAGATAAGAATGCCTGAGAGCTGATATATAACATGTTGTCATGAATTACATGTTGCAAATTCTCCCAAGGTCTGTTAATTAGTCTAATTATCCGACTTCGGAACTCCAGCCCTGCATGCCGCGAGAGGAGCATGCTAATGAAGAAATGCGATTTGATCGACTTAGGCATTTGATCGAAAGTACTTAGACTAATGGAGCCGACTCATTTTCCGCTGAATTTAATATAGAGTTGTGCTCACGCACTGATCAGACAACAGACTCCATCAAAAAGCACTTCCATAGGTGAAATACGTGTACTATACACAATGGACAAGAGGACAATGGGATTTTGAGGATCGAATATGGTTGAACAAGTGGAGAAATTCTTGCCTTTCTCCTGAGCAGGTTGAAGGCTTTGTTGACCATCCCTCATTAAAAATCTTCCGTGAATATAATAAGCCAAGAAAAAGCATGACAATTCATCATCAGACGTCCACCGAAAGTGGAGAAAAACGAAAAACCAGAAGCCTGGTGGAAGACAATCCCAAGTGGGATTTTGGTGGACTCACAAGTGGACAACATGTCATGATTTTACTGCATTCCACGTTCACTAGTAATAATGGATGAGTAGGCTAGGAGAAGAAAAAGGAAGGGATCTTGAAGAGAGGTTACGGGCTAAAAAGGAAGGAGAGAAATTGATAGGAAAAGGAGGAGGGAGGCCAATGTCTTGAAGGGGGAACACAAGTTACGGATTCGTCCCTAAAATCCTGACCAACAAGTAAAATGTCATTTTCATTATCTCGGGGGAGTCTAGCTTCCAGTCTACCTAACGTGGATCGTTTAACTGTCCTTCAACTCCAGACATGCAAGTCAAGTCCCACCTAAAATTCGTCATAACTTGGATGACGAGGGAGGAGGGTGGAGGGATCTCTGGGGGAGTTTTTCTCTAGGAGAGAAAGAACATAGGCAAGCGATGGCACATATATCTCCACGAACGCTTGGAGATTGCCCGATTCTTTTGCCCATCACGCACTCCCAGTACGAGACACTGATATCACGTTCAAGAGGGCACTGGTGATGATGTATAAGTGGCCGTGTATTTGGATCATGTACCTGCAGACACTCAAGGAGCAGAAGCTGATCACCTGCGCGTGAATTGCGTTTGACCGGGCACTTTGCATGTTCCTGGTCACGTAGCATGATCGTATCTAGGGACACCCATGAGCGATATGAGAAGCGCAAGCCTTCATGATAAAGGGGACGGCTAGATACCAAAAAAAAAGAAGAAGAAAAGAGGCCATCGCAAAAGGGGGTGCTGATTCTGAGTAGTTGGTGCCGCGAAGGATTCCAAGAAACATCTCTCTCCTTCCTCGATTGGTGATACAAGCAACTTAGAAGCCATGCGGGGGTTGGTTGCGGAAATGCGTCCAAGTATTCGTTGCTGGAATTCACGTACCCTCCATGGGAAGAAGGACCGCTTTCGTACCTGTAGCTGAAGCCGAAGTACCTAATAAAATGAAATGAAGGGAGATACTATCACGAAAACCAAGAGAAAGGTGGTACTCTTGACTATCGTCAGTTGTTCTGTGCATGCGTGTGCATGACATCTTGAAGCTTGGTCTGAGTGTCGATGAAGATGCTGCAGATGGTAATGCGGACATGCCTTTACTGGAGGATGTAGAAGCCGATAGTAATATCGAGGGTAGTAAGATGGAGGAAGTCATCGTTCTCATCGACCCCATGCCCCCTCGTTCCTCCAATTCTTGGCCACGCTACTCCACAATAATAAAGAAAGCCCTGACATCAAAGTAAGCTTGGAGAGCGAGGAGGAGATGACGACGACGAAGAATGGAGCTACGAGAACACCAATGATGGTGAAGATCATTGAGGCTCGAAGCTTGCAGACTTCTTGAGGTGTTGTTACTCAGGCTCTCCTCATGCCAATGATGAGCTCAAAAATCAGAACCACCACGACACAAGCTCAACTTGTGGGGGGATCAAAGTGAATGTTGCTCCTAGCTGAAGTAGGGGAGGGGAGCATGGAGGTCGTTGTGGCATGCAAGATGATGGGGCTGAGCTCGTGCATGGGAGACGATCGCATCTGCGACACCTCCATTCGGCATTGATGCAAAACCATTGCCGAGTTATGCTCTTTTTGGCGAGCAGTATAACTCCCGACGTAGGATCTCAGAACAACCCCAAGCTCATCGCCTTAGATGTAGCCATGTAATCCGAGAGCTTGTCCATGGATGGCGTACCGTTACTCGAACGAGCACTTTTAATTACCGTTGGTGTACCGTGAAGCAAGGGTCGAAACGCATGGCACAAAGAGAGTGTTGCGGAAATCAAACGAAGAACAAAAGTGGAACAACGAGATTTACGTGGTTCGATCAGATTGATCTACGTCCACATGCGAGGCAAACAAAATTCCACTATATCAAAAGGAGAGAGTACAATACAATGAAACCCTAATCACAATATATATATTGTATCTCAAAACATAAAAGGAAAAAACCTAATTTCTCTAGGTTGGGCCTACGGCCCACTCAAATAATATGTCATAAATTCAAGACATATTTAACAATTCTCCACCTTGGCTTAAATTTAATAAGTTAAGAAGTCGAACATGTTCTTCCGGCATCCCTAAGCCTATGTGAGCTAACTCGGTGTAGGAAACAAGGGATGTAACAAAGGAAAGAATATGCCCTATTCAAACAAAAGGTAGAATTTCATTCACCTCGCCACCGAGCCCCAGAAAGGGGGCAAACCTCAAACAAGCATGCCAATCAAGTTCAAGCAATGCTTAAACTTGTTGGCGGGGATTGACTTGGTTAACATATCAGCAGGATTGCAGCAATCCCAATCTTCTTTACCATCATATTTCTCTCAGCAACTGCCTCTCGAATAAAATGATATCTGACATCAATGTGCTTAGTCCTTTCATGATATGCTTGATTTTTAATTAAGTGTATAGCACTCTGATTATCACAAAAGACAACTGAATTGTCATCCTGCTGGAGCCTAAGTTCCTGAACAAGATTCCTTAACCAGATAGCTTCTTTCACTGCTTCTGCTGCTGCCATATACTCTGCCTCTGTAGAAGACAAAGCGATTGTCGACTGTAAGGTTAACCTCTGTCGCGACCCTCTAAAATTTTTTTTTAAAATTTTAAAAGGGTTAACGGATTATTAGGTTAATTAGATTTGACTAACCTAACGCGGACCCTCCCAAGCCCTACCGAATCGCAACTTTGATTTTTGTTTAAATGATTTTGAAATTTGGAGTCGCCACTAATCGTTCTTGGTAGGTCGATTAGAAACCTAAATAAATTAGCGGGAGAACTAATTTATTCCTACGAACCAGAGATTATGAGCTCGGAGACTTGGTTACACTAGTTAATTAAAACTAATGCCCTTTCGGTACCTTAATTTCATGGATATCCTAATTCGGCAACTCAGGCTTGGTCTATTCCTAAGGCTTTAATAGGGTATTCTCTTTTGTGTTTTCACTTTTTAAATAGGATGCATGGATGGTATATATTTTTATTTGTTATATTTTTTTAAGTGTTAAAGATTCCCTGAAGCCGAAAGAGGGAGTGTGTTAACGACTTCTGTGCAATATTACGACCTACTCATCTTTTGGGTCTGATGATTCAAAAATTAAATTATAGGAAGTACGTGACAGTGAATAAACACCTCCAATGGGAGGCCTAACATTGGCTTGGCTCTTCCCTTTGGGATTTAAGGTACAGGTATTTAAGTTGCAAGTATTTAAACTACTGTAAGTAAAAACCTCCAATAGGAGGCTAAGCATTGGCTTGACTCTTCCCTTTGGAATTTAAGGTACATGTATTTAAGTTGCAGGTATTTAATTACTGTAAGTAAAAACCTCCAATGGGAGGCTAAGCATTGGCTTGGCTCTTCCCTTTGGGATTTAAGGTACAGGTATTTAAGTTGCAGGTATTTAATTACTGTAAGTAAAAACCTCCAATGGGAGGCTAAGCATTGGCTTGGCTCTTCCCTTTGGGATTTCAGGTACAGGTATTTAAGTTGCAGGTATTTAACTACTGTAAGTAAAAACCTCCAATGGGAGGCTAAGCATTGGCTTGGCTCTTCCCTTTGGGATTTAAGGTGCATGTATTTAAGTTGCAGGTATTTAACTACTGTAAGTAAAAACCTCCAATGGGAGGCTAAGCATTGGCTTGGCTCTTCCCTTTGGGATTTAAGGTGCATGTATTTAAGTTGCAGGTATTTAACTACTGTAAGTAAAAACCTCCAATGGGAGGCTAAGCATTGGCTTGGCTCTTCCCTTTGGGATTTAAGGTGCATGTATTTAAGTTGCAGGTATTTAACTACTGTAAGTAAAAACCTCCAATGGGAGGCTAAGCATTGGCTTGGCTCTTCCCTTTGGGATTTATGGTGCAGGTATTTAGATTGCGGATGGACTTTGTCCTCTCCATTCTGGGGTATGAATTCTTTAAAATGAAATACAACGAATTGATTCAACAATTTGAAATTTGTGCGCGCTTGAGGACTCCTCCAAGCCGATTTTGTGCTTCCATAGGGTTGACCATTGATATAGAGCTGCGGCTTCCTGACATAAAATAGAGTGAAGTGTTAGTATACAAAATATGTGCTAATCTGCATCTAAAACCAGAAGAGTAGAAAGAGTACTTATCTCCCATTTTTTTGGGATGGATTTCTATAATTGATTTTCGCTCTCTATGTTCCCAATATAGAGAGTTTCTTTTGAATTAAGAGGGACTTTTAGTCACAGATCAGTTGAGAGATCGGTGGACAGCTTAGGAGCTTGTCTGGGCCGATTTTTGTATCTCGACGAGATTTTTGCTGTTGACGTAGAGATATCCTTCTCCTTGAATTTGTTTGCTCGTTGACGAGGATGAACTCTTGATTTATATTGATCGATGAAGGAATTTGTGATGATAACCCCTAGCTTTAAACTCCCATCATCTTCAAAATTCTCTCTCTTTTGGTATTTTCTTTCTCTCAAAATTTTCTTCAATCTCCAAAAACTCTCTCAAACATCCAAAATTTTCTCTCCAAAAAATTCTCCCAAACACTTCCAATTTTCTCTCTCAAGAATCCTTTCTCAAGCTCACTTCATCCTCCTTTTATAATCTACTCATCTATCTCCCATTCTAATTTTTCCACTAACTCTATCTCCCATTCTAATTTCTCCACTAACTCTTCTTCATTTTCATCTTCCATTCTCTATCTCTATCTCACATTCTAATCTCTCCACTAACTCTTCTTCATCTTCATCTTCCCTTCTCCATATTTATCTCCCATTCTAATTTCTCCACTAACTCTTCTTCATCTCCATCTTCCCTTCTCTATTCTTATCTTCCATTCTAATTTCTCTACTAACTCTTCTTCATCTCTATCTTCCCTTCTCTATTCTTATCTTATTTTCTCCATCTATTCTTCTCCAACTTCTCTTCTTCATCTCCTCTTCTCCATCTTCCCTTCTCTATTCTAATTTATCCACTAACTCTTCTTTTTGTTATTTGTAAAATAATCCTTCAAGAGTTAAGTATTTGCACTCTAGTCCTTGAATTTTAAGTATTTACAATTTAGTCCCTGAAAAAATATATTTCTTTAAGTCCAAATCTCCTCACAATTTTTGACACACCAAAATTCACCACATGTCAAATTTAAGCTCATTTCTTGCCGTTGAAAATAATGTAGAATTTAATTAAAGCTCTTTTGCAAAATTAAGTCATTCTGGGTATAATTGGGCCAAGATGAAAATTTAAAATATTAGAAGACAATGTCATAACTCATAAAAAGTGAAAATTAAAAATAAGTTGACTCAAATTAAATTTTTTTAAGCCCGATTCAAGATTATACTCGTGAAGGAACACGTGACTCGAATTGGATTTTTCTGAATTTGCGATGGCCAATATGAAAATAGATTTAAAATAAAAATATTAACTATCTTTGTGTATTTTTTTGGCCTCAAATGTTATTTTTCCAAAATTTTCAAGTATTTTTGTATTTTTTTTAAAAAAAATTAAATATATATATATAATATGAAATTTTATTTTTTGTTCAAAATTGGTTCCCTAGGCTTGGCTAAGGTCCCCAAAGTTGATTTTTCAATTTTATGAATTTTTATGGATTTTTTATTACTTTAGCAATAGAAAAAATGATTAAAAATCAGGTGTCAACAGCTGCCCCTCTTTGAAAGGAAGCTCGGTAGAGGTTCATTTCAAAGACGAGATGACACCTGAATTCTAATCGACTCAATACAAGGAAATAAAAAGAGTCGTGACATGAATGTTCCACTGAAAATGAAATGAGAACCTAAGGATTCGTTATATAAAAAAACTTTAGGGTGGTTGAACTTGAACCCGTATGGTGGATCAACCCATGGTAGATTCCTAATAAAATGATTCTACTGATTAAAAATTGAATTAAAATTTGACCCGTATGGTGGGTCATACCATTTGACCCGTATGGTGGGTCGTACCATGGTAGATTCCTAATAAAAGGATTCTACTGATTAAATTTTGATTGAGATTTGACCCGTATGGTAGGTCACCCCATGGAGATACCTGTAAGAAGGACTTGGTGCCTGTAGAAAGGACTTGGTGTCTGTAAAATGGACTTGTGCCTGTAAGAAGGACTTGATTTGCCTGTAAGAAGGACTTGATTTGCCTGTAAGAAGGACTTACTTTGCCTGTAAGAAGGACTTTGTGCCTGTAAGAAGGACTTGCGTTGCCTGTAAAAAGGACTTTGTTTGCCTGTAAGAAGGACTTTGTTTACCTGTAAGAAGGACTTTGTTTGCCTGTAAGAAAGACTTGATTTGCCTGTAAGAAGGACTTGATTTGCCTGTAAGAAGGACTTTGTGCCTGTAAGAAGGACTTTGTGCCTGTAAGAAGGACTTGATTTGCCTATAAGAAGGACTTGGTTTGCCTGTAAGAAGGACTTAGTTTGCCTGTAAGAATGACTTGATTTGCCTATAAGAAGGACTTTGTGCCTGTAAGAAGGACTTGGTTTGCCTGTAAGAAGGACTTAGTTTGCCTGTAAGAAGGACTTGATTTGCCTATAAGAAGGACTTTATGCCTGTAAGAAGGACTTGATTTGCCTGTAAGAAGGACTTGTTTTGCCTGCAAGAAGGATTTTGTTTGCCTGTAAGAAGGACTTGATTTGCCTGTAAGAAGGACTTTGTGCCTGTAAGAAGGACTTGGTTTGCCTGTAAGAAGGACTTAGTTTGCCAGTAAGAAGGACTTTATGCCTGTAAGATGGACTTAGTTTGCTTGTAAGAAGGACTTTATGCCTGTAAGAAGGACTTGGTTTGCCTGTAAGAAGGACTTGGTTTGCCTGTAAGAAGGACTTAGTTTGCCTGTAAGAAGGGCTTGGTGTACCTCAAAGGGTGCCATTCTGAAATCTGGGGAGACCAGGAATCCTACGGAAGCTCAAACCCAAATTATATTCTCCTGTCGCTTTAGGAATAAACCAAAGAGGCAGAGATCAAAAGGTCTCGAACATTTCTGTCCTTAAGACAAATCATGCTTTATTGAAGAAGGTGGATACCTATATATACCGCAATGGATTCGAGTACCCCAACAACCGTCAGAATTCATTCTCTTGAAAGGTTCAGGTTGAAGATATACTTACCTGAGAATTTGGAAGAAATGCTTGGTGGCTTCTCGACAACCAGGCTTGTTCATTCAATAATCGCCAAATGAATTTCAAGACTTTGGAAGGTAACTCAAACACCGGGAATGTGTTGCCTGTCAGGCAATGTCAGAGCTAACATGTGCAAGCATTTTCATCAATGCGTTCATTGGTTCATACAAAATTGTTCAGCTAAGTTGGCAATGATTAGAAGTAGTCTGTGTGATAACTCATGATGCAATCAATCAAAATGTGGATCATGCAAAACTATTCTGTCAAGTTTGCATTACCAATTCTATTTAAGGAGGTTCTCATAATATGAACGCCTCGAATGTAATCTGAATGGGAGAATTTAGTCCGAAGGGGCTTTCTCTCACTCTAGAGAAAGGCTGTTTATCTGTAGATTAAAATGTTAGACCCGTGTGTAGAAATGGTTTAACTTTCCTCATCCTGTTATGCCCCATTTTGCACATTTGATGTCTCCTATGCAGTTTATGCTCTAAGTTGGAGTTGGTAAATTAAACATGCGGAATAATCATACATAATTCGTGAAATGTGTAAACACAATGCAGATGTGACAATTTTTTAGCATAATGTGTGTTTATATAATGTGCAAATATGGGCGGATTTGAATTGCCCCTGGTATGTGGGCGGACCGAACAAATTGGGAAGCCTACTCCTTATGTCGAGGGGTGGTTCATCTCAACTTTGCCCCTGTGCGATGAAGCATATGGGTGATGGAGCATTTCGGTTTGCTTAATAACAGCGACCGCCGTGGTTTAGTGGTTGAATGCCCCTGCAAAAAGCAGAGAAATTATTCTTGAAATCAAACGAGATAAGGAAGACGTATTTGCTTTTTTTGCTTCAGAACTTGTGATTAATTTGCCCCATTTTTCACCAAAATAGATCTTGTCAGATGATCATAATTTTCTTTTGGATTTGTCTCCTTCAACATGTTAAATGTTAGTGTAAATATTTCCTGTAGAAAGAAAAGGAGACATGTCAACCAGTATTAAAAGGGGTAAATTGGAAATGATACTGATTTACCTTTCGTCTTGAATGCCTTGCACGAGTCTCTTACCAATTTTGCTGGATTGAATTTTCCTCGACTTTTGTTAGGCACCTCACCATTATCGCAAGACTATAGTAAAATACTGAATTTGATATTACTCGTCGAGTATTCCTGTTTTTTGGTAAGGTCGTCAAGTATTCCTGTTTGTTAAAAAAAATGCACAAAAAGTTGTTTCATTTATTTATAATACATACAACATTCCCCACCCTCGGGGATCGAACTCGGGATATTTCGGACCTACTGTCATCCCCCATACCATTCGGTCCATTGGACCGTAGGTGTCCATGGGGCTATCCTTTCAAAGGTTAATCTTTGGGGATAAAACAGCCCTGTTGTATCACCTTGGGCCATGTTACGGTATTTCTCGAGATAATTTGCAATCCCTGTTAAGAATGAAATAAAACAATTCAGGACTTGTGATGATTATGAACAAATTAGAACGATACAGAATTACCTATGTCTAAGATTTGTTCGAGTCTCTCGTTCGCACTTTCCTTTGTCTGAAGCTGTTCATTCCGTGGTAATGTCCACGAGTTGATTTGCCCCAATTTAGTCCAACCAAGGAATTTCGTTTTTAGGTCTTTTTGCAAATTCCTGAAAATATGAGGGGTTTAATTTTAAAACATGGGTAGTTCGAGGGTAACTTGAAACGATACGGGTTTACCCTTCGGATTTACGCGGATTTCTTCTCGATATTAATTTTTTCGAGTTTGGTGCGGTAACGGCTCCGAGCATTTAATAAGGGGGAAAGGGAAATGATTACTTCTAACTTGTGCATTGATTTTGGACATCGATAAAAGGTGAGAACGTGCAATGAAACTAAGTAGACGTATTCGTCCAGGTTTGATCTTCTTCCCTTTGCAGGTTCTTGAGTGATCAGCTAGCGTTGTTTCGGATCAGGTACGCGTCGGCTGTGTTGCAGGTCCCGTGATCACTAGTTTTGAAATACAGGATCCGTATGCACATTAAAGCCCTGGTGCTTCATCAGCATCAAATTGCCTGATCATGGCGGCGAGTTCGTCGCCAATGCCACTTGCCTGGTGATGATACCTCACCTCCTCCTCAGAAGGCATCCATGCTGGTCCCATAGTCTCGGTCTTTTTGTGTCTTGCTCCAACAGAACTTGATCCTGCTATGAACTGATCTAACTCACCTCTTAAACGTGCATTTTCGATCCTCAGAAAATGTATTTCATCGAGGGTGAGGAGAGTATTGCAGTTGGGGTAGGTGGCGGAGGCAAAAGCCTCTTTATATATCTTGTTCTCCGCTCGGAGGTTTTCATTTTCAACTCTTAGAAATTCGGCTTCGTTGTGCTCATGACGAGTCTTCATTCGGGTTCGTCTATTTTGAAACCAGAACTTGATTTGCGAAGGTTCAAGTCCTAGCTCTTGACTCAGTTCCATTTTCTGTTTGCCGCCTGGCATAGGGCACGTTCTGAAGAAATCTTCAAGCTTTCGTACTTGCTCCTCAGTATGGCGACGGTAACGCTTCTTTTGACCTTTACCGTTGTTGTCCTTATCCTTATCGGGCTCTTGGACGTCGTCGGTGGAAGGGCCGGACTCCATAGGCTCGATCCCAAACATGGCTTCGAACTCTTCCTCTCCCATATTCAGCAAGTAATGATAACTTTCAAGTGTGTTGGGTTGAGACATCTTTGATTTGGTTAACGATTTCTCAAAGTTTGATATCTCTTCTTGTATTTTCACTCTCTGGATTTTTCTTGAAGATTGCGTATGCTTTAAGAGTCTCTCTTTCGAGCACGAATGAGAATTATCAAGAAGATGCCTCCTTTAAAATTAGACGTGGGTTTTCCAACTGTATTGCCTCTCTCGAGTGTTCTGGCTTTCTCGATTTTCTTTTCATCGTATCTCTCGCCCAGGTCGTCTCCTTCCATCTTTCCGTGGAAGGGGGCCCCTTGTTGCTGTCTCCACCGTCAATTTGCTGGCGAGTTCTTCAATAAAGACGAGTCGTATCTCTTTTCTACCGAAAATGTCTTTGTCTCCCACTCAGCTTATTTTTTATCCTTTCTTTTTCAAAGTAGTGGCGTCCCGTCCAACTTTTCCGTAGAGACGTCGGATTTACTTGGCTCGAGATTGGAGATGAGTAGCGGAGGTGATACTGATAGGGAATGGTAGACAGGAAAATCTGGCCAGTAGAGACTTCCCCTGCAAAAATGAAAGAGAATGCGGCAGTATATGTTCTTCATATTCTAGAAAAATTGGAACGATACTGTTTTACCCTTGTGTATACTTCCATTGAATTTGAATTGAGGAAGTTCCTTCATTTGGATTGGATTGAATTGTATGTCCCGAGTTGCCTTTCACTTTGAGCTTGCCACATATGTGCTTTGCTTAGTTGGGCCTTGTTTTCTTTCGGGTTGCCTTGGACCATCATTATTTTCCATGCCCTCGGGTCCGTGGACCGGAGGGCTCCTTTAATTTGAAGGTTACCTTGAAGGCGAATGAGTCCTATCGCATTCCATTGGGTCATTTCATTTTGCGACACTCTTGAGGCACTTTGCAATCCCCTGGGTGAGAATGGAACAAATCCAATTTAGCATTTTGCAACGATTAAGGGTAAATTGGAACGACACACAGTTACCCGTCTTCGAGCTCGCCTGGGCTTTTCACTTGAAATTTCCCTACGTGAGGCCATTCAACATTTCTCATTATGGCAGTAAGCGACGTTGCCACAAATTGATCCGCCCTAAATCTAGCATAAAAAAGGGATTCACGCATTCGACGAGATAAAAAAACAAATTACCCCCTTGCCCCTGAATTAAATCTAGTCACATAAAAAGCTGGAAATATCATACGCAGGGGAATTAAGCATGAAATGAAAGGTGCACTTATTCAAGGTCAGTTCTGCCTCTCCTGTGGCTCTTTGATAATCAGCTAGTCTCGTGTCGGTTCGGGTGTGGATGACCGATGTTTGAGAGTCCTTACTCACTAGCTCCTGATCGCGGCTTGGGACGTCTGTCAACCCTAAACTGGTTGACCAGGGCAGTAAGCTCATCATCTGGGTAATCTCTTGAACCTTCCAGCAACTGATACTCGAATTGGGCATTGTTGTTGGCAAATGCTGGCGGTAGATTTCTCATTCTGTCATCGCCATGAGCAATTTGACTTCTCGTGCTGGAGCCTTCATCATTACTCGAGAAAGTGTGGGGATCACCAACTGTCCTGCTGCCAAGAACTCCTTCCATTCGAGGATTAGAGAAGTGGAAGTGCTCAGGATAATTTCTTGTCTGATTCTTTGGCTGCGCAGGCGCGCTGATCATGGGATGAATTCTAGCCACAGGTTGGTGCTCAAACCAAGGAATCTGAATACACTGCTCCTGCAGTCTATACTCTTGAAGAGCATTAGGGTGATTCTGGGGGATACTTTGATTAACGCCTGGGGGATTGATGGCATGGCTACTAGCTTGGTTGATGATGGGAAGTGGCTCGCCCCATGCTAACCTGGGGAACTTATGGTGGCGAGGAGACTCGACGTTCAGGCTTGGATCAGTCCCGCCTTGGTTTTCTTGATTCTGAGCTGCATTGTGTTCTCTCACCCTTTTTCTGTACTTCTGAAGATGACTCGAAACATTTGCTTTAGTGAGTCCCTCTACCTTCATAATTTCCAGTATATGTTGCGGCCGTGCCGAATCTATTCCTAGCTGCTGAACTGCATTAACAAATATACGATGCAGCTCGGGAGACCAACTCATCTTCTTTCTCCAGTTGCTTGGAACAAAATTGAAGGCTTGATGCTTGTTCTCATGGTCGTGCAATTGCTTCCTTACCACGTGCTGCCATATGTTTTGAAGCATCTGAACTCTAACTGGTTTCGTTACGACGTCTTGGGCCCCATTTAAGACAGCCTTCATTAGGGCTTGCTGATCATCGCTTGCCGATATTACGAGGACTGGCATGTTTAATTTAGAATTGATGACTTCCAAGAGAGTGAAAACATCCATGTCAATCCCTACCATGGCGGTGAGGACGATATCAAACGGGTCACTACTCCTTCTTAATATCTCTAAGGCCTCTGTCGCCTTTGCTTGAGCTACAACCTTATACCGGCATTTTCTTAATACGGTAACAAGGATTGACAGAGAGACTGGATTACCGTCAATGGCCATGACCAGTAGACCCTCAGGGTAAGGAACTTCATCAGCTTTGACCAGGGTTGAACATGCGCCCGTTCCCCTAACACTCGACATATTTCTGGATCTAGGACTGCCGATTCGAGACCGCCTCGGGATGTCTTCTCGGACTTGAGGGATCACGAGATCGTTGATGCCTTTTCGTAACAGGCTTTGAAAGCCGATGCTTTGATGGTGAAGGTTTTGAATTCCTCTCCCACGAGAACTCCTTCCTCTCTATCTTTCTCCTGCGAGTTCTTGCAGATAAACTCTCACTCTCACTATCAAATGAGGACAAGTTCTCTATCTGGCAATAGCAACGACTTCCCTCTTCACGGGCAGCGCTATTAGATTTTTCGAGGGAGAAAATCTGACATTCAGCTTTTGATCAAAGGAGAAATCCTTGTTTCTCGCTCAGTTTGTCTTCTTATTTCTTTTCGTGATAGGGGGCCTCTGTCAAGATCTCCACCGTCAATTTACTGGCGGGTCCTCCAATAAAGACGAGTCGTATCTCCTTTTCTGCCGAAAATTTCTTTGTCCCCCACTCAGCTCGTCTTTTCGTTCTTTCTTTTTTCAAAGCGGTGGAGTCCTATCCAGCTTTTTCGTAGAGACGATGGATTTGTTCGGCTCGAGGTTGCCACTTGGCTGGAATTTGAGCCACCGGGGGTGTTGCCGACAGAGAATGGTAGATAGGAAAACCTATAAGGACTGCCCCCGTGAAATCAGTATTTAAATTGAAGCAGCTTACCATCTTTGCATTCTGCTCATCTGCCTCACCTCTCTCCCCCTTTCTTTCATATTCTGCTTTCGAAAATGGCCAATTCTCCTAACCACACCTTATCCACGGAAGTCCTGGCTGGGTGGGAGAGACTCTACAATCTTCTTGGTAGAGGTTACGCTCATGTAGCCAAAAACTCTACCGTAGAGGCTGAAATCCTCGGTTTATTCAGGACCGTGGACGCTGCTTCTGTTGAGGGTACCCAACTGGGAAAGGAGTATCGGAACTTCTCGACCCTCTTCATCAATTTTCTAGCTGCCTATAACCGCGCTTATGAGACGGTCCTTGTGACCGCCGTCGTGAAAGCCCGTTACCGAGACCGGCACGAGCGTCTGGCAACAGTTACGTTTGTGGCTGATAATCACAAAAAGGCCCTCAAGTTTGCCAACGATCAGCTTTCGTGGCTGGTTCGTGAGAGGGGAAAGTTGGTGGACCGTCTGGCCTTGGTCCGAACTTACGCCGAACAGGAGCCAGGCAATATTGTGATGAGGTGCAAATGCGGTTGGCTGCAGGAGAGACTTGATGACATTACGGCAGACATTGCTTTCGAGAGGGCAGCGATTCCGGACCTGGAGTTTGCCGTTGAGCATTACGAGGCCACTATGGCCCAGGTTAAAGAGAAGTGCGATCGCCTCTTCTTTAGGCTCGCGGAGCTTGATCCCGAGAGCGCCCGGTGCATCCAGAGCATCAACTGTTTGGAGAGTCAGTTGAACTCTTTCGTAATGGTCATCAGGGCCCAGTTTGGCTTTACCTTTCCTCCCCAGTGAGTTGTTGTAATACTCTTTGATGAATGGAATGAAAGAAAAGCTTCACGTGTTTTTTTTATTTTTCTGCTATCGTTTCTTCCGCATAGCATAACAGAACGATTTGAGGTACCGAAGATGTCGAGGCTTAATGTTCTTCTTGATGTTCTTGTTTAATTGCTCCAGACGATGATATCGAGAACATTGATGAAGAGTTCGGCGGTGGCCCCCACTATCCATCTTGAGATCACGAACAATAACGCTATGACAACTCGATCAGTGCGCTGGTAATAAATCCAGCCACCTGTTGTATACCCACTTTTATCCATATTTTGTTTCTTTCGGCGTCCACTTGCTCGTGTCGGTCGCCTGTAGCGTCGGGAGAAATTCCTGTGGGCCACGTTCATTAATAGAACCTCGGTCCTCTAAAAACCCTCCGCGTGTTTCGAATCCGAGGAAATTTTAAGACCGGTCTCTAGTTGATTTAATTTGGTTAAGGTATTGTTTCGTGGGTCCTGATTATATAATCCTTATTGTCTTTCAAAAGACGTGGGATCCTCTGCAATACATTAAATATGCCCCAGTGTTTAATCGGTGTAAATCCACTGTCATATCAGAATATACGGCCCGTACGTGTTCATTAACTGACACATGTCTGAGTCCGAAAGGATCGACCTCCTCACTTGCCCCCAGGATTAAGAAATCAGCAATTTCCTGTCTTTTCGTACTTCTAAAAATAATTCGTGGTGTGCATTATTGAACCAAACTTTATCCCCGCCTGGGATACCTGGGATTTCCTACAAAAGTAAAGGATATAATTAGTACATGACGCAAGAAAGGTCGGCCCATGATTCCTACATTAGTCTAATTTTATTCTTCCATTTTGTTGAGAAATCAAATGAAATTTTCTTAGGAGGTCACATGTGGATTTTTCAAAAATAATTTTCTTGAGATTTTTATAACTTGGAAAGTGTGATAAAATCTCTTGATCAAATTTTCTGAAGGAATTTTCTATCAAAATAAATTTTCAGAGGTATATTTATTAGGAAAATTTTATTTTTATTGGAGCAGGAAAGACATAACAAAAATCCTTTATTAGTCAATAAAATTCCCCCGAGACATTAGCCTAATTTTATTTAGATACAATTTTCTTAGAAAAACATGGGCGAATTTCTCGAAAAGAGTTTTCTTGCAGATTTTTATACTTTGAAAAATGTGGTAAAATCACTTGATGTTTACCAACATTTTTTGAAGGAATTTTCCTTTTTATCAAAATAAATTTTCAGAGGTAAATTTGTCAAGAAAATTTTATTTTTATTGAAGTAGGAAAGACATAACAAAAATCCTTTATTGGTCAACAAAATTCCCTCGAGGTATTAGTCTAATTTTATTTAGAGAAAAGTTTCTTAGAAAAACATGAGCGAATTTCTCGAGAAGAATTTTCTTGCAAGTTTTTATAATTTGAAAAATGTAATAAAATCACTTGATGTTTACCAACATTTTTTTGAAGGAATTTTCCTTTTTATCAAAATAAATTTTCAGAGGTAAATTTGTCAGGAAAATTTTATTTTTATTGAAGTAGGAAAGACATGACAGAAATCCTTTATTGGTGAACAAAATTCCCCCTAGACATTAGTCTAATTTTATTTAGAGAAAATTTTCTTAGAAAAACATGAGTGAATTTCTCGAAAAGAATTTTCTTGCAAGTTTTTATAATTTGAAAAATATGATAAAATCACTTGATGTTTACCAAAGTTTTTTTTTGAAGGAATTTTTCTTTTTATTGAAATAAATTTTAAGAGGAAAATTTTTTCAGGAAAATTTCATTTTTATTGAAGCAATAAAAACATGACAAAAATCCCTTATCGGTTAATAAAATTCCCCTGAAGAGATTTTTTTCACATCATTTTTTCAAAAAAAGTTTTTAAAAGAAAAGGGGGGCAAATTTAATTTTTATTTTCTTTTAAAAGAATGGTCGTAATATTAAGCTCAAAAACTGACTAACACCTAGCATGGACCGACCGAGAATAAATACAAGATAAAATTAGAGAACTTACTTTTACCTTGGAGAAATGTAAATCACATAGTCATGCGCATGACTCAAGTGAGGAGTGGACTCTAGAAAATAAAAGAAGGAGAGACAAGGTATGGACCCAAAAAGGCCCCCACTATCTGAATTGACAAACTTACCCTCCGCGCAATCAAATCACAATGGGAAGAATTGTCAATTCAGATAATGAGCGGGATAAAATATGGTCAACCCGAGCGCAATCGACGCAAGAGCTTTGCATATTCGATCCCTATCTATGGTTTTCTAGGAAGAATTTCGCGACTTGGGTTTAGACGCTTGTGTGTGCAGGTGTCGTGATCCTCAGAGTATGCAAGACATGCACAACAATTGATATCAAAACAGCGCTTCTAAAAATGTGCGAATTTAAACAAATAAACCAAACACCGAGCCTGCAAAACAAAGGGGTTAGCCAAATACTCCACCCCTTATAACTCCCATCCTGCAAAAACATATAACACCTATAGAATGAGTCCCAAACAAGATCGCCAGAAGCGAGATATCCATGAAATTTTCATTGGCCTAAGTCCACTAAGACTTTTAAAATTTCGAAAAAATTCAAGTATTCCAATTGGTATCTTTTTTCAAAAATTTAAAAATCCCGTCCCCAGTGGAGTCGCCAAGCTGTCGCGACCCTCTAAAATTTTTTTTTAAAATTTTAAAAGGGTTAACGGATTATTAGGTTAATTAGATTTGACTAACCTAACGCGGACCCTCCCAAGCCCTACCGAATCGCAACTTTGATTTTTGTTTAAATGATTTTGAAATTTGGAGTCGCCACTAATCGTTCTTGGTAGGTCGATTAGAAACCTAAATAAATTAGCGGGAGAACTAATTTATTCCTACGAACCAGAGATTATGAGCTCGGAGACTTGGTTACACTAGTTAATTAAAACTAATGCCCTTTCGGTACCTTAATTTCATGGATATCCTAATTCGGCAACTCAGGCTTGGTCTATTCCTAAGGCTTTAATAGGGTATTCTCTTTTGTGTTTTCACTTTTTAAATAGGATGCATGGATGGTATATATTTTTATTTGTTATATTTTTTTAAGTGTTAAAGATTCCCTGAAGCCGAAAGAGGGAGTGTGTTAACGACTTCTGTGCAATATTACGACCTACTCATCTTTTGGGTCTGATGATTCAAAAATTAAATTATAGGAAGTACGTGACAGTGAATAAACACCTCCAATGGGAGGCCTAACATTGGCTTGGCTCTTCCCTTTGGGATTTAAGGTACAGGTATTTAAGTTGCAAGTATTTAAACTACTGTAAGTAAAAACCTCCAATAGGAGGCTAAGCATTGGCTTGACTCTTCCCTTTGGAATTTAAGGTACATGTATTTAAGTTGCAGGTATTTAATTACTGTAAGTAAAAACCTCCAATGGGAGGCTAAGCATTGGCTTGGCTCTTCCCTTTGGGATTTAAGGTACAGGTATTTAAGTTGCAGGTATTTAATTACTGTAAGTAAAAACCTCCAATGGGAGGCTAAGCATTGGCTTGGCTCTTCCCTTTGGGATTTCAGGTACAGGTATTTAAGTTGCAGGTATTTAACTACTGTAAGTAAAAACCTCCAATGGGAGGCTAAGCATTGGCTTGGCTCTTCCCTTTGGGATTTAAGGTGCATGTATTTAAGTTGCAGGTATTTAACTACTGTAAGTAAAAACCTCCAATGGGAGGCTAAGCATTGGCTTGGCTCTTCCCTTTGGGATTTAAGGTGCATGTATTTAAGTTGCAGGTATTTAACTACTGTAAGTAAAAACCTCCAATGGGAGGCTAAGCATTGGCTTGGCTCTTCCCTTTGGGATTTAAGGTGCATGTATTTAAGTTGCAGGTATTTAACTACTGTAAGTAAAAACCTCCAATGGGAGGCTAAGCATTGGCTTGGCTCTTCCCTTTGGGATTTATGGTGCAGGTATTTAGATTGCGGATGGACTTTGTCCTCTCCATTCTGGGGTATGAATTCTTTAAAATGAAATACAACGAATTGATTCAACAATTTGAAATTTGTGCGCGCTTGAGGACTCCTCCAAGCCGATTTTGTGCTTCCATAGGGTTGACCATTGATATAGAGCTGCGGCTTCCTGACATAAAATAGAGTGAAGTGTTAGTATACAAAATATGTGCTAATCTGCATCTAAAACCAGAAGAGTAGAAAGAGTACTTATCTCCCATTTTTTTGGGATGGATTTCTATAATTGATTTTCGCTCTCTATGTTCCCAATATAGAGAGTTTCTTTTGAATTAAGAGGGACTTTTAGTCACAGATCAGTTGAGAGATCGGTGGACAGCTTAGGAGCTTGTCTGGGCCGATTTTTGTATCTCGACGAGATTTTTGCTGTTGACGTAGAGATATCCTTCTCCTTGAATTTGTTTGCTCGTTGACGAGGATGAACTCTTGATTTATATTGATCGATGAAGGAATTTGTGATGATAACCCCTAGCTTTAAACTCCCATCATCTTCAAAATTCTCTCTCTTTTGGTATTTTCTTTCTCTCAAAATTTTCTTCAATCTCCAAAAACTCTCTCAAACATCCAAAATTTTCTCTCCAAAAAATTCTCCCAAACACTTCCAATTTTCTCTCTCAAGAATCCTTTCTCAAGCTCACTTCATCCTCCTTTTATAATCTACTCATCTATCTCCCATTCTAATTTTTCCACTAACTCTATCTCCCATTCTAATTTCTCCACTAACTCTTCTTCATTTTCATCTTCCATTCTCTATCTCTATCTCACATTCTAATCTCTCCACTAACTCTTCTTCATCTTCATCTTCCCTTCTCCATATTTATCTCCCATTCTAATTTCTCCACTAACTCTTCTTCATCTCCATCTTCCCTTCTCTATTCTTATCTTCCATTCTAATTTCTCTACTAACTCTTCTTCATCTCTATCTTCCCTTCTCTATTCTTATCTTATTTTCTCCATCTATTCTTCTCCAACTTCTCTTCTTCATCTCCTCTTCTCCATCTTCCCTTCTCTATTCTAATTTATCCACTAACTCTTCTTTTTGTTATTTGTAAAATAATCCTTCAAGAGTTAAGTATTTGCACTCTAGTCCTTGAATTTTAAGTATTTACAATTTAGTCCCTGAAAAAATATATTTCTTTAAGTCCAAATCTCCTCACAATTTTTGACACACCAAAATTCACCACATGTCAAATTTAAGCTCATTTCTTGCCGTTGAAAATAATGTAGAATTTAATTAAAGCTCTTTTGCAAAATTAAGTCATTCTGGGTATAATTGGGCCAAGATGAAAATTTAAAATATTAGAAGACAATGTCATAACTCATAAAAAGTGAAAATTAAAAATAAGTTGACTCAAATTAAATTTTTTTAAGCCCGATTCAAGATTATACTCGTGAAGGAACACGTGACTCGAATTGGATTTTTCTGAATTTGCGATGGCCAATATGAAAATAGATTTAAAATAAAAATATTAACTATCTTTGTGTATTTTTTTGGCCTCAAATGTTATTTTTCCAAAATTTTCAAGTATTTTTGTATTTTTTTTAAAAAAAATTAAATATATATATATAATATGAAATTTTATTTTTTGTTCAAAATTGGTTCCCTAGGCTTGGCTAAGGTCCCCAAAGTTGATTTTTCAATTTTATGAATTTTTATGGATTTTTTATTACTTTAGCAATAGAAAAAATGATTAAAAATCAGGTGTCAACAACCTCTAACTAATAGTTGAGCCAGATAGTGTGAAAAGATATCCAGTCAAAGATCTTTTTTTATCAAGATCACATGCATAGTCAAAATCCACAAATCCCACAACTGAGGTACCACTTGAACTATTTCTATCAAACACCAAGCCCAAATCTGCGGAACCTCTAAGATACCTAAGCATCAATTTTACTGCCTGCCAATGCTCCTTTCTAGGGTGAGCCATATATCTACTTACCACACTAACTGCATGAGCAATGTCGGGACGAGTACATACCATAGCATACATCAAACTGCCAACTACACTGGAGTATGGGACATGAGACATTGCAGCCTCCTCATCTTCCGACTGAGGTGAATGTAGAGCTGAGAGTCTAAAATGAGGTGCTAATGGCGTAGTAACAGGTTTTACGTTCTGCATGCCAAACTTCTCAAGTATCTTCTCAATATAGCTCCTCTGCGATAGATATAATTTTCCTGCTTTCCTATCCCTTTGAATTTCCATTCCTAAGATTTTCTTGGCAGGACCCAGATCTTTCATCTCGAACTCCTCACTGAGCTGTTTCTTCAAGATCAACACATCTAACATGTTCTTTGCAGCAATGAGCATATCATCAATGTATAAAAGAAGATAGACAAAGGATCCATCTGAACCCTTCCTGAAGTAGACACAACTATTATAGCTGCTCCTATGATAACCACTTCCTATCATAAAGCTATCAAATCTCTTATACCACTGTCTTGGAGACTGCTTTAAACCGTACAAGGATTTCTTCAATCTTCAAACATGATCTTCCTTGCCTTCTACATAATAGCCCTCAGGCTGGGCCATATAAATAGTCTCATCAAGGTCACCATGCAAAAAAGCAGTTTTCACATCAAGTTACTCAAGCTCAAAGTCAAATTTAGCAACTAAAGCTAATAACACACGGATGGAAGTGTGCTTAACCACAGGAGAGAATACCTCAGTATAATCAATTCCCTCCTTTTGATTGTAGCCTTTGGCAACAAGTCGTGCCTTGCATCTAGCATTTTCAACACCTGGAATTCCTTCCTTTTTCTTGAAGACCCATTTACACCCAATGGCCTTTTTTTCTTTAGGTAACGGCACCAAGTCCCAAGTCTGGTTCTTGTGAAGTGATTCAAGTTCCTCAACCATAGCAGTAGCCCATTTTTCTGATTCTACGCAAGTAACAGCTTCAGTATAAGTAGAGGGTTCATGAATACCCATACCTTCTGCTGTCGTGAGAGCATAAGCCACCAGATCAGAGTATCCATATTTTTTAGGAGGTCGAGTCTGCCTCCTTTCTCTGCCAATAGCAATAGAATATGGCTGCTCAACCTCATCTACAGCTTCCTCATCTGAACTTGAATCAACAGTAACACCTTGCTCACTTAAATCATCTCGAGTGGTTTTCTTTGGAAGCTCCACCTAAACCTCCACCTTATTCATATTGCTCTCAAGTTTTCCTGCATGATCATCAATAACCTTTCTTTGATCAAGCATAAGCATTTCATTAAAAGTAACATCCCTACTAATAATGAACTTATGCGAGTTGGATTCCTGACACCACAAACGATACCCTTTTACACCATCAGCATATCCAACAAAGATGCATTTTCTTGCTCTAGGTTCTAACTTACCATCCTTAATATGATAATAAGCAGGGCATCCAAAAACCTTTAGATTACAGTAATCGCAAGGCTTACCTGACCACTTCTCAAAAGGAGTCTTGCAGTCTATTACTGTTGAAGGAGAGAGATTAACCAGATAACAGGCTGTGTTAACAGCTTTAGCCCAAAAGTTTTTTTCCATGCCAGCATTAGAGAGCATGCATCTTGCTCTCTCCAAAAGGGTTCTGTTCATACGTTCTGCCACCCCATTCTGCTGAGGAGTGTATCTAACTATATGGTGTCGACGATACCAGCATCTACACAGAATTCATTAAAATCGCCACTGCAGAACTCAAAGCCATTATCAGTCCTAAGACGTTTGATCTTCTTTCTAGTCTGATTCTCAACAAGGGTTTTCCACTTCTTGAAGGTTTCAAATACATCACTTTTCCTCTTCAGAAAATAAACCCAAACCTTTCTGGAATAATCATCAATGAACGTCACAAAGTAAAGAGCACCACCCTTAGATGGAACCTGTGTTGGTCCCCATAAATCAGAGTGGATGTAGTCAAGTGTGCCCTTTGTTGAATGTGTGCCAGTACTGAAGCTAACTCTGCACTGCTTGCCAAGAACACAATGCTCATAGAAATCTAGCGAGGTCGTCTGCTCTCCACAAAGTAAACCACGTTTACTCAAAACTGTCATGCCACACTCACTCATGTGGCCCAAACGCATATGCCACAGTTTTGTTTTATCATTATCAAAAACAGAATTAGATGTGCCAATCGAAGGACCCATAACAGTGCTACCCTGTAGATGATACAAGTGGTTCACCTTGCTTCCTTTCATCACAACCAGATTGCCTTTGGAGACTTTGAGAACTCCACCTCCACCTGAGTACATATACCCAATGGAATCCAAACTGCTCAATGAGATAAGGTTTCTCTTCAAGTCCGATATATGCCTTATTTCAGTCAAGGTTCTTACTACTTTGTCATGACATTTAATTCGAATAGAACCAATACCCATAACTCTGCATACAGTATCATTGCCCATCAAGACTGATCCACCATTTATTTTCTCATACGTAGTGAACCATTCCCTATTTGGGCACATATGATATGATGCTCCAGAGTCTAATATCCAAACATCATCGGACAAACTAACAGCAGAGCATACAGTAAGAACACTGTCTGACGCTTTAGACTCATCTTCGCTAGCAACATTCACCACATCTTGTCTTTGAGCATGTTGCTTACCTTTTCTCTTGAACATAGGACAATCTGACTTGTAATGTCCTCTTTTGTGACAATAATAGCACTCCACGTTCGTCTTATCGACAGGTGGCCTAGATTTTGGGCGACTAACAGATTTCCCTCGAGAAGCTTTATCCATGTTCTTGTTCCTGCCTCTCACAAATAAACCATCTGCTTTATTTTCACTAGTATTCCTATTCAGTTTCGTTCTCAATTCAGCAGAATTCAAAGATGTTTTAACATCCTCCAAAGTTATGGATTCACGTCCATAAAGCATCGAGTTCACAAAATTCTCATATGAAGCAGGCAGTGAACATAACACAATCAAAGCTTGATCTTCATCATCAAGTTTAATATCTAAATTTTTCATATCCAGAACAATTTTATTAAACTCATCCAAGTGTTCCTGAACAGGCGTACCTTCGCGCATCTTTAGGGTATAAAGACGCTGCTTCAAATAAAGTCTCGACGTCAAAGATTTCTTCATGTAGAGACTTTCCAGTTTGCTCCAGAGACCCGTAGCTGTTTCCTCATCGGCGACTTTTTGCAGAACCTTGTCATCCAGAGACAACTGAATCGCGCTATGCGCCTTCTCGTCCATCTCTTCTATTTCTACCGAGGTCATGCCGTCTGGATACTTTCCGTCCAGCGCCCTAACCGTACCCTCTCGCCTCAATAAAGCTTTCATCTTTATTCTCCTTAATCCAAAATTATTCTGTCCATCAAAAGATGAAATCTGAAACTTCAGAGATGCCATCTAAAAGAGCCCTTTGATTTGGTATCGGGTTGTTGGGGGTTGTCAGGACTGTTCTGGTCTGGTCGCCTGGAGGTGGCCGAGAAAAGTGGTCGAGCGCACAGGCCTTCGCCGAGAAAAGTGGCCGAGTTCACGGGCCTTGGCCAAGAAAAGTGGCCGAGATAACGGGCCAAGGCCGACGGAAGTGGCCGAGATCACGGGTCGAGGCCGACAGAAGTGGCCGAGGACACGGGTCGAGGCCGACAGAAGTGGCCGAGGACACGGGTCGAGGCCGACGGAAGTGGCCGATATCACGGGTCGAGGCCGACGGAAGTGGCCGAGAGCACGGGTCGTGGCCGATGCAAAACTCTCACAAAACGCCACCCTCTTTCTTCTTCGACTCTTAACCAGGCTCTGATACCAATTTGTTGCGGAAATCAAACGAAGAACAAAAGTGGAACAACGAGATTTAGTGGTTCGATCAGATTGATCTACGTCCACGGGCGAGGCAAATAAAATTCCACTATATCAAAAGGAGAGAGTACAATACAATGAAACCTTAATCACAATATATATATTGTGTCTCAAAACATAAAAGGAAAAACCTAATTCCTCTGAGTTGGGCCTACGGCCCACTCAAATAATATGTCATAAATTTAAGACATATTTAATAGAGAGCAACATTCCAACGCATGCAAGTCATCCTCTGTCAAATGGGTGAAAGACCAGGTTAATACTCGATTGCTAGTGGTCGCGCTTGCGGCCACCGTCATGTCTGCTGCCGGCTTCACTTTTCCCGGTGGAGTGTTATGCTTCCATTAATCAGCGCCCTGGGACAGCAACCATGTTGCACCATGGAGTGTTTCCTTAGCTTCATATAATTTCCAGCATGTTGGCCCTGGCTATATAGTTGACGGCATGACGGTGACTTTCATGGCAGCCGTCACCTTAATAGTAATATAAGTCAAGTGGTTCGCGTTACTGGTTCTATACGTCGCACTCGGTTTCCTCGGGCTGCCCATAGTGGTTTTTGCAGTCAATGGAGCTTGGAGGAGGCGGCTATAGAGGTCGTAGAGGTGCTCGTGGTGTAAGAAATCAACTCCGTGTATGGGTATGAGGTTCCACAGAACTTTGACTTCACAAAAAAAGTGAGGGGGTCTCACGGTTTTACATGTTGCTGCGATGAGAAAGACCTAAAGACGTTTCCTCTGCTTTTGCATTATAAAATGCCATGACAAAAATCTCGCAGCTTAAAGTTTAGCAAGATGTACACATCAAGGAAGCAGATCCACAAGGATAAGAACCATGAACCCGCTGAGTTTGAGGAGTCCACAAAGCCGCCGCTGCACGTCCGTGGAGCCACTATGGCGTTGCTATCGAGCCCCACCTCGCAGCCGTCGAGCCTTACCACTCTCTAGAAACGTATCTGGAACTCCGATCCAGATTGTCGAGAGTTTAGATTATGAGTTAGATGAGAAGGACGAGGAAGGGAGCACTGGAACTAGAAAAACGTCGAAACCTCGCATATGGCCACTGGATGAGCCAACAAATCATTGAGATATGTAAAGTATTGATGCTCTGGCTGATGTACAGGACAAGTTTACTGGTGGAGTCGTCTCGTGAGCCACGACTCTAGGCTTATATCACGTGTTTGTGACGCTGAAGAGCGAAGTCAAGTTTGAGTCGTAGAAGATGGAATCATTAAATTTTTCCAGACACGTTCGAAGAGTACAAGGCGGGACTTCGAAGAGAAATCAAAGCTGAGGTGGCTGAAGCTGAATATGCAAATGACGCAGAGCACTATGAAGGTGCTTGCTGGAGCTCACATGGTTGTATATGATCTCTGTTGCATTATGGCGAACGGGATACCTGCAAAAGTGGCGACACAGGCTAAAAGGGTCACCCTCGCTCTCACTCAAGGGCTCTCTCTCTCTCTCTCTCTCTCTCTCTCTCTCCTTAGTGGTTCGTTTCGTCGGCGAGGATGGGCATGTTGGCCGGAATGTCAGCTAAGGTGTTGATGCTGGTCTGCTTCGCTCTGAGTTTAGTTTCGGCCTTAGAGATAGATGAGCTTCAGTTGCTCTTGAAGTTGAAGTCTGTGCTAGAGACGCCATTGACTACGGGTGTACTCAGTTCATGATGGACGGGCGGCGGCAAGTGCAGCTTTGCTGGAATCGTGTGCAATTCGGATGGTTTCGTCACTGAGATCGACCTCTCTCGACACGGCCTGAAGGGTTATCAAGGCAAATGATGATTTAACACCTGAGCATTACTAGTCTTTCTATACCAGCTTCTTCGAGGACTCAAGAACATTCATTCAGCAAATGTGTTTCATCGGGATCTGAAACCAAAAAAAAAAGAAAAATATATCTTTGCAAATGCCGACTATAAACTCAAGGTCTGTGACTTTGGCCTCTCTAGAGTACCTTTTAATGATACTCTAAATGCCATCTTTTGGACAGACTATGTTGCTACTATATAGTACAGGGCTTCTGAATTATGCGGTTCCTTATTTTCAAAGTATACACCAGCCATTGATATTTGGAGCATAGGCCGCATCTTTGTAGAGCTCTTAACTGGGAAGGCCCTTTTCCCTGGAAAAATATAGTCCACCAGTTAGATTTGATAACTGAACTATTGGGAATACCTTCAGCTGAAGCCATTGCCAGGATCTACTTGCACTTCACTTGTTAGAAAGAATGTTGGTGCTTGAACCCAACGATCGTCCGAGTGTTGAAGAAGCTCTTGCTGATCCCTATTTTAAGGGCTTGGTCAAGGTAGAGGGAGAACCTTCTGCTCAACCTGTTACAAAGATGGAGTTTGAGTTTGAAAGGTGGAGAATAACAAAAGAGGATGTGAGGGAGTTGATATGCAGAGAGATACTAGAGTACCATCCGTAGATGTTGAAGGAGTTCTTAGAAGGATCTGAGCCAAGTGGTTTCATTTATCCAAGTGCTGTTGATTATTTCAAGAAGCAATTTGCTTACCTTGAGGAGCATTATGGGAAGGGTCCTTCTGCTTCCCCCCACCTGAAAGACAACATGCTTCACTATCTAGGCCATGTGTTCTATACTCAGAGTCGGTGCAGAGCTTAAACGAGGTGTCGGATGATCTAGCCAAATGTTCCATCAAGGAAATTGATAAGTCTCGTACTGAGGGGAGGTCTACAATCCCGATGACAAGGCTCCCTCCTCAAGTCCCTCAAAGTAGAGCTGCAAGGCTGAGGAAGATTGTCGGGTTCGTATTGCGCTACAACTCTAGGGCAGCTGCAACAGCGACGATGGAGGTTATTGAACAAAGGAGGACGGCGAGGAATCCCCCAATTGCAGCTCAACATACTTCTACCGGCTGTTCGTATCCAAGAATGAATCCAGGTTGCAAGAGCGAGAGAGTTGAAGAGGAAGGGATCGGAATTCCCAACGGAGTATGGCCTAAGCCTCGATATATGCCGAGGAAAGTCGCTGCTGCTCAAAGCGGGCCTGGAAGTAATTGGTATTGAATGAAAGACCGGTGCAGGTGCTTTTCGGTACAAACACAATATGCTCATCCAACTTCATGCTGGCTCATCGTACATCGGGCGAACCAACACACCGGCTAGAATCTCCAAATTAATACTCACAGCTTATAATATGCAGGGGAGACAGATCTGGCTTTACCAGTCATGGATTCCTTGGCCTAGAGCGGACAATGGAAAACAAGTTAAGTGGTCAAACTTCAAGGCGGAGTATGGCCATTCCACAACAAGAGCCTACGAAGATTGCTACCGGATCTCCGCGAGTCGTCTCCTTGACATACCTCGCGGGGATTCCCACTTTTCTTCCGGGATTTTACTCTTCCAGGTTCACAAAGTAATTCTACCACGATGAAGCAGATCAATCCAATGGATGCCTCGACGATCTCAAAATGAGTTGGGGATTCATGGAAGAAGTTGAAACCGAGCAGTAGAGCCGATGACTTGGCGAATGAAGATGGGAGGAAGATCTCACTCTCTCTCAAGAGAGACTTGCATGCAACTCGGGAGGGTTTGCTCGGACACAAAAAAAATTTTGAGTGGGGAAAGGATGTTACGCCCCGAACCCCAATCGAGCCCGCGACATTCCGCTCGGTGCAATCGAATACAAATATACTCTCGCTCGCCTGATCAATCACACACGACTGCCCAGGAAATTTTGTTTCTTCGTCGGGACCAGGCGGTGAGTTCATTAACTTGTCAACTTACGATCTGCAGAAGCGTGCCTCCTAACCATACATGCAACATACGATGAACGGGGTAGTACACACATAAGAAAAACACTAACGGCTACACACACACACACATATATATATATATATATATATATATACATATCAACAAGCGTTAGGTACAGACTCCCAAAAAAGAAAATACGAACCCCAAGGTCTCGACACTTACGCTCACACTAACACCTAAAAAATAATCTGGCATCGTCTGAACTCAGTCCTCAGGCTCCTCCTCAGGGTCCTCCTTGTGATCCTCCTCGGGGTCCTCCTGGTCGGTGTCCATGGCCTCGCCCTCATCATGGCCGTCGATCTCTAAGCGCTCTGGGGACGGCAACTCATGCAGTGGCTCGGGATCAATCACCTCTCCTCCATACTCAGCAGACTGTAAGAAGACGGGATCCTCCTCCATAGGTATCATAGCGTCTCTCAACGGTCCCTCAAAACCATACAGACCCTCTCTAAACCAAGCCTCGAATCTATGGGGTACAAAATGCGGACCACCCTGATCTACCCATACTGTGGTCAGACGTCGGCGCCACATCACGGCATGCATATCAAAATGGAGGATAACCTCTGACTCCATCTGCACTGGCAGACCAAAAAGGATAGGAGGTGCGGCCATTACTAGCGTCCTGGATCTGTAAACATGGCAACCATTGCCAATGAGTCGAGGACTTAACAAGCTCACCACTAACCCTAGCGTAGGATAGAGTATACTAGCGGGTTCGGCCCTATCCAGTAACTAGGGTTTCATCTCACCTAGCTTTAGTATCCTCACTGGTTGTAGATACCCAACCCCAACATGTGAATAGTCGAACGACGCGTAACAAAGTAAGATGATAACATGCAGACGGGCAGTCAATAGGCAATGACGGCAATACAATATGCTAAGACAAATGCATGCATTCAGATTTCTCCAACTGATCCCATTGGATCTTGCCCGCTTATTTCTCCCATTCCCATCAGGGCCTATCCTACAGTGCCACTCGGCATCGTGCCTGAACCCGCGTGTGGTACGCCTCAGGTTGGCACGCTTATCCCTCCATTTTCCCGCGTAAAGAGGCCTCAGGGCTCATCCTACATGTCATACTTCCAGGTGACTCATGCCATACTCACAATACATGATGCTTAGACAAGTTCGCAGTGCATCAATTGTAGAGCAGGCAATTTCCAGAGATCTCATAAGCAAGGAGGTATACAATTCGACAATTAACTAGATTCGATTCGAGTACCCCCCCCCCCTCGTAATTACATTAGACATCTACTTCTTCTTAAAACAGACACCCAATAACTCAATCGTGATTTACTTTACCCTTAGGATTCATCTGTTTCAGAACTCAGTCCAATCGGGCTTAAAGGCTCAGCCCAACTTGGTCTTTACTATTCAATCCCGACCCGGCATCGGCCCACAATTAAAGCTTGAAACTACTTTTGGGTCCCAATGATTTATTCTTAAATTTTATTAAATTTTATTAAACTCAATTACTAAAGCCCAATGATTTATTCTTAAATTTTTGGCCCATTAAGTAAATTAAGCCCATTTGGGTTTAAGGCCCACCTACTATTCACAAGCCCATGATTTAATTATAATTAATTAAATATCTTAAGGCCCATTATTTTTATTGATTTTCGTATGAGGCCCAAGCCCATATATCAAAATAGGCCCATTAAGCCCATACTAGCATATTTAGGCCCAATTTAGGTCCCTAAGCCCATGTACATCCTTGGGCCCTAAAATTTTATAATCAAGACCATTATTAAGGCCCAATTTCACTTAATTTTCGTCCATGTAAGGCCCACTAATTTATTTTAAGCCCACATGTTGACACCTGATTTTTAGTGATCTTTTCTCTTTTAAAGTTAATATAAAGTCCATAAAAATTCATAAAATCGAAAAATCAACTTTGGGGACCTTGGCCAAGCCTAGGGAACCAATTTTGGCTAAAAAATAATTTTTAATAATTTTTTACATTTTTTAATATTTTTAATAAATTAGGAAAATATTTAATAAATAAAATGGCATTTGAAGCCACAAAAATATGAATAGATAGTCAACATTTTTCTTTTAATTTTCTTTTCATTTTGGCCAAAGAAAATCTGTAAAAAAAATTAAATTATTTTTGAATCGGGTGTTACCTTATTAATCCCATTTTTAGATTAATAGTAAAAATTGTAGAAAATCCGTAATTTTCGATTTTAGTATTTCTGAAGTCGTGACATTGTTCTCTAATATTCTAAATTTTCATCTAGGCACAATTATACATATAATAACTCAATTTTACAAAAAGGACTTTAATTAAATTTTAGATTATTTTCAGTAACAAAAAATGAGCTTAAATTTGATATGCGGTGAATTGTGTCAAAAATTGTGAGGAGATTTGGACTTAAAAAAATATTTTTTTCAGGGACTAAATTGTAAATAATTAAAATTCAAGGACTATAGTGCAAATACCTAACTCTTGAAGGATTATTTTGCAAATAACAAAAAGAAGAGTTAGTGGAGAAATTAGAATAGAAAAGGGAAGATGGAGAAGAAGAGATGGAGAAGAGAAGATGGAGAAGAATGGATGGAGAAAATAAGATAAGAATAGAGAATGGAAGATGGAGAAATGAAGATGAAGAAGAATGGATGGAGAAAATAAGAGAAGAATAGAGAAGGGAAGATGGAGATGAAGAAGAGTTAGAGAAGAAATTAGAATGGGAGATAAATATGGAGAAGGGAAGATAAAGATGAAGAAAAGTTAGTGGAGAGATTAGAATGTGAGATAGAGATGGAGAAGGGAAGATGAAAATGAAGAAGAGTTAGTAAAAAAATTAGAATAGGAGATAGAGTTAGTGGAAAAATTAGAATGGAAGATAGATGAGTGGATTATAAAAGGAGGAAGAAGTGAGCTTGAGAGGAGGAATTTTTTGGGGAGAGAAAATTTTGGATGTTTGAGAGGGTTTTAGGAGATTGAAGAAAAATTTGAGAGAAAAAAAATACCAAAAAAAGAGAGAATTTTGAAGATGATGGGAGTTCAAAGCTAGCGGGTTATCATCATCAATTTCTTCATCGATCAACATAAATCAAGAATTTATCCCAGATTTGAAGCTAAGTGTCCCTCTACTCTCTTTGATTTTTTAGTATAAACTAGCCCAAATTTTCTACTCTTCTCCCATTTCCCCATATGTGATTTCAGGCAGGAACCAATTATATCCATCAAGCACTTCTCATAATGCCATTGAAGCTAAGTGCTTCTTTCATTGTTCTAATTTTTAATGTGAATTAAATCATATTTGTTCTATTTCTCCATATTTTTACGTCAGGCAAAGGACAACTCCAAGTCAACGGTAAATCCCATGGAGGTGCAAAGTGAGCCCAAACAAATTCCAATGTGCCCATCAAATTCGCAGCCGACCCGTCAACGGATTTTAGTTCAAATTGTTGATACAATTTGTTGTATTTTATTTTAAAGAATTTAAACCCCAGAATGTGAAGGGCAGAGCCCGCTCACTGGAGGTCATTTTAAATTTCTGCAATTTAAATTCATGCACCTTAAACCCCAAAAGAGAGGGTCAAGCCAAGGCTGAGCTATCCATTGGTGGTTTTTATTTATTTTCATTTACTTCCTGTAATTTAATTTTTGAATCACTAAACCGCAAAATGAGTAGCTCGCAGCACTACACAGAAGTCGTTAATTCACTCCCTCTTTCGGCTTCAGGGAAATGCTTAATATTTTTAAAATTTCAAAAAAAGTCACTCACGTATATTCCATTTAAAAAAGTGAAAATACAAAAAGAGAACACTCCACTAGAGCCTTAGGAATAAACCAAGCCTGAGTTGCCAAATTAGGATACCCATGAAATTAAGGTACCGAAAGGGCATTAGTTTTAATTAACTAGTGTAGCCAAGTCCCCGAACTCATAATCTCTAGTTCGTAGAAGTAATTTAGTTCTCCTGCTAATTTACTTAGGTTTCTAATCAACCTACCAAAAGAGATTAGTGGCGACTCCAAAATTTAAAACCATTTGAACAAAAAACCAAATTCACGATTTGGTAGAGCTTGGAAGAGCTTGGAAGAGCTCGAACTAGGTTAGTTAATTTAATCAATTAATCTGGTAATCCATTAACCTAAAGAATGAATTTTAGGTCGCGACACCACATGATGCAAAATGGCCCAATTTGACTAAAATTTGCCCCCGAGCCCATTAACACCCTTCGGCCCATCATCATTCACGCCTAAAACATTCCTTGCAGCCCACAATTAGTATTTCAAGGCCCGATTTCACATGCTATCAGCCCACTCATTGGCTCGTTCACGTATACACAATTAGTCTAAAGCCCATTTAATCCTAACTTTACCAGCCCCTAATACCCTCATCCATGCACATATACGGCTAGTTTAGGGTAGGATTATGAGTAAAACTTACCTATTAGAAGTCGGAATCGACGGTGGAGGCGGCTTGAACTCGGAACGACCAAATAGGGCTCTCGGCCTACATAGGGAAACTAGGTCTGGTTCGGTCAAATGGCAAGCCTCACGGCCATAGAGAAGGTCAAGTGAAGGGTAAAGGGGGCTTACCAAGGTGGGCACAAGTTGGTGAGGGTGGACAGTGGCTTGACGATGATGAACGACGGTGACGTAAGTGGCTGAACGGCAGCCCAAGCTGACCGAGAAAGAAAGAGAGAGAGATGAGGTCGGGTCGGGGCTTATGGGGGCTCTCAAGGGCCACGACAACAACAAGAAAAAGAACTAGAGAGCTCACCTAGAGGACGGTTTGAGGGATAATTGTTGCATGACGACGACGGGAGGCGGTGCCGGGAGGAGATGGTGGCCGGCGGATAAGCGAACAAGGGAGAAGAGGAGGAGGAAGTGGCGTTGGGAAATGAGGGGGAGGGGAAGAGAGAAAAGGGCCGGCCAAAAATGATAAAGGGGAGAGAGAGTAAGGATTATAAGACTTATTAAAAATCAAGAAAATCCTTAATAGTGAGAGTGGTTGTACTATGTATGTGACATATGTACTTAACTTGACCTTGATTGATTGCATGGGAAATTGTGCCATGATTGATTGATAGATGTGATAGATTGATTTATGTGACATCTGACTTGACTCGCCTCGATTTGCGTGCTAAATGCACCGATCGGGTCCCGAGCGCGAACGAATTTCGGACTGGATTTGGCGTCGGTCTATCGTATCCACTCTCAAAAATCCTAATTTATCTAATTCTAAGAACTGTGCATTTACCGGGGGCAATTCGGTAATTTTTCATTCACGTCTTGCTTCTCGACGTGCACCGGCTGTCTACCCCTCAAGCGACGCCTCTGCAACTGATTTCATTTCTTCATTGTGTTTTTCTTACTAATTCGATTGTCCGATGTCGGATTTCATTTTGTGGTCAATTTCATTAAATACCAACTCTGTCACAATCTCAGACCAACGGGCGGCTGTTTGGGAAATTTTCCCTGGTAGCCTCTCCCCTTCGGTGGGTCATCTCAGGGTAACTAACCCCGAGTCAGTGTGATAGTCTGAAAATTCGACCCATTTATCGGAGTTTCTAAATGAATGGAAACACTTCATTATTACACTCTAATCGACGCTCACTCACGATTAGCTACCCTGGGACGACTAACCGAAGGGGAAAGGCTACCTGAGAAAATTTTCCAAACAGCCACCCGTTGGTCTGAGACTTAGACAGAGTGAGTATTTAATAAAATTGACCACAAAATGAAATCCGACATCGAACAATCAAATTAGAAAGATAAACACAATGAGGAAATGAAATCGGTTTCAGAAGCGTTGCCCGAAGGGCAGACAGTCAGTGCACGTCGAGAAGCAAGATGTGAATGGGAAATTACCGAAATGCTCCCAGTAAATGCTCAGTCCTTAGAATTAGATAAATTATGATTTTTGAGATCGAATTCGTTAGACCGAAACCAAATCCAGTCCGAAATTCGTTCGCGCTCGGGACCCTAACGGTGCATTTGGCACGCAAATCGATGCAAGTCAAATCAGTTGTCACATCAATCAAGTGTCAAGTCAATCAAATCAATCAATCATGGCACAATTCCCAAGGAATGTCAATCTACCAATAAAGTCTCAAGTCAAAATACAATTGTCACAAACCTACTCCACTAACTTGATTATTCTTAGATTTTACCCATTATAAACTATTTTCTCTCTCTCTCCCTTATAACCCCATTCGGCCGACCACATTCCCTCTCCCTCTCATTTTCTTCTCCATTTTTCCCCTCTTCTTCTTCTTCCCCTGGTTCTCTTCTGTTCGACCGCCTAAGCTCCGTCCCATCGCCGTCGTTCCACCGCCCTTGCCGCCACCGTCCAGCCACCGTCGTCACCTCATCTTCTTCCGGTAAGCCTCCCTAGTCCCTCATCATTTCATTCCCGTGGCCATGAAGCCTTTCTCTTAGGCCGACCTGACCGTGATCTCTCTTTCTCTCTCGGTCTCCATTTTTCGCTCGAGAAGAAGAAGCCACCACCGTCCGCCCTATTCCACCGTTCACCCGCTACCACCAGCCATCATCTCACCTTGGTAAGCCTCTAGACTCTCCTCCTTCTCGTTTCCATGGCCGTTTGATCCCGCCCAATGACCGGACCAACCCCGATATTCCTCTTAGGCCGAGAGCCCCATTCGGCCGTTTGGAGTCCAAGCTTCCTCTACCGTCCGTTCCAGCCCTTAATCAGTAAGTTTTACTCCTAATCCTATCCTAGGTTAGTGTATATGTGTGTTGTATTGATGCATTAGGGGCTAGTGAGTGGAACTTGTGTGAATGTTATGTGATTAAGATTGGATTATATTAGGCTATGTGAATAATTAGTGGATTGGGCCGAGATAGGGGCTGATGGTAATGTAATTGGGCCATGAAATATTGGATATGGGCTGTAAATGGATGAATGGGCGTGTAGAATAACGGGCCATGGAGTGTAATTGGGCTTATGGGTTTAATTCCAAGCTATTTGGGCTAAAATATAACTAATGGGCTTAAATTTTCTTGGTGGGCCTCTAATAGACTAAAATTTAATAACATTGGACCTTAATTTCATTTTTGAAAATAAAATTTTAGGGCCCAATGATGTGCATGGGCTTAAATTGGGCCTAAATATACTAAAATGGGCTTAATGGGCTTACCTTAACAAATGGGCTTGGGCCTCATTCGAAAATTAATAAATATAATGGGTCTTAAGGTATTAAATTAATTACAATTAGATCTTGGGCTTGGGAATCGTAGATGGGCCTTAAACCCTAATGGGCTTAATTTACTTAATGGGCCTAAAATGTAAGAATGGATCATTGGGTTTTGGTAATTAGGTTGAATAAAATTTAATAGGATTATTTGGGGACCCAAAAGGTAAATTCAAGCTTTAATTGCGGGCCGAAGCCGGGCTAGGAATGAATAGTAAAGACCAAGCTGGGCTGAGCCTTCAAGCCCGATTAGACAGAGTTCTGGAATAGACGAATCCTAAGGGTGAAGTATATCGCGATTGGGTTATTGAGCGTCTGTTTTAAGAAGAAGTAAATGTCTAACGCAATTACGTGGGGTACTCGAATCGAATCCAGTTAATCGTGAAACTGCGTATAGGGCACCAAGCCCGAGTGTGGCATATTTTGATGGATATGGGTTGTTAGACCAATTGTCGAATTGTATACCTCCTTGCTTATGAGATCTCTGAAAATTTGCCTGCTCTGCGATTTACGCACTGTGAATTTGTCTAAGCATCATGTACTGTGAGCATGGTATGAGTCACCTGGGGGTGTGATGTCACGCCCCGGATCCCCAATCGGACACACGGCATCCCGTTCCTGTGGAAGATTCTAATCACGCTCGTCAAGTTTATGATACGCGATGGCCCAGGAAATCTCTTTGTCACGACCAGACGACGCGTCCTTTGATAAACTTGCGAACCTGCGGAAACGTGCCTCCTAACCATACATGCATACATACAAAATAGAGGGGTAGCATGAACAAAATGAACACAAACAACAATATATACATAAGAATTAGGTACAGACCCCAAAAGAAAACCACAACCTATAAACAGGACACCTACGCACATGCTAACTCCAAAAGACTAAACCAGCAGCAACGGAACTCAGTTCTCCTTAGGCTCCTCCTCGAGATCCTCCTCTAGGTCCTCTTCTGGATCCTCCTCTAGGTCCTCCTCATCGGTGTCCATGGCATCGCCCTCCTCATCGCCGTCGATCTCAGATCGTCCTGGGGATGGCAGCTCCTGCAGTGGGTCGGGGTCGATCACCTAGCCTCCAAACTCGGCAAGCTGTAGCCCGAACGGGTCCTCCTCCATAGGTATCGGAGAGTCACGCTGGGGTCCCTCAAAACCATAAAGGCCCTCTCTAAACCACACCTCGAACCTTTGGGGTACAAGGTAGGGTCCACTCTGATCTACAAGTACAGTCGCCGCATGCCTATGCCACATCACCGCATGCATATCAAAATGGAGGGTGACCTGGGTATTCATCTGTACTGGCAATCCAAAAAGCATGGGAGGTGCAGCCATCACTGACGTCCTGGATCTGAAAAGAAAGGAACCACCGCCAGTGAGTCGAGGACTTAGCAAGCTCATCACTATTCCTAGCATAGGGTAGAGTATACAAGTGGGGTCGGTCCTAACCAATGAACTAGGGTTTACGGTCCAAGGTTCAAATACTCTCAGCTCACCTCGATAGCAGACCCCAGCGCATGAACAAACGCGTAACGCATAACAATGCAAATCGTACAACACAGACAGGCCATAACAAGCAATCAGTCATAATGCCATATGCAAATGATACAGGCGTCGATCGGCCATATCGGATCCCAATGGATCAAGCTAACGCCTCAACCGGCCATAACGGATCCCAACGGATCAGCCCGCCTATCACTCCAAATCCCATCAGGGCGCATCCAACAGTGCCATCCGGCAAATGCCACAACTGCGTTCTCTGACGCCTTACATTGGCTACCCCTTTTTCCCTCCATTTCCCTCACGTAACAACGCCTCTGGCGACTAATGCAATGCTCTCGATGTATGCGAGGCCCAAACAATTGCAACAACAATTCAGTCATAGAGCATGCATGCAATGGTACATATGCACAGGAACAGAGCACATCAAAGAATCGTACGAGTAACTCACTACGTTTAACGGAACGGCATCACTTAGGCCCAGTGCTCTACAATCAGTTCTCTAAGCAAATTCAATCATGACTAACGTTATCTCGGGAACCTGACGAAATTGGAATTCGATCCAGTCGTTCTCAACAACCTAGTCAAACCCAGAACCCATGTTAGTTCCTAGGGGATCAGTAACCCACGATTAATGTCTTAGTCGTCTTGGGTTTCATTGAATTGGAGTTAACTTAGATTAAGACTCGGGTAATCGATTTAGGTCTAATTGGGCCTAAGGCCCATTTCAGGTTTCAAGGCCCATAATTATTTCTTAAGTTAAAATATAAAAATTAGGCCCATTATTATAATAATTTCGTGCAAGGCCCAAGCCCATTTTTAAAGATTAACCCATTAAGCCCAATTTGACTATTTTAGGCCCAATTTGCTATCCCAAGCCCATGTACATTATTGGGCCTCATATTAAATCTTCTAAATTATAATTTGGGCCCAATTAGTCTCAATTTTCGTTCAACAAGGCCCACCCTTACAATTTGGGTCCAATTTAATTTATCTAGGCCCAATTAGACTAGAATTAAGTTCCCAAGCCCATTGTGTACCTCGGCCCAACATTCCACACGCCCCAAGCCCTTATTGCAGCCCACAATTTACCATTTTAGGGCCCAACTAATATGTTAATTTCGTGCATTCACAAGCCCGTGGCGATGTCTTAGGCCCATTAGCTCATTTTAGGTTAGATTGGCCCAAATTAAGCCCCTAGACCCATTAGTAATGCACAGCCCACTCACCTCACACCCATATCACTCATTGGCAGCCCATAGTTCATGATTTACAGCCCACTTCAAGTTGTCAAAGTCATGATTTAACCCAACAAGCTAATCACCTAACCATTCTAATTAGCCTAAGCCTTAACCATGCGTTTTCCCTTCATAACTCACCATAATCAGCCCTAAATATTACACTCCACAAGCACATACCACTAACCTAAACTAAGATTAGTAGTGGGGCTTACCTTGGTTGGACCGGAATTGACAATGACGGACGACGGGCAAGGGACGGTCGAATGAGCTCTCGGCCGACGGAAAGGAGGGCGGCTGATCGGGGTTGGTTCAGTGGTTCCACAATCCTCCAAGGGTCCTAGAATGACCATTTCACGAGCCAAGGAAGGTAAGGAGCCGAGGGAAGCAAGAGGGGTGAAGTCGGGTTCAAGTTGGTGCGGAACGACGAATGAAACGACGAAGGAAAATGAGGCGGTTTCGGGCATTCCATGGGGTGTTCAAGCCGTGGAAAATAAACAAGAGTGAGCTAGGAAGACTTACCAAGAGTTGAGGAGGGTCGGTGGTGGCTGGAGGTGGCCGGACGGCGGCGAAGCAAGCGACGTTTGGGGTGGCCGGCTGAAGAAACCCGAGAAAGAGAGAGAGACGGTGAGGGTTGGGGCGGCTTTGATGGGGGCTCCAAGGCCATGAAACAACAAAGAGGGAGAGGAGAGAGACCTACCGTGGCGGGGTAAGGCGACGGCGACGAGGGACGATGGCGGACGGTGGCGGTTCACGGTGGACGGTCGGCCGAAGGAGGAAATGAAGGAGAGGGAGAATGAAGAGAAAAATTTCAGGAGGGAGAGAGTATATGGGGGCCGACCGAATGAGGGAATGGGGAAGGAGAGAGAGATCAACATGTTTTATCCAAGAAAAATCAAGATGGGGTTTATAGTGGGGTAGTTGAAATACTGACATGGATTAGATATGTACCTTGATATATGACAAGTGTACTTGACTTTGATTGAAACATTTGCATGGGAACTTGCGCCATGATTTGATTGACGGATTGACAAGACATTGATTGATTTGACAACTGATTTGACTTGCCTCGATTTGCATGCCAAATGCACCGATCGGGTCCCGAGCGTGAACAAATTTCAGACAGGATTTGATTTCGATTTACCAAATCTACTCCCAAAAATCCTAATTCAACTAATTCTAAGGACTGAGCATTTACCAGGGGCATTTCGATAATTTTTCAATCACGTCTTACTTCGCGAAGTACACCGGCTGTCTGCCCTTCTAGCGACATTTCTGAAACTGATCTCATTTCTTAATTGTGTTTATCTTACTAATTCGATTGTCTGTTGTCAGATTTCATTTTGTGGTCAATTTCATTAAATACCAACTCTGTCTCTATCTCGGACCAACGGGCGGCTGTTTGGGAAATTCTTCCCAGATAGCATTTCCCCTTCGGTTAGTCATCCCAGGGTAGCTAATCCTGAGTGAGCGTCGATCAGAGTGCATTAACGAAGTATTTCCATTCATTTAGAAATGCCGATAAAATGGGTCGAATTTTCAGACTGTCACAATTCTTCCCTTACAACAAAACAGAAATTACACTAGGCTACTCAAACAGATACGGGTACTTCTTCTTCATCTCGTCTTCACTTTCCCAAGTTGCTGCTTGAGTCCCATGGTGCTCCCAAATAACCTTGACCAACGGAATCGTCTTGTTCCTGAGCACCTGCTCCTTTCGATCTTCAATTCTGACTGGTCTCTCCACGTACGAGACGCGGTGGTCCATCTCAATGACTTCGTGATTGAGTATATGGCTAGGGTCCGGCTCGTACTTCCGGAGCATCGATACATGAAACACGTTGTGAATCTGCGACAAATTCGGTGGCAGTGCTAGACGATAAGCCAGTGTCCTGATCTTCTCCAGAATCGCGAATGGCCCAACAAATCTAGGACTCAGCTTTCCTTTCTTGCCAAACCGAGATAGTCCTCGCATCGGCGACACCTTTAGAAAGACATGATCTCCAACTTGGAATTCCAATGGCTTACGTCTCTTGTCTGTGTAGCTTTTCTGTCTGCTCTGAGCGGTTCTCAATCTATCTCTGATTACCTTAACTGCCTCAATTGACTGTTGAACTAACTCTGGGCCTGTTATGCTTTTCTCACCAACTTCGTCCCAACAGATCAGAGTTCTGCAAGCTCTTCCATACAATGCCTCAAAGGGTGCCATTCTGATACTTTGCTGATAACTGTTGTTGTAGGCAAATTCTACCAAGTGCAACTGTTCCTCCCAGCCACCTTTGAAATCTATTACGTACGCTCTCAGCATGTCCTCCAGAGTCTGTATAGTCCTTTCTAACTGACCGTCTGTCTGAGGATGGTAAGCCGTACTGAATCTCAACTCTGTTCCCAAAGCTCCCTGCAAACTCTTCCAAAATGTAGCTATGAAACGAGGATCTCTGTCTGATACAATGCTTACAGGCACTCCATGCAGTCTCACAATCTGCCTCACATACAACTCGGCCAATCTTTCCAACGTAGAGTCCTTTCGTACTGCGATGAAATGCGCGGATTTGGTCAGCCTGTCCACTATTACCCAAATCGAGTCATTCCCTCTTTGACTCCTTGGCAATCCTGTCACAAAATCCATAGTGACATGCTCCCATTTCCACTCTAGGATTTCCAAGGGTTGTAGTAATCCACTAGGTTTGCAGTGCTACGCCTTTACTTGCTAACACGTCAGACACTTGGCTACATGCTTAGCCACATCCACCTTCATTCCATTCCACCAGTAGTGCTGACACAAATTCTGATACATCTTCGTACTTCGTGGATGGATACTGTAGTTGCTTCTGTGAGCCTCAGACAAAATCCTTTCCTTCAAATCCTCGTCGTTCGGCACACAGAGACGTCCTTTAAACATTAATACTCCATCTGCAGTTACTTGAAATTCAGCCTTCCTCTCATCTGCATTCATCGCCATGACCTTCTGAATGTTCGGGTCCGTAGATTGCAACTCTTTAATCCTCAGCTGAATCTCTGGTTCGATCTGCAACGTAGCCATCAGGCTTGAGAGGCTTCCTACCTCGACCTTAAACTCAGAGTCTCTGATTTCCTCCAGCAACGTCCATTCCTTGACCATCACATGCGCGATGCTCGACTTTCGACTTAGAGCATCCGCTACCTTATTCGCCTTTCCTGGATGGTATAGAATATCCCAGTCGTAGTCCTTCAACAGCTCCATCCAACGTTGTTGCCTCATGTCCAGTTCTTTCTGCGAAAATAAATACTTCAAGCTCTGATGATCTGTGAAAATCTGGAACTTCTCACCCACCAGATAATACCTCCAAATCTTCAATGCAAACACTATGGCAGCTAACTCCAAGTCGTGCGTCGGGTAGTTCATCTCATGCGGCCTCAATTGTCGAGATGCATAAGCTACCACTCGCCCATGCTGTATCAACACACATCCCAATCCTCTTAATGATGCATCACTGTAAATCTCAAATCCTCCAGGTCCAAATGGGATGGTTAACACTGGTGCGGAAGTCAATCGATCCTTCAGCTCCTGAAAACTCTTCTAGCACTTCTCAGTCCATTCAAACTTCGTTTCTTTCTTTAACAAGTGCGTCAGAGGAGACGCTATCACTGAGAACCTTCCCACAAAGCGCCTATAATACCCAGCTAATCCAAGAAAACTTCGCACTTCCATTACGGTTGTAGGCCTCGGCCACTTCTCCACAGCTTCAATCTTAGCTGGATCCACTAATATCCCTTCTCCAGACACTATGTGTCGAAGGAACGCCACTCTGTTCAACCAGAACTCACACTTGCTAAACTTAGCATACAGTGAGTGTTCCTTTAATGTCTGCAGGACAATCCTTAAATGTTCCTCGTGGTCCTCAGAACTCTTCGAATAAGACTATAACGAACTGATCCAGAAACTCCTTGAACACTCGATTCATCATATCCATAAATGCGGCTGGAGCATTCGTCAATCCAAATGTCATGACTGTAAATTCATAGTGCCCATACCTCGTCCTAAAGGCAGTCTTAGGCACGTCCTCCTTCTTAATCATCAATTAGTGATAGCCTGTCCTTAGGTCTATCTTCGAGAATACACATGCTCCCTGAAGCTAGTCAAACAGGTCATTAATCCTTGGTAGAGGATACTTGTTCTTGATCGTCACTTGATTCAGCTGCCTGTAGTCGATACACAGTCTTAATGATCCATCCTTTTTCTTAACGAATAGCACCGGAGCTCCCCATGGCGAAGCACTGGGGCAGATAAATCCATTATCCAGTAGCTCTTGCATCTGCACTTTCAACTCCTTCAATTCAGATAATGACATCTTATACGGTGCTTTTGAAATCGGCTCAGTTCCAGGTGCTAACTCAATCACAAACTCCACTTTACGCTCTGGTGGCAACCCAGGCAACTCTTGAGGAAATACATCCGGGTACTCTCTTATTACAGGCACATTCTCCAAATTCACTTCTTAAACAGACGAATCCATCACAGAAGCCAAAAATCTCAGACAACCTTCGTCCATCAGTTTGGTCGCTTCCAATGATGAGATCCAAGGGATCGACGTTCCCCCTCGATTTCCCCTAATTTCATACCCAGGGTGGCCTACTGGGTTTAGCTGTATTATACTTCTACCACAGTCTATTACTGCCTCATGTCTAACCAGCCAATCCATGCCAACAATTACGTCGATATCAAACATGGGCAAGACAGCTAAATCAATTTCTTCCTTTCTATCGCCTAGAACTAACTTACACCCCTTACATCCTAACACAACAATCACTCTATCATTTAACGGGGTGTTTACATGCAAAGTCACATCCAACGGTTTAACATTCAATCTAGCTAGCTCAGCAAACCGTGCAGATACGAAGGAGTGCGATACTCCCGAATCAAACAAAGCATACGCAGCATGACCACAGAGAGAAACGGTACCTGTGATCACCCCTGGCGCGTTCTCAGCACCCTTTCGCGCCACTGCGTAGACTCGTCCTTGAGCAAGTAGACGGTTTTGATTCCCTTCAGGAGCATTCGCCATCGGCGGCTGCTGCTGCGGCTGCTGCTGCGGCTGGAACGGGGGTCTCGGACCTCTTTTCGGGCAGTTCTTCTGAATGTGCCCCATCTGTCCACATCCGAAGCATCCTCCAGTCTTCCTCGGGCAAGGGCTGTTCCCATGCCTCCTGCCACAGTCACGACAGTTCCGACCCCCAGGGTATGACGGCTTTCCCAAAGTCCTTCTCGCAGGTGGAACGAACCTGCGGGTGTCCTTCATCAGCCTCTTGCCAAAATCTCTGAAATTTCTCCCTAGCATAAACTGTGATCCAGATGCGGCAGCCATCTCCTGCAGATCTCGTTCTATCGCCAGGGCTCGCTCGTAAATCTCATTATAGTCCCTCAATCCAGTGGCGATTATCATACTCTTCAGCTCCGGTCTCAAACTTTCTCTGAATCTTCTTGCCTTGTCCCACGGATCCTCAATCAGCCTTTGAGCAAACTTGGACAACTTGGCGAATTCACCCTCGTACTGATCCACAGTCATAGATCCTTGGCGAAGCCTTATGAACTCTTCCATTTTCCTCTCTTGGGCTGCCTCAGAGAAATACTTTCCATTAAATGCTGCACAGAAAGCAGCCCAGTTCAGCCTCATGCCATTCGGAAAGACTCGCCCTCTGGTAGCCTTCCACTAGTCATCTACAGTGCCCTAGAGCTGGTAGGTTGCCAGCGAAACATTTTCCTCATCAGTGCAACCCAATACAGTAAAAGCCTTCTCAAGCTATTCGATCTACAAGGCAGCTACTTCGGGACCACCACTACCATCAAACCTCGACGGCTGCAACTTCAGAAACTGCTCCACTATATGATGAGTCTGACGTCCTCCATTACCATGCCCATTGCCTCCATTGGCTCCATTCGCAACGGCCAAGGCGGCCTCAGCTGCTTGAGCTACAGTGGCAGCTCTCTCAGCAGCTTGCCTAGCCATCAAGTTACTCACCTCAGTCAGAACTCTCATCATCTCTTCGATTCTAGGTTCTCCTTCAGGCTCAGGAGCCCTGAGCTCGATGCACCAGCAGTCGGTCTTCTGCCCCTATTGCTCATCCTCGCTAATCACCCATACCTAAAACAAATGAAATTCCTATTCAGGAATTCGAAACTCTAGAACTAACAACCAAGCTTTCGCCTACTGTCGCGTCCACTAACATGTATATGCATTTAAATAGTCGCTGCAGCTTAAGTGCAGTTGAACCCGGTCGACATCTAGACTCAACCCTAACAATGCACAACCTAGGCCACTCTGTTCGCCACCTCAACTAGGAGCCTGTCGGGAGCCGCTTCCTTGATCAGGTCTCTGCCCCGGCGACCACTTCCCGCCTTCCTCATTTCTTGGTGCGAACAGTTGTCCTAAGTCATCTATAGCCAGAGAGAATCCCGTTCCACGTGTCCCATACCATGCTTCATTACAGTTTTTAGACGTCCCGTCAATCCTGTCCCATACCAGGCTGACGGTCACCAAATCCAACAACGTGAAATGCATTTATCTTTCAAATCCCAAGTGTCACTTTAAAAATGTTTTCATTTCCAAATCATTTTGCTTTCAATGCGGAAATCATGCAATGCATGATGGTCAAGCAGCGCGCGACAGCCGACTAGACATACAAACGCAAGCAGCATCCAGCAAGCTAACCACTCAGCAATCAGCAATCAAGCGCCCAACTCACGGGGCTATGCCTTAGAACCTTACCTCAGGTCCTGACGCACTTGCAGCTTAGTTTAAAATACCTCAACCAAAGGTTACTCTAGGCAACCTGCCCTACTAAGCAAACACATGAGCCAACCAATTCAAGCATCATACCCCTTTCCTATCCTTAGGTCTAAGGCCTGTCTATCTAACTACCCCAAAATCGACAGCCTTATTACTCCAAAACCTCGAACGGTCTCGTATCGAGCTAACCTGGCTCTGATACCACTCGAACGGGGATGTCACGCCCCGGATCCCCAATCGGACACACATCATCCCGTTCCTATGGAAGATTCTCATCACGCTCGTCAGGTTTATGATACGCGACAGCCCAGGAAATCTCTTCGTCACGACCAGACGACGCGTCCTTTGATAAACTTGCGAACCTGCGGAAACGTACCTCCTAACCATACATGCATACATACAAAACAGAGGGGTAGCATGAACAAAATGAACACAAATAACAATATATACATATCATAAGCGTTAGGTACAGACCCCAAAAGAAAACCACAACCTATAAACAGGACACCTACGCATACGCTAACTCCAAAAGACTAAACGAGCAGCAACGGAACTTAGTTCTCCTCAGGCTCCTCCTCGGGATCCTCCTTTGGGTCCTCTTCTGGATCCTCCTCTGGGTCCTCCTCATCGGTGTCCATGGCATCGCCCTCCTCATCGCCGTCGATCTCAGATCGTCCTGGGGACGGCAGCTTCTGCAGCGGGTCGGGGTCGATCACCTGGCCTCCACAGTCAGCAGGCAGTAGCTAGAACGGGTCCTCCTCCAGAGGTATCAAAGCGTCACGCTGGGGTCCCTCAAAACCATAAAGGCCCTCTCTAAACCACGCCTCGAACTTTTGGGGTACAAGGCAGGGTCCACCCTGATCTACAAGTACAGTTGTCACGTACCTATGCCACATCACGGCATGCATATCAAAATGGAGGGTGACCTGGGTTTCTATCTGTATTGGCAATCCAAAAAGCATGGGAGGTGCAGCCATCACTGACATCCTGGATCTGAAAAGAAGGGAACCACCGCCAGTGAGTCGAGGACTCAGCAAGCTCACCACTATTCCTAGCGTAGGGTAGAGTATACAAGTGGGGTCGGTCCTAACCAATGAACTAGGGTTTACGATCCAAGGTTCAGACACTCTCAGCTCACCTCGATAGCAGACCCCAGCGCATGAACAAACGCATAACGCATAACAATCCAAATCGTACAACACAGACGGGCCATAACAAGCAATCAGTCATAATGCCATATGCAAATAATGCAGGCCTCGATCGGCCATATCGGATCCCAATGGATCAAGCTCAGCCTCAACCGGCCATAACGGATCCCAACGAATCAGCCCGCCTATCACTCCAAATCCCATCAGGGCGCATCCAACAGTGCCATCCGGCAAATGCCACAACTGCGTTCTCTGACGCCTTACATTGGCTACCCCTTTTTCCCTCCATTTCCCTCACGTAACAACGCCTCTGGGGCTCATTCTCATGTCACATCTCTGGCGACTCATGCAATGCTCTCGATGTATGCGGGGCCCAAACGATTGCAACAGCAATTCAGTCATAGAGCATGCATGCAATGGTACATAAGCATAAGAACAGAGCACATCAAAGAATCGTACGAGTAACTCACTACGTTTAACGGAACGGCATCACTTAGGCCCAGTGCTCTACAATCAGTTCTCTAAGCAAATTCAATCGTGACTAACGTTATCTCGAGAACCTGACGAAATTGGAATTCGATCCAGTCATTCTCAGCAACCCAGTCAAACTCAAAACCCATGTTAGTTCCCAGGGGATCAGTAACCCACGATTAATGTCTTAGTCGTCTTGGGTTTCATTGAATTGGAGTTAACTTAGATTAAGACTCGGGTAATCGATTTAGGTCTAATTGGTCCTAAGGCCCATTTCAGGTTTCAAGGCCCATAATTATTTCTTAAATTAAAATATATAAATTGAGCCCATTATTATAATAATTTCGTGCAAGGCCCAAGCCCATTTTTTAAGATTAACCCATTAAGCCCAATTTGACTATTTTAGGCCCAATTTGCTATCCCAAGCCCATGTACATTATTGAGCCTCATATTTAATCTTCTAAATTATAATTTGGGCTCAATTAGTCTCAATTTTCATTCAACAAGGCCCACCCTTACAATTTGGGTTCAATTTAATTTATCTAGGCCCAATTAGACTAGAATTAAGTTCCCAAGCCCATTGTGTACCTCGGCCCAACATTCCACACGCCCCAAGCCCTTATTGCAGTCCACAATTTACCATTTTAGAGCCCAACTAATGTGTTAATTTTGTCCATTCACAAGCCCGTGGCGATGTCTTAGGCCCATTAGCTCATTTTAGGTTAGATTGGCCCAAATTAAGCCCCTAGGCCCATTAGTAATGCACGACCCACTCACCTCACGCCTAAATCACTCATTGGCCGCCCATAGTTCACGATTTACAGCCCACTTCAAGTTGTCAAAGTCATGATTTAACCCAACAAGCTAATCACCTAACCATTCTAATTAGCCTAAGCCTTAACCATGCGTTTTCCCTTCATAACTCACCACGATCAGCCCTAAATATTACACTCCACAAGCACATACCACTAACCTAAACCAAGATTAGTAGTGGGGCTTACCTTGGTTGGACCGGAATTGACATTGACGGACGACGAGCAAGGGACGACCAAATGAGCTCTCGGCCGACGGAAAGGAGGGCGGCTGATCGGGGTTGGTTCGGTGGTTCCATAATCCTCCAAGGGTCCTAGAATGACCATTTCACAAGCCAAGGAAGGTAAGGAGCTGAGGGAAGCAAGAGGGGTGAGGTCGGGTTCAAGTTGGTGTGGAACGACGAATGAAACGACGAAGGAAAATAGGGCGGTTTCGGGCATTCCATGGGGTGTTCAAGCCGTGGAAAATAAACAAGAGTGAGCTAGAAAGACTTACCAAGAGTTGAGAAGGGTCGGTGGTGGCTGGAGGTGGCCGGACAGCGGTGGAGCAAGCGACGTTTGGGGCGGCCGGCTGAAGAAACTCGAGAGAAAGAGAGACAGTGAGGGTTGGGGCGGCTTTGATGGGGGCCCCAAGGCCACGAAACAACAAAGAGGGAGAGGAGAGAGACCTACCGTGGCAGGGCAAGGCGACGGCGACAAGGGACGATGGCGGACGGTGGCGGTTCACGGTAGACGGTCGGCCGAAGGAGGAAATGAAGGAGAGGGAGAATGAAGAAAGAAATTTCGGGAGGGAGAGAGTGTATGGGGGCCTACCGAATGAGGGAATGGGGGAGGAGAGAGAGATCAACATGTTTTATCCAAGAAAAATCAAGATGGGGTTTATAGTGGGGTAGTTGAAATAGTGACATGGGTTAGATATGTACCTTGATGTATGACAAGTGTACTTGACTTGGATTGAAACATTTGCATGGGAACTAGCGCCATGATATGATTGACGGATTGACAAGATATTGATTTATTTGACAACTGATTTGACTTGCCTCGATTTGCGTGCCAAATGCACCGATCGGGTCCCGAGCGCGAACGAATTTTAGACAGGATTTGATTTCGATTTACCAAATCTACTCCCAAAAATCCTAATTCAACTAATTCTAAGGACTGAGCATTTACCGGGGGCATTTCGATAATTTTCCAATCACGTCTTACTTCGCGAAGTACACCGGCTGTCTGCCCTTCTGGCGACATTTCTGAAACTGATCTCATTTTTGAATTGTGTTTATCTTACTAATTCGATTGTCCGTTTTCGGATTTCATTTTGTGGTCAATTTCATTAAATACCGACTCTGTCTCTGTCTCAGACCAACGGGCGGCTATCTGGGAAATTCTTCCCAGATAGCCTTTCCCCTTCGATTAGTCATCCCAGGGTAGCTAATCCTGAGTGAGCGTCGATCAGAGTGTATTAACGAAGTATTTCCATTCATTTAGAAATGCCGATAAAATGGGTCAAATTTTCAGACTATCACATGTGACATATAGGATGAGCCCTGAGGCGTCTTTACGCGGGGAAATGGAGGGATAAGCATACCAACCTGAAGCGTACCACACGCGAGTTGAGGCTCAAGCCCGATGGGCATGAGAATGGGCATTGATGGGAATAGGAGAAATAAGCGGCCATGATCCACTGTGATCAGTTGAGGAAATCTGAATGTTTGCATTTGTCTTCGAATATTGTGTGTTATTATTGCCTATTGACTGCCCGTCTGCATGCTATTATCTTGCTTTGTTATGCATCGCTCGACTATTCACGTGTTGGGATTGGGTACCTATAATCGGTGAGGATACTATGGCTAGGTGAGCTGAAACCCTAGTTACTGGATAGGACCGAACCCACTAGTATACTCTATCCTACGCTTGGATTAGTGGAGAACTTGCTGAGTCCTCGACTCACTGGCGGTGGTTGCCATGTTTGCAGATGGAATCAGAGGTTGCCATCCATTTTGATATGCATGCCGTGATGTGGCGCCGACGTCTGACCACAGTTTGGGTAGATCAGGGTAGTCCACATTTTGTACCCCATAGGTTCGAAGCTTGGTTTAGAGAGGGTCTGTACGGTTTTGAGGGACCGTTGAGAGACGCCCCGATACCTATGGAGGAGGATCCCTTCTTCTTACAGCCTGCCGAGTATAGAGGAGAGGTGATCGATCCCGAGCCACTACACGAGTTGCCGTCCCCAAGGCGCTCAGAGATCGACGGCCACGATGAAGGCGAGGCCATGGACACCGACGAGGAGGACCTCGAGGAGGATCCTGAGGATTGAGCCAGATGTGGGTGGTTTAGTTTCTTTTTGAAACCGAGTGACCGTATGTGTCGAGACCATAGGTTGTATTTTCTTTTGGGAGTCTGTACCTAACGCTTCTCGATATGTATATATTGGTGTTCGTGCTTCTCCTTACTTTTGTGTACTGCTCCGATCTTTGTATGTGTGCATGTATGTATAGGAGGCACACTTCCGCAGATTGCAGGTTGTCAGGTAATGAACTCGCTGCCTGGTCGCAACAAAGAAAAAGGAAATCTCCTGGGCCGTCGGGCATGGTTGGTCGGGTGAGCAAGAGTGTATTTGTTTTCGATTACACTGAGCGGGATGTCGTGGGCTCGATTGGGGTTCAGGGCGTGACATCCCCGTTCAAGTGGTATCAGAGCAAGGTCATCTCGATACGAGACCATTAGAGGATCTGGAGTGATAAGGCTGTTGATTTTAGGGTAGTTAGATAGACAGACCCTAGACCTAAGGATTAGGAATGGTAGAATGCATGAATTGATTGGCGCATGTGTTTGCTTAGTAGAGTAGATTACCTAGAGGAGCCTTAGGCCAAGGTATTTTAAACTAAGCTACAAGTGCGTCTGGATCTGAGGTAAGGTACTAAAGCCTAGCCCCATGAGCAAGGCGCTTGGATGCTGACTGCTGATTGCTGAGTGGTTGAACAATTGATTGTTGCTTGTGGTTGTATGCCTAGTAGGCTGTCGCGTGCTGCTTGACCACCATGCATTGCACGGATTTCTGCATTAAAAACAAATGGGTTGAATTGAAAAATGTTTAAAAAGGGAAATTTGGATTTAAAAAGTACATACATCTCATGTTGTTGGATTGGGTAACCGTCAGCCTGGTATGGGACAAGTCTGATGGGACGTCTAAAAACTGTGATGAAGCATGGTATGGGACACGTGGAACGGGATTCTCTTTGGATGTGGGTAACTTTTGACAACTGTTCGCACCAAGAAATGATGAAGGCGGGGAGTGGTCACCGGGATAGAGACCCGATCAAGGAGCGGCTCCCGGCAGGCTTCTAGTTGAGGTAGCTAACAGAGTGGCCTGAGTTATACATTGACAGGGTTAAGTCTAGACGTCTACCGGGTCCAATTGCATTTAAGCTGCATTGAATTTTACATACATATTCATGTCAGCAGACGCGATAGCAGAGGAAAGCTTGGTTGTTAGTCTTGAGGTTCCAAATTCCTGAAGGGAATTTTTTTTGTTTAGGTGTGAGAAAGAACTAGGAGGATGAGTAATAGGGGCAGAAGACCCAGTGTTGGTGCATCAAGCTCAAGGGCTCCCGTGCCTGAGGGAGACCCAAGGATCGAGGAAATGATAAGGGTTCTGACTGAGGTAAGCAACTTGATGGGTAGGCAAGCTGCTGAAAGGGCTGCCACTGTTGCCCAAGCAGCTGAGGCCGCTGTGGCCGCTGCAAATGGAGCCAATGGGGGTAATGGGCATGGTAATGGAGGGAGTCAGACCCCTCACATTGTGGAACAGTTTCTGAAGCTGCAACCGCCTAAGTTTGATGGTACTGGAGGGCTTGAAGTAGCTGCCTTGTGGATTGAACAACTGGAGAAGGCATTTACTGTGTTGAGGTGTACCGAGGAAGAGAAGGTCTCGCTGGCGACCTATCAACTCTAAAGCACTACTGACGATTGGTGGAAGGCCACCCGAGGGCGATTTTTCCCTGAAGGCGTGAGGCCGAACTAGGCTGCTTTCTGTGTAGTGTTTAATGGGAAGTACTTTTCGGAAGCTGCCTAAGAGAGAAAAATGGAAGAGTTTATAAGACTCAAGTAAGGGCAGATGACAGTCGATCAGTATGAGGGCGAGTTCGCCAAATTGTCTAAGTTTGTTCGCAGACTAATTGAGGATCTGTGGGACAAGGCCATAAGGTTTAGGGAAGGTCTGAGACCCGAATTGAAGAGCATGTTGATCGCCACTAGGCTGAGGGACTACAATGAGATGTATGAGCGAGCTTTGCCGATAGAGCGAGACCTGCAAGAGAAGGATGCCGCTTCTGGATCGCGGTTTATGCTTGTGAGGGATTTCAGAAACTTTGGCAAGAAACCGATGAGGGACAACTACAGATTTGTCCCACCTAAGAGGAGAACTCTGGGAAAACCATCTCACCCTGGGAGTCAGAACTGCTGTGACTGTGGTAAGAGACATGGAAACAACCCTTGCCCAAAGAAGACGGATGGATGCTTTGAGTGTGGACAGTTGGGGCACCATAAGAGAAAGTGCCCGAGGAATGGTCCGAGACTGCAGTTCCAACCGCAGCAACAGCAGGCTGTGGCCGCTCCACAAGGAAATCTGAACCGTCCACCTACCCAAGGACGAGTCTACGCAGTGGCGCGCAAAGATGCTGAGAATGTGCCAGGGGTGATCACAGGTACCGTCTCTCTCTGTAGTCATACTGCGTATGCATTATTTGATCCGGGAGCGTCACACTCCTTTGTGTCTGAACGTTTTGCTGAGTTGGCTGGATTAGATGTTAGACCCTTGGATGTGACTTTGCATGTAACCACCCTGTTAAAGGATAGAGTGATTATCAGGTTATGATGTAAGGGGTGTACGTTAGCCTTGGGCGATAGAGTGGAGGAAATCGATTTAGCTATTCTGCCCATGTATGATTTCGATGTAATTGTTGGCATGGATTGGCTAGTTAGACATGGGGCAATTATCGACTGTGGTAGAAGTATGATACAACTTAACCTAGTGGGCCACCCGGGGTACGAATTTGTGGGGAATCGAGGAGGAACGTCGATCCCTTAGATCTCGTCGATGGAAGCGACCAAATTGATGAACGAAGGTTGTCTAGGATTCTTGGCATCATTGACGGATTCGTCTGTTCAAGAAGTGAAGTTGGAAGATGTACCCGTAGTGAGGGAGTACCCGGACGTATTTCCTCAGGAGTTGCCTGGTTTGCCACCAGAGCGTGAAGTGGAGTTTGTGATTGGATTGGCACTTGGAACTGAACCGATCTCGAAAGTACCGTACAGGATGGCACTCTCTCAACTGACGGAGCTGAAGGTGCAGATGCAAGAGCTATTGGATAAAGGGTTTATCCGCCCAATGCTTCACCATGGGGAGCTCCGGTGCTGTTTGTTAAGAAAAAGGATGGATCGCTGAGGTTGTGCATCGATTATAGGCAGTTGAGCCAAGTGATGATCAAGAATAAATATCCTCTGCCAAGGATTGATGATTTGTTCGATCAGCTTCAAGGGCGTGTGTGTTCTCCAAGATAAACCTAAGAACAGGTTATCACTAATTGAGGATTAAGAAGGAGGACATACCGAAGACTGCCCTTAGAACGAGATATGGGCACTATAAGTTCACAGTTATGCCCTTTGGCTTGACGAATGCCCTAGCCGCATTTATGGATATGACGAACCAAGTGTTCAAGGAGTTTCTGGATCAGATCGTGATAGTCTTTATCGACGACATTTTGGTGTATTCAAAGAACCCTGAAGACCATGAGGAATACTTAAGGATTGTACTACAGACATTGAGGGAATACTCATTGTACGCCAAGTTCAGCAGGTGTGAATTCTGGTTGAATAAGGTGGCATTCCTTAGACATATAGTGTCTGGAGAAGGAATATCAGTAGATCCAGCTAAAATCGAAGCTGTAGAGAAGTGGCCGAGGCTAACGACCGTGACTGAAGTGCGAAGTTTCCTTGGACTAGCTGGGTATTACAGACGCTTTTTGGAGAAGTTCTCTGTGATAGCATCTCCGCTAACACGCTTGCTGAAGAAGGAAACGAAGTTCGAGTGGACTGCGAAGTGCGAAGAGAGTTTTCAGGAACTGAAGGGTCGATTGACTTCCGCACCAGTGTTGACCATCCCATCTGGACCTGGAGGATTTGAAATCTATAGTGACGCATCATTGAGGGGATTGGGATGTGTTCTAATGCAGCATGGACAAGTAGTGGCATATGCGTCTCGACAGTTAAGGCCGCACGAGATGAATTATCCGACGCACGACCTGGAATTGGCCGCCATAGTGTGTACGTTGAAAATTTGGTGGCACTGTCTGGTGGGAGAGAAATTCCAGATCTACACGGATCGCTAGAGTCTGAAGTATTTATTTTCGCAGAAAGAACTAAATATGAGGCAACGTCGATGGATGAAGCTGCTGAAGGACTACGACTGCGATATTCTGTACCACCCCGGAAAGGTGAATAAGGTGGCGGATGCTTTGAGTAGAAAGTCGAGCATCGCGTATATGATGGTCAAGAACTGGACGTTGCTGGAAGAAATTAGAGACTCTGAATTCAAGGTTGAGGTAGGAAGCCTCTCAAGCTTGATGGCTACTTTACAGATTGAACCGGAGATTCAACTAAGGATCAAGGAGTTGCAGTCTACCGACCCGGACATTCAGAAGATCGTAATGATGGATGCAGAGGAGACGAAAGATGAATTCAAGGTGACTGAAGATGGAGTATTGAAGTTTAAAGGACGTATGTGCGTGCCAAACAATTAGGAGTTGAAGGAAAGGATTTTGTTTGAGGCACACAGAAGCAATTATAGTATTCACCCCGGAAATACGAAGATGTACCAGAATCTGCATCAGCACTACTGGTGGAACGGAATGAAGGTAGATATGGCGAAACATGTGGCCAAGTGTTTGACATGCCAACAAGTAAAGGCGCAACACTGCAAACCTGGTGGACTACTGCTACCCTTGGAAATTCCAGAGTGGAAGTGGGAGCATGTCATGTCACTATGGACTTCGTGACAGGATTGCCGAGAAGTCAAAGAAGGAATGATTCGATATGGGTAATAGTGGACAGGCTGACTAAATCTGCACATTTCATCGCAGTGCGAAAGGACTCCACGTTGCAAATCGAGGCAAGTCAAATCAGTTGTCACATCAATCAAGTGTCATGTCAATCAAATCAATCATGGCACAATTCCCAATGAATGTCAATCCATCAATCAAGTCTCAAGTTAAAGTACAATTGTCATGAACCTACTCCACTAACTTGATTATTATTAGATTTTACCCATTATAAACTATTTTCTCTCTCTCTCCCTTATAACCCCATTCGGCCGGCCACATTCCCTCTCCCTCTCATTTTCTTCTCCATTTTCCCCTCTTCTTCTTCTTCCCCTTGTTCTTTCTCGTTCGGCCGCCCAAGCTCCGTCTCGTCGCCGCCGTTCCACCACCCTTGTCGCCACCGTCTAGCCACCGTCGTCACCTCATCTTCTTCCGATAAGCCTCCCTAGTCCCTCATCATTTCATCCCCGTGGCCATGAAGCCTTTCTCTTAGGCAGACCTGACCGTGATCTCTCTTTCTCTCTCGGTCTCCATTTTTCGCCCGAGAAAGAGAAGCCACCATCGTCCGCCCTATTCCGCCGTTCACCCGCCACCACCAGCCATCACCTCACCTTGGTACGCCTCTAGACTCTCCTCCCTCTCGTTTCCATGGCCGTTTGATCCCGCCCAATGATCGGACTAGCCCCGATTTTCCTCTTAGGCCGAGAGCCCCATTCGGCCGTTTGGAGTCCAAGCTTCCTCCACCGTCCGTTCCAGCCCTTAATCGGTAATTTTTACTCCTAATCCTATCCTAGGTTAATGTATATGTGTGTTATATTGATGCATTAGGGGCTAGTGAGTGGTACTTGTGTGGATGTTGTGTGATTAAGATTGGATTATATTAGGCTAAGTGAATAATTAGTGGATTGGGCCGAGATAGGGGCTGATGGTAATGTAATTGGGCCATGAAATATTGGATATGGGCTGCAAATGGATGAATGGGCATGTAGAATAACGGGCCATGGAGTGTAATTGGGCTTAGAGGTTTAATTCCAAGCTATTTGGGCCAAAATAAAACTAATGGGCTTAAATTTTCTTGGTGGGCCTCTAATGGACGAAAATTTAATAAAATTGGGCCTTAATTTCAGTTTTGAAAATAAAATTTTAGGGCCCAATGATGTGCATGGGCTTAGTGACCTAAATTGGGCCTAAATGTACTAAAATGGACTTGATGGGCATACCTTAACAAATGGGCTTGGGCCTCATCCGAAAATTAATAAATATAATGGGTCTTAAGGTATTAAATTAATTACAATTAAATCTTGGGCTTGGGAATAGTAGATGGGCCTTAAACCCTAATGGGCTTAATTTACTTAATGGGCCTAAAATGTAAGAATGGATCATTGGGCTTTAGTAATTAGGTTGAATAAAATTTAATAAGATTATTTGGGGACCCAAAAGGTAAATTCAAGCTTTAATTGCGGGACGAAGCCGGGCTAGGAATGAATAGTAAAGACTAAGTTGGGCCGAGCCTTCAAGCCCGATTAGACTGAGTTCTGGAATAGACAAATCCTAAGGGTGAAGTATTTCGCGATTGGGTTATTGAGCGTCTGTTTTAAGAAGAAATAAATGTCTAACACAATTACGCGGGGTACTCGAATCGAATCCAGTTAATCGTGAAACTGCGTATAGGGTACCAAGCCCGAGTGTGGCATATTCTGATGGATATGGGTTATTAGACCAATTGTCGAATTGTATATCTCCTTGCTTATGAGATCTCTGAAAATTTGCCTGCTCTGCGATTTACGCACTGTGAATTTGTCTAAGCATCATGTACTGTGAGCATGGTATGAGTCACCCGGGGGTGTGACATGTAGGATGAGCCCTGAGGCGTTTTTACGCGGGGAAATGGAGAGATAAGTGTGCCAACCTGAGGCGTACCACACGCGGGTTGAGGCTCAAGCCCGATAGGCATGAGAATGGGCTCTGATGGGAATAGGAGAAATAAGCGGGTAGGATCCATTGTGATCAGTTGAGGAAATCTAAATGTTTGCATTTGTCTTCGAATATTGTGTGTTGTTATTGCCTATTGACTGCTCGTCTGCATGCTATTATCTTTCTTTGTTATGCGTCGCTCGACTATTCACGTGTTGGGATTGGGTACTGTCGCGACCCTAAAAATAATTAGTTTCCAGGTGAACTGATTATCAAGTTAAGTAGATTAACTAACCTAACGCGGACCCTCCCAAGCCCTACCGAATCGCAACTTTGGTTTTGGTTTAAATGATTTTTAATTTTGGAGTCGCCACTAATCGTTCTTGGTAGGTCGATTAGAATCCTAAATAAATTAGCGGGAGAACTAATTTATTTCTGCGAACCAGAAAAAATGAGTTCGGGGACTTGGTTACGCTAGATTACTCTAACGCCCTTTCGATACCATTTCATGAAAATTCATTTGGGGTGACTCGAAAAGATTTGGATCAAACTGATCAGAACGGCAAAATGGTCATTTTTCAAGTCTCGAGAAGTGAAAATAGGTCAAACCAGTTGAATGTGGTCATTCCTTATTTCCCACAATTTCAGAGAATCTTTTCTTTCGAAATTTTCTGAGACAATTTGCCCATGAGGGTCAAAATGGTTATTTCATGAAGAAATGGGAGTCAAATTCACAAAATATGGGTCTGACCGGTCAAAATTGATAATTTCCCTTTTTTTTTAGGTTTTTCTGAATTTTCTGAATTTTTCGTGACGATTTGCCCATAAAGGGCAAAATCATCATTTTGGAAAGATCGGGAAGGAAATTTACCAAAAATAGGATTGGTCAGTCGAAATGACCCGTTTCCTAATTTCTGAGATTTTTTGGAATTTTTTAGAATTTTCCGTTTAACAATTAATTATTTCTATTTTTATTATTTTTTGTTATTATATATATATTTTTTAAATGGCGATCCGGGATAAACCCAGCCTACCCAACCAGAGCTCAACTTAGGCCTTTAGGGCCCCTACCTGGTCTAAGGAAAAGAGACTTAATGACTGGGCCCAGAATCCAATGCCTCTCTTTTTTTTCAACATCTCACCGGCCCAATTAGCAAGAGCAAAACTAATGTGCGGGCAGGATAGCTCCAATTACTAAAAAAATGGAAAAGTAACATCCAAAGAACTACAAAAACGGCGTGTGCAACGCTGTGGTCATATCAGAAATAAAGAACGGATACAAAACCGGTGAGTGGAGAACTCTGTCTAGAAAAAAACTACCCAACGACGTGCATATATAATGACTCAAACGCATGCAGATAATCATGAAAGAAAGCATCTCATGTGAGACTACCCATTGACTAGGACTTTCGCATACTACCCCGAGAGTTATGTGTACTATGAACTGGGTAAATTGGTTCTGCCCAATCGCCAAAAGGAAGCTAACAAGAACAGATATGCAACTTGCGCTGCGCAACAAGCTGACCCTAAGACTACCAAAGGACGGGTGCATAAAGGACACGAGGATAGACACAATATGCTCAATTATACCAAAAGAAAACCCACTTCTGGAAAGGTGGTGTTTTACTCAAAGAGTGATGCACAATTCATAATGAAAACTATATTTTTTTTTTGTGCTAAAAAAAATGGTATGAATTGTCATTCTTTGCTTAGGCGCGTAGACAAAAATTATGAGATATGTATTCAAGAAGTGGTGTTCAAATGAATACTTGAAAACTGACCTCATGGCTAATCGCATTGCACTTTCGACTTGTCATAAGGTAGAACATAGCTCCTGCAGGCGGTTTGCCAAGATCAATATCACCAGTCTTTGCCCATGAGTCAAAACCAATACAGCATCACTCCTGTTCGTGCGAGGGCCGTGGCGACAGCGATTCTGGTGATGGTGCAAGAGTCACGAATCGACGGTGGAGCGAGCGTCATGGTCGTTAAGCAGCCTAGCAGTCAGGACCAGCAGGGCTCTTCATAACGGGATGACGGTGGTGACCTTCGACGTGGACGTTAGTTTTGACCGAAGCTCCCACCTCTCTCTCTCTTGTTTTTGCATCACGTGCCCACTGGTTCTTAGTCTGCTTATGATATTTTGTGTGCTGATATGCGACTTTTGGTGATGTACGCAGATGAAGTACTTGCCAGGATGTATATCCGATGTCCATTTGTTGCCACTTGACAATTCGGCGGAGGTACTGAACGAACATGTTGTTCGATCGAGAGGCGGAGGACGACGACCGCCTCTTGGTGCCGTCGGCAACATCTCTTTCTACATCCTTCCCCTCCTCAATCTGCCCTTCTCTCTGACCCTTTTCGATTTGGTTCGAAGAAACTTCCGTTCGAAACTATGACAGGATCGAAGAAGCTCGCGGTCTCTCTGACCCGGTCTGTGAACTCCCTCCTTTGCCAAATAGAGTTGAAAAAGTCGATCACGCAATGTCAGTTCCCGCTCTCTTCATCTCTTTTTTTTTTATTCTCTCTGTTTTTCTCTTCTCTGTTTTGCTCTTCCCCGAACCAGCCATCCCACACCCCTTGTTCATGGAGAGCAACATCCTCCCCTCTCCTCGATGCCTCTTCCTTTTCCCTCTATTTTGTCTCAATTTTCCAAAGGTAGCTGTAATAAGCGCCCAAAGCATCGAGAATCACTATCCTTTCATACTTCACATCAGCATAATATTCATCAATTTCGAGACTTGAGCCTTCTTCCAGAATTTGACTAAACTGGTCGATCTTCCCTTGCTCAAAGTACTCTCTCGCAATGACTAGCTAGAGATCGCGCGGCGCTTGCTCGGCCTTGAGGATGTCGGAAGCATCTCGAAGGACCTGGTCGAGGGCCGCTCGGACCTCCTCCTCCGAATTCTGCACGGGTATGTACACGCACGCCATTTGCCTGTGCCCAAGCTCTCTACGATACGATCTGCTTCATTATAAACTGGTGAAGGTCCCAACGGAGACGAACCCACCGCCTCTTACTCCAGCCAGCAACATTACTCATCGACATGAGATCGAGGTCTTCTCCGTTAGATGCGGCAAAACTTTTTATTAAAGTAGCTCTATGTCCGAAAGATGTCAATGGGGTTCGGACTCCAAGAATAGGACCATCGCACAAGTCGTCTAAATGACTTATCCAACCAGGGTTTACATTGTCGTGCGAAAGTTTCCACGAGGAAACGAATTTCCTGAATCCGACAAGTATAGCAGCGAACCGATGAAGTAAAGTGGAATTCCTTGCCTTAGCGAAACGGAATCAACGGCGTGAAGGGCTGAAGCTGCCAGGTCAATTGTTGAGTTCACCAGCTTAGAGAAAACTCAGCCAAGGATACACGGCCCACTCTTGAATTGCCCTCCCTCTTTTTTTTTTAATCTTCCTCCACTCATAAAGCTTTGGATCCCTTTTGATGAAGCACTGGATAGGACATTCGCGAGGTCCCAACTGCTTTAAGGAAATAGAGAAGGTCAGCTTTCCACACTGCTTAGGAGTTTTAATGATCTCCTTGGTGATCTCTCTTGACATCTCCTTGAAAACCTTCAGAGCCTCTTCAGCCACGTTTTCTAGTTCGCACTTCAAAACAAGTGCATGAAGTTACCTTCCCCACTGTAATGCATTAGAGGTAGCACAACCGCCAAGCATACTACCGAAGGTGAAAGAGTTAGACTTCAAATCTTGGATACGTATTTCGTGGAACAATGACTCCGCAAGTTCCATGTGCCGACGCTGTGCAAACCCAGCTACCATTGTCATTCAGCATATCTGCCCCTAGCATCACGGATAGTCTCGAAAACGGGCGGCATGATCAACTGCATTGCACCACCACCGAGTTTTCCCCAACCGGCGGTAGACCATGCAGGGCTTAGCATGGAGATGGACTCGAACAGAACAAAGGCAGCCGTCGCGTTTCACCCTCTCAATCCGCTCCCTCGAGAGCTTATCTTAGCTAGTCTTCACCAGGTGATAAGGGCAACAGCGACAAGAGCTCGTTCCCCAAGGATCATTACTGGACGCTGTCGCGACCCTCCCGAGATTTTCGAGGATCCCGAGGGTGTTAATGGATTGCTAGGCCCATCGGATATCTGGACTTAGCTCGGGCCCTCCCAGGCCCTTACCAAATCGCGTCAGGAAAATTTAAATCGAGGTCGACCTTAGTGTGGTCGGGTGACATGTGAATAGTGTGCATGCCATAGGAGTCGCCACCAATCATTTATTGGAGGGTATGATTGGAAACCCTATCGAACGATTGGGAGAGATCGTTCGATTCTGCGAAAATCAGAGAACTGGGTTCGGGGACTTAGTTACGTCAACCCGCAAGTCGACGCCCTTTCGGTACCTAAGTTGAATGATTTCCTAATCTGAAGAATTCATGCAGGCGAGATTGGATAAGGTAGGCTCTGGGATCTAATGGGTTCATGCGAATGAGAGTTTTTATCCTATCAATCACAATCATGAAATAAATGCGCAACCAGAAAAATCACGTCGAAATCAGTCAATACAAAATAAAAGGGAGTCTTAAAAGCCTAGAAAAGCGTATCGATTTAGTTCCAGGATGGTTCGGGGTAATTTGGAATTGTTCGCGTCAGATAGACCAAAAGGGCAAAATGGTCATTTTGGAAGGTTTGGGAATTTCAAAAATGTGAAATTAGGTCAAACCAGTTGAATGTGGTTTTTCCTTAATTTTCACAATTTTTGGAATTTTTTTGAATTTTCTAGGATTTTTTAGAATTTTTCTAGACTTTTCTAAGAATTCCTAAGAATTTTCCTATTTTTTTAGAATATTTTTTGTATTTTCTGGGATTTTTATTTTTATTTTCTAACACTTTTCCTAATTTTTTGAATTTTCTAAGACTTTGTAGGAATTTTCCTATTTTTTTTAGAACATTTTCTGCATTTTTAACAATTTTTAGATTTTCCTAAAATTTCTATGATTTTTATTGATTTTTTTTATCTATTTTCTAAATTTTAAAAGATTTTTTGGAATTTTTTATAATTTTTTATTCTATTTTGGCATTTTTACTCGATTTTTTATTTGTTTTTTTCCCTTTTTACTATTTTTTTTTTAATTTTTCGGATCGGGTCGAGTCGACCCGGCCCACCCGAGGATCCGGCCCGAAGGCCCAAACTTAAACTCTAACCCGACTCCAAAATGACGCCGTTTCCGTCTTTGCTAATTTTTTTATTTTTTGTTTTTTTTATTTTTTGTTTGATTTTTGTTTTTTTATTTTTATTTTTATTTATTTCTTGAATTATGTTATTCGGACCAGGTCAAATGGACCCGGCCCACTACTAGACCCGGCCCGAAGGCCCATTACCCTAACCCGACGCTAAACGACGCAGTTTTGGGTTTTATTTATTATTTTTTGAATTTTCGAAATTTTCTTTTTTTGTTTATTCTATTTCTTTTGTTTTCCCTTATTTTGGTCCTGCGGCTATAGAGTTGCCACGTGTCTCCATCCCGGCCATCCATCCCCTACGGTCCTGATCGACTCTATGGCTAAATCCTGACCGTCTATATATTTTATTATAAAAAAACGATTAAGAATTTAAACTATAAATCTTATTCTTTAAAAAAAAATTTAGATCTTGACACGCGGCTCAACCTCAGCCGTACGATTGGAGTGGAGATCCAACGGAGGGGATTAAGGCGGTTAACCCCACGTAGCTCCTGACATGTAACACCACGTCAGCGCCACGTAGAGCTTGACCGAGTCAGCGGGAGCTAACTAGACATCGTCTTCTCAATTCGACCATCCTCGAGCGGATGGCCGTGGTTCGCCGGTGGCAATCTGACGGGGTAATAACTCCGATCAGCCTCTTTCCAACCCTAATCGACTCCTTATCGTCCCTATACTGACATATCCGAGACCTAACGAGATCCATCGGCTAAAATCTAGCAATCGAAGCGTTTACAGTAGACAACCATGGCAGTTCAACCACGAAATACAGAGCATAACTATTCAATTAATTCACAGGCGAGCATCATAGAGAGTTTGAGATGCTTACCTAGGGTCCTGATAGAGCTCTAGATTGCCAAGTTTTCTTAACCAACTCACGACAAGATGGGTTAGGGTTTATAGCTCAAATCGGGGTTTTCACACAGCGGCGATGCAAAAGGAAGGTACGAATGGGATCAGGAAGGCATGAGGAGTAAAACTGTCGCGACCTAAAATTCATTTTTAGGTTAATGGATTACCAGATTAATTAATTAAATTAACTAACCTAGTTCAAGCTCTCCCAAGCTCTACCAAATCGCAACTTTGATTTGTTTTCACATGATTTTAGAATTTGGAGTCGCCACTAATCATTTTTGGTAGGTTGATTAGAAACCTAAGTAACCTAGCGGGAGAACTAAATTACTCCTGCAAACCAGAGATTATGAGTTCGGAGACTTGGTTACACTAGTTAATTAAAACTAATGCCCTTTCGGTATCTTAATTCCATGGATATCCTATTTTGGCAACTCTCGCTTGATTTATTCCTAAGACCCTAGTAAGGTGTTCTTTTTATGTTTTCGCTTTAAAATGAAATGCATAAAGGGTATGAACGCAAATGTTGGCATACGAATACGACACACAAATACGGACATACGAATATGATATACAAATACATAGATATGCGAATACGAATACGTCGTGACGTGCGAATGACATACGTGCATGACATGCGAATGACATACGTACGCAACATATGTATGAATACAATATGCATACGGGATAGACGAATACATATACGTACGTTACATGTGAATGACATACGTACGTGGACATGCGAATGATATGCGTACGTGACATGCGTATGAATACAACATGCATGCGGGGATAGACGAATACGAATACGTATGTGACATGCGTATGAAGACATACGAATACGATATGTAACATGCGTACATACACCATACAAATACGTGACATATATATGCATAGTGATATGTATATGTAAATACATACATTTCGATTTTGCCCATAAATGGCAAAGTCGTCATTTTGAAAAGAGGGGATAAAACCCTCATTTTTGAAAAAAAAAGAGGGGATAAAACCCTCATTTTGAAATTTTTGATTTTTCTAAATGAATATGCATGGGTTAATAACATATCATAACAGACAAATGTGGATTTGCAAACGTCGCGTATGTGACGTGCATACGAGAACAAACAAATACGATATGTCTATACGAACATACGGATAACATGACAAACATACATGAGACATACTACATGAGATGCACATGAATGGCATTTTTTGTATTTTTAGATTTTCCATTTTTTTTTGTTTTTTTGGATTTTCTACATTTTTTTGTATTTTGGATGTATTATAGAAGAATGCAAAATCACCCAAAGCAAACGAATATGTGAAGAGAGAACAGGTAAAGTAAAACTACCCTAAGGACAATGAAAATAAAACCCGCAACTCGTCGGGTGAATAATTACAGACCAATTAAATAAAACCCGAGACATGATCGGGAATACAACAAAAATGGACCGGAATGGACATCGGTTAAACACTCGTCGCCAAGTCTCGTGGGTCGGTAGTACAACAAAAAGGACCGAAATGGACATCGGTCATCCTCCAGTCTTCAAAGCATCGGGCCGAAAGCCAAATGAAAATAATGAACTTATCCAATCAAAAATGCACAATTACCAATGAGTTAAGACAATTCAAAAACTCAAAGAAAGTTTAACACGTGTTGATTAAACTTCATTGAGACCATTTTTTACATTTTCCAATACATTAACACAAAAAAAATACGAATTAAATCATACTGTCCATGAACATTCTTAGGGAGAAAGCAGTAACCATAAAATACAAAAGAAATAATGAAATGTATGCAAAAATTCTAAGATTTTTTATGTGGATGAAAAATGTGTCGTTGACAACTTTCATGTTTTACATTCTTATTGAAGAGACACTCATTTTCGTGTAGAAAATGGTATTTTATGAGAGCTCAGCAGCAAACAAACAAATTTCACAGAACAGACATACTTCAGGATTAAGCTCAATGGACACTCAAATCTCAAAATTAATGCACCAAACTTTTCAGTCTACTAAACAAGACCCCAATGAACAACTTTCATTTTTGTGAAGTTTCAAAAGAAGACTCTAAACATGATATAACTACGAATCAATATGACCACGCACAGAAAAACACTCAGACTCAAGGACGCCAACAGAATTGCATGATTTCATTAAATACATTAAAAATACGAAACGTGCATGAATATTTTTGTATTTTTTATATGTTATGCATTAAGATCTTATCAACAAATGTCATGAAGAGGTCTTTATGAAACGAAGTCTAGAATAATCCATGAAAAATCATTTAGCGTGAAAGGTCAGATCAGAAAAATTCCATCTCAGGTTCTGATCACCATATTTCCAAATTTCTGCTCTCTGTTTCGGGACCCTTTTAACATAGCAAACGACGTCCATTTTCGCTCCATAATATATCAAATCGAAGATCTCGAAGTCATCTACGAATTTTCAGTATATTTATTTTCGAGATTTCGTCATCTAAACATGAAAATTTGAGTTACCAGATAATTGCACATGCTGATGGGCCTAGAGCTCGTTGGAGATGAATCCGTCGCGTCGCCAAGGCTTGTTCCACGGTGGCGAATTTTTCTCTTTCAAAATTTTTTCTCTTGAAATCTCTCCAAATTTCTTTTTCTCTCAAACTCACTTCTTCCTCCTTTTATAGCCTATTCATCCATCTCCCATTCTAATTTTTTCACTAACTCTATCTCCCATTCTAATTCCCCCACTAACTCTTCTTCATCTTCATCTTCATCTTCCTTTCTCCATCTCTATCTCACATTCTACTAACTCTTCTTCATCTCCATCTTCTCTTCTCTATTCTCATCTTATTTTCTTTATCTTCTCTTCTCCATCTCCTTTTTTCCATCTTCCCATCTTTATCTCCTCTTCTCCATCTTCCTATCTTCATCTTCTATTCTCCATCTTCTCTTCTCCATCTTCCATTCTCTATTCTAATTTCTCCACTAACTCTTCTTTTTGTTATTTGCAAAATAATCCCTCAAGAGTTAGATATTTGTACTCTAGTCCCTGAGATTTTAAGTATTTGCAATTCAGTCCCCGAAAAAATATTTCTTTAAGTCCAAATCTCCTCACAACTTTTGACACACCTTCCCTATGCTTAGTCGAAATTCACTACATATCAAATTTAAAATCATTTCTTGCTGCAGAATTTAATTAAAGCTCTTTCGCAAAATTGAGTCATTCTGAGTATAATTGGGCCAAGATGAAAATTTGAAATATTAGAGAACAATGTCACAACTCCTAAAAGTGAAAAATGAAATAAATTGACTCAAATTAAATTTTTTTAGGCTAGATTCGAGATTATGCTCGTGAAGGAATATACGACCCCGAATTGGATTTTTTTAAATTTGCAAAGGCCAACATGAAAAGGGATTTAAAATAACAATATTGACTATTTTTATGTATTTTTGTGGCCTCAAATGCTATTATTCATTAAATATTTTCCTATCTTCTAAAAAATATATTTAAAAAAATACAAAAAAATATGAAAAAAAATTATTTTTTTACTCAAAAATAGTTGCCTAAGCTTGGCCAAGGCTTCCAAAGTTGATTTTGTAATTTTCTCATTTTTTCTTGATTTTTTATGAATTTTCGAAAATAAAAATATCGAAAAATACTGAAAATATGAAAAATTATTTTTTTGTCAAAATTGGTTCTCTAGGCTTAGCTAAGGTCCCCAAAGTTGATTTTTTAATTTTATAAATTTTTATGAATTTTGTATTAATTTTAAAAGAGAAAAGATGATTAAAAATCAGGTGTCAACAAAAACGCATACGAAAAAGGGGAAAATTATAGTCAAGTCAGAGTTTTGCCATTAGAGGGCAGAACTCAAGCTCGAGTTTATGACTTACCGTTTCAGGCAACGACGAACGCCAAAATTGGTGCGGGTCAAATCTCCTAGACTCCAGCAACCCTCTCGAACCTGTTTCCAACTTTGATCCACTCTCAATCGCTCGAATTTTCCAGTTACAGCTCAATTTTTCTCCCGGCCAAAAGGTCCCCGAAAATGATCTATTCTTCTCCTTTTAAACTCAATTTTTTGAATCTTCCAACTCCCCGAGATCGTCTCGTTCTAGTTCAGCTCGAATCTTCGCTCAACTTCCCTCAAATCTCTCAGAATCACCTTCGATCATTCAGTTCGGATTTCCCCTCATTTTGAACTCCATTCGCGCGAAGAAGAAGGACCAGATTTGGTCCTGTTGACTTCAGGTTGGTTGACCGGGTCATCGGGCCGGATCCGACCCGACCCGACTGACCCGGTTGACCAAATTTCCTCAAATTAACTCTCCAAAGGCCAAAATTAGGAGAATTAAATCCCAAAATTGAATTCTATGGCATAAAATACGTTAGGAAACTGACATTTTATGTCAATTAACCCAAAGATTAATGTAAAAACCCAATTTCTAAATTCGACCCGATAACCCATTTTGCAAAATCCAAAGTCTTAGGGCCCTCTTTTGTAAAAATTGTTGCCACCATTGAAATCAGAGGGTCAAAAACTAGGGGGTGACGTCGCCCTGTTTTCAATTCAGTCCTTGGAAAAGTTTTAATTGCATTTTTAGTGATTTTAGGGACTAAATTGAAAAATTAGAAATTGCATTTTGGTCCTTTTTAGCAAAATTGGGCGATTCTGAGGGCTTTTGGACTCGATTTTAATTTTAGAAAATAGAGGAGGATGACACGACTCTAAAAATGTAAAAATGGAAAATTAAAAGGCTAAAATGGAATTTCTATAATTATTTGAATATTCAGAAAATTGAAAATGACAAATAAACCCTAGATTCCAGACTTCATTATTCAAAATTTATTCATCCAAAATGTACAAAAAATTAAATAAAAAATATTGACTATTTTTTGGTAATTTTCTGACTTGAAATGCTACTTTTTTATTAATGTTTTATTATTTTCCTATTTTCTAAAAATATAAAAATTGCGAAAAAATAAGGAAAATTTTTTTTTTGCTCAAACTTGGTTCCCTAGGCTATGCTGAGGTTCCCAAAGTTGAGTTTTCAATTTTTTCACTTTCTATGGATTTTTTATGAATTTTTGAAAATAAAATGCAGAAAAATACAAAAAATAAGAAAAATTATTTTTTGCTCGAAATTGGTTCCCTAGGCTATGCTGAGGTTCCCAAAGTTGATTTTTCAATTTTCTCACTTTTTATGGATTTTCTAAAAAATTTTTAAAATAAAATTAGCCAAAAATCGAGTGTCAACAGTTGCCCCTCTTTGAGACTGGTCTTGTGAGAGATCACTCTCAAAGACAAAATGACACTTGAGGTTTAACAGACTCTACTAGGAAAAATGAAAAGTCGTGACATCCAACTTTAGTTTCCTCCTTGAAAGCTTAAGTCCAAGTTTCGCGCTGCTTGCTTTGATGTGGGGAGAGAGAGAGAAGACAGAGTCAGGGGATTTACCTGGAACCTACCTCGCGTCGCTAGTGAGTGCTCTGGAGTGAAGGTCTAAGGATTCATTTTAAAGGGAACCCTAGGGTGATTGGACTTGGACCCGTGTGGTAGGTCAACCCATGGCAGATTCCTAGTGAAAGGATTCTACTGATTAATATTTGATTGAGACTCAACCCGTATAGTAGGTCAACCCATGGCAGATTCCTAGTGAAAGGATTCTACTGATTAATATTTGATTGAGACTCGACCCGTATGGTAGGTCAACCCATGGCAGATTCCTAGTGAAAGGATTCTACTGATTAAGATTCGGATTCATATTTGACCTGTATGATAGGTCAACCCGTAGAAGCGCATGTAAGAAGGACTTTGTGCCTGTAGGAAGGACTTATGTGCCTGTAAGAAGGACTTGACGGTGCCTGTAGGAAGGATTTGGGTGCCTGTAAGAAAGAATTAGGTGCCTGTAGGAAGGACTCGTGTGCCTGTAGGAAGGACTTAAGTGCATGTATGAAGGACTTTTGTGCCTGTAGGAAGGACTTAGGTGCCTGTAGGAAGGACTTGTGTGCCTGTATCAAGGACTTGGGATGCCATTCTAGGATCTAGGAAGACCAGGAATCCTGCAGAATCTCAAACCCGATTTATTTAACCATTGAGGGTGCCATTCTGGGATCCGGGGAGACCAAAAAACCTGCAGAAGCTCAAACCCATATTATCTTGGTGAATGAAGAGTTTGGAAAGAATTCTTATGCATCAGACATATGCAAATTTCAACATGAGCCATGCCCCCGTGAGTAAATGCAGGGTGCATAAGATAGTTAATCAAGACAATCTTGCAACCTACATGTGTAATCGAAAATCATTTGCTAGGATAATTTTGAATCAATAAATCTGGAGTCACCAGATGAGTTTGATCAGTCATATCAACTGGAGTACCTTTACCAAGGAGGACTTCTCACGATATTCATTTCTGAGAGATTTTGCTTTCTCACTGGAGAAGATTTTTAGAAACACTCAAACTAACACTCGAAACCTATGCCAAGAATTTCAAGACCATTTGCAGTGTATACAACCTGATTGATCAGAGAAGGTCTTCTAAGGGACCATGATGTAGGCTTGGTCAAAGGCTTACACAATGGGTAGGCATTTTGAGGTTTTCAGGAAAGAATCAATATTTTAACAGCGACTTCTTCGGGTTTACAAGCCAAGAATCTCGAAGATCAGATAAGGCCGGATTGTACTTACTCCTTAAGGTAGTAGCCTCTTGCGTGAGATCCCGTGTTGATCTGAAACATCTCAATCAGGAGAGGCTTTTGGGATAGGTTGTAACATTGGTTCAGGGTAGGCTTGAAAAGGCCATTTTCAGGGTAAGGGGTACGATATGCTGGTGATCACCTTTGCATCATTACCAACTGTCATAGTTGCTGGGGGTTAAATCTGTATCTTGTGTCCTCCCAAAAGTTCTCTGGATATTCATATTCAACTAAGCTCCATGTTTTCCTCGTTCTTGTCACTCGTTTGCCAACAGATTTTCTTTTTGGCGTTTCATTCATCATGGCTTTTATTCCTATGAAGGACTTTGGCCTTGCTTTTTACCAGGCACTTTGCTTTTGTTGGCCTTATTGCCTTTTGACATTTTCATTGCATTTTTCTTCGACTGGCTTTCAAGCATTATTACTTTTCTTCAATAATGGACTTTGGCTTTGTCTTTATCAGGTGTTTTGCTCTTCATTGGTAAGTCATATGCATTGCCCCAGGGTAGGGAGGTGATCACCAACTGGATTTTGAAAAGAAGATTTGCAGGCTCAAATTGGCTCATCAAAGGATAAAGTGTGTAGGATAGAGAAATGAATTGCTCTCCTTCACTTTGATGTTTCAAATCTCCACGGGATACCACCTGAAGGTACCACGAAAAGGTTTATGCAAGTTAGCACAATAAAGTCTTACCTTGATCTTTTCTCCTAGGAATCAACCGATGAACCTCCAAATTGCCCTGGTGTGGGGTGGTTCTTGACAGGGTTGTTTTTGAATTCTCCCTTCGCTGGCTCAAATGGGCTTGCAACGGATTATCATGTGTTTAGGATAAAAAAATGAACATGCCTTCCGTCATTTCAATCCATGTAATCACTGCAAATGGTCCCTACGTTTACGGACAAAGATTTTCATCTTGCCTTTCTTTCACTCATCCTCTCAAGTGTGTAGGGACGTGATCGGGCATGGTTGGCCCCTCAGATTTCGGTCTACTCCAGCATGACAGACTTGATCGTTCTCATTTGGAGATTTCATTTTGATTCCATCAACATTAGCCTTCACAAGGGATTCATGATGCATGTGAATGACAGATTTTCTAGGTAACCTGGAAGATCTTTAAATGAGAACGTGAATGAAGTTACCTCGCGAATTTCGTCGATGATATGATTTATTGTTCATGACGTAGTAGACCGAGAAGTCCTAGACTAAGGGATATTTACCTGCTCGCGGTGGCTGGAGATTCCTGAGAAAAATAAAACGTTTCGGAAGTTAGCGTCCATTTTTGCATTAAAAATTGGAATGATATGACTTTTACCCTTGATTGCAAACCGGAACATCGATAGGCAACCTATCTTGAGGATCTCTCTTCTTCATGATTCTCTGGTTCGGGCGAGGTCCTTTGAGTTTTTTTATCTGAGGACTCCTCTTGGATCTGCAACAAAGAAAGAGTAATGCAAATGTATGCATGTATGCATGAAGTGCATATAGTGGGTCTCAGTGTGGCTCAGACACGAATGGGGCACGAGAACCGATCAAATCCTCGTCTTATTCAAGGGTAGTATTTCTTGACAGCATCTGCATTTATAGGATATGCCAATTCTTCCCCGTCCATGTTTAAAAGAATCAAAGCGCCGCCTGGTAAGGCCTTCTGCACTACATACGAACCTTCGTAGTTTGGTACGAACTTACCCCTGGAATGAGGAACGTTAGGGAGCACCTTCTTCACAACTAGATCCCCGACTGCAAAACTTCTGGGCTTCACCTTGCGGTCAAATGACTTAGCTACCCGCTTTTGGTACGCCTGTCCATGACATATAGCCTTCAGTCGCTTTTCATCAATTAAGTTCAACTGCTCATGCCTTTGCTGGATCCATTCAGCCTCTGAAAGTTCGACCTGGGCTAATACGCGCAAGGAAGGGATCTCCACCTCCACAGGAAGGACAGCTTCCATGCCGTATACCAAAGAGTAAGGAGTTGCCCCGGTTGAAGTTCGGATCGAAGTTCGGTATGCCATTAGTGCATACGACAGCCTTTCGTGCCAATCTCGAAAGTTCTCGGCAATCTTGGCCAGGATCTTCTTTATATTCTTATTTACCGCTTCCACAGCTCCATTCATTTGTGGGCGATAAGGGGAAGAGTTAAGGTGTCTGATCTTAAACCAGTCCAAAAGATCATCAACCACCTTGTTATTTAGGTTGGATCCGTTGTCTATGATAATAGCTTGAGGCGTCCCATACCTTGCGATGATATCCCTTTTAATGAACTTCGCGACGCTCTTAGCTGTGACATTGGCATATGAACTGGTCTCGATCCATTTGATGAAATAATCTATCGCCACCAAGATGACGCGGTGCCCATTTGAAGCGTGAGGGTTGATTAGCCCGATCATGTCGATTCCCCACATAGAGAATGGCCAGGCCTCGGACATCTGATGAAGTTCATTTGGGGGAGTGTTGATCCTATCTCCATACACCTGGCACTGATGGCAGGATCTCACGTGCTGGTTACAATCTGACTCCATGGTCATCCAATAATAACCAAGTCTCATGATCTTCTTAGCGAGGAGGTGGCCGTTCATATGTGGTCCGCATTCCTCTTCGTGGATCTCTTTCATAAGCAAGTTTACTTCCTTAGCATCTACACACCTTAACAGGATTGAATCAAATGCCCTCTTATACAGTGTCTGTCCGCTGAGGAAGAATTTGGTAGCCATCTAGGTTATGTACTTTCTATCTCCCGCCTGGCTCCCTAGAGGATACTCTCCCTTCAGCAAGTAATTCTTGATATTGTGATACTAGGGTTGGTCGTCAAATCCTTCCTCAATCACCATGCAGTAAGCCGGTTGCTTGATAATATCGACCCTCAATGGCTCAATATCTAAGCCTTCCGTGACCTATAGCATGGACGATAGGGTGGCCAAGGCATCTGCGAAGTGGTTCTGAGTTCTCGGCAGGTACTCGAAGTCAATCTCTTCGAATTCTTCAATCATTTCCTCCAGGAACCTATGCTAGGGGATGAGTTTCGGGTCTTTAGTCTTCCACTTACCCTAGGTTTGCAAGATGATCATCATGGAGTCTCCGTACACTTGCAGCTTCTTTACTTTCATAGTGAGGGCCAGTTGCAACCCGAGAATACACGCCTCATACTCGGCAATATTGTTGGTGCATGGGAATGTCAACTTCGCAGCGACTGGATAATGTTATCCTTCAACAGATATAAGGATTGCCCCGGTTCCAGACCTCGCGAGATTTACCGTGCCATCGAAATACATCGTCCATTCACCTTCGGACAGATTGGAAATGCGCTCTTCCGCCTTCTTATCACTTGGGACACTGGATCTCTGGGCATCCTCAGCCAACATATCTGCTATAGCTCGCCCCTTTACAGACTTCTGAGTTGAGCTTCTAACATCGAATTCTGACAGAAGAACCTGCTACTTGGCCAACTTCCCGATTAAGGCCGGCTTTTCCAGGAGGTACTTTATTGGGTCGTTCTCTATCACCAGCTGTATGCGGTGATGAAGAGTGTATTGCCTCAACCTGTGTAGTACCCATATTAATGCGACACAGGTCTTCTCCACCACGGGGTAATTCATTTCTGATGCGGTGAATTTCTTGTTCAGATAATAGATCGCCCGCTCCTTGCCATCCTTTGGACTCGTTTGAGCAAGCAAAGCTCCTAATGACTCCTGATGAACAGTGAGGTACAGGGTTAGCAGAGACCCCGGTACGGGAGGCACCAAAACTGGTGGCGAGATAAGGTAGCTTTTGATCTTCTCTAGCGCTTGATGGCATTCAGAATCCCATTTCACTTTAGCTCCCTTTTTTAGCAGCTTGAAAAATGGCTTCGCGACATCGGAGAGCTGACAGATGAACCTGGCGATGTAATTTAGTCTCCCCAGCAAGCTTCTCACTTCTTTAACCGTCGTGGGGGTATTAAGGTCTAATATCGCCTTAACTTTGGAAGGGTCGATTTTGACTCCCCGGTTACTCACCACAAACCCGAGAAGTTTTCCCGACCGTGTCCCGAATATGCATTTAGCGGGGTTTAATTTCAACCTATACTTCCGGAGTCATTCGAACAACTTTCTCAGTATTTGAACGTGATCGTCTCCAGGTCTAGACTTCGCGATCATGTCGTCGACATATACCTCTATCTCCTTATGCATCATGTCGTGGAACAGAGCCACCATAGCTCTTTGGTAAGTTGCCCCTGCATTCTTCAAGCCAAAAGGCATAACCTTATAGCAAAAGGTGCCCCATGGCGTTATAAACGAGGTCTTCGCTTTGTCCTCCTCCTTTAGAAGGATTTGGTTGTATCCAGAGAACCCATCCATGAACGAGAACATGTCAAATCCCGCCGTGCTGTCGACCAAGACATCGATATGCGGAAGGGGAAAGTCGTCCTTTGGGCTTGCTTTGTTCAAATCGCGATAGTCCACGCAAACTCTGACTCTTCCGTCTTTCTTCATCACCGAGACGATATTGGCGACCCATTCAGGGTAAGCGATCACTTCAATGAATCCCACTTTTAGCAGCTTCATTACCTCTTCTTCGATCTTCTTAGACAACTCCGGTTTCGTGCGTCGGAGCTTCTGTTTCTTGGCGGGAATGCTCGGGTCTATCGAGAGCGAGTGCTCGACAATATTTGGGTCCAAACCTGGCATATCTGCATAGGGCCAGGCAAATACATCTTGGTATTCTTTGAGAAGTTCAGTAAATCGAGCCGCCTCAGACGAAAATAACCTTCCTCCTATCTTGACTTCTTTCACATTTTCAAAATCTCTGAGATTGACGGTAATAGTGTCCTCTGCGGTTAGTGGCTTATACTCCTGATATCTGCCCCAGTCTCTCTTGATATCACTGGTGTCATCATCATTCTCTTCTTCAACCCCGTAGGAGAAATCATCGGTGCGGTCTGAGCCACATAATAACCTGTTATGCATATGAGGGATGGTATGCTTGAAATGTTGCAAGTATGGTTAGTATGTCGTCGATTCTAATGAAGATGCATGAATTTTACGAAAACATTTTAAAAAGGTTTTTTAGGAAATAAAGGAGAGGAGGGGGACTAATCCTCATTTCATCGGACGCCCTCGCCCCGCTAAAAAGTTTTTAGGAAAACAAAGGATCATGTGGGAAATCAGCCCTCAAGCTTCAAAAGTTTGAAGCCGAGTGTCATCATTGGGCCGACTTGTCATCCCACATGTCCCCAACAAAATTCGTGAGGTTTTTATTAGAAAATGGACTGCATTACAGCATGCACCACTTGGACCAACGGTCCGAGATCCAAGGGCATTTTTCTTTTTTATTTTATTTATTTTTTTTTATATGGACTAAAAGGGATATGCATTGCCTAGGAATGAAAACAACATGCAGGAATTAAAATGCATAAAGGGAAAGAGGGGCCACTTTACTCAGGCTGGTCGGATTCCTTCTCAAGTCCTTCGATGATAACATGAACTGTGTCCTCTAGGAACGAGTTGGACAGGTCTGGTTCCGCTGCGTCCTGGATCATTTCATCTGCCAGCATCTTGGAGCGTCCTGAAAAATACTGGTCCAGAGGGCTGCTGATCGTGCTAGCTCTCCCTTTCCATGCCCTGGAGCCGATGGACGGCCTAACTCTACCTCCCTAGCTTCCATGGCCTCCATACTGGCCTCGGCCTCGGCCTCTAGAAGCGAAACCCCCACTGGACTTACCGATATACCCCAAACCTGTCCGTCGCTAGTTAACGTCTAACTGCAGTGGCGACCTGATTCCCTAGCCATTCCTTCCTAGCCCACGTCCGGGAATAAAACCGTGTGCCAGCAATATCTTCCCAGGTGCCAAAGTATACTGGGAAGGTTCAGGAATTCTCCTCCTACCCCCGACAGGTGTATGCGTGACAGCCACCAACTCAAGAGAGTGATAGCTAGCTTGCTCTTTCTGTTCTGGCTCTATGTACGGGACTGCGCTCTTCTGGTATGCCGCTAAGTCTGTTTCCCCGTGTATCGTTATCACCTTTCTATCGATTACGAACCTTATTTTCTAATGCAGGCTCGAGGGTACTGCACTCGCCGTATGGATCCACGGTCTGCCCAAAAGAAGCCCAAAGGCGCTCAGGAGATCTATGACTTGGAACCCGATGGAGAACTCTACGGGTCCAATGAACATGTTGAGGTCAATCTCCCCAACTACGGTCTTCCTCATCCCATCAAACGCTCTGATGGTGGCTTTAGAGGTGCGGATGAGTTCCTCGTTTACGCCCAGATTTCTGAGCGTGGCCAGCGGGCATATATTAAACGCGGAGCCGTTGTCGATCAGTACGTGGGAGATTTGCTTGCCGTGACTTTTCGCCAATATATACAGGACCTTGTTATGGGCCCACCCGTCTACGGGAACGTCTTCGTCTGAGAAGAATATCTGATCCCTCAATAGGATTGACCCCACAAAGTTTTCCAGCTGCACTTCGTTGATGGTCTCTAGCACATGCACTTCATTCAACACCTTCATCAGTGCACTTTTATGTTTTTCTAAGTTGACAAATAGATCAAGCAGCGAAATCTGGGCTGGCATCTTTCTTAGTTGCTCGATTACTTCGAATTCGCTGGTCCTAACGATGGACAAAACCCTCTATGCATCCTCCTTTGACACCTCTCTCTTTTCGGGCTCCCCTTCTCTCGGAGCATAACACCTACCGGACCTCATGACCGCATCGATTTCTCCTATCCCATAGTCCCAAGGGACAGCCTTGGGATCATACTCTGCTGGCGGGGGGACCTTTATCACGATCTTTTCAGTCTTACTGTCACCCTGCGTCTTCCAATCATCTAGCTCCAGATTGGTTAGGGAAATCACCACACATCCCGCAGAAGCACTCTTGACGTCTTCACACTTGTCTGCTTCGCCTAACTTGATCACGAAGGGGGCCTTCATTCCTATCATTGCGATCAGCTCATCCTCATCGACGTGGTCTGAATCGTAATTAGGGCACCATGGCCCTAGTGTCGTCCTCATCGGCTCTGGCGGAGAGTCATTTTACCTTTGGCAATTATTAGCCCGCACCGATTCCATAGAAGCACCAGCCCAGTTAGAGTTCCTCTCACTTCCAAGCTCATTCCTTCAAAGGATTCGTTCATGCCTTACTCCAACACTCACCATATGGCTGAACGACTGGAATCCGTATGCGCACATACGATCGATGTACTCTTGGGGAAGGGTTTGTACAAACAACTCCAGCATTTCCCTCTCACTCAGTGGAGGTAAGACCCGTCTTGCCTGTAGCTCCTACTTGCGCGCAAATGCCTTGAACCTCTCGCCCTCTTCCATGGCAAAGTGGGTTAGATCATCCTTGGTGATTGTGGACTTCATGTTGGCCTCAAATTGCCGTACGAATTGCCTTTCGAGATCCTCCCAGTCAACAATCCAGTCGAGGTCGATCGAGTGATACCAGTACAGGGCCGGGCCGATTAGGCTGCGCTTGAAGTTGCTGATGAGGATCTGATCATCCTCATGATGACCGGCCATCCTGCTGAGGTAGCAGGAGATGTGGTTTAAGGGGCAGCCTTCCCCTCCGAACTTGTGTGGGAACGTTATCGACTGGTCAGGTCGATATTGCCTTCCTTCCCGGGTAGCAATTACCTTCAATTCACGCACCATGTTGGCCAGGCTTTTACACTGATCCTCCAATCCGGCTATCTTTCTATTTTGCCACTCGATGGTTTTCCTGAGCTTCAATGTCTGATACTTCTCCTCCACGGGTGGCGCCCATGTGTTCTCTACCATTCTTGACAGTTCGGCCATTAGACTCTCCATGCCTTTCTCTAAACCGACGAGTCGTTCTTGAGTCCCCAAATCACACTGTTCCTTTGCCTGGGTCGGGGTTGTTTCATCCGCTTTGGCCACTGTTTCCTCTTCGTTAACAGGGTCATCCATGTCGCCCCAACCATCGAGGACGATTTTCTCGGTTCTGACAAAAAAGCTCGGCGGGACAGAATAAAGCACCCGGTAGTTGTAGCCTCCGCTATCCTATCCCAAGGTGTCTACTATATCTCCTCTTTCTAAGGCCCCTCGCAGAAAATTTTTGTCATCTGATTCTTCCTCAGATTCTCCTGTGGCGTGTTCTTCGTTCAGCAAGTGTTTGGATGAGGTCTCTCCCAAGCTTTTACCGTCAGCTTTCACCCTGAACTTGCTGGAGGATGAGTCAATCCTCGAATTGCCAGCTCCATCCAGAATGCTCAAAGCAGCCAATTTCCCCAAGTATTCTATCGTCTTCTCTCCTAAGGCTTCTTCGTCAGTCGGATACACGGCGGCCTTCTCCAACATCTCTTTTAGTTCGGTAGTATCGACCATGCACTCCAGCTCATCCGCATCGTCTTCATCCCAAATTGCATTCACTGTTCCGTGATCCGGTAGGGGGTTTTGCTGCACGTTCGGTTTTGTCTTGTCGAACTCTAGTATTCCCCCATCTATCAATGCTTGCACCCTGTACTTAAGTGCAAGGCAGTTGTCTACATCATGCCCCTTCTCACCCATGTGGAAAACGCATGATTGGGTCTCATCAAACCCGGGGAACCTTGGTGGATTCAACCTTGGGGGTTCTTTAGCAACCAAACGCCCTTCTAACAGCATGGGCAGCAACTTCGACAGCGGGCGGGGTAGCGGCGTGAAAGATGGGACAGTCTTCTTCTTAGCCTCGAACTTCGTCGGGGCTGATCCTGGCGTCCCACCCTGAGTAAGGGTGGATTCCGGAAACTCCTTTGGTCTTGGGGGGTTCGGCACAAAGGCGATGTCGCCTACATTCTCTTGTTCTCTCCTAGCTAGATACTGCCGCCTCAACGACGGCTCTGGTACGCGCTTCTCCCTTAAAGCCCATTCGTGGCGTTCCGCTACCTTGATGAGGTGAGTGAAAGTTTGACACCCCGAAGTGTTCAGCTTCTCAAAATACTCATGCAGTAGTGTCCTCAGAAACAGGTCCACTAACTCCTCTTCTGGGATGGCCGGCTTGACTTGAATAGCTACTGTCCACCATCTCTGAGCGAAAGTACGTATCACTTCGTTCCTTCCTTTCGTGGTCCTTAATAGGTCTTCCCTGGTTGGTACTATGACCATGTTGAACTTGTACTGATTTAAAAAATTCTTCTGCCAGATCCTCCCAACTGTCATACTCCTCCATGTCCAGCTCGATGAACCATGCCAGAGCCGCGCCAGTCAAACTCTCCTGGAATGTGTTCATTAGTAGTGGTACGTAATCGGAGTAATGCGCCATCTTGCACAAGTAGTATTTCAGGTGAGCCCGGGGACAGCCTGTCCCGTCGTACTTTCTTACAAACTCTGGCACCTTGTACCCGGCCAGGATTTCGATCTTGGTGAATGGAGAGATTTTGTCGAACTTGGCCAGTTCGTAACCCTGGCTGCTTAAGCATTCTTCGATTTTCGCGAGCCTCCTCGCGCCTTCCTCAGTCTTTGCTGGGGGTCTCTCCTTCTTCTCATTCTCCAGGTTGATTACGAACGGAGGGGTTTTATGGGGCACGTCCTTCTCAGATTCAGTGCCGGTAGTCTGGTTGGTGTCGGAATCGGTTGAAGTGGTGGGGTTAACTTTGGGTGCAACCGGAGCCTTCCCTTGCGCAGTCATCATTGATTTCATTTCCGCCATCATGGCAGCCATCAAGTTGATATGTTCTTCGAGACCAGTCGCTCTGGAAGTCAGCTCTTCCGCCATTTTCCGTGTCTTGCTACGGGTCTTCGTGACTACAGAATTTCACCTGATTTAAAAATAGCGAGTTAGGAATCTGCGAGTAGAGTAAAAGTGCAGAAATTTAAAACCTTCTCAATACTATGTCCATACGTGGTTAATGGGAGGAAAGACTCGATCGTGAGCCTTAGCCTCACAAAAAGGTCTTTCTACTCATTAAGCGTGAATGAGCATACCATCAGGAAGGTGAATAATCCGTGGTAATTATTTACTTTAAGAAAATGATGATGAATGATCATATATGAAAATGTCATGATCATATTACAATCAAAAGCAAAATCAAGCGGAGAAATCATCTATTCCATCCGACGGCGTTTAGAGGCTAAGGCATCCCTGCCATCTTCTGATTCATCCAGGTCTCATTCTTGCGGGTCTTCGTCTTCCTCAGCTGGCGGCGATCCCATATGCTCTGGTACATACGGCTCCACTCCGAGCAAGTGCGGGATGATGTAGTCGGGTATGTATGGCTTCACCGCCGGTACTTCTTGAACATCTTGATGAGATCTTCTAGGCCTGGTTGTCTGGGTTGAAGTGGCTTCACCATTTTTTGAGCTCCTTGCATGGTACTAGGATGAGCTTGATATCCGATTTCCCCCATTTATTTTGAATATGCATGAATGTGTTAAAATTAATTACCACGGGTTATAATGCAGATGCAATGTGAATGCAGTAGCCCAATTCCATATTTTCTTTTGGTGAAATAAGGATTAAAGCGCTCCTATTCAACCAAAAGAAGTCAGCGAGAGGATTTTAATTCGCATTTCTCCGAAAGAAATTATGCAATTGGCTAGAATCCCTCGATGATTGGAATGCAAGCCATTGCCTATCTAAGAATCTCAAAGAAGAATTGGGAAAATATGCGAATACATCTCAAAAGATCCCTAATACATTAAGTCTAAAGGGGGCGAAGAGGATGCGGAAATACAACATCCAGAAATTTAAAGCATGTAGAAAACTATTTTTCTATCCTAAAATGGCTTTCAGATCAATCATCAAGATGACGACTCACTCATGAAATGATGTATACAGAAATTAAAATATATGGAAATGAATTATAAGTTGAAAATAAGAAAGCCTTACCAACCAGACCCTTTTATGTTTTGGTTTTAGGTATACCAACCGACGAATTCACATGCGCATGAGACAAGTGAGGAATAGACTCTAGAAAATAAAAAAAGGGACATGGTATGGACCTAAAAGGCTCCCACTATCTGATTCAATGACTTTGTCCACAAGCGCAATCGAACATCAAGTGGGAAGAATCATCAGTTCAGATAGCGAGCGGGATCAAATATGGTCAACCCAAGTGCAATCGAACGCTAGGGCTTTACATATCGATCCCTATCTATGGCAACCTAAGAAGAGTGTTTCGCGGCTTGGGTTTAGGCGCTTGTGTGTGCAAATGTCGTGATCCTCAAAGTATGCAAGGCATGCACAACAGTTGATATCAAACAGCGCTTCTAATTTGCAAAAAGTAAACAAACATGAAATAAATGCGCAACCAGAAAAATCACGTCGAAATCAGTCAATACAAAATAAAAGGGAGTCTTAAAAGCCTAGGAAAGCGCATCGATTTAGTTCCAGGATGGTTCGGGGTGATTTGGAATTGTTCGCGTCAGATAGACTAAAAGGGCAAAATGGTCATTTTGGAAGGTTTGGGAATTTCAAAAATGTGAAATTAGGTCAAACTAGTTGAATGTGGTTTTTCCTTAATTTTCACAATTTTTGGAATTTTTTTGAATTTTCTAGGATTTTTTAGAATTTTTCTAGACTTTTCTAAGAATTCCTAAGAATTTTCATATTTTTTTAGAATATTTTTTGTATTTTCTGGGATTTTTATTTTTATTTCCTAACACTTTTCCTAATTTTTTGAATTTTCTAAGACTTTGTAGGAGTTTTCCTTTTTTTTAGAACATTTTCTGCATTTTTAACAATTTTTAGATTTTCCTAAAATTTCTATGATTTTTATTGATTTTTTTTTATCTATTTTCTAAATTTTACAAGATTTTTGGAATTTTTTATAATTTTTTATTCTATTTTGGCATTTTTACTCGATTTTTTATTTGTTTTTTTTTTGCCCTTTTTACTATTTTTTTTTAATTTTTCGGACCGGGTCGGGTCGACCCGGCCTACCCGAGGATCCGGCCCGAAGGCCCAAACTTAAACTCTAACCCGACTCCAAAACGACACCGTTTCCGTCTTTGCTAATTTTTTTATTTTTTGTTTTTATTATTTTTTGTTTGATTTTTGTTTTTTTATTTTTATTTTTATTTATTTCTTGAATTATGTTATTCGGACCAGGTCAAATGGACCCGGCCCACTACCAGACCCAGCCCGAAGGCCCATTACCCTAACTCGACGCTAAACGACGCAGTTTTGGGTTTTATTTATTATTTTTTGAATTTTCGAAATTTTCTTTTTTTGTTTATTCTGTTTCTTTTGTTTTCCCTTATTTTGGTCCTGCGGCTACAGAGTTGCCACGCGTCTCCATCCCAGCCATCCATCCCCTACGGTCCTGATCGACTCTATGGCTAAATCCTGATCGTCTATATATTTTATTATAAAAAAAACGATTAAGAATTTAAACTATAAATCTTATTCTTTAAAAAAAAAATTCAAATCTTAACACGCGGCTCAACCTCAGTCGTACAATCGGAGTGGAGATCCAACAGAGGGGATTAAGGCGGTCAACCCCACGTAGCTCCTGACGTGTAACACCACGTCAGCGCCACGTAGAGCTTGACCGAGTCAGCGGGAGCTAACTAGACATCGTCTTCTCCATTCGACCATTCTCGAGCGGACGGCCGTGGTTCGCCGGTGGCAATCTGACGGTGCAACTAACTCCGATCAGCCCCTTCCCAACCCTAATCCACTCTTTATCGTCCCTATACTGACATATCCGAGACCTAACGAGATCCATCGGCTGAAATCTAGCAATCGAAGCGTTTACAGTAGACAACCATGGCGGTTCAACCACGAAATATAGAGCATAACTATTCAATTAATTCGCAGGCGAGCACCATAGAGAGTTTGAGACGCTTACCTGGGGTCCTGATAGAGCTCTAGATTGCCAAGTTTTCTTAACCAACTCACGACAAGATGGGCTAGGGTTTATGGCTCAAATCGGGGTTTTCACACAGCGGCGATGCAAAAGGAAGGTACGAATGGGATCGGGAAGGCATGAGGAGTAAAACGCATACGAAAAAGGGGGAAATTATAATCAAATCAGAGTTCTGCCATTAGAGGACAGAACTCAAGCTCGAGTTTATGACTTACCATTTCAGGCAATGACGAACGCCAAAATTGGTGCGGGTCAAATCTCCTGGACTCCAGCAACCCTCTCGAACCTGTTTCCAACTTTGGTCCACTCTCAATCGCTCGAATTTTCCAGTTACAGCTCAATTTTTCTCCCGGCCAAAAGGTCCCCGAAAATGATCTCTTCTCCTCCTTTTAAACACGATTTTTTGAATCTTCCAACTCCCCGAGATCGTCTCGTTCTAGTTCAGCTTGAATCTTCGCTCAACTTCCCTCAAATCTCTCAGAATCACCTTCGATCATTCAGTTCGGATTTCCCCTCATTTTGAACTCCATTCGCGAAAAGAAGAAGGACCAAATTTGGTCCTGTTGACTTCAAGTTGGTTGACCGGGTCATCGGGTCGGATCCGACCCGACCCGACTGATCCGGTTGACCAAATTTCCTCAAATTAACCCTCCAAACGCCAAAATTAGGAGAATTAAATCCCAAAATTGAATTCTATGGCATCAAATACATTAGGAAACTGACATTTTATGTCAATTAACCCAAAGATTAATGTAAAAACCCAATTTCTAAATTCGACCCGATAACCCATTTTGCAAAATCAAAAGTCTTAGGGCCCTCTTTTGCAAAAATTGTTGCCACCATTGAATTCAGAGGGTCAAAAACTAGGGGGTGACGTCGCCCTATTTTCAATTCAGTCCCTGGAAAAGTTTTAATTGCATTTTTAGTGATTTTATGGACTAAATTGAAAAATCAGAAATTACATTTTGGTCCTTTTTAGTGAAATTGGGCGATTCTGAGGGCTTTTGGACTTGATTATAATTTTAGAAAATAGAGGACGATGACACGACTCTAAAAATGTAAAAATAGAAAATTAAAAGGCTAAAATGGAATTTCTATAATTATTTGAATATTCAGAAAATTGAAAATGACAAATAAACCCCAGATTCCAGAATTCATTTTTCAAAATTTATTCATCCAAAATGTATAAAAAATTAAATAAAAAATATTGACTATTTTTTGGTAAATTTCTGACTTGAAATGTTATTTTTTATTAATTTTTTTATTATTTTCCTATTTTCTAAAAATATAAAAAAATGCGAAAAATAAGGAAAATTATTTTTTGCTCAAAATTGGTTCCCTAGGCTATGCTGAGGTTCCCAAAGTTGATTTTGCAATTTTTTTTCACCTTTTATGGATTTGTTTTATGAATTTTTGAAAATAAAATGCAGAAAAATACAAAAAATAAGGAAAATTATTTTTTGCTCAAAATTGGTTCCCTAGGCTATGCTGAGGTTCCCAAAGTTGATTTTTCAATTTTCTCACTTTTTATGGATTTTTTTATGAATTTTTGAAAATAAAATGCAGAAAAATACAAAAAATAAAGAAAATTATTTTTTGCTCAAAATTGGTTCCCTAGGCTATGCTGAGGTTCCCAAAGTTAATTTTTCAATTTTCTCACTTTTTATGGATTTTCTAAAAAATTTTAAAAATAAAATTAGCCAAAAATCAAGTGTCAACAGACGCCAAGCATAGCAACGATACCAAGGACGCCTAGGGGACGTTTCCACGCAACTCTTGCACGACCCTCTAAATTTGACTCGCGGACCAGCAGATTCAGGTGTTGGTCGGCGTCGAAACAAAATAGTGTTGACGGCGTCTAGGGAAAGGTATTTGGATGAAGCCTCGGAAGCGGGATATATGAATTCGACGGCGTGAGAAATCCACAACGCCTCTGTTGAGATTAGCTTGCACGCCAAATGGAGCGAGGAAGCATAAAGCGAGGCGAGTTCCATGGCCATGCAAGCTCCGTCGGAGGTATTAGACTTCCTCTTCTTCTGCAGTATCTTCTTTCTGGGCATCGCCGCGGTGGCTCGATTAAGGACGGCGGTGACGATTAGCCCCTCTGGATAAAACATTAGGCAGAGATTAAAACAGCGAGAGGTCGCACTCGGGTGCCACTCTTCCCCCTCCCTCCCGGATCCTCATGGACTCTGCCCTCCATTTTTCTGCTGGCTGTGTTGTGCCAGTGTCGAAATATTCCCCACTTTCTGTGATTGCCGGATCCCCAAATCCTCTTCTTCATCGTCAAGCTCTCCAGGAACCCCCCCCCCCAAGTAGACCGTCGTGAGCTGAGATCCAACTTTCCCCCTATTGCACGTGAAGGTGGACCTTCACTCTTGGGAACCACCTCACCGAAAACTCCACTTACTTTTTCTCAGGCTACCTCCCATCACGAGTCCTCCACCTTCCCTTCTTCTTTCGGCATCTACCTAGAGCTGTCTCTTTCTTCTTTCTTCTTCTTTCTTTTTTATTACTTCTTCCACGATGACATGCCCCTTTTTCTTTGTGATGATGGCCGTCCCATTCTCTCTGCCTCCACCCACCATTTTGCTCCCTTTTGCCACTTTCTTTTTGACCGTCTGCTCCTTCTTTTGCATGATCTTCGCCGAAAGCACCACTTAGAAAATGTATTGTTGGTGATGTTGAGACTATTCTCTCAAAGAACGCCAGCACGACCGAAGACTAGAATATGGAATTAGGGTCTTCTCGAGCTCCCAGCAACAGGTGAAGTTGCCACATAATCTAATCTTTCCTTCACAAGACCAGTCAAAGCTAAGATCGTACTAGCAACTTCAACCAATAGTGGTGTTCCATAAGGACGCGACATGACGCATAGTTTGAAGGCACTAGTCAGCGGCCACAATGACCATTCATCCTCTTCGTTTTTTTGGTGTATTGTTTATTAGGGGTCACATCTTCTAATGCATAAAACTCTCAATGTGCATTGGTAGGTGCTCTTCCTGTGGTTCCTTCATTTTGTTACCGAATCCTGAACATCCGTCCCATGTATTCATCAAAGCTTCCTCTCTGTGGAAAATTGTGTATCTGCACGGACCGACATCGACCGGTACTTATCTTGATTATTAATAGGCGAATGGGTTTCATTTGCTTTATTAGCCTCCTGAATAGTACTAACGATGCCGAACCCGAGGTGTTTGAGAACTGCCTATTCTGCATAGCTCTATTTTCCAATTATCACTCAACAACAACAGCTTATACTCTTGAGGTGGTCATTATCAATTGTGAGCAATGAGCTATTGTCCAAATCAAAGAAGTGATTCATTTATTCAGGTTTTTCATTTTTAATGACTCCTTCTAATTTCCACCGCGCATGAGGTTCTTGTGGACTTTACAGCAGATGGGTTGCTGTACTGTGTGAATTGGGTCAGGATAAAAACTTTGGACTATTAGAGGACAATGTCGCGACTTTAGAAATACAAAAATCAAAAATTATAAAGCTAAAATGAATTTTCTATAATTTTTTCAATTAACCTGAAAATGAGATTAACAAAGTAATTCCCGATTCCAGATTGATTTTTTCAGATTTTCTTTGACCAAAATGAAGAGAAAATTAAAATAAAAATGCTGACTCCTTTTTCACATTTTTGCGGCCTCAAATGCTAATTTATTTTCAACTATTTTCCTAATTTATGAAAGATATTAAAAAATGCAAAAAAAATATGAAAAATTATTTTTTGTTCGAAAATGGTATCCTAAGCTTGGCGAAGGCTTCCAAAGTTGATTTTGTAATTTTCTCATTTTTTCTTGATTTTCTATGAATTTTCGAAAAATAAAAATATCGAAAAATACTGAAAATATGAAAAATCATTTTTTGGTCAAAATTGGTTCCCTAGGATTGGCCAAGGTCCCCAAAGCTGATTTTTTAATTTTATGAATTTTTATAGATTTTTTATTAATTTAAAAATAGAAAAGATGATTAAAAATCAGGTGTCAACAAGTACCTATAATCGGTGAGGATACTATGGCTAGGTGAGCTGAAACCCTAGTTACTGGATAGAACCGAATCCACTAGTATACTCTATCTTACGCTAGGATTAGTGGCGAACTTGCTGAGTCCTCGACTCACTAGCGGTGGTTGCCATGTTTACAGATCCAGGTCACTAGTGATGGCCGCACCCCCTATCCTTTTTGGTCTGCCAGTTCAGATGGAGTCAGAGGTTACCATCCATTTTGATATGCATGCCGTGATGTGGCGCCGACGTCTGACCACAGTTTGGGTAGATCAGGGTGGTCTACATTTTGTACCCTATAGGTTCGAGGCTTGGTTTAGAGAGGGTCTGTACGGTTTTGAGGGACCGTTGAGAGACGCCCCGATACCTATGGAGGAGGATCCCTTCTTCTTACAGCCTGCCGAGTATAGATGAGAGGTGATTGATCCCAAGCCACTGCACGAGTTGCCGTCCTCAGGGCGCTCAGAGATCGATTGCCACGATGAGGGTGAGGCCATGGACACCAACGAGGAGGACCCCAAGGAGGATTCCGAGGAGGATCCTGAGGAGCAGTTAGAGGATTGAGCCAGATGTGGGTGGTTTAGTTTCTTTTTGAGACCGAGTGAGCGTAGGTGTCAAGACCATAGGTTGTATTCTCTTTTGGGAGTCTGTACCTAACGCTTCTCGATATGTATATATTGGTGTTCGTGCTTCTCCTTACTTTTGTGTACTGCCTGGATCTTTGTATGTGTGCATGTATGTATAGGAGGCACGCTTCCGCAGATTGCAGGTTGTCAGGTAATGAACTCGCTGCCTGGTCGCGACGAAGAAAAATGAAATCTCCTAGGTCGTCGGGCATGGTTGGTTGGGTGAGCGAGAGTGTATTTGTTTTCGATTACACTGAGCAGGAAGTCGTGGGCTCGATTGGGGTTCGGGGCGTCACAGTAAGCGTCGATCAAAGTGTAATAATGAAGTGTTTCCATTCATTTAGAAATTCCGATAAATGGGTCGAATTTTCAGACTGTTACAGAGGACACTCGAGCGGGGTCACAACGAGAGGCCGGGCTTTTAAAAGGAGGCTGGTGAAGCTCGACGGATGACCGGAGTACATGAAGGACCATGAGCACATACTGGATGGATTATCGTTGCGAGTGGCCATTAAAGGACACGATCCTCAGCGTCTTCGCTAGGTACAACGAGACGGTCAACGTGTGGACGTATTTGGGAGGGGGATGGTCCAGAGTTTCTTCATGCTTCTCTTTGGCCAATGAAGACTCCTCTCTTCTACCTAGTTAATAGACACTTGAATTTGCGATGTTACTACCTCCTTCCCAGTTGACTCACACAAAGTTTTCCTCAAGCGCCCCTTTGCAGAGCTTATCCTCTCCATTTGAGTCGGTAGTCCCTATCTAGCGGCCTTCCTTACCAACGGACCAGGTACACTTCCTTTGCTTCAATCGAACTTTCGATCCTTAGTTTGTCGTCCATAACTACGTATTTAAGCCATGGTCATATAATTCCCCATTTGTAGTATGTTTGCTTGTTATCGCCGTTTTGGGTAGGGTGGATTTAGTCCAGTGATCCAGAGAAGTAAAAAGAATAAGAGCACGAAAAGAAATAAATAGAAAAATTGGCTTGAAAATGTAAAAGGAAAAAGAAGCGAAAAATGGAGTAAGTGTACAACACTCTTACGAACTAATTTGGAATTTCTCGGGTCTGTGAGTTTGTTTGACATGAGGGCCGGCTTTTGTAAATTCGGAATTGAGCCGACTAGGCTAATGTGGCTTAAAATTTGACTAGGACTTTAGAATAGAAACTGGGCTTTTCGTTTGGGCTTCAGGCCCTTTTCTAGTTCTCTGCCATAGGAAGGTTAGGCTTAAAAGCCCGGCCTAGAATATTATTTTCGGAATCATTAATAAAAACAAAGAAAATAATAAAATAAAATAAAAAATAAAAAATAAAAAATAAAAATAAATCAGAAAATTCCAAAAAATTTGCCAAAAATCCCAAAAATTATCGAATAGACTATTTTAACTATTCTATCCTATTTTTGGCAATTTTGCACTTCTAACCTTCAAAATGACAATTTTACCCATCATAGGCAAATTATCTCGAAAAAATTCTGAAAAATTCAGAAAAATCTTAGAAATTAGGAAACAGGTCATTTCGACTGGCCAATCCTATTTTTGGTGAATTTCCATCCCGATCCATCCAAAATAAAGATTTTACCCCTCATGGTCAAATTGTCTCGAAACAATTCTGAAAAATTCAGAAGTCATTTCGACTAACTAATCCTATTTTTGGTGAATTTCCATCCCGATCTGTCCAAAATGACGATTTTGCCCCTTATGGGTAAACTGTCTCGGAAAATTCTAAAACAATCCAGAAAAATTTTAGAAATTAGAAAATGGGTCGTTTTAACCGACCAATCCTATTTTTGGCATTTTTGCCCTTCCAATCTTTCAAAATGACAATTTTGCTCCTTATGGGAGAAAAATTCAGAAAATTTTTAGAAATTACGGAAAATAAGGAATAACCACATTCAACTGGTTTAACCTATTTTCACTCCCTAATCTTTGAAAAATGACCATTTTACCCTTCTGGTCAATTTGACCTAAACTTTTTCCAATCATCCCAAATGAGTTTTCATGAAATTGGTACCGAAAGGGCGTTAGAGTAATCTAGCGTAACCAAGTCCCCGAACTCATAATCTCTGGTTCGTAGAAACAAATTAGTTCTCCCACTAATTTATTTAGGTTTCTAATCGACTGTCGCGACCTAAAATTCATTTTTAGGTTAATGGATTACCAGATTAATTAATTAAATTAACTAACCTAGTTCGAGCTCTCCCAAGCTCTACCGAATCGCGACTTCGATTTTTATTCAAATGATTTTAGAGTTTGGAGTCGCCACTAATCGTTCTTGGTAGGTCGATTAGAAACCTAAATAAATTTGTGGGAGAACTAATTTATTTCTGCGAACCAGAGAAAATGAGTTCGGAGACTTGGTTACGCTAGATTACTCTAACGCCCTTTCGGTACCATTTCATGAAAATTCATTTGAGATGACTTGGAAAGATTTAGGGTCAAATTGACCAGAAGGGTAAAATGGTTATTTTTCAAGGCTCGAGAAGTGGAAATATGTCAAACTAGTTAAATGTGATCATTCCTTAATTTCCACAATTTCTGAGAATTTTTTGAATTTTCTTTTCAATTTTCTGGAGACAGTTTATCCATGAAGGGTAAAACTGTAATTTCATGAAGAAATGGGAGTGAAAGTTACAAATATGGGTCTAGCTAGTCAGAATTGACCATTTTCCATTTTCTGCAATTTTCGAGGATTTTTCAAAATTTTTCAAGACAATTTGCCCATAAGGGGCAAAATCGTCATTTTGAAAATATCAGGAAGGGACAAATCATAATTTTTATAATATCAGAATTTTTGGAAACTCTTGAGGATTTTTAGAATTTTTATGTTTTTTTATGATTTTTTTATTATTATTTTTTTATTATTTTATTATTGTATTTTAAAAAAAATCGAATCGGGCCGGATGGGTCTAATCTGCGCCATAGGAGCCCGATCCGAGCCTTAAGGGCCCAGGTCCGTCTAAGACAAAGCTATTCCTTTTTATTTTCTTTTCCACTGAGCTCAACTCTTGATAATAGCCCAATTCCGTCCTAGCCCCATACCAACTAGATCAATGTAGACCTACAACCTTCTCCTAGAACTTCATTACGAGGAACCACAAGATCTCGTCCTTCATTTTTTAAAACAACCACGACAAACAAAAGATCATGCAAACTCACCTTAATGGGATTGAATCTACGGGCCATTGCTCACTAGCAACCTTCAGTCCATCGATCCTCGTCTTCGTCGTGTTCTTGATAGCGGGGCTTGGTCTCGGGAATATTGGCAATGTCAATGAAGGTGATTACACTTTGACCAGCTTTAAGATATTGCTGCATTTTTGTATTAGGGTGCACAGCTTATTGATGGTTGCGTTTATTCCCTTCGTCTCGTCTGGGAGGGAATCCTCAGGATCGAACTTTAAGGCCATGAGCTGAGACCTTGAACACCACGTAGAGAAGTATCCCAATCATCTACTGTTCTCTGTTCTTGAACTTCAGAAGCTGCTTGAATAAGTGCCATGCACCACTCGTCTGTTGGTTTGTCCGCGAGCAAAGCATGGGCGGAAGGTTGGGATATTGAGGCTGATCTGCAAGCGAAGCAGGGGCGGAAGGCTAGGACTCTATCTGTATCGTTCTCCCTCCTAATCTGAGCTCAAACGAGTTCAGCGAGCTCCTCTTTTAGAACCGAGAGCTCTATCTTCAGTTTCCTTTCCAGCTGCTCCAAGACGGGCACGCCCAGCCATCGACTACCACGACTCTCCCTTAAGCATGTAGCCGAAAGACTTGTTGATCTCAGAGAGACGGACTTCACGCATGATGAACTTCTCCAGCTCGAGCCCCTTCCTCATGTACATCTCAACAACATTTGGAAGGTCAGTGCATAGTTTGCAGTTGCCGAAGAAGGTACCCTTGAGTGTCTTCTCCTTCAGGAAATTCATCGGATGAGTCTTGAAGGCGTCGTCTTTGTTCGGCACTCCGACGAGTGCTGCCACACCCCATCCATCGTGAACGCATTCAAAGCAGAAATCATGGCCTTGATGCTTCCTGTGCACTCAACACTTCGGTCGACTCCCTCCGTCAGTCATTTCAGCAAGGACCTCCTGAATTGGCTTACGAATATCTGTTAGGCTCCCATCTCTCCTGACGCTGATGATCCTTGTTCGACCTCCAACCGAAGGGCAAAAGGGGCGGCTGTCGTCGACGGCGAAGGTCTTCAAGGTGGCGTCGGAGGTCGCGGTGGTCGAACTTTTCGAGTCGGTCGGCGACACGCTGGGGTACGTGAAGTTCTACGGAGAAGACATCATGCCGCTCGAGAAGCACTCCAGTCCAATCACTTCGTGGGATTATTTGCTTGTCTCCTTCGTCCGTTATGAGAAGTTCTCGTGTATGCGAGTTGCAACATGGTTACAAGAGCACAACAATTCCAGAGAAGGTACGACTACTGGATATTTTAGCTAAGGTTGCAGAAATATGCAATTCTACTATAAAAACCGGTAAAAACGACCACCAGATCCTGGATTAGCTATTTTCAATGTATGCACCATGTACATTCTCACTTTACGCACATAATACATCAACATTACTATATTAGGCACCACGCATCAGACGAGACCGTAAGAGGTTCGACAATCAACAGGGGGCAACAGCCACTTGCCTTCGAAGCTCATAGTCCCGCTCCTATCAAGATCGTGCATCCTGATTATTTGCTTCTCATTGGTCTGGGCTGCTGCCGCTTTGAGTCTCGGATGACGACGTAGGGCAACCGCAGCAGCGAATCTCCTTTAGGAACAAAGACAAAGCTGGGTAGCTCGTCGGGGACTACCCGAGCCAGTAGTACTGGCGGTGGTGCTTCTCCTGGAGGAGCGCAGGATCCAAAACATTTTTGAAAAACCCCCCTTTCGTGATAGCTGCCGTCGTTGTGGTGATCCCCCCATTTTTTTTTCTTTGATCGGTAGACCAACCTCCTCCATTTCTCCTTGTCTGCCACCTTCCCTTTTTTTCTTTTTTCTTTTTTGCATGAGCCACCGCCGTTGGAGGGAGGCATCATCTGTCCTTCTCTCGGTGGAAGTCCATCTGCTTCTCATCATGCTACCCTTCTTTCTTCCATCCGCCAATCTCCCCTCCTCGTGTTAGCAAAGCACGTTTTAAAGTGAGGTGAGAGGTTGCACGTCCCAACGACCAATCTTTTCGGTCTGGGATCGAAGAAAGGCAGATCCTTGCTGCCATCAACATCCATTTCTCCTCTTTAGCTCTGGTCAGCGAGTTCTCCTAGCAAGGCCACCGAAAGAGCCCCCCTCCTCTTGTCCAAAAGGCCCCTTGGATTTTTGATGGACATCATCTTTGTGTCTCCACTAATTCGTGTCTTGGTCCCCATTCGCATCCCTTGCCGCTTATGCTCTATCTCTTGGATAATCCTTAGCAGCTCTACGGAAGTTAGTAGGTATCGTTGGTGTCTGTAGGCAATAACATTATACACAGTCTGTGCTCTCTTCTCGGGTTCCCTAAAAGATGCTTTAGCCAAATCCTTCTCTAGAAATAACTTCTGTTTTGGTAAAAATCTTGGCTGCATCAATTAGGATATGCACGGGTATCCATGAAGGGACCATACTGCCTGCAATTTTGCTTATAGGTGCAACAAAAACACCCCCATCCATAGACTGCCCAAAGAGGGAGTACGGAAGAGCACCGTAATCTGGGTTTCTCTTTAACCTTGGAGAAATGTTCGATCACATCATAAATGATCCTATCAAAGTCTAGAATGTAGCAATGAAGACCTTCTGCTGAGATGTATCCAGAAGCCATCTTTTTGTGAAAATCTCTAATTTTCTAGAATTCGCTTCACATTTCCCCTGCCCCTTCGATCCTTCTTTTGGTATCTTGAAGAGAACGTGATCAATCCCAAGCTGAACATTCTTAAAAACCTCATGATTCTGATCCCTCCAAATTGAACGTCAACTCCTCCACGCTCATAGCTTCTCTCAGGTCAAAAGTGTTAAAATCATTGTCTACACAAGAGCCTAGTGTGTTTGCCACAAAACCATCATACGTAACTTTCCACCCACCTCTGCAAGTTTTGAACATTCCAAGGTCTAAACAGCGAATATGGACCAAAATACCCTTACCAGTGGATTTAGGATGATAAAACAATCCCAATGAAACGCCTTTTATCTAATATTGAGAAATTTCGGATACCATTGGGCTGAGATAAAAATTTTGGTTATTAGAGGACAATGTCACGACCCCAGAAATGTGAAAAAAAGAAAAAAATTACGGAGCTGAAATGAACTTTCTACAAAATATATATTTTTTATTTTTTATTTTTAATTAATCTGAAAATGGGATTAACAAAGAAATTCCCAATTTAAAATTAATTTATATAGATTTTCTTTGGCCAAAATGAAGATAAAATTAAAATAAAAATACTGAGCATGTTTTTGTATTTTTGTGGCCTCAAATGTTATTTATTTTTAATTTTTAATTTTTTTTAAGAATATTAAAAAAATACGAAAAATATGAAAAATTATTTTTTTGTTCAAAATTGGTTTCCTAGGCCTGGCCAAGATCTCCAAAGTTGGTTTTGCAATTTTCTCATTTTTTTTTATGGATTTTCTATTAATTTTCGAAAATAAAAATACTGAAAAATACCAAAAATATGGAAAATCATTTTTTGGTCAAAATTGGTTCCCTAGGCTTCGCCAAGGTCTCCAAAGTTGATTTTTCAATTTTATGAATTTTTATGGATTTTATATTAATTTTAAAATAGAAAAGATGATAAAAAATCAGGTGTCAACAGCTGCCCCTCTTTGAAAGGAAGCTCGGTAGAGGTTCATTTTAAAGACGAGATGACACCTGAATCCTAATCGACTCGACACAAGAAATAAACAGAGTCGTGACATTCGATCTCCAATACTCCTCTTAGCAAGTTTCAATTCAGACCCAATTTGAGAAGGCTTTCAGGCGGTGAGGGATAGGCAAAGAGGAGAGTTTACCTGGCACTTACCTGCCCGTTGTGTGGTGGTTGCTTGACACGCATGTTCTACTGAAAATGGAATGAGAGCCTAACGATTCGTTATAAGAAAACCTTAGGGTGGTTGAACTTGAACCCGTATGGTAGATTACCCCATGGTAGATTCCTAATGAAAGGATTCTACTGATTAAATTTTGATTCAAATTTGACCCGTATGGTAGGTCACCCCATGATAGATTCCTAATGAAAGGATTCTACTGATTAAAATTGGATTGAGATTTGACCCGTATGGTGGGTCACCCCATGGAAATGCCTGTAAGAAGGACTTTGTGCCTGTAAGAAGGCTTTTGTGTGCCTGTAGAAAAGACTTTGGGTGCCTGTAGAAAGGACTTTGGTGCTTGTAAGAAGGACTTTGGTGTGCCTGTAAGAAGGACTTAAGAAGGACTTTGGGTGCCTGTAGAAAGGACTTTGGGTGCCTGTAAGAAGGACTTTGGTGCCTGTAGAAAGGACTTTGGGTGCCTGTAAGAAGGACTTTAAGTGCCTGTAGAAAGGACTTGATGCCTATAAAAAGGACTTCGGGTACCTGTAAGAAGGACTTTGGTGCCTGTAAGAAGGACTTTGGTGCCTGTAGAAAGGACTTTGGGGTGCTTGTAAAAAGGACTTGGGTACCTATAAGAAGGACTTCGGTGCCTGTAAGAAGGACTTTGGGTGCCTGTAAGAAGGACTTCGGTGCCTGTAAGAAGGACTTTGGTGCCTGTAAGAAGGACTTTTGGTTGCCTGTAAGAAGGACTTTTGAAAATGGACCATTCCGTGTTGGGGTTTCCAATGGAAGGGCTCCAGAGACAATATACCCTAAATGTCACCTTTTGGGTAGACTGAAGAGGTATTAATTGAGAAAATGATTTTCGGGTGCCAATCTGGGATTTGGGGAGACCAGGAATCCTGCAGACGCTCAAACCCAATTTCACTTATCATGAAGGGTGTCATTCTGGGATCTGGAGAAACCAGGAATCTTGTAGAAGCTCAAACACAATTTTGTTGTCCCATCACTTTAGGAATAAACCGATGAGGCAAAGATCAAGAACACGAGAGTTGGTCAATCATGATTTGATAAAGCTTGAGAACACGAGATTATATCAATTGTGAGCTGATGAAGACTTCATGAGAGCATGTTGATCATGAGTCGCAAGGGTTTAGAAGACTTACCTGGATCTTCTGAGTTAATGATCGAGGCATAGATAGACTGATTGTATCATGTCTGCTTGCTCACCGAATGACCTTATGTGCTGCAATGGATTTGAGCACCCAGACAATAATCAGAATTGAAAGGTTCAGACTGAAGATATACTCATCTGAAAATGCTTGGCGAGCATTAGCCAACAGGACTTGTTTGTTCAATAGCCCTTGGATGAATTTCGAGACCTTGGAGGGTAACTCGACTATCAGGAATGCACTTCCTGTCAGACAGTGTCAGAGGTAACATGTGCAAGCATTTTTATCAATGAGTTCATCGGTTCATGCAAAACCATTCAGTTGAGTTTGCAATGATTAAAACCGTATGTGTATGCTCATAATGTGGATCATGCATGACTATTCTGTCGAGTTTGCATTTCCAATTCTGTCCAGGGAGGTTATCATGTCATGGATACCTCGAATGTAACCTGAATGGGGACTTCAGTCCGAAAGGGCTTTCTCTCATTCTCGAGAAAGGCTGTTTATCCTGATTGCAGGATTTGAAAAGAAATCACTCAACCTTACCATCATCGCATTCAGCGAGGGTTTGAGTAATCTCGCAATTGATACGATCAAGCCGATCTGGATGTCTTGATTAGGACCATAATGTGGGTTAGGTCAAAGGCTTATCAAAGGGGACTCATTTTGAGTCAAAGCCATTGAAAAAAAGTCTTCATCATCTGCTCCGGGTTTACAAGTCAAGAACCCTACAAAAATGAGAGAGAAATAGTCTAGCTCGAACTTCTTCGAGCGATGCTTAAAATCATTCAACTCTTACGTTAATTCAAGTGCTCTAATCAGAAGAGACTTTCAAGGGCTGTAACGTAGGTTGGGATTTAGGACTTAGAAATGAAAGGCTCGTTTTGGCTTAGAAAAATATATGAGAAGGGCTTGGTGTTGGTGATCATTGCAGTCTTGTCACCGATCTTTGACCTTCCTGAATTTGTCTTTAATGAATACCACCATTGGCTGAGGGGTGGTAGTTCTTCTACACTTTGCAAACTGACTTCTTTGGGGATCCTTTTTCGGGAATTCTCAAAATGTATGTTCGAAGTCAGAAGTTCATTATAGATGCATGGGCATTGGCCTTGCTTTTGATAGGCACTTTGCTCTTTCTGCCCAAGATTTCTGGAGTTGCCCTTGCTTTTCTTACTCCCGACTCCCTTTTGTTTGGGAACAGGCCCATTTTTAGGCTACACTTTTTTTTCTTTTTGACAAGATGATTTTCGAAAATTGATACTGGACATTACATGGAAAGTCTAGCACATGACATGAGCTCATTTCGAGGGTTTATTGTTGACCCAATTTCTTTGATTCTGCTCTTTGGAGAAAGCGCCATCCTTCTCTGGAATGAGCAATGATCACCAACAAGGGCTTATGAAATGAATTTCTAGGCTCAATTGGGCTATGCAAAGGATGTGTGTGTAGGATAGAGAAACGAATGCTCTTCGTCACCCTAAAACACTCGAATTAAAATTCGAGTTAAATGCAAAGAAACACTCGAAGATTGATATTAGTCCAAGCAAGATGATTTCTAACCATTTTCATCATGATAACTGCTGGAACTACCTCCATTTGGCCCCGATATGGGGTGGTTCTTGACAGGGGTTATAAAATGAAACCGCCGCTCAAATGGGTTGTCAATGGGCACCTGTAGTGTTTAGGGTAGAGAAATGAATGCCTCTTTCCTTTCGGCTACTGTACCTTTTGCAAGAAAACCCATTGCCTTGGAGAATGCGGAATCTGCCTACCACTCAACTCACTGTGGATTAAATACAGGACGTATGTGGAAATGGCTTGCCTTTCATCGTCCTGTCATGCCCCATTCTGTACATTCGATGCATCATGTACATTTTATACCCCCAGTCAAAATTGACAAATTGAACATGCAGAACAGTCATGCATAAATCATGGAATGTGTAAACATCATGCAAATATGGCAATACAATGTACAAGTATGGAAATTGCCCCCTGGCTGTGTGGGCGAATCAAACTTGTTGGGGGCCTATTCCCTGAGTCGAGGAGTAGCTTGTTTCTGGTTTTGTCTCTTTTCGATCCAGGGTTCGCCATTGATTTCCCCTATTTCATCAGACAGATCGCATCAGGCGATCATAACTTGGCCCCTTGGGGCTGTTTTCTTTGACGTATCAGATGTTAGTTTAACATTTCCTGTAAAAAGGAAGGAGACATGTTAGCCAGTATCAGAAATGATGAACTGGACACGATACTGAGTTACCCTTGAGTGCTTCGCGCAACTCCTTTACCAGTTTTACCGCTCGGGATTTTCTCCGTGGGTATGTCAAGTTAGACATTTCCTGTCAAACAATGGAGGAAAAGACGTGTTAGTCAGTATTAGAAATGATGAATTGGATACGATACTGGTTTACCCTTCATTTTGAATGTTTTGCATGATCCCCTTATCAGGTGCATTGGGTCGAGTTTGTCTCTAGTTTTCATTGGACACTTAATCACTTGGACCATGGCTTGGGGATCGGACTTGGATTACTTCGGCTCACCGTCACTTCCCACGCCATCGGGCCTACAGGGCCTTAGGCGTCCATAGAAGTTCTCTTTTAGGTATTGATCTTCGAGATGACATGGTCTCGGGCCTTTTCGCGTTACAATGCTTTTCAAGGTGATTTACAATCCCTGTTAAGAATGGGAGGAAACAATTCAGCACTCAAGACGATCATGAGTAAATTGGAACGATACAGAATTACCATCCTTTGAGATTGTTCACGCCCTTCGCCTTTTTCTTGTTTGAAGTCAGTCATTCAGTAATGATGTCCACGAATCTATTTGCCCAAAGTTTTGATTAATAGGGGAATTTCGTTTTTGGGTACGACTTGTATTTTCGGGTCAATTTGCAAATTCCTGTAAACAGAAGGGATCTAATTTAGAATCGAAAAAATTTGAGGGTAAATTGAAACGATACTGCTTTACCCTTCTAGTTCACGCGACTTTTACTCGCAATAAATTCACTACGAGTTTGGTGTGGTAGCAGACTCGAGCATTTAATAGGAGAACAGGAAATTGCTACTTCTTGCTTTTGCGTTCATTCTGAACATCAATAAAAGTAGAAAACATCCAATGCAAGGAAATGAAGCGTCTGCATTCGTTCAAGATCGATTTTGCTCCCTCAGCAGGCTCTCCCATGATCAGCTGGCTTCATTCTAGACCAGGTATGCATCGGCTATGTTGAAGGACCCGTGATCTCAGCTTCGAAATACAGACTCCCTGTACATATTACAGTCCCAGTGCTTCATCAACATTAAACTGGTTGATCATGGCGGTGAGTTCATCCTCAATGCCGCTTGTCTGGTGGTGATACATCTCCCCTTCCCCGGGAGGTATTGATGCTGATCCAGTAGCATTAGTCTTTTTGTACCCTGCTCCAACAGAACTCGATTCTGTTATAAATTGGTCTAACTCGCTTCTCAAACACGCATTTTCAATCCTCAGATCATGCATTTCATTGAAGGCGAGGAGGAGGCTGTTGCAGTTAGGGCAGGTGGCGGAGTCAAAAGCCTCTTTATACATCTTGTTTTCCGCTCGGAGGTTTTCATTTTCAACTCTTAGAAACTCGGCTTCGTTGTGCTCATGACGAGTCTTCATTCGGGTTCGCCTATTTTGAAACCAGAACTTGATTTGTGAAGGTTCAAGTCCTAGCTCTTGACTTAGTTCCATTTTCTGTTTGCCGTCTGGCATAGGACATGTTCTGAAGAAATCCTCAAGCCTTTGTACTTGCTCCTTAGTATGGCGACGGTAACGCTTCTTTTGACCCTTACCGTTGTTGTCCTTATCTTTATTGAGATCTTGGACGTCATCGGCGGAAGGGCCAGGCTCCATAGGCTCGATCCCAAACATGGTTTCGAACTCTTCCTCTCCCATATTTAGCAGGCAACAATAGCTTTCGGAAGTATTGGGTTGAGACATCTTCGATTTGGTCGATGATTTCTCAAGGTTTACTATATCTTTCTGTATTTTCACTCTCTCTGAACCGTGTATGCTTTAAAACTCTCTTCAACGTATGAATAAAGATTATCAGGAGGATGTCTCTTTTAAAATTTGGCGTCGGCTTAGCATATGTATCACTTCTCCCGAGAGTTTTGTCTTTCTCAACCTTTCCTGCGTGTTTCTTGCTTAGCTCGTCTTTTCTCATCTCTTCATAGTGGTAGAGTCCCTATCAACGTCTCTACCGTCGATTTGCTGGCGTGTTCTCCTATAAAAACGAATCCCCTTTTCCTTGTCTCCCACCCAAGTCACCTTTCTTTCTTCTTTTTCAAAGTTGTGTTATCCTGTCAAACTTTTGGCAGAGATGTCGGATTTGCTTGGCTCGAGATTGGAGACGAGTAGCGGAGGTGATACTGATAGGGAATGGTAGACAGGAAAATCTAGCCAGTAGAGACTTTCACTGCAAAAATGAAAGGGAATGCGGCAGTATATGTTCTTCATATTTTAGAAACATTGGAACGATACTGTTTCACCCTTGTATGTACTTCCATTGAATTTGAATTGAGGAAGTTCCTTCATTTGGATTGGATTGGATTGTATGTCCCGAGTTGCCCTTCACTTTGAGCTTGCCACATAAGTGCTTTGCTTAGTTGGGCCTTGTTTTCTTTCGAGTTGCTTTGGACCATCATCATTTTTTTTATGCCATCGGGTCCGTGGACCGGAGGGCTCCTTTAATTTAAAGGTTACCTTCAAGGCAAATGAGTCCTATCGCATTCCATTGGGTCATTTCATTTTGCGACACTCTTGAGGCAATTTGCAATCCCCCGTCTTCGAGCTCGCCTGGGCTTTTCACTTGAAATTTCCCTACGTGAGGCCATTCAACATTTCTCATTATGGCAGTCAGCGACGTTGCCACAAATTGATCCGCCCTGAGTCTAGCATAAAAAGGGATTCACGCATTCGACGGGATAAAAAAAACAAATTACCCCATGCCCCTGAATTAAATCTAGACATCTAGAAAGCTGGAAATATCACACGCAGGGGAATTAAGTATGAAATGAAAGGTGCACTTGTTCAAGGTCAGTTCTGCCTCTCCTGCGGCTCTTCGATAATCAGCTAGTCTCATGCTGGTTCAGGCATGGATGACCGATGTTTGAGAGTCCCTAATCACTGGCTTCCGACCATGGCTTCGGATGTCTGTCAACCTTAAACTGGTTGACCAGGGCAGTAAGCTCATCATCTGGGTAATCTCTTGAACCTTCCAGCAACTGATGCTCGAATTAGGCATTATTATTGGCAAATGCTGACGGTAGATTTCTCATTCTGTCCTCGCCATGAGCAATTTGACTTCTCGAGCTGAAGTCTTCATCATTACTCCAGAAAGTGTGGGGATCACCAACTGTCCTGCTGCCAAGAACGCCTTCCATTCGAGGATTAGAGAAGTGGAAGTGCTCAGGATAATTTCTTGTCTGATTCTCTGGCTGCGCAGGCGCGCTGATCATGGGATGAATTCTAGCCACGGGTTGGTGCTCAGACCAAGGAGTTTGAATACACTGCCCCTGCGGTCTATACTCTTGAAGAGCATTAGGGTGATTCTGGGGGATACTTTGATTAACGCCTGGAGGATTGATGGCACGGCTACTGGCTTGGTTGATGATGGGAAGTGGCTCGCCCCATGCTAACCTGCGGAACTTATGGTGGCGAGGAGACTCGACATTCAGGATTGGATCAGTCCCGCCTTTGTTTTCTTGATTCTGAGCTGTATTTTGTTCTCTCACCCTTTTTCTGTACTTCTGAAGATGACTCGAAACATTTGCTTTAGTGAGTCCCTCTACGTTCATAATTTCCAGTATATGTTGCGGCCGTGCCGAATCGATTCCTACCTGCTGAACTGCATTAACAAACATATGATGCAGCTCGGGAGACCAACTCATCTTCTTTCTCCAGTTGCTTGGAACAAAATTGAAGGTTTGATGCTTGTTCTCATGGTCGTGCAATTGCTTCCTTACCACGTGCTGCCATATGTTTTGAAGCATCTGAACTCTAACTGGTTTCGTTACGATGTCTTGGGCCCCATTTAAGACAGCCTTCATTATGGCTTGCTGATCATCGCTTGCCGATATTACGAGGACTGGCATGTTTAATTTAGAATTGATGACTTCCAAGAGAGTGAAAACATCCATGTCAATCCCTACCATGGCGGTGAGGACGATATCAAACTGGTCACCACTCCTCCTTAATATCTCTAAGGCCTCTGTCGCCTTTGCTTGAGCTACAACCTTATACCGGCATTTTCTTAATACGGTAACAAGGATTGACAGAGAGACTGGATTACCGTCAATGGCCATGACCAGTAGACCCTCAGGGTAAGGAACTTCATCAGCTTTGACCAGGGTTGAACATGCGCCCGTTCCCCTAATGCTCGACATATTTCTGGATCTATGACTGCCGATTCGAGACCGCCTCAGGATGTCTTCTCGGACTTGAGGGATCACGGGATCGTTGATGGCTTCTCGTAACAGGCTTTGAAAGCCAATGCTTTGATGATGAAGGTTTTGAATTCCTCTCCCACGAGAACTCCTTCCTCTCTATCTTTCTCCTGCGAGTTCGTGCAGATGAACCCTCACTATCAAATGAGGACAAATTCTTTCTCTGGCAATAGCAACGACTTCCCCATTCACGGGCAATGCTATTAGATTTACCGAGGGAAAAATCTGACATTCAGCTTTTGATCAAAGGGGAAATCCTCGTTTATCGCTCAGTTTGTCTTCTTCTTTCTTTTCGCGGTAGAGGGCCCCTATCAAGATTTCCACCGTCGATTTACTGGCGGGTCCTCCAATGAAGACGAGTAATATCTCTCTTTCTGCCGAGAATTTCTTTGTCCCCCACTCAGCTCGTCTTTTCGTTCTTTCTTTTTTCAAAGCGGTGGAGTCCCGTCAGCTTTTCCACAGAGACGTCAGGTTTGTTCGGCTCGAGGTTATCACTTGACTGGAATTTGAGCCACCGAGGGTGTTGCCGACAGAGAATGGTAGATAGAAAAACCTATAAGGACTACCCCTGTGAAATCAGTATTTAAATTGAAGCAGATTACCATCTTCGCATTCTGCTCATCTGCCTTACCTCTCTCCCCCTTTCTTTCGTATTCTGCTTTCAAAAATGGCCAATTCTCCTAACCACACCTTATCCGTCGAAGTCCTGGCTGGGTGGGAGAGACTCTACAATCTTCTTGGTAGAGGTTACGCTCATGTAGCCAAAAACTCTGCCGTTGAGGCTGAAATCCTCGGTTTATTCAGGACCGTGGACGCTGCTTCTGTTGAGGGTACCCAACTAGGGAAGGAGTATCGGAACTTCTCGACCGTCTTCATCAATTTTCTGGCTGCCTATAACCGCGCTTATGAGACGGTCCTTGTGACCGCCGTCGTGAAAGCTCGTTACCGAGACCGGCACGAGCGTCTGGCAACAGTCACATTTGTGGCTGATAATCACAAAAAGGCCCTCAAGTTTGCCAACGATCAGCTTTCGTGGCTGGTTCGTGAGAGGGGAAAGCTGGTGGACCGTCTGGCCTTGGTCCGAACTTACGCCGAACAGGAGCCAGGCAATATTGTGATGAGGTGCAAATGTAGTTGGCTGCAGGAGAGACTTGATGACATTACGGCAGACATTGCCTTCGAGAGGGCAGCGATCCCGGACCTGGAGTTTGCCGTTGAGCATTACGAGGCCACTATGGCCCAGGTTAAAGAGAAGTGCGATCGCCTCTTCTTTAGGCTCGCGGAGCTTGATCCCGAGAACGCCCGGTGCATCCAGAGCATCAACTTCATGGAGAGCCAGCTGAGCTCCTTTGTGATGCTTATTAGGGCTCAATTTGATTTCATTTTTCCTCCCCAGTGAGTTGTTGTAAGGGTTTGTTGGTGAATGGAATGAAGAGAAAGTTTCACGTGTTTGTGCTTTTCATTTTCCTGCCATTTCTTCGCCCATGTTGCATGATAGGACGATTCACGGTACTGAAAACGTTGAGGCTTAACACTCTTCTTGGTGTTCTTGTTATCTGCTGCCGGCGATGATATCAAGGACATTAACGAAGGGTTCGGTGGCGGCCCCCACCGGTCACAGCGCCGTGAGTCAGTCGTGTGAATTATTGCAAATCGACTACTCGATTAGTGCTCCAATAAACAAACCAGGCTGCCCGTTGCTTGCCCCACTTTATTCATGCCTATCTCTTTCGGCGTCTACTTGAATGTGTCGGTCGTCGGTAGCGTTGGGAGAAACGTCTATGGGCCACGCTCAACAATAATTCTCCGATCCATCAAAATTCTCCACGTGGTTCGAACCCGAGATAGTTTAAAAGGCAGGCCTTTGATGGATTTAATCAGTAAGGCGTTGCAAGGTCGAGTTAGTATACTTTCCCCACAGGTTCTGATTACGAAATCTATTCTTTTCAGAAAATATACAGGAAGCCCCAAATGCCTCACGCCTGATCCGAATACATTTTCCGCCGTATAAAAATATATATCCCATACATGCTGGCTAATTGACGTAATTCCATCTCTAGGAGAAGGGACCTCTTCGCTTGCCCCCAAGATTATCAGCTAAGGTATCGATAATTTTCGCCTTTTTGTATTCTTCAAGAATATTCCTGGTATTTTATCGCCGATTAGCCCAATTTTGCTCCTGGGTACTTGTGATTTCCTGCAAAAGCAAATGACATAATTAGTAGGTGATCCAAGAAAGGTCGGTCCATGATTCCTACATTAGTCCAATTTTATTTTTCAATTTTAGAGAAAATTTTCTTAGAAAAACATGGGTGAATTTCTCAAAAAGAATTTTCTTGCTAATTTTTACAACTTGAAAAATGTGATAAAACCTCTTAAAATTTAGCAAATTTCCCGAAGGGATTTTCCTTTTATCAGAATGAATTTTTAGGGATAAATTTGTCAAGAAAATCTCATTTCTATTGAAGTAGAAAAATGTAACAAAATCTTTTACTGGTCGACAAAATTTTCCTAAGGGATTTTTCACACTTATTTTTTCAAAAATGGGACATTAATTTGATTTTTATTTTCTTTTGAAAAATGACCTTGATGTTAAATTCAAAATTTGACCGACACCTAACATGGACCGACCAAAAATAAATACAAGATGAAGTTAGAAAACTTACTTTCACCGTCAAAAATACCATGTAAGTCGCAAAGGCATGCACATGAATCGTGAGTTTAAATCTTAGCCTATCTACTCTAAAGGCTGACAAATTGAAGCGAAAGACTTACGGCAAGGCGACAATCTCGCGCACATAATCAAGATTAGCCGTAACCCCTACGACGTAATCAGGATTAGCCGGGTCTCCCCACTTCGGCTGCTCGAGCTAAAAATTAAAACCACTGCTTTGGTAATCTTACCAAGCCCGAGGCTTAACTTTTAAACTCATTTTTGAAAAGAGGTTCGGGATTGAATCTGGGCTAACTTTCGACGTGATCTCACGCCGAACGCTAAAACCAAATCACAATACCATCCTAAAACTAGTGGCCCAGGTCCGGCCACAGGACGTGTGTGATGTAGTGCTAAAACTGTAAACACATGCACAACATTTAAATGCAAACAGCGCTTCAATAATATGCAGAATTTAAACAAACAATTCCTACACCAACCTGCAAAACAAAGGGTTAGTCAAACACTCCACCCCTTATAACTCCCATCTGCAAGACCATTTAACACCTAAAGATTAGAATCCACCCAATTCAGATCAAATGAATTTTCATGAAATTTTTTAGTCCTAAGTCCTCTAAGTTCTTAAATTTTGAAAAATTAAGAACAAGTCCCCAGAGGAGTCGCCAAGCTGTCGCTACCTAAAATTCATTTTTAGGTTAATGGATTACCAGATTAATTAATTAAATTAACTAACCTAGTTCGAGCTCTCCCAAGCTCTACCGAATCGCGACTTCGATTTTTATTCAAATGATTTTAGAGTTTGGAGTCGCCACTAATCGTTCTTGGTAGGTCGATTAGAAACCTAAATAAATTTGTGGGAGAACTAATTTATTTCTGCGAACCAGAGAAAATGAGTTCGGAGACTTGGTTACGCTAGATTACTCTAACGCCCTTTCGGTACCATTTCATGAAAATTCATTTGAGATGACTTGGAAAGATTTAGGGTCAAATTGACCAGAAGGGTAAAATGGTTATTTTTCAAGGCTCGAGAAGTGGAAATATGTCAAACTAGTTAAATGTGATCATTCCTTAATTTCCACAATTTCTGAGAATTTTTTGAATTTTCTTTTCAATTTTCTGGAGACAGTTTATCCATGAAGGGTAAAACTGTAATTTCATGAAGAAATGGGAGTGAAAGTCACAAATATGGGTCTAGCTAGTCAGAATTGACCATTTTCCATTTTCTGCAATTTTCGAGGATTTTTCAAAATTTTTCGAGACAATTTGCCCATAAGGGGCAAAATCGTCATTTTGAAAATATCAAGAAGGGACAAATCATAATTTTTATAATATCAGAATTTTTGGAAACTCTTGAGGATTTTTAGAATTTTTATGATTTTTTATGATTTTTTTATTATTATTTTTTTATTATTTTATTATTGTATATTAAAAAAAATCGAATCGGGCCGGATGGGTCTAATCTGCGCCATAGGAGCCCGATCCGAGCCTTAAGGGCCCAAGTCCGTCTAAGACAAAGCTATTCCTTTTTATTTTCTTTTCCACTAAGCTCAACTCTTGAGAATAGCCCAATTCCGTCCTAGCCCAAATATAATCAGATTACTAAACAAGTCTACATACTAGCCCCATACCAACTAGATCAATGTAGACCTACAACCTTCTCCTAGAACTTCATTACGAGGAACCACAAGATCTCGTCCTTCATTTTTTAAAACAACCACGACAAACAAAAGATCATGCAAACTCACCTTAATGGGATTGAATCTACGGGCCATTGCTCACTAGCAACCTTCAGTCCATCGATCCTCGTCTTCGTCGTGTTCTTGATAGCGGGGCTTGGTCTCGGGAATATTGGCAATGTCAATGAAGGTGATTACACTTTGACCAGCTTTAAGATATTGCTGCATTTTTGTATTAGGGTGCACAGCTTATTGATGGTTGCGTTTATTCCCTTCGTCTCGTCTGGGAGGGAATCCTCAGGATCGAACTTTAAGGCCATGAGCTGAGACCTTGAACACAACGTAGAGAAGTATCCCAATCATCTACTGTTCTCTGTTCTTGAACTTCAGAAGCTGCTTGAATAAGTGCCATGCACCACTCGTCTGTTGGTTTGTCCGCGAGCAAAGCATGGGCGGAAGGTTAGGATATTGAGGCTGATCTGCAAGCGAAGCAGGGGCGGAAGGCTAGGACTCTATCTGTATCGTTCTCCCTCCTAATCTGAGCTCAAACGAGTTCAGCGAGCTCCTCTTTTAGAACCGAGAGCTCTATCTTCAGTTTCCTTTCCAGCTGCTCCAAGACGGGCACGCCCAGCCATCGACTACCACGACTCTCCCTTAAGCATGTAGCCGAAAGACTTGTTGATCTCAGAGAGACGGACTTCACGCATGATGAACTTCTCCAGCTCGAGCCCCTTCCTCATGTACATCTCAACAACATTTGGAAGGTCAGTGCATAGTTTGCAGTTGCCGAAGAAGGTACCCTTGAGTGTCTTCTCCTTCAGGAAATTCATCGGATGAGTCTTGAAGGCGTCGTCTTTGTTCGGCACTCCGACGAGTGCTGCCACACCCCATCCATCGTGAACGCATTCAAAGCAGAAATCATGGCCTTGATGCTTCCTGTGCACTCAACACTTCGGTCGACTCCCTCCGTCAGTCATTTCAGCAAGGACCTCCTGAATTGGCTTACGAATATCTGTTAGGCTCCCATCTCTCCTGACGCTGATGATCCTTGTTCGACCTCCAACCGAAGGGCAAAAGGGGCGGCTGTCGTCGACGGCGAAGGTCTTCAAGGTGGCGTCGGAGGTCGCGGTGGTCGAACTTTTCGAGTCGGTCGGCGACACGCTGGGGTACGTGAAGTTCTACGGAGAAGACATCATGCCGCTCGAGAAGCACTCCAGTCCAATCACTTCGTGGGATTATTTGCTTGTCTCCTTCGTCCGTTATGAGAAGTTCTCGTGTATGCGAGTTGCAACATGGTTACAAGAGCACAACAATTCCAGAGAAGGTACGACTACTGGATATTTTAGCTAAGGTTGCAGAAATATGCAATTCTACTATAAAAACCGGTAAAAACGACCACCAGATCCTGGATTAGCTATTTTCAATGTATGCACCATGTACATTCTCACTTTACGCACATAATACATCAACATTACTATATTAGGCACCACGCATCAGACGAGACCGTAAGAGGTTCGACAATCAACAGGGGGCAACAGCCACTTGCCTTCGAAGCTCATAGTCCCGCTCCTATCAAGATCGTGCATCCTGATTATTTGCTTCTCATTGGTCTGGGCTGCTGCCGCTTTGAGTCTCGGATGACGACGTAGGGCAACCGCAGCAGCGAATCTCCTTTAGGAACAAAGACAAAGCTGGGTAGCTCGTCGGGGACTACCCGAGCCAGTAGTACTGGCGGTGGTGCTTCTCCTGGAGGAGCGCAGGATCCAAAACATTTTTGAAAAACCCCCCTTTCGTGATAGCTGCCGTCGTTGTGGTGATCCCCCCATTTTTTTTTCTTTGATCGGTAGACCAACCTCCTCCATTTCTCCTTGTCTGCCACCTTCCCTTTTTTTCTTTTTTCTTTTTTGCATGAGCCACCGCCGTTGGAGGGAGGCATCATCTGTCCTTCTCTCGGTGGAAGTCCATCTGCTTCTCATCATGCTACCCTTCTTTCTTCCATCCGCCAATCTCCCCTCCTCGTGTTAGCAAAGCACGTTTTAAAGTGAGGTGAGAGGTTGCACGTCCCAACGACCAATCTTTTCGGTCTGGGATCGAAGAAAGGCAGATCCTTGCTGCCATCAACATCCATTTCTCCTCTTTAGCTCTGGTCAGCGAGTTCTCCTAGCAAGGCCACCGAAAGAGCCCCCCTCCTCTTGTCCAAAAGGCCCCTTGGATTTTTGATGGACATCATCTTTGTGTCTCCACTAATTCGTGTCTTGGTCCCCATTCGCATCCCTTGCCGCTTATGCTCTATCTCTTGGATAATCCTTAGCAGCTCTACGGAAGTTAGTAGGTATCGTTGGTGTCTGTAGGCAATAACATTATACACAGTCTGTGCTCTCTTCTCGGGTTCCCTAAAAGATGCTTTAGCCAAATCCTTCTCTAGAAATAACTTCTGTTTTGGTAAAAATCTTGGCTGCATCAATTAGGATATGCACGGGTATCCATGAAGGGACCATACTGCCTGCAATTTTGCTTATAGGTGCAACAAAAACACCCCCATCCATAGACTGCCCAAAGAGGGAGTACGGAAGAGCACCGTAATCTGGGTTTCTCTTTAACCTTGGAGAAATGTTCGATCACATCATAAATGATCCTATCAAAGTCTAGAATGTAGCAATGAAGACCTTCTGCTGAGATGTATCCAGAAGCCATCTTTTTGTGAAAATCTCTAATTTTCTAGAATTCGCTTCACATTTCCCCTGCCCCTTCGATCCTTCTTTTGGTATCTTGAAGAGAACGTGATCAATCCCAAGCTGAACATTCTTAAAAACCTCATGATTCTGATCCCTCCAAATTGAACGTCAACTCCTCCACGCTCATAGCTTCTCTCAGGTCAAAAGTGTTAAAATCATTGTCTACACAAGAGCCTAGTGTGTTTGCCACAAAACCATCATACGTAACTTTCCACCCACCTCTGCAAGTTTTGAACATTCCAAGGTCTAAACAGCGAATATGGACCAAAATACCCTTACCAGTGGATTTAGGATGATAAAACAATCCCAATGAAACGCCTTTTATCTAATATTGAGAAATTTCGGATACCATTGGGCTGAGATAAAAATTTTGGATATTAGAGGACAATGTCACGACCCCAGAAATGTAAAAAAAAGAAAAAAATTATGGAGCTGAAATGAACTTTCTACAAAATATATATTTTTTATTTTTTATTTTTAATTAATCTGAAAATGGGATTAACAAAGAAATTCCCAATTTAAAATTAATTTATATAGATTTTCTTTGGCCAAAATGAAGATAAAATTAAAATAAAAATACTGAGCATGTTTTTGTATTTTTGTGGCCTCAAATGTTATTTATTTTTAATTTTTAATTTTTTTAGGAATATTAAAAACAATACGAAAAATATGAAAAATTATTTTTTTGTTCAAAATTGGTTTCCTAGGCCTGGCCAAGGTCTCCAAAGTTGGTTTTGCAATTTTCTCATTTTTTTTATGGATTTTCTATTAATTTTCGAAAATAAAAATATTGAAAAATACCAAAAATATGGAAAATCATTTTTTGGTCAAAATTGGTTCCCTAGGCTTCGCCAAGGTCTCCAAAGTTGATTTTTCAATTTTATGAATTTTTATGGATTTTATATTAATTTTAAAATAGAAAAGATGATAAAAAATCAGGTGTCAACATCGACCTACCAAGAACGATTAGTGGCGACTCCAAAATTAAAAATCATTTAAACAAAAACCAAAGTTGCGATTCGATAGGGTTTGGGAGGGCCCGCGTTAGGTTAGTTAATCTAATTAACCTGATAATCCGTTCACCCAATTGAAAATTTTTTAGGGTCGCGACATAGGGGACCCGATTTGGACATCTCAGTCTAGGGTTTCAAACGGGTCCGTAGGGGCAACGCAATAGAGAGATCAATTGAATTCGAAAAACCAAATGCAACCAACGAAAAATGTACCATTAGGCCATTACAAAATTTGAACTATTAGAAGACAATGTCATAACTCTAGAAAAGCAAATATCGAAGATTACAGAGCTAAAAAAAATTTATATAATTTTTTTTCAATTAATCTAAAAATGAGATTAACAAAGTAATTTCTGGTTCCAAATTTATTTTTGTAGATTTTCTTTGGCCAAAATGAAGGCAAAATTAAGAGAAAAACACTCACTATTTTTTCATGTTTTTGTGGCCTCAAATGCAATCTTATTTTCAAGTATTTTCCTAATTTATGAAAAATATTACAAAATGCAAAAAATATGAAAAATTATTTTTTGTTCAAAAATGATAGCCTAAGCTTGGTGAAGGCTTTCAAAGTTGATTTTACAATTTTATGAATTTTTATGGATTTTCTATTAATTTTCAAGAATAAAAAGGCCTAAAAATACTGAAAATATGAAAAAAAAGCATTTTTGGTCAAAATTGGTTCCCTAGGCTTGGCCAAGGTCTCCAAAGTTGATTTTTCAATTTTATGAATTTTTGTGGATTTTCTATTAATTTTCGAGAAATAAAAATACTGAAAAATACCAAAAATACAGAAAATTATTTTTTGGTCAAAATTGGTTCCCTAGGCTTGGCCGAGGTCCCCAAAGTTAAATTTTCAATTTTATGAATTTTTATGAATTTCTTTTAATTTTAAAAGAGAAAAGTTGATCAAAAATCAGGTGTCAACAATTGCCTTGGTTGCACTCAAAATGAGCTTGCACGTTTGCAATAGGGGAGCAAGTTTGCGAGGTGAAGGGCTCGATTTTAGACTAAATCAGTACAAAACAAAAATGAGAATTGGCATAGGGGATGTCTAAGACTTAAACCGAACAAGGAACTTGAAGAAACACGTACAATCAGTAAGTTGCCATTAAAGGCTGAGCTTAAAAGCTTCAATGGCATTTACCTAGTTTTGCAATGGAATCGTGCGCCGTTGGCTTTGAGAGCTTTCTTGAGGTGGGGTGAAACTTCATGGAAGATCGGCAAGGCTTGGTGTCGCACGGGGAGCTCCGACGAAGCTCTCGAAGCTTTTGGCCGAGAAGCTCCAATGGTGGCGATGAAGCTCTCGGGAATCCTCCTCTCCCCTTCTCTCTATCTCTCAGTGTATTCTCTAATCATCCCCTCAAGTCTCTTTCCACTGGACGAAAGGAATCCCTTCCCCTTGCTTGAACAGATTGCTCCTCTTTTAACTTTCTCTAGCCGAATTTTTTGGCCCCGAGTTTGTTACGCCAGCTAGGCGGTTGTTGAAAGCTTTGGGTTAACGAACAGTACTCGATCATCATCTAGGCATCGCAAAAATCTAGTTTAACTTCGGTCTTCTCCTCTATTAGCTTTTCGCGTGCGTGATGAAGAAGAGTGGGATGGCCTCCAGCTTTTTAGTTTTTGACTTTTGTCTTCTCTTCTCTTTTTATCTTCTTGCGCACGAACAAAGCTTGGTCTTCAAAAAACGCTAGTGGGTGCATGTGAGCTTTGGGTTCTGTGAGCCTTTTCGGTTGACCAAGTCTATTGGTGGACTAGTTTCACGCTTTTATTTTTTTATTATTATTTTTACTATTTCAACACCAATTTTATGCTTTTTGCAAAATTTGATATTTCCTTAAACTTTTGGACTAAATGCAACTTTGGAAAAATAAAATGGAATGTCGCGACTCTAAAAATGAAAAAAAAAATATAGAGCTAAAATGAAATTTCTAGAATTTTTGATAATTAATCCGAAAAAGTGATTAACTAGGCAAACCACAATTCCAAATTAATTTTTTTTAATTTTCTTTAGGCAAAATGAATGGAAAATTAAAAGGAAAATATTGACTACTTTTCATATTTTTGTGGCCTCAAATACTTTTTTTTTAATTTTCAAGTATTTTTTATTTTATGAAAATACTAAAAAATGCGAAAAATATGAAAAATTATTTTTTGTTTACAAATGGTTGCCTAGGTTTGGTCAAGGCTTCCAAAGTTGATTTTGAATTTTTCTCTTTTTTTTTAAATTTTTTTTATGAATTTTTGAAAATGAAATGCAGGAAAATACTAAAAATATGAAAATTTATTTTTTGGTCAAAATTAGTTCCCTAGCCTAGGCAAGGCCCCCAAAGTTGATTTGTTTTTTTTAATTTTTTTAATTTTTATGGATTTTCTAAAATTTTTTAAAAATAAAATTGGCCAAAAATCAAGTGTCAACAACTATATTATAGGAGGTCCCTTTTTTATGGAACCCTTTTTGATGTAGTGTTAACTCTATCCTGACCTAGTATCTTTTTGGCGATCATAGGAAATAGCCCTGAGGATGGGCTTATGAATGTTTCGCTTCTCTAGATTAACACGATATATATATATATATATATATATATATATATTGTTGACACCTGATCTTTAATCATTTTTTCTATTGCTAAAATAATAAAAAATCCATAAAAATTCATAAAATTGAAAAATCAACTTTGGGAACCTTAGCCAAGCCTAGGGAACGAATTTTGACCAACAAATAATTTTTCATATTATATATATTTTAATTTTAAAAAACAAAATACAAAAATATTTGAAAATTTTGAAAAAATAACATTTGAGGCCAAAAAATACACAAAGATAGTTAACATTTTTATTTTAAATCTATTTTCATATTGGCCATCGCAAATTCAGAAAAATCCAATTCGAGTCACGTGTTCCTTCACGAGTATAATCTCGAATCGGGCCTAAAAAAATTTAATTTGAGTCAACTTATTTTTAACTTTCACTTTTTATGAGTTGTGACATTGTCTTCTAATATTTTAAATTTTCATCTTGGCCCAATTATACCCAAAATGACTTAATTTTGCAAAAGGGCTTTAATTAAATTATGCATTATTTTCAGCGACAAGAAATGAGCTTAAATTTGACATGTGGTAAATTTTGGTGTGTCAAAAATTGTGAGGAGATTTGGACTTAAAGAAATATATTTTTTCAGGGACTGAATTGTAAATACTTAAAATTCAAGGACTAAAGTGCAAATACCTAACTCTTGAAGGATTATTTTACAAATAATAAAAAGAAAAGTTAGTGGATAAATTAGAATAGAGAAGGGAAGATGAAGAGGAGGAGATGAAGAAGAGAAGTTGGAGAAGAATGGATGGAGAAAATAAGATAAGAATAGAGAAGGGAAGATGGAGATGAAGAAGAGTTAGTAGAGAAATTAGAATGGAAGATAAGAATAGAGAAAGGAAGATGGAGATTAAGAAGAGTTAGTGGAGAAATTAGAATGGGAGATAAATATGGAGAAGGGAAGATGAAGATGAAGAAGAGTTAGTGGAGAGATTAGAATGTGAGATAGAGATGGAGAATGGAAGATGAAAATGAAGAAGAGTTAGTGGAGAAATTAGAATGGGAGATAGAGTTAGTGGAAAAATTAGAATGGGAGATAGATGAGTAGGTTATAAAAGGAGAAAGAAGTGAGCTTGAGAAAGGATTCTAGAGAGAGAAAATTTGAAGTGTTTGGGAGGATTTTTTTTGAGAGAAAATTTTGGATGTTTGAGAGAGTTTTGGGAGATTGAAGAAAAATTTGAGAGAAAGAAAATACCAAAAGAGAGAGAATTTTGAAGATGATGCGAGTTCAAAGCTAGGGATTATCATCACAAATTCCTTCATCGATCAATATAAATCAAGAGTTCATCCTCGTCAACGAGCAAGCAAATTCGAGCTAAGTGTTTTTATTTATTCATTTGTTTATGGTTTTACTTGCAAATTAGCACAAATTGTATACACTTTCTCCATCTCCTCTTTTTTTTCCATATTTTATGTCAGGAGAAGGATATCTCTACGTCAACAGCAAAAATCTCGTAGATATGCAAAAATCGGCCCAGACAAGCTCCTAAGCTGTCCACCGATTTCTCAACTGATCTGTGACTAAAAGTCCCTCTTAATTCAAAAGAAACTCTCTATATTGGGAACATAGAGAGCGAAAATCAATTATAGAAATCCCTCCCAAAAAAATGGGAGATAAGTACTCTTTCCACTCTTCTGGTTTTAGGTGCAGATTAGCACATATTTTGTATACTGACATTTCACTCTATTTTATGTCAGGAAGCCGCAGCTTTATATCAATGGTCAACCCTATGGAAGCACAAAATCGGCTTGGAGAAGTCCTCAAGCGCGCACAAATTTCAAATTGTTGAATCAATTCGTTGTATTTTATTTTAAAGAATTCATACCCCAGAATGGAGAGGACAAAGTCCATCCGCAATTTAAATACCTGCACCATAAATCCCAAAGGGAAGAGCCAAGCCAATGCTTAGCCTCCCATTGGAGGTTTTTACTTACAGTAGTTAAATACCTGCAACTTAAATACCTGTACCTTAAATCCCAAAGGGAAGAGCCAAGCCAATGCTTAGCCTCCCATTGGAGGTTTTTACTTACAGTAGTTAAATACCTGCAACTTAAATACATGTACCTTAAATCCCAAAGGGAAGAGCCAAGCCAATGCTTAGCCTCCCATTGGAGGTTTTTACTTACAGTAGTTTAAATACTTGCAACTTAAATACCTGTACCTTAAATCCCAAAGGGAAGAGCCAAGCCAATGCTAGGCCTCCCATTGGAGGTGTTTATTCACTGTCATGTACTTCCTATAATTTAATTTTTGAATCATCAGACCCAAAAGATAAGTAGGTTGTAATACTGCACAGAAGTCGTTAACACACTCCTTCTTTCGGCTTCAAGGAATCTTTAACACTTAAAAAAATATAACAAATAAAAATATATACCATCCATGCATCCTATTTAAAAAGTGAAAACACAAAAGAGAATACCCTACTAGAGTCTTAGGAATAAATCAAGCCCGAGTTGCCAAATTAGGATATCCATGAAATTAAGGTACCGAAAGGGCATTAGTTTTAATTAACTAGTGTAACCAAGTCCCCGAGCTCCTAATCTCTGGTTCGCAGGAATAAATTAGTTCTCCCGCTAATTTATTTAGGTTTCTAATCGACCTACCAAGAACGATTAGTGGCGACTCCAAATTTTAAAATCATTTAAACAAAAACCAAAGTTGCGATTCGGTAGGGCTTGGGAGGATCCGCGTTAGGTTAGTCAAATCTAATTAACCTAATAATCCGTTAACCCCTTTTAAAATTTAAAATTTTTTTAGAGGGTCGCGACAGACTGGCGACTCCACTGGGGACGGGATTTTTAAATTTTCGAAAAAAGATACCAATTGGAATACTTGAAATTTTTCGAAATTTTAAAAGTCTTAGTGGACTTAAGCCAATGAAAATTTCATGGATATCTCGCTTCTGGCGATCTTGTTTGGGACTCATTCTATAGGTGTTATATGTTTTTGCAGGATGGGAGTTATAAGGGGCGGAGTGTTTGGCTAACCCCTTTGTTTTGCAGGCTCGGTGTTTGGTTTATTTGTTTAATTTAGCATATTTTTAGAAGCGCTGTTTTGATATCAATTGTTGTGCATGTCTTGCATACTCTGAGGATCACGACACCTGCACACACAAGCGTCTAAACCCAAGTCGCGAAATTCTTCCTAGAAAACCATATATAGGGATCGAATATGTAAAGCTCTTGCGTCGATTACGCTCGGGTTGACCATATTTTATCCCGCTCATTATCTGAATTGACAATTCTTCCCATTGTGATTTGATTGCGCGGAGGGTAAGGTTGTCAATTCAGATAGTGGGGGCCTTTTAGGTCTATACCCTGTCTCTCCTTCTTTTATTTTCTAGAGTTCACTCCTCACTTGAGTCATGCGCATGACTATGTGATTCGCATTTCTCCAAGGTAAAAGTAAGTTCTCTAATTTTATCTTGTATTTATTTTCGGTCGGTTCATGCTAGGTGTTAGTCAGTTTTTGAGCTTGATATTACGACCATTCTTTTAAAAGAAAATAAAAATTAAATTTGTCCCTCATTTCTTTTAAAAAAATTTTGAAAAAATGATGTGAAAAATCCCTTCATGGGAATTTTATTAACCAATAAGGGATTTTTGTCATGTTTTTATTGCTTCAATAAAAATGAAATTTTCCTGAAAAAAATTTTCCTCTGAAAATTTATTTCAATAAAAAGAAAAATTCCCTAAAAAAAAAACTCTAGTAAACATCAAGTGATTTTATCACATTTTTCAAATTATAAAAACTTGGAAGAAAATTCTTCTCGAGAAATTCGCTCATGTTTTTCTAAGAAAACTTTCTCTAAATAAAATTAGACTAATGTCTCGGGGGAATTGTATTGACCAATAAGAGATTTTTGTCATGTTTTTCTTGCTTCAATAAAAATGAAATTTTCCTGACAAATTTTCCTCTAAAATTTTATTTCGATAAAAGAAAAATTCCTTCAAAAAAAAAACTTTGGTAAACATCAAGTGATTTTATCACATTCTTTCAAATTATAAAAACTTGCAACAAAAATTCTTTTCGAGAAATTTGCTCATGTTTTTCTAAGAAAATTTTCTCTAAATAAAATTAGACTAATGTCTCGGGGGAATTTTGTTAACCAATAAAGGATTTCTGTCATGTCTTTCCTGCTTCAATAAAAATAAAATTTTCCTGACAAATTTACCTCTGAAAATTTATTCTGATAAAAAGGAAATTCCTTCAAAAATTTTAGTAAACGTCAAGAGATTTTGTCACATTCCTTAAAAAAAATAATAAAAAAAGAGTAATAAATCTGCAAAAAAATTCTGTATTAACCCATTTCTTCCTAAGGGAATTTTTTTTTTCTGATTTCTCTATAAAATAGAAAAAATCAAATTGGACTAATATAGGAGTCATGGACCGACATTCCTTGTGTCGCATACTAATTATATCATTTTCTTTTGCAGGGAGATCCTAGATATCCTAGACGGGTGTAAAAATTAAGTTCAAAATATATCAAGAATCATCTCCAGAAATACCAAAAGACGAAAAACACCGAGGCTTCAACCGTTAATTCCGGGGGGCAAACGAACACTATCCATCTTTGACAGACAGAGTTATGTCAATCCGTAAACTTGTATGGGCAGTGTATTCTGATATGACGGTGGATTTATACTGATTAAACACGGGGGCATATTTAATGTATTGCAGAGGATCCCGCGTCTTTTGAAAGACAATATGGATTATATAATCAGAACCCATGAAACAAATACCTTTACCTGATTAAATCAACCAGAGACCGATCTTAAAATTTCCTCTTATCCGAAACATGCGGAGGGCTTTAGAGGACCGAGGTTCTATTAATGAACGTGGCCCACAGGAATTTCTCCCGACGCTACAGGCGACCGACACGAGCAAGTGGACGCCGAAAGAAATAAAATATGGATAAAAGTGGGCAAACAACAGGTGGCCGGATTTATTACCAGCGCACTGATCGAGTTGTCATAGTGTTATTGTTTGTGATCTCAAGATGGATAGTGGGGGCCACCGCCGAACCCTTCATCAATGTTCTCGATATCATCGTCTGAAGCAATTAAACAAGAACATCAAGAAAAACATTAAGCCTCGACATCTTCGGTACCTCAAATCATTCTGTTATGCTATGCGGAAGAAACGATAGCAGGAAAATTAAACAAAAAAAAAACACACGTGAAGCTTTTCTTTCATTCCATTCATCAAAGAGCATTACAACAGCTCACTGGGGAGGAAAAGTAAAGCCAAACTGAGCCCTGATAACCATTACGAAGGAGCTCAACTGACTCTCCAAACAGTTGATGCTCCGGGTGCACCGGGCATTCTCAGGATCAAGCTCCGCGAGCCTAAAGAAGAGGCGATCGCGCTTCTCCTTAGCCTGGGCCATACTGGCCTCGTAATGCTCGACAGCAAACTCCAAGTCCGAAATCGCCGCCCTCTCGAAAGCAATATCTGCCGTAATGTCATCAAGTCTCTCCTGCAGCCAACCGCATTTGCACCTCATCATAATATTGCTCGGCTCCTGTTCGGCGTAAGTTCGGACCAAGGCCAGACGGTCCACCAACTTTCCCCTCTCACGAACTAGCCACGAAAGCTGATCATTGGCAAACTTGAAGGCTTTCTTGTGATTATCAGCCATAAATGTGACTATTTCCAGACGCTCGTGCCGGTCTCGGTAACGAGCTTTCACGACGGCAGTCACAATGACCGTCTCATAAGCGCGGTTATAGGCAGCCAGAAAATTAATGAAGAGGGTCGGGAAGTTCCGATACTCCCTCCCCAGTTGGGTACCCTCAACAGAAGCAGCGTCTAGGGTCCTGAATAAACCGAGGATTTCAGCCTCAACGGTAGAGTTTTGGGCTATATGAGCGTAACCTCTACCAAGAAGATTGTAGAGTCTCTCCCACCCAGCCAGGATTTCGGCGGAGAAGGTATGGTTAGGAGAATTGGCCATTTTTGAAAGCAGATCACGAAAGAAAGGAGGAGAGAGGCGAGGCAGATGATCGGAATGCGAAGGTGATAATCTGCTTCAATTTAAATAATGATTTCACAGGGGCAGTCCTTATTGGTCGAGTTTTTTCTATCTACCATTCTCTGTCGGCAACACCCCCGCTGGCTCGAATTCCAGTCAAGCGGCAACCTCAAGCTGAGCAGACTCGACGTCTCTGCAGAAAAGTTGGACGGGCTGCCACCACTTTGAAAAAGAAAGAATAAAAAACGAGCTGAGTGGGAGACAAAGAAATTTTCGGCAGAAAAGGAGATACGACTCGTCTTTATTGGAGGACCCGCCAGTAAATCGACGGTGGAGATCTTGACAAGGGCCCTCTACCACGAAAAGAAAAAAGGAAGACGAACTGAGCGAGAAACAAGGATTTCCCCTTTGATCAAAAGCTGAATATCAGATTTTCTCCCTCGAAAAATCTAATAGCACTGCCCGTGAAGAGGGAAGTCGTTGCTATTGCCAGAGAGAGAACTTGTCCTCATTTGATAGTGAGAGTTCATTCGCAAGAACTCGCAGGAGAAAGATAGAGAGGAAGGAGTTCTCGTGGGAGAGGAATTCAAAACCTTCACCATCAAAGCATCGGCTTTCAAAGCCTGTTACGAGAAACCATCGACGATCCCGTGATCCCTCAAGTCCAAGAAGACATCCTGAGGCGGTCTCGAGTCGGCAGTCCTAGATCCAGAAATATGTCGAGTATTAGGGGAACGGGCACATGTTCAACCCTGGTCAAAGCTGATGAAGTTCCTTACCCTGAGGGTCTACTGGTCATGGCCATTGACGGTAATCCAGTCTCTCTGTCAATCCTTGTTACCGTATTAAGAAAATGCCGGTATAAGGTTGTAGCTCAAGCAAAGGCGACAGAGGCCTTAGAGATATTAAGGAGGAGTAGTGACCCGTTTGATATCGTCCTCACCGCCATGGTAGGGATTGACATGGATGTTTTCACTCTCTTGGAAGTCATCAATTCTAAATTAAACATGCCAGTCCTCGTAATATCGGCAAGCGATGATCAGCAAGCCCTAATGAAGGCTGTCTTAAATGGGGCCCAAGACGTCGTAACGAAACCAGTTAGAGTTCAGATGCTTCAAAACATATGACAGCACGTGGTAAGGAAGCAATTGCACGACCATGAGAACAAGCATCAAGCCTTCAATTTTGTTCCAAGCAACTGGAGAAAGAAGATGAGTTGGTCTCCCGAGCTGCATCGTATGTTTGTTAATGCAGTTCAGCAGCTAGGAATAGATTCGGCACGGCCGCAACATATACTGGAAATTATGAAGGTAGAGGGACTCACTAAAGCAAATGTTTCGAGTCATCTTCAGAAGTACAGAAAAAGGGTGAGAGAACACAATGCAGCTCAGAATCAAGAAAACCAAGGCGGGACTGATCCAAGCCTGAACGTCGAGTCTCCTCGCCACCATAAGTTCCCCAGGTTAGCATGGGGCGAGCCACTTCCCATCATCAACCAAGCTAGTGGCATAGCCATCAATCCCCCATGCGTTAATCAAAGTATCCCCCAGAATCACCCTAATGCTCTTCAAGAGTATAGACCGCAGGAGCAGTGTATTCAGATTCTTTGGTTTGAGCACCAACCTGTGGCTAGAACTCATCCCATGATCAGCGCGTCTGCGCAGCTAGAGAATCAGACAAGAAGTTATCCTGAGCACTTCCACTTCTCTAATCCTCGAATGGAAGGAGTTTTTGGCAGCAGGACAGTTGGTGATCCCCACACTTTCTCGAGTAATGATGAAGGTTCCAGCATGAGAAGTCAAATTGCTCATGGCGAGGACAGAATGAGAAATCTACCGCCAGCATTTGCCAACAACAATGCCCAATTCGAGCATCAGTTGCTGGAAGGTTCAAGAGATTACCCAGATGATGAGCTTACTGCCCTGGTCAACCAGTTTAGGGTTGACAGACGTCCCAAGCCGCGATCAGGAGCCAGTGAGTAGGGACTCTCAAACATCGGTTATCCACACCCGAACCAACACGAGACTAGCTGATTATCGAAGAGCCACAGGAGAGGCAGAACTGACCTTGAATAAGTGCACCTTTCATTTCATGCTTAATTCCCCTGCGTATGATATTTTCCAGCTTTCTAGGTGTCTCGATTTAATTCAAGGACAAGGGGGCAATTTATTTATCCCGTCGAATGCGTGAATCCCTTTTTATGCTAGATTTAGGGCGGATCAATTTGTGGCAACGTCGCTGACTGCCATAATGAGAAATGTTGAATGGCCTCACGTAGGGAAATTTCAAGTGAAAAGCCCAGGCGAGCTCGAAGACGGGTAACTGTGTGTCGTTCCAATTTACCCTCAATCGTTGCAAAATGCTAAATTGGATTTGTTCCATTCTCACCCAGGGGATTGCAAAGTGCCTCAAGAGTGTCGCAAAATGAAATGACCCAATGGAATGCGATAGGACTCATTCGCCTTCAAGGTAACCTTCAAATTAAAGGAGCCCTCCGGTCCACGGACCCAATGGCATGGAAAATGATGATGGTCCAAGGCAACTCGAAAGAAAACAAGGCCCAACTAAGCAAAGCACATATGTGGCAAGCTCAAAGTGAATGGCAACTCGGGACATACAATTCAATCCAATCCAAATGAAGGAACTTCCTCAATTCAAATTCAATGGAAGTATACACAAGGGTAAAACAGTATCGTTCCAATTTTTCTAGAATATGAAGAACATATACTGCCGCATTCTCTTTCATTTTTGCAGGGGAAGTCTCTACTAGCCAAATTTTCCTGTTTAGCATTCCCTATCAGTATCACCTCCGCTACTCGTCTCCAATCTCGAGCCAAGCAAATTCGACGTCTCTACGGAAAAGTTGGACGAGACGCCACTACTTTGAAAAAGAAAGGATAAAAAATAAGCTGAGTGGGAGACAAAGAAATTTTCGGCAGAAAAGATATACGACTCGTCTTTATTGAAGAACTCGCCAGCAAATTGACAGTGGAGACAGCAACAAGGGGCCCCCTTCCACCAAAAGATGGAAGGAGACGAGCTGGGCGAGAGATACGATGAAAAGAAAATCGAGAAAGCCAGAACACTCGAGAGAGGCAATACAATTGCTAAACCCACGTCTAATTTTAAAGGAGGCATCTTCTTGATAATTCTCATTCGTGCTCGAAAGAGAGACTCTTAAAGCATACGCAGTCTCCCAGAAAAATCCATAGAGTGAAAATACAAGAAGAGATATCAAACTTTGAGAAATCGTTAACCAAATCGAAGATGTCTCAACCCAACACACTTGAAAGTTATCGTTACTTGCTGAATATGGGAGAGGAAGAGTTCGAAGCCATATTTGGGATCGAGCCAATGGAGCCCGGCCCTTCCACCGACGACGTCCAAGAGCCCGGTAAGGACAATGACAACAACGGTAAAGGTCAAAAGAAGCGTTACCGTCGCCATACTGAGGAGCAAGTACGAAAGCTTGAAGCTTTCTTCAGAACGTGCCCTATGCCAGACGGCAAACAAAAAATAGAACTGAGTCAAGAGCTAGGCCTTGAACCTTCGCAAATCAAGTTCTGGTTTCAAAATAGACGAACCCGAATGAAGACTCGTCATGAGCACAACGAAGCCGAGTTTCTAAGAGTTGAAAATGAAAACCTCCAAGCGGAAAACAAGATGTATAAAGAGACTTTTGACTCCGCCACCTGCCCCAACTGCAATAGCCTCCTCCTCACCCTCGATGAAATGTATGATCTGAGGATCGAAAATGCACGTTTAAGAGGTGAGTTAGACCAATTTATAACAGGATCGAGTTCTGTTGGAGCAGGGTACAAAAGGACCAATGATACTGGATCAGTATCAATACCTCCCGAGGAAGAAGGGACAGATCACCACCAAGCGGACATTGACGATGATATTTTCACCATAATCAACCAGTTTGATATCGGTAAAGCATCGGGACTGTGATGCACTTGTTCAGCCAGTGACCACCAGACCTTCTATATGGCCGATGCATACCTAATTTGGGATGAAGCCAGCTGATCATGGGAGAGCCTGTAGAGGAAGCAGAACTGATCCTGAATGAGTGAATGTGTTTTATTTCCTTGCGTGATATGTTTTTCTGCTTTTGTGAATGTGTAAAAGCAAGGAGTAATAATCCGACTTCCCCCTATTAAATGCTTGAATCCGCCACCTCACCAACCTCGCGACGAATTGATGGCGAGTAAAAATCTGGATAAACCTGAAGGGTAACTCCGTATCGTTTCAATTTACCCTTAGTTGCTCCAAGTTTTAAAATTAAGCCCCTTCTATTCTCAGGAAATTGCAAATCGACCCGAGAACGCAATCATATCCGAATACAAGTTGAACAAAATTTGGGGGCAAATCGACTCATGGGCATTACCACGGGATGGACAGCTTCGGACAGAGGAAAGTACAAGCGAAAGACGCGAACAATCTCAGAAATGGGTAATTCTGTATCGTTCTAATGTGCACATAATCATCTCAAGTCTTGAATTATCTTATTCCATTCTTAACAGGGATTGCAAATTACCTCGAGAAATACCGTAACATGGCATAAGGTGATACAACAAGGCTGCTTTATCCCCAAAGATTAACCTTTGAAAGGATAGCCCCATGGACACCTATGGTCCAATGGACCGAATGGTATGGGGGATGACAGTAGGTCCGAAATATCCCGAGTTCGATCCCCGAGGGTGGGGAATGTTGTATGTATTATAAATAAATGAAACAACTTTTTGTGCATTTCTTTTTGCAAGCAGGAATACTCGACGAGTAATACCGAAGTCAATATTTTGCTACATTCTCGGCTTAATGGTGAAGCATCCAACAAAACTCGAAGAAAACTCAATCCAGCAAAATTGGTAAAAGACTTGTCCAAGGCATTCAAGATGAAGGGTAAATCAGTATCGTTTCCAATTTATCCCTTTTAATACTGGTTGACATGTCTCCTTTTCTTTTCACAGGAAATATTTATACTAACATTTAACATGTTGAAGGAGACAAATCCAAAAGAAAAGTATGATCACCTGACAAGATCTATTCTGGTGAAAAATGGGGCAAATTGATCGCAAGCTCTGAAACGAAAAAGCAAATATGTCTTCCTTATCTCGTTTGGTTTCAAGAATAATTTCTCTGCTTCTTGCAGGGGCATTAAACAAACCAAAATGCTCCATCGCCCATATGCTTCATCGCGCAGGGGTAAAGTTTGAGACAAACCACCCCTCGACATAAGGAGTAGGCTTCCCAATTTGTTCGGTCCGCCCACATACCAGGGGCAATTTAAATTCGCCCATATTTGCACATTATATAAACACACGTGATGCTAAAAAATTGTCACATCTGCATTGTGCTTACACAGTTCATGAATTATGTATGACTATTCCGTGTGTTTAACTTACCAACTCCAACTTAGAGCATAAACTGCACAGGAGATATCAAATGTGCAGAATGGGGCATGACAGGATGAGGAAAGGCAAACCATTTCCACACAGGTCTAACATTTTGATCTACAGATAAACAGCCTTTCTCCAGAGTGAGAAAAAGCCATTTCGGAATGAAGTCCCCCATTCAGATTACATTTGAGGTGTTCATACTATAAGAACCTCCTTAAACAGAAGTGGTAATGCAATACATGATCTATATGTTGATCGATTGCATCATGAGTTATTACATAGACTGCCTTTAATCATGGCAAACTTAGTTGAACAATTTTGTATGAACCAATGAACGCATTGATGAAAATGCTTGCACATGTTAGCTCTGACATTGCCCGACAGGCAACACATTCCCGGTGTTTGAGTTACCTTCCAAAGTCTTGAAATTCATTCGGCGATTATTGAATGAACAAGCCTGGTTGTCCAGAAGCCACCAAGCATTTCTTCCAAATTCTCAGGTAAGTATATCTTCAACCAGAACCTTTCAAGAGAATGAATTCTGACGGTTGTTGGGATACTTGAATCCATTGCGGTATATACAGGTATCCACATTCTTCAATAAAGTATGATTTGTCTCAAGGACAGAAATGTTCGAGACCTTTTGATCTCTGCCTCTTTGGTTTATTCCTAAAACGACAGGAGAATATAATTTGGGTTTGAGCTTCCGCAGGATTCCTGGTCTCCCCAGATTTCAGAATGGCACCCTTTGAGGTACATAAAGTCCTTCTTACAGGCAAATCAAGTCCTTCTTACAGGCAAATCAAGTCCTTCTTACAGGCATAAAGTCCTTCTTACAAGCAAACCAAGTCCTTCTTATAGGCAAATCAAGTCCTTCTTACAGGCAAACCAAGTCCTTCTTACAGGCACCAAGTCCTTCTTACAGGCAAACCAAGTCCTTCTTACAGGCACAAAGTCCTTCTTACAGGCAAAGTAAGTCCTTTTTACAGACAAATCAAGTCCTTCTTACAGGCACAAAGTCCTTCTTACAGGCAAACAAAGTCCTTCTTATAGGCAAACAAAGTCCTTCTTACAAGCAAATCAAGTCCTTCTTAAAGGCATAAAGTCCTTCTTACAGGAAAATCAAGTCCTTCTTATAGGCAAACTAAGTCCTTCTTACAGGCAAACTAAGTCCTTCTTACAGGCAAACCAAGTCCTTCTTACAGGCACAAAGTCCTTCTTACAGGCAAATCAAGTCCTTCTTACAGGCACAAAGTCCTTCTTACAGGCAAATCAAGTCCTTCTTACAGGCATAAAGTCCTTCTTACAGGCACAAAGTCCTTCTTACACGCAAATCAAGTCCTTCTTACAGGCACAAAGTCCTTCTTACAGGCATAAAGTCCTTCTTACAGGCAAATCAAGTCCTTCTTACAGGCATAAAGTCCTTCTTACAGGCAAACAAAGTCCTTCTTACAGGCAAATCAAGTCATTCTTACAGGCACAAAGTCCTTCTTACAGGCAAAGTAAGTCCTTTTTACAGGCAAACAAAGTCATTCTTACAGGCAAATCAAGTCATTCTTACAGGTAAAGCAAGTCCTTCTTACAGGCACAAAGTTCTTCTTACAGGCAAAGCACCAAGTCCTTTTTACTGGCACCAAGTCCTTTCTACAGGCACCAAGTCCTTCTTACAGGTATCTCCATGTGGTGACCTACCATACGGGTCAAATCTCTATCAAATTTAATTAGTAGAATCCTTTTATTAGGAATCTACCATGGTACGACCCACCATACGGGTCAAATGGTATGACCCACCATACGGGTCAAATTTTAATTCAATTTTTAATCAGTAGAATCCTTTTATTAGGAATCTACCATGGGTTGATCCACCATACGGGTTCAAGTTCAACCACCCTAAAGTTTTTTTATATAACGAATCCTTAGGTTCTCATTTCATTTTCAGTGGAACAATCATGTCACGACTCTTTTTATTTCCTTGTATTGAGTCGATAAGAATCCAGGTGTCATCTCGTCTTTGAAATGAACCTCTACCGAGCTTCCTTTCAAAGAGGGGCAGCTGTTGACACCTGATCTTTAATCATTTTTTCTATTGCTAAAGTAATAAAAAATCCATAAAAATTCATAAAATTGAAAAATCAACTTTGGGAACCTTAGCCAAGCCTAGGGAACGAATTTTGACCAAAAAATAATTTTTCATATTATATATATTTTAATTTTTTAAAAAAAAATACAAAAATATTTGAAAATTTTGAAAAAATAACATTTGAGGCCAAAAAATACACAAAGATAGTTAACATTTTTATTTTAAATCTATTTTCATATTGGCCATCGCAAATTCAGAAAAATCCAATTCGAGTCACGTGTTTCTTCACGAGTATAATCTCGAATCGGGCCTAAAAAAATTTAATTTGAGTCAACTTATTTTTAACTTTCACTTTTTATGAGTTGTGACATTGTCTTCTAATATTTTAAATTTTCATCTTGGCCCAATTATACCCAAAATGACTTAATTTTGCAAAAGGGCTTTAATTAAATTATGCATTATTTTCAGCGACAAGAAATGAGCTTAAATTTGACATGTGGTAAATTTTGGTGTGTCAAAAATTGTGAGGAGATTTGGACTTAAAGAAATATATTTTTTCAGGGACTGAATTGTAAATACTTAAAATTCAAGGACTAAAGTGCAAATACCTAACTCTTGAAGGATTATTTTACAAATAATAAAAAGAAAAGTTAGTGGATAAATTAGAATAGAGAAGGGAAGATGAAGAGGAGGAGATGAAGAAGAGAAGTTGGAGAAGAATGGATGGAGAAAATAAGATAAGAATAGAGAAGGGAAGATGGAGATGAAGAAGAGTTAGTAGAGAAATTAGAATGGAAGATAAGAATAGAGAAAGGAAGATGGAGATTAAGAAGAGTTAGTGGAGAAATTAGAATGGGAGATAAATATGGAGAAGGGAAGATGAAGATGAAGAAGAGTTAGTGGAGAGATTAGAATGTGAGATAGAGATGGAGAATGGAAGATGAAAATGAAGAAGAGTTAGTGGAGAAATTAGAATGGGAGATAGAGTTAGTGGAAAAATTAGAATGGGAGATAGATGAGTAGGTTATAAAAGGAGAAAGAAGTGAGCTTGAGAAAGGATTCTAGAGAGAGAAAATTTGAAGTGTTTGGGAGGATTTTTTTTGAGAGAAAAATTTGGATGTTTGAGAGAGTTTTGGGAGATTGAAGAAAAATTTGAGAGAAAGAAAATACCAAAAGAGAGAGAATTTTGAAGATGATGGGAGTTCAAAGCTAGGGATTATCATCACAAATTCCTTCATCGATCAATATAAATCAAGAGTTCATCCTCGTCAACGAGCAAGCAAATTCGAGTTAAGTGTTTTTATTTATTCATTTGTTTATGGTTTTACTTGCAAATTAGCACAAATTGTATACACTTTCTCCATCTCCTCTTTTTTTTTCCATATTTTATGTCAGGAGAAGGATATCTCTACGTCAACAGCAAAAATCTCGTAGATATGCAAAAATCGGCCCAGACAAGCTCCTAAGCTGTCCACCGATTTCTCAACTGATCTGTGACTAAAAGTCCCTCTTAATTCAAAAGAAACTCTATATATTGGGAACATAGAGAGCGAAAATCAATTATAGAAATCCCTCCCAAAAAAATGGGAGATAAGTACTCTTTCCACTCTTCTGGTTTTAGGTGCAGATTAGCACATATTTTGTATACTGACATTTCACTCTATTTTATGTCAGGAAGCCGCAGCTTTATATCAATGGTCAACCCTATGGAAGCACAAAATCGGCTTGGAGAAGTCCTCAAGCGCGCACAAATTTCAAATTGTTGAATCAATTCGTTGTATTTTATTTTAAAGAATTCATACCCCAGAATGGAGAGGACAAAGTCCATCCGCAATTTAAATACCTGCACCATAAATCCCAAAGGGAAGAGCCAAGCCAATGCTTAGCCTCCCATTGGAGGTTTTTACTTACAGTAGTTAAATACCTGCAACTTAAATACCTGTACCTTAAATCCCAAAGGGAAGAGTCAAGCCAATGCTTAGCCTCCCATTGGAGGTTTTTACTTACAGTAGTTAAATACCTGCAACTTAAATACATGTACCTTAAATCCCAAAGGGAAGAGCCAAGCCAATGCTTAGCCTCCCATTGGAGGTTTTTACTTACAGTAGTTTAAATACTTGCAACTTAAATACCTGTACCTTAAATCCCAAAGGGAAGAGCCAAGCCAATGCTAGGCCTCCCATTGGAGGTGTTTATTCACTGTCATGTACTTCCTATAATTTAATTTTTGAATCATCAGACCCAAAAGATAAGTAGGTTGTAATACTGCACAGAAGTCGTTAACACACTCCTTCTTTCGGCTTCAGGGAATCTTTAACACTTAAAAAAATATAACAAATAAAAATATATACCATCCATGCATCCTATTTAAAAAGTGAAAACACAAAAGAGAATACCCTACTAGAGTTTTAGGAATAAATCAAGCCCGAGTTGCCAAATTAGGATATCCATGAAATTAAGGTACCGAAAGGGCATTAGTTTTAATTAACTAGTGTAACCAAGTCCCCGAGCTCCTAATCTCTGGTTCGCAGGAATAAATTAGTTCTCCCGCTAATTTATTTAGGTTTCTAATAGACCTACCAAGAACGATTAGTGGCGACTCCAAATTTTAAAATCATTTAAACAAAAACCAAAGTTGCGATTCGGTAGGGCTTGGGAGGGTCCGCGTTAGGTTAGTCAAATCTAATTAACCTAATAATCCGTTAACCCCTTTTAAAATTTAAAATTTTTTTAGAGGGTCGCGACATATATATATATTAATGAAAATGATCTTTTGCTGATGTTGGTTGTTGTTTACCTAGTACCTACTCCAACTATTTATCTTATTATTTCTGGAGTAGAACATTTTACTTGCGCTTAATCAAAAGTTAAAAATTCATTGATCGATGATGTGCATAGGACGTTATCCTTAAATGACCTGATACATTTGGTAGGGTTGTTGCGTGCCTGAAGGTTGGGACATGACACATAGAGTTATAAAAACTAAGAGGAATCGGATTAGAGATGCTCTTTAAATAAGAATAATCGCCATTTTCAAGTGCAATCCTCTCTCTTTCCATTTAACGACAAATGTTATCCTAGATTGCTGTTCACACAGTACTCATGTCAATAAGAAAGGTTTAATGAAATACTTTATGGTGACCTTATTTAAGAGCTTAATATTGAATTACAAGCACATATTAGATCTTGCTCTTTTTCATGATGTGAAACCAACTTATTCAATCAGTAAAAGTTGCCCGGTTTCATTTGTGGTTTTGTTTTTTGATATCAGAATTTTTTTTTTGTTGCGCTAGACTTAAAATTAAATCTTCAATCTGATCAAAAGTAAATCATCCACAATAACATCACCGATACGGAAACCTCGCACCATTATGAACGGTTTGCGGATCATAGGCACAAATCAAGTCTCTAGACAGACACTAATCACAAAATGACCTTGGCATTGGAGAACAGCCACGCCTCCTATCTTCTGGCTGCAACGTTCCAAATGGAGAACAAAGGTAACATCAACAACCCCATCTCAACCTAAAGGATAGAGCCAGACCGGGGCCATCACCATGAATCGTATGATGGGAAAGTTGACACATCCCATGATCCCAAGGTGGAATTTGGAGGGCTCCAATGCAATGGACAGAGAGAGACCACGACCGGTCGACAAACACTCCATGTGGCTCAGAATCTTTTCGAGTTCAACCACCTCCCCCTTTCAAATCACCGGATTCTTCAAAAAGTCGCAACCAAAATCCAAGACCATGCGGCGATCCTCAGTGGTGAGCCTAACCCCTAATTGGGTCCTAGGGTCGTCCCATCTCGTGGGCCCCACCACCTTGAACCCAATGTCATTTTCAATATCCCAACTCCTGTCATGGCAATTCAATTTGATTAGGATTAACAATTCTCGATATGACCTGCTTATTTAACACTCATGAAGACATATAACTAATTGCGTTTAACTTAAGTAAAAAATCTGCGCTATAAATAGACGATTCATTCTTCTTCATCCTATTGCCTTTGATGCGCAAATCATTCATACACGAACCGTTAGCTCATTCGGTGCAAATTAACCATACGTAATCTTAATATCAATATTTTTCCCTTTTTAAATGTAACTTTACCATAGAGTCTAAGATGATATTTCCTTACTTTTGCCCACCCATCAACTTAATCACACCCCAACATGATCGTCAATCAGACTCCATCGCTTCTGCTCTAAGCCAAAACGGATGTCTCGCGGAACACTAATAAATTATTTATCCGTTTCGTTCCAACATGTCTTATCTCACTCCATCGTGGACTTGCTTACTCCTCCCGTGGGTACCCATAATTAACTCGAAGGGCCCAAGCCCAACCGAACTCATAAAAAAGATATATATATATATATATATATATATATATATGAAATACATGCTGTGTTGTATAACAGTTGCATCCATTTCTGAGCTTGAGGACGACCCACCCTTGTTTGGTCCGACAAGATAAAACGATAAGGTCAAAAGCTCACGTCCCTCTCTCTCTGGGGGGACTATTCGCATTCTACTCGTCACCGCCATGGCTTGACAGCGATTTATCTATCAATGGGACGTTCAACGAGGGGGCCGATTCGCAACAAAAAAAGAAGAAGAAATAATGACGTGGAGGAAGAAAAAGAGAAAATCAAAAAGGCTTGAAGAGACCGGGGGTTGGTTATTATCCACAGGAGGGCGTTCGTGGCAGTAAAAGGTTGGAGGGCTCAGCCGGGGGACCCACCTGGGCGGTTGATGGCTCCACGTGGCGCCGATCCGTTAGCCCTCCTGACAGGTAGAAGCGAGCGCCCGCCCAGAGACGAAGAGGAACAGCAGAAGCTGGGCGAGCCTCAGGGGCTTCAAAGAGGAAAATAATGAATCATCAAAAAGCACAATTTTATGATAAACTACTTATATTTTCTTCTTCTTTTTTGAACTTTCTTGGGGGAAAATGTATATAAATTGGGGGTTAGCGACGGTTTCGTTTTGGGTCGTCGGCATCGCGTGCCATCTTTCACGTGTCGCGCTTCTCTCTTCTTTTTTCGGTGTTCCTCTTCTGTTTTGCTTTCGTCTTCCTCTTTTCGCCCGGAGCTCGCGTCTCTCTCTCTCTCTCTCTCTCTTCCCCTTTATTTTATATTTTTTTTTTGGCTCTTTCTCTCTTTGGTTGTTTCTTCGCTCGTAGCGAGAGGTCTAATCGTCTTCGTCTACCTTTTCGCGCTTTCCTTGGCGGTGGCGATCGTTCGTGTGTATATATATACACATACGTATCCGCCTTCCATTGCCATCACTCGTCACGGCTCGCGGCTTCGTAGCTCTTCCCGCTGCAACGTGTTGCCGACTGTGGTGCGGAAGGTGGTGAGCGAGAGGGAAAGAGTGAGGGACGAAATGGAGGGAAGGAAGCAAGGTGGATCGTCTTCTCCCTCTGCCTCTTCCTCGTCGTCGTCGTCGTCGTTTCCTTCGGAGCTGTTCGGTGCGAAGGAGACGTATCCATCTTCGTCTTCGACGGGCATATTCGGCTCTATCCTCGCGCCTCCGTCCAAGGTAGATACATTTCTCTATTCCGTGCCCGGCGACGGGCTCTCTGAAGCCCTGTTGTTCGTGATACGCGATTGAGTCTTTGGTTTATTGAATCGGCTTTAGCTTTGGCTTCGGCGCTCGCTTGAGGTGAATTTGTTGCCGCATTTCGATTGGAATTCGGATGATTATGGTGTAAAGTAGCTCTGTTTTGCTCTGTGTACTGGAGTCTTTCATTGAGATGCTGATCATTTGCTTTGATCGGGGGATGCATGAGGTTTTGTGTCCGTCCTAATTACACGATAATCTAGTTTATTCAGCCAATTGGAGTTAAAATAGACATTCTCAGTGACCAAATTGATCTTTTCACACCCAGTGTGATTTGTCGTGTGAAGAGAGCGCCAGACAGACGCAATCAACCTCGAAATGATGCTCTCTGAGTCCGAAACTTCTTGTTGTTTCTCACCTGGGGGCTCCTTAATATCATGGTTCCCGTCAGATGCTATACATATAGTTGTTTCTGAGTCCTTATGTATCTTGTTTGGCAAATTAGGTTCTTGGGAAGGAATCTGTGTGCTACGAGAGCGGAAGGAAGCAGGATTTCCAGAACGAGCCATGGAGAAGCAAATCCGGAGCTCTAGGTTTGTGTGATCTGCCTTGCTTCCATGTACGCTTATGTGTCACCGTAGAATTCTACCTGAATGCGAGATTGAGTCCTTACTATGCTTAGAGTGTTGCGGCAGGTGTAGATGCTGTGAGCATCCCGTTATTTATTGATGTATTGATTCTGCTTCCCATTATTGTCCTCCAACAGTTATTGATTGAATTTGATGGCCGTGTCTTAATCTCTCTCTATCGTGTTCTTGTAACTGTCAATCTGAGATATTTAGAGAACTTTCCACATCTGCTGTTTATCTTCTGATTATCTCTCTTTTACGAAGATGAGGTGCTCAAGAGTTGTGCATTTGATTAATGCTTTCTTAGTAACATCCCCCTGGATGTGTATTACCAAGAGAGTAACTTGATTATGCTATTGACCAGATGATACATCGAAAGTCAGTGGAGGAGGTCAGACCATGTGGAGCAGAGATATGGGTACCAGTTATCAAGAGCAGAGAGTACAACCATGCCACCTCAGTTCATCTATATTCTATGGTGGCCAAGAGAACTATTGCCACCCTTCAAGTACTCAAGGATCTGGATTAAATCCTGCGGTGAGCACAAAGTAATGCAGCCTTTTGGTTTATTTAGATGCAGTGAGGATGGTCGATGAACATTGGGTTCAACCAAACTCTAAAGTGAAAGACTAATCTGATTGGAAAGATTGCGCATCTCCAGCTAGAGAAGGTTTTTGCATGATGCTTGATTTGGAGATTTTATTGTCGCTGGAATCTAGATTTGATATGCAAGTAGACCTAAAGGATTTTCCAGAGCAATTTTTTCTTGCGAGTGTTTCTTGAAGATTTGTGATGCTCAACCCTTTCTAGAACGTGCTCTCTTGCAATTGTGAAGTTTCTGAAATGAGGATATAATTTACCTTTAAATTATTTGGATTTGGCCTGTTTGGAAAGTATGTAGGCGCCTTGTTTCGGTCTCAAAACTTTTTTAACAGCTTTCGTCTTCTTTTCAGCTCAAGAAAGATTCTGGAGAAGATGACGGAAGTGCTTCTAGGGGAAATTGGTGGCAAGGTATGGCACTGCAGCTGTTCCACTGTTTATAAGTGGATTGCTTTCTGAGATTATGGTACTTAACGTTTTGTCGTTATTTTTAAATCCTGCAGGGTCTCTATATTACTGAGAGGTTACCTGTCAGGCGGATCATCAACATGGTACTCCTCCTTGCACTAGCCTTGCATGCATCTGAGTTGGAAATTCTCTCTGGATTTGTTTGAATAACAGCTTCTAGCTTAAAATTTTTCTGTCCATAATTGGCCTTAGAAGGAATTTAGTGCAAGAGTTTGCTCTATCGGTAAGAAATGATGAATAGAGGCAACTCGCTATTTGTTGAAGTTCTGTCATCAGATGATACATTTGCAAATTGTGTGAATTTGTTTCAAATAGTTGGCACTTTTCAGATATTTTTCCTTACATTCATGTACTTCACAGGCATTTATTTCTATAATCAGATTTTAGTGACTGCTAGATTAAAAATCTAGCATTTGTAGTGATTGCTTTAATTCCGTGTGACTGTTGGCCCATAGTACTATACCATACAATGAACAGATTTGTCATAAGCTAGTATGAACAGTTTTGACATACTGGAATGAAGAGCAACATTTTCTTTACACTCTGAAACAATTAATGGGCTGCATTACTACTATAAAAGAACTCCATATTGCAAATTAATTGAGGCAAATAGATTTCTACCACCACTAGGGCATTTTCTGTCGTTTATCTTCTGCAACCTTGAATATTCTACTTGTGTTGTGATTCATGACTTCTTCTTGGCAGGTACATAGCAATACTATATTAGCAGTATAGTCTTACTCGGTTCTCATGGATATGGATATGATGGTCAGGTTCTCGCTGTTTGTCCAGCCTAACAATGAAGTGGCCATCTGATACTATAGTTAGCGACTCCCATGTCCCTTTTCATGAGATTGGATTGCTTTCCTTTACTGTAAAAGATGTTTGGATGGCAACTTCTTTCTCCACAACCTATTATGGTGGACTGAAGTCACCTTATAATCTAGTGGGTGCCATGTATAAACTTTTATTGTTTCCTAGTTTTAATTTTCTATTCACCAGCTGTGAATGACCGCATTATAGTATAGATTCATCTCATACAGTGAATATCTATTGCAGTAGCCGTTCTGAGAGGATGATTTTCATCTTTACTCCTTCGTTGTGTATTTGAGAAGCATTTGAATTGTGGTACGGTTTCAAATTGAGGTTTATACACTGAATGCAGAGGATGGATTAATGCTTCATGATCAGCTAGGCACATATTTGTTCCATTTTGAAACGCATCATCTTATGTTGCTGTTGCTGCATGTAGTCTGTTTATTATGGTTCCAAGTTTTAGTTCTGTCGAATGGCCCCATTAGGCGGGTTACGTGCTCCACATGGGTATGGCACTATATCTGTCCCCATTCGTGTTTTTCTTTTGTCTTTTTCTAAGACCAAAGTGATGTTTGTCTTTTCAAACTGTTCGCTCTTTCTGCCTTTTTACTGCCGTCTTTTCCTCTTATCCTAAGCTTTAGAGCCTCTGAGGTTATTCCCTATCCGAAGCGTGATCCACCGTTCAAAAAGCAAAGCCGGATCCGTGAGCTTGTGGGACAGTTTTTGCTTTTTCCAATTTGGTAGTTGCCTGTTAAGTTATGGTCGTTACAGGGGAGAAAATGGCAGAAAACGAAAGGATTAGAGAGTGGGATGACGACAAAGATTCCAGAGCCACATCTTGGGGTCTATCGTCCTGGGTCTTTTTCCTCCTTTTTGATTTCTGGGTTTTCCTAATTGATGCTACCAGGCATATGTGTTGGCTGAGCCCAATGATCTTGTGCCATGTTCGAGCCGAAGAATCTTTGAAAAATTTGGGTTATGTGGAGTTGCCTCTCTCTCTGGCAATTTCTGCTGGGGAGCTATGCGCAGAAAAGTTCCAAAAGAAAACCAGCAAGGAATGAAAACGATTGGAAGATTCTTGCAACTGAGAACGCTCTCAGATGCGCTTCGATTTATTAAGGTAGATAGGAAGGTAGATCATAGATTACAACAAAGCTCCTGTCCCTTTTATTTGCTATGAAACGACAAAGCTCAAGCATCAGTTACTGTGGAACCATTGACAACCGTATATCTGAGTCATATGGTCTTCCATCATGGCAAGGTATAAGCTGCGTAGGAACAAGAGAGATCAATTTTGGAACTTAGAAGGTGGACCATAAATTCAGCACAATGCCACACCAATTCAGAAAAGGTAATAATCACATTTAGATTGAGAAATCAACCGGCGCAACGGCATAGAGTAATAATCTGCCGCTGTGGTCGTTTACATACCTCCGCACTTGTAGCCCACTGGGCGGTTCGGGATGTTGCAGCGCTTGGGGATTGTGATGGCGATCTCGGGCTTGATACCAGAAGCCTTGGCAGTGCTCGAGAGCATCACCGCGCAGAGGCAGCTTGGGCTCTTCCCTATGCTCTTCACCTGGGTGCAGCAGCTGTCGGACACGGGGGCCTTCGCATCCTGTGCGGCCTCCGCGCAGGGGGCCAGCTTCATGGCCTCGGCGTCGGGGGTCGTCGACTTCCCACACTCGCCCGCAGCGTGAGCCCCCCGGGATCCCACGCTCAACATCAGGAGCAATGCGAGGATGCAAATGAACTTGCCCATCGGAGACTCCATTCCTTCAATTTGTTGTCACAAAACTACTTGTGAGGAAGAAGAACGATGTTGTAGTGCTCAAGAATCTTCCCACCTGAGAGGGTTTTTATACTGAAATTCTGGGCTCGCGAGGGGGTCTCATTTCATGTAATTCCCCACTTTGTTCTAGTGGAGATAGCACTAGTCTCTGAAAACAGAAATAAAAAAAAGGAATGCAATTTCTTATTGCGGCACTTGGGTTTGGTGAAATCGGTATTGGAGGCATTGGATTGTTCATATTTGGAACAATTAAGGTAGTGATCTGCGACATAGCGTCGGCCACTTTCCAGATGTTGCAACACTAGCAAGTGGGAAACTAAAGAGGAGCTTAGTTCTACGGACACCTGACAGATTGTCTGAACTCCTGAACCAACGCATGCAATTGTTGGGTGACCTCCTTTGATCACTTCCAATGAGGCTAGGAATTAGTGGAAACGTGTAATCAACTTTGAGCTAACCACTACAACATCAGAAAGAGCACTGCCGACAATTAATTGGCAGATAATACTCATCTCAACGAACAGGCGAATTTGCCCCTTTGTCTACGCTCGTAAGAGTAGAATACTCGTCCTTTTTTCCTCCTTGTACTGGAAGTACAGAAAGGTTGTTTTCACTGAGATACGTAGGAGCTTATATCTAGTGAAGTATTCGGCAGAAAGGGGAAATCGCCATCGAGACGATCCCACTGTTTCTTCGGAATGCATTGGGAGCCTTTGCTCGAATTCCTATGCTCAGCTGTCGCACCCGTACTTGTCCTGGATTAAGTTGGGGAGAGATTTTTCATCGTCGAATTGATATATCTGAAAGTAAGTAAAAACGATAGATCATAGACTGGTTTAAACCAATCTGATTTGCGGTTGTTATATAGCATTATGGTTTAGACAGTGTTTTAGCACCTGTTTATGGAGGTAAAAGCCAGGAAAACTTGACGGGCTTTTTGAATCGTCTCAGCAAAGTGTTTGATAGATGCCGCCGTTACAGGTTTGGGCTCAATACCAATGAAGGATGCCTTTGGTGTTCTAATGTCAATTTTCGAATTCCTTTCCGATGCACAAATTTCGCGCTCCCCGACTTCAAAGATTATCGGTCAGTACAATCCGAAAGTTCATCGAAAGCCAGAATCCGCGGGGCTTACTGCCAAGGCATCTTGTCCAAAGAAACCACCCATGACACGTTCTTCTGAATTTTCCGAGAACCACCACTATCAACACAAGGTTTGATCCCTATAGAAATGTACTTCAACTTTTGTTTATGACTTCATCAGGGTGTCCACAGATTAGAGACGATCACCGAGCGGGTATGGGCAACCGGGTCTCGCACAAACCTGCCCATGTTGTTAAATTTATAAAAGAAATTTGGGACTTTGCCGTCTCAAAGATGGACAAGCAACGATTTCTCATGTAAGACCTTTCCACAAACCTGACCATTATCTCTCCGGCCTGGATAAGCTTGGGCGGGCCGCCACCTGCTTGTTGATAACCTATATTGAAGATTAGTATTAGAGGTGATCAGTTCTAGAATAGGTAGTTCCCATTCTAGAACGGAAAACCACCCGTTAGGAATTGACTCCGCAATGCCAACTATAAACCATCCACTCGTTTCATGATTCCACCTGAGAACCAAATCACCGGTTTGGTCCGATTCTCGATTGGATCTTGGTTATTGCCCTACAGTGCACAAACGTCAATTAAAAAAAAAAAGAAATTAATCCCTAGTGCTCTACTTGGGACATTAACAGTGCATTTTCCACGTTTGTATTTAGTATTCAAATCACATGAAAATTTTAAGGACAATGTCTTTGTATGCAATAGTATTATTGTAAAAAATGGAGTCAAGTATCGTGAAAAATGCAATAGTAGTTGATCAATTAATTAATGTAGATTTTCAAATGCATTCATAATATACAACACATCACACATGAAAATAAGCCGAGTATGGATTTTTTTTTATTGACGGGTATGGACTCTAGGCTTTTCAAGAAGATCATTTTAATTAAAAAAATATGCATTTGTATTATATTAAAGGAATTGGTTCGGTTGGGTCAATTGGATGGTTCCCATTCGAAATCACAAACCGAACTGATACCTATCGATTCTAAAAAATTGAAACCAAGAACCGAATTGATACCCGCTGATCCATCCAAAATCAACCGGTTGGGTACAGTCCGATTCGATTTGGATGGATCATTTTTTTTTTTTGCTTACCCCTAATTAGTACAATAATTTTCTACATTATGTTGTTCTTCTATCTTTTAAATATGCCTTCTAAATTCTTAAAAATAGTTTGACTGGCCAGGGCCATTTCAGGTATGAACATCACGAACCCGAAGGGCTGGATCAGCCTGAGTAGAAAAATAAGAACTAGACCCCGAAGCCAACCTATCCAAGCTCTAAAAATTGGTCCGCGCTGGTATGTCGGATCCGGTTGTCGGTAACAGCGAGGACCAAGCTTTCGGGCATGCGGATGTTCTTTGACGCCTCAATATACAACACAGGGAGAATTGGCCATTCGTTCGTCGGCCCCTCAATTTTGTGCACGTCGTACGTAATTCTCATGATCGTGATTAGTTAACAGACAACATTATATCATGCACCATCAACTATTAGCCACCGGATTTTACACCGGTTGATAAAAATATCAATATATTATTCCGATAAGAAGCACATCATGTTACAAAGTTGGAGTTGTCAGCTTGTACAGACACAAACTGTAGTTCTATAATAAAAAAGGAAAGAATGATGTAAATTCTACGCCACCTCAAGAAATAGAGACAAAAAAGGAATCCATTGCAGTCTGATTTCACTCAATACAAGCTAACTCTAGATTGGATGATCGTGTAGATTGAGTGGAGAGCCCGGGAGGTTCTATCCCGACGATCCCTATCTCTAAACTATATATATATATATATATATATATATATATATATATATATAGATATGGTCGACTATTAAACTGAATATTTCAGTACTCCACAGCAAGAGCGCTTTACAACCCAGTGCACAGGAGGGTACCCGTGCTCGTTCACAATGGTAAACGCATCGGAGAGTCTTTGGTGATTCTCGAGTATAATGACGATACATGGAAGGACAACCTGATCATGCCGGGAGATCTGTACGAGAGAGCGTTGGCTCATTTTTGGGCCAAGTTCTTGGATGAAAAGGAAATCATCTCGCCTTGAAATTGAGCTTGATGGTCTCTGTAACGTACTCCTTTAGGTTGGAAGATAACATTAGTTCATCATCCGCGAAAGTAATGAAACTGGCCGGGTACTATGGTAATGTAGTTGCGGCATATTTGTGGGTTGACTTAGACTTGTGTTGAAGACATTGAAAAGTGCGAGATTCGAAACTGTGAAGTATGATATGCCAAGCTGAAATCTTAGGCTCGAGTACTCGCAGTGCCTGTATTTGCTGGGTTTATATATTTGGGTTTGAAAGACTAAGCATTCGAAAGTTGACAAGGATTGTATAAAACGCTTCCAGTAATTAAGTCCTTCACACGTCTGAGGAACACTGAACCTACACTAAAGCTTGCTCTAGAGCACATGGGGCATCTCGGACTTTTAAATTGTAATATTACAGTTGATATTTGGGGCATCACACAAGCACAGAACGAATCTGTTACTCTTTCTTATGTTTGAATTAGTGATTTTCTTAAAGTGACCTCATATATCTAGTCTTGAAAGACAAAAGAATGCTTTTTCTTAAAGTGACCTTAAGAATACTTTTTCAAACAATAAATAAGCATTTTGCTCCTCAGGCTTTCTCTCAACATTTTGTGAAGTATGTTGTGAGTCATAAATTTTTAAAAAAGTGGACTCCATAATAATTTTTAATTATTTTTTATTTAATTTTCGTGGCTCACAACATATTACCAATCTCACCGTAGATTAAAAAAAAATATCACATAGAGCTTTTTCATGGTACAAAAGGTAATAAATTCATAATCCTTTTGATTAGAGCTAAAATGTCACTCATCGTTCCATTTTTGTTTGGCATGTCCTCGTGCCATTGATTGATAAGATTTTAAATATGGTTTTCCGTATTTCCATTCCTATGAGCTTAAACGACGAGAGCTATTAATTTAATAGATGTATGTATGTATGTATGTATGTTACAAGTCTTTACAGTTGATATCGATGCTTTACTAGTTACGAGGAACCTTTTCTAAAAACCCTAACGTGAAAAGTCTTCAGAATCAAGACGAAGCCCGCTTGTTGGTAAAATTGAATTCTGCAAGTTCCGCATAACTTGCGAGTTAAAGCTGTGGTTTGAACACTTTCTCTTTTTTTTTGGTTTGGATGGTTTGAACACTTAAAAGTTGTCTAGGGCTTGCATGACAATTATTTTGATTCTTTAATTCTGTTCTCTGGAACAAACGAGGATGAGAATCATGTTTGTTTACTTAAGTAATTCTGATTCTGTTATCGAGAGCAATTTTGGAGCAAAATTAAGAAAAAAAAAGTTGGTTTTAAAAAAAATAATCCCTTTTGAAAATCACAAAACAAAATGAAGTTCTAAATCTCTCACTTTTCCATTTCAGTTCTCTTATTACTTTTCCTTACTCTAAAATAGAATGAAGTCTCATTTAAAAAAAAAATTTAAGATACTAAAAAAATAAAAATAAAAAATTAGAAAAAAATTCTAAAAAATCAGAAAAATTTTAGAAAATCCTAGAAATAGAAGAAACTTAGATTATATTAGTTTGACCTCATTTTCATAAATTTGGACATAGATTCTCTAGATTTCATAGATTTTATTTTTTTTAGGAAAATCATAAACATCTTGAAAATTCAACAAGAACCACATTTCTTTAAACCCTTAGAGCTTTTATTTGGGTTTTATAATACGACTTATCAATGTTATGATTCTTTGATTGCGCATTTGATTTCATTGGTTGTGATTTTCCTAGTTTAGGCACTTTAAACTTAGTTTAGTTTTAGAAAATTTGGAAAATGACAAAGACAACCTCTATAAATACTTAGCACACGCTTACCTCATAGGTTTAAAAATAAATTGAAAATTTTTCATGAAATATGTTTAGAAAACAATCAAATTCGGTGCTGAAAAGGCATTGGTGGAAACACCAATGTAATCAAGTCCTCGGATCTCAGATTTCTCTGGTCACATAGAATCGAATGGTTTCTCTCAATCGTATAATAAGGGTTTCAATTTACCTTTCTTAAAAACGAGTGGCGACTCCATTTGTAGGTATACATACATATGCCATTGATTACATTAAGATCGAATTTGATATTTCATTGTTAGGATTTGGTATAAACTTGAGAGAGCCTGAGCTAATCTGAAATTACATACTAACCCAACATAGTCTCTCCTTTTTTAAGCTTAAAATGACTCGCTATGACACTACAATTAGATAAAATAGCACGAAAAAATGTTATATGCAATATATTATATAAAAGAATCAATATGAATTAATCTTCAATTAATTCAAAATATAGGATGAAATTTCATAAAGTAACTACGTAACCACTCGACTTAAATGACAAATTGGGAAGAGAAATTATTTTCGAGAAGAAAACTTTTGTAGAGTTACTAAACGTGTTTCTTTTCTAGGAATAGAAATTTTGTGCAATTATGTAACACGTTCTCATTCTCTGAAACTTATCTAGAGAATAGAATAAAAAAATCATTCTAATCAGAATCAGTATTTCGCATCAAAATGGCTGCCATGTAGGGCCTTATTTTTCATCAAATACTCTTAGGTGCTTCTATATGGATCTGTACTGAAAATAAGGTTGCTATTCTTGAATGTAGCAGAATAAACTCCAATTGGACTGCCAATCATGCTGGACGCATCTGTAGACATAGGGATCACTAACTAACAGTTGGTACTAACTTAACAATTTTCATATGATTTTGGATGGAGGTGTGACAAGAGAAGTTATTTTTTTGTTGGAAAATAATTTAAGGACTCGTTTTGTGACTAAAACAAAGTACAAGGACAGAATTTGAACATCCCTCAAAGTACGAGGACTGAAAGTTTCACAAACTTACACACCCACACGGAGGCTCGACTTGTCGATTTTGCCAGTGTTGAGTTAGCATATTCTGTCCTCAATTGGAACGAAAAGCGAGCATTGTCCTTAATTGCCGCTAGAGACAAGTTGGGGGACTAGTTGTGAACAAATAGTACGTGTCCCAAAATTGAATTGGCTTAATAGTATGAGCGCAACTTTGTAATTTCCCCCCAAAGGTTTTCACAATTTACTTCAGTATTTCTAATTTTCATTTTCTTCTTAACATTGACAATTTGTTACGCGCACTTAATCATTTTTTAAATCCCAATTTATTTTCTAAATTAATTTGGCGGATGTATATAATTCTGAAGAATATGTGAGTAATAGACATCTCTCTTTTTTTTTTAATCAAAATTATTTCATGAGTAATCACTAGAACATGAAAGGAAAAGTACTATATTCGTGCATGTGAAATTATTATTTATATATTCACTTAAACATGAGGTTGCACGCAAGGAATTTCATTCGGTAGGGGATTTACACTATCAACTACACATGAGGAAATTGCAAAACAATAACTACTGAGGGTGTTATCATTTCAAGAAAAATGAGTGATTTGAAAAATATTTTTCAAAAAATAATCTCTTATATTTCTTACAAAAATGAATGAAATTTTTTTTATCAACTACCAAAATAGTTAAGCATAAATTGTTATCGATGATGAAAACATATTCCATTTGACTAATTTTTTAAATGATATATACAATTATCTTTCAAAAAATATTTTCCAACTTGCTCATTTTCTATGAAACAAATGCACCCTAAATATAAATGTTTTTCCATTCAATGTAATCTTTCTAATTTTCACTTTCTTCTTAAATTTGACAGTTTCTTTGGCATGTCTCAGATTGAAGAGAAAGAATACATTCTCTTTAAACTTTGACATATAATTCTCTATTAATGGATAAAAAAAGTATTTTGAACTGAATAAAATGAAGTACTATACATTTTAATTTGTATGGTGCAATTCCATAATGTCTCGGAAATTTTGTTTTTATTTTTGTAAAGTAGACCCCAGTCATTATTAGGTGTATATCTTAAAGCAACCATGTGGTTAATGTATTTTGGGCATTTTATTATACTTTCAATCTTATTAATAGCAAGATATGTTCATTCATCTTGTTCTATCTCTTTATATGAATGAAGTCCATGGGATTCGTTGTGACTAAATCTATCCTTGATACGTCAAGGATATGAGTGATAGGGTTTAGTTATACGCAATCTCTAAAACTATTACTAGTCAATAGATCGTTGAGTGAACATCAATGATCTTGTCAAGATTGGTGCATTCCAGAAACCTTTAAAACTATTCCTAGTCATAGGAATGACGAGTTACAAGTTATTGAACATAAGATGTCCAGGTTGGGATGCGGGTGATTCATATCGAATAAATTCACTGAACGTGACACACAATAAACAATTAGCAAGCATGGAAGCTTTGTATGTGGTCAATATCTAATCGTTCATCCTTAGACCTGAGGCACGGTGATGACTTATATGTCAAATAGTTATGGTTCACAAGTGCTCAAATTGGAGGGTCAGTGATCCTCCTATATACTTGCTGGTCATAGTTTGTTTGCATGCAAAAGTCACAATTGTGCGCAACAATTGGGATCTGTCTCCTTGTTCACAAACAAGGTGGATGTCCTATGTTATCGATTCGTGATGATGCATTGTAAAATCCTTGACCAAGGTTGATAAGAATGTCTCATGTTAATGTACGCTAGATAGATTGATGCATATGATTGAATTGGCGGCTTGACAATTCTATGGCCTTTTGTTTGATCGGGACATGGGTAAGATAGAGGATTGAATTACACTATAAGCAAAAGCAAAAAAGTTCATTGTGTTCTTACAATATTCACACTATTTGGGTAGCCATTATATGTTGCGAGATGTCACTCATGACTTAAGGGACCTAGAAACTAATTAGAGGCGGTTAGTTCTCTAGAAGATGCTAATCCATTCTGTCAGCTTAATGATTAATATAGGGATGTCACCACCATAATCAATGTGTAACGACATTGAAATGGAAGACAGAATTGCAAAGATGTTTGCAATTGTGATTATAGAGATAGTTTAGTGAAGTTAGATTGAATAGGATTCGATTCTAATTTGTAATTTTGAATGGATAAGCATGTGATGCAAACATAACATCAGCATAATATCATATTGATGTAACATCTGCATGTATCATGAAACGATAAGGTTTATCATCCAAAGAAGAAAAGATAAATTTTTTTTTATCTAATAAGATCAAAAGGATAAGATTTCTTATCCAATGCACGAACTCTGAGGAGATAAGGCACGCGTTACGAAGTGATGAGATCATGCAACGCGAGACAAAGATAAGTCAACGATGGGCTAGCAACACACATGGGACAATTGGCCGGACAATCGGCAGCCAAAAGCGTAAATCGCCTTTGACCGAGATTGCTCAAAAGTGGTGGAGGGGACGGCCAACCCCAACCCCTATAAATAGGGGTTAGGGGCTTCCAAGTTAGAGATATTTCCCCTTTGTTTCCCTAGCCCACTCGTGTGTGTCTTTGTGTTGTTTTCTTTGTGCACATACGAGAATTGTTCTCGTATGAATACTTGAGGTTCGTGAGTTGTTCATGATCAAAATTCAAGCTCGAATTGTCGCTTGCTTAAGTATCTCTAGCACAATTGAGGGGTAAAAGTTCAAGAACTCTGTCTTCTTTCGACTTGTGACTGGTGGTGTATCAAAACTAGAGGCCCGATATTTGTGGGGCTCGAGAACAAGTGAACTGATCCGACTAAAGTGCCTTCTTCAAGGTAGATCTTAAACTTCCTCTTAGAAAGTTCTGGATTTCAATTGAAATGCATAAACGATCCCTAAGGAAGATCCACATATGGGTTGTTTTATTTCCGTTGCGCTTATCTGATTTTGATAAAAAAAAAATTTATCGTATTTGCCCATACGAACCCAACAGCCGTAGCTTCCATAATTTGTAGAACTAAATGGGAACTTTATAAGTTTAATTAAGGATTGTGAATTATCAAAGTACTTAGAACTTCAATCGGGTTTCGATTACATCCCAATAACACCTACATCAACCAATTTCACCAAGATCCACACCAAATTCACCCGCCACAGCCAAACTATTATTTTCAGTTCGCAATATGGGATTCAATTTCTGATCATAACAGCAGTGAAGCTAGAAAAATCCACTCTGTTTTCGTTCGGTCTTTGTAACATATCCTTAATGCAGTGCTTGCCGGCTCTATGGAAATATTGCTGGAGCTTTGGGGAAGAACAAGACAAGGCAAATGAACAAAGCATGCGGGGTCCTTAAAACTCTCCAGGGCGAGCTCGAGGACAAGTTCTTCAGAGGCAACAACCTCGGCTTTGTGGAGATCGCCGTCAATTTCCTGGGATTCTGGATCGGAGTCGCCCAAGAAGCAGGTGGGTTTGATATCCTAATCCCCAATAGGTTCCCCTGGTCGCAAGTGGGCTGAAGGGTTCCAAAGTTGCCCGGTCGTCAAGGAAAACCTCCCTCCGAGAGACAAACTCTATGCCTTGTTCAAGGCCCGCTACAAGAAGATCAGTGGCTCGAACTCGAAGGATGCCGAATGCATCCGAATTAGCCTCGCGCCATTAGTTGAGACGGACTATTTGCATTCAGGCGGGGCCCTTGGTAGAGAAAACCTTTTCCGCAAGCACTGTCATTTGTACAGTTGCCTTGTACGGTTTTGGTTATGCACCTAAATAAATCTGAAGGATGCTTCACGTCATGCATTTGGATTAGAACTTGTTGATTTAAGTAGTATTCTAGATAATCTTAGCCCCGGATGATAATGGCTGCGGAGTTACCTTCTAATGAATAAAATCCTGAGCATGCTCACATATTGGCATTGTGGTGGTCGTCATCAGTGTCCGTTTGTCCATATGACGTTTTCAATCTAACGATGATCAATTATTATAAGGAGGTTGGTTCCATTCATTCATCGTCTGAAGTTACGCAAAAAGAAGAGCTCAACTTCAAGCCCGCAACATATCTATGTGGAGTCGGTTTCACTAATATAACTTATCTTGCTAATTATAAGAAAACTAACCATACGATATGAAAATCCAGAGAAAACTGGATATTAACATTTAAACTTTGGTTTAAAGATAGGACGTCTTATTCTTCACCCACAGCCTTCGTGAATAAATCAGCAATTTGATTTCGGGAAGAAACATAAATGAGGCCATGTTCAACTTTCGCACGAACTTAATGTTGATCTATCTCAATGTGCTTAGTACACTCATGAATTCGAGCTAATTTGGAGCCGCTTGATTGGCACAGTGCAATTAAATGGGGGTTGTAGGTGTTAAATATGAAAATAATCTAGGAGACGCTTCCGCCATTGAAGATGTCATCAGCATAAAAGAATAACGTAGATTAAACCCCTAAAGGAATGTTCTGCAAATAGAGCGTAATCGGCTTTGGACGTAAATTTTATCAGGGTTTCACCAAGAATTTGATCGAAACTAGACTATGCTAAGGGCTTTTCAACTATGCCCAATTCACCCAGACCGGATAGCCCCTGTTATTATCTCAAATTTCGTTCCCATTCTCATTAGATCATGAAGTTTGACCCAGGATTGACCAAAACTTGATTAAATGTTGACCGGCAAGACACAAGGCCCAAAACATCTTTTAAAAGTAAAAAATGGATTCTACACATCCAAACAAATCCTTTCGCACTCATATTGTCACTTGTATGAGGCAGTAAATTTTTCTACCCGAATGAAAGGTCCTAGAGGTTTCGGATTCGAATAAAACTTCCAAGCCTCTAGTTATGATAAATAATGATTTTTGAAAATAATAAGTCACCAAAATAATAACTAGTCGTCGACATCTAAATTTTGACTGATCATTTAAAATTTTATTGGATGGAAAATAAGGGACTAACCCCGACCCCTAAACAAGAATACTAATTAGCTTGCATGTAATTTTAGGAGCATTTTGCATGTAGATAAGTCCATTACTTGCATTTTGAATTTGGGCCAATGGACGGAGTTATGCAATAAAAAGACCCACTTGTCATATAAGGATTGTATTGAAAGATACATCTTTCTATGAAGAAGATTTCTTTTGCTTAAAAAAATCCAACCGAAAAAGAAGTACACAGATATGACATATCATTAATATGTATAATATTGGGGGATTATGGGACAAAAAATAAATCCACTTGGTTTCAGACTTGGTACAACCCAAGGTCATCATTCTATTTGGTTTGCAAAACCCAAAAATTATTCCGAGGGTCTACAAGAAGATCAAAAAATACGAAATTCTATCAAGAATTATATACAAAAAAATATGGGAATATCCTCTGGTGTGGAGGGAGAATTATACATTCTTAAACTGCAACCCAAAAATTATTCCGAGGGTCTCCGAGCTTAATTGAATTATTTGTATTGAGCCCAAAGAGGTAGAATTCGTCCAAGCTATAAGGGGAGTAGGTTGCCAAAAATTATAGAGGGAATGGGGAGTTCTAAACTTTAATGGAGCTGAATTTAGCCCATTAAAGCTAGAGACTTTGAGCTTAATTGGAGTATGCCCTCAAAGGGATAAAGCTTGCATTAATTAATCCCATAAATGAAGGAAAATTTGGACAAAGTTATGCACTAAGGCAAAAAATTATAAGTAAATGAGGCTTAACTGAACCTAATTGAGTTGATTCAGCCCATTAAAGTTTAGTTTGAAAATAGCCTTGGATAATTAGAACCATTACATTTATGAGGCTGAAGTTTAAGAATGTATAATCAGAATTAGACCTAGGTGTTGACACCTGATTTTTAATTATATTGAAAATTAATAGAAAATCCATAAAAATTCATAAAACTAAAAAATCAACTTTGGGGACCTTGGCTAAGCCTAGAGAACTAATTTTGACCAAAAACGATTTTTCATATTTTTGGTATTTTTTCAGCATTTTTATTTTCGAAAATTCATAGAAAATCAAGAAAAAATGATACAATTGCAAAATCAACTTTGGAGGCCTTTGCCAAGCTTAGGCTACCATTTTTGAACAAAAAAAAATAATGTTTCATATTTTTTTCATTTTTAAATATTTTCCACAATTTAGAAAAATACTTACCATAGTTCTTTTTCCATTGCACTACGCTAGCGGGTTTTCACATGTCACGTTGCTATTTTTCTATGGTGGGTATGAAAATTGGTCTTCATTGAAGATATTGAGCATCGAAGATGCGAAATTTGAGGATGATCCCGTGATGCGAGTAGGCAATCCTGTTCTAGAGCTTCTTCAGTTGGAATACTGCAGAGGCTTCAAATGCATTATAGTTGAATTAAGATGTTCGAGAGGGTTAGCCATTCATTATCACAGGTTTCATCGGGGTCAAGTTCTGATCTTGAAGATTTTCGCTCCTCATTTTCTCAAATTGCATCTATCGAGTAAGTATCCTGCTTTTGAGAGAGAGTAAGTAGAATTCATGAAGTGTCTTCTTTCGTTGGAGCCGAGGTAAATTTCGAAATACAAGTTCACCGAGACGATGAGGACAAGGTTCGTGTGGATGTTGCCAAAGGAGGCTTCTCGAGAGACTGCAGCACGCAACGACATTGGTGATGGGCAGCTGTGCCTCTAGAATTTTAACATGATAGATGTCAAAGTTCTTGTGACTGAGATGGGGAAAGGTGGAAGCAAAGTGGAAGAAGGTGGCATTTGTATCTACGTTGGTTCGGTTCTCTCATTGGAGGATGTTACTCCATGTGACGAAGTTGTTCTCGAAGAAGAAAATTATTGTGAAAGCCCAAGTCAAAGAGACAACTTAGACCCTTCTCGAAATGTAAGTTTATAGATTCATGCAAGATAAAGGAACATGGTGGGGATAATACTTTAGAGGGGCACCGAAAGGGGGAATTAAAAAAGGGCGCACTGATGTTCTCTCTGACCTTTTAGCCAGACCGTCAGAAAAGGAAAGTAACGCACTTTGAGAGTTTTCACCTACGAAGAGCTGAGGCAAGCCAAAAAAAATGAATTCAACAGAATGTTAAAGATTGGTGAAGGTTTTTTCGGGAGTGCTTACAGGGGCTCTGTTATCTCTCCCAATAGTAAAGGACGCCCTCTCGTAGTTGCAATCAAAAAGATTAACCAGGATGGATCGCAAGGTCAGTTTCTTAACGTCGTGAATCACCCAAGCCTTGTGAAGCTTTTAGGATACTGCTTTGTCAAAAATGAAAGGGGTGTACAGCTCCTCTTGGGTTATGAGTTCATGCCAAACCAGAGCTTGGACGACCACCTCTTTAATAGGGCTTTGCCTACTTTGCCCTGGAAAACTAGATTAGAGATAATTCTTGGTGCAGCCAAGGGACTAGCCTATCTGCATGAGGTCATAGGACCCAAGCCCTGGAGAATCAGCCGAGAAGGTGAACCCTTTGCCTCGGATCCCTGGTGAGTGGAGAGCGGACATGCATGTTGCGGAGTCCCCATCAAACTAACAGGACCTAGTGAATTTGATGATTGGGTTGCATAATACACATTCGTTTGTGGTGAGGGATAGGGAAGCGAGCCTAGTTTGTCATCTATCTAGGCAAGTGGATGCTCAGAGGCAAAGGATGATCATTAAAGGAGGGGTTCTCCAACCGATGAAAAAGAGATGTCGACCATGGCGTTTGAAAAACGAGGGGACAGAGCATGGTTAATGCTTGTTTTTCGAGGAAAAGGTGTAGAGGTCTCTTCTTTCAGGGGGATGGAGATTGCAAGTGGACAGGAAGAGTGGGGCTCTTGGCTGCGAATTGGACCGAGGGCTGCGGGGAGTAGGATGGCTTTTCACTTATAGAGAAGCACACCGGAGAACGAAGTTTTTGGAGAAGGATTTTCGAAGGGGGCCTCTCTCGGTCTCTCCGTGGAAAGTCATGCCTATTTTGAGAGAGAGCCCTCCAAATCGAGAAGGTAGAGATATCAACTCAGTAATTGCATTCATGAAATCACAGATCCGAGGCTTCAACTTCACGGGGAGGCTGAGAACGAGGACACCAACACAAGTGGCGGTGGCCATCACGGTGATCACCATCAGCGTCAAGGCGACATGAGATCGTTTGCCGCTTCGACCTCGAGAGAAAAGGTCACGAGGGAAAACAATCCACGTGAAAATCAAAAGAGAGAAGGACAGAGCTTCGACTGGGTCCGACAACCAGCCATACCTCAACGGCTATACATGGGTTCAACGAAGAGAGGAAGATGCTGTGGCTTGCCGAGGTCTTGGAGGAGGAGGCCGGAGGAAATCAACCGGGATGGAAGTCTTGCAAACTCAATGAGATGAGGGTGAAGAAGGCTGCTCGGTTTCACTAGTATTCACAGACGTTTCGATCAATGTATCCGTCGTGCTCTTGATGCCCATGGTGTCTCCAAAGACCACGGGTTTTAGAAGCATTAGTTCCAATCGGTCAAAGGTGTTCTCCATGAAGAACTTTGCGTGGAGCAGGATATCATTCGACCAGAAGAGCGTGTAAGGTGGCCCTTCTGACCATCGCCTGTAGCTCCTTACGTGCATGTGCATGGTAGAGACCACGGAGGAATGAAGAAAGAAAGATTATGGAGAGAGGGGGGACCGGGGGTCTTTCCTCAACTTCTTCCATCGCTGCTGGAGCATTGTGTATACCCGACGGCCAGTTACATCTCTGATGCCGTCTTGATATTGCTGCCACACTTCCCGACCAGCAGCAGTCTTGGAGTAGCCTCGGCGCTTCTTTTCATAAGATCTAACACGATTATCAATTACCTCCCATTTCATCATCACCCCGCTCCTCGTTGGCATCAGTGTGCTTCGTTTCTTCAGATGGGCTCTTTCTTTGTTGTGGCGGTGCGAATTTAGCGGGAGGAGAAGGTGTTACAGGAGCTACTGAACGTGGAGTTGAGCTTCAAGACGTTCAAAATCAGAAGGTCTTTGCTGGATCAACGAGAAGAGCTATCGGAAGGAGAGGTCGAGAATGCTCCCAGTCATGCGCGTATTGGCATCGCCAAGACTTCATGCTATCAACACTGCGTCCTCGCCATCGTTCCCGCAACCGCACCTTCCTAGTGTTGAATAAGACCGGCTTAAGAGTGCTCAACCTCTCGCTACTCGATTTCGCTGGCCGCAAGAATGGCATGATCAACGTCAGTCTTCCTATCTACTTGTTGAATACCAGTTGCAAGGAGGGGCTGGCAGACAGGGGATTCCTCTGAGAGACGTCTCTCTCTCGAGGCTATGTCCAAGAATTAAAAAAAAAACGACGCTGACACATGGTCTGAGTGACGGCAACAAGGGGAAGAAATGTAGCGTATGCATGCGAAGAACGGGGCAGCTATGGAGGCTGCAGAAGAGTTGCATAAGAAGGAAATGGCGCCAAATCGTGAAGGGGAAAAGGAAAATGACGCAGAGCTGAAGGACGACCCAATTGCTATGGTGGAAGTAGAGGCTTTGGAGTAGAAGAGCTGAAGTTGCTAGTTTCAAAAAGAATTCTGCTGCTCAAAGTCCTTAAGAAATCCATCGCAAGCTATATTGTTGCGTTTTGAAGGATTCAGAAGAACGTAAGAAGCAGAATTGTTGCTTCTGAAGGATTCAGAAGGACGTCAGAAGAAGAATTGTTGCTTATGGAGGATTCGGAAGCACGACAGAATAGGTTCTGTTCCTGCTTCTGAATTGTTTTAAAGGAATTCAGATGCACAAAACAGAGCAGAATGTAATCCAATAGCAAGATCGTATTGAAGAGAAAATTTTTGACTCTCTTATTATTCCGAAAGATTGTAACACTTAAATACATACTCCAAAACAAATCTTTATCCTAAGATTCTAATCAAAACAGAATATTTGAATAATAAAATAGGAAACTATCTAGTAGATTCAAATCTTAACAAAATCTAATCAAATCTCAAAGATAGAATTGCTAAAAACGAAATATTCTGCAGCCTTGATACACAACATTCTCCTCCTGAATCAAGTGCTGCACATTCCCAGCTTTGCTATCAAAACTTCAAATCGACTAACGTTGAATGACTTCGTGAATATATCTGCAAGTTGGTCTTCTGAACTGCAGTATACCAACTTTACTTCTCCAGCCTTCTGCACCTCTCTCAGAAAATAATATTTGATCTTAAAATGCTTTGTTTTTCCGTGAAATACAGGATTATGTGAAATTGCCAATGCAGCTTGATTATCTACAAACACTTCAATGCCTTCTTCTTGCTTCAGATGCAGATCATCCATTAACTTCTTCAACCATAATGCTTGATTTACAGCTGCAATAAATTCAGCTTCTGCAGTTGATTGAGCTACTATTTCTTGTTTCTTTGAACTCCAGGAAAAACATGCCGAACCAAATGTGAAACAATAACCTGAAGTGCTTTTCATATCATCCATTGAACCTGCCCAGTCACTATCTGAATACCCCTGCAACTTAAACTCTTGGACTTTACAGAATCTAATCCCATATGAAAGAGTACCCTTTAAGTATCTCAACACCCTCTTTGCTGCTACCATATGTAACTTACTTGCACAATCAAGAAATCTAGACAAGACACTTACAGGAAACATGATGTCTGGTCTAGTTGCCGTGAGATACATAAGACAGCCAATCAAACTTCTGTAAACTCTTTCATCTGCAGGTTCTGAACCATCATCCTTCTAAAGCTTTTCCTTCTGAACCATTGGAGTACTTACACTCTTGCACTCCTCCATGTTAAATCTCTTCAGAATCTCCTTCGAATACTTCTTCTGAAATATAAAAACTTAATTCTGAGTCTGACTAATTTCCATCCCCAGAAAATATGACATCTCACCAAGATCTGTCATCTCAAACATCTTCATCATCTCCTACTTAAATGCAACAATCTGAGCACTCTTACTTCCTGTTACTAGCAAATCATCGACATAAAGTGACACTACCACCAAGTCAGATGCTAACTTCTTTACATATAGAGTGGATTCACTTAGGCTTTTCTCAAAATCCAAGTTCAGCAAGTGCTCATCAATCTTACTGTACCAATCTCTAGGAGCTTGTTTCAAGCCATAGAGAGCTTTTTTCAGCAAATAAACCTTCTCCTCCTGGCCTGGTGCGACAAAACCTTCTGGTTGCTCAATATAAATCTCCTCCTGCAATACACCATTCAAAAAAGCAGATTTTACATCTAACTGATATACTTTCCATCCTTGTTGAGCTGCCATGGCAAGAGTCATTCTGATTGTATCCATTCTTGCCACTGGTGCAAAGGTTTCTGAGAAATCAACTCCCCAAACCTATGCATATCCCTTCACAACCAATCTGGCCTTGTACTTGTTCACTGAGCCATCAGAATTGTGTTTGGTTCTGAAGACCCATTTTACACCAATTACCTTCCTGTCTTCAGGCCTCTCTACTAACTCCCATGTTTGATTCTTTTCAATCATAGCGAACTCTTCATTCATTGCAATCAACCACTTCTGATCACTTTTAGCTTCCTCATAACTCGAAGGTTCTAAAACAGCCACACTACACCTCTGATATATATCAGTCAGAGTTCTGGTCCCTCTAACTGGAACATCATCCTCCAGCTCGTCAGGTTCTAGAGATACCTTCTTCTGCTTGTCTTGTGACTCTTCTGTCCAGTCCCATTGTTCATATTCAAAAAACTGAATATCTCTGCTAGTGATCACCTTCCCTGTATGTGGTTGATAAATTCTGTAGGCTTTTGACGTTGAACAATAGCCAACAAAGATTCCAGATTCAGCTTTCTCTCCCAGCTTGTCTCTTTTGACCTGTGGGATATGAGAAAAACACAAACAGCCAAACACTTTTAGATTTCGTAATATTGGCTTGACACCAAACCAAGCTTCAAAGGGTGTCTTCTTCTCCAATACCCTTGTAGACAGTCTGTTCAGAAGAAAGACTGATGTGTTTGCTGCTTCTGCCCAAAACTCTTTTGGTAGATTCTTCTCATGTAATAGACATCTAGTCATCTCCATGATGGTTCTATTCTTCCTTTCACTGACTCCATTTTGTTGTGGAGAGTATGGAGCAGTAAGTTGATGCTCAATACCAGCTTCTTCACAGAAAGAGTTAAACCTCTATGAAGTGTATTCTGTTCCATTGTCAGATCTGATGACCTGAATCTTGCATCCACTTTGGTTCTCAACCCATCTCTTAAACTTCAGAAACACCTCAGCAACTTCTGACTTTTGCTTCATGAAGTAAATCCAGCACATTCTAGTATAATCATCAATGAAGATAATGAAATACCTACTGCCATTTAGTGAAGGAGTCACATGTGGACCACAGAGGTCTGTATGGATCAACTGCAGCTTCTTTGTGGCTCTCCAAGTTGATTCTTTGAATGGAAGTCTCGTCTGCTTGCCCAACAAACAAGACTTGCACCTTGTGATCTCCTCCTCCATACTCGGTAACCCAGTTGCCATCTCATTCCTCTACATAAACTGCAACCCTTTATGATGAAAGTGACCCAACCTCTTGTGCCATAACTCTGAATCACTAGCTTGACACTTGAATGCCACTTGCTCCTTCTCGAGAGGATTCAGAGAGAAACTCTTCTTCTGCATTTTGATTCTGAACAGCTTCTGTCCATCTGAATCAAATATCAAACACTCTCCTTCTTCAAAAACCACCTTAAATCCCTTTTCTACTAACTGACCGACACTTAGCAAGTTTTGATAAATCTCAGGGACATACATTACATCATAAACAAACTTTGTTCCAGCACAACTCTCCATTGCTACAGTCCCTTTACCTTTTACTTCTAAATACTCACCATTCCCAATCCTCACTCTTGACTTTAAAGACTTGTCAAGATCAGTGAACAACCTCTCATCACTTGTCATATGGTTTGTACAACCACTATCAACAAGCCAACTATCACATGGAGTACTAGAAGAGAAACAAGAAGCAACAAAAAGTTGATCTGCCTCTTGTTGAACTGCAGCGTGTGCTTCACCTTGATGCTGATCTTCTTTCTCTTTGCAGAACTTCTCAATGTGCCCAAGCTTCTGACACTTTCTGCATCTTACATCTGGTCTCTTCCAACACCTAAAGTGTGGATGATTCTGTTTTCCACAATGCTTACATGAAGAATACTTTCCCCAATTGTTCTTCGAATTAGCAGCGTTGTTCTCTCTCGCAGTAGCTTCTGAACCACTACCACTATTCTACTTCTTCCCTTTCCACTTCTTGTCTTTCTCTCTAACATTCTGCTGTACCTTGGCCTGTAGAGCTCCTTCGGCACTACCTTCTAGCCTCATTAACCTCCTCTGCTCTTGCGCTTGCAAAGCACTTAGCAATTCAACAAATCGAATCTGAGACAAATCCCTGGTACTCTCCAACGAGGCAATTGTTGCCTCAAACCTTTCGGGCAAAGAGACAAGGATTTTCTGCACTAACCTATTGTCAGAGAGATCAGTGCCTAGAACTCTTGCCTGATTTGCTATGTTTATCAATTTATCAGAATACTCCTTAATTGTCTCAGACTCCTTCATCTGAAGTCTCTCGAATTCTCTGATCAGATTCAGTCCCTTCATGCTTATGATCCTTTTATCTCCTTGATACTCGGCTTTAAGGAAATCCCAGATAGCTTTTGCTGAATCGCAAACCATGATTCTGCTGAAGATGGCAGGTGAAACAACAGCATATAAACAAGATTTCGCCTTTGCTTTCCTTGTAACCCTCTTCTTGTGATACCTGATTTGATTTATGGTTGCGTTGTCAAGAAGGGGAGCAACTTCATAATCTTCTTCTATTGCTTCCCAAAAATCACAACCCTCTAGATAAGCTTGCATCCTCACTGACCAGGCTTGATAATTTTCTCCATCAAACATTGGTGGAGCCATAGCTGAAAAACCACTCGATCCAGCCTCCATCTTGCCTTCGTCTTCTTTGGATACAAACACACTCTCAATCAATCTCCCAAGTCACTCATAGCACAACCCCTTAAGTTCAAGAGAGCTCTGATACCAATTGTTGCGTTTTGAAGGATTCAGAAGGACGTTAGAAGCAGAATTACACTTGAATGCCACTTGCTCCTTCTCGAGAGGATTCAGAGAGAAACTCTTCTTCTGCATTTTGATTCTGAACAGCTTCTGTCCATCTGAATCAAATATCAAACACTCTCCTTCTTCAAAAACCACCTTAAATCCCTTTTCTACTAACTGACCGACACTTAGCAAGTTTTGATAAATCTCAGGGACATACATTACATCATAAACAAACTTTGTTCCAGCACAACTCTCCATTGCTACAGTCCCTTTACCTTTTACTTCTAAATACTCACCATTCCCAATCCTCACTCTTGACTTTAAAGACTTGTCAAGAGAGCTCTGATACCAATTGTTGCGTTTTGAAGGATTCAGAAGGACGTCAGAAGCAGAATTGTTGCTTCTGAAGGATTCAGAAGGACGTCAGAAACAGAATTGTTGCTTATGGAAGATTCAGAAGCACGACAGAATAGGTTCTGTTCCTGCTTCTGAATTGTTTTGAAGGAATTCAGATGCACAAAGCAGAGCAGAATGTAATCCAATAGCAAGATCGTATTGAAGAGAAAACTTTTGACTCTCTTATTATTCCGAAAGATTGTAACACTTAAATACATACTCCAAAACAAATCTTTATCCTAAGATTCTAATCAAAACAGAATATTTGAATAATAAAATAGGAAACTATCTAGTAGATTCAAATCTTAACAAAATCTAATCAAATCTCAAAGATAGAATTTCTAAAAACAAAATATTCTGCAGCCTTGATACACAACATATATCCTTGTGAGACTGGCAAGTCTTTGTCACTGTAATTAGATTGGTTCGCGCTAACTCAGAGTGAGCAATAGGGACTGCGTCTTCACGGAACGACTCAAGTTCTGCGACATCAATGACAAGCCAGCTTGTTAGTAAATCCCTCAATCTAGTGCCTACCTAGTCTATATTATGTTGCCGTGTATATAGTGCTGATCTGAGTTGTGTGAGCAATTTGGTTATAGATATGGCACACGATGATGGGGATGGTAGAGCCAGTGAGTTGGTGATAGTGACCGAGAATGGACATGATCCGATTTCTAATGATAACTCGATGCAAGGAAACGATGGGGATGAGACTATGTTAGTCTGGGAAGACACTAGTTTGGTTGTTGCTCATGAAGTATTAGTGACAGGCCAAGTGGTAATAAAAACAGTAGGAAATGATCAAGTTCTGGCTGAGGCCATAATTTTGGGAAATTCTATGGTCCCAATGAGTGAACTTAGGGCTACAGTGAGTCCATAAGCCGAAGGCTCTGAAGCACAATTGGAGTCTCTACGCTCACGTCTTCTTTGCAAGACCAGGCTACCCCCTTTGATCTGAGTGATCCCTCATACCAGCCGTTTTTCCACTTTCTGGAAAGCACACCTTATTGTGATACACTTACCCTAGTCAAAGGCAGATATAAAAAAGTGCTTGAGGGATGGTTAAGGAGAGTCTGGAGCTGGAGGTATCTCTCGAGTTATTGTAGAAGACGAGGATTAGGGCCCTGTTGAGTGGATCCCACCTGAGATGCCAAATGTCGCAATTAATCTCGTTGGGGACTTCACGCAGTATCCTCGCAATGCTGTACCGCTTAATGTTGCTCCTTACTTGAATGTTGAACGAACCATGGGAAGTTATTATCCAATTATCTCCTTCAACGAATTTTGGTTGCTTAGAACAAGTTGGTACCCGTTAATGAGACGGTGGATGAAGTGCCACTAAATCTGGGGGTAGCAGCGAGAGCTTCTCGAACGTAAAACAAAGACGTCATAGACAAAGGAGAGAACCAGGAAGATTCTCATGCGTGACGCTTCGCATCGACGGCCATGTGAAAAAGTCAGCCACCGCAATATTGCTATCCAAAGCTCTGTTCATAATTTGCACCCTCAGCTCTACAGAAAATGAGAGCCATGGATTTCTCTAAGCTGGCTGCCGCTTCCCTTATGCCTGTTCAGCATGTGCAAAACATGCCAGGTGTTTCCCTTTCTTTGGTACCATCCCAAATGTCGACATCAACTCGGCCTAGCAGTTTCTTCGCCAAGTGAGCCGAGCTTGACTTGCAAGGAGGTTTCACGTCTGAATTTGGCGAGCAGATTTCACCTATATAGGTAACTATCGTCATCCCTGAATATACATATATATATATATATATATATATTGGGTTTATTACTTGTTTTGTTCGATGGCATATTAAGTTGAATGTCTAGCATATCTTAATGTACTATAGACGATTGCCGCGGATTATAATTGACACATTTAAATCGCATTCTAGGATGAAATCATATTAGCTAGAATTGCATGTTTGATCCATCCTTTTTAATACAGTAAATTACATTTCATTCTAAGTTAGAATACAAATTTATGCACGGTTTATTTTAAGGTCATAATTAAATTTGAAAAAAAATGCAATAAAGAGTAAAAATGGGAAAAAGGAAAAATTCATAAAAATCATGAAAAATCATGAAAAATTCAGAAAAATTCAGAAAAATATCAGAAATTAGGAAACGGGTCATTTCGACTGACCAATCCTATCTTTTAGTGAACTTCCACCCCGATCTTTCCAAAATGACGATTTTACCCCTTATGGGTAAATTGTTTCGAAACAATTCTGAAAAAGTTTCAGAAATTGTGGAAAATAAGGAATGACCACATTCAACTAGTTTGACCTATTTTCACTTCCCAGTCTTGAAAACTGACCATTTTACCCTTCTGGTCAGTTTGACCCCAAACCTTTCCAAATCACCCCAAATGAATTTTCATGAAATTGGTACCGCAAGGGCGTTAGAGTAATCTAACGTAACCAAGTTCCCGAACTCATTTTCTCTGGTTCCCAGAAATAAATTAGTTCTCCCGCTGATTTATTTAGGTTTCTAATCGACTTACCAAAAATGATTAGTGGCGACTCCAATTTTTAAAATCAATTAAATGAAAATCTAAGTCACTATTTGGTAGGGCTTGGGAGAGCTCGAGCTAGGTTAGTTAATTTAATTAATTAATTTGGTAATCCAGAAACCTAAAATTGAATTTTGGGTCGCGACAGCTTGGCGACTCCGTTAGGGAGGCATTCTTAATTTTTGAAAATTTAAGAATTTAGAGGACTTAGGCCAGGAAATTTCATGAAAATTTATTTGATCTGAATTGGGTGCATTCTGACCTTTAGGTGTTAAATGGTTTTGCAGGATGGGAGTTATAAGGGGTGGAGTGTTTGACTAACCCTTTATTTTGCAGGCTTAGTATTGGGGTTGTTTGTTTAATTTTGTACATTTTTTAAGCGGTGTTTGAATTTAACTGTTGTGCATGATTAATCGCTTTAGCACTACATCACACACGTCCCGTGACCAGACCTGGGTCACTAGTTTTAGGATGGTGTTATGATTTGGTTCTAGCGTTCAGCATGAGATCACGTCGAAAGTTAGTCCAGATTCAATCCCGAATCTCTTTTCAAAAATGAGTTTTAAAAGTTAGGCCTCAGGCTTGGTAAAATTACCAAAGCGGTGGTTTTAATTTTTGACTCAAGTAGCCGAAGTGGGAAGGCCCGGCTAATCCTGGTTACGTCGTGGGATCACGGCTAATCTTGATTATGTGCGCGAGATTGTCGCCTTGCCGTAAGTCTTTCGCTTCAATTTGTCAGCATTTAGAGTAGATAGGCTAAGATTTAAACTTACAATTTATGTGCATGTCTATGTGACTTACATGGTATTTTTCACGATGAAAGTAAGTTTTCTAACTTCATATTATATTTATTTTTGGTCGGTCCATGTAGGTTTCGGATAGATTTTGAATTTAATATCATCATCATTTTTACAAAAGAAATTAAAAATTAAATTGATGTCCTATTTTACAAAAATGAATGCGAAAAATCCTTTTAAGGAATTTTATTGACTATTAAAGAATTTTGTCACATCTTTCCTGCTTCAAGTCAGACTTTCTTGATAAATTTACCCCTGAAAATTCATTCTGGTAAAAAAAGAAAAATCCATTCCGAAAATTTGTTAAATACCAAAGGATTTTATCACAATTTTTCTAAGCTGTAAACCTGCAAGAAACCCTTTTTGAGAAATTCACCTATATTTTTCTAAGAAAATTTCCTCTAACTTCTCATAAAATGAATAAACAAAATTGGACTAATCTAGGAGTCATGGACCGACCTCTCTTGGATCACATACTAATTATGTCATTTACTTTTGTAGGGAATCATAAATACCCCAGACGGGAGGAAAATTAGGTTCAACAATACACCAGAAATAATCTTCAGGAATACGAAAGAATGAAAATTGCTGATGCCTTAGCCAATTACCCTGGGGGCAAGCGAAGAAGTCCCGGAGACAAAATCGTGTCAATCAATCAGCACGTATGGGCCATGTATTCTGATGAGGCGGTGAATGTATCTGTCAGGCTTGGGGTTACGCTTAATGTATTGAGAAGAGGGGTTTCTGTATTTTTGTCGAAAAAGCATAGACGGTATAATCAAGAGGCATGTATATTAATCCGAACTTGCAACGCCTTCTTGATTAAATCGACTAAAGGCTTGCTTTTTAACTCTCTCTGATTCAAACCATGTGGAAGATATTAGAGGATCGGTGTTTTATTAATAGACATGTCTCACAATCATTCCTCCCAACGCTACAGACGACCCACACGAGCAAGTGTGCGTCGAAAGAGGCAGGAGATGAATGAAGTGGGGCAAGCAACAGGTGGCCTAGGTTATTCATTGGTGCACTGATCGAGTAGTCGAGCTGTCTCGATTTATCTGACTGATTGCAAGTCTTAATATGGCTGATAGGGGCCGCTACCGATTCTCGATATCATCGTCTACAATGGCAAATAAGAACATCAGAAAGGATGTTAAGCCTCGATATTTCCTGCATCTTGAATCGATCTATGGTGATATTCGGGAGAAGAAAAGGCAGGAAAACAAAAGCACAGGTATGCAAAATGTTCCCTTCATCCCATACATCAACGAATTGAGCCCTTACAAGCATTACAAAAGTGCTCAACTGGCTTTCCATGAAATTAATGCTATGCCTACACTAAGCGACCCAGGGTCGAGATCTGCAAGCTTGAAAAGCAGGTGAGTACATTTCTCCTTGTACCTGGTTGCATTCATCTCGTGGTGTTCAACGGCGAGTTTTAAGTTGTCGATCAGGTCCCTCTCGAAAGCTATATCTGCTGTTAGATCGTCGAGCCTCCCCTCCCCTCCAGCCATTCACATCTGAACTTCATCACAACGTCCCTCGCGTCATGCTCAAAATAAGTTTGATTTAGAGCTAGGCGCTCCACTAGCTTCTCTCTCTCGTGAATCAACAGTGAGACCCGCTCATCAGCAGACTTGACAGCCTCCATGTATCGAGCAACTGAACGTTCTGCAAGCTCTAGGCATTCAGATCGATCCTGGTAGCGGGCTTTCACGACACGGACTGAGGTGACTGTCTCCTGGGTGTTTCGGCAAGCCTCCAGAAAATTGATGAAGACGTGTGGGAACGCTTTGTATTCCCTCTCCAAGTTGGTGCCTTCAACCGAAGAAGCATTTAGTTCCCTAAATAGGCCGAGGATCTCAGCTTCGACATTCGGATGATGCGCTATATAGATATAATCTCGTCCAAGAAGATGATAAAGCCTCTTCCATTTGAACATAACGTCAGCCGGGAAGGTGTGTATAGGAAGATTGGCCATTATCGAGGAGAAATCAAGGTAGACGAGCAGAATACGGAACAGAAGAGGAGAAAGATGAAGTAGATGATTGGAATGCAAAGGTGATGATTTGCTTCAAGTTAAGTATCGACTTCAAAGGTGCAATCTCTATTAGCTAGATTTTCCTATTTGCCATTCTTTATCGGCACCACCTCCGTTGGGTTGAATCCCCGTTAGTCTGCAATCTCGAGCCGAACAAATCCAAAATTTTTGTTAAAAAGCTTGAGGGGACGCCACTACTTTAAAAAAGAAAGAAGAGATAGAGGAGCCGAGTGGGAGACAAGGCTACCTATAGCAGAAAAGAAGAGAAGACTTGTCTTCATTTATAAATAGGGAAAAGGGATCGCCTGTAAAGCCGACACTTGAGACAGGCAGAGGAGATAACAACGGGAGCCCTACCACTATGAAAAGATGAGAAAAGACGAGCCAAGCAAGAGACACGCAGGAAAGGTTGAGAAAGACAGAACTCTCGGGAGAAGCAATACAGATGCTAAGCCCACGCCAAATTTTAAAAGAGACGTCCTCCTGATAATCTTCATCCATACTTGGAAGAGAGTTTTAAAGCATACACAGTTCAGAGAAAGTGAAAATACAGAAAGATATAGCAAATCTTGAGGAACCATTCGCCAAATCGAAGATGTCTCAACCCAATACTCTCGAGAGCTATCGTTACTTGCTGAATATGGGAGAGGGAGAGTTCGAAGCCATGTTTGGGATCGAGCCCATGGAGCCTGGCCATTCCGCCGATGACGTCCAAGATCTCAGTAAAGATAAGGACAATAACAGTAAGGGTCAAAAGAAGCGTTACCATCGCCACACTAAGGAGCAAGTACAAAGGCTTGAGGATTTCTTCAGAACATGCCCTATGCCAGACGGCAAATAGAAAATGGAACTGAGTCAAGAGTTAGGACTTGAACCTTTGCAAATCAAGTTCTGGTTTCAAAATAGGCGAACCCGAATGAAGACTTGTCATGAGCACAACGAAGCCGAATTTCTAAGAGCCGAAAATGAAAGCCTCAAAGCGGAAAACAAGATGTATCAAGAGACTTTTGACTCTGCCACCTGCCCCAACTACAATAGCCTCATCTCCTTCGATGAAATGCATGATCTGAGGATCGAAAATGCGCGTTTAAGAAGTGAGTTAGACCAGTTTGTAACAGGATCGAGTTCTGTTGGAGCAGGGTACAAAAAGACCAATGCTACTGGATCAGCATCGATACCTTCCGAGAAAGAGGGGACAGATCACCATCAAGCGGACATTGACGATAATCTTTTCGCCATAATCAACCAGTTTGATATCGGTAAAGCATCGGGGCTGTGATGCACATGCTCAGCCAGTGACCACCAGAGCTTCTATATGGCCGATGTATACCTGATTCGGGATGAAGCTAGCTGATCATAGGAGAGCCTGCAGAGGAAGCATAATCGATCCTGAATGAGTGAATGTGTTTTATTTCCTTGCGTGATGTGTTTTTCTGTATTTGTAATGTGTAAAAGCAAGGAGTAATAATCCAACTTCCCCCTATTAAATGCTCGGATCCGCCACCTCACCAACCTCGCGACGAATTGATGGCGAGTAAAAATCTGCATAAATCCTAAGGGTAACGCCGTATCGTTTCAATTTATCCTCAAATTGATCTATGTTTTAAATTGAATCCCTTGGATTTTTAGGGATTTGCAAACGGCCCCGAGAATACAGTCGTACCCGAAAATGAAATTCCCCGGTCAAACTAATTGGGGGCAAATTGATCCGTGGACATTACTATCGGATGGACGGTCTCAAATAAGGAAAATGCTAATGAAAGATGTCAGTCCATGACTCCTAGATTAATCCAATTTTATTTCTTCCTTTTATGAGAAATCAGAGAAAATCTTCTAAGAAAAACATGAGTGAATTTTTTTAAAAAAGGATTTTCTTACAACTTCATAACTCGAAAAATGTGTTAAAGTCGTTTGACTTTAGTAAATTTTTTGAATGAATTTTTTTCTTTTATCACAATGAATTTTCAATGATAAATTTGTCAAGAAAATCTTATGTCCATTGTTGAAGCTTTAAGAAAAATCGAGACAAAATCTTTAATTGGTCAACAAAATTCTCCTAAGAGATTTTTCTCATTCATTTTTTTCAAAAATGGGACACCAATTTAATTTTTATTTTCTTTTGAAAAATGGCCACGATGTTAAGTTCGAAATTTAACCGACACCTAACATGGACCGAAAAAAAATAAATACAATATGAAGTTATAAAACTTAATTTCACCGTAAAAAATACCATGTAAGTCATATAGACATGCACATAAATCATCAGCTTAAATCTTAGCCTATCTACCCTAAAGGTTGACAAATTGAAGCGAAAGACTTACGGTAAGACGACAATCTCGCCCACTTCATCAAGATTAGCCGTGATCCCATAGCGTAATCAGGATTAGCCGGGCCTTCCCACTTCGGCTGCTCAAGCTAAAAATTAAAACCACCGCTTTGGTAATCTTACCAAGCCTGAGGCTTAACTTTTAAAACTCATTTTTGACAAGGGGTTCAAGATTGAATTTGGACTAACTTTCGATGTAATCTAACGTCGAACACTATAATCAAATCACAATACCATCATAAAACTAGCGGCCCAGGTCCAGCCACGGGACATGTGTGATGTAGTGCTAAAGCAATTAATCATGCACAACAATTAGTTGCAAACACCACTTCGACAAATCAAAAATTAAATCATAAGCTTCACACACCAAACTTGCAAAACAAAGGGTTAGCCAAAACACTCTACCTCTCATAACCCCCATCTACAAAACCATTTAACACCTAAAGATTAAAACCAACAAAGTCAAATCAAATTAATTTTCATGAAATTTTTCTAGCCTAAGTCCTCTAGATTCTTAAATTTTTTCAAAAATTAAGAACAAATCCCAAGCAGAGTTGCCAAGCTATTGCGACCCGAAAATATGGTTCAGGTGAACGGATTATCAGGTTAATTAGATTAATTAACCTAACGTGGACCCTCCCAAACCCTACCGAATCGCAACTTTGGTTTTTGTTTAAATGATTCTTAATTTTGGAGTCACCACTAATCATTCTTGGTAGATCAATTAGAAATCTAAATGAATTAGTGGGAGAACTAATTTATTTCTGCGAACCAGAGAAAATGAGTTCGGGGACTTGGTTACGCTAGATTGCTCTAACGCCCTTTCGGTACCATTTCATGAAAACTCATTTAGGATGATTGAGAAAAATTTGGATCAAACTGACTAAAAGGGTAAAATGGTCATTTTTTAAGGATTAGGGAGTGAAAACGGGTCAAACTAGCTGAATGTGGTCATTCATTATTTTCTACAATTTTAGAGAATTGTTTTTGGAATTTTCGGAGACAATTTGCCCATAAGGGGCAAAATCATCATTTTGAAAATATCAAAAAGGCAAAACATCCAAAAATAGGATTGGCCAGTCGAAATGGCTCATTTCCTTATTCTTGAGATTTTTCTGAGTTTTCTGAATTTTTCGAGATAATTTACTCATAAGGGACAAAATCATCATTTTGGAAAGATCGGGATGGAAATTTGCCGAAAATAGGATTGGTCAGTCGAAATAACCCGTTTTCTAATTTTTGAGATTTTTTTGAATTTTTTTAATTTTTCGAGACGATTTACCCATAAGGGTCAAAATTGTCATTTTGGAAAGAACGGGATGAAAATTTGCCGAAAATAGGGTTGGTCAGTCGAAATGACCCCTTCCCTGATTTGTGAGATTTTTCTGAATTTTTGAAATTTTTCGAGACGATTTACCCATAAAGGGAAAAATCGTCATTTTGGAAAGAGCGGGATGAAAATTTATCAAAAATAGGATTCGTGAGTCGAAATAACCCGTTCCCCAATTTCTGAGATTTTTTTGAAATTTTTTGAATCTTTTGAGACGATTTACCCATAAGCGACAAAATCGTCATTTTGGAAAGAACGGGATGAAAATTCACCAAAAATAGGATTGATCAGTCGAAATGACCTGTTTCCTAATTTCTGAGATTTTTTTGAATTTCCTTTTAGAATTTTTTTGGAAATTTTAGAAATTTTTTTATGATTTGTTTATGATTTTTATTATATATATTTTTGGATTTTTTTATTGCATTTATTGGAAATTTTTTTTTGTTTTGTTTTATTTTCAGACTTGGCCAACCTGACTAGAATTCGACCTCGGCCTTAAAGGCCTAAGTTGGTCTAAGAAAAAAGAAACTTATTGGGCTAATTTCCTTTCAATCTTCTCCATCATTGGGCAAACTCCTAAAATTCAATGTGTGGCCCATTTCTCTTCTCGGCCCACGCTCAATTTTCTACATTGCGCACTTGTCATCCTTTATCACGTGCGTTCGTCATCCCTGCCTCCAACAATCTCAAGCGCTTTTCCCCCTTTTTTTTAGTTGAATCGTACTGTTCCCCATTTCTTTTGGCCGTTGTCCAGTGAAGCCACAACAATACCCTTGTGATTCCCATCACCAATTGCTCATAGTTCATGGTGACGTCTTGTCCTCCAAAGGCAGGATCACCATGGGAAACTTCATTATGTGGAGGATCTCCATTTTTACTAGTAACCTGACCCGGGACATTAGAAAGGGCATTTTCCTGGCTTCTTGTTATTTCCTTCCATGCTAATGCACGTGAACTCACGAAAGTAAGCATAAGGCATGTCTTGGATAAATCCATATTGAGAGGCAGTATATATTTTACAGACTTGGGGACACTTTTAAATCCATGGGACTCCAGATATTCCCGGATAAATCTGATGTAATGTCCTTCAAGTGATAAATTAAATCCGAAAAATCGAACGCAACGATGAAATGTTCACCACCACGCCATTGAAAAATTTGGACCATTAGAGGGCGACGTCATGACTCCAGAGACACAAGAATTGAAAATTACAAAGCTAGAATGAACTTTCTACCATTTTTACAATTAATCTAAAAATGGGATTAACAAAGTAACACCCGATTTAAAATATTAATTTTTGCTGATTTTCTTTGACGAAAAATGGAGAGAAAATTAAAAGAAAAATACTGACTATTTTTCACAATTTTGTGGCCTCAAAAGTAATTTTTATTAAATATCTTCCTAATTTTTGAAAAATATTAAAAAATATGAAAAATGTGAAAAATTATTTTTTGTTCAAAATTGGTCCCCTAGACTTAGCCAAGATTCCCAAAGTTGATATTTCAATTTTATGAATTTTTATGGATTTTCTATTAATTTTCAAAAATAATAAATAAATAAATAATACCGAAAAATACTGAAAATATGAAAAATAATTTTTGGGTCAAATTTTGTTTTCTAGGCTTAGCCAAGGTCCCCAAAGTTGATTTTTAAATTTTATGAATTTTTATGGATTTTCTATTAATTTTGAAAGAGAAAAGACAATTAAAAATCAAGTGTCAACACTTAGTTGTTAAATGATTTTGTAGAATGAGAGTTATGCGGGGTAGAGTATTTGCACATTCTGAAGCGTTGTTTGAATTTAACCGTTGTGCATGATTAATTGTTTTAGCACTACATCACACACGTCCCGTGACCGGACCTGAGTCACTAATTTTAGGATGGTATTGTGATTTGCTTCTAGCGTTCGACGTGAGATCACGTTGAAAAGTTAGTCCAGATTCAATCCCGAATCTCTTTTTAAAAATTAGTTTTAAAAGGTAGGCCTCATGCTTGGTAAGATTATCGAAGCGGAGGTTATAATTTTTAGCTAGAGCAGCCAAAGTAGAAAGGCCCGACTAGTCTTGTTACGTCGTGGGATCACGACTAATCTTGATTATGTATGCGAGATTATCGCCTTACCGTAAGTCTTTCACTTCAATTTGTGAGCTTTTAGGATAGTTAGAATAAGGTTAACCCATGAGTCATGTGCATGTCCATGTGATTGTTTATTTTCATATCTCACGGTAAAGTATGCTTCTGAACTTTATCTTGTTTTATGTTATTGTTTAGGTCGGTCCATGACACTTAGGATTGTGGCGCGTGATTTATAGATAATGGGACACATCGATATGCATTTCAAGTACATTCCAAAAGCCGAGTTGAAGCAGATGTGGGGACGTTTGAGCATTGATGCACAGACCTATGCCCTTAGCCATATGGGTCATTTGTTGCCACTTTTGGACATTGAATTACAGACTGGGGGTCATGCAGGTGTTTCCACATTTCTAGTGCCCATTTACTGCTACTTTCCTTTTAGATAAGCACGAGTTCACTCCGACTTTGGAAGAGTATATCCTTGCCATTGGAAAACCTTTGAGCATTAACTTAATTCGCCCTTGTGTGGGAATGGATCTAATTGTCATTTTTGCTAAGTTTTTGAAAATTAGCAAAAATAAAATAAGGAAAATTTTAAAAGGAAACTGTCATATGTGCCCTTTCTCATTCCTCATTGAACTTTTTTATGAGAGCAATCCATACTTGCAAAGCAAGATCTTCATTCTAGCTTTCTTTGGACTTGTGATCTTTCCGCTCCAAAAGGATTTTAATAGTCCATTCATGGCTTGGATAGCTAGGCAAGTTTGCAGCGGAATGAACTTTACTAATGTTATCTTAGCCAAGACTTTTATATCTCTAACTCATTTTAAGCAAAACAAGGACAAAACATTTTATGCTCCGGTTGGACTTTTGCAAATGTGATTTTTCTCTCATTGTGCTAACTTTGGCTCAAGAATGACTATTCTACGGGTAAGTCAAGAGGAAAACCCAATTGCAAACTTTTAAGAGTTGCAAAAAAATATTGCTAGATTGTCTTATTCCGAGTAGATTGATTTATTTAAAGATCCGAGCCCCAAAGTCTTTGAGTCTCGTTTATACCATGATGAACGGGAGTCTATACTTCTTTTGGGTATTATTGACGTGACGTGATATCATCCTCTCGTGTGGTACGGCAATATGGGGTTTTACAGGATATTCCACCTCCTTTGAGGCCAAATACTTTCCAAGTTGAATTCATTGCAATCGAGAATTATAGAACCGAGATCAAGCATGACCAAACTTGGCTTAAATCCAAAACTCGCTCACTATCACTACCTAAGGAGGAGCTTGAGTGAAAGGAAAGACGTTATCATGCGAATGCCCGGTATATTAAGCACCATGTAATACCAACTCACATGCTTCCGAAGCACCCGTTAGTGATCATGAAGCCCACCCGTCAAGCCAAGATCGAGACCTATGCAAAGAAGGCGCAAAAGGCGAAGGAACAAATGGAGACTTTGGCTAAAGAGAATACACGACTTCGGAAAGAGTTGGAGGCCCGTTCGTCTATAGATCGCGTCGCCAAAAAGAAAAGAAAAATAGCTTAATTTGCCATGTTTAGGATTCTTGTTCCATGTTTAATTGCATTTTCGTAACTTTATGAGCTTTTCTTGTAATAAAGGTCATTGTTCAGGCTTGATTTTCTAGTATTGCATAATTTTTATGAAATTGCATGATTTTAATTGACCCATAAAATCTTTATAGAAAATATTCACAAAACCCTAATTCATCACTCAAAAACTTTTTGAATCAATTCAATGCATTTTCCATTTATTACCGAATTTATGGTGAAAGAAAAACTATCTGGCTTTTGGAATTTTCTCAACTTCACTTTTGTTTCTCCATTTATCACTAGAAAACATACTCTTTTGAGAAAAATCAAAACATGAAAGTTGTAGATTGAGCTTTTAATTAGTGGACTGGAAATTTTTGGCCATCAGATCACATTTTTTATGACCCATTTATCCTCAAAGTAAAAATCGAACAAATCAGTTTTCTAAAGAAATTTTTAGAAAGAAGTATTAAACTGTACTAATCCATGAGGAATCTTCCCAATCTCAAAAAATGAAAGTTATACATCATTGTCTTAGTTATCAGCTTGCAAAGTTTGACACTTTTTCGAATTCTATGAGAATTGATACAAATTTTCTCGTAAAAGCCAACGAAATCGAAATTTATTCGAATTAATCTTTTGATCATGTTAGCTTCGTTTTCTTGGGTCTATAGGGTTATCATGGACCGACTTGTTATTTTCATCCATCATACTCATTTGTATAAATTCTCTTTTCAGGTACCCATTGATCACGGAAGTACCATGCAGCCGTATTAGAACCCGTCTCAGGACAAGAATGGAACGCGAGGAATTGAGCCCCAGGGTAGTTAACCTCGAGACGCAGATGACAACCATGACCATGATGCTGGCAGAAATGAAAGCTATGACTGTAAAAGCCCAGGCGAAAGCTCGTCATGGACGACACTGAAGCCACCTCAACCTTAGAAAAGGAAGCCGCCTCCCAAACAATTGACTCCACTTCCTAGGCTACTATCCAAGCTATTCCCAATGCTGTTGGAAGGGAGGCTAGTCACCAAGGAGCCACCGAGATTAAATCCTTCAAGATTTCCGGGTTATGATCCGAGCTAATCATGTGTCTACTACTACATGGGAGAGAAAAGCCACAATGTTTGACAATCGCGTCACCTTGAAGTTCAAGGCTTATGCCCTCATTGACAATTACATCCTTCAGTTCGATAAAACGGAGCCAAATGTACAGCAAAACCCACTCCCGGACCACTAGGTAGTGGGTATGATATCTGAAGAGGAGGAGTTAGACGAAGAGGAGCTTAGAGTAACAAAGGCATGCCATACGGACAAGAGATTTGTTCACGAAGCCTACAGGAGAGGAGAAACCGTGGATACCTTGGGGCAGGATAGCGGAGGCTACAACTATAGAGTTTTATATTCAATCCCACCACGTTTCTTCGAAAAGACGAAAGAAATAATGCCCTACCGGTGGAGAGGCATGGACGACATAGAGGAGGGTCCTTTCGAGAAAGACTCCTTTAAGACAATTGATGAAATCATCCCTATTGCGACAAATGAGAAAGAAGCCGACCCATTAGGCGGACCAAATATCGCAGAATGCTTCGGTAACATCGAGGGAAAGCTGAATTTTATCTCCGAAAAGTTGTTAAATTTGCTCTAACGGTCGAGAGAAGTGAGTTAAGCACGGGTCACGGGTGACGCGATTTCACTGGAGTTGCACATAAGGGTCAAAAACCAAGGTCATAGGCTGACTGTAATAGAGAAGCGACTAGGGGAATTGGCAACTGTGATCAGTAAGTTGAAGGAACAAATGGACGAATACGAATTTGGCATTGGAGGTGCCCCCACCCGAGCTGACCTCCTTCAAGTGGTCAAACGAAGTGAGGAGTAATCCAGACTTATGTGCATAGATAGAGGTTGCATGCCTTACAAATAAATCCTCCGTTGACTGAAGAGGAACTGATCGGTTACTTTTTGAGAACCCTTCCGTACGAGCTCTTTTAATACATGACTGTGACCACCTACGACTCGTTCTCGTACTTGCTGCGAGTAGGCGAGGGAGTTGAATGGGGACTCGCCAACGGAAGGCTAAAGAGTAAGGCTACTAGATGGCCCAATGCCTCACCCTCTGATAGACCTGATAAGACGTCTCATGCTGAACCCAGATGCGGGTACAATTGTGAAAGCTTGGATGACCTCATTGGAATGATTGAGACTATAGAAGCTTTTGTAATTGACCTAGACAAGGTTCACAATTGGAAAAAAGGGGATGATTACGTAATCAAGCCACTTACAATCAGCATCACTAATGAGGAGGCGAATGATGACCCCGAAGGAGAGGCTGAGGGTGTTAAGCCGGTTGTGATAAAGATTCCTCCAGGAGAAGAGTACGATCCCAAATCAATTCATTGGGACTACGAGACAGGCGAAATAGATGTAGTGATGAGGTCGGGAAGGTGTTATGCACCCAAAGAGAAAGAGACCGAGAAGAGAGACGTAACTAAAGAAGATGCTGAAAAGCTGTTAACCATCATCAAAATGAGTGAATTTGAAGTGATAGTGCAGTTACAAAAAATGCCGGCCTTGATCTCACTACTAGATGTGTTCGTGAACTCAGAAAAGCATAAGAATGCACTGATGAAGGTCCTGAATGAGGTACACGTACCTGAGACGATTAACGAAATATAGTTGGAGAGCTTCATTAGCGCCATCCTATTAAAGGATCAAATCGCCTTTTCGGATGAAGACTTTCCCATGGATGGGCGGGCTCACAATAAGGCCTTGTACATATCAGTAAGGAGTCACGGTAAGCAGGTATCCTATGTGTTGGTGGACAACGGGTCGGCCATTAATATATGCCCTTTAGCCACGCTAAGAAGTCTAGGCGTGAATGAAAAGCTGATTCATACCTCTAGGGTAACTATTCGAGCTTTTGATGGAATGAAGAAAACTGTCATCGGAGAAATTGAACTAGATGTGTTCATTGGGGCAGTCAAGTTCTCCATTGATTTTCAAGTTATGGACCTCCCCAATGCTTTCGGCCTACTAATTGGAAGGCCGTGGATCCATACAGCCGGTACCGTACCTTCGAGCTTGCATCAGAAGTTTTGATTAGTGGTAAATAACAAGGTGATAACAGTGCATGGTAAGACAGACCTCGCGTCCTATTATAAGAGTGCAGTGCCTTATATAGAGCCCGAGCCTAAAGAGGAGTCAAGCTACCACTCCCTCGACCTTATGGCTTTCGTGTGCACACCCCCAGGGATTAAAATAGGGAATCCCGCACCGTCAAGCTATACTATCACGCCTGGGAGAATAGTATTGGTCCATGGTTTTATCCTTGGGAGGAGACTAGGGAAGTACTGCCAGGGAATTTGCCAACCCCTTCAGTTGAGCTCTAATGAACACCGAACTGGTTTAGGTTATACAGGTAAAATGTACTGTGATTTCACTTCGAGAAGTGGCAGTGGAAGCTAAGGCCAAGTTCCAAGGGGTAAAGGAGAAAAAATCAGCTCATTTGTGGGATCTGGTGTTTGGAAAGGCAAAGCGAAGATGTTCCATACTCCCATCAATATGTTTTTCTCTAAGTACCCTAAATGGTTGGCAGATGAGGATATCCAAGTTACAGCTGATCCTGATATACTTGTCTCCCTCTTTGAAGATTCCGTGAATGTTATTGTGGAGTGGCTTAACATCGACACCGAGTTACATTAGTAAAGAGGCTTTTATTATACTTCTTACAGCATTTCTTTATCCGTAATTTCAATTCAGTTGTTGCATTTCGTTTGCCTCATCTTTTTTTTTTAAATTCCAAGAAGATACCTTTGAATCTTGAGCCGTTGGTTCAAATGGTTGCCTTGTAATGCGGCTTTATCGGTGAAATTCAATAAAATGCGTGTGCATGCTTTACTAAGGACGTGCGGGAACATTCCAAACCAGCCCAATGATGATGCTTATCTTCAATCCTCGAAGATTTGAGGTCTGGATTCCCCACGTTTCCTAGTTTGTCAAATTGACTCAAAAGGCAATGATGTCCGAGGATATGAGGACTAGCTCTCATTTTGTGCCTTCTTTTGTTTAAAAAGATTTTCAAAAATCATGCATCATGATTGCTTGTCAAAATGGACTAATCATTCTCATGACATTTTAGACATATCGTTCTAAGCATGCACAATAGGGTACTATGTGACTCGGACCATCGAGGAGGCTACTCATGCAGTATTGATGAACAGGATAGGGACTTTGGAAGCTTTGGCAAAGCTTAGGCAACCATTTTTGAGCAAAAAATAATTTTTTATATTTTTTAAATATATTAATTAGAAATTAGGAAAATATTTCATAAATAATAGCATTTGAGGCCACAAAAATACAAAAAGATAGTCAATATTTTTCTTTTAAATCCCTTTTCATGTTGGCCATCGTAAATTTAAAAAATCCAATTTGGGGTCGTGTATTCCTTCACGAGTATAATCTCGAATCGGGCCTAAAAAAATTCAATTTGAGTCAATTTATTTTCATTTTTCACTTTTAGGAATTGTGACATTGTTCTCTAATATTTTAAATTTTCATCTTGGCACAGTTGTACCCAGAATGACCCAATTTTACAAAAAAACACCTTAATTAAATTTTTCATTATTTTCAGTAACAAGAAATGAGCTTAAATTTGACATGCGGTGAATTGTGTCAAAAATTATGAGGAGATTTGGACTTAAAGAAATATTTTTTTAGGAACTAAATTGTAAATAAAATTTAGAGACTAGAGTGCAAATACCTAACTCTTGAAGGATTATTTTGCAAATAACAAAAAGAAGAGTTAGTGGAGAAATTAGAATAAAGAAGGGAAGATGGAGAAGAGAAGATGGAGAAGAATGGATGGAGAAAATAAGATAAGAATAGAGAAGGGAAGATGGAGATGAAGAAGAGTTAGTGAAGAAATTAGAATGGGAGATAAATATGGAGAATGGAAGATGAAGATGAAGAAGAGTTAGTGGAGAGATTATAATGTGAGATGGGGATGGAGAAGGGAAGATGAAAATGAAGAAAAGTTAGTGAAGAAATTAGAATGAGAGATAAATATGGAGAATGGAAGATGAAGATGAAGATGAAGAAGAGTTAGTGGAGAAATTAGAATGTGAGATAAAGATGGAGAAGGGAAGATGAAAATGAAGAAGAGTTAGTGGAGAAATTAGAATGGGAGATAGAGTTAGTGGAAAAATTAGAATGGGAGATAGACGAGTGAGTTATAAAAGGAGGAAGAAGTGAGCTTGAGAGAGGAATTTTTTTGGGAAGAGAAAATTTTGGATGTTTGAGAGGGTTTTGGGAGATTGAAGAAAAATTTGAGAGAAAAAAAATACCAAAGAGAGAGAGAGAGAATTTTGAAGATGCTGGGAGTTTAAAGCTAGCGAGTTATCATCATCAATTTCTTCATCGATCAACATAAATCAAGAATTCATCCCAGATTTGAAGCTAAGTGTCCCTCTACTCTCTTTGATTTTTTTAGTATAAACTAGCCTAAATTTTCTACTCTTCTCCCATTTCTCTATATTTAATTTCAGGTAGGAACCAATTATATCCATTGAAACTAAGTGCCACTTTCGTTGTTCTAATTTTTAATATGAATTAAATCATATTTCCTCAATTACTCCATTTCTCCATATTTTTATGTCAGGCAAAGGACAACTCCAAATCAACGGTAAATTCCATGGAGGTGTTAAATTGGCGCTGACGAGCTCTTGAGTGCCTATTAAATTTTCAATTGATCCGTCGATGAATTTTGGCCCGAATTATCAAATCAATTCGTTTTATTTTAAAGAATTTAAACCCCAGAATGTGAAGGGCAGAGCATGCTCACTGGAGGTCATTTTAAATTTCTGCAATTTAAATTCCTACACCTTAAACCCCAAAGGAGAGGGCCAAGCCAAGGCTGAGCTATCCATTGGTGGTCTTTATTTATTATCATTTACTTCTTGTAATTTAATTTTTGAAAAACTAAACCCCAAAATGAGTAGCTCGCAGTACTGCACAGAAGTCGTTAACTCACTCCCTCTTTCGGCTTCAGGGAAATACTTAATATTTTGAAAATGCAAAAAAAAATGTCACTCACGTATATTCCATTTAAAAAAGTGAAAATACAAAAAGAGAACACTCCATTAGAGCTTTAGGAATAAAGCAAGCATAAGTTGCCAAATTAGGATATCCATGAAATTAAGGTACCGAAAGGGTATTAGTTTTAATTAACTAGTGTAACCAAGTTCCCGAACTCATAATCTCTAGTTCGTAGAAGTAATTTAGTTCTCCCGCTAATTTACTTAGGTTTCTAATCAACCTACCAAAAATGATTAGTGGCGACTCCAAATTTTAAAATCATTGTAACAAAAAACCAAAGTCGTGATTTGGTAGAGCTTGGGAGAGCTCGAACTAGGTTAGTTAATTTAATCAATTAATCTGGTAATCCATTAACCTAAAAAATGAATTTTTGGTTGCGATAGCTTGGCGACTCCGCTGAAGACGTGTTCTTAATTTTTGAAAATTTAAGAACTTAGAGGACTTAGGTCAGAATATTTCATGAAAATTTATTTGATCTAAATTGGGTGAATCCTAATCTTTAGGTGTTAAATGGTTTTGCAGATGAGAGTTATAAGGGGTGGAGTGTTTGACTAACCATTTGTTTTGCAGGTTGGTGTTGGAATTGTTTGTTTAATTTCGCACATTTTTGAAGCGGTGATTGTATATTAATTGTTGTGCATGATTAATTGTTTTAGCACTACATCACACACGTCATGTGGTCGGACCTGGGCCACTAGTTTTAGAATGGTATTGTGATTTGGTTTTAGCGTTCGACGTGAGATCACGTCGAAAGTTAGCCCAGATTCAATCCCGAACCTCTTTTCAAAAATGAGTTTAAAAGTTAGGCCTCAGGCTTGGTAAGATTACAAAAGCAGTGATTTTAATTTTTAGCTCGAGCAGCCGAAGTGGGGAGGCCCGGCTAATCCTGGTTTCGTCGTGGGATCATGGCTAATCTTGATTATGTGGGCGAGATTGTCCCCTTGTCGTAAGTCTTTCGCTTCAATTTGTTAGTCTTTAGAGTAGATAGGCTAAGATTTAAACTCACGATTCATGTGTATGTCTATATGATTTGCATGGTATTTCTTTCAAGGTGAAGTAAGTTTTCTAATCTTATCTTGTATTTATTTTTGGGTCGGTCCATTTTAGGATTCAGTCAAATTTTGAATTTAATATCATGGTCATTTTTCAAAAGAAAATAAAAATTAAATTGGTATCCCATTTGAAAAAATGAACATGAAAAATTCTTAAGAAAATTTTGTTTACTAATGAAAGATTTTGTCACAGTTTTCCTTATGACTTCAATAAACAAAAGATTTTCTTAACGAATTTATCCTTGAAATTTCATTTTGATAAAAAGAAAAAAAAGATTCTTTCGGGAAATTTGCTAAATGCAAAGGATTTGATCACATCTTTTCTAATTTGTAACATTTGCAAGAAAATCCTTTTTGAAAATCCTTTTTGAAGAAAATTTTCTCTAATTTCTCATAAAATGGAAAAATAGAATTAGACTAATCTAGGGGTCATGGACCGATCTCTTTTGGATCACATACTAATTATGTTCTTTGCTTTTGCAGGAAATCCTAAGTACCCTAGGCGGGAGTAAAAATTAGAAATAACCTTCAGAAATACAAGAGGATGGGAAATTGCTGGCCCCTTAACCCTGGGGGCATATGAAGAGGCCAATTCTCCCGGAGTCGAAAATATGTCCATTATTAAGCACGTACAAGCTATGTATTTTGATGTGATAGTGAATGTATTCGGGTTAAACATGTGGGCATTTTTAATGTATTAGAGGGATTCTTGTATTTTTCTTGAAAAGGCGCAGATTATTAGAATCCATGAAGCAATGATCTTAACCCGACCTTGCAATGCCTTTCTGATTAAATTAAGCAAAGGCTTGCCTCTTATCTTTCTCGGATATGAATCATGTGGTGGATTTTGGAGGCCCGGTGCTTTATTATCGAAGTGTGACCCACAAGCATTTCTCTCGACGCAACAAGCAACTGACATATCAATAAGTGGACGCCGAAAGAGATAAAGCGTGAAAAGAAGTGGGACACGCAACGGATGGCTAGGTTTATTTATTGGCACACTAACCGAGTGGTCCAAACGGTAATAATGACCAGTTGTGGGTTTTACTGTGATTGGTGGGGGCCACCGCCGAATCCTTTTTCCATATCATCATTAGAGAGGAGTGATGGCGTTTTGCCTTTGTCCGTTAGGTTGTGTATTATCATTTTTACAGCCACCATTTGTCAAGATAAGACAAGATTGAGGCAATCCTACCAGCTGAGTTAGAGATACACTTCCTACGTATTCCTTCGAAGGTACAATTGATAGAAGCAGATTGAATCTAATAGAGAGGGATGATCTCGTCCCACAAAGGTTGCTGTCAACAGTCCCTATTTCAGAAACTAAGTTTGCTCTAGACTATGGTGACCCATATATCTTAAAGACAGTACTCTTAAGAGGTGCTCTAGTCCTAACTGAAGTGGGTGCGAGGAGTGCCTTAAATCATTCAATTATGTTATATGAGAGAAGAAATGAAAAGAAGAGTAAAACACAAACATGAGAAGCTTTCTCTTCATTCCATTCGGCAACAAGCTCTACAAGAGTTAGTGGAGAGGAAAAGTAAAGTCGAATTGAGCCCTGACAAGCATTACAAAGGAGCTCAACTGGCTTTCCATAAAATTAATGCTATGCCTACACTGAGCGACCTAGGAGTCGAGATCTGTAAGATTGAAAAACATGCGAGTATATTTCTCCTTGTACCTGGCTGCATTTATCTCGTGGTGTTCAACGGCGAGTTTTAAGTTGTCGATTAGCTCCCTCTCGAAAGCTATATCTGCTGTTAGATCGTCGAGCCTTCCCTCCAGCCATTTACATCTGAACTTCATTACAACGTCCCTCGGGTCATGCTCAAAATAAGTTTGATTCAGAGCTAGACGCTCCACCAGCTTCTCTCTCTTGTGAACCAACAGTGAGACCCTCTCATCAGCAGATTTGACAGCCTCCTTGTATCGAGCAACTGAATGTTCTGCAAACTCCAGGCATTCAGATCGATCCTGGAAGCGGGTCTTCACAATGCGGGCTAAGGCGACTATCCCCTGGGTGTTTCGATAAGCCTCTAGAAAATCGATGAAGACGTGTGGGAACGCTCTGTATTCCCTCTCTAAGTTGGTGCCTTCAACCGAAGAAGCATTTATTTCCCTGAATAGGCCGAGGATGTCAGCTTCGACACTCGGATGATGCGCTATATAGATATAACCTCGTCCAAGAAGATGATAGAGCTTCTCCCATTTGAACATAACGTCAGTCGGGAAGATGTGGGTAGGGAGATTGGCCATTATCAAGGAGGAAATCAAGACAGACGAGCGGAATATGAAAGAAAGCAGAAGATAGGTGGAACAGACTAGCGGAATGCGACGTTGGTGATCTGTTTTGAAGTAAAAATTGATCTCGTAGTGACAGTATCAACTAGTTAAGATTTCTCTATCTACCGTTCTCTACTAGCACCATCCCCGTTGGCTCGAATCCCCGTCAAACGGCGATCTCGAGCCAAACAAATCCGAAATCTCCGCAGAAAATTTGACGAGACCTCGCCACTTTGAAAAAGAAGAAAGAAAGGTGACTTGAGTGGGAGACAAGGAAAATAGGATTCGTCTTTATGGGAGAACTCGCCAGCAGATCGATGGTGGAGATAACGACGAGAGCCCTACCACTAGGAAAAGACGAGAAAAGACAAGCCGAGCAAGAGACACGCAAGAAAGGTTGAGAAAGACGGAACGCTCAGGAGAAACCATACATGTCTAAATTTTAAAAGGAGGCGTTATTCTGATAATCTTCATCTAAAACTCTAAAGAGAGTTTCGAATCATACACAGTCACTCAGAAAAAGTTAGAGAGAGTGAAAGCACCAGAAGAGTTAGCAAGTTTTGAGGAATTATCGAAGATGTCTCAATCCAATTCTCTTGAGAGCTATCGTTACTTGCTGAATATGGGAGAGGAAAAGTTCGAAGCCATGTTTGGGATCGAGCCCATGGAGCCTGGCCCTTCCGCCGACGACGTCCAAGATCTTAGTAAAGATAAGAACAACAACGATAAGGATCAAAAGAAGCATTACCGTCGCCATACTAAGGAGCAAGTACAAAGGCTTGAGGATTTCTTCAAAACATGCCCTGTGCTAGACGACAAACAGAAAATGGAACTGAGTTAAGAGCTAGGACTTGAACCTTTGCAAATCAAGTTCTGGTTTCAAAATAGGCGAACCCGAATGAAGACTCGCCATGAGCACAACGAAGCCGAGTTTCTAAGAGCTGAAAATGAAAACCTCCAAGCGGAAAACAAGATGTATAAAGAGGTTTTTGACTCTGCCACCTGCCCCAACTACAATAGCCTCCTCACCTTTGATGAAATGTATGATTTCAGGATTGAAAATGCACATTTAAGAAGTGACTTAAACTAGTTTATAACAGGATTGAGTTCTATTGGAGCAGGGTACAAAAAGACCAATGCTACTGAATTAGCATCAATACCTTCCGAGAAAGAGGGGACGAATCACCACCAAGCGGACATTGATGATGTTCTTTTCGCCATAATCAACCAATTCGATATCGGTAAAGCATCAGGGCTGTAAGGCACACGGAGTCTGTATTTCGAAGCTGGTAATCACAAGACCTTCAACATGGTTGATGCATATTAGATCTGGAGCGAAGCTGGCTGATCACCGGAAGACCCGCAAAGGAAGCCGAGCAGATCCTGAATGAATACATAAGTTTTATTCCCTAGCGGGGGATGTTATCTACTTTCATTAATGTCTTGAATCTATGTAAAAACAAGAAGTAGTAAACTTTCTCCCTCTTATTAAATGCACGAATCCGCCGCTTCACCAAACCCGGGGATGAATTAATAGCGAGTAAAAATCCGCGTAAACTTGAAGGGTAGTTCTGTATCATTCCAATTTACCCTCAATTGTTCCAGTGCTAAATTAGATCCCTGTATTTTTAGGAATTTGAAAATTGACCCGAGAACATACTCGAATGCGAAGTTCTCTTGTTGAATGAAACTGGGGGCAAATCAATTTGCAGATATTATCAATGAATGGACAACTTCAAACGAAGAAAAATGCGAATGAAAGACCCGGGCAATCTCAAAAAAAGGGTAATTTTGTATCGTTCTAATTTTTCCATAATCGTCTCGATCCTCAATTACTTTTATTTTTAACAGGGATTTTAAATGGCCTTGAAAAGAATCGGGACGTAGAATTGTCCAATATAAAGTAGCAAGACCACGTCATCTCAACGGTTAACTCTTAAAAGAGAACTTCCACGAACGCCTACGGTCTTGTGGACTGGATGGCATGGGGAATGATAGTGGTCCGAAACATCCCGAGTTCGATCCCCAAGGTTGGGGAATGTTGTAAGTATTGTAAATGAATAATACAACCTTTTGCACATTTCTTTTTGCAGAAGGAAACAAAAATACTAGACGACCGATACCAAGGTCGATACTTTGCCACAACCTTGGTTCTAATGATGAAATGCCCACCGAAAGTGGAGACAAACTCGATCCGGTGAAGCTGATAAAAGGAGTCATGAAAAACATTCAAGATGAAAGCTAAACCAGTATCGTTCCAATTTATCCCTTCTAATACTGGCTAACACATCTCCTTTTCTTTTTACCGGAAATATGTATACTAACATTTCACATGTTAAAGGAGACCATGCCAAGTGGTAAAATTATGATCATCTGAAAAGATCCGTTCCGATCAAAATGGGGTAAATTGATGGCAGACCTTGAATTGAGAAGGGGGCAAAGTCTGAGATAAGCTACTCCTTAATTTAATGGGTAGACTTCGCGATTTGTTCGATCCGTTCACACATCCAGGGGCAATTCAAATTCTCTCATTGTTGAGAATTTTCTTCCATACCTGCTTATTTCACAAACTTGCATGATGCCAAAATTGCCACATTCGTATTGCGTTTGCACATGCCATGATTCATGTATGACTTGTCTGCATGTTTAATTTGCCGATTCTAACTTGGAGTATGATCTATACATGATGCATCGAATGTGTAGAATGGGGCATGACAGGATAATGAAAGGCAATCTCATTTCTATACATGTCCCATATCCATGGCGAGCTGTGTGCCAAATAGATTCCGCATTCCCCAAAACAATGGGTTTTCTCGCGAAAGGTATGATACCGAAAGGAAGGAGGCATTCATTTCTCTACCCTAAACACTACAAGTGCCCATTGACAACCCATTTTAGCGGCGATTTCATTTCATAACCCCTGTCAAGAACCACCCCATATCGGGGCTAAGTGGAGGTTGTCCCAGTGAATGAAGCGAGGTAGATTGTTAGAAATTTTCTTACTCGGACTAACATCAATTTTCGGGTATGTCTTAGCTTTCAACCTTTTACGATAATTCAAGTGCCTTAGGACGACGAAAAGCATTCATTTCTCTATCTAATACACTCATATCCTTTACACTGCCCAATTGAGTCTGCGTATTCATTTCTTAAAACCCCCATTGGTGATCACCACTAATTCCAAGATGAAAATGGCACCTCCTTAAGGCAGAAGAACTCATAAGAAGTGTGTTTACATGAAGTCCAGAATCGACTCTTCAAGTGCACTAAATCTTTGATATACATGTGTATTTGGCACAATTTTCAAAAATTCTTTTCCTGAACAGAACAAAAAAGATAAAAAAAAAGGCAAAAAAAATGGGACCAAAAGAAGAAAGGCCAATCCCTGGGCATGAAAAAGCAAAGTGCCAGTCAAAAGCAAGGTCAATGCCCATGCAAATCAATATTCACGTACATTCAATGCCAACATCTTGTCTTCTGTTGTAAAATCCCCAATGGGATCTGGTTACAAAAGAAAACTCTTCGAATGGGTCAAATTGCAAAATATACTCAGTTGAAGTTTATACCGTACGGAATCTACTACGGTATCAGCAGAAGTTGACAGCTTTCTCATACAACGATGGTGTCCTTTAAGGACTATCTTAGAAGGGCCGAAACTGCGACAAAGATGTGATGATCACCAATGTCAAACCCATCTTATGTATCTTCTGGGCCAAAATAAGCCTTCTTTAGTCCCCAATCCTAACCTACTTTACAACCTTTCAAAGTCTTTTTTGATTAAGGCACTTGAATTAACATAGAGTTAAAAGACTTTAAGCATCGCTCGAAAAGGCACGAGCAAGACTATTTCTCTCTAATTTTTGCAGGGTTTTTGACTTGTAAACCCGAAGCAAACGATGAAGAATTTTTTATTAACAAGCCTTGGCTCAAAAGAGTCCCATTTAGTAAGCCTTTGACCCAGCCTACATTATGGTCCTAATTAAGACCTCCAGATCAGCTTGATCGTACCAATTGTGAGATTGCTCTGACCCTTGTTGAATGCGATGATAGTGAGATTGAGTGATTTCTTTTCAATCTTGCAATCAGGATAAACATCCTTTATCGAGAGTGAGAGAAAGCCCTTTCAGACTGTAATCCCCCATTCATATTATATTCGAGGTATTCATACTGTGACAACCTCCTTGAACAGAATTGATAGTGTAAACTTGACAGAATAGTCATGTATGATCCACATCTTGATTGATTGCATTATGAGTTATTACACAGAATGCTTCTAATCACTACAAACTTTGCTGAACCAATGAACTCATTGATGAAAATACTTGTATGTGTTACCTCTGACACTGCCTGACAGGTAACACATTTTTGATGTTCGAGTTGCCTTTCAAAGTCTCGAAATCCACTCGGCAATTAGTGAATGAACAAGTCTGGTTGTCAAGAAATCACTACGCAGTCTTCTAAATCATTAAGTAAGTATATCTTCAACCTGAATCTTTAAATGAGTTCTGACGATTGCCAAGGTGCTCGAATCCAGTGCGGCACATACAGGTATCCACCTTCTCCAATGAAGCATGATTCGTCTCAAAAACAGAAATGTTCGAGATGTTTTGATCTCTACATCTTTGACTTATACTTGAGCAACAAGATAATATAAACCGGGTTTGAGCTTCTGCAAGATTCCTAGTCTTCCTAGATCCTAGAATGGCACCCTTCATGATAAATTAAATCGGGTTTGAGCTTCTGCAGGATTCTTAGTCTTCCTAAACCCAGAATGCTACCCTTCAAAACACGAAGTCCTTTCTACTGGCACCCCAAAGTCCTTTCTATAGGCACACTAAAGTCTTTTCTACAGGAACCTAAAGTCCTTCCTACAGGCACCAAGTCCTTCTTACAGGCACTAAAGTCCTTCTTACAGGCACCAAAGTCCTTTCTACAGGCACCTTAAAGTCCTTCCTACAAGCACCCAAAGTCTTTCCTACAAGCACCCGAAGTCCTTCCTACAGGCACCAAGTCCTTTTTACAAGCATCAAGTCCTTTTTACAGGCACCCAAAAGTCCTTTTTACAGGCATACCAAGTTTTTTCTACAGGCATCTAAAGTCCTTTCTACAGGCATACAAAAGTCCTTCTTACAGGCACCCAAAGTCTTTCCTACGGCACCCGAAGTCCTTCCTACAAGCACTAAGTCCTTTTTACAGGCACCAAGTCCTTTCTACAGGCACCCAAAAGTCCTTTTTACAGGCATACCAAGTCCTTTCTATAGGCACCTAAAGTCCTTTCTACAGGCATGCAAAAATCCTTCTTACAAGCACCAAAAGCCTTTCCTAGAGGCACCAAAGTCCTTTCTACAGGCACCCAAAAGTCCTTCTTACAGGCACACAATAGTCCTTTCTATAGGCACAAAGTTTTTCTTACAGGCATTTTCATGGGGCGACCCACCATGCGGGTCAAATCTTAATCACTAGAATCCTTTCATTAGGAACTCTACCATGGGGTGATCTACTATACGGGTCAAATTTCAATCAAATTTTAATCAATAGAATCCTTTCATTAGGAATCCACCATGGTTTGACCTACCATACGGGTCCAAGTTCAACCACCCTAAGGTTTCTTAACAAATCCTTAGGTTCTCATTCCATTTTCAGTAGAGCATGCGTGTTAGACAACCGCTAGATGACAGGTAGGTAAGTGCCAGGTAAACTCTCCTCTCCAAATCTCTCCTTTAATTCATTGGAGCCTCTTTAAATCTAGCCTGGATCAGAGCTTACACCGAGGGGTATCGAGGATCAATGCCACGACTCTGGTTATTTGCTTGTGTTGAGTCGATTAGGATTCATGTGTCATCTCATCTTTGAAATGAACCTTTACCGAGATTCTTTTCAAAGAGGGACAGCTGTTGACACTTATTTTTAATTATTTTTTTATTTTCAAAAATTAATAGAAAATCCATAAAAATTCATAAAATTAAAAAACTTAACTTTGGGGACCTTGGCCAAACCTAGGGAACCAATTTTGACCAAAAAATTGATTTTTTTTTATTTTCAGTATTTTCCGATATTTTTATATTCGAAAATTTATAAAAAATCAAGAAAAAATGAGAAAATTGCAAAATCAACTATGGAAGCTTTGGCCAAGCTTAGGCAACCATTTTTGAGCAAAAACTAATTTTTCGTATTTTTTTGTATTTTTTTAAATATATTTTTTAGAAATTAGGAAAATATTTCATAAATAATAGCATTTGAGGCCACAAAAATACAAAAAAATAGTAAATATTTTTCTTTTAAATCCCTTTTCATGTTGACCATCGCAAATTTAAAAAATCCATTTTGGGGTCGTGTATTCCTTCACGAGTATAATCTCGAATCGGGCCTAAAAAAATTCAATTTGAGTCAATTTATTTTCATTTTTCACTTTTAGGAGTTTTGACATTGTTCTCTAATATTCTAAATTTTCATCTTGACACAATTATACCCAGAATAACCCAATTTTACAAAAAAAAGGCTTTAATTAAATTTTACATTATTTTCAGTAACAAGAAATGAGCTTAAATTTGACATGCGGTGAATTGTGTAAAAAATTGTGAGGAGATTTGGACTTAAAGAAATATTTTTTTCAGGGACTAAATTGTAAATAAAATTTAGAGACTAGAGTGCAAATACCTAACTCTTGAAGGATTATTTTGCAAATAACAAAAAGAAGAGTTAATGGAGAAATTAGAATAAAGAAGAGAAGATGGAGAAGAGGAGATGGAGAAGAGAAGATGGAGAAGAATGGATGAAGAAAATAAGATAAGAATAGAGAATGGAAGATAGAAAAGAGAACATGAAGAAGAATGGATGGAGAAAATAAGATAAGAATAGAGAATGGAAGATGGAGATGAAGAAGAGTTAGTGGACAAATTAGAATGGGAGATAAATATGGAGAATGGAAGATGAAGATGAAGAAGAGTTAGTGGAGAAATTAGAATGTGAGATAAAGATGGAGAAGGGAAGATGAAAATGAAGCAGAGTTAGTGGAGAAATTAGAATGGGAGATAGAGTTAGTGGAAAAATTAGAATGGGAGATAGACGAGTGGGTTATAAAAGGAGGAAGAAGTGAGCTTGAGAGAGGAATTTTTTTGGGAAGAGAAAATTTTGGATGTTTGAGAGGGTTTTGGGAGATTGAAGAAAAATTTGAGAGAAAAAAAAATACCAAAAAAGAGAGAGAGAGAGAATTTTGAAGATGCTGGGAGTTTAAAGCTAGCGAGTTATCATCATTAATTTCTTCATCGATCAACATAAATCAAGAATTCATCCCAGATTTGAAGCTAAGTGTCCCTCTACTCTCTTTGATTTTTTTAGTATAAACTAGCCCAAATTTTCTACTCTTCTCCCATTTCTCCATATTTGATTTCAGGCAGGAACCAATTATATCCATCAAGCACTTCTCATAATGCCATTGAAGCTAAGTGCCTCTTTTATTGTTCTAATTTTTAATGTGAATTAAATCATATTTCCTCCGTTACTCCATTTCTCCATATTTTTATGTCAGGCAAAAGACAACTCCAAATCAACGGTAAATCCCATGGAGGTGTAAAATTGGCGCTGACGAGCTCTTGAGTGCCCATTAAATTTTCAATTGATCCGTCGATAGATTTTGGCCCGAATTATCAAATCAATTCGTTTTATTTTAAAGAATTTAAACCCCAGAATGTGAAGGGCAGAACCCGCTCACTGGAGGTCATTTTAAATTTCTGCAATTTAAATTCCTGCACCTTAAACCCCAAAGGAGAGGGCCAAGCCAAGGCTGAGCTATCCATTGGTGGTCTTTATTTATTGTCATTTACTTCCTGTAATTTAATTTTTGAATCACTAAACCCCAAAATGAGTAGCTCGCAGCACTGCACAGAAGTCGTTAACTCACTCCCTCTTTCGGCTTCAGGGAAATACTTAATATTTTGAAAATGCCAAAAAAATGTCACTCACGTATATTCCATTTAAAAAAGTGAAAATACAAAAAAAGAACACTCCATTAGAGCCTTAGGAATAAACCAAGCATGAGTTACCAAGTTAGGATATCCATGAAATTAAGGTACCGAAAGGTCATTAGTTTTAATTAATTAGTGTAACCAAGTCCCTGAACTCATAATCTCTGGTTCGTAGAAGTAATTTAGTTCTCCCGCTAATTTACTTAGGTTTCTAATCAACCTACCAAAAATGATTAGTGGCGACTCCAAATTTTAAAATCATTGTAACAAAAAACCAAAGTCGTGATTTGGTAGAGCTTGGAAGAGCTCGAACTAGGTTAGTTAATTTAATCAATTAATCTGGTAATCCATTAACCTAAAAAATGAATTTTAGGTTGCGACAGTAGTGAACCTGGGCGACTCACAGAATGTCAGAAAAGTGAAGATTGGGGAGTCCTTGTCACCCTCTGAAGTTCCCGAATGATTGAATTTCTCAAAGAATACCAAGATGTCTTTGCTTGGTTGTATGTAGACATGCCCAATCTCGACCCCAATATTATGGAGCACGTACTGCCTACTGACCCTAATCTCCCGCCAAAAAAACAAAGGCTCAGGCGAACAAAGCCCGAATTTTCCAAGAAAATTAAGGAGGAAGTGATGAAGCTCCTCAAGGTGGGGTTCATAGAAGCAATCCCCTATGCCGATTGGATTGCCAACACTATGCTAGTGATGAAGAAAGATGGCATAGTCCGAATCTACATCGATTACCGAGACCTGATTAAAGCCATCCCAAAGGATAATTTTCCTTTGCCGCACATAGGTGTGTTGGTTGAAGTGTAGCCGGGTTCGAACAATTTTCCTTTATAGATGGATTTTCTAGCTATAATCAGATCTTAATGAAGGAGGAAGACAAGGCGAAAACCTCATTCATAATACTATAGGGCACCTTTTGTTACAGAGCTATACTTTTCAGGTTGAAGAATGCTGGGGCGACATACCAAAGAACCATGGTCGCTCTATTCCACGATATGATGCACAAGGAAATCGCGGTATACGTAGATGATATGATTACCAAGTCCAGACCAGGAGAAAACCATGTTCTGGTGCTAAGAAAGTTGTTCGAATGCTTATGAAAATGTAAGCTGAAGCTGAATCCCAACAAGTGTATATTCTAGGCAAGATTTGGAAAGCTTTTGGGATTTGTGGTTAGCAGTCATAACATTGAGGTCGACCCTTCCAAGATCAAAGCTATACGGGACATTAATACCCTAACCTCAGTAGGGGAAATAAGAAGCCTGCTGGGGCGATTAAACTATATTGTCAGATTTATATCCCAGCTTTATGATGTGCAAAACCATTCTTCAAGCTCCTCAAGAAGGGCGCTAAAGTCATTTGGGATTCAAAATGCCATCAGGAATTTGAGAAGATCAAGGAGTATCTGATCTTACTTCAAGTATTGGTACTACAAACCCCGAGAATCCCTTTAACTCTGTACTTGACGAACTATCAGGAATCATTAGGAGCTCTACTCGCCCAGACGAAATCAGAGGACGGGAAAGAGCGAGCAGTATATTACTTGAGTAAGAAGTTCACGTAGTCGGAGGCTAATTACCCTATGGTTGAAAGGACATGCGTCGCACTGATCTGGGTACTCCATAGGTTGAGACAGTACACCCTCCACCACTATATCCAAGTGGTAACAGAATGTGACCCAATTAAGTACTTGGTGGAGAAACCCGCCTTATTGGGAAAGCTGGCCAAGTGGCAAGTACTGTTATCAAAATTTGACATAAGGAGTTCACCTCAGAAGTCAGTCAAGGGGCAGGCCATAGCCGACATGTTGGCAAAAAATTCACAAGGGCTTACAATCCCTGATGAGAAGGAGGCAGAGGATCGAATCCTCGCATTATTTGATGATAAGTGGACCACGTATTTTGATCGTACTGTTAATTTAGCCAGATCTGTAACTGGGACAATACTGATATCCCCGGACAGTCTACATTATCCAGTTTCCGCGAAGTTTTTATTTTCATGCACCAGTAATATATCAGAATATGAAGCTTCTATTATAGGTATGCAATTAGCCATCACCATGAAGGTACGAAGGTTATAGGTTTGTGGGGACTCCATGATGATTATTCTCTAAATCCAGGGAGAATGGAGAACAAAGGATTCTAAGCTCATCCTCTATCATCAGTTCTTAGAGGAGTTAACCGATAATTTTGACGAAATTTCGTTCGAATATCAGCCGAGGACCCAGAATCACTTTGTAGATGCGTTAGACTCTATCTTCATTGTTACAAGTGGAGGACGGGCTCGACATCAAGCCTTTAAAAATCAATGTCATGGATCGGCCAGCCTACTGCATGGTGGTAGAAGGCGAATTCGATGGTGAGCCTTGGTATCATGATATTAAGAATTATCTTTCGAAAGGAGAATTCCCTCAAGGGAGTCAGGTTGGGGATAAAAAGTACATAGCAAAGATGGCTACCAATTCTTCCTGAGCGGGCAAACTCTCCATAAAAGGTCATTCGATTCAATCCTATTGAGATGTGTAGATACCAAAGAAGTAAACATGCTCATGAAGGAAATCCATGAAAGGATATGCGGTCTTCATATGAATGACCACCTCATCACAAAGAAAATCATGCGGCTTGGTTATTATTGGATAACCATGAGAGCGGACTGCAACTAACATGTAAGGTCCTATCATCAGTTCCAGGAATACAGTAAGAGAATCAACGCACCCCTGAATGAGCTCCACCAGATGTCGGAGGCTTAGCCATTCGCCATATGGGGGATAGACATGATTGGTCCCATTCACCCTAGCGCTTCCAATGGGCACTGCTTCATCCTGGTGGCGATCGACTATTTTATGAAGTGGATTGAAGCAAACTCATATGTGAATGTCACAGCAAAGAATGTGGCCAGGTTCATCAGAAGGGATATTATATCCCGATATGGGGCCCCTCAAGTAATAATCACAGATAATGGCTCAATTTGAACAATAAGATAGTCGATGGCCTGTTACAAGCTTTCAACATCTGACATCTTAATTCGTCTCCCTATCGTCTACAAATGAGTGAAGCTGTGGAGGCGGCAAACAAGAACATCAAGAAAATCCTGGCAAAAACCGCAAAGAATTACAGAGACTAGCATGAGAGACTACTGTACGCGTTAATGCATACCAAACTTCGATACGGACCTCGACTGGGGCAACCCTATATTCCCTAGTTTACGGTATTGAGGCAGTTCTACCAGTGGAAGTTGAAATCCCCTCTCTAAGGATCTTGTCCCAAGTCAAACTCTCCAAAGCTGAGTGGATGCAGCAGAGATATGAGCAGTTGAACCTGATCGACGAAAGGCATCTGAGGGCAATATGTCACGGTCAGAGCTACCAGAGAAGAGTTGCCAAAGCATTCAATCGAAAAGTCAAGCCTAGTAATTTTAAAGTAGAAGATCTAGTAGTGAAAAAACACTTCCAAATGTTCCTCGTCCTAGGGGCAAGTTCACCCCAAATTATGAGGGTCCTTATGTCGTTAAAAAGGCCCTTCCTAGGGGAGTCTTGATTCTTGTAAATATGGATGGGAAAGAGTTAGGATATCCTATAAATGCGGATGCAGTCAAGTAGTATCATCCTTGAAATGAAAGCAGGAGCCAGTTTGGCTACCTTTTGGACAATATGAGTCACTTTAGGACTATTAAATGTATTCATGCATACACGCATTTGTTTCATGTGATCCCAGGTTCAGGGAAAGCTCCAGAATAAACAAGCCACCAAAGTCAATATTTAGGGTCCCACTGATGCGGATTTACTAGAACAGGTGAAATGTATTTGTTCCAATGATAACCCCAAATATGGTACTTTCCTCAGATGAATCCATTTCTCCGACAGGAAATCGATAGTGATTTAAGGAGCTGCAGCTAGAGTCGGAGAGGGGTATTTAACCGATGACCATGACGGTTGTCAATACTAAACAAGTCCAAATGCTCCTTCACCCATGTATTTCATTGTGTAGGGGCAAAGTCAAAGACAAGCCACTCCCGACTTAAGGAGTAGACTCTCAATTTGCTCGATTCGCCCACATGTCCATAGGCAATTCAAATTCTCCCATTCTTGAGAATTTTCTTTCATACTTGCACATTCTGTAAACATGTGTAATGCTAAAATTGCCACATCGGCATTGTGTTAACACATTCCATAATTTGTGCATGATTATACTGCATGTTTAAATTGCCAATTCTGACTTGGAACATAAATTACACATGATGCATCGAATGTGTAGAATGGGGCATAACAGGATGATAAAAGGCAAGCCATTTCGACACACGTACTACATCCACGGTGACTCATGTGTTAAATAGGTATCGCGTTCTCTAAGGCAATGGATTTCTCGCAAAAGGTACGATAGCCGAAGAGAAGGAGGCGATTATTTTATGTCCTAAACACTACAGGTGACCATCGACAACCCATTTGAGCGGCGGTTTCATTTCATAACCCCTGTTAGCACCACCCCACATTGGGGCTAAGTGGAGGTAGTCCCAGCAAATAACACGAGGTAAATGGTTAGAAATTTCTTGCTCGAACTAATATCGATTTTCGAGTGTTTCTTTACTTTCAACCTTGTATAATAATTCAAGTGCCTTAGGATGACGAAAACCAATCGCTTCTCTACCCAATATACTTTTATCCTTTGCATCGCCCAATTGAGCCTGCATATTCGTTTCTTAAGACCTTATTGATGATCATTGCTCACTCAAAAGAAGTAAGTCTACGTAGAGTTCTTAAGTCAACTTTTCAAGTGTCATCTTTGACATATGGGACAGTCTAAAAAAACGAGAAAAGGAGAGAAAAGCTAGTCCTGGGCATGAAAAAGCAAAGGGCCAATCAGAAGCAATGCCAATACCCATTCAAATTAATGATCTTTTTTGAATGCCTTTGAAGACTCAGTGAAAATATATTATCTCATTTTGTAAATTCCCAATGGGATCTGGTTGCGAAAGGAAACTCTTTAAAGGAGACATATTGCAAAATATACTCAGTTGAAGTTTACATCGTTTGGGAGCGACAACGGTATCAGCAAAAGTTGATATCTTCCTCATACAACGACGTTGTCCTTCGAAGATTATTTTAGAAGGTCGAAACTGGTGGTAAAGATGCAATGATCACCAATGTCAAACCCACCTCATATATCTTCAGGGCCAAAATAAGCCTTTCCTGATCCTCAATCCCAAACTACGTTACAACCCATGAATGTCTTTTCAAATTAAGGCGCTTGAGTTAACGTAGAGTTGAATGATTTTAAGCATCGCTCGAAAAGGTACGAGCAAGATTATTTCTCTCTTATTTTGCAGAGTTCTTGACTTGTAAACCCGGAGCAGATAATGAAGACTTATTTCTCAATGGTCTTGGCTCAAAAGAGTCCCCTTTGATAAGCCTTTGACCCAGCTTATATTATGGTCCTTATCAAAACCTCTAGATCGGTTGGATTGTACCAATTACGAGATTACTCAGACCTTTACTGAATGCGATGATGGTAGGATTGAGTGATTTCTTTTTAACTATGCCATCAAGGTAAACAATTTTTCTTAAGAGCAAGAGAAAGCCCTTTCGGACTGAAGTCTCCCATTCAGATTACATTCGAGGTGTTCATGCTATGATAATTTCCTTGAATAGAATTGGTAATGCAAACTTGACAGAATAGTTATGCATGATCCACACTTTGAGTTATTATACAGACTGCTTCTAATCATTACAAACTTAGCTGCACAGTTTTGCATGAATTGATAAACTCATTGACGAAAATGTTTGCACATTTTACCTCTGACACTACGTGACAGGTAACACGTTCTCGATATTCGAGTTACCTTCCAAGGTCTCGAAATTCATTTGGCGATCAATGAGTGAACAAGCCTAGTCGTCGAGAAACCACCAAACGTTTCTTCCAAATCCTTAGGCAGGTATATCTTCAATTTGAACCTTTCAAGAGGATGAATTCTGACAATTGTTAGAATGCTCGATTCCATTGCGGCACATACAGTTATCACCTTCTTCAATGAAACATGGTTTGTCTCAAGAATGGAAATATTCGAGATATTGTGATGTCTACCTCATCAGTTTATTCCTAAAGCGACAGGAGAGCATAATCTGGGTTTGAGCTTTTGTAGGATTTTCGATCTCCCCAGATCCCATATTGGCACCTAAAAAAATCATTTTATTAGTCAATACCTCTTTCATCTACCCAAAAAGGGTGACGTTTAGGACATGCCATCTCTGGAGCCATTCCATTGGAAATCCCAATACGGAACGGTCCATTTTCAAATCCTGAGTTGCAGGCACCGCATGAGTGAGCCCTTTTTATAGGGTATGCCATCATTGGAGCCCTTCCATTGGAAGCTCCAATACGGAACGGTTCATTTTCAAAAAGCCTTTCCTACAAGCACGAAGTCTTTTCTACAAGCACCAAGTCCTTTTTACAAGCATTTTCTTTGGTGAACCCGACATCAGGTAAACCGCTCAGTAGAATCCTTTCATCAGGATTTTGTCATGGTACGACCCACCATACGGGTCAAAATGCAGGCGAATCCTCTAAATAGCATAGATCACCACTAAAGTCCTTTCATTGGGAACGCTGCCATAGGTTGACCTACCATGCGAGTTAAAACTTAACCTTCTCGGAGTATCCTTAGAATGAATCTTTGGGTGCCTGTTTAAAGAGCATTCATTCTAAGTAAGCTCTCCTATCTATCTCTCCTTCACTTCATAAGTGTCTCCTCAAGCCAGGTCTAGATCAAAACTTACATAGAGATGTATTGGAGATCAAATGTCACAACTCTTTTTATTGTCCTAGGTTGAGTCGGTTAGGATTTAAGTGTCATCTCATCTTTGAAATAAACTTCTACCGAGCTTCCTTTCAAAGAGGGGCAACGGTTGACATATACATTTTCTCTTTAAAATTAATAAAAAAAATCCATAAAAATTCATAAAATTAAAAATCAACTTTGGCAACCTCGGCCAAATCTAGGGAACCAATTTCGACCAAAAAATAAATTTTCATATTTTCAGCATTTTTCAAAAATTCACAGAAAATCAAGAAAAAATGAGAAAGTTGAAAAATCAATTATGGAAGCCTTGACCAAGTCTAAGGAGCCAATTTTGAATAAAAAGTGGTTTTTCAAATTTTTCGTATTTTTAAATATTTTTTCAAAATATAAAAAATACTTAAAATTTTGGGAAAAATAACATTTGAGGCCACAAAAATACACAAAAATAGTCAATATTTTTCTTTTAATTCTCTTTTCATGTTGACTATCACAAATTCAAAAAACAAAATACAATTGGGGGTCGTATGTTCCTTCATGAGCATAATCTCGAATCGGTCCTAAAAAATTCAATTCGAGTCATTTTAATTTTATTTTTCACTTTAGGAGTTGTGACGTTGTCCTTTAATAGTCTAAATTTTCGTCTTAGCTCAATGTATCGAGAATGACTCAATTTTTCAAAAGAGCATTAATTGAATTTTGCATTAAAATTTAAGGGATTAGAGTGCAAATACCTAATACTTGAGAGATTATTACGTAAATAATTAAAAGAAGAGTTAGTGGAGAAATTAGAATAGAGAAGAAAAGATGGAGAAGATGAGATGGAGAAGAGAAGATGGAGAAAATAAGATTATGATAAAGAAGGGAATGTGGAGATGAAGAAGAGTTAGTGGAGAAATTAGAATGAGAGATAGCTATGGAGAAGGAAAGATGAAGATGAAAAAGATTTAGTGGAGAAATTAGAATGTGAGATAGATATGGAGAAAGGAAGATGAAGATGAAGAAGAGTTAGTGGAGAAATTAGAATGGGAGATAAATGAGTGTGCTATAAAAAGAGGAAGAAGAGAACTTGGAAGAAAGATTTTTAGAGAGAAAATTTTAGATGTTTGAGAGAGTTTTGAAAGATTGAAAGAAATTAGAGAGAAAGAAAAAATAAAAAAAGGAGAGAGAATCCTTTTTCAAAAAGAGAGTCTTGAAAATGGTGAGAGTTTAAATCTAAGTGTTACCATCATTAATTTCTCTACCGGTCAACACAAGTCACGAGTTTATCCCAAACATTCGAGCCGCAATCTTGATCCATAAGGTGACACGAGGTCCGAATTTGGCAATCAAATCTGTCAAGTCAGGTAATAATCTTAACCATTAAAATCTTCGAGAATTTCCTTGCCCAAATAAATTGATTTAAATTTCGATTATGTCATGTCGTACTCGTATGTCTCCATATCTACATGTTGCATCCGTACTACAATTTTTCTGCATTTTTTGCTTAACAAACCCAAACCCCCGAATGGGAAGGCTAACCCACCCGTCAGAGGTTCTGTATATATTTTCTTTACTTTCTGCAATTTAATTCTTGCACCATCAAACCCTAGAATGGGAAGACTGACCCACCCATTGGAGGTTCTGTATATATTGTCTTTACTTTCAGTAATTTAATTCTTGCACCATCAAATTCCAGAATGGATAGGCTGAGGCAAAGCTAAGCCCCTCGTTGGAGGTTCTATATATATTGCATTTACTTTCTGCAATTTAATTCTTGTATCGTCAAACCCTAGAATGGGTAGGCTGAGCTAAAGCCGAGCCCCTCGTTGGAGGTTCTGTGCATTTACTTTCTGTAATTTAATTCTTGCACTATCAACCCCAGAATGGGTAGGCCGAGCCAAGACCGAACACCTCGTTAGAGGTTCTGTATATACTGCCTTTACTTTTTGTAATTTAATTCTTGCACTGTCAAACCCCAAAATGGGTCATCGGATGTTTGAGGCTTGGCCATTCTCTATGTGGGGAATCGACATGATCGGGCCAATCAACCCTCACGCTTCAAATGGGCACTGCTTCATCTTGGTGACGATAGATTATTTCACCAAATGGATCGATGCCAATTCATATGCCAATGTCACAGCTAAGAGCGTCGCGAAGTTCATTAAAAGGGATATCATCACGAGGTACGGGACGTCTCAGGCTATTATCACGGACAACGGGTCCAACCTGAATAACAAGGTGGTTGATGATCTTTTGGACCGGTTTAAGATCAAACACCTTAACTCTTCCCCTTACCGCCCACAAATAAATGGAGCTGTGGAAGCGGCAAATAAGAATATAAAGTAGATCCTGGCCAAGACTGCCGAGAACTTTCGAGATTGGCACGAAAGGCTGCCGTACACACTAATGGCATACCGAACTTAGATCCGAACTTCAACCGGGGAAACTCCTTACTCTTTGGTATACGGCATGGAAGCTATCCTTCCTGTGGAGGTGGAGATCCCTTCCTTACGAGTATTAGCCCAGGCCGAACTTTCGGAGGCTGAATGGATCCAGCAAAGGCATGAACAGTTGAACTTAATTGATGAAAAGCGACTGAAGGCTATATGTCATAGACATGCGTACCAAAAGCGGGTAGCTAAGTCGTTTGACCGCAAGGTGAAGCCCAGAAGTTTTGCAGTTGGGGATCTAGTTGTGAAGAAGGTGCTCCCTAACGTTCCTCATCCCGGGGGCAAGTTTGCACCGAACTACGAAGGTCCGTACATGGTGCAGAAGGCCTTACCAGGCGGCGCTTTGATTCTTTTGAACATGGACGGGGAAGAATTGGCAAATCCTGTAAATGCAGATGCTGTCAAGAAATACTACCCTTGAATAAGACGAGGATTTGATCGATTCTCGTACCCCACTTGTGTCTAAGCCACACTGAGACCCACTACATGCATTTTATGCATACATGCATACATTGGCATTACTCTTTCTTTGTTGCAGGTCCAAGAGGAGTCCTCAGATAAAAAAAACTCAAAAGACCTCACCCGGACCAAAGGATCATGAAAAAGAGAGATCCGCAAGACAGGTTGCCTATCGGTGTTCCGGGTTCACAATCAAGGGTAAAAGTCGTATCGTTCCAATTTTTAATGCGAAAATGGACGCTAACTTTCGAAACGTTTTATTTTTCTCAGGAATCTCCAGCCACCACGAGCAGGTAAGTATCCCTTACTCTAGGACTTCTCGGTCTACTATGTCACGAACAATAAATCGCATCATCGACGAAATTCGTGAGGTAACTTCATTCACATTCTCATTTAAAGATCTTCCAGGTTACCTAGAAAATCTGTCATTCACATGCATCATGAACCCCTTGTGAGGGCTAATGTTGATTAAATAGAAATGAAATCTCCAAATGAGAACGATCAAGTCTGTCATGCTGTAGTAGATCGAAATCTGAGGGGGCCAACCGCGCCCAAACACGTCCCCACACACTTGAGAGGATAAGTGAAAGAAAGGCAAGATAAAAACCTTTGTCCATGAACGTAGGGATCATTTGCAGTGATTACATGGATTGAAATGATAGAGGGCATGTTCATTCTTTACTCTAAACACACAATAATCCCTTGCAAGCCCATTTGAGCCCGTGAGTGGAGAATTCAAAAATAACCTTGTCAAGAACCACCCCACACCAGAGCAATTTGGAGGTTCATCGGTTGATTCCTAGGAGAAAAGATCAAGGTAAGACTTTATTGTTCTGACTTGTATCAACCTTTTCGTGGTAACTACAGGTGGTATCCCGTAGAGATCTGAAACATCAAACTGAAGGAGAGCAATTCGTTTCTCTATCCTACAAACTTTATCCTTTGATGAGCCAATTTGAGCCTGCAAATCTTCTTTTCAAAACCCCATTGGTGATCACCTCCCTACCCTAGGACAACGTATATGAATCGTCAATAAAAGCAGGACACCTGATAAAGGCAAGGCCAAAGCCCATTATTAAAGAAAAGCAATAATGCTTAAAAACCAGTCGAAGAAAAATGTAATGAAAATGTCAAAAGGCAATAGGGCTAACAAAAGCAAAGTGCCTGGTAAAAGCAAGGCCAAAGTCCTTCATAGGAACAAAAGCCATGATGTATGAGACGTCAGAAAGAAAGTCTGTTGGCAAACGAGTGACAAGAACAAGAAAATGTGGAGCCTAGTTGAATATGAGTATCCAGAGAACCTTTGGGAGCTCAAGATATAGATTTGACCTCCAGCAGCAATACAGTGGCTAATGAAGCAAAGGTGATCACTAGCATATCGTACCCCTCGCTCAGAAAATGGCCTTTTCAAGCCTACCATGAACCAATGTTACAACCTATCCCGAAAGCCTCTCCTAATTGAGACGTTTCAGATCAACACGAGATTTCAAACGAGAGACTACTGCCTAAGGGAGTAAGTACAATCCAATCTTATCTGATCTTCGAGGTTCTTGACTTGTAAACCCGAAGAAATCGCTTTTAGAATATTGATTCTTTTATGAAAACCTCAAGATGAATGCCCATTGCGTAAGCCCTTGACCAAGCCTGCATTACGGTCCCTTAGAAGACCTTCTATGATCAATCAGGTTGTATACACTGCAAATGGTCCCGAAATTCTTGGCATAGGTTTCGAGTGTTAGTTTGAGTATTTCTAGAAATCTTTCCCCAGTGAGAAAGCAAAATCTCTCAGAAATGAATATCATGAGAAGTCCTCCCTGATAAAGGTATTCCAGTTGATACGACTGATCGAACTCATCTGGTCACTTCAGATTTATTGATTCAAAATTATCATAGCAAAGGATTTTCGATTACACATGTAGGTTGCAAGATTGTCTTGATTAACCATCTTATGCATCCTGCATTTACTAAAATGAGTCCATATGACTCACGGGGGCATGGCTCATGTTGAAATTTGCATATGTCTGATGCATAAGAATTCTTTCCAAACTCAAGATAATATGGGTTTGAGCTTCTGCAGGTTTTCTAGTCTCCCCAGATCCCAGAATGGCACCCTCAACGGTAAAATAAATCGAGTTCGAGCTTTTGCAGGATTCCTGGTCTTCCCAGATCCCAGAATGGCACCCTCAATGGTAAAATAAATCGGGTTCGAGCTTCTGTAGGATTCATGGTCTCCCCAGATCCTAGAATGGCACCCCAAGTCCTTGAATAGGCGCAAGAGTCTTTGATATAGGCACCAAGTCCTTGATATAGGCATCTCAATGGGGCGACCTACCATAGGGGTCAAATCTTAATCAAATGTCAAGTTAGTAGGTTTCTTTCACTAGGAATCTACCATGGGGTGGCCTATGATACGGGTCAAATCTGAATCGAATTTTAATCAGTAGAATCTTTTCATTAGGAATCTATCATGGGGTGGCCTACCATACGGGTCAAATCTGAATCGAATTTTAATCAGTAGAATCCTTTCATTAGGAATCTATCATGGGATGACCTACCATACGGGCCAAATCTGAATCGGATTTTAATCAGTAGAATCCTTTCACTAGGAATCTACCATGGGATGACCTACCATACGGGTCAAAAGTTAAATCAAGTTTTAATCAGTAGAATCCTTTCATTAGGAATCTATCATGGGGTGGCCTACCATACGGGTCAAATTTGAATCGAATTTTAATGAGTAGAATCCTTTCATTAGGAATCTATCATGGGGTGACCTACCATACGGGCCAAATCTGAATCGGATTTTAATCAGTAGAATCCTTTCACTAGGAATCTACCATGGGATGACCTACCATACGGGTCAAAAGTTAAATCAAGTTTTAATCAGTAGAATCATTTCATTAGGAATCTATCATGGGGTGACCTACCATACGGGTCCGAGTTCAATCACCCTAAAGTCTTCTTACAACGAATCCTTAGGTCTTCATTTCGGAGCAGTCAATGGCGACGCGAGGCAAACAGGTAAATTCCAAGTAAATCTCTTGACTAGCTTTTCTCCCTCTCTCCCCACGTCAAAGTGAGCAGCATGAAATCTGGACTTAAGCTTTCAAGGAGGAAACTAGAGTTGGATGTCACGACTTTCCATTTTTCCCAGTAGAGTCGGTTAAACTTCAAGTGTCACAGTGTCTTTGAAGAGTGATCTCTCACGAGACCCCTCTCAAAGAGGGGCAACTGTTGACACTCGATTTTTAGCTAGTTTTATTTTCAAAATTTTTTAGAAAATTTATAAAAAGTTAGAAAATTAAAAAATCAACTTTGGAAACCTCAGCATAGCCTAGGGAACCAATTTTGAGCAATTTTCCTTATTTTTTGTATTTTTCTACGTTTTTTTTTTCTAAAAATCATAAAAAAAAATCCATAAAAAGTGAAAAAAAATTGCAAAATCAACTTTGGAAACCTCAGCATAGCCTAGGGAACCAATTTTGAGCAAAAAATAATTTTCCTTATTTTTTGTATTTTTCTGCATTTTATTTTCAAAAATTCATAAAAAAATCCATAAATAGTGAAAAAAATTGCAAAATCAACTTTGGGAACCTCAGCATAGCCTAGGGAACAAATTTTTAGCAAAAAATAATTTTCCTTATTTTTTCGTATTTTTAATATTTTCAAAAATTAGGAAAATAATAGGAAATTAATTAAAAAAATAGCGTTTGAAGCCAGACAATTACCAAAAAATAGTAAATATTTTTAATTTAATTTTCTCTTCATTTTTGATGAATAAATTTTGAAAAATAAAGCCTGGAATCTAGAGTTTCTTTGTAAATTTTAATTTTCAAATTATTTAAATAATTTTAGAAATTCCATTTTAGCTTTTTAATTTTCCATTTTTGCATTTTTAGAGTCGTGTCATCCTCCTCTATTTTTCAAAATTAAAATCAAGTCCAAAAGCCCTCAGAATTGTCCAATTTCGCTAAAAAGGACCAAAATGCAATTTCTGATTTTTCAATTTAGTTCCTAAAATCACTAAAAATGAAATTAAAAATCTTCTAGGGACTGAATTGAAAATAGGGCGACATTACCCCCTAGATTTTGGCCTTCTGAATCCAATGGTGGAAACAATTTTTGCAAAAAAAGACCCTAAGACTTTGGATTTTGCGAAATGGGTTCTCGGGTGAAATTATGAAATTAGTTTTTTAAGCCAATCTTTGGGTTAATCGACATGAAATATCATTTTCCTAATGTATTTGATGCCATAAAATTCAATTTTGGGGTTTAATTCGCCTAATTTTGACTTTTGGAGGGTCAATTTGAGGATATTTGATCAGCCGGGCCAGTCGGGTCGGGTCGGATCTGACTCGATGACCCGGTCAACCAACCTAAAGTCAATAGAACCAAACTTGGTTCTTCTCCTTCGCGCCTGAGAGACTCGGCAGAACAGGGGGAGGTTAGGCTCAAATTCAAACGGAGATTCTGAAAGAATGAACTGGATTTGGACATTGTTAGGATGAGGAGTTTCTCGAATTTTTCGGGGGATTCCTCAACTTACACGAGAGATCGAAATAGGGAGTTTAAAAGGAGGGTTTTAAAGCTCGGAAAAGGGGACCTTTTGGCCGGGAGAGAAATCGGGTTGCAACTGAAAAATTGGAGCGATTGAGAGTAGACCAAAGTTGGAAACAGGTTCGAGAGGGTTTCTGGAGTCCAGGAGATTCGACCGGCACCAATTTTGGCGTTCGTCGTTGCCTGAAACAGTAAGTCATAACCTCGAGCTTGAGCTCTGCCCTCTAATGGCAGAACTCTGATTAGACTATAATTTTCCCTTTTTTCGTATGCGTTTTACTCCTCATGCCTTCCTGATCCCCTTTGTACCTTCATTTTGCATTGCCGCTGCGGGAAAACCCCGATTTGAGCCATAAACCCTAGCCCATCCTGTCGTGAGTTGGTTAAGAAAACTTGGCAATCTAGAGCTCGATCAGGACCCCGGATAAGCTTCCTAAACTCTCTATAATGCTCCCTCGTGATTGAATTTCATGGTTATGCTCTGAATTGTATGATCTGATCTCCATAGATGCTCTCTGTGAATGCTTCGATTAGGGCGTTTTGACTGTCAGATCTTGTTCGTGCTTGTATATGTTAATCTAGGGTGAAGTTCGAGTCGATTCGCATCGAAAATAGGCTGATCAGAGTCTAATCCACCGTCAGATCGTCACCGGCATACTACGGCCGTTCGTTAGGGTTTGGTGCAAGGAGGAAAACGAAGCTGACGTGGCTACGCCATGTTGGCTCGTTGACCAGTCAGAGTCGACATGGCTCCGACGTGGCGCATACGTCGGATGCCATGTCATTTCGTCCTGTTGCAACCAAAAAGGTTGACGACAGACCCAGATCGGACGGTGGGGGTATTGCCACCTGTCACGATCTAGGAATTTTCGGATTTATATTAGGTTTTTATATTAGATTTTCAAAATAAAAAATAAAAGATTGGATTGGACGGTCCAGATTGATTCTAGATCAGATTTGGACCGTCGGGTTTGCTGTCGAGATTGAATGGCTGAGATCAAAGTCTCCCGTTTGATCTCGACCGTTGATGTTAGCAATAGGGTTTAACGGCCAAGATTGAGTCCCCTTTAGATCGTGGCCGTTGATCTTAGTATGCGTATCTGAGGGCCATAGATCAGCCACGTGGCCCGTTTTAGTCCGTCGGATTAGTCGGTATTAATAAATAGATAATAAATCCAGAAAAATATATAAAAAAAAATTAGAAAAATTCAAAATAAAACACAGAAATAGAAATACGGCGTCGTTTGGGGTCTTGGGCCGGGTCTTTCGTTCAGTGGGCCGGGTCGACCCGGCCCGGTCCTAAAGATTAAATAAATAATTCAAAAAAATCAAATAAAAATTCAAAAAGTGGCTAGAAAAATTAAAAAAAGGGAAAAATATTTAGAAAATTCATAAAAATAGTAGAAAAATCCAGAAAAATCCCAAAAAATAGGGGAAGCTTAGAAATAGGAAATAGCTTTCGTAAAAAATAAAAAATAAAAATAAATAAATAATAAAAAAATAAAAAAATTTAGAAAATTCCATAAAAAAATTAGAAAAGTCTAGAAAAATTCTAAAAATCTTAAAAAATAAAAAATTCCAAAAATTGTGAAAATTAAGGAAAAACCACATTCGACTGGTTTGACCTAATTTCACATTTTTTAAATTCCCAAACCTTCCAAAGTGACCATTCCGCCCTTCTGGTCAATCTGACCCAAATCATTCCAGACCATCCCAAATCATCTTTAAACCTAATTGAGGTATTTTCCCAAGCTCCTAGGACTCCCCTTGTTTGTAATTGATTTGATGTGATTGCTTTCCGATTTGATTTCTTGATTGTACATTTATTTCCATGATTGTGATTGATAGGACAGATAATCCCACCTGCATGAACCCCTTAGACTTTTAGAGCTTACCTTACCGAATCTCGCATGTATGAATTCCTTAGATTAGGAAATCACTCAACTTAGGTACCGAAAGGGCGTCGATAGCAGTATTGATGTAACAAAGTCCCCGAACCCATTTTTCTAGTTTTCGTAGAATCGAGCGATCTCTCCCAATCGCTCGATGGGGTTTCCAGTCATACCCTCCAATAAATGACTGGTGGCGACTCCTATGGCATGCACACTATGCACATGCCACTCGACCACATTAAGGTCGACCTCGATTTTTATCTTCCTGACGCGATTTGGTATGGGCCTGGGGGGGCCCGAGCTAAGCCCAAATACCTAACGGGCTTGGCAATCCATTAACCCCCTCAGGATTCCGAAAAATCTCAGGAGGGTCGCGACAGGCGTAGACGATTTCGAGGCCTTTCGAGGCTAGGCTTTTTAAGAACTCGAGTATGGGGTTAATGTGACTTTGTGAAAGTTGAAGGATTCTCTCCAAAGAGATGCATCCCATATGACTCCAGAAACTCCTACAAAAATGTAGATCCATTGAAGAAGAATAGCGTTCTGAGCCAAATGCCCATCCATTCCCCTCAATAGTGTCAAGGTCGGCGGCTCGCCTCTGTTTGCCGATAAGTCCCTAACGTTTTCAGAGTTGAGAGGTTCTTTGACCAGGTTTTCGAGCTCTCTTCTCTTGTTCAAGGCCCCTCGCCTGATCTGAACTCCGTCTCCTCGTTGAAGGGGGAAATTGCACAGAAATTCCGGGCGATAGTTCGTTCCACGTGGCTTCAAGAAAGATGAGATCTTTAGGGTATTCTGTGATGGGTAACCGGGGCCATGAAATTCAAACCATCGATGAAAGAAAAATGGTTTCTTCGAAGTACACCCCTGGTGTTGAGGAGAGGCCGATTTTTTTAGAGAGGGGAGGGAAGAGGGGCCAGATGGAGGTCGTCTGTTCAGTCTCCATTGGAAGGGCCTCCCTTGTTCATACCCTGTGAAATTGAAGAATGGGAATCTCCAAGAAGAAAGAGGGCCCCCACCTTTTTTCTTAATCATTCCTTGCACCCCTTTCTTCCACTACCCATCGAAAGTCCCCATTTTTTTGTCTCCTCCCCTATCTATTTTCTACTCTCTTTTTTTTCGTCCCCCAAAGCTCCCTTTCTCAGTGCCTTTTCTCTACTCTTCATTGCATACGTTCAAATTCGGTGTCCAACTATACCGTCGAAAGTGGGAAGTTTTTTTGTTGTTCTCTCCTTCCCCCCTTTTCTATCCGTCTCTCGAAAATCCCTTCTAAAGTAGACTAGTGAGCCCCTCTTTCGGTGGCTATACAGCCACTTTTTGACCGAGATATACTTCTTTCTTTATTTAATTCCTCCAACAAAAGTGCCCAATAAACCTTGTCTTCCACTCTTCTCTCCTTTTGGCATGTTTCTTCTTGTCCTCTCCTGTGATGGCCTTCACAAGCTCCCCTGTTGTTCATCGAGCATGCCGTTCTTCTTGCAGACTTTCTTGGGCCCATGATTATGCTTGTAGTTCACAGGCATCGTGAATGGGCTCAAAGACAAACGACTTATTCAAGGGCTTGTATTCTAAATGATCCAAATGGGTACTAAACAAGACGCAAAAATGATCTAAGACAACACAAAGAGTATAATGTGCCACTAGCAACCATCTCGGCCCCTTTTGTACTTGGACATCTTCCCTCCTCTCCGTTGATGTTTGGGCACTTTTTCGGGATTATCTCTTGATACTTTAAAGCTTACCAAACCGAAAGTCTGTGTAAAACTGGCAAGAATTTTTCATCCACTAAAATTATTGCATCAAAATTGAACAACTCAAATGCCGAAGTGGCTTGCTCCACATCTTCATGTGATATTTTACTAAGAACACAAAACTCAAACTCCTCGGCAAGAGAGATCAGATTATTCTAATAAGACTCATTAAGTAGGTCAGACCTTTTTGCAAAAATTGAGTTGTTTCGGGCATAATTGGGCCAAGATAAAAATTTAAACTATTAGGGGACAATGTCACGACTCCAAAAATGCAAAAATCAAAAAGTACCGAGCTGAAAAAAATTTTCTACAATTTTTTTATTTAATCTGAAAATGAAATTAACAAAGTAATTCTCAATTCCAAATCAATTTTTACAGATTTTATTTGGAAAAAATGAAGATAAAATTAAAAAAAAATACTGACTATTTATTCACATTTTTATGGCTTCAAATGCTATTTTTTATTAATTTTCAAGCACTTTTTGTATTTTCTAAAAAATAAGAAAAAAATGTGAAAATGCAAAAAATATGAAAAATTATTTTTGGTCAAAATTGGTTCCCTAGGTGTGGCTAAGGTCCTCAAAGTTGATTTTTTAATTTTATAAATTTTTATGAATTTTCTATTAATTGTCAAACTAAAAATACCGAAAAATACTGAAAATATGGAAAATTATTTTTTGGTCAACATTGGTTCCCTAGGCTTGGCCAAGGTCTCAAAGTTGATATTTTAATTTTATGAATGTTTTTGAATTTTCTATTAAGTTTCGAAAATAAAAATATTGAAAAATACTGAAAATATGGAAAATTAATTTTTGGTCAAAATTGGTTCCCTAGGCTTGGCCAAGGTCGCTAAAGTTGATTTTTTAATTTTATAAAGTTTTATAAATTTTCTATTAATTTTAAAAGAAAAAAAGTAATTGAAAATCAGGTGTCAACATCGTGCACCCGAAACTAATACTCCTGGTAATGTGTTTGATGCCTTTGATGTAATGGCATATGTATGGGCATAGGTCCTGATTCAGTGTTCATTTTGATTGCAGCAGAAGCTTGCAGAATAGTTTTTGAAGGTGGTAGAGGCTGGTTCTAAGAGGGACCTCTACAATTGGGATGCTTATTACGTAGGTTATGTCACATGTTGTTTGCTATTATGTCAACATTGAAGAGATGCCTTTGCTTATTGTTCTACTGGATAAAAGACTTCTAACTAGGACGACTGCTTTACTGAATTTAGAAGGCAATAGAAAGAGTGGATTTCCTATGCCACTGAGTAAATGGAATACATATGAAAAATGTGCCATCAAAATGCACTTAAACCCCGAGTTTGTCTTTCCTTTGGAATATGTCTAATTTGTTTTGAGCATTACTTTTGCAGGCACAATGTGCATAAAGGTGGAAGAGAATTACGTGTTACTGTGAGCTCTCGACTGGACATGCATTCACAAACACAAGAGCACCAGAAACCAGTTGTGGACATGGTTCGTAGCATTAAGTAGCAAAATGCTAGGAAATAGAACTGATCACTTGCTTGTGTGATTTATTAGCTATGGACATGACAAGTGCTCCCCAATGTTGGGAAACAAAACCAGGCATAGTATCATGGGTGTTTCCTTTTCTATCTTTTGATTCCTTTTGATTTATTAGTTTTATTGTATCCTTTTTTTGTGACTTTGTAGAAGTTCCAGTAACCGATCCTCAGTAACTTGATTTGAAAATTTTGATTTTCTATCACTTGCTTTTTTCCATATACTGAGAAGAACTGTTTTGACATTATTGTTTGTTATATTTCTTCAGGTTACAGGTGAGGCAAAATATGCCGATGACACACCCTTGCCACATAACGGTTGTTGACACTTGATTTTTAATTACCTTTTCTCTTTAAAAAGTTAATAGAAAATTCATAAAAATTAATAAAATTAAAAAAATCAACTTTGGGGACCTTGGTAAAGCCTAGAAAACTAATTTTGATCAAAAATAAATTTTCATATTTGCAATATTTTCCTGCATTTTATTTTTAAGAATTCATAGAAAATAAAAAAAATAAGAAAATTGAAAAATCAACTTTGGAAGCCTTGGCCAAGTCTAGGCAACCATTTTTGAACAAAAAATAATATTTCATATTTTTTGCATTTTTTAATATTTTTCAAAAATTGCAAAAATATTTGAAAATTTATAATAAAAAATAGCATTTGTGGCCACAAAAATATACAAAAATATTCAATATTTTTCTTTTAATTTCGACCAAGCATAGGGGAGGTGTACCGAAAATTATGTGGAGATTTGGACTTAAAGAAATATTTCTCTAGAGATTGAATTGTAAATACCTAACACTTGAGGGATTATTTTGTAAATAACTAAAAGAAGAGTTAGTGGAGAAATTAAAATAGAGAAGGAAAGATGGAGAAAAATAGATGGAGAAAATAAGATGGGAATAAAGAAGGGAAGATAGAGATGAAGAAGAGTTAGTGGAGAAATTAGAATGGAAGATAGAGATAGAGAAGGGAAGATGGAGATGAAGAAGTGCTAGTGGAAAAATTAGAATAAGAGATAAATGAGCAAGCTATAAAAGGGGGATGAAAGGAGCTTGGAGAGGTGGATTTTTTTTCTTGAGAAAATTTTTTATGTTTGAGAGGATTTTGAGAGAAAATAGCATTTGAGGCCGCAAAAATAAAAAAAAATAGTCAATATTTTTCTTTTAATTTTGACCAAGCATTGGGAAGGTGTACCAAAAATTTTGTGGAGATTTGGACTTAAAGAAATATTTCTTTATGGACTGAATTACAAATACCCAACACTTGAGGGATTATTTTGTAAATAACTAAAAGAAGAGTTAGTGAAGAAATTAGAATGAGAGATAGAGATAGAGAAGGAAAGATGGAGATGACGAAGAGTTAGTGGAGAAATTAGAATGAAAGATAGAATTAGTGGAGAAATTAGAATGAGAGATAAACGAGTAAGCTATAAAAGGAGGATGAAAGGAACTTGGAGAGGGGATTTTTTTTTTTAGAGAAAATTTTGGATGTTTGAGAGGGTCTTTGGAGATTGAAAAAAAATTGAAGAGAAAGAAAAAATCAAAAATAGAAAGAGAATTCTTTTCTAAAAGAAAATTTTGAAGATGTGAGAGTTTAAAGCTAGGGATTACTATCACTAATTACTCTATTGACCAACACAAATCATAAGTTCATCCCCATCGTTCGAGCCGTAATCTTGATCCACAAGGTGATACGAGGTCCAAATTCAGTAATCAAATCCGTCAAATCAGGTAACGATCCTAACCATTAAAATTTTCGAGAATTACGTTGCCCAAATGGATTGATTTAAATTTCGATTATGCCATATCATACTCATATGTCTTCGTATCCACATGTCGTATTCATACTACAATTTTCTACGTTATCAAACCTCAGAATGGGTAGGTCAAGCTACCTAGTAGAGATTCATTATTTACTGCTCTCTATACTCTATTTTATGCAGTTTAATTTCTACATTGTCAAACCTCAGAATGAGTAGGCAGAGCCACCCAATGGAGGTTCTTTGTTTACTGCTTTCTGTACTCTATTTTATATAGTTTAATTTCTGTATTGTCAAACCCCAGAATGGGAAGGTTGAGCTACCTATTGGAGGTTCTTTATTTATTGCTTTCTGAACTCTATTTCATGCAGTTTAATTTCTATTTTGTCAAACCCTAGAATGGGAAGACCGAGCCACTCGTTAGAGGTTCTTTTATTTATTGCTTTATGTACTCTATTTTCTGCAGTTTAATTTCTACATTATCAAATCCGAGAATAAGTAGGCCGAGCCACCTTCTAGAGATCGTAACATTACATAGAAGTCGTTAGCTCACTCCCTTTTTTGACTTTAGGGAATTTTTAATGTTCATCTTCGAATATTGCTGTTTATATTGTATCTTCTAATATTATGTTTATATTGAGAATATTTTGCATCGTTAGTCTTATTTAATTCGAAAATACCAAAAAATTACATTCATGTGCATTTCATATAGTATAGCTCATGCATACTTTGTCATGCCGCATACGTATTTGTATTGTTATTGATTCATGCATATTCATGCAAAAAAAAAATTCAAAAAGAAGAAGCTCAAAGACTAGAAAACGGGACATTTCGATTGGCCAATCCTATTTTTTATTATTTCCCTTTCTGATCTTTTCAAAATAACGATTTTGTCGCTTATAGGCAAATTGTCTTGAAAAATTCTAGAAAATTCAGAAAAATCTCGAAAACTAGGAAACGGGCCATTTCGACTGGCCAATCCTATTTTTGATGATTTCCCTTCCTGATCTTTTCAAAAATGACGATTTTGCCCCTTATAGGCAAATTGTCTTGAAAAATTTCAAAAAATTCAGAAAATTCCCAAAAATTAGGAAATGGGCCATTTCGACTGGCCAATCTTATTTTTGATGATTTATTCATGTGTCGCGTCCATATGTCCGTACTCACATGTCATGTACATATTACATATGCATGTCATGTTCACATGTCTACGTACGTATGTCGCATTCGCATATTGTATTTGTGTGTCTTCGTATCCGCATATTGTATTCGTACGTCTTCGAATCCGCATGTTGTATTTGTACGTCTTCATATCCGTATAATCTTATTCGTATGTCTTCGTATCCGCCTATCTATATTTGTATATCTACATATGCATGTCTACGTACGTATGTCACGTCTGCATGTCAGCGTTTGTATATCACATCCGCATGTTTATGTTTGCGTGCTGTATTTATATATCTATGTTCGTATGCCGTATTTGCGTGTCCATGTTCGCATATAATGTACGTTCACGTTTGCATGTCATATTTGTATATCCATGCTCGCATGTCATGATTGCATGTCCACGTTCACATGTATACATTAGAAATTTAGTTCATAGCGTTTGTCGTGAGATCACGTTGCAAGTTAGTCCAAATTCAATTCCGAACCTCTTTTCAAAAATGAGTTTCAAAAGTTAGGCTCTAGGCTCGGTAAGATTATCGAAGCGAGGGTTATAATTTTTAACTCGAGTAACCGAAGTAGAAAGGCCAGGCTAATCCTGGTTACATTATGGGATCACGGCTAATTTGTTTATGTGGGCGAGATTGTTGCCTTACCGTAAGTCTTTCGCTTTAATTTATGGGCCTTTAGAATAGTTAGAATAAGGTTAACCCACGAGTTATGTGCATGTCCATGTAATTGTTTATTTTCCTATCCCACGGTAAAGTATGCTTCTAAACTTCATCTTGTCTTATATTATTGTTTGGGTTGGTCCATGACGCTTAAGTTTGTGGTGCGTGATCTATAGACAATAGGACACATCGATATCCATTTCGTGTATATTTTGAAGGCCGAGTTGAAGCAAATGTGGGGGCATTTGAGCATTGACTCACGGACCTATGCCCTTTATGTTGCCACTTTTGGACATCGGATTATAGATGAGGGTCATACAGGAGCTTATACATTTTTGGTGCCCATATACTGCTACGTTCATTCTAGGTAAACACGAGCTCACTCCGACTTTGGAAGAGTATAGCCTTGCCATTGGAAAACCTTTGAGTATTGATTTAATTCACCATTGTGTAGGAATAGATCCAATTGTCATTTTTGCTGAGTATTTGAAAATTAGCAAAAATAAAATGAGGAAAATTAAAAAAAAAAACCTATCATATGTGCCATTTCTCATTTCTCATTGAACTTTTTTATGAAAGCAATTCACACTTGCAAAACAGGATCTTCATTCTAGCTTTCTTTGGACTTGTGATCTTTCCGCTCCAAAAGAATTTTATTAGGCCAATAGCTAGGCAAGTTTGTAGTCGAATGAACTTTACTAATGCTATCCTAGCTGAGACTTTTATATCCATGACTCGTTTTAAGCAAAACAAGGACAAAACATTTCATGCTCCGGTTGGACTCTTGCAAATGTGGTTTTTCTCTCATTATACTAAGTTTGACTCAAGAATGACTGTCCCACGGGTAAGTCAAGAAGAAAACCTAATTGCAAAATTTCAAAAGTTGCAAAAACATACTGATGGATTGTCTTATTCCAAGTGGATTGATTTATTTAAAGATCTAAATCCTGAGGTTCTTCTTTGGCAAGCTATATGGTTCCAAGTCTCTGAGGTTCATTTGTACCACAGTGAGCGGGAGTCCATACTTCTTTTGGGTATTACTAGTATGACAAAATACCATCCTCTCTATGTGGCAAGACAATATGGAGTTTTACAGGATATCCCACCACCCTTAGGGCTTGACACTTCCCAAGTTGAATTTATCGCGGTTGGTAGAACCGAGATCAAGCGTCTTGATCAAACTTGGCTTAGGTCCAAGGCTTGTCCACTATCACTAACTAAAGCGGGGCTTGAGGGGAACGAAAGACTTTATCATGCGAAGGCCCGATATATCTAGCACCATTTTATATCGGCTTATATGATCCCAAAGTATCCGTTGGTGACCGTGAAGCTCACCCGTCAAGCTAAGATCGAGGTGTGTGAGAGGAAGGCGCAAGAGGCTAAGAAACAACTGAAGACTTCGGCTAAGGAAAATGCACCACTTCGGAAAGAGCTGGGAGCCCGTTCATCTATAAATTGTGTTGCCACAAAGAAAAGAAATATAGCTTGATTTGCTATATTTAGAATTTTTATTCCATGTTTAATTGCATTTTCGTGACTTTATGAGCTTTTCTTGTAATGAAGGTTACTATTCAAACTTGACTTTCTGATATTACATAATTTTTATTGAATTCTATGATTTTAATCGACCCATAGAAAATGCTCACAAGACCCTAATTCATCACTCAAAATATTTTTGGATCAATCCACTGCATTTTCCATTTATTATCGAATTTAAGGTGAAAGAAATACTGTCTGGGTTTTAGAATTTTCCCGACCTCACTTTTGATTCTCCGTTTATCACTAGAAAACATGTTCTTTTGGGAAAAATCAAAACATTAAAGTTGTAGAATGGGCTTTTAATTAGTGGATTGGAAATTTTTTGGCATCAATTCGCATTTTTGATGACCCATTTATCCTCAAAGTAAAAATCGGACAAATTAGCTTTCCGATGTAAATTTTTAGAAAGAAGTATTAAATTATACTAATCCATGAGGAATCTTCCCAATCTCAAAAAATGAAAGTTGTTCATCGTTTCTTAATTATCAGCTTGCAAAGTTTGACACTTTATCGAATCTGTGAGAATTGATATGAATTTTCTCATAAAAGCTGACAAAATCGAAATTTGTTTGAATTAATCTTTTGATCATGTTGGCTTCGTTTCTTGGGTTTAGAGGGTTGTCATGGATTGACACGTCATTTTCATCCATTATACTCATTTGTATAAATTCTCTTTTTAAGTACCCATTGATCACGGAAGTGCCACACAGCCATATCAGAACCCGTCTCAAGACAAGAATGGAAGGTGAGGAATAAAGCACCAGGGTAGTTAACCTCGAGACGCAGATGACAACCATGGCCACGATCCTGGCGAAAATGAAAGCTATGATGATACAAGCGTAGGCAAAGACTACCCCGCTAGCTCATCCGCCCCAAGCCACTCACTCGTCGTTATCCAACCCTTCGAGCGTGGCTCAAGCCTTAGGGGAAATGCACATTCCAAAAACCAAATAGGTGTTGAATGTCGAGTCGTCACCCGAATCCCCACTCGTGACCATCGACCTAGATATTGAAAAGAAAGAAAAGCCTGCGAACAAAACATATGAAGATTCAAGGAGGCTCAAAAAGATTGAGGAATGCCTCAGTAGCCAGGGATATGAACTGGCTCGTTTCGACAAAATATCGCCCTTCGCTAAGGTGGAAGTTTCACCCGATTACAAAGAACCGAAGTTCGTTAGGAAGTACAATGGGGCAGGCTGCCCCCGAGCTCATTTGAAATACTACTTGCGCGAGATGGCACATTATTTCGATTATGTTCTGTTATTGATGAACACGTTCCAAGAGAGTCTGGCAGGTGCCACTCTAGCATGGTTCATTGAGTTAGAGCTAGAAGATTATGATAGTTGGGAAGATTTAGCCGAGGACTTCTTGTATCAGTATAAGTTCAACACTGTGACGATCCCTACTAGGGAATAATTGTTGAGGATGGTAAAAGGAAAAAAATGAAGCCATTCGTAACTATGCTTAAAAGTGGCGAGCTTTGGCTACGCAAGTTAAGCTATTAATCCTTGAAGACAAGCTCGTCGACCTGTTTCTGAAGGCACTCCCGTATGAATACTTCGACACACTAAACACTTCTGGGTGCCAGACATTCATACACCTCATAAAGGTTGCCGAAAGACTTGAATGGGCTATGAGAGAGAGAAAGGCCCTTGAGACTGCAATGAGACGTCAGTATTTGCTTAGGAAGGAAAGAGAGCCTAGCGTCGACGTAGCTTTTGTGCCTAATCTATCACAGCCAAAGCAGTTTTCCAACTCTACCACGGCACAATGAAGCTCGTCATAGTCGACACCGAAGCCGCCTTAACCTCAAAAAAGAAAGCCGTCTCCCAAGCAGTTCACTCCGCTCTCTATGCTACTATCCAAGCTGCTCCCAATGTTGTTGGAAGAGAGGCTAGTCGCTAAGGAGCCATCGAGGTTGAATCCTTTGAGATCTCTGAGTTATGATCCAAGCCAATCATGTGTCTACCACATAGGAGAGAAAGGCTACAATGTTGACAATTGCGTCATCCTGAAGTTTAAGGTCCAGGCCCTCATTGACAATCATATCCTTCAATTAGATAAAATAGAGTCGAATCTGCAGCAAAACTCGCTCCTGGACTACTAGGTAGTGGGTATGATATTGTCGCGACCCTCCCGAGATTTTCTAGGGATCCCGAGGGAGCTAATGGATTGCTAGGCCCATTTTGTATTTGAGCTTAGCTCGGGCCCTCCCAGACCTATACCAAATCGCGTCTGGAAGATTAAAATCAAGGTCGACCTTAGTGTGGTCGGGTGACATGTGCGTAGTGTGCATGCCATAGGAGTCGCCACCAGTCATTTATTGGAGGGTATGACTGGAAACCCCATCGAGCGATTGGGAGAGATCGCTCGATCCTACGAAAACCATAGAAATAGGTTCGGGGACTTTGTTACGTCAATACTGCTATCGACGCCCTTTCGGTACCTAAGTTGGGTGATTTCCTAATCTAAGGAATTCATACAGACGAGATTGGGTAAGGTAGGCTCTGGAAGTCTAATGGGTTCATGCGAATGAGAGTTTCTATTCTAGCAATCATAACCATAAAATAAATGCGCAACCAGGGAAATCACGTCGAAATCAGTCAATAATAATAAAATGGAGTCTTAAAATCCTAGGAAAGCGCATGAATTTAGTTCCAGGATGGTTCGGGGTGATTTGGAATGGTTCGGGTCAGATTAACCAGAGGGGCAAAATGGTCATTTTGGAAGGTTCGGGAAGCCAAAGCCATGAAAATAGGTCAAACCAGTTGAATGTGGTTTTTCCCTGATTTTCTCGATTTTTAGGAATTTCTACAATTTTTCTAAAATTTTCTATAATTTTTCTAGAATTTTCCAAAGTTTCTAAGAATTTTCTAAGGGTTTTCCTATATTTTCTGGAATTTTTATTTTTATTTTTTAATAATTTCCCTAATTTTTTAGGATTTTCTAGGACTTTCTAGGGATCTTCCTATTTTTTAGAATTTTTTCTATATTTTCTAGAATTTTTATTTTTATTTTCTAGCATTTTTCCTATTTTTCCAAATATATTTTTATATATTCTAACAATTTTTCCAAATTTTTTTAGGTTTCTACGAATTTTTTAGATTTTTCCATTGATTCATATTTTCTTTATTATATTTTTTATTCATTTTCCTATAATTCCCGGATTTTTCCTAAATTTTAACAGGATTTTCAGAATTTTTTTTATTTTCTATTTGATTATTTACTTATTATTTTTCTTTATTTTCTACTATTATATATATTTTTTGGACCGGGTCGGGTCGACCCGGCCCATCCGAGAGCCCGGCCCGAAGGCCCAAACCTAAACCCTAGGTTAAACAACGCCGCATTGATTTTCTTCTTTTTTTTATTTTTATTTAATCTTCTGAAATTTTTTATTATTATTTTTCGGACCGGTCCGAATGGACCCGGCCCACTAACCGACCTGACTCAGAGTTCAAACCTAGCAAGCTGAAACGACGTAGTTTTAAGCATATTTTTTGAATTTTCAAAATTTTCAGATTTTTTATCCTATTTTTTTATATTTCCGCCGAGTCTAATCTTACGGCCAAATATGCGACACGTGGCTCTATCCTCACCCCTCAATTGACATTATCCGATTAGCCGTTAGATCTAACTCTGACCAGATCTAGACCGTCCGATTTAATTTTAATATTCTTGTATTCCTAAGGACGAATTATTGGAAGAACATCGGCTGACATGGCAAGCCACGTGGCTGCCATGTCATCATTGACTCGGTCAACTATCGTTGATCGAGTCAATGACTCGCCGGAGAAGATGACCGGAAGAGGTCATAACTCCGGCGAGCTGATCGGAGTTTCGCCGGAGCTCTAAACATGCCCGAAAATGACCATATCATTTCACCCTTTTGATCTAGACCAAATCCTAAAAATCTCAAGAAACGTATACCATCGATTCGTGCCCTAAATCGTCCTGAAATCGGTGTGATCAACGTCGACCGAACTCAAATCTCAGGCGACAATTCACTTCAGCCTCAACCCAAAACAAAACAACCCATAAAAATCATCGAAGGGCACCATGGGAGTATGAGAAGACTTACCTGATGTCTAATTCGACACAATCTCTCGCGGGACGAGCTCGGGGGCTCGACACAGGCCGGAAAGTTTTTGGAGACCGACAAGGAGATTTAGGCAACGAAAATGACAAACGAAGACAAGGAGAGGACCAGCGTAAGTATGGGAACGCATTGAATCAAAAATCTCATAGAACAATCAACAGAAACGGAATCTGCCATTGATGAAACTCAGTGAGCTCTGCCATGGCGCTCACCTGGTTTCGCGGCCAAATCCTAAACGAAGGTGATCTGGGTCTTCCTTGTGGTCGCAGAAAAGTCGTGGGCGCGGCGTCAGAGGTTCAAGTCCTCTCTAGAACGATGAGCCCCTCTTGTTTGAGCTTCGGCCTCCTCTCCCGAAAAAAAACAGAGTCCCCCTCTCCCCTTAGCTTCTTTTGCGTCCTTTCCTTTTAAACCCGATTCGGGTATTTCAATTCTCTTCAAAATCCCGAGATCACCTCATGTGATCTCGCCCAAACCAACCTCCAATCTCCCGGAATCTCTCACCCTCAACAACCTATTTCCAAATTCAAGCGCGCGCAGGAGGGTTTCGGAGAAGATGATGAATAGTGCGGGTCACTGGGTCGGGTCGACCCGACCCGATTGACCTGCTTTGGATAAAAACTTCAAATTGACGCCAAATTCGCCCATTTTTCCCAAAATTGACATCAAAATTGGACTCAGGGGCATTGGATTTACTTGAAAATAGTATTTTTCCAAGTAATTCTCCAGTATTTGCGCAAAAACCCCAATTTTTGGGTTTGACCCGAGGACCCATTTTGCAAAATCCAAAGTCTTAAGGGCCTTTTTTGCAAAAATAGACACCACCAATGGATTCAGAAGGTCAAAATCTAGTGGGTGCCGCCGCCCATTTTCCAATTTAGTCCCTAGAAAATTTTTAATTTCATTTTTAGTGGTTTTAGGGACTAAATCGAAAAATCGGAAATTGCATTTTTGTCCTTTTTAGCGAAATTGGGCAATCCTGAGGGCTTTTGGACTTGATTTTAATTTTAAAAAATAGAGGAGGATGACACGACTCTGAAAACGGAAAAATGGAAAATTAAAAAGTTAAAATGTAATTTCTAGGATTATTTAAATAATCTAAAAAATGAAATTAACAAAGAAACCCTAGATTCCATACTTGATTTTTCTAAATTTATTCATCCAAAATGAAGAGAAAATTAAATTAAAAATATTGACTATTTCAAAATTGTTTCTCTAGGCTAGGCTGAGGTCACCAAAGTAAATTTTGTAATTTTCTGACTTTTTATTTATTTTTTATGAATTTTTGAAAATAAAATGGAGAAAAATATGAAAAATGAGGAAAATTATTTTTTGCTCAAAATTGGTTCCCTAGGCCAAAACAAGGTCCCAAAAGTTGATTTTTCCATTTTCTCACTTTTTATTTATTTTTTATGAATTTTTGAAAATAAAATAGAGAAAAATAAGGAAAATTATTTTTTGCTCGAAATTGGTTCCCTAGGCCAAACCAAGGTCCCCAAAGTTGATTTTGTAATTTTCTCACTTTTTATTTATTTTTTATGAATTTTTGAAAATAAAATGGAGAAAAAATATGAAAAATAAGGAAAATTATTTTTTTTGCTCAAAATTTGTTCCCTAGGCTAGGATGAGGTCCCCAAAGTTGATTTTTCAATTTTATGGATTTTTATGGATTTTCTAAAAATTTTTGAAAATAAAATTGACCAAAAATCAAGTGTCAATAGATATCTAGATAGGAGGAGTTAGATGAAAAGGAGCTTAGACTAGTAAAGGCACGCTATGCAGACAAGAGATTTGTCCACAAAGCCCACATGAGAGGAGAAATTATGGATACCCTGGGGTAGGATAGCGGAGGCTACAATTACAAGGTTCTATATTTAATCACACCATGTTTCTTTGAAAAGGCGGAAGAAATAATGCCCGACTAGTGGAGAGGCATGGACGACATAGAGGAGGTACCAAAGAAGGGCCATTCCGAGAAAGACTCATTTGAGACAATTGATGAAATCATCCCTGTTACAACAAATGAGAAAGAGGCCGACCCATTAAGCGAATCAAGCATTGCAAAACGCTTTGTTAACATCAAGAGAAAGCTAAACTTCGCCTTTGAAAGGTTGTTAGATTTGCTCAAGCGATCGAGAGAAGTGACTCAAGCGAGGGTCACGAGTGACGCGTTTTCACTGGAGCTGAATACAAGGGTCAAAATCCAAGGTTATAGGCTGACTGCAATAGAGAAACGACTGGGGAAATTGGCAACCGTGGTCGGTTAGTTGAAGGAACGAATGGATGAGTGCGGATCTAGCATTGGAGATGCCCCCACCCGAGCTGACCTCCTTCAGGTTATCAAACGAAACGAGAAGCGATTCTAGGCTTACGTGCATAGATGGAGGTTGCGTGCTTCACAAATAAATCCCCTGTTGATTGGGGAGGAGCTGATCGGATACTTTCTAAGAACCTCCCATACGAGTTCTTCAAACACATGGCCGTAACAATCTATGACTCGTTCTCGCACCTGCTGCGGGTAAGTGAGGGAGTTGAATGGGGACTCGCCAATGAAAGGCTGAAGAGTAAGGATGCTAGAGAGCCTAACGCGCCACCCTCTGATAGACCTGATAAGACGGCCCATGCTGAACCCAGATGCGAGTACAATTCAGAAGATTTAGATGACCTCATTGGGATGATTAAGGCTATAGAGGCTTTTGTAATTAACCTAGATAAGGTTGACAATTGGGAAAAAGAGGATGATTGCGTAGTCAAGCTACTTACCCCAGGGTATCCACAATTTCTCCCCTCCTACTAGCTTCACGGACAAATCTCTTGTCTACATGGCGTGCCTTTGTTAGTCTAAACTCCTCTTCGTCTAACTCCTCTTCGGATATCATACCCACTACCTGGTGGTCCGGGAGTGGGTTTTGTTGTACATTTGGCTCCGTTTTATCGAACTGAAGGATGTGATTGTCAATAAGGGCATGAACCTTGAACTTCAGGGTGACGCAATTGTCAACATTGTGGCCTTTCTCTCCCATGTGGTAGACACATGATTGGCTCGGATCATAACCCGAAAATCTCGAAGGATTTAATCTCGGTGGCTCCTTGGCGACTAGCCTCCCTTCCAACAGCATTGGGAGCAGCTTGGATAGTGGCCTAGGGAGCGGAGTGAACTGATTGGGAAGCGGCTTCCTTTTTTGAGGTTGAAGCGGCTTCGGTGTCGACCATGACGAGCTTCCTTGTGTCATGGTAGAGTTAGAGAATTGCTTTGGTTGCGATAGATTAGGCACGAAAGCCACGTCGACGTTGGGCTCTCTTTCCTTCCTAGGTGGATACTGGCGTCTTGTTGCAGTCTCAGGAGCCTTTCTCTCTCTCATAGCCCATTCAAGTCTTTTGGCAACCTTTATGAGATGTACGAAGGTCTGGCACCCAGAAGTGTTCAGTCTGTCGAAGTACTCATACGGTAGTGCCTTCAGAAACAGGTCGACAAGCTCGTCTTCAGGGATTGATGGCTTAACTTGCGTAGCTAAAGCCCACCACCTTTGAGCATAGTTACGAATGGCTTCATTTTTTCCTTTTACCATCCTCAGCAATTCTTCCCTAGTAGGAGCCGTCGCGGTGTTAAATTTATACTGGTGCAAGAAGTTCTCAGCTAAATCTTCCCAACCATCATAATCTTCTAGATCCAACTCAATGAACCATGCTAGAGCAGCACCTGCCAGACTCTCCTGAAACGTGTTCATCAATAACGGAACATAATCGGAATAATGCGCCATCTTGCGCAAGTAGTACTTCAGATGAGCTCGGGGGCAGCCTGTCCCATTGTACTTTCTGACGAACTCGGGCTCTTTGTAATCGGGCGGGACTTCCACTTTAGTGAAGGGAGATATCTTGTCGAAACGGGCCAGTTCATATCCCTGGCTACTGAGGCACTCCTCAATCTTTGCGAGCCTCCTTGCACCCTCCTCTGCTTTGCTCACAGGCTTTTCTTTCTTTTCAGTATCGAGGTCGATTACCACTGGCGGGGACTCGGGTGACGGCTCGACATCCGGCACCTTTCTTGGAATGTGCGCCTCCCCTGGAGCTTGAGTCACGCTCGAAGGGTGGGATGATGACGGGTGAGTAGTTTGGGCCGAATCAACTGGCGGGGTAGTTTTCGCCTGGGCTTCTATCATCATAGCTTTCATTTCTGCCAGCATCGTAGCCATGGTAGTCATCTGCGTCTCAAGGTTAACTACCCTGGGGCTCAATTCCTCATGTTCCATCCTTGCCCTAAGACGGGTTCTGATACGGCTGCGTGGCACTTCCGTGATCAATGGGTACCTGAAAAAAGAATTTATACAAATGAGTATGATGGATGAAAATGACAAGTCGGTCCATGACAACCCTCTAGACCCAAGAAACAAAGCCAACATGATCAAAAGATTAATTTGAACAAATTTCAATTTCGTCAGCTTTTACGAGAAAATTCATATCAATTCCCACATAATTCGAAAAAGTACCAAACTTTGGGAGTTGATAATTAAGACAATAATGTACAACTTTCATTTTTTGAGATTGGGAAGATTCCTCATGGATTAGTACAGTTTAATACTTCTTTCTAAAAATTTTCTTCAGAAAACTGATTTGTCCGGTTTTTACTTTGAGGATAAATGGGTCATCAAAAATTTGAATTGATGCTCAAAAATTTTCAGTCCACTAATTAACATCCCAATCTACAACTTTCATGTTTTGATTTTTCTCAAAAGAGCATGTTTTCTAGTGATAAATGGAGAAACAAAAGTGAAGTCGAGAAAATTCCAAAATCCAGGCAGTTTTTCTTTCACCTTAAATTCGGTAATAAATGGAAAATGCATTGAATTGATTCAAAAATTTTTTGAGTGATGAATTAGGGTCTTGTGAATGTTTTCTGTGAAGACTCTATAGATCAATTAAAACTATAAAGTTCAATAAAAATGATGTAATACCAGAAAGTCATATCTGAATAGTAACCTTTATTACAAGAAAAGCTCATAAAGTCATGAAAATGCAATTAAACATGGAACAACAATCCTAAAGATGGCAAATCAAGCTGTTTTTCTTTTCTTTGTAGCGACGCAATCTATAGACGAATGGGCTTCCAACTCTATCCGAAGTCGTGCATTTTCCTTAGCCAAAGTCTTCATTTGTTTTTTCGCCTTTTGCGCCTTCTTCGCATAGGTCTCGATCTCGGCTTGACGAGTGGGCTTCACAATCACCAACGGAAACTTTGGAAGCATGTGAGTTGGTATCAAATGGTGCTTAATATACCGGGCCTTCGCATGATAACATCTTTCCTTTCCCTCGAGCTCTTCCTTGGGTAGTAATAGTGAGCGAGTCTTGGACTTGAGCCAAATTTGGTCAAGATGCTTGATCTCGGTTCTATAATTCTCGCCTGCAACGAATTCAACTTGAAAAGTGTTTGGCCCCAAAGGTGGTGGGATATCCTGCAGAACTCCATATTGCCGTACCACACGGAGAGGATGATACTGTGTCATGCCGGTAATACCCAAAAGAAGTATAGGCTCCCGCTCACCATGGTACAATCGAGCCTTAGAGACTTGAAACCATATAGCTTGCCATAGAAAAACCTTGGGACTCGGATCTTTAAATAAATCAATCCACTCGGAATAAGACGATCTAGCAATATTTTTTTGCAACTCTTGAAATTTTGCAATTGGGTTTTCCTCTTGACTTACCCGTGGAATCGTCATTTTTGAGCCGAACTTAGCATAATGAGAGAAAAACCATATTTGTAAAAGTCCCACCGGAGCATGAAATGTTCTGTCCTTGTTTTGTTTAAAACGAGTCAGAGATATAAAAGTCTCGGCCAGGATAGCATTAGTAAAGTTCATTCCACTGCAAACTTGCCTAGCTATCCAAGCCATGGATGGACTAATAAAATCCTTTTGGAGCGGAAAGATCACAAGTCCGAAGAAAGCTAGAATAAAGATCCTGCTTTGCAAGTGTGAATTGCTCTCATAAAAAAATTCAATGAGGAATGAGAAAGGGCACATATGACAATTTCCTTTTAAAATTTTCCTCATTTTATTTTCGCTAATTTTCAAAAACTCAGCAAAAATGAAAATTGGATCCATTCCCACACAAGGGCGAATTAAATCAATGCTCAAAGGTTTTCCAATGGCAAGGCTATATTCTTCCAAAGTCGGAGTGAGCTCGTGCTTACCTAAAATGAAAGTAGCGGTATATGGGCACCAGAAATGTGCAAGTGCCTGCATGACCCCAGTCTGTAATTCGATATCCAAAAGTGGCAATACGTGACCCATACGACTAAGGGCATAGGTCTGTGCATCAATGCTCAAGCGCCTCCACATCTGCTTCAACTCGGCCTTTGGAATGTACACGAAACGGATATCGATGTGTCCCATTGTCTATAAATCACGTGCCACAATCCTAAGTGTCATGGACCGACCTAAACAATAACATAAGACAAGATGAAGTTCAGAAGCATTCTTTACCGTGGGATAGGAAAATAAACAATCACATGGACATGCACATGACTCGTGGGTTAACCTTATTCTAACTATCCTAAAGGCTCACAAATTGAAGCGAAAGACTTACGGCAAGGCGACAATCTCGCGCACATAATCAAGATTAGCCGCTATCCCGCGACATAACCAAGATTAGCCGGGCCTTTCCACTTCGGCTGCTCGAGTCAAAAATTAAAACCACCGCTTTGGTAATCTTACCAAGCTTGAGGCATAACTTTTAAAACTCATTTTTGAAAAGAAGTTCGGGATTGAATCTGGACTAACTTTCGACGTGATCTCACGGCGAACGCTAGAACCAAATCACAATACCATCTTAAAACTAGTGGCCCAGGTCCGGCCACGGGATGTGTGTGATGTAGTGCTAAAGCGATTAATTATGCACAACAATTAAATGCAAACACCGCTTCAATAATTCAAAAATTAAATCACAAGTTTCACACACCAAACCTGCAAAACAAAGGGTTAGCCAAACACTCCACCCCTTATAACTCCCATTCTGCAAAACCATTTAACACCTAAAAATTAGAATCCAACCAATTCTCAAACCAAATGGATTTTTGCGAAATTTTTCTGGCCTAAGTCCACTAAGGCTTTTAAAATTTCGAAAAAAAATTCAAGTACTCTAATTAGTGCTTTATTCTTTCGAAAATTCCAAAAAACCAGTCCCCAGCGGAGTCGCCAAGCTGTCGCGACCCGAAAAAAATTAATTTAATTTTTTTTCAATCGGGTGAACGGATTATCAGGTTAATTGACTAACCTAATTCGGACCCTCCCAAGTCCTACCGAATCGCAAATTAAGTTCTTTTCATGCAAAAGATTTTTGATTTGGAGCCGCCACTAATCATTTTTGGTAGGTCGATTAGAAACCTAAATAAATCAGCGGGAGAACTAATTTATTTCTACGAACCAGAGAAAATGGATTCGAGGACTTGATTACGCTAGATCATTCTAACGCCCTTTCGGTACCATTTTATTTCATGAAAGCTCATTTGGGATGATTGGAAGAAGTTTGGGTCAAACTGACCAGAAGGATAAAACGGTTATTTTTCAAGGATCGGGAGGTGGAAACATCAAAAATAGGATTGGCCAGTCGAAAAATTTTTTTTAGGTGGATACGCGTAAATTAATGACAACACAAATACAAATGCGGTATGTGGATATGGAGATATACGAGTACGACATGACATAATCGAAATTTAAATCAATTCATTTGGGCAAGAAAATTCTCGAAGATTTAATGGTTAGGATTGTTACCTGATTTGACAGATTTGATTGTCGAATTCGGACCTCGTGTCACTTTATGGATCAAGATCGCGGCTCGAACGATGGGGATGAACTCGTGACTTGCATTGATCGGTAGAGGAATTATGGATGGTAACATCTAGATTTAAACTCCCACCATCTTCAAGACTCTCTTTTGAAAAAAAGGATTCTCTCTCTTTTTTTGATTTTTTCTTCCTTTCTAATTTTTTTTGAATCTCTCAAAACTCTCTCAAACATCCAAAATTTTCTCTCCCCCTAAAAAATCTCTCTCAAACACTTCAAATTTTTTTTCTCCAAAGAATTCCCCCCATCCAAACTCTCTTCTTCCTCCTTTTATAACCCATTCATTTATCTTCCATTCTAATTTTTCCACTAACTCTTCTTCTTCAACATCTTCCATTCTCCATCTCTATCTCACATTCTAATTTCTCCACTAACTCTTCTTCTTCAACATCTTCCATTCTCCATCTCTATCTCACATTCTAATTTCTCCACTAACTCTTCTTCATCTCCATCTTCCCTTCTCCATATCTATCTCCCATTCTACTAACTCTTCTTCATCTCCATCTTCCCTTCTCTATTCTCATCTATTCTTCTCCATCTTCTCTTCTCCATCTCCTCCTCTCTATCTCCTCTTCTTCATCTCCTCCTCTCCATCTTCCATTCTCTATCTCCTCTTCTCCATCTTTCCTTCTCTATTCTAATTTCTCCATTAACTCTTCTTTTTATTATTTACAAAATAATCCCTCAAATGTTAAGTATTTGCACTCTAGTCCATGAGATTTTAAGTATTTGCAATTCAGTCCACGGAGAAATATTTCTTTAACTCCAAATCTTCTCAAAATTTTCAACACATCTCCCCTATGCTTATTTCTTGCCGTAAAATTTAATTAAAGCCCTTTTGTAAAATTGAGTCATTCTGGGTATAATTGGGCCAAGATAAAAATTTAAAATATTAGAGAATAATGTCACAACTTCTAAAAGTGAAAAAATGAAAATAAATTGACTCAAATTAAATTTTTTAGGCTCGATTCGAGATTATGCTCGTGAAGAAATACACGACCCCGAATTGGGTTTTTTTTTTAATTTGTGATGGCCAACATGAAAAGGAATTTAAAAGAAAAATATTGACCATTTTTACATATTTTTTTGTGACCTCAAACGCCATTATTTATTAAATATTTTCCTAATTTCTAAAAATATATATATAATTAAAAAAAATATGAAAAATTATTTTTTTGTTCAAAAATGGTTGCCTAGGCTTGGCTAGGGCTTCCAAAGTTGATTTTATAATTTTCTCAATTTTTATGGATTTTCTATTAATTTTCGAAAATAAAAAATGCTGAAAAATACCAAAAATATGAAAAATTATTTTTTGGTCAAAATTGATTCCCTAAGCTTGGCCAAGGTCCCCAAAATTGATTTTTCAATTTTACAAATTTTTATAGATTTTGTATTAATTTTAAAAGAGAAAACATGATTAAAAATCAAGTGTCAACACTACGAACCTGACTTTCTGATGCAGGCTAGAGGGTACTGCGCCCGCTGTATGGATCCACGGTCTACCCAAAAGAAGCCCAAAGGCGCTTGGGAGATCCATAACTTGGAACCCGATGGAGAAGTCTACGGGTCCAATGAACACGTCCAGGTTAATCTCCCCAACTACGGTCTTCCTCATCCCATCAAACACTCTGATGGTGGCCTTAGAGGTACGGATGAGTGCCTCGTTTATGCCCAGATTCCTGAGCGTGGCCAGCGGGCATATATTGAACGCGGAGCCGTTGCCGATCAGTACGTGGGAGACCTGCTTGCCGTGACTTCTTGCCGATATATACAGGGCCTTGTTATGGGCCCACCCGTCTACGAGAACATCCTCGTCTGAGAAGGATATCTGATCCCTCAATAGGATAGACCCCACAAAGTTCTCCAACTACACTTCGTTAATGGTCTCCGGGACATGCACTTCATTCAACACCTTCATCAGTGCACTTTTATGTTTTTCTGAATTGATAAATAGATCGAGTAGTGATATCTAGGCTGGTATCTTTCTCAGCTGCTCGATTACTTCGAATTCGCTTGTTCTGACGATGGACAAGGCCCTCTCTGCATCTTCTTTTGATACCTCTCTCTTATCAGGCTCCTCTTCTCTCGAAGCGTAACACCTACCGGACCTCATGACTGCATCGATCTCTCTTGTCCCATAGTCCCAAGGGACAACCTTGGGATCATACTCTGCCGGCGGCGGGACCTTTATCACGATTTTCTTAGTATTACTGTCGCCCTACGTCTTCCCATCTTCTAGCTCCAGATCGGCTAGGGAAATCACCACACGTCATGCGGAACCACTCTTGACGTCTTCACACTTGTCTACTTCGTTTAGCTTGATCACGAAATGGGCCTTCGTTCCTATCATCGCGATCAGCTCATCCTCATCGATGTGGTCCGAAATGTAATCAGGGCACCATGGCCCTGGTGTCGTCCTCATCGGCTCTAGCGTAAAGTAGTTTTACCTTGGCAATTATTAGCCCGCACCGATTCCGTAGAAGCACCAGCCTAGTCAGGGTCTCTCTCGCTTCCGAGCTCATTCCTTCGAAGGATTCGTTCATGCCTTACTCCAACATTCACCATGTAGCTGAACGACTAGAATCTGTATGCGTACATACGCTCGAGTTACTCTTAGGGAAAGGCTTGTACAAACAGCTCCAGCATTTCCCTCTCACTCAGCGAAGGTAAGACCTGTCTTGCCTGTAGCTCCCACTTGCGCGCGAAATGCCTTGAACCCTTCGCCCTCTTCCATGGCAAAGTGGGTTAGATCATCCTTGATGACTGTGGACTTCATCTTCCCAGTCAACAATCTAGTCAAGGTCGATCGAGCGATACCAGTACAGGGCCGGGCCGATCAGGCTACGCTTGAAGTTGCTGATGAGGATCTGATCATCCTCATGATGACCGGCCATCTTGCTGAGATAGCAGGAGATGTAGTTCAAGAGGCAGCCTTCCCCTCCGAACTTGTGTGGGAACGTTATCGACTGGTCAGGTCGATTTTGCCTTCCTTCCCGGGTAATAATTGCCTTTAATTCACGCACCATGTTGGCTAGGTCTTTAGACTGATATTCCCATTTAGCTATTCTTCTATTTTGTCAATCGATGGTTCTCCTCAGTTCTAGTGTCTGGTACTTCTCTTCTACAGACGACGCCCGTATGTTCTCCGCCATTCTTGAGAACTCAGCCGTTAGACGGTCCATACCTTTCTCTAAACCGACGAGTCGTTCTTGAGTTCCCAAGTCACATTCATCCTTTGCCTAGGTCGGGGCTTTTTCATCCACTTCACCTACTGCTTCCTCTTCGTTAAGAGGGTCATCCATACCGCCCCACCCATTTGGGGCGATCTCCTCAGTCCTGACGAAAAAGCTCGGCAGGATGGAATAAAGCACCCAGTAGTTGTAGCCTTCGCTATCCTGTCCCAAGGTGTCTACTATATCTCCTCTTTCCAGGGCCTCTCGTAGGAACTTCTTGTCGGCCTCATGTGCCCTTTTGCGACGGACGTCCTCATCGTCTGGTTCTTCGTCAGATTCTTCTGTGGTGCGTTCTTCATTTGGCCCATGCTCACATTAGGCCTCTCCCAAATTTTTGTCACTGGTCTCCACCTTGAACTTGTTCGAGGACAGATCGATCTTCGAATGATCGCCGTTGGTTATACCAGCCACACACTCCAACTCATTCGTGTTGTCGTCGTCCCAAATGGCGTTGATTCTGCCATGATCCGGTAAAGGGTTCTGTTGCACGTTCGGCTCCGTCTTATCGAATTCCAGCATTCCTCCATCTATCAGCGCATGAACCCTGTACTTGAGCACCAGACAATTGTCCATGTTGTGGCCCTTTTCCCCCATGTGGTATGCGTACCACTGGGTCTCGTCGAACCTAGGGAACCTCGGCGGGTTCGGTCTTGGAGGCTCTTTGGCGACCAGATGCCCTTCTAACAGCGTAGGCAGTAGTTTTGACAGCGGATGAGGGAGTGGTGTGAATGATGGCAGAGCTTTTTTCTTGGCCTCGAACTTCTTTGGGGCCAATCCTGATGTTCCACCCTGAGTAGTGGTGGATTCTGGAAACTTCTTCGGTTTCGAGGGGTTCGGTACAAATGCGACGTCTCCCACATTCTCCCGCTCTCTCCTAGTTGGGTAAGATCGTCTGATCGATGGTTCCGGCACGCGCTTCTCTCTTAGCGCCCACTCGTGATGTTCCCCACCTTGACAAGGTGGGTAAAAGTTTGGCAGCTAGACGTATTTAGCTTCTTGAAATACTCAAGCGGCAAGGTCTTCAAAAACAAGTCCATCAGCTCATCCTCCGAAATGGCCGGTTTAACCTGAGTGGCTGTCGCCCGCCACCTTTGAGCAAAGGTGCGTATCGTTTCACTTCTTCCTTTCGTGATTCTCAGCAGATCTTCCTTGGTCGATGCCGTGGCCGTGTTGAACTTGTACTGGTGTAGAAAATCTTCTGCCAAATCCTCCCAGCTATCGTATTCCTCCATGTCCAGCTCAATGAACCAGGCCAACGCGGCGCCTGACAAGCTCTCCTGGAAGGTGTTCATTAGCAATGGGACGTAGTCCGAGTAGTGCGCCATGTTGCGCAGGTAATATCTCAAGTGAGCCTGGGGACAGCCTGTCCCATCGTACTTTCTCACGAACTCCGGCTCCTTGTATCCAGCCGAGACTTCGATCTTGGTGAATGGGGAGATCTTGTCGAACCTGGCCAGTTCGTAACCCTGGTTGCTCAAGCACTCTTCGATTTTCGCGAGCCTCCTCGCGCCCTCTTCAGTCTTAGCCGGTGGCCTTTCCTTCTTCTCTTTCTCTAGGTCGATTACGAATGAAGGGGTTTTATGGGGCACGTCCTTCTCAGATTCAGTGCCAGTGGTCTGGTTGGTGTCGGAATCGGTTGAAGTGGTACGGTTAACTTCAGGTGCAGCTGGGGCCTTTCCTTGCGCAGTCATCATTGACTTCATTTCTGCCATCATGGCGGCCATCAAGTTGGTCTGATCCTCGAGGCCGGTTACTCTGGAAGTCAGCTCTTCAGCCATTTTTTGCGTCTTACTGCGAGTCTTCGTGACTACAGAATTTCACCTGTTTTTTAAAGATAGCGAGTCAGGGATCTGCAAGCTGAGTAAAAGTGCAGGAATTTAAAACCTTCTCGATACTATGTTCACACATGGTTAATGGGAGGAAAGACTCGATCATGAGCCTTAGCCTCATAAAATCGGTCTTTCTACTCATTAAGCATGTATGAGCATACTATTAAGAAGGTGGATAACCCATGGTAATTACTTAGTTTAAGAAAACGATGATGAATGATCATATATGAAAGTGTCATGATCTTATTATAATCAGAAGCAAAATCAAGTAGGGAAATCGTCTATTTTATCCAATGGTGCTTGGAGGCTAAGGCACCCTCGCTGTCTTCTGATTCATCCAAGTCTCATTCCTGCAGGTCTTCATCTTCCTCGGTCGGTGGTGGTCCCATGTGCTCTGGTACATACGTCTCCACTCCGGGCAGGTGCGGGACGATGTAGTTCGGTATGTATGGCTTTACAAAGGATTGTCAATATTCCTTGAATAACTTGATGTAGTCCTTGGATGCTCGTTGGACTCGGTGGACGTTCATCTTATCATCTAGGTAGTCTGGCCATTCCACGTCCTGCAGTGGGGAATTCTTCAAGGTGTGGATGATGAGGTCGATCTTGGCCTGGTACGCCGCCTTTGCTTCCTTAGTAAGCTCGCCTCAAGGTAAGTCGAAGGCGAAGACTCCTGGTCGCTCTGCCGGCGGGACTTCTTGTAGTATGCCAAATTACCTTACCACCCTGATAGGATAGTAGGCGGTTCCACCCGTGCAGCCTAGTAAGGGGATAGGGTCCCCATCTACTCCTGTAATGCGAGCTTCTAGGATCTTAGGCCAGGTTAAGTGCCAGCGAAGTTGTTTCAGCTCTAGGTTTTCTAGTTTTTTTCTCCAATCCTTGAAGGACAACTCCTTGACGGCAGACTGACACTTCAGGAAGGAACTGAGTGCGTGGATATGTCGGCTGATCTCTTAACATCCGACACGAAGGTTAAGGGTTTTAACGTGCGAGGTAAACCACACGAAGAGAAGACTATTGGACGCTTGGAATGTACCTCTTTGGGTGGGTTGAAAATGGTTTAGGGAAAGGAAGGTTTCGGCTAGAATCATGTATTAGTAATTCCAGCGGTAGCAAGCTTGCTTAACAATGTGGACCATGGAAGGATGGAAAGTGGTTTGGGAAGTGGGGAATAGGACAAAAGCGAAAAAGGCAAGGATGAATACTCTAACCGGTTTAAGACCAGCTTCGACTGGGAGGGAGGAGTAGTTGTTATATAGGAATAAGAGGGTGAACCTACTAGAGTTGGATTTAAGGACCTTTTCAATTTCTGTGGTCTTAACACGCAGGAATTTGGATAGGGCTAAGGTGTAATCTTTTCCCAATACTGAGTGTACAATGTGATCGTCAAACTCCAGTCCGATGATCTCTGTATACTCTTCCAGGGTAGGTATGATCTCTATTCCTCGAATGTTGAAAGTCACAGTCTCTGGATCCTAAAACCTTGCCAAGGCTTGAATAAGGCTGGGCTGGTAGTTAACCTTGAGGAGATCCCCTAAACGTCCCAAGCATTCTTCAACATAGGTTTGATTATCCCGGTTGAGACGGCTCCACCACGCTGTAAGGTCCTTACGCGGGACCGGGATGATCTTAATATCTGATTTCCCCATCTATCATGAATATGCAATAATGTACTAAAATTAATTACCATGGGTTATAATGACGATGCAATGTAAATGCACTAGCCCAATTTCATATTTTCTTTTGGTGAAATAAGGATTAAAGTCTCTCATTCGACCAAAAGGAGTCAGTGAGAGGATTTTAATCCGCATTTCTCCTAAAGAAATCATGCAATTGGCTAAGATCCCTCGATGATTGGAATGAAAGGTATTGCCTATCTAAAGATCTTGAAAAGGAATTGGGAAAATATGCAAATACATCTCGAAAGATCCCTAATACATCAAGTCTAAATGGGACGAGGAGGAGGCGGAAATATAACATCCAAAAATTTAAAGTATGTAGAAAATTATCCTTTTATCTTAAAGTAGCTTTCAGACCAATCATCAAGGTGACGACTCACTCATGAAATAATGTATGAGATGTATGGTATACAGAAATTAAAATGTATGGAAATGAATTATGAAATGAAAATAAGAAAGCCTTACCAATCAGACCCTTTCATGTTTTGGTTTTAGGTATACCAACCGACCAATTCACATGCGCATGAGACAAGTGAGGAATTGACTCTAGAAAAGAAAATAAAAGGAGGGACAGGGTATGAACCTAAAAGGCTCTCACTGTCCGATTTAACGACTTTGCCCATAAGCGCAATCGAACGTCAAGTGGGAAGAATCATTAATCCAGACAGTGAGCGGGATCAAATATGGTCAACCCAGGCACAATCAAACGCTAGGGCTTTGCATACCGATCCCTATCTATGGTGACCTAAGGAGAGTGTTTCGCAGCTTGGGTTTAGGCGCTTGTGTGTGCAAGTATTGTGATCCTCAAAGTATGCAACGCATGCACAGCACTTGATATCAAACAGCGCTTCTCATTTGCAGAAAATAAACAAACAAACCCAAACTCCAACCCTGCATAAAACATTTTAGCAATCACTCCTCCCCTTATAACTCCCATCTGCAAGAACATTTAACAAATTGTTAGTGGACGTACCTCACCTTCAAAAGCGCCTGCAGAAAAGTATGTTAGAAAACACCCAACTTTTTAATCGGCTCAAGTCCTCTGATGGGTTAAACTAGTTCCTCAGCGGAGTCGCCAGTCTGTCGCGACCCTCCCGAGATCCCTTGATCCCGAGGGAGCTAATGGATTGCTAGGCCCATTTTGGTTTCTGGGCTTAGCTCGGACCCTCCCAGGCCCATACCAAATCGCGTCAGGAAAATTTAAACCGAGGTCGACCTTAGTGCGGTCGGGTGACATGTGAATAGTGTGCATGCCATAGGAGTCACCACAGTCATTTATTAGAGGGTATGACTGGAAACCCCATCGAATGATTGGGAGAGATCGCTCGATCCTACGAGAACCAAAGATCTAGATTCGGGGACTTTGTTACGTCAATACTGTTATCGACGCCCTTTCGGTACCTAAGTTGAGTGATTTCCTAATCCAAGGAATTCATGCAGGCGAGATTGGGTAAGGCGAGCTCTAAAAGTCTAAGGGGCTTCATGCAGGTGGGATTATCTGTCCTATCAATCACAATCAAGGAAGTAAATGCGCAATCAAGAAATCAAATCGGGAAGCAAACGTATCACATCAAATCAATTACGAACAAAGGAGAGTCTTAGGAGTATGGGAAAACACCTCAATTAGGTTTGGAGATGATTTGGGATGGTTTGGAATGATTTGGGTCAGATTGACTAGAAGGGAAAAATGGTCATTTTAGAAAGATCGGACAGCCAAAAATGTGAAATTAGGTCAAACCAGTTGAATGTGGTTTTTCCTTAATTTCCACAAATTTTGGGAATTTTTCTGGGTTTTTCTTGATATTGTTTTTAGAATTTTTCTAGACTTTTCCAAGAATTCCTAAGAATTTTCCTATTTTTTAGAATATTTTTTAATATTTCCTGGAATGTTTATTTTTTTATTTCTAATACTTTTCTTAAATTTTTTAGGATTTTCTAAGACTTTCTAGGGATTTTCCTATTTTTTAGAACATCTCCTATATTTTTTGGAATTTTTATTTTCTAACACTTTTCCTAATTGTTTTAGGATTTTCTAAGTCTTTCTAGGGATTTTCCTATTTTTTAGGACATTTTCTATATTTTCTGGAATTTTTATTTTTATTTACTAACATTTTTCCTAATTTTTTTAGGATTTTCTAAGACTTTCTAGGAGTTTTCCTATTTTTTTAGAATATTTTCTGAAATTTTTATTTTTTATTTTAAAATTTTTCTACATTTTCTGGCAAGTTTTCCAATTTTTCTAATGTTTTATTATATTTTTATTAATTTCTATGATTTTCCTATTTTTTATGATTTTTATTATTTTATTTTATTTATTAAGATATATCCCTTTATTTTCGATTTTTTTAACATTTTTTATTATTTTTTTAACATCGGGACCGAAACGGCGCCGTTTAGTTTTTTTATTTATTTTTTTTATTAGTTTTCTAATTTTTATTCTAATCTTATTATTTGACTATTTTTTGTTTAATTTTCATTCCTCGGATCGGGTCGGGTTGACCCGGCCCAATAACCCTAACTAAATTCTAAAGCCTAGACTTAAAACGACGTCATATACTAACTTTCTATTTTTTGTTTTTATTATTATTTTCTTTGGTTTTCAGGATTATTATTATTAAATTAAGTTATACGAACTGGGTCAAATGGACCCGGTCCATTACCCCGGGCCCGAAGCCCACTATCTAATTCCCAAAACGACGCAGTTTCAGAGATTTAGTTTAGTTTTTTTTTATTTTCGAATTTGCCAAATTTTTGTTCTATTTTTTGTTTTCTGCCTACTCCTAATCCTACGGTCTAAGTATTGCCACGTGGCCTTGATCTAACCACTCATCCTTCTTACTAAATCTACGGTTGAAATCTAACCTGACGACTTAATCTTAACCGTCCATTTGATTTTTATTATTTGAAATTAATTAAATAACTAGAATTAAAAAATTTTATTTTCGAAAAATTCTGATCTTGACACGTGGCATGATCCTAACTGTCTGATCTATTTCTCCGTTGGCTTGGCCGGACTATCGCCGGAGAAGATGACCGGCGACGATAAGTGTCGCCAGTGCTTCGCCGGCGAGCCTAAACCGAGCCAAACCCAACTAAAAGTTCCTTATTTTTCAAGCCAAATTCACTCCTGATCACTTCGGTATCCATATTTCTAAGTTTTAGGCCAAAGAAATCAACCAAAGCCCCATATTCCAGCTCCGGTCAAGCGTTGGGTGATACTCCCGCGATCAAATCAAAACGCAGCTAATACATGACAACAAGCTACAAAGATCAATCAGGGAACATCCATGAAGCATCAGAAAACTTACCTGTTTGTCCCCAGACCTCGAGGACGCCTGGTATGAGCCATCAAGCTTGCGATGGGTTCGGGTAGTTACGGAGATGGGCGATGGGGTTTTACGCGGTGATAATGCAAGAAAGAGGTATAGATCGAGTCAGGAAGGGCATAGGAACTTATGGAAGCTAGGATTCCGCAGTAAAACTAACAGTATTAAATTTCACCATGGAAAGAAACTCGGTCAGGTCAACAATGGCGTTTACCTGCTCCGGTGATTAGACGGCAAATGGCCGGGCTTTGGCAACTCCTTGTCGCTCCCTGGTGCTCGACAATCAAGCCTCGAGACCTGATTCTTCTTGGATTGCCGTGAATCTGAGTTTGAAGTCTCGGGTTTTTTCCTTCAATGGCCCCTTGTCCATTCTCGAAAACAGAGTATCTCCCCCTCTCCTTATACTTGCCAATTTCCCCAACAAACTCCCGAATCAACCAAATCCCCCAAATCTCCCCATGTCCAGATTTCCCAATTCCGTTCGAAAATCTCGCGAATTCAAAATTCCCTCTTCTCTGTGCAAATGAACGCCTGAGGAAGACGATGGCCATTTGGGTCGGGTCGGGGCGGATCTGGCTCCACTCGACCGAGCCAAATCACTTATTTCTTCCAAATTGACCCCAAATGTTTTTATTTTTTCAAAAGATTGACACCGAAATTGAGCTCAGGGGCATCAAATATACTCGAAAATGGCATTTTCCATAGAAATTATTCAATATTTACACAAAAACCCCAAATTTTCAATTTGACCCGAGGACCCATTTTGCAATATCCAAAGTCTTAGGGTCCTTTTTTGCAAAAATCGACGCCACCATTGGATTCAGAAGGTCAAAATCTAGGGGGTGACGTCGTCCTATTTTCAATTCAGTCCCTAGAAAATTTTTTAATTTCAGTTTTAGTGATTTTAGGGACTAAATTGAAAAATCAGAAATTGCATTCGGGTCCTTTTTAGCGAAATTGGACAATTCTGAGGACTTTTGGACTCGATTTTAATTTTTAAAAATAGAGGAGGATGACACGACTCTAAAAATGCAAATTTGAAAAATTAAAAGGCTAAAATGCAATTTCTAGAATTATTTAAATAATCTAAAAATTGAAATTAACAAAGAAACCCTAGATTCCAAACCTAATTTTTCAAAATTTATTCATAAAAAATGTAGATAAAATGATATTTTTTTATTAATTTGTTTATTATTTTCCTAATTTCTGAAAATATTAAAAATACAAAAAATAAGCTCAAAATTGGTTCCCTAGGCCAAACCAAGGTCCCCAAAGTTGATTTTGCGATTTTCTCACTGTTTATTTATTTTTTTTTATGAATTTTTGAAAATAAAATGCAGAAAAATATGAAAAATAAGGAAAATTATTTTTTACTCAAAATTGGTTCCCTAGGCCAAACCAAGGTCTCCAAAGTTGATTTTTCAATTTTCTCGCTTTTTATTAATGTTTTTATGAATTGTTTAAAAATAAAATGCAGAAAAATGTGAAAAATAAGGAAAATTATTTTTTTGCTCAAACTTGGTTCCCTAGGCTATTCTGAGGTCCCCAAAGTTGATTTTTCAATTTTCTCACTTTTTATTTATTTATTTTTATGAATGTTTTAAAAATAAATTGCAGAAAAATGTGAAAAATAAGGAAAATTATTTTTTGCTCAAAATTGGTTCCCTAGGCTATACTAAGGTCCCTAAAGTTGATTTTGCAATTTTATGAATTTATATGGATTTTCTAAAAAATTTTGAAAATAAAATTGGCTAAAAATCAAGTGTCAATATAGATGAGGTCTTTTCTCCGTCCACAAAGGAAGACACGTCGTCTTCTTTTTCGCTAAGGTTTCACATGTCTTCCACTCAAGTCATCTTTTCCTTCTTTTCCAAAGTGGTGACATCATCTCAAAAAAAAAATTTTGCAAAGATTTCGAATTTGCTCGGCTGGAGATTGCAGACATGACAAGGGATTCGAGTAGATAAAGACGACACCAAAAGGGAATGGAGGGTAGGGAGATCTGACCGATAGATATTGCCCATGTGAAGTCAATATTTAGCGCAAAGCGGATTACTATCTTCGCATTTCGCTAATCTATTCCCGCTTTCTCCTCTATGTTGATACTCGATTTTTGGCTAATTTTATTTTCAAATTTTTTTAGAAAATCCATAAAAAGTCAGAAAAATGAAAAATCAACTTTGGGGACCTCAGCATAGCCTAGGGAACCAATTTTGAGCAAAAAATAATTTTCCTTATTTTTTGTATTTTTCTGCATTTTATTTTCAAAAATTCATAAAAAAAATCCATAAAAAATGAAACAATTGTAAAATCAATTTTGGGAACCTCAGCATAGCCTAGGGAACCAATTTTGAGTAAAAAATAATTTTCCTTATTTTTCGCATTTTTAATATTTTCAGAAAATAGGAATATAATAAACAATTAATGAAAAATAGCATTTCAAGTCAGAAAATTACCAAAAAATAGTCGATATTTTTTATTTAATTTTTTTATACATTTTGGATGAATAAATTTGGAAAAATGAAGTCTGGAATTTAGGGTTTATTTGTCATTTTCAATTTTCTGAATATTCAAATAATTATAGAAATTCCATTTTAGCTTTTTAATTTTCCATTTTTACATTTTTAGAGTCGTGCCATCCTCCTCTATTTTGTAAAATTAAAATTGAGTCCAAAAGCCCTCAGAATCGTCCAATTTCGCTAAAAGGACCAAAATGCAATTTTTGATTTTTCAATTTAGTCCCTAAAATGACTAAAACTGCAATTAAAACTTTTCCAGGGACTGAATTAAAAATAGGGCGACGTCACCCCCTAGCTTTTGACCTTCTGAATCTAGTGGTGGCAACAATTTTTGCAGAAAAGGGCCCTAAGACTTTGGATTTTGCAAAATGGGTTCTCGGGTCAAATTTAAAAATTGGGTTTTTATATCAATCTTGGGGTTAATTGACATGAAATGTCATTTTCCTAATGTATTTGATGCCGTAGAATTCAATTTTAGGGATTAATTCGCCTAATTTCAACTTTTGGAAGGTTAATTTGAGAAAATTTGATCAACCGGGTCAGACAGGTCGGGTCGGATCCGACCCGACGACCCAGTCAACCCACCTCAAGTCAACAGAACCAAGTTGGTTCTTCTCCTTCGCGCAAAAACGACTCAAAATTGGGAGATCCTAACCGAGGAGATTTGACAAGATTTTGAGGTATTTTAGGGAGATTTGGGGGAAGATTCGAATGGAACTGTAACAAGGCAATCTCGGGGAGGTTAGGCTAATGAGAATTGGGTTTAAAAAGAGACAAGAAACTGAGATTGGGGGACTTTTTTTTGCCGAAACAAGGAAAGGACTGGGAAGACTCGGCCAAGGCAAACGAGGAGGAATCAAGGGCGAAGATTCATTCCCTAAGCTCCCTAAGGTAGCAAGCATCATCGCAAACCCCTTAAATTGGCCTCAATATCCCGGAATAGGTAATTGCCATTTTCGAGCTCTGAGCTCTGTGACCATGGCGAATCGCTCGTTTGTTGGTTATTCTCCAAATTTCTATGTGCGTTTCACTTCCTGAGCAATTCTGAGCATGCCCCCACTTCACTTTTGCATCGATCGAATGCGAGAGTCCCCACTCGAGACCTCCTATTCTCGCCTGACTGTCGTTCCTTCGCCAGCCTAATCTGGCAATCTAGAGTTCAATCGGAGCACGAGGTAAGCTTCCTAACCACTCTGTGATGCTTCTCCATGAGTTAATCTAATGGTTTTGGTCGGGATTGTTCGATTGGATCTGCCATGGTCGTGACTGCGTGAGCTTCAATTAGGCGGTTTTCACCGTTAGATTTCAGTAGAATTTTGATATGTTGATCTGGGTTTAGATACGAGTCGATCGGAGGTGGAATTGGTTCGATCGGAATAGGTCTCACCGTTAGATCTCCGCCGGCGAACGGTAGCCGTTCGTCTGGTTATAGACTGATGGAGAAGACGAGTCCAGTCAGCCGTCTGACTTGGTCAACGGCTGATGTGGCGATGACGTGGAAACTCATGACATCGGCCATGTCAGCATGTTGACCTAGTCAAACGCTGACGCGGACGACACATCTGCCCGTCATATTTTAAAAGCAAAAAAGTTTGATCGGATGGTCAGAATTAATCTCCGAGACGATCTCGGCCGTTAAGTCGCAATAATCAGGATAGACGGCCCAGATCTGGTCAAAGGCAGATCCGACAGTGAAGTTTAGTCCGCTGATCCGAGAGTGTTGGTGCACCCACGTGGCGAGTCTTAGACCATAGGATCAGAGGTAGGCGGGAAAGTAAAAATAAAATAAAATAAAAAATTCAAAAAATTCAAAAATCCCCTAAACTATGTCGTTTTGGTATTAGGTCAGGGTAATGGGCCTTGGGCCGGGTCAATATGGCCCAGTCCACATAACTAATGAAGATAATAAAAAAATAGAAAATAGGAAATCCAGAAAATCAATAAAAACAAATAAAAAATAAAATGAAATAGAAAATTAATAAAACTTAATGCGGCGTCATTTTAGAATTAGGTTTAGCCCGGGTCAGTTTAGGTTTGGACCTTCGGGTCACGGGTGCGGTCGACCCGACCCGATAAAAAAAAATTAGAAAATAATAAAAAAAAATAAACAATAAAAATAATAATAAACATGTAAAAATGATAATAAAAAATAAAAAAATAAAAAAATAAGAATAGCAAATTCTGAAAATCTGCTAAAAATTTAGAAAAATCCGGAAATTATAGGAAAATAAATAAAAAAAATATAATGAAGAGGATAAATAAATAAAAATCAATAGAAAAAATCATAAAAATTCATAGAAACCTTAAAAAAATTAGAAAAATTGTTAGAATGCTTTGAAATATTAGGAAAATATTAGGAATTAAAAATAAAAATCCCAGAAAATATAGAAAATATATGAAAAATAGGAAAACCCCAGAAAGTCTTAGAAAATCCTAGAAAAAAAATAATAAGAAAAATATTAGAAATTAAAAAATGAAAATTCCAGAAAATATAAAAAATATTCTAAAAATAATAGGAAAAATCCCAAAAAACATAGGAAAATCCTCAAAAAAATTTCGAAAAAATGTCCAAAATAGGAAAAATCCTTAGAAAATTCTTAGAAAGTCTAAAAAATTCCAGAAAAATTACAAAAAATTTTCAGAAAAATCAGAGAAAATCCTAAATTCCCGAGCCTTCCAAAATGACCATCTTGCCCCATCAGGTCAATCTGACTCGAACCATTCCAAATCACCCCGAACCATCTTGGAACTAAATTGATGCGCTTTCCTAGGCTTTTAAGACTCCCTTTTATTTGTATTGACTGATTTCGACGTGATTTCCCTAGTTGCGCATTTATTTCATGATTGCGATTGATAGGATAAAAACTCCCATACGCATGAACCCATTAGATTTCCAGAGCCTACCTTACCCAATCTCGCCTGCATGAACTCTTTAGATTAGGAAATCATCCAATTTAGGTACCGAAAGGGCGTCGACTTGCGGGTTAACGTAACTAAGTCCCTGAATCTAGATCTCTGGTTTTCGTAGGATCGAACGATCTCTCCCAATCGTCCGATAGGGTTTCCAGTCATACCCTCCAATAAATGACTGGTGGCGACTCCGATGGCATGCACACTAAGGTCGACCTCGATTTAAATTTTCCTGACGCGATTTGGTATGGGCCTGGAAGGGTCCGAGCTAAGCCCAGATACCCAATGGCTTAGCAATCCATTAGCTCCCTCGGAATTTTGAAAAATCTCGGGAGGGTCGCGACACTCTAATACCTTCATATTCCGCTCGTTTGCCTCGATTATCTCTTCTATCATTTTAACGATAATGGCCAATCTTCCTATGCACATCTTTCCGGCTGAAGTTACGTTTAAATGGGAAAGACTTTATCACCTTCTTGGTCGAGGTTATGTTTACATAGCCCACCATCTGAGCGTCGAAGCTGAAATCCTCGGTTTGTTCGGGGAGATAAATGCTTCTTTAGTCATGGGCACTAACTTGGAGGGGGAATACAGGGTGTTCCCTTACGTCTTCATCAATTTTCTAGAGTCTTGCCGGAACACTCAGGAAACGGTCACCTTATCCCGCATCGTGAAAGCTCGCTATTAGGATCGATCAGAATGCTTGGCATTTGCAGAACACTCGATTGCTCAATATAAGAAGACCATCAAGTCTACTGATGAATGGGTCTCATTGCTGATTCACAAGAGAGAGAAGCTGGTGGAGCGCCTTGCTTTAAACCAGACATACTTTGAGCATGATCCGAGCGACATCGTGATAAAGTTCAGATGCAAGTGGTTGGAGGAGAGGCTCGACGATTTAATGGCGGATATAGCTTTCGAGAGAGATTTGATTGACAATCTGAAACTCGCCGTTGAACACCATGAGATTAGTGCGGCCAAGCACAAGGAGAAATGTACTCGCCTATTCTTCAAACTTGCAGATCTCGAATCCCAGGTCGCTCAGTGTAGGGAGAGCATTAATTTCATGGAGAGCCAGTTGAACTCTTTTGTGATGCTTATTACGGCTCAGTTTGGTTTTACTTTTCCACCTCAATGAATGTTGTAAAGCTTGTTGATGAATGGCATGAAAGGAAGGTTTCGCATGTTTGTACTTTAATTTTCCAGCTATCTCTTCTCCCGTGTACCACGATAGATCGATTCAAGGCACAAGAAACACCGAGGCGTAACATCCTTCATGATGTTCTTGTTTGCTGCTGTAGATGATGATATCGAGAATATTAAAGAAACCTTCAACAGTGGACCCCAATAGCCACATCGAGACCCGTGAGCTAGTCATGTGAATTATGATAACTCGGTCAGTACGCCAATAAATAAATTGCCCCTACTTTGCTCATGCTGTCTTTCGGCGTCTACTTGCTCGTGTCGGCCGAAACGCCGAGAGAAATGTCTATGAGTCATGCTTAGCAATAAAATACCGGTCCTCCAAAATCCTCCTTGTGATTCGAATCCTAGGAAGTTTCAAGGCAAATCTTTGATGGATTTAACCAGAAGGACATTGCGGGGTTGGATACTTGCTACATAGATCTTGACTACACAGTTTATGCCTCTCTCAAAAAGGTAGAGGAATCCCCTTAATACATTAAAAATGCCCCCATGCCCGATCCGAATACATTCATAGGCCCATCAAAATACATAACTCATACACGCTGCCTGATTGACACGGTTCTGTCTCCGGGAGGATTGATTCCTTCATTTGCCCCTATAATTATTAGCTAGGATATCAGCAATTACCTATCCTTTCGTATTCTTCAAGATCATTTCTGGCGTATTGTTGAATCCAATTTCACTCCTGACCGGGGTACCTATAATTCCTTGCAAAAGTAGAGGAAATAATGAGTATGTGATCCAAGAGGGGTCGGTCCATGATTCCTACATTAGTCCAATTTTACTTTTCAATTTTATGATAAATTAGAGAAAATTTTCTTAGAAAGACATGTCTGAATTTCTTCAGAAAGAATTTTCTTGCAGATTTTATAACTTAGAAAAATATGGTAAAATCTCCTAACATTTTTCAAATTTCTAAAGGAATTTCCTTCTTTTATCAGAATGAATTTTCAGTGGTAAATTTGTTAGGAAAATCTCATTTCTATTGAAACAGGAAAGATGTGAAAAAAAAGTTTATTGGTCAACGAAACTCCCTAAAAAGATTTTTCAACATTCTTTTTTTTAGAAATGGGATATCAATTTAATTTTTATTTCCTTTTGAGAAAATTACCATGATATTTCCTTTTGACTGACACCTAACATGGACTGACCAAAAATAAATACAAGATGAAGTTAGAAAACATACTTTCACTGTGAAGACATACCAATGACATAGACATGCACATGAATCGTGAGTTTAAACCTTAGCCTATCTACTCTAAAGGCTGACAAATTGAAGCGAAAGACTTAAGGTAAGGCGACAATCTCGCGCATATAATCAAGATTAGCCGTGATCCTACGACGTAATCAGGATTAGTCGAACCTTCATATTTCGGTTGCTCGAGCTAAAAATTAAAACCACTGCTTTGATAATCTTACCAAGCATGAGATCTAACTTTTAAAACTCATTTTGGAAAAGAGGTTCGAAATTGAATTTGGACTAACTTTGGACGTAATCTCATGCTGAACGCTAGACCAAATCATAATACCATCCTAAATCTAGTGGCCCAGGTCTGACCACGGGACGTGTGTGATGTAGTGATAAAACAATTAATCATACACAACAATTAAATGCAAACACCGCTTCAAAAACGTGCAAAATTAAAACACAATTTCCACACACACCAAATCTGCAAAATAAAGGGTTAGCCAAACACGCCCCCTTATAACTCCCACCTGCAAACCCATTCAACACCTAAAAATCAGAATTCACCCAATTCAGATCAAATAAATTTTCATGAAATTTTTCTGGCCTAAGTCATCTAGGTTCTTAAATTTTTCGAAAATTAAGAACGTTTCCCCAGTGGAGTCGCCAAGTTGTCCCAACCTAAAAATTTCGATCTGTGAAAATTTTTCAGGTCAACGGATTATCATATCAATTAGATTAACTAACCTAATGCAAACCCTTCCAAGCTCTACTGAATCGCAACTTTTGTTTTTTATTTAAATGAATTTAAGATTTGGAGTTGCCACTAATCATTCTTGATAGGTCGATTAGAAACCTAAATAAATTAGCGGGAGAACTAACTTGTTCCTGCGAATCAGAGATTATGAGTTCGGGGACTTGGATATGCTAGATTACTGCAAAATAGACACAGTTGAAGTTTACACCGTTTCGAAGCACCGATAGTATCAGTAGAAATTGACACCATCCTCATACAATAATGGTGTTCTTTGAAGGCTATTCTGAAGGCCAAGACTGGTGATAAAGATACGATCATGACCAATGTCAAACCCATCTCATATATTCTCTAGGCCAAAATAAGCATTTTATTTTCCTAGTCCCCAATCCCAACCTACGTCACAACCTATGAAAGTCTTTTCTGATTAAAGCGTTGAAATTAACGTAGAGGTGAATGATTTTAAGCATCGCACGAAAAATTACGAGCAAGAATATTTCTTTCTCATTTTTGCAAGGTTATTAACTTGTAAACTCGAAACAGATGATGGAAACCTTTTTTAATTAACGACCTTGACTTAAAAGAGTCCCCTTTGCTAAGCCTTTGACCCAACCTACATTATAATCCTAATTAATACCTCCAGATTGGCTTAATCGTACCAATTGTAAGACTACTCAGACCCTTACTGAATGCGATGATGGTAAGATTGAATGATTCCATTTCAATCCTGCAACAGGATGAACAGCCTTTCTCGAAAGTGAGAGAAAGTCCTTTCGGACTGAAGTTCCCCATTTAAATTACATACGAGGTGTTCATGCTATGATAACCTTCTTGAAGAGGATTGGTAATGCAAACTTGATAGGATAGCTATGCATGATCCACACGTTGATGTCGCGACCTAAAAATTTAGATCCGTGAAAATTTTTCAGGTTAACCGATTATCAGGTTAATTAGATTAACTAACCTAATGCGGACCCTCCCAAGTCCTACCGATTCGCAACTTTGGTTTTTTGTTTAAATGATTTTAAGATTTGGAATCACCACTAATCGTTCTTGGTAGGTCGATTAGAAACCTAAATAAATTAGCGGGAGAACTAATTTGTTTCTTCGAACTAGAGATTATGAGTTCGGGGATTTGGTTACGCTAGATTACTCTAACGCCCTTTCGGTACCATTTTATTTCATGAAAAATCATTTGGAATGAGACTTGGGGTCAAACTGACCAGAAGGTTAAAATGGTCATTTTTCAAGGATCAGGGAGTAGAAATAGGTCTAACCAGTTGAATGTGGCTATTCCTTATTTTCCACAATTTCTAAAAAAATTTTAGAATTTTCCGAGACAATTTGCCCATGAGGGGCAAAACTGTCATTTCACGAAGAAATGGTAGTTAAAGTCACAAGATATGTCTCTGGTCAGTCAAGATTGACCATCTTCCCTTTTCTATAAATTTTTAGGAGTTTTCAAATTTTTCGAGACCAGTTGCCCATGAGGGGCAAAATCGTCGTTTCGAAAAGATCATGAAAGAGATTCATCAAAAATAGGATTGGTCAGTCGAAATGACCCGTTTCCTAATTTCTAAGATTTTTCCGAATTTTCCGAATTTTTCGAGATAATTTACCCATAAGGGGCAAAATCGTCATTTTGAAAAGATTAGGGTGAAAATTCATCACAAATAGGATTGCTCAGTGGAAATGACCCGTTTCCTAATTTTTTTAGGTTTTTTTATTTTTCTAGAATATTTTAGAAATTTTCAATATTTTTATAATTTTTTAATTTTTTAATTGATTTTTTTTTCGGATTTATTATTATTATTTATTATTTATTATTATTATTATTTTATTAGGAAGATGCCGGTTGGGTCGGGTCTCAAGACTCGGCCTATATAGGTATGGACCCAAGCCTCCTCAAATGGACTAAAGTCCAGAATCAAACTAAACCTAATTAGGCCCACTAATCAGTCCAAAAGAAATCGAACCAAGTTCTCGGGAGCAACCCAAAGTAATTACCTCTACTAATGTTTTCCCTTACCCAACGGGGCCAAATCTATCTATTCAGAAGATACACATTTCATCATACAAGGAACATGTGGCTCCAGAGATGCAAAGTTGCCAATGCACTTCTTGAATACATTCATCCGGAAAAATAGATCAATCTCAGTTGTGGCATTGCATTGGAATGAGAAAAAACTATACAAAAGAATCCTTATAGAAGGCAGATTAAGCAATGAATCCTAAATCTCAGGGGATCACGAAAGTTCACGCTAAATAGACATAAATGAATATCTTCCCAATTAAAAAAATAATAATGATAAGAAAAGTCTCTATTTCAATCGTGTCACTATTTATAATCTTTCATTTGAGTGGAAAAATCAGCATTCCCTAGAACATGTGGTAGTAAAAAAAAGAATGTAAGTATGACACTGTTCTCAAGGGGTTGTATGCTCTATCTTCTCACAAGTTAGCCACAGTTCACAGCGCAAAAAACTTGTCCAGTGCACTTTGACAATTTGATAATGAGAAGTGCACTTTGACTACAGGATTTAGACATGCCTGCTTTGCTCAAAATAATAAAACAAAATAAGGCAATGTAATCGAAGATACAGAAATTGTGACAGTATGAAAATTCGACCCGTTTATCGAAATTTCTAAATGAATGGAAATGCTTCATTATTACAATCTGATTGACGCTCACTCAGGATTAGCTACCCTGGGACGACTAACCGAATGGGAAAGGCTACCTAGGAAAATTTCCCAAACAGTCGCCCGTTGGTCTGAGACTGAGACAGAGTCAGTATTTAATGAAATTGACCACAAAATGAAATTCGATATCGGACAATCGAATTAGTAAGATAAATACAATGAAGAAATGAAATTAGTTTCAAAAGCGTCGCCTGAACGGCAGATAGACGGTGCACGTCGAGAAGCAAGACGTGAATGGAAAATTACCGAAACGCCCCCGGTAAATGCTCACTCCTTAGAATTAGATAAATTAGGATTTTTGAGAGTGAATTCGATAGGTTGAAACCAAATCCAGTCCGAAATTCGTTCGCGCTTGTTGACACCTCATTTTTAATCATCTTTTCTCTTTTAAAATTAATAACAAAAAATCTATAAAAATTCATAAAATTAAAAAATCAACCTTGGGGACCTTGGCCAAGCCTAGAGAACCAATTTTGATAAAAAAAAAAATTTTTTTTCATATTTTCGGTATTTTTCGATATTTTTATTTTCGAAAATTCATAAACAAATCAAGAAAAAATGAGAAAATTGCAAACTCAACTTTGGAAGATTTGGCCAAGCTTAGGCAACCATTTTTGAGCAAAAAATAATTTTTCTTATTTTTTGTATTTTTTTTAAATATATTTTTTAGAAATTAGGAAAATATTTAATAAATAATAGCATTTGAGGCCACAAAAATACATAAAAATACTCAAAAGTTTTCTTTTAAATCCCTTTTCATGTTGGCCATCGCAAATTTAAAAAATCCAATTCGGGGTCGTGTATTCCTTCACGAGCATAATCTCGAATCGGGCCTAAAAAAATTCAATTTGAGTCAATTTATTTTCAATTTTCACTTCTAGGAGTTGTGACATTGTTCTTTAATATTCCAAATTTTTATTTTGGCCCAATTATACCCAGAATGACTCAATTTTGTAAAAGGCATTTAATTAAATTCTGCATTATTTTCAGCGGTAAGAAATAAGCTTAAATTTGACATGCGGTGAATTTTGACTAAGTATAAGGGAGGTGTGTCAAAAATTGCGAGGAGATTTGGACTTAAGGAAATATTTTTTTTAGGGACTAAATTGTAAATACTTAAAATTCAGGGACTAGAGTGCAAATACTTAACTCTTGAAGGATTATTTTACAAATAACAAAAAGAAGAGTTAGTGGAGAAATTAGAATAGAGAAGGGAAGATGGAGAAGAGAAGATGGAGAAGAATAGATGGAGAAAATAAGATAAGAATAGAGAAGGGAAGATGGAGAAGAATGAATGGAGAAAATAAGATAAGAATAGAGAAGGGAAGATGGAGATGAAGAAGAGTTAGTGGAAGAATTAGAATGGGAGATGAATATGCAAAAGGGAAGATGAAGAAGAAGAAGAGTTAGTGGAGAGATTAGAATGTGAGATAGAGGTGAAGAAGGGAAGACGAGAATGAAGAAGAGTTAGTGGAGAAATTAGATTGGGTAGTTAGTGAAAAAATTAAAATGGGAGATAGATGAGTGGGTTATAAAAGGAGGAAGAAGTGAGCTTGAAAGGAAATTTTTTTGGGGAGAAAATTTTGGATGTTTGAGAGAGTTTTGGAAGATTGAAGAAAAATTTGAGAGAAAGAAAATGCCAAAAGAGAGAGAAAATTTTGAAAATGATGGGAGTTTAAAGCTATGGGTTGTCATCATAAATTCTTTCATCGATCAACATAAATCAAGAATTCATCATCGTCAACGTTCAAGCAAATTCGAGCTAAGTCTTTTTATTTATTCATTTATTTGTGGTTTTAGTCTTAAATTAGCACAAATTGTATACACTTTCTCCATATCCCTTTTTTCCCATATTTTATGGTAGGTAAAAATAAAGGGACAACTCTGTATCAACGATAAATTCCATGGAGGTGCAAAGTGAGCCCAAACAAATTCCAAGGCGCCCATCAAATTTGCAGCCGACCCGTCAACGGATTTTAGTTCAAATTGTTGATACAATTTGTTGTAGTTTATTTTAAAGAACTAAAACCCTAGAATGGAGAGGCAAAGCGCATCCACTGGAGGTCGCTTATTTCGTGCAATTTAATTCCTGCACCATTAAACCCCAAAAGGGAGAGCCAAGCCAAGGCTGAGCCATCCATTGGATGTCTTTATTTACTGTCATTGACTTCCTGTCATTTAATTTTTAAATCACCAGAGCCTAAAGTGATTAGACTGTAACACTGCACAGAAGTCGTTAACACACTCCCTCTTTAGGCTTCAGGGAATTTTTAACACTTTGAAAATAAAAAAAATACCACCCATGCATCCTATCTAAAAGTGAAAAAAACAAAAAGAGAACACCTCACTAGGGTCTTAGGAATAAATCAAGCTTGAGTTGCCAAATTAGAATATCCATGAAATTAAGGTACCGAAAGAGCATTAGTTTTAATTAACTAGTGTAACTAAGTCCCCGAACTGATAATCTCTGGTTCGTAGAAGTAATTTAGTCCTCCCACTAATTTACTTAGGTATCTAATCAACCTACCAAAAATGATTAATGACGACTCCAAATCATTCAAATAAAAAAGCAAAGTTGCGATTCCGTAGGGTTTGGGAGGGTCTGTGTTAGGTTAATTCATCTAATAAACCTAATAATCCGTTAACCCGATCGAAAAAAGTTTCTTTCGGGTCGCGACAGCTTGGTGACTCCACTGGGGACGGGATTTTTAAATTTTCGAAAAAAATACACCAATTGGAATACTTGAATTTTTTTCAAAATTTTAAAAGCCTTAGTGGACTTAGGCCATTGAAAATTTCATGGATATCTCGCTTTTGGCGATCTTGTTTGGAACTCATCCTCAAGTGTTAAATGATTTTGTAGATGGGAGTTATAAGGGGTGGAGTGTTTGGCTAACCCTTCATTTTGCAGGTTTAGTGTGTGAGAATTATTATTTAATTTTTGAAATATTGAAGCGGTGTTTGCATTTAATTGTTATGCATGTTTAATTATTTTAGCACTACATCACACACGTCCTGTGGTCGGACTTGGGTCACTAGTTTTAGGATGCTATTATGATTTGGTTCTAGAGTTTGGCGTGAGATCACGTCGAAAGTTAGTTCAGATTGAATCCCGAACCCCTTTCCAAAAATGAGTTTTAAAAGTTAGGCCTCAGGCTTGAAATGATTACCAAAGCAGTGGCTTTAATTTTTAGCTCGAGCAGCCGAAGTGGGAAGGCCAGGCTAATCCTGGTTACGTCATGGGATCATGGCTAATCTTGATTATGTGCGCGAGATTGTCGCCTTACCGTAAGTCTTCTGCTTCAATTTGTTAGCCTTTAGGGTAGATAGGTTAAGAGTTAAGCTCACGATTCATGTGCATGTCTGCGTGACCTACATGGTATTTTTCACAGGAAAGTAAGTTTTCTAACTTCATCTTGTATTTATTTTTTGGTCGGTCCATGTTAGATGTCAGTCAAATTTTGAATTTAACATCATGACCATTTTTCAAAATAAAAATCAAATTGGTGTCCCATTCTTGAAAGAAATGAAATGAATGTGAAAAATCCCTCAGGTGAATTTTGTTGACCAATAAAAGACTTTATCACATTTTTCTTGTTTTAATAAAAATGAGATTTTCCTCACAAATTTGCCATGGAAAATTCATTTTGATAAAGGAGAAAATTCTTTCGAAAAATTTGGTGAACGTCGAGAGATTTTATCACATTTTTCATGTTATCAAAACCTACAAGAAAATTCTTTTTGAGAAATTCACCCATGCTTTTCTAAGAAAATCTTCTCCAATTTCTCATAAAATTAAAAAGCAAAATTAGAATAATGTAGTAGTCATGGACCGACCTCTTTTCGATCACATACTAATTATTTCCCTTATTTTTACAGGGAATCACAGGTACCCCAGGAGGAAACGAAACTAGAGATAATCATGAAGAGTACGAAATGACGGAAAAATGCTGATACTTTACCCGTTGATCCTGGGGGCAAGTGAAGAAGTTGATCATCCCAGAAGTCGAAAATGTGTCAATTAGTGAGCACGTATGGGCACGTATATTGATAGGGTAGTGAATGTATCCAGATCAGGCACGGGGACATTTTTAATGTATTTGGAGATCCCTGTATTTTTTTAAAAAGTATAGATTTTGTAATCAGAATCTATGTAGCAAGTATGTTGATACAACCCTAAAACGTCTTTCTGATTAAATCCATTAAAGGCTTGTCTTTTAAACCTTCCTCGAATCCAAACCACATGGAGAACTTGAGAGAGGTCGGTGTTCCATTAATGAGTATGGCCTATAAGCATGTCTCCCGACGCTACAGACAACCGACACATTCAAGTGAACGTCGAAAGAGATAGACAGGAGTAAAGTGGGGCACGCAATAGGTAGCCTGATTTGTTTATTGGCGCATCGATCGACTTATCATAGTTGTATTGATCGCAGTCTCAAGGCTGTCAGTGGGGGCCACCGCCAAACCCTCCATCAATGTTTTTGATATCATTGTCTGGAGCAACTAACAAGAGCATGAAGAAGAACGTTAATTCTCGGCGTTTTTACTACCTCAAACCGTTCTATCATGCTAAGTGGAAGAGGAAATGACAGGAAAATAAAAGCACAAACATGTGAAGTTTTTCTTCAATTCCATTCATCAGCAAACTCTACAATAATCACTAAGAGGGAAAAGTAAAGCCAAATTGAGCCCTAATGAGCATCACAAAAGAGTTTAATTGACTCTCCATGAAGTTGATGTTCTGCCTACACTGAGCGATCTAGGAGTCGAGATCCGCAAGCTTGAAGAACAGGCGGGTACATTTCTCCTTTTGTCTTGCTGTATTAACCTCGTGGTGTTCAATGGCGAATTTGAGATTCTCGTTCAAGTCTCTCTCGAAAGCTATATCAGCCGTTAGATCGTCGAGCCTCTCCTCCAGCCACTTACATCTGAACTTCATCATGATATCGTTCGGGTCATGCTCGAAGTAGGCCTGGTTCAAAGCTAAGCGTTCCACCAGCTTCTCTCTCTCGTGGATCAATAGCGAGCCCCGTTCATCAGCAGACTTGACGGCCTTCTTATACCGGGCGACCGCATGTTCTACATACTCCAAGCATTCAGACCGATCCTGATAGCGAGCTCTCACGACTCCAACAACTCTCTATATTCCCTCTCCAAGTTAGTGCCTTCGACCGAAGAAGCACTTACCTCCCCGAACAGACCAAGTATCTCAGCTTCGACACTCGGGTGATAGGCTATGTAAATGTAGCCTCGGCCAAGAAGATGATAGAGCCTCTCCCATTTGAACATAACGTCGGCTGGGAAGATGTAGGTCGAGAGATTGGCCATTATCAAGGAGAAAATCAACGCAGATGACCGGAATACAAAAGAAAGGGGGAGATAGGTGAAGCAGACTAGCGGAATGCGAAGATGGTAATCTGCTCTGAAGTAAATATTGATTTCGTGGTGACAATATCAACTAGTCAGACTTTCCTATCTACCATTCTCTGTCGGCAACACCCCCGTTGACCCTGAGCCAAGCGAATCTAACGTCTCTGCAAAAAAAGATTGACGGTACGACACCACTTTGAAAAAAGAATGAATAAAAAGACGAGTTGAGTAAGAGACAAGAAAATTCTCTGTAGAAAAGGAGATACGAATCGTTTTTATCGGAGAGCACACCAGCAAGATCAATGGTGGAGATAAACGGGAGAGATGACGACAAGGACCCCTACCATGAAAAGACGAAAGAAAACAAACCTTGCAAGAGACGTGGTAAAAAAGGTTGAGGAAGACAGAATTCTCAGGCGGAGCAATATGGTTTCTAAACCCACGCCTAGATTTTTAAAAGAGGTATTCTCTTGGAAATCTTCATCCATCCATGCTCTAAAGAGAGTTTCAAAGCATACCTAGTCGCTCAAAAAAGTTCAGAGAGAGTGAAAATACCAAAAGCGAGTGACAAACCTTGAGAGATCATTAACCAAATCGAAGATGTCTTAACCCAACACCCTTGAGAGCTATCGTTACTTGCTGAATATGGGAGAGGAAGAGTTCGAAACCATGTTTGGGATCGAGCCCATGGAGCCTAGCCCTTCTGCTGAAAATGTCCAAGATTTCAGTAAAGATAAGGGCAACAACAATAAGGGTCAAAAGAAGCGTTACCATCGCCATACTGAGAAGTAAGTACAAAGGCTTGAGGATTTCTTTAGAACATGCCCTATGCCAGACGGCAAACAAAAAATGGAACTGAGTCAAGAGCTAGGACTTAAACCTTCACAAATCAAGTTCTGGTTTCAAAATAGGCGAACCCGAATGAAGACTCGTCATTAGCACAACGAAGCGGAGTTCCTAAGAGTTGAAAGTGAAAACCTCCGAGCGGAAAACAAGTTATATAAATAGGCTTTTGACTCCGCCATCTGCCCCAACTGCAATAGTCTCCTCACCCTCGATGAAATGCATGATCTGAGGATCGAAAATGCACGTTTAAGAAGTGAGTTAGACCAATTTATAACAGGATCGAGTTCTGTTGGAGCTGGGTACAAAAAGACCAATGCTATTGGATTAGCATCAATAGCTCCCGAGAAAGAGGGGACAGATCTCCACCAAGCGGACATTGACGATGATCTTTTCGCCATAATCAACTAGTTTGATATCGATAAAGCATCGGGGTTGTAATGCACATGCTTAACTAGTGACCACCAGACCTTCAATATGGCCAATGCATACCTGATTCGGAGCGAAGCTAGTTGGAGAGCCTGCAGAGGAAGCAGAACCAATCCTAAATGAGTGCATGTGTTTTATTTCCTTACGTGGTGTGTTTTTCTGCTTTTGTAATTTATGTAAAAGCAAGGAGTAACAACCTGCCTTCCTCTTATTAAATGCACGGATCCGCCGCTTCACCAAACCCGCGACGAATTAATTACGAGTAAAAGAAATCCGTGTAAACTTAAAGGGTAATGCTGTATCGTTTCAATTTACCCTCAAATTATTCCAAGTTTTAAATTGAATCCCCTACATTTTCAGGAATTTGCAAACGGCCCCAAGAATACAATCATATCCAAATGCGAAGTCCTCTTGTTAAACGAAACTGGGAGCAAATCAATCCGCATACATTGCTACTGGAAGAACGGCTGCAAATAAGGAAGAGAGGAGTAATTTTGTATCGTTCCAATTTACCCATAATCATCTGGAGTTCTGAATCACTTTCATTTTAACAGGGATTTTAAATGGCCTTGAAAAGAACCGGGACGTGAAATTGCCCAATGCAAAGTAGCTAGACCACGTCGTCTCAACGGTTAACTCTTAAAAGAGAGCCTCCATGGATGCCTACGGTCCAATGGACCGGATGGCATGGGGAATGACAGTGGTCCGAAACATCCCGAGTTCGATCCCTAAGGTTGGGGAATGTTGTAAGTATCGTAAATGAATAATACAACCTTTTGCACATTTCTTTTTGTAGAAAGAAACAGAAATACTAGACGAGCGATACCAAAGTCGATACTTTGCCACAACCTTAGCTCTAATGATGAAATGCCCACCGAAAGTGGAGACAAACTCGATCCGGTGAAGTTGATAAAAGGAGTCACGTAAAACATTCAAGATGAAGGGTAAACCAGTATCGTTCCAGTTTATCCCTTCTAATACTGGCTAACACATTTCCTTTTCTTTTGACAGGAAATGTTAACACTAAAATTTGACATGTCGAAGGAGATAACCTCAAGCGGCAAATCATGATCATCTGATAAAATATAGTCTGATGAAACTGGGACAAATGATGGCAAACCCTGAATTGAAAAGGGGCAAAGTCTGAGATAAGCCACTCCTCAATTTAAGTGGTAGACTTCTCGATTTGTTCGATCCGTTCACACGACCAGTGGCAATTCAAATCCTCTCATGGTTGAAAATTTTCTTCCATACCTGCTCATTTCACAAACATGCACGATGCCAAAATTTCCATATTCGTATTGTGTTTGCACATGCCATGATTCTTGCATGACTTGTCTGCATATTTAATTTGCTAATTCTGACTTGGAGCATGATCTACACATGATGCATCGAATGTGTAGAATGGGGCATAACAGGATGATGAAAGGTGACTTCATTTCCATACACGTCCCATATCCACAGTGAGTTGTGTGCTAAATAGATTTCGTATTCCCCAAGACAATGGGTTTTCTCGCAAAATGTACGATACCGAAGGGAAGGAGACGTTCATTTCTCTACCTTAAACACTACAGGTGCCCTTTGACAACCCATTTGAGCGGCGGTTTCGTTTTATAACCCCTCTCAAGAACCACCCCACGTCGGGGCCAAATGGAGGTAGTTCCAGCAATAGCACGAGATAAATGATTGGAAATTTTCTTGCTCGGACTAACGTCAATTTTCGAGTGTGTTTTAGCTTTCAAACTCATGCGCTAATTCAAGTGCCTTAAGACAATGAAAAGCGTTCGTTTCTCTATCCTATACATTTATATCCTCTGTATCGCCCAATTGAGCTTGCGTATTCATTTCTTAAATCCCCATTGGTGATATTGCCCAGTTCAAGATGAAGATGGCACTACCTTAGAGCAGAAGAACTCAGAAGAAAAAGGAAAAGACAAAAGGCAAAATACAGGACCAAAAGAACCAGTACTGGGCATGAAAAAAAAAAGGCAAAGCACCAGTCAAAAGTAAGGTCAATGCCCAATCAAATCAATGTAAATCCCCAATGGGATCTAGTTGTGAAAGAAAACTCTTCAAAGGAGCCAAATTGTAAAATATACACAGTTGAAGTTTACACCGTTCGGAAGCAACGATGGTATCAGTAGAAATTGACACCATCCCCATACAACGATGGTGTTCTTTTGAGGACTATTCTAGTGGGCCGAGATTAGTGACAAAGATGTGATAATCACCAATGTCCAATCCACCTTATATATTTTTTAGGCCAAAATAAGCCTTTTACTTCATTGGTCCCCAATCCCAACCTACGTTACGACCCGTGAAAGCCTTCCTCGAGAGTGAGAAAAAGCCCTTTCAGACTAAAGTCCCCCATTCATATTACATTCGAGGTGTTCACACCATGATAACCTCCTTGGACAGAATTAGTAATGCAAACTTGATAGAATAGTCATACATGATACATATTTTGATTGATTGCATCATGAATTATTACACAGATTGCTTCTAATCACGGCAAACTTTGCAGAGTAGTTTTGCATGAACAGATAAACTCACTGATGAAAATACTTGTACATGTTACCTCTGATACTGCTTGACAGGTAACACATTCCCAATGTTCGAGTTACCTTTCAAGGTCTCGAAATTCGTTTAGTGACTATTGAATGAACAAGCCTAGTTATTGAGAAACTACTAGGCATTTCTTCGAAATCCTCAGGTAGGTATATCTTCAACCTAAACCCTTTGAGGTAGGTTAAATCGGGTTTGAGCTTCTACAGGATCACTGGTCTTCCCAAATCCCAGAATGGTACCCACCAAGATAAGCTAAATCGGGTTTGAGCTTCTGTAGGGTTCCTGGTCTTCCCAGATCCCAGAATGGCACCTTTTGAGGTAAGTTAAATCGGGTTTGAGCTTCTATAGGATCACTGGTCTTCCCAGATCCCAAAATGGCACCCATCAAGGTAAGTTAAATCGAGTTTGAGCTTCTGCAGGATTCTTGGTCTTCCCAGATCCGAGAATGGCATCCTTTGAGGTTAGTAAAATCGAGTTTGAGTTTCTGTAGGATCCCTGGTCTTCCCAAATTCCAGACCCTTCAAAGTAAGATAATGTGGGTTTGAGCTTCTGCAGGATTCCTAGTCTTCCCAGATCCTAGAATGGCACCTACCCACTTAAGTTAAATCGGGTTTGAGCTTCTGCAGGACTCTTGGTATTCCCAAATCCCAGAATGGCACCCTTTGAAGTAAGTAAAATCGGGTTTGAGCTTTTGCAGGATTTCTGGTCTTCCAAAATCGCAGAATGGCACCCTTCAAAGTAAGATAATGTGGCTTTGAACTTCTGCAAGATTCCTAATCTCCCCAGATCCCAGAATAGCACCCTTCGAAACAAAAATTTCCTTCTTACAGGCATGAAGTCCTTTCTATAGGCACCCAAGTCCTTTTTACATGCACCAAAATCCTTTCTACAGGCACACCAAAAGTCCTTCTTATATGTATCAAGTCCTTTTTACAGGCACGCAAAGTCCTTCATACAGGCACGCAAAGTCCTTCATACAGGCACATAAAAGTCCTTCTTACAGGCACCAAAGTCCTTTCTACAGGCAACCAAAGTCCTTTATACAGGCACACAAAAACCCTTCTTACAGGCACCATATCCTTTTTACAAGCATCAAGTCCTTTGTACAGGTATCCAAAGTCCCTCTTACAGGCACTCAAGTCCTTTCTACAGGTAACCAAAGTCCTTTTTACAGGCAACCAAAGTCCTTTCTACAGGCAACAAAAGTCCTTTTTACAGGCACCAAAGTCCTACTTACAGGCAACCAAAAGTCCTTCTTACAGGCAACCAAAAGTCCTTTTTACAGGCACCAAAGTCCTTTCTACATGCACCAAAGTCCTTTCTACAGGCAACCAAAAGTCCTTCTTATAGGCACATACCAAGTTCTTTCTTACAGGCATTCAAAGTCCTTTTTGCAGGCGCACCAATGTCCTTCTTACAGGAAACCAAAAGTCCTTCTTACAGGCGCACACCCAAAGTCCTTCTTTCAGGCACCCAAGTCCTTTTAACAGGCATTCAAAGTCCTTCTTACAGGCACCAAAGTCCTTCTTACAGGCATCCAAAGTCCTTCTCACAAGCACAAAAGTCCTTCTTACAGGCATCCAAAGTCCTTTCTACAGGCGCACAAAAGTCCTTCTTACAGGCATAAAAGTCCTTCTTACAGGCACCCAAGTCCTTCTTACTATCATATGAAGTCCTTCTTAAAGGCATTTCCATGGGGTGACCCACCATACGGGTCAAATCTTAATCTAATTTTAATCAATGAAATCCTTTCATTAGGAATCTACCATGGGACGACCTACCATACGGGTCTAATTTCAATCAAGGTTTAATTAGTAGAATCCTTTCGCTAGGAATCTACCATGGGATGACCTACCATACAGGTTCAAGTTCAGCCACCCGAAGGTTTTCTTATAACGAATCCTTAGGTTCTCATTCCACTTTTGGTAGAGCATTCACGTCAGGCAGCCACCATACAATGAGCAGGTAAATGCCAGGTAAACTCTCATTTTTGTCTCTCCCTTACTCCATGAAAGCCTCCTCAAACTGGGTCTGGATCGGAACTTGCTACAGAGGGTATTAGAGATCAAGTGTCACAACTCTTTTTATTTCCTTGTGTTGAGTCGGTTATGATTCAGGTGTCATCTCGTCTTTGAAATGAACCTCTACCGAGCTTCCTTTCAAAGAGGGGCAGCTGTTGACACCTGATTTTTAATCATCTTTTCTATTTTAAAATTAATAAAAAAAATTCTATAAAAATTCATAAAATTAAAAAATCAACCTTGGGGACCTTGGCCAAGCCTAGAGAACCAATTTTAATAAAAAAATAATAATTTTTCATATTTTTAGTATTTTTCGATATTTTTATTTTCAAAAATTCATAAAAAATCAAGAAAAAAATGAGAAAATTGCAAAATAAACTTTGGAAGCTTTGGCCAAGCTTAGGCAACCATTTTTGAGCAAAAATTAATTTTTCTTATTTTTCGTATTTTTTTAAATATATTTTTTAGAAATTATGAAAATATTTAATAAATAATAGCATTAGAGGCCACAAAAATACATAAAAATAGTCAACATTTTTCTTTAAAATCCCTTTTCATGTTGGCCATCGCAAATTTAAAAAATCCAATTCAGAGTCGTGTATTCCTTCACGAGCATAATCTCGAGTCGGGCCTAAAAAAATTCAATTTGAGTCAATTTATTTTCATTTTTCACTTTTAGGAGTTGTGACATTGTTCTTTAATATTTCAAATTTTCATTTTGGCCCAATTATACCTAGAACGACTCAATTTTGTAAAAGGCATTTAATTAAATTCTGCATTATTTTCAGCGGCAAGAAATGAGCTTAAATTTGACATGCGGTGAATTTTGACTAAATATAGAGGAGGTGTGTCAAAAATTGTGAGGAGATTTGGACTTAAAGAAATATTTTTTTCAGGGTCTAAATTGTAAATACTTAAAATTCAGGGACTAGAGTGCAAATACCTAACTCTTGAAGGATTATTTTGCAAATAACAAAAAGAAGAGTTAGTGGAGAAATTAGACTAGAGAAGGGAAGAAGGAAAAGAGGAGATGGAGAAGAGAAGATGGAGAAAATAAGATAAGAATTGAGAAGGGAAGATGGAGAAGAATTGATGGAGAAAATAAGATAAGAATAGAGAAGGGAAGATGGAGATGAAGAAGAGTTAGTGGAAGAATTAGAATGGGAGATGAATATGGAGAAGGTAAGAAGAAGAAGAAGAGTTAGTGGAGAGATTAGAATGTGAGATAGAGGTGAAGAAGGGAAGATGAGAATGAAGAAGAGTTAATGGAGAAATTAGAATGGGTAGTTAGTGAAAAAATTAGAATGGGAGATAGATGAGTGGGTTATTAAAGGAGGAAGAAGTAAGCTTGAAGGGAATTTTTTTGGGGAGAAAATTTTGGATGTTTGAGAGGGTTTTGGAAGATTGAAGAAAAATTTGAGAGAAAGAAAATACGAAAAGAGAGAGAGAAAATTTTGAAGAAGATGGGAGTTTAAAGCTATGGGTTGTCATCACGAATTCCTTTATCGATCAACATAAATCAAGAGTTCATCCTCGTCAACGAGCAAGCAAATTCGAGCTAAGTGTTTTTATTTATTCATTTATTTGTTGTTTTAGTCTTAAATTAGCACAAATTGTATACACTTTCTCCATCTCCCTTTTTTCCCATATTTTATGGCAGGTAAAAATAAAGGGACAACTCTGTATCAACGATAAATTCCATGGAGGTGCAAAGTGAGCCCAAACAAATTTCAAGGCGCCCATCAAATGTGCAGCCGACCCGTCAACGGATTTTAGTTCAAATTGTTGATACAATTTGTTGTATTTTATTTTAAAGAACTAAAAACCCAGAATGAAGAGGCAAAGCGCATCCACTGGAGGTCGTCTATTTCCTGCAATTTAATTCCTGCACCATTAAACCCCAAAGGGGAGAGCCAAGTCAAGGCTGAGCCATCCATTGGATGTCTTTATTTACTGTCATTGACTTCCTGCCGTTTAATTTTTAAATCACCAGACCCTAAAGTGATTAGACTGTAACACTGCACAGAAGTCGTTAACACACTCCCTCTTTAGGCTTCAGGGAATTTTTAACATTTTGAAAATAAAAAAAAATACCACCCATGCATCCTATCTAAAAAGTGAAAATGCAAAAAGAGAACACCTCACTAGAGTCTTAGGAATAAACCAAGCTTGAGTTGCCAAATTAGGATATCCATGAAATTAAGGTACCGAAAGAGAATTAGTTTTAATTAACTAGTGTAACCAAGTACCCGAACTGATAATCTCTGGTTCGTAGAAGTAATTTAGTCCTCCCGCTAATTTACTTAGGTATCTAATCAACCTACCAAAAATGATTAATGGTGATTCCAAATCATTTAAGTAAAAAACCAAAGTTGTGATTCCGTAAGGCTTGGGAGGGTCCGTGTTAGGTTAATTCATCTAATAAACCTAATAATCCGTTAACCCGATCGAAAAAAATTTCTTTCAGGTCGCGACAGCTTGGCGACTCCACTGGGGACGGGATTTTTAAATTTTCGAAACAAAGACACCAATTGGAATACTTGAATTTTTTTCGAAATTTTAAAAGCCTTAGTGGACTTAGGCCATTGAAAATTTCATGGATATCTCGCTTTTGGCGATCTTGTTTGGAACTCATCCTCAGGTGTTAAATGATTTTGCAGATGGGAGTTATAAGGGGTGGAGTGTTTGGCTAACCCTTTGTTTTGCAGGTTTGGTGTGTGAGAATTATTATCTAATTTTTGAAATATTGAAGCGGTGTTTGCATTTAATTGTTATGCATGTTTAATTGTTTTAGCACTACATCATAAACATCCTGTGGTCCGACTTGGGTCACTCGTTTTTGGATGCTATTGTGATTTGGTTCTAGAGTTTGGCGTGAGATCACGTCGAAAGTTAGCCTAGATTCAATCCTGAACCTCTTTCCAAAAATGAGTTTTAAAAGTTAGGCCTCAAGCTTGGTAAGATTACCAAAGCAGTGGTTTTAATTTTTAGCTCAAACCCCTTTTCGATCGGTGCATTTGGCACGCAAATCGAGATGAGTCAAATCGGTTGTCACATCAATCAAGTGCCTTGTCAATCAAATCAATCACATCATGGTTCAATTCCCAATGCAATCAATCAAGTACAATTGACAATCATAAGATCACATCAAGTACAGCCTACCCCACCAACTTGATTTATTTTTTATTTTCTCATATTATAACCACTATAATCTCTCTCTCTCCTCACGCCTTCACCTATATTCGGCCGGCTACTCCCTCCTCCCTCTTCTTCTCTTTCATTTTCTTCTTTTCTCCTCTCCCTTGCTCACTCGGTCGCCCATGGAACTGCTCGTTTGCCGCCTTTACCGTCGCCTCAGCCGCCACCGTCCAACCCCCTTGCGCCTTGGTAAGCCTCCTCAACCCTCTTCTCATTGTTCCCAAGACCTTAGAGGTCCCCTTGAAGCCCGACCTGACCACGTCTTCTCTCTCTCCCTCTCGGCCTCTTAGCCGTCTGCCCGAGGAGTCGTCGTCATCTTCGCCGCCGTTCGTTTCCACCGACCACCATTATCTCTCGGTGAGTCTTCCAAGTTTCTTCCCCTCCATTTTCGTGACTCAACTCCCCCATTTGAAACCCAAACCAACCCCCATTCTCCTTGTTGCTCCGTTAGTCGTGGCGCGCCATGGGAGCTTCGGCCACCCCGGCTGGTTACCCTTGCCCCCTTGCTCCTCTAACGTGTCTCACCTTTTGTTTTGGACGTGGACAGCCCCACGAGTCGCCGGGACTAGCCAACACCGCCGCCTCCTCCTCCTTAGGCAGTGAACCCACACGGCCGTTCTTGGCCCCGTCGTCCATCATTGTCATCTTCGGTCCATTCAAGGTAAGCTAACCTCTAATCCTTGCTTAGGAATAGAGCATATTATGCTTAGTTGCTGATTTGGTTTAGTGGCCTAGGTAGATTAGCTAATAAGTGTGTGATTTAGATTATTCATGGGAGGATTAGAGGAGTAATTTGCAAGGTGGGATAACTTGGGCTTAGGGCATTTGAATTGGGCCATGAAACATTGAATATGGGCTGCAATGGATGGTTTGGTCGTGTAGTATAGTGGGCCAAAGCATGCAAATGGGCTTAGGGGTTTAATTCCAAGCTAATTAGGCGAAAATGAAACTCATGGGCTTAAATTTTTATGGTGGGCCAGAAATGGATGAAAATTCAATAAAATTGGGCATTAATTATAGTTTTGAAAGTGAAATTTTCGGGCCCAATGATGTACATGGGCTTAGGGACCTAAATTGGGCCTAAATGTGCTAAAATGAACTTAATGGGCTTACCTTAACAAATGGGCTTGGGCCTCATCCGAAAATTAATAATTATAATGGGCCTTAAGATACTTAATTAATTGTAATTAGATTATGGGCTCGTGAATAATAATTGGGCCTTAACCCAAATGGACCTAATTCACTTAGTGGGTCTAAAATATAAGAATGAATCACTGGGCCTTAGTAATTGGGTTTAATAAAACTTAATAAGATTATTTGGGGACCCAAAAGTAATTTCAAACTTTAATTGTGGGCCGATGTTGGGCTAGGGTTGAATAGTAAAGACCAAGTTGGGTCAAGTCATCAAGCCCGATTGGACTAGGTCCTGAAATAGATGAGTTCTAAGGGTAGAGTAAAACACGATTGAGTTAATTGGAGGTTTGTTTCAAGAGGAAGTAAATGTCCAACATAATTACGTGGGGTACTCGAATCGAATTCAGTTAATTGTGCAATTGCGTACAGGGTACCGAGTTTACATGTGGTACACCCCGATGGACATGGGTAGCTCGACCTTTTGTTGAATTGTTACACTTTCTTGGTTGTGAAACGATGAAATTGCCTGCTCTGCGATCGATGCACTGTGAATTTTGATTAAAGCATCATGTACTGTGAGCATGGCATTGTTGACACCTGATTTTTAATCATTTTTACTCTTTTAAAATTAATAGAAAATCCACAAAAATTCATAAAATTGAAAAATCAATTTTGGGGGCCTTGCCCAAGCCTCGAGAACCAATTTTGAACAAAAAATGATTTTTCATATTTTCAGTATTTTTCGGTATTTTTATTTTCGAAAATTAATTGAAAATCCATACAAATTCATAAAATTGAAAAAATCAACTTTGGGGGCCTTGGGCAAGCTTAGGGAACCCATTTTGAACAAAAAATAATTTTTCATATTTTTGGTATTTTTTTAATATTTTTCAGAAATTAGGGAAATATTTAATAAATAAATAGCATTTGAGGCCACAAAAATATAAAAGAACAGTCAGTATTTTTCTTCTAATTTTCTTTTCATATTGGCCAAAGAAAATAAAAAAAAATTGATATGGAATTGGGAATTACTACGGTAATCTCATTTTCAGATTAAATAAAAATATATATAATACATTTTTAACTCTGTAATTTTTAATTTTTGCATTTTTTGAGTCGTGACATTGTCCTATAATAGTCCATATCTTTCAAATGACTCCATAGTGGATTTTTCGTTATTACATTCAGTTTTCTGAATTCAATTTGTCATTTAATGGAACTCGATCTAGACCCACTACTTCTGTGAGACATTGGACCTCTGTTCTAGTAGATTCTGCTCACGAGATGGATTTAAACAGCCTTGGCTTTAATGTCAAGGCAACATGTCAACAAAGTGATTTCAAGCTTCAAGTTCCTTTTCCTTGGCAAGCTGCAGCGAATACAAAGATGGGGTGTTCATCCATTCATTAGAGGAGAAGTCTAGCAAGTTTTACTTAGCTACTATGATCCCAAGAGCACATTTGATGAAAGAGAGTAGGTAAGGCAACGTCACAGGAATCAATATGCGGTGAAGAGAGCGAAGGTTCTCGTGTTGGAGAAGTGCATGATTCCCTGTGGGAGATCCGGTTTTTATGAAGGAGATGAGTATACGTTCGATATTAGGTCTTCTGCAATGTTCGGTTTCAGCGACAAGGGAAATTTAAACTTGATAACCGAAGCACTAGCGACCATGGGCTGTAAGATGGAAGTTATACCTGATCCAACTACAGTCCACTTCCGTTTGTCTAATGACCTTTCTGTTAGAATGCACAAAGAATACAATGATTTCCCTAAGGAACTGATTGTCAGATCTCCTCATGAGAAGGAAGGGATTCTCAAGTCCCTGGAGCAGCCTATACCTCTTTGGACAGTTCATTCAAAAATCTATTGAGTGCTTAACACTTGCCTACTATCTGAAGCTATAACTCAGAAGTACAAAAGGATTCGGAATTGTTATCGTTCATAGATGCAGAGTTTTTATTGTGCTTATAGTTAATACATCGCAGACACCAATGGCAAATGTAGGCATGGTAATTTGTGACCGGCATTTTGGGGGGATTAACTATCCTTATTGGTGGCATTAGTGGAATTGCCAAGTCCTCGGCAAATGGGTTAGTTGAACAGGGCGGTGGTATACAATACAGGGCAAACGTGACTAATATCATCCTTGAAAATGGAAAGGCTGTAGTAGTTAGGCTCTCAGATGGAAGGAGGTTCTTTGCTAAAGACCATAATATCTAATGCCACAAGATGGGATGGCTTTGGTAAGTTTTTCTTAAGGAGAAAATCTGCCAAAAACAAGAAAGAAACTCCCAGGCGTTAAAGCACCATCGTTTCTCACTAGCCACATGGGGGTTAGAGTTGAGGTTTTGCCCCCACGATACTGATGGCCATTATTTCGTGATGGGGAACAAGAGCGCCAAAGTCCATCCCGATAAAAAAAATGGGAGAGAGCGAAAGATGGTGATACACATATTGGATGGGTCTTCCCTACATCCAACACTGAAGAACCTAGTGCGGAGCCTGACCTTATAAATGGAGCTAGAGGTGTGAGAGAACTTTATGAGATTGCAAGAACGGTCTACTCTGGAAATTATACAGTTCCTGTTCTCTGGGATAAGAATCTGAAGACAATTGTCAACAATGAGAGCTTAAAGATCATTCGCATGCTTAATTATGAGTTCAATGGTTTCATAGAGAATGCCGATCTTGACCTTTATCCTCCTCGCTTGCGAGCCCAGGTAGACAAGGCTAATGAATGGATATATGACTGTATAAATGATGGAGTTTATCAATGTGGGTTCGCTAAACAGCAGGAGCTTTACGAAGAGACTGTGGAGAAGTTATACAAAGTTCTGGACAAATGCGAGGAAATACTTAGCAAGCATCGCTATATTTATGGCAATATACTAAGTGAGACAGGTATCCAGTTGTTTGTCACACTTATAAAATTTGATGAGTAACTTAAGCTATGAAAAAGAAGAACTCATGATGACACATGGCTGGTGGAGTCGCCGAAAGAAGAAAAGAGGATTCCCATTCAAAAAGAAAATAAACGTAAGAACACATCTGCAGAGGAAGGATGGGCGTTTCGGCGAATATGGAGATGGTGGAAAACACCATGATAGCTGGGGGTAATAATGTAAAATGGGGGAGTTAATTTATTCTAGGGGGTAGCCCCACTATCACGAAGGAGCGGCTGTTCCTTCCTCTTGCGCATTCTCAGCGCTTGGTCAATATAGGTATAGTGACAAAAAGGAAAAGGATATGATGAAATCCACCGAAAGAATTATAAGGAGAGAGAGCAGAAAGGAAGGGACAAGCGCATGGGGGAGCAAAAAGGTAGACAGGACAAAGGCTAATGGGGAACTCTACCTATATCATCACGTGAAGAAAAGAGAGAATGAACGATGGAATTTTTAAAGAAATTGTGATGGCTGACAAAAGGAAAAGGGAGCTCACCCGCGAAGACGGGGGATTCCTAAAGGACAAAAGGATGAGAAGGCCCTCAGGGAACGAATCCCAGGAGATCCAGCGGGTCATTTTTACCCAAGGTGTTGCTCGAAGGCCAGGAGTATGACGATTCCGAAGCCAAAACATCGCGGAAGATTGTCATTTTGTTCGCGGAGACCCCACCGCGAGAGCTCAGTACTGGTGCTAGTGTTTCGAAATTTGCAGACAAATTCACTTCGTACCAATGAAAGGATCTGTCCGAATTGGTGCCTCATGGAGACGTGGCTTCCGCCGCGGTGGATCTGGAGAAAAGTGTTGTCGGTCCCAGAATCAATGCTGGAGAGGTTACCCGAAGTGGCCTGATGAAGCCGATGATATCCACTAAGTCAGAACGAATACGTGCAAGTTTCGGCGCGTCCCGCAGGTCCAAAGCTGGTGGTTGGGTTCTTGCTGCTCTCATTCGTGGGGGAGAAAATCTCAGGAGAGGCTGGTCCAGAGGGCTCTTCTTAGCTCGGCCCTGAGGGGGATCGACGAAGTGGGTCGCCACTGGAATGAGATTTGCGAGAAGATGGCAGAGGCGTGCGATGACTGGGGAGGTTGAGGGAAAATCGCACCACAACTATTTCCAGCAACTCATCTTCGTTATCAACTTTTGCCTCAGCCATGGCGTCTCGTGCCGTGACTTGAAACCAGAGAACCTGCTGCTCAACAAGAATGGAGATCTCAAGGTCTCTGACTTCAGCCCCTCTACTACCATCATCAATATTCCATACGGTATCTCCATACACTATGCACGTCTCAGATGCCGTCCCATGCTTTTAGCTACTCACTAAACATAAAATCTCTCACGTGAATCTTCCCACACTTTCTGAATTCCTCGAATAGCGAACCAAGTTCTCGTTTCCCCTCTTCATCTGACTCGTCGACAATCGTCCGATCCTTTACATGTCATCTTTACCATCGACGAGAGTGGCACGTCGACACATGACTAGAAAGATTGCTCCTATTCCAAGTAAAGTCCTAGGGAACATAAACCCAGAACCAAAGAACATCACCTGGCCCTATCCATCGTGAACGCACAAAGTCTCAGGCCGCACCATTATTGTCGAGTTCAAGCGCGGTGAACTCTACCGCGGGAGCATGCTCAGAGGATAAAGGAGAAGCTCGAAAGCAGCTAGACCGCCCAGGTCGTGCTCTTTCTCATCATCATGGGTACATCTGTGGACCTGACGTCACTAATTGGTGCCTACGGGATTCAAAATTTCCTCCATAGCCCATCACTACAGGGAAGCCAAACCTTTTAGCAAGATGCTGATCCATGATGAATCCAAGCGACCACCTGTGCACGTACCGCGAAGAGATCTACAAAAGACACGGGGAAGGCCAAGATCATGGCTCATCCTCACGTACGATGGCCCTCTCTAGCTTACGTCAACATCTAGAAGGTGGGAGCTGCGCTTGGTGTAGTGGGGAAATTGGAGGAAGCGTGTATATCAGCGGAGATAATGACTGGGAACACCAGCATGAGCAATATAGGTTGCATCAGTGTAACTGTGAGCTATACTCAACTTCATAAAGGAGCAGTCTCACGTCCAGACCTTGCATGAGTCAACCGGAGGTGCAGACGCAGCTCTTGCCGACCATATGGAGGTTGATAAGCTGGCTTTCACGAGATACATGGTCAAGGAGCAGGCTGCTATTTGATCGAGAATCCGAGGCCAGTCAATCGGAGACATATGTGAACACCTATTTATCTAGTAGAGCTGAAATCAACAGAAGGTGACCCGGACTGGAAACACTTTCTCGGCCATAATAGTTTCTCATGCTGGTTGAGATTTCTTGCATGAGATAAATCATCTCGAGGAATTGCAGAACATTGTTTTGGAGAAGACTTTCTCGGGACATGGACCAAGAAGGCAATGCTCACTGGACGGGCCTGGGAACCATAACTTGCTTCGAGCTTAACGAGCGGTCCAGGACTTGCCAATTTGATCAGGCTTGCAGGAGAGGTCGACGTCCAATTTGAAGAACAAAAGGAGTTTGGCACGAATGAAGAATACATATAGCGAAGAAGAAGCAGGATCAAGTGTATGGTTTCGGAGGAAAAAGAGCTTGCATGCATATGTGCATGCAGGAGGTGGAGGGAAAGGAAAAGATGACTACGAAGTGGGCTGTTAACTCGAGCGAGCTACGAGCAGGCCCGGCGACTTTCTACTATTCCTCGCCGATGGACACTCCATCTCCGTGGAGCTAGCTCGAAAAGTCCCACCCCTATCGTCACTGCGGTCTGGCCATTTCCCGCAGATTGCGTGCTCCCACTCAATTCAAAGCGAGTCGCGCTGCTCCTCCCCATTCGACATTCATTTCGCTGAAGGAGGGCTCCTGCATTTCTCGGCTTGGGTTCTCATGGCGTCGGATCGGTTCCTTTGTTGTTTCTCGCTGTTGATTCTCATTTCAGGGTACACCTTCGTACCGACGCCGGTCGCCTCGTCGTCCTCCATCGGAATCAACTACGGCCAAATCGCCAACAACCTCCCCTCACCGGATGACGACATCCCGCTCGTCAAGTCCGTTGGAGCCATCCATCTCAAGCTCTACTACGCCGACCCCCGCGTACTCCGTGCCTTCGCCGGTACCGGCGTCGAGTTCACCATCGACCACGGTGTCAACTACAACGTCAATGGCGGCAGCCCGTGGTTAGAGTCCACCCTGGTAAGTCACCAGTCCTTCGTTCATGTTTAGTGCGTCTCAGATATGAAAAACTGAATAGGAAACGGACAAGAAAATTGAGGTTTGGGAGGTCGATCTGATGAGTTTGGTTCTCGGTGGACTTTTCCCTAAGCTAGGTAAAGCTCATTGAGATGATGTCATGAAGAAATTAGTCAGGGAGAAGAATACCCACGAAATAGTAAAAAATTCAGATGAAAGCACGAGTATGTGTGTTTGGTTTTGTTCACGTGAATTAGGTGTAATTGGGTCGTGGGTTTAACATGTGGGCTTATATTTAAATTTGGGATATCAAATGGGCATTCTTAATTGCCGAAAATTCAAAAGAAAAACAAAAATGAATAAAAGAAAGAAAAGCAAAATATTTACCCCATGTTTGCACGGCATATTTTCTATATATTCATTGTATATTTTCGTTCGCCTCATGCCAAATGTATATCTCGCGCTTGTACATGTTGTGTTTACATGTTGTATCATCCACATATCATCCGCATGTCGCTCGAATTTCATATGTTCGTATATCATGATTTGTCATATCTCATATTGCATTATCATAGAGGTTAGAATGCATATTCTCATGTAGTTTTTTGCAGGTCATCATTATTTCGTGTAGAATGTATATCTCATGCTATGTCGTATGTTCAAATATTGCATATCAGGTTACACTTGCCTGTCATTGTATTATGTCATTCGCGTGCCATGTAGTATAATGTTTAGTTTCATTCATAATAGACTAATTAATTTAATATTCAAGTCATTCAATTAAGACTTGCATTACTTCATAATTGAACGTAGATTTGTTTTACTTATTATAGGACTTTGCAGGTTTAGATAACTCATTGCATACTTTATCATGTTATATGGTTTGTTGCGTACCGTGTCTTGCTATGTTGCATACTCATACGTCATATCTTCACATATTAAAAGATCGTCCATAATATCATTGCATGTTGGCATGTCGCATTTTCATATACCTGAACTCTCGCATGTTGCATTTGAGTTATATTTCTTTGCATGCTTTAATTAGCTAGTTAAACTTGGCATGAATTGCATATCATTTTGTTTATTATGTAGATATAATCCATTGCCATACATGTCCGCGCACTACATTAATTAAGAGAAAAAATCATAAAAATAATCAAAATTTAAAAATTCTAAAAACACAAAAATAAAATAAAAAAATAAAATAATAAATAATAATAATAAATAAATAAATGAATAAAAATTCAAAAAAAATCTAAAAAATGACAAATTCATAAAAATCATAAGAAAATTCCGAGAGATTCTCAAAAATTACGAGAAATAAGGGATGACCACATTCAACTAGTTTGACCTATTTTCACTTTCCGGTCTTTGAAAAATGACCATTTTACCCTTCTAGTCAGTTTGATCCAAATCTTTCCGAGTTACCCCAAATGATTTTTCTTGAAATTGGTATCGAAATGGCGTTAGAGTAATCTAACGTAACCAAGTTCCTAAACTCATAATTTCTGGTTCGCAGGAATAAAGTATTTCTCCCGATACTTTATTTATGTTTCTAATCGACCTACCAAGAACGATTAGTGGCGACTCCAAATCTTAAAATCATTTAAATAAAAAACCAAAAGTTATGATTTGGTAGGGCTTGGGAGGGTCCGCGTTAGGTTAGTTAATCTAATTAACATGATAATCCGTTCACCTTGAAACATAAAATATCATTCGGGTCGCGACAGCTTGGCGACTCTGTTGACACCTTATTTTTTTATCACATTTTCTCTTTAAAATTAATAGAAAATCCATAAAAAAAAATTCATAAAATTAGAAAATCAACTTTGAGGACCTTAGCCAAGCCTAAAGAACCAATTTTGACCAAAAAGTGAGTTTTCTTATTTTTGGTATTTCTCAATATTTTTATTCACAGAAAATCCAAGAAAAAAAATGAGAAAATTGCAAAATCAACTTTGGAAACCTTCGCCAAGCTTAGGCTACCATTCTTGAACAAAAAATAATTTTTCATATATATATTTTAACATTTTTCAGAATTAGGAAAATATTTAATAAATAAAATTGCACTTGAGGCCACAAAAATATGAAAGAATAGTTAGTACTTTTCTTTTTAATTTTCTCTTTATTTTGGCCAAAGAAAATCTGCAAAAATTAATCTGGAATTGGGAATTACTACGTTAATCTCATTTTCAGGTCAAACAAAAAAGAATTTTTAGGAAATTCCATTTTAGCTCTGTAATTTTCGAGTTTGCATTTCTGGAGTTGTGATATTGTCTTCTAATAGTCCAAATTTTTCAATGGCCCGATGATTCATTTTCCGTTGTTGCGTTCGATTTTTCGAGTTCAATTTATTATTTGGTGGACACTCCGGGTCAAATTGAGATCTTCACGTGGTCTGCTTCAGGAGCTGTATAACTAAAGCATTTCCTTCCACCCTTCCTTATGTCGTTGACACGCCTCGATGAGAAAAAGCCCTAATACTCTTATGAGCAATATGCTCTATGCTGGTAATATCCTCTACAAAACTAGTTTGTCATTGGTGTGGGCATTTAATAAAACTGAGGGGGGCTCAACGCCAATTTGCTTTGAAGTGAATGAAAGGTTTGAGGTATTTCAAACAGCACTAGATTTAGTCACTCGTACACATCATTAACCCGAAGTTTTTCGCTTATGCTGGGTGAGTCCTATAAGAACTTGAAATCTGTTGGAGTTTCTGCTATTTCTTGTGCTGGTATGACTGAATTCTTTAAGACCATTGAGAGCTTCGGGGAGAATTGCACGATGGAGCAAGACGGCATCATTACAAAAAAATGATTGCTTCGGAGGTCCACTTGCGATTTTATATGGCAAGAATTCAAAGCATTATATAGGAAATATGACTTCTCTGCTGATGGAATATTTGAGGGAGACACGGCAAAAGGGGCATGACTAAAAAATGATGATAGGAGCTCCACCAAAGGAAGAGCAAGTTGGGTGGAGGAATGAGGATATTTGGTAGTGGACATTCTCGGTCAAAAGGGCTGGAAAGCATGGGAAAAAGAGAGAAAGACACAAGAATACAAGTACTTTCATTATCCAGAGATGTTTAGATATACAAGAGATACATCATTCGGTCGAAAGCATTTGAACATCTGGAGCTGATGGAGAATAACTGTTTGGACATTGTGTTTTTTCAGAAAGTTCTTTGGATAAGTCACGAAGGTTGATTATTTGACAATAAGACAGGAATCTATCAAGGCACATTTTCCACCCAGAAGCGAGAAGATATTCGACTTCCAGGATTACATCCAGAGATCGTTTGAGGATGACTTTAAAGTAGTTGTGGGAATAAGTCCAATTATCTGGTTCTCCGTCGTACTATTCCTTCTAACCAATACGCGTGGATGAGGTTCTTATATATGGTTGCCGTTTCTTACTCTGTTTATAGTACTCTTGGTGGGGGCGAAGCTGCGAGTTATCATCACGAAAATGGGACTGCGGATTCAAGAGAAGGGAAATGTGGTCAAGGGCATTCCTGTGGTTCAACCTGGCGATGAGCTTTTCTGAATTGCTTCCATAAACGCACTACGGATATGGTCTTTAGAATTTCAACAAAAGAAGAAGAAGAAGAAGCCGTCGTGGGAAGAGAGAGAGACCGAGACCCAATGCTGCAACCAACAATCTTTCGGAGACACTCAGGAACTCAACCACAGCAATAATTGGTATTTTTCTCATGTTCACGTCATCGTGGAAATGGGCATTGCTGGCACTAGCCGTAGTCCCAATCATCTCGGTTGCTGCCCGTAAATTTGGATGCTATCTTCGTGAATTTTCACATTCAACACAAGCTGCAGCCGCAGTTCCTGCATCAACTGCTGAGGAATCATTTGAGGCCATTCGGACAATGAGATCCTTTGTTGGAGAAAGTTACATAACTTCAAATCATGCATAAAAAAAAATAGATGAAGCATTAAAACTTGGGCTCAAACAAGCTAGAGTAATTGGTCTATTTTTTGGAGAACCCAAAGGTTGGCAGAGTACCATCCAAGTTGCTGGTCAAGAAGTGTCGGGTCAAAAGATCATTTGATGGGCAGCATCAAGGACCCTCCACTACCAAAAAAGGGAGGCCTCATCATGAAGACACGAACGAGAGGAATTCAACAGACAAAAGAAAAGAACTTTCGGTGAGAAAGAAATTGATAGAAAGAAGAATCAGAGGTGATGGCTATCAAGAAAAATCGTAGTGGAACTCCCAAGAAGACTTCCGGGGCAAACGGTGGTTGGAGGCAATAACACGATTGGTTATCATGTTGTGGTTGGGGTGAAGTGCCAGGACTCGGAGTATGAGGCCGCGGATGAATGTTCCCTTCAAATCGGGGGACAGCAATGAGATTAGAGTATATGCATCCATCGATCTTGAAAATCAAGTGATTGAACTGTAATTGGCGATAACAATCTCATTATGAGGCGCCATAGTAATTCATCAGTTCTGCCGGGTCGGCCTGTTTGCTTTCGTCGGTGGTGGTTCTGCGATTTCGCAAGATGTACCCAAATACATGATGGTGACTGGAGAAAGAGCGGAACTTAGAGGTTTAAATCTCCAGGGGTCTCGGTGATGTGGATTCACAACCACAGAGATGAGGAACCTAAAGACAGCTTATCAGAGGATATTCATGCCATCAGATGCCAGTTCTGAGGATTTTGAGGAGCGTCTTACTGAAGTGGAACGACATGAAGTATTAGCACAAGTTTCTCCTGTAAGGTCTGTGGTGCAGTCCATTCGTGATTGTTTTGCTGAAAATTGCCGTGGAATATGCAAGTTCAAACATTAGAATGGATGATGAGCTATGATAAAGTGATTTTTGGGCTTCGTAGAGATGACTCATGAAGCATTATTGGGTACTAGTCGCCATGAGGGGCAAGAGAACGCTCAATCTTGGCCTGAACTGAATCCAAGTGATTAGGTGAATCATGTAATAGGACTTAAGATCAGTCTGCAAAGCAGGGGATGGCGTTCCTGCCAGGGAGGAATTAGCTGGAATTATCACGGGCAAATGGACCTGAACTCAATTGATGCTAGAAACTGTCCTGCACTTGACCTGCCAAGATAACAACATCTATTGTCACGACGTGATATTAGTTTCTTCGACTTCCTCTTCACCAAACCACGGCTTTGCTCAGGTGCTACGACGAGTAAGCGTTGACCCCACAGCAACAAGATAGGTGTCTCCACCCCAAATTGACCATCGGATACCAGGCATTTGAGTGGCACTTTCGGCGGAGAAAGAGAAAGAAAGGGAACGCGACATGTTTGGGAGAGGGATTCAAGACAAGACAAAAGACTTTCTCCCTGGATTCTAGGGGGAGATAATAAGCGGAGGACCCCAAAGAGATCATCAGATCACTAAGTCGTCGCTCACCAACACTTCTAGCTGGTCCCGAATGAAAAAAGAAAGAAGAGAGAAAAGAAAAAGGGGGTTGGCTCACCTACCTCGTGGAGAGAGGAGAACAGGGGCAGGTGGGCGACCATATACGGGTTCCACAAGAAGCATATCAACGGGGTCGATCCGGAGGCTGGTGAGGGGATTCGTCATCGTCAACGTCGTAAATTCGTTCTACACCTACGGCATGCCCATGTTTTTCAACATGGAGTCCAAGTTCATCGTGAACTTCATAAAGCAGATGAGTTCCGTCCTTGTTTGGAGTTGGATGTTCCACCACACATAAGGAGTTCCGTCCTCGCGCGGTTTCGCAATCTTGCCTAGCCTGATATACGCAGATTTGAGCAACAACAACATTGTTAATGGAGAAATCCCAAATGATCTGGAAGAACGCAATGAAGCTCCAATACTTGAACGCGTTGGGGAGCTTGATCACGAGCAATTTGCCGAGCAATATACAGAAAGCCCCAAATCGATGGATTTTCTCAGCTAGCTGTGATTCGTCATAATCTTCAAGCTGCGAGTGAGGCTTGAAGGTCCAGATTCGGCAAAGTCATCTTTAAATTAAGACCCGTCCTCGTAAGTTCAACAGCTGGTCGCAATGGCAATCACACCTCTTCAAGGTAAGTGTTCGTTCTCAGTGGTACTTTGTGCAAAATGAACTGCGATTTCAGTTATTGTTTATATGAGAATCGGCCATGATTAAGTTTGCTTTGACGATGCGGCTTCATATTAGTGCTGATTGTTGGCTCAATACACGACATGAAATCCACTTCTCAAGTTGGTGTTTGTGTACTTGACTCTACCTTTTTCTCCATGCCTTATTTCCCTTTCAATCTATGTAATTATGGGTACTCAAGGCTCTGGTTGTATATGTGCGGCGGATGGTGAGTGGTGACAAAGAGCATGGGATGAGTGAAATTAATTGTCGGAATCAAGATGGAGAGGAGAGTGCGTTTGATGTTATCTGAATAACGTAGACACGTATTACTCTCTGTTGAGGATCTATTAGTGGTCAGAATCAGTTTTAATGATGCCACGATGTGTTTGTTCTGGATCGGTAATATTCTCTCGCTTTTGGATTATCGGATTGAGATGCATGCCATATGCCTGATGAAATTCATGAAGGGAGTCGTATAAACATACGAAAGGCATTTTCCTGAGTCTAAATATCTTGCTGTCCATCACTTGCAACATTGTAATATTTGCATTCGTTTGATGAGTTTTTATTTCTGACTCCTGTGGCTTAATGTTGCACCAAGACCCTTATATGCCGTACTTGTTTCATTTCTGTTTGAACACTTATTCATTTTGTTTTAGACTTTGGTTCATTGACCTTTCTCTGCATGAAGGTATGTCAACTGACGTACAAAGCATGTAAATCCCCATCATGAGTAGTGTTGCATAATTGAATAAACTATTGTAACATATTCACGAAATTAAGTCTTGCGTTTGCTGTTGGGAGTTCCGTGCCGTTTTTTTTAGTTTTCTATTTACAAGAGCAAGCTACGAGGTTGGTGCAAATGGCTTAATTAGAATAAAAATTGTGGGTATTAAAAGAGTGAGTTTAACTGTACACAACGGGTTGTTCTCGTGGGCCGGGTCAACTTGATCCGGTCCGTAGAAAATAATAATAAAAATAAAATAATAATAAAAATAAAGATTAAAAAAAAACTATAGAAAAATTCAGAAAAAATCTCAGAAATTAGGAAACGGGTCATTTCGACTGACCAATCTTATTTTTGGTGAATTTCCATCCCGATCCTTCCAAAATGACAATTTTGCCCTTTTATGGGTAAATTGTCTCGAAGAATTCAGAAAAATTCAGAAAAATCTCAGAAATTAGGAAACGGGTCATTTCGACTGACTAATCCTATTTTTGGTGAATTTCCATCCCGATCCTTCCAAAATGACAATTTTGCCCTTTATGGGTAAATTGTCTCGAAGAATTCAGAAAAATTCAGAAAAATCTCAAAAATTAGGAAACAGGTTATTTCGACTGACCAATCCTATTTTTGGTGAATTTCCATCCCGATCCTTCCAAAATGACAATTTGGCCCCTTATGGGTAAATTGTCTCGAAGAATTCAGAAAAATTCAGAAAAATCTCAGAAATTAGAAAACGGGTCATTTCGACTGACCAATCCTATTTTTGGTAAATTTCCATCCCAATCTTTCCAAAATGACGGTTTTGCCCTTCATGGGTAAATTGTCTCAGAAAATTCTGAAAAATTCAGAAAAATCTCAAAAATTAGGAAACGGGTCATTTCGACTGACCAATCCTATTTTTAGTGAATTTCAATCCCAATCTTTCCAAAATGACGATTTTGCACCTTATGGGTAAACTGTTTCGAAAAATTCAGAAAAGCCTCAGAAATTAGAAAACGGGTCATTTCAACTGACCAATCCTATTTTTGATGAATGTCCTTCCCGATTTTTCCAAAATGACGATTTTGCCCCCATAGGCAGATCGTCTCGAAAAATTTCGAAAAATTCTCAGAAATTGTGGAAAATAAGGAATGACCACATTCAACTGGTTTGACCTGTTTTCATTTCACGACCGTTGAAAAATGACCATTTTACCCTTCTGATCAGTTTGATCCAAATCTTTAGCAATCATTCTAAATGAGTTTTCATGAAATGGTACCGAAAGGGCATTAGAGTAATCTAGCTTAACCAAGTCCCCGAACTCATATTCTCTGGTTTGCAGAAATAAATTAGTTCTCCCGCTAATTTATTTAGGTTTCTAATCGACCTACCAAAAATGATTAGTGGCTACTCCAATTTTTAAAATCATTTAAACACAAACCAAAGTTGCGATTCGATAGGGCTTGGGAGGGTCCACGTTAGGTTAGTTAATCTAATTAACCTGATAATCCGTTCACCTAGAAAAGAAAATTATTTTTCGGGTCGCGATAGCTTGGCGACTCCACTGGGGACATGTTCTTAATTTTTGCAAAATTTAAGAACTTAGAGGACTTAGGCCAGAAAATTTCATGAAAATTCATTTGATATGAATTGGGTGCATTTTGACTTTTAGGTGTTAAATGGTTTTGCAGAATGGGAGTTATAAGGGGTGGAGTGTTTGGCTAACGTTTTGTTTTGCAGGCTTGGTGTTGGAATTGTTTGTTTAATTTCGCATATTTAGCGGTGTCTATTTTTAACTGTTATGCATGTTTATTCGCTTTAGCACTACATCACACACGTCCTGTGACCGAACCTGGGCCACTAGTTTTAGGATGGTATTGTGATTTGGTTTTAGCGTTCGGCGTGAGATCACGTCGAAAGTTAGCCCAGATTCAATCCCGAACTTGTTTTCAAAAATGAGTTTAAAAGTTAGGCCTCAGGCTTGGTAAGATTACCAAAGCAGTGGTTTTAATTTTTAGCTCGAGCAGCCGAAGTGGAAAGGCCCGGCTAATCCTGATTACGTCGTAGAGGATCACGGCTAATCTTGATTATGTGCGTGAGATTGTCGCCTTGCCGTAAGTCTTTCGCTTCAATTTGTCAGCCTTTAGAGTAGATAGGCTAAGATTTAAACTCACGATTCATGTGCATATCTATGTGATATACATGGTATTTTTTACGGTGAAAGTAAGGTTTCTAACTTCATCTTGTATTTATTTTTGGTCGGTCCATGTTAGGTGTCGGTCAAATTTTAAATTTAACATCAACGTCATTCTTCAAAAGAGAATAAAAATTAAATTGGTGTCCCATTTTTGAAATAATAAATGCGGAAAAATTCCTTAGGGAAATTTTGTCAACCAATGAAATATTTTGTCATATTTTTTCTTAATCATTCAATGGACCCAAGATTTTCTCAACAAATTTAACTTGAGGATTCATCAAAGGAATTTACCACATTTTTCGAATTGTAAAAATTTGCAAGAAAATTCTTTTTGAGAAATTCACCCATTTTTTTCTAAGAAAATTTTCTCTAATTTTGCAAAAATAAAATTGGACTAATGTAGGAATCATGGGCCGACCCATCTTGAATCACATACTCATTATATCCTTTTCTTTTACAGGGGAATCACAGGTACCCCAGGTAGAAGCAAAATCGGGTTCAGCATTATACCGGGAATAACCTCGAGGTATACGAAAGGACGGATAATTGTTGATGTCTTAGCTGATAACCCAAGGGGCAAGTGAGGAAATCGATCTTCCCGGAGTCAGAAACGTGTCAATTGGTGGGCACGTACGAGCTTTGTATTTTGACGGGGCCGTAAATGTATCAGATCAGGAATTGGGGGCATTTTAATGTATTTGAAGGTTCTTGTACCTCTGAAAAAGTATAGATTTCGTAATTAGGATCTATGTGGCAATTACGTTGATCCAACCCCGCAACGTCTTTCTAGCCAAATCCAGCGTCTTTTAAACTTTCTCGGGTTCGAATCACGTGGAGACTTTTGGAGGATCGAAGAATTATTATTGAGCATGGCCCACAGACGTTTCCCCCAATGCTACAGGCAGCCGACACAAGCAAGTGGACGCCAAAAGAGATAGGCATGAGTAAAGTGGGGCAAGCAACAGGTGGCTTGGGTTATTTATTAGCGCACTGATCGAGTAGTCGAGCTGTCTCGATTTATCTGACTGATTGCGAGTCTCAATATGGCTAGTGGGGGCCGTCGCCGATTTTCGATATCATCGTCTAACAACGGCAAACAAGAACATCAGAAAAATGTTAAGCCTCGGTGCTTCCAGTGCCTTAAACCGTTCATCATGCTGCACAGGAGAAGAGATGACAGGAAAACAAAAATATAGACATGCGAAACATTCCTTTTATTCCATACATCAACAGGTTTTACAATAGCTCACTAGGGAGGAAAGGTAAAGCCAAACTGGGCCCTGATAACCATTACGAAAGAGCTCAGCTAACTCTCCAAACAGTTGATGCTCTGGGTGCACCGGGGGCTCTCGGGATTAAGCTCCGCAAGCCTAAAGAAGAGGCGATCGCACTTCTCTTTAGCCTGGGCCATACTGGCCTCATAATGCTCGACGGCAAACTCCAGGTCCGGAATCGCCGCCCTCTCGAAAGCAATGTCTACCGTAATGTCATCAAGTCTCTCCTGCAGCCAACCGCATTTGCACCTCATCACAATATTGCTTGGCTCCTGTTCGGTGTAAGTTCAGACCAAGGCCAGACGGTTCACCAGCTTTCCCCTCTCACGAACCAGCAACGAAAGCTGATCATTGGCAAACTTGAGGGCCTTCTTGTGATTATCAGCCATAAATGTGACTGTTGCCAGACGCTCGTGCCGGTCTTGGTAACAAGCTTTCACGACGGCGGTCACAAGGACCGTCTCATAAGCATGGTTATAGGCAGCCAGAAAATTGATGAAGAGGGTCGAGAAGTTCTCATACTCCTTCCCCAGTTGGGTACCCTCAATAGAAGCAGCGTCCACGGTCCTGAATAAACCAAGGATTTCAGCCTCAACGGTAGAGTTTCGGGCTATATGAGCGTAACCTCTACCAAGAAGATTGTAGAGTCTCTCCCACCTAGCCAGGACTTCGGCGGAGAAGGTATGGTTAGGAGAATTGGCCATTTTTTAAAGCAGAATACAAGGGAGAGAGAGGTGAGGCAGATGAGCGAAATGCGAAGATGGTAATCTACTTTGAAGTAAATATTGATTTTATAGTGATGGTATCAACCAGTCAAGATTTTTCTTATCTACCATTCTCTATTAGGCACCACCCTCGTTAGCTCGAATTTCAGTTAGGCAGCGACCTCGAGCCAAGAAAAATCCGACGTCTTTGCGGAAAAGCTGGATAAGACGCCACCACTTTGGAAAAGAAAGAATAAAAAACGAGCTGAGTGGGAAATAAGGAAATTTTCGGCAGAAAGGGAGATACGACTCGTCCTTATCGGAGAACTCGCTTGCAAATCGACGGTGGAGACGACGACGGGAGCCCTACCACTATGAAAAGATGAGAAAAGACGAGCCAAGCAAGAGACACGCAGGCAAGATTGAGAAAGACAGAACTCTCGGGAGAGGCAATACAGATGCTAAGCCCACGCCAAATTTTAAAAGGGACATCCTCCTGATAATCTTCATCCATACTTTGAAGAGAGTTTTAAAGCATACATGATTCAGAGTGAGTGAGAATACAAGAGAAGATAGCAGATCTTGACAAACCATTCACCAAATCGAAGATGTCTCAACCCAATACTCTCGAGAGCTATCGTTGCCTGCTGAATATGGGAGAGGAAGAGTTCGAAGCCATGTTTGGGATCTAGCCCATGGAGCCTGGCCCTTCCGCCAACGACGTCTAAGATCTCAGTAAAGATAAGGACAACAACGGTAAGGGTCAAAAGAAGCGTTACCGTCGCCATACTAAGGAGCAAGTACGAAGGCTTGAGGATTTCTTCAGAACATGCCCTATGCCAGACGGCAAACAGAAAATGGAACTGAGTCAAGAGCTAGGACTTGAACCTTCGCAAATCAAGTTCTGGTTTCAAAATAGGCGAACCCGAATGAAGACTCGTCATGAGCACAACGAGGCCGAGTTTTTAAGAGTTGAAAATGAAAACCTCCGAGCGGAAAACAAGATGTATAAAGAGGCTTTTGACTCCGCCACCTACCCCAACTGCAACAGCCTCCTCTTCACCTTCGATGAAATGCATGATCTGAGGATCGAAAATGCATGTTTAAGAGGGGAGTTAGACCAGTTTATAACAGGATCGAGTTCTATTGGAAGAGGGTACAAAAGGACCAATGCTACTGGATCATCATCAATACCTCCCGAGGAAGAAGGGACAGATCACCACCAAGCGGACATTGACAATGATCTTTTCGCCATAATCTACCAGTTTGATATCGGTAAAGCATTGAGGCTGTGATGCACATGCTCAGCTAGTGACCACGAGACCTTCAACATGGCCGACGCGTACCTAGTCCGGAATGAAGCCAACTGATTATGGAAAAGCCTGCATATGGGGAAGAAAAATCAATCCTGAATGGATGAATATGCTTTATCTTGCATGGGATGTTGTCTTCTTTTATGAATGTCTAGAATTGGAGTGAAAGCAAAAAGTAATTATTTCTCTTTCCCCAATTAAATGCTCGAGTCTACCACCACACTAAACTGGTAGTGAATTTATTGCGAGTAAAAAGCCGCGCGAACTAGCAGGGTAAAGCAGTATCGTTTCAATTTACCCTCAATTGTCCCGATTCTAAATTAGATCCTTATGTTTACAGGAATTTGCAAATTGATCCGAGAATACAGTCGTACTCAAAAACGAAATTCCCTAGTTGGACAAAATTGGGGGCAAATCAATTCGCGGATATTATCACTGAATGACAGGCTTCAAACAAGAAAAATGCGAAGTCACGATCAATCTCAAAGAAGGGTAATTTTGTATCATTCCAATTTACCCAAGATCGTTTCGAATTCTGAATTACTTTCCTCCATTTTAACAGGGATTGAAAATTGCCTTGAAAAGAATTGCGGCGTGAAACTGTCTAGTGCAAGACCGCGTCTTTTCAAGGATTAACACCTAAAGGCGAACCTCCACGAGCGCCTACGGTCTTGTGGACCAGATGGCATGGGGAATAACAGTGGTCCGAGACGTCCCGAGTTCGATCCTCGAGGACGGACATGTTGTAGGTATTGTAAATAAATAAAACAACTTTTGCTCGCATTTCTTTTTGCAGAAAGAAACAGGAATACTCGACGAGCAATACCAAGGTCAGTATTTTGTCACGATCTTAGCCTAATGTTGAAGTGTCCAGCCAAAGCTAAGGGAAACTCAATCCAGTGAACCTGATGGATCGTGCGAGGCATTCAAAATGAAGGGTAAATTAGTATCGTATCCAATTCATCATTTCTAATACTGACTAATACGTTTTCTCCTCTATTGTTTGACAGGAAATGTCTAACTTGACATACCCACGGAGAAAATCCCCAGTGGTAAAACTGGTAAAGGAGTTGCGCAAAGCACTCAAGGGTAACTCAGTATCGTGTCCAGTTCATCATTTCTGATACTGGCTAACATGTCTCCTTCCTTTTTACAAGAAATGTTAAACTAACATCTGATACGTCAAAGAAAACAGCCCCAAGGGGTCAAGTTATGTTCGCCTGATGCGATCTGTCTGATGAAATAGGGGAAATCAATGGCGAACCATGGATCGAAAAGAGGTAAAACTAGAAACAAGCTTCTCCTCGACTCGGGGAATAGGCCCCCAACGTGTTTGATCCGCCCACACAGCCAGGGGCAATTTCCATACTTGTACATTGTATTACCATATTTGCATGATGTTTACGCATTCCATGATTTATGCATGACCGTTCTGCACGTTCAATTGTCAATTTTGACTAGGGGTATGAACTGTACACGATGCATCGAATGTACAGAATGGGGCATGACAGGACGATGAAAGGCAAGCCATTTCCACATACGTCCTGTATTTAATCCACAGTGAGTTGAGCGGTAGAAAAATTTCGCATTCTCCAAGGCAATGGGTTTTCTCGCAAAAGATACGATAGTCGAAGTGAAGAAGGCATTCATTCTCCATTCCAAACATTTCAGGCAACCATTGACAACCCATTTGAGTGGTGATTTCATTTCATAACCCTGTCAAGAACCACCCCACACTGGGGCAAAACAGAGGTAATTCCAATAATATCAGGAGATAAGTGGTTAGAAATTCTCTTGCTTAGACTAACATCAATCTTTGAGTGTTTCTTTGCATGATACTCGAATTTTAATTCAAGTGCTTTAGGATGACGAAGAGCATTTATTTTCTCTATCCTACATACTCATCCTTTGCATAATCCAATTGAGCCTGCAAATTCATTTCTCAAGCCCATGTTGGTGATCCTTGCTCATTTCAAGGTAACGACGACACCTTCCATCAAGGAGCAGAATTGAAGAAATTAGGCCAATAGAGGATTCACGAATTAGCCCATTTCATATGCTAGACTTTCATGTAATGTCTAGTATTATTTGTTGAAAATCATCTTGTTGCTAAAATTCAAAATCACAAGATTGTTAAACAAAAAGGAAAACAAGTGTAGCCTAAAGAAAATGGGCCTGCTTCCAAACAAAAGGGAGTCGGGAGTAAGAAAAGCAAAGGCTACTCCAAAAAATCTCGGGCAGAAAGAGCAAAATGCCTATCAAAAGCAAGGCCAATGCCCATATATCTATAATGAACTTCTGACTTCGAACATATATTTTGAGAATTCCAGAAAAAGGATCCCCAAATAAGTTAGTTTGCAAAGTGTAAAAGAACTACCATCCCTCAGTCAATGGTGGTATTCATTGAAGATAAATTCGGGAAGGTCATAGATCGGTAACAAGACTGCAATGGTCACCAACACCAAGCCCTTCTCATATATTCTTCTGAGCCAAAACGAGCCCTTCGTTTCTCAGACCCAAATCCCGACCTACGTTACTGCCCTTGAAAGTCTCTTCTGATTAGAGCACTTGAATTAATGTGAGAGTTGAATGACTTTAAGCATTGCTCGAAGAAGTTCGAGCAAGATTATTTCTCTCTCATTTTGCAGGGTTCTTGACTTGTAAACCTGGAGCATATGATGAAGACTTTTTTGTTAATGGCCCTGACTCGAAATGAGTCCCCTTTGATAAGCTTTTGACCCAGCCCCCATTACGGTCCTAATCAAGACCTCCAGATCGGCTTGATCGTATCAATTGCGAGATTACTCAGACCCTCGCTGAATGCGATGATGGTAAGGTTTAGTGATTTCTTTTTAAATCTTGCAATCAGGATAAATAGCCTTTCTCGAGAGTGAAAGAAACCCCTTTCCGACTGAAGTCCCCATTCAGGTTACGTTCGAGGTATTCATGACATGATAACCTCCCTGGATAGAATTGGAAATGCAAACTCGACAGAATAGTCATGCGTGATTCACATTATGAGCATACACATATGGTTTTAATCATTGCAAACTCAACTGAATGGTTTTGCATGAACCGATGAACTTATTGATAAAAAATGCTTGCGCATGTTGCTTCTAATATTGCCTGACAGGTAGCACATTTTTTATGTTCGAGTTACCTTTCAAGGTCTCGAAATCCATTTGGCGATTATTGAGTGAACAAGCTTAACTATCAAGAAAATCACTAGGCAGTTCCCCAAATCCTCAAGTAAGTATACCTTCAACCTGAATCTTTGAATCAATTCTGACGATTGCCCGAATCCAGTGCGGCACATACAAGTATCCACCTTCTTCAATAAAGCATAATTCGTCTCAAAAACAGAAATGTTCGAGATGTTTTTATCTCTACCTCTTTAACTTATACTTGAGCAACAAGAGAATATAAACCAGGTTTAAGCTTCTGCAGGATTCCTAGTCTTCCCAGATCCCAGAATGGCACCCTTCATCATAAATTAAATCAGGTTTGAGCTTCTACAGGATTCTTGGTCTTCCCAAATCCCGGAATGGTACCCTTCAAAACACCAAGTCCTTTCTACAGGCACCTAAAGTCCTTTCTGCAGGCATGAAGTCCTTTTTACAGGCATCAAAGTTCTTTCTACATGCACAAGTCCTTCTTACAAGCACCAAGTCCTTTTTACAGGCATCAAAGTCCTTTCTACAGGCACAAGTCCTTCTTATAGGCATCAAGTCCTTTTTACAGGCATCAAAGTCCTTTCTACAGGCAAACCGGGTCCTTCTTGCAAGCAAACCAAATCATTCTTATAGGTAAACCAAGTCCTTCTTACAGGCAACACAAAAGTCATTCTTACAGGCAACCCAAAGTCCTTCTTACAGGTATGAAGTCCTTTCTATAGGCACCCAAGTCCTTTTTACAGGCACCAAAGACCTTTTTACAGACACCAAAAAGTCCTTTCTACAGGCATACCAAGTCCTTTCTACATGCATCTAAAGTCCTTTCTACAGGCATACAAAAGTCCTTCTTACAAGCACCCAAAGTCCTTTCTACAGGCACCAAATCCTTATTACATGCATCAAAGTCCTTTTTACATGCACCAAAGTCCTTTCTACAAGCACCCCAAAGTCCTTTCTACAGGCACTCCAAAGTCCTTCCTACAGGCACCCGAAGTCCTTCCTACAGATACTAAGTCCTTTTTATAGGCACCAAGTCCTTTTTACAGGCACCCAAAAGTCCTTTTTACAGGCATAACAAGTCCTTTCTACAGGCACCTGAAATCCTTTCTATAGGCATACAAAAGTCCTTCTTACAGGCACCAAAAGCCCTTCATAGAGGCACCAAAGTCCTTCCCACAAGTACCAAAGTCCTTCCTACAGGCACCCAAAAGTCCTTCTTATAGGCACACAAAAGTCCTTTCTACAGGCACAAAGTCCCTCTTACAGGCATTTTCATGGGGCGACCCACCATACGGGTCAAATCTTAATCACTAGAATCCTTTCATTAGAAACTCTGCCATGGGGTGACCTACCATACGGGTCAAATTTTAATCAAATCAGTAGAATCCTTTCATTAGGAATCTACCATGGGTTGACCTACCATACGGGTCCAAGTTCAGCCACCCTAAGGTTTTCTTAACAAATCCTTATGTTCTCATTCCATTTTCAGTAGAGTATGCGTGTCAAGCGACCGCCACACAACGGGCAGGTAAGTACCAGGTAAACTCTCATCTTCGTCTCTCCCTGACTGCATGAAAGTTTCTTCAAGACGGGTTTGGATCGAAACTTGCAAAGATGGGTATTGGAGATCAAATGTCACGACCCTTTTTATTTCATTGTGTTGAGTTGATTAGAATTCAGGTGTCTTCTCGTCTTTGAAATGAACCTCTACCGAGCTTCCTTTCAAAGAGGGGCAGCTGTTGACATTTGATTTTTTTATCACATTTTCTCTTTAAAATTAATAGAAAATCCATAAAAAAAATTCATAAAATTAGAAAATCAACTTTGAGGACCTTGGCCAAGCCTAGAGAACCAATTTTGACCAAAAAATGATTTTTCTTATTTTTGGTATTTCTCAATATTTTTATTTTTGAAAATTCACAGAAAATCCAAGAAAAAAAATGAGAAAATTGCAAAATCAACTTTGGAAGCCTTCGCCAAGCTTAGGTTACCATTCTTGAACAAAAAATAATTTTTCATATATATATTTTAACATTTTTCAGAATTAGGATAATATTTAAAAAATAAAATTGCACTTGAGGCCACAAAAATATGAAAGAATAGTTAGTACTTTTCTTTTAATTTTCTCTTTATTTTGGCCAAAGAAAATCTGCAAAAATTAATCTGGAATTGGGAATTACTACGTTAATCTCATTTTCAGGTCAAACAAAAAAGAATTTTTAGGAAATTCCATTTTAGCTTTGTAATTTTCGAGTTTCCATTTCTGGAGTCGTGACATTGTCCTCTAATAGTCCAAATTTTTCAATGGCCTGATAATGCATTTTCCGTTGTTGCGTTCGATTTTTCAAGTTCAATTTATCATTTGGTGGACACTCCGGGTCAAATTGAGATCTTCACGTGGTCTACTTCAGGAGCTGTTATAACTAAAGCATTTCCTTCCACCCTTCCTTATGTCGTTGACACGCCTCGATGCGAAAAAGCCCTGATTCTCTTATGAGCAATATGCTTTATGCTGGTAACATCCTCTACAAAACTAGTTTGTCATTGGTGTGGGCATTTAATAAAACTGAGGGGGGCTCAACGCCAATTTGCTTTGAAGTGAATGAAAGGTTTTGAGGTATTTCATACAGCACTAGATTCAGTCACTCGTACACATCATTAACCCGAAGTTTTTCGCTTATGCTGGGTGAGTCCTATAAGAACTTGAAATCTGTTGGAGTTTCTGCTATTTCTTGTGCTGGTATGACTGAATTCTTTAAGACCATTGAGAGCTTCGGGGAGAATTGCACGATGGAGCAAGACGGCATCATTACAAAAAAATGATTGCTTCGGAGGTCCACTTGCGATTTTATATGGCAAGAATTCAAAGCATTATATAGGAAATATGACTTCTGTGCGGATGGAATATTTGAGGGAGACACGGCAAAAGGGGCATGACTAAAAAATGATGATAGGAGCTCCACCAAAGGAAGAGCAAGTTGGGTGGAGGAATGAGGATATTTGGTAGTGGACATTCTCGGTCAAAAGGGCTGGAAAGCATGGGAAAAAGAGAGAAAGACACAAGAATACAAGTACTTTCATTATCCAGAGATGTTTAGATATACAAGAGATACATCATTCGGTCGAAAGCATTTGAACATCTGGAGCCGATAGAGAATAACTGTTTGGACAGTGTGTTTTTTCAGAAAGTTCTTTGGATAAGTCACGAAGGTTGATTATTTGACAATAAGACAGGAATCTATCAAGGCACATTTTCCACCCAGAAGCGAGAAGATATTCGACTTCCAGGATTACATCCAGAGATCGTTTGAGGATGACTTTAAAGTAGTTGTGGGAATAAGTCCAATTATCTGGTTCTCCGCCGTACTATTCCTTCTAACCAATACGCGTGGATGAGGTTCTTATATATGGTTACCGTTCCTTACTCTGTTTATAGTACTCTTGGTGGGGGCGAAGCTGCGAGTTATAATCACGAAAATGGGACTGCGGATTCAAGAGAAGGGAAATGTGGTCAAGGGCATTCCTGTGGTTCAACCTGGGGATGAGCTTTTCTGAATTGCTTCCATAAACGCACTACGGATATGGTCTTTAGAATTTCAACAAAAAAAGAAGAAGAAGAAGAAGCCGTCGTGGGAAGAGAGAGAGACCGAGACCCAATGCTGCAACCAACAATCTTTCGGAGACCCTCAGGAACTCAACCATAGCAATAATTGGTATTTCTCTCATGTTCACGTCATCGTGGAAATGGGCATTGCTGGCACTAGCCGTAGTCCCAATCATCTCGGTTGCTGCCCGTAAATTTGGATGCTATCTTCGTGAATTTTCACATTCAACATAAGCTGCCGCCGCAGTTCGTGCATCAACTGCTGAGGAATCATTTGAGGCCATTCGGACAATGAGATCCTTTGTTAGAGAAAGTTACGTAACTTCAAATCATGCATAAAAAAATAGATGAAGCATTAAAACTTAGGCTCAAACAAGCAAGAGTAATTGGTCTATTTTTTGGAGAACCCAAAGGTTGGCAGAGTACCATCCAAGTTGCTGGTCAAGAAGTGTCGGGTCAAAAGATCATTTGATGGGCAGCATCAAGGACCCTCCACTACCGAAAAAGGGAGGCCTCATCATGAAGACACGAACGAGAGGAATTCAACAGACAAAAGAAAAGAACTTTCGGTGAGAAAGAAATTGATAGAAAGAAGAATCAGAGGTGATGGCTATCAAGAAAAATCTTAGTGGAACTCCCAAGAAGACTTCCGGGGCAAACGGTGGTTGGAGGCAATAACACGATTGGTTATCATGTTGTGGTTGGGGTGAAGTGCCAGGACTCGGAGTATGAGGCAGCGGATGAATGTTCCCTTCAAATCGGGGGACAGCAATGAGATTAGAGTATATGCATCCATCGATCATGAAAATCAAGTGATTGAACTGTAATTGGCGATAACAATCTCATCACGAGGCGCCATAGTAATTCATCAGTTCTGCTGGGTTGGCCTGTTTGCTTTCATCGGTGGTGGTTCTGCGATTTCGCAAGATGTACCCAAGTGCATGATGGTGACTGGAGAAAGAGCGGAACTTAGAGGTTTAAATCTCCAGGGTCTTCGGTGATGTGGATTCACAACCACAGAAATGAGGAACCTAAAGACAGCTTATCAGAGGATATTCATGCCATCAGATGCCAGTTCTGAGGATTTTAGGGAGCGTCTTACTGAAGTGGAACGACATGAAGTATTGGCACAAGCTTCTCCTGTAAGGTCTATGGTGCAGTCCATTCGTGATTGTTTTGCTGAAAATTGCCGTGGAATATGCAAGTTCAAACATTAGAACGGCTGGTGAGCTATGATAAAGTGATTTTTGGGCTTCGTAGAGATGACTCATGAAGCATTATTGGGTACTAATCGCTATGAGGGGCAAGAGAACGCTCAATCTTGGCCTGAACTGAATCCAAGTGATTAGGTGAATCATGTAATAGGACTTAAGATCAGTCTGCAAAGTAGGGGATGACGTTCCTGCCAGGGAGGAATTAGCTGGAATTATCACGGGCAAATGGACCTGAACTCAATTGATGCTAGAAACTGTGCTCCACTTGACCTGCCAAGATAACAACATCTATTGTCACGACGTGATATTAGTTTCTTCGACTTCCTCTTCACCAAACCATGGCTTTGCTCAGGTGCTACGACGAGTAAGCGTTGACCCCACAGCAACAAGATAGGTGTCTCCACCCCAAATTGACCATCGGATACCAGGCATTTGAGTGGCACTTTCGGCGGAGAAAGAGAAAGAAAGGGAACGCAACATGTTTGGGAGAGGGATTCAAGACAAGACAAAAGACTTTCTCCCTGGATTCTAGGGGGAGATAATAAGCGGAGGACCCCAAAAAGATCATCAGATCACTAAGTCATCGCTCACCAACACTTCCAGCTGGTCCCGAATGAAAAAAGAAAGAAGAGAGTAAAGAATAAGGGGGTTGGTGTCACGCCCCGAACCCGACGGACGCGCAACATCCCACAGTTATGATCGATTGGTCGAAATAAAATCTCGCGACGCCCAGGAATGGTCGCCGACCAATGATCCTCAGAGTTATCGCAACAGAGAAGGCCATACATACGCAGACATACATACAAGCGGGGTAGAGAGAGATACACCCAATACATACAAAACAAACGTCTCTTTATATATATCGTCAACAGGATTTCAATTTTTAAAATTATACAACAAGTCTAATCCTCAGCAGCTTTGCCTCCAGTCGGAGGGCTCTTCATCGGGGACGGGTCCTGAAAAGGGCGATCGGCCCACAGCGTGTGTCGAAAGACTCAGCAAGCACACGCCTAAACCCGCTTAGAATAGAAAAACACACAAGGTCGGTACTAAACAGGCGACTTTAAGGTCACAATGCCCAATCATTACCCACGACTATCAGGTAAACCAGCACATTCACATGCTTAGAATGGAAATCAGTCACACGAACATCAAGAGTTCATATCATGCAAATGCAGCTTCAATGACCTCTGGATCCTACGGTGGTTCCATAGCACTCCCGATCCCAGCCAACATTTCTAATAAATACAGTATGCACAGGTCATCACACGTATCTCAATAACTCAAATCACACAGATGCGAGGTAGCATGCTCAATGCATCGAACACAGATCCTAAGCTCGAGTCATACGAATACAACATGCTCATGCATTTCATGCCAAATGTGAGCACTCTCACACGCATTTCATATTCTTAATCACCCAGATGTAACATGCTCAAATTATAACTCTTGGGATCCCCGGTGGCTCTCTGGGCACTACCGGTCCCTTCAGCATTTCACAAAATGCAGCACGCTCAATCCATCATGCACTTATCATGGGCTCAAGTCAGATAGATGTAGATACAACATGCTCAAATGCTCTACTGGTGGCTTCCTGGGCACTGCTGGTACCATGGACACCCATGCGCCTCACACCAAGAATGAGAATTGTCATGCGCACACCATATTCTCAAGTCACACGGATGCAATGAAGCATGCTCAAACATCCCATTTGGGATCTGCCGGTGGCTCTCTGGGCACTGCCGGTCTTCCTGTTTCGGGTTGCCGGTGGTTCTCTAGGCACTGCCGGACTCAACCCAACCGGTGGCTCTTATCGGCACTGCTGGTCCCCGGCCAGCGTCTCGTACGCTTTTAGGCCTGTGCCCCGAACCGTGGCCCTTTTGACACTCTGGTTGGCACCCTTGTCTCTCCAGCGCCCCGTGCCGAGCACGTCACAGGCGCAGTACCGCTACCGTGGCTCTCTAGGCACTGCGGTCGGTACTCCTTATTACTCCATTTCCCGTGGCTCTCTGGGCACTGCGGGCCGTCTGGCACGGTTCTACGCACTCCGCCAAATGCACATGTCTCATGTCAGCATGCAATGTATCAATGCCACAACCAGGCAATTCCATTAGTCGTGCAATATTCAAGATGCATCATTTCACACCGCATTCATTATGCGCACAATATCAGGCACGACTATGTAGACATATATTCAATAATTCTCGAGTGCTCATACAAACCGGTTCTTTGAACACATGCATATTCTCAGGAGCACTCATCGTAGCACACATATTCCCAGAAAAATATATTAGGCATTACATTCACACAACATGCCACGAGACCCATTTCAAGCTCAGATTCCGTTTCAGATCGCCTATCTTCTAGGCACATAATTTGCCACACGTGACTCGCGTTAGAGTCCTCAAAGTTATTCACATTCTTCCATGGCCCATATATAAATTTCTCATGACCACCATTAAATCTCAAGCTATTAACATCCAAGGACATCAATCTTTTGCCCCAAAGCACATATTTTCAGTTTTGGTTTTCACTCAAGGTCGCCTAAGCCTCTAGAGTCCTCAAACTCGACATTTTCTCCCTGGAATCCTTAGGGTTATTCACATTTGCACACATCTCTCGCCAATGTACATTGGGCATGACAGTCAAACATCATATGCTACAAAGGGTCATATTCCAAGTCCCGGTCTCTGCTTTAAGCCTCCCAAATTTCTAGGCACGCAGGCAGGTACATCCGGCTAACCTTAGAACTCACAAAATCATGCTTTGTTGTGCATGATCAGCACCTATCGCACATGACCAGCAGCTATCGGGACTCTTAAATCATGTTTCGGGTCCCGTTTTCAATCACGTGCATGATCGCCCATTTAGTGGCCAAACTTCAAGTTAAACATATTGGAACTCATCTTAAGGCAACCCAATGCATAGACATACAACCCGATGCGTATGGCTAGCTCTCGAGCCCACAATAACCTCGCTTTTTAATCAAGATCAGCTCTAACGCAACACAACCAGCAACATATTTTCTCACCATGGACAGCAAACATTACGCACGACCAGCCGTAACTATCAACTTCCAACAAACATTCAACGCTCAAAAACATGACTATCGGCCTTAGAACTCAATCTAGCATCAATTCTAACATAATCCATCAATCTAACTCAAGGTTTAGGGGCGGTGCTCACTCTAAGATCGAGCTTGGTGTCGAGGAGGGGACGGCACGAACGGCACCAATCCACGAGGATCCGAGTGAGGGCACTAGAGGGAGCTCCGGCGGTCCGAGGTGCCAAAAGCCAGCTTGTATACCCTCTGTTCAAACGAGATTTTCGAATGTTCTAGAGCTCCATTTGAGTTTATTTTTGAATCAAATGAAAGATAAGAGAGAGACGAAGAGACTCACACTAATTTGAGGTCAATCAGAGCAGCGATGCTCTCGGAATCGCCGAAACAAGATGGGCACAGAATCTGGAAAACTGATTGTGCAGGGGTCACGGTTTCTCATTTTTCCGCGAGGTTCAGGGGCTCATCTTGTGAAAAAAAATTTAGATCCTCGAAGCTTGTTCTCTTGTGGTTGTGTGGGCGAAAACGGAGGTCGATTCGGGCTCCAGATGAGCCTGAACAAGCCGTTCTCTCTCGGACGCGCACTGGAACCAGTGGCGACGGGATTTGGGCAGTCAGGTTTGAGGAGCTGTTCCGGCCAACTCCGGTGGCTATTTGGTGTGATCCTGGTGTCGTTGGAATCGTCTGGAAGAGAGGAAGAGAATGGCAGTGTTTTTAGGGAAAACGGAGATCTACAGAGAAAGTTATAGCCGTCGGAAGGTAGGGTGTGCAGGGGAGAGCCGAGAGAGAGTGTCGCGAGAGAGAGAGAGAGAGTAAGAGAGAGAAGTGCTCATGAGTTGTGAGGGAGTAATGGTGGGAAAGAGAAGAATGAGGAAGGAGAGAGGGTCTTCTTTCCAAGGCATGCATTGAGAAGGGAGTCTACCATTGCATGCTTGGATGGGGAAGTGCAAAAGGGACATTCATGGGAAATTGGAGGGCACTAAGTTAGAGGGATTCCCTCTAGAACATAAAACAATTAGGCTCTCCTTTCAAGGTCGGTCCGATGAGTGGGGGACTTACGCAGTACACTTCCTCGAAATGCGCGCGGTCGGGACTGGATAAAACTTTACTGCGTCTGATACGCTTCGCAAGGCTAATCCAGCCTAATACTCTAATTACTCTAAAAGTATTCTATTAACAATCTAGGGAGTCTCTAACGAGCGAGAGGCGAAACAAAATTCTTTTATACTTCTATCTTTCTTTCCAATTTTCAGAGCAACCAATTAATTGCAAAATCACTTAATCCACGTCCAGATCATCTCTGTGATATTCCTGGAAGTTCGGTCGTCCAAGTTCGGAATTCGTTTTGTGGCTCCATCCATCTGGCAGCGACTCTAGTAAATACTCAAGCCAACGGGCGGCTCATTGGGAGATACGCGTATCGACTGATCAGGTCCACGTACTTTAAATCCCCTGATAGCCTTTCCCCTTCGGTTGGCCAGCTCGGAGTAGCTTATTCCAAGTGAGATTAGACTAGAGCGCCCCAATGAATATATCCATTCTATTTATTAAACTCCGAAAATGGATCGAAATTCCGGACTGTCACATTCTTCCCCCCTTAAAAGAATTTCGTCGTCGAAATTTGCCCCTCACTTTCGTTTTATCGATACATCGCTCTTATGGTCATTACTTCTGCAATCATGCGGCCCAATCATACCTTCGCTGCGCGGCTTGATCATTCACTTTTCTTAATTGTCACATCCCATAGTCTTAGCTATTCTGAGAGATCCTCGTCGACTCAAGTACTCATGGATTCAATTGGCTATATCAGCTTGTGTTTCATTGACAGATTCCTTTGAACAAGCCTAGTTCACCTCGCACCCATGCCAATTCACTCGGCACATTTTAGGATCACAATGTCCATCGCATTGCACTAAGCGGAACGCCCACTACAATTTAGGGCGTAATACATCTTAGCCCTTCCATGATGCCATTTCCACGTGCTATGTCTGAGGTTCTGTTGGTTACGGTCTTTCAAGTACAACATGTTTCACACCCCACCACGACGCTATCGGATCACGACCGACTAGCTCGTGTGGATCTCATCACAATCCACCCTGACCACACAGCAGGGGAACCACTCCGATCACAACGGAGGCACAACACAGTTTTCTGACTTTCACCAACATCTCCAAGGCACTTCGGCACTTCCCATTCAGGGTATCTCATTGACAACTCAAAGAATTTCTTGGGCTCTACTTTCTTTTCGCTTTTTTTTTCTCTATCGGTAAATTTCATTTGATGATGCTCTCCAGGCTTGTTCCTTTTCAGGCTACATACATACCAATTCTCTCATATACGAAACTTCGCTATTCACTTTAGCGACTTCATGAGCGAGTATTATGCAATTGGTTGCATCCCTTTAGCCCAAGGTGCCTGAACAGCCTTTTCAAATCGTGGGCTCAATCACTACTTTACATCAACCCATGACCAGTGTCATACTAACGATATCTCACATGGGACATTGCTTTGCATTTAAAGTTTTAAGGGTCTACACCACCCATTCGCCTAACTCTCTTGGCGACTTTAAGTAGTCCTTAACGCGTTCTCAGTTTACTTGATTGTACCAATCACCGACCAGATACATTCTGGTTCCGTTATGCTCCTCTCGCCCACCTTATCCTCTATTGGCATCTACTCCTCAGGAATCCTTCATGTCTCGCAATCGTAATCCTTGACATGGTCTTCGCCGAACTAATGCTCATAAATCCACCTGGCCACAACTTAACTTTATTTTCACTCAATCATGCCAGGAATGCTCTTAGTAATCACTCTATCTAAACCATCAAGGTCTGACATAATTGAAGTCTATGGTCTTTTGATATCGAGTCTTCGCAATTCCATATCCACAATCGATTTTTCAAGGCTAACCAGCAGACCTCCCAATTCAAGCCTATCGACATTTGGTCGTTACTCTTCTTTTTACAACTCTCGCTTTCACGCCAACCCTTACACTCCAGGTCAGGTGCAATTGGCGATGTTTGGTCCATTTACTTGACCCACGGTCATCACTTACCTCAAGGTCATCCTTGGAGAGTCTGACTAACTCTACGTTCAATTATTTCTCATTTCACCCATCCCAGGGGCTTCTCTATATCCATCGGGGTCGTTATTGAAATTCACAACCCTGACCATCAAGTGTCACGCAATTTTAAGCTTAGGGTCCGTAATTATCAGGTGCCTTAATCCCATATCCTCAAGTCCCCGAACTCATATTCTCTAGTTCGCAAAAATAAATTAGTTCTCCCGCTAATTTATTTAGGTTTCTAATCGACCTACCAAAAATGATTAGTGGCGACTCTAATTTTTAAAATCATTTAAACACAAACCAAAGTTGCGATTCGGTAGGACTTGGGAGGGTCCACGTTAGGTTAGTTAATCTAATTAACCTGATAATCCGTTCACCTAGAAAAGAAAATTATTTTTCGGGTCGCGACAGACTCCGCTGGGGAAGTGTTCTTAATTTTTGAAAATTTAAGTACTTAGAGGACTTAGGCCATAGAAAATTCATGAAAATTCATTTGGTTTGATAATTGATTGGATTTTATCCTCTAGGTGTTAAATGGTTTTGCAGAATGGGAGTTATAAGGGATGGAGTGTTTAACTAACCCTTTGTTTTGCAGGTTGGTGTAGGAATTATTTGTTTAAATTATGCACATTATTAAAGCGGTGTTTACATTTAAATGTCGTGCATGTGTTTACAGTTTTAGCACTACTTCACACACGTCCCATGGCCAGACCTGGGCTACTAGTTTTAGGATGGTATTGTGATTTGATTTTAGCGTTTGGCGTGAGATCACGTCGAAAGTTAGCCTAGATTCAATCCCGAACCTTTTTTTAAAAATGAGTTTCAAAAGTTAGGCCTCAGGCTTGGTAAGATTACCAAAGCAGTGGCTTTAATTTTTAGCTCGAGCAGATGAAGTGGGAAAGCTTGGCTAATCCTGATTAGGTCGTGAGATCACGGCTAATCTTGATTATGTGCGCGATATTGTCACCTTGCCGTAAGTCTTTCGCTTCAATTTGTCAGCCTTTAGAGTAGATAGGCTAAGATTTAAACTCACGATTCATTTGCATGTCTATGTGACCTTCATGGTATTTTTCAAGGTAAAAGTAAGATTTCTAACTCTATCTTGAATTTATTTTTGGTCGGTCCATGTTAGGCGTCGGTCAAATTTTAAACTTAATATCATCGTCATTTTTCAAAAGAAAATAAAAATTAAGTTGGTATCCCATTTCTAAAAAATGATGAATGTGAAAAAATCCCTTCGAGGAATTTTGTTGATCGATAAAAAGATTTTGTCACATTTTTCCTTAATGTTTCAATGGACCCAAGGTTTTCTCAACAAATTTACCTTGAAAATTCATTCTGAGGAAAAAAGAAATTTTTTCGAGAAATAAGTTATAAAATCTGCAAGGAAATTCTTTCTAAAGAAATTTACCCATGTTTTTGTGAGAAAGTTTTCTCCGATTTCTCATCAAACGAAGAAACAAAATTGGACTAATCTAGGAGTCATGGATCGACCCCTTTTGGATCGCATACTAATTATTTCCTTTATTTTTGCAGGGAATTATAGGTACCCTGGGCGGAAGCGAAATTAGATTCAACAATACGCCGAAGATAATCATGGGGAATATGAAAGGATGGGTAGTCATCGATACCTCGACCGATAATCCTGGAGGCAAGCAAAGAAGTCCTGTAGACAGAATTGCGTCAATCAATGGGCATGTATGAATTATGTATTTTGATGGGGTCGTAAATTTATCGGGCCTGGGGGCATTTTAATGTTTTGAGAGGGGTTTCTGTATTTTTGTTGAAAAAGCACGAAATGCGTAAACAGAACTCATAAAGCAAATTCATCTTTCGGTGCCTTCTTGATTAAATCAACTAAAGGTCAGCCTTGAAATTTACTCGGATTCGAATAATGTGGAGAACTTTTGAGGATCGGTGTTTTATTAATGAGCATGGCCCACAATCATTCCTCCCAACGCTACAGGCAATTGACACGAACAAGTAGACGCTGAAAGAAATAAAGTATGATTGAAGTGGGGCACGAAACAGATGGCCAGGTTTATTGGCATACTAATCGAGTGGTCAGAACGATAATAATGACCAGTTGTGGGTTTTACTGTGATTCGTGGGGGCTGCCGCCGAATTCTTTTTCCATGTCTTCGATATCATCATCAGAGAGGAGTGATGGTGTCTTACCTTTCGTCTGTTAGGTTGTGTATCATCATTTTTACAATCACCACCTGTCAAGATAAGATATGATTGAGGCTATCCTACTAGTTGAGGCTGGGACATGTTCACTGTATATTTTTCGGAGGCATGATTAATAGAGATGGATTAGATCTAGCAGAGGTGAATGACCTTACGAAGGTTATGCCTAACAGTCCCTCTTCCTGAAGAGAAGATTGCACTGAACTATGACGGTTCATATGACGTAAAGAAAGTCCTCCCAGAAGGTGCTCTGATCCTAACCAACTCGGATTTTTCTATTGACTCTGATTTCGTGTGGAAATGAAGAGATGGCGCGAAGATAAAAATATAGACATGCGAAACATTCCTTTTATTCCATACATCAACAGGTTTTACAATAGCTCACTGGGTAGGAAAGGTAAAGCCAAACTGAGCCCTGATAACCATTACGAAAGAGCTCAACTGACTCTCCAAACAGTTGATGCCTTGGGTGCACCGGGCGCTAACGGGATTAAGCTCCGCGAGCCTAAAGAAGAGGCGATCGCACTTCTCCTTAGCTTGGGCCATACTGGCCTCATAATGCTCGACGGCAAACTCCAAGTCCGAAATCGCTGCCCTCTCGAAAGCAATGTCTGCCGTAATGTCATCAAGTCTCTCCTGCAGCCAACCGCATTTGCACCTCATCACAATATTGCCTGGCTCCTGTTCGGCGTAAGTTCGGACCAAGGCCAGACGATCCACCAACTTTCCCCTCTCATGAACCAGCCACGAAAGCTGATCGTTGGCAAACTTTAGGGCCTTCTTGTGATTATCAGCCACAAATGTGATTGTTTCCAGATGCTCGTGCCGGTCTTGGTAACGAGCTTTCACAACCGTAGTCACAAGGACCGTCTCATAAACTCGATTATAGGCAGCCAGAAAATTGATGAAGAGGGTCGAGAAGTTCCGATACTCCTTCCCCAGTTGGGTACCCTAAACAGAAGTAGCGTCCACGATCCTGAATAAACAGAGGATTTCAGCCTCAACGGTAGAGTTTTGGGCTATATGAGTGTAACCTCTACCAAGAAGATTGTAGAGTCTCTCCCACCCAGCCAAGACTTCGGCGGAGAAGGTATGGTTAGGAGAATTGGCCATTTTTGAAAGCAGTATACGAAAGAAAGAGAGAGAGGTGAAGCAGATGAGCGGAATGCGAAGATGGTAATCTGCTTTGAAGTAAATATTGATTTCATAGTGATGGTATCAACCAGTCAAGATTTCTCTTATCTACCATTCTCTATTGGCACCACCCTCGTTGGCTCGAATTCCCATCAGATGGCGACCTCGAGCCAAGCGAGTCTGAAATCTCCGCAGAAAGTTTGACGAGACACCGTCACTTTGAAAAAGAAGACGGAAAGACGAGCTGAGTGGAAGACACGGCAAACCTTAGCGAAAAGAAGAGAAGGCTTGTTTTCATTTGTGAACGGGGAAAAGACCTCACCTGCATCGCCGACGCTCGAGATAGGTGGAGGAAATAACAACAGGAGCTCTACTACTATGAAAAGGATGAAAGAAAATAAACCATGCAGAAGACACGGCAAAAGGTTGAGAAAGACAGGAATCTTGGAGGGAGCGATACGATTTATGAACCCACGCCTAAGTTTAAAAAAGAGGCATTCTCCTGAAACATTCATCCGTGCTCAGAAAAAGTTTCGAAAGCATACTCGGTCGCTCAGAAGAATTCAGAGTGAGTGAGAATACAAGAGAAGATAGCAGATCTTGAGAAATCATCAACCAAATCGAAGATGTCTCAACCCAATACTCCGGAGAACTATCGTTGCCTACTAAATATGGGAGAGGAAGAGTTCGAAGCCATGTTTGGGATCGAGCCCATAAAGCCTGGCCCTTCCGCCAACGACGTCCAAGATCTCAGTAAAGATAAGGACAACAACGGTAAGGGTCAAAAGAAGCGTTACCGTCGCCATACTAAGGAGCAAGTATAAAGGCTTGAGGATTTCTTCAGAACATGCCCTATGCCAGACGGCAAACAGAAAATGGAACTGAGTCAAGAGCTAGGACTTGAACCTTCGTAAATCAAGTTCTAGTTTCAAAATAGGTGAACCCGAATGAAGACTTGTCATGAGCACAATGAAGCCAAGTTTCTAAGAGTTGAAAATGAAAACCTCCGAGTGGAAAACAAGATGTATAAAGAGGCTTTTGAATCCGCCACCTACCCCAACTGCAATAGCCTCCTCCTCACCTTCGATGAAATGCATGATCTGAGGATCGAAAATGCACGTTTAAGAGGTGAGTTAGACCAGTTTGTAACAGGATCGAGTTATATTGGAAGAGGGTACAAAAGGACCAATGCTACTGGATCATCATCAATACCTCCTGAGGAAAAAGGGACAGATCACCACCAAGCGAACATTGACGATGATCTTTTCGCCATAATCAACTAGTTTGATATCGGTAAAGCATTGAGGCTGTAATTCACATGCTCAGCTAGTGACCACCAGACCTTCAATATGGTCGATGCATACCTAATCCGGGATGAAGCCAGCTGATCATGGGAGAGCCTGTAGAGGAAGCAGAACCGATCTTGAATGAGTGAATGTGTTTTATTTCCTTGCATGATGTGTTTTTCTGCTTTTGTAAGTTATGTAAAAGTAAGGAGTAATAATCCGACTTCCCCTATTAAATGCTTGAATCCGCCACCTCACCAACCCCAGGGAAGAATTAATAGCGAGCAAAAATCCATATAAACTCGAAGGGTAGTTCCGTATCGTTCCAATTTACCCTCAATTGCTCCAAGTTTTAAAATTAAGCCCCTCCTATTCTCAGGAATTTGCAAATTGACCCGATAACGGTCATGCCCAAATGCGAAGTCCTCATATTGAAGGAGACTGGGGTCAAATCTACTCATAGACATTATCGCAAGACGGATAGATTCAAAAAAAAAAAGAAAAACACGAGCAAAAGATGCAAGCAATTTCAAAAATGGGTAATTCTGTATCGTTCTAATTTACCCATAAACGTGTTGAGTTTTGAATTGATTTATTCTGTTTTAACAGGGACTATAGATTGCCTTGAAAAGAACCGTGATGTGGAATTGCCCAATGCAAAGTAGCAAGACCACGCCATCTCAACGGTTAACTCTTAAAAGAAAGCCTCCATCGACGCCTACGGTCCAATGGGCCTGATGGCATGGAGAATGACAGTGGTCCGAAATATCCCGAGTTCGATCCCCAATGGTGGGGAATGTTGTAAGTGTTGTAAATAAATAAAACAACTTTTTGCGCATTTCTTTTTGCAGAAAGAAATAGGAATACTCGACGAGCAATACCAAGGTCAGTATTTTGTCGTGAGCTTAGCCTAATGTTGAAGCGTCCAGCCAAAGCCAAGGGAAACTCAATCTAGTGAACTTGATAAAGGGGTCACGCAAAACATTCAAGATGAAGGGTAAACCAGTATCGTATCCAATTCATCATTTCTAATACTAACTAACACGTTTTCTCCTCCATTGTTTGACAGGAAATGTCTAACTTGACATACCCATGGAGAAAATCCCGAGTGGTAAAACTGGTAAAGGAGTTGCGCGAAGCAGTCAAGGGTAACTTAGTATCATGTCCAGTTCATCATTTCTGATACTGGCTAACATGTCTCCTTCCTTTTTACAGGAAATGTTAAACTAACATCTGGTACGTCAAAGAAAACAGCCCCAAGGGGCCAAGTTATGAACGTCTGATGCGATCTGTCTGATGAAATAGGGGAAATCAATGACGAACCCTAGATCGAAAAGAGGCAAAACCAGAAACAAGCTACTCCTTGACTCGGGGAATAGGCCCCTAATGTGTTGATCCGCTCACACAACCAGGGGAAAGTTCCATACTTGTACATTGTATTGCCATATTTGCATGATGTTTACACATTCCATGATTTATGCATGACTGTTCTGCATGTTCAATTTGTCAATTTTGACTGGGGGTATAAACTGTACACGATGCATCGAATGTACAGAATGGGGCATGACAGGACGATGAAAGGTAAGCCATTTCCACATACGTCCTATATTTAATCCACAGTGAGTTGAGCGGTAGACAGATTCCACATTCTCCAAGGTAATGGGTTTTCTCGCAAAAGGTACGATAGTCGAAGTGAATGAGACATTCATTCTCCATTCCAAACACTTCAGGCAACCATTGACAATCCATTTGAACGGTGATTTCATTTCATAACCCTATCAAGAACCGCTCCACATTGGGGCAAAACAGAGGTAATTCCAACAATATCATGAGATAAATGGTTAGAAATTCTCTTGCTTGGACTAACATCAATCTTCGAGTGTTTCTTTGCATGGTACTCGAATTTTAATTCAAGTGCTTTAGGATGACGAGGAGCATTTATTTTCTCTATCCTACACACTCATCCTTTGCATAACCCAGCCTGCAAATTCATTTCTCAAGCCCATGTTGGTGATCCTTGCTCATTTTAAGGTAACGACCACCAATAGAGAATTCTCGAATTAGCCCATTTCATATGCTAGACTTTCGTGTAATGTCTAGTATCATTTGTTGAAAATCATCTTGTTGCTAAAATTCAAGATCACAAGATTGTTAAACAAAAGAAAAAGAAAAACAAGTGTAGCCTAAAGAAAATGGGCCTGCTTCCAAACAAAAGGGAGTCGGGAGTAAGAAAAGCAAAGGATACTCCAAAGAATCTCGAGCATAAAGAGCAAAGTGCCTATCAAAAGCAAGGCCAATGCCCATATATCTATAATGAACTTTTGACTTCGAACATACATTTTGAATTCCCGAAAAAGGATCCCCAAAGAAGTTAGTTTGCAAAGTGTAAAAGAACTACCACCCCTCAGCCAATGGTGGTATTCATTGAAGACAAATTCAGGAAGGTCAAAGATCGGTGACAAGACTGCAATGATCACCAACACCAAGCCCTTCTCACATATTTTTCTGAGCCAAAACGAACCATTCGTTTCTCAGACCCAAATACCGATCTACGTTACGACCCTCGAAAGTCTCTTCTAATTAGAGCACTTGAATTAATGTAAGAGTTGAATGACTTTAAGCATTGCTCGAAGAAGTTCGAGCAAGATTATTTCTCTCTAATTTTACAGGGTTCTTGACTTGTAAACCCAAAGGAGATGAAGAAAGCTTTTTTGTTAATGGCCTTGACTCGAAATGAGTCCCATTTGATAAGCCTTTGACCCAACCCACATTACGATCCTAATCAAGACCTCCAGATCGGCTTGATCGTATCAATTGCGAGATCACTCTGACCCTCGCTGAATGTGATGATGGTAATGTTGAGTGATTTATTTTCAAATCCTGCAATCAGGATAAACAAGCCTTTCTCAAGAGTGAGAGAAAGCCCTTTCGGACTGAAGTCCCCATTTAGGTTACATTCGAGGTATTCATGATATGATAATCTCCTTGAACAGAATTGGTAATGCAAACTTGACAGAATAGTTATGCATGATTCACGTTTTGAGTGAATGCATCATGAGTTACCACACAATATTGTTTCTAATCATTGTAAACTTAGCTGAACAAGTTTTGCATGAACCAGTGAACTCATTGATAAAAATACTTGCGCATGTTGTTTCTGACACTGCCTGACAAGTAGCAAATTTTTGATGTTCGAGTTACCTTTCAATGTCTCGAAATCCATTTGGCGATTATTGAATGAACAAGCCTAACTGTCAAGAAAATCACTAGGCATTTTCCCAAATCCTCAGGTAAGTATACCTTCAACCTAAATTTTTGAATGAATTCTGACGATTGCCAAGGTGCTCGAATCCAGTGCGACGCATACAGGTAGCCCAAAGTCCTTCCTACAGGCAACCAAAGTCCTTCTTACAGGCAACCAAAGTCCTTTTTATAGGCATCCAAAGTCCTTCCTACAGGCATTCCAAAGTCCTTCTTACAGGCACCTAAAGTCCTTCTTACAGGTAATCAAAGTCCTTCTTAAAGGCGTCCAAAGTCTTTCCTACAGGCACACCAAAGTCCTTCTTATAGGCACCAAAGTCCTTCCTACAGGCACCCAAAGTCCTTCCTACAGGCAACCAAAGTCTTTCTTACAGGCAATCAAAGTCCTTTTTACAGGCATCCAAAGTCCTTCCTACAGGCACACCAAAGTCCTTCTTACAGGCACCAAAGTCCTTCCTAGATGTACCTAAAGTTCTTCTTATAGGCAATCAAAGTCCTTCTTACAGGCATGCAAAGTCCTTCCTACAGGCACAAAGTCCTTCTTACAGGCAACCAAAGTCCTTTCTACAGGTAAACCAAAGTCCTTTCTATAGGCAAACCCCTAAAGTCCTTTCTACAAGCATACCAAGTCTTTTCTACATGCACCAAAGTCCTTACAGGCATCCCAAAAGTCCTTTCTACAGGCACCCAAAGTTCTTTCTACAGGCACCCAAAGTCCTTCTTACAGGCACCCAAAGTCCTTCTTACAGGCACCCAAAGTCCTTCTTACAGGCATGCAAAGTCCTTTCTACAGGCACACAAAAGTCCTTCTTACAAGCACCAAGTCCTTCTTACAGGCACACCTAAAGTCCTTTCTACAGGCATACAAAAGTCCTTCTTACAAGCACCAAAAGTCCTTCTTACAGGCAACCAAATGTCCTTCTTACAGGCAACCAAATGTCCTTCTTACAGGCACCAAAGTCCTTTCTACAGACACCCAAAGTCCTTTCTACAGGCACACAAAAGTCCTTCTTACAGGCACCAAAGTCCTTCTCACAGGAATTTTCATGGGGTGACCCACCATACGGGTCAAATCTTGATCCAATTTTAATCATTAGAGTTCTTTCATTAGGAAATCTGCCATGGGGTGACCTACCATATGAGTCCAAGTTCAACCACCATAAGGTTTTCTTATAACGAATCCTTAGGTTCCCATTCCATTTTCAACAAGAGCAGTCAACTGCTACACAATGGACAGGTAAGTATCAGGTAAACTCTCCTCTTTGTCTCTCATTCACTGCATGAAAGCCTCCTCCAACCGGGTCTGGATCGGAACTTGCAAAAGGGGTATTGGAAATCAAATGTCACGACTCTTTTTATTTCATTGTGTTGAGTCGATTAGGATTCAGGTGTCATCTTGTCTTTGAAATGAACCTCTACCGAGCTTCCTTTCAAAGAGGGACAGCTGTTGACACCTGATTTTTAATCATTTTTTCTCTTTTAAAATTAATAGAAAATCCACAAAAATTCATAAAATTGAAAAATCAATTTTGGGGGCCTTGGCCAAGCCTCGGGAACCAATTTTGAATAAAAAATGATTTTTCATATTTTCAGTATTTTTGGGTATTTTTATTTTCGAAAATTAATAGAAAATCCATACAAATTCATAAAATTGAAAAAATCAACTTTGGGGGCCTTGGCCAAGCTTAGGGAACCCATTTTGAACAAAAAATAATTTTTCATATTTTTGGTATTTTTTAATATTTTTCAGAAATTAGGGAAATATTTAATAAATAAATAGCATTTGAGGCCACAAAAATATAAAAGAAGAGTCAGTATTTTTCTTCTAATTTTCTTTTCATATTGGCCAAAGAAAAAAAAATATATCTGGAATTGGGAATTACTACAGTAATCTCATTTTCAGATTAAATAAACAATATATAGAAAATTCATTTTTAACTCTGTAATTTTTAATTTTTGCATTTCTGGAGTCGTGACATTGTCCCATAATAGTCCATATCTTTCAAATGACTCCATAGTGGATTTTTCGTTATTACATTCGGTTTTCTGAATTCAATTTGTCATTTAATGGAACTCGATCTAGACCCACTACTTCTGTGAGACATTGGACCTCTGTTCTAGTAGATTCTGTTCACGAGATGGATTTAAACAGCCTCGGCTTTAATGTCAAGGCAACATGTCAAGAAAGTGATTTCAAGCTTCAAGTTCCTTTTCCTTGGCAAGCTGCAGTGAATACAAAGAAGGGGTGTTGATCCATTCATTAGAGGAGAAGTCTAGCAAGTTTTACTTGGCTACTATGATCCCAAGAGCACATTTGATGAAAGAGAGTAGGTAAGGCAACGTCACAGGAATCAATATGCGGTGAAGAGAGCGAAGGTTCTCGTGTTGGAGAAGTGCATGATTCCCTGTGGGAGATCCGGTTTTTATGAAAGAGATGAGTATACGTTCGATATTAGGTCTTTTGCAATGTTCGGTTTCAGCAACAAGGGAAATTTAAACTCGATAACTAAAGCACTAGCGACCATGGGCTGTAAGATGGAAGTTATACCTGATCTAACTACAGTCCACTTCCGTTTGTCTAATGACCTTTCTATTAGAATGCACAAAGAATACAATGATTTCCCTAAGGAACTGATTGTCAGATCTCCTCACGAGAAGGAAGGGATTCTCATGTCCTTGGAGCAGCCTATACCTCTTTGGACAGTTCATTCAGAAATCTATTGAGTGCTTAACACTTGCCTACTATCTGAAGCTATAACTCAAAAGTACAAAATGATCCGGAATTGTTATTGTTCATAGATGCAGAGTTTTTATTGTGCTTATAGTTAATGCATCGTAGACACTAATGGCAAATGTAGGTATGGTAATTTGTGACCGGCATTTTGGGGGGATTAACTATCCTTATTGGTGGCGTTAGTGGAATTGCCAAGTCCTCGGCAAATGAGTTAGTTGAACAGGGCGGTGGTAAACAATACAGGGCAAACGTGACTAATATCATCCTTGAAAATGGAAAGGCTGTAGTAGTTAGGCTCTCAGATGGAAGGAAGTTCTTTGCTAAAGACCATAATATCTAATGCCACAAGATGGGATGGCTTTGGTAAGTTTTTCTTAAGGAGAAAATCTGCCAAAAACAAGAAAGAAACTCCCAGGCGTTAAAGCACCATCGTTTCTCGCTAGCCACATGGGGGTTAGAGTTGAGGTTTTGCCCCACGATACTGATGGCCATTATTTCGTGATGGGGAACAAGAGCGCCAAAGTCCATCCCGATAAAAAAATGGGAGAGAGCGAAAGATGGTGATACACATATTGGATGGGTCTTGCCTACATCCAACACTGAAGAACCTGGTGCGGAGCCTGACCTTAAAAATGGAGCTGGAGGTGTGAGAGAACTTTATGAGATTGCAAGAACGGTCTACTCTGGAAAATATACAGTTCCTATTCTCTGGGATAAGAATCTGAAGACAATTGTCAATAATGAGAGCTCAAAGATCATTCGCATGCTTAATTCTGAGTTCAATGGTTTTGCAGAGAATGCCGATCTTGACCTTTATCCTCCTCGCTTGCGAGCCCAGGTAGACAAGGCTAATGAATGGATATATTACTGTATAAATGATGGAGTTTATCAATGTGGGTTCGCTAAACAGCAGGAGCTTTACGAAGAGACTGTGGAGAAGTTATACAAAGTTCTAGACAAATGCGAGGAAATACTTAGCAAGCAGCGCTATATTTATGGCAATATACTAAGTGAGACAGGTATCCAGTTGTTTGTCACACTTATAAAATTTGATGAGGAACTTAAGCTATGAAAAAGAAGAACTCATGATGACACATGGCTGGTGGAGTCGCCGAAAGAAGAAAAGAGGATTCCCATTCAAAAAGAAAAGAAACGCAAGAACACATCTGCAGAGGAAGGATGGGCGTTTCGGCGAAAATCGAGATGGTGGAAAACTCCATGATAGCTGGGGGTAATAATATAAAATGGGGGAGTTAATTTATTCTAGTGGGTAGCCCCACTATCACGAAGGAGCGGCTGTTCCTTCCTCTTGCGTATTCTCAGCGCTTGGTCAATGTAGTTACAGTGACAAAAAGCAAAAGGAGATGATGAAATCCACCGAAAGAATTATAAGGAGAGAGAGCAGAAAGGAAGGGACAAGCGCATGGGGGAGCAAAAAGGTAGACAGGACAAAGGCTAATGGGGAACTTGATGCGCGTCGTCAACGCAATAAAAATAAATCCTTATCCGACCTAACTAAAATGTAGCAAGGACAAGCAAGGGTCGAATCCACAGGGAATTGTACTACGAAATTCTCTTAACGTTATTCTCGGTAATTGTCTTGAGGTCAAGTGGAAAATAAAATGGGTAATCTTGAATTAAAAGCAATAACAGAAAGTAATAACGCGAACTATCAATGATGAGAGATCTAGGACATTTAACTTCCCCTAACGCCTTGCTTAGATTGATCCTTCCCTCTTCGGTTATTGACTTCTTGAATTACTAACCTAGAGTTCTATTATCTTCTTACGCCTCTTCCGAGTGCTCTAAAAACGTATTCTCGGTATCGAGCTAATCACTCTATTCCTAGGCAATTAACTAGTGAGAACCCATTATGTGACAACCCTAATTGGTCACCTAAGGTGATCGGGTATATTCTTATCCTTCTCACTGATTAGTTCCGTTTTCCAACGCGACACTAACTTAGGCTATCCAGTCCACGACTTAATCTAAATAACTTTTCCAAGTTCATTTAGATTACCATATCAAATTAATTGATGATCAGTCAATCAATTGCATTAAGAACAAGATCTGAATAAATAATTCGCTGAAATCAATAACACGAAGAAAGGAATTCACTTTCTAAACAAAAGTACTAGGTTCCATTGTAGCCCTAGAAAACCAATTTAGTTCATAATTAGGAAATTATACATCACGAATCCAGAAGAAAACATAGAAAACGACATCAAGATGCAGAAGATAAGGAGAAAGAACTCTGTCTCCGATCTTCCGACTCCAAGATGAGCACTCTAAATCTCGATTCCTCTAGAGCCCCTTAGTGTTGCTTAACGTTCTTTCTCTGTTGCTACACCCCAGAATTCTCTTCCTTTTCTCAAAGATGAATATATATATATATATCTATATCTCCCGATTTGTCCCTCACGAAAAGATATCCAAACAGATAACCTTCCTAATTTAACTCAACCCTAGTCTAAAATATTTCTTAATTTACGAAAACGCCCTCCAATCTCCGACCGAATCACTGAAAGATGTTCTCCGCGTGCTTGGTGACTTCTGCAAACAACACGTCACTAAGGATGGACCGACGCATCTTTGGATTGGACGGACGCGTCTTCCATGCAGGCGGACGCATCCTCCTTGCTTCTGGAGAGCGACGGACGCATCTCTCTAGTTAGACGGACGCGTCCGTCATGCTTCTGAATTGGCTTTGTGGCGACGGACGCGTCCCTCATGCTTCTGAATTTCCTTTGTGACGACGGACGCGTGCTTCTGAATTTCCACATGAAGGGCAGACGCGTCTCTCTTTAACTCGGACGTGTCCCTCACCTGTAAATAATCCTTTAGTCATTAAATAACTTGGAGATAGTAGAAACACCTTAAATAACCTAAAATTGATGAAATTACTTCAGCTAGTTGCACATTTTACTCGCGTAAAACGGGCCTTTTAGCTCTACTTTCGTAGAGTCATCAAACCCCCAAACCTACATTTTGCTAGTCCTCGAGCAAAATAACATCAAATAAAATGAATCAAAACTACCAAACATTCCTCAACTATCTCTGAGTCAACTAGTCATGAAATACCTTCTTTTAATATTTTCAGAAGTGATTGTACTTGTCCCCAATAGTCCAATTCATCCCTTTGCTTAACTCGCAGTAAAACAAGTCATATCACTCATCCTCTACTAAAACAAATCATTTTTATTATTTGAGAAAAAACATCTCATGCCATGATAAACAACCGATATTGACAAACCATTCTTTTCAAGCAAAACATGATTTGTAACAATTCTCAGGAACCAGCCTTACATCACTCCATCCACTTGTCTAAGGTTTAAATCAGCCAACACATGCATATTCAACAACTATTCCGCAAGGTTACATGATTCTTAAGTGTCCCATCCTTATAACCACCCATGTAGCAAGAAATCAACCAATGACTCCCAATCCAATTGGACCAAGGCATTAAGTGATGAAGCACTCCTCAGGTTTATTCTCGGGTCGATTAGGGACTAACAGACATCATTAGTACATATCCAGATCACATTGAAACAGAAAATTTAAATTCAACTCTGGACATTGGTACTTAGAACCATAATCACTTATTTCTTCTTCTTCTTCTCTCTTCTTTTTTTTTTAACAAAAATGATCGTTCCCCTAGATTTCATTTCAAGAGATAATCAAAGACACGTCCCAATCCTCATTACTTCACATGTTTTACTAAAACAAAGGTTTGATTCAACCAGAACCCTACCAAGACATGAGACCATGTTTGTTGAAAATCAAAAGGCTTCAGGTTGCAGCTTTGGATTGATCAAAATAACAAGTCTTAACCACAAGTATATTTCCAGAACTCCTCTTTCCATCAAAGACTCGTACGAACTCACTAGTATCGAATAGAAGTTATTCCAAACCAATTAACAACTAGACGTGAGGAATCAGATGCTTGAAAAGACTAACCGGCAGTTATCAAATTCAGACTCTAACTATCAATCCGTAACCTGTAAAATACAGCACCCCCAAACCTATTATTCACCATAACCCATTACTCAGCAACCACAACATATTCATCACTAATGACACCCTCAAACCTACACAAGAACATCGTCTCGATGTAAAGAGAAAGAGGGTAAGAAAGGGACTCCCTTGGGGTTTACTCTTCTTCCGAAGAGTCTTGTTGTGAATTGTCATCTTCGCTGTCTTCTTCGTCCACATACGCATCCCATTGAGTGGCCTGTGAAGACTGCTCCCATGGGATCATGCTCTGGAATTGGGACATGTCGTATCCAGCCGCCGCTCATTGGAAACGCATGTTGTCCTCGTTGCGTCGCAGATTCTCATCAATATGCTCATGGTGGAGGCGGAACTCTTGCCTGGTCACCATGTTTTCTCTCCGCATTTAGCGAAGGAGCTGGAGGACTACATTCCCGGAGTCGGCTGGTGCTGGGGTGTCGGGGACGTCCTAGCTCTCAGGTTAAGGATCTACTGCTGATGCGGATGGTCCCACACGGAGGGCACGTGCGCGTACCCTATTTCTCCTTTGAATTGCCTGCATATCTCGACTACCGGAACCACACAACTGTTCAATATATTTTTCAGTCATAATCGTACCTGGTGGAAGTGTTTCCTCATGGTCTTCAATGGGGACACCAGCTTGACGGCAGAGCATGGTGACCAATGAGGGGTACCAGTATCCCTTCGTTGCTTCCGAGGATTGTAAAATCCCCCTGAATAGAAGTTGGCCTACATTAATCTAGAGATGGGTCAGTATGGCATAAATGAGGATTGCTGGTTCACGCCTGTACAGATTGTGATGAGTTACAGGCATCATATAAAACACTACAAAATAGAACCAAGTTTTGGCAAACCGATCGAGAGTGTTCCATTTGATGGAAACAAACTCGCCATTGTGCATCTCCCATTGCCCTGCTCTATCAGTTAAAACATGTCTAATCTCTTCGGCTTTTTCAACATTCAAGCCAGATCCTACCAATGTTGCATATTCATCGACGTCAGGGATAGGTAACTCAAAGAAGCGATTAAGTGTAACAACGTCAAACTGGACCGTTTTACCACGCACACAGACTTTACTCCCCTGATGGTCTGGTACTCGAGCATAGAACTCGCGAACCACCAAAATAACTGCCGGGTCTCGAGGCTAGCAAAATGTCGTCCAACCCCGTCTAGCCACTTCAGCGGACAGCCAATAATGCTCGACCCCGTCCGGAATACGGGGGATTCCTCTCTCGGAAATAAATTTCTTGTTCCTTGTTAGAGCCTCAGCAAGCCTCCTCTGGGCATTAACCCCGAGGGTGCTTGATTCAGCTCTACCGGTCGGGGCCTTACCCTTATCTCTAGTCGGTTGCTCACTCGCATTCCTAAGTCCAGCATTCTTTGTTCGCACCATACTATGAGTTTCTTAACAAGATGACCTAGGCGTGATGCTCGGAAAGAAGAGATGGAACGGTTTACCTGGATGGAGAGAGATGGCTGCGTCCGTTGAAGAGAGAGCCGGAAGAGGCGTCCTTCGCAGAGGGAAAACCGATCAAGTGACTTGGGCGGTATCGTGATGGGCGTTGGCTGCATCGGGCGAGACGCGTCCTAGCAGAAGAAAAGGGCGAATTAGGCTTAAGGTGTAAAAAACATATGTGATCGACGCCCTTTTATAGGAATGATGGGTGATCGGACGCGTCTCTCTTGTTGGACGGACGTGTCCGTTTTGATTCTGTGTATAGACGGACGCGTCTCACGTGTAGACGGACGCGTCCTTTTAGATACTGTGTAGAGACGGACGTGTCTCTCCTCACTCAGACGCGTCTGTCATGCTAGAAAATGATGGACGCGTCTCTCATTTTATGCGGATGCGTCTGTCGTCCTACTGTGGAGAGACGGACGCATCTCTTATTTTATGCGGACGCGTTCGTTTTGTTTTGTTTTTGTTTTTGTTTTTGTTTTTATTTTTGTTTTTGTTTTTGTTTTTTTTTTGTATGAAAAAGAAATTACAACGAATTTACTTCAAGACTCAATTAAAAAGAAATAGAAAGAAAATTGGGTTGCCTCCCAATAAGCGCCCTTATTTATAGTCGTTTGGCTCGACTTTCTCGGCTGGTCAAGCTTCTTGTAGGTGAGTCGAGGTAGCTTCTCGATCAAAAGTCTCTCCTCGGTAATGCTTCAATCGTTGTCCATTAACTTTGAATGTTCTGTCGGAGTTCGCTGCTTTGATTTCCACTGCTCCGTGAGGCAAGACAGACACCACTTGAAACGGCCCCGACCACTTGGATTTCAACTTACCAGGAAATAACTTTAGTCGAGAATTGAAAAGTAAGACCAACTCACCTGGTGTGAAGATCCTATTGATGATCTTGCTGTCGTGCCATTTTTTCGTTTTCTCCTTATATAGCCTTGCGTTTTCATATGCTTGATGACGAAGCTCTTCAAGTTCATTCAGCTATAAACATCTCTTTTCTCCAGCTCTTGCGAGGTCAAAGTTCAATTTCTTCAACGCCCAATATGCCTTGTGCTCGAGTTCTACTGGCAAGTGACAAGCTTTCCCAAAAACTAATCCGTATGGTGACATGCCAATGAGGTTTTTATATGCTGTTCTATAAGCCCATAAAGCATCATCTAGCTTCAATGACCAATTCTTCCTCGAAGGACACACTGTTTTCTCCAGGATCTGCTTTATTTCTCGATTTGATACCTCAATCTGTCCACTTGTCTGTGGATGATAGGCTGTTGCAATCTTGTGCTTGACCCCATATTTATTAAGCAATGCTTCAAATTGTTTGTTACAGAAGTGTGTGCCTCCATCGCTTATGATTGCCCGAGGTGTTCCAAATCGAGTGAAAATCTGTTTCTTCAAAAACTTAACAACCATTTTAGCATCATTAGCGGGTAAAGCGATTGCTTCTACCCATTTAGACACATAATCCACAGCCATGAGAATGTATTTGTTATTTAAAGACGAAATGAAAGGTCCCATGAAATCTATACCCCATACGTCGAACAGCTCTACCTCAAGGATATTCTGCAACGGCATCTCATGTCGTTTTGAAATGTTCCCAACACGTTGGCACCTGTCACAACATGCAACAAATGTATAAGCATCTTTGAATAGAGTAGGCCAATAAAAACCTAATTGGAGCACTTTCGCTGCTGTTCGATCTCCCCCGAAGTGTCCCCCATAGGGTGATGCGTGACATTGTGCAAGTATGTTTTCCATTTCCTCCTCCGGCACGCATCTCCTGATGACCTGATCTGCACAATGCTTAAAGAGAAAAGGCTCATCCCATAGATAATTTCGCACATCATGCAAAAGTTTCTTCCTTTGTTGAGCATTGAGTTCAGGTGGGATATAATCAGAGACAATGAAATTCACAAAATCGGCATACCAAGGGACTGAACGATTATCAATTAAGAACAAGTGTTCATCTGGAAAAGACTCATTAATCAGTATTTTATCCTTAGTCTGAATTTCATTTTCCAATCTTGACAGGTGATCAGCTACCTGGTTCTCTGTTTCCTTCCTGTCTCTAATTTCCAAGTCAAACTCTTGCAACAGTAAAATCCATCTAATCAGTCGCGGCTTAGCTTCCTTTTTTGCAATCAAATATTTGATAGCAGAATGATCAGTGAACACTATGACTCTTGTGCCAATGAGATAACTACGAAACTTATCCAACGCAAATACTATCGCTAGTAATTCCTTTTCTGTGGTGGTGTAATTCACTTGAGCATCATCAAGCGTTCTACTAGCATAGTAAATGACATGGAAAACCTTGCCTACCCTTTATCCTAGCACTGCACCTATGGCATAATCGCTAGCATCACACATCAACTCAAAAGGCAAGTTCTAATCGGGTGCAATGACTATAGGTGCAGAAACTAACCTCCTCTTTAACTCATCGAAGGCTGAGAGGCATGCTTCATCGAAGCTAAATGGCTTGTCCTTCTCCAACAAGTTGCATAACGGTTTCGTGATCTTGGAGAAGTCCTTGATGAATCTCCGATAGAACCCGGCGTGGCCTAGGAAACTTCGAATTGCCTTGACTGATGTCGGTGGTGGTAGCTTCTCAATTGTCTCGATCTTGGCCTTGTCCACTTCGATGCCCTTGCTTGAAATCTTGTGACCGAGGACAATACCCTCTCTGACCATGAATTGGCATTTTTCCCAATTCAGGATCAGGTTAGTATCCTCATACCGCTTTAACAAGCGAGCTAAATTTGCTAGGTAGTCAGAATATGATGTACTAAAGACTGAAAAATTGTCCATAAAAACTTCTAGTCCATTTTCCACCATATCACTGAAAATAGCCATCATGCATCGTTGGAAAGTTGCAGGCGCATTACACAAACCAAAAGGCATTCGACGGAAGATAAAAGTCCCATATGGACAGGTAAAAGTCGTCTTCTCCTAATCCTCCGGAGCAATCAAGATTTGATTATATCCAGAGTAGCCATAAAAAGCAATAAAATTCCTTACCAGCCAACCTGTCGAGCATTTAGTCAATGAAAGGAGAGGAAAGTGATCCTTCCTTGTGGCTTTATTCAGCTTGCGATAGTCCATGCACACTCTCCATCCCGTCACTGTTCTTGTTGGGATGAGCTCGTTCTTCTCATTAGCTACCACCGTCATGCCACTTTTCTTCGGGACACACTGCACATGACTCACCCATGAGCTGTCAGAGATGGGATAAATGATACCTGCATCCAGCCACTTGAGGACTTCTTTCTTGACCACCTCCTTCATATTCGGATTTAATCGCCGTTGAGCTTCAACCGACGCCTTCTGGTTATCCTCCAGGAGGATCTTGTGCATGCAAACTGATGGGCTGATTCCTCGAATGTCTACAATCGTCCAACCGAGAGCTCTTTTGTGCTCTCTAAGAATCCGAAGCAACCTCTCTTCCTCTTGTGCTGTCAAGTCTGCAAGGATGATTACGGGTAAAGTGTTAGAGGATCCAAGATAAGCATACCTTAGATGCTCCGGCAACGGTTTGAGCTCTAGCGTGGGTGACTCTTCGACGCAGGGCTTTATGGGATTGTTAGGCCGCTCCAATGCTTCGAATTGTCGTGCAAATCTTGGCACGAATGGGGTAGCTTCCATCCTATTCATCATCTCTGAGACTTCTTCATTGTTCGTTGATGTAGAAATCAATGATGCTTCAAGTGGGTCTTCGGGATGTAATTATAGGAACAACTCAGACGAACACCTGTCCATGACATCAAGAAGGAAACACTCATTAGGTTCGCTTGGCCACCTCATGGTCTTGTAGACGTTGATTGTTACTTCTTGGTCGTTGACCCAAATGGTCAACTCCCCTTTTTGGACGTCTATCAGAGCTCGTCCAATTGCTAAGGATGGTCGCCCCAAGATGATAAGGATCTCTTGGTCCTCCTCAAAATGAAGCATAAGAAAGTCAGCCGGGAATATAAATTTGTCGACCTTAACCAGTACATCCTCAATAATGCCCCTAGGATATGTAATAGACCTATCGGCTAATTGCAACGATACCGATGTCGGTCTAACCTCCCCCAAACCTAGCTCCTTGTACACAGAAAAGGGCATCAAATTGATGCTTGCACCAAGGTCGCATAGAGCCTTACTTGAGAATGACGAACCGATTGTGCACGGGATCGTGAAACTACCTGGATCCTTTAGCTTAGGCGGTAGTTTCTTTTGAAGGATTGCGCTACACTCCTCAGTTAGCGTCACGGTCTCAAAATCGCCTAGTCGTCTTTTCTTGGAAAGCACGTCCTTCATGAACTTGACATAACTCGGCATCTGCTCAAGTGCTTCTGCAAAAGGAATGTTAATGTGAAGCTTTTTAAATACATCAAGAAACTTACGAAATTGGGCGTCCTCGTTTTGCTTCCGCGCTCTTTGCGGAAAAGGTAGGGGCGGGCGCTTCAATTTATCTTTTGTAGCTTCCTGCTTCTCCTTCCTTTGTTGTGATGAGACTGCAGCTTCGATAGGAGTGCTGTCTGTTGGAGATGGGTCAACACAGGTGTGGCCATCTACAATGTTAGATGTTCCCTCTTCAGCTATGTCCTTTCTCCTTTCCACATTCTTGTGCACCTCTTGAAGTTCTCGACCGTTCCTCAGGGTTACCGTCTTCACATGCTCCCTTGGGTTGATCTCAATGTTGCTTGGAAGTGATCCTTGTGGCCGAGAGTTCATAGCCTGCGCCAATTGACTTACTTGGTTTTCTAAATTCCAAATGGAAGCCGCTTGATTCTTCGTCAATGCATCTTGGTTGGCCATATACTTCATCATCATCTCTTCAAAGTTTGGCTTCTTCTCCGGCTCCTGAGCTCGAGGTTGCTGGAATCCTGGGGGTTGCTGAAATCCTGAGTGTTGCAGTGCCCGCGGCTCAGCTCCTTGTTACCCTCTCCATGAAAAGTTTGGATGGTTTCGCTATCCTGGGTTGTACGAGTTGGAGTAGGGGTTGTTCCGCTGGTTTCCGATGAAGTTCGCCTCCTCTATGCTTGCCGAGCATTGATCTGTGGTGTGCATGCCTCCACATATCTCGCAGTTGCTTGAAGTCCCTTGCACTGAATTAACACTCACCGTCTCGAATTTCTTTGTGAGTGCCGACAATTGAGCTTGAATTGATGTCAAGGCATCGATCTCGAGTGCTCTAGGTGCTCTCCTTCTAGACATCCGATCAGAGTGCTGATTCGGCAAACAGGTTTTTCTCATAGTCTCCAGGCGGTCCAACCCTTCAATGTAAGATTTCTTCAGAAATGATCCATTTGATGCCAGGTTTAGATCTTTACGCGAGGACTCAGTCTGGCCGTTATAAAATGCTTCAAGTTGTCTCCATCCAGGAAGGTCATGGTAAGGGCACTGATTCAATAGGTTCTTGAAGCGCTCCCATGCTTCAATGAACGACTCCATATCTTGTTGTCGAAACGTTGTGATCTCATTCCTCATCTGTGAAATCTTCGACGGAGGGAAGTACTGGTCCAGAAAGGCTTCCTTTATCTACGCCCACGTGGTAATTGAATTTACAGGAAGTGAATTGAACCAACTCCATGCCCTGTCCTTCAGTGAAAAGGAGAATAGTTTCAACCTCACTGCATCTTGTGGGACTCCGTTCTGCCTGAAAGTATCACAAATACTCGGGAACTTGCTCAGATGTTCGTGTGGATCCTCGAGTGGTGAGCCCCTGAACTGAATTGTGTTCTGTATCATTTGCAGCACTGAAGTCTTGATCCCGTAGTCACGAGCCTGAATCGCTGGTGACGCAATACAGGTGCGATGCACATGTGGCTTTGTCGATGTGAATTCCATCATCGGCCTGTTGTCCAAGTCCGACACTGCATTATTAGCTTCCATCGGGAGCAAATTGTTCCCAACCGGGTTTACCTGGTTATGATCTGCCATGTCTGTCCGTTGTGCTCGTGACCTTTGTCGGAGTAGCCTATGAAAAGTTCTCTCGATTTCAGGATCGAAAGGAATCAGCTCTACGTTTCGACTGCGTCTCATGCAACAAAAATAAAACAAAGAATAAATATATAAGTAAATTAAAAAATAAGTAAAACTTGATCGTCAATTGATCACCGATACTCAAGGTAAAAGAAATTTCGTTAGAAAACAATTCCCCGGTACCGGCGCCAAAATTTGATGCGCGTCGTCAACGCAACAAAAATAAATCCTTATCCGACCTAACTAAAATGTAGCAAGGATAAGCAAGGGTCGAATCCACAGGGAATTGTACTACAAAATTCTCTTAACGTTATTCTCGGTAATTGTCTTGAGGTCAAGTGGAAAATAAAATGGGTAATCTTGAATTAAAAGCAATAACAGAAAGTAATAACGCGAACTATCAATGATGAGAGATCTAGGACATTCAACTTCCCCTAACACCTTGCTTAGATTGATCCTTCCCTCTTCGGTTATTGACTTCTTGAATTACTAACCTAGAGTTCTATTATCTTCTTAAGCCTCTTCCGAGTGCTCTAAGAACGTATTCTCGGTATCGAGCTAATCACTCTATTCCTAGGCAATTAACTAGTGAGAACCCATTATGTGAAAACCCTAATTGGTCTCCTAAGGTGATCGGGTATATTCCTATCCTTCTCACTGATTAGTTCCGTTTTCCAACGCGACACTAACTTAGACTATCTAGTCCACGGCTTAATCTAAATAACTTTTGCAAGTTCATTTAGATTACCATATTAAATTAATTGATGATCAGTCAATCAATCGGATTAAGAACAAGATCTGAATAAATAATTCGCTGAAATCAATAACACGAAGAAAGGAATTCACTTTCTAAACAAAAGTACTAGGTTCCATTGTAGCCTTATAAAAGCAATTTAGTTCATAATTGGGAAATTATACATCACGAATCCAGAAGAAAACATAGAAAACGACATCAAGATGCAGAAGATAAGAAGAAAGAACTCTGTCTCCGATCTTCCGACTCCAAGATGAGCACTCTAAATCTCGATTCCTCTAGAGCCCCTTAGTGTTGCTTAACGTTCCTTCTCTATTGCTACACCCCATAATTCTCTTCCTCTTCTCAAAGATGAATATATATATCTATATCTCCCGATTTGTCCCACATGAAAAGATATCCAAACAGATAACCTTCCTAATTTAACTCAACCCTAATCTAAAATATTTCTTAATTTACAAAAACGCCCTCCAATCTCCGACCGAATCGCTGAAAGATGTTCTTCACGTGCTTGGTGACTTCTGCGAACAACACGTCACTAAGGATAGATCGACGCATTTTTGGATTGGACGGACGCGTCTTCCATGCAGGCGGAGACGTCCTCCTTGCTTCTGGAGAGCGACAGACGCATCTCTCTGGTTAGACGGACGCGTTCGTCATGCTTCTGAATTGGCTTTGTGGCGACGGACGCGTCTCTCATTAGCTTGGACGCATCCCTCATGCTTTTGAATTTCCTTTATGGCGACGGACGGGTGCTTCTGAATTTCCACATCAAGGGCGGACGCGTCTCTCTTTAACTCGGACGCGTTCCTCACCTATAAATAATCCTTTAGTCATTAAATAACTTGAAGATAGTAGAAACACCTTAAATAACCTAAAATTGATGAAATTACTTCAGCTACTTGTACATTTTGCTCGCATAAAACGGGCCTTTTAGCTCTACTTTCGTAGAGTCATCAGAACTCTACCTAGATCATCACGTGAAGAAAAGAGAGAGAAGGAACGACGGAATTTTTAAAGAAATGGTGATGGCGGAAAAAAGGAAAAGGGAGCTCACCCGCGAAGATGGGGGATTCCTAAAGGACAAAGGGATGAGAAGGCCCTCAGGGAACGAATCCCAGGAGATCCAGCGGGTCATTTTTACCCAAGGTGTTGCTCGAAGGCTAGGAGTATGACGATTTCGAAGCCAAAACATCGCGGAAGATTGTCGTTTTGTTTGCGGAGACCCCGCCGCGAGAGCTCAGTGTTGGTGCTAGTGTTTCGAAATTTGCGGACAAATTCACTTCGTACCAATGAAAGGATCTGTCCGAATTGGTGCCCCATGGAGACGTGGCTTTCACCGCAGTGGATTTGGAGAAAAGTGCTGTCGATCCCAGAATCAGTGCTGGAGAGGTTACCCGGAGTGGCCTGATGAAGCCGGTGATATCCACTAAGTTAAAACGAATACGTGCAAGTTTCGGCGCGTCCCGCAGGTCCAAAGCTGGTGGTTGGGTTGCTGCTGCTCTCATTCGTGGGGGAGAAAATCTCAGGAGAGGCTGGTCCAGAGGGCTCTTCTTAGCTCGGCCCTGAGGGGGATCGACGAAGTGGGTTGCCACGGGAATGAGATTTGCGAGAAGATGGCGGAGGCATGCGATGACTGGGGAGGTTGAGGGAAAATCGCACCACAACTATTTCCAGCAACTCATCTTCATTATCAACTTTTAGCTACTCACTAAACATCAAATCTCTCGCGTGAATCTTCCCACGCTTTCTGAATTCCTCGAATAGCGAACCAAGATCTCGTTTCCCCTCTTCATCTGACTCGTCGACAATCGTCCGATCCTTTACATGTCATCTTCACCATCGACGAGAATGGCACGTCGACACATGACCAGAAAGATCGCTCCTATTCCAAGTAAAGTCCTGGGGAACATAAACCCAAAACCAAAGAACATCACTTGGCGCTATCTATCGTGAACGCACAAAGTCTCAGGCCGCACCGTTATTGTCGAGTTCAAGCGCGGTGAACTCTACCGCAGGAGCATGCTCAGAGGATAAAGGAGAAGCTCGAAAGCAGCTAGACCGCCCAGGTCATGCTCTTCCTCATCATCATGGGTACATCCGTGGACCTGACGTCACTAATTGGTGCCTACGGGATTCAAAATTTCCTCCATAGCCCATCACTATAAGGAAGCCAAACCTTTAGCAAGATGTTGATCTATGACGAATCCAAGCGACCACCTGTGCACGTATCGCGAAGAGATCCGCAAAAGACACGGGGAAGGCCAAGATCATGGCTCATCCTCACGTACGACGGCCCTCTCTAGCTTACGTCAACATCTAGAAGGTGGGAGCTGCGCTTGGTATAGTAGGGAAATTGGAGGAAGCGTGTTTATCAACGGAGATAATGACCGGGAACACCAGCATGAGCAATACAGGTTGCATCAGTGTAACTGTGAGCTATACTCAACTTCATAAAGGAGCAGTCTCACGTCCAGACCTTGCATGTGTCAACCGGAGTTGCAGACGCACTCTTGCCGACCATATGGAGATTGATAAGCTGGCTTTCACGAGATACATGGTCAAGGAGCAGGCTGCTATTTGATCGAGAATCCGAGGCCAGTCAACCGGAGACATATGTAAACACCTATTTGTCTAGTAGAGCTGAAATCAACAGAAGGTGACCCGGACCGGAAACACTTTCTCGGCCATAATAGTTTCTCATGCTGGTTGAGATTCCTTGCATGAGATACATCATCTCGAGGAATTGCAGAACATTGTTTTGGAGAAGACTTTCTCGGGACATGGACCAAGAAGGCAATGCTCACTGGACGAGCCTGCGAACCATAACTCGTTTCGAGCTTAACAAGCGGTCCAGGACTTGCCAACTTGATCAGGCTTGCAGGAGAGGTTGACGTCCAATTTGAAGAACAAAAGGAGTTTGGCACGAACGAAGAATACATATAGCGAAGAAGAAGCAGGATCAAGTGTATGGTTTCGGAGGAAAAAGAGCTTTCATGCATACGTGCATGCAGGAGGTGGAGGGAAAGAAAAAGATGACTACGAAGTAGGCTGTTAACTCGAGCGAGCTACGGGCCGGCCCGGTGACTTTCCACTATTCCTCGCCGACTGGACACTCCATCTCCGTGGAGCTAGCTCGAAAATTCCTACCCCTATCCTCACTGCGGTCTGGCCGTATCCCGCAGATTGCGTGGTCCCACTCAACTCAGAGCGAGTCGCGCCGCTCTTTCCCATTCAACTTTCATTTCGCTGAAGGAAGGCTCTTGCATTTCTCGGCTTGGGTTCTCATGGCGTCGGATCGGTTCCTTTGTTGTTTCTCGCTGTTGATTCTCATTTCATGGTACACCTTCGTACCGACGCTGGTCGCCTCGTCGTCCTCCATCGGAATCAACTACGGCCAAATCGCCAACAACCTCCCCTCACCGGACGACGTCATCCCGCTCGTCAATTCCGTTGGAGCCATCCATCTCAAGCTCTACTACGCCGACCCCCGCGTACTCCGTGCCTTCGCCGGTACCAGCGTCGAGTTCACCATCGACCACGGTGTCAACTACAACGTTAATGGCGGCAGCCCGTGGTTGAAGGCCACCTTGGTAAGTCACTAGTCCTTCGTTAATGTTTAGTACGTCTCAGATCTGAAAAACTAAATAGGAAACAGACAAGAAAATTGAGGTTTGGGAGGTCGATCTGATGAGTTTGGTTCTCGGTGGACTTTTCCCTAAGCTAGGTAAAGCTCATTGAGATGATGTCATGAAGAAGTTAGTTAGGGAGAAGAATACCCACGAAATAGTAAAAAATTCAGATGAAAGCAAGAGTATGTGTGTTTGGTTTTGTTCACATGAATTAGGTGTAATTGGGTCGTGGGTCTAACATGTGGGCTTATATTTAAATTTGGGGTATCAAATGGGCATTCTTAATTGCCGAAAATTCAAAAGAAAAACAAAAACGAATAAAAGAAAGAAAAGCAAAATATTTACCCCATGTTTGCACGGCATATTTTCTGTATATTCATTGTATATTTTCGTTCACCTCATGCCAAATGTATATCTCGCGCTTGTACATGTTGTGTTTACACATTGTATCATCCACATATGATCCGCATGTCGCTCGAATTTCATATGTTCGTATATCATGCTTTGTCATATCTCGTATTGCATTATCATAGAGGTTAGAATGCATATTGTCATATAGCTTTTTGTAGGTCATCCTTATTTCGTGTAGAATGTATATCTCATGCTATGTCGTATGTTCAAATATTGCATATCAGGTTACACTTGCCTATCATTGTATTATGTCATTCGCGTGCCATGTAGTATCACGTTTAGTTTCATTCATAATAGACTAATTAATTTAATATTCAAGTCATTCAATTAAGACTTGCATAACTTCATAATTAAACGTAGATTTTTTTTACTTATTATAGGACTTTGCAGGTTTAGATAACTCATTGCATACTTTATCATGTCATATGGTTCATTGCGTACCGTGTCTTGCTATGTTGCATACTCATACGTCATATCTTCACATATTAAAAGATCGTCCATAATATCATTGCATGTTGGCATGTCGCATTTTCATATACCTGAATTCTCGCATGTTGCATTTGAGTTATATTTCTTTGCATGCTTTAATTAGCTAGTTAAACTTGGCATGAATTGCATATCATTTTGTTTATTATGTAGATATAATCCATTGCCATACATGTCCGCGCACTACATTAATTAAGAGAAAAACTCATAAAAAAATCGAAATTTAAAAATTCTAAAAACACAAAAATAAAATAAATAAATAAATAAATAAAAATTCAAAAAAAAATCTAAAAAATGACAAATTCATAAAAATCATAAGAAAATTCCGAGAGATTCTAAAAAATTGTGAGAAATAAGAAATTACAACATTCAGCTAGTTTGACCTATTTTCACTTTCTGGTCTTTGAAAAATGACCATTTTACCCTTCTAGTCAGTTTGATCCAAATCTTTTCGAGTTACCCCAAATGATTTTTCTTGAAATTGGTACCGAAAGGGCGTTAGAGTAATCTAACGTAACCAAGTTCCCGAACTCATAATCTCTGCTTCGCAGGAATAAAGTATTTCTCCCAATACTTTATTTAGGTTTCTAATCGACCTACCAAGAACGGTTAGTGGCGACTCCAAATCTTAAAATCATTTAAATAAAATACCAAAGTTACGATTCGGTAGGGCTTGGGAGGGTCCGCGTTAGGTTAGTTAATCTAATTAACCTAATAATCCGTTCAACTTGAAACATAAAATATCATTCGGGTCGCGACAGGCATGAGTCACCTGGAGGTGTGACATGTAGGATGAGCCCTGAGGCATCTTTACGCGGGAAAATGGAGGGATAAGCGTGCCAACCTGAGGCGTACCACACGCGGGTTGAGGCACGATGCCAAGTGGCACTGTAGGATGGGCCCTGATGGGAATGGGAGAAATAAGTGGGCAGGATCCACTGGGATCAGTTGAGGAAATCTGAATGCTTGCATTTGTCTTCGCATATTGTATTGCTGTCATTGCCTATTGACTGCCCGTCTGCATGTTATCATCTTGCTTTGTTGTGCGTTGTTCGATTCACCACGTGTTGGGGTTGGTTATCTATAACCAGTAAGGATACTAAAGCTAGGCGAACTGAAACCCTAGTTACTAGATAGGACTGAACCCACTAGTATACTCTACCCTACGCTAGGATTAGTGGTGAACTTGCTGAGTCCTTGACTCACTAGTGGTGGTTGCCATTTTTACAGATCCAAGACGCCAATGATGGCCGCGCCCCCTATCCTTTTTGGTCTGCGAGTGCAGATGGAGTCAGAGGTTACCATCCATTTTGATATGCATGCCGTGATGTGGCGCCGACGTCTAACCACATTATGGGTAGATTAGGGTGGTCCACATTTTGTACCCCATAGATTCGAGGCTTGGTTTAGAGAGGGCCTGTATGGTTTTGAGTGACCGTTGAGAGACGCCCCGATTCCTATGGAGGAGGATCCCTTTTTCTTACAGCCTGCTGAGTATGAAAGAGAGGTGATTGATCCCGAGCCGCTGCACGAGTTGCCATCCCCAGGGCGCTCAGAGATCGACGCCCATGATGAGGGCGAGGCCATGGATACCGACGAGGAGGACCCCGAGGAGGACCCTGCGGAGGAGCCCGAGAACTGAGTTCAGATGATGCCTGATTAGTTTTTAGGCTTTGGTGTGAGCGTAGGTGTTGAGACCTTGGGGGTTGTATTTTCTTTTGGAGTCTGTACCTAACGCTCGTTGTTATGTATATATATATATATATGGATACCTTGTGTTTTCTTAAGTTGCGTTCTACCTCGATCTTTGTATGTCGCATGTAGGGTTAGGAGGCACGCTACCACAGATTGCAGGTTCTCAGGTAATGAGCTCGCTGACTGGTCGTGACGAAGAAAGGGAAATTTTCTGGGCAGTCGTGTATGGTTGATGAGGCGAGCGAGAGTGTATTTGTATTCGATTGCACTGACCGGGATGTCGCGGGCTCGATTGGGGTTCGGGGCGTGACAGACATGTTGGAGAGTCATCATGAAAACAAGGATAAAGAGCATGAATCTCATAAACAGATAACATTTAGGAAAGTATATAACTTACTTTTATCCATGGCACCGAGCAATCAAAATTTGTCAGAAGCCACTTGTGTGCATTCATGTGGAATGAATCGGCTTCTTCAACATCGTTAATGTGAGGCCGATATTCAGGACGAATACAAGTACTTCCAGCTTATGCAGTATCAATATGGAACTGCATTCCCTTTCTCTTAGTAACTGTTGCTAGATCAATTGAGGGATCGACTACTGTTAAAGAAGTAGTACTCATTTTTTTATGAATTTTTATAGATTTGTTTATTAATTTTAACAAAGAAAAGATTATTAAAAAATCAAGTGTCATCAATTGATTGATTGCATTGTGAGTTATCATACAGATTGCTCCTAATCATTGTAGACTTAGCTGAACAGTTTTGCATGAACCAATAAACTCATTAATAAAAATGCTTGCACATGTTACCTCTAACACTACTTGATAGGTAACACATTCCCGATGTTCGAGTTACCTTCCAGAATCTCGAAATTCATTCGGTGATTATTGAATGAACAAACCTAATTGCCGAGAAACCACCGGGAGTGTATTCCAAATCCTCGGGTAAGTATATCTTCAGCCTGAACCCTTCAAGGTAAGATAAATCCGGTTTGAGCTTCTGCTGGATTCCTGATCTCCCCAAATCCCTGAATGGCACCCACCAAGGTAAGAAAAATCGAGTTTGAGCTTCTACAGGATTCTTGGTCTCCCCAGATCCAACAATGACATCCTTCAAGGTAAGATAAATTGGGTTTAAGCCTTTGCAAGATTTCTGATCTCCCCAAATCTTAGAATGGCACCCTTCAAGGTGAGATAAATCGAGTTTGAGCTTCTACAAGATTTCTAGTCTCTGCAGATCCCAAAATGGCACCGTTCAAGGTAAGATAAATCGGGCTTGCGCTTCTGCAGGATTTCTGATCTCCCCAAATCTCAGAATGGCATTCTTCAAGGTAAGATAAATCGGGTTTGAGCATCTGCATGGTTTCTGATTGCTCCAGATTTAAAATGGCACCCTTCAAGGTAAGATAAATCTGGTTTGATCTTTTATAGGATTTCTAGGCTCCCCAGATCCCAGAATGGCACCATTCAATGTAATGTAAATTGGGTTCGAGCTTCTGTAGGATTCCTGATCTCCCCAGATCCAGAATGGCACCCTTCAAGGTATGATAAATCTGGTTTGAGCTTCTGCAGGATTTCTAGGCTCCCTAGATCCTAGAATGGCATCCTTCAATGTAAGGTAAATTGGGTTTGAGCTTCTACAAGATTCCTGATCTCTCCAAATCCCAGAATAGCACCCTTTGTGGCACAAAAGTCCTTCCTACAAGCATTCTCGCGATAGATCCCACATCGGACGAACTATTTTCAAAAATCATTTCTATAGGTACAAAGTCCTTCCTACAAGTCTCAAGTCCTTTTTATGAGCACCAAAATCCTTTTTACAGGTGCCAAGTCTTTTTTACAGGCACCAAAGTCCTTTTTACAAGTACCAAAAAGTCCTTTTTATAGGCACCAAGTCCTTTCTACATACACGAAATCCTTCTTACGAACATTTTCATTGAGTGACCTACCATACGGGTGAAATCTCAATTAAATTTTAATCGGTAGAATCTTTTCATCAGGAATCTGCTATAGGGTGACCGACCATACAGGTCAAATCTTAATCTAATTTTAATCATTAAAGTCCTTTCATTAGGAACCCTGCCATGGGGTGACCTACCATACAGGTTAAATCTTAATCCAATTTCAATCACTAGAGTCCTTTCATTTAGGAACTCTGCCATGGATCGACTTACCATACTGGTCAAATCTTAACCTCTTCGAAGTACCCTTAGAATGAATCTTTGGGTGCCCATTCAAAGAGCATTTATGTCAAGCAACTACCATACGACAGGCAGGTGAGTGTCAGGTAAGCTCTCATCTCTATCTCTTCCTCAATTCACAAGAGGCTCCTCAAGCCCGATCTGGATCAGAACTTACAAAGAGAGGTATTGGAGATCAAATGTCACAACTCTTTTTAATTCCTTAGGTTGAGTCGATTAGGATTTAGGTGTCATCTCGTCTTTGAAATGAATCTCTACCGAGCTTTCCTTTAAAGAGGGCCACCTGTTAACACCTGATTTTTAATCGTATTTTCTCTTTAAAAAATAAAGATTCATAAAAATTCATAAAATTAAAATATCAACTTTGGGGATCTTGGCCAAGTTTAGGGAACCAATTTTGACCAAAAAATGAGTTTTCATATTTTCATCATTTTTCAGCATTTTTTATTTTCGAAAATTCATAGAAAATAAAAAATATATAAAATGGAAAAAAATAAATATTAGAAGCTTTGGCCTAGGGAATTATTTTTGAATAAAAAATAATTTTACGTATTTTTCATTTTTAAATTTTTTCGAAAAATACAAAATACTTAAAAATTCGAAAAAAATAACATTTGAGGCCACAAAAATATATAAAAATAGTCAATATTTTTATTTTAAATCCCTTTTCATGTTAGCCATGGCAAATTTGAAAAATCCAATTCGAGTTCATGTATTCTTTCACGAGCATAATCTCGAATCGGGCCTAAAAAATCCAATTTTAGTCAATTTATTTTCATTTTTCACTTTTAGGAGTTGTGACATTGTTCTCTAATAGTTTAACTTTTCATCTTGGCCGAATTATACCCAGAAGGAATTAATTTTACGAAAGGGTTTTAATTGAATTTTGCATCGGCAAGAATGAGCTTAAATTTGATAAGCGATTGAATTAGACATGCGGTGAATTTCGAACAAGCATAAGGACGGTGTATCGAAAATTGTGAGGAGATTTGGACTTAAAGAAATATTTCTCCAAGGAGTGAATTGCAAATACTTAAAATCTCAGGGAGTAGAGTGCAAATACCTAACATTTGAAGGATTATTTTGTAAATAACAAAAAGAAGAATTAGTGGAGAAATTAGAATAGAAAAGGGAAGATGGAAAATAGAAGATGGAGAAGGGAAGATGGAGAAGAGGAGATGAAGAAGAGAATATGGGAATAGATAAGGGAAGATGAGATGAAGAAGAGTTAGTGGAAAAACTAGAATAGGAGATAGATGAGTGAGTTATAAAATGAGGAAGTAGTGAGCTTGGGAGATGAGATTTTTGGAAGAGAAAATTTTATATGTTTGAGAGAGTTTTGAGAGATTGAAGAAAAATTAAAGAGAAATAAAAAATTAAAAAGAGAGAGAATTTTCTTCCAAAAGAGAATCTTGAAGATGGTGGAAGTTTAAAGCTAATCGTTACTATTACCAATTCTTTTAACGATCAACACAAGTCACGAGTTCATCCCCGTCGTTCGAGCTACAATCTTAATCCACAAGGTGATGCAAGATCTGAATTCGACAATCAAGTTCGTCAAATCAAGTAATGATCCTAACTATTAAAATTTTCGAGAATTTCCTTAACTAAATTGATTGATTTAAATTTCGATTATATTATGTTATATTCATATGTCTTTGTATTCACATGTCATATTCGTATATTTTCATATCTACATATCTTTATTTCTTGCAATTTTCTGCATTTATCGATTAAAAGATACGAACCCCACACCGCGATAGGCTCTACCCCCTACTTGGTAGTGTAAAGATCTCTTGTACTTTACTTTTTGTAATTTAATTTCTACACTATCAAACCCCAAAATGGGAAGGCGGACCCACCCGTTGGAGGTTATTTATTTACTGTATTTACTTTCTGCAGTTTAATTTCTGCACCATCAAACCCTAGAATTGGAAGGTCAAGCCAAGGTCGAGCCACCCATTGGAGGTTCTTTATTTATTGCCTTTTACTTCTTGTAATTTAATTTCTGTACCATCAAACCCTAAAGTGGGAAGGCCAAGCCAAGGCTAAGTCAACCATTGGAGGTTCTTTATTTATTGCCCTTTACTTTCTGCAATTTAATTTCTGCATCATCAAACCCTAGAATGAGTAGACCAAGCCACCTGCTGTAGGTCGTAACACTACACAAAAGTCGTTAGCTCACTCCCTCTTTCGGGTTTAGGAAATTTTTTATGTTTTGAAAATATCAAAAAAATGTCATTCACATGCATTCTATCTAAAAAATGAAAATACAAAAAGAGAACACCCCACTAGAGCCTTTGGGAGTAAACCAAGCTCGAGTTGCCAAAATTAAGATATCCATGGAATTAAGATACCGAAAGAGCATTAATTTTAATTAATTGGTGTAATTAAGTCTCCGAACTCATAATCTCTGGTTTGTATAAGTAATTTAGTTCTCCCTCTAATTTACTTAGATTTCTAATCGACCTAACAAAAATGATTATTGGCGACTTCAAATTCTAAAATCATTCGAACAAAAACCAAAATTGCGATTCAATAGGGCTTGGGGGTCCGTATCAGGTTAGTCAATTTAATTAACCTGATAATCCATTAATCTAGAAATTTTCCACCGATCGAAAATTTTTAGGGTCACGACAATCATCTGCTATGTTCTGGAGCTGATAGACCACCAATGAGATTTTCTCTCCTTCCGAGCATCCTACTACAGCGAATGCTTTCTCCAGCTGCTTAATCCAGAGAGCGACTGCTTTAGGCCCTCTACTCTCCTCGAACTTAGACGGTTGCAGCTTCAAGAATTGCTCCACAATATGATAGGTCTGGTGTCCTCCATTTCCATGCTCATTGCCCCCATTTGCCCCACTTGCAGTAGCCAGGGTGGCCTCAACTGCTTGGGTCATAGTAGCAGCTCTTTCAGCAGCTTGCCTACCCATCAAGTTACTGACCTCTGTCAGAACCCTCATCATCTCTTCAATCCTTGGGTCCCCTTCGAGCGTTGGAGCTCGCAAACTTGATGCGGCTACGCCAGTCCTTCTGCCTCTATTGCTCATCCTTTCAGGCCTCACTCACACCTAGACCTGATATAATTCCTTCCATAAATTAGAAACCTAAACCACTTCTCAAGTCTAACAAGTCTAACAATGCAATGCTAAGATGACTATCAACCAATAACAGCATTAGCACCACACGTACAGGGTTCAGGCACTTACCTTAAGTCTTGACGCACCTACAGCTTAGTCAAATTCACAACAAGGCCTATAAGCAACTCGAGGCATCCAATCATAACTTAACAGTCACAAGCGCTGGTCAAACCACTCAACTGCACCCCTTTCTAATCTTAAGCTTAGGGTCTATCTACCTACTACCCCATACTCATCAACCTTATCACTCCCATCCTTGATTAGATTTATATCGAGCTGACCTTGTTCTGATACCACTTAAATGGGGATGTCACGCCCCGAACCCTACAGGCTCGTGACAACCCATCATTCTAAGCGTCCATCTGGCCAACGAACGATGATGACCCAAGATTCGTCACGGCCAGACAACGCACCAAACAAAAACTCACTCACCTGCGAAAGCAATACTCTAAACCAGACAACACACAGAGTATAGAGATAGAAAAGAGAAGGTACGCAATCATCAAACACCAATACATATATATAACAAGGATTAAGGTTATAAGTCAACTAGAGTTAAACATCACTTGGCCAAAATCCCTCACTACAAAAGAAACATCGACCTAAAGTCCAACTCTTGGTCAGTGTCGCTCCAATCCGACTACCACGATCACTCCTCGGGATCCTCCTCGTACTTGGGGGAGAAAGGCTTGGTATCCATCGGATCACCCTCCTCGTGGCCATCTATCTCCATGCGCCCCTCAGAAGGCTGCTCCTGGCTCAGCTCGGGATCGACAACATCTCCACCATAGGTTGCAGGACGAGTCAAATAGGTATCTCCTACCTCATCGATCGGTATGTTAAAATCACAGACGAGACCCACAAACTCCAGACCCCTCCTAACCAACCATGCCTCATTCCTGTGGGGTATCTAAAATGGTCCACCATTGTCAACCCAAACAGTTATGCGACGTCTAGCCTAAACAGTGCCATCGGCTTCAGCAAAATGTCGGATGTCCATCTCTACCTCGACGGGGAGTCCAAAAAGGGTCGGTGGGATGTCTATCATTACTGTCGGTGGTCTAAAAATGTTGGCAACCATTGCTAGTGAGTTAAAGACTCAATAAACTCTCCACTAAACCTAGTGTAGGGTACAGTACGCTAATTGGTTTTGTCCTATCAAGTAGTTCTGGGGTAAAACTCTACTCTTCAGCCAATTTCCTCTAGGGTGACACAAGTAGGGCAAATCACATATGAAATTCAGGTAGTTTTAAGTAAATCGTGCATATTCAGGAAATAAGTACATACACTAGATTTAAGAGATAAAAACACATGCTATACGTCGAAACTCGATTCTTAATACTCAATGCTCAATGCACAATGCTCGATGCTTAGTACCACAATATCAGGTGACCCACGTGAAATAGAACGCATTAGGTCTGTGTTGCAACCTACATAATGGAACGCCTCAGGTTGGCACCAGTGCCCCAGCCCGTGTGAAATCGAACACCCCAGGCCGGTACCTTTTCACTCCAGTTATCTTGTGCCGTACACATAAGGGCGCATCGTGCCCCAAGCTGCGTGAAATCGAACGCCTCAGGTCGGCACGCTTATCCCTCCAACTTCCCCGGGTAAACTCACCTCATGGCCATTCTCTCCCTTATCTCGCCGAGCATGATGCATGCCATGTTTACAATTCAATATTCACATCACAGAAATCACATGCCCTATTTTTCACAAATATGACAGGCAAGCCGTCCCAATCATAACAATATAGATCTTCTAGGCCAATAACACAACGAGAACTCACGACATGGCATGTCATGCGTGATCGGTAAAATATATTTCTCAAGAACTCATGCTCAAACATTTTTAGGGAAAGCATTGAATGTGTCAAATAATAGCCTTTTTTCCTCAAGTACACAATTTTCATTTTAAGCCCACTTTAGGTCATCATCTCACTCTTGGTATACAAATCACTCTCGAACTATCAAATGCCATTTTATTCGGCCCATGGACAGCAACTAAAGTCCCATAGACCAAGCACAAATTAATCTCACACGTGAGTATACATTAGGGTTTCCGAATCCATTTGTCCCTTTCGATACATACTAGCCCATTTTCTCACAAATTAACCTCACCACCTCAATCTATGAACAAACTACATAATATCAGTCCCTAAATGTCCTTCTTGGATGCACATGAGGTCCACAATCCATAAATCAAAATACCACCATTCCGGTTTAAAATCTCGCAAACTAACCAAACCGTTTCTAGCCTATTTTTCCAATTAGACATCTCTAACATTCAAACCATTACACATCAAATATTTCTAGGCAAGGGTTAGAGGATTCTCTTACCGGAACAAGGCTTGTACGGCGACGATGAAGGCGGAGCACGCGGCAGCCGAAAATGGAGCTCACGGCCAAGAGAGAGAAAGAGAGCGAGAGAGAGAGAGCGGTGAGGGGCTGATTAAGGGCCAAACCAAGGATAAATCAAGCTAGAAAATAAGGAAATGAAATGAATATAAGTTCCTTAGGTCCTCAAGGTCATATTATGTCCACGGAATGCAAAACACAAAATGGACTATGGAAAACAATTTCAACGACCGCGACAAGATCGCTCGAACGAAAGCCCAAATCATAACAGATCGAAGTGAAATAAAGTTCTACAAACTCATCTCGAATAGAGCTAAACATATCCAAAAATCACAAAAATCCAACGGTCGGATTTTCGTCAGCAGCCGATTGAAGTTGGGTGGCTGTAGGGAGATCCGAACTGGAGAGGGGTTAGAGTTTTAACTTTGGTTTGAGGGGTTATGGGCTAGATCTTGGGAAAAGGCTTGTAGGTCCTTGAAGCTCTTCGTCTTACGGTCATGTGGGAGAAAACAACGAGTCGTTTGGATTCCGAATGAGCTCGAACAGGCCGTTTTCGTCTGGGTGCACACTGAAATCCGAGAAGACACGAGATGGCCGAGAGGGAGAGAGAAGCTTCGGGATGGAGAGGAGAGGAGGAGGGGCTGTTGTAAATGGAGAGGGAAATGAGGGAGAAAGAGAGAGAGAATGGAGAGTTTATAATATAAATAAAGACAAAAATTCAAATTAGGGTGAGTGGGATTAGGTAGAATTAGATTATGGGGTTTCATGGATTTGATAGGTTGTACTTTGATGGATTGGACTTGATTGACTTAGAGTTAACTTGATTTGACATTGATTGATTGATTAACAAGACTTGATTGATAGTACATTCGATGGGACATTTCTTCGAGATGCGTGCCAAATGCACTGATCGGACTGGAAGCGCGAACGAACCTCGACTAAAAATCTCACTAACAAGCGTGCTCGGGCTTCCATAAATATTATTATCATGATTCTAAGTGGATTAACTCAGACCGGGCGTGAATCGGAAATTTCCAACTTAGAGCTCGCTTCACAACTTTTCCTAAGCTGTCTGGCCAACTGGTATTTCAACCGAAACTGAAAACCACACTTCCATTATAGCATTCTCAATAACTCGATTGTCCGAGATCGGAATTCTTTTTGTGGCCAACTTCATTGAATAACAACTCAGTGGAATCCTCGGACCAACGAGTGGCTGTTTAGAACTTTTCGCGTATCTATTGATCAGGTCCACGAAATTTAATGTCCTAGGTAGCCATTCTCCTTTGGTTGGTCATCTCAGAGTAGCTAATCCTGAGTGAGAATTATGTAGAATGCATTAATGAAATATATCCATTCTACATTGAAATCTTGATAATTGGTCGAATTTTCAGACTATTATACCTCTACATCATTCCAAGCCATGACAAGCTTCGCACTGATGAAACCTTACGAAAAACATCACCTCGTATTTAAGATTCCAAGGGTTTGTGCCACCTATCCATCTAACATTCTCGGCAACTTCGAATAGTCCTTAATCTTTCTCTAAATCACTTAATTGCACCAAACAACTGTTAGTCTAACTTTGAGTTTACTATACTTTTTTTACCAATCTTATCCTAGCACAAGAGAATTTCCTTTTCTCTCTCTACGATCCAGTGATTCCATCACTGACATCCTGATCTTTTACTGGTACTTACCATTACGCGTACTCTACTGGGTGAAACCACTCTTCCTGTCCTCCTTTAAGGTTTATCGAACCAGTTTCCATATATCTTCCTTCGATTCCTTTCACATCCCTTCTCACTTTCTACTGTGTTACTCTAGTATATACTCCTTAGGAGTTTTCACATCCCGCAAACGTAACCTTTAACACAGGTCATTGACAGTCTAATGCTCATGGGTTCGTCTGGTTACAACTCTAGTTTACACCCTCTAAACAACACTAGGGATGCTCCTAACTTAATTCCTATTATCGTTAATCCATATAGCATCACTCGAGAGTGAAACATCCATTTCATTCCTTAGATAGTCCACCTCTTATCACCAAGGACTTACCCAGTTCGTCTTGCCAACTTGTGATATCAAATTTACATGTCAAGGCTCTCGGTCTTTGGTATCACTCTTTAAATTACCTCTCGTCGAGCTCATACCGCAACCTAACTGCTAAAACTAAGAACGCGCTCATGTATACACATTTCTCCTTAATTTATAGATTGGGGCAATGCATGAATATCCTTAATTTTTTCTCACTTGCCTCTTATACCACTTATTTTCTAAAACCTTAGTCTATGTCTTCACTTAAATACCCAAACACCATAAACAACCAGTATATCAAAATCAATTACTTAGAACCAATGTAGAGTACTCCTTTTGTTTATTATTCGCATCAAGATCTCAATCATCTCACCCAATCGGGGTCTATATTTAGAGTTAGTATCTATATCTCCAAACTCAAGTTTTATCCACCCTTAGCATTCTATCATCATTGTGTGCCTACTCACCAGTCATGCACTTCATGGGCCCTCATAATATCAGCGTCTAAATGTTATAGGCAACTATCATCTCTATGATCGATTACTTAATCCTCGACTAATGCAATGCTTTTCCTATCGCCACTCACAACGAACCAAACTCATGCAATCCAATTGGCCCACGATCTAGGGGCTATCGAAAATGGAGAGGGAAATGGGGGGGAGAGAGAGAATGGAGAGTTTATAATGGAAATAAGGACAAAAATTCAAATTGAGGTGAGTAGGATTGGGTAGATTTAGGTTATGGGATTTCTTAGATTTGATAGGTTGTACTTTGATGAATTGGACTTGATTGACTTAGAGTTGACTTGATTTGACATCGATTAATTGATTGACAAGACTTGATTGATGGGACATTCGATGGGACATTTCCTCGAGATATATGCCATATGTACTGATCGAACCGGGAGCACGAACGAACCTCGACTAAAATTCTCACTAACTGGCGTGCTCAGGCTTCCATAAATATTATTATCATGATTCCAAGGGGCTTAACTAAGACCGGGGGCGAACCAGCAATTTCCAATTCAGGGCTCACTTCACAACTTTTCCTAAGCTATTCGGCCAACTGGTAATCCAACGGAAACTAAAACCACACTTCCATTGTAGCATTCCTGAAAACTTGATTGTCCGAGGTCAAAATTCATTTTGTGGCCAACTTCATTGAATAACGACTCTATGGAATTCTCGGACCAATGGGCGGCTGTTTAGGACTTTTCGCGTATCGACTGATCAGGTCCACAAAATTTAATGTCCCAAGTAGCCATTCCCTTTCGGTTGGTCATCTCAGGGTAACTAATCCTAAGTGAGAATCGATTAGAGCGCATTAATGAAATATATTCGTTCTGTATTGAAATCCCGATAACGGGTCGAATTTTCAGACTATTAGACATATAGTATAACTCATGCATACTTTGCCATGCTGCATATGTATTCTTATTGTTATTAATTCATGCATATTCATGCAAAACAAAAAAAAAATTTAAAAGAAAAATCTCAAAAACTAGGAAACGGGCCATTTCGACTGCCGAATCCTATTTTTGTTGATTTCCCTTCCTAATCTTTTCAAAAGAATGATTTTCCCCACAGAGGCAAATTGTCTTGAAAAATTTTAGTAAATTCAGGGAAAAAAAATCTCAAAAATTAGGAAATGGGCCATTTCTACTGACCAATCCTATTTTGATGATTTTCCTTCATGATCTTTTCAAAAATGATGATTTTTCCCCTCATAGGTAAATTGTCTTGAAAAATTTCAAGAAACTAAAAAAAAATCCCAAAAATTAGGAAACGGGCCATTTCAACTAGCTAATCCTATTTTTGATGACTTATTCGTATATCGCATCCTTATGTCCACGTTCGTATGCCGTATTTGCTTGTCCACGTTTATATATAACGTATGTTCACGTTTACATGTCATATTTATATATCTATGCTCACATGTTCATGATTACATGTCCACGTTCGCATGTATACATTCGAATGTCTATATTTGCCTATTCACATTTTGCTTATCAACGCACCCATTACCTTCCATGCATTCCATCTAAAAAGTAAAAATACAGAAAGAGAACATCTTACTAGAGCCTTAGGAGTAAACAAAGCCTGAGTCGCCAAAATTAGGATATCCATGAAATTAAGGTACCAAAAGGGTATTAGTTTTAATTAACTAGTGCAATCAAGTCCTTGAACTTAAAATTTCTGGTTTGTACAAGTAATTTAGTTCTCCCACTAATTTACTTAGGTTTCTAATCGACCTACCAAAAAATGATTAGTGGCTACTCCAAATTCTAAAATCATATGATAAAATAAATCAAGTTGCCATTCGGTAGGGGTTGGGAGAGCTCATATTAGGTTAGTTAATCTAATTAACATGATAATCTGTTAACTTAGAAATTTTTCAATGTTTGAAATTTTTTAGGCCGCGACAGCTTAGCGACTTTGCTGGGGACTGAAATTTTTGAATTTAAAAAAAAAAGACACTAATTGGAGTACTTGAATTTTTTCGAAATTTTAAAAGCCTTAGTGGACTTAGGCCAATGAAACTTTCATAGATATTTCACTTTTGGCAATTTTGCTTGGAACTCATTCTACATGTGTCATATGTTTTTACAAACATTGAGTTATAAGGGGTGGTGTTTGTTTGCTAACCTTTTATTTTGCAGATTAGTGTTGAAATTGTTTATTTTATTTTGCATGTTTTGAAGCGTTGTTTGGATTTAACTGTTATGCATGATTAATTGTTTTAGCACTACATCACACATGTCCCGTGGTCGGACCTAGGCTACTAGTTTTAGGATGGTATTGTGATTTAGTTCTAGCGTTCGGAGTGAGATCACATTGAAAGTTAGTCCAGATTCAATCCTGAACCTGAGTTTTAAAAGTTAGGTCTCAGGCTCGATAAGATTACCAAAGTGGGGGCTATAATTTTTAACTTGGGCAGCCGAAGTGGAAAAACTTTGCTAATCTTGATTATGTCGTGAGATCACGGCTAATCTTGATTATATGCGCCAGATTGTCACCTTGCCAAAAGTCTTTCGCTTCAATTTGTGGGCCTGTAGAATAGTTAGAATAAGGTTAACCGACGAATCATGTGCATGTTCATGTGATTGTTTATTTTTCTATCCCAAAGTAAAGTATGCTTTTGACATTCATCTTGTCTTATATTAATGTTTGGGTCGGTCCATGACACTTAGGATTCTGGCATGATCTGTAGACAATGAGACACATCGATATCCGTTGTGTACATTCCAAAGGCCGAGTTGAAGCAAATGTGGGGCCATTTGAGCATTAATACACGGACCTATGCCCTTAGCTGTATGGGTCATACGTTGCCACTTTTGGACATTGGATTACAGACCGGGATCATCAGGCCCTTGCACCTTTCTGGTACCCATATACCGCTACTTTCATCCTAGGTAAGCACGAGGTCACTCCGACCTTGAAAGAATATAACCTTGCCATTGGAAAACCTTTGAATATTTATTTAATTCGCCCTTTGTGTGGGAATAGATCCAATTGTCATTTTTACTGAGTTTTTAAAAATTAGCGAAAATAAAATAAGGAAAATTTTAAAAGAAACTATCATATGTGCCCTTTTTCACTCATTATTGAACTTTTTTATGAGAGCAATTCACACTTGCAAAGTAGGATCTTCATTCTAACTTTCTTCGGATTTGTGATCTTTTCACTCCAAAAGAATTTTATTAGTCCATCTATGACTTGTATAGCTAGGCAAGTTTGTAGTGGAATGGACTTTACTAATGCTATCCTAGCCGAGACTTTTATATCTCTGACTCGTTTTAAGTAAAATAAGGATAAAAAATTTCATGCTCCGGTTGGACTTTTGCAAATGTGATTTTTCTCTCATTATGCCAAGTTTGGCTCAAGAATGACTATTCCATAGGAAGTCAAGAGGAAAACCCAATTGCAAAATTTCAAGAGTTGCAAAAAAATATTGGTAGATTATCTTATTCCGAGTTGATTGATTTATTTAAAGATCCGAGTCCCTAGGTTTTTCTATGGCAAGCTATATGGCTTCAAGCTTCTAAGGCTCGTTTGTACCATAGTGAACGGGAGCCTATACTTCTTTTGGATATTATTGGCGTAACGCGGTATCATCCTCTCCGTGTAGTACAGCAATACATAGTTTTACAGGATGTTCGACTACCTTTAGGGCCAGACACTTTTCAAGTTGAATTCGTTGTAGCTGAAAATTATAGAACCGAGATCAAGCATCTTGACCAAACTTAGTTCAAGTCCAAGACTCACTCACTATCACTACCTAAGGAGGAGCTCGAGGGAAAGGAAAGACGTTATCATGCAAAGGCCCAGTATATTAAGCACCATGTAATACCAACTCACATACTTTCGAAGTTCCCGTTGGTGATTGTGAAGCCCACCCGTCAAGCCGAGATTGAGACCTATACAAAGAAGGCGCAAAAGGCGAAGAAACAAATGGAGACTTTGGATAAGGAGAATGCACGACTTCGGAAAGAGTTGGAGGCCCATTCGTCTATAGATCGCTTCGCCACAAAGAAAAGAAAAACAGCTTGATTTGCCATGTTTAGGGTTCTCATTCCATGTTTAATTGCATTTTTGTGACCTTATGAGCTTTTCTTGTAATAGAGGTTGCTGTTCAGACTTGACTTTCTGGTATTGCATAATTTTTACTATGATTTTAATTGACCCATAAAGTACAAAAAATATTCACAAGACCCTAATTCATCACTCAAAAATTTTTTGAATCAATTCAATGCATTTTCCATTTATTACCAAATTTAAGGTGAAAGAAAAACTGTTAAAATTCTGGAATTTTCCCGATTTCACTTTTGTTTCTCCATTTATCACTAGAAAACATGTTCTTTTGAGAAAAATCAAAACATGAAAGTTGTAGATTGGGTTTTTAACTAGTAGACTGAAAGTTTTTGGGCATCAATTCACATTTTTGATGACCCATTTATCCTTAAAGTAAAAACCGGACAAATCAGTTTTTTGAAGAAAATTTTTAGAAAGAAGTATTAAACTGTACTAATCCATGAGGAATCTTCCCAATATCAAAAAATGAAAGTTGTACATCATTGTCGTAATTATCATTTTACAAAGTTAGGCACTTTTTTGAATTCTGTGAGAATTTATACAAATCTTCTCGTTAAAGCTGACGAAATCGAAATTTGTTCAAATTAATCTTTTGATCATGTTGGCTTTCTTTCTTGGGTCTAGAGGGTTGTCATGGACCGACTTGTCATTTTCACCCATCATACTCATTTGTATAAATTCTTTTTTCGGGTACCCATTGATCATGGAAGTGTCACGCAGCCGTATTAGAACTCGTCTCAGGACAAGAATGGAACTCGAGGAATTGAGCCCCATGGTAGTTAACCTCAAGACGTAGATGACAACCATGGCCACAATGCTGGCACAAATGAAAGCTATGATGATGAAAGCCCAGGCAAAGACTACCCTATGACATTCTGGATTTTCGACCCATTTTTCAGAATTTATAAATTGAATGGATATATTTCATTAATACGCTCTAGTTAAACCTCACTCGAGCTAGATCAACTCGAGATGACTAATTGAAGGGGAAAGGCAATCTAGGACCTTAAAGTATGTAGACCTGACAGGTCGATACGCGTAACTCCTAAATAGTCGCCCGTTGGTCTGAGGATTCGATGGAGTCATTATTTAATGGATATGGCCGCGAAAATGAATTCCAATCTTGGACAATTGAATTTTTATGAATGTCATGATTGAGAATTGAATTTAGTTGCAGAAGTGTCGCCAGACGGGCAGATAACCGATAAACGTCGCGGAGTAAGACGTGAGGTACAAAATTACCGAAATTCCCCCGGTCAATGCTCAGTCCTTAGAATTAGAATGATTAGAAATAGTTTAGAATGAATACGTTAGTGCAGTGTCAATTTCAGTTTGAAGTTCGTTCGCGCTCGGAACCCGATCGGTTCATTTGGCACGCATCCTGAGGCGATGTCTCGTCAAGCGTCACATCAATCAAATCATGTCAAATCAATCAATCAATCAAAGTCAACTCAAGTACCATCAATGTCATTCAAAGTCATTCAAGAGTCAATCAATTACATCTTTCAAACATCCAAAACCCCATTACCTAACCCACTAACCATTAATTTTGAATTTTAGCTATTATAAACTTTATAATCTTGTCTCTCTCTCCCCTCACACCCTCACGTTTTTGGCAAATCCCTCTCCCCCTCCTCTCCTCCCGAAGCTCTCTCTCCCTCTCGCGTCTTCTCGGCCTCCAGAGCGCACTCGAACGAAAACGGCTCGTTCTGGCTCGTCTAGAATCCAAATGACTCCTCATTTTCTCCCACGTGACCGTAGGACAAACCGTGACACTGTGCAGAATGGATCTCCTTGGTAGCACTCAACTTCACACAGCCTCCAATGAAAACTCAACCATTGGATCTTCCTAAATTTTGGATATGTTGTAGCCCAATCTGAGATGAGTTCATAGAACTTGATTTCACTCCGATCCGGTATGATTTGGGCCTCCAATCGTGCGTTTCCATTTCGGTCGACGAAACTATTTTCCTAAGTCCATTTCGTGCTTTACATTCCGTGGTCATAATCTGACCTTGGGAACCTAAGGGACTTATATCCATGTTATGTCCTTGTTTCCTAACATGATATGGCCTAGATTTAGCCTTTGCTCAGCCCCCAAGTTGTCATGTTCCTCCCTTGGGCCGTATGCCTCAAATTGGCCAATTTGGGCCTCCGCCGTTGCCGCCGTCGTTCCAGCCACTTCTTGGTAAGCAAACCCACTAATTTTAGCCTAGGAATATTGTATGTGTGATTGGCTTAGTTGCTAGCTTGTTTGGTGTAAGTGGATCAAATAGAAAACGTGAAAACTGTTACAAACGGGTTATACTGATTTGAGGGTCTTGGATGAGCGGGCTGTTCCGTTGGTTAGGGGACCTATTGGTGGCACGAATGTGATGTATGTGGGCTGTGAGAGTGAGCTTTGGGAGTGAGAATGAGAGGTGGGGGTCCTAAATGGGCTAGAAAGTTAATTTGGGCCATTTTTAACTAGTTGGGCTTGATGGGCTTAGGTAGGTTTATAAGCAAATGGGCTTGGACGTAGGTTCTGAGGTCTATTGGGCTGTTTTAGGGTAAATTTTAAGCAAGAAATTGAGGGCCTAAGTGTAGCGTTGGGCCATAAGTTGATTTGCGCCAAATTGGGGTTAATGGGCTTAAGTTGGGCCTTTATGAGCACAAGGCTAGATGCAAATTTCTAAGGCCATTTGGCTTGGTCTAGAATGGGTTTAAATAGTATGTGATGGACCCAATGTGAATTATGGGCTGTGAGTTGAAATGGGCTTAGAATGGACTAATGGGTCCAATTGGGCTTAAGGCCAGATTTGAATAAGAATGGGACATGGGCTTACATTATGGGACTGAATGGGTTGGTTTGGATGATGGAGAATGAAACACTATGGTCCCAAGTTATGGAAGTGGCCTGCAGGTTAAAATGGGCTCAAGAGAATTAGGTTTTGGCAAATGGGCCCGATATGCTTGTCGCGACCCTAAAAATTTTCTCGAGACAGTGGAAAATTTCTAGATTAATGGATTATCAGGTTAATTAAATTAACTAACCTAATACGGACCCTCCCAAGCCCTACTGAATCGCAACTTTAGTTTTTGTTCGAATGATTTTAGAATTTGAAGTCACCACTAATCATTTTTAATAGGTTGATTAGAAACCTAAGTAAATTAGCGGGAGAACTAAATTATTTCTATGAACTAGAGATTATGAGTTTGGAGACTTGGTTACACCAGTTAATTAAAACTAATGCCCTTTCGGTACCTTAATTTCAAGGATATCTTAATTTTGATAACTCAGGCTTGGTTTACTCTTAAGGCTATAGTGAGGTATTCTCTTTTTGTATTTTCACTTTTTAGATGGAATGCATATGAATGACAATTTTTTGGTATTTTCAAAGCTCTAGAAATTCCCTGAAGCCGAAAGAGGGAATGTGTTAACGACTTCTATGTAGTCTTACAACCTCCAGCATGTGGCTTGGCTTACTCATTATGGAACCTGACGGTATAGAAATTAGACTACAGGAAATAAAGTACCACCAGTGAATAGCTCAACCTTGGTTCGGACCACCCTTGGGGTTTAATGGTGCAGGAATTAAATTATAGGAAATTAAATGATAGTAAGTAAAGACCTCAAATGGATCGCCCAGCCTTGGCTTAACCCTCCCTTTTGGGGTTTAATAGTGTGGAACTTAAATTACGGGAAATTAACTTGCAATAAACAAAAGACCTCCAACAAAGGGCTCGGCCGTACTCGGCTTGCCCATTTTGGAGTTTGATGATACATAAATTAGATTACAGGAAATTAAATTGCAATAAATAAAGAACCTACAACAAAGGGCTCAGCCTTGGTGCGGCCTACCCATTTTAGGGTTTGATGGTACAGAAATTAAATTGCAAGAAAATAAATTGTGATGAATAAAGGACCTCCGATAAAAGAATCAGCCTTGGCTCGGCCTACCCAATTGCAAAAAATAAAAGACCACCAGTAGGTGGTTCGGCCTTGACTTGGCCTGCCCTTTCTACGGTTTAATGGTACATGAAATAAATTGCAGGAGATTAAATTACAGAAAATAAAGGACCACCAGTGGGTGGCTCGGCCTTAGCTTAGCCTGCCCTCTCTGGGGTTTAATGGTATAGGACATAAATTGTAGGAAATTGAATTACAAAAAATACCATCAGTGGGTAGCTCAGCCTTAGCTTAGCTTGTCCTCTCTAGGGTTTAATGGTATAAGAGTTAAATTGCAGAAAATAAAAGACCACCAATGGGTGACTCTGCCTTGGCTTGGCCCGGCCTCTCTGGGGTTTAATGTACAGGAAATAAATTATAGGAAATTAAATTGCAGAAAATAAAGGACCACCAGTGGGTGGCTCGGCCTTGGCTTGGCTTGCCCTATCTAGGGTTTAATGGTACATGAAGTAAATTGCAGAAAATTAAATGACAGAAAATTAAATGGCAGTAACTAAAGGACCTCCAATGGGTGAGCTTTGCCCTTCCCATTCTGGGGTTTGATATTGTGGAAATTAAATTGCAGGAATTAATTACTATAAATAAAAGACCTCTAGCGGGTGAGCTTTGCCGTTCCCATTCTGAGGTTTGAATCCTTTAAAATAAAATACCACAAATTGATTCAACAATTTAAGTTAAAACCCATAAACAGTTCAACTGAGAATTTGGTGGTCACTTCGGAGCTCGTCTGGGTAGATTTTACAGCTCCATGGAATTTATCGTTGATATGGAACTATCCTTCACCTGAAATAAAATATGGGGAAATGGGGAGTCAATGCAAAAAGTCTGTACTAACTCGCATCCCTCGAAACCAAAAAAATTGAAACAGGCACTTAGCTCCAATTTCTTGTTAGTTCGAGTTCACGGTCACGGATTTATCTTGGCTAGATCCAACATCATTTGGTTTGTAGAGATGGTTGCCATTTTCTGAAATAGGCACACTGAGAACCATTGCCTTCTAAGCGTAACTCAAGGGCATTGGCCGAGCAGTATGCCAATCTCTAAGATCCGTCATCAAAGAGGGAAGCATGCTGCCTAATCTCTGTCTTATAGCTCCAACCTAATAAGCATCACATTGCTCCCAATATTTTTCAGTACCAGATTGTAGAATCCTTGACAACTAGGACATCCAAACAGCCTAGGAATCAACAACCGCTCCTGAAGTTTCCACTTGAGAAACAGTAGTGCTCTCGATAAAAAAATAGTAGAGATCAGGTAATCAATGAAAACAGGCTGCATAAGGTCAAGAAACACAATTGTGAGGGAACTAGACTCAAGAATCTTCATCATTACATGTAATCATGATACAATCAGTATCCACGTATCGTGACGAAGCTCTCTAGCATGCAATCTCAATTGTCTAGCTTGTCTTTTTCTTGTTGCATTCTTCGGCCTAACTTTTTCTCTCTTTTCAGACCACCACCAATTTACTTACAACAGATCATGTTCGATCCTATTCACGGGGATTATGAAAGTATCCCATTCTCAATATACAGAGACAGCAGACTATGGTCTAGTAAATCTATGAGTTTGAACTCTAAAATTGCAGCTAAAGAAATTTCAAATAATGGTTCTCCAAGAAAGATGACTTGAGCCAAGTTGAGATAAGTTGAAGATTCGAATACGACCACCAAAGATCCAAACTACCCATATGCTAAGCTCTCTAACAATGAAGACGAAATGTAAGAACAATGTGATATTTCTCCAAGTATTAACATACAAAAAATCAGAACAAAGGCATGCCACTCAGTACTAAGTTTAGAAAGAGATATTAACCAACCAATGATACAAAAAATTGCTTCCACAGCTGACGATCCCAAAAATAGTCGAGGAACAAAAAGGCTTCAAGCTAGAGAGCGCATGACCGTGCAAATCATGTATGCATTGCAAATTGAGCAGGCAGAGCAGAGGTGGATAAGCATTCGATTAGATGAACGGTCTTCTCACTTCCCCCACACCATATTCAACTAAACACCACAGCGTTGAATGAAGCAGTCGTTCGCGCACCAACAAGTCCAACATTCTCGATGGACATGGGCAGATTGCAATAACATTCACATCCAAAATCACTTTTAAAGCAAGCAAGTAGCTTTATCACCCCACAGTGAAGGAAAAACGAAGGAAAAGTCGATCTTGAATCAGCAAAGCCAAGAACCATCGAACCAAGTGCACAACTCAACCCCGAGATAGAAAGAGTGTACGTGAGAGGGAGGCCTCATTGTTCAGCAAAAACGACATGCCGAAGCTCCTGCGATCGCCGTTGAAGCTGGAGGGAGAGGACTTGCACGCGAAGGTTCCACAGGGGAATCGAATCCCTGAGAACATATACATCATGTCGACCCCCAAATCCCAGCTCAGATTGAAATGAAAATCCACAACGTACTAAGATCTGCAAGTTGAGGAATCAAAACGCACTAACAATTAAGAAGAAACATACAAGACAACTCGTCAAAGTCCAAAATGCATCCAAGGCACAAGCTTCTTCCTTTCAAACACCAAATCCCCAGAGGAAGTAAAGGGGGAGAGAGAGAGAGAGAGAGAGAGAGAGAGAGAGAGAGAGAGAGAGAGAAAGAGAGAGAGAGAGTTCCCCCCATGCCTCTGTGAACCTCCTCTTTTTTTAGTGCTCGCGCCACCAACTCCCCTCACCGAAAGTTGCCACTACCTTTGTCCCCCATTATCTCTCTTATTTTATTTTATTTTATTGGGTGGCCCTCATGGTGCCATGATTTTTTACTTCATTCATTCAACGTAAACAATTGTCTTTGAGGCAGATTCCCTAACAATGAGTTGTAAGTGGTGAATTTAGGGAGTTTTTCCAATCATATCGCTTAATTATCCATTGAGCCGATTATGGCGTAGACTTAGGTACTTGATATCAGTCATCGTTGAGGTTGTTCTTGGTCAAATCAAAGTAGGTCGTAGATATCAAGCTTGATAGCAAGTAGCCAATTGATCCAATGAGGCCTGGATCTGACGAATTTCTGCAAGGAATTCGAAGAACAATTAGCATGCCTTTTGGAAAGATAAAATACATGGAGAAACTTGGGATAAGACATTGGTGTGCCAAAACCAGTATTCTACTACTTGTTAGTGCCATCCTATTAAAGGATTAAATCGTCTTCTCGGATAAAGACTTTACCATGGATGGGCGAGCTCACAATAAGGCCTTATACATATTAGTGAGGAGCCACGGTAAGCAGGTGTCCCATGTATTGGTGGACAATTATTGACACCTGATTTTTAATCATTTTTTCTATTTTAAAATTAATAGAAAATCCATAAAAATTCTTAAAATTGAAAAAATAAACTTTAGGAACGTTGGCCAAGCCTAGGCAACCAAGTTTCGCCAAAAAATGATTTTATGCATTTTCAGTATTTTTCGATATTTTTATTTTCGAAAATTAATAGAAAATCCATTAAAAAAATGAGAAAATTGCAAAAATCAACTTTGGAAGCTTTTGCAAAGCTTAGGCTACCAACTTTGAACAAAAAAAATAATTTTTCATATTTTTTGCATTTGTTTTAAATATTTTTCAGAAATTAGGAAAATATTTGACAATAAATTGCAACTGAGGCCACGAAAATATGAAAAAATAGTCACTGTTTTTATTTTAATTTTTTCTTCATTTTGGACAAAGAAAATTTGCAAAAATTAATTTGAAATTAGGAATTGCTATGTTAATCTCATTTTCAAGTTAATTGAAAAACTAATTATTATAGAAAATTCATTTTAAGATTTGTAATTCTTGATTTTTGTATTTCTGGAGTCGTGGCATTGCCCTCTAACATCCAAAATTTCTATCTCGGCCCAATGATGCCTTAAATTTCTCAATTTTGGACAAAAGGGGTTTATTAGAATTTCTATTCTCAATTTAACCCTAATTTACTAAAAATTAAATTAAATTGGGGCTACTCTGCAAAGCACATACTGGTTACAACTGAAAGCAGAGCTGGACGTCCCGAGGTTCGAGGGGAGGGTTTCGATATAATCTCTAACGAAGCAAGGAGTTTGGGAGTTTTTACCGAAATGTGCTGCGGTGCTAATGAAGGGGGATTCTTGCATTTTGGAACATCTGGTGAAGTCTTAGATCACCTAAGTAGGGTTGATTCAGGGTTTGTCGGTCGCAGGCACCTATATTATCCTAGCAACCACTGTGTCTGACATTGAAGTCTTAGATCCTATTTTTGTTGTGATTGCTAAAGTCGCAGGTTTGTCTAAAATCTTTAGAAACCACGATATTCAGAATGGAGAATGTTTGGCACAACTAGGACATTTGGTCATCAACCTACTAAAGATTCTTAGTACAAAAGCTGCATGGTAAAGCCTGAAGCTTTGAAAAATCCCACAAGATTGGCGAGTGGCTCTTCATGGTGGAAGAATGCGAGATTTTCTTCTAGACCAGGACGTCGAGCATTAAGGGTCGAAAGGGGTGCCAAATCAGAATCGTTTTGACCATTTTCTCTGTGTTTTCGTCTCTCGGAGATCACGTCCGCTAAACAATGTTGAACAAGAAGACCCACCAATCGACTCCTCCGATTTCCTCTTTGCAAAGAACCAATGGACACCATTTTGAGGGGGGAGAAGATGAGCTTTGATGGGGGGTTCCTTCCAATTTACATGGCAACATTGATGAGCAGATTTCTCAGCTCATGCAATGCAAACCCTAGTCCAAGCAAGAGAGTTGTTCTTCATTAGAGGAAAGTCCCCAGATACAAATTACTTATTTATGGGAGATTATACTAATCGTGGATATTGTTCGATCGAACTGTTACACTCCTGATTGCTTTGAAAGTGCGATATCCACAACGAATCGCCATTTTCACATTTATGCTTAGAGATCCAACTCAGATCATGGAGGCTTCGTCATGCCTAACCCTCATGGCATCGAGATAAGGTTTCAGATTTTCTGCCACCATTATCCTCCTGAACAACGCTAGGTCGTCTGAGGTTATGAGACTCGGGAATCCGATTCAGCTTTGGACAAAACCTGTTTGGCGTGACCGATCATTCTCAATCTGAGTTGTTGGTATGCTTCATGTTCCTCGTGTGTGCAGAGCAAAGACCATTAGCTGGCTAGCCAACTACTTGTCTTAGTGAGAAAGAGCATCATGGGACCATATTTTAAAGGTCCGCCGAAAGATGAAGAAAAAGGGGACCTCCAACTGTTCCACACGAGGGGAATCTCCTTCCATTAGCAGTAAAAAATCTGAGGGGGCTGGATCGCAGATAGCGGGGGGCGGAGAGGAAGGATCTACTCTCAATCGTAGTGGGGTTTTACCTATGAAAGGACTTAACTCAGCGAAAAAAACTTTCAATACTCATTCCTTACCTCTCTAAGGAGATCTTGGACAAACTAAGGACTCGCATTCATGGGTCTTCGATGAAGCTTAAAGCTATTAACTGCTCCTCGAATGGCTGTGAGTGCAAAAATGAAAGATAAGCAACCGTCCAGCTAAGTTCAACACCTATACCCTTTTGATTTTTTTTTTGTAGCCATGCAAGTATTTGATGTTCGCTTCCTTTCAGCTAGTGGTCTTTTCTTTTTTTGCAGGGGCTCATCGGTGTTGAGGCTCCCTTGAGAAAGATAAAGCAAATCTGAGAGAGAGAGAGAGAGAGAGAGAGAGAGAGAGAGAGAGAGAGAGAGATGAGAACGAGAAAAGGAACTTAGTACTCCTCACCTGATGCATGTTCGGGCGACACTGCGATGTCGACAACGATGGTGATGATTGAAAGGACATGGGACGTAGCTGGCGATCAGGTTCAGCACGTCTGCTTCGTTCCCTCCGGATCTCATCCACGCCTTGCTAACGTCTACGCACCGATTTCGGAAACATGGACCATGATTAATTGTCGCTCTAGTCCACATCCGTACGTCATCACCGGTATTGTAGGGAGGTTCGATACTGAGGCCTCGTCTCCAATCTCCAGCAAGTCCTCTTGCGTCGCAAGGAGGAGGATGGTTTTGGCCATCTCATGGAGCTGATCGTGTTTTCGACCTCGGACTCTGGCGCGGACACCGACGATTGCTCGAAGTTGATCGTCTTCGTTATCAATAGCGACGGAATTGAGTCCCTCGGCTTGGTTTGCCTCGTCAAAACTCTTGTCTTCGAAGGCCCTCCATCCAGCTGAACCAAAAGCTAAGGGTTCTTGAATAAAAAAAAAGCATTCTTTAAAAAACGTGATGAGACATGCATGTTCAGAGTAATTTTTGCTAAAAAAATAAATACATATTTGAAGGCCTATCACATGCAGGACCAGACTTAGATAGTCTTTTTGTCCTTATTCGCTCGTAATTGTCAATTCACACACTTTTGGTCAAAATCTGCCTATTTTACTTGCAGGTTATATTGGGTACATTAGCAAATCGAAAAAGACCTCACTTGGAAAGAAGAATAAAAAAAGGGGGGCGAACCTGCAGGTTTGTTTGTTCTTCATTCAAGAGTTTCCCCAGTTCGGACGATTCCTCCCCCATCCTGACACCTATCTCGTGCCTCCCGATGTATCATCTATAGTAATTTGCATCTTCACTAATTCGACCGTTCATTTGAAAGACCTCGTTGGGTTCTTCAAGGGGAAGACATTGACTAGAATTGGTTTATGAAAAGTCCTCAAAATATATATACATATATATTACATTAAATAATCTCACGAATTTTGTTTTCTTACATGTTTACAGGCCCCGTTGACGCATCACCAAATCACCAAATCTAAGTCCTGATAGGTCTTTATTGTAAACACGGTATCATGGTTTATAGTTGGTTGCCATCAAGAGTCCACAAGTTGTTTCGATTTGTTGCCATCACTGGATTAAAAGAGGGTGAGGCTTAAGCCGGTGTCAATTGGAGGACAACCCCATACTCACGGTGAATTCCACGAAAGTACGAAATCGGCCCATACAAGCTCCAAAGTGTCCACCAAATTTTCAGCAGATTCGTCGATGGATTTTCATTCAAATTGTCAAATCAATTCGTTGTATTTTATTGTAAAGAAATAAAACCCCAGAATGGAGAGGTAAAGCACATCCACCGAAGGTCGTTTATTTTCTACAATTTAAATTCCTGCACCATCAAGCCCCAAAAGGAAGAGCCAAGCCAATGCTAGGCCGCCCATTGGAGGTTTTTACTTACTGCAATTTAAATTCCTGCACCATTAAACCCCAAAGGGAAGAGCCAAGCCAATGCTAAGCCGCCCATTGGAGGTTTTTACTTACTGTAATTTAAATTCATGCACCATCAAACCCAAAGGGAAGAGCCAAGCCAATGCTAAGCCGCCCATTGGTGGTTTTTACTTACTGCAATTGAAATTCCTGCATCATGAAACCCCAAAGCGAAGAGCCAAGCCAATGCTAGGCTGCTCATTGGAGGTTTTTACTTACTGCAATTTAAATTCCTGCACCATCGAACCCAAAAGGGAAGAGCCAAGCCAATGCTAGGCTGCCCATTGGAGGTTTTTACTTACCGTTATTGAAATTCCCAAAATTTAATTCATGTACCATTAAACCCCAAAGGTGAGAGCCAAGTTAAGGCTGGGCCATACATTGGAGGTCTTTATTTACTATTATTGACTTTCTGCCCGTTTAATTTTTGAATCATCAGAGCCCAAAGTGAGTAGTTTGTAATGCTGCACAGAAGTCGTTAACACACTCGCTCTGTTGGCTTCAAGAAATTTTTAACAATTTGAAAATAAAAAAATACCACCCATGCATCCTATCTAAAAAGTGAAAATACAAAAAGAGAACACCCTACTAGAATCTTAGGAATAAACCAAGCTTGAGTTGCCAAATTAGGATATCTATGAAATTAATGTACCGAAAGAGCATTAGTTTTAATTAACTAGTGTAACCAAGTCCCCAAACTCATAATCTCTGGTTCGTAGAAGTAATTTAGTCCTCCCGCTAATTTACTCAGGTATCTAATCAACCTATCAAAAATGATTAGTGGCCACTCCATATTTTAAAACCATTTTAACAAAAACCAAAGTTGCGATTCTGTAGGACTTGGGAGGGTCCGTATTAAGTTAATTCATCTAATAAACCTAATAATCCATTAACCCGAATCCATAAAATAAATTTTTTTTGGTCGCGACAGCTTGGCGACTCCATTGGGGACGTGTTCTTAATTTTTGGAAAATTTAAGAACTTACAGGACTTAAGCCAGAAAATTTCATGAAAATTTATTTGATCTGAATTTGGTAGATTCTGACCTTTAGGTACTAAATGATTTTGCAGATGGGAGTTATAAGGGGTGGAGTGTTCGGCTAACCCATTCGTTTTGCAGGTTTGGTGTGTGAGAATTATTATTTAATTTTTGAAATATTGAAGTAGTGTTTGCATTTAATTATTATACATGTTTAATTGTTTTAGCATTGCATCATACACGTCTTGTGGTCGGACCTGGGCCACTAGTTTTAGGATGGTATTGTGATTTAGTTCTAGTGTTCAGCGTAAGATTACGTCGAAAGTTAGTCTAGATTCAATCCTGAACCTCTTTTCAAAAATGAGTTCTAAAAGTTAGACCTCATGCTTGGTAAGATTACCATCGAGCAGCCAAAGTGGAAATGCCCAGCTAATCATGGTTACGTCGCAGATCACGGCTAATCTTGATTATGTGCGTGAGATTATCGCCTTGCTGTAAGTCTTTCGCTTCAATTTGTCAGCCTTTAGAGTAGTTAGGCTAAGATTTAAACTCACGATTCATGTGCATGTTTATGTGATCTACATGGTATTTTTCACGGTGAAAGTAAGTTTTCTGACTTCATCTTGTATTTATTTTTGGTCGGTCCATGTTAGGTGTCCGTTAAATTTCAAACTTAACATCATAGCCATTTTTCAAATGAAAATAAAAATCAAATTGGTATCTCATTTAAAAAAAACATGAATATGAAAAATCCCTTCGCGGAATTTTATTGACTAATAGAGAATTTTTGTCACATCTTTCCTACTTCAAATCGGACCTTGAAAAATTTTACCCCTAAAAATTCATTCTGATGAAAGAGAAAATTCCCTTCCGGGAAATTTGCTAAATATCAAAGGATTTTATCACATTTTTCCTAAAATTGTAAAATCTGCAAAAAAATCCTTTTTCAGAAATTCACCCATATTTTTTGAAAAACATTTCTCTAATTTCTCACGAAATTAAAAAATAAAATTGGACTAATTTAGGAGTCATGGACCAACCCCTTTTTGATCACATACTAATTATTTTCTCTACCTTTGCAGGGAATCACAGGTACCCCAGGCAGGAGCAAAATCGGATTCAACATTATACTGGGGATAATCTTGAAGAATGCAAAGAGGATAGGAAATGGTTGACGTCACAACTGATAATCCTGGGGGCAAACGAAGTCCTAGAGACAATCGTGTCAATCAGCAGCACGTATGGGCCATGTATTTTGATAGAGTGGTGAACGTATCCGGATCAGGCATGGGGACATTTTTGATGTATTGGAGGGTCCCTGTACTTTTTTGAGAGAAGTATATACTGTGTAGTCAGAACACATGAATCAAATATGTTAATCTAACCCCGCGATGTCTTTCGAATTAAATCCACCAAAGCCTTGCGCTTTAGCTTCCTCGGATTCGAAAAATATGGCAGATTTTGAAGGACCAGTATTTTATTACTGAGTATGGCCTACAATCATTTCTCCTAATGCTACTAGCGATCGATAGGAACAAGTGGACGCCGAAAGAGAAAAGTATAAGTAAGTGGGGCACGCAACAAGTGGCTTGGGCTATTTATTAGCGCACTGATCGAGTGGTCACACCTGTCTCAATTTACCTGACTGATTGCAAATCTCGATACGGCTGGTGGGGGCCACTGCCGAAGCTCGATATTATCGTCTAAAACAACTAATACCAAGAAAGATGTTAAGTTTTAGCATTTCTTGTGCCCTGAATTGTTCTATTGTGTTGTGCGGGGAAAGAAATGGCAAGAAAATTAAAGCACAAATATGTGAAGATTTTCCTTCATTCCGTTCATCAAGGAGTATTACAACAGATCACTGGGGAGGAAAAGTAAAGCCAAACTGAACCCTAATAAGCATCACAAAAAACCTCAACTGGCTTTTCATGAAACTAATGTTCTGCCTACACTGAGCGATCTGGGAGTCAAGATTTGTAAGCATGAAGAATAGGCGAGTACATTTCTACTTGTACCTGGCTGTATTAATCTCATGGTGTTCAACGGTGAGTTTCAGATTGTCGATTAGGTCTCTCTCAAAAGCTATATCTACCGTGAGATCATCAAGCCTCTCCTCTAACCACTCACATCTAAACTTCATCATAACGTCTCTCGGGTCATGTTCAAAGTAAGTCTGATTCAAAGCTAGGCGCTTCACCAACTTCCCCCTCTCATAAATCAACAGCGAGACCCGCTCATCAGTAACCGAGCGTTCTGCAAACTTCAGTAATTCAGATCGATCCTGGTAGCAGGCCTTTACGATGCGGGCTAAGGTGACTGTCTCCTGGATGTTTCGGTATGCCTCCAGGAAGTTGATGAAAACGTATGGGAACGCCCTGTATTCCCTCTCCAAGTTGGTGCCTTTGATTGAAGAGGCATTTACTTCCCTGAACAAACTGAAGATTTCAGCTTCGACACTCTGATGATGGGCTATGTAAACATAACCTCTGCCAAGAAGATGATAGAGCCTCTCCCATTTGAACATAACATCAGCTGGGAAAATGTGTGTAGGAAGGTTAGCCATTATCGAGGAGAAAATCAAGGCAGATAGACGGAACACAAGAGTATTAGAAGAGAAAGTTAGGGCAGACTAGCGGAGTGCGAACATGGTAATCTGCTTCGAAGTAAATATGGTTTTCGTAGTAGCAGTATCAACTAGTCAGACTTTCCCATTTGCCGTTCCATGTCGGTATCACCCTGTTAGCTCGGATTCGCTGCTCATCTGCAATCTCGAGCCAAGCAAATCCGATGTCTCGGCAGAAAAGTTAGACGGGACGCCACCGTTTTGAAAAAAGAAAGAACGAAAAGACGAGCTGAGTATGAGACAAAGAAACTTTCGGCAGAAAAGGAGATATGACTTGTTTTTATCGGAGAACTCGCCAGTTAATCGACGGTAGAGATAATGACAGGGGCCCTCTACCACGAAAAGATGAAAGAGACGAGCCGAGCAAGAGACACGATAAGAAAAGAGGATTGAGAAAGATGGAACTCTAGGGAAAAGTAACACAACTGCTAAGCCCATGCCTAATTTAAAAAAGAGATGTCATGCTTAAAAGAGGCTCTTATAGCATACGTAGTCGCTCAGAAAATTTCATAGACAGTGAAAATACAAGGAGTGGTAGCAAACCTTGACAGATCGTTAACCAAATTGAAGATGTCTCAACCCAACACCCTTGAAAACTATGTTACTTGCTGAACATGGGAGAGGAGGAGTTCGAGGCCATGTTTGAGATTCAGACCATGGAGCCTGGCCCTTCCGCCGATGATGTCCAAGATCTTGGTAAAGATAAGGACAACAATAATAAGGGTCAAAGGAAGCGTTACCGCCACCATACTGAGGAGCAAAAACAAAGGCTTGAGGATTTTTTCAGGACGTGCCCCATGCCAAACGGCAAACAAAGAATGAAGCTGAGTCAAGAGCTAGGGCTGGAACCTTCACAAATCAAGTTCTAGTTTCGAAATAGTCGAACCCGAATGAAGACTCGATATGAGCGATTTGAAGATGAGTTTTTAAGGGCTGAAAACGAAAAGCTCCGAGTGGAGAACAAGATGTATAAAGAGGCTTTTGACTCTGCCACCTACCCCAACTGCAATAGCCTCCTCACCCTCGACGAAATGCAGTCCCTGAGGATCGGAAATGCTCGTTTAAGAGATGAGTTAGACCAATTTATGACAGAATCAAGTTTTGTTGGGGGAAAGCACGAAAAGACCGAGCCTATGGGGTCAGCATTGAAGCCTCCCGGGGAAGGGGAGATGTATCACTACCAGGCAAGTGGCATTGACGACGAACTCACCGCCATGATCAACCAGTTCAATGTTGATGAAGCACTAGGGCTGTAATGTGCACACAGAACTTGTATTTCAAAGCTAATGATCACAAGTCCTTCAATATGGCCGATGCGTACCTGATTCGGAATGAAGCCGGCTGATTATGGAAAAGCCTGCAGAGGGGGAAGAAAAATCAATCCTGAATGGATGAATATGCTTTATTTTGCATGGGATGTTTTCTTCTTTTATGAATGTCTAGAATTTGTGTGAAAGAAAGAAGTAATCATTTTCCTTTCCCCAATTAAATGCTCTAGTCTGCCACCACACCAAACTCGCAATGAATTTATTGCAAGTAAAAAGCCGCGCGAACTTGAAGGGTAAAGTAGTATCATTTCAATTTACCCTCAAATTGCTCTAGCTTTAAATTAGATCCCTTCTGTTTTCAGGAATTTACGAAACAACCCAAGAATACAGTCGTACTCAAAAATGAAATTCCCTGATTGGACAAAATTAGGGGCAAACCAACTCGTAAACATTACCTCTGGAAGGATGACTTCAAACAAGAAAGAGGCGAACAAAAAGCCCGAGCAATCTCAAAGATCGGTAATCTTGTATCGTTCTAATTTTTCCATAATCGTCTCGAGTCCTGAATTACTTTCATTTTTAATAGGGATTTTAAATGATCTTGAAAAGAACCGGGATGTGGAATTACCCAAGGCAAAGTAGCAAGACTACGACATCTCAATGGTTAATTCTTAAAAGAGAGCCTCCATGAACGCCTACGGTCCGATGGGCCTGATGGCATGGAGAATGACAGCGGTCCGAAATATCCTAAGTTCGATCCCCAAGGGTGGGGAATGTTGTAAGCATTGTAAATAAATAAAACGGCTTTTTGCGCATTACTTTTTGTAGAAAGAAATAGGAATACTCGACGAGCAATACCAAGGTCAGTATTTTGTCACGATCTTAGCCTAATGTTGAAGTGTCCAGCGAAAGCCAAAGAAAACTTAATCCAATGAAGCTAATAAAGGGGTCATGCAAAACATTCAAGATGAAGGGTAAACCAGTATCGTTCCAGTTTATCCCTTCTAATATCAGCTAACACGTCCTCTTTGCTTTTTACAGGAAATATTTACACTAACATTTAACATGTTGAAAGAGACAACCCCAAATAACAAATTATGATCATCTGAAGAGATCCATTCTGATCAAAATGGGGCAAATTAATGGCTACCCTCAATCGAAAAAAGGGCGTTCGATTGATAACCATGACGGTTGTTAATATTGAAAAGGCCCAAATGTTGTGCAGGGGCAAACTCAGATATGAGCCATTCCTCGACTCAAGGAGTGGACTCCTAATTCGCTCAATCTGTCCACATATCTAGGGGCAATTCCAATTCACCCATTTTCTTCCATACTTGCATTTTTAGTAGATGCGTGTGAGGTTAAAAACTGCTAATCTGCATTGCATTTACACATACCATGATTCATGAATGACTGTTCTGCATGTTTAATATTGCCAATTCTGGTTTGGGACATAAACTACGTATGATGTATCGAATGCGTAGAATGGGGCATGACAGGATGATGAAAAGCAACCCCATTTCCATACACGTCCTATATCCACAATGAGTTGTGTGCCAAATAGATTCCGTATTCCCCAAGGCAATAGATTTTCTCGCAGAAGGTACGATATCGAAAGGAATTGGGCGTTAATTTTTATATCCTAAACACTACATGTGACCATTGAAAACCCATTCGAGCGGCGGTTTCACTTCATAACCCCTGTCAAAAACCACCCCACATCGGGACCAAACGGAGGTGGTCCCAGCAATACCACGAGGTAAATAGCTAGAAATTTTCTTGGTCGGACTAACATCGATTTTCGAGTGCTGCTTTGCTTTCAACCTCGTACGGTGATTTAAGTGCCTTAAGATGACGAAAATCATTCGTTTCTCTATCCAATACACTTTTATCCTTTGCATTACCCAATTGAGCCTGCATATTCGTTTCTTGAAAACCCCGTTGGTGATAATTATTTATTCCAAGATGAAGATGGCGCCACCTTAAAACAGGAGAATTCAAAAGAAATGGGTCTACATAGAGTTCCTGAACCATCTGTACAAGTGTGGTCCTTAATATGCACGTATATGGCGACACAATCTTTGTAAATTCATTAAAAAAAAGTCAGGCATGTGAAAGCAAAGCGCCAGTTAAAAACTAGGTCAATGCCCATTCAAATCAATATAAATCCCCAATGGGATCTGATTGCAAAACAAAATTTCTCGAAAGATACAAATTGCAAAAGTATACTCAGTTGAAGTCTACACCGTTCAGGAGCGACAACGGTATCAGCAAAGGTGACACCTTCCTCATACGACGATGGTATCTTTTGAAGATTATTCTAGAAGGTCAAAACTGGGGGAAAAGATGTAATGATCACCAATGTCAAACCCATTTCATATATCTTTTGGGCCAAAATAAGCCTTCCTTCATCCCCAATCCCAACCTACATTATAAGCCATGAAAGTCTTTTCTGATTAAGGCACTTGAGTTAACGTAGAGTTGAAAGATTTTAAGTATCACTCGAAAAGGTACGAGCATGACTATTTCTCTCATTTTTGCAGGGTTATTGACTTGTAAACCCGGAGCAAATTATGAAAACCTTTTTATCAATGGCCTTGACTCAAAAGAGTCCCCTTTGGTAAGCCTTGACCCAGCCTACATTATTGTCTTAATCAGGACCTCCAAATCAGCTTGATCGTACCAATTGCGAGATTACTCAGACCCTTGCTGAATGCAATGATGGTAAGATCGAGTGATTCCTTTTCAAATCCTACAATCAGGATAAACAACCTTTCTCGAGAGTGAGAGAAAGCCATTTCGGACTGAAGTCCACCATTCAGATACATTCAAGGTATTCATACGATGATAACCTCCTTGAACAAAATTGGTAATACAAACTTGACAGAATAGTTGTGCATTATTCACATTTTGATTGAATGCATCATGAGTCACCACACATATTATTCCTGATCAGTGTGAACTCAATTAAACAGTTTTGCAGGAACCAATGAACTCATTGTTGAGAATGCTTGCGCATGTTACCTCTAACACTGCCTGACATGTAATACATTCTTGGTGTTCGAATTACCTTCCAAGGTACGTCTTGAAATTCAGATGACAATTATTGAGAGAGAAAGCCTAGTTGTGAAAAAATCACTAGGCAGTCTTCCAAATCCTTAGGTAAGCATATTTTCAATCTTAACTCTTCAAATTCTTATGATTGCCAAGGCATTCGAATCTATTGCGGCACACACAGGTATTTGCCTTTTTCAATGAAACACGACTTGTCTCAAAAATGAAAATTTTGAGATAATTGAAAGTCTGCCTCTTTGGCTTATTTCTAAAGCACCCTTTGAGGTAAGTAAATTGGGTTTGAGCTTCTACGGGACTCCTAGTATTCCCAAATCCCAGAATGGCACCCTTTGAGGTAAGTAAAATCGGGTTTGAGCTTCTGCATGATTCCTGGTCTTCCCAGATCTCAGAATAGCACCTTTTAAAGTAAGTTAAATCGCGTTTGAGCTTTTGCATGATTCCTGATCTTCCCAGATCCCACAATGGCACCTTTCAAGGTAAGATAAATCGGGTTTAAGCTTCTACAGGATTCCTGGTTTCCCCAAATCCCAGAATGGCACCATTCGAGGTAAGATAAATCGAGTTTGAGCTTCTACAGGATTCCTAGTCTTCCCAGATCCCAGAATGGCACCGTTCAAAATACCAAGTCCTTTTTACAAGTACACCAAAGTCCTTCTTACGGGCAACCAAAAGTCCGTCTTATAGGCACCAAATTGCTTCCTACAGGCAACCAAAAGTCCTTCTTACAGGCACCAAAAGTCCTTCTTACAGGCACCCAAAATCCTTCTTACAGGCACCAAGTCCTTTCTACAGGCACAAATTCCTTCTTATAGACATTTCCATAGGGTGACCTACCATACGGGTCAAATTTCAAAGTTTAATGAGTAGAATCCTTTTGTTAAGAATCTACCATGGGGTGACCTACCATACGGGTCAAATTTCAAAATTCAATTAGTAGAGTCCTTTTGTTAAGAATCTATCATGGGGTGACTTACCATACGGGTCAAATTTCAATCAAATTTTAATAAGTAGAATCCTTTTATTAGGAATCTACCATGGGGTGAACTACCATACGGGTCCAAGTTCAACCACCCTGAAATTTTCTTATAACGAATCCTTAGGTACTTATTCCATTTTCAGTAGAGTATGCGCGTCAGGCAACCGCCGAACAACGGGCAGGTAAGTTGCAGATAAATCCCTTGCTCCTTTATCTCTCCCTTACTTCATAGGAGCCTCCTCGAACTCGGTTTGGATCGAAACTTGCTAAAAGAAATATATTAGAGATCAAATGCCACGACTCTTTTTATTTCATTGTGTTGAGTCGATTAGGATTTAGGTATCATCTCGTTTTTGAAATGAACCTCTACTGAGCTTCCTTTCAAAGAGGGGCAGCCGTTGACACCTGATTTTTAATCATTTTTTCTATTTTAAAATTAATAGAAAATCCATAAAAATTCTTAAAATAGAAAACATCAACTTTGGAGACCTTGGCCAAGCCTAGGGAACCAATTTTCGCCAAAAAATGATTTTCCGCATTTTCAGTATTTTTCGGTATTTTTATTTTCGAAAATTAATAGGAAATCCATAAAAAATGAGAAAATTGCAAAAATCAACTTTGGAAGCTTTGGCTAAGGTTAGGCTACCAACTTTGAACAAAAAATTAATTTTTCATTATTTTTTTCATTTTTTAAATATTTTTCAGAAATTAGGAAAATATTTGAAAATAAATTGCATTTGGGGCCACAAAAATATGAACAAATAGTTAGTGTTTTTCTTTTAATTTTTTCTTCATTTTGGATAAAGAAAATCTAAAAAAATTAATCTGAAATTGGGAATTGCTATGTTAATCTCACTTTCAAGTTAATTGAAAAAATAATTATTATAGAAAATTAATTTTTAGCTTTGTAATTGTCGATTTTTGTATTTCTAGAATTGTGGCATTGCCCTCTAACATCCAAAATTTCTATCTCGGCCCAATGATGCCTTAAATTTCTCAATTTTGGACAAAAGGGGTTTTATTAGAATTTCTATTCTCAATTTAACCCTAATTTACAAAAAATTAAATTAAATTGGGGCTACTCTGTAAAGCACACACTGGTAACAACTGAAAGCAGAGCTGGATGTCCCGAGGTCCGAGGGAAGGGTTTCGGTATAATCCCTGACGAAGCAAGGAGTTCGGGAATTTTTACCGAAAAGTGCTGCGGTACTAATGAACGGGGATTCTTGCATTTTGGAACATCTGTGAAGTCTTAGATCACCTAAGTGGGGTTGATTCAGGGTTTGTCGGTCGTAGACACTTATATTATCCCAACAACCACTTTGTCTGATATTGAAGTCTTAGATCCTATTTTTGCTGTGATTGCTAAAGTTGCAGGTTTGCCTAAAATCTTTAGAAACCACGATATTCAGAATGGAGAATGTTTGGCACAACTAGGACATTTGGTCATCAACCTACTAAAGATTCTTAGTATAAATGCTGCATGGTAAAGGTTGAAGCTTTGAAAAATCCGACAAGATTGGCGAGTGGCTCTTCACGATGGAAGAATGAGAGATTTTCTTCTAGACCAGGACATCGAGCATTAAGGGGGGAAAGGGGTGCCAAATCAGAATCGTTTTGACCATTTTCTCTGTGTTTCCGTCTCTTGGAGATCACGTCCACTACACAATGTTGAGCAAGAAGACCCACCAATCCACTCCTCCGATTTCCTCTTTGCAAAGAACCAACAGACACCATTTTGAGGGGGGAGAAGATGAGCTTTGATGGGGGTTCCTTCCAATTTACATGGCAACATTGATGAGCAGATTTCTCAGCTCATGCAATGCAAACCCTGGTCCAAGCAAGGCAGCTGTTCTTCATTAGAGGAAAGTTCCCAAATACGAATTACTTATTTATGGGAGATTTTACTAATTGTGGATATTGTTCGGTCGAACTGTTACACTCCTGATGGCTCTGAAAGTGCGATATCCACAACGAATCACCATTTTCATATTCATGCTTAGAAGATCCAACTCAGCTTATGGAGGCTTCGTCATGCCTAACCCTCATGGCATCGAGATAAGGTTTCAGATTTTCTGCCACCATTATCCTCCTTAACAACGCTGGGTTGTCTGAGGTTATGAGACTCGGGAATCCGATTCAGCTTTGGACAAAACTCGTTTGGCATGACCGGTCATTCTCAATCCGAGTTGTAGGTGTGCTTCATGTTCTTTGTGTGTGCAGAGCAAGGACCATTAGCTGGCTGCCCAGCTACTAGTCTTAGTGAGAAAGAGCATCATGGGACCATATTTTAAAGGTCCACCGGAAGATGAAGAAAAAAGAGACCTCCAGCTGTTCCACACGGGGGGAATCTCCTTCCATTAGCAGTAAAAAATCTGAGCGGGACGGATCGCAAATATCGAGGGACGGAGAGGAAGGATCTACTCTCAATCGTAGTGGGGTTTTACCTATGAAGGGACTTCACTCAGTGAAAAAAGCTTTCAATACTCATTCCTTACCTCAATAAGGAGATCCTGGACAAACTAAGGACACGCATTCATGGGTCTTCGATGAAGCTTAAAGCTATCAGCTGCTCCTAGGATGGCTGTGAGTGTAAAAACGAAGGATGAGCAACCGTCCAGCTAAGTTCAACACCTATACCCTTTTGGTTTTCTTTTGTTTTTTTGTAGCCATGCAAGTATTTGATGTTCGCTTCCTTTCAGCTAGCGGTCTTTTCTTTTTTTGCAGGGGCTCATCGGTGTTGGGGCTCCCTTGAGAAAGATAAAGCAAACCTAAGAGAGAGAGAGAGAGAGAGAGAGAGAGATGAGAACGAGAAGAGGAACTTAGTACTCCTCACCTGATGCATGTTCGGGCGACAGCGCGACGTCGACGATTAAAAGGACATAGGACATAGCTAGCGACCAGGTTCGGCACGTTTGCTTCTTTCCCCCCGGATCTCATCCGCGCCTCGCTAACGTCTACGCGCCGATTCCGGAAACATGGACCGCGATTAATTGTCGCTCTAGTCCACATCCGTTCGTCGTCACCGGTATCGTAAGGAGGTTCGACACTAAGGCCTCGTCTCTAATCTCCAGCAAATCGTCTCACGTCACAAGGAGGAGGACGATTCTGGCCATCTCGCGGAGCCGATCGAGTTTTCGACCTCGGACTCCGGCGCAGACGCCAACGATTGCTCAAAGTTGATCGTCATGGTTATCAATAGTGACAGAATTGAGTCCCTCGGCTTCGTTTGCCTCGTCGAAACTCTTGTCTTCAAAGGCCCTCCATCCAACTGAACCAAAAGCTAAGAGTTCTTGAATAAAAAAAAGCATTCTTTAAAAAACGTGACGAGACATGCATGTTCAGAGTAATTTTTGCTAAAAAAATAAATACATATTTGAAGCCCTATCACATGCAGGACCAGACTTAGATAGTCTTTTTGTCCTTATTCTCTCGTAATTGTCAATTCGCACCATTTTGGTCAAAATCTGCCTATTTTACTTGTAGGTTATATTGGGTACATTAGCAAATCGGAAAAGACCTCACTTGGAAAGAAGAATAAAAAAAAGGGGCGAACTTGCAGGGTTTGTTTGTTCTGTCATTCAAGAGTTTCCCCAGTTCGGACGATTCCTCCCCCATCCTGATACGTATCTCGTGCCTCCCGATGTATCATCTATAGTGATCTGCATCTTCACTAATTCGACCGTTCATTTGAAAGACCTCGTTGGGTTCTTCAAGGGGAAGAAGTTGACCAGAATTGGTTTATGAAAAGTCCTCAAAATATATATGCATATATATTACATTAAATAATCTCATGAATTTTGTTTTCTTACATGTTTACAGGCCCCGTTGACGCATCACCAAATCACCAAATCTAAATCCTGATAGGGTCTTTATTGTAAACACGGTATCATGGTTTATAGTTGGTTGCCATCAAGAGTCCACAAGTTGTTCCGATTTGTTGTCATCACTAGATTAAAAGAGGGTGAGACCTAAGCTGGTGTCAATTGGAGGACAACCCCATACTCACGGTGAATTCCACGAAAGTGCGAAATCGGCCCATACAAGCTCCAAAGTGTCCACCAAATTTTCAGCTAACTCGTCGGCGGATTTAAATTCCCGCACCATCAAAACTCAAACGGAAGAGCCAAGCCAATGATAGGCCTCCCACTGGAGGCTTTTACTTACTGCAATTTAAATTTCTGCACCATCAAACCTCAAATGGAAGTGCCAAGCCAATGCTAGGCCCCATTGGAGGTTTTTACTTACTGCAATTTAAATTCCTGCACCATTAAACCCCAAAGGGAAGAGCTAAGCCAATGCCAGGCCGCCCATTGGACGTTTTTACTTACCGTTATTTAAATTCCCGTAATTTAATTCCTGTACCATTAAACCCCAAAGGTGAGAGCCAAGCCAAGGCTGGACCATCAATTAGAGGTCTTTACTTACTCTCATTGACTTCCGGCCTGTTTAATTTTTGAATCACCAGACCCCAAAGTGAGTAGACTGTAACGCTGCATAGAAGTCGTTAACACACTCCCTCTTTCGGCTTCAGGGAATTTTTAACACTTTAAAAATAAAAAAAATACCACCCATGCATCCTATCTAAAAAGTGAAAATACAAAAAGAAAACACCCTACTAGAGTCTTAGGAATAAACCAAGCTTGAGTTGCCTAATTAAGATATCCATGAAATTAAGGTACCGAAAGGGCATTAGTTTTAATTAACTAGTGTAACCAAGTCCCCGAACTCATAATCTCTGATTCGTAGAAGTAATTTAGTCCTCTCGCTAATTTACTTAGGCATCTAATCAACCTACCAAAAAAGATTAGTGACGACTCCAAATTTTAAAACCAGTTGAACAAAAACAAATGTTGCGATTTGGTAGGACTTGGGAGGGTCTGTATTATGTTAATTCATCTAATAAACCTAATTATCCGTTAACCCCAATCCATAAAATAAATTTTTTTTTCGGGTCATGACAACAATGGGTCGGCATTTAATATATGCCCTTTGGCCACGCTAAGAAGTTTAAGCATGAATGAAGAGTTGATTCGTACCTTTAGGGCGACCATTCGAGCTTTCGATGGAATGAAGAAAATCGTTATCGGAGAGATTGAACTGGATATGTTCATTGGGCCAGTGAAGTTCTCCATTTGATTTTCAAGTTATGGGCCTCCCCAATGCTTTCGGCCTACTACTTGGAAGGCCGTAGATCTATACAGCCGACGCTGTACCTTCAAGCTTGAACTAGAAGGTCCGATTTGTGGTAAATGACATGGTGATAATGGTACATAGTGAGACAGACCTTGCGTCCTATCAGAAGAGTGTTATCCCTTATATAGAGCCTGAATCTAAAGAGAAGTCAAGCTACCACTTCCTCGATCTCCTGGCTTTTGTGCGCACAACCCCAGGGACAAAAATAGGGAATCCCGCATTGTCAAGCTATACTCTCACGCCTGGGAGAATGCTATTGGTCCATGGTTTTATCCCTAGGAGGGGACTGGGGAAGTATTGCCAGGGAATTCGTCAACCCCTTCAGCTGAGCTCTAATGAATACCGAATTGGTTTAGATTATATAGGTAAAACTTACAATGATTTCACTTCGAGAAGTTGCAGTGGAAGCGAAGGCCGAGGCCCAAGGGATAGAGGAGGTAGAATCAGGTCATTTATGGGATTTAGTGTTTGGAAAGGCAAAGCAAAGATGTTCGACACTCTCCTCAATCAGTTTTTCTCTAAGTACCCCAAATGGTTGGCTGATGAGGAAATCCAAGCTGCAGCCAATCCTGATATACTTGGCTCCCTTTTTGAAAATTCCGTGAATGCTATTGTGGAGTGGCTTGACACCAACACTGAGCTACATGAGTAAAGAGGCTCTTCTTCTACTTCTTACAGCATTTCTTTATCTGTAATTTCAATTTAGTTGTTGCATTTCGTTTGCCTCCTCTTTTTTTTTTTAAATTCCAAGAAGATACCTTTGGATCTTGAGCCGTTGGTTCAAATGGTTGCCTTGTAATGCAGCCTTAAAAATGAAATTCAATAAAATGCGTATGCACGTTTTATTAAGGACGTGCGGGAACATTCCAAACCAGTCCAATGATGATACTTATCTTTGATCCTCAAAGATTTGAGGTCTAGATTCGCGCATGCTTTCTAGTTTGTCAAATGGACTTAGAAGGCAACAATGTCCGAGGATATGAAGACTAGCTCTTCTTTTGTGCCTTCTTTTATTTAAAAAAATTTTCAAAAATCATGCATCATGATTACTTGTCAAAATGGACTAACTGATCTCATGACATTTTAGGCATATCATTTCAAGCATGCACAATAGATTACTATGTGACTCAGACCATCGAGGAGACTACTCATGCAATATTGATGAAGAGGATAGGGACTTTGTGGATATTTAGAGAGATTGGAGTCGGTACGAAGAGTTTAGACCCCTAACAGCAAAAAAGGCAGTGGTAGTGAACTTGGGTGACTCACAGAATGTCAGAGAAATGAATATTGGGGAGTCCTTGTCACCCTTTGAAGCTGTCCGAATGACTCAACTTCTCAAGGTATACCAAGACGTCTTGGCTTGGTCCTATGCAGACATGCCCGACCTCGACCCCAACATTGTGGAGCACGTACTGCCCATTGACCCTAACATCCCGCCAAAAAAACAAAGGATCAGGCAAACGAAGCCCGAACTTTCCAAGAAAATTGAGGAGGAAGTGATGAAGCTCCTTAAGGTGGGGTCCATAGAAGCAATCCCCTATGCCGATTGAATCGTCAACATCGTGCCAGTGATGAACAAAGATGGCACAATCTGAATCTGCGTTGATTACCGAGACTTGAATAAAGCCAGCCCAAAGGATGATTTTATTTTGCCGCACATAGATGTATTGGTCGATAATATAGCCGGGTTCGAACGGTTTTCCTTTATGGATGGATTTTCTAGGTATAATCAGATCTTAATGAAGGAGGAAGACAAGGCGAAGACCTCATTCATAACACCATGGGGCACCTTTTGTTACAGAGTTATGCCTTTCGGGTTGAAGAATGCCGGGGCGACATAACAAAGGGCCATGATCGCTCTATTCCACGACATGATGTACAAGGAAATCGAGGTATACGTAGATGTTATGATTGCCAAGTCCAGACCAAGAGAAGACCATGTTCTGGTGCTAAGAAAGTTGTTCGAACGTCTACGAAAATATAAGCTGAGGTTGAACCCCAACAAATGCATATTTAGGGCAAGATCTGGAAAGCTTTTGGGATTTGTAGTTAGCCGTCATGGTATCAAGGTCGTCCTTTCCAAGATCAAAGTTATATGGGACATCAATAACCCAACCTTATTAAGGGAAATGAGAAGCCTACTGGGACGGTTAAACTACATTGCCATATTTATATCTCAACTTTCTGATGTGGTAAAACCGTTCTTCAAGCTCCTCAAGAAGGGCGCCAGAATCATCTAGGATTCAAAATGCCATCAGACATTTGAGAAGATTAAGAAGTATCTGATCCTACCTCCAGTATTGGTACCACTAATCTTGAGAATCCCCTTAACTCTGTACTTGGCGATCTATCATGAATCATTAGGGGCTCTACTCGCCCAGATGAGACTGAAGGACGGGAAAGAGTGACCAATTTATTACCTGAACAAGAAGTTCACACAATGGGAGGCTAATTACCCAATGGTTAAAAGGACATGTGTCGCACTGATCTGGGTACTCCACAGGTTAAGTCAGTACACCCTCCACCACCATATCCAGCTGGCAACAAAATGTGACCCAATTAAGTACTTCGTGGAGAAACTCGCCTTCTTGGGAAAGCTAGCCAAGTGGCAAGTACTATTATCAGAATTTGACATAAAGAGTTCACCTCAGAAGTCAGTCAAGGGGCGGGCCATAGCCTACATGTTGACAGAAAATTCACAAGGGTTTGCAATTCCTGATGGGGAGGAGGCGGAGGATCGAATCCTCGCATTATCTGATGATAAGTGGACCATGTATTTTAATGGTTCCATTAATTTGGTCGAATCTGGAGCTAGGGCAGTACTGATATCCCCGAACGACCTACATTATTCGGTTTCCGCGAAGTTGGTATTTCCATGCACTAATAATATATCAGAATATGAAGCCTGTATTCTAGACCTGCAGTTAGCCATCACTATGAAGGTACGAAGGGTATAGGTTTATAGGGACTTCATGCTGATTATTCTTCAGACTCAGGGAGAATAGAGAACAAGGGATTCTAAGCCCATCTCCTATCATAAGTTCCCAAAGGAGTTAACCATTAATTTCAACAAAATTTCGTTCGAATATCTCCTAAGGACCCGGAATCACTTTATAGACGTGTTAGCCACTCTATCTTCAATGATGCAAGTGGAGGATGGGCTTAACATCAAGCCTTTAAAAATCAATGTCATGGATCAGCCAGCCTACTGCATGGTGGTGAAAGGCGAATTCGATGGCAAGCCCTGGTATCATGATATTAAGAATTATCTTTCGAAAAGAGAATTCCCTCAAGAGAGTTAAATCGGGAATAAGAAGTACATAGCAAAGATAACTACCAAATTCTTCTTGAGTGGGCAAACTCTCTATAAGAGATCCTTTGATTCAGTTCTATTGAGATGTGTAGATGCTAAAGAACAAACATGCTCATTGAGGAAATCCATGAAGGGATATGCGGTCCTCATATGAACGGCCACCTCCTCGCGAAGAAAATCATGCGGCTTGGTTATTATTGGATGACCATGGAAGCGGACTGCAACCAACATGTAAGGTCCTGTCCTTAAATGCCAGGTATACGGCGATAGAATCAACGCACCCCTGAATGAGCTCCACCAGATGTCAGAGGCTTGGCCATTCACCATGTGGGGAATATGTAACAGTCTGAATTTTCGACCCATTTTGAGAATTTAATGAGAATGGACGTATTTCATTATTTCACTTTAGATGAATCTCACTCGAGCCTGATCAACTCGAGATGACTGACCGAAAGGGAATGGCTGCCAAGGAACTTAAAGTACGGGGACCCTGACAGGTCGATACGCGTACCTCCTTAAAGCCGCCCGTTAGTCTGAGTATTTACTAAAGTTGTAAATTAATGAAAGTGGCCACGAAATAAAATTTCCTAAATTGGACAATCGAATCTTCCAGAAAAGTTACAGTGAGGATTGGACGTGGATTGGACGGTGTTACCTTCGAGGAAATTCAATTGGAAACCGAGACAAGGATAGATCTCCAAAATGCCTCCGGACCGTTCAAAGTTCTCCGGATCATAGATTGAGTATTTCCTAGCATTTCCTAGGTGAATTGAATTTTAGTTCAGTCTAGTTCGAGAATCACGTCGAGTTTGATAGAGAGGTTCCCGGTCCCGACGGCTCGCATCCCGAGGAAATAGAAACACCGAGGAAACGTCTATCAGTCGAATTTTCCTCGAGAATGGAGATTCCGCCTATTGCGACAAGTGTCACATTTTAGTCAATCCAAGACCACTCTTATAAACCCTAAGTTAAAATAAAACATCCAAGTTTCAATGTGCATGAGAAAGCACAAAATTCCCTCTTAACCTATACATGTAACCACCTATTCTCTCTCCCTCATTTTTCCTCTCATTTTAACCATCCACTATATCTCTCTCTCTCCACTACCCCCCATCAGCTCAAATTCTCTCATTCTTTATTTCAATTGAACCCTCAATAGGATACAACCCTCAAGCCTCACTCTCTCTTTCTCTCTACTCTCTCTCGGCGACCAGAGAATCCGCCAGCCTCCCTGCGAACCTCTCCTTCCGACGGCCATAACTTTCACCTCAGAGCTCCATTTGCCTTCAAACCACCGCCATTCTCTTCCCCTCTTCCAGATGATTCCAACTCCACCTCCCTTACCCCAAAAGACTGCCGGACCGCCCCTCCATGGCCGCTCGACCACCACTGTCCCAACACCGGTTTTTAGCCCCGACCCCAGCACCTTCCGACCATCATAACTTTCTCTGTAGATCTCCGTTTGCCCTGAAATCACCGCCATTCTCTTCATCTCTTCTAGATGATTCCAGAGGCACCTGGTTCGCACTGAGCAACCATCTGATCTGGCCGGAACAGTTCCACGAAGTCGGCGGTCCAAATCCCGTCGTCGCGCGAGTCAGCGCGCACCGAACTTGAAATCGTTCGTTCGGGCTCATCCGGAGTCCAAATCGACCCCCGTTTTCTCCCACACGTCGGTAAGATCTTGAATTTCAGTTATATGGAAATAGATCAGACATTTAATGCCATCCATGTGAGATTCACTCACATGCAAGATCATCTAAGCGCTTGATGCTGTTTCACCCCTTGCATGTCACAGATTCAACCCTTTCTTACACTTTCGAACTTGTTCTCTTGTAATACAGCTTCATCAACTTCGTCAAGATCTCCAAAGTCAGCTCCATTCTCGATTTTGTGCCCAAATTCAAGTAGGGTAAGCTCATAACTAGACTTGGGGTAGAACGATGTGTGCTTGGGGCTTGTTCTTGAGTGTACCGTGAAGTATAACTCATTGCATGTCCGAATTGACTTGCTGGCCGTGTATTTATAGTTCTGTCTATGAGGTTACAATGTCCATAATGTGTGGGTCAAGCATTGAATGGTAGTCCTAAGAGGATCTAAGAGTACCCACGTACATCGGGACCAATGCCTGGAAGTTTAAAACACTGAAAACGGAATTTGGAACTCGAAAAGATGTGCATTATTTGCCTTGGATTCAAGTGAGTGATAAGTGAGTTGGACTCTGGAGTGATGCATGCGGATCCATATAAACTTGACTGAATACGCATATGTGCAAAAAGGTGCGTGGTGAATTGTGGGCCGAAGGCCGAGTCATGAAATGGAACGCCTGATGCATTGCATCTAATTTTATTAGCGAACGTTTGGCGGATTGCGTAGAACCGTGCAGGATGGCCCACAGTGCTAGAGAGCCACGGGAAGTGGAGTGACAAGGGGTACCGGCCGCAGAGCTAGTGGGCCACGGTCGCGGTACCGTGCCTGGACGTGCGCGGCACGGGGCGTTGGAGTGACAAGGGTGCCAACTGAGCGAATGCAGGGGCTCGGTTCGGGGCATAGCCGGCAATGTTATAAGCCACCGGTGGACCTAGCTCAAGTCGATTAAATGAGAAATAACATTTTGCATCTGAATGAGACTTGATCATACCATGGCATGAAGTATGCGTTCATTACTGTGATACAGTCCATTCTTATATGCTGACTATGCGTTTATTGAATCATGTAACGAACTGCTTCATTTGCATGCGATGTTCTATTTTGAGTCTTTTGTGAAATTACTGGGTTTCGACTCACGCTGTGGGCTGATCGCCCAATTTCAGATCCCCACCCTTGAGGATGTCCTTTATCCCAGTTCGCCACGGTCGACCTGTAGAGATAGAGGATCATGAGGTAGAGTATCAGATACTTGGTGACGGGTGGTACAAGAGGGTGGTTACTACAGTCTGGGTCGATGAAGGGGAAAAGGACTGCCTAATAGGTTATCAGTACGTAGCTTGGTACAAATGGAAAAGTTTTTACTAGCAGGGGCCATTGGACGGCATGGCTGCACCCGTCCTAAGGCCGGATGGAAACCCAGTACTTAACGTAGTTCACAAGGGTGAGGTTGTGAACCCTGAGCCAATGGAGGTGGAAGACTCCGATGGAGATGCTAGGATGGAGTTCGACGGCGAGGACGACGTATTCGCCGATAGTGACGAAGACCCGGAAGAGTTTCCCCCAGCTGGCGAGGAGGACCCTTAGTTGTACCTATCTCACGTTGTCTGGCCTGTCCCTTTTTGTTGTGAGGCCGTTAGGGGTTTATTTTGGAATGTCGGTTGTAATCTCCCCCATGAGTTTGTCGGACCCGAGCTTCTTTATCACCCTGAACTTTATTTTGTATTTATCCCTCCCTCGTCTAATTGTATTGAATCCCCAAGGTTTGAGCGAATGTTAAATGTCATGGTTCTTTTCCCATCTTCCTGTCTTACTTGAATGACTGTTTGGTTGGGAGTAGAGCGCTATCTGCTGTCGCTTTTAGTTATCCGTCGTTTGGCCGCGACGAGTCTTGGGCCGTCGTTCGCTGTTGGGCCAAGCGATGTGATTGCAGGTCAGGTGTAACTCGACGGGGATGCCGTGCGGCCCGCCGGGATCCGGGGCGTGACATCACCGCTCGAAATTGGTATCAGAGCGAGGACAGCTCGAGATGAGACTGATTTGTGGTTTGGAGTAAAAGGATGGTGATTCATGGGGTAGTTAGATAGCAAGACCCCTAAGGCAGGATTACGTTGGGAACGCTACATGTCATTGATTGGCGCATGTGGTTACTATTGTAAACTGGTTGCCCAGGTCTGTGCTAGGTCCTTGTGTTAAATGCTATTTATGGTACTACTAATTTGCTGATTGCGTCTAGACCTAAGGGAAGAGACTGAACCCTAACTGTGATGTGATGTGAGTGCCTTTCTGAAACTGTTGTTAGTGGCCATATGTTAGCCTGTTGTTGTGTATTGCTAGACTTGAAGGGTGGTTTAGGCCTTAATTCCTCAACGGAATCGTAGCAGGTCTAGGTAAGTAAGGTCCGAGAACATGAACAATTGAGGTAGGCCTAGGAGGACTGATGGCGCATCAGGCTCGCAAGCTCCAGCCGCTGAAAACCCTAGCATCGCGAACATACTGCGAGTGCTAGCTGAGATGGGGAATCTGATGGGAAGGCAGGCTGCAGAGAGGGATGCCACTATAGCCCAGGCTGCTGAAGTGGCTGTAGCTGCTGCAAATCGAGCGAATGGAGCGAACGGAGTGAATGGGAACAATGGTCATGGGAATGGAGGCCGACAGGCACCACACCTGGTGGAGCAGTTCTTGAAGTTACAACCGTCATAGTTTGACGGAGGTGGTGGGCCTGAAGCAGCCTCTCTTTGGATTGAACGACTGGAGAAAGCGTTTAACGTACTGAGGTGCACGGACGAAGAAAGGGTTTCACTGGCGGTCTACCAGCTCCAAGATACCGCGAATGACTGGTGGAAGGCTACTCGAGGAAGGATCTTTCCCGAGGGTATAGCGCCAAACTGGACAGCTTTCTGCGAGGCCTTCAATGGCAAGTATTTCTCGGAAGCTGCGCAGGAGAGGAAGATGGAGGAGTTCCTGCGACTCCGCCAAGAGCAGATGATAATGGACCAGTACGAGGCTGAGTTTGCAAGGCTATCCAAATTCGCGCCCAGATTGATTGAGAATGCTTGGGATAGAGCACGGAGGTTCCGTGAAGGACTAAGGCTGGACCTCCGCAGCAGATTGATCACTGCAGGAGTAAGGGAGTATGGAGCAATGTATGAGCGAGCGCAGGAGTTCGAAAGGGACTCAAATGAAAGGACCACCGCATCTGGTTCGCGGTTTGCGCACTCAAGAGATAACCGAAGCCTTGGAAAAAGGCCAATGATTGATAACAAGAGGTTTGTCCCTCCAGCCCGGAAGATTCTGGGAAAACCGACGACGGGTAATGGTCCAAGATGCTTTGACTGTGGAATGAGGCATGCGATCGGATCCTGCCCTAAGAAGACTGGTGCATGCTTTGGGTGCGGGCAGATGGGGCATTTGGCAAGGCAATACTCGAGGAAGAACCGTGGACAACAGAATCAACAGCAAGGACCCCCGATAAGACCACCACCAGTAGCTGCACAAGGAAACCAGAATTGACCACCTGCACAAGGGAGAGTATACGCTGTGGCGCGTAAGGACACTGAGGACGCGCCGGGGGTGATCACAGGTACGTATCTCTCTGTGGATGCGCTGCTTATGCCTTGTTTGATCCGGGAGCTACACACTCGTTTGTGTCTAAACAGTTTGCTCTTTTGTCTAATATGGAAATGAAACCGTTGGAAGTAGCGCTGCATGTTATGACTCCATTGAAAGATAGGATTCCTGTTCTAATGGGTTGCATAGGCTGTGAGATAACTTTTGGTGTAGGAAGGGGAGTAATTGACTTGGTAGTGCTGCCTATGTTTGACTTTGACGTCATAATAGGAATGGATTGGTTGACTAAACAGGGAGCCGTTATTGATTGTAGTAGTAGGGTGATCCAGTTTAACCTACTGCGTACCCTAGATTCGAATTTGTGGGTAGTCAGGGAGGAACTTCAATTCCTTTGATAATGTCGTTGGAAGCGACCAAACTGTTGGATGAGGGATGTCAGGGTTATCTGGCGTCTTTAGTCGACTCCTCTGTGGAAGAAGTGAGGTTGGAGGATGTGGCTATAGTTCGTGAATTCCCTGATGTATTCCCACAGGAGTTGCCTGCCTTCCCGCCAGAAAGAGAGGTAGAGTTTATTATCGAATTAGTTCCAGTGACTGAACCGATTTGTAAGGCACCCTATAGGATGGCGTTGGTGGAGCTAAAGGAGCTCAAGGTGCAGATGCAGGAAATGCTAGACAAAGGATTCATCCGACCCAGTGCGTCGCCATGGGGCGCGCCAGTGCTGTTTGTTAAGAAAAAGGATGGGTCGTTGAGATTGTGTATTGACTATAGACAGCTGAACCAGGTGACGGTGAAGAACAAGTACCCACTCCCCAGGATTGATGATCTATTCGATCAATTACAAGGAGTAACCATATTCTCAAAGATTGATCTTAGGACGGGTTACCACCAACTAAGGATTAGGAGTGAGGATATACCAAAAACGACTTTTAGGACAAGGTATGGTCATTACGAGTTCACGGTTATGCCATTTGGGTTGACCAATGCGCCTACTGCATTCATGGACCTAATGAACAGGGTGTTCAAGGAATTTTTAGACCAATTTATTATAGTGTTCATTGACGATATCCTGGTTTACTCACGGAGTGTTGAGGACCATGAATGCACTTGATGACAGTATTGGAGACGCTGAGGAAGCATTCGCTATATGCCAAGTTCAGTAAATGCGAATTTTGGCTGAGTAAAGTAGCTTTCCTTGGACATGTAATCTCTAGCGAAGGACTCTCTGTCGATCCATCCAAGATAGAAGCGGTAATGAACTGGCCGAGACCAACAACTGTAACGGAAGTAAGGAGCTTCTTGGGTTTGGCAGGTTACTATAGACGCTTTGTAGAAAGATTCTCTGCCATAGCTGGCCCTTTGACACGTCTATTGAAGAAGGAGACGAAATTTGAATGGACGGATAGGTGCGAAGAAAGTTTTCAAGAGCTTAAACAGAGGATGACGACTACTCCAGTACTGACTATTCCGTCCGGACCAGGAGGCTTTGAAATTTATAGTGATGCATCGTTAAGAGGTCTAGGATGTGTCCTGATGCAACATGGACGGGTTGTAGCGTATGCATCTCGACAACTGAGACCGCATGAGATGAACTACCCTACGCACGACTTAGAACTCGCTGCGATAGTATTCGCACTGAAAATATGGAGACACTATCTGGTTGGAGAAAAGTTCCAGATTTATACGGACCATCAGAGCCTGAAGTATTTGTTTTCCCAGAATGAGCTAAACATGAGGCAACGTCGTTGGATGAAATTGCTCAAGGACTACGACTGTGATATCCTGTATCACCCTGGAAAGGCTAACAGAGTAGCCGATGCCCTTAGTCGAAAGTCAAGTATGGCGTGCTTGATGGTTAAGGAGTGGACTCTACTTACAGGATTGAGAGACTCGGAGTTTAAATTGGAAATGGGACCCCTCTCGAGTCTAATAGCTACCTTGAGGATTGAACCGATGATTCAAATGAGGATCAAGGAACTGCAGTCTACGGACCCTGACTTGTAGAAAATTCTGCACTTGGACACAGATAAGAGGATACCAGAGTTTCAGGTGGCAGAGGACGGGATTCTGAAGTTTAGAGGACGACTGTGCGTACCAGACGATGAAGCCTTGAAGAGGGAAATTCTGACGGAAGCTCATCGAAGCAGCTATAGTATTCACCCTGGTAGTACAAAGATGTACCAAAACATGCGTCAGCAGTACTGGTGGAACGGAACGAAAGTCGATGTGGCGAAGTTTGTGGCCAAGTGTCTGACGTGCCAAAGAGTAAAGGCGCAGCACTGTAAACCTGGAGGACTGTTGCAGCCACTGGAGATTCCAGAATGGAAATGGGAACACGTCACGATGGATTTTGTGACAGGATTGCCAAGGAGTCAGATGGGGAATGACTCGATATGGGTTGTAGTTGATCGACTGACGAAGTCAGCTCACTTTATCGCCATGCGAAAGGATCATCCTCTTGAGAAATTAGCCGATCTATTTGTACGTCAAATAGTCCGCCTACATGGGGTACCTGTAACGATCACTTCAGATCGTGACCCCCGTTTGACCGCAACATTTTGGAAGAGTTTACAAGCTGCATTGAGATCAGAGTTGCATTTTAGTACGGCATATCACCCACAAATAGACGGACAGTCCGAAAGGACGATACAAACTCTAGAGGATATGTTGAGAGCCTACATCATTGACTTTAAGGGCGGATGGGAAGAACATCTACATTTGGTGAAGTTTGCCTACAATAATAGCTACCAACAGAGTATTAAGATGGCGCCATTCGAAGCTCTGTATGGGAGGCCGTGCAGGACGCTAGTGTGTTGGGACGAAGTGGGCGAAAGGAGGATAATTGGACTAGAGTTGGTCCAGCAATCAGTCGAAGCGGTTAAGGTGATTAGAGAAAGACTGAAAACTGCGCAGAGTCGCCAGAAAAGCTATGCGGATCGGAGGCGCAAACCTCTGGAGTTTCAAGTTGGAGACCACGTATTTCTAAAGGTTTCACCAATGCGAGGGCTATCACGGTTTGGGAAGAAAGGGAAGCTGAGCCCAAGATTTGTAGGCCCATTCGAAATATTGGAACGAATTGGGATGCTGGCGTATCGACTGGCTTTACCGCCGAACCTGTCGCAAGTGCATAACGTCTTTCATGTGTCGATGTTAAGGAAGTACGAGCCTGAGCATTTACTAAAGTTGTAAATTAATAGAAGTGGCTACGAAATAAAATTTCCTAAATTGGACAATCGAATCCTCCAGAAAAGTTACAGTGAGGATTGGACGTGGATTGGACGGTGTTACCTTCGAGGAAATTCAATTGGAAACCGAGACAATGATAGAAAATCTCCAAAATGCCTCCGGGCCGTTCGAAGTTCTCCGGATCATAGATTGAGTATTTCCTAGCATTTCCTAGGTGAATTGAATTTTAGTTCAGTCTAGTTCGAGAATCACGTCGAGTTTGATAGAGAGGTTCCCGGTCCCGACGGCTCGCATCCCGAGGAAATAGAAACACCGAGGAAACGTCTATTAGTCAAATTTTCCTCGACAATGGATATTCCGCCTAATGTGACAAGTGTCACATTTTAGTCAATCCAAGACCATTATTATAAACCCTAAGTTAAAATAAAAAATCCAAGTTTCAATGTGCTTGAGACAGCACAAAATTCCCTCTTAACCTATGCATGTAACCACCTATTCTCTCTCCCTCATTTTTCCTCTTATTTTAACCATCCACTATATCTCTCTCTCTCCACTCACGCCCACTACCCCCCATCAGCTCTAATTCTCTCATTCTTTATGTCATTTGAACTCTCAATAGGATACAACACTCAAGCCTCACTCTCTCTTTCTCTCTACTCTCTCTCGGCGACCAGAGAATCCGCCAGCCTCCCTGCGAACCTCTCCTTCCGACGGCCATAAATTTCACCTCAGAGCTCTGTTTGCCTTCAAACCACTGCCATTCTCTTCCCCTCTTCTAGACGATTCCAACGCCACCTCCCTCACCCCAAACGACGGCCAGACCGCCCGTCCACGGCCGCTCGACCACCACTGTCCCAACCCCGGTTTTTAGCCCCGACCCCAGCACCTTCCGACCATCATAACTTTCTCTGTAGATCTCCGTTTGCCCTGAAATCACCGCCATTCTCTTCATCTCTTCCAAAAGATTCCAGAGGCACCTGGCTAGCACAGAGCAACCACCTGATCTGGCCGGAACAGCTCCACGAAGTCGGCGGTCCAAATCCCGTCGTCGCACGAGTCAGCGCGCACTGAACTTGAAATCGTTCGTTCGGGCTCATCCGGAGTCCAAATCGACCCCCGTTTTCTCCCACATGTCGGTAAGATCTTGAATTTCAGTTATATAGAAATAGATCGGACATGCAATGCCATCCATGTGAGATTCACTCACATGCAAGATCATCTAAGCGCTCTTGATGCTGTTTCACCCCTTGCATGTCACAGATTCAACCCTTTCTTACACTTTCGAACTTGTTTTCTTGTAATACAGCTTCATCAACTTCGTCAAGATCTCCAAAGTCAGCTCCATTCTCGATTTTGTGCCCAAATTCAAGTAGGGTAAGCTCATAACTAGACTTGGGGTAGAACGATGTGTGCTTGGGGCTTGTTCTTGAGTGTGCCATGAAGTATAACTCATTGCATGTCCGAATTAATTTGCTGGCCGTGTATTTACAATTCTGTCCATGAGGTTACAATGTCCATAATGTGTGGGTCAAGCATTAAATGGTAGTCCTAAGAGGATCTAAGAGTACCCACGTACATCGGGACCATTGCCTGGAAGTTTAAAACACTGAAAACGGAATTTGGAACTCGAAAAGATGTGCATTATTTGCCTTGGATTCAAGTGAGTGATAAGTGAGTTGGACTCTGGAGTGATGCATGCGGATCCATATAAACTTGACTGAATATGCATATGTGCAAAAAGGTACGTGGTGAATTGTGGGCCGAAGGCCGAGTAATGAAATGGAACGCATGATGCATTGCATCTAATTTTATGAGCGAACGTTTGGCGAAGTGCGTAGAACCGTGCAGATGGCCCGCAGTGCTAGAGAGCCACGGGAAGTGGAGTGACAAGGGGTACCGGCCGCAGAGCTAGTGGGCCACGGTCGCGGTACCATGCCTGGACGTGCGCGGCACGGGGCGTTGGAATGACAAGGGTGCCAACTGAGCGAATGCAGGGGCTCGGGTCGGGGCATGGCCGGCAGTGCTATAAGCCACCGGTGGACCTAGCTCAAGTCGATTAAATGAGAAATAACATTTTGCATCTGAATGAGATTTGATCATACCATGGCATGAAGTATGCGTTCATTACTGTGATACAGTCCATTGTTATATGCTGACCATGCGTTTATTGAATCATGTGTCGAACTGCTTCATTTGCATGCGATGTTCTATTTTGAGTCTTTTGTGAAATTACTGGGTTTCGACTCATGCTGTGGGCTGATCGCCCAATTTCAGATCCCCACCCCTGAGGATGTCCTTTATCCCAGTTCGCCACGGTCGACCTGTAGAGATAGAGGATCATGAGGTAGAGTATCAGATACTTGGTGACGGGTGGTACAAGAGGGTGGTTACTACAGTCTGGGTCGATGAGGGGGAAAAGGACTGCCTAATAGGTCATCAATACGTAGCTTGGTACAAATGGAGAAGTTTTTACTAGCAGGGGCCATTGGACGCCATGGCTGCACCCGTCCTAGGGCCGGATGGGAACCCGGTACTTAACGTAGTTCACAAGGGTGAGGTTGTGAACCCTGAGCCAATGGAGGTGGAAGACTCCGATATAGATGCTAGGATGGAGTTCGACGGCGAGGACGACGTATTCGCCGATAGTGACGAAGACCCGGAAGAGTTTCCCCCGGCTAGCGAGGAGGACCCTTAGTTGTACCTATCTCACGTTGTCTGGCCTGTCCCTTTTTGTTGTGAGGCCGTTAGGGGTTTATTTTGGAATGTCGGTTGTAATCTCCCCCATGAGTTTGTCGGACCCGAGCTTCTTTATCACCCTGAACTTTATTTTGTGTTTATCCCTCCCCCGTCTAGTTGTATTGAATCCCCAAGGTTTGAGCGAATGTTAAATGTCATGGTTCTTTTCCCGTCTTCCTGTCTTACTTGAATGACTGTTTGGTTGGGAGTAGAGCGCTATCTGCTGTCGCTTTTAGTTATCCGTCGTTTGGCCGCGACGAGTCATGGGCCGTCGTTCGCTGTTGGGCCAAGCGATATGATTGCAGGTCAGGTGTAACTCGACGGGGATGCCGCGCGGCCCGCCGGGATCTGAGGCGTCACAGAATAGACATGTTCGGTCCCATTCACCCTAGTGCTTCTAATGAGCACCGCTTCATCCTAGTGGTGATCAACTATTTTACGAAGTGGATCGAAGAAAACTCATATGCGAATGTCAAAGCAAAGAATGTGGCCAAGTTCATCAGATTACAGAAAATCGTTCGTGCTCGGTTTCACTCAAAACGTTCCAAAAATCTCATTTTTCGATACTCAAACCTCACCGGACCATCATTGACACCCACGATCCTCCTAAACTTCACATGAACAGTACCACATTGGGTGTGAACGATGCACAGATTATGTACACATAATCGATTTCCACAAAAATCGTCAAATCAGTCATTTTTTCTATACCGATCTACCTTAGATCATACCCTGGAGTCTATCTAAGAATCATCTAATATCCTACTCGAGGTTTATGGGGTCGACTTATCTCAATGAGGCTGCTTTGAAGCTGGGTGGGCAACGGAACGACCAACGACCCGGCAACGATCGGCGGAGAACGACGGCGGCGGAAAAATACGGCAAAGCCTAAGGAAATCATCATTGTTCAATGGCTAAACATGGTGGTTCACAAGTCGAAAATTAATAATTTCACATGAAAATAAGCTCTAGAGGTCGCTGGGGTTAACATATATCAACATAAGCTATATGTCAAATTCAGATCGAAGTGATTCAAAGTTTTGTGAACTCACCTCGAATAGCACTATGACATACCCAAAAATCACGAAAAATCCAACGGTCAAATTTCCATCGGCAGCCGATTGAAGTTGGCAGTAGAAATCTAAAGCCGAGGGAGAGAGAGAGAGAGAGAGAGAGAGAGAGAGAGAGAGAGAGAGAGAGAGAGAGAGAGAATCTAGTGGTAATTATGGAGGAGAGAGAGTGTTTTGACCAATAAATATCTTGAGGATAATTATCGCCGATGACTATTCATCGAAAACGACATAAAGCTAAACAAACGGACTGATTGTTAGACTATCAGTAAAATTTAGACTCATAAAGCTTGGACATCAATTATTTCAGTCAAAGCTAGTCAAATTGGTAAAAAAAGATAACTGACGAGACATTTCTTGAAAATCATGAAATTTCAAGATCGGTAGGGGCTCAATCAGTGCTAATTTGGCTCAACCGCGATCGGAAAATAACTCAGAATACTGTCGAACAATTTTTCTAGCCTCACTAAAATTACTAACACCCTCTAGCCATAGATTCTAGCACAAACCAAAGGCAACATGGTAATTTTTAATTTTTCCCTTTTCTTTAGGTATGTTAATGCTAAACTGCCAATTCATACCTTTCGAGACGAGATCCAATTTCAACCTCCGTAACACTCTTGAGAGTTGATTGTCCTATTTTGGAACTCAATTCGCGGCCTCATTCATAAGACGACAGCTTTAAATAAATTCTCAAACTAACGAGTGGCTTTTAGGAGTTACGCATATCAACCATTTGGTCCACATGCTTATATTCCTATCTAGCCTTTCACCTTTGGTTAGTCATCTCAAAGTAGTCAGCTCCAAGTGAGATAACCATTCTATATTCAAATTTCAAAAAAAGGAATCGAACTTCAGGATGTCACAATTTTTGTCTCTTAATCTTCAAAAATCTAATATTCTTTCAACTTATAAACGTCCGAAATTCGAGATGTTACAAGAAGAGTTAGTTAAGAAATTAGAATGGGAGATAGATGAATAGACTATAAAAGGAGGAAGAAATGAGCTTAGAAAGGAGGATTTTTTGGAGAGAAAATTTTAGATATTTGAGAGGGTTTTTGGAGATTGAAATAAAATTAGAGAGAAAGAAAAAAATCAAAGAGAGAGAGAGAGATAGAATTCTCTTCCAAGAGAGAATCTTGAATATGGTAAAAGTTTAAAGTTAGGTGTTACCATCATCAATTCCTCCAACAATCAACACAAGTCACAAGTTCATTCCTGTCGTTCGAGCTGCAATCTTGATCCACAAGGTGATACGAGGTCCGAACTCGGCAATCAAATCTATTGAATAAGGTAATGATCCTAACTATTAAAATTTTTGAGAATTTCATTGCTTAAAAGGATTGGTTTAAATTTCAATTATGCCATGTCTATCCATATGACTTTGTATCCACATGTCATACTCATATTGCAATTTTCTGCATTTATTGCTTAAAAGATCTGAACCCCAAATTGCGGTAGGCTCTGCCCCCTATTTGGTGGTGTAAAGATCTCCTGTATTCCATCTCTTGTATTTTGATTTTCGCATTATCAAACCCCATAATTAGTAGGTCAAGTTACCTGTTGGAGGTCACAACACTGCACATAATTCGTTAACTCACTCTTTCTTTCCGGTTTCAGTAAATTTTAATGTTTATCTTTATTTATTGCAATTTTTTGTATTTATCGCTTAAAAGATCCGAACCCTAGACTGCGGTAGGCTCTACTCCCTACTTGGTGGTATAAAGATCTTATGTATTCCAAATTTTGTATTTTAATTTTCATCTTATCAAATCCCAGAATCGGTAGGCCGAGCCACCTACTGGAGGTTCTTTATTTACTGCTTTTTGTATTCTATTTTCTACAGTTTAATTTTCATATTATTAAACCCCAGAATGGCAAGGCAAGCCACTTGCTGGAGGTTCTTTATTTACTGCTTTCTGTATTCTATTTTCTGCAATTTAATTTTCATATTATCAAATCCTAAAATCGGTGAGTCAAGCCACCTACTGGAGGTTCTTTATTTACTACTTTTTTTACTCTATTTTATGCGTTTTGGTTTCTACACTATCAAATCTCAAAATCGGTAGACCGAGCCACCTGCTGGAGGTTTTTTATTTACAGCTTTCTGTACTCTATTTTATACGTTTTGATTTCTACATTATCAAACCCCAGAATCGGTAGGCTGAGCCACATGCTAGAGGTTGTAATACTGCACAGAAGTCGTTAGTTCACTCCCTTTTTCGGCTTCAAGGAATTTTTAATACTCATCTTTATATAGTGCTTTTTATATCGCATCTTTTAATTTTGCATTTATATTCAGAATACTTTGCATCGCCAATCTTATTTAATTCGAAAATACCAAAAAAATGTCATTCATGTGCATTTTATACGGTATAACTCATGCATACTTTACCATGCCACATACGTATTCGTATTGCAATTTTCTTTATTTTTTTATCCGAATCCCAAATTGCGGTGGGCTCTGCCTCTACTTGGTAGTGCAAAGATCTCATGTATTCTGTTAATTGATTTTGTGATACGTGTGTCGTATTCACATATATACATATGCATATTGTATCCGCATGTCACGAACGTACGACGTATTCTTATTGTCATTAATTCATGCATATTCATCCAAAAAAATTCAAAAAAACAAAAGGGCCATTTTGATTGGCTAATCCTATTTTTGAAGATCTTCTCTCCTGATCTTTTCAAAAATGACGATTTTACTCCTCATAGATAAATTGTCTTGAAAAATTCCAAAGAATTCCGAAATGTCTCAAAAATTTGAAAACGGGCCATTTCGATTGGCCAATCCTATTTTTTGACGATCTTCCCTCCTGATCTTTTCAAAATGACGATTTTGCCCATTATAAGCCAATTGTCTTGAAAAAATTCAGAAAAATCCCAAAAATTAGTAAATGAGCCATTTCGACTGGCCAATCCTATCTTTTGATAATTTATTCACATGTCGTATCTGCATGTCCACATTCACATGTCGTGTATGCATGTCTACATATGCATGATTCGCGTACACATGTTATATACACATGTCCATTTATGCATGTCGCATTCGTACGTCCATGCACGTATATCGCGTTCGCATATCGTATTTTTGTGTCTTCGTATCCACATGTCTTATTCGTATGTCTTCGTATCGGTATGTCTGTATTTGTATACTTACATACGCATGTCCACGTACGTATGTTGTGTCAGCATGTCCGCGTTCAAATGTCGCATCCGCATGTATACGTTCACTTGTCTATATTTGCATATTCACGCTGCTTATTCATGCACCCATTACCATCCATGCATTCTATCTAAAAAGTGAAAATACAAAAAAAAAAGAACATCTCATTAGAGCCTTAGAAGTAAACGAAGCCTAAGTTGCCAAATTAGGATGTCTATGGAATTATGGTATCGAAAGCACATTAGTTTTATTTAACTAGTGTAACCAAGTCCCCGAACTCATAATCTCTAGTTCATAGAAGTAATTTACTTAAATTTCTAATCGACCTACCAAAAAATGATTAATAGCGACTCCAAATTCTGAAATCATTTAAATAAAAATCAAAGTTGCAGTTCGATAGGGCTTGGAAGAGTCCGTATTAGGTTAGTCAATCTAATTAACCTAATAATCCGCTAACTTGGAAAGCTATTGAAATTTTGAGGTCGCAACATCGAATCAAACCCCAAAGTTGGGATTTTTGCGTAAATGATGTCGTGACCCGAAAGAAATTTCTAGGTAAACGGATTATTATATTAATTAGATTAACTAACCTAACGCGGACCTTCCCAAGCCCTACCGAATCGCAACTTTGGTTTTTGTTTAAATGATTTTTTTATTTTGGAGTCGCCACTAATCAATCTTGGTAGGTCGATTAGGAACCTAAATAAATTAGTGGGAGAACTAATTTATTTCTACGAACTAGAGAAAATGAGTTCGGGGACTTGGTTACGCTAGATTACTCTAACGCCCTTTCGGTACCATTTCATGAAAATTCATTTGGGGTGACTCGGAAAGATTTGGGTCAGACTGACAAGAAGGGTGAAAGGGTCATTTTTCAAGGATCGAGAAGTGAAAATAAGTTAAATCAGTTAAAGGTGGTCATTCCTTATTTTCCACAATTTCTAAGAATTTTTTGAAAAATTGTTTTTTACACAGTTTGCCATAAGGGGCAAAATCGTCATTTTGAAAAAATCAAGAAGAAAATTCATCAAAAATAGGATTGACCAGTCGAAATGACCCGTTTCCAAATTTCCGGGATTTTGAGAATTTTTGAAAGTTTTCTAGAAATTGTTTTAGAATTGTTTTATGATTTTTATGAATCTTTCACTTTTTATTGCATTTTTTATATTTTATTTTATTCTTATTTATTCCAAAATTATTAATCTTGGTTGGGCTTCTAAGCCCAATCCTTCTAAGCTACGAGCCGAGAAAGAAGCGTAGAACCTAAATAAATCTAGCCAGGCCTGTCTCCTAAAAAAAAATACCCAATCAAGCCCAGAGCCCAATAAACCTATCTGAGCCCACTCTCCAACTAGCCTAAACATACAAACTCCCGCTTGAACGACCAACGCTCTTATTGCATAAAGTAACCAGAAACTGGAATTTGCCAATCGCCCCCCAACTGAAAGTGGGAAATTAAATCTAATTTTGTACAAACATTGACTTTTGTGTAGGTGTTTATGTTTGAGCATGGATCTATACCTTATTGCTTCTCCCATTTACTGTCCTCTTCCAACAGGTTTTCAACAAAAAGTAACGTAAATTGGAGCAGAAATGATTACCGGAACAAATAGCTACTTCCAGGTTGCAGAATAAACTATTATACGTCCTTCCTCCAATGTCGTCGTAGGCTTAAGGATGCCGCTTCATCACGTCCACCGTCTCATGGCCGAGCACCATCGCTGTTAGCCACTGGGACGTCGGTGGCTCCTCGATTTTTTCTTCGAAATCCTGCACTAAAAGGGATTTAAATGTATGTAAATCGATGCCTTGACGAGGATGGTCACAAAATCGTTGGTGCCTTTGGCGTGGACATTGGAGGCGTGGAAAGCTTCACAACTCAGCCGTGGTCAGGCAGGCGGAACAGCACATGTCGGTTACGCTTCACGGCCGGATATGGGCAACTCTGTCGTGGCAAGGGTAACGGCCCGTTGGGGACCTGCGGCAAGACTTGTCGACTTCATTAATTCAACGGAATCGGCAACGTCGTGGCTAGGAATGGCGGCAAGGCTTAAATAACTTTGACATAGCGGGGCAAAGCCTCTAGTGAAGCCCCGATGGGTGATCTTAGTGCAGGAAAAGGGGGGGACGGGGAGCATCTTTGTGTGGATGAGCTGCTTGCGTGGGGAGTACGTACGCTCGTGGTCTTCTCTCTTTCTTTTACTTCGAAAATCTGATAAGCCTTCAAAAGACTACCACATTTGGTATGCATTCTCATAAATGCATTAGCTACGGCAGTCCTCTAATGCAGCATTGCTAGATACCTTCAGATCAACCAAAGGAGTGTCCTCATTATCAACTTCACATTGAGCATCAATAGAAAGGAGTTCTAGATCATGTCCCTTGGTATGCCTCCTCTCAGCATCACTTTTGTCTTCAGCACAGGAAAGATAAGAATATCCTCTTCGTGGAGTTCGTGTGTCAGATGCCTCGGTCTCCTTGGCTTAGTTCGTCACGAAGGGCACTCATATTATTAATCCCAACAGCTGCCATGAATGCAATCAATATCCCGTAATCTTTTGTCAGCTCGGACAAAATAGAAATGAAGTCAATGGCACTGAACATATAGAAACTAGTGTAGCGGCTACGCCAACCAGTGCATATGCTTGTGGTTGGGCAACGGCAGCATCGTCTGGAGTGGTAAAGTTGACAATTCCAGTAGCTGGTCCCCCAAATACAGCACCAACAGCAGCACCAATCATCGAGCTTGGTGCATACAGGCTACCTACCAGACCAGTTTTTCTTCCTCCAAGAAGAGAACTTAGATGGCCACTCCAAACGGGAGTCGTTCGTTCTACGCGGCATGCATGCACGCATCAATCAAGAGCTTCTGGCCATCCATTATTTGGCAAAACCGCTTCCTCTCACGCTCGATGAGTGTCGGATGTGCCTTAAGGTACGAGTCAATTGCTCGGTGACGTTCGTCATCGCAGGTCCTTGCAGAATCGGGCAATACTTCAGCCAACACTCTTCGCATAATAAAATGCAAACACGAGCCAAATCAGCAGCTCATTTCACATTCTTTTATTGCCATCCGTCAAACACTGATCGGCAGGAGTTACAGAGAGGTTCCACGTCAGGGGTGAAAGCGGTAAAATCAATGGCGGAGCCGTAGGGAACGCGTCGCCGGAGAATGACAAGAGTGACAACGGATTGAACATGAACTCTTAGATTCTTCTTCTCCTTCCGTTCGCGCCGTCACTGAATTGCTCGCTCGAGGATTTGAGATGGGCTTGCGGCTATGGAGGGGCGGAGCTGATTCGAGAGGCCGACCGGACCGCCCATTTTTGTTTCCCGTGCAGAGTCGACTATTGGTTCTTAATAAACAGAAGCTCCCGGCTCCCCGAATGTTTTGAGTCATTCACAAATTGATGGGCAAGATTTTCCTCATGGCTCGGCGTCATTATCACCGAGTTGATGTTCAGCTCATTTATGATGTACTCCAGTTTGTACCACCATGCATAATTCCATGCATGCTCTCTTCATACTAGTGGGTAGTCAAGGGAAAACAAATGGGAATTTAAAGTAGAGGTAGGAATCCCCAGTGCTTCGTGCGATGACAATGGTAGAGATCAGAAGGCAAGGACTCCCCCTTGTCGCGACCCGAAAAAATAATAAGTTTCAGGTCAACAGATTATCAGGTTAATTAGATTAACTAACCAAACGCGGACCCTTCCAAGCCCTACCGAATCACGACTTTGGTTTTTTTTTTTTGTTTAAATGATTTTTAAAATTTGGAGTCGCCACTAATCGTTCTTGGTAGGTCGATTAGAAACCTAAATAAATTAGCAGGAGAACTAATTTATTTCTACGAACCAGAGATTATGAGTTCGGGGACTTGGTTACGCTAGATTACTCTAACGCCCTTTCGGTACCAATTTCATGAAAATTCATTTGGGGGTGATTTGGAAAAATTTGGGTCAAACTGACCAGAAGAGTAAAATGGTCATTTTTCAAGGATCGGGAAGGAAATTCATCACAAATAAGATTGGCCAGTCGAAATAACCCGTTTTCTAATTTCTGAGATTTTTCTGAATTTTTTCAAAATTTTTCAAGACAATTTGCCCACAAAAGGCGAAATCGTCATTTTGGAAATATCAAGAAAATTGAAAAGGCAAAACCACTAGAAATGGGATTGGCTATTTAAAATAGCATTTTCCTGATTTTCGAGGCTTTTGGGGATTTTTGGAAATTTTTTAGATTTTTTTTCATTTTTTAAAGAATTTTCTATTATTTCCTAATTCTTATTTCATTTTTCATTTTTCATTTTTTATTTATCATTATTTTTTTATTTTATGATTTTTTTATTATTTGTTTATTTTTAAATTTTATTTATCCCGAAATTAGTAATTTGGACTGGGCTTCTAAGCCCAACCTTTCTAAAACGGTAAAATGAGAAGGGCTTAAAGCCCAAACGAGAATTAAAAAGCAAAAGGCTTAAATCCTTATTCCAAAGCCAACTTGATTTAAGTCTGGACGTGGCCGAATTCGAAATTCAATACAACTAGCCCCTACGCCCTCGTTGACCCAGATAATCCCCCATATGCCTAAACCTAAATAAGCCCATTTCGTAACTGACCAAAACCAGCCCACATATCATCTAATCTAAATGAAACTGAGACAAAACGAAGGCCGAACGAGGAAACTTACCTGTCCAAATTGATTGACTGAGTCCCCTTCTTTTTTCTTCTCCTTTTCTAAGCTTTTCACAAGAGAGAAGCACCACAACGAACTCGTCTTGGCCCCAAACAAGACCTCATAAATTATAATATTGGGGAGAACTCATCTTCGGCCCATTATGCACAGCAATTTTTCTCGAGGTTAATTGCGACCCATTTACGGGACTTACCCCATATCTTTGTCATCCCGAACAATTCCACATTGAGCATAGTGGACCATGACATATGACAGTGTAGGATATGGAAGTTACTGAGGAACTAAATTGCCAGTGATTGCAGGAAGACCCCTCTCAAGTGCCATTTGAACTTGGCTACCAATTGCCACATATGCCCTGCTTGGATTATGCATGCGTTCGTTGCCTGTGTAGTTGCTCAACTGCATATACCTTCTTTTCCAAGGAGAATGGCCCCTTTTGTATGTCTCTGGAGAGTAGAGCTTGACGCACGACGGTCGACCTGCGTTGTCCTGCAACTCGGACACATTTCGGGTGCGCCTCACACCTGCACTCCAAAAGCTGGTACGCCCACCTCAACAAATTGGATCTCCCTAAGCTTTGGGCAATTATTTACAGAGACGACTTCAAGCTTCTATGCAGACTTTCAAAGCATCTTTGACCCCTGGCCGACAAGGATCCTTTATACTGTCGCGAACTAAAATTCATTTTTTAGGTTAATGGATTGCCAGATTAATTGATTAAATTAACTAACCTAGTTCGAGCTTTCCCAAGGTCTACCAAAACGCGACTTTGGTTTTTTGTTCAAATGGTTTTAAAATTTGGAGTCGCCACTAATCATTTTTGGTAGGTTGATTAGAAACCTAAGTAAATTAGCGGGAGAATCAAATTACTTTTACGAACCAGAGATTATGAGTTCGGGGACTTAGTTACACTAGTTAATTAAAACTAATGCCCTTTCGGTACCTTAATTTCATGGATATCCTAATTTGGCAACTCAGGCTTGGTTTATTCCTAAGACTCTAGTGGAGTGTTCTCTTTTTGTATTTTCACTTTTTTAAATGGAATATATGTGAGTGACATTTTTTTTGGCATTTTCAAAATATTAAGTATTTCCCTGAAGCCGAAAGAGGGAGTGAGTTAACGACTTCTGTGTAGTGCTGCGAGCTACTCATTTTAGGGTTTAGTGATTCAAAAATTAAATTACAGGAAGTAAATAACAATAAATAAAGACCACCAATGGATAGCTCAGCCTTGGCTTAGCCCTCTCCTTTGGGGTTTAAGGTGCAAGAATTTAAATTGCAGAAATTTAAAATGACCTCCAATGAGCGGGCTCTGCCCTTCACATTCTGGGGTTTAAATTCTTTAAAATAAAACGAATTGATTTGACAATTCGGGTCGAAATCCATCGACGGATCAATTGAAAATTTAATGGGCACTCAAGAGCTTGTCAGCGCCAATTTTACAGCTCCATGGGATTTACCGTTGACTTGGAGTTGTCCTTTGTCTGACATAAAAATATAGAGAAATGGAGTAATGGAGCAAATATGATTTAATTCACATTAAAAATTAGAACAATGAAAGAGGCACTTAGCTTCAATGGCATTATGAGAAGTGCTTGATGGATATAATTGGTTCCTGCCTGAAATCAAATATGGGGAAATGGGAGAAGAGTTGAAAATTTGAGCTAGCTTATACTAAAAAATAAAGAGAATAGAGGGACACTTAGCTTCAAATCTTGGATGAATTCTTGATTTATGTTGATCGATGAAGAAATTGATGATGATAACCCTCTAGTTTTAAACTCCCTTCATCTTCAAAATTCTCTCTCTCTTTTTGGTATTTTCTTGCTCTCAAATTTTTCTTCAATCTCCCAAAACTCTCTCAAACATCCAAAATTTTCTCTCCAAAAAATTCCCCTCTCAAGCTCACTTCTTCCTCCTTTTATAAACCACTCATCTATCTCCCATTCTAAATTTTCCACTAACTCTTCTTCATTTTCATCTTCCCTTCTCTATCTCTACCTCACATTGTAATTTCTCCGCTAACTCTTCTTCATATTCATCTTCCCTTCTCTATATCTATCTCCCATTCTACTAACTCTTCTTCATCTCCATCTTCCCTTCTCTATTCTCATCTTATTTTCTTTATCTTCTCTTCTCCATCTCCTCTTTTCCATCTTCCCATCTTCATCTCCTCTTCTCCATCTTCCCTTCTCTATTCTAATTTCTCCACTAACTCTTCCTTTTGTTATTTACAAAATAATCCCTCAAGTGTAAGGTATTTGTACTCTAGTCCATGAGATTTTAAGTATTTGCAATTCAGTCACTGGAGAAATATTTCTTTAAGTCCAAATCTCCTCACAATTTTCGACACACCTATCCCATGTTGAATTTAAGCTCATTTCTTGCTATTGAAAATAATGCAAAATCTAATTAAAGCCCTGTTTGTAAAATTGAGTCATTTTGGGTATAATTGGGCCAAGATGAAAATTTGGAATATTAAAGAACAATGTCACAACTCCTAAAAGTGAAAAATGAAAATAAATTGACTCAAATTGAATTTTTTTAAGCCCGATTCGAGATTATGCTCGTTAAGGAATACACGACCTCGAATTGGATTTTTTAAATTTACGATGGCCAACATGAAAAGGGATTTAAAGGAAAAATATTGACTATTTTTATGTATTTTTGTGGCCTCAAATGCTACTATTTATTAAATATTTTCATAATTTCTAAAAAATATATTTAAAAAAATACAAAAAATATGAAAAATTATTTTTTACTCAAAAATGGTTGCCTAAGCTTGGCCAAGGCTTCCAAAGTTGATTTTGCAATTTTCTCATTTTTCTTGATTGTTTTATGAATTTTCGAAAATAAAAATATCAAAAATACTGAAAATATGGAAAATTATTTTTTGGACGAAATTGGTTCTCTAGGCTTGACCAAGGTCCCCAAAGCTGATTTTTTAATTTTATGAATTTTTATGGATTTTTTTTATTAATTTTAAAAGAGAAAATATGATTAAAAATCATGTGTCAACAGCTGCCCCTCTTTGAAAGGAAGCTTGGTAGAGGTTCATTTCAAAGACGAAATGACACCTGAATCCTAATCGACTCAACACACAAGGAAATAAATTGAGTCGTGACATCTGATCTCCAATACCCTTTAATGCAAGTTTCGATCCAGACCTGATTTGAGGAGACTCCGATGGAGGGATAGAGAGACAGAGAGGAGAGTTTACCTGGCACTTACCTGCCCGTGAGGTTGTCGATTGACATGAATGCTCTGTCGAAAGTGGAATGAGAACCTAAGGATTCGTTATAAGAAAACCTTAGGGTGATTGAACTTGGACCCGTATGGTAAGTCAACACATGGTAGATTCCTAAGGAAAGGATTTTACTGATTAAAATTGGATTAAGATTTGACCCGTATGGTGGGTCACCCCATGGTAGACTCCTAATGAAAGGATTCTACTGATTAAAATTTGACTTGTATGGTAGGTCACCCCATGGCAATACCTGTAAGAAGGACTTTGTGCCTATAGAAAGGACTTGGTGCCTGTAAGAAGGACTTTGGATTGCCTGTAAGAAGGACTTTTGTGTTGCATGTAGAAAGGACTTTGGGTTGCCTGTAAGAAGGACTTTTGTGTTGCTTGTAAGAAGGACTTCGGGTTGCCTGTAAGAAGGACTTTGATTGCCTGTAAGAAGGACTTTCGTGTGCCTGTAAGAAGGACTTTGGGTTGCCTGTAGAAAAGACTTTCATTGCATGTAGAAAGGACTTTGGTTCCTGTAAAAAGGACTTTTGTTTGCATGTAGAAAGGACTTTGGTTTGCCTGTAAAAAGGACTTTGGTTTGCCTGTAGAAAGGACTTTGGGTGCCTGTAAGAAAGACTTTGGTTGCCTATAAGAAGGACTTTAATTGCCTGTAGAAAGGACTTGGTGCCTGTAAGAAGGACTTCGGGTTGCCCGTAAGAAGGACTTTGATTGCCTGTAAGAATGACTTTCGTGTTGCCTGTAAGAAGGACTTTGGGTTGCCTGTAAGAAGGACTTTTGATGCCTGTAAGAAGGACTTTGGTGCCTGTAAGAAGGACTTTTTGTTGCCTGTAAGAAGGACTTTGGTGCATGTAAGAAGGATTTTGGGTTGCCTATAAGAAGGACTTTGGTGCCTGTAAGAAGGACTTTTGTACTGCCTGTAAGAAGGACTTTGGGTGCATGTAGGAAGGATTTTAATTGCATGTAAGAAGGACTTTCGTGTTACCTGTAAGAAGGACTTTGGGTTGCTTGTAAGAAGGACTTTAGTGCCTGTAAGGACTTTTGATGCCTGTAGGAAGGACTTTGGTGTCTGTAAGAAGGACTTTTGGTTGCCTGTAAGAAGGACTTTGGTGCCTGTAAGAAGGACTTTGGTGTTGCCTGTAAGAAGGACTTTGGGTGCCTGTAGGAAGGACTTTTGATGCCTGTAGGAAGGACTTTGGTGCCTGTAAGAAGGACTTTGGGTTGCCTATAAGAAGGACTTTGGTGCCTGTAAGAAGGACTTTGGGTGCCTGTAGGAAGGACTTTGGGTGCCTATAAAAAGGACTTTTGGAAATGGACCATTCCATGTAGGGGTCTCCAATGGAAGGGCTCCAGAGACAGTATACCCTAAATGTCACCTTTTGGGTAGACATAAGAGGTTTTGATTGAGAAAATGATTTTCGGGTGCCAATCTAGGATTTGGGGAGACCAGGAATCCTGCAGATGCTCAAACCTAATTTCACTTACTATGAAGGGTGCTATTCTGGGATCTGGGGAAACCAGGAATCCTGCAGAAGCTCAAACCCAATTTTTGTTGTCCCATCACTTTAGGAAAAAACCGATGAGGCAAAGATCAAGAACACGAGAGTTGGTCAATCATGATTTGATAAAGTTTGAGAACACGAGATTATGTCAATCATGAGCTGATGAAGACTTCATGAGAGCATGTTGATCATGAGTCGCAAGGGTTTAGAAGACTTACCTAGATCTTCTGAGTTAATGATCGAGGCATAGACAGACTGATTGTATCATGTCTGCTTGCTCACTAAATGACCTTTTGTGCTGCAATGGATTTGAGCACCAAAACAATCATCAGAATTTAAAGGTTTAGGCTGAAGATATACTCACCTGAAAATGTTTGGCGAACATTAGCCAACAGGGCTTGTTTGTTCAATAGCCTTTGGATGAATTTCGAGACCTCGGAGGGTAACTCGACTATCAGGAATGCATTACCTGTCAGACAGTGTCAAAGGTAACATGTGCAAGCATTTTTATCAATGAGTTCATCGGTTCATGCAAAACCATTCAGTTGAGTTTGCAATGATTAAAACCGTATGTGTATGCTCATAATGTGGATCATGCATGACTATTCTGTCGAGTTTGCATTTCCAATTCTATCCAGGGAGGTTATCATGTCATGAATACCTCGGATGTAATCTGAATGGAGATTTCAGTCCGAAAGGGCTTTCTCTCACTCTCGAGAAAGGCTTGTTTATCCTGATTGCAGGATTTGAAAAGAAATCACTCAACCTTACCATCATCGCATTCAGCGAGGGTCTGAGTAATCTCGCAATTGATACGATCAAGCCGATCTGGAGGTTTTGATTAGAACCGTAATGTGGGCTGGCTCAAAGGCTTAATAAAGGGGACTCATTTCGAGTTAAGGCCATTGACAAAAAGGTCTTCATTATCTGCTCCGGGTTTACAAGTCAAGAACCCTGCAAAATGAGAGAGAAATAATCTTGCCCGAACTTCTTCGAGCGATGTTTAAAGTCATTCAACTCTTACATTAATTCAAGTGCTCTAATCAAAAGAGACTTTCAAGGGTCGTAACATAGGTCGGGATTTGGGTCTGAGAAACGAAGGGCTCGTTTTGGCATAGAAAAATATATGAGAAGGGCTTGGTGCTGGTGATCATTGCAGTCTTGTCACCGATCTTTGACCTTCCTGAATTTGTCTTCAATGAATACCACCATTGGCTGAGGGGTGGTAGTTCTTTTACACTTTGCAAACTGACTTCTTTGGGGATCCGTTTCGGGAATTCTCAAAATGTATATTCGAAGTCAGAAGTTCGTTACAGATATATGGGCATTGGCCTTGCTTTTGATAGGCACTTTGCTCTTTCTGCCCGAGATTCTTTGGAGTAGCCCTTGCTTTTCTTACTCCTGACTCCCTTTTGTTTGGAAGCAGACCCATTTTCTTTAGGCTACACTTGTTTTTCTTTTTCTTTTGTTTAACAATCTTGTGATTTTGAATTTTAGCAACAAGATGATTTTCAACAAATGATACTAGACATTACATGAAAGTCTAGCATATGAAATGGGCTAATTCGAGAATTCTCTATTGGCTCAATTCCTTCAATTCTGCTCCTTGGGGGGAAGGTGTCGTCGTTACCTTGAAATGAGCAAGGATCACCAACATGGGCTTGAGAAATGAATTTGCAAGCTCAATTGGGTTATGCAAAGGATGAGTATGTAGGATAGAGAAAATAAATGCTCTTCGTCATCCTAAAGCACTTGAATTAAAATTCGAGTATCATGCAAAGAAACACTCGAAGATTGATGTTAGTCCAAGCAAGAGAATTTCTAACCATTTATCTCCTGATATTGTTGCAATTACCTCAGTTTTGCCCCAGTGTGGGGTGGTTCTTGACAGGGTTATGAAATAAAATCACCGTTCAAATGGATTGTCAATGGTTACCTGAAGTGTTTGGAATGGAGAATGAATGCCTCCTTCACTTCGACTATCGTACCTTTTGCGAGAAAACCCATTGTCTTGGAGAATACGGAATCTGTCTACCGCTCAACTCACTGTGGATTAAATACAGGACGTATGTGGAAATGGCTTGCCTTTCATCGTTCTGTCATATCCCATTCAGTACATTCGATGCATAGTGTACAGTTTATACCCCCGGTCAAAATCGACAGATTGAACATACAGAACAGTCATGCATAAATCATCGAATGTGTAAACATCATGCAAATATGGCAATACAATGTACAAGTATGGAAATTGCCCCTTGCTATATGGGCAGATCAAATACGTTGGGGGCCTATTCCCCGAGTTGAGGAGTAGCTTGTTTCTGGCTTTGCCTCTTTTCGATCCAGGGTTCGCCATTGATTTCCCCTATTTCATCAGACATATCGCATCAGGCGATCATAACTTGCCCCCTTGGGGCTGTTTTCTTTGGCGTATCAGATGTTAGTTTAACATTTCCTGTAAAAAGGAAGGAGACATTCTAGCCAGTATCAGAAATGATGAACTGGACACGATACTGAGTTACCCTTGAGTGCTTCGCGCAACTCCTTCACCAGTTTTACCACTCGGGATTTTCTCCGTGGGTATGTCAAGTTAGACATTTCCTGTTAAATAATGGACGAGAAGACGTGTTAGTCAGTGTTAGAAATGATGAATTGGATACGATATTGGTTTACCATTCATCTTGAATGTTTTGCGTGACCCCTTTATCGAGTTCACTGGATTGAGTTTCCCTTGGCTTTGGCTGGACACTTCAACATTAGGCTAAGCTCATGACAAATTACTGACCTTGGTATTGCTCGTCGGGTATTCCCGTTTCTTTCTGCAAAAAGAAATGCGCAAAAAGTTGCTTTATTTATTTACAATACTTACAACATTCCCCACCCTTGGGGATCGAACTTAGGATGTTTCGGACCACTGTCATTCCCCATGCCATTCGGCCCATTGGACCGTAGGCGTCCATGGAGGCTTTCTTTTAAGAGTTAACCGTTGAGATGCGTGGTCTTGCTACTTTGCATTGGGCAATTCCAGATCACGGTTCTTTTCAAGGAAATCTATAGTCTCTATTAAGACAGAATAAATCAATTCAAAACTCAAGATGTTTATGGGTAAATTGGAACGATACAGAATTACCCTTATTTGAGATCGTTTGGGTCTTTCATTCACATATTCCTCGTTTGAAGCCATCTATCCTGTGGCGATGTCCATGAATTTATTTGGCCCAAGTTTTGTTTGATCGGGGAATTTCGTTTTTGGGTATGACTTGTATTTTCGGGTCAATTTGCAAATTCCTGTAAACAAAAGGGATCTAATTTAGAATCGGGACAATTTGAGGGTAAATTGAAACGATACTACTTTACCCTTCTAGTTCACGCGACTTTTTACTCGCAATAAATTCACTACGAGTTTGGTGTGGTAGCAGACTCGAGCATTTAATAGGAGAACAGGAAATTGCTACTTCTTGCTTTTGCGTTCATTCTGAACATCAATAAAAGTAGAAAACATCCAATGCAAGGAAATGAAGTGTCTGCATTCGTTCAAGATCGATTTTGCTCCCTCAGCAGGCTCTCCCATGATCAGCTAGCTTCATTCTAAACCAGGTATGCATCGGTTATGTTGAAGGACCCGTGATCTCAGCTTCGAAATACAGACTACCTGTGCATATTACAGTCCTAGTGCTTCATCAACATTAAACTGGTTGATCATGACGGTGAGTTCATCATCAATGCCGCTTGCCTGGTGGTGATACATCTCCCCTTCCCCGTGAGGTATTGATGCTGATCCAGTAGCATTGGTCTTTTTGTACCCTGCTCCAACAGAACTCGATCCTGTTATAAACTGGTCTAACGCATTTTCGATCCTCAGATCATGCACTTCATTGAGGGTGAGGGGGAGGCCATTGCAGTTGGGGCAGGTGGCAGAGTCAAAAGCCTCTTTATACATCTTGTTTTCCGCTCTGAGGTTTTCATTTTCAACTCTTAAAAACTCGGCTTCGTTGTGCTCATGACGAGTCTTCATTCGGGTTCGCCTATTTTGAAACCAGAACTTGATTTGTGAAGGTTTAAGTCCTAGCTCTTGACTCAGTTCCATTTTCCGTTTGCCATCTGGCATAGAGCATGTTCTGAAGAAATCCTCAAGCCTTTGTACTTACTCCTTAGTATGGCGACGGTAACGCTTCTTTTGACCCTTACCGTTGTTGTCCTTATCTTTACTGAGATCTTGGACGTCGTTGGTGGAAGGGCCAGGCTCCATGGGCTCGATCCCAAACATGGCTTCGAACTCTTCATTTCCTATATTCAGCAAGTAATGATAGCTCTAGAGAGTATTGGGTTGAGACATCTTCAATTTGGCGAATAGTTCCTCAAGATTTGCTATATCTTTCTGTATTTTCACTCTCTCTAAACCATGTATGCTTTAAAACTCTCTTCAAAGTATGGATGAAGATTATCAGGAGGATGTCTCTTTTAAAATTTGGCGTGAGCTTAGCATTTGTATTGCCTCTCCCGAGAGTTTTGTCTTTCTCAATCTTTCCTGCGTGTCTCTTGCTTAGCTCGTCCTTTCTCATCTTTTCATAGTGGTAGGGCTCCCGTCGTCGTCTCCATCGTCGATTTGCGAGTAAGTTCTCCAATAAGGACGAGTCGTATCTCCCTTTTTGCCGAAAATTTCCCACTCAGCTCGTTTTTTTTATTCTTTCTTTTCCAAAATGGTGGCGTCTCATCCAGCTTTTCCGCAAAGACGTCGGATTTTGCTTGGCTCGAGGTTGCTGCCTAACTGAAATTCGAGCTAACGAGGGTGGTGCCAATAGAGAATGGTAGATAAGAGAAATCTTGACTAGATGATACCATCACTATGAAATCAATATTTACTTGAAAATGGCCAATTCTCCTAACCATACCTTTTCCGCCGAAGTCCTGGCTGGGTGGGAGAGACTCTACAATCTTCTTGGTAGAGGTTACGATCATATAGCCCAAAACTCTACCGTTGAGGCTGAAATCCTCGGTTTATTCAGGACCGTGGACGCTGCTTCTGTTGAGGGTACCCAACTGGGGAAGGAGTATCGGAACTTCTCGACCCTCTTCATCAATTTTCTGGCTGCCTATAACCGCGCTTATGAGACGGTCCTTGTGACTGCCTTCGTGAAAGCTTGTTACCAAGACCGGCATGAGCGTCTGGAAACAATCACATTTGTGGCTGATAATCACAAGAAGGCCCTCAAGTTTGCTAACGATCAGCTTTCGTGGCTGGTTCGTGAGAGGGGAAAGTTGGTGGACCATCTGGCCTTGGTCCGAACTTACGCCGAACAGGAGCCAAGCAATATTGTGATGAGGTGCAAATGCGGTTGGCTGCAGGAGAGACTTGATGACATTACAGCAGACATTGCTTTTGAGAGGGCGGCGATTCCGGACCTGGAGTTTGCCGTCGAGCATTATAAGGCCAGTATGGCCTAGGCTAAGAAGAAATGCGATCGCCTCTTCTTTAGGCTCGCGGAGTTTAATCCCGAGAGCGCCCGGTGCACCCAAAGCATCAACTGTTTGGAGAGTCAGTTGAGCTCTTTCGTAATGGTTATCAGGGCCCAGTTTGGCTTTACCTTTCCTCCCCAGTGAGCTATTGTAAAACCTGTTGATGTATGGAATAAAAGGAATGTTTCGCATGTCTATACTTTTGTTTTCCTGTTATCTCTTCTCCCGAATATCACCATAGATCGATTCAAGGTATAGGAAATACCGAGGCTTAACATCCTTTCTGATGTTCTTGTTTGCCGTTGTAGACGATGATATAAAAAATCGGCGACGGCCCCCACCAGCCATATTGAGACTCGCAATCAGTCAGATGAATCGAGACAGCTCGACTACTAGATCAGTGCGCTCATAAATAACCCAGGCCACCTGTTGCTTGCCCCACTTCAATCGTGCTTAGCCTCTTTCGGCGTCCACTTATTGGTGTCGGTCGACTGTAATATTAGGAAGAACGCCTGTGGGTCATGCTTATTAATAAAACACCGATCTTCTAACATCCTCCACGTGGTTTGAATCCGAGGGAGTTAAAAAGCAAGCATTTAGTGGATTTAATCAAGAAGGCGTTGCAAGGTCGGATTAATGTATATACTTCATGGATTCTGATAATCTGTGTCTTTTCAACAAGAATACAGGAATCCCTCCAATACAATAAAAATGCCCTAGTGTCTAACTCGAACACATTCACTGCCACATCAAAATATATAGCATGTATGTGCTCGATAATGGACATGTTTCCGTCTTAGGAGAATTGGCTTCTTCATATGCCCATAGGGTTAACGATTTCTTCGCTTGCCCCCTGATTGTTATCACCAACAAGCCCGATTTTTCTCCACCCCGGGGTACCTATAATTCCCTGCAAAAGTAAAGAAAATAATCAGTATGTGATCCAATAGGGGTCGGCCCATGATTCCTACATTAGTCCAATTTTATTTTTCAATTTTAGAGAAACTTTTCTTAGAAAAAACATGGGTGAATTTCTCAAAAAGAATTTTCTTGCGAATTTTTACAACTTGAAAAATGTGATAAAATCCTTTGATATTTAACAAATTTCCCCAGAGGGAATTTTCTCCTTTATCAGAATGAATTTTTAGGGATAAAATTTGTCAAGGTCTGACTTGAAATAGGAAAGATGTGACAAAAATTCTTTATTAGTCAATAAAATTCCCTAAAGGGATTTTTCACATTCATGTTTTTTTCTTTAAAAAATGGGACACTAATTATATTTTTATCTTCTTTTGAAAAACGACCATGACATTAAATTCAAAATTTGACTGACACACCTAACATGGACCGATAAGAAATAAATATAAGATGAAGTTAGAAAACATTCTTTTACCGTGAAAAATACCATGTAAGTCGCATAGACATGCACATGAATCGTGCGTTTAAATCTTAGCCTATCTACTCTAAAGGCTGACAAATTGAAGCGAAAGACTTACGGCAAGGCGACAATCTCGTGCACATAATCAAGATTAGCCGTGACCCCTACGACGTAATTAGGATTAGCTGAGTCTCCCCACTTCGGCTGCTCGAGCTAAAAATTAAAACCACTGCTTTGGTAATCTTACCAAGCTTGAGGCTTAACTTTTAAACCCATTTTTGAAAAGAGGTTCGGGATTGAATTTAGGCTAACTTTCGACGTGATCTCACGCCGAACGCTAAAACCAAATCACAATACCATCCTAAAACTAGTGGCCCAGGTCCGGCCACAGGACGTGTGTGATGTAGTGCTAAAATAATTAATCATGCACAACAATTAATATACAAACACCGCTTCAAAAATGTGCGAAATTAAACAAACAATTCCAACACCAAGCGTGCAAAACAAAGGGTTAGTCAAACACTCCACCCCTTACAACACCCACCTGCAAGACCATTTCACACCTAAAGGTTAGAATCCAACCAATGCCAAATCCAATGAATTTTTCATGAAATTTTCTGGCTTAAGTCTTCTAAGTTCTTAAATTTTCAAAAATTAAGAACAAGTCCCCAGCGGAGTCGCCAAGCTGTCGGGACCTAAAATTCATTTTTTAGGTTAATGGATTACCAGATTAATTGATTAAATTAACTAACCTAGTTCGAGCTCTCCCAAGCTCTATCAAATCGCGACTTTGGTTTTTTGTTCAAATGGTTTTAAAATTTGGAGTCGCCACAAATCATTTTTGGTAGGTTGATTGGAAACCTAAGTAAATTAGCGGGAGAACTAAATTACTTCTACGAACCAGAGATTATGAGTTCGGGGACTTGGTTACACTAGTTAATTAAAACTAATGCCCTTTCGGTACCTTAATTTCATGGATATCCTAATTTGACAACTCAGGCTTGGTTTATTCCTAAGGCTCTAGTGAAGTGTTCTCTTTTTGTATTTTCACTTTTTTAAATGGAATATATGTGAGTGACATTTTTTTGACATTTTCAAAATATTAAGTATTTCCCTGAAGCCGAAAGAGGGAGTGAGTTAACGACTTCTGTGTAGTGCTGCGAGCTACTCATTTTGGGGTTTAGTGATTCAAAAATTAAATTACAAGAAGTAAATAACAATAAATAAAGACCACCAATGGATAGCTCAGCCTTGACTTAGCCCTCTCCTTTGGGGTTTAAGGTGCGGGAATTTAAATTGCAGAAATTTAAAATGACCTCCAATGAGCGGGCTCTGCCCTTCACATTCTAGGGTTTAAATTCTTTAAAATAAAACGAATTGATTTGACAATTCGGGCCGAAATCCATCGACGGATCAATTGAAAATTTAATGGGCACTCAAGAGCTTGTCAGCGCCAATTTTACACCTCCATGGGATTTACCGTTGACTTGGAGTTGTCCTTTACCTGACATAAAAATATAGAGAAATGAAGTAATCGAGCAAATATGATTTAATTCACATTAAAAATTAGAACAATGAAAGAGGCACTTAGCTTCAATGGCATTTTGAGAAGTGCTTGATGGATATAATTGGTTCCTGCCTGAAATCAAATATGGGGAAATGAGAGAAGAGTTGAAAATTTGATCTAGTTTATACTAAAAAATAAAGAGAATAGAGGGACACTTAGTTTCAAATCTGGGATGAATTCTTGATTTATGTTGATTGATGAAGAAATTGATGATGATAACCCTCTAGTTTTAAACTCCATTCATCTTTAAAATTCTCTCTCTCTTTTTGGTATTTTCTTTCTCTCAAATTTTTCTTCAATCTCCCAAAATCCTCTCAAACATCCAAAATTTTCTCTCCAAAAAATTCCCCTCTCAAGCTCACTTCTTCCTCCTTTTATAAACCACTCATCTATCTCCCATTCTAATTTTTCCACTAACTCTATCTCCCATTCTAATTTCTCCACTAACTCTTCTTCATTTTCATCTTCCCTTCTCCATCTCTACCTCACATTCTAATTTCTCCACTAACTCTTCTTCATATTCATCTTTCTTTCTCCATATCTATCTCCCATTCTACTAACTCTTCTTCATCTCTATCTTGCCTTTTCTATTCTCATCTTATTTTCTTTATCTTCTCTTCTCCATATCCTCTTTTCCATCTTCCCATCTTCATCTCCTCTTCTCCATCTTCTCTTCTCCATCTTCCCTTCTCTATTCTAATTTCTCCACTAACTCTTCCTTTTGTTATTTACAAAATAATCCCTCAAGTGTTGGGTATTTGTACTCTAGTCCATGAGATTTTAAGTATTTGCAATTCAGTCCCTGGAGAAATATTTCTTTAAGTCCAAATCTTCTCACAATTTTCGACACACCTATCCCATGTTGAATTTAAGCTCATTTCTTGCTATTGAAAATAATGCAAAATTTAATTAAAACCCTGTTTGTAAAATTGAGTCATTCTGGGTATAATTGGGCCAAGATGAAAATTTGGAATATTAAAAAACAATGTCACGACTCCTAAAAGTGAAAAATGAAAATAAATTGACTCAAATTGAATTTTTTTAGGCCCGATTGAGATTATGCTCGTTAAGGAATACACAACCTCGAATTGGGATTTTTAAATTTACGATGGCCAACATGAAAAGGGATTTAAATGAAAAATATTGACTATTTTTATGTATTTTTGTGGCCTCAAATGCTATTATTTATTAAATATTTGCCTAATTTCTAAAAAATATATTTAAAAAAATACAGAAAATATGAAAAATTATTTTTTACTCAAAAATGGTTGCCTAAGCTTGGGCAAGGCTTCCAAAGTTGATTTTGTAATTTTCTCATTTTTCTTAATTTTTTTTATGAATTTTCGAAAATAAAAATATCAAAAATACTGAAAATATGAAAAATTATTTTTTAGTCAAAATTGGTTCTCTAGGCTTGACCAAGGTCCCCAAAGCTGATTTTTTAATTTTATGAATTTTTATAGATTTTTTTATTAATTTTAAAAGAGAAAGGATGATTTAAAATCAGGTGTAAACATATACTAACAATTGCCAACGAGATGAGGTCATCCTCAAGGAGCACCCATTTATTAAGACTCTCCTCTTCTGCCGGAACGCTGTCAAGATCATGTTGCCTACAGGCAATGGCAACACATCGCAAGCCCCTTGTCGCCATGTCATAAATAGCTTGCTTGAAGAAATCCTTCTCTCCCTCAATGGACTGGAATTGACCATTTAAATCAACATATCTCGTACATGAAGCTCAGGCCTACTCTGCTGCTCCCTTCCAATATATGTACACTTTAGAGTTATTCCATTTGATGGCAACACCTCCACATTGCTTTCGTGAATTGAATGGGACAACGCGGAGAACTATAAACTCTGATTTGCTTACATCAAACTTTATCCCCAACTTAACTGTCCAGAGTGTCCTCTTCTCTCTATCAACTCCACTTCTTGAATTGTCTCACAACCTAAAACCTGTTGCTTCAACTAGCACTTCCAGTCTTAGAAAATCGCAGTTCGGGGAAGTCAGTGCTGGATCTGACGCAGATCTTCCCTTGCAACCCATGAACACTTGGTATATACCCAACTTCAATAAGTTCTGATTCAGTCGTTCCAGTTTCGACTATCTCCTGGATAGCGGTGCTCTGCAGAGGAGAGGTAACTTGCGACGGCTGTGCTAACGAGCGCCGTGACGACAATCGAACACGAGAGGGAGCCGAGGCCGCGAGGTGGAGGCGGTTCCGAACATGAGCAGTGCGTTCGAACTGAGAGAGTAGGATTGCTGTGGCGGCGACAAGGCGTTGGAAGAGCAAAGAAGCGAATTCACTATCTGCATCGTTTCGCTGGGACGAAGGAGCGAAACTCCAGGGAGGAAGGGAGAAGAGGTCGACGTGAGAAGACCATAAATCTTTTGCCGCCAAACCTAACAGAAAGTCAACGGATGCTTCAACTTCAGGAAGAAGGTGTCCCTCAGATACAGAGGGAACTCTAGTGTGCTTGATCGAGAAGCGTGTCGAGATTGAGACCATCCTCATCAATCTCTACAGGGGTGGGCACAAAGCCTTAGTTGCAGCATCTAACTGCATGTCCATTGGTTAAATGTCAACTGCAGCCATAACTGGCTCTCCCTAGATTCCAAGGACAAGTTCCATCCTTCTTGGTCATAAACGATTTGAAGTAGCCTGATCTGGTAGAGTACAAATAGACAATGTAACACCCATTGTCCCAGCCCATTTTTTATGCATGCTTTGTCCATGCCGCAACATCCCTAAGCGAGCACCCAGCTGTGGCGGCAGCTCCAGTAATCTTGTGAACTCAAGGAGCATGTAAAAATCAATCTCGGCATAACTTTCTTTAGGCACTAGAGGCTGACGTGGGAACACGTTAATCCTGAAAGATGAAAAAGGAGATACCCAACCAGCACATCTTTGAGGTCTTGAGACAGTTACCATTAGCGGCCTTCGTTCAAGCTATCAGGTACCCATCTAACCTGCCCACCTTAGGTCGTAACATCTGTCGCGATCGTCAAGATCAATGAGCTCGGGTAGTTCCCCAGAGAAATAGTCAAAAGCAACGTCACGCTGCATAAGCTCAAGAAGTACTGTGGTGCTTGCCAAAGGATGCTCACAGGGGACGGTGACGTTTTCATCAACCAAGCCGAGTTCTCTCGTTAGTCTGTTGTTGCAAGACCCCCTGACCGTTGACGCCTTCATGATGAATACTCCGATGAATATGGACACCCAGTTGACGAACCAGTTGATGCTGAATTTTCCAAGCTTCTTGATGATCAGCCATGTGATACTTGAGCAAAAATAAGATGTGGGAGCAAAGCCAAATCCGCCAAAGAAATCAAGTAAGTTCCCAAAGAAAGGGAACGTCACTCCAAGAAACAACATAAAAGCAACATCGGTAGACCAAGCGACGAGCCTGAGTGCGATGCCACGCGAGAAGTTCAATCTCTTCACTATCAACCTCTCCAAAATGTCAAAAAGGGGCATCGCATGGACTTGATAACTTCTGATGACATGGACAACCACCATGAAGTTAACGGGTACGATGAGCCATGCTGGTTCTTCAGCGACATCAACACATTGTGACGTTGGGGGAGAGTCAGCTTTTTTTTTCACGCGAAGGGCAGAGAGAGCAAGAGAAAAAATGAGTCCTTCCTATGATGTTGCCGAGCCGTTCGAAGATGAAGCTCAGTCCATGCTGAACGCTCATTCGTTGGACTCGTAGTCGCTATCACCTCCCGCCTCTTTTCTGACCCATCGCTGAAATTGTGGAACCCTTCAAGCTCCACATCTTCCCCAGCATCATCCTCTAAAGCCCTAGACAACTTATGAGCTATCTCGACCCGTCTTCAAGTTATTAACCACTCATCTCCGATCTTTCCAGTCCTTCGCTTTGCTTCTTGAATGGAATCCAGCTGAGACAGTAGGGCAATGGTCTTTCGATAGGTGTAATCAAGATCAAAGTGGGAGGAGGCGTAGATAGAGGACCGAAGAGCGAAGGAGGCAATCTTGACGGAAGCGTGGCGCTCGAGGTCCCAGAGGGCTTTGGATCTGCCGACCAAGAAGACTCGAAAATTCCCCTGGATGATGCGAGTAGCTACCTTCCTCCAAGAACACCAACAGCGGCCATAGGAATTTTTTGGTCAGCCCCCCCTCACTCCGTTCTCCAGCTGAGAATTTTCTCCTCCATCCCCTCCTCCATTGCATGCTTTTTCCTTTTGGTCCAATCCGAGAATCACGTGATGCCACCTTCTTTTTCGTTATGATGGTGTCTCCCACCATCTTTCTTTTTATCAAAATGCCCTCCACTTACCTAGCTTTCTCAATTGTCTATCAGGCGGATCTCACTCCATGAGAGACCTTTGGTGATGATGATAAAAAAATTCAAGCCCCATCGCGAGGAATGACCATCTATCCTCAGGTGTGTAGGCTACTGAAAAAGGGAGCTTTCTTTTTTGCTAACTTTTTGGACTGATTCACCAATCGTTGCTAAGCTGCTCATTGCGGCACGAAGGAATGGCAACGTTTGGGGGAGCTGCTCGTGGACGGATCAGTAGAGTGGGAACGGCAAACCATGGCAACAATCAACGTCGGTGCGGAGCGTTGGATCGATCTTCGTCCACGGTCGAAGGTGACTTGAGAGCTGCGATGCAAAGCTTTGTTATTTGCCGTCGGGACAGTGCTATCGTTGTAGGTGGAATCGGTGTCGAGGCTGACTTCTCGTCGTGGAATAGGCAGCAGCTTCCTTGGACTTGAATCTCCTCATGGTGGATGAGATTATGCCCATCCATTTTTAATCATTTTTTTTTCATAGTACCGCCACCCACAAGCCTCTTGCCGACACTTCACTTTTATTTGTGTCCCCCATTATCCTTTTTTTGATGGGCTTTTCTTGAACGCCCCCTCCCCCTGTCAACATTTTCTTTCGGTGGCTTTCCACCATCCCCATCCATTTTTAATTCTTCCCTCCATGCGTGTCCTTTTGCACTCACCGAGAAATCCTCCAGACAGTATAATATTGTTGGATAATGCTCTCTTCGTGCCTCTGTTCGGATACCATCTAGTGGTCTTTCCTGCGGCAACTGGCGAGCAAGAGATAGTCTGTTCCTTGACCGTATAATCCTCGCCCTTTTTACGACGACTTTAAGTGCTATTCTTTTCTACCCTTGTGAAGTCTTACTCAATGAAGGTAGACCTATTGTGTGGGCACTATGATACGGTCGTTGCATCGTAAAATTCTGCTGTTCTAGCCAGGGGTTTTGGTTCACATTTTTTCTTTAGATCGAGCCAACTTTCCTCTGTAGTGAGGCCGACAGCCCTCCCCCACTCACATGTATTCTTCCACTCTTTTCTTTAAGTCAGCCGTGCCTCCATTATCTTTTGTCAGTTCTCTTTCGTGTCTCATCTCTGCCATGGTGATCATCACGGTCAACCAACTAATCTTCTGTCCTCTTTTGACCGAGACATTGCACACGCATGCTGTGTGCCGACTCCTCCAAAGCAAGCAATAGCATGGTCTCTTGTTTCGTGGCTCTTTATCTCGGTCAGTTGTCGTATTGGACAACATGTCGTCTCATTTGCCACATTAATAAATCCAAGCGTAACCTCTGCGACAAATATTTCCTTCACGGATGAGTCCTGGATCAAGCTATAGGAATTAATTTTTTTGGCAAGGTTCTCCTTTCTTTCGCACAAACTCAATGTTAATGTCCTTGTTTTGCACGGATAAAGCAGTGGCGTAGCTATTTTCTCCGAGATAAGTCACGTTGCCCATATTGGCCTCGAAGGTATGGCCCGTTTACAAAATTGAGTCATTCCGAACACAATCGAGCTAAGATGAAAATTTAGATTATTAGAGGATAATCTCACGACTCTAGAAATGCAAAAATCAAAAATTACAGAGTTAAAATGCACTTTCTAGAAATTTTTCAAATGACCTAAAAATGAAATTAATGGAAAAACTCTCAATTTCAGATTGAATTTTTCAGAACTTATTTGGACAAAATGAAGGGAAAATTAAAATAAAAATACCAGCTATTTATTCACATTTTTATGGTCTCAAATGCTATTTTTATTAATTTTCAAGCATTTTTCTATTTTCTTAAAAAAATATTAAAAAATGCAAAAAATATGAAAAATTATTTTTTGGTCAAAATTGGTAGCCAAAGCTTGGCGGAGGCTTCCAAAGTTGATTTTCCAATTTTATGAATTTTTATGGAGTTTTATTAATTTTTGAAAATAAAAATACCAAAAAATACAAAAAATATGGAAATTTTTTTTTTCTCAAGATTGGTTCCCAAGGTACCCAAAGTTGATTTTTTTCAATTTTATAAATTTTTATGGATTTTATATTAATTTTAAAAGAGAAAAATGATTAAAAATCAGGTGTCAACACCCCTTCGCGTAAATGGCCATTCTATAGCCATGTCCGCGTTATAGTCCTTAGTTCAATGTTGAGGTATTTTGAGTTGTCTATGACATAAATAGCATCAGTATTCTTCTTCATCGCCTCAAGATCGTCCCCATGAACCAGCGGTTCTACTGGTCAACCCATGAAAAAGGTCCTTGGTCCCCTGAGCTGCTATGATGTCTTTAAAGCAACGCTAGAGACCATCATCACCAAACCCTTATCCTTAACGCCCAAAGCGCTCAGCTTCTCTGAGGTCCTCATCTCTTTCCCATTATAAAACAATTTCTGTTGCTGGAGAAGCATATGCGTCTCTACTTTGAGCAAAGCTTTAACATTTTCAATGGATTCGTGGGGATCGACGTCCAAAGAGATGATCTACTCGTCGGCAGTCATTACAGTGATCTTCATCCTTAGTCTTCTCGCTTTCTGCTACTACTGCTGCAGTCCTTCCCCTGTTGCAACACCACTTCGCCGTAGAACCGATTGCAAGGAAGGTTTGAATGGGCACCACCCTCTTATTATCCTCATGTCTCCCTCTACTGGATCTCCCGCCATCCTTCTTCAGCTCCACCAATGTCAATGCAATACAGGACGCTTGCATAGTTGCCATGAAATGTGAGAATAGCAAAAATGTTAGCCATAATGAAATCCAGATTCAAGCAAGGAGAGAACTTAGCTTTTGTAGAAATCCGATGATTCGCTGCTTCAAATGAAGAATTCATCTCTACTCCAGGGTCAATCATGGATAGATTAACGACTCCCCCCCCTAGTGAACTCACTTCAATGGCTCCCACTTTAGTTCCATTAGGCTTGAGAACAGTTCTATGAAGAAGCAATCAGATGCTTCTGCGAGAAGTAGACGAAGTAGGAGGAAGAGGAGTGCCCTCTCTTGAGTCACCACTGAGCATAATCCTGTCCTCCGTTACCATCATGGTCGCCGCGATGGTCAGCCCTTCAACGCGCGCCAATGTTAAGGATGGCGGAGAGCCTCGATCTTTCTCGACCCTGATGAAAGCTGTATGTGGCGTCATGTTAGGTCTCTCCTTTTTTATTTACATAGCAAGCCAAGCTTGGATGAAGTATCACCTTCGCCCTAGTTTTCTAGGTTCACTCGTACTAAGATACTCCTCATCCTCGTCTATGCTGGAGGAGGAATGGACCGGAGGACGATGCCAAGCGTTAAACTGCTGAGGGAGGATGCTAGCATTTTGGTGAGGAGCATGGCCTTCTTGCCACTTGTCTGCACCAGGTCTACCATCTTCACTACAAGGAGTATTGCCTCTTCTCCATGAGTTCTCGACTCTATTCTCTGGATCCGCGTTGACCAAGCCGTCACCTTCTTTCACTGATACCCTTTTCAGACGATCCCTCAGAACCTTTTGGAATATCTTCTTGTGAGCCCGCCCTTTTCCACAACTATATTTCTCTGTTTTCTCCTTTCTCACATGCATTCTCCACTCGTCATTGTCCCCTCTCACCTTTCACCAACTTGCTCCAAAAGCGCCCATCCTCCCTTGTCTATTAATCATGCTTCCCATGACAATGTCCTTTCTTCACCCAATTCACCCTCCTCCCATGATGGTGTTCCCCACCATCTGTCCTTCCATTACCCTTTCCTTTCAGCCACCTACCGGCTTTTCTCTTCTTTGACCTCCTGCCGACACTCCGTCTGCCAGCTACCATGAGCTCGTGGAAAATGGTGCAAGTTTCTTAAGACCTCTTCGAATAATTACCCCATGAATCTGTTGTCCACATTTCATAGGTGCCAAATTACCGCAGGTCGTCGTAACACTTGTAATGTGAAGCAGTTTGGTTGAAACCCTCGGGACTCCATTTTAGAGAAAATAAAAAGGGCCTCGCTAGAATCTGGTCCTTCATAACCAGCTATCAAGGTGTTCCACGTGATTACATCTTTCTCGCACATTTCATGGAAACATTCACTTACCTCAGATAAGCAACAATACCTGCAGTACATATCTATAATAAAATTCATGACAAGTAGATTGGAGTAGAACCGGTGCTTGTAGTTCTAGTTAATGCTCTTCGAATCATGAGAGATTAGCAGTTTGTTTGTGAATTGAGCAAAACCAAGAGAGTCCTCAGCACTTTCTTTCTCTCTCTGATGATCGGTTTTGATTTTCATGGGTAGGCTCGGGACAATTTTAATTTCATTTTTGGTAAACCGGGGGGCTAAATTGAGAATGAAAATTATAATTAAACCCTTTTGTCAAAATTTGAGAAATTTCGGGTGCCATTGGGCCAAGATGAAATCTGAACTATTAGAGAATGATGTCACGACTCCAGAAATGCGAAAATTAAAATTACAGGACTAAAATGGAATTTCTTCAATTTTTTCAATTGGTCTAGAAATGGGATTAATAAATTAATTCCCGATTCCAGATTAATTTTTATGGATTTTCTTCAGCCAAAATGAAGAGAAAATTAAAAAATATATATTGACTATTTTTTTCACATTTTTATGGCCTCAAATGCTAATTTTTATTAAATATTTGCCTAAATCCTGAAAAATATTGAAAAATACAAAAAATATGAAAAATTATTTTTTGTTCAAATTTAGTCCCCTAGGCTTGGCCAAGGACTCCAAAGTTTTTTTTTTCAATTTTATGAATTTTTATAGAGTTTTTATTAATTTTCGAAAATAAAAATGCTGAAAACTACCAAAAATATGGAAAATTATTTTTTTGGCCAAAATTGGTTTCTTAGACTTGGCCAAGGTCTCCAAAGTTGATTTTTTGATTTTATGAATTTTTATGGATTTTCTATTAATTTTAAAGAGAAAATATAATTAAAAATCAGATGTCAACAAATGCTTACATTTTTCACCAAATTCACTTTTCTTGACAAATTCCATGCTCCTAAGCTTGTTTTTGACATTAATTTGGAAACATTTGACAAATTTGAGGATAATTTGGAGTTTTTAGTCAAACCGGGTCAACCGAATTAGGTTAGCCTAACCCAGTCAACCCATTGACCAAGGAAAAGAACCAAGACTGGTTCTGGTGGTCATTCCCTGCACGCGAAAATTTTCTGGAGGAAATGGCTTAACTAATGCTCGTGCATTCTCATATAAGGGGGGGAGTTTCTCTGAAAAGGCAGTTAGAACAGACACAAGAATCAACTAGAGAAAGAGGAAAGAGAGTTCATCGAAAGCTCTGTACATCCACCATTGAAGAAGATGATCTGAACCTTCGAGCTTGAATCCAGAGCAATCTAGGAAGAGTCAAGCTTTGAGATTTGATTGACAAGCACCGTGGAGTCACAAGGAATCACCTGAACCTCGTTGCTTGCCGTTTAATCTCTAGAAGAGGTACGCACCATTGTCAAGTTTGAGCTAGGTAATAAAAATTTGATTTTTCAAAAAAATAATTAAAAAATAGATTTAACGGACATGATTTAAACACATGTCGGAATCTGGTTTTTTTGGGATAACATTTTCATAATTTATAATTCAATTCTCGGAATAAAAAATTCCTTTTCAATTTGGTGGCTGAGAAAACGCCACGTATCCCCTTTGTAGCCTTCAAATTAGCATTTGGCCGAGAAATAGGAAAAATAGAATAAAAAAATTTGAAATTTCGAAAATTCAAAAATTAATCCAAAATTGGGTCATTTTGTATCTAGTTGATCCATTCTGATTTTGGGTCGATTTTTGGAGTAATGGACCAGGTCAATCCGACCTAATCAGTATAATTGAATAATAAAGAAATTCTGAAAAGATAAAAAAAATTAGAAAAATTCAAAAATTAGCAAAAAATCAAAAATTGCATTGTTTTGTGAGCTGGTTTGGGCCGGGACTTTGGGGTTTGTAGGTCGGGTCAACCCGACCCAGTTTGAAAAATTAATAAAAAAATTTAAAAAATAAAAATAAGAAAATCCAAAAAAAAGGAAAATTTCATTAAAAAATCATAAAACAATTCTTTAAAAATTCCAAAAAGAAATCAGGAAAAAATCGAAAATATTTTCAAAAATTTTAAAAAATAGGAAATGACCCAATTCAATTGGTTTAACCTAATTTCACAATTTTGACTCTCGAGCTTTGAAAAATGATCATTTTACCCCTCTGGTCAATCTGATTCAAATTTTTCCGAATCACCCCTGAACCTAATTGATACGTTTTCCAAGGCCTTACAACTTCGATGGGTTTTCTTTGAGTTAATTTGATGTGATTTTTCTGCACATTTGATTTCTTAGCTACGTATTTATTTTGATTATTGTGATTGATAAGACAGATAATCTTACCTGCATGAATCCTTTTGATTTTTAAGACTTACCTTATTGGAAAAGCGTCTGCATTAAGTCTATAGATTAAGAAATCAGTCAACCTAGATACCGAAAGGGAGTTGATTGACAAGTCAATATAACTAAGTCCCCTAACCTGTTTCTCTAGTTTTCGCAGAATTGAACGATCTCTCCTAATCGCTCGATAGGATTTTCAATCATATCCTTCAAAACATGATTAATGGTGACTCCGATGACATGTACACTGATCACATGTCACCCAATCACACCCAATCATATCTTGATTTTAATTTCTCCCTAACGCGATTTGGTATGAGCTTGAGAGGGCCCGAGCTAAGCCCGATCATAGAGAGTCTCCGTAATCCATTAGCCTCACCCTAGCGATAGGAGGGTCACGACTCTGCCTATACACACTGAAGTGATGAGTGGAAGCCTTTACTTAGGGACGTAGGACTTATTCGCAATAATTACATGGATTGAGACGACGAGAAGCGATCATTTCTCTATTCTAAACACTGCAGGTGACCATTGACAACCCTTTTAAAAGGCGGTTTCATTTCTTTAACCTTGTTAAAGAACCAACCCACATCGCAACCAAACAAAAGTTGTTTCGGTAGGAGCATGAGGTAAATGGTTAGAAATTTTCTTGGACGGACTAACATCGCTCTTCTGGTATTTCTTTGTATTTAAGTTCATATGGTAATCAAGTGCCTTAGAACAATAAAAAGCAGTCACTTCTCTATCCTATACATTTTCATCCTTTGTATAGCTCAATTGAGCTTATATATTCATTTCTTAAGAACCATGTTAATGATCATTTCCCATTCCAAGATGAAGACCGCACCACCTTAAAACAGAAGAACTCAAAAGAATCGGGGTCTACATAAAATTCCCGCAATAACTCTTCAAGTGTGCTAGATTTTTATATGCATGTGTTTCTAGCATAATCTTTGAAAATTCTTTTATCTAAGAAAAGGCACAAAAAAGGCAGAACTAAACTAAAAAAGAAAAAAGAAATAGCAGAAAAAGGCAATCACGGGCATCAAAAAAGAGTAAAGTGCCAATCAAAAGCAAGGCCAATGCCCATTCGAGTCTTTGACCATTTGCAAATACCCCCAAAATTTCATATACGCATTTTATAGTTTCGGTTTAAAATGTCTACATGTTTCCCTTGCAAATCCCTAATGGGATCTGGTTGTAAAAGCAAACTCTTCCTACGAATCAAGTTCCAAAATGTACTCCTCCATTCAATTTCATGCCATTCTCAAATAAAGATATTAGCAAAAGTTTACATCATCCTCATACAATGATGGTGTCATTTGAAGACTATTCCATAAAATAAAGACTGGTGATAAATCTACAATAATCACCAACGTCAAACTCTCATCATATATTTTCTGGGCCAAAACAAGTCTTTTTCTCCCTTAGTCTCCAATTCTAACCTATGTTACAACCCGTGAAAGTATTTTCAGGTTATGGCACTTGAGTTAACATAGAGTTGAATGATTTTAAGTATCGTTTGAAGAGGGACGAACAAGATTATTTCTCTCTCATTTTGCAGCCTAACATTACGGTCCCTTAAGAGACGTTTCAGGTCAATCAAATTGTATGCACTACAAATAGTTTCAAAACTCGAGGCTTAGGTTTGAGAGAAAATTTGAGTGCTTCTAAAATGAAACCTTTTTAGAGAAACTATGAGAAGTCCTCTTTGACAAGCATACTTCAACTGATGTTTTAATTGAACTCTTTTTGTAACTTCAGATCATCTCATTCAAAATCATCCTCCCAAGGAATTTTGATCACCATTGTCATGTTGCAAGATGTTTTGGATAACCTCTCACATCACATTACATTCACTGAAAAATTCTACATGACTCCCAAATGTTCATCATAAGAGCATAACCTATCTTGAAGACTTGAGATATTTCAAATGTTTGAATTCTTCTAATCTCTCCCTCTTTGGTAAGAAAAATAGGGTTTGAGCTTCTGCAAATTTCGTGATCTCCCCAGATCCTAGAAGGACACCCTCTTTGGTAAGATGATTCTGGTTAAAAGTTTTTGAATGACCCTTGATTTTTCTTTCTCAGATCTCAGAATAGCACCAAAAATCAACCCAAAGATAGACACCGCATAAAGGATTATCTCAAAGGTAAACACCGTTTAAAGGATCATCTCAAAGGTAAACATCGTCTAAAGGATCATCTCAAATGTAGATACCGCATAAAGGATTAACCCAAAGGTAGACACTGCCTAAAAGATCATCTCAAAAATTGATACCACCTAAAGGATCAACTCAAAGGTAGATATCGCCTAACGGATCAGCTCAATGGTAGATACCACCTAAAGAATCAGTTCAAAGGTAGATATCACCTAGAAGATTAACTTAACGGTAAATACTACCTAAATGATCACCATAAAGGTAGACGCTGCCTAAAGCATCAGCTCAACGAAACCAAAAGATTTCTCACCCATTACACCGCCCGTAAGTTTTTTTTCGTGAGTGCAAGTATGTGATCGCAACATAACAACCATCAAAGAACTTGAAGAATAACTTTATTATCGTCAAAGTCAAGCGAATCCTTTTAATAGGATAGACCTCTATAGAATCCTTTTATTAGGAATTCTGTCTTGAGGTGATCTACCATATGGGAAAAAAATAAACAGATGAATCCTTTTAAAAGGATAGATCATCTATAGGACCCTTTCAATAGGAATTCTATTATGAGTTGACCCATCATGTGAATTAGAGCTTAATAACCCTAGGATATTCTCATAATGAGTTCCTATGAATCTTTTCAAAGAGCACTCATGTCAAGCAGTGGCTGCATGGCAGACAAGTAAGAGCCAAGTAACTCTCTCTCCCCCTGTCTCTCTCATATCATAAGAATCTCATGCAATGTAGTTTAGACTTGAGTTTACATAAAAAGGTATTTGAGATTAAATGTCACAACTCCTTTTTTTTTTTTCCAATTCAGTCGATTTAGACTCAGGTGTTATCTCATCTTCGAGAGAAATCTCTGTATAGCCCCTTTTCAAAGAGTGGCAGCTATTAACACATGATTTTTAATTAATCTTTTATCTCGCATTTTCTAAGAAAATTAATAAACAAATCTAAAAAAAAACTCATAAAATTGCAAAAGCAACCTTAGAAGCCTTGGCCAAGCCTAAGGAATCAATTTTGCACAAAAAAATAAATTTTTTATTTTTTTAATAGTTTTCGTACATTAGGAAAATAATAAAAAAAAATTAAGAAAAATAGATTTTGTGGCCACAAAAATATAAAAAAATATATCTAATATTTTTCTTTTAATTTCCTTCTCATTTTGGCCTCTTAAACTTAAAAAAATGAAATTTTTGGATATATGCTTCTTCACAAATTTAATCCCGAAATTGGCCAAAAAAATAACATTTGAGTGTTTTTATTTTTATTTTTCATCTTTCGAGAGTTATGATATGCCCTTCGAATACTCAATTTTCATTTTTTTTGTCCAATCATTTTTTTTACAGATTAAGCAATTTGGGAAATGGAAAAAATATTTTCAAACTAATCTCTGATTTTTCAAGTTAGATGCAACTGGGCATTCTTGAGTCATTTTTCATTCAGACATAAACCTCTACCCTTGCACTTTTCTTTCCTAGACTACTGGTAGGTTTAGTTTCATTCAATACGATCCTTAAGAATTTCAATTTGTCAAAGGATTTGGAGTGTTTATTGATAATTGCCTAACGAGCATTTAAGTGGGCTGAAAATGTGAAACCCAATCAACATATTGACCAAGGATTTGGAGTGTTTATTGATAATTGCCTAACGATCTTTTTTGTTCCATGGGTTTGCCTGCACGATCGAGACTAGCCAAAAATTAAGACTCGCTTGAATCCATTTTTCCAGTCAAAGTTACTGCCCAACTGGCCTAGACCAACGAATAAAAGTAATTTTGGTTTTTCTTCATTCACACGCATATGGGAGTTGCATAAGGAAGAGCAGAGCTTGCCAGCTAGCAGGTTTTCTTCGAAGGATCTCACCAGAGGACCAATCAGAGAAGTGGCTAAAGCCCTTGCGATGGCATCGTAATCGACGTGCCTAATAGCACGTGATCAAGTGACAGCACACATGCCAAGCCATCCAAAAAGATCCCCTAGCTCGGCCATTGAAGAAAAAGTCTGTTACAATATATTTTGGAAAAAAAAGACGGGGGAGAGGGGATAAAAAGGAAAAAAATCAGTGGTGAGCACGATTATCATCAATCAAAGAAGGAGAGAGAGAGAGCTCCGAAGGAGCTTGGTTTAGCCGCCATTAAAGGAGAAGACTCGAGGTTTTGAGCTCGATTCCAAAGTGATAGAGGCGACGTCAAGCAACACTGGTCAGTGGAAAAGCTTCGTGAAGTCAAGACAAACCACATGGACTTTTTGGATCTCCACTTCATGCTCGTAAAACATAAGTTCCATTGACGGGCCCTCGGAGATATGTCCATGGCGAACCTCCCGATTCTCTATGTTCCTTTGAAATTTTTGTTCTATCTTACTCCTGGAAACCTACTGATCACGTCTATGGTCTCGCTTTTCATTTTGGTTGCATAAAAAAAAAACCTAAGTGTGCTCCCAAACCCCCTAAATCAAACTCGAGCTTCCTAGCTTGTATACGGGGTTCTTGAGCTTCAAGGATGGACAGGTAACTCTCATAAACCTCCATAGATATTGTTTGAGTAGTTTGGCCATAGTTGTAACACTGAAATCATTATATGGATTTGCTCTCCAGATTGTTAGCTTCGGCCGGTTTTGATTAGGCCAGCTTCGAAAGTTCGTTTGGCTTGAATCCCGTATTTGTTGATGTACTAATGCCTAAGATTCATTTAGAGTTGAAATTGAGAGCAATTGGGTGTGTTTTTATGGAGGTCTCGCATTTTTTCGACAAGCTCACCATATTTTTTTGGCCGGAATAGCGCCAACGGAGGCATTATTAGCCATCTTCCTCGGCGAAGGCATTCTTAAAATTTTTTTTTCCAAATTAAAGAATAAACTATCAAAATATAATATATAAAACCTAATTTGACAACCACAATTTTGCCACGCAGCGCGATCGTGGCATTTTTCAACAATAAAAATCATTTTTTTGAATAAAAAATTTTATGATCGTGTGACCCAAGTTTGGCCACGAGTCACGGTCTAATCCATCCATTCTTTTTCAAAAAATAAAAAATTCATTTTTTGATCTGCTGGCTGAGAATGTGCTGCATGTCACCTCCGGAGCCCTTAGATCAATAAATAGCATAGAAATAAAAATTCAATTTTTTCAAAATGATGATTTTGCTCCTTACGTGCAAATCGTCTAGAAAAAAATTCAAAAATCTCCAAAAATTACAAAAAAAAAAAGAGGAAACGATCCACCATATTAGAAGTTGTCTGATTGAAACTAGACTACTTCGAGCTAGCACATGTATCCATCCATCTCGGAGTCACTAGATGATATCGCCATAAGGTCATATCTAGACAGGGTGATCGGCCTCTTCGATTTTACCTCCTCGTATGAAGATGAGTAAACAGTGTAATCTATCTTGTTAATTTTTCAACCATGTCTTCCTATGGTAAATCCTTTGGATAATGGTCCTCTAAGTACCACCCTCGTGGTGCGTGGGTTCTTGATCACAAGGGGACGCCAAGCTCTTGTCTTCTCTCTCTCAATGTGGCAACGCTTCTTACCTTCTTAGATTTTGATCCATTGGTTAACTTCACGGTCTACCTTTAATCCACTTGGAAGTGTTGCAACATGGGAATCCCTTGACTAGAGGAGATTACACCCAATGAGCTCCTTCCTATGGGTGAATTGAAATGCTCCAAATGACTTTATATAGGTGCTATGGTGGTGAACGTTTCACTGTCCCATTGTGGCCATCACAGGAATTATAGACTGACTTGGAAAAACCATTTTCATATCCTAAAAATGGCTTTCAAACCAATCACTAAGGTGATTTTCAAAACGATGCATGATATGCATGGTGTGTATAATTTGAAATGAATTATAAGTTCAAGGTATGAAGACCACACCAACTAGACCCCTTGTTTTTTAGTTTTTGATTTTAGGTATACCAACTATCCAATTCACATGCGCATGAGACAAGTAGGGATTTAACTCTAGAAATCAAAAGAAGGGACAAGGTATGGACCTAAAAAGACTCCCACTATTTGACTCAATGATTTTTACCCACAACCGTAATCAAACATCAAGTGGGAAGAATCATCAATTCAGATAGCGAGCGAGATCGAATATACTCAACAAAGGTGCAATAAAATGTTATACAATATACCGATCCCGTATATAGTACGTGGTCAAGAAATCTATAAAGACTCAAATCAGGCTTTCAAGCATTCATAGGCCTTAAACCATCAACAGGTACGCTATCCCGACCAAGAAATGCCCTCTGACAATGGGTCAATGGACTACCCTTTAGCTGATCGGTCAAGAACTACAAACCTCTACTAATCAAGAAATGAGAATGAGAGACTCTCTTTCTAATACACAAGATCTAACATAGTAGCAAGTGTAGAACATTCTCTCAGAAGATCCCTCAAAGTGTTTCACAATTCTTGGTATTCTAAATACTAAGAGGCCATTAGCAAGAGAGAGGGAGTTTAGAACCCCATGGTAGAGAAATATGAAAAGGATATTATTCAGTTCTCACCGTCCTACTTACACCTTTGAGCTTCTTATATAGGAGTCAGAATAGGAGAGAGATTCATAGATCTCTTTAGCACGCCATAAATATTACGAACCAGACAAACAAATTTTGATTACATAGATTAATTATTCAAGCACGCTTGAGTAAAGCACACTCAACATAATTAAAGTAGCAACGAACGCGTCTTTCTATGCACACGTCTTTTTATGCATGTCTTTCCATGCGCACATCTTTCTATGCACGTCTTTCCATGCGCACATCTTTTTCTGCACGAAATCTTGGACTGTTTCCTCCAAATGCTTCTTCTGTGTTTTTGATATTATTAAGACTGCTAAGAGGAATGTCTCATGGAGTGTGAGCTGGAGAGGTGTCATCATCAGTGTCTTATACAACACCATCTGCTGCATCGTTATTGTGCTAGTAAATGTCCTACCAATACTGTTGGTCTGGGGGAGTGTTATCTGGTAAGTGTTGAACGGTGCTTGGCCCACATTGTTAAGTGAAGGCTAGTGGACGAACTAGCAATGTTGTCTCTGGATGAACTAGGCCAATTATCTAGATGCCATTGGGAATCTAATTCATAAGGGTCTTGTGAGTCAATCATCAGATTATTTAGTGGAGCTGGAGGGGGAATGGCATCCCAAGGAATTAGAATGCTTAGATCCAAATGCCAGATTTCATGAGGGATTTGTCCATTTCTTTCGCATAGAACGCGCTGCAGTACCCTATATTCATAAGGAATACTGCTAAGGCGTGAAACAATGGTTCTGTAAAAGATTAGGACCTAAAGGTTTTGCTGGGCCTTGAATGTAGTAGTGCCTATCAATGAAGGGGTATTTGAAACTTCTCCATAACCAATGGCATGAATAAATGCCCATGGTCTGTGAAGAATAACAATAGTGTTCCTTTCTGGTTCAGCTCTTCCATTGTAATTGTGGCTTGTAACAAAATCATTCCATCAGTTGAGTGTATGGAACTATTAGAGTAATTAAATATTAAATCATGTCTCCATCCAATAGCTTAAGCTTTTGGAACAGTTGGCAGTGGTCCCACAAAATCTCACATGGTATCAGAGCAGGAGGTCCAGAGTTCAAATCCTTCCAAGCCCCTATTTGCCTCCCCAATGATATATTTCCACGCTTAGTACTAGGCAAAAAGACCAGACTAAGCGTGAGGGGGAGTGTTAGAGTAATTAAATATTAAATCATGTCTTCATCCAATAGCTTAAGCTTTTAGAACAGTTGGCAGTGGTCCTATAAAATCTCATAGGAACCATGTTAATATCTAGATGAATGTCTTCTGGTTAGAATCTCCGTAGTCATTTCTCATGGTTCTTTGGATGGACTGGTATAGCTATTTTGTAGAAAATTCAATGGAAATTGTGAATTTATGCATCAGTAGCCAAAACATCCACTTTTGATCTTCTAGAAAGATCTGGGAAGACGTCCATCGAAATGATCATATGAAGGGATATCGAATATCAATATCTCCGTTCATAAGTCCACCATAATCAATGATTCTATCTCTATGATATGTTTGGATCAAGCTATCGATGTTGTATCCATTGATACGGTCTTCTTAATCAGCTTTCTAATTTCTAGTGGAAATTGGAACGTGTTGACACCTGATTTTTAATCATCGTTTCTATTTATAGAAATCCATAAAATTCATAAAATTGAAAAATCAACTTTGGAGACCTTGTCCAAGCCTAGGGAACCAATTTTGACAAAAAAAATGGTTTTTCGTATTTTCAGCATTTTTCGTTATTTTTTTTCGAAAATTAATAGAAAATCCATAAAAATTCATAAAATTGAAAAATCAAATTTGGAGACTTTGGCCAAGCTTAGGTAACCATTTTTTAACAAAAAATAATTTTTCATTTTTTTTGTATTTTTTATGTATATATTTTAAAAATTAAGAAAATATTTAATAAATAATAGCATTTGAGGCCACAAAATACGTAAAAATATTCAATATTTTTCTCTTAAATCCCTTTTCATGTTGCCCATCACAATTTTTTTTAAAAAAAAAATCCAATTCGGGGTCGTGTATTTCTTCACGAGCATAATCTCGAATCGGGCCTAAAAAATTCAATTTGAGTCAATTTATTTTCATTTTTCACTTTTAGGAGTTGTGACATTATTCTCTAATATTCTAAATTTTTATCTTGGCCCAATTATACTTAGAATGACTCAATTTTGCAAAAGGGCTTTAATTAAATTTTGCGGCAAGAAATGAGTTTAAATTGCGATGAATTTCGACTAAGCATAGGAGAGGTGTGCTGAAAATTTTGAGAAGATTTGGACTTAAATAAATATTTTTTCAGGGACTAAATTGCAAATACTCAAAATCTCAAGGACTAGAGTGTAAATACCTAACTCTTAAGGGATTATTTTGCAAATAACAAAAAAAAAGAGTTAGTGGAGAAATTAGAATGGAGAAAGGAAGATGGAGAAGAGGAGATGGAGAATAGGAGATGAAGAAGAATAGATGGAGAAAATAAGATAAGAGAAGGAAAGATATGTCGCGACCCTCTAAAAAAATTTTAAATTTTAAAAGGGGTTAACGGATTATTAGGTTAATTAGATTTGACTAACCTAACGCGGACCCTCCCAAGCCCTATCGAATCGCAACTTTGGTTTTTGTTTAAATGATTTTGAAATTTGGAGTCGCCACTAATCGTTCTTGGTAGGTCGATTATAAACCTAAATAAATTAGCGGGAGAACTAATTTATTCCTGCGAACCAGAGATTAGGAGCTCGGGGACTTGGTTACACTAGTTAATTAAAACTAATGCCCTTTCGGTACCTTAATTTCATGGATATCCTAATTCGGCAACTCAGACTTGGTTTATTCCTAAGGCTCTAGTAGGGTATTCTCTTTTGTGTTTTCACTTTTTAAATAGGATGCATGGATGGTATATATTTTTATTTGTTATATTTTTTTAAGTGTTAAAGATTCCCTAAAGCCGAAAGAGGGAGTGTGTTAACGACTTCTGTGCAGTATTACAACCTGCTTATCTTTTGGGTCTGATGATTCAAAAATTAAATTATAGGAAGTACATGACAGTGAATAAACACCTCCAATGGGAGGCCTAGCATTGGCTTGGCTCTTCCCTTTGGGATTTAAGGTACAGGTATTTAAATTGCAAGTATTTAAACTACTGTAAGTAAAAACCTCCAATGGGAGGCTAAGCATTGGCTTGGCTCTTCCCTTTGGGATTTAAGGTACAGGTATTTAAGTTGCAGGTATTTAACTATTGTAAGTAAAAACCTCCAATGGGAGGCTAAGTATTGGCTTGGCTCTTCCCTTTGGGATTTAAGGTACATGTATTTAAGTTGCAGGTATTTAACTACTGTAAGTAAAAACCTCCAATGGGAGGCTAAGCATTGGCTTGGCTCTTCCCTTTGGGATTTAAGGTATAGGTATTTAAGTTGCAGGTATTTAACTACTGTAAGTAAAAACCTCCAATGGGAGGCTAAGCATTGGCTTGGCTCTTCCCTTTGGGATTTAAGGTACAGGTATTTAAGTTGCAGGTATTTAACTACTGTAAGTAAAAACCTCCAATGGGAGGCTAAGCATTGGCTTGGCTCTTCCCTTTGGGATTTAAGGTACAGGTATTTAAGTTGCAGGTATTTAACTACTGTAAGTAAAAACCTCCAATGGGAGGCTAAGCATTGGCTTGGCTCTTCCCTTTGGGATTTATGGTGCAGGTATTTAAATTGCGGATGGACTTTGTCCTCTCCATTCTGGGGTATGAATTCTTTAAAATAAAATATAACGAATTGATTCAACAATTTGAAATTTGTGCGCGCTTGAGGACTCCTCCAAGCCGATTTTATGCTTCCATAGGGTTGACCATTGATATAAAGCTGCGGCTTCCTGACATAAAATAGAGTGAAATGTCAGTATACAAAATATGTGCTAATTTGCACCTAAAACCAGAAGAGTGGAAATAGTACTTATCTCCCATTTTTTTGGGAGGGATTTCTATAATTGATTTTCGCTCTCTATGTTCCCAATATAGAGAGTTTCTTTTGAATTAAGAGGGACTTTTAGTCACAGATCAGTTGAGAAATCGGTGGACAGCTTAGGAGCTTGTCTGGGCCGATTTTTGCATCTCGACGAGATTTTTGCTGTTGACGTAAAGATATCCTTCTCCTGACATAAAATATGGAAGAAAAAGGAGATGGAGAAAGTGTATACAATTTGTGCTAATTTGCAAGTAAAACCATAAATAAATGAATAAATAAAAACACTTAGCTTGAATTTGTTTGCTCGTTGACGAGGATGAACTCTTGATTTATATTGATCGATGAAGGAATTTGTGATGATAACCCCTAGCTTTAAACTCCCATCATCTTCAAAATTCTCTCTCTTTTGGTATTTTCTTTCTCTCAAAATTTTCTTCAATCTCCCAAAACTCTCTCAAACATCCAAAATTTTCTCTCCAAAAAATTCTCCCAAACACTTCAAATTTTCTCTCTCAAGAAGCTTGTCTCAAGCTCACTTCTTCCTCCTTTTATAACCTACTCATCTATCTCCCATTCTAATTTTTCCACTAACTCTATCTCCCATTCTAATTTCTCCACTAACTCTTCTTCATTTTCATCTTCCATTCTCCATCTCTATCTCACATTCTAATCTCTCCACTAACTCTTCTTCATCTTCATCTTCCCTTCTCCATATTTATCTCCCATTCTAATTTCTCCACTAACTCTTCTTAATCTCCATCTTCCCTTCTCTATTCTTATCTTCCATTCTAATTTCTCTACTAACTCTTCTTCATCTCCATCTTCCCTTCTCTATTCTTATCTTATGTTCTCCATCCATTCTTCTCCAACTTCTCTTCTTCATCTCCTCTTCTTCATCTTCCCTTCTCTATTCTAATTTATCCACTAACTCTTCTTTTTATTATTTGTAAAATAATCCTTCAAGAGTTAGGTATTTGCACTCTAGTCCTTGAATTTTAAGTATTTACAATTCAGTCCCTGAAAAAAATATATTTCTTTAAGTCCAAATCTCCTCACAATTTTTGACACACCAAAATTTACCACATGTCAAATTTAAGCTCATTTCTTGTCGCTGAAAATAATGCATAATTTAATTAAAACCCTTTTGCAAAATTAAGTCATTCTGGGTATAATTGGGCCAAGATGAAAATTTAAAATATTAGAAGACAATGTCACAACTCATAAAAAGTGAAAGTTAAAAATAAGTTGACTCAAATTAAATTTTTTTAGGCCCGATTCGAGATTATACTCGTGAAGGAACACGTGACTCGAATTGGATTTTTCTGAATTTGCGATGGCCAATATGAAAATAGATTTAAAATAAAAATATTAACTATCTTTGTGTATTTTTTGGCCTCAAATGTTATTTTTCCAAAAGTTTCAAATATTTTTGTATTTTTTTTTAAAAAAAATTAAAATATATATAATATGAAAAATTATTTTTTGGTCAAAATTCGTTCCCTAGGCTTGGCTAAGGTTCCCAAAGTTGATTTTTCAATTTTATGAATTTTTATGGATTTTCGATTAATTTTCGAAAATAAATAAATACAAAATACGTAAAAATACTAAAAATATGAAAAATCGTTTTTTGGTCAAAATTGGTTCCCTAGGCTTGGCTAAGGTCCCCAAAGTTGATTTTTCAATTTTATGAATTTTTATGGATTTTTTATTACTTTAGCAATAGAAAAAATGATTAAAAATCAGGTGTCAACAAGATAGAAAAGAGGAGATGGAGAAGAATGGATGGAGAAAATAAGATAAGAGAAGGGAAGATGGAGAAAAAGAAGAGTTAGTGGAAAAATTAGAATGGAAGATATATATGGAGAAGGGAAGATGGAGATGGAGAAGAATAGGTGGAGAAATTAGAATGTGAGATAGAGATGAAGAAGGGAAGATGAAGATGAAGAAGAGTTAGTGGAAAAATTAGAATGGGAGAAGGAGTTAATGGAGAAATTAGAATGGGAGGCAAATGAGTGGGCTATAAAAGGAGGAAGAAGAGAGCTTGAAAAGAAGGAGTTTTTTGGGAGGGTGAGAAAATTTTGAATGTTTGAGAGAGTTTTGAGAGATTGAAAGAGATTAGAGAGAAAGAAAAAAAAGAGAGAGAGAGAGAATCTTTTTTCCAAAAGAGAGTCTTGAAGATGGTGGGAATTTAAATATAGGTGTTACCATCACCTATTTCTCTACCGATCAACACAAGTCACGAGTTCATCCCCATCGTTCGATCCGCAATCTTGATCCATAAGGTGACACGAGGTCCGAATTTGATAATCAAATTTGTCAAATCAGATAACAATCCTAACCATTAAATCTTCAAGAATTTCCTTGCCCAAATGAATTGATTTAAATTTCGATTATCTCATGTCGTACTCGTGTGTCTCCATATCCACATGTCGCATTCGTATTTGTGTTGTCATTAATTCATGCGTATCCACCTAAATTTTTTTTTCGACTGGCAAATCATATCTCTGATGTTTCCACCTCTCGATCCTTAAAAATGGCCATTTCACTCTTTTGGTTATTTTATTCCAAACTTCTTCCCAATCATTCCAAATGAGCTTTTATGAAATAAAATGGTACCGAAAGGGCGTTAGAATGATCTAGCGTAATCAAGTCCCCGATCTCATTTTTTCTGGTTCGCAGAAATAAGTTAGTTTTCCCGCTAATTTATTTAGGTTTCTAATCGACCTACCAAAAAATGATTAGTGGCGACTCCAAATTTTAAAACCATTTGAACAAAAAAAAACCAAAGTCGTGATTTGGTAGAGCTTGGGAGAGCTCGAACTAGGTTAGTTAATTTGATCTTATTAATCTGGTAATCCATTAACCTAAAAAATGAATTTTAGGTCGCGACAGCTTGGCGACTCCGCTGGGGACTGGTCTTTTGGAATTTTCGAAAGACTAAAGCACTAATTGGAGTACTTGAATTTTTTTTCAAAATTTAAAAAGCCTTAGTGGACTTAGGGCAGAAAAATTTCGTGAAAATCCATTTGGTTTGAGAATTGGTTGGATTCTAATTTTTAGGTGTTAAATGGTTTTGCAGAATGGGAGTTATAAGGGGTGGAGTGTTTGGCTAACCCTTTGTTTTGTAGGTTTGGTGTGTGAAACTTGTCATTTAATTTTTTTGAATTATTGAAGCGGTGTTTGCATTTAATTGTTGTGCATGATTAATCGCTTTAGCACTACATCACACACATCCCGTGGCCGGACCTGGGCCACTAGTTTTAGGATGGTATTGTGATTTGGTTCTAGGGTTCTATATTCAATCCCACCACGTTTCTTCGAAAAGGCGGAAGAAATAGTGCCCAACCGGTGGAGAGGCATGGACGACATAGAGGAGGTGCCAAAGAAGGGGCATTCCGAGAAAGACTCCTTTGAGACAATTGATGAAATCATCCCTATTGCGACAAATGAGAAAGAAGCTGACCCATTAAGCGGATTAAGCGTCGCAGAACGCTTCGGTAACATCAAGAGAAAGCTGAACTTCACCTCCGAAAAGTTGTTAGATTTACTCCAGCGATCGAGAGAAATGAGTCAAGCGCGGGTCATGAGCGACGCACTTGAACTGGAGTTGCACACAAGGGTCGAAAACCAAGGTCGCATGCTGACTGTAATAGAGAAGCGACTAGGGAAATTGGCAACTGTGGTTGATAAGTTGAAGGAACGAATGGACGAGTGCGGATCTGGCATTGGAGGAGCCCCCACCCGAGCTGACCTCCTTCAAGTGGTCAAACAAAGCGATGAGCGATTCCAAACTTACGCGCATAGATGGAGGTTGCACGCTTCTCAAATAAATCCTCCGTTAACTAGGGAGGAGCTGATCGGGTACTTTCTGAGAACCCTCCCGTACGAACTCTTCCAATATATGGCCGGGACCACCTACGACTCGTTCTCCCATCTATTGCGGGTAGGCGAGGGAGTTGAATGGGGACTCGCCAACGGAAGGCTGAAGAGCAAGGATGCTAGAAGAACCAATGCGCCACCCTCTAATAGACCCGATAAGACGGCTCATGCTGAACCCAGATGCGGGTACAATTCTGAAGACTTGGATGACCTCATTGGGATGATTGAGACTATAGAAGCTTTTGTAATTAACCTAGACAAGGTTGACAATTGGGAAAAGGGAGATGATTACTTAGTCAAGCCACTTACAATCAGCATCTCTAATGAAGAGGCGAATGATGACCCTAAAGGAAAGACTGAGGGTGTCAGGTCGGTTGTGATAAAGATCCCTCCAGTGGAAGAGTACGATCCCAAAGCGGTTCATTGGGACTACGGGACGAGCGAAATAGATGCAGGGATGAGATCGGGGAGGTGTTATGCACCCAAAGAGGGAGAGACCGAGAAGATAGACGTAACTAAAGAAGATGCCGAAAAACTGTTAACCATAATCAAAACGAGCGAATTTGAAGTGATAGAGCAGTTACGGAAAATGCCGGCCCAAATCTCACTACTGGATTTGTTCGTGAACTCAGAAAAGCATAAGAATGCGCTGATGAGGGTCCTGAATGAGGTACACGTACCTGAGACGATTAACGAAATACAGCTGGAGAGCTTCGTTAGCGCTATCCTATTAAAGGATCAAATATCCTTCTCGGATGAGGACATTCCTGTGGATGGATGGGCCCATAATAGGGCTCTGTACATATCGGCGAGGAGCCACGGCAAGCAGGTCTCCCACGTGCTAATTGATAATGGGTCAGCATTCAACATATGTCCGTTGGCCACACTCAGGAACCTAGGTGTGAATGAGGAGCTTATTCGTGCCTCCAATGCTACAATCAGAGCTTTCGATGGAATGAGGAAGAATGTGGTTGGTGAAATTGAGCTAGATGTCCTAATTGGGCCAGTAGAGTTCTCCATTGGATTCCAAGTCATGGACCTCCCGAGTGCTTTCGGATTTCTATTGGGCAGACCATGGATCCACACTGCAGGCGTAGTACCGTCGAGCCTGCACCAGAAGGTTCGATTTGTGGTTGATAGGAAAGTGATAACGGTGCATGGGGAAATGGACTTCACCGCATACCAGAAGAGCGCGGTCCCATATGTAGAGCCGGAGCACAAAGAAGAGGCTAGCTATCATTCTCTCGAGTTGGTGGCAGTCACGCATGCACCTCCGGGAACCAAAATGAGGGCTCCTGCGCCCTCCAAGTATACTCTAGCACCTGGAAAAATGCTATTGGCATATGGTTTTATCCCTGGACTCGGTCTAGGAAAGAATGGTCAAGGGATTCGCTCGCCGCTGCAATTGGACACCAACAAGCATCGAACAGGCCTAGGATATACTGGTGAATCCAATAAGGGCCTTACTTCCAGAAGCTGTCATGGATACCGAAGCGGAGGCCATCATAGGGGCCGTGGAAGTCGAGGAGGCAGAGTTAATTCATTCATTGGCTCCAGAGCTTGGAAAGGAAAAATTAACGCGATTGGGAGTTCACTAGGTCAGTATTTCTCCGAGCGCCCCAAGATGCTAGCAGATGAAGCTATTCAAAGCGCAACAGAGCTTGATATGTCCAACTTATTTCTAGAAGACACCGTCAACGTCATTATCGAGAGGCTTGACGAGGACTCTATCTCGCCTGAGTAAAGAGGCTCTTCTTCTGCTTCTTATAGCATCTCTTTAACCGCAATTTTAATTCAGTTGTTACATTTTGTTTGGTTTCTCTCTTTTCAATTCCAAGAAAATACCTTTGGATCTCGAGCCGTTGGTCCAAATGGTTGCCTTGTAATGTGGCCTTATCAGTAAAATTCAATAAAATGCGTGTGCACGCTTTATTAAGGACGTGTGGGAACATTCCAAACCAGCCCAATGATGATGCCTATCTTCGATTCTCGAAGATTTGAGGCCTGGATTCCCGCACGCTTCCTATTTTATCAAGCAAATTAAGAGAAGCAAAGGTGTCCGAGGATATGAGGATTGGCTCTCTTATTACATTTTTTCAAATGGTTTTTGAAAATCATGCATGAAAACTACTTGCTGAAAGGGACTAATCATCTTCATGACATTTCAGGCATATCATTCCAAACATGCATAATAGGCTGTTGTGTGACTCGGATCACCAAGGAGATTACTCTTGTGGCATTGGGGAAGAAGATGAGGATTTCATAGATATTCAGAGAGATTGGAGTCGATACGAAGAGTTTAAACCCCTAACAGCAGAAGAGGCAGTGGTAGTGAACTTGGGCGACTCACAGAATGTTAGAGAAGTGAAGATTGGGGAGTCTTTGTCACCCTCTGAAGCTACCCGAATGACTGAACTTCTCAGGGAATACCAAGATATCTTTGCTTGGTCGTATGCAGACATGCTCGGCCTTGACCCTAACATTGTGGAACACGTACTACCCATTGACCCTAGCATCCTGCCAAAAAAACAAAAGCTTAGGCGAACGAGGCCCGAACTTTCCAAGAAAATTGAGGAGGAAGTGATGAAGCTCCTCAAAGTGGGATTCATAGAAGCGATCCCCTATGCCGATTGGATCGCTAACATCGTGCCAGTGATGAAGAAAGACGGCACAGTCCGAATCTGCGTCGATTACCGAGACCTGAATAAAGCCAGCCCAAAGGATGATTTTCCTTTGCCGCACATAGACGTGTTGGTCGATAGTACAACCGGGTTCGAACGGTTTTCCTTTATGGATGGATTTTTTGGCTATAATCATATCTTAATGAAAGAGGAAGACAAGGCGAAGACCTTATTCATAACACCATGGGGCACCTTCTGTTATAGGGTTATGCCTTTTGGGTTGAAGAATGCTGGGGCGACATACCAAAGAGCCATGATCACTCTATTCCATGTCATGATGCATAAGAAAATCGAGGTGTACGTAGATGATATGATTGCTAAGTCCAGACCAGGAGAGGACCATGTTCTAGTACTAAAAAAGTTGTTCGAACGCCTACGAAAATATAAGCTGAGGCTGAATCCCAATAAGTGCATATTCGGGGCGAGATCTGGAAAGCTTTTAGGATTTATGGTTAGCAGTCATGGCATCGAGGTCGACCCTTCCAAGATCAAAGCTATACGGGACATTAATACCCCAACCTCAGTAAGGGAAGTAAGAAGCCTGCTGGGGCGGTTAAACTATATTGCCAGATTTATATCCCAGCTTTCTGATGTGGCAAAACCATTCTTTAAACTCCTCAAGAAGGGCGCCAAAGTCATTTGGGATTCAGAATGCCATCAGGCATTTGAGAAGATCAAGAAGTATCTGGTCCTACCTCCAGTATTGGTACCACCAACCCCAGGAGTCCCCTTGACTCTGTACTTGACGATTTATCAGGAATCATTAGGAGCTCTACTCGCCTAGACGAAACTGGAGGACGGGAAAGAGCGAGCAATTTATTACCCGAGCAAGAAGTTCACGCAGTCAGAGGCTAATTACCCGATGGTTGAAAGGACATGCGTCGCACTGATTTGGGTACTCCACAGGTTGAGACAGTACACCCTCCATCACCATATCCAGCTGGTAACAGAATGCGACCCAATTAAGTATTTGGTGGAGAAACCCGTCTTATTGGGAAAGCTGGCCAAGTGGCAAGTTCTGTTATCAGAATTTGACATAAGGAGTTTACCTCAGAAGTCAGTCAAGGGGTGAGCCATAGCCGACATGTTGGCAGAAAATTCACAAGGACTTGTAATCCCTGATGAGGAGGAGGTAGAGAATCGAATCCTCGCATTATCTGATGATAAGTGGACCATGTATTTTGATGGTGCCTTTAATTTGGCCGGATCTGGAACTGGGGCAATACTGATATCCCCGGACGACCTACATTATCCGGCTTCTGCGAAGTTGGTATTCCCATGCACCAATAATCTATCAGAATATGAAGCCTGTATTCTAGGCCTGCAATTAGCCATCACCATGAAGGTGCGAAGGTTACAGGTTTATGGAGACTCCATGCTGATTATTCTCCAGACGCAGGGAGAATGGAAAACAAGGGATTCTAAGCTCATCCCATATCATAATTTCCTAGAGGAGTTAACCGATAATTTCGACGAAATTTCGTTCGAATATCTGCCAAGGACCCAGAATCACTTTGCAGATGCGTTAGCCACTCTATCTTCATTGTTGCAAGTGGAGGACGGGCTCGACATCAAGCCTTTAAAAATCAATGTCATGGATCAGCCAGCCTACTGCATGGTGGTGGAAGACGAATTCGATGGTGAGCCTTGGTATCATGACATTAAGAATTATCTTTCGAAAGGAGAATTCCCTCAAGGGAGTCAGGTCGGGGATAAGAAGTACATAGCAAAGATGGCTACCAAATTCTTCCTGAGCGGGCAAACTCTCTATAAAAGGTCCTTCGATTCAGTCCTATTGAGATGTGTAGACGCTAAAGAAGCAAATATGCTCATGAAGGAAATCCATGAAGGGATATGCGGTCCTCATATGAACGGCCACCTCCTCACAAAGAAAATCATGCGGCTTGGTTATTATTGGATGACCATGGAAGCGGACTGCAACCAACATGTAAGGTCCTGTCATCAATGCCAGGTATACGGTGACAGAATTAACGCACCCCCGAACGAGCTCCACTAGATGTCGGAGGCTTGGCCATTCGCCATGTGGGGGATAGACATGATCGGTCCGATTCACCCTAGTGCTTCCAATGGGCACCTCTTCATCTTGGTGGCGATCGACTATTTTACGAAGTGGATTGAAGCAAGCTCATATGCAAATGTCACAGCGAAGAACGTGGCCAAGTTCATCAGAAGGGATATCATCTCCCGATATGGGGCCCCTCAAGCGATAATCACAGATAATGGCTCCAATTTGAATAATAAGATAGTCGATGATCTGCTACAAGCATTCAACATTCGACATCTTAATTCGTCTCCCTATCGCCCACAAATGAATGGAGCTGTGGAGGCGGCAAACAAGAACATCAAGAAAATCTTGGCAAAAACTGCAGAGAATTATAGAGACTAGCATGAGAGACTGCCGTACGCATTAATGGCATATCGGACTTCGATACGGACCTCGACTGGAGCAACCCCATGTTCCCTAGTTTACGGTATGGAGGCAGTTCTACCGGTAGAGGTTGAAATCCCCTCTTTGAGAATCTTATCCCAGGTCAAACTCTCCGAAGTGGAGTGGACGCAGCAGAGATATGAGCAGTTGAACCTGATCGATGAAAGGCGTCTAAAGGCAATATGTCACGGCCAGAGCTACCAGAGAAGAGTTGCCAAAGCGTTCAATCGAAAAGTCAAGCCCAGGAATTTTGAAGTAGAAGATCTGGTAGTGAAAAAGACAGTTCCAAATGTTTCTCATCCCGAGGGCAAGTTCACCCCAAATTATGAGGGTCCTTATATCATCAGGAAGGTCCTTCCTGGGGGAGCCTTGATTCTTGTAAACATGGATGGGAAAGAGTTAGGATATCCTGTAAATGCGGATGCAGTCAAGCAGTATCATCCTTAAAATAAAAGCAGGAGTCGATTTGGCTACCTTTGGGACAATCTGAGTCACTTTAGGACTATTACATGCATTTCATGCATTCATGCATACACGCATTTGTTTCATGTGATCCCAGGTTCAGGAAAAGCTCCCGAATCAATAAGCCACCAAAGTCACTATTGATGGACCCACTGATGCAGATTTACTAGAACAGGTGAAATGTATTCGTTCCAATGATATCCCATATACGGTACTTTCCTCAGGTGAATCCATTTCTCCGACAGGAAATCGACGGTGATTCAAGGAGCTGCAACTAGAGTTGGAGAGGGGCACTCGACCAATGACCATGACAATTGTCAACATTAAACAAGCTGAAATGCTCCTTCACCCATGCATTTCATTGTGCAGGGGCAAAGTCAAAAACGAGCCACTCCTCGCCTTGAGGAGTAGATCTTCAATTGATTCGGTTCGCATGTCCAGGGGCAATTCGAATTCCCTCTTTCTTGAGAAATTCTCTTCCATTCTTGCACATTGCCACTTTGCATTGTGTTTACATATGCCATGATTCATGCATGACTCTTCTGTATGTTTGGATTTTGGCTATTCTGACTTGGAGCATAAATTGCGCATGATGCATCGAATGTGTGGAATGGGGCATGACAGGATGATGAAAGGCAAGCCATTTCCACACACGTCCTACATTATAAGCCATAGCGAGTCGTGTGTTAAATAGATTCTGCACTCCCCAAGGCAATGGGTTTTCTCGCAGAAGGTACGATACCGAAAGGAAGGAGGCATTCATTTCTCTATCCTAAATACGACAGGTGATCATTGATAACCTATTTGAACGGTGATTTCATTTCATAATCCCTGTTGAGAACCACCCCTCATTGGGGCCAAATGAAGGTAGTCCCAGCAATAGCACAAGGTAAATGGTTAGAAATTTTCTTGCTTGGACTAACATCAATCTTCGAGTGTTTCTTTGCATGATACTCGAATTTTAATTCAAGTGCTTTAGGATGACGAAGAGCATTTATTTTCTCTATCCTACATACTCATCCTTTGCATAACCCAATTGAGCCTGCAAATTCATTTCTCAAGCCCATATTGGTGATCCTTGCTCATTTCAAGGTAATGACGACACCTTCTCCCAAGGAGCAGAATTGAAGAAATTGGGCCAATAGAGAATTCTCGAATTAGCCCATTTCATATGCTAGACTTTCATGTAATGTCTAGTATCATTTGTTGAAAATCATCTTGTTGCTAAAATTTAAAATCACAAGATCGTTAAACAAAAGAAAAAAACAAAAATAAGTGTAGCCTAAAGAAAATGGCCCTGCTTCCAAATAAAAAGGATTCGGGAGTAAGAAAAGTAAAGGCTACTCTAAAGAATCTCGGGCAGAAAGAGCAAAGTGCCTATCAAAAGCAAGGCCAATGCCCATATATTTGTAATGAACTTCTGACTTCGAACATACATTTAGAGAATTCTCAAAAAAGGATCCCTAAAGAAGTCAGTTTGCAAAGTGTAAAAGAACTACCACCCCTCAGCCAATTATGGTATTCATTGAAGACAAATTCAGGAAGGTCAAAGATCGGTGACAAGACTGCAGTGATCACCAACACCAAGCCCTTCTCATATTTTTTCGTTTCTCAGACCTAAAATCCTGACCTACGTTACGACCCTTGAAAGTCTCTTCTGATTAGAGCACTTGAATTAATGTAAGAGTTGAATGACTTTAAGAATCGCTCGAAGAAGTTCGAGCAAGATTATTTCTCTCTCATTTTGCAGGGTTCTTGACTTGTAAACCTAGAGCAGATGATGAAGACTCTTTTGTCAATGGCCTTGACTCGAAATGAGTCCCCTTTGATAAGCCTTTGACCCAGCCCACATTATGGCCCTAATCAAGACCTCCAGATCGGCTTGATCATATCAATTGCGAGATTACTCAGACCCTCGCTGAATGCGATGATGGTAAGGTTTAGTGATTTCTTTTCAAATCCTGCAATCAGGATAAAAAAGCCTTTCTCGAGAGTGAGAGAAAGCCCTTTCAGACTGAAGTTACCATTCAGGTTACATCCGAGGTATTCATGACATGATAACCTTCCTGGACAGAATTGGAAATGCAAACTCGACAGAATAGTCATGCATGATCCATATTATGAGCATACACGTACGGTTTTAATCATTACAAACTCAACTGAATAGTTCTGCATGAACCGATGAACTCATTGATAAAAATGCTTGCACGTGTTACCTCTGACACTGTCTGACAGGTAGTGCATTCCTGATAGTCGAGTTACCCTCCGAGGTCTCGAAATTCATCCAGAGGCTATTGAACAAACAAGCCTTGTTGGCTAATGCTCGCCAAGCATTTTCAGGTGAGTATATCTTCAGCCTGAACCTTTCAATTCTGATGATTGTTTGGGTGCTCAAATTCATTGCAGCACATAAGGTCATTAAGTGAGCAAGCAGACATGATACAATTAGTCTGTCTATGCCTCGATCATTAACTCAGAAGATCCAGGTAAGTCTTCTGAACCCTTGCGACTCATGATCAACATACTCTCATGAAGTCTTCATCAGCTCACGATTGATATAACCTCGTGTTCTCAAGCTTTATCAAATCATGATTGACCAACTCTCGTGTTCTTGATCTTTGCCTCATCGATTTATTCCTAAAGTCATGGGACAACAAAAATTGGGTTTGAGCTTCTGCAGGATTCTTGGTTTCCCCAGATCCCAGAATGGCACCCTTCATGGTAAGTGAAATTGGGTTTGAGCGTCTGCAGGATTCCTGGTCTCCCTAGATCCCAGATTGGCACCCGAAAATCATTTTCTCAATCAATACCTCTTCAGTCTACCCAAAAGGTGACATTTATACCCTAAATGTCACCTTTTGGGTATACTGTCTCTGGAGCCCTTCCATTGGAGACCCCAACACGGGATGGTCTATTTTCAAAAGTCCTTTTTACAAGCGACCCAAAGTCCTTCTTACAGGCAACCCAAAGTCCTCTCTACAGGCAACCCAAAGTCCTTTTTACAGGCGACCCAAAGTCCTTTTTACAGGCAACCCAAAGTCCTTTCTACAGGCAACAAAAGTCCTTCTTACAAGCACAAAAGTTGTTTCTACAGGCACCCAAAGTCCTTTCTACAGGCAACAAAAGTCCTTCTTACGGGCACCAAGTCCTTTCTACAGGCACACTAAAGCCCTTCTTACAGGCACCCAAGTCCTTTCTACAGGCACCAAGTCTTTTTTATAAGCACAAAGTCCTTCTTACAGGCATTTCCATGGGGTGACCCACCATACGGGTCAAATTTTAATCAGTAGAATCCTTTCATTAGGAATCTACCATGGGACGACCTACTATACGGGTCAAATTTCAATTTTAATCAGTAGAATCCTTTCATTAGGAATCTACCATGGGGTGACCTACCATACGGGTCCAAGTTCAACCACCCTGAGGTCTTCTTATAATGAATCCTTAGGCTCTCATTCCATTTACAGTAGAGCATGCGCCACACAACAAGCAGGTAAGTGCCAGGTAAACTCTCCTCTTTGTCTCTCTCTCACTGCATGAAAGCCTCCTCAAATCGGGTCTATATCGGAACTTGCAAAAAGGGATATCGGAGATCAAATGTCATGACTCTTTTATTTCTTAGGTTGAGTCGATTAGGATTCAGGTGTCATCTCGTCTTTGAAATGAACCTCTACCGAGCTTCCTTTCAAAGAGGGGCACCTGTTGACACCTGATTTTTAATCATTGTTTCTATTTATAGAAATCCATAAAATTCATAAAATTGAAAAATCAACTTTGGAGACCTTGTCCAAGCCTAGGGAACCAATTTTGACCAAAAAAATGGTTTTTCGTATTTTCATCATTTTTCGTTATTTTTTACTTTCGGAAATTAATAGAAAATCCATAAAAATTCATAAAATTGAAAAATCAAATTTGGAGACTTTGGCCAAGCTTAGGTAACCATTTTTGAACAAAAAATAAGTTTTCATTTTTTGTTTGTATTTTTTATGTATATATTTTAAAAATTAAGAAAATATTTAATAAATAATAGCATTTGAGGCCACAAAAATATGTAAAAATAGTCAATATTTTTCTCTTTAATCCCTTTTCATGTTGACCATCACAATTTTTTTTTTAAAAAAAAAATCCAATTCGGGGTCGTGTATTTCTTCACGAGCATAATCTCGAATCGAGCCTAAAAAATTCAATTTGAGTCAATTTATTTTCATTTTTCACTTTTAGGAGTTGTGACATTATTCTCTAATATTCTAAATTTTTATCTTGGCCCAATTATACTTAGAATGACTCAATTTTGCAAAAGGGCTTTAATTAAATTTTGCGGCAAGAAATGAGTTTAAAATGCGATGAATTTCGACTAAGCATAGGAGAGGTGTGCTGAAAATTTTGAGAAGATTTGGACTTAAAGAAATATTTTTTCAGGGACTAAATTGAAAATACTCAAAATCTCAAGGACTAGAGTGTAAATACCTAACTCTTAAGGGATTATTTTGCAAATAACAAAAAAAAAGAGTTATTGGAGAAATTAGAATGGAGAAAGGAAGATGGAGAAGAGGAGATGGAGAAGAGAAGATGGAGAATAGGAGATGAAGAAGAATAGATGGAGAAAATAAGATAAGAGAAGGGAAGATAGAGAAGAGGAGATGGAGAAGAATGGATGGAGAAAATAAGATAAGAGAAGGGAAGATTGAGAAAAAGAAGAGTTAGTGGAGAAATTAGAATGGAAGATATATATGGAGAAGGGAAGATGGAGATGGAGAAGAATAGGTGGAGAAATTAGAATATGAGATAGAGATGAAGAAGGGAAGATGAAGATGAAGAAGAGTTAGTGGAAAAACTAGAATGGGAGATGGAGTTAATGGAGAAATTAGAATGGGAGGTGAATGAGTGGGCTATAAAAGGAGGAAGAAGAGAGCTTGAAAAGGAGGAGTTTTTTGGGAAGGTGAGAAAATTTTGAATGTTTGAGAGAGTTTTGAGAGATTGAAAGAGATTAGAGAGAAAGAAAAAAAAAAGAGAGAGAGAGAATCATTTTTCCAAAAGAGAGTCTTCAAGATGGTGGGAATTTAAATATATGTGTTACCATCACCTATTTCTCTATCGATCAACACAAGTCACGAGTTCATCCCATCGTTCGATCCGCAATCTTGATCCATAAGGTGACACGAGGTCCGAATTTGATAATCAAATTTGTCAAATTAGGTAACAATCCTAACCATTAAATCTTCAAGAATTTCCTTACCCAAATGAATTGATTTAAATTTCGATTATCTCATGTCGTACTCGTGTGTCTCCATATCCACATGTCGCATTCGTATTTGTGTTGTCATTAATTTACGCGTATCCATCTAAATTTTTTTTTTCGACTGGCAAATCATATCTCTGATGTTTCCACCTCTCGATCCTTAAAAATTTCCATTTCACTCTTTTGGTTAGTTTATTCCAAACTTCTTCCCAATCATTCCAAATGAGCTTTTATGAAATAAAATGGTACCGAAATGGCGTTAGAATGATCTAGCGTAATCAAGTCCCCGATCTCATTTTTTCTGGTTCGCAGAAATAAGTTAGTTCTCCCGCTAATTTATTTAGGTTTCTAATCGACCTACCAAAAAATGATTAGTGGCGACTCCAAATTTTAAAACCATTTGAACAAAAAAAACCAAAGTCGCGATTTGGTAGAGCTTGGGAGAGCTCGAACTAGGTTAGTTAATTTGATCTAATTAATCTGGTAATCCATTAACCTAAAAAATGAATTTTAGGTCTCGACAGAAAGGAATCCAATTTCTTCAGATGTCTTGTGTTTCTAGACACAAGGGTTCAGAATACAATCGTTTGATGAACATGTTGACTACTTCCACCTTTCTCAGTTTGGATAAAAAGTTGGTAATAGCGTTGTCTTTTCCTGCTAGATGCTTGGTATCAAATGAATACTTTGAAAACCATTCTGTCCATCTCAAAAGTTGAGGATGCAAGATTTATTTCTGCTTGAATTTCATCATTTGAGGGAATAAGGTCATGTCCATCTCAACTAAGAAGTGATCTCCGATGAGATGGAATATGAACTTCTTAATTCCATACTTAACAGCAAGGATTTCTTTGAACGTAGAGTGATAATGTATTTCTGCATTAGAGAAACGACCACTTTTATATGCACATACGTGGTGCTTTCCTTCTATCTCTTCAAGTAATATTGCTACACATATTTGTTACTTGCGTCGGTTTGTAAGATCCCTTTTTCCGTCAAATGGGATCATTAAGGATGGAAGGTTCTTCAAGAAGCTCTTCAATTGTTGGATAGACTGGGTCTGCTTCAATCCCTAAGGAGGGGGTTCTTTCTTGAGCATTTTCTATAGTAGTTTCAGGATCTCAGAGATTTTTGGAACAAAGTTTCAAAAGTAGTTTACAATACCTAAAAAGACTTGGACATCTCTTTGACTGAGATAAGTGATTGGAAATTTCAACAATTTCTCTGCGATGTGTGGACCAAGGTAGTATAATCCATCTTTGAGGTGCATTCTTAGGAATTTGATTTCCTTTTGGGCTAATACCATCTTTTTCTCGAAAAGCATGATTCCATGCTTTTGGGCCAACTCAACAAATTGGGCCAATATGATGCAATGGGTTTTTTCATCTAGGTTATAGAAGAGGATTTCATCAACATAACTTTGGATTTTATCCATGATGGGTTAGAAGATTTTGCACATGGCCTTTTGGAAAAGTGAATGAGCTATTTTTAGGCCAAATGGGAGCATAGTCTACTGGTAATGATGTTTTGGGATACAAAGTCCCGTTTTGGGGCTATCCTCTAGGCTGCTTCCGATCTACCAAAATCTTACTTTAAGATCAAACTTTGAGCATATACGGGCTTTGGCTAAACTGGAGAATAGAGAGTTCTTGTGGGGAATTGAAAACTTATTGTCCCAAAAAAAGAATATTTAGGGATGACAAGTCTAAAATTACTATGATTCTATTGTGCCATCTTATTGACATAAAAGGCTTCACAAGCTCACTATGGTGACCTAGGAAAGGCGTTTCACGGTTAGGTTTAGGCGCTTGTATGTACGAGTATCATGGTTCTTAGAATACGCAGATATGCATAACATTTAATATCAAAACAGTGCTTCAATATTACAAGAAATAAACAATCATCCCCAAACTCCAAACCTCCATAGAATACGTCAGTAATCACTCCATCCATTATAATTATCATCTACAAAAACATCTAACATGTTTGATTAGATAACTTACCACACCTTCAAGAGCATTTGTAGAAAATATGTTAGAAAACACCCAACTTTTTAATCGCCTCAAGTCCTCTAATGGTTTAAAATTAAGTTCCCAGTAGAGTCTTCAATTTGTCGTAACCCTCCTTGCGGACATGAGAACAAGGGTGACTAATGGATTACTAAGCCTCACTATGATCAGGCTTAGTGCGACCCTCCTAGGCCCACGCCAAATCGAGTCAAGAAGGATTTAAAATCGAGATCGGCCTTAGTGTGATCAAGTGATGTTGACACTTGATTTTTAGCCAATTTTATTTTCAAATTTTTTTATAAAATCCATAAAAATTTATAAAATTGAAAAATAAACTTTGAAGACCTTGGTTTGGCCTAGGGAACCAATTTTGAGCAAAAACTAATTTTCCTAATTTTCCATATTTTTCTGCATTTTATTTTCAAAAATTCATAAACAATTAATAAAAAATGAGAAAATTGCAAAATTAACTTTGGGGACCTCAGCCTGGCCTAGAGAACCAATTTTGAGCAAAAAATAATTTTCGTTATTTTTCATATTTTTCTGCATTTTATTTTCAAAAATTTATAAAAATAAATTAATAAAAAATGAGAAAATTACAAAATTAACTTTGGGGATCTCAACCTGGCCTAGGGAACCAATTTTGAGCAAAAAATAATTTTCCTTATTTCTTGTATTTTTCTGTATTTTATTTTCAAAAATTCATAAAAAATCAATAAAAAGTGAGAAAATTGCAAAATCAACCTTGGGGACCTCAGCCTAGCCTAGGGAATCAATTCTGAATAAAAAATAATTTTCCTTATTTATTTATTTTTTTTCATTTTTAATATTTTCAAAAATTAGGGAAACAATAAAAAAAATTAATAAAAAATATCATTCCAAGTCAGAAAATTACCAAAACATAGTCAATATTTTTAATTTAATTTTCTCTTCATTTTGGATGAATAAATTTTGAAACATTATGTCTGGAATCTAGGGTTTCCTTTTTAATTTCAATTTTGAGGTTATTTAAATAATTCGAGAAATTCCATTTTAGCCTTTTAATTTTCAATTTTTACATTTTTAGAGTCGTGTCATCCTTCTCTATTTTTTAAAATTAAAATCGAGTCCAAAAGCCCTCAGAATCGCCCAATTTCACCAAGAAGGACCAAAATGCAATTCCTAATTAGTCCCTAAATTCACTAAAAAAGAAATTAAAAATTTTCTAGGGACTGAATTGAAAATAGGGCGATGTCACCCCCTAGATTTTGACCTTCTGAATCCAATGGTGACAACAATTTTTGTAAAAAAGGCCATTAAGAGTTTGGATTTTGCGAAATGGATACTCGAGTTGAATTTGCAAATTGGGTTTTTATACCAATTCTTAGAGAAATTGGCATAAAAGTTCATTTTTTCAATGTATTTCATGCCATAGGGTTCAATTTTGGTCCTCAATTTGCTTAATTTCAAGTTCTTTTGGGTAATTAAGGAGAAATGGATCAACCGGGTCATTCGGGTCGGAACGGGGTTCAATTTTTGGCCTCAATTTGCTTAATTTCAAGTTCTTTTGGGTAATTAAGGAGAAATGGATCAACCGGGCCATTCGGGTCGGAACGGGTCCGACCCAATAACCCGGTCAACCTTTGACCCTTAGAACCACCTCATCTTCTTCCTTCTCCTCCTCTGGCGCGCGCGTTCATTTTGAAAGTAAGTTTGTTGGAAAAACAGGAAGATCTACAGGGATTCTAGGGGGAAATCAAAGGGGAAAGTCTGAATTCTGTTAATGGATTTTCGAGGGAGAGATTGTAGGAGGGGATAAGGCGTGAAATAGCTGGAGAAAGGGGATTTTTTGGTGACTCTGTTTTGGGGGAGAGGGCTGGAAATGGCCATTGAAGAGAAGGTCCAGAGCTCCAAGCTCGGATTCACGGCAACCCAGGAGGGTCCGAGCCTTGAGACCTGATTAACGAGCGTCGTGGGGTCGCGAGGAGTCGCCAGAACCTCACCGTTCACCGTTTAGTTCTCGAAAAAGGTATGCACTATTGTTCTACTCAGTCGAAGGTTAATGGCATAATGTTGTCTAGACGATTGTTCTTCGAGATTTCCGATTCAAATTACTCCTGATGTCCTCCTGATCCTCTTTATACATTTTTCTTGCATTTTTATTACGCAAATCGTTGAGTCGACCTCTGAAACCCTACTCCCCGATTTCAAGTTCCGTAACTTGTTCGAGAACCCGATGGCGCTCCACGGTCATCAGGTAAGTTTCCGCAACCCCTTGGTATGCCTCTGGATCGATTATTCTGGCCTGTTTGCGAGATATTGGCTAGTCCGAATCTTCTCTGGGGATCTGTTTCAGCGTGAGTTGATTGAAGTTGTTTAGGCTGCTCTTTAGCTGCGAATCTGGTATATGTTGGTTAGGAGATCATTGGAAGTTGATTGGCGTTGAAATCCCCGAGTTTGGGCGAGTTTTAGGCGATAGAGCGGTGCTCCGACGCCATTGCCGGCGTCGGTCATCTTCCCCGACGAACCATCGACTTGGTCAACCTCCGTTGACCGAGTCAACGATGACGTGGCGCCACGTGTATGCACACTTGGAAGCCACGTTAGCAACCGTTATAGCATAAACAAATTAGAATAACAAATTTAGATCGAACGGTTATGGAAATGACACGTATCATGATCATGTATTTTTGGGGAATAAAAATTCTGATTCATCTTTAGAAAATAAAAATGGACGACTAAGATAATCCCCCAGCTCAGATTTTGGCTATAGGATCAACGTGAAATATGAGCGGTTGAAATGATGACGCGTGGCGAGTTGTAGTCCGTCAGATTAAAAAATAGGCGTTCAAATAAAATAGGAATAAAAATCTAATAAAAATTATGAAAATTCAAAAATTCAAAAATATACATAAACTATATCATTTTAGTATTGGGTTATGTTGTATGGGCCTTGGGCCGGGCCTGGTAATGGGCCGGGTCCATTTGACCCGGTCCGTATAACTAATAAAAATAAATAAAATATAAAATATAAATAAAAAATGGAAAATCAAGAAAATTGATAAAAAAAAATCTTTTAAAAAATATAAATAGAAAATTATTAGGTACTAACTGTGTAGTTTTGTCCCCGGGTTGGTGTAGGCCTGGGCCTTCGGGTCATGGGCCGGGTCGACCCGATCCGGTCCGGAGAATTTAAAAAAATTAAATTAACAAAAATTGAAATACATAATAAATAAATAATAATAAAAATTATAAAAAAAAATAGATAATAATAATAATAATAATAATAAGACAATACTAGAATAAAAAATAATAAATAAAAACATAAAATAAAAAATAAAACAAAACAAGATAAAAAAAATAGAATAAAAAATAGTAAATGAAAATAAAAACCGAAAGAAGATAATAATAAAAAATATATATAGAATGATAAAATATAATAAACATTAATAAATAAATATTGACATAAATAAATAAAAAATTAATCAAAAATAAAAGATAACAAAAATCATAAAAATCATAATAATTAAAATAAATAACAATATATAAAATAAAAATAAAAAATAAAATCATAAGAGTCATAAAAATTTCAGAAAAAATCTTAAAATAATTAGGAAAATTAGGGAATTGTAGAAAAATAGAAAAGATAGTAATAATAAAAAAAATCATAAAAACTTTAGAAAAATTTGGAAAATTCATTAGAAAATATATAAAATATTTGAAAAATAAAAAAATTCTAAAATCAAAATAAAATTAAAAAATATAGAAAATGTCCTAAAAATAGGAAAATTTTCAGAAAAATTTAAAAAATTCCAAACAAAAAATCCAAAAAAAATCTAATTTTTTTTTTAAACAAATCCTAGAAAAGTTCAAAAATTGTGAAAATTAGTAAAAACCACAATTAACTAGTATGGGCCTAGGAGGGCTCGAGCTAATCCCAAACCTCGAAATGAGTCTAGCAATCCATTAACTCCCTCGGAATTCGAAAATCTCGGAAGAGTCGCGACAAGTGACATGTGATCAGTATACATATCATTGGATTTGCCACCAATTATTTTTTAGAGGGTATGATTGGAAACCCTATCAAGTTATTGAGAGAGATCGTTTGATTTTGCAAAAACCAGAGATATAGCTCGAGGACTTAGTTTTGTCGACTTGTCGATCGACGTTCTTTCAATACTTAAGTTGAATAATTTCCTAATCTATAAAGTTCATGTAAACATTTTTTGGGTAAGGTAAGTCCTAAAATTCTAGAGAGTTCATGCAAATAGGATTATATGTTCTGTCACTCACAATCATCAAAATAAATGCGTAATCAAGTAATCAATATGTGTAGATAAATCACATCAAATTAATTTAAAGCAACCATAGCAAAGTCCTAAGGGCTCAAAGAAGCACCAAAAAATTTAGGGGTGATTTGAAAAAATTTAGCTCAAATTGACCAAAGGGACAAAACAATAATTCTCCAACGTTTAAGAACTCAAAATTATGAAAATAGATCAAAATAATTGAATGTGATCATCTCCTATTTTTCATAATTTTTGGGAATTCTTCTAATTTTTCTAATTTTTTTGCAATTTTTTAGAAATTTTTTTATGATTTTTTTATGAATTTTCCATTTCTTCCATTTTTTTGGATTTTCTATTTTTATTATTTTTTGGATTTTTTATTATTTTTTTAGACCACGTCGGGTTGACCTAACCCACAAACCTGAAAACTAGGGCCAAACCCACTCGGGTCAAAATCAGTTCTCAAAATGACACAGTTTTGATATTTTTTTGAATTTTCTAAATTTTTTTATTCTATTTTCATTTTTCCTGCTTAGTTCTAATCTGAATGCCACGGAGGGACACGTAGCAGACTCCTAGTCACGGGAATAAAAAAACTTATAATCCTTGAGAAATGATTTTGTCTTCAAAAAATGATTTTTAATTCCTAAAAAAAATCTTGACACGTATTGAAATTCTCACCATTGGCTCTGGCCTTTTATCCCTTATTTCACAAAACCGATTATAACAACCCTCGGGTTGATATGGCTGCCACGTGACGCCACATCAGCATTGACTCAATCAACTAAAGTTGACCGAGTCAACAACTTGTTGAAGAAGAAGATCGTGCCGGCGTAAGTCATTGGCACCTCACCAGAGCTTCAAGAACGGCCTCAAAATTACACGATTAAGCCCTGATTTTGCACTAAACTAAGTCTAAACATCCTAACAACCAACATACGTTGATTTTAACCATGGAAAATTCCCTAAACGCAACCTATATGCCACTAACCGAAGCTACTCTCTGACGAAGAACTCATACAAGTGATTTCCACATTAAATCAATGAGTAAACTAATCAAGAAACATTGACAAGGATCCGGAAAACTTACTTACATGCCCTTAGAGCTAGGGAGCTCTAGTTTGGTTTCAAGAGTTTGAGAGCAGATTTGTGGTTTTTATGCAGCAAAAATATGAAAAGGAGATTCATTTATGGTGAGGAAGGCATGAAAAGGAATCTAAACTAGAAATTATGGAGAATGATTGCCTCTACAGAAATTCATCATTGACGAACCTCCGAGAGTTCGGTAATGGTGCTCACATTTTTCGACGACGAAATGGCGCACCGGTTGGTTCTGGATGATCGTTGCAACCTTAGGAAGCTTGGAAAGTTGGTCTTACGGTTTAATTCCATGCCACAAACTCCGACGAAGCCGCTCAAGCTTCTCGGCCAAAAATCTCAACACCAGAAATGAAGAACCTCTCCTTTTTAGAGCCACTCCTTTGCTCTATCTCTCTCTCTTCTATTTTTTTTTCCTAATCAGTTCTCCTCCGTTGTAACTGACTTCATTCCTCCAAAACCTCTTCCTTTTTACATCAAAACCATCTAAGAATTAGTTAGAACCCCTGTCGCGACCTAAAAAATTTTGATCAGTGATGAATTTTTATGTTAACGGATTATCAAGTTAATTAAATTGACTAACCTAATACGAACTCTCCCAAGTCCTATCAAATCGCGACTTTGGTTTTTGTTCAAATGATTTTCGAATCAGAGATTATAAGTTCAAGGACTTGGTGTCGCGACCTAAAAAATCGGTTTCCCAATTTTTAAAGTTAATGGATTACTAGGTTAATTAAATGAATTAACTAACCTAGCACAAGCTCTCCCAAGCTCTACCAATTCGCAACTTAGGTTTAAGTTCACATGATTTAAATTTCAGAGCCGCCACGAATCTTTTCTTGGTAGGTAGATTAGAAACCTAAAATAAAGTATGAGAGAATACTTTATTTTCTGCTAACCAGAGTTTTGAATTCGGGGACTTGGTTACGCTAATATTTCTATTAACGCCCTTTCGGTACCAATTTCATGGATTATTCTAAGTCGCCAACCCAGGCTTGGTTGAATTTTAAGCTCAAGTGAGGTATTCTTTTTTGTGTTTTCACTTTTTAGATGCAATGCAATGAATGTATGCATGATATGAGAAAAAGTCCAATGTTGGGATGCGAATGCAAAACATGCGAATTTAGAGTCAAATCACCCAATATGTAGAAATTTACTAATCAAAATTAAAGTATGCAAAAATGACATGACAAATGAAATGCAATACAGATGTGCAAATGTGACGTGCAAATGTGACGTGCAAATGTGACTTGCAAATGTGAATATGTAAATACGACATACGGACGTAGACATGACATGCGAATGATAAACGTACGTGGATACATACGAATATGACACGCATACGTATATACAAGTACGACATACGTACGTGGACATACAAATACGAAATGCATACGTGGGTATACGAATGCGTCATACGTACATAACATGCTTATGTAGGCATACAAATGCGATATACGAACGTAGACATGCGAATACGACATTTGTACGCGGACATGCATACGTGACAATACATACATGGGCATGTGTACATAGGTATGCGTATGCGATGTACATGACAGGCGTACGTGAACATGCGTACGTAAATATACGAATACGACGTACGTATATGCACGAATTAATTAATAACGTGGCAAAATATGCATGAGTTTATACTACATGAAATAGACATGATGGACATTTTTTGGTATTTTCAGATTTTCCATATTTTTTGGATTTTCTAGATGTTTTTTGTATCTTTTTTTTATTTTTATGTATTTTCGGATTTAATTATAGCCTTAAAATTACTATGCCTTAAAAGATAGCTATCTCACATATTTTAGAGTTTAATTTGATCTAAACCTTAACCCATTAAATATAGACTATTTCATGCATAATTATTTACCTAAACATGCGTTCAAACAAAAAAAGAAAGTCAATCAATCAAATATATGAATCGAATATGCGAATTGCTAGGGATAAAAAAACTTACCTGATTTAAGAATGGACTTTTTCCAAATTCGAGCCGATATTGGATCGATTCGAGATCATGAACGACGAACTCACAACTAGAGGTAATGGCTACGGCTCAGAGCATTGGACTCCTTGGTTATCGGCGAATCAAGGATCGTCAGCGAGGAGAGAAAACCGCGAGGGGAGGGTCTTCACGTGCGATTTGTTGATCTGCAGTGAAAAAACTTCAGATCAAAAACACATCATCTTTCAATATTGACCTCCCATGCTCATATCATTAAATAATCCACAAATTCTTCTTTTCTTTGACCAAGACTTTTTCCTCTCCTCCACTTGGACAATCTCTTTTACCTGCAAGTGGAAAGCCAGAAAGCGAACAGGACAAGAAGAACGAAAATGAAAGAGCAAGAGGAACAGATGGAGATAAAGAATTGTCCTTCCCTTTTTTGTCCTCCCATCTCATAATCTCTCTGGAGTTTTCCCTTGAAGAATTCCACGTAGCCCTGTGTTCCCTCGTGGTCTCTAATTTTCTGCCGTATGTCACCATCAATTGACCTTCATCACCTCTATGATATCTTATGATTGCTGGAAATTCTCCCATTCAAGCTGCCTAGCAGGATCAATCTTTGAGGACCGAGTATGGGGGTGCCCTGCTTGGGTATGACTTTACTTCTACCACGCACAGGCATGCACGTAGCTCTTGACAGCGGTGAGGAGTATCATTTTTCAAACATCCTCCTCATCGACTCGACCAAATTGCAACATCTCTTTGTCATGCAGAGATCCTTCGACGTTGACTTCGCGTGCAACTCCCCCGTGGATGCAGCGAACTCCACGATCCTTGAGATCCCGAGACTAGGGGGAGGTGAGCTAGAGTTCAAAGGATCGGATCTCGCGAGCGCTCCACCGGACAAGTTCCTTGCAGAGCGCCGCTTTGACCGAGCTTCGCCTGCCGGTGACGACCAAAGTGATCCCCTCCCCTCACGAGAACTAGATAGGCCCTCTCCTTTGCCAAAATTCCTCGCTTTTCTCTCCCACCAGTTTTTGTTGTTTTTTTTTTTAAGTGGCGCCAGGACCTCGTTGAGCTCGGTGTAGGAGACTTCGTCAACCGCAAATATTCTCTCCTTGCTGATCTAATTTGTCATGTTTCAGATCGCGGTGAAGCTGAGCGAAGCCGCCGGGAAGCCATCTGACCTCCACGAGAAGGCAAAAGCTATCATCCCCACTATCCCTTGTACATGTAGATGTCTTTATCACGGAATTTCTTCCCGCACAAGTGACATGAATTGAGGAAGTCCAACATCTGAAAGACTGGAACATCTTCTTCTTCTTCTTCTTCATCATTCGTGATCCTTGACGATGGCTCTCTGAAAACACCATCGTCGCTGACCGAGACACCATCACGATAGGATTTCTCGGGCTCATCGGTTTGAACTCAACTCACAATCAGTCTTTGATGACGCCGACAGGAGTATACCGAGTGAAATAAGTATGAAAAATGGCTAACTTCATCATTGCACTTCACTTCCAATGTACGACCAAGCACGAGGGTGAATTGATTCAGATGTTCTCCTCTCAGTTAATCATTATGGATAATTTCATGAAAATCCAGACCAGAGTATGAAGGTGATCCGCTCCAAATGACTACAACGTACCTCTTCTCTTAGATGGTTTAATGCCAGGACTCGTACTTAATTTCCCAGAACCTGGCCTCTTGGCAAGGAAAGCTTTTCTAGAAGCTTCAGACTTCTTTAAAGGGATGGGAGAAGATGACAGAAGAGCATCCATCATAAAAGTAAATAGGGCTGTATGGGGAGGGCCACCACGTGATTGCTCCGCCATCTATGGAGCTCTATTCCGAGTCTGCTGTGATCACGTGTGGAGGAGGCACGAACCGTAATTCCTCACCATGTTCTTCAACGCAACGAGCCCTTTCTTCCTGACGTCGACCCGTTGAATCAATATGTCATGCGGCGGTAGACTGGAGTCCGACAGCCACCTCTGCAGCGCTGGCGCGTTCTCCACAGAGTCAATATCGCATCCCCATGAGATATGATGCACCTTCGACGTCTGGACAGCGGCGACGAAGGAGTTAACCAGGACACCAAGCAAACCTCTGTCGTTCTACGAGGGCAAGGGGAAGGGGGTGAAGCAAAGGCAAGGCTCATGGGTCTTCCCGTTGAGTGGAGAGAAGACCGGGACGAGCGAAGCCTCAAAGACCCTCGAAGCCGTTTCCATGCCACCATATCGAGAGAGAGAAGGAAAGCCAGACCACCCCTCGTGTCCTGCCCTGCATCCAATGAGGGTGCCATGTCGGCACAGATGTTAGTATTCTCTCTCAAGACGTCCTCAGTCAAATGCATGTAACGTTCCTTGATCGCGGAATTTTTTGCGCATGCACTTAAGCTCCTCCTCCAGCTTCTTGTTTGCGTGCTCGACCTTGTTGTGCGCCTTGCGCTCATGCTCCAGCTGAGGCCTCACTTCCTCGATCTGAGCTCGGAGGAGCTGGAGTTCGGAGTCTCTGGGAGCTCCCCCCTTCGTTGGATCCCAAGCTTAATTGCATGACTTCAGGACCTCGGTCACCGTCTGGACCACCTCCTCACGAGACAAAAACCTCCTTCTGGAGAAAAGCCCTTGGCCTCCATAAGAGCTGTGTGATTCCAATAGGATCGACACCGGCCGAAGGTCCACTTATCTTCATTCCGATCAACCATCCTCCCTTAGGCCTCAGTTTTCCGAGCAGCCAGGCCATCCCTCCTCCTTTGTCCGTGGTGGTGGCCCTCGATGATGGACTCGTCTTTCATCCTTTTCTTCCCATTCTCCTGGTGGCTTAATGGAGCCATCCTTTTATCTCCTTTCGGTGCAGCTCTTTTTGACTGCCATGATTGAGAGAAAACTGAAATGAATCGCGCCGTTCGTCTCCCCTGTCCCCACGCATTAATGGCCGATATCTAGAGAGCCAGGAGGCCCCCTTATTCCTTGTCCGCCACCTTCTTTTGTTGCACCCCAAAGATGCGTTTCTCACCAATTCCTCTCTTTTGACCGAAAGATGCCCATTCACCGTTGTCAGTTGGTCATGCTCTCCATGATGAAATTATTCATCTTTGGCATTCAGATCTCAGTCGCTCGGTCGACACTTTTGACAAATATTACAACATGATTGAAGTCCATTACATCAAGGTCATTTAGCATCACGAAGTTCGGATTTGTTAATGACGTCGTCGAGACAAAACAATGCAATGCGGAGGAAATAAATATGCGATACGTGGTGAAATATTTTTGGTGAGAATTAATTCTCAATTTTGTGTAATATGAATAAAAATAAAAATAATATCAAAATTTAGGTGTCAACAGCTGCCCCTCTTTGAGTGGAGGCTCGCAGAGGTTTCGCTCAAAGATCAAATTGAACCTAAATTTTGTCAATGCAAATGAGGAATGATGATTGATTTTTTTATTTTTTTTTTGCGGGAGTTTTAATCCCATTTTTTATGTAGATGAAATGATGAATGAATTTTTTGGTGGGGTTTTAATCCCATTTTCTATGCAGATGAAATGATGCATGATATGCAGAACTATAAATAACATGTGTCAAGACTCCTTCTTCCCATGAAATGGATTAAAGAAATATGCACATGGATCGCATATAGAGATACCCGTTTTACCAAATACCTTATAATGCTGATGATTCCCTCAAGCTTCAAACTTCTTGTAGATGTATGGAACTTAAGGTACTAGTGCCTATCTGTTATCAAAAGTTTCCCTCTGACGCGAGAAAGCGCAAGATCTATAAAGATTTTCCTCCGAGATCACAAGAGCATGTCGATTGTAATACGGAAGATATCAGAACCATAAAAACATGTCGATTATGATTCTGACGAGGGATGTGTCCACCAAATCTCTTTAGGTGAAATCAAATCAAGGAGATAGGTACTGCCAACCCCACAGGGTAGTGACCGTATCAGGATATAAAGATAGGTACCGCCAACCCTACAGGGCGGTGACCATATCAAGAGATGTGCCGCCAATCTCACAGGGCGGAACCACATCAAAAGGACATGTCGCCGAAGCGAAGTCATATCAAGGAGGGATATGCTGCCAATCTCACAGGGCAGAATGATATTAAGAGATGAATGAGGTACCGCCAACCCCACAGGGCGGTGACCACATTGAAATTGTGCTGCACGAATTGTATCAGTGTAAACACAGGATGTTGGAATTGTAATTTTGAGAAGAGATCCAGGAAACTTACCTGAGTTTTCCGGGTAGTTGAGAGGTAGATTTCTTTCACGGTCATTAGAGCTGGTCTTTGATGATTTGAAAGGGACCGAGGTCACAAGAGCTGGTCTTTGATGATCCGGAAAAGTTTCGAGATTGCTAGAGCTGGTCTTGGACAATCCGAAAGGGGGATGTGCCGCCAATCTCACAAGGCGGTAATCATATCGAGAGGGTGTGCTACACAAGCCATGTCAGTGTAAACACAAGATATTCAAAGTTCAGAAAACTTACCTGGGTCTTCTGAATGAATGGTCAAGGAGTAGACAGGCTGACTGCATCATACCTGTTTATTCTCTTGAAGAAAAATTATGTACATATACCAAATCAATGCTTATGCGACATGTATTTCATAAAAATCACGCTTCATTGAAGAAGGTGAATGCTTGAATGACTACATGTGCTGCAACAGATTTGAGTGCTTTAACAATCATCAGATTCCATTTTTTTTTGAAAGTTCAGGTTGAAGACACACTTACCTGAGAGCTTTGGAAGATTGCCAGGTGGGCATTTGCCAGCATGACTTGTCCATTCAATGATCTTTGGATGAAATTCAAGATCTCATAAGGTATTTTGAATATTAGGGATGCATGTGCTTAAACAATGTTTAGATGAAACATGTACAGGCATGCATGTTGAAATTCATTTAATGGATTTATACAAAACTATCCTGTCAAGTTCGCATCACCAATTCTGTTCAAGGAGGTAATTACATTATGAACACCTCGAATGTACTCTGAATGTGGGACTTCAGTCCGAAACGGCTTTCTCTTACTATCGAGAAAAGCCGTTTCTCCTGACTTGCAGGATTCAAGAGGAATCACTCAATCTTACCATCATTGCTTTCAACAAGGGTCTGAGTAATCTCGCAATTGGTACGACCAAGCCGATCTAGAGGTCTTGATTGGGACCGTAATATAGGCTAGGTCAATGGTTTACTAAATGGGACTCCTGTGGAGTCAAGGCTTTTTTGAAAGACATCTTCATGATCTGCTCCGGATTTACAAGTCAAGAAACCTCCAAAATGAGAGAGAATTAATCTTGCTCGAACTTCTTCGAGTGATGCTTAAAGTCATTCAACTCTCAACGTTAATTCAAGTGCTCTAATCATAAGAGACTTTCAAGGGTCGTAACGTAGGTTGGGATTTGGGTCTGAGAAACGAAGGACTCGTTTTGGCTCAGAAAAGTATATGAGAATGGCTTGGTGTTGGTGATCATTACAGTCTTGTCACCGATCTTTGACCTTCCTGAATTTGTCTTCAATGAATACCACCATTGGCTGAGGGGTGGGAGTTCTTTTACACTTTGCAAACTGACTTCTTTGGGAATCCTTTTTCGGGAATTCTCAAAATGTATGTTCGAAGTCAGAAGTCCATTACAGATGTATGGGCATTGGCCTTGCTTTTAATAGGCACTTTGCTTTTTTTTTTTGCCCGAGATTCTTTGGAGTAGCCTTTGCTTTTCTTACTCCCGACTCCTTTTTGTTTGGGAGCATGCCCATTTTCTTTAGGCTACATTTTTTTTCTCTTTGACAATCTTGTGGCTTTGAATTTTAGCAACAAGATGATTTTCAAAAGATAATACTAGACATTACATGAAAAGTTTAGCATATGAAATGGGCTAATTCGCGAATTCTCTATTGGCCCAATTTCTTCAATTCTGCTCCTTGGGGGAAGGTGTCGTTGTTACCTTGAAATGAGCAAGGATCACCAACATGGGCTTGAGAAATGAATTTGCAGGCTCAATTGGGTTATGCAAAGGATGAGTGTGCAAGATAGAGAAAATAAATGCTCTTCGTCATCCTAAAGCACTTGAATTAAAATTCGAGTATCATGCAAAGAAACACTCGAAGATTGATGTTAGTCCAAGCAAGAGAATTTCTAACCATTTATCTCCTGATATTGTTGGAATTACCTCTGCTTTGCCCCAGTGTGGGGTGATTCTTGACAGGGTTATGAAATGAAATCACCGTTCAAATGGGTTGTCAATGGTTGCCTGAAGTGTTTGGAATGGAGAATGAATGCCTCCTTCACTTCGACTATCGTACCTTTTGCGAGAAAACCCATTGCCTTGGAGAATGCAGAATCTGTCTACCACTCAACTCTCTATGGATTAAATACAGAACGTGTGTGGAAATGGCTTGCCTTTCATCGTCCTGTCATGCCCCATTCTGAACATTCGATGCGTCGTGTACAGTTTATACCCCCAACCAAAATTGACAAATTGAACATGCAGAACAGTCATGCATAAATCATGGAATGTGTAAACATCATGCAAATATGGCAATACAATGTACAAGTATGGAAATTGCCCCTGACTGTGTGGGCGGATCAAACGATTTTGAGTCGAGGACGAGCTTATTCTCATGTTTGCCCTAAAATATGCTCGCTCTAGTTGTGACATGGCGAAGACCAACATTGTTGGTTAAATGCCCTTGTTTGCCTCATTTCTATCAGGATAGATCGCATCAGGCGATCATAGCTTTTGCCAAAATTGGGAATTGCCCCAGACATAGTCACTGCTGGGGATTTGACTTTGAACTCTGGTTGACTACTCGTTCCCACAATTGACCCTGCATAAAAAGAATGTGCATGAATAGGATCTTAAAATGATGGAGTGAATGAATATTGGGAAGCTCTGGTTTTGACTTGCTTCAGTAGTAGCAATCAAAGACATGTCTTCTAGCTCGGCACCTGCAAGAAGAAAATCAGGTGTCACTTTGGAGGACATATGAGGAAGAGAAAGGATACTCCCCTTTTTCCAAGTTGGAGTTTGCTATCAATTTGCCCCATTCTCAATTAGGTTAGGCTTTGGCAGAATCCTACATTACCCCCGTACATGCCCCAGCTAGGAGTTTGACTTTGGGAATTTGATGGACAAAGACCTCTTCTATTTGCCCGATGTTCCCTTAGCTGACGTCGCATGGTCAAAGGGTCGGTGAAGCAAAGATTTGCTTTGATCGATTGATATCAAACAACTCATGAGATTTTTGTGAAAATCTTGATGAACAAGTCATGCAAGTATGCAAGAAGACTCTAGGGATCATGAGTTGTCTTTGTCCATGTGAATGAGTTGTAGAAACTTTGGTGTCTGCTTTGAGAATTTCAAGATTTTTTGGATTTTATTGAGTCTTAAGGGGAAGTGATACTTACCTATCAGGCACAGTGATGACCCCTACAGAAATGAAAGGGAGTGTGTTAGTATACGTTCTCATATTCTGAAAAAATTGGAACGATACTGCTTTACCCTTGTATGTACTTCTTGTGGACTTGGATTGAAGAAGTTCCTTCTGCAGAAATGAAAGGGAATGTGTTAGTATACGTTTTCACATTTTGGAAAAATTGAAACGATACTGCTTTACCCTTGTATGTACTTCTTGTGGACTTGGATTGAAGAAGTTCCTTCATTTGGATTGGATTGTATGTCCTTGCAAGAAATTGGAAGGGAATGCGTTAATGTATGTTCTCACATTCTGGAGAAATTGGAACGATACTGCTTTACCCTTGCATGTACTTCTTGTGAATTTGAATTGAAGAAGTTTCTCCATTTAGATCGAATTGTATGTCCCCTTGCATGTACTTCTTGTGAATTTGAATTGAAGAAGTTTCTCCATTTAGATCGAATTGTATGTCCGCCGAGTAAGCGACATTTGGAATTGCCCCCAAGATTTGGCCTGAGTCGAAGGTTGAATTTCTAGCCTTGGGTAGGTAAATCATTTCTACGCCTGAGTAACTCATGGATAAAGTAGGCAAGGCCGTCCAAGGATCGATTATAACTTGATTCCTCACTTGAGCTCATTAGATGATTTTTTCAAGTTATTTTTGAACGTCAAGCATCAGCTCTTCTCATCTACTTGTGATGATTTATTTTTTGTTTTGTTGTTGTTTTTTTTTATAGAACATCTCCTGTCAAAAGGGAAAGGAGACATGTCAAACATGAGATTAAAAAGGGTAAATTGGAATCGATACCGAGTTACCCTTCACTTTGAGCTTGCCACATAAGTGTTTCGCCTGGCACTGTCATTTTTCATGCCATCGGGCTCGCAAGACCGCAGGCGTCCATGGAGGTCCATTGTTTCAATTTAAGGATTGACTTTAGGGCAACAAGTCCTATTGCGTTCCATTGGGCAATTTCATCTTGCAATTCTCTCAAAGTAGTGTATAATCTCCTATGCAAGCTTTGAGTAGTGATGAAAACGAGTTCCAAACGGCAATGAAGATTGACATGAACAGCGGCTGGCTTGGTCTGAAATTTGTGATATTGCAAGATCAAAAGCAAGACTTTTTGGGGGAAACCAGCAAGGCTGAATTGAAGTGATAATGGCTCTGACTTCTCCGCGGAATCCATCTGAAAGACTATGGCAAGTTACCCTGTAAAAGGCAATGATGAAAATGAGTATGAGCATCAAGAATAGTGAGCCGATCCATGACATCCTCTAGACTCAAAAAAAGAAGGCAACCATGATCAAAGGGTTGATTACTGCAATTTCCAATTTCGTCGGTCTTTACGAAAAAATTCATATTAATTCAAAACATGACTAGCATGATGCCAAATTTTGTAGTATTGTACCCAAGACAATGAGGAACAACTTTCATGTTTTGATCTCTTGCAAATAACTTCTGGATCAGTACAGTTTAATGCATCTTTTGGAGAAAATTGTTTGAAAAACTGTTCTGTCCGGTCCTTGTTTAAAGAACGAAAGGCCTACCAAAAAGGTGAGTTAAGGTCTGAAAGTTTGCAGTTCAATAGTTTAGAGGCCATTCTCCAACTTTCATGTTTCGAGTTCTTGTAGAAAAGCTCGTTTAGTGGGAGTTATTAACAAAATGATATGGGGTCAGAAAACTGTCAAAGTTTCAGACTAATTTGCAATGGATCACAAATTCTGTATTAACTGGAAAACTGATTGGATTTATCTGAAACTTTTTGAAATGCAAGATCAGAGCCCATTAGACATTTTTCATTCTTTAGTCGGGATCCAGAATTGAATCGAAGAGGCTCGAAAAATTATCACGAGGAGGAGAGTCGATCAGTCATAATGCTTTGTAGTTTTCATCCATTTAGAAAAACGTGAGTTTGGCCCAACTTCATCCCAAGCAAATGAAGTCCATTGGTTCTGATTTTTTTATATATTGAAAATCATTATGTTGGCTACGACTTTCATTAAGGGAGTTTGCCCAAAATTTGACCATAGAATTTTACAAAAATCGTGCAACATAGAAAGGTAAATCAGAACATGGGGAGAAATTCATTGGATTGCATTTCCTTGAAAAATTCGACCAATCTAACAATGTCATGGACCGACCCAAAATAGAATAAATGCAAGATGAAGTTAGAGAACTTACCTTTATCGTAAAAAATACCATGTATGTCACAAAGACATGCACATGAATCGTGAGTTTAAATCTTAACATATCTACTCTAAAGGCTGGCAAATTGAAGCGAAAGACTTATCGCAAAACGACAATCTCGCGCACATAATCAAGATTAGTCGTGACCCCTACGACGTAATCAGGATTAGCCGGGTCTTCCCACTTCGGCTGCTCGAGCTAAAAATTAAAACTACTGCTTTGGCAATCTTACCAAGCCTGAGGCCTAACTTTTAAACTCATTTTTGAAAAGAGGTTCGGGATTGAATCTGGGCTAACTTTCAACGTGATCTCATGCCGAACGCTAAAACCAAATCACAATACCATCCTAAAACTAGTGGCCTAGGTCCGACCACGGGACGTGTGTGATGTAGTGCTAAAGCGATTAAACATGCATAACAGTTAAATACAAACACCGCTTCAAAAATGTGCGAAATTAAACAAACAATTCCAACACCAAACCTGCAAAACAAAGGGTTAGCCAAATACTCCACCCCTTATAACTCAAATTCTGCAAAACCATTTAACACCTAAAAAATCAGAATCCAACCAAGTCAAACCAAATGAATTTTCATGAAATTTCCTGGCCTAAGTCCTATATGTTTTCAAAAAATTAAGAACAAGTCCCCAGCGGAGTCGCCAAGCTGTCGCGACCTAAAAAATCGGTTTCCCAATTTTTAAAGTTAATGGATTACTAGGTTAATTAAATGAATTAACTAACCTAGCCCAAGCTCTCCCAAGCTCTACCAATTCGCAACTTAGGTTTAAGTTCACATGATTTAAATTTCAGAGCCGCCACTAATCTTTTCTTGGTAGGTATATTAGAAACCTAAAATAAAGTATGGGAGAATACTTTATTTTCTGCTAACTAGAGTTTTGAATTCGGGGACTTGGTTACGCTAATATTTCTATTAACGCCCTTTCGGTACCAATTTCATAGATTATTCTAAGTCGGCAACTCAGGCTTGGTTGAATTTTAAGCTCAAGTGAGGTATTCTTTTTTGTGTTTTCACTTTTTAGATGCAATGCGATGAATGTATGCATGATATGAGAAAAAGTCCAATGTTGGGATGCAAATGCAAAACATGCGAATTTAGAGTCAAATCACCATATATGTAGAAATTTACTAATCAAAATTAAAGTATGCAAAAATGACATGACAAATGAAATGCAACACAGATGTGCAAATGTGACGTGCAAATGTGACGTGCAAATGTGACATGCAAATGTGAATATGTAAATAGGACATACGGACGCAGACATGACATGCGAATGACATACGTACGTGGATACATACGAATATGACACGCATACGTATATACAAGTACGACATACGTACGTGGACATACAAATACGAAATGCATACGTGGGTATACGAATGTGTCATACGTACATAACATGCTAACGTAGGCATACAAATGCGATATACGAACGTAGACATGCGAATACGACATTTGTACACGGACATGCATACGTGACAATACATACATGGGCATGTGTACATAGGTATGCGTATGCGATGTACATGACAGGCGTACGTGAACATGCGTACGTAAATATACGAATACGACGTACGTATATGCACGAATTAATTAATAACGTGGCAAAATATGCATGAGTTTATACTACATGAAATAGACATGATGGACATTTTTTGGTATTTTCAGATTTCCCATATTTTTTGGATTTTCTAGATGTTTTTTGTATCTTTTTTTTTATTTTTATGTATTTTCGGATTTAATTATAGCCTTAAAATAACTATGCCTTAAAAGATAGCTATCTCACATATTTTAGAGTTTAATTTGATCTAAACCTTAACCCATTAAATATAGACTATTTCATGCATAATTATTTACCTAAACATGCGTTCAAACAAAAAAAGAAAGTCAATCAATCAAATATATGAATCGAATATGCGAATTGCTAGGGATAAAAAAACTTACCTGATTTAAGAATGGACTTTTTCCAAATTCGAGCCGATATTGGATCGATTCGAGATCATGAACGACGAACTCACAGCTAGAGGTAATGGCTACGGCTCAGAGCATTGGACTCCTTGGTTATCGGCGAATCAAGGATCGTCAGCGAGGAGAGAAAACCGCGAGGGGAGGGTCTTCACGTGCGTTTTGTTGATCTGCAGTGAAAAAACTTCAGATCAAAAACACATCATCTTTCAATATTGACCTCCCATGCTCATATCATTAAATAATCCACAAATTCTTCTTTTCTTTGACCAAGACTTTTTCCTCTCCTCCACTTGGACAATCTCTTTTACCTGCAAGTGGAAAGCCAGAAAGCGAACAGGACAAGAAGAACGAAAATGAAAGAGCAAGAGGAACAGATGGTGATAAAGAATTGTCCTTCCCTTTTTTGTCCTCCCATCTCATAATCTCTCTGGAGTTTTCCCTTGAAGAATTCCACGTAGCCCTGTGTTCCCTCGTGGTCTCTAATTTTCTGCCGTATGTCACCATCAATTGACCTTCATCACCTCTATGATATCTCATGATTGCTGGAAATTCTCCCATTCAAGCTGCCGAGCAGGATCAATCTTTGAGGACCGAGCATGGGGGTGCCCTGCTTGAGTATGACTTTACTTCTACCACGCACAGGCATGCACGTAGCTCTTGACAGCGGTGAGGAGTATCATTTTTCAAACATCCTCCTCATCGACTCGACCAAATTGCAACATCTCTTTGTCATGCAGAGATCCTTCGACGTTGACTTCGCGTGCAACTCCCCCGTGGATGCAGTGAACTCCACGATCCTTGAGATCCCGAGACTAGGGGGAGGTGAGCTAGAGTTCAAAGGATCGGATCTCGCGAGCGCTCCGCCGGACAAGTTCCTTGCAGAGCGCCGCTCTGACCGAGCTTCGCCCGCCGGTGACGACCAAAGTGATCCCCTCTCCTCACGAGAACTAGATAGGCCCTCTCCTTTGCCAAAATTCCTCGCTTTTCTCTCCCACCAGTTTTTGTTGTTTTTTTTTAAAGTGGCGCCAGGACCTCGTTGAGCTCGGTGTAGGAGACTTCGTCAACCGCAAATATTCTCTCCTTGCTGATCTAATTTGTTATGTTTCAGATCGCGGTGAAGCTGAGCGAAGCCGCCGGGAAGCCATCTGACCTCCACGAGAAGGCAAAAGCTATCATCCCCACTATCCCTTGTACATGTAGATGTCTTTATCACGGAATTTCTTCCCGCACAAGTGACATGAATTGAGGAAGTCCAACATCTGAAAGACTGGAACATCTTCTTCTTCTTCTTCTTCATCATTCGTGATCCTTGACGATGGCTCTCTGAAAACACCATCGTCGCTGACCGAGACACCATCACGATAGGATTTCTCGGGCTCATCGGTTTGAACTCAACTCACAATCAGTCTTTGATGACGCCGACAGGAGTATACCGAGTGAAATAAGTATGAAAAATGGCTAACTTCATCATTGCACTTCACTTCCAATGTACGACCAAGCACGAGGGTGAATTGATTCAGATGTGCTCCTCTCAGTTAATCATTATGGATAATTTCATGAAAATCCAGACCAGAGTATGAAGGTGATCCGCTCCAAATGACTACAACGTACCTCTTCTCTTAGATGGTTTAATGCCAGGACTCGTACTTAATTTCCCAGAACCTGGCCTCTTGGCAAGGAAAGCTTTTCCAGAAGCTTCAGACTTCTTTAAAGGGATGGGAGAAGATGATAGAAGAGCATCCATCATAAAAGTGAATAGGGCTGCATGGGGAGGGCCACCACGTGATTGCTCCGCCATCTATGGAGCTCTATTCCGAGTCTGCTGTGATCACGTGCGGAGGAGGCACGAACAGTAATTCCTCACCATGTTCTTCAACGCAACGAGCCCTTTCTTCCCGACGTCGACCCGTTGAATCAATATGTCATGCAGCGGTAGACTGGAGTCCGACAGCCACCTCTGCAGTGCTGGCGCGTTCTCCACAGAGTCAATATCGTATCCCCATGAGATATGATGCGCCTCCGACGTCTGGACAGCGGCGACGAAGGAGTTAACCAGGACACCAAGCAAACCTCTGTCGTTCTACGAAGGCAAGGGGAAGGGGGTGAAGCAAAGGCAAGGCTCATGGGTCTTCCCGTTGAGTGGAGAGAAGACCGGGACGAGCGAAGCCTCAAAGACCCTCGAAGCCGTTTCCATGCCACCATATCGAGAGAGAGAAGGAAAGCCAGACCACCCCTCGTGTCCTGCCCTGCATCCAATGAGGGTGCCATGTCGGCACAGATGTTAGTATTCTCTCTCAAGACGTCCTCAGTCAAATGCATGTAACGTTCCTTGATCGCGGACTTTTTTGCGCATGCACTTAAGCTCCTCCTCCAGCTTCTTGTTTGCGTGCTCGATCTTGTTGTGCGTCTTGCGCTCGTGCTCCAGCTCAGGCTTCACTTCCTCGATCTGAGCTCGGAGGAGCTGGAGTTCGGAGTCTCTGGGAGCTCCCCCCTTCGTTGGATCCCAAGCTTATTTGCATGACTTCAGGACCTCGGTCACCGTCTGGACCACCTCCTCACGAGACAAAAACCTCCTTCTGGAGAAAAGCCCTTGGCCTCCATAAGAGCTGTGTGATTCCAATAGGATCGACACCGGCCGAAGGTCCACTTATCTTCATTCCGATCAACCATCCTCCCCTAGGCCTCAGTTTTCCGAGCAGCCAGGCCATCCCTCCTCCTTTGTCCGTGGAGGTGGCCCTCGATGATGGACTCTTCTTTCATCCTTTTCTTCCCATTCTCCTGGTGGCTTAATGGAGCCATCCTTTTATCTCCTTTCGGTGCAGCTCTTTTTGACTGCCATGATTGAGAGAAAACTGAAATGAATCGCGCCGTTCGTCTCCCCTGTCCCCACGCATCAATGGCCGATATCTAGAGAGCCAGGAGGCCCCCTTATTCCTTGTCCGCCACCTTCTTTTGTTGCACCCCAAAGATGCGTTTCTCACCAATTCCCTTCTCTTTTGACCGAAAGATGCCCATTCACCGTTGTCAGTTGGTCATGCTCTCCATGATGAAATTATTCATCTTTGGCATTCAGATCTCAGTCGCTCGGTCGACACTTTTGACAAATATTACAACATGATTGAAGTCCATTACATCAAGGTCATTTAGCATCACGAAGTTCGGATTTGTTAATGACGTCGTCGAGACAAAACAATGCAATGCGGAGGAAATAAATATGCGATACGTGGTGAAATATTTTTGGTGAGAATTAATTCTCAATTTTGTGTAATATGAATAAAAATAAAATAAAATCAACAAAATTTAGGTGTCAACACTTGGTTACACTAGTTAATTAAAACTAATGGCCTTTCGGTACCTTAATTCCATGGATTTCCTAATTTTGGCAACTCAGTCTTGGTTTACTCCTAAGGCTCTAGTGAGGTATTCTCTTTTTGTATTTTCACCTTTTAGATGAAATGCATGGATGGTAATGGGTACATGGATAAGCAAAACATGAATAGGCAAATATAGACATGCGAACGTATACACGCGAACGTATACATGCGAATGTGGACATGCAATCATAATATACGAGCATGGATATACAAATATAACATGCAAACATGAACGTACGTTACATACAAACGTGGACACGCAAATACAGCATACGAATATGTTAACACATGATTTTCAATCATCTTTTTATCTTTAAAATTAATGAAAAAAATTCATAAAACTTTATAAAATTAAAAAACCAAATCTGGAGACCTTGGCCAAGCCTAGGGGACTAATGTTGATCAAAAAATAATTTTTGATATTTTCGATATTTTTCAGTATTTTTATTTTCAAAAATTCAAAAAATATCAAGAAAAATGAGAAAATTACAAAATCAACTTTGAAAACCTTGGCCAAGCCTAGGTAATCATTTTTTAACAAAAAATAATTTTTCATATTTTTTTGTATTTTTTATAATTTTAGAAATTATGAAAATATTTAATAAATAATAGCATTTAAGACCACAAAAATACGAAAAAAGAGTCAATATTTTTCTTTTAAATCTCTTTTCATGTTGGCCATCGTAAATTTGAAAAATCTAATTCGGGGTCATGTATTTATTCACGAGCATAATCTCGAATCGGGCCTAAAAAATCCAATTTGAATAAATTTATTTTCATTTTTCACTTTTAAGAGTTGTGACATTGTTCTTTAATATTTCAAATTTCCATCTTGATCCAATTATACCCAAAATGACTCAATTTTGCAAAAGGGCTTTAATTGAATTTTGCATTATTTTTAGTGGCAAAAAATGAGCTTAAATTTGACAAGCGATTGAACTAGACATGCGGTAAATTTCGACCAAGTATACAGGTGGTGTGTCGAAAATTGTGAGGATATTTGGACTTAAAGAAATATTTCTTCATGGACTAAATTGTAAATACTTAAAATCTTAGGGACTAGAATACAAATACCAACACTTGAGGGATTATTTTATAAATAACAAAAAGAAGAGTTAGTGGAGAAATTATAATAGAGAAGGGAAGATGGAAAAGAAGAGATGGGAAGAGAAAATGAAGAAAATAAGATGGGAATAGAGAATGAAAGATGAGATGAATAAGAGTAAGTGAAAAAATTAGAATGGGAGATAGATGAGTGGACTATAAAAGGAGGAAGAAATGAGCTTGGGAAGGAGGATTTTTTTAGAGAGAAAATTTGAAATGTTTGATAGGGTTTTGGGAGATTGAAGAAAAATTAGATTAAAAAACAGAGAGAATTCTTTTTCAAAAAAGAGTCTTGAAGATGGTGAGAGTTTAAATCTAAGCGTTACCATCACCAATTTCTCTACCAATCAACAGAAGTCACAAGTTCATCCCCGTCATTTGAGCCGCAATCTTGATCTGTAAGGTGTACGAGATCCGAATTCGGCAGTCAAATCCGTCAAATCAGGTAACGATCCTAACCATTAAAGTCTTCGAGAATATCGTTATCTCAATGTATTGATTTAAATTTCGATTATGCTGTGTCATATTCACATGTCGTATTCGTATTGCAATTTTCTGCATTTTTCGCTTAAAATATTTGAATCCCAAATTGCAGCAGATTCTGCGTCATATTTGGTGGTGTAAAGATCTCTTGCACTTTACTTTTTGTAATTTAATTTTCTGTACCATCAAACCCCAGAATGGGTAGACCAAGTCAAGGCCGAGTCCCCCGTTAGAGGTTCTTTATTTACTGCAATTTAATTTCTGCACCATTAAACCCCATAATAGGTAGGCCGAATCAAGGCCAAACCCCTCATTGGAGGTCCTTTATTTACCACATTTAATTTTATACAATTTAATTTCTGTACCATCAAACACTAAAATGGGTAGACCGAGTCAAGACGAAGTCAAGGCCGAGCCCCTCATTGGTGGTTCTTTATTTACTGCAATTTAATTTTTGTACCATCAAACTCCAAAATGGGTAGGCCAAGCCAAGACGGAGTCCCTCGTTGGAGGTTCTTTATTTACTGCGATTTAATTACTTGCAATTTAATTTCTGTACCATCAAACCCCAGAATGGGCAGGCCAAGCCAAGGCCGAATCCCCCATTAGAGGTTTTTTATTTACTACAATTTAATTTCTATACCATCAAATCCTAAAATGGGTAGGCCGAGTGAAGGCCGAACCCCTCATTGGAGGTTCTCTATTTACTGCAATTTAATTTCTTGCAATTTAATTTTCTGTATCATTAAACCCTAGAATGGGTAGACCGAGCTAAGGCCAAGCCCTCGTTAGAGATCCTTTATTTGCTGCATTTATTTTCAGTAATTTAATTTATGAATCATCAGACCCCAGAATGAGTAGGCCGAGCCACCTACTGGAGGTCGCAACACTGCACAGAAGTCGGTAGCTCACTCCCTCTTTCAGTTTCAGGGAATTTTTAATTCTTTGAAAATACCAAAAGAAAATGTCCCTCACATGCATTCCCTCTAAATAGTGAAAAACAAAAAGAGAATACCTCGCTAAAGCTTTAGGAGTAAACTAAGCCTGAGTTGCTGAAATTAGGATATCCATGGGATTAAGATACCGAAAGGGCATTAGTTTTAATTAACTGGTGCAACCAAGTCCCCGAACTCATAATCTCTGGTTCATAGAAGTAATTTAGTTCTCTCGCTAATTTACTTAGGTTTCTAATCAATCTACCAAAAATGATTAATGGTGACTCCAAATTCTAAAAGGGGTGGAGTGTCATATGCTTTTGCAAATGGGAGTTATAAGGGATGGAGCGTTTGACTAACCCATTTATTTTACAAGCTCGGTGTTGGGATTGTTTGTTTAATTTCGCAAATTTTTAGAAGCGTTGTTTTTTATATCAACTATTGTGCATCTCTTACATATTCTGAGGATCACGACAACTGCACACACAAGCGTCTAAACCCAGGTCGCGAAATTTTTTCTAGGTAACCATAGATAGGGATCGAATATGCAAAGCTCTTACGTTTGATTGCGCTTGGGTTAACCATATTTGATCTCGTTCATTATCTGAATTGACAATTCTTCCCACTTGTTGTTTGATTGCGCTAGAGGGTAAGGTTGTCAATTCATATAGTAGGGGCCTTTTTAGGTCCATACCCTATCTCTCATTTTTATTTTCTAGAGTTCACTCCTCACTTGAGTCATGCACATATCTATGTGACTTGCATTTTTCCAAGGTAAAAGTAAGTTCTCTAACTTTATCTTATATTTATTTTTGGTCGGTCCATGTTAGGTGTCGGTCAAATTTTGAACTAAACATCGTGATCATTTTTTTCAAAAGAAAATAAAAATTAAATTAGTATCCCATTTATAAAAAAAGTGAAAAAATTCCTTCAGGGAATTTTGTTGACCAATAAAGGATTTTGTCACATCTTTCCTGTTTCAATAAAAATGAGATTTTCCTAACAAATTTACCCCTGAAAGTTCATTTCGATCAAAGAGGAAAATTCTTTCAAAAATTTTGGTAAACATCAAAAGGTTTTATCACATTTTTCATGTTATAAAAACATGCAAGAGAATTATTTTTGAAAAAATTTACTCACGTTTTTCTAAGAAAATTTTCTCTAATTCTCATAAAATGGAAAAATAAAATTGGACTAGTGTAGGAATCATGGGCCGACCTCTCTTGGATCACATACTAATTATGTTCTTTGCTTTTATAGGGAATCATAAGTACCCCAAGTAAGAGCAAAATTAGGTTCAACAAATACACACCAGGAATAATCTTCAGAAATACGAAAGGATGGGAAATCGCCAATCCCCTAACCCTAGGGGCATGCGAAGAGGTCAATGCTCCCTGAGTCAGAAACGTGTCCATTAGTGAATACATAAAGGCTATGCATTTTGATAGGGCAGTGAACATATTCGGATCAGACATGGGGGCATTTTTAATGTATTGGAGGGATTCTTGTATTTTTGTTGAAAATGCATAGATTGTGTAATCAGAACCCATGAAACAAGTCTATTAACCCAACCTTGCAACACCTTCCTGGTTTAATCAACCAAAGGCCTGTCTTAAAAATTTCTCGGATTCGAACCACGTGGAGGTCTTTGAAGGACCAATGTTTATTAATGGATATGGCCTATAGCAATTTCTGCTGACACGAGCAAGTGGACGCTAGAAGAAAAAAAACATGGTTGAAATGGAGCGCGCAACAGGTGGCCTAATTTAATTATTGGCACATTGATCGAGTGGTTGTAGTTTTACTAATTTATGAGATTGAATGTGGGTTTCTAGGCGGCTAATGCGAGCCACTGCCGAATGCTTCTTTAGCTTCCTTGATATCATCATCTATCGCAACTAACGAGAGCATCAAGAAGAACGTTAAGCCTCAACGTCTTCAGCACCTTAAATCGTTCTATCATGCTATAAGGGAGAGGAGATAGGAAGAAAATTAAAGCATAAACATGAAAAACGTTTCCTTTATTCCATTCATCAACAAGCTTTAAACAGTCATTGAGGTGGAAAAGTAAAGCCAAATTGATCCCTAATAAGCATCACAAAAGAGTTTAACTGACTCTCCATGAAGTTAATGCTCTGCCTATACTGAGCGATCTGGGATTTGAGATCTGAAAGCTTGAAGAACAGACGGGTACATTTCTCCTTGTGCCTGGCTGCGTTAGCCTCATGATGTTCAACAGCAAATTTCAGATTATCGATCAGGTCTCTCTCGAAAGTTATATCCGCCGTTAAATCATCAAGTCTCTCCTCCAACCACTCAAATCTGAATTTCATCACGATATCACTCGGGTCATGCTCAAAGTAAGTCTAATTCAAAGCTAGGCGCTCCACCAGCTTCTCTCTCTCATAAACCAACAGCGAGACCCGCTCACCAGCAGACTTAACGACCTTTTTGTATCGAGCAAAAGAGTGTTCTGTGTCACGCCTCGAACCCGACGGACGCGCAACATCCCACAGTTATGATCGATTGGTCGAAATAAAATCTCGCGATGCCTAGGAATTGTCGCCGACCAATGATACTCAGAGTTATCGCAACAGCAGAAGGCCATACATACCCAGACATACAAACAAGCGGGGTAGAGAGAGATACACCCAATATATACAAAACAATTGTCTCTTTACATATGTCGTCAACAGGATTTCAATTTTTAAAATTATACAACAAGTCTAATCCTCAACAGCTTTGCCTCCAGTCGGACAACTCTTTATCGGGGACGGGACCTGAAAAGGGTGATCAGCCCACAGCGTGAGTCGAAAGACTCAGCAAGCATATGCCTAAACCCGCTTAGAATAGAAAAAACATACAGAGTCGGTCATAAACAGGCGACTTTAAGGTTACAGGGCCCAATCATTACCCACGACTATCAGGCAAACCAGCACATTCACATGCTCAAAATGGAAATCAGTCACACGAACATCAAGAGTTCATATCATGCAAATGCAGCTTTAATGACCTCGGGATCCTCCGGTGGCTCAACAGCACTCCCGGTCCCGGCCAACATTTCGAATAAATACAGTATGCACAAGTCATGATGCGCATCTCAATAACTCAAGTCACATAGATGCGATGTGGCATGCTCAATGAATCGAACACAAATCCTAAGCTTGAGTCATACGAATACAACATGCTCATGCATTTCATGCCAAATGTGAGCACTCTCACACGCATTTCATATTCTTAATCACCCAGATGTAGCATGCTCAAATTACAACTCTTGGGATCCCCGGTGGCTCTCTGGGCACTGCCAGTTCCTTCAGCATTTCACAAAATGTAGCACGCTCAATCCATCATGCACTTATCATGGGCTCAAGTTAGATAGATGTAGATAGAACATGCTCAAATGCTCTACCGGTGGCTCCCTGGGCACTGTCGGTACCATGGACACCCATGCGCTTCACACCAAGAATGAGAATTGTCACGTGCACACCATATTCTCAAATCACACGGATGCAATGAAGCATGATCAAACATCCCATTTGGGATCTGCCGGTGGCTCTCTAGGCACTGCCGGTCTTCCTGTTTCGGGTTGCCGGTGGCTCTCTGGGCACTGCCGAACTCACCCCAATCGATGGCTCTTATAGGCACTGCCAGTCCCCGGCCAGCATCTCGTACGCTTTTAGGCCTGTGCCCTGAACCGTGGCCCTTTTGACACTTCGGTTGGCACCCTTGTCTCTCCAGCGCCTCGTGCTGAACACGTCACAGGCGCAGTACCGCTACCGTGGCTCTCTAGGCACTGCGGTCGATTCTCCTTATTGCTCCATTTCCCGTGGCTCTCTGGGCACTGCGGGCCGTCCCGCACGGTTCTACGCACTCCGCCAAACGCACATGTCTCATGTCAACATGCAATGCATCAATGCCATAACCAGGTAATTCCATTAGTCGTGCAATATTCAAGATGCATCATTTCACACCGCATTCATTATGCGCACAATATCAGGCACGACTATGCAAGCATATATTCAATAATTCTCCAGTGCTCATGCAAACCGATTCTTTGAACACATGCATATTCTCAGGAGCACTCGTCATAGCACACATATTCCCAAAAAAATATATCAAGCATTACATTCACACAACATGCCACGAGACCCATTTCAAGCTCAGATTCCGTTTCAGATTGCCTATCTTCTAGGCACATAATCTGCCGCTCGTGGCTCGCATTAGAGTCCTCAAAGTTATTCACATTCTTCCATGGCCCACATATAAATTTCTCATGACCACCGTTAAATCTCAAGCTATTAACATCCAAGGACATCAATCTTTTGCCCCAAAGCACATATTTTCAGTTTTAGTTTTCACTCAAGGTCGCCTAAGCCTCTAGAGTCCTCAAACTCGACATTTTCTCCCTAGAATCCTCAGGGTTATTCACATTTGCACACATCTCTCGCCAATGTACATCGGGCATGACAGTCAAGCATCATATGCTACAAAGGGTCACATTCTAAGTCTCGGTTTCTGCTTTAGCCTCCCAAATTTCTAGGCACGCAGGCAGGTACATCCGGCTAACCTTAGAACTCACAAAATGATGCTTGGTCATGCATGATCAGCACCTATCGCACATGACCAGCAGCTATCGGGACTCTTAAATCATGTTTCGGGTCTCGTTTTCAATCACGTGCATGATCGCCCATTTAGTGGCCAAACTCCAAGTTAAACATATTGGAACTCATCTTAAGGCACCCCAATGCATAGACATACAACCCGACACGTATGGCTAGCTCTCGAGCCCACAACAACCTCGCTTTTCAATCAAGACCATCTCTAACGCAACACAACCAGCAGCATGTTTTCTCGCCATGGACAGCAAACATTACGCACGACTAGCAGTAACTATCAACTTCCAACAAACATTCAATGCTCAAAAACATGACTATCGGCCTTAGGACTCAATCTAGCATCAATTCTAACATAATCCATCAATCTAAGTCAAGGTTTAGGGGCGGTGCTCACTCTAAGATCGAGCTTGGTGTCGAGGAGGGGACGGCATGAACGACACCAATCCACGAGGATCCGAGTGAGGGCACGAGAGGGAGCTCCAGCGGTCCGAGGTGCCAAAAGCCAGCCTACGTACCCTCTGTTCAAATGAGATTTCCGAATGTTCTAGAGCTCCATTTGAGTTTATTTTTGAATCAAATGAAAGATAAGAGAGAGACAAAGAGACTCACACTAATTTGAGGTCAATCGGAGCAGCGATACTCTCGGAATCGCCGAAACAAGATGGGCACAGAATATGGAAAACTGACTGTGCAGGGGTCATGGTTTCTTTTTTTTTCCGTGAAGTTTAGGGGCTCATCTTGTGAAACAAATTTTAGATCCTCGAAGCTCGTTCTCTTGTGGTTGTGTGGGCGAAAACGGGGGTCGATTCGGGCTCCGGATAAGCCCGAACGAGCCGTTTTCTCTCGGACGCGCGCTGGAACCAGCAGCGACGGGATTTGGGTAGTCAGGTTTGAGGAGCTGTTCCGGCCAGCTCCAGTGGCTATTTGGTGCGATCTAGGTGTCGTTGGAATTTTCTGGAAGAGAGGAAGAGAATGGAAGTGGTTTTAGGGCAAACAGAGATCTACAGAGAAAGTTATGGCCATCGGAAGGTAGGGTGTGCAGGGGAGAGCCGCGAGAGAGTGTCGCGAGAGAGAGAGAGAGAGAGAGAGAGAGAGAGAGAGAGAGAGAGAGAGAGAGAGAGAGAGAGAGAGAGAGAGAGAGAGAGAGAGAGAGAGAGAGAGTAAGAGAGAGAAGTGCTCATGAGTTGTGAGGGAGTAATGGTGGGAAAGAGAAGAATGAGGAAGGAGAGAGGGTTTTCTTTCCAAGGCATGCATTGAGAAGGGAGTCCACCATTGCATGCTTGGATGGGGAAGTGCAAAAGGAACATTCATGGGAAATTGGGGGGCACTAAGTTAGAGGGATTCCCTCTAGAACATAAAACAATTAGGCTCTCCTTTCAAGGTCGGTCCGATGAGTGGGGGACTGACGTAGTACACTTCCTCGAATGCGTGCGGTCGGGACTGGATAAAACTTTACTACGTCTGATACGCTTCGCAAGGCTAATCTAGCCTAATACTCTAATTACTCTAAAAGTATTCTATTCACGATCTAGGGAGTCTCTAACGAGCGAGAGGCGAAATAAAATTCTTTTCTACTTCTGTCTTTCTTTCCAATTTTCAGAGCAACCAATTAATTGCAAAAATCACTTAATCCACACCCAGATCATCTCTATGATATTCTTGGAAGTTCGGTCGTCCAAGTTCGAAATTCGTTTTGTGGCTCCATCCATCTGGCAGCGACTCTAGTAAATACTCAAGCCAACGGGCGGCTCATTGGGAGATACGCGTATCGACTGATCAGGTCCACGTACTTTAAATCCCCAGATAGCCTTTCCCCTTCGGTTGACCAGCTCGGAGTAGCTAATTCCAAGTGAGATTAGACTAGAGCACCCCAATGAATATATCCATTCTATTTATAAAACTCCGAAAATGGATCGAAATTCTGGACTGTCACATTCTGCAAACTCCATGCATTCAAATTGATCCTGATAGCGGGCCTTCACAACGCAGGCTACGATGACCGTCTACTGGGTGTTCTGGCATGCCTCCAGAAAGTTGATGAAGACGTGTGAGAATGCCTTATATTCCCTCTCCAAGTTGGTGCCTTCGATCAGAGAGGCATTTACTTCTCTGAACAGACCAAGGGTCTCAACTTTGACATTCGGATGATGGGTTATGTAAATATAGTCTCGGCCAAGAAAATGATAAAGTCTCCCCCACTTGAACATAACTTCAGTTAGGAAGATGTGTATAGGGAAATTGGTCATTATTGAAGAGAGAATCAAGGCTGAAGAGCAGAATACGAAAGAGAAGAGGAGAACGTGAAGTAGACGATTGGAATGCGAAAGTGATAATCTGTTTCGAGTTAAATATTGATTTCACAAGGGCGGCCTCTATTGACTAGATTTTCCTGTCTGTCATCCCCTTTCGGCGTCACCTTCGTTGGCTTGAATCCCCACCAGTCAGTAATCTCGAGCGAAACGAATCCGAAATCTTTGCAGAAAAGACTTGAGGTGATACCGCCACTTTGAAAAAAAAGAAGAACAGATGACCCAAGTGGGAGACAAAGAAAATCTTCAGCAGAAAAGAAGATAGCATTCATCTTTATGGAAAGGCTCACCAGCAAATCGACGATGGAGATAATGACAGGAAACCTCTATCACGAAAAGATGAAAGAAGACGAGTCGAGTGTGAGACACCATAAAAAAAAGGGGGGTTGAGAAAAATAGAACTCTCGGGAGAAGTAATACAGTTGCTAAACCCACACCTAATTTTAAAAAGAGATGTCATACTCAGAAGAGGGTCTTAAAGCATACGTGGTTGCTCAGAAAAAAATCCAGAGAGGTTCAAAATACAAGAAGATGTAGCAAACCTTGAGAAACCATTAACCAATCGAAGATGTCTCAATCCAACACACTTGAGAGCTACCGTTACTTACTAAATATGGGAGATGAAGAGTTCGAGACTATGTTTGGGATTCTAATAATGGAACTTGGTTCTTCTGCCAACGACGCCCAAGATCTTGATAAAGATAAGGACAGCAACAACAAAGGCCAAAGGAATTGTTACAGTCACCATACTGAGGAGCAAATTCAAAGGCTTGAGGATTTCTTCAGGACGTGCCCCATGCCAGACGGCAAACAAAGAATAGAACTGAGTCAAGAGCTAGGGCTAGAACTTTCGCAAGTCAAGGTCTAGCTTCAGAATAGGCGAACCTGAGTAAAGACTCGTCACAAGCGCCACGAAGCCGAGTTTCTTAGAGCAGAAATTGAAAAGCTCTGAGTAGAAAATAAGATGTATAAAGAAGTTTTTGACTCCGCCGCCTACTCCAACTGCAATATCCTTCTCACTCTCATGAAAGGCAGTATCTAAGGATGAAAATGCCCGTTTAATAGGTGAGTTAGATCAGTTCATAACAGGATCAAGTTCTGTTTGGGGGAGGCACGAAAAGACCGAGCCTATAGGATCAGCATTGAGGCCTCCTAAGGAAGAGGAGATGTTCACTACCAAGCAAGTGACATTAACAACGAGCTCACCGCTATAATCAACTAGTTCGATGTTGATGAGGCACCAGGGCTATAGTATACCCATGGAGCCTGTATTTCGAAGTTGTTGACCACAGGACCTTCAACATGGCTGATGCATACCTAATCCGAAACAAAGCCAGCTGATCATAGGAGAGCCTGTAGAGGAAACAGAACCAATTCTAAACGAATACATTTCATTCCCCTACGTGGGATATTTTCTATCTTTATAGATGTCTACCTTTAATTCAGAAGCAGAAAGCAGTAATTCTCTTTCTCCTATTAAATGCTTGAATCCGCCACTTTACCAAACCCGCGATGAATTAATTACGAATAAAATTTCACGAAAACCCGAAGGGTAACTCTGTATTGTTTCAATTTACCTTTAATCGCTCCAGTTTTAAATTAAACGCCTTCTATTTTCAGGAATTTGCAAACTGGCCCGATAACACGGTCATGCCCAAATACAAAGTCCGCGTATTGAATGAGACTGGGGGTAAACCAATCCGTGGACATTACCACTGGATAGATTGCTTCAAGCAAAGGAAAATATGAGGAAAAAACACTAACAATCTCAAAGAAGGGGATTATAAATTGTCTTGAAAAGCACCGTGATGGGAAATTGTCTAGTAACAAGACTGCACCGTCCCAAGAATTAATACTTAAAAGAAAGCCCCCATGGACGCCTACGGTCTAATAGACCCGATGTCATGGGGGATGACAATGGTCTAAGACGTTCCGAGTTCGATCTCCAAGATTAGGAAATGTTGTAAATACTATGAATAAATAAAATAATATTTTGCACATTTCTTTTTGCAGAAAGAAACGAGAATACTCGACGAACGGTGCTGAAATCAACACTTTACCAAAACTTTGGTAAAATAGCCAACGAAAGTCAAGGAAAACTCAATCCAGCGAAATTAAAAAAATGCTCATGCAAGGCATTCGAGATAAAGGGTAAATCAGTGTCTTTTCCAATTTATCCCTTCCGATACTGACTAACAAGTCTCCTTTCCTTTTTGACAATAACTTTACACTAACATTTAAGATGTTGAAGGAGATAACCCCAAGAGGCAAAATTCTGATCATCTGATAAAATCCAGTCTGATGAAATTGGGGCAAATTGATGGCAAACTCTAACTAGAAAAGGAGAATATATCCTCTTTGACTCATTTGGTTTCGAGAATAACCTTTCTGCTTTCTTTCTTGCAGGGCGCATTCGACCGATGACCATGACAGTTATCAACAATAAAAAGCCCAAATGTTTCACTTCACTCGTGCATTTCGTTGCGCAGGGGCAAGGTCAGAGACAAGCCACTCCTCGACTTAAGGAGTAAACCCCCCAATTTGTTTAATCCGCCCACATTACCAAAGGCAATCCAAATTCTTGAGAATTTTCTCCCATACTTACACATTCTGTAAACATGAGTGATGCTAAAAACTGCCACATCTGCATTGCGTTTACATATTTCGTGATTTATGCATGACTATTCTGCATGTTTAAATTGACAATTTTGACTTGGAGCATAAACGACGCATGATGCATCGAATGTGTAGAATGGGCCATGACAGGATGCTCAAAGGCATGCCATTCCCACACACCTCCCACAGTTAAATCCACAGTGAGTCGTGCGCTGAATAGGTTCCGTATTTCCCAAGGCAAATGGTTTTCTCGCAAAAGGTATGATAACCAAAGGAAAGGAGGCGATCATTTCTCTATCCTAAACACTACATATGACCATTGATAATCCATTTGAGCGGCGATTTCATTTCATAACCCCTGTCAAGAACCACCCTACATTGAGGCTAAACGGAGGTAGTCCTAGCAATACCATGAGGTAAATAGTTAGAAATTTTCTTGCTCGGACTAGCATCAATTTTCGAGTGATTCTTTGCTTTCAGCCTCTTATGGTAATTCGAGTGTCTTAAGACGATGAAAATCATTTGTTTCTCTATCCGATATACTTTTATCCTTTGCATCGCCCAATTGAGCCGGCACATTCGTTTCTTAAAACCCCGTCGATGATCATTGTTCAGTCTAAGACGAAGATGGCATCACCTCAAAATAGACGAACTCAGAAGGACTAAGGTCTATATAAGAGTTCCCGAGTCAACTATTCTAAACAGATGGATATTCATAAGGCACAATCTTTGAAATTTCTTTTTCTAAATAGAAAAAAAAGAGGAGAAATGGAAGAAAATCAATTTCGGGCATGAAAAGCAAAGCGCCAATCAAAAGAAAGGCCAATGCCTATTCAAATCAATATAAATCCCCAATGGGATCTGGTTGCGAAAGAGAACTCTTCAAAGGCGCCCGATGGCAAAATATACACAGTTGAAGTTTACAATGTTCGGGACCAATGATGGTATCAACAGAAATTAACACCATCCTTATACAACAATGGTATTCTTGAAGGACTATTCAAATGGCCGAGACTAGTGACAAAGATGCAATGATCACCAACATCAAACCCACCTCATATATTTTCTAAGCCAAAATAAGCCTTTTTACTTGGTCTCCATTCCTAATCTACGTTACAGCCCATAAAAGTCTTTTCTAATTAAGACGCTTGAATTAATGTAGAGTTGAAAAACTATAAGTATTGCTCGAAAAGGTACGAGCAAGATTATTTCTCTCTCATTTTTACAGGGTTCTTAACTTGTAAATCCGGAGCAGATGATCTAGACTCTTTTATTTAGCCTTTGACCTAGCCTATATTATGGTCCTAACCAAGACCTCCAAATCGGCTTGATCATACCAATTGCAAGATTACTCAGACCCTTACTGAATGTGACGATGGTGAAATTGAGTGATTTCTTTTCAATCCTGCAATCAGCATAAATATCTTTTCTCGAGAGTGAGAGAAAGCCCTTCCGGACTGAAATCCCCTATTCAAATCACATTCGAGGTGTTCATACCATGATAACCTCCTTGAACAGAATTGGTAAAGCAAACTTGACAGAATAGTCATGCATGATCCACATTTTGATTGACTGCATCATGAGTTATTACATAGAGTGCCTCTAATTATTGCAAACTTACCCAAACAATTTTCATGAACCGATAAACTCATTGATGAAAATGCTTGCACATGTTACCATTGATACTGCATTACAGGTAACACATTCTCGATGATCGAGTTACCTTTCCAGGTCTCGAAATTCATTCGGTGATTATTGAATGAACAATCCTAGTCGCCAAGAAATAACCAGACGTTTCTTCTAAATCCTCAAGTGGGTATATCTTCAAGCTGAACCCTTTATAATAAGTTAAATCGAGTTTGAGCTTCTGCAGGACTCTTGGTCTCCCCATATCCCAGAATGGCACCCTTCATGGTAAGTTAAATCAGGTTTGAGTTTCTGTAGGATTTCTGGTCTCCCCAAATCCCAAAATAGCACCATTCATGGTAAGTTAAATCAGGTTTGAGCTTTTATAGGATTTCCGGTCTCCCCAGATCCCAAAATGGCACAATTCATGGTAAGTTAAATGGGGTTTGAGCTTTTGCAGGATTCCTAGTCTCCTCAGATCCTAGAATGGCATCCTTCATTGTAAGTTAAATCGGGTTTGACCTTTGCAGGATTCCTGGTCTCCCCAAATCCTAGAATGGCACCCTTCATGGTAAGTTAAATCGAGTTTGAGCTTTTGGAGGATTCCTGGTCTTCCCAGATCCTAGAATAGCACCCTTCGTGATAAGTTAAATCGGGTTTGAGCTTCCGCAGGATTTTTACTCTCCCTAGATCTCAGAATGGCAACCTTCATGATAAGTTAAATCGGGTTTGAGCTTCTACATGATTCCTAGTCTCCCCAAATCCCAAAATGGCACCCTTCATGGTAAGTTAAATATGGTTTAAGCTTCTGTAGGATTCCTAATCTCCCTAGATCCCAGAATAGCACATTTCATGCTAAGTTAAATCGGGTTTGAGCTTCTGCAGGATTCATGGGCTCCCCAAATCTCAGAATGGCACCTTTCATGGTAAGTTAAATTGGGTTTGAGCTTCTGCAGGATTTCTAGTTTCCACAGATCCCAGAAGGACAGGCTTCATGGTAAGTTAAATCGGGTTTAAGCTTCTATAGGATTCCTGATTTCCCCAGATTCCAGAATGGCACCCTTCAAGGCACCCAAAATCCTTTCTACAGGCACACAAAAGTCCTTCTTATAAACACCAAGTTCTTTCTTCAAGACACCCAAAATCCTTTCTACAGGCGCACAAAGGCACTTTCTACAGGTACACAAAAGTCCTTCTTATAGGCACTGTCGTAACCCTAAAAAAATTTTCGGTCTGGCGAAAATTTTCAGGTTAATGGATTATTAGGTTTATTAGATGGATTAACCTAATACGGACCCTCCCAAGTCCTACCAAATCGCAACTTTGGTTTTTGTTCAAATGATTTTAAAATTTGGAGTCGCCACTAATCATTTTTGGTCGGTTGACTAGAAACCTAAGTAAATTAGCGGGAGGACTAAATTACTTCTACGAAGCAGAGATTATGAGCTCGGGGACTTGGTTACACTAGTTAATTAAAACTAATGCCCTTTCGATACGTTAATTTCATAAATATCTTAATTTGGCAACTCAGGCTTGGTTTAGCCCTAGGGTTCTAGTGGAATGTTCTCTTTTTGTGTTTTCACTTTTTAGATGGGATGCATGGATAGTATCTTTTGGTATTTTCAAAGAGGGAGAGTGTTAACAACTTCTATGCGGTGTTACGACCTCCAATAGGTGGCTCGACCTACTCATTTTGGGGTCGATGATTCGAAGATTTAATTACAAGAAGATAATGACAATAAATAAAGACCACCAATGGATGGCTCAGCCTTGACTTGGCCCTCTCTTTTGGGGTTTAATGGTACAAGAATTAAATTACAGAAAATTAAATTGTGATAAATAAAGACCTCCAATGGATGGCATAGAATTGGCTTGGCTCTCCCCTTTGGGGTTTAATACTATGGAAATTAAGGGCATGCATGATAACGTTTCTATTTATTTGTTTCTGTTCCAAACCATTTCCAAAAATAGGTTTGGAACAGAAACTCCTTTGGCAACGCAAATCTGTTTTTCTATGTCTGGAACAAAAATCTGTTCCAGAAATAAAGTTTGGTCCAAAACCAGAAACAAAAAATTTTTGTTTCTGGCAGAAATAGAAAAAACTATTTTTGTTCTAGAAATTATTTCTGGAACAAAATGGTTGTCATGCGCGCCCTAAATTGCAGGAATTTAAATGACAGTAAATAAAAACCTCCAATGGGCTGCTTAGCATTGGCTTGGGTCTTCCCTTCGGGGTTTAATGGTGCAGAAATTAAATTGCAAGAATTTAAATGACAATAAGTAAAAACCTCCAATGGGCGGCCTAGCATTAGCTTGGCTCTTCCCTTTGGGGTTTAATGGTGCGGGAATTAAATTGCTAGAATTTAAATGACAGTAAGCAAAAACCTCCAATGGGCGGCCTAGCATTGGCTTGGCTCTTCCCTTTGGGGTTTAATGGTACAGGAATTAAATTGCAGGAATTTAAATGACAGTAAGTAAAAACCTCCAATGGGCAGACTAACATTGGCTTGCTCTTCCCTTTGGAGTTTAATGGTGCAGGAATTAAATTGCGGAAATTTAAATGACGGTAAGTAAAAACCTCTAATGGAGGGCCCAACCTTGGCTTGGCCCTCTCTTTTGGGGTTTAAGGTGCAGGAATTTAAATTACAAGAATTTAAATTGCAGTAAATAAATATCTTCAATTAACGGCCTAGCGTTGGCTTGGCCCTCTCTTTTACGGTTTAAGGTGCAGGATTTTAAATTGCAAGAATTTAAATTGCAGTAAATAAGGACTTCTAATAGACGGCCCAACCTTGACTTAGCCCTCTCTTTTGGGGTTTAAGGTGCAGAAATTAAATTGTAAGAATTAGACAACCTCCAACGGATGGGTTTTGCCCTCTCTATTCTGGGGTTTGAATTCTTTAAAATAAAATACAACAAATTGATTCAACAATTTGAGCTAAAATCCATCGACGGGTCGGGTGAGAATTCGATGGACATTCTGGGCTTGTATGGGCCAATTTTGCTTATACCTTCATGAAATCACCATTGGTACGGAGTCGTTATTACGTGACATAAAATATGGGAAAGAAAAGTGGGGGGGGGCAGTGTAGACAATTTGTGCTAATTTGCGACTAAAATCACAAATGAATGAATAAATAAAAACACTTGGCTCGAATTTGCTTACTCGTTGACAATGATGAACTCTTGATTTATGTTGATCGATGAATGAATTGGTGATGATAACCAATAGCTTTAAACTCCCATCATTTTCAAAATTCTCTCTCTCTTTTTGGTATTTTCTTTCTCTCAAATATTTCTTCAATCTCCCAAAATCCTCTCAAACATCCAAAATTTTCTCTCCAAAAAAATTCCCTTCCCAAGCTCACTTCTTCCTCCTTTTATAGCCCACTCATCAATCTCTCATTTTAATTTTTCCACTAACTCTTTTTCATCCCATCTTTCCTTCTCTATTATCATCTTATTTTCTCCATCTCCTCTTCTCCATCTTCCCCTCTCCATCTCTACTTCTTCATATTTCATTCTCTATTCTAATTTCTCCACCAACTCTTCTTTTTATTTTTTGCGAAATAATCTTTCAAATGTGAGGTATTTGCATTCTAGTCCCTGAGATTTTAAGTATTTACAATTCAGTCCCTGGAGAAATATTTCTTTAAATCTAAATATCCTCATAATTTTCGACACACATCTCCTATACTTAGTCGAAATTCATTGCATGTCAAATTTAAGCTCATTTCTTATCACTGAAAATAACACAAAATTTAATTAAAGCCCTTTTGCAAAATTGAGTCATTCTGGGTATAATTGGGCCAAGATGAAGATTTGAAATATTAGAGAATAATGTCACAACTCCTAAAAGTGAAAAATGAAAATAAATTGACTCAGAATTTTTTAGGCCCCAAATGCTATTATTTATTAAATATTTTTCTAATTTCTAAAAAATATATAGTACAAAAAATTATTTTTCATTCGAAAATGATTACCTAAGCTTGGCCAAGTCTTCTAAAGTTGATTTTGCAATTTTCTAATTTTTTTTATTTTTCATAAATTTTCGAAAATAAAAATATCGAAAAATATTGAAAATACGAAAAATCATTTTTTGGTCAAAATTGATTCCTTAGGCTTAACTAAGATCCCCATAGTTGATTTTTTTAATTTTATGAATTTTTATAGATTTTTTGTTATTAACTTTAAAAGAGAAAAGATGATTAAAAACCAGGTGTCAATAGGCACCAAGTCCTTTTTATAGGCATCCCAAAGTCCTTTCTGCATGAACACAAAAGTCCTTCTTACAGGCACCAAAGTCCTTTCTACAGGTACCCAAATTCCTTCTTACAGGCATTTCCATGGAGTGACCCACGATACAGGTCAAATCTTAATCCAATTTAATCAGTAGAATCCTTTCATTAGTAATCTACCATGGGGTGACCTACCATATGGATCAAATCTCAATCAAATTTTGATCAATAGAATCCTTTCACTAGGAATCTACCATGAGACGACCATACGGGTCAAATCTTAATCAAATTTTAATCAGTAGAATCCTTTCATTAGGAATCTACAATGGGGTGGCCTACCATACGGGTCAGATCTTAATCCAATTTTAATTAGTAGAATACTTTCATTAGGAATCTACATGGGGTGACCTACCATACGTGTCAAATCTCAATCCAATTTTAATCAGTAGAATCCTTTCACTAGGAATCTACCATGGGGTGACCTACCATCTGGGTCATATCTCAATCAAATTTTGATCAATAGAATCCTTTCATTAGGAATCTACCATGGAGTGACCTACCATATGAGTCAAATCTTAATCCAATTTTAATTAGAAGAATCCATTCATTAGGAATCTACCATGGGGTGACCTACTATACAGGTCAAAATTCAATCAAATTTTAATCAGTAGAATCCTTTCGCTAGGAATCTAGCATGCCGTGACCTACCATACAGGTTCAGGTTTGTTGACACTTGATTTTTAAATAATTTTATTTTTCAAAATTTTTTAGAAAATCCATAAAAATTCATAAAATTGAAAAATCAACTTTGGGGATCTCAGCCTAGTCTAGGGAACTAATTTTGGAGAAAAAAAAATTTTCCCTATTTTTTTTTGTATTTTTCTGCATTTTTATTTTCAAAAATTCATAAATAAATCATTAAAAAATGAGAAAATTAAAAAAAATTAACTTTGGGAACCTCAGCCTAGCCTAGGGAACTAATTTTGAACAAAAAATAATTTTCCTTATTTTTCATATTTTTCTATATTTAAGTTTCAGAATTTCATAAAAAAAATTCATAAAAAGTGGGAAAATTACAAAATCAACTTTGGAAGCCTTAGCCAAGCCTAGGGAACTAATTTTGAGAAACAAAAACTATTTTTCTTATTTTTTGCATTTTTAATATCTTTAGAAATTAGGAAAACAATATAAAATTAATTAAAAAAATAGCATTTGAGGCCAAAAAATTGCAAAAAATATTCAATATTTTTAATTTAATTTTCCCTTCATTTTTTATGAATAAATTTTGAAAAATTAAGTCTGGAATCTAGGGTTTCTTTGTTAATTTAATTTTTTAGATTATTTAAATAATTCTAGAAATTCCATTTTAGATTTTTAATTTTCCATTTTTACATTTTTAGAGTCTTGTCATCCTCCTTTATTTTTCAAAATTAAAATCCAGTCCATAAGCCCTCAGAATTGTCCAATTTCGATAAAAAGGACCAAAATGCAATTTTTGATTTTTCAAATTAGCCCCAAAAATCACTAAAAATAAAATTAAAAATTTTCTAGGGACTTAATTGAAAATAGGGCGACGTCGCCCTCGAGATTTTGACCTTTTGAATCCAATGGTGGCAACAAGTTTTGCAAAAAGGGACCCTAAGACTTTGGATTTTGCAAAATAGTCCCTCGTGTCAAATTTTAAAATTGGGTTTCTAGGTCAATTCTTGGGATTTGTGGCATGAAAACTCATTTTCCTAATGTATTTTGTGCCGTAGAATTCAATTTTGGGACTTAATTCGAAAAATTATGAGTCTAGGTGTGTCAATTTGAAAAAATAAGCAATTCGGGTCAGTCAGGTCGGGACTAGATCCGACCCGACCCGATTGCCATCATCTTCCCCAGAAACCATCATCTTCCCCCCAAAACCCTATACACGCCTTGAAATTGAAAGGGGAAGAAGGTTGTTGAACAGGGGAGATTCCGAGAGATTGAGGGGCAGTTGAGGCAAAGATTGTATGAGAAAATCTTGGGATTTTCCGGGGAAGTTATGATATGTGGAAAGCGGTATAAGAGGAAAAAGGAAGGCTCTGTTTTAGGGCTTTTTCTGGCTGGCCATTAAAGGGAAACCCGAAGACATTTGAAGGTTCATCTAGGGTAACCTAGAGCAAAGGAAGTCCCACAGATCGTTCCTTAAGCTTCCTGATCATATCCATGCTCTTCCCTCGCATTTTGATTGCATGAAACCCTTCGCCGGCCTCCGAAATACCCTCGGCCTGTGTTGAGCCTGCGAGCTCGTTTCATGGCAAACCGAGCCTAACTGGACACCAGGTAAGCTTCCCCACGTTCCTATGATTCCATTCGACGTTTCTATGAGTTATTTGATACTAGATACGACTAGGACGGATGGTCGCTGGAATAACGCTTGCCGGAACTAAAACGGTGGTTTTATGTCATCTTCCTTAGTCCAAAAGTTGTGTATGCGTGTGTTAGAAAAGGGGAGATTACATTCCAGGCAAAATTAGGGGATTTTGGCGTCTCCTTCGGTGAGACGTCGACCGTTCAACAAAAGTTGACCAAGTCAACGTCCAAGTGGTGCTGACATGGTGCCACATGGCGACCACGTTAACACGGCCATTATGGCCAATTAGGATTTATTACGGTCTTAATCTGACAGTCACGAAAATGCCATGTGTTGAGATCTCGAGATTTTAGGAACAAAAATTCGGATTTGACTTTCAGAATCATTCTTAGAAGAATAAAAAGGATGGACGGTCGGGATTTGGTCTCCCCTTAGCGTCGGCCGTTGGATTTGGTAGGTTAATCTGACGGTTGAGATTTGATCATTAGGTTAGATCTCAGCCGTAGATCCCTTTAGTCAGATCGAACGACCACAGACTAGCTACGTGGCGAGCTCCTGATCGTAGGATTAGAACCTAGGCAGAAAATAAAAAATAGAATAGGAATAAATAAAGAAAATAAAAATAAAACTCAAAAATTTAAAATAAACCTCTCAAAACTACGTCAGTTTGCCCTTAGTTAGTCTGCCTAGGCTTGGGGCCGGGCTTAGGTACAATGGGTCGAGTCTATTTGGCCCAGTACGTATAACAAAAAATAATAATAAATAGTAAAGGAAAAAGAATTTAGAAAATCAATAAAAAAAATTAATTAAAATAGAAAATCAATCAAACATCAAAATTACGTCGTTTTTGTCTTAGGATTTTGAATAGGGCTTGGGTCAGTCGGGCCTAGTCAAATCGACCCGGCCTAGAGAATTAAATAAATAATAAAACAATATAATAAAAAGTAAGTCACATAAAATAGTAAACAAATATATACAATAAAAATAAAAAAATCGGAAAAATCACAAAAAACCTAAAAATCCTAAAAAAATAGAAATTCTAGGAAAATGTAGAATTCATAAAATTCGAGTAAAAATATATAAAAAGTACAATAAAAATATAAAAAAATAATAGGAAGTTCAGAAAATCAACAAAAAAGAAAATAAATAATAAAAAAAATAAACTACGTCGTTTCGGTCCGTAGAATTATATAAATAATAATAAAATAAGAATAAATAAAAATTAATGGAATAAAGAAAATAATGATAAAAATAAAAACAATCAAAAAATCAAAAAAGGAAAAATTCATAGAAAATTAGGAAAATTTTAAAGAAGATGAGGAATAGTGAAAAAAAATAGAAAAATGAATGAAAGGTCCAGAAAAATCCCAAAATTCTCCAGAAAATAGAAAAACCCTTAAAAATCACGAAAAAGTTTAAACAATTCAAGAAAAATAGTGAAAAATCAGAAAGTGCAGAAAATGTCAAAAAAATAGGAAAAATTCACAAAAATCACTAAAATATTCTAAAAAATTGAAAAATAAAATAGAAAAGTCCTTAGAAAATCATAAAAACCTCAAAATAATTTTCAAACAATTCAAGAAAATTCAAAAAATTTTAAAATTCCCAGAAATTCCCAAAACTTCAAAGAACTAAGAAAACATCACATCCAGTTAGTATAACCCATTTTTGACCTCCCTCTTGACACCTGATTTTTAATCATCTTTTCTATTTTAAAATTCATAAAAAAATTCATAAAAATTCTTAAAATTAAAAAAATCAACTTTGGGGATCTCGGCTAGTCTAGAGAACCAATTTTGACAAAAAATAATTTTTTCTTATTTTTCATATTTTTTAATATTTTTCAAAAAATTAGGAAAATATTTGAAATAAAATTGCATTTGTGGCCACAAAATATGAAAAAAAAGAGTTAGTAGTTTTCTTTTAATTTTCTCTTTATTTTGGCCAAAGAAAATGAAAAAAAAATTAATTAATCTTAAATCGAAAATTAATTTGTTAATCTCGTTTTTAGATTAATTGAAAAAAAATTATAGAAAATTCATCTTAGTTCTGTAAATTTTGATTTTTGCATTTTTGAAGTCATTACATTGTTCTCTAATAGTCCAAATTATTCAAAGCCATGATGGTTTTCGTGGTTGTGTTCAATTTTCCAAATTCAATTAATCATTTAATGGAAATCTCTCTCTATCTCTTTGTGGCACGTCTTTCTGTCTGAAGTTGTGTGAGCTTTGTTCTTGCGTAATAATGTTGGCTCAGATTTTCCCCCTATTTAAGCCTAGAAACGAACCAAAGATTCACCTGAATATCGGAGAGGATCTTTTTCTAAATGTCATGCAACATCAATCCGCCATGCTTCGCAAGTTACAACAGTGGGTGAAAAGAAAAAATCACAGATGCACCAAGTGAAGCTGCTAGTTCTAGGCATTTGCTGGTTCCTAAGAATCTTTAGCTATTCTTTTATGAAGATGCTATAACTGTGAATCCTGATGATCCTTTGGGTTGTCCTAGCTTCCACATTAGCTCGGAGCAGTGCTGCCAATGCAGTAAAAGAAAATTTTCAGAAGTGGCATGCTTAGAAGATTCTCTAAGAGCGGTGAAGAACAAGTAGCATCAAAATCATGAGAAGTTAGCTGTCGGTAAAAGCTTTCCAACTCTTCCCTTATCACAAGTATTACTTGTTGCCGTCGGTATGGCCCACAACGTGAAGAAATTATGTAAATGCTAGTGGCAAGAACACTTTGTCGTGTAATGAGCCTGAATATTTGGATTCCGTGATTGATAAGTCCATTTGATGACTAATGTTCATATGATTAGCAGATTCTGGCTAATCTTAACAGGCCATTCATACGACATGCATGGCCACAATTGAGACACGGCATAGAGGAACACGAAATAAAAAAGCACATGAGAGGAAGATGGTGGAACACTTAAAGGTGTTTCCCACTTGGACAAGTAGAGCATGGGCTCTTTGTATCGTAAAAAGAAGAAAAAAAAGTAGAAGAATTTTTTTTTTAAAAAAAGAAAAAACCAGGTCCAATGGAGAAAGTAGGGGGAGATAGAGAGTGACCGGTGGTCCTCCCTCGACTCTTTCCATCGCCGCTGGAGCACGGCTTATCCCCAACGGCCTATTGTGACTCTGACGCCACCTCGATATTTCTGCCACACTTCCCAACCAGCAGTAGTCCTAGAGTAACCTCAGTGTTTCTCTTCATCCTCGTCCAAGATCTAACGCAACCGTAATTGTTCCCACTCCTCACCGTCGACCGATACAGGCCACATCAAGTCGCGTTTCCTTGGCTCAAAACATGAAGACCAGACAAGAAAATCCATGTACGGAACGAGAAGGAAGGACTCAGACACACGTTGATCCGAAACAAAAGCGAACTAGCCCATGCGAAGGTCGAGCCTTAAAAGAAGATTGCATAAGAAGCCAAAAGTGGACTTAGCCATACATTTGGAGAGCTAGAACGTCATGAGGCAGCAATTGTTCGGTTCGCTAAAAAGCCAAGCCACTGCCCTTAAACCCACTTGCAAGATAAGCGCTGAAGCACGGAGTTTGCCGAGGAAGAATTCAAAATCGTTTAATGAAGTCGAAGAAGGGGCGCCGAGTTGGATATTCATCTAACAAATGAAGATGAGGAAGTCCAAAATGAAGAAAAGGAAGGATGACAGCTTGCCAAATCAGAATCCTGAGGCCCGATCATCGGAACTGGAAGTGAACTTAGAAGCGCTGCAACAAAAACAAAGAGGAAATTGCAATTCATAAAAGAGGAAATGCAAAATCAAGTGTCGCGGGAAGATGAATGACCAAAAGCCAATGATCCAACTTAGAACTGAGTACTTTTATGTTTTCATGTTCTTTTTGGTCTTTCGTAATCCAAGCTCACATTTATAATGGTACTTGGTTGAATGCATTGATCAGATAGATGGATGTACTCAGTAAAATCTTAGACGGCTATAGAAATAGAGTTTGGACTCCATCCGAAATAATGAAAAACCCCCCATTTGTGGGAGGCCTCTTCCTACCCTTTATTTGCCTCAATGACTCCGTGCATATGTATATGTCAATGTCTCTCGAGGAAGAGGAGATGTATCACCATCAGACGAGTGGCATTGATGACGAGCTCACCGCCATGATCAACCAATTCAATGTTGATGAAGTACCGGGGCTGTGATATGCACACGGAGTCTATATTTCGAAGCTGGTGATCATAGGTCCTTCAACATGGCCAATGCATTCTAGATCTGGAGCGAAGCTGGCTGATCACTAGAGAACCCACAAAAGAAGCCGAGCAAAACCTGAACGAGGGCATATACTTTATTTACTGGCAGGGGATGTTTTCTACTTTTATCAATATCTGGAATTAATGCCTAAGCGGGCAGTAGTGATTCTCTTCCCCCAATTAAATGCTCGGACCCGTTATCGCACCAAACTTGGAAAAAATTAATGATGAGAAAAATCTGCGAAGACTCGAAAGGGTAATTTCGTATCGTTCCAATTTACCATCAATTGCTCTGATTTTTCAGGAATTTGTGAACTGATCCGAAAACACGGCCATACTCGAATGCGAAGTCCTTTTGGCAAATCAATTCGCGGATATTATCATCGAGTAGACGACTTCAAACAAAGAAAAATACGAGCAAAAGACGCGAGCGGCCTCAAATCTGGGTAGTTTTGTATCGTTTCAATTTATCCCTGGTCGTCTCGAATTCTGAATTACTTTATTCCGTATTAATAGGGGTTGTAAATTACCACGAAGAGCATTGTGGCGTAGATTTACCCAATACGACAAGACCGTATCATCCGAAGATTAACCCTTAAAAGAGAGCCTCCATGGACGCCCATGGTCTAATGGGCCTAAGAGCATGAGAAATAACAGTGATTTGAAGCGAAAGAAATCAGTATACTCGACAAGCAAAATCAAGGCCCATACTTTGCTACAACCTCAGCCCTAATGATAAAGTGTCCGACAAGAACTAGAGAGAAACTCGATCCGGTGAAGCTGATAAGAGACTCGTGCAAGGCATTCAAGATGAAGGGTAAACCAGTATCGTTTCCAATTTATCCCTTCCAATACCGGCTAAAATGTCTCCTTTTCTTTTGACAGGAAATGTTAATACTAAAATTTAACATATCGAAGAAGACACCCCCAAGCGACAATTCAAAACTGCATTACTCGATCTGTTCATATACCTAGGGGCAATCCAAATTCTCCCATTCTTGATATACTTGCACATTTCGTAAACATGCATGACGCTTGAAAATTGCCGCATCCATATTGTGCTTGCACATGCCATGATTCATGTATGACTATTCTGCATGTTTAATTTTGCCAAATCTGGCTTGGGGCATAAACTACATATGATGCATCGAATGTGTAGAATGGAACTTGACATGATGATGAAAGGCACCACATTTCCATACACATCCCATATTTACAGTGAATTGTGTGCCAAATAGGTTCCGTATTCCCCAAGGCAATGGGTTTTCTTGCAAAAAGGTACGATACTAAAAGGAATGAGACATTCATTTCTCTATCCTAAACACTACAGGTAACCATTGACAATCCATTTGAGCGGCAACTTCATTTCATAACCCCTGTCAAGAATCACCTCACATTAGGGCCAAATGGAAGTTGTCCCAACAAATAGCACGAGGTAAATGGTTAGAACTATTCTTGCTCGGGCTAACATCAATTTTCGGGTATTTCTTTGCTTTCAATCTCATATGGCAATTCAAGCGCCTTAGGATGACAAAAAGCATTCATTTCTTTATCCGATACACTCACATCCTTTGCATCACCTAATTGAGCCGGCACATTCGTTTCTTAAAACCCTGTTGGTGATCATTGCCTAGTTCAAGATGAAGATGACATCATCTCAAAGCAGAAGAGCTCAGAAGAAATGGGCCTACATAGAATTCCCGAGTCAACTCTTCAAGTGTGCTAAATCTTTGATATGCATATGTAAATGGCACAATTTTTGGAAATTCTTTTTCTAAACAGAACAAAAAAAAAATGAAAAGGCAAAAAGCGGGACCAAAAAGAAGAAAAAGCCAGTCCCGAGCATGAAAAAGTAAAGTGCCAGTCAAATGCAAGGCCAATGCCCATTCAAATCATTGTCAATGTACACTCAGTGAAAACATCTTCTCTTCTGTTGTAAATTCCTAATGGGATTTGATTGCCAAAGAAGACTCTTCGAATGAGTCAAATTGTAAAATATACTCAGATAAAGTTTATACTGTTCACAAGTGCCAACGGTATCGGCAGAAGTTCACGCCTTCTTCATACAACGATGGTGTCCTTTGAAGGCTATTTTGAGGGCCGAGACTTACGACAAAAATGCGATGATCACCGGTGTCAAACCCACCTCATATATCTTCTAGGCCAAAATAAGCCTTTTAATTCCTTTGTCCCCAATCTCAACCTACGTTACAACCTGTAAAAGTCTTTTCTAATTAAGGTGCTTGAGTTAACGTAGAGTTGAATGATTCAAAACATCGCTCGAAAAGGTACGAGTAAGATTATTTCTCTCTCATTCTTGCAGGGTTCTTGACTTGTAAATCCGGAGCAGATAATGAAGACCTTTTCATCAATGTCCTTGACTCAAAAGAGTCTCCTCTGGTAAGCCTTTGACCCAGCCTATATTATGATTCTAATCAAGAACTCTACATCGACGTGATCGTACCGATTGCAAGATTACTTAGACCCTTACTGAATGTGATGATAGTAAGATTGAGTGATTCCTTTTCAATCCTACAATCATGATAAACGGCTTTTCTCGAGAGTGAGAGAAAGCCCTTTTGGACTAAAATCCCCCATTCATATCACATTCGAGGTGTTCATACTATGATAACCTCCTTGAACATAATTGGTAATGCAAACTTGATAGAATAGTTTTGCATGATCCACATATTGATCGATCGCATCATGAGTTATTACACCGACTGCTTTTAATCATTGCAAACTTAGTTGAACAAATTTTGCATGAATCGATAAACTCATTAATGAAAATGTTTGCACATGTTACCTCTGACAGCGCCCGACAGATAACACATTTTCGATATAATCTGGGTTTGAGCTTGTTGACACCTAAATTTTGATTTTGTTTTTTTATTATTTTGCATAAAAATGAGAATTAGTTCTCGCAAAAAAATAATTCTTCATGCATAGCATATCTAATTTTCTGCATTGCATTTTATCCGACCACCGGCGACAGAAAAGATTAATTTCTTTCCGAAATATTGGTTTGGGGGACAATTAATCTGGATATTATCATATTTCAAATCTTAAAGGACAAATGAGCAAATTGATTTGATAATATCGGAGATTATTAGAGATATCAGAATATATCTTTTGAATTAAAATAGGAAAGATAGATGAGCAAGAAAACCTAATCTCACGCCTATATATACATATGTTATGGACATTCAGAAAGGGGGGGACGGACTGACGTGAGAATCAATAGAGAGCAAGAGAGGGATCAAGCTCAGTCAAAGGGTTCTTCGGTGGTCTCAATTTTGGCTGGTGTCCTTGCTTCTTTCTGCCTGTTGCTCCACTGCTCTACCGCAACCAAGAAAGCCTCTGTTTCACCGAGAAGCTATCACTGTTGCTGCATCATCCACGTTTTTTATCTTCTGCCCAGTTGACCGAGTCTAACCCGGCTGCTGCACCAAAGAAAGAGACTTGCTGCACCGAAGATCCACTGCCTGCCGAGAGCGTAATTGCTGCCCTTGAAGTCAATAATCTCGGCTGGTCTTTATCTTGAAGTGGAGTAGAAGACTTCCTTTGGATCAACACTTTTGGCCCTACTATTCAGCGTTACAACTTGACATCAATTGGTCTTGCGGTAGTCCAGAAAATCTTGAGCTTAGTGCCAAGTTTTGGGTGTAAACAAATTCAGAAAGACGACCTCGTGTAAGTCTCTTATTCTCAAATATACCCATTTACCTATTTGATTATACTTTGCATATTCCGCGTATCTTGCTTGCATCAAAGTGGATATTTTTCAAAATACAGGTTGATTAGGAAAATTTTCTTTCCTAATCCGCAACTTGTCACATAGTCGGGAAAGTCCATCTTTAGGATTATTGATCGAATACTCAATTAGGCAAGGGTTTGCGTTCAATCTTTAATTCGTAATCTTACGAATTAAAGATTAAATTCAAATACTCGCGAAACGTTTGCAAAACTTGAATGATATATCCACTTTCTTGTTTGGATTGATTGGCATATTTACTTTCCTATTTTGACTTGGATTGCCTAATTGTTAGAATATACTCGTCGCATGAGGTGATCTCGAAAAATTCTAAAAAAATTTGCATTCATTCATATGCTATATTTGAACATTGCATATCTTTTAAAAATAGCATCATGTAGATAATTGCATATCTTACTTTTTGTAAAATATTTAGGTTAGATTGCATTTTAGGATAGAAATTGCATGTTTTAATAGAATATCATGTCTAAAATAATCCATCTTTAATATATTAGGGTTTGGGTCAATTTAAACTCTAAAATATGCAAGATAAATATTGTTTTGACATAGTTCTATTTTAGGAAATAAATTCATCCGAAAGTAAAAAAATCATACTTGCCATGTCATCTATGCTTCGTCATCATTGCCATATCATTATTGCCACGTCATTTATGCCATGTTATCCTTACCATGTCATATTTGCTATGTCATCCTTGCACATCACACCTGCTATGTCATCCTTGCTTGTCATCTATGCCATGTCATCCATGCACGTCATTACTTTTTTTTTGCCATTCCATATAGGTTGCATTTTAGACTTGCATTTAATTCATGTCATTGCATCTTAGAATAATTTCATGCATTGCATATAGTATAATCTTTCATACATTTATAAAAATCGAAAACTAAAAAAAAAGAAGTAATGTTTTGTGTGGCACATGCTCCTTTGATTTCTGGATGTTCAATTAATTGATTGTGCAACCGCATGATAACCTTTGTTAGTGACTTAGGTTAAAATCAATTAATGTTGCCTTCTCAAATGACTTTTTCATGAAATAGAATGGTACCGAAAGGGTGTTAGAGTAATCTAGCGTAATCAAGTCCCCGAACTTTTAATCTCTGGTTCGTAGAAGTAATTTAGTTCTCCCGCTAATTTACTTAGTTTTCTAATCGACCTACCAAGAACGATTAGTGGCGGCTCCTATTGAAAATCTTTGCATGTTAAATATTAAACCATAAGTTGCGATTTGGTATGGGCTTGGGAGAGTCCGAGTTAGGTTAGTTAAATAATTAGCCTAATAATCCATTAACCTGAGAAAAATCATTTTTTAGGTCGCGACAGCTTGGCGACTTCGCTGGGGAGTGAATACTTAATTTTTTCGAAAAAATAAAGTGACTTATTCATTCATCTTGAAAATTTTCGAAATTTTAAAATTCATGTGGACTTAGGCCGATAATTTCATGAAAAATTGCATTTTTGTTTGGCAATTAGGTTCCAGGTAAGTCCCTAACCATGTGTTAAATGGTTTTGCAGATAGGAGTTATAAGGGGAGGAGTGTTTGTCTAACCCTTTGTTTTGCAGGTTTTGGTGTTTGGGAATTGTTTGTTCAATTATGCATTTTGAAGCGGTGTTTGGATTTAACTGTTGTGCATGATTAATTGTTTTAGCACTACACCACATACGTCCCATGGCCGAACCTGGGCCACTAGTTTTAGGATGGTATTGAGATTGGCTCTAGCATTCACCGTGAGATCACGTTGAAAGTTAGTCGAAATTCAATCCCAAATCTTTTTCAAAAATGAGTCTCAAAAGTTAGAACTCTCGCTCGGTAAGATTACCAAAGCGGGAGTTATAATTTTTAACTCGAGTAGCCGAAGTGGAAAAGCCCGGCTAATCCTGGTTACGTCGTGGGATCACGACTAATCTTGAGTATGTGCGCGAGATTGTCGCCTTGCCGTAAGTCTTTCGCTTCAATTTGTGAGCCTTTAGGATAGTTAGATTAAAGTTAACCCATGAATCATATGCATGTCCATGTGATTGTTTATTTTCCTATCCCATGGTAAAGTATGCTCCTGAACTTCATCTTGTCTCATTTTATTTGGGTCGGTCCATGATACTTAGGGTTTGTGGCACGTGGTCTATAGACAATGGGACACATCGACATCCGTTTCGTGTATATTCCGAAGGTTGAGTTGAAGCAGATGTGGGGCCGTTTGAGTATTGATGCACGGAGCTATGTCCTTAGCCATATGGGTCATATGTTGCCACTTTTGGATATCGGATTACAAGCCGGGGTCATGCAGGCACTCGCACATTTTTGGTGCCCATATACCGCTACCTTCATTCTAGGTAAGCATGGGCTCACTCCGACTTTTGAAGAATATAGCTTTGCTATTGGAAAACCTTTGAGTAATCATTTAATTGGTCCTTGTGTGGAAATGGATTCAATTGTCATCTTTGCTGAATTTTTGAACATTAATGAAAATAAAATGAGAAAAGTTTTGAGAGAAAATTGCCATATGTGTCCTTTCTCATTCCTCATTGAATGTTTTTATGAGAGCAATTCATACTTGCAAAGTAGGATTTTTATTCTAGCTTTCTTCGGGCTTGTGATTTTTCCACTCCAAAAGAATTTCATTAGTACATCCATGGCTTGGATAGCTAGGCAAGTTTGTAGTGGAATGAATTTTACTAATGCTATCCTAACCGAGACTTTTATATCTCTAACTCGTTTTAAGCAAAACAAGGATAAGACATTCCATGCTTCGGTTGGACTTTTGCAAATGTGGTTTTTCTCTCATTATGCTAAGTTTGGTTCCATGATGACTATCCCTCGGATAAATCAAGAGGAAAACCCAATTGCAAAATTTCAAAAATTGCAAAAACATACCGATGGATTGTCTTATTCCCAGTGGATTGATTTATTTAAAGATCCAAGTCCCGAGGTTTTTCTTTGGCAAGCTATATGGTTCCAAGTCTTTGAGGCCCATTTGTACCATGGTGAACGGTAGCCCATACTTCTCTTGGGCATTACCGGCGCAACAAGGTATCACCCTCTCCGGGTGGCACGACAATATGGAGTTTTGCAGGATATTCCACCACCTTTGGGGCCGAACATTTTCCAAATTGAATTTATTGCGGCTGAGAATTATGGAACTGAGATCAAGCGCTTTGATCAGACTTGGCTCAAGTCCAAAGCTCGTCCATTATCACTACCCAAGGCGAAGCACAATGGGAAGGAAAGGCTTTATCATGCGAAAGCTCGGTATATTCAGCATCATTTTATACCGGCTCATATGCTTCCAAAATTCCCGTTGGTGACCGTGAAGCCCACCCGTCAAGCCGAGATTGAAGCCTATGAGAAGAAGATGCAAAAGACCAAGAAGCAAATGAAGACTTTGGTTAAAGAGAATGCACGACTTCGGAAAGAGTTGGAAGCCCATTCGTTTATAGATCATGTTGCCACAAAGAAAAGAAAATCAGTTTGATTTAGGAGTCTTGTTTCATGTTTAATTGCAATTTCGTGATTTCATGACTTTTTCTTGTAATAAAGGTTACTGTTCAGACTTACCTTCTGATCTTCCATAATTTTTAATGAATTCCTCAATTTTAATTGACTCATCATGTCTCCATGGAAAACGTTCATAAGATCCTAATCCATGACCTCAAAAAGTTTCAGATCAATCCAGTATGTTTTCCAATTATTACGGAATTTAAGATGAAAGAACAACAGTCTGGATTCCAGAATTTTTCCGACTTCACTTTTATTTCTCCATTTACGACTAGTAAACGTGCTTTTTTGAGAAAAATAAAAACATGAAAGTTGTAGAATGGGCTTTAAATTAGTAAACTGGAGATTTTCGGGCATCAATTCACATTTTTGATGGCCCATTTGTCCCTCAAACAAAAACAGACGAATCCGTTTTCTGGACATATTTTTTGGAAAGATGCATTAAACTGTATTGATCTGGACGTTTTCAACAGAAACTCAAAACATAAAAGTTGTTCATCATCATCTTATCTATGCTCCCATAACTTTTCACATCATTTCGTTCATTCCATGAATTGATACGAAGTTTTTCGTGAAAGTCGACGAAACTGGAATCTTTTGAATCAATCCCCACATCATGGTTGTTTTTGTTTTTGGGTCTAGAGGAATGTCATGGACCAACTCGTCATTATTTTTCCTCATGCTGATCATGTAAATTCAATTTTTGAAGGTAATTCATCACGGGAACTCCACACCCCCAAAACACCCGTTTGAAAGCAAGGAAAATGGCTGATCAAGCTGAGATCGTGGCTATTGTGGATGAGAAATTGAAGGAACATATGAGCACGATGAATGATCAGATGGCCGTTCTGACCCAAGTGATGGAAAATTTCATGGCCAAGCAACAGTAGATCGGTTCCAGCTCCCAGTTTGGGACTCTAGCCCCGGCTCGCCCAGGGCTCCGTCCTAACAAAGCTCACATGATGAATGATGATCCCACCATACCTTTAGATGAAGTCATTCAGACATGCATTGACATGCCCTCTATAACACCGGCTTCTCAACTTGTTCTTACTCCTCCTCAAGCCCCGAATGATGAAAATGCCAAGGTTATCGCAAGACTTGAACAAAGGATACGTAATATTGAAGGGACTCAGAACGTTCCCCCGATCGACTTGTCGGTGTACACCAGGGTACAGGTACCAGAGAAGTTCAAGATGCCGACTTTCGAGAAATACGATGGCACATCAAATCCGGTACAACATATCGAAATGTATCAGGGCCTCATGAATAAATACGTCTCGAATGGACCCCTAATGGTCCAAACCTTCCAGGCGAGTTTAAAGGATGCCGTTATGCGTTGGTACACCAACCACCAAGTCAATCTCATGGATTCGTGGGAAGAAGCTGCTAATGCCTTTGTCAAACATTTCAAATTTAACCTTGACATCACCATCACTCGTGAAGATTTGGAATGTGCTGAACAGAAAAAGGGCGAAACCCTAAAGGAGTATGCTACTCGTTGGAGGAATATGGCGGGACAGATCATGCCTGAGCCTCCTGAACGTGACCTGATGAAGTTGTTCGTGGCCACACTTCCACAGCCAATTCGCTCGCGAATATTGGTGACAGCCGTCCAATCCTTTAGCCAGTTGGTTGCAATGGGTGAAGAGATAGAGTCAAGACTCAAGAAGGGATGGTACGTTGATTCAAGCTCCTCTGGCAAGAGATTCTTCAGCAAGAAGGATAAGGAGTCGGCCCTTGAAGTAAACATGACTTATGTCCAGAAGCCTTCAGTTCAGACACCTAAAGTACAAGTCTCCAATCGACAGGCGGCCAACTTCAGTTCACAAGATCAGGGAAAATATCAGCGAAGGAATCGTCAATTTTCGCCTCTTCCTGGAACTCCGTCCCAGGTATTGGCTGTGTTACGTAAGAAGGAGCTTCTGTCCACTGAGCCGTTGCGACCTGGTTATGCGACTTTTCCAAAATATGACCCGTCGAAAAAATGTGATTATCATCAGGGGGAGCCTGGGCATGACACAGATAATTGTTCAGTACTCAAGAATCGTATTCAAGACTTGCTCGAATATGGGGCATTTTCCTTCCAAACGAATAGCCAACCGAATGTGCAGAGTAACCCGCTTCCAAATCATTCAGGCAATGTTTGAAGAATCATTGGTATGGATGGGCACAGGCCCATATGAGTAACATTTTTATGTTTTTGCTTTTCCCCTGCGTGGGAACCTTTATTGCTTTCTAGGACTTTTCATTCTAATTAGGATTTCCCTTTCAATAAGATGTAATTTTTTTTATTCATAATCAATAAAATTACAGAAGTTTTTTCATCATTTTTGGAATTTTTTTGAAGTATCCTAAACCAACCCAATGACGACAACCAACGATCGAAAAATATGTTATCCATGGTAAGCACTGAGGGTTGGGCTTCTCAAGAATTCTTCTCCTAAGGTTTTCAAAAACAAAAGGCTTTTCAAGAAAAATCTTCGAAAATGGCTAGCATGCAGTTTAACCCTAGTTGTCCTACTGATCCATCTACTATATGTTTCAGAATCAATTCAGGGGCAACGACGGACATTCTTATTCCAGCTATGCATCAACTCGATCGATTCTCGAACTAGTCTGCGCAATCTCTGCATGAGTTTTGGACCCCGTAGTTCATAGTTAAGCTAGAAGACCTGGCTGATCCCGTACGAGCTTATACATCATGGGCAAGTATCGGATGGAATGTTTGCCAAAACCTAAGACCAAATTCTTAACATTTGTCATACCTGGGAGGCCAAATCTTTGCAAAGTTATAGCCACCCGATGCGATCTATTCTAACAATAAATAGGGCAAAATGGCAGTGAACCCCAACTTGGGAAAGGGAGTATGTCTTTTCTGTTTCATGCCATTTTCAAGATGATGCTCAATTTTTCTTCTTATAGGGGCATATGACAAACATGACAGTCATCTCCAAAAGACAGTTAGAGTATCTTGAGTCCTTACCTGATTTATTTCACACACATTTCTCCTTATGCAAGGGCAAAAGTCAGGAACGAGTCTTTCCCATTCCAAGGATTAAGCTCTCAAACTTGCTAAACCATATGCAGGGGCAGTCTACAGTCCCCAATTCCTGAGAGTTTTCTTGCAAATTTGAACGCGTTTGCATAGTTCATTTCTTAAGAATATGCATGAATCTTTCATAAAACTACGCAATTCATTGCTACATTTTGCATGCTTAAAAGGTGCTTACATATTGCAAAATTTCTTGCATGGTTTTGTCTGTATTGCTAATCTTCAATGGCGAAGAGTTCTGATCAGGCAATCTGTTCCATTCTATGAAAATGATCATATTGAATGAGGAATGTCAGAACGATGAAAGGCACACCATTTCCATACATATCCAGTATATTATTTCATAATGGGAATTGAGTGAAGTTTCCATGCTGACAAGGTAAAGGGTTATCTCGCGAAAAGTAGGACAACCAAAGTGATGTGAGGCGTTTATTTCTTCTATCATACACACTACAGGTTATCCTTTGTTTAGCCCTTTTGGACGGAGGATTCATTTCTTACCCCTGTCAGAAACAACCCCACACTGGGGCAATTACTAGAAAGTTCAAATGATTAGAATTTTCTTGCTTTCACTTGCATCAATCTTTGAGTATATTTATTACATGTAAATTTTGTGTTAGCTCAAGTGCCTTAGACATGACGAAGAGCATTTTCTTTCTATATCCCCACACACCATACCCTTTGCTTACCTAATTTGAGCGGTGAACCCATTTCATAACCTAATTGGTGATCATCCCTATGGCAAATCAAAGAGTTCATCTCAAAGTGTTGAAATAACTAAAGTTCAAAGCAACTTCGGACAATTGGAAGTTCAGGGAAGAGTCCAAAAAAAAGGGGGTGAAAAAGAAAAAAAAGAAAAAAAGACTCCATCAAGCGAAGCTCTCTCTCAAGAAAAATTCTCTGTATCTAAAAAAAAAGGGAAGGGAGTCAAGAAAAATTTCTCAAAAAAAAATCTCTCTAAAAAAAAAGAGGAGAAGAAAAATGAAAAATGAAAAATGAAAGAGAGAGGCTTCAACAAAAATGGAGTCGATATGCAAAAGTATTCCTCAAAGAAAAGAGACCATTTGAAGGTTTGCTTGTGAAACAATTGCCAGAGCAAAAACATGAAGACTGGATGATCACCAATTCCCACAATTCATGATATACCCACTTGTCATAAAAATGCCATTCATTTCAAGCCTACCCAGACCTACGTTACAACCCTTATCAAAGTCTCTTCAGATTAGGGCACTTAAGTTAACGTAGGGTTTTATATGCTTATAAATATTGCTTGAAGAAGTGCAAGAAAGTTTTTTCTATCTCATCTTTGCAGGATTTCTGACTTGTAAACCCGATGTAGCTGAAGATATCATTTCATTTCAAAGCCAAAATGACTCTCAAATGAGTCCCCTTTGCTAAGCCTTTGACCGAGCCCGAATTACAATCCCTACAAAGACCTCTCGGATTAGTCTGGTCATACTGATTGCGAGAATACCCAGACCCTTGTCAAACATAATGATGACAGTTCTGAGTGATTTTCATACCCGTATCAATGGTCGGGTTCAAAAAGCTTTTTTTCAAGAGAGTGAGTAAAAGTCCTTTCTGACTGAAGGTTTCTCATTCAATGTGATCAAAATTATCAAAAGGATCATGCAGGTTTCCTTATTGATAGAATTCCCCAGTGAAGCTTTGTAATGCAAGCAAGCAAAAGAGTTTTTACTGGCATATGATGTTGCATTTACATTGATTTTATGCACATGATCATTTTAATTCTATTTCAAGTGAATAAGCAAGTGTGATACAGTCAACCTGTCTATTCCTTGATCGTTGTCCAGAAAAACCAGGTATGTTTTCTAATTATCCCTCAAGGACATTTCAGTGGCTCTATTGACCTAAGTTCACATTTCAACCTGTGTATTGACTTGACTCATCTCAGGCGCACACTCTTATGCGTTTGTTTTGTCTCATCTCAGATGCACCCCCCTTTTGGTGTTCACACTGATAAGATTAGTGTGGCTCACCCCTTTTCTGTGTTCATACTGATGAGATTTGTATGATACACTTTCCGTGTTTGCATTGATAAGATGCACCTTGATGTGTTCATGACATATCCATTTTTGTATTCACACTGATGAGATTCGTGTGATACATACCTTTTTGTGTTCAGGTTGATGAGATTCGCTTGACGCACTCCTTTTTGAGACATTCTCAATTTACGGCGACCCGCTAAAACGATGGTGGTCCCAAGAGAAATTTTACCAACTCACGAAGATCCGCTAAAACGATGGTGGTCTCGAGAGACATTCTCAGTTCATGGCGACCCGCTAAAACGATGGTGGTCCCAAGAGAAATTTTACCAACTCACAAAGACCCGCTAAAACGATGGTGGTCTCGAGAGACATTCTCTAGCTCATGGCGACCCATTAAAACGATGGTGGTCCCAAGAAAAGTTTTACCGACTCACGATCGACCTGCTCTCGTGATCTCGAAAAGCATTCTATTGACTCATGGTAACCTGCTGAAACGATGGTGATCCCAAGAGACAAAAGATAGGCCACAGTACCTTGAGTTCCATGCATCAACAAGAAGAAGCTTGGAAACCAAGGGAATTGTTAGCATTATGAGATGTCTGGTAAGACCAATGTTTCATGTGCGATCCATGTGCAGGTTTCTCTGATCCATTTTCTTGGAAGATAGAAGTCTTAACACATGTTATTTACAGTTCTGCATATCATGTGTCATTTCATTTGCATAGAAAATGGGATTAAAACTCCCACAAAAATCATCATCAATTTCATTTGCATTGGCAAAATTTAGGTTCAACTTGGTCTTTGAGCAAAACCTCTGCGAGCCTCCACTCAAAGAGGGGCAGCTGTTGACACCTAAATTTTGATTTTGTTTTTTTATTATTTTGCATAAAAATGAGAATTAGTTCTCGCAAAAAAATAATTCTTCATGCATAGCATATCTAATTTTCTGCATTGCATTTTATCCGACCACCGGCGACAGAAAAGATTAATTTCTTTCCGAAATATTGTTTTGGGGGACAATTAATCTGGATATTATCATATTTCAAATCTTAAAGGACAAATGAGCAAATTGATTTGATAATATCAGAGATTATTGGAGATATCGGAATATATTTTTTGAATTAAAATAGGAAAGATAGATGAGCAAGAAAACCTAATCTCACGCCTATATATACATATGTTATGGACATTCAGAAAGGGGGGGACGGACTGACGTGAGAATCAATAGAGAGCAAGATAGGGATCAAGCTCAGTCAAAGGGTTCTTCGGTGGTCTCAATTTTGGTTGGTGTCCTTGCTTCTTTCTGCCTGTTGCTCCACTGCTCTACCGCAACCAAGAAATCCTCTGTTTCACCGAGAAGCCATCACTGTTGCTGCATCATCCACGTTTTTTATCTTCTGCCCAGTTGACCGAGTCTAACCCAGCTGCTGCACCAAAGAAAGAGACTTGCTGCACCGAAGATCCACTGCTTGCCGAGAGCGTAATTGCTGCCCTTGAAGTCAATAATCTCGGCTGGTCTTTGTCTTGAAGTGGAGTAGAAGACTTCCTTTGGATCAACACTTTTGGCCCTACTGTTCAGCGTTACAACTTGACATCAATTGGTCTTGCGGTAGTCCAGAAAATCTTGAGCTTGGTGCCAAGTTTTGGGTGTAAACAAATTCAGAAAGACGACCTCGTGTAAGTCTCTTATTCTCAAATATACCCATTTACCTATTTGATTATACTTTGCATATTCCGCGTATCTTGCTTGCATCAAAGTGGATATTTTTCAAAATACAGGTTGATTAGGAAAAATTTTCTTTCCTAATCCGCAACTTGTCACATAATCGGGAAAGTCCATCTTTAGGATTATTGATGGAATACTCGATTAGGCAAGGATTTGTGTTCAATCTTTAATTCGTAAGATTACGAATTAAAGATTAGATTCAAATACTCGCGAAACGTTTGCAAAACTTGAATGATATATCCACTTTCTTGTTTGGATTGATTGGCATATTTACTTTCCTATTTTGACTTGGATTGCCTGATTGTTAGAATATACTCGTCGCATGAGGTGATCTCGAAAAATTCTAAAAAAATTTGCATTCATTCATATGCTGTATTTGAACATTGCATATCTTTTAAAAATAGCATCATGTAGATAATTGCATATCTTACTTTTTGTAAAATATTTAGGTTAGATTGCATTTTAGGATAGAAATTGCATGTTTTAATAGAATCTCACGTCTAAAATAATCCATCTTTAGTATATTAGGGTTTAGGTCAATTTAAACTCTAAAATATGCAAGATAAATATTGTTTTGACATAGTTCTATTTTAGGAAATAAATTCATCCGAAAATAAAAAAATCATACTTGCCATGTCATCTATGCTTCGTCATCATTGCCATATCATACTTGCCATATCATTATTGCCACGTCATTTATGCCATGTTATCCTTACCATGTCATATTTGCTACATCATCCTTGCACATCACACCTGCTATGTCATCCTTGCTTGTCATCTATGCCATGTCATCCATGCACGTCATTACTTTTTTTTTTGCCATGCCATATAGGTTGCATTTTAGACTTGCATTTAATTCATGTCATTGCATCTTAGAATAATTTCATGCATTGCATATAGTATAGTCTTTCATGCATTTATAAAAATCGAAAACTAAAAAAAAAGAAGTAATGTTTTGTGTGGCACATGCTCCTTTGATTTCTGGATGTTCGATTAATTGATTGTGCAACCGCATGATAACCTTTGTTAGTGACTTAGGTTAAAATCAATTAATGTTGCCTTCTCAAATGATTTTTTCATGAAATAAAATGGTACCGAAAGGGTGTTAGAGTAATCTAGCGTAATCAAGTCCCCGAACTTTTAATCTCTGGTTCGTAGAAGTAATTTAGTTCTCCCGCTAATTTACTTAGGTTTCTAATCGACCTACCAAGAACGATTAGTGGCGGCTCCTATTGAAAATCTTTGCATGTTAAATATTGAACCATAAGTTGCGATTTGGTATGGGCTTGGGAGAGTCCGAGTTAGGTTAGTTAAATAATTAGCCTAATAATCCATTAACCTGAGAAAAATCATTTTTTAGGTCGCGACAGAGCTTCTGTAGGATTCCTGGTATTCCCAAATCCCAGAATGACACCCTTCAAGGTAATTTAAATCGGGTTTGAGCTTCTGTAAGATTACTGGTCTCCCTAAATCCCAGAATGGCACTATTTAAGGTAATTTAAATCGGGTTTGAGCTTCTGTAGGATTAGTCTCCCTATATCCCAGAATGATACCCTCCATGGTAAGATAAATCAGGTTTGAGCTTCTGTAGGATTTCTGACCTCCTCGGATCCCAGAATGGTACCCTTCAAGGTAAGAAAATGTGGGTTTGAGCTTTTGCAGGATTCCTAGTCTTCCCAGATCCCAGAATGGCACCCTTTAAGGTAAGTTAAATGGGTTTGAGCTTCTGCAGGATTCCTGGTATTTCCAAATCTCAAAATGGCTGCCTTCGAAACACACTAAAGTCCTTTCTATAGGCACCCAAAGTCCTTCTTACAGGCACACCAAAGTCCTTCTTACAGGCACACCCAAAGTCCTTCTTACAGGCACACCCAAAGTCCTTCTTGCAAGCACACCAAAATCCTTCTTACAGGAACACCCAAAGTCCTTCTTGCAGGCATCAAAGTCCTTCTTACATGTACATCAAAGTCCTTCTTACAGGCATACCCCAAAGTCCTTTCTACAGGCACACAAAAGTCCTTCTTACAGGCAACCCAAGTCCTTTCTACAGGCACTAAGTCCTTCTTACACGCAACTCAAGTCCTTTCTACAAGGCCCAAGTCCTTTTTACAAGCACACTAAGTCCTTTTTACATGCACCCAAAGTCCTTTCTACAGGTACACAAAAACCATTCTTACAGGCAACCCAAGTCCTTTCTACAGGCACTAAGTTTTTCTTACAGGCACTAAGTCCTTTCTACATGCACCAAGTTCTTCTTACAGGCATCTCCATGGGGTGACCCACCATACGGGTCAAGTTTTAATCAGATTTTAATCAGTAGAATCCTTTCGCTAGGAATCTACCATGCGATGACCTATCATACGAGTTCAGGTTCAACCACCATAAGGTTTTCTTATAACGAATCCTTAGCTTTTCATTCCACTTTTAGTAGAGCATTCACGTCAGGTAACAGCCAAACAACGAGCATGTAAGTTATAGGTAAATCGCCTCCCTATCTCTCCCTCACTTCACAAGAGCTTCTTCAAGCCTGGTTTGGAACGAAACTTACAAAGAGGGGTATTGGAGATCAAGTGTCATGACTCTTTTTATTTCATTGTGTTTAGTCGATAAGGATTCACGTGTCATTTCGCCTTTGAAATGAACCTCCACCGAGGGTTCTTTCAAAAAGGGGCAGCTGTTGACACTTGATTTTTAATCGTCTTTTCTCTTTTAAAATTAATAAAAAAAATTCATAAAAATTCATGAAATTAAAAAAATCAACTTTGGGGATCTCGGCTGAGTCTAGAGAACCAATTTTGACAAAAAAAAAATTCATATTTTTCGTATTTTTTAATATTTTTCCAAAAAATTAGAAAAATATTTGAAAATAAGTTTGCATTCGTGGCCACAAAATATGAAAAAAAGAGTTAGTAGTTTCTTTTAATTTTATCTTTATTTTGGCCAAAGAAAATAAAAAAAATTAATTAATCTGAAATCGAAAATTAATTTGTTAATTTCGTTTTCAAATTAATTGAAAAAAAATTATAGAAAATTCATCTTAGTTCTGTAAATTTTGATTTTTGCATTTTTGAAGTCATAACATTGTTCTCTAATAGTCTAAATTATTCAAAGCCGTGATGGTGCACTTTTCGTGATTGCATTCGATTTTCCAAATTCAATTAATCATTTAAAGGAAATCTCTCTCTCTCTTTCTCTCTCTCTCTCTGTGGCACGTCTTTCTGTCTGAAGTTTTGTGAGCCTTTATTCTTACGTAATGATGTTGGCTCGATTTTTCCCCCTATTTAAGCCTAGAAACGAACCAAAGATTCACCTGAATATCGGAGAGGATCTTTTGCTTAATGTCATGCAACATCAATCTGCCATGCTTTGCAGGTTACAACAGTGGGTGAAAAGAAAAAATCACAAATGCACCAAGTGAAGCTGACGCGGAGCCTATAGCTTCAATCAGATGTCCTCATGGGCAATTTATGCGTGAGCAGGGTGCCGGTTCTAGGCATTTGCTGGCTCCTAAGAATCTTTGGCTATTCTTTTATGAATATGCTATAACTGTGAATCCTGGTAATCCTTTGGGTTGTCTTAGCTTCCACATTAGCTCGGAGCAGTACTGCCAATGCAGTAAAAGAAAATTTTCAGAAGTGGCATGCTTAGAAGATTCTCTAAGAGCGGTGAAGAACAAGTAGCATCAAAATCATGAGAAGTTAGCTGCCGGTAAAAGCTTTCCAATTCTTCCCTTATCACAAGTATTACTTGTTGCCGTCGGTATGGCCCACAACATGGAGAAATTATGTAAATGCTAGTGGCAAGAACACTTTGTCGTGCAATGAGCCTAAATATTTGGATTCCGTGTTTGATAAGCTGACATGTGAGAAGGCTCTTGTTGGAGCTTAGTCCATTGGATGACTAATGTTCATATGATTAACAGATCCTGGCTAATCTTAATAGGCCATTCATACGACATGCACGGCCACAATTGAGACAGGGCATAGAGGATCATGAAATAAAAAAGCACATGAGAGGAAGATAGTGGAACACTCAAAGGTGTTTCCCACTTGGACAAGCAGAGCATGGGTTCTTTGTACCTTAAAAAGAAGAAAAAAAGTAGAAGAATTTTTTTTTAAAAAGAAAAGACTAGGTCCGATGGAGAAAGTAGGGGGAAATAGAGAGTGACCGGTGGTCCTCCCTCGACTCTTTCCATCGCCGCTGGAGCACGACTTATCCCTGATGGTCTGTTGCGACTCTGACGCCACCTTGATATTTCTGCCACACTTCCCAACCAGCAGCAATCCTAGAGTAACCTCAGTGTTTCTCTTCATCTTCGTCCAAGATCCAACGCAACAGTAATTGTTCCCACTCCTCACCGTCGACCGACCCAAGCTACATCAAGTCATGTTTCCTTGGCTCAAAACATGAAGACCAGACTAGAAAAGCCATATACGGAACGAGAATGAAGGATTCAGACACACATTGATCCGAAAAAAAGCGAACTAGCCCATGCGAAGGTCCAACCTTAAAAGAAGATTGCATAAGAAGCCAAAAGTGGACTTAGACATACATTCGGAGAGCTGGAACGTCATGAGGCAGCAATTGTTCGGTTTCCTAAAAAGCCAAGCCACTGCCCTTATACCCACTTGCAAGACAAGTGCTGAAGCACGGAGTTTGCTGAGGAAGAATTCAAAATCGTTTAATGAAGTCGAAGAAGGGGCGCCGAGTTGGATATTCATCTAACAAATGAAGATGAGGAAGTCTAAAATGAAGAAAAGGAAGGATGACAGCTTGCCAAATCAGAATCCTGAAGCCTGATCATCGGAACTGGATGTGAACTTGGAAGCGCTGCAACAAAAACAAAGAGGAAATTGCAATTCATGAAGGAGGAAATGCAAAATCAAGTGTCGCGGGAAGATGAACGACCAAAAGCCAATGATCCAACTTAGAAGTGAGTACCTTTATGTTTTCATGTTCTTATTGGTCTTTCGTAATCCAAGCTCACATTTATAATGGTACTTGGTTGAATGCATTGATCAGATAGATGGATGTCCTCAGTAAAATCTTAGACGGCTATAGAAACAGAGTTTGGACTCCATCCGAAATAATGAAAAACCTCCATTTGTGGGAGGCCTCTTCCTACCCTTTATTTACCTCAATGACTCCGTGCATATGTATATGTTGAAAGATTTTAATACTCACATTCTCATAATATGATTTTGCTTTTAAAGCGAGTAATGGGGGAGGACCCCTGGATTCTTCATAAAGATTGTTTCGTACATAATTGCTATATTCTAAAATAGCTATTATTCAAACACATATTTTCTTGGCCTATTTTCTTTATTTATTTATTTTTTTTCTTTTCGAACTAAATAGAAAGGATCTTGGAACTCTAATTGTCGTGGCTTGTCATTATGGATGGTTAAGCATGAAAAGATATGTACTGTTTTGGACTAAACATGCGTAGACAGAAGTTTGAACTTATTTTATGCTGCATATCTTTTGGGGGGTTATGTATAGATAATAGGAGTTTACGCGAACGCACGCATGCACGCTCTTGCTCTGTTCTATGCCTGAATGGGTTTTATTGAGCTATTTGGTTATATTAAGCCCAAAAACTTAAGCATGTTCTAATACTCTTTTCATCAAATTGAGAAACCATGCGAAGGTGTTGATTTTGCATGATTATGGATGATTGTTGATGTTGTGGTGCAACTTTGCTTTTTTTTTTAGTCTTGGATCAGCATGCACAGAATTCTTGTAGCTCGATTTTGCAAGAGCAGACCGTGAGATCTTAAAACATTATGTTTCTCCAGGTTTCTCTTCTTTAAAACCTCCCACGATAATCGTTCATGACACCTTAATTCATGACATATAAAAATTGCAAAAAATATCCATGCATGTTTCGCATTTTTAACGCATTTGATAAAATCATGCAATTCCGTGGATGTTCTTGAGTCAGCATATTGTCCCGTATATGCTTTATTTAGATCATGATTATCTCTCGTCTAGGGTTTTCTTTTAAAGAAAAATAAAAAATGAAAGTTGTTCATTAGGGTCTCATTTGGTAGATTGGAAAATTTGGTGCATTAATTTGGATATTAGAGTGTTTGTTAGAGCATTATCCCAAAGTGTGTTGGTTTTGCGGAAAATGCGAATTTGCCGCCGAGTCCCCTCACCAAAAGATTTTGACAATTTTATCCTTCCCGATTTTAGGAAAATGAAGATTTTTCCCCTTTTGGGTAAATTGTCTCAAAAAATTCAGAAAAATCTCAAAAATTAGGAAATGGGCCATTTCAACTGGTCAATTCTATTTTCGATAAATTTCCTTCCTGATCTTTCCCAAATGACGATTTTGCCCCTTTCGAGGAAATTGTTTCGAAAAATTCATAAAAATTTCAAAAATTAAGAAATTAGGAAATGGGCAATTTCAACTGGTCAATCCTACTTTCAATGAATTTCCTTCCCGATCTTTTCAAAATGACGATTTTGCCCCTTTTGGGCAAATTGTCTCGGAAAATTAAGAAAAATCTCAAAAATTAGGAAATGGGCGATTTCAACTGATCAATCCTACTTTCGATGAATTTCCTTCCCGATCTTTTCAAAATGACGATTTTGCCCCTTTTGGGAAAATTGTCTCGAAAAATTTAGAAAAATCTCAAAAATTAGGAAACGGGCCATTTCAACTGGTCAATCCTATTTTCGATGAATTTCCTTCTCGATCTTTCCAAAATGACGATTTTGCCCCTTGTGGGTAAATTGTCTCGAAAAATTCAGAAAAATCTCTCAAATTAGGGAACGGGTCATTTCAACTGACCGATCCTATTTTCAGTAAATTTTCACCCCAATCTTTTCGAAATGATGATTTTACCCGTTATGGGCAAATTGTCTCAAAAAATTGTAAAAGATTCAGAAAAATCTCAGAAATTAGAAAACGGGTCATTTCAACTGACCAATCCTATTTTTGGTGAATTTTCATCCCGATCTTTCCAAAATGACGATTTTGCCTCTTATGGGAAAATTGTCTTGAAAAATTATGAAAAACTCTGAAAAATCTCGGAAATTAGGAAACAGGTCATTTCAACTGACCAATCCTATCTTCGATGAATTTCCATCTCGATCTTTTCAGAATGATGATTTTGTCCCTTACGGGCAAATTGTCTCGGAAAATTTCGAAAAATTCTCAGAAATTATGGAAATTAAGGAATGACCACATTCCACTAGTTTGACCTATTTCCACTTTCTGAGCCTTGAAAAATGACCATTTTGCCCTTCTGATCAGTTTGACCTAAACTTTTCTCAATCATCCCAAATGAGTTTTTATGAAATAAAATGGTACCGAAAGGGAGTTAGAGTGATCTAGCGTAACCAAGTCCTCGAATTCATAATCTTTGGTTTGCAGGAGTAAAGTATTTCTCCCGATACTTTATTTAGGTTTCTAATCGACCTACCAGGAACGATTAGTGGCGACTCCAAATCTTAAAAACATTTAAACAAAAAACCTAAGTTGCAATTCGGTAGGGCTTGGAAGGGTCCGTATTAGGTCAATCCATCTAATCAATCTGATAATCCGTTAACCTAAAAATTTTCCACCAAAAAAAAAATTTTTAGGGTCGCGACACTCCCGGGCCTTAGGAAATTACCATTTTACCCCTCTAGCCAACCTGACCCAATTTGTTTTTCCAAATCATTCAGGGCTTAGCTAGCATCTCCCCCTAGGGTTCTGAGACTCCTCTAGGACGCTACTTGATTTGTTTTGACTTGATATACTTCTTTCATTCATTAATTGCACAATTATTTCTTATGGTTGTGATTGATAGGTTAGCTTTCTCACTCGTATGAACCCATTAGATCTTTAGGACTCCCCTCATCCAGAAAACACCTACATGAATTCCTTAAGACAGAAAATCACTCAACTTAGGTACCGAAAGGGCGTCAATAGCAATGTCGACGTAACTAAGTCCCCGAATCTAGATCTCTGGTTTCCGTAGGATCGAACGATCTCTCCCAGTCGTTTGATAGAGTTTCTAGTCATACCTTCCAATAAATGATTGGTGGCGACTCTGATAGTATGTACATCATTCTCATGTCACCCGACCACACCAAGGTCGATCTCAATTTAAAACTTCCTAATGCGATTTGGTATGGGCTGCGAGGGCTCGAGCTAAGCTCAGATTTTAAGATGGGCCTAGCAATCCATTAACTCCCTCGGGATCCAAAAATCTTAGGAGGGTTGCGACAAATTGGCGACTCCGCTGGGAAGTTAGTTTTAACCCATTAAAGGACTTGAGCCGATTAAAAAGTTGAGTGTTTTCTAACTTACTTTTTTGCAGGCGCTCTTGAATGTGAGGTAAGTCCACTAACTGAATGTGTTAGATGTTTTTGCAGGTGGGAGTTATAAGGGGAGGAGTGATTGCTGACGTGTTTTATGCAGGGTTGGAGCTTAGGGTTGTTTGTTTATTGCCTGCAAATTAGAAGCGCTGTTTGATATCAACTGCTGTACATGTCCTGCATACTTTAAAGATCATGACACTTGCACACATAAGCACCTAAACCCAAGCCGCGAAACTCTCTTCTTTAGTCGCCATAGATATGGATCGATATGCAAAGCCTTAGCGTTTGATTGCGCCTGGATTGACCATATTTGATCCCGCTCGCTATCTGTATTGATGATTCTTCCCACTTGACATTTGATCACGCTTGTGGGCAAAGTCGTTGAGTGTAATAGTGGGAGCCTTCTAGGTCTATACCATGTCCTTTCTTTTATTTTCTAGAGTCGACTCCTCACTTATCTCATGCGCATGTGAATTGGACGGTTGGCATACCTAAAACCAAAAATAAAAAGAGTCTAGTTAGTAAGGCTTTCATACCTTTAACTTATAATTTATTCATATTCACTTTAAATTCTACATACCACACACATCGTGCATTATCTCACAAAGAATTATCATTTGAGTGATTGGTTTGGAAGCCATTTTTAGGATAGGAGGATGATTCTCTCAAGTCATGTTATAGTTCTTGAGACAACCACATGGGGGCAAAGAAGCATTCCACGCTACGACACCAACATGGAGCCCTATGAAGCATGCCGATTCGCCTGTAGGAGGGAGCTCCAAGGTGAATGGATATATATATGCTAGTTTGAAGGAATCCGATTTCAACCAGACGACCTATGATCTGACTTGGGGCGTCCTTAGTGGTTATCATATCCATTTATTGCAGATTTTATTTTTAAACTTTGTACTCTAGATTTTCTCATGTGGGAATCATTTATATCTTATCCCATTAGATTTGATGTACTATGGATCTTTTGAGGTATATCTACAATATTCTGTCTACGCTAGAGATTTTAGTGGATGGGTGTGATAGTGGCTTTCATTCTAATCACTCGAGTGATCCCAATCAATTACATAATTTCCTTTGAGGGAAATCTAGTTTAAGACTCTCTATTAGATCTCCTTTGGTTAAATAAGAATGCTTAAACCTTATTTCACCAAAAGGAAATGTGAAATTGAATGGCTCATGCATATACTCTTCTATGTAATCCATGATAACTAGACAAAATCCTTCATGCTTTCTAAATTCAAGAAAATATCGGACACTCGAATTGTCCCCGTTTCTAGTAAACGGTTTTGATTTGGATGTCCTATGGTTTTGTCGAATTTAGGACGTATTAAAATTGCACTTTGCTTTTTTTTAACCATTCCATTAGTTTTCCTTGAAATTAATCAAAAGCAGTTATCATGGACTACACTCCTTTCAATGGTATGTTTTCTTATGAAAAATATTGACAAGAGCTTTCCACACGAGACTAGGACTCGCGTAAAGATTCTTATCTTCATTAATCACAAGAAGGCATAAAATTGAAAGGATTTATGCTTTCTTGTCTATTTTCCTTTTCTAATATGTCTATTTCATCTAAAAAACAGGTAATAAAAATAGTGAAGGAGAATCTCACAAACCATTCGGGGGTAAACATGGAGGATAATGGCACTGATGCGCGACTTACTAAGTTAGAGAATCAAGTGGCCCAGATTTTTGCCATACTCTCAAAACTTTCAATGGAAGATAAAGCTCTCAATCCATTGCATGCTGCAAAAAGCCTTGCGGTCACACCTGCTGAGTCACTAATCATCAATACCAAAGAGGACGAGGTGACAGAAGAAATCATTTTAGTCCCACGCTCCACCTTGATGAAAAAACCTAGCTGCTTAATGGAAGGAAGAAACCATGCAAATTTAGTCAAGATCGAAATTCGTCTAGATATTCCACAGAAAGACGACACATTACGTCCTTATCTCGTAGCTCCTGATATCTTTCAAAGGCCGGAATTCACCAAGAAGTACGATGGTATCGGATGTCCGAAAACTCATATCAATTACTTTTTAGAGGAGATGGCTGAATATGTTGACGATGACTCACTCTTAATCCAAAGTTTTCAATATAATTTGATTAGTCATGCGCTATCATGGTTCATAGCGTTTGATATTAGGGGTATCGAAGAGTGGGATGATATTGCTGATCAATTTCAGCAACAATATAGATACAATATGAAGACTATCCCCACTAGATTGGATCTGAAACACATGGAAATAAGGAGGAACGAACATTTTAGATCGTTCACACAAAGATGGAGAACAAAGGCTGCTCAGGTTCAACCCCCATAAGATGAGGATGAGTTGATAGGATGCTTTATGATAGCCCTTCCATACGAATTCTTTGATCAGCTGCATACATGTGATTGTCAATCATTTTCGCATTTAGTGGACGTTGGTGAAAGAGTAGAGTGGGCTATGCGAAATGACAAGTCCAGAAATAAGAAAAATTTTGGGGAACACTCTCGACTTGACAAAGGACCATCTAATGAAGTAAAACCCATGTGCCAAGGCATGTCAACTATGAATCAAACCCTCAAGAATAAGTCAGGCTACCAACTACGTGTTTCCACTTCCCATCAGGGACAATATGGGTCCAAGGTGGAGAGATCTCAAAAATCTAACCAGGTGAAGAAACCCCCACCAAAGCAATTCACCCCTCTCCCATATCCTTACTCGAAAGTGCTTCCAATACTTTTAGAAAGTGGGTTAGTTGCGAAGGAGCCCCCAAGAAAGAACCCTCCAAAAAATTTCTCTAGCCTATGATGAGGCTAAGACATGTGTGTATCACATGGATGAAATTGAGCATGACGCCGATAGTTGTTTAGTTCTCAAGAATAAAGTTCAGACCCTCACAAACAGTGAGATCCTCAAGCCTGATAACCTGGAGTTGAAAATACTACAAAGCCATTCACTTGAACATCAAGGAGTGATCCTCATAGATGGCAACGAGGAAGACAAAAACTGAACTTCTTAATTGGTACCCCCCGAATCGTAAAGCAATTTCAACTATGGTATCATCATATCCCAAAAGAGTACGTGGGAGAAAGTGATTCACCGATATGAGGAGAATACCATGCTAGCGTATGAGGAAGCTTAGTCACTCACAGAAGTTTTGAATTTTGCAAAATAAAGCAGCCAATGCTAATTGTTTGCATCGCGTCATTTCTAATTAGTCTTTCAATTCATATTGTAAGTAGAACTCAATAGCACCTTGGATCTTGAGCCATCGGTCCAAGGTAGTCTCCTTTGTAAGACGGCCTTATCATTTCATTCTAGTGAATTCATATGCACGTTTTATTAAGGACATGCGGGAATATTCCAAACCGGCCCAATGATGACACTTGTCTTTGATTTCCAAAGACTTGAGGCCTGGGTTCCCGCATGTTTCCTAGTTTTCAATTGAATTTCACGGGAACGAAAATGTTCGATGATATAAGGATTAGTTCCCCCATTTCTTAATTCTTCTATTGAAAATGTCTTTTAAAGGAATTTTTCAAAACATTTATGTATCAACTTTGATGTTGCTCATACATTTACTTGTGCAGATGTCTCTAGGAATGGTGCTCCAAGAAGGTAAACGTGATCGTTCTAATGGAAACATCTTATATATAGTCTAACATGTCAATATATTCCTTTTGGCCTAGATTGAAGATGGCCAACTACTCAAGATGATGAAAAAAATGGTGATCGAAGATGAATGAAGAGAGTTTACTGAAAACGGCCTCCCCAATTCTACCAAAAAAGCATATCGGAGCAACAAATGAGGGAATTTATCTAAGTGCGATTGGATGACCAACCAAGAAAAAGGATGAGACTGAGTTATCCCTCTTAACGATAAATGAAAGTAAAGAACTTAAGAAACAATGCTACCAAATGGCCAAACACAGAGGAAACATCAAACACTTCGAAGGCGAAGGTAGTTGAGAAAGTCGGTTACATAATGTTGACACTTGATTTTTAATCATCTTTTCTCTTTTAAAATTCATAAAATAAAAAAAATCAACTTTGGGGACCTTGGCCAAGCCTGGGGAACCGATTTTGACCAAAAAATGATTTTTCATATTTCAGTATTTTTCAGCATTTTTATTTTGGAAAATTAATAGAAAATCCATAAAATTCATAAAATTTAAAAATCAACTTTGGGGAACTTGGCTAAGCCTAGGGAACCAATTTTGATCAAAAAATAATTTTTCATATTTTCAGTATTTTTCGATATTTTTAATTTCGAAAATTCATAAAAAAAATCAAGAAAAATGAGAAAATTGCAAAATCAACTTTGGAGGCCTTGACCAAGCTTAGGCAACCATTTTTGAACAAAAATAATTTTTCGTATTTTTTGTATTTTATATATATATTTTTTAGAAATTAGAAAAATATTTAATAAATAATAGTATTTGAGGCTACAAAAATACCTAAAAGTAGTCAATATTTTTCCTTTAAATTACATTTCGTGTTAGTCATCACAAATTTAAAAAAAAATCCAATTCTGGGTCGTGTATTTCTTCACGAGCATAATCTCGAATCGAGCAAAAAAAAAATTCAATTTAAGTCAATTTATTTTCATTTTTCACTTTTAGGAGTTGTGACATTATTCTCTAATATTTTAAATTTTCATCTTGACCCAATTATACCTAGAATGACTTAATTTTCCAAAAGGGTTTTAATTAAATTTTGCATTATCTACAGCGGCAGGAAATGAGCTTAAATTTGACATGAGGTAAATTTCAACTAAGCATAGGGAAGGTGTGCCAAAAATTATGAGGAGATTTAAACTTAAAGATATATTTCTCCAGGGAACGAATTGCAAATACTTAAGGGACTAGAGTGCAAATACCTTACACTTGAGGAATTATTTTGCAAATAACAAAAAAAAGAGTTAGTGGAGAAATTAGAATAGCGTAGGGAAGATGGAGAAGAGAAAATAGAGAAGAGGAGATGGAAAAGGGAAGATGGAAAAGAGGAGATGGAGAGGAGGAGATGGGGAAGAGAAGATAGAGAAGAATAGATATATAAAATAAGATGAGAATAGAGAACGGAAGATGGAGATGAAGAAAAGTTAGTAGGATGGGAGATAGATATGGAGAAGGGAAGATGAAGATAAAGAAGAGTTAATGGAGAAATTAGAATGAGATGGAGAAAGGAAGATGAAGATGAAGAAGAGTTAGTAGGGAAATTACAATGGGAGATAGAGTTAGTGGAGAATTAGAATGAGAGATAAATGAGTTGCCTATAAAAAGAAGAAGAAGAGAGTTGGGAAGGGAAATTTTTTTGGAGAGAAAATTTTGGATGTTTGAGAGGGTTTTGGGAAATCAAAGAAAAATTGGAGAGAAAAAAAATACCAAAAAGAGAGAAAAAATTTTGAAGATGATGGGAGTTTAAAGTTGGGAGTTATGATCACCAATTTCTTCATCGATCAACATAAATCAAGAGTTCATCGTCGTCAATGAGCAAGCAAATTCGAGCTAAGTGTTTTTATTTATTCATTTATTTGCGGTTTTAATCGCAGATTAGTACAAATTGTCTACACTCCTCCCTCCATTTCTATCACGCCCCGGATCCCTACTCGGGAGCGCGGCATCCCGTTCCTGCGGAAGATACACCTCGCGCTCGCCTGGTTCACGATGAGCGACGGCCCAGGGATACTTTCTCTTCGTCGCAACCAGACGACGCAACTTGCGCCAAATTCTCATACCTGCGGAAGCGTGCCTTCTAACCATACACACAAGCATACATAACGAAAGGGGTAGAGTAAACAAGATAAGCATGAACCATATTATAAAAATATAATCAGCGTTAGGTACAGACTCCCAAAAAGAGACTACCAATCACAGATCTTCCTACGCTAACAACCTAATCCTCGAACCATCGAAATTCTGCCATAACTCAGTCCTCCTCGTCGGAATCCTCCACAGGGTCCTCCTCTGGATCCTCCTCCTCGGTATCCATCGCATCGCCCTCCTCGTGGCCATCTATCTCGGAGCGCCCGGGAGACGGCAACTCCTGCTTCGGGTCGGGGTCGATCACCTGGCCTCCATATTCTGCAGGCTGGAGCCAAAACGGGTCCTCCTCCATGGGAATCGGGGAATCTCTCTGGGGTCCCTCAAAGCCATGTAGGCCCTCTCTAAACCAAGCCTCGAATCTATGGGGCACTAAATAAGGACCTCCCTGATCTACGAGTACAGTCGTCACGTGCCTATGCCACAGGGTAGCGTGCATAACAAAATGGAGGGTAACCTGGGTGTCCATCTGGATCGGCAGACCAAAAAGCATCGGTGGCACATCCATCACTGGTGACCTGGATCTGAAAAAGGTGGCAACCAACGCCAGTGAGTCGAGGACTCAGCAAGCTCACCACTAATCCTAGCGTAGGGTAAGATATACGAGTGGGGTCGGTCCTAACTAGTAACTAGGGTTTGGTACTCGGAATCCAACGCTCTCGATCTCCCCAGTTATCATCATGCCTCATATAGCCAATACGAGTTTCGTCACAACAATTCATGCAATACAGACGGGCAATATCAACAATCAGCAATAACATTATACAAATGCCACAGGCCTCAAACGTCCATCATAGATCCCAAGGATCAGCCCGCCTATCACTCCAATTCCCACTAGGGCTCTACCAACAGTGCCACACGGCATGCCACGCTGCGTCTCGGACGCCTTATGCTGGCCTCCCTTTTCTCTCCATCTCCCATCAGGGCGCTACCAACAGTGCCACACGGCATAATTCTCGGTGCCACATAGGCCCGTACCACACTGCGTTTCTGACGCCTTACGTTGGTCTCCCTTTTTTCTCCACTTCCCCTCAGGGCACAATCTCACGTCACATCTCCAGTGACTCATGCAATGCTCTGAATGTATGCAGGGCCCAGATGATCACATCAATAACTCAACACAGAGCATGCATGCAGATGAATGTAAGTGCAAGAGCAGAGCACGTCATTCAATCAACCAATAAACCTCATGTTCATCAAGCCAAACAGACATATATCGTATGCCTCTACTCTGGAAGTCTCGATCATCTAGTTCGCCTTACATCTCATACAAGAATCTACCATGCCATCACTTACCCAAGGGCAATCCACTAATCGAGCCCATATAAACCAAGGTCTAATCTAATTAAGAACCCTTAATTAATCGAGCTAAGTTCGACTGGGCCTAAGGCCCACTTCAATAGTTGAGGTCCAATGATTAATTATTAATTTAATTCACATGGGTTGGGCCTATTATTTTATTAATTTCGTGCGAGGCCCAAGCCCATTTCTAAAGGTTTACTATTCAAGCCCATATTCATTATTTTAGGCCCAATTCAAGTACCCAAGCCCATATACATTTTTGGGTTTCATTCTTTAATGTTCATGGACTTAATTTAGGCCCAATTAAATAAGATTTTCGTCTATTAGTGGCCCACTAACTAGATGTGGCCCATTTTGATTAGTTTTGGCCCAATTACTTGATTTTTAAAGCTTTCAAGCCCATTAGTTCCCTTTGGCCCATTATGTACACGCCTAAGTCCACATTTGCAGCCCACTAATCATGTTTTCAAGGCCCATTAAGATGGTGGATATCAACCATTAGTAAGTCCATTAGTTGTATTTAGGCCCGGTAGCTCGTATTAGGTCCGATTCAAGTGATTTAAGTCTCGAAGCCCATTAATCCCTTTCGGTCCACCCTATACACCCCTAGACCGAACACTCACAGCCACGTATACCACATTTCCAGCCCTCTACAAGTCTCCAAACGCTTAGTTTAACCTCTTGCACTAAGTACATAACACCACCTTACTTGTCTAGGCTCGAACCATGCAATCTCCTCACTAAAATCATCATAATCGGCCTCTATTAACATTCCATAAATGCATATCACTAACCTAAGCAAAGATTAGGGGTAGAGCTTACCGGATATGGGTTGGAAATGACGACGACGCGAGGCGGAGCGAGAATGGCCGGTTGGAGCTCACGGCTTAGGGAGGAGAACGGCGGCGGCGGTGGCTGTTCACGGCTGTTCCGCGGCCTCCGAGGACTCTAAACCAACCATTCCACAAGTCAAAGGAAGTGAGGAATGCAAGGGAACAAGGTGGGACAAGTTCGGGTTTCAAATGGAGGCGAAACGACGAAGAGAACGATGATGAGGAGGCGGGCTGTTTCGGGCCTTTCGTGGGGGTTCAAGCCATGGGAAATGAACAAGAACAAGTTAAGAGAACTTACCAAGAGGTGAGGAGGGTTGGTGGCGGCCGGAGGGAGCTCGGCGGTGGCGGTCGGCCGGACGACGGGGCGGTGAGAGAGAGACCGAGAGAGAATTGAGAGGAGAGGGAGAGCTTTCGGGAGGGAGAGAGAGATGAGAGAGAGAGCCGAATGAGAGAATGAGGGAGGAGAGAGAGAGAAGAGGCTTAAGTGAAATTCAAATGGGTTAGTGGATTAGGTGAAATAGTGACTTGGACAAGACTTGTACTTGAAATGACAAATGGAGTGACTTGATGGATTGCTTTGGGAATTGGACCAAGATTGACTTGTCTTGGAAATTGAGCCATGATGTGACCGATGTGATTGACAAGACGTTTGATTGATTTGACAACTGATTTGACTTGCCTCGATTTGCGTGCCAAATGCACCGATCGGGTCTCGAGCGCGAACGAATTTTAGACAGGATTTGATTTCGATTAGTCGAATCTACTCTCAAAAATCCTAATTCTAATAATCCTAAGGACTGAGCATTTACCGGGGGCATTTCGGTAATTTTCCATTGACGTCTTGCTTCTCGACGTATACCGGCTGTCTGCCCTTCTGGCGACATTTCTGAAACTGACTTCATTTCTTAATTGTGTTTGTCTTACTAATTCGATTGTCTGAAGTCGGATTTCGTTTCGTGGTCAATTTCATTAATTTACGACTCTGTCTCTGTCTCAAACCAACGGGCGGCTGTTTGGAAAATTCTCCCCAGTTAGCCTTTCCCCTTCGGTTGGTCATCTCAGGGTAGCTAATCCTGAGTGAGCGTCGATCAGAGGGTATTAACGAAGTGTCTCCATTCCTTTAGAAATTCCGATATTTGGGTCGAATTTTCAGACTGTTACAATTCTTCCCTTCTTATAAAAATTTCGTCCTCGAAATTTACATCCACCAATCCTTACAACAAAAATGGAGATTACATCGATCTACTCAAACAGATACGGGTACTTCCTTTTCATCTCGTTCTCACTTTCCCAAGTCGCTCCTTCATTCCCATGGTGTTCCCAGATAACCTTGACCAGCGGTATCGTCTTATTCCTTAAGACTTGCTCCTTACGATCTTCAATCCTTACTGGCCTTTCCACGTATGAGACGCGGTCATCCATTTCAATGACTTCATGATCGAGTATATGGCCAGGGTCCGGCTCGTACTTTCGAAGCATCGAAACATGAAACACATTATGAATCTGCGATAAGTTCGGCGGCAGTGCAAGACGATAAGCTAATGTCCCGATCTTCTCCAAAATCTCGAATGGCCCAACAAATCTTGGACTCAGCTTTCCTTTCTTGCCAAACCGAGATAGTCCTCGCATCGGCGACACCTTCAGAAACACATGATCTCCAACTTGGAATTCCAATGGCTTACGTCTCTTGTCTGCATAACTCTTCTGCCTACTCTGCGCAGTCCTCAATCTGTCTCTGATCACTCTGACTGCCTCAACTGACTGCTGCACTAATTCTGGGCCTGTTATGCTTTTCTCACCAACTTCATCCCAACAGATTGGCGTTCTACAGGCCCTTCCATACAGTGCCTCAAATGGTGCCATTTTGATACTCTGCTGGTAGCTGTTGTTGTAGGCGAATTCCACTAAGTGTAACTGCTCTTCCCAGCCTCCTTTGAAATCAATCACACAAGCTCTCAGCATGTCTTCCAAAGTCTGTATCGTCCTTTCCGACTGACCATCTGTCTGAGGGTGGTAAGCTGTACTGAATCTTAACTCTGTTCCCAGCGCACCCTGCAGACTCTTCCAAAATGTAGCGGTGAAGCGAGGATCTCTGTCTGATACAATACTTACCGGTACCCCATGCAATCTCACTATCTGCCTCACGTACAATTCAGCCAACTTTTCCAAGGTAGAGTCCTTTCGTACTGCAATGAAATGAGCTGATTTCGTCAGTCTGTCCAAGATTACCCAAATCGAATCATTGCCTCTCTGACTTCTTGGCAATCCCGTCACAAAATCCATAGTGACATGCTCCCATTTCCACTCTGGGATTTCCAATGGTTGCAATAATCCTCCAGGCTTGCAATGCTGTGCCTTTACCTGTTGACACGTCAGACACTTAGCTACATGCTTAGCCACATCCACCTTCATTCCATTCCACCAATAGTGCTGACGCAAATTCTGATACATCTTAGTACTCCCTGGATGAATACTGTAGTTACTTCTGTGTGCCTCGGACAAAACCTTCTCTTTTAGCGCCTCGTCATTAGGCACGCACAGACGTCCTCTAAACTTCAATATTCCGTCAGCAGTCACTTGGAATTCGGCCTTCCTCTCGTCTGCATTCATCGCCACAATCTTCTGAATGTCCGGGTCCGTAGATTGCATCTCCTTGATTCTTAGCTGAATCTCTGGTTCGATCCGCAACGTAGCCATCAAACTCGAGAGGTTTCTTACCTCGACCTTGAACTCAGAATCTCTGATTTCCTCCAGTAATGTCCACTCCTTGACCATCATATGCGCAATGCTCGACTTCCTACTCAGAGCATCTGCCACTTTATTCGCCTTTCCTGGATGGTACAAAATATCGCAGTCGTAGTCCTTCAACAACTCCATCCAACGACGCTGCCTCATATTCAGCTCCTTCTGCGAGAACAGATACTTCAAACTCTGATGGTCTGTAAAAATCTGGAATTTCTCTCCCACCAGATAATGCCTCCAAATCTTCAGTGCAAAGACAATCGCAGCTAGCTCCAAGTCGTGCGTCGGATAATTCATCTCATGCGGCCTCAACTGTCGAGATGCATAAGCTACCACTCGTCCATGCTGCATCAAGACACACCCCAATCCTCTTAATGACGCATCGCTGTATATCTCGAATCCTCCTGGTCCAGACAGAATAGTTAGCACTGGTGCGGAAGTCAATCGATCCTTCAACTCCTGAAAACTTTCCTCGCACTTCTCAGTCCATTGAAACTTTGTTTCCTTCTTCAACAAACGCGTCAGAGGAGACGCTATCACAGAGAACCTTTCCACAAAGCGTCTATAATACCCAGCCAATCCAAGGAAACTTCGTACTTCCGTCACGGTCGTAGGTCTCGGCCATTTCTCCACAGCCTCTATCTTTGCTGGATCCACTGATATTCCTTCTCCAGATACTATATGTCCAAGGAACGCCACTCTGCTTAACCAAAACTCACACTTACTAAACTTCGCATACAGCGAGTGTTCTCTTAACGTCAGCAGGACAATCCTTAAGTGTTCCTCGTGGTCCTCAGAACTCTTCGAATACACCAATATGTCATCAATGAAGACTATCACAAACTGATCCAGAAACTCCTTGAACACTCGATTCATCATGTCCATAAATGCGGCCGGAGCATTCGTCAATCCAAACGGCATAACTGTGAACTCATAGTGCCCATACCTCGTCCGAAAGGCAGTCTTGGGCACGTCCTTCTTCTTAATCCTCAATTGGTGATAGCCTGTCCTTAGGTCTATCTTGGAGAACACGCAAGCACCTTGAAGTTGGTCAAACAGGTCATCAATCCTTGGTAGAGGATACTTATTCTTGATCGTCACTTGGTTCAGCTGTCTGTAATCGATGCACAGCCTTAGTGATCCATCCTTTTTCTTAACAAACAGCACCGGAGCTCCCCATGGTGAAGCACTGGGGCGGATAAATCCTTTATCCAATAGCTCTTGCATCTGTACCTTCAACTCTTTTAGCTCAGACAACGACATTCTATACGGTGCTTTCGAGATCGGCTCCGTTCCAGGTGCCAACTCAATCACAAACTCTACGTCACGCTCTGGTGGCAAGCCAGGTAATTCTTGAGGAAATACATCTGGATACTCACTTACTACAGGCACTTCTTCTAACTTCATTTCTAGGGCAGACGAATCTAATACTGATGCCAAAAATCCCAGGCAACCTTCATCCATTAACTTGGTCGCCTCTAAGGATGAGATCCAAGGAATCGACGTTCCTCCACGATTTCCCTTAAATTCATACCCAGGGTGGCCTACTGGGTTTAGCTGTATGATACTCCTACCACAGTCTATCACTGCCCCATGTCTAACCAACCAATCCATGCCAACAATCACATCAAAATCATACATGGGCAGAACAGCTAAGTCAATTTCTTCTTGCCTATCGCCCAGAGCTAACTTACACCCCTTACATCCTATCGCAATAATTACTCTATCCTTCAACGGGGTGGTTACATGCAAAGTCATATCCAACGGCTTAACATTCATCCCAGACAACTCAACAAAACGTGCAGATACGAAAGAGTGCGACGCTCCCGGATCAAACAAGGCATAAGCGGTATGACCACAGAGAGAAACGGTACCTGTGATCACCCCTGGCGCATTCTCAGCGTCCTTGCGCGCCATTGCATATACTCGTCCCTGAGCAGGCGGACGGTTCTGGTTTCCTTGCGGAGTGTTCACCATCTGCGGCTGTTGCTGTTGTTGGTGCTGGAACGGGGGTCTCTGACCCTTCCTCGGGCAGTCCCTCAGAATATGCCCCGTTTGGCCACATCCAAAGCAGCCTCCAGTCTTCCTCGGGCAAGGGCTGTTCCCATGCCTCCTGCCACAGTCACGGCAGTTCTGATTCCCGGGGGATGACGGCTTTCCCAAGGTTCTTCTCGCAGGTGGAACGAACCTGCGGTTGTCCTTCATTGGCCTCTTGCCAAAGTCTCTAAAGTTCCCTCTTGGCATAAACCGCGACCCAGATGCGGCGGCCTTTTCTTGCAGATCCCGTTCTATCGCCAGGGCTCGCTCATAGATCTCGTTGTAGTCCCTCAGCCCAGTGGCGATGATCATACTTTTCAATTCGGGCCTCAATCCTTCCCTGAATCTCCTGGCCTTGTCCCATGGGTCGTCAATCAGCCTTCGTGCAAACTTGGACAGCCTGGCAAATTCGCCCTCATATTAGTCCACAGTCAGCGATCCTTGGCGGAGCCTGATGAACTCTTCCATTTTCCTTTCCTGGGCTGCCTCAGAGAAATACTTGCCATTGAATGCTGCACAGAAGGCGGTCCAGTTCGGCCTCATACCATCCGGAAAGACTCGTCCTCTGGTGGCTTTCCACCAATCATCTGCAGTACTCTGAAGCTGATAAGTTGCCAGCGAAACCTTTTCCTCGTCTGCGCAACCCAACACGGAGAAAGCCTTCTCCAGTTGCTCGATCCACAAGGCAGCTACCTCTGGACCACCACTGCCATCAAACTTCGACGGCTGCAACTTCAGAAACTGTTCCACAATGTGATGAGTCTGACGTCCTCCATTTCCATGCCCATTGCCTCCATTGGCTCCATTTGCAGCGGCCAAGGCGGCCTCAGCTGCTTGGGCAACAGTGGCAGCTCTCTCATCAGCTTGCCTAGCCATCAAGTTACTCACTTCAGTCAGAACTCTCATCATCTCTTCGATCCTAGGGTCCCCTTCAGACTCAGGAGCCCTCGAGCTCGATGCACCAGCAGTCGGTCTTCTGCCCCTATTGCTCATCCTTGCTAAAACTCACACCTAAAACAACGAAATTCCCATTCAGGAATCCGGAACTCTAAATCTAACAACCAAGCTTTCGTCTACTGTCGCGTCCACTGACATGTATATGCATGTAAATAATCGCTGCAGCTTAAATGCAGTTGAACCCGGTCAACATCTAGACTCAACCCTGCAAATGCATAACCCAGGCCACTCTATTCGCAACCTCAACTAGAAGCCTGTCGGGAGCCGCTTCCTTGATCAGGTCTCTGCCCCGGCGACCACTCCCCGCCCTCATCGTTTCTTGGTGCGAACAGTTGTCCTAAGAAATTCATAGACAAAGAGAATCCCACTCCACGTGTCCCATACCACGCTTCATCACAGTTTTTAGACGTCCCGTCAATCCTGTCCCATACCAGGCTGACGGTCACCAAATCCAACAACATGAATGCATGCATTTCTTTCAAAATCCAAATCTCCTTTTTCAACAATAATCTTCCATTTCTAAACCATTTTGTTTTCGGTGCAGAAATCATGCAATGCATGATGGTCAAGCAGCGCGCGACAGCCGACTAGGCATACAATCACATGCAATACCTCACGGACTAACATTCAGCAATTAGCATTCAAGCGCCCAACTCATGGGGCTCTGCCGTAGAACCTTACCTCAGGTCCTGACGCACCTGCAGCTTAGCATTAAAACACCTTATCCAAAGGCTACTCTAGACGATCGATTCCGCTAAGCAATCACATGCGCCAATCAAATCATGCATTCTACCTTTCCTAATCCTTAGGTCTAGGGTTTGTCTAGCTATCTACCCCCAAAATCATCAGCCTTATCACTCCAAAACCTCGAACGGTCTCGTATCGAGCTGACCTTGCTCTGATACCACTCGAACGGGGATGTCACGCCCCGGATCCCTACTCGGGAGCGCGGCATCCCGTTCCTGCGGAAGATACACCTCGCGCTCGCCTGGTTCACGATGAGCGACGGCCCAGGGATACTTTCTCTTCGTCGCAACCAGACGACGCAACTTGCGCCAAATTCTCATACCTGCGGAAGCGTGCCTTCTAACCATACACACAAGCATACATAACGAAAGGGGTAGAGTAAACAAGATAAGCATGAACCATATTATAAAAATATAATCAGCGTTAGGTACAGACTCCCAAAAAGAGACTACCAATCACAGATCTTCCTACGCTAACAACCTAATCCTCGAACCATCGAAATTCTGCCATAACTCAGTCCTCCTCGTCGGAATCCTCCACAGGGTCCTCCTCTGGATCCTCCTCCTCGGTATCCATCGCATCGCCCTCCTCGTGGCCATCTATCTCGGAGCGCCCGGGAGACGGCAACTCCTGCTTCGGGTCGGGGTCGATCACCTGGCCTCCATATTCTACAGGCTGGAGCCAAAACGGGTCCTCCTCCATGGGAATCGGGGAATCTCTCTGGGGTCCTTCAAAGCCATGTAGGCCCTCTCTAAACCAAGCCTCGAATCTATGGGGCACTAAATAAGGACCTCCTTGATCTACGAGTACAGTCGTCACGTGCCTATGCCACAGGGTAGCGTGCATAACAAAATGGAGGGTAACCTGGGTGTCCATCTGGATCGGCAGACCAAAAAGCATCGGTGGCACATCCATCACTGGTGACCTGGATCTGAAAAAGGTGGCAACCAACGCCAGTGAGTCGAGGACTCAGCAAGCTCACCACTAATCCTAGCGTAGGGTAAGATATACGAGTGGGGTCGGTCCTAACTAGTAACTAGGGTTTGGTACTCGGAATCCAACGCTCTCGATCTCCCCAGTTATCATCATGCCTCATATAGCCAATACGAGTTTCGTCACAACAATTCATGCAATACAGACGGGCAATATCAACAATCAGCAATAACATTATACAAATGCCACAGGCCTCAAACGGCCATCATAGATCCCAAGGATCAGCCCGCCTATCACTCCAATTCCCACCAGGGCTCTACCAACAGTGCCACACGGCATGCCACGCTGCGTCTCGGACGCCTTATGCTGGCCTCCCTTTTCTCTCCATCTCCCATCAGGGCGCTACCAACAGTGCCACACGGCATAATTCTCGGTGCCACATAGGCCCGTACCACACTGCGTTTCTGACGCCTTACGTTGGTCTCCCTTTTTTCTCCACTTCCCCTCAGGGCACAATCTCACGTCACATCTCCAGTGACTCATGCAATGCTCTGAATGTATGCAGGGCCCAGATGATCACATCAATAACTCAACACAGAGCATGCATGCAAATGAATGTAAGTGCAAGAGCAGAGCACGTCATTCAATCAACCAATAAACCTCATGTTCATCAAGCCAAACAGACATATATCGTATGCCTCTACTCTGGAAGTCTCGATCATCTAGTTCGCCTTACATCTCATACAAGAATCTACCATGCCATCACTTACCCAAGGGCAATCCACTAATCGAGCCCATATAAACCAAGGTCTAATCTAATTAAGAACCCTTAATTAATCGAGCTAAGTTCGACTGGGCCTAAGGCCCACTTCAATAGTTGAGGTCCAATGATTAATTCTTAATTTAATTCATATGGGTTGGGCCTATTATTTTATTAATTTCGTGCGAGGCCCAAGCCTATTTCTAAAAGTCTACTATTCAAGCCCATATTCATTATTTTAGGCCCAATTCAAGTACCCAAGCCCATATACATTTTTGGGTTTCATTCTTTAATGTTCATGGACTTAATTTAGGCCCAATTAAATAAGATTTTCGTCTATTAGTGGCCCACTAACTAGATGTGGCCCATTTTGATTAGTTTTGGCCCAATTACTTGATTTTTAAAGCTTTCAAGCCCATTAATTCCCTTTGGCCCATTATGTACACGCCTAAGTCCACATTTGCAGCCCACTAATCATGTTTTCAAGGCCCATTAGGATGGTGGATATCAACCATTAGTAAGTCCATTAGTTGTATTTAGGCCCGGTAGCTCGTATTAGGTCCGATTCAAGTGATTTAAGTCTCGAAGCCCATTAATCCCTTTCGGTCCACCCTATACACGCCTAGACCGAACACTCACAGCCACGTATACCACATTTCCAGCCCTCTACAAGTCTCCAAACGCTTAGTTTAACCTCTTGCACTAAGCACATAACACCACCTTACTTGTCTAGGCTCGAACCATGCAATCTCCTCACTAAAATCATCATAATCGGCCTCTATTAACATTCCATAAATGCATATCACTAACCTAAGCAAAGATTAGGGGTAGAGCTTACCGGATATGGGTTGGAAATGACGACGACGCGAGGCGGAGCGAGAATGGCCGGTTGGAGCTCACGGCTTAGGGAGGAGAACGGCGGCGGCGGTGGCTGTTCACGGCTGTTCCGCGGCCTCCGAGGACTCTAAACCAACCATTCCACAAGTCAAAGGAAGTGAGGAATGCAAGGGAACAAGGTGGGACAAGTTCGGGTTTCAAATGGAGGCGAAACGACGAAGAGAACGATGATGAGGAGGCGGGCTGTTTCGGGCCTTTCGTGGGGGTTCAAGCCATGGGAAATGAACAAGAACAAGTTAAGAGAACTTACCAAGAGGTGAGGAGGGTTGGTGGCGGCCGGAGGGAGCTCGGCGGTGGCGGTCGGCCGGACGACGGGGCGGTGAGAGAGAGACCGAGAGAGAGTTGAGAGGAGAGGGAGAGCTTTCGGGAGGGAGAGAGAGATGAGAGAGAGAGCCGAATGAGAGAATGAGGGAGGAGAGAGAGAGAAGAGGCTTAAGTGAAATTCAAATGGGTTAGTGGATTAGGTGAAATAGTGACTTGGACAAGACTTGTACTTGAAATGACAAATGGAGTGACTTGATGGATTGCTTTGGGAATTGGACCAAGATTGACTTGTCTTGGAAATTGAGCCATGATGTGACCGATGTGATTGACAAGACGTTTGATTAATTTGACAACTGATTTGACTTGCCTCGATTTGCGTGCCAAATGCACCGATCGGGTCTCGAGCGCGAACGAATTTTAGACAGGATTTGATTTCGATTAGTCGAATCTACTCTCAAAAATCCTAATTCTAATAATCCTAAGGACTGAGCATTTACCGGGGGCATTTCGGTAATTTTCCATTGACGTCTTGCTTCTCGACGTATACCGGCTGTCTGCCCTTCTGGCGACATTTCTGAAACTGACTTCATTTCTTAATTGTGTTTGTCTTACTAATTCGATTGTCCGAAGTCGGATTTCGTTTCGTGGTCAATTTCATTAATTTACGACTCTGTCTCTGTCTCAAACCAACGGGCGGCTGTTTGGAAAATTCTCCCCAGTTAGCCTTTCCCCTTCGGTTGGTCATCTCAGGGTAGCTAATCCTGAGTGAGCGTCGATCAGAGGGTATTAACGAAGTGTCTCCATTCCTTTAGAAATTCCGATATTTGGGTCGAATTTTCAGACTGTTACAATTTCTCCATATTTTTATGTCAGGCAAAGGACAACTCCAAGTCAACGGTAAATCCCATGAAGGTGTAAAATTGGCACTGACGAGCTCTTGAGTGCCCATTAAATTTTCAATTGATTCGTCGATGGATTTCGGCCCGAATTGTCAAATCAATTCGTTATATTTTATTTTAAAGAATTCAAACCCCAGAATGCGAAGGGCAGAGCCCACTTACTAGAGGTCATTTAAATTCATACAATTTAAATTTCTGCTCCATAAACCCTAAAAGAGAGGGGCAAGCCAAGACTGGGCCGTCCATTGGAGGTCTTCATTTAATGTAATTTAAATTCCTGCACCTTAAACCCCAATAGAGAGGGCCAAGCCAAGGTTGGGTCATCCATTGGAGGTCTTTATTTACTGTAATTTAAATTCCAGCAATTTAATTCCTGCACCATTAAACCCCAAAGGGAAGAGCCAAGCCAATATTAGGCAGCCCATTGGAGGTCTTTATTTACTGTAATTTAAATTCCTGCGATTTAATTCCTACACCATTAAACCCCAAAGGGAAAAGCTAAGCCAATGCTAGGTCACCCATTGAAGGTTTTTACTTACTGTCATTTAAATTCCTGCAATTTAATTTCCTGCACCATTAAACCCCAAATGGAAGAGCCAAGCCAATGTTAAGCCGCCCATTGGAGGTTCTTACTTACTATCATTTAAATTCCTACAATTTAATTCCTGCACAATTAAACCCCAAAGGGAAGAGACAAGCCAATGCTAGGCCGCCCATTGGAGGTTTTTACTTACTGTCATTTAAATTCTTACACATTAAACCCCAAGCAAGAGGGCCAAGGCAAGGCTGAGCTATCCATTGGTAGTCTTTATTTATTGTCATTTACTTCTTTTAATTTAATTTTTAAATCACATGACCCCAAAATGAGTAGGTCGCAGCACTGCACAGAAGTCGTTAACTCACTCCTTCTTTCGGCTTTAAGGAAATACTTAATATTTTGAAAAATACAAAAAAATGTCACTAATGTACATTCCATCTTAAAAAGTGAAAATACAAAAAGAGAACACCCCATTAAAGCCTTAGGAGTAAATCAAGCTTGAGTTGCCCAATTAGGATATCCGTGAAATTAAGGTACCGAAAGGATATTAGTTTTAATTAACCGATGTAACCAAGTCCCTGAACTCATAATCTCTAGTTCATAGAAGTAATTTAGTTCTCCCGCTAATTTACTTAGGTTTCTAATCAACCTACCAAAAATGATTAGTGGCGACTCCAAATTTAAAATCATTTGAACAAAAAACCAAAGTTGCGATTTAGTAGGACTTAGGAGGGTCCGTATTAGGTTAATCCATCTAGTTAACCTAATAATCCGTTACCCCGAAAATTTTCCACCGATCGAATAAAATGTTATGGTTGCGACACATAAGTGTGAGTTATTTTCACTTTTTGTGGAGGTGGACATAAGTTCAGATAAAGGGTAAGGTAATATCGCTCCAAATCTTTCATTATCTGAAAGGTCTTTAAATGACACGTCCTTTCTATTCAGGGTTATCAAACCATCAAGGAACAAGACATTTTGAAGAACGATACCCCTTGAAGATGAAAACAACTGATGACTCAAATGGCTGAAATAAAGAGTGGATGCAATAAGGGAATCCGCTGGGAGCAAGTCCCTCTCTACCCACTAAAGGAGTCAACTTGGCACATGCTCTTCTTTCATCATCAGAGAGCTTACCAAGACAAAGCCTTTGAAGCCTCAAGTGACGAATAGCAAGACACGTCCTACTAAGGGCAGGGCGCTTGCGAAGAGCAGTGTTCTCAAACATTAGTAAGACGACACCTAAATGGGGTATTTCGTTCCTAAAAACTCAAATAAAGTCAAGATAGGACTAACATTCATTTTTTCATGTGGGTGAAAAGTGAATGGAAAACTTCAAATGATGGATATCCCAAATTAGACAAGGGGATTATAAGAAAGTGTGGAAATATACTGAGCTATTTGGCCAGGGCAAATATTACCCAACCAGGATGAAAGAGGTTCAGAATAAAATTTCAAAGGTCATCAACTGTCAAGAACTCCAACAAACACATCTAAAGGGATCCACAGTCATCGAGCAAACACAATTCATGCCTATAAGAGCTTTTAGGATGAAGAGCGATGGGCAACACTCGGCACAATTTGATGAAGGGATCTCTTTGAGGCAAGCCTACAAGAAAGATTCATCGCCGGGCAAATAATTTTTCATACCCTATGCGTCCTTTCTTTTGATTGGAGTGCATAACCAAAGGAAACGTTATCACAGCAATCAAGTAAGTACCCTACTTCTTTTCAAAACTCAGAAAATGACCAAAAGCCTGGAGGCATCAAACATCTCAAGCCTCAAAATGGATAGCAAGATTCCTATAATCTATCAATTGAGATTTCGATTGGAATGCACGATCAAGAGTAAGGAGGTATCATTCCAATTTATCCTAAATTTGAGAACACATACTAACACATCATGTTTGTTCTTTACAAGGCCGCTGCACTAAAAGGTAAGTATTCTTTTCTTTCAAAGGACCTAAGAAAATACAATCATACCATGTATAAAAAAAAAGAGGATGAACTTTCAAAAAAAAATAATACTTTACCTACACTTGGGTTAAAAGCTTTTGAGGTTGTCCAAAACATGTTTGAAACATACATCACGCATCATAATACCTTATGATGGTTGAATTTTGATGAAATTTGTTGACACCTAAATTTCTATTTTTCTTTTTCTTTTTACATTGCACAAAAAGGAGAATTTATTCTTGCAAAAAAAATATTCCTCGTGATTTACATATTTTTATTTATGCATTGCATTTGCATCAATTTGGACTGGCAGGAAAATTGAACTTAAATTGAAGAGCGACAGACCCGAGCCTACTTGAAAAAATTCGGCTAGCCCATGGTAATATCTCTATTTGGCCGAAAATTAAAAGAGTTTTAGTAAGTTTGGACTCTTAAAAGTGCAGAAATTTTAAATCCAATTGCAGTGGATCAATCCAAGTCTAAATAGCAATCCTAATCCGACGGCTATTAGTCAATCCTATCTCCACTAGGTTTAGGACACTTAAAAACTCTATATAAGCTAGCTTAAACTTAAGGTCAAGGGACGTTTAGATTTGGAAAAAATCTCTGACACTGTTTGATAGGTAATCCATTCTCAATGTTCGAGTTGCCTTCCGAGGTTTTGAAATTCATCCATGGATTGGATGAACAAGCTCTGCTAGCAAGTGCCCACCAAGCAACCCTCCAAGTCCTCAAGTAAGTATATCTTCAACCTAGAGAATGAATACTGATGATTGTCAAGGTACTCGAATCCGTTATGGTACATACGATCATCCACCTTCTTCAATGAAGTGTGATTTTTATGAAATGCATGTCGCATTAGCATTGGTTTTGTTTATGCGCATGATTATACTTCAAGTGAACAAGCAGGTATGTGCAGTCAGCCTATCTATTCCTTGACTATGACTTAGAAAATCTAGGTAAGATTTTCTAAACCCTTTTCAAATTGACAGCTCTACCAATGTTAGTTGTGATTTTGCTCTTATCCAACTCATGATCGACCTACTCTCATGCGATATTCATCAGTTCACAATCGACCTGCTATTGTGTTCTTGATAATTATCTTTATCGGTTCACGATCGACCTGCTATCGTATTCTTGATCTCTATCTTTATCAAATCATGATTAACTTGCTCTTGTGATCTTGATGATTTAGATATTTACCTAACTCATGATCGACCTGCTCTCATGAGTTATTAATCAGTTCACAATCGACCTGCTCTTGTGTTCTTGATCATTTTCTTTATCAGTTCACGATCGACCTACTCTCGTGTTCGTTATCTTTATCTTTATCGAATCACGATCGACTTGCTCTCGTGATCTTGATCTAGATATACACTGACTCACGATCGACTTGCTCTCGTGATCTCAGAAAGCATTCTACCGAATCAAGGTAACCCGTTAAAACGATGGTAGTCCCAAGAGACAAAAGATAGGCCCCAATATCTTGAAATCCTTGCATCCATAAGAAGAAGCTTGGAACTCAAGAGAATCATCGGCGTCATGAGGTGTTTGGTGAAACAGGTATTTCGTATGCGATCAATGTGCAAGTTTCTCCAATTCATTTCTTTGGAGCGGAGAAGTCTTAGTACATGTTCATTTACAGTTCTGCATTTGCATAGAAAATGGGATTAAAACCCCACCAAAAATTCAATCCTCATTTGCACTGTAAAAATTTAGGTTCAATTTGGTCTTTGAGCGAAACCTCTGTGAGCCTCCACTCAAAGAGGGGCAGCTGTTGACACCTAAATTTCGATTTTTCTTTTTCTTTTTACATTGCACAAAAAGGTGAATTTATTCTCACAAAAAAATATTTCTCATGATTTACATATTTTTATTTATGTATTGCATTTGCATCAATTTAAACTGGCAGGAAAATTGAACTTAAATTGAAGAGCGACAAACCCAAGCCTACTTGAAAAATTTCGGCTAGCCCATGGTAATATATCCATTTGGCCGAAAATTAAAAGATTTTTAATAAGTTTGGACTCTTAAAAGTGCAGAAATTTTAAATCCAATTGCGAATGATCAATCCTAGTCTAAATAGCAATCCCAATCCGACGGGTATTAGTCAATCCTATCTCTACTAGGTTTAGGACACTTAAAAACTCTATATAAGCTAGCTTAAACTTAAGGTCAAGGGACGTTCAGATTTGGAAAAAAATAGAGAGACTCACTTGAGAATCAATAAAGAGAGAGAGAAAGCTCAAGTTCAGCCAAGAGGTCCTTCGGTGGTCTCAAATTCTACTGGTGTCCCTACTCCCTTTTGCCTGTGTTCTCACGCTGCTCCAGCCTTCGACTCACGTTGCTCTAGCCCTCAATTGCCGCTGTCCAAGGCCGATTCCCATTGCTGTTCGGCCCCCATTCAATCGCTGTTCGGGCACGGATTTGGCAACTATTTGGCGCCTGTCCCTGCTGCTACTCGGTGCTATTTTGCTCCTTTTTAGCGTGAGAAACACCTGCTGTTCGTGGCTGTTTTTATTGCTATTCAGAGTCCAAAAAATACTGCTGTTCGGTTCCTGATCCACTACTGTTTGGGTGTAAAAACAGCACTATTTTAAGCATTTATACTTACTTGTCAAGTGCAGAATTTTGCCGCAAGTTTAGGACCAAATACCTAACTGTTTAAGCGCGATTAGCTGCTGTCTAGGGAGTATTTTGCTGCTGTTTCTTGTTTAAATAGTTGCTGTTCACAGTGCTGATTTTTGCTCGTTATCCAAGATGGTTACTACATCGTTCCTGCGCAAATTGCTGTTTAGTGCTGATTTTTCAGTCAATTAGTGCTTAGAGTAGCTGCTGCGAAGTGTGTCTCATCAAAGCCTCAAATCGGTGCAAATCCAAAACTCCTAGGTGTGCGCAAATCCCCAACCGATCGGATTCGAGCAACTTGCTTAAAGTTCAAGTTTGGTTTGATTACAAATTAGGTAATATTTTCTATCTCATAATATTCTGAAAAATATTTGAATGTGAGTGAATAGTTGATGAATATCGCATGAGTGAGGATAAATTGAAATTGCCAAACTTGAATTTTTTTTAATCCAAAACAATCCATGATATCCTAAGCATTTTTCCAAATTTTTGAGCTTATTTGGCATATCCTTGAATTTTAGCGCATTATCCATCGAATATTCTGCATATCTTATCTCAATTTAGATATGGTGCATATCTTGAATATTATTTTCAGATTTGTGGTATATTTTTGGATATTTGATGTATATTGCAGCTTGAATTCGAGATATCTGAATATTGATCATTATCTTGAACGGATTGCGCATATCTTTTGGAGTGTTTGAATTATCTTAAATTCGAATTTGAAGCAATTTAAGTCTTGAGCATATCTTAATGTCTTGCAGAAAAACATTGGCTTGAATTGAAAATATCTTTCCAATCTGAGAATTATCTGAATGTATTTTCAAGATATCATAAGATAATTTTTCTAATTAAGAAAGATGTAATCCTTTGTGGATAGGGTCATTTCTCCTTTAAATTCGGCAATCCTTACCCTAAGTGGTCGAAAATTTCATTCATCTTTTATATGATCTAAATCAAATATTTTTATAGTATTCCTTGAGTATAATACATGCTTCCTTGCGCCTTTGTCCCTCGGATATGTGTATTATGGATGACCATCCGACTTCACCATCTGACCCCACCCTTGAGGTATGACGTGAATAAATTCCCTTCCGACCCTAAACTTTGGTTGTGAAGCGAATTCATCGGAAAGATTCGGATCACATGGTGTACCACACTCAAGGTTTATTATATTTTTATTTGACTCTATTTTCATGAATAAAAAATAAATAAAAAAAGAACATCAGATCATGTTTAAAATGAAATTAAATGTCAAGATAGCTTTTAATATAAAATTAGACTTTGAGTGATCAATTTCTTAATTTATATTAATTGTTATCGACCCTCAGACCATCTTTTATTTTTGCCTTTTATTTAATCCGAAAATGCCAAAAAACATCACATCATGCACATTTACCATGTCATTATATGTCATTCATGCATTTTTATTCATGTCATATAGATAGATTTGCATCCTTCGCATGTCATGACTTTTAAATTTTAACTCATTTTTTTTCTTATGCATTAAAACTTGGTTTTTTAGACATCATGTACGCTCATTTATACCATGTCATGTAGTTTAATTGAATCATGTTGTGTGCCATATATGTTAGACTTCACATTCTTCTTGCATTAAAATTTGATTTTTTTTCAAAGTGATCATGCATGCCACATAGTTTGTCTGAACATCATGTAGTCATGTTTGCATTCATATAGTTAGGCTTTGCATTTGCATGTTGCATTCATTTAAATTTAAAAAAAAAAAGCCTACAAAAATACCATTGCACCTTGCTTTATAAATCAAATCAATTAAATTTGCCAATTCAAGAAATCTTCACAAGAATAGTACTGAAAGGGTGTTAATTGAAAAATTAACATAATCAAGTCCTCGAACTTAAATCTCTGGTTTGCAGAAAATAAAGTATTCTTCCAAATGCTTTATTTAGGTATCTAATCTACATACCAAAAAAGATTAGTGGTGGCTCCAAAATTTCAATCATTTGAACATGAGCCTAAGTTGCGAATTGGTAGAGCTTGGGAGAGCTCGCACTAGGTTAGTTAATTTATTTAATTAATCCAGTAATCCATTAACCTGAAAATTTTATAATTTTTAGGTCGCGACTCCGCTGGGGAATTGAATACTTGAATTTTCGAAAGAAATTAGGCTTAATGATCGACCAGGAATTTTTGGAGATTTCGTTGTATTCCAAGAGGACTTAGGCCAAATTCTTGTGATGAGTGTTCTCTTGACTGGTTTTATTCCATTGATCACTTAGGTGTTATATAGTTTTGCAGGATAAATTTAAACTATTATTAACCTCTGTTTTGTAGGGTAATATAGTTTGATTTTATTTCTGATGGATAATATGCCATGTGTTTGCTTGTCTATTACATTGCATTGTCACCGTGATCAGACCCAGATTGCTAGTAATTAGGATGGTATTGCGCAGGAATCCACCCGACCTCACCCCCGAGGTACAGTCGACCCCGTCCCCGATCCCGAACTTTCCTTCGTGTTGGAGATCTCTCCCCTGGCCATACCTTAATGGCACATGCAGAATCTCGACCATGGCCGAAATTCTAGAAGCTAGACTCGACCAAGTCACATTGGTACGGTCCGTTTTCAGAAATTCACTTTAGAAAGGTCGTTAATCAATTGACTTGCATTCATGTGCATGTGGTTGTAATCATCGTTTTTCATGGTAAATCCCTAATTTTTGTCTCGTAATTTATTCATTTGTTTATCATTATTTTTGGGTTGTTCCATGGCATTAGGACGGTCGAATCTTCGTCTATGATCATGGGAAGCAAGAGTACCCGGATCATCATGTCACCGAAGGAAGATTTGAGGGAATGGTTGACTCGACTGGATGTCACAGCTCGTGGGTATGTGGACGTCAGAGTGGGACGGCTGCTGCCAATTTTGGATATTTGAACACGTTCTGGTATTGTGCGCACATTGGCTCACTGCTGGAGTCCTGACGCCTCCACATTTATCCTAGGTAAGCACGAGCTCACCCCTACTTTGGAGGAATATAGCGTGCTTGTTAGAAAACCTTTGGACACGGAGTTGATTAGTCCGCCATTCGGATTACATCCCGCTATTGTGTTAGCCGAATTTTTTAGAATTAAAGTAGAAGAAGTTCGTAAAATTCTAAGGGCTAATCGTGGAAATTGTCCATTTTCTTTCATAAAAAAATGCTTTAATGAAGCACCACCTTTACAAAAGGGCAAGATTTTTTTATTAGCCTTCTTTGGAATGGTCATTTTTCCATATTTCCAGAACTTCCTTAATCCTCGTATTGCTTTTGTTGTCCAACAAATCTATGATGGGAAGAACTTGGTCCATGCTGTCTTGGCCGAAACTTTCATATCCCTCACTAAATTTAAGCAAGAAAAAGAAAATATTTTGCAATCCTCGGCTGACCTTTTACTGATATGGTTTTTATCACACATCAAGCCTTGCAAAAAACTTGTTTCAGTTGAAAAAATTAGAAATTTTTCGCATCCTATTGTGGTTTTCAAGAATAAGCAAGACGAAATCCCCGATTATCATTTTTCGGAATGGCTATAACTTTTAGCGAATCCAAATCCAAAGGGTCTCTGCTGGCAAGCTAGTTGGTTCCAAGTAGAAGAAGCTTGACTTGCCAGCGGTGGGGCCAAGCCGATTCCATTGCTTGGGTTTACAGGATTGATTGAGTATTACCCCCTTTGAGTGGCCCGTCAGTATGGAGTGGTTTAGACTTTGCCACCACCTCTCGAGGCCGATCGACTTCAGTTTGACTTTACTCATAGTATCCCAGAACATGAGCAAGCCGTGATCACATTTCGCTCCTTGTGGGATTTTTGCCGGCTAACCAAACTCAAGCTACCGACGAAGGATCTATCAGGTAATGAGAAAGCTCATCATGCTACGGCTCTCTACTTCAAGAAGCATGTGATTCCCGAAGCAATGCGACCAAAGCTTCCCCAGGTGCCAATCACAGTGACACAAAGGGCTGAAAAAGAAGACCTCAAGTGAAAGTTGAAGCAAGCTCAAGAGACGATCGCAAGAGTCACTGCAGCGAACAAGCAGTTGAAGGATAAGCTTGCTTCCCAAAAGTCATAGAACAAGCGGTTGAAGGATTAGCTGCACAATCTTTAGCTGCTTGATCTCAAAAGGAGTATATCTCACCAGGCCTAATCATTTTTGAGAATGACGTTATGTTTTCTTCCTCACAAGGTCGATGGAAAAACTAATAGTTTGCTAAATCCTGAAGTTAAACTACCAACTGGGGCATGTCTAAGGACAATTTCAGATTCTGACATGATCCAATCCAACAGAAAATGGGCCAAATAGACGGCCAACCTTGACTTGGGAAGGAAGTATATTTCCTCTTATCTCAAGCCCTTCTTAGTGTGATGCTCAATTTTCCTTCTTGCAGGAGCATATAGCCAACCATGACGGTCATTGCCTTTGATCAGGGGTAACTAGAGCATCCTGAGTCTTCACTTAATCGTTTCTAAAGTCATATTCATACACATTGCTCTCTATGCTTGGGTAAAATAAAAAACAAGCCACTCCTCGACTCGAGGATTATTTTCCGAACTTGTTTGAGCTATTCACATGAGCAGGATCAATCCCCCATTCCCCAGGAATTCTCTCATGCTTGCATATTCTATTTTTCAAGCAAATACATTTTCATAAAGCATGACAAGTTGTTTGAAAATCGCCACATTTGCATTGTGATTACACATTCCATGGTTTATGCATGATTATTCTTCATGTTTAATTTACCAATTTTGAAAGGGGAGTATAAACTGCATATGATGCATCGAATGTACAGAATGGGGTATGACAGGATGATGAAAGGCAAGCCTATTCTCATACACGTCCTGCATTTTAACCCTCAGTGAGTTGAGTGGTAACTAAGTTCCGTATTCCGCAAGATAAAGGGTTTTTTCGCGAAAGATACGATAACTGAAGTGAATGAGGCATTTAGTTCTCTATCTATACACTCTTATCCATTACTAGCCCTTTGAACAGCGATTTCATTTTTTACCCTTGTCAAGAACCACCCCACATCGGGGCCTAACAGAAGTAAATCTAGTAGCGGCATGAGATAAATGGTTAGAAATCTTTTTGCTCGAACTAGCATCAATCTTTGGGTATTTCTTTGCATTAAACTCAAGCGTTAATTCAAGTACTTTAAGATGATGAAGAGCATTCGTTTCTGTATCCTAAGCACTTATATCCTTTGCATAGCCCACTTGAGCTTGCAAATTCATTTCTTCAACCCTTATTAGTGATAATTGCCATTCTAAGATGAAGATGAACCATCTCCAAGCAAAATAACTCAGAAGAGAATCAGGTCAAGAGAAAATTCTCGAGTGAACTCGTCTTGTATGTTAGATTGTTCATATACTGTCTAGCATCATTTTTTGTAAAATATATTGTTGTTGTAATTCCTTATGAAGAAAGGGATTCAAGATCATGGGATTGTAAAAAAAGGGGAAAAAACAAGCAAGTGCAGCCTAAAAGAAAAAGGGCCTACTCTAGAAAATTGAGATGTCAAGAGAAAGAAAAAATAAAGACATCAAGAAAAAAAAATAGAGGGAGTCGGGAGTAAGAAAAGCAAAGGTTGATCCCACAAAAGTCATGGGCAGTAAAATACAAAGCGCCTATCAATAGCAAGGCCAATGCCCATTCAATCCTTGTTCATTTGTAAAGTGCTTCTGAAGTTTGAATGTACATTTTTGTGTGTTATTTTTCGTGTAAATTTCAATGGGAACTGGTTGTAAAGAAGACTCCCCAAAGAAGTCGGATTGCAAGATGCAATTTCCAGCAAGTGTCCATACCATTCTTGAGAAATGATGGTATCATCGGAGACTGGTCCATTTTAGAAGATAATTTCAGAAGGCCTAGTTTGATGACAAGTTAGCAATGGTCACCAACATCAAGCCATTCTCACACTTTTTCTGAGCCAAAACGAGCCTTTTTGTTTTTCAGTCCCAAATCCTAACCTACGTTATAACCTTTCAAAGTCTCTTTAGATTATGGCACTTGAATTAACGTGGAGTTAAATGATTTTAAGCATCACTCGAACAAGTTCGAGCAAGACTATTCTCTCTCATTTTGCAGGGTTCTCGACTTGTTAAGCTAGAGTAGATGATGAAGAACTTCTTTCAATTGCCTTAACTCGACAAAGAGTCCCCTTTGCTAAATCATTGACCTAAACCTCATTACAAGACCTCCAGATCGGTTCTATCATACCAATTGCGAGATTACTCAGACCCTTGTTGAATGCGATGATGGTAAGATTGAGTGATTCTCTTGAATCCTGCAGCAAGTATAAGTAGCTTTTCTCGAGAGTGAGAGAAAGCCCTTTCAAACTGAAGTCCCCTATTCAGATTACATTCTAGGCATTCACGATATAATGACCTCCCTGAACAAAATTGGTAATGCAAATTTGACGAAATAGATATGCATAGACCCCATTATGAGTTACTGCATCATATGCAGATTGCTTCTAATCGTCGCGAACTCAGTTAAATAGTTTTGCATGAGTCGATTGAATTCTAGCACTATGCTTGCACATGTTACCTCTGACACTGTTTGATAGGTAATACATTCTCAATGTTCGAGTTGCTTTCCGAGGTTTTGAAATTCATCCATGGATTGGATGAACAAGCTCTGCTAGCAAGTGCCCACCAAGCAACCCTCCAAGTCCTCAAGTAAGTATATCTTCAACCTAGAGAATGAATACTGATGATTGTCAAGGTACTCGAATCCGTTATGGCACATACGATCATCCACCTTCTTCAATGAAGTGTGATTTTTATGAAATGCATGTTGCATTAGCATTGGTTTTGTTTATGCGCATGATTATACTTCAAGTGAACAAGCAGGTATGTGCAGTCAGCCTATCTATTCCTTGACTATGACTTAGAAAATCTAGATAAGATTTTCTAAACCCTTTTCAAATTGACAGTTCTACCAATGTTAGTTGTGATTTTGCTCTTATCCAACTCATGATCGACCTACTCTCATGAGATATTCATCAGTTCACAATCGACCTGCTCTTGTCTTCTTGATCATTATCTTTATCGGTTCACGATCGACCTGCTCTCGTGTTCTTGATCTCTATCTTTATCGAATCACGATTGACTTGCTCTTGTGATCTTGATCTTGATCTAGATATTTACCTAACTCATGATCGAGCTCCTCTCATGAGATATTAATCAGTTCACAATCGACCTTCTCTTGTGTTCTTGATCATTTTCTTTATCAGTTCACGATCGACCTGCTTTCGTGTTCTTTATCTTTATCTTTATCGAATCACGATCGACTTGCTCCTGTGATCTTGATCTAGATATACACTAACTCACGATCGACCTGCTCTCGTGATCTCAGAAAGCATTCTATAGACTCATGGTGACCCGTTAAAACGATGGTAGTCCCAAGAGACAAAAGATAGGACCAATCTTGAAATCCTTGCATCCATAAGGAGAAGCTTGGAACTCAAGAGAATCATCGGTGTCATGAGGTGTTTGGTGAAACAGGTATTTCGTATGCGATCAATGTGCAAGTTTCTCCAATTCATTTCTTTGGAGCGGAGAAGTCTTAGTACATGTTCATTTACAGTTCTGCATTTGCATAGAAAATTGGATTAAAACCCCACCAAAAATTCATTCATCATTTGTATTGTAAAAATTTAGGTTCAATTTGGTCTTTGAACAAAACCTCTGCGAGCCTCCACTCAAAGAGGGGCAGCTGTTGACACATAAATTACGATTTTTCTTTTTCTTTTTACATTGTACAAAAAGGAGAATTTATTCTCGCAAAAAAATATTCCTCGTGATTTACATATTTTTATTTATGCATTGCATTTGCATCAATTTGAACTGGCAAGGAAATTAAACTTAAATTGAAGAGCGACGAACCCGAGCCTACTTGAAAAAATTTGGCTAGCCCATGGTAATATCTCTATTTAGCCGAAAATTAAAAGAGTGTTAATAAGTTTGGACTCTTACAAGTGCAGAAATTTTAAATCCAATTGGGGAGGATCAATCCTAGTCTAAATAGCAATCCTAATCCGACGACTATTAGTCAATCCTATCTCTACTAGGTTTAGGACACTTAAAAACTCTATATAAGCTAGCTTAAACTTAAGGTCAAGGGACGTTCAGATTTGGAAAAAAATAGAGAGACTCACTTGAGAATCAATAGAGAGAGAGAGAAAGCTCAAGTTCAGCCAAGAGGTCCTTCGGTGGTCTCAAATTCTGCTGGTGTCCCTACTCCCTTTTGCCTGTGTTCTCACGTTGCTCCAGCCCTCAATTGCTGTTGTCCAAGGCCGATTCCCACTGCTGTTCGGCCCCCATTCGATCGCTGCTCGGGCACGATTTTGGCAACTGCTTGGTGCTTGTCTCTGCTGCTACTCGGCGCTATTTTGCTCCGATTTTGCGTGAGAAACACCTGCTGTCCGTGGCTGTTTTTATTGCTGTTCAGAGTCCGAAAATACTGCTGTTCAGTTCCTGATCCACTGCTTTTTGGGTGTAAAAACAACATTGTTTTAAGTATTTATACTTACTTGTCAAGTGCAAAATTTTGCCGCAGGTTTGGGACCAAATACCTAACTGTTTAAGCGCGATTAGCTGCTATCCAGGGAGTATTTTGCTGCTGTTTCTTGTTCAAATAGCTAATGTTCATAGTGCTGATTTTAGCTCGTTGTCCAAGATGGTTACTACATCGCTCTTGCGCAAATTGCTATTTAGTGCTAATTTTTAAGTCAATTAGTGCTCAGAGTAGCTGCTGCGAAGTGTGTCTCATCAAAGCCTCAGATCAGTGCAAATCCAAAACTCCTAGGCGTGCGCAAATCCTCGGCCGATCGGATTCGAGCAGCTTGCTTAAAGTTCAAGTTTGGTTTGATTACAAATTAGATAATATTTTCTATCTCATAATATTCTGAAAAATATTTGAATGTGAGTGAATAGTTGATGAATATCGCATGAGTGATGATAAATTGAAATTGCCAAACTTGAATTTTTTTTTAATCCAAAACAATCCATGATATCCTAAGCATGTTTCCAAATTTTTGAGCTTATTTGGCATATCCTTGAATTTTAACGCATTATCCATCGAATATTCTGCATATCTTATCTCATTTTAGATATGGTGCATATCTTGAATATTATTTTCAGATTTGTGGTATATCTCTGGATATTTGATGTATATTGCGGCTTGAATTCGAGATATTTGAATATTAATCATTATCTTGAACGGATTGCGCATATCTTTTGGAGTGTTTGAATTATCTTAAATTTGAATTTGAAGCAATTTAAGTCTTGAGCATATCTTAATGTCTTGCAGAAAAACATTGGCTTGAATTGAAAATATCTTTCCAATCTGAGAATTATCTGAATATATTTTCAAGATCTCATAAGATAATTTTTCTAATTAAGAAAGATGTAATCCTTTGTGGATAGGGCCATTTCCCCTTTAAATTCGGCGATCCTTACCCTAAGTGGTCGAAAATTTCATTCATCTTTTAAATGGTCTAAATCAAATATTTTTATAATATTCCTTGAGTATAATACATGCTTCCTTGCGCCTTTGTCCCTCGGATATGTGCATTATGGATGACCATCCGTCTTCACCTTCGAAGTACGACGTCATCCACACAAATGAAATTATCCTTCTCATCCCATAACTTTGGGCTCGGATCGATAAATTTCATTTAAATTCACCATCTAACCCCACCCTCGAGGTACGACGTGAATAAATTCCTTTCCGAGCCTAAACTTTGGGTACGAAGCGAATTCATCGGAAAAATTCGGATCACATGGTTTACCATACTCAAGGTTTATTATATTTTTATTTGACACTATTTTCATAAATAAAAAATAAATAGATAAAGAACATCAGATCATGTTATAAAATGGAATTAAATGTCAAGATAGCTTTTAATATAAAATTAGACTTTGAGTGATCAATTTCTTAATTTATATTAATTGTTATCGACCCTCAGACCATCTTTTATTTTTACCTTTATTTAATCCGAAAATACCAAAAAACATCACATCATGCACATTTACCATGTCATTATATGTCATTCATGCATTTTTATTCATGTCATATAGATAGATTTGCATCCTTCGCATGTCATGACTTTTAAATTTTAACTCATTTTTTTTCTTATGCATTAAAACTTGGTTTTTTAGACATCATGTATGCTCATTTATACCATGTCATGTAGTTTAATTGAATCATGTTGTGTGCCATATATGTTAGACTTCGCATTCTTCTTGCATTAAAATTTGATTTTTTTCAAAGTGATCATGCGTGCCACATAGTTTGTCTGAACATCATGTAGTCATGTTTGCATTCATATAGTTAGGCTTTGCATTTGCATGTTGCATTCATTTAAATAAAAAAAAAGCCTACAAAAATACCATTGCACCTTGCTTTATAAATCAAATCAATTAAATTTGCCAATTCAAGAAATCTTCACAAGAATGGTACTAAAAGGGTGTTAATTGAAAAATTAACATAATCAAGTCCTCGAACTTAAATCTCTAGTTTGCAGAAAATAAAGTATTCTTCCAATGCTTTATTTAGGTATCTAATTTACCTACCAAAAAAGATTAGTGGCGGCTCCAAAATTTCGATCATTTGAACATGAACCTAAGTTGCGAATTGGTAGAGCTTGGGAGAGCTCGCACTAGGTTAGTTAATTTATTTAATTAATCCAGTAATCCATTAACTTGAGAATTTCATAATTTTTAGGTCGCGACAAAATTGAAATGAATTTACAAATGAGGTGGTTTAAGCCTATCAAATTGGGTAACTCAGAATACGAGAGACAAACCATATCCAAACACGTCCCTACACACTTAAGTGATTAGTAAATGAAAACACCTTGTCTATGAATGTAAGGACCATTTGCAGTGATTACATAGATTGAAATGATGAAAGGCACATTCATTTCTCTATCCTAAATACATGAAATCCTTCGCAAACCCATTAGAGCCTATAAATGGAGAATTCCTAAAACGACACTGTCAAGAACCACCCCATACTGGGGCAATTTAGAGGTTCATTGGTTGATTCCTTAGAGAAAAAAGATCAAGGCAAATCTTTATTGTACTAACTTCCATCAACCTTTTTGCGATAGCTTCGAGTAATATCTCATGGAGGCCTAAAGCATCAAAGTGAAGGAGAGCGGTTCATTTCTCTATCTTACACACGTTATCCTTTGATGAATCAATTAAAGCCTTTAAATCTTCATTTCTAAACCCAGTTAGTGATCACCTCCTTATACTGGGGCAATGTGTGACAGTCTGAAAATTTGACCCGATTATCGAAATTTCTAAATGAATGGGTATACTTCATTAGTACATTCTGATCGATGCTTACTCAAGATTAGCTACCCTGGGACGACTAACCGAAGAGGAAAGGCTACCTAGGAAATTTTCCCAAACAGTCGCCCGTTGGTTTGAGATTTCGACAGAGCCGGTATTTAATGGATTTGACCACCAAATGGATTCCGACATTGGATAATTGAATTGTTAAGGTAGTCACAGCGGAGAAGTGGATTTAGTTACAGATACATCACCCGAAGGGCGAACAGCTAGTGTACGTCGAGAAGCAAGACGTAAATGGAAAATTACCGAAATGCCCTCGGTAAACACTCAGTCCTTAGAATTAGATCAAATAGAATTATTTGAGGATGAACGCGATAAAACGAAACCAAATCCAGTCTGAAATTCGTTCACGCTAGGGACCCGATTGGTACATTTGGCACACAAATCGAGGCAAGGTCAAATCAAGTGTCACATCAATCAATGGCACAATTTCCAATGCAAATCAATCAAGTTTTATCTAGTCATTTCAAGTACACCTACCATTACCAACTCCCACTAATTTATTTTAATTTCATTAAAACTCTTATAATCTCTCTCTCTCTCTCTCTCTCTCTCTCTCTCTCTCTCTCTCTCTCTCTCTCCATTTTCGGCCAACCACCATTGCTCCTCCCCTCTCCCTCTCGTGATCTCTCTCTCTCTCCCTCCCTCTCGATTTTTCGTTCGGCCGTCCAAGCTCCGCCGCCCATTCGCCGTCGTTCAGCCCTACACGCCACCGCCATCATCTTGCCTTTCCTTGGTAAGTCTTCCTAGCTCACTTTCGATTGTTTTCCACGGCTTAGAGACCATCTAGAGCCCCGACCAGACCCATTCTCTCTCGCGCCCTCTCATCGTTGTCGTTGCGCTAAGAGGAACCGAGCTGCCCAAGCTTGCTTCGCTCACTTCCTCCGCCTCCCTAACATCTTAAACCAACCCATTTAGGTCCTTGGAACCGTTGGAGGTCGCCGGACCAGCTCACGCCGTGTCGGACCACCTCCCTTGGCCGTGAACTCTCTCGGCCACCATGGGCTTCACCGTCGCCGTTGCCGACCGAACTCCATTCTTGGTAAGCCACACTTCTAATCTTGGCTTAGGAATAGATTATATGTGTGTGGTTTGCTTGGTTTAAGGGTTGATGTTTGTGGATTAGATGGAAATTAGATGATTAAGGTTGGATTGGATTAGCCTAAGTCGGGTGATTAATGAAGAGGTTGAACCGTGGGCCTTAGACACTTGATTTAGGCTTGGAAATATCAATTGTGGGCTATGATGGATGGGATTGGCGTGTGGAATGATGGGCCATAAGATGTAAATGGGCTGAGGGACCATTTTTAGGCTAAATTGGTTAAGTATGGGCTTATGGGCCTAAGTTATTCTAATGGGCTTCATGATGGACGAAAATTTGAGTTTAATTGGGCCATAATTATGGGCTTGGATGCAAAAGTTTAGGGCCTAAGATCATACATGGGCTTAGGGAGTCAAATTGGGCCTAAATGGATGAAATTAGACTAAATGGGTTAGGTAAATTTTGGGCCTTGGGCCTTGGACGAGTTCACTATTTCAATTGGGCTTTTCTAAATCTTGTTACCAATAATTAATTATGGGCTTGAGAACGAAGATTGGGCCAAATATTTCATTGGGCCTAAATTGAACCATTAAGCTTGATTTAGGTATAAAGACCATGGGTCTTAACATCGGCTTGGAATTTATTTAATGTAACTCAAATACATTCTAATGAAGTCATTGTGGGCCAAGGATGGGCCGAAGGTTGAGAGCGAGGACTAGACTTAGACCAGGCTATTGGGCCTAATCGGGCTAGACTCTTAAAATTAAAGGATTCCCTAGATTAATAAGGTTACCATATGAAACTCTTGTAGCATACGTGGAAATTAATGGGGCCTTTGATAAAATCCGGGATCCGATACGAATTATACGGGGTATCATACCTAGACCCAGATGACATAAATTTGCGTGCATGGTACCTAATTGGCTTATGCTTGCGTATAGTCTATTCTGATAGACGTGATGTGCATAGATGATTGACTTCCATGCTATGCTGTTGTATCCGTTGATTTCCCGTGAACTCCTATGTTGTGATCTACTATATTTGAGGCGTATTTTGGTGAAATTTACTGCAAGCATGGCACGTGTCACTGAGAGGAGTGACAAGGAGTGGTTGGCCCTGATGCGTATTTACGCGAGGAAATGGAGAGATAAGCTGGGCAGCTGGCCCTAATGCGTTTTTACGCGGGGAACTAGAGAGATAAGCTAGGAGGCTGGCCCTGATGCGTTTTTACGCGGGGAAATAGAGAGATAAGCGTATCAACCTGAGGCGTACTACATGCGGGTTGAGACATGAGCCTGATGCGTATGAGACGCGAGCGAGATCCAAGGGGATTGTATGAAATGGGCTGATTGTGCATCTGATGTCGCGTACTGATTATTGATGATCAATTTCTGGCTGCCCGCTTATTATGTGTGATTTTATATTTCACTATTGCATGAGTACTGTTGGTCCAAACCCTGAGCTATTGCCTATATCTAGTGAGAGTACTCGGGTGAGGTAATTAGGAACCCTAGACTCTTGGATAAGGCCAAACCTCCTAGTATATTCTATCCTACGCTAGTATTAGTGGTGAGCTTACTGAGTTTTCGACTCACTGGCGGTGGTTGCCATATTTTCACATCCCAGACCCTAACGATGGCTGCACCTCCAGTGCTTTTTGGGCTACCTATACAAATTGAGACCGAGGTCACTCATTTTGTGGACGAGAACGCCACACTCTGGCACCGACGATTGACATGGGTGGACCAAGGCAACCCTCTTTTTGTACCCCATAGGTTTGAGGCATGGATGAGAGAGGGCGAGTTTGGTATGAAAGGTCCATTACGTGACGCCCCCATCCCTGAGGAGAACGATCCGACCCTGATGCGTCCCGCAGCCTATGGAGGTGGGTAGTTGATCTAGACCCAATGGTGGAGCTATCATCCCCGGGTCACATGGAGATAGAAGGCCACGAGGAGGGCGACGCCATTGTTGACACCTGATTTTTAATCATCTTTTCTTTTTTAAAAAATTAATAAAAATTTCATAAAAATTCATAAAATTGAAAAATCAACTTTGGGGACCTTGGCCAAGCCTAGGGAACCAATTTTGACTAAAAAATGATTTTTCATATTTCTAGTATTTTTTGACATTTTTATTTTCAAAAATTAATAGAAAATCCATACAAATTTATAAAATTAAAAAAATTAACTTTGGAGACCTTGATCAACCCTAGGGAACCAATTTTGACCAAAAAAAGATTTTTCATATTTTCAGTATTTTTCGGTATTTTTATTTTCGAAAATTAATATAAAATCCATAAAAATTCATAAAATTGAAAAATCAACTTTGGAGACCTTAGCCAAGCCTAGAGAAAAGTTTTGAACAAAAAATAATTTTTCATAATTTTTTGTATTTTTATATATTTTTTAGAAATTAGGAAAATATTTAATAAATAATAACATTTGAGGCCACAAAAATACATAAAAATAGTCAATGTTTTTCTTTTCATGTTGGCCATCGTAAATTTAAAAAAAAATCCGATTCAGGGTTGTGTATTTCTTCACGGGCATGATTTCGAATAAAAAAAAATTCAATTTGAGTCAATTTATTTTCATTTTTCACTTTTAGGAGTTGTGGCATTATTCTCTAATATCCTAAATTTTCATCTTGGCCCAATTATACTCAGAATGACTCAATTTTGCGAAAGGGCTTTAATTAAATTCTGCAGCAAGAAATGAGTTTAAATTTGATATGCAGTGAATTTCGACTAAGCATGGGGGAAGTGCGTTGAAAATTATAAGGAGATTTGGAGTTAAAGAAATATTTTTTCGGGGAGTGAATTGCAAATACTTAAAATCTTAGGGACTAGAGTGCAAATACCTAACTCTTGAAGGATTATTTTGCAAATAACAAAAAGAAGAGTTGGTGGAGAAATTAAGATAGAGGAGGGAACATGGAGAAGAGGAGATGGAGAAGACAAGATGGAGAAGAATGGATGGAGAAAATAAGATAAGAATAGAGAAGGGAAGATGGAGGTGAAGAAGAGTTAGTGGAGAAATTAGAATATAGAAGGGAAGATGGAGAAGAGGAGATGGAGAAGAGAAGATGGAGAAGAATTGATGGAGAAAATAAGATAAGAATAAAGAAGGGAAGATGGAGATGAAGAAGAGTTAGTGGAGAAATTAGAATGGGAAATAAATATGGAGAAGGGAAGATGAAGATGAAGATGAGTTAGTGGAAAAATTAAAAAGAGAGATAGATGAGTGGGTTATAAAAGGAGGAAGAAGTGAGCTAGGGAGGGAGGATTTTCTGGGGGGGAGAAAATATTTTGGATGTTTGAGAGAGTTTTGAGAGATTGAAAGAAATTAGAGAGAAGAAAAAAAAAAGAGAATCCTTTTTTCCAAAAAAGAGAGTCTTGAAGATGGTGAGAGTTTAAATCTAGGTGTTACCATCACTGATTTCTCTATCGATCAACACAAGTCACGAGTTCATCCCAATCGTTCGAGCCGTAATCTTGATCCATAATGTGACACGAGGTCTGAATTCAACAATCAAATCTGTCAAATCAGGTAACAATCCTAGCCTTTAAATCTTCGATAATTTCCTTACCTAAATGAGTTTATTTAAATTTCGATTATGTCATGTCGTACTCGTATGTCTCCATATCCACATGCCGCATTCGTATTTGTGTTGTCATTAATTTACGCGTATCCAACTAAATTTTTTTTTCGACTGGCCAATCCTATTTTTGATGTTTCCACCTCCCGATCCTTGAAAAGTGACTTTTTTACTCTTCTGGTCAGTTTGACCCAAACTTCTTCCCAATTATTCCAAATGAGTTTTCATGAAATAAAATGGTACCGGAAGGGCGTTAGAATGATCTAGCGTAATCAAGTCCCCGAACTCATTTTTTCTGATTCGCAGAAATAAATTAGTTCTCAATCTAATTTATTTAGGTTTCTAATCGACCTACCAAAAATGATTAGTGGCGACTCCAAATTAAAAATCTTTGCATGAAAAGAACTTAAATTGCGATTCGGTAGGACTTGGGAGGGTCCGAATTAGGTTAGTCAATTAACCTGATAATCCGTTCACCCGATTTTAAATTTAATAATTTTTTTCGGGTCGTGACAACTTGGCGACTCCACTATGGACTAGTTTTTTAGAATTTTCGAAAGAATAAAGCACTAATTAGAGTACTTGATTTTTTTTCGAAATTTTAAAAGCCTTAGTGGACTTAGGCCAAAAAATTTCATGAAAATCCATTTCGTTTGAAAATTGGTTGGATTCTAATTTTTAGGTATTAAATGGTTTTGCAGAATTGGAGTTATAAGGGGTGGACTATTTGGCTAACCCTTTATTTTGCAGGTTTGGTGTGTGAAACTTGTGATTTTTTTGAATTATTGAAGAGGTGTTTGCATTTAATTGTTGTGCATGATTAATCGCTTTAGCACTACATCACACACATCCCGTGGCCGAACCTGGGCCACTAGTTTTAGGATGGTATTGTGATTTGGTTCTAGCATTCGTCGTGAGATCACATCGAAAGTTAGTCCAAATTCAATCCCGAACTTCTTTTCAAAAATGAGTTTTAAAAGTTATACCTCAGGTTTGGTAAGATTACCAAAGCGGTGGTTTTAATTTTTGACTCGAGCAGCCGAAGTGGAAAGGCCTGGCTAATCTTGGTTACGTCGCGGGATAGCGGCTAATCTTGATTATGTGCGCGAGATTGTCGCATTGCCGTAAGTCTTTCGCTTCAATTTGTGAGCCTTTAAGATAGTTATAATAAGGTTAACCCACGAGTCATGTGCATGTCCATGTGATTGTTTATCCCGCGGTAAGGTATGCTTCTGAACTTTATCTTGTCTTATGTTATTGTTTGGGTCGGTCCATGACACTTAGGATTGTGACGCGTGATATATAGACAATGGGACACATCGATATCCTTTTCGTGTACATTCCAAAGGCCGACTTGAAGCAGATGTGGGGGCGTTTGAGCATTGATGAACGGACCTATGCCCTTAGCCATATGGGTCACATGTTGCCATTTTTGGACATCGAATTACAAACTGGGGTCATGCAGGCGCTTGCACATTTCTGGTGCCCATATACCGCTACTTTCATTTTAGGTAAGCACGAGCTCACTCCGATTTTGGAAGAGTATAGCATTGCCATTGGAAAACCTTTGAGTATTAATTTAATTCGCCCTTGTGTAGGAATGGATCCAATTGTCATTTTTGCTGAGTTTTTGAAAATTAGCGAAAATAAAATGAGGAAAATTTTAAAAGGAAATTGTCATATATGCCATTTCTCATTCCTCATTGAACTTTTTTATGAGAGCAATTCACACTTGCAAAGCAGGATCTTTATTCTAGCTTTCTTTGGACTTGTGATATTTCCACTCCAAAAGGAATTTATTAGTCCATCAATGGCTTGGATAGCTAGGCAAGTTTGTAGTGAAATGAACCTTACTAATGCTATTTTGGCCGAGACTTTTATATCTCTGACTCGTTTTAAACAAAATAAGGATAAAACATTTCACGCTCCGGTTAAACTTTTGCAAATGTGGTTTTTCTTTCATTATGCGAAGTTCGGCTCAAGAATGACCATTCCACGGGTAAATTCAGAGGAAAACCCAATTGCAAAATTTCAAGAGTTACAAAAAAAATATTGCTAGATTGTCTTATTCTAAGTGGATTGATTTATTTAAAGATCCGAGTCCCAAGGTTTTTCTATGGCAAGCTATATGGTTTCAAGTCTCTAAGGCTCATTTGTACCATGGTGAGTGGGAGCCTATACTTCTTTTGGGTATTACGTGCATAACGCAATATCATCCTCTCCGTGTGGTACGGCAATATGAAGTTTTACAAGATATTCCACGACCTTTAGGGCCAAACACTTTTCAAGTTGAATTTGTTGCAGCCGAGAATTATGAAACCGAGATCAAGCATCTTGACTAAACTTGGCTCAAGTCCAAGATTTGTTCACTATCACTACCTAAGGAGGAGCTCGAGGGAAAGGAAAGACGTTATCATGCGAAGACTCAGTATATTAAGCACCATGTAATACCAACTCACATGCTTCCGAAGTTCCCATTGGTGATCGTGAAGCCCACCTATCAAGCCGAGATCGAGACCTATGCAAAGAAGCCGCAAAAGGCGAAGAAACAAATGGAGACTTTGGCTAAAGAGAATGCACGACTTCGGAAAGAGTTGGAGGCCCGTTCGCCTATAGATCGCGTCGCTACAAAGAAAATAAAAATAGCTTGATTTGCTATGTTTAGGATTCTTGTTCCATATTTAATTGCATTTTCGTGACTTTATGAGCTTTTCTTGTAATAAATGTTACTGTTTAGACTTGACTCTCTAGTATTGCATAATTTTTATTAAATTCTATGATTTTAATTGACCCATAAAATCTTCATATAAAATGTTCACAAGACCCTAACTCATCATTCAAAAAACATTTTGAATCAATTCAATGTATTTTCCATTTTTTATCGAATTTAAGGTGAAAGAAAAACTGTCTGGGTTCTGGAATTTTCTCAACTTCACTTTTGTTTCTCCATTTATCACTAGAAAACATGCTCTTTTGAAAAATCAAAATATGAAAGTTGTAGATTGGGATTTTAATTAGTGGACTGAAAATTTTTGGGCATCAATTCACATTTTTGATAACCCATTTATCCTCAAAGTAAAAACTGGACAAATCAGTTTTTTGAAGAAAATTTTTAGAAAGAAGTATTAAACTATACTAATCCATGAGGGATCTTCTCAATCTCAAAAAATGAAATTTGTACATCATTGTCTTAGTTATCAGCTCGCAAAGTTTGGTACTTTTTCGAATTCTGTGGGAATTGATACGAATGTTTTCATAAAAGTTGACGAAATCGAAATTTGTTGGAATTAATCTTTTGATCATGTTGGCTTTGTTTCTTGGGTCTAGAGAATTGTCATGGACCGACTTGTCAGTTCCATTCATCATACTCATTTGAATAAATTCTTTTTTCATGTACCATTGATCACGGAAGTGCCACGTAGCCATATCAGAACCCGTCTTAGGACAAGAATGGAACACGAGGAATTGAGCCCTAGGGTGGCCAATCTCGAGAACCAGATAAACATGATAGCTGCCATGATAGCAGAAATGAAGACGATGATGACTGCCACACAAGGAAAGTCCCTTAGTACACCAGAGACCAGTCTGTTTACAAATACCAGTACATCTACTGGCTCAGATACCAACCAGACTGCGAGTACTGAGCCCGAGAAGGAAGCACCCCTTATGACTTCACCGGTCGTAGTTGACCTAGAAAGGAAGAAGAAAGAGAAACCCGTGGCTGGGACTGAGGAAGGCGCGAGGAGGCTGGCAAAGATCGAAGAGTGTCTTAGTAGCTAAGGATACGAGTTGGCTCGGTTCGATAAAATCTCGCCGTTCGCCAAGATAGAAGTTCCAGCTGGGTACAAGGAACCTGAGTTTGTGAGAAAATACGATGGGACAGGCTGTCCTCGGGCTCATTTGAAATACTACTTGCATAAAATATCACATTATTCTGACTATGTCCCACTGTTGATTAACACATTCCAAGAGAACCTGTTTGGCGCTGCACTGGCATGGTTTATCGAGCTCAACAAGGAAGAATATGACAATTGGGAAGACCTGGTCGAGGAATTCCTTCACCAATACAAGTTCAACATGGCTACGGCGCCTACTAGGGAAGACCTGTTGAAGACCCTGAAAGGAAGTAATGAGTCTATACGTACTTTTGCTTAGAAGTGGCGAGCGATAGCTACCCATGTCAAGCCACCCATCCCAAAGGAGGAGTTAGTAGATCTATTTCTGAAGACGTTACCACTCAGGCTGTCAAACCTTCGCGCATCTCATCAGGGTGGCAGAACGTCATGAATGGGCCTTAAAGGAGAAGCGTATACCAGAGCCGTCGTTTAAACGGCCTTATCCAGCCAAAAGGGAAGGGGAGAATGTAGGCGAAGTCGCCTTTGTGCCAAGCCCGCCGAGGCCAAAGAAGTTTTCAGGATCCACCCCTACTCAAGGTGGCTCGTCTGGATCAGCTCCAGAAAAGTTCGAAGTTAAGAGAAGAACCACACCGTCTTTCACTCCATTACCTCGTCCCCTATCGAAGTGGTTACCAATGTTGCTGGAAGGGCGCCTAGTTGCCGAAGAGCCACCTAAACCAAACCCGCCGATATTTCCTAGGTTTGACGAGACCCAGTCCTGCGCCTATCACATGGGCGAAAAAGGGCACAACGCAGATAACTGTCTCGTGCTCAAATATAAGGTGCATGCGCCGATGGATGGACGAGTATTGGAGTTTGACAAAATGGAACTGAATGTGCAGCAAAATCCCCTACCGGATCACGAGAGGGTAAACACCATATGGGATAAGGATGACATGGATGAGTTGGAATTCATGGTCGATGTTACGAAGCTGCAAGAGGTGTTTGATCTAGCCGCTACATGCCCCGTCGATAGGAAAGCCTCAAGAGAGAAAAAAATGAAATATTTAGCTAAAATGGCCACTTTAGGGATGTCGCCTGAAGCATGGTGTTCTGACTACCATTCTGAATACATCGAAAAGGATAAGCTGATCGCTGTGATAGGATCAAAGGCCCCCTTTGTAATCAAGCTGGATGAGGTAGACAAAAGGCAGAATGTTGAGAGTAGTTCTCTCGACCATGTGATGATTTCCCTCACGGAGCTTAAACTGGAGCAGAGGAAGGCACAACATGATGAAAAAGTTGAAAAGATTGTGATAAAGGTCCCTCCACCAGCGGATTATGATCCCAGAGCTGTCCCTTGGGATTACGGTACCGGTGAGATAGATGCCGTCATGAGATCTGGCAGGTGCTATCCACTAAGAAAAGGTGAATCAGAGAAGAGAGAGGTGTCAAAAGAGGTCGCGGAGAAGGCGTTGTCCATCGTGAGGACAAGTGAGTTTGAAGTAATAGAGCAGCTAAGAAAACTGCCAACTCAAATTTCACTGCTCGACCTCTTTATCAATTCGGAAAGGCATAAAAGTGCCATGATGAAAGTACTAAACGAAGTACATGTACCGGAGAGTATTAATGAGGTGCAACTGGAGGACTTCATGGGGTCCATATTGCTAAAGGACCAGATATCCTTCTCGGATGAGGACATTCCTATGGATGGATGGGCCCATAATAAGGCTCTGTATATATCGGCAAGCAAGTCTCTCACGTACTAATTGATAATGGGTCAGCATTCAACATATGTCCGTTGACCACACTCAGAAATCTAAGTGTGAATGAGGAGCTCATCTGTGCCTCCAATGCCACAATCAGAGCTTTCAATGGAATGAGGAAGAATGTGGTTGGTGAAATCGAACTAGATGTCCTAATTAGGCTAGTAGAATTCTCCATTGGTTTCCAAGTCATGGACCTCCCGAGTGCTTTCGGATTTCTATTGAGCAGACCATGGATCCACACTGCAGGCGCAGTACCGTCGAGCCTGCACCAGAAGGTTCGATTTGTGGTTGATGGGAAAGTAATAACCGTGCATGGGAAAATGGACTTCACCGCATACCAGAAGAGCACGGTCCCACATGTAGAGCCGGAGCGTAAAGAAGAGGCTAGCTATCATTCTCTTAAGTTGGTAGCAGTCACGCATGCACCTCCAGGAACTAAAAAGAGGGCTCCTGCGCCCTCCAAATATACTCTAGCACCTGGAAAAATGCTATTGGCATATGGTTTTATCCCTGGACTCGGTCTAAGAAAGAATGGTCAAGGGATCCACTCGCCGCTGCAATTGGACACCAACAAGCACCGAACAGGCTTAGAATATACTGGTGAATCCAGTAAGGGCTTTACTTCCAGAAGCTGTCATAGACGTCAAAGCCAAGGCCATCATAGAGGTCGTGGGAGTCGAGGAGGCAGAGTTAATTCATTCATTGGCTCCAAAGCTTGGAAAGGAAAAATTAACGCGATCGGGAGTTTGCTGGGTCAGTATTTCTTCGAGCGCCCTAAGATGCTAGCAGATGAAGCTATCCAAGGCGCAGCAGAGCTTGATATGTCCAATCCGTTTCTAGAAGACACCGTCAATGTCATCATCGAGAGGCTTGATGAGAACTCTATCTGGCCTGAATAAAGAGGCTCTTCTTCTGCTTTTTATAGCATTTATTTAACCATAATTTTAATTCAGTTGTTGCATTTCGTTTGGTTTTTCTCTTTTCAATTCCAAGAAAATACCTTTGGATCTCTAGCCGTTGGTCTAAATGGTTGCCTTGTAATGCGGTCTTATCAGCGAAATTCAATAAAATGCATGTGCACGTTTTATTAAGGGCGTGCGGGAATATTCCAAGCCAGCCTAATGATAATACCTATCTTCGATTCTCGAAGATTTGAGGCCTGGATTCCCGCACGCTTCCTAGTTTATCAAGCAAATTAAGAGAAGCAAAGACGTCCGAGGATATGAGGATTGGCTCTCTTATTACGTTTTTTCAAATGGTTTTTGAAAATCATGCATGAAAACTACTTGCTGAAATGGACTAATCATCTTCATGACATTTCAGGCATATCATTCCAAGCATGCATAATAGGCTGTTGTGTGACTCGGATCATCAAGGAGATTACTCTTGTGGCATTGGGGAAGAAAATGAGAATTTCATAGATATTCAGAGAGATTGGAGTCGGTATGAAGAGTTTAAACCCCTAACAGCAGAAGAGGCAGTGGTAGTGAACTTAGGCGACTCACAAAATGTCAGAGAAGTGAAGATTAAGGAGTCCTTGTCACCCTCTGAAGCTGCCCGAATGACTGAACTTCTCAAGGAATACCAAGATGTATTTGCTTGGTCGTATGCAGACATGCCCGGCCTCGACCCCAACATTGTGGAACACGTACTACCTATTGACCCTAGCATCCTGCCAAAAAAACAAAGGCTTAGGCGAACGAAGCCCGAACTTTCCAAGAAAATTGAGGAGGAAGTGATGAAGCTCCTCAAGGTGGGATTCATAGAAGCGATCCCCTATGCCGATTGGATCGCAAACATCGTGCCAGTGATGAAGAAAGACGGCACAGTCCGAATCTGTGTCGATTACCGAGACTTGAATAAAGCCAGCCCAAAGGATGATTTTCCTTTGCCGCACATAGACGTGTTGGTCGATAGTACAGCCGGGTTCGAGCGGTTTTCGTTTATGGATGGATTTTCTGGCTATAATCAAATCCTAATTAAGGAGGAAGATAAGGCGAAGACCTCATTCATAACACCATGGGGCACCTTTTGTTATAGGGTTATGCCTTTCGGGTTGAAGAATGCTGGGGCAACATACCAAAGGGCCGTGGTCGCTCTATTCCATGACATGATGCACAAGGAAATCGAGGTGTACGTAGATGATATGATTGCCAAGTCAAGACCAGGAGAAGACCATGTTCTAGTGTTAAGAAAGTTGTTCGAACGTCTACGAAAATATAAGCTAAAGTTGAACCCTAACAAGTGCATATTTGGAGCAAAATCTGGAAAGCTTTTGGGATTTGTGGTTAGCACTCATGGCATCGAGGTCGACCCTTCCAAGATCAAAGCTATACGGGTCATTAGTATCCCAACCTTAGTAAGGGAAGTGAGAAGCCTGCTGGGACAGTTAAACTACATTGCCAGATTTATATCCCAGCTTTCTGATGTGGCAAAACCGTTCTTCAAGCTCCTCAAGAAGGGTGCCAAAGTCATTTGGGATTCAGAATGCCATAAGGCATTTGAAAAGATCAAGGAGTATCTGATCCTACCTCCAATATTGGTACCACCAACCCCGGGAGTCCACTTGACTCTGTACTTGATAATATATCGGGAATCATTAGGAGCTCTACTCGCCCAAACGAAATCGGAGGACGGGAAGGAGCGAGCAGTTTATTACTTGAGTAAGAAGTTCACGCAATTGGAGGCCAATTACTCGATGGTTAAAAGGACATGCGTCGCGCTAATTTGGTTACTCCACAGGTTGAGACAATATACCCTCCACCATCATATACAGTTGGTAACAGAATGCGACCCAATTAAGTACTTGGTGGAAAAACCCGCTTTATTGGGAAAGTTGGCCAAATGGCAAGTACTGTTATCAGAATTTGATATAAGGAGTTCACCTCAGAAGTCAGTCAAAGGGCGGGCCATAGCCGACATATTAGCAGAAAATTCACAGGGGTTTGTAATCTTTGATGAGAAGGAGGTCGAGGATCGAATCCTCGTATGGTCTGATGATAAGTGGACCATGTATTTTAATGGTGTCATTAATTTGACCGAATCTGGAACTGGGGCAGTATTGATATCCCCGGATGACTTACATTATCCGGTTTTCGCGAAGTTGGTATTTCCATGCACCAACAATATATCAGAATACGAAGCTTGTATTCTAGGTCTGCAATTAGCCATCTCCATGAAGGTGCGAAGGTTACAAGTTTATGGGGACTCCATGCTGATTATTCTCCAGACTCAGGGGGAATGGAGAACAAGAGATTTTAAGCTCATTCCCTATCATGAGTTGCTAGAGGAGTTAACCGATAATTTTGAAGAAATCTCGTTTGAATATCTGCCAAGGACCCAGAATCACTTCGCAGACGCGTTAGCCACTCTATCTTCGTTGTTGCAAGTAGAAGGCGAATTCTTCATGGATCAGCCAGCTTATTGCATGCTAGTGGAAGGCGAATTCGATAGCGAGCCCTAGTATCATGACATTAAGAATTATCTTTCGAAATGAGAATTCCCTCCAGGGAGTCAGATCGGGGATAAGAAGTACATAGCAAAGATGGCTACCAAATTTTTCCTGAGCAGGCAAACTCTCTATAAAAGATCCTTCGATTAGTCCTATTGAGATGTGTAGATGCTAAAGAAGCAAACATGCTCATGAAGGAGATCCATGAGGGGATATACGGTCCTCATATGAACGACCACCTCCTCGCAAAGAAAATCATGCGGCTTGGTTACTATTGGATAACCATGGAGGCAGACCGCAACCAACATGTAAGGTCCTATCATCAGTGCCAGGTATACGGCGACAGAATTAACCACCCCCGAACGAGCTCCACCAGATGTCAGAGGCTTGGCCATTCACCATGTGGGGGATAGACATGATCGGTCCGATTCACCCTAATGCTTCCAATGGGCACCGTTTTATCTTGGTAGCGATCGACTATTTTACGAAGTGGATCGAAGCAAGCTCATATGTGAATGTCACAACAAAGAATGTGGCCAAGTTCATCAGAAGGGATATCATCTCCCGATATGGGGTCCCTCAAGCGATAATCACAGACAATGGTTCCAATTTGAATAATAAGATAGTCGATGATCTCATACAAGCATTCAACATTCGACATCTTAATTCGTCTCCCTATCACCCACAAATGAATGGAACTGTAGAGGCGGCAAACAAGAACATCAAGAAAATCCTGGCGAAAACCATAGAGAATTATAGAGACTAGCATGAGAAACTGCCGTACGCGTTGATGGTATATCAAACTTCGATACGAACCTCGACTGGAGCAACCCCATATTCCTTAGTTTACGGTATGGAGGCAGTTTTACCGGTAGAGATTGAAATCCCCTCTCTGAGAATCTTATCCCAAATCAAACTCTCCGAAGCAGAGTGGATGTAGCAGAGGTATGAACAGTTAAACCTAATCGACGAAAAGCATCTGAGGGCAATATGTCACGGTCAGAGCTACCAGAGAAGAGTTGCCAAAACGTTCAATCGAAAAGTCAGGTCCAGGAATTTTAAAGTAGAAGATCTGGTAGTGAAAAAGATAATTCCAAATGTTTCTCATCCCGGGGGCAAGTTCACCCCAAATTATGAGGGTCCTTTTGTCGTTAAAAAGGTCCTTCCTAAGGGAGCTTTGATTCTTGTAAACATGGATGGGAAAGAGTTAGGATATCTTGTAAATGCGGATGCAGTCAAGCAATATCATCCTTGAAATGAAAGTAGGAGCCACTTTGGCTACCTTTTGGATAATCTGAGTCACTTTAGGACTATTACATGCATCTCATACATTTATGCATATACGCATTTATTTCATGTGAGCCTAGGTTAAGGGAAAGCTCCCGAATCAACAAGCCACCAAAATCACTATTGAGGGTCTACTGATGCAAATTTACTGGAACAAGTGAAATATATTCGTTCCAATGATATCTCCTATGCGGTACTTGCCTTAGGTGAATCCATTTCTCCGATAGAGGATCGACGGCTTCAAACAAGGAAATTGCAAATAAAAAGCCCAAGCAGTCTCAAAGAAGAGTAATTTTGTATCGTTTCAATTTACCATAATCATCTCGAGCTTTGAATTAATTTATTCCGTTCTTAACAGGGATTGTAAATTGCCTTGAAAAACATCATGGTATGAAATTGCCCAATACGACAAGACTGTGCCATCCGAAAATTAACCTCTAAGAGGAGCCTCCATGAACGCCTGTGGTCTTGTAGACCAGATGGCATGGGGAATGACAATGGTTCGAGACGTCCCGAGTTCGATCCTCGAGGATGGAAATGTTGTGAGTATTGTAAATGAATAATACAACCTTTTACACATTTCTTTTTGCAGTAGGAAAAAGGAATACTCGATGAGCGATACCAAAGTCGATACTCTGCCACAAGCTTGGCTCTAATGGTGAAATGCCTTCCGAAAGTGGAGACAAACTCGATCTGGTGAAGGTGATAAGAGACTCCTGCAAGGCATTCAAAATGAAGGGTAAACCAGTATCGTTTCCAATTTATCCCCTCCAATATCGGTTAACATGTCTCTTTTTCTTTTGACAGGAGATGTTAATACTAACATTTAACATGTTGAACGGCCCCAAGGGGCAAAATTATAATCATCCGATAAGATCCATTTTGATGAAAATGGGGCAAATTGATGGCTACCTTGAATCGAAAAAGGGCGTTCGACTGATAACCATGACGGTTGTTAACATTCAAAAGGCCCAGATGCTGTATAGTGGCAAACACAGATACAAGCCACTTCTCGACTTAAAGAGTAGACTCTCAATCTATGGGGCAATTCGTAATTCCCCTTTCACAAGAAATTCTCCAATTCTTGATACACTTGCACATTTCGTAAACATGCATTACCGCACCCGTATTGTGTTTGCACATTCCATAATTTATGCATGACTTTTCTGCATGTTTAATTTGCCGATTCTGGCTTGGAGCATGACCTACACATGATGCATCAAATGTGTAGAATGGGGCATGACAGGATGATGAAAGGCGACCCTATTTCCATACACGTCCCATATCCACAGTGAGTTGTGTGCCAAATAGGTTCCGTATTCCCTAAGGCAATGGGTTTTCTCGCAAAATGTACGATACGGAAGGAATGAGGCATTTATTTCTCTATCCTAAACACTACAGGTAACCATTGACAACCCATTTGAGCGGCGACTTTATTTTATAACCCCTGTCAATAACCACCCCACGTCAGGGCCAAATGGTGGTAATTCCAGCGCTAGCACGAGGTAAATGATTGGAAATTTTCTTGCTTGGACTAACGTCAATTTTCGAGTGTGTCTTAGCTTTCAACCTCGTACGGTAATTCAAGTGCCTTAGGACGACGAAAAGCATTCGTTTCTCTATCCAATACACTCATGTCCTTTGCACCGCCCAATTGAGCTTGCGTATTCATATCTTAAAACCCCCATTGGTGATCATTACTCATTCCAAGATGAAGATGACGCTATCTCAAAGCAGAAGAACTCAGAAGAAGTAATATCTACACAGAGTTCCTGAGTTAACTCTTCAAGTAAGCTAGACCTTTGATATGTATATGTATGCGACACAATCTTTGAAATTCCTTCTCCTAGACAGAATGAAAAAGAAAAGGCAAAAGGGCAGGATCGAAAGAGCTAGTCCCGAGCATAAAAAGTAAAGTGCCAGTCAAAAGCAAGGCCAATGCCCATTCAAATCAATGTCCATGTGCACTTAGTAAAAATACCTTATCTTTTGTTGTAAATTCCCAATGGAATCTGATTGTAAAAGAAAACTCTTCGAGTGAGTCAAATTGCAAAATATACTCAGGTGAAGTTTACACCATTCGGAAGTGACAACAGTATCAGCAGAAGTTGACACCTTCCTCATACAACGACGGTGTCCTTTGAAGACTACTCTGAGGGTTGAGACTAATGACAAAGATGCGATGATCACCAATGTTAAACCCATCTCATATATCTTCTGAGCCAAAATAAGCCTTCCTTGGTCCCCAATCCTAACTTATGTTACGACCCATGAAAGTCTTTTCTGATTAATGTGCTTGAGTTAACGTAGAGTTGACTGATTTTAAGCATCGCTCGAAAAGGTACGAGCAAGACTATTTCTCTCATTTTTGCAAGGTTCTTGACTTGTAAACCCGAAGCAGATGATAAAGACTTTTTGTTAATGACCTTGACTCAAAAGAGTCCCCTTTGGTAAGCCTTTGACCCAGCCTATATTGCGGTCCTAATCAAGACCTCCAGATCGACTTGATCGTACCAATTGTGAGATTACTCAGACCCTTGCTGAATGCGATGATGGTAAGATTGAGCGATTCCTTTTCAATCCTGCAATCAGGATAAACAACCCTTCTCGAGAGCGAGAGAAAGCTCTTTCGGACTGAAGTCCCACATTCAGATAATAATCGAGGTATTCATGCGATGATAACCTCCTTAAACAGAATTGGCAATGCAAACTTGACAGAATAGTCATGCATGATACACATTTTGATTGATTGCATCATGAGATATTACACAGATTACTTCTAATCATTACAAACTTTGCTGAGTAGTTTTGCATAAACCAAATGAACTCATTGATGAGAATGTTTGTGCATGTTACCTCTGACACTGCCTGATAGGTAGCATATTTTTTATGTTCGAGTTACCTTTCAAGGTCTCAAAATCCATTTGACGATTATTGAATGAACAAGCCTAGTTATTGAGAAACTACCTACCATTTCTTCCAAATCCTCAGGTAGGTATATCTTCAACCTGAACCCTTCAAGGTAAGATAAATCAGGTTTGAGCTTCTGCAGGATTTCTGGCCTTCCCAAATCTCAGAATGGCACCCTTTGAGGTAAGTTAAATCGGGTTTAAGCTTCTGCAGGATTCCTCGCCTTCCCAGATCCCAAAGTGACACTCTTTGAGGTAAGTTAAATCGGATTTGAGCTTCTGCAGGATTCCTGGCCTTTCCAGATCCCAAAATGGCACACCCAAAGTCCTTTCTACAGGCACACAAAAGTCCTTCTTACAGACACCAAATCCTTCTTACAATGACCAAAGTCCTTTCTACAGGTACCCAAAGTCCTTTCTACAGGAACACAAAAGTCCTTCTTACAGGCACCCAAGTCCTTCTTACAGGCACACCCAAAGTCCTTTCTACAGGCACACCCAAAGTCTTTTCTATAGGCACACAAAAGTCCTTCTTACAGGCACACCCAAAGTCCTTTCTATAGGCATCCAAAGTCCTTTCTACAGGCACATAAAAGTCCTTCTTACAAGCACTAAGTCCTTCTTACAAGCATTAAGTCCTTCTTACAGGCACACCTAAAGCCCTTTCTATAGGTACACAAAAGTCCTTCTTACAGGCACCAAAAGTCCTTTTTACAGGCAACCAAAAGTCCTTCTTACAGGCACCAAAGTCCTTCTTACAGGCAACCAAAAGTCCTTCTTACAGGCAACCAAAAGTCCTTCTTACAGGCACCAAGTCCTTTCTATAGGCACAAAGTCCTCCTTACATGCATTTCCATGGGGTAACCCACCATACAGGAATCTACCTTGGGTTGACCTACCATACGAGTTCAAGTTCAACAACCGTAAGGTATTCTTATAATGAATCCTTAGGTTCTCACTCCATTTTCAGTACAGCATGTGTGTCAGGTAGCCGCCATAAAACGAGCAGGTAAGTGCCAAGTAAACTCCCATCTTTGTCTCTACCTTACGGCATGAGAGCCTCCTCAAACTAAGTCTAGATCGGAACTTGCTACGGAGGGGCAGCTGTTGGCACCTGATTTTTAATCATTTTTTCTTTTTTTTTAAAATTAATAAAAAATTCATAAAAATTCATAAAATTGAAAAATCAACTTTGGGGACTTTGGCCAAGCCTAGGGAACCAATTTTGACCAAAAAATAATTTTTCGTATTTTCAGTATTTTTTGACATTTTTATTTTCAAAAATTAATAGAAAATTCATAAAAATTTATAAAATTAAAAAATCAACTTTGGAGACCTTGGTCAACCATAGGGAACTAATTTTGACCAAAAAAGGATGTTTCATATTTTCATTATTTTTCAGTATTTTTATTTTCGAAAATTAATATAAAATCCATAAAAATTTATAAAATTGAAAAATCAACTTTGGAGACCTTGGCCAAGCCTAGAGAACCATTTTTGAATAAAAAATAATTTTTCATAATTTTTTGTATTTTTATATTTTTTTTAGAAATTAGAAAAATATTTAATAAATAATAACATTTGAGGCCATAAAAATACGTAAAAATAGTCAATGTTTTTATTTTCATGTTGGCCATCTTAAATTAAAAAAATCCAATTCATGGTCGTATATTTCTTCACGGGCATGATTTCGAATAAAAAAATTCAATTTGAGTCAATTTATTTTCATTTTTCACTTTTAGGAGTTGTGACATTATTCTCTAATATCCTAAATTTTCATCTTGGTCCAATTATACTCAGAATGACTCAATTTTGCGAAAGGGCTTTAATTAAATTTTGCAGCAAGAAATGAGTTTAAATTTGATATGCGATGAATTTCGACTAAACATAGGGGAGGTGTATTGAAAATTGTGAGGAGATTTGGACTTAAAGAAATATTTTTTCGGAGACTAAATTGCAAATACTTAAAATCTTAAGGACTAGAGTGCAAATACCTAACTCTTGAGGGATTATTTTGAAAATAACAAAAACAAGAGTTAGTGGAGAAATTAGGATAGAGAAGGGAAGATGGAGAAAAGGAGATGGAGAAGAGAAGATAGAGAAGAATGGATTGAGAAAATAATATAAGAATAGAGAAGGGAAGATGGAGAAGAGGAGATGGAGAAGAGAAGATAGAGAAGAATGGATGGAGAAAATAAGATAAGAATAAAGAAGGGAAGATGGAGATGAAGAAGAGTTAGTGGAGAAATTAGAATGAGAGATAAATATGGAGAAGGGAAGATGAAGATGAAGAAGAGTTAGTGGAAAAATTAGAATGAAAGATAGATGAGTGGGTTATAAAAGGAGGAAAAAATGAGCTAGGGAGGGAGGATTTTTTGGAGGGAGAAAATATTTTGGATGTTTGAGAGAGTTTTGAGAGATTGAAAGAAATTAGAGAGAAGAAAAAAAATAAAAAATAAAAGAGAGAATCCTTTTTCCAAAAAAGAGAGTCTTGAAAATTGTGAGAGTTTAAATCTAAATGTTACCATCACTGATTTCTCTATCAATCAAAACAAGCCACGAGTTCATCCTCATCGTTCGAGCCGTAATCTTGATCCATAAGGTGATACGAGGTCCGAATTCAACAATCAAATCTGTCAAATCAGGTAACAATTCGAGCCTTTAAATCTTCGAGAATTTCCTTATCTAAATGAATTTATTTAAATTTCGATTATGTCATGTCATACTCGTATGTCTCCATATCCACATGCCGCATTCGTATTTGTGTTGTCATTAATTACGCGTATCCAACTAAATTTTTTTTTTCGACTGGCCAATCCTATTTTTGATGTTTCCACCTCTCAATCCTTGAAAAGTGACTTTTTTACTCTTCTGGTCAGTTTGACCCAAACTTCTTCCCAATCATTCCAAATGAGCTTTCATGAAATAAAATGGTACCGGAATGGCGTTAGAATGATCTAGCATAATCAAGTCCCCGAACTCATTTTTTCTGGTTCGCAGAAATAAATTAGTTCTCCAGCTAATTTATTTAGGTTTCTAATCGACCTACCAAAAATGATTAGTGGCGACTCCAAATTAAAAATCTTTGCATGAAAAGAACTTAAGTTGCGATTCGGTAGGACTTGGGAGGGTCCGAATTAGGTTAGTCAATTAACCTGATAATCCGTTCATCCAATTTTAAATTTAATAATTTTTTACGGGTCGTGACAGACATGAATACCGACGAGGAGGAGGATCATGACCCCTAACCGAACTATGTTCCCAAAGAGGACGAGGAGCCAGAGGAGTGATTCCGCCAGACATCGAGTTTTGATTTTGGATGATAGGTCGAGCATAGGACTTGGAACCATATGAGGTATTTCTTTTGGCAGTCTGTACCTAACGCTCATGATGATATGTATATATTAATGTTTATTGTGTCTACCACTTTGATTTGCTACCCCATTATCGTATGTATGTATATATGTATGTATGTATGTATGTATGCATGGGATAGGAGAATAGCTTCCGTAGGTTCAGGTGTGACCAACGCGTCGCCTGGTCGCGACGAAGAAATTTCTTGGGCCGTTACGTACATTGGATCAGGCGGGCGTGAGAGTAGAACAGAAGGTATGAGCGGGTTGTCGCGGGCCCGTGGGATTCGGGGTGTGACACAATGCACATGAGTTATCAATGAGAAATAAGGTCATGAGTGAAACAATTTCTCATACTCAATTTGAAAAGATCATTGGGTTGACCAAAGCAAGGCACCCAGCAAAAGCAAGACTAAGGCCCATCATTGAGTTAAAAATCAAAAAATGTGATGGAAATGTCAAAAGGCAATAGACTAACAAAAGCAAAGTGCCTGGTAAAAGCAAGGCCAAAGCCTTTCATAGGAACAAAGCGATGACACTCGGAGTACAAATAGTGTCAAAAAGAAAATCCATTGCCATGCGTGTAGCAAAGGCAAAAAAAGCCTAGAGATTAATTGAGGATAAGCATCCGGAGAGCTTTTGGGGCTAAAAGACATGGATTTACCCCAGGCAGTTATGACAATTGATAATGATGCAAAGGTGATCACCAATTTACTGCACCCCCTGTTCTGAAAATGGCCTTTTCGAGCCTACCCCGAACTAATATTACAACCTACCCGAGGCCTCTCTTGATTGGGACTTCAAGTCAACATGAGATTTCACACAAGAAGCTGCTGCCTAAAGGAGTAAGTACAATATTGTCTCGTCTGATTTTCAAAGTTCTTGACTTGTAAATCCGAAGAAAATACTTTTAAAATGTGATTCCTTTCTAAACCTCAAAACGCATATCTATCGCATAAGACTTTGACCAAGCCTATGTTACGGTCCTTTAAAAGACCTTCTCTGATTAATTAGATGTATACACTGTAAAGAGTCCCGAAATTCTAAACATAGGTTTCAAGTGATAGTTTGAGTGTATTTAGAAATCTTTCTCAACAAGAAAGTAAAATCTCTCAAAGATTGCTATTGTGAGAAGTCCTCTCTAATGAGTATACTCCAATTAATATTCTAACCAAGCTCAGTCGAAAATTTCAAATCATTTGACTCAAAATCATCCCCATAAGGGATTTTTTTATCAAGCTTCTCATGCACCAAGATGCTCTGCATAACCAGTGACATCATATTGCATTCTTTGAAAGTTTCTGCATGACTCATAAATGGTAACCATGGGAGCATAACTCGTTCCAAAAACTTGGAATATTCAAAATATCAAAAATCATCTAACTCTTTGCTCTTGAGTATAACGATTTGGGTTTGAACTTCTACAGGTTCCTGATTCCCCAGGTACTAGAATGGCACCCACGTCAATTCTAGGATGATACCTTCCTTGGTAAGATAATTCAGGTTCGAGCTTCTACAAGCTTTCTGGTTCCACCCAAATCCCATAATGGCACCCTCCTCGATAAGATAATTCAGATCAAAATTTCCATATGATTCTTGATTTCTTAAATCTCAAGATGAGATTTCCACGTTTGAAGTCTTTTTAAAATGTAAACACCCTTTTGACCCGCGAAAGCGTTGTCACAGGTCCCCTTTTAAAAGAATCACAGATAGGCGTCAAAAATCATAGCTCAAGTTCGGAACTGAACAGTTCGCAACTCGCCGTTCTAAAAATGATGACTTTGATAAATATTTCTGTAAGTGTTCACAGGTTAGTACTCGCGGAGCTGTCATCCTTCGGACAGGATCACCGACCTTCAACTTCAGAAGATTTAATTTCTCCCCAAACCCTCAATGATAGGGATACGCCTTCAAGGTATCTCCAAGTACAGTTCGAGTCAGCCCACAGTACTCGCGACTCGCTGCTTAGAGATACGGTGATCGCCTTTTTCACAAACGTGCGTCAGTTAGTAGCCTCGGAGTTTTCACCCTCCGGAATAGATAACAGCCGATAGCCTTGGAAAAGATTTAGTTTTTTCAAAAACCCTCTATGATAGGGTATAACTTCAAGGCACCTCGAAGCACAGTTCGAGTCGGAGCCCACAGCGCTCACGACCCGCCGCTTAGAGATACGGTGATCGCCTTTTTCGCGAGCATGCGTTGGTTAATAGTCTCGGAGCTTTCACCTTTCGGAACGGATAGCAGCCAATAGCCTCGAAAAAGATTACACTTTCAAAGTCCTTCCTACAGGCACATAAATCCTTCTTACAGACACCGTTAAGTCCTTTTTACAAACACCATTAAGTCCTTCCTACAGGCACATAAGTCCATCTTTCAAGCACACAAGTCCTTCCTATAGGCACCGTTAAGTCCTTCCTACAGGCACAAAATTCTTTTTACAGGCATACAAGTCCTTCCTATGGGCACCATTAAGTCATTCCTATAGGCACAAAGTCCTTACAAGCATTTTCAAGAGGGTGACCTACCATACGGGTTGAATCTTAATCAAGTTTTAATCAGTAGAATCCTTTAACTAGTAATCTACCATGGGGTGACCTACCATATGGGTCAAATCTGAATCAAATTTTAATCAGTAGAATCCTTTCACTAGGAATCTGTCATGGGGTAACCTACCATACGGGTCGAATCTCAATCAAGTTTTAATTAGTAGAACTCTTTCACTAGGAATCTTCCATGGGGTAACCTACCATAAGGTCTAAGTTCAATCACCCTAAGGCTTTCTCAAAACGAATCCTTAGGTCTTCATTCCAAAGCAGTCAATGGCGATGCGAGTCAAACAGGTAAGTTCCAGGTAAATCCCCTCACTTGTTCTTCTCCCTCTCTCCCCATCAAAACGAGCAGTATGAAATTTGGATTTAAGCTTTCAAGGAAGAAACTAGAGACAGATATCACGACTTTTCATTTTTCCAGTAGAGTCACTTAGATCTCAAGTATCATCTTCTCTTAGAGAGTGATCTTTCACGAGACCCTTCTCAAAGAGGGGCAGCTGTTGACACTTGATTTTTAACCAATTTTATTTTTCAAAAATTTTTAGAAAATCCATAAAAATTCATAAAATTAAAAAATCAACTTTGGGAACCTCAGCCTATCCTAGGAAACCAATTTTGGATAAAAAATAATTTTCCCTATTTTTTGTATTTTTCTTCTTTTTTTAATTTAAAAAATTCATAAAACAAATCAATAAAAAAATTTAAAAAATTGAAAAATCAACTTTGGGGACCTCAGCCTAGCCTAGAGAACCAATTTTGGATAAAAAATAATTTTTCTTATTTTTCATATTTTTCTGTATTTTATTTTCAAAAATGCATAAAAATAAATTCATAAAAAAATTCATAAAAAGTGAGAAAATTGCAAAATCGACTTTGGAAGCCTTAGCCAAGCCTAGGGAACCAATTGTTAGCAAAAAAAAATTTCCATATTTTTTCCATTTTAAATATTTTCTGAAATTAGGAAAATAATATAAAATTAATAAAAATAGCATTTGAGGCCAGAAAATTGCAAAACAATATTCAATATTTTTAATTTAATTTTCCCTTAATTTTTATTGAATAAATTTTGAAAAATTAAGTGTAGAATCCAGGGTTTCTTTATTAATTTCATTTTTCAAATTATTTAAATAATTCTAGAAATTCCATTTTTAATTTTTAATTTTCCTTTTTTACATTTTTAGAGTCGTGTCATCCTCCTCTATTTTTCAAAATTAAAATTCAGTCCATAAGCCGTCATAATTGTCCAATTTCACTAAAAAGGACCAAAATGCAATTTCTCATTTTTCAAATTAGCCCTTAAAATCACTAAAAATGAAATTAAAAATTTTCTAGGGACTGAATTGAAAATAGGGTGACGTCACCCCCTAGATTTTGACCTTCTGAATCCAATGTTGGCAACAATTTTTGCAAAAAAGGACCCTAAGACTTTGGATTTTGCAAAATAGTCCCTCGAGTCAAATTTTAAAATTGGGTTTCTAAGTCAATTCTTGGGATTTATGGCATGAAAATTCATTTTTCTAATGAATTTCGTGCCGTAGAATTCAATTTTAGGACTTAATTCGAAAATTTATGGGTCTTGGCGTGTTAATTTGAAAAAAAAAATAACCAATTCGAGTCAGTCGGGTCGGACTTGATTCGACCCGACTCGACTCGATTGCCATCATCTTCCCCCCAAAACCCTACGCACGCCTTGAATTTGAAAGGGGAAGAAGGTTGTTGAATAGGGGAGATTCTGAGAGATTGAGGGGCGGTTGAGGTAAAGATTGGATGAGAAAATCTTGGGATTTTCCGGGGAAGTTATGATACGTGGAAAGCGGTATAAGAGGAAAAAAGAAGGCTTTGTTTTGGGGGTTTTTCTGGCTGGCCATTGAAGGGAAACCCGAAGAAATTTGAAGGTTCATCTAGGGCAACCTAGAGCAAAAGAAGTCCCACAGATCGCTCCTCAAGCTTCCTGCGACCTCGATGAAGTTCCTGAAGCTCACGACGTGCGATTTCATCGCCAGACCAGGTAGATGCCATTCTTGCTCAGCTCGAGGTCCTGCAATGGTGGATTCTGATCCTGCTGATTTTCCTTCATAATTCTTGTGTCAATGCATTTTTCTCCTCGCACTGATCGTATCCATGCCCTTCCCTCGCATTTTTATTACATGAAACCCTTCGTCGGCCTCCGAAATACCCTCGGCCTGTGTCGAGCCTGCAAGCTCGTTTCACGGCAAACCGAGCCTAGCTAGATACCAGGTAAGCTTCCCCACGTTCCCATGGTTCCATTCGACGTTTTTATGAGTTATTTGATACTAGATACAACTAGGACGGATGGTCGCTGGAATAACACTTGCCGGAATTGAAACAATGGTTTTATGTCATCTTCCTTAGTCCAAAAGTTGCGTATGTGTGTGTTAGAAAAGGGGAGATTGCATTCCGGGCAAAATTAGGGGATTTTGGTGACGATTTCGTCAAGTCTAGAGGCTGCCGGTGAGATTCCGACAAACTTGCCGGACGCGGGAGAAGTTCTGGTCGTCTCCTTTGACGAGACGTCGATCGGTCAACGTCCAAGTGGTGCTGATGTGGCGCCACCTGGTGACTACGTCAGCACAGCCATTACGGCCAATTAGCATTTATTAGGGTCTTAATCTGACGATCACAAAAATGCCATGTGTTGAGATCTCGGGATTTTAGGAACAAAAATTCAGATTTGACTTTCATAATCTTAGAGGAATAAAAAGGATGGACGGTCAGGATTTGGTCTCCCCTTAGCGTCGGCCATTGGATTTGGTAGGTTAATCTGACGGTTGAGATTTGATCATTAGGTTAGATCTCAGCCGTAGATCCCTTTAGTCAGATCGAACAACCGTAGACTAGCCACGTGGCGAGCTCCTGATCGTAGGATTAGAACCTAGGCGAAAAATAAAAAATAGAATAGGAATAAATAAAGAAAATAAAAGTGAAACTCAAAAATTTAAAATAAACCTCTCAAAACTACGTCGTTTTGCTCTTAGTTATTCTGCCTGGGCTTGGGGCTGGGCTTAGGTGCAGTGGGTCGGGTCTATTCAGCCTGGTCCGTATAAAAAAAAATAATAAATAGTAAATGAAAAAGAATTTAGAAAATCAATAAATTAAAATAAATTAAAATAAAAAATCAATAAAACATCAAAATTGCGTCGTTTTAGTCTTAGGGTTTTGAATAGGGCTCGGGTCGGTCAAGCCGACCCGGCCCAGAGAATTAAATAAATAATAAAACAAATATAATAAAAAGTAAGTAACATAAAAATAGTAAAAAAAATATATACAATAAAAATTTAAAAAATCGGAAAAATCTCAAAAATCCTGAAAATCCTAAAAAAATAGAAATTATAGGAAAATGTAGAATTCATAAAATTCGAGTAAAAATATATAAAAATTACAATAGAAAATAATAAAAAATAATAGGAAGTTCAGAAAATCAACAAAAAAGAAAATAAATAATAATAATAATAAATAAAAACTACATCGTTTTGGTTCGTAGAATTAAATAAAAATTAATAATAAAATAAAAATAAATAAAATTTAATGGAATAAAGAAAATAATGAAAAAAATAAAAATAAAAAAATAAAAAAGGAAAAATTCATAGAAAATTAGGAAAAGCTTAAAGAAGATGAGAAATGGTGAAAAAATAGAAAAATGAATAAAAAGTCCATAAAAATCATAAAAAAAAATTTCATAAAATATAAACTAACGGGAGAATTTTGAATAAATGAATAGGTAAATAGAAAATAAAAAAATAAAGTTTCAGGAAATACATAAAATAATTCTAGAAAACTTTGGGAAATCCTAGAAATATTCTAAAAGATATTAAAAAAATAGGAGAGGTCCCGAAAAATCCCAAAATTCTCCAGAAAAAAGAAAAGGCCTTAAAAATCACGAACAATTTCAAAAAAATTCTAGAAAAATAGTAAAAAAATTAGAAAGCGCAGAAAATTTCCAAAAATAGGAAAAATTCTGAAAAATCACAAAAATAATTCTAAAACAATGTCCAAAAATAAAAAAGTCCTAAGAAAATCATAAAAACAACAAAACAATTTCAAAAAATTCAGGAAAATTTAAAAAATTTTAAAATACCCAAAAATTCTCAAAAATTCTGAGAACTAAGGAAAAATCACATCCAGTTAGTTTAACCCATTTTTGACCTCCCGGGCCTTAGGAAATTACCATTTTACCTTTTTGGCCAACTTGGCCCAAATATTTTCCAAATCATTCAGGGCTCAGCTGGCATTTCCCCCTAGGATTCTGATACGCCTTTAGAATGCTACTTGATTTGTTTTGACTTGATATGATTATTTCATTCATTAATTGCGCAATTATTTCTTATGGTTGTGATTGATAGGTTATCTTTCTCACTCGCATGAACCCATTAGATCTTTAGAACTCCTCACATCCAGAAAACACCTGCGTGAATTCCTTAAGACAGAAAATCACTCAACTTAGGTACCGAAAGGGCGTCGATAACAATGTCAATGTAACTAAGTCCCCGAATCTAGATCTCTGGTTTTCGTAGAATCAAATGATCTCTCCCAATCGTTTGATAGGGTTTTTAGTCATACCCTCCAATAAATGATTGGTGGCGACTCTGATAGTATGTATACCATTCACATGTCACCCCACCACACCAAGGTCGACCTCGATTTAAAACTTCCTGACGCGATTTGGTATGGGCCTGCGAGGGCTCGAGCTAAACCCAGATTTTAAGATGAGCCTAGCAATCCATTAATTCTCTCAAGATCTGGAAATCTCGTGAGGGTTGCGACAAGGGTCAATCACCTTGAGGTTTTCTTATAACGAATCCTTATATTTCCATTCCCTTTTTGGCAGATGAGTCAATAATCGCAAGGCGAATAGGCAAGTGTCGGATAAGCTCTCATCTCTATCGCTTCCTCACTTCATAGGAGCCTCCTCAAGCCTGGTCTGGATCAGAGCTTACATAGAGAGGTATTGGAGATCAAATGTCACCACTCTTTTTATTCCCTTAGGTTGAGTCGATTAGGATTCAAGTGTCATCTCGTCTTTGAAATGAACCTCTACCAAGCTTCCTTTCAAAGACGGGCAGTTGTTGACACTTGATTATTAATCATCTTTTTCTCTTTAAAATTAATAAAACAAATTCATAAAAATTTATAAAATTAAAAAATCAAATTTGGAGACCTTTGCCAAGCCTAGGGAACCAATTTTGATCAAAAAATAATTTTTCATATTTTTGGTATTTTTCTGTATTTTTATTTTCAAAAATTCAAAAAATAACAAAAAAAATGAGAAAATTACAAAATCAACTTTGGAAGCATTGGCTAAGCCTAGACGACCATTTTTGAATAAAAAATAATTTTTTTATATTTTTTGTATTTTTATATTTTTTAGAAATTAGGAAAATATTTAATAAATAAGAGCATTTGAGGCCACAAAAATACGAAAAAAGACTCAATATTTTTCTTTTAAATCTCTTTTCATATTGGCCATCGTTAATTTGAAAATTCTAATTAAGGCTCATGTTTTTCTTCACGAGCATAATCTCGAATCGGGCCTAAAAAATCCAATTTGAGTCAATTTATTTACATTTTTCACTTTTAGGAGTTGTGACATTGTTCTCTAAAATTTCAAATTTTCATCTTTGCCCAATTTACACAAAATGACTCAATTTTGCAAAAGGACTTTAATTGAATTTTACATTATTTTCAGCGGTAAGAAATGAGCTTAAATTTAACAAGCGATTGAAATAGACATGTGGTAAATTTCAACCAAGTATAGAGGAGGTGTATCGAAAATTGTGAGGAGATTTGGACTTAAAGAAATACTTTTCCATGGACTAAATTGCAAATACTTAAAATCTTAGGAATTAGAATGCAAATACCTAACACTTGAGGGATTATTTTGTAAATAACAAAAAGAAGAGTTAGAGGAGAAATTAGAATAGAGAAGGGAAGATGGAAAGAAGGAGATGGAGAAGAGAAGATAGAGAAGAAGATATGGAGAAAATAAGATAAAGAAAATAAGATGGGAATAGAGAAGGGAAGATGAGATGAAGAAGAGTTAGTGAAAAAATTAAAATGGGAGATAGATGAGTAGGCTATAAAAGAGGAAGAAGTGAGCTTGGAAAGGGCGATTTTTTTGGAGAGAAAATTTGAATTGTTTGAGAGAGTTTTGGGAGATTGAAGAAAAATTAGAGAAAAAAAAGAGGGAGAATTCTTTTCAAAAAGAGAGTCTTGAAGATGGTGGGAGTTTAAATCTAGGTGTTACCATCACCAATTTCTCTACCGATCAACACAAGTTACGAGTTCATCGCTGTCATTTGAGCCGTAATCTTGACCCTTAGGGTGACGCGAGATCCGAATTTGACAGTCAAATCCATCAAATCAAGTAACGATCCTAACCATTAAAGTTTACGAAAATATCGTTACCTCGGTGGATTAATTTAAATTTCGATTATGCCGTGTCATATTTACATGTCGTATTCATATTGCAATTTTCTGCATTTTTCGCTTAAAAGATCCAAATCCCAAATTACGGCAGATTTTGCCCCATATTTGATGGTGTAATGATCTCTTATACTTCATTTTTTGCAATTTAATTTTCTGCACCGTAAAACTCCAGAATGGGAAAGCTGACCCACCCGTTGGATGTTCTTTATCTACTACAATTTAATTTCTGTACTAACGAACCCCAGAATGAGTAGGCCGAGCCAAGGCCGAACCCCTTGTTGGAGGTCCTTTATTTACCGCATTTAATTTCCTGCAATTCAATTTCTGTACCATCAAACCCTAGAATGGGTAGGCCGAGCCAAGGCCGAGCCCCTCGTTGGAGGTTCTTTATTTACTGTAATTTAATTTATGTACCATCAAACCCCAGAATGGGTATGCCAAGCCAAGACCAAGTCCCTCGTTGGAGGTTCTTTATTTACTGCAATTTAATTACTTACAATTTAATGTCTATACCATTAAACCCCAAAATGGGCAGGCCAAGCCAAGACCGAGTCCCCCGTTAGAGGTTCTTTATTTACTGCAAATTAATTTCTTGCAATTTAATTTATGTACCATTAAACCCCAGAATGGGTAAGTCGAGTCAAGGCCGAACCCCTCGTTGGAGGTTCTTTATTTACCGCAATTTAATTTCTTACAATTTAATTTTCTGCACCATTAAACCCCAGAATGGGTAGACCGAGCTAAGGCCGAGCCCTTCGTTGGAGGTCCTTTATTTGCTGCATTTACTTTCTGTAATTTAATTTATGAATCATCAAACCCCAGAATAAATAGGCCGAGCCACCTGCTAGAGGTCGCACCACGTACAGAAGTCGGTAGCTCACTCCCTCTTTCGGCTTTAGGGAATTTTTAATGCTTTGAAAATACCAAAAAAAATGTCACGCACATGCATTCCCTCTAAATAGTGAAAATACAAAAAGAGAACACCCCACTAGAGCCTTAGGAGTAAACTAAGCCTGAGTTGCCGAAATTAGGATATCCATGGAATTAAGGTACCGAAAGGGCATTAGTTTTAATTAACTGGTATAACCAAATCTCCGAACTCATAATCTCTGGTTCGTATAAGTAATTTAATTTACTTAGGTTTTTAATCAACCTACCAAAAATGATTAGTAGCGACTCCAAATTCTAAAATCATTTGAACAAAAACCAAAGTTGCGATTCAATAGGACTTGGGAGAGTCCGTATTAGGTTAGTTAATTTAATTAATCTGATAATCTGTTAACCTGGGAATTTTCCACCAATCGAAAAATCTTTAGGGTCACGACAAAACATAGATATACAAATACATCACGCGAACACAAACTTGCGGATGTGACGTACAAACATGGACGTAACATACGAATGCGGGCATGCAGACGTGACATTCGTACGTGGACATGCATATGTAGGCATACGAATATAGACCGACGGATACGAAGACATACGAATAAGATTATAAGGATACAAAGACGTACGAATTCGACATGTGGATACGAAGACACACGAATATGACATGCGAACGCGATATACTTACGTGGACATGTGAGGGCGACATGCGTACATGGACATGCATATGTAATATGTGTACGCGAATCATGCATACGTGGACATGCGTACATGACATGTGAGTGCGGATATATGGATGCGACACGTGAATAAATCATCAAAAATCGGATTGACTAGTCGAAATAGCCCATTTCCTAGTTTTTTAGACCTTTCTGAGTTTTTTGTTGGGTTTATAATGGTCCTGGGTGCTCGTTACATGCACAAAAACATATCATATGCGCAACAGAAGAAAATGAATTCGAACGGCGCCCTAGATCGTCTTAAAAATCCTCGTATACTTTAATTGAAAATCAAACTTTCTAAAGCTAGTTTAGAAACGTACCTGGACAACAGAGGTTGAATGGAGCTCTACTTCTTTGTCCTCGAGCTCAAGATGTGTCGAGCGTCTAGTTCAGACACATCGCGACACTCGTGTGACCTTGAAGACGGAGATTCGGAGAAACAGCCCTCAGATTATGCTAGTAATCCTCGCGGCATCTCGATCCGAATCCTTCATTTTCAACCAATGGAAACACAAACTTTTTGTATCCGAATTGATCGATTTTCGAGCTCACTTTCCCACGAAGTTTGGCACGTATATTAGTGTTTCTCTCAGGTGTCTAACCTTCCTATTTGAGGGGGTTAACCTCTATTTATAGAGGTGAGGGATAAGAGAGAGTATGAAGGAGAGGGGCGGTTAAAACCGCCCCTCTAGAAGCTCCTCACGTGGCAGCCAATGGCAGGCCGCCATGTGTCCTTCCAGCTGGCCCATGTGGCCAAATGGGGGCTGGTCAAAGGCAGTCAAACCTCCTTTGACCAGCCACATGGGCCCCGCCCATTAGGCGGTGGACAAAGGCGGCAATTTAGCTGCCTTTGACCAATCCCGTCAACCAGATTTGGGCGCCCAATTGGGCGGCCCAAATGGCATCATTTCGAGCAGCAATTCTCATCCACGGGCTCTAGATATTCTAGAATTCAAGTCTCTCAAGTTTCGTGATCAAATCACGTCGTTTGACGTGCCAAACAATTCTGTCAAACGAATAGAAAATACTATCCTAGTTTTGACAATTTCTAGAGAATTCCTTTCTTATCCTTTCTTTTGGATAATTATTCTTATCCAATGATGATGCAGGCATGATGTAATCATTACATCATCCATGACATCATCATGACGTCATGATTGTGTCATCCATTTCATCCCCTAGTGAGTATTAGAAGAGGGAAATGAATCCAATCCGTTTTAACTCCTTTTGAGTATCCAAATAGTCTTATCGCATTCTTGTGATCCCGTCTTCGTTATAGATGTTGCGACATATCGGTTAAGGCGTATGACATTCCTAGGTTCACCCCTGAACTCGCAGTGAGATTCCTCAAGGAATTGATCGTTCCAAATCAATCCTTAGATCCTACAAACCGTGAGTGACGTCTAGCAACATATCGCGGTTGCCCAGTCAGAATGAAGTGCGAGGACAAAGTAAACCTGTTAGCCTTGGTTCGTGTTATTCAGTCCTTCTGTCTTACCATGTCCTGATCGAATGAGGGCCATGGATATTCAAGTCAAACCCACAGATTCGATCATATGCACAAATCTATCTGACGTTCATTTGGCGGACTCATCTCGACTTCCGCCTTAGCCAAGGACTTTCTAATGCACCATCACATATCGATCGCATAGGATACAACCTCATCTAATGAGGTGACAGATCCCAACTGTTGCACACAATTATGACTTCGTATATGGAGGACTATGACCATCATACACAAGGCGGATCAATGATCGGCCAATATCATACCTGTGAACCACATCCATCCAATATATAAGCCAGTATCGTGGCTCAGGTCTGAGGACTATTAACACACCAAAGCCAAGAGCAATCGAGATATTGACCAAGCACGAAGCCTCCTTGTTAGTCAATCGCTCTTTTGTCACGTTAATTGAATTCGATCGAATTCGTTTCGATACGAACACCTGTGTTCTAGCTTAGATGTCTAACGTCCGATGACTTGTGACTCGTCATCCCGATTGGACATCCAATGCTTAATAGCTAGGCTGGGAACACACTAGTCTCAACCAGCTCGTGGATGCCTAATCCACGATCCTTTGACCAGGAACCAATTTGAAGATCAGGGACCAACTGATGACCCGTCACATATATTCTTGATGCCTCAAGAATGGGTATCAGTTCCAACTGATCTAATGGACTTTATTCATCTAAAATAGGGGACAAGATGAATAATCAAGCGTCTTGCCATTAATGAAATATTGATAGTATAATATTTATGCCATACAAGTGACCTTCTCATGGTTGTTTTAGGGCATACTCCTAACAACCTCCCACTGGCACTAAAGCCAACCATGCTGATATCTTAAGCCCATTCTACTAATGTGTTTCTCATACACAGCCTAGGGTAACGCCTTAGTGAAGGGATCCCCTATATTTTCTGCGAAACCGATTTTCTGCACGGCGATGTCGCCTCTCCCAACAATCTCTCAAATGAGATGGAAGCGCCTTTCGAGATGTCTGGACTTTTGGTGAGACCTTAGTTCCTTTGCTTGAGCGATCGCTCCACTATTGTCACAAAACAACGGGATCGGCTTCTTGATAGCAGGAACTACTCTGAGCTCTACGATGAACTTCTTCATCCAGGTGGCCTCCTTTGCAGCTTCTAAAGCTACCACATACTCTGCTTCAGTGGTGGAGTTAGCAGTTATACTTTGCTTAGAGCGTTTCCAACTTACTGCTCCATCATTCATTATGAATACAAACCCGAACGTTGATTTGAAGTCATCAGGATCTGATTGAAAATCAGAGTCCGTATATGCCTCAACTTTAAAGTCTGCTTCTCCATATATCAAAAATAAATCCTTAGTCCTTCTCAGGTATTTAAGGATGTTTTTGACTGCGATCCAGTGTTCTTCACTTGGATCCGACTGATATCTGCTTGTAATGCTCACAGCATAAGCAATATCAGGTCTCGTACATAGCATAACGTATATTATGCTACCAATTGCTGAAGCATATGGTATCTTCGCTATTTTCTGTCTCTCTTCAGGGGTCTTGGGACACTGCCCCTTAGAAAGACGTATTCCATGTCTAAAGGGTAACAACCCTCTCTTGGAATACTCCATGTTGAACCTTTTCAACATTTTATCTATGTACATGGACTGTGAGAGGCCAAGCAATCGTCTGGATTTATCCCTATAGACCATGATGCCCAAAATATAGGTGGCATCGCCTAAGTCCTTCATGGAGAATTTCTGTGACAATAAAAGCTTAATGGATGACAGCATTGGTATGTTATTGCCAATCAACAATATGTCATCCACATATAGAACCACGATTGCAACGGCACTCCCACTGAGCTTCTTATACACACAGGGCTTATCCGGATTCTTTATGAAGCCAAACGATTTGATCACTTTATCGAATCGGATGTTCCAGCTCCTCGAGGCTTATTTTAGTCCATAAATGGACCTCTTAAGCTTGCACACTTTATGCTCTTCGCCTTTGGACTCAAAATCAGGCGGCTGTTCCATATAGATATCTTCTTCAAGAAATCCATTAAGGAACGCCGTTTTGACGTCCATTTGGAATATCTCATAGTCCAAGTGTGTAATTGCGGCCAATAAAATCCTAATGGACTTTAGCATGGCGACTGGAGGTTTCATCATAATCAATACCTTCTCTTTGGCGATAACCTTTCGCCACCAGTCTAGCCTTGTATGTTCCAACTTGACCCTCTGCATTGATCTTTCTCTTAATGATCCATTTGCAGCCTATGGTACAATACCTTCAGGTGGGTCAACTAATGTCCAAACATCATTGGAATACATCGAATCCATTTCAGATTTCATGGCCTCAAGCAATCTGTCAGAATTCTTATTTGACATGGCCTCTGTATATGAATCAGAATCATTTGGCTAATCGCCGTTGTTTACCATAAACAGCGGCTACATTTCATCAACCAAATTCCCCTAGTATCGTTCAGGACGATGAGATACTCTCAAGCATCTTTTCAGAGGCGATGTGTCTAAAGCTCCCACTAAATTAGAGATCGGAGTCTGAACGTGTGGAGTCGTTACTTCTTCATTTCCTTCTTGTAGGACTATCTTGCGGCCTTCGCCCTTTTCTTGGATGAACTATTTCTCCAGAAAAATGGCATGCCTACTAACCCATACTCTTTGGTCTGAATGGAAATAGAAATAATATCCAAGAGTTTCTCTCGGATATCCTATAAAATAACCCTGTTTAGACCTTGCCTCCAACTTGTCTGATTTCAGTTTTTTCACAAAAGCTGGACATCCCCAAATCCTAAGAGGATTAAGACTTGGTTTCCTACCATGCCACATCTGATATGGTGTGGTAGGGACAAACTTGGAGGGCACTCTATTCAGTACGTATAAAGTGGTCTCTAGGGTCTATCCCCAGAGATAGATGGGCAAGTCGGTGTAACTCATCATGGATTGCACCATATCCAATAAGGTACAATTCCTTCTTTCTAATACACCATTGTGTTCAGAAGTCCCTAGGGGCGTCCACTGTGATAATATGCCATTTTCTTTAAGATAATCCAGGAAATCAATGCTAAGGTATTCTCCACCTCGATCTGATTGAAGGGCCTTAATACTTTTCCTTGTTTGTTTCTCGACTTCATTTCTGAATTCCTTGAAATTTTCAAAGCATTCAGACTTGTACTTCATCAAGTACAAATACCCATACCTAGAATAGTCATCGGTAAAGGTAATAAAGCATGAGAACCCGTCTCTAGCAACTTCATTCATGGGTCCACATACATCTGTATGTATTAATCCCAATATATCAGTGGCTCTCTCTCCTTAACCCATGAAGGGTGATTTGGTCATTTTTCGTTGAAGACAGACTTCACAAGTTGAGTACGATTCAAAACCAGACGGATTGATAAATCCATTATTGCTCAACTTGTTAATCTTGCCCTCTCTAATATGACCTAATCGGAGGTGCCATAGGTACTTGGGATTTGGACCACTGCTTTGGCGTTTCTCAATGGCATTTATATCATTGTGTTTATTTGAATTGGTAATCACATTGCTAGACATGTCAATGGTGAAAAGACCATTGATCAACTGGACTGAACCAACGACTTTTTTATTATGAAAGATGGAACACATATTGTCTATAAACAAGAATTCATAATTCTCTCTTATAAGACGAGATACAAATATTATGTTCTGTACATATCTTTCATAATACAAACAGTTTGATAATACCATTGCATGTCCACTAGGCAAAAGTACACGACAAGTCCCTATTGCTATGGCAGCAACTGTTGCTCCATTCGCAAAAGTCAGGAAGGTCTCATTTTGCCCCAGCATCCGGCTTATTTCCAGACTTTGCAACGACATACAAATATGTGACATCACACCTGAATCTAGAACCCATAAGCTGGATTGCGAACTTACCATAAGATTAGTTTCAATAAGCACAGAAATCGTACCTCCACGGGATGGCCCTTTTGCTTAACCTTTAAGCTGGCGAGGTATTTCTTGCAGTTCCTCTTCCAATGCCCATCAACCCCGCAATAGTGATAGGTCCCTTTATCTATTTTTGGCTTTCGCACAGCTTTCTTGAACTTTCTCTTTCTTTTCGAAGAAGTCTTACTCTTCGAGGAAGATGGCTCAGTAATGGCCATCACATTTGGCCTTTTGCTGTGTATTTCCTTTTCATATACTACCAACATGCTATGAAGTTCTACTAGAGTCTTCTCCATGTTATGCATGTGGTAGTTTTGGATGAAGCTTAAGAAGGATTCGGACAAAGACTGGAGGATCAAATTCACAACCAGCTCATTATCCATAATGAGATGTAGCCTTGGAAGTCTTCTATGTGCCAGATCATCTTAAGAACATGGTCATTGACAGAGGCACCCTCTGGCATCTGCATACGGTACAGTGCATTAGATAGATTATATCTTGCAGTCCGACTATTCTCATCAAAGAACTCTTTTAGATGAAGAATAATCGACCTTGCACTGTCCATGTTCTCATATTTCCTCTAGAATTCATTATTCATGGACCCCAACATGGATGACCTAACTTTTAGGTCATCCTCTTTCCACTTCTCGTAAGTGTCTCACTCGTTTGTGGTCGCACCATCAGGGAGCTTAGTTGGCATGTCCCTTTCCAACACATATCTGAGCTTCTCCATGTTGAGGACAATACTCAAATTTCAAAGCCAATCATTGAAATTTGGACTAGTCAAGCAGTTCTTGTCCAAAATTGAGGCAATTGGGTTTGTGTTCACCATTGTGACAGAGTATATCAAAATCTGGTGCAGAAAATCAGGTCGTTAGGTATTTATCAATTACCTACTATTTCATGTTGGCCTTTAAATAAAATAGGCTCCCACTAAATTTATTGAATCTCAAACTCCTCTAGTGAGAAGCGGTAGTCCTCGTTGGGCCAGACTACTAGTGGGGATTGGAGTCCCATCAGTTCATGGTCCACCTCACCTAACAATTATTGACGTTCAACATGAACCAGATGAGTGGATCAACTTATCTAGACACCTCATGCTCATCCCAATTATTATTCGGCCTCTGGGTCACGAAGGTCTCACCTGACAGTTATTAACCTCATGATCACAGTCAAGTCTAAAACACCGTCACTCGTAAACATTGAAATACAGACGAATCCTCACCTAACAATTATTAGAATCGCCTGGTTTCAATGTCAACAGCATCCAATGCCTTTATGGATCGGTCCTCTGTCATAGATAGCAATTGACCCTTATGTATCCATGACGGGTCAATTAACTCACTATGGCAGAACATCAAGTCCACGACGGCGGTCGGCCATGAGTCTAATACTCGTTACAACTTAATATTTAAGTGAGGAGATTTCATATCTCAAAACAGGTCCCATCTATGTCTATTCAATTTCTACCAATTCTAATAGCAACGAGCAGTAGTAGACATATCCTCCAAATAGATAATAACCTGTCCGTCAGAATAGACATCATTTATATATCACATATATATCATAACATATGCTCAGATAAATTGAAATAACAATAAAACACAAAGTCGCAACATACGGTGACGTACGATATCGTATTCGAAAAAACAGAGCCAGAAACATGTCCAAACGACTCCGGAATGCCAAAATCCATCACAGATCACGACCAAAGGCCATGAGTTTTGATCAAAGGCCTATTTTCAAGTGCTCGACCAATTTTGAGCTCATTCCGAGTCCGTTTGAACATTTTCAATCAAATTGATTCGGTTTGGATTTTGCAAAACTAAACAATTTAACTTTGCAAAATTACCATGGATGCCCTTAGTAAAAGGCGGTGGCCAACAAATTTGACTGTTGACTTTGACTTGGTCAAAAACTGTGGCTGCCTTTGACCTATGACCTCTCACGGCCATTGGCAGTTCCCGCCTTTGGCCGCAACCTACGAGCGGTCTCACCTTCTATCAAAGATCATTCAATGATCCTCAGGGTCCTATTTTAAGTCCAAACATGCGTGGGGTCAGGTTTGTGAAGTTTCGAAACCAAATTCAAAGACCCGATGACGATATTCCAAGTATCGTCAAAAACCAAACCAACCAAGTACACGGGAGTTCTAAGCGTGGCTCTGATTCCACTTGTTGGGTTTTTAATGGTCCCGAGCACTCGTTACATGCACAAAAACATATCATATGCACGACGGAAGAAAATGAATTCGAACAGCATCCTAGATCATCTTAGAAATCCTCGTATACTTTAATCGAAAATCTAACTTTCTAAAACTAGTTTAGAAACGTACCTGGACGACAGAGGTTGGACGGAATTTTTTGGAGAGAAAATTTTGGATGTTTGAGAGGGTTTTGGGATATTGAAGAAAAATTTGAGAGAAAGAAAATACCAAAAAGAGAGAGAGAATTTGAAGATGATGGAAGTTTAAAGCTAGAGGATTATCATCATCAATTTCTTCATCGATCAACAAAAATCAAGAATTCATCCCAAATTTGAAGCTAAGTGTCCCTTTACTCTCTTTGATTTTTTAGTATAAACTAGCTCAAATTTTTCTACTCTTCTCCCATTTCCCCATATTTGATTTCAGGCATGAACTAATTATATCCATCAAGCACTTCTCATAATGCCATTGAAGCTAAGTGCCTCTTTCATTGTTCTAATTTTTAATGTGAATTAAAATATATTTGCTCCATTTCTCCATTTCTCCATATTTTTATGTCATGCAAAGGACAACTCCAAGTCAACGGTAAATCCCATGGATGTGTAAAATTGGCGCTAACGAGCTCTTGAGTGCCCATTAAATTTTCAATTGATCCGTCGATGGATTTCGGCCCGAATTGTCAAATCAATTCGTTTTATTTTAAAGAATTTAAACCCCATAATGTGAAGGGCAGCGCCCGCTCACTGGAGGTCATTTTAAATTTCTGCAATTTAAATTCCTGCACCTTAAACCCCAAAGGAGAGGGCCAAGCCAAGGCTAAGCTATCCATTGGTGGCCTTTATTTATTGTCATTTACTTCTTGTAATTTAATTTTTGAATCATTAAACCCCAAAATGAGTAGCTCACAGCACTGTACAGAAGTCGTTAACTCACACCCTCTTTCGGCTTCAGGGAAATACTTAATATTTTGAAAATGCCAAAAAAAATATCACTCACATATATTCCATTTAAAAAAGTGAAAATACAAAAAGAGAACACTCCACTAGAGCCTTAGGAATAAACCAAGCCTGAGTTGTCAAATTAGGATATCCATGAAATTAAGGTACCGAAAGGGCATTAGTTTTAATTAACTAGTGTAACCAAGTCCCCGAACTCATAATCTCTGGTTCATAGAAGTAATTTAGTTCTCCCGCTAATTTACTTAGGTTTCTAATCAACCTATCAAAAATGATTAGTGGCAACTCCAAATTTTAAAACCATTTGAACAAAAGACCAAAGTTGCGATTTAGTAGAACTTGGGAGAGCTCGAACTAGGTTAGTTAATTTAATCAATTAATCTGGTAATCCATTAACCTAAAAAATGAATTTTAGGTCGCGACACCTTGGCGACTCCACTGGGGACGTGTTCTTAATTTTTGAAAATTTAAGAACTTAGAGGACTTAGGCAATAAAAATTTCATGGGAACTCATTTGGTCTGATAATTTGTTGGATTCTAACCTTTAGGTGTTAAATGGTTTTGCAGATGGGAGTTATAAAGGGTGGAGTGTTTGGCTAACCATTTGTTTTGCAGGTTTGGTGTGTGAGAATTGTTATTTAATTTTTGAAACATTGAAGCAGTGTTTGCATTTAAATGTTATGCAAGTGTTTACAGTTTTAGCACTACATCACACACGTCCCGTGGCCGGACCTGGGCCACTAGTTTTAGGATGGTATTGTGATTTGGTTCTAGTGTTCAGCATGAAATCACGTCGAAAGTTAGCTCAGATTCAATCCCGAACCTCTTTTCAAAAATGAGTTTAAAAGTTAGGCCTCAGGCTTGGTAAGATTACCAAAGCGGTGGTTATAATTTTTAGCTCGAGCAACCGAAATGGGAAGGCCCGGCTAATCCTGATTACGTCGTGGGATCACGGCTAATCTTGATTGTGTGCGCGAGATTGTCGCCTTGCCATAAGTCTTTCACTTCAATTTATCAGCCTTTAGAGTAGATAAGCTAAGATTTAAACTCACGATTCATGTGCATGTCTATGTGGCCTACATGGTATTTTTCACAGTGAAAGTAAGTTTTCTAACTTCATCTTGTATTCATTTTTGGTCGGTCCATGTTACGTGTCGATTAAATTTTGAACTTAACATCATGACCATTTTTCAAAAGAAAATAAAATCAAATTGGTGACCCATTTTTGAAAAAAAGAAAACAAAAATAAATTAAATTAATTAATGTGAAGAATCCCTTAGGGGAATTCTTGTTGACCAATGAAAGAATTTGTCATGGTTTTCCTTAATGCTTCAATGAATATAAGATTTTCCTAATAAATTTATCCCTGTAAATTCATTTTATCACATTTTTCAAGTCGTAAAATCTACCAGAAAATCCTTTTTAAGAAATTCACCCACGTTTTTCTAAGAAAATTTCTCTAATTTCTCATAAAATTAAAAAAAATGATCTAGGATCATGGACCGACCTTTCTTAGATCACATACTAATTATTTCCTCTACTTTTATAGGGGATCACAGGTACCCCAGGTGGAAGCAAAATCGGGTTCAGCAATACATCAGGAATAATCGTCAGGAATACGAAAGAATGGAAATCGCTGATGCCTTAGCCAATTACCCTAGGGGCAAGCAAAGAAGTCCGGGAGACAAAATCATGTTGATCAATCAGCACGTATGGGCCATGTATTCTGATGAGGCGGTGAATGTATCTGGCAGGCCTGGGGATACGCTTAATGTATTGAAAGGGGGGGTTTTGTATTTTTGTCAAAAAAGCATAAGCGGTATAATCAAGAACCCATGAAACATGTATATTAATCCAACATTACAACGCCTTCTTGATTAAATCGACTAAAGACTTGTTTTTTAATTCCCTCGGATTCGAACCACGTGGAAGATATTAGAGGAACGGTATTTTATTAATGGGCAAGGCCCACAATCATTCCACCCAAAGTTACAGGCGACCGACACAAACAAATGGACGCCGAAAGAAAATAGCATGAGCGAAGTAGGGGCACGCAACAGGTGGTTTGATTCATTTATTGGCGCACTGACCGAGTTGTCATAATTCACATGACCAACTCATGGGTCTCGACGCAGCTAGTGGGGTCCGCTGTCGAAAGCTTCTTTAATATTCTCGAGATCATCGTCTACAGCAGCAAGCAAGAACATCAAAGAGAACGTCAGACCTCAGCGTTTCCAGTACCTCAGGTCATTCATGCTATGCGGAAGAGAAGACATGGCGAAAAAATAAAAGCACAGATATGCGAAATATTTCCTTCATTCCATACATCAACGAGTTTTACAACAACTCACTGGGGACGAAAAGTAAAGCCAAATTGAGCCATGACAAGTATTACAAAAGAGCTCAACTGGCTTTCCATGAAATTAATGATATGCCTACACTGAGCGACCTGGAAGTTGAGATCTGAAAGCTTGAAAAACAGGCGAGTACATTTCTCCTTGTACCTGGCTGCATTCATCTCGTGGTGTTCAACGACGAGTTTTAAGTTGTCGATCAGGTCCCTCTCGAAAGCTATATCAGCCGTTAGATCGTCGAGCCTCCCCTCCAGCCATTCACATCTAAACTTCATCACAACGTCCCTCGAGTCATGCTCAAAATAAGTTTGATTCAGAGCTAAGCGCTCCACCAGCTTCTCTCTCTCATGAACCAACAGTGAGACCCGGTCATCAGTAGACTTGACAGCCTCCTTGTATCGAGCAACTGAACGTTCTGCAAACTCCAAGCATTCAGATCGATCCTGGTAGCGGGCTTTCACAACGCGGGCCAAGGTGACCGTCTCTTGGGTGTTCCGACAAGCCTCCAGAAAGTTAATGAAGACATGTGGGAACGCCCTATATTCCCTCTCCAAGTTTGTGCCTTCGATTGAGGAAGCATTTACTTCCCTGAACAAACCGAGAATTTCAGGCTCGACACTCGGATGATGGGTTATGTAAATATAGCCTTGGCCAAGAAGATGGTAAAGTCTTTCCCATTTGAACATAACTTCAATCGGGAAGATCTGCGTGGAAGACTGGCCATTATCGTTAAAAGATTGAAGAGAGAATCGACGCAGACGAGCAAAATACAAAGGTATTAGAGGAGAAATCCGGAATAGACTGGCGGGATGCGAAGACAGTAATCCGCTTCGCGTTAAATATTGACTTCACGGGGGCAATATCTATCGGTCAGATCTCCCTACCGGCCATTCTTTTTTTGGTGTCGTCTTTATTAGCTCGAATCCTTGGCACGTCTGCAATCTCGAGCCGAGCAAATCCGAAATCTTTGCAAAAATGGTTTTGAGGTGATGTCGCCACTTTGAAAAAGAAGAAGGAAAAGATGACTTGAGTGGAAGACACGACAAACTTTAGCGAAAAAGAAAAAAAGACTTGCCTTCATTTGTGGATCACGACACATGAAATAGGTGGAAGAAATAACGATAGGAGCCCTACCACTATGGAAAAGATGAAAGAAAACAAACCGTGCAAGAGACACGGCAAAAAAGTTGCGAAAGACAAATCTTGGAGGGAGCGATACAATTGCTGAACCCACGCTCGAATTTTAAAAGGAGATGTTCTCCTGATAATCGTCGTCTATACCCTGAAAAGAGTTTCAGAGACGATCGCTCAGAAAAACCCAAAAAGAGTGAAAATACCAGAAGAGGTAACAAACCTTGAATCGAAGATGTCTCAACCCAACACCCTTGAGAGTTATCGTTACTTGCTGAATATGGGAGAAGAAGAGTTCGAAGCCATGTTTGGGATCGAGCCCATGGAGCCTGGCCCTTCTGCCAACGACGTCCAAGATCTTAGTAAAGATAAGGACAACAACGGTAAGGGTCAAAAGAAGCGTTACCGTCGCCATACTAAGGAGCAAGTACAAAGGCTTAAGGATTTCTTCAGAACATGCTCTATGCCAGACGGCAAACAGAAAATGGAACTGAGTCAAGAGCTAGGACTTGAACCTTTGCAAATCAAGTTCTGGTTTCAAAATAGGCGAACTCGAATGAAGACTCGTCATGAGCACAACGAAGCCGAGTTTCTAAGAGCTGAAAATGAAAACCTCCGAGCGGAAAACAAGATGTATAAAGAGGCTTTTGACTCTGCCACCTCCCCAACTGCAATAGCCTCCTCTCCTTCGATGAAATGCATGATCTGAGGATCGAAAATGCGAGTTTAAGAAGTGAGTTAGACCAATTTATAACAGAATCGAGTTCTGTTGGAGCAGGGTACAAAAAGACCAATGCTACTGGATCAGCATCGATACTTTCAGAGAAAGAGGGGACAGATCACCACCAAGTGGACATTGACGATGATCTTTTCGCCATAATCAACCAGTTTGATATCGATAAAGCATCGGGACTGTGATGCATATGCTCAGCGAGTGACCACCAGACCTTCAATATGGCCGATGCATACCTGATCCGAGATGAAGCCAGCTGATCATGGGAGAGCCTGCAAAGGAAGCAAAATCGATCCTGAATGAGTGAATGTGTTTTATTTCCTTGTGTGATGTGTTTTTCTGCTTTTGTAATGTATAAAAGCAATGAGTAATAATCCGACTTCTCCCTATTAAATGCTCGAATCCGTCACCTCACCAACCTCGCGACGAATTGATGGCGAGTAAAAATCTGCAAAAACCCGAAGGGTAACGCCGTATCATTTCAATTTACCCTCAAATTGCTCCAGGTTTTAAATTGAATCCCTGCATTTTCAAGAATTTGCAAACGGCCCCAAGAATACAGTCGTACCCGAAAATGAAATTCCCCGGTGAAACAAAACTAGGAGCAAATGAATCCGTGGACATTGCTATTGGATGGATGGCTGCGAACGAGGAAGAGAGGGGTAATCTTGTATCGTTCCAATTTACCCATGATCGTCTCGAGTCCTGAATTACTTTCATTTTTAACAGGGATTTTAAATGGCCTTTAAAAGAACAGGGACGTAGAATTGCCCAATGCAAAGTAACAAGACCACGCCATCCCAACGATTAACTCTTAAAAGAAAGCCTCCATGGACACCTACGGTCCAATGGGCCTGAGGCATGGGGAATGACAGCGGTCCGAAATGTCCCGAGTTCGATCCCCAAGGGTGGGGAATGTTGTAAGTATTGTAAATAAATAAAAACTTTTTGCACATTTCTTCTTGCGGAAAGAAACAGGAACACTCGACGAACGGTGCTTAAATCAACACTTTACCAAAATTTTGGTGAAGAAGCCCATGAAAGTGAGGAAAACTCAATCCAGCAAAGCTGGCAAAAGATTCATGCAAGATGTGCAAGATGAAGGGTAAATTAGTATCGCTTCCAATTTATCCCTTCCAACACCTTTTAACACATCTCCTTTTCTTTTGAGAGGAAATGTTAATACTAACATTTAACATGTGAAAAATAACCCAAGAGGCAAAATTATGACCATCTGATAAGATCGATTCTGATGAAAATGGGGCAAATGGATGGCAAACTCTGAATTGAAAAGGGACACTGCAAAATTCTCCCAACCTCGATACACTTACACATTTCATAAACATGCATAATGCTTAAAAATTGCCACATCCGCATTATGTTTGCACATTCCATGATTTATGCATGACTCTTCTGCATGTTTACTTTACCAATTCTGACTTGGAACATAAACCACATATGATGTCTCGAATGTGTAGAATGGGGCATGACAGGATGATGAAAGGCAAATCGTTTCCACACACGTCTTACATTTCAATCCACAGTGAGTTGGGTACTAAATATGTTCCGTATTCCCTAAGGCAATGGGTTTTCTCGCAAAAAGTACAATACCGAAAGGAAGGAGGCGATCGCTTCTCTATCCTAAACACTACAGATGACCATTGATAACCCATTTAAGCGACGATTTCATTTTGTAACCCCTGTCAAGAACCACCCCACATCGGGGCCAAACGAGTATAGTCCCAGCAATTTCATGAGGTAAATGGTTAGAAATTTTCTTGCTCGGACTAGCATCAATTTTCGAGTACTGCTTTGCTTTCAACCTTGTACGGTGATTCAAGTGCCTTAGGATGACGAAAAGCATTCGTTTCTCTATCCAATACACTTTTATCCTTTGCATTGCCCAATTGAGCCTGCATATTCGTTTCTTGAAAACCTCGTTGGTGATCATTGTTTATTCCGAGATGAAGATGGCGCCACCTTAAAACAGGAGAATTCAGAAAAAATAGGTCTACATAGAGTTCTTAAGCTATCTCTACAAGTGTGATCCTTGATATGCACGTATATGACAACACAATCTTTGCAAATTCATAAAAAAAATCGGGCATGAAAAAGCAAAGTGCCAGTCAAAAGCAAGGCCAATGCTCATTCAAATCAATATAAATCCCCAATGGGATCTGATTGCAAAAGAAAACTCTTTGAGGGAACTAAATTGCAAAATATACAGTTAAAATCTACACCGGCCGGAAGCGACGGTGGTATCAGCAGAAGTCGACACTTCTCATACGACGATGGTGCCCTTTGAAGTCTATTTTAAGAAGGTCGAAACTAGTGACAAAGATGTAGTGATCACCAACGTCAAACCCACCTCATATTCTTCTGGGCCAAAATAAGCCTTTCTCGATCCCCAATCCTAATCTACGTTACAACCCTTGAAAGTCTTTTCCGATTAAGGCGCTTGAATTAACGTAGAGTCGTAAGATTTTAAGCATCGCTCGAAAAGGTATAAGCAAGACTATTTCTCTCTCATTTTTGCAGGGTTCTTAACTTGTAAACCCAAAGCAGATGAAAGACTTTTTTGTCGATGGCCTTGACTCAAAAGAGTCCCCTTTAGTAAACCTTTCACCCAACCTATATTACAGTCCTAATCAAGACCTCCAGATCGGCTTGATCGTACCAATTGCGAGATTACTCAGACTCTTATTGAATGCGATGACGGTAAGATCGAGTGATTCATTTTCAAAATCCTGCAATCAGGATAAATAGCCTTCTTCGAGAGTGAGAAAAAGCTCTTTCGGACTGAAGTCCTCCATTCATATTACATTCGAGGTGTTCATACCATGATAACCTCCTTGGACAGAATTGGTAATGCAAACTTGATAGAATAGTCATGCATGATACACATTTTGATTGATTGCATGATGAATTATTACACAGATTGCTTCTAACCACTGCAAATTTTGCTGAGTAGTTTTGCATGAATAGATAAACTCACTGATGAAAATACTTGTACATGTTACCTCTGATACTGCTTGACAGGTAACACATTTCCAATGTTCGAGTTACCTTTCAAGGTCTCGAAATTCATTTAGTGATTATTGAATGAACAAGCCTAGTTATTGAGAAACTACTAGCATTTCTTCCAAATCCTCAGGTAGGTATATCTTCAACCTGAATCCTTTGAGGTAGGTTAAATCGGGTTTGAGCTTCTGCAGGGTTCCTGGTCTTCCTAGATCCTAGAATGGCACCCTTTGAGGTAAGTTGAATCGAGTTTGAGCTTCTACATGATCAATGGCCTTCCCAGATCCCAAAATGGTACCCACCAAGGTAAGTTAAATCGGGTTTGAGCTTCTGCAGGATTCCTAGTCTTCCCAAATCCCAGAATAGTACCCACCAAGGTAATTTAAATCAGGTTTGAGCTTTTGCAGGATTCCTAGTTTTCCCAGATCCTAGAATGACACCCTTTGAGGTAAGTTAAATCGGGTTTGAGCATCTACAGGATCACTGGTCTTCCCAAATCCCAGAATGGTACCCATCAAGTTAAGTTAAATCGGGTTTGAGCTTCTGCAGGATTCCTGGTCTTCCTAGATCCTAGAATGGCACCCTTTGAGGTAAGTTAAATCGGGTTTGAGCTTCTACAGGATCACTGGTCTTCCCAGATCCTAAAATGGTACTCACCAAGGTAGGTTAAATCGGGTTTGAGCTTCTGCAGGATTCCTAGTTTTCCCATATCCCAAAATGGTACTCACCAAGGTAGGTTAAATCGGGTTTGAGCTTCTGCAGGATTCCTAGTTTTCCCAGATCCCAAAATGGCACCCTTTGAGGTAAGTTAAATCGAGTTTGAGCTTCTACAGGATCACTGGTCTTCCCAGATCCCGGAATGGTACCCACCAAGGTAAGTTAAATCGGGTTTGAGGTTTTGCAGGATTCTTAATCTTCCCAGATCCCAGAATGGCACCCTTTGAGGTAAGTGAAATTGGGTTTGAGCTTCTACAAGATTCCTGGTATTCCCAGATCTCAGAATGGTACCCTTCAACACCAAAAAGTCCTTCTTACGGGCACCAAGTCCTTCTTACAGGCACCCAAAAGTCCTTCATACAGGCACCCAAAAGTCCTTCCTATATGCACCAAAGCCCTTTCTACAGGCAACCCAAAGTTCTTTTTACAGGCAACAAAAAAGTCCTTCTTACGGGCAACACAAAAGTCCTTCCTGCAGGCATCAAAATCCTTCTTACAGGCAACCCAAAGTCCTTTCTACAGGCAACCCAAAGTCCTTCTTACAGGCAACACAAAAGTCCTTCTTACAGGCACCCATAAGTCCTTCCTACAGGCACTAAAGTTCTTTCTACAAGCAACTCAAAGTCTTTACAGGCAACACAAAAGTCCTTCTTATAGGCACCAAAGTCCTTCCTACAGGCAACCCAAAGTCCTTCTTACAGGCAACCCAAAGTCCTTTCTACATGCAACCCAAAGTCCTTCTTAGAGGCAACACAAAAGTCCTTTTTACATGCAACCCAAAGTCCTTCTTACAGGCACCAAGTCCTTTCTACAGGCACAAAGTCCTTCTTACAGGCACTAAGTCCTTTCTACAGACACCCAAAGTCCTTTTTAAAGGCAGCCCAAAGTCCTTTCTACATGCACCAAAGTCCTTCTTACAGGCAACCCAAAGTCCTTGTTACAGGCAACGCAAAAGTCCTTCTTAGAGACAACCCAAAGTCCTTCTTATAAAAGTCCTTTTTACAGGCAACCAAAGTCCTTCTTACAAGCAATCCAAAGTCCTTTTTACAGGCGCCAAGTCCTTTCTACAGGCACAAAGTCCTTATAGGCATTTTCATGGGATGACCTACCATACAAGTCAAATCTCAATCAAAGTTTAATCAGTAGAATCCTTTTGTTAGGAATCTACCATGGGTTGACCCACCACACGGGTCCAAGCTCAACCACCCTAAGGTTTTCTTATAACGAATCCTTAGGTTCTCATTCCATTTTCAGTAGAGAATCCATATCAGGCAACCGCCACACAACGGGCAGGTAAGTGCCAGGTAAGCTCGCTCCTCTATCTCTCCCTCACTTCATAAAAATCTCCTCCAGTCCAATTTGGATCGGAACTTGCTACGGAGGTTATTGGAGATCAAGTGTCACAACTCTTTTTATTTCCTTCTGTTGAGTCGATTAGGATTTAGGTGTCATCTCGTCTTTGAAATGAACCTCTACCGAGCTTCCTTTCAAAGAGGGGCAGCTGTTGACACTTGATTTTTAATCATCTTTTCTCTTTTAAAAATAATAAAAAAAATCCATAAAAATTCATAAAATTAAAAAATCAACTTTGGGGACCTTGGTTAAGCCTAGAGAACCAATTTTGACCAAAAAATAATTTTTCATATTTTCAATATTTTTGATATTTTTATTTTCGAAAATTCATAAAACAAAATCAAGAAAATTGAGAAAATTGAAAAATCAACTTTGGAAGCCTTGGCCAAGCTTAGGCAACCATTTTTGAGTAAAAAGTAATTTTTCGTATTTTTTGTATTTTTTAAATATATTTTTTTTAGAAATTAGGAAAATATTTAATAAATAATCGCATTTGAGGCCACAAAAACACATAAAAATAGTCAATATTTTTCCTTTAAATCCCTTTTCATGTTGACCATCACAAATTTAAAAAATCCAATTCAGGGTCGTGTATTCCTTCACGAGCATAATCTCGAATCAAGCTTAAAAAAATTCAATTTGAGTCAATTTATTTTCATTTTTCACTTTTAGGAGTTGTGACATTGTTCTTTAATATTCCAAATTTTCAACTTGGCCCAATTATACCCAGAATGACTCAATTTTACAAACAGGGCTTTAATTAAATTTTGCATTATTTTCAATAGCAAGAAATGAGCTTAAATTCAACATGCGGTAGGTGTGTCGAAAATTGTGAGGAGATTTGGACTTAAAGAAATATTTCTCCAGGGACTGAATTGCAAATACTTAAAATCTCATGGACTAGAGTACAAATACCTAACACTTAAGGGATTATTTTGTAAATAACAAAAAGAAGAGTCAGTGGAGAAATTAGAATAGAGAAGGGAAGATGGAGAAGAGAAGATGGAGAAGAGAAGATGAAGATGGGAAGATGGAGAAGAGGAGATGGAGAAAATAAGATAAAGAAAATAAGATGAGAATAGAGAAGAGAAGATGGAAATGAAGAAGAGTTAGTAGAATGGGAGATAAATATGGAGAAGGGAATATGAATATGAAGAAGAGTTAGTGGAGAAATTAGAATGTGAGATAGAGATGGAAAAGGAAAGATGAAAATGAAAAAGAGTTAGTGGAGAAATTAGAATGGGAGATAGAGTTAGTGGAAAAATTAGAATGGGAGATAGATGAGTGGGTTATAAAAGGAGGAAGTAGTGAGCTTGAGAATGGAATTTTTTGGAGAGAAAATTTTGGATGTTTGAGAGGGTTTGGAAGATTGAAGAAAAATTTGAGAGAAAGAAAATACCAAAAAAGAGAGAGAATTTTGAAGATGATTGGAGTTTAAAGCTAGAGGGTTATCATCATTAATTTCTTCATCGATCAACATAAATCAAGAATTCATCCCAGATTTGAAGCTAAATGTCCCTCTACTCTCTTTGATTTTTTAGTATAAACTAGCTCAAATTTTCTACTCTTCTCCCATTTCCCCATATTTGATTTCAAGTAGGAACCAATTATATCCATCAAGCACTTCTCATAATGCCATTGAAGCTAAGTGCCTCTTTCATTGTTCTAATTTTTAGTGTGAATTAAATCATATTTGCTCCATTACTCCATTTCTCCATATTTTTATGTCAGGCAAAGGACAACTCCAAGTCAACGGTAAATCCCATTGAGGTGTAAAATTGGCGCTGACGAGCTCTTGAGTGCCCATTAGATTTTCAATTGATCCGTCGATGGATTTTTGCCCGAATTATCAAATCAATTCATTTTATTTTAAAGAATTTAAACCCCATAATGTGAAGGGCAAAGCCCGCTCACTGGAGGTCATTTTAAATTTCTGCAATTTAAATTCCTGCACCTTAAACCCCAAAGGAGAGGGCCAAGCCAAGGCTGAGCTATCCATTGGTGGTCTTTATTTATTGTCATTTACTTCATGTAATTTAATTTTTGAATCATTAAACCCCAAAATGAGTAGCTCACAGCACTGCACAGAAGTCATTAACTTACTCCCTCTTTCGGCTTCAAGGAAATACTTAATATTTTGAAAATGGCAAAAAAAAAATGCCACTCACGTATATTCCATTTTAAAAAGTGAAAATACAAAAAGAGAACACTCCACTAAAGCCTTAGGAATAAACCAAGCCTGAGTTGCCAAATTAGGATATCCATGAAATTAAGGTGCCGAAAGGGCATTAGTTTTAATTAACTAGTGTAACCAAGTCCCCGAACTCATAATCTCTGGTTCGTAGAAGTAATTTAGTTCTCCCGCTAATTTACTTGGGTTTCTAATCAACCTACCAAAAATGATTAGTGGCGACTCCAAATTTTAAAACCATTTGACCAAAAAATCAAAGTCGCGATTTGGTAGAGCTTGGGAGAGCTCGAACTAGGTTAGTTAATTTAATCAATTAATCTAGTAATCCATTAACCTAAAAAATGAATTTTAGGTCGCGACACCTTGGCTGGTTCTGATTAGGACATTTTAGTCCAAGTCGAGCTCTAGATTTCATATTTTTTGTTATAGAGATAGCAAGGACTCGTTTGGTGAAATGTCTGGGAGCTTTCGGTGTAGTTAGGCTAGTTTTTGGGCACGCCAGCGAGCCTTCGACAGGCTCATCAGAGACCGGAGCATTTTTAATCATCTTCCTTCCAAGGACGTTAGCCGGTCAATGGCCATGTGGCGCTGAAGTGGCGGCTACGTGGCTTTCTGTTGAAAATTGATTTTTTTGCCAATTTTATTATTAAAAAATTTTAAAAATCCTTAAAATTTTATAAAACTGAAAAATCAACTTTGAGGACCTTAGCCTGGCCTAAGGAACCAATTTTGAAGAAAACAATAATTTTTCATAGTTCTAGTATTTTTTTTTTGGTAAGGAATAAATTATTTTTCAAAATCAAAAAATAATTTCAATATTTTTTTGCATTTTATTTTCAAAAATTCATAAAAACAAAATCAAGAAAAAATGAGAAATACATTCATTCGAGATTGGTTCTGCTTTCCTTGAGGGTTCTCTACCAACAGACTAATTTCAGAATTAGATCAACTCTGAATTAGATCTGGTACAGATGACCGAGGATTCACAATCACCGGCTTCGGACCTTGGACTTCATTATAGATTCGGAGTTTCGCCAGGGTCGAACTGGTCCATCATGCCATCAAGCTCACCCTCAAGGCCATTCCACTCGTGGTGTTGCATGTCTCTTCCCTCGGGAGGTATCGATGTTGATCCAATGAGATCGGTTCTCCCATGCGCTCCTTGAACAAAACCTAATTGTATTGGGAATTGATTTGAGTGTTGGAAAGGTAGTGGAGGAGGAATATAGGGGCTGTCAGAAACCAACGGCTCCTCGTCATTCTTCGTAGCAATGGCAGAAATCTTTTCTAACCGCTCCTTTAAACGAGCATTTTCATCCCTCAGGCGTCGGTTGTCGAAATATAGCTCGGTAAAAACGGTACGGCCACCACAGTTATGACAGGTGGTGGTGGCAAGAACGTCTGCCCAGAGCTTTTCATTTTCAGCCTTTAGAAACGCATTTTCATGGCGTTCATACTAAACCTTCATTCTGGTTCGCTTATTTTGATACCAGAACTTGATCTGCCAAGGCTCCAGCCCTAGCTCTTGACTCAGTTCCATTTTCTGTTTGCCGTCCGGCATAGGGCACGTTCTGAAGAAATCCTCAAGCCTTTGTATTTGCTCCTCAGTATGGCGACGGTAACGCTTCTTTTGACCTTTACTGTTGTTGCCCTTATCTTTACTGAGATCTTGGACATCGTCAGCGGAAGGGCCAGGCTCCATGGTCTGAATCCCAGACATTACCTTGAATTCTTCATTTCCCATGTCCAGCAAGTGGCGGTAGCCCTCATATATGTTGGGTTGAGACATCCTTGATGGGCTACTGGTTCCTCAACGTTTGCAGCTCTCTCCTATATCTTTACTCTCTCTGAGCAAGCATGTATACTTAAAAACTCTCTTCTTAGTATGGATGAAGATTACCAGGAGAACGTCTCTTTTAAAATCTAGGCGCGGGTTCAGAAATTGTATTGCCCCTCTCGACATTTCTGTTTTCCAGACGAGCCTTCACTCTGTCTACAAATGGAGACAATTCTTCTCTTCTTTTCCGCTAAAATTTACTTTTCTCCCACTCGGATCGTCTTTTTCTTCTTCTTTCACGGTAGGGGGGCCCTATCATTATCTCCACCGTCGATTTATTGGCGAGTCCTCCAATAAATACGAGTCATATCTCTCTTTCTGCCGAAAATTTCTTTGTCCCCCACTCAGCTCGTCTTTTCGTTCTTTCTTTTTTCAAAGCGGTCGAGTCCGTCCAGCTTTTCCACAGAGACATCGGATTTGCTCGGCTCGAGGTTGCCGCTTGACTAGAATTTGAGCCAGCGGGGGTGTTGCCGACAGAGAATGGTAGATAGGAAAACCTGACCAATAAGGACTGCCCCTCGTGAAATCAGTATTTAAATTGAAGCAGATTATCGCCTTCGCATTCCGATCATCTGCCTCAACTCTCTCCTCCTTTCTTTCGTATTTTGCTTTCAAAAATGGCCAATTCTCCTAACCATACCTTCTCCGCCGAAGTCCTGGCTGGGTGGGAGAGACTCTACAATCTTCTTGGTAGAGGTTACGCTCATATAGCCCAAAATTCTACCGTTGAGGCTGAAATCCTCGGTCTATTCAAGACCGTGGACACAGCTTCTGTTGAGGGTACCCAATTGGGGAGGGAGTATCGGAACTTCCCGACCCTCTTCATCAATTTTCTAGCCGCCTATAACCGCGCTTATGAGACGGTCCTTGTAACTGCCGTCGTGAAAGCTCGTTACCAAGACCGGCACGAGCATCTGGAAACAGTCACGTTTGTGGCTGATAATCACAAGAAGGCCCTCAAGTTTGCCAACGATCAGCTTTCGTGGCTGGTTCGTGAGAGGGAAAGTTGGTGGACCGTCTAGCCTTGGTCCGAACTTACGCCGAACAGGAGCCAAGCAATATTATGATGAGGTGCAAATGCGGTTGGCTGCAAGAGAGACTTGATGACATTACGGCAAACATTGCTTTCGAGAGGGCGGCGATTCCGGACCTGGAGTTTGCCGTTGAGCATTACAAGGCCAGCATGGCCCAGACTAAGGAGAAGTGCGTTCGCCTCTTCTTTAGGCTCGCGGAGCTTGATCCCGAGAATGCCCGGTGCACCCAGAGCATTAACTTCATGGAAAGCCAGCTGAGCTCCTTTGTGATGCTTATTAGGGCTCAATTTGATTTCACTTTTCCTCCCCAGTGAGTTGTTGTAAGGATTATTGGTGAATGGAATGAAGAGAAAGTTTCACGTGTTTGTACTTTTCATTTTCCTGCTATTTCTTCGCCCATATAGCATGATAGGACGATTTACGGTACTGAAGACGTTGAGGCTTAACACTCTTCTTGGTGTTCTTGTTATCTGCTGCCGGCGATGATATCAAGGACATTGACGAAGGGTTCGGTGGCGGCCCCCACTGGTCACAGCGATACCCGTGAGTCAATCGTGTGAATTGTTACAAATCGACCATTCGATTAGTGCTCCAATAAACAAACCAGGCTGCCCGTTGCGTGCCCCACTTTACTCCTGCCTATCTTTTTCAGCGTCCACTTGAATGTGTCGGTCACCTGTAGCGTTGGGAGAAATGATTGCGGGCCATGCTCGGTAATAAAATACTGGTCCTCCAAAATCTTCCATGTGTTTTGAATTCGAGGAAGGTAAAAAGGCAAGCCTTTGTTCAATTTAATCAGAAAGGCGTCGCAAGGTCGGGTTCATAATCTTGCCCCATGGGTTTTGATTACACAGTCTCGGCTTTCTCGACAAAAATACATTAACCCTTCTAATACATTAAAAATGTCCCCAGGCCTGATCTGGATGCATTCACTACCCCTCATCAAAATACATGGCCCATACGTGTTGACTTATTGACACGATTCTGTCTCCGGGACTTCTTCACTTGCCCCCAGTGCAATTGGCTAAGGCATCGACAATTTCCATTCTTTCGTATTCTTCAAGATCATTTCTGGGATAAATTTATTAAGAAAGTCTGACTTGAAGTAGGAAAGATGTGACAAAATTCTTTATTAGTCAATAAAATTCCTTAAAAGGATTTTTTCACATTCATTTTTGAAAAATAGGACAGCAATTTAATTTTTAATTTCTCTTGAAAAATGACGATGATATTAAATTCAAAATCTAACCGACACCTAACATGGACCGACTAAAAATAAATATAGGATGAAGTTAGAAAACTTACTTTCACCGTGAAAGAAATACTATGCAAATCATATAGACATGCACATGAATCGTGAGTTTAAATCTTAGCCTATCTACTCTAAAGGCTAACAAATTGAAGCGAAAGACTTACGGCAAGGCGACAATCTCGCGCACATAATCAAGATTAGCCGTGATCCCACGATGTAACCAGGATTAGCCGGGCCTCCCCACTTCGGCTGCTCGAGCTAAAAATTAAAACCACTGCTTTGGTAATCTTACCAAGCCTGAGGCCTAACTTTTAAACTCATTTTTGAAAAGAGGTTCAGAATTGAATCAAGGCTAACTTTCGACGTGATCTCACGCCAAACGCTAAAACCAAATCACAATACCATCCTAAAACTAGTGGCCCAGGTCCGACCACAGGGCGTGTGTGATGTAGTGCTAAAATAATTAATCATGCACAACAATTAATATACAAACACCGCTTCAAAAATGTGCAAAATTAAACAAACAATTCCAACACCAAGTCTGCAAAACAAAGGGTTAGTTAAACACTCCACCCCTTATAACTCCCATCTGCAAAACCATTTAACACCTAAAGATTAGAATTCAACCAATTTAGACCAAATGAATTTACATGAAATTTTTCTGCCCTAAGTCCTCTAGGTTCTTAATTTTTTTTTCAAAAATTAAGAACAAAGTCCCCAGCGGAGTCGCCAAGCTGTCACGACCCGAAAAAATCAGTTTCCCAATTTTTAAAGTTAATGGATTACCAGGTTAATTAAATTGAATTAACTAGCCTAGTTCAAACCCTCCCAAGTTCTACCGAATCGTGACTTAGGTTCAATTTCATCAAAAGAAGGATTTATCTTGGAGTCGCCACTAATCATTTTGGGTAGGTTGATTAGATACCTAAATAAAGCATCGGGAGAAATGCTTTATTCCTACGAACCAGAGATTAATGAGTTCGGGGACTTGGTTACGCTAATATTTCTACTAGCGCCCTTTCGATACTAATTTCATGAAAATGTTCAACTTGGCAATTTTGATGAATTTTCACTTGAGATTCAAATGTGCAATTTTTTTGGGTTTTCTTTTTTAAATGCATGCAATGCAAATGCAATTAAGATATGAAACTACATGATTTATGCATTCTAGATTACATGACAAGTATGATGAACATGCATGATGGTTTTTAAAAAATTGGGTTTTGATGCAAATAAGTATGAATCCTATTTTAGATGACATGCAATATGAAATTTAATTTATCTGACATGCGAATACGAAGACATATGAATACAACATGCAAATGTAGACATACAAATGCGGCATGAGAACGTAGACGTACAAATACGGCATGCGTACGTAGATATACGAATGACATACGTACGTGGACGAACGAATATGACATACGTACATGGATATATGAATACAACATGCATACGTGACATACGTACGCGACATGCGACATGAATACACGAATACGGCATACGTACGTAACATGCATACGTAGACATGCATACGCGACATGCGACATGAATATATGAATACGACATACGTACGTGACATACGAATATGGACATGTGTACGTGAATATGCGTACATGACATGGCAAAATATGCATGAGCTATACTATATGAAATGCACATGAAAGACATTTTTTGTATTTTTATATTTTCCACATTTTTTGTATTTTTGCATTTTCTACATTTTTTTTTAGATTTTGGATGTATTATAAAAGATTGTAAAATCACCCAAAGCAAACAGAGATGTGAAGAGAGAGCAGGTAAAATAAAACTACCTTAAGGACAGTGAAAATAAAACCCGCAACTCGTCGGGTGAATAATTACAGATCAATTAAATAAAACCCGAGGCATGATCGGGAATACAAAAATGGACCAGAATGGACATCGGACAAACACCCGTCGCCAAGCCTCGTGGGTCGAGAGTACAACAAAACGAACCGGAATGGACATCAGTCATACTCCAGTCTTCAAAGCATCGGGCCGAAAGTCAAATGAAAATAATGAACTATCCAACTGGACATGCACAATCACCAATGAGTTAAGACAATTCAAACGCTCAAAGAAAGTTTAACACGTGCTGATTAAACTTCATTGAGACCATTTTTTACATTTTCCAATGTATTAACACAAAAAATATGAATTAAACCATACTGTCCATGAACATACTTAGCGAGAAAGCAGTAACCATAAAATACAAAAGAAATAATGAAATGTATGCAAAAATTCTGAGATTTTTTATGTGGATGGGAAAATGTGTCGTTGACAACTTTCATGTTTTACATTCTTATTGAAGAGACACTCATTTTCGTGTAGAAAATGGTCTTTCATGAGAACTTAGCAGCAAACAAACAAATTTCACAAAACAGACATACTTCAGGATTAAGCTCAAATGGACACTCAAATCTCAAAATTAATGCACCAAACTTTCCAGTCTCCTAAACAAGACCCGAATGAACAACTTTCATTTTTTGTGAAGTTTCAAAAGAAGACTCTAAACATGAGATAACTACGAATCAATATGACCACGCATAGAAAAACACTCAGACTCAAGGACGCCAACAGAATTGCATGATTACATTAAATGCATTAAAAATACGAAACGTGTATGAATATTTTTGTATTGTTTATATGTTATGCATTAAGATCTTATGAACAAATGTCATGAAGAGGTCTTTATGAAACGAATTCTAGAATAACCCATGGAAAATCATTTAGCGTCAAAGGTCAGATCAGAAAAATTCCATCCCAGGTTCTGATCACCATATTTTCAGATTTCTGCTCTCAATTTCGGGACCCTTTTGACATAGCAAACGACGTCCATTTTCGCGCTATAATATATCAAATCGAAGATCTCGAAGTCATCTACGAATGTTCAGTATATTTATTTTCGATATTTTATCATCTAAATACGAAAAATTGAGTTACCAGATAATTGCACATGCTGATGCGCGTAGAGCTCGTTGGAGATGAATCCGTCACGTCACCAAGGCTTGTTCCACGGCGGCGAATTTTTCTCTCTCAAAATTTTTTCTCTTGAAATCTTTTCAAACTCTCTCAAACATTCAAAATTTTCTCACCCCAAAAATCTCCCCTTTCAAGCTCTCTTCTTCCTCCTTTTATAGCCCACTCATTTACCTCCCATTCTAATTTCTCCATTAACTCTTTCTCTCATTCTAATTTTTCTACTAACTCTTCTTCATCTTCATCTTCCCTTCTTCATCTCTATCTCACATTTTAATTTCTCCACCTATTCTTCTCCATCTCCATCTTCCCTTCTCCATATATATCTCCCATTCTAATTTCTCCACTAACTCTTCTTCATCTCCATCTTCCCTTCTCTTATCTTCTCTTCTCCATCTCCTATTCTCTATCTTCCCTTCTCTTATCTTATTTTCTCCATCTCCTCTTCTTCGTCTTCTCTTCTCCATCTCATCTTCTTCATCTTCCCTTCTAATTTCTCCACTAACTCTTTTTTTTTTGTTATTTGCAAAATAATCCCTTAAGAGTTAGGTATTTACACTCTAGTCATTGAGATTTTGAGTATTTGCAATTTAGTCCCTGAAAAAATATTTCTTTAAGTCCAAATCTCCTCAAAATTTTCAACACACCTCTCCTATGCTTAGTCGAAATTCATCGCATATCAAATTTAAACTCATTTCTTGCCGCAAAATTTAATTAAAACCCTTTTGTAAAATTGAGTTATTCTGAGTATAATTGGGCCAAGATGAAAATTTAGAATATTAGAGAATAATGTCACAACTTTAAAAAGTGAAAAATGAAAATAAATTGACTCAAATTGAATTTTTCAGGCCCGATTCGAGATTATGCTCGTGAAGGAATACATGACCCCAAATTGGATTTTTGGATTTTTTTTTTTAATTTGTGGTGGCCAACATGAAAAGGGATTTAAAAGAAAAATATTGGCTATTTTTACGTATTTTTGTGGCCTCAAATGCTACTATTTATTAAATACTTTCCTAATTTTTAAAAATATATATATATAAAATACAAAAAAATGAAAAATTATTTTTTGTTCAAAAATGGTTGCCTAAGCTTGGCCAAAGCTTCCAAAGTTGATTTTTCAATTTTCTCATTTTTCTTGATTTTTTATGAATTTTCGAAAATAAAAATATTGAAAAATACTGAAATTATTTTTTGGTCAAAATTGGTTCTCTAGGCTTGGATAAGGTCCCCAAAGTTGATTTTTTTAATTTATGAATTTTTTTGAAGATTTTTTTTATTAATTTTAAAAGAGAAAAGATGATTTAAAAATCAAGTGTCAACAATGAAAACCCCACCACTTAACATTACTTAACCCCACTCACACAAATTTGAATTTTGGTCTTTATTTCCACTGTAAACTCTCAACTCTCCCTCTCTCTCTCTCCCTCATTTCTCTCTCCAAATTTCAGTAGCCACCCTCTCCTCCTCCCCTCTCTCTCAGCTGACTCTCCTTCTCTAGGCCATTTCGCGTTTTCGCATGTTCCAGCTTGTACCTGGACGAAAATGGCTCGTTCCAGCGCGTCCGGAGTCCAAATGACTCCCCATTTTCTCCCACATGACCGTAAGACGAAGAGCTTCAAAGATCTGCAAGCCTTTTCCCAAGATCTGGCCCAGAACCTCTCGAACTGAAGCCAAAACCGTGACCCCTCTCCAAGTTGGATTTTCCTGCTGCCACCCAACTTCAATCGGCCGCCAATGAAAATCCAACCGTTGGATTTTCCTAATTTTTAGATATGTTATAGCCCTATCTAAGGTAAGTTCATAGAACTTTGTTTCACTTCGATCTGATATGATTTGAGCCTCCGTTCAAGCGTTCTTGTCTCGGTCGTCAAAACCATTTTCCATAGTCCGTTTCACGTTTTGCATTCCATGGACCTAGGAAACTTGTATTCATGTCATTTTCTTTTTGTCTAGCTTGATTTGGCCTTGGTTTAGCCCTTAATCAACCCCTTTGCCACCATGTCATCTCTCTTGGTGAGCTCTCCAAAAGGCCACCGTGGGTTTCCATCGTCGTCGTTGCCTTTCACACTCCATCCTGGTAAGCAATCTACTAATTCTAGCCTATGAATATTGTATGTGATTTGGTTTAAATGGTAGGGTTCATAGCTTATGTGGAATGATTAGATAATCATGTAAATAGTCTAGATCGGTTTAGGCTCCAATGGTTAGTGGGCTGGTTTTGTGGACTCGAGAATGTGATTTGTGACGCGAGGGCTCGAGTATGGGCCGAGATGGAAAGATTTATTAGGGGATATGTTTGGTAGATGTCGCGACCTGAAAATAATATTGTTATCGGGTAAACAAATTATCAGGTTAATTGACTAACCTAATTCGGACCCTCCCAAGTCCTACCGAATCGCAACTTAAGTTCTTTTCATGCAAAGATTTTTTATTTGGAGTCGCCACTAATCATTTTTGGTAGGTCGATTAAAAACCTAAATAAATTAGCTGGAGAACTAAATTATTTCTGCGAACCAGAAAAAATGGAATCGGGGACTTGATTACGCTAGATCATTCTAACGCCCTTTTGGTACCATTTTATTTCATAAAAGCTCATTTGGAATGATTGGGAAGAAGTTTGGGAAAAACTGACCAAAATGGTGAAATAGCCAATTTTTAAGAATCGAGAGGTGGAAACATCAGAGATATGATTTGCCAGTCGAAAAAAAAATTTAAGTGGATACGCGTGAATTAATGACAACACAAATACGAATGCGACATGTGGATATGGAGATACACGAGTACAACATGAGATAATCAAAATTTAAATCAATTCATTTGGGCAAGGAAATTCTTGAAGATTTAATGGTTAGAATTGTTACCTGATTTGACAAATTTGATTATCAAATTCGGACCTCGTGTCACCTTATGGATCAAGATTGCGGCTCGAACAATGGGATGAACTCGTGACTTGTGTTGATCGGTAGAGAAATAGGTGATGGTAACACCTATATTTAAATTCCCACCATTTTGAAGACTCTCTTTTGGAAAAAGGATTCTCTCTCTTTTTTTCTTTTTTTTTCTATCTAATCTCTTTAAATCTCTCAAAATTATCTCAAACATTCAAAATTTTCTCACCACAAAAATCCTCTCTTTCAAGCTCTCTTCTTCCTCCTTTTATAGCCTACTCATTTACCTCCCATTCTAATTTCTCCATTAACTCTATCTCCCATTCTAATTTTTCCACTAACTCTTCTTCATCTTCATCTTCCCTTCTTCATCTTCATCTCACATTCTAATTTCTCTACCTATTCTTCTCCATCTCCATCTTCCCTTCTCCATATATATCTCTCATTCTAATTTCTCCACTAACTCTTCTTCATCTCCATCTTCCCTTCTCTTATCTTATTTTCTCCATCTCCTCTTCTCCATCTTCCCTTCTCTTATCTTATTTTCTCCATCCATTCTTCTCCATCTCCTCTTCTTCATCTTATCTTCTCTATCTCATCTTCTTCATCTTCCCTTCTAATTTCTCCAATAACTCTCTTTTTTTTGTTATTTGCAAAATAATCCCTTAAGAGTTAGGTATTTATACTCTAGTCCTTGAGATTTTGAGTATTTGCAATTTAGTCTCTAAAAAAATATTTCTTTAAGTCCAAATCTCCTCAAAAGTTTCAACACACCTCTCCTATGCTTAGTCGAAATTCATCGCATATCAAATTTAAACTCATTTCTTGCCGCAAAATTTAATTAAAGCCCTTTTGTAAAATTGAGTTATTCTGAGTATAATTGGGCCAAGATGAAAATTTAGAACATTAGAGAATAATGCCACAACTTCTAAAAGTGACAAATCAAAATAAATTGACTCAAATTGAATTTTTTAGGCCCGATTCGAGATTATGCTCGTGAAGGAATACACGACCCCGAATTGGATTTTTGGATTTTTTTTAAATTTGTGGTGGCCAACATGAAAAGGGATTTAAAAGAAAAATATTGACTATTTTTACGTATTTTTGTGGCCTCAAATGCTATTATTTATTAAATATTTTCCTAATTTTTTTAAAAAATATATATATAATACAAAAAAATGAAAAAAAAAATTGTTCAAAAATGGTTGCCTAGGCTTGGCCGAGGCTTTCAAAGTTGATTTTGCAATTTTCTCATTTTTCTTAATTTTTTTATGAATTTTCGAAAATAAAAATATTGAAAAATACTGAAATTATTTTTTGGTCAAAATTGGTTCTCTAGGCTTGGATAAGGTCCCCAAAGTTGATTTTTTTATTTTATGAATTTTTTTGATGATTTTTTTTAATTTTAAAAGAGAAAAGATGATTTAAAAATCAAGTGTCAACAGTAGAGTCAGATAGCAAATAAAATGGAAGATTTGGGGCAAAATGGGCTAGACTAGTTCGTGGGATTAGAGTTCGATTTAGTGCGAGATGTGTATATCACGAATTGGGCTTAAGGGCATGATATTAGGCGTGAAGATTATGTGCATGGGCGATGAAATATGATTAGATAGTGGAAATGTGTGACAAGATTGGTTAGTGGGCTAAATAGGCAATTTGGGCTTAAATGGGCTAGTTTAATCCAATAGGCTTAAGATGCAATTCTTGTGTAGAGGTTTGGGCTTAATTTAATGGGCTTAGAGGGCTGCCCAAGGGTTGACGTGAGTGAGATTGTGAGCGCAAAAGTGAGGCCACAGGTCGTGAATGAAGAAATAGCAATTATGGGCCGAATTGGACAAATGGGCCCGAAGAGCTTAACATGTGAAATTGAGAAAGGCAAGTTGATATTGATTTAAGAAACGTAGAATTCGATCCATGGAGGAATTAAAATGAAATTTAGGAGCCCGAGTATGGTTAATAGGCCATGAGTGAATGATGGACCTAAATTAGGCTTGAGAGGAATTTGGGCCGAGAAGGCTAGATTGTCTACGTTCGATGCTTCGTTAGTAATTAGTTGAGCATATGCCTTGATGAATATGTTTTGCCATTGAATTGTGACATGCCATGTTATGCACGTACATCGATTGGTTCGTATGTGTCGCGACCCTCCCGAGATTATTTCGAGATCCCGAGGGAGTTAATGGATAGCTAGGCCCATTGGATATCTAGGCTTAGCTCGGGCCCTCCCAGACCCATACCAAATCGCGTCAGGACGATTTGAATCGAAATCGACCTTAGTGCGGTCGGGTGACATGTGAATAGTGTGCATGCCATCGGAGTCGCCACCAGTCATTTATTGGAGGGTATGACTGGAAACCCCATCAGACGATTGGGAGAGATCGTCTGATCCTACGAAAACCAGAGATCTAGATTCAGGGACTTAGTTATGTCAACCCGCAAATCGACGCCCTTTCGGTACCTAAGTTGAATGATTTCCTAATCTAAAGAGTTTATGCATGTGAGATTGAGTAAGGTAGGCTCTGGAAGTCTAATGGATTCATGCGAACGGGAGTCTCTATCCTATCAATCATAACCAGAGAAATAAATGCGCAGTCAAGAAATCAGGAAGCAAACATATCACATCAAGTCAATTACAAACAAAGGGGAGTCCTAGAAGCTTGGAAAACACATCAATCAGGTTTGAAGATGGTTTGGGGTGGTTTGGAATTATTTGGGTCAAATTGACCAGAAGAGCAGAATGGTCATTTTAGAGGGTTGGGAATTCAAAACCGTAAAAATAGGTCAAACCAGTTGAATGTGATTTTCTCTTAATTTTCACGATTTTTTAGAAGTTTCTCTGATTTTTCTGGAATTTTTTAGACTTTATAAGAATTTTCTAAGGATTTTCCCTATTTTTTGACATTTTTCGGAATTTTTTCGGCGATTTTCCTATGATATTTGGGATCTTTCTATTGTTTTTTAGAATATTTTATATATTTTCCGAAATTTTTATTTTTAATTTCTAATATTTTTCCTATTTTTAGGATTTGTTTAAGACTTTCTAGGGTTTTCCTATTTTTTAGAATATTTTCTGGAATTTTTATTTTTAATTCCTAATATTTCCCTAATTTTTCAAAACATTTTTTATATGTTCTAACAATTTTTCTAAATTTTTTTAGGGTTTCTACGAATTTTTACGATTTTTCTATTGATTATTTTCTTATTTATATTTTCTATTTATTTTCCTATAATTTTCGATTTTTTAAATTTTTACCAGATTTTCAGAATTTTTTTTATTTTTGTATTTTTATTTTTTATTTGTTTATTTGTTTATTATTATTTTTACTGTTTATTTTCTAATTATTTTCTAATTTTTCGGACCGGGTCGGGTCAACCCGGCCCACTATAGGATCCGGCCCGAAAGCCCAAAACTTAGACTAATCCTAAACGACGCCGTATCAATTTTTTTAATTTCCTTTTTATTTTTCTATTTTTGTTTAATTTTTTTATTGATTTCCTGAATTTTGTGTATTTTTATTATTTTTATTATTATTATTAGTTATACGGACCGGGTCAAATGGACCCGGTCCACTAGACTAAACCAACCCGAGGCCCATTATCCAACGCCTGATGTTAAACGACGTAGTTTTAGGATTTTTTTTTTTTGAATTTGTTTTGAATTTTCTTTGGTTTTTATCCTATTTTTATTTGTTTTCAGCCTACTATCGATCCGACGGTCGGCATACTTCCACGTGGCTAGGCCACGACGCTTGGATCGGCTGACTGAATTTCACCATCGGATCCACCTTTGACCAGATCTGGGCCATCTATCTTGATTACTGAGACCTACGGTCGAGATTAACTACAGGATTAATTCTAACCGTTAGATCTGGATTTCTATTATAATAGATAATGCTGACGAGACGTCTTCGCCAGCGTTTGATTCGGTCAACCTGATGACGTGATGAATGACGTGTCATGCCACATCGTCTCCACGTCAGCTTTTTGACCGAGTCAAGAGCTGACTGGACTTCATCTTCTTCCTCTGGTCATTCCTGGACGACGGTCGTGGTTCGACGGCGGCGATCCGACGGTGGAACCGACTCCGATCAGCCTATTTTCGACGCGAATCGACTCGGACTTCACCCTAGATTAACATATACAAGCACGAATAAGATCTGACGGTCAAAACACCCTAATCGAAGCATTTATAAAGAGCATCCATAGAGATCAGATCATACAATTCAGAGCATAACCATGAAATTCACTCATGGAGAAGCATCACAGAGTGGTTAGGAAGCTTACCTTGTGCTCCGATTGAACTCTAGATTGCCAGATTAGGCTGGCGAAGAAACAACAGTCGAGCGAGAATAGGAGGTCTCAAATGGGGACTCTCGCGTTCGATCGATGCAAAAGTGAAGTGGGGGCATGCTCAGAATTGCTCGGGGAGTGAAACGCACATAGAAATTTGGAGAATAACCAACAAACGAGCGATTTGCCATAGTCACAGAGCTGAGAGCTCGAAAATGGAAATTTCTTGTTCCGGGATATTGAGGCCAATTTGAGGGGTTCGCGATGATGCTTGCTACCTCAGGGAGCTTAGGGAATGAATCCTCACCCTTGATTCCTCCTCGTTTGCCTTGGCCGAGTCTTCTCAGTCCCTTCCCTGTTTCGGCAAAAAAAGGTCCCCAAATATCAGTTTCTCGTCTCTTTTTAAACCCGATTCTCAACAGCCTAACCTCCCCGAGATTGCCTTGTTACCGTTCCGTTCAAATCTTCCCCCAAATCTCCCTAAAATACCTCAAAATCTTATCAAATCTCCTCGGTTAGGATCTCCCAATTTTGAGTCGTTTCTGCACGAAGGAGAAGAACCAGCCTAGTTCTGTTGACTTGAGGTGGGTTGACCGGGTCGTCGGGTCGGATCCGACCCGACCCGACCCGTCTGACCCGGTTGATCAAATTTTCTCAAATTAACCCTCCAAAAGTTGAAATTAGGCGAATTAATCCCTAAAATTGAATTCTACGGCATCAAATACATTAGGAAAATGACATTTCATGTCAATTAACCCCAAGATTGATATAAAAACCCAATTTTTAAATTTGACCCGAGAACCCATTTCGCAAAATCCAAAGTCTTAGGGCCCTTTTCTGCAAAAATTGTTGCCACCATTAGATTCAGAAGGTCAAAATCTAGGGGGTGACCTCGCCCTATTTTTAATTCAGTCCCTGGAAAAGTTTTAATTGCATTTTTAGTGATTTTAGGGACTAAATTGAAAAATCAGAAATTGCATTTTGGTCCTTTTAGCGAAATTGGGCGATTCTGAGGGCTTTTGGACTCGATTTTAATTTTAGAAAATAAAGGAGGATGACACGACTTCAAAAATGTAAAAATGAAAAATTGAAAAGCTAAAATGAAATTTGTAGAATTTTTTAAATAATCAGAAAAATGAAATTAACAAAGAAAACCTAGATTCCCTACTTTATTTTTCAAAATTTATTCGTCCAAAATGGGGAGAATATTAAATAAAAAAATTGACTATTTTTTGGTAATTTGCTGACTTTAAATGCTATTTTTATTGATTTTTTATTATTTTCCTAATTTCTGAAAATATTTAAAAAATGTAAAAATAAGGAAAATTATTTTTTGCTCAAAATTGGTTCCCTAGGCCAAAGGAAGGTCTCCAAAATTGATTTTGCAATTTTCTCACTTTTTATTTATGTTTTTTGAATTTTTGAAAATAAAATGCAGAAAAATATCAAAAATAAGGAAAATTATTTTTTGCTCAAAATTGGTTCCCTAGGCCAAGACAAGGTCCCCAAAGTTGATTTTTCCACTTTATGAATTTTTATGGATATTCTAAAAAGTTTTGAAAATAAAATTAGCCAAAAATCAAGTGTCAACAGCTGCCCCTCTTTAAGAGGGGTCTCATGAGAGATCACTCTCAAAGACAAGACGACACTTGAGGTTTAACCTACTCTACTGGGAAAAATGAAAAATCGTGGCATCCAACTCTAGTTTCCTCCTTGAATGCTTAAGTCCGAATTTCGCGCTGCTTGCTTTGATGTGGAGAGAGGGGGAAGAACTAGTCAGGGGATTTACTTGGAACTTACCTGTTTGCCTCGCGTCATCATTGATTGCTCTGGTATGAAGACCTGAGGATTCGTTACAAGAAAACCTTGGGGTGATTGGACTTGGACTTGTATAGTAGGTCACCCCATGGCAGATTCCTAATGAAAGGATTCTACTGATTAAAACTTGATTTGACTTTTGACCCGCATGGTAGGTCGCCCCATGGTAGATTCCTAGTGAAAGAAACCTACTGATTTAAAATTTGATTAAGATTTGACCCGTATGATAGGTCACCCCATTGAGATGCCTATATCAAGGACTTGGTGCTTATATCAAGGACTTTTGTGCCTATATTACGGACTTTTGTGCCTATATCAAGGACTTTTGTGCCTATATCAAGGACTTGGTGCCTATATCAAGGACTTTTGTGCCTATATTAAGGACTTGGGGTGCCATTCTAGGCTTTTGGGAGACCAGGAATCTTGCAGAAGCTCAAACCCACATTATCTTATCTTGGAGGGTGCCATTCTGGGATCTAGGGAGACCAGAAAACCTGCAGAAGCTCAAACCCACATTATCTTATGGATAAAGAGTTTAGAAAGAATTCTTATATATCAGACATATGCGAATTTCAACATGAGCCATGCCCTCGTGAGTCATATGGACTCGTTTCAATAAATGCAAGGTGCATAAGATTGTTAATCAAGACAATCTTGCAACCTACGTGTGTGATCGAAAATCCTTTGCTAGGATAATTTTGAATCAATAAATCTAAAGTCACCACATGAACTCGATTAGTCATATCAACCGGAGTACCTTTATCAGGGAGGACTTCTCACGATATTCATTTCTGAGAGATTTCGCTTTCTCACTGGGGGAGATTTGTAGAAACACTCAAACTAACACTCGAAACCTATGCCAAGAATTTCGAGGCCATTTGCAGTGTATACAACCTGATTGATCAGAGAAGGTCTTCTAAAGGACCATAATGTAGGCTTGGTCAAAGGCTTACGCAATGGGTGGGCATTTTGAGGTTTTCAGAAAAGAATCAACATCTTAAAACCGACTTCTTCGGGTTTACAAGTCAAGAACCTCGAAGATCAGATAAGACCGGATTGTACTTACTCCTTTGGGCAGTAGCCTCTTGTGCGAAATCCCGTGTTGATCTGAAACGTCTCGATCAGGAGAGGCTTTCGGGATAAGTTGTAACATTAGTTCAAGGTAGGCTCGAAAAGGCCATTTTTAGGTGCGAGGCACGATATGTTGGTGATCACCTTTGCATCCTTACCAACTGTCATAGCTGCTAGGGGTTAAGTCTATGTCTTGAGTCCCCCAAAGGTTCTCTGAATACTTATATTTAGCTAAGCTCCATGTTTTCTTTGCTCTTGTCACTTGTTTGCCAACAGATTTCCCTTTTTTTTTACACTTTATTTTGAGTATCGTGGTTTTTGTTCCTCATAAAGGGCTTTGGCCTTGCTTTTACTAGTCATTTTGCTTTTATCAGCCCTATTGCCTTTTGGCATTTTCATCGTATTTCTTTTCGACTGGCTTTTCAAACTTTGTTGCTCTTCTTCAATAATGGGCTTTAGCCTTGTTTTCACCAGGTGCCTTGCTTTTTATTCGGTAAGTCATATGCATTGCCCCAGTGTAGGGAGGTGATCACCAATTGAGTTTTGAAACGAAGATCTGAGGGCTCAAATTGGCCTTTCAAAGGATAAAGTGTGTAGGATAGAGAAATGAATTTCTCTCCTTCACTTTGATGTTTCAAATCTACACAGGATACCACTTGAAGTTACCACGAAAAGGTTGATGCAAGTCAGCACAATAAAGCCTTACTTTGATCTTTTCTCTTAGGAACCAACTAATGAACCTCCAAATTGCCCCAGCGTGGGGTGGTTCTTGATAGGGTTGTTTTTTTTAATTCTTTATTTACAGGCTCGAATGAGCTTGAAAAGGATTATTATGTGTTTAGGATAAAGAAATGAACATGCCTTCTGTTATTTCAATCCATGTAATCACTGTAAATGGTCCCTACGTTCACGGACAAAGATTTTTATCTTGCCTTTCTTTCACTTGTTCTCTCAGGTGTGTAGGAACGTGTTTGGGCCTGGCTGGGCCCTCAAATTTCGGTCTCATGACAGACTTGATCGTTCTCATTTGGAGATTTCATTTCTATTTCACCAACATTAGCTCTCACAAGGGATTCATGATGCATGCATGCATTAGGTCTTCCAAGATGACTTCGGAGATTTTCAAATGAGAATGCAGATGAAATTACTCCACGAATTTCATCAATGATATGATTTAACGATCATCATGACGTGGCGGATCGGAAAGTTTCACAGTAAGGAATACTTACCTGCTCCCGGTGGCTGGAGGTACCTGATAAGAATAAAACGTTTCGGGAGTTAGTGTCCGTTTTCACATTAAGAAATTGGAACGATACGACTTTTACCCTTGATTGCGAACTCAAAGCACTAAAAAGCCGCCTGTTTTGCGGATCCTTCTCCTTCATGATCCCTTGGTTCGAGTGAAGTCGTTTGAGTTGTTTCTCTTATCTGGGGATTTTTCTTTGACCTACAACGAAGAAAGAGTAACGTAAATGTATGCATGCATGCGTGAAGTGCATGTAGTGGGTCTTAATGTGGCTCAGATAAGATTGGGATACGAGAACCGGTCAAATCCTCGTCTTATTCAAGGGTAGTATTTCTTGACAGCATCTGCATTTACAGGAATTGCCAATTCTTCCTCGTCCATATACAAGAGGATTAAAGCACCGCCAGGTAAAACCTTCTGCACCACGTATGGACCTTCATAGTTCGGTGCGAACTTGCCCTCGGGATGAGAAACATTGGGGAGTACCTTCTTCACAACTAAATCACCGATTGTAAAACTTCTGGGCTTCACCTTGCGGTCAAATGACTTAGCTACTCGCTTTTGGTATGCCTGTCCATGACATATAGCCTTCAGCCGCTTCTCATCAATCAAGTTCAACTGCTCATGCCTTTGTTGGACCCATTCATCCTCCGAAAGTTCGGTCTGGGCTAATACTCACAAGGAAGGGATCTCGACCTCTACAAGAAGGACGGCCTCCATACCATACACCAAAGAGTAAGGTGTTACCTCAGTCGAAGTTCGAATTGAAGTTCGATAAGCCATCAATGCGTATGGTAACCTCTCATGCCAATCTCGAAATTTTTCAGCGGTCTTGGCCAGGATCTTCTTTACATTCTTATTTGCCGCTTCCACAGCTCCATTCATTTGTGAGCGGTAAGGAGAAGAGTTAAGATGTCTGATCTTAAACCGGTCCAATAGATCATCAACCACCTTATTGTTCAGATTGGACCCGTTGTCTGTGATAATGGCCCGGGGTGTCCCGTACCTTGCGATGATATCTCTTTTAATGAACTTCGCAACGCTTTTAGTTGTGACGTTGGCGTACGAATTGGCCTCGATCTATTTGGTGAAGTAATCTATCGCCACCAGGATGAATCGGTGTCCGTTCAAGGCGTTAGGGTTGATCGGCCCGATCATATCGATTCCCCACATAGAGAACGGCCAGGCTTTAGACATCTGATGAAGCTCATTTGGAGGGGCATTCATCTTGTCCCCATATACCTGGCACTGATGGCAGGATCTCACATGCTGGTTATAATCCGACTCCATGGTCATCCAATAATAACCGAACCTCATGATCTTCTTAGTGAGGAGATGACCATTCATGTCCGGTCCGCATTCTCCTTCATGAATCTCCTTCATAAGTAGGTTCGCCTCCTTAGCATCTACGCACCTCAACAGGATTGAATCAAATGACTTCTTGTATAGCATCTGTCCACTGAGGAAGAATTTAGTGGCCATCATGGCTATGTACTTCCTATCTCCTGCCTGACTCCCTGGAGGATATCCTCCCTTCAGCAAGTAATTTTTGATGTCGTGATACCAGGGTTGGTCATCAAATCCTTCTTCAATCACCATGCAGTAAGCTGGTTGTTTAATAATGTCGACTCTCAATGGCTCAATGTCTAAACCCTCCGTAACCTGCAGCATGGACGATAGGGTGGCCAAGGCGTCCGCGAAGTGATTCTGGGCTCTCGGCAGGTATTCGAAGTCAATCTCTTCAAATTCTTCGTTCATCTCCTCTAAGAACCTATGATAGGGGATGAGTTTTGAGTCCTTAGTTTTCCACTCACCCTGGGTTTGCAAGATGATCAGCATGGAGTCTCCGTACACTTGCAGTTTATTTACTTTCATAGTAAGGGCCAGTTGCAATCCGAGAATACAAGCTTCATACTCGGAGACGTTGTTGGTGCATGAAAACGTCAACTTTGTAGCGACTGGATAATGTTGTCCCTCAGGAGATATAAAGATTGCCCCGGTTCCAGACCCCGCGAAGTTTACAGCACCATCAAAATACATCGTCCATTTATCTTCAGACAGATTAGAAATGCGGTCTTCAGCCTTCTCATCACTTGGGATGCTAGATCCCCGGGCATCCTCAGCCAACATATCTGCTATAGCTCGCCCCTTGACAGACTTCTGAGTTGAGCTTCTAACATCGAATTCTGATAGAAGGACCTGCCATTTGTCCAACTTCCCGATTGAGGCTGGTTTTTCCAAGAGGTACTTTATTGGGTCATTCTCTGTCACTAACTGTATTCGATGGTGAAGAGTGTACTGTCTCAACCTATGTAACACCCAGACCAACGCGACACAAGTCTTCTCAACTGTGGGGTAATTTATTTCCGATGCAGTAAACTTCTTGCTCATATAATATATCGTCCGCTCCTTGTTATCTTCTGGACTCGTTTGAGCAAGCAAAGCTCCTAAGGATTCTTGATGAACGGTGAGGTATAAGGTTAGCGGAGACCCCGGCACGGGAGGCACCAAAACTGGTGGTGCGATAAGGTAGCTTTTGATCTTCTCCAGCGCTTGATGGCATTCAGAATCCCATTTCACCTTAGCCCCCTTTTTCAGCAGCTTGAAGTATGGTTTCACGACATCAGAGAGCTGACAGATGAATCTGACGATGTAATTTAGTCTCCCCAGTAAGCTTCTCACCTCCTTAACCGTTGTGGGGGTACTGAGGTCTAGTATCACATTGACTTTAGAAGGATCGATCTCTACTCCCCGGCTGCTCACCACAAACCCGAGAAGTTTTCCGGACCGTGCTCCAAATACGCATTTAGCGAGGTTTAGTTTCAATATGTACTTCCGAAGTTGTTCAAATAACCTCCTCAGTATTTGGACGTGATCGTCTCCAGGTCTAGATTTTGCGATCATATCGTCGACGTATACCTCTATCTCCTTGTGCATCATGTCGTGGAACAGAGCCACCATAGCCCTTTGGTAAGTTGCCCCTGCATTATTCAAACCGAAAGGCATAATCTTATAGCAGAAGGTGCCCCATGGCGTTATAAACGAGGTCTTCGCTTTGTCTTCCTCCTTCAGCAGGATCTGATTGTACCAAGAGAAACCATCCATGAAAGAGAACATGTCAAACCTCGCTGTGTTGTCGACCAAGACATCGATGTGTGGAAGAGGGAAGTCATCTTTCGGGCTCACCTTGTTCAGATCGCGGTAGTCTACGCAGACTCTGAGTCTTCCATCCTTCTTCATCACTGGGACAATGTTGGCGACCCATTCAGGATAGGCGATCACTTCAATGAATCCCACCTTTAGCAGCTTTATCACTTCCTCTTCGATCTTTTTAGATAATTCGGGTTTCGTGCGTCGGAGCTTTTGCTTCTTGGCGGGAATGCTTGGGTCCGTTGGGAGCGAATGCTCAACAATATTTGGGTCCAACCCCGGCATATCTGCATAGGACCGAGCAAACACATCTTGGTATTCTTTAAGAAGTTCTGTAAACCAAGCTGCCTCAGACGAAGATAACCTTCCTCCAATCTTGACCTCCTTCACATTTTCAGAATCTCCGAGATTGACTGCAATAGTGTCATCTGCGGTCAGTGGTTTATGTTTCTCATATCTGCCCCAGTCTCTTTTAATATCATTGGCATCATCCTCGCACTCTTCCTCGATCTCGTAGGAGAAGTCATCACTGTAGTCTAAGCCACATATTAACCTGTTATGCATGTGAGGGATGGCATGCCTGAAATGTCACAAGCACGGTCAGTATGTTGGTGATACTAATGAAGATGCATGAATTTTTCAAAAACATTTTGAAATTTTTTTTTAGAAGCAAAGGAGAGGAGGGGGACTAGTCCTCATTTCATCGGACGCCCTCGCTCTCTTAAATTGTTTCGAGGAAACAAAGGATCATTTGGGAAATCAGCCCTCATGCTTCAAAAATCTGAAGCCGAGTATCATCATTGAGCCGATTTGTCATCCCACATATCCCCAACAAAATTCATAGGGTTTTTATTAGAAAATGGACCGCATTACAGCATGCACCACTTGACCCAACGGTCCGAGATCCAAGAGCATTCTTTTTTCTTTTTTTCTCTTTTTTTTTAATTTTTTTTTAGATTGAAAGGGAAATGCATTGCCTAAGAATGAAAACAACATGCAGGGATTAAAATGAATAAGGGAAAAATGGGCCTCTTTACTCAGGCTGGTTGAGTTCTTTCTCGAATCCTTCGATGACGACATTAACCGTGTCCTCTAAGAACGGGTTGAAAAAATCCGGTTCTGCTGTGTTCTGGATCATTTCGTCCGCCAGCATCCTGGGGCGTCCCGAGAAATACTGGTCTAGAGGGCTGCTGATCGTGCTAGCTTTTCCCTTCCAAGCTCTGGAGCCGATGGACGGCCCAACTCTACCTCCCTGGCTTCCATGGCCTCCATACTGGCCTCGGCCTCGGCCTCTAGAAGCGAAACCCCCACTGGACTTACCGGTATACCCCAAACTTGTCCGTCGCTCGTTAACGTCTAACTGCAGTGGCGACTTGATTCCCTGGCCATTCTTTCCTAGCCCGCGTCTGGGAACAAAACCATGTACCAGCAATATCTTCCCAGGTGCCAAAGTATACTGGGAAGGTTCAGGGACTCTCCTCTTACCCCCGATAGGTGCATGCATGACGGCCACTAACTCAAGAGAGTGGTAACTAGCTTCTTCCTTCTGCTCCGACTCTATGTACGGGACTGCACTCCTCTGGTATGCTGCTAAGTCTGTTTCTCTGTGTATCGTTATCACCTTCCTATCGATTACGAACCTTACTTTCTGATGCAAGCTCGAGGGTACTGCGCCCGCTGTATGGATCCACGGTCTGCCCAAAAGAAGCCCAAAGGCGCTTGGGAGATCCATGACTTGGAACCCGATAGAGAACTCTACGGGTCCAATGAACACGTTGAGGTCAATCTCCCTAACTACGGTCTTCCTCATCCCATCAAACGCTCTGATGGTGGCTTTAGAGGTACGGATGAGTTCCTCGTTTATGCCCAGATTCTTGAGCGTGGCCAGTGGGCATATATTGAACGCGGAGCCGTTGTCAATCAGTACGTGGGAGATTTGCTTGCCGTGGCTTCTCGCCGATATATACAGGGCCTTGTTATGGGCCCACCCGTCTACGGTAACGTCCTCGTTTAAGAAGGATATCTGATCCCTCAATAGGATTGACCCCACAAAGTTCTCCAGCTGGACTTCGTTGATGGTCTCTGGCACATGCACTTCATTCAACACCTTCATCAGTGCACTCTTATGTTTTTCTGAGTTGATAAATAGGTCGAGCAGCGATATCTGGGCTGGCATTTTCCTTAGCTGCTCGATTACTTCGAATTCGCTTGTCCTGACAATGGACAAAACCCTCTCTGCATCCTCTTTTGATACCTCCCTCTTTTCGGGCTCCCCTTCTCTCGGAGCGTAACACCTACCGGACCTCATGACCGCATCGATTTCTCCTGTCCCATAGTCCCAAGGGACAGCCTTGGGATCATACTCTGCTGGCGGGGGGACCTTTATCACGATCTTTTCAGTCTTACTGTCCCCCTGCGTCTTCCCATCTTCTAACTCTAGATTGGCTAGGGAAATCACCACACGTCCCGCAGAACCACTCTTGACGTCTTCACACTTGTATACTTCGTCTAAATTGATCACGAAAGGGGCCTTCTTTCCTATCATTGCGATCAGCTCATCTTCATCGATATGGTCTGAATCGTAATCAGGGCACCATGACCCTAGTGTCGTCCTCATCGGCTCCGGCGGAAAGTCGTTTTGCCTTTGGAAATTATTAGCCCGCACCGATTCCGTAGAAGCACCAGCCCAGTCAAGGTTCCTCTCGCTTCCGAGCTCATTCCTTCGAAGGATTCGTTCATGCCTTACTCCAACACTCATCATATGGCTGAACGACTGGAATCCGTATGCACACATACGATCGAGATACTCTTGGGGAAGGGTTTATACAAACAGCTCCAGCATTTCCCTCTCACTCAGCGGAGGTAAGACCCGTCTTGCCTGTAGCTCCCACTTGCGCGCAAATGTCTTGAACCCTTAGCCCTTTTCCATGGCAAAGTGGGTTAGATCATCCTTGGTGACTGTCGACTTCATGTTAGCCTCAAATCACTGTATGAACTGCCTTTCGAGGTCCCCCCAGTCAGCGATCCAATCGAGGTCGACCAAGCGTTACCAGTACAGAGCCGGGCCGATCAGGCTATGCTCGAAGTTGCTGATGAGGATCTGATCGTCCTCATGATGAACGGCCATCCTGCTGAGGTAGCAGGAAATGTGGTTCAAGGGGCAGCCTTCCCCTCCGAACTTGTGTGGGAACGTTATCGACTGGTCAAGTCGATATTGCCTTTCTTCCCGGGTAACAATTGCCTTCAATTCACGCACCACGTTGGCCAAGTCTTTACACTGATCCTCCAATTCGGCTATCTTTCTATTTTGCCACTCGATGGTTCTCTTCAGCTCCAGTATCTGATACTTCTCCTCCGCGGGTGGCGCCCGTATGTTCTCCGCCATTCTTGACAGTTCGGCCATTAGACTGTCCATGCCTTTCTCTAAACCGACGAGTCGTTCTTGAGTTCCTAAATCACACTGTTCCTTTGCCTGAGTCGGGGCTGTTTCATCCACTTCGGCTACTGCTTCCTCTTCGTTAACAGGGTCATCCATGCCGCCCCACCCATCAGGGACGATCTCCTCCGTCCTGATGAAAAAGCTCGGTGGGACGGAATAAAGCACCCGGTAGCTGTAACCTCCGCTATCCTGTCCCAAAGTATCCACTATATCTCATCTTTCTAGGGCCTCTCGTAGGAACTTCTTGTCGGCCTCGTACGCCCTTTTGCGACGGACGTCTTCGTCGTCTGGCTCTTCGTCAGATTCCTCAATGGCGCGCTCGCGTTCACGTACGGTCTCTTCCAGATTTCCGTCACCGGTCTCCACCTTGAACTCATTTGAGGATAGGTCAATCTTCGAGTGGTCGCCGTCGGTCGTACCAGCCACACACTCCAGCTCATTTGTATTGTCGTCGTACTAAATGGCGTTGATTCTGCCATAATCTGGTAAAGGGTTCTGTTGCACGTTCGGCTCCATCTTATCGAATTCCAACATTCTTCCATCTATCAATTCCTAAACCCTGTACTTGAGCACCAGACAATTGTCCACATTGTGCCCCTTTTCACCCATGTGGTATGCGCACGACTGGGTCTCGTCGAACCCAGGGAACCTCGGCGGGTTCGGTCTTGGAGGCTCTTTGGCGACCAAATGCCCTTCTAACAGCGTGGGCAGTAGTTTTGACAGCGGACGAGGGAGTGGTGTGAATGACGGCGGAGCTTTTTTCCTGGCCGCGAACTTCTTTGGGGCCAATCCTGACGGTCCTCCCGGAGTATGGGTGGATTCTGGAAACTTCTTCGGTTTTGGGGGGTTTGGTACAAATGCGACGTCTCCCACGTTCTCCCGCTCTCTCCTAGTTGGGTAAGATCGTTTGATCGATGGTTTCGACACGCGCTTCTCTCTTAGCGCCCACTCGTGACGTTCCGCCACCTTGACAAGGTGGGTAAAAGTTTGGCAGCCCAACGTGTTCAGCTTCTCGAAATACTCGAGCGGCAGGGTCTTCAAAAACAAGTCCACCAGCTCCTCCTCCGAAATGGTCGGTTTAACCTGAGTGGTTGTCACCCGCCACCTTTGAGCAAAGGTGCGTATCGTCTCACTTCTTCCCTTCACAGTTCTCAACAGATCTTCCCTAGTCGGTGCCGTGGCCGTGTTGAACTTATACTGGTGTAGAAAATCTTCCGCCAAATCTTCCCAGCTATCGTATTCCTCCATGTCCAGCTCAATGAACAAGGCCAGCGCGGCGCCTGACAAGCTCTCCTGGAAGGTGTTCATCAGCAATGGGACGTAGTCCGAGTAGTGCGCCATCTTGCGCAGGTAATATCTCAGGTGAGCTCGGGGACAGCCTGTCCCATCATACTTTCTCACGAATTTCGACTCCTTGTACCCGGCTAGGACTTCGATCTTGGTGAATGGAGAGATCTTGTCAAACCTGGCCAGTTCGTAACCCTGGCTGCTCAAGTACTCTTCGATTTTCGCGAGCCTCCTCGCGCCCTCTTCAGCCTTAGCCGATGGTCTTTCCTTCTTCTCTTTCTCTAGGTCGATCACAAATAGAGGGGTTTTGTGGGGCACGTCCTTCTCAGACTCGGTGCCGGTAGTCTGGTTGGTGTCGGAGTCATTTGAAGTGGTGGGGTTGACTTCGGATGCAACTGGGGCCTTTCCATGCGCAGTCATCATTGACTTCATTTCCGCCATCATGGCGGCCATCAAGTTAATCTGGTCCTCGAGGCCAGTCACTCTGGAAGTCAGCTCTTCAGCCATCTTTCGCGTCTTACTGCGAGTCTTCGTGACTACAGAATTTCACCCGTTTTAAACGTAACGAGTCAGGGATTCGCGAGCTGAGTAAAAGTGCAGGAACTTAAAACCTTCTCGATACTATGTTCACACATGGTTAATGGGGGGAAAGACTCGATCATGAGCCTTAGCCTCATGAAATCAGTCTTTCTACTCATTAAACGTGTATGAGCATACTATCAAGAAGGTGGATAACCCATGGTAATTACTTAGTTTAAGGAAACGATGATGAATGATCATATATGAAAATGTCATGATCCTATTACAATCAGAAGCAAAATCGAGTAGGGAAATCGTCTATTCTATCCGACGGCGCTTGGAGGCTAAGGTATCCCCGTTGTCTTTCGATTCATCCAGGTCCCATTCCTGCGAGTCTTCATCTTCTTCAGCCAGCGGCAGTCCCATGTGCTCTGGTACATATGGCTCTACTCCAGACAGGTGCGGGACAATGTAGTCCGGTATGTATGGCTCTACGAGGGATCGTCGATATTCCTTGAACAACTTGATGTAGTCCTTGGATGCTCGGTGGACGTTCATCTCGTCATCTAGGTAGTCTGGCCATTCCACGCTCTGCAGTGGGGAATTCTTCAAGGTGTGGATGATGAGGTCGATCTTAGCCTGGTACGCTGTCTTTGCTTCCTTGTAAGCTCACCTCATGGCAAGTCGAAGGCGAAGACTCCTGGTCGTACTGCCGGCAGGACTTCTTGCAGCATGCCAAATTGCCTTACCACCCTGATAGGATAGTAGGCGATTCCACCCGTGCAGCCTAGTAAAGGGATAAGGTCTCCATCTACTCCTGTGATGCAAGCTTCTAGGACCTTAGGCCAGGTTAAGCACGAGCGAAGTTGTTTCGGCTCTAGGTCTTCTAGCTTTTTTCTCCAATCCTTGAAGGACAGTTCCTCGACGGCAGACTGACATTTCAGGAAGGAACTGAGTGGGTGGATATGTCAGCTAATCTCGTAACATCCGACACGAAGGTTAAGGGTTTTAACGTGCGAGGTGAACCACACGTAGAGAAGACTATTGGATGCTTGGAATGTACCTCTTTGGGTTGGCTGAAAACGGTTTAGGGAAAGGAAGGTTTCAGCTAGAATCATGTAGGAGTAATTCCAGCGGTAGTAGGCTTGTTTAACAATGTGGACCATGGAAGGATGGAAAGTGGTTTGGGAAGTGGGGAATAAGACAAAAGCGAAAAAGGCAAGGATGAAAACTCTAGCTGGTTTAAGACCAACTTCGACTGGGAGGGAGGAGTAGTTGTTGTATAGGAATGAGAGGGTGAACCTACCAGAGTTGGATTTAAGGACCTTTTCAATTTCCGTGGTTTTGAGACGCAGGAATTTAGACAGGGCTAAGGTGGAATCTTTTCCCAATACCGGCTGCACAATATGGTCGTCAAACTCCAGTCCGATGATCGCTGTATACTCTTCCAGGGTAGGTGTGATCTCTATTCCTCGAATGTTGAAAGTCACAGTCATTAGATCCCAAAACCTTGCCAAGGCTTGAATGAGGGTGGGCTGGTAGTTAACCTTGAGGAGATCCACTAAGCGTCCCAAGCGTTCTTCAACATAGGCTTGGTTATCCCGGTTGAGACGGCTCCACCACGCTGTAAGCTCCTTACGCGGGACCGGGATGATCTTAATATCCGATTTCCCCATCTATCATGAATATGCAAGAATGTACTAAAATTAATTACCATAGGTTATAATGAAGATGCAATGTAAATGCACTAGCCCAATTTCATATTTTCTCTTGGTGAAATAAGGATTAAAACATTCCTACTTGACCAAAAGAAGTTAGTCAGAGGGTTTTAATCCAGATTTCTCCCAAAGAAATTATGCAATTGGCTATGATCCCTCGATGATTGGAATGAGAGCCATTGCCTATCTAAAGATCTCGAAAAGGAATTGGGAAAATATATGAATACATCTCAAGAGATCCCTAATACAACAAGTCTGAATGGGACGAGGAGGATACGGAAATACAACATCCAAAAATTTAAAGTATATAGAGAATTATCCTTCTATCCTAAAGTGGCGTTCAGACCAATCATCAAGGTGACGACTCACTCATGAAATAATGTATGAGATGTATAGTATGCAGAAATTAAAATGTATGGAAATGAATTATGAAATGAAAATAAGAAAGCCTTACCAACGAGACACTTTTATGTTTTGGTTTTAGGTATACCAACCGACCAAATCACATGCGCATGAGACAAGTGAGGAATTGACTCTAGAAAAGAAAATAAAAGGAAGGAAAGGGTATGGACCTAAAAGGCTCCCACTGTCTAATTCGACGACTTTGCCCACAAGCGCAATCAAATGTCAAGTGGGAAGAATCATTGATTCAAACAGCGAGCGGGATCGAATATGGTCAACCCAGGCGCAATCAAACGCTAGGGCTTTGCATATCGATCCCTATCTATGGCGACCTAAGGAGAGTGTTTCACGGCTTGGGTTTAGGCGCTTGTGTGTGCAAGTGTTGTGATCCTCAAAGTATGCAAGGCATGCACAGCAGTTGATATCAAACAGTGCTTCTAATTTGTAGAAAATAAATAAACAAACCCAAACTCCAACCCTGCATAAAACATGTTAGCAATCACTCCTCCCCTTATAACTCCCGTCTGCAAAAACATTTAACACATTAGGTTAATGGACTTACCTCACCTTCGAGAGCGCCTGCAGAAAAGTGTGTTAGAAAACACCCAACTTTTAAATCGGCTCAAGTCCTTTAATGGGTTAAACTACTTCCCCAGCGGAGTCGCGAGTCTGTCGCAACCCTTTTGAGATTTTTTCGAGATCCCGAGGGAGTTAATGGATTACTAGGCCCATTGGATATCTGGGCTTAACTCGGGCCCTCCCAGATGCATACCAAATCGCGTCAGGAAGATTTGAATCGAAATCGACCTTAGTGTGGTCGGGTGACATGTGAATAGTGTGCATGCCATCGGAGTCGCCACCAGTCATTTATTGGAGGGTATGACTGGAAACCCCATCAGACGATTGGGAGAGATTGTCTGATCCTACGAAAACCAGAGATCTAGATTCGGGGACTTAGTTATGTCAACCCGCAAGTCGACGCCCTTTCGGTACCTAAGTTGAATGATTTCCTAATCTAAAGAGTTTATGCAGGCGAGATTGGGTAAGGTAGGCTTTGGAAGTCTAATGGGTTCATGCGAGTGGGAGTCTCTATCCTATCAATCACAACCAGAGAAATAAATGCGCAGTCAAGAAATCAGGAAGCAAACATATCACATCAAGTCAATTACAAACAAAGGGGAGTCCTAGAAGCTTGGAAAACACATCAATCAGGTTTGAAGATGGTTTGGGGTGGTTTGAAATGATTTGGGTCAAATTGACCAGAAGGGCAGAATGGTCATTTTAGAGGGTTGGGAATTCAAAACCATGAAAATAGGTCAAACCAGTTGAATGTGATTTTCTCTTAATTTTCACGATTTTTTAGAAGTTTTTCTGACTTTTCTGGAATTTTTTAGAGTTTCTAAAAATTTTCTAAGGATTTTCCCTATTTTTGGACATTTTTCGAAATTTTTCCGAGGATTTTCCTATGATATTTGGGATCTTTCTAATATTTTTCCTATTTTTCAGGATTTTTTAAGACTTTATGGGGTTTTCCTATTTTTTAGAATATTTTCTGGAATTTTTATTTTTAATTCCTAATATTTCCCTAATTTTTCAAAACGTTTTTTATATGTTCTAGCAATTTTTCTAAATTTGTTTAGCGTCTCTACGAATTTTTACGATTTTTCTATTGATTATTTTCTTATTTATATTTTCTATTTGTTTTCCTATAATTTTTTATTTTTTAAATTTTTACCATATTTGCAGAATTTTTTTTTATTTTTTGTATTTTTATTTTTTATTTGTTTATTTGTTTATTATTATTTTTACTGTTTATTTTCTAATTATTTTCTAATTTTTCGGACCAGGTCGGGTCGACCCGGCCCACTACAGGATCCGGCCCGAAAGCCCAAAACTTAGACTAATCCTAAACGATGTCGTATCAATTTTTTTAATTTCCTTTTTATTTTTCTATTTTTGTTTAATTTTTTTATTGATTTCCTGAATTTTGTGTATTTTTATTATTTTTAGTTATACGGACCGGGTCAAATGGACCCGGCCCACTAGACTAAACCAACCCGAGGCCCATTATCCGACGCCCGATGTTAAACGACGTAGTTTTAGGATTTTTGTTTTGAATTTGTTTTGAATTTTCTTTGGTTTTTATCCTATTTTTATTTGTTTTCAGCCTACTATTGATCCGATGGTCGACATACTTCCACATGGCTACGCCACGACTCTTGGATCGACGGACTGAATTTCACCGTCGGATCCACCTTTGACCAGATCTGGGCCATCTATCTTGATTACTGAGACCTACGGTCGAGATTAACTACAGGATTAATTCTAACCGTTCGATCTGGATTTCTATTATAATAGACAACCTGATGACGTGGTGAATGACGTGTCATGCCACGTCGTCTCTACGTCAGCTTTTTGACCGAGTCAAAAGCTGACTGGACTTCGTCTTCTTCCTCTGGTGATTCCTGGACGGACGGTCGTGGTTCGACGGCGGCGATCCGATGGTGGAACCGACTCCGATCGGCCTATTTTCGACGCGAATCGACTCGGACTTCACCCTAGATTAACATATACAAGCACGAACAAGATCTGACGGTCAAAACGCCCTAATCGAAGCATTTACAGAGAGCATCCATGGAGATCAGATCATACAATTTAGAGCATAACCATGAAATTCACTCATGGAGAAGCATCACAGAGTGGTTAGGAAGCTTACCTCGTGCTCCGATTGAAGTCTAGATTGCCAGATTAGGCTGGCGAAGGAATGACAGTCGGGCGAGAATAGGAGGTCTCGAATGGGGACTCTCGCGTTCGATCGATGCAAAAGTGAAGTGGGGGCATGCTCAGAATTGCTCAGGGAGTGAAACGCACATAGAAATTTGGAGAATAACCAACAAACGAGCGATTCGCCATGGTCACAGAGCTCAGAGCTCGAAAATGGCAATTACCTGTTCCGGGATATTGAGGCCAATTTGAGGGGTTTGCGATGATGCTTGCTACCTCAGGGAGCTTAGGGAATGAATCCTCGCCCTTGATTCCTCCTCGTTTGCCTTGGCCGAGTCTTCTCAGTCCCTTCCCTGTTTCGGCAAAAAAAAGTCCCCAAATCTCAGTTTCTCGTCTCTTTTTAAACCCGATTCTCAGCAGCCTAACCTCCCCGAGATTGCCTTGTTACCGTTCCTTTCGAATCTTCCCCCAAATCTCCCTAAAATACCTCAAAATCTTGTCAAATCTCCTCGGTTAGGATCTCCCTATTTTGAGTCGTTTCCGCGCGAAGGAGAAGAACCAGCCTGGTTCTGTTGACTTGAGGTGGGTTGACCAGGTCGTCGGGTCGAATCCGACCCGACCCGTCTGACCCGGTTGATCAAATTTTCTCAAATTAACCCTCCAAAAGTTGAAATTAGGAGAATTAATCCCTAAAATTGAATTCTACGGCATCAAATACATTAGGAAAATGACATTTCATGTCAATTAACCCCAAGATTGATATAAAAACCCAATTTTTAAATTTGACCCGAAAACCCATTTCGCAAAATCCAAAGTCTTAGGGCCCTTTTTTGCAAAAATTGTTGCCACCATTAGATTCAGAAGGTCAAAATCTAGGGGGTGACGTCACCCTATTTTTAATTCAGTCCCTGGAAAAGTTTTAATTGCATTTTTAGTGATTTTAGGGACTAAATTGAAAAATCAGAAATTGCATTTTGGTCCTTTTAGCGAAATTGGGCGATTCTGAGGGCTTTTGGACTCGATTTTAATTTTAGAAAATAGAGGAGGATGACACGACTCCAAAAATGTAAAAATGAAAAATTGAAAAGCTAAAATGAAATTTGTAGAATTTTTTAAATAATCAGAAAAATGAAATTAACAACGAAAACCTAGATTCCAGACTTGAATTTTCAAAATTTATTCGTACAAAATGGGGAGAAAATTAAATAAAAAACATTGACTATTTTTTTTGTAATTGTCTGACTTGAAATGCTATTTTTATTGATTTTTTATTATTTTCCTAATTTCTGAAAATATTTAAAAAATACAAAAATAAGGAAAATTATTTTTTGCTCAAAATTGGTTCCCTAGTCCAAAGGAAGGTCTCCAAAATTGATTTTGCAATTTTCTCACTTTTTATTTATTTTTTATGAATTTTTGAAAATAAAATGCAGAAAAATATCAAAAATAAGGAAAATTATTTTTTGCTCAAAATTGGTTCCCTAGTCCAATACAATGTGCCAAAGTTGATTTTTCAATTTTCTCACTTTTTATTTATTTTTTATGAATTTTTGAAAATAAAATGCAGAAAAATATCAAAAATAAGGAAAATTATTTTTTGCTCAAAATTGGTTCCCTAGTCCAATACAATGTGCCAAAGTTGATTTTTCAATTTTCTCACTTTTTATTTATTTTTTATGAATTTTTGAAAATAAAATGCAGAAAAATATCAAAAATAAGGAAAAAAAAAATTTTGCTCAAAATTGGTTCCCTAGGCCAAGACAAGGTCCTAAAATTTGATTTTTCAATTTTATGAATTTTTATGGATATTCTAAAAATTTTTGAAAATAAAATTGGCCAAAAATCAAGTGTGAACAGTATGGAAATTGTGCGCTGTGCCTGTGACAAGTTACCTATTTGTTGTACATGAGAATATGGGGCTTGTGGCATTTGTGACGTGCATTGATTTGGTTTGTGAGCATGGCATGCATCCTGACACGGCGAGATAAGGGTGAGAATGGCCCAGCCGCATGTTTACGTAAGGGAAATTGGAGAGATAAGCGTGCCGATCCGATATGCTAGGTCAGTGCGCGGCACGAGGAAGCTGGAGTCATAAGCATATCGGCCCAATGTTCTGGGCTAGGGCACAGACCTAAGGCGTACGATACGCTGACCGAACCTAGTGCAGGTCAAATGGTATTTTGATACCGAGCATTAAGCATCCTGCATTGTGCATGTATACACTAAGCATTGAGTCTAGTGGAATGTGAGATAGAGATGAAGAAGAATAGGTGGAGAAATTAGAATGTGAGATAGAGATGAAGAATGGAAGATGAAGATGAAGAAGAGTTAGTGGAAAAATTAGAATGGGAGATAGAGTTAATGGAGAAATTAGAATGGGAGGTAAATGAGTGGGTTATAAAAAGAGGAAGAAGAGAGCTTCAAATAGAGGAACTTTTTTGGAGAGAAAATTTTGGATGTTTGAGAGGGTTTTGGGAGATTGAAGAAAAATTTGAGAGAAAGAAAATACCAAAAAGAGAGAGTGAATTTTGAAAATGATGGGAGTTTAAAACTAAAGGGTTATCATCATCAATTTCTTCATCGATCAAGAATTCATCCCAGATTTGAAGCTAAGTGTCCCTCTACTCTCTTTGATTTTTTAGTATAAACTAGCTCAAATTTTCTACTCTTCTCCCATTTCCCCCATATTTGATTTCAGGCATGAACCAATTATATCCATTAAGCACTTCTCATAATGCCATTGAAGCTAAATGCCTCTTTCATTGTTCTAATTTTTAATGTGAATTAAATCATATTTGCTCCATTTCTCCATATTTTTATGTTAGGCAAAGGACAACTCCAAGTCAACGGTAAATCCCATGGAGGCGTAAAATTGGCGCTGACGAGCTCTTGAGTGCCCATTAAATTTTCAATTGATCCGTCGATGGATTTCGGCCCGAATTGTCAAATCAATTCGTTTTATTTTACAGAATTTAAACCCCAGAATGTGAAGGGCAGAGCCCGCTCACTGGAGGTCATTTTAAATTTCTGCAATTTAAATTCCTGCACCTTAAACCCCAAAGGAGAGGGCCAAGCCAAGGCTGAGCTATCCATTGGTGGTCTTTATTTATTGTTACTTACTTCCTGTAATTTAATTTTTGAATCACTAAACCCCAAAATGAGTAACTGGCAGCACTGCACAGAAGTCGTTAACTCACTCCCTCTTTCGGCTTTAGGGAAATACTTAATATTTTGAAAATGCCAAAAACAAATGTCACTCACGTATATTCCATTTAAAAAAGTGAAAATACAAAAAGAGAACACTTCACTAGAGCCTTAGGAATAAACTAAGCCTGAGTTGTCAAATTAGGATATCCATGAAATTAAGGTACCGAAAAGGTATTAATTAACTAGTGTAACCAAGTCCCCAAACTCATAATCTCTGGTTCGTAGAAGTAATTTAGTTCTCCCGCTAATTTACTTAGGTTTCTAATCAACCTACCAAAAATGATTAGTAGCGACTCCAAATTTTAAAACCATTTGAACAAAAAACCAAAGTCGCGATTTGGTAGAGCTTGGGAGAGCTCGAACTAGGTTAATTAATTTAATCAATTAATCTGGTAATCCATTAACCTAAAAAAATGAATTTTAGGTCGCGACAGCTTGGCGAGTCCACTGGGGACGTATTCTTAATTTTTGAAAATTTAAGAATTTAGAGGACTTAGGCCAGGAAAATTTCATGAAAATTCATTTGATTTGGCATTGGTTGGATTTTAATCTTTAGGTGTTAAATGGTTTTGGAGGATGGGAGTTATGAGGGGTGGAGTGTTTGGTTAACCCTTTGTTTTGCAGGTTTGGTGTGAGGGAATATGAATTTAATTTTCGCACATTTTTGAAGCAGTGTTTGTTTATTAATTGTCTTAACACTACATCACACACATCCTGTGGCCGGACCTGGGCCACTAGTTTTAGGATGGTATTGTGATTTGGTTTTAGCGTTCGACGTGAGATCACGTCGAAAGTTAGCCCAGATTCAATCCCGAACCTCTTTTCAAAAATGAGTTTAATAGTTAGGCCTCAGGCTTGGTAAGATTACCAAAGCAGTGGTTTCAATTTTTAGCTCGAGCAGCCGAAGTGGGGAGACCCGGCTAATCCTAATTACGTCGTGGGATCACAGCTAATCTTGATTATGTGCGCGAGATTGTCGCCTTGCCGTAAGTCTTTCGCTTCAATTTGTCAGCCTTTAGAGTAGATAGGCTAAGATTTAAACTCACGATTCATGTGCATGCCTATGTGACTTACATGGTATTTTTCAAGGTGAAGTAAGTTTTCTAACCTTATCTTGTATTTATTTTTGGGTTGGTCCATGTTAGGATTCAGTCAAATTTTGAATTTAATATCATGGTCATTTTTCAAAAGAAAATAAAAACTAAATTGGTATTCCATTTTTGAAAATAATGAATGCGGAAAAATCCCTTAAGTGAATTTTGTTGATCAATGAAAGATTTTGTCACATTTTGTTTCTTAATACTTCAATGGACCCAAGATTTTCTCAACAAATTTACCACTAAAAATTCCTTCTGATAAAAGAAAAATCCCTTCGGGAAATTTGCTAAATTTCAAAGAGATTTTATCACATTTTTCAAGTTGTAAAAACTTGCAAGAAAATTCTTTTTGAGAAATTCAACCATGTTTTTCTAAGAAACTTTTCTCTAATTTTGCAAAAATAAAATCGGACTAATGTAAGAATCATGGGCCGACCCCTCTTGGATCACATACTGATTATTTCCTTTACTTTTGCAGGAAACTACAGGTACCCGAGGCGGAAGTAAAATTGGATTCACCAATACATCAGGAATAATCTTTAGGGATTAAAAAGGATGGAAATTATTGATGCCTAAACTGATGACCCTGGGGGCAAGCGAAGAAATCCATTCTCCCAGAGACAGAATTATGTCAACCAATAGGCATGTATGGGCTCTGTATGTAGATGGGGCGGAAAATGTATTCGGGTTAAATATGGGGGCATTTTTATTGTATTGGAGGGATTCCTGTATTCTTGTTGAAAAGACGCAGATTATCAGAATCCATGAATCGACCGACACCAATAAGTGGACGTCGAAAGAGGCTAAGCACGATTGAAGTGGGGCACGCAACAGGTGGCGGGTTCATTATTTGCACATTGATCGAGTGATTACAGCTATATTGATTTACCTGACCAGTCACGGGCCTCACTATGACCGGTGGGGGCCGCCGCCGAATTCTTTTTCCGTGTCCTTAATATCATCATTAGGGAGAAGTGATGGGGTCTCGCTTTTGTTTGTTTGGCTGGTTGTAATCATCACAGTCACCATCTGTCAAGATAAGACGCGATTGAGGCAATCCTACCAGTCGAGATAAAAATACGTCCCCTACATATTCTGTCGGAAATACAGTTGACAGTAGCGGACTGGATCCAGCAGAGGTAGATAACCTCGTCTTGTGAAGATTGCTGCCGACAGTCCCTCTTCCAGAAGAGAAGATTGCATCGAACTATGACGGTTCATATGACGTAAAGAAAGTCCTCCCAGAAGGTGCTCTGATCCTAACCAAGTCGGATATTTGTATTGACTCTGATTTCGTGAAGAAACGAAGAGATGGCGCGAAGATAAAAATATAGACATGCGAAACATTCCTTTTATTCCATACATCAACAGGTTTTACAACAGCTCACTGGGGAGGAAAGGTAAAGCCAAACTTGGCCCTGATAACCATTACGAAAGAGCTCAACTGACTCTCCAAACAGTTGATGCTCTGGGTGCACCGGGCGCTCTCGGGATTAAGCTCCGCGAGCCTAAAGAAGAGGCGATCGCACTTCTCCTTAGCCTGAGCCATACTCGCCTCATAATGCTCGACGGCAAACTCCAGGTCTGGAACCGCCGCCCTCTCGAAAGCAATGTCTGCCGTAATGTCATCAAGTCTCTCCTGCAGCCAATCGCATTTGCACCTCATCACAATATTGCCTGGCTCCTGTTCGGCGTAAGTTCGGACCAAGGTCAGACGGTCCACCAACTTTCCCCTCTCACGAACCAGCCACGAAAGCTGATCGTTGGCAAACTTAAGGGCCTTCTTGTGATTATCAGCCACAAATGTGACTGTTGCCAAACGCTCGTGCCGGTTTTGGTAACGAGCTTTCACGACGGCGGTCACAAGGACCATCTCATAAGCGCGGTTATAGGCAGCTAGAAAATTGATGAAGAGGGTCGAGAAGTTCCGATACTCCTTCCCCAGTTGGGCACCCTTAACAGAAGCGACGTCCACGGTCCTGAATAAACCGAGGATTTCAGCCTCAACGGTAGAGTTTTGGGCTATATTAGCGTAACCTCTACCAAGAAGATTGTAGAGTCTCTCCCACCCAGCCAGGACTTTGGCGGAAAAGGTATGGTTAGGAGAATTTGCCATTTTTGAAAGCAGAATATGAAAGAAAGGGGGAGAGAGGTGAGGCAGATGAGCGGAATGCGAAGATGGTAATCTACTTTGAAGTAAATATTGATTTCATAGTGACGGTATCAACCAGTCAAGATTTCTCTTATCTACCATTCTCTATTGGCACCACCCTCGTTAGCTCGGATTTCAGTTAGGCAGCGACCTCGAGCCAAGCAAAATCCGACGTCTTTGCGGAAAAACTGGATGAGACACCACCACTTTGGAAAAGAAATAATAAAAAAACGAGCTGAGTGGGAGACAAGGAAATTTTCAGCAGAAAGGGAGATACGACTCGTCCTTATCGGAGAATTCGCTCGCAAATCGACGGTGGAGACGACGACGGGAGCCCTACCACTATGAAAAGATGAGAAAAGACGAGTCAAACAAGAGACACGCAGGAAAGATTGAGAAAGACAGAACTCTCGGGAGAGGTAATACAGATGCTAAGCCCACGCCAAATTTTAAAAGAGACATCCTCCTGATAATTTTCATCCATACTTTGAAGAGAGTTTTAAAGCATACACGGTTTAGAGAGAGTGAAAATACAGAAAGATATAGCAAATCTTGAGGAACCATTCGCCAAATCGAAGATGTCTCAATCCAATACTTTCGAGAGCTATCATTACTTGCTGAATATGGGAAATGAAGAGTTCGAAGCCATATTTGGGATCGAGCCCATGGAGCCTGGCCCTTCCGCCAACGACGTCCAAGATCTCAGTAAAGATAAGGACAACAACGGTAAGGGTCAAAAGAAGCATTACCGTCGCCATACTAATGAACAAGTACAAAGGCTTGAGGATTTCTTCAGAACATGCCCTATGCCAGACGGCAAACAGAAAATGGAACAGAGTCAAGAGCTAGGACTTGAACCTTTGCAAATCAAGTTCTGGTTTCAAAATAGGCAAACCCGAATGAAGACTCGCCATGAGCACAACGAAGCCCGAGTTTCTAAGAGCTGAAAATGAAAACCTCCGAGCGGAAAACAAGATATATAAAGAGGCTTTTGACTCCGCCATCTGCCCCAACTGCAATAACCTCCTCACCTTCGATGAAATGCATGATCTGAGGATAGAAAATGCACGTTTAAGAAATGAGTTTAACCAGTTTATAACAGGATCGAGTTCTATTGAAGTAGGGTACAAAAAGACCAATGCTACTGGATCAGTATCGATACCTCCCGAGGAATGAGAGATGTATCACCACCAAGCAAATGGCATTGACGACGAACTCACCGCTATAATCAACCAGTTTAATGTTGATGAAGTACTGGGACTGTAATATGCACAGGGAGTCTGCACTTCGAAGCTGGGATCACGGGTCATTCAACATGGCCAATGCATACCTGGTCTAGAGTGAAGCCAGCTGATCATAGGAGAGCCTACTGAGGAAGCAAAATCGATCTTGAACGAATGAAGACATTTCATTTCCTTGCATTGGATGTTTTCTACTTTTATCGATGTTCGGAATGAACGCAAAAGCAAGAAGTACTAATTTCCTGTTCTCCTATTAAATGCTCGGAGCCTTTACTTCACCAAACTCGGGATAACATTAATTGCGAGTAGAAATCCGCGTAGACTCGAAGGGTAAACCCGTATCGTTTCAATTTACCATTAATTGCTCCAGTCTTAAATTCAACCCTTTCTATTTTCAGGAATTTACGAAACGACCCGAGAATACAGTCGTACTCAAAAACGAAATTCCCTAGTTAGACAAAACTGGGGGCAAATCAATTCACGGATATTATCACTGAATGACAGACTTTAAACAAGAAAAAGGCAAAGGACGCGAGCAATCTCAAAGAAAGATAATTTTGTATCGTTCCAATTTACCCAATAACGTTTCGAATTCTGAATTACTTTCCTCCGTTTTAACAGGGATTGAAAATTGCCTTGAAAAGAACTGTGGCGTGAAACTGCCTAGTGCAAGACCGCGTCTCTTCAAGGATTAACACCTAAAGGCGAACCTCCACGAACGCCTACGGTCTTATGGACCAGATGGCATGGGGAATAACAATGGTCCAAGACGTCCCGAGTTCGATCCTCGAGGATGGAAATGTTGTAAGTATTGTAAATAAATAAAACAACTTTTTCTCGCATTTCTTTTTGCAGAAAGAAACAGGAGGGCATTTTTCAAAAATGGGTAAAAAAAAACAAATTTACCAATTAGGGTCCAAAATTTTTTTATTTACGGTTTAGGGTCCCGTTCGGCAGTAAGACTGCCGAACGGCCCTTTTTTAATTTTTTTTTTAACTTTTTCAGCAGTTCGACACTTGAAGTGCCGAACTGCCATTGATTTAATTTTTTTATTATTTTTCATGGGCTGTTCGGCACTTGGAGTGCCGAACAGCACCATGCACTCCTTTGTGCGGCTTTTGCCGCACAAAGTTTTTTTTTGTCTTTTTAAAAAAAATCTAAGCACTTTTTTTAATTTTTTTCTTTTGATATTTATAATAAATTTTATTTTTAACCTTTATATTTATGCAACTTTATAAACATAAATTTTTTTCTTTTTGAAGTATCTTTTTATAATGTAATTATTAATAATTAATTCAAAATTTATGAAGATATATAAATTTTTCATGCATTGCCCCCACGAGAATAGCCCACCTGAAACCGTTCGGGCTTTTTACCAAAATGGGTTCAAAAACATTTACGAAAATGAGTCACTTTTTTTGTTATTTACCAAAAGGGGACCCGTGTGGCAGTCTTGGTGCCATACATAGACCTTATTTATTTTTATTTTTTAATTTCATATTATTTACGTATTCTTAATTATTTTATATTTATAACATTTATATTTATATAACTTTGGAAATATAATTAAAATTTATCAATTAAAATTTTCAATTAATTATTGATAATTATGTTATAATCACGTAATATAATTATAAATATAACATTTTTAAATTTTTTTTCGCAATTTTTTTATACACCTAGGGTCGGTGAACTCTAGGTCGGCGAACTCAAAATGGACTGAAATTTGGTTAGCTGCATGGAAACAGGCCGCTTATTTCCAAAGTTAAATAATATGAAAGTAAAAAAAATAAAAATAAATAAGGTCTCCGTGTGGCACCAAGATTGCCGCACGGGCCCCCTTTTGGTAAATAACAAAAAAAATTACTCATTTTCGTAATTTTTTTGACCCATTTTGGTAAACAGCCCGAACGATTTCAGGTGGATTATTCTCGTGAGGGCAATGCATGAAAAATTTATATGTCTTCATAAATTTTGAATTAATTATTAATAATTACGTTATAAAAAGATATTTAAAAAGAAAAAAATTATATTTATAATTATATAACGTGATTATAACATAATTATCAATAATTAATTGAAAATTTTAATTGATAAATTTTAATTATATTTCCAAAGTTATATAAATATAAATGTTATAAATATAAAATAATTAAGAATACGTAAATAATATGAAATTAAAAAATAAAAATAAATAAGGTCTCCGTATGGCACCGAGACTGCCACATGGGTCCCCTTTTGGTAAATAACAAAAAAAGTGACTCATTTTCGTAAATGTTTTTGGACCCATTTTGGTAAAAAGCCTGAATGGTTTCAGGCATAAATTTTGAATTAATTATTAATAATTACATTATAAAAAGATACTTTAAAAAGAAAAAAAAATTATATTTATAAAGTTGCATAAATATAAAGGTTAAAAATAAACGTTATTATAAATATCAAAAGAAAAAAATTAAAAAAGTGCTTAGATTTTTTTTTTGGACCCATTTTGGTAAAAAGCGTGAACGGTTTCAGGCTATTCTCGTGCGAGCAATACATGAAAAATTTATATATCTTCATAAATTTTGAATTAATTATTAATAATTACATTATAAAAAGGTACTTTAAAAAGAAAAAATTTATATTTATAAAGTTGCATAAATATAAAGGTTAAAAATAAACGTTATTATAAATATCAAAAGAAAAATATTAAAAAAAGTGCTTAGATTTTTTTTTTGGACCCATTTTGGTAAAAAGCCCGAACGGTTTCAGGTGGGCTATTCTCGTGGGGGCAATGCATGAAAAATTTATATATCTTCATAAATTTTGAATTAATTATTAATAATTACATTATAAAAAGATACTTTAAAAAGAAAAAAAATTATATTTATAAAGTTGCATAAATATAAAGGTTAAAAATAAACGTTATTATAAATATCAAAAGAAAAATATTAAAAAAAGTGCTTAGATTTTTTTAAAAAAGACACAAAAAAAAACTTTGTGCGGCAAAAGCCGCACAAAGGAGTGCATGGTGCTGTTCGGCATTTAAGTGCCGAACAGCCCATGAAAAATAATAAAAAAATTAAATCAACGGCAGTTCAGCACTTCAAGTGCCGAACTGCCGAGAAAGTTTAAAAAAAAATAAAAAAAGGGCCGTTCGGCAGTCTTACTGCCGAACGGGACCCTAAACCGTAAATAAAAAAAATTGGACCCTAATTGGTAAATTTGTTTTTTTTTTTTACTCATTTTTGAAAAATGCCCGAAACAGGAATACTCGATGAGCAATACCAAGGTCAGTATTTTGTCACAATCTTGACCCTAATGGTGAAGTGGCCCACGAAAGTTGAAGGAAGCTCAACCCAGCGAACCTGATAAGGGGATCGTGCGAGGCATTCAAAATGAAGGGTTAACCAGTATCGTATCCAATTCATCATTTCTAATACTGACTAATACGTTTTCTCCTCCATTGTTTGACAGGAAATGTCTAACTTGACATACCCACGGAGAGAATCCCGAGTGGTAAAACTGGTAAAGGAGTTGCGCGAAGCACTCAAGGGTAACTCAGTATCGTGTCTAGTTCATCATTTCTGATACTGGCTAACATGTCTACTTCCTTTTTACAGGAAATGTTAAACTAACATCTGATACGTCAAAGAAAACAGCCCTAAGGGGCCAAGTTATGATCGCCTAGTGCGATCTGTCTGATGAAATAGGGGAAATCAATGGCGAACCCTAGATCGAAAAGAGGCAAAACCATAAACAAGCTACTCCTTGACTCGGGGAATAGGCCCCCAACGTGTTTGATCCGCCCACACAGCCAGGGGCAATTTCCATACTTGTACATTATATTGCCATATTTGTATGATATTTACACATTTCGTGATTTATGCATGATTGTTCTACATGTTCAATTTGTCAATTTTGACTGGGGGTATAAACTGTACACGATGCATCAAATGTATAGAATGGGGCATGACAGGACGATGAAAGGCAAGCTATTTCCACATATGTCCTGTATTTAATCCACCGTGAGTTGAGCGGTAGACAGATTCCGCATTCTCCAAGGCAATGGGTTTTCTCGCAAAAGGTACGATAGTCGAAGTGAATGAGGCGTTCATTCTCCATTCCAAACACTTCAGGCAACCATTGACAACCCATTTGAATGGTGATTTCATTTCATAACCCTGTCAAGAACCACCCCACATTGGGGCAAAACAGAGGTAATTCCAACGATATCAGGAGATAAATGGTTAGAAATTCTCTTGCTTGGACTAACATCAATCTCTGAGTGTTTCTTTGCATGATACTCGAATTTTAATTCAAGTGCTTTAGGATGACGAAGAGCATTTATTTTCTCTATCCTACACACTCATCCTTTGCATAACCCAATTGAGCCTGCAAATTCATTTCTCAAGCCCATGTTGGTGCTCATTTCAAGGTAATGATGACACCTTCCCCCAAGGAGCAGAATTGAAGAAATTGGGCCAATAGAGAATTCTCGAATTAGCGCATTTCATATGCTAGACTTTCATGTAATGTCTAGTATTATTTGTTGAAAATCATCTTGTTGCTAAAATTCAGAATCACAAGATTGTTAAACAAAAGAAAAAGGAAAACAAGTGTAACTTAAAGAAAATGGGCATGCTTCCAAACAAAAGGGAGTCGAGATTAAGAAAAGCAAAGGCTACTCCAAAGAATCTCGGGTAGAAAGAGCAAAGTGCCTATCAAAAGCAAGGCCAATGCCCATATATCTGTAATGAACTTCTGACTTCGAACATAGATTTTGAGAATTCCCGAAAAGGATCCCCAAAAAAGTTAGTTTGCAAAGTGAAAGAATTACAACCCCTCAGCCAATGGTGGTATTCATTGAAGACAAATTCAAGAAGGTCAAAGATCGGTGACAAGACTGCAATGATCACCAACACCAAGCCCTTCTCATATATTTTTCTAAGCCAAAATGAGTCCTTCGTTTCTCAAACCCAAATCCCGACCTAAGTTACGACCCTTGAAAGTTTCTTCTGATTAGAGCACTTGAATTAATGTAAGAGTTGAATGACTTTAAGCATCGCTCGAAGAAGTTCAAGTAAGATTATTTCTCTCTCATTTTGCAGGGTTCTTGACTTGTAAACCCAAAGCAAATGATGAAGACTTTTTTGTCAATGGCCTTGACTCGAAATGAGTCCCCTTTGATAAGCCTTTAACCCAGCCCACATTACGGTCCTAATCAAGACCTCCGTATCGGCTTGATTGTATCAATTGTGAGATTACTCAGACCCTCGCTGAATGCGATGATGGTAAAGTTGAGTGATTTCTTTTCAAATCTTGCAATCAGGATAAACAAGCCTTTCTCGAGAGTGAGAGAAAGCCCTTTCGGACTGAAGTCCCCATTCAGGTTACATTTGAGGTATTCATGACATGATAACCTCCTTGGACAGAATTGGAAATGCAAACTCGACAGAATAGTCATGCATACACATACGGTTTTAATCATTGCAAACTCAACTGAATGGTTTTGCATGAACCGATGAACTCATTGATAAAAATGCTTGCACATGTTACCTCTGACACTGTCTGACGGGTAGTGCATTCCTGCTAGTCGAGTTACCCTCCGAGGTCTCGAAATTCATCCAAGGGCTATTGAACAAACAAGCCCTGTTGGCTAATGCTCGCCAAGCATTTTCAGGAGAGTATATCTTCAACCTGAACCTTTCAATTCTGATGATTGTCTGGGTGCTCAAATCCATTGCAGCACATAAGGTCATTCAGTGAGCAAGCAGACATGATACAATCAGTCTGTCTATGCCTCGATGATTAACTCAGAAGATCCAGGTAAGTCTTCTGAACCCTTGCGACTCATAATCAACATGCTTTCATGAAGTCTTCATCAGCTCACGATTGATATAATCTCGTGTTCTCAAACTTTATCAAATCATGATTGACCAACTCTCGTGTTCTTGATCTTTGCCTCATCGGTTTATTTCTAAAGTGATGGGACAACAAAAATTGGGTTTGAGCTTCTGCAGGATTCCTGGTTTCTCCAGATCCCAAAATGGCACCCTTCATGGTAAGTGAAATTGGGTTTGAGCGTCTGTAGGATTCCTGGTCTCCCTAGATCCCAGATTGACACCCAAAAATCATTTTCTCAATCAATACCTCTTCAGTCGACCCAAAAGGTGACATTTAGGGTATACTGTCTCTGGAGCCCTTCCATTGGAGACCCCAACACGGAATGGTCCATTTTCAAAAGTCCTTTTTATAGGCACCTAAAGTCCTTCCTACAGGCACCCAGGTCCTTCTTACAAGCAACACAAGAGTCCTTCTTATAGGCACCAAGTCCTTTTTACAGGCATCTAAAGTCCTTTCTACAGGCATACCAAGTCCTTTCTACAGGCATACAAAAGTCCTTCTTACAGGCACCCAAAGTCCTTTTTACAGGCACACTAAGTCCTTCTTACAGGCACCAAAGTCCATCTTACAAGCACCAGAGTCCTTTCTACAGGCACTCCAAAGCCCTTTCTACAGGAACTCCAAAGTCCTTCCTACAGGCACCCGAAGTCCTTCCTACAGGCACTAAGTCCTTTTTACAGGCACCAAGTCCTTTCTACAGGCACCCAAATGACCTTTTTATAGGCATACCAAGTCCTTTCTACAGGCACCTGAAGTCCTTTCTACAGGCATACAAAAATTCTTCTTACATGCACCAAAAGCCCTTCCTAGAGGCACTAAAGTCCTTCTTACAGGCACACAAAAGTCCTTTCTACATGCACAAAGTCCTTCTTACAGGCATTTTCATGGGGCGACCCACCATACGAGTCAAATCTTAATCACTAGAATCCTTTCATTAGGAACTCTGCCATGGGGTGACCTACTCAATCAAATCAGTAGAATCCTTTCATTAGGAATCTACCATGGGTTGACCTACCATACGGGTCCAAATTCAACCACCCTAAGGTTTTCTTAACAAATCCTTAGGTTCTCATTCCATTTTCAGTAGAGCATGCGTGTCAAGCGACCGCCAAACAACGGGCAGGTAAGTGCCAGGTAAACTCTCATCTTCGTCTCTCCCTCACTGCATGAAAGTTTCTTCAAGCCGGGTTTGGATTGGAACTTGCAAAGATTGGTATTGGAGATCAAATGTCACGACCCTTTTTATTTCATTGTGTTGAGTCGTTTAGAATTCAGGTGTCTTCTCGTCTTTGAAATGAACCTCTGCCGAGCTTCCTTTCAAAGAGGGGCAGCTGTTGACACCTGATTTTTTGTCACATTTTCTCTTTAAAATTAATAGAAAATCCATAAAAATTCATAAAATTAAAAAATCAACTTTGGGGACCTTGGCCAAGCCTAGGGAATCAATTTTGACCAAAAAAGTATTTTCCATATTTTTAGTATTTTTCTATATTTTTATTTTCGAAAATTAATAGAAAATCCATAAAACTTCATAAAATTAAAAAATCAACTTTGGAAGCTTTTCCCAAGCTTAGGAAACCATTTTTGAGTAAAAAATAATTTTTCATATTTTTTTGTATTTTTTAAATATATTTTTTAGAAATTAGGAAAATATTTCATAAATAATAGCATTTGAGGCCACAAAAATACATAAAAATAGTCAATATTTTTATTTTAAATCCCTTTTCATGTTGGCCATCATAAATTTAAAAAATCCAATTCGGGGTCGTGTATTCCTTCACGAGCATAATCTCGAATCGGGCCTAAAAAATTTTAATTTGAGTCAATTTATTTTCATTTTTCACTTTTAGAAGTTGTGACAATATTCTCTAATATTCTAAATTTTCATCTTGGCCCAATTATACTCAGAATAACTCAATTTTGTAAAATGGCTTTAATTAAATTTTGCGGCAAGAAATGAGTTTAAATTTGATATTTGATGAATTTCGACTAAGCATATGAGAGGTATGTTGAAAATTTTGAGGATATTTGGACTTAAAGAAATATTTTTTCAGGGATTAAATTGCAAATACTCAAAATCTCAAGGACTAAAGTGTAAATACCTAACTCTTAAGGGATTATTTTGCAAATAACAAAAAAAGGAGTTAGTGGAGAAATTAGAATAGAGAAGGGAAGATGAAGAAGATGAGATGGAGAAGAGAAGATGGAGAAGAGGAGATGGAGAAGAATGGATGGGGAAAATAAGATAAGAGAAGGGAAGATGGAGAAGAGGAGATGGAGAAGAGAAGATGGAGAAGAATGGATGGAGAAAATAAGATAAGAGAAGGGAAGATGGAGATGAAGAAGAGTTAGTGGAGAAATTAGAATGGGAGATATATATGGAGAAAAGAAGATGGAGATGGAGAAGAATAGGTGGAGAAATTAGAATGTGAGATAGAGATGAAGAAGGGAAGATGAAGATGAAGAAGAGTTAGTGGAAAAATTAGAATGGGAGATAGAGTTAATGGAGAAATTAGAATGGGAGGTAAATGAGTGGGTTATAAAAGGAGGAAGAAGAGAGCTTCAAATAGAGGAACTTTTTTGGAGAGAAAATTTTAGATGTTTGAGAGGGTTTTGGGAGATTGAAGAAAAATTTGAGAGAAAGAAAATACCAAAAAGAGAGAGAGAATTTTGAAGATGATGGGAGTTTAAAGCTAGAGAGTTATCATCATCAATTTCTTCATCGATCAAGAATTCATCCCAGATTTGAAGCTAAGTGTCCCTCTACTCTCTTTGATTTTTTAGTATAAACTAGCTCAAATTTTCTACTCTTCTCCCATTTCCCTCATATTTGATTTCAGGCATGAACCAATTATATCCATTAAGCACTTCTCATAATGCCATTGAAGCTAAATGCCTCTTTCATTGTTCTAATTTTTAATGTGAATTAAATCATATTTGCTCCATTTCTCCATATTTTTATGTTAGGCAAAGGACAACTCCAAGTCAACGGTAAATCCCATGGAGGCGTAAAATTGGCGCTGACGAGCTCTTGAGTGCCCATTAAATTTTCAATTGATCCGTTGATGGATTTCGGCCCGAATTATCAAATCAATTCGGTTTATTTTAAAGAATTTAAACCCCAGAATGTGAAGGGCAGAGCCCGCTCACTGGAGGTCATTTTAAATTTCTGCAATTTAAATTCCTGCACCTTAAACCCCAAAGGAGAGGGCCAAGCCAAGGCTGAGCTATCCATTGGTGGTCTTTATTTATTGTTATTTACTTCCTATAATTTAATTTTTGAATCACTAAACCCCAAAATAAGTAGCTCGCAGCACTGCACAGAAGTCGTTAACTCACTCCCTTTTTCGGCTTTAGGGAAATACTTAATATTTTGAAAATGCCAAAAACAAATATCACTCACGTATATTCCATTTAAAAAAGTGAAAATACAAAAAGAGAACACTTCACTAAAGCCTTAGGAATAAACCAAGCCTGAGTTGCCAAATTAGGATATCCATGAAATTAAGGTACCGAAAGGGCATTAGTTTTAATTAACTAGTGTAACCAAGTCCCCGAACTCATAATCTCTGGTTCGTAGAAGTAATTTAGTTCTCCCGCTAATTTACTTAGGTTTCTAATCAACCTACCAAAAATGATTAGTGGCGACTCCAAATTTTAAAACCATTTGAACAAAAAACCAAAGTCGCGATTTGGTAGAGCTTTGGAGAGCTCGAACTAAGTTAATTAATTTAATCAATTAATCTGGTAATTCATTAACCTAAAAAAATGAATTTTAGGTCGTGACAATGAATTATTTTTATTTTTTAAATCGGGATAGGTTGACCCAACTCATGCCTCGTGGGCGCCTGGCACGAACCATACGAGTTTAAACCAGCCTAAAACAACATAGTTTTTGGAAATTATTCTTAAAAAAAATTTAAAATTTTTCAATGATTTTTGAATTTGCCACATTTTCATTCATTTTTTTTATTTTTTCACACATATTTTTTTTCCACACATATTTTTTAAATTTCAAATGGACGCACCAAATTTCATCATGTGGCCTAATCACAATCGCGGGATCAAAATAAATTTTTATAATTTTTAGAAACATAAAAGGACGACCAAGATCTAGACGTGTGGCCGAACTTGGGCACACAATCATAAAAATATTTTTTTATTTTGGAAAATAAATTTTAATTATTGAAAATAATTTTTTTATATTTCATGTTTTTAAGAAAATGGTTGGCTGACGTGTAATGACATGAGGACTAGTCAACAATGCAAGGTTGAAGATGATCAATAAAAAATCGAGAGCTTCCCGGTGACATCCAAGTATGAGATTGTGTTCGATTTAGGCGATCTTAGTATCGTTGAAATCGTTTAGACGTAAGCTATAATAAATATAAAAAAAATATAGCATGATCCAATGATGGGAACCACTTGAAAGAAGCACAAAAAGGTTTAGCTATGACAGAATTCGAGCGCGCGAATCAGATCATTTCAAGAAAACATACGTATTCAGCAAGCCTCTAAGAGTTTCAAAGACCTTACTTGCAGGTCTGATTGACCCAGTTTGGGCTACTTTGAGCTAGGGGGACTTTGAAAATTTTGATTGATATAGAGACTCGATTCGGTGTTTTGATGCGAAGCCAAAGCAAAAGACAAGTGTAAATGGAATCAAGAAGGCATATGAAAGAATCTGAAACAAGTTTCAAGCAAAATGGATGAGCAAATTGAGATCCGCCAGTGTTGGAGCTTCGAAGCTTCAACAATGGCGCTTATCTTTTTCAGGATCAAGAAGGTGAGCAAGATGGCTCCCTTTGTCGTGGCAACATCACGATGCTTAAGGACCGATCAGCATGGCTCGATGACGCTTGGAATGCACTCAACAAAGCTCCACAGCTTTAGCCACCCCTCCTTCAATGGCTTTTCGTTTTTCTTTTTTTCCTCAGAGTCTCGCCCCCTCCCTATTATTCTTCTCTCTTATGTCTCCTGTTCTCTCACCCTCTTTGCTCGTAGAGATGGAAGTGCGGATCCCTAGGTCCCAGGTCTATCCCCTTTTTTTATTTGGAGTGCTTATCTCCTCTTGAAAGACGTATGGACCTCTCTCCCTTTTTCCCAGAAGAAGTCCCCGTTTTAATCCAGTGAAGCTCCCTTTTTCATTGGTTAATCGAAGAGAGCCCTCTCCCTCAATGAATCAACTTTTTCGTTTTGCCCACAGGACCTCTCACCGAGGGCGAAATCTTAGATATCTTGCCTCCAGAGGGCTAGCTCATGTGTTTGTCACCGCATGTAAAATTTGGAAATAGATTTTCAAGGGATCATCTAACGTTCGGATGAGCTCGGTTTCACACGGAACGTACTCGCAATCTCCCAAATATCCACGAGTTCTCAAGGTTTGGTTATGAGGTTTGGAGCCAAACTAATGCAAACCAATTGACTTGGTCAACTTTTTTTTCTTTTTTTTTTTCAGTTTTTATTTTACCTAATTCAACACCAATTTGACCCTCTTTTGTAATTTTAAGCTTCAAATTGAACTCTGCAACATTAATATTATTTAGGAATGATAATTTTTGGGAAATTTGATTTTATTCAATGTAAAAGTCCCAAATTTTAATTTTGACCTGAGAGTGAAATATGCTCAATTTGAGCCCTAAACGATTGAATCGAGCCAAACTGATCTCGGCAATAGATTTAAAATGACAAAAAAAAAACCTGTGATTCAAGGTTCAATTGTTCATGGGTCCATCCTTAAGATGACCTGTTTGTCTTTAATCAAAATCTAGAGACTAAATTGCAAAGATTTTTGTTATTTTTCCGAATTGCTCAATCTGTAAAATCTATTGGATCAAAATGAAAATTGAGGTATTAGAGGATAATTTCACAACTAAAAAAAAGTGAAAAGGTAAGATACAATTACTCAAATTGTAAATTTTATGCCCGATTCAAAATTATGTTTGTAAAGGAACACACAATTTCGAGTTGAATTTTTCAAATATAAATGGGCCAACATAAAAACAGATTTAAAATAAAAAAAAATATTGATATTTTTTCCCTTTTTCTGCCATGAAATATATTTTTGTTATTTTCCCAATATATGAAAATATTAAAAATACCATAAATACAAAAAATTATTTTTATTCAAATTTGATTCCTTAGACTTGGAGAAGACTTTCAAAATTGATTTTTTAATTTTATAAATTTTCTATTAATTTTTTAAAAAAACATGATTAAAATTCAAGTATCAATTCCAATCGAATCTTGATGACTTTAAGTCAACATTTGAATTTATACTCATACTGAATGGTGCTGTAGTTTGTTGGAAAAGTTTCAAACAGAGTATAACTGTTGATTCCACTACTGAGATGGAGTATGTGGCAGCTTTTGAAGCAACTTGGCTGAAAAAGTTCATCTTAGAGCTTGGAGTCGTTCCATCAATTGAGTAGCCAATTATATTGTTTTGCGACAACAAAGGGACTATTTTTCAAGTGAAGAAACCAAGGTCTCATCAAAAGTCCAAGCATATTGACAGGCGCTTCCATCTCATTCAAGAAATTATTAGAATAGGCAACACCACCTTGCAGAAAATTACATTAGCAGAAAACATCGCAAATCCCTTCACCAAAGCCTTATCGTAATCCATATTTGAAAGACACGCTGATAGAATTGGTCTAAAATATCAGCGCATGGTTAGCTTTAGTGCAAGTGGAACATTTGTTAGATGTATGCTCTAAAGTAACCATACGGTGGTTATGTTTTGGACATTTTATTGTATTATTCAATCATATTAATGGCAAAGACATGTTCATTCATTTGCCCCATAGTTTTAAATAAATGAAGTCCGTAAGATCAATTGTGACTGAGCCTATTCTCGAGATGTTGAGAATATATATGATAGGTTATCAGTTAGACTAATCTTTAAATTATTCATAGTCAATGAATCATTGAGTAGACGTCAATGATCCTATTGAAATTGGTGCGCTCTAAATTTCGCTATTGAATATTGGATATTTAAGGGGATGTCAAGTCGCAAGTCATTAGATATTAGATGTTCAAGTTAAAACGCAAGTACTCATGTCGGACGAGTTCACTAAACATAACACACGTTAAATGATTAGCAAGCATGGAAGTTTCGAGCGAGGTCAACGTAGAATCGTTCATGCTTTGGTCCAAGTGTAAATGATCCTCAAACTTGAGGCATGATGCTCGCTTCTATGTTGAATGACTATGATTCACAAGTATGCATATTGGTGGGTCGTCAATCTACCTCTATACTTAATGGTAATGATTTGTTCGCGTACAAAGTCACTGGCATGCTTAACAGTGAAATTTGTCTCCTTGTTTAAGTACAAGATTGATGTCCTATGCGATCAAATTGTGATGGTGTATGAAAAATCCTTGGCCATGGTTATAATCAACAATGTCTTGAGATTATTCATTCTAGATAGATTTGGATATATGATTGAATTGGTGGCTTGACAATAATCCATGACCTTTATTTGATCGGGATATGGTAAGATAGAATGATTGAATTGCACTGTGGCAAAGTTAACAAGTTCATTATGTTCTTACAATATTCACACTGTCTTGGTAGCTATAACATATTACTAGACATCACTCATGACTTGTGAGACCTAGAGATTAATTAAGGACAATCAATTCTCTTAGTGATGCTAATCTATTAGTATATGTCCTATTGCTAGCTCGGTAATGAATTTAGGAATGTCACACACCATAACCAATATGCAACAATATTATTGAAAGTTGAGATTGCAAAGTGTTTGCAAGGATGACTATCAGGATAGTCGAACTGAAATTATATTTGGTTCTAATTTCTAATTACGAGTGGATAAGCATATGATGCAAACACGACCTCAAGATGATGTCATACTAATGTGACATTTGCATGAATCACGAGATGATAAGCTTTGTCATATAAATGATCAAAGATAAAATTTCTTATCTAAGAAAAGTCAAAAGATAAGGGATAGGATTTCTTATCCGATAGTTGTCAATTGATAAGTTTCGTTATCCAAAGACAAGTAAGAAATACAAGACACTACAACAGGATTGAGACAGGGACGTGATGGCGAGACGACACGGCGCAACTAGCTAACTCACATCGGCCAGCCACTAGCGGTTAAAGGCGGTGGAGTAGGGGCCGCTAAACGAATCCCCCTCTCCAAAGCTTAACCCCTATAAATAGGGGTTAGGGGCAAAGGTTTGGGGTTAGTTTTTCCCTCCTGGTCTCTCGTCCATCCGCATCTGTTTTCATGTGTTTTCTTTTGTGCACACGTGAGATTGTTCTCGCATGAAACAATTGAAACGGATTGCTTCGTCTCAAAGGATTGCTAGCACAATCGAGGCGACATTTGAGTGCGAGCTTCGGCTTCGATTTGGCGTAAGATTGGAATGTGTTTGAACTAAAAGCTTGACATTTGTGGAGCTTAAGAACATACAAACCGAGTCATCTCAAGCATGCTTCTTGAAGTAAGCCTTAAACCGCTCTTCGATATGTTTTTATTTTTTGATTGAAATGCGTGGATATCCCCTAAGGAAAATTCGGTATGGGTTATTTTATTTCTGCTGCTGTGTATGTGATGTTTTGATAGAAGGTTTTGAATCTTCCTGTACGAAACCCAACAAGTTAGACTATGGTGCATCAAGGTTTGGCTTAGGACATTGGCGCCCATACTCGAGACCATCAAGGCCCAGTCTTTGTCCCCTGCGCTAGGTCCCGCCATTAATGGATTGGGGCACAGGTATAGGAGACTCAAGAATGGGCACAAGAGTTTTGAACCCACTCTCGATGGACTCGAGCATGGGCATCAAGGGTCGAAACTTCTTCAAAAATACCGAGCCTAGCATCTCGAGCACGGGCACAAGTGTGCCGAATCAGGCCTTGATGGACCTGAGCGCAGCCTAAGTGGACCTGGGCCAAGTGGCTGGGATTCTCAGCTAGGCCTCAATGGACCATGATTACCCACTACCAAGGGCCTAGGAATGAGCATTAGGGTTCCCTTGCCCATGCACAGTGTTCTTAGTCCAACCTCCAATACCTAGTCATATTTTAGAAAATGATTTTTAATTTTTTAAAGAGAAAATCATATTTCATTAACTCATTTTCCTAAGTGATTCAAACGCTGAAAAATGAGGAAAATATTTCTAAAAAATGTTTTTAGTGAAATAAATGAAGCCTTAATCCAAACTATTTTTCTTGTCACAAAAAAATTCAAACTGGTACATCAATACCAAATTTATCTCGAACTCCACATTTGGCTCCAATAAATTTTCGTTTCGTAAAAAAAAGAAAAAAAGAAAGAAGGGTACAACTCGCGCTACATTTACTTGAAGTAATTTTTAAGTGACAGAAAATCCTACAATGACACATTCGTGACAAATCTATCTTTGTTAGCTTATGTCCAATATTCGTGTTAAATTGTTGACCCGAAAACACGCGAGGCAAAAAACACGGATGATCTTCGTGCGATGTGAATCAGATGTGGAAATTTAACATAGATGAGTCTCTTAAACAACGTCGTTTTGGAGAAATCATATCTAAATATAATATACTAAGATTGAGAAATTTGCTAACTTTTTCCTAAGAACTCTCTCATGCTTCTAAAATCCCTCATGGTGCCTTGAGATTTTGGTTTAATTTGTCACACGTTAATAATTTATGATTTTTTGTGACATGAAAATCAGTATAGAATGAATGTGTTACGGATGCACAAGTTTAGTATTTTTGCAAAATAATTTTTTTTAAAATAAATATGATACGAGTGTATTAATTTGAGAGTTTTGATTGTATGAATCCATCTCTACAAAGGTGTGTGCCAAAATGAAAGTGTTTATATATATCACAATCATTCAAATTTCGCCGTTTCCTCTTATTTCTATTCAATTTATTTCCGTGACAATGTTCTTGCGTTCTATCGTAGATGATTGAATTTTGTCTTTCTCTACGTAAAAAAGACACATTCCAAAGAAAATAAAGAAAAAATAATTAAAAAGATAACGTGCCACAATTAAAATTAAATAAAAAGGAGATTATGGGCGCACAACCGGATCTCCATCTTGTGAAAGCGAGTACAGACTGAACAGATGCAGTGGATGGTACGGATTATGTTTCCCACCTCTCTTGTCATTTTCGATGTGATCGACTGTTGTCCAAACTGAAACTCCGTTCCGACGAACGACGCCAAAATCGGGGGGGGGGGGGGGGGGGGGGGGGGGTTTCACAGGCCCCTCCAAGCAAAAGATCTTCTTCACACCCTCTTAGGTTCGCGTGAAGCAGCAGCCAGAAGCAGAAGCCCTTCCCCGACAACGCCAGCAGTTGCGTGGGACACGTCACCTGGAAGCTCCCCCACTCCCCACGGCCCACGTGGAGCTCCCCGAACTGCTGCCACTCCTTTCGGCTTCCATCATCAATTATTTTGGCAGAGATCGCAAGTTGGACTTGGACGGTTCAGTAAATGTCGCTGTCTCAGGGTTTTCGCTCGGCTATGAAACGGGGCGGTGCTAGAACAGAGGTCGTAGCGTAGCGTGTGTGGTTCTCGTTTCGTTGATTTCTAAGGTACAGTGCGATGACGAAGGCATTAATGGAGTTTGCTGTTTCCTAAGTTAATGACGTTGGGAAGGCCACTTTTTGTCCCGCTGCCCAGGAGCCAAGGAGTCTCGACGTTTCAACAGTGAACTGCGCTCTGAAAGGTAGCCGTTCTGAGAGACCCCGAAGAAGGAGAACAGAGTAATGGCGACCCCAAACTAATTGTTTGGGGTCGCGTTTGGACCTGGTGTTTGAATTATGGACAACGAAAATGAAAAGATTATCTCTTGGAAACACTTTATGGGTCGGCCAGTGATAAATGGCATGCACATATAACTTAATAAGTACGAACACTCTCCAGAGGCCTCCATATTTGTATCGGATACATATCAATATCGACATGCAATCAATACATGATCAATTCTTCCGACACGCCATTGACACAAGTATTGGACATCTCGACATGCAAAATCCGATATATGCAGGTTAATTTTGGAAAATTTCAATTTTTTAGGAGTAAAATTATAATTTTATAACAACCTAATGTTCTTTAAAAAAAAATTTCACCAACGTGTAAATATGTAAATTTTCTTCAAGCTTTATGGGTTACTAGAATGGAACGTAGTTGAATTTGTCAATTTGAAACAATGAATAATACTAAAAAAGGTAGATAATGTTTAGTGCAAATTCATTCTAGGCTATTTTATTATTTATTTATTTATTTGAATGAAATTAACTTGATTAAAATAATCATAAAAATAATAAATTATTATGCATATATAAAAATATATACTTAATATATGTGTCGCACGTATCATAATTATCTATTTTTGAGAAAAGATGTGTTAACGTATCATGTCGTGTCATGTCGTGTGTTACGCGTCGTGTGGGTATCGATGTCAATACTACTTAGTATATAGAACCTTCGATAACAACTTATATGGGTTGTTTGACTTAGGAACCGATTGGAACGGGCTTCGATTCCAAGCCAATTTCAAGGAGAATTAGCTCAAATCCTGGTACTAGATACTTCGGACCAACTTGGATTCCGTTTAGTACTCTCGGATGTGAGCATGTTAACACAACTCATGTGAGCTAGTATTAGCTCAGCTTTTTCTTAATTTCGATAACTTTCTGTATCGACATATCTCAATTAGAATCTCCACCTTATTATGTGTGTTGACCACGACAATTATGCCCACCTTAATCCCGATCTCTCTCTAAATCAAATCATGGAGGTTGGGTACTCTCACCCTAGGGGTGTTTGTATGTGTGTCGAAGTGTAGTAGAAATGTTATGAACGAAATTATTTGGGTTAATGTAGTCCTTCGAAAGTATTGGTGTCTGGACAATTTGGTCTACTTATTATTCTTTTTGTGCAACATAGCCTTTTAATATTTACCATTTGTTGAATCAAGTCCTTTCGCCACTAAATTAAATTACTTATATAATGTCGTATGTGGCAAACATGATATGGTCATATAGTGCCCCCAAAATCAAGGGAATATTTTTTGTCGTGTTCACCGGTATCTGGACAGTGTTGGGCCAACACCGTGCACTCGCTCTCTCACAAATAAAATATCTAATTTATTTAGATATTTTAGTTTAAATAAAAAATTGATTACCCAAAAGGCTTAGGTGAGAATAAAGAAAAAAAATCGGTAGCTTATTTCATAAAAAATGAATGATTTAAAAAAAATTAGAAAAGTAATCGATTCTACCACTTGACATAATTAGTCAATGAAAAATATTTTCATTATCAATAACAACTTATATGTGAACATTTTCGTGGACAATTAACTTTTTTTTTAATTCATTCACTATCATAAATGATACAATCGATCATTTTTTAGAACTTTTTTCTAAATAATTCATTTTGCGAGAAATAAATAGATCATAAATGCCATAGATACCTCCAAAGGTTCATATTACTTATATATAAATTAAAGTTCGAGGTCCACGCTCGACTCAAATTTATCCTCATTTTTGCTGCTAAATAGGTTATATGTATGGTAAAAAAAAGGTTATATACATGTTTTACTGTAATCAAATACACATAATATGAGCAGAAAAACATGTATACCCACCAAATTATCTCCTTATAATTTCTCCTACCATAATTGCATTTCTAACGAAAATATAGGTGAAGCTCCTAAAAGTGATGATTAATATGGCAAAAAGAAAGCAAAAAAAAAAAAAAATTTAGCATCTTCCTCATCTTAACGACGGTCTCCGTAACACTCAACCGCGGGGCACTCAGGCAGGTCTACATGAAATCCTCTGCATGGCATCGGGAGGTTCACAAGATCCCCCAATTCAGAAATATGGCTGAAACTGGCAACCTTTGCTTGGTAAAGTAACCTTCACGTGACCCATTTAAATAAGAATGTTTTGTCTGCTTGTGGCTAGCTCGTCGATTCCCTTCAAATATCAAGACTTTTCATGGGACTATGACTAATCTTTATTTAAATTCAGAAAAAAAAATAATGACCCGCAATGATTCTCCATGGCGCCCCATACGCCAGAACCGCTTTTTTTTTTGTTCGAAAACCAGAACCGATTTAACTAGTGGGGAAAAAAAAACTCAATACTTGTAATACAGGAGAAGTCCATGATCGGACACGTGCTGATATAATATTTTAAAGCGAGGACAGAGAAATTTTATGATATCAAAGGCAATTCTTTTTTTTTTAAGGTAAGAATAATATTAGCTAATCATAAACGCAAAATCAATTCTTTTTTTGTTTTGTTTTTTTAACAAAAAATAATTCAAATTGTTTTAAAATTTTAAATTTTTAGATGGACATGTGGCTTAATTTTTATTATAACAGAGGAGCACGAGCGTCCTGACCGGCTATCGTGAGACCTAGAAAACATCTTGTGATCCCATAAATCAAATAAGTAAAAGCCAAATTTGGTTTGTGTAATGCCCATGACCCAGAACAGTTTGCCAGTGGCATTGAATGAGTGGCCTCTAGTCGTCGAACTAGAAGCATTCCAACGCTGGCCACCTCGAAGGGGTTTAAGACTCTCCCTTGCAGGTAGGCGAGACTTTGGATTAAGATCGAAGCATGTAAATATATGTGGGGACACAAATGAGTGGTTTGGAAATGTTTGAATTCCCAACTTTCTACGTTTAGCTATATATGAAATTTTACGAGACTATAACCGACTGTTCGAAAATCGTAAACATTTAAATTATAATGAATGTGTGGCTTAAAGCTTAAGTGCTCCAACATAGTAATAATTTGATTTCATTTCTCTCTATTTTAGTTATTTTTTTATAAGTTTAATACCACGAAAAATCTCAAATTGGTGTTATTATAAATTTACTTCAAACTATTTATTTTACCACAAAAAACTCAAACTAGTATATCTATGATAAATTTACTAAAAACTATTTTTTACCATGAAAAATCTCGAGCTGTTACACATATGATAAATTTACCCTATTGGTACATCTGTAATAAATTTATCCAAACTAATTTTTTGACCATAAAAAATCCTAAACTAGTATAATTGTGACAAATTTACCTTCTATCGCTTTCCGTTAAATTGAGTTAATAAATAAAAAATTTTAAACCGGTACACTTAGGGCAAATATATGGTAAAAATGTTAAACCGATATACCTGTCAACTGTCACGTGTCATGTAACTTAGCAATTTAATGATAAAATTTAACAAAAAACTAGGGGTGAGCGGCTCCAGGTTCCGTACAGGTTCTACCTAGAATCTGGAACTTACTCGTCTATACAGGTTCTTCATTTTGTGGAACTTGGAACTTACCATGCATATCTTGGAACCTAGAACCTACCCTGTCACAGGTTCCAGGGTCGGTTCTAGGTTCCACATGTGTTCTTAGTTGAACGATTACAATGAATAATCACATTTAATGACTATCACCAACTGTTAAAATTTACAAGACCACAACTCATATTTAGAGACGAAAAATATGAAACATCAGGTTCCAGGGTCGGTTCTAGGTTCCACATGTGTTCTTAGTTGAACGATTACAATGAATAATTACATTTAATGACTATCACCAACTGTTAAAATTTACAAGACCACAACTCATATTTAGAGACGAAAAATATGAAACATTAACAAAGTAAATGTCTTAATGATAAAGTAATTATGTATTACACACTTAGCATTGGATATTATGGAATACCGCAGGATGATATAAAGACATATACCAAGAAAAAATATAAAAACTTGCTCTAGGGTCCAGGTTCCGATTCCAGGTTCCACCTACCTAGAACCTGGAACTTACTCGTCAAAATAGATTAACTAATTTTTGGAACTTGGAACCTACCCTCCATACCTTAGAACCTGGAACCGACAGGTTCCATTGGTTCGGTTCTTCAGGTTCCAAGTTCTACCCTGAATCATGTTAACCCTAACAAAAACTAACAAAGGGTAAATTTATCATAAGTATACCGAGTGTATTAGTTTGAGATTTTTGGTATTCAAAAAATGGCATGAGATAAATTTATCATAGGTACAACTGTACTAGTTTGGGATTTTTCATGATTAAAAAAATAATTTGAGATAAATTTATCACAGATCTATCTATTTGAAATTTTTCGCAGTATTAATTTTTTTTTATATAACTCATTGAATTTTTCCACCTTGGCAATCGCACTTTGACTATAAAAAAAGATGTTTCGGAACTTCTCGTGTTTCTAATAGGGGTGAGCAAATCGGACCGACTTTCTAGAGGGTACTTTATCTGATACATGATTCTTAAAATTGAAACCGATGGCCGGACGGTCCAGTTCCTAGTTCTGGGGCTTAGGCACAGATTGGATCAGATTGATCGAAATTTTTATTTTATTTTTAAAAGTAAACATAAATCTAATTTTACTTGATTAGAATTTCCTTTTTTCTTTTGCACTTCTCAACCCACAACCCTATGCCTATGTCCGAAATTACTCTATGAGTTTTGCTTGTGCCAATTACTCATATCTCTCTCTCTCTCTCTCTCTCTCTCTCTCTCTCTCTATGTTCGATCCTTCATCGTTCCAATGAGTAACTACCTTTCCTCGCACATGGAGGTATATTAGTCCTATGTTTCTTAGTTGTGGGGTTTTGTCTGGTGATTTGATTCAATACATGATTTGTATCTTTTTGCCCATTCGAACCTTCAATTTTTTGGCTTGTCTTGGAAAGTATTGAATCCTTTGTTGACTTTGTTATGTAGATGCAAGATAAGTTCTAGACAAATCCAATGAATCCATGAGCAGGGATGGTGTTTTTTTATTTTATTTTGCATATTTTCGATCTAATGAAACCGTTCGAGAACCAAACTAGACTGGCGTGCTAGTTTCAAAAAATTGGGAACCAGGACCACCGATCCGGTTCCCATTCTTGAGAGGAATCGGATCGGTTGGGAACCAGATCGGATCGAAAACTGATTACCACTAATTTCTAATGATACAGTGTTTTAAACAAATGGTTTTAGTCTCGAACTTTCCACCCTCATAATTAGGAAGTCCCTTCTCTTTGAAGAGCGGTCTTCAGTAATCTGTTCCCACCGCATGTGTCGATCTCTTAGTCACAAAAAGTACCAAATTACTATCGCTTAAGCGTGACATGAAATTAATGACGTTCTTCTAAATTTCAGATTTTGTAATTAAATGTATAAGATTGTCCATTAAGTTGTAATACAAATGAGGAGGAGACAGGTGATTTACTTTTTTGTGGACTTACATCATAATCATTAATTTTTCATTTAGTGGTACTTTATTCAAGAGCAAAATGACCAGAAAACTTAAAAATAGCCTATGTCAAAAGAACTCAAATATACAATCCGGTAGATTCTCCACATATATTGTTGAGAAAAACTCCTAATTAATTTTGAAATTGATACTTAATGCAATGAAATGCTATTATGTAGAGTATCCACAAGTGTGTGGATCAAAATACATATGATTGAATTTGACAAGATAACCTTAGATGTTGTGGGGGGCTCAGACGTTGTTCGAGGAGCTCGGCATTGTTACGTAGCTCAAACTTTGAGAAAGTATTTCACGAGCAATGACCAAATTATCAAGAGATATTTTTAACATGATCTAATTTACATATTATATCATCACAATGGCTAGCAAATCAAGCTGAATTTTCAATTTTGAAGATCAATCAAGGATGTGGATTAAGGAAAATAAGGATGACTCGCCTAATGAAATGATTCATCTATGAAAACCCATGATCACAATTGTATGGGCGATTTGATCCAAAGGAGATTCTTTCCTTTGTCGACCTCAACGGTTACGAGATCTTTTGTATATTGTCTCGTTCAAATGGGGAAGTTTGGAGAGCATTCCTTTGGAGATCTTGCAACGGAAAGTTGGAGATGGATGAATATAAAAGTAAACCTCAAGGCTAAAGAGAAGAACGAATGAGAGAATTTAATTCAAAGTTCCAAGAGCAAGAGAACCTTGCATCTTTCACGTACTTTTAATTAAACATTGTAATTCTTAGCGGAGAACATACAAGTATAAGAGTGGTAGATGAGAAGTCTATTAACTAATCTATAACCTTTGGATTATTCACTAGTGAAATTCAGTTAATTGGCTGCCAACATGAAAAAATAGACGTAGGCTTGAATAAAGTCAAACTACTATAAATTCTCTGTACACATTCTCTTTCCCCTTACTCTCTCTGTTTATATAATGTGTTAGTAGATTTATGCACAATGCTACTTTTGAGGGGATCTCAAATTTTACTAACTAATATCGTTCGATCAAAGTTTTGAGAAGACTGTTAAATTCCTCATTGATTTAAAATTACCTATTCATCCATTCTAGGTGATAAAATTAGCCACAACATATATCATATTTCTTTTTTAGTAGCATCAACATCTTTCGATTTGTTAGTTAGATACATCATAATATTGTTATTGTCAGCGTGATTTACTCAATTTTAAAATGTGAATCTTTTAAGTGAAACAAGGCTAAATTTTCCTTTAAATTGCGTCGGTGGCATAAACTTTGATGGCAGTCACAATTACATCACTAAGTTTTCATCCAATGCACTTGACTCTATTTCTTTAATATCGATGCAATTTTGACCGGCATTTGCCATAAGTCATCTGCTCGTCCACCGGTGGCGGCGGAGTGTCCCTCTTTTACATTTTTAGGCTTTTCAGTGTTTCTTTTTTTTTGTGATTTTTCTGTAGCTCACATGGTGTTAGGTTGGACGCCATGGCAACCCCGTCGGCCGTCATCTGAGCTCCATGTCATCATTTTGCTAGAAGTTAGTCTGATAACCATCAATATTCATAAATTACGAAACAAAAATAAAAGTAGTTGCAATATATGATTGAAGACACTGTTCCATTATCTGATTGCAAATACTAACCAGGTTTAATCATTATAAGGAAAATTACTCAGATTTTAAATTTCTTATCTATTTGAACTGTTGCAGAAAATAAAAGAGATAATTGTACCAAAAGTTTTGAAACTTATTGCAAAATTGCAATTGAACTGTAGAATTTTGAAAATTTGCAATCAAGTTCCTTTTCAACTTTGTTTAATTTGGCTAATGAAAAATCTTGATACGGTTTTTTTAGTACTTTTTTTTTTGCTTCAAAGCTTTTTTATTACTTTAACACGGCACCAGGCACCACATAAGAAACATGAAATTTTTAATAAAACAGAAAACAAAAGAATAGGAAAAGTAAAAAAAAAAAAGCAACTTTGTTGTTTATCTTCTTCTCTCACCAAATGACGAGTAAACCATTATTTTAAACGAGGAAAAGAAGCGGTGATATCAAATCGAAATTATCTACAAAAGGGAAATCAATCAAAGTCTACAAATGAATTGGGCATCGTACATAGGACAAGAACATCTATGAATTTACTTTCATATTGGCATGTCTTGATCATTTTCTTCAAGATCCTTAGACAAGTCGGGTCATCATCCACCTCGAGGACCTACAAACCTGCTGGATATTGATCGGCGACCACATCTCCGGCTTTCCAAGAATAGTTTGTCGTTGGCGTTGACGTGGACGCCTCGTGTCTCTCTCAAACTTATTGTCTCTTCAAAAGTGCAACTGATCCCAAAATCAAAGAACTCAAGAGTGGTTCTCTCTGCAGCCCCGAACTAGAAAATTTCAGAGACTATCATCAAAGTAGTGCTCACTTCATTATTTGAAAAGTCCCAGTTGAGAAACGCCCGAAACAGAAAAAAACCTTGAGGATTCGTTTGGTGGGTGTCGCTTTTTGAGGGGGAAGTAATCAAACCCTGATTTTCTGTTTCGAGAATTGTGGGTTCAAAATCCGAAGCCCTTGATCTTCTGAGCTCGAGTGGACATAACCATAGATCTGGGGTCATAATTGGTGCGAGGTCGGAGGAGTTCGTGGTCTGGGGTCATAATTGGTGGTGATTGGTGCAAGGTCTGATGTGTGGCGGCCGGTGATGGTGAGCCGATCGGTGGTGGTGGCGGCGCCATTTTGGAAATGGTGGTGTTGGGGCGTGGCCGCGGATGTTATGGATTTTTTTAATTCTTATTGCTTTTTTTTTCCCTTAAATTCTTAAGTTTTTCTGATACAACACTTGACCACCACATTGGCGCCACGTGTCTGAAGAGAGTAACAAAACAAAAATCATGTTAGCATTTTCATTAGCCAAATTAGACGAAGTTAATGGATGAATCAATTGCACATTTTTAACAAGTTTTAGTGCTTTGATTACACTTTGGGAAAAAGTAAAAAAAAAAAATCTCAAACTATACCTATTATGACACATTTAGGCTCCGTTTGTTTCACGGAAAATGACTTCTTGAAAAATATTTTTCGGTTTTTTCGGCATTTGGGGGGCAAAAAATAGGATAATCCTGGAAAATATTTTCCTCTTATGAAAAAATTTCTTTGAAAAATGTGGAAAACGTTTTTCTCATTTTGAAAAAAGGAAATCATTTTCCCCCGCTCGCCACCATCGGTCGTTGCCCGCCGTTGGTCGCCGCCTCTGTCGACCGTTGGCCACCGTTCACCACCGCTGCCAATTGCCAGCCGCCCACCGCCACCAATCGCTGCCAAAAATCAATTTCTTGACAAATGACGGAAATTGTTTTCCAGTTCATTTTTAAGTATTAGCCAAACACTAAACAAATATTGTAATTTTCTTGAAAAATGACTTCTTGGAAATTTTTTTCGAAAGTATCACATTTTTTGTGAAACAAATGAAGCCTTAATCTGAACTTTTTGTGACATCAAAAATCTCAAACTATGCCGACTAAGACACATTTATCCTAAACTTTTTCTAGTAACATAAAGAACTCCAAACTTGTATCTATGTGACACATTTATCCTCCGTCAATGTATCGTCAAATAATTTTTCAGCCAAAGTAATATCGTTTTTATTTCACTTGAGTCACGTGGCCGCTATGTGAACATTATTTGCTTTCTGGCATCCATGTAAATAGTTTTTTAATGGCTCTCAATGACCAAAGGGTAATTGTGTTTGTAACGACTCAAGAACTACATCCCGTTATTTTTCCTCTATTTAATTTATTTATTATTTTCTATCAATATTTATTCTTTATTTACGATAATCTTAGTAGCTATCTTAATTTAACAGACATGGCAACTTCTAAGATACTTATAAACATACTTAGTTTTATACATATGCCTCAAGTATATTTTTACAATATAAACTAACTTTCCTTACTATGTACAATCAAAATTTAGAAGGTTACCCTCTATTACGGTTACTCTATCCCTCCATACTCAGACTAGATTGTTAGGACTTCTTTCTCATCCTAACTAGGGTACTTTCCTAAGGCGTCACTCCGTCTTGAAAACCTAATGGTTTATTGAAATCACACAGAGGACCCAGGAGCATTCCTCTACCTACTCACGACTTCCTATTGAGAATATTCCATGTGAGTTAGCAATCCAAATAGCGGGAATACGGCGAGGCTATCTCAATTTCTCTAAAAAATAAAGGATAAGCAAGCAGCCTAGTAAATGAAATCACTAGGTCTAAAATAGAATATTCATCCAATACCTAATGCAGTGGTGTAAATGCTATTAAACAAAGCTATCCCGTATTCTCCTGTAAAATGAATGTCATGTATTTCACTCATCAAGTATGCGCATGCAATGACAAATTCATCAAGATTTCTGAGTTATGATCCAAACCAGTCATGTGTCTACCACATAAGAGAGAAAGGCCTCAATGTTGACAATTGCATCACCCTGAAGTTCAAGGTTCAAGCCCTCACTAACAATCACATCCTTCAGTTTGATAAAACGAAGCCAAATGTATAGCAAAACCCACTCCCGGATCACCAGGTAGTGGGTATGATATTCGGAGAGGAGGAGTTAGACGAAGAGGAGCTTAGAGTAATAAAGGCATGCCATGCAGACAAGAGATTTGTTCACGAAGCCCGCAAGAGAAGAGAAATTGTGGATACCCTGGGGCAGCATAGCGGAGGCTACAACTATATAGTTTTATATTCAATCCCACCACGTTTCTTCAAAAAGGCGAAAGAAATAGTGCCGACCGGTGGAGAGATATGGAGGACATAGAGGAGGTGCCAAAAAAGAGCCTTTTCGAGAAAAACTCCTTTAAGACAATTGATGAAATCGTCCCTATTGTGACAAATGAGAAAGAAGCTGACCCATTAGGTGGACCAAGCATCACAGAACGCTTCAATAACATCAAGGGAAAGCTAAATTTCGTCTTCGAAAAGTTGTTAGATTTGCTCCAATGGTCGAGAGAAGTGAGTTAAGCGCGGGTCGCGAGCGACGCACTTTCACTGGAGTTGCACACAAGGGTCGAAAACTAAGGCCGTAGGCTGACTACAATAGAGAAACGATTTGAGGAATTAGTAATCATGGTCGGTAAGTTGAAGGAACGAATGAACGAATACGGATCCAGCATTAGAGGTGCCCCTACTCGAGCCGACCTCCTTTAAGTGGTCAAAAGAAGTGAGGAGCGATTCTAGACTTACGGGCATAGATGGAGGTTGCGTACCTCACAAATAAATCCTCCGTTGACTGGGGAGGAGCTAATCGGGTACTTTCTGAGAACCTTTCCGTACGAGCTCTTCCAACACATGACCGTGACCACCTACGACTCGTTCTCACACCTGCTGCGGGTCGGCGAGGAAGTTGAATGTGGACTCGCCAACAGAAGGATAAAGAGTAAGGATGCTAAAGGGCCCAATGTGCCACCCTCTAATAGACCTGATAAGACATCTCATGCTGAACCCAGATGCGGGTACAATTCTGAAGACTTGGATGACCTCATTGGGATGATTGAGACTATAGAAGCTTTTGTAATTGACCTAGACAAGATTGACAATTGGATAAAAGAGAATGATTACGTAGTCAAGCCACTTACAATTAGCATCTTTAATGAGGACGCGAATGATGACCCCGAAGGAGAGGCTAAGGGTGTCAAGCCGATTATGATAAAGATCCCTCCAGTAGAACAGTATGATCCCAAAGCGGTTCATTGGGACTACGGGACGGGCGAAATAGATGTAATGATGAGGTCAGGGAGGTGTTATGCACCAAAAGAGGGAGAGATCGAGAAGAGAGACGTAACTAAAGAAGATGCTGAAAAGCCGTTAACCATCATCAAAACGAGCGAATTTGAAGTGATAGAGCAGTTACGGAAAATGCCGGCCCAGATCTCACTACTGGATCTGTTCGTGAACTCATAAAAGCATAAAAATGCGCTGATGAGGGTCCTGAATGAGGAACACGTACCTGAGACGATAAACGAAATACAACTGTAGAGCTTTGTTAGCACCATCCTATTAAAGGATCAAATCGCCTTCTCGGATAAAGACTTTCCCATGGATGGGCGGGCTCACAAAAAGGCATTGTACATATCAGTGAGAAGCCACGATAAGCAAGTGTCCCATGTATTGGTGGACAATGGGTCGGCCTTTAATATATGCCCTTTGGCCACTGTCGCGACCCGGTCCCGAAGAAGAGGGATTGGGCTAATGGATTGCTAGGCCCATTTTGAATTGTGACGGGGCTTTGCTCGGGCCCTCCCAGGCCCGTACCAAATCGCGTCAGGAAATCGAGATCGACTTTAGTGTGGTCGGGTGACATGTGCATCGGTGTATGTGCATTTGGAGTCGCCACCAATCATTCTTTGGAGGGTATGACTGGAAACCCTATCGAGCGATTGGGAGGAATCGTTCGATTCTGCGGAAACCAGAGATTTGAGTTCGGGGACTTAGTTACGCCAATATTGCTATTGACGCCCTTTCGGTACCTGAGTTGAGTGATTCTCTAATCTAAGGAGTTCATGCAGGCGATGTTAGGTAAGGTAGGCTCTAAAGAGTCTAGAGTGTTCATGCAAGTGGGAGTATCTATCCTATCAATCACAATCATCAAAAATAAAAGCGCAATCAAGGAATTCAAACAGGGAGAAATCACATCACATCAAGTCAAGGCAAACAAAAGGAGTCTTAAAAAAAACTTAGGAAAACAAGCCAATTAGGTTCAAGAATGGTTCAGGATAATTTGGGATAGTTTGGGTCAGATTGACCAGATGGGCAAAATGGTCATTTTGAAAGGTTCGGGAATTCAAAATTTGTGAAAATAGGTCAAACCAGTTGTATGTGGTTTTTCCTTATTTCCACCATTTTTTAGAATTTTTCTGGATTTTTTAGAATTTTCTGGAATTTTTTTTAGGCTTTTTCTAAGACTTTCTCAGGGTATTCCTATTTTTTTGGAATATTTCCTATATTTTCTAGAATTTTTATTTTGATTTCCTATATTTTTCCTATTTTCCTAAGCATCTTCTATATTTTCTAAAATATTTTTAAAATTTTTCTAAAGTTTTTTTTTTACAAATTTTTATGATTTTTATGATTTTTTTATTGTTATTATATATTTTTTATATTTTTCTATAATTTTCGAATTCTCTAAATTTTTATAAGATTCTCATAATTTGTTTTTATTATTATTTATTTTTTTATTTACTTTTGTATTTTCATTCGATTATTTACTTATCTATTATTTTATTTATTATTTATTTATTTATTTATTTTCTTTATTTGATTTCCATTCTATTTACTATATTTTTTTAATGTTTACTTTTATTAATATCTATTTACTTTATTTATTTATTTGTTATCCTATATTTTTAATTTTATTTTTTGGTTTCTATTTTTATTTATTATTTTATTTTTTGTTTTATTGTTTTATTTCTATTTTATCCTATTTATGTTTTATTATTTTATGATTGATTATTTATTTTACCTATGTTTTTTTCATTTTATTATATTTTCTATTCTATTATCATTTTATTTTATTATTATTATTTTAGAATTTTATTTATTATTTTTTTGAAATTTTCTGAAAGTTTATTATTATTATTATTATCTATTTTCATCGTTACTACTTTTTATTGTTTTACCCTTTTTCGAATTTTTTTTATTATTATTTATCATTTTTAAAGATTTTACGAAATTATTTATTTATTATGTATTTTAATCTTTTATTATTATTATTATTATTATTATTATTATTTATTCTTAATTTTTCGGACCGGGCCGGGTCGACCCGGCCCACCTGACCCGAAGGCCCGAACCTAAAATTCTAAACCAGACTCGAAACGACGTCACATTAGGCTTTCTTAGTTTCCTATATATTTTTTTTATTTCTTTTTATTAATCTTCATTTTTTATTATTTTCTAATTTTTATTATCTTTTTATTTATTATCGTTATTTGTTATACGGACCGAGCCAAGGGACCCAGCCCAAGACCCGGCCCGGCCCAAACCTAATCGGCTAAAACCAAAACGACGTAGTTTCAATCTAATATTCTAAATTTTTGAATTTTTGAATTTTTTTTATTTTATTTCTGTTTTTCCCGCCCACTCTGATCCCACGGTCGCCCACTTACCACGTGTCTCCATCTCAACCGCTCGACCGTCATACTAAACCTATGGCTGAGATTACCCTAAGACTAAATCCTGACCGTTTACCCTACATACTCGATCAACGGTCAAGATTAATCCTATAGCCGAATCCTATCCGTCCATCATCAACGCCAACGTCTACGGCTCAGATCTAAACCCTAAACTCAATCTCTACCGTTCATCTATTTTTTATTTTCCGAAATGATTATAAAATTCTAATTAAAGCTTTTATTCTCGGAAATTACCAGATTGCGCCACGTGGGTATACCCCATCCGTCGGATCAAGTTTGTTATTTTGCCAAATTCTGTTACAATGGCCTGCTGACGTGTCGTCCACGTCATTCGTTGACTAGGTCAACTCGATGACATGTCATCTGACGTGGCTTGCCACGTCAGCGTCACGTCATCCGTTGACCAAGTCAACGAATGACTGGATTTCGTCTTCTTCGCGAGGTTCAAACCTAGACGAACGGCCGGAATACTTCCGGCGAGATCTAACGGCGAATCCATCTCCGATCAACCCGATATTGACACTAATCGATTTCCTCTCAACCCTAGGCTAATATATCCGAAAACAAACGAGATCTAACGGCTAAAACCAAGTAATCGAACCTCAAGCAGAGACAGTCATGGCGAATTCGATCTAACAATTTCGATCATAACAATACGATTCAGTCACAGGCAAGCATCTAAAGGAGTTCAGAAGACTTACCTTCGGGTCCGATTGACCTGGTATTGGTTGGCTTGAGCCAGTGGACTCGCGACCGAGTTCGCGGTAATGGAGGTTTCGATTCAACGGTTTCATGCAAAATCGAGGCAAAATAGGAATGGAAGCATGCTTAGTGAAGTTCAAGGAGCGAAACCCCTCTAAAAACACACGAAATGATGGCCGGATGTAAGATCCACCATGGATGCACAGTGAGGAGTTCAAAAATGGCGCTCACCGATTTAGGCCAAGATAGACGACGAAACTTGGTGCGGTCGACCTCTCCGGACGAGACGAAGCTTCTGAAGGTGAAATAGAGCTTCGACGTACTCTCGGCTGCTTGGGGCGAGGACTTGCAGACGACCTCTCCAAGCTCGAGAATGGTGGCTCTCGGGAACTCCTTCTCTCTCTCTCTCTCTCTCTCTCTCTCTCTCTCTCTCTCTCTCTCTCTCGATCTCGATCTCGACTTCCCTCTCTCTCTGGAATCTTCTCGAGTTAAAAAAAGTGAAGTCCCCCCTTTCTATTGGCGCCTAAACGAGCTTATATATGGCCCTCGGATTTTTCGTGTGGGAGAGAGTAAACCGACCTAATTTGCACGTGATATCGCGTGCAAAGAGGTCACTGGGGACCGGACGGAAGTTGGGATCTCGTTTGGCTCCGTTCGCTCTCCGTTGAACACAACATGGGCGCGAAATGGCTCGATTGTAAGCTACGCTTTTGGGTTTCGTTGACTATCCTCGCCTGTGGCTTTGACTGGCATCGTCGGACCGGCGCCGGCGACGACAGGTCGTCGGGCTTGGTTCATTCAACGCGGGATGATGTGGCTTTCCTCGCCCAGGGAGTGGATTTTTTAATTATATCCTGAGAAGCTCGAATTTGACCTGTAAAATCTTAGCTCATTCATGCGCAAATGACCATTGGGGAAGACGATACTGTGCGGGTCTGCGGGTCGGATCCAGGTCGACCCGACAGACCCGACTCGATTTAATTTGCGAAATTGACCCTCTAAACGTCCGAATTTTTCAAATTAATTTTAGGGATTGGCTTCAAAACATGTGAATTGTATGAAAATGTGGTTTTGCCCAATTTTAATGTACAAGTTGCATAAAAAACCTGAATTCTCCATTCTACCCGATTGTCTGTTTTTTCAAATTAAATGGCCTAGATGGTCGAATTAGGGCAAGCCACCACCACCGATGGATTTATCAGGCCAAAATCTATAGGGTGACGCATCCCTTTTTTCAATTAAGTCCCTACAAAAAATTTAATTTCATTTTGAACGAAACTAAGGACTAAATTGTAAAATTTTTGTGCATTTTGATCCTTTTCGCGCAATTGATCAATTCATTGAGTTTGTGGACCCAATTTTAATTTTGGAAAATAGGTGGGGATGACACGACTCCAAAAATGTAAAAATAAAAAATTACAGAATTAAAATGGAATTTCTAGGATTTTTTCAATTAATTTGGAAAGTGTGATTTACAAAGAAAGTCACATCTCCAGATTAATTTTTTCAACATTGCTTTGGCCAAAATAAAGGGAAAAATGAGGGAAAAATACTGACTATTTTTCTGTATTTTTGTGGCCTTAAATGCTATTTTTTCTTAATTTGTTTTGTATTTTCCTATTTTCTGAAAAATATTAAAAAATGCAAACAAAACAAAAAAAATCAGGAAAATTATTATTATTTTTTATCCAAAATTGGTTCCTTAGGCTATGCTAGGGCTTCCAACATTTGAATTTTTATTTTTCTCATTTTTTATTGATTTGTTTTTTTGGATTTTGAATTTTTGAAAATAAAAAATGTAAAAAATACCAAAAATATGAAAAATTATTTTTTTGCTCAAAGTTGGTTTTCGAGGCTAGGCCAAGGTCTCCAAAGCTGATTTTTCCAATTTTCTGAATTTTTATGGATTTTCTAAAAATTTCTAAAAATCCAATTGGCCAATAATCGAGTGTCAACAGCTGCCCCTCTTTGAGAGGGGTCTCGTGAGAGACCACTGTCAAAGATAAGACGACACTTGATATCTAGCCGACTCTATTGGGAAAATGAAAAGCCGTGCCACCCGCTTCTATTTATTTCTTTGAAAGCTCAAGTCCAAAGTCCTTTTTGCTCATTATGATCCAAGGAGAGAGAGATAGAGTTAAGAGGTTTACCTGAAACTTACCTGTTTGTCCCGCGGCTATCCTTGATTGATCTGGCGATGATGAAATGAACGCCTAGGGATTCCTTATAGGAATATCTTAGGATGGTTGAATTTGGACCCGTATGGTAGGTCACCCCATGGTAGATTCCTAATGAAAGAAACCCACTAAATTTAACTAAGATTTGACCCGTATAGTAGGTCACCCCCTGGTAGTGCCTGTACGAAGGACTTTGGTGCCTATACGAAAGACTTAGGTGCCTATATGAAGGACTTTGGTGCCTATACGAAGGACTTTATTGCATATACGAAGGACTTAGGTGCCTATACGAAGGACTTTGGTGGTTCATCTCATGTAGGTTTACCGGATAAATGTCAAAGAAGCTGCCATTCTGGAATCTGGGGAAATCAGGAATCCTGCAGAAGCTTAGACCGAAATTTTTATACTGAAAAGGAAAAAGTCAGAAGATTTTCGATATTTCCAGTTTTTGAATGAGTTATGCTCTGATGATCATCATCTATGAGTCATGAAGAATTTCTTTCAAAGAACGTAAGGTGACGTTAGAGGTTATCCAACGCATTCCGTCACATATCGAACATGATCAAAAATCCCTTAGGAGGATGATTTTGAGTTAAATGATTTCAAATTGCCAAATGAGTTTGCTTAAGACATCAATTGAAGTACGCTCATTAGAGACGACTCCTCACAATTTCTCAAAAGGTTAACTTTGGAAGCACTCGAATTTTCTCTCGAACCTATGTCTAAGGCTTCGGAACTATTCGCAGTGCATACAATTTGATTGATCAGAGAGGTCTTTAAGGGACCGTAATGTTGGGCTTGGTTGAAGGTTTGCAAGGGGGACCCATAAATGAGTCGAGGCCAAGGAATAAAAGGTCTTCGTTATCTGCTCCGGGTTTACAAGTCAAGAATCCTGCAAAATGAGAAAGAAATAGTCTTGCTCGTACCTTTTCGAGCGATGCCTAAAATCATTCAATCTTTATGTTAACTCAAGCGCCTTAATCAGAAAAGACTTTCACGGGTTGTAACGTAGGTTAGGATTGGGGACCAAGGAAGAAAAAGGCTTATTTTGGCTATGAAAATATATGAGGTGGGTTCAACGTTGGTGATCATTGCATCTTATCCCCAGCTCGGCCCTCTAGAGTTGTCCTCAAGGAACGCCATCGTTGTATGGGGATGGTGTGGACTTCTGCTGACGTCGCTGTTCGAGGATGATGTGAACTTCAACAAGGGAGATGTCGGTGATCTTTGGAGATTCGCTACGGTTCTTGGTCTTTTGGAATAGTATCCAAAGAACATCATTGTTGTATGAGAATGGTGTCCACTTCTGCTGATACCATCATTACTCGCGAACGGTGTAAACTTCTACTGAGTATATTCTGCAACTTGACTCCTTTGAAGAGTTTTTTCTTTTGCAACCAGATCTCGTTGGGGATTTACGAAGGAGATAATATGCATAAATTTTTACTGAGTCCGCAAATGTACAAGTAAAATTCAAAGGTATTCAAAAATGAACATTGATTTGAATGGGTATTAGCTTTGCTTTTGATTGGCGCCTTACTCTTTTCTCTTTTGCTCTTTTCTCTCTTCTTCTTTCTTTTTTTTTAAATTTATGCCTGGGACTGGCTCTTTTTTTCGTTTTTCGCTTGTCCCGCCTTTTTATTTGACCTTTTGTCTTTTTCCTCTTTCCTCTTTTTTTTGCTAGAAAGAAGAATTTCTAATGATTGTGTCGTGTATACATGCTTATATATATAAATCCAGCACATTCAGAGAGTTAGCTCAGGAACTCTACGTAGACCCAATTCTCCTAAGTCCCTCCGCTTTGGGGTGGCGCCATCTTCATCTCAGAATAGGCAATGATCACCAACGGGGGTTTTAAGAAACGAATATGTAGGCTCAATTGGGCTATACAAAGGATAAAAAGTGTATATGATAGCGAAACGAATGCTTTTCGTCGTCTTAAGGCACTTGAATTACCGTATGAGGTTGAACGTAAAGAAACACTCGAAAATTAATGTTAGTCCGAGCAAAAAGATTTCTAACCATTTACCCCCTGTCGCTGCTAGAACTACTTCCGTCTGGCCCCGATGTGGGGTGGTTCTTGACAGGGTTTAAGAAATGAAACCGCCGCTCAAATGAGTTGTCAATAGTCACCTGTAGTGTTTAGGATAGAGAAATGATCGCCTCTCGTCGTCTCAATCTGTGTAGTCACTGCGAATAATTCCTACGTCCCTAGGCAAAGGCCTTCACTCATCGCTCAAGTGTGTATAGGGACGTGTTTGGGCATGGTTTGCCTTTCATCGTCTGAGGTGCTTCAATTGATAAATCTTAAACGCCCTCATTCGGAAATTCATTTCAATTTCATCAGAACTCGATCTCCGTAGGGGATTATGATGCATGAGGTATGTTTCAAACATGGTTTGGATAACTTCAAAACTTTTGAATCGCAATACGAATGAGGTTCCAAGCGGGATATGTTCCTCAAGACGTGGGTTTGTTAAAACATTTGGACCTCATTCGAAAACATTATTAATTTTGTGTATTTTCTAATCCTTGGGATTCAAATGATATGACTTTGAAAATTTTAGAATATCAGGAAAATGATACCTACCTGCTCGTTGCGGCAGAGGATCTCTTCGATTATGCGCTCCAATCCGTGCACATCTGTATAACTGTGAGAATTTGTAACCTGTCCATTGTGGTGTCGAGCCCCTGTAAAGAACAAACGTGAGGTGTAAATATGTGTTCTCAAATTCAGGATCAATTGGAACGATACCTCCTTACTCCTGATTGTTAACTGGGCGCATCGGTAAGCCATCCCTCTCGTAGATTTCTTATCTTCATAGTTCTCTGATCCAAAAGGATTTGTCTGAGTTATTTCCTCTATCTTGGAGTTTCTTTTAATCCTGCAATGCAGAGAAAACAATGCAAATGTATACATGTATGCTTGGGATGCAATGGAGTGGTCCTTAATGTGGCTCGGATATCTTTGAGATGTGGAAGTTGATCAAATCTTCACTTTATTCAAGGATAATACTTCTTGACAGCATCTGCATTTACAGGACTTGCTAATTCTTCTCCGTCCATATTTACAAGAATTAACGCGCCGCCGAGTAAAACTTTCTAGATTACATACGGACCCTCGTAGTTTGGCGCGAACTTTCCCCCAGGATGGGGCGCATTGGGGAGCATTTTCTTCACAACTAGATCCCCAGCTGCAAAACTTCTAGGTCTTACTTTACGGTCGAACGACTTAGCTACTCGCTTCTGATACGCCTGCCCATGACAAATAGCCTTCAGCCGCTTTTCATCAATAAGATTCAATTGCTCATGCCTCTATCGAATCCATTCAGCTTCTGAGAGCTCTGTTTGGGACAATATTTGCAGAGAAGGAATTTCAACCTCAATAGGAAGAACAGCTTCCATGCCATATACCAGGGAATAAGGTGTTGCCCCAGTTGAAGTCCTGATCGAAGTCCGGTATGCCATCAACGCATATGGCAGTCTCTCATGCCAATCTCGGAAGTTCTCTGCGGTTTTAGCCAGGATCTTCTTAATATTCTTATTTGCCGCTTCCACAGCCCCATTCATTTGTGGACGGTATGGAGAAGAATTAAGGTGTCTGATCTTAAAATAATCCAAAAGGTTGTCAACCACCTTATTGTTTAGATTGGATCCATTGTCTGTAATGATGGCTTGTGGCGTTCCATATCTTGTGATAATGTCCCGTTTGATGAACTTGGCGACACTCTTAGCCGTAACATTGGCATATGAATTCGCCTCGATCCATTTAGTGAAGTAATCGATAGCCACCAAGATGAAGCGATGTCCATTTGAGACTTTAGGGTTTATTGGCCCAATCATATCAATTCCCCACATGGAAAACGGCCAAGCCTCGGACATTTGGTGAAGTTCATTAGGAGGGGCATTAATCCTGTCTCCATACACTTGACACTGATGGCAAGTTCTTACGTGTTGGTTGCAATCCGATTCCATGGTCATCAAGTAATAACCGATTCTCATAATCTTCTTAGCAAGAAGATGCCCATTCATGTGCGGCCCGCATTCTCCTTCATGAATCTCCTGCATGAGTAAATTTTCTTCTTTGGCGTCCACGCACCTCAAGAGAACCGAATCGAACGACTTTTTATACAACGTCTGGCCGCTAAGAAAGAATTTTGTAGCCACCTTGGTTATATACTTCTTATCTCCTATTTGGCTTCCTGGGGGGTATTCTCCCTTCAGCAAGTAATTCTTGATATCGTGATACCAAGGCTGATCGTCGAACCCCTCTTCAATTACCATGCAATAAGCGGGCTGACTGATGATGTCAACTTTCAATGGCCTGATGTCTAAGCCTTCTGTTACTTGCAACATGGATGATAGGGTAGCGAGCGCGTCAGCAAAGTGATTCTGAGTCCTCGGTAGGTATTCGAAATCGACTTCCTCAAATTCTCCGATCATCTCTTCCAGGTATTTGTGGTAGGGGATGAGCTTAGAGTCTTTGGTTTTCCATTCACCTTGGGTCTGCAAGATGATTAACATGGAATCCCCATAGACCTGCAGTCTCTTCACTTTCATGGTGAGGGCCAGCTGTAGCCCTAGGATACATGCTTCATACTCAGAAATATTATTGGTACATGGAAACACTAGCTTGGCCGCTACTGGGTAATGCTGACCCTCTGGGGAGATTAAAACTGCCCCAGTCCCAGATCCAGTTAGGTTTACGGCTCCATCAAAATACATCGTCCATTTGTCTTCGGACAAGTTTGCAATACGATCTTCTGACTTCTCATCACCTGGGATACCAAATCCCTAGGCATTTTCTGCTAACATATCTGCTATGGCTCGTCCTTTTACGGACTTCTGTGTTGAACTTCTGACATCAAATTCTGATAGGAGAACTTGCCATTTAGCCAATTTCCCAACCAAGGCTGGCTTTTCCAACAGATACTTTATCGGGTCACTTTCTGTGACCAACTGAATATGGTGATGTAAGGTATACTACCTTAGTCTATGCATCACCCATATCAGCGCCACACACGTCTTCTCGACTGCAGGGTAATTCATTTCTGACATAGTGAACTTTTTACTCAAATAGTAAATAGCCATTTCTTTGTTGTCCTCCGGGCTAGTTTGAGCCAGCAAAGCTCCCAAGGATTCTTGATGCACAGTGAGATAAAGTGTCAGTGGCGAGCCGGGTATAGGAGGAACTAACACTGGTAGCGAGATGAGGTATTCCTTAATTCTTTCCAGCGCTTGGTGGCATTCAGAGTCCCACTTCACCTTGGCTCCTTTTTTCAGCAGCTTGAAGAATGGCTTAGCTATTTCGGAGAGTTGACAAATAAATCTGGCGATGTAATTGAGTTTCCCCAGTAAACTCCTTACTTCTTTGACGGTTGTGGGGGCCCGAAGGTCTAGTATCGCCTTGACTATTGAAGGATCAATTTCAATTCTTCGGTTGCTCACTATGAATCCTAACAGTTTTCCTGACTGTGCCCCGAATATGCATTTAGCAGGGTTTAACTTTAATCTGTATTTCCGCAGTCGTTCAAATAACATCCTCAATATCTGAATATGATCTTCCCCAGGCTTAGATTTCGCGATCATGTCGTCAACATAGACTTCTATCTCTTTGTGCATCATATCATGAAACAGAGTTACCATCGCTCTTTGGTATGTTGCCCCTGCGTTTTTCAGGCCGAAAGGCATAACCCTATAGCAGAAGGTGCCCCATGGCGTTATAAAAGAGGTTTTGGCCTTATCCTCTTCTTTCAATAGGATCTGGTTGTATCCAGAAAACCCGTCCATGAACGAAAACATCTCAAAACCGGCAGTGCTGTCAACCAAGACGTCAATATGTGGAAGGGGAAAATCGTCTTTTGGGCTTGCCTTGTTCAGGTCGCGATAATCTACGCAGACCCTGACTTTGCCATCCTTCTTCATTACAGGGACAATGTTGGCGACCCATTCAGGATAAGAGATCACCTCGATGAACCCCACTTTAAGTAATTTCATCACTTCCTCCTCAATCTTTTTAGACAGTTCTGGCTTTGTGCGTGTTGACACCTGATTTTTAATCATTTTTTCTATTGCTAAAGTAATAAAAAAATTCATAAAAATTCATAAAATTGAAAAATCAACTTTGGGGACCTTAGCCAAGCCTAGGGAACCAATTTTGACAAAAAAACGATTTTTCATATTTTTAGTATTTTTACGTATTTTTTATTTATTTATTTTCGAAAATTAATAGAAAATCCATAAAAATTCATAAAATTGAAAAATCAACTTTGGGAACCTTAGCCAAGCCTAGGGAACCAATTTTGACCAAAAAATAATTTTTCATATTTTCGATATTTTTCGGTATTTTTATTTTCGAAAATTCATAAAAACAAAAAATTAAGAAAAATGAGAAAATTAAAAAATCAAGTTTGGAGCCTTGGCCAAACTTAGGCAAATATTTTCGAACAAAAAAATAATTTTTTGTATTTATATATATTGTTTATATATTTTAGAAATTATGAGAATATTTAATAAATAATAGCATTTGAGGCTACAAAAATATATAAAAATAGTCAATATTTTTATTTTAAATCCCTTTTCATGTTGGTTATCACAAATTTAAAAAATCCAATTCGGGGTCGTGTATTCCTTCATGAGCCTAATCTCGAACCGAGTCTAAAAAATTCAATTTGAGTCAATTTATTTTCATTTTTTCACTTTTAGGAGTTGTGACATTGTTCTCTAATATTTCAAATTTTTATATTGGCCCAAATTATACTCAGAATGACTCAATTGTGCAAAAGGGCTTTAATGAAATTCTGCATTATTTTCAGTGGCAAGAAATGAGCTTAAATTTGACATGTGGTAAATTTTAACTAAGTATAGGGAAGGTATGTCATAAATTGTAAGGAGATATGGACTTAAAGAAATATTTTTTCAGGGACTAAATTGTAAATACTTAAAATTCAAGGACTAGAGTGCAAATACCTAACTCTTGAAGGATTATTTTACAAATAATAAAAAGAAGAGTTAGTGGATAAATTAGAATAGAGAAGGGAAGATGAAGAAGAGGAGATGAAGAAGAGAAGTTGGAGAAGAATGGATGGAGAAAATAAGATAAGAATAGAGAAGGGAAGATGGAGATGAAGAAGAGTTAGTAGAGAAATTAGAATGGAAGATAAGAATAGAGAAGGGAAGATGGAGATTAAGAAGAGTTAGTGGAGAAATTAGAATGGGAGATAAATATGGAGAAGGGAAGATGAAGATGAAGAAGAGTTAGTGGAGAGATTAGAATGTGAGATAGAGATGGAGAATGGAAGATGAAAATGAAGAAGAGTTAGTGGAGAAATTAGAATGGGAGATAGAGTTAGTGGAAAAATTAGAATGGGAGATAGAGTTAGTGGAAAAATTAGAATGGGAGATAGATGAGTAGGTTATAAAAGGAGGAAGAAGTGAGCTTGAGAAAGGATTCTTGAGAGAGAAAATTTGAAGTGTTTGGGGGAATTTTTTAGAGAGAAAATTGGAAGTGTTTAGGATGAAATTTTTTGGAGAGAAAATTTTGGATGTTTGAGAGAGTTTTGGGAGATAGAAGAAAAATTTGAGAGAAAGAAAATACCAAAAGAGAGAGAATTTTGAAGATGATGGGAGTTTAAAGCTAGGGGTTATCATCACAAATTCCTTCATCGATCAATATAAATCAAGAGTTCATCCTCGTCAACGAGCAAGCAAATTCGAGCTAAGTGTTTTTATTTATTCATTTATTTATGGTTTTACTCGTAAATTAGCACAAATTGTATATACTTTCTCCATCTCCCTTTTTTTTATTTCCATATTTATGTCAGGAGAATGATATCTCTATGTCAACAGCAAAAATCTCGTAGAGATGCAAAAATCGGCCCAAACAAGCTCCTAAGCTGTCCATCGATTTCTCAACTGATCTGTGACTAAAAGTGCCTCTTAATTCAAAAGAAACTCTCTATATTGGGAACATAGAGAGCAAATATCAATTATAGAAATCCCTCCCAAAAAAACGGGAGATAAGTACTCTTTCCACTCTTCTGGTTTTAGGTGCAGATTAGCACATATTTTGTATACTGACACTTCACTCTATTTTATGTCAGGAAGCCACAGCTCTATATCAATGGTCAACCCTATGGAAGCACAAAATCGGCTTGGAGGAGTCCTCAAGCGCGCACAAATTTCAAATTGTTGAATCAATTCGTTGTATTTCATTTTAAAGAATTCATACCCCAAAATGGAGAGGACAAAGTCCATCCGCAATTTAAATACCTGCACCATAAATCCCAAAAGGAAGAGCCAAGCCAATGCTTAGCCTCCCATTGGAGGTTTTTACTTACAGTAGTTAAATACCTGCAACTTAAATACATGTACCTTAAATCCCAAAGGGAAGAGCCAAGCCAATGCTTAGCCTCCCATTGGAGGTTTTTACTTACAGTAGTTAAATACCTGCAACTTAAATACCTGTACTTTAAATCCCAAAGGGAAGAGCCAAGCCAATGCTTAGCCTCCCATTGGAGGTTTTTACTTACAGTAGTTAAATACCTGTAACTTAAATACCTGTACCTTAAATCCCAAAGGGAAGAGCCAAGCCAATGCTTAGCCTCCCATTGGAGGTTTTTACTTACAGTAGTTAAATACATGCAACTTAAATACCTGTACCTTAAATCCCAAAGGGAAGAGCCAAGCCAATGCTTAGCCTCCCATTGGAGGTTTTTACTTACAGTAGTTAAATACATGCAACTTAAATACCTGTACCTTAAATCCCAAAGGGAAGAGCCAAGCCAATGCTTAGCCTCCCATTGGAGGTTTTTACTTACAGTAGTTAAATACCTGCAACTTAAATACCTGTACCTTAAATCTTAAAGGGAAGAGCCAAGCCAATGCTTAGCCTCCCATTGGAGGTTTTTACTTACAGTAGTTTAAATACTTGCAACTTAAATACCTGTACCTTAAATCCCAAAGGGAAGAGCCAAGCCAATGCTAGGCCTCCCATTGGAGGTGTTTATTCACTGTCATGTACTTCCTATAATTTAATTTTTGAATCATCAGACCCAAAAGATGAGTAGGTCGTAATACTGCACAGAAGTCGTTAACACACTCCCTCTTTCGGCTTCAGGGAATCTTTAACACTTAAAAAATATAACAAATAAAAATATATACCATCCACGCATCCTATTTAAAAAGTGAAAACACAAAAGAGAATACCCTACTAGAGTCTTAGGAATAAATCAAGCCCGAGTTGCCAAATTAGGATATCCATGAAATTAAGGTACCGAAAGGGCATTAGTTTTAATTAACTAGTGTAACCAAGTCCCCGAGCCCCTAATCTCTGGTTCGCAGGAATAAATTAGTTCTCCCGCTAATTTATTTAGGTTTCTAATCGACCTACCAAGAACGATTAGTGGCGACTCCAAATTTTAAAATCATTTAAACAAAAACCAAAGTTGCGATTCGGTAGGGCTTGGGAGGGTCCGCGTTAGGTTAGTCAAATCTAATTAACCTAATAATCCGTTAACCCCCTTTAAAATTTAAAATTTTTTTAGAGGGTCGCGACAGTGCGCCGAAGTTTTTATTTTTTAGCTGGAACACTTGGGTCTGTTGGAAGTGAATGCTCGACAATACTCGGATCCAGACCCGGCATATCCGCATAGGACCAGGCGAATACATCTTGGTATTGCTTGAGAAGTTCGATGAACCGTGATGCTTCTAGGGAAGACAGACCTCCTCCGATTTTTACTTCTTTCACATTTTCAGCATCTCCCAGATTGATTGTGATGGTATTCTCCGCGGTTAGAGGCCTTTGTTCCTCGAATCTATTCCAGTCCCTCGTAATCTCGCTAGCATCCTCATCTCTTTCTTCTTCAATTTCATAGGAGGGATTAACAGCGTAGCCTGAGTCACTTAATAACCTGTCATGCACATGAGGGATGGTATGCCTGAAATGTTCATGGGCATGGTTAGTATTGTGCTGTCACAAACACAAATGCATGATTTATGAAGAAGATTCTGAAAGTAATTTTTTTTTCTAAAAAACAGAAGAAAGATGGGGAACTTATCCTCATTTCATTGGACATTCTTGTTCCCTCGAACGTTTTTTTTTAAACAGGAATCATGTGGCAAATCGATCCTCAAGCTTCAAGGATTTGAAGTCAAGCATCATCATCGGATCGATTTGCGGTTCCACATGTCCTCAACAAAACCAATGAGACTTTTATTTCATGAATGAAATGGACCGCATTACAACGTCTACTGCCTGGACCAGCGGTCGAAGATCCAAGGGTGTTTTTCAAGGAAAATGAAACAACATGGACTGAGGTGCAAAGAAAGTAATGATGGAATCTAAATGCATCAAAGGAAAGGGATAGAAAAGGCCTCTTTACACAGATAGGGCAGATTCCTCGTCCAGCTGCTCAATGACGACGTTCACAGTATCCTCCAAGAACGGGTTAGAAAGATCAGGTTCTGCCTGGTTCTGGACAGTTTCGTCCACCAACATCTTCGGGCGCTCAGAGAAATACTGATCTAAAGGGCTAGTGATCGCACGAGCTCTCCCTTTCCAACTTCCAGAGCCAATGAACAAACCAGACCTGCCTCCCTGGCCTCCACGGCCCCTGCGTTGGCCTCGGCCTCGGCATCCATAACTGTTCTTAGAGCCATCACTGAATTTACCTGTATACCCTAAGCCTGCCCGTCGCTGGTTGACGTCTAGCTGCAGTGGCGATCGGATACCCTGGCCATCCTTTCCTAATCCACGTCCGGGGATGAACCCATATGCCAGTAATATCTTCCCAGGAGCTAGAGTGTAACGAGAGGGTTCAGGAATTCTTCTTTTAGCCCCGGGGGGCGTATGCGTGACAGCCACCAATTCGAGGGAGTGGTAACTAGCTTCTTCCTTTTGTTCGGGTTCTATATACGGGATTGCGCCCCTTTGATAAGCCGCCAAATCCGTCTCTCCGTGCACAGTTATGATTTTCCCATTTACCAAGAATCTAACTTTCTGGTGTAGGCTCGAAGGTATTGCGCCTGCTGTATGGATCCAAGGCCTGCCCAGGAGAAGTCCGAAGGCACTTGGGAGGTCTATGACCTGGAATCCAATAGAGAACTCTACTGGCCCGATGTGCACGTCTAGGTCTATCTCCCCGACTACATTCTTCCTCATCCCATCAAATGCTCTGATGGTGGCCTTTGAGGTGCGGATCAGCTCTTCATTTATACCTAGATTCCTGAGCGTAGCCAGTTGGCATATGTTAAATGCCGAGCCATTATCAATTAATACGTGATATACCTGCTTGCCATGACTTCTTACTGATATGTACAGGGCCTTGTTATGGGCCCACCCGTCCACAGGAACGTCTTCGTCCGAGAAGGATATCTGATCCTTCAGCAGGATGGACCCTACAAAGTCCTCCAGCTGTACTTCATTAATGGTCTCTGGAACGTGTACCTCATTCAGCACCTTCATTAGTGCACTCTTGTGCTTCTCTGAATGGGTAAATAGATCTAGAAGTGAGATCTGGGCCGGCATCTTCCTTAATTGTTCGATCACTTCGAACTCACTAGTCCTCACAACAGATAACGCCTTTTCTGCGTCTTCCTTGGACACTTCTCTCTTTTCTGGCTCTCCTTCTCTCGGTGCGTAACACCTGCCCGATCTCATCACAGCATCAATTTCACCTGTGCCATAATCCCAGGGGACCGCTTTGGGATCGTACTCAAGCGGCGGAGGGATCTTTATTATGACTTTTTCAATCTTTTCACTGAGCTGCGTCTCTGACTCTTCAAGCTTAAGTTTTGACAGGGTGATCACGGTGCGATCGAGGGAGCTATTCCCTGCATCCTCCCATTCATCTACTTGATCCAGCTTGATCACAAAAGGGATTTTGGAGCCTACCATAACGATCATTTCATCTTCATCAATGTACTCGGACTCGCAACCTTCATACCATCCATCAGGTGGCGTCACAGCTGGCTCAATTGACGGCGAAAAGTCGTTCCATCTTGGTTGATCTCGGGTCCGAACTCTCTCCCTAGAAAGGCTAGCATGATCTGGGTCGTTTACATCCCCGGGCTCATTCCTGCGGATGATACTTTCGTGTCTTTCTCCAATACTCACCATGTGTTTGAACGATTGGAAGCCATATGCATACATGGGCTCAAAATATCTTTGGGGAAGAGTTCGCACGAAAAGCTCTATCGCCTCTCTCTCAGTTAATGGGGGTATGATTTGCCTGGCCTGCAGTTTCCACCTGCGTGCGAACATCTTAAATGCTTCACCTTGATTCATAGTAATGCGGGCCAAATCGTTCATGGTGACGGTGAACTTCATATTGGCCTCGAATCGTCTTAAGAACAGCCCTTCGAGCTCCCACCAGCTCAAAATCCAATCTAGGTCAATGGAACAATACCAACTCAAAGCCGAGCCTGTCAGACTTCGTTCAAAAGTGGAAATAAGGATTTGGTCATCCTCGTGATACCCGACCGTCTTAGTGAGATAATAAGACACATGATCGAGAGGGCAGCCTTCACCCCCAAATTTCTTTGGGAACGTTATCAACTATTCGGGCCGATATGGTTTCCCTCCTCGAGCGATAATAGCCCTTAATTCCGACACCATGTTCACCAAGTCCTTGGATTGATCCTCCAACTCCGCCAATCTCCTGTTCTGCCATTCTACAGTTCTCTTTAATTCCAACATCTGATATTCCTCCTCTACATGTGGTACATAAACATTTACCGCTTTCCTTGACAGCTCGCGTATTGCGAACACCATGCGATTCATACATCTTTCCAAATTGTGAAGTCTTTCCTGTGTTTCGAAGCCGTATTCCTCCTTCACAGGCTTGTCATGGTCTGAAGCTGCTTCATCGATAGCACCTACCATCTCACCCTGCTCAACGAGGTCATCCATACCTCTCCAACCGTCGAGGACTATTTCTTCAGTTCGAACGAAGAAACTTGGCGGGACAGAGTAGAGAACGTGGTAATTGTAACCCCCACTATCCTGACCAAGCATATCCATGATGTCTCTTCTTTTCAAGGCTTCCTGCAGGAATCTTTTGTCAGCCTCATGCGCTTTCTTACGACGTAGCTCTTCGTCATCCGTCTCCTCTTCGGGTTCTCCTACAACACGTTCGTTGTTCTGTGTGTGTCCACATGGGATCCCCCCTATGTCCTCTTGATCAACTTCCGGTCTGAATTCAGCGTCGGTCAAATCAACGCTCACTCGTGGGCCCTCTACCAGGGGGCTATCGTTCTGATCCAGAACTCCCAAGTCGACCAATTTGGCCAGGCATTGCACCTTTTCCCCCCTCGAGGCTTCTCTATCAGCAGGGTATATAGCTGCCAAGTCGAGTACTTCTTGCAGTTTGGCTATATCAGCCGTGAATCCTAGCTTGTCCTCCCCATTCTCATCACATATGGCATTTACCCCGCCATGGTCCGGTAGTGGGTTCTGTTGCACATTCGGTTCCTCTTTGTCGAATTCCAGTAGTCCACCGTTTATCAATGCTTGCACCCTATACTTGAGCGCAATGCAATCATCTACATTGTGCCCCTTTTCACCCATGTGATAGGCGCACGATCGAGTCTCATCAAACCCTGGAAACCTTGGCGGATTCGGCCTGGGGGGTTCTTTGGCAACCAAGCGGGCCTCTAACAGCATAGGCAGTAGCTTTGACAACGGGCGAGATAGCGGCGTAAAAGATGGCGCGGCCCTTCTCTTAGCCTCAAACCTTCTCGGGACTGGTCCGGATGTGCTTCCTTGGGCGGGTGCAGATTCTGAGAACTTTCTCGGTTTTGGAGGGTTTGGTACGAACGCGACTTCGCTTGCACTTTCCCTCTCCTTTCTAGCCGGGAATTGTCGTCTAAACGGTGGCTCCGACACCCGCTTCTCCCTGAGGGCCCATTCGTGGCGTTCCGCCACCTTGACGAGGTGCGTGAATGTCTGACAGCCCGAGGTGTTGAGTTTCTCAAAGTATTCCAGAGGTAACACCTTTAGGAATAGATCTACCAGCTCCTCCTCTGGAATAGTCGGCTTGACCTGGGTGGCTATCGCCCGCCACCTCTGGGCGAAGGTACGCATTAGCTCGTTCCTCTCTTTTTGGGTTCTCAACAAATCCTCTCTAGTCGGTGCCGTAGCCATGTTGAATTTATACTGATGTAGGAAGCTTTCGGCCAAATCCTCCCATCCATCATAATCTTCTAACTCCAGTTCAATAAACCATGCTAGAGCTGCTCCGGACAGGCTTTCTTGAAACGTGTTCATTAACAGCGAGACGTAGTCAGAGTAGTGCGCCATTTTGCGCAGGTAGTACTTCAAATGAGCACGAGGACAGCTTGTCCCATCGTATTTCCTCACAAATTTAGGCTCCTTGTAACCAGGTGGAACTTCTATCTTCGTAAATGGAGAGATCTTGTCAAAGCGAGTCAGTTCATAGCCTTGACTGCTAAGACATTCCTCTATTTTTGCGAGTCTCCTAGCACCTTCTTCTGTCTTAGTGGCGGGCTTCCCCCTTTCTTTATATGGGTTTAGCATCACTGGTTCAGCTCTAGGTGGTAACTCAACAGGTACACTCTGACTGTTTCTGACGGTTTGGTCCTCTCCGGGAGTTCGGGTCTCATCCGAGGTATTGGATGGGGACGGTCGGGCCGCCTGATCATGCGCAGGGGCAGTTTTCTCCTGGGCGGCCATCATCATAGCCCTCATTTCTGCCAGCATTGTGGCCATGGAGGTCATTTGGTTCTCCAGATTGATAACCCTCGGGCTTAGTTCCTCCTGCTCCATTTTGGTTCTTAGGCGGGTTTTAATACGGTGTCTAGTAGATTCCGTGGTTGGCAATTACCTGTTTTTAATATAAGAAAGTTAGAATGATGAATGATACAGATGAAAAAAGACTTAATCCAGTTAATTTCATGTTTTCGTGCGGTTAACGAGGAAAAGAAATGTCTTGCGTGCCCTTAGTCGCGCAAAAAGAGTTCTTTTCATCATTACCTGCTAAAAAACATGAAATTAAAAGAAGCGTAATCCGTGCCAATAGTTTTGAGAATAAAAACAAAGATGCCATGATATATATAAAAATAGATCTGAGTGCGTCTCTTTACAAAGAAAAGGCTCTCTGAGAGCGCTCAAGCTAAACATGCAACCCTAATATGGCCTAATCTCGATGGGAATTTCATTCTATCCAAGTTTGGGACGCTTCGGAGCTAAATTGTCTTCAACTTCCTTGGGAGGATCAGATTCCCAGTCACTGCTTCCCTCAATTTCGCAGTAAGTCGGTAGTCCCATATCTTCTGGTACATAGGGTTCGACTTCTGGTATGTATGGTACTATGTATTCTGGTACATAGGGTTTCACGAAGCCACGCCTGATTGTCTTGTAATGCTGGATATACTCCGGTGAAGCTCTGTGAATTTCCATCTCTCCTTCTAAGGAGTCGGGCCATTTGATGTCTTGCGGCGGCGAGTTATTCAGGCTCTCTTGGATATGTGTCACCTTGGCTGTGAGTTGCTCCTTATCCTTCTCTAAGAGAACACCCGATGGTATATCGAACGAGAAAATCCCTAGTGTCTGAGGTGGAGGGATCTCCTGTAGTACTCCAAGCTGTCTGACCACGCGGAGTGGATAATATGCTGCTCTGCCAGTAATGCCTAATAAAGGAACGGGGTCTCTGTTGTTGCAGGTGAGGCGTGCTTTGGAGAATCTTGGCCACCTAAGCCGCCACCGGAGTTGTTTTGGCTCTAGGGTCTCAAGGAACTCTTTCCAATCAGTGTAGGACTGTTTGGTGACTTCTGATTCGTTTTGGATGAAAGACTTGATTGGATGAGTATATTGGTTAATTTCTCTAAAGCTCATGCGAAGACGGTATTTCTTGAGGTGAGAAGTAAACCATATGTAAAGGAGTTCAGACGAGGCTCGGAAGGTGCCCTTACCTCGAGTTCTATAACGATTAAGGGAGATGACGGTTTCGGCTAAAATGAGGTTAGAATAATCCCACCCACAGCAAATCTGTCTAGCGATTACAGACATTACCGGATCAAAAGTAACGGGAGAAATGGGGAATAGGATGAAACTAAGGAATGCTAGAATGAATATCCTACCAGGCTTGGTTCCTTTGTCCACAGGAAGGTGAGAGAATCTGTTTATGAGGAATGACAGAGGGAATCTCCCTGAATTGCTCTTAAGGACAGGTAAGATTTCCGAAAGACCGGTATCTAAGAACTCGGCTAAGGCACTTTTGGATTCGATTCCTATAGGTGGTTGCACGAGGCGAGGATTTGTAAAATTAACCCCGATGACGGCTTTGTACTCTTCTAAAGTTGGTGTAAACTCTAATCCCTCTATGTTGAAGGTGACGGTGCTGGGATCCCAAAAATGGGCCAAGGCCTGGATGAGGGCAACTTGACACCGCACTTGCATCAGCTTGAGTAAAAATCCCAGCTTCTTCTTCACAAACGCCTGATTTGCTTCGTTGAGGTCATTCCACCACGCCTGGAGCTCATTTCTGGGGGCAGGAACCACTTGGATATCTTTCTTTCCCATTGAGTCTAAAATCTAGAGATGATATTTTGAAAAAAAATCAATTGGCATGAATTACTTAAAAATGCAGAATGCATGATGCAAATGTTATGAGTGATGCATGAAACTCCTCGATAGCATACTTCTTCTTAGGTGAAATAAAAATTAGAGTCTTTTATTTGACTTAAAAGTAATCAAACAAGAGTTCTAATTAATATTTCGCTTTAAGAGAAGTATGTAATCGAGAAGGGCCATTCAAGTGATTAAAAGTAATGCCAACATCACATTCCATTGATTAGGGCTAAAATAGAGAGCATACAACTGATATAGATCCCTAGTACATGGGTATCTAAGGGAAAGGATAGAGAGTAGGGAAATTGGTGAGAAGGGGAGTCCCCTATACATGACATCTAAAAACTTGAAAGTAAAACTGGACATAAGAACCAATGGAGTGTGATACTATTTCTATAACAGAAAAACCCTCTAGACTTGATCTTCAAGGATCGGTCTCTGGAGTCTCCATGTTCTCTGGCCCTATCTCCTCATGCTCTTCATTAGCAGGTGGTGCTTTAGAGCATTCTCCCTTTTCAGGCTTCTTCTTCAGGGTCATGAGCTTTGGGCGAGTCCTAATAGCGGGACGATGCCCCTTTTTCTCCCAAGGTACCGTCATCGGTCTGTTTTCTTTGGCGATGCGTTCCTCCTTTAGACGGCGACGCCTTTCCCTAGCCCGGCTGTTACGGATCTGCCTTTGAGTTTCACGATAGGATTCCAAGAATTTCTCGGTGTCCCTTTTTAGTTGAATATTATCTATGTGGAAGGTGGTGTGGCAATCTTCAGATGGTCCTAAATTCCTTCTAGTAAACTCTTGCCCGTGCAGGAACCGGGTGATATGAAACCTGGTATTGTGGGTGGGCCATACCACCTTCTTCTCGTGGCGAAAAGGTTCCAAGTCCGAAGCAACAGTGCGATACATTGACAATCTATCCTAAAGTTTGCATTAAATTTAATCACTTGTACGAGGATGTAATGATATGCTTGATGAAATGAAACGTGGGCATGCATGTATCCTGAGTAATTAAACGTGTACGTATAAAAAGAAGAAGGAATAGATGTGAGAAAGGAACAAACTTACCCATCGTACTCGAAGAGCGTATATATATATTTTTTATGTATACATATTCTTACGTTCAGTTTTAGGTATACCAATCGTCCATAGACATGCGCATCAGACAAGTGAGGGTTGGACTCTAGAAATAATACGCGCGGGTATGGAACCTATGGCCAAGGCTCCCACGATCCAGATGAAGCAGATTCCCCCCCCCCAAGAGCACCCGCCCAAGAGGGTTGGAGATCGCCAATCAGGATAATGAGCGGGAACGGATACGAGAGTCTCAAGTGCCATCAAACACAAGATCCTTTCGCACCCTTTCCCCATCTAAGGTAATCCTAGAAGGTGGTTGCAGTCGGGGTTTGACCGCAGGTGTGTGCAAAGTGTCGTGATCATCAGAAATGCAAGACATGCACAGCAGTTTATATCAGAACACCGCTTCTATAATCATATTCACAATCGTACATTCCCAAACTCCAACCTGCAAAAAACAATGTCAGCAATCACTCCACCCCTTATTTCTCCCATCTGCAAAAACATTTAACACCTTTGGGTTAGTGGACTTACCTCACCTTCAAGAGCGCTTGCAGGAAACATATTGGAAAACACTCAGCTTTTTAATCGGCTTAAGTCCTCTAATGGGTTAAAACCAAGTCTCCAACGGAGTCGCTAGTCTGTCGCGACCCGGTCCCGAAGAAGAGGGATTGGGCTAATGGATTGCTAGGCTCATTTTGAATTGTGACGAGGCTTCGCTCAGGCCCTCCCAGGCCCGTACCAAATCGCGTCAGGAAATCGAGATCGACTTTAGTGTGGTCGGGCGACATGTGCATCGGTGTACGTGCATTTGGAGTCGCCACCAATCATTCTTTGGAGGGTATGACTGGAAACCCTATCGAGCGATTGGGAGGAATCGTTCGATTCTGCGGAAACCAGAGATTTGAGTTCGGGGACTTAATTACGCCAATATTGCTATTGACGCCCTTTCGGTACCTTAGTTGAGTGATTCTCTAATCTAAGGAGTTCATGCAGGCGAGGTTGGGTAAGGTAGGCTCTAAAGAGTCTAGAGTGTTCATGCAAGTGGGAGTATCTATCCTATCAATCACAATCATCAAAAATAAAAGCGCAATCAAGGAATTCAAATAGGGAGAAATCACATCACATCAAGTCAAGGCAAACAAAAGGAGTCTTAAAAAAAAACCTAGGAAAACACGCCAATTAGGTTCAAGGATGGTTCAGGATAATTTGGGATAGTTTGGGTCAGATTGACCAGATGGGCAAAATGGTCATTTTGAAAGGTTCGGGAATTCAAAATTTGTGAAAATAGGTCAAACCAGTTGCATGTGATTTTTCCTTATTTCCATCATTTTTTAGAATTTTTCTGGATTTTTTAGAATTTTTTGGAATTTTTTTTAGGCTTTTTTTAAAACTTTCTCAGGGTTTTCCTATTTTTTTGGAATATTTCTTATATTTTCTAGAATTTTTATTTTGATTTCCTATATTTTCGTATTTTCCTAAGCATCTTCTATATTTTCTAAAATATTTTTAAAATTTTTCTAAAGTTTTTTTTTTACAAATTTTTATGATTTTTTTATTTTTTATTGTTATTATATATTTTTTTATATTTTTCTATAATTTTCGAATTCTCTAAATTTTTATAAGATTCTCAGAATTTTTTTTTATTTTTATTATTATTTATTTTTTTATTTACTTTTGTATTTTGATTCGATTATTTACTTATCTATTATTTTATTTATTTATTTATTATTTATTTATTTATTTTCTTTATTTGATTTCCATTCTATTTACTATATTTTTTTAATGTTTACTTTTATTAATATCTATTTACTTTATTTATTTATTTGTTATCCTATATTTTTATTATTTTTTTTTGGTTTCTTTTTTTATTTATTATTTTATTTTTTATTTTATTGTTTTATTTCTATTTTATCCTATTTATGTTTTATTATTTTATGATTGATTATTTATTTTATCTATGTTTTTTTCATTTTATTATATTTTCTATTCTATTATCATTTTATTTTATTTTTATTATTTTAGAATTTTATTTATTATTTTTTTGAAATTTTCTGAAAGTTTATTATTATTATTATTATCTATTTTCATCGTTACTACTTTTTATTGTTTTACCCTTTTTCGAATTTTTTTATTATTATTTATTATTTTTAAATATTTTACGGAATTATTTATTTATTATGTATTTTAATCTTTTATTATTATTATTTATTATTTTTAAAGATTTTACGGAATTATTTATTATGTATTTTAATCTTTTATTATTTTTTTTTATTCTTAATTTTTCGGACCGGGCCGGGTCGACCCGGCCCACCTGACCTGAAGGCCGGAACCTAAAATTCTAAACCAGACTCGAAACGACGTCACATTAGGCTTTCTTAGTTTTCTATATATTTTTTATTTCTTTTTATTAATCTTCATTTTTTATTATTTTCTAATTTTTATTATCTTTTTATTTATTATCGTTATTTGTTATACGGACCGAGCCAAGGGACCCAACCCAAGACCCGGCCCGGCCCAAAGGCCCAAACCTAATCGGCTAAAACCAAAACGACGTAGTTTCAATCTAATATTCTAAATTTTTGAATTTTTGAATTTTTTTTATTTTATTTCTGTTTTTCCCGCCCACTCTGATCCCACGGTCGCCCACTTACCACGTGTCTCCATCTCAACCGCTCGACCGTCATACTAAACCTATGGCTGAGATTACCCTAAGACTAAATCCTGACTGTTTACCCTACATACTCGATCAACGGTCAAGATTAATCCTATAGCCGAATCCTATCCGTCCATCATCAATGCCAACGTCTACGGCTCAGATCTAAACCCTAAACTCAATCTCTACCGTCCATCTATTTTTTATTTTCCGAAATGATTATAAAATTATAATTAAAGCTTTTAATCTCGGAAATTACCAGATTGCGCCACGTGGTTATACCCCATCCGTCGAATCAAGTTTGTTATTTTGCCAAATTCTGTTACAACGGCCTGCTGACGTGTCGTCCACGTCATTCGTTGACTAGGTCAACTCGATGACGTGTCATCTGACGTGGCTTGCCACGTCAGCGTCACGTCATCCGTTGACCAAGTCAACGAATGACTGGACTTCGTCTTCTTCGCGAGGTTTAAACCTAGACGAACGGCCGGAATACTTCCGGCGAGATCTAACGGCGAATCCATCTCCGATCAACCGGATCTTGACACTAATCGATTTCCTCTCAACCCTAGGCTAATATATCCAAAAACAAACGAGATCTAACGGCTAAAACCAAGTAATCGAACCTCAAGCAGAGACAGTCATGGCGGATTCGATCCAACGATTCCGATCATAACAATACGATTTAGTCACAGGCAAGCATCTACAGGAGTTCAGAAGACTTACCTTCAGGTCCGATTGACCTGGTATTGGCTGGCTTGAGCCAGTGGACTCGCGACCGAGTTCGCGGTAATGGAGGTTTCGATTCAACGGTTTCATGCAAAATCGAGGCAAAATAGGAATGGAAGCATGCTCGGTGAAGTTCAAGGAGCGAAACCCTTCTAAAAACACACGAAATGATGGCCGGATGTAAGATCCACCATGGATGCACAGTGAGGAGTTCAAAAATGGCGCTCACCGATTTAGGCCAAGATAGACGATGAAACTTGGTGCGGTTGACCTCTCCGGACGAGACGAAGCTTTTGAAGGTGAAATAGAGCTTCGACGTACTCTCGGCTGCTTGGGGCGAGGACTTGCAGACGACCTCTCCAAGCTCAAGAATGGTGGCTCCCGGGAACTCCTTCTCTCTCTCTCTCTCTCTCTCTCTCTCTCTCTCTCTCTCTCTCTCTCTCTCTCTCTCGACTTCCCTCTCTCTCTGGAATCTTCTCGGGTTGAAAAAAGTGAAGTCCCCCCTTTCTATTGGCGCCTAAACGAGCTTATTTATGGCCCTCGGATTTTTCGTGCGGGAGAGAGTAAACTGACCTAATTTGCACGTGATATCACGTGCAAAGAGGTCACCGGGGACCGGACGGAAGTTGGGATCCTGTTTGGCTCCGTTCGCTCTCCGTTGAACACAACATGGGCGCGAAATGGCTTGATTGTAAGCTGCGCTTTTGGGTTTCGTTGACTATCCTCGCTTGTGGCTTTGACTGGCATCGTCGGACCGGCGCCGGCAACGACAGGTCGTCGGGCTTGGTTCATTCAACGCGGGATGATGTGGCTTTCCTCGCCCAGGAGTGGATTTTTTAATTATATCCTGAGAAGCTTGAATTTGGCCTGTAAAATCTCAGCTCATTCATGCGCAAATGACCATTGGGGAAGACGATACTATGCGGGTCTGCGAGTCGGATCCAGGTCGACCCGACAGACCCGACTCGATTTAATTTGTGAAATTGACCCTCTAAACGTCTGAATTTTTCAAATTAATTTTGGGGATTGGCTTCAAAACATGTGAATTGTATGAAAATGTGGTTTTGCCCAATTTTAATGTACAAGTTGCATAAAAAACTTGAATTCTCCATTCTACCCGATTGTCTGTTTTTTCAAATTAAATGGCCTAGATGGTCGAATTAGGGCAAGCCACCACCACCGATGGATTTATCAGGCCAAAATCTATAGGGTGACGCATCCCTTTTTTCAATTAAGTCCCTACAAAAAAATTTAATTTCATTTTGAACGAAACTAAGGACTAAATTGTAAAATTTTTGTGCATTTTGATCCTTTTCGCGCAATTGATCAATTCATTGAGTTTTTGGACCCAATTTTAATTTTGGAAAATAGGTGGGGATGACACGACTCCAAAAATGTAAAAATCAAAAATTACAGAATTAAAATGGAATTTCTAGGATTTTTTCAATTAATTTGGAAAGTGTGATTTACAAAGAAAGTCACATCTCCAGATTAATTTTTTCAACATTTCTTTGGCCAAAATAAAGGGAAAAATGAGGGAAAAATACTGACTATTTTTCTGTATTTTTGTGGCCTTAAATACTATTTTTTGTTAATTTGTTTTTGTATTTTCCTATTTTCTGAAAAATATTAAAAAATGCAAACAAAACAAAAAAAATCAGGAAAATTATTATTATTTTTTATCCAAAATTGGTTCCTTAGGCTATGCTAGGGCTTCCAACATTTGAATTTTTATTTTTCTCATTTTTTATTGATTTTTTTTTTTGGATTTTGAATTTTTGAAAATAAAAAATGTAAAAAATACCAAAAATATGAAAAATTATTTTTTTGCTCAAAGTTGGTTTTCGAGGCTAGGCCAAGGTCTCCAAAGCTGATTTTTCCAATTTTCTGAATTTTTATGGATTTTCTAAAAATTTCTAAAAATCCAATTGGCCAATAATCGAGTGTCAACAGCCACGCGAAGAAGTCTAGGCGTGAATGATGAACTGATTCGCACCTCTAGGGCGACCATTCGAGCTTTCGATGGAATGAAGAAAACCGTCGTCGGAGAAATTAAATTGGATGTGTTCATTGGGCCAGTCAAGTTCTCAATTGATTTTCAAGTTATGGACCTCCCTAGTGCTTTCGGCCTACTACTTAGAAGGCCATGGATCCATACAGCCGGCACTATACCTTCGAGCTTGCACCAAAAGGTCCGATTTGTGGTAAACAACCAGGTGATAATGGTGCATGGTGAGATAGACCTCGCATCCTATCAGAAGAGTGATGTGCCTTACATAGAGCCCGAGTCTAAAGAGGAGTCAAGCTACCACTCCTTCGACCTTGTGGCTTTTGTGCACACACCCCCAGGGACTAAAATAGGGAATCCCGCACCGTCAAGCTATACTCTCGTGCCTAGAAGAATGCTATTGGTTTATGGTTTTATCCCTGGGAGGGGACTAGGGAAGTACTGCCAGGGAATTCGCCAACCCCTTCAGTTGAGGTCTAATGAACACCAAACTGGTTTACGTTATACAAGTAAAACTTACTGTGATTTCACTTCGAGAAGTAGCAGTAGAAGCTGAGGTCGGGGCCCAAGGGGTAGAGGAGAAAGAATCAGCTCATTTGTAGGATCTGGTGTTTGGAAAGGCAAAGTAAAGATGTTCGACACTCCCCTCAATCAGTTTTTCTCTAAGTACCCCAAATGGTTGGCAGATGAAGATATCCAAACTGCAGCCAATCCTGATATACTTGACTCCCTATTTGAAGATTCCGTGAATGCTATTGCGGAGTGCTTAACACCGACACCGAGCTACATGAGCAAAGAGGCTCTTCTTCTACTTCTTACAACATTTCTTTGTCCGCAATTTCAATTCAGTTGTTGCATTTCGTTTGTCTCCTTTTTTTTTGTTTACTTCCAAGAAGATACCTTTAGATCTTGAGCCGTTGGTCCAAATAGTTGCCTTGTAATGCGGCCTTATCAGTGAAATTCAATAAAATGTGTGTTCACGTTTTATTAATAACGTGCGGGAAAATTCCAAACCAACCCAATGATGATGCTTATCTTCGATCCTCGAAGATTTGAGGTCTGGATTCCCGCACATTTCCTAGTTTGGCAAATGGACTTAGAAGGCAGCGATGTCCGACAATATGAGGATCAGCTCTCCTTTTGTGCTTTCTTTAGTTTAAAAAGATTTTCAAAAATCATGCATCACGATTACTTGTCAAAATAGACTAACCATTCTCATGATATTTCAGGCATATCATTCCAAGTATGCACAATAGGTTACTATGTGACTCGAACCATTGAGAAGGCTACTCATGCAGTATTGATGAAGAGAATATGGACTTTGTGGATATTTAGAGAGATTGGAGTCGATACGAAGAGTTTAGACCCCTAACAGCAGAAGAGGCAGTGGTAGTGAACTTGGGCGACTCACAGAATGTCAGAGAAGTGAAGATTGGGGAGTCCTTGTCATCCTCTGATGCTGCCCGAATGACTGAACTTCTCATGGAATACTAAGATGTCTTTGCTTGGTTATATGCAGACATGCCCAGTCTCGATCCCAACATTGTGGAGCACTTACTACCCACTGACCCTAACATCCTGCCAAAAAAACAAAAGCTCATGCGAATGAAGCCTGAACTTTCCAAGAAAATTGAGGAGGAATTGATGAAGCTCCTCAAGGTAGGGTTCATAGAAGCAATCCCCTATGTCGATTGGATCGCCAATATCGTGCCAGTGACGACAAAAGACGGCACAGTCCGAATCTACGTCGATTACCAAGATCTGAATAAAGCCATCCCAAATGATCATTTTCCTTTACCGCACATAGATGTACCAGTCGATAGTACAGCCGAGTTAGAACGGTTTTCCTATATGGATGGATTTTCTAGCTATAATCAGATCTTAATGAAGGAGGAAGATAAGGCGAAGACATCATTCATAACACCATGGGGCACCTTTTGTTTTAGGTTTATGCCTTTCGGGTTGAAGAATACTGGGGCGACATACCAAAGAGCCATGATCACTCTATTCCATGACATGATGCACAAGGAAATCGAGGTGTACGTCGATAATATGATTGCCAAGTCCAGACCAGGAGAGGACCATGTTCTAGTGCTAAGATAGTTATTCGTCTACGAAAATATAAGCTGAGGCTGAATCCCAACAAGTGCATATTCGGGGCAAGATCTGGAAAGCTTTTGGGATTTGTGGTTAGCAGTCATGGCATCGAGGTTGACCCTTCCAAGATCAAAGTTATACGAGACATTAATACCCCAACCTCAATGAGGGAAGTAAGAAGCCTACTAGGGCGGTTAAACTATATTGCCAGATTTATATCCCAGCTTTCTGATGTGGCAAACCATTCTTTAAGCTCCTCAAGAAGGGCACCAAAGTCATTTGGGATTCAGAATGCTATCAGGCATTTGAGAAGATCAAAGAGTATCTGATCCTACCTCTAGTATTGGTACCACTAACGCCGGGAGTCCCCTTGACTCTGTACTAGATGATCTATCAGGAATCATTAGGAGTTCTACTCGTCCAGACGAAATCGGAGGACAGAAAAGAGCGAGTAGTTTATTACCTGAGCAAGAAGTTCATGCAGTCGGAGGCTAATTACCTGATGGTTGAAAGGACATGCGTCGCATTAATTTGAGTGCTCCACAAGTTGAGATAGTACACCCTTCATCACCATATCGAGCTCATAACAAAATGCGACCCAATTAAGTACTTAGTGGAGAAAACCGCCTTATTGGGAAAGCTGGCTAAGTGGCAAGTACTGTTATCAGAATTTGACATAAGGAGTTTACCTCAGAAGTCAGTCAAAGAGTGGGCCATAGCCGACATGTTGGCAGAAAATTCACAAGGACTTGTAATCCCTGATGAGGAGGAGGCGGAGGATCGAATCCTCGCATTATCTAATGATAAGTGGACCATGTATTTTGATGGTGCCGTTAATTTGGCCGGGTACTGATATCCCCGAATGGCCTACATTATCCGGTTTCTGTGAAGTTGGTATTTCCATGCACCAATAATATATCAGAATATGAAGCCTGTATTCTAGGCCTACAATTAGCCATCACCATGAAGGTGCGAAGGTTACAAGTTTATGGAGACTTCATGCTAATTATTCTCTAGACCCAAGGAGAATGGAAAACAAGGGATTCTAAGCTCATCCCCTATCATAAGTTCCTAGATGAGTTAACCGATAATTTCGACAAAATTTCGTTCGAATATCTGCCAAGGACCTAGAATCACTTTGTAGACGCGTTAGCCACTCTATCTTCATTGTGGCAAGTGGAGGACGGGCTCGACATGAAGCCTTTAAAAGTCAATGTCATGGATCAGCCAGCCTGCTGTATGATGGTGGAAGGCGAATTCGATGGCGAGCCTTAGTATCATAACATTAAGAATTATCTTTCGAAAGGAGAATTCCCTCAAGGGAGTCAAGTCGGGGATAAGAAGTACATAGTAAAGATTGCTACCAAATTCTTCCCAAGTGGTCAAACTCTCTATAAAGGTTCTTCGATTCAGTCCTATTGAGATGTGTAGACGCCAAAGAAGTAAACATGCTCATGAAGGAAATCCATGAAGGGATATGCGGTCCTCATATGAACAGCCACCTCCTTGCAAAGAAAATCATGCGGCTTGGTTATTATTGGATGACCATGGAAGCAGACTGTAATCAACATGTAAGGTCCTGTCATCAATGTAAGGTATACGGCGACAAAATCAACGCACCCTCGAATGAGCTCCACCAGATGTCGGAAGCTTGGCCATTCGCCATGTAGGGGATATGCATGATCGGTCTCATTCACCCTAGCGCTTCCAATGAGCACCGTTTCATCCTAGTGGCCATCGACTATTTTACGAAGTGCATTGAAGCAACATATGCGAATGTCACAGCAAAGAATGTGGCCAGGTTCATCAGAAGGGATATCATCTCTTGATATGGGGACCTTCGAGCAATAATCACAAACAATGGCTCCAATTTGAATAATAAGATAGTCGATGGCCTGCTACAAGCTTTCAACATCCGACATCTTAATTCGTCTCTCTATCGTCCACAAATGAATGGAGCTGTGGAGGCGACAAATAAGAACATCAAGAAAATCCTAGCAAAAACTGCAGAGAATTATATAGACTGGCATGAGAGACTGCCGTACGCATTGATGGTATATCGGACTTCGATACGGATCTCGACTGGGGCAACCCTATATCCCTAGTTTACGGTATGGAGGCAGTTCTTCCGGTGGAAGTTGAAATCCCCTCTCTAAGGATCTTGTCCCAAGTTAAACTCTCTGAAGTTGAGTGGACGTAGCAGAGATATGAGCAGTTAAACCTAATCGACGAAAGACGTCTGAGAGCAATATGTCACGGTCAAAGCTACTAGAGAAGAGTTGCCAAAGCGTTCAATCAAAAAGTCAAGCCCAAGAATTTTGAAGTAGAAGATCTAATAGTGAAAAAGACACTTCTAAATGTTCCTCATCCTATGGGCAAGTTCACCCCAAATTATGAAGGTCCTTATGTCATCAAAAAGGTCCTTCCTGGATAGGAAAGAGTTAGGATATCTTGTAAATGCGGATGCAGTCAAGCAGTATTATCCTTGAAATGAAATCAGGAGCAAGTTTGGTTACCTTTTGGACAATATGAGTCACTTTAGGGCTATTACATGCATTACATACATTCATGCATACATGCATTTGTTTCATGTGATCCCAGGTTCAGGGAAAGCTCCCGAATCAACAAGCCGCCAAAGTCAATATTGAGGGTCCCACTGATACGGTTTTATTGGAACAGGTAAAATGTATTTGTTCCAATGATATCCCCTAATATGGAACTTTCCTTAGATGAATCCATTTCTCCGACAGGAAATTGATAGTGATTCAAGGAGCTGCAGCCAGAGTCAGAGAAGGGCATTTGACCGAAGGGCATTTGACCGATGACCACGATGGTTGTCAATATTAAACAAGTCCAAATGCTCCTTCACCCATGTATTTCATTGTGCAGGGGTAAAGTCAGAGACAAGTTACTCCTCGACTTAAGGAGTAGACTCCCAATTTGCTCGATCTGCCTATATGCCTATGGGCAATTCAAATTCTCCCATTCTTAAGAATTTTCTTCCATACTTACGCATCTTGTAAACATAAGTGATGCTAAAATTACCACATCTACATTGCGTTTACACATGCGATAATTCATGCATGACTCTTCTGCATGTTTAATTTGCCAATTCTGACTTGGAGCATAGACTACATATGATGCATCGAATGTGTAGAATGTGGCATGACAGGATGATGAAAGGCAAGCCATTCCCATACACGTCCTACATCCATAGTGAGTTGTGCGCAAAATAAGTTCCGCATTCCCCAAAGCAATGGATTTTCTCGCAAAAGGTACGATAACTGAAGGGAAAGAGGCGTTCATTTCTATATCCTAAACACTACAGGTGACCATTGACAACCCATTTGAGCAGTGATTTCATTTCGTAACTCCTATCAAGAACCACTCCACATCGGGGCCAAATGGAGGTTGTCCCAACAAATAAAAGAAAGTAAATGGTTAGAAATTTTCTTACTTGAACTAACATCAATTTTCGAGTATGTCTTAGCTTTCAACCTTGTACGATAATTCAAGTGCCTTAGGACGACGAAAAGCATTCATTTCCCTATCCAATACACTTTTGTCCTTTGCATCGCCCAATTGAGCCTGCATATTCATTTCTTGAAACGCCGTTGGTAATCATTGCTTGTTCTGAGATAAAGATGGCGCCATCTCAAAGCAGAAGAACCCAGAAGAAGTAGGCATACAAAGAGTTCCCGTGTCGTCTATTCAAGGGTGATCTTTGATATGCATGTGTATAACGGCACAATCTTTGGAAATTACTTTTTCTATTAAAAAAAGAGAAAGAAAAAAAATTCAATCTCGGACATGAAAAAGCAAAGCACCAGTCAAAAATAAAGCCGATGCCCATTCAAATCAATGTAAATCCCTAATGGGATCTGGTCGTAAAAGAAAACCCTTCGAAGGAGTCAAATTGCCAAATACATGCAGTTGAAGTTTATACCGTTCAGGAGCGACAGTGGTATCAGTAGAAGTTGACACCATTCTCATACAACGGTGGTGTTCTTTGAGGACTATTCTAGAGGGCCAAGACTGGCGATGATTACCAATATTAAACCCACCTAATATATATGCTAGGCCAAAATAAGTCTTTTACTTCCTTGGCCCCTAACCCAACCTACGTTATAACCCGTGAAAGTCTTTTTTGATTAAGGCGTTTGAGTTAACGTAGGGTTGAATGATTTTAAGCATCGCTCAAAAATGTGCGAACAAAACTATTTCTCTCTCATTTTTGCAGGATTCTTAACTTGTAAAACTCGAAGCAGGTAATGAAGACCTTTTTGTCAATGGTCTTGACTCAAAAAGAGTCCCCTTTAATAAGCTTTTGATCCAGCCTACATTATGGTCATAATCAAGACCTCCAGATTGGCTTGATAGTACCAATTACGAGACTACTCAGACCTTTGTCGAATGCGATGATGGTAAGATTGAGTGATTTCTTTTCAATCCTGCAATTAGGATAAATAGCCTTTCTCGAGAGTAAGAGAAAACCCTTTCGAACTAAAGTTCCCTATTCAGATTACATTCGAGGTGTTTATGTCCTGATAACCTCCTTGAATAGAATTGTTAATGCAAACTTGACAAAATAATTTTGCATGATCCACATGTTGATCGATCACATCATGAGTTATTACATAGATTGCTCCTAATCATTGTAAACTTTGCTGAGTAGTTTTGCATGGACCAATGAATTCATTGGTGAAAATGCTTGCACATGTTACCTCTGACACTACCTAATATGTAATACATTCCTGATGTTCGAGTTACCTTTCAAGGTCTCGAAATCCATTTGACAATTATTGAGTAAACAAGCCTAATTGTCAAGAAACCACCAGGCGTTTCTTCCAAATCTGCAGGTAAGTATATCTTCAACCTAGACCATTCAAGGGAACGAATTCTAACAATTGTTAGGGTGTTTGAATCCAGTGTAACATATATAGTCATTTAGTGAGCAAATAGGCATGACACAGCCATCCTGCCTATACCTTGATCATTAACTTAGAAGACCCAGGTAAGTTTTCTGAACCCTTCCGACGCGTGAACGACATACTCTCATGAGACCTTCATTAGTTCACGATCAACCCCCTCTCGTATTCTTGATCTCTGCCTCTTTTACTTATTCCGAAAATGACAGGGTAAGTTAAACCGGGTTTGAGCTTCTGCAGGAATCTTGGTCCATCTCAGATCTCAGAATGGCATCTTTCAAGGTAAGTTAAATTGGGTTTGAGCTTCTATAGGATTTTTGGTCTCCCCAGATTCTAGAATGGCAACCAAAAATTATTTTCTCAGTTAATACCTCTTATGTCTACCCGAGAAAGGTGACATTTAGGTAATCATTGGTGACTTCTAACACAGAATGATCCATTCCCAAGTCCTGAGTTGCAGGAATTATATGAACGAGCCCTTTTTGTAGGGTATGCTGTCTCTGGAACCCTTTCATTGGAAACCTCAATACGAAACGATCCATCTTCTAGTCTTGCTTGCAGGCACCATATAGACGAGTCATGGAGCCCTTCCATTGGAAATCCCAATACAAAACGATCTATCTTTCAAGTCCTGAGTTGCAGGCACCATATAAACGAGCCCTTTTTGTAGGTTATGCTGTCTCTGAAGCCCTTCCATTGGAAACCCCAATACGAAACGGTTCATCTTCTAGTCCTGCTTATAGGCACTATATAGACGAGTCATGGAGCCCTTCCATTGGAAATCTCAATACTGAACGGTCCATCTTTCAAGTCCTGAGTTGCAGGCACCATATAAATTAGCCATTTTTGTAGGGTATACTGTCTCTAGATCCCTTCCATTGGAAACCCCAATACGGAACGGTCCATCTTCTAATCCTGTTTGCAGACACCATATAGACGAGTCATGGAGCCATTCCATTGGAAATCCTAATACAGAACAGTCCATTTTTCAAGTCCTGGGTTGCAGGCACCACATGAACAAGCCCTTTTAGTACGGCATGCCGTCTCTAGAGCCTTTCCATTGGAAATCCCAATACGGAATGATCCGTTTTCAAAAGTCCTTCCTATAGACACAAAAGTCCTTCTTAAATGCACAAAAGTCCTTCCTATAGGCGCAAAATCCTTCCTACAGGCGTTCTTTTGGTAGATCCCATATTGGATAACAGTTTACAAAAGTCCTTCCTATAGGTACAAAGTCCTTCCTACAGGCACTTCTCAAGCAAATCCCATGTCGGGTGAACCACTTTCAAAGTCCTTCCTGCAGGCACCTAGTCTTTCTTATAGGCACTCCTTCAGCAAATCCCACATCGGGTAAACCGCTCGATAGAATCCTTGCATCAGGGTTCTGTCATGGTGCGACCCACCATACGAGTCAAAATGTAGGCGAATCCTCTAAACAGGATAGATCCCCACTAGAGTCCTTTCATTAGGAACTTTGCCATGGGTCTACCTACCATACGTGTCAAAGCTCAACCTTCTCGGAGTATCCTTAGAATGAAGCTTTGGGTGCCTATTCAAAGAACATTCATGTCAGGCAACAGCCATACGATGGACAGGTAAGTGCTAGGTAAGCCCTCTAATCTATCTTTCCCTTACTTCAAGGGAGTCTCCTCAAGCCGGGTCTGGATCAGAATTTACATAGAGGAATATTGGAGATTAAATGTCACAACTCGTTTGATTTTCCTAGGTTGAGTCGATTAGAATTTAGGTGTCACCTCGTCTTTGAAATGAACCTCTACCGAGCTTCCTTTCAAGGAGGGGCAGCTATTGACACATAATTTTTAATCATCTTTTCTATTTTAAAATTAATGAAAAATCCATAAAAATTCATAAAATTAAAAAATAAACTTTGGAAAATTTCGCAAAGCCTTGGAAACTAATTTTGACCAAAAAATGATTTTTCGTATTTTCAGTATTTTTCGGCATTTTTATTTTCGAAAATTAATAGAAAATCAAGAAAAGATGAGAAAATTGCAAAATCAACTTTGAAAATCCTTGGCCAAGCCTAGGTAACCATTTTTAAATAAAAAATAATTTTTCATATTTTTGGTATTTTTTAATATTTTTTAGAAATTAGGAAAATATTTAATAAATAATAACATTTGAGGCCACAAAAATACACAAAAATAGTCAATATTTTTCTTTTAATTCTCTTTTCATGTTAGCCATCAAAAATTCAAAAAATACATTTCGAGGTCATATGTCCCTTCACGAGCATAATCTCGAATCGGCCCTAAAAAATCCAATTCAAGTAATTTATTTTTATTTTTTACTTTTAGGAGTTGTGACATTATATTTTAATAGTCTAAATTTTTGTCTTGGCTCAATGTATCCAGAATGACTCAATTTTGCAAAAGAGCCTTATTTGAATTTTGCATTAAAATCTCAGGGACTAGAGTGCAAATACTTAATACTTGAGAATTATTTTGTAAATAATTAAAGAAAGGGTTAGTGGAGAAATTAGAATAGAAATAGAAAGATGGAGAAGATGAGATGAAAAAGAGGAGATAGAAAAGAGGAGATAGAAAAGAGGAAACGGAGAAAATAAGATGAGAATAGAGAAGGAAAGATGGAGATGAAGAAGAGTTAGTTGAGAAATTAGAATGGGAGATAGATATGGAGAAGGGAAGATGAAAATGAAGAAGAGTTAGTGGAGAAATTAGAATGGAAGATGAAGATGGAGAAAGAAATATGAAGATGAAGAAGAGTTAGTGGAGAAATTATAATGGGAGATAAATGAGTAGGCTATAAAAGAAAGAATAAGAAAGCTTGGAGGGGGAGATTTTTGGAGAGAAAATTTTGGATGTTTAAGAGAGTTTTGAGAGATTGAAAAAAAATTAGAAATAAAGAAAAAAATAAAAAAAAGAGAGAGAATCCTTTTTCCAAAAGAAAGTCTTGAAAATGGTGGGAGTTTAAATCTATGTGTTACCATCACTAATTTCTCTACCGATTAAAGCAAGTCATGAGTTCATCCCCATCGTTTAAGTCGCAATCTTGATCCATAAGGTAACACGAGGTTCGAATTCGGTAATCAAATCTGTCAAATCAGGTAACAATCCTAACCATTAAAATCTTCGAAAATTTCCTTACCCAAATGAATTGATTTGAATTTCGATTATGTCATGTCGTACTCGTATGTCTCCATATCCACATGTCGCATTCATACTATAATTTTCTGCACTTTTCACTTAACAAATCTAAACCCCAGAATGGGAAGGCTGACCCACCCGTTGGAGGTTTTGTTTATATTGTATTTACTTCCTGCAATTTAATTTTAGTACCATTAAACCCCACGATGGGTAGGCCGAGCCAAGGCTGAGTCCCCTATTGGAGGTCCTTCATTTAATGCAATTTAATTTCTTGCAATTTAATTTTAGTACCATTAAACCCCACGATGGGTAGGCCGAACTAAGGCCGAGTCCCCCGTTGGAGGTCCTTTATTTAATGCAATTTAATTTCTTGCAATTTAATTTTAGTACCATTAAACTTCACAATGGGTAGGCCGAATCAAGGTCAAGTCTCCCATTAGAGGTCATTTATTTAATGCAATTTAATTTCAGTACCATTAAACCTTACGATAGGTAGGCCGAGCCAAGGCTGAGTCCCCCGTTAGAGGTCTTTTATTTATTGCAATTTAATTCTCTACAATTTAATTGCTGTACCATTAAACCCCAAAATGAGTAGGCCGAGCCACCTGCTGGAGGTTGCAACACTGCACAAAAATCGTTAGTTCGCGCCCTCTTGCGGTGTCAGGAAATTTTAATGATTTGAAAATACCAAAAAAATGTCATTCATGTCCATTTCATATGGTATAGCTTATGCATACTTTGTCATGCCACATACGTATTCGTATTGTCATTGATTCATGCATATTAAAAACAAAATCAAAGGAAAAATTTCAAAAATAGGAATCAGGCTATTTCGATTGACTAATCCTATTTTTAATGACCTTCTTTCATAATATTTTCAAAATGACGATTTGAAAATTTTCGTAAGATTCAGAAAAATCCCAAAAATTAGAAAACATGCCATTTCGACTGGCTAATCCTATTTTTAATGATTCTTTTGTATGTCGCATCCTCATGTCCACGTTTGTATGTCGTATTTACATGTCCATGTTCGCATGTAACATATGTTCACGTTTGCATGTCGTATTTGTATACTTATGCTCGCATGTTCATGATTGCATGTCCACGTTCGCATGTATACATTCGTGTGTCTATATTTACCTATTCACGTTTTGCTTGTTCATGTATCTATTACCATCCATACATTCCATCTAAAAAGTGAAAATACAAAAAGAGAGCACTTCACTAGAGCCTTAAGAGTAAACCAAGCTTGTGTTGCCAAAATAGGATATCCATGAAATTAAGGTTTCGAAAAGGCATTAGTTTTAATTAACTAGTGTAACCAAGTCCCCGAACTCATAATCTCTAGTTCGTAAAAGTAATTTAGTTCTCATGCTAATTTACTTAGGTTTCTAATCGGCCGACCAAAAAATGATTAGTGGCGACTCCAAATTCTAAAATCATTTGAACAAAAATCAAAGTTGCGCTTCGGTAGGTCTTGGGAGAGTCCGTATTAGGTTAATTAATCTAATTAACCTAATAATCCGTTTACCCGATTTTGAATTTAATAATTTTTTTTCGGGTCGTGACAATTATAATAAGGATACTTACATTTCCTTCTTCTATGCATAAGTATTTCATCACCTTGATGTTCACTCCCAGAACTAGCACTCTCATTGTCACGGCCACTTTCTTCATGTTGACTTTCATTACTAGTACTAGCACCTCCTGCGTCCTTATTTCTTAGTTGAGATTGATGCGATTCTCCAAAGTCGCTGCAAATTTGTTTCTTACAAACTCCCTTTGCTTTTGCCTTGAACTCGCAAGGTCTTCATCGTCATCATCGTCACTTGCATCATTAGCAATCGCCAAAGCTTCATCTTCTGATTCATTGCCTTCTGCAAATTGCCAGGCTAATCTAGTCAATCCTCCATCGTTTATGTCTTCACCAGATACTTCGGAACATCTCCCCTTCTGTTGAATTTGCTCAACATTACTTGCTGGCCGCTCTTGCCTCTCCAATTGCCCTACGTTTAAAACAGATTCTTCTCCTACTTCTCCTGTTTGAGTGCCCCCATCATCATCATCATCATCATCATCATCATCATCATCATCATCATCATCATCTGCATCTTCATTACAATCGTCATGCTCAACATACACGGTCGCTTCCTCACCATGATGATAATAGTAAATAATATCCCTAAGACCATTATCATCCTCGAAGAATCATAACCCGTCACGCAAGTCCTTTCGAAGAACACAGTAATGCAATTTACGTGCTTTGCATCTAAAATAATATACTATCTCTCTCACGAATTAAATATATGATGTCTTGCTTACATCGGTAAAGAGGGTATCTTCAAGTCCACCTTCATATTCCAACTCATCCATCACAATAACAAAATCCCCACCATGTCGTATAATAATGGGTACAAGATGTTGCTTGTCCCCCATGCCGATACTGTAATCAAGGAAGAAAAAGGTTATTACGTGTTGGGACCACAACGTAACTTTTGTTAACCAACAGACAACAAAGAAAATAAAGAAAACAAAGCCAAAAAATTGTAATACGAAGGTCCCCACCAAATAACAAAGGCTAATAAATTATCACAAATGCATTATTGAGGTCTCCACCAAACCCTTTTTTTACATGCAATAGACACCAAAGGTAAGAAACACTCAATACAAATGCAAGAAACCCTCATATTCTTTGACGTGGAGGTCCCTACACAATAGAAAACCCCAATAATTTATCACAAACGCCAAAAACAATTATCTCCATGTTTACACCGAGCCTTATTTTTTCTGCGCAACAAGTTGGGTGTACCACCGAACCCTTTTTTTTTTCACATGGAGTTCCCATCGAACCTCTCCAGCACTACACAATATGCCTACAGCGCCATGGTCCCTTCTTAGTCTACCACCGAGATGGAGAAAGCCCTATTGAGCCCTAATTTCACTCCACTTCTGAAAAGCCCTCATTTTTCTATTCAATCGAGCCTTAATTTTGCTTTTCTAATTAATTTCGCGATAAATGGGGGAAGCCACATACCTATCAGAGTCACCGATGGAGTGCGACGGCGAGCAACGACGAGCGACCGCAATGGTAGCGAGCGATGACGACCAACACGCGATGTCCGATGGGACTGTACATCAATCGATGGAAAATACGAAGGCTTCTCTTTTGCGATGGAGAAGGCGTACTAGATAATACGACGTTGTTGGCCTTCTCTTTGTCAGCTTACTGAAACAAACGATGTGGTTTCTCAACGCAGTGCCATGTTGGATAAAACAACGTCGTCTCATAAACTCCACGTGGATGAGCTCCCTTGAATATTTCATAGCTCATCAATTAATTTTTATTCAAAAAGTCACGTATTATTTTTGGTTGGAAATTCTCGCCGAAAGCACTAAAGTGATCATTTTTCCTTCGACTTGGCATTAAAGTAATCCGTTTGAAAGTTTTAGCACCAAAGCAATCTCCGTACACAAGTTATAGAACTAAAAGTGTCCTTCTGCCGACATTGATCTTATCCTAGTATTTATTACTTAAAAACGACATTAATCTTATCCTATCATTAATTATTTGAAAGCGATGTTGATCTTATTTTTAATCATTAATTACTCGAAAGTGACATCATTCTTATCTATTAGCAAATTGACTTGCAATTGATTTATATGTTCATAATTAACTTGGCATCGACTTATATATTAATCAGTAAATATTACTGTGTCATGTTTTCTAATATGAAATTTGCAGGAAAAATTCTTAAATAAGTAAAGTAATAATAACTTTCTCTAGAAGTTTCTAGGTGTCTTAAAGAACAAGTCAAGAGAAATTCTTTTGTTTTCTATTTATTTCTAATATGAAAAATTTTAGAATGTCACAATGTTACACATACACAAATTTGGGATATTTTGTGTTGCAGAAAAAAGTTTAGGGTAATTGTGTCAAGTGAGCTAGAGTTTTTGGTTGCTTTTGTTCTTTTACTTTTTATAAATTTTAAAAGTCAATTATACTTTCATAAAAAAAATTAAGACTTCTCACTTGTCCCAAAAAAGAAATATGATCAAAAGTATACTCTAGCAGTATATTCACACTTGTCAAAGGGTAGTTATTGAAAATGAGAGTGGGCAAAAGTTGATCATCCCATGAGACCTACTCTGCCTCCTGTGTGCTGCCCGACTCAAACATACTAAGAAAAAGATTACATGCAATCGATTGATCTAATTAAAAATTCGATCTATTCAATATTTCAATCGAGCGACCATAGAAAATTCACCTTTAAACGTGTCTGAACAAGCAATTTTATATCTAAATCGAACTGCATTATAGCTCCAAGACTCCACAAACGAGTCAATCATTAGAGATTCAAAAACCTACTTCTCAAGTGGCTGGACGATTTTTTTTTTCTTTTTTGTGGGGTTCCCTAGTCTTGCATGGCACCACTTTTTTTGGTTCCTCATACTTCTAGTGCAATCATATTTAACACGTAGGCTTGTCATGTATGAACTTCTCTTTTTCTATCTTGGAAAAAGCAAAAATTATTTAAAAAAGTCTAATTACCAAGCAATCACTGCCCGGTGCCCACCTCCTGGTTCCCCTTTTGCTTTAAATTTTATAATTGACAATCACTTTACACCGTTGCCTTTTTTGGGAGTAAACTCTACAGTAATTAACCCTTTAAATCCACAGTTCTTTATAAAAAGCTTGCACATTAAAAGTATTTTTTTAGCAACTTTTGAATTGATTTGAAATCTTTATATTGGGATCTTAGAAACTTTTCGACCTTCAATGAATTTCATTTCAGGCGCATCATAGGACGAGGACTTTCGACGTGATCTGACTTGTATGTCGAATTAAATATTGAGAAATTTGGTAATGTCACTAATTTGAATTTGAAATCTTAATATGTTCATATGAATCATAATATTCTGCAATGATATGATATGACACGAGACCATAAAAAATGACAAGTACTACATACGGTAATTACTGAGTGGGCTTATGCTTTTTTGGAGATGACCGGTAAGAGAATATACAGCAGTTTGATTGATAATTATCAAAAAGTGTTGCCAAAAGCAGCCTGTCTAGTTTTTGAACTTAGTGGTAGATCAGGAGCCAATCGAAGGGAAAATGCTAATCCAATGCTTTTCTGACCAATCTTTCCAATTCATCCAAAGGGTGTCTCCTCAACAGTGAAAGCGATATATTCCCCCCTTAAAACAATTATAAGAACAGCAATCTTTTAGTACATGAGAATAAATCACAAAATAACCTTTCTCTTCTCCTGAAAATTATGGAAAATTGAAACAAGTCATTTAGAATTCTTAATATATATATATATATATATAAAGCTTCTATAAATGGCTATAGATTCAATAAGTACGTCATTGGAAAGGTTTTGGGTGTTTAATGTTATTAATTGGTGCTGTAAGAAAAGGAAAAAAAAGCCAAACTTAATAACACAAGTCGCTATAGACAAACCCCATACTTTTGTCCATTATCATTAACGACGGTGGTTATGTAGTAACAATCTGATAGCTAAGTCCATTATTATTTCCGATATTGCAATTTTAAGCATATGAGGTTGAAAACATTCATTCTGTGTGTATACAAATACATTAATACAAATAATCTATTGATTTTTTTTATTATCATAGGAGAATTGACGAAAATGAAATAAATAAATCATTCCGTAGAAAATCTCAATCTATAGACTCAACAACTCTGTCAAAAAAATTTGGTGTCTGTATAATATTCAACTTCAATTAAGTCGTGAATATTTATCGGTCTAATACGCAATAAATGATTTTCTGTTTTCATATAACTTCCTGATTCACTGACAGTCCGTGAGATATTTTACTGATGCCCTCTGTGCAATAATACTCCACGTACGTACTGGGTAGGGATGGCCTCTGGTTCATGCCTTTCTTGTTATGACAATTTAGAGTTTCCATTCAATAGGCTCAAGATGCGAAATGAACATCATCGACCTAAGGGATTGGCGTTCCGACCACAAAAAAATCTAGGGGATTGCCGTAGGGATGTCAGGAGATCTTCGGTTCAAGAATTGGAGGTCACCTATTAAATCTCAATAACTACGCACAAACTACTCTCAGTTAGAGCCATCTGCACAAAGTAAAAGCCTAAACTTAATTGATTTATGAGATTTGCAAGATGTATTAAAACTTCAATGTAGCTGAGATTACATATCTGTGCCCCTGGATTATTTGTATTATTTGTCTGCACAAACTAAAAGCTTGAACTTAATCTATTTACGAGACTTGCAAGATGTATTAAAACTTCAATGTAGCTGATATTACATATTTGTGCCCCTGGATTATTTGTTATTAATTGTGCATAGCATTAATGCTTCTGGAAGAACACAACATAGACTTTGTTTTATAAATTCTATGATAGAATTGCTCGCCATGTAAAATTATTGAAGTTTGTTTGTAAAACAAACAAAAGTGTCATTTTTCCAATCTCACATAGGATGAAAAGAAGAGTGCAAGTCATTTTATTGGTTAAATTACAACTATAGTCTTTCAAATAAAGAAATTGGCGAGTGACCTAGACCCACAATACTTGCATGCGGGTGTACGATTATTAGGCGCACTTAGTACTTTTGCGTGATCGCGGGTAATAATTGACATTAATCAATAATCATATTCTTATTTTTTTATTTTTGAAATTAAATTTAATAAAATTAACTATAATATCCTAGCGAAATAATACAACTGTTCACTTAGGAGTTGCAGTTATTTTTTTAATATTAATTATAAATATTAATTATTTAATTATGTCCAATGATTGCAACTCTTCAAACTTGATAGTTTCAAATATGTAGAGTTGCGTCCATCTAAGTTAACAATTTTCAACCCTCGAAAAGTTGCAATATTTTAGACATAACGATTTTGGAAAATGAATAGTTGTGTCCGAATAAACTGTTGACATACAAAGTTGTATGAGAATTAACTGCTTTTTGAATGTGAAAAAGGTGTATTCTTCTCGCATTATATATTCAACTATTTTGTTCATTATTAGAATTTTACTTCTTCAATTTTCATATTTGCTTTTCTTTCCAAAAGAGGCACAACATTTTTTTGTGATTGTTTACCTAGAGAGTCATTGGAGAAATATTATAATTGCTATCTAATTATCTCATTTGAGTCTTTGTTGTATCTTGGAGGATCTTTGTCGATAAGCATTAGTAATATTGTGGGCAAATAATTCTTTAAAAATAATACTTTCACGCCTCAGAGTTTGATTTTATTGCGCATCCCATTCGCTAAATTTCCAAATAAAAACTACATGAAATCTCATGTGTTTTAGTGTGACCCTTGTAAGTTGTAAGGCGTCGAGCTCAAACTCCGACATGAAGCCCTTTAGTATATTCGGAACACTCTTGCTCACATACATATCCGAATTAAATACGAAATGAACAATTAGACACACAAACTGCAAAATGCGAATATAACCACGCTAATCAAGTAATCGACCATCGAGATGATGTTAGAAATGGGACATCTTAAATACCTCTTTTCTTTTAATGCCTTGTCAAGATTATCAGGAGCTATTGTTGTTTCAAATGAATGCAAATCTGTCGATGAAGATGCAGATACTGATAATAAACATTTATTTGGCCATGATGTTGATAATTCTAGAGAAAATAATGGTGATTTTTGGAAGCATGGCAGATTCAATACTAGAATGAAGGTTGAGATTTTTCTTTTGACAAAAACAGTTTAGGAAAAGTTTTTTTTTTGGTCAAAAGTTCAGGGTGAGGTTGAAATTGGACATAAAGTTTGAGGTTTACTTTTAAGGAATTAGTTAAGTTTGGGAAAAAGCCACCAAAAACCTCGAACTATGTCACTATTATTGACCCTAAACTTTTTTTGTAACACAAAAAATTTCAAACTTATAGTCATGTGACACGTTTACCTTTAACTTGTATTCATGTGACACATTTCTCTCAAATTGTTTCTTGTAATATAAAAAATGTCCAATTTATATCTGTGTGATACATTTATCTCAAACCGGTTCTTGTGATACAAAAAATCCTAATTTTGTATTCGTGTAATATATTTACTTCAAAATTTAGAGTAAATGTGCTTCATGCCTACAAGTTTGGAATTTTTACACCACAAAAAAACTTGGGATAAATGTGTCAAAGGAGTATAAATTTGAAATTTTTGGTGTCATAAGAAAAAAATTTAGGATAAATATGTCGCAGAATATAATAATATTTGGAATCACAAATTAGATTTTAGGATAACTATATCATAATAAGCATGATTTAGGATTTTCAGTGGTCTTTTCCCGTTAGAGTTTTGACGTGGTTAGAAGAGAAGATCCAATGTGTATGGGAGCAACAGACGTATTTGTCAGCAAAAACAAAATTTAGTACATATTGGGAACCGAGATCTAGGGCATCATCAATCATTAGAACTAAATAATCATTCTATCGAGATTAGTTTAATCAATAATCACGCAACCTCCGGCATGGATTCTTCTCCTGCCCTTTTTCTCAGGTGTGTTTTGGGGAATTTTCTTCACGCTTAACACGACCGGTCCTGTTATTTTGTTCCATCTTTATTTTTTTACTCCTAATGGCCGATCACAAAAGCTAATAATATTTAAATAATTCGAAAAAGAGAGCATGTTTAATCATTCAAAATTAAGACAAAAAGGTCGGGTCGTCCTCGTAAAACGAGGGTGGGGTAAAAAAAAGCTGTGGCGGATGAGTGTTGGAAGCGGCAAAGCCCTTCGTTCTTCGCTCAGCCTTTCATTCAACACCTCCTGTTCCAGTTTCCTGTCCCTCTTTCTGTTCCCCGCCTTCTCACGTGCGTCATAATATGATTTCTTGATTTTTTTTATTTTTTGGGGATGGAGATCATCGAACTCGGTCTTGATTAATCTGGATGATGAGACGTGTTTTAGGAATTTGAAATTTCTTTTTAACGTGATTTTGTCGTCCCTTGCCATTCCGCATTTAATAATGATTGACATCTCTCTTTCCTCTTGTACTTATCTGTTATTTTGTACTTTCCTAATATGGTTTTTCGCCTGTAACAATTTCAAATTATTCAAGTTTTGTAACAACTACAAAAGCATTTCGGAAAATTATTGAAGTCATATTATAACTATGCATGTCGATTTATAAAACATTCAGAGTGGTTTCAAATTTTTTCTTGAGCTCTTAAAATGGAGCTGTTATTTAGGGCAAAACTCCTAAAACCTTTTAAAATATATCGTTATTCACAATAAGCTTAACAAACAAAATCAAGATTTGTGATGCGAAACCCACTTGTAGAGAGTAAGCTGCAAAACATGAGGAAGTATCAAATCCGTTACTTACCCAATTCTTTATGCCCTTTTTTCACCTTGATAATTTGTTTTAATTTGCTTACATTTTCTCTTTAAATTTCTCTATGAAGTTATATCAGGATATAATAGATTTTCATTTTTGTCTAGATTTCAGTTATGCCAATAGTCTTTTAGGACCGCATGTTATTGTTTACATAAAAATGTACCCTTCTATAAAAATGCATCTAACTTTTTTTTGTTAATGCATCATTAATTGACAAGGATGCCACAAATTTCATTTCAAACAACAAATTTTAGTAAAGGACAAGATACCAACGAGTACTTGAGTATCAATTTTTGTAGGTTAGGGTTCAAATTCCTACTGCATAGAACTATACTAAGGACAAGATACCAACAAGTGCATGGAAAGTTTTCGGTAGAACATGCGTCTCCCTAATTTATATACCGAACAGGACAAAAGTTTTTAAAAAAATTTAGTAATTTGACATGACAATTTTATTTGAGAATTCTAAAGACAGTGCAAGAAGTAAAAGTAATTTGCTCTGTAAGTATCCAAACAATTCCGAAGTGTTTGGCTCGTTGCTGGTGGATTTATAAAATCTTTTTCCTTTTTTTTCTTGAAATTAAAAATAATGGAGGAAGAAAAAGATAAAATAATAATTACAAAAAAAAAGGAGTTGCAAAATTTCCTAGACGACAATTAGGGAAACCTGTGTCAGGAGGTAGGAGCAGCTGGAGAGCTCTCCACAAATTATTACCGAAAATAGCCGGTGGACGCCTAGCGACTCGAATGCCTATGCCAGCAATCACTTCTCATCTCACTTTTTCTTTTTGCAAGGAAATAATGCTTAATATATCTTACCAATATTTTACGTAATTGAGACGTCCAAATATATAATAAGATTCTAATAACTCATTATAAGTAATTTCAAAAATTACTTTGATAGCATAATACTTTTTTTTAATGATTGTGAGCGTGTAAGGAGGGTTACTAATTTTTAAAAGAGTGAATCCTACAACGATTTTAAAATTATTTATTATTATTCTTTTGGCTCGTATCATATTGTCAATCTCATGAAGGATAAAAAATTAACACGCAAGCATATTTAAGATTATTAAGTGTAGTTCTTGCCTAAACTTTATTGATTACAACAATAAATTCATGAGACAGTTTCTATGATGTAACTTTACTCTTTTGCATGACCAAAAAAAAAAAAGGAAACTTTACTCTTTTGGAAATTTTTGGGTTGGATTTTGTGAGCATCGGAGAGAGAGAGAGAGAATTAATCCTGTTAATAATAAAGAAATGAATTTGAAGTGTATCAGAGACGGGATGATGCGTGAGAAGTGAACCACTCCGGCTACTTCCCATATCTCTCTCTCTCCATCCATTCACGTATATCTGCTAAGTTGCGCCAGTCTGCCATTTTCGCAGCTCGGAAGATCATCATTCACCTCTCACTTCATCATCACCCCACTCCTCATCTTCTTTAAATCATCTCTCTCTTTCTGCCACTTACTATTCTCTCTGTATCCTCCATAATTCACTCTCTCTCTCTCTCTCTCTCTTCGATTCTTGATCTCTCGGCCATGTCGGAGGGTTTCGAGCCCTACCACGTCCCGCAACAGAGCAGGAGAGACAAGCTCAGAGTCGTCGTCGTCCAGAACCAGACCCACCCACCTTCTTGCCTCGTCGAACCCACCGCCGCCAACCTCCATGGGTGTGCCGGCTTGCTCCCTCTGTACGACCCGTCCCTCCTGCAGCCCGATTTGCTTGCCTGCGCCGGCGGCGGCCACGTCGGCGGCGGCCACAACTCAATCTCCCTGGTCAAGGAGGAGGGAGGAGGAGCGAATCTGATCGGCTTCGTCGGCGGCGGCGGCGGAGGGTCGTCCTCATCGTCGGCTTCTTCCTACTTGGATCCGCACTCCACTATGGTGATAAACCCTAGCTCGATCGGCGACATCGGCAGCGCGAGCCACCCGCTGTTCCTCTACGCAGCGACTCAAGGCATCGAAGGCACCCTCGGGAACTTGTCGCAGCCGTACAACAACCACAACAACGCCGGAGGCGGAGGCGAGCCCCCTCTGTCGCTGGCGCACGACTCGGGCGCGGGGAACAACGGCCAAGGACTGTCGCTCTCGCTGTCGTCTCATGTGGGTAACACCAGAAACCACCAAAACGCCCTCCCCCTTGAGCTGAATTTGCAGAGATTCGGATCCGCCGCCGTGTACGGCGGCAAGGCGGCCGCTTCGGGCGGTGGCGGCGGGTACATGAGCAGCCCGGTTCCGCTCGGGCCTTTCACGGGCTACGCGTCGATCCTCAAGGGGTCGAGGTTTTTGAGGCCCGCGCAGCAGTTGCTCGAGGAGCTTTGCGAAGCTGGCCGCGCAATTTGCACCGAGAAATTCACGGCCGACTCGTGCGCGATGACGGAGCCTGCCATGGAGAACTTGAGTGGTGGTTGCGGGATTAGTGTGGATGATGGCTGTGGGGGAGACGGCGGTGAGTTTCGCCGGAAGAAGTCAAGGCTAATCTCGATGCTCGACGAGGTACGTGGACCCATCTCTGTCGTCCCTCACTTGGTTTTGTTCGGTGCTTGCTTGCTTTGGATGATAACATTGTGTGATTTTGCGAGTTTCTTTAATGTGTGTCCTTTCAAAGCGTTCGTGTTAATTGCCTCCGTGAATTTCTTTATTCTGGGAATCTTGGAGTCGTGAGATTATCCATCATCGAGCCGATTGCGATTTGCCTTTCGGATGTTACAGCGCAAACTCGGTTATAGTTGTGTCTTTGAATGCAAGTGTTTGGTTTTAGGATAATTTATATCTTCCGTCCTCGTACTTTATTGTTTCTTAAGATGGATATGATTTTTGTTCGAGGGAAAGGTGTGGCCTTGGCTACCATAAAAATCATCTTTTTTTTGTTTTTTTGGGTAAAGTTGAGAGGCGAGGGAGGGGAATATATGCCGGAAAATTTGGCTGGATAAAGTGTCGGACAACTAGGGAAAGAGTTGTAATAGGTGACTCAGTCGCCGAGAATCTGGGTGCTAATAATGTGCAGAAAGTGATTGAAGGAATCTGTTGGAGAAAAAGGTTTTTCACTCCAAAAACAAAGAGTGCTTGTGGAAGGCTATTCCCCAACCCATGCGAACGAGGAAAGGGTATGGCGCAAGACTCCCGGACTTTGGGTCGGTCCCCTTTGAAATGGGTGGTCACTAGCTAAAGCTTATTATTAGCATGAGCTCATGTTTTGGACACCATTGGTTTGTTCCGTGTGTCGTTCATATTCTATTTGTGTTGGTATTGTATATTGTTGCTTTGTTCGGATGGCTGTGTCAGCTTGGGTGAATGTACGTTGAATTCTGGTTGTGCTTCAAGAATCATTTAATGCGTAGATCTACTTGCGAGTTCATGTACAAACTTTAGTGAAAATGGAGTTTTTGAAGTAAGTTGAGTCCTTTTCTATGACCCAAGATTATTCTGGGCATGAGAAAGCCAAGTGTTAGATTTGCTATAAACAAGATCATTCTTGTTTGTTGGCCTGTCGATCAGATCTCAAGGATGCGCTGAAAATTTTGCTGTCATTTGTACATTGATTTCTAGCGGGCACCATGTTGGCCAGATGATCGCCATCCTATTCTTCTTTCTGGCATGGCTCGATGTAAAGTTGTGATTGATGCAAGCTTCATTTTACCTCACCTTCTCAAACTAGGGTTTTTTTGCTGCATGGCTCGATGTAAAACTTCTACTATAGACTTTCACTCTTCCTGTCACTAGACGGCAGAAGCATTCGGAAAGTATGTATACATATATTTGCATAATTTTTGGCAGTTTTATTCGGGAGGAAGGTTCTGAGGTAAAAGGTGAAGAATGAAAAATGGAGGCAAATGAAGAGAGAGTAAACATTAATTTCATTGGTTTACTTGGATGTACTTTAGAAAGTGAAAAAAAGAAAAGCACGCTGGTTCTTGTCAGTTTCACCTTCCTAGGTAGAGGGAGACATGATACTGCAAGAAAAGAGTTGTCAATACATTTCGCTTCTAATTATCTGCAGCTCATAAGGATATGCTTCCCTTTCACCTCCATTTATTTTTATTTATTTCCTTTCTGTGTTTCTTTCATCCAAACAATGACGAATTTTTCATCGTTTCTTCCTATTCATTAACTTCCTTTAAATTCATTTTAATAATTCATGAAGAGCTGGTACTTTATGGTGGATGTACACCGAGTCTGGAAAATTTTTGAGACACTTGATCAAGATATTATGGTGTACATAGTAGTCCTAGTTAATCACCGACATGGATTATTGTTAAATTCTTGAAAATTGCCTTGAAACTTTTATTAAACCTTTTATAGCTTTTGCATATAGCGATCCTCAAGTTTTATGGAGTTTCATAAGATCACTTGTAAATTGTTATCAAACCTTGGAGATCATTGAGTTGTTTATGATTGAATGATGCTTATAGATTAAGCGTTTGATTTAAGCTATGTACCTCTTAGCTTGCTTTGTATTGCATACGCGTAAGTTGAGATGATGGAGGTGTGTGTATATATATATATATATATATATTTTTTTTTTTTTTTTTTTTTGCATAAGTTCATTAATTTGACCCATTGAGCACCCTTAGAGGGTAGAAGGAAAGTTTTTGCACGATATCTTGGGTATTGTGCAAAAATTCTTGTCGCCATTGTGTTGGCTGACATTTCCAGTAGCTAGATTATTGTGAAAGGGGGCTGTAACCACAAACGAACGGCTGTTGCATTATCTGGATAAGAAGATTGGTGTGATGCAACTGGGGCAACTCTTAATGGATTTGATGATGTGTTGTTAAATCTTGGACAATGTACTTCCAGTGTATCACCTTGGTTCTGACACATTCTATTCGACATTCTACTACTTCTGTCTGAGAATTAACTTCAAGTTCCATTAATTGGTGCACCAATGGTAAAAAGAAATTTTTTAAATATAGATATCGGAGAGATGTGGAATGCCTGCATATGGTGAGATGGTGGCTCCAGAATACCAGGAATAATAAGGCTAAGATACATTTGAAATGAAGGTTTCTGTCATATTGATGAACTTCTAGGTTAGCTCTGGAAAGGTTTTCTCCACATTAACTAGATGCTGGCCTTATACTTTTCCCCGAAAATCATTTGATCCGCATGTATCAGTAAGATAGGCCATGATTCTAGAGTAATTATGTTGAACGACCTAGTAGCTGACAGCTTTTACTACTATGGAACCATCAATCGAGTGCTACCCATTTAAGTAGGAAGAGGACTTGAATGATTTGTTTGATGTACCATGGTCTTATGGATTGATGAGAGGGTTGAATGAACTAATTTTAACAGAACATATCCCAGAAGCATCTGATGCGGGTTCTGAAAAACTGTATGAAATTAATTGGCATTACTTATTTTCGTATGTGTATGGTCAAGCAGTCCTGAGAATCCTAGACATCCCTCTTTGGCTAATACATTCCATGCTAAGTAAGATGTTTTTAATTCAGTTTCTCTTGAAAAGTTTCTTGTGCTTAATGTGATGGTTTTGCATGATTCATTTTGTTGTAGGTAGGGTTTTATATGATTTTTGTTACTTGTTATATTGTTTCATTTGTGCCTGCTAGGTCTGCAGGAGGTACAAGCAATACTGTCAGCAAATGCAAGCTGTTGTAGCATCATTTGAATGTGTAGCCGGGCTTAGTAATGCTGCTCCTTATGCAAACCTGGCTTTAAAAGCTATGTCCAAACATTTTAAGTGCCTCAAAAATGCAATTGCTGACCAACTTCAGTTCACCAACAAGGCTTTTAGTCAAGTAAGCCAAAAAAGAGACGATGCCTCAAGATTGGGGACCGAGGACCGAGTCCAGTATGCCCAGAGAGCTATCCAGAATTCTGGATATCTGGAGCACCAGCCTGTTTGGCGTCCTCAAAGGGGACTTCCTGAACGTGCGGTAACAGTTCTGAGGGCATGGTTGTTTGAACATTTTCTTCACCCGTGAGTGAAATTGGCATACTTTAGACTAGCTTCAATTACTGTCAAAATTGCTTGGATCAGTGCTATTTGCTTGTGTCGATTTGCACACCCACTAAATGCTAAATTATGTACAGGTATCCAACCGATACAGACAAGCTTATGCTGGCTAAACAGACGGGTCTATCCAGAAGTCAGGTGAGTTTCCCTTCTTAAGCTAACTTGGTTTTCATCTTCACGTAAATCAATTGCTATCCTTTCCAGCAAAGCTATAGTCCTGCCTGTTTTCCTTTTCCCTTAGAAGGTTTCAGTAATTCTGATTTGACTCAGTTAGTTTCATGGGATTTTTGTTTTACAGGTTTCTAACTGGTTTATCAATGCGAGAGTGAGGCTTTGGAAACCCATGGTTGAGGAAATACACATGTTAGAAACACAGCAAGGCCAGAAATCATCGCAAAGGGAGGATCGCAACGTTAACAAGTCTAGGGACCAGCTACCATTGGCGAATTCGTTTTCTTCTGAAAACCCGTCCACCTCTGCTCACAGGCTCCACGATGCCCTACCTAAACGAACCAGAAGTGAGCTCCCCATCGCCGTGCCTATGAGAAATGATGAATCGCTCAATCTGTACCACAATCTGTCTAGCCACCCACATGTTGCTGTTAGTGAAAGCATTGGAGGTTTGAGCAGCGGTGTTTCTTTAACACTGGGTCTTCACCAGAATAACAACGGGATGGGTTTGTCAGATTCGTTCCCCGTCAACGCAGCGCAGCGTTTTGGCATGGGCCTTGAAACGACCAACGAAGGGTTTGTTGTAGGTAGTTTTGAAGCCCAGGATAGGCATTTTGGACGGGATGTTTTTGGCGGTCAACTTTTGCATGACTTTGTTGGCTGAAGTTTTTCTTGACTAGAACAGCCTGGGGGTCATTTGTTGGAGTACTGTTTCACCAAAGTTACAGTAGATGTTCTTAGATCAACCAGGACAACCCTGAGCCGACACCAATGAAAGGAAGTTTGCGATTTCTGCCATAAGATTAAGATAATGTAAGAAGGTACGCGTTCGGTTCTTCTCATTATGTAGACATTGCCTGTTTTTATTGGAGTATATGGGTCTTGCTTTATCTACATTCTTAAGCAGGAACTGGGAAGTGTAACATATAGGGCTTAAAAATAAGCTAAAAAGGGCCTGCCAACGTTCTCTCTTTGGATGTGAATCGAAGCAACTAGGTCGTTGTTCTGGTGTGCAGAGATTACATTGGCTCTATATGGCGTCAGAAACTAGCCTTCAGTATGCTTGCGAATTTCCCCACTTCTATGAAGATTGCAGTGACGACATATGAACGAAGCATTACTTGTCCCTTACCAAAAAAAAAAAAAAAAAACACGAAGCATTGCTTGTCAAAAAGCTCATGGTTTTTCTAGTTCATAGTGTTATAAACTGAAGTGATTCCAAGCGAGCATCAATTCATGATTGTGTTTTTGTGGAGTACTCATGGCGATATTTCATTTCAGACCTTTAGTCAAAAGGGTCGAAAAGTCAAGTATTGCTAGAGATATAGTTGTTTGTAGAGATGCGTATGAAGTCATGTGGCCGCACAATGTTAGCTGTCTGCTCATATTGTGTTCGAGTCTAATTTTGAGCGGAGAACATGATTTTTCTTGGAACACCAGTAGGCCTTTCCTTGGTTTTATGGGCTAAGTACATGGATGGTTTTAAATAGTTTGTTGGTGGGGTTTCATGAGCTAAGTATTGTATTCCGAAAAGATTTCAAGAATCTAACTGGAGCTCTACTGGACCTCGAAAAAGAACACAAGTTCACTCACCGTTTTGGCATTATGATTCTTTCTGTTCACCATTACACTCATTGACTAAGTCAACACAATATTCAAGTTTTCTTGATGTTGGTGCTACTTTGTCAAGCAATCAATCTAGTCAGCCAATGCCGAGATAATAGCGAGGATGATCATGTGATGATAGTGGGAGATGAGATATATTTTTTGTGGAGAAGTGTCTTTAATGAAACTTGTGTCTGGGTTAATGTTGTCACCACAATTTCCAGATGCTACATTCAAGATCGTGCTGGATGCGAGGAATGTTTCTACAGTGATTTTCGGGATGGGATGATGAGTTGTAGGTGGGGAACATGCGAAATTCGCGTAGGTTATCTCTAGCTTAGAATTTATTTTTTGTACGGTTTGACACAATGGGTAGTTTGCTCCTTGAACTTTTAGTACATTGAATCAAAGTTCAGAAACTTTTTGGGTGAGTATCCTAAAATACTCGTATAAACAGTCCACTCCAGGTTGAATTCCGATTTTGTAGTGCCCTGAAAACTCCTTATTTTAAATGTATGTGAAAATAATCTCAAGGTTCACTTATATGCAACTTTTTTTCTAGTTAGAACTGGTTAGTATTTGAAATTTCTGATGGGGCCAAAAGATACTCTTCTCAATGGAACTCATCTTAAGCTTATTAAGCCTCTTATCCAGCACTAGGGACGTTGCTTTCTTGACATGAAATGAAGAGAATAATTGCCAGATTAGATTTTAATGTAAATCAAAGCGGCATTCCTTCATTCGAACCCACAAACGAAACCACAAAAGCCAGTAGCCGATGACATAAGTGAATCAAACCATCTTAACTAATTCAGTACGAGTCTATGAATGCCATGGCTATTCTGACCTGATTTGAGGAGGGAAATTGATTTTTGCCGGTTGGAATGAAAGTGGATTGACTTAGAAGCTTTAGGGTTTTTTTTTTCTCCTCGGTGGAATAACGTGGAAGTGAAAGCCTTTGTAGAAGAAGGTTTAGAACTTTACTAAAAAGCTTTTTTGATTCTGTTTGTTAAAGATTACTACTCTTGATTTATATTTTTTTTTCTAGGTTTATTAGAACCCAAGCCATTCCATCAAATCTTTGAGAAGAGGTCAAATCTCGTATTTGATGGTTGGCGCGGCGATAGGATTCGCTTCTATGACTGCCTTACTAGTCATTACAAACATTGAGCGAGAAGGGTAAGGGGCTTACAAACAATGTTGTTGCGCTGGGGTGCAATTCGCCAAGCTAGGGCAAACAAAGGCATCTGGTCCTATTGGATTAGGAATGCAAAGGCCTTTATATGTGAACGATTTATCATCTCTATAGGATTAAATCTCGAGTTATTGCCAAATTAAAAAAAAAAGTGATTGAAGACGTTGATCTAGTGGGAGACCCTGGCTGAGGGGTACCAATTCAAGATCGTTGGAAACAGTGTCCATGCTTTAGATTTGAATAGCCGCGGTCCGTCGAGCTCTTAGCTTATGGAGACACTTATCAAGTATGCTAAGAGATCTAAGAGGTTCTGCTTGTAGTTTACATTCAACTGATTCTCGTCACTCAAATAAAAGTTGATAACTTAAGACTAGTAGGGAATTAAATTGAAGAAAAGTTAATTACTCTCTCAAAATTGATTTTTAAATGTAAGATTTTTCATTCGCTCCAAGAGCTGGTAACTCTAAAACATTTGCTAAGTTTCGCAAATTAAGGTGATAAATTAGTATAAAAGTTTACCCTTTGAGTCAATTGTAGATCGATAAATTGCTTAAGAAGAGTTGGTAACGTTAACAAGTTCATAAATGCGGACAATGCATAACAATGAAATTAAGGATATTAATTACGTATAAGAGTAACTATAGAAATAAAATTGCTAAGTATAAAAACTGGTTAACAATCCCACAACGGTTCCTAAAGGCTGCGTTTGGAAAGACTTTTGGGGAAAGTCTTTGGGGGAATGCAAAGGCCTTTAGATTAAAGGGGTTTTGTGAAATGCAAAGAGTATTTGGTAAACTGTAATTGAAAATGCTTTAGAATGCGACTTTGAAAAAATACTGTTTGGTAATCATAAATTTGGAAAGTCTTTTGGTCGACTTTTTGATCGGCCGACGATCAAATATTTTAATATTTTATGATTTTTTAAATAATTTTTTATTTTATGTTTTCTTTCTTTTTCTTTTCCCTTTCCCTTTTCCAATCTTTACCCAAGCTCCAGCCGGTCCGGCGATCGACCAGAGGCACGGCCAGCGAGGCCAAGCCTCGCCTAGCCATGGCGGGGAGTGACCTCGTCATCATTGGGCGAGCAGGAGGAAGGTGGGGATGGACTGCCAAGGATTGCGAGGTCGAGGACGGAGGGCGGTGGCTTGGGCTTGTGAGGTCGAGGAGAGGGTGGCGGCTAACGCTTGCGGCAACGACGGCAATGGTGGCGCTAGTGGCGGTGGCGACAGTGGCAACGGCGACGACCAAGCCAAAGCCCAAAGCTCAAAGCTCAAGACAGCCTCCAACCTGCCTTGAGCTTTGAGCATTTTGAAGGCCAGCTTTTATCCAAGTGTCTTTGAAATTTTTTTGCCAAATACTCAAAATTTGGCCCAAAGGCCTTTGGGGCTCCTTCCCAAAGCCAATTCCAAAAGTCACTTAACAAGAATCAGTAGCTCAAAACACTAGTTGCTAACTTAAATACACAAAAGTTGGAAAGTCCCTTAATTCAAGACACTTAATCAAACTCCGGTTTTTTGACATAAGAGTTGATAACTTTAAAACGTAGGTAATTATGTAGACGAAATGTAGTAATTTTAAAAATAGTCAAATAAGGGTCTCAATTTTGATAGACAATCAAACAAATGTTGGTAAGTCTCATACAAGTTGGCAATCTGAAGTTGGTTAGTAACTTAGGCTTTATTTGTTTCGCGAAAAATAAATGATTTTAAATATATTTTCCAAAAGATAATCCCTCCTATTGCTCAGCAAAATGAGAGAACAAAAAAAATTTCATCATTTACAAAAATATATAGATATGAATTATTATAGAAAGTGAAGTTATTTTTATTAGTTAATTATTTCAAGTGATACGACCGATAATTTTTAGAAAAATTCCAAATCATTTATTTTGCATGAAACAAACGGAGTCGTAAATAGATTATTTTGGTAAATCCTTCAAATTAAGTTTCATAAATTGATAAATGCTCTTTCTTTATTATTTTGGGTCGGAACGCTTAGACGTTGATGAGCTACACAACTACAAATTAATAAGTTTCCAGTAGAAAAAAAAAACTAATTTAAAAAACTTGGTAATTTGTGCGCAACATTAGTCCGTAACTGGAATGTTGTCCATGCATTGCCGCGAATTATATATCAATCATAATGTGGTTCCGAGAGATATTACATATTTGAAATCTATATTTTTGTATTGAACCCATGGAGCTGTCTAGTAATAAGGGTGCGTTTGTTTCCCTACATTTTTTTCTACGAAAATCATTTAAAGGAAAATAGTTAATTTTGTTTGTTTGATGGTTTGTGGAAAGTGATTTCCTTTTTCATTAGAAGGGGGTATTGTTTTTCCCCAATCTAAACTTATTGTCAATTCATGGGGAAAACGATTTCCATAGATCGATTAGTTTTCCGTCATTAAAACACTAGAAAGTTCGAAAAAAATTTCCCGATGACAGTCTTCTTTCAAACAAACAGACCCTAAGATTGGACTACACAAATGAAGATTGGGCTACACAAATGTTAATTTTTCATCGGACTTTTTTAGGCTAAGAACCTCGTTTTATATCTAAGAAGATATATTTGATTTCTTGCAATTATGGATCTTTGCAATTATGGATCATATTAGCCCAAGGCAAAAGAAAAATGTGGATACATCCTGGGCCACCGATTTGGACTATCGCTTGCATCCTGCTAAGTCCATCAAATTTTAGTATGGTATTCCGCCGATTGGGTTTTCCTTCTTGAGATAGACTTCTTGTTCGAAAGCGAAAAATCTATAGTACATATAGTGCAACGTTTATGATATGTATGATTGAACTTTTTATATCTCATCCATTCCCGATTTTTTTTTTTTTGCAATTTCCCGTCTCGGGCTTAAGTTATACTCATGGTTTTTCTTATAATCTCATCATCATCATTCTCACAATTCTAAGCAAATGTCATTTTTGGCGAGTAAATGAACTGAAAATGAGGTTCTACACCTTGTAATCGTTTTTGAATTTTTAAACATATGTATCATTGTTTGAGAATCGCAATTAAAATGGACGAGCTACCCATTCTGCCTTACTTATATAGATAGAAATAACTTTCTAAGGACTCTTGTTTAGATATTTGACTTTTTAAATAGCAACATGCGAATTTAATTCTTCACACAGTAGAATGGTTGCCTCCTTATGGCCATATGGATTTCACTAGATTGGATGATCCATGCTACATAATATATGCTGACCTTATAATTCTTCCTATAAAAAAGTTCTAAACTTATTACACTTTTGGCAATTCAATCCTAAAGTTTTTAATTGTGCCAATTGAGTTCTGAACGTTTCGCGTTTTGCTAATTAAGTTCACCTGGTCAATTTTAACCGTAAATTACTGACGTGGACGCTGGCTGTCTCACATGGTACAATCGGTGCTAACATTAATATTTTTTTTAATTTTTTTGAAATTTTCATAATTGTTTTTTATTTTTTTCCCTTTCCTTCCCTTTCCTTCTTTTGCTTTTGTAACTATGGCCAAAGAGGCAAACGAAGCTCATTGACCATCATTGGGCCTCGTTGATGGTCGACAAAGGTCACTGGCCTTGGGCAAGGGTGGCGAAAGGTTGCTCTCGTGAGCCCAAGTAAGAGAATCCCTTTCTTGAGGCGAGCAAAGGGAAAAAGGGAAAAGAAAATAGATAAAAGAAAAAAACGAAAAAAGTAAAGAAGAAAAAGAAGAAAAGAAAATAAGGAAAAGGAATAGAACTAACATTTCAAAAAATATTAAGATAATAATAAAAATTTCCTCAATAAAATGTTTGTGATTGAATTGACAAAAGTTTAGTAGGTTTAAGACTTTTTGACCTTCATAAATTAATTATACATTTAATTTTGTCATCCCATAATGAATTATATGGCATGCAAACATAGTAATATTATTAGATTCTTTGAAAAATGTATTCTAATTTTAGAGAAATGGGAAAATGGAAATTGAGAAAAAAAAAAGATAAAGGTAGAATATGGAAGAGAGAAGAAGGCTCCCTATATTAGGGTTACTCTGGTGGCTTTGGATTGGGATACATATGATATATGTTTTCTAAGCTACTAAATTGATGGGCAAATACAGTTGCCAGAGCATTTCTAACTGTTGGGGTGCATGGGGTTTAGTGTGGACGCCCATGTAAGGAACCACACCCCATTGTTGACACTTGATTTTTAAATCATCTTTTCTCTTTTAAAATTAATAAAAAAAATAAAAAAAATTCATAAAATAAAAAAATCAACTTTGGAGACCTTATCCAAGCCTAGAGAACCAATTTTGACCAAAAAATAATTTCAGTATTTTTCAATATTTTTATTTTCGAAAATTCATAAAAAATCAAGAAAAATGAGAAAATTACAAAATCAACATTGGAAGCCTTGGCCAAGCTTATGCAACCATTTTTAAACAAAAAATAAATTTTCATTTTTTGTATTTTTTATATATATTTTTTAAAAATTAGGAAAATATTTAATAAATAATAGCATTTGAGGCCACAAAAATACGTAAAAATAGTCAATATTTTTCTTTTAAATTCCTTTTCATGTTGGCTACCACAAATTTTAAAAAAAAAAAATCCAAAAATCTAATTCGGGGTCGTGTATTCCTTCACGAGCATAATCTCGAATCGGGCCTAAAAAATTCAATTTGAGTCAATTTATTTTCATTTTTCACTTTTAGAAGTTGTGACATTATTCTCTAATATTCTAAATTTTCATCTTGGCCCAATTATACTCAGAATAACTCAATTTTACAAAAAGGCTTTAATTAAATTTTGCGGCAAGAAATGAGTTTAAATTTGATATGTGATGAATTTCGACTAAGCATAGGAGAGGTGTGTTGAAACTTTTGAGGAGATTTGGACTTAAAGAAATATTTTTTTCAGGGACTAAATTGCAAATACTCAAAATTTCAAGGACTAGAGTGTAAATACCTAACTCTTAAGGGATTATTTTGCAAATAACAAAAAAAAGAGTTAGTGGAGAAATTAGAAGGGAAGATGAAGAAGATGAAATGGAGAAGAGAAGATGAAGAAGAGGAGATGGAGAAGAATAGATGGAGAAAATAAGATAAGAGAAGGGAAGATGGAGATGAAGAAGAGTTAGTGGAGAAATTAGAATGTGAGATATATATAGAGAAGGGAAGATGGAGATGGAGAAGAATAAGTGGAGAAATTAGAATGTGAGATAGAGATGAAGAAGGGAAGATGAAGATGAAGAAGAGTTAGTGGAAAAATTAGAATGGGAGATAGAGTTAATGGAGAAATTAGAATGGGAGGTAAATGAGTAGGCTATAAAAGGAGGAAGAAGAGAGCTTGAAAGAGAGGAATTTTTTTGGAGAGAAAATTTTGGATGTTTGAGAGGGTCTTGGGAGATTGAAGAAAAATTTGAGAGAAAAAATACCAAAAAGAGAGAGAATTTTGAAGATGACGGAAGTTTAAAGCCAGCGGGTTATCACCATCAATTTCTTCATCGATCAACATAAATCAAGAATTCATCCCAGATTTGAAGCTAAGTGTCCCTCTACTCTCTTTGATTTTTTAGTATAAATTAGCCCAAATTTTCTACTCTTCTCCCATTTCCCCATATTTGATTTCAAGTGGGAACCAATTATATCCATCAAGCACTTCTCATAATGCCATTGAAGCTAAGTGCTTCTTTCATTGTTCTAATTTTTAATGTGAATTAAATCATATTTGCTCCATTACTCCATTTCTCCATATTTTTATGTCAGGTAAAGGACAACTCCAAGTCAACGGTAAATCCCATGGAGGAGTAAGATTGGCGCTGACGAGCTCTTGAGTGCCTATTAAATTTTCAATTGATTCGTTGATGGATTTCGGCCCGAATTGTCAAATAAATTCGTTTTATTTTAAAGAATTTAAACCCCAGAATGTGAAGGGCAGAGCCCGCTCACTGGAAGTCATTTTAAATTTCTGCAATTTAATTTTTTTTTGGTAAGGTTCTGCAATTTAAATTCATGCACTTTAAACCCCAAAAGAGAGGGCCAAACCAAGGCTGAGCTATCTATTGGTGGTTTTTATTTATTGTCATTTACTTCCTGTAATTTAATTTTTGAATCACTAAACCCCAAAATGAGTAGCTCGCAGCACTGCACAGAAGTCGTTAACTCACTCCCTCTTTCGGCTTCAGGGAAATACTTAATATTTTGAAAAAATGCCAAAAAAATGTCACTCACGTATATTCCATTCAAAAAAGTGAAAATACAAAAAGAGAATACTCCACTAGAGCCTTAGGAATAAACCAAGCCAGAGTTGCCAAATTAGGATATCCATGAAATTAAGGTACCGAAAGGGCATTAGTTTTAATTAACTAGTGTAACCAAGTCCTCGAACTCATAATCTTTGGTTCGTAAAAGTAATTTAGTTCTCCCGCTAATTTACTTAGGTTTCTAATCAACCTACCAAAAATGATTAGTGGCGACTCCAAATTTTAAAACCATTTGAACAAAAAAACCAAAGTCGCGATTTGGTAGAGCTTGGGAGAGCTCGAACTAGGTTAGTTAATTTAATCAATTAATCTGGCAATCCATTAACCTAAAAAATGAATTTTAGGTCGCGACAGCTTGGCGACTCCGCTGGGGACGTGTTCTTAATTTTTGAAAAAAATTAAGAACCTAGAGGACTTAGGCCATAAAAATTTCATGAAAATTCATTTGGTCTAAATTGGTTGGATTCTAATCTTTAGGTGTTAAATGGTTTTGCAAATGGGAGTTATAAGGGGTGGAGTGTTTGACTATCCCTTTGTTTTGCAGACTTGGTGTTGGAATTGTTTGTTTAATTTCGCACATTTTTGAAGCGATGTTTGTATATTAATTGTTGTGCATGATTAATTGTTTTAGCACTACATCACACATGCCCTGTGGCCGGACCTGGGCCACTAGTTTTAGGATGGCATTGTGATTTGGTTTTAGCGTTCGGCGTGAGATTACGTCGAAAGTTAGCCCAGATTCAATCCCGAACCTCTTTTCAAAAATGAGTTTAAAAGTTAGGCCTCAGGCTTGGTAAGATTACCAAAGCAGTGGTTTTAATTTTTAGCTCGAGCAGCCGAAGTGGGGAGGCCCGGCTAATCCTGGTTATGTCGTGGGATCACAGCTAATCTTGATTATGTGCGCGAGATTGTCGCCTTGCCGTAAGTCTTTCGCTTCAATTTGTCAGCCTTTAGAGTAGATAGGCTAAGATTTAAACTCACGATTCATGTGCATGTCTATATGATTTGCATGGTATTTCTTTCACGGTGAAAGTAAGTTTTCTAACTTCATCTTATATTTATTTTTAGTTGGTCCATGTTAGGTGTCGGTTAGATTTTGAATTTAATATCATCGTCATTTTTCAAGAGAAATTAAAAATTAAATTGCTGTCCTATTTTTCAAAAATGAATGTGAAAAAATCCTTTTAAGGAATTTTATTGACCAATAAAGAATTTTGTCACATCTTTCCTACTTCAAGTCAGACTTTCTTGATAAATTTATCCCTGAAAATTCATCCTAGTAAAAAAAAAAATCCCTTCCGGAAACTTGTTAAATACCAAAGGATTTTATCACATTTTTGCTAAGCTGTAAATCTGCAAGAAACCCTTTTTTTGAGAAATTCACCTATATATTTCAAAGAAAGTTTTCTCTAATTTCTCATAAAATTAAGAAAAATAAAACTGGACTAATCTAGGAGTCATGAACCGACCTCTCTTAGATCACATATTAATTGTGTCCTTTGCTTTTGCAGGGGATTATAGGTACCCCAGGCGGGAGTAAAATTGGGTGTAACAATACGCCATAAATGATCTTGAAGAATACGAAAGAATGGAAATTGTCGATGCCTTAGCCAATTGCACTGGGGGCAAGTGAAGAAGTCCCGGAGACAGAATCGTGTCAATAAGTCAGCACGTATGGGCCATGTATTTTGATAAGGGGTAGTGAATGCATCCAGATCAGGCCTGGGGACATTTTTAATGTATTAGAAGGGTTCATGTATTTTTGTTGAGAAAGCTGAGACTGTGTAATCAAAACCCATGGGGCAAGATTATGAACCCGACCTTGCGACGCCTTTCTGATTAAATTGAACAAAGGCTTGCCTTTTTACCTTCCTCGGATTCAAAACACATGGAAGATTTTGGAGGACCGGTATTTTATTACCGAGCATGGCCTACAATCATTTCTCCCAACGCTACAAGCGACCGACACATTCAAGTGGACGCCGAAAAGAGATAGGCAGGAGTAAAGTGGGGCACGCTACGGGCAGCCTGGTTTGTTTATTGGAGCACTAATCGAGTGGTCAATTTGCAATAATTCACACGACTGACTCACGGGTATCGCTGTGACCGGTGGGGGCCGCCACTAAACCCTTCGTCAATGTCCTTGATATCATCGCCGGCAGCAGATAACAAGAACACCAAGAAGAGTGTTAAGCCTCAACGTCTTCAGTACCGTAAATCGTCCTATCATGCTATATGGGCGAAGAAATGGCAGGAAAATGAAAAGCACAAACACGTGAAACTTTCTCTTCATTCCATTCACCAACAAACCTTACAACAACTCACTGGGGAGGAAAAGTGAAATCAAATTGAGCCCTAATAAGCATCACAAAGGAGCTCAGCTGGCTCTCCATGAAGTTAATGCTTTAGATGCACCGGGCGTTCTCGGGATCAAGCTCTGCGAGCCTAAAGAAGAGGCGATTGCATTTCTCCTTAGTCTGGGCCATACTGGCCTCGTAATGCTCAACGGCAAACTCCAGGTCCGGAATTGCCGCCCTCTCGAAAGCAATGTCTGCCGTAATGTCATCAAGTCTCTCCTGCAGCCAACCGCATTTGCACCTCATCATAATATTGCATGGCTCCTGTTCGGCGTAAGTTCAGACCAAGGCCAGACGGTCCACCAACTTTCCCCTCTCACGAACCAGCCACGAAAGCTAATCGTTGGCAAACTTGAGGGCCTTCTTGTGATTATTAGCCACAAACGTGACTGTTTCCAGACGCTCGTGCCGGACTTGGTAACGAGCTTTCACGACGGCAGTCACAAGGACCGTCTCATAAGCGCGGTTATAGGCGGCCATAAAATTGATGAAGAGGGTCGGGAAGTTCCAATACTCCCTCCCCAGTTGGGTACCCTCAACAGAAGCTGCGTCCACGGTCCTAAATAGACCGAAGATTTCAGCCTCAACAGTAGAGTTTTGGGCTATATGAGCGTAACCTCTACCAAGAAGATTGTAGAGTCTCTCCCACCAAGCCAGGACTTCGGCGGAGAAGGTATGGTTAGGAGAATTGGCCATTTTTGAAAGTATAATACAAAAGAAAGGAGGAGAGAGTTGAGGCAGATGATCGGAATGCGAAGGCGATAATTTGCTTCAATTTAAATACTGATTTCACAAGGGCAATCCTTATTGGTCAGGTTTTCCTATCTACCATTCTCTATCGGCAACACCCCCGCTTGCTCAAATTCTAGTCAAGCATAAACCTCGAGCCGAACAAACCCGACGTCTCTGTGGAAAAGCTGGACGGGACTTCACCGCTTTGAAAAAAGAAAGAACGAAAAGACGAGCTGAGTGGGGGACAAAGAAATTTTCGGCAGAAAGAGAGATATGACTCGTCTTTATTGGAGGACTCGCCAGCAAATCGACGGTGGAGATAACAACAGGGCCCCCTTACCGTGAAAGAAGAAGAAAAAGACGAGACAAGTAAATTTTAGCGGAAAAGAAGAGAATAATTATCTTCATTTGTAGACAGAGTGAAGGCTCGTCTGAAAAACAGAAATGTCGAGAGGGGCGATACAATTTCTGAACCCACGCTTAGATTTTAAAAGAGGCATTCTCTTGGTAATTTTTATCCATACTCAGAAGAGAGTTTTTAAGCATACATGCTTGCTCAGAGAGAGTAAAGATACAAGAGAGAGCTGCAAACGTTGAGGAACCAGTAGCCCATCAAGGATGTCTCAACCCAACATATATGAGGCCTACCGCCACTTGCTAGACATGGGAAATGAAGAATTCGATGCCATGTCTGGGATTCAGACCATGGAGCCTGGCCCTTCCGCTGACGACGTCCAAGATCTCAGTAAAGATAAGGGCAACAACAGTAAAGGTCAAAAGAAACGTTACCGTCGCCATACTGAGGAGCAAATACAAAGGCTTGAGGATTTCTTCAGAACGTGCCCTATGCCGGACGGCAAACAGAAAATGGAACTAAATCAAGAGCTAGGGCTGGAGCCTTGGCAGATCAAGTTCTGGTATCAAAATAAGCGAACCAGAATGAAGGTTCAATATGAACGCCATGAAAATGCATTTCTAAAGGCTGAAAATGAAAAGCTTTGGGCAGACGTTCTTGCCACCACCACCTATCATAACTGTGGTGGCCGTACCGCTTTTACCGAGCTATATTTCGACAATCGACGCCTGAGGGATGAAAATGCTCGTTTGAAGGAGTGGTTAGAAATGATTTTCGCCATTGCTACGAAGAATGACGAGGAGTCGTTGGTTTCTGACAGCCCCTATATTCCTCATCTACTACCTTTCCAACCCTCAAATCAATTCCCAACACAATTAGGTTTTATTCAAGGAGCGCATGGGAGAACTGATCTCATTGGATCAACATCGGTACCTCCCGAGGGAAGAGACATGCAACATCACGAGTGGAATGGCCTTGAGGGTGAGCTTGTTGCCACGATGGACCAGTTCGACCCTGGCGAAACTCCGAATCTGTAATGAAGTCCATGGTCCGAAGCCGGTGATTGTGAATCCTCGGTTATCTGTACTAGATCTAATTTGGAGTTGATCTAATTCTGAAATTAGTCTGTTGGTAGAAAACCCTCAAGGAAAGCAGAACCAATCTCGAATGAATGTATTTCTCATTTCATGCCCAATTCCCCTGCGTGGGATATTTTTTGCTTTCTTAGTATCAAGGGTTAAGCAATGGAGTAATTCTATTTCTTCCCATCAAATGTGCAAATACCGTATTAGAATCGTATATGGGACTCCAACTTCATCGAGCAACCCCAGATAGAAATCGAATCTCGTGCCCTAAGCACGATCACAGTTTGGAGAGAAATGACGTGTAAATCGAGAATCGTGGGCTTACTGTTTATCAACAGTCTTGGGTGTTGACAAATCCACAAGAAAAGTTATGAAAGGATTTCGGGGGGGCCACCACATTAAAAAAAAGAAAAAAAGAGGAAGAAGAAGAAGAAGACAAACTGAGCGAGAAACAAGGATTTCCCCTTTTGATCAAAAGCTGAATGTTAGAAATCAAATCCTGCCTGAAATTCGTTCGCGCTCGGGACCAGATCGGTGTATTTGGCACGCAAATCGAGGCAAGTCAAATCAGTTGTCAAATCAATCAATGTCTTGTCAATCCATCAATCAAATCAATCGGTCAATCAATGTTCAATTCCCTAGGCAATCTTTCAATCACATCCAAGGTACAATGTCACACCCATCAAGTACAAGATTACACCAAATACACTATTCTACCTAACCCACTTACTCCCTTTATTTGAATTTTGGATAATAAATCATGCCAATCTCTCTCCTCCCTCTCTTAAAACTCTCAGCCGGCTCTCTCTCTCCCCTCCCTCTCATTTTTCTCCTTCTTTATTCTCCTTCTTCGTTTTTCTCCTTCGGCCGATCGTCCGCCGTGGAGCCGCCCGTTCCACTGCCTCTGTCGTTGCCGCTCATCACCATCGGCCACCTCTCTCCCTTGGCTCGTCTTGGTAAGTCTTCTAAGCCTTCTCCCTCTCATTTTCGTGACCTTGAGACCCCGAATCCTACCCGAATCAGCCCCGTTCTTTATTGTTCTTCGTTTGCCGTTTGGGGCCGTGGATGCTCCGGTCATGTCGGCTTGTTCCACGAGGTACCTCAAGTCTTCTAACGCTTTGGACCTCGTTATCTAGGCCATTTGGAACCCTTGGAGTCGCTGAACCAACCCATTCTGCCGCCTCTCTCTCCCGTTGAGCCGTGAACCTCAATCCGCCGTTTGGGCCTCTCCGTTGCCGTCGCCGACTTCAATCCATTTTAGGTAAGTTCTACTACTAATCTTAGCCTAGGTTAGTGGTATATGTATGTAGAATGATGATTTAAGGGCTGGTTATGCTAGTTAGGGTATTAAAATGTGATTGGGGTTAAGATTAACTTAGGCTAATTTGATGAAAACTTGATTGGGCCAAACATGGGAGCTGTTGGCATGTGGAATGGATCTTAAAATGCTAAGTGTGGGCTGCAATGTGATGGTTAGGCGTGCAAGAGGTGGGCCGAAACATGTTAGTGGGCTCGAGGGCTTAATTTATGCAAATTGGACCCAAAATATGCTAACAGGCCTAAATTACTTTAACAGGCTCGCTAATGGACGAATTTAATAATCTAATTGGGCCTTGAAAACGTGATTGGTGGGCTGCAATGGTTGACTTGGGCGTGTACCAAAATGGGCCAAAGTGATGTAGATGGGCTTGGGGGCCCAATTCTAGACTGGCTTAACTAGTTTTATTGGACCTAAATCTTGCTAGTGGGCCCCTAATGCACGAAATTTTAATTTAATTGGGCCTAAAATATGTTTTGAATGTTAAAATATGAGGCCCAATAGTACACATGGGCTTATGACATCAAATTGGGCCTAAAATGACTTAATTGGGCTTAATAGGTTAATCTTTCAAAATGGGCTTGGGCCTTGCGCGAAATTAATATAATAATGGGCCCAATATGTACACAAATTTTAATTCAAGAAATAATTATGGGCCTCAAATCTTGAACTGGGCCTTAGGCCTGATTGGACCCGAACTAATTACCTGAACCCCAAACCAAGCTAACCCAAATTCATGGGAACCAAAGACGATTAAGATAGTGAGTATGGGTCACTAACCCCCTGAGAATTAATATGGGTTATGGGTTTGGACTGGGTTGAGTTTCCATTTAGTGGGTTCCTGAGATAACGTTAGTCACGATTGAACTTTCGCTTAAGGAACTGTTTGTGGAGCACTGGGCCTACGTGATACCGTTCTGTTAAGTGTAGCGAGCTACTCGTGCGAATCTGGTTGTGCTCTGTTTCTGTGCTTATGTACTATTGCATGCATGCTCTGTGACTGAATCGCTGTAACAATCATTTGGGTCCCGCATTCATTGAGAGCATTGCATGAGTCACCAGAGATGTGATATGAGAATGAGCCCCAGATGCGTGTTATGTGAGGGAAATGGAGGGACAAGAAGTAGCCAATGTAAGGCGTCAGAGAACGCAGTTGTGACATTAGCCGGATGGCACTGTTGGATGTGCCCTGATGGGATTTGGAGTGATAGGCGGATTTGATCCGATATGGCCGTTCGAGGCCTGCATCATTACATATGGCATTATGATTGATTGTTGGTTATTGCCCGTCTGCTTTGTACAAACTGCATTGCTATGCATTGTGCGTTATGTTATACGTTGGGACTTGGTAACTAGGGAGATCGAGAGTGTCTGAACCTTGGACCGTGAACCCTAGTTTACTGGGTAGGACCGACCCTACCTGTATACCCTACCCTACGCTAGGATTAGTGGTGAGCTTGCTGAGTCCTTGACTCACTGGCGGTGGTTACCTTCCTTTTTTTTCAGATCCAGGACGCCCGTGATGGCAGCACCCCCGATGCTTTTTGGATTGCCAGTTCAGATAGATACCCAGATCACCCTCCATTTTGATATGCATGCTACGCTATGGCATAGACACGTGACTACTGTACTAGTAGATCAGGGTGGACCCTACCTTGTACCCCATAGGTTCGAAGCGTAGTTTAGAGAGGGTCTTCATGGTTTTGAGGGACCGCAGCGAGACTCTCCGATACCCATGGAGGAGGACCCATTCTGGCTGCAGCCTGCCGAGTATGGAGGCCAGGTGATCGACCCCGACCCGCTGCAGGAGCTGCCGTCACTAGGACGTTCTGAGATTGACGGCCACGAGGAGGGTGATGCCATGGACACCGATGAGGAGGACCTAGAGGAGGACCCCGAGGAGGAGGAGCCTGAGGAGGACTGAGTTCCGTTGGTGCTGGTTGGCTTTTGATGTTCGTGTGAGCGTAGGTTTTGACCGTAGGTTGTGGTTTCTTTTTGGGGGTCTGTACCTAACGCTGATGTTATGATATGTATATATTGTTGTTTGTGTTCATTCTGTTCGTGCTGCCCCTCTGTTTTGTATGCATATATATATGGTTAGGAGGCACGTTTCTGCAGGTGCGTAAGTTCGGTAAGGGACGCGTCGTCTGGTTGCGACGATAGAATTCCCTGGGCCGTCGCGTATCGTAAGCTAGACGAGCGAGGTGAGAATCTTCCGCAGGAGCGGGATGCCGCGGGTCCGATTGGGGTTCGGGGCGTGACAGTAAATCCAATAGCGCTGCCCGTGAAGAGGGAAGTCGTTGCTATTGCCAGAGAGAGAACTTGTCCTCATCTGATAGTGAGAGCTCATCTGTAGGAACTCGCAGGAGAAAGATAGAGAGGAGGGAGTTCTCGTGGGAGAGGAATTCAAAACCTTCACCATCAAAGCATTGACTTTCAAAGCCTGTTACGAGAAGCCATCGACGATCCCGTGATCCCTCAAAAAGACATCCTGAGGCGGTCTTGAGTCGGCAGTCCTAGATCTAGAAATATGTCGAGCATTAGGGAAACAGACGCATGTTCAACCCAGGTCGAAGTTGATGAAGTTCCTTACCTTGAGGGTCTACCGGTCGTGGCCATTGACAGTAATCCAGTCTCTCTGTCAATCCTTGTTACCGTATTAAGAAAATGCCGGTATAAGGTTTTAGCTCAAGCAAAAGCGACAGATGCCTTAGAAGTATTAAGGAGGAGTAGTGACCAGTTTGATATCATCCTCACCGCCATGGTAGGGATTGACATGAATATTTTCACTCTCTTGAAAGTCATCAATTCTGAATTAAAGATGCCAGTCGTCGTAATATCGGCAACCGATGATCAGCAAGCCATAATGAAGGCTGTCTTACATGGGGCCCAAGACGTCATAACGAAACCAGTTAGGGTTCGGGTGCTTCAAAATATATGGCAGCACATGGTAAGGAAGCAATTGCACGACCAAGAGAACAATCATCAAGCCTTCAATATTGTTCCAAGCAACTGGAAAAAGAAGATGATTTGGTCTCCCGAGCTGCATCGTATATTTGTTAATGCAGTTCAGCAGCTAGGAATCAATTCGGCACGGCCGCAACATATACTGGAAATTATGAAGGTAGAGGAACTCACTAAAGTTATCTTCAGAAGTACAGAAAAAGGGTGAGAGAACACAATACAGTTCAGAATCAAGAAAACCAAGGCGGGACTAATCCAAGCCTGAACGTCAAGTCTCCTCGCCACCATAAATTCCGCAGGTTAGCAAGGGGCCAGCCACTTCCCATCATCAACCAAGCCAGTAGCCGTGCCATCAATCCCCTAGGCGTTAATCAAAGTATCCCCCAAAATCACCCAAATGCTCTTCAAGAGTATAGACCGCAGGGGCAGTCTGTTCAGATTCCTTGGTCTGAGCACCAACCCGTGGTTAGCATTCATCCTACGATCAGCGCGCCTGCGCAGCTAGAGAATCAGACAAGAAGTTATCCTGAGCGTTTCCACTTCTCTAATCCTCGAATGGAAGGACTTTTTGGCAGCATGACAGTTGGTGATCCCCACACTTTCTTGAGTAATGATGAAGGCTCCAGCTCGAGAAGTCAAATTGCTCATGGCGAGGACAGAATAAGAAATCTACCGCCAGCATTTGCCAGCAACATTGCCCAATTCGAGCATCAGTTGCTGGAAGGTTCAAGAGATTACCCAGATGATGAGCTTACTGCCCTGGTCAACCAGTTTAAGGTTGACAGACATCCGAAGCTATGATCGGAAGCCGGTGATTAGGGACTCTCAAACATCGGTGATCCATGCATGAACTAACATGAGACTAGCTGATTATCGAAGAGCCGCAGGAGAGGTAGAACTGACCTTGAATAAGTGCACCTTTCATTTCATGCTTAATTCCCCTGCGTGTGATATTTCCAGCTTTCTAGGTGTCTAGATTTAATTCAGGGGCAAGGGGGGTAATTTGTTGTTTATCCCGTCGAATGCATGAATCCCTTTTTATGCTAGACTCAGGGCGGATCAATTTGTGGCAACGTTGCTGACTGCCATAATGAGAAATGTTGAACGGCCTCACGTAGGGAAATTTCAAGTGAAAAGCCCAGGCGAGCTCGAAGACGGGTAATTGTGTGTCGTTCCAATTTACCCTCAATCGTTGCAAAATGCTAAATTGGATTTGTTCCATTCTCACCCAGGAGATTGCAAATTGCCTTAAGAGTGTCGCAAAATGAAATGACCCAATGAAAGGCGATAAGACTCATTTGCCTTGAAGGTAACCTTTAATTAAAGGAGCCATTCGATCCACGGGCCCGATGGCATGGAAAATGATGATGGTCCGAGGCAACCCGAAAGAAAATAAGGCCTAACTAAGCAAAGGTCTTATGTGGCAAGCTCAAAGTGAAGGGCAACTCGGGAAATACAATCCAATCCAGTCCAAATGAAGGAATTTCCTTAATTCAATGGAAGTACACACAATGGTAAAACAGTATCGTTCCAATTTTTTTCAAAATATGAAGAACATATACTGACGCATTCCCTTTCATTTTTGTAGGAGTCATCACTGTGCCGGATAGGTAAGTATCCCTTCCCCTTAAAACTCAATAAAATCCAAAGAAAAATCCTGGAATTCTCAAAGCAGGCGCTAAAGTTTCTACAACTCATTCACATGGACAAAGACAACTCGTGATCCCCAGAGTTTTCTTGCATTCTTGCATGACTTGTTCATCAAGGTTTTCACAAAAAATCTCATGAGTTATTTGATATCAATCGATCAAAGCAAATCTTTGCTTCATCGACCCTTTGACCATGCGACGTCAGCTAAAGGAACACTGGGCAAATTGAAAAGTCCTTGTCCACCAAATTCCCAGTTGGGGCATGTACAGGGGTAATTTTGGATTCTGCAAAAGCCTGGCCTGATTGAGAACGGAGCAAACTGACACGAGCTCCAACTTGGAAAAAAGGGAAGTGTCGTATCTCTTTCTCATATGTCTTCCAAAGTGACACCCAATTTTCTTCTTGCAGGTGCCAAGCTAGAAGACATGTCTTTGATTGTTACCACTGAAGCAAATTAAAATCGAAGTTTCTCCATCATCTTAAGATCCTATTTCATGCACATTTTTCTCATGCGGGATCCGATGTGGAAACGAGTCATTTGCCAAAACTCAAAATCAAATTCCCAGCAGTGACTATTTCTGGGGCAATTCCCAATTTTGGCAAAAGCCATGATCGCCTGATGCTATCCATCCTGATGGAAATGAGGAAAACAAGGGCATTCGACCAACCACGTTGGTCTTCGCCATATCACAACTAGGGCGAGCATATTTTGGGGCAAACATGAGAATGAGCTCGTCCTCGCCCCCGACTAATTTGATCCGCTCGCATTGTCTTGGGGCAACTTAGATTCCCCCTCATCTGTTTTTGAGAAACATGACAATTCTGTTAATTGCTACATCTGCCTGGTTGAAAAATGCTCCTACATTGTGTGATTCATACATGATTGTTCTTCATGTTTAATCTACCAAATTTGAATAGAATTGCATATGATGCATCGAATGTACAGAATGGGGCATGACAGGATGATGAAAGGCAAGCCATTCCCATACACGTCCTGTAATCTAATCCCCAGTGAGATGAGCGGTAGCCAGGATCCGCATTCCTCGAGGCGATGGGTTTTCTCGCAAGAAGATACGATAGCCGAAGTGACAGAGGCATTCAGTTCTTTATCCAAACACTACAGGTGTCCATTGCAAAACTCTTGAGCGGCGGTTTCATTTTCTCAATCTTGTTAAGAACCACCCCACACTGGGGCAAAACAGAGGTAATTCCAATAATATCAGGAGATAAATGGTTAGAAATTCTCTTGCTTAGACTAACATCAATCTTCGAGTGTTTCTTTGCATGATACTCGAATTTTAATTCAAGTGCTTTAGGATGACGAAGAGCATTTATTTTCTCTATCCTACACACTCATCCTTTGCATAACCCAATTGAGCCTGCAAATTCATTTCTCAAGCCCATATTGGTGATCCTTGCTCATTTCAAGGTAACGATGATACCTTCCCCCAAGGAGCAGAATTGAAGAAATTAGGCCAATAGAGAATTCTCGAATTAGCCCATTTCATATGCTAGACTTTCATGTAATGTCTAGTATCATTTGTTGAAAATCATCTTGTTGCTAAAATTCAAAATCACAAGATTGTTAAACAAAAGAAAAAGGAAAACAAGTGTAGCCTAAAGAAAATGGGCCTGCTTCCAAACAAAAGGGAGTCGGGAGTAAGAAAAGCAAAGGCTACTCCAAAGAATCTCGGGCAGGAAGAGCAAAGTGCCTATCAAAAGTAAGGCCAATGCCCATATATCTGTAATGAACTTCTGACTTCGAACATACATTTTGAATTCTTGAGAAAGGATCCCCAAAGAAGTCAGTTTGCAAAGTATAAAAGAACTACCACCCCTCAGCCAATAGTGGTATTCATTGAAGATGAATTCAGGAAGGTCAAAGATCGGTGACAAGACTGCAATGATCACCAACACCAAGCCCTTCTCATATATTTTTTTTGAGCCAAAACTAACCCTTCGTTTCTCAGACCCAAATCCCGACCAACGAAAGTCTCTTTTGATTAGAGCACATTAATTAATGTAAGAGTTGAATGACTTTAAGCATCGCTCGAAGAAGTTCGAACAAGATTATTTCGCTCTCATTTTGCAGGGTTCTTGACTTGTAAACCCGGAGCAGATGATGAAGACTTTTTTGTCAATGGCCTTAACTCGAAATGAGTCCCCTTTGATAAGCCTTTCACACAGCCCACATTACGGTCCTAATCAAGACCTCCAGATCGGCTTGATCGTATCAATTGCGAGATTACTCAGACCCTCGCTGAATGCGATGATGGTAAGGTTGAGTGATTTTTTTTCAAATCCTGCAATCAGGATAAACAAGCCTTTCTCGAGAGTGAGAGAAAGCCCTTTCGGACTAAAGTCCCCATTCAGGTTACATTCGAGGTATTCAAGACATGATAACCTCCCTCGACAAAATTGGAAATGCAAACTCGACAGAATAGTCATGCATGATCCACATTATGAGTATACACATACGGTTTTAATCATTGCAAACTCAACTGAATGGTTTTGCATGAACCGATGAACTCATTGATAAAAATGCTTGCATATGTTACCTCTGACACTGTCTGAGAGGTAGTGCATTCCTGATAGTCGAGTTACCCTCCGAGGTCTCGAAATTCATCCAGAGACTATTGAACAAACAAGCCGTGTTGGCTAATGCTCGCCAAGCATTTTCAGGTGAGTATATCTTCAGCCTGAACCTTTCAATTCTAATGATTGTCTGGGTGCTCAAATCCATTGCAGCACATAAGGTCATTCAGTGAGCAAGCAGACATGATACAATCAGTTTGTCTATGCCTCGATCATTAACTTAGAAGATCCAGGTAAGTCTTCAGAACCCTTGCGACTCATGATCAACATGCTCTCATGAAGTTTTCATCAGCTCACGATTGATATAATATCGTGTTCTCAAGCTTTATCAAATCATGATTGACCAACTCTCGTGTTCTTGATCTTTACCTCATCGGTTTATTCCTAAAGTGATGGGACAACAAAAATTGGGTTTGAGCTTCTACAGGATTCCTGGTTTCCCCAGATCCCGGAATGGCACCCTTCATGGTAAGTGAAATTGGGTTTGAGCGTCTGCAGGATTCCTGGTCTCCCCAAATCCCAGATTGGCACCCGAAAATTATTTTCTCAATCAATACCTCTTCAGTCTATCCAAAAGGTTACATTTAGGGTATACTGTCTCTGGAGCCCTTCCATTGGAGACCCCAACACGGAATGGTCCATTTTCAAAAAGTCTTTTTTATAGGCACCTAAAGTCCTTCCTACAGGCATCCAAAGTCCTTCTTACAGGCATCAAAAGTTCTTCTTACAGGCACCCAAAGTTCTTCTTACAGGCACCCAAAGTCCTTCTTACAGGCATCAAAAGTCCTTCTTACATGCACCAAAGTCCTTCTTACAAGCAACTCAAAGTCCTTTCTACAAGCATACAAAAGTCCTTCTTACAGGCACCCAAAGTCCTTTCTACAGGCATATAAAAGTCCTTCTTACAAGCACCCAAAGTCCTTTCTACATGCACCAAGTCCTTCTTATAGGCAACCCAAAGTCCTTCCTACAGGCAACCCAAAGTCCTTCCTACAGGCACCGAGTCCTTTCTACAGGCAGAAAGTCCTTCTTACAGGCATTTCCATGGGGTGACCTACCATACAGGTCAAATTTCAATCAAATCAGTAGAATCCTTTCATTAGGAATCTACCATGGGACGACCTACCATATAGGTTCTCATTCCATTTTCAGTAGAACATGCGTGTCAGGCAACTGTCATGCAACGAGCCGGTAAGTGCCAGGTAAGCTCTTCTCTTTGTTTCTCCCTCACTGCATGAAAGCCTCCTCAAACTGGGTTTGGATCGGAACTTGCTACGGAGGGTATTGGAGATCAAATGCCACAACTCTTTTTATTTCTTTGTGTTGAGTCGATTAGGATTCAAGTGTCATCTCGTCTTTGAAATGAACCTCTACCGAGCTTCCTTTCAAAGAGGGGCAGCTGTTGACACTTAATTTTTAAATCATCTTTTCTCTTTTAAAATTAATAAAAAAATAAAAAAATTCATAAAATAAAAAAATCAACTTTGGAGACCTTGGCCAAGCTTAGGCAACTATTTTTAAACAAAAAATAATTTTTCATTTTTTTTGTATTATATATATATATTTTTTAAAAATTAGGAAAATATTTAATAAATAATAGCATTTGAGGCCACAAAAATACGTAAAAATAGTCAATATTTTTCTTTTAAATTCCTTTTCATATTGGCCACCACAAATTTAAAAAAAATCCAAAAATCTAATTCGGGGTCGTGTATTCCTTCATGAGCATAATCTCGAATCGGGCCTAAAAAATTCAATTTGAGTCAATTTATTTTCATTTTTCACTTTTAGAAGTTGTGACATTATTCTCTAATATTCTAAATTTTCATCTTGGCCCAATTATACTCAGAATAACTCAATTTTATAAAAGGGCTTTAATTAAATTTTGCGGCAAGAAATGAGTTTAAATTTGATATGCGATGAATTTCGACTAAGCATAAGAGAGGTGTGTTGAAAATTTTGAGGAGATTTAGACTAAAAGAAATATTTTTTTCAGGGACTAAATCTCAAGAACTAGAGTGTAAATACCTAACTCTTAAGGGATTATTTTGCAAATAACAAAAAAAAGAGTTAGTGGAGAAATTAGAAGAGAAGATGAAGAAGATGAAATGGAGAAGAGAAGATGAAGAAGAGGAGATGGAGAAGAATGGATGGAGAAAATAAGATAAGAGAAATGAAGATGGAGATGAAGAAGAGTTAGTGAAGAAATTAGAATGGGAGATATATATAGAGAAGGGAAGATGGAGATGGAGAAGAATAGGTGGAGAAATTAGAATGTGAGATAAAGATGAAGAAGGGAAGATGAAGATGAAGAAGAGTTAGTGAAAAAATTAGAATGGGAGATAGAGTTAATGGAGAAATTAGAATGGGAGGTAAATGAGTGGGCTATAAAAGGAGGAAGAAGAGAGCTTGAAAGAGAGGAATTTTTTTGGAGAGAAAATTTTGGATGCTTGAGAGGGTCTTGGGAGATTGAAGAAAAATTTGAGAGAAAAAATACCAAAAAGAGAGAGAATTTTGAAGATGATGGGAGTTTAAAGCCAGCGGGTTATCATCATCAATTTCTTCATCGATCAACATAAATCAAGAATTCATCCCAGATTTGAAGCTAAGTGTCCCTCTACTCTATTTGATTTTTTAGTATAAACTAGCCCAAATTTTCTACTTTTCTCCCATTTCCCCATATTTGATTTTAGGCGGGAACTAATTATATCCATCAAGCACTTCTCATAATGCCATTGAAGCTAAGTGCTTCTTTCATTGTTCTAATTTTTAATGTGAATTAAATCATATTTGCTCTATTACTCCATTTCTCCATATTTTTATGTCAGGCAAAGGACAACTCCAAGTCAACAGTAAATCCCATGGAGGAGTAAGATTGGCGCTGACGAGCTCTTGAGTGCCCATTAAATTTTCAATTGATCCGTTGATGGATTTCGGCCCGAATTGTCAAATCAATTCTTTTTATTTTAAAGAATTTAAACCCCAGAATGTGAAGGGCAAAGCCCGCTCACTGGAGGTCATTTTAAATTTCTACAATTTAAATTCATGCACCTTAAACCCCAAATGAGAGGGCCAAACCAAGGCTGAGCTATCCATTGGTGGTTTTTATTTATTGTCATTTACTTCCTGTAATTTAATTTTTGAATCACTAAACCCCAAAATGAGTAGCTCGCAGCACTGCACAAAAGTCGTTAACTCACTCCCTCTTTCGGCTTTAGGGAAATACTTAATATTTTGAAAAAATGTCAAAAAAATGTCACTCACGTATATTCCATTCAAAAAAGTGAAAATACAAAAAGAGAACACTCCACTAGAGCCTTAGGAATAAACCAAGCTAGAGTTGCCAAATTAGGATATCCATGAAATTAAGGTACCGAAAGGGCATTAGTTTTAATTAACTAGTGTAACCAAGTCTCCGAACTCATAATCTCTGGTTCGTAGAAGTAATTTAGTTCTCCCGCTACTTTACTTAGGTTTTTAATCAACCTACCAAAAATGATTTGTGGCGACTCCAAATTTTAAAACCATTTGAACAAAAAAACCAAAGTCGCGATTTGATAGAGCTTTGGAGAGCTCGAACTAGGTTAGTTAATTTAATCAATTAATCTGGTAATCCATTAACCTAAAAAATGAATTTTAGGTCGCGACACCCATGCCCACTAAAGATAACCGCCGCTGAGCAGTTATCGTCGGTTTTTGAAATATATTGAAAAGATATGTATCTTTTCAAATTGAACGATAATCTCTCCAATAGAACGATCGTCGGTTTTTCTCTCTATCAACGAAACGAACAACAGAGAACGGACGATACTCGAAGGTTCTTGAATCTGCAAGGCCGACTCTTAATTTGTGAAAACCAAAAGGTACGCTCCAAATCATGTGACGTAACTTCCGATCAGTGCATCAACTATTCTGGGCTTGATCTTCCGCTGCGATTTCTAAGGAATGAGTTTCCTTCATTGGTATCAGAGCGTAGAGTTGTTGATTCCTGAATGCGTGTGTTGGATTTGCATTGAATTTCTTCGTCGAAATTAAAAACGGTGTCATGCATTTTTTTTCTTTTTCGCGTTACTATTCATCAAGATTTCATGCCCTAGATGAAAATATTTTTAGATTACTTCTTGATAGAATCGAAGTGCTCGTCGATAAGAGAATTTTGATATATTATGCGTCGTGAACGGAGGTTGGATGTGGCCGTGGTGGCCACCGGAAGTCGGTGGTCTCCGGTGACATTTTTCAAATAAATAAATAAATAAATAAGGGTGGTTTTAGCCGAGGTCGCCGCGAGGGCCATGACCAGGTCACGACCAGCTCGTGACCAGTCACGAACGGCCCACGACCAGTCGCGACCAGCCCACGACTAGGTTGCGGCTCAGGCCTCGTGGGCCATGACGAGGTCGCGACCCATGCCCCGCGGGTCGTGACCCAGGCCACGGGCCCAGGCCACGCAAGGCCTCTAGCCCATTGACTTCGTAGTTTGATCGTTGACTCGAAAGTTGATTGTTGACCCATTTTACTATTGACCGTTGACTAGTTTGACTGTTGACTTTGATCGTTGACCAAAAAAAGGGGGGTCAACATTAGAGGTGCTGGTATGGTCTTTACTTTGCGTGTCTTTTTATTACGATATGTTTGTAATTAATCTTTGATAATGGATTTTAGTAATCCATATTGTCCCGCATTTGTTGTAGGAACTATGGAATACCACATGATGCGAATTCTTGTATTCCCAAGAAATGAAGAGGAAAAATTGACACTTGCAAGGTTTGTTTGTGAATTGGAAGTTTACTAATGGGATAGTGGTGTCGACATGATGACACATATCATTAGGGTCAATGAAATGATACAAGAAATCATTTGGAGGGGTCATGTCATGGTAGACTTTGAAAAAGTCAAAACACTGAGAAGTACTCTTCCTATGGAATGGCATGAGGTCTATAATCACTTATCGAAAAACGGCCCCTATTCATATAAAGAACTTGAAATTAACTTCCTGAGAGAGTTCATTAAGGTCGGAGTAAAGAAAACATCGACTTTTGCTATGAATGGGTCTTGGAGGAGACAAAATTCTCCTTGGTGCAACTCCAAGGGTTTCGCCAAAGCCACTATAGGGACACCTTCTAGAGTTAAGAAGTTTCCTAACGAGTTTGTTGAGTCTTTCCCTATTTATGAAAAATATTATTGGATCTGATATTGTTTGATTTCTCGTTTGTTTGTCACTTGTAAATATTTCTCTTTTATGTCATTTCCATTCATATCATTTGTACATATTTCATAAAGTATTTATTTTTGAATGAAATGTGAATTTCTATTTATAATACTTTAGTAGTATTATACGTTTTTGAATGTGGAGTTCTAGAATGTTTTAGTAATTTTTCAAAGAACTCAATTTTACCTAAATGATTACATTAATGATAATTTCAAAAGAGGATCCTTAGACGATGATTGGGAACTTAGTGAACTTTCGATTTTAAGTCCTTACGTGAGATTATGCATTAATATAATCAGTTAGTGTAAATAGAATCCATAAATATTAGGCAATATTAATTCATGCAATATGTCTAAAACACCTCAAATTCAGATACAATGGCAACAGCCTCGAAGAACATTGTGGCTGAGCTCAGTAAGGGCGAGAAGCTGAATGGTGACAATTATGAGATTTGGAATATGAAAATTTAGTATGTGCTAGAAGAGCTTGAGGCATTAGAAGCCCTTAACCTGGTCATGATAGAACTAGAAGATGGAACCACTGCGCAGCACAGGAGGGAAAAAGAGGCCTTCGCTGCTTGGAAGAAGAAGAATTCTACTACTCACATTTCGTTGTTGAGTAGTATGGATAATGATATCATGCGTGAGTTCAGACAACATGAAAATGCGAAAGATATGTGGAATGCATTGAATATTAGGTTTGGACAGACATCTGTCACCAAACTAAGGCAACTTACCATCAGCTTCGACACATATAAGATGCCACATGGGCATAATATGAAGCAGCATTTGAGGCGCATGTCGAACATGATAAGTGAGCTGAAGGATGCAAGTCACACATTATCTGATGAGCAGCAGGTGCAGGCAGTGATATGCTCTTTGCCCCACAGTTGGGAGCACATGAAAGTCAACTTGACCCACAACGAGAATGTTAAGACCTTTGAGGATGCAATGCGCCACCTTGAGCTAGAGGAGGATCGCCTTCTGGCAAATAAGATACAGACTGATGTCTATTTTGCTGGCACTAGTTCACATGGAGCTTCGAGCTCTAAGCGCAAGCATTTTAGAGGTTTTAAGAAGGGAAAAGGTAAAGGAGCGGGACCATCTGACAAGAAACCAAAATTTGAGAAGCATGGCTGTTGACACCTGATTTTTAATCATCTTTTCTTTTTCGAAAATTAATAGAAAATCCATAAAAATTCATAAAATTAAAAAATCAACTTTAGGGACCTTGGCCAAGCCCGGGGAACCGATTTGGACCAAAAAATGATTTTTCATATTTTCAGTATTTTTCGACATTTTTATTTTCGAAAATTCATAAAAAAACATCAAGAAAAAATGAGAAAATTACAAAATCAACTTTGGAGGCCTTGGCCAAGTTTAGGCAACAATTTTTGAACAAAAGATAATTTTTCATATTTTTGTATTATATATATATCTTTTAAATATTAGGAAAATATTTAATAGCATTTGAGGCCACAAAAATATATAAAAATAGTCAATATTTTTCTTTTAAATATCTTTTCATGTTGGCCATCGCAAATTTAAAAAAGCTAATTCGAGGTCGTGTATTTTCTCACGAGCATAATCTCGAATCGAGCAAAAAAAAAGTTCAATTTGAGTCAATTTATTTTCATTTTTCACTTTTAGGTGTTGTGACATTATTCACTAATATTTTAAATTTTCATCTTGACCCAATTATATCCAAAATGACTCAATTTTACAAAAGGGCTTTAATTAAATTTTGTATTATTTTCAGTATCAAGAAATGAAGTTAAATTTGACATGTGGTGAATTTCGATTAAGTATAGGGGAGGTGTGTCGAAAATTGTGAGGAGATTTGGACTTAAAGAAATATTTATTCATGAACTGAATTGCAAATTCTTAAAATCTCAGGGACTAGAGTGCAAATACCTAACTCTTGAGGGATTATTTTGCAAATAATTGTCGCGACCTAAAATTCATTTTTTTTAGGTTAATGGATTACCAGATTAATTGATTAATTTAACTAACCTAGTTCGAGCTCTCCCAATGCTCTACCAAATCGCGACTTTGGTTTTTTTGTTCATATGGTTTTAAAATTTGGAGTCGCCACTATTCATTTTTGGTAGGTTGATTAGAAACATAAGTAAATTAGCGGGAGAACTAAATTACTTCTACGAATCAGAGATTATGAGTTCGGGGACTTGGTTACACTAGTTAATTAAAACTAATGCCCTTTCGGTACCTTAATTTCATGGATATCCTAATTTGGCAACTCAGGCTTGGTTTATTCCTAAGGCTCTAGTGGAGTGTTCTCTTTTTGTATTTTCACTTTTTAAAATGGAATATACGTGAGTGACATTTTTTTTGGTATTTTCAAAATATTAAGTATTTCCCTGAAGTCGAAAGAGGGAGTGAGTTAACGACTTCTGTGCAGTGCTGCGAGCTACTCATTTTGGGGTTTAGTGATTCAAAAATTAAATTACGGGAAGTAAATGACAATAAATAAAAACTACCAATGGATAGCTCAGCCTTGGCTTGGTTCTCTCCTTTGGGGTTTAAGGTGTAGGAATTTAAATTGCAAAAATTTAAAATGACCTCCAGTGAGCGGGCTCTGCCCTTCACATTCTGGGGTTTAAATTCTTTAAAATAAAACGAATTGATTTGACAATTCGGGCCGAAATCCATCGACGGATCAATTGAAAATTTAATGGGCACTCAAAAGCTCGTCAGCGCCAATCTTACACTCCATGGGATTTACCATTGACTTGGTGTTGTCATTTGCCTGACATAAAAATATGGAGAAATGGAGCAAATATAATTTAATTCACATTAAACATTAGAACAATGAAAGAGGCACTTAGCTTCAATGGCATTATGAGAAGTGCTTGATGGATATAATTGGTTTCTGCCTGAAATCAAATATGGGGAAATGGGAAAAGAGTAGAAAATTTGAGCTAGTTTATACTAAAAAATCAAAGAGAGTAGAGGGACACTTAGCATCAAATTTGGGATGAATTCTTGATTTATGTTGATCGATGAAGAAATTGATGATGATAGCTGTCGCGACCTAAAATTCATTTTTAAGTTAATGGATTAACTGATTAATTAATTAAATTAACTAACCTAGTTCGAGCTCTCCCAAGCTCTACCAAATCGCAACTTTGATTTTTTTTCACATGATTTTAGAATTTAGAGTCGCCACTAATCATTTTTGGTAGGTTGATTAGAAACCTAAGTAAATTAGCGGGAGGACTAAATTACTTCTACGAACCAGAGATTATGAGTTCGGGGACTTGGTTACACTAGTTAATTAAAACTAATGCCCTTTCGGTACCTTAATTTCATGGATATCCTGATTTGGCAATTCAGGCTTGGTTTATTCCTCAGGCTCTAGTGGAGTGCTCTCTTTTTGTGTTTACACCTCCATAAGATTTACCGTTGACTTGGAGTTGTCCTTTGCCTGACATAAAAATATGGAGAAATGAGAAATGGAGAAAGTGTATACAATTTTGTGCTAATTTGCGACTAAAACCACAAATAAATGAATAAATACAAACACTTAGCTCGGATTTGCTTGCTCGTTGACGATGATGAACTCTTGATTTATGTTGATCGATGAAGGAATTGGTGATGATAACTCCTAGGTTTAAACTCCCATCATCCTCAAAATTCTCTCTCTCTTTTTGGTATTTTCTTTCTCTCAAATTTTTCTTCAACCTTCCAAAACTCTCTCAAACATCCAAAATTTTCTCTCCAAAAATAATCCCCCCTCCCAAGTTCACTTCTTCCTCCTTTTATAATCAACTCATCTACCTCCCATTCTAATTTCTCCACTAACTCCATCTCCCATTCTAATTTTTCCACTAACTCTTCTTCACTTCATCTTCCATTCTCCATCTCTATCTCACATTCTAATTTCTCCACCTATTCTTCTCCATCTCCATCTTCCCTTCTCCATAAATATCTCCTATTCTAATTTCTCCACTAACTCTTCTTCATCTCCATCTTCCCTTCTCCATTCCCATCTTATTTTCTCCATCTATTCTTCTCCATCTTCTCCTCTCCATCTCTTTTTCTCCATCTTCCCTTCTCTATCTCCTCTTCTCCATCTTCCCTTCTCTATTCTAATTTCTCCACTAACTCTTCTTTTTGTTATTTGCAAAATAATCACTCAAGTGTTAGGTATTTGCACTCTAGTCCCTGAGATTTTAAGTATTTGCAATTCAGTCCCTGGAGAAATATTTTTTTAAGTCCAAATCTCCTCACAATTTTCGACACACCTCTTCTATGCTTAGTCGAAATTCACCTCATGTCAAATTTAAGCTTATTTTCTGCCGCTGAAGATAATGCAAAATTTAATTAAAGCCCTTTGAAAAAATTGAGTCATTCTGGGTATAATTGGGCCAAGAAGAAAATTTAAAATATTAGAGGATAATGTCACAACTCCTAAAAGTGAAAAATAAAAATAAATTGACTCAAATTGAATTTTTTTTTGGGCCTGATTCGAGACCATGCTCGTGAAGAAATACACGACCCCGAATTGGATTTTTTTTTAAATTTGCGATGGCCAACATGAAAAGAAAAATATTGAATATTTTTATGTATTTTTGTGGCCTCATATGTTATTATTTATTAAATATTTTCCTAATTTCTAAAAAATATATAAAAATACAAAAAAATTATGAAAAATTATTTTTTGTTCAAAAATGGTTCTCTAGGCTTGGCCAAGGTCTCCAAAGTTGATTTTTCAATTTTATGAATTTTTATGGATTTTTTTATTAATTTTTGAAAATAAAAATACCGAAAAATACTGAAAATATGAAAAATCAATTTTTGGTCAAAATTGGTTCCCTAGGCTTGACCAAGGTCTCCAAACTTGAATTTTTTAATTTTATAAATTTTTATGGATTTTTTGTTAATTTCAAAAGAGAAAAGATGATTAAAAATTAGGTGTCAACAGCTGCCCCTCTTTGAAAGGAAGCTCGGCAGAGGTTCATTTCAAAGACGAGATGACACCAGAATCCTAATCGACTTAGTACACAAGAAAATAAAAAGTGTCGTGACATTTGATCTCCAATACTCCTCTTAGCAAGTTCCGATCCAAATCCGGTTTGAGGAGGCTTTCATGTATTGAGAGAGAGACAAAAAGGAGAGTTTACCTGACACTTACCTGCCCGTTGTGTGGCGGTTGCCGGACACGCATGTTCTACTGAAAGTGGAATGAGAACCTAAGGATTCGTTATAAGAAAATCTTAGGGTGGTTGAACTTGGACCCGTATGGTAGGTCAACCCATGGTAGATTCCTAACGAAGGGATTCTACTTTAATTGAAATTCGACCCGTATGGTAGGTCACCCCATGGTAGAGTTCCTAATTAAAGGAATCCAATGGCGATCTATCCTATTTAGAGGATTCGTCTGAATTTTGACCCGTATGGTGGGTCGTACCATGATAGATTCCTAGTGAAAGGATTCTACTGATTAAACTCTGATTGAAATTTGACCCGTATGGTAGGTCACCCCATGGTAGATTCCTAATGAAAGGATTCTACTGATTGAAATTTGACCCATATGGTAGGCCACCCCATGGAAATGCCTGTAAGAAGGACTTTGGTGCCTGTAAGAAGGACTTTTGGTTGCCTATAAGAAGGACTTTAGTGCCTGTAAGAAGGACTTTGGTGCCTGTAAGAAGGACTTTTGGGTGCCTGTAAGAAGGACTTAAATGGATCATTCCGTATTGGGGTTTCCAATGGAAGGGTTCCAGAGATAGCATTTCGCCTAATTGGTGCCTACTTTTCAGGACTTGAAAATGGACCTTTCTGTATCGGGGTTTCCGATGGAAGGGTTCTAGAGGTGGCATTTCGCCTGATTGGTGCCTACTTTTCAGGACTTTGAAGATGGACCTTGCAGTATTGGGGTTTCCAATGGAAGGTTCCAGAGACGGCATTTTCACCCGATTGGTGCCTGCTTTTCAGGACTTGAAAATGGACCTTTCCGTATCGGGATTTCCGATGAAAGGGTTCTAGAGGTGGCATTTCGCCTGATTGGTGCCTGCTTTTCAAGACTTTGAAGATGGACCGTTTCGTATTGGGGTTTCCAATGGAAGGTCTCCAGAGATGGCATTTCGCCTGAAGTTGAGGCCGTATTGCTTTCTTGTGCAGATGAGGTCTTTGAGAAATGAAGATGTATCGCCTTCTGGTGTAGGTAAAGTCTTCGAAGATAGGAGGCCGTGCTGAAAATGCTTGGCGAGCATTTGCCAACAGGGCTTGTTTGTTCAATAGCCCTTGGATGAATTTCGAGACCTCGGAGGGTAACTCGACTATCAGGAATGCACTACCTGTCAGACAGTGTAAGAGGTAACATATGCAAGCATTTTTATCAATGAGTTCATCGGTTCATGCAAAACCATCCAGTTGAGTTTGCAATGATTAAAACCGTATGTGTATGCTCATAATGTGGATCATGCATGACTATTCTGTCAAATTTGCATTTCCAATTCTGTTCAGGGAGGTTATCATGTCATGAATACCTCGAATGTAACCTGAATGGGGACTTCAGTCCGAAAGGGCTTTCTCTCACTCTCGAGAAAGGCTGTTTATCCTGATTGCAGGATTTGAAAAGAAATCACTCAACCTTACCATCATCGCATTCAGCAAGGGTCTGAGTAATCTCGCAATTGGTACGACTACGTCGATCTGGAGGTCTTAATTAGGACTATAATGTAGGCTGGGTCAAGGCTTACTAAAGAGGACTCTTTTGAGTCAAGGCCATTGACAAAAATGTCTTCATTATCTGCTCCGGGTTTACAAGTCAAGAACCCTGCAAAAATGAGAGAGAAACAGTCTTGCTCGAACTTCTTCGAGCGATGCTTAAAATCATTCAACTCTTACGTTAATTCAAGTGCTCTAATCAGAAGAGACTTTCAACGGTTGTAACGTAGGTTGGGATTTAGGACTGAGAAACGAAAGGCTCGTTTTGGCTCAGAAAAATATATGAGAAATGCTTGGTGTTGGTGATCATTGCAGTCTTGTCACCGATCTTTGACCTTCCTGAATTTGTCTTCAATGAATACCACCATTGGCTGAGGGGTGGTAGTTCTTTTGCTGGAAATTGCATTTTGTAAATTCTCTTTTGAGCGTTCTCAAAATCAGAAGTATATTACAGATGAATGGGCATTGACCTTGCTTTTGATAGGCACTTTGCTTTTTCTGCCCCAGATTTTTGGAGTAGCCCTTGCTTTTCTTACTCCTGACTCCCTTTTGTTTGGGAGCAGGCCCATTTTTTGGCTACACTTGTTTTTCTTTTTGACAAGATGATTTTCAAAAATTGATACTAGACATTACATGAAAAGTCTAGCACATGACATAAGTTCATTTCGAGGGTTCATTGTTGACCCAATTTCTTTGATTCTGCTTCTTGAGGAAAGCGTCATCCTTCTTTGGAATGAGCAATGATCACCAACAAGGGCTTGTGAAATGAATTTCTAGGCTCAATGCAAAGGATGTGTAGGATAGAGAAACGAATGCTCTTTGTCATCCTAAAACACTTGAATTAAAATTCGAGTTAAATGCAAAGAAACACTCGAAGCTTGATATTAGTCCAAGCAAGACAATTTCTAACCATTTTCATCATGATAACTGCTGGAACTACCTCCATTTGGCCCCGATGTGGGGTGGTTCTTGACAGGGGTTATAAAATGAATCCGCCGCTCAAATGGGTCGCCAATGGGCACCTGTAGTGTTTAGGGTAGAGAAATGAATGCCTCTTTCCTTTCGGCTATTGTACCTTTTGCGAGAAAACCCATTGCCTTGGGGAATACGGAATCTACTTGGCACATAACTCATTGTGGATGTGGGACGTGTATGAAAATGGGGTCGCCTTTCATCATCCTGTCATGCCCCATTCTACACATTCGACGCATCATATGCAGTTTATGCCCCCAGTCAGAATTGGCAAAATTAAACATGCAGCATAGTCATGCATGAATCATGGCATGCGTAAATATGATGCAGATGTGGCAATTTTTAGCACTTCGTGTGTTTACAGAATGTGCAAGTATGGACGAGAATTTCCTAGGAAAGGAAGAGATTCGAATTGCCCCTAGACGTGCTGACTAAACAAATTGAGGGCGTACTCCTTAAGTCAAGGAGTGGCTTGTCTCTGGCTTTGCTCCTGCAAAACAAAATGCATGGGTTAAGCGAAGCGTTTGGGCCTTCTCAATGTTAATAACCGTCACGGTTGCCGGTCAAACGTCCCTTTTTCAATCCAGGGTTGTTGCCCCATTTTCATCAGAATGGATCTTGTCAGATGATTATAATTTTTGCCCCTTGGGGCTGTTTTTTTTGACGTATCAGATGTTAGTTTAACATTTCTTGTAAAAAGGAAGAAGACATGTTAGCTAGTATCGGAAATGATGAACTGGACACGATACTGATTTACCCTTGAGCGCTTCGCGCAACTCCTTTACCAGCTTCACCACTCGGGATTTTCTCCGTTGGTATATCAAGTTAGACATTTCCTGTCAAATAATGGAGGAGAAGACGTGTTAGCTAGTATTAGAAATGATGAATTGGATACGATACTGGTTTACCCTTCATCTTGCACGCTTTGCATGATCTCTTTATCGGGTTCATTGGATCGAGTTTGTCTCCAGTTTCCGTTGGACGCTTTATCATTAGGGGCCAGGCTGTGGCAAAGCATGGGCCTTGATTTCGCTCATCGAATATCCTGATTTCTTTCGTTCCAGATCACTGTTATTCCTCATGCTCTCAGGCCCATTAGGCTGTAGGAGTCTATGGAGGCTCCCTTTTAAGGGTTAATCCACGGATGGTATGATCTTGTCGTATTTGGCAAATCTACGCCACAATGCTCTCCAAAGTATTTTACAACCCCTGTTAAGACGGAATAAAGTAATTCAGAATTCGAGACGATCAGGGGAAGATTGAAACGATACAAAACTACCCATCTCTAAGGCTGCTCGCGTCTTTCGCTCGTATTCCCCTTTTGTTTGAAGCTGTCCATCCAGCAATAATGTCCACGGATCAATTTGCCCCGAATTTTGTTCAATACGCATTTGGGTATGCTCGTGTTCTCGGGTCGATTTGCAAATTCCTGAAAATAACAGGGATCTAATTTAAAACCGGAGTAATTCGAGGGTACATTGAGACGATACGGAGTTACCCTTCAGGTTTACGCAGATTTTTACTCGCCATCAATTCGTCGCGAGGTTGGTGAGGTGGCGGATTCGAGCATTTAATAGGGGGAAGTCGGATCATTACTCCTTGCTTTTACATATTACAAAAGCGGAAAAACATATCACGCAAGGGAATAAAACACGTTCACTCATTCAGGATCGATTCTGCTTCCTCAGCAGGCTCTCCCATGATCAGCTGGCTTCATTCTGGATCAGGTACGCATCGGCTATGTTGAAGGACCCGTGATCTCAGCTTCGAAATACAGACTCCCTGTGCATATTACAGTCCTCGTGCTTCATTAACATTAAACTGGTTGATCATGGCGGTGAGTTCATCGTCAATGCCGCTTGCCTGGTGGTGATACATCTCCCCTTCCCCGGGAGGTATTGATGCTGATCCAGTAGCATTAGTCTTTTTGTACCCTCCTCCAACAGAACTCGATTCTGTTATAAACTGGTCTAACTCGCTTGTCAAACACGCATTTTCAATCCTTAGATCATGCATTTCATCGAAGGCGAGGAGGAGGCTGTTGCAGTTAGGGCAGGTGGCGGAGTCAAAAGCCTCTTTATACATCTTGTTTTCCGCTCGGAGGTTTTCATTTTCAACTCTTAGAAACTCGGCTTCGTTGTGCTCATGACGAGTCTTCATTCGCGTTCGCCTATTTTGAAACCAGAACTTGATTTGTGAAGGTTCAAGTCCTAGCTCTTGACTTAGTTCCATTTTCTGTTTGCCGTCTGGCATAGGACATGTTCTGAAGAAATCCTCAAGCCTTTGTACTTGCTCCTTAGTATGGCGACGGTAACGCTTCTTTTGACCCTTACCGTTGTTGTCCTTATCTTTACTGAGATCTTGGACGTCGTCGGCGGAAGGGCCAGGCTCCATAGGCTCGATCCCAAACATGGTTTCGAACTCTTCCTCTCCCATATTCAGCAGGCAACGATAGCTTTCGGAAGTATTGGGTTGAGACATCTTCGATTTGGTCAATGATTTCTCAAGGTTTACTATATCTTTCTGTATTTTCACTCTCTCTGAACCGTGTATGCTTTAAAACTCTCTTCAACGTATGAATAAAGATTATCAGGAGGATGTCTCTTTTAAAATTTGGCGTCGGCTTAGCATATGTATCGCTTCTCCCGAGAGTTCTGTCTTTCTCAACCTTTCCTGCGTGTTTCTTGCTTGGCTCGTCTTTTCTCATCTCTTCATAGTGGTAGGGTCCCTATCAACGTCTCTACCGTCGATTTGCTGGCGTGTTCTCCTATAAAAACGAATCCCATTTTCCTTGTCTCCCACCCAAGTCACCTTTCTTTCTCCTTTTTCAAAGTTGTGTCATCCCGTCAAACTTTTGGCAGAGATGTCGGATTTGCTTGGCTCGAGATTGGAGACGAGTAGCGGAGGTGATGCTGATAGGGAATGGTAGACAGGAAAATCTGGCCAGTAGAGACTTTCACTGCAAAAATGAAAATGAATGCGGTAGTATATGTTCTTCATATTCTAGAAAAATTGGAACGATACTGTTTTACCCTTGTATGTACTTCCATTGAATTTGAATTGAGGAAGTTCCTTCATTTGGATTGGATTGGATTGTATGTCCCGAGTTGCCCTTCACTTTGAGCTTGCCACATAAGTGCTTTGCTTAGTTGGGCCTTGTTTTCTTTCTGGTTGCTTTGGACCATCATCATTTTTTATGCCATCGGGTCCGTGGACCGGAGGGCTCCTTTAATTTAAAGGTTACCTTCAAGGCAAATGAGTCATATCGCATTCCATTGGGTCATTTCATTTTGCGACACTCTTGAGGCAATTTGCAATCCCCTGGGTGAGAATGGAACAAATCCAATTTAGCATTTTGCGACGATTGAGGGTAAATTGGAACGATACTCAATTACCCGTCTTCGAGCTCGCCTGGGCTCTTCACTTGAAATTTCCCTACGTGAGGCCATTCAACATTTCTCATTATGGCAGTCAGCGACTTTGCCACAAATTGATCCGCCCTGAGTCTAGCATAAAAAGGGATTCACGCATTCGACGGGATAAAAAAAAAATTACCCCATGCCCCTGAATTAAATCTAGACACCTAGAAAGCTGGAAATATCACACACAGGGGAATTAAGCATGAAGTGAAAGGTGCACTTGTTCAAGGTCAGTTCTGCCTCTCCTGCGGCTCTTCGATAATCAGCTAGTCTCGTGCTGGTTCAGGCATAGATGACCGATGTTTGAGAGTCCCTAATCACTGGCTTCCGATCATGGCTTCGGATGTCTGTCAACCTTAAACTGGTTGACCAGGGCAGTAAGCTCATCATCTGGGTAATCTCTTGAACCTTCCAGCAACTGATGCTCGAATTGGGCATTATTGTTGGCAAATGCTGGCGGTAGATTTCTCATTTTGTCCTCGCCATGAGCAATTTGACTTTTCGAGCTGAAGTCTTCATCATTACTCCAGAAAGTGTGGGGATCACCAACTGTCCTGCTGCCAAGAACTCCTTCCATTCGAGGATTAGAGAAGTGGAAGTGCTCAGGATAATTTCTTGTCTGATTCTCTGGCTGCGCAGGCGCGCTGATCATGGGATGAATTCTAGCCACGGGTTGGTGCTCAAACCAAGGAGTCTGAATACACTGCCCCTGCGGTCTATACTCTTGAAGAGCATTAGGGTGATTCTGGGGGATACTTTGATTAACGCCTGGGGGATTGATGGCACGGCTACTGGTTTGGTTGATGATGGGAAGTGGCTCGCCCCATGCTAACCTGTGGAACTTATGGTGGCGAGGAGACTCGACGTTCAGGCTTGGATCAGTCCCGCCTTGGTTTTCTTGATTCTGAGCTGCATTGTGTTCTCTCACCCTTTTTCTGTACTTCTGAAGATGACTCGAAACATTTGCTTTAGTGAGTCCCTCTACCTTTATAATTTCCAGTATATGTTGCGGCCGTGCCGAATCGATTCCTAGCTGCTGAACTGCATTAACAAACATACGATGCAGCTCGGGAGACCAACTCATCTTCTTTCTCCAGTTGCTTGGAATAAAATTGAAGGCTTGATGCTTGTTCTCATGGTCGTGCAATTGCTTCCTTACCACGTGCTGCCATATGTTTTGAAGCATCTGAACCCTAACTGGTTTCGTTACGACGTCTTGGGCCCCGTTTAAGACAGCCTTCATCATGGCTTGCTGATCATCACTTGCCGATATTACGAGGACTGGCATGTTTAATTTAGAATTGATGACTTCCAAGAGAGTGAAAACATCCATGTCAATCCCTACCATGGCGGTGAGGACGATATCAAACTGGTCACTACTCCTCCTTAATATCTCTAAGGCCTCTGTCGCCTTTGCTTGAGCTACAACCTTATACCGGCATTTTCTTAATAAGGTAACAAGGATTGACAGAGAGACTGGATTACCGTCAATGGCCATGACCAGTAGACCCTCAGGGTAAGGAACTTCATCAGCTTCGACCAGGGTTGAACATGCGCCCATTTCCCTAATACTCGACATATTTCTGGATCTAGGACTGCCGATTCGAGACCGCCTCAGGATGTCTTCTCGGACTTGAGGGATCACGGGATCGTTGATGGCTTCTCGTAACAGGCTTTGAAAGCCAATGCTTTGATGGTGAAGGTTTTGAATTCCTCTCCCACGAGAACTCCTTCCTCTCTATCTTTCTCCTGCGAGTTCGTGCAGATGAACCCTCACTATCAAATGAGGATAAATTCTCTCTCTGGCAATAGCAACGACTTCCCCCTTCACGGGCAGTGCTATTAGATTTACCGAGGGGAAAATCTGACATTCAGCTTTTGATTAAAGGGGAAATCCTCGTTTATCGCTCAGTTTGTCTTCTTCTTTCTTTTCGCGGTAGAGGGCCCCTGTCAAGATTTCCACCGTCGATTTACTGGCGAGTCCTCCAATGAAGACGAGTAATATCTCTCTTTCTGCCGAAAATTTCTTTGTCCCCCACTCAGCTCGTCTTTTCGTTCTTTCTTTTTTCAAAGCGGTGGAGTCCCGTCCAGCTTTTCCACAGAGACGTCAGGTTTGTTCGGCTCGAGGTTGCCACTTGACTGGAATTTGAGCCACCGGGGGTGTTGCCGACAGAGAATGGTAGATAGGAAAACCTATAAGGACTGCCCCTGTGAAATCAGTATTTAAATTGAAGCAGATTACCATCTTCGCATTCCGCTCATCTGCCTCACATCTCTCTTTCAAAAATGGCCAATTCTCCTAACCACACCTTATCCGCCGAAGTCCTGGCTGGGTGGGAGAGACTCTACAATCTTCTTGGTAGAGGTTACGCTCATATAGCCAAAAACTCTACTGTTGAGGCTGAAATCCTTGGTTTATTCAGGACTGTGGACGCTGCTTCTATTGAGGGTACCCAACTGGGGAAGGAGTATCGGAACTTCTCGACCGTCTTCATCAATTTTCTGGCCGCCTATAACCGCGCTTATGAGACGGTCCTTGTGACCGCCGTCGTGAAAGCTCGTTACCGAGACCGGCACGAGCGTCTGGCAACAGTTACATTTGTGGCTGATAATCACAAAAAGGCCCTCAAGTTTGCCAACGATCAGCTTTCGTGGATGGTTCGTGAGAGGGGAAAGCTGGTGGACCGTCTGGCCTTGGTCCGAACTTACGCCGAACAGGAGCCAGGCAATATTGTGATGAGCTGCAAATGCGGTTGGCTGCAGGAGAGGCTTGATGACATTACGGCAGACATTGCTTTCGAGAGGGCGGCGATTCCGCACCTGGAGTTTGCCGTTGAGCATTACGAGGCCACTATGGCCCAGGTTAAAGAGAAGTGCGATCGCCTCTTCTTTAGGCTCGCGGAGCTTGATCCCGAGAACGCCCGGTGCACCCAGAGCATCAACTTCATGGAGAGCCAGCTGAGCTCCTTTGTGACGCTTATTAGGGCTCAATTTGATTTCACTTTTCCTCCCCAGTGAGTTGTTGTAAGGTTTGTTGGTGAATGGAATGAAGAGAAAGTTTCACGTGTTTGTGCTTTTCATTTTCCTGCCATTTCTTCGCCCATATAGCATGATAGGACGATTTACGGTACTGAAGACGTTGAGGCTTAACACTCTTCTCGGTGTTCTTGTTATCTGCTGCCGGCGATGATATCAAGGACATTGGCGAAGGGTTCGGTGGCGGCCCCCACCGGTCACAGCGCCATGAGTCAGTCGTGTGAATTATTGCAAATCGACCACTCGATTAGTGCTCCAATAAACAAACCGGGCTGCCCGTTGCGTGCCCCACTTTACTCCTGCCTATCTCTTTCGGCGTCCACTTGAATGTGTCGGTCGCCTGTAGCGTTGGGAGAAATGATTGCGGACCATGCTCGGTAATAAAATACTAGTCCTCCAAAATCTTCCATGTGTTTTGAATCCGAGGAAGGTAAAAAGGCAAGCCTTTGTTCAATTTAATCAGAAAGGCGTCGCAAGGTCGGGTTCATAATCTTGCCCCATGGGTTTTGATTACACAGTCTCGACTTTCTCAACAAAAATACATGAACCCTTCTAATACATTAAAAATGTCCCCAGGCCCGATCTGGATGCATTCACTACCCCTCATCAAAATACATGGCCCATATGTGCTGACTTATTGACACGATTCTGTCTCCGGAAGAATTGGCCTCTTCTATGCCCCTAGGGTTAACGATTTCTTCGCTTGCCCCCTGATTGTTATCACCAACGAGCCCGATTTTTCTCCACCCCAGGGTACCTATAATTCCCTGCAAAAGTAAAGAAAATAATAAGTATGTGATCCAAGAGAGGTCGGTCCATGACTCCTAGATTGGCCCAATTTTAGTTTTCCATTTTATGAAGAAATCAGATGAAATTTTCTTAGGAAGACATGGACAAATTTCCCAGAAAGAGTTTTCTTGCAGATTTTATAACTCAGAAGACTGTGGTAAAATCCTTTGACATTTAATAAATTTCCCGAAGAAATTACCTTCTTTTATCACAATAAATTTTCAAGGGTAAATTTGTCAAGAAAATCTTGTATCCATTGAAGCAGTAAGGAGAAATGTGACAAAATCTTTTTATTGGCCGACAAAATTTCCCAAAGGGATTTTTCTGCATTCATCTTTTCAGAAATGGGACACCAATTTGATTTCGATTTTTCATTTTCTTTGAAAAAATGACCACGTGGTTAAGTCCAAAATTTAACTGACACTTATCATGGACCGACCAAAAATAAATACAAGACGAAGTTAGAAAACTTACTTTCACCGTGAAAAATACCATGTAGGTCACATAGACATGCACATGAATCGTGAGTTTAAATCTTAGCCTATCTACTCTAAAGGCTGACAAATTGAAGCGAAAGACTTACGGCAAGGCGACAATCTCGCGCACATAATCAAGATTAGCCGTGATCCGACGACGTAACCAGGATTAGCCGAGCCTTCCCACTTCGGCTGCTCGAGCTAAAAATTAAAACCACTGCTTTGGTAATCTTACCAAGCCTGAGGCCTAACTTTTAAACTCATTTTTGAAAAGAGGTTCGGGATTGAATCTGGGCTAACTTTCGACGTGATCTCACGCCGAACGCTAAAACCAAATCACAATACCATCCTAAAACTAGTAGCCCAGGTCCGGCCACGGGACGTGTGTGATGTAGTGCTAAAACTGTAAACACATGCATAACATTTAAATGCAAACACCGCTTCAATAATGTGCATAATTTAAATTGAATTCCCACACACCAGACCTGCAAAACAAAGGGTTAGCCAAACACTCTACCCCTTATAACTCCCATCCTGCAAAACTATTTAACACCTAAAGATCAGAATCCAACCAAGTCAAACCAAATGAATTTTCATGAAATTTTTCTGGCCTATCCTCTAGGTTCTTAAATTTTTTCAAAAATTAAGAACAAGTCCCCAGCGGAGTCGCCAAGCTGTCGCGACCTAAAATTCATTTTTAAGTTAATGGATTACCAGATTAATTAATTAAATTAACTAACCTAGTTCGAGCTCTCCCAAGCTCTACCAAATCGCAACTTTGATTTTTTTTCACATGATTTTAGAATTTAGAGTCGCCACTAATCATTTTTGGTAGGTTGATTAGAAACCTAAGTAAATTAGCGGGAGGACTAAATTACTTCTACGAACCAGAGATTATGAGTTCGGGGACTTGGTTACACTAGTTAATTAAAACTAATGCCCTTTCGGTACCTTAATTTCATGGATATCCTGATTTGGCAATTCAGGCTTGGTTTATTCCTCAGGCTCTAGTGGAGTGCTCTCTTTTTGTGTTTACACCTCCATAAGATTTACCGTTGACTTGGAGTTGTCCTTTGCCTGACATAAAAATATGGAGAAATGAGAAATGGAGAAAGTGTATACAATTTTGTGCTAATTTGCGACTAAAACCACAAATAAATGAATAAATACAAACACTTAGCTCGGATTTGCTTGCTCGTTGACGAGGATGAACTCTTGATTTATGTTGATCGATGAAGGAATTGGTGATGATAACTCCTAGGTTTAAACTCCCATCATCCTCAAAATTCTCTCTCTCTTTTTGGTATTTTCTTTCTCTCAAATTTTTCTTCAACCTTCCAAAACTCTCTCAAACATCCAAAATTTTCTCTCCAAAAATAATCCCCCCTCCCAAGTTCACTTCTTCCTCCTTTTATAATCAACTCATCTACCTCCCATTCTAATTTCTCCACTAACTCCATCTCCCATTCTAATTTTTCCACTAACTCTTCTTCACTTCATCTTCCATTCTCCATCTCTATCTCACATTCTAATTTCTCCACCTATTCTTCTCCATCTCCATCTTCCCTTCTCCATATATATCTCCCATTCTAATTTCTCCACTAACTCTTCTTCATCTCCATCTTCCCTTCTCCATTCCCATCTTATTTTCTCCATCTATTCTTCTCCATCTTCTCCTCTCCATCTCCTTTTCTCCATCTTCCCTTCTCTATCTCCTCTTCTCCATCTTCCCTTCTCTATTCTAATTTCTCCACTAACTCTTCTTTTTGTTATTTGCAAAATAATCACTCAAGTGTTAGGTATTTGCACTCTAGTCCCTGAGATTTTAAGTATTTGCAATTCAGTCCCTGGAGAAATATTTTTTTAAGTCCAAATCTCCTCACAATTTTCGACACACCTCTTCTATGCTTAGTCGAAATTCACCTCATGTCAAATTTAAGCTTATTTTCTGCCGCTGAAGATAATGCAAAATTTAATTAAAGCCCTTTGAAAAAATTGAGTCATTCTGGGTATAATTGGGCCAAGAAGAAAATTTAAAATATTAGAGGATAATGTCACAACTCCTAAAAGTGAAAAATAAAAATAAATTGACTCAAATTGAATTTTTTTTGGGCCTGATTCGAGACCATGCTCGTGAAGAAATACACGACCCCGAATTGGATTTTTTTTTAAATTTGCGATGGCCAACATGAAAAGAAAAATATTGAATATTTTTATGTATTTTTGTGGCCTCATATGTTATTATTTATTAAATATTTTCCTAATTTCTAAAAAATATATAAAAATACAAAAAAATTATGAAAATTTATTTTTTGTTCAAAAATGGTTCTCTAGGCTTGGCCAAGATCTCCAAAGTTGATTTTTCAATTTTATGAATTTTTATGGATTTTTTTTTATTAATTTTCGAAAATAAAAATACCGAAAAATACTGAAAATATGAAAAATCAATTTTTGGTCAAAATTGGTTCCCTAGGCTTGACCAAGGTCTCCAAACTTGAATTTTTTAATTTTATAAATTTTTATGGATTTTTTGTTAATTTCAAAAGAGAAAAGATGATTAAAAATTAGGTGTCAACAATAACCCTCTAGTTTTAGACTCCCATCATTTTCAAAATTCTCTCTATCTTTTTGGTATTTTCTTTCTCTCAAATTTTTCTTCAATCTCTTAAAACCCTCTTAAACATCCAAAATTTTCTCTCCCAAAAATTTCCCTCTCAAGCTCACTTCTTCCTCCTTTTATAACCCACTAACTCTATCTCCCATTCTAATTTTTCCACTAACTCTATTTCCCATTCTAATTTCTCCACTAACTCTTCTCCATTTTTATCTTCCTTTCTCCATCTCTATCTCACATTCTAATCTTTCCACTAACTCTTTTTCATCTTCATCTTCCATTCTCCATATTTATCTTCCATTCTAATTTCTCCACTAACTCTTCTTCATCTCCATCTTCCCTTCTCTATTCTTATCTTATTTTCTCCATCCATTCTTCTTCATCTTCTCTTCTCTTCTCCATCTTCCATTCTATATTCTTATCTTATTTTCTCCATCCATTCTTCTCAATCTTCTCTTCTCCATCTCCTCTTCTCCATCTTCCATTCTTTATTCTAATTTCTCCACTAACTCTTCTTTTTGTTATTTGCAAAATAATCCTTCAAGAGTTAGGTATTTGCACTCTAGTCCCTGAATTTTAATTATTTACAATTTAGTCCCTGAAAAAAATATTTCTTTAAGTCCAAATCTCCTCACAAATTTTGACACAATTCACCGCATGTCAAATTTAAGCTCATTTCTTGTTACTGAAAATAACGTAAAATTTAAATGAAGCCTTTTTTTTTTATAAAATTGGGTCATTCTAGGTATAATTATGCCAAGATAAAAATCTAGAATATTAGAGAATAATGTCACAACTCCTAAAAGTGAAAAATGAAAATAAATTGACTTAAATTGAATTTTTTTAGGCCCGATTTGAGATTATGCTCGTGAAGGAATACACGACCCCAAATTCGATTTTTTAAATTTACGATGGCCAACATGAAAAGGGATTTAAAAGAAAATATTGACTATTTTTATGTATTTTGATGCCCTCAAATGCTATTATTTATAAAATATTTTCATAATTTCTAAAAAAATATATTTAAAAAATATCAAAAATATGAAAAATTATTTTTTGCTCAAAAATTGTTGCCTAAGCTTGGCCAAAGCTTCCAAAGTTGATTTTTCAATTTTCTCATTTTTTCTTGATTTTGTTTTATGAATTTTCGAAAATAAAAATATCGAAAAATACTGAAAATATGAAAAATCATTTTTTTGGTCAAAATTAGTTCCCTAGGTTTGACCAAGGTCCATAAAGTTGAGTTTTTAATTTTATGGATTTTTATGGATTTTCTATTAATTTTTGAAAATAAAAAAATAATTAAAAATCAGGTGTCAATGGAGAAAGAGAAGATGGAAGAGAATGGATGGAGAAAATAAGATACGAATAGAGAAGGGAAGATGGATGTGAAGAAGAGTTAATGGAGAAACTAAAATGGAAGATAAATATGGAGAATGGAAGGTGAAGATGAAAAAAAGTTAGTGGAGAGATTAGAATGTGAGATAGAGATGGAGAAGGGATGATGAAAATGAAGAAGAGTTAGTGGAAAAATTAGAATGGGAGATAGATGAGTGGGTTATAAAAGGAGGAAAAAGTGAGCTTGGGGGAAGAATTTTTTTGGGGAGAAAATTTTGGATGTTTGAGAGAGTTTTGGGAGATTGAAGAAAAATTAAAGAAAAAAAATACCAAAAAGAGAGAAAATTTTGAAGATGGTGGGAGTTTAAAGTTAGAAGTTATCATCACCAATTTTTTCATCGATCAACATAAATCAAGAGTTCATCCTCGTCAACGAGCAAGCAAATTCGAGCTAAGTGTTTTTATTTATTCATTTGTTTGTGGTTTTAGTCTCAAATTAGCACAAATTGTATACACTTTCTCCATCTCCCTTTTTCCCATATTTTATGGCAGGTAAAAAAAAGGGACAACTCCGTATCAACGATAAATTCCATGGAGGTGCAAAGTGAGCCCAAACAAATTCCAAGGTGCCTATCAAATTTGCAGCCGACTCGTCAATGGATTTTAGTTCAAATAGTTGAAACAATTTGTTGTATTTTATTTTAAAGAACTAAAACCCCATAATGGAGAGGCAAAGCGCATCCACTGGAGGTCGTTTATTTCTTGCAATTTAAATTCCTGTACCATCAAACCTCAAAGGGAAGAGCCAAGCCAATGCTAGGCCGCCCATTGGAGGTTTTTACTTAATGCAATTTAAATTAATGCACCATTAAACCCCAAAGGGAAGAGCTAAGCCAATGCTAGGCTGCCCATTGGAGGTTTTTACTTACTGCAATTTAAATTCCTTGACCATCAAACCCCAAAGGGAAGAGCCAAGCCAATGCTAGGCCCCCCATCGGAGATTTTTACTTACTTTTATTTAAATTCTCGCAATTTAATTCCAACACCATTAAACCCCAAAGGGAAGAGCCAAGCCAAGGCTGGGCCATCCATTGGAGGCATTTATTTACTGTCGTTGACTTCCTGCCGTTTAATTTTTGAATCATCAGACCCTAAAGTGAGTAGACTGTAACACTGCACATAAGTTGTTAATACACTCCCTCTTTCGGCTTTAGGGAATTTTTAACACTTTGAAAATAAAAAAAAATACCACCCATGCATCCCATTTAAAAAGTGAAAACACAAAGAGAGAACACTTCACTAGAGTCTTAGGAATAAACCAAGCATGAGTTGCCAAATTAGGATATCCATGAAATTAAGGTACCGAAAGGGCATTAGTTTTAATTAACTAGTGTAACTAAGTCCCCGAACTCATAATCTTTGGTTCGTAGAAGTAATTTAGTCCTCCCGCTAATTTACTTAGGTTTCTAATCAACATACTAAAAATGATTAGTGGCGACTCCAAATTTTAAATCCATTTGAATAAAAATCAAAGTTGCGATTCGGTAGGACTTGGGAGGGTCCGCATTAGGTTAATTCATCTAATAAACCTAATAATCCGTTAACCCGAACGAAAAAATTTTTTCGGGTCGTGACAGCTTGGCAACTCCGCTGGGAATGGAATTTTTAAATTTTCGAAAAAAAAGACACCAATTGGAATACTTAGATTTTTTTCGAAATTTTAAAGCCTTAGTGGACTTAGGCCAATGAAAATTTCATGGATATCTCGCTTTTGGTGATCTTGTTTGGAACTCATCTTTATGTATTAAATGGTTTTGCAGATGGGAGTTATAAGGGGTGGAGTGTTTGGCTAACCCTTCGTTTTGCGGGTTTGGTGTGTGAGAATTATTATTTAATTTTTGAAATATTGAAGCGGTGTTTGCATTTAATTGTTGTGCATGTTTAATTGTTTTAGCACTACATCACACACGTCTCGTGGTCAGACCTAGGTTACTAGTTTTAGGATAGTATTATGATTTGGTTCTAGCGTTTGACGTGAGATCACGTTGAAAGTTAATCCAGATTCAATCCCGAACCCTTTTTCAAAAATGAGCTTTAAAAGTTAGGCCTCATGCTTGGTAAGATTACTAAAGCAGTGGTTTTAATTTTTAGCTCGAGCAGCCGAAGTGGGAAGGCTTGGCTAATCCTGATTATGTCGTGAGATCATGGCTAATCTTGATTATGTACGCGAGATTGTCGCCTTGCTGTACGTCTTTCGTTTCAATTTGTCAGCCTTTAGAGTAGATAGGCTAAGATTTAAACTCACGATTCATGTGCATATCTATGTGACCTACATGGTATTTTTCACGGTGAAAGTAAGTTTTCTAAATTCATCTTGTATTTATTTTTGGGTCGGTCCATGTTAGGATTCAGTCAAATTTTGAACCTAACATCATGATCCTTTTTTCAAAAGAAAAGAAAAATAAAATTGGAGTCTCATTTTTGAAAAAAAATGAAAAATGATGAAAAAAATGAATGAATGTGAAAAATCCCTTAGGGGAATTTTGTTGACCAATGAAAGATTTTGTCACAGTTTTCCTTAAATCTTCAATGGACGTGAGATTTCCTTGACAAATTTATCATTAAAAATTTATTTTGATAAAAATGAAAAATTCCTTCGAAAAATTTGGTAAACGTCAAGGGATTTTATCACATTTTTCAAGTTATAAAAACCGGTAAGTAAATTCTTTTTGAATAAATTCACCTATGCCTTTATAAGAGAATCCTCTCTAATTTCTCATAAAATGAAAAAATAAAATTGGACAAATGTAGGAGTCATGGACCGACCTCTTTTGGACCATATACTAATTATTTTCTCTACCTTTGTAGGGAATCACAGGTACCCCAGGCAGAAGCAAAATCGGGTTCAATATTATATCGGGGATAATCTTGAAGAATGCGAAAAGGATAGGAAATGGCCGACGCTGCAACTGATAATTCTAGGGGCAAGCGGAGAAGTTCCGGAGACAAAATCTTATTGATCAGCGAGCATGTATGGGCTATGTATTTCGATGAGGCCGTAAGTTTATCCAGATCGGGCCTGGGGGCATCTTTAATGTATTAGAAGGGTTCTTGTATTTTTATTAAGAAGGCATAAATTATGTAATCAGAGTCCATGAAGCAAGTTTATTAACCCGGCCTTACGACGCCGTTCTGATTAAATTGAATAAAGGCTTGCCTTTTTACCTTTCTCGGATTCAAAACACGTGGAGGATTTTGAAGGACCAGTATTCTATTGCTGAGCATGGCCCACGGGCATTTTTGCCAACGCTACAGGACATTCTGCCAACACTAGGGGCTGCTGACACAAACAAGTGGACGTCGAAAGAGATGAGCATGAGCAAAGTGGGGCACGCAACAGGTGGCCTGGTTTATTTATTGGCGCACTAATCGAATGGTCGTATTTGTAATATTTCACATGGCTAGCTCACGGGGCTCAAGGTGGCTAATGGAGTCCGCTGTCGAAAGTTGATTCAATGCTCTTGATATTATTATCTGAAGTAGCTAATATCAAGAAAAATGTTAAGTAACGGCACCTCCAGGGTTTTGAACCATTCTATCATGCTATACGGAAGAAGATATGGCAAGAAGATCACAGCACAAGAGATGCGAAACTTTCCTTTCATTCCATTCATCAACGAGTTTTACAACCACTTACTGGGGAGGAAAAGTAAAACCAAACTGAGTCCTAATAAGCATCACAAAAGAGCTCAACTGGCTTTCTATGAAACTAATATTCTGCATACATTGAGCGAGCTGGGATTCAAGATCTGCAAGCTTGAAGAACAGGCGGATACGTTTCTCCTTTTGGCTGGCTGCATTAACCTCGTAATGTTCAACGGCGAATCTCAGATTCTCAATCAAGTCTCTCTCGAAAACTATATCTGCCATTAGATCATCGAGCCTTTCCTCCAACCACTCACATCTGAACTTCATCACGATATCGCTCGGGTCATGCTCAAAGTAAGTCTGGTTCAAAGCTAGGCGTTCCACCAGCTTCTCTCTCTCGTGAACCAATAGCGAGGCACATTCTTCGGCAGACTTGACGGCCTTCTTGTACATGGCAACCGCTTGTTCTGCAGACTCCAAGCGTTTAGATCGATCTTGATAGCGAGCTCCCATGACGCGGGCTAAGGTGATCGTTTCCTGAGTGTTTCGGTAAGTTTCCAGAAAGTTGATGAAGACATGTAGAAACGCTCTGTATTCTCTCTTTAAGCTGGTGCCTTCAACCGAAGAAGCATTTATCTCCCTGAACAAACCAAGAATCTCAACTTCGACACTCGGATGATGAGCTATATAGACATAGCCTCGGCAAGAAGATGGTAAAGTCTTTCCCATTTGAACATAACGTCGGCTGGGAAGATGTGGGTAGGGAGATTGGCCATTATCGAGGAGAAAATCAAGGCAGATGGATGAAACACGAGAGTATTGGAGGAGAGAGTTAGGGCAGACTAGCGGAGTGCGAAGATGGTAATATGCTTTGAAGTAAATATTGATTTCGTGGTGACAGTATCAACCAGTCAGACTTTCCTATCTGCCGTTCCGCGTCGGTATCACCCTCGTCGGCTCGAATTCACTGCTTGTCTGCAATCTCGAGCCAAACAAATCCAACGTCTCTGCGGAAAAGTTGGATGGGGGCGCCACCGCTTTGAAAAAGAAAGAATGAAAAGACGAGCTGAGTGGGGGACAAAGAAATTTTCGGCAGAAAGAGAGATACGACTCGTCTTTATTGGATGGTTCGCTGGCAAATTGACGGTGGAGATAACGACAGGGGTCCCCCCCTTATTGTGAAAGGATGAAAGAAGACGAGCTGGGCGAGAGATACGATAAAAAGGGTTGAGAAAAGAACAGAACGCTCAGGGGAAGCAATATAGTTTTCTAAACCCACGTCTGAATTTTAAAAGGAAACATTCTCCTGATAATCTTCATCTTCCTCTAAAGAGAGTTTCAAAGCATACACGGTCGCTTAAAAAATTTCAAAGAGAGTGGAAATACGAGGAGTGGTAGCAAACCTTGAGAGATTATTAACCAAATCGAAGATGTCTCAACCTAATACACTTGAGAGTTATCGTTACTTGCTGAATTTGGGAGAGGAAGAGTTTGAAGCCATGTTTGGGATCGAGCCCATGGAGCCTGGCCCTTCCACCGATGACGTCCAAGATCTCAGTAAAGATAAGGACAACAATAGTAAGGTTCAAAGGAATCGTTACCGTCGCCATACTGAGGAGCAAGTACAAAGGCTTGAAGATTTCTTCAGAACGTGCCCTACGCCAGACGGCAAACAGAAAATGGAAGTAAGTCAAGAGCTAGGACTTGAACCTTCGCAAATCAAGTTTTGGTTTCAAAATAGGCAAACCTGAATAAAGACTCGTCATGAGCACAATGAAGCCGAGTTTCTAAGAGTTGAAAATGAAAACCTCCGAGTGGAGAACAAGATATATAAAGAGGTTTTTGACTCCGCTACCTGCCCCAACTGCAATAGCCTCCTCACCCTCGATGAAATGCATCATCTAAGGATCGAAAATGTACGTTTAAGATGTGAGTTAGACCAGTTTATGATAGGATCAAGTTCTGTTGGGGGAAAGCACGAAAAGACCGACCCTATGGGGTCAGCATTGATGCCTCTCGGGAAAAGGGAGATGTATCACCACTAGGCAAGTGGCATTGACGACGAATTCACCGCCATGATCAACCAGTTCAATGTTGATGAAGCACTAGCGATTTAATATGCACATGGAGCCTGTATTTCAAAGCTAGTGATCACAAGACCTTCAACATGATCGATGCGTACCTGATCCAGAGCGAAGCTAGCTGGAGAGCCTGTAGAGGAAGCAGAACCAATCTTGAATGAGTGCATATGTTTTATTTCCTTGCGTGGTGTGTTTTTCTGCTTTTGTAATTTATGTAAAAGCAAGGAGTAATAATCTGCCTTCCTCCTATTAAATGCTCGGACCCGTTACTGCACCAAACCTGGGGAAGAATTAATTGCGACTAAAAGTTCGTGAAATCCTGAAGGGTAACGCCGTATCGTTTCAATTTACCCCTAATTGCTCCAGTGTTAAATTATATCCCTGTATTTTCAGGAACTTGCAAATTGGCCCGATAACGGTCATGCCCAAATACGAAGTCCTCATATTGAACGAGACTGGGGGCAAATCAACTCATAGACATTGCCACAGGACGGACAGATTTGAACAAAGAAAAGCAAGAGCAAAAAATACAAGCAATTTCAAAGATGGGTAATTTTGTATCGTTCCAATTTACCCATAAACGTCTTGGGTTTTGAATTGATTTATTTTGTCTTAACAGGGACTGTAGATTGCCTTGAAAAGAACCGTGTCGTGAAATTGCCCAGCCCAAGACCATGTCATCTCGAAGATCAACCCCTAAAAGAGAACTTCCATGGACGCCTAAGGCCCCGTAGGCTGGATGGCGTGGGAAGTGATAGTGGGCCGATGCGATCTAAGTTCGATCCCTAAGCCTTAGTCCAAATGATGAAGTATCCAACGGAAATTGGAGACAAACTCGTTCCAGTGAACCTGATAAAGGGACCATGCAAAACATTCAAGATGAAGGATAGACCAGTATCGTTTCCAATTTATCCCCTCCAATACCAGCTAACATGTCTTCTTTTCTTTTGATACTAACATTTAACACATCGAAGAAGGCACCCCCAAGCGGCAATTCAAAACTGTATTGCTCGATCTGCTCACATGCCTAGGGGAAATCCAAAATTTTCCATTCTTGATATGCTTGCACATTTTGTAAACATCCATAACGCTTGAAAATTGCCATATCTTTATTGTGTTCGCATATTCCATGATTTATGCATGACTCTTCGGCATGTTTAATTTGCAAATTCTGACTTAGAGCATAAACTGTATATGATGCATCGAATGTGTAGAATGGGGCATGACAGGATGATGAAAGGCAATCCCTTCCCATACACGTCCTATATCCATAATGAGTCGTGCGTAAAATAGGTTCTCCATTCCTCAAGGCAATGGGCTTTCTCGCAAAAGGTACGATAGCTGAAGGGAAAGAGGCATTTATTTCTATATCCTAAACACTACAGGTAACCATTGATAACTCATTTGAGTGGCGGTTTCATTTCGTAACCCCTATTAAGAACTACCCCACATCGGGGCCAAATGGAGATTGTCCCAACGAATGAAACTAGGTAAATGGTTAGAAATTTTCTTGCTCGAACTAACATTAATTTTCATGTGTTGCTTTGCTTTCAACCTCACACGGTAATTCAAGTGCCTTAGGACGTCGAAAAGCGTTCGTTTCTCCATCCGATCCACTTTTATCCTTTGCATTGCCTAATTGAGCCTGCATATTCATTTCTTAAATCCCCATTGGTGATCGTTGCTCATTTCAAGATGAAGATGATGCTACCTCAAAGTAGAACTCAGAAGAAGTAAGGTCTACACAGAGTTCCTGAGTCAACTCTTCAAGTATGCTAAACCTTTGATATGGAAAAGAAAAGGCAAAAGGCAGGACCAAAAAAGCCAATCTCTGGGCGTGAAAAAGCAAAGTGCCAGTCAAAAGCAAGGCCAATGCCCATTCAAATTAATGTCTATGTACATTCGGTGAAAACATCTTGTCTTTCGTTGTAAATTCCCAATGGGATCTAATTGCAAAAGAAAATTCTCCGAAGGAGTCGAATTGCAAAATATACGCAGTTGAAGTTTACATTGTTCGAGAGTAACGACGGTATTAGCAGAAATTGACACCATCCTCATACAACGATGATGTTCTTCGAGGACTATTCTGAGGGCCGAGACTAGCGATAAAGATGCGATGATCACCAATGTCAAACCCACCTCACATACTGTTTGGGCCAAAATAAGCCTTTTACTTCCTTGGTCCCCAATCCTAACCTACGTTACAACCCGTGAAAGCCTTTTCTAATTAAGGCACTTGAATTAATGTAGAGTTGAATGATTCAAAGAATCGCTCGAAAAGGTACGAGCAAGATTATTTCTCTCTCATTTTTGCAGGGTTTTTGACTTGTAAATCCGAAGCAGATGATGAAAAATTTTCTGTCAATGGCCTTGACTCAAAAGAGTCCCCTTTGGTAAGCCTTGGCCTAGCCTATATTACGGTCCTAATTAAGACCTCTAGATCGGCGTGATCGTACCAATTACGAGATTACTCAAACTCTTGTTGAATGCGATAATGGTAAGATTGAGTGATTCCTTTTCAATCTTGCAATCAGAATAATCAGCCTTTCTCGGGAGTGAGAGAAAGCCCTTTCGGACTGAGGTCCCCTATTCAGATTACATTCGAGGTGTTCATACTGTGATAACCTCATCGAACGGAATTGGTAGTGCAAACTTGACAGAATAATCATGCATGATCCACATTTTGATTGATTGCATTATGAGTTATTACGAAGATTGCTCGTAATCATTGCAAACTTTACTGAGTAGTTTTGCACGAACCGATGAACCCATTGATGAAAATACTTGCGCATGTTACCACTAACACTGCATGACAGGTAACACATTCCTGATGTTCGAGTTACTTTCCAAGGTCTCGAAATCCATTCGACAATTATTGAATGAATAAGCCTAGTTGCCAAGAAACCACCAAGCGTTTCTTCCAAATTCTAAGGTAGGTATATCTTCGACCTGAATCCTTTGAAGTAAGTTAGATCGAGTTTGAGCTTTTGCAGGATTCCGGGTTTTCCCCAGATCCCAGAATGGCACCCTTTGAGGTAAGTTAAATTGGGTTTGAGCTTCTGCAGGATTCCTGGTCTCCCCAGATCCTAGAATGGTACCCTTTGAGGTAAGTAAAATTGGGTTTGAGCTTTTACATGATTTCTGGTCTCTCTAGATCCTAGAATGACACCCTTAGGCACCCCAAAGTCCTTTCTACAAGCACACAAACGTCCTTATTACAGGCACCAATGTCCTTTCTACAGGACCCAAAGTCCTTCTTACAGGCACTAAGTCCTTTCTACAGGCACACAAAAGTCCTTTCTAAAGGCATTAAAGTCCTTTATATAGGCACACAAAAGTCCTTCTTACGGGCACCCAAAGTCCTTTCTATAGGCACCCCAAAGTCTTTTCTATAGGCACATAAAATCCTTTCTACAGGCACCAAAAGTCTTTCTTACAGGCACCAAATCCTTTCTACAGGCACCAAAAGTCCTTCTTACAGGCACACAAGTCCTTCTTACAGGTACCAAAGTCTTTCTATAGGCACACAAAGTCCTTCTTACAGGCACCAAGTCCTTTCTACAGGCAACCAAAATTCCTTCTTACAGGCACCAAGTCCTTTCTACAGGCACCTAAAGTCCTTTTTACAGGCACTCCAAAGTCCTTACAGGCAACAAAGTCCTTTTTACAGGCACTCCAAAGTCTTTCTTACAGACAACCAAAAGTCCTTCTTACAGGCACCAAGTCCTTTCTACAGGCACCCAAAGTCCTTCTTGCAGGTAACCAAAAGTCCTTCTTACAAGCACAAAGTCCTTTTTACAGGCACCCAAAGTCCTTCTTACAGGCAACCAAAAGCCCTTTTTACAAGCACTAAGTCTTTTCTACAGGCACAAAGTCCTTCTTAGAGGCATTTCTATGGGGTGACCCACCATATGAGTCAAATTTCAATCAGTAGAATCCTTTCATTAGGAATCTACCATGAGGTGACCCACCATACGGGTCAAATCTAAATCCAATTTTAATTAGTAGAGCCCTTTCATTAGGAATCTACCATGGGGTGACCTACCATACGGGTCAAATTTCAATCAGATTATAATCAGTAGAGCCCTTTCGTTAGGAATCTATCATGGGTTGACCTACCATATGGGTCCAAGTTCAACCACCCTAAGGTTTTCTTATAACGAAACCTTAGGTTCTCATTCCATTTTCAATAGAGCATGCATGTCAGGCAACCGCCATACAACGAGCAGGTAAGTGCCAGGTAAATCCCTTGCTTCTCTATCTCTCCCTCACTTCATAAGGAGCCTCCTCAAATCAGGTCTGGAACAGAATTTGCTAAAAGGAGTATTAGAGATCAAATGTCACGACTCTTTTTATTTCCTTGTGTTGAGTCGATTAGGATTCAGGTATCATCTCATCTTTGAAATGAATCTCTACCGAGCTTCCTTTCAAAGAGGGGCAGCTGTTGACACCTGATTTTTAATCATCTTTTTTTTTCGAAAATTAATAGAAAATACAAAAAAAATTCATAAAATTAAAAAATAAACTTTGGGGACCTTGGCCAAGCTCGGGGAACCGATTATGACCAAAAAACGATTTTTCATATTTTCAGTATTTTTCGACATTTTAATTTTCGAAAATTCATAAAAAAATCAAGAAAAATTGAGAAAATTGCAAAATCAACTTTGGAGGCCTTGACCAAGCTTAGGCAACCATTTTTGAACAAAAAATAATTTTTCATATTTTTGTATTATATATATATCTTTTAAATATTAGGAAAATATTTAATAGCATTTGAGGCCACAAAAACACATAAAAATAGTCAATATTTTTCTTTTAAATTCCTTTTCATGTTGGCCATCGCAAATTTAAAAAAGCTAATTCGAGGTCGTGTATTTTTTCACGAGCATAATCTCGAATCGGGCAAAAAAAAAAATTCAATTTGAGTCAATTTATTTTCATTTTTCACTTTTAGGAGTTGTGACATTATTCACTAATGTTTCAAATTTTCATCTTGGCCCAATTATACCAAGAATGACTCAATTTTACAAAAGGGCTTTAATTAAATTTTGTATTATTTTCAGTATCAAGAAATGAAGTTAAATTTGACATGCGGTGAATTTCGACTAAGTATAGGGGGTGTGTCGAAAATTGTGAGGAGATTTGGACTTAAAGAAATATTTTTTCAAGGACTGAATTGTAAATACTTAAAATCTCAGGGACGAGAGTGCAAATACCTAACTCTTGAGGGATTATTTTGCAAATAATAAAAAGAAGAGTTAGTGGAGAAATTCGAGCTAAATGTTTTTATTTATTCATTTGTTTGTGGTTTTAGTCTCAAATTAGCACAAATTGTATACACTTTCTCCATCTCTCTTTTTCCCATATTTTATGGCAGGTAAAAAAAAGGGGACAACTCCGTATCAACGATAAATTCCATGAAGGTGCAAAGTGAGCCCAAACAAATTCCAAGGTACCCATCAAATTTGTAGCCGACCCGTCAATGGATTTTAGTTCAAATAGTTGAAACAATTTGTTTTATTTTATTTTAAAGAACTAAAACCCCAGAATGGAGAGGCAAAGCGCATCCATTGGAGGTCGTTTATTTCCTGCAATTTAAATTCATGCACCATCAAACCTCAAAGGGAAGAGCCAAGCTAATGCTAGGCTACCCATTGGAGATTTTTACTTAATGCAATTTAAATTCATGCACCATTAAACCCCAAAGGGAAGAGCCAAGCCAATGTTAGGTTGCCCATTGGAGGTTTTTACTTACTGCAATTTAAATTCCTGTACCATCAAACCCCAAAGGGAAGAGCCAAGCCAATTCTAGGCCGTCCATCGCAGGTTTTTACTTACCGTTATTTAAATTCTCACAATTTAATTCCTACACCATTAAACCCCAAAGGGAAGAGCCAAGCCAAGGCTAGGCCATCCATTGGAGGTATTTATTTACTGTCATTGACTTCCTGCCGTTTAATTTTTGAATCATCAGACCCCAAAATGAGTAGACTGTAACACTGCACATAAGTTGTTAACACACTCCCTCTTTCGGCTTTAGGGAATTTTTGACACTTTGAAAATAAAAAAAATACCACCCATGCATCCCATTTAAAAAGTGAAAACACAAAGAGAGAACACTTCACTAGAGTCTTAGGAATAAACCAAGCTTGAGTTGCCAAATTAGGATATCCATGAAATTAAGGTATCGAAAGGGCATTAGTTTTAATTAACTAGTGTAACTAAGTCCCCGAACTCATAATCTCTGGTTCGTAGAAGTAATTTAGTTCTCCCGCTAATTTACTTAGGTTTCTAATTATCCTACCAAAAATGATTAGTGGCGACTCCAAATTTTAAAACCATTTGAATAAAAATCAAAGTTGCGATTCGGTAGGACTTGGGAGGGTCCGTATTAGGTTAATTCATCTAATAAACCTAATAATTTGCTAACCCGATCGAACAAAATTCTTCGAGTCGCGACAATGGCAAAGGGAAACGTCCCTTCAAGAAGAACAATTCTAGAATGAAATGTTATAACTATGGCAAGAAGGGTCACTTTGCTCGTGACTGTAACGAGCCGAAGCAGGTAGAAACGCTTAAAACACTTGAAAGTATTAGTTACGTTCCAAATTCTATATTTCTAACCGAATCTCATCCTTTATGGACTGTAGACTCAGGAGCCACAGACCATGTAGCCAGAAATAGGAATACCTTCGTGGAATTTCGACAAATTCCACATGGAGCTAGGTGGATTTATATAGGGAATAATTCAAGAGTTGAAGTTAAAGGAGTTGGCACGTGCCAACTTATTATGCGAGGTGGTCGCACTTTGTTCCTACATGATGTTCTATATGCTCTAGAGATTCGTCGAAATCTTGTCTCTGTGTTGGTTTTGGTTAAGCTTGGTTTTTATATGAATTTTCACGACAATGGTGTGCATTTGTTGTTAAGTACAACTTTCTACGGATCAGGTTATTTTGCAGATGGTTTTATTGTGTTGGATGTTGAAGACATCAATGTGAATGTTAGTTATTCCCTGTTTACATCTACCAATTCTTGTGATGATGATATGAATATATAGCATGCTAGACTTGGTCATATTGGCCAACGACGAATGAATAGATTAGCCAAAGAGGGCTTATTAGGCAACATTGAAAAAGTTGAGTTGTCTACTTGTGAGCATTGCCTAGTGGGAAAAACAACACGAAAACCATTCGGAAAAGGAACAAGGGCTGAATTCCCACTGCAATTAATCCATACTGACATCTGTGGTCCTATGAATGTTAGGGCAATGCATGGGGCTATTTACTTCATCACTTTTATAGATGATTTTACCCGATTTAGATATGTCTATTTGATCTCTCATAAATCTGAAGCATTAGATTGTTTTCAGAAATTTATGACCTTAGTAGAAAATCAATTAGATAAGAAAATCAAAGTGTTGAGAGTCAATCGAGGTCGAGAATACTTATTTAGTGAGTTCAGAAATTTATATGATGAAAAGGGAATAGAAAGACAATTGTCTATTCCATATACTCCGCAGCAAAATGGTGTTGCAGAGAGAAGGTGTCACGCCCCGAGCCCCTCTTGAGCCCACAACATCCCGCTCATACATTCAAACCTGCTCAGCGCTCGCCTGATCTATTGATACGCGACGGCCCAGGAAACCGCTCTTCGTCGCGAGTAGGCGGCGCGTCCATTACAACCTGAAACCTGCGGAAGCAAACCTCCTATCCATATATGCATACATATGATAATGGGGTAGTACATGCGAGAAGAAATAACACACGAAACATCATTATATATATACATATGAACGAGTGTTAGGTACAGACCCCAAAAGAGAAAATACAACACATGGTCCAGACACCTACACTCGACCTATCTCCAAAAGCTAGACCTGCATCGGCTGGACTCAGTCCTCAAGCTCCTCCTCGGTATCCTCCTCTAGGTCATACTCTGCCTACGGGTCCTGCTCCTCCTCCTGATCGGTATCCATAGCCTCGCCCTCGTCATGGCCGTCTATCTCCATACGTCCAGGGGACGGCAACTCCTGCAACGGCTCGAGATCGACTACCTCTCCTCCATACTCGACAGGTCGTAAAATAGTAGCATCATCCTCTATGGGTATCGGGGCATCTCTCAGGGGTCCCTTAAAACCAAACATACCCTCCCTAAACCAGGCCTCAAACCTATAGGGAACAAAATGGAGACCACCCTGATCTACCCATATCGTGGTCAAGCGTCTACGCCACATCACAGCGTGCTCATCGTATTAGTGGGTAGCCTCGGACTCCACCTGTACAGGCAGACCAAAAAGTGTAGGGGGTGCGGCCATCACTGGCGTTCTGGATCTGTATACATGGCAACCACCGCCAGTGAGTCGAGGACTTAGTAAGCTCATCACTAATCCTACCATAGGATAGAGTATACTAGCGGGTTCAGTCCTATCCAGTAATCTAGAGTTTCTAGTCATCTTGTTCGGGCACTCTCACTCACTATGGGTACCAACCTCAGAGTACGAACAATCCAGGCATACGCAGTAAAATAATCAGATCATCATATAATATAGGCAAGCAATCAATAGTCAATATCCGCACTTAACATACGATAACAGATGCACGACTCAGCCCGCCTCAACTGGTCCCATTGGATCCTGCCTGCGTTTCATATGCATCAGGCTCGTGCCTCAACCCGTGTGTGGTACGCCTCAGGTTGGCACGTTTATCTCTCCACTTCCCCTCATAAAAATGCATCAGGGCCAACCTCTCGGCTTATCTCTCCAGTTCCCTGCTTGATATGCATCAGGGCCATCCACCCCTTGTCACCCCTCTCAGCGACCCCTGCCATGCTCACATCATACTGTACTCAGACAGTCTCAAATAATACATATCATAGAGCAGGCATTCACAAAGTTTCATAAGCATAGAGGCATAGCAATTCAAGAAATAATATGAGCAACCCATGCTCATCACGATAGGCTACATGCAAACCCGGTACCCTACACGCGGTCCCTCAATCATTTGGGTTCGATCGGATACTCCGCATTTTTCAATAAGATCATTCAATTTCCCCTTAGACGATTCCCAAGAAACCCAATAGTGACTAACACCATCCTTAGAAACCATTTGTTTTCGGAGTCCAATCCTATTTGGCCCAATGACCCGGTCTAAGCCCAGTCTTTATTATCGATTCCCAGCCCATTTATGGCCCACAATTACCTTATCAGGATACAATTAGATTTTAATAATTTAAATTCAAACCCAGACTAAGGCCCATAATATTCCTTTCTTAATTTAAGCCCATTAACCTAGTTTTAGCTTAATAGGGTCTAAGGCCCATTCACTTTATTTCAAGCCCACAATTTAATTATCAGAGTTTAAATATGTTAAGGCCCATTATTATATTTAATTTTCGCGCAAGGCCCAAGTCCAATTTTTCAAGTAAGCCCGTTAAGCCCATTTTCATTTAATTAGGCCCAAATTAGATCTCTAAGTCCATGTATTCCATTGGGCCCTAAATTTGTATGTTCGAATCTATATTTGTAGCCCAATTAACACAATTTTCGTCCATTAACAAGCCCATTATCATATCTTAGGCCCATAAGCTCATATTAGGTTAGTTTAGCCTAAATTAGGTCCCCAAGCCCATCTACACCATAAGGCCCATTAACTCTCACGCCTAAGCCCAACGTTCAGCCCTCAATTTATGATTCCAAGCCCAAAACAACGGCCTAAGGTCCATGGCCCAATCTTCTCACTAATCACCCGAATTTATCCAATCTAATCCAACCATAACCATTTAATTTCCTACTAATCCTCATACATCAGCCTCTAATCAAGCAAGGTACAAGAGTATAATCTATTCCTAAACTACGATTAGGAGTAGAGCTTACCAAGATGGGTTGGAATCAACTTCGAGGGCAATGGGCTCAAAATGGCCGAATGGTGATGCTTGGTCCACAAGGGAGGAGGCGATGATTCGGGCAGCTGAAGCCTAGGATGAAGGTTACACGTGTTAGATGTCGCGACCCTCTAAAAATATTTTTATTAATTCTAGGGGTTAACGGATTATTAGGTTAATTAGATTTGACTAACCTAATGCGGACCCTCCCAAGCCCTACCGAATCGCAACTTTGGTTTTTGTTTAAATGATTTTGAAATTTGGAGTCGCCACTAATCGTTCTTGGTAGGTCGATTAGAAACCTAAATAAATTAGCGGGAGAACTAATTTATTCCTGCGAACCAGAGATTATGAGCTCGGGGACTTGGTTACACTAGTTGATTAAAACTAATGCCCTTTCGGTACCTTAATTTCATGGATATCCTAATCCGGCAACTCAGGCTTGGTTTATTCTTAAGGCTCTAGTAGGGTATTCTCTTTTGTGTTTTCACTTTTTAAATAGGATGCATGGATGGTATATATTTTTATTTGTTATATTTTTTTAAGTGTTAAAGATTCCCTGAAGCCGAAAGAGGGAGTGTGTTAACGACTTCTGTGCAGTATTACGACCTACTCATCTTTTGGGTCTGATGATTCAAAAATTAAATTATAGGAAGTACATGACAGTGAATAAACACCTCCAATGGGAGGCCTAGCATTGGCTTGGCTCTTCCCTTTGGGATTTAAGGTACAGGTATTTAAGTTGCAAGTATTTAAACTACTGTAAGTAAAAACCTCCAATGGGAGGCTAAGCATTGGCTTGGCTCTTCCCTTTGGGATTTAAGGTACAGGTATTTAAGTTGCAGGTATTTAACTACTGTAAGTAAAAACCTCCAATGGGAGGCTAAGCATTGGCTTGGCTCTTCCCTTTGGGATTTAAGGTACAGGTATTTAAGTTGCAGGTATTTAACTACTGTAAGTAAAAACCTCCAATGGGAGGCTAAGCATTGGCTTGGCTCTTCCCTTTAGGATTTAAGGTACAGGTATTTAAGTTGCAGGTATTTAACTACTGTAAGTAAAAACCTCCAATGGGAGGCTAAGCATTGGCTTGGCTCTTCCCTTTGGGATTTAAGGTGCAGGTATTTAACAACTGTAAGTAAAAATCTCCAATGGGAGGCTAAGCATTGGCTTGGCTCTTCCCTTTGGGATTTAAGGTGCAGGTATTTAAGTTGCAGGTATTTAACTACTATAAGTAAAAACCTCCAATGGGAGGCTAAGCATTGGCTTGGCTCTTCCCTTTGGGATTTATGGTGCAGGTATTTAAATTGCGGATGGACTTTGTCCTCTCCATTTTGGGGTATGAATTTTTTAAAATGAAATACAACGAATTGATTCAACAATTTGAAATTTGTGCGCGCTTGAGGACTCCTCCAAGCCGATTTTGTGCTTCCATAGGATTGACCATTGATATAGAGCTGCGGCTTCCTGACATAAAATAGAGTGAAGTGTCAGTATACAAAATATGTGCTAATCTGCACCTAAAACCAGAAGAGTGGAAAGAGTACTTATCTCCCGTTTGTTTGGGAGGGATTTCTATAATTGATTTTCGCTCTCTATGTTCCCAATATAGATAGTTTCTTTTGAATTAAGAGGGACTTTTAGTCACAGATCAGTTGAGAAATCGGTGGACAGCTTAGGAGCTTGTCTGGGCCGATTCTTGCATCTCTACGAGATTTTTGCTGTTGACATAGAGATATCTTTCTCCTGACATAAAATATGGGAAAAAATGGGAGATGGAGAAAGTGTATACAATTTGTGCTAATTTGCGAGTAAAACCATAAATAAATGAATAAATAAAAACACTTAGCTCGAATTTGCTTGCTCGTTGACGAGGATGAACTCTTGATTTATATTGATCGATGAAGGAATTTGTGATGATAACCCCTAGCTTTAAACTCCCATCATCTTCAAAATTCTCTCTCTTTTTTGGTATTTTCTTTCTCTCAAATTTTTCTTCAATCTCCCAAAACTCTCTCAAACATCCAAAATTTTTTCTTCAAAAAATTCTCCCAAACACTTCAAATTTTCTCTCTAAAAAATTCTCTCAAACACTTCAAATTTTCTCTTCAAAAAATCCCCCTCTCAAGCTCACTTCTTCCTCCTTTTATAATCTACTCATCCATCTCCCATTCTAATTTTTTCACTAACTCTATCTCCCATTCTAATTTCTCCACTAACTCTTCTTCATTTTCATCTTCCATTCTCCATCTCTATCTCACATTCTAATCTCTCCACTAACTCTTCTTCATCTTCATCTTCCCTTCTCCATATTTATCTCCCATTCTAATTTCTCCACTAACTCTTCTTCATCTCCATCTTCCCTTCTCTATTCTTATCTTCCATTCTAATTTCTCCACTAACTCTTCTTCATCTCCATCTTCCCTTCTCTATTCTTATCTTATTTTCTCCATCCATTCTTCTCCAACTTCTCTTCTTCATCTCCTCTTCTCCATCTTCCCTTCTCTATTCTAATTTATCCACTAACTCTTCTTTTTGTTATTTGTAAAATAATCCTTCAAGAGTTAGGTATTTGCACTTTAGTCCTTGAATTTTAAGTATTTACAATTCAGTCCCTGAAAAAATATATTTTTTTGAGTCTAAATCTCCTCACAATTTTTTACACACTAAAATTTACCACATGTCAAATTTAAGCTCATTTCTTGCCGCTGAAAATAATGCAGAATTTAATTAAAGCCTTTTTACAAAATTGAGTCATTCTGGGTATAATTGGGCCAAGATGAAAATTTAAAATATTAGAAGACTATGTCACAACTCATAAAAAGTAAAAATTAAAAATAAGTTGACTCAAATTAAATTTTTTTAGGCCCGATTCGAGATTATACTCATGAAGGAACACGTGACTCGAATTGGATTTTTTGAATTTGCGATGGCCAATATGAAAATAGATTTAAAATAAAAATATTAACTATCTTTGTGTATTTTTTTGGCCTCAAATGTTATTTTTCCAAAATTTTCAAGTATTTTTGTATTATTTATTTTAAAAAATAAAAATAAAAAAATACATAAAAATATGAAAAATTATTTTTTTGGTCGAAATTGGTTCCCTAGGCTTGGCTAAGGTCCCCAAAGTTGATTTTTCAATTTTATGAATTTTTATGGATTTTCTATTAATTTTCAAAAATAAATAAATAAAAAATACTTAAAAATACTGAAAATATGAAAAATGGTTTTTTGGTCAAAATTGGTTCCCTAGGCTTGGCTAAGGTCCCCAAAGTTGATTTTTCAATTTTATGAATTTTTATGGAATTTTTATTACTTTAGCAATAGAAAAAATGATTAAAAATCAGGTGTCAACATTAGAGAGGGTGAGGAGTTGAGGGAAACCAGCCATAGTGGCCGGAGCTCCCATGCCGATGACGACCACGGAAGGAAGGGCAGGGAAGATGGGTCTGGTCGGGGTCTAAAAAGGGGACTCCATGTCGTGGAAATGAAGGAAAAAGGGATTAAGAGACTTACCAAGGCGTGGCAAGGCTGGTGGTGGTGAACGACGGCGGCAAGATGACGGACGATGGAGTTGAGGGTGGCAGCCGTGAGCTAACCGAGAGAGAGAGATGAGAGTTGAGGTCGGTTCGGGTCTCAAGGGGCCTTTAAGGCCACGGAAATGAGAAAAAGAGGGACTAGAGAGGCTCACCTAGACAACGGCGTTGAAGGATGATGGCTGACGGCGACGACGAGATCGGGCGGTGGACGGCGGCGTTCCCGGCGGCAACGGGCAAAGAAAAAGGAAGGAGAAGAGAGGGAAATGAAGAAGAAAATGGTGATGGGGGTGGCCGGTCAAAACATATGGAGGGAGAGAGAGATTATAACAAAAAAAAAATAAAAGAAATAAGGGTTGTAGTGGATTAGGTAGGGTAGTTGTACTTTGACAAGACTAGATGTGACTTGATTGATTTCCTTGGAAATTATGCCTTGATTTGATTAATGTGACACTTGATTTGACTTGCCTCGATTTGCATGCCAAATGCACCGATCGGGTCCCGAGAGTGAATGAAATTCAGGTTGGATTTGGTTTCGTTCTATCGTATTCGCTCTCAAATAATCCTATTTGATCTCATTCTAAGGATTGAGCATTTATCGAGGGCATTTCGGTAATTTTCCATTCATGTCTTGCTTGTCGACGTATACCGGTTGTTTGCCCTTCGGGCGACATTTCTGAAACTGAATCCATTTCTTCACCGTGGCTATCTTACTAATTCGATCGTTCGGTGTCGGATTTCATTTCGTGGTCAAATTCATTGAATACCAACTCTGTCTCAATCTCAAACCAACGGGCAGCTGTTTGGGAAATTTTCCCAGGTAGCCTTTCTCCTTCGGTTAATCATCTCAGGGTAGTTAATCCTGAGTGAGCGTCGATCAGAGCATACTAATGAAGTATATCCATTCGTTTAGAAATTCCGATAAGTGGGTCGAATTTTTGGACTGTCACAATTCTTCCCTCCTTATAAAAATTTCGTCCTCGAAATTTACAGTCTACAAATCCACACTCCGAAAAGAAAATTACACTTGACTATTCGAACAAATAGGGGTATTTCTTTTTCATCTCGTCTTCGCTTTCCCACGTTGCTCTTTCAGTCCCATGGTGCTCCCAAATGACCTTGACTAATGGTATCGTCTTGTTCCTCGGGACTTGCTCCTTTCGATCTTCAATTTTGATTGGCCTCTCCACGTACGAGACTTGGTCATCCATTTCAATGACTTCATGATCGAGTATATGGCCAGGATCCAGCTCGTACTTCCTGAGCATCGACACATGGAGCACGTTGTGGATCTGTGATAGGTTTAAAGGTAGTGCTAGACGATAAGCCAGTGTCCCGACCTTCTCCAAAATCTCTAATGGCTCTACAAATCTGGGACTCAACTTCCCTTTCTTGCCAAATCGAGATAGTCCTCGCATCGGCGACACCTTATGAAACACATAGTCTCCCACCTGAAACTCCAACGACTTACGTCTCTGGGTGGTCCTCAGTCTATCCCTGATCACCTTAACTCCTCGACCGACTGCTGAATCAACTCCGGGCCTGTTATGCTTTTCTCGCCAACTTCGTCCCAACAGATCGTGTTACGCCCCGCGTCCCTCTCGAGGTCGCGGCATCCCATTCATGCATTCAAATCTCATCTGCTCAACGCTCGCCTGACCATTTTATACGACGGCCCAAGAAATCTCTTCGTCGCGACTAGACGGCGCGTTCGTTTAAAACCTTGAACCTACGGAAACGTATCTCCTATCCATCCATACATGCATACAATAATGGGGTAGTGCATACGAGATGAATAACATATAAACATCATTATATACATGCCAACAAGCGTTAGGTACAGACTCCAAAAAGAAAGTACAACCCACGATCTCGACACCTACGCTCCCGCTAACTCCCAAAAACTAGACTGACATCATCTGAACTCAGTCCTCAGGGTCCTCCTTAGGGTCCTCCTCTGGATCCTCCTCCTGGTCGATATCCATGGTCTCGCCCTCGTCATGGCCATCTATCTCCATACGTCCAGGGGATGGCAACTCCTGCGTTGGCTTTAGGTCAACTACCTCTCCTCCACATGCAGCAGGTTGCAAAATAGGGGCGTCGTCGTCCATGGGTATCGGGACATCTCTCAGGGGTCCCTCAAAACCAAACAAACCCTCCCTATACCATGCCTCAAACCTATAAGGAATGAACTGGGGACCACCCTGATCTACCCATAGCGTAGTAATACGTCTATGTCACATCACCGCATGCTCGTCATAATGGTGGGTAACCTCGGACTCTATCTGTACAGGCAGACCAAAAAGTGTAGGGGGTGCGGCCATCACTGGCGTCCTGGATCTGTAAACATGGCAACTACTGCCAGTGAGTCAAAGACTCAGTAAACTCACTACTAATCCTAGCGTAGGATAGAGTATACTAGTGGTTTGGCCCTACCTAGTAGACTAGGGTTTCTGGTCATATAATTCGGGTACTCTCACTCGTTATGGACACCAAATCCCAGAGTGCGAATAGCCAGACTACGCATAGTAACACAACATGCATATCATAAAATGTAGACGGGCAATCAACAGTCAATATCGGTAATCCATGTGGAAAATCAGATGTATGATTCAGCCCGCCTCAACTGACCCCATTGCATCCTGCCCGCGTCTCATACGCATCAAGCTCGTGCCTCAACCCGCTTGTAGTACACCTCAGGTTGGCACGCTTATTTCTCCACTTCCCCGCGTAAAAACGTATCAGGGCCAACCTCCCGACTTATCGCTCCAATTCCCCGCGTAACACGCGTCAAGGCCCCTCCAACCAGCTTATCCCTCCAATTCCCCACGTAACACGCATCAGGGTCCATCCAACCATCGTCACCCCTCACAGCGACCCATGCTATGCTCACAACGTGTTGTACTCAGACAATTTCAAACAATATGTCTATCACAAAACAGGCAATTACGGAGTTTCACATGCAAAGAAACATAGCGATTCGAGGAATAATTCGATCAACTCACGTTCATCAGGATGAGCTATATGTGAACCCATCACCCCACAAGCAGATTCTCGATCATCTGAATTCAGTTAGGTATTCCTCATTTCCTTTCAATAAGATCATTCGGTTTCCCCTTAGGAAGTCTCCAGAACCCGATAATAACTACTACTATCCTTAGAACCCATTTATTTCAAAACCCAATCCTATGAATCCCAATGACCCGGTCCAAGCCCAGTCTCTATTATTAGTCCCCGACCCATCAGCGGCCTATAATTAGTATCTTAGAATATTTTTGGGTTTTATTAAGTTTTATTAAATTAGAATAAGCCCAGACTAAGGCCCATGATGTTTCTTTCTTCATTCAAGCCCACTAAGTTGAATTAAGCTCAATAGGGTCGAAGGCCCACTTCCTAGTTTTAGGCCCACCATTTAATTATTAGGATTAAAATATAATTAGGCCCAATATTTTATTAAATTTTCGTGTAAGGCCCAAGCTCAATTTCCCAAGCAAGCCCATTAAGCCCGTTTTGCTCATTTTAGGCCCAATTTAGGTCCCTAAGCCCATGTACATTATTGGGTCCTAAGTTTTTATAACTAAGCCCATAATTTAAGGCCCATTTTGACTTAATTTTCGTCCATTTACAAGGCCCATTAGAAACACTTAGGTCCAATAGTCTATATTTGATCATCTAAGCCTAAAATGGGTCCCCAAGCCCATATCTATCATAAGGCCCATCATTTAGGCGTCCCAAGCCTTCATCCTCAGCCCATGTGCAGCCCATCTAAGTCCCATTCAGATTATCTAAGCCCAAAATTTAATTCATGTTGATAATGGCCCAACCACCTCAATTAGATTAAGCTTAATCACCTATTTACCAACCAAATTACTTAGGTTATCATACAAATCAGCAACTAAACTTAGCATGCTCCATTCCTAAGTTGGGATTAGAGGCTCGCTTACCTAGATGGATTGTAGGCGATGACGACGAACGACGGAGCTTATACGGACGTGTAGGCTCACGGCCAAGAAAGATGATCGGCGACTTAGTGTTGACACTCGATTTTTGGCTAATTTTATTTCTAAATTTTTTTAGAAAATCCATACAAAGTCAGAAAATTGAAAAATCAGCTTTGGGAACCTTAGCATAGCCTAGGAAACCAATTTTGAGCAAAAAATAATTTTCCTTATTTTTTGTATTTTTCAGAATTTTATTTTCAAAAATTCATAGCAAATCCATAAAAAGTCAGAAAATTGAAAAATCAACTTTGGGAACCTCAGCATAGCCTATGAAACCAATTTTGAATAAAAAATAATTTTCCTTATTTCTCGCATTTTTAGTATTTTCAGAAAATAGGAAAATAATAAAAATTAATAAAAAAATAGTATTTCAAGTCAGAAATTTACCAAAAAATAGTCAATATTTTTAATTTAATTTTACCTTCATTTAGGATGAATAAAGTTTGAAAAATTAAGTCTGGAATCTAGGGTTTCTTTGTAAATTTCATTTTTCAGAATATTCAAATAATTCCAGAAAATCCATTTTAGCTTTTTAATTTTCCATTTTTACATTTTTGGAGTCGTGTCATCCTCCTCTATTTTTCAAAATTAAAATCGAGTCCAAAAGCCCTCAGAATTGTCCAATTTCGCTAAAAAGGACCAAAATGCAATTTCTGATTTTTTAATTTAGTCCCTAAAATCACTAAAAATGAAATTAAAAATTTTCTAGGGACTAAATTGAAAATAGGACGACGTCACCCCCTAGATTTTGACCTTCTGAATCTAGTGGTGGCGATAATTGTTACAAAAAAGGACCCTAAGACTTTGGAATTTGCAAAAATGGGTCCTCGGGTTAAATTGAACATTTGGGGCTTTTACATAAATACTTAAAATTGTCGGCCAAAAATGCCATTTTCGAGTGAATTTAATGCCCCTGAGTTTAATTTTGGTGTCAATTTTTGGAAAAAGTGAAAATTTTGGGGTCAATTTGGAAGAAAAGTGATTCGGGTTAGTCGGGTCGGACTAGGGTCCGACCCGACCCGACCCATCCATCGTCGTCTTCCTCGGACGCTCAAGCCGTGGCGCGCCTTTGATTTGAAAGCGAGAAATCTGTTGAAAACAAGGTGAGATTTTGTCAAGATTCTCGGGGGAAATTCTCATTTGGGTTAGTTGGGTTTTTCAGGGAGAAGATCTCGGGAGGATCACAAGACTCAAGCCGAGTTTAAAAGGAGCTTCTGAGGATATTTTTCGGGGGCTCTGTTTTTAGGATTTTGACGGCCGGAGAGCTTTAGGAGCTTCATCAGAGCATGCTGCGAGGAATCAAGCCCTCATATTGATCCCACGAGTTTCCTGAGGCTTAGGAGAATCATTAGGACTAAACGGTAAGTATTTTCATCGCAATAATAGTTAGATGCCATTGACGCACAGTCGGAGGTCCACCAATGGTGAAACTCGTACTTCTCTATCGTTCTTTCTGATTCTTGGTTTAAAATGCTCCTCTAGTTACGTTGCTTCCATTCCTATTTTCCCTTTTTATTTTCGTTGTATGAAACTCCTGGGACAACTTTGAAAGTCCTTCGGCCTACCAAGCACCCATAAACCCTTCTCGTGCGTAACCAACCTTCCCGATTATGCGGTTGAGTTTGTGATGTTTCTGTGTTGCTCCTTGATGTGTCATATCGTTGTTTAGTGCTAAAATCTTTCATATGGATTCGTTACTGGATTGGTTCTCGGTTGATGGTCATTTTGATAAGCTTTTAGGCACTTTTATCGTCTGAAAATTAGGAGCATATGCGTATTAGAGTAGATAAGGATGGATTCGGGACGAAAAGGAAGATTCGGGCACATTTTAGGTCATTTTTGAGTACACCGGCGAGTCTCCGGCGAGTTCGCCGGACACTGGAATTCCTCCGACCATCTTTTACGGCAAAGAGTCAAACCAGGCAATAGATTGAATCTGACGGCCAAGATTAGAACACGTGTCAAAATCGCGTTTTTTTTAGAATAAAAATCTTCAGCCTGTATTTTACAATCATTTCAGAAAAATAAAAGAACGAATGGCCGGGATTTAGTCCATTTTTGATATAAGCCGTCGGATTTGGCATGCTATTTGAACGGTTGAGATTAGGTCTCGGGGTAGATCTCAGCCGTAGATCGAGGGGGAAGAACGAGCAGCCAGATTAAAGCCACGCGGCGAATTATATACCGTAGGATTTGAAATAGGCAGAAAATAAAAAATGGAATAAAAATCTAATAAAATATCTCGAAAATTCAAAAAAAATCCTCAAAAGTACGTCGTTTTTGTGTCGGGTTTAGGATAGTAACCTTGGGCCGGGACGGATAGCGGGTCGGGTTAGGACGACCCGGCCCGTACGCGAATAAAAAATAATAATAGAAATAGGAAATCTTAGAAAATATAACAAAAATTAAAAAAAAAATAGAAAACTAAAGGAAATTTAAACGAAGTCGTTTCGGGTTCGGGTTTAGATTTGGACTTTCGGGCCGGGTTCTCAGACGGGCCGGGTTGACCCGACCCGGTCCAAAAAAAAAGAATATTATTAGAAAATAAAAAAAGAAAAGAAAAAATAAATAAATAATCGAATAAAAATACAAAAATACAATAAAAATAATAAAAATTCTGAAAATCTTATAAAAAATTAGAAAATTCGAAATTATAGGGAAATAAATAAAAATAATAAATCATAGAAAATTCAGAAAAATTGGTAAATTTGTTAAAAAATGTAGAAAATGCTTGGAAAAATTAGGAAAAGTGTTAGAAAATGAAAATAAAAATTCCAAAAAATATAGAAAATGTTCTAAAAAATAGGAAAATCCCTAGAAAGCCTTAGAAAATCCTAAAAATTAGGGAAAGTATTAGAAAATAAAAATAAAAATTCCAGAAAATATAGAAACTTTTCTAAAAAAATATAGGAAAACCCTTAGAAAATTATTAGAAACTTTAAAAAAATTCTAGAAAAATTATAGAAAATTTTAGAAAAATTAGGGAAATTCCCAAAAGTCGCGAAAATAAGGAAAAACCACATTCAACTGGTTTGACCTATTTTCATAACTTTGGCTTCCCGAACATCCTAAAATGACCATTCTGCTCTTCTGGTCAATTTGACCCAAATCATTCCAAACCATCCCAAATCATCTTTAAACCTCATTGATGTATTTTCCAAGCTTCTAGGACTCTCATTTGTTTGTAATTAACTTAATGTGATATATTTACTTCCTGATTTGATTTCTTGATTGTGCATTTATTTCTCTAGTTATGATTGATAGGATAGATAATCCCACCTGCATGAACCCCTTAGATTTTTAAAGCCTACCTTATCCAACCTCGCCTGCCTGAATTCATTAGATTAGGGAATCACTCAACTTAGGTACCGAAAGGGCGTCGATAGCAATATCGACGTAACTAAGTCCTCGAACCTAAATCTCTGGTTTTCGTAGGATCGAACGATCCCTCCCAATTGTTCGATAGGGTTTCCAATCATACCCTCTAATAAATGATTGGTGGCGACTCCTATGGCATGCACACTATTCACATGCCGTCTGACCACACTAAGGTCGACTTCGATCTAAATTTTCCTGACGCGATTTGGTATGGGCTTGGGAGGACCCGTGCCAAGCCCAAATACCCAACGGGCCTAGCAATCCATTAACTCCCTCGGGATCCTAGAAAATCTCGGGAGGGTCGCGACACTTAGGCAACTGATTCGGCGGTCTTTACGGCTTCAAAGGTCCTAAATGAAGTCATTTTAGGTGTTAGGAAGGCCATGGAGTCGAGTGGGATGAGTCTTGAGGGCCGATGTTCAAACGACATTCAATGACGAATAAAATAAAGGAGAAAATGGGGGTTGGTTCGGACATTTTATGGGGCATTCAAGCCGTGGAAAACAAATGGAAGTGAGCTAGGAAGACTTACCAAGGCACGTAGAGAGAGAGAGGGGCTGACGGTGGCGGTTTGGATGGCGGAATGACGGCGAACGGTGGAAGCTTTTAGCGCGGCAACAAAACAACAGAGAGAGAGAGATTAGGGTCCGGTCGGGCTTCAAGGGGGCCTCTAAGGCCATGGAAACGAAGAGGAGAAGGGGCTAGAGGGCTTACCAAGATAAGGCAAGATGACGACGATGTGGAGCGGTGGCGGAACGGCGGTGTAACGGCGGCGACGGGATGGAGCTTGGGCGGCCGAGCGGAAGAGAATAAGAGGAAGAAGAAGAAGAAGTCGGGAAGAAGACGGGGAGGGGGTGGCCGGCCGAATGAAATGGTGAGGAGAGAGAGTGTGTGAAGATTATAATGCCAAAATCCAATAATAATGCAAGTGGGGTTAGGTTGTACTTGGAGTTGACATTGTACTTGACTAGTACTTTGAGTGATTGATTGATGTGACATCAGATTTGACTTGCCTCGATTTGCGTGCCAAATGCACCGATCGGGTCCCGAGCGCTAATGAAATTCAGACTGGATTTGGTTTCGCTCTATCGCATTCGCTCTCAAATAATCCTATTTAATCTCATTCTAAGGCTTGAGCATTTACCTAGGGCATTTTGGTAATTTTCCATTCACGTCTTGCTTCTCGACGTGCACCAGCTGTTTGCTCTTCGGGCGACGTTTCAGTGACTGAATCCATTTCCTCATTGTGGCTATCTTACTAATTCAATTGTCCAGTGTCGGATTTCATTTTGTGGTCAATTTCATTAAATACCAACTTTGTCTCAATCTCAGACCAACGAGCGGCTATTTGGGAAACTTTCCCAGGTAGTCTTTCCCCTTCGGTTGGTCGTCACAGGGTAGCTAATCCTGAGTAAGCGTCGACTAGAGTGTACCAATGAAGTGTTTCCATTCGTTTAGAAATGCAGATAAATGGGTCGAATTTTCAGACTGTCATAGAGGAAATGACTCAATCTAGGTGATAGTAGACAAGCTAACGAAATCTGCACACTTCATTGTAGTGCGGAAGGATTTTACTTTGGAAAAGCTAGCTGAGTTCTACATGAGGCAGATTGTGAGACTGCATGAGGTGCCAGTAAGTATTGTATCAGATCGAAATCCTCGTTTTACAGCCACGTTTCGGAAGAGTCTGGAGAGTGCTTTAGGAACGGAGTTGAGATTCAGTACAGCCTACCACTCTCAGACTAATGGTCAGTTAGAAAGGACCATACAGACCTTAGAGGATATGCTATGGGCTTGTGTGATAGACTTCAAAGGTGGCTGGGAAGAACAACTGCATTTGGTGGAGTTCGCCTACAATAATAGCTACCAACAGAGTATCAAGATGGCACCATTCGAAGCGTTATATGGAAGAGCCTGCAGGACTCCGATCTGTTGGGACGAAGTTGATGAGAAAAGCATAACGGGCCCGGAATTGGTTCAACAATCGGTTGAGGCAGTGAAGGTGATAAGGGATAGACTGAGGATCGCCCAGAGCAGACAGAAGAGCTACACAGATAAGAGACGTAAGCCATTGGAGTTCCAAGTTGGAGACCATGTATTTCTGAAGGTGTCACCGTTGAGAGGATTATCTCGGTTTAGCAAGAAAGGAAAGCTGAGTCCTAGATTTGTAGGGCCATTCGAGATTTCAGAGAAGATCGGGACACTGGCTTATCGTCTAGCACTGCCACCAAATCTATCCCAGATCCATAACGTGTTCCATGTATCGATGCTAAAAAAGTACGAGCCGGATCCTGGCCATATACTCGATCATGAAGTCATTGAAATGGATGATCGAGTCTCGTACATGAAGAGGCCAGTCAGAATTGAGGATCGAAAAGAGCAAGTCCTAAGGAACAAGACGATACCTTTGGTCAAAGTCATTTGGGAACACCATGGGACTGAAGGAGCAATGTGGTAAAGCGAAGACGAAATGAAGAAGAAACATCCCCACCTATTTGAATAGATAATTGTAATCTTATTTTGGAAGTAAGGACCTGTAGACTGTAAATTTCGAGGAAAAAATTTTTATAAGGAGGGAAGAATTATGACAGTCTGAAAATTCGACCAATTTATTAGAATTTCTAAATGAATGGAAACACTTCATTAGTACACTCTGATCGACACTTACTTAGGATTAGTTACCCTGGGACGACTAACCGAAAGGGAAAGGCTACCTGGGAAAATTTCCCAACCAGCCCCCCGTTAGTCTGAGACTTAGACAGAGTTGGTATTTGATGAAATTAACCACAAAATGAAATCCGACATTGGACAATCGAATTAGTGAGATAGCCCCGATGAAGGAATGGATTCAGTCGCAGAAACGTTGCCCGAAAGGGCAGACAGCCGGTGCACGTCGAGAAGGAAGACGCGAATGGAAAATTACCGAGATGCCCCCGGTAAATGCTCAATCCTTAGAATAAGAACAAATAGAATTAATTGAGAGCAAATACGATAGAACGAAACAAAATCCAGTCCGAATTTCGTTCGCGCTCGGAACCCGATTGGTGCATTTGGCACGCAAATCGAGATAAGTCAAATCAAGTGTCACATCAATTGAATCAATCCCATCAATCACATCATGCACAATTTCCAAGGAAATCAATCAACTCACATCATGTCTTGTCCAAGTACACCTAACCCCACTTAACTCTTATATTTTTATTTTCTAACCATTATAACCTCTCTCTCTCCTCACCCCTCATTCGGCTGGCCACCCCATTCTCTCTCTCCCTCCAGAATTCTTCTTCTTCTTCCTCCTCTTTATTCCGTCGCCGTCCACCCGTGAACGCCTTCCAGCTGTTGTCCGTCCGCCGCCTCCACGCAATGCCATCGCCACTACCATCATCTCATTTTCCCTTGGTAAGTCCTCGTGTCCTCACTTTGCTATTTTCGTGGCCATAGGAGCTCCTATGTGACCGACCCGACCTACTCTAATCTCTCTCTCTCGGCTGGTTTAGCGCGCCGTCCAAGCTTTGCCCATCGTTGCCGTCATCCAGCCACCGTCGACCACCACCCGTCATCGCCTCACCTTGGTAAGTCCCCCCATCGACCCTTCCCTTGGACTCCACGGCTTGAAAACCTCGCGTGATGACCAAACCAGCCCCAATTTCCTCTTGTAGGTCGAGACCTCCATTCGGCCGCCGAACCCAAGCCACCTCCAACGTCGGTTTCCAGCCCCTAATAGGTAAGCCATACTCCTAATCATAGTTTAGGAATGGTTTATTCAAGTGTGGTTGATTAGTTTAGGGATCTAAGTGTGAAATTATGGTGATTATGGATGATTTTGGTTAATGGGCATTAGACTAGAGTGGACTATCATGGTTAGGCCGAGCTTGGGGCAATGAGGAAATAAATTGGGCCTTGGAATGTTGAATGTGGGCTACAATTGATGGGTTTAGGCGTGAAAATGGTGAGCCAAGGGGTGCAAATGGGCTTAGAGGATAAATTTTGACTAAATGGACCACTTATGTGCACTTGGGCTTAAGTTAATTTTAATAGGGCTTTGGTGGACGAAAATTAAGTTTAATTGGGCTTTAATTATGGGCTTGGATATGAAAATTTAGGGCCCAATAATGTACATGAGCTTAGGGATCGAAATTGGGCCTAAAATGAGCAAAATGGGCTTAACGGGTTTACTTGAGAAATTGGGCTTGAGCCTTGCACGAAAATTAATTAATGTTGGGCCTTATTATATTTAAATCCTAATAATTAAATTGTGGGCTTAAAACTAGGAAATGGGCCTTAGACCCCATTGGGCTTAAATAAACTTAATGGACTTGAATTAAGAAAGTATTCTTATGGGCCATTGTTTGGGGCTTAATCTAATTTAATAAAACCCAACCGTATTCTAAGAAACTAATTATGGGCCGTTGATGGGCCGGGGACTATAATAGAGACTAGGCTTAGACCGGGTCATTGGGCCTGATAGGACTAGGTTCTGAAATAAATGGGTTCCAAAGATGAGTTTAATTATGATTGGGTTTATTTGGGAAATTGTCTAAGGGAAAGTGAACAAGCTTATGGTAATATGTGGGGTACCAAATTGAATCTTGTTGGCTAAGAAACTGCCTGTAGGGTACTGGGCTCACATGTAGCTCATTCTAAGGAACGCAAGTTGAACAGATTATTCCCTGAATCGTTGTGCCTCTATGCATGTTGAACTCTGTGAATGCCTGCTCTCTGATTTGTATTGTTTTAGTCTGTCTGAGTACAACATATTGTGAGCATGGCATGGGTCACTATGAGGGGTGACAAGGGTTGGATGGGCCCTGATGCGTGTTACGCGGGGAATTGGAGAGATAAGCTGGTTGGATGGGCCCTGATGCGTGTTACGTAGGGAATCGGAGCAATAAGTCGAAAGGCTGGCCCTGATGCGTTCTTACGCGGGGAAGTGGAGAGATAAGCATGCCAACCTTAGGCGTACCACACGGGGGTTGAGGCACGAACGTGATGCGTATGAGACGCGGGCAGGATCCAATGGGATCAGTTGAGGTGGACTGAGACATGCATCTGGTTTTACATATTGAGTACTGATATTGTCTGTTGATTGCCCGTCTACATTATACGATATGCATGTTGTGTTACTATGCTTAGTCTGGCTATTCGCGCTCTGGGATTTGGTACCCATAACAAGTGAGAGTACCCGAATTAGATGACCAGAAACCCTAGTCTACTGGATAGGACCGAAACCCTTAGTATACTCTATCCTACGTTACGATTAATGGTGAGCTTACTGAGTCTTTGACTCACTGGCGGTAGTTGCCATGTTTACAGATCCAAGACGCCAGTGATGGCCGCGCCCCCTACGCTTTTTGGTCTGTCTGTACAGATGGAGTCCGAGGCTACCCACCACTACGATGAGCATACTGTGATGTGGCGCAGACGTATTACTACGATATGGGTAGATCAGGGCGGTCCCCAGTTCATTCCCTATAGGTCTGAGGCCTGGTTTATCTAATTATTAGGACTAAAATATAATTAGGCCTAGTATTTTATTTAATTTCGTGCAAGGCCCAAGCCCATATTTTTAATTAAGCCTATAAAGCCCATTTCCGCATAATTAGGCCCGATTTCAACCCCTAAGCCCATGTGCATTATTGGGCCCTAAATTTTTATGTTCACGACCATAATGAAGGCCCAATTGAACCCAATTTTCGTGCACTATGAGGCCCATTGGATTATCTTAAGTCCACATGTTGCAAAATGGCCCAATTAGCCTAAAGACTAACCCCCAAGCCTAAGAACATCACATGGCCCACTTTCCACATGCCTAAGCCCGTCATACGCAGCTCATATTAACCATTTTAAAGCCCATTTTTAATACCTCAGGTCCACATGCTAGGCCCAACCACCAAATGCCCAATTTAACCTAATGCATATTAACCATAATCACTCAATAATCACCACATCAGCCCCTAAACCAAGCATCCACACATGTATACTACCAGCCTAGGCCATGATTAGGGGTAGAGCTTACCAAAACGGACTGTTGAAGAACGATGAAGTCCCGGGGCCCAAAATGGCCGAATAGGCTCACGGCAAGAGGGAGGATGGACGGTGGCTTGAGCTGCTGTTTCGGGGATTCCATGAGCCTCCAAAGGTCCTAATGGGATGGTTTTAGGCGTTAGTAGAGCTGGGAAATCAAGTGGAACAAGTCCACGTGGTCGGAGCTCCATCGAACCCGAAATGACGAATAAAACTTCAAGAGAAATGGGGGCTGGTTCGGGGTGTTTCAGGGGTCTTTAGGCCACGAAATGGAGAGAGGAGGGACTAGAACACTTACCAAGGCGAGGTGGTGGCTGGTGGTGGCCGCCGGTGACCGAACAACGGCGACGACGTGGACGGTGAGATGGCCGGCTAGAGGAACCTGAGAGGAAAAGAGAGAGAGGTGAGGTCGGCTCGGTCTAAGGGGAGGCTTCTTGGCCTCGAAAATGGAAGAGTAAGGGACCTAGAGGGCTTATCGTGGCGTCGTGAAGGCTGGACGGTGGCTGGTCGACGACGTGAAGGGCCGGTGGCCGGCGAACGAAGGGAAACCGAGGGAGAGAGTGAGAGGTGGAGAGCATGAAAGAGAGGAGGAGGAGAGGGGGAGTTCGGCCGAATGGGGTGTAGAGGGAAGAGAGAGAGTGATTATAATGGTTATAATGAAATTAAAATAAAGGGTTAATGGGGTTAGGTAGCATGAATATTTACTTGATGTGTACTCTTTGTACCTTGAATTGACTTGATTCATTACATGGGAAATTGTGCTTGATTGACTGATTGATTTGATGGATTGATTGATGTGACATCTGATGTAACTTGCCTCAATTTGCGTGCCAAATACACCGATCGGGTCCCGAGCGCAAACGAATTTCGGACTGGATTTGGTTTCGTTCTATCGTATTCGCTCTCAAAAGATCCCATTTAATCTCATTCTAAGGATTGAGCATTTACCGAGGGCATTTCGGTAATTTTCCATTCACGTCTGGCTTCTCAACGTGCACCGGTTGTCTGCCCTTTGGGCGACGTTTTAGTGACTGATCCATTCCCCCATCTTGACTACCTTACTGATTCGATTGTCCAATGTCGGATTTTATTTTGTGGTCAATTTCATTGAATATCAACTCTGTATCAGTCTCAGACTAACGGGCGGCTGTTTGGAAAATTTTCCCAGGTAGCCTTTCCCCTTCGGTTGGTCGTCCCAGGGTAGCTAATCCTGAGTGAGCGTCGATCAGAGTGCACCAATAAAGCATTTCCATTCATTTAGAAATTCCAATAAATGGGTCGAATTTTCAGACTGTCACAAAGATAGTTCAAGTGTAGGTGTTTGGTCCACATGTTGTATATTTTCTTTTAGGGTCTGTACCTAACACTTGTTCATATATATATAATGATGTTCGTGTGTTATTTCTTCTCGCACGTGCTACCACATTATCGTATGTATGAATATATAGATAGGAGGCTCGCTTCCACAGGTTCACGTTTTAGGTTAATGGACGCGCCGCCTGGTCGCGACAAAGAGTGGTTTCCTGGGCTGTCGCGTAACGGTAGATCAGGGCGAGCGCTGAGTAGGGTGCTTGAGTACTGGATACTGAGTTACTGGTCGTTAGTATGTTGATTCCTGGTTGATGTTTGTGATTGTATGTCTAGTCGGCTGTCGCACGTTGCTTGACCATCATGCATTGCATGATTTCTGCATTGAAAGCAAAGTGGTTTGAATTGAAAACGGTTTGAAATGAAGATTTGGATTTGAAAAGCACATGCATCACATGTTATTGGACTGGGTAACTGTCACGCCCCGGGTCCCCAAACGAGGTCGCGGCATCCCGTTCATACTGATCGATCCTCTACTCAGCGCTCGCCTGATCATCTGTATGCGATGGCCTAGGAAAATCCCTTTCATCGCTACCAGACGGCGCGTCCGTTTAAAACCATCTTATGAACCTGCGGAAGAGAGCCTCCTATCCATACATGCATACATACAATACTGGGGTAGAAGGCGCAAGAAGAAAGACAACACAACACATTATATATATATATAGTCAAATGTTAGGTACAGACCCCAAAAGAAAATATACAACTCGCGGTCTAGGCACCTATACTCGACCTATCTCCCAAAAAGGCTAAACCTACGTCAGACGGTGTCAGTCCTCTGGCTCCTCCTCGCTATCTTCCTCGGGATCCTCCTCCTCTGGGTCCTCCTTCGGCTCCTAATCAGTGTCAACAGTCTCGCCCTTCTAGTGGCTATTTATCTCCATTTGTCATAGGGACGGCAACTCCTACGTCGGCTCGGGGTCAACTACCTCTCCTCCATACTCAGCAGGTTGCAAAATGGGGGCGTCATCGTCCATGGGTATCGGGGCATCTCTTAGGGGTCCCTCAAAACCAAACATGCCCTCCCTAAACTAGGCCTCGAACCTATAGGGAATGAACTGGGGACCACCCTGATCTACCCATATCGTGGTAATATGTCTGCGCCACATCACAGCATGTTCATCATAGTGGTGGGTAGCCTCGGACTCTATCTGTACAGGCAGACCAAAAAGTGTAGGGGGCGCGGTCATCACTAGCGTCCTGGATCTGTAAACATGGCAACTACCGCCAATGAGTCAAAGACTCAGTAAGCTCACCACTAATCCTAGTGTAGGATAGAGTATACTAGTGGTTTGGGCCCTATCCAGTAGACTAGGGTTTCTGGTCAAATAATTCGGGTACTCTCACTCGTTATGAATACCAAATCCCAGGGCGTGAATAGCCAGACTACGCATAGTAACACAACATGCATATCGTAAAATGTAGACAGGCAATCAACAGACAGTATCAGTATTCAAATGTACAAAACTAGATGCGTGATTCAGCCCGCCTCAACTGATCCCATTGGATCCTGCCCGCATCTCATACGCATCAGGCTCGTGCCTCAACTCGCTTGTGGTACGCCTCAAGTTGGCACGCTTATCTCTCCACTTCCCCGCGTAAAAACGCATTAGGGCCAACCTCTCGACTTATCACTCCAATTCCCCGTGTAACACACATTAGGGTCCATCCCACTAGCTTATCTCTCACAGTGACCCATGCTATGCTGACAACGTATTGTACTCAGACAATCTCAAACAATGTATCAATCACAGAGCAGGCATTCACAGAGTTTCACATGCAAGGAAGCATAACAATTCAAGGAGTAATCCGATCAACTCGCGTTCGTCAAGATGAGCTATATGTGAACCCAATACTCTATTAGCAGATTTTCAATCATCTGAATTTAGTCCGGTATCCTTCACTGTCTTTCAATAAGATCATTCGGTTTCCCCTTAGGAAGTCTCAAGAAGCCCGATAATAGCTAATACCATTCTTGGAAACCATTTATTTCGGAACCCAGTCCTATTATGCCCAATGACCCGGTCTAAGCCCAGTCTCTATTATTAGTCCCCGGCCCATCAACGGCCCATAATTAGTATCTTAGAATACTTTTAGGTTTTATTAAATTAGATTAAGCTCGGACTAAGGCCTAATGGGTACCTCTCTTAATTCAAGCCCATTAAGATGATTTAAGCCCAATAGGGTCTAAGGCCCATTTTCTAGTTTTAAGCCCACAATTTAATTATTAGGCTCAATATTTCATTCAATTTCGTGCAAGGCCCAAGCCCAAATTTTCAAGTAAGCCTATTAAGCCCATTTTGATCATTTTAGGCCCAAATTAGATCCTAAGCCCATGTACATTATTGAGCCCTAAATTTTCATATTCAAGACCATGATTGACACCCAACTTCACTTAATTTTCGTCCAATAGAGAGCCCATTAGAATGGCTTAGGCCCAAGAGTCCATGTTAGCTTAATTTAGCTTAAAAATTGGCCCCTAAGCCCAAATATTTGATCGGCCCACTAACCACACGGCTAACTCCCTCATTCACGACCCACATTATTCATTGCAAAGCCCAATCTAACCCTTCAAGCCCACACGCAAGACCCAATAGGTAAATCCTCAAATTAGCCAAATGCTCATTACCCTTAATCCTTCATTATCCACACAAACCACCTTCATCAGCCCCTAAACCAAGCTACCACATACATATAAACTATTCCTAAACTAAGATTAGGAGTGTGGCTTACTTATATGAAGTGGAACGGGCGACGACGTCGACGGAGGCACCGAAGGATCGTTTGGAGCTCACGGCCAACAGGAAGGAGAGCAGCTATTCGGGGCTGGTCCAGTGGTTCCACGAGCCTCCAAGGACCTAAATGTGTTGGTTTTGGATGTTAGAAGGGCTGAGGAGATGGGCGGAACAAGCCGGGTTAGCCCGAGCTTCACCGTGCAATATGAAGACAAAAAACGACGAAGAGAGAACGGGTCTGGTCGAGGCTGTTCGAGGGGTTTCCATGCCACGAAAATCAAGGGAACGAAGCTTAGAAGACTTACCAAGATGAGGTGATGGTTGGTGGTGGCGGTGGCGTTGTGTGGAGGCGGCGGACGGACGGCGTTTGGGCTGCGTTCGCGGGCAGCACGGGCGGACGGGAATGAGGCCAAAGGGGAAGAAGAAGAAGATTTCGGGAAGGGGAAGGGGGAGGTGGTGGTCGGCCAAATGACAAAAAGGGGGAGGAGAGAGAGACCATGAAGTTTATAATAGGGAAAATCAAATAATAATCAAGTTAGTGGAGTAGGTTTATGTGACACTTGATTGATGTGCATTGGAAATTGTGCCATGATGTGATTGATGTGACACTTGATCTAACTTGTTTCGATTTGCATGCCAAATGCACCGATCGGGTCCCGAGCACGAACGAAATTCAGTCTGAATTTCGTTTCGTTCTGTCGTTTTTGCTCTCAATTAACCCTGTTTGATCTCATGTTAATGATTGAGCATTTACTAGGGGCATTTCGATAATTTTCCATTCACGTCTTGCTTCTCGACGTGAACTGGCTGTCTACCCTTCGGGCGACATTTCAATGACTGATCCATTCCTCCATCGTGGCTATCTTACTAATTCGATTGTCCGGTGTCGGATTTCATTTTGTGGTCAATTTCATTGAATACTAACTCTGTCTCCGTCTCAGACCAATGGGCGGCCGTTTGGAAATTTTTCCCAGGTAGCCTTTCCCCTTCGGTTAGTTGTCCCAGGGTAGCTAATCCTGAGTGAGCGTCGAGCAGAGAGTACTAATGAAGTATTTCCATGCATTTAGAAATTCCGATAAATGGGTTGAATTTTCAGACTGTCACAATTCTTCCCTCCTAATAAAAATTTCGTTCTCGAAATTTACAGTCTATAGGTCCTTACTCCCAAAATAAGATTACAATTGTCTATTCAAACAGGTAAGGGTATTTCTTCTTCATCTCATCTTCGCTCTCCCACGTGGCTCCCTCAGTTCCATGGTGTTCCTAGATGACTTTGACCAAGGGTATAGTCTTGTTCCTCAGAACTTGCTCCTTTCGATCTTCAATCCTGATTGGCCTCTCTACGTACGAGACTCGGTCATCCATTTCAATGACTTCATGATCGAGTATATGGCCAGGATTTGGCTCGTACTTCCGGAGCATCGACACATGGAACACATTGTGGATTTGGGATAGATTCGGCGGCAGTGCTAGACGATAAGCCAGTGTCCCGACCTTTTCCAAAATCTCGAATGGCCCTACAAATCTATGACTCAACTTTCCTTTCTTGCCAAACCGAGACAATCCTCGCATCAGTGACACCTTCAAAACGACATGATCTCCAACTTGGAACTCCAATGGCTTTCGTCTCTTGTCTACGTAGCTCTTCTATCTGCTCTGGGCGGTCCTCAGTCTATCCTTGATCACCTTGACTGCCTCGATCGACTGCTGAACCAACTCTAGGCCCGTTATGCTTTTCTGGCCATCTTTGTCCCAACAGATCGGAGTCCTACAAGCTCTCTTCCACACAACGCTTCAAATGGTGCCATCTTGATACTCTGTTGATAACTGTTATTGTAGGCGAATTCCACCAAGTGCAGTTGTCCTTCCCAACCACCTTTGAAGTCTATCACACACGCCCTTACCATATCATCTAGGGTTTGTATTGTCCTTTCCGACTAACCATCGGTCTGAGGGTGGTCGGTTGTACTGAATCTCAACTTTGCCCCCAAGGCACCCTGCAGACTCTTCCAAAACGTGGCTGTAAAACGAGGATCTCGATTAGATACAATACTCACTGGCACTCCATGCAGTCTCACAATCTGCCTCACGTATAGCTCAGCCAGCCCTTCCTTCTTTGACTCCTCGGCAGTCCTGTCACGAAATCCATAGTGACATGTTCCCACTTCCACTCGGGGATTTCCAAAGGTTGCAGTAGTCCTCTAGGCTTTCAATGTTGCGCCTTCACTTATTGACACATCAAGCACTTGGCCACGTGTTTGGCCACATCTACCTTCATTCCATTCCGCCTGTCATGCCCCGAGCCCCTCTCGGGACCGCGGCATCCCGTTCATACAATCGATTCCTCATCTCTGCTCAGCGCTCACCTGATCATCTGTACCAGACGGCGCGTCCATTTAAAAACCATTACACCTGCAGAAACGTGCCTTCTATCCATACATGCATACATATTGTCACGCACCGAACCCCAATCGGGCACACGGCATCCCGTTCCTGCGGAAGATTCTCACCTCGCTCGTCAGGTTACGATACGCGACGGCCCAGGAGAACCTATCGTCGCGACCAGACGATGAGTCCTTCATCTAACTCTCGAACCTGCGGAAACGTGCCTCCTAACCATCCGTACAAGCATAAAAAACAGAGGGGTAGAATGAACAAAATAAACACAAACAACAATATATATATCTCATAACGTCAGCGTTAGGTACAGACCCCAAAAAGAAACCACAACCTACAGTCAAACCTACGCTCTCACTAACGTCAAAATACTAGACCAGCGTTAGGGACTCAGTCCTCCTCAGGCTCCTCCTCGGAATCCTCCACGGGGTTCTCTTTTGGATCCTCCTCATCGGTATCCATGGCATCGCCCTCCTCGTGGCCGTCAATCTCAGATCGTCCAGGAGACGGCAACTCCTGTAGTGGATCGGGGTCAATCACTTGGCCTCCATACTCGGCAGGCTGCAGCCAGAATGGGTCCTCCTCCATGGGTATTGGAGAGTCTCGCTGGGGTCCCTCGAAACCATGAAGGCCTTCTCTAAACCAAGCCTCGAACCTATGGGGCACTAGGTAGGGTCCACCCTGATCTACGAGTACAGTCGTCACGTGCCTATGCCACAGCGTCGCATGCATATCAAAATGGAGGGTGATCTCGGTATCCATCTGTACTGGCAGTCGAAAAAGCATCGGTGGGGCGGCCATCACTATCGTCCTGGATTTGAAATGGAAGGTAACCACCACCAGTGAGTCGAGGACTCAGCAAGCTCACCACTAATCCTAGCGTAGGGTAGGGTGTACCAGAGGGGTCGGTCCTATCCAGTGAACTAGGGTTCACGGTCCAAGGGTTAAACATTCTCGATCTCCCTAATTACCAAGTCCCAACATATAACACATAGCAACGCAGTTCGCACAAAGCAGACGGGCAATACAAATGATCAATCATGATGCCATATGTAATGATGCAGGCCTCGAATGGCCATATCGGATCCCACAGATCATGCTCGGGCCTCAACTGGCCATAATGGATCGAATCCGCCTATCACTCCAAATCCCATCAGGGCTCATTCTCAGTGCCATACGGCAAATACCACACTGCGTTTCTGACGCCTTACGTTGGTCTCCCTTTTCTCTCCATTTCCCATCTGGACACATTCTCATGTCACCCCTCTGGTGACTCATACAATGCTCTGAATATATGCGGGGCCCAAATGATTGCAACAGTAATTCAAACACAGAGCATGCATGCCATAGTACACAAGTACAAGAACAGAGCACTTCAATTGATCATCTAAGAAATCTCATGCTCATCATGCCATACTATCATAGGACTAGTACCACACACTCGGATTCTCGATCATCTAGGCTCGCCATAACATATTACTCGTGATTCTGTCATACTATTGCTTACCATAGGCAATCCCCTAATCGAACCCATATGAACCGAGGTTTAACCCAAGTAAGGGCCTAATTAATTAAGTTAAAATTCGACTGGGCCTAAGGCCCACTTCAAGATTTGAGGCCCATGATTTATTTCTTAAATTAAATGTATGGTTTGGGCCCATTATTATATTTAAATTCGTGCAAGGCCCAAGCCCAATATTTAAAGTAGGTTTAGGAAGCCCATTTTGGCCCATTTAGGCCCAATTTGATAACTCAAGCCCATACCCATCATTAGGTTTCATAATTTAATGTTCAAGCTTAGAAATTAGGCCCAATTTAAGTGAATTTTCGTCCATTAAGGCCCACAATTACAAACTAAGCCCAATTTGCCTCAGTTTGGCCCAACTAGCTTAGAATTAAGCCCCTAAGCCCATTGGCATTCTTTGGCCCTTCATTCCACACGCCCAAACAGCGATATGCAGCCCATATTCAACGTTTCGCGGCCTAATTCAAATACCAACAGCCCTCATGTTTGGCCCAATCAAGTTCTCACCAATTTAGCTTAAGTTAATTCTAACCTTAATCACATTCTAACCCCCTAATTAGCATAACCAGCCCTTGAAACTTCATCCTACATGCATACACTACTAACCTAAGCCAAGATTAGTAGTAGAGCTTACCTAAAATGGGAAGGAACGAGCGGCAACGACGAAGAGGACACCGGCGGCCCGTGGGGTTCAACGGTCGACGGAAAGGGGCGGTGGCAACGGGGGCTGATCTCGGCTGATCCGCGGCCTCCAAGGACTCTAAAGCAACCATCCAACAAGTCAAGGAAGGTGAGGAACCGAAGGAAGTAAGGTGAGCGAGTTCGGGCTCAAGTTGGAGCAAAACGACGAATGAAGCAACGACGGGAAGGTGGGGCTGTTTCGGGCTTTCCATGGGCATTCAAGCCGTGGAACACAAATGGAGATGAGCTAGGGAGACTTACCAAGGTGTGTCAAGGAGGATGGGCGGCCGACGGTGGCGGTTGGAGGGCGAACGGCACGGCGGACGGTGGTGACGGCAAGGAGGAAGAAGAAGAGAAGAAAAATGGAGGAGAGGGAAGAGAGAGGAGGGGCCGGCTGAATGGGGTGAGAGGAGAGAGAGAGAGATGGTGAGATTATAATGGCCAAAAATGAATTAGAGGTGTAAGTGGGTTAGGTAGAATAGTGACATGGATTGATTTTGTACTTTGATGGGATTCTTGATTGACTTGAGAGATTGCCTTAGAAATTGAACCATGAATGACTGATGTGATTGACAAGACACTTGATTGATTTGACAACTGATTTGACTTGTCTCGATTTGCGTGCCAAATGCACCGATCGGGTCCCGAGCGCGAACGAATTTCAGACGGGTTTTGATTTCGATCTAACGAATCTACTCTCAAAAATCCTAATTCAACTAATTCTAAGGACTGAGCATTTACCGGGGGCATTTCGGTAATTTTCCAATCACATCTTGCTTCTCGACGTACACCGGCTAATTGCCCTTCTGGCAGCGTTTCTGAAACTGATCTCATTTCTTAATTGTGTTTATCTTACTAATTCGATTGTCCGTTGTCGGATTTCATATTGTGGTCAATTTCATTAAATAACGACTCTGTCTCTGTCTCAGACCAACGGGTGGCCGTTTGGGAAATTCTTCCCAAATAGCCTTTCCCCTTCGGTTGGTCATCTCAGGGTAGCTAATCCTGAGTGAGCGTCGATCAGAGTGTATCAACGAAGTATTTCCATTCATTTAGAAATTCCGATAATTGGGTCGAATTTTCAGACTGTCACACATAGGGTAGTACGTACGAGATGACTAATATATAAACATCATTATATACATGCCAACAAGCGTTAGGTATAGAGTCCAAAAAGAAAGTACAACCCACGGTCTTGACACCTACGCTCACACTATCTCCCAAAAAGCCAGACCAACACCAGTGGGACTCAGTCCTTAGGCTCCTCCTCGGGGTCCTCCTCCTCCTGATCAGTATCCATGGCCTCGCCCTCATCATGGCCATCGATCTCCGTGCGTCCTGGGAATGGCAACTCCTGCATCGGCTCGGGATCAACTACCTCTCCTCCATACTCAGCAGGTTACAAAAAAGGTGGGATCATCCTCCATGGGTATCGGGGCGTCTCTCTGGGGTCTCTCAAAACCATACAAACCCTCCCTAAACCATGCCTTGAACCTATAGGGAACAAAGTGGGGACCACCCTGATCTACCCATATAATGGTCAAGCGTCTGCACCACATCACGGCATGCATATCAAAATGGAGGGAATCCTCGGACTCCATCTGCATTGGCAGACCAAAAAGTATAGGGGGCGCGGCCATCACTGGCGTCTTGGATCTGTAAACAAGGCAACCACCGCCAGTGAGTTGAGGACTCAGCAAGCTCACCACTAATCTTAGCGTAAGAAAGAGTATACTAGGGGGATCGACCTTATCCAGTAAACTAGGGTGTCAGGTCATCTAATTCGAGCACTCTCACTTGTTATGGATACTAAACCCCAGCGTGTGAACAGTCAGACTATGCATAGTAATACAAGGTACAAATCATAAAATGCAGATGGGCAATCAATAGACAATATCAGTGCCTAATGTGCAAAAATAGATGCATGCCCCAGCCCGCCTCAACTGATCCTAGTGGATCCTGCCTGCGTCTCATACACCTCAGGCTCGTGCCTTAACCCGTGTGTGGTACGTCTCAGGTTGGTACGCTTATCTCTCCATTTCCCCGCGTAAAAACGCATCAGGGCTAACCTCCCGACTTATCGCTCCAGTTCCCCGCATAACACGCAAGAGGGCCCATCCAACCTGCTTATCTCTCCAGTTCCCCATGTAACACGCATCAGGGCCCATCCAACTATTGCCACCTCTCACAGTGACCCATGCCATACTCAAATCACATTGTACTCAGACAATTTCAAGCAATATATTTATCATAGAGCAGGCAATTACGGAGTTTCGTATGCAAGGAAACATAGCGATTCGAGGAATAATTCGATCAACTCACGTTCATCATAATGAGCTATATGTGAACCCAGTACCCTACATGCAGATTCTTGATCATTGAATTCAACCAGGTATCCTTCTATTCCTTTCTTTAAGGCCATTCAGTTTCTCCTCAGGCAGTCTCTAGAAGCTCGATAATAATTAATACCATCCTTGGAAACTATTATTTCGGAATTTAGTCTTATTAGGCTCGATGACCCTGTCCAAGCTCAGTCTCTATTATTAGTTCTCGGCCTATCAACGGCCCATAGTTAATATCTTAGAATACTTTTGGGTTATATTGAATTAGATTAAACCCCAAACAATGGTCCATGAGATTACTTCCTTAATTCAAGCCCGTTAAAATAGTTTAAGCCCAATAGGGTCTAAGGCCCATTTTCTAGTTTTAAGCCCACATTTTAATTATTAGGATTAGGATATAACTAGGCCAAATATTTTATTTAATTTCGTATAAGGCCCAAGCCCAAAATTTCAAGTAAGCTTATAAAGCCCATTTTCACATAATTAGGCCCAATTTCAACCCCTAAGCCCATGTACATTATTGGGCCCTAAGATTTTATATTCAAGACCATAATTAAGGCCCAATTAAGCTTAAATTTTCGTGTGAATAAAGGCCCATTGAAACCACATAAACCCAAAAGCCCATAAGTGGTCCATTTAGCTTAGAATTAGTCTCCAAGCCCATAAACATCCTATGGCCCATCATCCACATGCCAATACCCATCATTTGCAGCCCACAAATAACCATTTCAAGGCCTAAATTAAATCTGAATTTTCGTTCATCAAGAAGCCCAATAAAATAGGTTAGGCCCATAAGCTTGTATTAGGTTAGTTTAGCCTAAATTGAGCCCCTAAGCCCATTGACACTCTTCGGTCCGCTATTCTCATGCTTAAGGTCATCATCTTCAGCCCACAATCAATCCTTTCAAGGCCCAATATGATCCCTCAAGCCCATACGCACGGCCCAATAGCTAATTCCTCCAATTAGCCTAATGCTCATTAACCATTATCCTTTATTATCTACACCAATCACCTTCATCAGCCCCTAATACATCAAACCACACATGTATACAGCAAGCCTAGGCCAAGATTAGGAGTAAAGCTTACCAATTAAGGGTGGAATGGGTGACGATGATGGCGGAGACACCGAGGGACCGTTTGGGGTTCACGGCCGCCGGAAGGAGGAGATGGTGGCGCAGCTATTCCAGCGGTTCAAGAGGGTCCCCAAGGTCCTAAATATGTTAAGTCAAGGTGTTAGGAAGGTAGAGGGAGTGGGCAAAACAACGTGGATAGCCTGAGCTCGAATGGTGCAACAACGACGACGAAGGATGGTAGAGGAAACGGGTCTGGTCTGGGCTTCCTCAAGGGGCACCAAGTCACGAAAATGAAGAGGATGAAACTTAAAAGACTTGCCAAGGGAAGCCAAGAGGATGGCTGTCACGCCCCGAATCCCAATCGGGCACGCGGCATCCCGTTCCTGCGGAAGATTCTCACCTCGCTCGTCTGGTTTACGATACGCGACGGCCCAGGAGAACCTATCGTCGCGACCAGACGATGAGTCCATCATCTAGTTCTCGAACCTGTAGAAACGTGCCTCCTAACCAAACATACATACAAAACGGTGGGGTAGAATGAACAGAATAAACACAACAACAATATATATACATATCGTAACATCAGCGTTAGGTACAGACCCCAAAAAGAAACCACAACCTACAGTCAAACCTACGCTCTCACTAACATCAAAATACTAGACCCGCATCGGGGACTCAGTCCTCCTCAGGCTCCTCCTCCTCGGGATCCTCCTCAGGGTCCTCCTCTGGATCCTCCTCATCGGTATCCATGGCATTGCCCTCCTCGTGGCCATCAATCTCGGAACGTCCAAGAGACGGCAACTCCTGCACTAGGTCGGGGTCGATCACCTGGCCTCCATACTCAGCAGGCTGCAGCCAAAATGGGTCCTCCTCCATGGGTATCGGAGAGTCTCGCTGAGGTCCCTCAAAACCATGTAGGCCCTCTTTAAACCACGCCTCGAACCTATGGGGTACAAGGTAGGGTCCACCCTGATCTACTAGTATAGTCGTCACGTGCCTATGCCACAGCGTAGCATGCATATCAAAATGGAGGGTGATCTGAGTATCCATTTGAATCGGCAACCCAAAAAGCATCGGGGGTGCAGCCATCACTGGCGTCCAGGATCTGAAAAGGAAGGTAACCACCACCAGTGAGTCGAGGACTCAGCAAGCTCACCACTAATCCTAGCGTAGGGTAGGGTATACAAGTGGGGTCGGACCTAACCAGTATCTAGAGTTCATGGTTCAGAGTCTAAACACTCTCGTTCTCCCCAGTTGCTAAATCCCGACGTATAATCAACGCGAAACACTTAGCAATACAAATTACACAACACAGACGGGCAATATCGAGCAATCAGCAATCATGTCATGTAAATGCAGCGGGCCTCAAACGGCCATCACGGATCCCAATGGATCAGCCCGTCTATCACTCAAATTCCCATCAGGGCTCATTCTCAGTGCCACACGGCGAATACCACACTGCGTTTCTGACGCCTTACGTTGGTCTCCCTTTTCTCTCCATTTCCCCTCTGGGCACATTCTCATGTCACATCTCTGGTACTCATGCAATGCTCTGAATGAATGCGGGGCCCAAAAGATTGCATCAGGAATTCAAATACAGAGCAGGCATGCCATAGTACACAAGTACAAGAACAGAGCATATCAATTGATCATCTAAGAAATCTCAGGTTCATCATGCCATACTATCATAAGACTAGTACCACACACTCGGATTCTCGATCATCTAGGCTTGCCTTAACATATTACTCGCGATCCTGTCATACTATTGCTTACCATAGGCGATCCCCCAATCGAACCCACATGAACCGAGGTTTAACCTAAGTAAGGGTCTAATTAATTAATGTTAAGTTCGACTGGGCCTAAGGCCCGCTTCAAGATTTGAGGCCCATGATTTATTTCTTAAATTAAATGTATGGTTTGGGCCCATTATTATATTCAAATTCGTGCAAGGCCCAAGCCCAATATTTAAAGTAGGTTTATGAAGCCCATTTTGGCCCAATTAGGCCCAATTGGATAACTCAAGTCCATACCCATCATTAGGTTTCATATTTTAATATTCAAGATTAGAAATTAGGCCCAATTTAAGTGAATTTTCGTCCATTGAGGCCCACCATTACAAATTAAGCCCAATTTGCCTCATTTTGGCCCAACTAGCTTAGAATTAAGTCCCTAAGCCCATGTGTACTATTGGGCCTCATATTTTAACATTCAAAACATAATTTAGGCTCAATTAAATTAGAATTTTGGTGCATTAGGGCCTACTAGCAAGATTTAGGTTCAATTAAATTAGTTAAGCCCAATTAGTCTAGAATTGGGCCTCTAAGCCCAACCATATTACTTTGGCCCGCTATGTTACACGCCTAAGTCACCATTTTGGCCCACCAATCATATTTTCAAGGCCCATTTAGATTATTAACTTCGTCCATTAGCAAACCCATTAGAGTATTTTAGGCCCGTTAGCTTGTTTTAGGTTGGAATGGTCCAAATTAAGCCCCGAGGCCTAATTATTTCACACGGCCCACATTCCATACACCCACATCACTCATTTGCAGCCCAACATGCATGGTTTCCAGTCCCCTTCAAGTCGTCAAGCCCATGTTTTAAACCAACAAACTAATCACCTAAACTAGCACAACTAGCTTAAGCCTTAATAATGCAAATTCCTCTATACATCATCATGGAGAGCCCTCTATATCACATCCCATATACGTATACTACTAACCTAAACCATGATTAGTAGTAGAGCTTACCTATCTCGGCTCGGGACGACGACGAAGACGGCAAGGGCAACGGACGGCCGAACGGAGCTCACGGCCGACGGGAAGGAACGGTGACTTGGCGGCTGATCCGGGCTGTTCGAGGGGCTCCAAGGGTCCTATTAGAATGGTTTTAGGTGTTAGGGGAGTTGAGGAAACCAGCGGAACAAGCGCCTAAGGCCGAGGCTCCATTGAACCCAAAATGCCGAGCAAAACGTCAAAGGAGGAAGGGGCTGGTCCGGGTTGGTTTCGGGGTCTCTAGGCCACGAAAATGAGAGGGAGAGGGCTTAGAAGACTTACCAAGACGAGCCAAGGGAGAGAGAGCCGACGGTGATGAATGGCCACGACGGAGGCGGTGGAACGGGCGGCGGACGGCGGTGCTCCACAGGCGGCCGAATGGAGGAAGAATGAGAGGAAAAAGAAGGAGAAATGAAGAAGAGGGGAGAGAGAGAAGGGGTGGCTGAAAGTTTAAGAGGGGGAGGAGAGAGAAAGGATTATCAAAAATTCAAATAAATGGTAGGTGGGATTAGGTGGAATAGTGTATTGGATGAGACTTGTACTCTTGACTTGCACTTGGATTAGACTTGATAGATTTGCATGGGAACTTGTGCCATGGTTGATTGATGGATTGACAAGACATTGATTGATTTGACAACTGATTTGACTTGCCTCGATTTGCGTGCCAAATGCACCGATCGGGTCCCGAGCGCGAACGAAATTCAGACAGGATTTGATTTCGATTAATCGAATCTACTCTCAAAAATCCTAATTCAACTAATTCCAAAGACTGAGCATTTACCGGGGGCATTTCGATAATTTTCCAATCACGTCTTGCTTCGCGACGTACACCGGCTGTCTGCCCTTCTGGCAGCGTTTCTGGAACTGACTTCATTTCTTAATTGTGTTTATCTTACTAATTCGATTGTCCGCTGACGGATTTCATATTGTGGTCAATTTCATTAAATAACGACTTTGTCTCTGTCTCAGACCAACGGGCGGCTGTTTGGAAAATTCTTCCCAGATAGCCTTTCCCCTTCGGTTAGTCATCTGAGGGTAGCTAATCCTGAGTGAGCGTCGATCAGAGTGTATTGACGAAGTATTTCCATTCATTTAGAACTTCCGATGACTGAGTCGAATTTTCAGACTGTCACAATGGCGGTGGCGTGGGGAGCCGAGCGACGGCGGAGGGTGGACGGCGTTGGGGGGCTAGAGCGAACGAACGAGAGAGAGGGTGAGAGATCACGGTCTGGTCGGCCTAAGGGAAGGCTTGGTGGCCACGGGAACAGCAAGGAAGTGGACGTGAGGGGCTTACCTAGGCGTGAGGGTGGCTGGTGGTGGCGGTTGACGGCGAATGGAGGTGGCGGACGGCAGTGTTGTACGGTCGGGCGACGGGAACCGAGAGAGAGAGAGAGTGAGAGATAGAAATCACAAGAGTGAATGGGAGAGGATGGGGTGGCCGGCCGAATGAGTATAGGGGGAGAGAGAGTGAGATTATTATGGTATAATGGAATTAAAGAAAATCAAGAAATAACATTATTGTGGGGTTAAGTTTATGACAATTGTACTTGATGTGATCTTGGAAAGACTTGATGGAAGTGCATTGGAACTTGTGCACACGATTTGATTGATGTAATTGATTGATTGATGTGACACTTGATTGATGTGACATCTGATTTGACTTGTTTCGATTTGCGTGCCAAATGCATCGATCGAGTCCCGAGCGCGAACGAACTTCGGACTGGATTTGGTTTCGTTCTATCGTATTCGTTCTCAAATAACCCTATTTGATCTCATTCTAAGGACTGAGCATTTACCGGGGGCATATTGGTAATTTTCCATTCACGTCTTGCTTCTCGACGTGCACTGGCTATCTGCCCTTCAGGCGACTTGTCTGAAACTAAATCCATTTCTCCATTGTGATTATCTTAATAATTCGATTCTCCAGTGTCAGATTTCCTTTCGTGGTCAATTTCATTAAATACCAACTTTGTCTAAGTCTCAGACCAAGGGGTGGCTGTTTGGGAAATTTTTCCCAGGTAGCCTTTCCCTTTCAGTTAGTCATCCCAGGGTAGCTAATCCTGAGTGAGCATCGATCAGAGTGTACTAATGAAGGGTTTCCATTCATTTAGAAATTTCGATAAATGGGTCGAATTTTCAGACTATCACAATTCTTCCCTCCTTATAAAAATTTCGTCCTCGAAATTTACAGTCTATAGGTCCTTACTCTAAAATAAAATTACAATTGTCTATTCAAACAAGTAAGGGTACTTCTTTTTCATCTCGTGCTTGCTTTCCCACGTGACTCCTTCAGTTCCATGATGTTCCCAAATGACCTTAACTAGGGGTATCGTCTTGTTCCTCAGGACTTACTCCTTTTGATCTTCGATTCTGATTGGTCTCTCCACGTACGAGACTCGGTCATCCATTTAAATGACTTCATGATCGAGTATATGGCTAGGATTCGGCTCGTACTTCCTCAGCATCGATACATGGAACACGTTGTGGGTGTGGGACAAGTTTGGTGGTAGTGTTAGATGATAAGCCAGTGTCTCGATCTTCTCCAAAATCTCGAATGGCCTTACAAATCTGGGACTCAGCTTTCCTTTCTTGCCAAATGGAGATAATCCTCGCATCGGCGACACCTTCTCTGACAGTGTGACAGTTTGAAAATTCGACCCATTTATCGGCATTTCTAAATGAATGGAAACACTTCATTAGTACACTCTGATCGACGCTTACTCACGATTAGCTATCCTGGGATGACTAACCAAAGAAGAAAGGCTACATAGGAAAATTTCCCAAACAGCCGCCCGTTGGTCTGAGACTGAGACAGAGTTGGTATTTAATGAAATTGACCATGAAATGAAATCCGACACTGGACAATCGAAGTATTAAGATAATCACAATGGAGAAATGAATTCAGTTTCGGAAGCGTTGCTTGAAGGGCAGACTGCTGGTGCACGTCGAGAAGCAAGACGTGAATGGAAAATTACCGAAATGCCCCCGGTAAATGCTCAATCCTTAGAATGAGATCAAATAGGATTATTTGAGAGCAAATACAATAGAACGAAACCAAATTCAGTCTGAAGTTTATTCGCGCTTGAGACCCGATCGGTGCATTTGGCACGTAAATCGAGGCAAGTCAAATCAGATGTCACGTCAATCATGTGTCACATCAATCAATCAATCAAGCACAATTTCCCATGTAATCAATCAAGTCAACTCAAGGTACAAGAGTACACATCAAATAACTATTCATCTACCTAACCCCATTAACCCTTTATTTTACTTTCATTAAAACCATTATAATCACTCTCTCTCCTCCCCCTCTACTCCATTTCTGCCGGCCACTTCCCTCCCTCTCGTGATTTCCATCTCTCACTCTCTCCCTTTCCTTCGCCCAATCGCCTAACGCCGTCGTCCGCCGCCTCCGTTCACCGTCAACCGCCACCACTAGCAACCCTCACGCCCAGCCGCCCACATCGCCGTCCGGCCACCTCCAGCCTTCGCCGACCACCTCCTCTCTAGGACCCTTGGAGCCTTGTGAGTCGCCGATTCAGCCGCCTAAACGCCGCCCTCTCCCCTTTGGCCGAGAGCACCATTCAGCTGTTCCACACTCGCGCCACCTTCGTCATCGTACCAGCCACTCTCGGGTAAGCTAGCCTCTAATCCCAGCTTAGGAATGGTGTATGCAAGGCTTAGTTGCTGATTTGTGTGGTGATTTAGGTAGATTAGTTGCTAAAGGAGTGTTGTAAGCTAAATTAAGTAAGGTTAGTTGGATTAATTGAAAAATGTGTTAATCCATTGGCTTGGGAATTCTGAATGGGGCTTGTTAAGGGTTCAACTGGGCTGGAAATGAAGGCTTAGGACGCCTAAATGTTGGGCCTTATAATAGATATGGCCTTGGGGACCCATTTTACGCTTAAATGAGCAAATAAGGGCTATTGGGCCTAAGTGTTACTAATGGGCCTTGGAAAGGGACAAAAATTAAGACCTAATGGGTTGTATTGATGGGCTTAGGCGTGTGGAAATGATGGGCCTAGAAATGTTAATGGGCTTGGGGGTTAGTTCTTAAGCTAATTGGGCAATGTTGCAACATGTGGACTTAAGATAATGTAATGGGCCTTGGAATGGGCGAAAATTAGGTTCAATTGGGCCTTAATTTATGGGCTTGGTTATGAAAATTTAGGACCCGATAATGTATATGGGCTTAGACTATTGAATTGGGCCTAAAATGATAAAAACGGGCTTACTTATAAAATTGGGCTTGGGCCTTGCACGAAAATAAATAAAATATTGGGCTTTGAAATATTTAATTACCTAACATTAAATTATGGGCTTGGAACTAGTAAATGGGCCTTAGACCCAATTGGGCTTAATTCAACTTAACGGGCTCAAACTTAAGAAAGAAACATCATGGGCCTTAGTATGGGCTCGAAATAAATCTCTTAAGACCCAATTGTATCGTAATAAGATAACCGAGGGCCGCGAATGGGCCGGGACTTGAAAATAAATACTGGGCTTAGACCTGATCAATGGGCCTATTGGACTTGGATCCGAAATAGATAGGTTCTAAAGACGATATTAATGACGATTGGGTTTAATTTGGGAAGTTTCTAAGAGAAAGTGAACGACCTTATGGTAATACGTGGGGTACCCAGTCGAATTTTGTTGGTGGAGGAACTATGTGTTGGGTACCGGGTGTTTATGTAGACTATCCCGATGAATGTGGATTATTCATATTGTTCCTCGAATCGCTATGCTGTCTGCATATGAAACTTGTGAATGCCTGCTCTGTGATATATATATATATATATACTATTTGAAATTATCTGAGTACAATGTGACTTGAGCATGGCATGGGTCACTATGAGAGGTGGCAATGGTTGTACGCGGGGAACTGGAGAGATAAACAGGTTGGATGGGCCCTGATGCGTGTTACGCGGGGAAATGGAGAGATAAACGTGCCAACCTGAGGCGTACCACACGCGGGTTAAGGCACGAACCTGATGCGTATGAGACGCGGGCATGATCCACTGGGATCAGTTGAGGCGGGTTGAGGTATGCATTTGTTTTTGCATGATGAGTACTGGTATTGTCTGTTAATTGCTCGTCTGCATTTTATGATTTGTACCTTGTATTATTATGCGTAGTTTGACTGTTCACGCGCTAGGGTTTGGTACCCATAACAAGTGAGAGTACCCGAATTAGATGATCTGACACCCTAGTTTACTAGATAGAACCGATCCCACTAGTATACTCTATCCTACGCTAGGATTAGTGGTGAGCTTATTGAGTCCTCGACTCACTGGTGGTGGTTGCTTTGTTTACAGATCCAGGACGCTAGTGATGGCCACGCCCCCTACACTTTTTGGTCGGCGAGTACATATGGAGTCCGAGGATTCCCTTCATTTTGATATACATGCCGTGATGTGGCACAGACATTTGACCACTGTATGGGTAGATTAGGGAGGTCCCCATTTTGTTTCCCATAGGTTTGAGGCATGGTTTAGGGAGGGTTTGTATGGTTTTGAGGGACACTTAAGAGACGCCCCGATACCTATGGAGGATGATCCCATCGTTTTGCAACCTACAGAGTATGGAGGAGAGGTAGTCGATCCCGAGCCGCTGCAGGAGTTGCCGTCCCCAGGACGCATGGAGATCGATGGCCATGACGAGGGCGAGGCCATGAATACTGATCAGGAGGAGGATGTGACAGTCTGAAAATTCGACCCATTTTATCGGAACTTCCTAAATGAATGGAAACACTTCGTTAATATACTAAGATCGATGCTCACTCAGGATTAGCTACCCTGAGATGACTAACCGAAGGGGAAAGGCTACCTGGGAAAATTTCCCAAACAGCCACCCGTTGGTCTGAACTGAGACAGAGTCAGTAATTAATGAAATTGACCACAAAATGAAATCCGACAGTGGATAATCAAATTAGTAAGATAACCACAATGCAGAAATGAAATTAGTTTCAGAAATGTCGCCTGGAGGACAGACAGCCGGTGCACGTCGAGAAGCAAGACGTGGATGGAAAATTACTGAAATGCCCCCAGTAAATGCTCAGTCCTTAGAATTAGATAAATTAGGATTTTTGAGAGCGAGTACGGTAAATCGAAATCAAACCCTGTCCGAAATTCGTTCGCGCTCGGGACCCGATCGGTGCATTTGGCACGCAAATCGAGGCAAGTCAAATCAGTTGTCAAATCAATCATGCGTCACATCAATCAATCCATCATGTCAATTCATCAATCTTGGTTCAATTCCCAATGCAAATCAAATCTTGTCAAGAGTACAAGATCACATCCTAGTTACTATTCTACCTAATCCACTAACTAGCTTAATTGATTTTTTTTCATTATAAACCTTTCCTCTCTGTCTCCTCTACCCCATTTGGCCACCATCTCCTCCCCCACTCGAAACCTTCTTCTTCTTCTTCCTTCTCTTCCTCGTGGCGTCGCCGTCCACCCGTGAACGTCGTCCCGCCGTCGCCGTTCTAGCTCCTCCGTCATCACCATCCTTTCATCTTCATTTGGTGAGGTCCTCAATCCCTTTTCTTCTCATCTTCATGGCCATTGGAAGCCTGACCCGACCTGCTCTAACACTCTCTCTCTCTCGGCTGGTTAGTGCACCGCCTTGAACCGCCACCGTCCGCCACTTCTCCAGCCGCCATCACCATCGTCCAGCCCTCTACCTCCCTTGGTAAGTTCCCCTAGCCTCTCCTTCCTTCATTTCCATGGCATTTAAAGAGCTCTTGGACTCCGACCTGACCCGATCTTCCCTCGTAGGCTGCGAGCTCTCTTTAGGCCGCCGGAGACCCTTGCCGTTCCGTCGCCATTCTCGGCTCTATTAGGTAAGCTCTACTCCTAATCATAGTCTAGGTTGATTGTATATGAGTGTTGTTTGGTGTATTAAGGGTTGGTGACTTCGGTTTAGGAGTAAAATGGGTGATTATGCATAATGGAGAATTTAACTAATCAAGGAGATGTGTACTTGGGCCAAGTGTGTGGACGGGCACCAATGGATTGGGCTTCAAAATGTGAATATGGGCTGCAATTGAGGGATATGGGCGCGTCATCTAATGGGCCGAAGGGTGCAATTGGGCTTAGGGGTCTAATTCTGAGTTATTTGGGCCAAAATGAAATTTATTGGACTCGGATTAAATAGTGGGCCTTATTGGACGAAAATCATATTTAATTGGGCCTAAATTGTGTGGTTGGACATTAAAATATGGGGCCCAATAATGCATATGGGCTTAGGACAACAAATTGGGCCTAAAGGGGCCAAATTGGGCTTAATAGGCTAACCTTTAAGAATGGGCTTGGGCCTTACACGAATTTAATTTAATAATGGGCCTAAATTATATATTCTAAGTTAAGAAATAAATCATGGGCCATGATCCATAAAGTAAGCTTAGGACCCAATTAAACCTAAACTAATTTATTGGGCCTAACCTAAACTAATCCTAACTTAATGAGACCCAAAGGTAAATTAAGACACTAATTTATTAATCATGGGTTGTCAATTCTCCAGGGTCTAATGATGGTTAATGGGACTAGGCCGGGTTACTGGATCCGTTAAGATGTAGTTTTAAATTTATATGGGTTCTGATACTAATAATTCCCACGAATCGGTTTAATTTGGAAATTTCCTAATGACGAACGGTAGTTTAATGGGAGTTAACGTGAGGTATCCATTGAACCTGGTTACTCGAGAAATGATCTATAGGGTACTAAGATCACCTGTAACCTGATCCGACTGGCATGAGATTTACTCAGACGATTTCTTGGCATGTTCTGCTCTTATGCATATTTACCTTGTGAATTCATGCTCTGTGACTGATTCACTATTATCTGAGCCCCATTTAATACGAGCACGACAATGAGTCATCAAGAGATGTGACATGTTGGATGAGCCTTGATGCGTGACTACGCGGGGAAATGGAGAGATAAGCGTGCCAACCTAGGCGTTTTATATGCGGGTTGAGGCACGAGGCCGTGTGGCACTGTTGGATGAGCCCTGATGAGAATTGGAGAGATAGACGGGCAGGACCCCCTTGGGGTCAGTTGTGGCAAGTTGAGACTTGCATCTGTTTGCATAATAAATTATTGTTGATTGTCTGTTATTCGCCCGTCTGCATTGTTCTATTTCCACTTTTAGGCCTCGTTCGACGGTTTACACGTTGGGGATTTGGTATCTAGGGAAGTGGAGAGTGCCTGAACCTTTGACCGTAAACCCTAGGTTATTGGTTAGGACCGACCCCACTAGCATACTCTTTCCTACTCTAGGATTAGGAGTGAGCTTGCTGAGTTCTCGACTCACTGGCGGTGGTTGCCTTATTTTTCAGATCTAGGATGCCAGTGATGGCCGCACCCCCTGTGCTTTTTGGTTTGCCGGTGCAGATGGAGACCCAGGTTACCCTTCATTTTGACATGCATGCCGTGATGTGGCATAGGCACGTGACCACTGTGTTAGTAAATCAGGGCGGACCCTATCTTGTTCCTCATAGGTTCGAGGCGTGGTTTAGAGAGGGCTTGTATTGTTTTGAGAGACCCCAGAGAGACGCTCCGATCCCCATGGAGGAGGACCCGATCTTTTTGCAGCCTGCCGAGTATGGTGGCGAGGTGATCGACTCAGACCCACTGCAGGAGCTGCCATCCCCAGGACGCTCAGAGATTGACGGCCATGATGAGGGTGACATCATGGACACCGATCAGGAGGAGGATCCCGAGGAGGACCCGGAGGAGGAGGAGCCTGAGGACTGAGTTCCACTGTTGCTGGTCTAGATTTTTGGAGTTAGTGCGAGCGTAGATGTCTTGACCATAGGTTGTGATTTTCTTTTGGGGTCTGTACCTAACGCTTATTATGTATATATTGATGTTTGTATGTGGTTCTTTTGTTCGTACTACCCCTCTGTATCGTATGCATGTACGTATGGTTAGGAGGCACGTTTCCGCAGGTTCACGAGCTTGTTGATGGGCGTGTCGTCTGGTTGCGACGAAGAGACTCCCTGGGCCACCATGTACAGTAAGCCAGGCGAGCGCGTTGAGCTTTAAAGGTATGAACGGGATGTCGCGAGCTCGATTGGGGTTCGGGGCGTTACATCGCCGTTTGAGTGGTATCAGAGCAAGGTCAGCTTGATACGAGACCGTTCAAGGATTTGGAGTCATAAGGCTGATGATTTTGGGGTAATTAGATAGACAGACCCTATACCTAAAGGCTTGGAATGGTAGAATGCATGAACTGATTGGCGCATGTGTTTGCTTAGTAGAGTATATTGCCTAGAGTAGCCTTAGGATAAGGCATTTTAAACTAAGCTGCAGGTGCATCAGGACCTGAGGTAAGGTTCTAAAGCATAGCCCCGTGAGTAGGGTGCTTGATTGTTGATTGCTGAGTGATTGAACTGCTGGTTGTTGTTTGTGTTTGTACGCTTAGTCGGCTGTCGCGCGCTGCTTGACCATCACGCATTGCATGATTTCTGCATTGGAAACAAAGTGGTTTGAAATGAAAACCGTTTGAAAAAGGGAATTTGGATTTGGAAAATACATGCACCTCATGTTGTTGGATTTGGTAACCGTCAGCCTGGTATGGGATAGGTCTGACGGGACGTCTAAAAACTGTGATGAAGCGTGGTATGGGACACGTGGAGTGGGACTCTCTCTGACTGTGGGTAACTTAGGACAACTGTTCGCACCAAGAAATGATGAGGGCGGGGAGTGGTCGCCAGGGTAGAGACCCGATCAAGGAGCGACTCCCGGCAGGCTTCTAGTTGAGGTGGCGAACGGAGTGGCCTGAGTTGTGTATTGACAGGGTTAAGTCTAGTGTCTACCGGGTTCAATTGCATTTAAGCTGCAGCGAATTTTACATGCATATTCATGTCAATAGACGCGACAGTAGACAAAAGCTTGATTGCTAGTTTTAGAGTTCCGAATTCCTGAATGGAAATTTTGTTTGATTTGGGTGTGAGAGATGATTAAGAGGATGAGTAATAGGGGCAGAAGACCAAGTGCTGGCGCGTCGAGCTCAAGGGCCCCTGCGCCTGAAGGAGACCCTAGGATCGAGGAAATGATGAGGGTACTGACGGAAGTTAGCAATCTGATGGCTAGGCAGGCTATTGAGAGAGCTGCCACTATAGCCCAAGCAGTTGAGGCCGCTTTGGCCGCTGCGAATGGAGCCAATGGAGGCAATGGGCATGGTAATGGAGGACGCTAGACTCATCATATTGTAGAGTAGTTTCTGAAATTGCAGTCGTCTAAGTTTGATGGAAGTGGTGGGCCCGAGACAGCTGCCTTATGGATCGAGCAGCTAGAGAAAGCCTTTACCGTACTCGGATGCACTGATGAGGAGAAGGTTTCAATGGCGACCTACCAGCTCCAGAGCACTGCTGACGATTAGTGAAAGGCTACCCGAGGGCGAGTTTTTCCGGATGGCATGAGGCCAAACTGCGCTGCTTTCTGTACGACATTTAATGGAAAGTATTTCTCTGAGGCAGCCCAATAAAGGAAGATGGAAGAGTTTATCAGACTCCGCCAAGGATCAATGACTGTAGACCAGTACGAGGGCGAATTCGCTAGGCTGTTAAAGTTTGCTCGAAGGCTGATAAAGGACCCGTGGGACAAAGCAAGAAGGTCCCGAGAGGGTTTGAGACCTGAGCTGAAAAGTATGCTGATCGCAATTGGGCTGTGGGACTATAATGAGATGTATGAGAGGGTACTGGTGATAGAACGAGACCTGTAGGGGAAGGCTGCCGCATCTGGATCGCGGTTCATGCCAGGGAGAAATTTCAGAGATTTCGACAAGAGGCCGATGAGAGATAATCGGAGGTTTGTTCCGCCTGTTAAGAGGACCTTGGGAAAACCATCCCACCCTACAAGTCAGAATTGCCATGACTGTGGCAGGAGATATGAGAACAACCCCTACCCGAAGAAGACTGGTGGATGCTTCGGATGTGGACAGTTGGGGCACATTTTGAGAAACTGCCCGAAGAGAGGTCCGAGACCCCCGTTCCAGCCGCAGCAGCAGCCGCAGATAGTTAATGCTCCTCAAGGAAATTTGAACCGTCCACCTGCTCAAGGACGAGTCTACGGAATAGCGCGCAAGGATGCTGAGAATGCGCCTAGGGTGATCACAGGTACCATCTCTCTCTGTGGTCATACTACATATGCTTTGTTTGATCCGGGAGCGACACACTCCTTCGTATCTGCACGTTTTGCTGAGCTAGCTGGATTGAATGTTAGACCGTTGGATGTGATTCTGCATGTAACCACCTCGTTAAAGGATAGAGTGATTCTTGTGTTAGGGTGTAAATGGTGTAAGTTAGTCTTGGGCGATAAAGTGGAGGAAATCGATCTAGCCGTTTTGCCCATCTTTGATTTCGACGTAATTGTTGGCATAGATTGGTTAGTTAGGCATGGAGTCATGATAAACTGTGGTAGAAGTATGATACAGCTAAACCCAGTAGGCCACCCTGGGTATGAATTTAGGGGAAATCGAGGAGGAACGTCGATCCCTTGGATCTCGTCGTTGGAAGCAACCAAACTGATGGGCGAAGGTTGTATAGGATTTTTGGCATTGGTGACAGATTCGTCTGCTCAAGAGGTAAAGTTGGAGGAAGTGCCTGTAGTGAGAGATTACCCGGATGTTTTTCCTCAAGAGTTACATGGTTTACCCCCAGAGCATGAGGTAGAATTTGTGATTGAGTTAGCACCTGGAACTGAGCCGATCTCAAAAGCACCATACAGGATGTCATCGTCTGAGCCGAAGGAGTTGAAGGTGCAGATGCAAGAGCTACTGGATAAAGGATTTATCCGCTCCAGTGCTTCGCCATGGGGAGCTCTGGTGTTGTTTGTTAAAAAAAAGGATGGATCGCTAAGGTTTGTATTGACTACAGACAACTGAACCAAGTGACGGTGAAGAACAAGTACCCTCTGCCTAGGATTGATGATATGTTTGATCAGCTTCAAGGAGCGTGTGTGTTTTCCAAGATAGACCTAAGGACAGGCTATCACCAATTAAGGATTGTCGCGACCCGAAAAATAATAAGCTCATCAGGTGAACGGATTATTAGGTTAATTAGATTAACTAACCTAACGCGGACCCTCCCAAGCCCTACCGAATCGCAACTTTGGTTTTTGTTTAAATGATTTTTCATTTTGGAGTCGCCACTAATCGTTCTTGGTAGGTCGATTAGAAACCTAAATAAATTAGTGGGAGAACTAATTTATTTCTACGAACCAGTGATTAAGAGTTCGGGGACTTGATTACGTTAGATTACGCTAACGCCCTCTCGGTACCAATTTCATGAAAAATCATTTGGCATGATTGGGAAAAGTTTGGATCAAACTAACCAAAAAGGTTAAAAATGGTCATTTTTAAAGAATCGGGAAGTGAAAATAGGTTAAACAAGTTAAATGTGGTCATTCCTTATTTTCCACAATTTCCGAGAATTTTTCGAAAATTTTTTGAGACAATTTGCCCATAAGGGGCAAAGTCGTCGTTTTGAAAAGATCGGGATGGAAATTCACCATAAATAGGATTGGTCAGTCGAAGTGACCCGTTTCCTAATTTCTGAAACTTTTCTGAATTTTTCAGAATTTTTTGAGACGATTTGTCCATAAGGGGCAAAATCGTCATTTTGGAAAGTTGGGGATGAAAATCCACCAAAAATAGGATTGGTCAGTCGAAATGACCCGTTTCCTAATTTCTGAGGTTTTTCTGAATTTTTCAGAATTTTTGGAGACGATTTGCCTATAAGGGGAAAAATCGTCATTTTGGAAAGTTGGGGATGGAAATCCACCAAAAATAGGATTGGTCAGTCGAAATGACCCGTTTCCTAATTTCTGAAACTTTTCTGAATTTTTCAGAATTTTTGGAGACGATTTGCCCATAAGGAGCAAAATCGTCATTTTGGAAAGTTAGGGATGGAAATCCACCAAAAATAGAATTGGTCAGTCGAAATGACCCGTTTCCTAATTTGAGATTTTTCTGGGATCTCTTTTTTTGTTATTTTTTGTTTGTTTTTGACCAACTCAAACTTGAACGAGTGGTTAATGAGAAAACTATGGTTTCTATACAGACAAAGGTGTCGTTTAGAAAAGACAAATTCTTACATTATGGAGACGTATGACGTAAATTGTAAAATAAAGTGTGGTTAGCTGCATTTTCAGGGCTTGAACCAAACAACATACATATCTTGGCAAGAGGAAACGACTACAGCCATAATGGAGCCAGAGAACAGCAAGACAACCAAAACAATTCCGAACAAGAAAGGTTTCCTAAGCCACGAACCAGATTTTCCCAACCAGACATACTCCAGTGAACTTTTATATCTTTCCTAAGTAGGATGACTTGAAATAAAAGGGAAAAAACAAAGAAACATTGTCTCGGCCATTTGGTCCCTTTTAATTTATCTTCCGCACATCTACTCTATTCTAGCTTTGTTTCGATTGGTGCTCGTGGCATTTTTTTTTATCCCGTACTGGAGTTTGCGCTCTTGCTTCTAAAGCTTGGTGTTGTCCTTAGTTTTGGGGAGGCTGGGGGCGGATGGATATCAAATAATAAAGCAGATGCCTTATCCACTAATATTTTAACCCTCATATTCTTTCCTAAATGCTCCATTCGATTATAGCATGTGAGAGCCGGTTAATGAAAACACACCTTTTACATCGTTCTCTAACTATCTAAGTCCCTGACAGAACAAAGCCCAAGAATCACAAAATAAAAAAAATAAAAATAGAACAAACAGAATGATGAGCATGCCATGTTGAGACCATGATATAAAGATGAAAATACGCACCTTGAATTCTTCTGGCACCAGCTTCCCTCTCGTCAAATCAAACCCAACTGGAATGACGAACTTGATCATCCTCCGCAGCTGCCTCGGCTGGTCCGTGTGTTGCAACTCCTTGCGGCTTTCTTTCAACAAGTCATCGAGTGAATTTCTTACTTTCAGCAGCAACTTTTGTCTCAGCATATTCATCCTCATAACAGTCATCAGCGAGCGAGTCCAACGCAGCCAAGATATCGATGGCCACTTGGACTCGTCCACGAGGTCTCCTCCGGGCACCACGCTCCGGCGGATTCGAGGCTCCAGCTATCACGGACACCCTCTTTCCAGTCATCTCCATCAAATCTCAAAGCTTCAACAGCTCCTCCAAAATTTCCCACCCAGTGCAAACGTCGGCAACGCATGCACTCAGAACTTCCGTGCCACGTCGGACAACTCCTCGACATCGATTTTTGGTGAACTCGACGTTGGTGAACTCAGTAGTCATGGCGTGCACTGCCAGTTCCATCATCCCGCAAGGCCCTCCCAACAGAAGGCATAATTATCACCTTATTTAGTCGCCAATCAGACCTGACCACGCTTGTTTATTGCATCAAAACCGCCAATTGTCCATGTACGTCAATCGCAAAAATGAGTACTGTCACGCCATGATCCCCTCTCGGGAACGCGGCATCCCGTTCCTGCGGAAGATACACCTCGCACTCGCCTGGTTTGACGGTATGCGACAGCCCAGGAAATTTTTCACTTCGTCGCAACCAAACGACGCGGCCTTCAACGAACCTTCATACCTGCGGAAGCGTGCCTCCTATCCATTCACACAAGCATACAAGCAAAAGGGTAGCATAGACAGAGTAAATACAAACAGCACTATATACATATCAAGCGTTAGGTACATACCCCAAAAAGAAGCCACAACCTACAGACGGACCTACGCTCATGCAAATTCCAAAACACTAAACCACTGCCAGGGACTCAGTCCTCCTCCGGCTCCTCATCGGAATCCTCCACTGGGTCTTCTTCTGGATCCTCCTCATCGGTATCCATGGCATCGCCCTCCTCGTGGCCATCAATCTCAGATCGTCCCGGGGACGGCAACTCCTGCAGTGGGTCGGGGTCGATCACCTGGCCTCCATACTCAGCAGGCTGCAGCCAGAATGGGTCCTCCTCCATGGGTATCGGGGAATCTCGCTAGGGTCCCTCAAAGCCATGAAAGCCCTCCCTAAACCAAGCCTCGAACCTATGGGGTACAAGGTAGGGTCCACCCTGATCTACTAGTACAGTCGTCACATGCCTATGCCACAGGGTAGCGTGCATATCAAAATGGAGAGTGATGTGAGTGTCCATCTGAATCGGCAGTCCAAAAAGCATCGGCGGAGCGGCCATCACTGGTGACCTGGATCTGTAAAAGGAGGCAACCAACGCCAGTGAGTCGAGGACTCAGCAAGCTCACCACTAATCCTAGCGTAGGGTAGGATATACAAGTGGGGTCGGTCCTAACCAGTATCTAGGTTTCAGGGTTCAGGGTCCAACCACTCTCGATCTCCCAAGATACTATAACCCATCGTAATCAACACGAACCACATAATAATACAAGTTGTACAATACATACGGGCAATATCAAACAATCAGCAGTCATGTCATGCAATGCTGCAGGCCTCAAGCGGCCATCACGGATCCCATGGATCAGCCCGCCTATCACTCCAATTCCCATAAGGGCTCAATCTCAGTGCCACACGGCAAGTACCACACTGCGTTTCTGACGCCTTACGTTGGTCTCCCTTTTCTCTCCATTTCCCCATCTTGGGCACATTCTCATGTCACATCTTCGGTGACTCATGCAATGCTCTGAATGTATGCGGGGCCCAAACGATTGCATCAGTAATTCAAACACAGAGCATGCATGCCAAAGTACACAAGTACAAGAACAGAGTACATCAATCGATCGTCTAATAAAATCTCATGTTCATCATACCATACGATCGTAAGATTAGTACTAGACATTCAGATTCTCGATCATCTAGGCTCGCATTAACAACTTACTCGTGATCCGGTCATACTATTGCTCACCATAGGCGATCCCCTAATTGAACCCATATAAACCAAGGTTTAACCTAAGTAAGGGTCTAATTAATTAAGTTAAGTTCGACTGGGCCTAAGGCCCACTTCAAAGTTGAGGCCCAATAATAAATTCCTAAATTAAATCATATGAGTTGGGCCTATTATTTTATTAATTTCGCGTAAGGCCGAAGCCCATTTCCATTATTTTAGGCCCAAATTGATAACCCAAGCCCATATACACTTTTGGGTTTCATTCTTTAATGTTCATGGACATAGATTAGGCCCAATTTAAGTGGATTTCGTCCATTAGTGGTCCATTGGTTTGATTAGGCCCAATTAGTTTAGTTTTGGCCCAATTACTAGAAATAAAGGCTCATAAGCCCAACTCCTTACTTTGGCCCATTAAACCACACGCCTAAGCCCATCATTTCGGTCCATCAATCATGTTTTTGAGGCCCATTCAAGTTTCTAATCTCGTCCATTTGCAAGCCCACTAAAGTATTTTAGGCCCGTTTACTTATTTTAGGTTAAATTAGCCCTAATTAAGTCCCTTAGGCCCATTAGTTGGTTCGGCCCACTTTTCCACACGCCTAAGCCATTCCTCGCAGCCCATAGTCACATTCTTGAGCCCAATTCGCGAACTAGCAGCCTCCTCCTTCGGCCCACACAAGATTTCCACATGATAGCCTAATGTAAACTCCACCATAATCTCATATTCTCCTCACATCAAGCCTAACCAGCCTCTAACATATCATCCTACATGCATATACTACTAACCTAGGCTAGAATTAGTAGTAGAGCTTACCTATTTCGGCTCGGGACGACGACGAAAGCCGGAGAGGTACCGGGCGGCCGAGAAAGCTCACGGCAAGGGAGGAAGGGGCGGCGGTTACCGGCGGTTCCAAGGGGCAACCAAGGCCTAAAAACATTAGCTTTACATGTTAGAATGGTGGGGAAGTGAGCGGAACAAGCTGGGACAGGCCGAATGGCCACGGTGAAGCATCGACGGAGGAAGAGCACAGGAAAGGGAGCGGCTGGTCGGGGTGTTTCACGGGTTCTCAAGCCAAGAATTTAGGAGTTTGAAGTCTAGAAGGCTTACCAAGGTGATGAGGCAACGTGGAGGAGCCGACTGCGGCGAAACGATGAGGAAGCGTCGGCGACGTGGGCGGCGGACGGGCGGTGCTCCACGGGCGGCTGAAGAAGAGAACGAAGGAGAAGAATGAGAGGAAAAAGAAGGAGAAAAGAAGGAGAGGAGAGAGAGAGAAGGGGCCGGCCGAAACATGTATAGGGGAGGGAGAGAGAGAATGCAAGTTATTATTCAAAAATTCAAATAAACTAAGTTAGTGGAGTAGGTAGAATAGTGGTTTGGATTGACTTGTACTTGATCGAATGACACTTAAAATCGAGAAAGGTAATCTCATAACTAGACTTGGGGTAGAACCATGTGTGAATTGAGGTGTTCTTGTGTGGGTGCCGTGAGATATAATTCCTTGCATGACAAAATGTGCTGCTGGCCGTGTGTGTACGGTTTGGTCCGAGAGGCTTTAGTACCTACGGGATGTGATATGAGCATTGTATGATGGATTCAGAGAGCCTATGATGGGTAATTATGTGATAATTGACCATGCATGTCCAACTTGAGGGATGACCGTGTGTGAGGAGGTTGTGTCGTGAAGTGTAGTCCTTTGTATATCAAGATTGGTTGCTGGTCATGCATGTTAAGTGCTCTCCGGGAGGTCATGGAGTCCATGGAGTGTGATAGGAACATCGTGTGATGGTTCTAGGGCGGTCTAAGACGAGAAATTGTGTGGTATTGGTCGATGCACGTTCAAATAGGTTGCTGGCCATTCATGAATGATTTTGGCCGCGACGAGTCTTGGGCCGTCGTTCGCTGTTGGGCCAAGCGATGTGATTGCAGGTCAGGTGTAACTCGACGGGGATGCCGCGCAGCCCGCCGGGATCCGGGGCGTAACATCACCGCCTCGAAATTGGTATCAGAGCAAGGACAGCTCGAGATAAGATGGATTTGAGGTTTGGAGTAATAAGGATGGTGATTCATGGGGTAGTTAGATAGCAAGACCCCTAAGGCAGGATTAAGATGGGAACGCTGCATGTCATTAATTGGCGCATGTGATTGCTATTGTAAACTGGTTGCCCAGGTCTGTGCTAGGTCCTTATGTTAAATGCTATTTGTGGTACTACTAATTTGCAGATTGCGTCTGGACCTAAGGTAAGAGACTGAACCCTAACTGTGATGTGATGTGAGTGCCTTTCTGAAACTGTTGTTAGTGGCTATATGTTAGCCTGTTGTTGTGTATTTGTAACAGTCTGAAAATTCGACCCAAATATCGGAATTTCTAAAGGAATGGAAACACTTCGTTAATACCCTCTGATCGACGCTCACTCAGGATTAGCTACCCTGAGATGACCAACCGAAGGGGAAAGGCTAACTGGGGAGAATTTTCCAAACAGCCGCCCGTTGGTCTGAGACAGAGACAGAGTCGTAAATGCCCCCGGTAAATGCTCAGTCCTTAGGATTAATAGAATTAGGATTTTTGAGAGTAGATTCGACCGATCGAAATCAAATCCTGTCTAAAATTCGTTCGCGCTCGAGACCCGATCGGTGCATTTGGCACGCAAATCGAGGCAAGTCAAATCAGTTGTCAAATCAATCAAATGTCTTGTCAATCAATCAATCCCATCATGGCACAATTTCCAAGGCAAGTCAATCATGGTTCAATTCCCAAGAATGTCAATCAACATGTCAAAGTACTAAATCAAATCCTAGTCACTATTCCTTTACTATTCACTACCTAACCCACTTACCCCTTCCACTTAACTCTCTTCTCTCTCTCCCCTCCCTCACTTTTCATTTTCGGCACCCCCTCTCTCTCTCTCTCCCTTTCCCGAAAGCTCTCTCTCCCTCTCCTCCCCTTTGCTTCATCCGACCATGCCGCCGCAAGCCGCCGCCGTTCCGCCACCACCAGCCCTCGTCCTCACCTTGGTAAGTCTCCCTAACTCATCTCCCTTGCACTCCACGGCTTGAATGCCCATGTAATGCCCGAAACAGCCCACTCCTTCCATCGTCGTTTCCTTCGTCGTTTCGCTTCCATTTGAACCCGAACTTGTTCCACCTTGTTTCCTTGCATCCCTCATGTCTTTGGCTTGGCAAATGGTCACCTTAGGACCCTTGGAACTCCGTGGAACCGTCGGAACAGCCACCATTGCCGCCGCTTCCCTCCCTAAGCCGTGAGCTCCAGCCGGCCGTTCCTTGCTCCGCCTCGCGTCGTCGTCATTTCCAACCCATATCCGGTAAGCTCTACCCCTAATCTTTGTTTAGGTTAGTAATATACATTTGTGGAATGTTAATAGAGGCCGATTATGATGATTTTAGTAAAGAGATTGCATGGTTCAAGCCTAGACAAGTAAGGTTGCGTTATATGCATGGTGCAAGGGGTTAAACTAAGAGTTTGGAGGCTTGTAGAGGGCTGGAAATGTGGTATACAAGGCTGTGGAAATTCGGTCTAGGCGTGTACTTAATGGGCCAAAGGGAACTAATGGGCTTGGAAGCTTTAAAAATCAAGTAATTGGGTCAAAACTAATCAAAATGGGCCAAATCTAGCTAGTGGGCCACTAATGGACGAAAATCCCTTAAATTGGGCCTAAATTAAGTCCATGAACATTAAAGAATGAAACCCAAAAATGTATATGGTCTTGGGTACTCAAATTGGGCCTAAAATAATGAATATGGGCTTGAATAGTAAACCTTTAGAAATGGGCTTGGGCCTTGCACGAAATTAATAAAAATAGGCCCAACCCATATGAATTAATTTAAGAATTAATTATTGGACCTCAACTATTGAAGTGGGTCTTAGGCCCAGTCGAACTTAGCTTGATTAATTAGAGGTTCTTAATTAGATTAGACCTTGGTTTATATGGGTTGGATTAACGAGTTGCCCTTGAGTAAGTGATGACAATGACAGACTCTTGTATGAGATGTAAGGCGAATTTAGATGATCGAGACTTTGAAAGTAGAGGCCTACGATCCATGTCTGTTTGGTTGATGAACGTGAGGTTCACTGATCGATTGAATGATGTGCTCTACTCCTGCACTTGTATTTATTTGCATGCATGCTCTGTGTTGAGTTATTAATGTGATCATCTGGGCCCTGCATACATTCAGAGCATTGCATGAGTCACTGGGAATGTGACATGAGATTTTGCCCTGTGGGGAAGTGGAGAGAAAAGGGAGACCAACGTAAGGCGTCAGAAACGCAGTGTGGTACGGGCCTATGTGGCACCGAGATTTATGCCGTGTGGCACTGTTGGTAGCGCCCTGATGGGAGATGGAGAGAAAAGGGAGGCCAGCATAAGGCGTCCGAGACGCAGCGTGGCATGCCGTGTGGCACTATTGGTAGAGCCTTGATGGGAATTGGAGTGATAGGCGGGCTGATCCTTGGGATCTATGATGGCCGTTTGAGGCCTGTGGCATTTGCGTACTATGATTGCTAATTGTTGATATTGCCCGTCTGTATTGTATGAATTGTTATGATGAACCTCGTATTGGCTACATGAGGGGTGATAATAACTGGGGAGATCGAGAGCGTTGAACTTTGAATCCTGAACCCTAGTTACTGGTTAGGACCGACCCCACTTGTATATCCTACCCTACGCTAGGATTAGTGGTGAGCTTGCTGAGTCCTCGACTCACTGGCGTTGGTTGCCACCTTTTTCAGATCCAGGTCGCCAGTGATGGACATGCCACCGATGCTTTTTGGTCTGCCGATCCAGATGGACACCCAGGTTACCCTCCATTTTGATATGCACGCTACCCTGTGGCATAGGCATGTGACGACTGTGCTCATAGATCAGGGAGGTCCTTACTTAGTGCCCCATAGATTCGAGGCTTGGTTTAGAGAGGGCCTACATGGCTTTGAGGGACCCTAGAGAGATTCCCCGATTCCCATGGAGGAGGACCCGTTTTGGCTCCAGCCTGCAGAATATGGAGGCCAGGTGATCGACCCCGACCCGAAGCAGGAGTTGCCGTCTCCAGGGCGCTCCGAGATAGATGGCCACGAGGAGGGCGATGCGATGGATACCGAGGAGGAGGATCCAGAGGAGGACCCTGTGGAGGATTCCGACGAGGAGGACTGAGTTATGGCAGAATCCCGATGTTTTGAGGATTAGTAGAGCGTAGGATGATCTACAGCTAGTGGTTTTCTTTTGGTAGTCTGTACCTAACGCTAATCGTATTTATAAAATGTTGTTTATGTTTATCTTGTCCATGCTACCCCTTTGCTATGTATGCTTGTGTGTATGGATAGGAGGCACGCTTCCGCAGGTATGAGAATTTGGCGCAAGTTGCGTCGTTTGGTCGCGACGAAGAGAAAGTATCCCTGGGCCGTCGCTTATCGTGAACCAGGCGAGCGCGAGGTGTATCTTCTGCAGGAACGGGATGCCGCGTTCCCGAGAAGGGATCCGGGGCGTGACAACACCGTTCGAGTGGTATCAGAGCAAGGTCAGCTCGATAAGAGACCGTTCGAGGTTTTAGAGTGATAAGGATGTTGATTTTGGGGTAGTTAGATAGATAGACCCTAGGCCTAAGGATAGGAAAGGGGCACAATGCATGAATTGATCGGCGCATGTGAATGCTTAGTTCGATTGGTTGCCTAGAATAAACTAAGGCAGAGGTATTCTGAACTAAGTTACAGGTGCGTCAGGACCTGAGGTAAGGTTCTAAGGCAGAGCCCCATGAGTAGGGCGCTTGATTGCTGATTGCTGAATGTTAGCCTGTGAGATATTGCTTGTGGTTGTACGCCTAGTCGGCTGTCGCGCGCTGTCTGACCATCATGCATTGCATGACTTCTGCATTAAAGGCGAAATGGTTTATAAATGAAAGCTGTTAATAAGGGGATTTGGATTTGAAAAGTGCATGCATCTCATGTTGTTGGATTTAGTGACCGTCAGCCTGGTATGGGACAGGATTGACGGGACGTCTAAAAACTGTGATGAAGCGTGGTATGGGACACGTGGAGTGGGATTCTCTTTGTCTTTGGGTGACTTAGGACAACTGTTCGCACCAAGAAACGATGAGGGCGAGGAGTGGTCGCCGGGGCAGAAACCTGATCAAGGAAGCGGCTCCCGACAGGCTTCTAGTTGAGGTGGCGAACAGAGTGGCCTAGGTTGTGCATTTTCAGGTTGAGTCTAGATGTCAACTGGGTCCAACTGCATCTAAGCTGCAGCGAATATTTACATGCATATACATGTCAGTGGACGCGACAGTAGGTGAAAGCTTGGTTGCTAGATTTAGAGTTCCAAATTCCTGAATGGGAATTTCGTTGTTTTAGGTGTAAGTGTTAGCAAGGATGAGCAATAGGGGCAGAAGACCGACTGCTGGTGCATCGAGCTCGAGGGGCCGTGAATCTGAAGGAGACCCCAGAATCGAAGAGATGATGAGGGTGCTGACGGAAGTGAGCAGCTTGATGGCTAGGCAAGCTGCTGAGAGAGCTGCCACTGTTGCCCAAGCAGCTGAGGCCGCCTTGGCCGCTGCGAATGGTGCCAATGGAGGCAATGGGCATGGAAATGGTGGACGTCAGACTCATCATATGGTGGAGCAATTTCTGAAGTTGCAGCCGTCGAAGTTTGATGGCAGTGGTGGTCCAGAGGTAGCTGCCTTGTGGATCGAGCAGCTAGAGAAGGCTTTCTCCGTGTTGGGTTGCGCAGATGAGGAGAAAGTCTCGTTGGCAACTTATCAACTTCAGGGTGCTGCAGATGATTGGTGGAAAGCCACCAGAGGACGAGTCTTTCCGGATGGTATGAGGCCGAGCTGGACCGCCTTCTGTACAGCATTCAATGGCAAGTATTTCTCTGAGGCAGCCCAGGAAAGGAAAATGGAAGAGTTTATCAGGCTCCGCCAAGGATCACTGACTGTGGACCAGTATGAAGGTGAATTTGCCAGGCTGTCCAAGTTCGCACGAAGGCTGATTGACGACCCATGGGATAAGGCCAGGAGATTCAGGGAAGGATTGAGGCCTGAGTTGAAGAGTATGATCATCGCCACTGGGCTGAGGGACTACAATGAGATTTATGAGCGAGCACTGGCGATAGAGCGAGATCTGCAGGAGAAGGCCGCCGCATCTGGATCGCGGTTTGTGCCAAGAGGGAACTTCAGAGACTTTGGCAAGAGGCCAATGAAGGACAACCGCAGGTTCATTCCACCTGCGAGGAGAACCCTGGGAAAGCCATCGTTCTCTGGGAATCAGAACTGCCGTGACTGTGGCAGGAGGCATGGGAACAGCCCTTGCCCAAGGAAGACTGGAGGCTGCTTTGGATGTGGCCAGACAGGGCATATTTTGAGGAACTGCCCGATAAGAGGTCCGAGACCCCCGTTCCAGCCGCAGCAGCAGCCGCCGATGGCGAATGCTCCTCAAGGAAATCAGAACCGTCCACCTATTCAGGGACGAGTCTATGCAGTGGCGCGAAAGGACGCTGAGAACGCGCCAGGGGTGATCACAGGTACCGTTTCTCTCTGTGGTCATACTGCTTATGCTTTGTTTGATCCAGGAGCGTCGCACTCTTTCGTATCTGCTCGTTTTGCTGAGCTAACTGGGATGAACGTTAAGCCGTTGAATGTGACCTTGCATGTAACCACCCCGTTAAAAGATAGAGTGATTGTTGTGTTAGGATGTAAGGGGTGTAAATTAGTTCTGGACGATAGAGAGGAAGAGATCGACTTAGCTGTTTTACCTATGTATGATTTCGACGTGATTGTTGGCATGGATTGGTTGGTTAGACATGGGGCAGTGATAGACTGTGGTAGGAGTATGGTACAGCTAAACCCAGTAGGTCACCCTGGGTATGAATTTAAGGGGAAATCGTGGAGGAACGTCGATTCCTTGGATTTCATCTTTAGAGGCGACCAAGTTAATGGATGAAGGTTGCCTGGGATTTTTGGCATCAGTATTAGATTCGTCTGCCCTAGAAATGAAGTTAGAAGAAGTGCCTGTAGTAAGTGAGTATCCAGATGTATTTCCTCAAGAGTTGCCTGGATTGCCACCTGAGCGTGAAGTAGAATTTATGATTGAATTGGCACCTGGAACGGAGCCGATCTCGAAAGCACCGTATAGGATGTCGTTATCGGAATTGAAGGAATTGAAGGTGCAAATGCAAGAGCTGCTGGATAAAGGATTTATCCGCCCCAGTGCTTCACCATGGGGAGTTCCGGTGCTGTTTGTTAAGAAAAAGGATGGATCACTAAGGCTGTGCATCGATTACAGACAGCTGAACCAAGTGACGATCAAGAATAAGTATCCTCTACCAAGGATTGATGACCTGTTCGACCAACTTCAAGGCGCTTGCGTGTTCTCCAAGATAGACCTAAGGACAGGCTATCACCAGTTAAGGATTAAGAAAGAGGATGTGCCTAAGACTGCTTTTAGGACGAGGTATGGGCACTATGAGTTCACCGTTATGCCGTTTGGATTGACAAATGCTCCAGCCGCATTTATGGATATGATGAATCGAGTGTTCAAGGAGTTTTTGGATCAATTCGTGATAGTCTTCATTGATGACATCTTGGTATATTCAAAGAGTTCTGAGGACCACGAAGAACACTTAAGGATCGTCCTGCGAACGCTAAGGGAACATTCGCTGTATGCGAAGTTCAGTAAGTGTGAGTTCTGGCTGAGCAGAGTGGCGTTTCTTGGTCATATAGTATCTGGAGAAGGAATATCAGTGGACCCATCTAAGATTGAAGCAGTAGAGAAATGGCCGAGACCTACGACCGTGACGGAAGTGCGAAGTTTCCTTGGATTGGCTGGGTATTATAGACGTTTCGTGGAAAGATTCTCTGTGATAGCGTCTCCTCTGACGCGTTTGTTGAAGAAGGAAACAAAGTTTCAATGGACTGAGAAATGCGAGGAGAGTTTTCAGGAGTTGAAGGATCGATTGACTTCCGCACCAGTCTTAACCATTCCGTCTGGACCAGGAGGATTTGAGATATACAGCGATGCGTCATTAAGAGGATTGGGGTGCGTCTTGATGCAGCATGGACAAGTGGTAGCTTATGCATCTCGACAGCTGAGGCCGCATGAGATGAATTACCCGATGCACGACTTGGAGTTAGCTGCGATTGTCTTTGCATTGAAGATTTGGAGGCATTATCTGGTGGGAGAGAAATTCCAGATTTTTACGGACCATCAGAGTTTGAAGTATCTGTTCTCGCAGAAGGAGCTGAATATGAGGCAGCGTCGTTGGATGGAGTTGTTGAAGGACTATGACTGCGATATTTTGTACCATCTAGGAAAGGCGAATAAAGTGGCAGATGCTCTGAGTAGGAAGTCGAGCATTGCGCATATGATGGTCAAGGAGTGGACATTACTGGAGGAAATCAGAGATTCTGAGTTCAAGGTCGAGGTAGGAAACCTCTCGAGTCTGATGGCTACGTTGCAGATCGAACCAGAGATTCAGCTAAGAATCAAGGAGATGCAATCTACGGACCCGGACATTCAGAAGATTGTGGCGATGAATGCAGACGAGAGGAAGGCCGAGTTCCAAGTGACTGCTGACGGAATATTGAAGTTTAGAGGACGTCTGTGCGTGCCTAATGACGAGGCGCTAAAGGAAAAGATTTTGTCCGAGGCACACAGAAGTAACTACAGTATTCATCCAGGGAGTACTAAGATGTATCAGAATTTGCGTCAGCACTATTGGTGGAATGGAATGAAGGTGGATGTGGGTAAGCATGTAGCTAAGTGTCTGACGTGTCAACAGGTAAAGGCACAGCATTGCAAGCCTGGAGGATTATTGCAACCATTGGAAATCCCAGAGTGGAAATGGGAGCATGTCACTATGGATTTTGTGACAGGATTGCCAAGAAGTCAGAGAGGCAATGATTCGATTTGGGTAATGGTGGACAGACTGACGAAATCAGCTCATTTCATTGCAGTACGAAAGGACTCTACCTTGGAAAAGTTGGCTGAATTGTACGTGAGGCAGATAGTGAGATTGCATGGGGTACCAGTAAGTATTGTATCAGACAGAGATCCTCGCTTCACCGCTACATTTTGGAAGAGTCTGCAAGGTGCGCTGGGAACAGAGTTAAGATTCAGTACAGCTTACCACCCTCAGACAGATGGTCAGTCGGAAAGGACGATACAGACTTTGGAAGACATGCTGAGAGCTTGTGTGATTGATTTCAAAGGAGGTTGGGAAGAGCAGTTGCATTTGGTGGAATTCGCCTACAACAACAGCTACCAGTAGAGTATCAAAATGGCACCATTTGAGGCACTGTATGGAAGGGCCTGTAGAACGCCAATCTGTTGGGACGAAGTTGGTGAGAAAAGCATAACAGGCCCAGAATTAGTGCAGCAGTCAGTTGAGGCAGTCAGAGTGATCAGAGACAGATTGAGGACTGCGCAGAGTAGGCAGAAGAGTTATGCAGACAAGAGACGTAAGCCATTGGAATTCCAAGTTGGAGATCATGTGTTTCTGAAGGTGTCGCCGATGCGAGGACTATCTCGGTTTGGCAAGAAAGGAAAGTTGAGTCCAAGATTTGTTGGGCCATTCGAGATCCTGGAGAAGATCGGGACACTGGCTTATCGTCTAGCATTGCCGCCGAACTTATCGCAGATTCATAATGTGTTTTATGTTTCAATGCTTCGAAAGTACGAGCTGGACCCTGGCCATATACTCGATCATGAAGTCATTGAAATGGATGACCGCGTCTCATACGTGGAAAGGCCAGAAAGGATTGAAGATCGTAAGGAGCAGGTCTTAAGGAATAAGACGATTCCGCTGATCAAGGTTATTTGGGAACACCATGGAACTGAAGGAGCTACTTGGGAAAGCGAGGATGAAATAAAGAAGAAGTATCCGTACCTATTTGAGTAGATCAATGTGATTTCTGTTTGTTGTAAGGATTGGTGGATGTAAATTTCGAGGACGAAATTTTTATAAGAAGGGAAGAATTGTAACAGTCTGAAAATTCGACCCAAATATCGGAATTTCTAAAGGAATGGAAACACTTCGTTAATACCCTCTGATCGACGCTCACTCAGGATTAGCTACCCTGAGATGACCAACCGAAGGGGAAAGGCTAACTGGGGAGAATTTTCCAAACAGCCGCCCGTTGGTCTGAGACAGAGACAGAGTCGTAAATTAATGAAATTGACCACGAAATGAAATCCGACTTCGGACAATCGAATTAGTAAGACAAACACAATTAAGAAATAAAGTCAGTTTCAGAAATGTCGCCAGAAGGGCAGATAGCCGGTGTACGTCGAGAAGCAAGACGTCAATGGAAAATTACCGAAATGCCCCCGGTAAATGCTCAGTCCTTAGGATTAATAGAATTAGGATTTTTGAGAGTAGATTCGACCGATCGAAATCAAATCCTGTCTAAAATTCGTTCGCGCTCGAGACCCGATCGGTGCATTTGGCACGCAAATCGAGGCAAGTCAAATCAGTTGTCAAATCAATCAAATGTCTTGTCAATCAATCAATCCCATCATGCCACAATTTCCAAGGCAAGTCAATCATGGTTCAATTCCCAAGAATGTCAATCAACATGCCAAAGTACTAAATCAAATCCTAGTCACTATTCCCTTACTATTCACTACCTAACCCACTTACCCCTTCCACTTAACTCTCTTCTCTCTCTCCCATCCCTCACTTTTCATTTTCGGCACCCCCTCTCTCTCTCTCCCTTTCCCGAAAGCTCTCTCTCCCTCTCCTCCCCTTTGCTTCGTCCGACCGTGCCGCCGCAAGCCGCCGCCGTTCCGCCACCACCAGCCCTCGTCCTCACCTTGGTAAGTCTCCCTAACTCATCTCCCTTGCACTCCACGGCTTGAATGCCCATGTAATGCCCGAAACAGCCCACTCCTTCCATCGTCGTTTCCTTCGTCGTTTCGCTTCCATTTGAACCCGAACTTGTTCCACCTTGTTTCCTTGCATCCCTCATGTCTTTGGCTTGGCAAATGGTCACCTTAGGACCCTTGGAACTCCGTGGAACCGCCGGAACAGCCACCGTTGCCGCCGCTTCCCTCCCTAAGCCGTGAGCTCCAACCGGCCGTTCCTTGCTCCGCCTCGCGTCGTCGTCATTTCCAACCCATATCCGGTAAGCTCTACCCCTAATCTTTGTTTAGGTTAGTAATATACATTTGTGGAATGTTAATAGAGGTCGATTATGATGATTTTAGTAAAGAGATTGCATGGTTCAAGCCTAGACAAGTAAGGTTGCGTTATGTGCATGGTGCAAGGGGTTAAACTAAGAGTTTGGAGGCTTGTAGAGGGCTAGAAATGTGGTATACAAGGCTGTGGAAATTCGGTCTAGGCGTGTACTTAATGGGCCAAAGGGAACTAATGGGCTTGGAAGCTTTAAAAATCAAGTAATTTGGCCAAAACTAATCAAAATGGGCCAAATCTATCTAGTGGGCCACTAATGGACGAAAATCCACTTAAATTGGGCCTAAATTAAGTCCATGAACATTAAAGAATGAAACCCAAAAATGTATATGGGCTTGGGTACTCAAATTGGGCCTAAAATAATGAATATGGGCTTGAATAGTAAACCTTTAGAAATGGGCTTGGGCCTTGCACGAAATTAATAAAAATAGGCCCAACCCATATGAATTAATTTAAGAATTAATTAGTGGACCTCAACTATTGAAGTGGGTCTTAGGCCCAGTCGAACTTAGCTTGATTAATTAGAGGTTCTTAATTAGATTAGACCTTGGTTTATATGGGTTGGATTAACGAGTTGCCCTTGAGTAAGTGATGACAATGACAGACTCTTGTATGAGATGTAAGGCGAATTTAGATGATCGAGACTTTGAAAGTAGAGGCCTACGATCCATGTCTGTTTGGTTGATGAACGTGAGGTTCACTGATCGATTGAATGATATGCTCTACTCCTGCACTTGTATTTATTTGCATGCATGCTCTGTGTTGAGTTATTGATGTGATCATCTGGGCCCTGCATACATTCAGAGCATTGCATGAGTCACTGGGAATGTGACATGAGATTTTGCCCTGTGGGGAAGTGGAGAGAAAAGGGAAACCAACGTAAGGCGTCAGAAACGCAGTGTGGTACGGGCCTATGTGGCACCGAGATTTATGCCGTGTGGCACTGTTGGTAGCGCCCTGATGGGAGATGGAGAGAAAAGGGAGGCCAGCATAAGGCGTCCGAGACGCAGCGTGGCATGCCGTGTGGCACTATTGGTAGAGCCCTGATGGGAATTGGAGTGATAGGCGGGCTGATCCTTGGGATCTATGATGGCCGTTTGAGGCCTGTGGCATTTGCATACTATGATTGCTAATTGTTGATATTGCCCGTCTGTATTGTATGAATTGTTATGATGAACCTCGTATTGGCTACATGAGGGGTGATAATAACTGGGGAGATCGAGAGCGTTGAACTTTGAATCCTGAACCCTAGTTACTGGTTAGGACCGACCCCACTTGTATATCCTACCCTACGCTAGGATTAGTGGTGAGCTTGCTGAGTCCTCGACTCACTGGCGTTGGTTGCCACCTTTTTCAGATCCAAGTCGCCAGTGATGGACATGCCACCGATGCTTTTTGGTCTGCCGATCCAGATGGACACCCAGGTTACCCTCCATTTTGATATGCACGCTACCCTGTGGCATAGGCATGTGACGACTGTGCTCGTAGATCAGGGAGGTCCTTACTTAGTGCCCCATAGATTCGAGGCTTGGTTTAGAGAGGGCCTACATGGCTTTGAGGGACCCCAGAGAGATTCCCCGATTCCCATGGAGGAGGACCCGTTTTGGCTCCAGCCTGCAGAATATGGAGGCCAGGTGATCGACCCCGACCCGAAGCAGGAGTTGCCGTCTCCAGGGCGCTCCGAGATAGATGGCCACGAGGAGGGCGATGCGATGGATACCGAGGAGGAGGATCCAGAGGAGGACCCTGTGGAGGATTCCGACGAGGAGGACTGAGTTATGGCAGAATCCCGATGTTTTGAGGATTAGTAGAGCGTAGGATGATCTACAGCTAGTGGTTTTCTTTTGGTAGTCTGTACCTAACGCTAATCGTATTTATGAAATGTTGTTTATGTTTATCTTGTCCATGCTACCCCTTTGCTATGTATGCTTGTGTGTATGGATAGGAGGCACGCTTCCGCAGGTATGAGAATTTGGCGCAAGTTGCGTCGTTTGGTCGCGACGAAGAGAAAGTATCCCTGGGCCGTCGCTTATCGTGAACCAGGCGAGCGCGAGGTGTATCTTCTGCAGGAACGGGATGCCGCGTTCCCGAGAAGGGATCCGGGGCGTGACAACACCGTTCGAGTGGTATCAGAGCAAGGTCAGCTCGATAAGAGACCGTTCGAGGTTTTAGAGTGATAAGGATGTTGATTTTGGGGTAGTTAGATAGATAGACCCTAGGCTTAAGGATAGGAAAGGGGCACAATGCATGAATTGATCGGCGCATGTGAATGCTTAGTTCGATTGGTTGCCTAGAATAAACTAAGGCAGAGGTATTCTGAACTAAGTTACAGGTGCGTCAGGACCTGAGGTAAGGTTCTAAGGCAGAGCCCCATGAGTAGGGCGCTTGATTGCTGATTGCTGAATGTTAGCCTGTGAGATATTGCTTGTGGTTGTACGCCTAGTCGGCTGTCGCGCGCTGTCTGACCATCATGCATTGCATGACTTCTGCATTAAAGGCGAAATGGTTTATAAATGAAAGCTGTTAATAAGGGGATTTGGATTTGAAAAGTGCATGCATCTCATGTTGTTGGATTTAGTGACCGTCAGCCTGGTATGGGACAGGATTGACGGGACGTCTAAAAACTGTGATGAAGCGTGGTATGGGACACGTGGAGTGGGATTCTCTTTGTCTTTGGGTGACTTAGGACAACTGTTCGCACCAAGAAACGATGAGGGCGAGGAGTGGTCGCCGGGGCAGAAACCTGATCAAGGAAGCGGCTCCCGACAGGCTTCTAGTTGAGGTGGCGAACAGAGTGGCCTAGGTTGTGCATTTTCAGGTTGAGTCTAGATGTCAACTGGGTCCAACTGCATCTAAGCTGCAGCGAATATTTACATGCATATACATGTCAGTGGACGCGACAGTAGGTGAAAGCTTGGTTGCTAGATTTAGAGTTCCAAATTCCTGAATGGGAATTTCGTTGTTTTAGGTGTAAGTGTTAGCAAGGATGAGCAATAGGGGCAGAAGACCGACTGCTGGTGCATCGAGCTCGAGGGGCCGTGAATCTGAAGGAGACCCCAGAATCGAAGAGATGATGAGGGTGCTGACGGAAGTGAGCAGCTTGATGGCTAGGCAAGCTGCTGAGAGAGCTGCCACTGTTGCCCAAGCAGCTGAGGCCGCCTTGGCCGCTGCGAATGGTGCCAATGGAGGCAATGGGCATGGAAATGGTGGACGTCAGACTCATCATATGGTGGAGCAATTTCTGAAGTTGCAGCCGTCGAAGTTTGATGGCAGTGGTGGTCCAGAGGTAGCTGCCTTGTGGATCGAGCAGCTAGAGAAGGCTTTCTCCGTGTTGGGTTGCGCAGATGAGGAGAAAGTCTCGTTGGCAACTTATCAACTTCAGGGTGCTGCAGATGATTGGTGGAAAGCCACCAGAGGACGAGTCTTTCCGGATGGTATGAGGCCGAGCTGGACCGCCTTCTGTACAGCATTCAATGGCAAGTATTTCTCTGAGGCAGCCCAGGAAAGGAAAATGGAAGAGTTTATCAGGCTCCGCCAAGGATCACTGACTGTGGACCAGTATGAAGGTGAATTTGCCAGGCTGTCCAAGTTCGCACGAAGGCTGATTGACGACCCATGGGATAAGGCCAGGAGATTCAGGGAAGGATTGAGGCCTGAGTTGAAGAGTATGATCATCGCCACTGGGCTGAGGGACTACAATGAGATTTATGAGCGAGCACTGGCGATAGAGCGAGATCTGCAGGAGAAGGCCGCCGCATCTGGATCGCGGTTTGTGCCAAGAGGGAACTTCAGAGACTTTGGCAAGAGGCCAATGAAGGACAACCGCAGGTTCATTCCACCTGCGAGGAGAACCCTGGGAAAGCCATCGTTCTCTGGGAATCAGAACTGCCGTGACTGTGGCAGGAGGCATGGGAACAGCCCTTGCCCAAGGAAGACTGGAGGCTGCTTTGGATGTGGCCAGACAGGGCATATTTTGAGGAACTGCCCGATAAGAGGTCCGAGACCCCCGTTCCAGCCGCAGCAGCAGCCGCCGATGGCGAATGCTCCTCAAGGAAATCAGAACCGTCCACCTATTCAGGGACGAGTCTATGCAGTGGCGCGAAAGGACGCTGAGAACGCGCCAGGGGTGATCACAGGTACCGTTTCTCTCTGTGGTCATACTGCTTATGCTTTGTTTGATCCAGGAGCGTCGCACTCTTTCGTATCTGCTCGTTTTGCTGAGCTAACTGGGATGAACGTTAAGCCGTTGAATGTGACCTTGCATGTAACCACCCCGTTAAAAGATAGAGTGATTGTTGTGTTAGGATGTAAGGGGTGTAAATTAGTTCTGGACGATAGAGAGGAAGAGATCGACTTAGCTGTTTTACCTATGTATGATTTCGACGTGATTGTTGGCATGGATTGGTTGGTTAGACATGGGGCAGTGATAGACTGTGGTAGGAGTATGGTACAGCTAAACCCAGTAGGTCACCCTGGGTATGAATTTAAGGGGAAATCGTGGAGGAACGTCGATTCCTTGGATTTCATCTTTAGAGGCGACCAAGTTAATGGATGAAGGTTGCCTGGGATTTTTGGCATCAGTATTAGATTCGTCTGCCCTAGAAATGAAGTTAGAAGAAGTGCCTGTAGTAAGTGAGTATCCAGATGTATTTCCTCAAGAGTTGCCTGGATTGCCACCTGAGCGTGAAGTAGAATTTATGATTGAATTGGCACCTGGAACGGAGCCGATCTCGAAAGCACCGTATAGGATGTCGTTATCGGAATTGAAGGAATTGAAGGTGCAAATGCAAGAGCTGCTGGATAAAGGATTTATCCGCCCCAGTGCTTCACCATGGGGAGTTCCGGTGCTGTTTGTTAAGAAAAAGGATGGATCACTAAGGCTGTGCATCGATTACAGACAGCTGAACCAAGTGACGATCAAGAATAAGTATCCTCTACCAAGGATTGATGACCTGTTCGACCAACTTCAAGGCGCTTGCGTGTTCTCCAAGATAGACCTAAGGACAGGCTATCACCAGTTAAGGATTAAGAAAGAGGATGTGCCTAAGACTGCTTTTAGGACGAGGTATGGGCACTATGAGTTCACCGTTATGCCGTTTGGATTGACAAATGCTCCAGCCGCATTTATGGATATGATGAATCGAGTGTTCAAGGAGTTTTTGGATCAATTCGTGATAGTCTTCATTGATGACATCTTGGTATATTCAAAGAGTTCTGAGGACCACGAAGAACACTTAAGGATCGTCCTGCGAACGCTAAGGGAACATTCGCTGTATGCGAAGTTCAGTAAGTGTGAGTTCTGGCTGAGCAGAGTGGCGTTTCTTGGTCATATAGTATCTGGAGAAGGAATATCAGTGGACCCATCTAAGATTGAAGCAGTAGAGAAATGGCCGAGACCTACGACCGTGACGGAAGTGCGAAGTTTCCTTGGATTGGCTGGGTATTATAGACGTTTCGTGGAAAGATTCTCTGTGATAGCGTCTCCTCTGACGCGTTTGTTGAAGAAGGAAACAAAGTTTCAATGGACTGAGAAATGCGAGGAGAGTTTTCAGGAGTTGAAGGATCGATTGACTTCCGCACCAGTCTTAACCATTCCGTCTGGACCAGGAGGATTTGAGATATACAGCGATGCGTCATTAAGAGGATTGGGGTGCGTCTTGATGCAGCATGGACAAGTGGTAGCTTATGCATCTCGACAGCTGAGGCCGCATGAGATGAATTACCCGATGCACGACTTGGAGTTAGCTGCGATTGTCTTTGCATTGAAGATTTGGAGGCATTATCTGGTGGGAGAGAAATTCCAGATTTTTACGGACCATCAGAGTTTGAAGTATCTGTTCTCGCAGAAGGAGCTGAATATGAGGCAGCGTCGTTGGATGGAGTTGTTGAAGGACTATGACTGCGATATTTTGTACCATCTAGGAAAGGCGAATAAAGTGGCAGATGCTCTGAGTAGGAAGTCGAGCATTGCGCATATGATGGTCAAGGAGTGGACATTACTGGAGGAAATCAGAGATTCTGAGTTCAAGGTCGAGGTAGGAAACCTCTCGAGTCTGATGGCTACGTTGCAGATCGAACCAGAGATTCAGCTAAGAATCAAGGAGATGCAATCTACGGACCCGGACATTCAGAAGATTGTGGCGATGAATGCAGACGAGAGGAAGGCCGAGTTCCAAGTGACTGCTGACGGAATATTGAAGTTTAGAGGACGTCTGTGCGTGCCTAATGACGAGGCGCTAAAGGAAAAGATTTTGTCCGAGGCACACAGAAGTAACTACAGTATTCATCCAGGGAGTACTAAGATGTATCAGAATTTGCGTCAGCACTATTGGTGGAATGGAATGAAGGTGGATGTGGGTAAGCATGTAGCTAAGTGTCTGACGTGTCAACAGGTAAAGGCACAGCATTGCAAGCCTGGAGGATTATTGCAACCATTGGAAATCCCAGAGTGGAAATGGGAGCATGTCACTATGGATTTTGTGACAGGATTGCCAAGAAGTCAGAGAGGCAATGATTCGATTTGGGTAATGGTGGACAGACTGACGAAATCAGCTCATTTCATTGCAGTACGAAAGGACTCTACCTTGGAAAAGTTGGCTGAATTGTACGTGAGGCAGATAGTGAGATTGCATGGGGTACCAGTAAGTATTGTATCAGACAGAGATCCTCGCTTCACCGCTACATTTTGGAAGAGTCTGCAAGGTGCGCTGGGAACAGAGTTAAGATTCAGTACAGCTTACCACCCTCAGACAGATGGTCAGTCGGAAAGGACGATACAGACTTTGGAAGACATGCTGAGAGCTTGTGTGATTGATTTCAAAGGAGGTTGGGAAGAGCAGTTGCATTTGGTGGAATTCGCCTACAACAACAGCTACCAGTAGAGTATCAAAATGGCACCATTTGAGGCACTGTATGGAAGGGCCTGTAGAACGCCAATCTGTTGGGACGAAGTTGGTGAGAAAAGCATAACAGGCCCAGAATTAGTGCAGCAGTCAGTTGAGGCAGTCAGAGTGATCAGAGACAGATTGAGGACTGCGCAGAGTAGGCAGAAGAGTTATGCAGACAAGAGACGTAAGCCATTGGAATTCCAAGTTGGAGATCATGTGTTTCTGAAGGTGTCGCCGATGCGAGGACTATCTCGGTTTGGCAAGAAAGGAAAGTTGAGTCCAAGATTTGTTGGGCCATTCGAGATCCTGGAGAAGATCGGGACACTGGCTTATCGTCTAGCATTGCCGCCGAACTTATCGCAGATTCATAATGTGTTTTATGTTTCAATGCTTCGAAAGTACGAGCTGGACCCTGGCCATATACTCGATCATGAAGTCATTGAAATGGATGACCGCGTCTCATACGTGGAAAGGCCAGAAAGGATTGAAGATCGTAAGGAGCAGGTCTTAAGGAATAAGACGATTCCGCTGACCAAGGTTATCTGGGAACACCATGGAACTGAAGGAGCTACTTGGGAAAGCGAGGATGAAATAAAGAAGAAGTATCCGTACCTGTTTGAGTAGATCAATGTGATTTCTGTTTGTTGTAAGGATTGGTGGATGTAAATTTCGAGGACGAAATTTTTATAAGAAGGGAAGAATTGTAACAGTCTGAAAATTCGACCCAAATATCGGAATTTCTAAAGGAATGGAAACACTTCGTTAATACCCTCTGATCGACGCTCACTCAGGATTAGCTACCCTGAGATGACCAACCGAAGGGGAAAGGCTAACTGGGGAGAATTTTCCAAACAGCCGCCCGTTGGTCTGAGACAGAGACAGAGTCGTAAATTAATGAAATTGACCACGAAATGAAATCCGACTTCGGACAATCGAATTAGTAAGACAAACACAATTAAGAAATAAAGTCAGTTTCAGAAATGTCGCCAGAAGGGCAGATAGCCGGTGTACGTCGAGAAGCAAGACGTCAATGGAAAATTACCGAAATGCCCCCGGTAAATGCTCAGTCCTTAGGATTAATAGAATTAGGATTTTTGAGAGTAGATTCGACCGATCGAAATCAAATCCTGTCTAAAATTCGTTCGCGCTCGAGACCCGATCGGTGCATTTGGCACGCAAATCGAGGCAAGTCAAATCAGTTGTCAAATCAATCAAATGTCTTGTCAATCAATCAATCCCATCATGGCACAATTTCCAAGGCAAGTCAATCATGGTTCAATTCCCAAGAATGTCAATCAACATGTCAAAGTACTAAATCAAATCCTAGTCACTATTCCCTTACTATTCACTACCTAACCCACTTACCCCTTCCACTTAACTCTCTTCTCTCTCTCCCATCCCTCACTTTTCATTTTCGGCACCCCCTCTCTCTCTCTCCCTTTCCCGAAAGCTCTCTCTCCCTCTCCTCCCCTTTGCTTCGTCCGACCGTGCCGCCGCAAGCCGCCGCCGTTCCGCCACCACCAGCCCTCGTCCTCACCTTGGTAAGTCTCCCTAACTCATCTCCCTTGCACTCCACGGCTTGAATGCCCATGTAATGCCCGAAACAGCCCACTCCTTCCATCGTCGTTTCCTTCGTCGTTTCGCTTCCATTTGAACCCGAACTTGTTCCACCTTGTTTCCTTGCATCCCTCATGTCTTTGGCTTGGCAAATGGTCACCTTAGGACCCTTGGAACTCCGTGGAACCGCCGGAACAGCCACCGTTGCCGCCGCTTCCCTCCCTAAGCCGTGAGCTCCAACCGGCCGTTCCTTGCTCCGCCTCGCGTCGTCGTCATTTCCAACCCATATCCGGTAAGCTCTACCCCTAATCTTTGTTTAGGTTAGTAATATACATTTGTGGAATGTTAATAGAGGTCGATTATGATGATTTTAGTAAAGAGATTGCATGGTTCAAGCCTAGACAAGTAAGGTTGCGTTATGTGCATGGTGCAAGGGGTTAAACTAAGAGTTTGGAGGCTTGTAGAGGGCTAGAAATGTGGTATACAAGGCTGTGGAAATTCGGTCTAGGCGTGTACTTAATGGGCCAAAGGGAACTAATGGGCTTGGAAGCTTTAAAAATCAAGTAATTTGGCCAAAACTAATCAAAATGGGCCAAATCTATCTAGTGGGCCACTAATGGACGAAAATCCACTTAAATTGGGCCTAAATTAAGTCCATGAACATTAAAGAATGAAACCCAAAAATGTATATGGGCTTGGGTACTCAAATTGGGCCTAAAATAATGAATATGGGCTTGAATAGTAAACCTTTAGAAATGGGCTTGGGCCTTGCACGAAATTAATAAAAATAGGCCCAACCCATATGAATTAATTTAAGAATTAATTAGTGGACCTCAACTATTGAAGTGGGTCTTAGGCCCAGTCGAACTTAGCTTGATTAATTAGAGGTTCTTAATTAGATTAGACCTTGGTTTATATGGGTTGGATTAACGAGTTGCCCTTGAGTAAGTGATGACAATGACAGACTCTTGTATGAGATGTAAGGCGAATTTAGATGATCGAGACTTTGAAAGTAGAGGCCTACGATCCATGTCTGTTTGGTTGATGAACGTGAGGTTCACTGATCGATTGAATGATATGCTCTACTCCTGCACTTGTATTTATTTGCATGCATGCTCTGTGTTGAGTTATTGATGTGATCATCTGGGCCCTGCATACATTCAGAGCATTGCATGAGTCACTGGGAATGTGACATGAGATTTTGCCCTGTGGGGAAGTGGAGAGAAAAGGGAAACCAACGTAAGGCGTCAGAAACGCAGTGTGGTACGGGCCTATGTGGCACCGAGATTTATGCCGTGTGGCACTGTTGGTAGCGCCCTGATGGGAGATGGAGAGAAAAGGGAGGCCAGCATAAGGCGTCCGAGACGCAGCGTGGCATGCCGTGTGGCACTATTGGTAGAGCCCTGATGGGAATTGGAGTGATAGGCGGGCTGATCCTTGGGATCTATGATGGCCGTTTGAGGCCTGTGGCATTTGCATACTATGATTGCTAATTGTTGATATTGCCCGTCTGTATTGTATGAATTGTTATGATGAACCTCGTATTGGCTACATGAGGGGTGATAATAACTGGGGAGATCGAGAGCGTTGAACTTTGAATCCTGAACCCTAGTTACTGGTTAGGACCGACCCCACTTGTATATCCTACCCTACGCTAGGATTAGTGGTGAGCTTGCTGAGTCCTCGACTCACTGGCGTTGGTTGCCACCTTTTTCAGATCCAAGTCGCCAGTGATGGACATGCCACCGATGCTTTTTGGTCTGCCGATCCAGATGGACACCCAGGTTACCCTCCATTTTGATATGCACGCTACCCTGTGGCATAGGCATGTGACGACTGTGCTCGTAGATCAGGGAGGTCCTTACTTAGTGCCCCATAGATTCGAGGCTTGGTTTAGAGAGGGCCTACATGGCTTTGAGGGACCCCAGAGAGATTCCCCGATTCCCATGGAGGAGGACCCGTTTTGGCTCCAGCCTGCAGAATATGGAGGCCAGGTGATCGACCCCGACCCGAAGCAGGAGTTGCCGTCTCCAGGGCGCTCCGAGATAGATGGCCACGAGGAGGGCGATGCGATGGATACCGAGGAGGAGGATCCAGAGGAGGACCCTGTGGAGGATTCCGACGAGGAGGACTGAGTTATGGCAGAATCCCGATGTTTTGAGGATTAGTAGAGCGTAGGATGATCTACAGCTAGTGGTTTTCTTTTGGTAGTCTGTACCTAACGCTAATCGTATTTATGAAATGTTGTTTATGTTTATCTTGTCCATGCTACCCCTTTGCTATGTATGCTTGTGTGTATGGATAGGAGGCACGCTTCCGCATGTATGAGAATTTGGCGCAAGTTGCGTCGTTTGGTCGCGACGAAGAGAAAGTATCCCTGGGCCGTCGCTTATCGTGAACCAGGCGAGCGCGAGGTGTATCTTCTGCAGGAACGGGATGCCGCGTTCCCGAGAAGGGATCCGGGGCGTGACAGTATTGCTAGGCCTGAGGTGTGGTATAGGCCTTAATTCCTCAACGGGATTATAACAGGTCTAGGTAAGTAAGATCCGAGAACATGAACAGTCGAGGCAGGCCTAGGAGGATCGATGGCGCATCAGGCTCGCAAGCTCCATCAGTTGAAAACCCCAGCATCGCAGACATACTGCGAGTGCTAGCTGAGATGGGGAATCTGATGGGTAGGCAGGCTGCAGAAAGGGATGCCACTGTAGCCCAGGCCGCTGTAGCTGCTGCAAATGGAGCGAACGGAGTGAATAGGGCAAACGGGAACAATGGTCGTGGGAATGGAGGCCGACAGGCACCACACCTAGTGGAGCAATTTCTGAAGTTACAGCCGTCAAAGTTTGACGGAGGTGGTGGGCCCGAGGCCGCCTCACTTTGGATTGAACGGCTGGAGAAGGCATTTGACGTACTGAGGTGTACAAATGAGGAAAGGATATCACTAGCGGTCTACCAGCTCCAAGATACCGCGAATGACTGGTGGAAGGCTACTCGAGGAAGGATCTTTCCCGAGGGTACAGCGCCGAACTGGACGACTTTCTACGAGGCCTTTAATGGCAAGTATTTCTCGGAAGCCGCGTAGGAGAGGAAGATGGAGGAGTTCCTGCGACTCCGCCAAGGGCAGATGACGGTGAACCAGTACGAGGCTGAGTTTGCAAGGTTGTCTAAATTCGCGCCCAGATTGATTGAGAATGCTTGGGACAGAGCACGGAGGTTCCGTGAAGGACTGAGGCCGGACCTCCGCAGCAGATTGATCACTGCAGGGGTAAGGGAGTATGGAGCAATGTATGAACAAGCACAGGAGTTCGAAAGGGACTTGAACGAAAGAAGCACCGCATCTGGTTCGCGATTTGCACACTCGAGGGATAACCGAAGCCTTGGGAAAAGGCCGATGATGGACAACAGGAGGTTTGTCCCTCCAGCCCGGAAGACTCTGGGAAAACCGACGACAGGTAATGGTCCAAGATGCTCTGACTGTGGAATGAGGCATGCGATCGGATCCTGCCCTAGGAAGACTGGTGCTTGCTTTGGATGCGGACAGATGGGGCATTTGGCAAGGCACTGCCCGAGGAAAAACCGTGGACAACCGAATTAGCAGCAAGGACCCCCGATCAGACCACCACCGGTAGCTGCACAAGGAAACCAGAATCGACCACCTGCACAAGGGAGAGTATACGCTGTGGAGCGCAAGGACACTAAGGACGCGCTAGGGGTGATCATAGGTACGGTCTCTCTCTGTGGATGTGCTGCATATGCCTTGTTTGATACGGGGGCTACACACTCGTTTATGTCTGAGCAGTTTGCCCTTTTATCTGATATGGAAATGAAACCATTGAAAGTAGCGCTGCATGTTATGACCCCGTTAAAAGATAAGATTCCTGTTTTGATGGGTTACATGGGTTGTGAGATAACTTTTGGCTTAGGGAAGGGAGTAATTGACTTGGTAGTGCTGCCCATGTTTGATTTTGACGTCATAATAGGAATTGATTGGTTGACTAAACAGGGAGCCGTGATTGATTGTAGTAGTAGGGTGATCCAGTTTAACCCTGCTGGGCACCCTAGATTCGAATTTGTGGGTAGTTAGGGAGGAACTTCAATTCCTTTGATAACGTCGTTGGAAGCGACCAAATTGTTGGATGAAGGATGTCAGGGTTACCTGGCGTCTGTGGTCGACTCCTCTGTCGAAGAAGTGAGGTTGGAGGATGTGGCTATAGTTCGTGAATTCCCTGATGTATTCCCACAGGAGTTGCCTGGCTTACCGCCAGAAAGAGAGGTGGAGTTTGTTATCGAGTTAGTCCCTGGAACCGAACCGATTTCTAAGGCACCCTATAGGATGGCGTTGGTGGAGCTAAAGGAGCTCAAGGTGCAGATGCAGGAAATGTTAGACAAAGTATTCATCCGACCCAGTGCGTCGCCATGGGGCGCGCCAGTGCTGTTTGTTAAGAAAAAAGATGGGTCGTTGAGATTGTGTATTGACTATAGACAGCTGAACCAGGTGACGGTGAAGAACAAGTACCCACTCCCCAAGATTGATGATCTATTCGATCAATTACAGGGAGCAACCATATTCTCAAAGATTAATCTTAGGACGGGTTACCACCAGCTGAGGATTAGGAGTGAGGATATACCAAAAACGACCTTTAGGACAAGGTATGGTCATTACGAGTTCACGGTTATGCCATTTGGGTTGACCAATGCGCCTGCTGCATTCATGGACCTAATGAACAGGGTGTTCAAGGAATTTTTAGACCAATTTGTTATAGTGTTCATTGACGATATCCTGGTTTACTCACGGAGTGTTGAGGACCATGAATTGCACTTGAGGACAGTATTGGAGACGCTGAGGAAGCATTCGCTATATGCCAAGTTCAGTAAATGCGAATTTTGGATGAGTAAAGTAGCTTTCCTTGGACATGTAATCTCTCGCGAAGGACTCTCTGTCGATCCATCCAAGATAGAAGCGGTAATGAACTGGCCGAGACCGACAACTGTAACGGAAGTAAGGAGCTTCTTGGGGTTGGCAGGTTACTATAGACGCTTTGTAGAAAGATTCTCTGCCATAGCTGGCCCTTTGACACGTCTATTGAAGAAGGAGACGAAATTTGAATGGACGGATAGGTGCGAAGAAAGTTTTCAAGAGCTTAAACAGAGGCTGACGACTGCTCCAGTACTGACTATTCCGTCCGGACCAGGAGGCTTTGAAATTTATAGTGATGCATCGTTAAGAGGTCTGTGATGTGTCCTGATGCAATATGGACGGGTTGTAGCGTATGCATCTCGACAACTGAGACCACATGAGATGAACTACCCGACGCACGACCTAGAACTCGCTGCAATAGTGTTCGCACTAAAAATATGGAGACACTATCTGGTTGGAGAAAAGTTCCAGATTTATACGGACCACTAGAGCCTGAAGTACTTGTTTTCCCAGAAGGAGCTAAACATGAGACAACGCCGTTGGATGGAATTGCTCAAGGATTACGACTGTGATATCCTGTACCACCCTAGAAAGGCTAACAGAGTAGCCGATGCCCTTAGTCGAAAGTCAAGTATGGCGTGCCTGATGGTTAAGGAGTGGACTCTACTTGCAGGATTGAGAGACTCAGAGTTTAAACTGGAGATGGGACCCCTCTCGAGTCTAATAGCTACCTTGAGGATTGAACCAACGATTCAAATGAGGATCAAGGAACTGCAGTCTACGGACCCTGACTTGCAGAAAATTCTGCACTTGGGCACAGATAAGAGGAGACTAGAGTTTCAGGTGGCAGAGGACGGGATTCTGAAGTTTAGAGGACGACTGTGCGTACCAGACGATGAAGCCTTGAAGAGGGAAATTCTGACGGAAGCTCATCGAAGCAGCTACAGTATTCACCCTGGTAGTACGAAGATGTACCAAAACCTGCGTCAACAGTACTGGTGGAACGGAATGAAAGTCGATGTGGCGAAATTTGTGGCTAAGTGTCTGACGTGCCAAAGAGTGAAGGCACAACACTGTAAACCTGGAGGACTGTTGCAGCCACTGGAGATTCCAGAATGGAAATGGGAACACGTCACGATGGATTTTATGACAGGATTGCCAAGGAGTCAGAGGGGAAATGACTCGATATGGGTTGTAGTCGATCGACTGACGAAGTCGGCTCACTTCATCGCCGTGCGAAAGGATCATCCTCTTGAGAAATTAGCCGATCTGTTTGTACGTCAGATAGTCCGCCTACATGGGGTACCTGTATCGATCACTTTAGATCGTGACCCTCGTTTCTCCGCAACATTTGGGAAGAGTTTACAAGGTGCATTGGGATCAGAGTTGCATTTTAGTACGGCATATCACCCGCAGACAGATGGACAGTCCGAAAGGACGATACAGACTCTGGAGGATATGTTGAGAGCCTGTATCATTGACTTTAAGGGTGGATGGGAAGAGCGGCTACATTTGGTGGAGTTTGCCTACAATAATAGCTACCAACAGAGTATTAAGATGGCGCCATTCGAAGCCCTGTATGGGAGGGCGTGCAGGACGCCAGTGTGTTGGGATGAAGTGGGTGAAGGGAGGATAACTGGACCAGAGTTCGTCCAGCAATCAGTCGAAGCGGTTAAAGTGATTAGAGAAAGACTAAAAACTGCGCAGAGTCGTCAAAAAAGCTATGCGGATCGGAGGCGCAAACCTCTGGAATTTCAAGTTGGAGACCACGTATTTCTAAAGGTTTCGCCAATGCGAGGGCTATCACAGTTTGGGAAGAAAGGGAAGCTGAGCCCGAGGTTTGTAGGCCCATTCGAAATATTGGAACGAATTGGGACGCTGGCGTATCGACTGGCCTTACCGCCGAACCTGTCGCAAGTGCACAACGTCTTTCATGTGTTGATGTTAAGAAAGTACGAACCTGATCCTAGTCATATACTCGATCATGAAGTCATAGACGTGGACGATAGGGTTTCGTACATTGAGAAGCCGGTCAGGATAGAGGACAGAAGGGAGCAAATTTTATGGAACAAGACGATTCCACTCGTCAAAGTCGTCTGGGAGCATCATGGCATAGAGGGAGCCACATGGGAAAGCGAGGAAGAAATGAAGCGCTTGTACCCATTTCTGTTTGAATAGCCAAGTGTAGTGGTGATGTACAAGTTTCGAGGACGAAACTCTTTAAGGGGGGGAGAATTGTAACAGTCTGAATTTTCGACCCATTTTGGGAATTTAATGAGAATGGACGTATTTCATTATTTCGCTTTAGATGAATCTCACTCGAGCCTGATCAACTCGGGATGACTTACCAAAGGGGAATGGCTACCAAGGAACTTAAAGTACGTGGACCCTGACAGGTCGGTACGCGTATCTCCTTAAAGCCGCCCGTTAGTCTGAGCATTTACTAAAGTTGTAAATCAATGGAAGTGGCCACGAAATAAAATTCTTAAATTGGACAATCGGATTTTCCAGAAAAGTTACAATGAGAATTGGACGGTGTTACCTTCGAGGAAATTCAATTGGAAACCGAGACAAGGATAGAAAATTTTCAAAATGCCTTCGGACCGTTCGAAGTTCTTCGGATCATAGATTGAGTATTTCCTAGCATTTCCTAGGTGAATTGAATTTTAGTTTAGTCTAGCTCGAGAATCACGTCGGGTTCGATAGAAGGTTTCTCGGTCTCGACGGCTCGCATCCCGAGGAAATAGAAACACCGAGGAAACATCTGTCAGTCGAATTTTCCTCGAGAATGGAGATTCCACCTATTGTGACAAGTGTCACATTCTACTCAATCCAAGACCACCATTAAATCCCTAAATTAAAAAAATAAACCAATCAAGTCCCAATATAACATAAGAATGCACAAATTCCTTTTTGGCCAATGCATGTCTCACATCATGAGCCACTATATCTCTCTTCCTCTCATTCTCTCATTAATTAATCAATATAACACACTCACTCTCTCTCTTTAGTTCATTTTGTCACTCAAGAGAACACTTCATCACTCTCCATTTCATCTCTTCTCTTCTTCTCTCACGCTCATCACCCTCTCTCTCTCTCAGCCTGCACAGTCTCCTTCGCGAAGCCATAACTTTGGCTAGAAAATTCCAAATGACACGAAACCACCACCATTGTCTCGTTCTCTTCAAGACCGTTCCATATCCACCTGAATCGCACCGAGAAACCGTCAGAAACTCCCCGTCCAACCGCTTGAACCTCCCTGTTCGGTTACCGGCGCGGAGCCCCGACCCCCGCACCTTCTGATGGCCATAACTTTCACCTCAGAGCTCCGTTTGCCTTCAAACCACCGCCATTCTCTTCCTCTCTTCCAGAAGATTCCAACGACACCTGAATCGCATAAAATAGCCATCGGACCTGGCCGGGGTGTCCTTTCGACGGTGGTTGCCCAAATCCCATCGCAGCGGACTCCAGCGCCCACCGATTTTCAAACGGATCGTCCGGGCTCATCTGGAGTCCAAATCGACCCCCGTTTTCTCCTACACGTCGGTAAGATCTTGAGTTTCGATTATATTGAATTAGATCAGACATGCAAGACCACCCAAGCACAAATTCTTCACATGCAACACCATCTAAGCATGAATACCTTACATGCAATGCCATTCAAGTGTGATTTAATCACATGCAATGTCATCCAAGCTTGAATTCCTCACATGCAATCCCATTTGAGCACCTTCAGAGTTGAATCGCCCTTGCATGTCCACGGATTGAACACTCTCTCACACTTCCGAATTGTCTCTCTTCTAATACAGCTCCGACAACCTCGTCAAGGACTTCCAAGGCCAACTCTCTCACGGTTTCGTGCTTAAAATCGAGAAGGGTAATCTCATAACTAGACTTGGGGTAGAACCATGTGTGAATTGAGGTGTTCTTGTGTGGGTGCCGTGAGATATAATTCCTTGCATGACAAAATGTGCTGCTGGCCGTGTGTGTGCGGTTTGGTCCGAGAGGCTTTAGTACCTACGGGATGTGATATGAGCATTGTATGATGGATTCAGAGAGCCTATGATGGGTAATTATGTGATAATTGACCATGCATGTCCAACTTGAGGGATGGCCGTGTGTGAGGAGGTTGTGTCGTGAAGTGTAGTCCTTTGTATATCAAGATTGGTTGCTGGTCATGCATGTTAAGTGCTCTCCGAGAGGTCATGGAGTCCATGGAGTGTGATAGGAACATCGTGTGATGGTTCTAGGGCGGTCTAAGACGAGAAATTGTGTGGTATTGGTCGATGCACGTTCAAATAGGTTGCTGGCCGTTCATGAATGATTTTGGCCGCGACGAGTCCTGGGCCGTCGTTCGCTGTTGGGCCAAGCGATGTGATTGCAGGTCAGGTGTAACTTGACGGGGATGCCGCGTGGCCCGCCGGGATCCGGGGCGTGACACCTCGTATAAATCAGGCCTCTTTCATCACTTTTGTGGTTCCAACGCAAGGCTAATTCCACACTAACCCAATCAAGATCGGACGGGTGACTGGCAAATATTTACAAGTCCTCACACTTTTCTAATAACTAACCCTTCTTCCTCTTTTTTGGAAAATGGCTCTTCCTAACATCAACACTCGAATCTAGCAAACCAATAGTTGATGAAGGATCTCGACCTGAATAAACCACCGAAGAGGAATCTGGTGGGAGATTCCTGAGCAATAGGCCTTGAATTCTCGGAACTTCCTTTGACATGAAGTATGATCTGGCCCATAGTTTGATGAACGGCATCAATTGTCTTGAAGTTCACAAGGTATCCAGACGAGTCTTGCACGTAAAATGTGTTCACTGCTCTTCCATCTTTGGTGGTGACTTCCGCTCTAGTCACGGTGAAGCTATTTCCTCTGAAGATGCGAGCGATATCAGGTAGCAACGCGACTTTGTTAACCGCGCGTGATTCTAACTTCAAACCCTCGGATACCCTTCCCTCAATGGTGTCCTCAAGACAATACATCAATCTTTCCCTTTCTGCATCTGAGTTCACAAGGGATCCATTCGCATGCCTGATATAATACTCCTGATAAGCTTCAAGCCCCTCCGCATCGACGTTCGCATGAAACACAGCATACTACACGTCAATCAACGTACAAATCGTGTCGAACAGAAGCTTCGGCCGATCTTAAGGAGAATGTGATGCCCGACTCTTGCCCAAGAACCCTCTTAATACAATCAAGGATCTCCTCATCTATAATTCTGTTTCCATCTTCACCAATAACATTAAAGAAGTCCATGAACCGTCCACCATTAGAGGAAATGTATGCTTTGGTAACGACAAGGTTGAGATCAATGAGGACTTGTACAACTTCCAGTAGTATTCCAGGTCTGTTTGCACTTCAGCGCACTGCTTGCAAGACGTTTCCGGAACTTCAACGACACCATCTCTGCGGATCTCTCTCGCCCCTTCTGAGCTTTTCCTCTAAGATCTCTCCTTCTTCTTTTAAGCCCACGTCATAGATCCTGATCTTGGGATCAGGGATACCTCCGCAGCACCACGAGTTTGGGTATGGCCTGTTGTTGATTTGCCCGTAGCATCTCGTGTGCCTCCAACCCATGGCATCTCCTGCCTAGTGCGTGGCTGAGATGGGCGGAGGGAGGCATCGGCACTCGGCCAGAGCTAAGTAGAGAGCTAGAGCCCCCCGAGAGAGAGCGCCTCTTCTTCTTTCTTTGGAGTGAAGCACCTCACTTGCCTCCTCCATAGACTGCCTAACACATGCTGAAGGTTAAACCTTTGGTGAAGGCTTCCTTCCACGTTGAACTCTCTCGGTTAACGGATCATCATGGCAAGAGCTATACGAATTCCTTCTAGAGAGATGGAACTCGTTGTCCAAGCACGGCACGGAGACCTATGGGCGACCATCGAGTAGCTGGACGAGTCCAAATCCACGTCCACCGCTGCCATGTAATCGGGTTTCTCCGTTCCAGTTCCAAAGTAGGCACAAGTGACGTAGAGGAACTTCTCCCTCGGATAGGACATGGCTTCGCGGGCTCATCTTGGTGCATTTCTAGCAGCTCGTGTTCACGGAGATGTGCATTTACCTGTGCCTGACCTTCTCATCCTCACTTGGCTTGAATCTTCCACATTAGCTTTACTCACACCGATGCGGGATCTCAGGTACGTGAGGATGCCCAACAAATGTTTGGGAGTTCGCTGGAGCTACAGATCTGGCGAGAGTTGCGGCACGGTAAGGTGATCGTCATCGTCCTCCGCATCGCCATTGGTCTCGACAAATTCAACACGCCAATGCAAGGGCTTTGATGACATGCTCGACCCATTCTACTTGCAAAAGTGCATAAAAACCCCTTTGCGTCCTTCTGCCGGAAGATCCAGAAAACCTCCCCCGTCGGTGTTTTTGCTACGAGACCACCCCATCTGTTTTGCTTTCAAATACAATCTTTGCATATGCATGAAATGGTATGTGACTTGCTCGCGCAGTTATGTTTAAAACCTCGGTATCCATAGATTTTTTTTATTTTCCTCAAAGAAGTGACCCAAATCAACTGGATCGAGGCAGACGTCATCTGGAGCTCCGACTTCTTCCTCTCTGGACACCAGATACACTTTGATGCAGCCATTTAGGTCAACTACAGCCTCAACACCGGAGAAACCGACGCGCCGCTGCTTAGGCTCGGTCGCCGACTCAGGCGCGTTGCCGTGCTTCTGCGCCATCTTTAGGGTTTCTTCGAATGAGGAAGTATGAGGAGGAAAGGCCGGACCTCCCCCCTATTCTCATATCTCCATTGAATAGAAAAAGAAACCCTATTTTCTCCTTTGACCGAGTGCTCTCCACTCACCTTTGTCTCCCTACCTCCTTTTTTCGTCCGCTTTTACATGTATCCTCTTGTCTCAATGATCATGGTTGTTCTTCTTTATCTTTTTTATCACTCCACCCGTGAAACGTGATGATGGCACTTTTTCTCTTTTTTTTTTACCTTCTATCATGGCCGTGTCCCTTTGTGTCTTCCTACCAGCCCTTCTCCTCGTGAGCTTGAAGATCCACTTTCGCTGAAGTTTCCCTCTTGAAATGTCAAGTGGGGATCATGATTCCAGCAGGAATCCACAAAGCCCAAGGAGATCTCAATCGAGGAGCCACTAATGCCTTAAAGGCATGCTATCATTATTCTCCCCCATACAATCCAAGAAACAATCTGTAAGTTGTCTAAGGATCGCCGTGTTTCGTCATCTCTGCCCATGTGCCCACTGAGTATTGTCTCCCACCTTTTGACTAGAGATTGGTCATAGAGGGACTCTGAATGTGAGCAAACCGCGGAGGATGGGGCGTCTCTCGTTAATTTTCTTGTGAATGTCAGAGTGGGAATCTTCATTCTCGCTTGTCTTTTCCTTGCCAAATTGTGGAGCTCCCTTTTAATTATATGCCGTGCATGTGAAATGTAAGAACATATCCATGAGTTTGCACATGAAAAAGGCTCCCAAGCATATTCTGGTCTATTCACTCAACATCGATTTGACCGCGCGCGACCACAACATGGATACGAAGTAGAACCAGAAATATGAAACAAAATAGTTTACCAGTAGGAAAAACAACTCGGTTCTATTGCGATGAGATGCTAAATGACGATCAGTTGCTTGAGATTATCGACGACATGGTGTCTTGTGGTGGCGATTCGTTGGTCAACGGCTCTCAGCAAAAGAGGCTCGGATGTGCTTTACGTGGCCGTAGATAGCCATGATTTACCTTTGCAGCTAAATTTCCTGTAATCCTCTAGAAGGCGGCTGACAAGAACACCCAAGAAGAAACTTGGATGCAAAAGAGAGAGATCCATCAAGTGATAAATTAAATTTGGAACACGGAGCACAACAACAAAAAATGCACCGTCAAACCATTTAAAAATTTGGACTATTAGAGGGCAATGTCACGACTCTAGAAATGCAAAAATCAAAAATTACAAAGCTAAAATGAATTTTCTAAAATTTTTTTTAAATAACTTGAAAATGAGATTAATAAAGTAATTCCCAATTCCAAATTAATCTTTACAGATTTTATTTGGCTAAAATGAAGAAAAAATTTAAATAAAAATACTGACTATTTTTACATATTTTTGTGGCCTCAAATGCCATTTCCCGAATTTTCAAATATTTTCCTAATTTCTAAAAAAAATATTTAAAAATGCAAAAAATAAGAAAAATTATTTTTTGTTCAAAAATGGTAGCCTAAACTTGGCGAAGGCTTCCAAAGTTGTTTTTGTAATTTTCTCAATTTTTTCTTAATTTTCTATGAATTTTCGAAAATAAAAAATGCTGAAAAATACTGAAAATATGAAAAATCATTTTTTTGGTCAAAATTGGTTCCTCGGCTTAGTCAAGGTCTCCAAAGTTGATTTTTTCATTTTATGAATTTTTATGGATTTTTTTATTAATTTCAAAAGAGAAAAAGGGAAATAAAAATCAGGTGTCAACAGTTGCCCCTCTTTGAAAAGAAGCTCGGTAGAGGTTAATTTCAAAGACGAGATGACGCCTGAATCCTAATCGACTCAACACACAAGAAAATAAAGAGAGTCGTGACATTTGATCTCCAATACCCCTATATGTAAATTTTGATCCAGACCTGGTTTGAGGAGGCTTTCATGCAGGGAGGAAGAGACAAAGAGGAGAGTTTACCTGCGCTTACCTGTCCGTTGTGTGGCGATTGCCTGACACGCTTGCTCTACTGAAAATGGAATGAGAACCTAAGGATTCGTTATAAGAAAACCTTAGGGTGGTCGAACTTGGACCCGTATGGTAGGTCATCCCATGTTAGACTTCTAATGAAAGGATTCTACTTATTTGATTGAATTAAAATCTAACCCGTATGGTAGGTCACCCCATGGTAGATTTTAGTGAAAGGATTCTACTGATCAACATTTGACCCGTATGGTAGGTCACCCCATGGTAATGCTTATTAGAAGGACTTTTGGTTGCCTGTAAGAAGGACTTGATGCCTGTAAGAAGGACTTGGTTTGCCTGTAAGAAGGACTTGGTGTGCTTGTAAGAAGGACTTGATGCCTATAAGAAGGACTTGTGCTTGTAGAAAGGACTTTAATGCCTGTAAAAAGGACTTGGTGCCTGTCAAAAGGACTTGATGCTTGTAAGAAGGACTTGTGCTTGTAGAAAAGACTTTGGGTTGCCTTTAGAAAGGACTTGGTATGCCTGTAGAAAGGACTTTTGGGTGCCTGTAGAAAGGACTTTGGAGTGCCTATAAAAAGGACTTTGGGTGCCTGTAAAAAGGACTTTTGTATGCCTGTAAAAAGGACTTTGGGTTGCCTGTAAGAAGGACTTTGGTGCCTGCAAGAAGGACTTTTGATGCATGTAGAAAGGACTTTAGGTGCCTATAAAAAGGACTTTTTGAAAATGGACCATTCCGTGTTGGGCTCTCCAATGGAAGGGCTCTAGAGATAGTATACCCTAAATGTCACCTTTTGGATAGACTGAAGAGGTATTGATTGAGAAAATGATTTTCGGGTGCCAATCTGGGATCTAGGGAGACTAGGAATCCTGCAGACGCTCAAACCCAATTTCACTTACCGTGAAGGGTGCCATTCTGGGATCTGGGGAAACCAGGAATCCTACAGAAGCTCAAACCCAATTTTTGTTGTAACATCACTTTAGGAATAAACTAATGAGGAAAAGATCAAGAACATGAGAGTTGGTCAATCATGATTTGATAAAGCTTGAGAACACGAGATTATATCAATCGTGAGCTGATGAAGACTTCATGAGAGCATGTTGATCATGAGTCGCAAGGGTTCAGACGACTTACCTGGATCTTCTGAGTTAATGATCGAGGCATAGACAGACTGATTGTATCATGTCTGCTTGCTCACTGAATGACCTTATGTGCTGCAATGGATTTGAGCACCCAGACAATCATCAGAATTGAAAGGTTCAGGCTGAAGATATACTCACCTGAAAATGCTTAGCGAGCATTAGCCAACAGGGCTTGTTTATCCAATAGCCTCTGAATGAATTTCGAGACCTCGGAGGGTAACTCGACTATCAAGAATGCACTACCTGTCAGACAGTGTCTGAGGTAATATGTGCAAGCATTTTTATCAATGAGTTCATCGGTTCATGCAAAACCATTCAGTTGAGTTTGCAATGATTAAAACCGTATGTGTATGCTCATAATGTGGATCATGCATGACCATTCTATTGAGTTTGCATTTCCAATTCTGTCTAGGGAGGTTATCATGTCATGAATACCTCGAATGTAACCTGAATGGGGACTTCAGTCCGAAAGGGCTTTCTCTCACTCTTGAGAAAGGCTTGTTTATCCTGATTGCAGGATTTGAAAAGAAATCACTCAACCTTACCATCATCGCATTCAGCGAGGGTTTGAGTAATCTCGCAATTGATACGATCAAGCCGATCTGGAGGTCTTGATTAGGACCGTAATGTGGGCTGGGCCAAAGGCTTATCAAAGGGGACTCATTTCGAGTTAAGGCCATTGACAAAAAAAGTCTTCATCATCTACTCCGAGTTTACAAGTCAAGAACCTTGCAAAATGAGAGAGAAATAATCTTGTTCGAACTTCTTTGAGCGATGCTTAAAGTCATTCAACTCTTACGTTAATTCAAGTGCTCTAATCAGAAGAGACTTTCAAGGGTCGTAGGTCGTGATTTGGGTCTGAGAAACAAAGGGCTCGTTTTGGCTCTTAAAAATATATGAGAAGAGCTTGGTGTTGGTGATCATTGCAGTCTTGTCACCGATCTTTGACTTTCCTAAATTTGTTTTCAATGAATACCACCATTGGCTGAGGGGTGGTAGTTCTTTTACACTTTGCAAACTGACTTCTTTGGGGATCCTTTTTCTAGAATTCTCAAAATGTATGTTCGAAGTCAGAAGTTCATTATGGGCATTGGCCTTGCTTTTGATAGGCACTTTGCTCTTTCTGCCCGAGATTCTTTGGAGTAGCCTTTGCTTTTCTTACTCCCGACTCCCTTTTGTTTGGAAGCAGGCCCATTTTCTTTAGGCTACACTTGTTTTTCTTTTTCTTTTGTTTAATAATATTGTGATTTTGAATTTTAACAACAAGATGATTTTCCAACAAATGATACTAGACATTACATGAACGTCTAGTATATGAAATAGGCTAATTAAAGAATTCTCTATTGGCCCAATTTCTTCAATTCTGCTCCTTGGGGGAAGGTGTCGTCGTTACCTTGAAATGAGCAAGGATCACCAACATGGGCTTAAGAAATGAATTTGCAGGCTCAATTGGGTTATGTAAAGGATGAGTGTGTAGGATAGAGAAAATAAATGCTCCTCGTCATCCTAAAGCACTTGAATTAAATTTCGAGTATCATGCAAAGAAACACTCGTAGATTGATGTTAGTCCAAGCAAGAGAATTTCTAACCATTTATCTCCTGATATTGTTGGAATTACCTCCGTTTTGCCCCAGTGTGGGGTGGTTCTTAACAGGGTTGTGAAATGAAATCACCGTTCAAATGGGTTGTCAATGGTTGCCTGAAGTGTTTGGAATGGAGAATGAATGCCTCCTTCACTTCGACTATCGTATCTTTTGCGAGAAAACCCATTGCCTTGGAGAATACGGAATATGTCTACCGCTTAACTCACTGTGGATTAAATACAGGACGTATATAGAAATGGCTTGCCTTTCATCGTCCTGTCATGCCCCATTCTGTACATTCGATGCATCGTGTACAGTTTATACCCCTAGTTAAAATTGACAAATTGAACATGCAGAACAGTCATGCATAAATCATGGAATGTGTAAACATCATGCAAATATGGCAATACAATGTACAAGTATGGAAATTGCCCCTGGCTGTGTGGGCGGATCAAATACGTTGGGGGCCTATTCCCCGAGTCGAGGAGTAGCTTGTCTCTGATTTTGCTTCTTTTCGATCCAGGGTTCGCCATTGATTTCCCCTATTTCATCAGACAGATCGCATCAGGCGATCATAACTTGGCCCCTTGGGGCTGTTTTCTTTGACGTATCAAATGTTAGTTTAACATTTCATGTAAAAAGGAATGAGACATGTTAGCCAGTATCAGAAATGATGAACTGGACACGATACTGAGTTACCCTTGAGTACTTCGCGCAACTCCTTTACCAGTTTCACCGCTCGGGATTTTCTCCGTGGGTATGTCAAGTTAGACATTTCATGTCAAACAATGGAGAAGAAGACGTGTTAGTTAGTATTAGAAATGATGAATTGGATACGATACTGGTTTACCCTTCATCTTGAATGTTTCGCACGATTCCCTTATGAGGTTTGCTGGATTGAGTTTCCCTTGACTTTGGCTGGACACTTCAACATTAGGCTAAGATCGTGACAAAATACTGACCTTGGTATTGTTCGTCGAGCATTCCTGTTTCTTTCTGCAAAAAGAAATACGAGCAAAAGTTGTTTTATTTATTTACAATACTTACAACATTTCCATCCTCGAGGATCGAACTCGTGACGTCTCGGACCACTGTCATTCCCCATGCCATCTGGTCCACAAGATCGTAGGCGTTCGTAGAGGTTCGCCTTTAGGTGTTAATCCTTGAAGAGACGCGGTCTTGCACTAGGCAGTTTCACGCCGCAGTTCTTTTCAAGGCAATTTTCAATCCTTGTTAAAACGGAGGAAAGTAATTTAGAATTCAAAACGATCTTGGGTAAATTGGAACGATACAAAATTACCCTTCTTTGAGATTGCTCGCGTCCTTCGCATTTTTCTTGTTTGAAGTTTGTCATTCAGTGATAATATCCGCGAATTGATTTGCTCCCAATTTTGTCTAACTAGGGAATTTTGTTTTTGAGTACGACTGTATTCTCGGATCAATTTGCAAATTCCTGTAAACAGAAGGGATCTAATTTAGAATCGGGACAATCGAGGGTAAATTGAAACGATACTGCTTTACCCTTTCAGTTCGCGCGGCTTTTTACTCGCAATAAATTCACTACGAGTTTGGTGTGGTGGCAGACTCGAGCATTTAATTGGGGAGAGGGAAATGATTACTTCTTGCTTTCACGCCAATTCTAGACATTCATAAAAGAAGACAACATCCCATGCAAGATAAAGCATATTCATCCATTCAGGATTGATTGTCCTTCCCCATCTGCAGGCTTTTCCATAATCAGCTAGCTTCATTCCGGACTAGGTACGCGTCGGCCATGTTGAAGTTCTGGAGGTCACTAGCTGAGCATGTGCATCACAGCTTCAATGCTTTACCGATATCAAACTGGTTGATTATGGCGAAAAGATCATCGTCAATGTCCGCTTGGTGGTGATCTGTCTCTTCTTCCTCGGGAGGTATTGATGATGATCCAGTAGCATTGGTTCTTTTGTACCCTCTTCCAATAGAATTCGATCCTGTTATAAACTGGTCTAACTCTCCTCTTAAACGTGCATTTTCGATCCTCAGATCATGCATTTCATCGAAGGTGAGGAGGAGGCTGTTGCAGTTGGGGCAGGTGGCGGAGTCAAAAGCCTCTTTATACATCTTGTTTTCCGCTCTGAGGTTTTCATTTTCAACTCTTAGAAACTCGGCTTCGTTGTGCTCATGACGAGTCTTCATTCGGGTTCGCCTATTTTGAAACCAGAACTTGATTTGCAAAGGTTCAAGTCCTAGCTCTTGACTCAGTTCCATTTTTTGTTTGCCGTCTGGCATAGGGCATGTTCTGAAGAAATCCTCAAGCCTTTGTACTTGCTCCTTAGTATGGCGACGGTAACGCTTCTTTTGACCCTTACCGTTGTTGTCCTTATCTTTACTGAGATCTTGGACGTCATTGGCGGAAGGGCCAGGCTCCATGGGCTCGGCTCCATGGGCTCGATCCCAAACATGGCTTCGAACTCTTCATTTCCCATATTCAGCAAGTAATGATAGCTCTCGAGAGTATTGGGTTGAGACATCTTCGATTTGGCGAATGGTTCATCAAGATTTGCTATATCTTTCTGTATTTTCACTCTCTCTAAACCGTGTTTGCTTTAAAACTCTCTTCAAAGTATGGATGAAGATTATCTGGCGGATGTCTCTTTTAAAATTTGGCGTGGGCTTAGCATCTGTATTGCCTCTCCCGAGAGTTCTGTCTTTCTCAATCTTTCCTACGTGTCTCTTGCTTGGCTCGTCTTTTCTCATCTTTTCGTAGTGGTAGGGCTCCCGTCGTCGTCTCCACCGTCGATTTGCGAGCAAGTTCTCCAATAAGGATGAGTCGTATCTCCCTTTCTGCCCAAAATTTCCTTGTCTCCCACTTAGCTTATTTTTTTATTCTTTCTTTTCCAAAGCGATGGCGTTTCATCCAGCTTTTCCGCAAAGACGTCGGATTTTGCTTGGCTCGAGGTCGCTGCCTAACTGAAATTCGAGCTAACGAGGGTAGTGCCAATAGAGAATGGTAGATAAGAGAAATCTTGACTGGTTGATACCGTCACTATGAAATCAATATTTACTTCAAAGCAGATTACCATCTTCGCATCCCGCTCATCTGCCTCACCTCTCTCCCCTTTGTATTCTGCTTTCAAAAATGGCCAATTCTCCTAACCATACCTTCTCCGCTGAAGTTCTGGCTAGGTGGGAGAGACTCTACAATCTTCTTGATAGAGGTTATGCTCATATAGCCTGAAACTCTACCGTTGAGGCTGAAATCCTCGGTTTATTCAGGACCGTGGACGCTGCTTCTGTTGAGGGTACCCAACTGGGGAAGGAGTATCGGAACTTCTCGACCCTCTTCATCAATTTTCTGGCTGCCTATAACTGCGCTTATGAGACGGTTCTTGTGACCGCCGTCGTAAAAGCTTATTACCGAGACCGACACGAGCGTCTGGCAACAGTCACATTTGTGGCTGATAATCACAAGAAGGCCCTCAAGTTTGCCAACGATCATCTTTCGTGGCTGGTTCGTGAGAGGGGAAAGTTGGTGGACCGTCCGGCCTTGGTCCGAACTTACGCCGAATAGGAGCTAGGCAATATTGTGATGAGGTGCAAATGCGATTGGCTGCAGGAGAGATTTGATGACATTACGGCAGACAATTGCTTTCGAGAGGGCAGCGATTTCGGACCTGGAGTTTGCTGTTGAGCATTATGAGGCCAGTATGGCCCAGGCTAAGGAGAAGTGCGATCGCCTCTTCTTTAGGCTCGCGGAGCTTAATCCCGAGAGCACCCAGTGCACCCAGAGCATCAACTGTTTGGAGAGTCAGTTGATCTCTTTCGTAATGGTTATCAAGGCCCAGTTTGGCTTTACCTTTCCTCCCCAGTGAGCTATTGTAAAACCTATTGATGTATGGAATAAAAGGAATGTTTCGCATGTCTATACTTTTGTTTTCCTGTCATCTCTTCTCCTGTGCAGCATGATGAACGGTTCAAGGCACTGGAAGTATCGAGGCTTAACATTTTTCTGATGTTCTTGTTTGTCGTTGTAGACGATGATATCGAAAATCGGTGGCGGCCCCCACCAGCCATATTGAGACTCGTAATCGGTTAGATAAATCGAGACAGCTCGACTACTCGATCAGTGCGCTAATAAATAACCCAGGCCACCTGTTGCTTGCCCCACTTTACTCATGCCTATCTCTTTCGGCGTCCACTTGCTCGTGTTAGCCGCCTGTAGCATTGGGGGTAACGTCTGTGGGCCATGCTCAATAATAATTCTCCGATCTTCCAAAAGTCTCCACGTGATTCGAACCCGAGAAATTTTAAAAGGCGCTGGATTTGGCTAGAAAGACGTTGCGGGGTTGGATCAACGTAATTGCCACATAGATTCTGATTACGAAATCTATACTTTTCAGAGGTACAAGAACCTTCAAATACATTAAAATGCCCTCAATTCCTGATCTGATACATTTACGGCCCCATCTAAATACAAAGCTCGTACGTGCCCACCAATTGACACGTTTCTGACTCCGGGAAGATCGATTTCCTCACTTGCCCCTTGGGTTATCAGCTAAGACATCAACAATTATCCATCCTTTCGTATACCTCGAGGTTATTCCCGGTATAATGCTGAACCCGATTTTGCTCCTACCTGGGGTACCTGTGATTTCCCTGTAAAAGAAAAGGACGTAATGAGTATGTGATTCAAGATGAGTCGGCCCATGATTCCTACATTAGTCCAATTTTATTTTTGCAAAATTAGAGAAAATTTTCTTAGAAAAACATGGGTGAACTTCTCAAAAAGAATTTTCTTGCAAATTTTTACAATTCGAAAAATGTGATAAATTCCTTTGATATTTACCAAATTTCTCGAAAGAATTTCCTTTTTTATCAGAATGAATCCTCAAGTTAAATTTGTTGAGAAAATCTTGGGTCCATTGAATGATTAAGAAAAAATGTGACAAAATATTTCATTGGTCGACAAAATTTCCCTAATGAATTTTTCCGCATTTATTATTTCAAAAATGGGACACCAATTTAATTTTTATTTTCTTTTGAAAAATGACGTTGATGTTAAATTTAAAATTTGACCGACACCTAACATGGACCGACCAAAAATAAATACAAGATGAAGTTAGAAACCTTACTTTCACCGTGAAAAATACTATGTAGGTCACATAGACATGCACATGAATCGTGAGTTTAAATCTTAGCCTATCTACTCTAAAGGCTGACAAATTGAAGCGAAAGACTTACGGCAAGGCGACAATCTCGCGCACATAATCAAGATTAGTTGTGATCCTCTACGACGTAATCAGGATTAGCCGGGCCTTCCCACTTCGGCTGCTCGAGCTAAAAATTAAAACCACCGCTTTGGTAATCTTACCAAGCCTGAGGCCTAACTTTTAAACTCATTTTTTAAAAGAGGTTCGGGATTGAATCTGGGCTAACTTTCGACATGATCTAACGCCGAACGCTAGAACCAAATCACAACACCATCCTAAAACTAGTGACCCAGGTCCGGTCACGGGACGTGTGTGATGTAGTGCTAAAGCGATTAAACATGCACAATAGTTAAATGCAAATACCGCTTCAAAAATGTGTGAAATTAAATAAACAATTCCTACACCAATCTGCAAAACAAAGGGTTAGTCAAACACTCCACTCCTTATAACTCCTATCTATAAAACCATTTAACACCTAAATAATAAGTCCCAAACAAGATCGCCAAAAGTGAGATGTCCATGAAATTTTTATCGGCCTAAGTCCACAAAGGCTTTTAAAATTTCGAAAAAATTCAAGTACTTTAATTAGTATCTCCTTTTTTCGAAAATTCAAAAATACCAGTCCCCAGCGGAGTCGCCAAGCTGTCGCGACCCGAAAAATAATAAGCTCATCAGGTGAACGGATTATTAGGTTAATTAGATTAACTAACCTAACGCGGACCCTCCCAAGCCCTACCGAATCGCAACTTTGGTTTTTGTTTAAATGATTTTTCATTTTGGAGTCGCCACTAATCGTTCTTAGTAGGTCGATTAGAAACCTAAATAAATTAGTGGGAGAACTAATTTATTTCTACGAACCAGAGATTATGAGTTCGGGGACTTGATTACGTTAGATTACGCTAACGCCCTCTCGGTACCAATTTCATGAAAAATCATTTGGCATGATTGGGAAAAGTTTGGATCAAACTAACCAAAAAGGTTAAAAATGGTCATTTTTAAAGAATCGGGAAGTGAAAATAGGTTAAACCAGTTAAATGTTGTCATTCCTTATTTTCCACAATTTTCGAGAATTTTTCGAAAATTTTTTGAGACAATTTACCCATAAGGGGCAAAGTCGTCATTTTGAAAAGATCGGGATGGAAATTCACCATAAATACGATTGGTCAGTCGAAGTGACCCGTTTCCTAATTTCTAAAACTTTTCTGAATTTTTCAGAATTTTTTGAGACGATTTGTCCATAAGGGGGAAAATCGTCATTTTGGAAAGTTGGGGATGAAAATCCACAAAAAATAGAATTGGTCAGTCGAAATGACCCGTTTCCTAATTTCTGAGGTTTTTCTGAATTTTTCAGAATTTTTGGAGACGATTTGCCTATAAGGGGAAAAATCGTCATTTTGGAAAGTTGGGGATGGAAATTCACCAAAAATAGAATTGGTCAGTCGAAATGACCCGTTTCCTAATTTCTGAAACTTTTCTGAATTTTTCAGAATTTTTGGAGACGATTTGCCCATAAGGAGCAAAATCGTCATTTTGGAAAGTTGGGGATGGAAATCCACCAAAAATAGAATTGGTCAGTCGAAATGACCCGTTTCCTAATTTGAGATTTTTGTGGGATCTCTTTTTTTGTTATTTTTTGTTTGTTTTTGACCAACTCAAACTTGAACGAGTGGTTAATGAGAAAACTATGGTTTCTATACAGACAAAGGTGTCGTTTAGAAAAGACAAATTCTTACATTATGGAGACGTATGACGTAAATTGTAAAATAAAGTGTAGTTAGCTGCATTTTCAGGGCTTGAACCAAACAACATACATATCTTGGCAAGAGGAAACGACTACAGCCATAATGGAGCCAGAGAACAGCAAGACAACCAAAACAATTCCGAACAAGAAAGGTTTCCTAAGCCATGAACCAGATTTTCCCAACCAGACATACTCCAGTGAACTTTTATATCTTTCCTAAGTAGGATGACTTGAAATAAAAGGGAAAAAACAAAGAAACATTGTATCGGCCATTTGGTCCCTTTTAATTTATCTTCCGCACATCTACTCTATTCTAGCTTTGTTTCGATTGGTGCTCGTGGCATTTTTTTTTATCCCGTACTGGAGTTCGCGCTCTTGCTTATGAAGCTTGGTGTCGTCCTTAGTTTTGGGGAGGCTGGGGGCGGATGGATATCAAATAATAAAGTAGATGCCTTATCCACTAATATTTTAACCCTCATATTCTTTCCTAAATGCTCCATCCGATTATAGCATGTGAGAGCCGGTTAATGAAAACACACCTTTTACATCTTTCTCTAACTATCTAAGTCCCTAACAGAATAAAGCCCAAGAATCACAAAATAAAAAAAATAAAAATAGAACAAACAGAATGATGAGCATGCCATGTTGAGACCATGATATAAAGATGAAAATACGCACCTTGAATTCTTCTGGCACCAGCTTCCCTCTCGTCAAATCAAACCCAACTGGAATGACGAACTTGATCATCCTCCGTAGCTGCCTCGGCTGGTCCGTGTGTTGCAACTCCTTGCGGCTTTCTTTCAACAAGTCATCGAGTGAATTTCTTACTTTCAGCAGCAACTTTTGTCTCAGCATATTCATCCTCATAATAGTCATCAGCGAGCGAGTCCAACGCAGCCAAGATATCGATGGCCACTTGGACTCGTCCACGAGCTCTCCTCCGGGCACCACGCTCCGGCGGATTCGAGGCTCCAGCTTTCACGAACACCCTCTTTCCAATCATCTCCATCAAATCTCAAAGCTTCAACAGCTCCTCCAAAATTTCCCACCCAGTGCAAACGTCGGCAACGCATGCACTCAGAACTTCCATGCCACATCGGACAACTCCTCGACATCGATTTTTGGTGAACTCGACGTTGGTGAACTCAGTAGTCATGGCGTGCACTGCCAGTTCCATCATCCCGCAAGGCCCTCCCAACATAAGGTATAATTATCACCTTATTTAGTCGCCAATCAGACTTGACCACGCTTGTTTATTGCATCAAAACCACCAATTGTCCATGTATGTCAACCGCAAAAATGAGTACCATACGAGTGTGTACTTGGTCAAGGAAGGTAGGGGGAAACCCACAGAAGGCGATCTCTTCCCAAATTGGGGGCACATATTGAAACCACCGCAGCGTAAAGGGCCCCAGCCACAGGGCCCCGTGCAACCATTAACTGATCGACATCAGAGACTGTAATTGATGTGGAGGGAAGAAGATGCAACAAAATGAAGGTTGACTTAAGATAAATGGTTCGCAAGCGGAAACATAAGACAACCTAGACCAACGTCAAGGTGCCATTTTCCTTTGAGGCTAAGCCTAAACCAATCGGGTGGAAGGGGACGGAATTTTGCAAGACAGCGATGGAGGATTGCAATTCCAGTAAGACCTTTTACTACATCAGTCGGGAGGCCGTATAATGCTTGGCCACTGTATGTTAGGATCTCCTTTCTAAACCCTCCCCTGCGAGCCAGGAAAGGAATAATCCAAGATCCCACGAACCAAAATAATGCAGTCCATAAAAAGCATTACCTGCAGAATTGTCTCTGTAGTCCACAATATTGACCAAGGTCTTGTTACGAAAATTGCATCTCTCACCTTATGGATGCTCGAGAACCAATTCTTCTTCCCAGTATTTGATTGGTCAAATTCATGTTTCTCCAACCTTTCCAACCTCTTGCCTTCGACCCAATCAAAATCAGGATTTTCTGACGCAAATTCACCAGGTTGAAAATATGAAAACTTCCATTTCTGCTTGGAAGGTTTGGGGAGTGACGTAGCAAAAGGCATTCAACGTGAAGCATCCATTCCTTTCATCTCCTCGCCAACACATGAAGAATATTCCATCCCGACCCAGCTTGAAATTCTGCAGGGTCTGGCCATTGTCGAAGTAACTCTTCGACGATCCTCACGTGATCCATTGTGCATACCGCACGGATAGGCAGGTTCTCGTCCATACCGTCTTTCTCCAGGGCGCATGTCAGGAACTTCTCGATTGAGGACTTTACTCTATCGAAATAACCCGTGTACGCTGCGAAATGGAGTGGACTGCCATGTCTCGTACCTCTTAATTGGAATAGCCACGGCTTCGTTTTCTACATCTCTGTCAGCATATACATCTTCCGGTACATAATGGCGATATGAACAAGGGACATGCCCATGTCCTGTTGAATCTCGAATTTCCTCTCATCTTTACCTTCGTCTGGGTTTAGCATTCCCAACAAGAGCTTGAGAATCTCTAGATCCCCTTCGTGGCTGCTCAAATTTATCTTCCCAAATATGTCGTGATCCCAGATTTCGAAAATCAGCATATTGCGTGAGCAAAACCAAGTGTCTGACCCCAAACAGGATTCAAGCTGTTATTCACGACCCTGATTTTGTTTCTCATTTCGATTTTTTTTTTCATGCTCACTACGACGTATGGATCGGCTCTGCCTTCTCTTCATTTCTACCTCCCATTTTATATACAACGGTCAGATGAAAATCCTCGTATAAATCAGGCATCTTTCATCACTTTTGTGGTTCCAACGCAAGGCTAATTCCACACTAACCCAATCAAGATCGGACGGGTGACTGGCAAATATTTACAAGTCCTCACACTTTTCTAATAACTAACCCTTCGTCCTCTTTTTTGGAAAATGGCTCTTCCTAACATCAACACTCGAATCTAGCAAAACAATAGTTGATGAAGGATCTCGACCTGAATAAACCACCGAAGAGGAATCTGGTGGGAGATTCTTGAGCAATAGGCCTTGAATTCTCAGAACTTCCTTTGACATGAAGTATGATCTGGCCCATAGTTTGATGAACGGCATCAATTGTCTTGAAGTTCACAAGGTATCCAGACGAGTCTTGCACGTAAAATGTGTTCACTGCTCTTCCATCTTTGGTGGTGACTTCCGCTCTAGTCACGGTGAAGTTATTTCCTCTGAAGATGCGAGCGATATCAGGTAGCAACGCGACTTTGTTAACCGCGCGTGATTCTAACTTCAAACCCTCGGATACCCTTCCCTCAATGGTGTCCTCAAGACAATACATCAATCTTTCCCTTTCTGCATCTGAGTTCACAGGGGATCCATTCGCATGCCTGATATAATACTCCTGATAAGCTTCAAGCCCCTCCGCATCGACGTTCGCATGAAACACAGCATACTACACGTCAATCAACGTACAAATCGTGTCGAACAGAAGCTTCGGCCGATCTTAAGGAGAATGTGATGCCCGACTCTTGCCCAAGAACCCTCTTAATACAATCAAGGATCTCCTCATCTATAATTCTGTTTCCATCTTGACCAATAACATTAAAGAAGTCCATGAACCGTCCACCATTAGAGGAAATGTATGCTTTGGTAATGACAAGGTTGAGATCAATGAGGACTTGTACAACTTCCAATAGTATTCCAGGTCTGTTTGCACTTCAGCGCACTGCTTGCAAGACGCTTCCGGAACTTCAGCGACACCATCTCTGCGGATCTCTCTCGCCCCTTCTGAGCTTATCCTCTGAGATCTCTCCTTCTTCTTTTAAGCCCACGTCATAGATCCTGATCTTGGGATCGGGGATACCTCCGCAGCACCACGAGTTTGGGTATGGCCCGTTCTTGATTTGCCCGTAGCATCTCGCGTGCCTCCAACCCATGGCATCTCCTGCCTAGTGCGTGGCTGCGATGGGCGGAGGGAGGCATCGGCGCTCGGCCAGAGCCAAGTAGAGAGCTAGAGCCCCCCGAGAGAGAGCTCATCCTCTTCTTTCTTTGGAGTGAAGCACCCCACTTGTCTCCTCCATAGACCGCCTAACACATGCTGAAGGTTAAACCTTTGGTGAAGGCTTCCTTCCACGTTGAACTCTCTCGGTTAACGGATCATCATGGCAAGAGCTATACGAATTCCTTCTAGAGAGATGGAACTCGTTGTCCAAGCACGGCACGGAGACCTATGGGCGACAATCGAGTAGCTGGACGAGTCCAAATCCACGTCCACCGCTGCCATGTAATCGGGTTTCTCCGTTCCAGTTCCGAAGTAGGCACAAGTGACGTAGAGGAACTTCTCCCTCGGATAGGACATGGCTTCGCGGGCTCATCTTGGTGCATTTCTAGCAGCTCGTGTTCACGGAGATGTGCATTTACCTGTGCCTGACCTTCTCATCCTCACTTGGCTTGAATCTTCCACATTAGCTTTACTCACACCGATGCGGGATCTCAGGTACGTGATGATGCCCAACAAATGTTTGGGAGTTCGCTGGAGCTAAAGATCTGGCGAGAGTTGCGGCACGGTAAGGTGATTGTCATCGTCCTCCGCATCGCCATTGGTCTCGGCAAATTCAACACACCAATGCAAGGGCTTTGATGACATCCTCGACCCCTTCTACTTGCAAAAGTGCATAAAAACCCCTTTGCGTCCTTCTGTCGGAAGATCCAGAAAACCTCCCCCGTCGGTGTTTTTGCTGCGAGACCACCCCATCTGTTTTGCTTTCAAATACAATCTTTGCATATGCATGAAATGGTACGCGACTTGCTCGCGCAGTTATGTTTAAAACCTTGGTATCCATAGATTTTTTTTATTTTCCACAAAGAAGTGACCCAAATCAACTGGATCGAGGTAGACGTCATCTGGAGCTCCTACTTCTTCCTCTCTGGACACCAGATACACTTTGATGCAGCCATTTAGGTCAACTCCAGCCTCAACACCGGAGAAACCGACGCGCCGCTGCTTAGGCTCGGTCGCCGACTCAGGCGCGTTGCCGTGCTTTTGCGCCATCTTTAGGGTTTCTTCGAATAAGGAAGTATGAGGAGGAAAGGCCGGACCTCCCCCCCCCATTCTCATATCTCCATTGAATAGAAAAAGAAACCCTATTTTCTCCTTTGACCGAGTGCTCTCCACTCACCTTTGTCTCCCTACCTCCTTTTTTCGTCCGCTTTTGCATGTATCCTTTTATCTCAATGATCATGGTTGTTCTTCTTTATCTTTTTTATCACTCCACCCGTGAAACGTGATGATGGCACTTTTTCTCTTTTTTTTTTTTACCTTCTATCATGGCCGTGTCCCTTTGTGTCTTCCTACCAGCCCTTCTCCTCGTGAGCTTGAAGATCCACTTTCGCTGAAGTTTCCCTCTTGAAATGTCGAGTGGGGATCATGATTCCAGCAGGAATCCACAAAGCCCAAGGAGATCTCAATCGAGGAGCCACTAATGCCTTAAAGGCATGCCATCATTATTCTCCCCCATACAATCCAAGAAACAATTTGTAAGTTGTCCAAGGATCGCCGTGTTTCGTCATCTCTGCCCATGTGCCCACTGAGTATTGTCTCCCACCTTTTGACTAGAGATTGGTCATAGAGGGACTCTGAATGTGAGCAAACCGCGGAGGATGAGGCGTCTCTCGTTAATTTTCTTGTGAATGTCAGAGTGGGAATCTTCATTCTCGCTTGTCTTTTCCTTGCCAAATTATGGAGCTCCCTTTTAATTATATGCCGTGCATGTGAAATGTAAGAACATATCCATGAGTTTGCACATGAAAAAGGCTCCCAAGCATATTCTGGTCTATTCACTCAACATCGATTTGACCGCGCGCGACCACAACATGGATACGAAGTAGAACCAGAAATATGAAACAAAATAGTTTACCAGTAGGAAAAACAACTCGGTTCTATTGCGATGAGATGCTAATGACGATCAGTTGCTTAAGATTATCAATGACATGATGTCTTGTGGTGGCGATTCGTTGGTCAACGGCTCTCAGCAAAAGAGGCTCGGATGTGCTTTACGTGGCCATAGAAAGCCATGATTTACCTTTGCAGCTAAATTTTCCTGTAATCCTCTAGAAGGCGGGTGACAAGAACACCCAAGAAGAAACTTGAATGCAAAAGAGAGAGATCCATCAAGTGATAAATTAAATTTGGAACACCGAGCACAACAACGAAAAATGCACCGCCAAACCATTTAAAAATTTGGACTATTAGAGGGCAATGTCACGACTCCAGAAATGCAAAAATCAAAAATTACAAAGCTAAAATGAATTTTCTAAATTTTTTTTAAATAACTTGAAAATGAGATTAATAAAGTAATTCCCAATTCCAAATTAATCTTTGCAGATTTTCTTTGGCTAAAATGAAGAAAAAATTAAAATAAAAATACTGACTATTTTTACATATTTTTGTGGCCTCAAATGCTATTTCCTGAATTTTCAAATATTTTCCTAATTTCTAAAAAAAATATTTAAAAATGAAAAAAATAAGAAAAATTATTTTTTGTTCAAAAATGGTACCCTAAACTTGGCGAAGGCTTCCAAAGTTGATTTTGTAATTTTCTCATTTTTTTTCTTAATTTTCTATGAATTTTCGAAAATAAAAAATGCTGAAAAATACTGAAAATATGAAAAATCATTTTTTTTGGTCGAAATTGGTTCCTCAGCTTAGTCAAGGTCTCCAAAGTTGATTTTTTAATTTTATGAATTTTTATGGATTTTTTTATTAATTTCAAAATAGAAAAAGGGAAATAAAAATCAGGTGTCAATAAGGATAAAGAAGGAAGACGTCCCGAAGACTGCCTTTAGGACAATGTATGGGCATTATGAGTTTACGGTCATGCCATTTGGACTAACGAATGCCCCAACTGTGTTTATTGATATGATGAACCGAGTGTTCAAGGAGTTTCTGGATCAGTTCGTAATAGTCTTCATAGACGACGTTTTGGTGTAATCGAAGAACTCTGTGGACCACGAGGAACATTTAAGGATTGTCCTACAGACATTAAGAGAGCACTCGCTGTATGCTAAGGTTAGCAAGCGCGAGTTCTGGCTGAGCAGAGTGGCGTTCCTTGGACACATCGTATCTGGAGAAGGAATATCAGTGGATCCAGCTAAGATCGAGGCAGTAGAGAAGTGGCCGAGGCCTACAACCGTGACTGAAGTGCGAAGCTTCCTTGGATTGGCTAGGTATTATAGACGCTTTATGGAAAGATTCTCGGTGATAGCGTCTCCTCTGACACACTTGCTAAGGAAGGAAACGAAGTTCGAATAGACTGAGAAGTGCGAAGAGAGTTTTCAGGAGCTGAAGGATCGATTAACTTCCGTACCAGTGTTAACCATCCCATATGGACCTGGAGGATTTGAGATTTATAGTAACGCATCACTAAGAGGATTGGGATGTGTCTTGATGCAGCATGGACGAGTTGTAGCCTATGCGTCTCGACAATTGAGGCCGCATGAGATGAATTACCCAACGTACAACCTAGAATTAGCTTCAATCGTGTTTACATTGAAGATTTGGAGGCACTATCTGGTGGGGGAGAAGTTTCAGATCTATACAGAACACCAAAGCTTGAAGTACTTGTTCTCGCAAAAGGAATAAATATGAGGCAGCGTCGATGGATGGAATTATTAAAAGACTACGACTGTGATATTCTGTACCATCTTGGAAAGGCGAATAAGGTGGCGGATGCTCTGAGCAGAAAGTCGAGCATCGCGTATATGATGGTTAAGGAATGGACGTTGCTGGAGGAAATCAGAGACTCTGAGTTTAAGGTTGAGGTAGGAAGCCTCTCACGTTTGATGGCTACCTTGCAGATTGAACCAGAGATTCAACTGAGGATCAAGGAGTTGCAGTCTACAGACTCGGACATCCAGAAGATTGTGATGATGAATGCAGAGGAGACAAAAGATGAATTCAAGGTGACCGAAGATGGGGTATTGAAGTTTAAAGGACGTTTGTGTGTACCAAATGATGAGGAGTTGAAGGAAACGATTTTGTCTGAGGCACACAAAAGCAATTATGGTATTCACCCTGGAAGTACGAAGATGTACCAGAATCTACATCAGCACTACTGGTGGAATGGAATGAAGGTGGATGTGACTAAGCATGTGGCCAAGTGCTTGACATGTCAACAGGTGAAGGCACAGCATTGCAAGCCTGGAGAACTATTGCAACCATTGGAAATCCCAGAGAGGAAATGGAAGTATGTCACAATGGATTTCGTGATAGGGTTACCAAGAAGTCAAAGAGGGAATGACTCGATTTGGGTAATAGTCGACAGGTTGACCAAATCCGCACATTTTATCGCAGTACGAAAGGACTTTACCTTGGAGAAGCTGGCTGAGCTTTATGTGAGACTGATTGTGAGACTGCATGGGGTGCTAGTAAGCATTGTATCAGATCGAGATCCTCGTTTTACAGCCACATTTTGGAAGAGTTTGCAGGGTGCTTTGGGAACAAAGCTGAGGTTCAGTACAGCTTACCACCCTCAGACAGATGGTCAGTCGGAAAGGACTATACAGACTCTAGAGGACATGCTGAGAGCATGTGTAATAGACTTCAAGGGTGGTTGGAAGAGCAATTACACTTAGTGGAATTCGCCTACAACAACAGCTACTAGCAAAGCATCAGAATGGCACCGTTTGAAGCATTGTATGGAAGAGCCTGCAGAACTCCGATCTGTTGGGAAGAAGTTAGCGAGAAGAGCATAACAGGCCCGAAACTAGTCCAGCAGTCAGTTGAGGCAGTTAAAGTGATCAGGGACAGACTGAGAACCGCGTAGAGTAGGCAGAAAAGCTACGTAGACAAGAGACGTAAGCCATTGGAATTCCAAGTTGGGGACCACGTCTTTCTGAAGGTGTCGCCGATGCGAGGATTATCTCGGTTTGGCAAGAAAGGGAAGCTGAGTCTGAGATTCGTAGGGCCATTCGAGATTTTGGAGAAGATCGGGATACTGGCTTATCGTCTAGCACTACCGCCGAACTTATCGCAGATTCACAACGTGTTCCACGTATCGATGCTTCGGAAGTACAAGCCGGATCCTGGCCATATACTCGATCATGAAGTCATTGAAATGGATGACCGCGTCTCGTACGTGGAGAGGCCAGTCAGAATTGAGGATCGAAAGGAGTAAGTGCTCAGAAACAAGACGATACCTTTGGTCAAGGGCATCTAGGAACACCATGGGACTGAAGGAGCTACTTGGGAAAGTGAGGATGAGATGAAGAAGAAATACCTTTATCTGTTTGAGTAGTCCAGTGTAATTTTGTTTTGGAAGCAGGGACTTGTGTACTGTAAATTTCGAGGACGAAATTTTTATAAGGAGGGAAGAATTGTGACAGTCTGAAAATTCGACCCATTTTATCGGAATTTCCTAAATGAATGGAAACACTTCATTAATACACTCTGATCGATGCTCACTCAGGATTAGCTACCCTGAGATGACTAACCGAAGGGGAAATGCTACTTGGGAAAATTTCCCAAACAGCCGCCCATTGGTCTGAGACTGAGATAGAGTCAGTAATTAATGAAATTGACCACAAAATGAAATTCGACAGTGGACAATCGAATTAGTAAGATAACCACAATGAAGAAGTGAAATCAGTTTCAGAAATGTCACTTGGAGGACAGACAGCCGGCGCACGTCGAAAAGCAAGACGTGGATGGAAAATTACCGAAATGCCCCCGGTAAATGCTCAGTCCTTAGAATTAGATAAATTAGGATTTTTGAGAGTGAGTACGGTAAATCGAAATCAAACCCAGTCCGAAATTCGTTCGCGCTCGGGACCCGATCGGTGCATTTGGCACACAAATCGAGGCAAGTCAAATCAGTTGTCAAATCAATCATGCGTCACATCAATCAATCCATCATGTCAATTCATCAATCTTGGTTCAATTCCCAATGCAAATCAAATCTTGTCAAGAGTACAAGATCACATCCTAGTTACTATTCTACTGAATCCACTAACTAGCTTAATTGATTTTTTTTCATTATAAACCTTTCCTCTCTCTCTCCTCTACCCCATTCGGCCACCATCTCCTCCCCCACCCAAAACCTTCTTCTTCTTCTTCCTTCTCTTCCTCGTGGCGTCGCCGTCCGCCCGTGAACGTCGTCCTGCCGTCGCCGTTCTAGCTCCTCCGTCATCACCATCCTTTCATCTTCATTTGGTGAGGTCCTCAATCCCTTTTCTTCTCATCTTCGTGGCCATTGGAAGCCTGACCCGACCTGCTCTAACACTCTCTCTCTCTCGGCTGGTTAGTGCACCGCCTTGATCCGCCACCGTCCAGCCCTCCACCTCCCTTGGTAAGTTCCCCTAGCCACTCCTTCCTTCATTTCCGTGGCATTTAAAGCCCTCTTGGACTCCGACCTGACCCGATCTTCCCTCGTAGGCCGCGAGCTCTCTTTAGGCCGCCGGAGACCCTTGTCATTCCGTCACCATTCTCGGCCCTATTAGGTAAGCTCTACTCCTAATCATAGTCTAGGTTGATTGTACATGAGTGTTGTTTGGTGTATTAAGGGCTGGTGACTTCGGTTTAGGAGTAAAATGGGTGATTAGGCATAATGGAGAATTTAACTAATCAAGGAGATGTGCACTTGGGCCAAGTGTGTGGACGGGCACCAATGGATTGGGCTTTAAAATGTGAATATGGGCTGCGATTGAGGGATTTGGGCGCGTGATCTAATGGGCAGAAGGGTGCAATTGGGCTTAGGGGTCTAATTCTAAGTTATTTGGGCCAAAATGAAATTTATTGGGCTCAGATTAAATAGTGGGCCTTATTGGACGAAAATCATATTTAATTGGGCCTAAATTGTGTGGTTGGACATTAAAATATATGGCCCAATAATGCATATGGGCTTAGGACAACAAATTGGGCCTAAAGGGGCCAAATTGGGTTAATAGGCTAACCTTTAAGAATGGGCTTGGGCCTTACACGAATTTAATTTAATAATGGGCTTAAATTATATGTTCTAAGTTAAGAAATAAATCATGGGCCATGATCCATAAAGTAAGCTTAGGACCCAATTAAACCTAAACTAATTTATTGGGCCTAACCTAAACTAATCCTAACTTAATGAGACCTAAAGGTAAATTAAGACACTAATTTATTAATCATGGGTTGTCAATTCTCCAGGGTCTAATGATGGTTAATGGGATTAGGCCGGGTTACTGGATCCGTTAAGATGTAGTTTTAAATTTATATGGGTTCTGATACTAAATTCCCACGAATCGGTTTAATTTGGAAATTTCCTAATGACAAACAGTAGTTTAATGGGAGTTCACGTGAGGTATCCATTGAACCTGGTTAGTCGAGAAATGATCTGTAGGGTACTAAGATCACCTGTAACCTGATCCGACTGGTATGAGATTTACTCAAACGATTTCTTGGCATGTTCTACTCTTATACATATTTACCTTGTGAATGCATTCTCTGTGACTGATTCACTATTATCTGGGCCCCATTTAATACGAGCACGACAATGAGTCATCAAGAGATGTGACATGTTGGATGACCCCTGATGCGTGACTACGCGGGGAAATGGAGAGATAAGCGTGCCAACCTGGGCGTTTTATATGCGGGTTGAGGCACGAGGCCGTGTGGCACTATTGGATGAGCCCTGATGGGAATTGGAGAGATAGACGGGCAGGACCCCCTTGGGGTCAGTTGTGGCAAGCTGAGACTTGCATCTGTTTGCATAATAAATTGTTGTTGATTGTCTGTTATTCGCCCGTCTGCATTGTTCTATCTCCACTTTTAGGCCTCGTTCGACGGTTACACGTTGGGGATTTGGTATCTAGGGAAGCGGAGAGTGCTTGAACCTTTGACCGTAAACCCTAGGTTATTGGTTAGGACCGACCCCACTAGCATACTCTTTCCTACTCTCGGATTAGGGGTGAGCTTGCTGAGTTCTCGACTCATTGGCAGTGGTTGGCTTATTTTTCAGATCTAGGATGCCAGTGATGGCCGCACCCCCTGTGCTTTTTGGTTTCCCGGTGCAGATGGAGACCCAGCTTACCCTTCATTTTGACATGCATGTCGTGATGTGGCATAGGCACGTGACCACTATGTTAGTAAATCAGGGCGGACCCTATCTTGTTCCTCATAGGTTCGAGGCGTGGTTTAGAGAGGGCTTGTATTATTTTAAGGGACCCCAGAGAGACGCTCCGATCCCCATGGATGAGGACCCGATCTTTTTTATAGCCTGCCGAGTATGGTGGTGAGGTGATCGACCCAGACTCACTGCAGGAGCTGCTGTCCCCAGGACGCTCAGAGATTGACAGCCATGATGAGGGTGACGTCATAGACACCGACCAGGAGGAGGATCCCGAGGACGACCCGGAGGAGGAGGAGCCTGAGGACTGAGTTCCACTATTGCTGGCCTAGATTTTTGGAGTTGGCGCGAGCGTAGATGTCTTGACCATAGGTTGTGATTTTCTTTTGGGGTCTGTACCTAACGCTTATTATGTATATATTGTTGTTTGTTTGTGGTTCTTTTGTTCGTACTACCCCTCTGTATCGTATGCATGTATATATGGTTAGGGCAGGTTCACGAGCTTGTTGATGGACGCATCGTCTGGTTGCGACGAAGAGACTCCCTGGGCCGCCGCGTACCTTAAGCCTGGCGAGCGCGTTGAGCTTTAAAGGTATGAACGGGATGTCGCGAGCTCGATTGGGGTTCGGGGCGTGACAGAGGACCCCGAAGAGGATCCAGAGGAGGACCCCGAGGAGGAGCCTGAGGACTGAGTCCTACTAGTGTTGGTTTGGCTTTTTGGGAGATACTGTGAGCATAGGTGTCGAGACCATGGGTTGTATATTCTCTTTGGAGTCTGTACCTAACACTTGTTGGCTTGTATATAATGTTGTTTATATGTTATTCATCTCGTTCGGACTACCCCATTATTGTATGTATGCATGCGTGGATAGGAGGCACGCTTCCGCAGTTTGCAGGTTTCAGGTTTAATGGACGTACCGCCGTGTCGCGATGAAGAATGAATTCCTTGGGCCGTCACAGACTGAGGACCAGGCAAGCGTTGAGGGAATTTATATGTATGAATGGGATGTCGTGGGCATCGAGAGGGGCTCGGGGCGTGACATCCCTGTTCGACTGGTGTCAGAGCCAGGTGAGCTCGATACGAGACCGTTCGAGGATTTGGAGTGATAAGGTTGATGATTCTAGGGTAGTTAGGAAGGGTAAAATGCATGAATTGATTGGCCATATGGTTGCCTAGTTCAATTGGTTGCCTAGAATAGACTGAGGCAATAATATTTATGAACTAAGTTGCAAGTCAGTCAAGACCTGATGTAAGGTTCTAAAGCCTAACCTTATGAGTAGGGTGCTTGAGTGCTGATTGCTGATTTGGTAGTTGCTGGTTGTGGATGCTTGTGTTTATATGCCTAGTCGGTTGTCGCGCGCTGCTTGACTATAATGCATTGCATGGATTTTTGCATTTAAAATCAAAGTGGTTTAGAAACGAAATCGATTTGAAATAAAGATATGAATTTGAAAGGTACATGCATCATACTTTATTGGACTCGGTAACCGACAGCCTAGTATGGGAGGGTCTGATGGGACGTCTCCAAACTGTAATGAAGTGTGGTATGGGACATGTGGAATAGGGCTCTCTTTGGAGGAGAATAATTTAGGACAACTGCTCGCTCCAAGAAATGATGAGGGTGGGGAGTGGTCGCCAGGGTAGAGACCTGATCAAGGAGCGGCTCCTGGCAGGCTTCTAGTTGAGGATGCGAACAGAGTGGCCTAGGTTATATATTGACAGGGTTGATTTTAGGTGTCTACCGAATCCAATTGCATTGAAAACTGCAGCGGACTTTACATGCATATTCATGTCAGTAGACGCGACAGTAGGCGAAAGCTTGGTTGTTAGTTTTAGAGTTCCAAATTCTTGAAGGGAATTTTATTTGATTTAGGTGAGAGATAATAGCAAGGATGAGCAATAGGGGCAGAAGACCGAGTGTTGGTGCGTCAAGCTCAAGGGATCCTGCACCTGAGGGAGACCCGAGGATTAAAGAAATGATAAGGGCTCTGACTGAAGTCAGCAATTTGATGGGTAGGCAAGCTGCTGAGAGAGCTGCCACTGTTGCCCAAGCAGCTGAGGCCGCTGCTAATGGAGCCAATGGAGGCAATGGGCACGATAATGGAGGACGTCAGACCCATCATATTGTGGAACAGTTTCTGAAGCTGCAACCGTCGAAGTTTGACGGTAGTAGAGGACCCGAGGCAGCTACCCTGTGGATTAAACAGCTGGAGAAAGCCTTCACTGTGCTGGGATGCACGGATGAAGAGAAGGTCTCACTAGCGACCTATCAGCTTCAGAGCACTGCTGATGACTGGTGGAAGGCCACCCAAGGGCGAGTCTTTCCCGAAGGCGTGAGGCCGAGCTGGGCTGCTTTCTGTGTAGCATTCAATACCGCTGCCCCTTTATGAAACTTTCCATTTGGCTGAAGTAATAGGTGACTATGATGATCTAAGCAAATTTGAAGATGACTTGGGGATAGTTTTCCCTAACTCGCTAAAAAAGCAGGAGCCTGGAGTGATGATTCTTGATGATGACGTGCTGTGCCTCGCTGACTTGTTCGAGGATTTAACCATTGCTACTATAATCGAAGACCCAATATAAGTCAATGAAGTTGATGATGCTGGAAGTTCAGTCAATGCAGATCGTGATGTGGTGCCCCAACCTCTGAAGCCATCCGTCACTCCCATATTCGACGATCCACTAGGAGGGTTAAAATCGGAGCAATATCTTTACACTTGTACTCCCCTACGTGGGAATTTGTATTACTTTAAGAATTTCCTTTTTTGTTTTGTGTTGCATTGTAAGCTTTTCCTTGTTTGTAACATGTAATTCCAGAACTTTTTCATTATATTTTGAAATCTTGTTAAAGCACCTTAAACTAACCCGATGACGATAGCCAACGATTAAAAATTTTGTCATCTCTGACAAGTACTGAGGATTAGGCTTTTACAAGATTTCCCGTCCTTAATTTTTTTTGAAAAAAAAAAGAAGAAGAAAAAAAAGAAAAAAAAACACATGAATCTCATTGAGCCCTGTCTGTCTTTTTTATTTCACTAATTTGTGTTTCAGGAGTGAGAATGAAGAGGGAGAAACGGTGGATCCAGTCATATACCTTGCCCACGATTCAGATGATTTTGATATGAGTGATGAAGAAATACGTCAAGATCTCGATTACCATGAAAAGCCTAAACTTTCGACCGTTGAAGAAACTTTATCAATCAACATTGGTGATGCGGAGAATCCTAAAGAAGTGAAAATCGGGGCAAACCTTCCTAGAGACGTGTCTGAGCGCTTAAAGGAACTCCTCAAGAATTATCAAGACATCTTCGCTTGGTCTTATGCGGATATGCTAGGCCTTGATAGATCGATTGTTGAGCACTTTTTAGCGACCGATCCCTTAATTAAGCCCAAGAAACAGAAGCGACGCAAGGCTAAGCCAGAGTTGGCAAAGAAAATCGAAGAAGAAGTCATGAAGCTCATCGATGTCGGATTCATAGAAGTTACCCAGTATCCTACTTGGGTAGCCAATATAGTTCCTGTATTGAAGAAAGATGGTCGTGTTCGGATTTGTGTGGACTACCGTGACTTGAACAAAGCCAGTCCGAAAGATGATTTTTCGCTCCCACACATTGATGTACTCGTGGATAATACAGCAGGATTCAAACTGTTCTCATTTATGGATGGTTTCTCGGGGTATAATTAAATCTTGATGAATGAAGAAGACAAAGAAAAAACAGCATTTACTACCCCATGGGGGATATTCCATTATAAAGTCATGCCCTTCGGCCTCAGAAATGCTGGAGCAACATACCAACAAGCAATGGTTACTTTGTTCCATGATATGATGCATAAGGAGATCGAGGTCTATGTCGATGATATGATTGCAAAGACCTGGTGTGGGGAAGATCATCTCAAAACCCTAAAAAAGCTATTTGAAAGGCTCCGAAAGGTCAAATTGCGCTTCAACCTAGCCAAGTGTGTGTTTGGCACTCATTCGGGTAAATTGGTTGGGTTTATTGTCAGTAGCAAGGGTATTGAGATTGATCCATCTAAAGTTGAAGCTATATGTGAGCTTAAGCCGCCGAAGACTGTTAAGGACGTTCGGAGTCTCATGGGCAGATTAAATTACATTGCCCGATTTATCTCCCAACTAAGCGAAACTGCTAAGCCGTTTTTTAAATTACTCAAGAAGAATGCAACAATTAAATGGGACGGTGAATGCGAGGAAGCCTTTGAAAAACTGAGACAACACCTCATGAATCCACCTATGCTCGTCCCGCCAACGCCAGGGCGACCTTTAATCATATATCTCACAATCTATAAGGAGTTCTTGGGTGCGATGCTTGCTCAAGAAAATCAAGAGGATGGAAAGGAACAGGCTATCTACTATTTGAGCAAGAAGTTTACGACCTCTGAGTTATATTACTCAAAGGCGGAAAGGACGTGGGCGACACTGGTTTGGGTACTACATAGATTACGGCAGTATACCTTGCATTACCAAATACTTTTGGTGACAGAATGCGATCCTATTAAATACTTACTAAATCAACCTGCCTTGGTCGGGAAGCTTACTAAATGGCAGGTCCTTACCTTTGAGTTTGACATACAATACCTGTCACAAAAGTCAGTTAAAGGACGGGTCATAGCTGATGTCCTGGCTGAAAATCCGAGGAAAAATGAAAACGTCTATTACCCCGAGGATTGAATCATGGCGGTAGATGACTATACATGGACTATGTACTTCGATAGAGCTGTAAATTTATCAGGATCAAGCACCGGAGTGATTTTAATATCCCTAGGAGGGCAACATTATCCGGTAGCAGCAAAGTTGATTTTTCCTTGTACTAATAATACAGTTGAGTATGAAGCATGCATTCTCGGGTTACAAGCTGCAATCGAAATGAGAGTAACCCAGCTTAAGGTATTTGGGGATTCAGCTTTAATTATTCTTCAGACTATCGAAAAATGGAAGATGCGGTACACTAAATTACTCCCTTACCATGAATATCTAGAGGAGTTAGTAGATGAGTTTGATGATATCTTATTCGGGTATCTATCCAGAACTCACAATCAGTTTGCAGATGCATTGGCCATATTATCATCAATGTTGCAAGTCATTGGTGGACTTGAGGTAGAACCATTAAAAATCGAAGTGTTGAGAAAACCAGCTTACTGCATGATTGTGATCAATGAGCCAGATGGCAAGCCATGGTACCATGACATCAAGACCTACATTCAAAAGCGAGAATTTCTTGAGAAAAGCACCGCGTCGGACCAAAAATACATAAGGAGAATGGCCTCAAAGTTCTTTTTGAGTAGAGAAAGCCTGTATAAGCAATCTTATGATTCAATCCTGCTAAGATGTATTGATTCTACTGAAGCAGTACATTTAATGCTGGAGATACACGAAGGTGTTTGCGGTCCACACATGAACGGTCACATGCTAGCCAAGAAAATCATGAGATTAGGTTATTTTTGGCTCACCTTAGAAAGTGACTGTATCCAACATGTCCGGAGGTGTCATAAATGTCAGACACATGGAGATAAAATTAATGCTCCTTCAAATGAGTTACACCAGCTATCGGAACGATGGCCATTCTCTATGTGGGGCATTGACGTGATTGGCCCAATTAATCCGAAGGCATCCAACGGACATCGATTAATTTTGGTCGCCATTGACTATTTTTCGAAGTCGATTGAAGCAACATCATATGTAGCAGTCACTGCACGAAATGTAGTAAGGTTCGTTCGCAGGGATATTATCGCTAGATATGGTTCTCCTAAAGCCATAATCACTGACAACAGATCGAATTTGAAAAACAAGCTAGTTGATGAGTTGTTCAAAGAATTCAAGATCAAGCATCTGAATTCCTCTCCGTACCGTCCATAAATGAATGGAGCGGTAGAAGCTGCCAATAAAAATATCAAGAAGATCTTGGCTAAAACAGCCGAGAATTATCGAGATTGGCATGAGCGCTTGCCTTTTGCACTTATGGCGTATCGGACCTCAATCAGAACGTCAACTAGGGCAACTCCCTACTCTTTAGTATACGGCATGGAAGTAGTATTACCTATTGAAGTGGAGATTCCCTCCCTGCGTATTCTTTCTCAAGTTAAGCTGACTGAAGCTAGTTGGATCCAACAGAGGATAGATCAATTGAATCTCATTGATGAGAAGCGGCTCAAGGCTCTATGCCATGGACAATGCGACCAGCAAAGGGTTGCTAAGTCTTTCAACAAGAAGGTTCGGCCACGGCACTTCTAGATAGGTGATCTTGTTTTACGGAAACTGTTGCCAATAGTTCCTCTTCCAGAACGAAAATTTGCTCCAAACTACGGTGGGCCATACGTCGTAAAGAAGACGCTCCCAAGTGGCCCCTTGATTTTGGCTGAAATGGACGGTCGTGTGTTTACTAATCCCGTTAATGCTGACGTTGTAAAGAAATACTATACTTGATTTGTTTCGATCATAATCAAGTTATAATATTCGACTATTAGACGGCCGATCATGAGTTGTTAATTTGCACTGTTAATATTCATTGGGAGAAAGTTTCCAATCAAGAATATTAAAACGAAAAATGAAACTTTTCTCTAATTTCATACATCAGCAAACCTTGCAACAAGTCATTGGGGGGGAAATGTGAAGCCAAATATAGTCCTAATAAGTAACACAAAGGAGCTCAGCTGACTCTCCATAAAACTAATTCTCTGCTGACTTCGAGCAGTCTGAGATTCGAGGTCTGCAAGCTTAAAAAACAAGCGAGCGCATTTCTCTTCCTGCCTAGCTACGTTGGCCTCATGATGTTCAACGGTGAATTTCAGTTTATCGGTTAGATCCCGCTCGAGAACTATATCAACCGTCAGGTCTTCAATCCTCCCTTCCAGCCAGTCACATCTAAACTTCGTCACGATATCACTTGGATCATGTTCAAAGTAAGTCTGATTCAAAGCTAGGCATTCCACCAGCTTCTCCCTCTTGTGAACCAGTAGAGAGGCCCGTTCATCAGCGGACTTGACAGCCTTCTTGTACCAGACAACTGCGCGTTCTGCAGACTCTAGACATTCAGACCGATCCTTGTAGCAAGCTTTCACGACCAAGACAGGGTGATGGTTTCATAGGTACTCCAACTAGCCTCCAGAAAATTGATGAAGGTATGAGGGAACGCTCTGTATTCTCTCTCCAAGTTGGTTTCTTCGACTGAAGAGGCATCTATCCTCCTAACTAAGCCAAAGATCTCGGCTTCAACACTTGGGTGATGGGCTATGTAAGCGTAGCCTCGGCCAAGAAGGTGATAAAGTCTCTCCTATCTAAACATAACTTCAGTCGGGAAGGTGGGCACAGAAGGATTGGCCATTAGCGAGGAGGGAATCAAAGCTGAAGAGCGAAAGACGAAAATAGTAGAAGAGAATCAAGGCAGATTAGCATAATGCGAAGGTGTTCATTAACTTCGCATTAAATATCGCTTCACAGTGCCAGTCCTTATCGGTCAAATGTCCCTACTGTCGCGACACTCTAAAAAATTTTATCTTCAAAAGGGGTTAACGGATTATTAGGTTAATTAGATTTGACTAACCTAACGTGGACCCTCCTAAGCCCTACCGAATCGCAACTTTGGTTTTTGTTTAAATGATTTTGAAATTTGGAATCACCACTAATCGTTCTTAGTAGGTCGATTAGAAACCTAAATAAATTAGCGGAAGAACTAATTTATTCCTGCGAACTAGAGATTATGAGCTTGGGGACTTGGTTACACTAGTTAATTAAAACTAATGCCCTTTCGGTACCTTAATTTCATGGATATCCTAATTCGGCAACTCAGGCTTGGTTTATTCCTAAGGCTCTAGTAGGGTATTCTCTTTTGTGTTTTCACTTTTTAAATAGGATGCATGGATGGTATATATTTTTATTTGTTATATTTTTTTAAGTGTTAAAGATTCCCTGAAACCGAAAGAGAGAGTGTGTTAACGACTTCTGTGCAGTATTACGACCTACTCATCTTTTGGGTCTGATGATTCAAAAATTAAATTATATGAAGTACATGACAGTGAATAAACACCTCCAATGGGAGGCCTAGCATTGGCTTAGCTCTTCCCTTTGGGATTTAAGGTACAGGTATTTAAGTTGCAAGTATTTAAACTACTGTAAGTAAAAACCTCCAATGGGAGGCTAAGTATTGGCTTGGCTCTTCCCTTTGGGATTTAAGGTACAGGTATTTAACTACTGTAAGTAAAAACCTCCAATGGGAGGCTAAGCATTGGCTTGGCTCTTCCTTTTGGGATTTAAGGTACAGGTATTTAAGTTGCAGGTATTTAACTACTGTAAGTAAAAACCTCCAATGGGAGGCTAAGCATTGGCTTGGCTCTTCCCTTTGGGATTTAAGGTACAGGTATTTAAGTTGCAGGTATTTAACTACTATAAGTAAAAACCTACAATGGGAGGCTAAGCATTGGCTTGGCTCTTTCCTTTGGGATTTAAGGTACAGGTATTTAAGTTGCAGGTATTTAACTACTGTAAGTAAAAACCTCCAATGGGAGGCTAAGCATTGGCTTGGCTCTTCCCTTTGGGATTTATGGTGCATGTATTTAAATTGCGGATGGACTTTGTCCTCTCCATTTTGGGGTATGAATTCTTTAAAATGAAATACAACGAATTGATTCAACAATTTGAAATTTGTGCGCGCTTGAGGACTCCTCCAAGCCGATTTTATGCTTCCATAGGGTTGACCATTGATATAAAGCTGCGGCTTCCTGACATAAAATAGAGTAAAGTGTCAGTATACAAAATATGTGCTAATCTACACCTAAAACCAGAAGAATGGAAAGAGTACTTATCCCCCGTTTTTTTGGGAAAGATTTCTATTATTGATTTTCGCTCTCTATGTTCCCAATATAGAGAGTTTCTTTTGAATTAAGAGGGACTTTTAGTCACAGATCAGTTGAGAAATCGGTGGACAGCTTAGGAGCTTGTTTGGGCCGATTTTTGCATTTTTACGAGATTTTTGCTGTTGACATAGAGATATCCTTCTCCTGACATAAAATATGGGAAAAAATGGGAGATGGAGAAAATGTATACAATTTGTGCTAATTTGCGAGTAAAACCATAAATAAATGAATAAATAAAAACACTTAGCTCGAATTTGCTTGCTCGTTGACGATGATGAACTCTTGATTTATATTGATCGATGAAGGAATTTGTGATGATAACCCCTAGCTTTAAACTCCCATCATCTTCAAAATTCTCTCTCTTTTGGTATTTTCTTTCTCTCAAATTTTTCTTCCATCTCCCAAAACTCTCTCAAACATCCAAAATTTTCTTTCAAAAAAAAAAATCTCTCAAAACTTCAAATTTTTTTTTTCCAAAAAAATCCTTCATCAAACTCACTTCTTCCTCCTTTTATAACCCACTTATCTATCTCCCATTCTAACTTTTCCACTAACTCCATCTTCCATTCTAATTTCTCCACTAACCCTTCTTCATCTCAACTTCCCTTCTCTATCTCTATCTCACATTCTAATCTCTCCACTAACTCTTCTTCATCTCCATCTTCCCTTCTATTCTTATCTTATTTTCTCCAACCATTCTTCTCCATCTCCTCTTCTCCATCTTCCCTTCTCTATTCTAATTTATCCACTAACTCTTCTTTTTGTTATTTGTAAAATAATCCCTCAAGAGTTAGGTATTTGCACTCTAGTCCTTGAATTTTAAGTATTTACAATTTAGTCCCTGAAAAAATATTTCTTTAAGTCCAAATCTCCTCACAATTTTTGACATACCTTCCCTATACTTAGTCAAAATTCACCACATGTCAAATTTAAGCTCATTTCTTGCCACTGAAAATAATGCAGAATTTAATTAAAGCCCTTTTGCACAATTGAGTCATTTTGGGTATAATTTGGGCCAATATAAAAAATTTGAAATATTCGAGAACAATGTCACAACTCCTAAAAGTGAAAAAATGAAAATAAATTGACTCAAATTGAATTTTTTAGGCCCGGTTCGAGATTATGCTCGTGAAGGAATACACGACCCCGAATTGGATTTTTTAAATTTGTGATGGCCAACATGAAAAGGGATTTAAAATAAAAATATTGACTATTTTTATATATTTTTGTGGCCTCAAATGCTATTATTTATTAAATATTCTCATAATTTCTAAAATATATAAACAATATATATAAATACAAAAAATTATTTTTTTGTTCGAAAATAGTTGCCTAAGCTTAGCCAAGGCTCCAAACTTGATTTTTCAATTTTCTCATTTTTCTTAATTTTTTGTTTTATGAATTTTCGAAAATATGAAAAATTATTTTTTGGTCAAAATTGGTTCCCTAGGCTTGGCTAAGGTTCCCAAAGTTGATTTTTCAATTTTATGAATTTTTATGGATTTTCTATTAATTTTCGAAAATAAATAAATAAAAAATACGTAAAAATACTGAAAATATGAAAAATCATTTTTTGGTCAAAATTGGTTCCCTAGGCTTGGCTAAGGTCCCCAAAGTTGAGTTTTCAATTTTATGAATTTTTATGGATTTTTTATTACTTTAGCAATAGAAAAAATGATTAAAAATTAGGTGTCAACACCTACCTGTCGTTTTCTTTCGGCGTCTCCTCTTTTGACTCGGATCCCCTGATTAATCTGCAATCTCAAGACAAGCAAGCTCGAGATTTTTGCAGAAAAAGTTTGAAGTGATGCCTCCACTTTGAAAAAGGATGAAAAGACGACCTGAGTAGGGGGACAAAGCAAGCTGTATCAGAAAAAAAGAAAAGACCTGTCTTAAATTATAGAAAAAGTAGAAGCTCACCTGCAAACTGACGCCTGAGAGAAATAGGGAGAAGAGAGGGTTCTGCATTAAAAGAGCCCAGAATCATCACCAACGAAGCGTCCTCCCAGAACACCTAATAATCTTTGGGACCTACCACAAAAAAACGTTGCAGATCTCGTGGTTCTACGAGTCTAGAGATATCCCAGAGAGACTTTGTCGTAGAGCTCCCACCTGAAGCCTTGAAAATAAAACTCACATACGATCCTCTGACATCACCATGCTCCACGGCTGACGGGTTCATCCAACCACTGATGGAACGTACTGCAAGCCAACATAAGTGGTCTCAAGGTAGAAGCTCCAAGTTTGTAAACACGGAGATGGTTGGTGAAAAAGGCACAAGTTCAACCCAGGCGAAGACGGACGGAGTTTCCTATCCTGAGGGTTTACGAGTCATGGCTGTTAACAGCAACCCAGTTTCCCTTCAAGTCCTCGCCACCATGTTAAGAAAATACCAATATGAGGTTACAGCTCAAGCAAAGTCGAAGAGAGCCTTAGAGACGCTAAGGCAGGATAAGCAGAAGTTTGATATCGTTATCATTACTGTGGTAGGGCTCGACATGGACATTTTCAGATTCTTAAAAGTTGTCAATTCTAAGTTAAACTTACTAGTCATCATAATATCGGCAAGTGACGACTAGCAGATCATAATGAAAACCGTATTGCACGAGGCTCAAGATTTCCTTATGAAACCAGTTATGATTCAAACGCTCCAAAACATTTGGCAGTATGTTATGAGAAAAAAGTTATTCAAACGAGAAGATAACCGCCTTGCCTCTAATGGTTTGAAGACGAGGCTTATCTGGATCGTGGAGCTTCATTCCAAGTTTGTCGATGCAGTTCAACAACTAGGAGTTGATACAACACGTCCGTGGCAAATACGAGAGATCATGAAGGTAGAAGGACTTGATACTCAAAAGGTTGTGAGTCATCTTTAGAAGTACAGACAAAAGCTAAGACAGCATAACATAGCTCGAAGCCGAGGAAGTCGAGCTAGCAAATGCACCACCACTCCCTCGAGTGTTAACCTAAGTATTCTCTCTAGCAGTCTCGGTGCTCTACAAGAATACATACCGCATGTACAATGGGCACAGACACCTTGGTTTGAACAGCAACCCTCATCTAGAGTTTTTCCTGTGGTTAATCAAGTCGCCGAGCCCGACGTTCAAAGATTAATTTTCTCGATCGCGCAATCCGAATATGTGCCATTAGAGAATCAGATGGGAAGTCACTCTAAGCATTTCTACCTCACCAGTCCTGAAGTAGGAAATGGTTTCGGTAACAGGCTAATTGATCATCCTCAGGTGTTCCCGACAAATGGTACAGGATTCCACTCCAAGCATCAGGTTTCCTACGGAAAAAATATAGCAAAAAATTTGTCACTAGTACAAATATTAGAGGATAACAGTGCCCAATCTGAAGGTTCGGGAGAAGGAAGAGACATGTATCACAACGAATTAGGCAGCATCGACGTCGAGCTTACTGTTTTGATCAACCGATTCAATGCCGATGAAGCTCCAAGGCTATGATGGAGTCTTTATTTCGAAAATAAATAACTCTGTGATAAAGTTTCTCATATTTGACCATAATCTCACTTGAGAAGATATGCGTGAAAAATTCGCCATTATTGTTAAAATAGCAGATGGCATACAAGTGTTTTGTGAAAATGTTAATTTGCTTTACAGTGCCATACTTTGTCGGTTGATTTTCCCCGTTTTCGATATCATCCCTATTGGCTCGAATCCCTTAGCCTACTATTAGTATGTAGTCTCAAGACATGTAAATCCGAAATTTGTGCAAAAGGGTTTGAGGGGACGCCACCGCCTTAAAAAAGAGAAAGTGAAAGTAGTTTGAGTGGGAGACAAAGTGAAAGCTAGCAAGAAAAGAAGAGAGGATTTGTCACGCCCCGAACCCCAATCGAGCCCACGACATCTCGTTCATACCATTAAATCTCATCGCGCTCGCCTGGTTTACGGTACGCGACGAGTCCTTCAATAATCTTGTGAACCTGCGGAAGTGTGCCTTCTAACCATACATACAAGCATATGATACAGAGGGGTAGTACGAACAAAAGAACCAAATACAAACATCGATATATATACATAATGAGCGTTAGATACAGACCCCAAAAGGAAATCACAACCTACGGTCGAGACACCTACGCTCGCACTAACTCCCAAAAATCTAAGCCAGCAACAGTGGAACTCAGTCCTCAAGCTCCTCCTCTGGGTCCTCCTCGGGATCCTCCTCTGGCTCGGGGTCCTCCTCTAGATCCTCCTCCTAATCGGTATCCATGACGTCACCCTCATCATGGCCGTCTATCTCTAAGCGTCCTGGAGATGGCAACTCCTGCAGCGGGTCGGGATCGATCACCTCACCACCATACTCAGCAGGCTGCAAAAAGAATAGGTCCTCCTCCATGGGGATCGGAGCGTCTCTCTGGGGACCCTCAAAGCCATATAAACCCTCCCTAAACCATGCTTCAAACCTATGAGGTACAAGATAGGGTCCACCCTGATCTACCAACACAGTAGTCAGGTGCCTATGCCACATCACGATATGTATATCAAAATGAAGGGTAACCTGGGTCTCCATCTGCACCGGCAATCCAAAAAGCACAGGGGGTGCGGCGGCCATCACGGGCGACCTGGATCTATAAAATAAGGTAACCATCGCCAGTGAGTCGAGGACTCAGCAAGCTCTCCCCTAATTCTAGCGTAGGATAGAGTATACTAGTAGGATCGGTCCTATCTAGTAACCTAGGGTTTACAGTCAGTGGTTCTAGCACTCTCAGCTTCCCTAGATACCAAATCCCTAAACGACGATGCATAGAAATACAGATCATACAACACAGACGGGCGACCAACAGACAATCAACAGCAACTTATAATACAAACGGATGCAAGTCTCAGCTTGCCACAACTGATCCCAGTGGATCCTGCCCGTCTATCTCTCCAATTTCCATCAAGGCTCATCCAATAGTGCCACACGACCTCGTGCCTCAACTCGCATATAAAACGCCCAAGTTGGCACGCTTATCTCTCCACTTCCCCGCGTATCTACGCATCAGGGCTCATCCAACATGTCACATCTCTTGGTGACTCAATGTCATGCTTGCAACAAATGGGGCCCAGATAAAAGCAAATCAATCATTAAGCATGCATTCACAAGATACATATGAACAGGAGCATGGTATGCCGAAAAATCATCTTCGTAATTTCCTGCCAGTCAGATCAGACTACAGGTGTTCTGTGTACCCTACGGATCGTTCTTCGACTAGCCTGGTAAAATTGGGTACCTTATGTATATTACCATATAACTATTGCTCACGCTTAGGCGATTCCCCTATTAAACCAATCCATAGTAAATATTAGCGTCAGAACCCGTATAAGTTAAAACTCCATCTTGTCAGACCCAGTACCCGGCCTAAGCCCAGTGACCAATGTCAGTTCCCAGGGAAGTAGCAACCCATGATTAATGAATTAGTGTCATAATATACCTTTGGGTGTAACTAAATTAGGCTTAGTTTAAGTTAGGGCCCCGTTAATTAGTTTTGGTTCGATAAGGACTTACGCTTATTTTATGGTTCAAGGCCCATAATTCATTTCCTAGTTCAGAATATAAATTAGGCCCATCATTTTATGAAATTCGTGCAAGGCCCAAGCCCATTCTCAAAGGTTAGCCTATTAAGCCCAATTTGACTGTTTTAGGCTCAATTTGTTATCTTAAGCCCACATACATTATTAGGCCCTATATTTTGATATTCAAAAGCATAATCTAGGCCCGATAAGCTCAATTTTCGTCCATTCATGGCCCATTATTTTATTTAAGCCCAATTAGTTTTACTTTGGCCCAACTAACCTAGAATTAAATCCCTAAGCCTAATTTCGTTCTTAGGCCCATTGTCTCTGTCGCGACCTAAAATTCATTCTTTAGGTTAATGGATTATCAGATTAATTGATTAAATTAATTAGCCTAGTTCAAGCTCTCCCAAGCTCTACCAAATCGCGACTTTGGTTTTTTGTTCAAATGATTTTAAAATTTGGAGTCGTCACTAATCGTTCTTGGTAGGTCGATTAGAAACCTAAATAAATTAGTGGGAGAACTAATTTATTTCTGCGAACCAGAGAAAATGAGTTCAGGGACTTGATTACGCTAGATTACACTAACGCCCTTTCGGTACCAATTTCATGAAAAATCACTTGGCGTGATTGGAAAATGTTTGAGTCAAACTGACCAGAAGGGCGAAATGACCATTTTTCAAGGCTCCGGAAGTGAAAATAGGTCAAACCAGTTGAATGTGGTCGTTTCCTTATTTCCCACAATTTTTGAGAATGTTTCGAGATTTTCCGAGACAATTTACCCATAAGGGGCAAAATCGTCATTTTGGAAATATCGGGATGAAAATTCACCAAAAATAGGATTGGTCAGTCGAAATGACCCGTTTCCTAATTTCTGAGATTTTTCTGAATTTTTCATAATTTTTCTAGATAATTTACCCATAAGGGGCAAAATCGTCATTTCGGAAAAACCAGGGTGGAAATTCACCAAAAAATAGGATTAGTCATTCGAAATGACCCACTTCCTAATTTTTGAGATTTTTCTGAATTTTTCAGAATTTTTCGAGACAATTTACCCATAAGGGGCAAAATCGTCATTTTGAAAAGATCAAGATGGAAATCTACCAAAAATAGGATTGGTCAGTCGAAATGACCCGTTTCCTAATTTCTGGTATTTTTCAGAATTTTTCAAAATTTTTCGAGACAATTTACCCATAAGGGGCGAAATCGTCATTTCGGAAAGATCAAGATAGAAATCTACCAAAAATAGGATTGATCAGTCGAAATGACCTGTTTCCTAATTTCTGGGATTTTTCTGAATTTTTCAGAATTTTTGAAATTTTTCGAGACAATTTACCCATAAAGGGGCAAAATCGTCATTTTGGAAAGAGCGGGATGGAAATTCACCAAAAATAGGATTGGTCAGTCGAAATTAGGATTTTTTTTTTGGAATTTTTCAGAGACAGTTTGCTCGTAAGGGGCAAAAATTAATGAATCTTGAAGAGCAAATGGCCCTATCCGCTAAGGATTACCTCTTTTCAAATTTCAAAGATTATCCTACGAGATTTTCATAACATTTTAGATAATTGTCCAAATTAGAAAGAGATAATGAAGGCAATTTCAACGGATTTCAAATTTTGACCACAAGATAACCCAATTATTCTACTCCAAATACACAATCTCTCGATAGGATTTTAGATTCTCTTGAAAATTAATCCACAACAAGATATGTCAAGTACCCTGAAGGCATGCACAATTTTTAAAGATAGACTTCAGATTAAAAAAAATCATTAGGCAATCATAATCCGTAGAAATTCAAAAAATATTTACGTATATTCATAATATTATGGGTTGGAAAATCACCTATTTTGAAGCCGAATGAAAAATTGACGAACGAGCTCATGTAATTGGATCGTAGAATCAACTCTCCATGCACTGTCCGATGGTCGAACCAATGGGACCCGAGCTCTTCTCGATCCTCCGCCTTTGATTCTCCCTAAACTTGACGGTGGCTTTGGGAGCGGCGAGAATTGCGGACGAAGTAAGGCTCGACCGATTCACTCTTTTAGGATGTTGACAATATCCTGGATCCGTCAGACGTGATGTCTTGATGATATATATTTCATGATTTATCGTCGAACGCCCTCTTCATATAGTCAACGGAGCGAGATGTCTCTATTCTCCCAATCTCTCCATTTTGCGTTGGATGCTTTGGGAATTTTGCCGAAGAATGCAAGATCACCCCCAATAAGAAGTGGTTCCCTCGCGATAAGGAAAGCATAGAATCACTGGTCGTGACATTAAGTGAAAGCTGAGCCAGTAGCTGCGCAATGCTGTAAGAAGAATTCCCCACTATCACCAGTACCAACCATGAAATCAAACCAAAAATCATTTCTTTCACCGAAGTGGTCATAAAAAAAATAATCCTGCTCAACTCCATCTTCGGCCTTGTTCATTGTTGCCTGTATCATGCGCATGTCAAAACGGCCGAGAAAGACTGTTACTGACACGAGGAGGTCAAACATTGTCTTAAAAAGATCTGCATGAAGTTCCAGAATGCCAAGGAACCATGTCCAAAAATGTTTGGTTTCATTTGCTTCGTCTTCAACTTTTTGAATTCTTGAACTGATAACGAGTGAGTGAGAGCCCACCCTGTTGACCTTTCCACAACATAATTAGCAATATAAAGGCCTATAAAGGTTGCCCATAACGCGTACAAAGGAGAAATTTCAACAGAAGTACCGGAGCCCTCCTCGTATATAATCCACTTCGACAAGAGTGGATACTCATTAGCGGACCCAACAGGTGCAAACCAAGATGAGCAGATCTGGTCCTTAAACTCAGGAACCCGAAGGAATTTCGAGATCAATGTGTTTCTTTCTTCTTTCTTCCAAAGAGAGACCAGCCAGAACTTTTTCGCTCAAATGGCCTTTACTTTAGAATAGTATGGTTGCCGTAGTGACTATAAAATAGACAGTAGACAATACTTAGAACCGCGCAACTCCGCGGAATGGTCCAAACCTCTAGCTTTTTTTTAGCCACACGAGAGACAAGTCCAATATATCAAAGACCAAGAAATATTATATGGAAGACAGCAAGGAATATAATAGAGGAGACATAAATTGCCAAAAATAAAGACAAATTCATCCTCAAATCCACTCTCATCAACTGAAAACTAGGAAGATGATATAAAGCCGCCAAAAAAAAGAATCCACGCAATGAACCATAGCAATTATAGCAAACCTCGAATGTTCGTGAGAATAGGGGTAGGTGTGCGTCATAAAAGTCCTCATTCGCTCCATTTTCAGCATGTCCAGTAAACCTGTGGATTTCTTCTCAGAGCCCATACTCGCAATCCTCAGTTCGCCGCCACTCGTCCAGCATGAAGTAAATTAAATGCGCCATCTATATAGATTATACGAGCATCCGGTCCCGAACTCACTCCATTGGAAAATTGGATAGTTCTTCGAGATGTAGGAAGAAAGTGAGATATACGAGTCTGAGGAGGACAATAACGTTGATGAAGAGCTGGCTCGTCATGGGGAAGTTCTACACGAGTAGGCCGAGGAGGCTTCCTTCTCGTATAATCCCAGCTGTATCGCCACATACATATGCAATTGATATGTAGAGCAGCATCTTTAGGCTGGTACATCTTCCAGTATGAAATCTTCGTATTTTTTATTCTTGGGTCTTCTAATCTCACATCAATCACTAACATAACAACAGCAAAACGAGTAATCCAGACCATAACTGAACCACCAACCATCTCGTTCGTAGTCCTAAATCTCAGCTTGAGACATGATTTCCTTAACTTCCTCAGCCAACATGAAGAAGAAGTTAATGCTATGTTCAGGTTCTCCAACAAACTTCTCACGTAGAACAGGATATTAAGTAGCAATGCCAACAGGGCAAGTGTTATTGTAGCGCTTTCTCATCACGATGCAGCCGAGTGTTACGAAGAGAGCGGTGATAAGCACAAATTCCTCAATACCGAGAAGTGCTGCCATGGAAACGTCTCTTCCAGTCTTTGATTGGTCATCATTCTGAAGAGTTGTCCGACCACGAAGATCATTTGCAACCAGGGTTTGATGTGTCTCGGCCAAACCAAGTTCCCATGGAAGCCCTGCGTTTTTTTTTATATCTACCCATCGTGAGGCCCCTGTTCCTCCATGGTGGTTACCGGTGAGGCCCTTCATCGTTGGCCTCTCCCTCAATGTCCTCGCATACTCGGTCACGTTGTTGTCGAGCAATTGGACTCGCTTCTACTTCAAGCGCTCCAGCAAAGAATTGACGGTCTCGGTCGCGACCTTGTGATGCTCTTTCAGCTCCGCCGCGGACGTCGTCTCATGAGCACAAAGTTCTCCCGAACAGAAATCATCATTACTCGGCTCAGTTCATCTCATCGGCGACAACTGAGAGAGAGAGAGAGCTCAACAAGTAGAGTTGGAACTCGTGGGCAATCCTCCCCAGCCTCTCTAGATCGCGCCATTGCATTCAAGTCAAGAGTTCCTCTCGGAGAAGCGCCAGGTCCCCCCTCCAACCGCTCTCCCGCGGCCATTCATCAATACTCCATTGAAATCATTCCCCCAGGTATGATGGTGTCTCCCACCATCTCCATCCCACCGAAATGCCTATCCCCCCACTAAAAATGTCGCCTTTTCCTTTACTTTCTTTCGGTGGCTCTCATGACGCTGTCTTCTTTTCTTTTTTCTTCATGTTCTCTCTTTTTCCTCCTCTTTCGATGGTGGACTTCCTTGCTGGCGTGCCTTGTGCGCCCTCTTTATTTATTCTTCGATTGGGATCCACTTTGGCGCCCTTCTCGCCTTCATTAACTGAATAGTTGGGTATCGAATTAACCTGTGATTGCTGACAGCTAGGAGGAGGAGTATCGGTGAAACTTTTGTCTCTTAAGCATCTTCTTCCTGTCTTTCTTCACGTTCTCCAGGAGCTCTACATCGTTTTTAGCCTCGAGAATAGCTACACAGTATAGAGTCCCATTTGTTTCCCGGTCTGTAAGTTGCGGACACCATCGTCAAAGAACCCCCTTCCCTGGGAGTTAATATGTCAAGAACCTTAAAAGCTTGTTGAACTGCTTCCTCAAATGGCTTGCAAACGACTGGACTTTTTTTTTTTTTTTGAAGCATCGCATCCACATTGACGTTACCCGAACGAGCACTGAGAAAAGCAGCTTCACTGAGGGAAACAGGCCCCGTTTGCGGGCATCTCGAATTATTGTCTTTCTCATCAAATGAAGCGCTACTTTTGTTGGTAGGATTTAGAGGCTCAAAGCATATAATCCCATCAAAGCAGTCCTCTGAGCTGAACCTGGCAAACACTCTGGCTGCGTGAGCTTTGTCCGCATTAGTAAAGATGAACTTGCGGATTAGGAGGCTATGTAAAAGATGTCTTCATACAGGGTCAGGCTTCAATAGACCGTATGGCAATGTCCCATGAATAAAACTATGAAAGTCATCGTAGTCAAAACTAAATCTAAGTGCCTTCAGACCAGCCATAGTCATCCCATAATTCTTGTAAAGTGATAGACACAACTCAGGAACTTTACTCTCTTCGATATGAAGCTTGGGCACCATATATTCTCAAATGTTCATGGTAATCCGAGCGGTTTAGACCGCGAAACATCGTCTACTCGAAGTCTGTATCTCTCGAGCTCTTCTTCCTTCGCTGATCAGTTCGTTGGAGATCCTCCCTCACTTGCACCGAAAGAAAAAGGGCCTCCCTTTTCTTTTTGGTCCTCCGTCTATTCTTCCCCTCGGTCTTCACTATGGCCAACCATGCTACCATTTTTAATGTGCCTTTTCAAGCTTTTCCTTTATGAAGCTTGAAATGTCTTTCTGGTCCACGCATGCCGAATGATCAACGTGGGTATCAACTTTTCTGACATTATAAAAGTTGCGGTGTAGAGCCCCTTTCTGACCGAGAAAAATCCTTGTCCGCATTAATTAAGTGAAGATTAAATTTTTGTTCTGAAAGGACTGGCCGATGATGGCACCAGGTGCTGACATTTCCTAATGACTCCATCTTGCATTTCAAAATAACGATAAGATTTTCCAACCGAAGTACGACAAAACAGCTCGGGATTAGGCTTAGGTGTGGTGGGGTCCAATATGATTTCTTTTTCCATGGAACCAAATCTCTTGCAACATCGGGCATTTCATCAAACACTTGGCTAACAAGACCATGTTTATCTATCTGCAAGTGCCCAGAGACAATGGTATCATAAGAGACAGTGCCTCAACAGGCATAAAAAAAATTTGGACTATTAAGGGATAATGTCACGACTCGAGAAATGCAAAAATCGAAAATTGCAGAGCTAAAATGGATTTTCTAAAATTTTTTAAATTTATTTATTTATTTATTTTTATTTAACCTGAAAATGAGATTAACAAAGTAATTCTCGATTCCAAATCAAAATTTTCAGATTTTCCTTGGCCAAAATGAAGAGAAAATTAAAAAAAAAATACTGACTATTTTTTATATTTTTGTGGCCTCAAATGAAATTTTATTTTCAAATATTTTCCTAATTTCTAAAAAATATCTAAAAAATGAAAACAAAAATATGAAAAATTATTTTTTGTTCAAAAATGGTAGCCTAAGCTTGGAGAAGGCTTTCAAAGTTGATTTTGTGATTTTCTCATTTTTTTATGGATTTTCTATTAATTTTAGAAAATAAAAATACCAGAAAATACTGAAAATATGAAAAATCATTTTTTGGTTAAAATTGGTTCCCTAGGCTTGATAAGGTCCCCAAATTTTATTTTTTAATTTTATGAATTTTTATGGATTTTCTATTAATTTTCAAAGAGAAAAAATGATTAAAAAGCAGGTGTCAACAGTCTCCCACACTCAAACCTCACATTTCAGCCCAAAATCAACATCTTATAGCCCGATTAAATTCTGAATTTTCGTTCAACATGAAGCCCAATAGAATAGATTAGGCCCGTAAGCTTAAATTAAGTTAGTTTAGTCTAAATTAAGCCCTTATGCCCATTAGTATCACACGGCCCGTCTCTCACATGCCTCCCCCATCAATTTTCGGTCCCCAATACCCAATTCAAGGCCATTTCAACTCCCCAAGCCGACGTATAAGGTCCGGCCGAAACATGCTCCAATTAGTTTTAACCCATTCAACCATAATCCTTCATTATTTGTACTAATCACCTACCATGATCCTCTAGCAACCCAAACATACTTGCATACATCGAGCCTAGGCCGAAATTAGAGGTTAAGCTTACCCGAAAATGATTGGAAATCGACGACGACGAAGGACGAGGTTAGGACAGCCGTGTAGGCTCTCGGCCTAGGGAGGAGGAGGTGGCGGCGCTGGCTGGTCCCGGTGACTTGAGGGGGCTGTCCATGACCAAAACAGAAGGTGAGACACATTAGAGGAGTAAGGGGACAAGGGAACCAGCCGGGGTGGCCGGCAATGATGGCTCGAGCTCCCGTGGCGGCAACGACGAAGGAGAATGGAGGAGAGGAACAGGTCTAGTCGGGCTTCGACAGGGCCTCCAATGCCATGGAAACGAAGAGGAGGAGCGGCTAAAGACTTACCTAGATGAGGCAAGATGACGACGACGTGGAACGGTGGCGGACGGCGGTGCAACGGTGGCGACGGGACGAAGGGGCGGCCTGGTGAAGAAATGAGAGGAAGAAGAAGAAGAAATGAAGGAGAGGGGAGAGGGAGATGGTCGGCCGAAAATGGGGTGAGTAGGAGAGAGAGATTATGATATGGTTTTAGTGAAAATCAAAAATAAGAGATAATGGGGTTAGGTGATGGAATAGTGACATTGATTGTAAATATGTACTCTTGATTGATTGATTGATTTTCCTTGGAAATTGAACCTTGAATGATTGATGGATGTGATGGTTGATTGATTGACAAGACACTTGATTGATTTGACAACTGATTTGACTTGCCTTGATTTGCGTGCCAAATGCACCGATCGGGTCCCGAGCGCGAATGAATTTCAGACTGGAATTGGTTTCGGTCTAACGAATTCGCTCTCAAAAATCCTAATTTATCTAGCTCTAAGGACTGAGCATTTACCGAGGGCATTTCGGTAATTTTCCATCCACGTCTTGCTTCTCGACGTGCATCGGCTGTTTGACCTTCAGGCGACATTTCAGAAACTGATTCCATTTCCTCATTGTGTTTATCTTTCTAATTCGATTGCCTAATGTCGGATTTTTTTTCGTGGTCAATTTCATTAAATACCAACTCAGTCTCAGTCTCAGACCAACGGGTAGCTAGTTAGGAAAATTTCCTAGGTAGCCTTTCCCTTTCGGTTGGTCATCTCAGGGTAGCTAATCCTGAGTGAGCGTCGATCAAAGTGTGTTAACGAAGTGTTTCCATTCATTTAGAAATCCCAATAAATGGGTCGAATTTTCAGGCTGTCATAGGATTTGGCTCCATTCCTAGAAAGAAGTGAAAGCCCGCTTACAAAATCAACACTTAAGAAAGACGGGAAGGCCTTACCACTATGAAAGGGTAGCGAAAGTTGAGAAGACAAAAATCTAGAGGAAACGATACGATTTTTAAATCCACAATCAAATCTTGAAAGAGGCGCCTTCATGGTAACCTTTATCCATCCTCAAAAGATGGAGCCTTCAACCATACGCGGTCACTCAGAAAATCCAGAGAGAATAGAAAATACGAGAAAGGTTAGCAAACCTTGAAGGAAGTAGCCGATCAAGGATGTCTCAAATCAACACGTTTAAGGGCTATCGTCACTTGATGGATATGGGAGATGAAGAGTTCGAGACCACGTTCGGAGCTAAAATCATGGAACCTGGCCCTTCTGCCAACAACGTCCAAGATCTTGATAGAGATAAGAACAACAATAACAAGGGTCAAAGGAAGCGTTATCGTCGCCATACTGAGCATCAAATTCAAAGGTTTGAGGATTTATTTAGGAAGTGCCCTATGCCAGATGGTAAACAAAGAAGGGAACTAAGCCAAGAGCTTGGGTTAGAAGCTTCGCAGGTCAAGTTTTGGTTTTAGAATAGGCGAACCTGAGTAAAAACTCAATACGAGCATAATGAGGCCGAGTTTCTACGAGCTGAAAATAAAAAACTCCTAGTAGAGAACAAAAGATATAAGGAAGCTTTCGACTCCGCTACCTGCCCCAATTGCAGTAGCCTCCTCATCCTCGACGAAAAGCAGTATCTGAAGATCGAGAATGCCCGTTTGAGAGGAGAGTTAGAGCAGTTCACAATAGAATCAAGTTTTGTTGGAGAGATGTACGAGAGAGTCGATCCCATGGAATTACTATGGACACCTCCCGAAGAAGAGGGGATACGTCACCACCAATTGGATAACATCGATGATGAGCTCGCCGCTATCATAAAACTGATCGATGGTGATGAAGCACCAGGATTGTAATATGCATACGGGGCTTGTATTTCAAATTCAACGATCATGGGTCCTTTAGTGTGTCCAATGCCTACCTGACTGTGAATGAAGCTGACTGATCATTGGAGAGCCCCACAAAGGAAGCAGAGCCAATTTTAAATAAACTCATATGTTTTATTTCCTTATGTGGGATATTTTCAGTTTTTATAAATGTTTCTCATTAAATCAAGAGTAGTGATCTTCCTTCCGACTATTAAATGCTCATGTCCTTTGCTGCACCGAACTGAAGACAAAATTAATTACGACCAAAAATCCACGTAAGCTCGAAGGGTAACTCTGTATCGTTTCAATTTGCCCTCACTTTCTCCAGCTCTAAGTCGAATCCTTCCATTTCTCAGGAATTTACGAAACTGTCCCTAGAGCACAATCATAATGTGAAGTCCACTTGTTAAACGAGACTGGGGCAAATTAATTCATGGATGTTACCACTGAATGGATGTTTTCAAATAAAGAATATGCAGACAAAAGACTCGCGCAATCTCAAAGTTGGGTAATTCTGTATCGTTCTAATTTATCCATAACTGTCTTGAGTCCTGAATGGATTTATTCCCATTTTACCATGGATTATAAATTACCTTGAAAGGCACCGCGATGTAAAGTCGCCTAATGCAATAAGACCGCATCGCCTTGAGGATCAGCGAATAAAATAAGACCTCCATGGACGTCTATGGCCTCGTGGACCAAATGCCAGGGGAGATGACGGTGGTCCAATCGATCCACTTTCGATCCCTAAGGATAAGAAATGTTGTAAATATTATGAATAAATGATACAATTTATTCACATTTCTTTTGCAGAGAGGAACACGGATACTCAACGAACAAGACCACAGTCAATACTTTGTCACGACTTTGGCCCTAATGGCGAAGTGCCCAATAGAAGTTGAGGGAAAACTTAGCCCAGCGAAACGGGTAAAAGGGTCGCGCAAGGCATTCAAGATGAAGGGTAAACCAGTATCGTTTCCAATTTTATCCTTTCCAATACTGGATAACACGTGTTCTTTCCTCTTAACAGGGAATTTGACACTAACATGACAAAGGAGACGACTCCAAGGGGCAAAATTACCATCATCTGATAAAATCTATTCTAATGAAAATGAGGCAAAGTGATGGCAAATCCTGAATTGAAAAGGAAAGTATGTCCTTTTTAACTCATCTGATTTCAAGAATACCCTTTCTGCTTCCTTTATCGCAGGGGCATTCGATCGACAGCCAAGACAGCTATCAACATTAAGCAAGCCCAAATGCATCAAACCAAGATAAGCCACTCCTCCACTTATGGAGTGGACTCTCGATCTGCTCGATCCGTCCACATGTCTAGGGGCAATTCAAATCTTCACATTCTGGAAACACAAGTGATGCTAAAAATTGTCACATCCGCATCATGTTTACACATGCCCTAAATCGTGCCTGACTCTTCTGCATGTTTAATTTGTCAATTCTGACTTGGAATATAAACTGTATATGATGCGTCGAATGTGTAGAGTGGGGCATGACAGAATGATGAAAGGCAAACCATTTCCACACACGTTCTACACTTTAATCCATGGTGAGTAGTGTGCAAAATAGATTCCGCATTCTCCAAGGCAATGAGTTTTTTCGCAAAAGGTACGATAGCCGAAGTGAAGGAGGCTACCATTTCTCTATCCCAAACACTATAGGTGACCATAGACAACCTGTTTGGGCGGCGGTTTCATTTTACAACCCCTGTCAAGAACCACTCCACATTGGGGTCAATGGAGGTAATACCCGCAAATTGTGTGACAGTCCGAAAATTCGACCCGATTATCGGAAATTCTGAATGAATGGAAATACTTCGTTAATACACTCTGATCGACGCTCACTCAGGATTAGCTACCCTGAGTTGACCAACCGAAGGGGAAAGGCTATCTGGGAAGAATTTTCCAAACAGCCGCCCGTTGGTCTGAGACAGAGACAGAGTCGTTATTTAATGAAATTGACCACGAAATGGAATCCGACTTCGGACAATCGAATTAGTAAGACAAACACAATTAAGAGATGAAGTCAGTTTCAGAAATGTCGCCAGAAGGGCAGACAGCCGGTGAACGTCGAGAAGCAAGACGCGATTGGAAAATTACCGAAATGCCCCCGGTAAATGCTCAGTCCTTAGGATTAGTTGGATTAGGATTTTTTAGAGTAGATTCGGTAAATCGAAATCAAATCTTGTCTGAAATTCATTCGCGCTCGGGACCCGATCGGTGCATTTGGCACGCAAATCGAGGCAAGTTAAATCAGTTATCAAATCAATCAATGTCTTGTCAATCCATCAATCAAATCATGGCACAATTTCCCATGAAAGTCAACCCATCAATCCATCCATCAACTTGTCAAGTACAAGTCATATCTAAGTCACTATTCTAGCACTATTCAAGCTACCTAACCCACTAACTCACCATTTGAACTTGAATTAAGCCTCTCTCCTCCCCCCATTCTCTCATTTTTCGGCCACCACCTCTCTCTCCTCTCCACCGAATCCTCTCCTCTCCTCCTTCTTCTTCTTTTGCTTCGTTCTTCGTCCGCCGGCCACCGCCTCGCCTCACGGCCGCCGTGAGAGCTTCCTCCGCCGCCACCGCCGTTCCATCTTCATTTGGTAAGTCCCTCAACTCCTTTTCTCTTCTTTTCGTGGCCTTGGGAGCCTCTTGAAGCACGACCTCAACTCATCTCTTCTCTATCTCCCTCGGGTTTCAAGCCGGCCGCCCGACCATCGTCGTCGTTCATCGTCGTTCGGCCACCGTCCCTCACCGCCGATCATCCCCACTCCTTGGTAAGCTTCTTGACTCACCTTCCTTCCATTCCCATGAACGTGAGGCACCGTTCAATAGCCAACCGAACCCGATTCTCTTTGTAGGCCGTGAACCCTATTCGGCCGTCCGGTGTTTCTCCGACTTTCATCGTCGTTTCGAGCCGCTTTAGGTAAGCTCTACTACTAATCTTGGTTTAGATTAGTAGTATATGTATGTGGAATGTGATATAGAGGGCTGTCCATGATGGTTTATAGAGGAAATTGCATGATTAAGGCTTAAGCTAGTTGTGTTAGTTTGAGTGATTAGTTTGTTGGGCTAAACCATAGGCTTAGCGACTTGAAGGGGGCTGAAAATTATGCATGTTGGGCTGCAAGTGAGTGATGTGGGCGTGTGAATCGTGGGCCGGGCGAAATGAGTGGGCCTCGAGGTTTAATTTGGACCATTTGGACCTAAAATAAGCTAACGGGCCTAAGATACCCTAATGGACTTGCTAATGGACGAGGTTAACAATCTAAATGGGCCCCGAAAACATGATTAGTGGGCTGATTTAGTGGGCTTAGGCGTGTACCTTAATGGGCCAAAGGATACTAATGGGCTTAGGAGCCTTTAATTCAAGTAATTGGGCCAAAACTAAACTAATTGGGCCTAATCAAACCAATGGACCACTAATGGACGGAAATCCACTTAAATTGGGCCTAATTTATGTCCATGAACATTAAAGAATGAAACCCAAAAGTGTATCTGGGCTTGAGTCATCAAATTGGGCCTAAAATAAGGGTAATGGGCTTAAATAGTAAATCTTTAAAAATGGGCTTGGGCCTCACGCGAAATTAATAAAATAATAGGCCCAACCCATATGATTTAATTTAAGAATTTATTTTTGGACCTCAACCCTTGAAGTGGGCCTTAGGCCCAGTCGAACTTAACTTAATTAATTAGACCCTTACTTAGGTTAAACCTTGGTTTATATGGGTTCAATTAGGGGATCGCCTATGGTGAGCAATAGTATGACCGGATCGCGAGTAAGATGTTAATACGAGCCTAGATGATCGAGAATCTGAATGTCTAGTACTAATCTTACGATCGTATGGCATGATGAACATGAGATTTTATTAGACGATTGATTGATGTACTCTGTTCTTGTACTTGTGTACTTTGGCATGCATGCTCTGTGTTTGAATTACTGATGCAATCGTTTGGGCCCCGCATACATTCAGAGCATTGCATGAGTCACCGAAGATGTGACATGAGAATGTGCCCAAGATGGGGAAATGGAGAGAAAAGGGAGACCAACGTAAGGCGTCAGAAACGCAGTATGGTAATTGCCGTGTGGCACTGAGATTGAGCCCTGATGGGAATTGGAGTGATAGGCGGGTTGATCTATGGGATCCGCGATGGCCGCTTGAAGCCTGCAGTATTGCATGACATGACTGCTGATTGTTTGATATTGCCCGTCTGTATTGTACAACTTGTATTATTATGTGGTTCGTGTTGATTACGATGGGTTATAGTATCTTGGGAGATCGAGAGTGGTTGGACCCTGAACCTTGAAACCTAGATACTGGTTAGGACCGACCCCACTTGTATATCCTACCCTACGCTAGGATTAGTGGTGAGCTTGCTGAGTCCTCGACTCACTGGTGGTGGTTACCTTCCTTTTTCAGATCCCAGACGCCAGTGATGGCTGCACCCCCGATGCTTTTTGGACTGCCGATTCAGATGGACACTCAGATCACCCTCCATTTTGATATGCACGCTACTCTATGGCATAGGCATGTGACGACTGTACTAGTAGATCAGGGTGGACCCTACCTTGTACCCCATAGGTTCGAGGCTTGGTTTAGAGAGGGCCTTCATGGCTTTGAGGGACCCTAGAGAGATTCCCCGATACCCATGGAGGAGGACCCATTCTGGCTGCAGCCTGCCTAGTATGGAGGCCAGGTGATCGATCCCGACCCACTGAGGAGTTGCCGTCCCCGGGACGATCTGAGATTGATGGCCACGAGGAGGGCGATGCCATGGATACAGATGAGGAGGATCCAGAAGAGGACCCCGTGGAGGATTCCGACGAGGAGCCTGAGGAGGATTGAGTTTCTGATGCTGGTCGGGTATTTTGATGTTAGGGAGGGCGTAGGTTAGGCAGCAGGTTGTGGTTTCTTTTTGGGGTCTGTACCTAATGCTTGATATGTATATAATGCTGTTTGTATCACTCTGTCTATGCTACCCTTTGCTTTGTATGCTTGTGTGCATGGTTAGGAGGCACGCTTCCGCAGGTATGAAAGTCCGTTGAAGGCCGCGTCGTCTGGTTGCGACGAAGTGAAAAATTTCCTGGGCCGTCGCATATCGTGAACCAGGCGAGTGCGAGGTGTATCTTCCGCAGGAACGGGATGCCGCGTTCCCGAGTGGGGATCCGGGGCGTGACAATCGAATTAGTAAGATAAAAACAATTAAGAAATGAAGTCAGTTCTAGAAACGCTGCCAAAAGGGCAGACAGCCGGTGTACGTCGTGAAGCAAGACGTGATTGGAAAATTACCGAAATGCCCCCGGTAAATGCTCAGTCCTTAGAATTAGTTGAATTAGGATTTTTGAGAGTAGATTCGATTAATCGAAATCAAATCCTATTTGAATTTCATTCGCGCTCGGGACCCGATCAGTGTATTTGGCACGCAAATCGAGGCAACTCAAATCAGTTGTCAAATCAATCAATGTCTTGTCAATCCATCAATCAACCATGGCACAAGTTCCCATGCAAATCTATCAAGTCTAATCCAAGTACAAGTCAAGGGTACAAGTCTCATCCAATACACTATTCCACCTAATCCAACCTACCATTTATTTGAATTTTGGATAATCCTTTCTCTCTCCTCCCCCTCTTAAAATTTCGGCCACCCCTTCTCTCTCTCCCCTCTCCTTCATTTCTCCTTCTTTTTCCTCTCATTCTTCCTCCATTCGGCCGCCCGTGGAGCACTGCCGTCCGCCGCCCGTTCCACCGCCTCCGTCGTGGCCATTCATCACCGTCGGCTCTCTCTCTCCCTTGGCTCGTCTTGGTAAGTCTTCTAAGCCCTCTCCCTCTCATTTTCGTGGCCTAGAGACCCCGAAACCAACCCAGACCAGCCCCTTCCTCTTTTGACATTTTGCTCGGCATTTTGGGTTCAATGGAGCCTCGGCCTTAGGCACTTGTTCCGCTGGTTTCCTCAACTCCCCTAACACCTAAAACCATTCTAATAGGACCCTTGGAGCCCCTCAAACAGCCCGGATCAGCCGCTAAGTCACCGTTCCTTCCCGTCGGCCGTGAGCTCCGTTCGGCCGTCCGTTGCCCTTGCCGTCTTCGTCGTCATCCCGAGCCGAGATAGGTAAGCTCTACTACTAATCTTGGTTTAGGTTAGTAGTATACGTATGTGGGATGTGATATAGAGGGCTGTCCATGATGATGTATATAGGAATTTGCATGATTAAGGCTTAAGCTAGTTGTGCTAGTTTAGGTGATTAGTTTGTTGGGTTAAAACATGGGCTTGACGACTTGAAGGGGGCTGGAAACCATGCATGTTGGGCTGCAAATGAGTGATGTGGGCGTATGGAATGTGGGCCGCGTGAAATAATTGGGCCTCGGAGCTTAATTTGGACCATTTCAACCTAAAACAAGCTAACGGGCCTAAAATACTCTAATGGGTTTGCTAATTGACGAAGTTAATAATCTAAATGGGCCTTGAAAACATGATTGGTGGGCTGAAATGGGGACTTAGGCGTGTAACATAGCGGGCCAAAGTAATGTGGTTGGGCTTAGGGGCCCAATTCTAGACTAATTGGGCTTAACTAATTTAATTGAACCTAAATCTTGCTAGTGGGCCCTAATGCACGAAAATTCTAATTTAATTGAGCCTAAATTATGTTTTGAATGTTAAAATATGAGGCCCAATAGTACACATGGGCTTAGGGACTTAATTCTAAGCTACTTGGGCCAAAATGAGGCAAATTGGACTTAATTTGTAATGGTGGGCCTCAATGGATGAAAATTCACTTAAATTGGGCCTAATTTCTAATCTTGAATATTAAAATATGAAACCTAATGATGGGTATGGACTTGAGTTATCCAATTCGGTCTAAATGGGCCAAAATGGGCTTCCTAAGCCTACTTTAAATGTTGGGCTTGGGCCTTGCACGAATTTGAATATAATAATGGGCCCAAACCATACATTTAATTTAAGAAATAAATCATGGGCCTCAAATCTTGAAGCGGGCCTTAGGCCCAGTCGAACTTAACATTAATTAATTAGACCCTTACTTAGGTTAAACCTCGGTTCATGTGGGTTCGATTGGGGGATCGCCTATGGTAAGCAATAGTATGACAGGATTGCGAGTAATATGTTAAGGCGAGCCTAGATGATCGAGAATCCGAGTGTGTGGTACTAGTCTTATGATAGTATGGCATGATGAACTTGAGATTTCTTAGATGATCAATTGATATGCTCTGTTCTTGTACTTGTGTACTATGGCATGCCTGCTCTGTATTTGAATTCCTGATGCAATCTTTTGGGCCCCGCATTCATTCAGAGTATTGCATGAGTCACCAGAGATGTGACATGAGAATGTGCCCAGAGGGGAAATGGAGAGAAAAGGGAGACCAACGTAAGGCGTCAGAAACGCAGTGTGGTATTCGCCGTGTGGCACTGAGAATGAGCCCTGATGGGAATTGGAGTGATAGAAGGGCTGATCCATTGGGATCCGTGATGGCCGTTTGAGGCCCGCTGCATTTGCATGACATGATTGCTGATTGCTCGATATTGCCCGTCTGTGTTGTGTAATTTGTATTGCTAAGTGTTTCGCGTTGATTATACGTCGGGATTTAGCAACTGGGGAGAACGAGAGTGTTTGGACTCTGAACCATGAACTCTAAATACTGGTTAGGTTCGACCCCACTTGTATACCCTACCCTGCGCTAGGATTAGTGGTGAGCTTGCTGAGTTCTCGACTCACTGGTGGTGGTTACCTTCCTTTTCAGATCCTGGACGCCAGTGATGGCTACACCCCCGATGCTTTTTGTGTTGCCGATTCAGATGGATACTCAGATCACCCTCCATTTTGATATGCATGCTACGCTGTGGCATAGGGACGTGACGACTGTACTAGTAGATCAGGGTGGACCCTACCTTGTACCCCATAGGTTCGAGGCGTGGTTTAGAGAGGGCCTACATGGTTTTGAGGGACCTCAGCGAGACTCTCCGATACCCATGGAGGAGGACCCATTTTGGCTGCAGCCTGCCGAGTATAGAGGCCAGGTGATCAACCCCGACCTAGTGCAGGAGTTGCCGTCTCCTGGACGTTCCGAGATTGATGGCCACGAGAAGGGCAATGTCATGGATACCGACGAGGAGGATCTAGAGGAGGACCTTGAGGAGGATCCCGAGGAGGAGGAGCCTGAGGAAGACTGAGTCCCCGATGCGGGTCTAGTATTTTGATGTTAGTGAGAGCGTAGGTTTGACTGTAGGTTGTGGTTTCTTTTTGGGGTCTGTACCTAACGCTGATGTTACGATATGTATATATATTATTGTTGTGTTTATTCTGTTCATTCTACCCTACCGTTTTGTATGTATGTATGTATGGTTAGGAGGCACGTTTCCGCAGGTTCGAGAACTAGATGATTGACTCATCGTCTGGTCGCGACGATAGGTTCTCCTGGGCCGTCGCGTATCGTAAACCAGACGAGCGAGGTGAGAATCTTCCGCAGGAACGGGATGCCGCGTGCCCGATTGGGATTCGGGGCGTGACATCCCCGTTCGAGTGGTATCAGAGCAAGGTCAGCTCGATATGAGACCGTTCGAGGTTTTGGAGTGATAAGGATGCTCATTTTGAGGTACTTAAATAGACAGACCCTAGACTAAAGGATAGGAAAGGGGAACAATGCATGAATTGATTGGCGCATGTGAATGCTTAGTTCGATTGGTTGCCTAGAGTAGACTGAGGCAGAGGTATTCTGAACTAAGTTGCAGGTGCGTTCGGACCTGAGGTAAGGTTCTAAGGCAGAGCCCCATGAGTAGGGCGCTTGATTGCTGATTGCTGAGCAGTTAACTTGTTAGGTGCTGCTTGTGTTTGTATGCCTAGTCGGCTGTCGCGCGCTGCTTGACCATCATGCTTTGCATGATTTCTGCATCGAAAACGAAATGATTTGGAAACCGACATTGTTTGAAAAATGACATTTAGGTTTGGAAAAGACATGCATCTCATGTAGTTGGATTTGGTAACCGTCAGCCTGGTATGGGACGGGATTGACGGGATGTCTAAAAACTGTAATGAAACGTGGTATGGGACACGTGGAACGGGATTCACTCTGTCTGTAGGTAGCTTAGGAGAACTGTTCGCACCAAGAAACGAGGAGGGTGGGGAGTGGTCGCTAGGGCAGAGACCTGATCAAGGAAGCGGCTCCCGACAGGCTTCTAGTTGAGGTGGCGAACAGAGTGACCTAGGTTGTGCACTGACAGGGTTGAGTCTAGATGTCAACTGGGTTCAAGTGCATTTAAGCTGCAGCGACTATTTACATGCATATACATGTCAGGTGGACGAGATAGTAGGCGAAAGCTTGGTTGCTAGATTTAGAATTCCGAATTCCTGAGTGGGAATTTCGTTTGTTTTAGGTGTGAGCGATTAGCAAGGATGAGCAATAGGGGCAGAAGACCAACTGCTGGTGCATCGAGCTCAAGGGCTCCTGAGCCTGAAGGAGATCCTAGAATCGAGGAGATGATGAGAGTTCTGACTGAGGTGAGTAACTTGATGGCTAGGCAAGCTGCTGAGAGAGCTGCCACTGTAGCCCAAGCAGCTGAGGCCGCCTTGGCCGCTGCGAATGGAGCCAACGGAGGCAATGGGCATGGAAATGGAGGACGTCAGACTCATCATATTGTAGAACAGTTTCTGAAGTTGCAGCCGTCGAAGTTTGATGGTAGTGGTGATCCCGAAGTAACTGCCTTGTGGATCGAACAGCTTGAGAAGGCTTTTACTGTTTTGGGTTGCATAGATGAGGAGACGGTGTCGTTGGCAACTTACCAGCTCCAGGGTACTGCGGATGACTGGTGGAAGGCCACCAGAGAACGAGTCTTTCCAAATGGCATGAGGCCAAATTGGGCTGCTTTTTGTGCAGCATTTAATGGCAAGTATTTTTCTGAGGCAGCCCAGGAGAGAAAAATGGAAGAGTTTATAAGGCTCAGGCAAGGACAGATGACTGTGGATCAGTACGAGGGTGAGTTTGCCAGATTGTCCAAGTTTGCCCGAAGATTAATTGAGGATCCGTTGGACAAGGCTAGGAGGTTCAGAGAAGGCTTGAGACCTGAGCTTAAGAGCATGATAATCGCCACAGGATTGAGGGACTATAATGAGATTTATGAGAGAGCACTGGCGATAGAGCGAGACCTACAAGAGAAGGCTGCCGCGTCTGGATCACAGTTTGTGCCAAGAGGGAACTTCAGAGACTTTGGCAAGAGGCCGATGAAGGACAACCGCAGGTTCGTTCCACCTACGAGAAGGACTCTGGGAAAACCGTCACATTCTGGGAATCAGAACTGCCGTGACTATGGCAGGAGGCATGGGAACAGCCCTTGCCCAAGGAAGACTGGAGGCTGCTTTGGATGTGGACAGATGGGGCATATTCTGAGGAACTGCCCGAAAAGAGGTCCGAGACCCCCGTTCCAGCCGCAGCAGCAGCCGCCGATGACGAATGCTCCTCAAGGAAATCAGAACCGTCCACCTGTTCAGGGACGAGTCTATGCAGTGGCACGAAAGGACGCTGAGAACGCGCCAGGGGTGATCACAAGTACCGTCTCTCTCTATGGTCATGCTGCTTATGCTTTATTTGATCCGGGAGCGTCGCACTCCTTCGTATCTGCACGTTTTACTGAGTTATCTAGGATAAATGTTAAGCCGTTGGATGTGACTTTGCATGTAACCACCCCGTTAAAAGATAGAGTGATTGTTGCGTTAGGATGTAAGGGGTGTAAGTTAGTTCTGGGCGATAGAGAGGAAGAGATCGATTTAGCTGTTTTGCCTATGTTTGATTTCGACGTAATTATTGGCATGGATTGGTTGGTTAGACATGGGGCAGTAATAGACTGTGGTAGAAGTATGATACAGCTAAACCCAGTAGGCCACCCTGGGTATGAATTTAGAGGAAATCGAGGAGGAACGTCGATTCCTTGGATCTCGTCGTTGGAGGCGACCAAACTGATGGATGAGGGTTGTCTGGGATTTTTGGCATTAGTGTTAGATTCGTCTGCTCTCGAAGTAAAGTTTGAGGAAGTACCTGTAGTAAGAGAGTACCCGGATATATTTCCTCAAGAGCTGCCTGGCTTGCCACCAGAGCGTGACGTAAAGTTTGTGATTGAGTTGGCACCTGGAACAGAGCCGATCTCGAAGGCGCCGTACAGGATGTCGTTGTCTGAGTTGAAGGAGTTGAAGGTACAGATGCAAGAGTTATTGGATAAAGGATTTATCCGCCCTAGTACTTCGCCTTGGGGAGCTCCGGTGCTGTTTGTTAAAAAGAAAGATGGATCGCTAAGATTGTGCATCGACTACAGGCAGCTGAACCAAGTGACGATCAAGAACAAGTATCCTCTACCAAGGATTGATGACCTGTTTGACCAACTTCAAGGCGCATGTGTGTTCTCCAAGATAGACCTAAGGACAGGCTATCACCAATTGAGGATTAAAAAGGAGGACGTGCCTAAGACTGCCTTTAGGACGAGGTATGGGCACTACGAGTTCACAGTTATGCCGTTTGGATTGACGAACGCCCCAGCAGCATTTATGGATATGATGAATCGAGTGTTCAAGGAGTTTCTGGATCAGTTCGTGATAGTCTTCATTGATGACATATTGGTGTATTCGAAGAGTTCTGAGGACCACGAGGAACACTTAAGGACTGTCCTGCAGACATTAAGGGAACACTCGCTATATGCGAAGTTTAGCAAGTGTGAGTTCTGGTTAAGCAGAGTGGCTTTCCTTGGACACATAGTACCTGGAGAAGGAATATCAGGGGATCCAGCAAAGATAGAGGCTGTGGAGAAGTGGCCGAGGCCAACAACTGTGACTGAAGTACGAAGTTTTCTAAGATTGGCTGGCTACTACAGACGCTTTGTGGAAGGTTCTCGGTGATAACGTCTCCTCTGACCCATTTATTGAAGAAGGAAACGAGGTTTGAATGGACTGAGAAATGAGAGGAAAGTTTTCAGGAGTTGAAGGATCAATTAACCTCCGCACCAGTGTTAACCATCCCGTCAGGACCGGGAGGGTTTGAGATATACAATGATGCGTCATTAAGAGGATTGGGATGTGTCTTGATGCAGCATGGACGAGTAGTGGCTTATGCCTCTCGACAGTTAAGGCCGCATGAGATGAGCTACTTGACGCACGACTTGGAGTTAGCTGCCATAGTGTTTGCACTGAAGATTTGGAGGCATTATTTGGTGGGAGAGAAGTTTCATATCTATACTGATCATCAGAGTTTGAAGTATTTGTTTTCGCAGAAAGAACTGAACATGAGGCAACGTCGTTGGATGGAGCTATTGAAGGACTACGACTGTAATATTCTATACCATCCAAGAAAGGCGAATAAAGTGGCGGATGCTCTGAGTAGGAAGTCGAGCATTGCGCATATGATGGTCAAGGAGTGAACATTACTGGAGGAAATCAGAGATTCTGAGTTCAAGGTCGAGGTAGGAAACCTCTCAAGTCTGATGGCTGCTTTACAGATCGAGCCAGAGATCCAGCTAAGGATCAAAGAGCTGCAGTCTACAGACCCGGATATCCAGAAGATTATGTCGATGAATGCAGATGAGAGGAAGGCTGAGTTCCAAGTAACTGCTGATGGAATATTGAAGTTTATAGGACGTATGTGTGTGCCAAATGATGAAGAGCTGAAGGAAAGGATTTTGTCTGAGGCGCACAGAAGTAACTACAGTATTCATCCAGGGAGTACGAAGATGTATTAGAATTTGCGTCAGCACTATTGGTGGAATGGAATGAAGGTGGATGTGGCTAAGCATGTAGCCAAGTGTTTGACGTGTCAACAAGTGAAGGCGCAGCATTGCAAGCCTGGGGGATTGCTGCAACCCCTGGAAATCCCAGAGTGGAAGTGGGAGCATGTCACTATGGATTTTGTGACAGGATTGCCAAGAAGTCAGAGAGGCAATGATTCGATATGGGTAATAGTGGACAGATTTACGAAATCGGCTCATTTCATTGCAGTACGAAAGGACTCGACCTTGGAGAAGTTGGCTGATTTGTACGTGAGGCAGATCATGAGATTGCATGGGGTACCAGTAAGCATTGTATCAGACAGAGATCCTCGTTTCACAGCTACATTTTGGAAGAGTTTGCAGGGTGCTTTGGGAACAGAGTTGAGATTCAGTACAGCCTACCATCCCCAGACAGATGGTCAATCGGAAAGGACTATACAGACTCTGGAGGATATGCTGAGAGCGTGCGTAATAGATTTCAAGGGAGGCTGGGAAGAGCAGTTACACTTGGTGGAATTTGCCTACAACAACAGCTATCAGTAGAGCATCAGAATGGCACCGTTTGAGGCACTGTATGGAAGGGCCTGCAGAACTCCAATTTGCTGGGACAAGGTTGGTGAGAAAAGCAATCAGTTGAGGCAGTTAAAGTGATCAGGGACAAACTGAGAACCGCTCAGAGCAGGCAGAAAAGCTATGCAGACAAGAGACGTAAGACGTTGGAATTTCAAGTTGGAGATCATGTCTTTCTAAAGGTGTCACCGATGCGAGGATTATCTTGGTTTGGCAAGAAAGGAAAGCTGAGTCCGAGATTCGTAGGGCCATTCGAGATTTTGGAAAAGATCGGGACATTGGCTTATCATCTAGCACTGCCGCCGAACTTATCGCAGATTCACAACGTGTTTCACGTGTCGATGCTCCGGAAGTACGAGCCGGACCCTAGCCATATACTCGATCATGAAGTCATTGAAATAGATGACCGCGTCTCGTACGTGGAAAGGCCAGTAAGGATTGAAGATCGTAAGGAGCAGGTCTTGAGGAACAAGACAATACCGCTGGTCAAGGTTATCTGGGAGCATCATGGGACTGAAGGAGCGACTTGGGAAAGTGAGAACGAGATGAAGAACAAGTATCCGTATTTGTTTGAGTAGCTCAGTGTAATTTCTGTTTTGTTGTAAGGATTGGTGGATTGTAAATTTCGAGGACGAAATTTTCATAAGAAGAGAAGAATTGTGACAGTCTGAAAATTCGACCCAGTCATCGGAAGTTCTAAATGAATGGAAATACTTCGTTAATACACTCTGATCGACGCTCACTCAGGATTAGCTACCCTGAGATGACTAACCGAAGGGGAAAGGCTATCTAGGAAGAATTTCCCAAACAGCCGCCCGTTGGTCTGAGATAGAGACAGAGTCGTTATTTAATGAAATTGACTACAATATGAAATCCGAAAGCGGACAATCGAATTAGTAAGATAAACACAATTAAGAAATGAAGTCAGTTCCAGAAACGCTGCCAGAAGGGCAAACAGCCGGTGTACGTCGCGAAGCAAGACGTGATTGGAAAATTACCGAAATGCCCCCGGTAAATGCTCACTCCTTAGAATTAGTTGAATTAGGATTTTTGAGAGTAGATTCGATTAATCGAAATCAAATCCTATCTGAATTTCGTTCGTGCTCGGGACCCGATCGGTGCATTTGGCACGCAAATCGAGGCAAGTCAAATCAGTTGTCAAATCAATCAATGTCTTATCAATCCATCAATCAACCATGGCACAAGTTCACATGCAAATCTATCAAGTCTAATCCAAGTACAAGTCAAGGGTACAAGTCTCATCCAACACACTATTCCACCTAATCCCACCTACCATTTATTTGAATTTTGGATAATCCTTTCTCTCTCCTCCCCCTCTTAAACTTTCGGCCACCCCTTCTCTCTCTCCCCTCTCCTTCATTTCTCCTTCTTTTTCCTCTCATTCTTCCTCCATTCGGCCGCCCGTGGAGCACCGCCGTCCGCCGCCCGTTCCACCGCCTCCGTCGTGGCCATTCATCACCGTCAGCTCTCTCTCTCCCTTGGCTCGTCTTGGTAAGTCTTCTAAGCCCTCTCCCTCTCATTTTCGTGGCCTATAGACCTCGAAACCAACCCGGACCAGCCCCTTCCTCCTTTGACGTTTTGCTCGGCATTTTGGGTTCAATGGAGCCTCGGCCTTAGGCGCTTGTTCTGCTGGTTTCCTCAACTCCCCTAACACCTAAAACCATTCTAATAGGACCCTTGGAGCCCCTCGAACAGCCCAGATCAGCCGCCAAGTCACCATTCCTTCCCGTCGGCCGTGAGCTCCGTTCGGCCGTCCGTTGCCCTTGCCGTCTTCGTCGTCGTCCCGAGCCGAGATAGGTAAGCTCTACTACTAATCTTGGTTTAGGTTAGTAGTATACGTATGTGGGATGTGATATAGAGGGCTGTCCATGATGATGTATAGAGGAATTTACATGATTAAGGCTTAAGCTAGTTGTGCTAGTTTAGGTGATTAGTTTGTTGGGTTAAAACATGGGCTTGACGACTTGAAGGGGGCTGGAAACCATGCATGTTGGGCTGCAAATGAGTGATGTGGGCGTATGGAATGTGGGCCGTGTGAAATAATTGGGCCTCGGGGCTTAATTTGGACCATTTCAACCTAAAACAAGCTAATGGGCCTAAAATACACTAATGGGTTTGCTAATGGATGAAGTTAATAATCTAAATGGGCTTTGAAAACATGATTGGTGGGCTGAAATGGTGACTTAGGCGTGTAACATAGCGGGCCAAAGTAATGTGGTTGGGCTTAAGGGCCCAATTCTAGACTAATTGAGCTTAACTAATTTAATTGAACCTAAATCTTGCTAGTGGGCCCTAATGCACGAAAATTCTAATTTAATTGAGCCTAAATTATGTTTTGAATGTTAAAATATGAGGCCCAATAGTACACATGGGCTTAGGGGCTTAATTCTAAGCTACTTGGGCCAAAATGAGGCAAATTGGGCTTAATTTGTAATGGTGGGCCTCAATGAACGAAAATTCACTTAAATTAGGCCTAATTTCTAATCTTGAATATTAAAATATGAAACCTAATGATGGGTATGGACTTGAGTTATCCAATTGGGCTTAAATGGGCCAAAATGGGCTTCCTAAACCTACTTTAAATATTGGGCTTGGGCCTTGCACGAATTTGAATATAATAATGGGCCCAAACCATACATTTAATTTAAGAAATAAATCATGGGCCTCAAATCTTGAAGCGGGCCTTAGGCCCAGTCGAACTTAACATTAATTAATTAGACCCTTACTTAGGTTAAACCTCGGTTCATGTGGGTTCGATTGGGGGATAGCCTATGGTAAGCAATAGTATGACAGGATCGCGAGTAATATGTTAAGGCGAGCCTAGATGATCGAGAATCCGAGTGTGTGGTACTAGTCTTATGATAGTATGGCATGATGAACCTGATATTTCTTAGATGATCAATTGATATGCTCTGTTCTTGTACTTGTGTATTATGGCATGCCTGCTCTGTATTTAAATTCCTGATGCAATCTTTTGGGCCCCGCATTCATTCAGAGCATTGCATGAGTCACCAGAGATGTGACATGAGAATGTGCCCAGAGGGGAAATGGAGAGAAAAGGGAGACCAACGTAAGGCGTCAGAAACGCAATGTGGTATTCGCCGTGTGGCACTGAGAATGAGCCTTGATGGGAATTGGAGTGATAGACAGGCTGATCCATTGGGATCCGTGATGGCCGTTTGAGGCCCGCTGCATTTACATGACATGATTGCTGATTGCTCGATATTGCCTGTCTGTGTTGTGTAATTTGTATTGCTAAGTGTTTCGGGTTGATTATACGTCAGGATTTAGCAACTGGGGAGAACGAGAGTGTTTGGACTCTGAACCATGAACTCTAGATACTGGTTAGGTCCGACCCCACTTGTATACCCTACCTTGCGCTAGGATTAGTGGTGAGCTTGCTAAGTCCTCGACTCACTGGTGGTGGTTACCTTCCTTTTCAGATCCTGGACGCCAGTAATAGCTGCACCCCCGATGCTTTTTGGGTTGCCGATTCAGATGGATACTCAGATCACCCTCCATTTTGATATGCATGCTACGCTGTGGCATAGGCACGTGACGACTGTACTAGTAGATCAGGGTGGACCCTACCTTGTACCCCATAGGTTCGAAGCGTGGTTTAGAGAGGGCCTACATGGTTTTGAGGGACCTCAGCGAGACTCTCCGATACCCATGGAGGAGGACCCATTTTGGCTGCAGCCTGCCAAGTATGGAGGCCAGGTGATCGACCCCGACCCAGTGCAGGAGTTGCCGTCTCCTGGACATTCCGAGATTGATGGCCATGAGGAGGCCGATGCTATGGATACCAACGAGGAGGATCCGGAGAAGGACCCTGAGGAGGATCCCGAGGAGGAGGAGCCTGAGGAGGATTGAGTCCCCGATGCGGGTCTAGTATTTTGATGTTAGTGAGAGCGTAGGTTTAACTGTAGGTTGTGGTTTCTTTTTGGGGTCTGTACCTAACGCTGATGTTACGATATGTATATATATTGTTGTTGTGTTTATTCTGTTCATTCTACCCCACCGTTTTGTATGTATGTATGTATGGTTAGGAGGCACGTTTCCGCAGGTTCGAGAACTAGATGATGGACTCATCGTCTGGTCTCGACAATAGGTTCTCCTGGGCCGTCGCGTGTCGTAAACCGGACGACCGAGGTGAGAATCTTCCGCAGGAACAGGATGCCGCGTGCCTGATTGGGATTCGGGGCGTGACAATGGAAATTCGTGGCTTTGTTCCGAGAGCCAATGGGTAGTAGTTTGCTCCAAAGGAACCTGATTCACTGGCCTGGTAAGTCCAATGCTTCCCTCCGATTTTACGCATTTTGTATGTGTTTGAGCCTAAAGCCACATCTTCTTTTTCTTCTCTGTTCGCATGCCTTTACGATGTATCGGTTACATGCTTGAGTTCGCGTGATTGCTTGCTGGTGCGTTTACTATGGTGTCGGCTTGTTGTGGTGGTCCACGAATAGTGGTTCGATGGAGGAGGTAGTAAATGATGGTTTAGACGTGTGGTTTGGCATATCAAATTTTTATTTTGTAGTTTTGAAGTGCATAATACCTGTGATGAAGTTTTATTGAGAGTCCTTAGACTGCTAGAGAAGGGATAAAACCTTAACGCACTAGGGATTAGTCTTTTTGGCCTACAGTGCGAGTCCGTCGAGGTGAGCTCGATTAGCTTTTGTTACTTGGAGGTAAAGGTTTGGCTAAAAACTCGAGGGTGGAACGATCAATCTACAAAAAACGAGCTCGCACGATTCTAGATTTGGGGGTGGACTATTTAATGGTGAGCGTTGACAAACACCCGAGAGGAGTTCTAGTGGACTCTAGCCGCGAAGACTTCTATTGAAGAGGATGCGCGTCGAAGATGGGAAGTAGAATATGTTCAGGAGAAACCAAAAGAAATAAAACATTAGAAAAGAAAAGATAAAGGAAAAATAAAAACAAAAAGTAAAGACACAAAATGACAAGGAAGTTGGGTCAAGCCAGGAGTTGGACGTGGGGATTTTGCTGAGTAAACTTAATTCATATCTTGGGTTGGTTTTAGCAGTGCAGATTTTAATGGTGGGCCCACTAGAAAAGAATGAAAACGTGAATGATGAGCAGAACTAGGTTTGGGGCGATTTAGGCTTAAGTCTGGTCCACACAATTTCAAGAAGGCTAAGTGACACTCGGCTCATATTTCCAGCCCACCTCAAAGATAAGGCCCATAAGGGGTCGAGTTCTGCCCTCTTCGGGTCGCGTCGACCCAACCCGATCCAAATTCGCTTTATTAATACTAAAATGTATAACAAAAAATGCAAATAAAATTAAATAATAATAATAATTATTTTTTAAAAAATGAAATGAAAAAAAAATGAAAAAAAATGAATGAAATGAAAATGAAAAGTTAGAAAAATCCCAGAAATTAGGAAACGGGTCATTTCGACTGACCAATCCTATTTTTGGTGAATCTCCATCTCGATTTTTCCAAAATGATGATTTTGCCCCTTATGGGTATATTGTCTCGAAAAATTCAGAAAAATCTCAGAAATTAGGAAACGGGTCATTTCAACTGACTAATTCTATTTCTGGTGAATTTCCTTCCCGAGCCTTCAAAGATGACCATTTTACCCTTCTGATCAATTCGATCCAAATCTTTCCGAGTCACCCAAATGATTTTTCATGAAATTAGTACCGAGAGGGCGTTAGAGTAATCTAACGTAACCAAGTCCCAATATTCATAATCTCTGGTTCGCAGAAATAAATTAGTTCTCCCGCTAATTTATTTAGGTTTCTAATTGACCTACCAAGAACGATTAGTGGTGACTCCAAAATTTAAAACCATTTGAACAAAAAACCAAAGTCGCGATTTGGTAGAGCTTGGGAGAGCTCAAACTAGGTTAGTTAATTTAATCAATTAATCTGGTAATCCATTAACCTGAAAATAATTCTTAGGGTCGCGACAGCTTGGCGACTCCACTGGGGACGTGTTCTTAATTTTTGAAAATTTAAGAACTGAGGACTTAGGCCAGGAAAATTGCATGAAAATTCATTTGATCTGAATTTGGTGGATTCTGACTTTTAGGTGTTAAATGGTTTTGTAGGATGGGAGTTATAAGGGGTGGAGTATTTGACTAACCCTTTGTTTTGCAGGTTTGGTGTTGGAATTGTTTATTTAATTTCTCACATTTTTTAAGCGGTGTTTGCATTTAACTGTTGTGCATGTTTAATCGCTTTAGCATTACATCACACACGTCCCGTGACTGGACCTGGGTCACTAGTTTTAGGATGGTATTGTGATTTGGTTTTAGCGTTCGGCGCGAGATCACGTCGAAAGTTAGCCCAGATTCAATCCCGAACTTCTTTCCAAAAATGAGTTTAAAAGCTAGGCCTCAGACTTGGTAAGATTACCAAAGCAGTGATTTTAATTTTTAGTTCGAGCAGCCGAAGTGGGGAGGCCCGGCTAATCCTGGTTACGTCGTGGGATCACGGCTAATCTTGATTATGTGCGCGAGATTATCGCATTGCCGTAAGTCTTTCGCTTCAATTTGTCAGCCTTTAGAGTAGATAGGCTAAGATTTAAACTCACGATTCATATACATGTCTATGTGACCTACATGGTATTTTTCAAGATAAAAGTAAGACCTTTAACTTTATCTTGTATTTATTTTTTGGGTTGGTCCATGTTAGGATTCAGTCAAATTTTGAACCTAACATCGTGATCATCTTTTTCAAATGAAAACAAAAATTAAATTGGTGTCCTATTTTTGAAGTAATAAATACGGAAAAATTTCTTAGGAAAATTTTGTCGACCAATGAAATATTTTGTCATATTTTTCCTTAATATTTCAATGGACCCAAGATTTTCTCAACAAATTTACCTTGAAAATTCATTTTGATGAAAAAGAAAATCCTTTCGAGAAATTTGGTAAATATCAAAGGAATTTGTTACATTTTTCCTAAGTTATAAAATCTGCAAGAAAATTTTTCTGAATGAATTCACCCATGTTTTTCTAAGAAAATCCTCTCTAATTTCTCATAAAATAAAAAAATAAAAAAAATAAAAAAAATAAAATTGGACTAATATATGAGTCATGGACCGACCTCTTTTGGATCACATACTGATTATGTCCTTTGCTTTTGTAGGGAATCCTAGGCACCTCAGGCGGGAGTAAAATGGGGAATAACTTCGAGGGATACGATAGGACGGATAATTACCGATTCCCCAACTGATAATCCTGGGGGCAAGCGAAGAAGTCAATCCTTCCGAAGATAGAAACATGTCAATCAGTCAACATGTACAAGCTTTGTATTTTGATGGAGCCGTAAATTTATCCAGATCGGGCATGGGGTATTCTTAATGTATTAGGAGATTCCTGTACTTTTTTGGGAGAACCAGAGACTGTATAGTCAAAATTTATTTAACATGTATGTTGACCCTATCTCACAACATTTTTCTGATTAAATCAACCAAAGGTCGGCCTTAAAACTTCCTTGAATTCGAACCACGTGGAGGTCTTCGGGTGATTGATGTTTTATTAATAAGCATGGCCCATAGGCGTTCCTCCCAACGTTACAGTCGACCGACAGCAATAAGTGGACGCCGAAAGAGACTAAGCACGATTGAAGTGGGGCACATAACAGGTGGCCTGATTTATGAGCACGCTAATCGAACGGTCATATTTGCAATAATTCACGTGGGTAGCTTACAGTGTGACAGTCTGAAAATTCGACCCAATCATCAGAATTTCTAAATGAATGGAAATACTTCGTTAATACACTCTGATCGACGCTTACTCAGGATTAGCTACCCTGAGATGACTAACCGAAGGGGAAAGGCTATCTGGGAAGAATTTCCCAAACAGCCGCCCGTTGGTCTGAGACAGAGACAGAGTCGTTATTTAATGAAATTGACCACAAAATGAAATCCGACTTTAGACAATCGAATTGGTAAGGTAAACACAATTAAGAAATGAGATCAGTTTCGGAATTGTCGCCAGAAGGGCAGACAGCCGGTGTATGTCGCGAAGCAAGACGTGATTGGAAAATTACCGAAATGCCCCCGGTAAATGCTCAGTCCTTAGAATTAGTTGAATTAGGATTTTTGAGAGTAGATTCGGTAAATCGAAATCAAATACTGTCTGTTATTCGTTCGCGCTCGGGACCCAATCGATGCATTTGGCACGCAAATCGAGGCAAGTCAAATCAGTTGTCAAATCAGTCAAGTGTCTTGTCAACCAATCAATCACATCATGGTTCAATTCCCAATGCAAGTCAATCCATAAATCAATCAACATGTCAAAGTACATATGTCACACCAAAGTACAAATCCATGTCACTATTCTACCTAATCCCACTTACCTATTATTTGAAATTTTGGCTATATACTTGGATAAAAACCTCACTCTCTCTCCTCTCTCATTTTTCTCCCATTCAGCCGAGCATCCCCTCTCCCCCTCTCTTCTTCACTTTCTTCTCCTTCTTCCTCTCCTTGCCGTCGTCGTTGTCCGCCCGAGCTCCTCCATCATCGCCACCGTTCGGCCCTCCATGCCACCGCCATCCTCGTAGATTCCCTTGGTAAGTCTTCCTAGCTCACTTCTAGTTGCTTTCCATGGCTGGAACACACCATGGAACACCCAAGATAGCCCCGTTTTCCTTCGTCGTTCGGCTTGTCGTTTCGCTTCATTTTGGACCCGGCCGAGTCACCTTGCCTTTCCATGGTTCCTCACTTCTTTTGGCATGTGGAACCATCATTCTAGGTCCTTGGGAAGCCTTGGAAGCCGCCAAACCAGCCCCCAAACGCCGACCATCCTCCTTTGGCCGAGGGCCATTTTGAGCCGCCGGTGTCCTCCGTCGTCGTCAACTCCAACCCAACCCGTTTAGGTAAGCTCAACTACTAATCTTAGTCTAGGTTAGTGGTATATGTGTGTGGAATGATGAATTAGGGGCTGATCATGTAAATTAGGAAGCCTAATATGTGATTAAGGTTAAACTTACCTTAGGCTAATCGAGCAATTGTTGAGTTGGGTCAAATTATAGGCTGGTGGTAAGGCGTTTGGGCCTTGATACTATTTTAGTGGGCTAATGTAGACGAGTTTGGCGTGTATGTGGTGGGCCTAGGGGTTAGAATGGGCTTGGGGACTTAATTTGGACAATTCTAACCTTATATAAGCTAACGGGCCTAAATTATGTTAGTGGGCTTGTGAATGGACGAAATTAATATAATAAATGGGCCTTGGAATGTTGATATGGGCTGCAATGAGGGTTATGGGCGTGGGAGGCATTGGGCCAATGAACATTAATGGGCTTGGGGTTTTAATTTTATGCTAATTGGGCCAAAAATAGAACTTAGGGGCTTAAATCTTTTGGACAGGCCTTAATGGACGAAAATCTTGATTAATTGGGCCTAATTTATGATCTCGAATATTAAAATGTGGAGCTCAATGATATACACGGGCTTAGGATAGCAAATTGGGCCTAAAATGGCCAAATTGCGCTTAATAAGTTAATCCTTAAAAATGGGCTTGGGCCCTACACGAATTTAAAAATAATAATGGGCCCGAATTATATATGTGAATTAAGAAATAATTTATGGGCCTTGAACCTTAGAACGGGCCTTAGGCCCAATTGGACCTAAATAAATTAATTGGACCCTAACCTAAGCCAAGCCTGATTCAATTAAACTCAAAGGGTTATTAAGACACTAAATCACTAATCATGGGTTACTAGTTCCCTGAGGACTAACCTTAGCTACTGGGTTCGACCGGATGGTTGGGATTATCTGGTCCGAGTTCCAAATTAGTGAGTTTTTGAGACAATGTTAACAAGTTGGGTTCACTTGGGGAACTAATCGTAGAGCATTGGGCCAACGTGAGGCTTGTCTGGCAACGTAGTAAATTACTCGTATGATTCCTTGTTGTGCTCTGTTCCCGTGCTCATGTACCCTTGTATGCATGCTCTGTGATGGAATTACTGCTTACTATTATCTAGATCCGCATTCATTTAGAGCATGGCATGAGTCACCAGAGATGTGACATGAGAATGTGCCCCAAATGTGTGTTATGTGGGGGAAATGGAGGGACAAGGGAGTAGCCAACGTAAGGCGTCTGAGGACGCAATTGTGACATTGGCCGAATGGCACTGTGGGATGTGCCCTGATAGGCGGGTTCGATCCGTTATGGCTGGTTGAGGCCCGAGCATGATCCGTGGGATCCGATATGGCCGTTTGAGGCCTGCATCATTACATATGGCATCTTGGTTGATCGTTTGTATTGCCCGTCTGCTCGTGCGAACTGCATTGCTATGCGTTGTACGTTATGTTATACATTGGGACTTGGTAACTAGGGAGATCGAGAGTGTCTGAACCCTGGACCGTGAACCCTAGTTTACTAGATAGGACCGACCTCTCTTGTATACCCTACCCTACGCTAGGATTAGTGGTAAGCTTGCTGAGTCCTTGACTCACTGGTGGTGGTTACCTTCCTTTTCAGATCCTGGATGCCCGTGATGGCAGCACCCCCGATGCTTTTTGGATTGCCAGTTCAGATGGATACTCAGATCACCCTCCATTTTGATATGCATGCTACGCTATGGCATAGGCACGTGACGACTGTACTAGTAGATCATGGTGGACCCTACATTGTACCCCATAGGTTCGAGGCGTGGTTTAGAGAGGGTCTTCATGGTTTTGGGGGACCGCAGCGAGACTCTCCGATACCCATGGAGGAGGACCCATTCTGGCTGCAGCCTGCCAAGTATGGAGGCCAGGTGATCGACCCCGACCCATTGCAGGAGTTGCCGTCTCCTGGACGTTCTGAGATTGATGGCCACGAGGAGGGCGATGCCATGGATACCAATGAAGAGGATCCAGAAGAGGACCCTTTGGAGGATTCCGAGGAGGAGCTTGAGGAGGACTGAGTACCTGATGCTGGTTTTGTATTTTGATGTTAGTGAGAGCGTAGGTTTGACTGTAGGTTGTGGTTTCTTTTTGGGGATCTGTACCTAACGCTGATGTTATGTTATGTATATATGTTGTTGTTTGTGTTTATTCTGTTCGTACTACCCCACCGTTTTATGTGTATGCATGTATGGTTAGGAGGCACGTTTCCGCAGGTACGAGAGTTCGATGAAGGGCGCATCATCTGGTTGCGATGATAGGTTTTTCCTGGGCCGTCGCGTATCGTAAACCTGACGAGCTAGATGAGAATCTTCCGCAGGAACGGGATGCCGCGTAGCCGATAAGGGATTCGGGGCATGACATCCCCGTCCGAGTGGTATCAGAGCAAGGTCAGCTCGATATGAGACCGTTCGAGGTTTCGGAGTGATAAGGATATTGATTCTGGGGTAGTTAGATAGACAGACCCTATACCTAAGGATAGGAAAGGGTACAATGCATGAATTGATTGGCGCATGTGAACGCTTAGTTCGATTGGTTGCCTAGAGTAGACTGAGGCAGAGGTATTCTGAGCTAAGTTGCAAGTGCGTCAGGACCTGAGGTAAGGTTCTAAGGCAGAGCCTCGTGAGTAGGGCGCTTGGTTGCTGATTGTTGAGTAGTTAACTTGTTAGGTGCTGCTTGTGTTTGTATGCCTAGTCGGCTGTCGCGCGCTGCTTGACCATCATGCATTGCACGGATTTCTACATTTAAAGAAAAATGAGTTTGGAAAGGAAAAGGGTTTAGAAATGAAAACGATTTAAATTTGGAATTTGGATTCGAAAGGTGCATGCAACTCATGTTGTTGGATTTGGTAACCGTCAGCCTGGTATGGGACGGGATTGACGGGACGTCTAAAAACTGTAATGAAGCGTGGTATGGGACACGTCGAACGAGATTCACTCTGTCTGTGGGTAACTTAGGACAACTGTTCGCACCAAGAAACGAGGAGGGCGGGGAGTGGTCACCGGGGCAGAGACCTGATCAAGCAAGCGGCTCCCGACAGGCTTCTAGTTGAGATGGCGAGCAGAGTGGCCTAGGTTGTGCACTGACAGGGATGAGTCTAGATGTCAACTGGGTTCAACTGCATTTAAGCTGCAGCGACTATTTACATGCATATACATGTCAGTAGACGCGACAGTAGGCGAAAGCTTGGTTGCTAGATTAGAATTCCGAATTCCTGAATGGGAATTTCGTTTGTCTTAGGTATGAGTTTTAGCAAGGATGAGCAATAAGGGCAGGAGACCGACTACTGGTGCATCGAGCTCGAGGGCTCCTGAGCCTGAAGGAGATCCTAGAATCGAGGAGATGATGAGAGTCCTGACTGAAGTGAGTAACTTGATGGCTAGGCAAGCTGCTGAGAGAGCCGCCACTGTAGCCCAAGCAGCTGAGGCCGCCTTGGCCGCTGCGAATGGAGCCAATGGAGGCAAATGGGCATGGAAATGGAGGACGTCAGACTCATCACATAGTGGAGCAATTTCTGAAGTTGCAGCCGTCGAAGTTTGATGGTAGTGGTGGTCCCGAAGTGGCTGCCTTGTGGATCGAACAGTTTGAGAAGGCTTTCTCTGTGTTGGGTTGCATGGATGAGGAGAAGGTGTCGTTGGCAACTTATCAGCTCCAGGGTACTGCGGATGACTGGTGGAAGGCCACCAGAGGGCGAGTCTTTCCGGATGGCATGAGGCCGAACTGGGCCACTTTCTGTGTAGCATTCAATGGAAAGTATTTCTCTGAGGCAGCCCAAGAAAGGAAAATGGAAGAGTTCATCAGGCTTCGCCAAGGATCTGTGACTGTGGATCAGTACGGGGGTGAGTTTGCCAGATTGTCCAAGTTTGCCCGAAGACTGATTGAGGATCCGTGGGACAAGGCCAGGAGGTTCAGAGAAGGCTTGAGACATGAGCTTAAGAGCATGATAATCGCCACAGGATTGAGGGACTATAATGAGATTTATGAGAGAGCACTAGGATAGAGAGAGACCTACAAGAGAAGGCTGCCACATCTGGATCGCGATTTGTGCTAAGAGGGAACTTCAGAGACTTTGGCAAGAGGCCAATAAAGGACACCCGCAGGTTCATTCCACCTACGAGAATGACTCTGGGAAAACCGTCACACTCTGGGTGTCACGCCCCGAATCCCTTATCGGTCACGCGGCATCCCGTTCCTGCGAAAGATTCTCATCTCGCTCGTCAGGTTTACGATACGCAACGGCCCAGGAAAAACTTATCGTCGTAACCAGACGATGCGCCCTTCTCACGAACTCTCGTGCTTGCGGAAACGTGCCTCCTAACCATACATGCATACATACAAAACTGTGGGGTAGTACGAACAGAATAAACCCAAACAACAACATATACATATCATAACATCAGCGTTAGGTATAGACCCCCAAAAAGAAACCACAACCTGCAGTCAAACCTACGCTCTCACTAACATCAAAATACAAAACCAGCATCAGGGACTCAGTCCTCCTCAGGCTCCTCCTCGGAATCCTCCACGGGGTCCTCTTCTAGATCCTCCTCATCGGTATCCATGGCATCGCCCTCTTCGTGGCCATCAATCTCGGAACGTCCAGGAGATGGCAACTCCTGCAATGGGTCGGGGTCGATCACCTGGCCTACATACTCGGCAGGCTGTAGCCAGAATGGGTCATCCTCCATGGGTATCGGAGAGTCTCGCTGCGGTCCCTCAAAACCATGAAGACCCTCTCTAAACCACGCCTCGAACCTATGGGGTACAAGGTAGGGTCCACCCTGATCTACTAGTACAGTCGTCACGTGCCTATGCCACAGCGTAGCATGCATATCAAAATGGAGGGTGATCTGAGTATCCATCTAATCGGCAATCCAAAAAGCATCGGCGGTGCAGCCATCACTGGCGTCCAGGATCTGAAAAGGAAGGTAACCACCACCAGTGAGTCAAGGATTCAGCAAGCTCACCACTAATCCTAGCGTAGGGTAGGGTATACAAGTGGGGTCGATCCTAACCAATGTACTCGGGTTCACGGTCCAAGGTTCAGGCACTCTCGATCTCCCTAGTTACTAAGCCCCAGCGAAAAACATGACGCATAACGCATAGCGATGCAGTTCGTACAATGCAGGCAGGCAATAACAAACAATCAACCCAGATGCCATATGTAATGATGCAGGCCTCGACGGCCATATCGGATCCCACGGATCATGCTCAGGCCTCAACCGGCCATAATGGATCGAACCCGCCTATCACTCCAAATCCCATCAGGGCACATCCAACAGGGCCATCCGGCCAATGTCACAACTGCGTTCTCAGACGCCTTACGTTGGCTACTCCCTTGTCCCTCCGTTTCCCTCACATAACACTCATCTAGGGCTCATTCTCATGTCACAACTCTGGTGACTCATGCAATGCTCTCAATGAATGCAGCCCAGATAATAGTAAGCAGGAATTCCATCACAGAGCATGCATGCAATGGTACATAAGCACGGGAACAGAGCACAACAAGGAATCATACGAGTAATTTACTACGTTGCCAGACAAGCCTCACGTTGGCCCAATGCTCTACGATTAGTTCCCCAAGCAACTCCATTCAAGTTTAACACTAACTTGGGAACCCATGGAATCGGTATTTAACCCTGGCAATCTCAGCTTTCCAGTTGAACCCGATAGCTATTATTAGTTCCCAAGGGATTAGTAACCCATGATTAATGATTTAATGTCTTAATAAACCCTTGAGTTTAATTGAATTAGGCTTGTCTTAGGTTAGGCCCAACTGATTAGTTTAGGTTCAATTGGGTCTGGACCTTATCTCATGGACCAAGGCCCAAAATTTTATTATTAACTCAAGACTATAATTCCGGCCCATTATTATTATTAAATTCGTGTAGGGCCCAAGCCCATTTCTAAAAACTAACCTATTAAGCCCCATTCGACTATTTTAGGCCCAATTTGCTATCCTAAGCCCATATACCCTATTGGGCATTATGTCTAACATTCAAAGTCATAAATTTGGGCCTAATTAATTAATATTTTCGTCCATGAATAGCCCATTATTACATTAGGTCCAATTTGGTTTGTTTAGGCCCGACTAGTAAAAATTTTAAGTCTCTAAGCCCATTAACATCACTTGGCCCATTGTATCACACGCCCATCACCTCAATCCAGCCCATAATTAATAATTTCTAGCCCGCTTTTAAATTGCCAAGCCCACGATTCAACCCAACTTCCTAATCTTACTAATTAACCTAAAATAGATCAACTTAAATCATGCATTAAGCTTCCTAATCCCAAACACCAGCCCCAAATACCTTACCACACATGCATACACAGCAATCCTAGGCTACGATTAGGGGTAGAACTTACCTATAAGGATCTGAAATGGGGATGAGGATGGTGGAGAACGCCGGCGGCCCACTTGAAGCACACGGCCTACAAGAGGGGTCGGTTGGTTCGGTCACTTCGCGGGGCATTCAAGCTGAGGAAAACGCATGAGAGGGACCTAGAAAGACTTACCAAGGTTTAGTGAGGACATGGGGTGTTGGACGGTGGCCGGTGGTGGCGAAGACGGTGGCGTTGGGGCGTTGTCGGCTGGAGAAAACCCGAGGGAGAGAGAGAGAGTTAGAGTCTGGCCATGGCCTCCAAGGAGCACACGGTCACGGGGATGAAGGGGCTAGGGTTAAGGGAACTCACCGGAGGAAGATGAGGTGGCGACGGTGGCTGGACGGTGGCGGCAAGGGCGGTGGAACGACGGCGACGGGAAGAAGCTCGGGCGAGAAACAACCGAGAGGGAGGGAGGTTTCGGGAGAGAGGAGTGAGGGAGAGAGTGACCGAATGAGAGAAAGTGAGGGAGGAGAGAGATGGTGAAGGGTTTAATCAAAGTTTGAATGGGTTAGTGGGAGTTGGTAGCTTGAATAGTAGCAAGGATATGACATGTACTTGACTTGAATGACACTTGATGGACATGATGGATTGCCTTAGAAATTGAGCCTTGAATGATTGATGTGATTGACAAGACATTGATTGATTTGACAACTGATTTGACTTGTCTCGATTTGCATGCCAAATGCACCGATCGGGTCCCGAGCGCGAACGAATTTCAGACAAGATTTGATTTCGATTTACCGAATCTACTCTCAAAAAACCTAATTCAACTAATTCTAAGGACTGAGCATTTTCCGGGGGCATTTCGGTAATTTTCCAATCACGTATTGCTTCACGACGTACACCGGCTGTCTGCCCTTCTGGCGACATTTCTGAAACTGAGTTCATTTCTTAATTGTGTTTATCTTACTCATTTGATTGTCCAAAGTCGGATTTCATTTTGTGGTTAATTTCATTAAATAATGACTGTCTCTGTCTCAGACCAATTGGCGGCTGGTTGGGAAAGTCTTCCCAGATAGCCTTTCCCCTTCGGTTAGTCATCTCAAGGTAGCTAATTCTGAGTGAGCGTCGATCAGAGTGTATTAGCGAAGTATTTCTATTCATTTAGAAATTTCGATAATTGGGTCGAATTTTCAGACTGTCACATTGGGAATCAAAACTGCCGCGACTGTGGCAGGAGGCATGGGAACAGCCCTTGCCCAAGGAAGACGGGATGCTGCTTTGGATGTGGACAGATGGAGCATATTTTGAGGAACTGCCCGAAAAGAGGTCCGAGACCCCCGTTCCAGCCGCAGCAGCAGCCGCCGATGGCGAATGCTCCTCAGGGGAATCAGAACCGCCCACCTGCTCAGGGACGAGTCTACGCAGTGGCGCGAAAGGACGCTGAGAACGCGCCAGGGGTGATCACAAGTACCGTCTCTCTCTGTGGTCATACTGCTTATGCTTTGTTTGATCCGGGAGCGTCGCACTTATTGAAAATAATGCAAAATTTAATTAAAGCCCTGTTTGTAAAATTGAGTCATTCTGGATATAATTGGGCCAAGATGAAAATTTGGAATATTAAAGAACAATGTCACAACTCCTAAAAGTGAAAAATGAAAATAAATTGACTCAAATTGAATTTTTTTAGGCCCGATTCGAGATTATGCTCGTTAAGGAATACACGACCTCGAATTGGATTTTTTAAATTTGCGATGGCCAACATGAAAAGGGATTTAAAGGAAAAATATTGACTATTTTTATGTATTTTTGTGGCCTCAAATGCTATTATTTATTAAATATTTTCCTAATTTCTAAAAATTATATTTAAAAAAATACAAAAAATATGAAAAATTATTTTTTTACTCAAAAGTGGTTGCCTAAGCTTGGCCAAGGCTTCCAAAGTTGATTTTGCAATTTTCTCATTTTTATAGATTTTCTATCAATTTTAGAAAATAAAAATACCGAAAAATACTGAAAATATGAAAAATCATTTTTTGGTTAAAATTGGTTCCCTAGGCTTGGCAAAGGTCTCTAAAGTTAATTTTTTCAAATTTATGAATTTGTATGGATTTTCTATTAATTTTAAAAAAGAAGAAAAGAAAAGGTGATTGAAAATCAGGTGTCAACAGCTGCCCCTCTTTGAAAGGAAGCTCGGTAGAGGTTCATTTCAAAGACGAGACGACACCTGAATCCTAGTCGACTCAACACAATGAAATAAAAAGAGTCATGACATTCGATCTCTAATACCCCTTTTAGCAAATTTCGATCCAAACCCGGTTTGAGGAGGCTTTCATGCGATGAGGGAGAGACAAAGATGAGAATTTACCTGGCACTTACCTGCTCGTTGTATGGCGGTTGCCTGACATGAGTGCTCTGCTGAAAATGAGATGAGAACCTAAGGTTTTGTTATAAGAAAACCTTAGGGTGGTGGAACTTGGACCCGTATGGTAGGTCACCCCATAGTAGATTCCTAATAAAAGGATTCTACTGATTAAAATCGGATTGAATTTTGACCCGTATGGTGGGTCACCCCATGGTAGATTCCTAGTGAAAGGATTCTACTGATTAAATTAAGATTTGACCTGTATGGTAGGTCACCCCATGGAAATGCCTGTAAGAAGGACTTTGGTGCCTGTAAGAAGGACTTTGGTGCCTGTAGAAAGGACTTTGTTTTGCCTGTAAAAAGGACTTTGGTGTGCCTGTAGAAAGGACTTTTGGTTGCCTATAGAAAGGACTTGGTGCCTGTAAGAAGGACTTTTGTGTGCCTGTAGAAAGGACTTGGTGCCTGTAAAAAGGACTTGATGCCTGTAAGAAGGACTTGTGCCTGTAGAAAGGACTTTGATGCCTGTAAAAAGGACTTGGTATGCCTATAAAAAGGACTTGATTTGCCTGTAAGAAGGACTTGGTTTCCTGTAGAAAGGACTTGGTCGCCTGTAGAAAGGACTTTGGTTGCCTGTAAAAAGGACTTTTGATTGCCTGTAGAAAGGACTTGGTCGCCTGTAGAAAGAACTTTGGTCGCCTGTAAAAAGGACTTTGGGAATGGACCGTTCCGTATTGGGGTTTTCAATGGAAGGGCTCCGGAGATAATATACCCTAGATGTCACCTTTTTTGGGTAGACTGAAGAGGTATTGATTGAGAAAATGATTTTTGGGTATATCTGGGATCTAGGGAGATCAAGAATCCTGCAGACGCTCTAACCCAACTTAACTTACCATGAAGGGTGCCATTCTGGGATCTGGGGAAACCAAGAATCTTGCAGACGCTCAAACCCGATTTAACTTACCTTGAAGGGTGTCATTCTGGGATCTAGGGAGACCAGGAATCCTCAAAATCCAACTTAACTTACCTTGAAGGGTGCCATTCTGGGATTTGGGGAAACCAGGAATCCTGCAGACGCTCAAATCCAATTTGACTTATCATGAAGGGTGCCATTCTGGGATCTGGGGAAACCAAAAATCCTGCAGAAGCTCAAACCTAATTTTTGTTATCCCATCACTTTAGGAATAAACCGATGAGGCAAAGATCAAGAACACGAGAGTTGGTCAATCATGATTTGATAAAGCTTGAGAACACGAGATTGTATCAATCGTGAGCTGATGAAGACTTCAGGAGAGTATGTTGATCATGAGTTGCAAGGGTTCAGAAGACTTACCTGGATCTTCTGAGTTAATGATCGAGGCATAGACAGACCGATTGTATCGTGTCTGCTTGCTCACTGAATGACCTTATGTGCTGCAATGGATTTGAGCACCCAGACAATCATCAGAATTGAAAGGTTCAGGTTGCAGATATACTCACCTGAAAATGCTTGGCGAGCATTAGCCAACAGGGCTTGTTTGTTTAATAGCCTCTGGATGAATTTCGAGACCTCGGAGAGTAACTCGACTATTAGGAATGCACTACTTGTCAGACAGTGTCAGAGGTAACATGTGCAAGCATTTTTATCAATAAGTTCATCGGTTCATGCAAAACCATTCAGTTGAGTTTGCAATGATTAAAACCATATGTGTATGCTCATAATATGGATCATGCATGACTATTCTGTCGAGTTTGCATTTCCAATTCTGTCCAAGGAGGTTATCATGTCATGAATACCTCGAATTGAACCTGAATGGGGACTTCAGTCCGAAAGGGCTTTCTCTCACTCTCGAGAAACGCTGTTTATCCGGATTGCAGGATTTGAAAAGAAAGCACTCAACCTTACCATCATCGCATTCAGCGAGGGTCTGAGTAATCTCGCAATTGATACGATCAAGCCGATCTAGAGGTCTTGATTAGGACCGTAATGTGGGTTGGGTCAAAGGCTTATCAAAGGAGACTCATTTCGAGTCAGGGCCATTGACAAAAAAAGGTCTTCATCATCTGCGCCGGGTTTACTGAAAATACCGAAAAATACTGAAAATATGAAAAATCATTTTTTGGTCAAAATTGAATCCCTAGGCTTGGCAAAGGTCTCTAAAGTTAATTTTTTCAAATTTATGAATTTTTATGGATTTTCTATTAATTTTAAAAAAGAAGAAAAGAAAAGGTGATTGAAAATCAGGTGTCAACAGCACTCCTTCGTATCTACATGTTTTGCTGAGTTATCTGGGATGAATATTAAGCCATTGGATGTGACTTTGCATGTAACCACCCCGTTAAAGGATAGAGTGATTGTTGCGTTAGGATGTAAGGGGTGTAAATTAGTTCTGGGCGATAGAGAGGAAGAAATCGATTTAGCTGTTTTGCCTATTTATGATTTCGACGTGATTGTTGGCATGGATTGGTTGGTTAGACATGGGGCAGTAATAGACTGTGGTAGAAGTATGGTACAGCTAAACCCAGTAGGTCACCCTGGGTATGAATTTAGGGGAAATCGAGGAGGAACGTCGATTCCTTGGATCTCGTCGTTGGAAGCGACCAAACTGATGGACGAGGGTTGTCTCGGATTTTTGGCATCAGTGTCAGATTCGACTGCTCAAGAAGTGAAGCTAGATGATGTACCTGTGGTAAGGGAGTACCCGGATGTATTTCCTCAAGAATTGCCTGGCTTGCTACCAGAGCGTGAAGTGGAGTTTGTAATTGAGTTGGCACCTAGAACCGAGCCAATCTCAAAAGCACCGTATAGAATTTCGTTGTCTGAGTTGAAGGAGTTGAAGGTACAGATGCAAGAGCTATTGGATAAAGGATTTATCCGCCCCAGTGCTTCGCCATGGGGAGCTCAAGTGCTGTTTGTTAAGAAAAAGGATGGATCGCTAAGACTGTGCATCGACTACAGGCAGCTGAACCAAGTGACGATCAAGAACAAGTATCCTCTGTTAAGGATTGATGACCTGTTTGACCAGCTTCAAGGCGCATGTGTGTTCTCCAAGATAGACCTAAGTACAGGCTATCACCAATTGAGGATTAAGAAGGAGGACGTGCCTAAAACTGCCTTTAGGACGAGATATGGGCACTACGAGTTCACAGTTATGCCGTTTGGATTAACGAACGCCCGAGCAGCATTTATGGACATGATGAATCGAGTGTTCAAGGAGTTTCTGGATCAGTTCGTGATAGTCTTCATTGATGACATTTTGGTGTATTCGAAGAGTTCTGAGGACCACGAGGAACGCTTAAGGATTGTCCTACAGACGTTAAGGGAACACTCGTTATATGCGAAGTTTAGCAAGTGTGAGTTCTGGTTAAGCAGAGTGGCGTTCCTTGGACACATACTATCTGGAGAAGGAATATCAGTGGATCCAGCAAAGATCGAGGCTGTAGAGAAGTGGCCGAGGCCAACAACTGTGACTGAAGTACGAAGTTTTCTTGGATTGGCTGGCTACTATAGACGCTTTGTGGAAAGGTTCTCGGTGATAGCGTCTCCTCTGACCCATTTGTTGAAGAAGGAAACAAGGTTTGAATGGACTGAGAAATGCGAGGAAAGTTTTCAAGAGTTGAAGGATCGATTAACCTCCGCACCAGTGTTAACCATCCCGTCTGGACCTGGAGGATTTGAGATATACAGTGATGCGTCATTAAGAGGATTGGGATGTATCTTGATGCAGCATGGACGAGTAGTAGCTTATGCATCTCGGCAGTTGAGGCCGCATGAGGTGAACTACCCGACGCATGACTTGGAGTTAGCTGCCATAGTGTTCGCATTGAAAATTTGGAGGCATTACCTGGTGGGAGAGAAGTTTCAGATTTTTACGGATCATCAGAGTTTGAAGTATTTGTTTTCACAGAAAAAGTTGAACATGCGGCAACGTCGTTGGATGGAGCTGTTGAAGGACTACGACTGTGATATTCTGTACCATCCAGGAAAGGCAAATAAAGTGGCGGATGCTCTAAGTAGGAAGTCGAGCATTGCGCATATGATGGTCAAGGAGTGGACATTACTGGAGGAAATCAGAGATTCTGAGTTCAAGGTCGAGGTAGGAAACCTCTCAAGTCTGATGGCTACGTTGCAGATCGAACTAGAGATTCAGCTGAGGATCAAAGAGCTGCAGTCTATAGACCCGGATATCCAGAAGATTATGTCGATGAATGCAGATGAGAGGAAAGCTGAGTTCCAAGTAACTGCTGATGGAATATTGAAGTTTAGAGGACGTTTGTGCGTGCCAAACGATGAAAAGCTGAAGGAAAGGATTTTGTCTGAGACGCACAGAAGTAACTACAGTATTCATCCAAGGAGTACGTGCCACGCCCTGAACCCTAATGGGGCACACGGCATCCCATTCCTGCGGAAGATTCTCACCCTCGCTCATCAGGTTTATTATATGCGACGGCCCAGGAGAACCTATCGTCGCGACCAGACGACGAGTCCTTCGTCTAACTCTCGAACCTGCGAAAAACGTGCCTCCTACCATACATACATGCATACAGAACGGAGGGGTAGAACGAACAGTATAAACACAAATAATAATATATACATATCAACATCAGCGTTAGGTACAGACCCCCAAAAAGACACCACAATCTACAGTCAAACCTACGCTCTTCCTAACACCAAAATACTAGACCAGCATCAGGGACTCAGTCTACCTCGTGCTCCTCCTCGGAATCCTCCACGGGGTCCTCTTCTGGGTCCTCCTCATCGGTATCCATGGCATCGCCCTCCTCGTGGCCATCAATCTCGGAGCGTCCAGGAGACGGCAATTCCTGCACTAGGTCGGGGTCGATCACCTAGCCTCCATACTCGGCAGACTGCAGCCAAAATGGGTCCTCCTCTATGGGTATTGGGGAGTCACGCTGCGGTCCCTCAAAGCCGTGAAGGCCCTCTCTAAACCAAGCTTCGAATCTATGGGGCACTAGGTAGGGTCCACCCTGATCTACGAGTACAGTCGTCACATGCCTATGCCATAGTGTAGCGTGCATATCAAAATGGAGGGTGATCTGAGTGTCCATCTGAATCGGCAATCTAAAAAGCACCGGGGGTGCAGCCATCACTAACGTCCAGGATTTGAAAAGGAAGGTAACCACCACCAGTGAGTCGAGGACTCAGCAAGCTCACCACTAATCCTAGCGTAGGGTAGGGTATACAAGAGGGGTCGGTCCTATCCAGTAAACTAGGGTTCACGGTCCAAGGTTCAGACGCTCTCGATCTCCCTAGTTACCAAGTCCCAACGTATAACGCACAAAGCATAGCAATGCAGTTCGTACAAACAGACGGGCAATATAAACAATCAACCAAGATGCCATATGCAGTGATGCAGGCCTCAGACAGCCATATCGGATCCCACGGATCATGCTCGGGCCTCAACCGGCCATAATGGATCGAACCCGCCTATCGCTCCAATTCCCATCAGGGCTCATTCTCAGTGCCACACGGCAAATACCACACTGCGTTTCTGACGCCTTACGTTGGTCTCCCTTTTCTCTCCATTTCCCATCTTGGGTACATTCTCATGTCACATCTTCGGTGACTCATGCAATGCTCTGAATGTATGCGGGGCCCAAATGATTGCATCAGTAGTTCAAACACAGAGCATGCATGCCAAAGTATACGAGTACCAGAACAGAGTACATCAATTGATCGTCTAATAAATCTCATGTTCACCATGTCATACAATCATAGGACTAGTGCCATATACTCAGATTCTCGATCATCTAGGCTCGCCTTAACATCTTACTCGCGATCCTATAATAATATTGCTCACCATAGGCGATCCCCTAATTGAACCCATATGAACCAAGGTTTAACCTAAGTAAGGGTCTAATTAATTAAGTTAAGTTCGACTGGGCCTAAGGCCCACTTCAAGATTTGAGGCCCATGATTTAATTCTTAAATTAAATATACGGTTTGGGCCCATTATTATATTAATTTCGTGGGAGGCCTAAGCCCATTTTTAGAGATTAACCCATTCAGCCCATTTTGACTATTTTAGGCCCATTTCGCTATCCTAAGTCCATATACATTATTGGACTTCATATTTTAGCATTTTGAACATAACTTAGGCCCAACTAATTTAAAATTTCGTGCACTAGGGCCCACTAGCAAGATTTAGGTCCAATTAAAACCAGTTAAGCCCAATTAGTCTAGAATTGGGCCCCCAAGCCCATCTACATTACCTTGGCCCGTTATACTACACGCCTAAGTCACTATTGCAGCCCACCAATCATGTTTTCAAGGCCCAATTTGTCTAATAAATTCGTCCATTAACCTGCCCATTAGAGTACCTAGGCCCGATAGCTTATACAAGGTTAATTTCGCATAGTTTTAAGCCCTCGAGCCCACCAATCATACACGGCCCACCTCTAGCACGCCTATCCCATACATTGCAGCCCACACTTAACATTTCTAAGCCAAATTTGCATGCCAACAGCCCCCAAGTTTCACCCAAACGAAGTTCCCTTGAGTTGACTTAATGTGCATTTCACAAAATCATTCAATTTATGCCTAAACCGAAATCACTAACCCTTCCATGCACCATACCACACTCAAATACATCTAGCCTAAGCCAAGGTTAGTGGTAGAGCTCACCTTGGTTGGACCGAAATGAAGACGAAGACGACGAAGGCTCAATCGGCCCGATTAGGCGTTCACGATCTAACGGGGAGTAGGGGCTGTTCGCGGACGATCCGTCCACTTCCAAGAGCTCCACGGACCTAAAAGCGTTAGTTCTAGACATTAGAGAGGTTGAGGGAGAGAATGGATCAAGCTTGGGCAGCTCGAAGGCTCACGGCCAAGCCGATGGCGACGAACGACGACGACGAAGAGGGACGGTAAGGGTCGGTCGGGCTGCAAGGGAGGTTCTCAAGGCCACGAAAATGAGAATGAGAGGGCTTAGAAGACTTAACAAGATGAGCCAAGGGAGAGGGAGCCGACGGCAAGGGCGGACGGCGGCGTTGGAGGCGGCTTCGGGTGGACGAAGCAAGGAGAAGCCGAGGAAGAAGAAGAAGAAAATGAAGAGAGAAAGAGGGAGGAGGGGTCACGGCCGAATGGGAGAATGAGGGAGGAGAGAGAGTGTGGAGGCTTAATAAAACATAAGAGACAAAATGGAAAACTGGAGATAGTGGAGTGGTTAGAGGGGTACTAGTGTTTAGGATGTGACTTGTACTCTTGATTGAATGACACTTGAATGACTTGATGGATTGCCTTGGAAATTGTGCCAAGATGTGATTGATTGATTGACAAGACTTTTGATTGATTTGACAACTGATTTGACTTATCTCGATTTGCGTGCCAAATGCACCGATCGGGTCCCGAGCGCGAACGAATTTCAGACAGGTTTTGATTTCGATTAATCGAATCTACTCTCAAAAATCCTAATTCAACTAATCCTAAGGACTGAGCAATTACCGGGGGCATTTCGGTAATTTTCCAATCACGTCTTGCTTCACGACGTACACCGGCTGTCTGCCCTTCTGGCGACATTTCTGAAACTGAGTTCGTTTCTTAGTTGTGTTTGTCTTACTGATACGATTGTCCAAAGTCGGATTTCATTTTGTGGTCAATTTCATTAAATAACGACTCTGTCTCTGTCTCAGACCAACGGGCGGCTGTTTGGAAAATTCTTCCCAGACAGCCTTTCCCCTTCGGTTAGTCATCTCAGGGTAGCTAATCCTGAGTGAGCGTCGATCAGAGTGTATTAACGAAGTACATCCATTCATTTAGAAATTCCGATGATTGGGTCGAATTTTCAGACTTGAATGCATACAGAACAGAGGGGTAGAATGAACAGTATAAACACAAATAACAATATATACATATCAACATCAGCGTTAGGTACAGACCCCCAAAAAGAAACCACCATCTACAGCCAAAACCTACGCTCAAGCAAACCCTAAAAGACAAGACCAGCATCAGGGACTCAGTCCTCCTCAGGCTCCTCCTCGGAATCCTCCACAGGGTCCTCTTCTGGATCCTCCTCATCTGTATCCATGGCATCGCCCTCCTCGTGGCCGTCAATCTCAGATCGTCCAGGAGACGGCAACTCCTACAGTGGATCGGGGTCAATCACCTGGCCTCCATACTCGGCAGGCTGCAGCCAAAACGGGTCCTCCTCCATGGGTATCGGAGAGTCTCGCTGGGGTCCCTCGAAACCATGAAGGCCTTCTCTAAACCAAGCCTCGAACCTATGGGGTACAAGGTAGGGTCCACCCTGATCTACTAGTACAGTCGTCACATGCCTATGCCATAGAGTAGCGTGCATGTCAAAATGGAAGGTGATCTGAGTATCCATCTGAATCGGCAGTCCAAAAAGCATCGGGGATGCAGCCATCACTGGCGTCTGGGATCTGAAAAGGAAGGTAACTACCACCAGTGAGTCGAGGACTCAGCAAGCTCACCACTAATCCTAGCGTAGGGTAGGGTATACAAGTGAGGTCGGTCCTAGCCAGTATCTAGGGTTCAGGGTTCAGAGTCCAACCACTCTCGATCTCCCAAGATACTATAGCCCGTCGTAACCAACACGAACCACGTAATAATGCAAGTTATACAATACAGACGGGCACTATCAAACAATCAGCAATCATGTCATGTAACGCTGCATGCCTCAAACGGCCATCTCAGATCCCACGGATCATGCTCGGGCCTCAACCGGCCATAACGAATCTCAACGGATCAAGCCCGCCTATCGCTCCAAATCCCATCAGGGCTCATTCACATTTCCATACGGCAATACCACACTGCGTTTCTGACGCCTTACGTTGGTCTCCCTTTTCTCTCCATTTCCCATCTTGGGCACATTCTCATGTCACAACTCCGGTGACTCATGCAATGCTCTGAATGTATGCGGGGCCCAAATGATTGCATCAGTAGTTCAAACACAGAGCATGCATGCCAAAGTATACGAGTACCAGAACAGAGTACATCAATTGATCGTCTAATAAATCTCATGTTCATCATGCCATACGATCATAGGACTAGTGCTATATACTCAGATTCTCGATCATCTAGGCTCGCCTTAACATCTTACTCGCGATCCTATCATACTATTGCTCACCATAGGCGATCCCCTAATTGAACCCATATAAACCAAGGTTCAACCTAAGTAAGGGTCTAATTAATTAAGTTAAGTTCAACTGGGCCTAAGGCCCACTTCAAGATTTGAGGCCCACGATTTATTTCTTAAATTAAATATATGGTTTGGGCCTATTATTATTATATCAAATTCGTGTAGGGCCCAAGCCCGATATTCAAAGTAGGTTTAGAAAGCCCATTTTAACCCATTTAGGGTCAATTAAAGTGAATTTTCGTTCATTAGTGGCCCCCTACTTAGTTTAGGCCCAATTAGTCATATCTTGGCCCAATTAGTAGAAATAAAAGTTCCCAAACCCATTCACTTACCACGGCCCATTTACTTCGCGCCCAAGCCTACACAATCAACCCTTAAATAAGCATTTCTAGGCCCCACTAAAATAGATTTTCGTCCATATGAAGGTCCATTAAGTTTACTTGAGCCCATTAGTTCATTTTTGGTTATTTTAGCTCAATTTGAGCCCCCAAGCCCAAACACATGCTTCGGCCCACTAATCCACACGCCTAAGCCATCCCTTGCAGCCCATGGTCACACTTTGAAGCCCAAATTCCTCTAATCCAGCCCGCAAGATTTATCCACAACCACACGTACGTAACTAGTCTTGAATAAACTAGCCTAATCCATGCTTAATCATGCATAATCCATCCATAACAGCCCATGACATTTTAAACCCACAAGCATACATCGAACCTAGGCCAAGATTAGAGGGTACACTTACCTTAGTTGGACCGAAATTGACAATGACGGACGATGGAGCAAAGAACGGTTGAATGAGCTTTCGGCCAAGAGAGGGTGGCCGGCGTTTGGGGGCTGTTGGTGTCAGCTCCAAAGGTTTCCCTAGGACCTAGAGACATGATTTAACACGACAAAGCAAGTGAGGAACCGGAAAAAGGCAAGAGGGTTTGATCGGGTCCAAGTTGAGGCCAAAACGACAAATGGAACGTCGATGAAGAGTGGGGTTGTTTCGGGTAGCAAGGGGAGTAATTAAGTCATGAAACTTGTAGGGAAGGTAGCTAGAACACTCACCTAGAGATGGGAACGGACGGCGGCAGCTGGCTTGGCCGGATGGCGGGGGAACGACGGACGGCGTCGGGCGGCTTCAAGGAGGAACCGAGAGAGAGAGGGACGGTGAGGTAAGATCGGGACGGCTCCAAGGTGGTTTTCAAACCACGAAACAACAAGGAGAGAGAGAGAGAAGAGGCTTACCACGTAAAGAAGGAGGCGTGAGGGCGGTGGCCGAACGTGGAGCGGCCGCGGTGAGGCGTGGTGGTGGCCGGCGGATGAAGGAAAGCAAGGAGAAGAAGAAGAAGATGGGAGAATTCGGTGAAGAAGAGAGAGAGAGTGAATGGCCGAATGAGAGGGAGAGAGAGGAGAGAGAGATAATGAAGTTTAATCCAAAATTTAAAAATATGATAGTGGGTTAGGTATTGGGGTAATAGTGTTAGAATAGTGACATAGATGAGACATGTACTTGACAAGTTGATAGATGGATTTGATGGGTTGTCATGCCTTGGAAATTGTGCCAAGATGTGATTGATTGATTGACAAGACATCGATTGATTTGACAACTGATTTGGCTTGTCTCGATTTGCATGCCAAATGCATCGATCGGGTCCCGAGCGCGAATGAATTCTAAACAAGATTTGATTTCGATTTACTGAATCTACTCTCAAAAATCCTAATTCAACTAATCCTAAGGACTGAGCATTTACCGGGGGAATTTCGGTAATTTTCCAATCACGTCTTGCTTCATGACGTACACCGGTTGTCTGCCCTTCTGGCGACTTTTCCGAAACTGATCTCATTTCCTAATTGTGTTTATCTTACTGATTCGATTGTCCAAAGTCGGATTTTATTTTGTGGTCAATTTCATTAAATAACGACTCTGTCTTTATCTCAGACCAACGGGCGGCTGTTTGGAAAATTCTTCCCATATAGCCTTTCCCCTTCGGTTAGTCATCTCAGGGTAGCTAATCCTGAGTGAACGTCGATCAGAGTGTATCAACGAAGTATTTCCATTCATTTAGAAATTCCGATACTTGGGTCGAATTTTCAGACTGTTACAATTCTTCCCTTCTTATAAAAATTTCGTCCTCGAAATTTACAATCCACCAATCCTTACAACAAAACAGAAATTATACTGGCTATTCAAACAGATGCGGATACTTCTTCTTCATCTAGTTCTCACTTTCCCAAGTTGCTCCTTCGGTCTCATGATGCTCCCAGATAACCTTGACTAGCGGTATCGTCTTGTTCCTCAAGACCTGCTCCTTACGATCTTCAATTTTTATTGGCCTTTCCACATATGAGACGCGGTCATCCACTTCAATGACTTCATGATCGAGTATATGGCCAGGGTCCGGCTCGTACTTCCGGAGCATCGATACATGAAACACGTTGTGAATCTGCGACAAGTTCGGCGGCAATGCTAGACGATAAACCAGTGTTCCGATCTTCTCCAGGATCTCGAATGGCCCAACAAATCTTGGACTAAGCTTCTCTTTCTTGCCAAATCGAGATAGTCCTCGCATCGGCGACACCTTCAGAAAGACATGATCTCCAACTTGAAATTCCAATGGCTTACGTCTCTTGTCTGCGTAACTCTTCTGCCTACTCTGAGCGGTCCTCAGTCTATCCTTGATCACTTTAACTACCTCAACTGATTATTGCACTAACTTTGGACCTGTTATACTTTTCTCACCAACCTCGTCCCAACAAATAGGAGTTCTGCAGGCTCTCCCATACAGTGCCTCAAACGATGCCATTCTAATACTCTGCTGATAGCTGTTGTTGTAGGCAAATTCCACCAAGTGTAACTGTTCTTCCCAGCCTCCTTTGAAATCAATTACGCACGCTCTCAACATGTCCTCCAGAGTCTGTATAGTCCTTTCCGACTGACCGTCTGTCTGAGGATGGTAGGCTGTACTGAATCTCAACTCTGTTCCCAAGGCACCCTGCAAACTCTTCCAAAATGTGGCTGTCACGCCCCGGATCCCTTCTCGGGAATGCGGCATCCCGTTCCTGCGGAAGATACACCTCGCGCTCGCCTGGTTCACGATAAGCGACGGCCCAGGGATACTTTCTCTTCGTCGCGACCAGACGACGCAACTTGCGCCAAATTCTCATACCTGCGGAAGCGTGGCTCCTATCCATACACACAAGCATACATAGCAAAGGGGTAGCATGGACAAGATAAACATAAACAACATTTCATAAATACGATTAGCGTTAGGTACAGACTACCAAAAGAAAACCACTAGCTGTAGATCATCCTACGCTCTATTAATCCTCAAAACATCGGGATTCTGCCATGACTCAGTCCTCCTCGTCGGAATCCTCCACAGGGTCCTCCTCTGGATCCTCCTCCTCGGTATCCATCGCATCGCCCTCCTCGTGGCCATCTATCTCGGAGCGCCCTGGAGACGGCAACTCCTGCTTCGGGTCGGGGTCGATCACCTGGCCTCCATATTCTGCAGGCTGGAGCCAAAATGGGTCCTCCTCCATGGGAATCGGGGGATCTCTCTGGGGTCCCTCAAAGCCATGTAGGCCCTCTCTAAACCAAGCCTCGAATCTATGGGGCACTAAATAAGGACCTCCCTGATCTACGAGCACAGTCGTCACATGCCTATGCCACAGGGTAGCGTGCATATCAAAATGGAGGGTAACCTGGGTGTCCATCTGGATCGGCAGACCAAAAAGCATCGGTGGCGCATCCATCACTGGCGACCTGGATCTGAAAAAGGTGGCAACCAACGCCAGTGAGTCGAGGACTCAGCAAGCTCACCACTAATCCTAGCGTAGGGTAGGATATACGAGTAGGGTCGGTCCTAACTAGTAACTAGGGTTTGGTACTCGGAGTCCAACGCTCTCGATCTCCCCAGTTATCATCACGCCTCATATAGCCCATACGAGTTTCGTCACAACAATTCATGAAATACAGACGGGCAATATCGACAATCAGCAATAACATTATGCAAATGCCACAGGCCTCAAACGGCCATCACAGATCCCATGGATCAGCCCGCCTATCACTCCAATTCCCATCAGGGCTCTACCAACAGTGCCATACGGCATGCCACGCTGCGTCTCGGACGCCTTATGCTGGCCTCCCTTTTCTCTCCATCTCCCATCAGGGCGCTACCAACAGTGCCACACGGCATAATTCTCGGTGCCACATAGGCCCGTACCACACTGCGTTTCTGACGCCTTACGTTGGTCTCCCTTTTCTCTCCATTTCCCCTCAGGGCACAATCTCATGTCACATTCCCAGTGACTCATGCAATGCTCTGAATGTATGCAGGGCCCAGATGATCACATCAATAATTCAACACAGAGCATGCATGCCAATAATCATAAGTGCAAGACAGAGCACATCAATCGACCAACTGATACATCTCATGATCAACGAGCCAAGCAGACGTAGATCAATTATCTCTATCCACAAAGTTTCGATAATCCAAGTCCGCCTTACATCTTAAACAAAAGTCTACTATACTATCAATTATCCAAGGACAATCCACTAATCGAGCCCATATAAACCAAGGTCTAATCTGATGAAGGGCCTCTAATTACTCAAGCTAAGTTCGACTGGGCCTAAGGCCCACTTCAATAGTTGAGGTCCAATGATTAATTCTTAAATTAATTCATATGGGTTGGGCCTATTATTTTATTAAATTCGTGTGAGGCCCAAGCCCATTTCTAAAGGTTTACTATTCAAGCCCATATTCATTATTTTAGGCCCAATTTGAATACCCAAGCCCATATACATTTTTGGGTTTCATTCTTTAATGTTCATGGACTTAATTTAGGCCCAATTTAAGAGGATTTTCGTCCATTAGTGGCCCACCAGCTAGATTTGGCCCATTTTGATTAGTTTTGGCCCAATTACTTAATTTTAAAGCTTTCAAGCCCATTAGTTCCCTTTTGCCCTTTAAGTACACGCCTAAGCCCACACTTGCAGCCCACAATTTACGTTTTTAAGGCCCGTTCAAGTTATTAGTTTCGTCCATGGGCGAGTCCTTTGGAATGTCTCCGGCCCGTTAGCTTATTTTGGGTTAAATTGGTCCAAATTAAGTCCCCTAGGCCCATTAGTTGGTTCGGCCCATCCCTCACACGCCTACTCTTCTCATCGCAGCCCACAAATACCTTTTTGAAGCCCAAGTTCACTCACCAGCAGCCCCTTAAATTGGCCCAATCAAGATTTCAACATGTTAACCTAAGGTAAACTTAATCTTAATCTCATTTCAAACCCACATCAAGCCTAATCAACCTCTAACATACCATCTTACACGCATATACTACTAACCTAGGCTAGAATTAGTAGTAGAGCTTACCTAAACGGGTTGGGTTGGAGTAGACGACGACGGAAGACACCGAGCGGCTCAAAATGGCCCTCGGCCAAAGGAGGATGGTCGGCGTTTGGGGGCTGATCCGGCGCCTTCCAAGGCTTTCCAAGGACCTAGAATGATGGTTGAACATGCCAAAAGAAGTGAGGAACCATGGAAAGGCAAGGTGACTCGGCCGGGTCCAAAATGAAGCGAAACGACGAGCCGAATGACGAAGGAAAACGGGGCTATTTAGGGTGTTCCATGGGGTGTTCCAGCCATGGAATACAACTAGAAGTGAGCTAGGAAGACTTACCAAGGGAAGCTACGAGGATGGCGGTGGCTGGGAGGGCCGAACGGCGGCGACAATGGAGGAGCTCGGGGGGACGACGGCGACGGCAAGGAGAAGAAGAAGGAGAAGAAAATAAAGAAGAGAGGGAGAGAGGGAATGCTCGGCCGAATGGGAGAAAAATGAGAGAGGAGAGAGAGTGAGGTTTTCATCCAAGTATATAGCCAAAATTTCAAATAATGGGTAAGTGGGATTAGGTAGAATAGTGACATGGATTTGTACTTTGGTGTGACATTAGTACCTTGACATGTTGATTGATTTATGGATTGACTTGCATTGGGAATTGGACCAAGATTGACTTGTCTTGGAAATTGAACCATGATGTGATTGATGTGATTGACAAGACGTTTGATTGATTTGACAACTGATTTGACTTGCCTCGATTTGCGTGCCAAATGCACCGATCGGGTCTCGAGCGCGAACGAATTTTAGACAGGAATTGATTTTGATTAGCCGAATCTACTCTCAAAAATCCTAATTCTATTAATCCTAAGGACTGAGCATTTACCGGGGGCATTTCGGTAATTTTCCATTGACGTCTTGCTTCTCGACGTACACCGGCTGTCTGCCCTTCTGGCGACATTTCTGAAACTGACTTTATTTCTTAATTGTGTTTGTCTTACTAATTCGATTGTCCGAAGTCGGAATTCATTTCGTGGTCAATTTCATTAATTTACGACTCTGTCTCTGTCTCAGACCAACGGGCGGCTGTTTGGAAAATTCTCCCCAGTTAGCCTTTCTCCTTCGGCTGGTCATCTCAAGGTAGCTAATCCTGAGTGAGCGTCGATCAGAGGGTATTAACGAAGTGTTTCCATTCCTTTAGAAATTCCGATATTTGGGTCGAATTTTCAGACTGTTACAACTCTTCCCTTCTTATAAAAAATTTCATCCTCGAAATTTACATCCACCAATCCTTACAACAAAAATGGAGATTACATCGATCTACTCAAATAGGTACGGATACTTCTTCTTCATTTCATCCTCGCTTTCCCAAGTAGCTCCTTCAGTTCCATGGTGTTCCTAGATAACCTTGACCAGCGGAATCATCTTATTCCTTAAGACCTGCTCCTTACGATCTTCAATCCTTACTGGCCTTTCCACGTATGAGACGCGGTCATCAATTTCAATGACTTCATGATCGAGTATATGGCCAGGGTCCGGCTCGTACTTTCGAAGCATTGAAACATGAAACACATTATGAATCTGCGATAAGTTCGGCGGCAATGCTAGACGATAAGCCAGTGTTCCGATCTTTTCCAGGATCTCGAATGGCCCAACAAATCTTGGACTCAGCTTTCCCTTCTTGCCAAACCGAGATAGTCCTCGCATCGGCGACACCTTCAGAAACACATGATCTCCAACTTGGAATTCCAATGGCTTACGTCTCTTGTCTGCATAACTCTTCTGCCTACTCTGCGCAGTCCTCAATCTGTCTCTGATCACTCTGACTGCCTCAACTGACTGCTGCACTAATTCTGGGCCTGTTATGCTTTTCTCACCAACTTCGTCCCAACAGATTGGCGTTCTACAGGCCCTTCCATACAGTGCCTCAAATGGTGCCATTTTGATACTCTGCTGGTAGCTGTTGTTGTAGGCGAATTCCACCAAATGCAACTGCTCTTCCCAACCTCCTTTGAAATCAATCACACAAGCTCTCAACATGTCTTCCAAAGTCTGTATCGTCCTTTCCGACTGACCATCTGTCTGAGGGTGGTAAGCTGTACTGAATCTTAACTCTGTTCCCAGCGCACCCTGCAGACTCTTCCAAAATGTAGCGGTGAAGCGAGGATCTCTGTCTGATACAATACTTACTGGTACCCCATGCAATCTCACTATCTGCCTCACGTACAATTCAGCCAACTTTTCCAAGGTAGAGTCCTTTCGTACTGCAATGAAATGAGCTGATTTCGTCAGTCTGTCCACGATTACCCAAATCGAATCATTGCCTCTCTGACTTCTTGGCAATCCTGTCACAAAATCCATAGTGACATGCTCCAATTTCCACTCTGGGATTTCCAATGGTTGCAATAATCCTCCAGGCTTGCAATGCTGTGCCTTTACCTGTTGACACGTCAGACACTTAGCTACATGCTTAGCCACATCCACCTTCATTCCATTCTACCAATAGTGCTGACGCAAATTTTGATACATCTTAGTACTCCCTGGATGAATACTGTAGTTACTTCTGTGTGCCTCGGACAAAATCTTCTCTTTTAGCGCCTCGTCATTAGGCACGCACAGACGTCCTCTAAACTTCAATATTCCGTCAGTAGTCACTTGGAACTCAGCCTTCCTCTCGTCTGCATTCATCGCCACAATCTTCTGAATGTCCGGGTCCGTAGATTGCATCTCCTTGATTCTTAGCTGAATCTCTGGTTCGATCCGCAACGTAGCCATCAAACTGGAGAGGGTTCCTACCTCAACCTTAAACTCAGAATCTCTGATCTCCTCCAGTAAGGTCCACTCCTTGACCATCATATGCGCAACGCTCGACTTCCTACTCAGAGCATCCGCTACCTTATTCGCCTTTCCTGGATGGTATAGAATATCACAGTCGTAGTCCTTCAACAACTCCATCCAACGACGCTGCCTCATATTCAGCCCCTTCTGCGAGAACAGATACTTCAAACTCTGATGGTCCGTAAAAATCTGGAATTTCTCTCCCACCAGATAATGCCTCCAAATCTTTAATGCAAAGACAATCGCAGCTAACTCCAAGTCGTGCGTCGGGTAATTCATCTCATGCGGCCTCAACTGTCGAGATGCATAAGCTACCACTCGTCCATGCTGCATCAAGACACACCCCAATCCTCTTAATGACGCATCGCTGTATATCTCAAATCCTCCTGGTCTAGACGGAATGGTTAAGACTGGTGCGGAAGTCAATCGATCCTTCAACTCCTGAAAACTCTCCTCGCATTTCTCAGTCCATTGAAACTTTGTTTCCTTCTTCAACAAACGCATCAGAGGAGACGCTATCACAGAGAATCTTTCCACGAAGCGTCTATAATACCCAGCCAATCCAAGGAAACTTCGCACTTCCGTCACGGTCGTAGGTCTCGGCCATTTCTCTACTGCTTCAATCTTAGATGGGTCTACTGATATTCCTTCTCCAGATACTATATGACCAAGAAACGCCACTCTGCTCAGCCAGAACTCACACTTACTGAACTTCGCATACAACGAATGTTCCCTTAGCGTTCGCAGGACGATCCTTAAGTGTTCTTCGTGGTCCTCAGAACTCTTCGAATATACCAAGATGTCATCAATGAAGACTATCACGAATTGATCCAAAAACTCCTTGAACACTCGATTCATCATATCCATAAATGCGGCTGGAGCATTTGTCAATCCAAACGGCATAACGGTGAACTCATAGTGCCCATACCTCGTCCTAAAAGCAGTCTTGGGCACGTCCTCCTTCTTAATCCTCAATTGGTGATAGCCTGTCCTTAGGTCTATCTTGGAGAACACACATGCACCTTAAAGTTGGTCGAACAGGTCATCAATCCTTGGTAGAGGATACTTATTCTTGATCGTCACTTGGTTCAGTTGTCTATAATCGATGCACAGTCTTAGTGATCCATCCTTCTTCTTAACAAATAGCACCGGAGCTCCCCACGGCGAAGCACTGGGGCGGATAAATCCTTTATCCAGCAGCTCTTGCATTTGCACCTTCAATTCCTTCAATTCCGATAACGACATCCTATACGGTGCTTTCGAGATCGGCTCCGTTCCAGGTGCCAATTCAATCATAAATTCTACTTCACGCTCAGGTGGCAATCTAGGCAACTCTTGAGGAAATACATCCGGATACTCACTTACTATAGGCACTTCCTCTAACTTCATTTCTTGAGCAGTCGAATCTGATACTGATGCCAAAAATCCTAAGCAACCTTCATCCATTAACTTGGTCGCCTCTAAAGATGAGATCCAAGGAATCGACGTTCCTCCACGATTTCCTTTAAATTCATACCCAGGGTGGCCTACTGGGTTTAGCTGTATCATACTCCTACCACAGTCTATCACTGCCCCATGCCTAACTAGCCAATCCATGCCAACAATCACATCAAAATCATACATGGGCAGGACAGCTAAGTCAATCTCTTCTTGCCTATCGCCCAGAGCTAACTTACACCCCTTACACCCTAACGCAACAACTACTCTATCCTTCAACGGGGTGGTTACATGCAAAGTCACATCCAACGGCTTAACATTCATCCCAGACAACTCAACAAAACGTGCAGATACGAAAGAGTGCGACGCTCCCGGATCAAACAAGGCATAAGCGGTATGACCACAGAGAGAAACGGTACCTGTGATCACCCCTGGCGCATTCTCAGCGTCCTTGCGCGCCATTGCATACACTCGTCCCTGAGCCGGCGGACGGTTCTGGTTTCCTTGCGGAGCGTTCACCATCTGCGGTTGCTGCTGTTGTTGCTGGAATGGGGGTCTCTGGCCTTTCCTCGGGCAGTTCCTCAGGATATGCCCCGTTTGGCCACATCCAAAGCAGCCTCCAGTCTTCCTCGGGCAAGGGCTGTTCCCGTGCCTCCTGCCACAGTCACGGCAGACCTGATTCCCAAGGAACGATGGCTTTCCCAGGGTTCTCCTCGCAGGTGGAACGAACCTGCGGTTGTCCTTCATTGGCCTCTTGCCAAAGTCTCTGAAGTTCCTCCTTGGCACAAACCGCGATCCAGATGCGGCGGCCTTTTCTTGCAGATCCCGCTCTATCGCCAGGGCTCGCTCATAGATCTCATTGTAGTCCCTTAGCCCAGTGGCGATGATCATAATCTTCAACTCGGGCCTCAATCCTTCCCTGAATCTCCTGGCCTTATCCCATGGGTCGTCAATCAGCCTTCGTGCGAACTTGGACAGCCTGGCAAATTCGCCCTCATATTGGTCCACAGTCAGCGATCCTTGGCGGAGCCTGATGAACTCTTCCATTTTCCTTTCCTGGGCTGCCTCAGAGAAATACTTGCCATTGAATGCTGTACAGAAGGCGGTCCAGTTCGGCCTCATACCATCCGGAAAGACTCGCCCTCTAGTGGCTTTCCACCAATCATCTGCAGTACCCTGAAGTTGATAAGTTGCCAACGAGACTTTCTCCTCATCTGCGCAACCCAACACGGAGAAAGCCTTCTCCAGCTGCTCGATCCACAAGGCAGCTACCTCTGGACCACCACTGCCATCAAACTTCGACGGCTGCAACTTCAGAAATTGCTCCACCATATGATGAGTCTGACGTCCACCATTTCCATGCCCATTGCCTCCATTGGCTCCATTTGCAGCGGCCAAGGCGGCCTCAGCTGCTTGGGCAACAGTGGCAGCTCTCTCAGCAGCTTGCCTAGCCATCAAGTTACTCACTTCAGTCAGAACTCTCATCATTTCTTCGATTCTGGGGTCCCCTTCAGACTCAGGAGCCCTCGAGCTCGATGCACCAGCAGTCGGTCTTCTGCCCCTATTGCTCATCCTTGCTAAAACTCACACCTAAAACAAACGAAATTCCCATTCAGGAATTCGAAATTCTAAATCTAGCAACCAAGCTTTCGTCTACTGTCGCGTCCACTGACATGTATATGCATGTAAATAATCGCTGCAGCTTAAATGCAGTTGAACCCGGTCGACATCTAGACTCAACCCTGCAAATGCATAACCCAGGCCACTCTGTTCGCAACCTCAACTAGAAGCCTGTCGGGACCCGCTTCCTTGATCAGGTCTTTGCCCCGGCGACCACTCCCCGCCCTCATCGTTTCTTGGTGCGAACAGTTGTCCTAAGAAATTCATAGACAAAGAGAATCCCACTCCACGTGTCCCATACCACGCTTCATCACAGTTTTTAGACGTCCCGTCAATCCTGTCCCATACCAGGCTGACGGTCACTAAATCCAACAACATGAATGCATGCATTTCTTTCAAAATCCAAATCTCCTTTTTCAACAATGATTTTCCATTTCTAAACCATTTTGCTTTCGGTGCAGAAATCCTGCAATGCATGATGGTCAAGCAGCGCGCGACAGCCGACTAGGCATACAATCACATGCAATACCTCACGGATTAACATTCAGCAATCAGCATTCAAGCGCCCAACTCATGGGGCTTTGCCATAGAACCTTACCTCAGGTCCTGACGCACCTGCAGCTTAGCATGAAATACCTTATCCCAAGGTTACTCTAGACAATCAATTCCGCTAAGCAATCACATGCGCCAACCAAATCATGCATTCTACCCTTCCTAATCCTTAGGTCTAGGGTCTGTCTAACTAACTACCCCAAAATCATCAGCCTTATCACTCGAAACCTCGAACGGTCTCGTATCGAGCTGACCTTGCTCTGATACCACTCGAACGGTGATGTCACGCCTCGGATCCCTTCTCGGGAATACGGCATCCCGTTCCTGCGGAAGATACACCTCGCGCTCGCCTGGTTCACGATAAGCGACGGCCTAGGGATACTTTCTCTTCGTCGCGACCAGACGACGCAACTTGCGCCAAATTCTCATACCTGCGGAAGCGTGCCTCCTATCCATACACACAAGCATACATAGCAAAGGGGTAGCATGGACAAGATAAACATAAACAACATTTCATAAATACGATTAGCGTTAGGTACAGACTACCAAAAGAAAACCACTAGCTGTAGATCATCCTACGCTCTATTAATCCTCAAAACATCGGGATTCTGCCATGACTCAGTCCTCCTCGTCGGAATCCTCCACAGGGTCCTCCTCTGGATCCTCCTCCTCGGTATCCATCGCATCGCCCTCCTCGTGGCCATCTATCTCGGAGCGCCCTGGAGACGGCAACTCCTGCTTCGGGTCGAGGTCGATCACCTAGCCTCCATATTCTGCAGGCTGGAGCCAAAATGGGTCCTCCTCTATGGGAATCGGGGGATCTCTCTGGGGTCCCTCAAAGCCATGTAGGCCCTCTCTAAACCAAGCCTCGAATCTATGGGGCACTAAATAAGGACCTCCCTGATCTACGAGCACAGTCGTCACATGCCTATGCCACAGGGTAGCGTGCATATCAAAATGGAGGGTAACCTGGGTGTCCATCTGGATCGGCAGACCAAAAAGCATCGGTGGCGCATCCATCACTGGCGACCTCGATCTGAAAAAGGTGGCAACCAACGCCAGTGAGTCGAGGACTCAGCAAGCTCACCACTAATCCTAGCGTAGGGTAAGATATACGAGTGGGGTCGGTCCTAACTAGTAACTAGGGTTTGGTACTCGGAGTCTAACGCTCTCGATCTCCCCAGTTATCATCACGCCTCATATAGCCCATACGAGTTTCGTCACAACAATTCATGCAATACAGACGGGCAATATCGACAATCAGCAATAACATTATGCAAATGCCACAGGCCTCAAACGGCCATCACAGATCCCATGGATCAGCCCGCCTATCACTCCAATTCCCATCAGGGCTCTACCAACAGTGCCATACGGCATGCCACGCTGCGTCTCGGACGCCTTATGCTGGCCTCCCTTTTCTCTCCATCTCCCATCAGGGCGCTACCAACAGTGCCACACGGCATAATTCTCGGTGCCACATAGGCCCGTACCACACTGCGTTTCTGACGCCTTACGTTGGTCTCCCTTTTCTCTCCATTTCCCCTCAGGGCACAATCTCATGTCACATTCCCAATGACTCATGCAATGCTCTGAATGTATGCAGGGCCTAGATGATCACATCAATAATTCAACACAGAGCATGCATGCCAATAATCATAAGTGCAAGACAGAGCACATCAATCGACCAACTGATACATCTCATGATCAACGAGCTAAGCAGACGTAGATCAATTATCTCTATCCACAAAGTTTCGATAATCCAAGTTCGCCTTACATCTTAAACAAAAGTCTACTATACTATCAATTATCCAAGGACAATCCACTAATCGAGCCCATATAAACCAAGGTCTAATCTGATGAAGGGCCTCTAATTACTCAAGCTAAGTTCGACTGGGCCTAAGGCCCACTTCAATAGTTGAGGTCCAATGATTAATTCTTAAATTAATTCATATGGGTTGGGCCTATTATTTTATTAAATTCGTGTGAGGCCCAAGCCCATTTCTAAAGGTTTACTATTCAAGCCCATATTCATTATTTTAGGCCCAATTTGAATACCCAAGCCTATATACATTTTTGGGTTTCATTCTTTAATGTTCATGGACTTAATTAAGGCCCAATTTAAGAGGATTTTCGTCCATTAGTGGCCCACCAGCTAGATTTGGCCCATTTTGATTAGTTTTGGCCCAATTACTTAATTTTAAAGCTTCCAAGCCCATTAGTTCCCTTTTGCCCTTTAAGTACACGCCTAAGCCCACACTTGCAGCCCACAATTTACGTTTTTAAGGCCCGTTCAAGTTATTAGTTTCGTCCATGGGCGAGTCCTTTAGAATGTCTCCGGCCCGTTAGCTTATTTTGGGTTAAATTGGTCCAAATTAAGTCCCCTAGGCCCATTAGTTGGTTCGGCCCATCCCTCACACGCCTACTCTTCTCATCGCAGCCTACAAATACCTTTTTGAAGCCCAAGTTCACTCACCAGCAGCCCCTTAAATTGGCCCAATCAAGATTTCAACATGTTAGCCTAAGGTAAACTTAATCTTAATCTCATTTCAAACCCACATCAAGCCTAATCAACCTCTAACATACCATCTTACACGCATATACTACTAACCTAGGCTAGAATTAGTAGTAGAGCTTACCTAAACGGGTTGGGTTGGAGTAGACGACGACGGAAGACACCGAGCGGCTCAAAATGGCCCTCGGCCAAAGGAGGATGGTCGGCGTTTGGGGGCTGATCCGGCGCCTTCCAAGGCTTTCCCAGGACCTAGAATGATGGTTGCACATGCCAAAAGAAGTGAGGAACCATGGAAAGGCAAGGTGACTCGGCCGGGTCCAAAATGAAGCGAAACGACGAGCCGAATGACGAAGGAAAACGGGGCTATTTAGGGTGTTCCATGGGGTGTTCCAGCCATGGAATACAACTAGAAGTGAGCTAGGAAGACTTACCAAGGGAAGCTACGAGGATGGCGGTGGCTGGGAGGGCCGAACGGCGGCGACAATGGAGGAGCTCGGGCGGACGACGGCGACGGCAAGGAGAAGAAGAAGGAGAAGAAAATAAAGAAGAGAGGGAGAGAGGGAATGCTCGGCCGAATGGGAGAAAAATGAGAGAGGAGAGAGAGTGAGGTTTTCATCCAAGTATATAGCCAAAATTTCAAATAATGGGTAAGTGGGATTAGGTAGAATAGTGACATGGATTTGTACTTTGGTGTGACATTAGTACCTTGACATGTTGATTGATTTATGGATTGACTTGCATTGGGAATTGGACCAAGATTGACTTGTCTTGGAAATTGAACCATGATGTGATTGATGTGATTGACAAGACGTTTGATTGATTTGACAACTGATTTGACTTGCCTCGATTTGCGTGCCAAATGCACCGATCGGGTCTCGAGCGCGAACGAATTTTAGACAGGAATTGATTTTGATTAGCCGAATCTACTCTCAAAAATCCTAATTCTATTAATCCTAAGGACTGAGCATTTACCGGGGGCATTTCGGTAATTTTCCATTGACGTCTTGCTTCTCGACGTACACCGGCTGTCTGCCCTTCTGGCGACATTTCTGAAACTGACTTTATTTCTTAATTGTGTTTGTCTTACTAATTCGATTGTCCGAAGTCGGAATTCATTTCGTGGTCAATTTCATTAATTTACGACTCTGTCTCTGTCTTAGACCAACGGGCGGCTGTTTGGAAAATTCTCCCCAGTTAGCCTTTCCCCTTCGGTTGGTCATCTCAGGGTAGCTAATCCTGAGTGAGCGTCGATCAGAGGGTATTAACGAAGTGTTTCCATTCCTTTAGAAATTCCGATATTTGGGTCGAATTTTCAGACTGTTACAGTGGCTGTGAAACGAGGATCTCTGTCTGATACAATACTTACTGGTACCCCATGCAATCTCACGATCTGCCTCACGTACAATTCAGCCAACTTTTCCAAGGTAGAGTTCTTTCGTACTGCAATGAAATGAGCTGATTTCGTTAGTCTGTCCACTATAACCCATATCGAATCATTGCCTCTCTGACTTCTTGGCAATCCTGTCACAAAATCCATAGTGACATGCTCTCATTTCCATTCTGGGATTTCCAATGGTTGCAATAATCCTCCAGGCTTGCAATGCTGCGCCTTTACTTGCTGACACGTCAAACACTTGGCTACATGCTTAGCCACATCCACCTTCATTCCATTCCACTAATAGTGCTGACGCAAATTTTGATACATCTTCGTACTCCCTGGATGAATACTGTAGTTACTTCTGTGCGCCTCAGACAAAATCCTTTCCTTCAGCTCTTCATCGTTTGGCACGCACAGATGTCACGCCCCTGATCCCCACTCGGGAACACGGTATCCCGTTCCTGCGGAAGATACACCTCGCACTCGCCTGGTTTACGATATGCGACGGCCCAGGAAAAATTTCACTTCGTCGCAACCAGACGACGCGGCCTTCAACGAACTTTCATACCTGCGGAAGCGTGCCTCCTATCCACACACACAAGCATGCATAGCAAAGGGTAGCATAGACAAGGTAAATACAAACAGCATTATATACATATCAAGCGTTAGGTACAGACCCCAAAAAAAGAAACCACAACCTGCTACCTAACCTACGCTCTCACTAACATCAAAATGCCAGACCAGCATCAGAAACTCAGTCCTCCTCAGGCTCCTCGTCGGAATCCTCCACGGGGTCCTCTTCTGGATCTTCCTCATCGGTATCCACGGCATCGCCCTCCTCGTGGCCATCAATCTCAGATCGTCCAGGGGAGGGCAACTCCTGCAGTGGGTCGGGGTCGACCACCTGGCCTCCATACTCAGCAGGCTGTAGCCAGAATGGGTCCTCCTCCATGGGTATCGGGGAGTCACGCTGCGGTCCCTCAAAGCCATGAAGGCCCTCTCTAAACCAAGCCTCGAACCTATGGGGTACAAGGTAGGGTCCACCCTGATCTACTAGTACAGTCGTCACATGCCTATGCCACAGGGTAGCGTGCATGTCAAAATGAAGGGTGATGTGAGTGTCCATCTGAATCGGCAGTCCAAAAAGCATCGGGGGTGCAGCCATCACTAGCGTCCGGGATCTGAAAAAGGAAGGTAACCACCACCAGTGAGTCGAGGACTCAGCAAGCTCACCACTAATCCTAGCGTAGGGTAGGGTATACAAGTGGGGTCGGTCCTAACCAGTATCTAGGTTTCAGGGTTCAGGGTCCAACCACTCTCGATCTCCCAAGATACTATAACCCATCGTAATCATCACGAACCACATAGTAATACAAGTTGTACAATACAGACGGGCAATATCAAACAATCAGCAATCATGTCATGCAATGCTGCAGGCCTCAAGCGGCCATCACGGATCCCATGGATCAGCCCGCCTATCACTCCAATTCCCATCAGGGCTCAATCTCAGTGCCACACGGCAAATACCACACTGCGTTTCTGACGCCTTACGTTGGTCTCCCTTTTCTCTCCATTTCCCCATCTTGGGCACATTCTCATGTCACATCTTCGGTGACTCATGCAATGCTCTGAATGTATACGGGGCCCAAATGATTGCATCAGTAATTCAAATACAGAGCATGCGTGCCAAAGTACACAAGTACAAGAACAGAGTACATCAATCGATCGTCTAATAAAATCTCATATTCATCATGCCATATGATCGTAAGATTAGTACTAGACATTCAGATTCTCGATCATCTAGGCTCGTATCAACATCTTACTCGCAATCCGGTCATACTATTGCTCACCATAGGCGATCCCCTAATTGAACCCATATAAACCAAGGTTTAACCTAAGTAAGGGTCTAATTAATTAAGTTAAGTTCGACTGGGCCTAAGGCCCACTCCAAGCCCATTTTTAAAGATTTACTATTCAAACCCATATTCATTATTTTAGGCCCAATTTGAGTACCCAAGCCCATATACATTTTTGGGTTTCATTCTTTAATGTTCATGGACTTAATTTAGGCCCAATTTAAGTGGATTTTCGTCCATTAGTGGCCCATTAGTTAGGTTAGGCCCATTTTGTTTAATTTTGGCCCAATTACTTGAATTTAAAGCTTTCAAGCCCATTAGTTCCCTTTTGCCCTTTAAGTACACGCCTAAGCCCACACTTGCAGCCCACAATTCACGTTTATAAGGCCCGTTCAAGTTGTTAGTTTCGTCCATGGGCGAGTCCTTTGGAATGTCTTCGGCCCGTTAGCTTATTTTAAGCCCAACTTGCCTTATTCAATTTCCCGAGCCCACTAATACACTTCGGCCACCCCATACACGCCCAAACCGAACTCCCACAGCCTTGTATACCAAATTTCCAGCCCCTCTACAAGCCTCTAAGCTCTCGGTTTAGCCTCATACACTAACCGCTTAACATAACCTTGCTTGCCTACGCTTGAATCATGCAATCTCTTCTAACAATCATCACAAACGGCCTCTATTGGCATTCCACAAATATATACTACTAACCTAAACCAAGATTAGGGGTAGAGCTTACCTTAGTTGGACCGAAATCAACAACGACGGACGACGGAGCGAGGAACGGCCAAGTGTGGCTCACGGCCTACGAGGAGATTCGGGTTGGCTCGGTCATTGAGCAAGATCAAGGGGCGGTGGACAAGGGGGAGAGATGAGTTAGAAGGCTTACCAAAGTGCGTTCGTGGACGGTGGTGGTCGGCGGTGGCCGAACGAAGGTGATTGATGACGACGACGGTGGCGGCTACACGAAGATCACCGAGAGAGAGAGATAGACGGTGAGGTTGAGGGGCGGCTTCGAGAGGCTCTCATGGCCGTGAGACAACAAGGGAGAGGGGGGAAAGGACTTACCGAAGTGGCGTGGTGGCTGGTCGGTGGCTCGACGGCCGGAGGGTGGCGGACCAAGCGGCGGCTCTAGGCGGACGGAGGGAGAACACCGAGAGAGAGAGGTGAGAACGGGAGGGAGAGAGCTTCGGTGGAGAGAGAGAGGAGGATGGACGAAAATGATGAGAATGAGGGAGGAGAGAGAGAAGAGAGTTTAAGTGAGAGGGGTAAGTGGGTTAGGTAGCTTGAATAGTAATTGAATAGTGACTTTGATTTGAGTTTTACATGACATGTGTACTTGACTTTGATTGAAAGATTTGCATGGGAACTTGTGCCATGATTGACCGATGGATTTGATTGACTGATTGACAAGACATCGTTTGATTTGACAACTGATTTGACTTGCCTCGATTTGCGTGCCAAATACACCGATCGGGTCCCGAGCGCGAACGAATTTCGGACCAGATTTGATTTTGATTATTCGAATCTACTCTCAAAAATCCTAATTCAACTAATCCTAAGGACTGAGCATTTACCGGGGGCATTTCGGTAATTTTCCAATCACGTCTTGCTTCGCGACGTACACCGGGCGTTTGCCCTTCTGGCGACATTTCTGAAACTGACTTCAGTTCTTAATTTTTTTTATCTTACTGATTCGATTGTCCAAAGTCGGATTTCATTTTGTGGTCAATCTCATTAAGTAACGACTCTGTCTCTGTCTCAGACCAACGGGCGGCTGTTTGAAAAATTCTTCCCAGATAGCCTTTCCCTTTCGGTTAGTCATCTCAAGGTAGCTAATCCTGAGTGAGCGTCGATCAGAGTGTATTAACGAAGTATTTCCATTCATTTAGAAATTCCGATAATTGGGTCGAATTTTCAGACTGTCACAACAGACGTCCTTTAAACTTCAATATTCCATCAACAGTTACTTGGAACTCAGCCTTCCTCTCATCTGCATTCATCGACATAATCTTCTGAATATCTGGATCCGTAGACTGCAGCTCTTTGATCCTCACCTGAATCTCTGGTTCGATCTGCAACGTAGCCATCAGACTTGAGAGGTTTCCTACCTCGACCTTAAACTCATAATCTCTGATTTCTTCCAGCAACGTCCACTCCTTGACCATCATATGCGCAATGCTCGACTTCCTGCTCAGAGCATCCGCTACCTTATTCGCCTTTCCAAGATGGTACAGAATATCACAGTCGTAGTCCTTTAACAGCTCCATCCAACGACGCTGCCTCATATTCAGTTCTTTCTGCGAAAACAAATACTTCAAACTCTGATGATCGGTGTAAATCTGGAACTTCTCTCCTACCAAATAATGCCTCCAAATCTTCAATGCGAACACTATGGCAGCTAACTCCAAGTCGTGCGTCGCGTAGTTCATCTCATGCGGCCTTAACTATCGAGATGCATAAGCCACTATTCGTCCATGCTGCATCAAGACACATCCCAATCCTCTTAATGACGCATCGCTGTATATCTCGAATCCACCAGGTCCAGACGGGATGGTTAATACTGGTGCGGAAGTCAATCGGTCGTTCAACTCCTGAAAGCTTTCCTCGCACTTCTCAGTCCATTCAAACGATGTTTCCTTCTTCAACAAATGGGTCAGAGGAGACGCTATCACCGAGAATCTTTCCACAAAGTGTCTGTAGTAGCCAGCCAATCCAAGAAAACTTCTCAGTTCAGTCACAGTTGTTGGCCTCGGCCACTTCTCCACAGCCTCTATCTTCGCTGGATCCACTGATATTCCTTCTCCAGATACTATATGTCCAAGGAACGCCACTCTGCTTAACCAGAACTCACACTTGCTAAACTTCGCATACAGAGAGTGTTCTCTTAATGTCTGCAGGACAAATCTTAAGTGTTCCTCGTGGTCCTCCGAACTCTTCGAATACACCAATATGTCATCAATGAAGACTATCACGAACTGATCCAGAAACTCCTTGAACACTCGATTCATCATGTCCATAAATGCTGCTGGGGCGTTCGTCAATCCAAACGGCATAACTGTGAACTCGTAGTGCCCATACCTCGTCCTAAAGGCAGTCTTAGGCACATCCTCCTTCTTAATCCTCAATTGGTGATAGCCTGTCCTTAGGTCTATCTTGGAGAACACACATGTGCCTTGAAGCTGATCAAACAGATCATCAATCCTTGGCAGAGGATACTTGTTCTTGATCGTCACTTGGTTCAGCTGCCTGTAATCGATACACAATCTTAGCGATCCGTCCTTTTTCTTAACAAACAGCACCGGAGCTCCCCATGGCAAAGCACTGGGGCGGATAAATCCTTTATCCAATAGCCCTTGCATCTGTACCTTCAACTCCTTCAACTCCGATAATGACATCCTGTACGGTGCTTTCGAGATCGGCTCGGTTCCAGGTGCCAGCTCAATCACAAATTCCACGTCTCGCTCTGGTGGCAAGCCAGGCAATTCTTGAGGAAACGTATCCGGGTACTCTCTCACTACAGGCACTTCCTCCAACTTCACTTCTTGAGCAGTCGAATCTGACACTGATGCCAAAAATCCCAAACAACCCTCGTCCATCAATTTAGTCGCTTCTAACGACGAAATCCAAGGAATCGACGTTCCTCCTCGATTCCCTCTAAAGTAATACCCAGGGTGGCCAACTGGGTTTAGCTGTATCATACTTCTACCACAGTCTATTACTGCACCATGTCTAACCAACCAATCCATGCCAACAATTACGTCGAAAATCATACATAGGCAAAACAGCTAAATCGATCTCTTCCTCTCTATCGCCCAGAACTAACTTACACCCCTTACATCCTAACGCAACAATCACTCTATCCTTTAACGGGGTGGTTACATGCAAAGTCACATCCAACGGCTTAACATTCATCCCAGATAACTCAGCAAAACGTGCAGATATGAAGGAGTGCGACGCACCTGGATCAAACAAAGCATAAGCAGTATGACCACAGAGAGAGACGGTACCTGTGATCACCCCTGGCGCGTTCTCAGCGTCCTTTCGCGCCACTGCGTAGACTCGTCCTTGAGCAGGTGGACGGTTCTGATTCCCTTGAGGAGCATTCGCCATCGACGGCTGCTGCTGCGGCTGGAACGGGGGTCTCGGACCTCTTTTCGGGCAGTTCCTCAGAATATGCCCCATCTGACCACATCCGAAGCAGCCTCCAGTCTTCCTTGGGCAAGGGCTATTCCTATGCCTCCTGCCACAGTCACGGCAGTTCTGATTCCCAGAGTGTGACGGTTTCCCCAGAGTCCTTCTCGCAGGTGGAATGAACCTGCAGATGTCCTTCATTGGCCTCTTGCCAAAATCTCTGAAGCTTCTTCCTAGCACAAACCGCGATCCAGATGCGGTAGCCTTCTCTTGTAGGTCTCGCTCTATCGCCAGTGCTCGCTCATAAATCTCATTATAGTCTCTCAGTCTTGTGGCGATTATCATGCTCTTCAGTTCAGGCCTCAAGCCTTCTCTGAATCTTCTGGCCTTGTCCCACGGATCCTCAATCAGTCTTCGAGCAAACTTGGACAATCTAGCAAATTCACCTTCACACTGATCCACCGTCATAGAACCTTGGCGAAGCCTTATGAACTCTTCCATTTTCCTCTCTTGGGCTGCCTCAGAGAAATACTTTCCATTAAATGCTGCACAGAAAGCAGCCCAGTTTGGCCTCATGCCATCCGGAAAGACTCGCCCTCTGGTGGCCTTCCACCAGTCATCTGTAGTCCCTTGAAGCTGATAAGTTGCCAACGAAACCTTTTCCTCATCTGCACAACCCAAAACAATGAAAGCCTTCTCAAGCTGTTCGATCCACAAGGCAGCTACTTCGAGACCACCACTACCATCAAACCTCGACGGCTGCAACTTCAGAAACTGTTCCACAATGTGATGAGTCTGACGTCCTCCATTTCCATGCCCATTGCCTCCATTGGCTCCATTCGCAGCGGCCAAGGCGGCCTCAGCTGCTTGGGCTACGGTGGCAGCTCTCTCAGCAGCTTGCCTAGCCATTAAGTTACTCACCTCAGTCAGAACTCTCATCATCTCCTCAATTCTAGGATCCCCATCAGGCTCAAGAGCCCTCGAGCTCGATGCACCAGCAGCCGGTCTTCTGCCCCTATTGCTCATCCTCGCTAAAACTCACACCTAAAACAAACGAAATTCCCATTCAGGAATTCGGAATTCTAGATCTAGCAACCAAGCTTTCGTCTACTGTCGCGTCCACCGACATGTATATGCATGTAAATAGTCGCTGCAGCTTAAATGCAGTTGAACCCAGTTGACATCTAGACTCAACCCTATCAGTGCACAACCTAGGCCACTCTGTTCGCCACCTCAACTAGAAGCCTGTTGGGAGCCGCTTCCTTGTTCAGGTCTTTGCCCCAGCGACCACTCCCCGCCCTCATCGTTTCTTGGTGCGAACAGTTGTCCTAAGTTACCCATAGACAGAGAGAATCCCATTCCACGTGTCCCATACCACGCTTCATTACAGTTATTAGACGTCCCGTCAATCCTGACCCATACCAGGCTGACAGTTACCAAATCCAATAACATGAGATGCATGCACTTTTCGAATCCAAATTCCAAACTTAAATCGTTTTCATTTCTAAACCCTTTTTCCTTTCCAAACTCATTTTTCTTTAAATGCAGAAATCCATGCAATGCATGATGGTCGAGCAGCGCGCGACAGCTGACTAGGCATATAAACACAAGCAACACCCAACGAGTTAACCACTCAGCAATTAGCAATCAAGCGCCCTACTCATGGGGCTCTGCCTTAGAACCTTACCTCAGGTCCTGACGCACTTGTAACTTAGTTCAAAATACCTCTGCCTCAGTCTACTCTAGGCAACCAATCGAACTAAGTATTCACATGCGCCAATCAATTCATGCATTGTACCCTTTCCTATCCTTAGGCCTAGGGTAGGTCTATCTAACTACCCTAAAATCAACATCCTTATCACTCCAAAACCTCGAACGGTCTCATATCGAGCTGACCTTGCTCTGATACCACTCGAACGGGGATGTCACGCCCCGAACCCTAATCGAGTACACGGTATCTCGTTCCTGCAGAAGATTCTCACCCTCGCTTGTCAGGTTTATAACATGCGACGGCCCAGGAGAACCTACCGTCGCGACCAGACGACGAGTCCTTCGTCTAACTCTCGAACCTGCGGAAACGTGCCTCCTATCCATACTTGCATGTATACAGAACAGAGGGGTAGAATGAACAGTATAAACACAAATAACAATATATACATATCAACATCAGCGTTAGGTACAGGCCCCCAAAAAGAAACCACCATCTACAGCCAAAACCTACGCTCAAACAAACCCCAAAAGACTAGACCAGCATCAGGGACTCAGTCCTCCTCAGGCTCCTCCTCGGAATCCTCCACGGGGTCCTCTTCTGGATCCTCCTCATCTGTATCCATGGCATCGCCCTCCTCGTGGCCGTCAATCTCAGATCGTCCATGAGACGGCAACTCCTGCAATGGATCGGGGTCAATCACCTGGCCTCCATACTTGGCAGGCTGCAGCCAGAATGGGTCCTCCTCCATGGGTATCGGAGAGTCTCGCTGGGGTCCCTCGAAACCATGAAGGCCTTCTTTAAACCAAGCCTCGAACCTGTGGGGTACAAGGTAGGGTCCACCCTGATCTACTAGTACAGTCGTCACATGCCTATGTCATAGAGTAGCGTGCATGTCAAAATGGAAGGTGATTTGAGTATCCATCTGAATCGGCAGTCCAAAAAGCATCGGGGGTGCAGCTATCACTGGCGTCTAGGATCTAAAAAGGAAGGTAACTACCACCAGTGAGTCGAGGACTCAGCAAGCTCACCACTAATCCTAGCGTAGGGTAGGGTATACAAGTGAGGTTGGTCCTAGCCAGTATCTAGGGTTCACGGTTCAGAGTCCAACCACTCTCGATCTCCCAAGATACTATAGCCCGTCGTAACCAACACGAACCACGTAATAATGCAAGTTATACAATACAGACGGGCACTATCAAACAATCAGCAATCATGTCATGCAACGCTCCAAGCCTCAAACGGCCATCTCAGATCCCACGGATCATGCTCGGGCCTCAACCGGCCATAACGAATCTCAACGGATCAAGCCCGCCTATCGCTCCAAATCCAATCAGGGCTCATTCACATTGCCACACGGCAATACCACACTGCGTTTCTGATGCCTTACGTTGGTCTCCCTTTTCTCTCTATTTCCCATCTTGGGCACTTTCTCATGTCACAACTCCGGTGACTCATGCAATGCTCTGAATGTATGCGGGGCCCAAATGATTGCATCAGTAGTTCAAACACAGAGCATGCATGCTAAAGTATACGAGTACCAGAACAGAGTACATCAATTGATCGTCTAATAAATCTCATGTTCATCATGCCATACGATCATAGGACTAGTGCTATATACTCAGATTCTCGATCATCTAGGCTCGCCTTAACATCTTACTTGCGATCCTATCATACTATTGCTCACCATAGGCGATCCCCTAATTGAACCCATATAAACCAAGGTTCAACCTAAGTAAGGGTCTAATTAATTAAGTTAAGTTCAACTGGGCCTAAGGCCCACTTCAAGATTTGAGGCCCACGATTTATTTCTTAAATTAAATATATGGTTTGGGTCTATTATTATTATATCAAATTCGTGTAGGGCCCAAGCCCGATATTCAAAGTAGGTTTATAAAGCCCATTTTAACCCATTTAGGCCCAATTAAAGTGAATTTTCGTTCATTAGTGGCCCCCTACTTAGTTTAGGCCCAATTAGTCATATCTTGGCCTAATTAGTAGAAATAAAAGTTCCCAAACCCATTCACTTACCATGGCCCATTTACTTCGCGCCCAAGCCTACACAATCAGCCCTTAAATAAGCATTTCTAGGCCCCACTAAAATAGATTTTCGTCCATATGAAGGTCCATTAAGTTTACTTGAGCCCATTAGTTCATTTTTGGTTATTTTAGCTCAATTTGAGCCCCCAAGCCCAAACACATGCTCTGGCCCACTAATCCACATGCCTAAGCCATCCCTTGCAGCCCATGGTCACACTTTGAAGCCCAAATTCCTCTAATCGAGCCCGCAAGATTTATCCACAACCACACGTACGTAACTAGTCTTGAATAAACTAGCCTAATCCATGCTTAATCATGCATAATCCATCCATAACAGCCCATGACACTTTAAACCCACAAGCATACATCGAACCTAGGCCAAGATTAGAGGGTACACTTACCTTGGTTGGACCGAAATTGACAATGACGGACGACGGAGCAAAGAACGGTTGAATGAGCTTTCGGCCAAGAGAGGGTGGCCGGCGTTTAGGGGCTGTTGGTGTCAGCTCCAAAGGCTTCCCTAGGACCTAGAGACATGATTTAACACGACAAAGCAAGTGAGGAACCGGAAAAAGGCAAGAGGGTTTGATCGGGTCCAAGTTGAGGCCAAAACGACGAATGGAACGTTGATGAAGAGTGGGGCTGTTTCGGGTAGCAAGGGGAGTAATTAAGTCATGAAACTTGTAGGGAAGGTAGCTAGAACACTCACCTAGAGATGGGAACGGACGGCGGCAGCTGGCTTGGCCGGATGGCGGGGGAACGACGGACGGCGTCGGGCGGCTTCAAGGAGGAACTGAGAGAGAGAGGGACGGTGAGGTAAGATCGGGACGGCTCCAAGGTGGTTTTCAAACCATGAAACAACAAGGAGAGAGAGAGAGAGAAGAGGCTTACGACGTAAAGAAGGAGGCGTAAGGGCAGTGGCCGAACGTGGAGCGGCGGCGGTGAGGCGTGGTGGTGGCCGGTGGATAAAGGACAGTAAGGAGAAGAAGAAGAAGATGGGAGAATTCGGTGAAGAGGAGAGAGAGAGTGAATGGCCGAATGAGAGGGAGAGAGAGGAGAGTGAGATAATGAAGTTTAATCCAAAATTTGAAAATATGATAGTGGGTTAGGTATTGGGGTAATAGTGTTAGAATAGTGACATAGATGAGACATGTACTTGACAAGTTGATAGATGGATTTGATGGGTTGTCATGCCTTGGAAATTGTGCCAAGATGTGATTGATTGATTGACAAGACATCGATTGATTTGACAACTGATTTGGCTTGTCTCGATTTGCATGCCAAATGCACCGATCGAGTCCCGAGCGCGAATGAATTCAGACAAGATTTGATTTCGATTTACTGAATCTACTCTCAAAAATCCTAATTCAACTAATCCTAAGGACTGAGCATTTTTACTTGGGGCATTTCGGTAATTTTCCAATCACGTCTTGCTTCATGACGTACACCGGTTGTCTGCCCTTCTAGCGACTTTTCCGAAACTGATCGCATTTCCAAATTGTGTTTATCTTACTGATTCGATTGTCCAAAGTCGGATTTCATTTTGTGGTCAATTTCATTAAATAACGACTCTGTCTCTATCTCAGACCAACAGGCGGCTGTTTGGAAAATTCTTCCCATATAGCCTTTCCCCTTCGGTTAGTCATCTCAGGGTAGCTAATCCTGAGTGAACGTCGATCAGAGTGTATCAACGAAGTATTTCCATTCATTTAGAAATTCCGATACTTGGGTTGAATTTTCAGACTGTTACATTCCGCAATGTCACGCCCCTGATCCCCTCTCGGGAACGCGGCATCCCGTTCCTGCGGAAGATACACCTCGCACTCGCCTGGTTCACGATATGCGACGGCCCAGGAAATTTTTCACTTCGCCGCAACCAGACGACGCGGCCTTCAACGAACTCTCATACCTGCGGAAGCGTGCCTCCTATCCATCCACACAAGCATACAAAGCAAAGGGTAGCATAGACAGAGTAAATACAAACAGCATTATATACATGTCAAGCGTTAGGTACAGACCCCAAAAAGAAACCACAACCTGCTGCCTAACCTACGCCCTCACTAACATCAAAATACTAGACTAGCATCAGAAACTCAGTCCTCCTCAGGCTCCTCGTCGGAATCCTCCACAGGGTCCTCCTCTGGATCCTCCTCCTTGGTATCCATCGCATCGCCCTCCTCGTGGCCATCTATCTCGGAGCGCCCTAGAGACGGCAACTCCTGCATCGGGTCGGGGTCGATCACCTGGCCTCCATATTCTGCAGGCTGGAGCCAGAACGGGTCCTCCTCCATGGGAATTGGGGAATCTCTCTAGGGTCCCTCAAAGCCATGAAGGCCCTCTCTAAACCAAGCCTCAAACCTATGGGGCACTAAATAAGGACCTCCCTGATCTACGAGTACAGTCGTCACATGCCTATGCCATAGGGTAGCGTGCATATCAAAATGGAGGGTAACCTGGGTGTCCATCTGGATCGGCAGACCAAAAAGCATCGGTGGCACATCCATCACTAGCGACCTGGATCTGAAAAAGGTGGCAACCAACGCCAGTGAGTCGAGGACTCAGCAAGCTCACCACTAATCCTAGCGTAGGGTAGGATATACGAGTGGGGTCGGTCCTAACCAGTAACTAAGGTCCGGAATTCAGAGTTCAACGCTCTCTACCTCCCTAGTTATCATCACACCTCATATGGTCAATACGAGTTTCATCATAACAATTCATGCAATACAGACGGGCAATATCAACAACTAGCAGTCATATTATGCAAATGCCACAGGCCTCAAACGGCCATCACGGATCCCATGGGTCAGCCCGCCTATCCCTCCAATTCCCATCAGGGCTCGATCTCAGTGCCACACGGCAATGCCACGCTGCGTCTCGGACGCCTTGTGCTGGCCTCCCTTTTCTCTCCATTTCCCATCAGGGCACAACCAACAGTGCCACACGGCATATATTCTCGGTGCCACATAGGCCCGTACCACACTGCGTTTCTGACGCCTTACGTTGGTCTCCCTTTTCTCTCCACTTCCCCTCAGGGCACAATCTCACGTCACATCTCCAGTGACTCATGCAATGCTCTGAATGTATGCAGGGCCCAGATGATCACATCAATAACTCAACACAAAGCATGCATGCAAATGAATATAAGTGCAAGAGCAGAGCACGTCATTCAATCAACCAGTAAACCTCATGTTCATCAAACCAAACAGACATAGATCGTATGCCTCTACTCTCGAAGTCTCGATCATCTAGTTCGCCTTACATCTCATACAAGAATCTACCATGCCATCACTTACCCAAGGGCAACCCACTGGTCGAGCCCATATAAACTAAGGTCTAATCTAATTAAGAGTCTCTAGTCAATCAGGCTAAGTCCGACTGGGCCTAAGGCCCATTTCAATAGTTGAGGTCCAATAATTAATTCTTAAATTAAATCATATGGGTTGGGCCTATTATTTTATTAATTTCGTGTGAGGCCCAAGCCCATTTCTAAAGGTTTACTATTCCAGCCCATATTTGTTATTTTAGGCCCAATTTGAGCACCCAAGCCCATATACATTTTTGGGTTTCATTCTTTAATGTTCATGGACTTAATTTAGGCCCAATTTAAGTGGATTTTCGTCCATTAGTGGCCCATTAGTTAGATTAGGCCCACTTTGTTTGATTTTGGCCCAATTACTTGATTTTAAAGCTTCCAAGCCCATTAGTCCCCTTTGGCCCATTAAGTACACGCCTAAGCCCAACAACACAGCCCACAAATCATGTTTTCAAGCCCCTTTTTGATTGTTAATCTCGTCCATAAGCAAGCCCAATAGTTGTATCTTGGCCCAATAGCTTGTTTTTGATCAAATTAGTGCAAATCAAGTCCCCTAAGTCCACTAATACCTCACGGCCACTCCATCACACGCCTAAGCCATCACTCACAGCCCACACTCACATTTTTCCAGTCCAATTCGCGGACTACCAGCCCCCTCATACGGCCCAAACAAGATTCCCACAAGATAGCCTAAGGTAAGTTGCACATTAATCTCGTCTCGACCTCATATCAAGTCTAACCATCTCTAGCAATACCTCCCACACGCATATACTACTAACCTAGACTAAGATTAGTAGTGGAACTTACTTGGAACGGTCGGAAACGACGACGACGACGGGCGGAGCGAGGAACGGCCGAAATGAGCTTTCGGCAAGGGAGGAAAAGGGCGGCGGTTCGCGGCTGTTCCAGTGGTTTCACGGGGTTCCAAGGGTCCTAAAATAGCCATTTACCCAGCCAAAGACATGAGGAATGCAAGGGAACAAGGTGGGACAAGTTCGGGCTCAAATGGAAGCAAAATGACGGACGAAACGACGGAAAAAGGGGGGGATGTTTTGGGCGTCCATAAGGGGCGGTCCTTCCACGAAAATGAGAGGGAGAAGGGTTGAGGGACTTACCAAGATGAGGGGACGACGAGGGGTGGCCGACGGTGACGGCAAGGCGGCGGCACGGACGGTGGAGGCGGCTCGGCGGCGAGAGAGAGAGGGAGAGAAAACCGAGAGAGAGTTGAGAGATTTCGAGAGAGGGGGAGAGAGGAGGGTGGCCGAATGAAAGGGAGTGAGGGAGGAGAGAGAGAATGAGGGTTTAAGTGAGATTTGAGTGGGTTAGGTGAGTGAATAGTGTAGAATAGTGACTAGGATTTGATGTGTACTTTGAATGACACTTGATTGACATTCTTGGGAATTGAACCATGATTGACTTGCCTTGGAAATTGTGCCATGATGGATTTGATTGATTGACAAGACATTTGATTGATTTGACAATTGATTTGTCTTGTCTCGATTTGCGTGCCAAATGCACCGATCGGGTCCCGAGCGCGAACGAATTCTAGACAGGATTTGATTTCGATTGATCGAATCTACTCTCAAAAATCCTAATTCTATTAATCCTAAGGACTGAGCATTTACCGGGGGCATTTCGGTAATTTTCCAATCACGTCTTGCTTCTCGACGTACACCGGCTGTCTGCCCTTCTGGCGACATTTCTGAAACTGAGTTCATTTCTTAATTGTGTTTATCTTACTGATTCGATTGTCCAAAGTCGGATTTCATTTTGTGGTCAATTTCATTAAATAACGACTCTGTCTCTGTCTCAGACCAACGGGCGGCTGTTTGGAAAATTCTTCCCAGGTAGCCTTTCCCCTGCGGTTGGTCAACTCAGGGTAGCTAATCCTGAGTGAGCGTCGATCAGAGTGTATTAACGAAGTATTTCCATTCATTCAGAAATTCCGATAATTGGGTCGAATTTTCAGACTGTCACACGCAATCTGTACCATTCAAAAGAACTCTCATCGGCCTGAATTACTTGTAGGTCCATTATCAACGTCGACCTATTGTTTCTTAACATTTTCATATGGACAAGCCCAATCCATTCTTACTCTTCCTCCCCCATACGGCCTACTTCAGAACCATTGAGTTCGTCTCATTTCTCTAAACAAAGCATCCCTTATATCTAGGATATGATACATCTCAGCCCCTTCTTCACGATGCTACTTCCAGATGCCATGCCTGGGACTTTGTTGGTTACGGTCTTTCAATTCAAGCACATTTCACCCCCACCACGACACTATCGGATCACCAGCCAACTAGTTCGTGTGGGTCTCATCATGAATCGCCCTGATTGCACAATAGTGGTCCTCTCCAATTATTACGGAGGTGCAAATCTCAATCACTTGACTTTCACCAACACTTCCAAAGCACTTTGACATTTCTCACTAGAGACATCTCACCAGAACACTTTGAAAGAGCATTGGGGCTTTTATCATTTCTTTACCTTTCTCAAACGGCTATTTTCGCTTTATGGTATTCTCCAGGCTTATCCCTTTCTATATTACATGCGTATCAATTCCGTCACATGTACCATTTCACCATCCGCCTATCGATCTCATGATTAAGGGTACACAAAGCTCTCATTTAAGATCCCAAGGTTTACACCGCTTATCCATCTGACAATCTTGGCGACTTTGAACAGCCCTTGATCTTTCTCACATCGCTTGATTGCACCAACAACTGTTAGAATAACTTTGAGTCCACTATAATTCTTTTACCAATCTCATCCTAGCACAAGAGAATTCCCTTTTCTCTCTCTACCATCCAGTGATTCCATTACTAACATCCTGATCTTTTGCTGGCACTTACCATCATGCGTACTCTACTGGGTGAAGTCACTTTTCCTATCCTCCTTTAAGGTTTGTCGAGCTAGCTTTCATATATCTTCCTTTGATTCTTTCTACACCCTTTCTCATTTTCCACTGTGTTACTCTGGTATCTACTCCTTTGGAGTCTTCACATCTTACAAAAGTAATCTTTAACACGGGTCATCGACAGTTTGAAGCTCATGGATTCGTTTGGTCACAACTTTCATTTACACCCTCTTAACAATACCAAGGAGGCTCCTAACTCAATCTCTATGATCGTCGATCTATATGGTGTCACTCAGGCGCGGAGCATCCATCTCATTTCTTAAATAGTCCAGCTTTTATCACCAAGGACTTACCCAGTTCATCTTGCCAACTTGTGATATCAATTTTACATGTCAAAGCTCTTAGTCTTTGGTATCACTCCTTGAATTACCTCTTGTCAAGCTTATATCGCAACCTGACTGCTAGAATTAAAAACGACTTCATACATGCGTCTTTCTCTTGTCTTCGCCTCGATGCCACAGACTGTCGTAATGCAAGAATATCCTCAATTTTTTTTCCCACTTGCCCCGTATACCACTTATTTTCTAAACCCTTAGTTTCTGTCTTCACTTAAACCTCCAAACATTGTAAACGACCAATTTATATAAAACCAATCACTTGGAACCAATGTGCAGTACTTTATTTGGTCATTACTCGCATCGAGATCTCAATCATCTCGCCCGATCGAGGTCTACATTTAGAGTCAGCATCCTTATCTCCAAACTCAAGTTTAGTCCACCCTTAGCATTCTACGATCATCGTGTGCCTACTCATCAGTCACGTACTTCATAGGCCCTTGTAACATCAATGTCTAAATGCCATAGGCGATGATCATCTCCAGAATCAATCATTTAAATCCCAACTAACACAACGCTTTTCCTGTCGCCCCTCATTACGAACCAAACTCATGCAATCCAATCGGCTCATGGTCCAGGTTTACCATTTGCCTCATTGTGAATTTTATCCAATGATCTAGAACTTTTAGTAAGGATCCCATCTAAACGATCAAGGTCTGACACAATTCAAGCCTATAGTCTTTCAACGTCGAGCCTTCGCAATTCCATGACTCCGATCTATTTCCCAAGGCTAACCATTAGAACTTCCAAATTCAAGCCTATCAGGATATCATCGTCACCATTTTTTCACCAGTTGCTCATTGTTATGCCATTCTAGGGTAACTCAAGTTTTTTCTCATCTCCTTCAATGATTGGTACGCCTCGTAGATCACTTACTTATATCAAATCTATACACTTTACATCCTGATCATCATATAAACTCGAAACATCCTCATAATCATCATGTTCTTGAGCGGGTCATCCCTTAAGCTCTCACGATTCGGATTCAAAAGCTTATCTCCTAAGCTTACCATCACCAACTTGCTAAATCACTACAATATGTTCTCAAGTTTGGGTATCAATAGTTCTTAATCACGATCGTATACTTTGGCTATTCCTTCCTTTATACATTACGCCATTAAACTTTGAGCATACCCTTCAATCCGACTTTGCTCCTGAGCTTTTCTAATGCCCATCAATTTATCAGCGAACCCCGATTGTACCTTCACTCTGGCCGCTCATGAGATTCAACAACTAAAACTATCAAGGCACTACAACTTCACATTCATAGGTATCCCAAACGACTATCCATCAAACTCCCAAGATTCAAGCCTAAACCTTTATTTTTCAAGCTTATCCTCCAACATGTATCTGAGCTTCAATGCATATAGTCCACAAATGCCTACCATCTCATTATCATACCGTTTCCACTAGATCGGTCTATCGACGGGCTCTCTTGCAACAGAAGTGCCAATGCGGCCTACGTCAAAGTCATCCAGAGGCTGTGATTTGCCCGCCAACCATTCAGCACTTAACCTCTTTCTTCAACCGACTATAACCATTAATGAGATCGAAATACTTTATCGCAGGGATTACACCATCCTTCGACCATACATAAATCCCAAAAACTAATTCCTGCAACTATCATCCTTGTTACGGCAATGTCTGTCTTGTTATTCACCTGTACGAACAACCTTACATCTTGAAGGTCTTATTGGCCATGCTTAAGCACATTCTCGTCCCAATCCAATAAGAGTATCTTTATTTTCCCTGACACACCCTCTGAAATTCCTCACATTTTGCTTTCATACTCATCCACAAATGTTTACTCTTGATGAAGCTTCAAGAAATTTTTCCATCCTTTTTTTTTTCCTCTCGAGCGCCCTCTTCATCTTAGCACCTTAGTAGAGCAAGCGCCTTTTTCTCGCTTTTCCGTCCATAGGGTAACTACTGCCATCAAGATCAGATAACTTCACCTTCAAAAATAATTCCACTTACTAATGCATTTAACGGACTCCATTTCACATTTCTTTTGATCCTATCCTTCTCATTGGCCCCGCTCACGGTGGCCACTATAGCTTTTGCAGCTCGGCCAACAATAGCAGCTCTTTCTTCAGTCTGCCTACCCATCGGATTCCCTTATTTCTTTCCACATTTTCCAGCCTCATCCATCCTTGGTTCTTCGACTGCAGAAACTTACTTCTGGTCCTCCACTCCCTCAAACTCAAATAGTTGCAGTTTCAGGAATTGCTCTACCACATGATGTATCTGACGGCCTCCATTTCAATTACCCTTATCCCATTCGCTCCATTCACAGCAGCCAGAGCGGCATCAACTGCTGGGGCTACAATGACAGTTCTTCTTGCCGCCTGCCTACCCATCAATTTATTGACTTCAATCAGGATCCTCATCATCTTTTCGATCCTAGGGTCTCATTCTGGTGCTGGAGCTCGCGAACTCTACGCGGCTGCACTAGATCTTTTGCCTCTATTGCTCATCCTTCCTAATCTCAGTCACTCCTAGATCCGATGTAATTCCTTTAGGAATTAGTAATCTAAACTACCATACAAGCTTTCGCCTTCTATCGCGTCTACTGACATGAATATGCATGTAAAATTCGCTGCAGCTTAAATGCAATTGAACCTGGTAGACATCTAGACTCAACCTCGTCAATGCACAACCTAGGCCACTCTGTTCACCACCTCAACTAGAAGCCTGCCGGGAGCCGCTCCTTGAACGGGTCTCTGCCCCGGCGACCACTCCCCGCCCTCATCATTTCTTGGTGCGAACAGCTGTCCTAAGTTACCCATATCCAAGGAGAATCCCGTTCCACGTGTCCCATACCACGCTTCATTACAGTTTTTAGACGTCCCGTCAGACCTGTCCCATACCAGGCTGACGGTTACCCGATCCAACAACATGAGATGCATGTGCTTTTCAAATCCAAATCTCCCTTTTTAAACAGTTTCCAATTGAAACCATTTTGTTTTCAATGCAGAAATCATGCAATGCATGATGGTCAAGCAGCGCGCGACAGCCGACTAAGCGTACAACCACAAACAACAGTCAACAATCAACAACAAACAACAACAATCAGCAACCAGCAGTCATCATCCCAGCACCCTACTCATGGGGCTATGCTTTAGAACCTTACCTCAGGTCCTGACGCACCTGCAATTCAGTTCATAATTGCTATTGCCTCAGTCTATTCTAGGAAACTAATTGAACTAAGCAATCACATGCGCCAATCAATTCATGCATTCTACCCTGCCTAATCCTTAGGTGTAGGGTCTATCTATCTAACTACCCCAAAATCAACAGCCTTATCACTCCAAATCCTCGAACGGTCTCGTATTGAGCTGACCTTGCTCTGATACCACTCTAGCCGAGATGTCACGCCCCGAGCCCCTCTCCAGCCCGCGACATCCCGTGTAACAGTCTGAAAATTCGACCCAATTATCGGAATTTCTAAATGAATGGAAATACTTTGTTGATACACTCTGATCGACGTTCACTCAGGATTAGCTACCCTGAGATGACTAACCGAAGGGGAAAGGCTATCTGGGAAGAATTTTCCAAACGGCCGCCCGTTGGTCTGAGACAGAGACAGAGTCGTTATTTAATGAAATTGACCACAAAATGAAATCCGATTTTGGACAATCGAATCAGTAAGATAAACACGATTAAGAAATGAGATCAGTTTCAAAAATGTCGCCAGAAGGGCAGACAGCCGGTGTACGTCGTGAAGCAAGACGTGATTGGAAAATTACCGAAATGCCCCCGGTAAATGCTCAGTCCTTAGGATTAGTTGAATTAGGATTTTTGAGAGTAGATTTGGTAAATCGAAATCAAATCCTGTCTGAAATTCATTCGCGCTCGGGACCCGATCGGTGCATTTGGCACACAAATCGAGACAAGTCAAATCAATTGTCGAATCAATCGATGTCTTCTCAATCAATCAATCACATCATGGCACAATTTCCAATGCAATCTATCAAGTCAATTAAGTGTCATTCAAGCTCACATCAAAGTACACATCATGTCAGTATTCATGCCACCAACTCCCATTATCTTGATTTTCCTTTGATTTTATCATTTTCTCATAATCTCTCTCTCCCTTATAAAGCATTCGGCCGGCCCTCTCTCTCTCTCCTCTCCTTCATTTCTCCTTCTTTTTCCTCTCATTCTTCTCCTTCGTTCTCTTCTTCGGCCGCCCATGGAGCACCGCCCGTCCGCCGCCCACGACGCCGTTGTTTCCTCATCGTTCCGCCGCCATCGATTCCTCCACGTTGCCTCATCACCTTGGTAAGCCTTCTAAACATCAAACTCCTAAATTCTTGGCTTGAGAACCCATGAAACACCCCGACCAGCCGCTCCCTTTCCCATGCTCTTCCTCCGTCGATGCTTCACCGTGGCCATTCGGCCTGTCCCAGCTTGTTCCGCTCACTTCCCCACCATTCTAACATGTAAAGCTAATGTTTTTAGGCCTTGGTTGCCCCTTGGAACCGCCGGTAACCACCGCCCCTTCCTCCCTTGTAGTGAGCTCTCTCGGCCGCCCAGTACCTCTCCGGCTTTCGTCGTCGTCCCGAGCCGAAATAGGTAAGCTCTACCACTAACCTTGGCTTAGGTTAGATGTATTTGAGTGTGGTATGGTGTATGGAAGGGTTAGTGATTTCGGTTAGGCATAAATTGAACAATTTTGTGAAATGCACATTAAGTCAACTCAAGGGAACTTCGTTTGGGCGAACTTGGGGGCTGTTGGCATGCAAATTTGGCTTAGAAATGTTAAGTGTGGGCTGCAATGTACGGGATAGGCGTGCTAGAGGTGGGCCGTGCATGGTTGATGGGCTCGAGGGCTTAAAACTATGTGAAATTACCATTTAATAAGCTATCGGGCCTAGGTACTCTATTAGGCTGGTCAATGGACGAATTTATTAGACAAATTGGGCCTTGAAATCATGATTGGTGGGCTGCAATAGTGACTTGGCGCGGGGAGTAGTGGGCCAAATCAACTAATGGGCCTAAGGGACTTAATTTGGACTAATTCAACCTAAAATAAGCTAACGGGCCTAATTTATGATAATGGGCTTGTATATGCACGAATTTATAAATCAATTGGGCCTAAGTTATGTTCTAAATGTTAAAATATAAGACTTAATCATGTATATGAACTTGGGATATCAAATTGGGCCTAAGAGGGCCATATTGGGCTTAATGGGTCAATATTCAGAAATGGGCTTGGGCCCTACACGAATTTAATAATAATAATGGGCCCAAACCATATATCTAATTTAAGAAATAAATCATGGGCCTCAAACCTTGAAGTAGGCCTTAGGCCCAGCTGAACCTAACTTAATTAATTAGAACCTCACTCGAGTTAAACCTTGGCTTATATGGGTTCAGTCAGGAAATCGCCTAGGGTAAGTAATAGTATGATGGGATCACGAGTAGGATGTTCAATTGAGCTTAGATGGTCGAGAATCTGGGTGTATGGCACTAGTCCTATGATCGTGTGGAATGATGAACATGAGATTTATTAGACGATCAATTGATGTACTCTGTTCTTGTACTTGTGTACTTTGGCATGCATGCTCTGTGTTTGAATTACTGATGCAATCATTTGGGCCCCGCATACATTCAGAGCATTGCATGAGTCACCGGAGTTGTGACATGAGAATGTGCCCAAGATGGGAAATGGAGAGAAAAGGGAGACCAACGTAAGGCGTCAGAAACGCAGTGTGGTATTTGCCATGTGGCATTGAGAATGAGCCCTGATGGGATTTGGAACGATAGGCGGGCTTGATCCGTTGAGATTCGTTGCGGCCAGTTGAGGCCCGAGCATGATCCGTGGGATCTGAAATGGCCGTTTGAGGCCTGCAGCGTTGCATGACATGATTGCTGATTGTTTGATATTGCCCGTCTGTATTGTATAACTTGTATTATTATGTGGTTCGTGTTGGTTACGACGGGCTATAGTATCTTGGGAGATCGAGAGTGGTTGGACTCTGAACCCTGAACCCTAGATACTGGTTAGGACCGACCTTACTTGTATACTCTACCCTACGCTAGGATTAATGGTGAGCTTGCTGAGTCCTCGACTCACTGGTGGTGGTTACCTTCCTTTTCAGATCCCAGACGCCAGTGATGGCTGCACCCCCGATGCTTTTTGGACTGCCGATTCAGATGGATACTCAAATCACCCTCCATTTTGACATGCACGCTACTCTATGGCATAGGCATGTGACGACTGTACTAGTAGATCAGGGTGGACCCTACCTTGTACCCCATAGGTTCGAGGCTTAGTTTAGAGAAGGCCTTCATGGTTTTGAGGGACTCCAGCGAGATTCCCCGATACCTATGGAGGAGGACCCATTCTGGCTACAGCCTGCCGAGTATGGAGGCCAGGTGATCGACCCCGACCCACTGTAGGAGTTACCGTCCCCGGGACGATCCGAGATCGATGGCCACGATGAGGACGATGCCATGGATACCGATGAGGAGGACCCAGAAGAGGACCCCGTGGAGGATTTCGAGGAGGAGCCCGAGGAGGACTGGGTCCCTGTTGCTGGTCTAGTCTTTTGGGGTTGGTTTGAGCGTAGGATATGGCACTTGGTGGTGGTTTCTCTTTGGGGGTCTGTACCTAACGTTGATGTTGATATGTATATATATTATTATTTGTGTTTATATTGTTCGTTCTACCCCTCTGTTCTGTATGCATATATGTGTGGATAGGAGGCACGTTTCCGCAGGTTCGAGAGTTAGACGAAGGACTCGTCGTCTGGTCGCGACGGTAGGTTCTCTTGGGCCGTCGCATTTTATAAACCTGACGAGCGAGGGTGAGAATCTTCCGCAGGAACGGGATGCCGTGTGCCCGATTAGGGTTCGGGGCTTGACATCCCGCTCATACATTCAAATCTCTTCTCAGCGCTCGCCTGGTCCAGGATACACGATGGCCCAGGGAATTACCTTCGTCGCGACCAGACGGCGCGTCCATCAAAAACCATCATATGATCCTGTCAACCTGAACTTGAAACTTGCGGAAGCGTTCCTCCTATCCATACATGCATACATATGAAAATCGGGGTAGTACACAAAGGAGAAATACAAAGCATCCATATATACATGTTAACAAGGCGTTCGGTACAGACCCCCAAAAGAAAATTTCAACCCATGGTCTCGATACCTACGCTTACACTATCTCCCAAAAACTAGGCCAGCGTCAGCAGAACTCAGTCCTCTAGCTGCTCCTCGGGATCCTCCTCCTGGTCGGTGTCCATGGCGTCGCCCTCCTTGTGGCCGTCTATCTCTGAGCGTCCTGGGGACCGCAGCTCCAACATCGGGTCGGGGTCGACCACCTCACCTCCATATACAGCAGGTCGTAGAATAGTGGGGTCGTCCCCCATGGGTATCAAGGCATCTCTCAAGGGTCCCTCCACACCTAACTCGTCCTCTCTATACCAGGCCTCGAACTTATAGGGAACAAACTGGGGACCTCCCTGATCCACCCATACAGTAGTCAGTCGTCTAAGCCACATTGTAGCACTCTCATCGTAATGGCGGGTAACCTCGGGCTCCATCTGCACTAGCAGGCCAAAGAACACAGGGGGTGCGGCCATCACTGGCGTCTGGGATCTGAAAATATGGCAACCACCGCCAGTGAGTCGAGGACTCAGCAAGCTCACCCCTAATCCTAGCGTAGGATAGAGTATACTAGTGGGATCGGTCCTATCCATTAACTAGGGTTTCAGGTCATCTGACTCGCGTAGGGTGAGGTACACTCACTGGATGGGTCATGTTCGGCAATTAATAAGGCGAACTAGCACTCTCTACCGAAACGGTCTCAGCGGTACCACAACAAAACATAAACGTACACATGCCAAACCAATCAGGCAAGCATGCATTTAATAAGGCAGCCTCGCATAATATGAATGATTATCATCCATGCCATGACTTCAGATTCATTATTCAGTTTTCAATGTTCATTTTGCACTGCCAGAGTTTCGTCTTGACCAGCGTGTCACGCCTCATGTCTCATACACATGCATGCCATATGCCAATGCTCAAATGTTCAAATGCTCATTGCTTGTGCCTCAATGCACATCACCCATTGTCCATGCACCCGCATATACGCCTCCAGCGCGTAAAGACCCAGGTGCACAATATCCTCCCAGTGCTTCAACCCACATAGCGTCAAAGCTAAGACCCGGGTAGGTACCCTGTCACGCCCTTGATCCCCTCTCGGGAACGCGGCATCCCGTTCCTGCGGAAGATACACCTCGCACTCGCCTGGTTTGACGGTATGCGACGGCCCAGGAAATTTTTCACTTCGTCGCAACCAGACGACGCGGCCTTCAACGAACCTTCATACCTGCGGAAGCGTGCCTCCTATCCATTCACACAAGCATACAAGCAAAAGGGTAGCATAGACAGAGTAAATACAAACAGCACTATATACATATCAAGCGTTAGGTACAGACCCCAAAAAGAAGCCACCACCTACAGACGGACCTACACTCATGCAAATTCCAAAACACTAAACCACTGCCAGGGACTCAGTCCTCCTCCGGCTCCTCATCGGAATCCTCCACTGGGTCTTCTTTTGGATCCTCCTCATCGGTATCCATGGCATCGCCCTCCTCGTGGCCATCAATCTCAAATCGTCCCGAGGACGGCAACTCTTGCAGTGGGTCGGGGTCGATCACCTGGCCTCCATACTCAGCAGGCTACAGCCAGAATGGGTCCTCCTCCATGGGTATCGGGGAATCTCGCTGGGGTCCCTCAAAGCTATGAAGGCCCTCCCTAAACTAAGCCTCGAACCTATGGGGTACAAGGTAGGGTCCACCCTGATCTACTAGTACAGTCGTCACATGCCTATGCCACAGGGTAGCGTGCATATCAAAATGGAGGGTGATGTGAGTGTCCATCTGAATCGGCAGTCCAAAAAGCATCGGCGGAGCGGCCATCACTGGTGACCTGGATCTGTAAAATGAGGCAACCAACGCCAGTGAGTCGAGGACTCAGCATGTCACGCCCCGGATCCCTTCTCGGGAATGCGGCATCCCGTTCCTGCGGAAGATACACCTCGCGCTCGCCTGGTTCACGATAAGCGACGGCCCAGGGATACTTTCTCTTTGTCGCGACCAGACGACGCAACTTGCGCCAAATTCTCATACCTGCGGAAGCATGCCTCCTATCCATACACACAAGCATACATAGCAAAGGGGTAGCATGGACAAGATAAACATAAACAACATTTCATAAATACGATTAGCGTTAGGTACAGACTACCAAAAGAAAACCACTAGCTGTAGATCATCCTACGCTCTATTAATCCTCAAAACATCGGGATTCTGCCATGACTCAGTCCTCCTCGTCGGAATCCTCCACAGGGTCCTCCTCTGGATCCTTCTCCTCGGTATCCATCGCATCGCCCTTCTCGTGGCCATCTATCTCGGAGCGCCCTGGAGACGGCAACTACTGCTTCGGGTCGGGGTCGATCACCTGGCCTCCATATTCTGCAGGCTGGAGCCAAAATGGGTCCTCCTCCATGGGAATCGGGGGATCTCTCTGGGGTCCCTCAAAGCCATGTATGCCCTCTCTAAACCAAGCCTCGAATCTATAGGGCACTAAATAAGGACCTCCCTGATCTACGAGCACAGTCGTCACATGCCTATGCCACAGGGTAGCGTGCATATCAAAATGGAGGGTAACCTGGGTGTCCATCTGGATCGGCAGACCAAAAAGCATCGGTGGCGCATCCATCACTGGCGACCTGGATCTGAAAAAGGTGGCAACCAACGCCGGTGAGTCGAGGACTCAGCAAGCTCACCACTAATCCTAGCGTAGGGTAGGATATACGAGTGGGGTCGGTCCTAACTAGTAACTAGGGTTTGGTACTCGGAGTCCAACGCTCTCGATCTCCCTAGTTATCATCACGCCTCATATAGCCAATACGAGTTTCGTCACAACAATTCATGCAATACAGACGGGCAATATCGACAATCAGCAATAACATTATGCAAATGCCACAGGCCTCAAACGGCCATCACAGATCCCATGGATCAGCCCGCCTATCACTCCAATTCCCAACAGGGCTCTACCAACAGTGCCACACGGCATGCCACGCTGCGTCTCGGACGCCTTATGTTGGCCTCCCTTTTCTCTCCATCTCCCATCAGGGCGCTACCAACAGTGCCACACGGCATAATTCTCGGTGCCACATAGGCCCGTACCACACTGCGTTTCTGACGCCTTACGTTGGTCTCCCTTTTCTCTCCATTTCCCCTCAGGGCACAATCTCATGTCACATTCCCAGTGACTCATGCAATGCTCTGAATGTATGCAGGGCCCAGATGATCACATCAATAATTCAACACAGAGCATGCATGCCAATAATCATAAGTGCAAGACAGAGCACATCAATCGACCAACTGATACATCTCATGATCAACGAGCCAAGCAAACGTAGATCAATTATCTCTATCCACAAAGTTTCGATAATCCAAGTCCGCCTTACATCTTAAACAAAAGTCTACTATACTATCAATTATCCAAGGACAATCCACTAATCGAGCCCATATAAACCAAGGTCTAATCTAATGAAGGGCCTCTAATTACTCAAGCTAAGTTCGACTGGGCCTAAGGCCCACTTCAATAGTTGAGGTCCAATGATTAATTCTTAAATTAATTCATATGGGTTGGGCCTATTATTTTATTAAATTCGTGTGAGGCCCAAGCCCATTTCTAAAGGTTTACTATTCAAGCCCATATTCATTATTTTAGGCCCAATTTGAATACCCAAGCCCATATACATTTTTGGGTTTCATTCTTTAATGTTCATGGACTTAATTTAGGCCCAATTTAAGAGGATTTTCGTCCATTAGTGGCCCACCAGCTAGATTTGGCCCATTTTGATTAGTTTTGGCCCAATTACTTAATTTTAAAGCTTTCAAGCCCATTAGTTCCCTTTTGCCCTTTAAGTACACGCCTAAGCCCACATTTGCAGCCCACTAATCATGTTTTCAAGGCCCATTCGGATGGTGGATATCAACCCTTAGTAAGTCCATTAGTTGTATTTAGGCCCGGTAGCTCGTATTAGGTCCGATTCAAGTGATTTAAGTCTCGAAGCCCATTAATCCCTCTCGGTCCACCCTATACATGCCTAGACCGAATTTCCACAGCCTTGTATACCACATTTCCAGCCCTCTACAAGCCTCCAAACTCTTAGTTTAACCCCTTGCACCATGCACATAACGCAACCTTACTTGTCTAGGCTTGAACCATGCAATCTCTTTACTAAAATCATCATAATCGGCCTCAATTAATATTCCACAAATGTATATTACTAACCTAAACAAAGATTAGGGGTAGAGCTTACCGGATATGGGTTGGAAATGACGACGACGCGAGGCGGAGCAAGGAACGGCCGGTTGGAGCTCACGGCTTAGGGAGGGAAGCGGCGGCAACGGTGGCTGTTCCGGCGGTTCCACGGAGTTCCAAGGGTCCTAAGGTGACCATTTGCCAAGCCAAAGACATGAGGAATGCAAGGGAACAAGGTGGGACAAGTTCGGGTTCAAATGGAAGCGAAACGACGAAGGAAACGACGATGGAAGGAGTGGGCTGTTTCGGGCATTACATGGGCATTCAAGCCGTGGAATGCAAGGGAGATGAGTTAGGGAGACTTACCAAGGTGAGGACAAGGGCTGGTGGTGGCGGAATGGGCGGCGGCTCGCGGCGGCAACGGGCGGACGGACGGCAGAGGGAGAGAAAGCCGAGAGAGAGAAGGTGAGGGAGAGAGGAAAAAGAAGGAGAAGTGAATGGGAAGAGAGAGAGGGAGGGTCGGCCGAAGGTCTTAAGGGAGAGGGGAGAGAGAGATTATAGAAAAATAAGAAAATCAAAGGAAAATCAAGATGATGGGAGTTGGTGGCATGAATAGTGACATGGATTGATTTTGTACTTTGACATGTTGATTGACATTCTTGGGAATTGAACCATGATTGACTTGCCTTGGAAATTGTGCCATGATGTGATTGATTGATTGACAAGACATTTGATTGATTTGACTTGCCTCGATTTGCGTGCCAAATGCACCGATCGGGTCTCGAGCGCGAACGAATTTTAGATAGGATTTGATTTCGATCGACCGAATCTACTCTCAAAAATCCTAATTCTATTAATCCTAAGGACTGAGCATTTACCGGGGGCATTTCGGTAATTTTCCATTGACGTCTTGCTTCTCGACGTAGACCGGCTGTCTGCCCTTCTGGCGACATTTCTGAAACTGACTTTATTTCTTAATTGTGTTTGTCTTACTAATTCGATTGTCCGAAGTCGGATTTCATTTCGTGGTCAATTTCATTGAATAATGACTCTGTCTCTGTCTCAGACCAACGGGCGGCTGTTTGGAAAATTCTCCCCAGTTAGCCTTTCCCCTTCGGTTGGTCATCTCAGGGTAGCTAATCCTGAGTGAGCGTCGATCAGAGGGTATTAACGAAGTGTTTCCATTCCTTTAGAAATTCCGATATTTGGGTCGAATTTTCAGACTGTTACACAGCAAGCTCACCACTAATCCTAGCGTAGGGTAGGATATACAAGTGGGGTCGGTCCTAACCAGTATCTAGGTTTCAGGGTTCAGGGTCCAACCACTCTCGATCTCCCAAGATACTATAACCCATCATAATCAACACGAACCACATAATAATACAAGTTGTACAATACATACGGGCAATATCAAACAATCAGCAGTCATGTCATGCAATGCTGCAGGCCTCAAGCGGCCATCACGGATCCCATGGATCAGCCCGCCTATCACTCCAATTCCCATCAGGGCTCAATCTCAGTGCCACACGGCAAGTACCACACTGCGTTTCTGACGCCTTACGTTGGTCTCCCTTTTCTCTCCATTTCCCCATCTTGGGCACATTCTCATGTCACATCTTCGGTGACTCATGCAATGCTCTGAATGTATGCGGGACCCAAACGATTGCATCAGTAATTCAAACACAGAGCATGCATGCCAAAGTACACAAGTACAAGAACAGAGTACATCAATCGATCGTCTAATAAAATCTCATGTTCATCATACCATATGATCGTAAGATTAGTACTAGACATTCAGATTCTCGATCATCTAGGCTCGCATTAACAACTTACTCGCGATCCGGTCATACTATTGCTCACCATAGGCGATCCCCTAATTGAACCCATATAAACCAAGGTTTAACCTAAGTAAGGGTCTAATTAATTAAGTTAAGTTCGACTGGGCCTAAGGCCCACTTCAAAGTTGAGGCCCAATAATAAATTCCTAAATTAAATCATATGGGTTGGGCCTATTATTTTATTAATTTCGCGTAAGGCCCAAGCCCAATTCCAAGGATTTATTATTTAAGCCCATTTCCATTATTTTAGGCCCAAATTGATAACCCAAGCCCATATACACTTTTGGGTTTCATTCTTTAATGTTCATGGACATAGATTAGGCCCAATTTAAGTGGATTTCGTCCATTAGTGGTCCATTGGTTTGATTAGGCCCAATTAGTTTAGTTTTGGCCCAATTACTAGAAATAAAGGCTCCTAAGCCCAACACCTTACTTTGGCCCATTAAACCACACGCCTAAGCCCATCATTTCGGTCCATCAATCATGTTTTTTAGGCCCATTCAAGTTTCTAATCTCGTCCATTTGCAAGCCCACTAAAGTATTTTAGGCCCGTTTACTTATTTTAGGTTAAATTAGCCCTAATTAAGTCCCTTAGGCCCATTAGTTGGTTCGGCCCACTTTTCCACACGCCTAAGCCATTCCTCGCAGCCCATAGTCACATTTTTGAGCCCAATTCGCGAACTAGCAGCCTCCTCCTTCGGCCCACACAAGATTTCCACATGATAGCCTAATGTAAACTCCACCATAATCTCATATTCTCCTCACATCAAGCCTAACCAGCCTCTAACATATCATCCTACATGCATATACTACTAACCTAGGCTAGAATTAGTAGTAGAGCTTACCTATTTCGGCTCGGGACGACGACGAAAGCCGGAGAGGTACCGGGCGGCCGAGAGAGCTCACGGCAAGGGAGGAAGGGGCGGCGGTTACCGGCGGTTCCAAGGGGCAACCAAGGCCTAAAAACATTAGCTTTACATGTTAGAATGGTGGGGAAGTGAGCGGAACAAGCTGGGACTGGCCGAATGGCCACGGTGAAGCATCGACGGAGGAAGAGCACGGGAAAGGGAGCGGCTGGTCGGGGTGTTTCACGGGTTCTCAAGCCAAGAATTTAGGAGTTTGAAGTCTAGAAGGCTTACCAAGGTGATGAGGCAACGTGGAGGAGCCGACGGCGGCGAAACGATGAGGAAGCGACGGCAACGTGGGCGGCGGACGGGTGGTGCTCCACGGGCGGCCGAAGAAGAGAACGAAGGAGAAGAATGAGAGGAAAAAGAAGGAGAAATGAAGGAGAGGAGAGAGAGAGAAGGGGCCGGCCGAAACATGTATAGGGGAGGGAGAGAGAGAATGCAAGTTATTATTCAAAAATTCAAATAAACTAAGTTAGTGGAGTAGGTAGAATAGTGGTTTGGATTGACTTGTACTTGATTGAATGACACTTGAATGACTTGATGGATTGCATTGGAAATTGTGCCATGATGTGATTGATTGATTGACAAGACGTTTGATTGATTTGACAACTGATTTGACTTGCCTCGATTTGCGTGCCAAATGCACCGATCGGGTCCCGAGCGCGAACGAATTTTAGACAGGATTTGATTTCGATTGACCGAATCTACTCTCAAAAATCCTAATTCTATTAATCCTAAGGACTGACCATTTACCGGGGGCATTTCGGTAATTTTCCAATCGCGTCTTGCTTCTCGACGTTCACCGGCTGTCTGCCCTTCTGGCGACATTTCTGAAACTGAGTTCATTTCTTAGTTGTGTTTATCTTACTGATTCGATTGTCCAAGGTCGGATTTCATTTTGTGGTCAATTTCATTAAATAACGACTCTGTCTCTGTCTCAGACCAACGGGCGGCTGTTTGGAAAATTCTTCCCAAATAGCCTTTCCCCTTTGGTTGGTCAACTCAGGGTAGCTAATCCTGAGTGAGCGTCGATCAGAGTGTATTAACGAAGTATTTCCATTCATTTAGAATTTCCGACAATCGGGTCGAATTTTCAAACTGTCACAATTCTTCCCTTCTTATAAAAATTTCGTCCTCGAAATTTACATCCATCAATCCTTACAACAAAACAGAATTTACACTGAGCTACCCAAACAAATACGGATACTTCTTCTTCATTTCGTCCTCGCTTTCCCAAGTTGCTCCTTCAGTCCCATGGTGCTCCCAGATAACCTTGACCAGCGGTATTGTCTTGTTCCTCAAGACTTGCTCCTTACGATCTTCAATCCTTACTGGCCTTTCCACGTACGAGACGCGGTCATCCATTTCAATGACTTCATGATCGAGTATATGGCCAGGGTCCGGCTCGTACTTCCGAAGCATCGACACATGAAACACATTGTGAATTTGCGATAAGTTTGGCGGCTGTGCAAGACGATAAGCTAATGTCCCGATCTTCTCCAAAATCTCGAATGGCCCAACAAATCTTGGACTCAACTTTCCTTTCTTGCCAAACCGAGATAGTCCTCGCATCGGCGACACCTTCAGAAATACATGATCTCCAACTTGAAATTCGAATGGCTTACGTCTCTTGTCTGCATAGCTCTTCTGCCTACTCTGAGCGGTCCTCAGTCTGTCTCTAATCACTCTGACTGCCTCGACTGACTGCTGTACTAATTCTGGGCATGTTATGCTTTTCTCACCAACCTCGTCCCAATAAATGGGAGTTCTGCAAGCTCTCCCATACAATGCCTCAAACGGTGCCATTCTGATACTCTGCTGATAGCTATTGTTGTAGGCAAATTCCACCAAGTGTAACTGTTCTTCCCAGCCTCCTTTGAAATCGATTACACACGCTCTCAGCATATCCTCCAGAGTCTGTATAGTCCTTTCCGACTGACCGTCTGTCTGAGGATGATAGGCTGTACTGAATCTCAACTCGGTTCCCAAAGCACCTTGCAAACTCTTCCAAAACGTAGCTGTGAAACGAGGATCTCTGTCCGATACAATGCTCACTGGTACCCCATGCAATCTCACGATCTGCCTCCCGTACAATTCAGCCAACCTTTCCAACGTAGAGTCTTTTCGTACTGCAATGAAATGAGCTGATTTCGTCAGTCTGTCCACTATTACCCATATCGAATCATTGCCTCTCTGAGTTCTTGGCAATCCTGTCACAAAATCCATAGTGACATGCTCCCATTTCCACTCTGGGATTTCCAATGGTTGCAATAATCCTCCAGGCTTACAATGCTGTGCCTTTACTTGTTGACACGTCAGACACTTAGCCACATGCTTAGCCACATCCACCTTCATTCCATTCCACCAATAGTGCTGACGCAAATTCTGATACATCTTCGTACTTCCTGGATGAATGCTGTAGTTACTTCTGTGCGCCTCAGCCAAAATCCTTTCCTTCAGCTCTTCATCGTTTGGCACGCATAGACGTCCTCTAAACTTCAATATTCCATCAGCAGTTACTTGGAACTCAGCCTTCCTCTCATCTGCATTCATCACCACAATCTTCTGAATGTCCGGGTCCGTAGACTGCAACTCTTTGATCCTTAGCTGAATCTCTGGTTCAATCTGCAACGTAGCCATCAGACTCGAGAGGTTTCCTACCTCGACCTTGAACTCAGAATCTCTGATTTCCTCCAGTAATGTCCACTCCTTGACCATCATATGTGCAATGCTCGACTTCCTACTCAGAGCATCTGCCACTTTATTTGCCTTTCCTGGATGGTACAAAATATCACAGTCGTAGTCCTTCAACAGCTCCATCCAACGACGCTGCCTCATATTCAGTTCTTTCTGCGAAAACAAATACTTCAAACTCTGATGATCGGTGTAGATCTGAAATTTCTCTCCCACCAAGTAATGCCTCCAAATCTTCAATGCGAACACTATGGCGGCTAACTCCAGGTCGTGCGTCGGGTAGTTCATCTCATGCGGCCTCAGCTGTCTAGATGCATAAGCTACTACTCGTCCATGCTGCATCAAGACGCATCCCAATCCTCCTAATGACGCATCGCTGTATATCTCAAACCCTCCAGGTCCAGATGGGATGGTCAACACTGGTGCGGAAGTTAATCGATCCTTCAACTCCTGAAAACTTTCCTCGCACCTCTCGGTCCATTCAAACCTTGTTTCCTTCTTCAACAAATGGGTCAGAGGAGACGCTAACACCGAGAACCTTTCCACAAAGCGTCTGTAATACCCAGCCAATCCAAGAAAACTTCGTACTTCAGTCACAGTTGTTGGCCTCGGCCACTTCTCCACGGCTTCAATCTTAGATGGATCCACCGATATTTCTTCTCCAGATACTATATGACCAAGAAACGCCACTCTGCTTAACCAGAACTCACACTTACTAAACTTCGCATAAAGCGAGTGTTCCCTTAACGTCTGTAGGACAATCCTTAAGTGTTCCTCGTGGTTCTCAGGACTCTTCGAATAAACCAATATGTCATCAATGAAGACTATCACGAACTGATCCAGAAACTCCTGGAATACTCGATTCATCATGTCCATAAATGCTGCCGGTGCGTTCGTCAATCCAAATGGCATAACTGTGAACTCATAGTGCCCATACCTCGTCCTAAAGGCAGTCTTAGGCACGTCCTCCTTTTTAATCCTCAATTGGTGATAGCCTGTCCTTAGGTCTATCTTGGAGAACACACATGCACCTTGAAACTGATCAAACAGGTCATCAATCCTTGACAGAGGATACTTGTTCTTGATCGTCACTTGGTTCAGCTGTCTGTTGTCGATGCATAGTCTTAGCGATCCATCTTTCTTCTTAACAAACAGCACCGGAGCTCCCCATGGCGAAGCACTGGGGCGGATAAATCCTTTATCCAATAGCTCTTGCATTTGTACCTTCAATTCCTTCAACTCAGACAACGACATCCTGTACTGTGCTTTCGAGATCGGTTCTGTTCCAGGTGCCAACTCAATCACAAACTCTACGTCACGCTCTGGTGGCAAGCCAGGCAATTCTTGAGGAAACACGTCCGGGTACTCTCTCACTACAGGCACTTCCTCCAACTTCACCTCTTGAGCAGTCGAATCTGACACTGATGCTAGAAATCCCAGACAACCTTCATCCATCAGTTTAGTCGCTTCTAACGACGAGATCCAAGGAATCGACGTTCCTCCTCGATTTCCTCTAAATTCATACCTAGGGTGGCCTACTGGGTTTAGCTATATCATACTTCTACCACAGTCTATTACTGCCCCATGTCTAACCAACCAATCCATGCCAACAATCACGTCGAAATCATACATGGGCAAAACAGCTAAATCGATCTCTTCCTCTCTATTGCCCAGGACTAATTTGCACCCCTTACATCCTAGCGCAACAATCACTCTATCCTTTAACGGGGTGGTTACATGCATAGTCACATTCAACGGCTTAACATTCATCCCAGATAACTCAGCAAAATGTGCAGATACGAAAGAGTGCGACGCTCCCGGATCAAACAAAGCATATGCAGTATGACCACAGAGAGAAACGGTGCCTGTGATCACCCCTGGCGCGTTCTCAGCGTCCTTTCGCGCCATTGCATAGACTCGTCCTTGAGCAGGTGGACGGTTCTGATTTCCCTGAGGAACATTCACCATCGGCGGCTGCTGCTGCGGCTGGAACGGGGGTCTCGGACCTTTTCTCGGGCAGTTCCTCAGAATATGCCCCGTCTGGCCACATCCAAAGCAGCCTCCAGTCTTCCTTGGGCAAGGGCTGTTCCCATGCCTCCTGCCACAGTCACGGCAGTTCTGATTCCCTGGGAATGACGGTTTTCCCAGAGTCCTTCCTGTAGGTGGAACGAACCTGCGGGTGTCCTTCATTAGCCTCTTGCCGAAGTCTCTGAAGTTCCCTCTTGGCACAAACCGCGATCCAGATGCGGCGGCCTTCTCCTGCAGATCTCGCTCTATCGCCAGGGCTCGCTCATAAATCTCATTGTAGTCCCTTAGCCCAGTGGCGATGATCATGCTCTTCAGCTCTGGCCTCAAACCTTCTCGGAACCTTCTGGCTTTGTCCCACAGATCCTCGATCAGCCTTCGTACGAACTTGGACAATCTGGCAAACTCACCCTCGTACTGATCCACGGTCATCTGTCCTTGCCTGAGCCTTATAAACTCTTCCATTTTTCTCTCCTGGGCTGCCTCAAAAAAATACTTGCCATTAAAAGCTGCATAGAAAGCAGCCTAGTTTGGCCTCATGCCATCCGGGAAGACTCGTCCTCTGGTGGCCTTCCACCAATCATCTGCAGTCCCTTGAAGCTGATAAGTTGCCAACGAAACCTTCTCCTCATCGGTGCAACCCAGAACAGTAAAAGCCTTCTCAAGCTATTCGATCCACAAGGCAGCTACTTCTGGACCACCACTACCATCAAACCTCGACGGCTGCAACTTCAGAAACTGCTCCACAATATGATGAGTCTGACGTCCTCCATTTCCATGCCCATTGCCTCCATTGGCTCCATTCGCAGCGGCCAAGGCGGCCTCAGCTGCTTGGGCTACAGTGGCAGCTTTCTCAGCAGCTTGCCTAGCCATCAGGTTACTCACTTCAGTCATAACTCTCATCATCTCTTCGATCCTAGGGTCCCCTTCAGACTCAGGAGCCCTCGAGCTCGATGCACCAGCAGTCGGTCTTCTGCCCCTATTGCTCATCCTTGCTAACACTCACACCTAGAACAAACGAAATTCCCATTTAGGAATTCGGAATTCTAAATCTAACAACCAAGCTTTCGTCTACTGTCGCGTCTACTGACATGTATATGCATGTAAATATTCGCTGCAGCTTAATGCAGTTGGACCCAGTTGACATCTAGACTCAACCTGAAAATGCACAACCTAGGCCACTCTGTTCGCCACCTCAACTAGAAGCCTGTCGGGAGCCGCTTCCTTGATCAGGTCTCTACCCCGGCGACCACTCCCCTCCCTCATCATTTCTTGGTGCGAACAGTTGTCCTAAGTCACCTAAAGACAGAGAGAATCCCACTCAACGTGTCCCATACCACGCTTCATCACAGTTTTTAGACGTCCCGTCAATCCTGTCCCATATCAGGCTGACGGTCACCAAATCCAACAACATGAGATGCATGCACTTTTCAAATCCAAATCCCCTTTTTAACAACTTTCATTTATAAACCATTTTGCCTTCAATGCAGAAGTCATGCAATGCATGATGGTCAGACAGCGCGCGACAGCCGACTAGGCGTTCAAACACAAGCAACACCTAACAAGTTAACCATTCAGAAACTAGCAATCAAGCGCCCTACTCATGGGGCTCTGCCTTAGAACCTTACCTCAGGTCTTGACGCACCTGCAACTTAGTTCAGAATACCTCTGCCTTAGTCTATTCTAGGCAACCAATCGAACTAAGCATTCACATGCGCCAATCAATTCATGCATTGTGCCCCTTTCCTATCCTTAGGCCTAGGGTCTGTCTATCTAACTACCCCAAAATCAACATCCTTATCACTCCAAAACCTCGAACGGTCTCTTATCGAGCTGACCTTGCTCTGATACCACTCGAACGAGGATGTCACGCCCCTGATCCCCTCTCGGGAACGCGGCATCCCGTTCCTGCGGAAGATACACCTCGCACTCGCCTGGTTTGACGGTATGCGACGGCCCAGGAAATTTTTCACTTCGTCGCAACCAGACGACGCAGCCTTCAACGAACCTTCATACCTGCGGAAGCGTGCCTCCTATCCATTCACACAAGCATACATGCAAAAGGGTAGCATAGACAGAGTAAATACAAACAGCACTATATACATATCAAGCGTTAGGTACAGACCCCAAAAAGAAGCCACAACCTACAGACGAACCTACGCTCATGCAAATTCCAAAACACTAAACCACTGCCAGGGACTCAGTCCTCCTCCGGCTCCTCATCGGAATCCTCCACTGGGTCTTCTTCTGGATCCTCCTCATCGGTATCTATGGCATCGCCCTCCTCGTGGCCATCAATCTCATATCGTCCCGGGGACGGCAACTCCTGCAGTGGGTCGGGGTCGATCACCTGGCCTCCATACTCAGCAGGCTGCAGCCAGAATGGGTCCTCCTCCATGGGTATCGAGGAATCTCGCTGGGGTCCCTCAAAGCCATGAAAGCCCTCCCTAAACCAAGCCTCGAACCTATGGGGTACAAGGTAGGGTCCACCCTGATCTACTAGTACAGTCGTCACATGCCTATGCCACAGGGTAGCGTGCATATCAAAATGGAGGGTGATGTGAGTGTCCATCTGAATCGGCAGTCCAAAAAGCATCGGCGGAGCGGCCATCACTGGTGACCTGGATCTGTAAAAGGAGGCAACCAACGCCAGTGAGTCGAGGACTCAGCAAGCTCACCACTAATCCTAGCGTAGGGTAGGATATACAAGTGGGGTCGGTCCTAACCAGTATCTAGGTTTCAGGGTTCAGGGTCCAACCACTCTCGATCTCCCAAGATACTATAACCCATCGTAATCAACACGAACCACATAATAATACAAGTTGTACAATACATACGGGCAATATCAAACAATCAGCAGTCATGTCATGCAATGCTGCAGGCCTCAAGCGGCCATCACGGATCCCATGGATCAGCCCGCCTATCACTCCAATTCCCATCAGGGCTCAATCTCAGTGCCACACGGCAAGTACCACACTGCGTTTCTGACGCCTTACGTTGGTCTCCCTTTTCTCTCCATTTCCCCATCTTGGGCACATTCTCATGTCACATCTTCGGTGACTCATGCAATGCTCTGAATGTATGCGGGGCCCAAACGATTGTATCAGTAATTCAAACACAGAGCATGCATGCCAAAGTACACAAGTACAAGAACAGAGTACATCAATCGATCGTCTAATAAAATCTCATGTTCATCATACCATACGATCGTAAGATTAGTACTAGACATTCAGATTCTCGATCATCTAGGCTCGCATTAACAACTTACTCGCGATCCGGTCATACTATTGCTCACCATAGGCGATCCCCTAATTGAACCCATATAAACCAAGGTTTAACCTAAGTAAGGGTCTAATTAATTAAGTTAAGTTCGACTGGGCCTAAGGCCCACTTCAAAGTTGAGGCCCAATAATAAATTCCTAAATTAAATCATATGGGTTGGGCCTATTATTTTATTAATTTCGCGTAAGGCCCAAGCCCAATTCCAAGGATTTATTATTTAAGCCCATTTCCATTATTTTAGGCCCAAATTGATAACCCAAGCCCATATACACTTTTGGGTTTCATTCTTTAATGTTCATGGACATAGATTAGGCCCAATTTAAGTGGATTTCGTCCATTAGTGGTCCATTGGTTTGATTAGGCCCAATTAGTTTAGTTTTGGCCCAATTACTAGAAATAAAGGCTCCTAAGCCCAACACCTTACTTTGGCCCATTAAACCACACGCCTAAGCCCATCATTTCGGTCCATCAATCATGTTTTTGAGGCCCATTCAAGTTTCTAATCTCGTCCATTTGCAAGCCCACTAAAGTATTTTAGGCCCGTTTACTTATTTTAGGTTAAATTAGCCCTAATTAAGTCCCTTAGGCCCATTAGTTGGTTTGGCCCACTTTTCCACACGCCTAAGCCATTCCTCGCAGCCCATAGTCACATTTTTTAGCCCAATTCGCGAACTAGCAGCCTCCTCCTTCGGCCCACACAAGATTTCCACATGATAGCCTAATGTAAACTGTCACGCCCCGGATCCCTACTCGGGAACGCGGCATCCCGTTCCTGCGGAAGATACACCTCGCGCTCGTCTGGTTTACGCTATGCGACGGCCCAGGAATATTTTCTCTTCGTCTCAACCAGACGACGCGGCTTGCGCCAAGCTCTCATACCTGCGGAAGCGTGCCTTCTATCCATACACACAAGCATACATAGCAAAGGGGTAGCATAAACAATATGGACATAAACAGCATTACATAAATATAATTAGCGTTAGGTACAGACTCCCAAAAAGAAACCACTAGCTGTAGATTATCCTACGCTCAACTAATCATCAAAACATCGGGATTCTGCCGTAACTCAGTCCTCCTCGTCGGAATCCTCCACAAGGTCCTCCTCTAGATCCTCCTCCTCGGTATCCATCGCATCGCCCTCCTCGTGGCCATCTATCTCGGAGCGCCCTGGAGACGGCAACTCCTGCTTCGGGTCGGGGTCGGTCACCTGGCCTCCATATTCCGTAGGCTGGAGCCAAAACGGGTCCTCCTCCATGGGAATCGGGGAATCTCTCTGGGGTCCCTCAAAGCCATGTAGGCCCTCTCTAAACCAAGCCTCGAATCTATGGGGCACTAAGTAAGGACCTCCCTGATCTACGAGCACAGTCGTCACATGCCTATGCCACAGGGTAGCGTGCATATCAAAATGGAGGGTAACCTGGGTGTCCATCTGGATCGGCAGACCAAAAAGCATCGGTGGCATGTCCATCACTGGCGACCTGGATCTGAAAAAGGTGGCAACCAACGCCAGTGAGTCGAGGACTCAGCAAGCTCACCACTAATCCTAGCGTAGGGTAGGATATACAAGTGGGGTCGGTCCTAACCAGTAACTAGGGTTCAGGATTCAAAGTTCAACGCTCTCGATCTCCCCAGTTATTATCACCCCTCATGTAGCCAATACGGGGTTCATCATAACAATTCATACAATACAGACGGGCGATATTAACAAACAGCAATAACATTATGCAAATGCCACAGGCCTCAAACGGCCATCCCGGATTCCAAGGATCAGCCCGCCTATCACTCCAATTCCCATCAAGGCTCTACCAACAGTGCCACACGGCATGCCACGCTGCGTCTCGGACGCCTTATGCTGGCCTCCCTTTTCTCTCCATCTCCCACCAGGGCGCTACCAACAGTGCCACACGGCAGTAATCTCGGTGCCACATAGGCCCGTACCACACTGCGTTTCTGACGCCTTACGTTGGTCTCCCTTTTCTCTCCACTTCCCCTCTGGGCACAATCTCATGTCACATCCCCAGTGACTCATGCAATGCTCTGAATGTATGCAGGGCCCAGATGATCACATCAATAATTCAACACAGAGCATGCATGCCAATAATCATAAGTGCAAGACAGAGCACATCAATCGACCAACTGATACATCTCATGATCAACGAGCCAAGCAGACGTAGATCAATTATCTCTATCCACAAAGTTTCGATAATCCAAGTCCGCCTTACATCTTAAACAAAAGTCTACTATACTATCAATTATCCAAGAACAATCCACTAATCGAGCCCATATAAACCAAGGTCTAATCTAATGAAGGGCCTCTAATTACTCAAGCTAAGTTCGACTGGGCCTAAGGCCCACTTCAATAGTTGAGGTCCAATGATTAATTCTTAAATTAATTCATATGGGTTGGGCCTTTTATTTTATTAAATTCGTGTGAGGCCCAAGCCCATTTCTAAAGGTTTACTATTCAAGCCCATATTCATTATTTTAGGCCCAATTTGAATACCCAAGCCCATATACATTTTTGGGTTTCATTCTTTAATGTTCATGGACTTAATTTAGGCCCAATTTAAGAGGATTTTCGTCCATTAGTGGCCCACTAGCTAGATTTGGCCCATTTTGATTAGTTTTGGCCCAATTACTTAATTTTAAAGCTTTCAAGCCCATTAGTTCCCTTTGGCCCATTAAGTACACGCCTAAGCCCACATTTGCAGCCCACTAATCATGTTTTCAAGGCCCATTCGGATGGTGGATATCAACCATTAGTAAGTCCATTAGTTGTATTTAGGCCCGGTAGCTCGTATTAGGTCCGATTCAAGTGATTTAAGTCTCGAAGCCCATTAATCCCTTTCGGTCCACCCTATACACGCCTAGACCGAATTTCCACAGCCTTGTATACCACATTTCCAGCCCTCTACAAGCCTCCAAACTCTTAGTTTAACCCCTTGCACCGTGCACATAACGCAACCTTACTTGTCTAGGCTTGAACCAGGAAATCTCTTTACTAAAATCATCATCATCGGCCTCTATTAACATTCCACAAATGTATATTACTAACCTAAACAAAGATTAGGGGTAGAGCTTACCAAATTTCGCTCGAGACAACGACGACAACGGCAAGGGACAACGGGCGGCCGACGGTCTCACGGCAAGGGAGGAAGAGAGGCGGCTGATCGGAGTTGGTTCGGGGGTTCCACCACCTTCCAAGGGCCCTAGAATGATGATTCCACAAGGCAACAATGGGTGAGAGGCCGAGGAGGGACAAGGTGGTTCGGGAGGTTCACAAAGGAGTGAAACGACGAAGGGAGTACCGAAGGAAATGGGGGCTGTTTCGGGTAGCAAATGGGGTAGTTGAACCATGGAACTTGCAGCGAAGGTAGCTAAGACACTTACCTAGTGATGAGGATGAACGGCGGTGATCGGCTTGGCCGGACGAAGGAGGAACGACGGGCGGCGTTGGGCGGCACGGCTGGGGATTCAACCAAGAGAGGGGAGAGAGATCAGGTTGGAACGGTCCCAATGGGGGTCCCCAAGGCCACGAAAATCATGAGGAGAAGGAGTAAGGGGACATACCACGTGAGGATGTGGGCTGGTGGTGGCGGCGGCGCTCCACGACGGCGGACGGTGGCTCGGGCGGACGAAAAATCAAGGAAGGAGAAGAAGAAGAAAAAGAAGAGAGGGAAGTGAGGGGGTGGCCGGCCGAATTTGAGAAGAATGAGGGAGGAGAGAGAGAGATCAAAGTTAAGATGGGATTATAGTGGGGTGGTTGAGTGAATAGTGACTAGGATAAGACTTGTACTTTGACATGTTGATTGACATTCTTGGGAATTGAACCATGATTGACTTGCCTTGGAAATTGTGCCATGATGGATTTGATTGATTGACAAGACATTTGATTGATTTGACAACTGATTTGACTTGCCTCGATTTGCGTGCCAAATGCATCGATCGGGTCTCGAGCGCGAACGAATTTTAGACAGGATTTGATTTCGATTGATCAAATCTACTCTCAAAAATCCTAATTCTATTAATCCTAAGGACTGAGCATTTACCGGGGGCATTTCGGTAATTTTCCGATCACGTCTTGCTTCTCGACGTACACCGGCTGTCTGCCCTTCTGGCGACATTTCTGAAACTGAGTTCATTTCTTAATTGTGTTTGTCTTACTAATTCGATTGTCCGAAGTCGGATTTCATTTCGTGGTCAATTTCATTAATTTACGACTCTGTCTCTGTCTCAGACCAACGGGCGGCTGTTTGGAAAATTCTCCCCAGTTAGCCTTTCCCCTTCGGTTGGTCATCTCAGGGTAGCTAATCCTGAGTGAGCGTCGATCAGAGGGTATTAACGAAGTGTTTCCATTCCTTTAGAAATTCCGATATTTGGGTCGAATTTTCAGACTGTTACATAAACTCCACCATAATCTCATATTCTCCTCACATCAAGCCTAACCAGCCTCTAACATATCATCCTACATGCATATACTACTAACCTAGGCTAGAATTAGTAGTAGAGCTTACCTATTTCGGCTCGGGACGACGACGAAAGCCGGAGAGGTACCGGGCGGCCGAGAGAGCTCACGGCAAGGGAGGAAGGGGCGGCGGTTACCGGCGGTTCCAAGGGGCAACCAAGGCCTAAAAACATTAGCTTTACATGTTAGAATGGTGGGGAAGTGAGCGGAACAAGCCGAATGGCCACGGTGAAGCATCGACGGAGGAAGAGCACGGGAAAGGGAGCGGCTGGTCGGGTTGTTTGACGGGTTCTCAAGCTAAGAATTTAGGAGTTTGAAGTCTAGAAGGCTTACCAAGGTGATGAGGCAACGTGGAGGAGCCGACGGCGGAGAAACGATGAGGAAGCGACGGCGACATGGGCGGCGGACGGGTGGTGCTCCACGGGCGGCCGAAGAAGAGAACGAAGGAGAAGAATGAGAGGAAAAAGAAGGAGAAATGAAGGAGAGGAGAGAGAGAGAAGGGGCCGGCCGAAACATGTATAGGGGAGGGAGAGAGAGAATGCAAGTTATTATTCAAAAATTCAAATAAACTAAGTTAGTGGAGTAGGTAGAATAGTGGTTTGGATTGACTTGTACTTGATTGAATGACACTTGAATGACTTGATGGATTGCATTGGAAATTGTGCCATGATGTGATTGATTGATTGACAAGACGTTTGATTGATTTGACAACTGATTTGACTTGCCTCGATTTGCGTGCCAAATGCACTGATCGGGTCCCAAGCGCGAACGAATTTTAGACAGGATTTGATTTCGATTGACCGAATCTACTCTCAAAAATCCTAATTCTATTAATCCTAAGGACTGACCATTTACCGGGGGCATTTCGGTAATTTTCCAATCGCGTCTTGCTTCTCGACGTTCACCGGCTGTCTGCCCTTCTGGCGACATTTCTGAAACTGAGTTCATTTCTTAGTTGTGTTTATCTTACTGATTCGATTGTCCAAAGTCGGATTTCATTTTGTGGTCAATTTCATTAAATAACGACTCTGTCTCTATCTCAGACCAACGGGCGGCTGTTTGGAAAATTCTTCCCAGATAGCCTTTCCCCTTTGGTTGGTCAACTCAGGGTAGCTAATCCTGAGTGAGCGTCGATCAGAGTGTATTAACGAAGTATTTCCATTCATTTAGAATTTCCGACAATCGGGTCGAATTTTCAGACTGTCACATACCCTTATCTCTCCAGCTACCCCGTGCCGAGCACGTCCGGGCGCACAACATCCTTATACTCCCTATTCCCCGCGTAACAACGCATCAGGGCCTATCCAACATGTCACACCTCCCGGTGACTAATGCCATGTTCATGAAATATGGTGCTTGTTGACACCTGATTTTTAATCATTTTTTCTCTTTTAAAATTAATAGAAAATCCATAAAAATTCATAAAATTGAAAAATCAACTTTGGGGACCTTAGCCAACCCTAGGGAACCAATTTTGAACAAAAAATAATTTTTCATATTGTTGACACCTGATTTTTAATCATTTTTTCTCTTTTAAAATTAATAGAAAATCCATAAAAATTCATAAAATTGAAAAATCAACTTTGGGGACCTTAGCCAACCCTAGGGAACCAATTTTGAACAAAAAATAATTTTTCATATTTTCTGCATTTTTTAATATTTTTAGAAATTAGGAAAATATTTGAAAATAAAATTGCATTTGAGGCCACAAAAATATGAAAAAAAAGGGAGTCAGTATTTTTCTTTTAATTTTCTCTTCATTTTGGCTAAAGAAAATCTGCAAAAATTAATCTGAAATCGGGATTTACTTTGTTAATCTCATTTTCAAGTTAATTCCAAAAAATCATGAAAAATTTATTTTAATTCTGTAATTTTCGACTTTTGCATTTTTTGAGTTGTGACATTGTCCTCCAATAAACCAAATTTTTTTTAATGGCACGATGGTGTGTTTTACATCGTTGTGTTCGATTTTTCGAAGTTTAAATGTTATATGTACTGCACTCCCGGGGAATGCAAATCCGTTAAAAATGTTGAGCCCCATTCGTTTTGCGGATACATGTTCGCAGATGTTGCCCAAAAGGCGCTTTCTTAAAACATCGGCCGCGCTCCTTAAACCTCTGAAATCGCGGTGGCCGTCTTCCTTGTTGTCATTGGTTGATTATCTTGTGAAATCGCATGATCTTCCTTTGGCGTATGCTGTTTCAATCTCTCGGGAACTCGGTGCCCACAAGAACGCCGTTGAAAAGGCTAATTCGGTGCTTAGGTTCTAGCGTTCCTACGAATTCGGCCAAGCACGGATGACGAAATCGGTCATTAATGGACCATGGATGTCCATCAGGAGGGGTAGTCAATGTTAAAAAAAGAGAGAGGGCCCGGGAGATTATTCGTCAAAAGACTGGCATTTGGGGAGGTAATAAAAAATGCAACAACCCCTCATTGACGAGTGACCATATTATAAAGAACTTCCAGATGGAGGCCATGATCAATAGAATAAATTCCAGTGTGGGCATCCATCTATAATTGCTCCAGAGATCATCGAAGAAGAGGGGACAACACGCCAAGAGAGAGCGCCAAAAGAAAGAATACGGTCCCCATTTTTTTAAGACATGAGGCCTAACCACGGAAGGTTCTCTAGGGCGAATGATGATCTTGGCGGTGTCCATGGATTCTTTACAAATTGCTGCCAGTGAGATGCTGAGGACGACCGGAAGGAGGAGAAAGAATGTGGCAGACAAGATAGAGTGGGGGAAGAAAAAGAAAAAAAACTTTGACCAGCTGGAGAGCGGACTCAGGGAAGGAAAATAAAAAATGGTGGGTGTGCCAACCACTGGTGATGCATCAGCTTCTCGTGAGATGTCCATGAAATTGTTGCTGGTGACTTTTTGTTAGACACCACGATGGACTTTCGGGCTCCTTTCGGTGGAGACGAGAGAAAGGTCCAAAAAAAAGAGAAATCCACTTTGAGAGAAGAGAGGTTGGTGAGAAGGGCAGCTAAAAAGCAAAAGAGAGAAGAAGGAGAAGAGAGGTTAGCTGGGGGAGGTTCCCAGGACGCAAGGGGTTGCGGGGAGTCCAGTATCGGCGACATTCCGGGCAAGTTCCAACGCTTTGCAGTCGGCTGGCCACGTCAAAGCTGCTGATCCAGTGCAACCAGCGATCTCATAGCCGGTCATGAGTAGTCAACGTGGATTTTGTGATTTCGGTTGATCTTTTTACGGGTTTTTTCTGGTGATCGCAGCAACCCAAGCGGATCATCGCAGTTATCTCGTGTAGATAGCAATCTCATGTGCACCGCCGCACCTACAAATTTTCAAGCGAACTCAGCCAGTTCAAGATTACCAACGCGACCATAGTCAAGGAAAACAACTAGGATTTCGGCTGGTCAAGTCTAAATTCTGGGAAAGCTTACACGTTGACGATCATGAATCTCCTCGTTAGACACCAAGAGACCTCGGACCTCCCTTCGCTGTCCACAAGAAATCGCCTCGCGTCCGTCGCCCCGTCGCCATCTTCCATCTGCGGATGAACCGAACCACCAACCCCGTTGCTAGCTATGGTCCCCAATCGGTTGCCCCCAACAAACTGACTGCCTTTGTTGTGCTCCCTGCAACGAGGAGTTTGTGCTCATCGATTCAATCAGTCGCGTTCCTATTTTTGCATTGCCTGGGGACGACCTCGTTGTTCGAAGGATACCAGAAACTTTCGCTACTCTCGGGTCAGACTTGTTGTGCCCCCTCCCTCTTGTGTCGTTATTTGGATTTGCTCTTGGTCGTCCCTTCCTTGTTGTTAATTCCAATGCAGGAGCTGAATTCATCACCAAATACGATCAAAGCCAAGTCTATCCCGCAATTAATTAGGCCAACTCACATGGAATTATTGAGGGGAGACATGTATGAATCTGATCGTGGGTTTTGGATGAGCAAAGTTTGAAAGCCAAACCGACTCGGTCAAGGAAGCTTCACCCAAGGTCGTTTGACTTTGATCAAGTGAAAATATCCCATTCCCACCCATGGTGTTCGAACAAACCGATGAAGCTTCGTCCCTACCTCACCGAGGGTCACCGGCAAATTACACCATTGTTAGTTTGCCATTGTCCAGTTGCGATTCGCAAGCAAATCAAGCTGATTCGATTTTGTTCGAAACCGGAAGGTCATCTGCGAATTAGCGGTGTCCCATCAATCCCGAGTGAGTCTCCTTGCTGGTGGTTCCTCCTGTTGACGGCCACATATTCACGTCATGTTGAGTCCTCGTGGTGCCGCCAGGTTATCCTACAGATTAAGGTAGGTTCGAATTTATTTTATATGGATAGTGTGATGTATAGCTCTATGCATGTTGTTTATTATTAAACTACACGTTATATCATTTACGTTTTGATTATTTCCTTGCATTATCTAGGTGCCGTTTTTCATATGATTCGTTATGCGTGATATTTTGTATAAATCTTGGTTGCTCAGAACATTGTCTTTCAAATACACATATCGATAATCTTGTGGTCGACATACGTTTTAAAGCTCCATGAAATTTACTAGTTATCACATATAATATTGCATATTATACATCACATAATTAGGACAAGTGCATGGTTTATATTTTAGTGTTTTCATAGTTAAGTCAATGCAAGTTAATTAGAATGCGTATAGATATAGGACTGTCCATAATCTCCAATAAACAAAAAATGTAGAAAATCCAAAAAAAAAGTAAATAAATAAAATAATAAAATAAAATAAAATAAAAAAAAGTAAAAATAAAAATAAAAAATAAAAATACAGAAAATGTCTTCCATGTGCGTTTCATATAGTATAGCTCATGTATATTTTGCCATGTCATGTACGCATATTCACGTACGCATGTCCATGTTCGTATGTCACGTACGTATGGCGTATTCGTATATTCATGTCGCATGTCGCGTATGCATGTTTACGTATGCATGTTACGTACGTATGCCGTATTCGTATATTCATGTCGCATGTCGCGTATGCATGTTTACGTATGCATGTTACGTACGTATGCCGTATTCGTATATTCATGTCGCATGTCGCGTACGTATGTCACATATGCATGTTGTATTCATATATCCATGTACGTATATCGTATTCGTTTGTCCACGTACGTATGTCATTCGTATATCTACGTACGCATGCCGTATTTGGATGTCTACGTTCTCATGTCGCATTTGTATGTCTACATTTGCATGTTGTATTCATATATCTTCGTATTCGCATGTCATATAAATTAGATTTCATATTGCATGTCATCTAAAATAGGATTCATACTTATTTGCATCAAAATCCATTTTTTTAAAAGCCATCATGCATGTTCATTATACTTGTCATGTAATCTAGAATGCATAAATCATGTAGTTTCATGTCATAATTGCATTTATGTAATTGCATTTGCATTGCATACATTTAATCAAGAAAACCCAAAAATTGCACCTTTGAACCTCAAGCGAAAATTCGTCAATATTGCCAAGTGGAACATTTTCATGAAATTGGTACCGAAAGGGCGTTAATTGAAAAATTAGCGTAATCAAGTCCCCGAACCCAAATCTCTGGTTAGCAGATAATAAAGTATTCTCCCATACTTTATTTTAGGTTTCTAATCTACCTACCAAGAAAAGATTAGTGGCGGCTCCAAAATTTAAATTATTTGAACTTAAACCTAAGTTGCGAATTGGTAGAGCTTGGGAGAGCTCGGGCTAGGTTAGTTAATTCACTTAATTAATCTGGTAATCCATTAACCTAAATTGATTTTTTTTTTAGGTCGCGACAGTGCTCAAACCATGTCAAACAGAGAATCAGTCACAGAGCATGCATTCACGAAGGTACATGAGTACAGGAGCAAAGCATTTCTAGAAATCATCTGAGCTACTCGCGTTCAGTAGAACAGGCCACATGTGTACCTAGTACTCTACAAGCGGATTCTCGCTCATTTAGGTTCAATCAAACGTCCCACATAAGCCATTTACTTCCCCTAAACAATCCTCTCGAATGAACCTCAGTCGTGGTTAACATCGCCCTTTGGAACCCGTTTATTTCAGGACTTGGTCCTATCAGACCCAATAATCCGGCCTAAGCGTAGTCTCTATCATTAGACCTCGGCCCATCGATGGCCCGTAATTAACATCTTAAAATCCTTTTGGATTCCAATTGATCTTATTATATTTAATTAAGCCCAATATCTAAAGCCCAATGGCTCTTTCTTTAGCTTCAACCCATTAAGTTGAATTAGGCCCAATTGGGTCTAACGCTCACCTACTATTCACAAGCGCATGATTTAATTATAAGTAATTAAATATTTCAAGGCCCATTATTTTTATTAATTTCGAGTGAGGCCCCAGCTCATATTTTGAGGCAAGCTTATTAAGCCCATTTTAGCATATTTAGGCCAAATTTCAAACCCTAAGCCCACATACTCTATTGGGCCCTAAAATTTTATATTCTAAACTATAATTGAGGCCCATTTCATTCTCATTTTCGTCCATATAAGCCCACTAGCAAGACTTAAGCCCGATGATTCTATTTTGGCCCACTTAGTCTAAATTTTAACCCTTAAGCCTAATTACATCATAAAGCCCATCACTTCTCACACTCAATCCATCAATTTGCAGCCCATATCATCTAATTTGAAGCCCAATTTATGATGTCCAAGCCTAAGATTAACCCATCTTACAAAACAACCAAACTAACCCTAATTAGATTAGCCTAAATTACTCGCTTATCATCTAATCCACTTGGATCACCATACAAATCAGTATATAAATCATGCATACACTATTTCTAAGTGGGGATTAGAGGCTAGCTTACCTTAGACGGACCGAAAACAGCAATGACGGACGTCGGGGCCAAGAATGGCCGAATGGGTTCACGGCCAAGGGAAGATGGTCGGCGGTTGAGGCGGCTGTTCCGACGCCCTCTTGAGACTTTCAAGACCAAGATGAGTAGAGAGAGAGAGAGATGGCCGACGGTGGCGGTGGCGTGCTCCACGACGGCAGACGGCGGCGGCTTGGGCTAGCTTCCTCGAGCGAACGAAGGAGAGGAAGAAGAAGATGAAGAAGCCGAAGAATGGAGAGGGAGGAGAGGGAAATTTTTGGCCAAAATGAGAGGAAGAGGGAGGAGAGAGAGAGAGAGAGAGTGGAGATTATAATGTGGAAAATGCCAAAAAGATGAATAGTGGAGTAGGTGTACTTGATGTGATCTTGGAAAGATTGGATGAGACTAGGCTTCTTGTCAAAGTACAATGGTAGGTGGGGTAATTAATGGGGATGTGAGGTTGACATGTACTTTGATAAGATTTGAATGATACTTGATGTGTACTTTATGTATTTGACAAGTTGACGTGATTGATTACATTTGAAATTATGCCACTTGATTTGATTGATTTGACTGATGTGACACTTGATTTGACTTGTGTGACAGTCCGAAAATTCGACCCGAATATCGGGATTTTTAAAGGAATGGAAATACTTCGTTAATACCCTCTGATCGACGCTCACTCAGGATTAGTTACCCTGAGACGACCAACCAAAGGGGAAAGGCTACTTGGGAAGAATTTTCCAAACAGCCGCCCGTTGGTCTGAGACAGAGACAGAGTCGTAAATTAATGAAATTGACCACGAAATGAAATCCGACTTCGGACAATCAAATTAGTAAGACAAACACGATTAAGAAATGAAGTCAATTCCAGAAATGTCGCCAGAAGGGCAGACAGCCGGTGTACGTCGAGAAGCAAGACGTGATGGGAAAATTATTGAAATGCCCCTGGTAAATGCTCAGTCCTTAGAATTAATAGAATTAGGATTTTTGAGAGTAGATTCGATCAATCGAAATCAAATCCTGTTTAAAATTCGTTCGCGCTCGAGACCCGATCGGTGCATTTGGCACGCAAATCGAGGCAAGTCAAATCAGTTGTCAAATCAATCAAATGTCTTGTCAATCAATCAATCCCATCATGGCACAATTTCCAAGGCAAGTCAATCATGGTTCAATTCCCAAGAATGTCAATCAAGTGTCATTCAAAGTACACATCAAATCCTAGTCACTATTCTACACTATTTGCACTATTCACCTCACCTAACACACTTACCCCTCCCACTTAACTCTCTTCTCTCTCTCTCCTCCCTCATTTTCCCCCTTCGGCCGAACCTCTCTCTCTCTCTCCCTCTCTTCTTTTTCTTCTTCTCCTTCCTTGCTCGACCACCGCCCGAGGGCTCCTCCACCGCGGGCCGCCGACGTCCACCACCTTTCCCCGTTGGCACCACCTCAAGGTAAGCCCCTTCTCCTCCTTACCTTGTTGTCCCATGGCCATGAGAGCCTCTTGAGACCGCCCCTCAACCTCACCGTCTATCTCTCTCTCTCGGTGATCTTCGTGTAGCCGCCACCGTCGTCGTCATCAATCACCTTCGTTCGGCCACCGCCGGCCACCACCGTCCACGAACGCACTTTGGTAAGCCTTCTAACTCATCTCTCTCCCTTGTCCACCGCCCCTTGAAGCTTGCCATTTGACCGAACCAACCCCAAACTTCCTTGTAGGCCGTGAACCACATTCGGCCGTTCCTCGCTCCGTCGTCCGTCGTTGTTGATTTCGGTCCAACTAAGGTAAGCTTCACTACTAACTCTAGCTTAGGTTAGTCGTATATGCATGTAAGAGGACAAATTAGGGGTTGGTTAGGCTTGATATGAGGCTAAGATGAGATTAATGTGCAACTTACCTTAGGCTATCTTGTGGGAATCTTGTTTGGGCCGTATGAGGGGGCTGGTAGTTCACGAATTGGGCTGGAAAAATGTGAATGTGGGCTGTGAGGGATGGCTTAGGCGTGTGATGGAGAGGCCGTGGGGTGTTAATGGGCTTAGAGGGCTCAAATTGCACTAATTTGATCAAAAACAAGCTATCGGGCCAAGATACAACTATTGGGCTTGCTTATGGACGAGATTAACAATCAAAAAGGGGCTTGAACACATGATTAATGGGCTGTGTTGTTGGGTTTAGGCGTGTATTTAATGGGCCAAAGGGAACTAATGGGCTTGGAAGCTTTAAAATCAAGTAATTGGGCCAAAACTAATCAACATGGGCCTAATCTAGCTAGTGGGCCACTAATAGACGAAAACCCACTTAAGTTGGGCCCAAATTAAGTCCATGAACATTAAAGAATGAAACCCAAAAATGTATATGGGCTTGGGTACTCAAATTGGGCTTAAAATAATGGAAATGGGCCTAAATAGTAAACCTTTAAAAACGGGCTTGGGCCTCACACGAAATTAATAAAATAATGGGCCCAACCCATATGAATTAATTTAAGAATTAACTATTGGACCTTAACTATTGAAGTGGGCCTTAGGCCCAGTCGGACTTAGCCTGATTAATTAGAGACTCTTAACTAGATTAGACCTTGGTTTATATGGGTTTGATTAACGAGTTGCCCTTGAGTAAGTGATGGCATGGTAGACTCTTGTATGAGATGTAAGGCGAATTTAGATCATTGACACTTCGAGAGTAGAGGCACACGATCCATGTCTGTTTGGTTTGATGAACGTGAGGTTTATTGGTTGATTGAATGACGTGCTCTACTCTTGCACTTATATTCATTTGCATGCATGCTCTGTGTTGAGTTATTGATGTGGTCATTTGGGCCCTGCATACATTCAGAGCATTGCATGAGTCACTGGAGATGTGACGTGAGATAGTGCCCCGATGGGAAATGGAGAGAAAAGGGAGGCCAGCATAATGCGTTCGAGACACAGCGTGGCATTACCGTGTGGCACTGAGAGTGAGCCCTGATGGGAATTGGAGTGATAGGCAGGCTGATCCATGGGATCTGTGATGGCTGTTTGAGGCCTGTGGCATTTGCATAATATGTTTGCTACTTGATGATATTGCCCGTCAGTATTGTATGAATCGTTATGATGAGAATCGTATTGGCTATATGAGGTGTGATGATAACTGGGGAGATCGAGAGCGTTGGACTCTGAATACCAAACCCTAGTTACTGGTTAGGACCGACCCCACTTGTATATCCTACCCTACGCTAGGATGATCTACAGCTAGTGGTTTCTTTTTGGGAGTCTGTACTTAACGCTAATTATATTTATGTAATGCTGTTTATGACCATCTTGTTTATGCTACCCCCCTTTGCTATGTATGCTTGTGTGTATGGATAGAAGGCATGCTTCCGCAGGTATGAGAGATTGGCGCAAGTTGCGTCGTCTGGTCGCGACGAAGAGAAAATATCCCTGGGCCGTCGCATATCGTGAACCAGGCAAGCGTGAGGTGTATCTTCCGCAGGAACGGGATGCCGCGTAGTCGAGTATGGATCAGGGGCTTGACATCCCCGTTCGAGTGGTATCAAAGCAAGGTCAGCTCGATACGAGACCGTTCGAGGTTTGGAGTGATAAGGCTGATGATTTTGGGGTAGTTAGTTAGACAGACCCTAGACCTAAGGATTAGGAAGGGTAGAATGCATGATTTGATTGGCGCATGTGATTGCCTAGCAGAATCGATTGTTTAGAGTAGCCTTTGGATAAGGTGTTTTATGCTAAGCTGCAGGTGCGTCAGGACCTAAGGTAAGGTTCTATGGCAGAGCCCCATGAGTTGGGCGTTTGGATGCTGATTGCTGAATGCTAGTCTGTGAGGTATTGCATGTGGTTGTATGCCTAGTCGGCTGTCGCGCGCTGCTTGACCATCATGCATTGCATGATTTCTGCACCGAAAGCAAAATGGTTTAGAAATGGAAAATCATCGTTGAAAAAGGAGATTTGGATTTTGAAAGAAATGCATGCATTCATGTTGTTGGGTTTGGTGACCGTTAGCCTGGTATGGGATAGGATTGACGGGACGTCTAAAAACTGTGATGAAGCGTGGTATGGGACACGTGGAGTGGGATTCTCTTTGTCTATGAATGACTTAGGACAACTGTTCCCACCAAGAAACGATGAGGGCGGGGAGTGGTCGCCGGGGCAGAGTCCTGATCAAGGAAGCGGCTCCCGACAGGCTTCTAGTTGAGGTTGCGAGCAGAGTGCCCTGGGTTATGCATTTTCAGGGTTGAGTCTAGATGTCAACCGGGTTCAACTGCATTTAAGCTGCAGGGATTATTTACATGCATATACATATCAGTGGACGCGACAGTAGACGAAAGCTTGGTTGCTAGATTTAGAATTCGAATTCCTGAATGGGAATTTCGTTTGTTCTAGGTGTGAGTGTTAGCAAGGATGAGCAATAGGGGCAGAAGACCGACTGCTGGTGCATCGAGCTCAAGGGCTCCTGAGTCTGAAGGAGATCCTAGAATCGAGGAGATGATGAGAGTTCTGACGGAAGTGAGTAACTTGATGGCTAGGCAAGCTGCTGAGAGAGCTGCCACTGTAGCCCAAGCAGCTGAGGCCGCCTTGGCCGCTGCGAATGGAGCCAATGGAGGCAATGGGCATGGAAATGGTGGACGTCAGACTCATCATATGGTGGAGCAGTTTCTGAAGTTGCAGCCGTCGAAGTTTGATGGCAGTGGTGGTCCCGAGGTAGCTGCCTTGTGGATCGAGTAGCTGGAGAAGGCTTTCTCCGTGTTGGGTTGCGCAGATGAGGAAAAGGTTTCGTTGGCGATGTATCAGCTACAGGGGACAGCATATGACTGGTGGAAAGCCACCAGAGGAAGGGTCTTTCCGGATGGCATGAGGCCGAACTGGGCCGCCTTCTGTGCAGCGTTTAATGGCAAGTACTTCTCTGAGGCAGCCCAGGAAAGGAAGATGGAAGAGTTCATAAGACTCCGTCAAGGATCGCTGACTGTGGACCAGTATGAAGGTGAATTTGCCAGACTGTCCAAGTTCGCGCGAAGGCTGATCGAGGATCCGTGGGATAAGGCCAGGAGATTCAGGGAAGGACTGAGGCCTGAATTGAAGAGTATGATCATCGCCACTAAGCTGAGGGACTACAACGAGATCTATGAGCGAGCCCTGGCGATAGAGCGAGATCTGCAAGAGAAGGCCGCCGCATCTGGATCGCGGTTCGTGCCAAGAGGGAACTTCAGAGAATTCGGCAAGAGGCCAATAAAGGACACCCGCAGGTTCGTTCCACCTGCAAGAAGGACTCTAGGAAAACCGTCATTCCTCGGGAATCAGAACTGCCGTGACTGTGGCCGGAGGCATGGGAACAGCCCTTGCCCAAGGAAGACTGGAGGCTGCTTTGGATGTGGCCAGACAGGGCATATTTTGAGGAACTGCCCGAGAAGAGGTCCGAGACCCCCGTTCCAGCCGCAGCAGCAGCCGCCGATGGCGAATGCTCCTCAAGGAAATCAGAACCGTCCACCTGTTCAGGGACGAGTCTATGCAGTGGCGCGAAAGGACGCTGAGAACGCGCCAGGGGTGATCACAGGTACCGTCTCTCTCTGTGGTCATACTGCTTATGCTTTGTTTGATTCGGGAGCGTCGCACTCTTTCGTATCTGCACGTTTTGCTAAGTTATCTGGGATGAATGTTAAGCCGTTGAATGTGACTATGCATGTAACCACCCCATTAAAGGATAGAGTGATTGTTGCGCTAGGATGTAAGGGGTGTAAATTAGTCCTGGGCAATAGAGAGGAAGAGATCGATTTAGCTGTTTTACCTATGTATGATTTCGACGTGATTGTTGGCATGGATTGGTTGGTTAGACATGGGGCAGTGATAGACTGTGGTAGGAGTATGGTATAGCTAAACCCAGTAGGTCACCTTGGGTATGAATTTAGGGGAAATAGAGGAGGAACGTCGATTCCTTGGATCTCGTCGTTAGAAGCGACTAAACTGATGGACGAGGGTTGTCTGGGATTTTTAGCGTCAGTGTCAGATTCGACTGCTCAAGAGGTGAAGTTGGAGGAAGTGCCAGTAGTGAGAGAGTACCCGGACATGTTTCCTCAAGAATTGCCTGGCTTGCCACCAGAGCGTGACGTAGAGTTTGTGATTGAATTGGCACCTGGAACAGAGCCGATCTCAAAAGCACCGTATAGAATGTCGTTGTCTGAGTTAAAAGAGTTGAAGGTACAGATGCAAGAGCTTTTGGATAAAGGATTTATCCGCCCCAGTGCTTCGCCATGGGGAGCTCCGGTGCTGTTTGTTAAGAAGAAAGATGGATCGCTAAGACTGTGCATCGACTACAGACAGCTGAACCAAGTGACGATAAAAAATAAGTATCCCCTACCAAGGATTGATGACCTATTCGACCAACTTCAAGGCGCTTGTGTGTTCTCCAAGATAGACCTAAGGACAGGCTATCACCAGTTAAGGATTAAGAAAGAGGATGTGCCTAAGACTGCTTTTAGGACGAGGTATGGGCACTATGAGTTCACAGTTATGCCGTTTGGATTGACGAATGCTCCGGCCGCATTTATGGATATGATGAATCGGGTATTCAAGGAGTTTTTGGATCAATTCGTAATAGTCTTCATTGATGACATATTGGTGTATTCGAAGAGTTCTAAGGACCACGAAGAACACTTAAGGATCGTTCTGCAGACGTTAAGGGAACATTCGCTGTATGCGAAGTTTAGTAAGTGCGAGTTCTAGCTGAGCAGAGTGGCATTCCTTGGTCATATAGTATCTGGAGAAGGGATATCAGTGGACCCATCTAAGATTGAAGCCGTAGAGAAATGGCCGAGGCCTACGACCGTGACGGAAGTGCGAAGTTTCCTTGGATTGGCGGGGTATTATAGACGCTTTGTGGAAAGATTCTCTGTGATAGCGTCTCCTCTGACGCGTTTGTTGAAGAAGAAGACAAAGTTTCAATGGATTGAGAAATGCGAGGAAAGTTTTCAGGAATTGAAGGATCGATTGACTTCCGCACCAGTCTTAACCATTCCGTCTGGACCAGAAGGATTTGAGATATACAGCGATGCGTCATTAAGAGGATTGGGATGTGTCTTGATGCAGCATGGACGAGTGGTAGCTTATGCATCTCGACAGCTGAGGCCACACGAAATGAACTACCCGACACACGACTTGGAATTAGTTGCCATAGTGTTCGCATTGAAGATTTGGAGGCATTACCTGGTGGGAGAGAAATTTCAGATCTACACTGCTCATCAGAGTTTGAAGTATCTGTTTTCGCAGAAAGAGTTGAATATGAGACAGCGTCGTTGGATGGAGCTGTTGAAGGACTACGACTGCTATATTCTGTACCATCCAGGAAAGGCGAATAAAGTGGCAAATGCTCTGAGTAGGAAGTCGAGCATTGCGCATATGATGGTCAAGGAGTGGACATTACTGGAGGAGATCAGAGATCTGAGTTTAAGGTTGAGGTAGGAACCCTCTCCAGTTTGATGGCTACATTGTAGATTGAACCAGAGATTCAGCTAAGGATCAAAGAGTTGCAGTCTACGGATCCAGATATCCAGAAGATTGTGATGATGAATGCAGATGAGAGGAAGGCTGAGTTCCAAGTAACTGCCGATGGAATATTGAAGTTTAGAGGACGTTTGTGCGTGCCAAGCGATGAAGAGCTGAAGGAAAGGATTTTGTCTGAGGCGCACAGAAGTAATTACAGTATCCACCCAGGGAGTACGAAAATGTATCAGAATTTACGTCAGCATTATTGATGGAATGGAATGAAGGTGGATGTGGCTAAGCATGTAGCTAAGTGTCTAACGTGTCAACAGGTAAAGGCACAACATTGCAAGCCTGGAGGATTATTGCAACCATTGGAAATCCCAGAGTGGAAATGGGAGCATGTCATTATGGATTTTGTGACAGGATTGCCAAGAAGTCAGAGAGGCAATGATTCGATTTGGGTAATAATGGACAGACTGACGAAATCAGCTCATTTCATTGCAGTACGAAAGGGACTCTACCTTGGAAAAGTTGGCTGAATTGTACGTGAGGCAGATAGTGAGATTGCATGGGGTACCAGTAAGTATTGTATCAGACAGAGATCCTCGTTTCACAGCTACATTTTGGAAGAGTTTGCAGGGTGCTTTGGGAACAGAGTTGAGATTCAGTACAGCCTACCATCCTCAAACAGATGGTCAGTCGGAAGGGACGATTCAGACCTTGGAAGACATGCTGAGAGCTTGTGTAATTGATTTCAAATGAGGTTGGGAAGAGCAGTTGCATTTGGTAGAATTTGCCTACAACAACAGTTACCAGCAGAGTATTAGAATGGCACCATTTGAGGCACTATATGGAAGGGCCTGTCGAACTCCAATCTGTTGGGACGAAGTTGGTGAGAAAAGCATAACAGGTCCAGAATTGGTGCAGCAGTCCATTGAGGCAGTCAGAGTGATCAGGGACAGATTGAGAACTGCTCAGAGTAGGCAGAAGAGCTATGCAGACAAGAGGCGTAAGCCACTGGAATTCCAAGTTGGAGATCATGTGTTTCTGAAGGTGTCGCCGATGCGAGGACTATCTCGGTTTGGCAGGAAGGGAAAGCTGAGTCCAAGATTTGTTGGGCCATTCGAGATTCTAGAAAAGATCGGGACACTGGCTTATCGTCTGGCATTGCCGCCGAACTTATCACAGATTCATAATGTGTTTCATGTTTCGATGCTTCGGAAGTACGAGCCGGACCCTAGCCATATACTCGATCATGAAGTCATTGAAATGGATGACCGCGCCTCGTACGTGGAGAGGCCAGTAAGAATCGAAGATCGTAAAAAGCAAGTCTTGAGGAACAAGACGATTCCGCTGGTCAAAGTTATCTGGGAACATCATGGAACTGAAGGAGCCACATGGGAAAGCGAGGATGAGATGAAGAAGAAGTACCCGTACCTGTTTGAGTAGATCAATGTAATCCCTGTTTCGTGTAAGGATTGGTGGATGTAAATTTCGAGGACGAAATTTTTATAAGAAGGGAAGAATTGTGATAGTCCGAAAATTCGACCCGAATATCGGGATTTCTAAAGGAATGGAAATACTTCGTTAATACCCTCTGATCGACGCTCACTCAGGATTAGCTACCCTGAGACGACCAACCAAAGGGGAAAGGCTACCTGGGAAGAATTTTCCAAACAGCCGCCCATTGGTCTGAGACAGAGACAGAGTCGTAAATTAATGAAATTGACCACGAAATGAAATCCGACTTCGGACAATCGAATTAGTAAGACAAACACGATTAAGAAATGAAGTCAATTCCAGAAATGTCGCCAGAAGGGCAGACAGCCGGTGTATGTCGAGAAGCAAGACGTGATGGGAAAATTACCGAAATGCCTCCGGTAAATGCTCAGTCCTTAGGATTAAAAGAATTAGGATTTTTGAGAGTAGATTCGATCAATCGAAATCAAATCCTGTTTAAAATTCGTTCGTGCTCGAGACCCGATCGGTGCATTTGGCACGCAAATCGAGGCAAGTCAAATCAGTTGTCAAATCAATCAAATGTCTTGTCAATCAATCAATCCCATCATGGCACAATTTCCAAGGCAAGTCAATCATGGTTCAATTCCCAAGAATGTCAATCAAGTGTCATTCAAAGTACACATCAAATCCTAGTCACTATTCTACACTATTTGCACTATTCACCTCACCTAACACACTTACCCCTCCCACTTAACTCTCTTCTCTCTCTCTCCTCCCTCATTTTCCCCCTTCGGCCGAACCTCTCTCTCTCTCTCCCTCTCTTCTTTTTCTCCTTCTCCTTCCTTGCTCCACCGCCGCCCGAGGGCTCCTCCACCGCGGGCCGCCGACGTCCACCACCTTTCCCCGTTGGCACCACCTCAAGGTAAGCCCCTTCTCCTCCTTACCTTGTTGTCCCATGGCCATGAGAGCCTCTTGAGACCGCCCCTCAACCTCACCGTCTATCTCTCTCTCTCGGTGATCTTCGTGTAGCCGCCACCGTCGTCGTCATCAATCACCTTCGTTCCGCCACCGTCGGCCACCACCGTCCACGAACGCACTTTGGTTAGCCTTCTAACTCATCTCTCTCCCTTGTCCACCGCCCCTTGAAGCTTGCCATTTGACCGAACCAACCCCAAACTTCCTTGTAGGCCGTGAACCGCATTCGGCCGTTCCTCGCTCCGTCGTCCGTCGTTGTTGATTTCGGTCCAACTAAGGTAAGCTTCACTACTAACTCTAGCTTAGGTTAGTCGTATATGCATGTAAGAGGACAAATTAGGGGTTGGTTAGGCTTGATATGAGGCTAAGATGAGATTAATGTGCAACTTACCTTAGGCTATCTTGTGGGAATCTTGTTTGGGCCGTATGAGGGGGCTGGTAGTTCACGAATTGGGCTGGAAAAATGTGAATGTGGGCTGTGAGGGATGGCTTAGGCGTGTGATGGAGAGGCCGTGGGGTGTTAATGGGCTTAGAGGGCTCAAATTGCACTAATTTGATCAAAAACAAGCTATCGGGCCAAGATACAACTATTGGGCTTGCTTATGGACGAGATTAACAATCAAAAAGGGGCTTGAACACATGATTAATGGGCTGTGTTGTTGGGTTTAGGCGTGTATTTAATGGGCCAAAGGGAACTAATGGGCTTAGAAGCTTTAAAATCAAGTAATTGGGCCAAAACTAATCAACATGGGCCTAATCTAGCTAGTGGGCCACTAATAGACGAAAGCCCACTTAAGTTGGGCCCAAATTAAGTCCATGAACATTAAAGAATGAAACCCAAAAATGTATATGGGCTTGGGTACTCAAATTGGGCTTAAAATAATGGAAATGGGCCTAAATAGTAAACCTTTAAAAACGGGCTTGGGCCTCACACGAAATTAATAAAATAATGGGCCCAACCCATATGAATTAATTTAAGAATTAACTATTGGACCTTAACTATTGAAGTGGGCCTTAGGCCCAGTCGGACTTAGCCTAATTAATTAGAGACTCTTAACTAGATTAGACCTTGGTTTATATGGGTTTGATTAACGAGTTGCCCTTGAGTAAGTGATGGCATGGTAGACTCTTGTATGAGATGTAAGGCGAATTTAGATCATTGACACTTCGAGAGTAGAGGCACACGATCCATGTCTGTTTGGTTTGATGAACGTGAGGTTTATTGGTTGATTGAATGACGTGCTCTACTCTTGCACTTATATTCATTTGCATGCATGCTATGTGTTGAGTTATTGATGTGGTCATTTGGGCCCTGCATACATTCAGAGCATTGCATGAGTCACTGGAGATGTGACGTGAGATAGTGCCCCGATGGGAAATGGAGAGAAAAGGGAGGCCAGCATAAGGCGTTGGAGACGCAGCGTGGCATTGCCGTGTGGCACTGAGAGTGAGCCCTGATGGGAATTGGAGTGATAGGCAGGCTGATCCATGGGATCTGTGATGGCTGTTTGAGGCCTGTGGCATTTGCATAATATGTTTGCTACTTGATGATATTGCCCGTCAGTATTGTATGAATCGTTATGATGAGAATCGTATTGGCTATATGAGGTGTGATGATAACTGGGGAGATCGAGAGCGTTGGACTCTGAATACCAAACCCTAGTTACTGGTTAGGACCGACCCCATTTGTATATCCTACCCTACGCTAGGATTAGTAGTGAGCTTGCTGAGTCCTCGACTCACTGGCGTTGGTTACCACCTTTTTCTGATCCAGGTCGCCAGTGATGGATGTTCCACCGATGCTTTTTGGTCTGCCGATCCAGATGGACACTCATGTTACCCTCCATTTTGATATGCACGCTACCCTGTGGCATAGGCATGTGACGACTGTACTCGTAGATCAGGGAGGTCCTTATTTAGTGCCCCATAGATTCGAAGCTTGGTTTAGAGAGGGCCTACATGGCTTTGAGGGACCCCAGAGAGATTCCCCGATTCCCATGGAGGAGGACCCGTTTTGGCTACAGCCTGCAGAATATGGAGGCCAGGTGATCGACCCCGACCCGAAGCAGGAGTTGCCGTCTCCAGGGCGCTCCGAGATAGATGGCCACGAGGAGGGCGATGCGATGGATACCGAGAAGGAGGATCCAGAGGAGGACCCTGTGGAGGATTCCGACGAGGAGGACTGAGTTATGGCAAAATCCCGATGTTTTGAGGATTAGTTGAGCGTAGGATGATCTACAGCTAGTGGTTTCTTTTTGGGAGTCTGTACTTAACGCTAATTATATTTATGTAATGCTGTTTATGACCATCTTGTTTATGCTACCCCCCTTTGCTATGTATGCTTGTGTGTATGGATAGAAGGCACGCTTCCGCAGGTATGAGAGATTGGCGCAAGTTGCGTCGTCTGGTCGCGACGAAGAGAAAATATCCCTGGGCCATCGCATATCGTGAACCAGGCGAGCGCGAGGTGTATCTTCCGCAGGAACGGGATGCCGCGTAGTCGAGTATGGATCAGGGGCTTGACAACTTGTCTCGATTTGCGTGCCAAATGCACCGATCGGGTCCCGAGCGCGAACGAACTTCAGACTGGATTTGGTTTCATTCTATCGTATTCGCTCTCAAAAATCCTAATTTATCTAATTCTAAGGACTGAGCATTTACCGGGGGCATTTCGGTAATTTTCCATTCATGTCTTGCTTCCCGACGTGCATCGGCTGTCTGCCCTTCGGGCGATGTTTCTGAAACTGTATCCATTTCTCTATGGTGACCATCTTAGAAATTCGATTGTCCAATACCGGAATTCATCTCGTGGCCAAATTCATTAAATTACGACTCTGTCGAATTCCTCAGACCAACGGGCGGCTGTTTAGGAAAATTCCCTAGGTAGCCATTCCCCTTCGGTTGGTCGTCTCGAGTTGATCAGACTCGAGTGAGACTTAACTAGAGTGTATTAATGAAGTATATCCATTCAATTTATGAATTCCGAAAATGAGTCGAAAATCCAGAATGTCACATCCCCTCTCCCCCTCTCTTCTTCACTTTCTTCTCCTTCTTCCTCTCATTGCCGTCGTCGTCGTCCGCCCGAGCTCCTCCATCGTCGCCGCCGTTCGGCCCTCCACGCCACCGCCATCCTCGTAGCTTCCCTTGGTAAGTCTTCCTAGCTCACTTCTAGTTACTTTCCATGGCTGGAACACCCCATGGAACACCCAAGATAGCCCAGTTTTCCTTCGTCGTTCGGCTCGTCGTTTCGCTTCATTTTGGACCCGGCCGAGTCACCTTGCCTTTCCACGGTTCCTCACTTCTTTTGGCATGTGGAACCATCATTCTGGTCCTTGGGAAGCCTTGGAAGCCGCCAAACCAGCCCCCAAACGCCGACCATCCTCCTTTGGCCGAGGGCCATTTTGAGCCGCCCAGTGTCCTCCGTCGTCGTCAACTCCAACCCAACCCGTTTAGGTCAGCTCAACTACTAATCTTAGTCTAGGTTAGTGGTATATGTGTGTGGAATGATGAATTAGGGGCTGGTCATGTTAATTAGGAAGCCTAATATGTGATTAAGGTTAAACTTACCTTAGGCTAATCGAGCAATTGTTGAGTTGGGTCAAATTATAGGCTGGTGGTAAGGCGTTTAGGCCTTGACACTATTTTAGTGGGCTAATGTAGACGAGTTTGGGCGTGTATGTGGTAGGCCTAGGGGTTAGAATGTGCTTGGGGACTTAATTTGGACAATTCTAACCTTATATAAGCTAACAGGCCTAAATTATGTTAGTGGACTTGTGAATGGATGAAATTAATATAATAAATGGGCCTTGGAATGTTGATATGGGCTGCAATGAGGGTTATGGGCGTGGGAGGTTTTAATTTTATGCTAATTGGGCCAAAAATAGAACTTAGGGGCTTAAGTCTTTTGGACAGGCCTTAATGGACGAAAATCTTGATTAATTGGGCCTAATTTATGATCTCGAATATTAAAATATGGAGCTCAATGATATACACGGGCTTAGGATAGCAAATTGGGCATAAAATGGCCAAATTGGGCTTAATAGGTTAATCCTTAAAAATGGGCTTGGGCCCTACACGAATTTAAAAATAATAATGAGCCCGAATTATATATGTGAATTAAGAAATAATTTATGGGCCTTGAACCTTAGAACGGGCCTTAGGCCCAATTGGACCTAAATAAATTAATTGGACCCTAACCTAAGCCAAACCTGATTCAATTAAACTTAAAGGGTTATTAAGACACTAAATCACTAATCATGGGTTACTAGTTCCCTGGGGACTAACCTTAGCTACTGGGTTCGACCGGATGGTTGGGATTGTCTGGTCCGAGTTCCAAATTAGTGAGTTTCTGAGACAATGTTAACAAGTTGGGTTCACTTGGGGAACTAATCGTAGAGCATTAGGCCAACGTGAGGCTTGTCTGGCAACGTAGTAAATTACTCGTATGATTCCTTGTTGTGCTCTGTTCCCGTGCTCATGTCCCCTTGTATGCATGCTCTGTGATGGAATTACTGCTTACTATTATTTGGATCCGTATTCATTTAGAGCATGGCATGAGTCACCAGAGATGTGACATGAGAATGAGCCCCAGATGCGTGTTATGTGGGGGAAATGGAGGGACAAGGGAGTAGCCAACGTAAAGCGTCTGAGGACGCAGTTGTGACATTGGCCGGATGGCACTGTGGGATGTGCCCTGATGGGATTTGGAGTGATTGGCGGGTTCGATCCGTTATGGCCGGTTGAGGCCCGAGCATGATCCGTGGGATTCGATATGGCCGTTTGAGGCCTGCATCATTATATATGGCATCTTGGTTGATCGTTCGTATTGCCCGTCTGCTCGTGCGAACTGCATTGCTATGCGTTATACGTTATGTTATACGTTGGGACTTGGTAACTGGGGAGATCGAGAGTGCTTGAACCCTGGACTGTGAACCCTAGTTCACCGCTAGGATTAGTGGTGAGCTTGCTGAGTCCTCGACTCACTGGTAGTGGTTACCTTTCTTTTCAGATCCTCGATGCCCGTGATAGCAGCACCCCCGATGCTTTTTGGATTGCCAGTTCAGATGGATACCCAGATCACCCTCCATTTTGATATACATGCTACGCTATGGCATAGGCACGTGACGACTGTACTAGTAGATCAGAGTGGACCCTACCTTGTACCCCATAGGTTCGAGGCGTGGTTTAGAGAGGGTCTTCATGGTTTTGAGGCACCGTAGCGAGACTCTCCAATACCCATGGAGGAGGACCCATTCTGGCTGCAGCCTGCCGAGTATGGAGGCCAGGTGATCGACCCCGACCCATTGCAGGAGTTGCCGTCTCCTGGACGTTCTGAGATTGATGGCCACGAGGAGGGCGATGCCATGGATACCGATGAAGAGGATCCAAAAGAGGACCCTGTGGAGGATTCCGAGGAGGAGCCTGAGGAGGACTGAGTCCCTGATGCTGGTTTTGTATTTTGATGTTAGTGAGAGCGTAGGTTTGACTGTAGGTTGTGGTTTCTTTTTGGGGGTCTGTACCTAACGCTGATGTTATGTTATGTATATATGTTGTTGTTTGTGTTTATTCTGTTCGTACTACCCCACCGTTTTGTGTGTATGCATGTATGGTTAGGAGGCACGTTTCCGCAGGTACGAGAGTTCGATGAAGGGCGCATCGTCTGGTTGCGACGATAGGTTTTTCCTGGGCCGTCGCGTATCATAAACCTGACGAGCTAGATGAGAATCTTCCGCAGGAACGGGATGCCGCGTGGCCGATAAGGGATTCGGGACGTGACACACAGGGCTCAAGATGGCTAGTGGGGCCCGCTATCGAAAGTTGACTTAATCGTATGAAGTAGTTAATATCAAGAAAAATGTTAAGCCTCGGTGCTTCCAGTGCTTTGAACCGTTCATCATGCTGCACAGGAGAAGAGATGATAGGAAAACAAAAGTATAGACATGCGAAACATTCCTTATATTCCATACATCAACAGGTTTTACAATAGCTCACTGAAGAGGAAAGGTAAAGCCAAATTGGGCCCTGATAGCTATTACGAAAGAGCTCAACTAACTCTCCAAACAGTTGATGCTCTGGGTGCACCGGGCGCTCTCGGGATTAAGCTCCGCGAGCCTAAAGAAGAGGCGATCGCACTTCTCCTTAGCATGGGCCATACTGGCCTCATAATGCTCGACGGCAAACTCCAGGTCCGGAATCGCCGCCCTCTCGAAAGCAATGTCTGCCGTAGTGTCATTAAGTCTCTCTTGTAGCCAACCGCATTTGCACCTCATCACAATATTGCCTGGCTCTTGTTCGGCGTAAGTTCGGACCAAGGCTAGACGGTCCACCAACTTTCCCCTCTTACGAACCAGCCACAAAAGCTGATCGTTAGCAAACTTGAGGGCCTTCTTGTGATTATCAACCACAAATATAACTGTTTCCAGACGCTCGTGCCGGTCTTGGTAAGGAGCTTTCACGTCGGCAGTCACAAGGACCGTCTCATAAGCACGGTTATAGGCAGCCAGAAAATTGATGAAAAGGGTCGAGAAGTTCCGATACTCCTTCCCCAGTTGGGTACCCTCAACAGAAGCAGCGTCTACGGTCTTGAATAAATCGAGGATTTCAGCCTCAACGGTAGAGTTTTGGGCTATATGAGCGTAACCTCTACTAAGAAGATTGTAGAGTCTCTCCCACCCAGCTAGGACTTCGGCGGAGAAGGTATGGTTAGGAGAATTGGCCATTTTTTAAAGCAGAATACAATGGGGAGAGAGGCGAGGCAGATAAGCGGAATGCGAAGATGTTAATCTGCTTTGAAGTAAATATTGATTTCATAATGACGGTATCAACTAGTCAAAATTTCTCTTATCTACCATTCTCTATTGGCACCACCCTCGTTGGCTCGAATTCCCATCAGATGGCGACCTCGAGCCAAGCGAGTTCGAAATCTCCGCAGAAAGTTTGACGAGACACTGCCACTTTAAAAAAGAAGACGGAAAGACGAGCTGAGTGGAAGACACGGCAAACCTTAGCGAAAAGAAGAGAAGGCTTGTCTTCATTTGTGAACGGGGAAAAGACCTCACCTGCAATGCCGACGCTTGAGATAGGTGGAAGAAATAACGACAGGAACCCTACCACTATGAAAAGGATGAAAGAAAACAAACCGTGCAGAAGACACGGATAAAGGTTGAGAAAGACAGGAATCTTGGAGGGAGCGATACGATTTATGAACCCACGCCTAAGTTTTAAAAAGAGGCATTCTCTTAAAACATTCATCCGTGCTCAGAAAAAGTTTCGAAAGCATACCCGGTAGCTCAGAAGAATTCAGAGTGAGTGAGAATACAAGAGAAGATAGCAGATCTTGAGAAATCATCAACCAAATCGAAGATGTCTCAACCCAATACTCCCGAGAGCTATCGTTGCCTACTGAATATGGGAGAGGAAGAGTTCGAAGCCATGTTTGGGATCGAGCCCATGGAGCCTAGCCCTTCCGCCAACGACGTCCAAGATCTCAGTAAAGATAAGGACAACAACGGTAAGGGTCAAAAGAAGCGTTACTATCGCCATACTAATGAGCAAGTACAAAGGCTTGAGGATTTCTTCAGAACATGCCCTATGCCAGACGGCAAACAGAAAATGGAACTGAGTCAAGAGCTAGGACTTGAACCTTCGCAAATCAAGTTTTGGTTTCAAAATAGGCGAACCCGAATGAAGACTCGTCATGAGCACAACGAAGTCGAGTTTCTAAGAGTTGAAAATGAAAACCTCCGAGCGGAAAACAAGATGTATAAAGTGGCTTTTGACTCCGCCACCTGCCCCAACTGCAACAACCTCCTCCTCACCTTCGATGAAATGAATGATCTGAGAATCGAAAATGCACGTTTAATGTGACAGTCTAAAAATTCGATCCAATTATCGGAATTTCTAAATGAATGGAAATACTTCGTTAATACACTCTGATCGACGCTCACTCGGGATTAGCTACCCTGAGATGACTAACCGAAGGGGAAAGGCTATATGGGAAGAATTTCCCAAACAGCCGCTCGTTGGTCTGAGACAGAGACAGAGTCGTTATTTAATGAAATTGACCACAAAATGAAATCCGACTTTGGACAATCGAATCAGTAAGATAAACACAATTAAGAAATGAACTCAGTTTCAGAAATGTCGCTAGAAGGGCAGACAGCCGGTGTACGTCGTGAAGCAAGACGTGATTGGAAAATTACCGAAATGCCCCCGGTAAATGCTCAGTCCTTAGGATTAGTTGAATTAAGATTTTTGAGAGTAGATTCGGTAAATCGAAACCAAATCTTGTCTGAAATTCGTTCGCGCTCGGGACCCGATCGGTGCATTTGGCACGCAAATCGAGACAAGTCAAATCAGTTGTCAAATCAATCAAAAGTCTTGTCAATCAATCAATCACATCTTGGCACAATTTCCAAGGCATGACAACCCATCAAATCCATCTATCAACTTGTCAAGTACAAGTCTCATCCAATACACTATTCTACACTATTACCCCATTACCAACTCCTACTAACCTAATTTGAATTTGGATTAAACCCTCATACTCTCTCTCTCCTCCCTCATTCTCCATTTTCGGCCGGCCACACCTCCTTCTCCCTCTCCTCTTCATTTTCTCCTTCTTCTTCCTTTTCTTCCTTGCTTGCTCGTCCGGCCGCTCCTCCACCGTGAGCCACCGTCGTCCGCCACCTTCCCACGTCGCCAGCGCCTCACCTCTACGTCACGGTAAGCCCCTTCTCTCCCTTTTCCTTGTTGTCTCGTGGCCTTGAGAGCCTCTTGAAGCCCGACCTCACCTCCTATCTTCTCTCTCTCTCGGGTTCTCTAGCCGGCCGCCCCAACCGCCGCTTGTTCCGCCGCCAAACGGCCACCGTCCCTCACCGTCAACCATCCTCACTCCTTGGTGAGTGTCCCAAGCTCCATTGTCTTCATTTCCCATGGCCATTTGAAGCCGTTTGCTGACCCAAACCCGGCTGTTCCCTTGTAGGCCGTGAGCATCCCTTCAGCCACCGTAGGCCTCCTTCGTTGCCGTTGCCCGTCCCGCTCCAATAGGTAAGCTCTACCACTAACCTTGGCTTAGGCTAGATGTATTTGAGTGTGGTATGTTGTATGGAAGGGTTAGTGATTTCGGTTAGGCATAAATTGAACGATCTTGTGAAATGCACATTAAGTCAACTCAAGGGAACTTCATTTGGGCGAAACTTGGGGGCTGTTGGCATGCAAATTTGGCTTAGAAATGTTAAGTGAGGGCTGAAATGTAAGGGATAGACGTGCTAGAGGCGGGCCGTGTACGGTTAGTGGGCTCGAGGGCTTAAAACTATGCAAAATTAACCTTGTATAAGCTATCGGGCCTAGGTACTCTAATGGGTAGGTTAATGGACGAATTTATTAGACAAATTGGGCCTTGAAAACATGATTGGTGGGCTGCAATGGTGCCTTACGCGTGTAGCATAACAGGCCAAAGTAATGTAGATGGGCTTGGGGGCCCAATTCTAGACTAATTGGGTTTAACTGGTTTTAATTGGACCTAAATCTTGCTAGTGGGCCCTAATGCACGAAATTTTAAATTAGTTGGGCCTAAGTCATGTTCCAAATGCTAAAATATGAAGTCTAATAATGTATATGGACTTAGGATAGCGAAATGGGCCAAAAATATTCAAAATGGGCTGAATGGGTTAATCTTTAAAAATGGGCTTGGACCTCCCGCGAAATTAATATAATAATGGGCCCAAACCATATATTTAATTTAAGAATTAAATCATGGGCCTCAAACCTTGGAGTGGGCCTTAGGCCCAGTTGAACCTAACTTAATTAATTAGATCCTCACTGAAGTTAAACCTTGGGTTATATGGGGTTAATTAGGGGATCGCCTATGGTAAGCAATAGTATGACAGGATCGCAAGTAAGATGTTAATGCGAGCCTAGATGATCGAGAATCTGAGTGTATAGCACTAGTCCTATGATCGTATGGCATGATGAACATGAGATTTATTAGACGATCAATTGATGTACTCTGCGCTTGTACTTGTGTACTTTAGCATGCATGCTCTGTGTTTGAACTACTGATGAAATCATTTGGGCCCCGCATACATTCAAAGCATTGCATTAGTCACCGGAGTTGTGACATGAGAATGTGCCCAAGATGGGAAATGGAGAGAAAAGGGAGACCAACGTAAGGCGTCAGAAACGCAGTGTGGTATTTGCCGTGTGGCACTGAGAATGAGCCCTGATGGGATTTGGAGTGATAGGCGAGTTCGATCTATTATGGCCGATTAAGGCCCGAGCATGATCCGTGGGATCCGATATGGCCGTTTGAGGCCTGCGCCACTACATACGGCATCCTGGTTGATGTGTTTGTATTGCCCGTTTGTTTGTGCGAACTGCATTACTATGCATTGTGCGTTGTATGGTACGATGGGATTTAGTACTGGGAGATCGAGAGCGTCTGGACCTTGGACCGCAAACCCTAGTACATTGGTTAGGACCGACCCCACTTGTATACCCTACCCTACGCTAGGATTAGTGGTGAGCTTACTGAGTCCTCGACTCACTGGTGGTGGTTACCTTCCTTTTCAGATCCCGGACGCTAGTGATGGCTGCACCTCCGATGCTTTTTGGATTGCCGATTCAGATGGACACTCAGATCACCCTCCATTTTGATATGCACGCTACACTATGGCATAGGCATGTGACGACTGTACTAGTAGATCAAGGTGGACCCTACCTTGTACCCCATAGGTTCGAGGCGTGGTTTAGAGAGGGCCTTCATGGCTTTGAGGGACCGCAGCGTGACTCCCCGATACCCATGGAGGAGGACCCATTCTGGCTGCAGCTTGCCGAGTATGGAGGCCAGGTGATCGACCCCGACCCAGTACAGAAGTTGCCGTCTCCTGGACGTTCTGAGATTGATGGCCACGAGGAGGGCGATGCCATGGATACCGATGAGGAGGACCCAGAAGAGGACCCCGTGGAGGATTCCGAGGAGGACTGAGTCCCTGATGCTGGTCTAGTATTTTGGTGTTAGGGGGAGCGTAGGTTTGATTGTATGTTGTGGTAGCTTTTTGGGGGTCTGTACCTAACGCTGATGTTGATATGTATATATTGTTATTTGTGTTTATTTTGTTCGTTCTACCCCTCTGTTTTGTATGCATGTATGTATGGATAGGAGGCACGTTTCCACAGGTTCGAGAGTTAGACGAAGGACTCGTTGTCTGGTCGCGACGATAGGTTCTCCTGGGCCGTCGCATATTATAAACTTGACGAGCAAGGTGTGAGAATCTTTCGCAGGAACGGGATGCCGTGTGCCTGATTAGGGTTCGGGGCGTGACAATGGGACACGTGGAATGGGATTCACTCTGTCTGTGGGTAGCGTAGGACAACTGTTCGCACCAAGAAACGAGGAGGGCAGGGAGTGGTCGCCGGGGCAAAGACCTGATCAAGGAAGCGGCTCCCGACAGGCTTCTAGTTGAGGTGGGGAACAGAGTGGCCTAGGTTATGCATTTTCAGGTTAAGTCTAGATGTCGACCGGGTTCAACTGCATTTAAGCTGCGGCGACTATTTACATGCATATTCATGTCAGTGGATGCGACAGTAGACGAAAGCTTGGTTGCTAAATTTGGAGTTCCGAATTCCTGAATGGGAATTTCGTTTGTTTCAAGTGCGAGTGATTAGCAAGGATGAGCAATAGGGACAGAAGACCGACTGCTAGTGCATCAAGCTCGAGGGCTCCTGAGCCTGAAGGAGATCTTAGGATCGAAGAGATGATGAGAGTCCTGACTGAAGTGAGTAACTTGATGGCTAGGCAAGCTGCTGAGAGAGCTGCCACTGTAGCCCAAGCAGCTGAGGCCGCCTTGGCCGCTGCGAATGGAGCCAATGGAGGCAATGGGCATGGAAATGGAGGACGTCAGACTCATCATATTGTGGAACAGTTTCTGAAGTTGCAGCCGTCGAAGTTTGATGGTAGTGATGGTCCCGAAGTTGCTGCCTTGTGGATCGAACAGCTTGAGAAGGCTTTCACTGTTTTGGGTTGCACAGATGAGGAGAAGGTGTCGCTGGCAACTTATCAGCTCCAGGGTACTGTAGATGATTGGTGGAAGGCCACCAGAGGACGGGTCTTTCCTGATGGCATAAGGCCAAACTGGGCTGCTTTCTGTGCAGCATTTAATGGGAAGTATTTTTCTGAGGCAGCCCAGGAGAGAAAAATGGAAGAATTCATAAGGCTTCGCCAAGGATCTATGACGGTGGATCAGTATGAAGGTGAATTTGCTAGGTTGTCCAAGTTTGCTCGAAGACTGATTGAGGATCCGTGGGACAAGGCCAAGAGGTTCGGAGAAGGCTTGAGACCAGAACTGAAGAGTATGATAATCGCCACAGGACTGAGGGACTATAATGAGATTTATGAGAGAGCACTGGCGATAGAGCGAGACCTACAAGAGAAGGCTGCCGCATCTGGATCGCGGTTTATGCCAAGAGGGAACTTCAGAGATTTTGGCAAGAGGCCGATGAAGGACACCCGCAGGTTCGTTCCACCTGCGAGAAGGACTCTGGGAAAACCATCGCATTCTGGGAATCAGAACTGCCGTGACTGTGGCAGGAGGCATGGGAACAGCCCTTGCCCAAGGAAGACTGGAGGCTGCTTTGGATGTGGACAGACGGGGCAGATTCTGAGGAATTGCCCGAAAAGAGGTCCGAGACCCCCGTTCCAGCCGCAACAGTAGCCGCCGATGGCGAATACCCCTCAGGGGAATCAGAATCGTCCACCTGCTCAGGGACGAGTCTACGCAGTAGCGCGAAAGGACGTTGAGAACGCGCCAGGGGTGATCACAGGTACCGTCTCTCTCTGTGGTCATACTGCTTATGCTTTGTTTGATCCGGGAGCGTCACACTCCTTTGTATCTGCACGTTTTACTGAGTTATCTGGGATGAATGTTAAGCCGTTGGATGTGACTTTGCATGTAACCTGTCACGCCCTGAACCCTTATCGAGCACACGGCATCCCGTTCCTACGAAAGATTCTCACCCTCGCTCGCCAGGTTCATAATATGCGATGGCCCAGGAGAACCTATCGTCGCGACCAGACGACGAGTCCTTCGCCTAACTCTCGTACCTGCGGAAACGTGCCTCCTATCCATACGTACATGCATGCAGAACAGAGGGGTAGAACGAACAATATAAACAGAAATAACAATATATATACATAACATCAGCGTTCGGTACAGATCCCCAAAATCAAACCACCACCTACAGCCAAAGTCTACGCTCAAACAAACCCCAAAAGACTAGACCAGCATCAGGGACTCAGTCCTCCTCAGGCTCCTCCTCGGAATCCTCCACGGGGTCCTCTTCTGGATCCTCCTCATCGGTATCCATGGCATCGCCCTCCTCGTGGCCATCGATCTCAGATCGTCCCGAGGACGGCAACTCCTGCAGTGGGTCGGGGTCGATCACCTGGCCTCCATACTCGGCAGGCTGCAGCCAAAATGGGTCCTCCTCCATGGGTATCGGAGAGTCTCACTAGGGTCCCTCGAAACCATGAAGGCCTTCTCTAAACCAAGCTTCGAACCTATGGGGCACTAGGTAGGGTCCACCCTGATCTACTAGTACAGTCGTCACATGCGTATGCCATAGAGTAGCGTGCATATCAAAATGGAGGGTGATCTGAGTGTCCATCTGAATCGGCAATCCAAAAAGCATCGGGGGTGCAGCCATCACTGGCGTCCGGGATCTGAAAAGGAAGGTAACCATCACTAGTGAGTCGAGGACTCAGTAAGCTCACCACAAATCCTAGCGTAGGGTAGGGTATACAAGTGAGGTCGGTCCTAACCAGTATCTAGGGTTCAGGGTTTAGAGTCCAACCACTCTCGATCTCCCAAGATACTATAGCCCGTCGTAACCAACACGAACCACATAATAATACAAGTTATATAATACAAACGGGCAATATCAAACAATCAGCAATCATGTCATGCAACGCTGTAGGCTTCAACCGGCCATAACGAATCTCAACGGATCAAGCTCGCCTATCGCTCCTAATCCCATCAGGGCTCATTCACAGTGCCACACGGCAATACCACACTGCGTTTCTGACACCTTACGTTGGTCTCCCTTTTCTCTCCATTTCCCATCTTGGGCACATTCTCATGTCACAACTCCAGTGACTCATGCAATGTTCTGAATGTATGCGGGACCCAAATGATTGCATCAATAATTCAACACAGAGCATGCATGCTAAAGTACACAAGTACAATATCGAAGCACATCAACTGATCGTCTAATAAATCACATGTTCATCATGCCATACGATCATAAGACTAGTGCTAAACATTCAGATTCTCGATCATCTGGGCTCGCATTAACCTCTTACTCGCGATCCGGTCATACCATTACTTACCATAGGCGATCCCCTAATCGAACCCATATGAACCATGGTTTGACCTAAGTAAGAGTCTAATTAATTAAGTTAAGTTCAACTGGGCCTAAGGCCCACTTCAAGTCTTGAGGCCCATGATTTATTTCTTAAATTAAATATATGGTTTGGGCCCATTATTATATTAATTTCGTGTGGGGCCCAAGCCCATTGTTAAAGATTATCCATTTAAGCCCATTTCAACTATTTCAGGCCCGATTTGATAACCCAAGCCCATATACATCATTAGGCTTTATATTTTAATATTCAAGATTAGAGATTAGGCCCAAATTAAGTAAATTTTCGTCTATTGAGGCCCACCATTACAAATTAAGCCCATCTTGCATCACTTTGGCCTAATTACTTGACTTAAAGGCTCCTGAGCCCATTAGTATCCTTTGGCCCATTAATGTTCACGCCTAAGCCCACCAATACATCCCACTAATCATGTTTTCGAGGCCCATATAGATTGTTAATCTCGTCCATTAGCAAGTCCATTAGGGTATCTTAGGCCCGTTCACTTATATTAGGTCCAATTCGTATAGTTTAAGTCTTCGGGCCCACTAACACATTTCGGCCCACCTCATACACGCCCAAGTCACTCATTCACAGCCCAATATACATGACTTCCAGCCCTCTCCAAGTTTCTAAGCTCTAGGTTTAACCCAACACACTAATCGCCTAAACTAATATAACTTGCCTAAGCTTTGACCATGCAATCTCTTCCGAAAATCACCACAATCAGCCCTCTATTTCACATTCCACATACATATACTACTAACCTAAACCAAGATTTGTAGTAGAGCTTACCTATTTCGGCTCGGAACGACGACGAAGACGGCAAGGGCAACGGACGGCCAAACGGAGCTCACGGCCGACGGGAAGGGAACGGCGGCTCACGGCTGTTCTGGGGTTCCACGGCCTTCAATGGTCCTAAAGACAAGCCTAAGGATGTTAAAATAGCTGAAGGAGGGCGTGGAACAAGCTCGTGTAGATCTTGCTCTCACGGGGCAAATGACGACGACGGAAGAGCATGAAGAAGTAGGGGGCTGATCGGGGTTCTTTGGGACATCCACATGCCACAAAAACGGGGGAGAAGATGCTTGGAAGGCTTACCAAGATGAGGGGAGGGTTGGTGGTGCCGGCGGAAGCCAAACGGCGGCGACGACGGGAGGAGTTTGGGAGGCGGACGGGCGGACGATGGGGGAACCGGCGGAGAAGAAGAAAACGAAGAAGAATTGAAGGAGAGGGAGAGAGGTTGCCGGCCGAAAATGGAGAAAATGAGGGAGGAGAGAGAGATGGCAAGACTTAATTCAAGTTTGAATGGGTTGGTGGGAGTTGGTAGCTTGAATAGTGACAATGATATGACATATACTATGCTTGAATGACACTTGAATGACTTGGAAGGGACTTGATTGACATTCTTGGGAATTGAACCATGATTGACTGATGGATGTGATTAATGGGTTGACAAGACATCGATTGATTTGACAACTGATTTGACTTGTCTCGATTTGCGTGCCAAATACACTGATCGGGTCCCGAGCGCGAATGAATTTCAGACAAGATTTGATTTCGATTATTTGAATCTACTCTCAAAAATCCTAATCCAACTAATTCTAAGGACTGACCTTTACCGGGGGCATTTCGGTAATTTTCCAATCACGTCTTGCTTCGCGACGTAGACCGGCTGTTTGCCCTTCTGGCAGCGTTTCTGAAACTGACTTCATTTCTTAATTGTGTTTATCTTATTGATTCGATTGTCCAAAGTCGGATTTCATTTTGTGGTCAATTTCATTAAATAACGACTCTGTTTCTGTCTCAGACCAACGGGCGGCTGTTTGGAAAATTCTTCCCAGATAGCCTTTCCCCTTCGGTTGGCCAGCTTAGGGTAGCTAATCCTGAGTGAGCGTCGATCAGAGTGTATCAACGAAGTATTTCCATTCATTTAGAAATTCCGATAATTTGGTCGAATTTTCAGACTGTCACATTGGGCAAGGGCTGTTCCCATGCCTCCTGCCACAGTCACGGCAGTTCTGGCCCCCAGGGTATGACGGTTTTCCCAGAGTCCTTTTCGCAGGTGGAACGAACCTGCGGTTGTCCTTCATCGGCCTCTTGCCAAAATCTCTAAAGCTTCTTCCTAGCACAAACCGCGATCCAGATGCGGTAGCCTTCTCTTGTAGGTCTCGCTCTATCGCCAGTGCTCGCTCATAAATCTCATTATAGTCTCTCAGTCCTGTGGCGATTATCATGCTCTTTAGTTCAGGCCTCAAGCCTTCTCTGAATCTTCTGGCCTTGTCCCACGGATCCTTAATCAGCCTTCGAACAAACTTGGACAATCTGGCAAACTCACCCTCGTACTGATCCACAGTCATCTGTCCTTGCCTGAGCCTTATGAACTCTTCCATTTTTCTCTCTTGGGCGGCCTCCGAAAAGTACTTTCCGTTAAATGCCGCACAGAAAGCGGCCCAGTTTGGTCTCATGCCATCAGGAAAGACTCGCCCTCTAGTGGCCTTCCACCAATCATCTGCAGTACCCTGGAGCTGATAAGTTGCCAACGAAACCTTTTCCTCATCCGCGATCCCCAAAACAGTGAAAGCCTTCTCAAGCTGTTCGATCCACAAGGCAGCTACTTCGGGACCACCACTACCATCAAACCTCGACGGCTGCAACTTCAGAAACTGTTCCACAATATGATGAGTCTGACATCCTCCATTTCCATGCCCATTGCCTCCATTGGCTCCATTCGCAGCAGCCAGGGCGGCCTCAGCTGCTTGGGCTACAGTGGCAGCTTTCTCAGCAGCTTGCCTAGCCATCAAGTTACTCACTTCAGTTAGAACTCTCATCATCTCCTCGATCCTAGGATCCCCTTCAGGCTCAGGAGCCCTCGAGCTCGATGCACCAGCAGTCGGTCTTCTACCCCTATTGCTCATCCTTGCTAATCACTCACACCTAAAACAAACGAAATTCCCATTCAGGAATTCGGAATTCTAAATCTAGCAACCAAGCTTTCGTCTACTGTCGCGTCCACCGACATGTATATACATGTAAATAGTCGCTGCAGCTTAAATTCAGTTGAACCCAGTTAACATCTAGACTCAACCCTGTCAGTCCACAACCTAGGCCACTCTGTTCGCCACCTCAACTAGAAGCCTGTCGGGAGCCGCTTCCTTGATCAGGTCCCTGCCCCGGCGACCACTCCCCGCCCTCATCGTTTCTTGGTGCAAACAGTTGTCCCAAGTTACCCACTAACAAAGTGAATCCCACTCCACGTGTCCCACACCATGCTTCATTACAGTTTTTAGACGTCCCGTCAATCCTGTCCCATACCAGGCTGACGGTCACCAAATCCAACAGCATGAGATGCATGTATTTTCCAAACCCAAACCTCATTTTTCAAACAATGTCTGTTTCTAAACCATTTCGTTTTCGATGCAGAAATCATGCAGTGCATGATGGTCAAGCAGCGCGCGACAGCCGACTAGGCATACAACCACAAGCAGCACCTAGTAAGTTAACTACTCAGCAATCAAGCACCCAACTCACGGGGCTATGCCTTGGAACCATACCTCAGGTCCTGACGCACCTGCAACTTAGTTCAGAATACCACTGCCTCAGTCTACTCTAGGCAACCAATCGAACTAAGCAATCACAAGCGCCAATTAATTCAAGCATTTTACCCATCCTAATACTTAGGTCTAGGGTCTGTCTATCTAACTACCCCAAAATCATCAGCCTTATCGCTCCAGATCCTCGAACGGTCTCGTATCGAGCTGACCTTGCTCTGATACCACTCGAACGGGGATGTCACGCCCCGAACCCTAATCGGGCACACGGCATCCCATTCCTACGGAAGACTCTCACCCTCGCTCGTCAGGTTTATAATATGCGACGGCCTAGGAGAACCTATTGTCGCGACCAGACGACGAGTCCTTCGTCTAACTCTCGAACCTGCGGAAACGTGCCTCTTATCCATACATACACGCACACAGAACAGAGGGGTAGAACGAACAATATAAACACAAATAACAATATATATACATATCAACATCAGCGTTAGGTACAGACCCCTAAAAAGATACCACAACCTACAGTCAAACCTACGCTCTCCCTAACTCCAAAATACTAGACCAGCATCAGGGACTCAGTCCTCCTCAGGCTCCTCCTCGGAATCCTCCACGGGGTCCTCTTCTAGGTCCTCCTCATCGGTATCCATGGCATCGCCCTCTCGTGGCCATCAATCTCGGAACGTCCAGGAGACAGCAACTCCTACACTGGGTTGGGGTCGATCAACTGGCCTCCATACTCGGCAGGCTGCAGCCAGAATGGGTCCTCCTCCATGGGTATCGGGGAGTCACGCTGCGGTCCCTCAAAGCCATGAAGGCCTTCTCTAAACCAAGCCTCGAACCTATGGGGTACAAGGTAGGGTCCATCCTGATCTACTAGTACAGTCGTCACGTGCCTATGCCATAACGTAGCATGCATATCAAAATGGAGGGTGATCTAAGTATCCATCTGAATCGGCAGCCCAAAAAGCATCGGGGGTGCAGCCATCACTGGCGTCCAGGATCTGAAAAGGAAGGTAACCACCACCAGTGAGTCGAGGACTCAGCAAGCTCACCACTAATCCTAGCGTAGGGTAGAGTATACCGGAGGGGTCGGTCCTAACCAGTAAACTAGGGTTGTGGTCCGAGGTTCAGGTACTCTCGGTCTCCCTAGTTACCCAGTCCCAACGTACAACATAACATATAACGCATAGCAATGCAGTTCGTACAAACAGACGGGCAATACAAACAATCAACCAAGATGCCATATGTAATGATGCAGGCCTCAAACGGCCATATCGGATCCCAGGGATCATGCTCGGGCCTCAATCGGCCATAATGGATCGAACCCGCCTATCACTCCAAATCCCATAAGGGCTCATTCTCAGTGCCACACGGCAAATACCACACTGCATTTCTGACGCCTTACGTTGGTCTCCCTTTTTTCTCCATTTCCCATCTTGGGCACATTCTCATGTCACATCTTCTGTCACGCCCCGGATCCCTACTCGAGAACGCGGCATCCCGCTCTTGCAAGATACACATCGCATTCGTCTGGTTTACAATATGCGACGGCCCAGGAAAATTTTCTCTTCGTCGCAACCAGACGACGAGTCCATCGTGGAGTTCGCATGCCTGCGGAAACGTGCCTCCTAACCATACATGCATACATAAAAGAAGTGGGGTAGTACGAGCAGAATTAAACACAACAACAATATATACATGTCAAGCGTTAGGTACAGACCCCAAAAAGAAACCATAACCTACAGACCAACCTACGCTCATGCTAACTCCAAAACACTAAACCACTGCCGGGGACTCAGTCCTCCTCCGGCTCCTCATCGGAATCCTCCACTGGGTCCTCCTCCGGATCCTCCTCCTCGGTATCCATAGCATCGCCCTCCTCGTGGCCATCAATCTCGGAATGCCCGGGGGACGGCAACTCCTGCACTGGATCGGGGTCGATCACCTGGCCTCCATACTCAGCAGGCTGCAGCCAGAACGGGTCCTCCTCCATGGGTATCGGAGAATCTCGCTAGGGTTCCTCAAAGCCATGAAGGCCCTCTCTAAACCAAGCTTCAAACCTATGGGGCACTAGGTATGGACCACCCTGATCTACAAGTACAGTCGTCACGTGCCTATGCCATAGGGTAGCGTGCATATCAAAATGGAGGGTGACCTGAGTGTCCATCTGAATCGGCAATCCAAAAAGCATCGGCGGAGCGGCCATCACTGGCGACCTGGATCTGAGAGAAGGCAACCAACGCTAGTGAGTCGAGGACTCAGCAAGCTCACCACTAATCCTAGCGTAGGGTAGGGTATACAAGTGGGGTCGGTCCTAACCAATAACTAGAGTTTAAGGTTTAGAGTCAAACGCTCTCGATCTCCTCAGTTATCATCACACATCGCATAGCCGACACGAGCCTCATAATAATGTAATTCATGCAATACAGACGGGCAGTATCAGACAATCATCAATCATGCCATGCAAATGCTACAGGCCTCAAACGGCCATCACAGATCCCACGGATTAGCCCGCCTATCGCTCCGATTCCCATCAGAGCTCATTCTCAGTGCCACACGGCAACGCCACGCTGCGTCTCGGACGCCTTATGCTGGCCTCCCTTTTCTCTCCATTTCCCATCAGGGCACAATCTCAGTGCCACACGGCATATACCACACTGCGTTTCTCTCCACTTCCCCTCAGGGCATAATCTCACGTCACATCTCCGGTGACTCATGCAATGCTCTGAATGTATGCAGGGCCCAAACGATCACATCAATAATTCAACACAGGGCATGCACGCCAAGAAACATAAGTACAAGAGCAGAGCACGTCATTCAGCCATTCAATAAATCTCATGCTCATCATACCAAACAGACGTAGGTCAAGTGCCTCTACTCTCGAACTTCCGATCATTTAAGCTTACCTTACATCTTACACGTGATCCTATCATACCATTACTTACCCAAGGGCAACCCCTTCATTCAGGACCATATAACTCAAGGTCTACTCTAATTAAGAGCCTTGATTTAATTTAGTTAAGTTCGACTAGGCCTAAGGCCCACTTCAAGACTTAAGGTCCATTATTTAATTCTTAAATTAAATTTTATGGTTTGGGCCCATTATTTTATTAATTTCGTGTGAGACCCAAGCCCATTTTAAAAGATCAATTATTTAAGCTCATTTCCACTGTTTTAGGCCCAATATGATAACCCAAGCCCATATACATAATTAGGTTTCATATTTCAACATTCCACACATAAATTTAGGCCCAAATTAAATCATAATTTCGTGTATTCATGGCCCCTTAGATAATGCATGTCACGCCCCTGATCCCCACTCGGAAACGCGGCATCCCGTTCCTGCGGAAGATACACCTCGCACTCGCCTGGTTCACGATATGCGACGGCCCAGGAAAATTTTCGCTGCGTCGCGACCAGACGACGCGGCCTTCAACGAACTTTCATACCTGCGGAAGCATGCCTCCTATCCATCCACACAAGCATACAAAGCGAAGGGGTAGCATAAACAATTATGGACATAAACAGCGTTACATAAATATAATTAGCGTTAGGTACAGACTCCCAAAAAGAAACCGCTAGCTGTAGATCATCCTACGCTCAACTAATCCTCAAAACATCGGGATTCTGCCATAATTCAGTCCTCCTCGTCGGAATCCTCCACAGGGTCCTCCTCTGGATCCTCCTCCTCGGTGTCCATCGCATCGCCCTCCTCGTGGCCATCTATCTCGGAGCGCCCTGGAGACGGCAACTCCTGCTTCGGGTCGGGGTCGATCACCTGGCCTCCATATTCTGCAGGTTGGAGCCAGAACGGGTCCTCTTCCATAGGAATCGGGGAATCTCTCTGGGGTCCCTCAAAGCCATGAAGGCCCTCTCTAAACCAAGCCTCGAATCTATGGGGCACTAAATAAGGACCTCCATGATCTACGAGTACAGTCGTCACATGCCTATGCCACAGGGTAGCGTGCATATCAAAATGGAGGGTAACCTGGGTGTCCATCTGGATCGGCAGACCAAAAAACATCGGTGGAACATCCATCACTGGCGACTTGGATCTGAAAAAAAAGGTGGCAACCAACGCCAGTGAGTCGAGGACTCAGCAAGCTCACCACTAATCCTAGCGTAGGGTAGGATATACGAGTGGGGTCGGTCCTAACCAGTAACTAGGGTTTGGTACTCGGAGTCCAACGCTCTCGATCTCCCCAGTTATCATCACACCTCATATAGCCAATACGAGTTTCATCATAACAATTCATGCAATACAGACGGGCAATATCAACGATCAGCAATAACATTATGCAAATGCTACAGGCCTCAAACGGCCATCACGGATCCCATGGGTTAGCCCGCCTATCCCTCCAATTCCCATCAGGGCTCGATCTCAGTGCCACATGGCAATGCCACGCTGCGTCTCGGACGCCTTGTGCTGGCCTCCCTTTTCTCTCCATTTCCCATCAGGGCACAACCAACAGTGCCACACGGCATATATTCTCGTGTGCCTCTACTCTCGAAGTCTCGATCATCTAAGTTCGCCTTACATCTCGTACAAGAGTCTACCATGCCATCACTTACCCAAGGGCAACTCGTTAGTCAAACCCATATAAACCAAGGTCTAATCTAATTAAGAGTCTCTAATAAATCAAGCTAAGTTCGACTGGGCCTAAGGCCCACTCCAATAGTTGAGGTCCAATAATTAATTCTTAAATTGAATCATATGGGTTGGGCCTATTATTTTATTAATTTCGTGTGAGGCCCAAGCCCATTTCTAAAGGTTTACTATTCCAGCCCATATTTGTTATTTTAGGCCCAATTTGAGCATCCAAGCCCATATACATTTTTGGGTTTCATTCTTTAATGTTCATGGACTTAATTTAGGCCCAATTTAAGTGGATTTTCGTCCATTAGTGGCCCATTAGTTAGATTAGGCCCACTTTGTTTGATTTTGGCCCAATTACTTGATTTTAAAGCTTCCAAGCCCATTAGTCCCCTTTGGCCCATTAAGTACACGCCTAAGCCCAACAACACAGCCCACAAATCATGTTTTCAAGCCCCTTTTTGATTGTTAATCTCGTCCATAAGCAAGCCCAATAGTTGTATCTTGGCCCGATAGCTTGTTTTTGATCAAATTAGTGCAAATCAAGTCCGCTAAGTCCACTAATACCTCACGGCCACTCCATCACACGCCTAAGCCATCACTCACAGCCCACACTCACATTTTTCCAGCCCAATTCGCGGACTACCAGCCCCCTCATACGGTCCAAACAAGATTCCCACAAGATAGCCTAAGGTAAGTTGCACATTAAACTCATCTTAGCCTCATATCAAGCCTAACCAACCCCTAATTTGTCCTCTTACATGCGTATACGACTAACCTAAGCTAGAGTTAGTAGTGAAGCTTACCTTAGTTGGACCGAAATCAACAACGACGGACGACGGAGCGAGGAACGGCCGAATGTAGTTCACGGCCTACAAGGAAGTTTGGGGTTGGTTCGGTCAAATGGCAAGCTTCAAGGGCGGTGGACAAGGGAGAGAGATGAGTTAGAAGGCTTACCAAAGTGCGTTCGTGGACGGTGGTGGCCGGCGGTGGCCGAACGAAGGTGATTGATGACGACGATGGTGGCGGCTACACGAAGATCACCGAGAGAGAGAGATAGACGGTGAGGTTGAGGGGCGGTCTCAAGAGGCTCTCATGGCCATGGGACAACAAGGTAAGGAGGAGAAGGGGCTTACCTTGAGGTGGTGCCAACGGGGAAAGGTGGTGGACGTCGGCGGCCCGCGGTGGAGGAGCCCTCGGGCGGCGGTGGAGCAAGGAAGGAGAAGGAGAAAAAGAAGAGAGGGAGAGAGAGAGAGAGGTTCGGCCGAAGGGGGAAAATGAGGGGGGAGAGAGAGAGAAGAGAGTTAAGTGGGAGGGGTAAGTGTGTTAGGTGAGGTGAATAGTGCAAATAGTGTAGAATAGTGACTAGGATTTGATGTGTACTTTGAATGACACTTGATTGACATTTTTGGGAATTGAACCATGATTGACTTGCCTTGGAAATTGTGCCATGATGGGATTGATTGATTGACAAGACATTTGATTGATTTGACAACTGATTTGACTTGCCTCGATTTGCGTGCCAAATGCACCGATCGAGTCTCGAGCGCGAACGAATTTTAAACAGGATTTGATTTCGATTGATCGAATCTACTCTCAAAAATCCTAATTCTATTAATCCTAAGGACTGAGCATTTACCGGGGGCATTTCGGTAATTTTCCCATTACGTCTTGCTTCTCGACGTACACCGGCTGTCTGCCCTTCTGGCGACATTTCTGGAATTGACTGCATTTCTTAATCGTGTTTGTCTTACTAATTCGATCGTCCGAAGTCGGATTTCATTTCGTGGTCAATTTCATTAATTTACGACTCTGTCTCTGTCTCAGACCAACGGGCGGCTGTTTGGAAAATTCTTCCCAGATAGCCTTTCCCCTTCGGTTGGTCAACTCAGGGTAGCTAATCCTGAGTGAGCGTCGATCAGGGTGCATTAACGAAGTATTTCCATTCCTTTAGAATTTCCGACAATCGGGTCGAATTTTCAGACTGTCACAATGCAAGCCCAATTTATCAAGTTTCGGCCCAATTAACCTAGAATTAAGTCCTTAAGCCCATCTTCGTTTTTCGGCCCACCCTTTCAGACCTAAGTCCACCCATTTGCAGCCCCTAAACACATTCTAAGGTCCAATCCATGATTCCACAGCCCATATATTCAACCCAATCAAGTTTCCAACAAGTTAGCATAAGGAAGTCTTAACCTTAATCACATTTCAACCCCACAACAAGCACAACCAGCCTCTATCACAACGTTCTACAAGCATATACCATTAACCTAGACTAAGATTAGTAGTAGAGCTTACCTATTCCGGCTCGGGACGACGACGAAGGCCGAAGGGATACCGGTCGGCCAAGAGAGCTCTCGGCAAGGGGAGGAGAGGCGGCTGATCCGGGCTGTTCAAGGGGCTCCAAGAGTCCTAACACAACCATTTGCCAAGCCAAAAACGTGAGGAATCGAAGGGAACAAGGTGGGGCAAGTTCGGGTCCAAGTTGAAACAAGACGACGAGCGAAACGACGAAGGAAAGGATGGGCTGTTTCGGGTAGCATTCGGGGTCGCCAAAGTCACGAAAATGAGAGAGAGAAGGCTTAGAAGACTTACCAAGACAAGCCGAGGGAGAGGGGTGGCCGACGACGGTGGCAAGGCGACGGCAAGGGCGGCACAGCGGTGGAGGCGGCTCGGGCGGCCGAACGAAGAAGGAAGGAGGAGAGGGAGAGAGAGCTTTCGGGAGAGAGAGAGAAGTGAGGGAGCCGAATGAGAGAAAATGAGGGAGGAGAGAGAGTGAACAAGGTTAAGTCAAATGGGTAAGTGGGTTAGGTGAGTGAATAGTGACTTGGATGTGTACTTTGGTGTGACATAAGCTCTTGACATTGACTTGATGGTTTGCCTAGGGAATTGAACCTTGATTGACCGATGGATGTGTTTGATGGATTGACAAAACATCGATTGATTTGACAACCGATTTGACTTGCCTCGATTTGCATGCCAAATGCACCGATCGGGTCCCGAGCGCGAACGAATTTCAGACAAGATTTGATTTCGATTGATCGAATCTACTCTCAAAAATCCTAATTCTACTAATCATAAGGACTGAGCATTTACCGGGGGCATTTCGGTAATTTTCCAATCACATGTGGCCTCAGCTGTCGAGATGCATAAGCTACCACTCGTCCGTGTTGCATCAAGACACATCCCAATCCTCTTAGTGACGCATCACTGTATATCTCAAATCCCCCAGGTCCAGACGGAATAGTTAACACGGGTGCGGGAGTCAATCAATCCTTCAACTCCTGAAAACTTTCATCGCACCTTTCGGTCCATTGAAACCTTATTTCCTTCTTCAACAAATGTGTCAGAGGAGACGCTATCACAGAGAACCTTTCCACAAAGCGTTTATAATACCCAGCCAGTCCAATGAAACTTCGCACTTCCGTCACGGTCGTAGGCCTCGGCCACTTCTCTGCGGCTTCAATCTTAGATGGATCCACTGATATTCCTTCTCCAGATACTATATGACCAAGACACGCCACTTTGCTCAGCCAGAACTCACACTAACTAAACTTCGCGTACAGCGAATGTTCCCTTAATGTCTGCAGGACGATCCTCAAGTGTTCCTCGTGGTCCTCAGAACTCTTCGAATACACTAATATGTCGTCAATGAAGACTATCACGAACTGATCCAAAAATTCCTTGAATACTCGATTCATCATATCCATAAATGCGGCTGGAGCATTCGTCAATCCAAACGGCATAACTGTGAACTCATAGTGCCCATACCTCGTCCTAAAGGCAGTCTTAGGCACGTCCTCTTTCTTAATCCTCAACTGGTGATAGCCTGTCCTTAGGTCTATCTTGGAGAACATACATGCGCCTTGAAGTTGATCAAACAGGTCGTTAATCCTAGGCAGGGGATACTTATTCTTGATCGTCACTTGGTTCAACTGCCTGTAATCGATGCACAACTGCAGTGATCCATCCTTCTTCTTGACAAACAGCACCGGAGCTCCCCATGGTGAAGCACTGGGGCGGATAAATCCTTTATCCAGTAGCTCTTGCATCTGTACCTTCAATTCTTTCAATTCAGACAACGACATCCTATACGGTGCTTTTGAGATCGGCTCTGTCCCAGGTGCTAGTTCAATTACAAACTCCACTTCACGCTCTGGTGGTAATCCAGGTAACTCTTGAGGAAACACATCCGGGTACTCTCTCACTATAGTCACCTCTTCCAACTTCATTTCTTGGGCAGTCGAATCTGACACCGATGCCAAAAATCCCAGGCAACCCTCATTCATCAACTTGGTCGTCTCTAAAGACGAGATCCAAGGAATCGATGTTCCTCCACAGTTCCCTTTAAACACATACCCAGAATGGCCTACTGGGTTTAGCTGTATCATACTCCTACTACAGTCTATCACTGCACCATGTCTAACCAACCAATCCATGCCCACAATCACATCGAAATCATACATGGGCAGAACAGCTAAGTCGATTTCTTCCTGCCTATTGCCCAGAGCCAACTTACACCCCTTACATCCTAACGCAACAATTACTCTATCCTTTAGCGGGGTGGTTACATGCAGAGTCACATCCAACGGCTTAACATTCATCCCAGATAACTCAGTAAAACGTGCAGATACGAAGGAGTGCGACGCTCCCGGATCAAACAAAGCATACGCAGTATGACCACAGAGAGAAACGGTACCTGTGATCACCCCTGGCGCGTTCTCAGCGTCCTTGCGCGCCACTGCGTAGACTCGTCCCTGAGCAGGCGGATGGTTCTGGTTCCCTTGCGGAGCATTCACCATCTGCGGCGGCTGCTGTTGCTGCTGGAACGGAGGTCTCGGACCTTTTCTCGGGCAGTTCCTCAGAATATGCCCCGTCTGGCCGCATCCAAAGCAGCCTCCAGTCTTCCTCGGGCAAGGGCTGTTCCCATGTCTTCTGCCACAATCGCGGCAGTTCTGATTCCCAGGGAACGACGGCTTTCCTAGGGTTCTTCTACCAGGTGGAACGAACCTGCGGTTGTCCTTTATCGGCCTCTTGCCAAAGTCTCTGAAGTTCCCTCTTGGCACAAACCGCTATCCAGATGCGGCGGCCTTCTCCTGCAGATCTCGCTCTATCGCCAGGGCTCGCTCATATATTTCGTTGTAGTCCCTCAGCCCAGTGGCGATGATCATGCTCTTCAGCTCTGGTCTCAAACCTTCTCGGAACCTTCTGGCTTTGTCCCACGGATCCTCAATCAGCCTTCGGGCGAACTTGGACAGCCTAGCAAACTCGCCTTCGCACTGGTCCACAGTCATCTGTCCTTGCCTGAGCCTGATGAACTCTTCCATTTTTCTCTCCTGGGCGGCCTCAGAAAAATACTTGCCATTGAACGCTGCACCGAAAGCGGCCTAGTTCGGCCTCATGCCATCCGGGAAGACTCGTCCTCTGGTGGCCTTCCACCAATCATCTGCTGTGCCCTAAAGCTGATAAGTTGCCAACGAAACCTTTTCCTCATCTGCGCAACCCAAGACGGTAAAGGCCTTCTCAAGCTGCTCGATCCACAAGGCAGCAACCTCGGGACCACCACTCCCATCAAACTTCGACGGTTGCAACTTCAGAAACTGTTCTACCATATGATGAGTCTGACGTCCACCATTTCCATGTCCATTGCCTCCATTGGCTCCATTCGCAGCGGCCAAGGCGGCCTCAGCTGCTTGGGCAACAGTGGCAGCTCTCTCAGCAGCTTGCCTAGCCATCAGGTTACTCACTTCTGTCAGAACTCTCATCATTTCTTCGATCCTGGGGTCTCCTTCAGACTCAGGACACCTCGAGCTCGATGCACCAGCAGTCGGTCTTCTGCCCCTATTGCTCATCCTCGCTAAAACTCACACCTAAAACAAACGAAATTCCTAATCAGGAATTCGGAACTCTAAATCTAGCAACCAAGCTTTCGTCTGCTGTCGCATCCACTGACATGTGTATGCATGTAAATAATCGCTGCAGCTTAAATGCAGTTGAATCCGGTCGACATCTAGACTCAACCCTGAAAATGCACAACCCAGGCCACTCTGTTCGCCACCTCAACTAGAAGCCTGTCGGGAGCCGCTTCCTTGATCAGGTCTCTGCCCCGGCGACCACTCCCCGCCCTCATCGTTTCTTGGTGCGAACAGTTGTCCTAAGTCACCCATAGACAGAGAGAGTCCCATTCCATGTGTCCCATACCACGCTTCATCACAGTTTTTAGACGTCCCGTCAATCCCGTCCCATACCAGGCTGACGGTTACCAAATCCAACAACATGAGATGCATGCATTTCTCTCAAAAATCCAAATCCCCTTTTTCAACAACTTTCTTTTATAAACCATTTTGCCTTTAATGCAGAAGTCATGTAATGCATGATGGTCAACCAGCGCGCGACAGCCGACTAGGCATACAACCACAAGCAGTACCTCACAGGCTAAACACTCAGCAATCAGCATTCAAGCGCTCTACTCATGGGGCTCTGTTTTAGAACCTTACCTCAGGTCCTGACGCACCTGCAGCTTAGCATGAAATGCCATACCCAAAGGACACTCTAGACAATCGATTCTGCTATGCAACCATATGCGCCAATCAATTCATGCATTCTACCCTTCCTAATCCTTAGGTCTAGGGTCTGTCTATCTAACTACCCCAAAATCATCAGCCTTGTCACTCCAAAACCGCGAACGGTCTCGTATCGAGCTGACCTTGCTCTGATACCACTCGAACGACGATGTCACGCCTTGGATCCCTACTCGAGAACGCGGCATCCCGCTCCTGCAAGATACACATCGCATTCGTCTGGTTTACAATATGCGACGGCCCAGGAAAATTTTCTCTTCATCGCAACCAGACGACGAGTCCATCGTCGAGTTCTCATGCCTGCGGAAACGTGCCTCCTAACCATACATGCATACATAAAAGAAGTGGGGTAGTACGAGCAGAATTAAACACAACAACAATATATACATGTCAAGCGTTAGGTACAGACCCCAAAAAGAAACCATAACCTACATACCAACCTACGCTCATGCTAACTCCAAAACACTAAACCACTACCGGGGACTCAGTCCTCCTCCGGCTCCTCATCGGAATCCTCCACTGGGTCCTCCTCCCGATCCTCCTCCTCGGTATCCATAGCATCGCACTCCTCGTGGCCATCAATCTCGGAACGCCCGGGGGACGGCAACTCCTGCACTGGATCGGGGTCGATCACCTGGCCTCCATACTCAGCAGGCTGCAGCCAGAACGGGTCCCTTCCATGGGTATCGGGGAATCTCGATGGGGTCCCTCAAAGCCATGAAAGCCCTCTTTAAACCAAGCTTCAAACCTATGGGGCACTAGGTATGGACCACCCTGATCTACAAGTACAGTCGTCACGTGCCTATGCCACAGGGTAGCGTGCATATCAAAATGGAGGGTGACCTGAGTGTCCATCTGAATCGGCAATCCAAAAAGCATCGGCGGAGCGGCCATCACTAGCGACCTAGATCTGAGAGAAGGCAACCAACGTCAGTGAGTCGAGGACTCAGCAAGCTCACCACTAATCCTAGCGTAGGGTAGGGTATACAAGTGGGGTCGGTCCTAACCAATAACTAGAGTTTAAGGTTTAGAGTCAAACGTTCTCGATCTCCTCAGTTATCATCACACATCGCATAGCCGACACGAGCCTCATAATAATGTAATTTATGCAATACAGACGGGCAGTATCAGACAATCATCAATCATGCCATGCAAATGCTACAGGCCTCAAACGGCCATCACAGATCCCACGGATCAGCCCGCCTATCGCTCCGATTCCCATCAGGGCTCATTCTCAGTGCCACACAGCAACGCCACGCTGCGTCTCGGACGCCTTATGCTGGCCTCCCTCTTCTCTCCATTTCCCATCAGGGCACAATCTCAGTGCCACACGGCATATACCACACTGCATTTCTGACGCCTTACGTTGGTCTCCCTTTTCTTCCACTTTCCCTCAGGGCATAATCTCACGTCGCATCTCCGGTGACTCATGCAATGCTCTGAATGTATGCAGGGCCCAAATGATCACATCAATAATTCAACACAGGGCATGCACGCCAAGAAACATAAGTACAAGAGCAGAGCACGTCATTCATCCATTCAATAAATCTCATGCTCATCATACCAAACAGACGTAGGTCAAGTGCCTCTACTCTCGAACTTCCGATCATCTAAGCTTGCCATACATCTTACACGCGATCCTATCATACCATTACTTATCCAAGGGCAACTGTCACGCCCCTGATCCCTACTCGGGAACACGGCATCCCGTTCCTGCGGAAGATATACCTCGCACTCGCCTGGTTCACGATATGCGACGGCCCAGGAAAATTTTCGCTTTGTCGCGACCAGGCGACGCGGCCTTCAACGAACTTTCATACCTGCGGAAGCGTGCCTCCTATCCATCCACACAAGCATACAAAGCAAAGGGTAGCATAGACAGAGGAAATACAAACAGCATTATATACATATCAAGCGTTAGGTACAGACCCCGAAAGGAAACCACAACCTGCTGCCTAACCTACGCCTTCACTAACATCAAAATACCAGGCCAGCATCAGAAACTCAGTCCTCCTCAGGCTCCTCGTCGGAATCCTCCACGGGGTCCTCCTCTGGATCCTCCTCATCTGTATCCATGGCATCGCCCTCCTCGTGGCCATCAATCTCAGATCGTCTCGGGGACGGCAACTCCTGCAGTGGGTCGGGATCGATCACCTGGCCTCCATACTCGGCAGGCTGCAGCCATAATGGGTCCTCCTCCATGGGTATCGGGGAATCTCTCTGGGGTCCCTCAAAGCCATAAAGGCCCTCTCTAAACCAAGCCTCGAACCTATGGGGTACAAGGTAGGGTCCACCCTGATCTACTAGTACAGTCGTCACATGCCTATGCCACAAGGTGGCGTGCATATCAAAATGGAGGGTGATGTGAGTGTCCATCTGAATCGGCAGTCCAAAAAGCATCGGCGGAGCGGCCATCACTAATGACCTGGATATGAAAAAGGAGGCAACCAACGCCAGTGAGTCGAGGACTCAGCAAGCTCACCACTAATCCTAGCGTAGGGTAGGATATACAAGCGGGGTCGGTCCTAACCAATATCTAGGTTTCAGGGTTCAGGGTCCAACCACTCTCGATCTCCCCAGATACTATAACTCATCGTAATCAATACGAACCACATAATAATACAAGTTGTACAATACAGACGGGCAATATCAAACAATCAGCAATCATGTCATGCAATGCTGCAGGCCTCAAGCGGCCATCACGGATCCCATGGATCAGCCCGCCTATCACTCCAATTCCCATCAGGGCTCAATCTCGATGCCACACGGCAAATACCACACTGCGTTTCTGACGCCTTACATTGGTCTCCCTTTTCTCTCCATTTCCCCATCTTGGGCACATTCTCATGTCACATCTTCGGTGACTCATGCAATGCTCTGAATGTATGCGGGGCCCAAACGATTGTATCAGTAATTCAAACACATAGCATGCATGCCAAAGTACACAAGTACAAGAACAGAGTACATCAATCGATCGTCTAATAAAATCTCATGTTCATCATGCCATACGATCGTAAGATCAGTACTAGACATTCAGATTCTCGATCATCTAGGCTCGCATTAACAACTTACTCGCGATCCGGTCATACTATTGCTCACCATAGGCGATCCCCTAATTGAACCCATATAAACCAAGGTTTAACCTAAGTAAGGGTCTAATTAATTAAGTTAAGTTCGACTGGGCCTAAGGCCCACTTCAAGAGTTGAGGTCCAATAATAAATTCTTAAATTAAATCATATGGGTTGGGCCTATTATTTTATTAATTTCGCGTGAGGCCCAAGCCCATTTTTAAAGATTTACTATTTAAGCCCATTTCCATTATTTTAGGCCCAAATTGATAACCCAAGCCCATATACACTTTTGGGTTTCATTCTTTAATGTTCGTGGACATAAATTAGGCCCAATTTAAGTTGATTTTCGTCCATTAGTGGTCCATTGGTTTGATTAGGCCCAATTAGTTTAGTTTTGGCCCAACTACTTGAAATAAAGGCCCCTAAGCCCAACACCTTACTTTGGCCCATTAAACCCCACGCCTAAGCCCATCATTTCGGTCCATCAACCATGTTTTTGAGGCCCATTCAAGTTTCCAATCTCGTCCATTTGCAAGCCCACTAAAGAATTTTAGGCCCGTTTACTTATTTTAGGTTAAATTAGCCCAAATTAAGTCCCTTAGGCCCATTAGTTGGTTCGGCCCACTCTTTCACACGCCTAAGCCATTCTTCGCAGCCCATAGTCACATTTTTTAGCCCAATTCGCGAACTGGCAGCCTCCTCATTCGGCCCACACAAGGTTTCCACATGATAGCCTAATGTAAACTTCACCATAACCTCATATTCTCCTCACATCAAGCTTAACCAGCCTCTAACATGTTTCCCCTACATGCATATATGACTAACCTAAGCTAGAGTTAGTAGTAGAGCTTACCAAATGAAGTGGAATGGTGATGACAACGAAGGGTACACCGGGCGGCCGAGAGAGTGCTAACGGCAAGGGAGGAGTGGGCGGCGGTTTGTGGTTGCTCCGGCGAGTCCACGAGGTTCCACGGTCCCTAGGACATCATCCCACGAGTCAAGGGAGGTGAGGAGATGGAGAAACCAGCTACGGTGGCCGGGGAATGATGAAACGACGACGACGACGGGGAATGGCCGAACAACCAAGGGAGAGAGAGAGACGGTGAAGGTTGGTCGGGCCTCAAGGAGGCTCTCAAGGCCACGAAAAGAAGAGAAAAGGAGTTGAGGGACTTACCGAATGAAGATGGAACGGCGGTGGCGGCGGAGGAAGCTCGGACGGCGACGGCAACGTGGCGGAGCGGGCGGCCGGGCGAGCAAACAAGAAGGGAAAGGAAGAAGAAGAAGGAAATGAAGAAGAGAGGGAGAGATTTCGGGAGAGAGGGGAGTGAGGGAGTGGCCGAAAATGAGGGGTGAGGGAGAGAGAATGAGGCTTAATCCAAGTTTGAATTTAAGATGGTGGGAGTTGGTAATGGGGTAATAGTAGTTTAGGTGTACTTTGATGTGAGACTTGTACCTTGGATTTGACTTGATAGATTTTCCTTGGAAATTGAACCATGATTGACCAATGGATTTGACTGATGGATTGACAAGACATCGATTGATTTGACAACTGATTTGACTTGTCTCGATTTGCGTGCCAAATGCACATATCGGGTCCCGAGCACGAACGAATTTCGGACAGGATTTGATTTCGATTTACCGAATCTACATCCAAAAATCCTAATTCAACTAATCCTAAGGACTGAGCATTTATCGGGGGCATTTCGGTAATTTTCCAATCACGTCTTGCTTCACGACGTACACCGGCTGTCTGCCCTTCTGGCGACATTTCTGAAACTGACTTCAGTTCTTAATTGTTTTTATCTTACTGATTCGATTGTCCAAAGTCGGATTTCATTTTGTGGTCAATCTCATTAAGTAACGACTCTGTCTTTGTCTCAGACCAACGGGCGGCTGTTTGGAAAATTCTTCCCAGATAGCCTTTTCCCTTCGGTTAGTCATCACAGGGTAGCTAATCCTAAGTGAGCGTCGATCAGAGTGTATTAACGAAGTATTTCCATTCATTTAGAAATTTCGATAATTGGGTCGAATTTTCAGACTGTCACAATTCTTCCCTTCTTATAAAAATTTCGTCCTCGAAATTTACATCCATCAATCCTTACAACAAAACAGAAATTACACTGAGCTACCCAAACAAATACGGATACTTCTTCTTCATTTCGTCCTCGCTTTCCCAAGTTGCTCCTTCAGTCCCATGGTGCTCCTAGATAACTTTGACCAACGGTATTATCTTGTTCCTCAAGACCTGCTCCTTACGATCTTCAATCCTTACTGGCCTTTCCACGTACGAGACGCGGTCATCCATTTCAATGACTTCATGATCGAGTATATGGCCAGGGTCCGGCTCGTACTTCCGAAGCATCGACACATGAAACACATTATGAATTTGCGATAAGTTTGGCGGCAGTGCAAGACGGTAAGCTAATGTCCTGATCTTCTCCAAAATCTCGAATGGCCCAACAAATCTTGGACTCAGTTTTCCTTTCTTGCCAAACCGAGATAGTCCTCGCATCGGCGACACCTTTAGGAAGACATGATCTCCAACTTGAAACTCCAACGGTTTACGTCTCCTGTCTGCATAGCTCTTCTGCCTACTCTGAGCGGTCCTCAGTCTATCTCTAATCACCCCGACTGCCTCGACTGACTGCTGTACTAATTCCGGGCCTGTTATACTTTTCTCGCCAACTTCGTCCCAACAAATCGGAGTTCTGCAAGCTCTCCCATACAATGCCTCAAACGGTGCCATTCTGATACTCTGCTGATAGCTGTTGTTGTAAGCAAATTCCACCAAGTGTAACTGTTCTTCCCAGCCTCCTTTGAAATCGATTACACACGCTCTCAGCATGTCCTCCAGAGTCTGTATAGTCCTTTCCGACTGACCGTCTGTCTGAGGATGATAGGCTGTACTGAATCTCAATTCGGTTCCCAAAGCACCCTGCAAACTCTTCCAAAACGTAGCTGTGAAACGAGGATCTCTGTCCGATACAATGCTTACTGGTACCCCATACAATCTCACTATCTGCCTCACGTACAATTCAGCCAACTTTTCCAAGGTAGAGTCCTCTCGTACTGCAATGAAATGAGCTGATTTCGTCAGTCTGTCCACTATTACCCATATCGAATCATTGCCTCTCTGACTTCTTGGCAATCCTGTCACAAAATCCATAGTGACATGCTCCCATTTCCACTCTGGGATTTCCAATGGTTGCAATAATCCTCCAGGCTTGCAATGCTGTGCCTTTACCTGTTGACACGTTAGACACTTAGCTACATGCTTAGCCACATCCACCTTCATTCCATTCCACCAATAGTGCTGACGCAAATTCTGATACATCTTAGTACTCCCTGGATGAATACTGTAGTTACTTCTGTGTGCCTCGGACAAAATCTTTTCCTTTAGCGCCTCGTCATTAGGCACGCACAGACGTCCTCTAAACTTCAATATTCCGTCAGCAGTCACTTGGAACTCGGCCTTCCTCTCATCTGCATTCATCATCACAATCTTCTGGATATCCGGATCTGTAGATTGCATCTCCTTGATTCTTAGCTGAATCTCTGGTTCGATCTGCAACGTAGCCATCAGACTCGAGAGGTTTCCTACCTCGACCTTGAACTCAGAATCTCTGATTTCCTCCAGTAATGTCCACTCCTTGACCATCATATGCGCAATGCTCGACTTCCTACTCAGAGCATCTGCCACTTTATTCGCCTTTCCTGGATGGTATAGAATATCGCAGTCGTAGTCCTTCAACAGCTCCATCCAACGACACTGTCTCATATTCAACTCTTTCTGCGAAAACAGATACTTCAAACTCTGATGATCGGTGTAGATCTGAAATTTCTCTCCCACCAAGTAATGCCTCCAAATCTTCAATGCGAACACTATGGCAGCTAACTCCAGGTCGTGCGTCGGCTAATTCATCTCATGTGGCCTTAACTGTCGAGATGCATAAGCTACTACTCGTCCATGCTGCATCAAGATGCACCCCAATCCTCTTAATGACGCATCACTATAAATTTCGAATCCTCCAGGTCCGGACGGGATGGTTAACACTGGTGCGGAAGTTAGTCGATCCTTCAACTCTTGGAAACTTTCCTCGCACTTCTCAGTCCATTCAAACCTTGTTTCCTTCTTCAGCAAATGGGTCAGAGGAGACGCTAACACCGAGAACCTTTCCACAAAGCGTCTGTAATACCCAGCCAATCCAAGAAAACTCCGTACTTCAGTCACAGTTGTTGGCCTCGGCCACTTCTCTACGGCTTCAATCTTAGATGGATCCACCAATATTCCTTCTCCAGATACTATATGACCAAGAAACGCCACGCTGCTCAGCCAGAACTCACACTTACTAAACTTCGCGTACAACGAATGTTCCCTTAATGTTTGCAAGACGATCCTCAAGTGTTCCTCGTGATCCTCAGAACTCTTCGAATACACCAATATGTCATCAATGAAGACTATCACGAACTGATCCAGAAACTCCTTAAACACTCGATTCATCATGTCCATAAATGCTGCTGGGGCGTTCGTCAATCCAAACGGCATAACTGTGAACTCGTAGTGCCCATACCTCGTCCTAAAGGCAGTCTTAGGCACGTCCTCCTTCTTAATCCTCAATTGGTGATAGCCTGTCCTTAGGTCTATCTTGGAGAACACACATGCACCTTGAAGCTGATCAAACAGGTCATCAATCCTTGGCAGAGGATACTTGTTCTTGATCGTCACTTGGTTCAGCTGTCTGTAGTCGATGCACAGTCTTAGCGATCCATCTTTCTTCTTAACAAACAGCACCGGAGCTCCCCATGGCGAAGCACTGGGGCGGATAAATCCTTTATCCAAAAGCTCTTGCATCTGTACCTTCAACTCTTTTAACTCAGACAACGACATTCTATACGGTGCTTTCGAGATCGGCTCTGTTCCAGGTGCCAATTCAATCACAAACTCTACGTCACGCTCTAGTGGCAAGCCAGGCAATTCTTGAGGAAACACGTCCGGGTACTCTCTCACTACTGGCACTTCCTCCAACTTCACCTCTTGAGCAGTCGAATCAGATATTGATGCCAAAAATCCCAAACAACCTTCATCCATCAGTTTGGTCGCTTCTAACGACGAAATCCAAGGAATCGACGTTCCTCCTCGATTTCCTCTAAATTCATACCCAGGATGACCTACTGGGTTTAGCTGTACCATACTTCTACCACAGTCTATCACTACCCCATGTCTAACCAACCAATCCATGCCAACAATCACGTCGAAATCATACATAGGAAAAACAGCTAAATCGATCTCTTCCTCTCTATCGCCCAGAACTAACTTACACCCCTTACATCCTAACGCAACAATCTCTCTATCCTTTAACGGGGTGGTTACATGCAAGGTCACATTCAACGGCTTAACGTTCATCCCAGCTAACTCAGCAAAACGTGCAGATACAAAAGAGTGCGACGCTCCCGGATCAAACAAAGCATACGCAGTATGACCACAGAGAGAAACGGTACCTGTGATCACCCCTGGCGCGTTCTCAGCATCCTTTCGCGCTACTGCATAGACTCGTCCCTGAACAGGTGGACGGTTCTGATTCCCCTGAGGAGTATTCACCATCGGCGGCTGCTGCTGCGGCTGGAACGGGGGTCTCGGACCTCTTCTCGGGCAGTTCCTCAGAATATGCCCTGTCTGGCCACATCCAAAGCAGCCTCCAGTCTTCCTTGGGCAAGGGCTGTTCCCATGCCTCCTGCCACAGTCACGGCAGTTTTGATTCCCGGGGAATGATGGTTTTCCCAAAGTCCTTCTTGCAGGTGGAACGAACCTGCGGGTGTCCTTCATTGGCCTCTTGCCAAAGTCCCTAAAGTTCCCTCTTGGCACAAACCGCGATCCAGATACGGCGGCCTTCTCCTGCAGATCTCGCTCTATCGCCAGGGCTCGCTCATAAATCTCATTGTAGTCCCTTAGCCTAGTGGCGATGATCATGCTCTTCAGCTCTGGTCTCAAACCTTCTCGGAACCTTCTGGCTTTGTCCCACGGATCCTCAATCAGCCTTCGTGCGAACTTGGACAATCTGGCAAACTCACCCTCGTACTGATCCACGGTCATAGATCCTTGGCGAAGCCTAATGAACTCTTCCATTTTCCTCTCTTGTGCTGCTTCAGAGAAATACTTTCCATTAAATGCTGCACAGAAAGCAGCCCAGTTTGGCCTCATGCCATCAGGAAAGACTCGTCCTCTAGTGGCCTTCCACCAATCATCTGCAGTACCCTGGAGCTGATAAGTTGCCAACGACACCTTCTCCTCATCGGTGCAACCCAGAACAGTAAAAGCCTTCTCAAGCTGTTCGATCCACAAGGCAGCTACTTCTGGACCACCACTACCATCAAACCTCGACGGCTGCAACTTCAGAAACTGCTCCACAATATGATGAGTCTGACGTTCTCCATTTCCATGGCCATTGCCTCCATTGGCTCCATTCGCAGCGGCCAAGGCGGCCTCAGCTGCTTGGGCAACAGTGGCAGCTCTCTCAGCAGCTTACCTAGCCATCAGGTTACTCACTTCAGTCAGAACTCTCATCATCTCTTCGATCCTAGGGTCCCCTTCAGACTCAGGAGCCCTCGAGCTGGATGCGCCAGCAGTCGGTCTTCTGCCCCTATTGCTCATCCTTGCTAACACTCACACCTAAAACAACGAAATTCCCATTCAGGAATTCGGAACTCTAAATCTAGCAACCAAGCTTTCGTCTACTGTCGCGTCCACTGACATGTATATGCATGTAAATATTCACTGCAGCTTAAATGCAGTTAGACCCAATTGACATCTAGACTCAATCTGAAAATGCACAACCTAGGCCACTCTGTTCGCCACCTCAACTAGAAGCCTGTCGGGAGCCGCTTCCTTGATCAGGTCTCTGCCCCGGCGACCACTCCCCGCCTTCATCGTTTCTTGGTGCGAACAGTTGTCCTAAGTCACCCAAAGACAGAGAGAATCCCACTCCACGTGTCCCATACCACGCTTCATCACAGTTTTTAGATGTCCCATCAATCCTGTCCCATACCAGGCTGACGGTCACCAAATCCAACAACATGAGATGCATGCACTTTTCAAATCCAAATCCCCTTTTTAACAACTTTCATTTATAAACCATTTCGCCTTTAATGCAGAAGTCATGCAATGCATGATGGTCAGACAGCGCGCGACAGCCGACTAGGCGTACAAGCACAAGCAATATCTCACAGGCTAACATTCAGCAATCAGCAATCAAGCGCCCTACTCATGGGACTCTGCCATAGAACCTTACCTCAGGTCCTGACGCACCTGCAACTTAGTTCAGAATACCTCTGCCTTAGTCTATTCTAGGCAACCAATCGAACTAAGCCTTCACATGCGCCAATCAATTCATGCATTGTCCCCCTTTCCTATCCTTAGGCCTAGGGTCTGTCTATCTAACTACCCCAAAATCAACATCCTTATCACTCCAAAACCTCGAACGGTCTCATATCGAGCTGACCTTGCTCTGATACCACTAGAACGGGGATGTCACGCCCCTGATCCCCACTCGGGAACACGGCATCCCGTTCCTGCGAAAGATACACCTCGCACTCGCCTGGTTCACGATATGCGACGCGGCCTTCAACGAACTTTCATACCTGCGGAAGCGTGCCTCCTATCCATCCACACAAGCATACAAAGCAAAGGGTAGCATAGACAGAGTAAATACAAACAGCATTATATACATATCAAGCGTTAGGTACAGACCCCGAAAGGAAACCACAACCTGCTGCCTAACCTACGCCCTCACTAACATCAAAATACCAGGCCAGCATCAGAAACTCAGTCCTCCTCAGGCTCCTCGTCGGAATCCTCCACAGGGTCCTCCTCTGGATCCTCCTCATCTGTATCCATGGCATCGCCCTCCTCGTGGCCATCAATCTCAGATCGTCCCGGGGACGACAACTCCTGCAGTGGGTCGGGATCGATCACCTGGCCTCCATACTCGGCAGGCTGCAGCCATAATGGGTCCTCCTCCATGGGTATCGGGGAATCTCTCTAGGGTCCCTCAAAGCTATGAAGGCCCTCTCTAAACCAAGCCTCGAACCTATGGGGTACAAGGTAGGGTCCACCCTGATCTACTAGTACAGTCGTCACATGCCTATGCCATAGGGTAGCGTGCATATCAAAATGGAGGGTGATGTGAGTGTCCATCTGAATCGGCAGTCCAAAAAACATCGGCGGAGCGGCCATCACTGGTGACCTGGATCTAAAAAAGGAGGCAACCAACGCCAGTGAGTCGAGGACTTAGCTAGCTCACCACTAATCCTAGCGTAGGGTAGGATATACAAGCGGGGTCGGTCCTAACCAATATCTAGGTTTCAGGGTTCAGGGTCCAACCACTCTCGATCTCCCCAGATACTATAACTCATCGTAATCAACACGAACCACATAATAATACAAGTTGTTCAATATAGACGGGCAATATCAAACAATCAGCAATCATGTCATGCAATGCTGCAGGCCTCAAGCGGCCATCACGGATCCCATGGATCAGCCCGCCTATCACTCCAATTCCCATCAAGGCTCAATCTCGATGCCACACGGCAAATACCACACTGCGTTTCTGACGCCTTACGTTGGTCTCCCTTTTCTCTCCATTTCCCCATCTTGGGCACATTCTCATGTCACATCTTCGGTGACTCATGCAATGCTCTGAATGTATGCGGGGCCCAAACGATTGCATCAGTAATTCAAACACAGAGCATGCATGCCAAAGTACACAAGTACAAAAACAGAGTACATCAATCGATCGTCTAATAAAATCTCATGTTCATCATGCCATACGATCGTAAGATCAGTACTAGACATTCAGATTCTCGATCATCTAGGCTCGCATTAACAACTTACTCACGATCCGGTCATACTATTGCTCACCATAGGCGATCCCCTAATTGACCCCTTATAAACCAAGGTTTAACCTAAGTAAGGGTCTAATTAATTAAGTTAAGTTCGACTGGGCCTAAGGCCCACTTCAAGAGTTGAGGTCCAATAATAAATTCTTAAATTAAATCATATAGGTTGGGCCTACTATTTTATTAATTTCGCGTGAGGCCCAAGCCCATTTTTAAAAATTTACTATTTAAGCCCATTTCCATTATTTTAGGCCCAAATTGATAACCCAAGCCCATATACACTTTTGGGTTTCATTCTTTAATGTTCGTGGACATAAATTAGGCCCAATTTAAGTTGATTTTCGTCCATTAGTGGTCCATTGGTTTGATTAGGCCCAATTAGTTTAGTTTTGGCCCAACTACTTGAAATAAAGGCCCCTAAGCCCAACACCTTACTTTGGCCCATTAAACCCCACGCCTAAGCCCATCATTTCGGTCCATCAACCATGTTTTTGAGGCCCATTCAAGTTTCCAATCTCGTCCAATTGCAAGCCCACTAAAGAATTTTAGGCCCGTTTACTTATTTTAGGTTAAATTAGCCCAAATTAAGTCCCTTAGGCCCATTAGTTGGTTCGGCCCACTCTTTCACACGCCTAAGCCATTCTTCGCAGCCCATAGTCACATTTTTGAGCCTAATTCGCGAACTAGCAGCCTCCTCATTCGGCCCACACAAGGTTTCCACATGATAGCCTAATGTAAACTTCACCATAACCTCATATTCTCCTCACATCAAGCTTAACCAGCCTCTAACATGTTTCCCCTACATGCATATACGACTAACCTAAGCTAGAGTTAGTAGTAGAGCTTACCAAATGAAGTGGAATGGTGATGACAACGAAGGGTACACCGGGCGGCCGAGAGAGTGCTAACGGCAAGGGAGGAGAGGGCGGCGGTTTGTGGTTGCTCCGGCGAGTCCACGAGGTTCCACGGTTCCTAAGACATCATCCCACGAGTCAAGGGAGGTGAGGAGATGGAGAAACCAGCTACGGTGGCCGGGGAATGATGAAACGACGACGACGACGGGGAATAGCCGAACAACCAAGGGAGAGAGAGAGACGGTGAAGGTTGGTCGGGCCTCAAGGAGGCTCTCAAGGCCACGAAAAGAAGAGAAAAGGAGTTGAGGGACTTACCGAATGAAGATGGAACGGCGGTGGCGGTGGAGGAAGCTCGGACGGCGGCGGCAACGTGGCGGAGCGGGCGGCCGGGCGAGCAAACAAGAAGGGAAAGGAAGAAGAAGAAGGAAATGAAGAAGAGAGGGAGAGATTTCGGGAGAGAGGGGAGTGAGGGAGTGGCCGAAAATGAGGGGTGAGGGAGAGAGAATGAGGCTTAATCCAAGTTTGAATTTGAGATGGTGGGAGTTGGTAATGGGGTAATAGTAGTTTAGGTGTACTTTGATGTGAGACTTGTACCTTGGATCTGACTTCATTTCTTAATTGTTTTTATCTTACTGATTCGATTGTCCAAAGTCGGATTTCATTTTGTGGTCAATCTCATTAAGTAACGACTCTGTCTCTGTCTCAGACCAACGGGCGGCTGTTTGGAAAATTCTTCCCAGATAGCCTTTCCCCTTCGGTTAGTCATCTCAGGGTAGCTAATCCTGAGTGAGCGTCGATAATTCAACACAGGGCATGCACGCCAAGAAACATAAGTACAAGAGCAGAGCACGTCATTCAGCCATTCAATAAATCTCATGCTCATCATACCAAACAGACGTAGGTCAAGTGCCTCTACTCTCGAACTTCCGATCATTTAAGCTTACCTTACATCTTACACGTGATCCTATCATACCATTACTTACCCAAGGGCAACCCCTTCATTCAGGACCATATAACTCAAGGTCTACTCTAATTAAGAGCCTTGATTTAATTTAGTTAAGTTCGACTAGGCCTAAGGCCCACTTCAAGACTTAAGGTCCATTATTTAATTCTTAAATTAAATTTTATGGTTTGGGCCCATTATTTTATTAATTTCGTGTGAGACCCAAGCCCATTTTAAAAGATCAATTATTTAAGCTCATTTCCACTGTTTTAGGCCCAATATGATAACCCAAGCCCATATACATAATTAGGTTTCATATTTCAACATTCCACACATAAATTTAGGCCCAAATTAAATCATAATTTCGTGTATTCATGGCCCCTTAGATAATGCATGTCACGCCCCTGATCCCCACTCGGAAACGCGGCATCCCGTTCCTGCGGAAGATACACCTCGCACTCGCCTGGTTCACGATATGCGACGGCCCAGGAAAATTTTCGCTTCGTCGCGACCAGACGACGCGGCCTTCAACGAACTTTCATACCTGCGGAAGCATGCCTCCTATCCATCCACACAAGCATACAAAGCGAAGGGGTAGCATAAACAATTATGGACATAAACAGCGTTACATAAATATAATTAGCGTTAGGTACAGACTCCCAAAAAGAAATCGCTAGCTGTAGATCATCCTACGCTTAACTAATCCTCAAAACATCGGGATTCTGCCATAATTCAGTCCTCCTCGTCGGAATCCTCCACAGGGTCCTCCTCTGGATCCTCCTCCTCGGTGTCCATCGCATCGCCCTCCTCGTGGCCATCTATCTCGGAGCGCCCTGGAGACGGCAACTCCTGCTTCGGGTCGGGGTCGATCACCTGGCCTCCATATTCTGCAGGTTGGAGCCAGAACGGGTCCTCTTCCATAGGAATCGGGGAATCTCTCTGGGGTCCCTCAAAGCCATGAAGGCCCTCTCTAAACCAAGCCTCGAATCTATGGGGCACTAAATAAGGACCTCCCTGATCTACGAGTACAGTCGTCACATGCCTATGCCACAGGGTAGCGTGCATATCAAAATGGAGGGTAACCTGGGTGTCCATCTGGATCGGCAGACCAAAAAACATCGGTGGAACATCCATCACTGGCGACCTGGATCTGAAAAAAAAGGTGGCAACCAACGCCAGTGAGTCGAGGACTCAGCAAGCTCACCACTAATCCTAGCGTAGGGTAGGATATACGAGTGGGGTCGGTCCTAACCAGTAACTAGGGTTTGGTACTCGGAGTCCAACGCTCTCGATCTCCCCAGTTATCATCACACATCATATAGCCAATACGAGTTTTATCATAACAATTCATGCAATACAGACGGGCAATATCAACGATCAGCAATAACATTATGCAAATGCTACAGGCCTCAAACGGCCATCACGGATCCCATGGGTCAGCCCGCCTATCCCTCCAATTCCCATCAGGGCTCGATCTCAGTGCCACATGGCAATGCCACGCTGCGTCTCGGACGCCTTGTGCTGGCCTCCCTTTTCTCTCCATTTCCCATCAGGGCACAACCAACAGTGCCACACGGCATATATTCTCGGTGCCACATAGGCCCGTACCACACTGCGTTTCTGACGCCTTACGTTGGTCTCCCTTTTCTCTCCACTTCCCCTCAGGGCACAATCTCACGTCACATCTCCAGTGACTCATGCAATGCTCTGAATGTATGCAGGGCCCAGATGATCACATCAATGACTCAACACAGAGCATGCATGGAAATGAATATAAGTGCAAGAGCAGAGCACGTCATTTAATCAACCAATAAACCTCATGTCATCAAACCAAACAGACGTAGTTCGTGTGCCTCTACTCTCGAAGTCTCGATCATCTAAGTTCGCCTTACATCTCGTACAAGAGTCTACCATGCCATCACTTACCCAAGGGCAACTCGTTAGTCAAACCCATATAAACCAAGGTCTAATCTAATTAAGAGTCTCTAATAAATCAAGCTAAGTTCGACTGGGCCTAAGGCCCACTCCAATAGTTGAGGTCCAATAATTAATTCTTAAATTGAATCATATGGGTTGGGCCTATTATTTTATTAATTTCGTGTGAGGCCCAAGCCCATTTCTAAAGGTTTACTATTCCAGCCCATATTTGTTATTTTAGGCCCAATTTGAGCATCCAAGCCCATATACATTTTTGGGTTTCATTCTTTAATGTTCATGGACTTAATTTAGGCCCAATTTAAGTGGATTTTCGTCCATTAGTGGCCCATTAGTTAGATTAGGCCCACTTTGTTTGATTTTGGCCCAATTACTTGATTTTAAAGCTTCCAAGCCCATTAGTCCCCTTTGGCCCATTAAGTACACGCCTAAGCCCAACAACACAGCCCACAAATCATGTTTTCAAGCCCCTTTTTGATTGTTAATCTCGTCCATAAGCAAGCCCAATAGTTGTATCTTGGCCCGATAGCTTGTTTTTGATCAAATTAGTGCAAATCAAGTCCGCTAAGTCCACTAATACCTCACGGCCACTCCATCACACGCCTAAGCCATCACTCACAGCCCACACTCACATTTTTCCAGCCCAATTCGCGGACTACCAGCCCCCTCATACGGTCCAAACAAGATTCCCACAAGATAGCCTAAGGTAAGTTGCACATTAAACTCATCTTAGCCTCATATCAAGCCTAACCAACCCCTAATTTGTCCTCTTACATGCATATACGACTAACCTAAGCTAGAGTTAGTAGTGAAGCTTACCTTAGTTGGACCGAAATCAACAACGACGGACGACGGAGCGAGGAACGGCCGAATGTGGTTCACGGCCTACAAGGAAGTTTGGGGTTGGTTCGGTCAAATGGCAAGCTTCAAGGGCGGTGGACAAGGGAGAGAGATGAGTTAGAAGGCTTACCAAAGTGCGTTCGTGGACGGTGGTGGCCGGCGGTGGCCGAACGAAGGTGATTGATGACGACGATAGTGGCGGCTACACGAAGATCACCGAGAGAGAGAGATAGACGGTGAGGTTGAGGGGCGGTCTCAAGAGGCTCTCATGGCCATGGGACAACAAGGTAAGGAGGAGAAGGGGCTTACCTTGAGGTGGTGCCAACGGGGAAAGGTGGTGGACGTCGGCGGCCCGCGGTGGAGGAGCCCTCGGGCGGCGGTGGAGCAAGGAAGGAGAAGGAGAAAAAGAAGAGAGGGAGAGAGAGAGAGAGGTTCGGCCGAAGGGGGAAAATGAGGGGGGAGAGAGAGAGAAGAGAGTTAAGTGGGAGGGGTAAGTGTGTTAGGTGAGGTGAATAGTGCAAATAGTGTAGAATAGTGACTAGGATTTGATGTGTACTTTGAATGACACTTGATTGACATTTTTGGGAATTGAACCATGATTAACTTGCCTTGGAAATTGTGCCATGATGGGATTGATTGATTGACAAGACATTTGATTGATTTGACAACTGATTTGACTTGCCTCGATTTGCGTGCCAAATGCACCGATCGAGTCTCGAGCGCGAACGAATTTTAAACAGGATTTGATTTCGATTGATCGAATCTACTCTCAAAAATCCTAATTCTATTAATCCTAAGGACTGAGCATTTACCGGGGGCATTTCGGTAATTTTCCCATTACGTCTTGCTTCTCGACGTACACCGGCTGTCTGCCCTTCTGGCGACATTTCTGGAATTGACTGCATTTCTTAATCGTGTTTGTCTTACTAATTCGATCGTCCGAAGTCGGATTTCATTTCGTGGTCAATTTCATTAATTTACGACTCTGTCTCTGTCTCAGACCAACGGGCGGCTGTTTGGAAAATTCTTCCCAGATAGCCTTTCCCCTTCGGTTGGTCAACTCAGGGTAGCTAATCCTGAGTGAGCGTCGATCAGGGTGCATTAACGAAGTATTTCCATTCCTTTAGAATTTCCGACAATCGGGTCGAATTTTAAGACTGTCACAATGCAAGCCCAATTTATCAAGTTTCGGCCCAATTAACCTAGAATTAAGTCCTTAAGCCCATCTTCGTTTTTCGGCCCACCCTTTCAGACCTAAGTCCACCCATTTGCAGCCCCTAAACACATTCTAAGGTCCAATCCATGATTCCACAGCCCATATATTCAACCCAATCAAGTTTCCAACAAGTTAGCATAAGGAAGTCTTAACCTTAATCACATTTCAACCCCACAACAAGCACAACCAGCCTCTATCACAACGTTCTACAAGCATATACCACTAACCTAGACTAAGATTAGTAGTAGAGCTTACCTATTCCGGCTCGGGACGACGACGAAGGCCAAAGGGATACCGGTCGGCCAAGAGAGCTCTCGGCAAGGGGAGGAGAGGCGGCTGATCCGGGCTGTTCAAGGGGCTCCAAGAGTCCTAACACAACCATTTGCCAAGCCAAAAACGTGAGGAATCGAAGGGAACAAGGTGGGGCAAGTTCGGGTCCAAGTTGAAACAAGACGACGAGCGAAACGACGAAGGAAAGGATGGGCTGTTTCGGGTAGCATTCGGGGTCGCCAAAGTCACGAAAATGAGAGAGAGAAGGCTTAGAAGACTTACCAAGACAAGCCGAGGGAGAGGGGTGGCCGACGACGGTGGCAAGGCGACGGCAAGGGCGGCACGGCGGTGGAGGTGGCTCGGGCGGCCGAACGAAGAAGGAAGGAGGAGAGGGAGAGAGAGCTTTCGGGAGAGAGAGAGAAGTGAGGGAGCCGAATGAGAGAAAATGAGGGAGGAGAGAGAGTGAACAAGGTTAAGTCAAATGGGTAAGTGGGTTAGGTGAGTGAATAGTGACTTGGATGTGTACTTTGGTGTGACATAAGCTCTTGACATTGACTTGATGGTTTGCCTAGGGAATTGAACCTTGATTGACCGATGGATGTGTTTGATGGATTGACAAAACATCGATTGATTTGACAACCGATTTGACTTGCCTCGATTTGCATGCCAAATGCACCGATCGGGTCCCGAGCGCGAACGAATTTCAGACAAGATTTGATTTCGATTGATCGAATCTACTCTCAAAAATCCTAATTCTACTAATCATAAGGACTGAGCATTTACCGGGGGCATTTCGGTAATTTTCCAATCACATGTGGCCTCAGCTGTCGAGATGCATAAGCTACCACTCGTCCGTGTTGCATCAAGACACATCCCAATCCTCTTAGTGACACATCACTGTATATCTCAAATCCCCCAGGTCCAGACGGAATAGTTAACACGGGTGCGGAAGTCAATCAATCCTTCAACTCCTGAAAACTTTCATCGCACCTTTCGGTCCATTGAAACCTTATTTCCTTCTTCAACAAATGTGTCAGAGGAGACGCTATCACAGAGAACCTTTCCACAAAGCGTTTATAATACCCAGCCAGTCCAAGGAAACTTCGCACTTCCGTCACGGTCGTAGGCCTCGGCCACTTCTCTGCGGCTTCAATCTTAGATGGATCCACTGATATTCCTTCTCCAGATACTATATGACCAAGACACGCCACTTTGCTCAGCCAGAACTCACACTTACTAAACTTCGCGTACAGCGAATGTTCCCTTAATGTCTGCAGGACGATCCTCAAGTGTTCCTCGTGGTCCTCAGAACTCTTCGAATACACTAATATGTCGTCAATGAAGACTATCACGAACTGATCCAAAAATTCCTTGAACACTCGATTCATCATATCCATAAATGCGGCTGGAGCATTCGTCAATCCAAACGGCATAACTGTGAACTCATAGTGCCCATACCTCGTCCTAAAGGCAGTCTTAGGCACGTTGTCACGCCCCGGATCCCTACTCGGGAGCGCGGCACCCCGTTCCTGCGGAAGATACACCTCGCGCTCGACTGGTTCACGATAAGCGACGGCCCAGGGAAAATTTCTTTTCGTCGCGACCAGACGACGCGGCTTGCGCCAAATTCTCTTACCTGCGGAAGCGTGCCTTCTATCCATACACACAAGCAAACATGACAAAGGGGTAGCAAAAATCAAGATAAGCAAAATCAGCATTCCATAATATAATCAGCGTTAGGTACAGACTCCCAAAAAGAAACTACTAATCACAGATCTTCCTACGCTAACAACCAAATCCTCGAACCATCGAAATTCTGCCATAACTCAGTCCTCCTCGTCGGAATCCTCCACAGGGTCCTCCTCTGGATCCTCCTCCTCGGTATCCATCGCATCGCCCTCCTCGTGGCCATCTATCTCGGAGCGCCCTGGAGACGGCAACTCCTGCTTCGGGTCGGGGTCGATCACCTGGCCTCCATATTCTGCAGGCTGGAGCCAAAACGGGTCCTCCTCCATGGGAATCGGGGAATCTCTCTGGGGTCCCTCAAAACCATGCAGGCCCTCTCTAAACCAAGCCTCGAATCTATGGGGCACTAAATAAGGACCTCCCTGATCTACGAGTACAGTCGTCACATGCCTATGCCACAGAGTAGCGTGCATATCAAAATGGAGGGTAACCTGGGTGTCCATCTGGATCGGCAGACCAAAAAGCATCGGTGGCACATCCATCACTGGTGACCTGGATCTGAAAAAGGTGGCAACCAACGCCAGTGAGTCGAGGACTCAGCAAGCTCACCACTAATCCTAGCGTAGGGTAGGATATACAAGTGGGGTCGGTCCTAACCAGTAACTAGGGTTTGGTACCCGGAGTCCAATGCTCTCGATCTCCCCAGTTTTCATCACACCTCATATAGTCGGTACGAGTTTCATCACAATGGTTCATGCAATAAAGACGGGCAATATCAACAATCAGCAATCATGGTATGCAATGCCACAGGCCTCAAACGGCCATCATAGATCCCAAGGATCAGCCCGCCTATCACTCCAATTCCCATCAGGGCTCTACCAACAGTGCCACACGGCATGCCACGCTGCGTCTCGGACGCCTTATGCTGGCCTCCCTTTTCTCTCCATCTCCCATCAGGGCGCTACCAACAGTGCCACACGGCATAAATCTCGGTGCCACATAGGCCCGTACCACACTGCGTTTCTGACGCCTTACGTTGGTCTCCCTTTTCTCTCCACTTCCCCTCAGGGCACAATCTCATGTCACATCTCCAGTGACTCATGCAATGCTCTGAATGTATGCAGGGCCCAGATGATCACATCAATAACTCAACACAGAGCATGCATGCCAATAATCATAAGTGCAAGACAGAGCACATCAATCGACCAACTGATACATCTCATGATCAACGAGCCAAGCAGACGTAGATCAATTATCTCTATCCACAAAGTTTCGATAATCCAAGTCCGTCTTACATCTTAAACAAAAGTCTACTATACTATCAATTATCCAAGGACAATCCACTAATCGAGCCCATATAAACCAAGGTCTAATCTGATGAAGGGCCTCTAATTACTAAAGCTAAGTTCGACTGGGCCTAAGGCCCACTTAAATAGTTGAGGTCCAACAATTAATTCTTAAATTAATTCATAGGGGTTGGGCCTATTATTTTATTAATTTCGTGCAAGGCCCAAGCCTATTTCTAAAGGTTTACTATTCAAGCCCATATTCATTATTTTAGGCCCAATTTGAATACCCAAGCCCATATACATTTTTGGGTTTCATTCTTTAATGTTCGTGGGCTTAATTTAGGCTCAATTTAAGTGGATTTTCGTCCATTAGTGGCCCCCTAACTAGATTTGGCCCATTTTGATTAGTTTTGGCCCAATTACTAGAATTAAAGGTTCCTAAGCCCAATACCTTACTTTGGCCCATTAAACCACATGTTCTAGCCCATCACTTCGGTCCACCAACCACATTTCCGAGGCCCATTCATAAGCCAAATTTCGTCCATCATCAAGCCCATTAACTTTACTTAGGTCCGGTAGCTTGTTTTTGGTTCATTTAGTGCAATTTAAGGCCCCTAAGCCCATCTATACCTCACGGCCTCTCCCACGCACGCCTACCTCACCATTTGCAGCCCACACTTAGCATTTTAATGACCATTTCGCATGCCAACAGCCCTTATTTGAAACCCACTTCAAGCTTTCCACATGTTAGTTCATAGTAAGCATACCTTAAATCACCTTTCAACCTCACAACAAGCCTAACCGTCTCTAGCACACCCTTCCACATGCATATACTACTAACCTAAACTAGAATTAGTAGTAAAGCTTACCGGAAAATGGGGCGGAAATGACGACGACGACGGGCGAAGCAAGAATGGCCGTGAGGGCTTTTCGGCCAAGGAGTGAGGATGGTTGACGGTGAGGAGCGGTGGCCGAACGACGATGATCGACGACGACGAAGGCGGCTACACAAGGGCCACCGAGAGAGAGATGGACGGTGAGGTTGAGGTGTGGTTTCAAGGGCTCTCATGGCCACGGGACAACAAGGAGAAGGGAGGAGAGAGGCTTACCTCGAGGTGGCGACGACGAAGGAGAATGACGGACAACGGCGGCCCGCGGTGGTCGGGCGGCACGGCAACGGGAGGGAGAGAAGCCGAGAGAGAGTTGAGAAGGGAGGAGAAAGAAGAGAAATGAAGGAGAGGAGAGAGAGAGGAGGGCCGGCCGAAAGTTTAAGGGGGGAGGAGAGAGAATGGGTTAATAAAATTCAAAATAAGATAATGGGGTTAGGTTGAATAGTGTATGTGATGAGACTTGTACTCTTGATGGGTGTGACTTTGTACCTTGGATTTGACTTGATAGATTGCATGGGAACTTGTGCCATGATTGACCGATGGATTTGACAAGACATCGATTGATTTGACAACTGATTTGACTTGCCTCGATTTGCGTGCCAAATGCACCGATCGGGTCTCGAGCGCGAACGAATTTTAGACAGGATTTGATTTTGATTAGTCGAATCTAATCTCAAAAATCCTAATTCTATTAATCCTAAGGACTGAGCATTACCGGGGGCATTTCGGTAATTTTCCATTGACGTCTTGCTTCTCGACGTACACCGGCTGTCTGCCCTTTTGGCGACATTTCTGAAACTGACTTTATTTCTTAATTGTGTTTGTCTTACTAGTTCGATTGTCCGAAGTCGGATTTCATTTCGTGGTCAATTTCATTAATTTACGACTCTGTCTCTGTCCCAGACCAACGGGCGGCTGTTTGGAAAATTCTCCCCAGTTAGCCTTTCCCCTTCGGTTGGTCATCTCAGGGTAGCTGATCCTGAGTGAGCGTCGATCAGAGGGTATTAACGAAGTGTCTCCATTCTTTTAGAAATTCCGATATTTGGGTCGAATTTTCAGACTGTTACAATTCTTCCCTTCTTATAAAAATTTCGTCCTCGAAATTTACATCCACCAATCCTTACAACAAAATGGAGATTACATCGATCTATTCAAACAGATACAGGTACTTCTTCTTCATTTCGTCCTCGCTTTCCCAAGTCGCTCCTTCAGTCCCATGGTGCTCCCAGATAACCTTGACCAGCGGTATTGTCTTGTTCCTCAAGACTTGCTCCTTACGATCTTCTATCCTTACTGGTCTTTCCACGTATGAGACGCGGTCATCCACTTCAATGACTTCATGATCGAGTATATGGCCAGGGTCCGGCTCGTACTTTCGAAGCATCGAAACATGAAACACATTATGAATCTGCGATAAGTTCGGCGGTAGTGCCAGACGATAAGCTAATGTCCCGATCTTCTCCAAAATCTCGAATGGCCCAACAAATCTTGGACTCAGCTTTCCTTTCTTGCCAAACCGAGATAGTCCTCGCATCGGCGACACCTTCAAAAATACATGATCTCCAACTTGAAATTCCAACGGCTTACGTCTCCTGTCTGCATAGCTCTTTTGCCTACTCTGAGCGGTCCTCAGTCTGTCTCTAATCACTCTGACTGCCTCGACTGACTGCTGCACTAATTCTGGGCCGGTTATGCTTTTCTCACCAACTTCGTCCCAACAGATGGGCGTTCTACAGGCCCTTCCATACAGTGCCTCAAATGGTGCCATCCTGATACTCTGCTGGTAACTGTTGTTGTAGGCGAATTCCACCAAATGCAACTGCTCTTCCCAACCTCTTTTGAAGTCAATTACACAAGCTCTCAGCATGTCTTCCAAGGTCTGTATCGTCCTTTCCGACTGACCATCTGTCTGAGGGTGGTAAGCTGTACGAAATCTTAACTCTGTTCCCAGCGCACCCTGCAGACTCTTCCAAAATGTAGTGGTGAAGCGAGGATCTCTGTCTGATACAATACTTACCGGTACCCCATGCAGTCTCACTATCTGCCTCACGTACAATTCAGCCAACTTTTCCAAGGTAGAGTCCTTTCGTACTGCAACGAAATGAGCTGATTTCGTCAGTCTGTCCACTATTACCCAAATCGAATCATTGCCTCTCTGACTTCTCGGTAGTCCTATCACGAAATCCATGGTGACATGCTCCCATTTCCACTCTAGGATTTCCAATGGTTGTAATAATCCTCCAGGCTTGCAATGCTGTGCCTTTACCTGTTGACACGTCAGACACTTAGCTACATGCTTAGCCACATCCACCTTCATTCCATTCCACCAATAGTGCTGACGCAAATTCTGATACATCTTAGTACTCCCTGGATGAATACTGTAGTTACTTCTGTGTGCCTCGGACAAAATCTTTTCCTTCAGTGCCTCGTCATTAGGTACGCACAGACGTCCTCTAAACTTCAATACTCCATCTGCAGTCACTTGGAACTCGGCCTTTCTCTCGTCTGCATTCATCGCCACAATCTTCTGAATGTCCGCGTCCGTAGATTGCATCTCCTTGATTCTTAGCTGAATCTCTGGTTCGATCTGCAACGTAGCCAGCAGACTCGAGAGGCTTCCAACCTCCATCTTAAACTCAGAGTCTCTAATTTCCCCCAGTAATGTCCACTCCTTGACCATCATATGCGCAATGCTCGACTTCCTACTCAGAGCATCTGCCACCTTATTCGCCTTTCCTGGATGGTACAAAATATCGCAGTCGTAGTCCTTCAACAACTCCATCCAACGACGCTGCCTCATATTCAGCTCCTTCTGCGAGAACAGATACTTCAAACTCTGATGGTCCGTAAAAATCTGGAATTTCTCTCCCACCAGATAATGCCTCCAAATCTTCAATGCAAAGACAATCGCAGCTAACTCCAAGTCGTGCGTCGGGTAATTCATCTCATGCGGCCTCAACTGTCGAGACGCATACGCTACCACTCGTCCATGCTGCATCAAGACACACCCCAATCCTCTTAATGACGCATCGCTGTATATCTCAAATCCTCCTGGTCCAGACGGAATGGTTAAGACTGGTGCGGAAGTCAATCGATCCTTCAACTCCTGAAAACTCTCCTCGCATCTCTCAGTCCATTGAAACTTTGTTTCCTTTTTCAACAAACGCGTCAGAGGAGACGCTATCACAGAGACTCTTTCCACGAAGCGTCTATAATACCCAGCCAATCCAAGGAAACTTCGTACTTCCGTCACGGTCGTAGGTCTCGGCCATTTCTCTACTGCTTCAATCTTAGATGGGTCCACTGATATCCCTTCTCCAGATACTATATGACCAAGAAACGCCACTCTGCTCAGCCAGAACTCACACTTACTGAACTTCGCATACAGCGAATGTTCCCTTAGCGTTCGCAGGACGATCCTTAAGTGTTCTTCGTGGTCCTCAGAACTCTTCGAATATACCAAGATGTCATCAATGAAGACTATCACGAACTGATCTAGAAACTCCTTGAATACTCGATTCATCATGCCCATAAATGCTGCTGGGGCGTTAGTCAATCCAAATGGCATAACTGTGAACTCGTAGTGCCCATACCTCGTCCGAAAGGCAGTCTTGGGCACGTCCTCCTTCTTAATCCTCAATTGGTGATAGCCTGTCCTTAGGTCTATCTTGGAGAACACACATGCACCTTGAAGTTGGTCGAACAGGTCATCAATCCTTGGTAGAGGATACTTATTCTTGATCGTCACTTGGTTCAGCTGTCGGTAATCGATGCACAGTCTTAGTGATCCATCCTTCTTCTTAACAAATAGCACCGGAGCTCCCCATGGTGAAGCACTGGGGCGGATAAATCCTTTATCCAGCAGCTCTTGCATTTGCACCTTCAACTCTTTTAGCTCAGACAACGACATTCTATACGGTGCTTTCGAGATCGGCTCCGTTCCAGGTGCCAATTCAATCACAAACTCTACGTCACGCTCTGGTGGCAATCCAGGCAACTCTTGAGGAAATACATCTGGATACTCACTTACTATAGGCACTTCCTCCAACTTCACCTCTTGAGCAGTCGAATCTGACACTGATGCCAAAAATCCCAGGCAACCTTCATTCATTAACTTGGTCGCCTCTAAAGATGAGATCCAAGGAATCGACGTTCCTCCACGATTTCCCTTAAATTCATACCCAGGGTGGCCTACTGGGTTTAGCTGTATGATACTCCTACTACAGTCTACCACTGCACCATGCCTAACTAGCCAATCCATGCCAACAATCACATCAAAATCATACATGGGCAGAACGGCTAAGTCAATTTCTTCTTGCCTATCGCCCAGAGCTAACTTACACCCCTTACATCCTAACGCAATAATTACTCTATCCTTCAACGGGGTGGTTACATGCAAGGTCACATCCAATGGCTTAACATTCATCCCAGACAACTCAACAAAACGTGCAGATACGAAAGAGTGCGACGCTCCCGGATCAAACAAGGCATAAGCGGTATGACCACAGAGAGAAACGGTACCTGTGATCACCCCTGGCGCATTCTCAGCGTCCTTGCGCGCCATTGCATACACTCGTCCCTGAGCAGGCGGACGGTTCTGGTTTCCTTGCGGAGCGTTCACCATCTGCGGTGGCTGCTGTTGCTGTTGCTGGAACAGGGGTCTCTGACCTTTCCTCGGGCAGTTCCTCAGGATATGTCCCGTCTGGCCACATCCAAAGCAGCCTCCAATCTTCCTCGGGCAAGGGCTGTTCCCATGCCTCCTGCCACAGTCACGGCAGTTCTGATTCCCGGGGGATGACGGCTTTCCCAAGGTTCTTCTCGCAGGTGGAACGAACCTGCGGTTGTCCTTCATTGGCCTCTTGCCAAAGTCTCTAAAGTTCCCTCTTGGCATAAACCGCGACCCAGATGCGGCGGCCTTTTCTTGCAGATCCCGTTCTATCGCCAGGGCTCGCTCATAGATCTCGTTGTAGTCCCTCAGCCCAGTGGCGATGATCATACTTTTCAATTCGGGCCTCAATCCTTCCCTGAATCTCCTGGCCTTGTCCCATGGGTCGTCAATCAGCCTTCGTGCAAACTTGGACAGCCTGGCAAATTCGCCCTCATATTGGTCCACAGTCAGCGATCCTTGGCGGAGCTTGATGAACTCTTCCATTTTCCTTTCCTGGGCTGCCTCAGAGAAATACTTGCCATTGAATGCTGCACAGAAGGCGGTCCAGTTTGGCCTCATACCATCCGGAAAGACTCGTCCTCTGGTGGCTTTCCACCAATCATCTGCAGTACTCTGAAGCTGATAAGTTGCCAGCGAAACCTTTTCCTCGTCTGCGCAACCCAACACGGAGAAAGCCTTCTCCAGTTGCTCGATCCACAAGGCAGCTACCTCTGGACCACCACTGCCATCGAACTTCGATGGCTGCAACTTCAGAAACTGCTCCACCATATGATGAGTCTGACGTCCACCATTTCCATGCCCATTGCCTCCATTGGCACCATTCGCAGCGGCCAAGGCGGCCTCAGCTGCTTGGGCTACAGTGGCAGCTCTCTCAGCAGCTTGCCTAGCCATCAAGTTACTCACTTCAGTTAGAACTCTCATCATCTCTTCGATCCTAGGGTCTCCTTCAGACTCAGGAGCCCTCGAGCTCGATGCACCGGCAGTCGGTCTTTTGCCCCTGTTGCTCATCCTTGCTAACACTCACACCTAAAACAACGAAATTCCCATTCAGGAATCCGGGACTCTAAGTCTAGCAACCAAGCTTTCGTCTACTGTCGCGTCCACTGACATGTATATGCATGTAAATAATCGCTGCAGCTTAAATGCAGTTGAACCCGGTCGACATCTAGACTCAACCCTGCAAATGCATAACCCAGGCCACTCTGTTCGCAACCTCAACTAGAAGCCTGTCGGGAGCCGCTTCCTTGATCAGGTCTCTGCCCCGGCGACCACTCCCCGCCCTCATTGTTTCTTGGTGCGAACAGTTGTCCTAAGAAATTCATAGACAAAGAGAATCCCACTCCACGTGTCCCATACCACGCTTCATCACAGTTTTTAGACGTCCCGTCAATCCTGTCCCATACCAGGCTGACGGTCACCAAATCCAACAACATGAATGCATGCATTTCTTTCAAAATCCAAATCTCCTTTTTCAACAATGATTTTCCATTTCTAAACCATTTTGCTTTCGGTGCAGAAATCATGCAATGCATGATGGTCAAGCAGCGCGCGACAGCCGACTAGGCATACAACCACATGCAATACCTCACAGACTAACATTCAGCAATCAGCAATCAAGCGTCCAACTCATGGGGCTCTGCCTTACAACCTTACCTCAGGTCCTGACGTACCTGCAGCTTAGCACAAAACACCTTATCCAAAGGCTACTCTAAACAATCGATTCGGCTAGGCAATCACATGCGCCAATCAAATCATGCATTCTACCCTTCCTAATCCTTAGGTCTAGGGTCTATCTATCTAACTACCCCAAAATCAACATCCTTATCACTCCAAAACCTCGAACTGTCTCGTATCGAGCTGACCTTGCTCTGATACCACTCGAACGGGGATGTCACGCCCCGGATCCCTACTCGGGAGCGCGGCACGCCGTTCCTGCGGAAGATACACCTCGCGCTCGACTGGTTCACGATAAGCGACGGCCCAGGGAAAATTTCTTTTCGTCGCGACCAGACGACGCGGCTTGCGCCAAATTCTCTTACCTGCGGAAGCGTGCCTTCTATCCATACACACAAGCATACATGACAAAGGGGTAGCAAAAATCAAGATAAGCAAAATCAGCATTCCATAATATAATCAGCGTTAGGTACAGACTCCCAAAAAGAAACTACTAATCACAGATCTTCCTACGCTAACAACCAAATCCTCGAACCATCGAAATTCTGCCATAACTCAGTCCTCCTCGTCGGAATCCTCCACAGGGTCCTCCTCTGGATCCTCCTCCTCGGTATCCATCGCATCGCCCTCCTCGTGGCCATCTATCTCGGAGCGCCCTGGAGACGGCAACTCCTGCTTCGGGTCGGGGTCGATCACCTGGCCTCCATATTCTGCAGGCTGGAGCCAAAACGGGTCCTCCTCCATGGGAATCGGGGAATCTCTCTGGGGTCCCTCAAAACCATGCAGGCCCTCTATAAACCAAGCCTCGAATCTATGGGGCACTAAATAAGGACCTCCCTGATCTACGAGTACAGTCGTCACATGCCTATGCCACAGAGTAGCGTGCATATCAAAATGGAGGGTAACCTGGGTGTCCATCTGGATCGGCAGACCAAAAAGCATCGGTGGCACATCGATCACTGGTGACCTGGATCTGAAAAAGGTGGCAACCAACGCCAGTGAGTCGAGGACTCAGCAAGCTCACCACTAATCCTAGCGTAGGGTAGGATATACAAGTGGGGTCGGTCCTAACCAGTAACTAGGGTTTGGTACCCGGAGTCCAACGCTCTCGATCTCCCCAGTTTTCATCACACCTCATATAGTCGGTACGAGTTTCATCACAATGGTTCATGCAATAAAGACGGGCAATATCAACAATCAGCAATCATGGTATGCAATGCCACAGGCCTCAAACGGCCATCATAGATCCCAAGGATCAGCCCGCCTATCACTCCAATTCCCATCAGGGCTCTACCAACAGTGCCACACGGCATGCCACGCTGCGTCTCGGACGCCTTATGCTGGCCTCCCTTTTCTCTCCATCTCCCATCAGGGCGCTACCAACAGTGCCACACGGCATAAATCTCGGTGCCACATAGGCCCGTACCACACTGCGTTTCTGACGCCTTACGTTGGTCTCCCTTTTCTCTCCACTTCCCCTCAGGGCACAATCTCATGTCACATCTCTAGTGACTCATGCAATGCTCTGAATGTATGCAGGGCCCAGATGATCACATCAATAACTCAACACAGAGCATGCATGCCAATAATCATAAGTGCAAGACAGAGCACATCAATCGACCAACTGATACATCTCATGATCAACGAGCCAAGCAGACGTAGATCAATTATCTCTATCCACAAAGTTTCGATAATCCAAGTCCGCCTTACATCTTAAACAAAAGTCTACTATACTATCAATTATCCAAGGACAATCCACTAATCGAGCCCATATAAACCAAGGTCTAATCTGATGAAGGGCCTCTAATTACTAAAGCTAAGTTCGACTGGGCCTAAGGCCCACTTAAATAGTTGAGGTCCAACAATTAATTCTTAAATTAATTCATAGGGGTTGGGCCTATTATTTTATTAATTTCGTGCAAGGCCCAAGCCTATTTCTAAAGGTTTACTATTCAAGCCCATATTCATTATTTTAGGCCCAATTTGAATACCCAAGCCCATATACATTTTTGGGTTTCATTCTTTAATGTTCGTGGGCTTAATTTAGGCTCAATTTAAGTGGATTTTCGTCCATTAGTGGCCCCCTAACTAGATTTGGCCCATTTTGATTAGTTTTGGCCCAATTACTAGAATTAAAGGTTCCTAAGCCCAATACCTTACTTTGGCCCATTAAACCACATGTTCTAGCCCATCACTTCGGTCCACCAACCACATTTCCGAGGCCCATTCATAAACCAAATTTCGTCCATCATCAAGCCCATTATCTTTACTTAGGTCCGGTAGCTTGTTTTTGGTTCATTTAGTGCAATTTAAGGCCCCTAAGCCCATCTATACCTCACGGCCTCTCCCACGCACGCCTACCTCACCATTTGCAGCCCACACTTGGCATTTTAATGACCATTTCGCATGCCAACAGCCCTTATTTGAAACCCACTTCAAGCTTTCCACATGTTAGTTCATAGTAAGCATACCTTAAATCACCTTTCAACCTCACAACAAGCCTAACCGTCTCTAGCACACCCTTCCACATGCATATACTACTAACCTAAACTAGAATTAGTAGTAAAGCTTACCGGAAAATGGGGCGGAAATGACGACGACGACGGGCGAAGCAAGAATGGCCGTGAGGGCTTTTCGGCCAAGGAGTGAGGATGGTTGACGGTGAGGAGCGGTGGCCGAACGACGATGATCGACGACGACGAAGGCGGCTACACAAGGGCCACCGAGAGAGAGATGGACGGTGAGGTTGAGGTGTGGTTTCAAGGGCTCTCATGGCCACGGGACAACAAGGAGAAGGGAGGAGAGAGGCTTACCTCGAGGTGGCGACGACGAAGGAGAATGACGGACAACGGCGGCCCGCGGTGGTCGGGCGGCACGGCAACGGGAGGGAGAGAAGCCGAGAGAGAGTTGAGAAGGGAGGAGAAAGAAGAGAAATGAAGGAGAGGAGAGAGAGAGGAGGGCCGGCCGAAAGTTTAAGGGGGGAGGAGAGAGAATGGGTTAATAAAATTCAAAATAAGATAATGGGGTTAGGTTGAATAGTGTATGTGATGAGACTTGTACTCTTGATGGGTGTGACTTTGTACCTTGGATTTGACTTGATAGATTGCATGGGAACTTGTGCCATGATTGACCGATGGATTTGACAAGACATCGATTGATTTGACAACTGATTTGACTTGCCTCGATTTGCGTGCCAAATGCACCGATCGGGTCTCGAGCGCGAACGAATTTTAGACAGGATTTGATTTTGATTAGTCGAATCTACTCTCAAAAATCCTAATTCTATTAATCCTAAGGACTGAGCATTACCGGGGGCATTTCGGTAATTTTCCATTGACGTCTTGCTTCTCGACGTACACCGGCTGTCTGCCCTTCTGGCGACATTTCTGAAACTGACTTTATTTCTTAATTGTGTTTGTCTTACTAGTTCGATTGTCTGAAGTCGGATTTCATTTCGTGGTCAATTTCATTAATTTACGACTCTGTCTCTGTCCCAGACCAACGGGCGGCTGTTTGGAAAATTCTCCCCAGTTAGCCTTTCCCCTTCGGTTGGTCATCTCAGGGTAGCTGATCCTGAGTGAGCGTCGATCAGAGGGTATTAACGAAGTGTCTCCATTCTTTTAGAAATTCCGATATTTGGGTCGAATTTTCAGACTGTTACACACGTCCTCTTTCTTAATCCTCAACTGGTGATAGCCTGTCCTTAGGTCTATCTTGGAGAACATACATGCGCCTTGAAGTTGATCAAACAGGTCGTTAATCCTAGGCAGGGGATACTTATTCTTGATCGTCACTTGGTTCAACTGCCTGTAATCGATGCACAACTGCAGTGATCCATCCTTCTTCTTGACAAACAGCACCGGAGCTCCCCATGGTGAAGCACTGGGGCGGATAAATCCTTTATCCAGTAGCTCTTGCATCTGTACCTTCAATTCTTTCAATTCAGACAACGACATCCTATACGGTGCTTTTGAGATCGGCTCTGTTCCAAGTGCTAGTTCAATTACAAACTCCACTTCACGCTCTGGTGGTAATCCAGGTAACTCTTGAGGAAACACATCCGGGTACTCTCTCACTATAGTCACCTCTTCCAACTTCATTTCTTGAGCAGTCGAATCTGACACCGATGCCAAAAATCCCAGGCAACCCTCATTCATCAACTTGGTCGTCTCTAAAGACGAGATCCAAGGAATCGATGTTCCTCCACAGTTCCCTTTAAACACATACCCAGAATGGCCTACTGGGTTTAGCTGTATCATACTCCTACTACAGTCTATCACTGCACCATGTCTAACCAACCAATCCATGCCCACAATCACATCGAAATCATACATGGGCAGAACAGCTAAGTCGATTTCTTCCTGCCTATTGCCCAGAGCCAACTTACACCCCTTACATCCTAACGCAACAATTACTCTATCCTTTAGCGGGGTGGTTACATGCAGAGTCACATCCAACGGCTTAACATTCATCCCAGATAACTCAGTAAAACGTGTAGATACGAAGGAGTGCGACGCTCCCGGATCAAACAAAGCATACGCAGTATGACCACAGAGAGAAACGGTACCTGTGATCACCCCTGGCGCGTTCTCAGCGTCCTTGCGCGCCACTGCGTAGACTCGTCCCTGAGCAGGCGGATGGTTCTGGTTCCCTTGCGGAGCATTCACCATCTGCGGCGGCTGCTGTTGCTGCTGGAACAGAGGTCTCGGACCTTTTCTCGGGCAGTTCCTCAGAATATGCCCCGTCTGGCCGCATCCAAAGCAGCCTCCAGTCTTCCTCGGGTAAGGGCTGTTCCCATGTCTTCTGCCACAATCGCGGCAGTTCTGATTCCCAGGGAACGACGGCTTTCCTAGGGTTCTTCTAGCAGGTGGAACGAACCTACGGTTGTCCTTTATCGGCCTCTTGCCAAAGTCTCTGAAGTTCCCTCTTGGCACAAACCGCGATCCAGATGCGGCGGCCTTCTCCTGCAGATCTCGCTCTATCGCCAGGGCTCGCTCATATATTTCGTTGTAGTCCCTCAGCCTAGTGGCGATGATCATGCTCTTCAGCTCTGGTCTCAAACCTTCTCGGAACCTTCTGGCTTTGTCCCACGGATCCTCAATCAGCCTTCGGGCGAACTTGGACAGCCTAGCAAAATCGCCTTCGCACTGGTCCACAGTCATCTGTCCTTGCCTGAGCCTGATGAACTCTTCCATTTTTCTCTCCTGGGCGGCCTCAGAAAAATACTTGCCATTGAACGCTGCACCGAAAGCGGCCTAGTTCGGCCTCATGCCATCCGGGAAGACTCGTCCTCTGGTGGCCTTCCACCAATCATCTGCTGTGCCCTAAAGCTGATAAGTTGCCAACGAAACCTTTTCCTCATCTGCGCAACCCAAGACGGTAAAGGCCTTCTCAAGCTGCTCGATCCACAAGGCAGCAACCTCGGGACCACCACTCCCATCAAACTTCGACGGTTGCAACTTCAGAAACTGTTCTACCATATGATGAGTCTGACGTCCACCATTTCCATGTCCATTGCCTCCATTGGCTCCATTCGCAGCGGCCAAGGTGGCCTCAGCTGCTTGGGCAACAGTGGCAGCTCTCTCAGCAGCTTGCCTAGCCATCAGGTTACTCACTTCTGTCAGAACTCTCATCATTTCTTCGATCCTGGGGTCTCCTTCAGACTCAGGACACCTCGAGCTCGATGCACCAGCAGTCGGTCTTCTGCCCCTATTGCTCATCCTCGCTAAAACTCACACCTAAAACAAACGAAATTCCTAATCAGGAATTCGGAACTCTAAATCTAGCAACCAAGCTTTCGTCTGCTGTCGCATCCACTGACATGTGTATGCATGTAAATAATCGCTGCAGCTTAAATGCAGTTGAATCCGGTCGACATCTAGACTCAACCCTGAAAATGCACAACCCAGGCCACTCTGTTCGCCACCTCAACTAGAAGCCTGTCGGGAGCCGCTTCCTTGATCAGGTCTCTGCCCCGGCGACCACTCCCCGCCCTCATCGTTTCTTGGTGCGAACAGTTGTCCTAAGTCACCCATAGACAGAGAGAGTCCCATTCCATGTGTCCCATACCACGCTTCATCACAGTTTTTAGACGTCCCGTCAATCCCGTCCCATACCAGGCTGACGGTTATCAAATCCAACAACATGAGATGCATGCATTTCTCTCAAAAATCCAAATCCCCTTTTTCAACAACTTTCGTTTATAAACCATTTTGCCTTTAATGCAGAAGTCATGTAATGCATGATGGTCAACCAGCGCGCGACAGCCGACTAGGCATACAACCACAAGCAGTACCTCACAGGCTAAACACTCAGCAATCAGCATTCAAGCGCCCTACTCATGGGGCTCTGTTTTAGAACCTTACCTCAGGTCCTGACGCACCTGCAGCTTAGCATGAAATGCCATACCCAAAGGACACTCTAGACAATCGATTCTGCTATGCAACCACATGCGCCAATCAATTCATGCATTCTACCCTTCCTAATCCTTAGGTCTAGGGTCTGTCTATCTAACTACCCCAAAATCATCAGCCTTGTCACTCCAAAACCGCGAACGGTCTCGTATCGAGCTGACCTTGCTCTGATACCACTCGAACGACGATGTCACGCCCCAGATCCCTACTCGAGAACGCAGCATCCCGCTCCTGCAAGATACACATCGCATTCGTCTGGTTTACAATATGCGACGGCCCAGGAAAATTTTCTCTTCGTCGCAACCAGACGACGAGTCCATCGTCGAGTTCTCATGCCTGCGGAAACGTGCCTCCTAACCATACATGCATACATAAAAGAAGTGGGGTAGTACGAGCAGAATTAAACACAACAACAATATATACATGTCAAGCGTTAGGTACAGACCCCAAAAAGAAACCATAACCTACATACCAACCTACGCTCATGCTAACTCCAAAACACTAAACCACTACCGGGGACTCAGTCCTCCTCCGGCTCCTCATCGGAATCCTCTACTGGGTCCTCCTCCGGATCCTCCTCCTCGGTATCCATAGCATCGCACTCCTCGTGGCCATCAATCTCGGAACGCCCGGGGGACGGCAACTCCTGCACTGGATCGGGGTCGATCACCTGGCCTCCATACTCAGCAGGCTGCAGCCAGAACGGGTCCCCTCCATGGGTATCGGGGAATCTCGATGGGGTCCCTCAAAGCCATGAAGGCCCTCTTTAAACCAAGCTTCAAACCTATGGGGCACTAGGTATGGACCACCCTGATCTACAAGTACAGTCGTCACGTGCCTATGCCACAGGGTAGCGTGCATATCAAAATGGAGGGTGACCTGAGTGTCCATCTGAATCGGCAATCCAAAAAGCATCGGCGGAGCGGCCATCACTAGCGACCTAGATTTGAGAGAAGGCAACCAACGCCAGTGAGTCGAGGACTCAGCAAGCTCACCACTAATCCTAGCGTAGGGTAGGGTATACAAGTGGGGTCGGTCCTAACTAATAACTAGAGTTTAAGGTTTAGAGTCAAACGTTCTCGATCTCCTCAGTTATCATCACACATCGCATAGCCGACACGAGCCTCATAATAATGTAATTCAATACAGACGGGCAGTATCAGACAATCATCAATCATGCCATGCAAATGCTACAGGCCTCAAACGGCCATCACAGATCCCACGGATCAGCCCGCCTATCGCTCCGATTCCCATCAGGGCTCATTCTCAGTGCCACACAGCAACGCCACGCTGCGTCTCGGACACCTTATGCTGGCCTGTAACAGTCTGAAAATTCGACCCAAATATCAGAATTTCTAAAAGAATGGAAACACTTCGTTAATACCCTCTGATCGACGCTCACTCAGGATTAGCTACCCTGAGATGACCAACCGAAGGGGAAAGGCTAACTGGGGAGAATTTTCCAAACAGCCGCCCGTTGGTCTGAGACAGAGACAGAGTCGTAAATTAATGAAATTGACCACGAAATGAAATCCGACTTCGGACAATCGAATTAGTAAGACAAACACAATTACCAAATAAAGTCAGTTTCAGAAATGTCGCCAGAAGGGCAGACAGCCGGTGTACGTCGAGAAGCAAGACGTCAATGGAAAATTACCGAAATGCCCCCGGTAAATGCTCAGTCCTTAGGATTAATAGAATTAGGATTTTTGAGAGTAGATTCGACTAATCAAAATCAAATCCTGTCTAAAATTCGTTCGCGCTCGAGACCCGATCGGTGCATTTGGCACGCAAATCGAGACAAGTCAAATCAGTTGTCAAATCAATCAATGTCAAGTCAAACCATCGGTCAATCATGGCACAAGTTCCAAGGCAATCCATCAAGTCAAATCTAAGTACATCAAGAGTACACATCATGTCCATGTCACTATTCCACCTAATTCCACCTACCATTATTTTGAATTTTTGTTTTATCTTGAATAAACTCTCTTCTCTCTCTCTCTCCTCACCCCTCATTCTCTCATTCGGCACTCTCTCTCCCTCACTCTCTCTCCCGAAAACTCTTCCTCCCTTCTCAACTCTCTCTCGGCTTCTCTCCCTCCCGTTGCCGTGCCGCCCGAGCACTCCTCCACCGCGGGCCGCCGTTGTCCGTCATTCTCCTCCGTCGTCGCCACCTCGAGGTAAGCCTCTCTCCTCCCTTCTCCTTGTTGTCCCGTGGCCATGAGAGCCCTTGAAACCACACCTCAACCTCACCGTCCATCTCTCTCTCGGTGGCCCTTATGTAGCCGCCTTCGTCGTCGTCGATCATCGTCGTTCGGCCACCGCTCCTCACCGTCAACCATCCTCACTCCTTGGTAAGTATTCCAAGCTCCCTTGTTTTCATTTTCCATGACCCTTTAAAGCCGTTTGTCGACCAAGCCACCCGAATCTCCTTGTAGGCCGAAAAGCCCTCACGGCCATTCTTGCTTCGCCCGTCGTCGTCGTCATTTCCGCCCCATTTTCCGGTAAGCTCTACCCCTAATCTTGGTTTAGGTTAGTGGTATATGTTTGTGAAATATGAACTAGAGAGTTGAATGTGGTAATCTTGGAGGAAATGGCATGATTAAGGCTTGGACTAATCGGGGTAGTTTGGGTGATTAGTGGAATGGGCTTGGCCGAAGGCTTAGAGGCTTAGAGTGGGCTGGAAGTCTTGCAAAGTGGGCTGCAAATGGGTGATTCGGGCGTGTATGGAGTGGCCGAAATGTGTAAGTGGGTTTAGGAAATCAAATATAGAAAGTTGGGCTTGAAACAAGCTAACGGGCCGAAGTCATTCCAACGGAGTCGCCAATGGACGAAACTAACAACTTGAACGGGCCATAAAAACTTGAAAAGTGGGCTGCAAATGTGGGCTTAGGCGTGTACTTAGTGGGCCGAAGGGAAATAATGGGCTAGAAAGCTTTAAGATTAAGTAATTGGGCCAAAACTAATCAAAATGGGCCAAATCTAGCTAGTGGGCCACTAATGGACGAAAATCCTCTTAAATTGGGCCTAAATTAAGTCCATGAACATTAAACAATGAAACCCAAAAATGTATATGGGCTTGGGTATTCAAATTGGGCCTAAAATAATGAATATGGGCTTGAATAGTAAACCTTTAGAAATGGGCTTGGGCCTCACACGAATTTAATAAAATAATAGGCCCAACCCATATGAATTAATTTAAGAATTAATCATTGGACCTCAACTATTGAAGTGGGCCTTAGGCCCAGTCGAACTTAGCTTGAGTAATTAGAGGCCCTTCATTAGATTAGACCTTGGTTTATATGGGCTCGATTAGTGGATTGTCCTTGGATAATTGATAGTATAGTAGACTTTTGTTTAAGATGTAAGGCGGACTTGGATTATCGAAACTTTGTGGATAGAGATAATTGATCTACGTCTGCTTGGCTCGTTGATCATGAGATGTATCAGTTGGTCGATTGATGTGCTCTGTCTTGCACTTATGATTATTGGCATGCATGCTCTGTGTTGAATTATTGATGTGATCATCTGGGCCCTGCATACATTCAGAGCATTGCATGAGTCACTGGGGATGTGACATGAGATTGTGCCCAGAGGGGAAGTGGAGAAAAAAGGGAGACCAACGTAAGGCGTCAGAAACGCAGTGTGGTACGGGCCTATGTGGCACCGAGATTACTGCCGTGTGGCACTGTTGGTAGCGCCCTGATGGGAGATGGAGAGAAAAGGGAGGCCAGCATAAGGCGTCCGAGACGCAGCGTGGCATGCCGTGTGGCACTATTGGTAGAGCCCTGATGGGAATTGGAGTGATAGGCGGGCTGATCCATGGGATCTGTGATGGCCGTTTGAGGCCTGTGGCATTTGCATAATGTTATTGCTGATTGGTGATATTGCCCGTCTGTATTGCATGAATTGTTGTGACGAAACTCGTATTGGCTATATGAGGCTTGATGATAACTGGGGAGATCGAGAGCGTTGAACTTTGAATCCTGAACCCTAGTTACTGGTTAGGACCGACCCCACTCGTATATCCTACCCTACGCTAGGATTAGTGGTAAGCTTGCTGAGTCCTCGACTCATTGGCGTTGGTTGCCACCTTTTTCAGATCCAGGTCGCTAGTGATGGATGTGCCACCGATGCTTTTTGGTCTGCCGATCCAGATGGACACCCTAGTTACCCTCCATTTTGATATGCACGCTACCCTGTGGCATAGGCATGTGACGACTGTACTCGTAGATCAGGGAGGTCCTTATTTGGTGCCCCATAGGTTTGAGGCTTGGTTTAGAGAGGGCCTACATGGCTTTGAGGGACCCCAGAGAGATTCCCCGATTCCCATGGAGGAGGACCCGTTTTGGCTCCAGCCTGCAGAATATGGAGGCCAAGTGATCGACCCCGACCCGAAGCAGGAGTTGCCGTCTCCAGGGCGCTCCGAGATAGATGGCCACGAGGAGGGCGATGCGATGGATACCGAGGAGGAGGATCCAGAGGAGGACCCTGTGGAGGATTCCGACGAGGAGGACTGAGTCATGGCAGAATCCCGATGTTTTGAGGATTAATAGAGCGTAGGATGATCTACAGCTAGTGGTTTTTCTTTTGGCAGTCTGTACCTAACGCTAATCGTATTTATGAAATGTTGTTTATGTTTATCTTGTCCATGCTACCCCTTTGCTATGTATGCTTGTGTGTATGGATAGGAGGCACGCTTCCGCAGGTATGAGAATTTGGCGCAAGTTGCGTCGTCTGGTCGCAACGAAGAGAAAGTATCCCTGGGCCGTCGCTTATCGTGAACCAGGCGAGCGCGAGGTGTATCTTCCGCAGGAACGGGATGCCGCGTTCCCGAGAAGGGATCCGGGGCGTGACATCCCAGTGCGAGTGGTATGAGAGCAAGGTCAGCTCGATACGAGACCGTTCGAGGTTTGGAGTGATAAGGCTGATGATTTTGGGGTAGTTAGTTAGACAGACCCTAGACCTAAGGATTAGGAAGGGTAGAATGCATGATTTGGTTGGCGTATGTGATTGCTTAGCGGAATTGATTGTCTAGAGTAACCTTGGGATAAGGTATTTCATGCTAAGCTGCAGGTGCGTCAGGACCTGAGGTAAGGTTCTATGGCAGAGCCCCATGAGTTGGGCGTTTGGATGCTAATTGCTGAATGTTAGTCTGTGAGGTATTGCATGTGATTGTATGCCTAGTCGGCTGTCGTGCGCTGCTTGACCATCATGCATTGCATGATTTCTGCACCGAAAGCAAAATGGTTTAGAAATGGAAGATTATTGTTGAAAAAGGAGATTTGGATTTTGAAAGAAATGCATGCATTCATGTTGTTGGATTTGGTGACCGTCAGCCTGGTATGGGACAGGATTGACGGGACGTCTAAAAACTGTGATGAAGCGTGGTATGGGACACGTGGAGTGGGATTCTCTTTGTCTATGAATTTCTTAGGACAACTGTTCGCACCAAGAAACGATGAGGGCGGGGAGTGGTCGCCGGGGCAAAGACCTGATCAAGGAAGCGGCTCCCGACAGGCTTCTAGTTGAGGTTGCGAACAGAGTGGCCTGGGTTATGCATTTGCAGGGTTGAGTCTAGATGTCGACCGGGTTCAACTGCATTTAAGCTGCAGCGATTATTTACATGCATATACATGTCGGTGGACGCGACAGTAGACGAAAGCTTGGTTGCTAGATTTAGAATTTCGAATTCCTGAATGGGAATTTCGTTTGTTTTAGGTGTGAGTTTTAGCGAGGATGAGCAATAGGGGCAGAAGACCGACTGCTGGTGCATCGAGCTCGAGGGCTCCTGAGTCTGAAGGGGACCCTAGGATCGAAGAGATGATGAGAGTTCTGACTGAAGTGAGTAACTTGATGGCTAGGCAAGCTGCTGAGAGAGCTGCCACTGTTGCCCAAGCAGCTGAGGCCGCATTGGCCGCTGCGAATGGTGCCAATGGAGGCAATGGGCATGGAAATGGAGGACGTCAGACTCATCACGTTGTGGAACAGTTTCTGAAGTTGCAGCCGTCGAAGTTTGATGGCAGTGGTGGTCCCGAGGTAGCTGCCTTGTGGATTGAGCAGCTGGAGAAGGCTTTTACTGTGTTGGGTTGCGCAGATGAGGAAAAGGTCTCGTTGGAAACTTATCAGCTTCAAGGGACTGCAGACGACTGGTGGAAGGCCACTAGAGGGCGAGTCTTTCCGGATGGCATGAGGCCAAATTGGGCCGCCTTCTGTGCAGCATTTAATGGAAAGTATTTCTCTGAGGCAGCCCAGGAAAGGAAAATGGAAGAATTCATCAGGCTCCACCAAGGATCGTTGACTGTGGACCAGTACGAAGGTGAATTTGCCAGTGTCACGCCCCGGATCCCTTCTCGGGAACGCGGCATCCCGTTCCTGCGGAAGATACACCTCGCGCTCGCCTGGTTCACGATAAGCGGCGGCCCAGGGATACTTTCTCTTCGTCGCGACCAGACGACGCAACTTGCGCCAAATTCTCATACCTGCGGAAGCGTGCCTCCTATCCATACACACAAGCATACATAGCAAAGGGGTAGCATGGACAAGATAAACATAAACAACATTTCATAAATACGATTAGCGTTAGGTACAGACTACCAAAAGAAAAACCACTAGCTGTAGATCATCCTACGCTCTATTAATCCTCAAAACATCGGGATTCTGCCATGACTCAGTCCTCCTCGTCGGAATCCTCCACAGGGTCCTCCTCTGGATCCTCCTCCTCGGTATCCATCGCATCGCCCTCCTCGTGGCCATCTATCTCGGAGCGCCATGGAGACGGCAACTCCTGCTTCGGGTCGGGGTCGATCACCTGGCCTCCATATTCGGCAGGCTGGAGCCAAAACGGGTCCTCCTCCATGGGAATCGGGGAATCTCTCTGGGGTCCCTCGAAGCCATGCAGGCCCTCTCTAAACCAAGCCTCGAATCTATGGGGCACTAAATAAGGACCTCCCTGATCTACGAGTACAGTCGTCACATGCCTATGCCACAGAGTAGCGTGCATATCAAAATGGAGGGTAACCTGGGTGTCCATCTGGATCGGCAGACCAAAAAGCATCGGTGGCACATCCATCACTGGTGACCTGGATCTGAAAAAGGTGGCAACCAACGCCAGTGAGTCGAGGACTCAGCAAGCTCACCACTAATCCTAGCGTAGGGTAGGATATACAAGTGGGGTCGGTCCTAACCAGTAACTAGGGTTTGGTACCCGGAGTCCAACGCTCTCGATCTCCCCAGTTTTCATCACACCTCATATAGTCGGTACGAGTTTCATCACAATGGTTCATGCAATAAAGACGGGCAATATCAACAATCAGCAATCATGGTATGCAATGCCACAGGCCTCAAACGGCCATCATAGATCCCAAGGATCAGCCCGCCTATCACTCCAATTCCCATCAGGGCTCTACCAACAGTGCCACACGGCATGCCACGCTGCGTCTCGGACGCCTTATGCTGGCCTCCCTTTTCTCTCCATCTCCCATCAGGGCGCTACCAACAGTGCCACACGGCATAAATCTCGGTGCCACATAGGCCCGTACCACACTGCGTTTCTGACGCCTTACGTTGGTCTCCCTTTTCTCTCCACTTCCCCTCAGGGCACAATCTCATGTCACATCTCTAGTGACTCATGCAATGCTCTGAATGTATGCAGGGCCCAGATGATCACATCAATAACTCAACACAGAGCATGCATGCAGATGAATGTAAGTGCAAGAGCAGAGCACGTCATTCAATCAACCAATAAACCTCATGTTCATCAAGCCAAACAGACATATATCGTATGCCTCTACTCTGGAAGTCTCGATCATCTAGTTCGCCTTACATCTCATACAAGAATCTACCATGCCATCACTTACCCAAGGGCAATCCACTAATCGAGCCCATATAAACCAAGGTCTAATCTAATTAAGAACCCTTAATTAATCGAGCTAAGTTCGACTGGGCCTAAGGCCCACTTCAATAGTTGAGGTCCAATGATTAATTATTAATTTAATTCACATGGGTTGGGCCTATTATTTTATTAATTTCGTGCGAGGCCCAAGCCCATTTCTAAAGGTTTACTATTCAAGCCCATATTCATTATTTTAGGCCCAATTCAAGTACCCAAGCCCATATACATTTTTGGGTTTCATTCTTTAATGTTCATGGACTTAATTTAGGCCCAATTAAATAAGATTTTCGTCCATTAGTGGCCCACTAACTAGATGTGGCCCATTTTGATTAGTTTTGGCCCAATTACTTGATTTTTAAAGCTTTCAAGCCCATTAGTTCCCTTTGGCCCATTATGTACACGCCTAAGTCCACATTTGCAGCCCACTAATCATGTTTTCAAGGCCCATTCAAGTTGTTAGTTTCGTCCATTGGCAAGTCCATTAGGATATCTTAGGCCCGTTAACTTGTTTTTGATCAAATTAGTGCAAGTTAAGCCCCCTAAGCCCAATAACACCTCACGGCCTCTCCACCACACACTTACCTCATCATTTGCAGCCCACACTTAGCATTTTAAGGCCCATTTCACACGCTAACAGCCCCTCTCTTGGCCCAAATCCGCATACTAGTCCATTAGCCTCAACTAATCCAACCTTAATCACACACTAACCTTCTTAATCACAATCACTAGCCCATAATACCACCCCACATACACATATACAACTAGCCTAGTCCAAGATTAGTGGTAGAGCTTACCGGAAATGGGTCGGAAATGACGACGACGACGGGCGGAGCAAGAATGGCCGTGAGGGCTTTTCGGCCTACAAGGAGGATCGGGTTGGCTTGGTCGGCAAACGACTTTAAAGGGTCATGGAAAATGAAGACAAAGGAGCTCGGAATACTTACCAAGGAGTGAGGATGGTTGACGGTGAGGAGCGGTGGCCGAACGACGATGATCGACGACGACGAAGGGCTAGACGAGCACGGCACCGAGAGGAAGAGAGAGACGGTGAAGTGAGATCGGGGTGGCTTCGAGGTGGTTTTCAACTATGAAGTAGCAAGGAGAAGGGAGGAGAGAGGCTTACCTCGAGGTGGCGACGACGGAGAAGGATGGCGGACAACGGTGGCCCGCGGTGAAGGAGTGCTCGGGCGGCACGGCCACGGGAGGGAGAGAAGCCGAGAGAGAGTTGAGAAGAGAGGAGAGGTTTCGGGAGGGAGAGTGAGGGAGAGAGAGTGCCGAATGAGAGAATGAGGGGTGAGGAGAGAGAGAAGAGAGTTTATTCAAGATAAAACAAAAATTCAAAATAATGGTAGGTGGAATTAGGTGGAATAGTGACATGGATTTGATGTGTACTCTTGATGTACTTGGATTTGACTTGATGGATTGCCTTGGAAATTGTGCCATGATGGATTTGATTGATTGACAAGACATTTGATTGATTTGACAACTGATTTGACTTGTCTCGATTTGCGTGCCAAATGCACCGATCGGGTCTCGAGCGCGAACGAATTTTAGACAGGATTTGATTTCGATCGGTCGATTCTACTCTCAAAAATCCTAATTCTATTAATCCTAAGGACTGAGCATTTACCGGGGGCATTTCGGTAATTTTCCATTGACGTCTTGCTTCTCGACGTACACCGGCTGTCTGCCCTTCTGGCGACATTTCTGAAACTGACTTTATTTCTTAATTGTGTTTGTCTTACTAATTCGATTGTCCGAAGTCGGATTTCATTTCGTGGTCAATTTCATTAATTTACGACTCTGTCTCTGTCTCAGACCAACGGGCGACTGTTTGGAAAATTCTCCCCAGTTAGCCTTTCCCCTTCGGTTGGTCATCTCAGGGTAGCTAATCCTGAGTGAGCGTCGATCAGAGGGTATTAACGAAGTGTTTCCATTCCTTTAGAAATTCCGATATTTGGGTCGAATTTTCAGACTGTTACAGCCAGGCTGTCCAAGTTCGCACGAAGGCTGATTGACGACCCATGGGATAAGGCCAGGAGACTCAGGGAAGGATTGAGGCCTGAGTTGAAGAGTATGATCATCGCCACTGGGCTAAGGGACTACAATGAGATTTATGAGCGAGCCCTAGCGATAGAGCGAGATCTGCAGGAGAAGGCCGCCGCATCTGGATCGCGGTTTGTGCCAAGGGGGAACTTCAGGGACTTCGGCAAGAGGCCAGTGAAGGACGCCCGCAGGTTCGTTCCACCTGCAAGGGGAACCCTGGGAAAACCATCGTTCTTTGGGAATCAGGTCTGCCGTGACTGTGGCAGGAGGCATGGGAACAGCCCTTGCCCAAGGAAAACTGGAGGCTGCTTTGGATGTGGCCAGACAGGGCATATCTTGAGGAACTGCCCGAGAAGAGGTCCGAGACCCCCGTTCCAGCAGCAACCGCCGCAGCCGCAGATGGTGAATGCTCCGCAAGGAAACCAGAACCATCCGCCTGCTCAGGGACGAGTATATGCAATGGCGCGCAAGGACGCTGAGAATGCGCCAGGGGTGATCACAGGTACCGTTTCTCTCTGTAGTCATACCGCTTATGCCTTGTTTGATCCGGGAGCGTCGCACTCTTTTGTATCTGCACGTTTTGTTGAGTTGTCTGGGATGAATGTTAAGCCATTGGATGTGACCTTGCATGTAACCACCCCGTTGAAGGATAGAGTAATTATTGCGTTAGGATGTAAGGGGTGTAAGTTAGCTCTGGACGATAGGGAAGAAGAAATTGACTTAGCTGTTCTGCCCATGTATGATTTTGATGTGATTGTTGGTATGGATTGGCTAGTCAGGCATGGTGCAGTGGTAGACTGTAGTAGGAGTATCATACAGCTAAACCCAGTAGGCCACCCTGGGTATGAATTTAAGGGAAATCGTGGAGAAACGTCGATTCCTTGGATCTCATCTCTAGAGGCGACCAAGTTGATGGATGAAGGTTGCCTGGGATTTTTGGCATCAGTATTAGATTCGTCTGCCCTAGAAATGAAGTTAGAAGAAGTGCATGTAGTAAGTGAGTATCCAGATGTATTTCCTCAAGAGTTGCCTGGATTGCCACCTGAGCGTGAAGTAGAATTTATGATTGAATTGGCACCTGGAACAGAGCCGATCTCGAAAGCACCGTATAGGATGTCGTTATCGGAATTGAAGGAATTGAAGGTGCAAATGCAGGAGCTGCTGGATAAAGGATTTATCCGCCCCAGTGCTTCACCATGGGGAGCTCCGGTGCTGTTTGTTAAGAAAAAGGATGGATCACTAAGGCTGTGCATCGATTACAGACAGCTGAACCAAGTGACGATCAAGAATAAGTATCCTCTACCAAGGATTGATGACCTGTTCGACCAACTTCAAGGCGCCTGCGTGTTCTCCAAGATAGACCTAAGGACAGGCTATCACCAGTTAAGGATTAAGAAAGAGGATGTGCCTAAGACTGCTTTTAGGACGAGATATGGGCACTATGAGTTCACCGTTATGCCGTTTGGATTGACAAATGCTCCAGCCGCATTTATGGATATGATGAATCGAGTGTTCAAGGAGTTTTTGGATCAATTCGTGATAGTCTTCATTGATGACATCTTGGTATATTCGAAGAGTTCTGAGGACCACGAAGAACACTTAAGGATCATCCTGCGAACGCTAAGGGAACATTCGCTGTATGCGAAGTTCAGTAAGTGTGAGTTCTGGCTGAGCAGAGTGGCATTTCTTGGTCATATAGTATCTGGAGAAGGGATATCAGTGGACCCATCTAAGATTGAAGCAGTAGAGAAATGGCCGAGACCTACGACCGTGACGGAAGTGCGAAGTTTCCTTGGATTGGCTGGGTATTATAGACGCTTCGTGGAAAGATTCTCTGTGATAGCGTCTCCTCTGACGCGTTTGTTGAAGAAGGAAACAAAGTTTCAATGGACTGAGAAATGCGAGGAGAGTTTTCAAGAGTTGAAGGATCGATTGACTTCCGCACCAGTCTTAACCATTCCGTCTGGACCAGGAGGATTTGAGATATACAGCGATGCGTCATTAAGAGGATTGGGGTGTGTCTTGATGCAGCATGGACGAGTGGTAGCGTATGCGTCTCGACAGTTGAGGCCGCATGAGATGAATTACCCGACGCACGACTTGGAGTTAGCTGCGATTGTCTTTGCATTGAAGATTTGGAGGCATTATCTGGTGGGAGAGAAATTCCAGATTTTTACGGACCATCAGAGTTTGAAGTATCTGTTCTCGCAGAAGGAGCTGAATATGAGGCAGCGTCGTTGGATGGAGTTGTTTAAGGACTACGACTGCGATATTTTGTACCATCCAGGAAAGGCGAATAAGGTGGCAGATGCTCTGAGTAGGAAGTCGAGCATTGCGCATATGATGGTCAAGGAGTGGACATTACTGGAGGAAATTAGAGACTCTGAGTTTAAGATGGAGGTTGGAAGCCTCTCGAGTCTGCTGGCTACGTTGCGGATCGAACCAGAGATTCAGCTAAGAATCAAGGAGATGCAATCTACAGACCCGGACATTCAGAAGATTGTGGCGATGAATGCAGACGAGAGGAAGGCCGAGTTCCAAGTGACTGCTGACGGAACATTGAAGTTTAGAGGACGTCTGTGCGTGCCTAATGACGAGGCGCTAAAGGAAAAGATTTTGTCCGAGGCACACAGAAGTAACTACAGTATTCATCTAGGGAGTACTAAGATGTATCAGAATTTGCGTCAGCACTATTGGTGGAAAGGAATGAAGGTGGATGTGGCTAAGCATGTAGCTAAGTGTCTGACGTGTCAACAGGTAAAGGCACAGCATTGCAAGCCTGGAGGATTATTGCAACCATTGGAAGTCCCAGAGTGGAAATGGGAGCATGTCACTATGGATTTTGTGACAGGATTGCCAAGGAGTCAGAGAGGCAATGATTCGATTTGGGTAATAGTGGACAGACTGACGAAATCAGCTCATTTCATTGCAGTACGAAAGGACTCTACCTTGGAAAAGTTGGCTGAATTGTACGTGAGGCAGATAGTGAGATTGCACGGGGTACCAGTAAGTATTGTATCAGACAGAGATCCTCGTTTCACAGCGACGTTTTGGAAGAGTTTGCAGGGTGCTTTGGGAACCGAGTTGAGATACAGTACAGCCTACCACCCTCAGACAGATGGTCAGTCGGAAAGGACGATACAGACTTTAGAAGACATGCTGAGAGCTTGTGTGATTGATTTCAAAGGAGGTTGGGAAGAGCAGTTGCATTTGGTGGAATTCGCCTACAACAACAGTTATCAACAGAGTATCAGAATGGCACCGTTTGAGGCGTTGTATGGGAGAGCTTGCAGAACTCCGATTTGTTGGGACGAGGTTGGTGAGAAAAGCATAACAGGCCCAGAATTAGTGCAGCAGTCAGTTGAGGCAGTCAGAGTGATCAGAGACAGATTGAGGACTGCGCAGAGTAGGCAGAAGAGTTATGCAGACAAGAGACGTAAGCCATTGGAATTCCAAGTTGGAGATCATGTGTTTCTGAAGGTGTCGCCGATGCGAGGACTATCTCGGTTTGGCAAGAAAGGAAAGCTGAGTCCAAGATTTGTTGGGCCATTCGAGATCCTGGAAAAGATCGGAACACTGGCTTATCGTCTAGCATTGCCGCCGAACTTATCGTAGATTCATAATGTGTTTCATGTTTCAATGCTTCGAAAGTACGAGCCGGACCCTGGCCATATACTCGATCATGAAGTCATTGAAATGGATGACCGCGTCTCATACGTGGAAAGGCCAGTAAGAATTGAAGATCGCAAGGAGCAGGTCTTAAGGAATAAGACGATTCCGCTGGTCAAGGTTATCTGGGAACACCATGGAACTGAAGGAGCTACTTGGGAAAGCGAGGATGAAATGAAGAAGAAGTATCCGTACCTGTTTGAGTAGATCGATGTAATCTCCATTTTTGTTGTAAGGATTGGTGGACGTAAATTTCGAGGACGAAATTTTTTCTAAGAAGGGAAGAGTTGTAACAGTCTGAAAATTCGACCCAAATATCGGAATTTCTAAAAGAATGGAAACACTTCGTTAATACCCTCTGATCGACGCTCACTCAGGATTAGCTACCCTGAGATGACCAACCGAAGGGGAAAGGCTAACTGGGGAGAATTTTCCAAACAGCCGCCCGTTGGTCTGAGACAGAGACAGAGTCGTAAATTAATGAAATTGACCACGAAATGAAATCCGACTTCGGACAATCGAATTAGTAAGACAAACACAATTACCAAATAAAGTCAGTTTCAGAAATGTCGCCAGAAGGGCAGACAGCCGGTGTACGTCGAGAAGCAAGACGTCAATGGAAAATTACCGAAATGCCCCCGGTAAATGCTCAGTCCTTAGGATTAATAGAATTAGGATTTTTGAGAGTAGATTCGACTAATCAAAATCAAATCCTGTCTAAAATTCGTTCGCGCTCGAGACCCGATCGGTGCATTTGGCACGCAAATCGAGACAAGTCAAATCAGTTGTCAAATCAATCAATGTCAAGTCAAACCATCGGTCAATCATGGCACAAGTTCCAAGGCAATCCATCAAGTCAAATCTAAGTACATCAAGAGTACACATCATGTCCATGTCACTATTCCACCTAATTCCACCTACCATTATTTTGAATTTTTGTTTTATCTTGAATAAACTCTCTTCTCTCTCTCTCCTCACCCCTCATTCTCTCATTCGGCACTCTCTCTCCCGAAAACTCTTCCTCCCTTCTCAACTCTCTCTCGGCTTCTCTCCCTCCCGTTGCCGTGCCGCCCGAGCACTCCTCCACCGCGGGCCGCCGTTGTCCGTCATTCTCCTCCGTCGTCGCCACCTCGAGGTAAGCCTCTCTCCTCCCTTCTCCTTGTTGTCCCGTGGCCATGAGAGCCCTTGAAACCACACCTCAACCTCACCGTCCATCTCTCTCTCGGTGGCCCTTATGTAGCCGCCTTCGTCGTCGTCGATCATCGTCGTTCGGCCACCGCTCCTCACCGTCAACCATCCTCACTCCTTGGTAAGTATTCCAAGCTCCCTTGTTTTCATTTTCCATGACCCTTTAAAGCCGTTTGTCGACCAAGCCACCCGAATCTCCTTGTAGGCCGAAAAGCCCTCACGGCCATTCTTGCTTCGCCCGTCGTCGTCGTCATTTCCGCCCCATTTTCCGGTAAGCTCTACCCCTAATCTTGGTTTAGGTTAGTGGTATATGTTTGTGAAATATGAACTAGAGAGTTGAATGTGGTAATCTTGGAGGAAATGGCATGATTAAGGCTTGGACTAATCGGGGTAGTTTGGGTGATTAGTGGAATGGGCTTGGCCGAAGGCTTAGAGGCTTAGAGTGGGCTGGAAGTCTTGCAAAGTGGGCTGCAAATGGGTGATTCGGGCGTGTATGGAGTGGCCGAAATGTGTAAGTGGGTTTAGGAAATCAAATATAGAAAGTTGGGCTTGAAACAAGCTAACGGGCCGAAGTCATTCCAACGGAGTCGCCAATGGACGAAACTAACAACTTGAACGGGCCATAAAAACTTGAAAAGTGGGCTGCAAATGTGGGCTTAGGCGTGTACTTAGTGGGCCGAAGGGAAATAATGGGCTAGAAAGCTTTAAGATTAAGTAATTGGGCCAAAACTAATCAAAATGGGCCAAATCTAGCTAGTGGGCCACTAATGGACGAAAATCCTCTTAAATTGGGCCTAAATTAAGTCCATGAACATTAAAGAATGAAACCCAAAAATGTATATGGGCTTGGGTATTCAAATTGGGCCTAAAATAATGAATATGGGCTTGAATAGTAAACCTTTAGAAATGGGCTTGGGCCTCACACGAATTTAATAAAATAATAGGCCCAACCCATATGAATTAATTTAAGAATTAATCATTGGACCTCAACTATTGAAGTGGGCCTTAGGCCCAGTCGAACTTAGCTTGAGTAATTAGAGGCCCTTCATTAGATTAGACCTTGGTTTATATGGGCTCGATTAGTGGATTGTCCTTGGATAATTGATAGTATAGTAGACTTTTGTTTAAGATGTAAGGCGGACTTGGATTATCGAAACTTTGTGGATAGAGATAATTGATCTACGTCTGCTTGGCTCGTTGATCATGAGATGTATCAGTTGGTCGATTGATGTGCTCTGTCTTGCACTTATGATTATTGGCATGCATGCTCTGTGTTGAATTATTGATGTGATCATCTGGGCCCTGCATACATTCAGAGCATTGCATGAGTCACTGGGGATGTGACATGAGATTGTGCCCAGAGGGGAAGTGGAGAAAAAAGGGAGACCAACGTAAGGCGTCAGAAACGCAGTGTGGTACGGGCCTATGTGGCACCGAGATTACTGCCGTGTGGCACTGTTGGTAGCGCCCTGATGGGAGATGGAGAGAAAAGGGAGGCCAGCATAAGGCGTCCGAGACGCAGCGTGGCATGCCGTGTGGCACTATTGGTAGAGCCCTGATGGGAATTGGAGTGATAGGCGGGCTGATCCATGGGATCTGTGATGGCCGTTTGAGGCCTGTGGCATTTGCATAATGTTATTGCTGATTGGTGATATTGCCCGTCTGTATTGCATGAATTGTTGTGACGAAACTCGTATTGGCTATATGAGGCTTGATGATAACTGGGGAGATCGAGAGCGTTGAACTTTGAATCCTGAACCCTAGTTACTGGTTAGGACCGACCCCACTCGTATATCCTACCCTACGCTAGGATTAGTGGTGAGCTTGCTGAGTCCTCGACTCATTGGCGTTGGTTGCCACCTTTTTCAGATCCAGGTCGCTAGTGATGGATGTGCCACCGATGCTTTTTGGTCTGCCGATCCAGATGGACACCCTAGTTACCCTCCATTTTGATATGCACGCTACCCTGTGGCATAGGCATGTGACGACTGTACTCGTAGATCAGGGAGGTCCTTATTTGGTGCCCCATAGGTTTGAGGCTTGGTTTAGAGAGGGCCTACATGGCTTTGAGGGACCCCAGAGAGATTCCCCGATTCCCATGGAGGAGGACCCGTTTTGGCTCCAGCCTGCAGAATATGGAGGCCAAGTGATCGACCCCGACCCGAAGCAGGAGTTGCCGTCTCCAGGGCGCTCCGAGATAGATGGCCACGAGGAGGGCGATGCGATGGATACCGAGGAGGAGGATCCAGAGGAGGACCCTGTGGAGGATTCCGACGAGGAGGACTGAGTCATGGCAGAATCCCGATGTTTTGAGGATTAATAGAGCGTAGGATGATCTACAGCTAGTGGTTTTTCTTTTGGCAGTCTGTACCTAACGCTAATCGTATTTATGAAATGTTGTTTATGTTTATCTTGTCCATGCTACCCCTTTGCTATGTATGCTTGTGTGTATGGATAGGAGGCACGCTTCCGCAGGTATGAGAATTTGGCGCAAGTTGCGTCGTCTGGTCGCAACGAAGAGAAAGTATCCCTGGGCCGTCGCTTATCGTGAACCAGGCGAGCGCGAGGTGTATCTTCCGCAGGAACGGGATGCCGCGTTCCCGAGAAGGGATCCGGGGCGTGACATCCCAGTGCGAGTGGTATGAGAGCAAGGTCAGCTCGATACGAGACCGTTCGAGGTTTGGAGTGATAAGGCTGATGATTTTGGGGTAGTTAGTTAGACAGACCCTAGACCTAAGGATTAGGAAGGGTAGAATGCATGATTTGGTTGGCGTATGTGATTGCTTAGCGGAATTGATTGTCTAGAGTAACCTTGGGATAAGGTATTTCATGCTAAGCTGCAGGTGCGTCAGGACCTGAGGTAAGGTTCTATGGCAGAGCCCCATGAGTTGGGCGTTTGGATGCTAATTGCTGAATGTTAGTCTGTGAGGTATTGCATGTGATTGTATGCCTAGTCGGCTGTCGTGCGCTGCTTGACCATCATGCATTGCATGATTTCTGCACCGAAAGCAAAATGGTTTAGAAATGGAAGATTATTGTTGAAAAAGGAGATTTGGATTTTGAAAGAAATGCATGCATTCATGTTGTTGGATTTGGTGACCGTCAGCCTGGTATGGGACAGGATTGACGGGACGTCTAAAAACTGTGATGAAGCGTGGTATGGGACACGTGGAGTGGGATTCTCTTTGTCTATGAATTTCTTAGGACAACTGTTCGCACCAAGAAACGATGAGGGCGGGGAGTGGTCGCCGGGGCAAAGACCTGATCAAGGAAGCGGCTCCCGACAGGCTTCTAGTTGAGGTTGCGAACAGAGTGGCCTGGGTTATGCATTTGCAGGGTTGAGTCTAGATGTCGACCGGGTTCAACTGCATTTAAGCTGCAGCGATTATTTACATGCATATACATGTCGGTGGACGCGACAGTAGACGAAAGCTTGGTTGCTAGATTTAGAATTTCGAATTCCTGAATGGGAATTTCGTTTGTTTTAGGTGTGAGTTTTAGCGAGGATGAGCAATAGGGGCAGAAGACCGACTGCTGGTGCATCGAGCTCGAGGGCTCCTGAGTCTGAAGGGGACCCTAGGATCGAAGAGATGATGAGAGTTCTGACTGAAGTGAGTAACTTGATGGCTAGGCAAGCTGCTGAGAGAGCTGCCACTGTTGCCCAAGCAGCTGAGGCCGCATTGGCCGCTGCGAATGGTGCCAATGGAGGCAATGGGCATGGAAATGGAGGACGTCAGACTCATCACGTTGTGGAACAGTTTCTGAAGTTGCAGCCGTCGAAGCTTGATGGCAGTGGTGGTCCCGAGGTAGCTGCCTTGTGGATTGAGCAGCTGGAGAAGGCTTTTACTGTGTTGGGTTGCGCAGATGAGGAAAAGGTCTCGTTGGAAACTTATCAGCTTCAAGGGACTGCAGACGACTGGTGGAAGGCCACTAGAGGGCGAGTCTTTCCGGATGGCATGAGGCCAAATTGGGCCGCCTTCTGTGCAGCATTTAATGGAAAGTATTTCTCTGAGGCAGCCCAGGAAAGGAAAATGGAAGAATTCATCAGGCTCCACCAAGGATCGTTGACTGTGGACCAGTACGAAGGTGAATTTGCCAGTGTCACGCCCCGGATCCCTTCTCGGGAACGCGGCATCCCGTTCCTGCGGAAGATACACCTCGCGCTCGCCTGGTTCACGATAAGCGGCGGCCCAGGGATACTTTCTCTTCGTCGCGACCAGACGACGCAACTTGCGCCAAATTCTCATACCTGCGGAAGCGTGCCTCCTATCCATACACACAAGCATACATAGCAAAGGGGTAGCATGGACAAGATAAACATAAACAACATTTCATAAATACGATTAGCGTTAGGTACAGACTACCAAAAGAAAAACCACTAGCTGTAGATCATCCTACGCTCTATTAATCCTCAAAACATCGGGATTCTGCCATGACTCAGTCCTCCTCGTCGGAATCCTCCACAGGGTCCTCCTCTGGATCCTCCTCCTCGGTATCCATCGCATCGCCCTCCTCGTGGCCATCTATCTCGGAGCGCCATGGAGACGGCAACTCCTGCTTCGGGTCGGGGTCGATCACCTGGCCTCCATATTCGGCAGGCTGGAGCCAAAACGGGTCCTCCTCCATGGGAATCGGGGAATCTCTCTGGGGTCCCTCGAAGCCATGCAGGCCCTCTCTAAACCAAGCCTCGAATCTATGGGGCACTAAATAAGGACCTCCCTGATCTACGAGTACAGTCGTCACATGCCTATGCCACAGAGTAGCGTGCATATCAAAATGGAGGGTAACCTGGGTGTCCATCTGGATCGGCAGACCAAAAAGCATCGGTGGCACATCCATCACTGGTGACCTGGATCTGAAAAAGGTGGCAACCAACGCCAGTGAGTCGAGGACTCAGCAAGCTCACCACTAATCCTAGCGTAGGGTAGGATATACAAGTGGGGTCGGTCCTAACCAGTAACTAGGGTTTGGTACCCGGAGTCCAACGCTCTCGATCTCCCCAGTTTTCATCACACCTCATATAGTCGGTACGAGTTTCATCACAATGGTTCATGCAATAAAGACGGGCAATATCAACAATCAGCAATCATGGTATGCAATGCCACAGGCCTCAAACGGCCATCATAGATCCCAAGGATCAGCCCGCCTATCACTCCAATTCCCATCAGGGCTCTACCAACAGTGCCACACGGCATGCCACGCTGCGTCTCGGACGCCTTATGCTGGCCTCCCTTTTCTCTCCATCTCCCATCAGGGCGCTACCAACAGTGCCACACGGCATAAATCTCGGTGCCACATAGGCCCGTACCACACTGCGTTTCTGACGCCTTACGTTGGTCTCCCTTTTCTCTCCACTTCCCCTCAGGGCACAATCTCATGTCACATCTCTAGTGACTCATGCAATGCTCTGAATGTATGCAGGGCCCAGATGATCACATCAATAACTCAACACAGAGCATGCATGCAGATGAATGTAAGTGCAAGAGCAGAGCACGTCATTCAATCAACCAATAAACCTCATGTTCATCAAGCCAAACAGACATATATCGTATGCCTCTACTCTGGAAGTCTCGATCATCTAGTTCGCCTTACATCTCATACAAGAATCTACCATGCCATCACTTACCCAAGGGCAATCCACTAATCGAGCCCATATAAACCAAGGTCTAATCTAATTAAGAACCCTTAATTAATCGAGCTAAGTTCGACTGGGCCTAAGGCCCACTTCAATAGTTGAGGTCCAATGATTAATTATTAATTTAATTCACATGGGTTGGGCCTATTATTTTATTAATTTCGTGCGAGGCCCAAGCCCATTTCTAAAGGTTTACTATTCAAGCCCATATTCATTATTTTAGGCCCAATTCAAGTACCCAAGCCCATATACATTTTTGGGTTTCATTCTTTAATGTTCATGGACTTAATTTAGGCCCAATTAAATAAGATTTTCGTCCATTAGTGGCCCACTAACTAGATGTGGCCCATTTTGATTAGTTTTGGCCCAATTACTTGATTTTTAAAGCTTTCAAGCCCATTAGTTCCCTTTGGCCCATTATGTACACGCCTAAGTCCACATTTGCAGCCCACTAATCATGTTTTCAAGGCCCATTCAAGTTGTTAGTTTCGTCCATTGGCAAGTCCATTAGGATATCTTAGGCCCGTTAACTTGTTTTTGATCAAATTAGTGCAAGTTAAGCCCCCTAAGCCCAATAACACCTCACGGCCTCTCCACCACACACTTACCTCATCATTTGCAGCCCACACTTAGCATTTTAAGGCCCATTTCACACGCTAACAGCCCCTCTCTTGGCCCAAATCCGCATACTAGTCCATTAGCCTCAACTAATCCAACCTTAATCACACACTAACCTTCTTAATCACAATCACTAGCCCATAATACCACCCCACATACACATATACAACTAGCCTAGTCCAAGATTAGTGGTAGAGCTTACCGGAAATGGGTCGGAAATGACGACGACGACGGGCGGAGCAAGAATGGCCGTGAGGGCTTTTCGGCCTACAAGGAGGATCGGGTTGGCTTGGTCGGCAAACGACTTTAAAGGGTCATGGAAAATGAAGACAAAGGAGCTCGGAATACTTACCAAGGAGTGAGGATGGTTGACGGTGAGGAGCGGTGGCCGAACGACGATGATCGACGACGACGAAGGGCTAGACGAGCACGGCACCGAGAGGAAGAGAGAGACGGTGAAGTTAGATCGGGGTGGCTTCGAGGTGGTTTTCAACTATGAAGTAGCAAGGAGAAGGGAGGAGAGAGGCTTACCTCGAGGTGGCGACGACGGAGAAGGATGGCGGACAACGGTGGCCCGCGGTGAAGGAGTGCTCGGGCGGCACGGCCACGGGAGGGAGAGAAGCCGAGAGAGAGTTGAGAAGAGAGGAGAGGTTTCGGGAGGGAGAGTGAGGGAGAGAGAGTGCCGAATGAGAGAATGAGGGGTGAGGAGAGAGAGAAGAGAGTTTATTCAAGATAAAACAAAAATTCAAAATAATGGTAGGTGGAATTAGGTGGAATAGTGACATGGATTTGATGTGTACTCTTGATGTACTTGGATTTGACTTGATGGATTGCCTTGGAAATTGTGCCATGATGGATTTGATTGATTGACAAGACATTTGATTGATTTGACAACTGATTTGACTTGTCTCGATTTGCGTGCCAAATGCACCGATCGGGTCTCGAGCGCGAACGAATTTTAGACAGGATTTGATTTCGATCGGTCGATTCTACTCTCAAAAATCCTAATTCTATTAATCCTAAGGACTGAGCATTTACCGGGGGCATTTCGGTAATTTTCCATTGACGTCTTGCTTCTCGACGTACACCGGCTGTCTGCCCTTCTGGCGACATTTCTGAAACTGACTTTATTTCTTAATTGTGTTTGTCTTACTAATTCGATTGTCCGAAGTCGGATTTCATTTCGTGGTCAATTTCATTAATTTACGACTCTGTCTCTGTCTCAGACCAACGGGCGACTGTTTGGAAAATTCTCCCCAGTTAGCCTTTCCCCTTCGGTTGGTCATCTCAGGGTAGCTAATCCTGAGTGAGCGTCGATCAGAGGGTATTAACGAAGTGTTTCCATTCCTTTAGAAATTCCGATATTTGGGTCGAATTTTCAGACTGTTACAGCCAGGCTGTCCAAGTTCGCACGAAGGCTGATTGACGACCCATGGGATAAGGCCAGGAGACTCAGGGAAGGATTGAGGCCTGAGTTGAAGAGTATGATCATCGCCACTGGGCTAAGGGACTACAATGAGATTTATGAGCGAGCCCTGGCGATAGAGCGAGATCTGCAGGAGAAGGCCGCCGCATCTGGATCGCGGTTTGTGCCAAGGGGGAACTTCAGGGACTTCGGCAAGAGGCCAGTGAAGGACGCCCGCAGGTTCGTTCCACCTGCAAGGGGAACCCTGGGAAAACCATCGTTCTTTGGGAATCAGGTCTGCCGTGACTGTGGCAGGAGGCATGGGAACAGCCCTTGCCCAAGGAAAACTGGAGGCTGCTTTGGATGTGGCCAGACAGGGCATATCTTGAGGAACTGCCCGAGAAGAGGTCCGAGACCCCCGTTCCAGCAGCAACCGCTGCAGCCGCAGATGGTGAATGCTCCGCAAGGAAACCAGAACCATCCGCCTGCTCAGGGACGAGTATATGCAATGGCGCGCAAGGACGCTGAGAATGCGCCAGGGGTGATCACAGGTACCGTTTCTCTCTGTAGTCATACCGCTTATGCCTTGTTTGATCCGGGAGCGTCGCACTCTTTTGTATCTGCACGTTTTGTTGAGTTGTCTGGGATGAATGTTAAGCCATTGGATGTGACCTTGCATGTAACCACCCCGTTGAAGGATAGAGTAATTATTGCGTTAGGATGTAAGGGGTGTAAGTTAGCTCTGGACGATAGGGAAGAAGAAATTGACTTAGCTGTTCTGCCCATGTATGATTTTGATGTGATTGTTGGTATGGATTGGCTAGTCAGGCATGGTGCAGTGGTAGACTGTAGTAGGAGTATCATACAGCTAAACCCAGTAGGCCACCCTGGGTATGAATTTAAGGGAAATCGTGGAGAAACGTCGATTCCTTGGATCTCATCTCTAGAGGCGACCAAGTTGATGGATGAAGGTTGCCTGGGATTTTTGGCATCAGTATTAGATTCGTCTGCCCTAGAAATGAAGTTAGAAGAAGTGCCTGTAGTAAGTGAGTATCCAGATGTATTTCCTCAAGAGTTGCCTGGATTGCCACCTGAGCGTGAAGTAGAATTTATGATTGAATTGGCACCTGGAACAGAGCCGATCTCGAAAGCACCGTATAGGATGTCGTTATCGGAATTGAAGGAATTGAAGGTGCAAATGCAGGAGCTGCTGGATAAAGGATTTATCCGCCCCAGTGCTTCACCATGGGGAGCTCCGGTGCTGTTTGTTAAGAAAAAGGATGGATCACTAAGGCTGTGCATCGATTACAGACAGCTGAACCAAGTGACGATCAAGAATAAGTATCCTCTACCAAGGATTGATGACCTGTTCGACCAACTTCAAGGCGCCTGCGTGTTCTCCAAGATAGACCTAAGGACAGGCTATCACCAGTTAAGGATTAAGAAAGAGGATGTGCCTAAGACTGCTTTTAGGACGAGATATGGGCACTATGAGTTCACCGTTATGCCGTTTGGATTGACAAATGCTCCAGCCGCATTTATGGATATGATGAATCGAGTGTTCAAGGAGTTTTTGGATCAATTCGTGATAGTCTTCATTGATGACATCTTGGTATATTCGAAGAGTTCTGAGGACCACGAAGAACACTTAAGGATCATCCTGCGAACGCTAAGGGAACATTCGCTGTATGCGAAGTTCAGTAAGTGTGAGTTCTGGCTGAGCAGAGTGGCATTTCTTGGTCATATAGTATCTGGAGAAGGGATATCAGTGGACCCATCTAAGATTGAAGCAGTAGAGAAATGGCCGAGACCTACGACCGTGACGGAAGTGCGAAGTTTCCTTGGATTGGCTGGGTATTATAGACGCTTCGTGGAAAGATTCTCTGTGATAGCGTCTCCTCTGACGCGTTTGTTGAAGAAGGAAACAAAGTTTCAATGGACTGAGAAATGCGAGGAGAGTTTTCAAGAGTTGAAGGATCGATTGACTTCCGCACCAGTCTTAACCATTCCGTCTGGACCAGGAGGATTTGAGATATACAGCGATGCGTCATTAAGAGGATTGGGGTGTGTCTTGATGCAGCATGGACGAGTGGTAGCGTATGCGTCTCGACAGTTGAGGCCGCATGAGATGAATTACCCGACGCACGACTTGGAGTTAGCTGCGATTGTCTTTGCATTGAAGATTTGGAGGCATTATCTGGTGGGAGAGAAATTCCAGATTTTTACGGACCATCAGAGTTTGAAGTATCTGTTCTCGCAGAAGGAGCTGAATATGAGGCAGCGTCGTTGGATGGAGTTGTTTAAGGACTACGACTGCGATATTTTGTACCATCCAGGAAAGGCGAATAAGGTGGCAGATGCTCTGAGTAGGAAGTCGAGCATTGCGCATATGATGGTCAAGGAGTGGACATTACTGGAGGAAATTAGAGACTCTGAGTTTAAGATGGAGGTTGGAAGCCTCTCGAGTCTGCTGGCTACGTTGCGGATCGAACCAGAGATTCAGCTAAGAATCAAGGAGATGCAATCTACAGACCCGGACATTCAGAAGATTGTGGCGATGAATGCAGACGAGAGGAAGGCCGAGTTCCAAGTGACTGCTGACGGAACATTGAAGTTTAGAGGACGTCTGTGCGTGCCTAATGACGAGGCGCTAAAGGAAAAGATTTTGTCCGAGGCACACAGAAGTAACTACAGTATTCATCTAGGGAGTACTAAGATGTATCAGAATTTGCGTCAGCACTATTGGTGGAAAGGAATGAAGGTGGATGTGGCTAAGCATGTAGCTAAGTGTCTGACGTGTCAACAGGTAAAGGCACAGCATTGCAAGCCTGGAGGATTATTGCAACCATTGGAAGTCCCAGAGTGGAAATGGGAGCATGTCACTATGGATTTTGTGACAGGATTGCCAAGGAGTCAGAGAGGCAATGATTCGATTTGGGTAATAGTGGACAGACTGACGAAATCAGCTCATTTCATTGCAGTACGAAAGGACTCTACCTTGGAAAAGTTGGCTGAATTGTACGTGAGGCAGATAGTGAGATTGCACGGGGTACCAGTAAGTATTGTATCAGACAGAGATCCTCGTTTCACAGCGACGTTTTGGAAGAGTTTGCAGGGTGCTTTGGGAACCGAGTTGAGATACAGTACAGCCTACCACCCTCAGACAGATGGTCAGTCGGAAAGGACGATACAGACTTTAGAAGACATGCTGAGAGCTTGTGTGATTGATTTCAAAGGAGGTTGGGAAGAGCAGTTGCATTTGGTGGAATTCGCCTACAACAACAGTTATCAACAGAGTATCAGAATGGCACCGTTTGAGGCGTTGTATGGGAGAGCTTGCAGAACTCCGATTTGTTGGGACGAGGTTGGTGAGAAAAGCATAACAGGCCCAGAATTAGTGCAGCAGTCAGTTGAGGCAGTCAGAGTGATCAGAGACAGATTGAGGACTGCGCAGAGTAGGCAGAAGAGTTATGCAGACAAGAGACGTAAGCCATTGGAATTCCAAGTTGGAGATCATGTGTTTCTGAAGGTGTCGCCGATGCGAGGACTATCTCGGTTTGGCAAGAAAGGAAAGCTGAGTCCAAGATTTGTTGGGCCATTCGAGATCCTGGAAAAGATCGGAACACTGGCTTATCGTCTAGCATTGCCGCCGAACTTATCGTAGATTCATAATGTGTTTCATGTTTCAATGCTTCGAAAGTACGAGCCGGACCCTGGCCATATACTCGATCATGAAGTCATTGAAATGGATGACCGCGTCTCATACGTGGAAAGGCCAGTAAGAATTGAAGATCGCAAGGAGCAGGTCTTAAGGAATAAGACGATTCCGCTGGTCAAGGTTATCTGGGAACACCATGGAACTGAAGGAGCTACTTGGGAAAGCGAGGATGAAATGAAGAAGAAGTATCCGTACCTGTTTGAGTAGATCGATGTAATCTCCATTTTTGTTGTAAGGATTGGTGGACGTAAATTTCGAGGACGAAATTTTTTCTAAGAAGGGAAGAGTTGTAACAGTCTGAAAATTCGACCCAAATATCGGAATTTCTAAAAGAATGGAAACACTTCGTTAATACCCTCTGATCGACGCTCACTCAGGATTAGCTACCCTGAGATGACCAACCGAAGGGGAAAGGCTAACTGGGGAGAATTTTCCAAACAGCCGCCCGTTGGTCTGAGACAGAGACAGAGTCGTAAATTAATGAAATTGACCACGAAATGAAATCCGACTTCGGACAATCGAATTAGTAAGACAAACACAATTACCAAATAAAGTCAGTTTCAGAAATGTCGCCAGAAGGGCAGACAGCCGGTGTACGTCGAGAAGCAAGACGTCAATGGAAAATTACCGAAATGCCCCCGGTAAATGCTCAGTCCTTAGGATTAATAGAATTAGGATTTTTGAGAGTAGATTCGACTAATCAAAATCAAATCCTGTCTAAAATTCGTTCGCGCTCGAGACCCGATCGGTGCATTTGGCACGCAAATCGAGACAAGTCAAATCAGTTGTCAAATCAATCAATGTCAAGTCAAACCATCGGTCAATCATGGCACAAGTTCCAAGGCAATCCATCAAGTCAAATCTAAGTACATCAAGAGTACACATCATGTCCATGTCACTATTCCACCTAATTCCACCTACCATTATTTTGAATTTTTGTTTTATCTTGAATAAACTCTCTTCTCTCTCTCTCCTCACCCCTCATTCTCTCATTCGGCACTCTCTCTCCCGAAAACTCTTCCTCCCTTCTCAACTCTCTCTCGGCTTCTCTCCCTCCCGTTGCCGTGCCGCCCGAGCACTCCTCCACCGCGGGCCGCCGTTGTCCGTCATTCTCCTCCGTCGTCGCCACCTCGAGGTAAGCCTCTCTCCTCCCTTCTCCTTGTTGTCCCGTGGCCATGAGAGCCCTTGAAACCACACCTCAACCTCACCGTCCATCTCTCTCTCGGTGGCCCTTATGTAGCCGCCTTCGTCGTCGTCGATCATCGTCGTTCGGCCACCGCTCCTCACCGTCAACCATCCTCACTCCTTGGTAAGTATTCCAAGCTCCCTTGTTTTCATTTTCCATGACCCTTTAAAGCCGTTTGTCGACCAAGCCACCCGAATCTCCTTGTAGGCCGAAAAGCCCTCACGGCCATTCTTACTTCGCCCGTCGTCGTCGTCATTTCCGCCCCATTTTCCGGTAAGCTCTACCCCTAATCTTGGTTTAGGTTAGTGGTATATGTTTGTGAAATATGAACTAGAGAGTTGAATGTGGTAATCTTGGAGGAAATGGCATGATTAAGGCTTGGACTAATCGGGGTAGTTTGGGTGATTAGTGGAATGGGCTTGGCCGAAGGCTTAGAGGCTTAGAGTGGGCTGGAAGTCTTGCAAAGTGGGCTGCAAATGGGTGATTCGGGCGTGTATGGAGTGGCCGAAATGTGCAAGTGGGTTTAGGAAATCAAATATAGAAAGTTGGGCTTGAAACAAGCTAACGGGCCGAAGTCATTCCAACGGAGTCGCCAATGGACGAAACTAACAACTTGAATGGGCCATAAAAACTTGAAAAGTGGGCTGCAAATGTGGGCTTAGGCGTGTACTTAGTGGGCCGAAGGGAAATAATGGGCTAGAAAGCTTTAAGATTAAGTAATTGGGCCAAAACTAATCAAAATCGGGCCAAATCTAGCTAGTGGGCCACTAATGGACGAAAATCCTCTTAAATTGGGCCTAAATTAAGTCCATGAACATTAAAGAATGAAACCCAAAAATGTATATGGGCTTGGGTATTCAAATTGGGCCTAAAATAATGAATATGGGCTTGAATAGTAAACCTTTAGAAATGGGCTTGGGCCTCACACGAATTTAATAAAATAATAGGCCCAACCCATATGAATTAATTTAAGAATTAATCATTGGACCTCAACTATTGAAGTGGGCCTTAGGCCCAGTCGAACTTAGCTTGAGTAATTAGAGGCCCTTCATTAGATTAGACCTTGGTTTATATGGGCTCGATTAGTGGATTGTCCTTGGATAATTGATAGTATAGTAGACTTTTGTTTAAGATGTAAGGCGGACTTGGATTATCGAAACTTTGTGGATAGAGATAATTGATCTACGTCTGCTTGGCTCGTTGATCATGAGATGTATCAGTTGGTCGATTGATGTGCTCTGTCTTGCACTTATGATTATTGGCATGCATGCTCTGTGTTGAATTATTGATGTGATCATCTAGGCCCTGCATACATTCAGAGCATTGCATGAGTCACTGGGGATGTGACATGAGATTGTGCCCAGAGGGGAAGTGGAGAAAAAAGGGAGACCAACGTAAGGCGTCAGAAATGCAGTGTGGTACGGGCCTATGTGGCACCGAGATTACTGCCGTGTGGCACTGTTGGTAGCGCCCTGATGGGAGATGGAGAGAAAAGGGAGGCCAGCATAAGGCGTCCGAGACGCAGCGTGGCATGCCGTGTGGCACTGTTGGTAGAGCCCTGATGGGAATTGGAGTGATAGGCGGGCTGATCCATGGGATCTGTGATGGCCGTTTGAGGCCTGTGGCATTTGCATAATGTTATTGCTGATTGGTGATATTGCTCGTCTGTATTGCATGAATTGTTGTGACGAAACTCGTATTGGCTATATGAGGCTTGATGATAACTGGGGAGATCGAGAGCGTTGAACTTTGAATCCTGAACCCTAGTTACTGGTTAGGACCGACCCCACTCGTATATCCTACCCTACGCTAGGATTAGTGGTGAGCTTGCTGAGTCCTCGACTCATTGGCGTTGGTTGCCACCTTTTTCAGATCCAGGTCGCTAGTGATGGATGTGCCACCGATGCTTTTTGGTCTGCCGATCCAGATGGACACCCTGGTTACCCTCCATTTTGATATGCACGCTACCCTGTGGCATAGGCATGTGACGACTGTACTCGTAGATCAGGGAGGTCCTTATTTGGTGCCCCATAGGTTTGAGGCTTGGTTTAGAGAGGGCCTACATGGCTTTGAGGGACCCCAGAGAGATTCCCCGATTCCCATGGAGGAGGACCCGTTTTGGCTCCAGCCTGCAGAATATGGAGGCCAAGTGATCGACCCCGACCCGAAGCAGGAGTTGCCGTCTCCAGGGCGCTCCGAGATAGATGGCCACGAGGAGGGCGATGCGATGGATACCGAGGAGGAGGATCCAGAGGAGGACCCTGTGGAGGATTCCGACGAGGAGGACTGAGTCATGGCAGAATCCCGATGTTTTGAGGATTAATAGAGCGTAGGATGATCTACAGCTAGTGGTCTTTCTTTTGGCAGTCTGTACCTAACGCTAATCGTATTTATGAAATGTTGTTTATGTTTATCTTGTCCATGCTACCCCTTTGCTATGTATGCTTGTGTGTATGGATAGGAGGCACGCTTCCGCAGGTATGAGAATTTGGCGCAAGTTGCGTCGTCTGGTCGCGACGAAGAGAAAGTATCCCTGGGCCGTCGCTTATCGTGAACCAGGCGAGCGCGAGGTGTATCTTCCGCAGGAACGGGATGCCGCGTTCCCGAGAAGGGATCCGAGGCGTGACATGGCCTCCCTTTTCTCTCCATTTCCCATCAGGGTACAATCTCAGTGCCACACGGCATATACCACACTGCGTTTCTGACGCCTTACGTTGTCTCCCTTTTCTTCTACTTCCCCTCAGGGCATAATCTCACGTCGCATCTCCGGTGACTCATGCAATGCTCTGAATGTATGCAGGGCCCAAATGATCACATCAATAATTCAACACAGGGCATGCACGCCAAGAAACATAAGTACAAGAGCAGAGCACGTCATTCATCCATTCAATAAATCTCATGCTCATCATACCAAACAGACGTAGGTCAAGTGCCTCTACTCTCGAACTTCCGATCATCTAAGCTTGCCATACATCTTACACGCAATCCTATCATACCATTACTTATCCAAGGGCAACTGTCACGCCCCTGATCCCCACTCGGGAACACGGCATCCCGTTCCTGCGGAAGATATACCTCGCACTCGCCTGGTTCACGATATGCGACGGCCCAGGAAAATTTTCGCTTTGTCGCGACCAGGCGACGCGGCCTTCAACGAACTTTCATACCTGCGGAAGCGTGCCTCCTATCCATCCACACAAGCATACAAAGCAAAGGGTAGCATAGATAGAGTAAATACAAACAGCATTATATACATATCAAGCGTTAGGTACAGACCCCGAAAGGAAACCACAACCTGCTGCCTAACCTACGCCTTCACTAACATCAAAATACCAGGCCAGCATCAGAAACTCAGTCCTCCTCAGGCTCCTCGTCGGAATCCTCCACGGGGTCCTCCTCTGGATCCTCCTCATCTGTATCTATGGCATCGCCCTCCTCGTAGCCATCAATCTCAGATCGTCTCGAGGACGGCAACTCCTGCAGTGGGTCGGGATCGATCACCTGGCCTCCATACTCGGCAGGCTGCAGCCATAATGGGTCCTCCTCCATGGGTATCGGGGAATCTCTCTGGGGTCCCTCAAAGCCATAAAGGCCCTCTCTAAACCAAGCCTCGAACCTATGGGGTACAAGGTAGGGTCCACCCTGATCTACTAGTACAGTCGTCACATGCCTATGCCACAAGGTGGCGTGCATATCAAAATGGAGGGTGATGTGAGTGTCCATCTGAATCGGCAGTCCAAAAAGCATCGGCGGAGCGGCCATCACTAATGACCTGGATCTGAAAAAGGAGGCAACCAACGCCAGTGAGTCGAGGACTCAGCAAGCTCACCACTAATCCTAGCGTAGGGTAGGATATACAAGCGGGGTCGGTCCTAACCAATATCTAGGTTTCAGGGTTCAGGGTCCAACCACTCTCGATCTCCCCAGATACTATAACTCATCGTAATCAATACGAACCACATAATAATACAAGTTGTACAATACAGACGGGCAATATCAAACAATCAGCAATCATGTCATGCAATGCTGCAGGCCTCAAGCGGCCATCACGGATCCCATGGATCAGCCCGCCTATCACTCCAATTCCCATCAGGGCTCAATCTCGATGCCACACGGCAAATACCACACTGCGTTTCTGACGCCTTACATTGGTCTCCCTTTTCTCTCCATTTCCCCATCTTGGGCACATTCTCATGTCACATCTTCGGTGACTCATGCAATGCTCTGAATGTATGCGGGGCCCAAACGATTGCATCAGTAATTCAAACACATAGCATGCATGCCAAAGTACACAAGTACAAGAACAGAGTACATCAATCGATCGTCTAATAAAATCTCATGTTCATCATGCCATACGATCGTAAGATCAGTACTAGACATTCAGATTCTCGATCATCTAGGCTCGCATTAACAACTTACTCGCGATCCGGTCATACTATTGCTCACCATAGGCGATCCCCTAATTGAACCCATATAAACCAAGGTTTAACCTAAGTAAGGGTCTAATTAATTAAGTTAAGTTCGACTAGGCCTAAGGCCCACTTCAAGAGTTGAGGTCCAATAATAAATTCTTAAATTAAATCATATGGGTTGGGCCTATTATTTTATTAATTTCGCGTGAGGCCCAAGCCCATTTTTAAAGATTTACTATTTAAGCCCATTTCCATTATTTTAGGCCCAAATTGATAACCCAAGCCCATATACACTTTTGGGTTTCATTCTTTAATGTTCGTGGACATAAATTAGGCCCAATTTAAGTTGATTTTCGTCCATTAGTGGTCCATTGGTTTGATTAGGCCCAATTAGTTTAGTTTTGGCCCAACTACTTGAAATAAAGGCCCCTAAGCCCAACACCTTACTTTGGCCCATTAAACCCCACGCCTAAGCCCATCATTTCGGTCCATCAACCATGTTTTTGAGGCCCATTCAAGTTTCCAATCTCGTCCATTTGCAAGCCCACTAAAGAATTTTAGGCCCGTTTACTTATTTTAGGTTAAATTAGCCCAAATTAAGTCCCTTAGGCCCATTAGTTGGTTCGGCCCACTCTTTCACACGCCTAACCCATTCTTCGCAGCCCATAGTCACATTTTTGAGCCCAATTCGCGAACTGGCAGCCTCCTCATTCGGCCCACACAAGGTTTCTACATGATAGCCTAATGTAAACTTCACCATAACCTCATATTCTCCTCACATCAAGCTTAACCAGCCTCTAACATGTTTCCCCTACATGCATATACGACTAACCTAAGCTAGAGTTAGTAGTAGAGCTTACCAAATGAAGTGGAATGGTGATGACAACGAAGGGTACACCGGGCGGCCGAGAGAGTGCTAACGGCAAGGGAGGAGTGGGCGGCGGTTTGTGGTTGCTCCGGCGAGTCCACGAGGTTCCACGGTCCCTAAGACATCATCCCACGAGTCAAGGGAGGTGAGGAGATGGAGAAACCAGCTACGGTGGCCAGGGAATGATGAAACGACGACGACGACGGGGAATGGCCGAACAACCAAGGGAGAGAGAGAGACGGTGAAGGTTGGTCGGGCCTCCTTGAGGCCTCAAGGCCACGAAAAGAAGAGAAAAGGAGTTGAGGGACTTACCGAATGAAGATGGAACGGCGGTGGCGGCGGAGGAAGCTCGGACGGCGACGGCAATGTGGCGGAGCGGGCGGCCGGGCGAGCAAACAAGAAGGGAAAGGAAGAAGAAGAAGGAAATGAAGAAGAGAGGGAGAGATTTCGGGAGAGAGGGGAGTGAGGGAGTGGCCGAAAATGAGGGGTGAGGGAGAGAGAATGAGGCTTAATCCAAGTTTGAATTTAAGATGGTGGGAGTTGGTAATGGGGTAATAGTAGTTTAGGTGTACTTTGATGTGAGACTTGTACCTTGGATTTGACTTGATAGATTTTCCTTGGAAATTGAACCATGATTGACCAATGGATTTGACTGATGGATTGACAAGACATCGATTGATTTGACAACTGATTTGACTTGTCTCGATTTGCGTGCCAAATGCACATATCGGGTCCCGAGCACGAACGAATTTCGGACAGGATTTGATTTCGATTTACCGAATCTACACCCAAAAATCCTAATTCAACTAATCCTAAGGACTGAGCATTTACCGGGGGCATTTCGGTAATTTTCCAATCACGTCTTGCTTCACGACGTACACCGGCTGTCTGCCCTTCTGGCGACATTTCTGAAACTGACTTCAGTTCTTAATTGTTTTTATCTTACTGATTCGATTGTCCAAAGTCGGATTTCATTTTGTGGTCAATCTCATTAAGTAACGACTCTGTCTTTGTCTCAGACCAACGGGCGGCTGTTTGGAAAATTCTTCCCAGATAGCCTTTTCCCTTCGGTTAGTCATCTCAGGGTAGCTAATCCTAAGTGAGCGTCGATCAGAGTGTATTAACGAAGTATTTCCATTCATTTAGAAATTTCGATAATTGGGTCGAATTTTCAGACTGTCACAATTCTTCCCTTCTTATAAAAATTTCGTCCTCGAAATTTACATCCATCAATCCTTACAACAAAACAGAAATTACACTGAGCTACCCAAACAAATACGGATACTTCTTCTTCATTTCGTCCTCGCTTTCCCAAGTTGCTCCTTCAGTCCCATGGTGCTCCTAGATAACTTTGACCAACGGTATTGTCTTGTTCCTCAAGACCTGCTCCTTACGATCTTCAATCCTTACTGGCCTTTCCACGTACGAGACGCGGTCATCCATTTCAATGACTTCATGATCGAGTATTTGGCCAGGGTCCGGCTCGTACTTCCGAAGCATCGACACATGAAACACATTATGAATTTGCGATAAGTTTGGCGGCAGTGCAAGACGGTAAGCTAATGTCCTGATCTTCTCCAAAATCTCGAATGGCCCAACAAATCTTGGACTCAGTTTTCCTTTCTTGCCAAACCGAGATAGTCCTCGCATCGGCGACACCTTTAGGAAGACATGATCTCCAACTTGAAACTCCAACGGTTTACGTCTCCTGTCTGCATAGCTCTTCTGCCTACTCTGAGCGGTCCTCAGTCTATCTCTAATCACCCTGACTGCCTCGACTGACTGCTGTACTAATTCCGGGCCTGTTATACTTTTCTCGCCAACTTCGTCCCAACAAATCGGAGTTCTGCAAGCTCTCCCATACAATGCCTCAAACGGTGCCATTCTGATACTCTGCTGATAGCTGTTGTTGTAAGCAAATTCCACCAAGTGTAACTGTTCTTCCCAGCCTCCTTTGAAATCGATTACACACGCTCTCAGCATGTCCTCCAGAGTCTGTATAGTCCTTTCCGACTGACCGTCTGTCTGAGGATGATAGGCTGTACTGAATCTCAATTCGGTTCCCAAAGCACCCTGCAAACTCTTCCAAAACGTAGCTGTGAAACGAGGATCTCTGTCCGATACAATGCTTACTGGTACCCCATACAATCTCACTATCTGCCTCACGTACAATTCAGCCAACTTTTCCAAGGTAGAGTCCTTTCGTACTGCAATGAAATGAGCTGATTTCGTCAGTCTGTCCACTATTACCCATATCGAATCATTGCCTCTCTGACTTCTTGGCAATCCTGTCACAAAATCCATAGTGATGCCAAAAATCCCAGATAACCTTCATCCATCAGTTTGGTCGCTTCTAACGACGAAATCCAAGGAATCGACGTTCCTCCTCGATTTCCTCTAAATTCATACCCAGGATGACCTACTGGGTTTAGCTGTACCATACTTCTACCACAGTCTATCACTACCCCATGTCTAACCAACCAATCCATGCCAACAATCACGTCGAAATCATACATAGGCAAAACAGCTAAATCGATCTCTTCCTCTCTATCGCCCAGAACTAACTTACACCCCTTACATCCTAACGCAACAATCACTCTATCCTTTAACGGGGTGGTTACATGCAAGGTCACATTTAACGGCTTAACGTTCATCCCAGCTAACTCAGCAAAACGTGCAGATACAAAAGAGTGCGACGCTCCCGGATCAAACAAAGCATACGCAGTATGACCACAGAGAGAAACGGTACCTGTGATCACCCCTGGCGCGTTCTCAGCATCCTTTCGCGCTACTGCATAGACTCGTCCCTGAACAGGTGGACGGTTCTGATTCCCCTGAGGAGCATTCACCATCGGCGGCTGCTGCTGCGGCTGGAACGGGGGTCTCGGACCTCTTCTCGGGCAGTTCCTCAGAATATGCCCTGTCTGGCCACATCCAAAGCAGCCTCCAGTCTTCCTTGGGCAAGGGCTGTTCCCATGCCTCCTGCCACAGTCACGGCAGTTCTGATTCCCGGGGAATGACGGTTTTCCCAAAGTCCTTCTTGCAGGTGGAACGAACCTGCGGGTGTCCTTCATTGGCCTCTTGCCAAAGTCCCTAAAGTTCCCTCTTGGCACAAACCGCGATCCAGATACGGCGGCCTTCTCCTGCAGATCTCGCTCTATCGCCAGGGCTCGCTCATAAATCTCATTGTAGTCCCTTAGCCTAGTGGCGATGATCATGCTCTTCAGCTCTGGTCTCAAACCTTCTCGGAACCTTCTGGCTTTGTCCCACGGATCCTCAATCAGCCTTCGTGCGAACTTGGACAATCTGGCAAACTCACCCTCGTACTGATCCACGGTCATAGATCCTTGGCGAAGCCTAATGAACTCTTCCATTTTCCTCTCTTGTGCTGCTTCAGAGAAATACTTTCCATTAAATGCTGCACAGAAAGCAGCCCAGTTTGGCCTCATGCCATCAGGAAAGACTCGTCCTCTAGTGGCCTTCCACCAATCATCTGCAGTACCCTGGAGCTGATAAGTTGCCAACGACACCTTCTCCTCATCGGTGCAACCCAGAACAGTAAAAGCCTTCTCAAGCTGTTCGATCCACAAGGCAGCTACTTCTGGACCACCACTACCATCAAACCTCGACGGCTGCAACTTCAGAAACTGCTCCACAATATGATGAGTCTGACGTTCTCCATTTCCATGGCCATTGCCTCCATTGGCTCCATTCGCAGCGGCCAAGGCGGCCTCAGCTGCTTGGGCAATAGTGGCAGCTCTCTCAGCAGCTTGCCTAGGCATCAGGTTACTCACTTCAGTCAGAACTCTCATCATCTCTTCGATCCTAGGGTCCCCTTCAGACTCAGGAGCCCTCGAGCTCGATGCGCCAGCAGTCGGTCTTCTGCCCCTATTGCTCATCCTTGCTAACACTCACACCTAAAACAACGAAATTCCCATTCAGGAATTCGGAACTCTAAATCTAGCAACCAAGCTTTCGTCTACTGTCGCGTCCACTGACATGTATATGCATGTAAATATTCACTGCAGCTTAAATGCAGTTAGACCCAATTGACATCTAGACTCAATCTGAAAATGCACAACCTAGGCCACTCTGTTCGCCACCTCAACTAGAAGCCTGTCGGGAGCCGCTTCCTTGATCAGGTCTCTGCCCCGGCGACCACTCCCCGCCCTCATCGTTTCTTGGTGCGAACAGTTGTCCTAAGTCACCCAAAGACAGAGAGAATCCCACTCCACGTGTCCCATACCACGCTTCATCACAGTTTTTAGATGTCCCATCAATCCTGTCCCATACCAGGCTGACGGTCACCAAATCCAACAACATGAGATGCATGCACTTTTCAAATCCAAATCCCCTTTTTAACAACTTTCATTTATAAACCATTTCGCCTTTAATGCAGAAGTCATGCAATGCATGATGGTCAGATAGCGCGCGACAGCCGACTAGGCGTACAAGCACAAGCAATATCTCACAGGCTAACATTCAGCAATCAGCAATCAAGCGCCCTACTCATGGGACTCTGCCATAGAACCTTACCTCAGGTCCTGACGCACCTGCAACTTAGTTCAGAATACCTCTGCCTTAGTCTATTCTAGGCAACCAATCGAACTAAGCCTTCACATGCGCCAATCAATTCATGCATTGTCCCCCTTTCCTATCCTTAGGCCTAGGGTCTGTCTATCTAACTACCCCAAAATCAACATCCTTATCACTCCAAAACCTCGAACGGTCTCATATCGAGCTGACCTTGCTCTGATACCACTCGAACGGGGATGTCACGCCCCTGATCCCCACTCGGGAACACGGCATCCCGTTCCTGCGGAAGATACACCTCGCACTCGCCTGGTTCACGATATGCGACGGCCCAGGAAAATTTTCGCTTCGTCGCGACCAGGCGACGCGGCCTTCAACGAACTTTCATACCTGCGGAAGCGTGCCTCCTATCCATCCACACAAGCATACAAAGCAAAGGGTAGCATAGAGAGAGTAAATACAAACAGCATTATATACATATCAAGCGTTAGGTACAGACCCCGAAAGGAAACCACAACCTGCTGCCTAACCTACGCCCTCACTAACATCAAAATACAAGGCCAGCATCAGAAACTCAGTCCTCCTCAGGCTCCTCGTCGGAATCCTCCACGGGGTCCTCCTCTGGATCCTCCTCATCTGTATCCATGGCATCGCCCTCCTCGTGGCCATCAATCTCAGATCGTCCCCGGGACGACAACTCCTGCAGTGGGTCGGGATCGATCACCTGGCCTCCATACTCGGCAGGCTGCAGCTGTCACGCCCCGAGCCCCTCTCGAGCCCGCGTGTCACGCCCCGAGCCCCTCTCGAGTCCGCGACATCCCGCTCATACATTCAAATCTCTTCTCAGCGCTCGCCTGGTCTAGGATACACGACGGCCCAGGGAATTACCTTCGTCGCGACCAGGCGGCGCGTCCATCAAAACCATCATATGATCCTGTCAACCTGAACTTGAAACCTGCGGAAGCGTGCCTCCTATCCATACATGCATACATATGAAAATCGGGGTAGTACACAAAGGAGAAACACAAAGCATCCATATATACATGTTAACAAGGCGTTCGGTACAGACCCCCAAAAGAAAATTTCAACCCATGGTCTCGATACCTACGCTTACACTATCTCCCAAAAACTAGGCCAGCATCAGCAGAACTCAGTCCTCTAGCTGCTCCTCGGGATCCTCCTCCTGGTCGGTGTCCATGGCGTCGCCCTCCTCGTGGCCGTCTATCTCCGAGCGTCCTGGGGACGGCAGCTCCAACATCGGGTCGGGGTCGACCACCTCACCTCCATATACAGCAGGTCGTAGAATAGTAGGGTCGTCCCCCATGGGTATCAGGGCATCTCTCAAGGGTCCCTCCATACCTAACTCGTCCTCTCTATACCAGGCCTCAAACTTATAGGGAACAAACTGGGGACTTCCCTGATCCACCCACACAGTAGTCAGTCGTCTGAGCCACATTGTAGCACTTTCATCGTAATGGCGGGTAACCTCGGGCTCCATCTGCACTGGCAGGCCAAAGAACACAGGGGGTGCGGCCATCACTGGCGTCTGGGATCTGAAAATATGGCAACCACCGCCAGTGAGTCGAGGACTCAGCAAGCTCACCCCTAATCCTAGCGTAGGATAGAGTATACTAGTGGGATCGGTCCTATCCATTGACTAGGGTTTCAGGTCATCTGACTCGCGTAGGGTGAGGTACGCTCACTGGATGGGTCATGTCCGGCAATTAATAAGACGAACTAGCACTCTCTACCCAAACGGTCTCAGCGGTACCACAATAAAACGTAAACGTACACAGGCCAAACCAATCAGGCAAGCATGCATTTAATAAGGCAGTCTCGCATAACGTGAATGATTATCATCTATGCCATGACCTCAGATTCATTATTCAGTTTTCAATGTTCATTTTGTACTGCCAGAGTTTCGTCTTGACCAGCGTGTCACGCCTCAGGTCTCATACTCATGCATGCCATATGCCAATGCTCAAATGTTCAAATGCTCATTGCTTGTGCCTCAATGCACATCACCCATTGTCCATGCACCCGCATATACGCCTCCAGCGCGTAAAGACCCAGGTGCACAATATCCTCCCAGTGCTTCAACCCGCATAGCGTCAAAACTAAGACCCGGGTAGGCACCCTTATCTCTCCAGCTACCCCGTGCCGAGCACGTCCGGGCGCACAACATCCTTATACTCCCTATTCCCCGCGTAACAACGCATCAGGGCCCATCCAACATGTCACACCTCCCGGTGACTAATGCCATACTCATGAAATATGGTGCTCAAACAATGTCGAACAGAGAATCAGTCACAGAGCATGCATTCACGAAGGTACATGAGTACAGGAGCAAAGCATTTCTAGAAATCATCTGAGCTACTCGCGTTCAGTAGAACAGGCCACATGTGTACCTAGTACTCTAAAAGCGGATTCTCGCTCATTTAGGTTCAATCAGACGTCCCACATTAAGCCATTTACTTCCCCTGAACAATCCTCTCGAATGAACCTCAGTCGTGGTTAACATCGCCATTTGGAACCCGTTTATTTCAGGACTTGGTCCTATCAGACCCAATAATCCGGCCTAAGCGTAGTCTCTATCATTAGACCTCGGCCCATCGATGGCCCGTAATTAACATCTTAAAATCCTTTTGGATTCCAATTGATTTTATTATATTTAATTAAGCCCAATATCTAAGGCCCAATGGCTCTTTCTTTAGTTTCAGCCCATTAAGTTGAATTAGGCCCAATTGGGTCTAAGCTCACCTACTATTCACAAGCCCATGATTTAATTATAAGTAATTAAATATTTTAAGGCCCATTATTTTTATTAATTTCGAGTGAGGCCCAAGCCCATATTTTAAGGCAAGCTTATTGAGCCCATTTTAGCATATTTAGGCCAAATTTCAAACCCTAAGCCCACATACTCTATTGGGCCCTAAAATTTTATATTCTAGACTATAATTGAGGCCCATTTTATTCTCATTTTCGTCCATATAAGGCCCACTATTTTATTTTAAGCCCACAAGTTCCAATTTAGCCCAATTAGCTTAAAATTAAGCCCTTAAGCCCAACAACTCACATGGCCCATCATTTCTCATGCTCAATCCCTCAATTTGCAGCCCACATCAACCTATTCGAAGCCCAAATAAATATGACCAGCCACTACCCATGGCCCAACGTCCATTTCTCATATTAGTCTACAGCCCATTATACATAATTACTCACTAATCAACATAGGACCACACATAGATCTCTAAACTAATCAACCACACTTGCATAAACCATTCCTAGGCTAAGATTAGGAGTGTGGCTTACCTTGAATGGGTTGAGAACGACGAGAACGGACGATGGAGCCAAGAACGGCCGTGTAGGCTCACGGCCAAGAAGAGTTGGACGACGGCTTGGGCAGCGGTTTCAACACCTTCGTGGGACTCCCTAGACATGAATAGGTTGGATTTAGGTGTTAGAAAGGTGGAGGGAGAGTGTGGAGTGGCTTGGACAGCCCGAGTCTTCATGGTACAACGACGATGAAGGAAGAGCACAAGAGAGAGAGCGGGCTGGTCGGGGCTTCTTCGAGGGGCACCAAGTCACGAAAATGAAAAGGATTAAGCTTAGAAGACTTACCAAAGTGGGAGGAGGAAGATGGGTGGTCGACGGTGGTGGAGCACCGGCGGAACGGCGGCGGCACGGACGGCGTTCACGGGCGGCCGAAGAGGAAACAAGAGGAAGAAGAAGAAGAAGAGAGGGAGGAGAGGAATTTTCGGCCAAAATGAGAGGGGGAGGAGGAGAGAGAGAGATTATAAGGTTTTTGGTGAAAAATCAAAGAAAAACAAGAGTTAGTGGGGTAGGTAAAGTTTATGTGACTTGATGTGTACTTGAAATGACTAGATGTGATTGATTGACTTGCATTGGGAGTTGTGCCACTTGATTGATTGATTTGATGGGTGGGACATCGATTGATGTGACACTTGATTTGACCCTGCCTCGATTTGCGTGCCAAGTGCACCGATCGGGTCCCGATCGCGAATGAATTTCGGACTAGAATTGGTTTCGATCTATCGTATTTATTCTCAAAAATCCTAATTTATATAATTCTAAGGACTGAGCATTTACCGGGGGCATTTCGGTAATTTTCCATTCACGTCTTGCTTCTCGACGTGCACCGGCTGTCTGCCCTTCGGGCGATGTTTCTGAAACTGTATCCATTTCTACATTGTGACCATCTTAGAAATTCGATTGTCCAAGATCGGAATTCATTTCGTGGCCGAATCCATTAAATTACGACTCTGTCGAATTCCTCAGACCAACGGGCGGCTGTTTAGGAAAATTTCCTAGGTAGCCATTCCCCTTCGGTTGGTCGCCTCAAGTTGATCAGACTCGAGTGAGGCTTAACTAGAGCGTATTAATGAAGTATATCCATTCAATTTATAAATTCCGAAAATGGGTCGAAAATCCAGAATGTCACAGCAGCCAGAATGGGTCCTCCTCCATGGGTATCGGGGAATCTCTCTGGGGTCCCTCAAAGCTATGAAGGCCCTCTCTAAACCAAGCCTCGAACCTATGGGGTACAAGGTAGGGTCCACCCTGATTTACTAGTACAGTCGTCACATGCCTATGCCACAGGGTAGCGTGCATATCAAAATGGAGGGTGATGTGAGTGTCCATCTGAATCGGCAGTCCAAAAAACATCGGCGGAGCGGCCATCACTGGTGACCTGGATCTGAAAAAGGAGGCAACCAACGCCAGTGAGTCGAGGACTTAGCTAGCTCACCACTAATCCTAGCGTAGGGTAGGATATACAAGCGGGGTCGGTCCTAACCAATATCTAGGTTTCAGGGTTCAGGGTCCAACCACTCTCGATCTCCCCAGATACTATAACTCATCGTAATCAACACGAACCACATAATAATACAAGTTGTTCAATACAGACGGGCAATATCAAACAATCAGCAATCATGTCATGCAATGCTGCAGGCCTCAAGCGGCCATCACGGATCCCATGGATCAGCCCGCCTATCACTCCAATTCCCATCAGGGCTCAATCTCGATGCCACACGGCAAATACCACACTGCGTTTCTGACGCCTTACGTTGGTCTCCCTTTTCTCTCCATTTCCCCATCTTGGGCACATTCTCATGTCACATCTTCGGTGACTCATGCAATGCTCTGAATGTATGCGGGGCCCAAACGATTGCATCAGTAATTCAAACACAGAGCATGCATGCCAAAGTACACAAGTACAAGAACAGAGTACATCAATCGATCGTCTAATAAAATCTCATGTTCATCATGCCATACGATCGTAAGATCAGTACTAGACATTCAGATTCTCGATCATCTAGGCTCGCATTAACAACTTACTCACGATCCGGTCATACTATTGCTCACCATAGGCGATCCCCTAATTGACCCCTTATAAACCAAGGTTTAACCTAAGTAAGGGTCTAATTAATTAAGTTAAGTTCGACTGGGCCTAAGACCCACTTCAAGAGTTGAGGTCCAATAATAAATTCTTAAATTAAATCATATGGGTTGGGCCTATTATTTTATTAATTTCGCGTGAGGCCCAAGCCCATTTTTAAAGATTTACTATTTAAGCCCATTTCCATTATTTTAGGCCCAAATTGATAACCCAAGCCCATATACACTTTTGGGTTTCATTCTTTAATGTTCGTGGACATAAATTAGGCCCAATTTAAGTTGATTTTCGTCCATTAGTGGTCCATTGGTTTGATTAGGCCCAATTAGTTTAGTTTTGGCCCAACTACTTGAAATAAAGGCCCCTAAGCCCAACACCTTACTTTGGCCCATTAAACCCCACGCCTAAGCCCATCATTTCGGTCAATCAACCATGTTTTTGAGGCCCATTCAAGTTTCCAATCTCGTCCATTTGCAAGCCCACTAAAGAATTTTAGGCCCGTTTACTTATTTTAGGTTAAATTAGCCCAAATTAAGTCCCTTAGGCCCATTAGTTGGTTCGGCCTACTCTTTCACACGCCTAAGCCATTCTTCGCAGCCCATAGTCACATTTTTGAGCCTAATTCGCGAACTAGCAGCCTCCTCATTCGGCCCACACAAGGTTTCCACATGATAGCCTAATGTAAACTTCACCATAACCTCATATTCTCCTCACATCAAGCTTAACCAGCCTCTAACATGTTTCCCCTACATGCATATACGACTAACCTAAGCTAGAGTTAGTAGTAGAGCTTACCAAATGAAGTGGAATGGTGATGACAACGAAGGGTACACCGGGCGGCCGAGAGAGTGCTAACGGCAAGGGAGGAGAGGGCGGCGGTTTGTGGTTGCTCCGGCGAGTCCACGAGGTTCCACGGTCCCTAAGACATCATCCCACGAGTCAAGGGAGGTGAGGAGATGGAGAAACCAGCTACGGTGGCCGGGGAATGATGAAACGACGACGACGACGGGGAATGGCCGAACAACCAAGGGAGAGAGAGAGACGGTGAAGGTTGGTCGGGCCTCAAGGAGGCTCTCAAGGCCACGAAAAGAAGAGAAAAGGAGTTGAGGGACTTACCGAATGAAGATGGAACGGCGGTGGCGGCGGAGGAAGCTCGGACAGCGGCGGCAACGTGGCGGAGCGGGCGGCCGGGCGAGCAAACAAGAAGGGAAAGGAAGAAGAAGAAGGAAATGAAGAAGAGAGGGAGAGATTTCGGGAGAGAGGGGAGTGAGGGAGTGGCCGAAAATGAGGGGTGAGGGAGAGAGAATGAGGCTTAATCCAAGTTTGAATTTGAGATGGTGGGAGTTGGTAATGGGGTAATAGTAGTTTAGGTGTACTTTGATGTGAGACTTGTACCTTGGATTTGACTTGATAGATTTTCCTTGGAAATTGAACCATGATTGACCGATGGATTTGACTGATGGATTGACAAGACATCGATTGATTTGACAACTGATTTGACTTGTCTCGATTTGCGTGCCAAATGCACCTATCGGGTCCCGAGCACGAACGTATTTCGGACAGGATTTGATTTCGATTTACCGAATCTACACCCAAAAATCCTAATTCAACTAATCCTAAGGACTGAGCATTTACCGGGGGCATTTCGGTAATTTTCCAATCACGTCTTGTTTCACGACGTACACCGGCTGTCTGCCCTTCTGGCGACATTTCTGAAACTGACTTCATTTCTTAATTGTTTTTATCTTACTGATTCGATTGTCCAAAGTCGGATTTCATTTTGTGGTCAATCTCATTAAGTAACGACTCTGTCTCTGTCTCAGACCAACGGGCGGCTGTTTGGAAAATTCTTCCCAGATAGCCTTTCCCCTTCGGTTAGTCATCTCAGGGTAGCTAATCCTGAGTGAGCGTCGATCAGAGTGTATTAACGAAGTATTTCCATTCATTTAGAAATTCCGATAATTTGGTCGAATTTTCAGACTGTCACAGCAACCCCTTCATTCAGGACCATATAACTCAAGGTCTACTCTAATTAAGAGCCTTGATTTAATTTAGTTAAGTTCGACTGGGCCTAAGGCCCACTTCAAGACTTAAGGTCCATTATTTAATTCTTAAATTAAATTTTATGGTTTGGGCCCATTATTTTATTAATTTCGTGTGAGACCCAAGCCCATTTTAAAAGATCAATTATTTAAGCCCATTTCCACTGTTTTAGGCCCAATATGATAACCCAAGCCCATATACATAATTAGGTTTCGTATTTCAACATTCCACACATAAATTTAGGCCCAAATTAAATCATAATTTCGTGCATTCGTGGCCCCTTAGATAATGCAAGCTCAATTTATCAAGTTTCGGCCCAATTAACCTAGAATTAAGTCCCTAAGCCCATCTTCGTTTTTCGGCCCACCCTTTCACGCCTAAGTCCACCCATTTGCAGCCCCTAAACACATTCTAAGGTCCAATCCATGAATCCACAGCCCATATATTCAACCCAATCAAGTTTCCAACAAGTTAGCATAAGGAAGTCTTAACCTTAATCACATTTCAACCCCACAACAAGCACAACCAGCCTCTATCACAACGTTCTACAAGCATATACCACTAACCTAGACTAAGATTAGTAGTAGAGCTTACCTATTCCGGCTCGGGACGACGACGAAGGTCGAAGGGGTACAGGTCGGCCAAGAGAGCTCTCGGCAAGGGGAGGAGAGGCGGCTGATCCGTGCTGTTCAAGGGGCTCCAAGAGTCCTAACACAACCATTTGCCAAGCCAAAAACGTGAGGAATCGAAGGGAACAAGGTGGGGCAAGTTCGGGTCCAAGTTGAAACAAGACGACGAGCGAAACGACGAAGGAAAGGATGGGTTGTTTCGGGTAGGATTCGGGGTCGCCAAAGTCACGAAAATGAGAGAGAGAAGGCTTAGAAGACTTACCAAGACAAGCCGAGAGAGAGGGGTGGCTGACGGCGGCGGCAAGGCGACGGCAAGGGCGGCACGGCGGTGGAGGCGGCTCGGGCGGCCGAACGAAGAAGGAAGGAGGAGAGGGAGAGAGAGCTTTCGGGAGAGAGAGGGAGAGAAGTGAGGGAGCCGAATGAGAGAAAATGAGGGAGGAGAGAGAATGAACAAGGTTAAGTCAAATGGGTAAGTGGGTTAGGTGAGTGAATAGTGACTTGGATGTGTACTTTGGTGTGACATAAGCTCTTGACATTGACTTGATGGTTTGCCTAGGGAATTGAACCTTGATTGACCGATGGATATGATTGATGGATTGACAAAACATCTATTGATTTGACAACCGATTTGACTTGCCTCGATTTGCGTGCCAAATGCACCGATCGGGTCCCTAGCGCGAACGAATTTCAGACAGGATTTAATTTCTATTGATCGAATCTACTCTCAAAAATCCTAATTCTACTAATCCTAAGGACTGAGCATTTACCGGGGGCATTTCGGTAATTTTCCAATCACGTCTTACTTCTCGACGTACACCAGCTGTCTACCCTTCTGGCGATATTTCTGAAACTGGTTTCATTTCTTAACTGTGTTTGTCTTACTAATTCGATTGTCCGAAGTCGGATTTCATTCCGTGGTCAATTTCATTAATTAACGGCTCTGTCTCTATCTCAGACCAACGGGCGGCTGTTTGGGAAAATTCTTCCCAGGTCGCCTTTCCCCTTCGGTTGATCATCTCAGGGTAACTAATCCTGAGTGAGCGTCGATCAGAGTGTATTAACGAAGTGTTTCCATTCATTTAGAAATCCCGGTAATCGGGTCGAATTTTCAGACTGTCACATCTTCGGTGACTCATGCAATGCTTTGAATATATGCGGGGCCCAAATGATTGCATCAGTAGTTCAAACACAGAGCATGCATGCCAAAGTATACGAGTACCAGAACAGAGTACATCAATTGATCGTGTAATAAATCTCATGTTCATCATGCCATACGATCATAGGACTAGTGCTATATACTCAAATTCTCGATCATCTAGGCTCGCCTTAACATCTTACTCGCGATCCTATCATACTATTGCTCACTATAGGCGATCCCCTAATTGAACCCATATAAACCAAGGTTTAACCTAAGTAAGGGTCTAATTAATTAAGTTAAGTTCGACTGGGCCTAAGGCCCACTTCAAGATTTGAGGCCCACGATTTATTTCTTAAATTAAATATATGGTTTGGGCCCATTATTATTATATCAAATTCGTGTAGGGCCCAAGCCCGTTATTTAAAGTAGGTTTAGAAAGCCCATTTTAACCCATTTAGGCCCAATTTGATAGCCCAAGCCCATATACATCATTAGGTTTCATATTTTTAATATTCAACGTCACAATTTAGGCCCAATTAAAGTGAATTTTCGTTCATTAATGGCCCCCTACTTAGTTTAGGCCCAATTAGTAGAAATAAAAGTTCCCAAACCCATTCACTTACCATGGCCCATTTACTTCGCGCCCAAGCCTACACAATCAGCCCTTAAATAAGCATTTCTAGGCCCCACTAAAATAGATTTTCGTCCATATGAAGGTCCATTAAGTTTACTTGAGCCCATTAGTTCATTTTTGGTTATTTTAGCTCAATTTGAGCCCCCAAGCCCAAACACATGCTTCGGCCCACTAATCCACACGCCTAAGCCATCCCTTGCAGCCCATGGTCACACTTTGAAGCCCAAATTCCTCTAATCCAGCCCGCAAGATTTATCCATAACCACACGTACGTAACTAGTCTTGAATAAACTAGCCTAATCCATGCTTAATCATGCATAATCCATCCATAACAGCCCATGATACTTTAAACCCACAAGCATACATCGAACCTAGGCCAAGATTAGAGGGTACACTTACTCAAGAGGGGCTGTTGGTGGCGACAATGACGGAGACGGTGCGGGCGGCCGGCGGACCAAAGCTAGCCGAGAGAGAGAGATGAGTCGGGATTAGTTTGGGCTTCAAGGCGGCTCTCAAAGGCCACGAAACACATAGGTAAGGGTCAAGGGGGCTTACCAAGGTCCCAACAAGCCGAAGAACAGAAGAATGACGACGGTGGAGCGGCGGCCGGACGGCACCCCAAGCTGACCGAGGAAGAAGAGGAAGGTGAGGTTGAGTGGAGGTCATACCAGGCCATCAAACGAAGAGAAGAGGAATAAGAGAGGCTCACCTAGGCGGCTTGGAGGGAGGCTAGCCAACGACGGCGTCGGACGGCCCACGGCGGACAGAAGGGAAGACCGACGGGAAGAGAGAAAAAGAGAAGAAGAAAGGGAGAGATTTCGGGAGAGAGAGGGAAGAGAGAGAGAGTGGCCGAAAAAATGAGGGGTGAGGGAGAGAGAATGAGGCTTAATCAAGTTTGAATTTGAGATGGTGGGAGTTGGTAATGGGGTAATAGTGTAGAATAGTGTATTGGATGAAACTTGTACTTGACAAGTTGATAGGTGGATTTGATGGGTTGTCATGCCTTGAAAATTGTGCCAAGATGTGATTGATGGATTGACAAGACATCGATTGATTTGACAACTGATTTGACTTGCCTCGATTTGCGTGCCAAATGCACCGATTGGGTTCCGAGCGCGATCGAATTTCAGACAAGATTTGATTTCAATTTACCGAATCTACTCTCAAAAATCCTAATTCAACTAATCTAAGGACTGAGCATTTACCGGGGGCATTTCGGTAATTTTCCAATCACGTCTTGCTTCACGACGTACACCGGCTGTCTGCCCTTCTGGAGACATTTCTGAAACTGAGTTCATTTCTTAATTGTGTTTATCTTACTGATTCGATTGTCCAAAGTCGGATTTCATTTTGTGGTCAATTTCATTAAATAACGACTCTGTCTCTATCTCAGACCAACGGGCGGCTGTTTGGAAAATTCTTCCCAGATAGCCTTTTTCCCTTCGGTTAGTCATCTCAGGGTAGCTAATCCTGAGTGAGCGTTGATCAGAGTGTATTAACGAAGTATTTCCATTCATTTAGAAATTCCGATAATTTGGTCGAATTTTCAGACTGTTACAGTGGCCATCAAACTTGAGAGGTTTCCTACCTTGACCTTGAACTCAGAATCTCTGATTTCCTCCAGCAATGTCCATTCCTTGACCATCATATGCGCAAAGCTCGACTTCCTGCTCAGAGCATCCACCACTTTATTCGCCTTTCCTGGATGATACAAAATATCGCAATCGTAGTCCTTCAACAGCTCCATCCAATGACGTTGCCTCATATTCAGTTCTTTCTGCAAAATAAATACTTCAAACTCTGATGATCGGTGTAGATCTGAAATTTCTCTCCTACCAAATAATGCCTCCAAATCTTCAAAGCGAACACTATGGCAGCTAACTCTAGGTCGTGCGTCGGGTAGTTCATCTCATGTGGCCTCAGCTGTCGAGATGCATAAGCTACTACTCGTCCATGCTGCATCAAGACGCATCCCAATCCTCTTAATGACGCATCGCTGTATATCTCAAACCCTCCAGGTCCAGACGAGATGGTCAACACTGGTGCGGAGGTTAATCGATCCTTCAACTCCCGAAAACTTTCCTCGCACTTTTCAGTCCATTCGAATCTCGTTTCCTTCTTCAGCAAATGGATCAGTGGAGACGCTATCACCGAGAACCTTTCCACAAATCGTCTGTAGTAGCCAGCCAATCCAAGAAAACTTCGTACTTCAGTCACAGTTGTTGGCCTCGGCCACTTCTCCACAGCCTCTATCTTTGCTGGATCCACTGATATTCCTTCTCCAGATACTATGTGTCCAAGGAACGCCACTCTGCTTAACCAGAACTCACACTTGCTAAACTTCGCATACAGCGAGTGTTCCCTTAACGCCTGCAGGACAATCCTCAAGTGTTCCTCGTGGTCCTCAGAACTCTTCGAATACACCAAAATGTCAACAATGAAGACTATTACGAACTGATCCAGAAAATCCTTGAACACTCGATTCATCATATCCATAAATGCTGCTGGGGCATTCGTCAATCCAAACGGCATAACTGTGAACTCGTAGTGCCCATACCTCGTCCTAAAGGCAGTCTTAGGCACGTCCTCCTTCTTAATCCTCAATTGGTGATAGCCTGTCCTTAGGTCTATCTTGGAGAACACACATGCGCCTTGAAGCTGATCAAACAGGTCATTAATCCTTGGCAGAGGATACTTGTTCTTGATCGTCACTTGGTTCAGCTGCCTGTAGTCGATACACAATCTTAGCGATTCGTCTTTCTTTTTAACAAACAGCACCGGAGCTCCCCATGGCGAAGCACTAAGGCGGATAAATCCTTTATCCAGCAGTTCCTGCATCTGCACCTTCAATTCCTTCAACTCAGATAACGACATCCTATACGGTGCCTTCGAGATCGGCTCTGTTCCAGGTGCCAACTCAATCACAAACTCTACGTCACGCTCTGGTGGCAAGCCAGGCAATTCTTGAGGAAACACATCCGGGTAATCCCTTATTACAGGTACTTCCTCCAACTTCACCTCTTGAGCAGTCGAATCTGACACTGACGCCAAAAATCCCAGGCAACCCTCGTCCATCAGTCTGGTCGCTTCCAACGACGAGATCCAAAGTATCGATGTTCCTCCTCGATTTCCTCTAAAATCGTACCCAGGGTAGCCTACTGGGTTTAGCTGTATCATACTCCTACCACAGTCTATTACTGCCCCATGTCTAACCAACCAATCCATGCCAACAATCACATCGAAATCAAACATAGGCAAAACAGCTAAATCGATCTCTTCCTCTCTATCGCCCAGAACTAACTTACACCCTTTACATCCTAGCGCAACAATCACTCTATCCTTTAACGGGGTGGTTACATGTAAAGTCACATCCAACGGCTTAACATTCATCCCAGTTAACTCAGCAAAACGTGCAGATACGAAGGAGTGCGATGCTCCCGGATCAAACAAAGCATAAGCAGTATGACCACAAAGAGAGACAGTACTTGTGATCACCCCTAGCGCGTTCTCAGCGTCCTTTTGCGCCACTGCATAGACTCGTCCCTGAACAGGTGGATGGTTCTGATTCCCTTGAAGAGCATTCGCCATCGGCGGTTGCTGCTGCGGCTGGAACGGGGGTCTCGGACCTCTTTTCGGGCAGTTCCTCAAAATATGCCCCATCTGTCCACATCCAAAGCAGCCTCCAGTCTTCCTTGGGCAAGGGCTGTTCCCATGCCTCCTGCCACAGTCACGGCAGTTCTGATTCCCAGAGTGAGACGGTTTTCCCAGAGTCCTTCTCGCAGGTGGAACGAACCTGCGGTTGTCCCACATCGGCCTCTTGCCAAAATCTCTAGAGTTCCCTCTTGGCACAAACCGCGATCCAGATGCGGTAGCCTTCTCTTGCAGGTCTCGCTTTATCGCCAGTGCTCGCTCATAAATCTCATTATGGTCCCTCAATCCAGTGGCGATTATCATACTTTTCAGTTCGGGCCTCAAGCCTTCTTTGAACCTTCTGGCCTTGTCCCACGGATCTTCAATCAGACTTCGAGCAAACTTGGACAATCTGGCAAATTCACCCTCATACTGATCCACGGTCATAGATCCTTGGCGAAGCCTTATAAACTCTTCCATTTTTCTTTCCTAGGCTACCTCAGAAAAATAGTTGCCATTAAATGCTGCACAGAAAGCAGCCCAGTTTGGCCTCATGCCATCAAGAAAGACTCGTCCTCTGGTGGCCTTCCACCAATCATTTGCAGTACCCTGGAGCTAATAGGTTGCCAACGACACCTTCTCCTCATCCGTGCAACCCAACACAATGAAAGCCTTCTCAAGCTGTTCGATCCACAAGGCAGCCACTTCGGGACCACCACTACCATCAAACTTGGACAGCTGCAACTTCAGAAACTGTTCCACAATATGATGAGTCTGACGTCCTCCATTTCCATGCCTATTGCCTCCATTGGCTCCATTCGCAGCGGCCAAGGCGGCCTCAGCTGCTTGGGCTACAGTGGCTGCTCTCTCAGCAGCTTGCCTAGCCATCAAGTTACTCACCTCAGTCAGAACTCTCATCATCTCCTCGATCCTAGGATCCCCTTCAGGCTCAGGAGCCCTCGAGCTCGATGCACCAGCAGTCGGTCTTCTGCCCCTATTGCTCATTCTCACGCCCCGAACCCTAATCGGGCACACGGCATCCCGTTCCTACAGAAGATTCTCACCCTCGCTCGTCAGGTTTATAAAATGCGACGGCCCAGGAGAACCTACCGTCGCGACCAGACGATGAGTCCTTCGTCTAACTCTCGAACCTGCGGAAACGTGCCTCCTATCCACACATATATGCATACAGAACAGAGGGGTAGAACGAACAATATAAACACAAAAAATAATATATATACATATCAACATCAGCGTTAGGTACAGACCCCCAAAGAGAAACCACCACCAAGTGCCATATCCTACGCTCAAACCAACCCCAAAAGACTAGACCAGCAACAGGGACTCAGTCCTCCTCGGGCTCCTCCTCGGAATCCTCCACGGGGTCCTCTTCTCGGTCCTCCTCATCGGTATCCATGGCATCGCCCTCCTCGTGGCCATCGATCTCGGATCGTCCCGGGGACAGTAACTCCTGCAGTGGGTCGGGGTCGATCACCTGGCCTCCACACTCGGCAGGCTGTAGCCATAATGGGTCCTCCTCCATAGGTATCGAGGAATCTCGCTGGGGTCCCTCAAAGCCATGAAGGCCTTCTCTAAACCAAGCCTCGAACCTATGGGGTACAAGGTAGGGTCCACCCTGATCTACTAGTACAGTCGTCACATGCCTATGCCATAGAGTAGCGTGCATGTCAAAATGGAGGGTGATCTGAGTATCCATCTGAATCGGCAGTCCAAAAAGCATCGAGGGTGTAGCCATCACTGGCGTCCGGGATCTGAAAAGGAAGGTAACCACCACCAGTGAGTCGAGGACTCAGCAAGCTCACCACTAATCATAGCGTAGGGTAGGGTATACAAGTGAGATCGGTCCTAACCAGTATCTAGGGTTCAGGGTTCAGAGTCCAACCACTCTCGATCTCCCAAGATACTATAGCCCGTCGTAAGCAACACGAACCACATAATAATACAAGTTATATAATACAGACGGGCAATATCAAACAATCGGCAATCATGTCATGCAACGCTGCAGGCCTCAAACGGCCATTTTAGATCCTACGGATCATGCTCGGGCCTCAACCGGCCACAACGAATCTCAACGGATCAAGCCCGCCTATCGTTCCAAATCCCATCAGGGCTCATTCTTAGTGCCACATGGCAAATACCACACTGTGTTTCTGACGCCTTACGTTGGTCTCCCTTTTCTTTCCATTTCCCATCTTGGGCACGTTCTCATGTCACAACTCCGGTCACTCATGCAATGCTCTGAATGTATGCGGGGCCCAAATGATTGCATTAGTAATTCAAACACAGAGCATGCATGCCAAAGTACACAAGTACAAGAATAGAATACATCAATTGATCGTCTAATAAATCTCATGTTCGTCATTCCATACGATCATAGGACTAGTGCCATATACCCAGATTCTCAACCATCTAAGCTCAATTGAACATCCTACTCGTGATCCCATCATACTATTACTTACCCTAGGCGATTTCCTGACTGAACCCATATAAGCCAAGGTTTAACTCGAGTGAGGTTCTAATTAATTAAGTTAGGTTCAGCTGGGCCTAACGCCCACTTCAACGTTTGAGGCCCATGATTTATTTCTTAAATTAGATATATGGTTTGGGCCCATTATTATTATTAAATTCGTGTATGGCCCAAGCCCATTTCTGAATATTGACCCATTAAGCCCAATATGGCCCTCTTAGGCCCAATTTGATATCCCAAGTCCATATACACGATTAAGTCTTATATTTTAACATTTAGAACATAACTTAGGCCCAATTGATTTATAAATTCGTGCATATACAAGCCCATTATCATAAATTAGGCCCGTTAGCTTATTTTAGGTTGAATTAGTCCAAATTAATTCCCTTAGGCCCATTAGTTGATTTGGCCCACTACTCCCCGCGCCCAAGTCACTATTGCAGCCCACCAATCATGATTTCAAGGCCCAATTTGTCTAATAAATTCGTCCATTGACCAGCCCAATAGAGTACCTAGGCCCGATAGCTTATTAAATGGTAATTTCACATAGTTTTAAGCCCTCGAGCCCATGTGACAGTCTGAAAATTCGACCCGATTATCGGAAATTCTAAATGAATGGAAATACTTCGTTAATACACTCTGATCGACGCTCACTCAGGATTAGCTACCCTGAGTCGACCAACCGAAGGGGAAAGGCTATCTGGGAAGAATTTTCCAAACAGCCGCCCGTTGGTCTGAGACAGAGACAGAGTCGTTATTTAATGAAATTGACCACAAAATGAAATTCGACTTTGGACAATCGAATCAGTAAGATAAGCATAATTAGGAAATGAAGTCAGTTTCAGAAATGTCGCCAGAAGGGCAGACAGCCGGTGAACGTCGAGAAGCAAGACGCGATTGGAAAATTACCGAAATGCCCCCGGTAAATGCTCAGTCCTTAGAATTAGTTGAATTAGGATTTTTGAGAGTAGATTCGGTAAATCGAAGTCAAATCCTATCTAAAATTCGTTCGCGCTCGGGACCCGATCGGTGCATTTGGCACGCAAATCGAGACAAGTCAAATCAGTTGTCAAATCAATCGATGTCTTGTCAATCCATCAATCACATCCATCGGTCATTCATGGTTCAATTTCCAAGGTAATCTCTCATCAAATCAAGGGGCATGTCAAAGTACAAACATCTTGTCCCTAACACTATTACCCCATTACCTAACCCCATTACCTCTTGATTTTGAATTTTCACCAAAGCTATATCATAGTCTCTCTCTCTCCTCACCTCATTTTTTCGGCCGGCCACTCTTCCTCACCTCCCTCACACTCTCGTGCTCTCTATCTCTCAATCTCTCTCGGCCCTAGCTCGTCCGGCCGTCCCTCCAACGCCGTCCGTCGTTCCTCACCGCCGCGGGTTGCCACCACCAGCCACCTCCACATCTAGGTAAGCCTCCCATCTCACTCTTCTCTCGTTTCCACGGTGGAATGTCGCCGTTTGAGCCCCGGAGCAGCCCCCCCTCTCCCCTTCGTTCTACCGTCCGCCGTTGGAGCCGTAGGTGCTCCGGCCACCACGGCTTGATCCCTTTGGTCCCCCACTCTCTTTAATGTTCTAAGCTACCATTCTAGGCCCCTTGAAGGTCGTGGAACAGCCGAGACCAACCTCGCCGCCGCTCCCTTCTTCCGTCGGCCGAGAACCCCATTTGACCGTTCGGTGTCCGAGCTTCCTCCACCGTTCGTCCCAGCCATTTTCGGTAAGCTCTACCCCTAATCTTGGTTTAGGTTAGTTGTATATGTATGTGAAATGTGATCTAGAGGGCTGTCCATGATGGTTTATAGAAGAAATTGCATGATTAAAGGTTAGGCAAGTTATGTTAGTTGAGGTGATTAGTATGTTAGGTTAAACTAAGAGCTTAGAGACTTGGAGAGGGCTGGAAATTTGGTATTCAAGGCTGTGGGAGTTCGGTTTGGGCGTGTATGGGGTGGCCGAAGTGTATTAGTGGGTTCGGGAAATTGAATAAGGCAAGTTGGGCTTAAAATAAGCTAACGGGCCGAAGATATTCCAAAGGACTCGCCCATGGACGAAACTAACAACTTGAACGGGCCTGAAAAACGTGAATTGTGGGCTGCAAGTGCGGGCTTAGGCGTGTACTTAAAGGGCAAAAGGGAACTAATGGGCTTGGAAGCTTTAAATTCAAGTAATTGAGCCAAAATTAAACAAAATGGGCCTAACCTAACTAGTGGGCCACTAATGGACGAAAATCCACTTAAATTGGGCCTAAATTAAGTCCATGAATATTTAAGAATGAAACCCAAAAGTGTATATGGGCTTGGGTTATCAATTTGGGCCTAAAATAATGGAAATGGGCTTAAATAGTAATTCCTTAAAAATGGGCTTGGGCCTCACGCGAAATTAATAAAATAATAATAGGCCCAACCCATATGATTTAAGTTAAGAATTAATTATTGGACCTCAACTATTGAAGTGGGCCTTAGGCCCAGTCGAACTTAACTTAATTAATTAGACCATTACTTAGGTTAAACCTTGGTTTATATGGGCTCGACTAATGGGTTACCCTTGGGTACGTAATGGTATGGTAGAATCTTGTATGAGATGTAAGGCGAACTTAGATGATCGAAACTTCGCGAGTAGAGGCATTTGGTCTATGTCTGCTTGACTCAATGAACATGAGATTTTACTAGACGTTCGATTGAGGTACTCTGTTCTTGTACTTGTGTACTTTGGCATGCATGCTCTGTGTTTGAATTACTGATGCAATCGTTTGGGCCCCGCATACATTCAGAGCATTGCATGAGTCACCGAAGATGTGACATGAGAATGTGCCCAAGATGGGGAAATGGAGAGAAAAGGGAGACCAACGTAAGGCGTCTGAAACGCAGTGTGGTATTTGCCGTGTGGCACTGAGATTGAGCCCTGATGGGAATTGGAGTGATAGGCGGGCTGATCCATGGGATCCGTGATGGCCGCTTGAGGCCTGCAGCATTGTATGACATGATTGCTGATTGCTGATTGCTGTATTGTACAACTTGTATTATTATGTGGTTCGTGTTGATTACGATGAGTTATAGTATCTGGGGAGATCGAGAGTGGTTGGACCCTGAACCCTGAAACCTAGATACTGGTTAGGACCGACCCCACTTGTATATCCTACCCTACGCTAGGATTAGTGGTGTGCTTGCTGAGTCCTCGACTCACTAGCGTTGGTTGCCTCCTTTTACAGATCCAGGTCACCAGTGATGGCCGCTCCGCCGATGCTTTTTGGACTGCCGATTCAGATGGACACTCACATCACCCTCCATTTTGACATGCACGCTACCCTGTGGCATAGGCATGTGACGACTGTACTAGTAGATCAGGGTGGACCCTACCTTGTACCCCATAGGTTCGAGGCTTGGTTTAGAGAGGGCCTTCATGGCTTTGAGGGACCCCAGAGAGATTCCCCGATACCCATGGAGGAGGACCCATTCTGGCTGCAGCCTGCCGAGTATGGAGGCCAGGTGATCGACCCCGACCCACTGCAGGAGTTGCCGTCCCCGGGACGATCTGAGATTGATGGCCACGAGGAGGGCGATACCATGGATACAGACGAGGAGGATCCAGAAGAAGACTCCGTGGAGGATTCTGACGAGGAGCCTGAGGAGGACTGAGTTTCTGATGCTGGTCTAGTATTTTGATGTTAGTGAGGGCGTAGGTTAGGCAGCAGGTTGTGGTTTCTTTTTGGGGTCTGTACCTAACGCTTGATATGTATATAATGCTGTTTGTATTTACTCTGTCTATGCTACCCTCTGTTCTGTATGCTTGTATGTATGGTTAGGAGGCACGTTTCCGCAGGTTCGTAAGTTTATTGAGGACGCGTCGTCTGGTTGCGACGAAGAGATTCATCCTGGGCCGTCGAACTTTGGAAACCAGGCGAGCGCGAGATGTATCTTCCGCAGGGACGGGATGCTGCGTTCCCGAATAGGGATCCGGGGCGTGACATCCCCGTTCGAGTTGTATCAGAGCAAGGTCAGCTCGATAAGAGACCGTTCGAGGTTTTGGAGTGATAAGGATGTTGATTTTGGGGTAGTTAGATAGATAGACCCTAGGCCTAAGGATAGGAAAGGGGCACAATACATGAATTGATTGGCGCATGTGAATGCTTAGTTCGATTGGTTGCCTAGAATAGACTAAGGCAGAGGTATTCTGAACTAAGTTGCAGGTGCGTCAGGACCTGAGGTAAGGTTCTAAGGCAGAGCCCCATGAGTAGGGCGCTTGATTGCTGATTGCTGAATGTTAGCCTGTGAGATATTGCTTGTGGTTGTACGCCTAGTCGGCTGTCGCGCGCTGTCTGACCATCATGCATTGCATGACTTCTGCATTAAAGGCAAAATGGTTTATAAATGAAAGTTGTTAAAAAGGGGGATTTGGATTTGAAAAGTGCATGCATCTCATGTTGTTGGATTTGGTGACCGTCAGCCTGGTATGGGACAGGATTGACGGGACGTCTAAAAACTGTGATGAAGCGTGGTATGGGACACGTGGAGTGGGATTCTCTGTCTTTGGGTGACTTAGGACAACTGTTCGCACCAAGAAACGATGAGGGGGGGAGTGGTCGCCGGGGCCGAGACCTGATCAAGGAAGCGGCTCCCGACAGGCTTCTAGTTGAGGTGGCGAACAGAGTGGCCTAGGTTGTGCATTTTCAGGTTGAGTCTAGATGTCAACTGGGTCCAACTGCATTTAAGCTGCAGCGAATATTTACATGCATATACATGTCAGTGGACGCGACAGTAGACGAAAGCTTGGTTGCCAGATTTAGAATTCCGAATTCCTGAATGGGAATTTCGTTTGTTCTAGGTGTGAGTTTTAGCGAGGATGAGCAATAGGGGCAGAAGACCGACTGCTGGTGCATCGAGCTCGAGGGTTCCTGAGTCAGAAGGGGACCCTAGGATCGAAGAGATGATGAGAGTTCTGACTGAAGTGAGTAACCTGATGGCTAGGCAAGCTGCTAAGAGAGCTGCCACTGTTGCCCGAGCAGCTGAGGCCGCCTTGGCCGCTGCGAATGGAGCCAATGGAGGCAATGGGCATGGAAATGGAGGACGTTAGACTCATCATATTGTGGAGCAGTTTCTGAAGTTGCAGCCGTCGAAGTTTGATGGTAGTGGTGGTCACGAGGTAGCTGCCTTGTCGATCGAACAGCTTGAGAAGGCCATTACCGTTTTGGGTTGCGCGGATGAAGAGAAGGTGTCGTTGGCAACTTACCAGCTTCAGGGTACTGCAGATGATTGGTGGAAGGCCACTAGAGGGCGAGTCTTTCCTGATGGCATGAGGCCAAACTGGGCTGCTTTCTGTGCAGCGTTTAATGGCAAGTATTTTTCTGAGGCAGCCCAAGAAAGGAAAATGGAAGAGTTTATAAGACTCAGGCAAGGACAGATGACCGTGGATCAGTACGAGGGTGAGTTTGCCAGATTGTCCAAGTTCGCACGAAGGCTGATCGAGGATCCGTGGGACAAAGCCAGAAGGTTCCGAGAAGGTTTAAGACCAGAGCTGAAGAGCATGATCATCGCCACTAGGCTAAGGGACTACAATGAGATTTATGAGCGAGCCCTGGCGATAGAGCGAGATCTGCAGGAGAAGGCCGCCGCATCTAGATCGCGGTTTGTGCCAAGAGGGAACTTCAGAGACTTCGGCAAGAGGCCAATGAAGGACACCCGCAGGTTCGTTCCACCCGCAAGAAGGACTCTGGGAAAACCGTCATTCCCCGGGAATCAGAACTGCCGTGACTGTGGCAGGAGGCATGGGAACAGCCCTTGCCCAAGGAAGACTGGAGGCTGCTTTGGATGTGGCCAGACAGGGCATATTCTGAGGAACTGCCCGAGAAAAGGTCCGAGACCCCCGTTCCAGCCGCAGCAGCAGCCGCCGATGGTGAATGCTCCTCAGGGAAATCAGAACCGTCCACCTGTTCAGGGAGGAGTCTATGTAGTGGCGCGAAAGGACGCTGAGAACGCGCCAGGGGTGATCACAGGTGTCACGCCCCGGATCCCCACTCGGGAACGCGGCATCCCGTTCCTGCGGAAGATACACCTCGCGCTCGTCTGGTTTACGCTATGCGACGGCCCAGGAATATTTTCTCTTCGTCTCAACCAGACGACGCGGCTTGCGCCAATCTCTCATACCTGCGGAAGCGTGCCTTCTATCCATACACACAATGTAACAGTCTGAAAATTCGATCCAATTATCGGAATTTCTGGATGAATGGAAACACTTCGTTAAATACCCTCTGATCGATGCTCACTCAGGATTAGCTACCCTGAGATGACCAACCGAAGGGGAAAGGCTAACTGGGGAGAATTTTCCAAACAGCCGCCCGTTGGTCTGAGACAGAGACAAAGTCGTAAATTAATGAAATTGACCACGAAATGAAATCCGACTTCGGACAATCGAATTAGTAAGACAAACACAATTACGAAATAAAGTCAGTTTCAGAAATGTCGCCAGAAGGGCAGACAGCCAGTGTACGTCGAGAAGCAAGACGTCAATGGAAAATTACCGAAATGCCCCCGGTAAATGCTCAGTCCTTAGGATTAATAGAATTAGGATTTTTGAGAGTAGATTCGACTAACCAAAATCAAATCCTGTCTAAAATTCGTTCGCGCTCGAGACCCGATCGGTGCATTTGGCACGCAAATCGAGGCAAGTCAAATCAGTTGTCAAATCAATCAAATGTCTTGTCAATCAATCAATCAAATCCACCGGTCAATCATGGCACAATTTCCAAGAATGTCAATCCATCAATCCATCAAGTAAATCAAGTGTCATTCAAGCATATTAAACATCATATCCATGTCACTATTCCACCTAATTCCACCTACCATTATTTTGAATTTTGTTAATCCATTCTCTCTCCTCTCCCCCTTAAAACTTCGGCCGACTCTCTCTCTCCCCTCCCTTGCATTTTCTCCTTCTTTCTTCTCTCCCTCACGGTTTCTCCTCCTTCCCCGCCGCCGTCCGCCGTCGTGCAAGCCGCCACCGCCACCGTCGGCCACCCCACTCCCTTGGCTCATCTTGGTAAGTCTTCTAAGCCTTGTTCCCTTGAATTTCGTGGCATGTGAGCCCCAAGAAAACCCCGAGCAGAACCGTTTTCTCCTCCATTCTCCTTCATCGTTCTTGCACCGTGAAGGCCGGGGGGCTGCCCAAGCTACTCCACCTTCTTCCTCAACCTCTCTAATGCCTAGAGCTATCATATTTAGGTCCTTGGAGCTTTTGGAGGTGACCGAACCAGCCGCGATCAGCCCCTCATCTTCGTTCGGCCGTGAGCCTCGTCCGGCCGTCCGGTGTCCTTTGCCGTCCCGTCGTCGTTTCCGGTCCTAATAGGTAAGCTCTACTACTAATTCTAGTTTAGGTTAGTAGTATATGCGTGTAGGAAGATATGCTAGAGACGGTTAAGCTTGATGTGAGGTTGAAATGAGAATAAGGGTAAGTTTACCATGGACTAACATGTTGAAAATCTTGATTTGAGTTAAAAATGGGGGCTGTTAGTATGTGGAATGAGCTCTAAAATACTAAGTGTGGGCTGCAAATGGTGAGGTAGGCGTGTGTTGGTGAGGCCGTGAGGTATCAATGGGTTTAGGGGACTTAATTTGCACTAAATGGATCAAAAACAAGCTACCGGGCCTAAGTGAAATTAATGGGCATGATGATGGACGAAATTAGGCTTATGAATGGGCCTCGGAAATATGGTTGGTGGACCGAGATTATGGGCTTGAGTGTGTGGTTTAACGGGCCAAAGTAAAGTGTTGGGCTTAGGAGTCTTTATTTCAAGTAATTGGGCCAAAACTAAACAAAATGGGCCTAATCTAATTAATGGGCCACTAATAGACGAAAATCCTTTTAAATTGGGCCTAAATTAAGTCCATGAACATTAAAGAATGAAACCCAAAAATGTATATGGGCTTGGGTACTTGAATTGGGCCTAAAATAATGAATATGGGCTTGAATAGTAAACCTTTAGAAATGGGCGTGGGCCTTGCACGAAATTAATAAAATAATAGGCCCAACCCATATGAATTAATTTAAGAATTAGTTATTGGACCTCAACTATTGAAGTGGGCCTTAGGCCCAGTCGAACTTAGCTTGATTAATTAGAGGCCCTTCATTAGATTAGACCTTGGTTTATATGGGCTCGATTAGTGGATTGTCCTTGGATAATTGATAGTATAGTAGACTTCTGTTTAAGATGTAAGGCGGACTTGGGTTATCGAAACTTTGTGGATAGAGATAATTGATCTATATCTGCTTGGCTCGTTGATCATGAGATGTATCAGTTGGTCGATCGATGTGCTCTGTCTTGCACTTATGCTTATTGGCATGCATGCTCTGTGTTGAGTTATTGATGTGATCATCTGGGCCCTGCATACATTCAGAGCATTGCATGAGTCACTGGAGATGTGACATGAGATTGTGCCCTGAGGGGAAGTGGAGAGAAAAGGGAGACCAACGTAAGGCGTCAGAAACGCAGTGTGGTACGGGCCTATGTGGCACCGAGATTCATGCCGTGTGGCACTGTTGGTAGCGCCCTGATGGGAAGTGGAGAGAAAAGGGAGGCCAGCATAAGGCGTCCGAGACGCAGCGTGGCATGCCGTGTGGCACTGTTGATAGAGCCCTGATGGGAATTGGAGGGATAGGCGGGCTGACCTATGGGATCTGTGATGGCCGTTTGAGGTCTGTGGCATTTGCATAATGTTATTGCTAATCGTTGATATTGCCCGTCTATATTGCATGAATTGTTATGTTGAAACTCGTATTGGTTGTATGAGGTGTAATGATAACTGGGGAGATCGAGAGCGTTGGACTCCGAGTACCAAACCCTAGTTACTGGTTAGGACCAACCCCACTCGTATATCCTACCCTACGCTAGGATTAGTGGTGAGCTTGCTGAGTCCTCGACTCACTGGCGTTGGTTGCCACCTTTTTCAGATCCAGGTCGCTAGTGATGGATGTGCCACCGATGCTTTTTGGTCTGCCGATCCAGATGGACACCTAGGTTACCCTCCATTTTGATATGCACGCCACCCTGTGGCATAGGCATGTGACGACTGTGCTCGTAGATCAGGGAGGTCCTTACTTAGTGCCCCATAGATTCGAGGCTTGGTTTAGAGAGGGCCTACATGGCTTTGAGGGACCCCAGAGAGATTCCCCGATTCCCATGGAGGAGGACCCGTTCTGGCTCCAGCCTGCAGAATATGGAGGCCAGGTGATCGACCCCGACCCGAAGCAGGAGTTGCCGTCTCTAGGGCGCTCCGAGATAGATGGCCACGAGGAGGGCGATGCGATGGATACCGAGGAGGAGGACCCAGAGGAGGACCCTGTGGAGGATTCCGACGAGGAGGACTGAGTTATGGCAGAATCCCGATGTTTTGAGGATTAGTAAAGCGTAGGATGATCTTCAGCTAGTGGTTTTCTTTTGGCAGTCTGTACCTAACGCTAATCGTATTTATGAAATGTTGATTATGTTTATCTTGTCCATGCTACCCCCTTTGCTATGTATGCTTGTGTGTATGGTTAGGAGGCACGCTTTCGTAGGTATGAGAATTTGGCGCAAGTTGCGTCGTCTGGTCGCGACGAAGAGAACGTATCCCTGGGCCGTCGCTTATCGTGAACCAGACGAGCGCGAGGTGTATCTTCCGCAGGAACGGGATGCCGCGTTCTCGAGAAGGGATCCGGGGCGTGACATCACCGTTCGAGTGGTATCAGAGCAAGGTCAGCTCGATACGAGACCGTTCGAGGCTTGGAGTGATAAGGCTGATGATTTTGGGGTAGTTAGTTAGACAGACCCTAGACCTAAGGATTAGGAAGGGTAGAATGCATGATTTGATTGGCGCATGTGATTGCTTAGCGGAATTGATTGTCTAGAGTAACCTTGGGATAAGGTATTTCATGCTAAGCTGCAGGTGCGTCAGGACCTGAGGTAAGGTTCTATGGCAGAGCCCCATGAGTTGGGCGTTTGGATGCTGATTGCTGAATGCTAGTCTGTGAGGTATTGCATGTGGTTGTATGCCTAGTCGGCTGTCGCGCGCTGTCTGACCATCATGCATTGCATGACTTCTGCATTAAAGGCAAAATGGTTTACAAATGAAGGTTGTTAGAAAGGGGATTTGGATTTTGAAAGAAATGCATGCATTCATGTTGTTGGATTTGGTGACCGTCAGCCTGGTATGGGACAGGATTGACGGGACGTCTAAAAACTGTGATGAAGCGTGGTATGGGACACGTGGAGTGGGATTCTCTTTGTCTATGAATTTCTTAGGACAACTGTTCGCACCAAGAAACGATGAGGGCGGGGAGTGGTCGCCGGGGCAAAGACCTGATCAAGGAAGCGGCTCCCGACAGGCTTCTAGTTGAGGTTGCGAACAGAGTGGCCTGGGTTATGCATTTGCAGGGTTGAGTCTAGATGTCGACCGGGTTCAACTGCATTTAAGCTGCAGCGATTATTTACATGCATATACATGTCAGTGGACGCGACAGTAGACGAAAGCTTGGTTGCTAGATTTAGAATTCCGAATTCCTGAATGGGAATTTCGTTTGTTTTAGGTGTGAGTTTTAGCAAGGATGAGCAATAGGGGCAGAAGACCGACTGCTGGTGCATCGAGCTCGAGGGCTCCTGAGTCTGAAGGGGACCCCAGAATCGAAGAAATGATGAGAGTTCTGACTGAAGTGAGTAACTTGATGGCTAGGCAAGCTGCTGAGAGAGCTGCCACTGTTGCCCAAGCAGCTGAGGCCGCCTTGGTCGCTGCAAATGGAGCCAATGGAGGCAATGGGCATGGAAATGGAGGACGTCAGACTCATCATATGGTGGAGCAATTTCTGAAATTGCAGCCGTCGAGGTTTGATGGCAGTGGTGGTCCTGAGGTAGCTGCCTTGTGGATCGAGCAGCTGGAGAAGGCTTTCTCCGTGTTGGGTTGCGCAGATGAGGAGAAAGTCTCATTGGCAACTTATCAACTTCAGGGTACTGCAGATGATTGGTGGAAAGCCACTAGAGGGCGAGTCTTTCCGGGTGGTATGAGGCCGAACTGGACCGCCTTCTGTACAGCATTCAATGGCAAGTATTTCTCTGAGGCAGCCCAGGAAAGGAAAATGGAAGAGTTCATCAGGCTCCGCCAAGGATCGCTGACCGTGGACCAGTATGAGGGCGAATTTGCCAGGCTGTCCAAGTTCGCACGAAGGCTGATTGACGACCCATGGGATAAGGCCAGGAGATTCAGGGAAGGATTGAGGCCCGAGTTGAAGAGTATGATCATCGCCACTGGGCTAAGGGACTACAATGAGATCTATGAGCGAGCCCTGGCGATAGAGCGGGATCTGCAAGAAAAGGCCGCCGCACCTGGGTCGCGGTTTGTGCCAAGAGGGAACATTAGAGACTTTGGCAAGAGGCCAATGAAGGACAACCGCAGGTTCGTTCCACCTGCGAGGAGAACCCTGGGAAAGCCATCGTTCCTTGGGAATCAGGTCTGCCGTGACTGTGGCAGGAGGCACGGGAACAGCCCTTGCCCGAGGAAGACTGGAGGCTGCTTTGGATGTGGCCAAACGGGGCATATCCTGAGGAACTGCCCGAGGAAAGGCCAGAGACCCCCGTTCCAGCACCAACAACAGCAACAGCCGTAGATGGTGAACGCTCCGCAAGGAAACCAGAACCGTCCGCCTGCTCAGGGACGAGTATATGTAATGGCGCGCAAGGACACTGAGAATGCGCCGGGGGTGATCACAGGTACCGTTTCCCTTTGTGGTCATACCGCTTATGCCTTGTTTGATCCGGGAGCGTCACACTCTTTCGTATCTGCACGTTTTGTTGAGTTGTCTGGGATGAATGTTAGGCCATTGGATGTGACCTTGCATGTAACCACCCCGTTGAAGGATAGAGTAATTATTGCGTTAGGATGTAAGGGGTGTAGGTTAGCTCTGGGCGATAGGCAAGAAGAAATTGACTTAGCCGTTCTGCCCATGTACGATTTCGACGTGATTGTTGGCATGGATTGGCTAGTTAGGCATGGTGCAGTGGTAGACTGTAGTAGGAGTATCATACAGCTAAACCCAGTAGGCCACCCTGGGTATGAATTTAAGGGAAATCGTGGAGGAACGTCGATTCCTTGGATCTCATCTTTAGAAGCGACCAAGTTAATGGATGAAGGTTGCCTGGGATTTTTGGCATCAGTGTTGGATTCGACTGCTCAAGAAATGAAGTTAGAGGAAGTGCCTGTAGTGAGTGAGTATCCGGATGTATTTCCTCAAGAGTTGCCTGGATTGCCACCTGAGCGTGAGGTAGAATTCGTGATTGAACTGGCACCTGGAACAGAGCCGATCTCGAAAGCACCGTATAGGATGTCGTTGTCGGAGTTGAAGGAGTTGAAGGTACAGATGCAAGAGCTTTTGGATAAAGGATTTATCCGCCCCAGTGCTTCACCATGGGGAGCTCCGGTGCTGTTTGTTAAGAAGAAAGATGGATCGCTAAGACTGTGCATCGACTACAGACAGCTGAACCAAGTGACGATCAAGAACAAGTATCCTCTGCCAAGGATTGATGACCTGTTCGACCAACTTCAAGGCGCTTGTGTGTTCTCCAAGATAGACCTAAGGACAGGCTATCACCAATTGAGGATTAAGAAAGAGGATGTGCCTAAGACTGCTTTTAGGACGAGGTATGGGCACTATGAGTTCACAGTTATGCCGTTTGGATTGACAAATGCTCCAGCCGCATTTATGGACATGATGAATCGAGTGTTCAAGGAGTTTCTGGATCAGTTTGTGATAGTCTTCATTGATGACATATTGGTGTATTCGAAGAGTTCTGAGGACCACGAAGAACACTTAAGGATCGTTCTGCAGACGTTAAGGGAACATTCGCTATATGCGAAGTTCAGTAAGTGCGAGTTTTGGCTGAGCAGAGTGGCGTTCCTTGGTCATATAGTATCTGGAGAGGGGATATCAGTGGACCCATCTAAGATTGAAGCCGTAGAGAAATGGCCGAGACCTACGACCTTGACGGAAGTGCGAAGTTTCCTTGGATTGGCTGGGTATTATAGACGCTTCGTGGAAAGATTCTCTGTGATAGCGTCTCCTCTGACGCGTTTGTTGAAGAAGGAAACAAAGTTTCAATGGACTGAGAAATGCGAGGAAAGTTTTCAGGAGTTGAAGGATCGATTGACTTCCGCACCAGTCTTAACCATTCCGTCTGGACTAGGAGGATTTGAGATATACAGCGATGCGTCATTAAGAGGATTGGGGTGTGTCTTGATGCAGCATGGACGAGTGGTAGCGTATGCATCTCGACAGTTGAGGCCGCATGAGATGAATTACCCGACGCACGACTTGGAGTTAGCTGCGATTGTCTTTGCATTGAAGATTTGGAGGCATTATCTGGTGGGAGAGAAATTCCAGATTTTTACGGACCATCAGAGTTTGAAGTATCTGTTCTCGCAGAAGGAGCTAAATATGAGGCAGCGTCGTTGGATGGAGTTGTTGAAGGACTACGACTGTAATATTCTATACCATCCAGGAAAGGCGAATAAGGTAGCGGATGCTCTGAGTAGGAAGTCGAGCGTTGCGCATATGATGGTCAAGGAGTGGACATTACTGGAGGAAATCAGAGATTCTGAGTTCAAGGTCGAGGTAGGAAACCTCTCGAGTCTGATGGCTACGTTGCAGATCGAACCAGAGATTCAGCTAAGAATCAAGGAGATGCAATCTACGGACTCGGACATTCAGAAGATTGTGGCGATGAATGCAGACGAGAGGAAGGCCGAGTTCCAAGTGACTGCTGACGGAATATTGAAGTTTAGAAGACGTCTGTGCGTACCTAATGACGAGGCGCTAAAAGAGAAGATTTTGTCCGAGGCACACAGAAGTAACTACAGTATTCATCCAGGGAGTACTAAGATGTATCAGAATTTGCGTCAGCACTATTGGTGGAATGGAATGAAGGTGGATGTGGCTAAGCATGTAGCTAAGTGTCTGACGTGTCAGCAGGTAAAGGCACAGCATTGCAAGCCTGGAGGATTATTGCAACCATTGGAAATCCCAGAGTGGAAATGGGAGCATATCACTATGGATTTTGTGACAGGATTGCCAAGAAGTCAGAGAGGCAATGATTCGATTTGGGTAATAGTGGACAGACTGACGAAATCAGCTCATTTCATTGCAGTACGAAAGGACTCTACCTTGGAAAAGTTGGCTGAATTGTACGTAAGGCAGATAGTGAGATTGCATGGGGTACCAGTAAGTATTGTATCAGATAGAGATCCTCGCTTCACCGCTACATTTTGGAAGAGTCTGCAGGGTGCGCTAGGAACAGAGCTGAGATTCAGTACAGCCTACCACCCTCAGACTGATGGTCAGTCGGAAAGGACGATACAGACTTTGGAAGACATGCTGAGAGCTTGTGTGATTGATTTCAAAGGAGGTTGGGAAGAGCAGTTGCATTTGGTGGAATTCGCCTACAACAACAGCTACCAGCAGAGTATCAAAATGGCACCATTTGAGGCACTGTATGGAAGGGCCTGTAGAACGCCAATCTGTTGGGACGAAGTTGGTGAGAAAAGCATAACAGGCCCAGAATTAGTGCAGCAGTCAGTTGAGGCAGTCAGAGTGATCAGAGACAGATTGAGGACTGCGCAGAGTAGGCAGAAGAGTTATGCAGACAAGAGACGTAAGCCATTGGAATTCCAAGTTGGAGATCATGTGTTTCTGAAGGTGTCGCCGATGCGAGGACTATCTCGGTTTGGCAAGAAAGGAAAGCTGAGTCCAAGATTTGTTGGGCCATTCGAGGTCCTGGAAAAGATCGGAACACTGGCTTATCGTCTAGCATTGCCGCCGAACTTATCGCAGATTCATAATGTGTTTCATGTTTCAATGCTTCGAAACTACGAACCGGACCCTGGCCATATACTCGATCATGAAGTCATTGAAATGGATGACCGCGTCTCATACGTGGAAAGGCCAGTAAGAATCGAAGATCGCAAGGAGCAGGTCTTAAGGAATAAGACGATTCCGCTGGTCAAGATTATTTGGGAACACCATGGAACTGAAGGAGCTACTTGGGAAAGCGAGGATGAAATGAAGAAGAAGTATCCGTACCTGTTTGAGTAGATCGATGTAATCTCCATTTTTGTTGTAAGGATTGGTGGATGTGAATTTCGAGGACGAAATTTTTATAAGAAGGGAAGAATTGTAACAGTCTGAAAATTCGATCCAATTATCGGAATTTCTGGATGAATGGAAACACTTCGTTAAATACCCTCTGATCGACGCTCACTCAGGATTAGCTACCCTGAGATGACCAACCGAAGGGGAAAGGCTAACTGGGGAGAATTTTCCAAACAGCCGCCCGTTGGTCTGAGATAGAGACAGAGTCGTAAATTAATGAAATTGACCACGAAATGAAATCCGACTTCGGACAATCGAATTAGTAAGACAAACACAATTACGAAATAAAGTCAGTTTCAGAAATGTCGCCAGAAGGGCAGACAGCCGGTGTACGTCGAGAAGCAAGACGTCAATGGAAAATTACCGAAATGCCCCCGGTAAATGCTCAGTCCTTAGGATTAATAGAATTAGGATTTTTGAGAGTAGATTCGACTAACCAAAATCAAATCCTGTCTAAAATTCGTTCGCGCTCGAGACCCGATCGGTGCATTTGGCACGCAAATCGAGGCAAGTCAAATCAGTTGTCAAATCAATCAAATGTCTTGTCAATCAATCAATCAAATCCACCGGTTAATCATGGCACAATTTCCAAGAATGTCAATCCATCAATCCATCAAGTAAATCAAGTGTGTCATTCAAGCATAGTAAACATCATATCCATGTCACTATTCCACCTAATTCCACCTACCATTATTTTGAATTTTGTTAATCCATTCTCTCTCCTCTCCCCCTTAAAACTTCGGCCGACTCTCTCTCTCCCCTCCCTTGCATTTTCTCCTTCTTTCTTCTCTCCCTCACGGTTTCTCCTCCTTCCCCGCCGCCGTCCGCCGTCGTGCAAGCCGCCACCGCCACCGTCGGCCACCCCACTCCCTTGGCTCATCTTGGTAAGTCTTCTAAGCCTTGTTCCCTTGAATTTCGTGGCATGTGAGCCCCAAGAAAACCCCCGAGCAGAACCGTTTTCTCCTCCATTCTCCTTCATCGTTCTTGCACCGTGAAGGCCGGGGGGCTGCCCAAGCTACTCCACCTTCTTCCTCAACCTCTCTAATGCCTAGAGCTATCATATTTAGGTCCTTGGAGCTTTTGGAGGTGACCGAACCAGCCGCGATCAGCCCCTCATCTTCGTTCGGCCGTGAGCCTCGTCCGGCCGTCCGGTGTCCTTTGCCGTCCCATCGTCGTTTCCGGTCCTAATAGGTAAGCTCTACTACTAATTCTAGTTTAGGTTAGTAGTATATGCGTGTAGGAAGATATGCTAGAGACGGTTAAGCTTGATGTGAGGTTGAAATGAGAATAAGGGTAAGTTTACCATGGACTAACATGTTGAAAATCTTGATTTGAGTTAAAAATGGGGGCTGTTAGTATGTGGAATGAGCCCTAAAATACTAAGTGTGGGCTGCAAATGGTGAGGTAGGCGTGTGTTGGTGAGGCCGTGAGGTATCAATGGGTTTAGGGGACTTAATTTGCACTAAATGGATCAAAAACAAGCTACCGGGCCTAAGTGAAATTAATGGGCATGATGATGGACGAAATTAGGCTTATGAATGGGCCTCGGAAATATGGTTGGTGGACCGAGATTATGGGCTTGAGTGTGTGGTTTAACGGGCCAAAGTAAAGTGTTGGGCTTAGGAGTCTTTATTTCAAGTAATTGGGCCAAAACTAAACAAAATGGGCCTAATCTAATTAATGGGCCACTAATAGACGAAAATCCTTTTAAATTGGGCCTAAATTAAGTCCATGAACATTAAAGAATGAAACCCAAAAATGTATATGGGCTTGGGTACTTGAATTGGGCCTAAAATAATGAATATGGGCTTGAATAGTAAACCTTTAGAAATGGGCTTGGGCCTTGCACGAAATTAATAAAATAATAGGCCCAACCCATATGAATTAATTTAAGAATTAGTTATTGGACCTCAACTATTGAAGTGGGCCTTAGGCCCAGTCGAACTTAGCTTGATTAATTAGAGGCCCTTCATTAGATTAGACCTTGGTTTATATGGGCTCGATTAGTGGATTGTCCTTGGATAATTGATAGTATAGTAGACTTCTGTTTAAGATGTAAGGCGGACTTGGGTTATCGAAACTTTGTGGATAGAGATAATTGATCTATATCTGCTTGGCTCGTTGATCATGAGATGTATCAGTTGGTCGATCGATGTGCTCTGTCTTGCACTTATGCTTATTGGCATGCATGCTCTGTGTTGAGTTATTGATGTGATCATCTGGGCCCTGCATACATTCAGAGCATTGCATGAGTCACTGGAGATGTGACATGAGATTGTGCCCTGAGGGGAAGTGGAGAGAAAAGGGAGACCAACGTAAGGCGTCAGAAACGTAGTGTGGTACGGGCCTATGTGGCACCGAGATTCATGCCGTGTGGCACTGTTGGTAGCGCCCTGATGGGAAGTGGAGAGAAAAGGGAGGCCAGCATAAGGCGTCCGAGACGCAGCGTGGCATGCCGTGTGGCACTGTTGATAGAGCCCTGATGGGAATTGGAGGGATAGGCGGGCTGACCTATGGGATCTGTGATGGCCGTTTGAGGTCTGTGGCATTTGCATAATGTTATTGCTAATCGTTGATATTGCCCGTCTATATTGCATGAATTGTTATGTTGAAACTCGTATTGGTTGTATGAGGTGTAATGATAACTGGGGAGATCGAGAGCGTTGGACTCCGAGTACCAAACCCTAGTTACTGGTTAGGACCAACCCCACTCGTATATCCTACCCTACGCTAGGATTAGTGGTGAGCTTGCTGAGTCCTCGACTCACTGGCGTTGGTTGCCACCTTTTTCAGATCCAGGTCGCTAGTGATGGATGTGCCACCGATGCTTTTTGGTCTGCCGATCCAGATGGACACCTAGGTTACCCTCCATTTTGATATGCACGCCACCCTGTGGCATAGGCATGTGACGACTGTGCTCGTAGATCAGGGAGGTCCTTACTTAGTGCCCCATAGATTCGAGGCTTGGTTTAGAGAGGGCCTACATGGCTTTGAGGGACCCCAGAGAGATTCCCCGATTCCCATGGAGGAGGACCCGTTCTGGCTCGAGCCTGCAGAATATGGAGGCCAGGTGATCGACCCCGACCCGAAGCAGGAGTTGCCGTCTCTAGGGCGCTCCGAGATAGATGGCCACGAGGAGGACGATGCGATGGATACCGAGGAGGAGGACCCAGAGGAGGACCCTGTGGAGGATTCCGACGAGGAGGACTGAGTTATGGCAGAATCCCGATGTTTTGAGGATTAGTAAAGCGTAGGATGATCTTCAGCTAGTGGTTTTCTTTTGGCAGTCTGTACCTAACGCTAATCGTATTTATGAAATGTTGATTATGTTTATCTTGTCCATGCTACCCCCTTTGCTATGTATGCTTGTGTGTATGGTTAGGAGGCACGCTTTCGTAGGTATGAGAATTTGGCGCAAGTTGCGTCGTCTGGTCGCGACGAAGAGAACGTATCCCTGGGCCCGTCGCTTATCGTGAACCAGACGAGCGCGAGGTGTATCTTCCGCAGGAACGGGATGCCGCGTTCTCTAGAAGGGATCCGGGGCGTGACACACAAGCATACATAGCAAAGGGGTAGCATAAACAATATGGACATAAACAGCATTACATAAATATAATTAGCGTTAGGTACAGACTCCCAAAAAGAAACCACTAGCTGTAGATTATCCTACGCTCAACTAATCCTCAAAACATCGAGATTCTGCCGAAACTCAGTCTTCCTCGTCGGAATCCTCCACAGGGTCCTCCTCTGGATCCTCCTCCTCGGTATCCATCGCATCGCCCTCCTCGTGGCCATCTATCTCGGAGCGCCCTGGAGACGGCAACTCCTGCTTCGGGTCGGGGTCGATCACCTGGCCTCCATATTCCGCAGGCTGGAGCCAAAACGGGTCCTCCGCCATGTAGGGCCTCTCTAAACCAAGCCTCGAATCTATGGGGCACTAAGTAAGGACCTCCCTGATCTACGAGCACAGTCGTCACATGCCTATGCCACAGGGTAGCGTGCATATCAAAATGGAGGGTAACCTGGGTGTCCATCTGGATCGGCAGACCAAAAAGCATCGGTGGCATGTCCATCACTGGAGGTAGGGTAGGATATACAAGTGGGGTCGGTCCTAACCAGTAACTAGGGTTCAGGATTCAAAGTTCAACGCTCTCGATCTCCCCAGTTATTATCACCCCTCATGTAGCCAATACGAGGTTCATCATAACAATTCATACAATACAGACGGGCAATATCAACAATTAGCAATCATAGTATGCAAATGCCACAGGCCTCAAACGGCCATCATAGATCCCAAGGATCAGCCCGCCTATCACTCCAATTCCCATCAGGGCTCTACCAACAGTGCCACACGGCATGCCACGCTGCGTCTCGGACGCCTTATGCTGGCCTCCCTTTTCTCTCCATCTCCCATCAGGGCGCTACCAACAGTGCCACACGGCATAAATCTCGGTGCCACATAGGCCCGTACCACACTGCGTTTCTGACGCCTTACGTTGGTCTCCCTTTTCTCTCCACTTCCCCTCAGGGCAAAATCTCATGTCACATTCCCAGTGACTCATGCAATGCTCTGAATGTATGCAGGGCCCAGATGATCACATCAATAACTCAACACAGAGCATGCATGCAAATAAATACAAGTGCAGGAGTAGAGCACATCATTCAATCGATCAGTGAACCTCACGTTCATCAACCAAACAGACATGGATCGTAGGCCTCTACTTTCAAAGTCTCGATCATCTAAATTCGCCTTACATCTCATACAAGAGTCTGTCATTGTCATCACTTACTCAAGGGCAACTCGTTAATCCAACCCATATAAACCAAGGTCTAATCTAATTAAGAACCTCTAATTAATCAAGCTAAGTTCGACTGGGCCCAAGGCCCACTTCAATAGTTGAGGTCCAATAATTAATTCTTAAATTAATTCATATGGGTTGGGCCTATTTTTATTAATTTCGTGCAAGGCCCAAGCCCATTTCTAAAGGTTTACTATTCAAGCCCATATTCATTATTTTAGGCCCAATTTGAGTACCCAAGCCCATATACATTTTTGGGTTTCATTCTTTAATGTTCATGGACTTAATTTAGGCCCAATTTGAGTGGATTTTCGTCCATTAGTGGCCCACTAGCTAGATTTGGCCCATTCTGATTAGTTTTGGCCCAATTACTTGATTTTTAAAGCTTCCAAGCCCATTAGTTCCCTTTGGCCCATTAAGTACACGCCTAAGCCCACATTTGCAGCCCACTAATCATGTTTTCGAGGCCCACTCGGATGGTGGATATCAACCCTTAGTAAGTCCATTAGTTGTATTTAGGCCTGGTAGCTTGTATTAGGTCCGATTCAAGTGATTTAAGTCTCGAAGCCCATTAATCCCCTTCGGTCCACCCTATCCACGCCTAGACCGAATTTCCACAGCCTTGTATACCACATTTCCAGCCCTCTACAAGCCTCCAAACTCTTAGTTTAACCCCTTGCACCATGCACATAACGCAACCTTACTTGTCTAGGCTTGAACCATGCAATCTCTTTACTAAAATCATCATAATCGGCCTCTATTAACATTCCACAAATGTATATTACTAACCTAAACAAAGATTAGGGGTAGAGCTTACCGGATATGGGTTGGAAATGACGACGACGCGAGGCGGAGCAAGGAACGGCCGGTTGGAGCTCACGGCTTAGGGAGGGAAGCGGCGGCAACGGTGGCTGTTCCGGCGGTTCCACGGAGTTCCAAGGGTCCTAAGGTGACCATTTGCCAAGCCAAAGACATGAGGGATGCATGGAAACAAGGTGGAACAAGTTCGGGTTCAAATGGAAGCGAAACGACGAAGAAAACGACGATGAGGAGGCGGGCTGTTTCAGGCTTTTCGTGGGGGTCCAAGCCGTGGGAAATGAACAAGAATGAGCTAGGGAGACTTACCAAGGCGTGCCAAGGGAGAGGGGTGGCCGACAGTGGCGGCAAGGCGGCGGAATGGCGGCGGCACGGTCGGACGAAGCAAAGGGGAGGAGAGGGAGAGAGAGCTTTCGGGAAAGGGAGAGAGAGAGAGAGGGGGTGCCGAAAATGAAAAGTGAGGGAGGGGAGAGAGAGAAGAGAGTTAAGTGGAAGGGGTAAGTGGGTTAGGTAGTGAATAGTAAGGGAATAGTGACTAGGATTTGATTTAGTACTTTGACATGTTGATTGACATTCTTGGGAATTGAACCATGATTGACTTGCCTTGGAAATTGTGCCATGATGGGATTGATTGATTGACAAGACATTTGATTGATTTGACAACTGATTTGACTTGCCTCGATTTGCGTGCCAAATGCACCGATTGGGTCTCGAGCGCGAACGAATTTTAGACAGGATTTGATTTCGATCGGTCGAATCTACTCTCAAAAATCCTAATTCTATTAATCCTAAGGACTGAGCATTTACCGGGGGCATTTCGGTAATTTTCCATTGACGTCTTGCTTCTCGACGTACACCGGCTGTCTGCCCTTCTGGCGACATTTCTGAAACTGACTTTATTTCTTAATTGTGTTTGTCTTACTAATTCGATTGTCCGAAGTCGGATTTCATTTCGTGGTCAATTTCATTAATTTACGACTCTGTCTCTGTCTCAGACCAACGGGCGGCTGTTTGGAAAATTCTCCCCAGTTAGCCTTTCCCCTTCGGTTGGTCATCTCAGGGTAACTAATCCTGAGTGAGCGTCGATCAGAGGGTATTAATGAAGTGTTTCCATTCCTTTAGAAATTCCGATATTTGGGTCGAATTTTCAGACTGTTACAATTCTTCCCTTCTTATAAAAATTTCGTCCTCGAAATTTACATCCACCAATCCTTACAACAAACAGAAATCACATTGATCTACTCAAACAGGTACGGATACTTCTTCTTCATTTCATCCTCGCTTTCCCAAGTAGCTCCTTCAGTTCCATGGTGTTCCCAGATAACCTTGATCAGCGGAATCGTCTTATTCCTTAAGACCTGCTCCTTACGATCTTCAATCCTTACTGGCCTTTCCACGTATGAGACGCGGTCATCCATTTCAATGACTTCATGATCGAGTATATGGCCAGGGTCCGGCTCGTACTTTCGAAGCATTGAAACATGAAACACATTATGAATCTGCGATAAGTTCGGCGGCAATGCTAGACGATAAGCCAGTGTCCCGATCTTCTCCAGGATCTCGAATGGCCCAACAAATCTTGGACGCAACTTTCCTTTCTTGCCAAACCGAGATAGTCCTCGCATCGGCGACACCTTCAGAAACACATGATCTCCAACTTGGAATTCCAATGGCTTACGTCTCTTGTCTGCATAACTCTTCTGCCTACTCTGCGCAGTCCTCAATCTGTCTCTGATCACTCTGACTGCCTCAATTGACTGCTGCACCAACTCTGGGCCTGTTATGCTTTTCTCACCAACTTCGTCCCAACAGATTGGCGTTCTACAGGCCCTTCCATACAGTGCCTCAAATGGTGCCATTTTGATGCTCTGCTGGTAACTGTTGCTATAGGCAAATTCCACCAAATGTAACTGCTCTTCCCAACCTCCTTTGAAATCAATTACACAAGCTCTCAGCATGTCTTCCAAAGTCTGTATCGTCCTTTCTGACTGACCATCTGTCTGAGGGTGGTAAGCTGTACTGAATCTTAACTCTGTTCCCAGCGCACCCTGCAGACTCTTCCAAAACGTAGCGGTGAAACGAGGGTCTCTATCAGATACAATGCTTACTGGCACTCCATGAATCCTCACAATCTGCCTCACGTATAACTCAGCCAACCTTTCCAGCGTAGAGTCCTTTCGCACTGCGATGAAGTGCGCTGATTTCGTCAGTCTGTCCACTATTACCCAAATCGAGTCATTGCCTCTCTGACCTCTCGGCAGTCCTGTCACGAAATCTATAGTGACATGCTCCCATTTCCATTCTGGAATCTCCAAGGGTTGCAGTAGTCCTCCAGGCTTACAATGCTGTGCCTTCACTTGTTGACACGTTAAGCACTTGGCTACGTGCTTGGCCACATCCACCTTCATACCATTCCACCAATAGTGCTGGCGCAAATTCTGGTACATCTTTGTACTTCCTGGATGAATACTGTAGTTACTCCCGTGCGCTTCAGACAAAATCTTCTCTTTCAGCGCCTCGTCAGTAGGTACGCACAGACGTCCTTTAAACCTTAATACTCCATCTGCAGTCACTTGGAACTCGGCCTTCCTCTCGTCTGCATTCATCATCACAATCTTCTGGATATCTGGATCTGAAATCTGTAACTCCTTGATCCTTAGCTGAATCTCTGGCTCGATTTGCAAGGTAGCCAACAGACTTGAGAGGCTTCCAACCTCCATCTTAAACTCAGAGTCTCTAATTTCCTCCAGCAACGTCCATTCTTTGACCATCATATGCGCAATGCTCGACTTCCGACTCAGAGCATCCGCTACCTTATTCGCCTTTCCTGGGTGATATAGAATATCACAGTCGTAGTCCTTCAACAACTCCATCCAACGACGCTGCCTCATGTTCAACTCCTTCTGCGAGAACAAATACTTTAAACTCTGATGGTCCGTAAAAATCTGGAATTTCTCTCCCACCAGATAATGCCTCCAAATCTTCAATGCAAAGACAATCGCAGCTAACTCCAAGTCGTGCGTCGGGTAATTCATCTCATGCGGCCTCAGCTGTCGGGATGCATAAGCTACCACTTGTCCATGCTGCATCAAGACGCACCCCAATCCTCTTAATGACGCATCGCTGTATATCTCAAATCCTCCCGGTCCAGACGGAATGGTTAAGACTGGTGTGGAAGTCAATCGATCCTTCAACTCCTGAAAACTCTCATCGCATTTCTCAGTCCATTGAAACTTTGTTTCCTTCTTCAACAAACGCGTCAGAGGAGACGCTATCACAGAGAATCTTTCCACGAAGCGTCTATAATACCCAGCCAATCCAAGGAAACTTCACACTTCCGTCACGGTCGTAGGTCTCGGCCATTTCTCTACTGCTTCAATCTTAAATGGGTCCACTGATATTCCTTCTCCAGATACTATATGACCAAGAAACGCCACTCTGTTCAGCCAGAACTCACACTTACTAAACTTCGCATACAGCGAATGTTCCCTTAGCGTTCGCAGGACGATCCTTAAGTGTTCTTCGTGGTCCTCAGAGCTCTTCGAATACACCAAAATGTCATCAATGAAGACTATCACGAACTGATCCAGAAACTCCTTCAATACTCGATTCATCATGTCCATAAATGCTGCTGGGGCGTTCGTCAATCCAAATGGCATAACTGTGAACTCGTAGTGCCCATACCTCGTCCGAAAGGCAGTCTTGGGCACGTCCTCCTTCTTAATCCTCAATTGGTGATAGACTGTCCTTAGGTCTATCTTGGAGAACACACATGCGCCTTGAAGTTGGTCAAACAGGTCATCAATCCTTGGCAGAGGATACTTGTTCTTGATCGTCACTTGGTTCAGCTGTCTGTAGTCGATGCACAGTCTTAGCGATCCATCTTTCTTCTTAACAAATAGCACCGGAGCTCCCCATGGCGAAGCACTGGGGCGGATAAATCCTTTATCCAAAAGCTCTTGCATCTGTACCTTCAACTCTTTTAACTCAGACAACGACATTCTATACGGTGCTTTTGAGATCGGCTCTGTTCCAGGTGCCAATTCAATCACAAACTCTATGTCACGCTCTGGTGGCAAGCCAGGCAATTCTTGAGGAAACACGTCCGGGTACTCTCTCACTACAGGCGCTTCCTCCAACTTCACCTCTTGAGCAGTCGAATCTGACACCGATGCTAAAAATCCCAGACAACCCTCGTCCAACAGTTTGGTCGCTTCTAACAACGAAATCCAAGGAATCGACGTTCCTCTTCGATTTCCCCTAAATTCATACCCAGGGTGACCTACTGGGTTTAGCTGTACCATACTCCTACCACAGTCTATCACTGCCCCATGTCTAACCAACCAATCCATGCCAACAATCACGTCGAAATCATACATAGGTAAAACAGCTAAGTCGATCTCTTCCTCTCTATCGTCCAGAACTAATTTACACCCCTTACATCCTAACGCAACAATCACTCTATCTTTCAACGGGGTGGTTACATGCAAGGTCACATCCAATGGCTTAACATTCATCCCAGACAACTCAACAAAACGTGCAGATACGAAAGAGTGCGACGCTCCCGGATCAAACAAGGCATAAGCGGTATGACCACAGAGAGAAACGGTACCTGTGATCACCCCTGGCGCATTCTCAGTGTCCTTGCGCGCCATTGCATATACTCGTCCCTGAGCAGGCGGACGGTTCTGGTTTCCTTGCGGAGCGTTCACCATCTGCGGCTGTTGCTGTTGTTGGTGCTGGAACGGGGGTCTCTGACCCTTCCTCGGGCAGTTCCTCAGAATATGCCCCGTTTGGCCACATCCAAAGCAGCCTCCAGTTTTCCTTGGGCAAGGGCTGTTCCCATGCCTCCTGCCACAGTCACGGCAGACCTGATTCCCAGGGAACGATGGCTTTCCCAGGGTTCTCCTCGCAGGTGAAACGAACCTGCGGTTGTCCTTCATTGGCCTCTTGCCAAAGTCTCTAAAGTTCCCTCTTGGCACAAACCGCGACCCAAGTACGGCGGCCTTTTCTTGCAGATCCCGCTCTATCGCCAGGGCTCGCTCATAGATCTCATTGTAGTCACTTAGCCCAGTGGCGATTATCATACTCTTCAGTTCAGGCCTCAAGCCTTCCCTGAACCTCCTGGCCTTGTCCCACGGATCCTCAATCAGTCTTCGAGCAAACTTGGACAATCTGGCAAACTCACCCTCGTACTGATCCACAGTCATCTGTCCTTGCCTGAGTCTTATAAACTCTTCCATTTTCCTTTCTTGGGCTGCCTCAGAAAAATACTTGCCATTAAACGCTGCATAGAAAGCAGCCCAGTTTGGCCTCATGCCATCAGGAAAGACTCGCCCTCTAGTGGCTTTCCACCAATCATCTGCAGTACCCTGAAGTTGATAAGTTGCCAACGAGACTTTCTCCTCATCTGCGCAACCCAACACGGAGAAAGCCTTCTCCAGCTGCTCGATCCACAAGGCAGCTACCTCTGGACCACCACTGCCATCAAACTTCGACGGCTGCAACTTCAGAAATTGCTCCACCATATGATGAGTCTAACGTCCACCATTTCCATGCCCATTGCCTCCATTGGCTCTATTTGCAGCGGCCAAGGCGGCCTCAGCTGCTTGGGCAACAGTGGCAGCTCTCTCAGCAGCTTGCCTAGCCATCAAGTTACTCACTTCAGTCAGAACTCTCATCATCTCTTCGATCCTAGGGTCCCCTTCAGACTCAGGAGCCCTCGACCTCGATGCACCAGCAGTCGGTCTTCTGCCCCTATTGCTCATCCTTGCTAACACTCACACCTAAAACAACGAAATTCCCATTCAGGAATCCGGAATTCTAAATCTAACAACCAAGCTTTCGTCTACTGTCGCGTCCACTGACATGTATATGCATGTAAATATTCGTTGCAGCTTAAATGCAGTTGGACCCGGTCGACATCTAGACTCAACCCTGAAAATGCATAACCCAGGCCACTCTATTCGCAACCTCAACTAGAAGCCTGTCGGGAGCCGCTTCCTTGATCAGGACTCTGCCCCGGCGACCACTCCCCGCCCTCATCGTTTCATGGTGCGAACAGTTGTCCTAAGTCATTCATAGACAAAGAGAATCCCACTCCACGTGTCCCATACCACGCTTCATCACAGTTTTTAGACGTCCCGTCAATCCTGTCCCATACCAGGCTGACGGTCACCCAACAACATGAATGCATGCATTTCTTTCAAAATCCAAATCTCCTTTTTCAACAATGATTTTCCATTTCTAAACCATTTTGCTTTCGGTGCAGAAATCATGCAATGCATGATGGTCAAGCAGCGCGCGACAGCCGACTAGGCATACAACCACATGCAATACCTCACAGACTAGCATTCAGCAATCAGCATCCAAACGCCCAACTCATGGGGCTCTGCCATAGAACCTTACCTCAGGTCCTGACGCACCTGCAGCTTAGCATGAAATACCTTATCCCAAGGTTACTCTAGACAATCAATTCCGCTAAGCAATCACATGCGCCGATCAAATCATGCATTCTACCCCTCCTAATCCTTAGGTCTAGGGTCTGTCTAACTAACTACCCCAAAATCAACATCCTTATCACTCCAAAACCTCGAACGGTCTCTTATCGAGCTGACCTTGCTATGATACCACTCGAACGGTGATGTCACGCCCCAGATCCCTACTCGGGAACGCGGCATCCCGTTCCTGCGGAAGATACACCTCTCGCTCGTCTGGTTTACGCTATGCGACGGCCCAGGAATATTTTCTCTTCGTCTCAACCAGACGACGCGGCTTGCGCCAATCTCTCACACCTGCGGAAGCGTGCCTTCTATCCATACACACAAGCATATATAGCAAAGGGGTAGCATAAACAATATGGACATAAACAGCATTACATAAATATAATTAGCGTTAGGTACAGACTCCCAAAAAGAAACCACTAGCTGTAGATTATCCTACGCTCAACTAATCCTCAAAACATCGGGATTCTGCCGTAACTCAGTCCTCCTCGTCGGAATCCTCCACAGGGTCCTCCTCTGGATCCTCCTCCTCGGTATCCATCGCATCGCCCTCCTCGTGGCCATCTATCTCGGAGTGCCCTGGAGACGGCAACTCCTGCTTCGAGTCGGGGTCGATCACCTGGCCTCCATATTCCGCAGGCTGGAGCCAAAACGAGTCCTCCTCCATGGGAATCGGGGAATCTCTCTGGGGTCCCTCAAAGCCATGTAGGCCCTCTCTAAACCAAGCCTCGAATCTATGGGGCACTAAGTAAGGACCTCCCTGATCTACGAGCACAGTCGTCACATGCCTATGCCACAGGGTAGCGTGCATATCAAAATGGAGGGTAACCTGGGTGTCCATCTGGATCGGCAGACCAAAAAGCATCGGTGGCATGTCCATCACTGGCGACCTGGATCTGAAAAAGGTGGCAACCAACGCCAGTGAGTCGAGGACTCAGTAAGCTCACCACTAATCCTAGCGTAGGGTAGGATATACAAGTGGGGTCGGTCCTAACCAGTAACTAGGGTTCAGGATTCAAAGTTCAACGCTCTCGATCTCCCCAGTTATTATCACCCCTCATGTAGCCAATACGAGGTTCATCATAACAATTCATACAATACAGACGGGCAATATCAACAATTAGCAATCATAGTATGCAAATGCCACAGGCCTCAAACGGCCATCATAGATCCCAAGGATCAGCCCGCCTATCACTCCAATTCCCATCAGGGCTCTACCAATAGTGCCACACGGCATGCCACGCTGCGTCTCGGACGCCTTATGCTGGCCTCCCTTTTCTCTCCATCTCCCATCAGGGCGCTACCAACAGTGCCACACGGCATAAATCTCGGTGCCACATAGGCCCGTACTGTCACGCCCCGGATCCCTTCTCGGGAATGCGGCATCCCGTTCCTGCGGAAGATACACCTCGCGCTCGCCTGGTTCACGATAAGCGACGGCCCAGGGATACTTTCTCTTCGTCGCGACCAGACGACGCAACTTGCGCCAAATTCTCATACCTGCGGAGGCGTGCCTCCTATCCATACACACAAGCATACATAGCAAAGGGGTAGCATGGATAAGATAAATATAAACAACATTTCATAAATACGATTAGCGTTAGGTACAGACTACCAAAAGAAAACCACTAGCTGTAGATCATCCTACGCTCTATTAATCCTCAAAACATCGGGATTCTGCCATGACTCAGTCCTCCTCGTCGGAATCCTCCACAGGGTCCTCCTCTGGATCCTCCTCCTCGGTATCCATCGCATCGCCCTCCTCGTGGCCATCTATCTCGGAGCGCCCTGGAGACAGCAACTCCTGCTTCGAGTCGGGGTCGATCACCTGGCCTCCATATTCTGCAGGCTGGAGCCAAAATGGGTCCTCCTCCATGGGAATCGGGGGATCTCTCTGGGGTCCCTCAAAGCCATGTAGGCCCTCTCTAAACCAAGCCTCGAATCTATGGGGCACTAAATAAGGACCTCCCTGATCTACGAGCACAGTCGTCACATGCCTATGCCACAGGGTAGCGTGCATATCAAAATGGAGGGTAACCTGGGTGTCCATCTGGATCGGCAGACCAAAAAGAATCGGTGGCGCATCCATCACTGGCGACCTGGATCTGAAAAAGGTGGCAACCAACGCTAGTGAGTCGAGGACTCAGCAAGCTCACCACTAATCCTAGCGTAGGGTAGGATATATGAGTGGGGTCGGTCCTAACTAGTAACTAGGGTTTGGTACTCGGAGTCCAACGCTCTCGATCTCCCCAGTTATCATCACGCCTCATATAGCCCATACGAGTTTCGTCACAACAATTCATGCAATACAGACGGGCAATATCGACAATCAGCAATAACATTATGCAAATGCCACAGGCCTCAAACGGCCATCACAGATCCCATGGATCAGCCCACCTATCACTCCAATTCCCATCAGGGCTCTACCAACAGTGCCATACGGCATGCCACGCTGCGTCTCGGACGCCTTATGCTGGCCTCCCTTTTCTCTCCATCTCCCATCAGGGCGCTACCAATAGTGCCACACGGCATAATTCTCGGTGCCATATAGGCCCGTACCACACTGTGTTTCTGACGCCTTACGTTGGTCTCCCTTTTCTCTCCATTTCCCCTCAGGGCACAATCTCATGTCACATTCCCAGTGACTCATGCAATGCTCTGAATGTATGCAGGGCCCAGATGATCACATCAATAATTCAACACAGAGCATGCATGCCAATAATCATAAGTGCAAGACAGAGCACATCAATCGACCAACTGATACATCTCATGATCAACGAGCCAAGCAGACGTAGATCAATTATCTCTATCCACAAAGTTTCGATAATCCAAGTCCGCCTTACATCTTAAACAAAAGTCTACTGTACTATCAATTATCCAAGGACAATCCACTAATCGAGCCCATATAAACCAAGGTCTAATCTGATGAAGGGCCTCTAATTACTCAAGCTAAGTTCGACTGGGCCTAAGGCCCACTTCAATAGTTGAGGTCCAATGATTAATTCTTAAATTAATTCATATGGGTTGGGCCTATTATTTTATTAAATTCGTGTGAGGCCCAAGCTCATTTCTAAAGGTTTACTATTCAAGCCCATATTCATTATTTTAGGCCCAATTTGAATACCCAAGCCCATATACATTTTTGGGTTTCATTCTTTAATGTTCATGGACTTAATTTAGGCCCAATTTAAGAGGATTTTCGTCCATTAGTGGCCCACCAGCTATATTTGGCCCATTTTGATTAGTTTTGGCCCAATTACTTAATTTTAAAGCTTTCAAGCCCATTAGTTCCCTTTTGCCCTTTAAGTACACGCCTAAGCCCACACTTGCAGCCCACAATTTACGTTTTTAAGGCCCGTTCAAGTTATTAGTTTCGTCCATGGGCGAGTCCTTTGGAATGTCTCCGGCCCGTTAGCTTATTTTGGGTTAAATTGGTCCAAATTAAGTCCCCTAGGCCCATTAGTTGGTTCGGCCCATCCCTCACACGCCTACTCTTCTCATCGCAGCCCACAAATACCTTTTTGAAGCCCAAGTTCACTCACCAGCAGCCCCTTAAATTGGCCCAATCAAGATTTCAACATGTTAGCCTAAGGTAAACTTAATCTTAATCTCATTTCAAACCCACATCAAGCCTAATCAACCTCTAACATACCATCTTACACGCATATACTACTAACCTAGGCTAGAATTAGTAGTAAAGCTTACCTAAATGGGTTGGGTTGGAGTAGACGACGACGGAAGACACCGAGCGGCTCAAAATGGCCCTCGGCCAAAGGAGGATGGTCGGCGTTTGGGGGCTGATCCGGCGCCTTCCAAGGCTTTCCAAGGACCTAGAATGATGGTTGCACATGCCAAAAGAAGTGAGGAACCATGGAAAGGCAAGGTGACTCGGCCGGGTCCAAAATGAAGCGAAACGACGAGCCGAACGACGAAGGAAAACGGGGCTATTTAGGGTGTTCCATGGGGTGTTCCAGCCATGGAATACAACTAGAAGTGAGCTAGGAAGACTTACCAAGGGAAGCTACGAGGATGGCGGTGGCTGGGAGGGCCGAACGGCGGCGACGATGGAGGAGCTCGAGCGGACGACGGCGACGGCATGGAGAAGAAGAAGGAGAAGAAAATAAAGAAGAGAGGGAGAGAGGGAATGCTCGGCCGAATGGGAGAAAAATGAGAGAGGAGAGAGAGTGAGGTTTTCATCCAAGTATATAGCCAAAATTTCAAATAATGGGTAAGTGGGATTAGGTAGAATAGTGACATGGATTTGTACTTTGGTGTGACATTAGTACCTTGACATGTTGATTGATTTATGGATTGACTTGCATTGGGAATTGGACCAAGATTGACTTGTCTTGGAAATTGAACCATGATGTGATTGATGTGATTGACAAGACGTTTGATTGATTTGACAACTGATTTGACTTGCCTCGATTTGCGTGCCAAATGCACCGATCGGGTCTCGAGCGCGAACGAATTTTAGACAGGATTTGATTTTGATTAGCCGAATCTACTCTCAAAAATCCTAATTCTATTAATCCTAAGGACTGAGCATTTACCGGGGGCATTTCGGTAATTTTCCATTGACGTCTTGCTTCTCGACGTACACCGGCTGTCTGCCGTTCTGGCGACATTTCTGAAACTGACTTTATTTCTTAATTGTGTTTGACTTACTAATTCGATTGTCCGAAGTCGGAATTCATTTCGTGGTCAATTTCATTAATTTACGACTCTGTCTCTGTCTCAGACCAACGGGCGGCTGTTTGGAAAATTCTCCCCAGTTAGCCTTTCCCCTTCGGTTGGTCATCTCAAGGTAGCTAATCCTGAGTGAGCGTCGATCAGAGGGTATTAACGAAGTGTTTCCATTCCTTTAGAAATTCCGATATTTGGGTCGAATTTTCAGACTGTTACACGTACCACACTGCGTTTCTGACGCCTTACATTGGTCTCCCTTTTCTCTCCACTTCCCCTCAGGGCAAAATCTCATGTCACATTCCCAGTGACTCATGCAAAGCTCTGAATGTATGTGTCACGCCCCGGATCCCTTCTCGGGAACGCGGCATCCCGTTCCTGCGGAAGATACACCTCGCGCTCGCCTGGTTCACGATAAGCGACGGCCCAGGGATACTTTCTCTTCGTCGCGACCAGACGACGCAACTTGCGCCAAATTCTCATACCTGCGGAAGCGTGCCTCCTATCCATACACACAAGCATACATAGCAAAGGGGTAGCATGGACAAGATAAACATAAACAACATTTCATAAATACGATTAGCGTTAGGTACAGACTGCCAAAAGAAAAACCACTAGCCGTAGATCATCCTACGCTCTATTAATCCTCAAAACATCGGGATTCTGCCATAACTCAGTCCTCCTCGTCGGAATCCTCCACAGGGTCCTCCTCTGGATCCTCCTCCTCGGTATCCATCGCATCGCCCTCCTCGTGGCCATCTATCTTGGAGCGCCCTGGAGACGGCAATTCCTGCTTCGGGTCGGGGTCGATCACTTGGCCTCCATATTCTGCAGGCTGGAGCCAAAACGGGTCATCCTCCATGGGAATCGAGGAATCTCTCTAGGGTCCCTCAAAGCCATGTAGGCCCTCTCTAAACCAAGCCTCAAACCTATGGGGCACCAAATAAGGACCTCCCTGATCTACGAGTACAGTCGTCACATGCCTATGCCACAGGGTAGCGTGCATATCAAAATGGAGGGTAACCAGGGTGTCCATCTGGATCGGCAGACCAAAAAGTATCGGTGGCACATCCATCACTAGCGACCTGGATCTGAAAAAGGTGGCAACCAACGCCAATGAGTCGAGGACTCAGCAAGCTCACCACTAATCCTAGCGTAGGGTAGGATATACGAGTGGGGTCGGTCCTAACCAGTAACTAGGGTTCAGGATTCAAAGTTCAACGCTCTCGATCTCCCCAGTTATCATCAAGCCTCATATAGCCAATACGAGTTTCGTCACAACAATTCATGTAATACAGACGGGCAATATCACCAATCAACAATAACATTATGCAAATGCCACAGGCCTCAAACGGCCATCACAGATCCCATGGATCAGCCCGCCTATCACTCCAATTCCCATCAGGGCTCTACCAACAGTGCCACACGGCATGCCACGCTGCGTCTCGGACGCCTTATGCTGGCCTCCCTTTTCTCTCCATCTCCCATCAGGGTGCTACCAACAGTGCCACACGGCAGTAATCTCGGTGCCACATAGGCCCGTACCACACTGCGTTTCTGACGCCTTACATTGGTCTCCCTTTTTTCTCCACTTCCCCTCTGGGCACAATCTCATGTCACATCCCCAGTGACTCATGCAATGCTTTGAATGTATGCAGGGCCCAGATGATCACATCAATAATTCAACACAGAGCATGCATGCTAATAATCATAAGTGCAAGACAGAGCACATCAATCGACCAACTGATACATCGCATGATCAACGAGCCAAGCAGACGTAGATCAATTATCTCTATCCACAAAGTTTCGATAATCCAAGTCCGCCTTACATCTTAAACAAAAGTCTACTATACTATCAATTATCCAAGGACAATCCACTAATCGAGCCCATATAAACCAAGGTCTAATCTAATGAAGGGCCTCTAATTACTCAAGCTAAGTTCGATTGGGCCTAAGGCCCACTTCAATAGTTGAGGTCCAATGATTAATTCTTAAATTAATTCATATGGGTTGGGCCTATTATTTTATTAAATTCGTGTGAGGCCCAAGCCCATTTCTAAAGGTTTACTATTCAAGCCCATATTCATTATTTTAGGCCCAATTTGAATACCCAAGCCCATATACATTTTTGGGTTTCATTCTTTAATGTTCATGGACTTAATTTAGGCCCAATTTAAGAGGATTTTCGTCCATTAGTGGCCCACTAGCTAGATTTGGCCCATTTTGATTAGTTTTGGCCCAATTACTTAATCTTAAAGCTTTCTAGCCCATTATTTCCCTTCGGCCCACTAAGTACACGCCTAAGCCCACATTTGCAGCCCACTTTTCAAGTTTTTATGGCCCGTTCAAGTTGTTAGTTTCGTCCATTGGCGACTCCGTTGGAATGACTTCGGCCCGTTAGCTTGTTTCAAGCCCAACTTGCTATATTTGATTTCCTAAACCCACTTACACATTTTGGCCACTCCATACACGCCTGAATCACCCATTTGCAGCCTACTTTGCAAGACTTCCAGCCCACTCTAAGCCTCTAAGCCTTCGGCCAAGCCCATTCCACTAATCACCCAAACTACCCCGATTAGTCCAAGCCTTAATCATGCCATTTCCTCCAAGATTACCACATTCAACTCTCTAGTTCATATTTCACAAACATATACCACTAACCTAAACCAAGATTAGGGGTAGAGCTTACCGGAAAATGGGGCGGAAATGACGACGACGACGGGCGAAGCAAGAATGGCCGTGAGGGCTTTTCGGCCTACAAGGAGATTCGGGTGGCTTGGTCGACAAACGGCTTTAAAGGGTCATGGAAAATGAAAACAAGGGAGCTTGGAATACTTACCAAGGAGTGAGGATGGTTGACGGTGAGGAGCGATGGCCGAACGACGATGATCGACGACGACGAAGGCGGCTACACAAGGGCCACCGAGAGAGAGATGGACGGTGAGGTTGAGGTGTAGTTTCAAGGGCTCTCATGGCCACGGGACAACAAGGAGAAGGGAGGAGAGAGGCTTACCTCGAGGTGGCGACGACGGAGGAGAATGACGGACAACGGCGGCCCGCGGTGGAGGAGTGCTCGGGCGGCACGGCAACGGGAGGGAGAGAAGCCGAGAGAGAGTTGAGAAGGGAGGAAGAGTTTTCGGGAGAGAGAGTGAGGGAGAGAGAGTGCCGAATGAGAGAATGAGGGGTGAGGAGAGAGAGAGAAGAGAGTTTATTCAAGATAAAACAAAAATTCAAAATAATGGTAGGTGGAATTAGGTGGAATAGTGACATGGACATGATGTGTACTCTTGATGTACTTAGATTTGACTTGATGGATTGCCTTGGAACTTGTGCCATGATTGACCGATGGTTTGACTTGACATTGATTGATTTGACAACTGATTTGACTTGTCTCGATTTGCGTGCCAAATGCACCGATCCGGTCTCGAGCGCGAACGAATTTTAGACAGGATTTGATTTTGATTAGTCGAATCTACTCTCAAAAATCCTAATTCTATTAATCCTAAGGACTGAGCATTTACCGGGGGCATTTCGGTAATTTTCCATTGACGTCTTGCTTCTCGACGTACACCGGCTGTCTGCCCTTCTGGCGACATTTCTGAAACTGACTTTATTTCGTAATTGTGTTTGTCTTACTAATTCGATTGTCCGAAGTCGGATTTCATTTCGTGGTCAATTTCATTAATTTACGACTCTGTCTCTGTCTTAGACCAACGGGCGGCTGTTTGGAAAATTCTCCCCAGTTAGCCTTTCCCCTTCGGTTGGTCATCTCAGGGTAGCTAATCCTGAGTGAGCGTCGATCATAGGGTATTAACGAAGTGTTTCCATTCCTTTAGAAATTCCGATATTTGGGTCGAATTTTCAGACTGTTACAACTCTTCCCTTCTTATAAAAAATTTCGTCCTCGAAATTTACGTCCACCAATCCTTACAACAAAAATGGAGATTACATCGATCTACTCAAACAGGTACGGATACTTCTTCTTCATTTCATACTCGCTTTCCCAAGTAGCTCCTTCAGTTCCATGGTGTTCCCAGATAACCTTGACCAGCGGAATCGTCTTATTCCTTAAGACCTGCTCCTTGCGATCTTCAATTCTTACTGGCCTTTCCACGTATGAGACGCGGTCATCCATTTCAATGACTTCATGATCGAGTATATGGCCAGGGTCCGGCTCGTACTTTCGAAGCATTGAAACATGAAACACATTATGAATCTGCGATAAGTTCGGCGGCAATGCTAGACGATAAGCCAGTGTTCCGATCTTTTCCAGGATCTCGAATGGCCCAACAAATCTTGGACTCAGCTTTCCTTTCTTGCCAAACCGAGATAGTCCTCGCATCGGCGACACCTTCAGAAACACATGATCTCCAACTTGGAATTCCAATGGCTTACGTCTCTTGTCTGCATAACTCTTCTGCCTACTCTGCGCAGTCCTCAATCTGTCTCTGATCACTCTGACTGCCTCAACTGACTGATGCACTAATTCTGGGCCTGTTATGCTTTTCTCACCAACTTCGTCCCAACAGATTGGCGTTCTACAGGCCCTTCCATACAGTGCCTCAAATGGTGCCATTTTGATACTCTGCTGGTAGCTGTTGTTGTAGGCGAATTCCACCAAATGCAACTGCTCTTCCCAACCTCCTTTGAAATCAATCACACAAGCTCTCAGCATGTCTTCCAAAGTCTGTATCGTCCTTTCCGACTGACCATCTGTCTGAGGGTGGTAAGCTGTACTGAATCTTAACTCTGTTCCCAGCGCACCCTGCAGACTCTTCCAAAATGTAGCGGTGAAGCGAGGATCTCTGTCTGATACAATACTTACTGGTACCCCATGCAATCTCACTATCTGCCTCACGTACAATTCAGCCAACTTTTCCAAGGTAGAGTCCTTTCGTACTGCAATGAAATGAGCTGATTTCGTCAGTCTGTCCACTATTACCCAAATCGAATCATTGCCTCTCTGACTCCTTGGCAATCCTGTCACAAAATCCATAGTGACATGCTCCCATTTCCACTCTGGGATTTCCAATGGTTGCAATAATCCTCCAGGCTTGCAATGCTGTGCCTTTACCTGTTGACACGTCAGACACTTAGCTACATGCTTAGCCACATCCACCTTCATTCCATTCCACCAATAGTGCTGACGCAAATTCTGATACATCTTAGTACTCCCTGGATGAATACTGTAGTTACTTCTGTGTGCCTCGGACAAAACTTTTCCTTTAGCGCCTCGTCATTAGGCACGCACAGACGTCCTCTAAACTTCAATGTTCCGTCAGCAGTCACTTGGAACTCGGCCTTCCTCTCGTCTGCATTCATCGCCACAATCTTCTGAATGTCCGGGTCCGTAGATTGCATCTCCTTGATTCTTAGCTGAATCTCTGGTTCGATCCGCAACGTAGCCAGCAGACTCGAGAGGCTTCCAACCTCCATCTTAAACTCAGAGTCTCTAATTTCCTCCAGTAATGTCCACTCCTTGACCATCATATGCGCAATGCTCGACTTCCTACTCAGAGCATCTGCCACCTTATTCGCCTTTCCTGGATGGTACAAAATATCGCAGTCATAGTCCTTCAACAACTCCATCCAACGACGCTGCCTCATATTCAGCTCCTTCTGCGAGAACAGATACTTCAAACTCTGATGGTCCGTAAAAATCTGGAATTTCTCTCCCACCAAATAATGCCTCCAAATCTTCAATGCAAAGACAATCGCAGCTAACTCCAAGTCGTGCGTCGGGTAATTCATCTCATGCGGCCTCAACTGTCGAGACGCATACGCTACCACTCGTCCATGCTGCATCAAGACACACCCCAATCCTCTTAATGACGCATCGCTGTATATCTCAAATCCTCCTGGTCCAGACGGAATGGTTAAGACTGGTGCGGAAGTCAATCGATCCTTCAACTCTTGAAAACTCTCCTCGCATTTCTCAGTCCATTGAAACTTTGTTTCCTTCTTCAACAAACGCGTCAGAGGAGACGCTATCACAGAGAATCTTTCCACGAAGCGTCTATAATACCCAGCCAATCCAAGGAAACTTCGCACTTCCGTCACGGTCGTAGGTCTCGGCCATTTCTCTACTGCTTCAATCTTAGATGGGTCCACTGATATCCCTTCTCCAGATACTATATGACCAAGAAACGCCACTCTGCTCAGCCAGAACTCACACTTACTGAACTTCGCATACAGCGAATGTTCCCTTAGCGTTCGCAGGACGATCCTTAAGTGTTCTTCGTGGTCCTCAGAACTCTTCGAATATACCAAGATGTCATCAATGAAGACTATCACGAATTGATCCAAAAACTCCTTGAACACTCGATTCATCATATCCATAAATGCGGCTGGAGCATTTGTCAATCCAAACGGCATAACGGTGAACTCATAGTGCCCATATCTCATCCTAAAAGCAGTCTTAGGCACATCCTCTTTCTTAATCCTTAACTGGTGATAGCCTGTCCTTAGGTCTATCTTGGAGAACACGCAGGCGCCTTGAAGTTGGTCGAACAGGTCATCAATCCTTGGTAGAGGGTACTTATTCTTGATCGTCACTTGGTTCAGCTGTCTGTAATCGATGCACAGCCTTAGTGATCCATCCTTTTTCTTAACAAACAGCACCGGAGCTCCCCATGGTGAAGCACTGGGGCGGATAAATCCTTTATCCAGCAGCTCCTGCATTTGCACCTTCAATTCCGATAACGACATCCTATACGGTGCTTTCGAGATCGGCTCTGTTCCAGGTGCCAATTCAATCATAAATTCTACTTCACGCTCAGGTGGCAATCCAGGCAACTCTTGAGGAAATACATCTGGATACTCACTTACTACAGGCACTTCTTCTAACTTCATTTCTAGGGCAGACGAATCTAATACTGATGCCAAAAATCCCAGGCAACCTTCATCCATCATGTAACAGTCTGAAAATTCGACCCAAATATCGGAATTTCTAAAAGAATGGAGACACTTCGTTAATACCCTCTGATCGACGCTCACTCAGGATTAGCTACCCTGAGATGACCAACCGAAGGGGAAAGGCTAACTGGGGAAAATTTTCCAAACAGCCGCCCGTTGGTCTGAGACAGAGACAGAGTCGTAAATTAATGAAATTGACCACGAAATGAAATCCGACTTCGGACAATCGAATTAGTAAGACAAACACAATTACGAAATAAAGTCAATTTCAGGAATGTCGCCAGAAGGGCAGAAAGCCGGTGTACGTCGAGAAGCAAGACGTCAATGGAAAATTACCGAAATGCCCCGGTAAATGCTCAGTCCTTAGGATTAATAGAATTAGGATTTTTGAGAGTAGATTCGATCAATCGAAATCAAATCCTATCTAAAATTCGTTCGCGCTCGAGACCCGATCGGTGCATTTGGCACGCAAATCGAGACAAGTCAAATCAGTTGTCAAATCAATCAATGTCAAGTCAAACCATCGGTCAATCATGGCACAAGTTCCAAGGCAATCCATCAAGTCAAATCTAAGTACATCAAGAGTACACATCATGTCCATGTCACTATTCCACCTAATTCCACCTACCATTATTTTGAATTTTTGTTTTATCTTGAATAAACTCTCTTCTCTTCTCTCTCATTTCTCTCATTCGGCTCTCTCTCTCCCTCACTCTCCCTCCCGAAAGCTCTCCCTCTCCCCTCAACTCTCTCTCGGTTCTCTCCCTCTCCGCCCGACACCGCCCGTCGTCGCCCCGTCGTTCGGCCAAAGCCAGCCGCCGCCGTCCACCCTCAACTCTTGGTAAGTCCTCTTAGCCTCCTCTTGTTCATTTTCCCACGGCTTGGACCCTCCACGAAATGCCGAAACAGCCCTCACTTTTCATCGTCATTTCCTTCGTCGTTTCGCTTCCATTTGAACCCGAACTTGCTCACCTTCGTTCCCTCGGTTCCTCACCTCTCTTGGCTTGTTGAATGGTTGGTTCAGAGTCCTTGGAGGCCACGGAACAGCCGAGATCAGCCCCGTTGCCGCCGCTCCCTTCCCGTTGACCGTGAGCCCCGTTCGTCCACTCGGTGTCTCTTCGTCGTTCGTCGTCGTCCCGAGCTGAATTGGGTAAGCTTTACTACTAATTCTAGTTTAGGTTAGTAGTATATGCATGTGGGAGGGTGTGCTAGTGACGGTTAGGCTAGTTGTGAGGTTGAAAGGAGATTTAAAGTATGCTTACTATGAACTAACATGTGGAAAGCTTGATTTGGGTTTCGAATAAGGGCTGTTGGCATGCGAAATGGTCATTAAAAAGCTAAGTGTGGGCTGAAATGTTGAGGTAGGCGTGCGTGGGAGAGGCCGTGAGGTATAGGTGGGCTTAGGGGCCTTAAAATTACACTAAGTGAACCAAAAACAAGCTACCGGGCCTAAGTGAAGTTAATGGGCTTGATGATGGACGAAATTTGGCTTACGAATGGGCCTCGGGAATGTAGTGGTGGACCGAAATGATGGGCTAGAACACGAGGTTTAATGGGCCAAAGTAAAGTATTGGGCTTAGGAACCTTTAATTCTAGTAATTGGGCCAAAACTAAACAAAATGGGCCTAATCTAATTATTGGGCTGCTAACGGACGAAAATTCACTTAAATTGGGCCTAAATTAAGTCCATGAAAATTTAAGAATGAAACCCAAAAATGTATATGGGCTTGGATATTCAAATTGGGCCTAAAATAATGAATATGGGCTTGAATAGTAAACCTTTAGAAATGGTCTTGGGCCTCACACGAATTTAATAAAATAATAGGCCCAACCCATATGAATTAATTTAAGAATTAATCATTGGACCTCAACTATTGAAGTGGGCCTTAGGCCCAGTCGAACTTAGCTTGAGTAATTAGAGGCCCTTCATTAGATTAGACCTTGGTTTATATGGGCTCGATTAGTGGATTGTCCTTGGATAATTGATAGTATAGTAGACTTTTGTTTAAGATGTAAGGCGGACTTGGATTATCGAAACTTTGTGGATAGAGGTAATTGATCTACGTCTGCTTGGCTCGTTGATCATGAGATGTATCAGTTGGTCGATTGATGTGCTCTGTCTTGCACTTATGATTATTGGCATGCATGCTCTGTGTTGAATTATTGATGTGATCATCTGGGCCCTGCATACATTCAGAGCATTGCATGAGTCACTGGGAATGTGACATGAGATTGTGCCCTGAGGGGAAGTGGAGAGAAAAGGGAGACCAACGTAAGGCGTCAGAAACGCAGTGTGGTACGGGCCTATGTGGCACCGAGATTCATGCCGTGTGGTACTGTTGGTAGCGCCCTGATGGGAGATGGAGAGAAAAGGGAGGCCAGCATAAGGCGTCCGAGACGCAGCGTGGCATGCCGTGTGGCACTGTTGGTAGAGCCCTGATGGGAATTGGAGTGATAGGCGGGCTGATCCATGGGATCTGTGATGGCCGTTTGAGGCCTGTGGCATTTGCATAATGTTATTGCTGATTGTCGATATTGCCCGTCTGTATTGCATGAATTGTTGTGACGAAACTCGTATTGGCTATATGAGGCGTGATGATAACTGGGGAGATCGAGAGCGTTGGACTCCGAGTACCAAACCCTAGTTACTAGTTAGGACCGACCCCACTCGTATATCCTACCCTACGCTAGGATTAGTGGTGAGCTTGCTGAGTCCTCGACTCACTGGCGTTGGTTGCCACTTTTTTCAGATCCAGGTCGCCAGTGATGGATGTGCCACCGATGCTTTTTGGTCTGCCGATCCAGATGGACACCCAGGTTACCCTCCATTTTGATATGCACGCTACCCTGTGGCATAGGCATGTGACGACTGTGCTCGTAGATTAGGGAGGTCCTTATTTAGTGCCCCATAGATTCGAGGCTTGGTTTAGAGAGGGCCTACATGGCTTTGAGGGACCCCAGAGAGATTCCCCGATTCCCATGGAGGAGGACCCGTTTTGGCTCCAGCCTGCAGAATATGGAGGCCAAGTGATCGACCCCGACCCGAAGCAGGAGTTGCCGTCTCCAGGGCGCTCCGAGATAGATGGCCACGAGGAGGGCGATGCGATGGATACCGAGGAGGAGGACCTAGAGGAGGACCCTGTGGAGGATTCCGACGAGGAGGACTGAGTTATGGCAGAATCCCGATGTTTTGAGGATTAGTAAAGCGTAGGATGATCTTCAGCTAGTGGTTTTCTTTTGGTAGTCTGTACCTAACGCTAATCGTATTTATGAAATGTTGATTATGTTTATCTTGTCCATGCTACCCCCCTTTGCTATGTATGCTTGTGTGTATGGTTAGGAGGCACGCTTTCGTAGGTATGAGAATTTGGCGCAAGTTGCGTCGTCTGGTCGCGACGAAGAGAACGTATCCCTGGGCCGTCGCTTATCGTGAACCAGACGAGCGCGAGGTGTATCTTCCGCAGGAACGGGATGCCGCGTTCTCGAGAAGGGATCCGGGGCGTGACATCCCCGTTCGAGTGGTATCAGAACAAGGTCAGCTCGATACGAGACCGTTCGAGGTTTGGAGTGATAAGGCTGATGATTTTGGGGTAGTTAGTTAGACAGACCCTAGACCTAAGGATTAGGAAGGGTAGAATGCATGATTTGGTTGGCGCATGTGATTGCTTAGCGGAAATCGATTGTCTAGAAGTAGCCTTTGGATAAGGTATTTCATGCTAAGCTGCAGGTGCGTCAGGACCTGAGGTAAGGTTCTATGGCAGAGCCCCATGAGTTGGGCGTTTGGATGCTGATTGCTGAATGCTAGTCTGTAAGGTATTGCATGTGGTTGTATGCCTAGTCGGCTGTCGCGCGCTGTCTGACCATCATACATTGCATGACTTCTGCATTAAAGGCAAAATGGCTTACAAGTGAAAGTTGTTAAAAAGGAGATTTGGATTTTGAAAGAAATGCATGCATTCATGTCGTTGGATTTGGTGACCGTCAGCCTGGTATGGGACAGGATTGACGGGACGTCTAAAAACTGTGATGAAGCGTGGTATGGGACACGTGGAGTGGGATTCTCTTTGTCTATGAATTTCTTAGGACAACTGTTCGCACCAAGAAACGATGAGGGCGGGGAGTGGTCGCCGGGGCAAAGACCTGATCAAGGAAGCGGCTCCCGACAGGCTTCTAGTTGAGGTTGCGAACAGAGTGGCCTGGGTTATGCATTTGCAGGGTTGAGTCTAGATGTCGACCGGGTTCAACTGCATTTAAGCTGCAGCGATTATTTACATGCATATACATGTCGGTGGACGCGACAGTAGACGAAAGCTTGGTTGCTAGATTTAGAATTTCGAATTCCTGAATGGGAATTTCGTTTGTTTTAGGTGTGAGTTTTAGCGAGGATGAGCAATAGGGGCAGAAGACCGACTGCTGGTGCATCGAGCTCGAGGGCTCCTGAGTCTGAAGGGGACCCTAGGATCGAAGAGATGATGAGAGTTCTGACTGAAGTGAGTAACTTGATGGCTAGGCAAGCTGCTGAGAGAGCTGCCACTGTTGCCCAAGCAGCTGAGGCCGCCTTGGCCGCTGCGAATGGTGCCAATGGAGGCAATGGGCATGGAAATGGAGGACGTCAGACTCATCACATTGTGGAACAGTTTCTGAAGTTGCAGCCGTCGAAATTTGATGGCAGTGGTGGTCCCGAGGTAGCTGCCTTGTGGATTGAGCAGCTGGAGAAGGCTTTTACTGTGTTGGGTTGCGCAGATGAGGAAAAGGTCTCGTTGGCAACTTATTAACTTCAGGGTACTGCAGATGACTGGTGGAAAGCCACTAGAGGGCGAGTCTTTCCGGATGGTATGAGACCGAACTGGACCGCCTTCTGTACAGTATTCAATGGCAAGTATTTCTCTGAGGCAGCCCAGGAAAGGAAAATGGAAGAGTTCATCAGGCTCCGCCAAGGATCGCTGACCGTGGACCAGTATGAAGGCGAATTTGCCAGGCTGTCCAAGTTCGCACGAAGACTGATTGAGGATCCGTGGGATAAGGCCAGAAGGTTCAGGGAAGGTCTGAGGCCAGAGTTGAAGAGTTTGATCATCGCCACTGGGCTGAGGGACTACAACGAGATTTACGAGCGAGCTCTAGCGATTGAGCGAGATCTGCAAGAGAAGGCCGTCGCATCTGGATCGCGGTTCGTGCCAAGAGGGAACTTCAGAGACTTTGGCAAGAGGCCAATGAAGGACAACCGCAGGTTCGTTCCACCTGCGAGGAGAACCCTGGGAAAGCCGTCGTTCCCTGGGAATCAGGTCTGCCGTGACTGTGGCAGGAGGCATGGGAACAGCCCTTGCCCTAGGAAAACTAGAGGCTGCTTTGGATGTGGCCAGACGGGGCATATTCTGAGGAACTGCCCGAGGAAAGGTCCGAGACCCCCGTTCCAGCAGCAACCGCCGCCGCCGCAGATGGTGAACGCTCCGCAAGGAAACCAGAACCGTCCGCCTGCTCAGGGACGAGTATATGCAATGGCGCGCAAGGACGCTGAGAATGCGCCAGGGGTGATCACAGGTACCGTTTCTCTCTGTGGTCATACCGCTTATGCCTTGTTTGATCCGGGAGCATCGCACTCTTTCGTATCTACACGTTTTGTTGAGTTGTCTGGGATGAATGTTAAGCCATTGGATGTGACCTTGCATGTAACCACCCCGTTGAAGGATAGAGTAATTATTGCGTTAGGATGTAAGGGGTGTAAGTTAGCTCTGGGCGATAGGCAAGAAGAAATTGACTTAGCCGTTCTGCCCATGTATGATTTTGATGTGATTGTTGGCATGGATTGGCTAGTTAGGCATGGTGCAGTGGTAGACTGTAGTAGGAGTATCATACAGCTAAACCCAGTAGGCCACCCTGGGTATGAATTTAAGGGAAATCGTGGAGGAACGTCGATTCCTTGGATCTCATCTTTAAAGGCGACCAAGTTAATGAATGAAGGTTGCCTGGGATTTTTGGCATCAGTGTCAGATTCGACTGCTCAAGAGGTGAAGTTGGAGGAAGTGCCTATAGTAAGTGAGTATCCAGATGTATTTCCTCAAGAGTTACCAGGATTGCCACCAGAGCGTGACGTAGAGTTTGTGATTGAATTGGCACCTGGAACGGAGCCGATCTCGAAAGCACCGTATAGGATGTCATTATCGGAATTGAAGGAATTGAAGGTGCAAATGCAAGAGCTGCTGGATAAAGGATTTATCCGCCCCAGTGCTTCACCATGGGGAGCTCCGGTGCTATTTGTTAAGAAAAAGGATGGATCACTAAGGCTGTGCATCGATTACAGACAGCTGAACCAAGTGACGATCAAGAATAAGTATCCTCTACCAAGGATTGATGACCTGTTCGACCAACTTCAAGGCGCTTGCGTGTTCTCCAAGATAGACCTAAGGACAGGCTATCACCAGTTAAGGATTAAGAAGGAGGACGTGCCCAAGACTGCCTTTCGGACGAGGTATGGGCACTACGAGTTCACAGTTATGCCGTTTGGATTGACAAATGCCCCAGCCGCATTTATGGATATGATGAATCGAGTGTTCAAGGAGTTTCTGGATCAGTTTGTGATAGTCTTCATTGATGACATCTTGGTATATTCGAAGAGTTCTGAGGACCACGAAGAACACTTAAGGATCGTTCTGCAGACGTTAAGGGAACATTCGCTGTATGCGAAGTTTAGTAAGTGCGAGTTCTGGCTGAGCAGAGTGGCATTCCTTGGACATATAGTATCTGGAGAAGGAATATCAGTGGATCCAGCAAAGATAGAGGCTGTGGAGAAATGGCCGAGACCTACGACCGTGATGGAAGTACGAAGTTTCCTTGGATTGGCTGGGTACTATAGACGCTTTGTGGAAAGGTTCTCTGTGATAGCGTCTCCTCTGACGCGTTTGTTGAAGAAGGAAACAAAGTTTCAATGGACTGAGAAATGCGAGGAGAGTTTTCAGGAGTTGAAGGATCGATTGACTTCCGCACCAGTCTTAACCATTCCGTCTGGACCAGGAGGATTTGAGATATACAGCGATGCGTCATTAAGAGGATTGGGGTGTGTCTTGATGCAGCATGGACGAGTGGTAGCGTATGCATCTCGACAGTTGAGGCCGCATGAGATGAATTACCCGACGCACGACTTGGAGTTAGCTGCGATTGTCTTTGCATTGAAGATTTGGAGGCATTATCTGGTGGGAGAGAAATTCCAGATTTTTACGGACCATCAGAGTTTGAAGTATCTGTTCTCGCAGAAGGAGCTGAATATGAGGCAGCGTCGTTGGATGGAGTTGTTGAAGGACTACGACTGCAATATTTTGTACCATCCAGGAAAGGCGAATAAGGTGGCAGATGCTCTGAGTAGGAAGTCGAGCATTGCGCATATGATGGTCAAGGAGTGGACATTACTGGAGGAAATTAGAGACTCTGAGTTTAAGGTCGAGGTGGGAAACCTCTCGAGTCTGATGGCGGCGTTGCAGATCGAACCAGAGATTCAGCTAAGAATCAAGGAGATGCAATCTACGGACCCGGACATTCAGAAGATTGTGGCGATGAATGCAGACGAGAGGAAGGCCGAGTTCCAAGTGACTGCTGACGGAATATTGAAGTTTAGAGGACGTCTGTGCGTGCCTAATGACGAGGCGCTAAAGGAAAAGATTTTGACCGAGGCACACAGAAGTAACTACAGTATTCATCCAGGGAGTACTAAGATGTATCAGAATTTGCGTCAGCACTATTGGTGGAACGGAATGAAGATGGATGTGCCTAAGCATGTAGCTAAGTGTCTGACGTGTCAACAGGTAAAGGCACAGCATTGCAAGCCTAGAGGATTATTGCAACCATTAGAAATCCCAGAGTGGAAATGGGAGCATGTCACTATGGATTTTGTGACAGGATTGCCAAGAAGTCAGAGAGGCAATGATTCGATTTGGGTAATAGTGGACAGACTGACGAAATCAGCTCATTTCATGGCAGTACGAAAGGACTCTACCTTAGAAAAGTTGGCTGAATTGTACGTGAGACAGATCGTGAGATTGCACGGGGTACCAGTAAGTATTGTATCAGACAGAGATCCTCGTTTCACAGCGACGTTTTGGAAGAGTTTGCAGGGTGCTTTGGGAACAGAGCTGAGATTCAGTACAGCTTACCACCCTCAGACAGATGGTCAGTCGGAAAGGACGATACAGACTTTGGAAGACATGCTGAGAGCTTGTGTGATTGATTTCAAAAGAGGTTGGGAAGAGCAGTTGCATTTGGTGGAATTCGCCTACAACAACAGTTACCAGCAGAGTATCAGGATGGCACCATTTAAGGCACTGTATGGAAGGGCCTGTAGAACGCCCATCTGTTGGGACGAAGTTGGTGAGAAAAGCATAACCGGCCCAGAATTAGTGCAGCAGTCAGTCGAGGCAGTCAGAGTGATTAGAGACAAACTGAGGACCGCTCAGAGTAGGCAAAAGAGCTATGCAGACAGGAGACGTAAGCCGTTGGAATTTCAAGTTGGAGATCATGTATTTTTGAAGGTGTCGCCGATGCGAGGACTATCTCGGTTTGGCAAGAAAGGAAAGCTGAGTCCAAGATTTGTTGGGCCATTCGAGATTTTGGAGAAGATCGGGACATTAGCTTATCGTCTGGCACTACCGCCGAACTTATCGCAGATTCATAATGTGTTTCATGTTTCAATGCTTCGAAAGTACGAGCCGGACCCTGACCATATACTCGATCATGAAGTCATTGAAATGGATGACCGCGTCTCATACGTGGAAAGACCAGTAAGGATTGAAGATCGTAAAGAGCAGGTCTTGAGGAATAAGACAATACCGCTGGTTAAAGTTATCTGGGAGCACCATGGGACTGAAGGAGCCACTTGGGAAAGCGAGGACAAAATGAAGAAGAAGTATCCATATTTGTTTGGGTAACTCGATGTAATCTCCAGTTTGTTGTAAGGATTGATGGATGTAAATTTCGAGGACGAAATTTTTATAAGAAGGGAAGAATTGTAACAGTCTGAAAATTCGACCCAAATATCGGAATTTCTAAAAGAATGGAGACACTTCGTTAATACCCTCTGATCGACGCTCACTCAGGATTAGCTACCCTGAGATGACCAACCGAAGGGGAAAGGCTAACTGGGGAAAATTTTCCAAACAGCCGCCCGTTGGTCTGAGACAGAGACAGAGTCGTAAATTAATGAAATTGACCACGAAATGAAATCCGACTTCGGACAATCGAATTAGTAAGACAAACACAATTACGAAATAAAGTCAGTTTCAGGAATGTCGCCAGAAGGGCAGAAAGCCGGTGTACGTCGAGAAGCAAGACGTCAATGGAAAATTACCGAAATGCCCCGGTAAATGCTCAGTCCTTAGGATTAATAGAATTAGGATTTTTGAGAGTAGATTCGATCAATCGAAATCAAATCCTGTCTAAAATTCGTTCGCGCTCGAGACCCGATCGGTGCATTTGGCACGCAAATCGAGACAAGTCAAATCAGTTGTCAAATCAATCAATGTCAAGTCAAACCATCGGTCAATCATGGCACAAGTTCCAAGGCAATCCATCAAGTCAAATCTAAGTACATCAAGAGTACACATCATGTCCATGTCACTATTCCACCTAATTCCACCTACCATTATTTTGAATTTTTGTTTTATCTTGAATAAACTCTCTTCTCTTCTCTCTCATTTCTCTCATTCGGCTCTCTCTCTCCCTCACTCTCCCTCCCGAAAGCTCTCCCTCTCCCCTCAACTCTCTCTCGGTTCTCTCCCTCTCCGCCCGACGCCGCCCGTCGTCGCCCCGTCGTCCGGCCAAAGCCAGCCGCCGCCGTCCACCCTCAACTCTTGGTAAGTCCTCTTAGCCTACTCTTGTTTATTTTCCTCGGCTTGGACCCTCCACGAAATGCCGAAACAGCCCTCACTTTTCATCGTCGTTTCCTTCGTCGTTTCGCTTCCATTTGAACCCGAACTTGCTCACCTTCGTTCCCTCGGTTCCTCACCTCTCTTGGCTTGTTGAATGGTTGGTTCAGAGTCCTTGGAGGCCACGGAACAGCCGAGATCAGCCCCGTTGCCGCCGCTCCCTTCCCGTTGACCGTGAGCCCCGTTCGTCCGCTCGGTGTCTCTTCGTCGTTCGTCGTCGTCCCGAGCTGATTTGGGTAAGCTTTACTACTAATTCTAGTTTAGGATAGTAGTATATGCATGTGGGAGGGTGTGCTAGTGACGGTTAGGCTTGTTGTGAGGTTGAAAGGAGATTTAAAGTATGCTTACTATGCACTAACATGTGGAAAGCTTGATTTGGGTTTCGAATAAGGGCTGTTGGCATGCGAAATGGTCATTAAAAAGCTAAGTGTGGGCTGAAATGTTGAGGTAGGCGTGCGTGGGAGAGGCCGTGAGGTATAGGTGGGCTTAGGGGCCTTAAATTACACTAAGTGAACCAAAAACAAGCTACCGGGCCTAAGTGAAGTTAATGGGCTTGATGATGGACGAAATTTGGCTTACGAATGGGCCTCGGGAATGTAGTGGTGGACCGAAATGATGGGCTAGAACACGAGGTTTAATGGGCCAAAGTAAAGTATTGGGCTTAGGAACCTTTAATTCTAGTAATTGGGCTAAAACTAAACAAAATGGGCCTAATCTAATTATTGGGCTGCTAACGGACGAAAATTCACTTAAATTGGGCCTAAATTAAGTCCATGAAAATTTAAGAATGAAACCCAAAAATGTATATGGGCTTGGATATTCAAATTGGGCCTAAAATAATGAATATGGGCTTGAATAGTAAACCTTTAGAAATGGTCTTGGGCCTCACACGAATTTAATAAAATAATAGGCCCAACCCATATGAATTAATTTAAGAATTAATCATTGGACCTCAACTATTGAAGTGGGCCTTAGGCCCAGTCGAACTTAGCTTGAGTAATTAGAGGCCCTTCATTAGATTAGACCTTGGTTTATATGGGCTCGATTAGTGGATTGTCCTTGGATAATTGATAGTATAGTAGACTTTTGTTTAAGATGTAAGGCGGACTTGGATTATCGAAACTTTGTGGATAGAGGTAATTGATCTACGTCTGCTTGGCTCGTTGATCATGAGATGTATCAGTTGGTCGATTGATGTGCTCTGTCTTGCACTTATGATTATTGGCATGCATGCTCTGTGTTGAATTATTGATGTGATCATCTGGGCCCTGCATACATTCAGAGCATTGCATGAGTCACTGGGAATGTGACATGAGATTGTGCCCTGAGGGGAAGTGGAGAGAAAAGGGAGACCAACGTAAGGCGTCAGAAACGCAGTGTGGTACGGGCCTATGTGGCACCGAGATTCATGCCGTGTGGTACTGTTGGTAGCGCCCTGATGGGAGATGGAGAGAAAAGGGAGGCCAGCATAAGGCGTCCGAGACGCAGCGTGGCATGCCGTGTGGCACTGTTGGTAGAGCCCTGATGGGAATTGGAGTGATAGGCGGGCTGATCCATGGGATCTGTGATGGCCGTTTGAGGCCTGTGGCATTTGCATAATGTTATTGCTGATTGTCGATATTGCCCGTCTGTAGTGCATGAATTGTTGTGACGAAACTCGTATTGGCTATATGAGGCGTGATGATAACTGGGAAGATCGAGAGCGTTGGACTCCGAGTACCAAACCCTAGTTACTAGTTAGGACCGACCCCACTCGTATATCCTACCTTACGCTAGGATTAGTGGTGAGCTTGCTGAGTCCTCGACTCACTGGCGTTGGTTGCCACTTTTTTCAGATCCAGGTCGCTAGTGATGGATGTGCCACCGATGCTTTTTGGTCTGCCGATCCAGATGGACACCCAGGTTACCCTCCATTTTGATATGCACGCTACCCTGTGGCATAGGCATGTGACGACTATGCTCGTAGATCAGGGAGGTCCTTATTTAGTGCCCCATAGATTCGAGGCTTGGTTTAGAGAGGGCCTACATGGCTTTGAGGGACCCCAGAGAGATTCCCCGATTCCCATGGAGGAGGACCCGTTTTGGCTCCAGCCTGCAGAATATGGAGGCCAAGTGATCGACCCCGACCCGAAGCAGGAGTTGCCGTCTCCAAGGCGCTCCGAGATAGATGGCCACGAGGAGGGCGATGCGATGGATACCGAGGAGGAGGACCCAGAGGAGGACCCTGTGGAGGATTCCGACGAGGAGGACTGAGTTATGGCAGAATCCCGATGTTTTGAGGATTAGTAAAGCGTAGGATGATCTTCAGCTAGTGGTTTTCTTTTGGTAGTCTGTACCTAACGCTAATCGTATTTATGAAATGTTGATTATGTTTATCTTGTCCATGCTACCCCCCTTTGCTATGTATGCTTGTGTGTATGGTTAGGAGGCACGCTTTCGTAGGTATGAGAATTTGGCGCAAGTTGCGTCGTCTGGTCGCGACGAAGAGAACGTATCCCTGGGCCGTCGCTTATCGTGAACCAGACGAGCGCGAGGTGTATCTTCCGCAGGAACGGGATGCCGCGTTCTCGAGAAGGGATCCGGGGCGTGACACATCAACTTGGTCGCCTCTAGAGATGAGATCCAAGGAATCGACGTTCCTCCACGATTTCCCTTAAATTCATACCCAGGGTGGCCTACTGGGTTTAGCTGTATGATACTCCTACTACAGTCTACCACTGCACCATGCCTGACTAGCCAATCCATACCAACAATCACATCAAAATCATACATGGACAGAACAGCTAAGTCAATTTCTTCTTGCCTATCGTCCAGAGCTAACTTACACCCCTTACATCCTAACGCAATAATTACTCTATCCTTCAACGGGGTGGTTACATGCAAGGTCACATCCAATGGCTTAACATTCATCCCAGACAACTCAACAAAACGTGCAGATACAAAAGAGTGCGACGCTCCCGGATCAAACAAGGCATAAGCGGTATGACCACAGAGAGAAACGGTACTTGTGATCACCCCTGGCGCATTCTCAGCGTCCTTGCGCGCCATTGCATATACTCGTCCCTGAGCAGGCGGACGGTTCTGGTTTCCTTGCGGAGCATTCACCATCTGCGGCTGCGGCGGTTGCTGCTGGAACGGGGGTCTCGGACCTCTTCTCGGGCAGTTCCTCAAGATATGCCCTGTCTGTGTGACATTCTGGATTTTCGACCCATTTTCGGAATTTATAAATTGAATGGATATACTTCATTAATACGCTCTAGTTAAGCCTCACTCGAGTCTGATCAACTTGAGGCGACCAACCGAAGGGGAATGGCTACCTAGGAAATTTTCCTAAACAACCGCCCGTTGGTCTGAGGAATTCGACAGAGTCGTAATTTAATGGATTCGGCCACAAAATGAATTCCGATCTTGGACAATCGAATTTCTAAGATGGTCACAATGTAGAAATGGATACAGTTTCAGAAACATCGCCCGAAGGGCAGACAGCCGGTGCACGTCGAGAAGCAAGACGTGAATGGAAAATTACCGAAATGCCCCCGGTAAATGCTCAGTCCTTAGAATTATATAAATTAGGATTTTTGAGAATAAATACGATAGATCGAAACCAATTCTAGTCCGAAATTCATTCGCGATCGGGACTCGATCGGTGCACTTGGCACGCAAATCGAGGCAGGGTCAAATCAAGTGTCACATCAATCGATGTCCCACCCATCAAATCAATCAATCAAGTGGCACAACTCCCAATGCAAGTCAATCAATCACATCTAGTCATTTCAAGTACACATCAAGTCACATAAACTTTACCTACCCCACTAACTCTTGTTTTTCTTTGATTTTTCACCAAAAACCTTATAATCTCTGTCTCTCCTCCTCCCCCTCTCATTTTGGCCGAAAATTCCTCTCCTCCCTCTCTTCTTCTTCTTCTTCCTCTTGTTTCCTCTTCGGCCGCCCGTGAACGCCGTCCGTGCCGCCGCCGTTCCGCCGGTGCTCCACCACCGTCGACCACCCATCTTCCTCCTCCCACTTTGGTAAGTCTTCTAAGCTTAATCCTTTTCATTTTCGTGACTTGGTGCCCCTCGAAGAAGCCCCGACCAGCCCACTCTCTCTCTTGTGCTCTTCCTTCATCGTCGTTGTACCATGAAGACTCGGGCTGTCCAAGCCACTCCACACTCTCCCTCCACCTTTCTAACACCTAATTCCAACCTATTCATGTCTAGGGAGTCCCACGAAGGTGTTGAAACCGCTGCCCAAGCCGTCGTCCAACTCTTCTTGGCCGTGAGCCTACACGGCCGTTCTTGGCTCCATCGTCCGTTCTCGTCGTTCTCAACCCATTCAAGGTAAGCCACACTCCTAATCTTAGCCTAGGAATGGTTTATGCAAGTGTGGTTGATTAGTTTAGAGATCTATGTGTGGTCCTATGTTGATTAGTGAGTAATTATATATAATGGGCTTTAGACTAATATGAGAAATGGACGTTGGGCCATGGGTAGTGGCTGGTCATATTTATTTGGGCTTCGAATAGGTTGATGTGGGCTGCAAATTGAGGGATTGAGCATGAGAAATGATGGGCCATGTGAGTTGTTGGGCTTAAGGGCTTAATTTTAAGCTAATTGGGCTAAATTGGAACTTGTGGGCTTAAAATAAAATAGTGGGCCTTATATGGACGAAAATGAGAATAAAATGGGCCTCAATTATAGTCTAGAATATAAAATTTTAGGGCCCAATAGAGTATGTGGGCTTAGGGTTTGAAATTTGGCCTAAATATGCTAAAATGGGCTCAATAAGCTTGCCTTAAAATATGGGCTTGGGCCTCACTCGAAATTAATAAAAATAATGGGCCTTAAAATATTTAATTACTTATAATTAAATCATGGGCTTGTGAATAGTAGGTGAGCTTAGACCCAATTGGGCCTAATTCAACTTAATGGGCTGAAACTAAAGAAAGAGCCATTGGGCCTTAGATATTGGGCTTAATTAAATATAATAAGATCAATTGGAATCCAAAAGGATTTTAAGATGTTAATTACGGGCCATCGATGGGCCGAGGTCTAATGATAGAGACTACGCTTAGGCCGGATTATTGGGTCTGATAGGACCAAGTCCTGAAATAAACGGGTTCCAAATGGCGATGTTAACCACGACTGAGGTTCATTCGAGAGGATTGTTCAGGGGAAGTAAATGGCTTAATGTGGGACGCCTGATTGAACCTAAATGAGCGAGAATCCGCTTTTAGAGTACTAGGTACACATGTGGCCTGTTCTACTGAACGCGAGTAGCTCAGATGATTTCTAGAAATGCTTTGCTCCTGTACTCATGTACCTTCGTGAATGCATGCTCTGTGACTGATTCTCTGTTCGACATTGTTTGAGCACCATATTTCATGAGTATGGCATTAGTCACCGGGAGGTGTGACATGTTGGATGGGCCCTGATGCGTTGTTACGCGGGGAATAGGGAGTATAAGGATGTTGTGCGCCCGGACGTGCTCGGCACGGGGTAGCTGGAGAGATAAGGGTGCCTACCCGGGTCTTAGTTTTGACGCTATGCGGGTTGAAGCACTGGGAGGATATTGTGCACCTGGGTCTTTACGCGCTGGAGGCGTATATGCGGGTGCATGGACAATGGGTGATGTGCATTGAGGCACAAGCAATGAGCATTTGAACATTTGAGCATTGGCATATGGCATGCATGAGTATGAGACCTGAGGCGTGACACGCTGGTCAAGACGAAACTCTGGCAGTGCAAAATGAACATTGAAAACTGAATAATGAATCTGAGGTCATGGCATAGATGATAATCATTCACGTTATGCGAGACTGCCTTATTAAATGCATGCTTGCCTGATTGGTTTGGCCTGTGTACGTTTACGTTTTATTGTGGTACCGCTGAGACCGTTTGGGTAGAGAGTGCTAGTTCGTCTTATTAATTGCCGGACATGACCCATCCAGTGAGCGTACCTCACCCTACGCGAGTCAGATGACCTGAAACCCTAGTCAATGGATAGGACCGATCCCACTAGTATACTCTATCCTACGCTAGGATTAGGGGTGAGCTTGCTGAGTCCTCGACTCACTGGCGGTGGTTGCCATATTTTCAGATCCCAGACGCCAGTGATGGCCGCACCCCCTGTGTTCTTTGGCCTGCCAGTGCAGATGGAGCCCGAGGTTACCCGCCATTACGATGAAAGTGCTACAATGTGGCTCAGACGACTGACTACTGTATGGGTGGATCAGGGAAGTCCCCAGTTTGTTCCCTATAAGTTTGAGGCCTGGTATAGAGAGGACGAGTTAGGTATGGAGGGACCCTTGAGAGATGCCCTGATACCCATGGGGGACGACCCTACTATTCTACGACCTGCTGTATATGGAGGTGAAGTGGTCGACCCCGACCCGATGTTGGAGCTGCCGTCCCCAGGACGCTCGGAGATAGACGGCCACGAGGAGGGCGACGCCATGGACACCGACCAGGAGGAGGATCCCGAGGAGCAGCTAGAGGACTGAGTTCTGCTGATGCTGGCCTAGTTTTTGGGAGATAGTGTAAGCGTAGGTATCGAGACCATGGGTTGAAATTTTCTTTTGGGGGTCTGTACCGAACGCCTTGTTAACATGTATATACGGATGCTTTGTGTTTCTCCTTTGTGTACTACCCCGATTTTCATATGTATGCATGTATGGATAGGAGGCACGCTTCCGCAGGTTTCAAGTTCAGGTTGACAGGATTATATGATGGTTTTGATGGACGCGCCGTCTGGTCGCGACGAAGGTAATTCCCTGGGCCGTCGTGTATCCTAGACCAGGCGAGCGCTGAGAAGAGATTTGAATGTATGAGCGGGATGTCGCGGGCTCGAGAGGGGCTCGGGGCGTGATATCCCCGCTCGAGTGGAATTAGAGCAAGGTCAGCTCAATACGAGACCGTTCGAGGATTTGGAGTGATAAGGCTGTTGATTTTGGGGTAGTTAGATGGACAGACCCTAGACCTAAGGATTAGGCAGGGTAGAATGCATGAATTGATTGGCGCATGTGATTGCTTAGTTCAATTCGTTTCCTAGAATAGACTGAGGCAATAGCAACTATGAACTGAATTGCAGGTGCGTCAGGACCTGAGGTAAGGTTCTAAAGCATATCCCCATGAGTAGGGTTCTGGAATGATGACTGCTGATTTGCTGGTTGCTGATTGTTGTTGTTTGTTGTTGATTGTTGACTGTTGTTTGTGGTTGTACGCTTAGTCGGCTATCGCACACTGCTTGACCATCATGCATTGCATGATTTATGCATTGAAAACAAAATGGTTTTAATTGGAAACTGTTTAAAAAGGGAGATTTGGATTTGAAAAGCACATGCATCTCATGTTGTTGGATCGGGTAACCGTCAGCCTGGTATGGGACAGGTCTGACGGGACGTCTAAAAACTGTAATGAAGCGTGGTATGGGACACGTGGAACGGGATTCTCCTTGGATATGGGTAACTTAGGACAACTGTTCGCACCAAGAAATGATGAGGGCGGGGAGTGGTCGCCGGGGCAGAGACCCGTTCAACGAGCGGCTCCCGGCAGGCTTCTAGTTGAGGTGGCGAACAGAGTGGCCTAGGGTGTGCATTGACGGGGTTGAGTCTAGATGTCTACCAGGTTCAATTGCATTTAAGCTGCAGCGAATTTTACATGCATATTCATGTCAGTAGACGCGATAGCAGGCGAAAGCTTGTATGGTAGTTTAGATTACTAATTCCTGAAAGAATTACATCGGGTCCAGGAGTGGATAAGATTAGGAAGGATGAGCAATAGGGGCATAAGATCTAGCGCAGCCGCGTAGAGTTCGCGAGCTCTAGCACCAGAATGAGACCTTAGGATCGAAAAGATGATGAGGATCCTGATTGAAGTCAATAAATTGATGGGTAGGCAGGCGGCAAGAAGAACTGCCATTGTAGCCCCAGCAGTTGATGCCGCTCTGGCTGCTGTGAATGGAGCGAATGGGATAAGGGTAATTGAAATGGAGGTCGTCAGATACATCATGTGGTAGAGCAATTCCTGATGCTGCAACTAATTGAGTTTGAGGGAGTGGAGGACCAGAAGTAAGTTTCTGCAGTTGAAGAACCAAGGATGGATGAGGTCTGGAAAATGTGGAAAGAAATAAGGGAATCCGATGGGCAGGTAGACTGAAGAAAGAGCTGCTATTGTTGCCCGAGCTGCAAAAGCTGTAGTGGCCACCGTGAACAAGGCCAATGAGATTGATAGGATCAACAGAAATATGAAATGGAGTCCATTAAATGCATTAGTAAGTGGAATTATTTTTGAAGGTGAAGTTATCTGATCTTGATGGAAGTAGTTACCCTATGGACGGAAAAGTGAGAAAAAGGCGTTTGCTCTACTAAAGTGCTAAGATGAAGAGGGCGCTCGAGAGGAAAAAAAAAGGATGGAAAAATTTCCTGAAGCTTCATCAAGAGTAAACATTTGTGGATGAGTATGAAAGCAAAATGTGAGGAAATTCAGAGGGTGTGTCAAGGAAAATAAAGATACTCTTATTGGATTGGGACGAGAATGTGCTTAAGCATGGCCAGTAAGACCTTTAAGATGTAAGGTTGTTCGTACAGGTGAATAACAAGACAGACATTGCAGTAACAAGGATGATAGTTGCAGGAATTAGTTCTTGGGATTTAGGTATGGTCGAAGGATGGTGTAATCCCTGCGATAAAGTATTTCGATCTCGTTAATGGTCATAGTCGGTTCAAGAAAGAGTGGCATGAACTAAATGGTTAACTGGTAAATTACAGCCTCTGGACAACTTAGATGTAGGTTGCATTAGCGTTTGTATTGCAAGAGTGCCTGTCTATGGACTCGCCTGGTGGAAATAATATAGTAATGAGATGGTAGGCATTTGTGGACTATATGCATTGAAGCTCAGATACATGTTGGAGGATAAGCTTGAAAAATAAAGGTTTAGGCTTGAATCTTGGGAGTTTGATGAATACTTGTTTGGGACACCTATCAATGTGAAGGTGTAGTGCCTTGATAATTTTAGTTGTTGAATCTCATGAGTGGCCAGAGTGAAGGTACAATCGGGGTTCGCTGATAAATTGATGAACATTAGAAAAGCTCAGGTGCAAAGTCGGATTGAAGGGTATGCTCAAAGTTTAATGGCGTAATGTATAAAGGAAGGACTAGCCAAAGTATACGATCGTGATTAAGAACTATTGATACCCAAACTTGAGGACATATTGTAGTGATTTAGCAAGTTGGTGATGGTAAGCTTAGGAGATAAGCTTTTGAATCCGAATCGTGAGAGCTTAAGGGATGACCCGCTCAAGAACATGATGATTATGAGGATGTTTCGAGTTTATATGATGATCAGGATGTAAAGTGTATAGATTTGATATAAGTAAGTGATCTACGAGGCGTACCAATCATTGAAGGAGTTGAGAAAAACCTGAGTTGCCCTGGAATGGCATAAGAATGAGCGACTGGTGAAAAAAATGGTGACGATTATATCCTGATAGGCTTAAATTTAGAAGTTCTAATGGTTAGCCTTGGGAAATAGATCGGAGTTATGGAATTGCGAAGGCTCGATGTTGGAAGACTATAGGCTTGAATTGTGTCGGACCTTGATGGTTTAGATGGGATCCTTACAAAAAGTTCTAGATGATTGGATAAAATTCACAATGAGGCAAATGGTAAACCTGGACCATGAGTCGATTGGATTGCACGAGTTTGGTTCGTAATGAGGGGTGACAGGAAAAGCGTTGCGTTAGTTGGGATTTAAATGATCGATTCTGGAGATGATCATCGCCTATGGCATTTAGACATTGATGTTACAAGGGCCCATGAAGTACGTGACTGATGAGTAGGCACACGATGATGGTAGAATGTTAAGGGTGGACTAAACTTGAGTTTGGAGATAAGGATGCTGACTCTAAATGTAGACCTCGATCGGGCGAGATGATTGAGATCTCGATGCGAGTAATGACCAAATAGAGTACTCCACATTGGTTCCAAGTGACTGGTTTTATATAAATTGGTCGTTTACAATGTTTGGAGGTTTAAGTGAAGACAGAAACTAAGGGTTTAAAAAATAAGTGGTATACGAGGCAAGTGGAAAAAAAAAAAATTGAGGATATTCATGCATTACGACAGTCTGTGGCATCGAGGCGAAGACAAGAGAAAGGCGTATGTATGAGGTCGTTTTTAATTCTAGCAGTCAGGTTGCAATATGAGCTTGACAAGAGGTAATTCAAGGAGTGATACCAAAGACTAGGAGCCTTGACATGTAAAATTGATATCACAAGTTTGCAAGATGAACTTGGTAAGTCCTTGGTGATAAGAGCTGGACTATTTAAGAAATGAGATGGATGCTCCACGCCGGAGTTACACCATATAGATCGACGATCATAGAGATTGAGTTAGGAGCCTCCTTGGTATTGTTAAGAGGGTGTAATTGAAAGTTGTGACCAAACGAATCCATGAGCTTCAAACTGTCGATGACCCGTGTTAAAGATTACTTTTGTAGGATGTGAAGACTCCAAAGGAGTAGATACCAGAGTAACACAGTGGAAAATGAGAAAGGGTGTAAAAGGAATCAAAGGAAGATATATGAAAGCTAGCTCGACAAACCTTAAAGGAGGATAGGAAAAGTGACTTCACCCAGTAGAGTACGCATGATGGTAAGTGCCAACAAAAGATTAGGATGTTAGTAATGGAATCACTGGATGGTAGAGAGAGAAAAAGGAATTCTCTTGTGCTAGGATGAGATTGGTAAAAGAATTATAGTAGACTCAAAGTTATTCTAACAGTTGTTGGTGCAATCAAGTGATATGAGAAAGACCAAGGGCTGTTCAAAGTTGCCAAGATTGTCAGATGGATAAGCGGCGCAAACCTTGGGATCTTAAATGAGAGCTTTGTGTACCCTTAATCATGAGATCGATAGGCGAATGGTGAAATGGTACATGTGACGGAATTGATACGCATGTAATATAGAAAGGGATAAGTCTGGAGAATACCATAAAGCGAAAATAGTCGTTTGAGAAAGGTAAAGAAATGATTAAAGCCCCACTGCTCTTTCAGGGTGTTCTGGTGAGATGTCTCTAGTGAGAAATGTCAAAGTGCCTTGGAAGTGTTGGTGAAAATCAAGTGATTGAGATTTGCACCTCCGTAATAATTGGAGAGGACCACTATTGTGCGATCAGGGCGATTCATGATGAGACCCACACGAACTAGTTGGCTGGTGATCCGATAGTATCGTGATGGGGGTGAATGTGCTTGAATTGAAAGACCGTAACCAACAAAGTCCCAGGCATGGCATCTGGAAGTAGCATCGTGAAGAAGGGGCTGAGATGTATCATATCCTAGATATAAGGGATGCTCTATTTAGAGAGATGAGACGGACCCAATGGTTCTGAAGTAGGCCGTATGGGGGAGCAAGAGTAAGAATGGATTGGGCTTGTCCATATGAAAATGTTAAGGAACTATAGGTCGACGTTGATAATGGACCTACAAGCAATTCAGGCCGATGAGAGTTCTTTTGAATGGTACAGATTGCGGAATGTAGTGAAAAAAGAAGACGAGGGGATCAAAGTACGCAGCGGAAGATTAATTGGGCCACAAAACCGAAGGAGGTAGCAAACGTGAGATGGTTACATTGATGGGAAAGGAAGTAAAAGGCAAGTTTCGAGGACGAAACTTTTTAAGGAGGGAAGAATTGTGACATTCTGGATTTTCGACCCATTTTCGGAATTTATAAATTGAATGGATATACTTCATTAATACGCTCTAGTTAAGCCTCACTCGAGTCTGATCAACTTGAGGCGACCAACCAAAGGGGAATGGCTACCTAGGAAATTTTCCTAAACAGCCGCCCGTTGGTCTGAGGAATTCGACAGAGTCGTAATTTAATGGATTCGGCCACGAAATGAATTCCGATCTTGGACAATCGAATTTCTAAGATGGTCACAATGTAGAAATGGATACAGTTTCAGAAACATCGCCCGAAGGGCAGACAGCCGGTGCACGTCGAGAAGCAAGACGTGAATGGAAAATTACCGAAATGCCCCCGGTAAATGTTCAGTCCTTAGAATTATATAAATTAGGATTTTTGAGAATAAATACGATAGATCGAAACCAATTCTAGTCCGAAATTCATTCGCGATCGGGACCCGATCGGTGCACTTGGCACGCAAATCGAGGCAGGGTCAAATCAAGTGTCACATCAATCGATGTCCCACCCATCAAATCAATCAATCAAGTGGCACAACTCCCAATGCAAGTCAATCAATCACATCTAGTCATTTCAAGTACACATCAAGTCACATAAACTTTACCTACCCCACTAACTCTTGTTTTTCTTTGATTTTTCACCAAAAACCTTATAATCTCTCTCTCTCCTCCTCCCCCTCTCATTTTGGCCGAAAATTCCTCTCCTCCCTCTCTTCTTCTTCTTCTTCCTCTTGTTTCCTCTTCGGCCGCCGTTCCACCGGTGCTCCACCACCGTCGACCACCCATCTTCCTCCTCCCACTTTGGTAAGTCTTCTAAGCTTAATCCTTTCCATTTTCGTGACTTGGTGCCCCTCGAAGAAGCCCCGACCAGCCCGCTCTCTCTCTTGTGCTCTTCCTTCATCGTCGTTGTACCATGAAGACTCGGGCTGTCCAAGCCACTCCACACTCTCCCTCCACCTTTCTAACACCTAATTCCAACCTATTCATGTCTAGGGAGTCCCACGAAGGTGTTGAAACCGCTGCCCAAGCCGTCGTCCAACTCTTCTTGGCCGTGAGCCTACACGGCCGTTCTTGGCTCCATCGTCCGTTCTCGTCGTTCTCAACCCATTCAAGGTAAGCCACACTCTTAATCTTAGCCTAGGAATGGTTTATGCAAGTGTGGTTGATTAGTTTAGAGATCTATGTGTGGTCCTATGTTGATTAGTGAGTAATTATGTATAATGGGCTTTAGACTAATATGAGAAATGGACGTTGGGCCATGGGTAGTGGCTGGTCATATTTATTTGGGCTTCGAATAGGTTGATGTGGGCTGCAAATTGAGGGATTGAGCATGAGAAATGATGGGCCACGTGAGTTGTTGGGCTTAAGGGCTTAATTTTAAGCTAATTGGGCTAAATTGGAACTTGTGGGCTTAAAATAAAATAGTGGGCCTTATATGGACGAAAATGAGAATAAAATGGGCCTCAATTATAGTCTAGAATATAAAATTTTAGGGCCCAATAGAGTATGTGGGCTTAGGGTTTGAAATTTGGCCTAAATATGCTAAAATGGGCTCAATAAGCTTGCCTTAAAATATGGGCTTGGGCCTCACTCGAAATTAATAAAAATAATGGGCCTTAAAATATTTAATTACTTATAATTAAATCATGGGCTTGTGAATAGTAGGTGAGCTTAGACCCAATTGGGCCTAATTCAACTTAATGGGCTGAAACTAAAGAAAGAGCCATTGGGCCTTAGATATTGGGCTTAATTAAATATAATAAGATCAATTGGAATCCAAAAGGATTTTAAGATGTTAATTACGGGCCATCGATGGGCCGAGGTCTAATGATAGAGACTACGCTTAGGCCGGATTATTGGGTCTGATAGGACCAAGTCCTGAAATAAACGGGTTCCAAATGGCGATGTTAACCACGACTGAGGTTCATTCGAGAGGATTGTTCAGGGGAAGTAAATGGCTTAATGTGGGACGCCTGATTGAACCTAAATGAGCGAGAATCCGCTTTTAGAGTACTAGGTACACATGTGGCCTGTTCTACTGAACGCGAGTAGCTCAGATGATTTCTAGAAATGCTTTTCTCCTGTACTCATGTACCTTCGTGAATGCATGCTCTGTGACTGATTCTCTGTTCGACATTGTTTGAGCACCATATTTCATGAGTATGGCATTAGTCACCGGGAGGTGTGACATGTTGGATGGGCCCTGATGCATTGTTACGCGGGGAATAGGGAGTATAAGGATGTTGTGCGCCCGGACGTGCTCGGCACGGGGTAGCTGGAGAGATAAGGGTGCCTACCCGGGTCTTAGTTTTGACGCTATGCGGGTTGAAGCACTGGGAGGATATTGTGCACCTGGGTCTTTACGCGCTGGAGGCGTATATGCGGGTGCATGGACAATGGGTGATGTGCATTGAGGCACAAGCAATGAGCATTTGAACATTTGAGCATTGGCATATGGCATGCATGAGTATGAGACCTGAGGCGTGACACGCTGGTCAAGACGAAACTCTGGCAGTGCAAAATGAACATTGAAAACTGAATAATGAATCTGAGGTCATGGCATAGATGATAATCATTCACGTTATGCGAGACTGCCTTATTAAATGCATGCTTGCCTGATTGGTTTGGCCTGTGTACGTTTACGTTTTATTGTGGTACCGCTGAGACCGTTTGGGTAGAGAGTGCTAGTTCGTCTTATTAATTGCCGGACATGACCCATCCAGTGAGCGTACCTCACCCTACGCGAGTCAGATGACCTGAAACCCTAGTCAATGGATAGGACCGATCCCACTAGTATACTCTATCCTACGCTAGGATTAGGGGTGAGCTTGCTGAGTCCTCGACTCACTGGCGGTGGTTGCCATATTTTCAGATCCCAAACGCCAGTGATGGCCGCACCCCCTGTGTTCTTTGGCCTGCCAGTGCAGATGGAGCCCGAGGTTACCCGCCATTACGATGAAAGTGCTACAATGTGGCTCAGACGACTGACTACTGTATGGGTGGATCAGGGAAGTCCCCAGTTTGTTCCCTATAAGTTTGAGGCCTGGTATAGAGAGGACGAGTTAGGTATGGAGGGACCCTTGAGAGATGCCCTGATACCCATGGGGGACGACCCTACTATTCTACGACCTGCTGTATATGGAGGTGAAGTGGTCGACCCCGACCCGATGTTGGAGCTGCCGTCCCCAGGACGCTCGGAGATAGACGGCCACGAGGAGGGCGACGCCATGGACACCGACCAGGAGGAGGATCCCGAGGAGCAGCTAGAGGACTGAGTTCTGCTGATGCTGGCCTAGTTTTTGGGAGATAGTGTAAGCGTAGGTATCGAGACCATGGGTTGAAATTTTCTTTTGCGGGTCTGTACCGAACGCCTTGTTAACATGTATATACGGATGCTTTGTGTTTCTCCTTTGTGTACTACCCCGATTTTCATATGTATGCATGTATGGATAGGAGGCACGCTTCCGCAGGTTTCAAGTTCAGGTTGACAGGATTATATGATGGTTTTGATGGACGCGCCGTCTGGTCGCGACGAAGGTAATTCCCTGGGCCGTCGTGTATCCTAGACCAGGCGAGCGCTGAGAAGAGATTTGAATGTATGAGCGGGATGTCGCGGGCTCGAGAGGGGCTCGGGGCGTGACAGTCTGGCCACATCCAAAGCAGCCTCCAGTTTTCCTTGGGCAAGGGCTGTTCCCATGCCTCCTGCCACAGTCACGACAGACCTGATTCCCAGAGAACGATGGTTTTCCCAGGGTTCCCCTTGCAGGTGGAACGAACCTGCGGGCGTCCTTCACTGGCCTCTTGCCGAAGTCCCAGAAGTTCCCCCTTGGCACAAACCGCGATCCAGATACGGCGGCCTTCTCCTGCAGATCTCGCTCTATCGCGAGGGCTCGCTCATAAATCTCATTGTAGTCCCTTAGCCCAGTGGCGATGATCATACTCTTCAACTCAGGCCTCAATCCTTCCCTGAATCTCCTGGCCTTATCCCATGGGTCGTCAATCAGCCTTCGTGCGAACTTGGACAGCCTGGCAAATTCACCTTCGTACTGGTCCACATTCAACGATCCTTGGCGGAGCCTGATGAATTCTTCCATTTTCCTTTCCTGGGCTGCCTCAGAGAAATACTTTCCATTAAATGCTGCACAGAAGGCGGCCCAGTTTGGCCTCATGCCATCCGGAAAGACTCGCCCTCTAGTGGCCTTCCACCAGTCGTCTGCAGTCCCTTGAAGCTGATAAGTTGCCAACGAGACCTTTTCCTCATCTGCGCAACCCAACACAGTAAAAGCCTTCTCCAGCTGCTCAATCCACAAGGCAGCTACCTCGGGACCACCACTGCCATCAAACTTCGACGGTTGCAACTTCAGAAACTGTTCCACAATGTGATGAGTCTGACGTCCTCCATTTCCATGCCCATTGCCTCCATTGGCACCATTCGCAGCGGCCAAGGCGGCCTCAGCTGCTTGGGCAACAGTGGCAACTCTCTCAGCAGCTTGCCTAGCCATCAAGTTACTCACTTCAGTCAGAACTCTCATCATCTCTTCGATCCTAGGGTCCCCTTCAGACTCAGGAGCCCTCGAGCTCGATGCACCAGCAGTCGGTCTTCTGCCCCTATTGCTCATCCTCGCTAAAACTCACACCTAAAACAAACGAAATTCCCATTCAGGAATTCGAAATTCTAAATCTAGCAACCAAGCTTTCGTCTACTGTCGCGTCCACTGACATGTATATGCATGTAAATAGTCGATGCAGCTTAAATGCAGTTGAACCCGGTCGACATCTAGACTCAACCCTGCAAATGCATAACCCAGGCCACTCTGTTCGCAACCTCAACTAGAAGCCTGTCGGGAGCCGCTTCCTTGATCAGGTCTTTGCCCCGGCGACCACTCCCCGCCCTCATCGTTTCTTGGTGCGAACAGTTGTCCTAAGAAATTCATAGACAAAGAGAATCCCACTCCACGTGTCCCATACCACGCTTCATCACAGTTTTTAGACGTCCCGTCAATCCTGTCCCATACCAGGCTGACGGTCACCAAATCCAACAACATGAATGCATGCATTTCTTTCAAAATCCAAATCTCCTTTTTAACAACTTTCATTTGTAAACCATTTTGCCTTTAATGCAGAAGTCATGCAATGTATGATGGTCAGATAGCGCGCGACAGCCGACTAGGCATACAACCACATGCAGTACCTTACAGACTAGCATTCAGCAATCAGCATCCAAACGCCCAACTCATGGGGCTCTGCCTTAGAACCTTACCTCAAGTCCTGACGCACCTGCAGCTTAGCACAAAATACCTTGTCCAAAGGCTACTCTAGACAATCGATTTCGCTAAGCAATCACATGTGCCAATCAAATCATGCATTCTACCCTTCCTAATTCTTAGGTCTAGGGTCTGTCTGGCTATCTACCCCAAAATCATCAGCCTTATCACTCCAAAACCTCGAACGGTCTCGTATCGAGCTGACCTTGCTCTGATACCACTCGAACGGGGATGTCACGCCCCGGATCCCTACTCGGGAATGCGGCATCCCGTTCCTGCGGAAGATACACCCCGCGCTCATCTGGTTTACGCTACGCGACGGCCCAGGATTATTTTCTCTTCGTCGCGACCAGACGACGCAACTTGCGCCAAATTCTCATACCTGCGGAAGCGTGCCTCCTATCCATACACACAAGCATACATAGCAAAGGGGTAGCATGGACAAGATAAACATAAACAACATTTCATAAATACGATTAGCGTTAGGTACAGACTACCAAAAGAAAACCACTAGCTGTAGATCATCCTACGCTCTACTAATCCTTAAAACATCGGGATTCTGCCATAACTCAGTCCTCCTCGTCGGAATCCTCCACAGGGTCCTCCTCTGGATCCTCCTCCTCGGTATCCATCGCATCGCCCTCCTCGTGGCCATCTATCTCGGAGCGCCCTGGAGACGGCAACTCCTGCTTCGGGTCGGGGTCGATCACCTGGCCTCCATATTCTGCAGGCTGGAGCCAAAACGGGTCCTCCTCCATGGGAATCGGGGAATCTCTCTGGGGTCCCTCAAAGCCATGTAGGCCCTCTCTAAACCAAGCCTCAAACCTATGGGGCACCAAATAAGGACCTCCCTGATCTACGAGTACAGTCGTCACATGCCTATGCCACAGGGTAGCGTGCATATCAAAATGGAGGGTAACCTGGGTGTCCATCTGGATCGGCAGACCAAAAAGCATCGGTGGCGCATCCATCACTAGCGACCTGGATCTGAAAAAAGGGTGGCAACCAACGCCAGTGAGTCGAGGACTCAGCAAGCTCACCACTAATCCTAGCGTAGGGTAGGATATACAAGTGGGGTCGGTCCTAACCAGTAACTAGGGTTTGGTACCCGGAGTCCAACGCTCTCGATCTCCCCAGTTTTCATCACACCTCACATAGTCGGTACGAGTTTCATCACAATGGTTCATGCAATAAAGACGGGCAATATCAACAATCAGCAATCATGGTATGCAATGCCACAGGCCTCAAACGGCCATCATAGATCCCAAGGATCAGCCCGCCTATCACTCCAGTTCCCATCAGGGCTCTACCAACAGTGCCACACGGCATAAATCTCGGTGCCACATAGGCCCGTACCACACTGCGTTTCTGACGCCTTACGTTGGTCTCCCTTTTCTCTCCACTTCCCCTCAGGGCACAATCTCATGTCACATCTCCAGTGACTCATGCAATGCTCTGAATGTATGCAGGGCCCAGATGATCACATCAATAACTCAACACAGAGCATGCATGCCAATAATCATAAGTGCAAGACAGAGCATATCAATCGACCAACTGATACATCTCATGATCAACGAGCCAAGCAGACATAGATCAATTATCTCTATCCACAAAGTTTCGATAACCCAAGTCCGCCTTACATCATAAACAAAAGACTACTATACTATCAATTATCCACGGACAATTCACTAATCGAGCCCATATAAACCAAGGTCTAATCTAATGAAGGGCCTCTAATTAATCAAGCTAAGTTCAACTGGGCCTAAGGCCCACTTCAATAGTCGAGGTCCAATAACTAATTCTTAAATTAATTCATATGGGTTGGGCCTATTATTTTATTAATTTCGTGCAAGGCCCAAGCCCATTTCTAAAGGTTTACTATTCAAGCCCATATTCATTATTTTAGGCCCAATTCAAGTACCCAAGCCCATATACATTTTTGGATTTCATTCTTAAATTTTCATGGACTTAATTTGTCACGCCCCGGATCCCTTCTCGGGAATGCGGCATCCCGTTCTTGCGGAAGATACACCTCACGCTCGCCTGGTTCACGATAAGCGACGGCCCAGGGATACTTTCTCTTCGTCGCGACCCGACGACGCAACTTGCGCCGAATTCTCATACCTGCGGAAGCGTGCCTCCTATCCATACACACAAGCATACATAGCAAAGGGGTAGCATGGACAAGATAAACATAAACAACATTTCATAAATACAATTAGCGTTAGGTACAGACTACCCAAAAGAAAAACCACTAGCTGTAGATCATCCTACGCTCTAATAATCCTCAAAACATCGGGATTCTGCCATGACTCAGTCCTCCTCGTCGGAATCCTCCACAGGGTCCTCCTCTGGATCCTCCTCCTCGGTATCCATCGCATCGCCCTCCTCGTGGCCATCTATCTCGGAGCGCCCTGGAGACGGCAACTCCTGCTTCGGGTCGGGGTCGATCACCTGGCCTCCATATTCTGCAGGCTGGAGCCAAAATGGGTCCTCCTCCATGGGAATCGGGGAATCTCTCTGGGGTCCCTCAAAGCCATGTAGGCCCTCTCTAAACCAAGCCTCGAATCTATGGGGCACTAAGTAAGGACCTCCCTGATCTACGAGCACAGTCGTCACATGCCTATGCCACAGGGTAGCGTGCATATCAAAATGGAGGGTAACCTGGGTGTCCATCTGGATCGGCAGACCAAAAAGCATCGGTGGCACATCCATCACTGGTGACCTGGATCTGAAAAAGGTGGCAACCAACGCCAGTGAGTCGAGGACTCAGCAAGCTCACCACTAATCCTAGCGTAGGGTAGGATATACAAGTGGGGTCGGTCCTAACCAGTAACTAGGGTTTGGTACCCGGAGTCCAACGCTCTCGATCTCCCCAGTTTTCATCACACCTCATATAGTCGGTACGAGTTTCATCACAATGGTTCATGCAATAAAGACGGGCAATATCAACAATCAGCAATCATGGTATGCAATGCCACAGGCCTCAAACGGCCATCATAGATCCCAAGGATCAGCCCGCCTATCACTCCAATTCCCATCAGGGCTCTACCAACAGTGCCACACGGCATGCCACGCTGCGTCTCGGACGCCTTATGCTGGCCTCCCTTTTCTCTCCATCTCCCATCAGGGCGCTACCAACAGTGCCACACGGCATAAATCTCGGTGCCACATAGGCCCGTACCACACTGCGTTTCTGACGCCTTACGTTGGTCTCCCTTTTTTCTCCACTTCCCCTCAGGGCACAATCTCATGTCACATTCCCAGTGACTCATGCAATGCTCTGAATGTATGCAGGGCCCAGATGATCACATCAATAATTCAACACAGAGCATGCATGCCAATAATCATAAGTGCAAGACAGAGCACATCAATCGACGAACTGATACATCTCATGATCAACGAGCCAAGCAGACGTAGATCAATTACCTCTATCCACAAAGTTTCGATAATCCAAGTCCGCCTTACATCTTAAACAAAAGTCTACTATACTATCAATTATCCAAGGACAATCCACTAATCGAGCCCATATAAACCAAGGTCTAATCTAATGAAGGGCCTCTAATTACTCAAGCTAAGTTCGACTGGGCCTAAGGCCCACTTCAATAGTTGAGGTCCAATAATTAATTATTAAATTAATTCATATGGGTTGGGCCTGTTATTTTATTAATTTCGTGCAAGGCCCAGGCCCATTTCTAAAGGTTTACTATTCAGGCCCATATTCGTCATTTTAAGCCCAATTCAATTACCCAAGCCCATATACATTTTTGGGTTTCATTCTTTAATGATCATGGACTTAATTTAGGCCCAATTTAAGTGAATTTTCGTCCATTAGTGGCCCATTGACTAAATTTGGCCCATCTTAATTAGTTTTGGCCCAATTACTAAATTTTAAGGCTTCCAAGCCCATTATTGTCCTTTGGCCCATTAGGTACACGCCTAAGCCCACATTTGCAGCCCACTAATCAGGATTTCAAGGCCCCCTTAGATTGCTATTCACGTCCATAAGCAAGCCTACTAATTGTATCTTGGCCCGATAGTTCGTTTTTGATCAAATTAGTGTGATTTAGGCCCTCCAAGCCCAATTGCACCTCACGGCCTCTTTACCACACGCCCAAAGCAACATTCACAGCCCATATGGAATAATTTCAAGCCCTAATAACTCATGGACAGCCCCCTCCTTTGGCCCAAACATGATTCTCACAAGATAGCTTAAGGTAATTTGTACATCAACCCATCTTAGCTACATAACAAGCCTAACCATCTCTAGCACACCCTTCCACATGCATATACTACTAACCTAAACTAGAATTAGGAGTAAAGCTTACACAAATCAGCTCGGGACGACGACGAACGACGAAGAGACACCGAGCGGACGAATGGGGCTCACGGTCGATGGGAAGTAGCGGCGACAACGGGGCTGATCTCGGCTGTTCCGTGGCCTCCAAGGACTCTAAACCAACCATACAACAAGCCAAGGGAGGTGAGGAACCGAGGGAACGAAGGTGAGCAAGTTCGGGTTCAAATGGAAGCGAAACGACGAAGGAAATGACGAAGAAAAGTGAGGGCTGTTTCGGCATTTCGTGGAGGGTCCAAGCCGTGGGAAAATGAACAAGAGGAGGCTAAGAGGACTTACCAAGAGTTGAGGGTGAACGGCGGCGGCTGGCTTTGGCCGGACGACGGGGCGACGACGGGCGGTGTCGGGCGGAGAGGGAGAGAACCGAGAGAGAGTTGAGGGTAGAGGGAGAGCTTTCGGGAGGGAGAGTGAGGGAGAGAGAGAACCGAATGAGAGAAAATGAGAGAGAAGAGAGAGAATGAAATGGTTTTAGTGAAATTCAAAAATAGGAGATAATGGGGTTAGGTGAGGTAAATAGTGACATGGATTAGATGTGTACTCTTGATGGGTGTGACTTGTACCTTGGATTTGACTTGATAGATTGCCTTGGAAATTGTGCCATGATTGACCGATGGTTTGACTTGACATTGATTGATTTGACAACTGATTTGACTTGTCTCGATTTGCGTGCCAAATGCACCGATCGGGTCTCGAGCGCGAATGAATTTTAGACAGGATTTGAATTTGATTAGTCGAATCTACTCTCAAAAATCCTAATTTTATTAATCCTAAGGACTGAGCATTTACCGGGGGCATTTCGGTAATTTTCCATTGACGTCTTGCTTCTCGACGTACACCGGCTGTCTGCCCTTCTGGCGACATTTCTGAAACTGACTTTATTTCGTAATTGTGTTTGTCTTACTAATTCGATTGTCCGAAGTCGGATTTCATTTCGTGGTCAATTTCATTAATTTACGACTCTGTCTGTCTCAGACCAACGGGCGGCTGTTTGGAAAATTCTCCCCAGTTAGCCTTTCCCCTTCGGTTGGTCATCTCAGGGTAGCTAATCCTGAGTGAGCGTCGATCAGAGGGTATTAACGAAGTGTTTCCATTCCTTTAGAAATTCCGATATTTGGGTCGAATTTTCAGACTGTTACAATTCTTCCCTTCTTATAAAAATTTCGTCCTCGAAATTTATATCCACCAATCCTTACAACAAAAATGGAGATTACATCGATCTACCCAAATAGGTACGGATACTTCTTGTTCATTTCATCCTCGCTTTCCCAAGTAGCTCCTTCAGTTCCATGGTGCTCCCAGATAACCTTGACCAGCGGAATCGTCTTATTCCTTAAGACCTGCTCCTTACGATCTTCAATCCTTACTGGCCTTTCCACGTATGAGACGCGGTCATCCATTTCAATGACTTCATGATCGAGTATATGGCCAGGGTCCGGCTCGTACTTCCGAAGCATCGAAACATGAAACACATTGTGAATCTGCGATAAATTCGGCGGCAGTGCAAGACGATAAGCTAATGTCCCGATCTTCTCCAAAATCTCGAATGGCCCAACAAATCTTGGACTCAGCTTTCCTTTCTTGCCAAACCGAGATAGTCCTCGCATCGGCGACACCTTCAGAAACACATGATCTCCAACTTGGAATTCCAATGGCTTACGTCTCTTGTCTGCATAACTCTTCTGCCTACTCTGTGCAGTCCTCAATCTGTCTCTGATCACTCTGACTGCCTCAACTGACTGCTGCACTAATTCTGGGCCTGTTATGCTTTTCTCACCAACTTCGTCCCAACAGATTGGCGTTCTACAGGCTCTTCCATACAGTGCCTCAAATGGTGCCATTTTGATACTCTGCTGGTAGCTGTTGTTGTAGGCGAATTCCACCAAATGCAACTGCTCTTCCCAACCTCCTTTGAAATCAATCACACAAGCTCTCAGCATGTCTTCCAAAGTCTGTATCGTCCTCTCCGACTGACCATCAGTCTGAGGGTGGTAGGCTGTACTGAATCTCAGCTCTGTTCCCAGCGCACCCTGCAGACTCTTCCAAAATGTAGCGGTGAAGCGAGGATCTCTGTCTAATACAATACTTACTGGTACCCCATGCAATCTCACTATCTGCCTCACGTACAATTCAGCCAACTTTTCCAAGGTAGAGTCCTTTCGTACTGCAATGAAATGAGCTGATTTCGTCAGTCTGTCCACTATTACCCAAATCGAATCATTGCCTCTCTGACTCCTTGGCAATCCTGTCACAAAATCCATAGTGACATGCTCCCATTTCCACTCTGGGATTTCCAATGGTTGCAATAATCCTCCAGGCTTGCAATGCTGTGCCTTTACCTGTTGACACGTCAGACACTTAGCTACATGCTTAGCCACATCCACCTTCATTCCATTCCACCAATAATGCTGACGGAAATTCTGATACATCTTAGTACTCCCTGGATGAATACTGTAGTTACTTCTGTGCGCCTCAGCCAAAATCCTTTCCTTCAGCTCTTCATCGTTTGGCACGCACAGACGTCCCCTAAACTTCAATATTCCATCAGCAGTTACTTGGAACTCAGCCTTCCTCTCATCTGCATTCATCGACATAATCTTCTGAACATCCGGATCCGTAGACTGCAACTCTTTGATCCTTAGTTGGATCTCTGGTTCAATCTGCAACGTAGCCAGCAGACTCGAGAGGCTTCCAACCTCCATCTTAAACTCAGAGTCTCTAATTTCCTCCAGTAATGTCCACTCCTTGACCATCATATGCGCAATGCTCGACTTCCTACTCAGAGCATCTGCCACTTTATTCGCCTTTCCTGGATGGTACAAAATATTGCAGTCGTAGTCCTTCAACAGCTCCATCCAACGACGCTGTCTCATATTCAGCTCCTTCTGCGAAAACAGATACTTCAAACTCTGATGGTCCGTAAAAATATGGAATTTCTCTCCCACTAGATAATGCCTCCAAATCTTCAATGCAAAGACAATCGCAGCTAACTCCAAGTCGTGCGTCGGGTAATTCATCTCATGCGGCCTCAACTGTCGAGATGCATAAGCTACCACTCGTCCATGCTGCATCAAGACACACCCCAATCCTCTTAATGACGCATCGCTGTATATCTCAAATCCTCCTGGTCCAGACGGAATGGTTAAGACTGGTGCGGAAGTCAATCGATCCTTCAACTCCTGAAAACTCTCCTCGCATTTCTCAGTCCATTGAAACTTTGTTTCCTTCTTCAACAAACGCGTCAGAGGAGACGCTATCACAGAGAATCTTTCCACGAAGCGTCTATAATACCCAGCCAATCCAAGGAAACTTCGCACTTCCGTCACGGTCGTAGGTCTCAGCCATTTCTCCATAGCCTCTATCTTTGCTGGATCCACTGATATTCCTTCTCCAGATACTATATGTCCAAGGAACGCCACTCTGCTTAACCAAAACTCACACTTACTAAACTTCGCATACAGCGAGTGTTCTCTTAACGTCTGCAGGACAATCCTTAAGTGTTCTTCGTGGTCCTCAGAACTCTTCGAATACACCAATATGTCATCAATGAAGACTATCACAAACTGATCCAAAAACTCCTTGAACACTCGATTCATCATGTCCATAAATGCGGCCGGAGCATTCGTCAATCCAAACGGCATAACTGTGAACTCATAGTGCCCATACCTCGTCCGAAAGGCAGTCTTGGGCACGTCCTCCTTCTTAATCCTCAATTGGTGATAGCCTGTCCTTAGGTCTATCTTGGAGAACACACATGCACCTTGAAGTTGGTCGAACAGGTCATCAATCCTTGGTAGAGGATACTTATTCTTGATCGTCACTTGGTTCAGCTGTCTGTAATCGATGCACAGTCTTAGTGATCCATCCTTCTTCTTGACAAATAGCACCGGAGCTCCCCATGGTGAAGCACTGGGGCGGATAAATCCTTTATCCAGCAGCTCTTGCATTTGCACTTTCAATTCCTTCAACTCCGACAACGACATCCTATACGGTGCTTTCGAGATCGGCTCCGTTCCAGGTGGCAATTCGATCATAAATTCTACTTCACGCTCTGGTGGCAAGCCAGGCAGTTCTTGAGGAAATACATCTGGATACTCACTTACTACAGGCACTTCTTCTAACTTCATTTCTAGGGCAGACGAATCTAATACTGATGCCAGAATTCCCAGGCAACCTTCATCCATTAACTTGGTCGCCTCTAAAGATGAGATCCAAGGAATCGACGTTCCTCCACGATTTCCCTTAAATTCATACCCAGGGTGGCCTACTGGGTTTAGCTGTATGATACTCCTACTACAGTCTACCACTGCACCATGCCTAACCAACCAATCCATGCCAACAATCACGTCGAAATCATACATGGGCAGAACAGCTAAGTCAATTTCTTCTTGCCTATCGCCCAGAGCTAACTTACACCCCTTACATCCTAACGCAATAATTACTCTATCCTTCAACGGGGTGGTTACATGCAAGGTCACATCCAATGGCTTAACATTCATCCCAGACAACTCGACAAAATGTGCAGATACGAAAGAGTGCGACGCTCCCGGATCAAACAAGGCATAAGCGGTATGACCACAGAGAGAAACGGTACCTGTGATCACCCCTGGCGCATTCTCAGCGTCCTTGCGCGCCATTGCATATACTCGTCCCTGAGCAGGCGGACGGTTCTGGTTTCCTTGCGGAGCGTTCACCATCTGCGGCGGCGGCGGTTGCTGCTGGAACGGGGGTCTCGGACCTTTCCTCGGGCAGTTCCTCAGAATATGCCCCGTCTGGCCACATCCAAAGCAGCCTCCAGTTTTCCTAGGGCAAGGGCTGTTCCCATGCCTCCTGCCACAGTCACGGCAGTTCTGATTCCCGGGGAATGACGGTTTTCCCAAAGTCCTTCCTGCAGGTGGAACGAACCTGCGGGTGTCCTTCATTGGCCTCTTACCGAAGTCTTTGAAGTTCCCTCTTGGCACGAACCGCGACCCAGGTGCGGCGGTCTTTTCTTGCAGATCCCGCTCTATCGCCAGTGCTCGCTCATAAATCTCATTGTAGTCCCTCAGCCCAGTGGCGATGATCATACTCTTCAACTCAGGCCTCAATCCTTCCCTGAATCTCCTGGCCTTATCCCATGGGTCGTCAATCAGCCTTCGTGCGAACTTGGACAGCCTGGCAAATTCGCCTTCATACTGGTCCACGGTCAACGATCCTTGGCGGAGCCTGATGAATTCTTCCATTTTCCTTTCCTGGGCTGCCTCAGAGAAATACTTTCCATTAAATGCTGCACAGAAAGCAGCCCAGTTTGGCCTCATGCCATCCGGAAAGACTCGCCCTCTAGTGGCCTTCCACCAGTCATCTGCAGTCCCTTGAAGCTGATAAGTTGCCAACGAAACCTTCTCCTCATCGGTGCAACCCAGAACAGTAAAAGCCTTCTCAAGCTGTTCGATCCACAAGGCAGCTACTTCTGGACCACCACTACCATCAAACCTCGACGGCTGCAATTTCAGAAATTGCTCCACCATATGATGAGTCTGACGTCCACCATTTCCATGTCCATTGCCTCCATTGGCTCCGTTCGCAGCGGCCAAGGCGGCCTCAGCTGCTTGGGGTACAGTGGCAGCTCTCTCAGCAGCTTGCCTAGCCATCAGGTTACTCACTTCAGTCAGAACTCTCATCATCTCTTCGATCCTAGGGTCCCCTTCAGACTCAGGAGCCCTCGAGCTCGATGCACCAGCAGTCGGTCTTCTGCCCCTATTGCTCATCCTTGCTAACACTCACACCTAAAACAACGAAATTCCCATTCAGGAATCCGGAATTCTAAATCTAACAACCAAGCTTTCGTCTACTGTCGCGTCCACTGACATGTATATGCATGTAAATAATCGCTGCAGCTTAAATGCAGTTGAACCCGGTCGACATCTAGACTCAACCCTGCAAATGCATAACCCAGGCCACTCTGTTCGCAACCTCAACTAGAAGCCTGTCGGGAGCCGCTTCCTTGATCAGGTCTTTGCCCCGGCGACCACTCCCCGCCCTCATCGTTTCTTGGTGCGAACAGTTGTCCTAAGAAATTCATAGACAAAGAGAATCCCACTCCACGTGTCCCATACCACGCTTCATCATAGTTTTTAGACGTCCCGTCAATCCTGTCCCATACCAGGCTGACAGTCACCAAATCCAACAACATGAATGCATGCATTTTTTTCAAAATCCAAATCCCCTTTTTAACAACTTTCATTTGTAAACCATTTTGCCTTTAATGCAGAAGTCATGCAATGCATGATGGTCAGACAGCGCGCGACAGCCGACTAGGCATACAACCACATGCAATACCTCACAGACTAGCATTCAGCAATCAGCATCCAAACGCCCAACTCATGGAGCTCTGCCATAGAACCTTACCTCAGGTCCTGACGCACCTGCAGCTTAGCATGAAATACCTTATCCCAAGGTTACTCTAGACAATCAATTCCGCTAAGCAATCACATGCGCGAATCAAATCATGCATTCTACCCTTCCTAATCCTTAGGTCTAGGGTCTGTCTAACTAACTACCCCAAAATCATCAGCCTTATCACTCCAAACCTCGAACGGTCTCGTATCGAGCTGACCTTGCTCTGATACCACTCGAACGGAGATGTCACGCCCCGGATCCCTTCTCGGGAATGCGGCATCCCGTTCTTGCGGAAGATACACCTCGCGCTCGCCTGGTTCACGATAAGCGACGGCCCAGGGATACTTTCTCTTCGTCGCGACCAGACGACGCAACTTGCGCCGAATTCTCATACCTGCGGAAGCGTGCCTCCTATCCATACACACAAGCATACATAGCAAAGGGGTAGCATGGACAAGATAAACATAAACAACATTTCATAAATACAATTAGCGTTAGGTACAGACTACCCAAAAGAAAAACCACTAGCTGTAGATCATCCTACGCTCTAATAATCCTCAAAACATCGGGATTCTGCCATGACTCAGTCCTCCTCGTCGGAATCCTCCACAGGGTCCTCCTCTGGATCCTCCTCCTCGGTATCCATCGCATCGCCCTCCTCGTGGCCATCTATCTCGGAGCGCCCTGGAGACGGCAACTCCTGCTTCGGGTCGGGGTCGATCACCTGGCCTCCATATTCTGCAGGCTATAGAGCCAAAATGGGTCCTCCTCCATGGGAATCGGGGAATCTCTCTGGGGACCCTCAAAGCCATGTAGGCCCTCTCTAAACCAAGCCTCGAATCTATGGGGCACTAAGTAAGGACCTCCCTGATCTACGAGCACAGTCGTCACATGCCTATGCCACAGGGTAGCGTGCATATCAAAATGGAGGGTAACCTGGGTGTCCATCTGGATCGGCAGACCAAAAAGCATCGGTGGCACATCCATCACTGGTGACCTGGATCTGAAAAAGGTGGCAACCAACGCCAGTGAGTCGAGGACTCAGCAAGCTCACCACTAATCCTAGCGTAGGGTAGGATATACAAGTGGGGTCGGTCCTAACCAGTAACTAGGGTTTGGTACCCGGAGTCCAACGCTCTCGATCTCCCCAGTTTTCATCACACCTCATATAGTCGGTACGAGTTTCATCACAATGGTTCATGCAATAAAGACGGGCAATATCAACAATCAGCAATCATGGTATGCAATGCCACAGGCCTCAAACGGCCATCATAGATCCCAAGGATCAGCCCGCCTATCACTCCAATTCCCATCAGGGCTCTACCAACAGTGCCACACGGCATGCCACGCTGCGTCTCGGACGCCTTATGCTGGCCTCCCTTTTCTCTCCATCTCCCATCAGGGCGCTACCAACAGTGCCACACGGCATAAATCTCGGTGCCACATAGGCCCGTACCACACTGCGTTTCTGACGCCTTACGTTGGTCTCCCTTTTCTCTCCACTTCCCCTCAGGGCACAATCTCATGTCACATTCCCAGTGACTCATGCAATGCTCTGAATGTATGCAGGGCCCAGATGATCACATCAATAATTCAACACAGAGCATGCATGCCAATAATCATAAGTGCAAGACAGAGCACATCAATCGACCAACTGATACATCTCATGATCAACGAGCCAAGCAGACGTAGATCAATTACCTCTATCCACAAAGTTTCGATAATCCAAGTCCGCCTTACATCTTAAACAAAAGTCTACTATACTATCAATTATCCAAGGACAATCCACTAATCGAGCCCATATAAACCAAGGTCTAATCTAATGAAGGGCCTCTAATTACTCAAGCTAAGTTCGACTGGGCCTAAGGCCCACTTCAATAGTTGAGGTCCAATAATTAAATCTTAAATTAATTCATATGGGTTGGGCCTATTATTTTATTAATTTCGTGCAAGGCCCAGGCCCATTTCTAAAGGTTTACTATTCAAGCCCATATTCATCATTTTAGGCCCAATTCAATTACCCAAGCCCATATACATTTTTGGGTTTCATTCTTTAATGTTCATGGACTTAATTTAGGCCCAATTTAAGTGAATTTTCGTCCATTAGTGGCCCATTGACTAAATTTGGCCCATCTTAATTAGTTTTGGCCCAATTACTAAATTTTTAAGGCTTCCAAGCCCATTATTGTCCTTTGGCCCATTAGGTACACGCCTAAGCCCACATTTGCAGCCCACTAACCATGTTTTCAAGGCCCCATTAGATTGCTATTCACGTCCATAAGCAAGCCTACTAGTTGTATCTTGGCCCGATAGTTCGTTTTTGATCAAATTAGTGTGATTTAGGCCCTCCAAGCCCAATTGCACCTCACGGCCTCTTTACCACACGCCTAAAGCAACATTCACAGCCCATATGGAATAATTTCAAGCCCTAATAACTCATGGACAGCCCCCTCCTTTGGCCCAAACATGATTCTCACAAGATAGCTTAAGGTAATTTGTACATCAACCCATCTTAGCTACATAACAAGCCTAACCATCTCTAGCACACCCTTCCACATGCATATACTACTAACCTAAACTAGAATTAGGAGTAAAGCTTACACAAATCAGCTCGGGACGACGACGAACGACGAAGAGACACCGAGCGGACGAATGGGGCTCACGGTCGACGGGAAGGAGCGGCGACAACGGGGCTGATCTCGGCTGTTCCGTGGCCTCCAAGGACTCTAAACCAACCATACAACAAGCCAAGGGAGGTGAGGAACCGAGGGAACGAAGGTGAGCAAGTTCGGGTTCAAATGGAAGCGAAACGACGAAGGAAATGACGATGAAAAGTGAGGGCTGTTTCGGCATTTCGTGGAGGGTCCAAGCCGTGGGAAAATGAACAAGAGGAGGCTAAGAGGACTTACCAAGAGTTGAGGGTGAACGGCGGCGGCTGGCTTTGGCCGGACGACGGGGCGACGACGGGCGGTGTCGGGCGGAGAGGGAGAGAACCGAGAGAGAGTTGAGGGTAGAGGGAGAGCTTTCGGGAGGGAGAGTGAGGGAGAGAGAGAACCGAATGAGAGAAAATGAGAGAGAAGAGAGAGAATGAAATGGTTTTAGTGAAATTCAAAAATAGGAGATAATGGGGTTAGGTGAGGTAAATAGTGACATGGATTAGATGTGTACTCTTGATGGGTGTGACTTGTACCTTGGATTTGACTTGATAGATTGCCTTGGAAATTGTGCCATGATTGACCGATGGTTTGACTTGACATTGATTGATTTGACAACTGATTTGACTTGTCTCGATTTGCGTGCCAAATGCACCGATCGGGTCTCGAGCGCGAATGAATTTTAGACAGGATTTGAATTTGATTAGTCGAATCTACTCTCAAAAATCCTAATTTTATTAATCCTAAGGACTGAGCATTTACCGGGGGCATTTCGGTAATTTTCCATTGACGTCTTGCTTCTCGACGTACACCGGCTGTCTGCCCTTCTGGCGACATTTCTGAAACTGACTTTATTTCGTAATTGTGTTTGTCTTACTAATTCGATTGTCCGAAGTCAGATTTCATTTCGTGGTCAATTTCATTAATTTACGACTCTGTCTGTCTCAGACCAACGGGCGGCTGTTTGGAAAATTCTCCCCAGTTAGCCTTTCCCCTTCGGTTGGTCATCTCAGGGTAGCTAATCCTGAGTGAGCGTCGATCAGAGGGTATTAACGAAGTGTTTCCATTCCTTTAGAAATTCCGATATTTGGGTCGAATTTTCAGACTGTTACATAATTTAGGCCCAATTTAAGTGGATTTTCGTCCATTAATGGCCCACTAACTAGATTTGGCCCATTTTGATTAGTTTTGGCCCAATTACTTGATTCTTAAGGCTTTCAAGCCCATTAGTTCCCTTTGGCCCATTATGTACACGCCTAGACCCACATTTACAGCCCACCAATCATGTTTTCAAGGCCCATTAGGATGGTGGATATCAACCATGAGTAAGTCCATTAGTTGTATTTAGGCCCGGTAGCTCGGATTAGGTCCGATTCAAGTGGTTTAAGTCTCGAGGCCCATAAATCCTTTTCGGTCCACCCTACTCACGCCTAGGCCGAACACTCACAGCCACGCATACCACATTTCCAGCCCTCTACAAGTCTTCAAACGCTTAGTTTAACCTCTTGCACCAAGCACATAACACAACCTTACTTGTCTAGGCTCGAACCGTGCAATCTCTTTACTAAAATCATCATAATCGGCCTCTATTGGCGTTCCACAAACGTATATTACTAACCTAAACCAAGATTAGGGGTAGAGCTTACCGGAAAATGGGGCGGAAATGACGACGACGACGGGCGGAGCAAGAATGGCCGTGAGGGCTTTTCGGCCTACAAGGAGGATCGGGTTGGCTTGATCGACAAACGGCTTTAAAGGGTCATGGAAAATGAAAACAAGGGAGCTTGGAATACTTACCAAGGAGTGAGGATGGTTGACGGTGAGGAGCGGTGGCCGAACGACGATGATCGACGACGACGAAGGCGGCTACACAAGGGCCACCGAGAGAGAGATGGACGGTGAGGTTGAGGTGTGGTTTCAAGGGCTCTCATGGCCACGGGACAACAAGGAGAAGGGAGGAGAGAGGCTTACCTCGAGGTGGCGACGACGGAGGAGAATGATGGACAACGGCGGCTCGCGGTGGAGGAGTGCTCGGGCGGCACGGCAACGGGAGGGAGAGAAGCCGAGAGAGAGTTGAGAAGGGAAGAGAGGTTTCGGGAGGGAGAGTAAGGGAGAGAGAGTGCCGAATGAGAGAATGAGGGGTGAGGAGAGAGAGAAGAGAGTTTATTCAAGATAAAATAAAAATTCAAATGAAGGAAGTGGGGTGGTTGAAATAGTGACTTGGATTAGATTATGTACTCCTGATGTACTTGGATTTGACTTGATGGATTGCCTTGGAAATTGTGCCATGGTTGACCGGTGGATTTGATTGATTGATTGACAAGACAGTTGATTGATTTGACAACTGATTTGACTTGCCTCGATTTGCGTGCCAAATGCACCGATCGGGTCTCGAGCGCGAACGAATTTTAGACAGGATTTGATTTTGATTAGTCGAATCTACTCTCAAAAATCCTAATTCTATTAATCCTAAGGACTGAGCATTTACCGGGGGCATTTCGGTAATTTTCCATTGACGTCTTGCTTCTCGACGTACACCGGCTGTCTGCCCTTCTGGCGACATTTCTGAAACTGACTTTATTTCGTAATTGTGTTTGTCTTACTAATTCGATTGTCCGAAGTCGGATTTCATTTCGTGGTCAATTTCATTAATTTACGACTCTGTCTCTGTCTCAGACCAACGGGCGGCTGTTTGGAAAATTCTCCCCAGTTAGCCTTTCCCCTTCGGTTGGTCATCTCAGGGTAGCTAATCCTGAGTGAGCGTCGATCAGAGGGTATTAACGAAGTGTTTCCATTCATTCAGAAATTCCGATAATTGGGTCGAATTTTCAGACTGTCACAATACTTCCCTTCTTATAAAAATTTCGTCCTCGAAATTTACATCCACCAATCCTTACAACAAAAATGGAGATTACATCGATCTACTCAAACAGGTACGGATACTTCTTCTTCATTTCATCCTCGCTTTCCCAAGTAGCTCCTTCAGTTCCATGGTGTTCCCAGATAACCTTGACCAGCGGAATCGTCTTATTCCTTAAGACCTGCTCCTTGCGATCTTCAATTCTTACTGGCCTTTCCACGTATGAGACGCGGTCATCCATTTCAATGACTTCATGATCGAGTATATGGCCAGGGTTCGGCTCGTACTTTCGAAGCATTGAAACATGAAACACATTATGAATCTGCGATAAGTTCGGCGGCAATGCTAGACGATAAGCCAGTGTCCCGATCTTCTCCAGAATTTCGAATGGCCCAACAAATCTTGGACTCAACTTTCCTTTCTTGCCAAACCGAGATAGTCCTCGCATCGGCGACACCTTCAGAAACACATGATCTCCAACTTGGAATTCCAATGGCTTACGTCTCTTGTCTGCATAACTCTTCTGCCTACTCTGAGCAATCCTCAACCTATCTCTGATCACTCTGACTGCCTCAACTGACTGCTGCACTAATTCTGGGCCTGTTATGCTTTTCTCACCAACTTCGTCCCAACAGATTGGCGTTCTACAGGCCCTTCCATACAGTGCCTCAAATGGTGCCATTTTGATACTCTGCTGGTAGCTGTTGTTGTAGGCGAATTCCACCAAATGCAACTGCTCCTCCCAACCTCCCTTGAAATCAATCACACAAGCTCTCAGCATGTCTTCCAAAGTCTGTATCGTCCTTTCCGACTGACCATCTGTCTGAGGGTGGTAAGCTGTACTGAATCTTAACTCTGTTCCCAGCGCACCCTGCAGACTCTTCCAAAATGTAGCGGTGAAACGAGGATCTCTGTCTGATACAATACTTACTGGTACCCCATGCAACCTCACTATCTGCCTCACGTACAATTCAGCCAACTTTTCCAAGGTAGAGTCCTTTCGTACTGCCATGAAATGAGCTGATTTCGTCAGTCTGTCCACTATTACCCAAATCGAATCATTGCCTCTCTGACTTCTTGGCAATCTTGTCACAAAATCCATAGTGACATGCTCCCATTTCCACTCTGGGATTTCTAATGGTTGCAATAATCCTCCAGGCTTGCAATGCTGTGCCTTTACCTGTTGACACGTCAGACACTTAGCTACATGCTTAGCCACATCCACCTTCATTCCATTCCACCAATAGTGCTGACGCAAATTCTGATACATCTTAGTACTCCCTGGATGAATACTGTAGTTACTTCTGTGTGCCTCGGACAAAATCTTTTCCTTTAGCACCTCGTCATTAGGCACGCACAGACGTCCTCTAAACTTCAATATTCCATCTGCAGTCACTTGGAACTCGGCCTTCCTCTCGTCTGCATTCATCGCCACAATCTTCTGAATATCCGGGTCCGTAGATTGCATCTCCTTGATTCTTAGCTGAATCTCTGGTTCGATCTGCAACGTAGCCATCAGACTCGAGAGGTTTCCTACCTCGACCTTGAACTCAGAATCTCTGATTTCCTCCAGTAATGTCCACTCCTTGACCATCATATGCGCAATGCTCGACTTCCTACTCAGAGCATCTGCCACCTTATTCACCTTTCCTGGATGGTATAAAATATTGCAGTCGTAGTCCTTCAACAACTCCATCCAACGACGCTGCCTCATATTCAGCTCCTTCTGCGAGAACAGATACTTCAAACTCTGATGGTCCGTAAAAATCTGGAATTTCTCTCCCACCAGATAATGCCTCCAAATCTTCAATGCAAAGACAATCGCAGCTAACTCCAAGTCGTGCGTCGGGTAATTCATCTCATGCGGCCTCAACTGTCGAGATGCATACGCTACCACTCGTCCATGCTGCATCAAGACACACCCCAATCCTCTTAATGACGCATCGCTGTATATCTCAAATCCTCCTGGTCCAGACGGAATGGTTAAGACTGGTGCGGAAGTCAATCGATCCTTCAACTCCTGAAAACTCTCATCGCATTTCTCAGTCCATTGAAACTTTGTTTCCTTCTTCAACAAACGCGTCAGAGGAGACGCTATCACAGAGAATCTTTCCACGAAGCGTCTATAATACCCAGCCAATCCAAGGAAACTTCGCACTTCCGTCACGGTCGTAGGTCTCGGCCATTTCTCTACGGCTTCAATCTTAGATGGGTCCACTGATATCCCTTCTCCAGATACTATATGACCAAGAAATGCCACTCTGCTCAGCCAAAACTCGCACTTACTAAACTTCGCATACAGCGAATGTTCCCTTAACGTCTGCAGAACGATCCTTAAGTGTTCTTCGTGGTCCTCAGAACTCTTCGAATACACCAATATGTCATCAATGAAGACTATTACGAATTGATCCAAAAACTCCTTGAATACCCGATTCATCATATCCATAAATGCGGCTGGAGCATTCGTCAATCCAAACGGCATAACTGTGAACTCATAGTGCCCATACCTCGTTCTAAAAGCAGTCTTAGGCACATCCTCTTTCTTAATCCTTAACTGGTGATAGCCTGTCCTTAGGTCTATCTTGGAGAACACACAAGCGCCTTGAAGTTGGTCGAACAGGTCATCAATCCTTGGTAGGGGATACTTATTTTTGATCGTCACTTGGTTCAGCTGTCTGTAATCGATGCACAGTCTTAGCGATCCATCTTTCTTCTTAACAAACAGCACCGGAGCTCCCCATGGTGAAGCACTGGAGCGGATAAATCCTTTATCCAAAAGCTCTTGCATCTGTACCTTCAACTCCTTCAACTCCGACAACGACATCCTATACGGTGCTTTCGAGATCGGCTCTGTTCCAGGTGCCAGTTCAATCACGAATTCTACCTGACGCTCAGGTGGCAATCCAGGCAACTCTTGAGGAAATACATCCGGATACTCACTCACTACCGGCACTTCCTCTAACTTCATTTCTTGAGCAGTCGAATCCAACACTGATGCCAAAAATCCCAGGCAACCTTCATCCATTAACTTGGTCGCTTCTAAAGATGAGATCCAAGGAATCGACGTTCCTCTACGATTTCCCTTAAATTCATACCCAGGGTGGCCTACTGGGTTTAGCTGTATGATACTCCTACTACAGTCTACCACTGCACCATGCCTAACTAGCCAATCCATGCCAACAATCACGTCGAAATCGTACATGGGCAGAACGGCTAAGTCAATTTCTTCTTGCCTATCGCCCAGAGCTAACTTACACCCTTTACATCCTAACGCAATAATTACTCTATCCTTCAACGGGGTGGTTACATGCAAGGTCACATCCAATGGCTTAACATTCATCCCAGACAACTCAACAAAACGTGCAGATACGAAAGAGTGCGACGCTCCCGGATCAAACAAGGCATAAGCGGTATGACCACAGAGAGAAACGGTACCTGTGATCACCCCTGGCGCATTCTCAGCGTCCTTGCGCGCCATTGCATATACTCGTCCCTGAGCAGGCGGACAGTTCTAGTTTCCTTGCGGAGCATTCACCATCTGCGGTTGTTGCTGGAATGGGGGTCTCTGACCTTTCCTCGGGCAGTTCCTCAGAATATGCCCCGTTTGGCCACATCCAAAGCAGCCTCCAGTTTTCCTTGGGCAAGGGCTGTTCCCATGCCTCCTGCCACAGTCACGGCAGACCTGATTCCCAGAGAACGATGGTTTTCCCAGGGTTCTCCTTGCAGGTGGAACGAACCTGCGGTTGTCCTTCATTGGCCTCTTGCCAAAGTCTTTAAAGTTCCCTCTTGGCACAAACCGCGACCCAGGTGCGGCGGCCTTTTCTTGCAGATCCCGCTCTATCGCCAGGGCTCGCTCATAGATCTCATTGTAGTCCCTTAGCCCAGTGGCGATGATCATACTCTTCAACTCGGGCCTCAATCCTTCCCTGAATCTCCTGGCCTTATCCCATGGGTCGTCAATCAGCCTTCGTGCGAACTTGGACAGCCTGGCAAATTCGCCCTCATATTGGTCCACAGTCAGCGATCCTTGGCGGAGCCTGATGAACTCTTCCATTTTCCTTTCTTGGGCTGCCTTAGAGAAATACTTTCCATTAAAGGCTGCACAGAAAACAGCCCAGTTTGGCCTCATGCCATCCGGAAAGACTCGCCCTCTAGTGGCCTTCCACCAGTCATCTGCAGTACCCTGAAGTTGATAAGTTGCCAACGAGACTTTCTCCTCATCTGCGCAACCCAACACGGAGAAAGCCTTCTCCAGCTGCTCGATCCACAAGGCAGCTACCTCAGGACCACCACTGCCATCAAACCTCGACGGCTGCAACTTCAGAAACTGCTCCACAATGTGATGAGTCTGACGTCCTCCATTTCCATGCCCATTGCCTCCATTGGCTCCATTTACAGCAGCCAAGGCGGCCTCAGCTGCTTGGGCAACAGTGGCAGCTCTCTCAGCAGCTTGCCTAGCCATCAAGTTACTCACTTCAGTCAGAACTCTCATCATTTCTTCGATTCTGGGGTCCCCTTCAGACTCAGGAGCCCTCGAGCTCGATGCACCAGCAGTCGGTCTTCTGCCCCTATTGCTCATCCTTGCTAAAACTCACACCTAAAACAAACGAAATTCCCATTCAGGAATTCGAAATTCTAAATCTAGCAACCAAGCTTTCGTCTACTGTCGCGTCCACTGACATGTATATGCATGTAAATAGTCGCTGCAGCTTAAATGCAGTTGAACCCGGTCGACATCTAGACTCAACCCTGCAAATGCATAACCCAGGCCACTCTGTTCGCAACCTCAACTAGAAGCCTGTCGGGAGCCGCTTCCTTGATCAGGTCTTTGCCCCGGCGACCACTCCCCGCCCTCATCGTTTCTTGGTGCGAACAGTTGTCCTAAGAAATTCATAGACAAAGAGAATCCCACTCCACGTGTCCCATACCAAGCTTCATCACAGTTTTTAGACGTCCCGTCAATCCTGTCCCATACCAGGCTGACGGTCACCAAATCCAACAACATGAATGCATGCATTTCTTTCAAAATCCAAATCTCCTTTTTAACAACTTTCATTTGTAAACCATTTTGCCTTTAATGCAGAAGTCATGCAATGTATGATGGTCAGACAGCGCGCGACAGCCGACTAGGCATACAACCACATGCAGTACCTTACAGACTAGCATTCAACAATCAGCATCCAAACGCCCAACTCATGGGGCTCTGCCTTAGAACCTTACCTCAAGTCCTGACGCACCTGCAGCTTAGCACAAAATACCTTGTCCAAAGGCTACTCTAGACAATCGATTTCGCTAAGCAATCACATGTGCCAATCAAATCATGCATTCTACCCTTCCTAATTCTTAGGTCTAGGGTCTGTCTGGCTATCTACCCCAAAATCATCAGCCTTATCACTCCAAAACCTCGAACGGTCTCGTATCGAGCTGACCTTGCTCTGATACCACTCGAACGGGGATGTCACGCCCCGGATCCCTACTCGGGAATGCGGCATCCCGTTCCTGCGGAAGATACACCCCGCGCTCATCTGGTTTACGCTACGCGACGGCCCAGGATTATTTTTTCTTCGTCGCGACCAGACGACGCAACTTGCGCCAAATTCTCATACCTGCGGAAGCGTGCCTCCTATCCATACACACAAGCATACATAGCAAAGGGGTAGCATGGACAAGATAAACATAAACAACATTTCATAAATACGATTAGCGTTAGGTACAGACTACCAAAAGAAAACCACTAGCTGTAGATCATCCTACGCTCTACTAATCCTCAAAACATCAGGATTCTGCCATAACTCAGTCCTCCTCGTCGGAATCCTCCACAGGGTCCTCCTCTGGATCCTCCTCCTCGGTATCCATCGCATCGCCCTCCTCGTGGCCATCTATCTCGGAGCGCCCTGGAGACGGCAACTCCTGCTTCGGGTCGGGGTCGATCACCTGGCCTCCATATTCTGCAGGCTGGAGCCAAAACGGGTCCTCCTCCATGGGAATCGGGGAATCTCTCTGGGGTCCCTCAAAGCCATGTAGGCCCTCTCTAAACCAAGCCTCAAACCTATGGGGCACCAAATAAGGACCTCCCTGATCTACGAGTACAGTCGTCACATGCCTATGCCACAGGGTAGCGTGCATATCAAAATGGAGGGTAACCTGGGTGTCCATCTGGATCGGCAGACCAAAAAGCATCGGTGGCGCATCCATCACTAGCGACCTGGATCTGAAAAAAGGGTGGCAACCAACGCCAGTGAGTCGAGGACTCAGCAAGCTCACCACTAATCCTAGCGTAGGGTAGGATATACAAGTGGGGTCGGTCCTAACTAGTAACTAGGGTTTGGTACCCGGAGTCCAACGCTCTCGATCTCCCCAGTTTTCATCACACCTCACATAGTCGGTACGAGTTTCATCACAATGGTTCATGCAATAAAGACGGGCAATATCAACAATCAGCAATCATGGTATGCAATGCCACAGGCCTCAAACGGCCATCATAGATCCCAAGGATCAGCCCGCCTATCACTCCAGTTCCCATCAGGGCTCTACCAACAGTGCCACACGGCATAAATCTCGGTGCCACATAGGCCCGGACCACACTGCGTTTCTGACGCCTTACGTTGGTCTCCCTTTTCTCTCCACTTCCCCTCAGGGCACAATCTCATGTCACATCTCCAGTGACTCATGCAATGCTCTGAATGTATGCAGGGCCCAGATGATCACATCAATAACTCAACACAGAGCATGCATGCCAATAATCATAAGTGCAAGACAGAGCATATCAATCGACCAACTGATACATCTCATGATCAACGAGCCAAGCAGACATAGATCAATTATCTCTATCCACAAAGTTTCGATAACCCAAGTCCGCCTTACATCATAAACAAAAGACTACTATACTATCAATTATCCAAGGACAATTCACTAATCGAGCCCATATAAACCAAGGTCTAATCTAATGAAGGGCCTCTAATTAATCAAGCTAAGTTCGACTGGGCCTAAGGCCCACTTCAATAGTCGAGGTCCAATAACTAATTCTTAAATTAATTCATATGGGTTGGGCCTATTATTTTATTAATTTCGTGCAAGGCCCAAGCCCATTTCTAAAGGTTTACTATTCAAGCCCATATTCATTATTTTAGGCCCAATTCAAGTACCCAAGCCCATATACATTTTTGGATTTCATTCTTAAATTTTCATGGACTTAATTTAGGCCCAATTTAAGTGGATTTTCGTCCATTAATGGCCCACTAACTAGATTTGGCCCATTTTGATTAGTTTTGGCCCAATTACTTGATTCTTAAGGCTTTCAAGCCCATTAGTTCCCTTTGGCCCATTATGAACACGCCTAGACCCACATTTACAGCCCACCAATCATGTTTTCAAGGCCCATTAGGATGGTGGATATCAACCATGAGTAAGTCCATTAGTTGTATTTAGGCCCGGTAGCTCGGATTAGGTCCGATTCAAGTGGTTTAAGTCTCGAGGCCCATAAATCCCTTTCGGTCCACCCTACTCACGCCTAGGCCGAACACTCACAGCCACGCATACCACATTTCCAGCCCTCTACAAGTCTTCAAACGCTTAGTTTAACCTCTTGCACCAAGCACATAACACAACCTTACTTGCCTAGGCTCGAACCGTGCAATCTCTTTACTAAAATCATCATAATCGGCCTCTATTGGCGTTCCACAAACGTATATTACTAACCTAAACCAAGATTAGGGGTAGAGCTTACCGGAAAATGGGGCGGAAATGACGACGACGACGGGCGGAGCAAGAATGGCCGTGAGGGCTTTTCGGCCTACAAGGAGGATCGGGTTGGCTTGATCGACAAACGGCTTTAAAGGGTCATGGAAAATGAAAACAAGGGAGCTTGGAATACTTACCAAGGAGTGAGGATGGTTGACGGTGAGGAGCGGTGGCCGAACGACGATGATCGACGACGACGAAGGCGGCTACACAAGGGCCACCGAGAGAGAGATGGACGGTGAGGTTGAGGTGTGGTTTCAAGGGCTCTCATGGCCACGGGACAACAAGGAGAAGGGAGGAGAGAGGCTTACCTCGAGGTGGCGACGACGGAGGAGAATGACGGACAACGGCGGCTCGCGGTGGAGGAGTGCTCGAGCGGCACGGCAACGGGAGGGAGAGAAGCCGAGAGAGAGTTGAGAAGGGAAGAGAGGTTTCGGGAGGGAGAGTGAGGGAGAGAGAGTGCCGAATGAGAGAATGAGGGGTGAGGAGAGAGAGAAGAGAGTTTATTCAAGATAAAATAAAAATTCAAATGAAGGAAGTGGGGTGGTTGAAATAGTGACTTGGATTAGATTATGTACTCTTGATGTACTTGGATTTGACTTGATGGATTGCCTTGGAAATTGTGCCATGGTTGACCGGTGGATTTGATTGATTGATTGACAAGACAGTTGATTGATTTGACAACTAATTTGACTTGCCTCGATTTGCGTGCCAAATGCACCGATCGGGTCTCGAGCGCGAACGAATTTTAGACAGGATTTGATTTTGATTAGTCGAATCTACTCTCAAAAATCCTAATTCTATTAATCCTAAGGACTGAGCATTTACCGGGGGCATTTCGGTAATTTTCCATTGACGTCTTGCTTCTCGACGTACACCGGCTGTCTGCCCTTCTGGCGACATTTCTGAAACTGACTTTATTTCGTAATTGTGTTTGTCTTACTAATTCGATTGTCCGAAGTCGGATTTCATTTCGTGGTCAATTTCATTAATTTACGACTCTGTCTCTGTCTCAGACCAACGGGCGGCTGTTTGGAAAATTCTCCCCAGTTAGCCTTTCCCCTTCGGTTGGTCATCTCAGGGTAGCTAATCCTGAGTGAGCGTCGATCAGAGGGTATTAACAAAGTGTTTCCATTCATTCAGAAATTCCGATAATTGGGTCGAATTTTCAGACTGTCACACCACGTGTCCCATACCACGCTTCATCACAGTTTTTAGACGTCCCGTCAATCCTGTCCCATACCAGGCTGACGGTCACCAAATCCAACAACATGAATGCATGCATTTCTTTCAAAATCCAAATCTCCTTTTTCAACAATAATCTTCCATTTCTAAACCATTTTGCTTTCGGTGCAGAAATCATGCAATGCATGATGGTCAAGCAGCGCACGACAGCCGACTAGGCATACAATCACATGCAATACCTCACAGACTAACATTCAGCAATTAGCATCCAAACGCCCAACTCATGGGGCTCTGCCATAGAACCTTACCTCAGGTCCTGACGCACCTGCAGCTTAGCATGAAATACCTTATCCCAAGGTTACTCTAGACAATCAATTCCGCTAAGCAATCACATACGCCAACCAAATCATGCATTCTACCCTTCCTAATCCTTAGGTCTAGGGTCTGTCTAACTAACTACCCCAAAATCATCAGCCTTATCACTCCAAACCTCGAACGGTCTCGTATCGAGTTGACCTTGCTCTGATACCACTCGCACTGGGATGTCACGCCCCGGATCCCTTCTCGGGAACGCGGCATCCCGTTCCTGCGGAAGATACACCTCGCGCTCGCCTGGTTCACGATAAGCGACGGCCCAGGGATACTTTCTCTTCGTCGCGACCAGACGACGCAACTTGCGCCAAATTCTCATACCTGCGGAAGCGTGCCTCCTATCCATACACACAAGCATACATAGCAAAGGGGTAGCATGGACAAGATAAACATAAACAACATTTCATAAATACGATTAGCGTTAGGTACAGACTGCCAAAAGAAAAACCACTAGCTGTAGATCATCCTACGCTCTATTAATCCTCAAAACATCGGGATTCTGCCATGACTCAGTCCTCCTCGTCGGAATCCTCCACAGGGTCCTCCTCTGGATCCTCCTCCTCGGTATCCATCGCATCGCCCTCCTCGTGGCCATCTATCTCGGAGTGCCCTGGAGATGGCAACTCCTGCTTCGGGTCGGGGTCGATCACTTGGCCTCCATATTCTGCAGGCTGGAGCCAAAACGGGTCCTCCTCCATGGGAATCGGGGAATCTCTCTGGGGTCCCTCAAAGCCATGTAGGCCCTCTCTAAACCAAGCCTCAAACCTATGGGGCACCAAATAAGGACCTCCCTGATCTACGAGTACAGTCGTCACATGCCTATGCCACAGGGTAGCGTGCATATCAAAATGGAGGGTAACCAGGGTGTCCATCTGGATCGGCAGACCAAAAAGCATCGGTGGCACATCCATCACTAGCGACCTGGATCTGAAAAAGGTGGCAACCAACGCCAATGAGTCGAGGACTCAGCAAGCTCACCACTAATCCTAGCGTAGGGTAGGATATACGAGTGGGGTCGGTCCTAACCAGTAACTAGGGTTCAGGATTCAAAGTTCAACGCTCTCGATCTCCCCAGTTATCATCAAGCCTCATATAGCCAATACGAGTTTCGTCACAACAATTCATGCAATACAGACGGGCAATATCACCAATCAGCAATAACATTATGCAAATGCCACAGGCCTCAAACGGCCATCACAGATCCCATGGATCAGCCCGCCTATCACTCCAATTCCCATCAGGGCTCTACCAACAGTGCCACACGGCATGCCACGCTGCGTCTCGGACGCCTTATGGTGGCCTCCCTTTTCTCTCCATCTCCCATCAGGGCGCTACCAACAGTGCCACACGGCAGTAATCTCGGTGCCACATAGGCCCGTACCACACTGCGTTTCTGACGCCTTACGTTGGTCTCCCTTTTTTCTCCACTTCCCCTCTGGGCACAATCTCATGTCACATCCCCAGTGACTCATGCAATGCTCTGAATGTATGCAGGGCCCAGATGATCACATCAATAATTCAACACAGAGCATCCATGCCAATAATCATAAGTGCAAGACAGAGCACATCAATCGACCAACTGATACATCTCATGATCAACGAGCCAAGCAGACGTAGATCAATTATCTCTATCCACAAAGTTTCGATAATCCAAGTCCGCCTTACATCTTAAAAAAAAGTCTACTATACTATCAATTATCCAAGGACAATCCACTAATCGAGCCCATATAAACCAAGGTCTAATCTAATGAAGGGCCTCTAATTACTCAAGCTAAGTTCGACTGGGCCTAAGGCCCACTTCAATAGTTGAGGTCCAATGATTAATTCTTAAATTAATTCATATGGGTTGGGCCTATTATTTTATTAAATTCGTGTGAGGCCCAAGCCCATTTCTAAAGGTTTACTATTCAAGCCCATATTCATTATTTTAGGCCCAATTTGAATACCCAAGCCCATATACATTTTTGGGTTTCATTCTTTAATATTCATGGACTTAATTTAGGCCCAATTTAAGAGGATTTTCGTCCATTAGTGGCCCACTAGCTAGATTTGGCCCATTTTGATTAGTTTTGGCCCAATTACTTAATCTTAAAGCTTTCTAGCCCATTATTTCCCTTCGGCCCACTAAGTACACGCCTAAGCCCACATTTGCAGCCCACTTTTCAAGTTTTTATGGCCCGTTCAAGTTGTTAGTTTCGTCCATTGGCGACTCCGTTGGAATGACTTCGGCCCGTTAGCTTGTTTCAAGCCCAACTTGCTATATTTGATTTCCTAAACCCACTTACACATTTTGGCCACTCCATACACGCCCGAATCACCCATTTGCAGCCCACTTTGCAAGACTTCCAGCCCACTCTAAGCCTCTAAGCCTTCGGCCAAGCCCATTCCACTAATCACCCAAACTACCCCGATTAGTCCAAGCCTTAATCATGCCATTTCCTCCAAGATTACCACATTCAACTCTCTAGTTCATATTTCACAAACATATACCACTAACCTAAACCAAAATTAGGGGTAGAGCTTACCGGAAAATGGGGCGGAAATGACGACGACGACGGGCGAAGCAAGAATGGCCGTGAGGGCTTTTCGGCCTACAAGGAGATTCGGGTGGCTTGGTCGACAAACGGCTTTAAAGGGTCATGGAAAATGAAAACAAGGGAGCTTGGAATACTTACCAAGGAGTGAGGATGGTTGACGGTGAGGAGCGGTGGCCGAACGACGATGATCGACGACGACGAAGGCGGCTACACAAGGGCCACCGAGAGAGAGATGGACGGTGAGGTTGAGGTGTGGTTTCAAGGGCTCTCATGGCCACGGGACAACAAGGAGAAGGGAGGAGAGAGGCTTACCTCGAGGTGGCGACGACGGAGGAGAATGACGGACAACGGCGGCCCGCGGTGGAGGAGTGCTCGGGCGGCACGGCAACGGGAGGGAGAGAAGCCGAGAGAGAGTTGAGAAGGGAGGAAGAGTTTTTGGGAGAGCGAGTGAGGGAGAGAGAGTGCCGAATGAGAGAATGAGGGGTGAGGAGAGAGAGAGAAGAGAGTTTATTCAAGATAAAACAAAAATTCAAAATAATGGTAGGTGGAATTAGGTGGAATAGTGACATGGACATGATGTGTACTCTTGATGTACTTAGATTTGACTTGATGGATTGCCTTGGAACTTGTGCCATGATTGACCGATGGTTTGACTTGACATTGATTGATTTGACAACTGATTTGACTTGTCTCGATTTGCGTGCCAAATGCACCGATCGGGTCTCGAGCGCGAACGAATTTTAGACAAGATTTGATTTTGATTAGTCGAATCTACTCTCAAAAATCCTAATTCTATTAATCCTAAGGACTGAGCATTTACCGGGGGCATTTCGGTAATTTTCCATTGACGTCTTGCTTCTCGACGTACACCGGCTGTCTGCCCTTCTGGCGACATTTCTGAAACTGACTTTATTTCGTAATTGTGTTTGTCTTACTAATTCGATTGTCCGAAGTCGGATTTCATTTCGTGGTCAATTTCATTAATTTACGACTCTGTCTCTGTCTCAGACCAACGGGCGGCTGTTTGGAAAATTCTCCCCAGTTAGCCTTTCCCCTTCGGTTGGTCATCTCAGGGTAGCTAATCCTGAGTGAGCGTCGATCAGAGGGTATTAACGAAGTGTTTCCATTCTTTTAGAAATTCCGATATTTGGGTCGAATTTTCAGACTGTTACAGTATGCAGGGCCCAGATGATCACATCAATAACTCAACACAGAGCATGCATGCAAATAAATACAAGTGCAGGAGTAGAGCACATCATTCAATCGATCAGTGAACCTCACGTTCATCAACCAAACAGACATGGATCGTAGGCCTCTACTTTCAAAGTCTCGATCATCTAAATTCGCCTTACATCTCATACAAGAGTCTGTCATTGTCATCACTTACTCAAGGGCAACTCGTTAATCCAACCCATATAAACCAAGGTCTAATCTAATTAAGAACCTCTAATTAATCAAGCTAAGTTCGACTGGGCCCGAGGCCCACTTCAATAGTTGAGGTCCAATAATTAATTCTTAAATTAATTCATATGGGTTGGGCCTATTTTTATTAATTTCGTGCAAGGCCCAAGCCCATTTCTAAAGGTTTACTATTCAAGCCCACATTCATTATTTTAGGCCCAATTTGAGTACCCAAGCCCATATACATTTTTGGGTTTCATTCTTTAATGTTCATGGACTTAATTTAGGCCCAATTTAAGTGGATTTTCGTCCATTAGTGGCCCACTAGCTAGATTTGGCCCATTCTGATTAGTTTTGGCCCAATTACTTGATTTTTAAAGCTTCGAAGCCCATTAGTTCCCTTCGACCCATTAAGTACACGCCTAAGCCCACATTTGCAGCCCACTAATCATGTTTTCGAGGCCCACTCGGATGGTGGATATCAACCCTTAGTAAGTCCATTAGTTGTATTTTGGCCCGGTAGCTCGTATTAGGTCCGATTCAAGTGATTTAAGTCTCGAAGCCCATTAATCCCTTTCGGTCCACCCTATACACGCCTAGACCGAATTTCCACAGCCTTGTATACCACATTTCCAGCCCTCTACAAGCCTCCAAACTCTTAGTTTAACCCCTTGCACCATGCACATAACGCAACCTTACTTGTCTAGGCTTGAACCATGCAATCTCTTTACTAAAATCATCATAATCGGCCTCTATTAACATTCCACAAATGTATATTACTAACCTAAACAAAGATTAGGGGTAGAGCTTACCGGATATGGGTTGGAAATGACGACGACGCGAGGCGGAGCAAGGAACGGCCGGTTGGAGCTCACGGCTTAGGGAGGGAAGCGGCGGCAACGGTGGCTGTTCCGGCGGTTCCACGGAGTTCCAAGGGTCCTAAGGTGACCATTTGCCAAGCCAAAGACATGAGGGATGCAAGGAAACAAGGTGGAACAAGTTCGGGTTCAAATGGAAGCGAAACGACGAAGAAAACGACGATGAGGAGGCGGGCTGTTTCGGGCTTTTCGTGGGGGTCCAAGCCGTGGGAAATGAACAAGAATGAGCTAGGGAGACTTACCAAGGCGTGCCAAGGGAGAGGGGTGGCCGACGGTGGCGGCAAGGCGGCGGAATGGCGGCGGCTTGCGGCGGCACGGTCGGACGAAGCAAAGGGGAGGAGAGGGAGAGAGAGCTTTCGGGAAAGGGAGAGAGAGAGAGAGGGGGTGCCGAAAATGAAAAGTGAGGGAGGGGAGAGAGAGAAGAGAGTTAAGTGGAAGGGGTAAGTGGGTTAGGTAGTGAATAGTAAGGGAATAGTGACTAGGATTTGATTTAGTACTTTGACATGTTGATTGACATTCTTGGGAATTGAACCATGATTGACTTGCCTTGGAAATTGTGCCATGATGGGATTGATTGATTGACAAGACATTTGATTGATTTGACAACTGATTTGACTTGCCTCGATTTGCGTGCCAAATGCACCGATCGGGTCTCGAGCGCGAACGAATTTTAGACAGGATTTGATTTCGATCGGTCGAATCTACTCTCAAAAATCCTAATTCTATTAATCCTAAGGACTGAGCATTTACCGGGGGCATTTCGGTAATTTTTCATTGACGTCTTGCTTCTCGACGTACACCGGCTGTCTGCCCTTCTGGCGACATTTCTGAAACTGACTTTATTTCTTAATTGTGTTTGTCTTACTAATTCGATTGTCCGAAGTCGGATTTCATTTCGTGGTCAATTTCATTAATTTACGACTCTGTCTCTGTCTCAGACCAACGGGCGGCTGTTTGGAAAATTCTCCCCAGTTAGCCTTTCCCCTTCGGTTGGTCATCTCAGGGTAGCTAATCCTGAGTGAGCGTCGATCATAGGGTATTAACGAAGTGTTTCCATTCCTTTAGAAATTCCGATATTTGGGTCGAATTTTCAGACTGTTACAACAGGTACCGTTTCTCTCTGTGGTCATACTGCTTATGCTTTGTTTGATCCGGGAGCGTCGCACTCTTTCGTATCTGCACGTTTTGCTGAGCTATCTGGGATGAACGTTAAGCCGTTGAATGTGACCTTGCATGTAACCACCCCGTTAAAAGATAGAGTGATTGTTGCGTTAGGATGTAAGGGGTGTAAGTTAGTTCTGGGCAATAGAGAGGAAGAGATCGATTTAGCTGTTTTACCTATGTATGATTTCGACGTGATTGTTGGCATGGATTGGTTGGTTAGACATGGGGCAGTGATAGACTGTGGTAGGAGTATGGTACAGCTAAACCTAGTAGGTCACCCTGGGTACGAATTTAGGGGAAATCGAGGAGGAACGTCGATTCCTTGGATTTCGTCGTTAGAAGCGACTAAACTAATGGACGAGGGTTGTCTGGGATTTTTAGCATCAATGTCAGATTCGACTGCTCAAGAGGTGAAGTTGGAGGAAGTGCCTGTAGTGAGAGAGTACCCGGACGTGTTCCCTCAAGAATTGCCTGGCTTGCCACCAGAGCGTGACGTAGAGTTTGTGATTGAGTTGGCACCTGGAACAGAGCCGATCTCGAAAGCACCGTATAGAATGTCGTTGTATGAGTTAAAAGAGTTGAAAGTGCAGATGCAAGAGCTACTGGATAAAGGATTTATCCGCCCCAGTGCTTCGCCATGGGGAGCTCCGGTGCTGTTTGTTAAGAAGAAAGATGGATCGCTAAGACTGTGCATCGACTACAGACAGCTGAACTAAGTGACGATCAAGAACAAGTATCCTCTGCCAAGGATTGATGACCTGTTTGATCAGCTTCAAGGTGCATGTGTGTTCTCCAAGATAGACCTAAGGACAGGCTATCACCAATTGAGGATTAAGAAGGAGGACGTGCCCAAGACTGCCTTTAGGACGAGGTATGAGCACTACGAGTTCACAGTTATGCCATTTGGATTGACAAACGCCCCAGCAGCATTTATGGATATGATGAATCGAGTGTTCAAGGAGTTTCTGGATCAGTTCGTGATAGCCTTCATCGATGACATATTGGTGTATTCGAAGAGTTCTGAGGAACACTTGAGGATCGTCCTGTAGACATTAAGGGAACACTCGCTGTATGCGAAGTTTAGTAAGTGTGAGTTCTGGTTGAGCAAAGTGGCGTTTCTTGGACATATAGCCTCTGGAGAAGGAATATCAGTGGATCCAGCAAAGATAGAGGCTGTGGAGAAGTGGCCGAGGCCAACAACGGTGACTGAAGTACAAAGTTTTCTTGGATTGGCTGGGTATTACAGACGCTTTGTGGAAAGGTTCTCGGTGATAGCGTCTCCTCTGACCCATTTGCTGAAGAAGGAATCGAGGTTTGAATGGACTGAGAAATGCGAGGAAAGTTTTCAGGAGTTGAAGGATCGACTAACTTCCGCACCAGTGTTAATTATCCCGTCTGGACCTGGAGGGTTTGAAATATACAGCGATGCGTCATTAAGAGGATTGGGATGTGTCTTGATGCAGCATGGACGAGTAGTAGCTTATGCATCTCGACAGCTAAGGCCACACGAAGTGAACTACCCGACGCATGACTTGGAGTTAGCTGCCATAGTGTTCGCATTGAAGATTTGGAGGCATTACTTGGTGGGAGAGAAATTTCAGATCTACACCGATCATCAGAGTTTGAAGTATTTGTTTTCACAAAAAGAGCTGAATATGAGACAGCGTCGTTGGATGGAGCTATTGAAGGTGTAACAGTCTGAAAATTCGACCCAAATATCGGAATTTCTAAAGGAATGGAAACACTTCGTTAATACCCTCTAATCGACGCTCACTCAGGATTAGCTACCCTGAGATGACCAACCGAAGGGGAAAGGCTAACTGGGGAGAATTTTCCAAACAGCCGCCCGTTGGTCTGAGACAGAGACAGAGTCGTAAATTAATGAAATTGACCACGAAATGAAATCCGACTTCGGACAATCGAATTAGTAAGACAAACACAATTAAGAAATGAACTCAGTTTCAGAAATGTCGCCAGAAGGGCAGACAGCCGGTGTACGTCGAGAAGCAAGACGTGATCGGAAAATTACCGAAATGCCCCCGGTAAATGCTCAGTCCTTAGGATTAATAGAATTAGGATTTTTGAGAGTAGATCCGATCAATCGAAATCAAATCCTGTCTAAAATTCGTTCGCGCTCGAGACCCGATCGATGCATTTGGCACGCAAATCGAGGCAAGTGAAATCAGTTGTCAAATCAATCAAATGTCTTGTCAATCAATCAAATCCATCATGGCACAATTTCCAAGGCAAGTCAATCATGGTTCAATTCCCAAGAATGTCAATCAACATGTCAAAGTACAAGTCTTATCCTAGTCACTATTCACTCAACCACCCCACTATAATCCCATCTTAACTTTGATCTCTCTCTCTCCTCCCTCATTCTTCTCAAATTCGGCCGGCCACCCCCTCACTTCCCTCTCTTCTTTTTCTTCTTCTCCTTCCTTGATTTTCCGTCCGCCCGAGCCATCGTCCGCCGTCGTGGAGCGCCGCCGCCACCACCAGCCCACATCCTCACGTGGTATGTCCCCTTACTCCTTCTCCTCATGATTTTCGTGGCCTTGGGGACCCCCATTGGGACCGTTCCAACCTGATCTCTCTCCCCTCTCTCGATTGAATCCCCAGCCGTGCCGCCCAACGCCGCCCGTCGTTCCTCCTTCGTCCGGCCAAGCCGATCACCGCCGTTCATCCTCATCACTAGGTAAGTGTCTTAGCTACCTTCGCTGCAAGTTCCATGGTTCAACTACCCCATTTGCTACCCGAAACAGCCCCCATTTCCTTCGGTACTCCCTTCGTCGTTTCACTCCTTTGTGAACCGCCCAAACCACCTTGTCCCTCCTCGGCCTCTCACCCATTGTTGCCTTGTGGAATCATCATTCTAGGGCCCTTGGAAGGTGGTGGAACCCCCGAACCAACTCCGATCAGCCGCCTCTCTTCCTCCCTTGCCGTGAGACCGTCGGCCGCCCGTTGTCCCTTGCCGTTGTCGTCGTTGTCTCGAGCGAAATTTGGTAAGCTCTACCCCTAATCTTTGTTTAGGTTAGTAATATACATTTGTGGAATGTTAAATAGAGGCCGATGATGATGATTTTAGTAAAGAGATTTCCTGGTTCAAGCCTAGACAAGTAAGGTTGCGTTATGTGCACGGTGCAAGGGGGTTAAACTAAGAGTTTGGAGGCTTGTAGAGGGCTGGAAATGTGGTATACAAGGCTGTGGAAATTCAGTCTAGGCGTGTATAGGGTGGACCGAAAGGGATTAATGGGCTTCGAGACTTAAATCACTTGAATCGGACCTAATACGAGCTACCGGGCCTAAATACAACTAATGGACTTACTAATGGTTGATATCCACCATCCAAATGGGCCTTGAAAACATGATTAGTGGGCTGCAAATGTGGGCTTAGGCGTGTACTTAATGGGCCAAAGGGAACTAATGGGCTTGAAAGCTTTAAAATTAAGTAATTGGGCCAAAACTAATCAAAATGGGCCAAATCTAGCTAGTGGGCCACTAATGGACGAAAATCCTCTTAAATTGGGCCTAAATTAAGTCCATGAACATTAAAGAATGAAACCCAAAAATGTATATGGGCTTGGGTATTCAAATTGGGCCTAAAATAATGAATATGGGCTTGAATAGTAAACCTTTAGAAATGGGCTTGGGCCTCACACGAATTTAATAAAATAATAGGCCCAACCCATATGAATTAATTTAAGAATTAATCATTGGACCTCAACTATTGAAGTGGGCCTTAGGCCCAGTCGAACTTAGCTTGAGTAATTAGAGGCCCTTCATTAGATTAGACCTTGGTTTATATGGGCTCGATTAGTGGATTGTCCTTGGATAATTGATAGTATAGTAGACTTTTGTTTAAGATGTAAGGCGGACTTGGATTATCGAAACTTTGTGGATAGAGATAATTGATCTACGTCTGCTTGGCTCGTTGATCATGAGATGTATCAGTTGGTCGATTGATGTGCTCTGTCTTGCACTTATGATTATTGGCATGCATGCTCTGTGTTGAATTATTGATGTGATCATCTGGGCCCTGCATACATTCAGAGCATTGCATGAGTCACTGGAGATGTGACGTGAGATTGTGCCCTGAGGGGAAGTGGAGAGAAAAGGGAGACCAACGTAAGGCGTCAGAAACGCAGTGTGGTACGGGCCTATGTGGCACCAAGGTTTATGCCGTGTGGCACTGTTGGTAGCGCCCTGATGGGAGATGGAGAGAAAAGGGAGGCCAGCATAAGGCGTCCGAGACGCAGCGTGGCATGCCGTGTGGCACTGTTGGTAGAGCCCTGATGGGAATTGGAGTGATAGGCGGGCCGATCCTTGGGATCCGCGATGGCCGTTTGAGGCCTGTGGCATTTGCATAATGTTATTGCTGATTGTTGATATTGCCCGTCTGTATTGTATGAATTGTTGTGACGAAACTCGTATTGGCTATATGAGGCATGATAATAACTGGGGAGATCGAGAGCGTTGAACTTTGATTCCTGAACCCTAGTTACTAGTTAGGACCGACCCCACTTGTATATCCTACCCTACGCTAGGATTAGTGGTGAGCTTGCTGAGTCCTCGACTCACTGGCGTTGGTTGCCACCTTTTTCAGCTCCAGGTCGCCAGTGATGGACATTCCACCGATGCTTTTTGGTCTGCCGATCCAGATGGACACTCAGATTACCCTCCATTTTGATATGCACGCTACCCTGTGGCATAGGCATGTGACGACTGTACTCGTAGATCAGGGAGGTCCTTACTTAGTGCCCCATAGATTCGAGGCTTGGTTTAGAGAGGGCCTACATGGTTTTGAGGGACCCCAGAGAGATTCCCCGATTCCCATGGAGGAGGACCCGTTTTGGCTCCAGCCTGCGGAATATGGAGGCCAAGTGATCGACCCCGACCCGAAGCAGGAGTTGCCGTCTCCAGGGCGCTCCGAGATAGATAGCCACGAGGAGGGCGATGCGATGGATACCGAGGAGGAGGATCCAGAGGAGGACCCTGTGGAGGATTCCGACGAGGAGGACTGAGTTACGGCAGAATCCCGATGTTTTGATGATTAGTTGAGCGTAGGATAATCTACAGCTAGTGGTTTCTTTTTGGGAGTCTGTACCTAACGCTAATTATATTTATGTAATGCTGTTTATGTCCATATTGTTTATGCTACCCCTTTGCTATGTATGCTTGTGTGTATGGATAGAAGGCACGCTTCCGCAGGTATGAGAGCTTGGCGCAAGCCGCGTCGTCTGGTTGAGACGAAGAGAAAATATTCCTGGGCCGTCGCATAGCGTAAACCAGACGAGCGCGAGGTATATCTTCCGTAGGAACGGGATGCCGCGTTCCCGAGTAGGGATCCGGGGCGTGACACCCCCGTTCGAGTGGTATCAGAGCCAGGTTCAGCTCGATACGAGACCGTTCGAGGTTTGGAGTGATAAGGCTGATGATTTTGGGGTAGTTAGTTAGACAGACCCTAGACCTAAGGATTAGGAAGGGTAGAATGCATGATTTGATTGGCGCATGTGATTGCTTAGCGGAATTGATTGTCTAGAGTAACCTTGGGATAAGGTATTTCATGCTAAGCTGCAGGTGCGTCAGGACCTGAGGTAAGGTTCTATGGCAGAGCCCCATGAGTTGGGCGCTTGAATGCTGATTGCTGAATGTTATTCCGTGAGGTATTGCATGTGATTGTATGCCTAGTCGGCTGTCGTGCACTGCTTGACCCTCATGCATTACATGATTTCTGCACCGAAAGCAAAATGGTTTAGAAATGGAAAGTTTATTGTTGAAAAAGGAGATTTGGATTTTGAAAGAAATGCATGCATTCATATTGTTGGATTTGGTGACCGTCAGCCTGGTATGGGACAGGATTGACGGGACGTCTAAAAACTGTGATGAAGCGTGGTATGGGACACGTGGAGTGGGATTCTCTTTGTCTATGAATTTCTTAGGACAACTGTTCGCACCAAGAAACGATGAGGGCGGGGAGTGGTCGCCGGGGCAGAGACCTGATCAAGGAAGCGGCTCCCGACAGGCTTCTAGTTGAGGTTGCGAACAGAGTGGACTGGGTTATGCATTTGCAGGGTTGAGTCTAGATGTCGACCGGGTTCAACTGCATTTAAGCTGCAGCGAATATTTACATGCATATACATGTCAGTGGACGCGACAGTAGACGAAAGCTTGGTTGCTAGATTTAGAATTCCGAATTCCTGAATGGGAATTTCGTTTGTTTTAGGTGTGAGTGTTAGCAAGGATGAGCAATAGGGGCAGAAGACCGACCGCCGGTGCATCGAGCTCGAGGGCTCCTGAATCTGAAGGGGACCCTAGGATCGAGGAGATGATGAGAGTCCTGACTGAAGTGAGTAACTTGATGGCTAGGCAAGCTGCTGAGAGAGCTGCCACTGTTGCCCAAGCAGCTGAGGCCGCCTTGGCCGCTGCGAATGGAGCCAATGGAGGCAATGGGCATGGAAATGGTGGACGTCAGACTCATCATATGGTGGAGCAGTTTCTCAAGTTGCAGCCGTCGAAGTTCGATGGCAGTGGTGGTCCAGAGGTAGCTGCCTTGTGGATCGAGCAGCTGGAGAAGGCTTTCTCCGTGTTGGGTTGCGCAGACGAGGAAAAGGTTTCGTTGGCAACTTATCAGCTTCAGAGTACTGCAGATGATTGGTGGAAAGCCACCAGAGGACGAGTCTTTCCGGATGGCATGAGGCCGAACTGGGCTGCTTTCTATGCAGCATTCAATGGAAAGTATTTTTCTGAGGCAGCCCAGGAGAGGAAAATGGAAGAGTTCATCAGGCTCCGCCAAGGATCGCTGACTGTGGACCAATATGAGGGCGAATTTGCCAGGCTGTCCAAGTTCGCACGAAGGCTGATTGACGACCCATGGGATAAGGCCAGGAGATTCAGGGAAGGATTGAGGCCCGAGTTGAAGAGTATGATCATCGCCACTGGGCTAAGGGACTACAATGAGATCTATGAGCGAGCCCTGGCGATAGAGCGGGATCTGCAAGAAAAGGCCGCCGCATCTGGATCGCGGTTTGTGCCAAGGGGGAACTTCAGAGACTTTGGCAAGAGGCCAATGAAGGACAACCGCAGGTTCGTTCCACCTGCGAGGAGAACCCTGGGAAAGCCATCGTTCCCTGGGAATCAGGTCTGCCGTGACTGTGGCAGGAGGCATGGGAACAGCCCTTGCCCGAGGAAGACTGGAGGCTGCTTTGGATGTGGCCAGATAAGGCATATTCTGAGGAACTGCCCGAGGAAAGGTCAGAGACCCCCATTCCAACAACAACAGTAACAACCGCAGATGGTGAACACTCCGCAAGGAAACCTAAATCGTCCGCCTGCTCAGGGACGAGTATATGCAGTGGCGCGCAAGGACGCTGAGAATGCGCCAGGAGTGATCACAGGTACCGTTTCTCTCTGTGGTCATACCGCTTATGCCTTGTTTGATCCGGGAGCGTCGCACTCTTTCGTATCTGCACGTTTTGTTGAGTTGTCTGGGATGAATGTTAAGCCGTTGGATGTGACTTTGCATGTAAACACCCCGTTGAAGGATAGAGTAATTGTTGCGTTAGGATGTAAGGGGTGTAAGTTAGCTCTGGGCGATAGGCAAGAAGAAATTGACTTAGCTGTTCTGCCCATGTATGATTTTGATGTGATTGTTGGCATGGATTGGCTAGTTAGGCATGGTGCAGTGGTAGACTGTAGTAGGAGTATCATACAGCTAAACCCAGTAGGCCACCCTGGGTATGAATTTAAGGGAAATCGTGGAGGAACGTCGATTCCTTGGATCTCATCTTTAGAGGCGACCAAGTTAATGGATGAAGGTTGCATGGGATTTTTGGCGTCAGTATTAGATTCGTCTGCCCTAGAAATGAAGTTAGAAGAAGTGCCTGTAGTAAGTGAGTATCCAGATGTATTTCCTCAAGAGTTGCCTGGATTGCCACCTGAGCGTGAAGTAGAATTTATGATTGAACTGGCACCTGGAACAGAGCCGATCTCGAAAGCACCGTATAGGATGTCGTTGTCGGAGTTGAAGGAATTGAAGGTGCAAATGCAAGAGCTACTGGATAAAGGATTTATCCGCCCCAGTGCTTCGCCATGGGGAGCTCCGGTGCTATTTGTTAAGAAGAAGGATGGATCACTAAGACTGTGCATCGATTACAGACAGCTGAACCAAGTGACGATCAAGAATAAGTATCCTCTACCAAGGATTGATGACCTGTTCGACCAACTTCAAGGCGCCTGCGTGTTCTCCAAGATAGACCTAAGGACAGGCTATCACCAGTTAAGGATTAAGAAAGAGGATGTGCCTAAGACTGCTTTTAGGACGAGGTATGGGCACTATGAGTTCACAGTTATGCCGTTTGGATTGACAAATGCTCCAGCCGTATTTATGGACATGATGAATCGAGTGTTCAAGGAGTTTCTGGATCAGTTTGTGATAGTCTTCATTGATGACATATTGGTGTATTCGAAGAGTTCTGAGGACCACGAGGAACACTTAAGGATCGTCCTGCGAACGCTAAGGGAACATTCGCTGTATGCGAAGTTTAGTAAGTGTGAGTTCTGGCTGAACAGAGTGGCGTTTCTTGGTCATATAGTATCTGGAGAAGGAATATCAGTGGACCCATCTAAGATTGAGGCAGTAGAGAAGTGGTCGAGACCTACGACCGTGACGGAAGTGCGAAGTTTCCTTGGATTGGCTGGGTATTATAGACGCTTCGTGGAAAGATTCTCTGTGATAGCGTCTCCTCTGACGCGTTTGTTGAAGAAGGAAACAAAGTTTCAATGGACTGAGAAATGCGAGGAGAGTTTTCAAGAGTTGAAGGATCGATTGACTTCCGCACCAGTCTTAACCATTCCGTCTGGACCGGGAGGATTTGAGATATACAGCGATGCGTCATTAAGAGGATTGGGGTGCGTCTTGATGCAGCATGGACAAGTGGTAGCTTATGCATCTCGACAGTTGAGGCCGCATGAGATGAATTACCCGACGCACGACTTGGAGTTAGCTGCGATTGTCTTTGCATTGAAGATTTGGAGGCATTATCTGGTGGGAGAGAAATTCCAGATTTTTACGGACCATCAGAGTTTGAAGTATCTGTTCTCGCAGAAGGAGTTGAATATGAGGCAGCGTCGTTGGATGGAGTTGTTGAAGGACTACGACTGCGATATATTGTACCATCCAGGAAAGGCGAATAAAGTGGCAGATGCTCTGAGTAGGAAGTCGAGCATTGCGCATATGATGGTCAAGGAGTGGACATTACTGGAGGAAATCAGAGATTCTGAGTTCAAGGTCGAGGTAGGAAACCTCTCGAGTCTGATGGCTACGTTGCAGATCGAACCAGAGATTCAGCTAAGAATCAAGGAGATGCAATGTCACGCCCCGAACCCCAATCGGGCACGCGGCATCCCGTTCATGGAAACGAATCTCATCTCGCTCGCCTGGTTCACGATATGCGACGGCCCAGGGATATTTTCTCTTCGTCGCGACCAGACGACGCAACTTGCGCCAATCTCTCATACCTGCGGGAGCGTGCTTTCTATCCATACACACAAGCATACATAGCAAAGGGGTAGCATAAACAAGATGGTCATAAACAGCATTACATAAATATAATTAGCGTTAAGTACAGACTCCCAAAAAGAAACCACTAGCTGTAGATCATCCTACGCTCAACTAATCCTCAAAACATCGGGATTCTGCCATAACTCAGTCCTCCTCAGGCTTTTCCTCGGGATCCTCCTCTAGATCCTCCTCATCGGTGTCCATCTGTACTGGCAATCCAAAAAGCATTGGTGGGGCGGCCGTCACTGGCGTCGTGGATCTGAAAAAGAAGGCGACCACCGCCAGTGAGTCGAGAACTCAGCAAGCTCACCACTAATCCTAGCGTAGGGTAGAGTATACAAGTGGGGTCGGCCCTATCCAGTGAACTAGGGTTTACGGTCCAAGGTTCAAACGCTCTCAATTCCCCTCGGTACCAGAACCCCAACGTACAATCACGCGCACAACGCAGATCATACAACGCAGACGGGCAATAACAATCAATCATCCATAATGCCATATGCAAATGATGCAGGCCTCAATCGACCATATCGGATCCCACGGATCATGCTCAGGCCTCAACCGGCCATAACGGATCCCAACGGATCATGCTCAGGCCTCAACCGGCCATACGGATCCCAACGGATCATGCCCGCCTATCACTCCAAATCCCATCAGGGCGCATCCAACAGTGCCATCCGGCAAATGCCACAACTGCGTTCTCTGACGCCTTACGTTGGCTACTCCCTTGTCCCTCCATTTCTCTCGCGTAACAACGCCTTTGGGACTCATTCTCATGTCACATCTCTGGTGACTCATGCAATGCTCTCAATGTATGCGGGGCCCAAATGATTGCAAACAGCAATTCAGTCACAGAACATGCATGCAATGGTACATAAGTACAAGTACAGAGCACATCAAGAAATCATCAAAGTAATCACGTGCTCGTCATGTCAGACTATAATAGGTTTAGTGCTCCACATACGGTTCCTCGGCCAGCCAGGCTCAATTAAACATCTCACACGAATTCCCATTGTACTATTGCTCGCTATAGGCGATTCCCTGACTGAACCCATATAAATTAAAATTCCAACTTCGCGGACCTGGTAGCTTGGCCTAAGCCCAATAACCCATGTTAGTTCCCTGGGGGTTAGTAACCCACGATTAGTGAGTTAGTGACATGACATATCCTTGCGTTTTATTGAATTGGATTTAGCTTAGGTTTGGGCACACTTATTGAGTTTGGGTTCAATTGGGCCTAAGGCCCATTCCAAGGTTCAAGGCCCATAATTTAATTCTTAAATTAAAATATGTAAATTAGGCTCATTATTATATTAATTTCGTGTAAGACCCAAGCTCATTTTCAAAGACTAGCCTATTAAGTCCAATTAGGTCATTTTAGGCCCAATTCGATATCCCAAGCCCATGTATATTATTGGGCCTTATATTTTAATATTCAAAACATAATTTAGGCCCAATTAAATTATAATTTTCGTCCATTAAGGCCCACCATTGCAATATAGGTCCAATTAGATTTGTTTGGGCCCAATTTGTTTAGAATTTGAACCTCCAAGCCCACTTACATATTTCAGCCCATTATTGCACACACCTAAGCCTCTTGCAACAGCCCACTAATCACATTTTCAAGGCCCAATTAGTTTATTAAATTCGCCCATTCATAAGCCCACTAATGTATTTTAGGCCCGTTAGCTTATTTTTGGTTGAAATGGTCCAAATTAAGTCCCCTAAGCCCAATCTAACCCTTAGGCCCGCCTCATACATGCCTAAACCCATCCACATCAGCCCACTAAGACCATTTTGAGGCCCAATACATTCCCCTAAGCCCACGCGCATGGCCCGATAGCAATCCCCTTTGAATAGCCTAATGTACAATGCACAAAATCCACCATTTTCCACACTAATCATCCTCGTTGATCTCTAAACCACCAATCACTCTCATATACAATAGGCCTAGGCTAGAGTTAGGGGTAGAGCTTACCTTGGAAGAAGTGGAATAGCGATGACAACGAAGGGGGACACCAGGCGGCCACTTGGAACTCTCGGCCTACACGGAGGAGTCGGGTTGATCGGGGTACAAATGTGACAACCAAGCCACGAGAATGAAGGGAGAGAGAGCTCAAGGGACTCACCAAGGTGTGCGTGGCCGTGAGGGTGATGGACGGTGACGACGGAACGGCGGACGGAGCTCACGGCGGCGACTAGACGAAACCGAGAGAGAAGAGAGAGTGAGGTTGGTTCGGGTTTTATGGGGGCTTCTCAAGCCACTAAAACAGCAAGGGAAGGAGCTTGGAGACTTACCTAAACGACGGCTTGAGGGGTGGTGGTCAACGGCAACGGCGGTCGGGCGGCCAAACGACGGAGAGGGGAGCTCACGGGCGAACGAACAAGGAAAGAGCAAGAGGAAGAAGGAGAAAATGAAGAGGAGAGGGAGAGGGAGTCTCGGCCAAATGAAGAAATGGGGGGAAAGAGAGAGAAAATGAGGGTTTAATCCAAGACAAAATTCAAATAATGGGTAGGTGGGATTAGGTAAGGGGTAAGTGGGTTAGGTAGAATAGTAGGTTAGATTGATTATGTACTTTGATGGGTGACAAGTGTACTTTGACTTGATTGAAAGATTTGCATGGGAACTTGTGCCACAATTTGATTGATGGATTGACAAGACATTGATTGATTTCACAACTGATATGACTTGCCTCGATTTACGTGCCAAATGCATCGATCGGGTCCCGAGCGCGAACGAATTTTAGACAAGATTTGATTTCGATTTACCGAATCCACTCCCAAAAATCCTAATTCAACTAATCCTAAGGACTGAGCATTTACCGGGGGCATTTCGGTAATTTTCCAATCACGTCTTGCTTCTCGACGTACACCAGCTATCTGCCCTTCTGGCGTCATTTCTGAAACTGGTTTCATTTCTTAATTGTGTGCGTCTTACCAGTTCGATTACCCGAAGTCGGATTTCATTTTGTGGTCAATTTCATTAAATAACGACTCTGCCTCTGTCTTAGACCAACGGGCGGCTGTTTGGAAAATTCTTCCCAGATAGCCTTTCCCCTTCGGTTGGTCAACTCAGGGTAGCTAATCCTGAGTGAGCGTCGATCAGAGTGTATTAACGAAGTATTTCCATTCATCTAGAATTTCCGATAATCGGGTCGAATTTTCAGACTGTCACATGCAATCTACGGACCCGGACATTCAGAAGATTGTGGCGATGAATACAGACGAGAGGAAGGCCGAGTTCCAAGTGACTGCTGACAGAATATTGAAGTTTAGAGGACGTCTGTGCGTGCCTAATGACGAGGCGCTAAAGGAAAAGATTTTGTCCGAGGCACACAGAAGTAACTACAATATTCATCCAAGGAGTACTAAGATGTATCAGAATTTGCGTCAGCACTATTGGTGGAATGGAATGAAGGTGGATGTGGCTAAGCATGTAGCTAAGTGTCTGACGTGTCAACAGGTAAAGGCACAGCATTGCAAGCCTGGAGGATTATTCCAACCATTGGAAATCCCAGAGTGGAAATGGGAGCATGTCACTATGGATTTTGTGACAGGATTGCCAAGAAGTCAGAGAGGCAATGATTCGATTTGGGTAATAGTGGACAGACTGACGAAATCAGCTCATTTCATTGCAGTACGAAAGGACTCTACCTTGGAAAAGTTGGCTGAATTGTACGTGAGGCAGATAGTGAGATTGCATGGGGTACCAGTAAGTATTGTATCAGACAGAGATCCTCGCTTCACCGCTACATTTTGGAAGAGTCTGCAGGGTGCGCTGGGAACAGAGTTAAGATTCAGTACAGCTTACCACCCTCAGACAGATGGTCAGTCGGAAAGGACGATACAGACTTTGGAAGACATGCTGAGAGCTTGTGTGATTGATTTTGTAACAGTCTGAAAATTCGACCCAAATATCGGAATTTCTAAAAGAATGGAGACACTTCGTTAATACCCTCTGATCGACGCTCACTCAGGATTAGCTACCCTGAGATGACCAACCGAAGGGGAAAGGCTAACTGGGGAGAATTTTCCAAACAGCCGCCCGTTGGTCTGGGACAGAGACAGAGTCGTAAATTAATGAAATTGACCACGAAATGAAATCCGACTTCGGACAATCGAACTAGTAAGACAAACACAATTAAGAAATAAAGTCAGTTTCAGAAATGTCGCCAGAAGGGCAGACAGCCGGTGTACGTCGAGAAGCAAGACGTCAATGGAAAATTACCGAAATGCCCCCGGTAAATGCTCAGTCCTTAGGATTAATAGAATTAGGATTTTTGAGAGTAGATTCGACTAATCGAAATCAAATCCTGTCTAAAATTCGTTCGCGCTCGAGACCCGATCGGTGCATTTAGCACGCAAATCGAGGCAAGTCAAATCAGTTGTCAAATCAATCAATGTCAAGTCAAACCATCGGTCAATCATGGCACAAGTTCCAAGGCAATCCATCAAGTCAAATCTAAGTACATCAAGAGTACACATCATGTCCATGTCACTATTCCACCTAATTCCACCTACCATTATTTTGAATTTTTGTTTTATCTTGAATAAACTCTCTTCTCTCTCTCTTCACCCCTCATTCTCTCATTCGGCACTCTCTCTCCCTCACTCTCCCTCCCGAAACCTCTCCTCCCTTCTCAACTCTCTCTCGGCTTCTCTCCCTCCCGTTGCCGTGCCGCCCGAGCACTCCTCCACCGCGGGCCGCCGTTGTCCGTCATTCTCCTCCGTCGTCGCCACCTCGAGGTAAGCCTCTCTCCTCCCTTCTCCTTGTTGTCCCGTGGCCATGAGAGCCCTTGAAACCACACCTCAACCTCACCGTCCATCTCTCTCTCGGTGGCCCTTGTGTAGCCGCCTTCGTCGTCGTCGATCATCGTCGTTCGGCCACCGCTCCTCACCGTCAACCATCCTCACTCCTTGGTAAGTATTCCAAGCTCCCTTGTTTTCATTTTCTATGACCCTTTAAAGCCGTTTGTCGACCAAGCCACCCGAATCTCCTTGTAGGCCGAAAAGCCCTCACGGCCATTCTTGCTTCGCCCGTCGTCGTCGTCATTTCCGCCCCATTTTCCGGTAAGCTTTACTCCTAATTCTAGTTTAGGTTAGTAGTATATGCATGTGGAAGGGCGTGCTAGAGATGGTTAGGCTTGTTATGTAGCTAAGATGGGTTGATGTACAAATTACCTGTGAACTCATAGTGCCCATACCTCGTCCGAAAGGCAGTCTTGGGCACGTCCTCCTTCTTAATCCTCAATTGGTGATAGCCTGTCCTTAGGTCTATCTTGGAGAACACACATGCACCTTGAAGTTGGTCGAACAGGTCATCAATCCTTGGTAGAGGATACTTATTCTTGATCGTCACTTGGTTCAGCTGTCTGTAATCGATGCACAGTCTTAGTGATCCATCCTTCTTCTTGACAAATAGCACCGGAGCTCCCCATGGTGAAGCACTGGGGCGGATAAATCCTTTATCCAGCAGCTCTTGCATTTGCACTTTCAATTCCTTCAACTCCGACAACGACATCCTATACGGTGCTTTCGAGATCGGCTCCGTTCCAGGTGCCAATTCGATCATAAATTCTACTTCACGCTCTGGTGGCAAGCCAGGCAGTTCTTGAGGAAATACATCTGGATACTCACTTACTACAGGCACTTCTTCCAACTTCACCTCTTGAGCAGTCGAATCTGACACTGATGCCAAAAATCCCAGGCAACCTTCATTCATTACTCTCAGCATGTCTTCCAAAGTCTGTATCGTCCTTTCCGATTGACCATCTGTCTGAGGGTGGTAAGCTGTACTGAATCTTAACTCTGTTCCCAGCGCACCCTGCAGACTCTTCCAAAATGTAGCGGTGAAGCGAGGATCTCTGTCTGATACAATACTTACTGGTACCCCATGAAATCTCACTATCTGCCTCACGTACAATTCAGCCAACTTCTCCAAGGTAGAGTCCTTTCGTACTGCAATGAAATGAGCTGATTTCGTCAGTCTGTCCACTATTACCCAAATCGAATCATTGCCTCTCTGACTTCTTGGCAATCCCGTCACGAAATCCATAGTGACATGCTCCCATTTCCACTCTGGAATCTCTAATGGTTGCAGTAGTCCTCCAGGCTTACAATGCTGTGCCTTTACTTGCTGACAGGTCAGACACTTAGCTACATGCTTAGCCACATCCACCTTCATTCCATTCCACCAATAGTGCTGACGCAAATTCTGATACATCTTAGTACTCCCTGGATGAATACTGTAGTTACTTCTGTGTGCCTCGGACAAAATCTTTTCCTTTAGCGCCTCGTCATTAGGTACGCACAGACGTCCTTTAAACCTTAATACTCCATCTGTAGTCACTTGGAACTCAGCCTTTCTCTCCTCTGCATTCATCATCACAATCTTCTGAATGTCCGGGTCCGTAGATTGCATCTCCTTGATTCTTAGCTGAATCTCTGGTTCGATCTGCAACGTAGCCATCAAACTCGAGAGGTTTCCTACCTCGACCTTGAACTCAGAATCTTTGATTTCCTCCAGTAATGTCCACTCCTTGACCATCATATGCGCAATGCTCGACTTCCTACTCAGAGCATCTGCCACTTTATTCGCCTTTCCTGGATGGTACAAAATATTGCAGTCGTAGTCCTTCAACAGCTCCATCCAACGACGCTGTCTCATATTCAGCTCCTTCTGCGAAAACAGATACTTCAAACTCTGATGGTCCGTAAAAATCTGGAATTTCTCTCCCACTAGATAATGCCTCCAAATCTTCAATGCAAAGACAATCGCAGCTAACTCCAAGTCGTGCGTCGGGTAATTCATCTCATGCGGCCTCAACTGTCGAGATGCATAAGCTACCACTCGTCCATGCTGCATCAAGACACACCCCAATCCTCTTAATGATGCATCGCTGTATATCTCAAATCCTCCTGGTCCAGACGGAATGGTTAAGACTGGTGCGGAAGTCAATCGATCCTTCAACTCCTGAAAACTCTCCTCGCACTTCTCAGTCCATTGAAACTTTGTTTCCTTCTTCAACAAACGCGTCAGAGGAGACGCTATCACAGAGAATCTTTCCACGAAGCGTCTATAATACCCAGCCAATCCAAGGAAACTTCGCACTTCCGTCACGGTCGTAGGTCTCAGCCATTTCTCCACAGCCTCTATCTTTGCTGGATCCACTGATATTCCTTCTCCAGATACTATATGTCCAAGGAACGCCACTCTGCTTAACCAAAACTCACACTTACTAAACTTCGCATACAGCGAGTGTTCTCTTAACGTCTGCAGGACAATTCTTAAGTGTTCTTCGTGGTCCTCAGAACTCTTCGAATACACCAATATGTCATCAATGAAGACTATCACAAACTGATCCAAAAACTCCTTGAACACTCGATTCATCATGTCCATAAATGCGGCCGGAGCATTCGTCAATCCAAACGGCATAACTGTGAACTCATAGTGCCCATACCTCGTCCGAAAGGCAGTCTTGGGCACGTCCTCCTTCTTAATCCTCAATTGGTGATAGCCTGTCCTTAGGTCTATCTTGGAGAACACACATGCACCTTGAAGTTGGTCGAACAGGTCATCAATCCTTGGTAGAGGATACTTATTCTTGATCGTCACTTGGTTCAGCTGTCTGTAATCGATGCACAGTCTTAGTGATCCATCCTTCTTCTTGACAAATAGCACCGGAGCTCCCCATGGTGAAGCACTGGGGCGGATAAATCCTTTATCCAGCAGCTCTTGCATTTGCACTTTCAATTCCTTCAACTCCGACAACGACATCCTATACGGTGCTTTCGAGATCGGCTCCGTTCCAGGTGCCAATTCGATCATAAATTCTACTTCACGCTCTGGTGGCAAGCCAGGCAGTTCTTGAGGAAATACATCTGGATACTCACTTACTACAGGCACTTCTTCCAACTTCACCTCTTGAGCAGTCGAATCTGACACTGATGCCAAAAATCCCAGGCAACCTTCATTCATTACTCGTAGATTAGACATCGGGTTATATGGACTTGAATTATGGATTGGCCTTGGGTAAGTAATCGTATGATGGAACCTTGTACAGGTTGTAAGGCAAGGTTAGACGAGCAATAGTTCACGAGTAGAAGTATTTGATCTTCGTATGTACAGTAAGGTGAATGTGAGATTCAATGATGATTGATTAATGTGCTCCACCTTGCGCTTATGATTGTCTGCATGCATGCTCTGTGTTGAATGATTTGATGTGATCATCTGGGCCCTGCATACATTCAGAGCATTGCATGAGTCACTGGAGATGTGACATGAGATTGTGCCCCGAGGGGAAGTGGAGAGAAAAGGGAGACCAACGTAAGGCGTCAGAAACGCAGTGTGGTACGGGCCTATGTGGTACCGAGATTTATGCCGTGTGGCACTGTTGGTAGCGCCCTGATGGGAGATGGAGAGAAAAGGGAGGCCAGCATAAGGCGTCCGAGACGCAGCGTGGCATGCCGTGTGGCACTGTTGGTAGAGCCCTGATGGGAATTGGAGTGATAGGCGGGCTGATCCGTGGGATCGATGATGGCCGTTTGAGGCCTGTGGCATTTGCATAATGTTATTGCTGATTGTTGATATTGCCCGTCTGTATTGCATGAATTGTTGTGACGAAACTCGTATGGGCTATATGAGGCATGATGATAACTGGGGAGATCGAGAGCGTTGGACTCCGGGTACCAAACCCTAGTTACTGGTTAGGACCGACCCCACTAGTATATCCTACCCTACGCTAGGATTAGTGGTGAGCTTGCTGAGTCCTCGACTCACTGGCGTTGGTTGCCACCTTTTTCAGATCCAGGTCACCAGTGATGGATGTGCCACCGATGCTTTTTGGTCTGCCGATCCAGATGGACACCCAGGTTACCCTCCATTTTGATATGCACGCCACCCTGTGGCATAGGCATGTGACGACTGTACTCGTAGATCAGGGAGGTCCTTATTTAGTGCCCCATAGATTCGAGGCTTGGTTTAGAGAGGGCCTGCATGGCTTTGAGGGACCCCAGAGAGATTCCCCGATTCCCATGGAGGAGGACCCGTTTTGGCTCCAGCCTGCAGAATATGGAGGCCAGGTGATCGACCCCGACCCGAAGCAGGAGTTGCCGTCTCCAGGGCGCTCCGAGATAGATGGCCACGAGGAGGGCGATGCGATGGATACCGAGGAGGAGGATCCAGAGGAGGACCCTGTGGAGGATTCCGACGAGGAGGACTGAGTTATGGCAGAATTCCGTTGGTTCGAGGATTAGGTTGTTAGCGTAGGAAGATCTGTGATTAGTAGTTTCTTTTTGGGAGTCTGTACCTAACGCTAATTATATTATGAAATGCTGATTTTGCTTATCTTGATTTTGCTACCCCTTTGCTATGTATGCTTGTGTGTATGGATAGGAGGCACGTTTCCGCAGGTATGAGAATTTGGCGCAAGTTGCGTCGTCTGGTCGCGACGAAGAGAAAATATTCCTGGGCCGTCGCATAGCGTAAACCAGATGAGCGCGAGGTGTATCTTCCGCAGGAACGGGATGCCGCATTCCCGAGTAGGGATCCGGGGCGTGATAGATTTCAAAGGAGGTTGGGAGGAGCAGTTGCATTTGGTGGAATTCGCCTACAACAACAGCTACCAGCAGAGTATCAAAATGGCACCATTTGAGGCACTGTATGGAAGGGCATGTAGAACGCCAATCTGTTGGGACGAAGTTGGTGAGAAAAGCATAACAGGCCCAGAATTAGTGCAGCAGTCAGTTGAGGCAGTCAGAGTGATCAGAGACAGATTGAGGACTGCGTAGAGTAGGCAGAAGAGTTATGCAGACAAGAGACGTAAGCCATTGGAATTCCAAGTTGGAGATCATGTGTTTCTGAAGGTGTCGCCGATGCGAGGACTATCTCGGTTTGGCAAGAAAGGAAAGTTGAGTCCAAGATTTGTTGGGCCATTCGAGATTCTGGAGAAGATCGGGACACTGGCTTATCGTCTAGCATTGCCGCCGAACTTATCGCAGATTCATAATGTGTTTCATGTTTCAATGCTTCGAAAGTACGAGCCGGACCCTGGCCATATACTCGATCATGAAGTCATTGAAATGGATGACCGCGTCTCATACGTGGAAAGGCCAGTAAGGATTGAAGATCGTAAGGAGCAGGTCTTAAGGAATAAGACGATTCCGCTGGTCAAGGTTATCTGGGAACACCATGGGACTGAAGGAGCGACTTGGGAAAGCGAGGACGAAATGAAGAAGAAGTACCCGTATTTGTTTGGGTAGCTCAGTGTAATTTCTGTTTTGTTGTAAGGGATGATGGATGTAAATTTCGAGGACGAAATTTTTATAAGAAGGGAAGAATTGTAGCAGTCTGAAAATTCGACCCAAATATCGGAATTTCTAAAGGAATGGAAACACTTCGTTAATACCCTCTGATCGACGCTCACTCAGGATTAGCTACCCTGAGATGACCAACCGAAGGGGAAAGGCTAACTGGGGAGAATTTTCCAAACAGCCGCCCGTTGGTCTGAGACAGAGACAGAGTCGTAAATTAATGAAATTGACGACGAAATGAAATCCGACTTCGGACAATCGAATTAGTAAGACAAACACAATTAAGAAATGAACTCAGTTTCAGAAATGTCGCCAGAAGGGCAGACAGCCGGTGTACGTCGAGAAGCAAGACGTGATCGGAAAATTACCGAAATGCCCCCGGTAAATGCTCAGTCCTTAGGATTAATAGAATTAGGATTTTTGAGAGTAGATTCGATCAATCGAAATCAAATCCTGTCTAAAATTCGTTCGCGCTCGAGACCCGATCGATGCATTTGGCACGCAAATCGAGGCAAGTCAAATCAGTTGTCAAATCAATCAAATGTCTTGTCAATCAATCAAATCCATCATGGCACAATTTCCAAGGCAAGTCAATCATGGTTCAATTCCCAAGAATGTCAATCAACATGTCAAAGTACAAGTCTTATCCTAGTCACTATTCACTCAACCACCCCACTATAATCCCATCTTAACTTTGATCTCTCTCTCTCCTCCCTCATTCTTCTCAAATTCAGCCGGCCACCCCCTCACTTCCCTCTCTTCTTTTTCTTCTTCTCCTTCCTTGATTTTCCGTCCGCCCGAGCCACTGTCCGCCGTCGTGCAGCGTCGCCGCCACCACCAGCCCACATCCTCACGTGGTATGTCCCCTTACTCCTTCTTCTCATGATTTTCGTGGCCTTGGGGACCCCCATTGGGACCGTTCCAACCTGATCTCTCTCCCCTCTCTCGGTTGAATCCCCAGCCGTGCCGCCCAACGCCGCCCGTCGTTCCTCCTTCGTCCGGCCAAGCCGATCACCGCCGTTCATCCTCATCACTAGGTAAGTGTCTTAGCTACCTTCGCTGCAAGTTCCATGGTTCAACTACCCCATTTGCTACCCGAAACAGCCCCCATTTCCTTCGGTACTCCCTTCGTCGTTTCACTCCTTTGTGAACCGCCCGAACCACCTTGTCCCTCCTCGGCCTCTCACCCATTGTTGCCTTGTGGAATCATCATTCTAGGGCCCTTGGAAGGTGGTGGAACCCCCGAACCAACTCCGATCAGCCGCCTCTCTTTCTCCCTTGCCGTGAGACCGTCGGCCGCCCGTTGTCCCTTGCCGTTGTCGTCGTTGTCTCGAACGAAATTTGGTAAGCTCTACCCCTAATCTTTGTTTAGGTTAGTAATATACATTTGTGGAATGTTAATAGAGGCCGATGATGATGATTTTAGTAAAGAGATTTCCTGGTTCAAGCCTAGACAAGTAAGGTTGCGTTATGTGCATGGTGCAAGGGGTTAAACTAAGAGTTTGGAGGCTTGTAGAGGGCTGGAAATGTGGTATACAAGGCTGTGGAAATTCGGTCTAGGCGTGTATAGGGTGGACCGAAAGGGATTAATGGGCTTCGAGACTTAAATCACTTGAATCGGACCTAATACGAGCTACCGGGCCTAAATACAACTAATGGACTTACTAATGGTTGATATCCACCATCCGAATGGGCCTTGAAAACATGATTAGTGGGCTGCAAATGTGGGCTTAGGCGTGTACTTAATGGGCCAAAGGGAACTAATGGGCTTGAAAGCTTTAAAATTAAGTAATTGGGCCAAAACTAATCAAAATGGGCCAAATCTAGCTAGTGGGCCACTAATGGACGAAAATCCTCTTAAATTGGGCCTAAATTAAGTCCATGAACATTAAAGAATGAAACCCAAAAATGTATATGGGCTTGGGTATTCAAATTGGGCCTAAAATAATGAATATGGGCTTGAATAGTAAACCTTTAGAAATGGGCTTGGGCCTCACACGAATTTAATAAAATAATAGGCCCAACCCATATGAATTAATTTAAGAATTAATCATTGGACCTCAACTATTGAAGTGGGCCTTAGGCCCAGTCGAACTTAGCTTGAGTAATTAGAGGCCCTTCATTAGATTAGACCTTGGTTTATATGGGCTCGATTAGTGGATTGTCCTTGGATAATTGATAGTATAGTAGACTTTTGTTTAAGATGTAAGGCGGACTTGGATTATCGAAACTTTGTGGATAGAGATAATTGATCTACGTCTGCTTGGCTCGTTGATCATGAGATGTATCAGTTGGTCGATTGATGTGCTCTGTCTTGCACTTATGATTATTGGCATGCATGCTCTGTGTTGAATTATTGATGTGATCATCTGGGCCCTGCATACATTCAGAGCATTGCATGAGTCACTGGGGATGTGACATGAGATTGTGCTCAGAGGGGAAGTGGAGAGAAAAGGGAGACCAACGTAAGGCGTCAGAAACGCAGTGTGGTACGGGCCTATGTGGCACCGAGATTACTGCCGTGTGGCACTGTTGGTAGCGCCCTGGTGGGAGATGGAGAGAAAAGGGAGGCCAGCATAAGGCGTCCGAGACGCAGCGTGGCATGCCGTGTGGCACTGTTGGTAGAGCCCTGATGGGAATTGGAGTGATAGGCGGGCTGATCCTTGGGATCCGGGATGGCCGTTTGAGGCCTGTGGCATTTGCATAATGTTATTGCTGTTTGTTAATATTGCCCGTCTGTATTGTATGAATTGTTATGATGAACCCCGTATTGGCTACATGAGGGGTGATAATAACTGGGGAGATCGAGAGCGTTGAACTTTGAATCCTGAACCCTAGTTACTGGTTAGGACCGACCCCACTTGTATATCCTACCCTACGCTAGAATTAGTGGTGAGCTTGCTGAGTCCTCGACTCACTGGCGTTGGTTGCCACCTTTTTCAGATCCAGGTCGCCAGTGATGGACATGCCACCGATGCTTTTTGGTCTGCCGATCCAGATGGACACCCAGGTTACCCTCCATTTTGATATGCACGCTACCCTGTGGCATAGGCATGTGACGACTGTGCTCGTAGATCAGGGAGGTCCTTACTTAGTGCCCCATAGATTCGAGGCTTGGTTTAGAGAGGGCCTACATGGCTTTGAGGGACCCCAGAGAGATTCCCCGATTCCCATGAAGGAGGACCCGTTTTGGCTCCAGCCTGCGGAATATGGAGGCCAGGTGATCGACCCCGACCCGAAGCAGGAGTTGCCATCTCCAGGGCGCTCCGAGATAGATAGCCACGAGGAGGGCGATGCGATGGATACCGAGGAGGAGGATCCAGAGGAGGACCCTGTGGAGGATTCCGACGAGGAGGACTGAGTTACGGCAGAATCCCGATGTTTTGATGATTAGTTGAGCGTAGGATAATCTACAGCTAGTGGTTTCTTTTTGGGAGTCTGTACCTAACGCTAATTATATTTATGTAATGCTGTTTATGTCCATATTGTTTATGCTACCCCTTTGCTATGTATGCTTGTGTGTATGGATAGAAGGCACGCTTCCGCAGGTATGAGAGCTTGGCGCAAGCCGCGTCGTCTGGTTGAGACGAAGAGAAAATATTCCTGGGCCGTCGCATAGCGTAAACCAGACGAGCGCGAGGTGTATCTTCCGCAGGAACGGGATGCCGCGTTCCCGAGTAGGCATCCGGGGCGTGACAGAAGGACTACGACTGCGATATTTTGTACCATCCAGGAAAGGCGAACAAGGTAGCGGATGCTCTGAGTAGGAAGTCGAGCATTGCGCATATGATGGTCAAGGAATGGACATTACTGGAGGAAATCAGAGATTCTGAGTTCAAGGTTGAGGTAGGAAACCTCTCAAGTCTGATGGCCACCTTGCAGATTGAACCAGAGATTCAGCTAAGGATCAAGGAGTTGCAGTCTACGGATCCAGATATCCAGAAGATTGTGATGATGAATACAGACGAGAGGAAGGCTGAGTTCCAAGTAACTGCTGATGGAATATTGAAGTTTAGAGGACGTTTGTGCGTGCCAAGCGATGAAGAGCTGAAGGAAAGGATTTTGTCTGAGGCGCACAGAAGTAACTACAGTATTCATCCAGGGAGTACGAAGATGTATCAGAATTTGCGTCAGCATTATTGGTGGAATGGAATGAAGGTAGATGTGGCTAAGCATGTAGCTAAGTGTCTGACGTGCCAACAGGTAAAGGCACAGCATTGCAAGCCTGGAGGATTATTGCAACCATTGGAAATCCCAGAGTGGAAATGGGAGCATATCACTATGGATTTCGTGACGGGATTGCCAAGAAGTCAGAGAGGCAATGATTCGATTTGGGTAATAGTGGACAGGCTGACGAAATCAGCTCATTTCATTGCAGTACGAAAGGACTCGACCTTAGAAAAGCTGGCTGAATTGTACGTGAGGCAGATCATGAGGTTGCATGGGGTACCAGTAAGTATTGTATCAGACAGAGATCCTCGTTTCACAGCTACATTTTGAAAGAGTTTGCAGGGTGCTTTGGGAACCAGTTGAGATTCAGTACAGCCTATCATCCTCAGATAGACGGTCAGTCGGAAAGGACTATACAAACTCTGGAGGACATGTTGAGAGCGTGCGTAATTGATTTCAAAGGAGGCTGGGAAGAGCAGTTACACTTGGTGGAGTTTGCCTACAATAACAGTTATCAGCAGAGTATCAGAATGGCACCGTTTGAGGCACTGTATGGAAGGGCCTGTAGAACTCCAATTTGTTGGGACGAGGTTGGTGAGAAAAGTATAACAGGCCCGGAGTTAGTTCAGCAGTCAGTTGAAGCAGTCAAGGTGATTAGAGACAGATTGAGGACCGCTCAAAGTAGACAGAAGAGCTATGCAGACAAGAGACGTAAGCCATTGGAATTTCAAGTTGGAGATCATGTCTTTCTGAAGGTGTCGCCGATGCGAGGACTATCTCGGTTTGGCAAGAAAGGAAAGTTGAGTCCAAGATTTGTTGGGCCATTCGAGATTCTGGAGAAGATCTGGACACTGGCTTATCGTCTAGCGCTGCCGCCGAATTTGTCGCAGATTCACAACGTGTTTCCTGTATCGATGCTTCGGAAGTACGAGCCGGACCCTGGCCATATACTCGATCATGAAGTCATTGAAATGGATGACCGCGTCTCGTACGTGGAAAGACCAGTAAGGATTGAAGATCGTAAGGAGCAGGTCTTGAGGAACAAGACAATACCGCTGGTCAAGGTTATCTGGGAGCACCATGGGATTGAAGGAGCGACTTGGGAAAGCGAGGACGGAATGAAGAAGAAGTATCCGTATTTGTTTGGGTAGCTCAGTGTAATTTCTGTTTTGTTGTAAGGGTTGATGGATGTAAATTTCGAGGACGAAATTTCTATAAGAAGGGAAGAATTGTGACAGTCTGAAAATTCGACCCGATTATCAGAAATTCTAAATGAATGGAAATACTTCGTTAATACACTCTGATCGACGCTCACTCAGGATTAGCTACCCTGAGTCAACCAACCGAAGGGGAAAGGCTATCTGGGAAGAATTTTCCAAACAGCCGCCCGTTGGTCTGAGACAGAGATAGAGTCGTTATTTAATGAAATTGACCACAAAATGAAATCCGACTTTGGACAATCGAATCAGTAAGATAAGCATAATTAGGAAATGAAGTCAGTTTCAGAAATGTCGCCAGAAAGGCAGACAGCCGGTGAACGTCGAGAAGCAAGACGCGATTGGAAAATTACCGAAATGCCCCCGGTAAATGCTCAGTCCTTAGAATTAGTTGAATTAAGATTTTTGAGAGTAGATTCGGTAAATCGAAGTTAAATCCTGTCTAAAATTCGTTCGCGCTCGGGACCCGATCGGTGCATTTGGCACGCAAATCGAGACAAGTCAAATCAGTTGTCAAATCAATCGATGTCTTATCAATCCATCAATCACATCCATCGGTCATTCATGGTTCAATTTCCAAGGCAATCTCTCAATCAAATCAAGGGGCATGTCAAAGTACAAACATCTTGTCCCTAACACTATTACCCCATTACCTAACCCCATTACCTCTTGATTTTGAATTTTCACCAAAGCTATATCATAGTCTCTCTCTCTCCTCACCTCATTTTTTCGGCCGGCCACTCTTTCTCACCTCCCTCATACTCTCGTGCTCTCTATCTCTCAATCTCTCTCGGCCCTAGCTCATCCGGCCGTCCCTCCAACACCGTCCGTCGTTCCTCACCGCCGCGGGCTGCCACCACCAGCCACCTCCACGTCTAGGTAAGCCTCCCATCTCACTCTTCTCTCGTTTCCACGGTGGAATGTCGCCGTTTGAGCCCCGGAGCAGCCCCCCCTCTCCCCTTCGTTCTACCGTCCGCCGTTGGAGCCGTAGGTGCTCCGGCCACCACGGCTTGATCCCTTTGGTCCCTCACTCTCTTTAATGTTCTAAGCTACCATTCTAGGCCCCTTGAAGGTCGTGGAACAGCCGAGACCAACCTCACCGCCGCTCCCTTCTTCCGTCGGCCGAGAACCCCATTTGACCGTTCGGTGTCCGAGCTTCCTCCACCGTTCGTCCCAGCCATTTTCGGTAAGCTCTACCCCTAATCTTGGTTTAGGTTAGTTGTATATGTATGTGAAATGTGATCTAGAGGGCTGTCCATGATGGTTTATAGAAGAAATTGCATGATTAAAGGTTAGGCAAGTTATGTTAGTTGAGGTAATTAGTATGTTAGGTTAAACTAAGAGCTTAGAGACTTGGAGAGGGCTGGAAATTTGGTATTCAAGGCTGTGGGAGTTTGGTTTGGGCGTGTATGGGGTGGCCGAAGTGTATTAGTGGGCTCGGGAAATTGAATAAGGCAAGTTGGGCTTAAAATAAGCTAACGGGCCGAAGATATTCCAAAGGACTCGCCCATGGACGAAACTAACAACTTGAACGGGCTTGAAAAACGTGAATTGTGGGCTACAAGTGCGGGCTTAGGCGTGTACTTAAAGGGCAAAAGGGAACTAATGGGCTTGGAAGCTTTAAATTCAAGTAATTGGGCCAAAATTAAACAAAATGGGCCTAACATAACTAGTGGGCCACTAATGGACGAAAATCCACTTAAATTGGGCCTAAATTAAGTCCATGAATATTTAAGAATGAAACCCAAAAGTGTATATGGGCTTGGGTTATCAATTTGGGCCTAAAATAATGGAAATGGGCTTAAATAGTAATTCCTTAAAAATGGGCTTGGGCCTCACGCGAAATTAATAAAATAATAATAGGCCCAACCCATATGATTTAAGTTAAGAATTAATTATTGGACCTCAACTATTGAAGTGGGCCTTAGGCCCAGTCGAACTTAACTTAATTAATTAGACCCTTACTTAGGTTAAACCTTGGTTTATATGGGCTCGACTAATGGGTTGCCCTTGGGTACGTAATGGTATGGTAGAATCTTGTATGAGATGTAAGGCGAACTTAGATGATCGAAACTTCGCGAGTAGAGGCATTTGGTCTATGTCTGCTTGACTTGATGAAATGAGATTTTACTAGACGTTCAATTGAGGTACTCTGTTCTTGTACTTGTGTACTTTGGCATGTATGCTCTGTGTTTGAATTACTGATGCAATCGTTTGGGCCCCGCATACATTCAGAGCATTGCATGAGTCACTGAAGATGGGGAAATGGAGAGAAAAGGGAGACTAACGTAAGGCGTCTGAAACGCAGTGTGGTATTTGCCGTGTGGCACTGAGATTGAGCCCTGATGGGAATTGGAGTGATAGGCGGGCTGATCCATGGGATCCGTGATGGCCGCTTGAGGCCTGCAGCATTGTATAACATGATTGCTGATTGTTTGACATTGCCCGTCTGTATTGTCCAACTTGTATTATTATGTGGTTCGTGTTGATTACGATGAGTTATAGTATCTGGGGAGATCGAGAGTGGTTGGACCCTGAACCCTGAAACCTAGATACTGGTTATGTCACGCCCCGGATCCCTTCTCGGGAATGCGGCATCCCGTTCCTGCGGAAGATACACCTCGCGCTCGCCTGGTTCACGATAAGCGACGGCCCAGGGATACTTTCACTTCGTCGCGACCAGACGACGACGCAACTTGCGCCAAATTCTCATACCTGCGGAAGCGTGCCTCCTATCCATACACACAAGCATACATAGCAAAGGGGTAGCATGGACAAGATAAACATAAACAACATTTCATAAATACGATTAGCGTTAGGTACAGACTACCAAAAGAAAAACCACTAGCTGAAGATCATCCTACGCTCTACTAATCCTCAAAACATCGGGATTCTGCCATGACTCAGTCCTCCTCGTCGGAACCCTCCACAGGGTCCTCCTCTGGATCCTCCTCCTCGGTATCCATCGCATCGCCCTCCTCGTGGCCATCTATCTCGGAGCGCCCTGGAGACGGCAACTCCTGCTTCGGGTCGGGGTCGATCACCTGGCCTCCATATTCTGCAGGCTGGAGCCAAAATGGGTCCTCCTCCATAGGAATCGGGGAATCTCTCTGGGGTCCCTCAAAGCCATGTAGGCCCTCTCTAAACCAAGCCTCAAATCTATGGGGCACTAAGTAAGGACCTCCCTGATCTACGAGCACAGTCGTCACATGCCTATGCCACAGGGTAGCATGCATATCAAAATGGAGGGTAACCTAGGTGTCCATCTGGATCGGCAGACCAAAAAGCATCGGTGGCACATCCATCACTGGCGACCTGGATCTGAAAAAGGCGGCAACCAACGCCAGTGAGTCGAGGACTCAGCAAGCTCACCACTAATCCTAGCGTAGGGTAGGATATACGAGTGGGGTCGGTCCTAACCAGTAACTAGGGTCTGGTACCCGGAGTCCAACGCTCTCGATCTCCCCAAATTTTCATCACACCTCATATAGTCGGTACGAGTTTCATCACAATGGTTCATGCAATAAAGACGGGCAATATCAACAATCAGCAATCATGGTATGCAATGCCACAGGCCTCAAACGGCCATCATAGATCCCAAGGACTAGCCCGCCTATCACTCCAATTCCCATCAGGGCTCTACCAACAGTGCCACACGGCATGCCACGCTGCGTCTCGGACGCCTTATGCTGGCCTCCCTTTTCTCTCCACTTCCCCTCCGGGCACAATCTCATGTCACCTCTCTAGTGACTCATGCAATGCTCTGAATGTATGCAGGGCCCAGATGATCACATCAATAACTCAACACCGAGCATGCATGCCAATAATCATAAGTGCAAGACAGAGCACATCAATCGACCAACTGATACATCTCATGATCAACGGGCCAAGCAGACATAGATCAATTATCTCTATTCACAAAGTTTCGACAATCCCAGTCCGCCTTGCATCTTAAACAAAAGTCTACCATACTATCAATTATCCAAGGACAATCCACTAATCGAGCCTGTAACAGTCTGAAAATTCGACCCAAATATCGGAATTTCTAAAAGAATGGAGACACTTCGTTAATACCCTCTGATCGACGCTCACTCAGGATTAGCTACCCTGAGATGACCAACCGAAGGGGAAAGGCTAACTGGGGAGAATTTTCCAAACAGCCGCCCGTTGGTCTGGGACAGAGACAGAGTCGTAAATTAATGAAATTGACCACGAAATGAAATCCGACTTCGGACAATCGAACTAGTAAGACAAACACAATTAAGAAATAAAGTCAGTTTCAGAAATGTCGCCAGAAGGGCAGACAGCCGGTGTACGTCGAGAAGCAAGACGTCAATGGAAAATTACCGAAATGCCCCCGGTGATTGCTCAGTCCTTAGGATTATTAGAATTAGGATTTTTGAGAGTAGATTCGATAAGTCGAAATCAAATCCTGTCTAAAATTCGTTTGCGCTCGAGACCCGATCGGTGCATTTGGCACGCAAATCGAGGCAAGTCAAATCAGTTGTCAAATCAATCGATGTCTTGTCAAATCCATCGGTCAATCATGGCACAAGTTCCCATGCAATCTATCAAGTCAAATCCAAGGTACAAAGTCACACCCATCAAGAGTACAAGTCTCATCACATACACTATTCCACCTAACCCACTACCATAATTTGAAATTTCCAAATATTAGACTTAAGCCTTCACTCTCTCTCTCCTCTCTCATTTCTCTCATTCGGCTCTCTCTCTCCCTTACTCTCCCTCCCGAAACCTCTCCTCCCTTCTCAACTCTCTCTCGGCTTCTCTCCCTCCCGTTGCCGTGCCGCCCGACCACCGCGGGCCGCCGTTGTCCGTCATTCTCCTCCGTCGTCGCCACCTCGAGCCGCCTTCGTCGTCGTCGATCATCGTCGTTCGGCCACCGCTCCTCACCGTCAACCACCCTCAACTCTTGGGCCTAGAGGAGCCTTGGAGCCGCCACCAACAGCCCCCCAACCGCCGGTCACCCACTCTTGGCCAAAAGCTCATTCGGCCGTTCCTCGCTCCGCCCTTCGTCGTCGTCGTTTCCAACCATTCCTGGTAAGCTCTACCACTAATCTTGGACTAGGCTAGTTGTATATGTGTATGTGGGGTGGTATTATGGGCTAGTGATTGTGATTAAGAAGGTTAGTGTGTGATTAAGGTTGGATTAGTTGAGGCTAATGGACTAGTATGCGGATTTGGGCCAAGAGAGGGGCTGTTAGCGTGTGAAATGGGCCTTAAAATGCTAAGTGTGGGCTGCAAATGATGAGGTAAGTGTGTGGTGGAGAGGCCGTGAGGTGTTATTGGGCTTAGGGGGCTTAACTTGCACTAATTTGATCAAAAACAAGTTAACGGGCCTAAGATATCCTAATGGACTTGCCAATGGACGAAACTAACAACTTGAATGGGCCTCAAAAACATGATTAGAGGGCTGCATTAGTAGGTTTGGGCGTGTACATTAGTGGGCCAAAGGAAAATAATGGGCTTGGGAATCTTAAATTCAAGTAATTGGGCCAAAACTAAACTAAATGGGCCTAATCCAACTAATGGACCACTAATGGACGAAAATCCACTTAAATCGGGCCTAATTTATGTCCATGAACACTAAGATATGAAACCCAAAAATGTATATGGGCTTGGGTTATCAAATTGGGCTTAAAATATTGGAAATGGGCCTAAATAGTAAACCCTTAAAAATGGGCTTGGGCCTCACACGAAATTAATAAAATAATAGGCCCAACCCATATGAATTAATTTAAGAATTAATTATTGGACCTCAACTATTGAAGTGGGCCTTGGGCCCAGCCGAGCTTAACTTGATTAACTAAGACAGTTAATTAGATTAGACTTTGGGTTATGGGCTCGAATTATGGATTGGCCTTGGGTAAGTAATAGCATGATGGAATCTTGTACAAGTTGTAAGGCAAGTTTAGACGAGCGATAGTTCGAGAGCCTTTTTTTGGAGAATGTTAATAAATTTCAAGTACTTGATCTTCGTATGTACAGTAAGATGAATATGAGATTCAGTGATGATGGAATGATGTGCTCTACTCTTGCGTTATATTCTTTGGCATGCATGCTCTGTGTTGAGTTATTGATGTGATCATCTGGGCCCTGCATACATTCAGAGCATTGCATGAGTCACTGGAGATGTGACATGGGATTGTGCCCTGAGGGGAAGTGGAGAGAAAAGGGAGACCAACGTAAGGCGTCAGAAACGCAGTGTGGTACGGGCCTATGTGGCACCGAGATTTATGCCGTGTGGCACTGTTGGTAGCGCCCTGATGGGAGATGGAGAGAAAAGGGAGGCCAGCATAAGGCGTCCGAGACGCAGCGTGGCATGCCGTGTGGCACTGTTGGTAGAGCCCTAATGGGAATTGGAGTGATAGGCGGGCTGATCCTTGGGATCTATGATGGCCGTTTGAGGCCTGTGGCATTGCATACCATGATTGCTGATTGTTGATATTGCCCGTCTTTATTGCATGAACCATTGTGATGAAACTCGTACCGACTATATGAGGTGTGATGAAAACTGGGGAGATCGAGAGCGTTGGACTCCGGGTACCAAACCCTAGTTACTGGTTAGGACCGACCCCACTTGTATATCCTACCCTACGCTAGGATTAGTGGTGAGCTTGCTGAGTCCTCGACTCACTGGCGTTGGTTGCCACCTTTTTCAGATCCAGGTCACCAGTGATGGATGTGCCACCGATGCTTTTTGGTCTGCCGATCCAGATGGACACCCAGGTTACCCTCCATTTTGATATGCACGCTACTCTGTGGCATAGGCATGTGACGACTGTACTCGTAGATCAGGGAGGTCCTTATTTAGTGCCCCATAGATTCGAGGCTTGGTTTAGAGAGGGCCTGCATGGTTTTGAGGGACCCCAGAGAGATTCCCCGATTCCCATGGAGGAGGACCCGTTTTGGCTCCAGCCTGCAGAATATGGAGGCCAGGTGATCGACCCCGACCCGAAGCAGGAGTTGCCGTCTCCAGGGCGCTTCGAGATAGATGGCCACGAGGAGGGCGATGCGATGGATACCAAGGAGGAGGATCCAGAGGAGGACCCTGTGGAGGATTCCGACGAGGAGGACTGAGTTATGGCAGAATTTCGATGGTTCGAGGATTTGGTTGTTAGCGTAGAAAGATCTGTGATTAGTAGTTTCTTTTTGGGAGTCTGTACCTAACGCTGATTATATTATGGAATGTTGATTTTGCTTATCTTGATTTTTGCTACCCCTTTGTCATGTATGCTTGTGTGTATGGATAGAAGGCACGCTTCCGCAGGTAAGAGAATTTGGCGCAAGCCGCGTCGTCTGGTCGCGACGAAAAGAAATTTTCCCTGGGCCGTCGCTTATCGTGAACCAGTCGAGCGCGAGGTGTATCTTCCGCAGGAACGGGGTGCCGCGCTCCCGAGTAGGGATCCGGGGCGTGACAGAGCCCATATAAACCAAGGTCTAATCTAATGAAGGGCCTCTAATTACTCAAGCTAAGTTCGACTGGGCCTAAGGCCCACTTCAATAGTTGAGGTCCAATGATTAATTCTTAAATTAATTCATATGGGTTGGGCCTATTTTTATTAATTTCGTGCAAGGCCCAAGCACATTTCTAAAGGTTTACTATTCAAGCCCATATTCATTATTTTAGGCCCAATTCAAGTACCCAAGCCCACATACATTTTTGGGTTTCATTCTTTAATTTTCATGGACTTAATTTAGGCCCAATTTAAGTGAATTTTCGTCCATTAGTGGCCCATTAATTAGATTAGGCCCATTTTGTTTAGTTTTGGCCCAATTACTTAATTTTAAAGCTTTCAAGCCCATTAGTTCCCTTTTGCCCTTTAAGTACACGCCTAAGCCCACACTCGCAGCCCACAATTTACGTTTTTAAGGCCCGTTCAAGTTATTAGTTTCGTCCATGGGCGAGTCCTTTGGAATGTCTCCGGCCCGTTAGCTTATTTTGGGTTAAATTGGTCCAAATTAAGTCCCCTAGGCCCATTAGTTGGTTCGGCCCATCCCTCACACGCCTACTCTTCTCATCGCAGCCCACAAATACCTTTTTGAAGCCCAAGTTCACTCACCAGCAGCCCCTTAAATTGGCCCAATCAAGATTTCAACATGTTAGCCTAAGGTAAACTTAATCTTAATCTCATTTCAAACCCACATCAAGCCTAATCAACCTCTAACATACCATCTTACACGCATATACTACTAACCTAGGCTAGAATTAGTAGTAGAGCTTACCTAAACGGGTTGGGTTGGAGTAGACGACGACGGAAGACACCGAGCGGCTCAAAATGGCCCTCAGCCAAAGAAGGATGGTCGGCGTTTGGGGGCTGATCCGGCGCCTTCCAAGGCTTTCCAAGGACCTAGAATGATGGTTGCACATGCCAAAAGAAGTGAGGAACCATGGAAAGGCAAGGTGACTCGGCCGGGTCCAAAATGAAGCGAAACGACGAGCCGAACGACGAAGGAAAACGGGGCTATTTAGGGTGTTCCATGGGGTGTTCCAGCCATGGAATACAACTAGAAGTGAGCTAGGAAGACTTACCAAGGGAAGCTACGAGGATGGCGGTGGCTGGGAGGGCCGAACGGCGGCGACGATGGAGGAGCTCGGGCGGACGACGGCGACGGCAAGGAGAAGAAGAAGGAGAAGAAAATAAAGAAGAGAGGGAGAGAGGGAATGCTCGGCCGAATGGGAGAAAAATGAGAGAGGAGAGAGAGTGAGGTTTTCATCCAAGTATATAGCCAAAATTTCAAATAATGGGTAAGTGGGATTAGGTAGAATAGTGATATGGATTTGTACTTTGGTGTGACATTAGTACCTTGACATGTTGATTGATTTATGGATTGACTTGCATTGGGAATTGGACCAAGATTGACTTGTCTTGGAAATTGAACCATGATGTGATTGATGTGATTGACAAGACGTTTGATTGATTTGACAACTGATTTGACTTGCCTCGATTTGCGTGCCAAATGCACCGATCGGGTCTCGAGCGCGAACGAATTTTAGACAGGATTTGATTTTGATTAGCCGAATCTACTCTCAAAAATCCTAATTCTATTAATCCTAAGGACTGAGCATTTACCGGGGGCATTTCGGTAATTTTCCATTGACGTCTTGCTTCTCGACGTACACCGGCTGTCTGCCCTTCTGGTGACATTTCTGAAACTGACTTTATTTCTTAATTGTGTTTGTCTTACTAATTCGATTGTCCGAAGTCGAAATTCATTTCGTGGTCAATTTCATTAATTTACGACTCTGTCTCTGTCTCAGACCAACGGGCGGCTGTTTGGAAAATTCTCCCCAGTTAGCCTTTCCCCTTCGGTTGGTCATCTCAGGGTAGCTAATCCTGAGTGAGCGTCGATCAGAGGGTATTAACGAAGTGTTTCCATTCCTTTAGAAATTCCGATATTTGGGTCGAATTTTCAGACTGTTACAGGTTAGGACCGACCCCACTTGTATATCCTACCCTACGCTAGGATTAGTGGTGAGCTTGCTCAGTCCTCGACTCACTGGCGTTGGTTGCCTCCTTTTACAGATCCAGGTCACTAGTGATGGCCGCTCCGCCGATGCTTTTTGGACTGCCGATTCAGATGGACACTCACATCACCCTCCATTTTGACATGCACGCTACCCTGTGGCATAGGCATGTGACGACTGTACTAGTAGATCAGGGTGGACCCTACCTTGTACCCCATAGGTTCGAGGCTTGGTTTAGAGAGGGCTTTCATGGCTTTGAGGGACCCCAGAGAGATTCCCCGATACCCATGGAGGAGGACCCATTCTGGCTGCAGCCTGCCGAGTATGGAGGCCAGGTGATCGACCCCGACCCACTGCAGGAGTTGCCGTCCCCGGGACGATCTGAGATTGATGGCCACGAGGAGGGCGATGCCATGGATACAGACGAGGAGGATCCAGAAGAAGACCCCGTGGAGGATTCTGACGAGGAGCCTGAGGAGGACTGAGTTTCTGATGCTGGTCTAGTATTTTGATGTTAGTGAGGGCGTAGGTTAGGCAGCAGGTTGTGGTTTCTTTTTGGGGTCTGTACCTAACGCTTGATATGTATATAATGCTGTTTGTATTTACTCTGTCTATGCTACCCTCTGTTCTGTATGCTTGTATGTATGGTTAGGAGGCACGTTTCCGCAGGTTCGTAAGTTTATTGAGGACGCGTCGTCTGGTTGCGACGAAGAGATTCATCCTGGGCCGTCGAACTTTGGAAACCAGGCGAGCGCGAGATGTATCTTCCGCAGGGACGGGATGCTGCGTTCCCGAATAGGGATCCGGGGCGTGACAGCCCATCAACCATGCACGGCCCACCTCTAGCACGCCTATCCCGTACATTGCAGCCCACACTTAACATTTCTAAGCCAAATTTGCATGCCAACAGCCCCCAAGTTCGCCCAAACGAAGTTCCCTTGAGTTGACTTAATGTGCATTTCACAAAATTGTTCAATATATGCCTAACCGAAATCACTAAACCTTCCATACACCATACCACACTCAAATACATCTAACCTAAGCCAAGGTTAGTGGTAGAGCTTACCTATTTCGGCTCGGGACGACAACGAAAGCTGGAGAGGTACCGGGCGGCCGAGAGAGCTCACGGCAAGGGAGGAAGGGGCGGCGGTTACCGACGGTTCCAATGGGCAACCAAGGCCTAAAAACATTAGCTTTACATGTTAGAATGGTGGGGAAGTGAGCGGAACAAGCTGGGATAGGCCGAATGGCCACGGTGAAGCATCGACGGAGGAAGAGCATGGGAAAGGGAGCGGCTGGTCGGGGTATTTCACGGGTTCTCAAGCCAAGAATTTAGGAGTTTGAAGTTTAGAAGGCTTACCAAGGTGATGAGGCAACGTGGAGGAGCCGACGGCGGCAGAACGATGAGGAAACGACGGCGACGTGGGCGGCGGACGGGCGGTGCTCCACGGGCGGCCGAAGAAGAGAACGAAGGAGAAGAATGAGAGGAAAAAGAAGGAGAAATGAAGGAGAGGAGAGAGAGAGAGGGCCGGCCAAATGCTTTATAAGGGAGAGAGAGATTATGAGAAAATGATAAAATCAAAGGAAAATCAAGATAATGGGAGTTGGTGGCATGAATAGTGACATGATGTGTACTTTGATGTGAGCTTGAATGACACTTGATTGACTTGATGGATTGCATTGGAAATTGTGCCATGATGTGATTGATTGATTGACAAGACATCGATTGATTCGACAACCGATTTGACTTGTCTCGATTTGCGTGCCAAATGCACCGATCGGGTCCCGAGCGCGAATGAATTTCAGACAGGATTTGATTTCGATTTACCGAATCTACTCTCAAAAATCCTAATTTAACTAATCCTAAGGACTGAGCATTTACCGGGGGCATTTCGGTGATTTTCCAATCACGTCTTGCTTCACAACGTACACCGGCTGTCTGCCCTTCTGGCGACATTTCTGAAACTGATCTCATTTCTTAATTGTGTTTATCTTACTGATTCGATTGTCCAAAATCGGATTTCATTTTGTGGTCAATTTCATTAAATAATGACTCTATCTCTGTCTCAGACCAACGGGCGGCCGTTTGGAAAATTCTTCCTAGATAGCCTTTCCCCTTCGGTTAGTCATCTCAGGGTAGCTAATCCTGAGTGAACGTCGATCAGAGTGTATCAACGAAGTATTTCCATTCATTTAGAAATTCCGATAATTTGGTCGAATTTTCAAACTGTTACACTCATCCTCGCTAAGACTCACACCTAAAACAAACGAAATTCCCATTCAGGAATTCGGAATTCTAAATCTAGCAACCAAGCTTTCGTCTACTATCGCGTCCACTGACATGTGTATGCATGTAAATAGTCGCTGCAGCTTAAATGCAGTTGAACCCGGTCGACATCTAGACTTACCCTGAAAATGCACAACCTAGGCCACTCTGTCCGCCACCTCAACTAGAAGCCTGTCGGGAGCCGCTTCCTTGATCAGGTCTCTACCCCGGCGACCACTCCCCGCCCTCATCGTTTCTTGGTGCGAACAGTTGTCCCAAGTTACCCACAGACAGAGTGAATCCCATTCCACGTGTCCCATACCACGCTTCATTACAGTTTTTTAGACGTTCCGTTAATCCCGTCCCATACCAGGCTGACGGTTACCAAATCCAACAACATGAGATGCATGCACTTTTCGAATCCAAATTCCAAATTTAAATCGTTTCCATTTCTAAACCCCTTTTTTTCCTTTCCAAACTCATTTTTCTTTAAATGCAGAAATCCATGCAATGCATGATGGTCAAGCAGCGCGCGACAGCTGACTAGGCATACAAACACAAGCAACACCTAACAAGTTAACCACTTAGCAATCAGCAATCAAGCGCCCTACTCATGGGGCTCTGCCTTAGAACCTTACCTTAGGTCCTGACGCACCTGCAACTTAGTTCAGAATACCTCTACCTCAGTCTACTCTAGGCAACCAATTGAACTAAGCATTCACATGCGCCAATCAATTCATGCATTGTACCCTTTCCTATCCTTAGGTCTAGGGTCGGTCTATCTAACTACCCCAAAATTGTAACAGTCTGAAAATTCGACCCAAATATCGGAATTTCTAAAGGAATGGAAACACTTCGTTAATACCTCTGATCGACCCTCACTCAGGATTAGCTACCCTGAGATGACCAACCGAAGGGGAAAGGCTAACTGGGGAGAATTTTTCCAAACAGCCGCCTGTTGGTCTGAGATAGAGACAGAGTCGTAAATTAATGAAATTGACCACGAAATGAAATCCGACTTCGGACAATCGAATTAGTAAGACAAACACAATTACGAAATAAAGTCAGTTTCAGAAATGTCGCCAGAAGGGCAGACAGCCGGTGTACGTCGAGAAGCAAGACGTCAATGGAAAATTACCGAAATGCCCCCGGTAAATGCTCAGTCCTTAGGATTAATAGAATTAGGATTTTTGAGAGTAGGTTCGACTAATCGAAATCAAATCCTGTCTGAAATTCGTTCGCGCTCGAGACCCGATCGGTGCATTTGGCACGCAAATCGAGGCAAGTCAAATCAGTTGTCAAATCAATCGATGTCTTGTCAATCAATCAATCAAATCCATCGGTCAATCATGGCACAATTTCCAAGGCAATCCATCAAGTCAATGTCAAGTACACATGTCTTGTAAAATTCAAATCAAGGTCACTATTCACTTACTATTCACCTCACCTAACACACTACCCCCTCTCACTTAAGTCTCTTCTCTCTCTCTCCTCCCTCATTCTCTCATTTTCGGCCACCCTCCTCTCTCCCCCTCTCCCGAAATCTCTCTCCCTCCCGTGCTTGTCTCTCTCGGCCCTCTCTCCCTCCGCCACCGTCGCCGCCGCCGCCGAGCCCTCCGGCCACCGCCGATCCTCCTCAACTTTAGGTAAGTCTTCCTAGCTTACTCTTGATCATTTACCACGGCTTGGACCCCCACGAAAAGCCCGAAACAGCCCGCCTCCTCATCGTCGTTTTCTTCGTCGTTTCGCTTCCATTAGAACCCGAACTTGTTCCACCTTATTTCCTTGCATCCCTCATGTCTTTGGCTTGGCAAATGGTCACCTTAGGACCCTTGGAACTCCGTGGAACCGCCGGAACAGCCACCGTTGCCGCCGCTTCCCTCCCTAAGCCGTGAGCTCCAACCGGCCGTTCCTTGCTCCGCCTCGCGTCGTCGTCATTTCCAACCCATATCCGGTAAGCTCTACCCCTAATCTTGGTTTAGGTTAGTAATATACGTTTGTGGAACGCCAATAGAGGCCGATTATGATGATTTTTAGTAGAGATTGCATGGTTCAAGCCTAGACAAGTAAGGTTGCGTTATGTACTTAGTGCAAGGGGTTAAACTAAGAGCTTGGAGGCTTGTAAGGGGGCTGGATTTCGGTTTACATGGCTGTGGGTATACGGTTTGAATGAGTATGGGGTGGATCTAAGTGTGTTGATGGGCTCCAACACTTAAACTACATGATTCGGGCTTAATATGAGCTACCGGGCTTGGATGCAACCAATGGACTTGCCAATAGACGAAACTAACAACTTGAACGGGCCATAAAAACGTGAAAAGTGGGCTGCAAATGTGGGCTTAGGCGTGTACTTAATGGGCCGAAGGGAAATAATGGGCTTGAAAGCTTTAAAATTAAGTAATTGGGCCAAAACTAATCAAAATGGGCCAAATCTAGCTAGTGGGCCACTAATGGACGAAAATCCTCTTAAATTGGGCCTAAATTAAGTCCATGAACATTAAAGAATGAAACCCAAAAATGTATATGGGCTTGGATATTCAAATTGAGCCTAAAATAATGAATATGGGCTTGAATAGTAAACCTTTAGAAATGGGCTTGGGCCTCACACGAATTTAATAAAATAATAGGCCCAACCCATATGAATTAATTTAAGAATTAATCATTGGACCTCAACTATTGAAGTGGGCCTTAGGCCCAGTCGAACTTAGCTTGAGTAATTAGAGGCCTTTCATTAGATTAGACCTTGGTTTATATGGGCTCGATTAGTGGATTGTCCTTGGATAATTGATAGTATAGTAGACTTTTGTTTAAGATGTAAGGCGGACTTGGATTATCGAAACTTTGTGGATAGAGATAATTGATCTACGTCTGCTTGGCTCGTTGATCATGAGATGTATCAGTTGGTCGATTGATGTGCTCTGTCTTGCACTTATGATTATTGGCATGCATGCTCTGTGTTGAATTATTGATGTGATCATCTGGGCCCTGCATACATTCAGAGCATTGCATGAGTCACTGGGAATGTGACATGAGATTGTGCCCTGAGGGGAAGTGGAGAGAAAAGGGAGACCAACGTAAGGCGTCAGAAACGCAGTATGGTACGGGCCTATGTGGCACCGAGATTCATGCCGTGTGGCACTGTTGGTAGCGCCCTGATGGGAGATGGAGAGAAAAGGGAGGCCAGCATAAGGCGTCCGAGATGCAGCGTGGCATGCCGTGTGGCACTGTTGGTAGAGCCCTGATGGGAATTGGAGTGATAGGCGGGCTGATCCATGGGATCTGTGATGGCCGTTTGAGGCCTGTGGCATTTGCATAATGTTATTGCTGATTGTCGATATTGCCCGTCTGTATTGCATGAATTGTTGTGACGAAACTCGTATTGGCTATATGAGGCGTGATGATAACTGGGGAGATCGAGAGCGTTGGACTCCGAGTACCAAACCCTAGTTACTAGTTAGGACCGACCCCACTCGTATATCCTACCCTACACTAGGATTAGTGGTGAGCTTGCTGAGTCCTCGACTCACTGGCGTTGGTTGCCACCATTTTCAGATCCAGGTCGCCAGTGATGGATGTGCCCCCGATGCTTTTTGGTCTGCCGATCCAGATGGACACCCAGGTTACCCTCCATTTTGATATGCACGTTACCCTGTGGCATAGGCATGTGACGACTGTGCTCGTAGATCAGGGAGGTCCTTACTTAGTGCCCCATAGATTCGAGGCTTGGTTTAGAGAGGGCCTACATGGCTTTGAGGGACCCCAGAGAGATTCCCCGATTCCCATGGAGGAGGACCCGTTTTGGCTCCAGCCTGCAGAATATGGAGGCCAGGTAATCGACCCCGACCAGAAGCAGGAGTTGCCGTCTCCAGGGCGCTCCGAGATAGATGGCCACGAGGAGGGCGATGCGATGGATACCAAGGAGGAGGATCCAGAGGAGGACCCTGTGGAGGATTCCGACGAGGAGGACTGAGTTATGGCAGAATCCCGATGTTTTGAGGATTAGTAGAGCGTAGGATGATCTACAGCTAGTGGTTTTCTTTTGGTAGTCTGTACCTAACGCTAATCGTATTTATGAAATGTTGTTTATGTTTATCTTGTCCATGCTACCCCTTTGCTATGTATACTTGTGTGTATGGATAGGAGGCACGCTTCCGCAGGTATGAGAATTTGGCGCAAGTGTCATCGTCTGGTCGCGACGAAGAGAAAGTATCCCTGGGCCGTCGCTTATCGTGAACCAGGCGAGCGCGAGGTGTATCTTCTGCAGGAACGGGATGCCGCGTTCCCGAGAAGGGATCCGGGGCGTGACATCACCGTTCGAGTGGTATCAGAGCAAGGTCAGCTCGATACGAGACCGTTCGAGGTTTGGAGTGATAAGGCTGATGATTTTGGGGTAGTTAGTTAGACAGACCCTAGACCTAAGGATTAGGAAGGGTAGAATGCATGATTTGATTGGCGCATGTGATTGCTTAGTGGAATTGATTGTCTAGAGTAACCTTGGGATAAGGTATTTCATGCTAAGCTGCAGGTGCGTCAGGACCTGAGGTAAGGTTCTATGGCAGAGCCCCATGAGTTGGGCGCTTGAATGATAATTGCTGAATGTTAGTCTGTGAGGTATTGCATGTGATTGTATGCCTAGTCGGCTGTCGTGCGCTGCTTGACCATCATGCATTGCATGATTTCTGCACCGAAAGCAAAATGGTTTAGAAATGGAAGATTATTGTTGAAAAAGGAGATTTGGATTTTGAAAGAAATGCATGCATTCATGTTGTTGGATTTGGTGACCGTCAGCCTGGTATGGGACAGGATTGGCGGGACGTCTAAAAACTGTGATGAAGCGTGGTATGGGACACGTGGAGTGGGATTCTCTTTGTCTATGAATTTCTTAGGACAACTGTTCGCACCAAGAAACGATGAGGGCGGGGAGTGGTCGCCGGGGCAAAGACCTGATCAAGGAAGCGGCTCCCGACAGGCTTCTAGTTGAGGTTGCGAACAGAGTAGCCTGGGTTATGCATTTGCAGGGTTGAGTCTAGATGTCGACCGGGTTCAACTACATTTAAGCTGCAGCGATTATTTACATGCATATACATGTCAGTGGACGCGACAGTAGACGAAAGCTTGGTTGCTAGATTTAGAGTTCCAAATTCCTGAATGGGAATTTCGTTGTTTTAGGTGTAAGTGTTAGCAAGGATGAGCAATAGGGGCAGAAGACCGACTGCTGGTGCATCGAGCTCGAGGGGCCGTGAATCTGAAGGAGACCCCAGAATCGAAGAGATGATGAGGGTGCTGACGGAAGTGAGCAACTTGATGGCTAGGCAAGCTGCTGAGAGAGCTGCCACTGTTGCCCAAGCAGCTGAGGCCGCCTTGGCCGCTGCGAATGGAGCCAATGGAGGCAATGGGCATGGAAATGGTGGACGTCAGACTCATCATATGGTGGAGCAATTTCTGAAGTTGCAGCCGTCGAAGTTTGATGGCAGTGGTGGTCCAGAAGTAGCTGCCTTGTGGATCGAGCAGCTGGAGAAGGCTTTCTCCGTGTTGGGTTGCGCAGATGAGGAGAAAGTCTCGTTGGCAACTTATCAACTTCAGGGTACTGCAGATGATTGGTGGAAAGCCACCAAAGGACGAGTCTTTCCGGATGGTATGAGGCCGAGCTGGACCGCCTTCTGTACAGCATTCAATGGCAAGTATTTCTCTGAGGCAGCCTAGGAAAGGAAAATGGAAGAGTTTATCAGGCTCCGCCAAGGATCACTGACTGTGGACCAGTATGAAGGTGAATTTGCCAGGCTGTCCAAGTTCGCACGAAGGCTGATTGACGACCCATAGGATAAGGCCAGGAGATTCAGGGAAGGATTGAGGCCCGAGTTGAAGAGTATGATCATCGCCACCGGGCTAAGGGACTACAATGAGATCTATGAGCGAGCCCTGGCAATAGAGCGGGATCTGCAAGAAAAGGCCGCCGCACCTGGGTCGCGGTTTGTGCCAAGAGGGAACTTTAGAGACTTTGGCAAGAGGCCAATGAAGGACAACCGCAGGTTCGTTCCACCTGCAAGGAGAACCCTGGGAAAACCATCGTTCTCTGGGAATCAGGTCTGCCGTGACTGTGGCAGGAGGCATGGGAACAGCCCTTGCCCAAGGAAAACTGGAGGCTGCTTTGGATGTGGCCAAACGGGGCATATTCTGAGGAACTGCCCGAGGAAGGGTCAGAGACCCCCGTTCCAGCACTAACAATAGCAACAGCCGCAGATGGTGAACGCTCCGCAAGGAAACCAGAACCGTCCGCCTGCTCAGGGACGAGTATATGCAATGGCGCGCAAGGACACTGAGAATGCGCTGGGGGTGATCATAGGTACCGTTTCTCTTTGTGGTCATACCGCTTATGCCTTGTTTGATCCGGGAGCGTCGCACTCTTTCGTATCTGCACGTTTTGTTGAGTTATCTGGGATGAATGTTAAGCCATTAGATGTGACCTTGCATGTAACCACCCCGTTGAAGGATAGAGTAATTATTGCGTTAGGATGTAAGGGGTGTAAGTTAGCTCTGGGCGATAGGCAAGAAGAAATTGACTTAGCTGTTCTGCCCATGTATGATTTTGATGTGATTGTTGGCATGGATTGGCTAGTTAGGCATGGTGCAGTGGTAGACTGTAGTAGGAGTATCATACAGCTAAACCCAGTAGGCCACCCTGGGTATGAATTTAAGGGAAATCGTGGAGGAACGTCGATTCCTTGGATCTCATCTTTAGAGGCGACCAAGTTAATGGATGAAGGTTGCTTGGGATTTTTGGCATCAGTATTAGATTCGTTTGCCCTAGAAATGAAGTTAGAAGAAGTGCCTGTAGTAAGTGAGTATCCAGATGTATTTCCTCAAGAGTTGCCTGGATTGCCACCTGAGCGTGAAGTAGAATTTATGATTGAATTGGCACTTGGAACGGAGCCGATCTCGAAAGCACCGTATAGGATGTCGTTATCGGAATTGAAGGAATTGAAGGTGCAAATGCAAGAGCTGCTGGATAAAGGATTTATCCGCCCCAGTGCTTCACCATGGGGAGCTCCGGTGCTGTTTGTTAAGAAAAAGGATGGATCACTAAGGCTGTGCATCGATTACAGACAGCTGAACCAAGTGACGATCAAGAATAAGTATCCTCTACCAAGGATTGATGACCTGTTCGACCAACTTGAAGGCGCTTGCGTGTTCTCCAAGAAAGACCTAAGGACAGGCTATCACCAGTTAAGGATTAAGAAAGAGGATGTGCCTAAGACTGCTTTTAGGACGAGGTATGGGCACTATGAGTTCACCGTTATGCCGTTTGGATTGACAAATGCTCCAGCCGCATTTATGGATATGATGAATCGAGTGTTCAAGGAGTTTCTGGATCAGTTTGTGATAGTCTTCATTGATGACATATTAGTGTATTCGAAGAGTTCTGAGGACCACGAAGAACACTTAAGGATCGTCCTGCGAACGCTAAGGGAACACTCGCTGTACGCGAAGTTTAGTAAGTGTGAGTTCTGGCTGAGCAGAGTGGCATTTCTTGGTCATATAGTATCTGGAGAAGGGATATCAGTGGACCCATCTAAGATTGAAGCCGTAGAGAAATGGCCGAGACCTACGACCGTGACGGAAGTGCGAAGTTTCCTTGGATTGGCTGGGTATTATAGACGCTTCGTGGAAAGATTCTCTGTGATAGCGTCTCCTCTGACGCGTTTGTTGAAGAAGGAAACAAAGTTTCAATGGACTGAGAAATGCGAGGAGAGTTTTCAGGAGTTGAAGGATCGATTGACTTCCGCACCAGTCTTAACCATTCCGTCTGGACCAGGAGGATTTGAGATATACAACGATGCGTCATTAAGAGGATTGGGGTGTGTCTTGATGCAGCATGGACGAGTGGTAGCTTATGCATCTCGACAGTTGAGGCCGCATGAGATGAATTACCCGACGCACGACTTGGAGTTAGCTGCGATTGTCTTTGCATTGAAGATTTTGAGGCATTATCTGGTGGGAGAGAAATTCCAGATTTTTACGGACCATCAGAGTTTGAAGTATCTGTTCTCGCAGAAGGAGTTGAATATGAGGTAGCGTCGTTGGATGGAGTTGTTGAAGGACTACGACTGCGATATTTTGTACCATCCAGGAAAGGCGAATAAGGTGGCAGATGCTCTGAGTAGGAAGTCGAGCATTGCGCATATGATGGTCAAGGAGTGGACATTACTGGAGGAAATTAGAGACTCTGAGTTTAAGATGGAGGTTGGAAGCCTCTCGAGTCTGCTGGCTACCTTGCAGATCGAGCCAGAGATTCAGCTAAGGATCAAAGAGTTGCAGTCTACGGACCCCGAGATACGGAAGATTGTGTTAAGGAATGCAGAAGAGAGAAAGGCTGAGTTTCAAGTGACTGCTGACGGAACGTTGAAGTTTAGAGGACGTCTGTGCGTGCCTAATGACGAGGCGCTAAAAGAGAAGATTTTGTCTGAGGCGCACAGGAGTAACTACAGTATTCATCCAGGAAGTACAAAGATGTATCAGAATTTGCGTCAGCACTATTGGTGGAATGGTATGAAAGTGGACGTGGCTAAGCATGTAGCCAAGTGCTTGACCTGTCAGCAAGTAATGGCACAGCATTATAAGCCTGGAGGACTGCTACAACCTTTGGAGATTCCAGAATGGAAATGGGAGCATGTCACTATGGATTTCGTGACAGGACTGCCGAGAAGTCAGAGAGGCAATGATTCGATCTAGGTAATCGTGGACAGACTGACGAAATCAGCGCACTTCATCGCAGTGCGAAAGGACTCTACGCTGGAAAGGTTGGCTGAGTTGTATGTGAGGCAGATTGTGAGGATTCATGGAGTGCCAGTAAGTATCGTATCTGATAGAGATCCTCGTTTCACCGCTACATTTTGGAAGAGTCTGCAGGGTGCTTTGGGAACAGAGTTGAGATTTAGTACAGCTTACCACCCTCAGACAGATGGTCAGTCGAAAAGGACGATACAGACCTTGGAAGACATGCTGAGAGCTTGTGTAATTGATTTCAAAGGAGGTTGGGAAGAGCAGTTGCATTTGGTGGAATTTGCCTACAACAACAGTTACCAGCAGAGTATCAGGATGGCACCATTTGAGGCACTGTATGGAAGGGCCTGTAGAACGCCAATCTGTTGGGACGAAGTTGGTGAGAAAAGCATAACAGGCCCAGAATTAGTACAGCAGTCAGTTGAGGCAGTCAGAGTGATCAGAGACAGATTGAGGACTGCGCAGAGTAGGCAGAAGAGTTATGCAGACAAGAGACGTAAGCCATTGGAATTCCAAGTTGGAGATCATGTGTTTCTGAAGGTGTCGCCGATGCGAGGACTATCTCGGTTTGGCAAGAAAGGAAAGTTGAGTCCAAGATTTGTTGGGCCATTCGAGATCCTGGAGAAGATCGGGACACTAGCTTATCGTCTAGCATTGCCGCCGAACTTATCGCAGATTCATAATGTGTTTCATGTTTCAATGCTTCGAAAGTACGAGCCGGACCCTGGCCATATACTCGATCATGAAGTCATTGAAATGGATGACCGCGTCTCATACGTGGAAAGGCCAGTAAGAATTGAAGATCGCAAGGAGCAAGTCTTAAGGAATAAGACAATTCCGCTAGTCAAGGTTATCTGGGAACACCATGGAACTGAAGGAGCTACTTGGGAAAGCGAGGATGAAATGAAGAAGAAGTATCCGTACCTGTTTGAGTAAATCGATGTAATCTCCATTTTTGTTGTAAGGATTGGTGGATGTAAATTTCGAGGACGAAATTTTTATAAGAAGGGAAGAATTGTAACAGTCTGAAAATTCGACCCAAATATCGGAATTTCTAAAGGAATGGAAACACTTCGTTAATACCTCTGATCGACCTTCACTCAGGATTAGCTACCCTGAGATGACCAACCGAAGGGGAAAGGCTAACTGGGGAGAATTTTTCCAAACAGCCGCCTATTGGTCTGAGATAGAGACAGAGTCGTAAATTAATGAAATTGACCACGAAATGAAATCCGACTTCGGACAATCGAATTAGTAAGACAAACACAATTACGAAATAAAGTCAGTTTCAGAAATGTCGCCAGAAGGGCAGACAGCCGGTGTACGTCGAGAAGCAAGACGTCAATGGAAAATTACCGAAATGCCCCCGGTAAATGCTCAGTCCTTAGGATTAATAGAATTAGGATTTTTGAGAGTAGGTTCGACTAATCGAAATCAAATCCTGTCTGAAATTCGTTCGCGCTCGAGACCCGATCGGTGCATTTGGCACGCAAATCGAGGCAAGTCAAATCAGTTGTCAAATCAATCGATGTCTTGTCAATCAATCAATCAAATCCATCGGTCAATCATGGCACAATTTCCAAGGCAATCCATCAAGTCAATGTCAAGTACACATGTCTTGTAAAATTCAAATCAAGGTCACTATTCACTTACTATTCACCTCACCTAACACACTACCTCCTCTCACTTAAGTCTCTTCTCTCTCTCTCCTCCCTCATTCTCTCATTTTCGGCCACCCTCCTCTCTCCCCCTCTCCCGAAATCTCTCTCCCTCCCGTGCTCGTCTCTCTCGGCCCTCTCTCCCTCCGCCACCGTCGCCGCCGCCGCCGAGCCCTCCGGCCACCGCCGATCCTCCTCAACTTTAGGTAAGTCTTCCTAGCTTACTCTTGATCATTTACCACGGCTTGGACCCCCACGAAAAGCCCGAAACAGCCCGCCTCCTCATCGTCGTTTTCTTCGTCGTTTCGCTTCCATTTGAACTCGAACTTGTTCCACCTTATTTCCTTGCATCCCTCATGTCTTTGGCTTGGCAAATGGTCACCTTAGGACCCTTGGAACTCCGTGGAACCGCCGGAACAGCCACCGTTGCCGCCGCTTCCCTCCCTAAGCCGTGAGCTCCAACCGGCCGTTCCTTGCTCCGCCTCGCGTCGTCGTCATTTCCAACCCATATCCGGTAAGCTCTACCTCTAATCTTGGTTTAGGTTAGTAATATACGTTTGTGGAACGCCAATAGAGGCCGATTATGATGATTTTTAGTAGAGATTGCATGGTTCAAGCCTAGACAAGTAAGGTTGCGTTATGTACTTGGTGCAAGGGGTTAAACTAAGAGCTTGGAGGCTTGTAAGGGGGCTGGATTTCGGTTTACATGGCTGTGGGTATACGGTTTGAATGAGTATGGGGTGGATCTAAGTGTGTTGATGGGCTCCAACACTTAAACTACATGATTCGGGCTTAATATGAGCTACCGGGCTTGGATGCAACCAATGGACTTGCCAATAGACGAAACTAACAACTTGAACGGGCCATAAAAACGTGAAAAGTGGGCTGCAAATATGGGCTTAGGCGTGTACTTAATGGGCCGAAGGGAAATAATGGGCTTGAAAGCTTTAAAATTAAGTAATTGGGCCAAAACTAATCAAAATGGGCCAAATCTAGCTAGTGGGCCACTAATGGACGAAAATCCTCTTAAATTGGGCCTAAATTAAGTCCATGAACATTAAAGAATGAAACCCAAAAATGTATATGGGCATGGATATTCAAATTGGGCCTAAAATAATGAATATGGGCTTGAATAGTAAACCTTTAGAAATGGGCTTGGGCCTCACACGAATTTAATAAAATAATAGGCCCAACCCATATGAATTAATTTAAGAATTAATCATTGGACCTCAACTATTGAAGTGGGCCTTAGGCCCAGTCGAACTTAGCTTGAGTAATTAGAGGCCCTTCATTAGATTAGACCTTGGTTTATATGGGCTCGATTAATGGATTGTCCTTGGATAATTGATAGTATAGTAGACTTTTGTTTAAGATGTAAGGCGGACTTGGATTATCGAAACTTTGTGGATAGAGATAATTGATCTACGTCTGCTTGGCTCGTTGATCATGAGATGTATCAGTTGGTCGATTGATGTGCTCTGTCTTGCACTTATGATTATTAGCATGCATGCTCTGTGTTGAATTATTGATGTGATCATCTGGGCCCTGCATACATTCAGAGCATTGCATGAGTCACTGGGAATGTGACATGAGATTGTGCCCTGAGGGGAAGTGGAGAGAAAAGGGAGACCAACGTAAGGCGTCAGAAACGCAGTGTGGTACGGGCCTATGTGGCACCGAGATTCATGCCGTGTGGCACTGTTGGTAGCGCCCTGATGGGAGATGGAGAGAAAAGGGAGGCCAGCATAAGGCGTCCGAGACGCAGCGTGGCATGCCGTGTGGCACTGTTGGTAGAGCCCTGATGGGAATTGGAGTGATAGGCGGGCTGATCCATGGGATCTGTGATGGCCGTTTGAGGCCTGTGGCATTTGCATAATGTTATTGCTGATTGTCGATATTGCCCGTCTGTATTGCATGAATTGTTGTGACGAAACTCGTATTGGCTATATGAGGCGTGATGATAACTGGGGAGATCGAGAGCGTTGGACTCCGAGTACCAAACCCTAGTTACTAGTTAGGACCGACCCCACTCGTATATCCTACCCTACGCTAGGATTAGTGGTGAGCTTGCTGAGTCCTCGACTCACTGGCGTTGGTTGCCACCATTTTCAGATCCAGGTCGCCAGTGATGGATGTGCCCCCGATGCTTTTTGGTCTGCCGATCCAGATGGACACCCAGGTTACCCTCCATTTTGATATGCACGCTACCCTGTGGCATAGGCATGTAACGACTGTGCTCGTAGATCAGGGAGGTCCTTACTTAGTGCCCCATAGATTCGAGGCTTGGTTTAGAGAGGGCCTACATGGCTTTGAGGGACCCCAGAGAGGTTCCCCGATTCCCATGGAGGAGGACCCGTTTTGGCTCCAGCCTGCAGAATATGGAGGCCAGGTGATCGACCTCGACCCGAAGCAGGAGTTGCCGTCTCCAGGGCGCTCCGAGATAGATGGCCACGAGGAGGGCGATGCGATGGATACCGAGGAGGAGGATCCAGAGGAGGACCCTGTGGAGGATTCCGACGAGGAGGACTGAGTTATGGCAGAATCCCGATGTTTTGAGGATTAGTAGAGCGTAGGATGATCTACAGCTAGTGGTTTTCTTTTGGTAGTCTGTACCTAACGCTAATCGTATTTATGAAATGTTGTTTATGTTTATCTTGTCCATGCTACCCCTTTGCTATGTATGCTTGTGTGTATGGATAGGAGGCACGCTTCCGCAGGTATGAGAATTTGGCGCAAGTGTCGTCGTCTGGTCGCGACGAAGAGAAAGTATCCCTGGGCCGTCGCTTATCGTGAACCAGGCGAGCGCGAGGTGTATCTTCCGTAGGAACGGGATGCCGCGTTCCCGAGAAGGGATCCGGGGCGTGACAAAAATCAACATCCTTATCACTCCAAAACCTCGAACGGTCTCCTATCGAGCTGACCTTGCTCTGATACCACTCGAACGGGGATGACGCCCTGAACCCTAATCGGGCACACGGCATCCCGTTCCTGCTGAAGATTCTCATCCTCGCTCGTCGGGTTTACGATACGCGACGGCCCAGGAGAACCTATCGTCGCGACCAGACGATGCGTCCTTCATCGAACTCTCGTACCTGCGGAAACGTGCCTCCTATCCATACATACATACATACAGAACAGAGGGGTAGAACAAACAATATAAACACAAATAACAATATATACACATAACAACATCAGCGTTAGGTACAGACCCCCAAAATCTTACCACAACATACAGTCAAACCTACGCTCCCCTTAACATCAAAATACTAAACCAGCATCAGGGACTCAATCCTGCTCAGGCTCCTCGGAATCCTCCACGGGGTCCTCTTCTGGGTCCTCCTCATCGGTATCCATGGCATCGCCCTCCTCGTGGCCATCAATCTCAAAACGTCCAGGAGACGGCAACTCCTGTACTGGGTCGGGGTCGATCACCTGGCCTCCATACTCAGCAGGCTGTAGCCAGAATGGGTCCTCCTCCATGGGTATCGGGGAGTCACGCTGCGGTCCCTCAAAGCCATGAAGGCCCTCTCTAAACCACGCCTCGAACCTATGGGGTACAAGGTAGGGTCCACCCTGATCTACTAGTACAGTCGTCACATGCCTATGCCATAGTTTAGCGTGCATATCAAAATGGAGGGTGATTTGAGTGTCCATCTGAATCGACAGTCCAAAAAGCATCGGGGGTGCAACCATCACTGGCGTCTAAGATCTGAAAAGGAAGGTAACCACCACCAGTGAGTCGAGAACTCAGCAAGCTCACCACTAATCCTAGCGTAGGGTAGGGTATACATGTCACGCCCCGGATCCCTTCTCGGGAACGCGGCATCCCGTTCCTGCGGAAGATACACCTCGCGCTCGCCTGGTTCACGATAAGCGGCGGCCCAGGGATACTTTCTCTTCGTCGCGACCAGACGACGCAACTTGCGCCAAATTCTCATACCTGCGGAAGCGTGCCTCCTATCCATACACACAAGCATACATAGCAAAGGGGTAGCATGGACAAGATAAACATAAACAACATTTCATAAATACGATTAGCGTTAGGTACAGACTACCAAAAGAAAAACCACTAGCTGTAGATCATCCTACGCTCTACTAATCCTCAAAACATCGGGATTCTGCCATGACTCAGTCCTCCTCGTCGGAATCCTCCACAGGGTCCTCCTCTGGATCCTCCTCCTCGGTATCCATCGCATCGCCCTCCTCGTGGCCATCTATCTCGGAGCGCCCTGGAGACGGCAACTCCTGCTTCGGGTCGGGGTCGATTACCTGGCCTCCATATTCTGCAGGCTGGAGCCAAAACGGGTCCTCCTCCATGGGAATCGGGGAATCTCTCTGGGGTCCCTCAAAGCCATGTAGGCCCTCTCTAAACCAAGCCTCGAATCTATGGGGCACTAAGTAAGGACCTCCCTGATCTACGAGCACAGTCGTCACATGCCTATGCCACAGGGTAACGTGCATATCAAAATGGAGGGTAACCTGGGTGTCCATCTGGATCGGCAGACCAAAAAGCATCGGGGGCACATCCATCACTGGCGACCTGGATCTGAAAATGGTGGCAACCAACGCCAGTGAGTCGAGGACTCAGCAAGCTCACCACTAATCCTAGTGTAGGGTAGGATATACGAGTGGGGTCGGTCCTAACTAGTAACTAGGGTTTGGTACTCGGAGTCCAACGCTCTCGATCTCCCCAGTTATCATCACGCCTCATATAGCCAATACGAGTTTCGTCACAACAATTCATGCAATACAGACGGGCAATATCGACAATCAGCAATAACATTATGCAAATGCCACAGGCCTCAAACGGCCAACACAGATCCCATGGATCAGCCCGCCTATCACTCCAATTCCCATCAGGGCTCTACCAACAGTGCCACACGGCATGCCACGCTGCATCTCGGACGCCTTATGCTGGCCTCCCTTTTCTCTCCATCTCCCATCAGGGCGCTACCAACAGTGCCACACGGCATGAATCTCGGTGCCACATAGGCCCGTACCATACTGCGTTTCTGACGCCTTACGTTGGTCTCCCTTTTCTCTCCACTTCCCCTCAGGGCACAATCTCATGTCACATTCCCAGTGACTCATGCAATGCTCTGAATGTATGCAGGGCCCAGATGATCACATCAATAATTCAACACAGAGCATGCATGCCAATAATCATAAGTGCAAGACAGAGCACATCAATCGACCAACTGATACATCTCATGATCAACGAGCCAAGCAGACGTAGATCAATTATCTCTATCCACAAAGTTTCGACAATCCAAGTCCGCCTTACATCTTAAACAAAAGTCTACTATACTATTAATTATCCAAGGACAATCCACTAATCGAGCCCATATAAACCAAGGTCTAATCTAATGAAGGGCCTCTAATAAATCAAGCTAAGTTCGACTGGGCCTAAGGCCCACTTCAATAGTTGAGGTCCAATAACTAATTCTTAAATTAATTCATATGGGTTGGGCCTATTATTTTATTAATTTCGTGCAGGGCCCAGCCCATTTCTAAAGGTTTACTATTCAAGCCCATATTCATTATTTTAGGCCCAATTCAAGTACCCAAGCCCATATACATTTTGGGTTTCATTCTTAAATTTTCATGGACTTAATTTAGGCCCAATTTAAGTGGATTTTCGTCCATTAGTGGCCCACTAACTAGATTTGGCCCATTTTGATTAGTTTTGGCCCAATTACTTGATTTTTAAGGCTTTCAAGCCCATTAGTTCCCTTTGGCCCATTATGTACACGCCTAAGTCCACATTTGCAGCCCACTAATCATGTTTTCAAGGCCCATTAAGATGGTGGATATCAACCATTAGTAAGTCCATTAGTTGTATTTAGGCCCGGTAGGTCGTATTAGGTCCGATTCAAGTGATTTAAGTCTCGAAGCCCATTAATCCCTTTCGGTCCACCCTATACACGCCTAGACCGAACACTCACAGCCACGTATACCACATTTCCAGCCCTCTACAAGTCTCCAAACGCTTAGTTTAACCTCTTGCACTAAGCACATAACACAACCTTACTTGTCTAGGCTCGAACCATGCAATCTCCTCACTAAAATCATCATAATCGGCCTCTATTAACATTCCATAAATGCATATCACTAACCTAAGCAAAGATTAGGGGTAGAGCTTACCGGATATGGGTTGGAAATGACGACGACGCGAGGCGGAGCGAGAATGGCCGGGAGGGCTTTTCGGCCTACAAGGAGATTCGGGTGGCTTGGTCGACAAACGGCTTTAAAGGGTCATGGAAAATGAAAACAAGGGAGCTTGGAATACTTACCAGGAGGGAGGAAACAAAGTTTCAATGGACTGAGAAGTGCGAGGAAAGTTTTCAGGAGTTGAAGGATCGATTGACTTCCGCACCAGTCTTAACTATTCCGTCTGGACCAGGAGGATTTGAGATATACAGCGATGCGTCATTAAGAGGATTGGGGTGTGTCTTGATGCAGCATGGACGAGTGGTAGCTTATGCATCTCGACAGTTGAGGCCGCATGAGATGAATTACCCGACACACGACTTGGAATTAGCTGCGATTGTCTTTGCATTGAAGATTTGGAGGCATTATCTAGTGGGAGAGAAATTCCAGATTTTTACGGACCATCAGAGTTTGAAGTATCTGTTTTCGCAGAAGGAGCTGAATATGAGACAGCGTCGTTGGATGGAGTTGTTGAAGGACTACGACTGCGATATTTTGTACCATCCAGGAAAGGCGAATAAAGTGGCAGATGCTCTGAGTAGGAAGTCGAGCGTTGCGCATATGATGGTCAAGGAGTGGACATTACTGGAGGAAATCAGAGATTCTGAGTTCAAGGTCGAGGTAGGAAACCTCTCGAGTCTGATGGCTACGTTGTAGATCGAACCAGAGATTCAGCTAAGAATCAAGGAGATGCAGTCTACGGACCCGGACATTCAGAAGATTGTGATGATGAATGTAGAGGAGAGAAAGGCCGAGTTCCAAGTGACTGCAGATGGAGTATTGAAGTTTAGAGGACGTCTGTGCGTGCCTAATGACGAGGCGCTAAAGGAAAAGATTTTGTCCGAGGCACACAGAAGTAACTACAGTATTCATCCAGGGAGTACTAAGATGTATCAGAATTTGCGTCAACACTATTGGTGGAATGGAATGAAGGTGGATGTGGCTAAGCATGTAGCTAAGTGTCTGACGTGCCAACAGGTAAAGGCACAGCATTGTAAGCCTGGAGGATTATTACAACCATTGGAAATCCCAGAGTGGAAATGGGAGCATGTCACTATGGATTTTGTGACAGGATTGCCAAGAAGTCAGAGAGGCAATGATTCGATTTGGGTAATAGTGGACAGACTAATGAAATCAGCTCATTTCATTGCAGTACGAAAGGACTCTACCTTGGAAAAGTTGGCTGAATTGTACGTAAGGCAGATAGTGAGATTGCATGGGGTACCAGTAAGTATTGTATCAGACAGAGATCCTCGCTTCACCGCTACATTTTGGAAGAGTCTGCAAGGTGCGCTGGGAACAGAGCTGAGATTCAGTACAGCCTACCACCCTCAGACTGATGGTCAGTCGGAAAGGACGATACAGACTTTGGAAGACATGCTGAGAGCTTGTGTGGTTGATTTCAAAGGAGGTTGGGAAGAGCAGTTGCATTTGGTGGAATTCGCCTACAACAACAGCTACCAGCAGAGTATCAGGATGGCACCATTTGAGGCACTGTATGGGAGGGCCTGCAGAACTCCAATCTGTTGGGACGAAGTTGGTGAGAAAAGCATAACAGGACCCGAATTAGTGCAGCAGTCAATTGAGGCAGTCAGAGTGATCAGAGACAGATTGAGGACTGCGCAGAGTAGGCAGAAGAGTTATGCAGACAAGAGACGTAAGCCATTGGAATTCCAAGTTGGAGATCATGTGTTTCTGAAGGTGTCGCCGATGCGAGGACTATCTCGGTTTGGCAAGAAAGGAAAGTTGAGTCCAAGATTTGTTGGGCCATTCGAGATTTTGGAGAAGATCGGGACATTAGCTTATCGTCTTGCACTGCCGCCGAACTTATCGCAGATTCATAATGTGTTTCATGTTTCGATGCTTCGAAAGTACGAGCCGGACCCTGGCCATATACTCGATCATGAAGTCATTGACGTGGATGACCGCGTCTCATACGTGGAAAGACCAGTAAGGATAGAAGATCGTAAGGAGCAAGTCTTGAGGAACAAGACAATACCGCTGGTCAAGGTTATCTGGGAGCACCATGGGACTGAAGGAGCGACTTGGGAAAGCGAGGATGAAATGAAGAAGAAGTACCCATATCTGTTTGAGTAGATCGATGTAATCTCCATTTTGTTGTAAGGATTGGTGGATGTAAATTTCGAGGACGAAATTTTTATAAGAAGGGAAGAATTGTAACAGTCTGAAAATTCGACCCAAATATCGGAATTTCTAAAAGAATGGAGACACTTCGTTAATACCCTCTGATCGACGCTCACTCAGGATTAGCTACCCTGAGATGACCAACCGAAGGGGAAAGGCTAACTGGGGAGAATTTTCCAAACAGCCGCCCGTTGGTCTGGGACAGAGACAGAGTCGTAAATTAATGAAATTGACCACGAAATGAAATCCGACTTCGGACAATCGAACTAGTAAGACAAACACAATTAAGAAATAAAGTCAGTTTCAGAAATGTCGCCAGAAGGGCAGACAGCCGGTGTACGTCGAGAAGCAAGACGTCAATGGAAAATTACCGAAATGCCCCCGGTAAATGCTCAGTCCTTAGGATTAATAGAATTAGGATTTTTGAGAGTAGATTCGACTAATCAAAATCAAATCCTGTCTAAAATTCGTTCGCGCTCGAGACCCGATCGGTGCATTTGGCACACAAATCGAGGCAAGTCAAATCAGTTGTCAAATCAATCAATGTCAAGTCAAACCATCGGTCAATCATGGCACAAGTTCCAAGGCAATCCATCAAGTCAAATCTAAGTACATCAAGAGTACACATCATGTCCATGTCACTATTCCACCTAATTCCACCTACCATTATTTTGAATTTTTGTTTTATCTTGAATAAACTCTCTTCTCTCTCTCTTCACCCCTCATTCTCTCATTCGGCACTCTCTCTCCCTCACTCTCCCTCCCGAAACCTCTCCTCCCTTCTCAACTCTCTCTCGGCTTCTCTCCCTCCCGTTGCCGTGCCGCCCGAGCACTCCTCCACCGCGGGCCGCCGTTGTCCGTCATTCTCCTCCGTCGTCGCCACCTCGAGGTAAGCCTCTCTCCTCCCTTCTCCTTGTTGTCCCGTGGCCATGAGAGCCCTTGAAACCACACCTCAACCTCACCGTCCATCTCTCTCTCGGTGGCCCTTGTGTAGCCGCCTTCGTCGTCGTCGATCATCGTCGTTCGGCCACCGCTCCTCACTGTCAACCATCCTCACTCCTTGGTAAGTATTCCAAGCTCCCTTGTTTTCATTTTCCATGACCCTTTAAAGCCGTTTGTCGACCAAGCCACCCGAATCTCCTTGTAGGCCGAAAAGCCCTCACGGCCATTCTTGCTTCGCCCGTCGTCGTCGTCATTTCCGCCCCATTTTCCGGTAAGCTTTACTCCTAATTCTAGTTTAGGTTAGTAGTATATGCATGTGGAAGGGCGTGCTAGAGATGGTTAGGCTTGTTATGTAGCTAAGATGGGTTGATGTACAAATTACCTTAAGCTATCTTGTGAGAATCATGTTTGGGCCAAAGGAGGGGGCTGTCCATGAGTTATTAGGGCTTGAAATTATTCCATATGGGCTGTGAATGTTGCTTTAGGCGTGTGGTAAAGAGGCCGTGAGGTGCAATTGGGCTTGGAGGGCCTAAATCACACTAATTTGATCAAAAACGAACTATCGGGCCAAGATACAATTAGTAGGCTTGCTTATGGACGTGAATAGAAATCTAAGGGGGCCTTGAAATCCTGATTAGTGGGCTGCAAATGTGGGCTTAGGCGTGTACCTAATGGGCCAAAGGACAATAATGGGCTTGGAAGCCTTAAAATTTAGTAATTGGGCCAAAACTAATTAAGATGGGCCAAATTTAGTCAATGGGCCACTAATGGACGAAAATTCACTTAAATTGGGCCTAAATTAAGTCCATGATCATTAAAGAATGAAACCCAAAAATGTATATGGCCTTGGGTAATTGAATTGGGCTTAAAATGACGAATATGGGCCTGAATAGTAAACCTTTAGAAATGGGCCTGGGCCTTGCACGAAATTAATAAAATAACAGGCCCAACCCATATGAATTAATCTAATAATTAATTATTGGACCTCAACTATTGAAGTGGGCCTTTGGTCCAGTCGAACTTGACTTGATTAACTAAGACCCTTAATTAGATTAGACCTCGGGTTATATGGACTTGAATTATGGATTGGCCTTGGGTAAGTAATCGTATGATGGAACCTTGTACAGGTTGTAAGGCAAGGTTAGACGAGCAATAGTTCGCGAGTAGAAGTATTTGATCTTCGTATGTACAGTAAGGTGAATGTGAGATTCAATGATGATTGATTAATGTGCTCCACCTTGCGCTTATGATTGTCTGCATGCATGCTCTGTGTTGAATGATTTGATGTGATCATCTGGGCCCTGCATACATTCAGAGCATTGCATGAGTCACTGGAGATGTGACATGAGATTGTGCCCCGAGGGGAAGTGGAGAGAAAAGGGAGACCAACGTAAGGCGTCAGAAACGCAGTGTGGTACGGGCCTATGTGGTACCGAGATTTATGCCGTGTGGCACTGTTGGTAGCGCCCTGATGGGAGATGGAGAGAAAAGGAAGGCCAGCATAAGGCGTCCGAGACGCAGCGTGGCATGCCGTGTGGCACTGTTGGTAGAGCCCTGATGGGAATTGGAGTGATAGGCGGGCTGATCCGTGGGATCGATGATGGCCGTTTGAGGCCTGTGGCATTTGCATAATGTTATTGCTGATTGTTGATATTGCCCGTCTGTATTGCATGAATTGTTGTGACGAAACTCGTATGGGCTATATGAGGCATGATGATAACTGGGGAGATCGAGAGCGTTGGACTCCGGGTACCAAACCCTAGTTACTGGTTAGGACCGACCCCACTAGTATATCCTACCCTACGCTAGGATTAGTGGTGAGCTTGCTGAGTCCTCGACTCACTGGCGTTGGTTGCCACCTTTTTCAGATCCAGGTCACCAGTGATGGATGTGCCACCGATGCTTTTTGGTCTGCCGATCCAGATGGACACCCAGGTTACCCTCCATTTTGATATGCACGCCACCCTGTGGCATAGGCATGTGACGACTGTACTCGTAGATCAGGGAGGTCCTTATTTAGTGCCCCATAGATTCGAGGCTTGGTTTAGAGAGGGCCTGCATGGCTTTGAGGGACCCCAGAGAGATTCCCCGATTCCCATGGAGGAGGACCCGTTTTGGCTCCAGCCTGCAGAATATGGAGGCCAGGTGATCGACCCCGACCCGAAGCAGGAGTTGCCGTCTCCAGGGCGCTCCGAGATAGATGGCCACGAGGAGGGCGATGCGATGGATACCGAGGAGGAGGATCCAGAGGAGGACCCTGTGGAGGATTCCGACGAGGAGGACTGAGTTATGGCAGAATTCCGTTGGTTCGAGGATTAGGTTGTTAGCGTAGGAAGATCTGTGATTAGTAGTTTCTTTTTGGGAGTCTGTACCTAACGCTAATTATATTATGAAATGCTGATTTTGCTTATCTTGATTTTGCTACCCCTTTGCTATGTATGCTTGTGTGTATGGATAGGAGGCACGTTTCCGCAAGTATGAGAATTTGGCGCAAGTTGCGTCGTTTGGTCGCGACGAAGAGAAAATATTCCTGGGCCGTCGCGTAGCGTAAACCAGATGAGCGCGAGGTGTATCTTCCGCAGGAACGGGATGCCGCATTCCCGAGTAGGGATCCGAGGCGTGACATCCCCGTTCGAGTGGTATCAGAGCAAGGTCAGCTCGATACGAGACCGTTCGAGGTTTTGGAGTGATAAGGATGTTGATTTTGGGGTAGTTAGATAGATAGACCCTAGACCTAAGGATTAGGAAGGGTAGAATGCATGATTTGATTGGCGCATGTGATTGCCTAGCCGAATCGATTGTTTAGAGTAGCCTTTGGGTAAGGTGTTTTGTGCTAAGCTGCAGGTGCGTCAGGACCTGAGGTAAGGTTCTAAGGCAGAGCCCCATGAGTTGGGCGCTTGATTGCTGATTGCTAAATGTTAGTCTGTGAGGTATTGCATGTGGTTGTATGCCTAGTCGGCTGTCGCGCGCTGCTTGACCATCATGCATTGCATGATTTCTGCACCGAAAGCAAAATGGTTTAGAAATGGAAAATCATTGTTGAAAAAGGAGATTTTGATTTTGAAAGAAATGCATGCATTCATGTTGTTGGATTTGGTGACCGTCAGCCTGGTATGGGACAGGATTGACGGGACGTCTAAAAACTGTGATGAAGCGTGGTATGGGACACGTGGAGTGGGATTCTCTTTGTCTATGAATTTCTTAGGACAACTGTTCGCACCAAGAAACGATGAGGGCGGGGAGTGGTCGCCGGGGCAAAGACCTGATCAAGGAAGCGGCTCCCGACAGGCTTCTAGTTGAGGTTGCGAACAGAGTGGCCTGGGTTATGCATTTGCAGGGTTGAGTCTAGATGTCGACCGGGTTCAACTGCATTTAAGCTGCAGCGATTATTTACATGCATATACATGTCAGTGGACGCGACAGTAGACGAAAGCTTGGTTGCTAGACTTAGAGTCCTGGATTCCTGAATGGGAATTTCGTTGTTTTAGGTGTGAGTGTTAGCAAGGATGAGCAATAGGGGCAGAAGACCGACCGCCGGTGCATCGAGCTCGAGGGCTCCTGAATCTGAAGGGGACCCTAGGATCGAGGAGATGATGAGAGTCCTGACTGAAGTGAGTAACCTGATGGCTAGGCAAGCTGCTGAGAGAGCTGCCACTGTAGCCCAAGCAGCTGAGGCCGCCTTGGCCGCTGCGAATGGCGCCAATGGAGGCAATGGGCATGGAAATGGTGGACGTCAGACTCATCATATGGTGGAGCAGTTTCTGAAGTTGCAGCCGTCGAAGTTCGATGGCAGTGGTGGTCCAGAGGTAGCTGCCTTGTGGATCGAGCAGCTGGAGAAGGCTTTCTCCGTGTTGGGTTGCGCAGACGAGGAAAAGGTTTCGTTGGCAACTTATCAGCTTCAGAGTACTGCAGATGATTGGTGGAAAGCCACCAGAGGACGAGTCTTTCCGGATGGCATGAGGCCGAACTGGGCTGCTTTCTGTGCAGCATTCAATGGAAAGTATTTTTCTGAGGCAGCCCAGGAGAGGAAAATGGAAGAGTTCATCAGGCTCCGCCAAGGATCGCTGACTGTGGACCAATATGAGGGCGAATTTGCCAGGCTGTCCAAGTTCGCACGAAGGCTGATCGACGACCCATGGGACAAGGCCAGGAGATTCAGGGAAGGATTGAGGCCTGAGTTGAAAAGTATGATCATCGCCACTGGGCTAAGGGACTACAATGAGATTTATGAGCGTGCTCTGGCGATAGAGCGAGATCTGCAGGAGAAGGCCGCCGCATCTGGATCGCGGTTCGTGCCAAGAGGGAACTTCAGAGATTTTGGCAAGAGGCCAGTGAAGGACAACCGCAGGTTTGTCCCACCTGCGAGGAGAACCCTGGGAAAGCCATCATTCCCTGGGAATCAGGTCTGCCGTGACTGTGGCAGGAGGCATGGGAACAGTCCTTGCCCGAGAAAGATTGGAGGCTGCTTTGGATGTGGCCAGACGGGACATATCCTGAGGAACTGCCCGAGGAAAGGTCAGAGACCCCCGTTCCAGCAACAGCAACAGCCGCAGATGGTGAACGCTCCGCAAGGAAACCAGAATCGTCCGCCTGCTCAGGGACGAGGATATGCAATGGCGCGCAAGGACACTGAGAATGCGCCAGGGGTGATCACAGGTACCGTTTCTCTCTGTGGTCATACCGCTTATGCCTTGTTTGATCCGGGAGCATCGCACTCTTTCGTATCTGCACGTTTTGTTGAGTTGTCTGGGATGAATGTTAAGCCATTGGATGTGACCTTGCATGTAACCACCCCGTTGAAGGATAGAGTAATTATTGCGTTAGGATGTAAGGGGTGTAAGTTAGCTCTGGGCGATAAGCAAGAAGAAATTGACTTAGCTGTTCTGCCCATGTATGATTTTGACGTGATTGTTGGCATGGATTGGTTGGTTAGACATGGGGCAGTGGTAGACTGTAGTAGGAGTATCATACAGCTAAACCCAGTAGGCCACCCTGGGTATGAATTTAAGGGAAATCGTGGAGGAACGTCGATTCCTTGGATCTCATCTTTAGAGGCGACCAAGTTAATGAATGAAGGTTGCCTGGGATTTTTGGCATCAGTGTCAGATTCGACTGCTCAAGAGGTGAAGTTGGAGGAAGTGCCTATAGTAAGTGAGTATCCAGATGTATTTCCTCAAGAGTTGCCTGGATTGCCACCAGAGCGTGACGTAGAGTTTGTGATTGAATTGGCACCTGGAACGGAGCCGATCTCGAAAGCACCGTATAGGATGTCGTTATCGGAATTGAAGGAATTGAAGGTGCAAATGCAAGAGCTACTGGATAAAGGATTTATCCGCCCCAGTGCTTCACCATGGGGAGCTCCGGTGCTATTTGTTAAGAAGAAGGATGGATCACTAAGACTGTGCATCGATTACAGACAGCTGAACCAAGTGACGATCAAGAATAAGTATCCTCTACCAAGGATTGATGACCTGTTCGACCAACTTCAAGGTGCATGTGTGTTCTCCAAGATAGACCTAAGGACAGGCTATCACCAATTGAGGATTAAGAAGGAGGACGTGCCCAAGACTGCCTTTCGGACGAGGTATGGGCACTATGAGTTCACAGTTATGCCGTTTGGATTGACGAATGCTCCGGCCGCATTTATGGACATGATGAATCGAGTGTTCAAGGAGTTTTTGGATCAGTTTGTGATAGTCTTCATTGATGACATATTGGTGTATTCGAAGAGTTCTGAGGACCACGAAGAACACTTAAGGATCGTCCTGCGGACGTTAAGAGAACATTCGCTGTATGCGAAGTTTAGTAAGTGTGAGTTCTGGCTGAACAGAGTGGCGTTTCTTGGTCATATAGTATCCGGAGAAGGAATATCAGTGGACCCATCTAAGATTGAAGCAGTGGAGAAATGGCCGAGACCTACGACCGTGACGGAAGTACGAAGTTTCCTTGGATTGGCTCGGTATTATAGACGCTTCGTGGAAAGATTCTCTGTGATAGCGTCTCCTCTGACGCGTTTGTTGAAAAAGGAAACAAAGTTTCAATGGACTGAGAAGTGCGAGGAAAGTTTTCAGGAGTTGAAGGATCGATTGACTTCCGCACCAGTCTTAACTATTCCGTCTGGACCAGGAGGATTTGAGATATACAGCGATGCGTCATTAAGAGGATTGGGGTGTGCCTTGATGCAGCATGGACGAGTGGTAGCTTATGCATCTCGACAGTTGAGGCCGCATGAGATGAATTACCCGACACACGACTTGGAATTAGCTGCGATTGTCTTTGCATTGAAGATTTGGAGGCATTATCTAGTGGGAGAGAAATTCCAGATTTTTACGGACCATCAGAGTTTGAAGTATCTGTTTTCGCAGAAGGAGCTGAATATGAGACAGCGTCGTTGGATGGAGTTGTTGAAGGACTACGACTGCGATATTTTGTACCATCCAGGAAAGGCGAATAAAGTGGCAGATGCTCTGAGTAGGAAGTCGAGCGTTGCGCATATGATGGTCAAGGAGTGGACATTACTGGAGGAAATCAGAGATTCTGAGTTCAAGGTCGAGGTAGGAAACCTCTCGAGTCTGATGGCTACGTTGCAGATCGAACCAGAGATTCAGCTAAGAATCAAGGAGATGCAGTCTATGGACCCGGACATTCAGAAGATTGTGATGATGAATGTAGAGGAGAGAAAGGCCGAGTTCCAAGTGACTGCAGATGGAGTATTGAAGTTTAGAGGACGTCTGTGCGTGCCTAATGACGAGGCGCTAAAGGAAAAGATTTTGTCCGAGGCACACAGAAGTAACTACAGTATTCATCTAGGGAGTACTAAGATGTATCAGAATTTGCGTCAACACTATTGGTGGAATGGAATGAAGGTGGATGTGGCTAAGCATGTAGCTAAGTGTCTGACGTGCCAACAGGTAAAGGCACAGCATTGTAAGCCTGGAGGATTATTACAACCATTGGAAATCCCAGAGTGGAAATGGGAGCATGTCACTATGGATTTTGTGACAGGATTGCCAAGAAGTCAGAGAGGCAATGATTCGATTTGGGTAATAGTGGACAGACTAATGAAATCAGCTCATTTCATTGCAGTACGAAAGGACTCTACCTTGGAAAAGTTGGCTGAATTGTACGTAAGGCAGATAGTGAGATTGCATGGGGTACCAGTAAGTATTGTATCAGACAGAGATCCTCGCTTCACCGCTACATTTTGGAAGAGTCTGCAAGGTGCGCTGGGAACAGAGCTGAGATTCAGTACAGCCTACCACCCTCAGACTGATGGTCAGTCGGAAAGGACGATACAGACTTTGGAAGACATGCTGAGAGCTTGTGTGGTTGATTTCAAAGGAGGTTGGGAAGAGCAGTTGCATTTGGTGGAATTCGCCTACAACAACAGCTACCAGCAGAGTATCAGGATGGCACCATTTGAGGCACTGTATGGGAGGGCCTGCAGAACTCCAATCTGTTGGGACGAAGTTGGTGAGAAAAGCATAACAGGACCCGAATTAGTGCAGCAGTCAATTGAGGCAGTCAGAGTGATCAGAGACAGATTGAGGACTGCGCAGAGTAGGCAGAAGAGTTATGCAGACAAGAGACGTAAGCCATTGGAATTCCAAGTTGGAGATCATGTGTTTCTGAAGGTGTCGCCGATGCGAGGACTATCTCGGTTTGGCAAGAAAGGAAAGTTGAGTCCAAGATTTGTTGGGCCATTCGAGATTTTGGAGAAGATCGGGACATTAGCTTATCGTCTTGCACTGCCGCCGAACTTATCGCAGATTCATAATGTGTTTCATGTTTCGATGCTTCGAAAGTACGAGCCGGACCCTGGCCATATACTCGATCATGAAGTCATTGACGTGGATGACCGCGTCTCATACGTGGAAAGACCAGTAAGGATAGAAGATCGTAAGGAGCAAGTCTTGAGGAACAAGACAATACCGCTGGTCAAGGTTATCTGGGAGCACCATGGGACTAAAGGAGCGACTTGGGAAAGCGAGGATGAAATGAAGAAGAAGTACCCATATCTGTTTGAGTAGATCGATGTAATCTCCATTTTGTTGTAAGGATTGGTGGATGTAAATTTCGAGGACGAAATTTTTATAAGAAGGGAAGAATTGTAACAGTCTGAAAATTCGACCCAAATATCGGAATTTCTAAAAGAATGGAGACACTTCGTTAATACCCTCTGATCGACGCTCACTCAGGATTAGCTACCCTGAGATGACCAACCGAAGGGGAAAGGCTAACTGGGGAGAATTTTCCAAACAGCCGCCCGTTGGTCTGGGACAGAGACAGAGTCGTAAATTAATGAAATTGACCACGAAATGAAATCCGACTTCGGATAATCGAACTAGTAAGACAAACACAATTAAGAAATAAAGTCAGTTTCAGAAATGTCGCCAGAAGGGCAGACAGCCGGTGTACGTCGAGAAGCAAGACGTCAATGGAAAATTACCGAAATACCCCCGGTAAATGCTCAGTCCTTAGGATTAATAGAATTAGGATTTTTGAGAGTAGATTCGACTAATCAAAATCAAATCCTGTCTAAAATTCGTTCGCGCTCGAGACCCGATCGGTGCATTTGGCGCGCAAATCGAGGCAAGTCAAATCAGTTGTCAAATCAATCAATGTCAAGTCAAACCATCGGTCAATCATGGCACAAGTTCCAAGGCAATCCATCAAGTCAAATCTAAGTACATCAAGAGTACACATCATGTCCATGTCACTATTCCACCTAATTCCACCTACCATTATTTTGAATTTTTGTTTTATCTTGAATAAACTCTCTTCTCTCTCTCTTCACCCCTCATTCTCTCATTCGGCACTCTCTCTCCCTCACTCTCCCTCCCGAAACCTCTCCTCCCTTCTCAACTCTCTCTCGGCTTCTCTCCCTCCCGTTGCCGTGCCGCCCGAGCACTCCTCCACCGCGGGCCGCCGTTGTCCGTCATTCTCCTCCGTCGTCGCCACCTCGAGGTAAGCCTCTCTCCTCCCTTCTCCTTGTTGTCCCGTGGCCATGAGAGCCCTTGAAACCACACCTCAACCTCACCGTCCATCTCTCTCTCGGTGGCCCTTGTGTAGCCGCCTTCGTCGTCGTCGATCATCGTCGTTCGGCCACCGCTCCTCACCGTCAACCATCCTCACTCCTTGGTAAGTATTCCAAGCTCCCTTGTTTTCATTTTCCATGACCCTTTAAAGCCGTTTGTCGACCAAGCCACCCGAATCTCCTTGTAGGCCGAAAAGCCCTCACGGCCATTCTTGCTTCGCCCGTCGTCATCGTCATTTCCGCCCCATTTTCCGGTAAGCTTTACTCCTAATTCTAGTTTAGGTTAGTAGTATATGCATGTGGAAGGGCGTGCTAGAGATGGTTAGGCTTGTTATGTAGCTAAGATGGGTTGATGTACAAATTACCTTAAGCTATCTTGTGAGAATCATGTTTGGGCCAAAGGAGGGGGCTGTCCATGAGTTATTAGGGCTTGAAATTATTCCATATGGGCTGTGAATGTTGCTTTAGGCGTGTGGTAAAGAGGCCGTGAGGTGCAATTGGGCTTGGAGGGCCTAAATCACACTAATTTGATCAAAAACGAACTATCGGGCCAAGATACAATTAGTAGGCTTGCTTATGGACGTGAATAGCAATCTAAGGGGGCCTTGAAATCCTGATTAGTGGGCTGCAAATGTGGGCTTAGGCGTGTACCTAATGGGCCAAAGGACAATAATGGGCTTGGAAGCCTTAAAATTTAGTAATTGGGCCAAAACTAATTAAGATGGGCCAAATTTAGTCAATGGGCCACTAATGGACGAAAATTCACTTAAATTGGGCCTAAATTAAGTCCATGATCATTAAAGAATGAAACCCAAAAATATATATGGCCTTGGGTAATTGAATTGGGCTTAAAATGACGAATATGGGCCTGAATAGTAAACCTTTAGAAATGGGCCTGGGCCTTGCACGAAATTAATAAAATAACAGGCCCAACCCATATGAATTAATCTAATAATTAATTATTGGACCTCAACTATTGAAGTGGGCCTTTGGTCCAGTCGAACTTGACTTGATTAACTAAGACCCTTAATTAGATTAGACCTCGGGTTATATGGACTTGAATTATGGATTGGCCTTGGGTAAGTAATCGTATGATGGAACCTTGTACAGGTTGTAAGGCAAGGTTAGACGAGCAATAGTTCGCGAGTAGAAGTATTTGATCTTCGTATGTACAGTAAGGTGAATGTGAGATTCAATGATGATTGATTAATGTGCTCCACCTTGCGCTTATGATTGTCTGCATGCATGCTCTGTGTTGAATGATTTGATGTGATCATCTGGGCCCTGCATACATTCAGAGCATTGCATGAGTCACTGGAGATGTGACATGAGATTGTGCCCCGAGGGGAAGTGGAGAGAAAAGGGAGACCAACGTAAGGCGTCAGAAACGCAGTGTGGTACGGGCCTATGTGGTACCGAGATTTATGCCGTGTGGCACTGTTGGTAGCGCCCTGATGGGAGATGGAGAGAAAAGGAAGGCCAGCATAAGGCGTCCGAGACGCAGCGTGGCATGCCGTGTGGCACTGTTGGTAGAGCCCTGATGGGAATTGGAGTGATAGGCGGGCTGATCCGTGGGATCGATGATGGCCGTTTGAGGCCTGTGGCATTTGCATAATGTTATTGCTGATTGTTGATATTGCCCGTCTGTATTGCATGAATTGTTGTGACGAAACTCGTATGGGCTATATGAGGCATGATGATAACTGGGGAGATCGAGAGCGTTGGACTCCGGGTACCAAACCCTAGTTACTGGTTAGGACCGACCCCACTAGTATATCCTACCCTACGCTAGGATTAGTGGTGAGCTTGCTGAGTCCTCGACTCACTGGCGTTGGTTGCCACCTTTTTCAGATCCAGGTCACCAGTGATGGATGTGCCACCGATGCTTTTTGGTCTGCCGATCCAGATGGACACCCAGGTTACCCTCCATTTTGATATGCACGCCACCCTGTGGCATAGGCATGTGACGACTGTACTCGTAGATCAGGGAGGTCCTTATTTAGTGCCCCATAGATTCGAGGCTTGGTTTAGAGAGGGCCTGCATGGCTTTGAGGGACCCCAGAGAGATTCCCCGATTCCCATGGAGGAGGACCCGTTTTGGCTCCAGCCTGCAGAATATGGAGGCCAGGTGATCGACCCCGACCCGAAGCAGGAGTTGCCGTCTCCAGGGCGCTCCGAGATAGATGGCCACGAGGAGGGCGATGCGATGGATACCGAGGAGGAGGATCCAGAGGAGGACCCTGTGGAGGATTCCGACGAGGAGGACTGAGTTATGGCAGAATTCCGTTGGTTCGAGGATTAGGTTGTTAGCGTAGGAAGATCTGTGATTAGTAGTTTCTTTTTGGGAGTCTGTACCTAACGCTAATTATATTATGAAATGCTGATTTTGCTTATCTTGATTTTGCTACCCCTTTGCTATGTATGCTTGTGTGTATGGATAGGAGGCACGTTTCCGCAGGTGTGAGAATTTGGCGCAAGTTGCGTCGTCTGGTCGCGACGAAGAGAAAATATTCCTGGGCCGTCGCGTAGCGTAAACCAGATGAGCGCGAGGTGTATCTTCCGCAGGAACGGGATGCCGCATTCCCGAGTAGGGATCCGGGGCGTGACAATTGCCGCCGAACTTATCGCAGATTCATAATGTGTTTCATGTTTCAATGCTTCGAAAGTACGAGCCGGACCCTGACCATATACTCGATCATGAAGTCATTGAAATGGATGACCGCGTCTCATACGTGGAAAGGCCAGTAAGGATTGAAGATCGTAAGGAGCAGGTCTTAAGGAATAAGACGATTCCGCTGGTCAAGGTTATCTGGGAACACCATGGAATTGAAGGAGCTACTTGGGAAAGCGAGGATGAAATGAAGAAGAAGTATCCGTACCTATTTGAGTAGATCGATGTAATCTCCATTTTTGTTGTAAGGATTGGTGGATGTAAATTTCGAGGACGAAATTTTTTATAAGAAGGGAAGAGTTGTAACAGTCTGAAAATTCGACCCAAATATCGGAATTTCTAAAAGAATGGAAACACTTCGTTAATACCCTCTGATCGACGCTCACTCAGGATTAGCTACCCTGAGATGACCAACCGAAGGGGAAAGGCTAACTGGGGAGAATTTTCCAAACAGCCGCCCGTTGGTCTGAGACAGAGACAGAGTCGTAAATTAATGAAATTAACCACGAAATGAAATCCGACATTGGACAATCGAATTAGTAAGACAAACACAATTACGAAATAAAGTCAGTTTCAGGAATGTCGCCAGAAGGGCAGAAAGCCGGTGTACGTCGAGAAGCAAGACGTCAATGGAAAATTACCGAAATGCCCCGGTAAATGCTCAGTCCTTAGGATTAATAGAATTAGGATTTTTGAGAGCAGATTCGATCAATCGAAATCAAATCCTGTCTAAAATTCGTTCGCGCTCGAGACCCGATCGGTGCATTTGGCACGCAAATCGAGACAAGTCAAATCAGTTGTCAAATCAATCAATGTCAAGTCAAACCATCGGTCAATCATGGCACAAGTTCCAAGGCAATCCATCAAGTCAAATCTAAGTACATCAAGAGTACACATCATGTCCATGTCACTATTCCACCTAATTCCACCTACCATTATTTTGAATTTTTGTTTTATCTTGAATAAACTCTCTTCTCTTCTCTCTCATTTCTCTCATTCGGCTCTCTCTCTCCCTCACTCTCCCTCCCGAAAGCTCTCCCTCTCCCCTCAACTCTCTCTCGGTTCTCTCCCTCTCCGCCCGACACCGCCCGTCGTCGCCCCGTCGTCCGGCCAAAGCCAGCCGCCGCCGTCCACCCTCAACTCTTGGTAAGTCCTCTTAGCCTCCTCTTGTTCATTTTCCCACGGCTTGGACCCTCCACGAAATGCCGAAACAGCCCTCACTTTTCATCGTCATTTCCTTCGTCGTTTCGCTTCCATTTGAACCCGAACTTGCTCACCTTCGTTCCCTCGGTTCCTCACCTCCCTTGGCTTGTTGTATGGTTGGTTTAGAGTCCTTGGAGGCCACGGAACAGCCGAGATCAGCCCCGTTGCCGCCGCTCCTTTCCCGTCGACCGTGAGCCCCATTCGTCCGCTCGGTGTCTCTTCGTCGTTCGTCGTCGTCCCGAGCTGATTTGGGTAAGCTTTACCACTAATTCTAGTTTAGGTTAGTAGTATATGCATGTGGGAGGGTGTGCTAGTGACGGTTAGGCTTGTTGTGAGGTTGAAAGGTGATTTAAGGTATGCTTACTATGAACTAACATGTGGAAAGCTTGATTTGGGTTTCGAATAAGGGCTGTTGGCATGCAAAATGGTCATTAAAAAGCTAAGTGTGGGCTGAAAATGTTGAGGTAGGCGTGCGTGGGAGAGGCCGTGAGGTATAGATGGGCTTAGGGGCCTTAAATTACACTAAATGAACCAAAAACAAGCTACCGGGCCTAAGTGAAGTTAATGGGCTTGATGATGGACGAAATTTGGCTTACGAATGGGCCTCGGGAATGTAGTTGGTGGACCGAAATGATGGGCTAGAACACGAGGTTTAACGGGCCAAAGTAAAGTATTGGGCTTAGGAACCTTTAATTCTAGTAATTGGGCCAAAACTAAACAAAATGGCCCTAATCTAATTATTGGGCTGCTAACGGACGAAAATTCACTTAAATTGGGCCTAAATTAAGTCCATGAAAATTTAAGAATGAAACCCAAAAATGTATATGGGCTTGGATATTCAAATTGGGCCTAAAATAATGAATATGGGCTTGAATAGTAAACCTTTAGAAATGGTCTTGGGCCTCACACGAATTTAATAAAATAATAGGCCCAACCCATATGAATTAATTTAAGAATTAATCATTGGACCTCAACTATTGAAGTGGGCCTTAGGCCCAGTCGAACTTAGCTTGAGTAATTAGAGGCCCTTCATTAGATTAGACCTTGGTTTATATGGGCTCGATTAGTGGATTGTCCTTGGATAATTGATAGTATAGTAGACTTTTGTTTAAGATGTAAGGCGGACTTGGATTATCGAAACTTTGTGGATAGAGGTAATTGATCTACGTCTGCTTGGCTCGTTGATCATGAGATGTATCAGTTGGTCGATTGATGTGCTCTGTCTTGCACTTATGATTATTGGCATGCATGCTCTGTGTTGAATTATTGATGTGATCATCTGGGCCCTGCATACATTCAGAGCATTGCATGAGTCACTGGGAATGTGACATGAGATTGTGCCCTGAGGGGAAGTGGAGAGAAAAGGGAGACCAACGTAAGGCGTCAGAAACGCAGTGTGGTACGGGCCTATGTGGCACCGAGATTCATGCCGTGTGGTACTGTTGGTAGCGCCCTGATGGGAGATGGAGAGAAAAGGGAGGCCAGCATAAGGCGTCCGAGACGCGGCGTGGCATGCCGTGTGGCACTGTTGGTAGAGCCCTGATGGGAATTGGAGTGATAGGCGGGCTGATCCATGGGATCTGTGATGGCCGTTTGAGGCCTGTGGCATTTGCATAATGTTATTGCTGATTGTCGATATTGCCCGTCTGTATTGCATGAATTGTTGTGACGAAACTCGTATTGGCTATATGAGGCGTGATGATAACTGGGGAGATCGAGAGCGTTGGACTCCGAGTACCAAACCCTAGTTACTAGTTAGGACCGACCCCACTCGTATATCCTACCCTACGCTAGGATTAGTGGTGAGCTTGCTGAGTCCTCGACTCACTGGCGTTGGTTGCCACTTTTTTCAGATCCAGGTCGCCAGTGATGGATGTGCCACCGATGCTTTTTGGTCTGCCGATCCAGATGGACACCTAGGTTACCCTCCATTTTGATATGCACGCTACCCTGTGGCATAGGCATGTGACGACTGTACTCGTAGATCAGGGAGGTCCTTATTTGGTGCCCCATAGGTTTGAGGCTTGGTTTAGAGAGGGCCTACATGGCTTTGAGGGACCCCAAAGAGATTCCCCGATTCCCATGGAGGAGGACCCGTTTTGGCTCCAGCCTGCAGAATATGGAGGCCAAGTGATCGACCCCGACCCGAAGCAGGAGTTGCCGTCTCCAGGGCGCTCCGAGATAGATGGCCACGAGGAGGGCGATGCGATGGATACCGAGGAGGAGGACCCAGAGGAGGACCCTGTGGAGGATTCCGACGAGGAGGACTGAGTTATGGCAGAATCCCGATGTTTTGAGGATTAGTAAAGCGTAGGATGATCTTCAGCTAGTGGTTTTCTTTTGGTAGTCTGTACCTAACGCTAATCGTATTTATGAAATGTTGATTATGTTTATCTTGTCCATGCTACCCCCCTTTGCTATGTATGCTTGTGTGTATGGTTAGGAGGCACGCTTTCGTAGGTATGAGAATTTGGCGCAAGTTGCGTCGTCTGGTCGCGACGAAGAGAACGTATCCCTGGGCCGTCGCTTATCGTGAACCAGACGAGCGCGAGGTGTATCTTCCGCAGGAACGGGATGCCGCGTTCTCGAGAAGGGATCCGGGGCGTGACAAATACACCAATATGTCATCAATGAAGACTATCACAAACTGATCCAGAAACTCCTTGAACACTCGATTCATCATGTCCATAAATGCTGCTGGGGCGTTCGTCAATCCAAACGGCATAACTGTGAACTCGTAGTGCCCATACCTCGTCCTAAAGGCAGTCTTAGGCACGTCCTCTTTCTTAATCCTCAGCTGGTGATAGCCTGTCCTTAGGTCTATCTTGGAGAACACACATGCTCCTTGAAGCTGATCAAACAGGTTATCAATCCTAAAGGAAGGTAACCACCACCAATGAGTCGAGGACTCGGCAAGCTCACCACTAATCCTAGCGTAGGGTAGGGTATACAAGTGAGGTCGGTCCTAACCAGTATCTAGGGTTCAGGGTCATAGTCCAACCACTCTCGATCTCCCAAGATACTATAGCCCGTCGTAACCAACACGAACCACATAATAATACAAGTTACACAATACAGACGGGCAATATCAAACAATCAGCAATCATGTCATGCAACGCTACAGGCCTCAAACGGCCATTTCAGATCCCACGGATCATGCTCGGGCCTCAACCGGCCATAACGAATCTCAACGGATCAAGCCCGCCTATCGCTCCAAATCCCATCAAGGCTCATTCACAGTGCCACAAGGCAATACTACACTGCGTTTCTGACGCCTTATGTTGGTCTCCCTTTTCTCTCCATTTCCCATCTTGGGCACATTCTCATGTCACAACTCCAGTGACTCATGCAATGCTCTGATGTATGCGGGGCCCAAATGATTGCATCAATAATTCAACACAGAGCATGCATGCTAAAGTACACAAGTACAATATCGAAGCACATCAACTGATCGTCTAATAAATCACATGTTCATCATGCCATACGATCATAAGACTAGTGCTAAACATTCAGATTCTCGATCATCTGGGCTCGCATTAACCTCTTACTCGCGATCCGATCATACCATTACTTACCATAGGCGATCCCCTAAATGAACCCATATAAACCAAGGTTTAACCTAAGTAAGGGTCTAATTAATTAAGTTAAGTTCGACTGGACCTAAGGCCCACTTCAAGATTTGAGGCCCATGATTTAATTCTTAAATTAAATATATGGTTTGGGCCCATTATTATAATTAATTTCGCGTGAGGCCCAAGCCTATTTTTAAAGACTAACCCAATAAGCTCATTTTGACTATTTTAGGCCCAATTTGCTATCCTAGGTCAATATACATTATTGGACTTCATATTTTAACATTTAGAACATAACTTAAGCCCGATTAAGTTACTATTTTCGTCCATTAGTGGCCCACTACTATGATTAGGCCCAATTCCATGTGTTTTGGCCTAATAGCTTAAGATTGGATCCCTAAGCCCATCTTCATGATTCGGCCCACCAACTCACGCCTACACCGAAATTTGCAGCCCACAATTGACACATTTTAAGGCCCAATTAATTTATAAATTCGTGCATATGCAAGCCCATTAGCATAAATTAGGCCCGTTGGCTTATTTTAGGTTAAATTAGTCCAAATTAAGTACCCTAAGCCCATTAGTTGGTTCGGCCCATCAACTCACACGCCTATACCTCTCATCGCAGCCCGCAAACACATTTTGAAGCCCACATTCACTTACTAACAGCCCCTTAAGTTGGCCCAATCAAGTTCTCATTAACTTAGCCTAAGTTAATTCTAACCTTAATCACATTCTAACCCCCTAATTAGCATAACCAGCCCTAGAAACTTCATCCTACATGCATACACTACTAACCTAGGCTAAGATTAGGAGTAGAGCTTACCTAAATGGGTTAGGTTGGAGTAGACGACGACGGAAGATACCGGGCGGCTCAAAATGGCCCTCGGCCAAAGGAGGATGGTCGGCGTTTGGGGGCTGGTTTGGCGCCTTCCAAGGCTTCCCAAGGACCTAGAATGATGGTTCCACATGCCAAAAGAAGTGAGGAACCATGGAAAGGCAAGGTGACTCGGTCGGGTCCAAAATGAAGCGAAACGACGAGCTGAACGACGAAGGAAAACGAGGCTATTTTGGGTGTTCCATGGGGTGTTCCAGCCATGGAAAACAACTAGAAGTGAGCTAGGAAGATTTACCAAGGGAAGCTACGAGGATGGCGGTGGCTGGGAGGGCCGAACGGCGGCGACGATGGAGGAGCTCGGGCGGACAACGGCGACGGCAAGGAGAGGAAGAAGGAGAAGAAAATAAAGAAGAGAGGGGGAGAGGGGATGCTCGGCCGAATCGGAGAAAAATGAGAGAGGAGAGAGAGTGAGGTTTTTATCCAAGTATATAGCCAAAATTTCACATAATGGATAAGTGGGATTAGGTAGAATAGTGACATGGATTGTACTTTGGTGTGACATTTGTACCTTGACATGTTGATTGATTTATGGATTGACTTGCATTGGGAATTGAACCATGATGTGATTGATTGATTGAAAAGACATTTGATTGATTTGACAACTGATTTGACTCGTCTCGATTTGCGTGCCAAATGCACCGATCGGGTCCCGAGCGCGAATGAATTTCAGACAAGATTTGTAATAGTCTGAAAATTCGACCCAAATATCGGAATTTCTAAAGGAATGGAAACACTTCGTTAATACCCTCTGATCGACGCTCACTCAGGATTAGCTACCCTGAGATGACCAACCGAATGGGAAAGGCTAACTGGGGAGAATTTTCCAAACAGCCGCCCGTTGGTCTGAGACAGAGACAGAGTCGTAAATTAATGAAATTGACCACGAAATGAAATCTGACTTCGGACAATCGAATTAGTAAGACAAACACAATTGAGAAATGAACTCAGTTTCAGAGATGTCGCCAGAAGGGCAGACAGCCGGTGTACGTCGAGAAGCAAGACGTGATCGGAAAATTACCGAAATGCCCCCGGTAAATGCTCAGTCCTTAGGATTAATAGAATTAGGATTTTTGAGAGTAGATTCGATCAATCGAAATCAAATCCTGTCTAAAATTCGTTCGCGCTCGAGACCCGATCGATGCATTTAGCACGCAAATCGAGGCAAGTCAAATCAGTTGTCAAATCAATCAAATGTCTTGTCAATCAATCAAATCCATCATGGCATAATTTCCAAGGCAAGTCAATCATGGTTCAATTCCCAAGAATGTCAATCAACATGTCAAAGTACAAGTCTTATCCTAGTCACTATTCACTCAACCACCCCACTATAATCCCATCTCAACTTTGATCTCTCTCTCTCTCCTCCCTCATTCTTCTCAAATTCGGCCGGCCACCCCCTCACTTCCCTCTCTTCTTTTTCTTCTTCTCCTTCCTTGATTTCCCGTCCGCCCGAGCCACCGTCCGCCGTCGTGGAGCGCCGCCGCCACCACCAGCCCACATCCTCACGTGGTATGTCCCCTTACTCCTTCTCCTCATGATTTTCGTGGCCTTGGGGACCCCCATTTGGACCGTTCCAACCTGATCTCTCTCCCCTCTCTCGGTTGAATCCCCAGCCGTGCCGCCCAACGCCGCCCGTCGTTCCTCCTTCGTCCGGCCAAGCCGATCACCGCCGTTCATCCTCATCACTAGGTAAGTGTCTTAGCTACCTTCGCTGCAAGTTCCATGGTTCAACTACCCCATTTGCTACCCGAAACAGCCCCCATTTCCTTCGGTACTCCCTTCGTCGTTTCACTCCTTTGTGAACCGCCCGAACCACCTTGTCCCTCCTCGGCCTCTCACCCATTGTTGCCTTGTGGAATCATCATTCTAGGGCCCTTGGAAGGTGGTGGAACCCCCGAACCAACTCCCATCAGCCCCCTCTCTTCCTCCCTTGCCGTGAGACCGTCGGCCGCCCGTTGTCCCTTGCCGTTGTCGTCGTTGTCTCGAGCGAAATTTGGTAAGCTCTACCCCTAATCTTTGTTTAGGTTAGTAATATACATTTGTGGAATGTTAATAGAGGCCGATGATGATGATTTTAGTAAAGAGATTTCCTGGTTCAAGCCTAGACAAGTAAGGTTGCGTTATGTGCACGGTGCAAGGGGTTAAACTAAGAGTTTGGAGGCTTGTAGAGGGCTGGATTTTGGTTTACATGGCTGTGGGTATACGGTTTGAATGAGTATGGGGTGGATCTAAGTGTGTTAATGGGCTCCAACACTTAAACTACATGATTCGGGCTTAATATGAGCTACCGGGCTTGGATGCAACCAATGGACTTGCCAATAGACGAAACTAACAACTTGAACAGGCCATAAAAACGTGAAAAGTGGGCTGCAAATGTGGGCTTAGGCGTGTACTTAATGGGCCGAAGGGAAATAATGGGCTTGAAAGCTTTAAAATTAAGTAATTGGGCCAAAACTAATCAAAATGGGCCAAATCTAGCTAGTGGGCCACTAATGGACGAAAATCCTCTTAAATTGGGCCTAAATTAAGTCCATGAACATTAAAGAATGAAACCCAAAAATGTATATGGGCTTGGATATTCAAATTGGGCCTAAAATAATGAATATGGGCTTGAATAGTAAACCTTTAGAAATGGGCTTGGGCCTCACACGAATTTAATAAAATAATAGGCCCAACCCATATGAATTAATTTAAGAATTAATCATTGGACCTCAACTATTGAAGTGGGCCTTAGGCCCAGTCGAACTTAGCTTGAGTAATTAGAGGCCCTTCATTAGATTAGACCTTGGTTTATATGGGCTCGATTAGTGGATTGTCCTTGGATAATTGATAGTATAGTAGACTTTTGTTTAAGATGTAAGGCGGACTTGGATTATCGGAACTTTGTGGATAGAGATAATTGATCTACGTCTGCTTGGCTCGTTGATCATGAGATGTATCAGTTGGTCGATTGATGTGCTCTGTCTTGCACTTATGATTATTGGCATGCATGCTCTGTGTTGAATTATTGATGTGATCATTTGGGCCCTGCATACATTCAGAGCATTGCATGAGTCACTGGGAATGTCACATGAGATTGTGCCCTAATGGGAAGTGGAGAGAAAAGGGAGACCAACGTAAGGCGTCAGAAACGCAGTGTGGTACGGGCCTATGTGGCACCGAGATTCATCCCATGTGGCACTGTTGGTAGCGCCCTGATGGGAGATGGAGAGAAAAGGGAGGCCAGCATAAGGCGTCCGAGAAGCAGCGTGGCATGCCGTGTGGCACTGTTGGTAGAGCCCTGATGGGAATTGGAGTGATAGGCGGGCTGATCCATGGGATCTGTGATGGCCGTTTGAGGCCTGTGGCATTTGTATAATGTTATTGTTGATTGTCGATATTGCCCGTCTGTATTGCATGAATTGTTGTGACGAAACTCGTATTGGCTATATGAGGCGTGATGATAACTGGGGAGATCGAGAGCGTTGGACTCCGAGTACCAAACCCTAGTTACTAGTTAGGACCGACCCCACTCGTATATCCTACCCTACGCTAGGATTAGTGGTGAGCTTGCTGAGTCCTCGACTCACTGGCATTGGTTGCCACCATTTTTAGATCCAGGTCGCCAGTGATGGATGTGCCACCGATGCTTTTTGGTCTGCCGATCCAGATGGACACCTAGGTTACCCTCCATTTTGATATGCACGCTACCCTGTGGCATAGGCATGTGACGACTGTGCTCGTAGATCAGGGAGGTCCTTACTTAGTGCCCCATAGATTCGAGGCTTGGTTTAGAGAGGGCCTACATGGCTTTGAGGGACCCCAGAGAGATTCCCCGATTCCCATGGAGGAGGACCCGTTTTGGCTCCAGCCTGCAGAATATGGAGGCCAGGTGATCGACCCCGACCCGAAGCAGGAGTTGCCGTCTCCAGGGCGCTCCGAGATAGATGGCCACGAGGAGGGCGATGCGATGGATACCGAGGAGGAGGATCTAGAGGAGGACCCTGTGGAGGATTCCGACGAGGAGGACTGAGTTATGGCAGAATCCCGATGTTTTGAGGATTAGTAGAGCGTAGGATGATCTACAGCTAGTGGTTTTCTTTTGGTAGTCTGTACCTAACGCTAATCGTATTTATGAAATGTTGTTTATGTTTATCTTGTCCATGCTACCCCTTTGCTTTGTATGCTTGTGTGTATGGATAGGAGGCACGCTTCCGCAGGTATGAGAATTTGGCGCAAGTGTCGTCGTCTGGTCGCGACGAAGAGAAAGTATCCCTGGGCCGTCGCTTATCGTGAACCAGGCGAGCGCGAGGTGTATCTTCCGCAGGAACGGGATGCCGCGTTCCCGAGAAGGGATCCGGGGCGTGACAAGATTTGATTTCGATTGATCGAATCTACTCTCAAAAATCCTAATTCTACTAATCCTAAGGACTGAGCTTTTACCGGGGGCATTTCAGTAATTTTCCAATCACGTCTTGCTTCAGGACGTACACAAGCTGTCTACCCTTATGGCGACATTTCTGAAACTGAATTCATTTCTTAATTGTGTTTATCTTATTGATTTGATTGTCCAAAGTCGGATTTCATTTTGTAGTCAATTTCATTAAATAACGACTCTGTCTCTGTCTCAGACCAACGGGCGGCTGTTTGGGAAATTCTTACCAGATAGCCTTTCCCCTTCGGTTAGTCCTCTCAGGGTAGCTAATCTTGAGTGAGCGTCGATCAGAGTGTATCAACGAAATATTTCCATTCATTTAGAAATTCCGATAATTGGGTCGAATTTTCAAACTGTCACATCTACTCTCAAAAATTCTAATTCAACTAATCCTAGAGAATTGAGCATTTACCGAGGGCATTTCTGTAATTTTCTAATCACGTCTTGCTTCGCGACGTACACCGGCTGTCTGCCCTTCTGGCGACATTTCTGAAACTGACTACAGTCCTTAATTGTGTTTATTTTACTAATTCGATTGTCCATTGTCGGATTTCATTTCGTGGTCAATTTCATTAAATAACGACTCTATCTCTGTCTTAGACCAACGGGCGGTTGTTTGGGAAATTCTTCCCAGACAGCCTTTCCCCTTCGGTTAGTCATCTCAGGGTAGCTAATCCTGAGTGAGCGTCGATCAGAGTGCATTAACGAAGTATTTCCATTTATTTAGAAATTCCGATGATTGGGTCGAATTTTTAGGCTGTCACACCTATAGTGAGAAATGTCGAAGTGCCTTGGAAGTGTTGATGAAAGTCAAGTGGTTGCGATTTGTACCTCCGTAATAATTGGAGAGGACCACTATTGTCCGATCAGGGCGATTCGTGATGAAGCCCACACGAGCTAGTTGGCTAGCGATCCGATAGTGTCGTGGTGGGGGTTGTCACGCCCCAAACCTCAATCAGGCACACGGCATCCCGTTCCTGCGGAAGATTCTCACCTCACTCGTCAGGTTACGATACGCGACGGCCCAGGAGAACCTGTCACGCCCCGAACCCTAATCGGGCACACGGCATCCCGTTCCTGCGGAAGATTCTCACCCTCGCTCGTCAGGTTTATAAAATGCGACGGCCTAGGAGAACCTACCGTCGCGACCAGACGACGAGTCCTTCGTCTAACTCTCGAACCTGCGGAAACGTGCCTCCTATCCACACATATATGAATACAGAACAGAGGGGTAGAACGAACAATATAAACACAAATAATAATATATACATATCAACATCAGCGTTAGGTACAAACCCCCAAAGAGAAACCACCACCAAGTGCCATATCCTACGCTTAAACCAACCCCAAAAGACTAGACCAGCAACAGGGACTCAGTCCTCCTCGGGCTCCTCCTCGGAATCCTCCACGGGGTCCTCTTCTAGGTCCTCCTCATCGGTATCCATGGCATCGCCCTCCTCGTGGCCATCGATCTCGGATCGTCCCGGGGACGGTAACTCCTGCAGTGGGTCGGGGTCGATCACCTGGCATCCATACTCGGCAGGCTGTAGCCAGAATGGGTCCTCCTTCATAGGTATCGGGGAATCTCGCTCGGGTCCCTCAAAACCATGAAGGCCTTCTCTAAACCAAGCCTCGAACCTATGGGGCACAAGGTAGGGTCCACCCTGATCTACTAGTACAGTCGTCACATGCCTATGCCATAGAGTAGCGTGCATGTCAAAATGGAGGGTGATCTGAGTATCCATCTGAATCGGCAGTCCAAAAAGCATTAGGGGTGCAGCCATCACTGGCGTCCGGGATCTGAAAAGGAAGGTAACCACCACCAGTGAGTCGAGGACTCAGCAAACTCACCACTAATCCTAGCGTAGGGTAGGTATACAAGTGAGGTCGGTCCTAACCAGTATCTAGGGTTCAGGGTTTAGAGTCCAACCACTCTCGATCTCCCAAGATACTATAGCCCGTCGTAACCAACACGAACCACATAATAATACAAGTTATACAATACAGACGGGCAATATCAAACAATCAGCAATCATGTCATGCAACGCTGCAGGCCTCAAACGGCCATTTCAAATCCCACGGATCATGCTCGGGCCTCAACCGGCCACAACGAATGTCAACGGATCAAGCCCGCCTATCGTTCCAAATCCCATCAGGGCTCATTCTCAGTGCCACATGGTAAATACCACACTGCGTTTCTGACGCCTTACGTTGGTCTCCCTTTTCTTTCCATTTCCCATCTTGGGCACGTTCTCATGTCACAACTTCGATGACTCATGCAATGCTCTGAATGTATGCGGGGCCCAAATGATTGCATCAGTAATTCAAACACAGAGCATGCATGCCAAAGTACAGAAGTACAAGAACAGAGTACATCAATTGATCGTCTAATAAATCTCATGTTCGTCATTCCATACGATCATAGGACTAGTGCCATATACCCAGATTCTCGACCATCTAAGCTCAATTGAACATCCTACTCGTGATCCCATCATACTATTACTTACCCTAGGCGATTTCCTGACTGAACCCATATAAGCCAAGGTTTAACTCGAGTGAGGTTCTAATTAATTAAGTTAAGTTCAGCTGGGCCTAAGGCCCACTTCAAGGTTTGAGGCCCATGATTTATTTCTTAAATTAGATATATGGTTTGGGCCCATTATTATTATTAAATTCGTGTAGGGCCCAAGCCCATTTTTGAATATTGACCCATTAAGCCCAATATGGCCCTCTTAGGCCCAATTTGATATCCCAAGTCCATATACACGATTAAGTCTTATTTTTTAACATTTAGAACATAACTTAGGCCCAATTGATTTATAAATTCGTGCATATACAAGCCCATTATCATAAATTAGGCCCGTTAGCTTATTTTAGGTTGAATTAGTCCAAATTAAGTCCCTTAGGTCCATTAGTTGATTTGGCCCACTACTCCCCGTGCCCAAGTCACTATTGCAGCCCACCAATCATGATTTCAAGGCCCAATTTGTCTAATAAATTCGTCCATTGACCAGCCCAATAGAGTACCTAGGCCCGATAGCTTATTAAATGGTAATTTCACATAGTTTTAAGCCCTCGAGCCCATCAACCATGCACGGCCCACCTCTAGCACGCCTATCCCGTACATTGCAGCCCAGACTTAACATTTCTAAGCCAAATTTGCATGCCAACAGCCCCCAAGTTCGCCCAAACGAAGTTCCCTTGAGTTGACTTAATGTGCATTTCACAAAATTGTTCAATTTATGCCTAACCGAAATCACTAAACCTTCCATACACCATACCACACTCAAATACATCTAACCTAAGCCAAGGTTAGTGGTAGAGCTTACCTATTTCGGCTCGGGACGACAACGAAAGCCGGAGATGTACCGGGCGGCCGAGAGAGCTCACTGCAAGGGAGGAAGGGGCGGCGGTTACCGGCGGTTCCAAGGGGCAACCAAGGCCTAAAAACATTAGCTTTACATGTTAGAATGGTGGGGAAGTGAGCGGAACAAGCTGGGACAGGCCGAATGGCCACGGTGAAGCATCGACGGAGGAAGAGCACGGGAAAGGGAGCGGCTGGTCGGGGTGTTTCACGGGTTCTCAAGCCAAGAATTTAGGAGTTTGAAGTTTAGAAGGCTTACCAAGGTGATGAGGCAACGTGGAGGAGCCGACGGCGGCGGAACGATGAGGAAACGACGGCGACGTGGGCGGCGGACGGGCGGTGCTCTACGGGCGGCCGAAGAAGAGAACGAAGGAGAAGAATGAGAGGAAAAAGAAGGAGAAATGAAGGAGAGGAGAGAGAGAGAGAGGGCCGGCCGAATGCTTTATAAGGGAGAGAGAGATTATGAGAAAATGATAAAATCAAAGGAAAATCAAGATAATGGGAGTTTGTGGCATGAATAGTGACATGATGTGTACTTTGATGTGAGCTTGAATGACACTTGATTGACTTGATGGATTGCATTGGAAATTGTGCCATGATGTGATTGATTGATTGACAAGACATCGATTGATTCGACAACTGATTTGACTTGTCTCGATTTGCGTGCCAAATGCATCGATCGGGTCCCGATCGCGAATGAATTTTAGACAGGATTTGATTTCGATTTACCGAATCTACTCTCAAAAATCCTAATTTAACTAATCCTAAGGACTGAGCATTTACCGATGGCATTTCGGTAATTTTCCAATCACGTCTTGTTTCACGACGTACACCGGCTGTCTGCCCTTCTGGCGACATTTCTGAAACTGATCTCATTTCTTAATCGTGTTTATCTTACTGATTCAATTATCGAAAGTCAGATTTCATTTTGTGGTCAATTTCATTAAATAACGACTCTGTCTCTGTCTCAGACCAACGGGCGGCCGTTTGGGAAATTCTTCCCAGATAGCCTTTCCCCTTCGGTTAGTCATCTCAGGGTAGCTAATCCTGAGTGAACGTCGATCAGAGTGTATCAACGAAGTATTTCCATTCATTTAGAAATTCCGATAATTGGGTCGAATTTTCAGACTGTTACAGAACCTATCGTCGCAACAAGATGATGAGTCCTTCATCTAACTCTCGAACCTGCGGAAACGTGCCTCCTAACTATCCGTACAAGCATACAAAACAGAGGGGTAGAATGAACAGAATAAACAGAAACAACAATATATACATCTCGTAACGTCAGCGTTAGGTACAGACCCCGAAAAGAAACCACAACCTACAGTCAAACCTACGCTCTCACTAACGTCAAAATACTAGACCAGCGTTAGGGACTCAGTCCTCCTCAGGCTCCTCCTCGGAATCCTCCACGGGGTCCTCTTCTGGATCCTCCTCATTGGTATCCATGGCATCGCCCTCCTCGTGGCCGTCAATCTCAGATCGTCCAGGAGACGGCAACTCCTGCAGTGGATCGGGGTCAATCACCTGGCCTCCATACTCGGCAGGCTGCAGCCAGAATGGGTCCTCCTCCATGGGTATCGGAGAGTCTCACTGGGGTCCCTCGAAACCATGAAGGCCTTCTCTAAACCAAGCCTCGAACCTATGGGGCACTAGGTAGGGTCCACCCTGATCTACGAGTACAGTCGTCACGTGCCTATGCCACAACGTCGCATGCATATCAAAATGGAGGGTGATCTCGGTATCCATATGTACTGGCAGTCCAAAAAGCATCGATGGGGCGGCCATCACTGGCGTCTTGGATCTGAAATGGAAGGTAACCACCACCAGTGAGTCGAGGACTCAACAAGCTCACCACTAATCTTAGCGTAGGGTAGGGTGTACTAGAGGGGTCGGTCCTATCCAGTGAACTAGGGTTCATGGTCCAAGTGTTAAACATTCTCGATCTCCCTAGTTACCAAGTCCCAACATATAACGCATAGCAACGCAGTTCGCACAAAGCAGACGGGCAATACAAATGATCAATCATGATGCCATATGTAATGATGCAGGCCTCAAACGGCCATATCGGATCCCACAGATCATGCTCGGGCCTCAACCGGCCATAATGGATCGAACCCGCCTATCACTCCAAATGCCATCAGGGCTCATTCTCAGTGTCACGCCCCGAACCCCAATCGGGCACACGGCATACCGTTCCTGCGGAAGATCCTCACCCTCGCTCGTCAGGTTTATAATATGCGACGGCCCAGGAGAACCTATCGTCGCGACTAGACGACGAGTCCTTCGCCCAACTCTCGAACTTGCGGAAACGTGCCTCCTATCCATACGTACGTGCATACAGAACAGAGGGGTAGAACGAACAATATAAACACAAATAACAATATACATAACATAGCATTAGCGTTAGGTACAGACCCCAAAAAGAAACCACCAACTACAAACCTACCTACGCTTATCCTAACATTAAAACACTAACCACTGCTAGGAACTCAGTCCTCCTTAGGCTCCTCCTCGGAATCCTCCACGGGGTCCTCTTCTGGATCCTCCTCCTCAGTGTCCATGGCATCGCTCTCTTCGTGACCATCGATCTCGGATCGTCCCGGGGACGGTAACTCCTGCAGTGGGTCGGGGTCGATCACCTGACCTCCATACTCGGCAGGCTGCAGCCAAAAGGGGTCCTCCTCCATGGGTATCGGAGAGTCTCGCTAGGGTCCCTCGAAGCCATGAAGGCCTTCTCTAAACCAAGCCTCGAACCTATGGGGTACAAGGTAGGGTCCACCTTGATCTACGAGTACAGTCATCACATGTCTATGCCATAGAGTAGCGTGCATATCAAAATGAAGGGTGATTTGAGTATCCATCTGAATCGGCAGTCCAAAAAGCATCGGGGGTGCAGCTATCACTGGCGTCCAGGATCTGAAAAGGAAGGTAACCACCACCAGTGAGTCGAGGACTCAGTGAGTTCACCGCTAATCCTAGCGTAGGGTAGGGTATACAAGTGGGGTCGGTCCTAACCAATGTACTAGGGTTCGCGATCCAAGGTTCAGACGCTCTCGATCTCCCAGTACTAAATCCCAGCGTACCATACAACGCACAATGCATAGTAATGCAGTTCGCACAAACAGACGGGTAATACAAACAATCAACCAAGATGCCATATATAATGATGCAGGCCTCAAACGGCCATATCGAATCCCACGGATCATGCTCGGGCCTCAATCGGCCATAATGGATCGAACCCGCCTATCACTCCAAATCCCATCAGGTCTCATTCTCGGTGCCACACGGCAAATACCACACTGCGTTTCTGACGCCTTACGTTGGTCTCCCTTTTCTCTCCATTTCCCTTCTTAGGCACATTCTCATGTCACATCTTCGGTGACTCATGCAATGCTCTGAATGTATGCGGGGCCCAAATGATTGCATCAGTAGTTCAAACACAGAGCATGCATGCCAAAGTACACAAGTGCAAGAACAGCGTACATCAATTGATCGTCTAATAAATCTCGTGTTCATCATGCCATACGATCATAGGACTAGTGCTATATACTCAGAGTCTCGATCATCTAGGCTCGCCTTAACATCTTACTCGCGATCCTATCATAATATTGCTCACCATAGGCGATCCCCTAATTGAACCCATATGAACCAAGGTTTAACCTAAGTAAGGGTCTAATTAATTAAGTTAAGTTCGACTGGGCCTAAGGCCCACTTCAAGATTTGAGGCCGATGATTTATTTCTTAAATTAAATATATGGTTCAGGCCCATTATTATTATTAAATTCGTGTAGGGCCCAAGCCCATTTCTAAAAATTAACCCATTAAGCCCAATTTGACCATTTCAGGCCCAATTTGTTGCCCTAAGCCCATGTACATTAATGGACCTCATATTTTAATACCCAAACTTATAATTGGGCCCAATAAATTCTAATTTTCGTCCATGAGTGGCCCATTATTCAAATTAGGTCCGATTTGATTCCAATAGGCCCAATTAGTTGAAATTTAAGCTCCGAAGCCCACCAACCTCACTTGGCCCATTGTCTTGCACGCCCATTACCTCAATTCAGCCCATCAATGATAATTCCCAGCCCACTTTCAAGTTGCCAAGCCCATGGATTAACCCAACTTCCTAATCTCACCAATTGGCCTCAAATAGATTAACTTAAATCATACATTAAGCTTCCTAATCTCAAACACCAGCCCTAAATTTTGTACCACACATGCATACACAGCTATCCTAGGCTACGATTAGAGGTAGAACTTACTTAAGATGGGTTGAAATCGGCGACGGCAACGGAGAGGCCCAATCGGCCGATTGAGGTTCACGGCTCCAAGGGAGAGAGAGACGGCGGGATGGGTTGGTTTGGCAACTCCAAGGGCTCCAAATGGCCTAGACAACGAGGTCCAAAGCGTTAGAAGACATGAGGTACCTCGTGGAACAAGCCGACATAGCTGGAGCATCCACGGCCCCAAACAACAAACGAAGAACGATGAAGAACGGGGCTGGTTCGGGTAGGATTTGAGGTCTCAAAGCCACGAAAATGAGAGGGAGAAGGCTTAGGAGACTTACCAAGACGAGCCAAGGGAGAGAGATGGCCGGCGGTGACGGTTGGAGGGCGAACGGCACGGCGGACGGTGGAGGAGTTTGGCGGACGGTACGGGTGAGCTAGAAAACCCGAGAGAGAGAAGAGAGGTGAGGTCGGGGCGGCATCTCTAAGGCCTCGAAGTAGCAAGGGGAGAGAGAGAAGAGGCTTACCGTGATGTGGGGAGGCCGGACGATGAAGGCGGCCGGCGGAGATGAAGGTGGACGGCGGCTCGGGCGGACGGAGAAACAAGGAAGGAGAAGAAGAGAAAAAGAGAGGGAGAGGGAGTGCCGGCCGAAAATGGGGAGGATGAGGGAGGAGAGAGATAGTCCAAGATAGTTATAATAGGGAAAAATCAAAATAAAACAAGTTGGTGGGAGTAGGTGGTACTTTGATGTGAGCTTGTATGTGACATTGTACCCTTGACAAGATTGATGGATTGCATTGGGAATTGAACCAAGATTGATGGATTGACATGATAGATTAACTGATGTGACGCATGATTGATTTGACAACTGATTTGACTTGCCTCGATTTGCGTGCCAAATGCACCGATCGGTCCCGAGCGCAAACGAATTTCAGACAGGTTTTGATTTCGATTAATCAAATCTACTCTCAAAAATCCTAATTCAACTAATTCTAAGGACTGAGCATTTACCGGGGGCATTTCGGTAATTTGCCAATCACGTCCTGCTTCGCGACGTACACCAGCTATCTGCTCTTCTGGCAGTGTTTCTAAAACTGACTTCATTTCTTAATTGTGTTTATCTTACTAATTCGATTGTCCGAAGTCGGAGTTCTTTTCGTGGTCAATTTCATTAAATAACGACTGTGTCTCTATCTCCGACCAACGGGCGGCTGTTTGGAAAATTCTTCCCAGATAGCCTTTCCCCTTCGGTTGGTCATCTCAGGGTAGCTAATCCTGAGTGAGCGTCGATTAGAGTGTATCAACGAAGTATTTCCATTCATTTAGAAATTCCGATAATTGGGTCGAATTTTCAGACTGTCACTGTCACGCCCCGGATCCCTACTCGGGAGCGCGGCACCCCGTTCCTGCGGAAGATACACCTCGCGCTCGACTGGTTCACGATAAGCGACGGCCCAGGGAAAATTTCTTTTCGTCGCGACCAGACGACGCGGCTTGCGCCAAATTCTCTTACCTGCGGAAGCGTGCCTTCTATCCATACACACAAGCATACATGACAAAGGGGTAGCAAAAATCAAGATAAGCAAAATCAGCATTCCATAATATAATCAGCGTTAGGTACAGACTCCCAAAAAGAAACTACTAATCACAGATCTTCCTACGCTAACAACCAAATCCTCGAACCAACGAAATTCTGCCATAACTCAGTCCTCCTCGTCGGAATCCTCCACAGGGTCCTCCTCTGGATCCTCCTCCTCGGTATCCATCGCATCGCCCTCCTCGTGGCCATCTATCTCGGAGCGCCCTGGAGACGGCAACTCCTGCTTCGGGTCGGGGTCGATCACCTGGCCTCCATATTCTGCAGGCTGGAGCCAAAACGGGTCCTCCTCTATGGGAATCGGGGAATCTCTCTGGGGTCCCTCAAAACCATGCAGGCCCTCTCTAAACCAAGCTTCGAATCTATGGGGCACTAAATAAGGACCTCCATGATCTACGAGTACAGTCGTCACATGCCTATGCCACAGAGTAGCGTGCATATCAAAATGGAGGGTAACCTGGGTGTCCATCTGGATCGGCAGACCAAAAAGCATCGGTGGCACATCCATCACTGGTGACCTGGATCTGAAAAAGGTGGCAACCAACGCTAGTGAGTCGAGGACTCAGCAAGCTCACCACTAATCCTAGCGTAGGGTAGGATATACAAGTGGGGTCGGTCCTAACCAGTAACTAGGGTTTGGTACCCGGAGTCCAACGCTCTCGATCTCCCCAGATTTCATCACACCTCATATAGTCGGTACGAGTTTCATCACAATGGTTCATGCAATAAAGATGGGCAATATCAACAATCAGCAATCATGGTATGCAATGCCACAGGCCTCAAACGGCCATCATAGATCCCAAGGATCAGCCCGCCTATCACTCCAATTCCCATCAGGGCTCTACCAACAGTGCCACACGGCATGCCACGCTGCGTCTCGGACGCCTTATGCTGGCCTCCCTTTTCTCTCCATCTCCCATCAGGGCGCTACCAACAGTGCCACACGGCATAAATCTCGGTGCCACATAGGCCCGTACCACACTGCGTTTCTGACGCCTTACGTTGGTCTCCCTTTTCTCTCCACTTCCCCTCAGGGCACAATCTCATGTCACATCTCCAGTGACTCATGCAATGCTCTGAATGTATGCAGGGCCCAGATGATCACATCAATAACTCAACACAGAGCATGCATGCAGATGAATGTAAGTGCAAGAGCAGAGCACGTCATTCAATCAACCAATAAACCTCATGTTCATCAAGCCAAACAGACATATATCGTATGCCTCTACTCTGGAAGTCTCGATCATCTAGTTCGCCTTACATCTCATACAAGAATCTACCATGCCATCACTTACCCAAGGGCAATCCACTAATCGAGCCCATATAAACCAAGGTCTAATCTAATTAAGAACCCTTAATTAATCGAGCTAAGTTCGACTGGGCCTAAGGCCCACTTCAATAGTTGAGGTCCAATGATTAATTATTAATTTAATTCACATGGGTTGGGCCTATTATTTTATTAATTTCGTGCGAGGCCCAAGCCCATTTCTAAAGGTTTACTATTCAAGCCCATATTCATTATTTTAGGCCCAATTCAAGTACCCAAGCCCATATACATTTTTGGGTTTCATTCTTTAATGTTCATGGACTTAATTTAGGCCCAATTAAATAAGATTTTCGTCCATTAGTGGCCCACTAACTAGATGTGGCCCATTTTGATTAGTTTTGGCCCAATTACTTGATTTTTAAAGCTTTCAAGCCCATTAGTTCCCTTTGGCCCATTATGTACACGCCTAAGTCCACATTTGCAGCCCACTAATCATGTTTTCAAGGCCCATTCAAGTTGTTAGTTTCGTCCATTGGCAAGTCCATTAGGATATCTTAGGCCCGTTAACTTTTTTTTGATCAAATTAGTGCAAGTTAAGCCCCCTAAGCCCAATAACACCTCACGGCCTCTCCACCACACACTTACCTCATCATTTGCAGCCCACACTTAGCATTTTAAGGCCCATTTCACACGCTAACAGCCCCTCTCTTGGCCCAAATCCGCATACTAGTCCATTAGCCTCAACTAATCCAACCTTAATCACACACTAACCTTCTTAATCACAATCACTAGCCCATAATACCACCCCACATACACATATACAACTAGCCTAGTCCAAGATTAGTGGTAGAGCTTACCGGAAATGGGTCGGAAATGACGACGACGACGGGCGGAGCAAGAATGGCCGTGAGGGCTTTTCGGCCTACAAGGAGGATCGGGTTGGCTTGGTCGGCAAACGACTTTAAAGGGTCATGGAAAATGAAGACAAAGGAGCTCGGAATACTTACCAAGGAGTGAGGATGGTTGACGGTGAGGAGCGGTGGCCGAACGACGATGATCGACGACGACGAAGGGCTAGACGAGCACGGCACCGAGAGGAAGAGAGAGACGGTGAAGTGAGATCGGGGTGGCTTCGAGGTGGTTTTCAACTATGAAGTAGCAAGGAGAAGGGAGGAGAGAGGCTTACCTCGAGGTGGCGACGACGGAGAAGGATGGCGGACAACGGTGGCCCGCGGTGGAGGAAAGCTCGGGCGGCACGGCCACGGGAGGGAGAGAAGCCGAGAGAGAGTTGAGAAGGGAGGAAGAGTTTTCGGGAGAGAGAGTGAGGGAGAGAGAGTGCCGAATGAGAGAATGAGGGGTGAGGAGAGAGAGAGAAGAGAGTTTATTCAAGATAAAACAAAAATTCAAAATAATGGTAGGTGGAATTAGGTGGAATAGTGACATGGACATGATGTGTACTCTTGATGTACTTAGATTTGACTTGATGGATTGCCTTGGAACTTGTGCCATGATTGACCGATGGTTTGACTTGACATTGATTGATTTGACAACTGATTTGACTTGTCTCGATTTGCGTGCCAAATGCACCGATCGGGTCTCGAGCGCGAACGAATTTTAGACAGGATTTGATTTTGATTAGTCGAATCTACTCTCAAAAATCCTAATTCTATTAATCCTAAGGACTGAGCAGTTACCGGGGGCATTTCGGTAATTTTCCATTGACGTCTTGCTTCTCGACGTACACCGGCTGTCTGCCCTTCTGGCGACATTTCTGAAACTGACTTTATTTCGTAATTGTGTTTGTCTTACTAGTTCGATTGTCCGAAGTCGGATTTCATTTCGTGGTCAATTTCATTAATTTACGACTCTGTCTCTGTCTCAGACCAACGGGCGGCTGTTTGGAAAATTCTCCCCAGTTAGCCTTTCCCCTTCGGTTGGTCATCTCAGGGTAGCTAATCCTGAGTGAGCGTCGATCAGAGGGTATTAACGAAGTGTTTCCATTCCTTTAGAAATTCCGATATTTGGGTCGAATTTTCAGACTGTTACAGTCACACTCAATGCCACACGGCAAATACCACACTGCGTTTCTGACGCCTTACGTTGGTCTCCCTTTTCTCTCCATTTCCCATCTGGGCACATTCTCATGTCACCCCTCTGGTGACTCATGCAATGCTCTGAATATATGTGGGGCCCAAATAATTGCAAAAGTAATTCAAACACAGAGCATGCATGCCATAGTACATAAGTACAAGAACAGAGCACTTCAATTGATCGTCTAAGAAATCTCATGCTCATCATGCCATACTATCATAGGACTAGTACCACACACTCGGATTCTCGATCATCTAGGCTCGCCTTAACATATTACTTGTGATCCTGTCATACTATTGCTTACCATAGGCGATCCCCTAATCGAACCCACATGAACCGAGGTTTAACCTAAGTAAGGGCCTAATTAATTAAGTTAAAATTCGACTGGGCCTAAGGCCCATGATTTATTTCTTAAATTAAATGTATGGTTTGGGCCCCTTATTATATTTGAATTCGTGCAAGGCCCAAGCCCAATATTTAAAGTAGGTTTAGGAAGCCCATACCCATTTAGGCCCATTTAGGCCCAATTTGATAACTCAAGCCCATACCCATCATTAGGTTTCATAATTTAATGTTCAAGCTTAGAAATTACGCCCAATTTAAGTGAATTTTCGTCCATTAAGGCCCACTATTACAAACTAAGCCCAATTTGCCTCAGTTTGGCCCAACTAGCTTAGAATTAAGCCCCTAAGCCCATTGGCATTCTTTGGGCCTTCATTCCACACGCCCAAACAGCGATATGCAGCCCATATTCAACGTTTTGCGGTCTAATTCAAATACCAACAGCCCTCATGTTTGGCCCAATCAAGTTCTCACCAATTTAGCTTAAGTTAATTCTAACCTTAATCACATTCTAACCCCCTAATTAGCATAACCAGCCCTTGAAACTTCATCCTACATAAATACACTACTAACCTAGGCCAAGATTAGTAGTAGAGCTTACCTAAAATGGGAAGGAACGAGCGGCAACGACGAAGAGGACACCGGCGGCCCGTGGGGTTCAATGGCCGACGGGAAGGGGTGGCGGCAACGGGGGCTGATCTCTGCTGATCCGCAGCCTCCAAGGACTCTACGTGTGTAAAGGAGGATGGGCGGCCGGCGGTGGCGGTTGGAGGGCGAACGGCACGGCGGACGGTGGAGGAGCTTGGCGGACGGTGGCGACGGCAAGGAGGAAGAAGAAGAGAAAAAAAATGGAGGAGAGGGAAGAGAGAGGAGGGGCCGGCCGAATAGGGTGAGAGGAGAGAGAGAGAGAGATGGTGAGATTATAATGGCCAAAAATGAATTAGAGTTGTAAGTGGGTTAGGCAGAATAGTGACATGGATTGATTTTGTACTTTGATGGGATTCTTGATTGACTTGAGAGATTGCCTTGGAAATTGAACCATGAATGACTGATGTGATTGACAAGACACTTGATTGATTTGACTTGTTTCGATTTGCGTGCCAACTGCACCGATCAGGTCCCGAGCACGAACGAATTTCAGACAGGTTTTTATTTCGATCTAACGAATCTACTCTCAAAAATCCTAATTCAACTAATTCTAAGGACTGAGCATTTACTGGGGGCATTTCGGTAATTTTCCAATCACGTCTTGCTTCTCGACGTACACCGGCTAACTGCCCTTCTGGCAGCATTTCTGAAACTGATCTCATTTCTTAATTGTGTTTATCTTACTAATTTAGTTGTCCGTTGTCGGATTTCATATTGTGGTCAATTTCATTAAATAATGACTCTGTCTCTGTCTCAGACCAACGGGCGGCCGTTTGGGAAATTCTTCCCATATAGCCTTTCCCCTTCGGTTGGTCATCTCAGGGTAGCTAATCCTGAGTGAGCGTCGATCAGAGTGTATCAACGAAGTATTTCCATTCATTTAGAAATTCCGATAATTGGGTCGAATTTTCAGACTGTCACAGGGGTGAAATGTGTTTGAATTGAAAGACCGTAACCAACAAAGTCCCAGGCATGGCATCTGGAAGTAGCATTATGAAGAAGGGGCTGAGATGTATCATATACTAGATATACGAGATGCTCTGTTTAGAGAAATGAGACGGACTCACTTGAAAGTTTATGTATTCGACCTTAGAAACGTTGGTCACTAATGGAAATTGGATGCTGACATTTTTTAGGGCCCGTGAAGTATATAATGTAGGAGTGGGCAAACGATAACTGTGGGATATTGAATGCGAAAGGAATTTGTGATTGGCGATTAAGGCATTGACATTGGATGAAAGCCCAACTTGGAATAAAGATTGTGATTTTGGTGGGAGTAATGATCAAAGGACACGAGCTAAAGGTTTTAGAGAATAAGTCGCGTGTGATCCAAGTGGAGAAATTCATGACAATAAGAAATGGCCTGTCTAAGAAAAACTGAAGCGAAGATGATACTCTTGGGTGGCGCCATGCGGGTTAATAGTAAGGGAGGTTGAGTCTAAAGTATCTTTGGCATAGTTAAAAAGGGGGTGAAATTACGGGGTGATTAGATGAATTCACGAGCATTAACTTGGCAATAACCTGCGTCGAGAATGATGATGGAGAGATGTGAAGATTCATGAGGAGTGAATGCCAAAGCAATTTTGTGGAAAAGGGATAAAGGACAAAAAGGGTGGATTCACTTAAGATAGTGTTCGCTGTAGTGGATGCCGACGAAGAATGAGGTTGACGAGAGAAGTATAGCGGGACCAGAGTGTATATGGTGGCTGACTGGCAAAATCAAGTAAATTGAAAAAGAAGTAAGAACTGTCCAAGGTCGTTAAGAAAGCTAGATAATAAGTGGTGCAGACTTTTTGGAGCCTTAATCGTTGAGTTTCTAAAGTGAATGACGAAGTCCCAAATGAGGGAGAAGCGGTACGCCATGTGGAATAGAAAGGGACAAGTGTAGGGAATGTCGAGAAGCGAACATAGTCGTTTAGAGAAAGGCGGAGAGAAAGTAAAGCCCGAGTATTCTTTTGAATTACCTAGTGAGATGCCCTGAATGAGAAGTGCCTGAGTGTCCAGGAGATGTTGGTGAAAGTCGAGGATTGCGATCTATGTCTCCGCTGTGATCGGAGAGGTCCCCTATCGTGTAATCAGCGTGGATTTGTGATGAAAACCACACAAACTGGTCGGCGAGCGATCCGATAGCATCGTGGTGGGGTGTTGCTTTGATTGAGAGACCGAAACCAATAGGATCCCGAGCATGGCACGGGAAAATGGCATCGAGAAAAGGGCTGAATTGTGACGTATCCTAAGTTGTAATGGGCGCTCCGCTAAGTGAAATGAGATGGATATCGTGGTCCCGAAGTATGCCATGTGAGTTGGTCTGGGTAAGAGAATAAATTGGACGTGTTCCTAAGAAATTGCTAATAGAATACAAGGTGGCACTGCCGGTTGAATCTAAGAATATGGAGTCGATAAAGATCGCTATAAGCAGTTGAGACTACGATATGTGACGACTAAGGAAGGCGAATGGTGGAGGCGCATAGAGAAGGCTTGGTCAGGCTATAGGATTGAAAGAGATAACGACCACAAGAGCTATACAGACAAGAGACGTAAGCCATTGGAATTCCAAGTTGGAGATCACGTCTTTCTTAAGGTGTCACTGATGCGAGGATTATCTCGGTTTAGCAAGAAAGGAAAGCTAAATCCGAGATTTGTTGGGCCATTTGAGAGTTTGGAGAAGATCGGGACACTGGCTTATCGTCTAGCACTGCCGCCGGACTTATCGCAGATTCGCAACGTGTTTCATGTATCGATGCTCCGGAAGTACGAGCCAGACCATGGCCATATACTCGATCATGAAGCCTTTGAAATGGATGACTGCGTATCGTACGTGGAAAGGCCAGTATGAATTGAAGAACGGAGGAAGCAAGTGCTTAGGAACAAGACGATTCCGTTGGTTAAGGTTATCTAGGAACATCATGGGACTGAAGGAGCCACGTGGGAAAGTGAGGACGAGATGAAAAAGAAATACCCACATTTGTTTGAGTAGTCAGTTACAACCTTACTTTAGTCGTATGGGGTTGAAGACTATGAAATTTCGAGGACGAACTTTTTTATAAGGAGGGAAGAATTGTGACAGTCTGAAAATTCGACCTAGTGATTAGGATTTTGGAATGAATGGGTATATTTCATGAATGCGCTCCGATTGATCCTCACTCAAAGTTGGCCACTTTGAGATGACTAACCAAAAGGGATGGGCTACCTGGGAAGTTTTCCCAAACAGCCGCCCGTTGGTCTGAGGCTGAGATAGAGTCGATATTTAATGAAATTGACCCCAAAATGAAATCCGACAGTGGACAATCGAATTAGTAAGGTAAACACAATTAAGAAATGAATTCAGTTCCAGAAATGTCGCCAGAAGGGTAGACAGCCGGTGTACGTCGCGAAGCAAGACGTGAATGGAAAATTACCGAAATGCCCCCGGTAAATGCTCAGTCCTTAGAATTAGATAAATTAGGATTTTTGAGAGTGGATACGTTGGATCGAAACCAATTCCAGTCCGAAATTCGTTCGCGCTCGAGACCCGATCGGTGCATTTGGACACAAATCGAGGCAAGTCAAATCAGTTGTCAAATCAATCAAATGTCTTGTCAACCACATCAATCACTCATGGCTCAATTCCCCATGCAATCAAGTCAAGGTACAAGTGTCACATGTCAAGTACACATGTCATGTTAAAGTACAAATCAAGACTACTATTCATTTAACCTACTCCCATTATAACATTCAAATTCCAAGGCAATCTTTCAATCAAGTCAATGTCACATGTCAAGGGTACAAAGATCACATCAGGTACATGTCATAAGTACAAGTCTCATCAAATACACTATTCACTCAACCTACTCCCACTACTTGATTTTCCCTTGATTTTATTAAGTGTGATAAACCCTTTTCTCTCTCTCTCCTCACCCCATTTCTTCATTTGGCCGAATCCTCTTCCTCTCCTTCTTCTCTTCATTTTCTTCTCCTTTCTCTCTCTTCCCTTGGCCACCCGTCCGCCCGAGCTACTCCACCGTCCACCGCCTCCATCGCCGCCGTCCGCCCTTGCCGTCGACTAGCCACCACCGTCCAGCCTCCATGTCATCTTGGTAAGTCTTCCTAGCTCACTTCTAGTTGTTTTTCACAGCTGAAACACCCCATGAAAGGCATGAAACGGTCTCATTTTCCTTCGTCGTTTCGTTCATCGATTCGCTCCAACTTGAACCCGAACTTGCTCGCCTTGCTCCCTTCAATTCCTCACCTTTCTTGGCTTGGGAAATGGTTGTATTAGGGTCCTTGGAGCCCCTCGAACAGGCCGGAACAGCCGCCCCTTTCCTCCCTCGCCGTGAGCAACACTTGAGCCGCCCGGTGTTCTCCTCGTCGTCGTTGCCATTCCAACTCACTTAGGTAAGCTCTACTACTAATCTTCGTCTAGGTTAGTGGTATACGTGTGTGGAGTGAAGGATTAAGGGCTGGTCATGGTGATTAAGGTGTATTTTGAGCAATTAGACTTGGTTGGATTTTAGGCTAATTGTGTTTATGTGAATGGACTAATTGTATGGACTGTTAGCATGTGGATTTGGACTTGGAAATGGAATTCGTGAGCTGTTATGAGGGGAATTAGACGTGTAGAAGGTGGGCCTAAGGCTACCTATGGGCTTGGGGGCTTAAAGGGGACCAAACTAACCTTATACAAGCTTATGGGCCTAATATATTTTATTGGGCTTCTCGGAAAATCAAAATTCAGATTTAAGTTGGGACTTGAAATATTAACCATGGGCTGGAATAGATGAGTGGGCGTGTAATCTAATGGGCCGAAGGGTTCTATTGGGCTCCGAGACCTTATTTTGGACTAATTGGGCCCAAACAAAACAAATTGGACATAAATTGTAATGGTGGGCCTTAATGGACGAAAATTGAACTTAATTAGGCCTAAATTATAATTTTGAATATTAAAATATAAGACCCAATAATCTACATGGGCTTAGGATGACAAATTGGGCCTAAAATTACCTAATTGGGCTTAAAAGGCTAGTCTTTGAAAATGAGCTTGGGCCCTGCACGAATTTAATATATTAATAGGCCTAATTTATATACCTTAATTTAAGAAATGAATTATGGGCCTTGGGCCATGAAATAAACTTAAGACCCAATTAAACCTAAACCAATTTAATGGGCCCTAACCTAAGCCAAGCCGAATTGAATAGAACCCAAGGGTATAATATGATACTAACCCTCTACCTGTAGATTACTAATCCCTTGGGAACTAACATGGGTTATTGGGCTTTAGCCAAGCTACCAGGTTCGTGAAGATGGAATTGTAATTTATATGGGTTCAGTCAGGGAATCGCTTATGGCGAGCGATAGTACAATGGGAATTCGTGTGAAATATTTAATTGAGCCCGGCTGGTCGAGAAACTGTGTGTGAAGCACTAGATCTATTATAGATTGGCATGACGAGCATGTGATTATTTTGATGATTTCTTGATGTGCTCCGTACTTGTACTTATGCACCACTGCATGCATGCTTTGTAACTAAACTGTTGTTTGCAATCATTTGGGCCCCGCATACATTCAGAGCATGGCATGAGTCACCAGAGTTGTGACATGAGAATGTGCCCTGATGGAAAATGGAGAGAAAATGGAGGCCAACGTAAGGCGTCCGAGACACAGTGTGGTATTTGCCGAGTAGCTGAGAATGTGCCCTGATGGGAAATGGAGAGAAAAGGGAGGCCAGCGTAAGGCGTCTGAGACGCAGTGTGGCGTTTGCCATGTGGCACTAAGAATGAGCCCTGATGGGAATTGGAGTGATAGGCGGGCATGATCCACTGGGATCCGTTATGGCCGGTTGAGGCCTGCATCAGTTTGCATGTGGCATTCATGGTTGACTGTCTGTTATTACCCGTTTGTGTTATATGATCTGCATTGCTATATTTTAGGCGTTTGCTTATACGTTGGGGGTTTGGTATCGAGGGAAAATTGAGAGTGTCTGAACCTTGGACCCTACAAGCTAATTACCGGATAGGATCGACCCCACGAGTATACCCTATCCTACGCTAGGATTAGTGGTGAGCTTGCTGAGTCCTCGACTCACTGGCGATGGTTGCCTTCTTTTCAGATCCCAGACCGCTATGATGGCCGCACCTCTCGTGTTATTTTGGACTGCCTATACTGTGGAGGTGAGGTAGTTGATCCAGACCCGATGGTGGAGCTGCCGTATCTAGGTTGTAGGGAGAATGACGGACATGAGGAAGGATCGGAAGAGTGATTTGCCAGACGCCAAGTTTAGACTATGGGTGTATGACCAAGTGTAGGATTTTGGACCGTGTCATGTATTTCCTTTTGGGGGTCTGTATCGAACACCTTTGTAATGTACATATTGATATTTGTTGTTATTCCATTGTTGTACTACCCCCTTTGTATTGTATGCATGTATGTGTGGTTAGGAGGCACGATTCCGCAGGTTCGCAAGACTAATGAAGGACGCGTTGTCTGGTTGCGACGAAGAGACTTCCTGGGCCGTCGCGTATCGTGAACCGGACGAGCGCGATGGGGGGGATGCCGCGTGCTCGTTTGGGGTTTGGGGCGTGACATCCCATCAATCCAATCAATCAAGTCAAAGGGCACAATTTCCAAGATAATCCCATCATGTCCATCAAGTTCCATCAAGTACACCTACCCTCATTATTATTGATTTTCCCTTGATTTTCTTTTATTCTACACATTATAATCTCCCTCATTCTCTCTCCTCCATCTTCTTCTTCATTTGCCACACCATCTCCTCCATTCTTCTTCTCCTTCATTTTCTTCTTTTCCTCTCGGTTTCTCCCTTGCTCCGCCCGTTCGCCGCCGCCGTTCGGCCTCCATCGGGGCCACCAATCTCCTCTTGGTAAGTCTTCTAAGCCTTGTTCCCTTGATTTTCGTGGCATGTGAACCCCTAAAACACCCCCGAACAGCCCACGTTCTTCGTCCTTCCTCCCTTGCCGTTTTTGCTCCGTTAAAGCTCAGGACACCAGAACTTGTTCCACTTCATTCCTCATCCTTCTTGACACTAGGGACCATGGTATTAGGTTCTTGAAGGCTTGTGGAGCCGCCGGAACCAGCCCCGAACGCCGACCTCTCCCTTTTGGACCGTGGGCCCTTGAACGGCCATTTTAGGCCTCGCACACTTCATCTTCGTTTTAGCTGAAACCGGGTAAGCAAAACCTCTAACCTTGGCCTAGGATCACTGTATATGATGTTGGTTTAGTCACGTGAAGGTTCAGTGCATGATTGGGTGGAGGAAATGGTGAGAATTATCAAGAAAAAAACCATGGGCCAACTCGGGTGCTAGGCTATTCGGACTGGGTGTAGACTTGGGTGACCTAATTTGGGCTTAGGAATGTTAAATATGGGCTGATAATTGAAACTTGGGCGTGAGAATAGATGGGCCAAGGGTGCAAATGGGCTTAGGGACCTATTTTAAGCTAAATGAGGCTAATAAGAACTTGTGGGCCTAAGTTATTTCAATGGGCTCTCTAATGGACGAAAATTTAATTGAATTGGGCCCCAAATTATGGTCTTGAATGTAAAATTTTAGGGCCCAATAATACACATGGGCTTAGGCTATGAAATTGGGCCTAATTATACAAGAATGGGCTTTAAAAGCTTACCTTAAAACTTGGGCTTGGGCCCCACCCGAAATTAATAAAAAAATAATGGGCCTTAAATGATTTAATTATTTATAATATGATCATGGGCTTGTGAATAGTAGATGGGCGTTGGGCCTAAATGGACTTAACTTACTTAATGGGCCTAAACTTTAAGAAAGAACTTGTGGGCCTTAGTTGTTGGGTTTAATAAAATTTAATAAGATTCATGGGGACCCAAGAGTATCTTCAAACCTTATTTTTGGGCCGATGCTGGGCCAAGGTCGATTAGTTAATAATACCAAGTTAGGCTGAGCTATCAGGTCGGATTGGACTGGGTTCTGAAACAGACGAATCCTAAAGGTGAAATAAATCACAATTGAGTTATTGGGTGTCTGTTTTAAGGAGAAGTAAATGCCTAAGGTAATTTCGTGGGGTACCAACTAAACCCAGTTGATTGGGAAATCTCGTGTGAAGTACCCGGTCTGTATGAGACATATCCCAATGAATATGGGTTTAATGACACAATTGTTAAATTGTTATGCCTCGTTGCATAAGAATTTACTGGATTGCCTGCTCTGTGATCGATGTGTGGTTGAAATGGTTTGAGTATCATGTACTGTGAGCATGGCATGAGTCATCGGGAGGGGTGACATGTGGGATGAGCCCTGAGGCGTCTTTACGCGGGGAAGTAGAGGGATAAGCGTGCCAACCTGAGGCATACCACACGCGGGTTGAGGAATGTTGCCGAGTGGCACAGTGGGATGAGCCCTAAGGCATCTTTACATGGGGAGGTGGAGGGATAAGCTTGCCAACCTGAGGCATACCACATACGGGTTGAGGCACGTTGTCAAGTGGCACAGTGGGATGAGCCCTGAGGCGTCTTTACGCAGGGAAGTGGAGGGATAAGCATGCCAACCTGAAGCATACCACACACGGGTTGAGGCACGTTGCCGAGTGGCACAGTGGGATGAGCCCTGAGGCGTCTTTATGCGGGGAAGTGAAGGGATAAGTGTCCCAAACTGAGGCGTAGCACACGCGGGTTGAGGCACGTTGCCAAGTGGCAAAGTGGGATGAGCCGTGAGGCGTATTTACGCTGGGAAATGGAGGGATAAACGTGCCAACCTAAGGCCTACCACACTCGGGTTGAGTCACGTTGCAGAGTGGCACAGTGGGATGGCCCCTGAGGCGTCTTTACGCGAGGAAGTGGAGGGATAAGCGTGCCAACCTGAGGCGTACCACACGCGGGTTGAGGCACGTTGCCGAGTGGCACAATGGGATGAGCCCTGAGGTGTCTTTACGCGGGGAAGTGGAGGGATAAGCGTGCCAACATGAGGCGTACCATACGCGGGTTGAGACACGTTGCCAAGTGGCATAGTAGGATGGGCCCTGATGGGAATAGGAGGTATAAGCGGGCAGGATCCGCTGGGATCGTTTGAGGCATACTGAAGCATGCATTTGTCTTGCATATTGAATTGCTATGATTGCCTGTTGACTGCCCGTCTACATGTTATTTATTGCGTTGTATCGCGTAGTTTGACCGTTCATACGTGGGGGTTTGGGTATCTACAACCAGTGAGGATACTAGAGCTAGGAGAGTCGACGCCCTAGTTACTAGATAGGACCGAACCCGCTAGTATACCATATTGTACGCTAGTATTAGTGGTGAGCTTGCTGAGTCCTCGACTCACTAGCGATGGTTGCCATATTTTCAGATCCCGGACACGAGGGATGGTCGCACCCCCTATACTCTTTAGCTCGCCGATGCAGATGAAGCCCGAGGTTACCCACCATTGCGATGGAAATGCTACGATATGGCTCAGGTGATTGACTACCGTTTGGGTGGTTTAGGGAGGTCCCCAGCTTGTTCCCTATAGGTTCGAGGCTTGGTATAGAGAGGACGAGTTAGGTTTGAAGGGACCCTTGAGAGATGCCCTGATACCCATGGAGGACGACCCCACGATTCTACGACCTGCTGTATATGGAGGTGAGGTGGTCGACCCCAACCTAATGTTGGAGCTGCTGTCCCCAGGACGCTAGGAAATAGACGGCCACGATGAGGGCGATGCCATGGACACCAACCAGGAGAAGGATCCCGAGGAGGAGCCAGAGGACTGACTGTAGTGGGTGTGAGGTCCAGCTTTTGGAAATGGTTTGATTGTAGGTGTTAGAGCCGCGTATTGTATTTTCTTTTTTCTTTTTTTGGGTCTGTACCTAACGCTTTGATTTGTATGTAATGATGTTGCGTGTTGTTCCTTCTAGTTTATGTTACCCTATTATCTTTTGTATGCATGTATGGATAGAAGGCACGCTTCCGCAGGTTTCAAGTTCAGGTTGACAGGTTCATATGATGGTTTTGATGAACGCGTCGTCTGGTCGCGACGAGGGTAATTCCTTGGGCCGTTATGTATCCTGGACCAGGTGAGCGCTGAGAAGAGATTTGAATGTATGAGCGGGATGTTGCGGGCTCGAGAGGGGCTCGGGGCGTGACAGCCGTTGTCGAGCCAGGGTTGAATAGCAAAGACTAAGTTGGGCCGTGTCATCGAGCCGGACTGAATTGGATTCTGAAACAGATGGGTTTAGTTGGGCACTATCTCAAGAGAGAGCGAATGTCAAATGCAAATACGTAGGGTACTCAATTAAGCCTAGTTGATCGTGTAATTGCTTGTAGAGTACCAGGCCTATATGTGGCCTATCCCGATGAATGTGGGTTGGTTAGAACATTCTTCGAATTGCTATGCCTCTTTGTATATGAAATTCCTAGATTGCCTGCTCTGTGATTGATATATTGCCGATATTGTCTGAGCACTGCATATTGCAAGCATGGCATGAGTCATTGGGAGGAGTGACATGAGAATGTGCCCTGATGCGTTTTTACGTGGGGAAATGGAGAGATAAGCGTGCCAACCTGAGGCGTACCACAGGCGGGTTGAGGCACGAGCCCGATGGGCATGAGAATGTGCCCTGATATATTTTTACGCGGGGAAATGGAGGGATAAGCGTGCCAACCTGAGGCGTACCACACGCGGGTTGAGGCACGAGCCCGATGGGCATGAGAATGGGCCCTAATGGGAATTGGAGAGATAAGCGGGCAAGATCCACTGGATTAGTTGAGGCGGGCTGAAGCATCCATCTGTTTTGCATACTGAATTGCTATCATTGTCTGTTGACTGCCCGTCTACATTTTATGATTTGCATTACCATGTGTAGCTTGACTGTTCACGCGTTGGGGTTGGGTATCCACAACAAGTGAAGGTACTCGAATTAAATGACCTGACACCCTAGATGTTGGATAGGACCGATCCCACTAGTATACTTTGTTCTACGCTAGGATTAGTGGTGAGCTTGCTGAGTCCTCGACTCACTGGCGGTGGTTGCCATATTTTCATATCCCAGAACATAGTGATGGACGCACCCTGACGCCTTTTGGACTCCTAGTGAAGGTAGAGATCGAGATTGGTCAGAGGACCTAGAGAAGCTTCCCTGGTAAGCTGATTGGAGCAAGATCGATGAGAACTAGCTGGTAGACCCTAGGTTGAGTGGGCTGATTGAGTGTGGATTTGTGTAGTATTTTGATCCCCTCTTCTAGTGGTCTATATCCGACACTCTGGTTATATATGTATATATTGATATTCCATGTATATATATCTCTCCAAAGTTGATTTTTCATTTTTATGAATTTTTATGGATTTTCTATTAATTTTAAAAGAGAGAAAAAGGAAAAAAAAAAGACGACTGAAAATCAGGTGTCAACAGCTGCCCCTCTTTGAAAGGAAGCTCGGTAGAGGTTTATTTCAAAGACGAGATGACACCTGAATCCTAATCGACTAACACGCAAGGAAAATAAAAAGAGTCGTGACATTTAATCTCCAATACCTCTCTTTGCATGTTCCGATCCTGACCTGATTTAAGGAGACACTGATGGAGGGATAGAGAAACAGAGAGGAGAGTTTACCTGGCACTTACCTGCCTGTTGTATGGTTGTTGCCTGACATGAATGCTCTATTGAAAATGGAATGAGAGCCTAAGGATTCGTTATAAGAAAACCTTAGGGTGGTTGAACTTGGACCCGTATGGTAGGTCATCCCATGGTAGATTCCTAATGAATGGATTCTACTGATTTAAATTGAATTGAAATCTGACCCGTATGGTAGGTCACCCCATGGTAGATTCCTAGTGAAAGGATTCTACTGATTAAGATTTGACCCACATGGTAGGTCACCCTATGGTAATGCTTATTAGAAGGACTTTTGGTTGCATGTAAGAAGGACTTGGTGTGCTTGTAAGAAGGACTTGGTTTGCCTGTAAGAAGGACTTGGTGTGCCTATAAGAAGGACTTGGTTTACCTGTAAGAAGGATTTGGTGTGCCTGTAAAAAGGACCTGGTTTGCCTGTAGAAAGGACTTTGATGCCTGTAAAAAGGACTTGATACCTATAAGAAGGACTTGTGTCACGCCCCGGATCCCTTCTCGGGAATGCGGCATCCCGTTCCTGCGGAAGATACACCTCGCGCTCGCCTGGTTCACGATAAGCGACGGCCCAGGGATACTTTCTCTTTGTCGCGACCAGACGACGCAACTTGCGCCAAATTCTCATACCTGCGGAAGCGTGCCTCCTATCCATACACACAAGCATACATAGCAAAGGGGTAGCATGGACAAGATAAACATAAACAACATTTCATAAATACGATTAGCGTTAGGTACAGACTACCAAAAGAAAACCACTAGCTGTAGATCATCCTACGCTCTATTAATCCTCAAAACATCGGGATTCTGCCATGACTCAGTCCTCCTCGTCGGAATCCTCCACAGGGTCCTCCTCTAGATCCTCCTCCTCGGTATCCATCGCATCGCCCTCCTCGTGGCCATCTATCTTGGAGCGCCCTGGAGACGGCAACTCCTGCTTCGGGTCGGGGTCGATCACCTGGCCTCCATATTCTGCAGGCTGGAGCCAAAATGGGTCCTCCTCCATGGAAATCGGGGGATCTCTCTGGGGTCCCTCAAAGCCATGTAGGCCCTCTCTAAACCAAGCCTCGAATCTATGGGGCACTAAATAAGGACCTCCCTGATCTACGAGCACAGTCGTCACATGCCTATGCCACAGGGTAGCGTGCATATCAAAATGGAGGGTAACCTGGGTGTCCATTTGGATCGGCAGACCAAAAAGCATCGGTGGCGCATCCATCACTGGCGACCTGGATCTGAAAAAGGTGGCAACCAACGCCAGTGAGTCGAGGACTCAGCAAGCTCACCACTAATCCTAGCGTAGGGTAGGATATACGAGTGGGGTCGGTCCTAACTAGTAACTAGGGTTTGGTACTCGGAGTCCAACGCTCTCGATCTCCCCAGTTATCATCACGCCTCATATAGCCAATACGAGTTTCGTCACAACAATTCATGCAATACATACGGGCAATATCGACAATCAGCAATAACATTATGCAAATGCCACAGGCCTCAAACGGCCATCACAGATCCCATGGATCAGCCCGCCTATCACTCCAATTCCCATCAGGGCTCTACCAACAGTGCCACACGGCATGCCACGCTGCGTCTCGGACGCCTTATGCTGGCCTCCCTTTTCTCTCCATCTCCCATCAGGGCGCTACCAACAGTGCCACACGGCATAATTCTCGGTGCCACATAGGCCCGTACCACACTGCGTTTCTGACGCCTTACGTTGGTCTCCCTTTTCTCTCCATTTCCCCTCAGGGCACAATCTCATGTCACATTCCCAGTGACTCATGCAATGCTCTGAATGTATGCAGGGCCCAGATGATCACATCAATAATTCAACACAGAGCATGCATGCCAATAATCATAAGTGCAAGACAGAGCACATCAATCGACCAACTGATACATCTCATGATCAACGAGCCAAGCAGACGTAGATCAATTATCTCTATCCACAAAGTTTCGATAATCCAAGTCCGCCTTACATCTTAAACAAAAGTCTACTATACTAGCAATTATCCAAGGACAATCCACTAATCGAGCCCATATAAACCAAGGTCTAATCTGATGAAGGGCCTCTAATTACTCAAGCTAAGTTCGACTGGGCCTAAGGCCCACTTCAATAGTTGAGGTCCAATGATTAATTCTTAAATTAATTCATATGGGTTGGGCCTATTATTTTATTAAATTCGTGTGAGGCCCAAGCCCATTTCTAAAGGTTTACTATTCAAGCCCATATTCATTATTTTAGGCCCAATTTGAATACCCAAGCCCATATACATTTTTGGGTTTCATTCTTTAATGTTCATGGACTTAATTTAGGCCCAATTTAAGAGGATTTTCGTCCATTAGTGGCCCACCAGCTAGATTTGGCCCATTTTGATTAGTTTTGGCTCAATTACTTAATTTTAAAGCTTTCAAGCCCATTAGTTCCCTTTTGCCCTTTAAGTACACGCCTAAGCCCACATTTGCAGCCCACTAATCATGTTTTCAAGGCCCATTCGGATGGTGGATATCAACCCTTAGTAAGTCCATTAGTTGTATTTAGGCCCGGTAGCTCGTATTAGGTCCGATTCAAGTGATTTAAGTCTCGAAGCCCATTAATCCCTCTCGGTCCACCCTATACATGCCTAGACCGAATTTCCACAGCCTTGTATACCACATTTCCAGCCCTCTACAAGCCTCCAAACTCTTAGTTTAACCCCTTGCACCATGCATATAACGCAACCTTACTTGTCTAGGCTTGAACCATGCAATCTCTTTACTAAAATCATCATAATCGGCCTCAATTAACATTCCACAAATGTATATTACTAACCTAAACAAAGATTAGGGGTAGAGCTTATCGGATATGGGTTGGAAATGACGACGACGCGAGGCGGAGCAAGGAACGGCCGGTTGGAGCTCACGGCTTAGGGAGGGAAGCGGCGGCAACGGTGGCTGTTCCGGCGGTTCCACGGAGTTCCAAGGGTCCTAAGGTGACCATTTGCCAAGCCAAAGACATGAGGAATGCAAGGGAACAAGGTGGGACAAGTTCGGGTTCAAATGGAAGCGAAACGACGAAGAAAACGACGATGGAAGAAGTGGGCTGTTTCGGGCATTACATGGGCATTCAAGCCGTGGAATGCAAGGGAGATGAGTTAGGGAGACTTACCAAGGTGAGGACAAGGGCTGGTGGTGGCGGAATGGGCGGCGGCTCGCGGCGGCAACGGGCGGACGGACGGCGGAGGGAGAGAAAGCCGAGAGAGAGAAGGTGAGGGAGAGAGGAAAAAGAAGGAGAAGTGAATGGGAAGAGAGAGAGGGAGGGTCGGCCGAAGGTCTTAAGGGAGAGGGGAGAGAGAGATTATAGAAAAATAAGAAAATCAAGGGAAAATCAAGATGATGGGAGTTGGTGGCATGAATAGTGACATGGATTGATTTTGTACTTTGACATGTTGATTGACATTCTTGGGAATTGAACCATGATTGACTTGCCTTGGAAATTGTGCCATGATGTGATTGATTGATTGACAAGACATTTGATTGATTTGACTTGCCTCGATTTGCGTGCCAAATGCACCGATCGGGTCTCGAGCGCGAACAAATTTTAGACAGGATTTGATTTCGATCGACCGAATCTACTCTCAAAAATCCTAATTCTATTAATCCTAAGGACTGAGCATTTACCGGGGGCATTTCGGTAATTTTCCATTGACGTCTTGCTTCTCGACGTACACCGGCTGTCTGCCCTTCTGGCGACATTTCTGAAACTGACTTTATTTCTTAATTGTGTTTGTCTTACTAATTCGATTGTCCGAAGTCGGATTTCATTTCGTGGTCAATTTCATTGAATAATGACTCTGTCTCTGTCTCAGACCAACGGGCGGCTGTTTGGAAAATTCTCCCCAGTTAGCCTTTCCCCTTCGGTTGGTCATCTCAGGGTAGCTAATCCTGAGTGAGCGTCGATCAGAGGGTATTAACGAAGTGTTTCCATTCCTTTAGAAATTCCGATATTTGGGTCGAATTTTCAGACTGTTACAATTCTTCCCTTCTTATAAAAATTTCGTCCTCGAAATTTACGTCAACCAATCCTTACAACAAAAATGGAGAGTACATCGATCTACTCAAACAGGTACGGATACTTCTTCTTCATTTCTTCCTTGCTTTCCCAAGTAGCTCCTTCAGTTCCATGGTGTTCCCAGATAACCTTGACCAGCGGAATCGTCTTATTCCTTAAGACCTGCTCCTTACGATCTTCAATCCTTACTGGTCTTTCCACGTACGAGACGCGGTCATCCATTTCAATGACTTCATGATCAAGTATATGGCCGGGGTCCGGCTCGTACTTCCGTAGCATTGAAACATGAAACACATTGTGAATCTGCGATAAGTTCGGCGGCAATGCCAGACGATAAGCCAGTGTCCCGATCTTTTCCAGAATCTCGAATGGCCCAACAAATCTTGGACTCAGCTTTCCCTTCCTGCCAAACCGAGATAGTCCTCGCATCGGCGACACCTTCAGAAACACATGATCTCCAACTTGGAATTCCAGTGGCTTACGCCTCTTGTCTGCATAACTCTTCTGCCTACTCTGCGCAGTCCTCAATCTGTCTCTGATCACTCTGACTGCCTCAACTGACTGCTGCACTAATTCTGGGCCTGTTATGCTTTTCTCACCAACTTCGTCCCAACAGATTGGCGTTCTACAGGCCCTTCCATACAGTGCCTCAAATGGTGCCATTTTGATACTCTGCTGGTAGCTGTTGTTGTAGGCGAATTCCACCAAATGCAACTGCTCTTCCCAGCCTCCCTTGAAATCAATTACACATGCTCGCAGCATGTCCTCCAAAGTCTGTATAGTCCTTTCCGACTGACCGTCTGTCTGAGGATGATAAACTGTACTGAATCTTAACTCTGTTCCCAGCGCACCCTGCAGACTCTTCCAAAATGTAGCGGTGAAGCGAGGATCTCTGTCTGATACAATACTTACTGGTACCCCATGCAATCTCACTATCTACCTCACGTACAATTCAGCCAACTTTTCCAAGGTAGAGTCCTTTCGTACTGCAATGAAATGAGCTGATTTCGTCAGTCTGTCCACTATTACCCAAATTGTCACGCCCCGGATCCCTTCTCGGGAACGCGGCATCCCGTTCCTGCGGAAGATACACCTCGCGCTCGCCTGGTTCACGATAAGCGACGGCCCAGGGATACTTTCTCTTCGTCGCGACCAGACGACGCAACTTGCGCCAAATTCTCATACCTGCGGAAGCGTGCCTCCTATCCATACACACAAGCATACATAGCAAAGGGGTAGCATGGACAAGATAAACATAAACAACATTTCATAAATACGATTAGCGTTAGGTACAGACTACCAAAAGAAAACCACTAGCTGTAGATCATCCTACGCTCTACTAATCCTCAAAACATCGGGATTCTGCCATAACTCAGTCCTCCTCGTCGGAATCCTCCACAGGGTCCTCCTCTGGATCCTCCTCCTCGGTATCCATCGCATCGCCCTCCTCGTGGCCATCTATCTCGGAGCGCCCTGGAGACGGCAACTCCTGCTTCGGGTCGGGGTCGATCACCTGGCCTCCATATTCTGCAGGCTGGAGCCAAAACGGGTCCTCCTCCATGGGAATCGGGGAATCTCTCTGGGGTCCCTCAAAGCCATGTAGGCCTTCTCTAAACCAAGCCTCGAATCTATGGGGCACTAAGTAAGGACCTCCCTGATCTACGAGCACAGTCGTCACATGCCTATGCTACAGGGTAGCGTGCATATCAAAATGGAGGGTAACCTGGGTGTCCATCTGGATCGGCAGACCAAAAAGCATCGGTGGCCCATCCATCACTAGCGACCTGGATCTGAAAAAGGTGGCAACCAACGCTAGTGAGTCGATGACTCAGCAAGCTCACCACTAATCCTAGCGTAGGGTAGGATATACTAGTGGGGTCGGTCCTAACGAGTAATTAGGGTTTGGTACTCGGAGTCCAACGCTCTCGATCTCCCCAGTTATCATCATGCCTCATATAGCCAATACGAGTTTCGTCACAACAATTCATGCAATACAGACGGGCAATATCAACAATCAGCAATAACATTATGCAAATGCCACAGGCCTCAAACGGCCATCACAGATCCCATGGATCAGCCCGCCTATCACTCCAATTCCCATCAAGGCTCTACCAACAGTGCCACACGGCATGCCACGCTGCGTCTCGGACGCCTTATGCTGGCCTCCCTTTTCTCTCCATCTCCCATCAGGGCGCTACCAACAGTGCCACACGGCATAATTCTCGGTGCCACATAGGCCCGTACCACACTGCGTTTCTGACGCCTTACGTTGGTCTCCCTTTTCTCTCCACTTCCCCTCAGGGCACAATCTCATGTCACATTCCCAGTGACTCATGCAATGCTCTGAATGTATGCAGGGCCCAGATGATCACATCAATAACTCAACACAGAGCGTGCATGCAAATAAATACAAGTGCAGGAGTAGAGCACATCATTCAATCGATCAGTGAACCTCACGTTCATCAACCAAACAGACATGGGTTGTAGGCCTCTACTTTCAAAGTCTCGATCATCTAAATTCGCCTTACATCTCATACAAGAGTCTGCCATTGTCATCACTTACTCAAGGGCAACTCGTTAATCAAACCCATATAAACCAAGGTCTAATATAATTAAGAACCTCTAATTAATCAAGCTAAGTTCGACTGGGCCTAAGGCCCACTTCAATAGTTGAGGTCCAATAATTAATTCTTAAATTAATTCATATGGGTTGGGCCTATTATTTTATTAATTTCGTGCAAGGCCCAAGCCCATTTCTAAAGGTTTACTATTGAAGCCCATATTCATTATTTTAGGCCCAATTTGAGTACCCAAGCCCATATACATTTTTGGGTTTCATTCTTTAATTTTCATGGACTTAATTTAGGCCCAATTTAAGTGGGTTTTCGTCCATTAGTGGCCCACTAGCTAGATTAGGCCCATGTTGATTAGTTCTGGCCCAATTACTTGATTTTAAAGCTTCCAAGCCCATTAGTCCCCTTTGGCCCATTAAATACACGCCTAAACCCAACAACACAGCACATTAATCATGTGTTCAAGCCCCTTTTTGATTGTTAATCTCGTCCATAAGCAAGCCCAATAGTTGTATCTTGGCCCGATAGCTTGTTTTTTGATCAAATTAGTGCAATTTGAGCCCTCTAAGCCCATTAACACCCCACGGCCTCTCCATCACACACCTAAGCCATCCCTCACAGCCCACATTCACATTTTTCCAGCCCAATTCGCGAACTACCGGCCCCCCTCATACGGCCCAAACAAGATTCCCACAAGATAGCCTAAGGTAAGTTGCACATTAATCTCATCTTAGCCTCATATCAAGCCTAACCAACCCCTAATTTGTCCTCTTACATGCATATACGACTAACCTAAGCTAGAGTTAGTAGTGAAGCTTACCTTAGTTGGACCGAAATCTACAACGACGGACGACGGAGCGAGGAACGGCCGAATGTGGTTCACGGCCTACAAGGAAGTTTGGGGTTGGTTCGGTCAAATGGCAAGCTTTAAGGGGCGGTGGACAAGGGAGAGAGATGAGTTAGAAGGCTTACCAAAGTGCGTTCGTGGACGGTGGTGGCCGGCGGTGGCCGAACGAAGGTGATTGATGACGACGACGGTGGCGGCTACATGAAGATCACCGAGAGAGAGAGATAGACGGTGAGGTTGAGGGGCGGTCTCAAGAGGCTCTCATGGCCATGGGACAACAAGGTAAGGAGGAGAAGAGGCTTACCTTGAGGTGGTGACGACGGAGGAAGATGGCGGCTTGAGGCGGGCGATGGTGGCCGACGGGGGAGGGAGAGAACCGAGAGAGTTGAGAGAGATTTCGGGAGAGGGGGAGAGAGGAGGGTGGCCGAAAATGAGAGAATGAGGGAGGAGAGAGAGAGAAGAGACTTAAGTGAGAGGGGGTAGTGTGTTAGGTGAGGTGAATAGTAAGTGAATAGTGACCTTAATTTGAATTTTACAAGACATGTGTACTTGACATTGACTTGATGGATTGCCTTGGAAATTGTGCCATGATTGACCGATGGATTTGATTGATTGATTGACAAGACATCGATTGATTTGACAACTGATTTGACTCGCCTCGATTTGCGTGCCAAATGCACCGATCGGGTCTCGAGCGCGAACGAATTTCAGATAGGATTTGATTTCGATTAGTCGAACCTACTCTCAAAAATCCTAATTCTATTAATCCTAAGGACTGAGCATTTACAGGGGGCATTTCGGTAATTTTCCATTGACGTCTTGCTTCTCGACGTACACCGGCTGTCTGCCCTTCTGGCGACATTTCTGAAACTGACTTTATTTCGTAATTGTGTTTGTCTTACTAATTCGATTGTCCAAAGTCGGATTTCATTTTGTGGTCAATTTCATTAAATAACGACTCTGTCTCTGTCTCAGACCAACGGGCGCTGTTTGGAAAATTCTCCCCAGTTAGCCTTTCCCCTTCGGTTGGTCATCTCAGGGTAGCTAATCCTGAGTGAGCGTCGATCAGAGGGTATTAACGAAGTGTTTCCATTCCTTTAGAAATTCCGATATTTGGGTCGAATTTTCAGACTGTTACACAAATCGAATAATTACCTCTCTGACTTCTTGGCAATCCTGTCACAAAATCCATAGTGACATGCTCCCATTTCCACTCTGGGATTTCCAATGCTTGCAATAATCCTCCAGGCTTGCAATGTTGTGCCTTTACCTGTTGACACGTCAGACACTTAGCTACATGCTTAGCCACATCCACCTTCATTCCGTTCCACCAATAGTGCTGACGCAAATTCTGATACATCTTCGTACTTCCGGGATGAATGCTGTAGTTACTTCTGTGCGCCTCAGCCAAAATCCTTTCCTTCAGCTCTTCATCGTTTGGCACGCATAGACGTCCTCTAAACTTCAATATTCCATCAGCAGTTACTTGGAACTCAGCCTTCCTCTCATCTGCATTCATCGACATAATCTTCTGGACATCCGGATCCGTAGACTGCAACTCTTTGATCCTTAGCTGAATCTCTGGTTCAATATGCAACGTAGCCATCAAACTGGAGAGGGTTCCTACCTCAACCTTAAACTCAGAATCTCTGATCTCCTCCAGTAAGGTCCACTCCTTGACCATCATATGCGCAACGCTCGACTTCCTACTCAGAGCATCCGCTACCTTATTCGCATTTCCTGGATGGTATAGAATATCACAGTCGTAGTCCTTCAACAGCTCCATCCAACGACGCTGCCTCATATTCAGTTCTTTCTGCGAAAACAAATACTTCAAACTCTGATGATCCGTGTAAATCTGGAACTTCTCTCCCACCAAATAATGTCTCCAAATCTTCAATGCGAACACTATGGCAGCTAACTCCAAGTCATGCGTCGGGTAATTCATCTCATGCGGCCTCAGCTGTCGAGATGCATAAGCTACCACTCGACCATGCTGCATCAAGACACATCCCAATCCTCTTAATGACGCATCGCTGTATATTTCAAACCCTCCAGGTCCAGACGGAATAGTTAGCACTGGTGCGGAAGTCAATCGATCCTTCAACTCCTGAAAACTTTCCTCGCACTTCTCGGTCCATTCAAATCTCGTTTCCTTCTTCAGCAAATGGGTCAGAGGAGACGCTATCACCGAGAACCTTTCCACAAAGCGTCTATAGTAGCCAGCCAATCTGAGAAAACTTCGTACTTCAGTCACAGTTGTTGGCCTCGGCCACTTCTCTACAGCCTCGATCTTTGCTGGGTCCACTGATATTCCTTCCCCGGATACTATGTGTCCAAGGAACGCCACTCTGCTTAACCAAAACTCACACTTACTAAACTTCGCATACAGCGAGTGTTCCCTTAGCGTCTGCAGGACAATTCTTAGGTGTTCCTCGTGGTCCTCAGAGCTCTTCGAATACACCAAAATGTCATCAATGAAGACTATCACGAACTGATCTAGAAACTCCTTGAATACTCGATTCATCATGTCCATAAATGCTGCTGGGGCGTTCGTCAATCCAAATGGCATAACTGTGAACTCATAGTGCCCATACCTCGTCTGAAAGGCAGTCTTGGGTACGTCCTCCTTCTTAATCCTCAATTGGTGATAGCCTGTCCTTAGGTCTATCTTGGAGAACACACATGCACCTTGAAGTTGGTCGAACAGGTCATCAATCCTTGGTAGAGGATACTTATTCTTGATCGTCACTTGGTTCAGCTGTCTGTAATCGATGCACAGTCTTAGTGATCCATCCTTCTTCTTAAAAAATAGCACCGGAGCTCCCCACGGCGAAGCACTGGGGCGGATAAATCCTTTATCCAGCAGCTCTTGCATTTGCACCTTCAATTCCGATAACGACATCCTATACGGTGCTTTCGAGATCGGCTCCGTTCCAGGTGCCAATTCAATCATAAATTCTACTTCACGCTCAGGTGGCAATCCAGGCAACTCTTGAGGAAATACATCTGGATACTCACTTACTACAGGCACTTCTTCTAACTTCATTTCTAGGGCAGACGAATCTAATACTGATGCCAAAAATCCCAGGCAACCTTCATCCATTAACTTGGTCGCCTCTAAAGATGAGATCCAAGGAATCGACGTTCCTCCACGATTTCCCTTAAATTCATACCCAGGGTGGCCTACTGGGTTTAGCTGTATGATACTCCTACTACAGTCTACCACTGCACCATGCCTAACTAGCCAATCCATGCCAACAATCACATCAAAATCATACATAGGTAAAACAGCTAAGTCGATCTCTTCCTCTCTATCGTCCAGAACTAATTTACACCCCTTACATCCTAACGCAACAATCACTCTATCTTTTAACGGGGTGGTTACATGCAAGGTCACATTCAACGGCTTAACGTTCATCCCAGTTAGCTCAGCAAAACGAGCAGATACGAAAGAGTGCGACGCTCCCGGATCAAACAAAGCATAAGCAGTATGACCACAGAGAGAAACGGTACCTGTGATCACCCCTGGCGCGTTCTCAGCGTCCTTTCGCGCCACTGCATAGACTCGTCCCTGAATAGGTGGACGGTTCTGATTTCCTTGAGGAGCATTCGCCATCGGCGGCTGCTGCTGCAGCTGGAACGGGGGTCTCGGACCTCTTCTCGGGGAGTTCCTCAAAATATGCCCCGTTTGGCCACATCCAAAGCAGCCTCCAGTTTTCCTTGGGCAAGGGCTGTTCCCATGCCTCCTGCCACAGTCACGGCAGACCTGATTCCCAGAAAACGATGGTTTTCCCACGGTTCTCCTTGCAGGTGGAACGAACCTGCGGTTGTCCTTCATTGGCCTCTTGCCAAAGTCTCTAAAGTTCCCTCTTGGCACAAACCGCGATCCAGATGCGGCGGCCTTCTCCTGCAGATCTCGCTCTATCGCCAGGGCTCGCTCATAAATCTCATTGTAGTCCCTTAGCCTAGTGGCGATGATCATACTCTTCAACTCGGGCCTCAATCCTTCCCTGAATCTCCTGGCCTTATCCCATGGGTCGTCAATCAGCCTTCGTGCGAACTTAGACAGCCTGGCAAATTCACCTTCATACTGGTCCACAGTCAGCGATCCTTGGCGGAGCCTGATGAACTCTTCCATTTTCCTTTCCTGGGCTGCCTCAAAGAAATACTTGCCATTAAATACTGCACAGAAAGCAGCCCAGTTTGGCCTCATGCCATCCGGAAAGACTCGCCCTCTAGTGGCCTTCCACCAATCATCTGCGGTACTCTGAAGCTGATAAGTTGCCAGCGAAACCTTTTCCTCGTCTGCGCAACCCAACACGGAGAAAGCCTTCTCCAGTTGCTCGATCCACAAGGCAGCTACCTCGGGACCACCACTGCCATCAAACTTCGACGGCTGCAATTTCTGAAACTGCTCCACCATATGATGAGTCTGACGTCCACCATTTCCATGCCCATTGCCTCCATTGGCTCCATTCGCAGCGGCCAAGGCGGCCTCAGCTGCTTGGGCTACAGTGGCAGCTCTCTCAGCAGCTTGCCTAGCCATCAGGTTACTCACTTCAGTCAGAACTCTCATCATCTCTTCGATCCTAGGGTCCCCTTCAGACTCAGGAGCCCTCGAGCTCGATGCACCAGCAGTCGGTCTTCTGCCCCTATTGCTCATCCTTGCTAAAACTCACACCTAGAACAAACGAAATTCCCATTCAGGAATTCGGAATTCTAAATCTAGCAACCAAGCTTTCGTCTACTGTCGCGTCCACTGACATGTATATGCATGTAAATATTCGCTGCAGCTTAAATGCAGTTGGACCCGGTCGACATCTAGACTCAACCCTGAAAATGCATAACCCAGGCCACTCTATTCGCAACCTCAACTAGAAGCCTGTCGGGAGCCGCTTCCTTGATCAGGACTCTGCCCCGGCGACCACTCCCCGCCCTCATCGTTTCTTGGTGCGAACAGTTGTCCTAAGTCATTCATAGACAAAGAGAATCCCACTCCACGTGTCCCATACCACGCTTCATCACAGTTTTTAGACGTCCCGTCAATCCTGTCCCATACCAGGCTGACGGTCACCAAATCCAACAACATGAATGCATGCATTTCTTTCAAAATCCAAATCTCCTTTTTCAACAATGATTTTCCATTTCTAAACCATTTTGCTTTCGGTGCAGAAATCATGCAATGCATGATGGTCAAGCAGCGCGCGACAGCCGACTAGGCATACAACCACATGCAATACCTCACAGACTAGCATTCAGCAATCAGCATCCAAACGCCCAACTCATGGGGCTCTGCCATAGAACCTTACCTCAGGTCCTGACGCGCCTGCAGCTTAGCATAAAACACCTTATCCAAAGGCTACTCTAAACAATCGATTCTGCTAGGCAATCACATGCGCCAATCAAATCATGCATTCTACCCCTTTCCTATCCTTAGGTCTAGGGTCTGTCTAACTAACTACCCCAAAATCAACATCCTTATCACTCCAAAACCTCGAACGGTCACTTATCGAGCTGACCTTGCTTTGATACCACTTGAACGGGGATGTCACGCCCCGGATCCCTTCTCGGGAATGCGGCATCCCGTTCCTGCGGAAGATACACCTCGCGCTCGCCTGGTTCACGATAAGCGACGGCCCAGGGATACTTTCTCTTTGTCGCGACCAGACGACGCAACTTGCACCAAATTCTCATACCTGCGGAAGCGTGCCTCCTATCCATACACACAAGCATACATAGCAAAGGGGTAGCATGGACAAGATAAACATAAACAACATTTCATAAATACGATTAGCGTTAGGTACAGACTACCAAAAGAAAACCACTAGCTGTAGATCATCCTACGCTCTATTAATCCTCAAAACATCGGGATTCTGCCATGACTCAGTCCTCCTCGTCAGAATCCTCCACAGGGTCCTCCTCTGGATCCTCCTTCTCGGTATCCATCGCATCGCCCTCCTCGTGGCCATCTATCTCGGAGCGCCCTGGAGACGGCAACTCCTGCTTCGGGTCGGGGTCGATCACCTGGCCTCCATATTCTGCAGGCTGGAGCCAAAATGGGTCCTCCTCCATGGGAATCGGGGGATCTCTCTGGGGTCCCTCAAAGCCATGTAGGCCCTCTCTAAACCAAGCCTCGAATCTATGGGGCACTAAATAAGGACCTCCCTGATCTACGAGCACAGTCGTCACATGCCTATGCCACAGGGTAGCGTGCATATCAAAATGGAGGGTAACCTGGGTGTCCATCTGGATCGGCAGACCAAAAAGCATCGGTGGCGCATCCATCACTGGCGACTTGGATCTGAAAAAGGTGGCAACCAACGCCAGTGAGTCGAGGACTCAGCAAGCTCACCACTAATCCTAGCATAGGGTAGGATATACGAGTGGGGTCGGTCCTAACTAGTAACTAGGGTTTGGTACTCGGCGTCCAACGCTCTCGATCTCCCCAGTTATCATCACGCCTCATATAGCCAATACGAGTTTCGTCACAACAATTCATGCAATACAGACGGGCAATATCGACAATCAGCAATAACATTATGCAAATGCCACAGGCCTCAAACGGCCATCACAGATCCCATGGATCAGCCCGCCTATCACTCCAATTCCCATTAGGGCTCTACCAACAGTGCCACACGGCATGCCACGCTGCGTCTCGGACGCCTTATGCTGGCCTCCCTTTTCTCTCCATCTCCCATCAGGGCGCTACCAACAGTGCCACACGGCATAATTCTCGGTGCCACATAGGCCCGTACCACACTGCGTGTCACGCCCCGGATCCCTACTCGGGAATGCGGCATCCCGTTCCTGCGGAAGATACACCCCGCGCTCATCTGGTTTACGCTACGCGACGGCCCAGGATTATTTTCTCTTCGTCGCGACCAGACGACGCAACTTGCGCCAAATTCTCATACCTGCGGAAGCGTGCCTCCTATCCATACACACAAGCATACATAGCAAAGGGGTAGCATGGACAAGATAAACATAAACAACATTTCATAAATACGATTAGCGTTAGGTACAGACTACCAAAAGAAAACCACTAGCTGTAGATCATCCTACGCTCTACTAATCCTCAAAACATCGGGATTCTGCCATAACTCAGTCCTCCTCGTCGGAATCCTCCACAGGGTCCTCCTCTGGATCCTCCTCCTCGGTATCCATCGCATCGCCCTCCTCGTGGCCATCTATCTCGGAGCGCCCTGGAGACGGCAACTCCTGCTTCGGGTCGGGGTCGATCACCTGGCCTCCATATTCTGCAGGCTGGAGCCAAAACGGGTCCTCCTCCATGGGAATCGGGGAATCTCTCTGGGGTCGCTCAAAGCCATGTAGGCCCTCTCTAAACCAAGCCTCAAACCTATGGGGCACCAAATAAGGACCTCCCTGATCTACGAGTACAGTCGTCACATGCCTATGCCACAGGGTAGCGTGCATATCAAAATGGAGGGTAACCTGGGTGTCCATCTGGATCGGCAGACCAAAAAGCATCGGTGGCGCATCCATCACTAGCGACCTGGATCTGAAAAAGGGTGGCAACCAACGCCAGTGAGTCGAGGACTCAGCAAGCTCACCACTAATCCTAGCGTAGGGTAGGATATACAAGTGGGGTCGGTCCTAACCAGTAACTAGGGTTTGGTACCCGGAGTACAACGCTCTCGATCTCCCCAGTTTTCATCACACCTCACATAGTCGGTACGAGTTTCATCACAATGGTTCATGCAATAAAGACGGGCAATATCAACAATCAGCAATCATGGTATGCAATGCCACAGGCCTCAAACGGCCATCATAGATCCCAAGGATCAGCCCGCCTATCACTCCAGTTCCCATCAGGGCTCTACCAACAGTGCCACACGGCATAAATCTCGGTGCCACATAGGCCCGTACCACACTGCGTTTCTGACGCCTTACGTTGGTCTCCCTTTTCTCTCCACTTCCCCTCAGGGCACAATCTCATGTCACATCTCCAGTGACTCATGCAATGCTCTGAATGTATGCAGGGCCCAGATGATCACATCAATAACTCAACACAGAGCATGCATGCCAATAATCATAAGTGCAAGACAGAGCATATCAATCGACCAACTGATACATCTCATGATCAACGAGCCAAGCAGACATAGATCAATTATCTCTATCCACAAAGTTTCGATAACCCAAGTCCGCCTTACATCATAAACAAAAGACTACTATACTATCAATTATCCAAGGACAATTCACTAATCGAGCCCATATAAACCAAGGTCTAATCTAATGAAGGGCCTCTAATTAATCAAGCTAAGTTCGACTGGGCCTAAGGCCCACTTCAATAGTCGAGGTCCAATAACTAATTCTTAAATTAATTCATATGGGTTGGGCCTATTATTTTATTAATTTCGTGCAAGGCCCAAGCCCATTTCTAAAGGTTTACTATTCAAGCCCATATTCATTATTTTAGGCCCAATTCAAGTACCCAAGCCCATATACATTTTTGGATTTCATTCTTAAATTTTCATGGACTTAATTTAGGCCCAATTTAAGTGGATTTTCGTCCATTAATGGCCCACTAACTAGATTTGGCCCATTTTGATTAGTTTTGGCCCAATTACTTGATTCTTAAGGCTTTCAAGCCCATTAGTTCCCTTTGGCCCATTATGTACACGCCTAGACCCACATTTACAGCCCACCAATCATGTTTTCAAGGCCCATTAGGATGGTGGATATCAACCATTAGTAAGTCCATTAGTTGTATTTAGGCCCGGTAGCTCGGATTAGGTCCGATTCAAGTGGTTTAAGTCTCGAGGCCCATAAATCCCTTTCGGTCCACCCTACTCACGCCTAGGCCGAACACTCACAGCCACGCATACCACATTTCCAGCCCTCTACAAGTCTTCAAACGCTTAGTTTAACCTCTTGCACCAAGCACATAACACAACCTTACTTGTCTAGGCTCGAACCGTGCAATCTCTTTACTAAAATCATCATAATCGGCCTCTATTGGCGTTCCACAAACGTATATTACTAACCTAAACCAAGATTAGGGGTAGAGCTTACCGGAAAATGGGGCGGAAATGACGACGACGACGGGCGGAGCAAGAATGGCCGTGAGGGCTTTTCGGCCTACAAGGAGGATCGGGTTGGCTTGATCGACAAACGGCTTTAAAGGGTCATGGAAAATGAAAACAAGGGAGCTTGGAATACTTACCAAGGAGTGAGGATGGTTGACGGTGAGGAGCGGTGGCCGAACGACGATGATCGACGACGACGAAGGCGGCTACACAAGGGCCACCGAGAGAGAGATGGACGGTGAGGTTGAGGTGTGGTTTCAAGGGCTCTCATGGCCACGGGACAACAAGGAGAAGGGAGGAGAGAGGCTTACCTCGAGGTGGCGACGACGGAGGAGAATGACGGACAACGGCGGCTCGCGGTGGAGGAGTGCTCGGGCGGCACGGCAACGGGAGGGAGAGAAGCCGAGAGAGAGTTGAGAAGGGAAGAGAGGTTTCGGGAGGGAGAGTGAGGGAGAGAGAGTGCCGAATGAGAGAATGAGGGGTGAGGAGAGAGAGAAGAGAGTTTATTCAAGATAAAATAAAAATTCAAATGAAGGAAGTGGGGTGGTTGAAATAGTGACTTGGATTAGATTATGTACTCTTGATGTACTTGGATTTGACTTGATGGATTGCCTTGGAAATTGTGCCATGGTTGACCGGTGGATTTGATTGATTGATTGACAAGACAGTTGATTGATTTGACAACTGATTTGACTTGCCTCGATTTGCGTGCCAAATGCACCGATCGGGTCTCGAGTGCGAACGAATTTTAGACAGGATTTGATTTTGATTAGTCGAATCTACTCTCAAAAATCCTAATTCTATTAATCCTAAGGACTGAGCATTTACCGGGGGCATTTCGGTAATTTTCCATTGACGTCTTGCTTCTCGACGTACACCGGCTGTCTGCCCTTCTGGCGACATTTCTGAAACTGACTTTATTTCGTAATTGTGTTTGTCTTACTAATTCGATTGTCCGAAGTCGGATTTCATTTCATGGTCAATTTCATTAATTTACGACTCTGTCTCTGTCTCAGACCAACGGGCGGCTGTTTGGAAAATTCTCCCCAGTTAGCCTTTCCCCTTCGGTTGGTCATCTCAGGGTAGCTAATCCTGAGTGAGCGTCGATCAGAGGGTATTAACGAAGTGTTTCCATTCATTCAGAAATTCCGATAATTGGGTCGAATTTTCAGACTGTCACAATTCTTCCCTTCTTATAAAAATTTCGTCCTCGAAATTTACATCCATCAATCCTTACAAGAAAAATGGAGATTACATCGATCTACTCAAACAGGTACGGATACTTCTTCTTCATTTCATCCTCGCTTTCCCAAGTAGCTCCTTCAGTTCCATGGTGTTCCCAGATAACCTTGACCAGCGGAATCGTCTTATTCCTTAAGACCTGCTCCTTGCGATCTTCAATTCTTACTGGCCTTTCCACGTATGAGACGCGGTCATCCATTTCAATGACTTCATGATCGAGCATATGGCCAGGGTCCGGCTCGTACTTTCGAAGCATTGAAACATGAAACACATTATGAATCTGCGATAAGTTCGGCGGCAATGCTAGACGATAAGCCAGTGTCCCGATCTTCTCCAGAATTTCGAATGGCCCAACAAATCTTGGACTCAACTTTCCTTTCTTGCCAAACCGAGATAGTCCTCGCATCGGCGACACCTTCAGAAACACATGATCTCCAACTTGGAATTCCAATGGCTTACGTCTCTTGTCTGCATAACTCTTCTGCCTACTCTGAGCAATCCTCAACCTATCTCTGATCACTCTGACTGCCTCAACTGACTGCTGCACTAATTCTGGGCCTGTTATGCTTTTCTCACCAACTTCGTCCCAACAGATTGGCGTTCTACAGGCCCTTCCATACAGTGCCTCAAATGGTGCCATTTTGATACTCTGCTGGTAGCTGTTGTTGTAGGCGAATTCCACCAAATGCAACTGCTCCTCCCAACCTCCCTTGAAATCAATCACACAAGCTCTCAGCATGTCTTCCAAAGTCTGTATCGTCCTTTCCGACTGACCATCTGTCTGAGGGTGGTAAGCTGTACTGAATCTTAACTCTGTTCCCAGCGCACCCTGCAGACTCTTCCAAAATGTAGCGGTGAAGCGAGGATCTCTGTCTGATACAATACTTACTGGTACCCCATGCAACCTCACTATCTGCCTCACGTACAATTCAGCCAACTTTTCCAAGGTAGAGTCCTTTCGTACTGCCATGAAATGAGCTGATTTCGTCAGTCTGTCCACTATTACCCAAATCGAATCATTGCCTCTCTGACTTCTTGGCAATCCTGTCACAAAATCCATAGTGACATGCTCCCATTTCCACTCTGGGATTTCTAATGGTTGCAATAATCCTCCAGGCTTGCAATGCTGTGCCTTTACCTGTTGACACGTCAGACACTTAGCTACATGCTTAGCCACATCCACCTTCATTCCATTCCACCAATAGTGCTGACGCAAATTCTGATACATCTTAGTACTCCCTGGATGAATACTGTAGTTACTTCTGTGTGCCTCGGACAAAATCTTTTCCTTTAGCACCTCGTCATTAGGCACGCACAGACGTCCTCTAAACTTCAATATTCCGTCTGCAGTCACTTGGAACTCGGCCTTCCTCTCGTCTGCATTCATCGCCACAATCTTCTGAATATCCGGGTCCGTAGATTGCATCTCCTTGATTCTTAGCTGAATCTCTGGTTCGATCTGCAACGTAGCCATCAGACTCGAGAGGTTTCCTACCTCGACCTTGAACTCAGAATCTCTGATTTCCTCCAGTAATGTCCACTCCTTGACCATCATATGCGCAATGCTCGACTTCCTACTCAGAGCATCTGCCACCTTATTCGCCTTTCCTGGATGGTATAAAATATTGCAGTCGTAGTCCTTCAACAACTCCATCCAACGACGCTGCCTCATATTCAGCTCCTTCTGCGAGAACAGATACTTCAAACTCTGATGGTCCGTAAAAATCTGGAATTTCTCTCCCACTAGATAATGCCTCCAAATCTTCAATGCAAAGACAATCGCAGCTAACTCCAAGTCGTGCGTCGGGTAATTCATCTCATGCGGCCTCAACTGTCGAGATGCATACGCTACCACTCGTCCATGCTGCATCAAGACACACCCCAATCCTCTTAATGACGCATCGCTGTATATCTCAAATCCTCCTGGTCCAGACGGAATGGTTAAGACTGGTGCGGAAGTCAATCGATGCTTCAACTCCTGAAAACTCTCCTCGCATTTCTCAGTCCATTGAAACTTTGTTTCCTTCTTCAACAAACGCGTCAGAGGAGACGCTATCACAGAGAATCTTTCCACGAAGCGTCTATAATACCCAGCCAATCCAAGGAAACTTCGCACTTCCGTCACGGTCGTAGGTCTCGGCCATTTCTCTACGGCTTCAATCTTAGATGGGTCCACTGATATCCCTTCTCCAGATACTATATGACCAAGAAATGCCACTCTGCTCAGCCAAAACTCGCACTTACTAAACTTCGCATACAGCGAATGTTCCCTTAACGTCTGCAGAACGATCCTTAAGTGTTCTTCGTGGTCCTCAGAACTCTTCGAATACACCAATATGTCATCAATGAAGACTATTACGAATTGATCCAAAAACTCCTTGAATACCCGATTCATCATATCCATAAATGCGGCTGGAGCATTCGTCAATCCAAACGGCATAACTGTGAACTCATAGTGCCCATACCTCGTTCTAAAAGCAGTCTTAGGCACATCCTCTTTCTTAATCCTTAACTGGTGATAGCCTGTCCTTAGGTCTATCTTGGAGAACACACAAGCGCCTTGAAGTTGGTCGAACAGGTCATCAATCCTTGGTAGGGGATACTTATTTTTGATCGTCACTTGGTTCAGCTGTCTGTAATCGATGCACAGTCTTAGCGATCCATCTTTCTTCTTAACAAACAGCACCGGAGCTCCCCATGGTGAAGCACTGGGGCGGATAAATCCTTTATCCAAAAGCTCTTGCATCTGTACCTTCAACTCCTTCAACTCCGACAACGACATCCTATACGGTGCTTTCGAGATCGGCTCTGTTCCAGGTGCCAGTTCAATCACGAATTCTACCTGACGCTCAGGTGGCAATCCAGGCAACTCTTGAGGAAATACATCCGGATACTCACTCACTACCGGCACTTCCTCTAACTTCATTTCTTGAGCAGTCGAATCCAACACTGATGCCAAAAATCCCAGGCAACCTTCATCCATTAACTTGGTCGCTTCTAAAGATGAGATCCAAGGAATCGACGTTCCTCCACGATTTCCCTTAAATTCATACACAGGGTGGCCTACTGGGTTTAGCTGTATGATACTCCTACTACAGTCTACCACTGCACCATGCCTAACTAGCCAATCCATGCCAACAATCACGTCGAAATCGTACATGGGCAGAACGGCTAAGTCAATTTCTTCTTGCCTATCGCCCAGAGCTAACTTACACCCTTTACATCCTAACGCAATAATTACTCTATCCTTCAACGGGGTGGTTACATGCAAGGTCACATCCAATGGCTTAACATTCATCCCAGACAACTCAACAAAACGTGCAGATACGAAAGAGTGCGACGCTCCCGGATCAAACAAGGCATAAGCGGTATGACCACAGAGAGAAACGGTACCTGTGATCACCCCTGGCGCATTCTCAGCGTCCTTGCGCGCCATTGCATATACTCGTCCCTGAGCAGGCGGACGGTTCTGGTTTCCTTGCGGAGCATTCACCATCTGCGGTTGTTGCTGGAATGGGGGTCTCTGACCTTTCCTCGGGCAGTTCCTCAGAATATGCCCCGTTTGGCCACATCCAAAGCAGCCTCCAGTTTTCCTTGGGCAAGGGCTGTTCCCATGCCTCCTGCCACAGTCACGGCAGACCTGATTCCCAGAGAACGATGGTTTTCCCAGGGTTCTCCTTGCAGGTGGAACGAACCTGCGGTTGTCCTTCATTGGCCTCTTGCCAAAGTCTTTAAAGTTCCCTCTTGGCACAAACCGCGACCCAGGTGCGGCGGCCTTTTCTTGCAGATCCCGCTCTATCGCCAGGGCTCGCTCATAGATCTCATTGTAGTCCCTTAGCCCAGTGGCGATGATCATACTCTTCAACTCGGGCCTCAATCCTTCCCTGAATCTCCTGGCCTTATCCCATGGGTCGTCAATCAGCCTTCGTGCGAACTTGGACAGCCTGGCAAATTCGCCCTCATATTGGTCCACAGTCAGCGATCCTTGGCGGAGCCTGATGAACTCTTCCATTTTCCTTTCCTGGGCTGCCTCAGAGAAATACTTTCCATTAAAGGCTGCACAGAAAACAGCCCAGTTTGGCCTCATGCCATCCGGAAAGACTCGCCCTCTAGTGGCCTTCCACCAGTCATCTGCAGTACCCTGAAGTTGATAAGTTGCCAACGAGACTTTCTCCTCATCTGCGCAACCCAACACGGAGAAAGCCTTCTCCAGCTGCTCGATCCACAAGGCAGCTACCTCAGGACCACCACTGCCATCAAACCTCGACGGCTGCAACTTCAGAAACTGCTCCACAATGTGATGAGTCTGACGTCCTCCATTTCCATGCCCATTGCCTCCATTGGCTCCATTTGCAGCAGCCAAGGCGGCCTCAGCTGCTTGGGCAACAGTGGCAGCTCTCTCAGCAGCTTGCCTAGCCATCAAGTTACTCACTCAGTCAGAACTCTCATCATTTCTTCGATTCTGGGGTCCCCTTCAGACTCAGGAGCCCTCGAGCTCGATGCACCAGCAGTCGGTCTTCTGCCCCTATTGCTCATCCTTGCTAAAACTCACACCTAAAACAAACGAAATTCCCATTCAGGAATTCGAAATTCTAAATCTAGCAACCAAGCTTTCGTCTACTGTCGCGTCCACTGACATGTATATGCATGTAAATAATCGCTGCAGCTTAAATGCAGTTGAACCCGGTCGACATCTAGACTCAACCCTGCAAATGCATAACCCAGGCTACTCTGTTCGCAACCTCAACTAGAAGCCTGTCGGGAGCCGCTTCCTTGATCAGGTCTTTGCCCCGGCGACCACTCCCCGCCCTCATCGTTTCTTGGTGCGAACAGTTGTCCTAAGAAATTCATAGACAAAGAGAATCCCACTCCACGTGTCCCATACCACGCTTCATCACAGTTTTTAGACGTCCCGTCAATCCTGTCCCATACCAGGCTGACGGTCACCAAATCCAACAACATGAATGCATGCATTTCTTTCAAAATCCAAATCTCCTTTTTAACAACTTTCATTTGTAAACCATTTTGCCTTTAATGCAGAAGTCATGCAATGTATGATGGTCAGACAGCGCGCGACAGCCGACTAGGCATACAACCACATGCAGTACCTTACAGACTAGCATTCAGCAATCAGCATCCAAACGCCCAACTCATGGGGCTCTGCCTTAGAACCTTACCTCAGGTCCTGACGCACCTGCAGCTTAGCACAAAATACCTTGTCCAAAGGCTACTCTAGACAATCGATTTCGCTAAGCAATCACATGCGCCAATCAAATCATGCATTCTACCCTTCCTAATTCTTAGGTCTAGGGTCTGTCTGGCTATCTACCCCAAAATCATCAGCCTTATCACTCCAAAACCTCGAACGGTCTCGTATCGAGCTGACCTTGCTCTGATACCACTCGAACGGGGATGTCACGCCCCGAATCCCTACTCGGGAATGCGGCATCCCGTTCCTGCGGAAGATACACCCCGCGCTCATCTGGTTTACGCTACGCGACGGCCCAGGATTATTTTCTCTTCGTCGCGACCAGACGACGCAACTTGCGCCAAATTCTCATACCTGCGGAAGCGTGCCTCCTATCCATACACACAAGCATACATAGCAAAGGGGTAGCATGGACAAGATAAACATAAACAACATTTCATAAATACGATTAGCGTTAGGTACAGACTACCAAAAGAAAACCACTAGCTGTAGATCATCCTACGCTCTACTAATCCTCAAAACATCGGGATTCTGCCATAACTCAGTCCTCCTCGTCGGAATCCTCCACAGGGTCCTCCTCTGGATCCTCCTCCTCGGTATCCATCGCATCGCCCTCCTCGTGGCCATCTATCTCGGAGCGCCCTGGAGACGGCAACTCCTGCTTCGGGTCGGGGTCGATCACCTGGCCTCCATATTCTGCAGGCTGGAGCCAAAACGGGTCCTCCTCCATGGGAATCGGGGAATCTCTCTAGGGTCCCTCAAAGCCATGTAGGCCCTCTCTAAACCAAGCCTCAAACCTATGGGGCACCAAATAAGGACCTCCCTGATCTACGAGTACAGTCGTCACATGCCTATGCCACAGGGTAGCGTGCATATCAAAATGGAGGGTAACCTGGGTGTCCATCTGGATCGGCAGACCAAAAAGCATCGGTGGCGCATCCATCACTAGCGACCTGGATCTGAAAAAGGGTGGCAACCAACGCCAGTGAGTCGAGGACTCAGCAAGCTCACCACTAATCCTAGCGTAGGGTAGGATATACAAGTGGGGTCGGTCCTAACCAGTAACTAGGGTTTGGTACCCGGAGTCCAACGCTCTCGATCTCCCCAGTTTTCATCACACCTCACATAGTCGGTACGAGTTTCATCACAATGGTTCATGCAATAAAGACGGGCAATATCAACAATCAGCAATCATGGTATGCAATGCCACAGGCCTCAAACGGCCATCATAGATCCCAAGGATCAGCCCGCCTATCACTCCAGTTCCCATCAGGGCTCTACCAACAGTGCCACACGGCATAAATCTCGGTGCCACATAGGCCCGTACCACACTGCGTTTCTGACGCCTTACGTTGGTCTCCCTTTTCTCTCCACTTCCCCTCAGGGCACAATCTCATGTCACATCTCCAGTGACTCATGCAATGCTCTGAATGTATGCAGGGCCCAGATGATCACATCAATAACTCAACACAGAGCATGCATGCCAATAATCATAAGTGCAAGACAGAGCATATCAATCGACCAACTGATACATCTCATGATCAACGAGCCAAGCAGACATAGATCAATTATCTCTATCCACAAAGTTTCGATAACCCAAGTCCGCCTTACATCATAAACAAAAGACTACTATACTATCAATTATCCAAGGACAATTCACTAATCGAGCCCATATAAACCAAGGTCTAATCTAATGAAGGGCCTCTAATTAATCAAGCTAAGTTCGACTAGGCCTAAGGCCCACTTCAATAGTCGAGGTCCAATAACTAATTCTTAAATTAATTCATATGGGTTGGGCCTATTATTTTATTAATTTCGTGCAAGGCCCAAGCCCATTTCTAAAGGTTTACTATTCAAGCTCATATTCATTATTTTAGGCCCAATTCAAGTACCCAAGCCCATATACATTTTTGGATTTCATTCTTAAATTTTCATGGACTTAATTTAGGCCCAATTTAAGTGGATTTTCGTCCATTAATGGCCCACTAACTAGATTTGGCCCATTTTGATTAGTTTTGGCCCAATTACTTGATTCTTAAGGCTTTCAAGCCCATTAGTTCCCTTTGGCCCATTATGTACACGCCTAGACCCACATTTACAGACCACCAATCATGTTTTCAAGGCCCATTAGGATGGTGGATATCAACCATTAGTAAGTCCATTAGTTGTATTTAGGCCCGGTAGCTCGGATTAGGTCCGATTCAAGTGGTTTAAGTCTCGAGGCCCATAAATCCCTTTCGGTCCACCCTACTCACGCCTAGGCCGAACACTCACAGCCACGCATACCACATTTCCAGCCCTCTACAAGTCTTCAAACGCTTAGTTTAACCTCTTGCACCAAGCACATAACACAACCTTACTTGTCTAGGCTCGAACCGTGCAATCTCTTTACTAAAATCATCATAATCGGCCTCTATTGGCGTTTCCACAAACGTATATTACTAACCTAAACCAAGATTAGGGGTAGAGCTTACCGGAAAATGGGGCGGAAATGACGACGACGACGGGCGGAGCAAGAATGGCCGTGAGGGCTTTTCGGCCTACAAGGAGGATCGGGTTGGCTTGATCGACAAACGGCTTTAAAGGGTCATGGAAAATGAAAACAAGGGAGCTTGGAATACTTACCAAGGAGTGAGGATGGTTGACGGTGAGGAGCGGTGGCCGAACGACGATGATCGACGACGACGAAGGCGGCTACACAAGGGCCACCGAGAGAGAGATGGACAGTGAGGTTGAGGTGTGGTTTCAAGGGCTCTCATGGCCACGGGACAACAAGGAGAAGGGAGGAGAGAGGCTTACCTCGAGGTGGCGACGACGGAGGAGAATGACGGACAACGGCGGCTCGCGGTGGAGGAGTGCTCGGGCGACACGGCAACGGGAGGGAGAGAAGCCGAGAGAGAGTTGAGAAGGGAAGAGAGGTTTCGGGAGGGAGAGTGAGGGAGAGAGAGTGCCGAATGAGAGAATGAGGGGTGAGGAGAGAGAGAAGAGAGTTTATTCAAGATAAAATAAAAATTCAAATGAAGGAAGTGGGGTGGTTGAAATAGTGACTTGGATTAGATTATGTACTCTTGATGTACTTGGATTTGACTTGATGGATTGCCTTGGAAATTGTGCCATGGTTGACCGGTGGATTTGATTGATTGATTGACAAGACAGTTGATTGATTTGACAACTGATTTGACTTGCCTCGATTTGCGTGCCAAATGCACCGATCGGGTCTCGAGCGCGAACGAATTTTAGACAGGATTTGATTTTGATTAGTCGAATCTACTCTCAAAAATCCTAATTCTATTAATCCTAAGGACTGAGCATTTACCGGGGGCATTTCGGTAATTTTCCATTGACGTCTTGCTTCTCGACGTACACCGGCTGTCTGCCCTTCTGGCGACATTTCTGAAACTGACTTTATTTCGTAATTGTGTTTGTCTTACTAATTCGATTGTCCGAAGTCGGATTTCATTTCGTGGTCAATTTCATTAATTTACGACTCTGTCTCTGTCTCAGACCAACGGGCGGCTGTTTGGAAAATTCTCCCCAGTTAGCCTTTCCCCTTCGGTTGGTCATCTCAGGGTAGCTAATCCTGAGTGAGCGTCGATCAGAGGGTATTAACGAAGTGTTTCCATTCATTCAGAAATTCCGATAATTGGGTCGAATTTTCAGACTGTCACACTGCGTTTCTGACGCCTTATGTTGGTCTCCCTTTTCTCTCCATTTCCCCTCAGGGCACAATCTCATGTCACATTCCCAGTGACTCATGCAATGCTCTGAATGTATGCAGGGCCCAGATGATCACATCAATAATTCAACACAGAGTATGCATGCCAATAATCATAAGTGCAAGACAGAGCACATCAATCGACCAACTGATACATCTCATGATCAACGAGCCAAGCAGACGTAGATCAATTATCTCTATCCACAAAGTTTCGATAATCCAAGTCCGCCTTACATCTTAAACAAAAGTCTACTATACTATCAATTATCCAAGGACAATCCACTAATCGAGCCCATATAAACCAAGGTCTAATCTGATGAAGGGCCTCTAATTACTCAAGCTAAGTTCGACTGGGCCTAAGGCCCACTTCAATAGTTGAGGTCCAATGATTAATTCTTAAATTAATTCATATGGGTTGGGCCTATTATTTTATTAAATTCGTGTGAGGCCCAAGCCCATTTCTAAAGGTTTACTATTCAAGCCCATATTCATTATTTTAGGCCCAATTTGAATACCCAAGCCCATATACATTTTTGGGTTTCATTCTTTAATGTTCATGGACTTAATTTAGGCCCAATTTAAGAGGATTTTCGTCCATTAGTGGCCCACCAGCTAGATTTGGCCCATTTTGATTAGTTTTGGCCCAATTACTTAATTTTAAAGCCTTCAAGCCCATTAGTTCCCTTTTGCCCTTTAAGTACACGCCTAAGCCCACATTTGCAGCCCACTAATCATGTTTTCAAGGCCCATTCGGATGGTGGATATCAACCCTTAGTAAGTCCATTAGTTGTATTTAGGCCCGGTAGCTCGTATTAGGTCCGATTCAAGCGATTTAAGTCTCGAAGCCCATTAATCCCTCTCGGTCCACCCTATACATGCCTAGACCGAATTTCCACAGCCTTGTATACCACATTTCCAGCCCTCTACAAGCCTCCAAACTCTTAGTTTAACCCCTTGCACCATGCACATAACGTAACCTTACTTGTCTAGGCTTGAACCATGCAATCTCTTTACTAAAATCATCATAATCGGCCTCAATTAACATTCCACAAATGTATATTACTAACCTAAACAAAGATTAGGGGTAGAGCTTATCGGATATGGGTTGGAAATGACGACGACGCGAGGCGGAGCAAGGAACGGCCGGTTGGAGCTCACGGCTTAGAGAGGGAAGCGGCGGCAACGGTGGCTGTTCCGGCGGTTCCACGGAGTTCCAAGGGTCCTAAGGTGACCATTTGCCAAGCCAAAGACAAGAGGAATGCAAGGGAACAAGGTGGGACAAGTTCGGGTTCATATGGAAGCGAAACGACGAAGGAAACGACGATGGAAGGAGTGGGCTGTTTCGGGCATTACATGGGCATTCAAGCCGTGGAATGCAAGGGAGATGAGTTAGGGAGACTTACCAAGGTGAGGACAAGGGCTGGTGGTGGCGGAATGGGCGGCGGCTCGCGGCGGCAACGGGCGGACGGACGGCGGAGGGAGAGAAAGCCGAGAGAGAGAAGGTGAGGGAGAGAGGAAAAAGAAGGAGAAGTGAATGGGAAGAGAGAGAGGGAGGGTCGGCCGAAGGTCTTAAGGGAGAGGGGAGAGAGAGATTATAGAAAAATAAGAAAATCAAGGGAAAATCAAGATGATGGGAGTTGGTGGCATGAATAGTGACATGGATTGATTTTGTACTTTGACATGTTGATTGACATTCTTGGAAATTGAACCATGATTGACTTGCCTTGGAAATTGTGCCATGATGTGATTGATTGATTGACAAGACATTTGATTGATTTGACTTGCCTCGATTTGCGTGCCAAATGCACCGATCGGGTCTCGAGCGCGAACGAATTTTAGACAGGATTTGATTTCGATCGACCGAATCTACTCTCAAAAATCCTAATTCTATTAATCCTAAGGACTGAGCATTTACCGGGGGCATTTCGGTAATTTTCCATTGACGTCTTGCTTCTCGACGTACACCGGCTGTCTGCCCTTCTGGCGACATTTCTAAAACTGAATTTATTTCTTAATTGTGTTTGTCTTACTAATTCGATTGTCCGAAGTCGGATTTCATTTCGTGGTCAATTTCATTGAATAATGACTCTGTCTCTGTCTCAGACCAACGGGCGGCTGTTTAGAAAATTCTCCCTAGTTAGCCTATCCCCTTCGGTTGGTCATCTCAGAGTAGCTAATCCTGAGTGAGCGTCGATCAGAGGGTATTAACGAAGTGTTTCCATTCCTTTAGAAATTCCGATATTTGGGTCGAATTTTCAGACTGTTACAACTTGTGCCTGTAGAAAGGACTTTGATGCTTGTAAAATGGACTTGGTGCTTATAAGAAGGACTTGTGCCTGTAGAAAGGACTTTGGTGCCTGTAAGAAGGACTTGGTTTGCTTGTAAGAAAGACTTGTGCCTGTAGAAAAGACTTTGATGCCTGTAAAAAGGACTTTGATGCCTGTAAAAAGAACTTGATGCCTATAAAAAGGACTTGGTGCCTGTAAGAAGGACTTGTGCTTGTAGAAAGGACTTTGATGCTTGTAAGAAGGACTTGGTTTGCCTGTAAGAAGGATTTGTGCCTGTAGAAAGGACTTTGATGCAAAAAAGGATTTGGTTTGCTTGTAAAAAGGACTTTGGTTGCCTGTAAAAAGGACTTTTGATTGCCTGTAGAAAGGATTTTGGTTTGCCTTGGTGGGTACCATTCTGGGATCTAGGGAGACTAGGAATCCTGCAGAAGCTCAAACCCAATTTAACTGTTCTCCCATCACTTTAGGAATAAACCGATGAGGCAAAGATCAAGAACACGAGAGTTGGTCAATCATGATTTGATAAAGATTGAGAACACGAGATTATATCAATCGTAAGCTGATGAAGACTTCATGAGAGCATGTTGATCATGAGTCGCAAGGGTTCAGAAGACTTACCTGGATCTTCTAAGTTAATGTTCGAGTCATAGACAGACTGATTGTATCATGTCTGCTTGCTCACTAAATGACCTTATGTGCTGCAATGGATTTGAGCACCTAGATAATCATCAGAATTGAAAGGCTCAGGTTGAAGATATACTCACCTGAAAATGCTTGGCGAGCATTAGCTAACAGGGCTTGTTTGTTCAAGAGCTCTTGAATGAATTTCGAGACCTCGGAGGGTGACTCGACTATCAGGAATGCACTATCTGTCGGACAGTGTCAGAGGTAACATGTGCAAGCATTTTTATCAATGAGTTCATCGGTTCATGCAAAACCATTTAGTTGAGTTTGCAATGATTAAAACCATATGTGTATGCTCATAATATGGATCATGCATGACTATTCTGTCGAGTTTGCATTTCCAATTCTGTCCAGGGACGTTATCATGTCATGAATACCTCGAATGTATCCTAAATGGGGACTTCAGTCCGAAAGGGCTTTCTCTCGCTCTGGAGAAAGGCTGTTTTATCCTGATTGCAGGATTTGAAAAGAAATCACTCAACCTTACCATCATCGCATTCAGCAAGGGTCTGAGTAATCTCGCAATTGATACGATCAAGCCGATCTGAAGGTCTTAATTAGGATCGTAATGTGGGCTGGGTCAAAGGCTTATCAAAGGGGACTCATTTCGAGTCAGGGACATTGACAAAAAAAATCTTCATCATCTGCTCCGAGTTTACAAGTCAAGAACCCTACAAAATGAGAGAGAAATAATCTTGCTCGAACTTCTTCGAGCGATGCTTAAATTCATTTAACTCTTACATTAATTTAAGTGCTCTAATCAGAAGAGACTTTCAAGGGTCGTAACATAGGTCGGGATTTGGGTCTGAGAAACGAATGGCTTGTTTTGGCTTAGAAAAATATATGAGAAGGGCTTGGTGTTGGTGATCATTGCAGTCTTGTCACCGATCTTTGACCTTCCTGAATTCGTCTTCAATGAATACCACCATTGTCTGAGGGGCGGTAGTTCTTTTACACTTTGCAAACTGACTTCTTTAGGGATCCTTTTTCGGGAATTCAAAATGTATGTTCGAAGTCAGAAGTTCATTACAGATATATGGGCATTGGCCTTGCTTTTGATAGGCACTTTGCTCTTTCTGCCCGAGATTCTTTGGAGTAGACTTTGCTTTTCTTACTCCCGACTCCCTTTTGTTTGGAAGCAGGCCCATTTTTTTAGGCTACACTTGTTTTTCTTTTTCTTTTGTTTAACAATCCTGTGATTTTAAAGTTTAGCAACAAGATGATTTTCAACAAATGATACTAGACATTACATGAAAGTCTAGCATATGAAATGGGCTAATTCAAGAATTCTCTATTAGCCCAATTTCTTCAATTCTGCTCTTTGGGGAAGGTGTCGTCGCTATCTTGAAATGAGCAAGGATCACCAACATGGGCTTGAGAAATGAATTTGCAGGCTCAATTGGGTTACGCAAAGGATGAGTGTGTAGGATAGAGAAAATAAATGCTCTTCGTCATCCTAAAGCACTTGAATTAAAATTCGAGTATCATGCAAAGAAACACTCGAAGATTGATGTTAGTCCAGGTAAGAGAATTTCTAACCATTTATCTCCTGATATTGTTGGAATTACCTCTGTTTTGCCCTAGTGTGGGGTGGTTCTTGACAGGGTTATGAATTGAAATCACCGTTCAAATGCGTTGTCAATGGTTGCGATAAAACCCATTGCCTTGGAGAATGCGAATCTATCTACCGCTCAACTCACTGTGGATTAAATACAGGACGTATGTGGAAATGGTTCGCCTTTCATCCTCCTGTCATGCCCCATTCTGTACATTCGATGCATCGTGTACAGTTTATACCCCCAGTCAAAATTGACAATTGAACATGTAGAACAGTCATGCGTAAATCATGGAATGTGTAAACATCATGCAAATATGGCAATACAATGTACAAGTATGGAAATTGCCCCTGGCTGTGTGGGCGGATCAAACACGTTGGGAGCCTATTCCCCGAGTCGAGGAGTAGCTTGTTTCTAGTTTTGCCTCTTTTCGATCCAGGGTTCGCCATTGATTTCCCCTATTTCATCAGACAGATCGCATCAGGCGATCATAACTCGGCCCCTTGGGGCTGCTTTCTTTGACGTATTAGATGTTAGTTTAACATTTCTTGTAAAAAGGAAGGAGACATGTTAGCCAGTATCAGAAATGATGAACTGGACATGATACTAAGTTATCCTTGAGTGCTTCCCGCAACACCTTTACCAGTTTCACTACTCAGGATTTTCTCAGTGGGTATGTCAAGTTAGACATTTCCTGTCAAACAATAGAGGAGAAGACGTATTAGTTAGTATTAGAAATGATGAATTGGATACGATACTGGTTTACCCTTCATTTTGAATGCCTCGCACGATCCCTTTATCAGGTTCGCTGGGTTGGGCTTCCTTCAACTTTCGTGGGCCACTTCACCATTAGGGCCAAGATCATGATAAAATACTGACCTTGGTATTGCTCGTCGAGTATTCCTGTTTCTTTCTGCAAAAAGAAATGCGAGAAAAAGTTGTTTTATTTATTTACAATATTTCCATCCTCGAGGATCGAACTCGGGACGTCTCGAACCACTGTCATTCCCCATGCCATCTAGTCCACAAGACCGCAGACGCTCATGGAGGTTCCTTTTAAGAGTCAATCCTTGAGATGACACGGTGTTGTTGTATTGTACTGGGAAATTCCAGGTCACTATATTTTTCGGGGCGATTTACAAACCCTGTTAAGAATGGAATAAAATAATTCAGAACTCGAGACAAGTATGAGCAAATTAGAACGATATAGAATTACCCTTCTTTGAGATTGTTTGGGTCTTTCGTTCACATATTCCTCATTTGAAGCTGTCCATTCTGTGGCGATGTCCACAAATCTATTTGCCCAAAGTTTTGTTTATTCGGGGAATTTTATTTTTGGATAAGACTGTATTTCCGGATCAATTTGCAAATTCCTATAAACAGAAGGGATCTAATTTAGAATCGGGACAATTGAGGGTAAATTGAAACGATACTGCTTTACCATTCTAGTTCCCGCGGCTTTTTACTCGTAATAAATTCACTTTGAGTTTGGTGTGGTAGCAGACTCGAGCATTTAATTGGAGAAAGGGAAATGATTACTTCTTGCTTTCACGCCAATTCTAGACATTCATAAAAGAAGACAACAGCCCGTGCAAGATAAAGCATATTCATCCATTCAGGATTGATTTTTCTTTCCCATCTGCAGGCTTTTCCATAATCAGCTGGCTTCATTCCGGACTAGGTACGCGTCGGCCATGTTGAAGGTCTGATGGTCACTGGCTGAGCATGTGCATCACAGCCTCGATGCTTTACCGATATCAAACTGGTTGATTATGGCGAAAAGATCATCGTCAATGTCCGCTTGGTGATGATTTGTCCCTTCTTCCTCGGGAGGTATTGATGATGATCCAGTGGCATTGGTCCTTTTGTACCCTCTTCTAATAGAACTCGATCATATTATAAACTGGTTTAACTCACCTCTTAAATGTCACGCCCCGAATCCTAATCGGGCACACAGCATCCCGTTCCTGCGGAAGATTCTCACACCTCGCTAGTCAGGTTTATAATATGCGACGGCCCAGGAGAACCTATCGTCGCGACCAGACAACGAGTCCTTCGTCTAACTCTCGAACCTGCGGAAACGTGCCTCCTATCCATACATACATGCATACAGAACAGAGGGGTAGAACGAACAAAATAAACACAAATAACAATATATACATATCAACATCAGCGTTAGGTACAGACCCCCAAAAAGCTACCACAACATACAGTCAAACCAACGCTCCCCCTAACACCAAAATACTAGACCAGCATCAGGGACTCAGTCCTCCTCAGGCTCTTCCTCAGAATCCTCCACAGGGTCCTCTTCTGGGTCCTCCTCATCGGTATCCATGGCATCGCCCTCCTCGTGGCCATCAATCTCAGAACGTCAAGGAGACGGCAACTCCTGTACTGGGTCGGGGTCAATGTGACAGTCTGAAAATTCGACCCGATTATCGGAATTTCGAAATGAATGGAAATACTTCATTAATACACTCTGATCGACGCTCACTCAGGATTAGCTACCCTAAGTCGACCAACCGAATGGGAAAGGCTATCTGGGAAGAATTTTCCAAACAGCCGCCCGTTGGTCTGAGACAGAGACAGAGTCGTTATTTAATGAAATTGACCACAAAATGAAATCCGACTTTGGACAATCGAATCAGTAAGATAAGCATAATTAGGAAATAAAGTCAGTTTCAGAAATGTCGCCAGAAGGGCAGACAGCCGGTGAACGTCGAGAAGCAAGACGCGATTGGAAAATTACCGAAATGCCCCCGGTAAATGCTCAGTCCTTAGAATTAGTTGAATTAGGATTTTTGAGAGTAGATTCGGTAAATCGAAGTCAAATCCTGTCTGAAATTCGTTCGCGCTCGGGACCCGATCGGTGCATTTGGCACGCAAATCAAGACAAGTCAAATCAGTTGTCAAATCAATCAATGGTCTTGTCAATCACATCAATCATTCATGGCACAATTTCCAAGACATGTCAATCCATCAATCCATCCATCAACTTGTCAAGTACAAGTCTAATCCTAAACACTATTACCCCTCTAACCACTCCACTATCTTCATTTCCCTTTGTATTATTAACCTCTCTCTCTCTCTCTTCCCTCATTTTCTTTCATTCGGCCACCTCCCCTCCTCTCTTCACCGAAGTCTTCTTCTCCTTCTTCTTGCTTCCCTTCGTCCGTCGGTCGCCACCAACACCGCCCGTTGCCGCCGCTCCGTCGTTGCCGCCGACCACTCCACGCCCATCCCTCCTCTTGGTATGTCCCTCGGTCCCTTTCCTTCCCATTTTCGTGGCCATTTGTCCCTTGAGTGAAGCCGGATCAACCTCACCGTCTCCCTCTTCCTCTCGGTGCCGCCAAGGGCGCCGCTCCCGTTGCCGTCGTTCCATCATCATCCGGCCGCCGTCGGCTCCTCCACGCTGCCCCACCACCTTGGTAAGCCCCTAAACTCTCCTCCCTCTCGTCCTCGTGGCCGTGTAAGCCTACTCGCTTGACCGATCCGACCCGATTACCCCTTTGTAGGCCGGGTGTTCCTAGTGGCCGCCCGGTGTTCTCCATTGTTGTCATCATCGTTCCAACCACATTCGGGTAAGCTTCACTCCTAATCGTAGTCTAGGCTAGTTGCATGTGGATGTGGCATGTGGTATTCATGGCTGGTGGTTTCGTTTAGGCATAGAATAGATGATTGAGGTTGGTTTAGTTAAGGCTAATCGGCAACCGGGCAAGTGAGCTTTGAGAGGGGCTGATGCTAATGGGATTAGGCCTTGGAACGTTTCATTTGGGCTACGAATGGGTGGACTAGGCATGTAGAGCTTGGGCCGTGTAATGCAAAGGGGCCTAGGGGCTTAATTTGGACTAATTTAACCTAAAATAAGCTAACGGGCCTAATTTATACTAATGGGCTTGCATATGCACGAATTTATAAATTAATTGAGCCTTAAAATGTGTCAATTGTGGGCTGCAAGTTTTTGGTGTACACGTGAGTTGGTAGGCCGAACCATGCAGATAGGCTTAGGGGGTCCAATCTTAAGTTATTCGGGCCAAAATACATCAAATTGGGCCTAATCGAAGTAGTGGGCCACAAATAGACGAAAATGGTAAATTAATTGGGCATAAGTTATGTTCTAAATATTAAAATATAAGACTTAATGATGTATATTGTCACGCCCCGGATCCCTTCTCGGGAACGCGGCATCCCGTTCCTGCGGAAGATACACCTCGCGCTCGCCTGGTTCACGATAAGCGACGGCCCAGGGATACTTTCTCTTCGTCGCGACCAGACGACGCAACTTGCGCCAAATTCTCATACCTGCGGAAGCGTGCCTCCTATCCATACACACAAGCATACATAGCAAAGGGGTAGCATGGACAAGATAAACATAAACAACATTTCATAAATACGATTAGCGTTAGGTACAGACTACCAAAAGAAAACCACTAGCTGTAGATCATCCTACGCTCTACTAATCCTCAAAACATCTGGATTCTGCCATAACTCAGTCCTCCTCGTCGGAATCCTCCACAGGGTCCTCCTCTGGATCCTCCTCCTCGGTATCCATCGCATCGCCCTCCTCGTGGCCATCTATCTCGGAGCGCCCTGGAGACGGCAACTCCTGCTTCGGGTCGGGGTCGATCACCTGGCCTCCATATTCTGCAGGCTGGAGCCAAAACGGGTCCTCCTCCATGGGAATCGGGGAATCTCTCTGGGGTCCCTCAAAGCCATGTAGGCCCTCTCTAAACCAAGCCTCGAATCTATGGGGCACTAAATACGGACCTCCCTGATCTACGAGTACGGTCGTCACGTGCCTATGCCACAGGGTAGCGTGCATATCAAAATGGAGGGTAACCTGGGTGTCCATCTGGATCGGCAGACCAAAAAGCATCGGTGGCGCATCCATCACTAGCGACCTGGATCTGAAAAAGGTGGCAACCAACGCCAGTGAGTCGAGGACTCAGCAAGCTCACCACTAATCATAGCGTAGGGTAGGATATACGAGTGGGGTCGGTCCTAACTAGTAACTAGGGTTTGGTACTCGGAGTCCAATGCTCTCGATCTCCCCAGTTATCATCATGCCTCATATAGCCAATACGAGTTTCGTCACCACAATTCATGCAATACAGACGGGCAATATCAACAATCGGAAATAACATTATGCAAATGCCACATGCCTCAAACGGCCATCACAGATCCCATGGATCAGCCCGCCTATCACTCCAATTCCCATCAGGGCTCTACCAACGGTGCCACACGGCATGCCACGCTGCGTCTCGGACGCCTTATGCTGGCCTCCCTTTTCTCTCCATCTCCCATCAGGGCGCTACCAACAGTGCCACACTGCATAATTCTCGGTGCCACATAGGCCCGTACCACACTGCGTTTCTGACGCCTTACGTTGGTCTCCCTTTTCTCTCCACTTCCCCTCAGGGCACAATCTCATGTCACATTCCCAGTGACTCATGCAATGCTCTGAATGTATGCAGGGCCCAGATGATCACATCAATAACTCAACACAGAGCATGCATGCAAATAAATACAAGTGCAGGAGTAGAGCACATCATTCAATCGATCAGTGAACCTCACGTTCATCAACCAAACAGACATGGGTCGTAGGCCTCTACTTTCAAAGTCTCGATCATCTAAATTCGCCTTACATCTCATACAAGAGTCTGCCATTGTCATCACTTACTCAAGGGCAACTCGTTAATCAAACCCATATAAACCAAGGTCTAATCTAATTAAGAACCTCTAATTAATCAAGCTAAGTTCGACTGGGCCTAAGGCCCACTTCAATAGTTGAGGTCCAATAATTAATTCATAAATTAATTCATATGGGTTGGGCCTATTATTTTATTAATTTCGTGCAAGGCCCAAGCCCATTTCTAAAGGTTTACTATTCAAGCCCATATTCATTATTTTAGGCCCAATTTGAGTACCCAAGCCCATATACATTTTTGGGTTTCATTCTTTAATTTTCATGGACTTAATTTAGGCCCAATTTAAGTGGGTTTTCGTCCATTAGTGACCCACTAGCTAGATTAGGCCCATGTTGATTAGTTCTGGCCCAATTACTTGATTTTAAAGCTTCCAAGCCCATTAGTCCCCTTTGGCCCATTAAATACACGCCTAAACCCAACAACACAGCACATTAATCATGTGTTCAAGCCCCTTTTTGACTGTTAATCTCGTCCATAAGCAAGCCCAATAGTTGTATCTTGGCCCGATAGCTTGTTTTTGATCAAATTAGTGCAATTTGAGCCCTCTAAGCCCATTAACACCCCACGGCCTCTCCATCACACACCTAAGCCATCCCTCACAGCCCACATTCACATTTTTCCAGCCCAATTCGCGAACTACCGGCCCCCTCATACGGCCCAAACAAGATTCCCACAAGATAGCCTAAGGTAAGCTGCACATTAATCTCATCTTAGCCTCATATCAAGCCTAACCAACCCCTAATTTGTCCTCTTACATGCATATACGACTAACCTAAGCTAGAGTTAGTAGTGAAGCTTACCTTAGTTGGACCGAAATCTACAACGACGGACGACGGAGCGAGGAACGGCCGAATGTGGTTCACGGCCTACAAGGAAGTTTGGGGTTGGTTCGGTCAAATGGCAAGCTTTAAGGGGCGGTGGACAAGGGAGAGAGATGAGTTAGAAGGCTTACCAAAGTGCGTTCGTAGACGGTGGTGGCCGGCGGTGGCCGAACGAAGGTGATTAATGACGACGACGGTGGCGGCTACACGAAGATCACCGAGAGAGAGAGATAGACGGTGAGGTTGAGGGGCGGTCTCAAGAGGCTCTCATGGCCATGGGACAACAAGGTAAGGAGGAGAAGAGGCTTACCTCGAGGTGGTGACGACGGAGGAAGATGGCGGCTTGAGGCGGGCGACGGTGGCCGACGGGGGAGGGAGAGAACCGAGAGAGTTGAGAGAGATTTCGGGAGAGGGGGAGAGAGGAGGGTGGCCGAAAATGAGAGAATGAGGGAGGAGAGAGAGAAAAGAGACTTAAGTGAGAGGGGGTAGTGTGTTAGGTGAGGTGAATAGTAAGTGAATAGTGACCTTGATTTGAATTTTACAAGACATGTGTACTTGACATTGACTTGATGGATTGCCTTGGAAATTGTGCCATGATTGACCGATGGATTTGATTGATTGATTGACAAGACATCGATTGATTTGACAACTGATTTGACTTGCCTCGATTTGCGTGCCAAATGCACCGATCGGGTCTCGAGCGCGAACGAATTTCAGACAGGATTTGATTTCGATTAGTCGAACTTACTCTCAAAAATCCTAATTCTATTAATCCTAAGGACTGAGCATTTACCGGGGGCATTTCGGTAATTTTCCATTGACGTCTTGCTTCTCGACGTACACCGGCTGTCTGCCCTTCTGGCGACATTTCTGAAACTGACTTTATTTCGTAATTGTGTTTGTCTTACTAATTCGATTGTCCGAAGTCGGATTTCGTTTCGTGGTCAATTTCATTAATTTACGACTCTGTCTCTGTCTCAGACCAACGGGCGGCTGTTTGGAAAATTCTCCCCAGTTAGCCTTTCCCCTTCGGTTGGTCATCTCAGGGTAGCTAATCCTGAGTGAGCGTCGATCAGAGGGTATTAACGAAGTGTTTCCATTCCTTTAGAAATTCCGATATTTGTGTCGAATTTTCAGACTGTTACATATATGGACTTGGGATATCAAATTGGGCCTAAAATGGACATATTGGGCTCAATAGGTTGACTTTTAGAAATGGGCTTGGGCCCTACACGAATTTTAATAATAATAATGGGCCTAAACCATATATTTAATTTAAGAAATAAATTATGGGCCTCAAACCTTGAAGTGGGCCTTAGGCCCAGTCGAACTTAACTTAATTAATTAGACCCTTACTTAGGTTAAACCTTGGTTTATATGGGCTCGACTAATGGGTTGCCCTTGGGTACGTAATGGTATGGTAGAATCTTGTATGAGATGTAAGGCGAACTTAGATGATCGAAACTTCGCGAGTAGAGACATTTGGTCTATGTCTGCTTGACTCGATGAACATGAGATTTTACTAGACGTTCGATTGAGGTACTCTGTTCTTGTACTTGTGTACTTTGGCATGCATGCTCTGTGTTTGAATTACTGATGCAATCGTTTGGGCCCCGCATACATTCAGAGCATTGCATGAGTCACCGAAGATGTGACATGAGAATGTGCCCAAGATGGGGAAATGGAGAGAAAAGGGAGACCAACGTAAGGCGTCTGAAACGCAGTGTGGTATTTGCCGTGTGGCACTGAGATTGAGCCCTGATGGGAATTGGAGTGATAGGCGGGCTGATCCATGGGATCCGTGATGGCCGCTTGAGGCCTGCAGCATTGTATGACATGATTGCTGATTGTTTGACATTGCCCGTCTGTATTGTACAACTTGTATTATTATGTGGTTCGTGTTAATTACGATGAGTTATAGTATCTAGGGAGATCGAGAGTGATTGGACCCTGAACCCTGAAACCTAGATACTGGTTAGGACCGACCCCACTTGTATATCCTACCCTACGCTAGGATTAGTGGTGAGCTTGCTGAGTCCTCGACTCACTGGCGTTGGTTGCCTCCTTTTACAGATCCAGGTCACCAGTGATGGCCGCTCCGCCGATGCTTTTTGGACTGCCGATTCAGATGGACACTCACATCACCGTCCATTTTGACATGCACGCTACCCTGTGGCATAGGCATGTGACGACTGTACTAGTAGATCAGGGTGGACCCTACCTTGTACCCCATAGGTTCAAGGCTTGTTTTAGAGAGGGCTTTCATGGCTTTGAGGGACCCCAAAGAGATTCCCCGATACCCATGGAGGAGGACCCATTCTGGCGGCAGCCTGCCGAGTATGGAGGCCAGGTGATCGACCCCGACCCACTGCAGGAGTTGCCGTCCCCGGGACGATCTGAGATTGATGGCCACGAGGAGGGCGATGCCATGGATACAGACGAGGAGGATCCAGAAGAAGACCCCGTGGAGGATTCTGACGAGGAGCCTGAGGAGGACTGAGTTTCTGATGCTGGTCTAGTATTTTGATGTTAGTGAGGGCGTAGGTTAGGCAGCAGGTTGTGGTTTCTTTTTGGGGTCTGTACCTAACGCTTGATACGTATATAATGCTGTTTGTATTTACTCTGTCTATGCTACCCTTTGCTTTGTATGCTTGTGTGGATGGATAGGAGGCACGCTTCCGCAGGTATGAGAGTTCGTTGAAGGACGCGTCGTCTGGTTGCGACGAAGTGAAAAATTTCCTAGGCTGTCGCATATCGTGAACCAGGCGAGTGCGAGGTGTATCTTCCGCAGGGACGGGATGCTGCGTTCCCGAATAGGGATCCGGGGCGTGACATCCCCGTTCGAGTGGTATCAGAGCAAGGTCAGCTCGATAAGAGACCGTTCGAGGTTTTGGAGTGATAAGGATGTTAATTTTGGGGTAGTTAGATAGATAGACCCTAGGCCTAAGGATAGGAAAGGGGCACAATGCATGAATTGATTGGCGCATGTGAATGCTTAGTTCGATTGGTTGCCTAGAATAGACTAAGGCAGAGGTATTCTGAACTAAGTTGCAGGTGCGTCAGGACCTGAGGTAAGGTTCTAAGGCAGAGCCCCATGAGTAGGGCGCTTGATTGCCGATTGCTGAATGTTAGCCTGTGAGATATTGCTTGTGGTTGTACGCCTAGTCGGCTGTCGCGCGCTGTCTGACCATCATGCATTGCATGACTTCTGCATTAAAGGCAAAATGGTTTATAAATGAAAGTTGTTAAAAAGGGGGATTTGGATTTGATTAGTGCATGCATCTCATGTTGTTGGATTTGGTGACCGTCAGCCTGGTATGGGACAGGATTGACGGGACGTCTAAAAACTGTGATGAAGCGTGGTATGGGACACGTGGAGTGGGATTCTCTCTGTCTTTGGGTGACTTAGGACAACTGTTCGCACCAAGAAACGATGAGGGCGGGGAGTGGTCGCCGGGGCAGAGACCTGATCAAGGAAGCGGCTCCCGACAGGCTTCTAGTTGAGGTGGCGAACAGAGTGGCCTAGGTTGTGCATTTTTAGGTTGAGTCTAGATGTCAACTGGGTCCAACTGCATTTAAGCTGCAGCGAATATTTACATGCATATACATGTCAGTGGACGCGACAGTAGACGAAAGCTTGGTTGCTAGATTTAGAATTCCGAATTCCTGAATGGGAATTTTGTTTGTTCTAGGTGTGAGTTTTAGCGAGGATGAGCAATAGGGGCAGAAGACCGACTGCTGGTGCATCGAGCTCGAGGGCTCCTGAGTTAGAAGGGGACCCTAAGATCGAAGAGATGATGAGAGTTCTGACTGAAGTGAGTAACCTGATGGCTAGGCAAGCTGCTGAGAGAGCTGCCACTGTTGCCCAAGCAGCTGAGGCCGCCTTGGCCGCTGCGAATGGAGCCAATGGAGGCAATGGGCATGGAAATGGAGGACGTCAGACTCATCATATTGTGGAGCAGTTTCTGAAGTTGCAGCCGTCGAAGTTTGATGGTAGTGGTGGTCCCGAGGTAGCTGCCTTGTGGATCGAACAGCTTGAGAAGGCCTTTACCGTTTTGGGTTGCGCGGATGAAGAGAAGGTGTCGTTGGCAACTTACCAGCTTCAGGGTACTGCAGATGATTGGTGGAAGGCCACTAGAGGACGAGTCTTTCCTAATGGCATGAGGCCAAACAGGACTGCTTTCTGTGCAGCGTTTAATGGCAAGTATTTTTCTGAGGCAGCCCAAGAAAGGAAAAAGGAAGAGTTTATGTCACGCCCCGGATCCCTTCTCGGGAACGCGGCATCCCGTTCCTGCGGAAGATACACCTCGCGCGCACCTGGTTCACGATAAGCGACGGCCTAGGGATACTTTCTCTTCGTCGCGACCAGACGACGCAACTTGCGCCAAATTCTCATACTTGCGGAAGCGTGCCTCCTATCCATACACACAAGCATACATAGCAAAGGGGTAGCATGGACAAGATAAACATAAACTACATTTCATAAATACGATTAGCGTTAGGTACAGACTACCAAAAGAAAACCACTAGCTGTAGATCATCCTACGCTCTACTAATCCTCAAAACATCGGGATTCTGCCATAACTCAGTCCTCCTCGTCGGAATCCTCCACAGGGTCCTCCTCTGGATCATCCTCCTCGGTATCCATCGCATCGCCCTCCTCGTGGCCATCTATCTCGGAGCGCCCTGGAGACGGCAACTCCTGCTTTGGGTCGGGGTCGATCACCTGGCCTCCATATTCTGCAGGCTGGAGCCAAAACGGGTTCTCCTCCATGGGAATCGGGGAATCTCTCTGGGGTCCCTCAAAGCCATGTAGGCCCTCTCTAAACCAAGCCTCGAATCTATGGGGCACTAAATACGGACCTCCCTGATCTACGAGTACGGTCGTCACGTGCCTATGCCACAGGGTAGCGTGCATATCAAAATGGAGGGTAACCTGGGTGTCCATCTGGATCGGCAGACCAAAAAGCATCGGTGGCGCATCCATCACTGGCGACCTGGATCTGAAAAAGGTGGCAACCAACGCCAGTGAGTCGAGGAGTCAGCAAGCTCACCACTAATCCTAGCGTAGGGTAAGATATACGAGTGGGGTCGGTCCTAACTAGTAACTAGGGTTTGGTACTCGGAGTCCAACGCTCTCGATCTCCCCAGTTATCATCATGCCTCATATAGGCAATACGAGTTTCGTCACAACAATTCATGCAATACAGACGGGCAATATCAACAATCGAAAATAACATTATGCAAATGCCACAGGCCTCAAACGGCCATCACAGATCCCATGGATCAGCCCGCCTATCACTCCAATTCCCATCAGGGCTCTACCAACGGTGCCACACGGCATGCCACGCTGCGTCTCGGACGCCTTATGCTGGCCTCCCTTTTCTCTCCATCTCCCATCAGGGCGCTACCAACAGTGCCACACTGCATAATTCTCGGTGCCACATAGGCCCGTACCACACTGCGTTTCTGACGCCTTACGTTGGTCTCCCTTTTCTCTCCACTTCCCCTCAGGGCACAATCTCATGTCACATTCCCAGTGACTCATGCAATGCTCTGAATGTATGCAGGGCCTAGATGATCACATCAATAACTCAACACAGAGCATGCATGCAAATAAATACAAGTGCAGGAGTAGAGCACATCATTCAATCGATCAGTCAACCTCACGTTCATCAACCAAACAGACATGGGTCGTAGGCCTCTACTTTCAAAGTCTCGATCATCTAAATTCGCCTTACATCTCATACAAGAGTCTGCCATTGTCATCACTTACTCAAGGGCAACTCGTTAATCAAACCCATATAAACCAAGGTCTAATCTAATTAAGAACCTCTAATTAATCAAGCTAAGTTCGACTGGGCCTAAAGCCCACTTCAATAGTTGAGGTCCAATAATTAATTCTTAAATTAATTCATATGGGTTGGGCCTATTATTTTATTAATTTCGTGCAAGGCCCAAGCCCATTTCTAAAGGTTTACTATTCAAGCCCATATTCATTATTTTAGGCCCAATTTGAGTACCCAAGCCCATATACATTTTTGGGTTTTATTCTTTAATTTTCATGGACTTAATTTAGGCCCAATTTAAATGGGTTTTCGTCCATTAGTGGCCCACTAGCTAGATTAGGCCCATGTTGATTAGTTCTGGCCCAATTACTTGATTTTAAAGCTTCCAAGCCCATTAGTCCCCTTTGGCCCATTAAATACACGCCTAAACCCAACAACACAGCACATTAATCATGTGTTCAAGCCCCTTTTTGATTGTTAATCTCGTCCATAAGCAAGCCCAATAGTTGTATTTTGGCCCGATAGCTTGTTTTTGATCAAATTAGTGCAATTTGAGCCCTCTAAGCCCATTAACACCCCACGGCCTCTCCATCACACACCTAAGCCATCCCTCACAGCCCATATTCACATTTTTCCAGCCCAATTCGCGAACTACCGGCCCCCTCATACGGCCCAAACAAGATTCCCACAAGATAGCCTAAGGTAAGTTGCACATTAATCTCATCTTAGCCTCATATCAAGCCTAACCAACCCCTAATTTGTCCTCTTACATGCATATACGACTAACCTAAGCTAGAGTTAGTAGTGAAGCTTACCTTAGTTGGACCGAAATCTACAACGACGGACGACGGAGCGAGGAACGGCCGAATGTGGTTCGCGGGCAAAGTGCGTTCGTGGACGGTGGTGGCCGGCGGTGGCCGAACGAAGGTGATTAATGACGACGACGGTGGCGGCTCGAGGTGGTGACGACGGAGGAAGATGGCGGCTTGAGGCGGGCGACGGTGGCCGACGGGGGAGGGAGAGAACCGAGAGAGTTGAGAGAGATTTCGGGAGAGGGGGAGAGAGGAGGGTGGCCGAAAATGAGAGAATGAGGGAGGAGAGAGAGAGAAGAGACTTAAGTGAGAGGGGGTAGTGTGTTAGGTGAGGTGAATAGTAAGTGAATAGTGACCTTGATTTGAATTTTACAAGACATGTGTACTTGACATTGACTTGATGGATTGCCTTGGAAATTGTGTCATGATTGACCGATGGATTTGATTGATTGATTGACAAGACATCGATTGATTTGACAACTGATTTGACTTGCCTCGATTTGCGTGCCAAATGCACCGATCGGGTCTCGAGCGCGAACGAATTTCAGACATGATTTGATTTCGATTAGTCGAACCTACTCTCAAAAATCCTAATTCTATTAATCCTAAGGGCTGAGCATTTACCGGGGGCATTTCGGTAATTTTCCATTGACGTCTTGCTTCTCGACGTACACCGGCTGTCTGCCCTTCTAGCGACATTTCTGAAACTGACTTTATTTCGTAATTGTGTTTGTCTTACTAATTCGATTGTCCGAAGTCGGATTTCATTTCGTGGTCAATTTCATTAAATAACGACTCTGTCTCTGTCTCGGACCAACAGGCGGCTGTTTGGGAAAATTCTTCCCAGGTAGCCTTTCCCCTTCGGTTGGTCAACTCAGGGTAGCTAATCCTGAGTGAGCGTCGATCAGAGTGTATTAACGAAGTATTTCCATTCATTTAGAATTTCCGATAATCGGGTCGAATTTTCAGACTGTCACAATTCTTCCCTCCTTATAAAAATTTCGTCCTCGAAATTTACATCCACCAATCCTTACAACAAAAATGGAGATTACATCGATTTACTCAAACAGGTACGGATACTTCTTCTTCATTTCATCCTCGCTTTCCCAAGTCGCTCCTTCAGTCCCATGGTGTTCCCAGATAACCTTGACCAGCGGAATCGTCTTATTCCTTAAGACTTGCTCCTTACGATCTTCAATCATTACTGGCCTTTCTACGTATGAGACGCGGTCATCCATTTCAATGACTTCATGATCGAGTATATGGCCAGGGTCCGGCTCGTACTTTCGAAGCATTGAAACATGAAACACATTATGAATCTGCGATAAGTTCGGCGGCAATGCTAGACGATAAGCCAGTGTCCCGATCTTCTCCAGGATCTCGAATGGCCCAACAAATCTTGGACTCAACTTTCCTTTCTTGCCAAACCGAGATAGTCCTCGCATCGGCAACACCTTCAGAAACACATGATCTCCAACTTGGAATTCCAATGGCTTACGTCTCTTGTCTGCATAACTCTTCTGCCTACTCTGCGCAGTCCTCAATCTGTCTCTGATCACTCTGACTGCCTCAACTGACTGCTGCACTAATTCTGGGCCTGTTACGCTTTTCTCACCAACTTCGTCCCAACAGATTGGCGTTCTACAGGCCCTTCCATACAGTGCCTCAAATGGTGCCATTTTGATACTCTGCTGGTAGCTGTTGTTGTAGGCGAATTCCACCAAATGCAACTGCTCTTCCCAGCCTCCTTTGAAATCAATCACACAAGCTCTCAGCATGTCTTCCAAAGTCTGTATCGTCCTTTTCGATTGACCATCTGTCTGAGGGTGGTAAGCTGTACTGAATCTTAACTCTGTTCCCAGCGCACCCTGCAGACTCTTCCAAAATGTAGCGGTAAAGCGAGGATCTCTGTCTAATACAATACTTACTGGTACCCCATGCAATCTCACTATCTGCCTCACGTACAATTCAGCCAACTTTTCCAAGGTAGAGTCCTTTCGTACTGCAATGAAATGAGCTGATTTCGTCAGTCTGTCCACTATTACCCAAATCGAATCATTGCCTCTCTGACTTCTTGGCAATCCTGTCACAAAATCCATAGTGACATGCTCCCATTTCCACTCTGGGATTTCCAATGGTTGCAATAATCCTCCAGGCTTGCAATGCTGTGCCTTTACCTGTTGACACGTCAGACACTTAGCTACATGCTTAGCCACATCCACCTTCATTCCATTCCACCAATAGTGCTGACGCAAATTCTGATACATCTTAGTACTTCCTGGATGAATACTGTAGTTACTTCTGTGTGCCTCGGACAAAATCTTTTCCTTTAGCGCCTCGTCATTAGGCACGCACAAACATCCTCTAAACTTCAATATTCCGTCAGCAGTCACTTGGAACTCGGCCTTCCTCTCGTCTGCATTCATCGCCACAATCTTCTGAATGTCCGGGTCCGTAGATTGCATCTCCTTGATTCTTAGCTGAATCTCTGGTTCGATCTGCAACGTAGCCATTAGACTCGAGAGGTTTCCTACCTCGACCTTGAACTCAGAATCTCTGATTTCCTCCAGTAATGTCCACTCCTTGACCATCATATGCGCAATGCTCGACTTCCTACTCAGAGCATCTGCCACTTTATTCGCCTTTCCTGGATGGTACAAAATATCGCAGTCGTAGTCCTTCAACAACTCCATCCAACGACGCTGCCTCATATTCAGCTCCTTCTGCGAGAACAGATACTTCAAACTCTGATGGTCCGTAAAAATCTGGAATTTCTCTCCCACCAGATAATGCCTCCAAATCTTCAATGCAAATACTATGGCAGCTAACTCCAAGTCGTGCGTCGGGTAATTCGTCTCATGCGGCCTCAGCTGCCTAGAGGCATAAGCTACTACTCGTCCATGCTGCATCAAGACACATCCCAATCCTCTTAATGACGCATCGCTGTATATCTCAAACCCTCCAGGTCCAGATGGGATGGTCAACACTGGTGCGGACGTCAATCGATCCTTCAACTCCTGAAAACTCTCCTCGCATTTCTCAATCCATTGAAACTTTGTTTCCTTCTTCAACAAACGCGTCAGAGGAGACGCTATCACAGAGAATCTTTCCACGAAGCGTCTATAATACCCAGCCAATCCAAGGAAACTTCGCACTTCCGTCACGGTCGTAGGTCTCGGCCATTTCTCCACTGCTTCAATCTTAGATGGGTCCACTGATATTCCTTCTCCAGATACTATATGACGAAGAAACGCCACTCTGCTTAACCAAAACTCACACTTACTAAACTTCGCATACAGCGAGTGTTCCCTTAGCGTCTGCAGGACAATTCTTAGGTGTTCCTCGTGGTCCTCAGAACTCTTCGAATACACCAAAATGTCATCAATGAAGACTATCACGAACTGATCTAGAAACTCCTTGAATACTCGATTCATCATGTCCATAAATGCTGCTGGGGCGTTCGTCAATCCAAATGGCATAACTGTGAACTCGTCGTGCCCATACCTCGTCCGAAAGGCAGTCTTGGGCACGTCCTCCTTCTTAATCCTCAATTGGTGATAGCCTGTCCTTAGGTCTATCTTGGAGAACACACATGCGCCTTGAAGTTGGTCAAACAGGTTATCAATCCTTGGCAGAGGATACTTGTTCTTGATCGTCACTTGGTTCAGCTGTCTGTAGTCGATGCACAGTCTTAGCGATCCATCTTTCTTCTTAACAAACAGCACCGGAGCTCCCTATGGTGAAGCACTGGGGCGGATAAATCCTTTATCCAAAAGCTCTTGCATCTGTACCTTCAACTCCTTCAACTCCGACAACGACATCCTATACGGTGCTTTCGAGATCGGCTCTATTCCAGGTGCCAGTTCAATCACGAATTCTACCTCACGCTCAGGTGGCAATCCAGGCAACTCTTGAGGAAATACATCCGGATACTCACTCACTACAGGCACTTCCTCTAACTTCATTTCTTGAGCAGTCGAATCCAACACTGATACCAAAAATCCCAGGCAACCTTCATCCATTAACTTGGTCGCTTCTAAAGATGAGATCCAAGGAATCGACGTTCCTCCACGATTTCCCTTAAATTCATACCCAGGGTGGCCTACTGGGTTTAGCTGTATGATACTCCTACTACAGTCTACCACTGCACCATGCCTAACTAGCCAATCCATGCCAACAATCACATCAAAATCATACATGGGCAGAACAGCTAAGTCAATTTCTTCTTGCCTATCGCCCAGAGCTAACTTACACCCCTTACACCCTAACGCAACAACTACTCTATCCTTCAACGGGGTGGTTACATGCAAGGTCACATCCAACGGCTTAACATTCATCCCAGACAACTCAACAAAACGTGTAGATACGAAAGAGTGCGACGCTCCCGGATCAAACAAGGCATAAGCGGTATGACCACAAAGAGAAACGGTACCTGTGATCACCCCCGGCGCATTCTCAGTGTCCTTGCGCGCCATTGCATATACTCGTCCCTGAGCAGGCGGACGGTTCTGGTTTCCTTGCGGAGCGTTCACCATCTGCGGTTGTTGCTGTTGTTGGTGCTGGAACGGGGGTCTTTGACCCTTCCTCGGGCAGTTCCTCAGAATATGCCCCGTTTGGCCACATCCAAAGCAGCCTCCAGTTTTCCTTGGGCAAGGGCTGTTCCCATGCCTCCTGCCACAGTCACGACAGACCTGATTCCCAGAGAACGATGGCTTTCCCAGGGTTCTCCTTGCAGGTGGAACGAACCTGCGGTTGTCCTTCATTGGCCTCTTGCCAAAGTCTCTGAAGTTCCCTCTTGGCACGAACCGCGACCCAGGGGCGGCGGTCTTTTCTTGCAGATCCCGCTCTATCGCCAGTGCTCGCTCATAAATCTCATTGTAGTCCCTCAGCCCAGTGGCGATGATCATACTCTTCAACTCAGGCCTCAATCCTTCCCTGAATCTCCTGGCCTTATCCCATGGGTCGTCAATCAGCCTTCGTGCGAACTTGGACAGCCTGGCAAATTCGCCTTCATACGGGTCCACGGTCAGTGATCCTTGACGGAGCCTGATGAACTCTTCCATCTTCCTTTCCTGGGCTGCCTCAGAGAAATACTTGCCATTGAATGCTGTACAGAAGGCGGTCCAGCTCGGCCTCATACCATCCGGAAAGACTCGTCCTCTGGTGGCTTTCCACCAGTCATCTGCAGTCCCTTGAAGCTGATAAGTTGCCAACGAAACCTTCTCCTCATCGGTGCAACCCAGAACAGTAAAAGCCTTCTCAAGCTGTTCGATCCACAAGGCAGCTACTTCTGGACCACCACTGCCATCAAACCTCGACGGCTGCAATTTCAGAAATTGCTCCACCATATGATGAGTCTGACGTCCACCATCTCCATGCCCATTGCCTCCATTGGCACCATTCGCAGCGGCCAAGGCGGCCTCAGCTGCTTGGGCAACAGTGGCAGCTCTCTCAGCAGCTTGCCTAGCCATCAGGTTACTCACTTCAGTCAGGACCCTCATCATCTCTTCGATCCTAGGGTCCCCTTCAGACTCAGGAGCCCTCGAGCTCGATGCACCAGCAGTCGGTCTTCTGCCCCTATTGCTCATCCTTGCTAACACTCACACCTAAAACAACGAAATTCCCATTCAGGAATCCGGAACTCTAAATCTAGCAACCAAGCTTTCGTCTACTGTCGCGTCCACTGACATGTATATGCATGTAAATAATCGCTGCAGCTTAAATGCAGTTGAACCCGGTCGACATCTAGACTCAACCCTGCAAATGCATAACCCAGGCCACTCTGTTCGCAACCTCAACTAGAAGCCTGTCGGGAGCCGCTTCCTTGATCAGGTCTTTGCCCCGGCGACCACTCCCCGCCCTCATCGTTTCTTGGTGCGAACAGTTGTCCTAAGAAATTCATAGACAAAGAGAATCCCACTCCACGTGTCCCATACCACGCTTCATCACAGTTTTTAGACGTCCCGTCAATCCTGTCCCATACCAGGCTGACGGTCACCAAATCCAACAACATGAATGCATGCATTTCTTTCAAAATCCAAATCTCCTTTTTCAACAATGATTTTCCATTTCTAAACCATTTTGCTTTCGGTGCAGAAATCATGCAATGCATGATGGTCAAGCAGCGCGCGACAGCCGACTAGGCATACAATCACATGCAATACCTCACGGACTAACATTCAGCAATCAGCATTCAAGCGCCCAACTCATGGGGCTCTGCCATAGAACCTTACCTCAGGTCCTGACGCACCTGCAGCTTAGCATGAAATACCTTATCCCAAGGTTACTCTAGACAATCAATTCCGCTAAGCAATCACATGCGCCAATCAAATCATGCATTCTACCCTTCCTAATCCTTAGGTCTAGGGTCTGTCTAACTAACTACCCCAAAATCATCAGCCTTATCACTCCAAACCTCGAACGGTCTCGTATCGAGCTGACCTTGCTCTGATACCACTCGAACGGTGATGTCACGCCCCGAATCCCTTCTCGGGAACGCGGCATCCCGTTCCTGTGGAAGATACACCTCGCGCTCACCTGGTTCACGATAAGCGACGGCCTAGGGATACTTTCTCTTCGTCGCGACCAGACGACGCAACTTGCGCCAAATTCTCATACCTGCGGAAGCGTGCCTCCTATCCATACACACAAGCATACATAGCAAAGGGGTAGCATGGACAAGATAAACATAAACAACATTTCATAAATACGATTAGCGTTAGGTACAGACTACCAAAAGAAAACCACTAGCTGTAGATCATCCTACGCTCTACTAATCCTCAAAACATCGGGATTCTGCCATAACTCAGTCCTCCTCGTCGGAATCCTCCACAGGGTCCTCCTCTGGATCCTCCTCCTCGGTATCCATCGCATCCCCCTCCTCGTGGCCATCTATCTCGGAGCGCCCTGGAGATGGCAACTCCTGCTTCGGGTCGGGGTCGATCACCTGGCCTCCATATTCTGCAGGCTGGAGCCAAAACGGGTCCTCCTCCATGGGAATCGGGGAATCTCTCTGGGGTCCCTCAAAGCCATGTAGGCCCTCTCTAAACCAAGCCTCGAATCTATGGGGCACTAAATACGGACCTCCCTGATCTACGAGTGCGGTCGTCACGTGCCTATGCCACAGGGTAGCGTGCATATCAAAATGGAGGGTAACCTGGGTGTCCATCTGGATCGGCAGACCAAAAAGCATCGGTGGCGCATCCATCACTGGCGACCTGGATCTGAAAAGGTGGCAACCAACGCCAGTGAGTCGAGGACTCAGCAAGCTCACCACTAATCCTAGCGTAGGGTAGGATATACGAGTGGGGTCGGTCCTAACTAGTAAATAGGGTTTGGTACTCGGAGTACAACGCTCTCGATCTCCCCAATTATCATCATGCCTCATATAGCCAATACGAGTTTCGTCACAACAATTCATGCAATACAGACGGGCAATATCAACAATCGGAAATAACATTATGCAAATGCCACAGGCCTCAAACGGCCATCACAGATCCCATGGATCAGCCCGCCTATCACTCCAATTCCCATCAGGGCTCTACCAACGGTGCCACACGGCATGCCACGCTGCGTCTCGGACGCCTTATGCTGGCCTCCCTTTTCTCTCCATCTCCCATCAGGGCGCTACCAACAGTGCCACACGGCATAATTCTCGGTGCCACATAGGCCCGTACCACACTGCGTTTCTGACGCCTTACGTTGGTCTCCCTTTTCTCTCCACTTCCCCTCAGGGCACAATCTCATGTCACATTCCCAGTGACTCATGCAATACTCTGAATGTATGCAGGGCCCAGATGATCACATCAATAACTCAACACAAAGCATGCATGCAAATAAATACAAGTGCTGGAGTAGAGCACATCATTCAATCGATCAGTGAACCTCACGTTCATCAACCAAACAGACATGGGTCGTATGCCTCTACTTTCAAAGTCTCGATCATCTAAATTCGCCTTACATCTCATACAAGAGTCTGCCATTGTCATCACTTACTCAAGGGCAACTCATTAATCAAACCCATATAAACCAAGGTCTAATCTAATTAAGAACCTCTAATTAATCAAGCTAAGTTCGATTGGGCCTAAAGCCCACTTCAATAGTTGAGGTCCAATAATTAATTCTTAAATTAATTCATATGGGTTGGGCCTATTATTTTATTAATTTCGTGCAAGGCCCAAGCCCATTTCTAAAGGTTTACTATTCAAGCCCATATTCATTATTTTAGGCCCAATTTGAGTACCCAAGCCCATATACATTTTTGGGTTTCATTCTTTAATTTTCATGGACTTAATTTAGGCCCAATTTAAGTGGGTTTTCGTCCATTAGTGGCCCACTAGCTAGATTAGGCCCATGTTGATTAGTTCTGGCCCAATTACTTGATTTTAAAGCTTCGAAGCCCATTAGTCCCCTTTGGCCCATTAAATACACGCCTAAACCCAATAACACAGCACATTAATCATGTGTTCAAGCCCCTTTTTGATTGTTAATCTCGTCCATAAGCAAGCCCAATAGTTGTATCTTGGCCCGATAGCTTGTTTTTGATCAAATTAGTGCAATTTGAGCCCTCTAAGCCCATTAACACCCCACGGCCTCTCCATCACACACCTAAGCCATCCCTCACAGCCCACATTCACATTTTTCCAGCCCAATTCGCGAACTACCGGCCCCCTCATACGGCCCAAACAAGATTCCCACAAGATAGCCTAAGGTAAGTTGCACATTAATCTCATCTTAGCCTCATATCAAGCCTAACCAACCCCTAATTTGTCCTCTTACATGCATATACGACTAACCTAAGCTAGAGTTAGTAGTGAAGCTTACCTTAGTTGGACCGAAATCTACAACGACGGACGACGGAGCGAGGAACGGCCGAATGTGGTTCGCGAGCAAAGTGCGTTCGTGGACGGTGGTGGCCGGCGGTGGCCGAACGAAGGTGATTAATGACGACGACGGTGGCGGCTCGAGGTGGTGACGACGGAGGAAGATGGCGGCTTGAGGCGGGCGACGGTGGCCGACGGGGGAGGGAGAGAACCGAGAGAGTTGAGAGAGATTTCGGGAGAGGGGGAGAGAGGAGGGTGGCCGAAAATGAGAGAATGAGGGAGGAGAGAGAGAGAAGAGACTTAAGTGAGAGGGGGTAGTGTGTTAGGTAAGATGAATAGTAAGTGAATAGTGACCTTGATTTGAATTTTACAAGACATGTGTACTTGACATTGACTTGATGGATTGCTTTGGAAATTGTGCCATGATTGACCGATGGATTTGATTGATTGATTGACAAGACATCGATTGATTTGACAACTGATTTGACTTGCCTCGATTTGCGTGCCAAATGCACCGATCGGGTCTCGAGCGCGAACGAATTTCAGACAGGATTTGATTTCGATTAGTCGAACCTACTCTTAAAAATCCTAATTCTATTAATCCTAAGGACTGAGCATTTACCGGGGGCATTTCGGTAATTTTCCATTGACGTCTTGGTTCTCGACGTACACCGACTGTCTGCCCTTCTGGCGACATTTCTGAAACTGACTTTATTTCGTAATTGTGTTTATCTTACTAATTCGATTGTCCGAAGTCGGATTTCATTTCGTGGTCAATTTCATTAAATAACGACTCTGTCTCTGTCTCGGACCGACGGGCGGCTGTTTGGGAAAATTCTTCCCAGGTAGCCTTTCCCCTTCGGTTGGTCAACTCAGGGTAGCTAATCCTGAGTGAGCGTCGATCAGAGTGTATTAACGAAGTATTTCCATTCATTTAGAATTTCCGATAATCGGGTCGAATTTTCAGACTGTCATAGTTTATAAGACTCAGGCAAGGACAGATGACCGTGGATCAGTACAAGGGTGAGTTTGCCAGATTGTCCAAGTTCGCACGAAGGCTGATCGAGGATCCGTGGGACAAAGCCAGAAGGTTCCGAGAAGGTTTGAGACCAGAGCTGAAGAGCATGATCATCGCCACTAGGCTAAGGGACTACAATGAGATTTATGAGCGAGCCCTGGCGATAGAGCGAGATCTGCAGGAGAAGGCCGCCGCATCTGGATCGCGGTTTGTGGCAAGAGGGAACTTCAGAGTCTTCGGCAAGAGGCCAATGAAGGACACCCGCAGGTTCGTTCCACCCGCAAGAAGGACTCTGGGAAAACCGTCATTCCCCGGGAATCAGAACTGTCGTGACTGTGGCAGGAGGCATGGGAACAGCCCTTGCCCAAGGAAGACTGGAGGCTGCTTTGGATGTGGCCAGACGGGGCATATTTTGAGGAACTGCCCGAGAAAAGGTCCGAGACCCCCGTTCCAGCCGCAGCAGCAGCCGCCGATGGTAAATGCTCCTCAGGGAAATCAGAACCGTCCACCTGTTCAGGGACGAGTCTATGCAGTGGCGCGAAAGGACGCTGAGAACGCGCCAGGGGTGATCACAGGTACCGTTTCTCTCTGTGGTCATACTGCTTATGCTTTGTTTGATCCGGGAGCGTCGCACTCTTTCGTATCTGCACGTTTTGCTGAGCTATCTGGGATGAACGTTAAGCCGTTGAATGTGACCTTGCATGTAACCACCCCGTTAAAAGATAGAGTGATTGTTGCGTTAGGATGTAAGGGGTGTAAGTTAGTTCTGGGCGATAGAGAGGAAGAGATCGATTTAGCTGTTTTACCTATGTATGATTTCGACGTGATTGTTGGCATGGATTGGTTGGTTAGACATGGGGCAGTGATAGACTGTGGTAGGAGTATGGTACAGCTAAACCCAGTAGGTCACCCTGGGTACGAATTTAGGGGAAATCGAGGAGGAACGTCGATTCCTTGGATCTCGTCGTTAGAAGCGACTAAACTAATGGACGAGGGTTGTCTGGGATTTTTAGCATCAGTGTCAGATTCGACTGCTCAAGAGGTGAAGTTGGAGGAAGTGCCTGTAGTGAGAGAGTACCCGGACGTGTTCCCTCAAGAATTGCCTGGCTTGCCACCAGGGCGTGACGTAGAGTTTGTGATTGAGTTGGCACCTGGAACAGAGCCGATCTCGAAAGCACCGTATAGAATGTCGTTGTCTGAGTTAAAAGAGTTGAAAGTGCAGATGCAAGAGCTATTGGATAAAGGATTTATCCGCCCCAGTGCTTCGCCATGGGGAGCTCCGGTGCTGTTCGTTAAAAAGAAGGATGGATCGCTAAGACTATGTATCGACTATAGACAGCTGAATCAAGTGACGATCAAGAACAAGTACCCTCTGCCAAGGATTGATGACCTGTTTGATCAGCTTCAAGGTGCATGTGTGTTCTCCAAGATAGACCTAAGGACAGGCTATCACCAATTGAGGATTAAGAAGGAGGACGTGCCCAAAACTGCCTTTAGGACGAGGTATGGGCACTACGAGTTCACAGTTATGCCGTTTGGATTGACAAACGCCCCAGCAGCATTTATGGATATGATGAATCGAGTGTTCAAGGAGTTTCTGGATCAGTTCGTGATAGTCTTCATCGATGACATATTGGTGTATTCGAAGAGTTCTGAGGACCACGAGGTACACTTGAGGATCGTCCTGCAGACATTAAGGGAACATTCGCTGTACGCGAAGTTTAGTAAGTATGAGTTCTGGCTGAGCAGAGTGGCGTTTCTTGGTCATATAGCCTCTGGAGAAGGAATATCAGTGGATCCAGCAAAGATAGAGGCTGTGGAGAAGTGGCCGAGGCCAACAACGGTGACTGAAGTACGAAGTTTTCTTGGATTGACTGGGTATTACAGACGCTTTGTGGAAAGGTTCTCGGTGTTAGCGTCTCATCTGACCCATTTGTTGAAGAAGGAAACAAGGTTTGAATGGACCGAGAGGTGCGAGGAAAGTTTTCAGGAGTTGAAGGATCGACTAACTTCCGCACCAGTGTTAACCATCCCGTCTGGACCTGGAGGGTTTGAAATATACAGCGATGCGTCATTAAGAGGATTGGGATGTGTCTTGATGCAGCATGGACGAGTGGTAGCTTATGCATCTCGACAGCTGAGGCCACACGAAATGAACTACCCGACACACGACTTGGAATTAGCTGCCATAGTGTTCGCATTGAAGATTTGGAGGCATTACCTGGTGGGAGAGAAATTTCAGATCTATACCGATCATCAGAGTTTGAAGTATCTTGTAACAGTCTGAAAATTCGACCCAAATATCGGAATTTCTAAAGGAATGGAAACACTTCGTTAATACCCTCTGATCGACGCTCACTCAGGATTAGCTACCCTGAGATGACCAACCGAAGGGGAAAGGCTAACTGGGGAGAATTTTCCAAACAGCCGCCCGTTGGTCTGAGATAGAGACAGAGTCGTAAATTAATGAAATTGACCACGAAATGAAATCCGACTTCGGACAATCGAATTAGTAAGACAAACACAATTAAGAAATAAAGTCAGTTTCAGAAATGTCGCCAGAAGGGCAGACAGCCGGTGTACGTCGAGAAGCAAGACGTCAATGGAAAATTACCGAAATGCCCCCGGTAAATGCTCAGTCCTTAGGATTAATAGAATTAGGATTTTTGAGAGTAGATTCGACCGATCGAAATCAAATCCTGTCTAAAATTCGTTCGCGCTCGAGACCCGATCGGTGCATTTGGCACGCAAATCGAGGCAAGTCAAATCAGTTGTCAAATCAATCAAATGTCTTGTCAATCAATCAATCTCATCATGGCACAATTTCCAAGGCAAGTCAATCATGGTTCAATTCCCAAGAATGTCAATCAACATGTCAAAGTACTAAATCAAATCCTAGTCACTATTCCCTTACTATTTACTACCTAACCCACTTACCCCTTCCACTTAACTCTCTTCTCTCTCTCCCCTCCCTCACTTTTCATTTTCGGCACCCCCTCTCTCTCTCTCTCCCTTTCCCGAAAGCTCTCTCTCCCTCTCCTCCCCTTTGCTTCGTCCGACCGTGCCGCCGCAAGCCGTCGCCATTCCGCCGCCTTGCCGCCACCGTCGGCCACCCCTCTCCCTTGGCACGCCTTGGTAAGTCTCCCTAGCTCATTCTTGTTCATTTCCCACGGCTTGGACCCCCACGAAAAGCCCGAAACAGCCCGCCTCCTCATCGTCGTTTTCTTCGTCGTTTCGCTTCCATTTGAACCCGAACTTGTTCCACCTTGTTTCCTTGCATCCCTCATGTCTTTGGCTTGGCAAATGGTCACCTTAGGACCCTTGGAACTCCGTGGAACCGCCGGAACAGCCACCATTGCCGCCGCTTCCCTCCCTAAGCCGTGAGCTCCAACCGGCCGTTCCTTGCTCCGCCTCGCGTCGTCGTCATTTCCAACCCATATCCGGTAAGCTCTACCCCTAATCTTTGTTTAGGTTAGTAATATACATTTGTGGAATGTTAATAGAGGCCGATTATGATGATTTTAGTAAAGAGATTGCATGGTTCAAGCCTAGACAAGTAAGGTTGCGTTATGTGCATGGTGCAAGGGGTTAAACTAAGAGTTTGGAGGCTTGTAGAGGGCTGGAAATGTAGTATACAAGGCTGTGGAAATTCGGTCTAGGCGTGTATAGGGTGGACCGAAAGGGATTAATGGGCTTCGAGACTTAAATCACTTGAATCGGACCTAATACGAGCTACCGGGCCTAAATACAACTAATAGACTTACTAAGGGTTGATATCCACCATCCGAGTGGGCCTCGAAAACATGATTAGTGGGCTGCAAATGTGGGCTTAGGCGTGTACTTAATGGGCCAAAGGGAACTAATGGGCTTGGCTTGGAAGCTTTAAAAATCAAGTAATTGGGCCAAAACTAATCAGAATAGGCCAAATCTAGCTAGTGGGCCACTAATGGACGAAAATCCACTTAAATTGGGCCTAAATTAAGTCCATGAACATTAAAGAATGAAACCCAAAAATGTATATGGGCTTGGGTACTCAAATTGGGCCTAAAATAATGAATATGGGCTTGAATAGTAAACCTTTAGAAATGGGCTTGGGCCTTGCACGAAATTAATAAAAATAGGCCCAACCCATATGAATTAATTTAAGAATTAATTATTGGACCTCAACTATTGAAGTGGGCCTTGGGCCCAGTCGAACTTAGCTTGATTAATTAGAGGTTCTTAATTAGATTAGACCTTGGTTTATATGGGTTGGATTAACGAGTTGCCCTTGAGTAAGTGATGACAATGACAGACTCTTGTATGAGATGTAAGGCGAATTTAGATGATCGAGACTTTGAAAGTAGAGGCCTACGATCCATGTCTATTTGGTTGATGAACGTGAGGTTCACTGATCGATTGAATGATGTGCTCTACTCCTGCACTTGTATTTATTTGCATGCATGCTCTGTGTTGAGTTATTGATGTGATCATCTGGGCCCTGCATACATTCAGAGCATTGCATGAGTCACTGGGAATGTGACATGAGATTTTGCCCTGAGGGGAAGTAGAGAGAAAAGGGAGACCAACGTAAGGCGTCAGAAACGCAGTATGGTACGGGCCTATGTGGCACCGAGATTTATGCCGTGTGGCACTGTTGGTAGCGCCCTGATGGGAGATGGAGAGAAAAGGGAGGCCAACATAAGGCGTCCGAGACGCAGCGTGGCATGCCGTGTGGCACTATTGGTAGAGCCCTGATGGGAATTGGAGTGATAGGCGGGCTGATCCTTGGGATCTATGATGGCCGTTTGAGGCCTGTGGCATTTGCATACTATGATTGCTAATTGTTGATATTGCCCGTCTGTATTGTATGAATTGTTATGATGAACCTCGTATTGGCTACATGAGGGGTGATAATAACTGGGGAGATCGAGAGCGTTGAACTTTGAATCCTGAACCCTAGTTACTGGTTAGGACCGACCCCACTTGTATATCCTACCCTACGCTAGGATTAGTGGTGAGCTTGCTGAGTCCTCGACTCACTGGCGTTGGTTGCCACCTTTTTCAGATCCAGGTCGCCAGTGATGGACATGCCACCGATGCTTTTTGGTCTGCCGATCCAGATGGACACCCAGGTTACCCTCCATTTTGATATGCACGTTACCCTGTGGCATAGGCATGTGACGACTGTGCTCGTAGATCAGGGAGGTCCTTACTTAGTGCCCCATAGATTCGAGGCTTGGTTTAGAGAGGGCCTACATGGCTTTGAGGGACCCCAGAGAGATTCCCCGATTCCCATGGAGGAGGACCCGTTTTGGCTCCAGCCTGCGGAATATGGAGTCCAAGTGATCGACCCCGACCCGAAGCAGGAGTTGCCGTCTCCAGGGCGCTCCGAGATAGATGGCCACGAGGAGGGCGATGCGATGGATACCGAGGAGGAGGATCCAGAGGAGGACCTTGTGGAGGATTCCGACGAGGAGGACTGAGTTACGGCAGAATCCCGATGTTTTGAGGATTAGTTGAGCGTAGGATAATCTACAGCTAGTGGTTTCTTTTTGGGAGTCTGTACCTAACGCTAATTATATTTATGTAATGCTGTTTATGTCCATATTGTTTATGCTACCCCTTTGCTATGTATGCTTGTGTGTATGGATAGAAGGCACGCTTCCGCAGGTATGAGAGATTGGCGCAAGCCGCGTCGTCTGGTTGAGACGAAGAGAAAATATTCCTGGGCCGTCGCATAGCGTAAACCAGACGAGCGCGAGGTGTATCTTCCGCAGGAACGGGATGCCGCGTTCCGCAGTAGGGATCCGGGGCGTGACATCACCGTTCGAGTGGTATCAGAGCAAGGTCAGCTCGATAAGAGACCGTTCGAGGTTTTGTAGTGATAAGGATGTTGATTTTGGGGTAGTTAGTTAGACAGACCCTAGACCTAAGGATTAGGAAGGGTAGAATGCATGATTTGATTGGCGCATGTGATTGCTTAGCGGAATTGATTGTCTAGAGTAACCTTGGGATAAGGTATTTCATGCTAAGCTGCAGGTGCGTCAGGACCTGAGGTAAGGTTCTATGGCAGAGCCCCATGAGTTGGGCGTTTGGATGCTGATTGCTGAATGCTAGTCTGTGAGGTATTGCATGTGGTTGTATGCCTAGTCGGCTGTCGCGCGCTGCTTAACCATCATGCATTGCATGATTTCTGCACCGAAAGCAAAATGGTTTAGAAATGGAAAATCATTGTTGAAAAAGGAGATTTGGATTTTGAAAGAAATGCATGCATTCATGTTGTTGGATTTGGTGACCGTCAGCCTGGTATGGGACAGGATTGACGGGACGTCTAAAAACTGTGATGAAGCGTGGTATGGGACACGTGGAGTGGGATTCTCTTTGTCTATGAATGACTTAGGACAACTGTTCGCACCAAGAAACGATGAGGGCGGGGAGTGGTCGCCGGGGCAGAGTCCTGATCAAGGAAGCGGCTCCCGACAGGCTTCTAGTTGAGGTTGCGAATAGAGTAGCCTGGGTTATGCATTTTCAGGGTTGAGTCTAGATGTCGACTGGGTCCAACTGCATTTAAGCTGCAGCGAATATTTACATGCATATACATGTCAGTGGACGCGACAGTAGACGAAAGCTTGGTTGTTAGATTTAGAATTCCGGATTCCTGAATGGGAATTTCGTTGTTTTAGGTGTGAGTGTTAGCAAGGATGAGCAATAGGGGCAGAAGACCGACTGCTGGTGCATCGAGCTCGAGGGCTCCTGAGTCTGAAGGGGACCCTAGGATCGAAGAGATGATGAGAGTTCTGACTGAAGTGAGTAACCTGATGGCTAGGCAAGCTGCTGAGAGAGCTGCCACTGTTGCCCAAGCAGCTGAGGCCGCCTTGGCCGCTGCAAATGGAGCCAATGGAGGCAATGGGCATGGAAATGGTGGACGTCAGACTCATCATATGGTGGAGCAATTTCTGAAGTTGCAGCCGTCGAAGTTTGATGGCAGTGGTGGTCTAGAGGTAGCTGCCTTGTGGATCGAGCAGCTGGAGAAGGCTTTCTCCGTGTTGGGTTGCGCAGATGAGGAGAAAGTCTCGTTGGCAACTTATCAACTTCAGGGTACTGCAGATGATTGGTGGAAAGCCACTAGAGGGCGAGTCTTTCCTGATGGCATGAGGCCAAACTAGGCTGCTTTCTGTGCAGCGTTTATGGCAAGTATTTTTCTGAGGCAGCCCAAGAAAGGAAAATGGAAGAGTTTATAAGACTCAGGCAAGGACAGATGACTGTGGATCAGTACGAGGGTGAGTTTGCTAGATTGTCCAAGTTTGCTCGAAGACTGATTGAGGATCCGTGGGACAAGGCCAGGAGGTTCAGGGAAGGCTTGAGGCCTGAACTGAAGAGTATGATAATCGCCACTGGGCTAAGGGACTACTATGAGATCTATGAGCGAGCCCTGGCGATAGAGCGGGATCTGCAAGAAAAGGCCGCCGCACCTTGGTCGCGGTTTGTGCCAAGAGGGAACTTCAGAGACTTTGGCAAGAGGCCAATGAAGGACAACCGCAGGTTCGTTTCACCTGCGAGGAGAACCCTGGGAAAGCCATCGTTCCCTGGGAATCAGGTCTGCCGTGACTGTGGCAGGAGGCATGGGAACAGCCCTTGCCCAAGGAAAACTGGAGGCTGTTTTGGATGTAGCCAAACGGGGCATATTCTGAGGAACTGCCCGAGGAAGGGTCAGAGACCCCCGTTCCAGCACCAACAACAGCAACAGCCGCAGATGGTGAACGCTCCGCAAGGAAACCAGAACCGTCCGCCTGCTCAGGGACGAGTATATGCAATGGCGCGCAAGGACACTGAGAATGCGCCAGGGGTGATCACAGGTACCGTTTCTCTCTGTGGTCATACCGCTTATGCCTTGTTTGATCCGGGAGCGTCGCACTCTTTCGTATCTGCACGTTTTGTTGAGTTGTCTGGGATGAATGTTAAGCCATTAGATGTGACCTTGCATGTAACCACCCCGTTGAAAGATAGAGTGATTGTTGCGTTAGGATGTAAGGGGTGTAAATGTCAGGCCCCGAGCCCCTCTCGAAACCGCGACATCCCGCTCATACATTCAAATCTCTTCTCAGCGCTCGCCTGGTCTAGGATACACGACGACCCAGGGAATTACCTTCGTTGCGACCAGACGGCGCGTCCATCAAAAACCATCATATGATCCTGTCAACCTGAACTTGAAACCTGCGGAAGCGTGCCTCATATCCATACATGCATACATATGAAAATCGGGGTAGTACACAAAGGAGAAACACAAAGCATCCATATATACATGTTAACAAGGCGTTCGGTACAGACCCCCAAAAGAAAATTTCAACCCATGGTCTCGATACCTACGCTTACACTATCTCCCAAAAACTAGGCCAGCGTCAGCAGAACTCAGTCCTCTAGCTGCTCCTCGGGATCCTCCTCCTGGTCGGTGCCCATGGCGTCGCCCTCCTCGTGGCCGTCTATCTCTGAGCGTCTTGGGGACGGCAGCTCCAACATCGGGTCGGGGTCGACCACCTCCCCTCCATATACAGCAGGTCGTAGAATAGTAGGGTCGTCCCCCATGGGTATCAGGGCATCTCTCAAGGGTTCCTCCATACCTAACTCGTCCTCTCTATACCACGCCTCGAACTTATAGGGAACAAACTGGGGACCTCCCTGATCCACCCATACAGTAGTCAATCGTCTGAGCCACATTGTAGCACTTTCATCGTAATGGCGGGTAACCTCGGGCTCCATCTGCACTGGCAGGCGAAAGAACACAGGGGGTGCGGCCATCACTAGTGTCTGGGATCTGAAAATATGGCAACCACCGCCAGTGAGTCGAGGACTCAGCAAGCTCACCCCTAATCCTAGCGTAGGATAGAGTATACTAGTGGGATCGGTCCTATCCATTAACTAGGGTTTCCGGTCATCTGTGTCACGCCCCGGATCCCTACTCGGGAGCGCGGCACCCCGTTCCTGCGGAAGATACACCTCGCGCTCGACTGGTTCACGATAAGCGACGGCCCAGGGAAAATTTCTCTTCGTCGCGACCAGACGACGCAACTTGCGCCAAATTCTCATACCTGCGGAAGCGTGCCTCCTATCCATACACACAAGCATACATGACAAAGGGGTAGCAAAAATCAAGATAAGCAAAATCAGCATTCCATAATATAATCAGCGTTAGGTACAGACTCCCAAAAAGAAACTACTAATCACAGATCTTCCTACGCTAACAACCAAATCCTCGAACCATCGAAATTCTGCCATAACTCAGTCCTCCTCGTCGGAATCCTCCACAGGGTCCTCCTCTGGATCCTCCTCCTCGGTATCCATCGCATCGCCCTCCTCGTGGCCATCTATCTCGGAGCGCCCTGGAGACGGCAACTCCTGCTTCGGGTCGGGGTCGATCACCTGGCAGATATTCTGCAGGCTGGAGCCAAAACGGGTCCTCCTCCATGGGAATCGGGGAATCTCTCTGGGGTCCCTCAAAGCCATGCAGGCCCTCTCTGAACCAAGCCTCGAATCTATGGGGCACTAAATAAGGACCTCCCTGATCTACGAGTACAGTCGTCACGTGCCTATGCCACAGGGTAGCGTGCATATCAAAATGGAGGGTAACCTGGGTGTCCATCTGGATCGGCAGACCAAAAAGCATCGGTGGCACATCCATCACTGGCGACCTGGATCTGAAAAGGTGGCAACCAACGCCAGTGAGTCGAGGACTCAGCAAGCTCACCACTAATCCTAGCGTAGGGTAGGATATACGAGTGGGGTCGGTCCTAACCAGTAACTAGGGTTCAGGATTCAAAGTTCAACGCTCTCGATCTCCCCAGTTTTCATCAGACCTCATATAGCCAATAGGAGTTTCGTCACAACAATTCATGCAATACAGACGGGCAATATCAACAATCAACAATAACATTATGCAAATGCCACAGGCCTCAAACGGCCATCACAGATCCCATGGATCAGCCCGCCTATCACTCCAATTCCCATCAGGGCTCTACCAACAGTGCCACACGGCATGCCACGCTGCGTTTCGGACGCCTTATGCTGGCCTCCCTTTTCTCTCCATCTCCCATCAGGGCTCTACCAACAGTGCCACACGGCATGCCACGCTGCGTTTCGGACGCCTTATGCTGGCCTCCCTTTTCTCTCCATCTCCCATCAGGGCGCTACCAACAGTGCCACACGGCATGCCACGCTGCGTTTCGGACGCCTTATGCTGGCCTCCCTTTTCTCTCCATCTCCCATCAGGGCGCTACCAACAGTGCCACACGGCATAAATCTCGGTGCCACATAGGCCCGTACCACACTGCGTTTCTGACGCCTTACGTTGGTCTCCCTTTTCTCTCCACTTCCCCTCAGGGCACAATCTCATGTCACATTCCCAGTGACTCATGCAATGCTCTGAATGTATGCAGGGCCCAGATGATCACATCAATAACTTAACACAGAGCATGCATGCAAATAAATACAAGTGCAGGAGTAGAGCACATCATTCAATCGATCAGTGAACCTCACGTTCATCAACCAAATAGACATAGATCGTAGGCCTCTACTTTCAAAGTCTCGATCATCTAAATTCGCCTTACATCTCATACAAGAACCTACCCTGCCATCTCTTACCCAAGGGCAACCCACTAACCGAGCCCATATAAACCAAAGTCTAATCTAATTAAGAACCCATAATTAATCGAGCTAAGTTCGACTGGGCCTAAGGCCCACTTCATTAGTTGAGGTTCAATAATAAATTCTTAAATTAATTCATAGGGGTTGGGCCTATTATTTTGTTAATTTCGTGCAAGGCCCAAGCCTATTTCTAAAGGTTTACTATTCAAGCCCATATTCATTATTTTAGGCCCAATTTGAATACCCAATTTGGGTTTCATTCTTTAATGTTCGTGGGCTTAATTTAGGCCCAATTTAAGTGGATTTTCGTCCATTAGTGGCCCACTAACTAGATTTGGCCCATTTTGATTAGTTTTGGCCCAATTACTTGATTTTAAAGTTTCCAAGCCCATTAGTTCCCTTTGGCCCATCAAGCCTCACGCCAACTTCACCCCATTCAGCCCATCTATGACATTTGAAGGCCCAATCTCTCTCTCCATACGGCCCACACGGCCGCCCCTTTAATCCCAACAACATAATCCAACGCCCAACTAGCTTAATCACCCACATTACCCACTAATCATTTTAATTAGCAACTAATTCACACAACCACACATGCATATACGACTAACCTAAGCTAGAGTTAGTAGTGAAGCTTACCTATAGGAGTTGAGGACGACGACGGGAACGGCAAGGAACAACGGGCGGCCGGATGGTCTCTCGGCAAGGGAGGAGGACGGCGGCGACCGTGGCTGTTCACGGCTGTTCCACGGAGTTCCAAGGGTCCTAAGGTGACCATTTACCAAGCCAAAGTCATGAGGAATGGAAGGGAACAAGGCGGAACAAGTTCGAGCCCAAACGGAAGCGAAACGACGAAGAAATGACGATGGAAAGGGGCGGCTGTTTCGGCCTCTTGAGGGGGGTCCAAGCCGAGTAAAATGTATAAGAGTGAGTCAAGGGGACTTACCAAGACGACGAGGCAACGTGGAGGAGCCGACGGTGGCGGCACGATGAGGAGACGACGGCAACGTGGGCGGTGGACGGCGAAGGGAGAGTGAGCCGAGAGAGAAGGTGAGGGAGAGAGGAAAAAGAAGAGAAATGAAGGAGAGGAGAGAGAGAGGAGGGCCGGCCGAAGGTTTAAGGGAGAGAGAGAGAATGCCAAAAATTCAAAATGAGATAATGGGGTTAGGTTGAATAGTGTTATGGATTGATGTTGTACTTGATGGGTGACATATGTACTTGGATTTGACTTGATGGATTGCCTTGGAAATTGTGCCATGATTGACCGATGGATGTGATTGATGGATTGACAAGACATCGATTGATTTGACAACTGATTTGACTTGCCTCGATTTGCGTGCCAAATGCACCGATCGGGTCTCGAGCGCGAACGAATTTCGGACAGGATTTGATTTCGACTTATCGAATCTACTCTCAAAAATCCTAATTCTAATAATCCTAAGGACTGAGCAATCACCGGGGGCATTTCGGTAATTTTCCATTGACGTCTTGCTTCTCGACGTACACCGGCTGTCTGCCCTTCTGGCGACATTTCTGAAACTGACTTTATTTCTTAATTGTGTTTGTCTTACTAGTTCGATTGTCCGAAGTCGGATTTCATTTCGTGGTCAATTTCATTAATTTACGACTCTGTCTCTGTCCCAGACCAACGGGCGGCTGTTTGGAAAATTCTCCCCAGTTAGCCTTTCCCCTTCGGTTGGTCATCTCAGGGTAGCTAATCCTGAGTGAGCGTCGATCAGAGGGTATTAACGAAGTGTCTCCATTCTTTTAGAAATTCCGATATTTGGGTCGAATTTTCAGACTGTTACAATCTGACTCGCATAGGGTGAGGTACGCTCACTGGATGGGTCATGTCCGGCAATTAATAAGACGAACTAGCACTCTCTACCCAAACGGTCTCAGCGGTACCACAATAAAACGTAAACGTACACAGGCCAAACCAATCAGGCAAGCATGCATTTAATAAGGCAGTCTCGCATAACGTGAATGATTATCATCTATACCATGACCTCATATTCATTATTCAGTTTTCAATGTTCATTTTGCACTGCCAGAGTTTCGTCTTGACCAGCGTGTCACGCCTCAGGTCTCGTACTCACGCATGCCATATACCAATGCTCAAATGTTCAAATGCTCATTGCTTGTGCCTCAATGCATATCACCCATTGTCCATGCACCCGCATATACGCCTCCAGCGCGCAAAGACCCAGGTGCACAATATCCTCCCAGTGCTTCAACCCGCATAACGTCAAAACTAAGACCCGGGTAGGCACGCTTATCTCTCCAGCTACCCCGTGCCGAGCACGTCCGAGCGCACAACATCCTTATACTCCCTATTCCCCGCGTAACAACGCATCAGGGCCCATCCAACATGTCACACCTCCCGGTGACTAATGCCATACTCATGAAATATGGTGCTCAAACAATGTCGAACAGAGAATCAGTCACAGAGCATGCATTCACGAAGGTACATGAGTACAGGAGCAAAGCATTTCTAGAAATCATCTGAGCTACTCGCGTTCAGTAGAACAGGCCACATGTGTACCTAGTACTCTAAAAGCGGATTCTCGCTCATTTAGGTTCAATCAGACGTCCCACATTAAGCCATTTACTTCCCCTGAACAATCCTCTCGAATGAACCTCAGTCGTGGTTAACATCGCCCTTTGGAACCCGTTTATTTCAGGACTTGGTCCTATCCGACCCAATAATCCGGCCTAAGCGTAGTCTCTATCATTAGACCTCGGCCCATCGATGGCCCGTAATTAACATCTTAAAATCCTTTTGGATTCCAATTGATCTTATTAAATTTAATTAAGCCCAATATCTAAGGCCCAGTGGCCCTTTCATTAGCTTCAGCCCATTAAGTTGAATTAGGCCCAATTGGGTCTAAGCTCACCAACTATTCACAAGCCCATGATTTAATTATAAGTAATTAAATATTTCAAGGCCCATTATTTTTATTAATTTTGAGTGAGGCCCAAGCCCATATTTTAAGGCAAGCTTATTAAGCCCATTTTAGCATATTTAGGCCAATTTCAAACCCTAAGCCCACATACTCTATTGGGCCCTAAAATTTTATATTCTAGACTATAATTGATGCCCATTTTATTCTCATTTTCGTCCATATAAGGCCCACTAGCAAGACTTAAGCCCAATGATTCTATTTTGGCCCAATTAGTCCAAATTTTAACCCCTAAGCCTAATTACATCATAAGGCCCATCACTTCTCACACTTAATCCATCAACTTGCAGCCCATATCATCTAATTTGAAGCCCAATTTATGATGTCCAAGCCCCAGATTAACCTATCTTACAAAACAACCAAACTAACCCTAATTAGATTAGCCTAAATTACTCGCTTATCATCTAGTCCACTTGGATCACCATACAAATCAGTATCTAAATCATGCATACACCATTCCTAAGCGGGGATTAGAGGCTAGCTTACCTTAGACGGACCGAAAATAGCAATGACGGACGTCGGGGCCAAGAATGGCCGAATGGGTTCACGGCCAAGGGAAGATGGTCGACGGTTGAGGCGACTGTTCCGGCGCCCTCTTGAGACTTTCAAGACCTAAATAGGTTAGTTTTAGACATTAGAGAGGTTGGGGGAAAGGGTGGAGCAACCTGGACAACCCGAAGGCTCTTGGTTCAACCTACGTCGACGGAAGAACAAGGATGAAGCGGGTTTGGTCGGCGGCTTTAATGGAAGAACCAAGCCATGGGAATGAAAAGAAAAGAGTTTGGAAGACTTACCAAGATGAGTAGAGAGAGAGATGGCCGACGGTGGCGATGGCGTGCTCCACGGTGACCATCTTAGAAATTCGATTGTCCAATACCGGAATTCATCTCGTGGCCAAATTCATTAAATTACGACTCTGTCGAATTCCTCAGACCAACGGGCGACTGTTTAGGAAAATTCCCTAGGTAGCCATTCCCCTTCGGTTGGTCGTCTCGAGTTGATCAGACTCGAGTGAGACTTAACTAGAGCGTATTAATGAAGTATATCCATTCAATTTACGAATTTCGAAAATGGGTCGAAAATCCAGAATGTCACAATTCTTCCCTCCTTAAAAAGTTTCGTCCTCGAAACTTGCCTTTTACTTCTTTTCCCATCAATGTAACCATCTCACGCTTGCTACCTCCTTCGGCTACACGACCCAATTAATCTTCCGCTGCGCACTCTGATCCCCTCGTCTTCTTTTTTTTTTTTCACTACATTCCGCAATCTGTACCATTCAAAAGAACTCTCATCGGCCTGAATTACTTGTAGGTCCATTATCAACGTTGACCTATAATTTCTTAACATTTTCATATGGACAAGCCCAATCCATTCTTACTCTTGCTCCCCCATACGGCCTACTTCAGAACCATTGGGTCCGTCTCATCTCTCTAAATAGAGCATCCCTTATATCTAGGATATGATACATCTCAGCCCCTTCTTCACGATGCTACTTCCAGATGCCATGCCTGGGACTTTGTTGGTTACGGTCTTTCAATTCAAGCACATTTCATGTCACGCCCCGGATCCCTTCTCGGGAACGCGGCACCCGTTCCTGCGGAAGATACACCTCGCGCTCGCCTGGTTCACGATAAGCGACGGCCCAGGGATACTTTCTCTTCGTCGCGACCAGACGACGCAACTTGCGCCAAATTCTCATACCTGTGGAAGCGTGCCTCCTATCCATACACACAAGCATACATAGCAAAGGGGTAGCATGGACAAGATAAACATAAACAACATTTCATAAATACGATTAGCGTTAGGTACAGACTACCAAAAGAAAACCACTAGCTGTAGATCATCCTACGCTCTACTAATCCTCAAAACATCGGGATTCCGCCATAACTCAGTCCTCCTCGTCGGAATCCTCCACAGGGTCCTCCTCTGGATCCTCCTCCTCGGTATCCATCGCATCGCCCTCCTCGTGGCCATCTATCTCGGAGCGCCCTGGAGACGGCAACTCCTGCTTCGGGTCGGGGTCGATCACCTGGCCTCCATATTCTGCAGGCTGGAGCCAAAACGGGTCCTCCTCCATGGGAATCGGGGAATCTCTCTGGGGTCCCTCAAAGCCATGTAAGCCCTCTCTAAACCAAGCCTCGAATCTATGGGGCACTAAGTAAGGACCTCGCTGATCTACGAGCACAGTCGTCACATGCCTATGCCACAGGGTAGCGTGCATATCAAAATGGAGGGTAACTTGGGTGTCCATCTGGATCGGCAGACCAAAAAGCATCGGTGGCACATCCATCACTGGCGACCTGGATCTGAAAATGGTGGCAACCAACGCCAGTGAGTCGAGGACTCAGCAAGCTCACCATTAATCCTAGCGTAGGGTAGGATATACGAGTGGGGTCGGTCCTAACTAGTAACTAGGGAGTCCAACGCTCTCGATCTCCCCAGTTATCATCACGCCTCATATAGCCAATACGAGTTTCGTCACAACAATTCATGCAGTACAGACGGGCAATATCGACAAACAGCAATAATATTATGCAAATGCCACAGGCCTCAAACGGCCATCACAGATCCCATGGATCAGCCCGCCTATCACTCCAATTCCCATCAGGGCTCTACCAACAGTGCCACACGGCATGCCACGCTGCGTCTCGGACGCCTTATGCTGGCCTCCCTTTTCTCTCCATCTCCCATCAGGGCGCTACCAACAGTGCCACACGGCATAAATCTCGGTGCCACATAGGCCCGTACCACACTGCGTTTCTGACGCCTTACGTTGGTCTCCCTTTTCTCTCCACTTCCCCTCAGGGCACAATCTCATGTCACATCCCCAGTGACTCATGCAATGCTCTGAATGTATGCAGGGCCCAGATGATCACATCAATAACTCAACACAGAGCATGCATGCAAATAAATACAAGTGTAGGAGTAGAGCACATCATTCAATCGATCAGTGAACCTCACGTTCATCAACCAAACAGACATGGATCGTAGGCCTCTACTTTCAAAGTCTCGATCATCTAAATTCGCCTTACATCTCATACAAGAGTCTGTCATTGTCATCACTTACTCAAGGGCAACTCGTTAATCAAACCCATATAAACCAAGGTCTAATCTAAGTAAGAACCTCTAATTAATCAAGCTAAGTTCGACTGGGCCTAAGGCCCACTTCAATAGTTGAGGTCCAATGATTAATTCTTAAATTAATTCATATGGGTTGGGCCTATTATTTTATTAAATTCGTGTGAGGCCCAAGCCCATTTCTAAAGGTTTACTATTCAAGCCCATATTCATTATTTTAGGCCCAATTTGAATATCCAAGCCCATATACATTTTTGGGTTTCATTCTTTAATGTTCGTGGATTTAATTTAGGCCCAATTTTAAGTGGATTTTCGCTCATTAGTGGCCCACTAGCTAGATTGGGCCCATTTTGATTTGTTTTGGCCCAATTACTTAATTTTAAAGCTTTCAAGCCCATTATTTCCCTTCGGCCCATTAAGTACACGCCTAAGCCCACATTTGCAGCCCACTTTTCACGTTTTTATGGCCTGTTCCAGTTGTTAGTTTCGTCTATTGGCAAGTCCATTGGTTGCATCCAAGCCCGGTAGCTCATATTAAGCCCGAATCATGTAGTTTAAGTGTTGGAGCCCATTAACACACTTAGATCCACCCCATACTCATTCAAACCGTATACCCACAGCCATGTAAACCGAAATCCAGCCCCCTTACAAGCCTCCAAGCTCTTAGTTTAACCCCTTGCACCAAGTACATAACGCAACCTTACTTGTCTAGGCTTGAACCATGCAATCTCTACTAAAAATCATCATAATCGGCCTCTATTGGCGTTCCACAAACGTATATTACTAACCTAAACCAAGATTAGGGGTAGAGCTTACCGGATATGGGTTGGAAATGACGACGACGCGAGGCGGAGCAAGGAACGGCCGGTTGGAGCTCACGGCTTAGGGAGGGAAGCGGCGGCAACGGTGGCTGTTCCGGCAGTTCCACGGAGTTCCAAGGGTCCTAAGGTGACCATTTGCCAAGCCAAAGACATGAGGGATGCAAGGAAACAAGGTGGAACAAGTTCGGGTTCAAATGGAAGCGAAACGACGAAGAAAACGACGATGAGGAGGCGGGCTGTTTCGGGCTTTTCGTGGGGGTCCAAGCCGTGGGAAATGATCAAGAGTAAGCTAGGAAGACTTACCTAAAGTTGAGGAGGATCGGCGGTGGCCGGAGGGCTCGGCGGCGGCGGCGACGGTGGCGGAGGGAGAGAGGGCCGAGAGAGACGAGCACGGGAGGGAGAGAGATTTCGGGAGAGGGGGAGAGAGGAGGGTGGCCGAAAATGAGAGAATGAGGGAGGAGAGAGAGAGAAGAGACTTAAGTGAGAGGGGGTAGTGTGTTAGGTGAGGTGAATAGTAAGTGAATAGTGACCTTGATTTGAATTTTTACAAGACATGTGTACTTGACATTGACTTGATGGATTGCCTTGGAAATTGTGCCATGATTGACCGATGGATTTGATTGATTGATTGACAAGACATCGATTGATTTGACAACTGATTTGACTTGCCTCGATTTGCGTGCCAAATGCACCGATCGGGTCTCGAGCGCGAACGAATTTCAGACAGGATTTGATTTCGATTAGTCGAACCTACTCTCAAAAATCCTAATTCTATTAATCCTAAGGACTGAGCATTTACCGGGGGCATTTCGGTAATTTTCCATTGACGTCTTGCTTCTCGACGTACACCGGCTGTCTGCCCTTCTGGCGACATTTCTGAAACTGACTTTATTTCGTAATTCTGTTTGTCTTACTAATTCGATTGTCCGAAGTCGGATTTCATTTCGTGGTCAATTTCATTAATTTACGACTCTGTCTCTATCTCAGACCAACGGGCGGCTGTTTGGAAAATTCTCCCCAGTTAGCCTTTCCCCTTCGGTTGGTCATCTCAGGGTAGCTAATCCTGAGTGAGCGTCGATCAGAGGGTATCAACGAAGTGTTTCCATTCCTTTAGAAATTCCGATATTTGGGTCGAATTTTCAGACTGTTACATTTCACCCCCACCACGACACTATCGGATCACCAGCCAACTAGCTCATGTGGGTCTCATCATGGATCGCCCTGATCGCACAATAGTGGTCCTCTCCGATTATTATGGAGGTACAAATCACAATTGCTTGACTTTCACCAACACTTCCAAGGTACTTTGACGTTTCTCACTAGAGGCATCTCACTAAAACATCCTGAAAGAGCATTGGGGCTTTTATCATTTCTTTGCCTTTCTCAAACAACTATTTTCGCTTCATGGCACTCTCCAGGCTTATCCCTTTCTATATTACATGCGCATCAATTCTGTCACATATACCGTTTCACCATCCGCTTATCGATTGCATGATTAAGGGTACGCAAAGCTCTCATTTAAGAACCCAAGGGTTTGCACCGCTTATCCATCTGACAATCTTGGCGACTTTGAACAGCCCTTGATCTTTCTCACATCGCTTGATTGCACCAACAACTGTTAGAATAACTTTGAGTCTACTATAATTCTTTTACCAATCTCATCCTAGCACAAGAGAATTCCCTTTTCTCTCTCTACCATCCAGTGATTCCATTACTAACATCCTGATCTTTTGCTGGCACTTACCATCATGCGTACTCTACTGGGTGAAGTCACTTTTCCTATCCTCCTTTAAGGTTTGTCGAGCTAGCTTTCATATATCTTCCTTTGATTCCTTTTACATCCTTTCTCATTTTCCACTGTGTTACTCTGGTATCTACTCCTTTGGAGTCTTCACATCCTACAAAAGTAATCTTTAACACGGGTCATCGACAGTTTGAAGCTCATGGATTCGTTTGGTCACAACTTTCAATTACACCCTCTTAACAATACCAAGGAGGCTCCTAACTCAATCTCTATGATCGTCGATCTATATGGTGTAACTCAGGCGTGGAGCATCCATCTCATTTCTTAAATAGTCCAGCTCTTATCACCAAGGACTTACCAAGTTCATCTTGCGAACTTGTGATATCAATTTTACATGTCAAAGCTCCTAGTCTTTGGTATCACTCCTTGAATTACCTCTTGTCAAGCTCATATCGCAACCTGACTGCTAGAATTAAAAACGACCTCATACATACGCCTTTCTCTTGTCTTCGCCTCGATGCCACAGACTGTCGTAATGCATGAATATCCTCAATTTTTTTTTCCCACTTGCCTCGTATACCACTTATTTTTTTTAAACCCTTAGTTTCTGTCTTCACTTAAACCTCCAAACATTGTAAACGACCAATTTATATAAAACCAATCACTTGGAACCAATGTGGAGTACTCTATTTGGTCATTACTCGCATTGAGATCTCAATCATCTCGCCCGATCGAGGTCTACGTTTAGAGTCAGCATCCTTATCTCCAAACTCAAGTTTAGTCCACCCTTAGCATTCTACCATCATCGTGTGCCTACTCATCAGTCACGTACTTCATGGGCCCTTGTAACATCAATGTCTAAATGCCATAGGCGATGATCATCTCCAGAATCGATCATTTAAATCCCAACTAACGCAACGCTTTTCCTGTCGCCCCTCATTACGAACCAAACTCGTGCAATCCAATCGACTCATGGTCCAGGTTTACCATTTGCCTCATTGTGAATTTTATCCAATCATCTAGAACTTTTTGTAAGGATCCCATCTAAACCATCAAGGTCCGACACAATTCAAGCCTATAGTCTTCCAACATCGAGCCTTCGCAATTCCATAACTCCGATCTATTTCCCAAGGCTAACCATTAGAACTTCCAAATTTAAGCCTATCAGGATATAATCGTCACCATTTTTTCACCAGTCGCTCATTCTTATGCCATTCCAGGGCAACTCAGGTTTTTCTCAACTCCTTCAATGATTGGTACGCCTCGTAGATCACTTACTTATATCAAATCTATACACTTTACATCCTGATCATCATATAAACTCGAAACATCCTCATAATCATCATGTTCTTGAGCGGGTCATCCCTTAAGCTCTCACGATTCGGATTCAAAAGCTTATCTCCTAAGCTTACCATCACCAACTTGCTAAATCACTACAATATGTCCTCAAGTTTGGGTATCAATAGTTCTTAATCACGATCGTATACTTTGGCTAGTCCTTCCTTTATACATTACGCCATTAAACTTTGAGCATACCCTTCAATCCGACTTTGCACCTGAGCTTTTCTAATGCCCATCAATTTATCAGCGAACCCCGATTGTACCTTCACTCCGGCCACTCATGAGATTTGGCAACTAAAACCATCAAAGTGTCATAACTCCACATTTAGAAGTGTGCCAAACAACTATCCATCAAGCTCTCATGATTCAAGCCTAACCCTTTATATTTCAAGCTTATTCTCCAACATATATCTGAGCCTCAATCTGTCACGCCCCGGATCCCTACTCGGGAATGCGGCATCCCGTTCCTGCGGAAGATACACCCCGCGCTCATCTGGTTTACGCTACGCGACGGCCCAGGATTATTTTCTCTTCGTCGCGACCAGACGACGCAACTTGCGCCAAATTCTCATACCTGCGGAAGCGTGCCTCCTATCCATACACACAAGCATACATAGCAAAGGGGTAGCATGGACAAGATAAACATAAACAACATTTCATAAATACGATTAGCGTTAGGTACAGACTACCAAAAGAAAACCACTAGCTGTAGATCATCCTACGCTCTACTAATCCTCAAAACATCGGGATTCTGCCATAACTCAGTCCTCCTCGTCGGAATCCTCCACAGGGTCCTCCTCTGGATCCTCCTCCTCGGTATCCATTGCATCGCCCTCCTCGTGGCCATCTATCTCGGAGCGCCCTGGAGACGGCAACTCCTGCTTCGGGTCGGGGTCGATCACCTGGCCTCCATATTCTGCAGGCTGGAGCCAAAACGGGTCCTCCTCCATGGGAATCGGGGAATCTCTCTGGGGTCCCTCAAAGCCATGTAGGCCCTCTCTAAACCAAGCCTCGAATCTATGGGGCACTAAATAAGGACCTCCCTGATCTACGAGCACAGTCGTCACATGCCTATGCCACAGGGTAGCGTGCATATCAAAATGGAGGGTAACCTGGGTGTCCATCTGGATCGGCAGACCAAAAAGCATCGGTGGCGCATCCATCACTGGCGACCTGGATCTGGAAAAGGTGGCAACCAACGCCAGTGAGTCGAGGACTCAGCAAGCTCACCACTAATCCTAGCGTAGGGTAGGATATACGAGTGGGGTCGGTCCTAACCAATAACTAGGGTTCAGGATTCAAAGTTCAACGCTCTCGATCTCCCCAGTTATTATCACCCCTCATTTAGCCAATACGAGTTTCATCATAACAATTCATACAATACAGACGGGCGATATCTACCATTAGCAATCATAGCATGCAAATGCCACAGGCCTCAAACGGCCATCATAGATCCCAAGGATCAGCCCGCCTATCACTCCAATTCCCATCAGGGCTCTACCAACAGTGCCACACGGCATGCCACGCTGCGTCTCGGACGCCTTATGCTGGCCTCCCTTTTCTCTCCATCTCCCATCAGGGCGCTACCAACAGTGCCACACGGCAGTAATCTCGGTGCCACATAGGCCCGTACCACACTGCGTTTCTGACGCCCTACGTTGGTCTCCCTTTTCTCTCCACTTCCCCTCAGGGCACAATCTCATGTCACATTCCCAGTGACTCATGCAATGCTCTGAATGTATGCAGGGCCCAGATGATCACATCAATAACTTAACACAGAGCATGCATGCAAATAAATACAAGTGCAGGAGTAGAGCACATCATTCAATCGACCAGTGAACCTCACGTTCATCAACCAAACAGACATGGATCGTAGGCCTCTACTTTCAAAACCTCGATCATCTACATTCGCCTTACATCTCCTACAGGAGTCTGTCATTGTCATCACTTACTCAAGGGCAACTCGTTAATCAACCCATATAAACCAAGGTCTAATCTAATTAAGAGTCTCCAATTAATCAGGCTAAGTCCGACTGGGCCTAAGGCCCACTTCGAAAGTTAAGGTCCAGTTAGTTAATCCTTAAGTTAATTCATATGGGTTGGGCCCTTTATTTTATTAATTTCGTGCAAGGCCCAAGCCCATTTCTAAAGGTTTACTATTCAAGCCCATATTCATCATTTTAGGCCCAATTCAAGTACCCAAGCTCATATACATTTTTGGGTTTCATTCTTAAATTTTCATGGACTTAATTTAGGCCCAATTTAAGTGAATTTTCGTCCGTTAGCAGCCCAATAATTAGATTAGGCCCATTTTGTTTAGTTTTGGCCCAATTACTAGAATTAAAGGTTCCTAAGCCCAATACTTTACTTTGGCCCATTAAACCTCGTGTTCTAGCCCATCATTTCGGTCCACCAACTACATTCCCGAGGCCCATTCGTAAGCCAAATTTCGTCCATCATCAAGCCCATTAACTTCACTTAGGCCCGGTAGCTTGTTTTTGGTTCATTTAGTGTAATTTAAGGCCCCTAAGCCCATCTATACCTCACGGCCTCTCCCACGCACGCCTACCTCAACATTTTCAGCCCACACTTAGCTTTTTAATGACCATTTCGCATGCCAACAGCCCTTATTCGAAACCCAAATCAAGCTTTCCACATGTTAGTTCATAGTAAGCATACCTTAAATCACCTTTCAACCTCACAACAAGCCTAACCGTCACTAGCACACCCTCCCACATGCATATACTACTAACCTAAACTAGAATTAGTGGTAAAGCTTACACAAATCAACTCGGGACGACGACGAACGACGAAGAGACACCGAGCGGACGAATGGGGCTCACGGTCGACGGGAAAGGAGCGGCGGCAACGGGGCTGATCTCGGCTGTTCCGTGGCCTCCAAGGACTCTAAACCAACCATACAACAAGCCAAGGGAGGTGAGGAACCGAGGGAACGAAGGTGAGCAAGTTCGGGTTCAAATGGAAGCGAAACGACGAAGGAAATGACGATGAAAAGTGAGGGCTGTTTCGGCATTTCGTGGAGGGTCCAAGCCGTGGGAAAATGAACAAGAGGAGGCTAAGAGGACTTACCAAGAGTTGAGGGTGGACGGCGGCGGCTGGCTTTGGCCGGACGACGGGGCGACGACGGGCGGTGTCGGGCGGAGAGGGAGAGAACCGAGAGAGAGTTGAGGGGAGAGGGAGAGCTTTCGGGAGGGAGAGTGAGGGAGAGAGAGAGCCGAATGAGAGAAAATGAGAGAGAAGAGAGAGGATGAAATGGTTTTAGTGAAATTCAAAAATAGGAGATAATGGGGTTAGGTGAGGTAAATAGTGACATGGATTAGATGTGTACTCTTGATGGGTGTGACTTGTACCTTGGATTTGACTTGATAGATTGCATGGGAACTTGTGCCATGATTGACCGATGGATTTGACAAGACATCGATTGATTTGACAACTGATTTGACGTGCCTCGATTTGCGTGCCAAATGCACCGATCGGGTCTCGAGCGCGAACGAATTTTAGACGGGATTTGATTTCGATTGATCGAATCTACTCTCAAAAATCCTAATTCTATTAATCCTAAGGACTGAGCATTTACCGGGGCATTTCGGTAATTTTCCATTGACGTCTTGCTTCTCGACGTACACCGGCTGTCCGCCCTTCTGGCGACATTTCTGAATCTGACTTTATTTCTTAATTGTGTTTGTCTTACTAATTCGATTGTCCGAAGTCGGATTTCATTTCGTGGTCAATTTCATTAATTTACGACTCTGTCTCTGTCTCAGACCAACGGGTGGCTGTTTGGAAAATTTTCCCCAGTTAGCCTTTCCCCTTCGGTTGGTCATCTCAGGGTAGCTAATCCTGAGTGAGCGTCGATCAGAGGGTATTAACGAAGTGTCTCCATTCTTTTAGAAATTCCGATATTTGGGTCGAATTTTCAGACTGTTACACAATCTATGTAGTCCACAAATGCCTATCATCTAATTATCATACCGTTTCCACTAGATCGGTCTATCGACGGGCTCTCTTGCAACAGAAGTGCCAATGCGGCCTACGTCAAAGTCATCCAGAGGCTGTGATTTGCCCGCCAACCATTCAGCACTTAACCTCTTTCTTCAATCGACTATAACCATTAATGAGATCGAAATACTTTATCCCAGGGATTACACCATCCTTCGACCATACATAAATCCCAAAAACTAATTCCTGCAACTATCATCCTTGTTACGGCAATGTCTGTCTTGTTATTCACCTGTACGAACAACCTTACATCTTAAAGGTCTTACTGGCCATGCTTAAGCACATTCTCGTCCCAATCCAATAAGAGTATCTTTATTTTTCTTGACACACCCTCTGAATTTCCTCACATTTTGCTTTCATACTCATCCACAAATGTTTACTCTTGATGAAGCTTCAGGAAATTTTTCCATCCTTTTTTTTTCCTCTCGAGTGCCCTCTTCATCTTAGCACTTTAGTAGAGCAAGCGCCTTTTTCTCACTTTTCCGTCCATAGGGTAACTACTGCCATCAAGATCAGATAACTTCACCTTCAAAAATAATTCCACTTACTAATGCATTTAACGGACTCCATTTCATATTTCTGTTGATCCTATCAATCTCATTGGCCCCGTTCACGGTGGCCACTACAGCTTTTGCAGCTCGGGCAACAATAGCAGCTCTTTCTTCAGTCTACCTGCCCATCGGATTCCCTTATTTCTTTCCACATTTTCCAGACCTCATCCATCCTTGGTTCTTCGACTGCAGAAACTTACTTCTGGTCCTCCACTCCCTCAAACTCAATTAGTTGCAGCTTCAGGAATTGCTCTACCACATGATGTATCTGACGACCTCCATTTCAATTACCCTTATCCCATTCGCTCCATTCACAGCAGCCAGAGCGGCATCAACTGCTGGGGCTACAATGGCAGTTCTTCTTGCCGCCTGCCTACCCATCAATTTATTGACTTCAATCAGGATCCTCATCATCTTATCGATCCTAGGGTCTCATTCTGGTGCTAGAGCTCGCGAACTCTACGCGGCTGCGCTAGATCTTTTGCCCCTATTGCTCATCCTTCCTAATCTCACTCACTTCTAGATCCGATGTAATTCTTTCAGAAATTAATAATCTAAACTACCATACAAGCTTTCGCCTGCTATCGCGTCTACTGACATGAATATGCATGTAAAATTCGCTGCAGCTTAAATGCAATTGAACCTGGTAGACATCTAGACTCAACCCCGTCAATGCACACCCTAGGCCACTCTGTTCGCCACCTCAACTAGAAGCCTGCCGGGAGCCGCTCGTTGAACAGGTCTCTGCCCCGGCGACCACTCCCCGCCCTCATCATTTCTTAGTGCGAACAGTTGTCCTAAGTTACCCATATCCAAGGAGAATCCTGTTCCACGTGTCCCATACCACGCTTCATTACAGTTTTTAGACGTCCCGTCAGACCTGTCCCATACCAGGCTGACGGTTACCCGATCCAACAACATGAGATGCATGTGCTTTTCAAATCCAAATCTCCCTTTTTAAACAGTTTCCAATTGAAACCATTTTGTTTTCAATGTAGAAATCATGCAATGCATGATGGTCAAGCAGAGCGCGACAGCCGACTAAGCGTACAACCACAAACAACAGTCAACAATCAGCAACCAGCAAATCAGCAGTCATCATCCCAGCACCCTACTCCTGGGGCTATGCTTTAGAACCTTACCTCAGGTCCTGACGCACCTGCAATTCAGTTCATAATTGCTATTGCCTCAGTCTATTCTAGCAAACTAATTGAACTAAGCAATCACATGCGCCAATCAATTCATGCATTCTACCCTCCCTAATTCTTAGGTCTAGGGTCTGTCTATTTAACTACCCCAAAATCAACAGACTTATCACTCCAAATCCTCGAACGGTCTCGTATTGAGCTGACCTTGCTCTGATACCACTCGAGCGGGGATGTCACGCCCCGAGCCCCTCTCGAAACCGCGACATCCCGCTCATACATTCAAATCTCTTCTCAGCGCTCGCCTGGTCTAGGATACACGACGGCCCAGGGAATTACCTTCGTCGCGACCAGACGGCGCGTCCATCAAAAACCATCATATGATCCTGTCAACCTGAACTTGAAACCTGCGGAAGCGTGCCTCCTATCCATACATGCATACATATGAAAATCGGGGTAGTACACAAAGGAGAAACACAAAGCATCCATATATACATGTTAACAAGGCGTTCGGTACAGACCCCCAAAAGAAAATTTCAACCCATGGTCTCGATACCTACGCTTACACTATCTCCCAAAAATTAGGCCAGCGTCAGCAGAACTCAGTCCTCTAGCTGCTCCTCGGGATCCTCCTCCTGGTCGGTGCCCATGGCGTCGCCCTCCTCGTGGCCGTCTATCTCTGAGCGTCCTGGGGACGGCAGCTCCAACATCGGGTCGGGGTCGACCACCTCCCCTCCATATACAGCAGGCCGTAGAATAGTAGGGTCGTCCCCCATGGGTATCAGGGCATCTCTCAAGGGTCCCTCCATACCTAACTCATCCTCTCTATACCACGCCTCGAACTTATAGGGAACAAACTGGGGACCTCCCTGATCCACCCATACAGTAGTCAGTCGTCTGAGCCACATTGTAGCACTTTCATCGTAATGGCGGGTAACCTCGGGCTCCATCTGCATTGGCAGGCCAAAGAACACAGGGGGTGCGGCCATCACTGGCGTCTGGGATCTGAAAATATGGCAACCACCGCCAGTGAGTCGAGGACTCAGCAAGCTCACCCCTAATCCTAGCGTAGGATAGAGTATACTAGTGGGATCGGTCCTATCCATTAACTAGGATTTCAGGTCATCTGACTCGCATAGGGTGAGGTACGCTCATTGGATGGGTCATGTCCGGCAATTAATAAGACGAACTAGCACTCTCTACCCAAACGGTCTCAGCGGTACCACAATAAAACGTAAACGTACACAGGCCAAACCAATCAGGCAAGCATGCATTTAATAAGGCAGTCTCGCATAACGTGAATGATTATCATCTATGCCATGACCTCAGATTCATTATTCAGTTTTCAATGTTCATTTTGCACTGCCAGAGTTTCGTCTTGACCAGCGTGTCATGCCTCAGGTCTCATACTCACGCATGCCATATGCCAATGCTCAAATGTTCAAATGCTCATTGCTTGTGCCTCAATGCATATCACCCATTGTCCATGCACCCGCATATACGCCTCCAGCGCGCAAAGACCCAGGTGCACAATATCCTCCCAGTGCTTCAACCCGCATAGCGTCAAAACTAAGACCCGGGTAGGCACCCTTATCTCTCCAGCTACCCCGTGCCGAGCACGTCCGGGCGCACAACATCCTTATACTCCCTATTCCCCGCGTAACAACGCATCAGGGCCCATCCAACATGTCACACCTCCCGGTGACTAATGCCATACTCATGAAATATGGTGCTCAAACAATGTCGAACAGAGAATCAGTCACAGAGCATGCATTCACGAAGGTACATGAGTACAGGAGCAAAGCATTTCTAGAAATCATCTGAGCTACTCACGTTCAGTAGAACAGGCCACATGTGTACCTAGTACTCTAAAAGCGGATTCTCGCTCATTTAGGTTCAATCAGACGTCCCACATTAAGCCATTTACTTCCCCTGAACAATCCTCTCGAATGAACCTCAGTCGTGGTTAACATCGCCCTTTGGAACCCGTTTATTTCAGGACTTGGTCCTATCAGACCCAATAATCCGGCCTAAGCGTAGTCTCTATCATTAGACCTCGGCCCATCGATGGCCCGTAATTAACATCTTAAAATCCTTTTGGATTCCAATTGATCTTATTAAATTTAATTAAGCCCAATATCTAAGGCCCAGTGGCCCTTTCTTTAGCTTCAGCCCATTAAGTTGAATTAGGCCCAATTGGGTCTAAGCTCACCTTGTAACAGTCTGAAAATTCGACCCAAATATCGGAATTTCTAAAGGAATGGAAACACTTCGTTAATACCCTCTGATCGACGCTCACTCAGGATTAGCTACCCTGAGATGACCAACCGAAGGGGAAAGGCTAACTGGGGAGAATTTTCCAAACAGCCGCCCGTTGGTCTAAGACAGAGACAGAGTCGTAAATTAATGAAATTGACCACGAAATGAAATCCGACTTCGGACAATCGAACTAGTAAGACAAACACAATTACGAAATAAAGTCAGTTTCAGAAATGTCGCCAGAAGGGCAGACAGCCGGTGTACGTCGAGAAGCAAGACGTCAATGGAAAATTACCGAAATGCCCCCGGTAAATGCTCAGTCCTTAGGATTAATAGAATTAGGATTTTTGAGAGTAGATTCGACTAATCAAAATCAAATCCTGTCTAAAATTCGTTCGCGCTCGAGACCCGATCGGTACATTTGGCACGCAAATCGAGACAAGTCAAATCAGTTGTCAAATCAATCAATGTCAAGTCAAACCATCGGTCAATCATGGCACAAGTTCCAAGGCAATCCATCAAGTCAAATCTAAGTACATCAAGAGTACACATCATGTCCATGTCACTATTCCACCTAATTCCACCTACCATTATTTTGAATTTTTGTTTTATCTTGAATAAACTCTCTTCTCTCTCTCTCCTCACCCCTCATTCTCTCATTCGGCACTCTCTCTCCCTCACTCTCTCTCCCGAAAACTCTTCCTCCCTTCTCAACTCTCTCTCGGCTTCTCTCCCTCCCGTTGCCGTGCCGCCCGAGCACTCCTCCACCGCGGGCCGCCGTTGTCCGTCATTCTCCTCCGTCGTCGCCACCTCGAGGTAAGCCTCTCTCCTCCCTTCTCCTTGTTGTCCCGTGGCCATGAGAGCCCTTGAAACCACACCTCAACCTCACCGTCCATCTCTCTCTCGGTGGCCCTTGTGTAGCCGCCTTCGTCGTCGTCGATCATCGTCGTTCGGCCACCGCTCCTCACCGTCAACCATCCTCACTCCTTGGTAAGTATTCCAAGCTCCCTTGTTTTCATTTTCCATGACCCTTTAAAGCCGTTTGTCGACCAAGCCACCCGAATCTCCTTGTAGGCCGAAAAGCCCTCCCGGCCATTCTCGCTCCGCCTCGCGTCGTCGTCATTTCCAACCCATATCCGGTAAGCTCTACCCCTAATCTTTGCTTAGGTTAGTGATATGCATTTATGGAATGTTAATAGAGGCCGATTATGATGATTTTAGTGAGGAGATTGCATGGTTCGAGCCTAGACAAGTAAGGTTGTGTTATGTGCTTAGTGCAAGAGGTTAAACTAAGCGTTTGGAGACTTGTAGAGGGCTGGAAATGTGGTATACGTGGCTGTGAGTGTTCGGTCTAGGCGTGTATAGGGTGGACCGAAAGGGATTAATGGGCTTCGAGACTTAAATCACTTGAATCGGACCTAATACGAGCTACCGGGCCTAAATACAACTAATGGACTTACTAATGGTTGATATCCACCATCTTAATGGGCCTTGAAAACATGATTAGTGGGCTGCAAATGTGGACTTAGGCGTGTACATAATGGGCCAAAGGGAACTAATGGGCTTGAAAGCCTTAAGAATCAAGTAATTGGGCCAAAACTAATCAAAATGGGCCAAATCTAGTTAGTGGGCCACTAATGGACGAAAATCCACTTAAATTGGGCCTAAATTAAGTCCATGAAAATTTAAGAATGAAACCCAAAATGTATATGGGCTTGGGTACTTGAATTGGGCCTAAAATAATGAATATGGGCTTGAATAGTAAACCTTTAGAAATGGGCTGGGCCTTGCACGAAATTAATAAAATAATAGGCCCAACCCATATGAATTAATTTAAGAATTAGTTATTGGACCTCAACTATTGAAGTGGGCCTTAGGCCCAGTCGAACTTAGCTTGATTTATTAGAGGCCCTTCATTAGATTAGACCTTGGTTTATATGGGCTCGATTAGTGGATTGTCCTTGGATAATTAATAGTATAGTAGACTTTTGTTTAAGATGTAAGGCGGACTTGGATTGTCGAAACTTTGTGAATAGAGATAATTGATCTATGTCTGCTTGGCTCGTTAATCATGAGATGTATCAGTTGGTCAATTGATGTGCTCTGTCTTGCACTTATGATTATTGTCATGCATGCTCTGTGTTGAGTTATTGATGTGATCATCTGGGCCCTGCATACATTCAGAGCATTGCATGAGTCACTGGAGATGTGACATGAGATTGTGCCCTGAGGGGAAGTGGAGAGAAAAGGGAGACCAACGTAAGGCGTCAGAAACGCAGTGTGGTACGGGCCTATGTGGCACCGAGATTTATGCCGTGTGGCACTGTTGGTAGCGCCCTGATGGGAGATGGAGAGAAAAGGGAGGCCAGCATAAGGCGTCCGAGACGCAGCGTGGCATGCCGTGTGGCACTGTTGGTAGAGCCCTGATGGGAATTGGAGTGATAGGCTGGCTGATCCTTGGGATCTATGATGGCCGTTTGAGGCCTGTGGCATTGCATACCATGATTGCTGATTGTTGATATTGCCCGTCTTTATTGCATGAACCATTGTGATGAAACTCGTACCGACTATATGAGGTGTGATGAAAACTGGGGAGATCGAGAGCGTTGGACTCCGGGTACCAAACCCTAGTTACTGGTTAGGACCGACCCCACTTGTATATCCTACCCTACGCTAGGATTAGTGGTGAGCTTGCTGAGTCCTCGACTCACTGGCGTTGGTTGCCACCTTTTTCAGATCCAGGTCACCAGTGATGGATGTGCCACCGATGCTTTTTGGTCTGCCGATCCAGATGGACACCCAGGTTACCCTCCATTTTGATATGCACGCTACTCTGTGGCATAGGCATGTGACGACTGTACTCGTAGATCAGGGAGGTCCTTATTTAGTGCCCCATAGATTCGAGGCTTGGTTTAGAGAGGGCCTGCATGGCTTCGAGGGACCCCAGAGAGATTCCCCGATTCCCATGGAGGAGGACCCGTTTTGGCTCCAGCCTGCCGAATATGGAGGCCAGGTGATCGACCCCGACCCGAAGCAGGAGTTGCCGTCTCCAGGGCGCTCCGAGATAGATGGCCACGAGGAGGGCGATGCGATGGATACCGAGGAGGAGGATCCAGAGGAGGACCCTGTGGAGGATTCCGACGAGGAGGACTGAGTCATGGCAGAATCCCGATGTTTTGAGGATTAATAGAGCGTAGGATGATCTACAGCTAGTGGTTTTTCTTTTGGTAGTCTGTACCTAACGCTAATCGTATTTATGAAATGTTGTTTATGTTTATCTTGTCCATACTATACTATCAATTATCCAAGGACAATCCACTAATCGAGCCCATATAAACCAAGGTCTAATCTAATGAAGGGCCTCTAATTACTCAAGCTAAGTTCGACTGGGCCTAAGGCCCACTTCAATAGTTGAGGTCCAATAATTAATTATTAAATTAATTCATATGGGTTGGGCCTATTATTTTATTAATTTCGTGCAAGGCCCAAGCCCATTTCTAAAGGTTTACTATTCAAGCCCATATTCATTATTTTAGGCCCAATTTGAATACCCAAGCCCATATACATTTTTGGGTTTCATTCTTTAATGTTCATGGACTTAATTTAGGCCCAATTTAAGTGAATTTTCGTCCATTAGTGGCCCATTAACTAAATTTGGCCCATCTTGATTAGTTTTGGCCCAGTTACTAAATTTTAAGGCTTCCAAGCCCATTATTATCCTTTGGCCCATTAGGTACACGCCTAAGCCCACATTTGCAGCCCACTAATCATGATTTCAAGGCCCCCTTAGTTTGCTATTCACGTCCACAAGCAAGCCTACTAATTGTATCTTGGCCCGATAGTTCGTTTTTGATCAAATTAGTGTGATTTAGGCCCTCCAAGCCCAATTGCACCTCACGGCCTCTTTACCACACGCCTAAAGCAACATTCACAGCCCATATGGAATAATTTCAAGCCCTAATAACTCATGGACAGCCCCCTCCTTTGGCCCAAACATGATTCTCACAAGATAGCTTAAGGTAAATTGTACATCAACCCATCTTAGCTACATAACAAGCCTAACCATCTCTAGCACACCCTTCCACATGCATATACTACTAACCTAAACTAGAATTAGGAGTAAAGCTTACCTTAGATGAGCCGAAATGAAGACGAAGACGACGAAGGCTCAACCGGCCGGTTGTGGATTTCACGGCTCAAAGGGGAATAAGGGCTGTTCGCGAAAGGTTTGACCACCTTCAAGAGCTCCACGGACCTAAATGTGTGAGTTCTAGACATTAGAAAGGTTGTGGAAGAGAGTGGACCAAGCCTGGGGCGGCCCGAAGGCTCTCGGCCAAGCCGATGATGGCGGACGACGACGACGGTGAGGGACGGCAAGGGCTGGTCGGGCGGCAAGGGGTCTTCAAGGCCATGAAAATATGAAGGAGAGGGCTTAGAAGACTTACCAAGATGAGGATGAGGGCTGATGGTGGCGGCTAGCTTTGGCCGAACGACGGCGGCGACGGTGGAGACGGCTCGGCCAAGGAGAAACCGTGAGGGGGAGAGATTTCGGGAGGGAGAGAGAGATGAGAGAGAGAGCCGAATGAGAGAATGAGGGAGGAGAGAGAGAGGAGAGAGTTTAATTCAAGTGATGAGTGGGTTAGGTAGGCCAAATAGTATTAGAATAGTGACTTGGATATGACTTGTACTTGACAAGTTGATGGATGGATTGATGGGTTGACTTTCATGGGAAATTGTGCCATGATTTGATTGATGGATTGACAAGACATTGATTGATTTGACAACTGATTTGACTTGCCTCGATTTGCGTGCCAAATGCACCGATCGGGTCTCGAGCGCGAACGAATTTTAGACAGGATTTGATTTCGATTAGTCGAATCTACTCTCAAAAATCCTAATTCTATTAATCCTAAGGACTGAGCATTTACCGGGGGCATTTCGGTAATTTTTCATTGACGTCTTGCTTCTCGACGTACACCGGCTGTCTGCCCTTCTGGCGACATTTCTGAAACTGACTTTATTTCTTAATTGCGTTTGTCTTACTAATTCGATTGTCCGAAGTCGAATTTCATTTCGTGGTCAATTTCATTAATTTACGACTCTGTCTCTGTCCCAGACCAACGGGCGGCTGTTTGGAAAATTCTCCCCAGTTAGCCTTTCCCCTTCGGTTGGTCATCTCAGGGTAGCTAATCCTGAGTGAGCGTCGATCAGAGGGTATTAACGAAGTGTCTCCATTCTTTTAGAAATTCCGATATTTGGGTCGAATTTTCAGACTGTTACAATTCTTCCCTTCTTATAAAAATTTCGTCCTCGAAATTTACATCCACCAATCCTTACAACAAAATGGATATTACATCGATCTACTCAAACAGATACGGGTACTTCTTCTTCATTTCGTTCTCACTTTCCCAAGTCGCTCCCTCAGTCCCATGGTGCTCCCAGATAACCTTAACCAGCGGTATTGTCTTATTCCTCAAGACCTGCTCTTTACGATCTTCAATCCTTACGGGTACTTCTTCTTCATTTCGTCCTCGCTTTCCCAAGTCGCTCCTTCAGTCCCATGGTGCTCCCAGATAACCTTGACCAGCGGTATTGTCTTGTTCCTCAAGACTTGCTCCTTACGATCTTCTATCCTTACTGGTCTTTCCACGTATGAGACGCGGTCATCCACTTCAATGACTTCATGATCGAGTATATGGCCAGGGTCCGGCTCGTACTTTCGAAGCATCGAAACATGAAACACATTATGAATCTGCGATAAGTTCGGCGGCAGTGCAAGACGATAAGCTAATGTCCCGATCTTCTCCAAAATCTCGAATGGCCCAACAAATCTTGGACTCAGCTTTCCTTTCTTGCCAAACCGAGATAGTCCTCGCATCGGCGACACCTTCAGAAACACATGATCTCCAACTTGGAATTCCAATGGCTTACGTCTCTTGTCTGCATAACTCTTCTGCCTACTCTGTGCAGTCCTCAATCTGTCTCTGATCACTCTGACTGCCTCAACTGACTGCTGCACTAATTCTGGGCCTGTTATGCTTTTCTCACCAACTTCGTCCCAACAAATTGGCGTTCTACAGGCCCTTCCATACAGTGCCTCAAATGGTGCCATTTTGATACTCTGCTGGTAGCTGTTGTTGTAGGCGAATTCCACTAAGTGTAACTGCTCTTCCCAGCCTCCTTTGAAATCAATCACACAAGCTCTCAACATGTCTTCCAAAGTCTGTATCGTCCTTTCCGATTGACCATCTGTCTGAGGGTGGTAAGCTGTACTGAATCTTAACTCTGTTCCCAGCGCACCCTGCAGACTCTTCCAAAATGTAGCGGTGAAGCGAGGATCTCTGTCTGATACAATACTTACTGGTACCCCATGAAATCTCACTATCTGCCTCACGTACAATTCAGCCAACTTCTCCAAGGTAGAGTCCTTTCGTACTGCAATGAAATGAGCTGATTTCGTCTGTCTGTCCACTATTACCCAAATCGAATCATTGCCTCTCTGACTTCTTGGCAATCCCGTCACGAAATCCATAGTGACATGCTCCCATTTCCACTCTGGAATCTCTAATGGTTGCAGTAGTCCTCCAGGCTTACAATGCTGTGCCTTTACTTGCTGACAGGTCAGACACTTAGCTACATGCTTAGCCACATCCACCTTCATTCCATTCCACCAATAGTGCTGACGCAAATTCTGATACATCTTAGTACTCCCTGGATGAATACTGTAGTTACTTCTGTGTGCCTCGGACAAAATCTTTTCCTTTAGCGCCTCGTCATTAGGTACGCACAGACGTCCTTTAAACCTTAATACTCCATCTGTAGTCACTTGGAACTCAGCCTTTCTCTCCTCTGCATTCATCATCACAATCTTCTGAATGTCCGGGTCCGTAGATTGCATCTCCTTGATTCTTAGCTGAATCTCTGGTTCGATCTGCAACGTAGCCATCAGACTCGAGAGGTTTCCTACCTCGACCTTGAACTCAGAATCTCTGATTTCCTCCAGTAATGTCCACTCCTTGACCATCATATGCGCAATGCTCGACTTCCTACTCAGTGTCTGACCTGGGAAGAGCAGTTACATTTGGTGGAATTTGCCTATAACAACAGTTACCAGCAGAGCATCAAAATGGCACCATTTGAGGCACTGTATGGAAGGGCCTGTAGAACGCCAATCTGTTGGGACGAAGTTGGTGAGAAAAGCATAACAGGCCCAGAGTTGGTGCAGCAGTCAATTGAGGCAGACAGAGTGATCAGAGACAGATTGAGGACTGCGCAGAGTAGGCAGAAGAGTTATGCAGACAAGAGACGTAAGCCATTGGAATTCCAAGTTGGAGATCATGTGTTTCTGAAGGTGTCGCTGATGCGAGGACTATCTAGGTTTGGCAAGAAAGGAAAGTTAAGTCCAAGATTTGTTGGGCCATTCGAGATCCTGGAGAAGATCGGGACACTGGCTTATCGTCTAGCATTGCCGCCGAACTTATCGCAGATTCATAATGTGTTTCATGTTTCAATGCTTCGAAAGTACGAGCCGGACCCTGGCCAGATACTCGATCATGAAGTCATTGAAATGGATGACCGCGTCTCATACGTGGAAAGGCCAGTAAGGATTGAAGATCGTAAGGAGCAGGTCTTAAGGAATAAGACGATTCCGCTGATCAAGGTTATCTGGGAACACCATGGAACTGAAGGAGCTACTTGGGAAAGCGAGGATGAAATGAAGAAGAAGTATCCGTACCTGTTTGAGTAGATCAATGTGATTTTTGTTTGTTGTAAGGATTCGTGGATGTAAATTTCGAGGACGAAATTTTTATAAGAAGGGAAGAATTGTAACAGTCTGAAAATTCGACCCAAATATCGGAATTTCTAAAGGAATGGAAACACTTCGTTAATACCCTCTGATCGACGCTCACTCAGGATTAGCTACCCTGAGATGACCAACCGAATGGGAAAGGCTAACTGGGGAGAATTTTCCAAACAGCCGCCCGTTGGTCTGAGACAGAGACAGAGTCGTAAATTAATGAAATTGACCACGAAATGAAATCCGACTTCGGACAATCGAATTAGTAAGACAAACACAATTAAGAAATAAAGTCAGTTTCAAAAATGTCGCCAGAAGGGCAAACAGCCGGTGTACGTCGAGAAGCAAGACGTCAATGGAAAATTACCGAAATGCCCCCGGTAAATGCTCAGTCCTTAGGATTAATAGAATTAGGATTTTTGAGAGTAGATTCGACCGATCGAAATCAAATCCTGTCTAAAATTCGTTCGCGCTCGAGACCCGATCGATGTATTTGGCACGCAAATCGAGGCAAGTCAAATCAGTTGTCAAATCAATCAAATGTCTTGTCAATCAATCAATCCCATCATGGCACAATTTCCAAGGCAAGTCAATCATGGTTCAATTCCCAAGAATGTCAATCAACATGTCAAAGTACTAAATCAAATCCTAGTCACTATTCCCTTACTATTCACTACCTAACCCACTTACCCCTTCCACTTAACTCTCTTCTCTCTCTCCCCTCCCTCACTTTTCATTTTCGGCACCCCCTCTCTCTCTCTCTCTCCCTTTCCCGAAAGCTCTCTCTCCCTCTCCTCCCCTTTGCTTCGTCCGACCGTGCCGCCGCAAGCCGCCGCCATTCCGCCGCCTTGCCGCCACCGTCGGCCACCCCTCTCCCTTGGCACGCCTTGGTAAGTCTCCCTAGCTCATTCTTGTTCATTTCCCACGGCTTGGACCCCCACGAAAAGCCCGAAACAGCCCGCCTCCTCATCGTCGTTTTCTTCGTCGTTTCGCTTCCATTTGAACCCGAACTTGTTCCACCTTGTTTCCTTGCATCCCTCATGTCTTTGGCTTGGCAAATGGTCACCTTAGGACCCTTGGAACTCCGTGGAACCGCCGGAACAGCCACCGTTGCCGCCGCTTCCCTCCCTAAGCCGTGAGCTCCAACCGGCCGTTCCTTGCTCCGCCTCACGTCGTCGTCATTTCCAACCCATATCCGGTAAGCTCTACCCCTAATCTTTGTTTAGGTTAGTAATATACATTTGTGGAATGTTAATAGAGGCCGATTATGATGATTTTAGTAAAGAGATTGCATGGTTCAAGCCTAGACAAGTAAGGTTGCGTTATGTGCATGGTGCAAGGGGTTAAACTAAGAGTTTGGAGGCTTGTAGAGGGCTGGAAATGTGGTATACAAGGCTGTGGAAATTCGGTCTAGGCGTGTATAGGGTGGACCGAAAGGGATTAATGGGCTTCGAGACTTAAATCACTTGAATCGGACCTAATACGAGCTACCGGGCCTAAATACAACTAATGGACTTACTAAGGGTTGATATCCACCATCCGAGTGGGCCTCGAAAACATGATTAGTGGGCTGCAAATGTGGGCTTAGGCGTGTACTTAATGGGCCAAAGGGAACTAATGGGCTTGGAAGCTTTAAAAATCAAGTAATTGGGCCAAAACTAATCAGAATGGGCCAAATCTAGCTAGTGGGCCACTAATGGACGAAAATCCACTTAAATTGGGCCTAAATTAAGTCCATGAACATTAAAGAATGAAACCCAAAAATGTATATGGGCTTGGGTACTCAAATTGGGCCTAAAATAATGAATATGGGCTTGAATAGTAAACCATTAGAAATGGGCTTGGGCCTTGCACGAAATTAATAAAAATAGGCCCAACCCATATGAATTAATTTAAGAATTAATTATTGGACCTCAACTATTGAAGTGGGCCTTGGGCTCAGTCGAACTTAGCTTGATTAATTAGAGGTTCTTAATTAGATTAGACCTTGGTTTATATGGGTTGGATTAACGAGTTGCCCTTGAGTAAGTGATGATAATGACAGACTCTTGTATGAGATGTAAGGCGAATTTAGATGATCGAGACTTTGAAAGTAGAGGCCTACGATCCATGTCTGTTTGGTTGATGAACGTGAGGTTCACTGATCGATTGAATGATGTGCTCTACTCCTGCACTTGTATTTATTTGCATGCATGCTCTGTGTTGAGTTATTGATATGATCATCTGGGCCCTACATACATTCAGAGCATTGCATGAGTCACTGGGAATGTGACATGAGATTTTGCCCTGAGGGGAAGTGGAGAGAAAAGGGAGACCAACGTAAGGCGTCAGAAACGCAGTGTGGTACGGGCCTATGTGGCACCGAGATTTATGCCGTGTGGCACTGTTGGTAGCGCCCTGATGGGAGATGGAGAGAAAAGGGAGGCCAGCATAAGGCGTCCGAGACGCAGCGTGGCATGCCGTGTGGCACTATTGGTAGAGCCCTGATGGGAATTGGAGTGATAGGCGGGCTGATCCTTGGGATCTATGATGGCCGTTTGAGGCCTGTGGCATTTGCATACTATGATTGCTAATTGTTGATATTGCCCGTCTGTATTGTATGAATTGTTATGATGAACCTCGTATTGGCTACATGAGGGGTGATAATAACTAGGGAGATCGAGAGCGTTGAACTTTGAATCCTGAACCCTAGTTACTGGTTAGGACCGACCCCACTTGTATATCCTACCCTACGCTAGGATTAGTGGTGAGCTTGCTGAGTCCTCGACTCACTGGCGTTGGTTGCCACCTTTTTCAGATCCAGGTCGCCAGTGATGGACATGCCACCGATGCTTTTTGGTCTGCCGATCCAGATGGACACCAAGGTTATGTCACGCCCCGGATCCCTTCTCGGGAATGCGACATCCCGTTCCTGCGGAAGATACACCTCGCGCTCGCCTGGTTCACGATAAGCGACGGCCTAGGGATACTTTCTCTTTGTCGCGACCAGACGACGCAACTTGCGCCAAATTCTCATACCTGCGGAAGCGTGCCTCCTATCCATACACACAAGCATACATATCAAAGGGGTAGCATGGACAAGATAAACATAAACAACATTTCATAAATACGATTAGCGTTAGGTACAGACTACCAAAAGAAAACCACTAGCTGTAGATCATCCTACGCTCTATTAATCCTCAAAACATCGGGATTCTGCCATGACTCAGTCCTCCTCGTCGGAATCCTCCACAGGGTCCTCCTCTGGATCCTCCTCCTCGGTATCCATCGCATCGCCCTCCTCGTAGCCATCTATCTCGGAGCGCCCTGGAGACGGCAACTCCTGCTTCGGGTCGGGGTCGATCACCTGGCCTCCATGTTCTGCAGGCTGGAGCCAAAATGGGTCCTCCTCCATGGGAATCGGGGGATCTCTCTGGGGTCCCTCAAAGCCATGTAGGCCCTCTCTAAACCAAGCCTCGAATCTATGGGGCACTAAATAAGGACCTCCCTGATCTACGAGCACAGTCGTCACATGCCTATGCCACAGGGTAGCGTGCATATCAAAATGGAGGGTAACCTGGGTGTCCATCTGGATCGGCAGACCAAAAAGCATCGGTGGCGCATCCATCACTAGCGACCTGGATCTGAAAAAGGTGGCAACCAACGCCAGTGAGTCGAGGACTTAGCAAGCTCACCACTAATCCTAGCGTAGGGTAGGATATACGAGTGGGGTCGGTCCTAACTAGTAACTAGGGTTTGGTACTCGGAGTCCAACGCTCTCGATCTCCCCAGTTATCATCACGCCTCATATAGCCAATACGAGTTTCGTCACAACAATTCATGCAATACAGACGGGCAATATCGACAATCAGCAATAACATTATGCAAATGCCACAGGCCTCAAACGGCCATCACAGATCCCATGGATCAGCCCGCCTATCACTCCAATTCCCATCAGGGCTCTACCAACAGTGCCACACGGCATGCCACGCTGCGTCTCGGACGCCTTATGCTGGCCTCCCTTTTCTCTCCATCTCCCATCAGGGCGCTACCAACAGTGCCACACGGCATAATTCTCGGTGCCACATAGGCCCGTACCACACTGCGTTTCTAACGCCTTACGTTGGTCTCCCTTTTCTCTCCATTTCCCCTCAGGGCACAATCTCATGTCACATTCTGTAACAGTCTGAAAATTCGATCCAATTATCGGAATTTCTGGATGAATGGAAACACTTCGTTAAATACCCTCTGATCGACGCTCACTCAGGATTAGCTACCCTGAGATGACCAACCGAAGGGGAAAGGCTAACTGGGGAGAATTTTCCAAACAGCCGCCCGTTGGTCTGAGATAGAGACAGAGTCGTAAATTAATGAAATTGACCACGAAATGAAATCCGACTTCGGACAATCGAATTAGTAAGACAAACACAATTAAGAAATAAAGTCAGTTTCAAAAATGTCGCCAGAAGGGCAAACAGCCGGTGTACGTCGAGAAGCAAGACGTCAATGGAAAATTACCGAAATGCCCCCGGTAAATGCTCAGTCCTTAGGATTAATAGAATTAGGATTTTTGAGAGTAGATTCGACCGATCGAAATCAAATCCTGTCTAAAATTCGTTCGCGCTCGAGACCCGATCGTGTATTTGGCACGCAAATCGAGGCAAGTCAAATCAGTTGTCAAATCAATCAAATGTCTTGTCAATCAATCAATCCCATCATGGCACAATTTCCAAGGCAAGTCAATCATGGTTCAATTCCCAAGAATGTCAATCAACATGTCAAAGTACTAAATCAAATCCTAGTCACTATTCCCTTACTATTCACTACCTAACCCACTTACCCCTTCCACTTAACTCTCTTCTCTCTCTCCCCTCCCTCACTTTTCATTTTCGGCACCCCCTGTCTCTCTCTCTCTCCCTTTCCCGAAAGCTCTCTCTCCCTCTCCTCCCCTTTGCTTCGTCCGACCGTGCCGCCGCAAGCCGCCGCCATTCCGCCGCCTTGCCGCCACCGTCGGCCACCCCTCTCCCTTGGCACGCCTTGGTAAGTCTCCCTAGCTCATTCTTGTTCATTTCCCACGGCTTGGACCCCCACGAAAAGCCCGAAACAGCCCGCCTCCTCATCGTCGTTTTCTTCGTCGTTTCGCTTCCATTTGAACCCGAACTTGTTCCACCTTGTTTCCTTGCATCCCTCATGTCTTTGGCTTGGCAAATGGTCACCTTAGGACCCTTGGAACTCCGTGGAACCGCCGGAACAGCCACCGTTGCCGCCGCTTCCCTCCCTAAGCCGTGAGCTCCAACCGGCCGTTCCTTGCTCCGCCTCACGTCGTCGTCATTTCCAACCCATATCCGGTAAGCTCTACCCCTAATCTTTGTTTAGGTTAGTAATATACATTTGTGGAATGTTAATAGAGGCCGATTATGATGATTTTAGTAAAGAGATTGCATGGTTCAAGCCTAGACAAGTAAGGTTGCGTTATGTGCATGGTGCAAGGGGTTAAACTAAGAGTTTGGAGGCTTGTAGAGGGCTGGAAATGTGGTATACAAGGCTGTGGAAATTCGGTCTAGGCGTGTATAGGGTGGACCGAAAGGGATTAATGGGCTTCGAGACTTAAATCACTTGAATCGGACCTAATACGAGCTACCGGGCCTAAATACAACTAATGGACTTACTAAGGGTTGATATCCACCATCCGAGTGGGCCTCGAAAACATGATTAGTGGGCTGCAAATGTGGGCTTAGGCGTGTACTTAATGGGCCAAAGGGAACTAATGGGCTTGGAAGCTTTAAAAATCAAGTAATTGGGCCAAAACTAATCAGAATGGGCCAAATCTAGCTAGTGGGCCACTAATGGACGAAAATCCACTTAAATTGGGCCTAAATTAAGTCCATGAACATTAAAGAATGAAACCCAAAAATGTATATGGGCTTGGGTACTCAAATTGGGCCTAAAATAATGAATATGAGCTTGAATAGTAAACCATTAGAAATGGGCTTGGGCCTTGCACGAAATTAATAAAAATAGGCCCAACCCATATGAATTAATTTAAGAATTAATTATTGGACCTCAACTATTGAAGTGGGCCTTGGGCTCAGTCGAACTTAGCTTGATTAATTAGAGGTTCTTAATTAGATTAGACCTTGGTTTATATGGGTTGGATTAACGAGTTGCCCTTGAGTAAGTGATGATAATGACAGACTCTTGTATGAGATGTAAGGCGAATTTAGATGATCGAGACTTTGAAAGTAGAGGCCTACGATCCATGTCTGTTTGGTTGATGAACGTGAGGTTCACTGATCGATTGAATGATGTGCTCTACTCCTGCACTTGTATTTATTTGCATGCATGCTCTGTGTTGAGTTATTGATATGATCATCTGGGCCCTACATACATTCAGAGCATTGCATGAGTCACTGGGAATGTGACATGAGATTTTGCCCTGAGGGGAAGTGGAGAGAAAAGGGAGACCAACGTAAGGCGTCAGAAACGCAGTGTGGTACGGGCCTATGTGGCACCGAGATTTATGCCGTGTGGCACTGTTGGTAGCGCCCTGATGGGAGATGGAGAGAAAAGGGAGGCCAGCATAAGGCGTCCGAGACGCAGCGTGGCATGCCGTGTGGCACTATTGGTAGAGCCCTGATGGGAATTGGAGTGATAGGCGGGCTGATCCTTGGGATCTATGATGGCCGTTTGAGGCCTGTGGCATTTGCATACTATGATTGCTAATTGTTGATATTGCCCGTCTGTATTGTATGAATTGTTATGATGAACCTCGTATTGGCTACATGAGGGGTGATAATAACTAGGGAGATCGAGAGCGTTGAACTTTGAATCCTGAACCCTAGTTACTGGTTAGGACCGACCCCACTTGTATATCCTACCCTACGCTAGGATTAGTGGTGAGCTTGCTGAGTCCTAGACTCACTGGCGTTGGTTGCCACCTTTTTCAGATCCAGGTCGCCAGTGATGGACATGCCACCGATGCTTTTTGGTCTGCCGATCCAGATGGACACCCAGGTTATGTCACGCCCCGGATCCCTTCTCGGGAATGCGACATCCCGTTCCTGCGGAAGATACACCTCGCGCTCGCCTGGTTCACGATAAGCGACGGCCTAGGGATACTTTCTCTTTGTCGCGACCAGACGACGCAACTTGCGCCAAATTCTCATACCTGCGGAAGCGTGCCTCCTATCCATACACACAAGCATACATATCAAAGGGGTAGCATGGACAAGATAAACATAAACAACATTTCATAAATACGATTAGCGTTAGGTACAGACTACCAAAAGAAAACCACTAGCTGTAGATCATCCTACGCTCTATTAATCCTCAAAACATCGGGATTCTGCCATGACTCAGTCCTCCTCGTCGGAATCCTCCACAGGGTCCTCCTCTGGATCCTCCTCCTCGGTATCCATCGCATCGCCCTCCTCGTAGCCATCTATCTCGGAGCGCCCTGGAGACGGCAACTCCTGCTTCGGGTCGGGGTCGATCACCTGGCCTCCATGTTCTGCAGGCTGGAGCCAAAATGGGTCCTCCTCCATGGGAATCGGGGGATCTCTCTGGGGTCCCTCAAAGCCATGTAGGCCCTCTCTAAACCAAGCCTCGAATCTATGGGGCACTAAATAAGGACCTCCCTGATCTACGAGCACAGTCGTCACATGCCTATGCCACAGGGTAGCGTGCATATCAAAATGGAGGGTAACCTGGGTGTCCATCTGGATCGGCAGACCAAAAAGCATCGGTGGCGCATCCATCACTAGCGACCTGGATCTGAAAAAGGTGGCAACCAACGCCAGTGAGTCGAGGACTTAGCAAGCTCACCACTAATCCTAGCGTAGGGTAGGATATACGAGTGGGGTCGGTCCTAACTAGTAACTAGGGTTTGGTACTCGGAGTCCAACGCTCTCGATCTCCCCAGTTATCATCACGCCTCATATAGCCAATACGAGTTTCGTCACAACAATTCATGCAATACAGACGGGCAATATCGACAATCAGCAATAACATTATGCAAATGCCACAGGCCTCAAACGGCCATCACAGATCCCATGGATCAGCCCGCCTATCACTCCAATTCCCATCAGGGCTCTACCAACAGTGCCACACGGCATGCCACGCTGCGTCTCGGACGCCTTATGCTGGCCTCCCTTTTCTCTCCATCTCCCATCAGGGCGCTACCAACAGTGCCACACGGCATAATTCTCGGTGCCACATAGGCCCGTACCACACTGCGTTTCTAACGCCTTACGTTGGTCTCCCTTTTCTCTCCATTTCCCCTCAGGGCACAATCTCATGTCACATTCTGTAACAGTCTGAAAATTCGATCCAATTATCGGAATTTCTGGATGAATGGAAACACTTCGTTAAATACCCTCTGATCGACGCTCACTCAGGATTAGCTACCCTGAGATGACCAACCGAAGGGGAAAGGCTAACTGGGGAGAATTTTCCAAACAGCCGCCCGTTGGTCTGAGACAGAGACAGAGTCGTAAATTAATGAAATTGACCACGAAATGAAATCCGACTTCGGACAATCGAATTAGTAAGACAAACACAATTACGAAATAAAGTCAGTTTCAGAAATGTCGCCAGAAGGGCAGACAGCCGGTGTACGTCGAGAAGCAAGACGTCAATGGAAAATTACCGAAATGCCCCCGGTAAATGCTCAGTCCTTAGGATTAATAGAATTAGGATTTTTGAGAGTAGATTCGGTCGATCGAAATCAAATCCTGTCTAAAATTCGTTCGCGCTCGAGACCCGATCGGTGCATTTGGCACGCAAATCGAGGCAAGTCAAATCAGTTGTCAAATCAATCAAATGTCTTGTCAATCAATCAATCAAATCCACCGGTCAATCATGGCACAATTTCCAAGAATGTCAATCCATCAATCCATCAAGTAAATCAAGTGTCATTCAAGCATAGTAAACATCATATCCATGTCACTATTCCACCTAATTCCACCTACCATTATTTTGAATTTTGTTAATCCATTCTCTCTCCTCTCCCCCTTAAAACTTCGGCCGACTCTCTCTCTCCCCTCCCTTGCATTTTCTCCTTCTTTCTTCTCTCCCTCATGGTTTCTCCTCCTTCCCCGCCGCCGTCCGCCGTCGTGCAAGCCGCCACCGCCACCGTCGGCCACCCCACTCCCTTGGCTCATCTTGGTAAGTCTTCTAAGCCTTGTTCCCTTGAATTTCGTGGCATGTGAGCCCCAAGAAAACCCCCGAGCAGAACCGTTTTCTCCTCCATTCTCCTTCATCGTTCTTGCACCGTGAAGGCCGAGGGGCTGCCCAAGCTACTCCACCTTCTTCCTCAACCTCTCTAATGCCTAGAGCTATCATATTTAGGTCCTTGGAGCTTTTGGAGGTGACCGAACCAGCCGCGATCAGCCCCTCATCTTCGTTCGGCCGTGAGCCTCGTCCGGCCGTCCGGTGTCCTTTGCCGTCCCGTCGTCGTTTCCGGTCCTAATAGGTAAGCTCTACTACTAATTCTAGTTTAGGTTAGTAGTATATGCGTGTAGGAAGATATGCTAGAGACGGTTAAGCTTGATGTGAGGTTGAAATGAGAATAAGGGTAAGTTTACCATGGACTAACATGTTGGAAATCTTGATTTGAGTTAAAAATGGGGGCTGTTAGTATGTGGAATGAGCCCTAAAATACTAAGTGTGGGCTGCAAATGGTGAGGTAGGCGTGTGTTGGTGAGGCCGTGAGGTATCAATGGGTTTAGGGGACTTAATTTGCACTAAATGGATCAAAAACAAGCTACCGGGCCTAAGTGAAATTAATGGGCATGATGATGGACGAAATTAGGCTTATGAATGGGCCTCGGAAATATGGTTGGTGGACCGAGATTATGGGCTTGAGTGTGTGGTTTAACGGGCCAAAGTAAAGTGTTGGGCTTAGGAGTCTTTATTTCAAGTAATTGGGCCAAAACTAAACAAAATGGGCCTAATCTAATTAATGGGCCACTAATAGACGAAAATCCTTTTAAATTGGGCCTAAATTAAGTCCATGAACATTAAAGAATGAAACCCAAAAATGTATATGGGCTTGGGTACTTGAATTGGGCCTAAAATAATGAATATGGGCTTGAATAGTAAACCTTTAGAAATGGGCTTGGGCCTCGCACGAAATTAATAAAATAATAGGCCCAACCCATGTGAATTAAATTAAGAATTAGTTATTGGACCTCAACTATTGAAGTGGGCCTTAGGCCCAGTCGAACTTAGCTTGATTAATTAGAGGCCCTTCATTAGATTAGACCTTGGTTTATATGGGCTCGATTAGTGGATTGTCCTTGGATAATTGATAGTATAGTAGACTTCTGTTTAAGATGTAAGGCGGACTTGGGTTATCGAAACTTTGTGGATAGAGATAATTGATCTATATCTGCTTGGCTCGTTGATCATGAGATGTATCAGTTGGTCGATCGATGTGCTCTGTCTTGCACTTATGATTATTGGCATGCATGCTCTGTGTTGAGTTATTGATGTGATCATTTGGGCCCTGCATACATTCAGAGCATTGCATGAGTCACTGGAGATGTGACATGAGATTGTGCCCTGAGGGGAAGTGGAGAGAAAAGGGAGACCAACGTAAGGCGTCAGAAACGCAGTGTGGTACGGGCCTATGTGGCACCGAGATTTATGCCGTGTGGCACTGTTGGTAGCGCCCTGATGGGAAGTGGAGAGAAAAGGGAGGCCAGCATAAGGCGTCCGAGACGCAGTGTGGCATGCCGTGTGGCACTGTTGATAGAGCCCTGATCGGAATTGGAGGGATAGGCGGGCTGACCTATGGGATCTGTGATGGCCGTTTGAGGTCTGTGGCATTTGCATAATGTTATTGCTAATCGTTGATATTGCCCGTCTATATTGCATGAATTGTTATGTTGAAACTCGTATTGGTTGTATGAGGTGTAATGATAACTGGGGAGATCGAGAGCGTTGGACTCCGAGTACCAAACCCTAGTTACTGGTTAGGACCAACCCCACTCGTATATCCTACCCTACGCTAAGATTAGTGGTGAGCTTGCTGAGTCCTCGACTCACTGGCGTTGGTTGCCACCTTTTTCAGATCCAAGTCGCTAGTGATGGATGTGCCACCGATGCTTTTTGGTCTGCCGATCCAGATGGACACCCAGGTTACCCTCCATTTTGATATGCACGCCACCCTGTGGCATAGGCATGTGACGACTGTGCTCGTAGATCAGGGAGGTCCTTACTTAGTGCCCCATAGATTCGAGGCTTGGTTTAGAGAGGGCCTACATGGCTTTGAGGGACCCCAGAGAGATTCCCCGATTCCCATGGAGGAGGACCCGTTCTGGCTCCAGCCTGCAGAATATGGAGGCCAGGTGATCGACCCCGACCCGAAGCAGGAGTTGCCGTCTCCAGGGCGCTCCGAGATAGATGGCCACGAGGAGGGCGATGCGATGGATACCGAGGAGGAGGACCCAGAGGAGGACCCTGTGGAGGATTCCGACGAGGAGGACTGAGTTATGGCAGAATCCCGATGTTTTGAGGATTAGTAAAGCGTAGGATGATCTTCAGCTAGTGGTTTTCTTTTGGCAGTCTGTACCTAACGCTAATCGTATTTATGAAATGTTGATTATGTTTATCTTGTCCATGCTACCCCCTTTGCTATGTATGCTTGTGTGTATGGTTAGGAGGCACGCTTTCGTAGGTATGAGAATTTGGCCCAAGTTGCGTCGTCTGGTCGCGACGAAGAGAACGTATCCCTGGGCCATCGCTTATCGTGAACCAGACGAGCGCGAGGTGTATCTTCCGCAGGAACGGGATGCCGCGTTCTCGAGAAGGGATCCGGGGCGTGACACATTCCCAGTGACTCATGCAATGCTCTGAATGTATGCAGGGCCTAGATGATCACATCAATAATTCAACACAGAGCATGCATGCCAATAATCATAAGTGCAAGACAGAGCACATCAATCGACCAACTGATACATCTCATGATCAACGAGCCAAGCAGACGTAGATCAATTATCTCTATCCACAAAGTTTCGATAATCCAAGTCCGCCTTACATCTTAAACAAAAGTCTACTATACTATCAATTATCCAAGGACAATCCACTAATCGAGCCCATATAAACCAAGGTCTAATCTGATGAAGGGCCTCTAATTACTCAAGCTAAGTTCGACTGGGCCTAAGGCCCACTTCAATAGTTGAGGTCCAATGATTAATTCTTAAATTAATTCATATGGGTTTGGCCTATTATTTTATTAAATTCGTGTGAGGCCTAAGCCCATTTCTAAAGGTTTACTATTCAAGCCCATATTCATTATTTTAGGCCCAATTTGAATACCCAAGCCCATATACATTTTTGGGTTTCATTCTTTAATGTTCATGGACTTAATTTAGGCCCAATTTAAGAGGATTTTCGTCCATTAGTGGCCCACCAGCTAGATTTGGCCCATTTTGATTAGTTTTGGCCCAATTACTTAATTTTAAAGCTTTCAAGCCCATTAGTTCCCTTTTGCCCTTTAAGTACACGCCTAAGCCCACATTTGCAGCCCACTAATCATGTTTTCAAGGCCCATTCGGATGGTGGATATCAACCCTTAGTAAGTCCATTAGTTGTATTTAGGCCCGGTAGCTCGTATTAGGTCCGATTCAAGTGATTTAAGTCTCGAAGCCCACTAATCCCTCTCGGTCCACCCTATACATGCCTAGCCGAATTTCCACAGCCTTGTATACCACATTTCCAGCCCTCTACAAGCCTCCAAACTCTTAGTTTAACCCCTTGCACCATGCACATAACGCAACCTTACTTGTCTAGGCTTGAACCATGCAATCTCTTTACTAAAATCATCATAATCGGCCTCAATTAACATTCCACAAATGTATATTACTAACCTAAACAAAGATTAGGGGTAGAGCTTACCGGATATGGGTTGGAAATGACGACGACGCAAGGCGGAGCAAGGAACGGCCGGTTGGAGCTCACGGCTTAGGGAGGGAAGCGGCGGCAACGGTGGCTGTTCCGGCGGTTCCACGGAGTTCCAAGGGTCCTAAGGTGACCATTTGCCAAGCCAAAGACATGAGGAATGCAAGGGAACAAGGTGGGACAAGTTCGGGTTCAAATGGAAGCGAAACGACGAAGGAAACGACGATGGAAGGAGTGGGCTGTTTCGAGCATTACATGGGCATTCAAGCCGTGGAATGTAAGGGAGATGAGTTAGGGAGACTTACCAAGGTGAGGACAAGGGCTGGTGATGGCGGAATGGGCGGCGGCTCGCGGCGGCAACGGGCGGACAGACGGCGGAGGGAGAGAAAGCCGAGAGAGAGAAGGTGAGGGAGAGAGGAAAAAGAAGGAGAAGTGAATGGGAAGAGAGAGAGGGAGGGTCGGCCGAAGGTCTTAAGGGAGAGGGGAGAGAGAGATTATAGAAAAATAAGAAAATCAAGGGAAAATCAAGATGATGGGAGTTGGTGGCATGAATAGTGACATGGATTGATTTTGTACTTTGACATGTTGATTGACATTCTTGGGAATTGAACCATGATTGACTTGCCTTGGAAATTGTGCCATGATGTGATTGATTGATTGACAAGACATTTGATTGATTTGACTTGCCTCGATTTGCGTGCCAAATGCACCGATCGGGTCTCGAGCGCGAACGAATTTTAGACAGGATTTGATTTCGATCGACCGAATCTACTCTCAAAAATCCTAATTCTATTAATCCTAAGGACTGAGCATTTACCGGGGGCATTTCGGTAATTTTCCATTGACGTCTTGCTTCTCGACGTACACCGGCTGTCTGCCCTTCTGGCGACATTTCTGAAACTGACTTTATTTCGTAATTGTGTTTGTCTTACTAATTCGATTGTCCGAAGTCGGATTTCATTTCGTGGTCAATTTCATTAATTTACGACTCTGTCTCTGTCTCAGACCAACGGGCGGCTGTTTGGAAAATTCTCCCCAGTTAGCCTTTCCCCTTCGGTTGGTCATCTCAGGGTAGCTAATCCTGAGTGAGCGTCGATCAGAGGGTATTAACGAAGTGTTTCCATTCTTTTAGAAATTCCGATATTTGGGTCGAATTTTCAGACTGTTACAACTCTTCCCTTCTTATAAAAAATTTCGTCCTCGAAATTTACGTCCACCAATCCTTACAACAAAAATGGAGATTACATCGATCTACTCAAACAGGTACGGATACTTCTTCTTCATTTCATCCTCGCTTTCCCAAGTAGCTCCTTCAGTTCCATGGTGTTCCCAGATAACCTTGACCAGCGGAATCGTCTTATTCCTTAAGACCTGCTCCTTACGATCTTCAATTCTTACTGGCCTTTCCACGTATGAGACGCGGTCATCCATTTCAATGACTTCATGATCGAGTATATGGCCAGGGTCCGGCTCGTACTTTCGAAGCATTGAAACATGAAACACATTATGAATCTGCGATAAGTTCGGCGGCAATGCTAGACGATAAGCCAGTGTTCCGATCTTTTCCAGGATCTCGAATGGCCCAACAAATCTTGGACTCAGCTTTCCTTTCTTGCCAAACCGAGATAGTCCTCGCATCGGCGACACCTTCAGAAACACATGATCTCCAACTTGGAATTCCAATGGCTTACGTCTCTTGTCTGCATAACTCTTCTGCCTACTCTGCGCAGTCCTCAATCTGTCTCTGATCACTCTGACTGCCTCAACTGACTGCTGCACTAATTCTGGGCCTGTTATGCTTTTCTCACCAACCTCGTCCCAACAAATCGGAGTTCTGCAAACTCTCCCATACAACGCCTCAAACGGTGCCATTCTGATACTCTGTTGATAACTGTTGTTGTAGGCGAATTCCACCAAATGCAACTGCTCTTCCCAACCTCCTTTGAAATCAATCACACAAGTTCTCAGCATGTCTTCCAAAGTCTGTATCGTCCTTTCCGACTGACCATCTGTCTGAGGGTGGTAGGCTGTACTGTATCTCAACTCGGTTCCCAAAGCACCCTGCAAACTCTTCCAAAACGTCGCTGTGAAACGAGGATCTCTGTCTGATACAATACTTACTGGTACCCCGTGCAATCTCACTATCTGCCTCACGTACAATTCAGCCAACTTTTCCAAGGTAGAGTCCTTTCGTACTGCAATGAAATGAGCTGATTTCGTCAGTCTGTCCACTATTACCCAAATCGAATCATTGCCTCTCTGACTCCTTGGCAATCCTGTCACAAAATCCATAGTGACATGCTCCCATTTCCACTCTGGGACTTCCAATGGTTGCAATAATCCTCCAGGCTTGCAATGCTGTGCCTTTACCTGTTGACACGTCAGACACTTAGCTACATGCTTAGCCACATCCACCTTCATTCCATTCCACCAATAGTGCTGACGCAAATTCTGATACATCTTAGTACTCCCTGGATGAATACTGTAGTTACTTCTGTGTGCCTCGGACAAAATCTTTTCCTTTAGCGCCTCGTCATTAGGCACGCACAGACGTCCTCTAAACTTCAATATTCCGTCAGCAGTCACTTGGAACTCGGCCTTCCTCTCGTCTGCATTCATCGCCACAATCTTCTGAATGTCCGGGTCCGTAGATTGCATCTCCTTGATTCTTAGCTGAATCTCTGGTTCGATCCGCAACGTAGCCAGCAGACTCGAGAGGCTTCCAACCTCCATCTTAAACTCAGAGTCTCTAATTTCCTCCAGTAATGTCCACTCCTTGACCATCATATGCGCAATGCTCGACTTCCTACTCAGAGCATCTGCCACCTTATTCGCCTTTCCTGGATGGTACAAAATATCGCAGTCGTAGTCCTTCAACAACTCCATCCAACGATGCTGCCTCATATTCAGCTCCTTCTGCGAGAACAGATACTTCAAACTCTGATGGTCCGTAAAAATCTGGAATTTCTCTCCCACCAGATAATGCCTCCAAATCTTCAATGCAAAGACAATCGCAGCTAACTCCAAGTCGTGCGTCGGGTAATTCATCTCATGCGGCCTCAACTGTCGAGACGCATACGCTACCACTCGTCCATGCTGCATCAAGACACACCCCAATCCTCTTAATGACGCATCGCTGTATATCTCAAATCCTCCTGGTCCAGACGGAATGGTTAAGACTGGTGCGGAAGTCAATCGATCCTTCAACTCCTGAAAACTCTCCTCGCATTTCTCAGTCCATTGAAACTTTGTTTCCTTCTTCAACAAACGCGTCAGAGGAGACGCTATCACAGAGAATCTTTCCACGAAGCGTCTATAATACCCAGCCAATCCAAGGAAACTTCGCACTTCCGTCACGGTCGTAGGTCTCGGCCATTTCTCTACTGCTTCAATCTTAGATGGGTCCACTGATATCCCTTCTCCAGATACTATATGACCAAGAAATGCCACTCTGCTCAGCCAGAACTCACACTTACTGAACTTCGCATACAGCGAATGTTCCCTTAGCGTTCGCAGGACGATCCTTAAGTGTTCTTTGTGGTCCTCAGAACTCTTCGAATATACCAAGATGTCATCAATGAAGACTATCACGAATTGATCCAAAAACTCCTTGAACACTCGATTCATCATATCCATAAATGCGGCTGGAGCATTTGTCAATCCAAACGGCATAACGGTGAACTCATAGTGCCCATATCTCGTCCTAAAAGCAGTCTTAGGCACATCCTCTTTCTTAATCCTTAACTGGTGATAGCCTGTCCTTAGGTCTATCTTGGAGAACACGCAAGCGCCTTGAAGTTGGTCGAACAGGTCATCAATCCTTGGTAGAGGATACTTATTCTTGATCGTCACTTGGTTCAGCTGTCTGTAATCGATGCACAGCCTTAGTGATCCATCCTTTTTCTTAACAAACAGCACCGGAGCTCCCCATGGTGAAGCACTGGGGCGGATAAATCCTTTATCCAGCAGCTCCTGCATTTGCACCTTCAATTCCTTCAATTCCGATAACGACATCCTATACGGTGCTTTCGAGATCGGCTCTGTTCCAGGTGCCAATTCAATCATAAATTCTACTTCACGCTCAGGTGGCAATCCAGGCAACTCTTGAGGAAATACATCTGGATACTCACTTACTACAGGCACTTCTTCTAACTTCATTTCTAGGGCAGACGAATCTAATACTGATGCCAAAAATCCCAGGCAACCTTCATCCATCAACTTGGTCGCCTCTAGAGATGAGATCCAAGGAATCGACGTTCCTCCACGATTTCCCTTAAATTCATACCCAGGGTGGCCTACTGGGTTTAGCTGTATGATACTCCTACTACAGTCTACCACTGCACCATGCCTGACTAGCCAATCCATACCAACAATCACATCAAAATCATACATGGGCAGAACAGCTAAGTCAATTTCTTCTTGCCTATCGTCCAGAGCTAACTTACACCCCTTACATCCTAACGCAATAATTACTCTATCCTTCAACGGGGTGGTTACATGCAAGGTCACATCCAATGGCTTAACATTCATCCCAGACAACTCAACAAAACGTGCAGATACAAAAGAGTGCGACGCTCCCGGATCAAACAAGGCATAAGCGGTATGACCACAGAGAGAAACAGTACCTGTGATCACCCCTGGCGCATTCTCAGCGTCCTTGTGCGCCATTGCATATACTCGTCCCTGAGCAGGCGGACGGTTCTGGTTTCCTTGCGGAGCATTCACCATTTGCGGCTGCGGCGGTTGCTGCTGGAACGGGGGTCTCGGACCTCTTCTCGGGCAGTTCCTCAAGATATGCCCTGTCTGGCCACATCCAAAGCAGCCTCCAGTTTTCCTTGGGCAAGGGCTGTTCCCATGCCTCCTGCCACAGTCACGGCAGACCTGATTCCCAGAGAACGATGGTTTTCCCAGGGTTCCCCTTGCAGGTGGAACGAACCTGCGGGCGTCCTTCACTGGCCTCTTGCCGAAGTCCCTGAAGTTCCCCCTTGGCACAAACCGCGATCCAGATGCGGCGGCCTTCTCCTGCAGATCTCGCTCTATCGCCAGGGCTCGCTCATAAATCTCATTGTAGTCCCTTAGCCCAGTGGCGATGATCATACTCTTCAACTCAAGCCTCAATCCTTCCCTGAATCTCCTGGCCTTATCCCATGGGTCGTCAATCAGCCTTCGTGCGAACTTGGACAGCCTGGCAAATTCACCTTCGTACTGGTCCACAGTCAACGATCCTTGGCGGAGCCTGATGAATTCTTCAATTTTCCTTTCCTGGGCTGCCTCAGAGAAATACTTTCCATTAAATGCTGCACAGAAGGCGGCCCAGTTTGGCCTCATGCCATCCGGAAAGACTCGCCCTCTAGTGGCCTTCCACCAGTCGTCTGCAGTCCCTTGAAGCTGATAAGTTGCCAACGAGACCTTTTCCTCATCTGCGCAACCCAACACAGTAAAAGCCTTCTCCAGCTGCTCAATCCACAAGGCAGCTACCTCGGGACCACCACTGCCATCAAACTTCGACGGCTGCAACTTCAGAAACTGCTCCACCATATGATGAGTCTGACGTCCACCATTTCCATGCCCATTGCCTCCATTGGCACCATTCGCAGCGGCCAAGGCGGCCTCAGCTGCTTGGGCAACAGTGGCAGCTCTCTCCGCAGCTTGCCTAGCCATCAAGTTACTCACTTCAGTCAGAACTCTCATCATTTCTTCGATTCTGGGGTCCCCTTCAGACTCAGGAGCCCTCGAGCTCGATGCACCAGCAATCGGTCTTCTGCCCCTATTGCTCATCCTTGCTAAAACTCACAACTAAAACAAACGAAATTCCCATTCAGGAATTCGAAATTCTATATCTAGCAACCAAGCTTTCGTCTACTGTCGCGTCCACTGACATGTATATGCATGTAAATAATCGCTGCAGCTTAAATACAGTTGAACCTGGTCGACATCTAGACTCAACCCTGCAAATGCATAACCCAGGCCACTCTGTTCGCAACCTCAACTAGAAGCCTGTCGGGAGCCGCTTCCTTGATCAGGTCTTTGCCCCGGCGACCACTCCCCGCCCTCATCGTTTCTTGGTGCGAACAGTTGTCCTAAGAAATTCATAGACAAAGAGAATCCCACTCCACGTGTCCCATACCACGCTTCATCACAGTTTTTAGACGTCCCGTCAATCCTGTCCCATACCAGGCTGACGGTCACCAAATCCAACAACATGAATGCATGCATTTCTTTCAAAATCCAAATCTCCTTTTTCAACAATAATCTTCCATTTCTAAACCATTTTGCTTTCGGTGCAGAAATCATGCAATGCATGATGGTCAAGCAGCGCACGACAGCCGACTAGGCATACAATCACATGCAATACCTCACAGACTAACATTCAGCAATTAGCATCCAAACGCCCAACTCATGGGGCTCTGCCATAGAACCTTACCTCAGGTCCTGATGCACCTGCAGATTAGCATGAAATACCTTATCCCAAGGTTACTCTAGACAATCAATTCCGCTAAGCAATCACATGCGCCAACCAAATCATGCATTCTACCCTTCCTAATCCTTAGGTCTAGGGTCTGTCTAACTAACTACCCCAAAATCATCAGCCTTATCACTCTAAACCTCGAACGGTCTCGTATCGAGCTGACCTTGCTCTGATACCACTCGAACTGGGATGTCACGCCCCGGATCCCTTCTCGGGAACGCGGCATCCCGTTCCTGCGGAAGATACACCTCGCGCTCGCCTGGTTCACGATAAGCGACGGCCCAGGGATACTTTCTCTTCGTCGCGACCAGACGACGCAACTTGCGCCAAATTCTCATACCTGCGGAAGCGTGCCTCCTATCCATACACACAAGCATACATAGCAAAGGGGTAGCATGGACAAGATAAACATAAACAATATTTCATAAATACGATTAGCGTTAGGTACAAACTGCCAAAAGAAAAACCACTAGCTGTAGATCATCCTACGCTCTATTAATCCTCAAAACATCGGGATTCTGCCATGACTCAGTCCTCCTCGTCGGAATCCTCCACAGGGTCCTCCTCTGGATCCTCCTCCTCGGTATCCATCGCATCGCCCTCCTCGTGGCCATCTATCTCGGAGCGCCCTGGAGACGGCAACTCCTGCTTCGGGTCGGGGTCGATCACTTGGCCTCCATATTCTGCAGGCTGGAGCCAAAACGGGTCCTCCTCCATGGGAATCGGGGAATCTCTCTAGGGTCCCTCAAAGCCATGTAGGCCCTCTCTAAACCAAGCCTCAAACCTATGGGGCACCAAATAAGGACCTCCCTGATCTAGGAGTACAGTCGTCACATGCCTATGCCACAGGGTAGCGTGCATATCAAAATGGAGGGTAACCAGGGTGTCCATCTGGATCGGCAGACCAAAAAGCATCGGTGGCACATCCATCACTGGTGACCTGGATCTGAAAAAGGTGGCAACCAACGCCAGTGAGTCGAGGACTCAGCAAGCTCACCACTAATCCTAGCGTAGGGTAGGATATACAAGTGGGGTCGGTCCTAACCAGTAACTAGGGTTTGGTACCCGGAGTCCAACGCTCTCGATCTCCCCAGTTTTCATCACACCTCATATAGTCGGTACGAGTTTCATCACAATGGTTCATGCAATAAAGACGGGCAATATCAACAATCAGCAATCATGGTATGCAATGCCACAGGCCTCAAACGGCCATCATAGATCCCAAGGATCAGCCCGCCTATCACTCCAATTCCCATCAGGGCTCTACCAACAGTGCCACACGGCATGCCACGCTGCGTCTCGGACGCCTTATGCTGGCCTCCCTTTTCTCTCCATCTCCCATCAGGGCGCTACCAACAGTGCCACACGGCATAAATCTCGGTGCCACATAGGCCCGTACCACACTGCGTTTCTGACGCCTTACGTTGGTCTCCCTTTTCTCTCCACTTCCCCTCTGGGCACAATCTCATGTCACATCCCCAGTGACTCATGCAATGCTCTGAATGTATGCAGGGCCCAGATGATCACATCAATAATTCAACACAGAGCATGCATGCCAATAATCATAAGTGCAAGACAGAGCACATCAATCGACCAACTGATACATCTCATGATCAACGAGCCAAGCAGATGTAGATCAATTATCTCTATCCACAAAGTTTCGATAATCCAAGTCCGCCTTACATCTTAAACAAAAGTCTACTATACTATCAATTATCCAAGGACAATCCACTAATCGAGCCCATATAAACCAAGGTCTAATCTAATGAAGGGCCTCTAATTACTCAAGCTAAGTTCGACTGGGCCTAAGGCCCACTTCAATAGTTGAGGTCCAATGATTAATTCTTAAATTAATTCATATGGGTTGGGCCTATTATTTTATTAAATTCGTGTGAGGCCCAAGCCCATTTCTAAAGGTTTACTATTCAAGCCCATATTCATTATTTTAGGCCCAATTTGAATACCCAAGCCCATATACATTTTTGGGTTTCATTCTTTAATGTTCATGGACTTAATTTAGGCCCAATTTAAGAGGATTTTCGTCCATTAGTGGCCCACTAGCTAGATTTGGCCCATTTTGATTAGTTTTGGCCCAATTACTTAATCTTAAAGCTTTCTAGCCCATTATTTCCCTTCGGCCCACTAAGTACACGCCTAAGCCCACATTTGCAGCCCACTTTTCAAGTTTTTATGGCCCGTTCAAGTTGTTAGTTTCGTCCTTTGGCGACTCCGTTGGAATGACTTCGGCCCGTTAGCTTGTTTCAAGCCCAACTTGCTATATTTGATTTCCTAAACCCACTTACACATTTTGGCCACTCCATACACGCCCGAATCACCCATTTGCAGCCCACTTTGCAAGACTTCCAGCCCACTCTAAGCCTCTAAGCCTTCGGCCAAGCCCATTCCACTAATCACCCAAACTACCCCGATTAGTCCAAGCCTTAATCATGCCATTTCCTCCAAGATTACCACATTCAACTCTCTAGTTCATATTTCACAAACATATACCACTAACCTAAACCAAGATTAGGGGTAGAGCTTACCGGAAAATGGGGCGGAAATGACGACAACGACGGGCGAAGCAAGAATGGCCGTGAGGGCTTTTCGGCCTACAAGGAGATTCGGGTGGCTTGGTCGACAAACGGCTTTAAAGGGTCATGGAAAATGAAAACAAGGGAGCTTGGAATACTTACCAAGGAGTGAGGATGGTTGACGGTGAGGAGCGGTGGCCGAACGACGATGATCGACGACGACGAAGGCGGCTACACAAGGGCCACCGAGAGAGAGATGGACGGTGAGGTTGAGGTGTGGTTTCAAGGGCTCTCATGGCCACGGGACAACAAGGAGAAGGGAGGAGAGAGGCTTACCTCGAGGTGGCGACGACGGAGGAGAATGACGGACAACGGCGGCCCGCGGTGGAGGAGTGCTCGGGCGGCACGGCAACGGGAGGGAGAGAAGCCGAGAGAGAGTTGAGAAGGGAGGAAGAGTTTTCGGGAGAGAGATTGAGGGAGAGAGAGTGCCGAATGAGAGAATGAGGGGTGAGGAGAGAGAGAGAAGAGAGTTTATTCAAGATAAAACAAAAATTCAAAATAATGGTAGGTGGAATTAGGTGGAATAGTGACATGGACATGATGTGTACTCTTGATGTACTTAGATTTGACTTGATGGATTGCCTTGGAACTTGTGCCATGATTGACCGATGGTTTGACTTGACATTGATTGATTTGACAACTGATTTGACTTGTCTCGATTTGCGTGCCAAATGCACCGATCCGGTCTCGAGCGCGAACAAATTTTAGACAGGATTTGATTTTGATTAGTCGAATCTACTCTCAAAAATCCTAATTCTATTAATCCTAAGGACTGAGCATTTACCGAGGGCATTTCGGTAATTTTCCATTGACGTCTTGCTTCTCGACGTACACCGGCTGTCTGCTCTTCTGGCGACATTTCTGAAACTGACTTTATTTCGTAATTGTGTTTGTCTTACTAATTCGATTGTCCGAAGTCGGATTTCATTTCGTGGTCAATTTCATTAATTTACGACTCTGTCTCTGTCTCAGACCAACGGGCGGCTGTTTGGAAAATTCTCCCCAGTTAGCCTTTCCCCTTCGGTTGGTCATCTCAGGGTAGCTAATCCTGAGTAAGCGTCGATCAGAGGGTATTAACGAAGTGTTTCCATTCTTTTAGAAATTCCGATATTTGGGTCGAATTTTCAGACTGTTACACAAAATGGGTCCTCCTCCATGGGAATCGGGGGATCTCTCTAGGGTCCCTCAAAGCCATGTAAGCCCTCTCTAAACCAAGCCTCGAATCTATGGGGCACTAAATAAGGACCTCCCTGATCTACGAGCATAGTCGTCACATGCCTATGCCACAGGGTAGCGTGCATATCAAAATGGAGGGTAACCTGGGTGTCCATCTGGATCGGCAGACCAAAAAGCATCGGTGGCGCATCCATCACTAGCGACCTGGATCTGAAAAAGGAGGCAACCAACGCCAGTGAGTCGAGGACTCAGCAAGCTCACCACTAATCCTAGCGTAGGATAGGATATACGAGTGGGGTCGGTCCTAACTAGTAACTAGGGTTTGGTACTCGGAGTCCAACGCTCTCGATCTCCCCAGTTATCATCACGCCTCATATAGCCAATACGAGTTTCGTCACAACAATTCATGCAATACAGACGGGCAATATCGACAATCAGCAATAACATTATGCAAATGCCACAGGCCTCAAACGGCCATCACAGATCCCATGGATCAGCCCGCCTATCACTCCAATTCCCATCAGGGCTCTACCAACAGTGCCACACGGCATGCCACGCTGCGTCTCGGACGCCTTATGCTGGCCTCCCTTTTCTCTCCATCTCCCATCAGGGCGCTACCAACAGTGCCACACGGCATAAATCTCGGTGCCACATAGGCCCGTACCACACTGCGTTTCTGACGCCTTACGTTGGTCTCCCTTTTCTCTCCATTTCCCCACAGGGCACAATCTCATGTCACATTCCCAGTGACTCATGCAATGCTCTGAATGTATGCAGGGCCCAGATGATCACATCAATAATTCAACACAGAGCATGCATGCCAATAATCATAAGTGCAAGACAGAGCACATCAATCGACCAACTGATACATCTCATGATCAACGAGCCAAGCAGACGTAGATCAATTATCTCTATCCACAAAGTTTCGATAATCCAAGTCCGCCTTACATCTTAAACAAAAGTCTACTATACTATCAATTATCCAAGGACAATCCACTAATCGAGCCCATATAAACCAAGGTCTAATCTGATGAAGGGCCTCTAATTACTCAAGCTAAGTTCGACTGGGCCTAAGGCCCACTTCAATAGTTGAGGTCCAATGATTAATTCTTAAATTAATTCATATGGGTTGGGCCTATTATTTTATTAAATTCGTGTGAGGCCCAAGCCCATTTCTAAAGGTTTACTATTCAAGCCCATATTCATTATTTTAGGCCCAATTTGAATACCCAAGCCCATATACATTTTTGGGTTTCATTCTTTAATGTTCATGGACTTAATTTAGGCTCAATTTAAGAGGATTTTCGTCCATTAGTGGCCCACCAGCTAGATTTGGCCCATTTTGATTAGTTTTGGCCCAATTACTTAATTTTAAAGCTTTCAAGCCCATTAGTTCCCTTTTGCCCTTTAAGTACACGCCTAAGCCCACATTTGCAGCCCACTAATCATGTTTTCAAGGCCCATTCGGATGGTGGATATCAACCCTTAGTAAGTCCATTAGTTGTATTTAGGCCCGGTAGCTCGTATTAGGTCCGATTCAAGTGATTTAAGTCTCGAAGCCCATTAATCCCTCTCGGTCCACCCTATACATGCCTAGCCGAATTTCCACAACCTTGTATACCACATTTCCAGCCCTCTACAAGCCTCCAAACTCTTGGTTTAACCCCTTGCACCATGCACATAACGCAACCTTACTTGTCTAGGCTTGAACCATGCAATCTCTTTACTAAAATCATCATAATCGGCCTCAATTAACATTCCACAAATGTATATTACTAACCTAAACAAAGATTAGGGGTAGAGCTTACCGGATATGGGTTGGAAATGACGACGACGCGAGGCGGAGCAAGGAACGGCCGGTTGGAGCTCACGGCTTAGGGAGGGAAGCGGCGGCAACGGTGGCTGTTCCGGCGGTTCCACGGAGTTCCAAGGGTCCTAAGGTGACCATTTGCCAAGCCAAAGACATGAGGAATGCAAGGGAACAAGGTGGGACAAGTTCGGGTTCAAATGGAAGCGAAACGACGAAGGAAACGACGATGGAAGGAGTGGGCTGTTTCGGGCATTACATGGGCATTCAAGCCGTGGAATGCAAGGGAGATGAGTTAGGGAGACTTACCAAGGTGAGGACAAGGGCTGGTGATGGCGGAATGGGCGGCGGCTCGCGGCGGCAACGGGCGGACAGACGGCGGAGGGAGAGAAAGCCGAGAGAGAGAAGGTGAGGGAGAGAGGAAAAAGAAGGAGAAGTGAATGGGAAGAGAGAGAGGGAGGGTCGGCCGAAGGTCTTAAGGGAGAGGGGAGAGAGAGATTATAGAAAAATAAGAAAATCAAGGGAAAATCAAGATGATGGGAGTTGGTGGCATGAATAGTGACATGGATTGATTTTGTACTTTGACATGTTGATTGACATTCTTGGGAATTGAACCATGATTGACTTGCCTTGGAAATTGTGCCATGATGTGATTGATTGATTGACAAGACATTTGATTGATTTGACTTGCCTCGATTTGCGTGCCAAATGCACCGATCGGGTCTCGAGCGCGAACGAATTTTAGACAGGATTTGATTTCGATCGACCGAATCTACTCTCAAAAATCCTAATTCTATTAATCCTAAGGACTGAGCATTTACCGGGGGCATTTCGGTAATTTTCCATTGACGTCGTGCTTCTCGACGTACACTGGCTGTCTGCCCTTCTGGCGACATTTCTGAAACTGACTTTATTTTTTAATTGTGTTTGTCTTACTAATTGGATTGTCCGAAGTCGGATTTCATTTCGTGGTCAATTTCATTGAATAATGACTCTGTCTCTATCTCAGACCAACGGGCGGCTGTTTGGAAAATTCTCCCCAGTTAGCCTTTCCCCTTCGGTTGGTCATCTCAGGGTAGCTAATCTTGAGTGAGCGTCGATCAGAGGGTATTAACGAAGTGTTTCCATTCCTTTAGAAATTCCGATATTTGGGTCGAATTTTCAGACTGTTACAGGTTACCCTCCATTTTGATATGCACGCTACCCTGTGGCATATGTAACTGTCACGCCCCGGATCCCTACTCGGGAGCGCGGCACCCCGTTCCTGCGGAAGATACACCTCGCGCTCGACTGGTTCACGATAAGCGACGGCCCAGGGAAAATTTCTTTTCGTCGCGACCAGACGACGCGGCTTGCGCCAAATTCTCTTACCTGCGGAAGCGTGCCTTCTATCCATACACACAAGCATACATGACAAAGGGGTAGCAAAAATCAAGATAAGCAAAATCAGCATTCCATAATATAATCAGCGTTAGGTACAGACTCCCAAAAAGAAACTACTAATCACAGATCTTCCTACGCTAACAACCAAATCCTCGAACCATCGAAATTCTGCCATAACTCAGTCCTCCTCGTCGGAATCCTCCACAGGGTCCTCCTCTGGATCCTCCTCCTCGGTATCCATCGCATCGCCCTCCTCGTGGCCATCTATCTCGGAGCGCCCTGGAGACGGCAACTCCTGCTTCGGGTCGGGGTCGATCACCTGCCTCCATATTCTGCAGGCTGGAGCCAAAACGGGTCCTCCTCCATGCGAATCGGGGAATCTCTCTGGGGTCCCTCAAAACCATGCAGGCCCTCTCTAAACCAAGCCTCGAATCTATGGGGCACTAAATAAGGACCTCCCTGATCTACGAGTACAGTCGTCACATGCCTATGCCACAGAGTAGCGTGCATATCAAAATGGAGGGTAACCTGGGTGTCCATCTGGATCGGCAGACCAAAAAGCATCGGTGGCACATCCATCACTGGTGACCTGGATCTGAAAAAGGTGGCAACCAACGCCAGTGAGTCGAGGACTCAGCAAGCTCACCACTAATCCTAGCGTAGGGTAGGATATACAAGTGGGGTCGGTCCTAACCAGTAACTAGGGTTTGGTACCCGGAGTCCAACGCTCTCGATCTCCCCAGTTTTCATCACACCTCATATAATCGGTACGAGTTTCATCACAATGGTTCATGTAATAAAGACGGGCAATATCAACAATCAGCAATCATGGTATGCAATGCCTCAGGCCTCAAACGGCCATCATAGATCCCAAGGATCAGCCCGCCTATCACTCCAATTCCCATCAGGGCTCTACCAACAGTGCCACACGGCATGCCACGCTGCGTCTCGGACGCCTTATGCTGGCCTCCCTTTTCTCTCCATCTCCCATCAGGGCGCTACCAACAGTGCCACACGGCATAAATCTCGGTGCCACATAGGCCCGTACCACACTGCGTTTCTGACGCCTTACGTTGGTCTCCCTTTTCTCTCCACTTCCCCTCAGGGCACAATCTCATGTCACATCTCCAGTGACTCATGCAATGCTCTGAATGTATGCAGGGCCCAGATGATCACATCAATAACTCAACACAGAGCATGCATGCCAAAGAATATAACGCAAGAGTAGAGCACATCATTCCATCATCACTGAATCTCATATTCATCTTACTGTACATACGAAGATCAAGTACTTGAAATTTATTAACATTCTCCAAAAAAAGGCTCTCGAACTATCGCTCGTCTAAACTTGCCTTACAACTTGTACAAGATTCCATCATGCTATTACTTACCCAAGGCCAATCCATAATTCGAGCCCATAACCCAAAGTCTAATCTAATTAAGGGTCTTAGTTAATCAAGTTAAGCTCGGCTGGGCCCAAGGCCCACTTCAATAGTTGAGGTCCAATAATTAATTCTTAAATTAATTCATATGGGTTGGGCCTATTATTTTATTAATTTCGTGCAAGGCCCAAGCCCATTTCTAAGGGTTTACTATTCAAGCCCATATTCGTTATTTTAGGCCCAATTCAAGTACCCAAGCCCATATACATTTTTGGGTTTCATTCTTTAATGTTCGTGGGCTTAATTTAGGCCCAATTTAAGTGGATTTTCGTCCATTAGTGGCCCCCTAACTAGATTTGGCACATTTTGATTAGTTTTGGCCCAATTACTAGAATTAAAGGTTCCTAAGCCCAATACCTTACTTTGGCCCATTAAACCACATGTTCTAGCCCATCACTTCGGTCCACCAACCACATTTCCGAGGCCCATTCATAAGCCAAATTTCGTCCATCATCAAGCCCATTAACTTTACTTAGGTCTGGTAGCTTGTTTTTGGTTCATTTAGTGCAATTTAAGGCCCCTAAGCCCATCTATACCTCACGGCCTCTCCCACGCACGCCTACCTCACCATTTGTAGCCCACACTTAGCATTTTAATGACCATTTCGCATGCCAACAGCCCTTATTTGAAACCCACTTCAAGCTTTCCATATGTTAGTTCATAGTAAGCATACCTTAAATCACCTTTCAACCTCACAACAAGCCTAACCGTCTCTAGCACACCCTTCCACATGCATATACTACTAACCTAAACTAGAATTAGTAGTAAAGCTTACCGGAAATGGGTTGGAAATGACGACGACGCGAGGCGGAGCAAGAATGGCCGGTTGGAGCTCACGGCTTAGGGAGGAGAACAGCGGCGGCGGTGGCTGTTCACGGCCGTTCCACGGAGTACCAAGGGTCCTAAGGTGACCATTTACCAAGCCAAAGACATGAGGAGTGGAAGGGAACAAGGTGGGACAAGTTCGAGCTCAAACGGAAGTGAAACGACGAAGAAAACGACGATGGAAAGGCGGGCTGTTTCGGTGTCCATAAGGGGCTGTTCAACCACGAAAATGAGAAGGAGAGGGCTTAGAAGACTTACCAAGACAAGCCAAGGGAGAGGGGTGGCCGACGGTGGCTGGACGGCGGCGGCAAGGTGACGGCAACGACGGCTTCGGGCGGACGGCGGCCAAGGAGAAACCGTGAGGGGGAGAGATTTCGGGAGGGAGAGAGAGATGAGAGAGAGAGCCGAATGAGAGAATGAGGGAGGAGAGAGAGAGAGAAGAGGCTTAAGTGAAATTCAAATGGGTTAGTGGATTAGGTGAAATAGTGACTTGGACAAGACTTGTACTTGAAATGACAAATGGAGTGACTTGATGGATTGCTTTGGGAATTGGACCAAGATTGACTTGTCTTGGAAATTGAGCCATGATGTGACCGATGTGATTGACAAGACGTTTGATTGATTTGACAAATGATTTGACTTGCCTCGATTTGCGTGCTAAATGCACCGATCGGGTCCCGAGCGCGGACGAATTTCAGACAGGATTTGATTTCGATTAGTCGAATCTACTCTCAAAAATCCTAATTCTACTAATCCTAAGGACTGAGCATTTACCGGGGGCATTTCGGTAATTTTCCATTGACGTCTTGCTTCTCGACGTATACCGGCTGTCTACCCTTCTGGCGACATTTCTGAAACTGACTTTATTTCTTAATTGTGTTTGTCTTACTAATTCGATTGTCCGAAGTCGGAATTCATTTCGTGGTCAATTTCATTAATTTACGACTCTGTCTCTGTCCCAGACCAACGGGCGGCTGTTTGGAAAATTCTCCCCAGTTAGCCTTTCCCCTTCGGTTGGTCATCTCAGGGTAGCTAATCCTGAGTGAGCGTCGATCAGAGGGTATTAACGAAGTGTCTCCATTCTTTTAGAAATTCCGATATTTGGGTCGAATTTTCAGACTGTTACAATTCTTCCCTTCTTATAAAAATTTCGTCCTCGAAATTTACATCCACCAATCCTTACAACAAAATGGAGATTACATCGATCTACTCAAACAGATACGGGTACTTCTTCTTCATTTCGTCCTCGCTTTCCCAAGTCGCTCCTTCAGTCCCATGGTGCTCCCAGATAACCTTGACCAGCGGTATTGTCTTGTTCCTCAAGACTTGCTCCTTACGATCTTCTATCCTTACTGGTCTTTCCACGTATGAGACGCGGTCATCCACTTCAATGACTTCATGATCGAGTATATGGCCAGGGTCCGGCTCGTACTTTCGAAGCATCGAAACATGAAACACATTATGAATCTGCGATAAGTTCGGCGGCAGTGCAAGACGATAAGTTAATGTCCCGATCTTCTCCAAAATCTCGAATGGCCCAACAAATCTTGGACTCAGCTTTCCTTTCTTGCCAAACCGAGATAGTCCTCGCATCGGCGACACCTTCAGAAACACATGATCTCCAACTTGGAATTCCAACGGCTTACGTCTCCTGTCTGCATAGCTCTTTTGCCTACTCTGAGCGGTCCTCAGTCTGTCTCTAATCACTCTGACTGCCTCGACTGACTGCTGCACTAATTCTGGGCCGGTTATGCTTTTCTCACCAACTTCGTCCCAACAGATGGGCGTTCTACAGGCCCTTCCATACAGTGCCTCAAATGGTGCCATTTTGATACTCTGCTGGTAGCTGTTGTTGTAGGCGAATTCCACCAAATGCAACTGCTCTTCCCAACCTCCTTTGAAATCAACCACACAAGCTCTCAGCATGTCTTCCAAAGTCTGTATCGTCCTTTCCGACTGACCATCAGTCTGAGGGTGGTAGGCTGTACTGAATCTCAGCTCTGTTCCCAGCGCACCCTGCAGACTCTTCCAAAATGTAGCGGTGAAGCGAGGATCTCTGTCTGATACAATACTTACTGGTACCCCATGCAATCTCACTATCTGCCTTACGTACAATTCAGCCAACTTTTCCAAGGTAGAGTCCTTTCGTACTGCAATGAAATGAGCTGATTTCGTCAGTCTGTCCACTATTACCCAAATCGAATGGAGCCAATGGAGGCAATGGGCATGGAAATGGAGGACGTCAGACTCATCACATTGTGGAGCAGTTTCTGAAGTTGCAGCCATCGAAGTTTGATGGCAGTGGTGGTCCCGAGGTAGCTGCCTTGTGGATTGAGCAGCTGGAGAAGGCTTTTACTGTGTTGGGTTGCGCAGATGAGGAAAAGGTCTCGTTGGCAACTTATCAGCTTCAAGGGACTGCAGATGACTGGTGGAAGGCCACTAGAGGGCGAGTCTTTCCGGATGGCATGAGGCCAAACTGGACCGCTTTCTGTGCAGCATTTAATGGCAAGTATTTCTCTGAGGCAGCCCAGGAAAGGAAAATGGAAGAGTTCATCAGGCTCCGCCAAGGATCACTGACTGTGGACCAGTATGAAGGTGAATTTGCCAGACTGTCCAAGTTCGCACGAAGGCTGATTGACGACCCATGGGATAAGGCCAGGAGATTCAGGGAAGGATTGAGGCCCGAGTTGAAGAGTATGATCATCGCCACTGGGCTAAGGGACTACAATGAGATTTATGAGCGTGCTCTGGCGATAGAGCGGGATCTGCAAGAAAAGGCCGCCGCATCTGGATCGCGGTTTGCGCCAAGGGGGAACTTCAGAGACTTTGGCAAGAGGCCAATGAAGGACAACCGCAGGTTTGTCCCGCCTGCAAGGAGAACCCTGGGAAAGCCATCGTTCCCTGGGAATCAGGTCTGCCGTGACTGTGGCAGGAGGCATGGGAACAGCCCTTGCCCGAGGAAGACTGGAGGCTGCTTTGGATGTGGCCAAACGGGGCATATTCTGAGGGACTGCCCGAGGAAGGGTCAGAGACCCCCGTTCCGGCACCAACAACAGCAACAGCCGCAGATGGTGAACGCTCCGCAAGGAAACCAGCACCGTCCGCCTGCTCAGGGACGAGTGTATGCAATGGCGCGCAAGGACGCTGAGAATGCGCCAGGGGTAATCACAGGTACCGTTTCTCTCTGTGGTCATACCGCTTATGCCTTGTTTGATCCGGGAGCGTCGCACTCTTTCGTATCTGCACATTTTGTCGAGTTGTCTGGGATGAATGTTAAGCCATTGGATGTGACCTTGCATGTAACCACCCCGTTGAAGGATAGAGTAATTATTGCGTTAGGATGTAAGGGGTGTAAGTTAGCTCTGGGCGATAGGCAAGAAGAAATTGACTTAGCTGTTCTGCCCATGTATGATTTCGACGTGATTGTTGGCATGGATTGGTTGGTTAGGCATGGTGCAGTGGTAGACTGTAGTAGGAGTATCATACAGCTAAACCCAGTAGGCCACCCTGGGTATGAATTTAAGGGAAATCGTGGAGGAACGTCGATTCCTTGGATCTCATCTTTAGAGGCGACCAAGTTAATGGATGAAGGTTGCCTGGGAATTCTGGCATCAGTATTAGATTCGTCTGCCCTAGAAATGAAGTTAGAAGAAGTGCCTGTAGTAAGTGAGTATCCAGATGTATTTTCTCAAGAACTGCCTGGCTTGCCACCAGAGCGTGAAGTAGAATTTATGATCGAATTGGCACCTGGAACGGAGCCGATCTCGAAAGCACCGTATAGGATGTCGTTGTCGGAGTTGAAGGAATTGAAAGTGCAAATGCAAGAGCTGCTGGATAAAGGATTTATCCGCCCCAGTGCTTCACCATGGGGAGCTCCGGTGCTATTTGTCAAGAAGAAGGATGGATCACTAAGACTGTGCATCGATTACAGACAGCTGAACCAAGTGACGATCAAGAATAAGTATCCTCTACCAAGGATTGATGACCTGTTCGACCAACTTCAAGGTGCATGTGTGTTCTCCAAGATAGACCTAAGGACAGGCTATCACCAATTGAGGATTAAGAAGGAGGACGTGCCCAAGACTGCCTTTCGGACGAGGTATGGGCACTATGAGTTCACAGTTATGCCGTTTGGATTGACGAATGCTCCGGCCGCATTTATGGACATGATGAATCGAGTGTTCAAGGAGTTTTTGGATCAGTTTGTGATAGTCTTCATTGATGACATATTGGTGTATTCGAAGAGTTCTGAGGACCACGAAGAACACTTAAGGATTGTCCTGCAGACGTTAAGAGAACACTCGCTGTATGCGAAGTTTAGTAAGTGTGAGTTTTGGTTAAGCAGAGTGGCGTTCCTTGGACATATAGTATCTGGAGAAGGAATATCAGTGGATCCAGCAAAGATAGAGGCTGTGGAGAAATGGCTGAGACCTACGACCGTGACGGAAGTGCGAAGTTTCCTTGGATTGGCTGGGTATTATAGACGCTTCGTGGAAAGATTCTCTGTGATAGCGTCTCCTCTGACGCGTTTGTTGAAGAAGGAAACAAAGTTTCAATGGACTGAGAAATGCGAGGAGAGTTTTCAGGAGTTGAAGGATCGATTGACTTCCGCACCAGTCTTAACCATTCCGTCTGGACCAGGAGGATTTGAGATATACAGCGATGCGTCATTAAGAGGATTGGGGTGTGTCTTGATGCAGCATGGACGAGTGGTAGCTTATGCATCTCGACAGTTGAGGCCGCATGAGATGAATTACCCGACGCACGACTTGGAGTTAGCTGCGATTGTCTTTGCATTGAAGATTTGGAGGCATTATCTAGTGGGAGAGAAATTCCAGATTTTTACGGACCATCAGAGTTTGAAGTATCTGTTTTCGCAGAAGGAGCTGAATATGAGACAGCGTTGTTGGATGGAGCTGTTGAAGGACTACGACTGCAATATTTTGTACCATCCAGGAAAGGCGAATAAAGTGGCATATGCTCTGAGTAGGAAGTCGAGCATTGCGCATATGATGGTCAAGGAGTGGACATTACTGGAGGAAATCAGAGATTCTGAGTTCAAGGTCGAGGTAGGAAACCTCTCGAGTCTGATGGCTACGTTGCAGATCGAACCAGAGATTCAGCTAAGAATCAAGGAGATGCAATCTACGGACCCGGACATTCAGAAGATTGTGATGATGAATGCAGAGGAGAGAAAGGCTGAGTTCCAAGTGACTACAGATGGAGTATTAAGGTTTAAAGGACGTCTGTGCGTACCTAATGACGAGGCGCTAAAGGAAAAGATTTTGTCCGAGGCACACAGAAGTAACTACAGTATTCATCCAGGGAGTACTAAGATGTATCAGAATTTGCGTCAGCACTATTGGTGGAATGGAATGAAGGTGGATGTGGCTAAGCATGTAGCTAAGTGTCTGACCTGTCAGCAAGTAAAGGCACAGCATTGTAAGCCTGGAGGACTACTGCAACCATTAGAGATTCCAGAGTGGAAATGGGAGCATGTCACTATGGATTTCGTGACGGGATTGCCAAGAAGTCAGAGAGGCAATGATTCGATTTGGGTAATAGTGGACAGACTGACGAAATCAGCTCATTTCATTGCAGTACGAAAGGACTCTACCTTGGAGAAGTTGGCTGAATTGTACGTGAGGCAGATAGTGAGATTTCATGGGGTACCAGTAAGTATTGTATCAGACAGAGATCTTCGCTTCACCGCTACATTTTGGAAGAGTCTGCAGGGTGCGCTGGGAACAGAGTTAAGATTCAGTACAGCTTACCACCCTCAGACAGATGGTCAATCGGAAAGGACGATACAGACTTTGGAAGACATGTTGAGAGCTTGTGTGATTGATTTCAAAGGAGGCTGGGAAGAGCAGTTACACTTAGTGGAATTCGCCTACAACAACAGCTACCAGCAGAGTATCAAAATGGCACCATTTGAGGCACTGTATGGAAGGGCCTGTAGAACGCCAATCTGTTGGGACGAAGTTGGTGAGAAAAGCATAACAGGCCCAGAATTAGTGCAGCAGTCAGTTGAGGCAGTCAGAGTGATCAGAGACAGATTGAGGACTGCACAGAGTAGGCAGAAGAGTTATGCAGACAAGAGACGTAAGCCATTGGAATTCCAAGTTGGAGATCATGTGTTTCTGAAGGTGTCGCTGATGCGAGGACTATCTCGGTTTGGCAAGAAAGGAAAGCTGAGTCCAAGATTTGTTGGGCCATTCGAGATTTTGGAGAAGATCGGGACATTAGCTTATCGTCTTGCACTGCCGCCGAACTTATCGCAGATTCATAATGTGTTTCATGTTTCGATGCTTCGAAAGTACGAGCCGGACCCTGGCCATATACTCGATCATGAAGTCATTGAAGTGGATGACCGCGTCTCATACATGGAAAGACCAGTAAGGATAGAAGATCGTAAGGAGCAAGTCTTGAGGAACAAGACAATACCGCTGGTCAAGGTTATCTGGGAGCACCATGGGACTGAAGGAGCGACTTAGGAAAGCGAGGACGAAATGAAGAAGAAGTACCCGTATCTGTTTGAGTAGATCGATGTAATCTCCATTTTGTTGTAAGGATTGGTGGATGTAAATTTCGAGGACGAAATTTTTATAAGAAGGGAAGAATTGTAACAGTCTGAAAATTCGACCCAAATATCGGAATTTCTAAAAGAATGGAGACACTTCGTTAATACCCTCTGATCGACGCTCACTCAGGATTAGCTACCCTGAGATGACCAACCGAAGGGGAAAGGCTAACTGGGGAGAATTTTCCAAAGAGCCGCCCGTTGGTCTGGGACAGAGACAGAGTCGTAAATTAATGAAATTGACCACGAAATGAAATTCGACTTCAGACAATCGAATTAGTAAGACAAACGCAATTAAGAAATAAAGTCAGTTTCAGAAATGTCGCCAGAAGGGCAGACAGCCGGTGTACGTCGAGAAGCAAGACGTCAATGAAAAATTACCGAAATGCCCCCGGTAAATGCTCAGTCCTTAGGATTAATAGAATTAGGATTTTTGAGAGTAGATTCGACTAATCGAAATCAAATCCTGTCTAAAATTCGTTCGCGCTCGAGACCCGATCGGTGCATTTGGCACGCAAATCGAGGCAAGTCAAATCAGTTGTCAAATCAATCAATGTCTTGTCAATCCATCAATCAAATCATGGCACAATTTCCCATGAAAGTCAACCCATCAATCCATCCATCAACTTGTCAAGTACAAGTCATATCCAAGTCACTATTCTAATACTATTTGGCCTACCTAACCCACTCATCACTTGAATTAAACTCTCTCCTCTCTCTCTCCTCCCTCATTCTCTCATTCGGCTCTCTCTCTCATCTCTCTCTCCCTCCCGAAATCTCTCCCCCTCACGGTTTCTCCTTGGCCGAGCCGTCTCCACCGTCGCCGCCGTCGTTCGGCCAAAGCTAGCCGCCACCATCAGCCCTCATCCTCATCTTGGTAAGTCTTCTAAGCCCTCTCCTTCATATTTTCATGGCCTTGAAGACCCCTTGCCGCCCGACCAGCCCTTGCCGTCCCTCACCGTCGTCGTCGTCCGCCATCATCGGCTTGGCCGAGAGCCTTCGGGCGGCCCCAGGCTTGGTCCACTCTCTTCCACAACCTTTCTAATGTCTAGAACTCACACATTTAGGTCCGTGGAGCTCTTGAAGGTGGTCAAACCTTCCGCGAACAGCCCTTGTTCCCCTTTGAGCCGTGAAATCCACAACCGGCCGGTTGAGCCTTCGTCGTCTTCGTCTTCATTTCGGCTCATCTAAGGTAAGCTTTACTCCTAATTCTAGTTTAGGTTAGTAGTATATGCATGTGGAAGGGTGTGCTAGAGATGGTTAGGCTTGTTATGTAGCTAAGATGGGTTGATGTACAATTTACCTTAAGCTATCTTGTGAGAATCATGTTTGGGCCAAAGGAGGGGGCTGTCCATGAGTTATTAGGGCTTGAAATTATTCCATATGGGCTGTGAATGTTGCTTTAGGCGTGTGGTAAAGAGGCCGTGAGGTGCAATTGGGCTTGGAGGGCCTAAATCACACTAATTTGATCAAAAACGAACTATCGGGCCAAGATACAATTAGTAGGCTTGCTTGTGGACGTGAATAGCAAACTAAGGGGGCCTTGAAATCATGATTAGTGAGCTGCAAATGTGGGCTTAGGCGTGTACCTAATGGGCCAAAGGATAATAATGGGCTTGGAAGCCTTAAAATTTAGTAACTTGGCCAAAACTAATCAAGATGGGCCAAATTTAGTTAATGGGCCACTAATGGATGAAAATTCACTTAAATTGGGCCTAAATTAAGTCCATGATCATTAAAGAATGAAACCCAAAAATGTATATGGGCTTGGGTAATTGAATTGGGCTTAAAATGACGAATATGGGCCTGAATAGTAAACCTTTAGAAATGGGCCTGGGCCTTGCACGAAATTAATAAAATAACAGGCCCAACCCATATGAATTAATTTAATAATTAATTATTGGACCTCAACTATTGAAGTGGGCCTTAGGCCCAGTCGAACTTAGCTTGAGTAATTAGAGGCCCTTCATTAGATTAGACCTTGGTTTATATGGGCTCAATTAGTGGATTGTCCTTGGATAATTGATAGTATAGTAGACTTTTGTTTAAGATGTGAGGCGGACTTGGATTATCGAAACTTTGTGGATAGAGGTAATTGATCTACGTCTGCTTGGCTCGTTGATCATGAGATGTATCAGTTGGTCGATTGATGTGCTCTGTCTTGCACTTATGATTATTGGCATGCATGCTCTGTGTTGAATTATTGATGTGATCATCTGGGCCCTGCATACATTCAGAGCATTGCATGAGTCACTGGGAATGTGACATGAGATTGTGCCCTGAGGGGAAGTGGAGAGAAAAGGGAGACCAACGTAAGGCGTCAGAAACGCAGTGTGGTACGGGCCTATGTGGCACCGAGATTTATGCCGTGTGGCACTGTTGGTAGCGCCCTGATGGGAGATGGAGAGAAAAGGGAGGCCAGCATAAGGCGTCCGAGACGCAGCGTGGCATGCCGTGTGGCACTGTTGGTAGAGCCCTGATGGGAATTGGAGTGATAGGCGGGCTGATCCTTGGGATCTATGATGGCCGTTTGAGGCCTGTGGCATTGCATACCATGATTGCTGATTGTTGATATTGCCCGTCTTTATTGCATGAACCATTGTGATGAAACTCGTACCGACTATATGAGGTGTGATGAAAACTGGGGAGATCGAGAGCGTTGGACTCCGGGTACCAAACCCTAGTTACTGGTTAGGACCGACCCCACTTGTATATCCTACCCTACGCTAGGATTAGTGGTGAGCTTGCTGAGTCCTCGACTCACTGGCGTTGGTTGCCACCTTTTTCAGATCCAGGTCACCAGTGATGGATGTGCCACCGATGCTTTTTGGTCTGCCGATCCAGATGGACACCCAGGTTACCCTCCATTTTGATATGCACGCTACTCTGTGGCATAGGCATGTGACGACTGTACTCGTAGATCAGGGAGGTCCTTATTTAGTGCCCCATAGATTCGAGGCTTGGTTTAGAGAGGGCCTGCATGGCTTTGAGGGACCCCAGAGAGATTCCCCGATTCCCATGGAGGAGGACCCGTTTTGGCTCCAGCCTGCAGAATATGGAGGCCAGGTGATCGACCCCGACCCGAAGCAGGAGTTGCCGTCTCCAGGCCGCTCCGAGATAGATGGCCACGAGGAGGGCGATGCGATGGATACCGAGGAGGAGGATCCAGAGGAGGACCCTGTGGAGGATTCCGACGAGGAGGACTGAGTTATGGCAGAATTTCGATGGTTCGAGGATTTGGTTGTTAGCGTAGGAAGATCTGTGATTAGTAGTTTCTTTTTGGGAGTCTGTACCTAACGCTGATTATATTATGGATGCTGATTTTGCTTATCTTGATTTTTGCTACCCCTTTGCTATGTATGCTTGTGTGTATGGATAGGAGGCACGCTTCCGCAGGTATGAGAATTTGGCGCAAGTTGCGTCGTCTGGTCGCGACGAAGAGAAAGTATCCCTGGGCCGTCGCTTATCGTGAACCAGGCGAGCGCGAGGTGTATCTTCCGCAGGAACGGGATGCCGCGTTCCCGAGAGGGGATCCGGGGCGTGACACAGCCTGGCAAATTCGCCCTCATATTGGTCCACAGTCAGCGATCCTTGGCGGAGCCTGATGAACTCTTCCATTTTCCTCTCCTGGGCTGCCTCAGAAAAATACTTTCCATTGAATGCTGCACAGAAAGCAGCCCAGTTCGGCCTCATGCCATCCGGAAAGACTCGTCCTCTGGTGGCTTTCCACCAATCATCTGCAGTACTCTGAAGCTGATAAGTTGCCAACGAAACCTTTTCCTCGTCTGCGCAACCCAACACGGAGAAAGCCTTCTCCAGCTGCTCGATCCACAAGGCAGCTACCTCTGGACCACCACTGCCATCGAACTTCGACGGCTGCAACTTCAGAAACTGCTCCACCATATGATGAGTCTGACGTCCACCATTTCCATGCCCATTGCCTCCATTGGCACCATTCGCAGCGGCCAAGGCGGCCTCAGCTGCTTGGGCAACAGTGGCAGCTCTCTCAGCAGCTTGCCTAGCCATCAGGTTACTCACTTCAGTCAGGACTCTCATCATCTCTTCGATCCTAGGGTCCCCTTCTAACTCAGGAGCCCTCGAGCTCGATGCACCAGCAGTCGGTCTTCTGCCCCTATTGCTCATCCTTGCTAACACTCACACCTAAAACAACGAAATTCCCATTCAGGAATCCGGAATTCTAAATCTAACAACCAAGCTTTCGTCTACTGTCGCGTCCACTGACATGTATATGCATGTAAATAATCGCTGCAGCTTAAATGCAGTTGAACCCGGTCGACATCTAGACCCAACCCTGCAAATGCATAACCCAGGCCACTCTGTTCGCAACCTCAACTAGAAGCCTGTCGGGAGCCGCTTCCTTGATCAGGTCTTTGCCCCGGCGACCACTCCCCGCCCTCATCGTTTCTTGGTGCGAACAGTTGTCCTAAGAAATTCATAGACAAAGAGAATCCCACTCCACGTGTCCCATACCACGCTTCATCACAGTTTTTAGACGTCCCGTCAATCCTGTCCCATACCAGGCTGACGGTCACCAAATCCAACAACATGAATGCATGCATTTCTTTCAAAATCCAAATCTCCTTTTTCAACAATGATTTTCCATTTCTAAACCATTTTGCTTTCGGTGCAGAAATCATGCAATGCATGATGGTCAAGCAGCGCGCGACAGCCGACTAGGCATACAACCACATGCAATACCTCACAGACTAACATTCAGCAATCAGCAATCAAGCGCCCAACTCATGGGGCTCTGCCTTAGAACCTTACCTCAGGTCCTGACGCACCTGCAGCTTAGCACAAAACACCTTACCCAAAGGCTACTCTAAACAATCGATTCGGCTAGGCAATCACATGCGCCAATCAAATCATGCATTCTACCCTTCCTAATCCTTAGGTCTAGGGTCTATCTATCTAACTACCCCAAAATCAACATCCTTATCACTCCAAAACCTCGAACGGTCTCGTATCGAGCTGACCTTGCTCTGATACCACTCGAACGGGGATGTCACGCCCCGGATCCCTACTCGGGAGCGCGGCACCCCGTTCCTGCGGAAGATACACCTCGCGCTCGACTGGTTCACGATAAGCGACGGCCCAGGGAAAATTTCTTTTCGTCGCGACCAGACGACGCGGCTTGCGCCAAATTCTCTTACCTGCGGAAGCGTGCCTTCTATCCATACACACAAGCATACATGACAAAGGGGTAGCAAAAATCAAGATAAGCAAAATCAGCATTCCATAATATAATCAGCGTTAGGTACAGACTCCCAAAAAGAAACTACTAATCATAGATCTTCCTACGCTAATAACCAAATCCTCGAACCATCGAAATTCTGCCATAACTCAGTCCTCCTCGTCGGAATCCTCCACAGGGTCCTCCTCTGGATCCTCCTCCTCGGTATCCATCGCATCGCCCTCCTCGTGGCCATCTATCTCGGAGCGCCCTGGAGACGGCAACTCCTGCTTCGGGTCGGGGTCGATCACCTGGCCTCCATATTCTGCAGGCTGGAGCCAAAACGGGTCCTCCTCCATGGGAATCGGGGAATCTCTCTGGGGTCCCTCAAAACCATGCAGGCCCTCTCTAAACCAAGCCTCGAATCTATGGGGCACTAAATAAGGACCTCCCTGATCTACGAGTACAGTCGTCACATGCCTATGCCACAGAGTAGCGTGCATATCAAAATGGAGGGTAACCTGGGTGTCCATCTGGATCGGCAGACCAAAAAGCATCGGTGGCACATCCATCACTGGTGACCTGGATCTGAAAAAGGTGGCAACCAACGCCAGTGAGTCGAGGACTCAGCAAGCTCACCACTAATCCTAGCGTAGGGTAGGATATACAAGTGGGGTCGGTCCTAACCAGTAACTAGGGTTTGGTACCCGGAGTCCAACGCTCTCGATCTCCCCAGTTTTCATCACACCTCATATAGTCGGTACGAGTTTCATCACAATGGTTCATGTAATAAAGACGGGCAATATCAACAATCAGCAATCATGGTATGCAATGCCTCAGGCCTCAAACGGCCATCATAGATCCCAAGGATCAGCCCGCCTATTACTCCAATTCCCATCAGGGCTCTACCAACAGTGCCACACAGCATGCCACGTTGCGTCTCGGACGCCTTATGCTGGCCTCCCTTTTCTCTCTATCTCCCATCAGGGCGCTACCAACAGTGCCACACGGCATAAATCTCGGTGCCACATAGGCCCGTACCACACTGCGTTTCTGACGCCTTACGTTGGTCTCCCTTTTCTCTCCACTTCCCCTCAGGGCACAATCTCATGTCACATCTCCAGTGACTCATGCAATGCTCTGAATGTATGCAGGGCCCAGATGATCACATCAATAACTCAACACAGAGCATGCATGCCAAAGAATATAACGCAAGAGTAGAGCACATCATTCCATCATCACTGAATCTCATATTCATCTTACTGTACATACGAAGATCAAGTACTTGAAATTTATTAACATTCTCCAAAAAAAGGCTCTCGAACTATCGCTCGTCTAAACTTGCCTTACAACTTGTACAAGATTCCATCATGCTATTACTTACCCAAGGCCAATCCATAATTCGAGCCCATAACCCAAAGTCTAATCTAATTAAGGGTCTTAGTTAATCAAGTTAAGCTCGGCTGGGCCCAAGGCCCACTTCAATAGTTGAGGTCCAATAATTAATTCTTAAATTAATTCATATGGGTTGGGCCTATTATTTTATTAATTTCGTGCAAGGCCCAAGCCCATTTCTAAGGGTTTACTATTCAAGCCCATATTCGTTATTTTAGGCCCAATTCAAGTACCCAAGCCCATATACATTTTTGGGTTTCATTCTTTAATGTTCGTGGGCTTAATTTAGGCCCAATTTTAAGTGGATTTTCGTCCATTAGTGGCCCCCTAACTAGATTTGGCCCATTTTGATTAGTTTTGGCCCAATTACTAGAATTAAAGGTTCCTAAGCCCAATACCTTACTTTGGCCCATTAAACCACATGTTCTAGCCCATCACTTCGGTCCACCAACCACATTTCCGAGGCCCATTCATAAGCCAAATTTCGTCCATCATCAAGCCCATTAACTTTACTTAGGTCCGGTAGCTTGTTTTTGGTTCATTTAGTGCAATTTAAGGCCCCTAAGCCCATCTATACCTCACGGCCTCTCCCACGCATGCCTACCTCACCATTTGCAGCCCACACTTAGCATTTTAATGACCATTTCGCATGCCAACAGCCCTTATTTGAAACCCACTTCAAGCTTTCCATATGTTAGTTCATAGTAAGCATACCTTAAATCACCTTTCAACCTCACAACAAGCCTAACCGTCTCTAGCACACCCTTCCACATGCATATACTACTAACCTAAACTAGAATTAGTAGTAAAGCTTACCGGAAATGGGTTGGAAATGACGACGACGCGAGGCGGAGCAAGAATGGCCGGTTGGAGCTCACGGCTTAGGGAGGAGAACAGCGGCGGCGGTGGCTGTTCACGGCCGTTCCACGGAGTACCAAGGGTCCTAAGGTGACCATTTACCAAGCCAAAGACATGAGGAGTGGAAGGGAACAAGGTGGGACAAGTTCGAGCTCAAACGGAAGTGAAACGACGAAGAAAACGACGATGGAAAGGCGGGCTGTTTCGGTGTCCATAAGGGGCTGTTCAACCACGAAAATGAGAAGGAGAGGGCTTAGAAGACTTACCAAGACAAGCCAAGGGAGAGGGGTGGCCGACGGTGGCTGGACGGCGGCGGCAAGGTGACGGCAACGGCGGCTTCGGGCGGACGGCGGCCAAGGAGAAACCGTGAGGGGGAGAGATTTCGGGAGGGAGAGAGAGATGAGAGAGAGAGCCGAATGAGAGAATGAGGGAGGAGAGAGAGAGAGAAGAGGCTTAAGTGAAATTCAAATGGGTTAGTGGATTAGGTGAAATAGTGACTTGGACAAGACTTGTACTTGAAATGACAAATGGAGTGACTTGATGGATTGCTTTGGGAATTGGACCAAGATTGACTTGTCTTGGAAATTGAGCCATGATGTGACCGATGTGATTGACAAGACGTTTGATTGATTTGACAACTGATTTGATTTGCCTCGATTTGCGTGCCAAATGCACCGATCGGGTCCCGAGCGCGGACGAATTTCAGACAGGATTTGATTTCGATTAGTCGAATCTACTCTCAAAAATCCTAATTCTACTAATCCTAAGGACTGAGCATTTACCGGGGGCATTTCGGTAATTTTCCATTGACGTCTTGCTTCTCGACGTATACCGGCTGTCTACCCTTCTGGCGACATTTCTGAAACTGACTTTATTTCTTAATTGTGTTTGTCTTACTAATTCGATTGTCCGAAGTCGGAATTCATTTCGTGGTCAATTTCATTAATTTACGACTCTGTCTCTGTCCCAGACCAACGGGCGGCTGTTTGGAAAATTCTCCCCAGTTAGCCTTTCCCCTTCGGTTGGTCATCTCAGGGTAGCTAATCCTGAGTGAGCGTCGATCAGAGGGTATTAACGAAGTGTCTCCATTCTTTTAGAAATTCCGATATTTTGGTCGAATTTTCAGACTGTTACAGTAACAGTCTGAAAATTCGACCCAAATATCGAAATTTCTAAAGGAATGGAAACACTTCGTTAATACCCTCTGATCGACGCTTACTCAAGATTAGCTACCCTGAGATGACCAACCGAAGGGGAAAGGCTAACTGGGGAGAATTTTCCAAACAGCCGCCCATTGGTCTGAGACAGAGACAGAGTCGTAAATTAATGAAATTGACCACGAAATGACGACTTCGGACAATCGAATTAGTAAGACAAACACAATTAAGACATGAACTCAGTTTCAGAAATGTCGTCAGAAGGGCAGACAGCCGGTGTACGTCGAGAAGCAAGACGTGATCGGAAAATTACCGAAATGCCCCCGGTAAATGCTCAGTCCTTAGGATTAATAGAATTAGGATTTTTGAGAGTAGATTCGATCAATCGAAATTAAATCCTGTCTAAAATTCGTTCGCGCTCGAGACCCGATCGATGCATTTGGCACGCAAATCGAGGCAAGTCAAATCAGTTGTCAAATCAATCAAATGTCTTGTCAATCAATCAAATCCATCATGGCACAATTTCCAAGGCAAGTCAATCATGGTTCAATTCCTAAGAATGTCAATCAACATGTCAAAGTACAAGTCTTATCCTAATCACTATTCACTCAACCACCCCACTATAATCCCATCTTAACTTTGATCTCTCTCTCTCCTCCCTCATTCTTCTCAAATTCGGCCGGCCACCCCCTCACTTCCCTCTCTTCTTTTTCTTCTTCTCCTTCCTTGATTTTCCGTCCGCCCGAGCCACCGTCCGCCGTCGTGGAGCGCCGCCGCCACCACCAGCCCACATCCTCACGTGGTATGTCCCCTTACTCCTTCTCCTCATGATTTTCGTGGCCTTGGGGACCCCCATTGGGACCGTTCCAACCTGATCTCTCTCCCCTCTCTCGGTTGAATCCCCAGCCGTGCCGCCCAACGCCGCCCGTCGTTCCTCCTTCGTCCGGCCAAGCCGATCACCGCCGTTCATCCTCATCACTAGGTAAGTGTCTTAGCTACCTTCGCTGCAAGTTCCATGGTTCAACTACCCCATTTGCTACCCGAAACAGCCCCCATTTCCTTCGGTACTCCCTTCGTCATTTCACTCGTTTGTGAACCGCCCAAACCACCTTGTCCCTCCTCGGCCTCTCACCCATTGTTGCCTTGTGGAATCATCATTCTAGGGCCCTTGGAAGGTGGTGGAACCCCCGAACCAACTCCGATCAGCCGCCTCTCTTCCTCCCTTGCCGTGAGACCGTCGGCCGCCCGTTGTCCCTTGCCGTTGTCGTCGTTGTCTCGAGCGAAATTTGGTAAGCTCTACCCCTAATCTTTGTTTAGGTTAGTAATATACATTTGTGGAATGTTAATAGAGGCCGATGATGATGATTTTAGTAAAGAGATTTCCTGGTTCAAGCCTAGACAAGTAAGGTTGCGTTATGTGCACGGTGCAAGGGGTTAAACTAAGAGTTTGGAGGCTTGTAGAGGGCTGGAAATGTGGTATACAAGGCTGTGGAAATTCGGTCTAGGCGTGTATAGGGTGGACCGAAAGGGATTAATGGGCTTCGAGACTTAAATCACTTAAATCGGACCTAATACGAGCTACCGGGCCTAAATACAACTAATGGACTTACTAATGGTTGATATCCACCATCCGAATAGGCCTTGAAAACATGATTAGTGGGCTGCAAATGTGGGCTTAGGCGTGTACTTAATGGGCCAAAGGGAACTAATGGGCTTGAAAGCTTTAAAATTAAGTAATTGGGCCAAAACTAATCAAAATGGGCCAAATCTAGCTAGTGGGCCACTAATGGACGAAAATCCTCTTAAATTGGGCCTAAATTAAGTCCATGAACATTAAAGAATGAAACCCAAAAATGTATATGGGCTTGGGTATTCAAATTGGGCCTAAAATAATGAATATGGGCTTGAATAGTAAACCTTTAGAAATGGGCTTGGGCCTCACACGAATTTAATAAAATAATAGGCCCAACCCATATGAATTAATTTAAGAATTAATCATTGGACCTCAACTATTGAAGTGGGTCTTAGGCCCAGTCGAACTTAGCTTGAGTAATTAGAGGCCCTTCATTAGATTAGACCTTGGTTTATATGGGCTCGATTAGTGGATTGTCCTTGGATAATTGATAGTATAGTAGACTTTTGTTTAAGATGTAAGGCGGACTTGGATTATCGAAACTTTGTGGATAGAGATAATTGATCTACGTCTGCTTGGCTCGTTGATCATGAGATGTATCAGTTGGTCGATTGATGTGCTCTGTCTTGCACTTATGATTATTGGCATGCATGCTCTGTGTTGAATTATTGATGTGATCATCTGGGCCCTGCATACATTCAGAGCATTGCATGAGTCACTGGGGATGTGACATGAGATTGTGCCCAGAGGGGAAGTGGAGAGAAAAGGGAGACCAACGTAAGGCGTCAGAAACGCAGTGTGGTACGGGCCTATGTGGCACCGAGATTTCTGCCGTGTGGCACTGTTGGTAGCGCCCTGGTGGGAGATGGAGAGAAAAGGGAGGCCAGCATAAGGCGTCCGAGACGCAGCGTGGCATGCTGTGTGGCACTGTTGGTAGAGCCCTGATGGGAATTGGAGTGATAGGCGGGCTGATCCTTGGGATCCGGGATGGCCGTTTGAGGCCTGTGGCATTTGCATAATGTTATTGTTGTTTGTTAATATCGCCCGTCTGTATTGTATGAATTGTTATGATGAACCCCGTATTGGCTACATGAGGGGTGATAATAACTGGGGAGATCGAGAGCGTTGAACTTTGAATCCTGAACCCTAGTTACAGGTTAGGACCGACCCCACTTGTATATCCTACCCTACGCTAGGATTAGTGGTGAGCTTGCTGAGTCCTCGACTCACTGGCGTTGGTTGCCACCTTTTTCAGATCCAGGTCGCCAGTGATGGACATGCCACCGATGCTTTTTTGTCTGCCGATCCAGATGGACACCCAGGTTACCCTCCATTTTGATATGCACGCTACCCTGTGGCATAGGCATGTGACGACTGTGCTCGTAGATCAGGGAGGTCCTTACTTAGTGCCCCATAGATTCGAGGCTTGGTTTAGAGAGGGCCTACATGGCTTTGAGGGACCCCAGAGAGATTCCCCGATTCCCATGGAGGAGGACCCGTTTTGGCTCCAGCCTGCGGAATATGGAGGCCAGGTGATCGACCCCGACCCGAAGCAGGAGTTGCCGTCTCCAGGGCGCTCCAAGATAGATGGCCACGAGGAGGGCGATGCGATGGATACCGAGGAGGAGGATCCAGAGGAGGACCCTGTGGAGGATTCCGACGAGGAGGATTGAGTTACGGCAGAATCCCGATGTTTTGAGGATTAGTTGAGCGTAGGATAATCTACAGCTAGTGGTTTCTTTTTGGGAGTCTGTACCTAACGCTAATTATATTTATGTAATGCTGTTTATGTCCATATTGTTTATGCTACCCCTTTGCTATGTATGCTTCTGTGTATGGATAGAAGGCACGCTTCCGCAGGTATGAGAGATTGGCGCAAGCCGCGTCGTCTGGTTGAGACGAAGAGAAAATATTCCTGGGCCGTCGCATAGCGTAAACCAGACGAGCGCGAGGTGTATCTTCCGCAGGAACGGAATGCCGCGTTCCCGAGTAGGGATCCGGGGCGTGACAGCATAGGCATGTGACGACTGTGCTCGTAGATCAGGGAGGTCCTTACTTAGTGCCCCATAGATTCGAGGCTTGGTTTAGAGAGGGCCTACATGGCTTTGAGGGACCCCAGAGAGATTCCCCGATTCCCATGGAGGAGGACCCGTTTTGGCTCCAGCCTGCGGAATATGGAGGCCAGGTGATCGACCCCGACCCGAAGCAGGAGTTGCCGTCTCCAGGGCGCTCCGAGATAGATGGCCACGAGGAGGGCGATGCGATGGATACCGAGGAGGAGGATCCAGAGGAGGACCCTGTGGAGGATTCCGACGAGGAGGACTGAGTTACGGCAGAATCCCGATGTTTTGAGGATTAGTTGAGCGTAGGATAATCTACAGCTAGTGGTTTCTTTTTGGGAGTCTGTACCTAACGCTAATTATATTTATGTAATGCTGTTTATGTCCACATTGTTTATGCTACCCCTTTGCTATGTATGCTTGTGTGTATGGATAGAAGGCACGCTTCCGCACGTATGAGAGATTGGCGCAAGCCGCGTCGTCTGGTTGAGACGAAGAGAAAATATTCCTGGGCCGTCGCATAGCGTAAACCAGACGAGCGCGAGGTGTATCTTCCGCAGGAACGGGATGCCGCGTTCCCGAGTAGGGATCCGGGGCGTGACATATCTGTTTTCGCAGAAAGAGCTGAATATGAGACAGCGTCGTTGGATAGAGCTATTGAAGGACTACGACTGCGATATTTTGTACCATCCAGGAAAGGCGAACAAGGTAGCGGATGCTCTAAGTAGGAAGTCGAGCATTGCGCATATGATGGTCAAGGAATGGACATTACTGGAGGAAATCAGAGATTCTGAGTTCAAGGTTGAGGTAGGAAACCTCTCAAGTCTGATGGCCACCTTGCAGATTGAACCAGAGATTCAGCTAAGGATCAAGGAGTTGCAGTCTACGGATCCAGATATCCAGAAGATTGTGATGATGAATACAGACGAGAGGAAGGCTGAGTTCCAAGTAACTGCTGATGGAATATTGAAGTTTAGAGGACGTTTGTGCGTGCCAAGCGATGAAGAGCTGAAGGAAAGGATTTTGTCTGAGGCGCACAGAAGTAACTACAGTATTCATCCAGGGAGTACGAAGATGTATCAGAATTTGCGTCAGCACTATTGGTGGAATGGAATGAAGGTGGATGTGGCTAAGCATGTAGCTAAGTGTCTGACGTGCCAACAGGTAAAGGCACAGCATTGCAAGCCTGGAGGATTATTGCAACCATTGGAAATCCCAGAGTGGAAATGGGAGCATATCACTATGGATTTCGTGACGGGATTGCCAAGAAGTCAGAGAGGCAATGATTCGATTTGGGTAATAGTGGACAGGCTGACGAAATCAGCTCATTTCATTGCAGTACGAAAGGTCTCGACCTTAGAAAAGCTGGCTGAATTGTACGTGAGGCAGATCGTGAGGTTGCATGGGGTACCAGTAAGTATTGTATCAGACAGAGATCCTCGTTTTACAGCTACATTTTGGAAGAGTTTGCAGGGTGCTTTGGGAACCGAGTTGAGATTCAATACAGCCTATCATCCTCAGACAGACGGTCAGTCGGAAAGGACTATACAAACTCTGGAGGACATGCTGAGAGCGTGCGTAATTGATTTCAAAGGAGGCTGGGAAGAGCAGTTACACTTGGTGGAGTTTGCCTACAACAACAGTTATCAGCAGAGTATCAGAATGGCACCGTTTGAGGCACTGTATGGAAGGGCCTGCAGAACTCCAATTTGTTGGGACGAGGTTGGTGAGAAAAGTATAACAGGCCCGGAGTTAGTTCAGCAGTCAGTTGAAGCAGTCAAGGTGAGACAGACTGAGGACCGCTCAAAGTAGACAGAAGAGCTATGCAGACAAGAGACGTAAGCCATTGGAATTTCAAGTTGGAGATCATGTCTTTCTGAAGGTGTCGCCGATGCGAGGGCTATCTCGGTTTGGCAAGAAAGGAAAGCTTAGTCCAAGATTTGTTGGGCCATTCGAGATCCTGGAAAGGATCGGGACACTAGCTTATCGTCTAGCACTACCGCCGAACTTATCGCAGATTCACAACGTGTTTCATGTATCGATGCTTCGGAAGTACGAGCCGGACCCTGGCCATATACTCGATCATGAAGTCATTGAAATGGATGACCGCGTCTCGTACGTGGAAAGGCCAGTGAGAATTGAAGATCGCAAGGAGCAAGTCTTGAGGAACAAGACGATACCGCTGGTCAAGGTTATTGTGACAGTCTGAAAATTCGACCCAAATATCGGAATTTCTAAAGGAATGGAAATACTTCGTTAATACCCTCTGATCGACGCTCACTCAGGATTAGCTACCCTGAGACGACCAACCGAAGGGGAAAGGCTACCTGGGAAGAATTTTCCAAACAGCCGCCCGTTGGTCTGAGACAAAGACAGAGTCGTTATTCAATGAAATTGACCACGAAATGAAATCCGACTTCGGACAATCGAATTAGTAAGACAAACACAATTAAGAAAGGAAGTCAGTTTCAGGAATGTCGCCAGAAGGGCAGATAGCCGGTGTACGTCGAGAAGCAAGACGTCATTGGAAAATTACCAAAATGCCCCCGGTAAATGCTCAGTCCTTAGGATTAATAGAATTAGGATTTTTGAGAGTAGATTCGGTCGATCGAAATCAAATCCTGTCTAAAATTCGTTCAGTGTCAAATCAATCAAATGTCTTGTCAATCAATCAATCACATCATGGCACAATTTCCAAGGCAAGTCAATCATGGTTCAATTCCCAAGAATGTCAATCAACATGTCAAAGTACAAAATCAATCCATGTCACTATTCATGCCACCAACTCCCATCATCTTGATTTTCCCTTGATTTTCTTATTTTTCTATAATCTCTCTCTCTCCTTTCCCCCCCTTAAGACTTTCGGCCGCCCCTTCTCTCTCTTCCTTCTCCCTCATTTCTTCTCCTTTTTCCTCTCATTCTTCTCCCTTGTTCTCTCCTTCGGCCGCCGAGGATCACCGCCCGTCCGCCGCCCAAACTCCTCCCGTCGTCGCCGCCGTTTGGCTTCCGCCGGCACCACCAACCCTCCCCTCACCTTGGTAAGTCTCCCTAACTCATCTCCCTTGCATTCCACGGCTTGAATGCCCATGTAATGCCCGAAACAACCCACTCCTTCCATCGTCGTTTCCTTCGTCGTTTCGCTTCCATTTGAACCCGAACTTGTCCCACCTTGTTCCCTTGCATTCCTCATGTCTTTGGCTTGGTAAATGGTCACCTTAGGACCCTTGGAACTCCGTGGAACCGCCGGAACAGCCGTGAACCGCCGCCCTACTCCTCCCTTGCCGAAAGCCCATTTGGCCGTCCCTCGCTCCGTTGTCCATCGTTGTTCATTTCGGCTCCTCTAAGGTAAGCTCCACCTCTAATCTTGGCTTAGGTTAGATGTATATGCGTATGGTGTAGTGTAAAGATGGTTATTTTCGATGATTAGAGGCTAATGTATGTGGTTAAGCATGATGTTCCCTAAGCTAATCCAATGGAAAGTTGTTTGGGCCGTAGGAGGGGGCTGTCCGTGGGCGAATTGGGGCTGGAAATTATCCAACATGGGCTGTGGACGTTGGAGTAGGCGTGTGATGGAGAGGCCGTGACTTGTCGTTGGGCCTAAGGGACTTAGTTTGGGCTAATTTGACCTAAAATAAGTAAACGGGCCTAAAATACCTTAATGGGCTTGCAATTGGACGAGATTAGGAACTCGAATGGGCCTCGAAAACATGGTTGATAGACCAAAAGAATGGGCTTGGGCGTGTGGCTTAAAGGGCCAAAGTATGGTGTTGGGTTTAGGAGCTTTTATTTCAAGCAATTGGGCCAAAACTAAACAAAATGGGCCTAATCTAACTAGTGGGCCACTAATGGACGAAAATCCACTTAAATTGGGCCTAAATTAAGTCCATGAACATTAAAGAATGAAACCCAAAAATGTATATGGGCTTGGGTATTCAAATTGGGCTTAAAATAATGAATATGGGCTTGAATAGTAAACATTTAAAAATGGGCTTGGGCCTCACACGAAATTAATAAAATAATAGGCCCAACCCATATGATTAAATTTAAGAATTAATTATTGGACCTCAACTATTGAAGTTGGCCTTAGGCCCAGTCGAACTTAGCTTGATTTATTAGAGACTCTTAATTAGATTAGACCTTGGTTTATATGGGTTTGATTAACGAGTTGCCCTTGGGTAAGTGATGGCATGGTAGACTCTTGTATGAGATGTGAGGCGAACTTAGATGATCGAGACTTCGAGAGTAGAGGCACACGATCTACGTCTGTTTGGTTTGATGACATGAGGTTTATTGGTTGATTGAATGACGTGCTCTGCTCTTGCGCTTATATTCATTTGCATGCATGCTCTGTGTTGAGTTATTGATGTGATCATCTGGGCCCTGCATACATTCAGAGCATTGCATGAGTCACTGGAGATGTGACGTGAGATTGTGCCCTGAGGGGAAGTGGAGAGAAAAGGGAGACCAACGTAAGGCGTCAGAAACGCAGTGTGGTACGGGCCTATGTGGTACCGAGATTTATGCCGTGTGGCACTGTTGGTAGTGCCCTGATGGGAAATGGAGAGAAAAGGGAGGCCAGCATAAGGCGTCCGAGACGTAGCGTGGCATTGCCGTGTGGCACTGAGATTGAGCCCTGATGGGAATTGGAGTGATAGGCGGGCTGATCCATGGGATCTGTGATGGCCGTTTGAGGCCTGTGGCATTTGCATAATGTTATTGCTGATCGTTGATATTGCCCGTCTGTATTGCATGAATTGTTATGATGAAACTCGTATTGGCTATATGAGGTGTGATGATAACTGGGGAGATCGAGAGCGTTGGACTCCGAGTACCAAACCCTAGTTACTGATTAGGACCGACCCCACTCGTATATCCTACCCTACGCTAGGATTAGTGGTGAGCTTGCTGAGTCCTCGACTCACTGGCGTTGGTTGCCACCTTTTTCAGATCCAGGTCGCCAGTGATGGATGTGCCACCGATGCTTTTTGGTCTGCCGATCCAGATGGACACCCAGGTTACCCTCCATTTTGATATGCACGCTACCCTGTGGCATAGGCATGTGACGACTGTGCTCGTAGATCAGGGAGGTCCTTACTTAGTGCCCCATAGATTCGAGGCTTGGTTTAGAGAGGGCCTACATGGCTTTGAGGGACCCCAGAGAGATTCCCCGATTCCCATGGAGGAGGACCCGTTTTGGCTCCAGCCTGCGGAATATGGAGGCCAGGTGATCGACCCCGACCCGAAGCAGGAGTTGCCGTCTCCAGGGCGCTCCGAGATAGATGGCCACGAGGAGGGCGATGCGATGGATACCGAGGAGGAGGATCCAGAGGAGGACCCTGTGGAGGATTCCGACGAGGAGGACTGAGTTATGGCAGAATCCCGATGTTTTGAGGATTAGTTGAGCGTAGGATGATCTACAGCTAGTGGTTTCTTTTTGGGAGTCTGTACCTAACGCTAATTATATTTATGTAATGCTGTTTATGTCCATATTGTTTATGCTACCCCTTTGCTATGTATGCTTGTGTGTATGGATAGAAGGCACGCTTCCGCAGGTATGAGAGATTGGCGCAAGTTTCGTCGTCTGGTCACGACGAAGAGAAAATATTCCTGGGCCGTCACATAGCGTAAACCAGACGAGCGCGAGGTGTATCTTCCGCAGGAACGGGATGCCGCATTCCCAAGTAGGGATCCGGGGCGTGACAGTTATCTGGGAGCATCATGGAACTGAAGGAGCGACTTAGGAAGGTGAGGACGAAATGAAGAGGAAGTATCCGTATCTGTTTGATTAGCCAGTGTAATTTCTGTTTTGTTGTACGGATTGGTGGATGTAAATTTCGAGGACGAAATTTTTATAAGAAGGGAAGAATTGTGACAGTCTGAAAATTCGACCCGATTATCGGAATTTCGAAATGAATGGAAATACTTCGTTAATACACTCTGATCGACGCTCACTCAGGATTAGCTACCCTAAGTCGACCAACCGAAGGGGAAAGAGACAGAGTCGTTATTTAATGAAATTGACCACAAAATGAAATCCGACTTTGGACAATCGAATCAGTAAGATAAGCATAATTAGGAAATGAAGTCAGTTTCAGAAATGTCGCCAGAAGGGCAGACAGCCGGTGAACGTCGAGAAGCAAGACGCGATTGGAAAATTACCGAAATGCCCCCGGTAAATGCTCAGTCCTTAGAATTAGTTGAATTAGGATTTTTGAGAGTAGATTCGGTAAATCGAAGTCAAATCCTGTTTGAAATTCGTTCGCGCTCGGGACCCAATCGGTGCATTTGGCACGCAAATCGAGACAAGTCAAATCAGTTGTCAAATCAATCAATGGTCTTGTCAATCACATCAATCATTCATGGCACAATTTCCAAGACATGTCAATCCATCAATCCATCCATCAACTTGTCAAGTACAAGTTTAATCCTAAACACTATTACCCCTCTAACCACTCCACTATCTTCATTTCCCTTTGTATTGTTAACCTCTCTCTCTCTCTCTTCCCTCATTTTCTTTCATTCGGCCACCTCCCCTCCTCTCTTCACCGAAGTCTTCTTCTCCTTGTTCTTGCTTCCCTTCGTCCGTCGGTCGCCACCAACACCGCCCGTTGCCGCCGCTCCGTCGTTGCCGCCGACCACTCCACGCCCATCCCTCCTCTTGGTATGTCCCTCGGTCCCTTTCCTTCCCATTTTCGTGGCCATTTGTCCCTTGAGTGAAGCCGGATCAACCTCACCGTCTTCCTCTTCCTCTCGATGCTGCCAAGGCCGCCGCTCCCGTTGCCGTCGTTCTATCATCATCCGGCCGCCGTCGGCTCCTCCACGCTGCCCCACCACCTTGGTAAGCCCCTAAACTCTCCTCCCTTTCGTCCTCATGGCCGTGTAAGCCTACCCGCTTGACCGATCCGACCCGATTACCCCTTTGTAGGCCGGGTGTTCCTAGTGGCCGCCCGGTGTTCTCCATTGTTGTCATCATCGTTCCAGCCACATTCGGGTAAGCTTCACTCCTAATCGTAGTCTAGGCTAGTTGCATGTGGATGTGGCATGTGGTATTCATGGCTGGTGGTTTCGGTTTAGGCATAGAATAGATGATTGAGGTTGGTTTAGTTAAGGCTAATCAGCAACCGGGCAAGTGAGCTTTGAGAGGGGCTGATGCTAATGGGATTAGGCCTTGGAACGTTTCATTTGGGCTGCGAATGGGTGGACTAGGCGTGTAGAGCTTGGGCCGTGTAATGCAAAGGGGCCTAGGGGCTTAATTTGGACTAATTTAACCTAAAATAAGCTAACAGACCTAATTTATACTAATGGGCTTGCATATGCACGAATTTATAAATTAATTGAGCCTTAAAATGTGTCAATTGTGGGCTGCAAGTTTTGGTGTAGACGTGAGTTGGTAGGCCGAACCATGAAGATAGGCTTAGGGGGGTCCAATCTTAAGTTATTCGGGCCAAAATACATCAAATTGGGCCTAATCGAAGTAGTGGGCCACTAATAGACGAAAATGGTAAATTAATTGGGCATAAGTTATGTTCTAAATATTAAAATATAAGACTTAATGATGTATATGGACTTGGGATATCAAATTGGGCCTAAAATGGACATATTGGGCTCAATAGGTTGACTTTTAGAAATGGGCTTGGGCCCTACACGAATTTTAATAATAATAATGGTCCTAAACCATATATTTAATTTAAGAAATAAATTATGGGCCTCAAACCTTGAAGTGGGCCTTAGGCCCAGTCGAACTTAACTTAATTAATTAGACCCTTACTTAGGTTAAACCTTGGTTTATATGGGCTCGACTAATGGGTTGCCCTTGGGTACGTAATGGTATGGTAGAATCTTGTATGAGATGTAAGGCGAACTTAGATGATCGAAACTTCGCGAGTAGAGGCATTTGGTCTATGTCTGCTTGACTCGATGAACATGAGATTTTACTAGACGTTCGATTGAGGTACTCTGTTCTTGTACATGTGTACTTTGGCATGCATGCTCTGTGTTTGAATTACTGATGCAATCGTTTGGGCCCCGCATACATTCAGAGCATTGCATGAGTCACCGAAGATGTGACATGAGAATGTGCCCAAGATGGGGAAATGGAGACAAAAGGGAGACCAACGTAAGGCGTCTGAAACGCAGTGTGGTATTTGCCGTGTGGCACTGAGATTGAGCCCTGATGGGAATTGGAGTGATAGGCGGGCTGATCCATGGGATCTGTGATGGCCGCTTGAGGCCTGCAGCATTGTATGACATGATTGCTGATTGTTTGACATTGCCCGTCTGTATTGTACAACTTGTATTATTATGTGGTTCGTGTTGATTACGATGAGTTATAGTATCTGGGGAGATCGAGAGTGGTTGGACCCTGAACCCTGAAACCTAGATACTGGTTAGGACCGACCCCACTTGTATATCCTACCCTACGCTAGGATTAGTGGTGAGCTTGCTCAGTCCTCGACTCACTGGCGTTGGTTGCCTCCTTTTACAGATCCAGGTCACCAGTGATGGCCGCTCCGCTGATGCTTTTTGGACTGCCGATTCAGATGGACACTCACATCACCCTCCATTTTGACATGCACGCTACCCTGTGGCATAGGCATGTGACGACTGTACTAGTAGATCAGGGTGGACCCTACCTTGTACCCCATAGGTTCGAGGCTTGGTTTAGAGAGGGCCTTCATGGCTTTGAGGGACCCCAGAGAGATTTCCCGATACCCATGGAGGAGGACCCATTCTGGCTGCAGCCTGCCGAGTATGGAGGCCAGGTGATCGACCCCGACCCACTGCAGGAGTTGCCGTCCCCGGGACGATCTGAGATTGATGGCCACGAGGAGGGCGATGCCATGGATACAGACGAGGAGGATCCAGAAGAAGACCCCGTGGAGGATTCTGACGAGGAGCCTGAGGAGGACTGAGTTTCTGATGCTGGTCTAGTATTTTGATGTTAGTGAGGGCGTAGGTTAGGCAGCAGGTTGTGGTTTCTTTTTGGGGTCTGTACCTAACGCTTGATACATATATAATGCTGTTTGTATTTACTCTGTCTATGTTACCCTTTGCTTTGTATGCTTGTGTGGATGGATAGGAGGCATGCTTCCGCAGGTATGAGAGTTCGTTGAAGGACGCGTCGTCTGGTTGCAACGAAGTGAAAAATTTCCTGGGCCGTCGCATATCGTGAACCAGGCGAGTGCGAGGTGTATCTTCCGTAGGGACGGGATGCTGCGTTCCCGAATAGGGATCCGGGGCGTGACAGTCGATCACCTGGCCTCCATACTCGGCAGGCTGCATCCAAAATGGGTCCTCCTCCATGGGTATTGGGGAGTCAAGCTACGGTCCCTCAAAGCCATGAAGGTCCTCTCTAAACCACGCCTCGAACCTATGGGGTACAAGGTAGGGTCCACCCTGATCTACTAGTACAGTCGTCACATGCCTATACTATAGTGTAGCGTGCATATCAAAATGGAGGGTGATCTGAGTGTCCATCTGAATCGGCAATCCAAAAAGCATCGGGGGTGCAGCCATCACTGGCGTCCGGGATCTGAAAAGGAAGGTAACCACCACCAGTGAGTCGAGGACTCAGCAAGCTGACCACTAATCCTAGCGTAGGGTAGGGTATACAAGTGGGGTCGGTCCTAACCAATGTACTAGGGTTCGCGGTCCAAGGTCCAGACGCTCTCGATCTCCCAGTACTAAATCCCAGCGTACCATACAACGCACAATGCATAGTAATGCAGTTCGCACAAACAGACGGGCAATTTAAACAGATCAACCAAGATGCCGTATGTAATGACGTAGGCCTCAAACGGCCATATCGGATCCCACGGATCATGCTCGGGCCTCAATCGGCCATAATGGATCGAACTCACCTGTCACTCAAAATCCCATCAGGGCTCATTCTTAGTGCCACACGGCAAATACCACACTGCGTTTCTGACGCCTTACGTTGGTCTCCCTTTTCTCTCCATTTCCCATCTTGGGCACATTCTCATGTCACAACTCCGGTGACTAATGCAATGCTCTGAATGTATGCGGGGCCCAAATGATTTCATCAGTAGTTCAAACACAGAGCATGCATGCCAAAGTACACAAGTACAAGCGCAGAGTACATCAATTGATCGTCTAATAAATCTCATGTTCATCATGCCATACGATCATAGAACTAGTGCTATACACTCAGATTCTCGATCATCTAGGCTCGCATTAACATCTTACTCGTGATCCTGTCATACTATTGCTTACCATAGGCGATCCCCTAATTGACCCCATATAACCCAGGGTTTAACTTCAGTGAGGATCTAATTAATTAAGTTAAGTTCAACTGAGCCTAAGGCCCACTCCATGGTTTGAGGCCCATGATTTAATTCTTAAATTAAATATATGGTTTGGGCCCATTATTATATTAATTTCGCGAGAGGTCCAAGCCCATTTTTAAAGATTAACCCATTCAGCCCATTTTGACTATTTTAGGCCCATTTCGCTATCCTAAGTCCATATACATTATTGGACTTCATATTTTAGCATTTTGAACATGACTTAGGCCCAACTAATTTAAAATTTCGTGCATTAGGGCCCACTAGCAAGATTTAGGTCCAATTAAAACCAGTTAAGCCTAATTAGTCAAGAATTGGGCCCCCAAGCCCATCTACATTACTTTGGCCCGTTATGCTACACGCCTAAGTCACTATTGCAGCCCACCAATCATGTTTTCAAGGCCCAATTTGTCTAATAAATTCGTCCATTAACCTGCCCATTAGAGTACCTAGGCCCGATAGCTTATACAAGGTTAATTTTGCATAGTTTTAAGCCCTCGAGCCCACCAACCGTACACGGCCCGCCTTTAGCACGCCTATCCCTTACATTAAGCCCTCACTTAACATTTCTAAGCCAAATTTGCATGCCAACAGCCCCCAAGTTTTGCCCAAATGAAGTTCCCTTGAGTTGACTTAATGTGCATTTCACAAGATCGTTCAATTTATGCCTAACCGAAATCACTAACCCTTCCATACACCATACCACACTCAAATACATCTAGCCTAAGCCAAGGTTAGTGGTAGAGCTTACCTATTGGAGCGGGACGGGCGACGGCAACGAAGGAGGCCTACGGTGGCCGAAGGGATGCTCACGGCCTACAAGGGAACAGCCGGGTTTGGGCCAGCAAACGGCTTCAAATGGCCATGGGAAATGAAGACAATGGAGCTTGGGACACTCACCAAGGAGTGAGGATGGTTGACAGTGAGGGACGGTGGCCGTTTGGCGGTGGAACAAGCGGCGGTTGGGGCGGCCGGCTAGAGAACCCGAGAGAGAGAGAAGAGAGGAGGTGAGGTCGGGCTTCAAGAGGCTCTCAAGGCCACAAGACAACAAGGAAAAGGGAGAGAAGGGGCTTACCGTGACGTAGAAGTGAGGCGGTGGCGACGTGGGAAGGTGGCGGACGACGGTGGCTCACGGTGGAGGAGCGGCCGGACGAGCAAGCAAGGAAGAAAAGGAAGAAGAAGGAGAAAATGAAGAGGAGAGGGAGAAGGAGGTGTGGCCGGCCGAAAATGGAGAATGAGGGAGGAGAGAGAGAGTATGAGGGTTTAATCCAAATTCAAATTAGGTTAGTGGGAGTTGATAATGGCGTAATAGTGTAGAATAGTGTATTGGATGAGACTTGTACTTGACAAGTTGATAGATGGATTTGATGGGTTGTCATGCCTTGGAAATTGTGCCAAGATGTGATTGATTGATTGACAAGACTTTTGATTGATTTGACAACTGATTTGACTTGTCTCGATTTGCGTGCCAAATGCACCGATCGGGTCCCGAGCGCGAACGAATTTCAGACAAGATTTGGTTTTGATTTACCGAATCTACTCTCAAAAATCCTAATTCAACTAATCCTAAGGACTAAGCATTTACCGGGGGCATTTCGGTAATTTTCCAATCACGTCTTGCTTCACGACGTATACCGGCTGTCTGCCCTTCTGGCGACATTTCTGAAACTGAGTTCATTTCTTAATTGTGTTTATCTTACTGATTCGATTGTCCAAAGTCGGATTTCATTTTGTGGTCAATTTCATTAAATAACGACTCTGTCTGTCTCAGACCAACGGGCGGCTGTTTGGGAAATTCTTCCCAGATAGCCTTTCCCCTTCGGTTAGTCATCTCAGGGTAGCTAATCCCGAGTGAGCGTCGATCAGAGTGTATCAACGAAGTATTTCCATTCATTTAGAAATTCCGATAATTGGGTCGAATTTTCAGACTGTCACAATTCTTCCCTTCTTATAAAAATTTCGTCCTCGAAATTTACAATCCACCAGTCCTTACAACAAAACAGAAACTACACTGAGCTACTCGAATAAATACGGATACTTCCTCTTTATCTCGTCCTCGCTTTCCCAAGTGGCTCCTGCTCCTTACGATCTTCAATTCTTACTGGCCTTTCCACATACGAGACGCGGTCATCCATTTCAATGACTTCATGATTGAGTATATGGCCAGGGTCCGGCTCGTACTTTCGAAGCATCGACACATGAAACACATTCTCAATCTGTGACAAGTTCGACGGTAGTGCTAGACGATAAGCCAATGTCCCGATCTTTTCCAGAATCTCGAATGGCCCAACAAATCTTGGACTCAGCTTTCCTTTCTTGCCAAATCGAGATAGTCCTCGCATCGGCGACACCTTTAGGAATACATGGTCTCCAACTTGAAACTCCAACGGCTTACGTCTCCTGTCTGCATAACTTTTCTGCCTGCTCTGAGCGGTCCGCAGTCTGTCCCTGATCACTTTAACTGCCTCAACTGATTGCTGAACTAACTCCGGGCCTGTTATACTTTTCTCACCAACCTCGTCCCAGCAAATTGGAGTTCTGCAGGCCCTTCCATACAGTGCTTCAAACGGTGCCATTCTGATGCTCTGCTGATAGCTGTTGTTGTAGGCGAATTCCACCAAGTGCAACTGCTCTTCCCAGCCTCCTTTGAAATCAGTTACACATGCTCTCAGCATGTCCTCCAGAGTTTGTATAGTCCTTTCCGACTGACCATCTGTCTGGGGATGGTAGGCTGTACTGAATCTCAACTCGGTTCCCAAAGCACCCTGCAAACTCTTCCAAAAGGTAGCTGTGAAGCGAGGATCTCTATCTAATACGATACTTACTAGTACCCCATGCAATCTCACGATCTGCCTCACGTACAATTCAGCCAACTTCTCCAAGGTCGAGTCCTTTCGTATTGCAATGAAATGAGCTGATTTCGTTAGTCTGTCCACTATTACCCCTATCGAATCATTGTGTGACAGTCTGAAAATTCGACCCGATTATCGGAAATTCTAAATGAATGGAAATACTTCGTTAATACACTCTGATCGACGCTCACTCAGGATTAGCTACCCTGAGTTGACCAACCGAAGGGGAAAGGCTATCTGGGAAGAATTTTCCAAACAGCCGCCCGTTGGTCTGAGACAGAGATAGAGTCGTTATTTAATGAAATTGACCACAAAATGAAATCCGACTTTGGACAATCGAATCAGTAAGATAAACACAATTAAGAAATGAAGTCAGTTTCAGAAATGTCGCCAGAAGGGCAGACCGCCGATGCACGTCGAGAAGCAAGACGTGAATTGGAAAATTACCGAAATGCCCCCGGTAAATGCTCAGTCCTTAAGATTAGTTGAATTAGGATTTTTGAGAGTAGATTCGGTAAATCGAAATCAAAACCTGTCTGAAATTCGTTCGCGCTCGGGACCCGATCGGTGCATTTGGCACGCAAATCGAGGCATGTCAAATCAGTTGTCAAATCAATCGATGTCTTGTCAATCCATCAGTCAAATCCATCGGTCAATCAAGGCTCAATTCCCAAGGAAAATCTATCAATCAATCAAGAGTACATATGTCATTCAAGCATAGTACATAATCAAGTCAATGTCACTATTCATGCCACCAACTCCCATCATCTTGATTTTCCTTTGATTTTGTGTTTTTCCATAATCTCTCTCCTCCCTCTCTTAAGACTCTCGGCCGACTCTCTCTCTCTCCCCTCCCATTCATTTTCTCCTTCTTTTCCTCTCTCCCTCACGGTTTCTCCTTCCGGCCGCCACCGTTACCGCCACAAGCCGCCGCCCGTTCCGCCACCGTCCGGCCTCCACGACCATCACCCTCCACTCCCTTGCGTCGGTAAGCCTCTCTCCTCCCTTCTCCATGCTGTTTCATAGTTAGAAAACCACCTTGAGCCGGCCAAGTTCTCACTGTAGCTCTCTCTCTTTCTCGGCTAGCTCTTGCCGTCAACCTCACCGACCGCCGCTCGGCCTTGCCGCCACCACCAGCCCTTGTCCTCATTTTGGACTCTTGGAGCCCCTGGAACAGCCCCCAAACAGCCGCCTCTCCTTCCCTTGCCGTGGACCACCATTCGGCCGTTCTTGCTCCGCCCTTCGTCGTCGTCGTTTCCAACCATTTCCGGTAAGCTCCACCCCTAACCTTGGCTTAGGTTAGATGTATATATGTTTGATGTAGTGCAAAGATGGTTAGTTGTGGTGATTAGAGGCTAATACATGTGATTAAGTATAAGGTTCCCTAAGCTAATGTAATGGAAGGTGGTTTGGGCTGAATGAGTGGGCTATCCATGATCGAGTTGGGCTTCAAAATAGGTTGTGTGGGCTGCAATGGGCGGATTTAGGCATGAATTGATGGGCCAAAGGGTGCCAATGGGCTTGGGGGCTAAATGCTAAGCTAGATGGCCCGAAATGATGCAAACCGGGCTTAAATTAGAATGATGGGCCTCAATGGACGAAAATTTACTTAAATTGGGCCTAATTTATGTCCATGAACATTAAAGTGTGAAACCTAAAAGTGTATATGGGCTTGGGTTATCAAGTTAGGCTTAAAATAATGGAAATGGGCTTAAATAGTCAATCTTTGAAAATGGGCTTGGGCCTCGCACGAAATTAATAAAATAATGGGCCCAAACTATATAATTTAATTTAAGAACTAGATAATGGGCCTAAAATCTTGAAGTGGGCCTTAGGCCCAGTTGAACCCAACTTGCTCAATTAGACCCGTTCTTAGGTTGGACCTTGAATTTTGTGAGTTCAATTGGGGAACCGCCTATGAAGGGCACTAGTATGATGGGATCGCGAATGAGACGTTAAGGCGAGCCTAGATGGCCAAGAATCTGAATGTATAGCACTAGCTTTATGATCGTGTGGCATGATGAACTTGTGATCTATTTGACGATCAGTTGATGTGTTGTGATCTTGTGCTTGTATTGTCACGCCCCTGATCCCCACTCGGGAACGCGGCATCCCGTTCCTGCGGAAGATACACCTCGCACTCGCCTGGTTCACGATATGCGACGGCCCAGGAAATTTTTTTTCACTTCGTCGCAACCAGGCGACGCGGCCTTCAACGAACTTTTATACCTGCGGAAGCGTGCCTCCTATCCATCCACACAAGCATACAAAGCAAAGGGTAGCATAGACAGAGTAAATACAAACAGCATTATATACATATCAAGCGTTAGGTACAGACCCCAAAAAGAAACCACCAACTACAAACCTACCTACGCTCAACCTAACATCAAAACGCTAAACTACTGCCAGGGACTCAGTCCCTCTCAGGCTCCTCTTCGGAATCCTCCACGGGGTCCTCTTCTGGATACTCCTCGTCTGTATCCATGGCATCGCCCTCCTCGTGGCCATCAATCTCAGATCGTCCCGGGGACGGCAACTCCTGCACTGGATCGGGGTCGATCACCTGGCCTCCATACTCAGCAGGCTGCAGCCAGAATGGGTCCTCCTCCATGGGTATCGGGGAATCTCTCTAGGGTCCCTCAAAGCCATGAAGGCCCTCTCTAAACCAAGCCTCGAACCTATGGGGTACAAGGTAGGGTCCACCCTGATCTACTAGTACAGTCGTCACATGCCTATGTCATAGAGTAGCGTGCATGTCAAAATGGAGGGTGATGTGAGTGTCCATCTGAATCGGCAGTCCAAAAAGCATCGGGGGTGCAGCCATCACTGGCGTCTAGGATCTGAAAAAGGAAGGTAACCACCACCAGTGAGTCAAGGACTCAGCAAGCTCACCACTAATCCTAGCGTAGGGTAGGATATACAAGTGAGGTCGGTCTTAACCAGTATCTAGGTTTCAGGGTTTATGGCCCAACCACTCTCGATCTCCCAAGATACTATAACCCATCGTAATCATCACGAACCACATAATAATACAAGTTGTATAATACATACGGGCAATATCAAACAATCAGCAATCATGTCATGCAATGCTGCAGGCCTCAAGCGGCCATCGCGGATCCCATGGATCAGCCCGCCTATCACTCCAATTCCCATCAGGGCTCAATCTCAGTGCCACACGGCAAATACCACAATGCGTTTCTGACGCCTTACGTTGGTCTCCCTTTTCTCTCCATTTCCCCATCTTGGGCACATTCTCATGTCACATCTTCGGTGACTCATGCAATGCTCTGAACGTATGCAGGGCCCAAATGATCACATCGACAATTCAACACAGAGCATGCATGCCAAGAAACATAAGTGTAAGAGCAGAGTACGTCATTCATCCATTCAATCGATCTCATGTTCATCGAGCCAAGCGGACATAGGTCAAATGCCTCTACTCACGAAGTTCCGATCATCTAAGTTCGCCTTACATCTCCTACGAAGTGCTACCATACCATTACTTACCCAAGAGCAACCCATTAATCGAGCCTATATAAGCCAAGGTCTAATCTAATTAAGGGTCTTTAATTAATCGAGCTAAGTTCGATCGGGCCTAAGGCCCACTTCAAAGTTGAGGCCCAATAATAAATTCTTAAATTAAATCATATGGGTTGGGCCTATTATTTTATTAATTTCGTGTGAGGCCCAAGCCCATTTTTAAGGAATTACTATTTAAGCTCATTTCCATTATTTTAGGCCCAAATTGATAACCCAAGCCCATATACACTTTTGGGTTTTATTCTTTAATGTTCATGGACATAAATTAGGCCCAATTTAAGTGGATTTTCGTCCATTAGTGGTCCATTGGTTTGATTAGACCCAATTAGTTTAGTTTTGGCCCAATTAATTGAAATAAAGGCTCCTAAGCCCAACACCTTACTTTGGCCCTTTAAACCACACGCCTAAGCCCGCACTTGCAGCCCACAATTCACGTTTTTAAGGCCCGTTCAAGTTGTTAGTTTCGTCCATGGGCGAGTCCTTTGGAATATCTTCGGCCCGTTAGCTTATTTTAAGCCCAACTTGCCTTAATCAATTTCCCGAGCCCACTAATACACTTCGGCCACCCCATACACGCCCGAACCGAACTCCCACAGCCTTGTATACCAAATTTCCAGCCCCTCTACAAGCCTCTAAGCTCTCGGTTTAGCCTCATACACAACCGCTTGACATAACCTTGCTTGCCTACGCTTGAATCATGCAATCTCTTCTAACAATCATCACAAACGGCCTCTATTGGCATTCCACAAATATATACTACTAACCTAAACCAAGATTAGGGGTAGAGCTTACCTTAGTTGGACCGAAATCAATAACGACGGACGACGGAGCGAGGAACGGCCAAGTGTGGCTCACGGCCTACAAGGAGATTCGGGTTGGCTCGGTCATTGAGCAAGATCAAGGGGCGGTGGACAAGGGGGAGAGATGAGTTAGAAGGCTTACCAAGGTGCGTTCGTGGACGGTGGTGGTCGGCGGTGGCCGAACGAAGGTGAATGATGATGACGACGGTGGCGGCTACACGAACATCACCGAGAGAGAGAGACAGACGGTGAGGTTGAGGGGCGGCTTCGAGAGGCTCTCATGGCCGTGAGACAACAAGGGAAAGGGAGGAAAGGACTTACCGAAGTGGCGTGGTGGCTGGTCGGTGGCAACGACGGAGCGGCGGCAACGGGCAGTGTTGGTGGCGGCCGACGGACGAAGGGAAGCAAGAAGAAGGAGAAGAAGATTTCGGTGAAGAGAGGAGGGGAGGTGGCCGAATGAAAGAAATGAGGGAAGAGAGAGAGAGAGAGGTTAATAATACAAAGGGAAATGAAGATAGTGGAGTGGTTAGAGGGGTAATAGTGTTTAGGATTAGACTTGTACTTGACAAGTTGATGGATGGATTGATGGATTGACATGTCTTGGAAATTGTGCCATGAATGATTGATATGATTGACAAGACCATTGATTGATTTGACAACTGATTTGACTTGTCTCGATTTGCGCGCCAAATGCATCGATTGGGTCCCGAGCGCGAACGAATTTCAGACAAGATTTGATTTTGATTATTCGAATCTACTCTCAAAAATCCTAATTCAACTAATCCTAAGGACTGAGCATTCACCGGGGGCATTTCGGTAATTTTCCAATCACGTCTTGCTTCTCGACGTTCACCGGCTGTCTGCCCTTCTGGCGACATTTCTGAGACTGAGTTCATTTCTTAGTTGTGTTTATCTTACTGATTCGATTGTCCAAGGTCGGATTTCATTTTGTGGTCAATTTCATTAAATAACGACTCTGTCTGTCTCAGACCAACGGGCGGCTGTTTGGAAAATTCTTCCCAGATAGCCCTTCCCCTTCGGTTAGTCATCTCAGGGTAGCAAATCCTGAGTGAGCGTCGATCAGAGTGTATTAACGAAGTATTTCCATTCATTTAGAATTTCCGATAATCGGGTCGAATTTTCAGACTGTCACAATTCTTCCCTTCTTATAAAAATTTCGTCCTCAAAATTTACAATCCACCAATCCTTACAACAACAGAAATTACACTGGCAAATCAAACAGATACGGATACTTCCTTTTCATCTCGTTCTCACTTTCCCAATTCGCTCCTTCAGTCCCATGATGCTCCCAGATAACCTTGACCAGCGGTATTGTCTTATTCCTCAGGACCTGCTCCTTACGATCTTCAATCCTTACTGGCCTTTCCACGTGCGAGATGCGGTCATCCATTTCAATGACTTCATGATCGAGTATATGGCCAGGGTCCGGCTCGTACTTCCGAAGCATCGATACATGAAACACGTTGTGAATCTGCGATAAGTTCGGCGGTAGTGCTAGACGATAAACTAGTGTCCCGATCCTTTCCAGGATCTCGAATGGCCCAGCAAATCTTAGACTAAGCTTTCCTTTCTTGCCAAACCGAGATAGCCCTCGCATCGGCGACACCTTCAGAAAGACATGATCTCCAACTTGAAATTCCAATGGCTTACGTCTCTTGTCTGCATAGCTCTTCTGTCTACTCTGAGCGGTCCTCAGTCTGTCTCTAATCACTCTGACTGCCTCGACTGACTGCTGTACTAATTTTGGGCCTGTTATGCTTTTCTCACCAACCTCGTCCCAGCAAATTGGAGTTCTGCAGGCCCTCCCATACAGTGCCTCAAATGGTGCCATTCTGATACTCTGCTGATAGCTGTTGTTGTAGGCAAATTCTACCAAGTGCAACTGCTCTTCCCAACCACCTTTGAAATCAATCACAGAAGCTCTCAACATGTCCTCCAAAGTCTGTATAGTCCTTTCCGACTGACCGTCTGTCTAAGGATGATAGGCTGTACTGAATCTCAACTCGGTTCCCAAAGCACCCTGCAAACTCTTCCAAAACGTAGCTGTAAAACGAGGATCTCTGTCTGATACGATACTTACTGGTATCCCATGCAACCTCACGATCTGCCTCACGTACAATTCAGCCAACTTCTCTAAGGTCGAGTCCTTTCGCACTGCAATGAAATGAGCTGATTTCGTCAGTTTGTCCACTATTACCCATATCGAATCATTGCCTCTCTGACTTCTTGGCAATCCTGTCACAAAATCCATAGTGACATGCTCCCATTTCCACTCTGGGATTTCCAATGGTTGCAATAATCCTCCAGGCTTGCAATGCTGTGCCTTTACCTGTTGGCACGTCAGACACTTAGCTACATGTTTAGCCACATCCACCTTCATTCCATTCCACCAATAATGTTGACGCAAATTCTGATACATCTTCGTACTCCCTGGATGAATACTGTAGTTACTTCTGTGCGCCTCAGACAAAATCCTTTCCTTCAGCTCTTCATCGCTTGGCACGCACAAACGTCCTCTAAACTTCAATATTCCATCAGCAGTTACTTGGAACTCAGCCTTCCTCTCATCTGCATTCATCGCCACAATCTTCTGAATGTCTGGGTCCGTAGGCTGTAACTCCTTGATCCTTAGCTGAATCTCTGGTTCGATCTCAACGTAGCCATCAGACTCGAGAGGTTTCCTACCTCGACCTTGAACTCAGAATCTCTGATTTCCTCCAGTAATGTCCATTCCTTGACCATCATACGCGCAATGCTCGACTTCCTACTCAGAGCATCCGCCACTTTATTCGCCTTTCCTGGATGGTACAAAATATCGCAGTCGTAGTCCTTCAACAGCTCCATCCAACGACGCTGCCTCATATTAAGTTCTTTCTGCGAAAACAGATACTTCAAACTCTGATGATCAGTGTAGATCTGAAATTTCTCTCCCACCAGGTAATGCCTCCAAATCTTTAACGCGAACACTATGGCGGCTAACTCCAGGTCGTGCGTCGGGTAATTCATCTCATGTGGCCTCAGCTGTCGAGATGCATAAGCTACTACTCGTCCATGCTGCATCAAGACGCATCCCAGTCCTCTTAATGACGCATCGCTGTATATTTCAAACCCTCCAGGTCCAGACGGGATGGTTAACACTGGTGCGGAAGTCAGTCGATCCTTCAACTCCTGAAAACTTTTGTCACGCCCCGAACCCCCATTCGAGAACGCGGCATCCCGTTCCTGCGGAAGATACACCTCGCACTCGCCTGGTTCACGATATGCGACGGCCTAGGAAATTTTTCACTTCGTTGCAACCAGACGACGCGTCCTTCAACGAACTCTCATACCTGCGGAAGCGTGCCTCCTATCCATCCACACAAGCATACAAAGCAAAGGGTAGCATAGACAGAGTAAATACAAACAGCATTATATACATATCAAGCGTTAGGTACAGACCCCAAAAAGAAACCACAAACTACAAACCTACCTACGCTCAACCTAACACAAAACGCTAAACCACTGCCAGGAACTCAGTCCTTCTCAGGCTCCTCGTCGGAATCCTCCACGGGGTCCTCTTCTGGATCCTCCTCATCTGTATCCATGGCATCGCCCTCCTCGTGGCCATCAATCTCATATCGTCCCGGGGACGGCAACTCCTGCAGTGGGTCGGGATCGATCACCTGGCCTCCATACTCGGCAGGCTGCAGCCAGAATGGGTCCTCCTCCATGGGTATCGGGGAATCTCTCTGGGGTCCCTCAAAGCCATGAAGGCCCTCTCTAAACCAAGCCTCGAACCTATGGGGTACAAGGTAGGGTCCACCCTGATCTACTAGTACAGTCGTCACATGCCTATGCCACAGGGTAGCGTGCATATCAAAATGGAGGGTGATATGAGTGTCCATCTATGGCATCGCCCTCCTCGTGGCCATCAATCTCAGATCGTCCCGAGGACGGCAACTCCTGCAGTGGGTCGGGATCGATCACCTGGCCTCCATACTCGGCAGGCTGCAGCCAGAATGGGTCCTCCTCCATGGGTATCGGGGAATCTCTCTGGGGTCCCTCAAAGCCATGAAGGCCCTCTCTAAACCAAGCCTCGAACATGTGGGGTACAAGGTAGGGTCCACCCTGATCTACTAGTACAGTCGTCACATGCCTATGCCAGAGGGTAGCGTGCATATCAAAATGGAGGGTGATGTGAGTGGCCATCTGAATCGGCAGTCCAAAAAGCATCGGTGGAGCGGCCATCACTGGTGACCTGGATTTGTAAAAGGAGGCAACCAACGCCAGTGAGTCGAGGACTCAACAAGCTCACCACTAATCCTAGCGTAGGGTAGGATATACAAGTGGGGTCGGTCCTAACCAGTATCTAGGTTTCAGGGTTCAGGGTCCAACCACTCTCGATCTCCCAAGATACTATAACCCATCGTAATCAACACGAACCACATTACAAGTTGTATAATACAGACGGGCAATATCAAACAGTCAGCAATCATGTCATGCAATGCTGGGGCCTCAAGCGACCATCACGGATCCCATGGATCAGCCCGCCTATCACTCCAATTCCCATCAGGGTTCAATCTCAGTGCCACACGGCAAATACCACACTGCGTTTCAGACGCCTTACGTTGGTCTCCCTTTTCTCTCCATTTCCCCATCTTGGGCACATTCTCATGTCACATCTTCGGTGACTCATGCAATGCTCTAAATGTATGCGGGGCCCAAACGATTGCATCAGTAATTCAAACACAGAGCATGCATGCCAAAGTACACAAGTACAAGAACAGAGTACCTCAATCGAACGTCTAGTAAAATCTCATGTTCATCGAGTCAAGCAGACATAGACCAAATGCCTCTACTCGCGAAGTTTCGATCATCTAAGTTCGCCTTACATCTCATACAAGATTCTACCATACCATTACTTACCCAAGGGCAACCCATTAATCGAGCCCATATAAACCAAGGTCTAATCTAATTAAGGTTCTTCAATTAATCGAGCTAAGTTCGACTGGGCCTAAGGCCCACTTCAATAGTTGAGGTCCAATAATTAATTCTTAAATTAAATCATATGGGTTGGGCCTATTATTTTATTAATTTCGCGTATGGCCCAAGCCCATTTTTAAGGATTTACTATTTAAGCCCATTTCCATTATTTTAGGCCCAAATTGATAACCCAAGCCCATATACACTTTTGGGTTTCATTCTTAAATGTTCATGGACTTAATTTAGGCCCAATTTAAGTGGATTTTCATCCATTAGTGGCCCATTAGTTAGGTTAGGCCCATTTTGTTTAATTTTGGCCCAATTACTTGAATTTAAAGCTTCCAAGCCCATTAATTCCCTTTTGCCCTTTAAGTACACGCCTAAGCCCACTCTTGCAGCCCACAATTCACGTTTTTAAGGCCCGTTCAAGTTATTAGTTTCGTCCATGGGCGAGTCCTTTGGAATGTCTTTGGCCCGTTAGCTTATTTTAAGCCCAACTTACCTTATTCAATTTCCCGAGCCCACTAATACACTTCGGCCACCCCATACACGCCCAAACCGAATTCCCACAGCCTTGTATACCAAATTTCCAGCCCCTCTACAAGCCTCTAAGCTCTCGGTTTAGCCTCATACACTAACCGCTTAACATAACCTTGCTTGCCTACGCTTAAATCTTGCAATCTCTTCTAACAATCATCACAAACGGCCTCTATTGGCATTCCAAAAATATATTCTACTAACCTAAACTAAGATTAGGGGTAGAGCTTACCTATATGAGTTGAGGACGACGACGGGGATGGCAAGGAACTCCGGCGGCCAAGGAAGGTTCACGGCCTACGGAGAAATCAGCCTAGTCCGGTGTTCAAATGGGGTTGGACGGCCAAGAAAATGAAAGAGGAGAAGGCTAGGGAGCTTACCAAGGTGGGTACGTGGATGGTGGTGGCCGGCGGTGACCGAACAACGACGATAATGGCGGCGGTTTGGCGGTGCCGGCTGGAGAAAACCCGAGGGAGAGAGAGTGTTAGGGTCGGGTCGTGGCCTCCAAGGACCACATGGTCACGGGGATGAAGTGGCTAGGGTCAAGGGAACTCACCGGAGGAAGATGAGGTGGCGACGGTGGCTGGACGGTGGCGGCACGGGCGGTGGAACGACGACGAGGGGAGGAGGCTCGGTGGACGGAGAAACAAGGGAGGAGAAGAAGAAAAAGAAGAGAGGGAGAGGGGGTGGCCGGCCGAAAATGAGAAGAATGAGGGAGGAGAGAGAGAGAGAAGAGAGTTTAATTCAAGTGGTGAGTGGGTTAGGTAGGCCAAATAGTATTAGAATAGTGACTTGGAAGTGACTTGTACTTGACAAGTTGATGGATGGATTGATGGATTGACTTGTCTTGGAAATTGTGCCATGAATGATTGATGAATTGACATGACATTGATTGATGTGACAACTGATTTGACATGCCTCGATTTGCGTGCCAAATGCACCGATCGGGTCTCGAGCGCGAACGAATTTCAAACAAGATTTGATTTCGATTTACCGAATCTACTCTCAAAAATCCTAATCCAACTAACCCTAAGGACTGAGCATTTACCGGGGGCATTTCGGTAATTTTCCAATCGCGCCTTGCTTCTCGACGTTCACCGGCTGTCTGCCCTTCTGGCGACATTTCTGAAACTGACTTCACCTCTTAATTGTGTTTGTCTTACTAATTCGATTGTCCGAAGTCGGATTTCATTTCGTGGTCAATTTCATTAAATAACGACTCTGTCTCTGTCTCAGACCAACGGGCGGCTGTTTGGAAAATTCTTCCCAGATAGCCTTTCCCCTTCGGTTGGTCAACTCAGGGTAGCTAATCCTGAGTGAGCGTCGATCAGAGTGTATTAACGAAGTATTTCCATTCATTTAGAATTTCCGATAATCGGGTTGAATTTTCAGACTGTCACAACTTTCCTCGCACTTCTCGGTCCATTCAAACCTCGATTCCTTCTTCAGCAAATGGGTCAGAGGAGACGCTATCACCGAGAACCTTTCCACAAAGCGTCTGTAATACCCAGCCAATCCAAGAAAACTTCGTACTTCAGTCACAGATGTTGGCCTCGGCCACTTCTCCACGGCTTCAATCTTAGATGGATCCACCGATATTCCTTCTCCAGATACTATATGACCAAGAAACGCCACGCTGCTCAGCCAGAACTCACTCTTACTAAACTTCGCGTACAGAGAATGTTCCCTTAATGTTTGCAGGACGATCCTCAAGTGTTCCTCGTGGTCCTCAGAACTCTTCGAATACACCAATATGTCATCAATGAAGACTATCACGAACTGATCCAGAAACTCCTTAAACACTCGATTCATCATGTCCATAAATGCTGCTGGGGCGTTCGTCATTCCAAACGGCATAACTGTGAACTCGTAGTGCCCATACCTCGTCCTAAAGGCAGTCTTAGGCACGTCCTCCTTCTTAATCCTCAATTGGTGATAGCCTGGCCTTAGGTCTATCTTGGAGAACACACATGCACCTTGAAGCTGATCAAACAGGTCATCAATCCTTGGCAGAGGATACTTGTTCTTGATCGTCCCTTGGTTCAGCTGTCTGTAGTCGATGCACAGTCTTAGCGATCCATCTTTCTTCTTAACAAAAAGCACCGGAGCTCCCCATGGCGAAGCACTGGGGCGGATAAATCCTTTATCCAAAAGCTCTTGCATCTGTACCTTCAACTCTTTTAACTCAGACAACGACATTCTATACGGTGCTTTTGAGATCGGCTCTGTTCCAGGTGCCAATTCAATCACAAACTCTACGTCATGCTCTGGTGGCAAGCCAGGCAGTTCTTGAGGAAACACGTCCGGGTACTCTCTCACTACTGGCACTTCCTCTAACTTCACCTCTTGAGCAGTCGAATCTGACACTGACGCTAAACATCCCAGACAACCCTCGTCCAACAGTTTGGTCGCTTCTAACGACGAAATCCAAGGAATCGACGTTCCTCATCGATTTCCCTTAAATTCATACCCAGGGTGACCTACTGGGTTTAGTTGTACCATACTCCTACCACAATCTATCACTGCCCCATGTCTAACCAACCAATCCATGCCAACAATCACGTCGAAATCATACATAGGTAAAACAGCTAAATCGATCTCTTCCTCTCTATTGCCCAGAACTAACTTACACCCCTTACATCCTAACGCAACAATCTCTCTATCTTTTAACGGGGTGGTTACATGCAAGGTCACATTCAACGGCTTAACGTTCATCCCAGATAACTCAGCAAAACGTGCAGATACGAAGGAGTGCGACGCTCCCAAATCAAACAAAGCATAAGCAGCATGACCACACAGAGAGACGGTACCTGTGAACACCCCTGGCGCGTTTTCAGCGTCCTTTCGCGCCACTGCATAAGCTCGTCCTTGAGCAGGTGGACGGTTCTGATTCCCCTAAGGAGCATTTACCATCGGCGGCTGCTGCTGCGGCTGGAACGGGGGTCTCGGACCTCTTCTCGGGCAGTTCCTCAGAATATGCCCTGTCTGGCCACATCCAAAGCAGCCTCCAGTCTTCCTTGGGCAAGGGCTGTTCCCATGCCTCCTGCCACAGTCACGGCAGTTCTGATTCCCGGGGAACGACGGTTTTCCCAGAGTCCTTCCTACAGGTGGAACGAACCTGCGGGTGTCCTTCATTGGCCTCTTGCCGAAGTCTCTGAAGTTCCCTCTTGGCACAAACCGCGATCCAGATGCGGCGGCCTTCTCCTGCAGATCTCGCTCTATCGCCAGGGCTCGCTCATAAATCTCATTGTAGTCCCTTAGCCCAGTGGCGATGATCATGCTCTTCAGCTCTGGTCTCAAACCTTCTCGGAACCTTCTGGCTTTGTCCCACGGATCCTCAATCAGCCTTCGTGCGAACTTGGACAATCTGGCAAACTCACCCTCGTACTGATCCACGGTCATAGATCCTTAGCGAAGCCTAATGAACTCTTCCATTTTCCTCTCTTGTGCCGCTTCAGAGAAATACTTTCTATTAAATGCTGCATAGAAAGCAGCCCAATTTGGCCTCATGCCATCAGGAAAGACTCGTCCTCTAGTGGCCTTCCACCAGTCATCTGCAGTCCCTTGAAGCTGATAAGTTACCAACGACACATTCTCTTCATCGGTGCAACCCAAAACAGTAAAGGCCTTCTCAAGCTGTTCGATCCACAAGGCAGCTACTTCTGGACCACCACTACCATCAAACCTTGACGGCTGCAACTTCAGAAACTGCTCCACAATATGATGAGTCTGACGTCCTCCATTTCCATGTCCATTGCCTCCATTGGCTCCATTCGCAGCGGCCAAGGCGGCCTCAGCTGCTTGGGCAACAGTGGCAGCTCTCTCAGCAGCTTGCCTAGCCATCAGGTTACTCACTTCAGTCAGAACTCTCATCATCTCTTCGATCCTAGGGTCCCCTTCAGACTCAGGAGCCCTCGAGCTCGATGCACCAGCAGTCGGTCTTCTGCCCCTATTGCTCATCCTTGCTAACACTCACACCTAAAACAACGAAATTCCCATTCAGGAATCCGGAACTCTAAATCTAACAACCAAGCTTTCGTCTACTGACGCGTCCACTGACATGTATATGCATGTAAATATTCGCTTCAGCTTAAATGCAGTTGGACCTAGTTGACATCTAGACTCAACCTGAAAATGCACAACCTAGGCCACTCTGTTCGCCACCTCAACTAGAAGCCTGTCGGGAGCCGCTTCCTTGATCAGGTCTCTGCCCCGGCGACTACTCCCCGCCCTCATCGTTTCTTGGTGCGAACAGTTGTCCTAAGTCACCCAAAGACAGAGAGAATCCCACTCCACGTGTCCCATACCACGATTCATCACAGTTTTTAGACGTCTCGTCAATCCTGTCCCATACCAGGCTGACGGTCACTAAATCCAATAACATGAGATGCATGCACTTTTCAAATCCAAATCCCCTTTTTAACAACTTTCATTTATAAACCATTTTGCCTTTAATGCAGAAGTCATGCAATGCATGATGGTCAGACAGCGCGCGACAGCCAACTAGGCGTACAACCACAAGCAATATCTCACAGGCTAACATTCAGCAATCAGCAATCAAGCGCCCTACTCATGGGGCTCTGCCTTAGAACCTTACCTCAAGTCCTGACGCACCTGCAACTTAGTTCAGAATACCTCTGCCTCAGTCTACTCTAGGCACCCAATCGAACTAAGCATTCACATGCGCCAATCAATTCATGCATTGTATCCTTTTTTATTCCTAGGTCTAGGGTCTGTCTATCTAACTACCCCAAAATCAACATCCTTATCACTCCAGAACCTCGAACGGTCTCATATCGAGCTGACCTTGCTCTGATACCACTCGAACGGGGATGTCACGCCCCTGATCCCCACTCGGGAACGCGGCATCCCGTTCCTGCGGAAGATACACCTCGAACTCGCCTGGTTCACGATATGCGACGACCCAGGAAATTTTTTTTCACTTCGTCACAACCAGGCGACGCGGCCTTCAACGAACTTTCATACCATCGGAAGCGTGCCTCCTATCCATCCACACAAGCATACAAAGCAAAGGGTAGCATAGACAGAGTAAATACAAACAGCATTATATACATATCAAGCGTTAGGTACAGACCCCAAAAAGAAACCACCAACTACAAACCTACCTACGCTCAACCTAACATCAAAACGCTAAACCACTGCCAGGGACTCAGTCCTCCTCAGGCTCCTCTTCGGAATCCTCCACGGGGTCCTCTTCTGGATCCTCCTCGTCTGTATCCATGGCATCGCCCTCCTCGTGGCCATCAATCTCAGATCGTCCCGGGGACGGCAACTCCTGCACTGGATCGGGGTCGATCACCTGGCCTCCATACTCCGCAGGCTGCAGCCAGAATGGGTCCTCCTCCATGGGTATCGGGGAATCTCTCTGGGGTCCCTCAAAGCCATGAAGGCCCTCTCTAAACCAAGCCTCGAACCTATGGGGTACAAGGTAGGGTCCACCCTGATCTACTAGTACAGTCGTCACATGCCTATGCCATAGAGTAGCGTGCATGTCAAAATGGAGGGTGATGTGAGTGTCCATCTGAATCGGCAGTCCAAAAAGCATCGGGGGTGCAGCCATCACTGGCGTCTGGGATCTGAAAAAGGAAGGTAACCACCACCAAGCTCACCACTAATCCTAGCGTAGGGTAGGATATACAAGTGAGGTCGGTCCTAACCAGTATCTAGGTTTCAGGGTTTAGGGCCCAACCACTCTCGATCTCCTAAGATACTATAACCCATCGTAATCATCACGAACCACATAATAATACAAGTTGTACAATACAGACGGGCAATATCAAACAATCAGCAATCATGTCATGCAATGCTGCATGCCTCAAGCGGCCATCACGGATCCCATGGATCAGCCCGCCTATCACTCCAATTCCCATCAGGGCTCAATCTCAGTGCCACACGGCAAATACCACACTGCGTTTCTGACGCCTTACGTTGGTCTCCATTTTCTCTCCATTTCCCCATCTTGGGCACATTCTCATGTCACATCTTTGGTGACTCATGCAATGCTCTGAACGTATGCAGGGCCCAAATGATCACATCGACAATTCAACACAGAGCATGCATGCCAAGAAACATAAGTGTAAGAGCAGAGTACGTCATTCATCCATTCAATCGATCTCATGTTCATCGAGCCAAGCGGACATAGGTCAAATGCCTCTACTCACGAAGTTCCGATCATCTAAGTTCGCCTTACATCTCCTACGAAGTGCTACCATACCATTACTTACCCAAGAGCAACCCATTAATCGAGCCCATATAAGCCAAGGTCTAATCTAATTAAGGGTCTTTAATTAATCGAGCTAAGTTCGATCGGGCCTAAGGCCCACTTCAAAGTTGAGGCCCAATAATAAATTCTTAAATTAAATCATATGGGTTTGGCCTATTATTTTATTAATTTCGTGTGAGGCCCAAGCCCATTTTTAAGGAATTACTATTTAAGCCCATTTCCATTATTTTAGGCCCAAATTGATAACCCAAGCCCATATACACTTTTGGGTTTCATTCTTTAATGTTCATGGACATAAATTAGGCCCAATTTAAGTGGATTTTCGTCCATTAGTGGTCCATTGGTTTGATTAGGCCCAATTAGTTTAGTTTTGGCCCAATTAATTGAAATAAAGGCTCCTAAGCCCAACACCTTACTTTGGCCCATTAAACCACACGCCTAAGCCCGCACTTGCAGCCCACAATTCACGTTTTTAAGGCCCGTTCAAGTTGTTAGTTTCGTCCATGGGCGAGTCCTTTGGAATATCTTCGGCCCGTTAGCTTATTTTAAGCCCAACTTGCCTTAATCAATTTCCCGAGCCCACTAATACACTTCGGCCACCCCATACACGCCCGAACCGAACTCCCACAGCCTTATATACCAAATTTCCAGCCCCTCTACAAGCCTCTAAGCTCTCGGTTTAGCCTCATACACAACCGCTTGACATAACCTTGCTTGCCTACGCTTGAATCATGCAATCTCTTCTAACAATCATCACAAACGGCCTCTATTGGCATTCCACAAATATATACTACTAACCTAAACCAAGATTAGGGGTAGAGCTTACCTTAGTTGGACCGAAATCAACAACGACGGACGACGGAGCGAGGAACGGCCAAGTGTGGCTCACGGCCTACAAGGAGATTTCGGGTTGGCTCGGTCATTGAGCAAGATCAAGGGGCGGTGGACAAGGGGGAGAGATGAGTTAGAAGGCTTACCAAGGTGCGTTCGTGGACGGTGGTGGTCGGCGGTGGCCGAACGAAGGTGAATGATGACGACGACGGTGGCGGCTACACAAACATCACCGAGAGAGAGAGATAGACGGTGAGGTTGAAGGGCGGCTTCGAGAGGCTCTCATGGCCGTGAGACAACAAGGGAAAGGGAGGAAAGGACTTACCGAAGTGGCGTGGTGGTTGTTCGGTGGCAACGACGGAGCGGCGGCAACGGGCAGTGTTGGTGGCGGCCGACGGACGAAGGGAAGCAAGAAGAAGGAGAAGAAGATTTCGGTGAAGAGAGGAGGGGAGGTGGCCGAATGAAAGAAATGAGGGAAGAGAGAGAGAGAGAGGTTAATAATACAAAGGGAAATGAAGATAGTGGAGTGGTTAGAGGGGTAATAGTGTTTAGGATTAGACTTGTACTTGACAAGTTGATGGATGGATTGATGGATTGACATGTCTTGGAAATTGTGCCATGAATGATTGATGTGATTGACAAGACCATTGATTGATTTGACAACTGATTTGACTTGTCTCGATTTGCGCGCCAAATGCACCGATCAGGTCCCGAGCGCGAACGAATTTCAGACAAGATTTGATTTTGATTATTCGAATCTACTCTCAAAAATCCTGATTCAACTAATCCTAAGGACTGAGCATTCACCGGGGGCATTTCGGTAATTTTCCAATCACGTCTTGCTTCTCGACGTTCACCGGCTGTCTGCCCTTCTGGCGACATTTCTGAAACTGAGTTCATTTCTTAGTTGTGTTTATCTTACTGATTCGATTGTCCAAGGTCGGATTTCATTTTGTGGTCAATTTCATTAAATAATGACTCTGTCTCTGTCTCAGACCAACGGGCGGCTGTTTGGAAAATTCTTCCCAGATAGCCCTTCCCCTTCGGTTAGTCATCTCAGGGTAACTAATCCTAAGTGAGCGTCGATCAGAGTGTATTAACGAAGTATTTCCATTCATTTAGAATTTCCGATAATCGGGTCGAATTTTCAGACTGTCACATGTATACTTTAGCATGCATGCTCTGTGTTGATTTATTGATGCAATCATTTGGGCCCCGCATACATTCAGAGCATTCCATGAGTCACCGGAGTTGTGACATGAGATTGTGCCCAGAGGGGAAATGAAGAGAAAAGGAAGACCAACGTAAGGCGTCAGAAACGCAGTGTGGTATTTCCGTGTGGCACTGTGAATGAGCCCTGATGGGAATTGGAGTGATAGGCGGGCTGATCCGTGGGATCCGTGATGGCCGCTTGAGGCCTACAGCATTGCACGACATGATTGCTGATTGCTTGATATTGCCCGTCTGCATTGTATAACTTGTATTATTATGAGGTTCGTGTTAATTACGATGACATATAGTATCGTGGGAGATCGAGAGTGGTTGGTCTCTAAACCCTGAACCCTAGATACTGGTTAGGACCGACCCCACTTGTATATCCTACCCTATGCTAGGATTAGTGGTGAGCTTGCTGAGTCCTCGACTCACTGGTGGTGGTTACTTTCCTTTTTCAGATCCCAGATGTAACAGTCTGAAAATTCGACCCGATTATCGGAAATTCTAAATGAATGGAAATACTTCGTTAATACGCTCTGATCGACGCTCACTCAGGATTAGCTACCCTGAGATGACTAACCGAAGGGGAAGGGCTATCTGGGAAGAATTTTCCAAACAGCCGCCCGTTGGTCTGAGATAGAGACAGAGTCGTTATTTAATGAAATTGACCACGAAATGAAATCCGACTTTGGACAATCGAATTAGTAGGATAAACACAACTAAGAAATGAACTCAGTTTCAGAAATGTCGCCAGAAGGGCAGACAGCCGGTGTACGTCGTGAAGCAAGACGTGATTGGAAAATTACCGAAATGCCCCCGGTAAATGCTCAGTCCTTAGGATTAATAGAATTAGGATTTTTGAGAGTAGATTCGATCAATCAAAATCAAATCCTGTCTAAAATTCGTCCGCGCTCGGGACCCGATCGGTGCATTTGGCACGCAAATCGAGGCAAGTCAAATCAGTTGTCAAATCAATCGATGTCTTCTCAATCAATCAATCACACCATGGTTCAATTCCCAATGCACGTCAATCCATAAATCAATCAACATGTCAAGGTACTAATGTCACACCAAAGTACAAATCCATGTCACTATTCTACCTAATCCCACTTACCCATTATTTGAAATTTTGGCTATATACTTGGATGAAAACCTCACTCTCTCTCCTCTCTCATTTTTCTCCCACTCGGCCGAGCATTCCCTCTCCCCCTCTCTTCTTTATTTTCTTCTCCTTCTTCTTCTCCTTGCCGTCGCCGTCGTCCGCCCGAGCTCCTCCATCGTCGCCGCCGTTCGGCCCTCCCAGCCACCGCCATCCTCGTAGCTTCCCTTGGTAAGTCTTCCTAGCTCACTTCTAGTTGTATTCCATGGCTGGAACACCCCATGGAACACCCTAAATAGCCCCGTTTTCCTTCGTCGTTCGGCTCGTCTTTTCGCTTCATTTTGGACCCGGCCGAGTCACCTTGCCTTTCCATGGTTCCTCACTTCTTTTGGCATGTGCAACCATCATTCTAGGTCCTTGGAAAGCCTTGGAAGGCGCCGGATCAGCCCCCAAACGCCGACCATCCTCCTTTGGCCGAGGGCCATTTTGAGCCGCCCGGTGTCTTCCGTCGTTGTCTACTCCAACCCAACCCGTTTAGGTAAGCTCTACTACTAATTCTAGCCTAGGTTAGTAGTATATGCATGTAAGATGGTATGTTAGAGGTTGATTAGGCTTGATGTGGGTTTGAAATGAGATTAAGATTAAGTTTACCTTAGGCTAACATGTTGAAATCTTGATTGGGCCAATTTAAGGGGCTGTTGGTAAGTGAACTTGGGCTTCAAAAATGTATTTGTGGGGGCTGCAAGTGGGCTGATTTAGGCGTGGGATGATGGGCCAAAGGGTGCCAATGGGCTTAGGGGCTTAATTCTAAGCTAGTTGGGCCAAAATGATGCAAATTTGGCTTAATTTGTAATGGTGGGCCTCAATGGACAAAAATTCACTTAAATTGGGCCTAATATCTAATCTTGAATATCAAAATATGAAACCTAATGATGGGTATGGACTTGAGTTATCAAATTGGGCCTAAATGGGCCAAAATGGGCTTCCTAAGCCTACTTTAAATATTGTGCTTGGGCCTTGCACGAAATTAATAAAATAATAGGCCCAACCCATATGATTTAATTTAAGAATTTGTTCTTGGACCTCAACTTTTGAAGTGGGCCTTAGGCCTAGTCGAACTTAGCTTGATTAATTAAAGACCCTTAATTAGTTTAGACCTTGGCTTATATGGGCTCGATTAATGGGTTGCTCTTGGGAAAGTAACGGTATGGTAGAACTTCGTATGAGATGTAAGGCGAACTTAGATGATCGGAACTTCGTGAGTAGAGGCATTTGATCTATGTCCGTTTGGCTCGATGTATATGGGATCGATTGAATGGTTGAATAACGTACTCTGCTCTTGCACTTATGTTTCTTGGCATGCATGCTCTGTGTTGAATTGTCGATGTGATCACTTGGGCCCTGCATACATTCAGAGCATTGCATGAGTCACCGAAGATGTGACATGAGAATGTGCCCAAGATGGGGAAATGGAGAGAAAAGGGAGACCAACGTAAGGCGTCAGAAACGCAGTGTGGTATTTGCCGTGTGGCACTGAGATTGAGCCCTGATGGGAATTGGAGTGATAAGCGGGCTGATCCATGGGATCCGTGATGGCCGCTTGAGGCCTGCAGCATTGCATGACATGATTGCTAATTGTTTGATATTGCCCGTCTGTATTGTACAACTTGTATTATTATGTGGTTCGTGACGGTTACGATGGGTTATAGTATCTTGGGAAATTGAGAGTGGTTGGACCCTGAACCCTGAAACCTAGATATTGGTTAGGACCGACCCCGCTTGTATATCCTACCCTACGCTAGGATTAGTGGTGAGCTTGCTGAGTCCTCGACTCACGGGCGTTGGTTGCCTCCTTTTACAGATCCAGGTCACCAGTGATGGCCGCTCCACCGATGCTTTTTGGACTGCCGATTCAGATGGACACTCACATCACCCTCCATTTTGATATGCACGCTACCCTGTGGCATAGGCATGTGACAACTGTACTAGTAGATTAGGGTGGACCCTACCTTGTACCCCATAGGTTCGAGGCTTGGTTTAGAGAGGGCCTTCATGGCTTTGAGGGACCCCAGAGAGATTCCCCGATACCCATGGAGGAGGACCCATTCTGGCTGTAGCCTGCCGAGTGTGGAGGCCAGGTGATCGATCCCGACCAACTGCAGGAGTTGCCGTCCCCGGAACGATCTGAGATTGATGGCCACGAGGAGGGCGATGCCATGGATACAGACGAGGAGGATCCAGAAGAGGACCCCGTGGAGGATTCCGAAGAGGAGCCTGAGGAGGACTGAGTCCCTGGCAGTGGTCTAGTATTTTGATGTTAGTGAGGGCGTAGGTTAGGCAGCAGGTTGTGGTTTCTTTTTGGGGTCTGTACCTAACGCTTGATACGTATATAATGCTGTTTGTATTTACTCTATCTATGCTACCCTTTGCTTTGTATGCTTGTGTGGATGGATAGGAGGCACGCTTCCGCAGGTATGAGAGTTCGTTGAAGGACGCGTCGTCTGGTTGCGACGAAGTGAAAAATTTCCTGGGCCAAACCAGGCGAGTGCGAGGTGTATCTTCCGCAGGAACGGAATGCCGCGTTCCCGAGTGGGGATCGGGGGCGTGACACCAGATGCTAGTGATGGCTGCACCCCCGATGCTTTTTGGACTGCCGATTCAGATGGATACTCACATCACCCTCCATTTTGATATGCACACTACTCTATGGCATAGGCATGTGACGACTGTACTAGTAGATCAGGGTGGACCGTACCTAGTACCCCATAGGTTCGAGGCGTGGTTTAAAGAGGGCCTTCATGGCTTTGAGGGACCCCAGCGAGATTCCCCGATACCCATGGAGGAGGACCCATTCTGGCTGGAGCCTGCTGAGTATGGGGGCCAGGTGATCGACCCCGATCCAGTGCAGGAGTTGCCGTCCCCCGGGCGTTCCGAGATTGATGGCCACGAGGAGGGCGATGCCATGGACACCGAGGAGGAGGACCCGGAGGAGGATTCCGACGAGGAGCTGGAGGAGGACTGAGTCCCTGGCAGTGGTTTAGTGTTTTGGAGTTTGCATGAGCGTAGGTTGGTCTGTAGGTTGTGGTTTCTTTTTGGGGCCTGTACCTAACGCTTGATATGTATATAATGCTGTTTGTATTTACTCTGCCTATGCTACCCTTTGCTATGTATGCTTGTGTGTATGGATAGGAGGCACGCTTCCGCAGGTATGAAAGTTCGTTGAAGGCCGCGTCGTCTGGTTGCGACGAAGTGAAAACATCTCCTGGGCCGTCGCATATCGTAAACCAGGCGAGTGTGAGGTGCATCTTCCGCAGGAACGAGATGCCGCGTACCCGAGTAGGGATCAGGGGCGTGTCACATTGCCTCTCTGACTTCTTGGCAGTCCTGTCACGAAATCCATAGTGACTTGCTCCCATTTCCATTCTGGGATTTCCAATGGTTGTAATAATCCTCTAGGCTTGCAGTGCTGTGCCTTTACCTGTTGCCACGTCAGACACTTGGCTACATGCTTAGCCACATCCACCTTCATTCCATTCCACCAATAGTGCTGACGCAAATTCTGATACATCTTCGTACTCCCTGGATGAATACTGTAGTTGCTCCTGTGCGCCTCAGACAAAATCCTTTCCTTCAGCTCTTCATCATTTGGCACGCACAGACGTCCTCTAAACTTCAATACTCCATCATCAGTTACTTGGAACTCAGTGTGACATTCTGGATTTTCGACCCATTTCCGGAATTTATAAATTGAATGGATATACTTCATTAATACGCTCTAGTTAAGCCTTACTCGAGTCTGATCAACTCGAGATGACCAACCGAAGGGGAATGGTTACCTAGGAAATTTTCCTAAACAGCCGCCCGTTGGTCTGAGATTTCGACAGAGTCGTAAATTAATGAATTTGGCCACGAGATGAATTCCGGTATTGGACAATCGAGTTTCTAAGATGGTCACAATGGAGAAATGGATTTAGTTTCAGAAATGTCGCCCGAAGGGCAGACAGCCGGTGCACGTCGCGAAGCAAGACGTGAATGGAAAATTACCGAAATGCCCTCGGTAAATGCTCAGTCCTTAGAATTAGTTAAATTAGGATTTTTGAGAGTAGATTCGGTAGATCCAAACCAAATCCAGTCCGAAGTTCGTTCGCGCTCGGGACCCGATCGGTGCATTTGGCACACAAATCGAGGTAAGTCAAATCAAGCGTCAAATCAATTAATGTCCCATCAATCAATCCATCAAATCAAATCAATCAATCATGGCACAAGTTTCAAGACAAATCTATCAATCAAGTCAAAGTACAAAAGTACACATCAAGTCTCATTCAAATCTTATCAAAGTACATGTCAACCTCACATCCCCATTAATTACCCCACCTACCATTGTACTTTGACAAGAAGCCTAGTCTCATCCAATCTTTCCAAGATCACATCAAGTACACCTACTCCACTATTCATCTTTTGGCATTTTCCACATTACAATCTCCACTCTCTCTCTCTCCTTCCTCTTCCTCTCATTTTGGCCGAAAATTCCTCTCCTCCCTCTCTTCTTCTTCTTCTTCCTCTTGTTTTCCTCTTCGGCCGCCCGTGAACGCCGTCCGTGCCGCCGCCGTTCCGCCGGTGCTCCACCACCGTCGACCACCCATCTTCCTCCTCCCACTTTGGTAAGTCTTCTAAGCTTAATCCTTTTCATTTTCGTGACTTGGTGCCCCTCGAAGAAGCCCCGACCAGCCCGCTCTCTCTCTTGTGCTCTTCCTTCATCGTCGTTGTACCATGAAGACTCGGGCTGTCCAAGCCACTCCACACTCTCCCTCCACCTTTCTAACACCTAAATCCAACCTATTCATGTCTAGGGAGTCCCACGAAGGTGTTGAAACCGCTGCCCAAGCCGTCGTCCAACTCTTCTTGGCCGAGAGCCTACACGGCCGTTCTTGGCTCCATCGTCCGTTCTCGTCGTTCTCAACCCATTCAAGGTAAGCCACACTCCTAATCTTAGCCTAGGAATGGTTTATGCAAGTGTGGTTGATTAGTTTAGAGATCTATGTGTGGTCCCATGTTGATTAGTGAGTAATTATGTATAATGGGCTTTAGACTAATATGAGAAATGGACGTTGGGCCATGGGTAGTGGCTGGTCATATTTATTTGGGCTTCGAATAGGTTGATGTGGGCTGCAAATTGAGGGATTGAGCATGAGAAATGATGGGCCTAAGGGCTTAATTTTAAGCTAATTGGGCTAAATTGGAACTTGTGGGCTTAAAATAAAATAGTGGGCCTTATATGGACGAAAATGAGAATAAAATGGGCCTCAATTATAGTCTAGAATATAAAATTTTAGGGCCCAATAGAGTATGTGGGCTTAGGGTTTGAAATTTGGCCTAAATATGCTAAAATGGGCTTAATAAGCTTGCCTTAAAATATGGGCTTGGGCCTCACTCGAAATTAATAAAAATAATGGGCCTTAAAATATTTAATTACTTATAATTAAATCATGGGCTTGTGAATAGTAGGTGAGCTTAGACCCAATTGGGCCTAATTCAACTTAATGGGCTGAAACTAACGAAAGAGCCATTGGGCCTTAGATATTGGGCTTAATTAAATATAATAAGATCAATTGGAATCCAAAAGGATTTTAAGATGTTAATTATGGGCCATCGATGGGCCGAGGTCTAATGATAGAGACTACGCTTAGGCCGGATTATTGGGTCTGATAGGACCAAGTCCTAAAATAAACGGGTTCCAAAGGGCGATGTTAACCACGACTGAGGTTCATTCGAGAGGATTGTACAGGGGAAGTAAACGGCTTAATATGGGACGTCTGATTGAACCTAAATGAGCGAGAATCCGCTTTTAGAGTACTAGGTACACATGTGGCCTGTTCTACTGAACGCGAGTAGCTCAGATGATTTCTAGAAATGCTTTGCTCCTGTACTCATGTACCTTCGTGAATGCATGCTCTGTGACTGATTCTCTGTTCGACATTGTTTGAGCACCATATTTCATGAGTATGGCATTAGTCACTGGGAGGTGTGACATGTTGGATGGGCCCTGATGCGTTGTTACGCGGGGAGTAGGGAGTATAAGGATGTTGTGCGCCCGGACGTGCTCGGCACGGGGTAGCTGGAGAGATAAGGGTGCCTACCCGGGTCTTAGTTTTGACGCTATGCGGGTTGAAGCACTGGGAGGATATTCTGCACCTGGGTCTTTGCGCGCTGGAGGCGTATATGCGGGTGCATGGACAATGGGTGATGTGCATTGAGGCACAAGCAATGAGCATTTGAACATTTGAGCATTGGCATATGGCATGCATGAGTATGAGACCTGAGGCGTGACACGCTGGTCAAGACGAAACTCTGGCAGTGCAAAATGAACATTGAAAACTGAATAATGAATCTGAGGTCATGGCATAGATGATAATCATTCACGTTATGCGAGACTGCCTTATTAAATGCATGCTTGCCTGTTTGGTTTGGCCTGTGTACGTTTACGTTTTATTGTGGTACCGCTGAGACCGTTTGGGTAGAGAGTGCTAGTTCGTCTTATTAATTGCCGGACATGACCCATCCAGTGAGCGTACCTCACCCTACGCGAGTCAGATGACCTGAAACCCTAGTTAATGGATAGGACCGATCCCACTAGTATACTCTATCCTACGCTAGGATTAGGGGTGAGCTTGCTGAGTCCTCGACTCACTGGCGGTGGTTGCCATATTTTCAGATCCCAGACGCCAGTGATGGCCGCACCCCCTGTGTTCTTTGGCCTGCCAGTGCAGATGGAGCCCGAGGTTACCCGCCATTACGATGAAAGTGCTACAATGTGGCTCAGACGACTGACTACTGTATGGGTGGATCAGGGAGGTCCCCAGTTTGTTCCCTATAAGTTTGAGGCCTGGCATAGAGAGGACGAGTTAGGTATGGAGGGACCCTTGAGAGATGCCCTGATACCCATGGGGGACGACCCTACTATTCTACGACCTGCTGTATATGGAGGTGAGGTGGTCGACCCCGACCCGATGTTGGAGCTGCCGTCCCCAGGACGCTCAGAGATAGACGGCCACGAGGAGGGCGACGCCATGGACACCGACCAGGAGGAGGATCCCGAGGAGCAGCTAGAGGACTGAGTTCTGCTGACGCTGGCCTAGTTCTTGGGAGATAGTGTAAGCGTAGGTATCGAGACCATGGGTTGAAATTTTCTTTTGGGGGTCTGTACCGAACGCCTTGTTAACATGTATATATGGATGCTTTGTGTTTCTCCTTTGTGTACTACCCCGATTTTCATATGTATGCATGTATGGATAGGAGGCACGCTTCCGCAGGTTTCAAGTTCAGGTTGACAGGATCATATGATGGTTTTGATGGACGCGCCGTCTGGTCGCGACGAAGGTAATTCCCTGGGCCGTCGTGTATCCTAGACCAGGCGAGCGCTGAGAAGAGATTTGAATGTATGAGCGGGATGTCGCGGGCTCGAGAGGGGCTCGGGGCGTGACATCCCCGCTCGAGTGGTATCAGAGCAAGGTCAGCTCAATACGAGACCGTTCGAGGATTTGGAGTGATAAGGCTGTTGATTTTGGGGTAGTTAAATAGACAGACCCTAGACCTAAGAATTAGGGAGGGTAGAATGCATGAATTGATTGGCGCATGTGATTGCTTAGTTCAATTAGTTTCCTAGAATAGACTGAGGCAATAGCAATTATGAACTGAATTGCAGGTGCGTCAGGACCTGAGGTAAGGTTCTAAAGCATAGCCCCATGAGTAGGGTGCTGGGATGATGACTGCTGATTTGCTGGTTGCTTATTGTTGATTGTTGTTTGTGGTTGTACGCTTAGTCGGCTGTCGCGCGCTGCTTGACCATCATGCATTGCATGATTTCTGCATTGAAAACAAAATGGTTTCAATTGGAAACTGTTTAAAAAGGGAGATTTGGATTTGAAAAGCACATGCATCTCATGTTGTTGGATCGGGTAACCGTCAGCCTGGTATGGGACAAGTTTGACGGGACGTCTAAAAACTGTAATGAAGCGTGGTATGGGACACGTGGAACGGGATTCTCCTTGGATATGGGTAACTTAGGACAACTGTTCGCACCAAGAAATGATGAGGGCGGGGAGTGGTCGCCGGGGCAGAGACCCGTTCAAGGAGCGGCTCCCGGCAGGCTTCTAGTTGAGGTGGCGAACAGAGTGGCCTAGGGTGTGCATTGACGGGGTTGAGTCTAGATGTCTACCAGGTTCAATTGCATTTAAGCTGCAGCGAATTTTACATGCATATTCATGTCAGTAGACGCGATAGCAGGCGAAAGCTTGTATGGTAGTTTAGATTACTAATTCCTGAAAGAATTACATCGGGTCCAGGAGTGGATAAGATTAGAAAGGATGAGCAATAGGGGCATAAGATCTAGCGCAGCCGCGTAGAGTTCACGAGCTCCAGCACCAGAAGGAGACTCTAGGATCGAAAAGTTGATGAGAATCTTGATTGAAGTCAGTAAATTGATGGGTAGGTAGGCGGTAAGAAGAACTGCCATTGTAGCCCCAGCAGCTGATGCCGCTCTGGCTGCTGTGAATGGAGCGAATGGGATAAGGGTAATTGAAATGGAGGTCGTCAGATACATCATGTGGTAGAGCAATTCCTGAAGCTGCAACTAATTGAGTTTGAGGGAGTGGAGGACCAGAAGTAAGTTTCTGCAGTTGAAGAACCAAGGATGGATGAGGTCTGGAAAATGTGGAAAGAAATAAGGGAATCCGATGGGCAGGCAGACTGAAGAAAGAGCTGCTATTGTTGCCCGAGCTGCAAAAGCTGTAGTGGCCACCGTGAACAGGGCCAATGAGATTGATAGGATCAACAGAAATATGAAATGGAGTCCATTAAATGCATTAGTAAGTGGAATTATTTTTGAAGGTGAAGTTATCTGATCTTGATGGAAATAGTTACCCTATGGACGGAAAAGTGAGAAAAAGGCGTTTGCTCTACTAAAGTGCTAAGATGAAGAGGGCGCTCGAGAGGAAAAAAAAAAGGATGGAAAAATTTCCTGAAGCTTCATCAAGAGTAAACATTTGTGGATGAGTATGAAAGCAAAATGTGAGGAAATTCAGAGGGTGTGTCAAGGAAAATAAAGATACTCTTATTGGATTGGGACGAGAATGTGCTTAAGCATGGCCAGTAAGACCTTTAAGATGTAAGGTTGTTCATACAGGTGAATAACAAGACAGACATTGCCGTAACAAGGATGATAGTTGCAGGAATTAGTTTTTGGGATTTATATATGGTCGAAGGATGGTGTAATCCCTGGGATAAAGTATTTCGATCTCATTAATGGTTATAGTCGGTTGAAGAAAGAGGTTAAGTGCTGAATGGTTGGCGGGCAAATCACAGCCTCTGGATGACTTTGACGTAGGCCGCATTAGCACTTCTGTTGCAAGAGAGCCCGTCGATAGACCGATCTAGTGGAAACGGTATGATAATGAGATGATAGGCATTTGTGGACTACATAGATTGAGGCTCAGATATATGTTGGAGAATAAGCTTGAAATATAAAGGGTTAGGCTTGAATCATGAGAGCTTGATGGATAGTTGTTTGGCACAATTCTAAATGTGGAGTTATGACACTTTGATGGTTTTAGTTGCCAAATCTCATGAGTGGCCAGAGTGAAGGTACAATCGGGGTTCGCTGATAAATTGATGGACATTAGAAAAGCTCAGGTGCAAAGTCGGATTGAAGGGTATGCTCAAAGTTTAATGGCGTAATGTATAAAGGAAGGATTAGCCAAAGTATACGATCGTGATTAAGAACTATTGATACCCAAACTTGAGGACATATTGTAGTGATTTAGCAAGTTGGTGATGGTAAGCTTAGGAGATAAGCTTTTGAATCTGAATCGTGAGAGCTTAAGGGATGACCCGCTCAAGAACATGATGATTATGAGGATGTTTCGAGTTTATATGATGATCAGGATGTAAAGTGTATAGATTTGATATAAGTAAGTGATCTACGAGGCGTACCAATCATTGAAGGAGTTGAGAAAAACCTGAGTTGCCCTGGAATGGCATAAGAATGAGCGACTGGTGAAAAAAAATGGTGACGATGATGTCCTGATAGGCTTGAATTTGGAAATTCTAATGGTTAGCCTTGGGAAATAGATCGGAGTTATGGAATTACGACGGCTCGATGTTGGAAGACTATAGGCTTGAATTGTGTCAGACCTTGATGGTTTAGATGAGATCCTTACAAAAAGTTCTAGATGATTGGATAAAATTCACAATGAGGCAAATGGTAAACCTGGACCATGAGTCGATTGGATTGCACGAGTTTGGTTCGTAATGAGGGGCGACAGGAAAAGCGTTGCGTTAGTTGGGATTTAAATGATCGATTCTGGAGATGATCATCGCCTATGGCATTTAGACATTGATGTTACAAGGGCCCATGAAGTACGTGACTGATGAGTAGGCACACGATGATTGTCACGCCCCGGATCCCCTCTCGGGAACGCGGCATCCCGTTCCTGCGGAAGATACACCTCGCGCTCGCCTGGTTCACGATAAGCGACGGCCCAGGGATACTTTCTCTTCGTCGCGACCAGACGACGCAACTTGCGCCAAATTCTCATACCTGCGGAAGCGTGCCTCCTATCCATACACACAAGCATACATAGCAAAGGGGTAGCAAAAATCAAGATAAGCAAAATCAGCATCCATAATATAATCAGCGTTAGGTACAGACTCCCAAAAAGAAACTACTAATCACAGATCTTCCTACGCTAACAACCAAATCCTCGAACCATCGAAATTCTGCCATAACTCAGTCCTCCTCGTCGGAATCCTCCACAGGGTCCTCCTCTGGATCCTCCTCCTCGGTATCCATCGCATCGCCCTCCTCGTGGCCATCTATCTCGGAGCGCCCTGGAGACGGCAACTCCTGCTTCGGGTCGGGGTCGATCACCTGGCCTCCATATTCTGCAGGCTGGAGCCAAAACGGGTCCTCCTCCATGGGAATCGGGGAATCTCTCTTGGGTCCCTCAAAGCCATGCGGGCCCTCTCTAAACCAAGCCTCGAATCTATGGGGCACTAAATAAGGACCTCCCTGATCTACGAGTACAGTCGTCACATGCCTATGCCACAGAGTAGCGTGCATATCAAAATAGAGGGTAACCTGGGTGTCCATCTGGATCGGCAGACCAAAAAGCATCGGTGGCACATCCATCACTGGTGACCTGGATCTGAAAAAGGTGGCAACCAACGCCAATGAGTCGAGGACTCAGCAAGCTCACCACTAATCCTAGCGTAGGGTAGGATATACAAGTGGGGTCGGTCCTAACCAGTAACTAGGGTTTGGTACCCGGAGTCCAACGCTTTCGATCTCCCCAGTTTTCATCACACCTCATATAGTCGGTACGAGTTTCATCACAATGGTTCATGCAATAAAGACGGGCAATATCAACAATCAGCAATCATGGTATGCAATGCCACAGGCCTCAAACGGCCATCATAGATCCCAAGGATCAGCCCGCCTATCACTCCAATTCCCATCAGGGCTCTACCAACAGTGCCACACGGCATGCCACGCTGCGTCTCGGACGCCTTATGCTGGCCTCCCTTTTCTCTCCATCTCCCATCAGGGCGCTACCAACAGTGCCACACGGCATAAATCTCGGTGCCACATAGGCCCGTACCACACTGCGTTTCTGACGCCTTACGTTGGTCTCCCTTTTCTCTCCACTTCCCCTCAGGGCACAATCTCATGTCACATTCCCAGTGACTCATGCAATGCTCTGAATGTATGTAGGGCCCAGATGATCACATCAATAATTCAACACAGAGCATGCATGCCAATAATCATAAGTGCAAGATAGAGCACATCAATCGACCAACTGATACATCTCATGATCAACGAGCCAAGCAGACGTAGATCAATTACCTCTATCCACGAAGTTTCGATAATCCAAGTCCGCCTCACATCTTAAACAAAAGTCTACTATACTATCAATTATCCAAGGACAATCCACTAATCGAGCCCATATAAACCAAGGTCTAATCTAATGAAGGGCCTCTAATTACTCAAGCTAAGTTCGACTGGGCCTAAGGCCCACTTCAATAGTTGAGGTCCAATAATTAATTATTAAATTAATTCATATGGGTTGGGCCTATTATTTTATTAATTTCGTGCAAGGCCCAAGCCCATTTCTAAAGGTTTACTATTCAAGCCCATATTCATTATTTTAGGCCCAATTTGAATACCCAAGCCCATATACATTTTTGGGTTTCATTCTTTAATGTTCATGGACTTAATTTAGGCCCAATTTAAGTGAATTTTCGTCCATTAGTGGCCCATTAACTAAATTTGGCCCATCTTGATTAGTTTTGGCCCAGTTACTAAATTTTAAGGCTTCCAAGCCCATTATTATCCTTTGGCCCATTAGGTACACGCCTAAGCCCACATTTGCAGCCCACTAATCATGATTTCAAGGCCCCCTTAGTTTGCTATTCACGTCCACAAGCAAGCCTACTAATTGTATCTTGGCCCGATAGTTCGTTTTTGATCAAATTAGTGTGATTTAGGCCCTCCAAGCCCAATTGCACCTCACGGCCTCTTTACCACACGCCTAAAGCAACATTCACAGCCCATATGGAATAATTTCAAGCCCTAATAACTCATGGACAGCCCCCTCCTTTGGCCCAAACATGATTCTCACAAGATAGCTTAAGGTAAATTGTACATCAACCCATCTTAGCTACATAACAAGCCTAACCATCTCTAGCACACCCTTCCACATGCATATACTACTAACCTAAACTAGAATTAGGAGTAAAGCTTACCTTAGATGAGCCGAAATGAAGACGAAGACGACGAAGGCTCAACCGGCCGGTTGTGGATTTCACGGCTCAAAGGGGAACAAGGGCTGTTCGCGGAAGGTTTGACCACCTTCAAGAGCTCCACGGACCTAAATGTGTGAGTTCTAGACATTAGAAAGGTTGTGGAAGAGAGTGGACCAAGCCTGGGGCGGCCCGAAGGCTCTCGGCCAAGCCGATGATGGCGGACGACGACGACGGTGAGGGACGGCAAGGGCTGGTCGGGCGGCAAGGGGTCTTCAAGGCCATGAAAATATGAAGGAGAGGGCTTAGAAGACTTACCAAGATGAGGATGAGGGCTGATGGTGGCGGCTAGCTTTGGCCGAACGACGGCGGCGACGGTGGAGACGGCTCGGCCAAGGAGAAACCGTGAGGGGGAGAGATTTCGGGAGGGAGAGAGAGATGAGAGAGAGAGCCGAATGAGAGAATGAGGGAGGAGAGAGAGAAGAGAGAGTTTAATTCAAGTGATGAGTGGGTTAGGTAGGCCAAATAGTATTAGAATAGTGACTTGGATATGACTTGTACTTGACAAGTTGATGGATGGATTGATGGGTTGACTTTCATGGCAAATTGTGCTATGATTTGATTGATGGATTGACAAGACATTGATTGATTTGACAACTGATTTGACTTGCCTCGATTTGCGTGCCAAATGCACCGATCGGGTCTCGAGAGCGAACGAATTTTAGACAGGATTTGATTTCGATTAGTCGAATCTACTCTCAAAAATCCTAATTCTATTAATCCTAAGGACTGAGCATTTACCGGGGGCATTTCGGTCATTTTTCATTGACGTCTTGCTTCTCGACGTACACCGGCTGTCTGCCCTTCTGGCGACATTTCTGAAACTGACTTTATTTCTTAATTGCGTTTGTCTTACTAATTCGATTGTCCGAAGTCGAATTTCATTTCGTGGTCAATTTCATTAATTTACGACTCTGTCTCTGTCCCAGACCAACGGGCGGCTGTTTGGAAAATTTTCCCCAGTTAGCCTTTCCCCTTCGGTTGGTCATCTCAGGGTAGCTAATCCTGAGTGAGCGTCGATCAGAGGGTATTAACGAAGTGTCTCCATTCTTTTAGAAATTCCGATATTTGGGTCGAATTTTCAGACTGTTACAATTCTTCCCTTCTTATAAAAATTTCGTCCTCGAAATTTACATCCACCAATCCTTACAACAAAATGGAGATTACATCGATCTACTCAAACAGATACGGGTACTTCTTCTTCATTTCGTCCTCGCTTTCCCAAGTCGCTCCTTCAGTCCCATGGTGCTCCCAGATAACCTTGACCAGCGGTATTGTCTTGTTCCTCAAGACTTGCTCCTTACGATCTTCTATCCTTACTGGTCTTTCCACGTATGAGACGCGGTCATCCACTTCAATGACTTCATGATCGAGTATATGGCCAGGGTCCGGCTCGTACTTTCGAAGCATCGAAACATGAAACACATTATGAATCTGCGATAAGTTCGGCGGCAGTGCAAGACGATAAGCTAATGTCCCGATCTTCTCCAAAATCTCGAATGGCCCAACAAATCCTGGACTCAGCTTTCCTTTCTTGCCAAACCGAAATAGTCCTCGCATCGGCGACACCTTCAGAAACACATGATCTCCAACTTGGAATTCCAATGGCTTACGTCTCTTGTCTGCATAACTCTTCTGCCTACTCTGTGCAGTCCTCAATCTGTCTCTGATCACTCTGACTGCCTCAACTGACTGCTGCACTAATTCTGGGCCTGTTATGCTTTTCTCACCAACTTCGTCCCAACAGATTGGCGTTCTACAGGCCCTTCCATACAGTGCCTCAAATGGTGCCATTTTGATACTCTGCTGGTAGCTGTTGTTGTAGGCGAATTCCACTAAGTGTAACTGCTCTTCCCAGCCTCCTTTGAAATCAATCACACAAGCTCTCAGCATGTCTTCCAAAGTCTGTATCGTCCTTTCCGATTGACCATCTGTCTGAGGGTGGTAAGCTGTACTGAATCTTAACTCTGTTCCCAGCGCACCCTGCAGACTCTTCCAAAATGTAGCGGTGAAGCGAGGATCTCTGTCTGATACAATACTTACTGGTACCCCATGAAATCTCACTATCTGCCTCACGTACAATTCAGCCAACTTCTCCAAGGTAGAGTCCTTTCGTACTGCAATGAAATGAGCTGATTTCGTCAGTCTGTCCACTATTACCCAAATCGAATCATTGCCTCTCTGACTTCTTGGCAATCCCGTCACGAAATCCATAGTGACATGCTCCCATTTCCACTCTGGAATCTCTAATGGTTGCAGTAGTCCTCCAGGCTTACAATGCTGTGCCTTTACTTGCTGACAGGTCAGACACTTAGCTACATGCTTAGCCACATCCACCTTCATTCCATTCCACCAATAGTGCTGACGCAAATTCTGATACATCTTAGTACTCCCTGGATGAATACTGTAGTTACTTCTGTGTGCCTCGGACAAAATCTTTTCCTTTAGCGCCTCGTCATTAGGTACGCACAGACGTCCTTTAAACCTTAATACTCCATATGTAGTCACTTGGAACTCAGCCTTTCTCTCCTCTGCATTCATCATCACAATCTTCTGAATGTCCGGGTCCGTAGATTGCATCTCCTTGATTCTTAGCTGAATCTCTGGTTCGATCTGCAACGTAGCCATCAGACTCGAGAGGTTTCCTACCTCGACCTTGAACTCAGAATCTCTGATTTCCTCCAGTAATGTCCACTCCTTGACCATCATATGCGCAATGCTCGACTTCCTACTCAGAGCATCTGCCACTTTATTCGCCTTTCCTGGATGGTACAAAATATTGCAGTCGTAGTCCTTCAACAGCTCCATCCAACGACGCTGTCTCATATTCAGCTCCTTCTGCGAAAACAGATACTTCAAACTCTGATGGTCCGTAAAAATCTGGAATTTCTCTCCCACTAGATAATGCCTCCAAATCTTCAATGCAAAGACAATCGCAGCTAACTCCAAGTCGTGCGTCGGGTAATTCATCTCATGCGGCCTCAACTGTCGAGATGCATAAGCTACCACTCGTCCATGCTGCATCAAGACACACCCCAATCCTCTTAATGACGCATCGCTGTATATCTCAAATCCTCCTGGTCCAGACGGAATGGTTAAGACTGGTGCGGAAGTCAATCGATCCTTCAACTCCTGAAAACTCTCCTCGCATTTCTCAGTCCATTGAAACTTTGTTTCCTTCTTCAACAAACGCGTCAGAGGAGACGCTATCACAGAGAATCTTTCCACGAAGCGTCTATAATACCCAGCCAATCCAAGGAAACTTCGCACTTCCGTCACGGTCGTAGGTCTCAGCCATTTCTCCACAGCCTCTATCTTTGCTGGATCCACTGATATTCCTTCTCCAGATACTATATGTCCAAGGAACGCCACTCTGCTTAACCAAAACTCACACTTACTAAACTTCGCATACAGCGAGTGTTCTCTTAACGTCTGCAGGACAATCCTTAAGTGTTCTTCGTGGTCCTCAGAACTCTTCGAATACACCAATATGTCATCAATGAAGACTATCACAAACTGATCCAAAAACTCCTTGAACACTCGATTCATCATGTCCATAAATGCGGCCGGAGCATTCGTCAATCCAAACGGCATAACTGTGAACTCATAGTGCCCATACCTCGTCCGAAAGGCAGTCTTGGGCACGTCCTCCTTCTTAATCCTCAATTGGTGATAGCCTGTCCTTAGGTCTATCTTGGAGAACACACATGCACCTTGAAGTTGGTCGAACAGGTCATCAATCCTTGGTAGAGGATACTTATTCTTGATCGTCACTTGGTTCAGCTGTCTGTAATCGATGCACAGTCTTAGTGATCCATCCTTCTTCTTGACAAATAGCACCGGAGCTCCCCATGGTGAAGCACTGGGGCGGATAAATCCTTTATCCAGCAGCTCTTGCATTTGCACTTTCAATTCCTTCAACTCCGACAACGACATCCTATACGGTGCTTTCGAGATCGGCTCCGTTCCAGGTGCCAATTCGATCATAAATTCTACTTCACGCTCTGGTGGCAAGCCAGGCAGTTCTTGAGGAAATACATCTGGATACTCACTTACTACAGGCACTTCTTCTAACTTCATTTCTAGGGCAGACGAATCTAATACTGATGCCAGAATTCCCAGGCAACCTTCATCCATTAACTTGGTCGCCTCTAAAGATGAGATCCAAGGAATCGACGTTCCTCCACGATTTCCCTTAAATTCATACCCAGGGTGGCCTACTGGGTTTAGCTGTATGATACTCCTACTACAGTCTACCACTGCACCATGCCTAACCAACCAATCCATGCCAACAATCACGTCGAAATCATACATGGGCAGAACAGCTAAGTTAATTTCTTCTTGCCTATCGCCCAGAGCTAACTTACACCCCTTACATCCTAACGCAATAATTACTCTATCCTTCAACGGGGTGGTTACATGCAAGGTCACATCCAATGGCTTAACATTCATCCCAGACAACTCGACAAAATGTGCAGATACGAAAGAGTACGACGCTCCCGGATCAAACAAGGCATAAGCGGTATGACCACAGAGAGAAACGGTACCTGTGATCACCCCTGGCGCATTCTCAGCGTCCTTGCGCGCCATTGCATACACTCGTCCCTGAGCAGGCGGACGGTGCTGGTTTCCTTGCGGAGCGTTCACCATCTGCGGCTGTTGCTATTGTTGGTGCCGGAACGGGGGTCTCTGACCCTTCCTCGGGCAGTCCCTCAGAATATGCCCCGTTTGGCCACATCCAAAGCAGCCTCCAGTCTTCCTCGGGCAAGGGCTGTTCCCATGCCTCCTGCCACAGTCACGGCAGACCTGATTCCCAGGGAACGATGGCTTTCCCAGGGTTCTCCTTGCAGGCGGGACAAACCTGCGGTTGTCCTTCATTGGCCTCTTGCCAAAGTCTCTGAAGTTCCCCCTTGGCGCAAACCGCGATCCAGATGCGGCGGCCTTTTCTTGCAGATCCCGCTCTATCGCCAGAGCACGCTCATAAATCTCATTGTAGTCCCTTAGCCCAGTGGCGATGATCATACTCTTCAACTCGGGCCTCAATCCTTCCCTGAATCTCCTGGCCTTATCCCATGGGTCGTCAATCAGCCTTCGTGCGAACTTGGACAGTCTGGCAAATTCACCTTCATACTGGTCCACAGTCAGTGATCCTTGGCGGAGCCTGATGAACTCTTCCATTTTCCTTTCCTGGGCTGCCTCAGAGAAATACTTGCCATTAAATGCTGCACAGAAAGCGGTCCAGTTTGGCCTCATGCCATCCGGAAAGACTCGCCCTCTAGTGGCCTTCCACCAGTCATCTGCAGTCCCTTGAAGCTGATAAGTTGCCAACGAGACCTTTTCCTCATCTGCGCAACCCAACACAGTAAAAGCCTTCTCCAGCTGCTCAATCCACAAGGCAGCTACCTCGGGACCACCACTGCCATCAAACTTCGACGGCTGCAACTTCAGAAACTGCTCCACCATATGATGAGTCTGACGTCCACCATTTCCATGCCCATTGCCTCCATTGGCTCCATTCGCAGCGGCCAAGGCGGCCTCAGCTGCTTGGGCAACAGTGGCAGCTCTCTCAGCAGCTTGCCTAGCCATCAAGTTACTCACTTCAGTCAGAACTCTCATCATCTCTTCGATCCTAGGGTCCCCTTCAGACTCAGGAGCCCTCGAGCTCGATGCACCAGCAGTCGGTCTTCTGCCCCTATTGCTCATCCTCGCTAAAACTCACACCTAAAACAACGAAATTCCCATTCAGGAATCCGGAACTTTAAATCTAACAACCAAGCTTTCGTCTACTGTCGCGTCCACTGACATGTATATGCATGTAAATAATCGCTGCAGCTTAAATGCAGTTGAACCCGGTCGACATCTAGACTCAACCCTGCAAATGCATAACCCAGGCCACTCTATTCGCAACCTCAACTAGAAGCCTGTCGGGAGCCGCTTCCTTGATCAGGTCTTTGCCCCGGCGACCACTCCTCGCCCTCATCGTTTCTTGGTGCGAACAGTTGTCCTAAGAAATTCATAGACAAAGAGAATCCCACTCCACGTGTCCCATACCACGCTTCATCACAGTTTTTAGACGTCCCGTCAATCCTGTCCCATACCAGGCTGACGGTCACCAAATCCAACAACATGAATGCATGCATTTCTTTCAAAATCCAAATCTCCTTTTTCAACAATGATTTTCCATTTCTAAACCATTTTGCTTTCGGTGCAGAAATCATGCAATGCATGATGGTCAAGCAGCGCGCGACAGCCGACTAGGCATACAATCACATGCAATACCTCACAGACTAACATTCAGCAATCAGCAATTAAGCGCCCAACTCATGGGGCTCTGCCTTAGAACCTTACCTCAGGTCCTGACGCACCTGCAGCTTAGCACAAAACACCTTGTCCAAAGGCTACTCTAAACAATCGATTCTGCTAGGCAATCACATGCGCCAATCAAATCATGCATTCTACCCTTCCTAATCCTTAGGTCTAGGGTCTATCTATCTAACTACCCCAAAATCAACATCCTTATCACTCCAAAACCTCGAACTGTCTCATATCGAGCTGACCTTGCTCTGATACCACTCGAACGGGGATGTCACGCCCTGGATCCCCTCTCGGGAACGCGGCATCCCGTTCCTGCGGAAGATACACCTCGCGCTCGCCTGGTTCACGATAAGCGACGGCCCAGGGATACTTTCTCTTCGTCGCGACCAGACGACGCAACTTGCGCCAAATTCTCATACCTGCGGAAGCGTGCCTCCTATCCATACACACAAGCATACATAGCAAAGGGGTAGCAAAAATCAAGATAAGCAAAATCAGCATCCATAATATAATCAGCGTTAGGTACAGACTCCCAAAAAGAAACTACTAATCACAGATCTTCCTACGCTAACAACCAAATCCTCGAACCATCGAAATTCTGCCATAACTCAGTCCTCCTCGTCGGAATCCTCCACAGGGTCCTCCTCTGGATCCTCCTCCTCGGTATCCATCGCATCGCCCTCCTCGTGGCCATCTATCTCGGAGCGCCCTGGAGACGGCAACTCCTGCTTCGGGTCGGGGTCGATCACCTGGCCTCCATATTCTGCAAGCTGGAGCCAAAACGGGTCCTCCTCCATGGGAATCGGGGAATCTCTCTGGGGTCCCTCAAAGCCATGCAGACCCTCTCTAAACCAAGCCTCGAATCTATGGGGCACTAAATAAGGACCTCCCTGATCTACGAGTACAGTCGTCACATGCCTATGCCACAGAGTAGCGTGCATATCAAAATGGAGGGTAACCTGGGTGTCCATCTGGATCGGCAAACCAAAAAGCATCGGTGGCACATCCATCACTGGTGACCTGGATCTGAAAAAGGTGGCAACCAACGCCAGTGAGTCGAGGACTCAGCAAGCTCACCACTAATCCTAGCGTAGGGTAGGATATACAAGTGGGGTCGGTCCTAACCAGTAACTAGGGTTTGGTACCCGGAGTCCAACGCTCTCGATCTCCCCAGTTTTCATCACACCTCATATAGTCGGTACGAGTTTCATCACAATGGTTCATGCAATAAAGACGGGCAATATCAACAATCAGCAATCATGGTATGCAATGCCACAGGCCTCAAACGGCCATCATAGATCCCAAGGATCAGCCCGCCTATCACTCCAATTCCCATCAGGGCTCTACCAACAGTGCCACACGGCATGCCACGCTGCGTCTCGGACGCCTTATGCTGGCCTCCCTTTTCTCTCCATCTCCCATCAGGGCGCTACCAACAGTGCCACACGGCATAAATCTCGGTGCCACATAGGCCCGTACCACACTGCGTTTCTGACGCCTTACGTTGGTCTCCCTTTTCTCTCCACTTCCCCTCAGGGCACAATCTCATGTCACATTCCCAGTGACTCATGCAATGCTCTGAATGTATGCAGGGCCCAGATGATCACATCAATAATTCAACACAGAGCATGCATGCCAATAATCATAAGTGCAAGACAGAGCACATCAATCGACCAACTGATACATCTCATGATCAACGAGCCAAGCAGACGTAGATCAATTACCTCTATCCACAAAGTTTCGATAATCCAAGTCCGCCTCACATCTTAAACAAAAGTCTACTATACTATCAATTATCCAAGGACAATCCACTAATCGAGCCCATATAAACCAAGGTCTAATCTAATGAAGGGCCTCTAATTACTCAAGCTAAGTTCGACTGGGCCTAAGGCCCACTTCAATAGTTGAGGTCCAATAATTAATTATTAAATTAATTCATATGGATTGGGCCTATTATTTTATTAATTTCGTGCAAGGCCCAAGCCCATTTCTAAAGGTTTACTATTCAAGCCCATATTCATTATTTTAGGCCCAATTTGAATACCCAAGCCCATATACATTTTTGGGTTTCATTCTTTAATGTTCATGGACTTAATTTAGGCCCAATTTAAGTGAATTTTCGTCCATTAGTGGCCCATTAACTAAATTTGGCCCATCTTGATTAGTTTTGGCCCAGTTACTAAATTTTAAGGCTTCCAAGCCCATTATTATCCTTTGGCCCATTAGGTACACGCCTAAGCCCACATTTGCAGCCCACTAATCATGATTTCAAGGCCCCCTTAGTTTGCTATTCACGTCCACAAGCAAGCCTACTAATTGTATCTTGGCCCGATAGTTCGTTTTTGATCAAATTAGTGTGATTTAGGCCCTCCAAGCCCAATTGCACCTCACGGCCTCTTTACCACACGCCTAAAGCAACATTCACAGCCCATATGGAATAATTTCAAGCCCTAATAACTCATGGACAGCCCCCGCCTTTGGCCCAAACATGATTCTCACAAGATAGCTTAAGGTAAATTGTACATCAACCCATCTTAGCTACATAACAAGCCTAACCATCTCTAGCACACCCTTCCACATGCATATACTACTAACCTAAACTAGAATAAGGAGTAAAGCTTACCTAAAACGGGAAGGAACGAGCAGCGACGACGGAGAGAGTACCGGCGGTCCGTGGGGTTCAACGGACGACGGGAAGGGACGGCGGCACGGGGGCTGCTCACGGCTGTTCCACGGAGTTCCAAGGGTCCTAAGGTGACCATTTACCAAGCCAAAGTCGTGAGGAATGGAAGGGAACAAAGTGGAATAAGTTCGGGTTCAAATGGAAGCGAAACGACGAAGAAAACGACGATGAGGAGGCGGGCTGTTTCGGGCTCTTCGTGGGGGTTCAAACCATGGGAAATGAACAAGAACAAGTTAAGGGACTTACCAAGAGGTGAGGAGACGACGAAGGATGGCCAACGACGACGGCAAGGGCGGCGGCACGGCCGGCGGAGGCGGACGGACGGGCGGAGGGGGAGTGAGCCGAGAGAGAAAATGAGGGAGAGAGGAGAAAGAAGAAAAAAATGAAGGAGAGGAGAGAGAGGGGAGGGCCGGCCGAAACTTTAGGAGAGAGAGAGAGAATGCCAAAATTCAAAATAAGATAATGGGTTAGGTTGAATAGTGTAGAATAGTGTAGGTGATGAGACTTGTACTTTGACATGATTTGATTGACATTCTAGGGAATTGAACCATGATTGACTTGTCTTGGAAATTGTGCCATGATGTGACTGATTGATTGACAAGACATTGATTGATTTGACAACTGATTTGACTTGCCTCGATTTGCGTGCCAAATGCACCGATCGGGTCTCGAGCGCGAACGAATTTTAGACAGGATTTGATTTCGATTAGTCGAATCTACTCTCAAAAATCCTAATTCTATTAATCCTAAGGACTGAGCATTTACCGGGGGCATTTCGGTAATTTTCCATTGACGTCTTGCTTTTCGACGTACACCGGCTGTCTGCCCTTCTGGCGACATTTCTGAAACTGACTTTATTTCTTAATTGTGTTTGTCTTACTAATTCGATTGTCCGAAGTCGGATTTCATTTCGTGGTCAATTTCATTAATTTACGACTCTGTCTCTGTCTCAGACCAACGGGCGGCTGTTTGGAAAATTCTCCCCAGTTAGCCTTTCCCCTTCGGTTGGTCATCTCAGGGTAGCTAATCCTGAGTGAGCGTCGATCAGAGGGTATTAACGAAGTGTCTCCATTCTTTTAGAAATTCCGATATTTTGGTCGAATTTTCAGACTGTTACAATGATGGTAGAATGCTAAGGGTGGACTAAACTTGAGTTTGGAGATAAGGATGCTGACTCTAAATGTAGACCTCGATCGGACGAGATGATTGAGATCTCGATGCGAGTAATGACCAAATAGAGTACTCCACATTGGTTCCAAGTGATTGGTTTTATATAAATTGGTCGTTTACAATGTTTGGAGGTTTAAGTGAAGACAGAAACTAAGGGTTTAAAAATTAAGTGGTATACGAGGCAAGTGGAAAAAAAAAATTTGAGGATATTCATGCATTACGACAGTCTGTGGCATCGAGGCGAAGACAAGAGAAAGGCGCATGTATGAGGTCGTTTTTTTAATTCTAGCAGTCAGGTTGCGATATGAGCTTGACAAGAGGTAATTCAAGGAGTGATACCAAAGACTAGGAGCTTTGACATGTAAAATTGATATCACAAGTTGGCAAGATGAACTTGGTAAGTCCTTGGTGATAAGAGCTGGACTATTTAAGAAATGAGATGGATGCTCCACGCCTGAGTTACACCATATAGATCGACGATCATAGAGATTGAGTTAGGAGCCTCCTTGGTATTGTTAAGAGGGTGTAATTGAAAGTTGTGACCAAACGAATCCATGAGCTTCAAACTGTCGATGACCCGTGTTAAAGATTACTTTTGTAGGATGTGAAGACTCCAAAGGAGTAGATACCAGAGTAACACAGCGGAAAATGAGAAAGGGTGTAAAAGGAATCAAAGGAAGATATATGAAAGCTAGCTCGACAAACCTTAAAGGAGGATAGGAAAAGTGACTTCACCCAGTAGAGTACGCATGATGGTAAGTGCCAACAAAAGATCAGGATGTTAGTAATGGAATCACTGGATGGTAGAGAGAGAAAAGGGAATTCTCTTGTGCTAGGATGAGATTGGTAAAAGAATTATAGTAGACTCAAAGTTATTCTAACAGTTGTTGGTGCAATCAAGTGATATGAGAAAGATCAAGGGCTGTTCAAAGTTGCCAAGATTGTCAGATGGATAAGCGGCGCAAACCTTGGGATCTTAAATGAGAGCTTTGTGTACCCTTAATCATGAGATCGATAGGCGAATGGTGAAATGGTACATGTGACGGAATTGATACGCATGTAATATAGAAAGGGATAAGTCTGGAGAATACCATAAAGCGAAAATAGTCGTTTGAGAAAGGTAAAGAAATGATTAAAGCCCCACTGCTCTTTCAGGGTGTTTTGGTGAGATGTCTCTAGTGAGAAATGTCAAAGTGCCTTGGAAGTGTTGGTGAAAGTCAAGTGATTGAGATTTGCACCTCCGTAATAATTGGAGAGGACCACTATTGTGCGATCAGGGCGATTCATGATGAGACCCACACGAACTAGTTGGCTGGTGATCCGATAGTATCGTGATGGGGGTGAATGTGCTTGAATTGAAAGACCGTAACCAACAAAGTCCCAGGCATGGCATCTGGAAGTAGCATCGTGAAGAAGGGGCTGAGATGTATCATATCCTAGATATAAGGGATGCTCTATTTAGAGAGATGAGACGGACTCAATGGTTTTGAAGTAGGCCGTATGGATAAGCAAGAGTGAGAATGGATTGGGCTTATCCATAAGGAAATGTTAAGAAACTATAGGTTGACGTTGATAAATGGACCTACAAGAAATTCAGGTCGATGAGAGTTCTTTTGAATAGTTGAGATTGCAGAATGTAGTGAAAAAGAAAGACGAGGGATCAAAAGTGCGCAGTAGAAGATTAATTAGGCCATATAGTCGAAGGAAGTAGCAAACGTGAGATGGTTACATGTTGGGAAACGAAGAAAAAGGCAAGTTTCGAGGACGAAACTTTTTTTTAGGAGGGAAGAATTGTGACATTCTGGATTTTCGACCCATTTCCGGAATTTATAAATTGAATGGATATACTTCATTAATACGCTCTAGTTAAGCCTTACTCGAGTCTGATCAACTCGAGATGACCAACCGAAGGGGAATGGTTACCTAGGAAATTTTCCTAAACAGCCGCCCGTTGGTCTGAGATTTCGATAGAGTCGTAAATTAATGAATTTGGCCACGAGATGAATTCCGGTATTGGACAATCGAGTTTCTAAGATGGTCACAATGGAGAAATGGATTTAGTTTCAGAAATGTCGCCCGAAGGGCAGACAGCCGGTGCACGTCGCGAAGCAAGACGTGAATGGAAAATTACCGAAATGCCCTCGGTAAATGCTCAGTCCTTAGAATTAGTTAAATTAGGATTTTTGAGAGTAGATTCGGTAGATCCAAACCAAATCCAGTCCGAAGTTCGTTCGCGCTCGGGACCCGATCGGTGCATTTGGCACACAAATCGAGGTAAGTCAAATCAAGCGTCAAATCAATTAATGTCCCATCAATCAATCCATCAAATCAAATCAATCAATCATGGCACAAGTTTCAAGACAAATCCATCAATCAAGTCAAAGTACAAAAGTACACATCAAGTCTCATTCAAATCTTATCAAAGTACATGTCAACCTCACATCCCCATTAATTACCCCACCTACCATTGTACTTTGACAAGAAGCCTAGTCTCATCCAATCTTTCCAAGATCACATCAAGTACACCTACTCCACTATTCATCTTTTGGCATTTTCCACATTACAATCTCCACTCTCTCTCTCTCCTCCCTCTTCCTCTCATTTTGGCCGAAAATTCCTCTCCTCCCTCTCTTCTTCTTCTTCTTCCTCTTGTTTTCCTCTTCGGCCGCCCGTGAACGCCGTCCGTGCCGCCGCCGTTCCGCCGGTGCTCCACCACCGTCGACCACCCATCTTCCTCCTCCCACTTTGGTAAGTCTTCTAAGCTTAATCCTTTTCATTTTCGTGACTTGGTGCCCCTCGAAGAAGCCCCGACCAGCCCGCTCTCTCTCTTGTGCTCTTCCTTCATCGTCGTTGTACCATGAAGACTCGGGCTGTCCAAGCCACTCCACACTCTCCCTCCACCTTTCTAACACCTAAATCCAACCTATTCATGTCTAGGGAGTCCCACGAAGGTGTTGAAACCGCTTCCCAAGCCGTCGTCCAACTCTTCTTGGCCGAGAGCCTACACGGCCGTTCTTGGCTCCATCGTCCGTTCTCGTCGTTCTCAACCCATTCAAGGTAAGCCACACTCCTAATCTTAGCCTAGGAATGGTTTATGCAAGTGTGGTTGATTAGTTTAGAGATCTATGTGTGGTCCCATGTTGATTAGTGAGTAATTATGTATAATGGGCTTTAGACTAATATGAGAAATGGACGTTGGGCCATGGGTAGTGGCTGGTCATATTTATTTGGGCTTCGAATAGGTTGATGTGGGCTGCAAATTGAGGGATTGAGCATGAGAAATGATGGGCCATGTGAGTTGTTGGGCTTAAGGGCTTAATTTTAAGCTAATTGGGCTAAATTGGAACTTGTGGGCTTAAAATAAAATAGTGGGCCTTATATGGACGAAAATGAGAATAAAATGGGCCTCAATTATAGTCTAGAATATAAAATTTTAGGGCCCAATAGAGTATGTGGGCTTAGGGTTTGAAATTTGGCCTAAATATGCTAAAATGGGCTTAATAAGCTTGCCTTAAAATATGGGCTTGGGCCTCACTCGAAATTAATAAAAATAATGGGCCTTAAAATATTTAATTACTTATAATTAAATCATGGGCTTGTGAATAGTAGGTGAGCTTAGACCCAATTGGGCCTAATTCAACTTAATGGGCTGAAACTAACGAAAGAGCCATTGGGCCTTAGATATTGGGCTTAATTAAATATAATAAGATCAATTGGAATCCAAAAGGATTTTAAGATGTTAATTATGGGCCATCGATGGGCCGAGGTCTAATGATAGAGACTACGCTTAGGCCGGATTATTGGGTCTGATAGGACCAAGTCCTAAAATAAACGGGTTCCAAAGGGCGATGTTAACCACGACTGAGGTTCATTCGAGAGGATTGTACAGGGGAAGTAAACGGCTTAATATGGGACGTCTGATTGAACCTAAATGAGCGAGAATCCGCTTTTAGAGTACTAGGTACACATGTGGCCTGTTCTACTGAACGCGAGTAGCTCAGATGATTTCTAGAAATGCTTTGCTCCTGTACTCATGTACCTTCGTGAATGCATGCTCTGTGACTGATTCTCTGTTCGACATTGTTTGAGCACCATATTTCATGAGTATGGCATTAGTCACTGGGAGGTGTGACATGTTGGATGGGCCCTGATGCGTTGTTACGCGGGGAGTAGGGAGTATAAGGATGTTGTGCGCCCGGACGTGCTCGGCACGGGGTAGCTGGAGAGATAAGGGTGCCTACCCGGGTCTTAGTTTTGACGCTATGCGGGTTGAAGCACTGGGAGGATATTCTGCACCTGGGTCTTTGCGCGCTGGAGGCGTATATGCGGGTGCATGGACAATGGGTGATGTGCATTGAGGCACAAGCAATGAGCATTTGAACATTTGAGCATTGGCATATGGCATGCATGAGTATGAGACCTGAGGCGTGACACGCTGGTCAAGACGAAACTCTGGCAGTGCAAAATGAACATTGAAAACTGAATAATGAATCTGAGGTCATGGCATAGATGATAATCATTCACGTTATGCGAGACTGCCTTATTAAATGCATGCTTGCCTGTTTGGTTTGGCCTGTGTACGTTTACATTTTATTGTGGTACCGCTGAGACCGTTTGGGTAGAGAGTGCTAGTTCGTCTTATTAATTGCCGGACATGACCCATCCAGTGAGCGTACCTCACCCTACGCGAGTCAGATGACCTGAAACCCTAGTTAATGGATAGGACCGATCCCACTAGTATACTCTATCCTACGCTAGGATTAGGGGTGAGCTTGCTGAGTCCTCGACTCACTGGCGGTGGTTGCCATATTTTCAGATCCCAGACGCCAGTGATGGCCGCACCCCCTGTGTTCTTTGGCCTGCCAGTGCAGATGGAGCCCGAGGTTACCCGCCATTACGATGAAAGTGCTACAATGTGGCTCAGACGACTGACTACTGTATGGGTGGATCAGGGAGGTCCCCAGTTTGTTCCCTATAAGTTTGAGGCCTGGTATAGAGAGGACGAGTTAGGTATGGAGGGACCCTTAAGAGATGCCCTGATACCCATGGGGGACGACCCTACTATTCTACGACCTGCTGTATATGGAGGTGAGGTGGTCGACCCCGACCCGATGTTGGAGCTGCCGTCCCCAGGACGCTCAGAGATAGACGGCCACGAGGAGGGCGACGCCATGGACACCGACCAGGAGGAGGATCCCGAGGAGCAGCTAGAGGACTGAGTTCTGCTGACGCTGGCCTAGTTCTTGGGAGATAGTGTAAGCGTAGGTATCGAGACCATGGGTTGAAATTTTCTTTTGGGGGTCTGTACCGAACGCCTTGTTAACATGTATATATGGATGCTTTGTGTTTCTCCTTTGTGTACTACCCCGATTTTCATATGTATGCATGTATGGATAGGAGGCACGCTTCCGCAGGTTTCAAGTTCAGGTTGACAGGATCATATGATGGTTTTGATGGACGCGCCGTCTGGTCGCGACGAAGGTAATTCCCTGGGCCGTCGTGTATCCTAGACCAGGCGAGCGCTGAGAAGAGATTTGAATGTATGAGCGGGATGTCGCGGGCTCGAGAGGGGCTCGGGGCGTGACACTCAGCCTTCCTCTCATCTGCATTCATCATCACAATCTTCTGGATATCTAGATCCGTAGACTGCAACTCCTTGATCCTTAGCTGAATCTCTGGTTCAATCTGCAAGGTGGCCATCAGACTTGAGAGGTTTCCTACCTCGACCTTAAACTCAGAATCTCTGATTTCTTCCAGCAATGTCCACTCCTTGACCATCATATGCGCAATGCTCGACTTCCTGCTCAGAGCATCCGCCACCTTAGTCGCATTTCCTGGGTGGTACAGAATATCGCAGTCGTAGTCCTTCAACAGCTCCATCCAACGACGCTGCCTCATATTCAGTTCTTTCTGTGAAAACAAATACTTCAAACTCTGATGGTTCGTGTAGATCTGAAATTTCTCTCCCACCAAATAATGCCTCCAAATCTTCAGCGCGAACACTTTGGCAGCTAACTCCAGGTCATGCGTCGGGTAGTTCATCTCATGCGGCCTTAACTGTTGAGATGCATAAGCCACTACTCGTCCATGCTCCATCAAGACACATCCCAATCCTCTTAATGACGCATCGCTATAAATCTCAAATCCTCCCGGTCCAGACGGGATGGTTAACACTGGTGCGGAAGTTAATCGATCCTTTAACTCCTGAAAACTTTCTTCGCATTTCTCAGTCCATTCAAACTTCGTTTCTTTCTTCAACAAATGGGTCAGAGGAGATGCTATTGTGACAGTCTGAAAATTCGACCCGATTATCGGAAATTCTAAATGAATGGGAATACTTCGTTAATACCCTCTGATCGACGCTCACTCAGGATTAGCTACCCTGAGATGACCAACCGAAGGGGAAAGGCTACCTGGGAAGAATTTTCCAAACAGCCGCCCGTTGGTCTGGGACAGAGACAGAGTCGTTATTTAATGAAATTGACCACGAAATGAAATCCGACTTGGACAATCAAATTAGTAAGATAAACAAAACTAAGAAGTGAAGTCAGTTTCAGAAATGTCGCCAGAAGGGCAGACAGCCGGTGTACGTCGAGAAGCAAGACGTGATTGGGAAAATTACCGAAATGCCCCCGGTAAATGCTCAGTCCTTAGGATTAATAGAATTAGGATTTTTGAGAGTAGATTCGGTCGATCGAAATCAAATCCTGTCTAAAATTCGTTCGCGCTCGAGACCCGATCGGTGCATTTGGCCCGTAAATCGAGGCAAGTCAAATCAGTTGTCAAATCAATCGATGTCTTGTCAATCAATCAAATCCATCGGTCAATCATGGCACAAGTTCCCATGCAAATCCTTCAATCAAAGTCAAGTACACATGTCATGTAAAACTCAAATCAAAGGCACTATTCAATTACTATTCAAGCTACCTAACCCACTTAATCCTCTCACTTAAACTCTCTTCTCTCTCTCCTCCCTCATTCTCATCATTTTTGGCCATCCTCCTCTCTCTCTCTCCACCGAAGCTCTCTCCCTCCCGTTCTCACCTCTCTCTCTCGGTGTTCTCCCTCCGTCCGCCTAGAGCCGCCGCTCGGTCCGCCATCCTCCGGCCGTCGAGCCACCGACCAGCCACCACGCCACTTCGGTGAGTCCTTTCCTCCCTTTCCCTTGTTGTCTCAAGGCCATGAGAGCCTCTCGAAGCCGCCCCTCAACCTCACCGTCTATCTCTCTCTCTCGGTGATCTCCGTGTAGCCGCCACCGTCGTCGTCATCAATCACCTTCGTTCGGCCACCGTCGGCCACCACCGTCCACGAACGCACTTTGGTAAGCCTTCTAACTCATCTCTCCCCCTTGTCCACCGCCCCTTGATCTTGTTCAATGACCGAGCCAACCCGAATCTCCTCGTAGGCCGTGAGTGTAACAGTCTGAAAATTCGACCCAAATATCGTAATTTCTAAAAGAATGGAAACACTTCGTTAATATCCTCTGATCGACGCTCACTCAGGATTAGCTACCCTGAGATGACCAACCGAAGGGGGAAAGGCTAACTGGGGAGAATTTTCCAAACAGCCGCCCGTTGGTCTGAGACAGAGACAGAGTCGTAAATTAATGAAATTGACCACGAAATGAAATCCGACTTCGGACAATCGAATTAGTAAGACAAACACAATTACGAAATAAAGTCAGTTTCAGAAATGTCGCCAGAAGGGCAGACAGCCGGTGTACGTCGAGAAGCAAGACGTCAATGGAAAATTACCGAAATGCCCCCGGTAAATGCTCAGTCCTTAGGATTAATAGAATTAGGATTTTTGAGAGTAGATTCGACTAATCAAAATCAAATCCTGTCTAAAATTCGTTAGCGCTCGAGACCCGATCGATGCATTTGGCACGCAAATCGAGACAAGTCAAATCAGTTGTCAAATCAATCAATGTCAAGTCAAACCATCGGTCAATCATGGCACAAGTTCCAAGGCAATCCATCAAGTCAAATCTAAGTACATCAAGAGTACACATCATGTCCATGTCACTATTCCACCTAATTCCACCTACCATTATTTTGAATTTTTGTTTTATCTTGAATAAACTCTCTTCTCTCTCTCTCCTCACCCCTCATTCTCTCATTCGGCACTCTCTCTCCCTCACTCTCTCTCCCGAAAACTCTTCCTCCCTTCTCAACTCTCTCTCGGCTTCTCTCCCTCCCGTTGCCGTGCCGCCCGAGCACTCCTCCACCGCGGGCCGCCGTTGTCCGTCATTCTCCTCCGTCGTCGCCACCTCGAGGTAAGCCTCTCTCCTCCCTTCTCCTTGTTGTCCCGTGGCCATGAGAGCCCTTGAAACCATACCTCAACCTCACCGTCCATCTCTCTCTCGGTGGCCCTTGTGTAGCCGCCTTCTTCGTCGTCGATCATCGTCGTTCGGCCACCGCTCCTCACCGTCAACCATCCTCACTCCTTGGTAAGTATTCCAAGCTCCCTTGTTTTCATTTTCCATGACCCTTTAAAGCCGTTTGTCGACCAAGCCACCCGAATCTCCTTGTAGGCCGAAAAACCCTCACGGCCATTCTTGCTTCGCCCGTCGTCGTCGTCATTTCCGCCCCATTTTCCGGTAAGCTCTACCCCTAATCTTGGTTTAGGTTAGTGGTATATGTTTGTGAAATATGAACTAGAGAGTTGAATGTGGTAATATTGGAGGAAATGGCATGATTAAGGCTTGGACTAATCGGGGTAGTTTGGGTGATTAGTGGAATGGGCTTAGCCGAAGGCTTAGAGGCTTAGAGTGGGCTGGAAGTCTTGCAAAGTGGGCTGCAAATGGGTGATTCGGGCGTGTATGGAGTGGCCGAAATGTGTAAGTGGGTTTAGGAAATCAAATATAGAAAGTTGGGCTTGAAACAAGCTAACGGGCCGAAGTCATTCCAACGGAGTCGCCAATGGACGAAACTAACAACTTGAACGGGCCATAAAAACTTGAAAAGTGGGCTGCAAATGTGGGCTTAGGCGTGTACTTAGTGGGCCGAAGGGAAATAATGGGCTAGAAAGCTTTAAGATTAAGTAATTGGGCCAAAACTAATCAAAATGGGCCAAATCTAGCTAGTGGGCCACTAATGGACGAAAATCCTCTTAAATTGGGCCTAAATTAAGTCCATGAACATTAAAGAATGAAACCCAAAAATGTATATGGGCTTGGGTATTCAAATTGGGCCTAAAATAATGAATATGGGCTTGAATAGTAAACCTTTAGAAATGGGCTTGGGCCTCACACGAATTTAATAAAATAATAGGCCCAACCCATATGAATTAATTTAAGAATTAATCATTGGACCTCAACTATTGAAGTGGGCCTTAGGCCCAGTCGAACTTAGCTTGAGTAATTAGAGGCCCTTCATTAGATTAGACCTTGGTTTATATGGGCTCGATTAGTGGATTGTCCTTGGATAATTGATAGTATAGTAGACTTTTGTTTAAGATGTAAGGCGGACTTGGATTATCGAAACTTTGTGGATAGAGATAATTGATCTACGTCTGCTTGGCTCGTTGATCATGAGATGTATCAGTTGGTCGATTGATGTGCTCTGTCTTGCACTTATGATTATTGGCATGCATGCTCTGTGTTGAATTATTGATGTGATCATCTGGGCCCTGCATACATTCAGAGCATTGCATGAGTCACTAGGGATGTGACATGAGATTGTGCCCAGAGGGGAAGTGGAGAAAAAAGGGAGACCAACGTAAGGCGTCAGAAACGCAGTGTGGTACGGGCCTATGTGGCACCGAGATTACTGCCGTGTGGCACTGTTGGTAGCGCCCTGATGGGAGATGGAGAGAAAAGGGAGGCCAGCATAAGGCGTCCGAGACGCAGCGTGGCATGCCGTATGGCACTGTTGGTAGAGCCCTGATGGGAATCGGAGTGATGGGCGGGCTGATCCATGGGATCTGTGATGGCCGTTTGAGGCCTGTGGCATTTGCATAATGTTATTGCTGATTGGTGATATTGCCCGTCTGTATTGCATGAATTGTTGTGACGAAACTCGTATTGGCTATATGAGGCTTGATGATAAATGGGGAGATCGAGAGCGTTGAACTTTGAATCCTGAACCCTAGTTACTGGTTAGGACCGACCCCACTCGTATATCCTACCCTACGCTAGGATTAGTGGTGAGCTTGCTGAGTCCTCGACTCATTGGCGTTGGTTGCCACCTTTTTCAGATCCAGGTCGCTAGTGATGGATGTGCCACCGATGCTTTTTGGTCTGCCGATCCAGATGGACACCCTGGTTACCCTCCATTTTGATATGCACGCTACCCTGTGGCATAGGCATGTGACGACTGTAGTCCTAGATCAGGGAGGTCCTTATTTGGTGCCCCATAGGTTTGAGGCTTGGTTTAGAGAGGGCCTACATGGCTTTGAGGGACCCCAGAGAGATTCCCCGATTCCCATGGAGGAGGACCCGTTTTGGCTCCAGCCTGCAGAATATGGAGGCCAAGTGATCGACCCCGACCCGAAGCAGGAGTTGCCGTCTCCAGGGCGCTCCGAGATAGATGGCCACGAGGAGGGCGATGCGATGGATACCGAGGAGGAGGATCCAGAGGAGGACCCTGTGGAGGATTCCGACGAGGAGGACTGAGTCATGGCAGAATCCCGATGTTTTGAGGATTAATAGAGCGTAGGATGATCTACAGCTAGTGGTTTTTCTTTTGGCAGTCTGTACCTAACGCTAATCGTATTTATGAAATGTTGTTTATGTTTATCTTGTCCATGCTACCCCTTTGCTATGTATGCTTGTGTGTATGGATAGGAGGCACGCTTCCGCAGGTATGAGAATTTGGCGCAAGTTGCGTCGTCTGGTCGCGACGAAGAGAAAGTATCCCTGGGCCGTCGCTTATCGTGAACCAGGCGAGCGCGAGGTGTATCTTCCGCAGGAACGGGATGCCGCGTTCCCGAGAAGGGATCCGGGGCGTGACAGTGAGCCACACTTGGCCGTTCCTCGCCCCGTCGTCCGTCGTTGTTGATTTCGATCCAACTAAGGTAAGCTCTACCCCTAATCTTGGTTTAGGTTAGTAGTATATATTTGTGGAATGCCAATAGAGGCCGTTGTGATGATTGTTAGAAGAGATTGCATGATTCAAGCGTAGGCAAGCAAGGTTTATGTTAAGCGGTTGTGTATGAGGCTAAATCGAGAGCTTAGAGGCTTGTAGAGGGGCTGGAAATTTGGTATACAAGGCTGTGGGAGTTCGGTTTGGGCGTGTATGGGGTGGCCGAAGTGTATTAGTGGGCTCGGGAAATTGAATAAGGCAAGTTGGGCTTAAAATAAGCTAACGGGCCTAAGATACCCTAATGGACTTGCTAATGGACATGATTAACAATCTGAATGGGCCTCGAAAACATGATTAGTGGGCTGATTTAGTGGGATTAGGCGTGTGGTTTAATGGGCCAAAGTAAGGTGTTGGGCTTAGGAGCTTTTATTTCAATTAATTAGGCCAAAGCTAAACTAATTGGGCCTAATCAAACCAATGGACCACTAATGGACGAAAATCCACTTAAATTGGGCCTAATTTATGTCCATGAACATTAAAGAATGAAACCCAAAAGTGTATATGGGCTTGGGTTATCAATTTGGGCCTAAAATAATGGAAATGGGCTTAAATAGTAATTCCTTAAAAATGGGCTTGGGCCTCACACGAAATTAATAAAATAATAGGCCCAACCCATATGATTTAATTTAAGAATTTATTATTGGGCCTCAACTTTGAAGTGGGCCTTAGGCCCAGTCGAACTTAGCTCGATTAATTAAAGAACCTTAATTAGATTAGACCTTGGTTTATATGGGCTCGATTAATGGGTTGCCCTTGGGTAAGTAATGGTATGGTAGAATCTTGTCTGAGATGTAAGGCGAACTTAGATGATCGAAACTTCGTGAGTAGAGGCATTTGATCCATGTCTGCTTGGCTCGATGAACATGAGATTTTATTAGACGATTGATTGATGTACTCTGTTCTTGTACTTATGTACTTTGGCATGCATGCTCTGTGTTTGAATTACTGATGCAATCATTTGGGCCCCGCATACATTCAGAGCATTGCATGAGTCACCGAAGATGTGACATGAGAATGTGCCCAAGATGGGGAAATGGAGAGAAAAGGGAGACCAACGTAAGGCGTCAGAAACGCAGTGTGTGTGACAGTCTGAAAATTCGACCCGATTATCGGAAATTCTAAATGAATGGAAATACTTCGTTAATACACTCTGATCGACGCTCACTCAGGATTAGCTACCCTGAGTTGACCAACCGAAGGGGAAAGGCTACCTGGGAAGAATTTTCCCAAACAGCCGCCCGTTGGTCCGAGACAGAGACAGAGTCGTTATTTAATGAAATTGACCACGAAATGAAATCCGACTTCGGACAATCGAATTAGTAAGACAAACACAATTACGAAATAAAGTCAGTTTCAGAAATGTCGCCAAAAGGGCAGACAGCCGGTGTACGTCGAGAAGCAAGACGTCAATGGAAAATTACCGAAATGCCCCCGGTAAATGCTCAGTCCTTAGGATTAATAGAATTAGGATTTTTGAGAGTAGGTTCGACTAATCGAAATCAAATCCTGTCTGAAATTCGTTCGCGCTCGAGACCCGATCGGTGCATTTGGCACGCAAATCGAGGCAAGTCAAATCAGTTGTCAAATCAATCGATGTCTTGTCAATCAATCAATCAAATCCATCGGTCAATCATGGCACAATTTCCAAGGCAATCCATCAAGTCAATGTCAAGTACACATGTCTTGTAAAATTCAAATCAAGGTCACTATTCACTTACTATTCACCTCACCTAACACACTACCCCCTCTCACTTAAGTCTCTTCTCTCTCTCTCCTCCCTCATTCTCTCATTTTCGGCCACCCTCCTCTCTCCCCCTCTCCCGAAATCTCTCTCAACTCTCTCGGTTCTCTCCCTCCCCCGTCGGCCACCGTCGCTCACCTCAAGCCGCCATCTTCCTCCGTCGTCACCACCTCGAGCCGCCACCGTCGTCGTCATTAATCACCTTCGTTCGGCCACCGCCGGCCACCACCGTCCACGAACGCACTTTGGCCGTGAACCACATTCGGCCGTTCCTCGCTCCGTCGTCCGTCGTTGTAGATTTCGGTCCAACTAAGGTAAGCTTCACTACTAACTCTAGCTTAGGTTAGTCGTATATGCATGTAAGAGGACAAATTAGGGGTTGGTTAAGCTTGATATGAGGCTAAGATGAGATTAATGTGCAACTTACCTTAGGCTATCTTGTGGGAATCTTGTTTGGGCCGTATGAGGGGGCCGGTAGTTCGCGAATTGGGCTGGAAAAATGTGAATGTGGGCTGTGAGGGATGGCTTAGGTGTGTGATGGAGAGGCCGTGGGGTGTTAATGGGCTTAGAGGGCTCAAATTGCACTAATTTGATCAAAAACAAGCTATCGGGCCAAGATACAACTATTGGGCTTGCTTATGGACGAGATTAACAATCAAAAAGGGGCTTGAACACATGATTAATGTGCTGTGTTGTTGGGTTTAGGCGTGTATTTAATGGGCCAAAGGGGACTAATGGGCTTGGAAGCTTTAAAATCAAGTAATTAGGCCAGAACTAATCAACATGGGCCTAATCTAGCTAGTGGGCCACTAATGGACGAAAACCCACTTAAATTGGGCCTAAATTAAGTCCATGAAAATTAAAGAATGAAACCCAAAAATGTATATGGGCTTGGGTACTCAAATTGGGCATAAAATAATGAATATGGGCTTGAATAGTAAACGTTTAGAAATGGGCTTGGGCCTTGCACGAAATTAATAAAATAATAGGCCCAACCCATATGAATTAATTTAAGAATTAATTATTGGACCTCAACTATTGAAGTGGGCCTTAGGCCCAGTCGAACTTAGCTTGATTAATTAGAGGTTCTTAATTAGATTAGACCTTGGTTTATATGGGTTTGATTAACGAGTTGCCCTTGAGTAAGTGATGACAATGGCAGACTCTTGTATGAGATGTAAGGCGAATTTAGATGATCGAGACTTTGAAAGTAGAGGCCTACGACCCATGTCTGTTTGGTTGATGAACGTGAGGTTCACTGATCGATTGAATGATGTGCTCTACTCCTGCACTTGTATTTATTTGCATGCATGCTCTGTGTTGAGTTATTGATGTGATCATCTGGGCCCTCCATACATTCAGAGCATTGCATGAGTCACTGGGAATGTGACATGAGATTGTGCCCTGAGGGGAAGTGGAGAGAAAAGGGAGACCAACGTAAGGCGTCAAAAACGCAGTGTGGTACGGGCCTATGTGGCACCGAGAATTATGCCGTGTGGCACTGTTGGTAGCGCCCTGATGGGAGATGGAGAGAAAAGGGAGGCCAGCATAAGGCGTCCGAGACGCAGCGTGGCATGCCGTGTGGCACCGTTGGTAGAGCCCAGATGGGAATTGGAGTGATAGGCGGGCTGATCCATGGGATCTGTGATGGCCGTTTGAGGCCTGTGGCATTTGCATAATGTTATTTCCGATTGTTGATATTGCCCGTATGTATTGCATGAATTGTTGTGACGAAACTCGTATTGGCTATATGAGGCATGATGATAACTGGGGAGATCGAGAGCGTTGGACTCCGAGTACCAAACCCTAGTTACTAGTTAGGACTGACCCCACTCGTATATCCTACCCTACGCTAGGATTAGTGGTGAGCTTGCTGAGTCCTCGACTCACTGGCGTTGGTTGCCACCTTTTCAGATCCAGGTCGCCAGTGATGGATGCGCCATCGATGCTTTTTGGTCTGCCTGTAACAGTCTGAAAATTCGACCAAAATATCGGAATTTCTAAAAGAATGGAGACACTTCGTTAATACCCTCTGATCGACGCTCACTCAGGATTAGCTACCCTGAGATGACCAACCGAAGGGGAAAGGCTAACTGGGGAAAATTTTCCAAACAGCCGCCCGTTGGTCTGGGACAGAGACAGAGTCGTAAATTAATGAAATTGACCACGAAATGAAATTCGACTTCGGACAATCGAATTAGTAAGACAAACGCAATTAAGAAATAAAGTCAGTTTCAGAAATGTCGCCAGAAGGGCAGACAGCCGGTGTACGTCGAGAAGCAAGACGTCAATGAAAAATGACCGAAATGCCCCCGGTAAATGCTCAGTCCTTAGGATTAATAGAATTAGGATTTTTGAGAGTAGATTCGACTAATCGAAATCAAATCCTGTCTAAAATTCGTTCGCGCTCGAGACCCGATCGGTGCATTTGGCACGCAAATCGAGGCAAGTCAAATCAGTTGTCAAATCAATCAATGTCTTGTCAATCCATCAATCAAATCATGGCACAATTTCCCATGAAAGTCAACCCATCAATCCATCCATCAACTTGTCAAGTACAAGTCATATCCAAGTCACTATTCTAATACTATTTGGCCTACCTAACCCACTCATCACTTGAATTAAACTCTCTCCTCTCTCTCTCCTCCCTCATTCTCTCATTCGGCTCTCTCTCTCATCTCTCTCTCCCTCCCGAAATCTCTCCCCCTCACGGTTTCTCCTTGGCCGAGCCGTCTCCACCGTCGCCGCCGTCGTTCGGCCAAAGCTAGCCGCCACCATCAGCCCTCATCCTCATCTTGGTAAGTCTTCTAAGCCCTCTCTTTCATATTTTCATGGCCTTGAAGACCCCTTGCCGCCCGACCAGCCCTTGCCGTCCCTCACCGTCGTCGTCGTCCGCCATCATCGGCTTGGCCGAGAGCCTTCGGGCCGCCCCAGGCTTGGTCCACTCTCTTCCACAACCTTTCTAATGTCTAGAACTCACACATTTAGGTCCGTGGAGCTCTTGAAGGTGGTCAAACCTTCCGCGAACAGCCCTTGTTCCCCTTTAAGCCGTGAAATCCACAACCGGCCGGTTGAGCCTTCGTCGTCTTCGTCTTCATTTCGGCTCATCTAAGGTAAGCTTTACTCCTAATTCTAGTTTAGGTTAGTAGTATATGCATGTGGAAGGGTGTGCTAGAGATGGTTAGGCTTGTTATGTAGCTAAGGTGGGTTGATGTACAATTTACCTTAAGCTATCTTGTGAGAATCATGTTTGGGCCAAAGGAGGGGGCTGTCCATGAGTTATTAGGGCTTGAAATTATTCCATATGGGCTGTGAATGTTGCTTTAGGCGTGTGGTAAAGAGGCCGTGAGGTGCAATTGGGCTTGGAGGGCCTAAATCACACTAATTTGATCAAAAACGAACTATCGGGCCAAGATACAATTAGTAGGCTTGCTTGTGGACGTGAATAGCAAACTAAGGGGGCCTTGAAATCATGATTAGTGGGCTGCAAATGTGGGCTTAGGCGTGTACCTAATGGGCCAAAGGATAATAATGGGCTTGGAAGCCTTAAAATTTAGTAACTGGGCCAAAACTAATCAAGATGGGCCAAATTTAGTTAATGGGCCACTAATGGACGAAAATTCACTTAAATTGGGCCTAAATTAAGTCCATGAACATTAAAGAATGAAACCCAAAAATGTATATGGGCTTGGGTATTCAAATTGGGCCTAAAATAATGAATATGGGCATGAATAGTAAACCTTTAGAAATGGGCTTGGGCCTTGCACGAAATTAATAAAATAATAGGCCCAATCCATATGAATTAATTTAATAATTAATTATTGGACCTCAACTATTGAAGTGGGCCTTAGGCCCAGTCGAACTTAGCTTGAGTAATTAGAGGCCCTTCATTAGATTAGACCTTGGTTTATATGGGCTCGATTAGTGGATTGTCCTTGGATAATTGATAGTATAGTAGACTTTTGTTTAAGATGTGAGGCGGACTTGGATTATCGAAACTTCGTGGATAGAGGTAATTGATCTACGTCTGCTTGGCTCGTTGATCATGAGATGTATCAGTTGGTCGATTGATGTGCTCTGTCTTGCACTTATGATTATTGGCATGCATGCTCTGTGTTGAATTATTGATGTGATCATCTGGGCCCTGCATACATTCAGAGCATTGCATGAGTCACTGGGAATGTGACATGAGATTGTGCCCTGAGGGGAAGTGGAGAGAAAAGGGAGACCAACGTAAGGCGTCAGAAACGCAGTGTGGTACGGGCCTATGTGGCACCGAGATTTATGCCGTGTGGCACTGTTGGTAGCGCCCTGATGGGAGATGGAGAGAAAAGGGAGGCCAGCATAAGGCGTCCGAGACGCAGCGTGGCATGCCGTGTGGCACTGTTGGTAGAGCCCTGATGGGAATTGGAGTGATAGGCGGGCTGATCCTTGGGATCTATGATGGCCGTTTGAGGCCTGTGGCATTGCATACCATGATTGCTGATTGTTGATATTGCCCGTCTTTATTGCATGAACCATTGTGATGAAACTCGTACCGACTATATGAGGTGTGATGAAAACTGGGGAGATCGAGAGCGTTGGACTCCGGGTACCAAACCCTAGTTACTGGTTAGGACCGACCCCACTTGTATATCCTACCCTACGCTAGGATTAGTGGTGAGCTTGCTGAGTCCTCGACTCACTGGCGTTGGTTGCCACCTTTTTCAGATCCAGGTCACCAGTGATGGATGTGCCACCGATGCTTTTTGGTCTGCCGATCCAGATGGACACCCAGGTTACCCTCCATTTTGATATGCACGCCACCCTGTGGCATAGGCATGTGACGACTGTACTCGTAGATCAGGGAGGTCCTTATTTAGTGCCCCATAGATTCGAGGCTTGGTTTAGAGAGGGCCTGCATGGCTTTGAGGGACCCCAGAGAGATTCCCCGATTCCCATGGAGGAGGACCCGTTTTGGCTCCAGCCTGCAGAATATGGAGGCCAAGTGATCGACCCCGACCCGAAGCAGGAGTTGCCGTCTCCAGGGCGCTCCGAGATAGATGGCCACGAGGAGGGCGATGCGATGGATACCGAGGAGCAGGATCCAGAGGAGGACCCTGTGGAGGATTCCGACGAGGAGGACTGAGTTATGGCAGAATTCCGTTGGTTCGAGGATTAGGTTGTTAGCGTAGGAAGATCTGTGATTAGTAGTTTCTTTTTGGGAGTCTGTACCTAACGCTAATTATATTATGAAATGCTGATTTTGCTTATCTTGATTTTGCTACCCCTTTGCTATGTATGCTTGTGTGTATGGATAGGAGGCACGTTTCCGCAGGTATGAGAATTTGGCGCAAGTTGCGTCGTCTGGTCGCGACGAAGAGAAAATATTCCTGGGCCGTCGCGTAGCGTAAACCAGATGAGCGCGAGGTGTATCTTCCGCAGGAACGGGATGCCGCATTCCCGAGTAGGGATCCGGGGCGTGACATCCCCGTTCGAGTGGTATCAGAGCAAGGTCAGCTCGATACGAGAGAGTTCGAGGTTTTGGAGTGATAAGGATGTTGATTTTGGGGTAGTTAGATAGATAGACCCTAGACCTAAGGATTAGGAAGGGTAGCATGATTTGATTGGCGCATGTGATTGCCTAGCAGAATCGATTGTTTAGAGTAGCCTTTGGACAAGGTGTTTTGTGCTAAGCTGCAGGTGCGTCAGGACCTGAGGTAAGGTTCTAAGGCAGAGCCCCATGAGTTGGGCGCTTAATTGCTGATTGCTGAATGTTAGTCTGTGAGGTATTGCATGTGATTGTATGCCTAGTCGGCTGTCGCGCGCTGCTTGACCATCATGCATTGCATGATTTCTGCACCGAAAGCAAAATGGTTTAGAAATGGAAAATCATTGTTGAAAAAGGAGATTTGGATTTTGAAAGAAATGCATGCATTCATGTTGTTGGATTTGGTGACCGTCAGCCTGGTATGGGACAGGATTGACGGGACGTCTAAAAACTGTGATGAAGCGTGGTATGGGACACGTGGAGTGGGATTCTCTTTGTCTATGAATTTCTTAGGACAACTGTTCGCACCAAGAAACGATGAGGGCGGGGAGTGGTCGCCGGGGCAAAGACCTGATCAAGGAAGCGGCTCCCGACAGGCTTCTAGTTGAGGTTGCGAATAGAGTGGCCTGGGTTATGCATTTGCAGGGTTGAGTCTAGATGTCGACCGGGTTCAACTGCATTTAAGCTGCAGCGATTATTTACATGCATATACATGTCAGTGGACGCGACAGTAGACGAAAGCTTGGTTGTTAGATTTAAAGTTCCGGATTCCTGAATGGGAATTTCGTTGTTTTAGGTGTGAGTTTTAGCGAGGATGAGCAATAGGGGCAGAAGACCGACTGCTGGTGCATCGAGCTCGAGGGCTCCTGAGTCTGAAGGGGACCCTAGGATCGAAGAGATGATGAGAGTTCTGACTGAAGTGAGTAACTTGATGGCTAGGCAAGCTGCTGAGAGAGCTGCCACTGTTGCCCAAGCAGCTGAGGCCGCCTTGGCCGCTGCGAATGGAGCCAATGGAGGCAATGGGCATGGAAATGGTGGACGTCAGACTCATCATATGGTGGAGCAGTTTCTGAAGTTGCAGCCGTCGAAGTTTGATGGCAGTGGTGGTCCCGAGGTAGCTGCCTTGTGGATTGAGCAGCTGGAGAAGGCTTTTACTGTGTTGGGTTGCGCAGATGAGGAAAAGGTCTCGTTGGCAACTTATCAGCTTCAAGGGACTGCAGATGACTGGTGGAAGGCCACTAGAGGGCGAGTCTTTCCGGATGGCATGAGGCCAAACTGGACCGCTTTCTGTGCAGCATTTAATGGCAAGTATTTCTCTGAGGCAGCCCAGGAAAGGAAAATGGAAGAGTTCATCAGGCTCCGCCAAGGATCACTAACTGTGGACCAGTATGAAGGTGAATTTGCCAGACTGTCCAAGTTCGCACGAAGGCTGATTGACGACCCATGGGATAAGGCCAGGAGATTCAGGGAAGGATTGAGGCCCGAGTTGAAGAGTATGATCATCGCCACTGGGCTAAGGGACTACAATGAGATTTATGAGCGTGCTCTGGCGATAGAGCGGGATCTGCAAGAAAAGGCCGCCGCATCTGGATCGCGGTTTGCGCCAAGGGGGAACTTCAGAGACTTTGGCAAGAGGCCAATGAAGGACAACCGCAGGTTTGTCCCGCCTGCAAGGAGAACCCTGGGAAAGCCATCGTTCCCTGGGAATCAGGTCTGCCGTGACTGTGGCAGGAGGCATGGGAACAGCCCTTGCCCGAGGAAGACTGGAGGCTACTTTGGATGTGGCCAAACGGGGCATATTCTGAGGGACTGCCCGAGGAAGGGTCAGAGACCCCCGTTCCGGCACCAACAACAGCAACAGCCGCAGATGGTGAACGCTCCGCAAGGAAACCAGCACCGTCCGCCTGCTCAGGGACGAGTGTATGCAATGGCGCGCAAGGACGCTGAGAATGCGCCAGGGGTGATCACAGGTACCGTTTCTCTCTGTGGTCATACCGCTTATGCCTTGTTTGATCCGGGAGCGTCGCACTCTTTCGTATCTGCACATTTTGTCGAGTTGTCTGGGATGAATGTTAATCCATTGGATGTGACCTTGCATGTAACCACCCCGTTGAAGGATAGAGTAATTATTGCGTTAGGATGTAAGGGGTGTAAGTTAGCTCTGGGCGATAGACAAGAAGAAATTGACTTAGCTGTTCTGCCCATGTATGATTTCGACGTGATTGTTGGCATGGATTGGTTGGTTAGGCATGGTGCAGTGGTAGACTGTAGTAGGAGTATCATACAGCTAAACCCAGTAGGCCACCCTGGGTATGAATTTAAGGGAAATCGTGGAGGAACGTCGATTCCTTGGATCTCATCTTTAGAGGCGACCAAGTTAATGGATGAAGGTTGCCTGGGAATTCTGGCATCAGTATTAGATTCGTCTGCCCTAGAAATGAAGTTAGAAGAAGTGCCTGTAGTAAGTGAGTATCCAGATGTATTTCCTCAAGAACTGCCTGGCTTGCCACCAGAGCGTGAAGTAGAATTTATGATCGAATTGGCACCTGGAACGGAGCCGATCTCGAAAGCACCGTATAGGATGTCGTTGTCGGAGTTGAAGGAATTGAAAGTGCAAATGCAAGAGCTGCTGGATAAAGGATTTATCTGCCCCAGTGCTTCACCATGGGGAGCTCCGGTGCTATTTGTCAAGAAGAAGGATGGATCACTAAGACTGTGCATCGATTACAGACAGCTGAACCAAGTGACGATCAAGAATAAGTATCCTCTACCAAGGATTGATGACCTGTTCGACCAACTTCAAGGTGCATGTGTGTTCTCCAAGATAGACCTAAGGACAGGCTATCACCAATTGAGGATTAAGAAGGAGGACGTGCCCAAGACTGCCTTTCGGACGAGGTATGGGCACTATGAGTTCACAGTTATGCCGTTTGGATTGACGAATGCTCCGGCCGCATTTATGGACATGATGAATCGAGTGTTCAAGGAGTTTTTGGTTCAGTTTGTGATAGTCTTCATTGATGACATATTGGTGTATTCGAAGAGTTCTGAGGACCACGAAGAACACTTAAGGATTGTCCTGCAGACGTTAAGAGAACACTCGCCGTATGCGAAGTTTAGTAAGTGTGAGTTTTGGTTAAGCAGAGTGGCGTTCCTTGGACATATAGTACCTGGAGAAGGAATATCAGTGGATCCAGCAAAGATAGAGGCTGTGGAGAAATGGCTGAGACCTACGACCGTGACGGAAGTGCGAAGTTTCCTTGGATTGGCTGGGTATTATAGACGCTTCGTGGAAAGATTCTCTGTGATAGCGTCTCCTCTGACGCGTTTGTTGAAGAAGGAAACAAAGTTTCAATGGACTGAGAAATGCGAGGAGAGTTTTCAGGAGTTGAAGGATCGATTGACTTCCGCACCAGTCTTAACCATTCCGTCTGGACCAGGAGGATTTGAGATATACAGCGATGCGTCATTAAGAGGATTGGGGTGTGTCTTGATGCAGCATGGACGAGTGGTAGCTTATGCATCTCGACAGTTGAGGCCGCATGAGATGAATTACCCGACGCACGACTTGGAGTTAGCTGCGATTGTCTTTGCATTGAAGATTTGGAGGCATTATCTAGTGGGAGAGAAATTCCAGATTTTTACGGACCATCAGAGTTTGAAGTATCTGTTTTCGCAGAAGGAGCTGAATATGAGACAGCGTCGTTGGATGGAGCTGTTGAAGGACTACGACTGCAATATTTTGTACCATCCAGGAAAGGCGAATAAAGTGGCAGATGCTCTGAGTAGGAAGTCGAGCATTGCGCATATGATGGTCAAGGAGTGGACATTACTGGAGGAAATCAGAGATTCTGAGTTCAAGGTCGAGGTAGGAAACCTCTCGAGTCTGATGGCTACGTTGCAGATCGAACCAGAGATTCAGCTAAGAATCAAGGAGATGCAATCTACGGACCCGGACATTCAGAAGATTGTGATGATGAATGCAGAGGAGAGAAAGGCTGAGTTCCAAGTGACTACAGATGGAGTATTAAGGTTTAAAGGACGTCTGTGCGTACCTAATGACGAGGCGCTAAAGGAAAAGATTTTGTCCGAGGCACACAGAAGTAACTACAGTATTCATCCAGGGAGTACTAAGATGTATCAGAATTTGCGTCAGCACTATTGGTGGAATGGAATGAAGGTGGATGTGGCTAAGCATGTAGCTAAGTGTCTGACCTGTCAGCAAGTAAAGGCACAGCATTGTAAGCCTGGAGGACTACTGCAACCATTAGAGATTCCAGAGTGGAAATGGGAGCATGTCACTATGGATTTCGTGACGGGATTGCCAAGAAGTCAGAGAGGCAATGATTCGATTTGGGTAATAGTGGACAGACTGACGAAATCAGCTCATTTCATTGCAGTACGAAAGGACTCTACCTTGGAGAAGTTGGCTGAATTGTACGTGAGGCAGATAGTGAGATTTCATGGGGTACCAGTAAGTATTGTATCAGACAGAGATCCTCGCTTCACCGCTACATTTTGGAAGAGTCTGCAGGGTGCGCTGGGAACAGAGTTAAGATTCAGTACAGCTTACCACCCTCAGACAGATGGTCAATCGAAAAGGACGATACAGACTTTGGAAGACATGCTGAGAGCTTGTGTGATTGATTTCAAAGGAGGCTGGGAAGAGCAGTTACACTTAGTGGAATTCGCCTACAACAACAGCTACCAGCAGAGTATCAAAATGGCACCATTTGAGGCACTGTATGGAAGGGCCTGTAGAACGCCAATCTGTTGGGACGAAGTTGGTGAGAAAAGCATAACAGGCCCAGAATTAGTGCAGCAGTCAGTTGAGGCAATCAGAGTGATCAGAGACAGATTGAGGACTGCACAGAGTAGGCAGAAGAGTTATGCAGACAAGAGACGTAAGCCATTGGAATTCCAAGTTGGAGATCATGTGTTTCTGAAGGTGTCGCCGATGCGAGGACTATCTCGGTTTGGCAAGAAAGGAAAGCTGAGTCCAAGATTTGTTGGGCCATTCGAGATTTTGGAGAAGATCGGGACATTAGCTTATCGTCTTGCACTGCCGCCGAACTTATCGCAGATTCATAATGTGTTTCATGTTTCGATGCTTCGAAAGTACGAGCCGGACCCTGGCCATATACTCGATCATGAAGTCATTGAAGTGGATGACCGCGTCTCATACGTGGAAAGACCAGTAAGGATAGAAGATCGTAAGGAGCAAGTCTTGAGGAACAAGACAATACCGCTGGTCAAGGTTATCTGGGAGCACCATGGGACTGAAGGAGCGACTTGGGAAAGCGAGGACGAAATGAAGAAGAAGTACCCGTATCTGTTTGAGTAGATCGATGTAATCTCCATTTTGTTGTAAGGATTGGTGGATGTAAATTTCGAGGACGAAATTTTTATAAGAAGGGAAGAATTGTAACAGTCTGAAAATTCGACCCAAATATCGGAATTTCTAAAAGAATGGAGACACTTCGTTAATACCCTCTGACCGACGCTCACTCAGGATTAGCTACCCTGAGATGACCAACCGAAGGGGAAAGGCTAACTGGGGAAAATTTTCCAAACAGCCGCCCGTTGGTCTGGGACAGAGACAGAGTCGTAAATTAATGAAATTGACCACGAAATGAAATTCGACTTCGGACAATCGAATTAGTAAGACAAACGCAATTAAGAAATAAAGTCAGTTTCAGAAATGTCGCCAGAAGGGCAGACAGCCGGTGTACGTCGAGAAGCAAGACGTCAATGAAAAATGACCGAAATGCCCCCGGTAAATGCTCAGTCCTTAGGATTAATAGAATTAGGATTTTTGAGAGTAGATTCGACTAATCGAAATCAAATCCTGTCTAAAATTCGTTCGCGCTCGAGACCCGATCGGTGCATTTGGCACGCAAATCGAGGCAAGTCAAATCAGTTGTCAAATCAATCAATGTCTTGTCAATCCATCAATCAAATCATGGCACAATTTCCCATGAAAGTCAACCCATCAATCCATCCATCAACTTGTCAAGTACAAGTCATATCCAAGTCACTATTCTAATACTATTTGGCCTACCTAACCCACTCATCACTTGAATTAAACTCTCTCCTCTCTCTCTCCTCCCTCATTCTCTCATTCGGCTCTCTCTCTCATCTCTCTCTCCCTCCCGAAATCTCTCCCCCTCACGGTTTCTCCTTGGCCGAGCCGTCTCCACCGTCGCCGCCGTCGTTCGGCCAAAGCTAGCCGCCACCATCAGCCCTCATCCTCATCTTGGTAAGTCTTCTAAGCCCTCTCTTTCATATTTTCATGGCCTTGAAGACCCCTTGCCTCCCGACCAGCCCTTGCCGTCCCTCACCGTCGTCGTCGTCCGCCATCATCGGCTTGGCCGAGAGCCTTCGGGCCGCCCCAGGCTTGGTCCACTCTCTTCCACAACCTTTCTAATGTCTAGAACTCACACATTTAGGTCCGTGGAGCTCTTGAAGGTGGTCAAACCTTCCGCGAACAGCCCTTGTTCCCCTTTGAGCCGTGAAATCCACAACCGGCCGGTTGAGCCTTCGTCGTCTTCGTCTTCATTTCGGCTCATCTAAGGTAAGCTTTACTCCTAATTCTAGTTTAGGTTAGTAGTATATGCATGTGGAAGGGTGTGCTAGAGATGGTTAGGCTTGTTATGTAGCTAAGGTGGGTTGATGTACAATTTACCTTAAGCTATCTTGTGAGAATCATGTTTGGGCCAAAGGAGGGGGCTGTCCATGAGTTATTAGGGCTTGAAATTATTCCATATGGGCTGTGAATGTTGCTTTAGGCGTGTGGTAAAGAGGCCGTGAGGTGCAATTGGGCTTGGAGGGCCTAAATCACACTAATTTGATCAAAAACGAACTATCGGGCCAAGATACAATTAGTAGGCTTGCTTGTGGACGTGAATAGCAAACTAAGGGGGCCTTGAAATCATGATTAGTGGGCTGCAAATGTGGGCTTAGGCGTGTACCTAATGGGCCAAAGGATAATAATGGGCTTGGAAGCCTTAAAATTTAGTAACTGGGCCAAAACTAATCAAGATGGGCCAAATTTAGTTAATGGGCCACTAATGGACGAAAATTCACTTAAATTGGGCCTAAATTAAGTCCATGAACATTAAAGAATGAAACCCAAAAATGTATATGGGCTTGGGTATTCAAATTGGGCCTAAAATAATGAATATGGGCTTGAATAGTAAACCTTTAGAAATGGGCTTGGGCCTTGCACGAAATTAATAAAATAATAGGCCCAACCCATATGAATTAATTTAATAATTAATTATTGGACCTCAACTATTGAAGTGGGCCTTAGGCCCAGTCGAACTTAGCTTGAGTAATTAGAGGCCCTTCATTAGATTAGACCTTGGTTTATATGGGCTCGATTAGTGGATTGTCCTTGGATAATTGATAGTACAGTAGACTTTTGTTTAAGATGTGAGGCGGACTTGGATTATCGAAACTTCGTGGATAGAGGTAATTGATCTACGTCTGCTTGGCTCGTTGATCATGAGATGTATCAGTTGGTCGATTGATGTGCTCTGTCTTGCACTTATGATTATTGGCATGCATGCTCTGTGTTGAATTATTGATGTGATCATCTAGGCCCTGCATACATTCAGAGCATTGCATGAGTCACTGGGAATGTGACATGAGATTGTGCCCTGAGGGGAAGTGGAGAGAAAAGGGAGACCAACGTAAGGCGTCAGAAACGCAGTGTGCTACGGGCCTATGTGGCACCGAGATTTATGCCGTGTGGCACTGTTGGTAGCGCCCTGATGGGAGATGGAGAGAAAAGGGAGGCCAGCATAAGGCGTCCGAGACGCAGCGTGGCATGCCGTGTGGCACTGTTGGTAGAGCCCTGATGGGAATTGGAGTGATAGGCGGGCTGATCCTTGGGATCTATGATGGCCGTTTGAGGCCTGTGGCATTGCATACCATGATTGCTGATTGTTGATATTGCCCGTCTTTATTGCATGAACCATTGTGATGAAACTCGTACCGACTATATGAGGTGTGATGAAAACTGGGGAGATCGAGAGCGTTGGACTCCGGGTACCAAACCCTAGTTACTGGTTAGGACCGACCCCACTTGTATATCCTACCCTACGCTAGGATTAGTGGTGAGCTTGCTGAGTCCTCGACTCACTGGCGTTGGTTGCCACCTTTTTCAGATCCAGGTCACCAGTGATGGATGTGCCACCGATGCTTTTTGGTCTGCCGATCCAGATGGACACCCAGGTTACCCTCCATTTTGATATGCACGCCACCCTGTGGCATAGGCATGTGACGACTGTACTCGTAGATCAGGGAGGTCCTTATTTAGTGCCCCATAGATTCGAGGCTTGGTTTAGAGAGGGCCTGCATGGCTTTGAGGGACCCCAGAGAGATTCCCCGATTCCCATGGAGGAGGACCCGTTTTGGCTCCAGCCTGCAGAATATGGAGGCCAGGTGATCGACCCCGACCCGAAGCAGGAGTTGCCGTCTCCAGGGCGCTCCGAGATAGATGGCCACGAGGAGGGCGATGCGATGGATACCGAGGAGCAGGATCCAGAGGAGGACCCTGTGGAGGATTCCGACGAGGAGGACTGAGTTATGGCAGAATTCCGTTGGTTCGAGGATTAGGTTGTTAGCGTAGGAAGATCTGTGATTAGTAGTTTCTTTTTGGGAGTCTGTACCTAACGCTAATTATATTATGAAATGCTGATTTTGCTTATCTTGATTTTGCTACCCCTTTGCTATGTATGCTTGTGTGTATGGATAGGAGGCACGTTTCCGCAGGTATGAGAATTTGGCGCAAGTTGCGTCGTCTGGTCGCGACGAAGAGAAAATATTCCTGGGCCGTCGCGTAGCGTAAACCAGATGAGCGCGAGGTGTATCTTCCGCAGGAACGGGATGCCGCATTCCCGAGTAGGGATCCGGGGTGTGACACTGCCGATCTAGATGGATACCTAGGTTACCCTCCATTTTGATATGCACGCTACCCTGTGGCATAGGCACGTGACGACCGTACTCGTAGATCAGGGAGGTCCGTATTTAGTGCCCCATAGATTCGAGGCTTGGTTTAGAGAGGGCCTACATGGCTTTGAGGGACCCCAGAGAGATTCCCCGATTCCCACGGAGGAGGACCCGTTTTGGCTCCAGCCTGAAGAATATGGAGGCCAGGTGATCGACCCCGACCCGAAGCAAGAGTTGCCGTCTCTAGGGTGCTTCGAGATAGATGGCCACGAGGAGGGCGATGCGATGGATACCGAGGAGGAGGATCCAGAGGAGGACCCTGTGGAGGATTCCGACGAGGAGGACTGAGTTATGGCAGAATCCCGATGTTTTGAGGATTAGTAGAGCGTAGGATGATCTACAGCTAGTGGTTTTCTTTTGGTAGTCTGTACCTAACGCTAATCGTATTTATGAAATGTTGTTTATGTTTATCTTGTCCATGCTACCCCTTTGCTATGTATGCTTGTGTGTATGGATAGGACGCACGCTTATGCAGGTATGAGAATTTGGCGCAAGTTGCGTCGTCTGGTCGCGACGAAGAGAAAGTATCCCTGGGCCGTCGCTTATCGTGAACCAGGTGAGCGCGAGGTGTATCTTCCGCAGGAACGGGATGCCGCGTTCCCGAGAAGGGATCCGGGGCATGACAATGTGGTATTTGCCGTGTGGCACTGAGATTGAGCCCTGATGGGAATTGGAGTGATAGGCGAGCTGATCCATGGGATCCGTGATGGCCGCTTGAGGCCTGCAGCATTGCATGACATGATTGCTGATTGTTTGATATTGCCCGTCTGTATTGTACAACTTGTATTACTATGTGGTTCGTGATGATTACGATGGGTTATAGTATCTTGGGAGATCGAGAGTGGTTGGAGCCTGAACCCTGAAACCTAGATACTGGTTAGGACCGACCCCACTTGTATACCCTACCCTACGCTAGGATTAGTGGTGAACTTGCTGAGTCCTCGACTCACTGGCGTTGGTTGCCTCCTTTTTCTGATCCAGGTCACCAGTGATGGCCGTTCCGCCGATGCTTTTTGGACTGCCGATTCAGATGGACACTCACATCACCCTCCATTTTGATATGCACGCTACCCTGTGGCATAGGCATGTGACGACTGTACTAGTAGATCAGGGTGGACCCTACCTTGTACCCCATAGGTTCGAGGCTTGGTTTAGAGAGGGCCTTCATGGCTTTGAGGGACTCCAGAGAGATTCCCCGATACCCATGGAGGAGGACCCATTCTGGCTGCAGCCTGCCGAGTATGGAGGCCAGGTGATCGATCCCGACCCATTGCAGGAGTTGCCGTCCCCGGGACGAACTGAGATTGATGGTCACGAGGAGGGCGATGCCATGGATACAGACGAGGAGGATCCAGAAGAGGACCCCGTGGAGGATTCCGAAGAGGAGCCTGAGGAGGACTGAGTCCCTGGCAGTGGTTTAGCGTTTTGATGTTAGGTTGAGCGTAGGTAGATTTGTAGTTGGTGGTTTCTTTTGGGGTCTGTACCTAACGCTTGATATGTATATAATGCTGTTTGTATTTACTCTGTCTATGCTACCCTTTGCTTTGTATGCTTGTGTGGATGGATAGGAGGCACGCTTCCGCAGGTATGAAAGTTCGTTGAAGGCCGCGTCGTCTGGTTGCGACGAAGTGAAAATTTTCCTAGGCCGTCGCATATCGTGAACCAGGCGAGTGCGAGGTGTATCTTCCGCAGGAACAGGATGCCGCGTTCCCGAGTGGGGATCACTGGCGTGACATCCCCGTTCGAGTGGTATCAGAGCAAGGTCAGCTCGATATGAGACCATTCGAGGTTTTGGAGTGATAAGGATGTTGATTTTGGGGTAGTTAGATAGACAGACCCTAGACCTAAGAATGGAAAAGGGTACAATGCATGAATTGATTGGCGCATGTGAATGCTTAATTCGATTGGTTACCTAGAGTAGGCTGAGGCAATAGTGGGTTTCAACTAAGTTGCAGGTGCGTCAGGACCTGAGGTAAGGTTCTAAGGCAGAGCCCCATGAGTAGGGCGCTTGATTGCTGAATGTTAGCCTGTGAGACGTTGCTTGTGGTTGTACGCCTAGTCGGCTGTCGCGCGCTGTCTGACCATCATGCATTGCATGACTTCTGCATTAAAGGCGAAATGGTTTATAAATGAAAGTTGTTAAAAAGGGGATTTGGATTTGAAATGTGACAGTCTGAAAATTCGACTCGATTATCGGAATTTCTAAATGAATGGAAATACTTCGTTAATACCCTCTGATCGACGCTCACTCAGGATTAGCTACCCTGAGATGACCAACCGAAGGGGAAAGGCTATCTGGGAAGAATTTTCCAAACAGCCGCCCGTTGGTCTGAGACAGAGATAGAGTCGTTATTTAATGAAATTGACCACAAAATGAAATCCGACTTTGGACAATCGAATCAGTAAGATAAACACAATTAAGAAATGAACTCAGTTTCAGAAATGTCGCCAGAAGGGCAGACAGCCGGTGAACGTCGAGAAGCAAGACGTGATTGGAAAATTATCGAAATGCCCCCTGTTAATGCTCAGTCCCTAGGATTAGTTGAATTAGGATTTTTGAGAGTAGATTCAAATAATCGAAATCAAATCCTGTCCGAAATTCGTTCGCGCTCGGGACCCGATCGGTGCATTTGGCACGCAAATCGAGACAAGTCAAATCAGTTGTCAAATCAATCAAAAGTCTTGTCAATCAATCAATCACATCTTGGCACAATTTCCAAGGCAATCCATCAAGTCATTCTAGTGTCATTCAATCAAGAGTACAAGTCACATCCTAAACACTATTACCCCTCTAACCACTCCACTATCTCCATTTTCCATTTTGTCTCTTATGTTTTATTAAGCCTCCACACTCTCTCTCCTCCCTCATTCTCCCATTCGGCCGTGACCCCTCCTCCCTCTTTCTCTCTTCATCTTCTTCTTCTTCTTCCTCGGCTTCTCCTTGCTTCGTCCGCCCGAAGCCGCCTCCAACGCCGCCGTCCGCCCTTACCGTCGGCTCCCTCTCCCTTGGCTCGTCTTGGTAAGTCTTCTAAGCCCCCTCCTCCTCACCGTCCCTCTTCGTCGTCGTCATTCGTCGCCATCGGCTTGGCCGTGAGCCTTCGGGCTGCCAAAGCTTAATCCATTCTCTCCCTCAACCTCTCTAATGTCTAGAACTAACGCTTTTAGGTCCGTGGAGCTCTTAGAAGTGGCCGGACCGTTCGCTAACAGCCCCTACTCCCCGTTAGACCGTGAACGCCTAATCGGGCCGATTGAGCCTTCGTCGTCTTCGTCTTCATTTCGGTCCAACCAAGGTAAGCTCCACCCCTAACCTTGGCTTAGGTTAGATGTATATTTGTTTGATGTAGTGCAAAGATGGTTAGTTGTGGTGATTAGAGGCTAATACATGTGATTAAGTATAATGTTCCCTAAGCTAATGTAATGGAAGGTGGTTTGGGCTGTATGAGTGGGCTGTCCATGATCGAATTGGGCTTCAAAATAGGTTGTGTGGGCTGCAATGGGCGGATTTAGGCGTGAATTGATGGGCAAAAGGGTGCCAATGGGCTTGGGGGCTAAATGCTAAGCTAGATGGGCCAAAATGATGCAAACCGGGCTTGAATTAGAATGATGGGCCTCAATGGACGAGAATTAGTATTTATTGGGCCCAATTACAAGTTTGGGAATTAAAATATGAAGTCTATTAATGTACATGGGCTTAGGGTAACAAATTGGGCCTAAAATGGCCATACTGGGATCAATAGGTTAACTTTTAGAAATGGGCTTGGACCCCACACGAATTTAATAAAATAATAGGCCCAACCCATATGACTTAATTTAAGAATTTATTATTGGACCTCAACTCTTGAAGTGGGCCTTAGGCCCAGTCGAACTTAACTTAATTAATTAGACCCTTACTTAGGTTAAACCTTGGTTTATATGGGTTCAATTAGGGGATCGCCCATGGTGAGCAATAGTATGACCGGATTGCGAGTAAGATGTTAATACGAGCCTAGATGATCGAGAATCTGAATGTCTAGTACTAATCTTACGATCGTATGTCATGATGAACATGAGATTTATTAGAGGATCGATTGATGTACTCTGTTCTTGTACTTGTGTACTTTGGCATGCATGCTCTGTGTTTGAATTACTGATGCAATCCTTTGGGCCCCGCATACATTCAGAGCATTGCATGAGTCACCGAAGATGTGACATGAGAATGTGCCCAAGATGGGAAATGGAGAGAAAAGGGAGACCAACGCAAGGCGTCAGAAACGCAGTGTGGTAATTGCCATGTGGCACTGAGATTGAGCCCTGATGGGAATTGGGGTGATAGGCGGGCTGATCCATGGGATCCGTGATAGCCGCTTGAGGCCTGCAGCATTGCATGACATGATTGTTGATTGTTTGATATTGCCCGTCCGTATTGTATAACTTGTATTATTATGTGGTTCGTGTTGATTGCGATGGGTTATAGTATCTCGGGAGATCGAGAGTGGTTGGACCCTGAACCCTGAAACCTAGATACTGGTTAGGACCGACCCCACTCGTATATCCTACCCTACGCTAGGATTAGTGGTGAGCTTGCTGAGTCCTCGACTCACTGGCGTTGGTTGCCTCCTTTTTCAGATCCAGGTCACCAGTGATGGCCACTCCGCCGATGCTTTTTGGACTGCCGACTCAGATGGACACTCAAATCACCCTCCATTTTGATATGCACGCTACCTTGTGGCATAGGCATGTGACGACTGTACTCGTAGATCAGGGAGGTCCTTACTTAGTGCCCCATAGGTTCGAGGCTTGGTTTAGAGAGGGCCTTCATGGCTTTGAGGGACCGCAGCGTGACTCCCCGATACCCATGGAGGAGGACCCATTCTGGCTGCAGCCTGCCGAGTATGGAGGCCAGGTGATCGACCCCGATCCAGTGCAGGAGTTGCCGTCCCCCGAGCGTTCTGAGATTGATGGCCACGAGGAGGGCGATGCCATGGATACCGATGAGGAGGATCCAGAGGAGGACCCCGTGGAGGATTCCGACGAGGAGCCTGAGGAGGACTGAGTTTCTGATGCTGGCCTGGTATTTTGATGTGAGTGAGAGCGTAGGTTAGGCGGCAGGTTGTGGTTTCTTTTTGGGGTCTGTACCTAACGCTTGATATGTATATAATGATGTTTGTTTTCACCTTGTCTATGCTACCCTTTGCTACGCATGCTTGTGTGTGTGGATAGGAGGCACGCTTTCGCAGGTATGAAAGTTCGTTGAAGGCCGCGTCGTTTGGTTGCGACGAAGTGAAAATTTTCTTAGGCCGTCGCATATCGTGAACCAGGCGAGTGCGAGGTGTATCTTCCGCAGGAACGGGATGCCGCGTTCCCGAGTGGGGATCAGGGGCGTGACATGAAAAGTGCATGCATCTCATGTTGTTGGATTTGGTGACCGTCAGCCTGGTATGGGACAGGATTGACGGGACGTCTAAAAACTGTGATGAAGCGTGGTATGGGACACGTGGAGTGGGATTATCTCTGTCTTTGGGTGAGTTAGGACAACTGTTCGCACCAAGAAACGATGAGGGCGGGGAGTGGTCGCCGGGGCAGAGACCTGATCAAGGAAGCGGCTCCCGACAGGCTTCTAGTTGAGGTGGCAAACAGAGTGGCCTAGGTTGTGCATTTTCAGGTTGAGTCTAGATGTCAACTGGGTCCAACTGCATTTAAGCTGCAGCGAATATTTACATGCATATACATGTCAGTGGACGCGACAGTAGACGAAAGCTTGGTTGCTAGATTTAGAGTTCCGAATTCCTAAATGGGAATTTCGTTGTTTTAGGTGTGAGTTTTTGCGAGGATGAGCAATAGGGGCAGAAGACCGACTGCTGGAGCATCGAGCTCGAGGGCTCCTGACTCTGAAGGGGACCCTAGGATCGAAGAGATGATGAGAGTTCTAACCGAAGTGAGCAACTTGATGGCTAGGCAAGCTGCTGAGAGAGCTGCCATTGTAGCCCAAGCAGCTGAGGCCGCCTTGGCCGCTGCTTATGGAGCCAATGGAGGCAATGGGCATGGAAATGGAGGACGTCAGACTCATCATATTGTGGAGCAGTTTCTGAAGTTGCAGCCGTCGAGGTTTGATGGTAGTGGTGGTCCAGAAGTAGCTGCCTTGTGGATCGAACAGCTTGAGAAGGCTTTTACTGTTCTGGGTTGCACCGATGAGGAGAAGGTGTCGTTGGCAACTTATCAGCTTCAAGGGACTGCAGATGACTGGTGGAAGGCCACCAGAGGACGAGTCTTTCCTGATGGCATGAGGCCAAATTGGGGTGCTTTCTGTGCAGCATTTAATGGAAAGTATTTCTCTGAAGCAGCACAAGAAAGGAAAATGGAAGAGTTTATAAGGCTCAGGCAAGGACAGATGACCGTGGATCAGTACGAGGGTGAGTTTGCCAGATTGTCCAAGTTCACACGAAGGCTGATTGAGGATCCGTGGGACAAAGCCAGAAGGTTCCGAGAAGGTTTGAGACCAGAGCTGAAGAGCATGATCATCGCCACTGGGCTAAGGGACTACAATGAGATTTATGAGCGAGCCCTGGCGATAGAGCGATATCTGCAGGAGAAGGCCGCCGCATCTGGATCGCGGTTTGTGCCAAGAGGGAACTTCAGAGACTTCGGCAAGAGGCCAGTGAAGGACACCCGCAGGTTCGTTCCACCTGCAAGAAGGACTCTTGGAAAACCGTCATTCCCCGGGAATCAAAATTGCCGTGACTGTGGCAGGAGGCATGGGAACAGCCCTTGCCCAAGGAAGACTGGAGGCTGCTTTGGATGTGGCCAGACAGGGCATATTCTGAGGAACTGCCCGAGAAAAGGTCCGAGACCCCCGTTCCAGCCGCAGCAGCAGCCGCCGATGGTGAATGCTCCTCAGGGAAATCAGAACCGTCCACCTGTTCAGGGACGAGTCTATGCAGTGGCGCGAAAGGACGCTGAGAACGCGCTAGGGGTGATCACAGGTACCGTTTCTCTCTGTGGTCATACTGCTTATGCTTTGTTTGATCCCGGAGCGTCGCACTCTTTCGTATCTGCACGTTTTGCTGAGTTATCTGGGATGAACGTTAAGCCGTTGAATGTGACCTTGCATGTAACCACCCCGTTAAAAGATAGAGTGATTGTTGCGTTAGGATGTAAGGGGTGTAAGTTAGTTCTGGGCGATAGAGAGGAAGAGATCGATTTAGCTGTTTTGCCTATGTATGATTTCGACGTGATTGTTGGCATGGATTGGTTGGTTAGACATGGGGCAGTGATAGACTGTGGTAGGAGTATGGTACAGCTAAACCCAGTAGGTCACCCTGGGTATGAATTTAGGGGAAATCGGGGAGGAACGTCGATTCCTTGGATCTCGTCGTTAGAAGCGACTAAACTGATGGACGAGAGTTGTCTAGGATTTTTAGCATCAGTGTCAGATTCAACTGCTCAGGAAATGAGGTTGGAGGAAGTGCCTGTAGTGAGAGAGTACCCGGATGTGTTTCCTCGAGAATTGCCTGGCTTACCACCAGAGCGTGAAGTGGAGTTTGTGATTGAGCTGGCACCTGGAACTGAGCCGATCTCGAAAGCACTGTACAGGATGTCGTTATTAGAACTGAAGGAGTTGAAGGTACAAATGCAAGAGCTATTGGATAAAGGATTTATCCGCCCCAGTGCTTCGCCATGGGGAGCTCCGGTGCTGTTTGTCAAGAAAAAGGATGGATCGCTAAGGCTGTGCATCGACTACAGACAGCTGAACCAAGTGACGATCAAGAATAAGTATCCTCTGCCAAGGATTGATGACCTGTTTGACCAACTTCAAGGCGCATGTGTGTTCTCCAAGATATACCTAAGGACAGGCTATCACCAATTGAGGATTAAGAAGGGGGATGTGCCTAAGACTGCCTTTAGGACGAGGTATGGGCACTACGAGTTCACAGTTATACCGTTTGGATTGACGAACGCCCCAGCAGCATTTATGGACATGATGAATCGAGTGTTCAAGGAGTTTCTGGATCAGTTCGTGATAGTCTTCATTGATGACATATTGGTGTATTCGAAGAGTTTTGAGGACCACGAGGAACACTTAAGGATTGTCCTGCAGACGCTAAGGGAACACTCGCTGTATGCGAAGTTTAGTAAGTGTGAGTTCTGGCTGAGCAGTGTGGCGTTTCTTGGACACATAGTATCCGAAGAAGGAATATCAGTGGACCCAGCAAAGATCGAGGCTGTAGAGAAGTGGCCGAGGCCAACAACTGTGACTGAAGTACGAAGTTTTCTTGGATTGGCTGGCTACTATAGACGCTTTGTGGAAAGGTTCTCTGTAACAGTCTGAAAATTCGACCCAAATATCGGAATTTCTAAAAGAATGGAGACACTTCGTTAATACCCTCTGATCGACGCTCACTCAGGATTAGCTACCCTGAGATGACCAACCGAAGGGGAAAGGCTAACTGGGGAGAATTTTCCAAACAGCCGCCTGTTGGTCTGGGACAGAGACAGAGTCGTAAATTAATGAAATTGACCACGAAATGAAATCCGACTTCGGACAATCGAATTAGTAAGACAAACACAATTAAGAAATAAAGTCAGTTTCAGAAATGTCGCCAGAAGGGCAGACAGCCGGTGTACGTCGAGAAGCAAGACATCAATGGAAAATTACCGAAATGCCCCCGGTAATGCTCAGTCCTTAGGATTATTAGAATTAGGATTTTTGAGAGTAGATTCGACTAATCGAAATCAAATCCTGTCTAAAATTCGTTCGCGCTCGAGACCCGATCGGTGCATTTGGCACGCAAATCGAGGCAAGTCAAATCAGTTGTCAAATCAATCAAACGTCTTGTCAATCACATCGGTCACATCATGGCTCAATTTCCAAGACAAGTCAATCTTGGTCCAATTCCCAAAGCAATCCATCAAGTCACTCCATTTGTCATTTCAAGTACAAGTCTTGTCCAAGTCACTATTTCACCTAATCCACTAACCCATTTGAATTTCACTTAAGCCTCTTCTCTCTCTCTCCTCCCTCATTCTCTCATTCGGCTCTCTCTCTCATCTCTCTCTCCCTCCCGAAAGCTCTCCCTCTCCTCTCAACTCTCTCTCGGTCTCTCTCTCACCGCCCCGTCGTCCGGCCGACCACCACCGCCGAGCTCCCTCCGGCCGCCACCAACCCTCCTCACCTCTTGGTAAGTTCTCTTAACTTGTTCTTGTTCATTTCCCATGGCTTGAACCCCCACGAAAGGCCCGAAACAGCCCGCCTCCTCATCGTCGTTCTCTTCGTCGTTTCGCCTCCATTTGAAACCCGAACTTGTCCCACCTTGTTCCCTTGCATTCCTCACTTCCTTTGACTTGTGGAATGGTTGGTTTAGAGTCCTCGGAGGCCGCGGAACAGCCGTGAACAGCCACCGCCGCCGCCGTTCTCCTCCCTAAGCCGTGAGCTCCAACCGGCCATTCTTGCTCCGCCTCGCGTCGTCGTCATTTCCAACCCATATCCGGTAAGCTCTACCCCTAATCTTTGCTTAGGTTAGTGATATGCATTTATGGAATGTTAATAGAGGCCGATTATGATGATTTTAGTGAGGAGATTGCATGGTTCGAGCCTAGACAAGTAAGGTGGTGTTATGTGCTTAGTGCAAGAGGTTAAAATAAGCGTTTGGAGACTTGTAGAGGGCTGGAAATGTGGTATACGTGGCTGTGAGTGTTCGGTCTAGGCGTGTATAGGGTGGACCGAAAAGGATTAATGGGCTTCGAGACTTAAATCACTTGAATCGGACCTAATACGAGCTACCGGGCCTAAATACAACTAATGGACTTACTAATGGTTGATATCCACCATCTTAATGGGCCTTGAAAACATGATTAGTGGGCTGCAAATGTGGACTTAGGCGTGTACATAATGGGCCAAAGGGAACTAATGGGCTTGAAAGCTTTAAAAATCAAGTAATTGGGCCAAAACTAATCAAAATGGGCCACATCTAGTTAGTGGGCCACTAATGGACGAAAATCTTATTTAATTGGGCCTAAATTAAGTCCATGAACATTAAAGAATGAAACCCAAAAATGTATATGGGCTTGGGTACTTGAATTGGGCCTAAAATAATGGATATGGGCTTGAATAGTAAACCTTTAGAAATGGGCTTGGGCCTCGCACGAAATTAATAAAATAATAGGCCCAACCCATGTGAATTAAATTAATAATTAATCGTTGGACCTCAACTATTGAAGTGGGCCTTAGGCCCAGTCGAACTTAGCTCGATTAATTAAGGGTTCTTAATTAGATTAGACCTTGGTTTATATGGGCTCGAATTATGGACTGGCCTTGGGTAAGTAATAGCATGATGGAATCTTGTACAAGTTGTAAGGCAAGTTTAGACGAGCGATAGTTCGAGAGTAGAAGTACTTGATCTTCGTATGTACAGTAAGATGAATATGAGATTCAGTGATGATGGAATGATGTGCTCTACTCTTGCGTTATATTCCTTGGCATGCATGCTCTGTGTTGAGTTATTGATGTGATCATCTGGGCCCTGCATACATTCAGAGCATTGCATGAGTCACTGGAGATGTGACATGAGATTGTGCCCTGAGGGGATATGGAGAGAAAAGGGAGACCAACGTAAGGCGTCAGAAACGCAGTGTGGTACGGGCCTATGCGGCACCGAGATTTATGCCGTGTGGCACTGTTGGTAGCGCCCTGATGGGAGGTGGAGAGAAAAGGGAGGCCAGCATAAGGCGTCCGAGACGCAGCGTGGCATGCCGTGTGGCAATGTTGGTAGAGCCCTGATGGGAATTGGAGTGATCGGCGGGCTGATCCTTGGGATCTATGATGGCCGTTTGAGGCCTGTGGCATTGCATACCATGATTGCTGATTGTTGATATTGCCCGTCTTTATTGCATGAACCATTGTGATGAAACTCGTACCGACAATATGAGGTGTGATAATAACTGGGGAGATCGAGAGCGTTGAACTTTGAATCCTGAACCCTAGTTACTGGTTAGGACCGACCCCACTTGTATATCCTACCCTACGCTAGGATTAGTGGTGAGCTTGCTGAGTCCTCGACTCACTGGCGTTGGTTGCCACCTTTTTCAGATCCAGGTCGCCAGTGATGGATGTGCCACCGATGCTTTTTGGTCTGCCGATCCAGATGGACACCCAGGTTACCCTCCATTTTGATATGCACGCTACCCTGTGGCATAGGCATGTGACGACTGTACTCGTAGATCAGGGAGGTCCTTATTTAGTGCCCCATAGATTCGAGGCTTGGTTTAGAGAGGGCCTACATGGCTTTGAGGGACCCCAGAGAGATTCCCCGATTCCCATGGAGGAGGACCCGTTTTGGCTCCAGCCTGCAGAATATGGAGGTCAGGTGATCGACCCCGACCCGAAGCAGGAGTTGCCGTCTCCAGGGCGCTCCGAGATAGATGGCCACGAGGAGGGCGATGCGATGGATACCGAGGAGGAGGATCCAGAGGAGGACCCTGTGGAGGATTCCGACGAGGAGGACTGAGTTATGGCAGAATTTCGATGGTTCGAGGATTAGGTTGTTAGCGTAGGAAGATCTGTGATTAGTAGTTTCTTTTTGGGAGTCTGTACCTAACGCTAATCGTATTTATGAAATGTCGATTATGTTTATCTCGTCCATGCTACCCCCCTTTGTCATGTATGCTTGTGTGTATGGATAGAAGGCACGCTTCCGTAGGTAAGAGAATTTGGCGCAAGCCGCGTCGTCTGGTCGCGACGAAAAGAAATTTTCCCTAGGCCGTCGCTTATCGTGAACTAGTCGAGCGCGAGGTGTATCTTCCGCAGGAACGGGGTGCCGCGCTCCCGAGTAGGGATCCGGGGCGTGACATTCTCGGTGATAGCGTCTCCTCTGACCCATTTGCTGAAGAAGGAATCGAGGTTTGAATGGACCGAGAAGTGCGAGGAAAGTTTTCAGGAGTTGAAGGATCGATTGACGTCCGCACCAATGCTAACTATTCTGTCTGGACTTGGAGGGTTGAAATATACAGCGATGCGTCATTAAGAGGATTGGGATGTGTCTTGATGCAGCATGGACGAGTAGTAGCTTATGCATCTCGACAGCTGAGGCCACATGAGATGAACTACCCGACGCACGACCTGGAGTTAGCTGCCATAGTGTTCGCCCTGAAGATTTGGAGGCATTACCTGGTGGGAGAGAAATTTCAGATCTACACGGATCATCAGAGTTTGAAGTATTTGTTTTCTCAGAAAGAGTTGAATATGAGGCAACGTCGTTTGATAGAGCTGTTGAAGGACTACGACTGCGATATTTTGTACCATCCAGGAAAGGCGAATAAGGTAGCGGATGCTCTGAGTAGGAAGTCGAGCATTGCGCATATGATGATCAAGGAGTGGACATTACTGGAGGAGATCAGAGATTCTGAGTTTAAGGTTGAGGTAGGAACCCTCTCCAGTTTGATGGCTACGTTGCAGATTGAACCAGAGATTCAGTGTCACGCCCCGGATCCCCTCTCGGGAACGCGGCATCCCGTTCCTGCGGAAGATACACCTCGCGCTCGCCTGGTTCACGATAAGCGACGGCCCAGGGATACTTTCTCTTCGTCGCGACCAGACGACGCAACTTGCGCCAAATTCTCATACCTGCGGAAGCGTGCCTCCTATCCATACACACAAGCATACATAGCAAAGGGGTAGCAAAAATCAAGATAAGCAAAATCAGCATCCATAATATAATCAGCGTTAGGTACAGACTCCCAAAAAGAAACTACTAATCACAGATCTTCCTACGCTAACAACCAAATCCTCGAACCATCGAAATTCTGCCATAACTCAGTCCTCCTCGTCGGAATCCTCCACAGGGTCCTCCTCTGGATCCTCCTCCTCGGTATCCATCGCATCGCCCTCCTCGTGGCCATCTATCTCGGAGCGCCCTGGAGACGGCAACTCCTGCTTCGGGTCGGGGTCGATCACCTGGCCTCCATATTCTGCAGGCTGGAGCCAAAACGGGTCCTCCTCCATGGGAATCGGGGAATCTCTCTGGGGTCCCTCAAAGCCATGCAGGCCCTCTCTAAACCAAGCCTCGAATCTATGGGGCACTAAATAAGGACCTCCCTGATCTACGAGTACAGTCGTCACATGCCTATGCCACAGAGTAGCGTGCATATCAAAATGGAGGGTAACCTGGGTGTCCATCTGGATCGGCAGACCAAAAAGCATCGGTGGCACATCCATCACTGGTGACTTGGATCTGAAAAAGGTGGCAACCAACGCCAGTGAGTCGAGGACTCAGCAAGCTCACCACTAATCCTAGCGTAGGGTAGGATATACAAGTGGGGTCGGTCCTAACCAGTAACTAGGGTTTGGTACCCGGAGTCCAACGCTCTCGATCTCCCCAGTTTTCATCACACCTCATATAGTCGGTACGAGTTTCATCACAATGGTTCATGCAATAAAGACGGGCAATATCAACAATCAGCAATCATGGTATGCAATGCCACAGGCCTCAAACGGCCATCATAGATCCCAAGGATCAGCCCGCCTATCACTCCAATTCCCATCAGGGCTCTACCAACAGTGCCACACGGCATGCCACGCTGCGTCTCGGACGCCTTATGCTGGCCTCCCTTTTCTCTCCATCTCCCATCAGGGCGCTACCAACAGTGCCACACGGCATAAATCTCGGTGCCACATAGGCCCGTACCACACTGCGTTTCTGACGCCTTACGTTGGTCTCCCTTTTCTCTCCACTTCCCCTCAGGGCACAATCTCATGTCACATTCCCAGTGACTCATGCAATGCTCTGAATGTATGCAGGGCCCAGATGATCACATCAATAATTCAACACAGAGCATGCATGCCAATAATCATAAGTGCAAGACAGAGCACATCAATCGACCAACTGATACATCTCATGATCAACGAGCCAAGCAGACGTAGATCAATTACCTCTATCCACAAAGTTTCGATAATCCAAGTCCGCCTCACATCTTAAACAAAAGTCTACTATACTATCAATTATCCAAGGACAATCCACTAATCGAGCCCATATAAACCAAGGTCTAATCTAATGAAGGGCCTCTAATTACTCAAGCTAAGTTCGACTGGGCCTAAGGCCCACTTCAATAGTTGAGGTCCAATAATTAATTATTAAATTAATTCATATGGGTTGGGCCTATTATTTTATTAATTTCGTGCAAGGCCCAAGCCCATTTCTAAAGGTTTACTATTCAAGCCCATATTCATTATTTTAGGCCCAATTTGAATACCCAAGGCCATATACATTTTTGGGTTTCATTCTTTAATGTTCATGGACTTAATTTAGGCCCAATTTAAGTGAATTTTCGTCCATTAGTGGCCCATTAACTAAATTTGGCCCATCTTGATTAGTTTTGGCCCAGTTACTAAATTTTAAGGCTTCCAAGCCCATTATTATCCTTTGGCCCATTAGGTACACGCCTAAGCCCACATTTGCAGCCCACTAATCATGATTTCAAGGCCCCCTTAGTTTGCTATTCACGTCCACAAGCAAGCCTACTAATTGTATCTTGGCCCGATAGTTCGTTTTTGATCAAATTAGTGTGATTTAGACCCTCCAAGCCCAATTGCACCTCACGGCCTCTTTACCACACGCCTAAAGCAACATTCACAGCCCATATGGAATAATTTCAAGCCCTAATAACTCATGGACAGCCCCCTCCTTTGGCCCAAACATGATTCTCACAAGATAGCTTAAGGTAAATTGTACATCAACCCATCTTAGCTACATAACAAGCCTAACCATCTCTAGCACACCCTTCCACATGCATATACTACTAACCTAAACTAGAATTAGGAGTAAAGCTTACCTAAAACGGGAAGGAACGAGCAGCGACGACGGAGAGAGTACCGGCGGTCCGTGGGGTTCAACGGACGACGGGAAGGGACGGCGGCACGGGGGCTGCTCACGGCTGTTCCACGGAGTTCCAAGGGTCCTAAGGTGACCATTTACCAAGCCAAAGTCGTGAGGAATGGAAGGGAACAAAGTGGAACAAGTTCGGGTTCAAATGGAAGCGAAACGACGAAGAAAACGACGATGAGGAGGTGGGCTGTTTCGGGCTCTTCGTGGGGGTTCAAACCATGGGAAATGAACAAGAACAAGTTAAGGGACTTACCAAGAGGTGAGGAGACGACGAAGGATGGCCAACGACGACGGCAAGGGCGGCGGCACGGCCGGCGGAGGCGGACGGACGGGCGGAGGGGGAGTGAGCCGAGAGAGAAAATGAGGGAGAGAGGAGAAAGAAGAAAAAAATGAAGGAGAGGAGAGAGAGGGGAGGGCCGGCCGAAACTTTAGGAGAGAGAGAGAGAATGCCAAAATTCAAAATAAGATAATGGGTTAGGTTGAATAGTGTAGAATAGTGTAGGTGATGAGACTTGTACTTTGACATGATTTGATTGACATTCTAGGGAATTGAACCATGATTGACTTGTCTTGGAAATTGTGCCATGATGTGACTGATTGATTGACAAGACATTTGATTGATTTGACAATTGATTTGACTTGCCTCGATTTGCGTGCCAAATGCACCGATCGGGTCTCGAGCGCGAACGAATTTTAGACAGGATTTGATTTCGATTAGTCGAATCTACTCTCAAAAATCCTAATTCTATTAATCCTAAGGACTGAGCATTTACCGGGGGCATTTCGGTAATTTTCCATTGACGTCTTGCTTCTCGACGTACACCGGCTGTCTGCCCTTCTGGCGACATTTCTGAAACTGACTTTATTTCTTAATTGTGTTTGTCTTACTAATTCGATTGTCCGAAGTCGGATTTCATTTCGTGGTCAATTTCATTAATTTACGACTCTGTCTCTATCTCAGACCAACGGGCGGCTGTTTGGAAAATTCTCCCCAGTTAGCCTTTCCCCTTCGGTTGGTCATCTCAGGGTAGCTAATCCTGAGTGAGCGTCGATCAGAGGGTATTAACGAAGTGTCTCCATTCTTTTAGAAATTCCGATATTTGGGTCGAATTTTCACATGCCTATGCCACAGGGTAGCGTGCATATCAAAATGGAGGGTAACCTGGGTGTCCATCTGGATCGGCAGACCAAAAAGCATCGGTGGCACATCCATCACTGGCGACCTGGATCTGAAAAAGGTGGCAACCAACGCTAGTGAGTCGAGGACTCAGCAAGCTCACCACTAATCCTAGCGTAGGGTAGGATATACGAGTGGGGTCGGTCCTAATCAGTAACTAGGGTTTGGTACTCGGAGTCCAACGCTCTCGATCTCCCCAGTTATCATCACACCTCATATAGCCAATACGAGTTTCATCATAACAATTCATGCAATACAGACGGGCAATATCAACGATCAGCAATAACATTATGCAAATGCCACAGGCCTCAAACGGCCATCACAGATCCCATGGATCAGCCCGCCTATCACTCCAATTCCCATCAGGGCTCAATCTTAGTGCCACACGGCAATGCCACGCTGCGTCTCGGACGCCTTATGCTGGCCTCCCTTTTCTCTCCATTTCCCATCAGGGCACTACCAACAGTGCCACACGGCATAAATCTCGGTACCACATAGGCCCGTACCACACTGCGTTTCTGACGCCTTACGTTGGTCTCCCTTTTCTCTCCACTTCCCCTCAGGGCACAATCTCACGTCACATCTCTAGTGACTCATGCAATGCTCTGAATGCATGCAGGGCCTAGATGATCACATCAATAACTCAACACAGAGCATGCATGCAAATGAATATAAGCGCAAGAGCAGAGCACGTCATTTAATCAACCAATAAACCTCATGTCATCAAACCAAACAGACGTAGATCGTGTGCCTCTACTCTCGAAGTCTCGATCATCTAAGTTCGCCTTACATCTCATACAAGAGTCTACCATGCCATCACTTACCCAAGGGCAACTCGTTAATCAAACCCATATAAACCAAGGTCTAATCTAATTAAGAGTCTCTAATAAATCAAGCTAAGTTCGACTGGGCCTAAGGCCCACTTCAATAGTTGAGGTCCAATAATTAATTCTTAAATTTAATCATATGGGTTGGGCCTATTATTTTATTAATTTCGTGTGAGGCCCAAGCCCATTTTTAAATGTTTACTATTCAAGCTCATATTCATTATTTTAAGCCCAATTTGAATACCCAAGCCCATATACATTTTTTGGTTTCATTCTTTAATGTTCATGGACTTAATTTAGGCCCAATTTAAGTGGATTTTCGTCCATTAGTGGCCCACTAGTTAGATTAGGCCCATTTTGTTTAGTTTTGGCCCAATTGCTTGAAATAAAGGCTCATAAGCCCAACACCATACTTTGGCCCTTTAAGCCACACGCCCAAGCCCATTCTTTTGGTCCATCAACCATGTTTTCGAGGCCCATTCGAGTTCCTAATCTCGTCCAATTGCAAGCCCATTAAGGTATTTTAGGCCCGTTTACTTATTTTAGGTCAAATTAGCCCAAACTAAGTCCCTTAGGCCCAACGACAAGTCACGGCCTCTCCATCACACGCCTACTCCAACGTCCACAGCCCATGTTGGATAATTTCCAGCCCCAATTCGCCCACGGACAGCCCCCTCCTACGGCCCAAACAACTTTCCATTGGATTAGCTTAGGGAACATCATGCTTAACCACATACATTAGCCTCTAATCATCGAAAATAACCATCTTTACACTACACCATACGCATATACATCTAACCTAAGCCAAGATTAGAGGTCAAGCTTACCTTAGAGGAGCCGAAATGAACAACGATGGACAACGGAGCGAGGGACGGCCGAATGGGCTTTCGACAAGGGAGGAGTAGGGCGGCGGTTCACGGCTGTTCCGGCGGTTCCACAGAGTTCCAAGGGTCCTAAGGTGACCATTTACCAAGCCAAAGACATGAGGAATGCAAGGGAACAAGGTGGGACAAGTTCGGGTTCAAATGGAAGCGAAACGACGAAGGAAACGACGATGGAAGGAGTGGGTTGTTTCGGGCATTACATGGGCATTCAAGCCGTGGAATGCAAGGGAGATGAGTTAGGGAGTGTCACGCCCCGGATCCCTTCTCGGGAACGCGGCATCCCGTTCCTGCGGAAGATACACCTCGCGCTCGCCTGGTTCACGATAAGCGACGGCCCAGGGATACTTTCTCTTCGTCGCGACCAGACGACGCAACTTGCGCCAAATTCTCATACCTGCGGAAGCGTGCCTCCTATCCATACACACAAGCATACATAGCAAAGGGGTAGCATGGACAAGATAAACATAAACAACATTTCATAAATACGATTAGCGTTAGGTGTAACAGTCTGAAAATTCGACCCAAATATCAGAATTTCTAAAGGAATGGAAACACTTCGTTAATACCCTCTGATCGACGCTCACTCAGGATTAGCTACCCTGAGATGACCAACCGAAGGGGAAAGGCTAACTGGGGAGAATTTTCCAAACAGCCGCCCGTTGGTCTGAGATAGAGACAGAGTCGTAAATTAATGAAATTGACCACGAAATGAAATCCGACTTCGGACAATCGAATTAGTAAGACAAACACAATTAAGAAATAAAGTCAGTTTCAGAAATGTCGCCAGAAGGGCAGACAGCCGGTGTACGTCGAGAAGCAAGACGTCAATGGAAAATTACCGAAATGCCCCCGGTAAATGCTCAGTCCTTAGGATTAATAGAATTAGGATTTTTGAGAGTAGAATCGACCGATCGAAATCAAATCCTGTCTAAAATTCGTTCGCGCTCGAGACCCGATCGGTGCATTTGGCACGCAAATCGAGACAAGTCAAATCAGTTGTCAAATCAATCAAATGTCTTGTCAATCAATCAAATCCATCATGGCACAATTTCCAAGGCAATCCATCAAGTCAAATCCAAGTACATCAAGAGTACACATCAAATCCATGTCACTATTCCACCTAATTCCACCTACCATTATTTTGAATTTTTGTTTTATCTTGAATAAACTCTCTTCTCTCTCTCCTCACCCCTCATTCTCTCATTCGGCACTCTCTCTCCCTCACTCTCCCTCCCGAAACCTCTCCTCTCTTCTCAACTCTCTCTCGGCTTCTCTCCCTCCCGTGGCCGTGCCGCCCGAGCACTCCTCCACCGCGGGCCACCGTTGTCCGCCATCCTTCTCCGTCGTCGCCACCTCGAGGTAAGCCTCTCTCCTCCCTTCTCCTTGCTACTTCATAGTTGAAAACCACCTTGAAGCCACCCCGATCTCACTTCACCGTCTCTCTCTTCCTCTCGGTGCCGTGCTCGTCTAGCCCTTCGTCGTCGTCGATCATCGTCGTTCGGCCACCGCTCCTCACCGTCAACCATCCTCACTCCTTGGTAAGTATTCCGAGCTCCTTTGTCTTCATTTTCCATGACCCTTTAAAGTCGTTTGCCGACCAAGCCAACCCGATCCTCCTTGTAGGCCGAAAAGCCCTCACGGCCATTCTTGCTCCGCCCGTCGTCGTCGTCATTTCCGACCCATCTCCGGTAAGCTCTACCACTAATCTTGGACTAGGCTAGTTGTATATGTGTATGTGGGGTGGTATTATGGGCTAGTGATTGTGATTAAGAAGGTTAGTGTGTGATTAAGGTTGGATTAGTTGAGGCTAATGGACTAGTATGCGGATTTGGGCCAAGAGAGGGGCTGTTAGCGTGTGAAATGGGCCTTAAAATGCTAAGTGTGGGCTGCAAATGATGAGGTAAGTGTGTGGTGGAGAGGCCGTGAGGTGTTATTGGGCTTAGGGGGCTTAACTTGCACTAATTTGATCAAAAACAAGTTAACGGGCCTAAGATATCCTAATGGACTTGCCAATGGACGAAACTAACAACTTGAATGGGCCTTGAAAACATGATTAGTGGGCTGCAAATGTGGACTTAGGCGTGTACATAATGGGCCAAAGGGAACTAATGGGCTTGAAAGCTTTAAAAATCAAGTAATTGGGCCAAAACTAATCAAAATGGGCCACATCTAGTTAGTGGGCCACTAATGGACGAAAATCTTATTTAATTGGGCCTAAATTAAGTCCATGAACATTAAAGAATGAAACCCAAAAATGTATATGGGCTTGGGTACTTGAATTGGGCCTAAAATAATGAATATGGGCTTGAATAGTAAACCTTTAGAAATGGGCTTGGGCCTCGCACGAAATTAATAAAATAATAGGCCCAACCCATGTGAATTAAATTAATAATTAATCATTGGACCTCAACTATTGAAGTGGGCCTTAGGCCCAGTCGAACTTAGCTCGATTAATTAAGGGTTCTTAATTAGATTAGACCTTGGTTTATATGGGCTCGATTAGTGGATTGCCCTTGGGTAAGTGATGGCATGGTAGATTCTTGTATGAGATGTAAGGCGAACTAGATGATCGAGACTTCCAGAGTAGAGGCATACGATATATGTCTGTTTGGCTTGATGAACATGAGGTTTATTGGTTGATTGAATGACGTGCTCTGCTCTTGCACTTACATTCATCTGCATGCATGCTCTGTGTTGAGTTATTGATGTGATCATCTGGGCCCTGCATACATTCAGAGCATTGCATGAGTCACTGGAGATGTGACATGAGATTGTGCCCTGAGGGGAAGTGGAGAGAAAAGGGAGACCAACGTAAGGCGTCAGAAACGCAGTGTGGTACGGGCCTATGTGGCACCGAGATTTATGCCGTGTGGCACTGTTGGTAGCGCCCTGATGGGAGATGGAGAGAAAAGGGAGGCCAGCATAAGGCGTCCGAGACGCAGCGTGGCATGCCGTGTGGCACTGTTGGTAGAGCCCTGATGGGAATTGGAGTGATAGGCGGGCTGATCCTTGGGATCTATGATGGCCGTTTGAGGCCTGTGGCATTGCATACCATGATTGCTGATTGTTGATATTGCCCATCTTTATTGCATGAACCATTGTGATGAAACTCGTACCGACTATATGAGGTGTGATGAAATCTGGAGAGATCGAGAGCGTTGGACTCCGGGTACCAAACCCTAGTTACTGGTTAGGACCGACCCCACTTGTATATCCTACCCTACGCTAGGATTAGTGGTGAGCTTGCTGAGTCCTCGACTCACTGGCGTTGGTTGCCACCTTTTTCAGATCCAGGTCACCAGTGATGGATGTGCCACCGATGCTTTTTGGTCTGCCGATCCAGATGGACACCCAGGTTACCCTCCATTTTGATATGCACGCTACTCTGTGGCATAGGCATGTGACGACTGTACTCGTAGATCAGGGAGGTCCTTATTTAGTGCCCCATAGATTCGAGGCTTGGTTTAGAGAGGGCCTGCATGGTTTTGAGGGACCCCAGAGAGATTCCCCGATTCCCATGGAGGAGGACCCGTTTTGGCTCCAGCCTGCAGAATATGGAGGCCAGGTGATCGACCCCGACCCGAAGCAGGAGTTGCCGTCTCCAGGGCGCTCCGAGATAGATGGCCACGAGGAGGGCGATGCGATGGATACCGAGGAGGAGGATCCAGAGGAGGACCCTGTGGAGGATTCCGACGAGGAGGACTGAGTTATGGCAGAATTTCGATGGTTCGAGGATTTGGTTGTTAGCGTAGGAAGATCTGTGATTAGTAGTTTCTTTTTGGGAGTCTGTACCTAACGTTGATTATATTATGGAATGCTGATTTTGCTTATCTTGATTTTTGCTACCCCTTTGTCATGTATGCTTGTGTGTATGGATAGAAGGCACGCTTCCGCAGGTAAGAGAATTTGGCGCAAGCCGCGTCGTCTGGTCGCGACGAAAAGAAATTTTCCCTGGGCCGTCGCTTATCGTGAACCAGTCGAGCGCGAGGTGTATCTTCCGCAGGAACGGGGTGCCGCGCTCCCGAGTAGGGATCCGGGGCGTGACATCCCCGTTCGAGTGGTATCAGAGCAAGGTCAGCTTGATACGAGACCGTTCGAGGCTTGGAGTGATAAGGCTGATGATTTTGGGGTAGTTAGTTAGACAGACCCTAGACCTAAGGATTAGGAAGGGTAGAATGCATGATTTGATTGGCGCATGTGATTGCTTAGCGGAATTGATTGTCTAGAGTAACCTTGGGATAAGGTATTTCATGCTAAGCTGCAGGTGCGTCAGGACCTGAGGTAAGGTTCTATGGCAGAGCCCCATGAGTTGGGCGTTTGGATGCTGATTGCTGAATGCTAGTCTGTGAGGTATTGCATGTGGTTGTATGCCTAGTCGGCTGTCGCGCGCTGTCTGACCATCATGCATTGCATGACTTCTGCATTAAAGGCAAAATGGTTTACAAATGAAAGTTGTTAGAAAGGGGATTTGGATTTTGAAAGAAATGCATGCATTCATGTTGTTGGATTTGGTGACCGTCAGCCTGGTATGGGACAGGATTGACGGGACGTCTAAAAACTGTGATGAAGCGTGGTATGGGACACGTGGAGTGGGATTCTCTTTGTCTATGAATTTCTTAGGACAACTGTTCGCACCAAGAAACGATGAGGGCGGGGAGTGGTCGCCGGGGCAAAGACCTGATCAAGGAAGCGGCTCCCGACAGGCTTCTAGTTGAGGTTGCGAACAGAGTGGCCTGGGTTATGCATTTGCAGGGTTGAGTCTAGATGTCGACCGGGTTCAACTGCATTTAAGCTGCAGCGATTATTTACATGCATATACATGTCAGTGGACGCGACAGTAGACGAAAGCTTGGTTGCTAGATTTAGAATTCCGAATTCCTGAATGGGAATTTCGTTTGTTTTAGGTGTGAGTTTTAGCAAGGATGAGCAATAGGGGCAGAAGACCGACTGCTGGTGCATCGAGCTCGAGGGCTCCTGAGTCTGAAGGGGACCCCAGAATCGAAGAAATGATGAGAGTTCTGACTGAAGTGAGTAACTTGATGGCTAGGCAAGCTGCTGAGAGAGCTGCCACTGTTGCCCAAGCAGCTGAGGCCGCCTTGGCCGCTGCAAATGGAGCCAATGGAGGCAATGGGCATGGAAATGGAGGACGTCAGACTCATCATATGGTGGAGCAATTTCTGAAATTGCAGCCGTCGAGGTTTGATGGCAGTGGTGGTCCTGAGGTAGCTGCCTTGTGGATCGAGCAGCTGGAGAAGGCTTTCTCCGTGTTGGGTTGCGCAGATGAGGAGAAAGTCTCATTGGCAACTTATCAACTTCAGGGTACTGCAGATGATTGGTGGAAAGCCACTAGAGGGCGAGTCTTTCCGGATGGTATGAGGCCGAACTGGACCGCCTTCTGTACAGCATTCAATGGCAAGTATTTCTCTAAGGCAGCCCAGGAAAGGAAAATGGAAGAGTTCATCAGGCTCCGCCGAGGATCGCTGACCGTGGACCAGTATGAGGGCGAATTTGCCAGGCTGTCCAAGTTCGCACGAAGGTTGATTGACGACCCATGGGATAAGGCCAGGAGATTCAGGGAAGGATTGAGGCCCGAGTTGAAGAGTATGATCATCGCCACTGGGCTAAGGGACTACAATGAGATCTATGAGCGAGCCCTGGCGATAGAGCGGGATCTGCAAGAAAAGGCCGCCGCACCTGGGTCGCGGTTTGTGCCAAGAGGGAACATTAGAGACTTTGGCAAGAGGCCAATGAAGGACAACCGCAGGTTCGTTCCACCTGCGAGGAGAACCCTGGGAAAGCCATCGTTCCTTGGGAATCAGGTCTGCCGTGACTGTGGCAGGAGGCACGGGAACAGCCCTTGCCCGAGGAAGACTGGAGGCTGCTTTGGATGTGGCCAAACGGGGCATATCCTGAGGAACTGCCCGAGGAAAGGCCAGAGACCCCCGTTCCAGCACCAACAACAGCAACAGCCGCAGATGGTGAACGCTCCGCAAGGAAACCAGAACCGTCCGCCTGCTCAGGGACGAGTATATGCAATGGCGCGCAAGGACACTGAGAATGCGCCGGGGGTGATCACAGGTACCGTTTCCCTTTGTGGTCATACCGCTTATGCCTTGTTTGATCCGGGAGCGTCGCACTCTTTCGTATCTGCACGTTTTGTTGAGTTGTCTGGGATAAATGTTAAGCCATTGGATGTGACCTTGCATGTAACCACCCCGTTGAAGGATAGAGTAATTATTGCGTTAGGATGTAAGGGGTGTAGGTTAGCTCTGGGCGATAGGCAAGAAGAAATTGACTTAGCCGTTCTGCCCATGTACGATTTCGACGTGATTGTTGGCATGGATTGGCTAGTTAGGCATGGTGCAGTGGTAGACTGTAGTAGGAGTATCATACAGCTAAACCCAGTAGGCCACCCTGGGTATGAATTTAAGGGAAATTGTGGAGGAACGTCGATTCCTTGGATCTCATCTTTAGAAGCGACCAAGTTAATGAATGAAGGTTGCCTGGGATTTTTGGCATCAGTGTCAGATTCGACTGCTCAAGAGGTGAAGTTGGAGGAAGTGCCTATAGTAAGTGAGTATCCAGATGTATTTCCTCAAGAGTTGCCTGGATTGCCACCAGAGCGTGACGTAGAGTTTGTGATTGAATTGGCACCTGGAACGGAGCCGATCTCGAAAGCACCGTATAGGATGTCGTTATCGGAATTGAAGGAATTGAAGGTGCAAATGCAAGAGCTGCTGGATAAAGGATTTATCCGCCCCAGTGCTTCACCATGGGGAGCTCCGGTGCTATTTGTTAAGAAGAAGGATGGATCACTAAGACTGTGCATCGATTACCGACAGCTGAACCAAGTGACGATCAAGAATAAATATCCTCTACCAAGGATTGATGACCTGTTCGACCAACTTCAAGGCGCTTGCGTGTTCTCCAAGATAGACCTAAGGACAGGCTATCACCAGTTAAGGATTAAGAAAGAGGATGTGCCTAAGACTGCTTTTAGGACGAGGTATGGGCACTATGAGTTCACCGTTATGCCGTTTGGATTGACAAATGCTCCAGCCGCATTTATGGACATGATGAATCGAGTATTCAAGGAGTTTCTGGATCAGTTCGTGATAGTCTTCATTGATGACATCTTGGTATATTCGAAGAGTTCTGAGGACCATGAAGAACACTTAAGGATCGTCCTGCGAACGCTAAGGGAACATTCGCTGTATGCGAAGTTCAGTAAGTGTGAGTTCTGGCTGAGTAGAGTGGCGTTTCTTGGTCATATAGTATCTGGAGAAGGGATATCAGTGGACCCATCTAAGATTGAAGCAGTAGAGAAATGGCCGAGACCTACGACCGTGACGGAAGTACGAAGTTTCCTTGGATTGGCTGGGTATTATAGACGCTTCGTGGAAAGATTCTCTGTGATAGCGTCTCCTCTGACGCGTTTGTTGAAAAAGGAAACAAAGTTTCAATGGACTGAGAGATGCGAGGAGAGTTTTCAGGAGTTGAAGGATCGATTGACTTCCGCACCAGTCTTAACCATTCCGTCTGGACCAGGAGGATTTGAGATATAAAGCGATGCGTCATTAAGAGGATTGGGGTGTGTCTTGATGCAGCATGGACGAGTGGTAGCGTATGCGTCTCGACAGTTGAGGCCGCATGAGATGAATTACCCGACGCACGACTTGGAGTTAGCTGCGATTGTCTTTGCATTGAAGATTTGGAGGCATTATCTGGTGGGAGAGAAATTCCAGATTTTTACGGACCATCAGAGTTTGAAGTATCTGTTCTCGCAGAAGGAGCTGAATATGAGGCAGCGTCATTGGATGGAGTTGTTGAAGGACTACGACTGCGATATTTTGTACAATCCAGGAAAGGCGAATAAGGTGGCAGATGCTCTGAGTAGGAAGTCGAGCATTGCGCATATGATGGTCAAGGAGTGGACATTACTGGGGGAAATTAGAGACTCTGAGTTTAAGATGGAGGTTGGAAGCCTCTCGAGTCTGCTGGCTACGTTGCGGATCGAACCAGAGATTCAGCTAAGAATCAAGGAGATGCAATCTACGGACCCGGACATTCAGAAGATTGTGGCGATGAATGCAGACGAGAGAAAGGCCGAGTTCCAAGTGACTGCAGATGGAGTATTGAAGTTTAGAGGACGTCTGTGCGTGCCTAATGACGAGGCGCTAAAGGAAAAGATTTTGTCCGAGGCACACAGAAGTAACTACAGTATTCATCCAGGGAGTACTAAGATGTATCAGAATTTGCGTCAGCACTATTGGTGGAATGGAATGAAGGTGGATGTGGCTAAGCATGTAGCTAAGTGTCTGACGTGTCAACAGGTAAAGGCACAGCATTGCAAGCCTGGAGGATTATTGCAACCATTGGAAATCCCAGAGTGGAAATGGGAGCATGTCACTATGGATTTCGTGACAGGACTGCCGAGAAGTCAGAGAGGCAATGATTCGATCTGGGTAATCGTGGACAGACTGACGAAATCAGCGCACTTCATCGCAGTGCGAAAGGACTCTACGCTGGAAAGGTTGGCTGAGTTGTATGTGAGGCAGATTGTGAGGATTCATGGGGTGCCAGTAAGTATCGTATCTGATAGAGATCCTCGTTTCACAGCTACATTTTGGAAGAGTTTGCAGGGTGCTTTGGGAACCGAATTGAGATTCAGTACAGCCTACCATCCTCAGACGGACGGTCAGTCGGAAAGGACTATACAAACTCTGGAGGACATGTTGAGAGCGTGTGTAATTGACTTCAAGGGAGGCTGGGAAGAGCAGTTACACTTAGTGGAGTTTGCCTACAACAACAGCTACAAGCAGAGTATCAAAATGGCACCATTTGAGGCACTGTATGGAAGGGCCTGTAGAACGCCAATCTGTTGGGACGAAGTTGGTGAGAAGAGCATAACGGGACTTGAGTTAGTGCAGCAGTCAGTTGAGGCAGTCAGAGTGATCAGAGATAGGTTGAGGACTGCGCAAAGTAGGCAGAAGAATTATGCAGACAAGAGACGTAAGCCATTGGAATTCCAAGTTGGAGATCATGTGTTTCTGAAGGTGTCGTCGATGCGAGGACTATCTCGGTTTGGCAAGAAAGGAAAGTTGAGTCCAAGATTTGTTGGGCCATTCGAGATCCTGGAGAAGATCGGGACACTGGCTTATCGTCTAGCATTGCCGCCGAACTTATCGCAGATTCATAATGTGTTTCATGTTTCAATGCTTCGGAAGTACGAGCCGGACCCTGGCCATATACTCGATCATGAAGTCATTGAAGTGGATGACCGCGTCTCGTACTTGGAAAGACCAGTAAGGATTGAAGATCGTAAAGAGCAGGTCTTGAGGAATAAGACAATACCGCTGGTTAAGGTTATCTGGGAGCACCATGGGACTGAAGGGGCAACTTGGGAAAGCGAGGACGAAATGAAGAAGAAGTATCCGTTTTTGTTTGGGTAGCTCAGTGTAATTTCTGTTTTGTTGTAAGGGATGATGGATGTAAATTTCGAGGACGAAATTTTTATAAGAAGGGAAGAATTGTAACAGTCTGAAAATTCGACCCAAATATCGGAATTTCTAAAGGAATGGAAACACTTCGTTAATACCCTTTGATCGATGCTCACTCAGGATTAGCTACCCTGAGATGACCAACCGAAGGGGAAAGGCTAACTGGGGAGAATTTTCCAAACAGCCGCCCGTTGGTCTGAGATAGAGACAGAGTCGTAAATTAATGAAATTGACCACGAAATGAAATCCGACTTCGGACAATCGAATTAGTAAGACAAACACAATTAAGAAATAAAGTCAGTTTCAGAAATGTCGCCAGAAGGGCAGACAGCCGGTGTACGTCGAGAAGCAAGACGTCAATGGAAAATTACCGAAATGCCCCCGGTAAATGCTCAGTCCTTAGGATTAATAGAATTAGGATTTTTGAGAGTAGAATCGACCGATCGAAATCAAATCCTGTCTAAAATTCGTTCGCGCTCGAGACCCGATCGGTGCATTTGGCACGCAAATCGAGACAAGTCAAATCAGTTGTCAAATCAATCAAATGTCTTGTCAATCAATCAAATCCATCATGGCACAATTTCCAAGGCAATCCATCAAGTCAAATCCAAGTACATCAAGAGTACACATCAAATCCATGTCACTATTCCACCTAATTCCACCTACCATTATTTTGAATTTTTGTTTTATCTTGAATAAACTCTCTTCTCTCTCTCCTCACCCCTCATTCTCTCATTCGGCACTCTCTCTCCCTCACTCTCCCTCCCGAAACCTCTCCTCTCTTCTCAACTCTCTCTCGGCTTCTCTCCCTCCCGTGGCCGTGCCGCCCGAGCACTCCTCCACCGCGGGCCACCGTTGTCCGCCATCCTTCTCCGTCGTCGCCACCTCGAGGTAAGCCTCTCTCCTCCCTTCTCCTTGCTACTTCATAGTTGAAAACCACCTTGAAGCCACCCCGATCTCACTTCACCGTCTCTCTCTTCCTCTCGGTGCCGTGCTCGTCTAGCCCTTCGTCGTCGTCGATCATCGTCGTTCGGCCACCGCTCCTCACCGTCAACCATCCTCACTCCTTGGTAAGTATTCCGAGCTCCTTTGTCTTCATTTTCCATGACCCTTTAAAGTCGTTTGCCGACCAAGCCAACCCGATCCTCCTTGTAGGCCGAAAAGCCCTCACGGCCATTCTTGCTCCGCCCGTCGTCGTCGTCATTTCCGACCCATCTCCGGTAAGCTCTACCACTAATCTTGGACTAGGCTAGTTGTATATGTGTATGTGGGGTGGTATTATGGGCTAGTGATTGTGATTAAGAAGGTTAGTGTGTGATTAAGGTTGGATTAGTTGAGGCTAATGGACTAGTATGCGGATTTGGGCCAAGAGAGGGGCTGTTAGCGTGTGAAATGGGCCTTAAAATGCTAAGTGTGGGCTGCAAATGATGAGGTAAGTGTGTGGTGGAGAGGCCGTGAGGTGTTATTGGGCTTAGGGGGCTTAACTTGCACTAATTTGATCAAAAACAAGTTAACGGGCCTAAGATATCCTAATGGACTTGCCAATGGACGAAACTAACAACTTGAATGGGCCTTGAAAACATGATTAGTGGGCTGCAAATGTGGACTTAGGCGTGTACATAATGGGCCAAAGGGAACTAATGGGCTTGAAAGCTTTAAAAATCAAGTAATTGGGCCAAAACTAATCAAAATGGGCCACATCTAGTTAGTGGGCCACTAATGGACGAAAATCTTATTTAATTGGGCCTAAATTAAGTCCATGAACATTAAAGAATGAAACCCAAAAATGTATATGGGCTTGGGTACTTGAATTGGGCCTAAAATAATGAATATGGGCTTGAATAGTAAACCTTTAGAAATGGGCTTGGGCCTCGCACGAAATTAATAAAATAATAGGCCCAACCCATGTGAATTAAATTAATAATTAATCATTGGACCTCAACTATTGAAGTGGGCCTTAGGCCCAGTCGAACTTAGCTCGATTAATTAAGGGTTCTTAATTAGATTAGACCTTGGTTTATATGGGCTCGATTAGTGGATTGCCCTTGGGTAAGTGATGGCATGGTAGATTCTTGTATGAGATGTAAGGCGAACTAGATGATCGAGACTTCCAGAGTAGAGGCATACGATATATGTCTGTTTGGCTTGATGAACATGAGGTTTATTGGTTGATTGAATGACGTGCTCTGCTCTTGCACTTACATTCATCTGCATGCATGCTCTGTGTTGAGTTATTGATGTGATCATCTGGGCCCTGCATACATTCAGAGCATTGCATGAGTCACTGGAGATGTGACATGAGATTGTGCCCTGAGGGGAAGTGGAGAGAAAGGGGAGACCAACGTAAGGCGTCAGAAACGCAGTGTGGTACGGGCCTATGTGGCACCGAGATTTATGCCGTGTGGCACTGTTGGTAGCGCCCTGATGGGAGATGGAGAGAAAAGGGAGGCCAGCATAAGGCGTCCGAGACGCAGCGTGGCATGCCGTGTGGCACTGTTGGTAGAGCCCTGATGGGAATTGGAGTGATAGGCGGGCTGATCCTTGGGATCTATGATGGCCGTTTGAGGCCTGTGGCATTGCATACCATGATTGCTGATTGTTGATATTGCCCATCTTTATTGCATGAACCATTGTGATGAAACTCGTACCGACTATATGAGGTGTGATGAAATCTGGGGAGATCGAGAGCGTTGGACTCCGGGTACCAAACCCTAGTTACTGGTTAGGACCGACCCCACTTGTATATCCTACCCTACGCTAGGATTAGTGGTGAGCTTGCTGAGTCCTCGACTCACTGGCGTTGGTTGCCACCTTTTTCAGATCCAGGTCACCAGTGATGGATGTGCCACCGATGCTTTTTAGTCTGCCGATCCAGATGGACACCCAGGTTACCCTCCATTTTGATATGCACGCTACTCTGTGGCATAGGCATGTGACGACTGTACTCGTAGATCAGGGAGGTCCTTATTTAGTGCCCCATAGATTCGAGGCTTGGTTTAGAGAGGGCCTGCATGGTTTTGAGGGACCCCAGAGAGATTCCCCGATTCCCATGGAGGAGGACCCGTTTTGGCTCCAGCCTGCAGAATATGGAGGCCAGGTGATCGACCCCGACCCGAAGCAGGAGTTGCCGTCTCCAGGGCGCTTCGAGATAGATGGCCACGAGGAGGGCGATGCGATGGATACCGAGGAGGAGGATCCAGAGGAGGACCCTGTGGAGGATTCCGACGAGGAGGACTGAGTTATGGCAGAATTTCGATGGTTCGAGGATTTGGTTGTTAGCGTAGGAAGATCTGTGATTAGTAGTTTCTTTTTGGGAGTCTGTACCTAACGCTGATTATATTATGGAATGCTGATTTTGCTTATCTTGATTTTTGCTACCCCTTTGTCATGTATGCTTGTGTGTATGGATAGAAGGCACGCTTCCGCAGGTAAGAGAATTTGGCGCAAGCCGCGTCGTCTGATCGCGACGAAAAGAAATTTTCCCTGGGCCGTCGCTTATCGTGAACCAGTCGAGCGCGAGGTGTATCTTCCGCAGGAACGGGGTGCCGCGCTCCCGAGTAGGGATCCGGGGCGTGACATTAGGTACAGACTGCCAAAAGAAAAACCACTAGCTGTAGATCATCCTACGCTCTATTAATCCTCAAAACATCGGGATTCTACCATGACTCAGTCCTCCTCGTCGGAATCCTCCACAGGGTCCTCCTCTGGATCCTCCTCCTCGGTATCCATCGCATCGCCCTCCTCGTGGCCATCTATCTCGGAGCGCCCTGGAGACGGCAACTCCTGCTTCGGGTCGGGGTCGATCACTTGGCCTCCATATTCTGCAGGCTGGAGCCAAAACGGGTCCTCCTCCATGGGAATCGGGGAATCTCTCTGGGGTCCCTCAAAGCCATGTAGGCCCTCTCTAAACCAAGCCTCAAACCTATGGGGCACCAAATAAGGACCTCCCTGATCTACGAGTACAGTCGTCACATGCCTATGCCACAGGGTAGCGTGCATATCAAAATGGAGGGTAACCAGGGTGTCCATCTGGATCGGCAGACCAAAAAGCATCGGTGGCACATCCATCACTAGCGACCTGGATCTGAAAACGGTGGCAACCAACGCCAATGAGTCGAGGACTCAGCAAGCTCACCACTAATCCTAGCGTAGGGTAGGATATACGAGTGGGGTCGGTCCTAACCAGTAACTAGGGTTCAGGATTCAAAGTTCAACGCTCTCGATCTCTCCAGTTATCATCAAGCCTCATATAGCCAATATGAGTTTCGTCACAACAATTCATGCAATACAGACGGGAAATATCACCAATCAGCAATAACATTATGCAAATGCCACAGGCCTCAAACGGCCATCACAGATCCCATGGATCAGCCCGCCTATCACTCCAATTCCCATCAGGGCTCTACCAACAGTGCCACACGGCATGCCACGCTGCGTCTCGGACGCCTTATGCTGGCCTCCCTTTTCTCTCCATCTCCCATCAGGGCGCTACCAACAGTGCCACACGGCAGTAATCTCGGTGCCACATAGGCCCGTACCACACTGCGTTTCTGACGCCTTACGTTGGTCTCCCTTTTTTCTCCACTTCCCCTCTGGGCACAATCTCATGTCACATCCCCAGTGACTCATGCAATGCTCTGAATGTATGCAGGGCCCAGATGATCACATCAATAATTGAACACAGAGCATGCATGCCAATAATCATAAGTGCAAGACAGAGCACATCAATCGACCAACTGATACATCTCATGATCAACGAGCCAAGCAGACGTAGATCAATTATCTCTATCCACAAAGTTTCGATAATCCAAGTCCGCCTTACATCTTAAACAAAAGTCTACTATACTATCAATTATCCAAGGACAATCCACTAATCGAGCCCATATAAACCAAGGTCTAATCTAATGAAGGACCTCTAATTACTCAAGCTAAGTTCGACTGGGCCTAAGGCCCACTTCAATAGTTGAGGTCCAATGATTAATTCTTAAATTAATTCATATGGGTTGGGCCTATTATTTTATTAAATTCGTGTGAGGCCCAAGCCCATTTCTAAAGGTTTACTATTCAAGCTCATATTCATTATTTTAGGCCCAATTTGAATACCCAAGCCCATATACATTTTTGGGTTTCATTCTTTAATGTTCATGGACTTAATTTAGGCCCAATTTAAGAGGATTTTCATCCATTAGTGGCCCACTAGCTAGATTTAGCCCATTTTGATTAGTTTTGGCCCAATTACTTAATCTTAAAGCTTTCTAGCCCATTATTTCCCTTCGGCCCACTAAGTACACGCCTAAGCCCACATTTGCAGCCCACTTTTCAAGTTTTTATGGCCCGTTCAAGTTGTTAGTTTCGTCCATTGGCGACTCCGTTGGAATGACTTCGGCCCGTTAGCTTGTTTCAAGCCCAACTTGCTATATTTGATTTCCTAAACCCACTTACACATTTTGGCCACTCCATACACGCCCGAATCACCCATTTGCAGCCCACTTTGCAAGACTTCCAGCCCACTCTAAGCCTCTAAGCCTTCGGCCAAGCCCATTCCACTAATCACCCAAACTACCCCGATTAGTCCAAGCCTTAATCATGCCATTTCCTCCAAGATTACCACATTCAACTCTCTAGTTCATATTTCACAAACATATACCACTAACCTAAACCAAGATTAGGGGTAGAGCTTACCGGAAAATGGGGCGGAAATGACGACGACGACGGGCGAAGCAAGAATGGCCGTGAGGGCTTTTCGGCCTACAAGGAGATTCGGGTGGCTTGGTCGACAAACGGCTTTAAAGGGTCATGGAAAATGAAAACAAGGGAGCTTGGAATACTTACCAAGGAGTGAGGATGGTTGACGGTGAGGAGCGGTGGCCGAACGACGATGATCGACGACGACGAAGGCGGCTACACAAGGGCCACCGAGAGAGAGATGGACGGTGAGGTTGAGGTGTGGTTTCAAGGGCTCTCATGGCCACGGGACAACAAGGAGAAGGGAGGAGAGAGGCTTACCTCGAGGTGGCGACGACGGAGGAGAATGACGGACAACGGCGGCCCGCGGTGGAGGAGTGCTCGGGCGGCACGGCAACGGGAGGGAGAGAAGCCGAGAGAGAGTTGAGAAGGGAGGAAGAGTTTTCGGGAGAGAGAGTGAGGGAGAGAGAGTGCCGAATGAGAGAATGAGAGGTGAGGAGAGAGAGAGAAGAGAGTTTATTCAAGATAAAACAAAAATTCAAAATAATGGTAGGTGGAATTAGGTGGAATAGTGACATGGACATGATGTGTACTCTTGATGTACTTAGATTTGACTTGATGGATTGCCTTGGAACTTGTGCCATGATTGACCGATGGTTTGACTTGACATTGATTGATTTGACAACTGATTTGACTTGTCTCGATTTGCGTGCAAAATGCACCGATCGGGTCTCGAGCGCGAACGAATTTTAGACAGGATTTGATTTTGATTAGTCGAATCTACTCTCAAAAATCCTAATTCTATTAATCCTAAGGACTGAGCATTTACCGGGGGCATTTCGGTAATTTTCCATTGACGTCTTGCTTCTCGACGTACACCGGCTGTCTGCCCTTCTAGCGACATTTCTGAAACTGACTTTATTTCGTAATTGTGTTTGTCTTACTAATTCGATTGTCCGAAGTCGGATTTCATTTCGTGGTCAATTTCATTAATTTACGACTCTGTCTCTGTCTCAGACCAACGGGCGGCTGTTTGGAAAATTCTCCCCAGTTAGCCTTTCCCCTTCGGTTGGTCATCTCAGGGTAGCTAATCCTGAGTGAGCGTCGATCAGAGGGTATTAACGAAGTGTTTCCATTCTTTTAGAAATTCCGATATTTGGGTCGAATTTTCAGACTGTTACAGGGAGACTTACCAAGGTGAGGGGAGGGTTGGTGGTGCCGGCGGAAGCCAAACGGCGGCGGCGACGGGAGGAGTTTGGGCGGCGGACGGGCGGTGATCCTCGGCGGCCGAAGGAGAGAACAAGGGAGAAGAATGAGAGGAAAAAGGAGAAGAAATGAGGGAGAAGGAAGAGAGAGAAAGAGCGGCCGAAAGTCTTAAGGGGGGGAAAGGAGAGAGAGAGATTATAGAAAAATAAGAAAATCAAGGGAAAATCAAGATGATGGGAGTTTGTGGCATAAATAGTGACATGGATTGATTTTGTACTTTGACATGTTGATTGACATTCTTGGGAATTGAACCATGATTGACTTGCCTTGGAAATTGTGCCATGATGTGATTGATTGATTGACAAGACATTTGATTGATTTGACACTGATTTGACTTGCCTCGATTTGCGTGCCAAATGCACCGATCGGGTCTCGAGCGCGAACGAATTTTAGACAGGATTTGATTTCGATCGACCGAATCTACTCTCAAAAATCCTAATTCTATTAATCCTAAGGACTGAGCATTTACCGGGGGCATTTCGGTAATTTTCCAATGACGTCTTGCTTCTCGACGTACACCGGCTATCTGCCCTTCTGGCGACATTCCTGAAACTGACTTCCTTTCTTAATTGTGTTTGTCTTACTAATTCGATTGTCCGAAGTCGGATTTCATTTCGTGGTCAATTTCATTGAATAACGACTCTGTCTTTGTCTCAGACCAACGGGCGCCTGTTTGGAAAATTCTTCCCAGGTAGCCTTTCCCCTTCGGTTGGTCGTCTCAGGGTAGCTAATCCTGAGTGAGCGTCGATCAGAGGGTATTAACGAAGTATTTCCATTCGTTTAGAAATTCCGATATTTGGGTCGAATTTTCAGACTGTCACATATATGGGCTTGGGTTATCAAATCGGGCCTGAAATAGTTGAAATGGGCTTAAATGGATAATCTTTAACAATGGGCTTGGGCCCCACACGAAATTAATATAATAATGGGCCCAAACCATATATTTAATTTAAGAAATAAATCATGAGCCTCAAGACTTGAAGTGGGCCTTAGGCCCAGTTGAACTTAACTTAATTAATTAGACTCTTACTTAGGTCAAACCATGGTTCATATGGGTTCGATTAGGGGATCGCCTATGGTAAGTAATGGTATGACCGGATCGCGAGTAAGAGGTTAATGCGAGCCCAGATGATCGAGAATCTGAATGTTTAGCACTAGTCTTATGATCGTATGGCATGATGAACATGTGATTTATTAGACGATCAGTTGATGTGCTTCGATATTGTACTTGTGTACTTTAGCATGCATGCTCTATGTTGAATTATTGATGCAATCATTTGGGTCCCGCATACATTCAGAGCATTGCATGAGTCACTGGAGTTGTGACATGAGAATGTGCCCAAGATGGGAAATAGAGAGAAAAGGGAGACCAACGTAAGGCGTCAGAAACGCAGTGTGGTATTGCCGTGTGGCACTGTGAATAAGCCCTGATGGGATTTGGAGCGATAGGCGGGCTTGATCCGTTGAGATTCGTTATGGCCGGTTGAGGCCCGAGCATGATCCGTGGGATCTGAAATGGCCGTTTGAGGCCTGCAGCGTTGCGTGACATGATTGCTGATTGTTTGATATTGCCCGTTTGTATTGTATAACTTGTATTATTATGTGGTTCGTGTTGGTTACGACGGGCTATAGTATCTTGGGAGATTGAGAGTGGTTGGACTCTGAACCCTGAACCCTAGATACTGGTTAGGACCGACCTCACTTGTATACCCTACCCTACGCTAGGATTTGTGGTGAGCTTCCTGGGTCCTCGACTCACTGGTGGTGGTTACCTTCCTTTTCGGATCCCGGACGCTAGTGATGGCTGCACCCCCGATGCTTTTTGGATTGCCGATTCAGATGGATACTCAGATCACCCTCCATTTTGATATGCACGCTACTCTATGGCATAGGCATGTGACGACTGTACTAGTAGATCAGGGTGGACCCTACCTAGTGCCCCATAGGTTCGAAGCTTGGTTTAGAGAAGGCCTTCATGGTTTCGAGGGACCCCAGCGAGACTCTCCGATACCCATGGAGGAGGACCCATTTTGGCTGCAGCCTGCCGAGTATGGAGGCCAGGTGATCGACCCCGACCCACTGTAGGAGTTGCCGTCCCCGGGACGATCTGAGATCGATGGCCACAAGGAGGGCGATGCCATGGATACCGATGAGGAGCATCCAGAAGAGGACCCCGTGGAGGATTCCGAGGATGAGCCTGAGGAGGACTGAGTCCCTGATGCTGGTCTAGTCTTTTGGGGTTTGTTTGAGCGTAGGCTTTGGCTGTAGGTGGTGGTTTGATTTTGGGGATCTATACCTAACACTGATGTTATGTATATATATTGTTATTTGTGTTTATATTGTTCGTTATACCCCTCTGTTCTGCATCCATGTATGTATGGATAGGAGGCACGTTTCTGCAGGTACGAGAGTTAGGCGAAGTACTCGTCGTCTGGTCGCGACGATAAGTTCTCCTGGGCCGTCGCATATTATGAACCTGGCGAGTGAGGGTGAGAATCTTTCGCAGGAACGGGATGCCGTGTGCCCGATAAGGGTTCGAGGCATGACATCCCCGTTCGAGTGGTATCAGAGCAAGGTCAGCTCGATATGAGGCCGTTCGAGGTTTTGGAGTGATAAGGATGTTGATTCTGGGGTAGTTAGATAGACAGACCCTAGACCTAAGGATAGGAAAGGGTACAATGCATGGATTGATTGGCGCATGTGAACGCTTGTTGACACCTAATTTTTAATCATCTTTTCTCTTTTGAAATTAACAAAAAATCCATAAAAATTTATAAAATTAAAAAATTCAAGTTTGGAGACCTTGGTCAAGCCTAGGGAACCAATTTTGACCAAAAATTGATTTTTCATATTTTCAGTATTTTTCGGTATTTTTATTTTCGAAAATTAATAAAAAAATCCATAAAAATTCATAAAATTGAAAAATCAACTTTGGAGACCTTGGCCAAGCCTAGAGAACCATTTTTGAACAAAAAATAATTTTTCATAATTTTTTTTGTATTTTTATATATTTTTTAGAAATTAGGAAAATATTTAATAAATAATAACATATGAGGCCACAAAAATACATAAAAATATTCAATATTTTTTTTTTCATGTTGGCCATCGCAAATTTAAAAAAAATCCAATTCGGGGTCGTGTATTTCTTCACGAGCATGGTCTCGAATCAGGCAAAAAAAAAAAAATTCAATTTGAGTCAATTTATTTTTATTTTTCACTTTTAGGAGTTGTGACATTATCCTCTAATATTTTAAATTTTCTTCTTGGCCCAATTATACCCAGAATGACTTAATTTTTTCAAAGGGCTTTAATTAAATTTTGCATTATCTTCAGCGGCAGAAAATAAGCTTAAATTTGACATGAGGTGAATTTCGACTAAGCATAGAAGAGGTGTGTCGAAAATTGTGAGGAGATTTGGACTTAAAAAAATATTTCTCCAGGGACTGAATTGCAAATACTTAAAATCTCAGGGACTAGAGTGCAAATACTTAACACTTGAGTGATTATTTTGCAAATAACAAAAAGAAGAGTTAGTGGAGAAATTAGAATAGAGAAGTGAAGATGGAGAAGAGGAGATAGAGAAGGGAAGATGGAGAAAAGGAGATGGAGAGGAGAAGATGAAGAAGAATAGATGGAGAAAATAAGATGAGAATGGAGAAGGGAAGATGGAGATGAAGAAGAGTTAGTGGAGAAATTAGAATGGGAGATATATATGGAGAAGGGAAGATGGAGATGGAGAAGAATAGGTGGAGAAATTAGAATGTGAGATAGAGATGGAGAATGGAAGATGAAGTTGAAGAAGAGTTAGTGGAAAAATTAGAATGGGAGATGGAGTTAGTGGAGAAATTAGAATGGGAGGTAGATGAGTTGATTATAAAAGGAGGAAGAAGTGAACTTGGGAGGGAGGATTATTTTTGGAGAGAAAATTTTGGATGTTTGAGAGAGTTTTGGAAGGTTGAAGAAAAATTTGAGAGAAAGAAAATACCAAAAAGAGAGAGAGAATTTTGAGGATGATGGGAGTTTAAAGCTAGGAGTTATCATCACCAATTCCTTCATCGATCAACATAAATCAAGAGTTCATCCTCGTCAACGAGCAAGCAAATCCGAGCTAAGTGTTTGTATTTATTCATTTATTTGTGGTTTTAGTCGCAAATTAGCACAAAATTGTATACACTTTCTCCATTTCTCATTTCTTCATATTTTTATGTCAGGCAAAGGACAACTCCAAGTCAACGGTAAATCTTATGGAGGTGTAAACACAAAAAGAGAGCACTCCACTAGAGCCTGAGGAATAAACCAAGCCTGAATTGCCAAATCAGGATATCCATGAAATTAAGGTACCGAAAGGGCATTAGTTTTAATTAACTAGTGTAACCAAGTCCCCGAACTCATAATCTCTAGTTCGTAGAAGTAATTTAGTCCTCCCGCTAATTTACTTAGGTTTCTAATCAACCTACCAAAAATGATTAGTGGCGACTCTAAATTCTAAAATCATGTGAAAAAAATCAAAGTTGCGATTTGGTAGAGCTTGGGAGAGCTCGAACTAGGTCAGTTAATTTAATTAATTAATCTGGTAATCCATTAACCTAAAAATGAATTTTAGGTCGCGACAGCTTGCCGACTCCGCTGGGGACTTGTTCTTAATTTTTGAAAAAATTTAAGAACCTAGAGGACTTAGGCCAGAAAAATTTCATGAAAATTCATTTGGTTTGACTTGGTTGGACTCTGATCTTTAGGTGTTAAATAGTTTTGCAGGATGGGAGTTATAAGGGGTAGAGTGTTTGGCTAACCCTTTGTTTTGCAGGTCTGGTGTGTGGGAATTCAATTTAAATTATGCACATTATTGAAGCGGTGTTTTCATTTAAATGTTATGCATGTGTTTACAGTTTTAGCACTACATCACACACGTCCCGTGGCCGGACCTGGGCTACTAGTTTTAGGATGGTATTGTGATTTGGTTTTAGCGTTCGGCGTGAGATCACGTCGAAAGTTAGCCCAGATTCAATCCCGAACCTCTTTTCAAAAATGAGTTTAAAAGTTAGGCCTCAGGCTTGGTAAGATTACCAAAGCAGTGGTTTTAATTTTTAGCTCGAGCAGACGAAGTAGGAAGGCTCGGCTAATCCTGGTTACGTCGTCGGATCACGACTAATCTTGATTATGTGCGCGAGATTGTCGCCTTGCCGTAAGTCTTTCGCTTCAATTTGTCAGCCTTTAGAGTAGATAGGCTAAGATTTAAACTCACGATTCATGTGCATGTCTATGTGACCTACATGGTATTTTTCACGGTGAAAGTAAGTTTTTTAACTTCGTCTTGTATTTATTTTTGGTCGGTCTATGATAAGTGTCAGTTAAATTTTGGACTTAACCACGTGGTCATTTTTTCAAAGAAAATGAAAAATCGAAATCAAATTGGTGTCCCATTTCTGAAAAGATGAATGCAGAAAAATCCCTTTGGGAAATTTTGTCGGCCAATAAAAAGATTTTGTTACATTTCTCCTTACTGCTTCAATGGATACAAGATTTTTTTGACAAATTTACCCTTGAAAATTTATTGTGATAAAAGAAGGTAATTTCTTCGGGAAATTTGTTAAATGTCAAAAGATTTTACCACAGTCTTCTGAGTTATAAAATCTGCAAGAAAACTCTTTCTGGGAAATTTGTCCATGTCTTCCTAAGAAAATTTCATCTGATTTCTTCATAAAATGGAAAACTAAAATTGGGCCAATCTAGGAGTTATGGACCGACCTCTCTTGGATCACATACTGATTATTTTCTTTACTTTTGCAGGGAATTATAGGTACCCTGGGGTGGAGAAAAATCGGGCTCGTTGGTGATAACAATCAGGGGGCAAGCGAAGAAATCGTTAACCCTAGGGGCATATGAAGAGGCCAATTCTTCCGGAGACAGAATCGTGTCAATAAGTCAGCACGTATGGGCCATGTATTTTGATGAGGGGTAGTGAATGCATCCAGATCGGGCCTGGGGACATTTTTAATGTATTAGAAGGGTTCATGTATTTTTGTTGAGAAAGTCGAGACTGTGTAATCAAAACCCATGGGGCAAGATTATGAACCCGACCTTGCGACGCCTTTCTGATTAAATTGAACAAAGACTTGCCTTTTTACCTTCCTCGGATTCAAAACACATGGAAGATTTTGGAGGACTAGTATTTTATTACCGAGCATAGTCCGCAATCATTTCTCCCAACGCTACAGGCGACCGACACATTCAAGTGGACGCCGAAAGAGATAGGCAGGAGTAAAGTGGGGCACGCAACGGGCAGCCCGGTTTGTTTATTGGAGCACTAATCGAGTGGTCGATTTGCAATAATTCACACGACTGACTCACGGCGCTGTGACCGGTGGGGGCCGCCACCGAACCCTTCGCCAATGTCCTTGATATCATCGCCGGCAGCAGATAACAAGAACACCGAGAAGAGTGTTAAGCCTCAACGTCTTCAGTACCGTAAATCGTCCTATCATGCTATATAGGCGAAGAAATGGCAGGAAAATGAAAAGCACAAACACGTGAAACTTTCTCTTCATTCCATTCACCAACAAACCTTACAACAACTCACTGGGGAGGAAAAGTGAAATCAAATTGAGCCCTAATAAGCGTCACAAAGGAGCTCAGCTGGCTCTCCATGAAGTTGATGCTCTGGGTGCACCGGGCGTTCTCGAGATCATGCTCCGCGAGCCTAAAGAAGAGGCGATCGCACTTCTCTTTAACCTGGGCCATAGTGGCCTCGTAATGCTCAACGGCAAACTCCAGGTCCGGAATCGCCGCCCTCTCGATAGCAATGTCTGCCGTAATGTCATCAAGCCTCTCCAGCAGCCAACCGCATTTGCACCTCATCACAATATTGCCTGGCTCCTGTTCGGCGTAAGTTCGGACCAAGGCCAGACGGTCCACCAGCTTTCCCCTCTCACGAACCAGCCACGAAAGCTGATCGTTAGCAAACTTGAAGGCCTTTTTTGTGATTATCAGCCACAAATGTAACTGTTGCCAGACGCTCGTGCCGGTCTCGGTAACGAGCTTTCACGACGGCGGTCACAAGGACCGTCTCATAAGCGCGGTTATAGGCAGCCAGAAAATTGATGAAGACGGTCGAGAAGTTTCGATACTCCTTCCCCAGTTGGGTACCCTCAACAGAAGCAGCGTCCACAGTCCTGAATAAACCAAGGATTTCAGCCTCAACAGTAGAGTTTTTGGCTATATGAGCGTAACCTCTACCAAGAAGATTGTAGAGTCTCTCCCACCCAGCCAGGACTTCGGCGGATAAGGTGTGGTTAGGAGAATTGGCCATTTTTGAAAGAGAGAGGTGAGGCAGATGAGCGGAATGCGAAGATGGTAATCTGCTTCAATTTAAATACTGATTTCATAGGGGCAGTCCTTATAGGTTTTCCTATCTACCATTCTCTGTCGGCAACACCCCCGGTGGCTCAAATTCCAGTCAAGTGGCAACCTCGAGCCGAACAAACCTGACGTCTCTGTGGAAAAGCTGGACGGGACTCCACCGCTTTGAAAAAAGAAAGAACGAAAAGACGAGCTGAGTGGGGGACAAAGAAATTTTCTGCAGAAAGAGAGATATTACTCGTCTTCATTGGAGGACTCGCCAGTAAATCGACGGTGGAAATCTTGACAGGGGCCCTCTACCGCGAAAAGAAAGAAGAAGACAAACTGAGCGATAAACGAGGATTTCCCCTTTAATCAAAAGCTGAATGTCAGATTTTCCCCTCGGTAAATCTAATAGCACTGCCCGTGAAGGGGAAAGTCGTTGCTATTGCCAGAGAGAGAATTTATCCTCATTTGATAGTGAGGGTTCATCTGCACGAACTCGCAGGAGAAAGATAGAGAGGAAGGAGTTCTCGTGGGAGAGGAATTCAAAACCTTCACCATCAAAGCATTGGCTTTCAAAACCTGTTACGAGAAGCCATCAACGATCCCGTGATCCCTCAAGTCCGAGAAGACATCCTGAGGCGGTCTCGAATCGGCAGTCCTAGATCTAGAAATATGTCGAGCATTAGGGAAATGGGCGCATGTTCAACCCTGGTCGAAGCTGATGAAGTTCCTTACCCTGAGGGTCTACTGGTCATGGCCATTGACGGTAATCCAGTCTCTCTGTCAATCCTTGTTACCGTATTACGAAAATGCCGGTATAAGGTTGTAGCTCAAGCAAAGGCGACAGAGGCCTTAGAGATATTAAGGAGGAGTAGTGACCAGTTTGATATCGTCCTCACCGCCATGGTAGGGATTGACATGGATGTTTTCACTCTCTTGGAAGTCATCAATTCTAAATTAAACATGCCAGTCCTCGTAATATCGGCAAGCGATGATCAGCAAGCCATGATGAAGGCTGTCTTAAACGGGGCCCAAGACGTCGTAACGAAACCAGTTAGGGTTCAGATGCTTCAAAACATATGGCAGCACGTGGTAAGGAAGCAATTGCACGACCATGAGAACAAGCATCAAGCCTTCAATTTTATTCCAAGCAACTGGAGAAAGAAGATGAGTTGGTCTCCCGAGCTGCATCGTATGTTTGTTAATGCAGTTCAGCAGCTAGGAATCGATTCGGCACGGCCGCAACATATACTGGAAATTATGAAGGTAGAGGGACTCACTAAAGCAAATGTTTCGAGTCATCTTCAGAAGTACAGAAAAAGGGTGAGAGAACACAATGCAGCTCAGAATCAAGAAAACCAAGGCGGGACTGATCCAAGCCTGAACGTTGAGTCTCCTCGCCACCATAAGTTCCACAGGTTAGCATGGGGCGAGCCACTTCCCATCATCAACCAAACCAGTAGCCGTGCCATCAATCCCCCAGGCGTTAATCAAAGTATCCCCCAGAATCACCCTAATGCTCTTCAAGAGTATAGACCGCAGGGGCAGTGTATTCAGACTCCTTGGTTTGAGCACCAACCCGTGGCTAGAATTCATCCCATGATCAGCGCGCCTGCGTAGCCAGAGAATCAGACAAGAAATTATCCTGAGCACTTCCACTTCTCTAATCCTCGAATGGAAGGAGTTCTTGCCAGCAGGACAGTTGGTGATCCCCACACTTTCTGGAGTAATGATGAAGACCTCAGCTCGACAAGTCAAATTGCTCATGGCGAGGACAGAATGAGAAATCTACCGCCAGCATTTGCCAACAATAATGCCCAATTCGAGCATCAGTTGCTGGAAGGTTCAAGAGATTACCCAGATGATGAGCTTACTGCCCTGGTCAACCAGTTTAAGGTTGACAGACATCCGAAGCCATGATCGGAAGCTAGTGATTAGGGACTCTCAAACATCGGTCATCCATGCCTGAACCAGCACGAGACTAGCTGATTATCGAAGAGCCGCAGGAGAGGCAGAACTGACCTTGAACAAGTGCACCTTTCACTTCATGCTTAATTCCCCTGCGTGTGATATTTCCAGCTTTCTAGGTGTCTAGATTTAATTCAGGGGCATGGGGTAATTTGTTTTTTATCCCGTCGAATGCGTGAATCCCTTTTTATGCTAGACTCAGGGCGGATCAATTTGTGGCAAAGTCGCTGACTGCCATAATGAGAAATGTTGAATGGCCTCACGTAGGGAAATTTCAAGTGAAGAGCCCAGGCGAGCTCGAAGACGGGTAATTGAGTATCGTTCCAATTTACCCTCAATCGTCGCAAAATGCTAAATTGGATTTGTTCCATTCTCACCCAGGGGATTGCAAATTGCCTCAAGAGTGTCGCAAAATGAAATGACCCAATGGAATGCGATAAGACTCATTTGCCTTGAAGGTAACCTTTAAATTAAAGGAGCCCTCCGGTCCACGGACCCGATGGCATAAAAAATGATGATGGTCCAAAGCAACCCGAAAGAAAACAAAGCCCAACTAAGCAAAGCACTTATGTGGGAAGCTCAAAGTGAAGGGCAACTCGGGACATACAATCCAATCCAATCCAAATGAAGGAACTTCCTCAATTCAAATTCAATGGAAGTACATACAAGGGTAAAACAGTATCGTTCCAATTTTTCTAGAATATGAAGAACATATACTACCGCATTCATTTTCATTTTTGCAGTGAAAGTCTCTACTGGCCAGATTTTCCTGTCTACCATTCCCTATCAGCATCACCTCCGCTACTCGTCTCCAATCTCGAGCCAAGCAAATCCGACATCTCTGCCAAAAGTTTGACGGGATGACACAACTTTGAAAAAGGAGAAAGAAAGGTGACTTGGGTGGGAGACAAGGAAAATGGGATTCGTTTTTATAGGAGAACACGCCAGCAAATCGACGGTAGAGACGTTGATAGGGACCCTACCTGTCACGCCCCGGATCCCTACTCGGGAGCGCGGCACCCCGTTCCTGCGGAAGATACACCTCGCGCTCGACTGGTTCACGATAAGCGACGGCCCAGGGAAAATTTCTTTTCGTCGCGACCAGACGACGCGGCTTGCGCCAAATTCTCTTACCTGCGGAAGCGTGCCTTCTATCCATACACACAAGCATACATGACAAAGGGGTAGCAAAAATCAAGATAAGCAAAATCAGCATTCCATAATATAATCAGCGTTAGGTACAGACTCCCAAAAAGAAACTACTAATCACAGATCTTCCTACGCTAACAACCAAATCCTCGAACCATCGAAATTCTGCCATAACTCAGTCCTCCTCGTCGGAATCCTCCACAGGGTCCTCCTCTGGATCCTCCTCCTCGGTATCCATCGCATCGCCCTCCTCGTGGCCATCTATCTCGGAGCGCCCTGGAGACGGCAACTCCTGCTTCGGGTCGGGGTCGATCACCTGGCCTCCATATTCTGCAGGCTGGAGCCAAAACGGGTCCTCCTCCATGGGAATCGGGGAATCTCTCTGGGGTCCCTCAAAACCATGCAGGCCCTCTCTAAACCAAGCCTCGAATCTATGGGGCACTAAATAAGGACCTCCCTGATCTACGAGTACAGTCGTCACATGCCTATGCCACAGAGTAGCGTGCATATCAAAATGGAGGGTAACCTGGGTGTCCATCTGGATCGGCAAACCAAAAAGCATCGGTGGCACATCCATCACTGGTGACCTGGATCTGAAAAACGTGGCAACCAACGCCAGTGAGTCGAGGACTCAGCAAGCTCACCACTAATCCTAGCGTAGGGTAGGATATACAAGTGGGGTCGATCCTAACCAGTAACTAGGGTTTGGTACCCGGAGTCCAACGCTCTCGATCTCCCCAGTTTTCATCACACCTCATATAGTCGGTACGAGTTTCATCACAATGGTTCATGCAATAAAGACGGGCAATATCAACAATCAGCAATCATGGTATGCAATGCCACAGGCCTCAAACGGCCATCATAGATCCCAAGGATCAGCCCGCCTATCACTCCAATTCCCATCAGGGCTCTACCAACAGTGCCACACGGCATGCCACGCTGCGTCTCGGACGCCTTATGCTGGCCTCCTTTTTCTCTCCATCTCCCATCAGGGCGCTACCAACAGTGCCACACGGCATAAATCTCGGTGCCACATAGGCCCGTACCACACTGCGTTTCTGACGCCTTACGTTGGTCTCCCTTTTCTCTCCACTTCCCCTCAGGGCACAATCTCATGTCACATCTCCAGTGACTCATGCAATGCTCTGAATGTATGCAGGGCCCAGATGATCACATCAATAACTCAACACAGAGCATGCATGCCAATAATCATAAGTGCAAGACAGAGCACATCAATCGACCAACTGATACATCTCATGATCAACGAGCCAAGCAGACGTAGATCAATTATCTCTATCCACAAAGTTTCGATAATCCAAGTCCGCCTTACATCTTAAACAAAAGTCTACTATACTATCAATTATCCAAGGACAATCCACTAATCGAGCCCATATAAACCAAGGTCTAATCTGATGAAGGGCCTCTAATTACTAAAGCTAAGTTCGACTGGGCCTAAGGCCCACTTAAATAGTTGAGGTCCAATGATTAATTCTTAAATTAATTCATATGGGTTGGGCCTATTATTTTATTAATTTCGTGCAAGGCCCAAGCCCATTTCTAAAGGTTTACCATTCAAGCCCATATTCATTAATTTAGGCCCAATTCAAGTACCCAAGCCCATATACATTTTTGGGTTTCATTCTTTAATGTTCATGGGCTTAATTTAGGCACAATTTAAAAAGGATTTTCGTCCATTAGTGGCCCACTAGCTAGATTTGGCCCATTTTGATTAGTTTTGGCCCAATTACTTGATTCTTAAGGCTTTCAAGCCCATTAGTTCCCTTTGGCCCATTATGTACACGCCTAGACCCACATTTGCAGCCCACCAATCATGTTTTCAAGGCCCATTAGGATGGTGGATATCAGCCATTAGTAAGTCCATTAGTTGTATTTAGGCCCGGTAGCTTGGATTAGGTCCGATTCAAGTGGTTTAAGTCTCGAGGCCCATAAATCCCTTTCGGTCCACCCTACTCACGCCTAGGCCGAACACTCACAGCCACGCATACCACATTTCCAGCCCCTTACAAGTCTCCAAACGCTTAGTTTAACCTCTTGCACCAAGCACATAACACAACCTTACTTGTCTAGGCTCGAACCGTGCAATCTCTTTACTAAAATCATCATAATCGGCCTCTATTGGCGTTCCACAAATGTATATTACTAACCTAAACCAAGATTAGGGGTAGAGCTTACCGGAAAATGGGGCGGAAATGACGACGACGACGGGCGAAGCAAGAATGGCCGTGAGGGCTTTTCGGCCTACAAGGAGATTCGGGTGGCTTGGTCGACAAACGGCTTTAAAGGGTCATGGAAAATGAAAACAAGGGAGCTTGGAATACTTACCAAGGAGTGAGGATGGTTGACGGTGAGGAGCGGTGGCCGAACGACGATGATCGACGACGACGAAGGCGGCTACACAAGGGCCACCGAGAGAGAGATGGACGGTGAGGTTAAGGTGTGGTTTCAAGGGCTCTCATGGCCACGGGACAACAAGGAGAAGGGAGGAGAGAGGCTTACCTCGAGGTGGCGACGACGAAGGAGAATGACGGACAACGGCGGCCCGCGGTGGTCGGGCGGCACGGCAACGGGAGGGAGAGAAGCCGAGAGAGAGTTGAGAAGGGAGGAGAAAGAAGAGAAATGAAGGAGAGGAGAGAGAATGGGTTAATAAAATTCAAAATAAGATAATGGGGTTAGGTTGAATAGTGTATGTGATGAGACTTGTACTCTTGATGGGTGTGACTTTGTACCTTGGATTTGACTTGATAGATTGCATGGGAACTTGTGCCATGATTGACCGATGGATTTGACAAGACATCGATTGATTTGACAACTGATTTGACTTTCCTCGATTTGCGTGCCAAATGCACCGATCGGGTCTCGAGCGCGAACGAATTTTAGATAGGATTTGATTTTGATTAGTCGAATCTACTCTCAAAAATCCTAATTCTATTAATCCTAAGGACTGAGCATTACCGAGGGCATTTCGGTAATTTTCCATTGACGTCTTGCTTCTCGACGTACACCGGCTGTCTGCCCTTCTGGCGACATTTCTGAAACTGACTTTATTTCTTAATTGTGTTTGTCTTACTAGTTCGATTGTCCGAAGTCGGATTTCATTTCGTGGTCAATTTCATTAATTTACGACTCTGTCTCTGTCCCAGACCAACGGGCGGCTGTTTGGAAAATTCTCCCCAGTTAGCCTTTCCCCTTCGGTTGGTCATCTCAGGGTAGCTGATCCTGAGTGAGCGTCGATCAGAGGGTATTAACGAAGTGTCTCCATTCTTTTAGAAATTCCGATATTTGGGTCGAATTTTCAGACTGTTACAATTCTTCCCTTCTTATAAAAATTTCGTCCTCGAAATTTACATCCACCAATCCTTACAACAAAATGGAGATTACATCGATCTATTCAAACAGATACGGGTACTTCTTCTTCATTTCGTCCTCGCTTTCCCAAGTCGCTCCTTCAGTCCCATGGTGCTCCCAGATAACCTTGACCAGCGGTATTGTCTTGTTCCTCAAGACTTGCTCCTTACGATCTTCTATCCTTACTGGTCTTTCCACGTATGAGACGCGGTCATCCACTTTCGAAGCATCGAAACATGAAACACATTATGAATCTGCGATAAGTTCGGCGGTAGTGCCAGACGATAAGCTAATGTCCCGATCTTCTCCAAAATCTCGAATGGCCCAACAAATCTTGGACTCAGCTTTCCTTTCTTGCCAAACCGAGATAGTCCTCGCATCGGTGACACCTTCAAAAATACATGATCTCCAACTTGAAATTCCAACGGCTTACGTCTCCTGTCTGCATAGCTCTTTTGCCTACTCTGAGCGGTCCTCAGTCTGTCTCTAATCACTCTGACTGCCTCGACTGACTGCTGCACTAATTCTGGGCCGGTTATGCTTTTCTCACCAACTTCGTCCCAACAGATGGGCGTTCTACAGGCCCTTCCATACAGTGCCTCAAATGGTGCCATCCTGATACTCTGCTGGTAACTGTTGTTGTAGGCGAATTCCACCAAATGCAACTGCTCTTCCCAACCTCTTTTGAAGTCAATTACACAAGCTCTCAGCATGTCTTCCAAGGTCTGTATCGTCCTTTCCGACTGACCATCTGTCTGAGGGTGGTAAGCTGTACTAAATCTTAACTCTGTTCCCAGCGCACCCTGCAGACTCTTCCAAAATGTAGCGGTGAAGCGAGGATCTCTGTCTGATACAATACATACCGGTACCCCATGCAGTCTCACTATCTGCCTCACGTACAATTCAGCCAACTTTTCCAAGGTAGAGTCCTTTCGTACTGCAATGAAATGAGCTGATTTCGTCAGTCTGTCCACTATTACCCAAATCGAATCATTGCCTCTCTGACTTCTCGGTAGTCCTGTCACGAAATCCATGGTGACATGCTCCCATTTCCACTCTGGGATTTCCAATGGTTGTAATAATCCTCCAGGCTTACAATGCTGTGCCTTTACCTGTTGACACGTCAGACACTTAGCTACATGCTTAGCCACATCCACCTTCATTCCATTCCACCAATAGTGCTGACGCAAATTCTGATACATCTTAGTACTCCCTGGATGAATACTGTAGTTACTTCTGTGTGCCTCGGACAAAATCTTTTCCTTTAGCGCCTCGTCATTAGGCACGCACAGACGTCCTCTAAGCTTCAATACTCCATCTGCAGTCACTTGGAACTCGGCCTTTCTCTCGTCTGCATTCATCGCCACAATCTTCTGAATGTCCGGGTCCGTAGATTGCATCTCCTTGATTCTTAGCTGAATCTCTGGTTCGATCCGCAACGTAGCCAGCAGACTCGAGAGGCTTCCAACCTCCATCTTAAACTCAGAGTCTCTAATTTCCCCAGTAATGTCCACTCCTTGACCATCATATGCGCAATGCTCGACTTCCTACTCAGAGCATCTGCCACCTTATTCGCCTTTCCTGGATGGTACAAAATATCGCAGTCGTAGTCCTTCAACAACTCCATCCAACGACGCTGCCTCATATTCAGCTCCTTCTGCGAGAACAGATACTTCAAACTCTGATGGTCCGTAAAAATCTGGAATTTCTCTCCCACCAGATAATGCCTCCAAATCTTCAATGCAAAGACAATCGCAGCTAACTCCAAGTCGTGCGTCGGGTAATTCATCTCATGCGGTCTCAACTGTCGAGACGCATACGCTACCACTCGTCCATGCTGCATCAAGACACACCCCAATCCTCTTAATGACGCATCGCTGTATATCTCAAATCCTCCTGGTCCAGACGGAATGGTTAAGACTGGTGCGGAAGTCAATCGATCCTTCAACTCCTGAAAACTCTCCTCGCATCTCTCAGTCCATTGAAACTTTGTTTCCTTTTTCAACAAACGCGTCAAAGGAGACGCTATCACAGAGAATCTTTCCACGAAGCGTCTATAATACCCAGCCAATCCAAGGAAACTTCGTACTTCCGTCACGGTCGTAGGTCTCGGCCATTTCTCTACTGCTTCAATCTTAGATGGGTCCACTGATATCCCTTCTCCAGATACTATATGACCAAGAAACGCCACTCTGCTCAGCCAGAACTCACACTTACTGAACTTCGCATACAGCGAATGTTCCCTTAGCGTTCGCAGGACGATCCTTAAGTGTTCTTCGTGGTCCTCAGAACTCTTCGAATATACCAAGATGTCATCAATGAAGACTATCACGAACTGATCCAGAAACTCCTTGAATACTCGATTCATCATGCCCATAAATGCTGCTGGGGCGTTAGTCAATCCAAATGGCATAACTGTGAACTCGTAGTGCCCATACCTCGTCCGAAAGGCAGTCTTGGGCACGTCCTCCTTCTTAATCCTCAATTGGTGATAGCCTGTCCTTAGGTCTATCTTGGAGAACACACATGCACCTTGAAGTTGGTCGAACAGGTCATCAATCCTTGGTAGAGGATACTTATTCTTGATCGTCACTTGGTTCAGCTGTCGGTAATCGATGCACAGTCTTAGTGATCCATCCTTCTTCTTAACAAATAGCACCGGAGCTCCCCATGGTGAAGCACTGGAGCGGATAAATCCTTTATCCAGCAGCTCTTGCATTTGCACCTTCAATTCCTTCAATTCCGATAACGACATCCTATACGGTGCTTTCGAGATCGGCTCCGTTCCAGGTGCCAATTCAATCACAAACTCTACGTCACGCTCTGGTGGCAATCCAGGCAACTCTTGAGGAAATACATCTGGATACTCACTTACTATAGGCACTTCCTCTAACTTCACCTCTTGAGCAGTTGAATCTGACACTGATGCCAAAAATCCCAGGCAACCTTCATTCATTAACTTGGTCGCCTCTAAAGATGAGATCCAAGGAATCGACGTTCCTCCACGATTTCCCTTAAATTCATACCCAGGGTGGCCTACTGGGTTTAGCTGTATGATACTCCTACTACAGTCTACCACTGCACCATGCCTAACTAGCCAATCCATGCCAACAATCACATCAAAATCATACATGGGCAGAACGGCTAAGTCAATTTCTTCTTGCCTATCGCCCAGAGCTAACTTACACCCCTTACATCCTAACGCAATAATTACTCTATCCTTCAACGGGGTGGTTACATGCAAGGTCACATCCAATGGCTTAACATTCATCCCAGACAACTCAACAAAACGTGCAGATACGAAAGAGTGCGACGCTCCCGGATCAAACAAGGCATAAGCGGTATGACCACAGAGAGAAACGGTACCTGTGATCACCCCTGGCGCATTCTCAGCGTCCTTGCGCGCCATTGCATACACTCGTCCCTGAGCAGGCGGACGGTTCTGGTTTCCTTGCGGAGCGTTCACCATCTGCGGTGGCTGCTGTTGCTGTTGCTGGAACGGGGGTCTCTGACCTTTCCTCGGGCAGTTCCTCAGGATATGTCCCGTCTGGCCACATCCAAAGCAGCCTCCAATCTTCCTCGGGCAAGGGCTGTTCCCATGCCTCCTGCCACAGTCACGACAGTTCTGATTCCCGGGGGATGACGGCTTTCCCAAGGTTCTTCTCGCAGGTGGAACGAACCTGCGGTTGTCCTTCATTGGCCTCTTGCCAAAGTCTCTAAAGTTCCCTCTTGGCATAAACCGCGACCCAGATGCGGCAGCCTTTTCTTGCAGATCCCGTTCTATCGCCAGGGCTCGCTCATAGATCTCGTTGTAGTCCCTCAGCCCAGTGGCGATGATCATACTTTTCAATTCGGGCCTCAATCCTTCCCTGAATCTCCTAGCCTTGTCCCATGGGTCGTCAATCAGCCTTCGTGCAAACTTGGACAGCCTGGCAAATTCGCCCTCATATTGGTCCACAGTCAGCGATCCTTGGCGGAGCCTGATGAACTCTTCCATTTTCCTTTCCTGGGCTGCCTCAGAGAAATACTTGCCATTGAATGCTGCACAGAAGGCGGTCCAGTTCGGCCTCATACCATCCGGAAAGACTCGTCCTCTGGTGGCTTTCCACCAATCATCTGCAGTACTCTGAAGCTGATAAGTTGCCAGCGAAACCTTTTCCTCGTCTGCGCAACCCAACACGGAGAAAGCCTTCTCCAGTTGCTCGATCCACAAGGCAGCTACCTCTGGACCACCACTGCCATCGAACTTCGACGGCTGCAACTTCAGAAACTGCTCCACCATATGATGAGTCTGACGTCCACCATTTCCATGCCCATTGCCTCCATTGGCACCATTCGCAGCGGCCAAGGCGGCCTCAGCTGCTTGGGCTACAGTGGCAGCTCTCTCAGCAGCTTGCCTAGCCATCAAGTTACTCACTTCAGTCAGAACTCTCATCATCTCTTCGATCCTAGGGTCTCCTTCAGACTCAGGAGCCCTCGAGCTCGATGCACCGGCAGTCGGTCTTCTGCCCCTATTGCTCATCCTTTGTAACAGTCTGAAAATTCGACCCAAATATCGGAATTTCTAAAAGAATGGAGACACTTCGTTAATACCCTCTGATCGACGCTCACTCAGGATTAGCTACCCTGAGATGACCAACCGAAGGGGAAAGGCTAACTGGGGAGAATTTTCCAAACAGCCGCCCGTTGGTCTGAGACAGAGACAGAGTCGTAAATTAATGAAATTGACCACGAAATGAAATCCGACTTCGGACAATCGAATTAGTAAGACAAACACAATTAAGAAATAAAGTCAGTTTCAGAAATGTCGCCAGAAGGGCAGACAGCCGGTGTACGTCGAGAAGCAAGACGTGATTTGGAAAATTACCGAAATGCCCCCGGTAAATGCTCAGTCCTTAGGATTAGTAGAATTAGGATTTTTGAGAGTAGATTCGACTAATCGAAATCAAATCCTGTCTAAAATTCGTTCGCGCTCGAGACCCGATCGGTGCATTTGGCACGCAAATCGAGGCAAGTCAAATCAGTTGTCAAATCAATCAAATGTCTTGTCAATCAATCAGTCAATCATGGCACAATTTCCAAGACAAGTCATTCATGGTTCAATTCCCAAGAATGTCAATCAAATCATGTCAAAGTACAAGTCTCATCACCTACACTATTCTACACTATTCAACCTAACCCATTATCTTATTTTGAATTTTGGCATTCTCTCTCTCTCTCCTAAAGTTTCGGCCGGCCCTCCCCTCTCTCTCCTCTCCTTCATTTTTTTCTTCTTTCTCCTCTCTCCCTCATTTTCTCTCTCGGCTCACTCCCCCTCCGCCCGTCCGTCCGCCTCCGCCGGCCGTGCCGCCGCCCTTGCCGTCGTCGTTGGCCATCCTTCGTCGTCTCCTCACCTCTTGGTAAGTCCCTTAACTTGTTCTTGTTCATTTCCCATGGTTTGAACCCCCACGAAGAGCCCGAAACAGCCCGCCTCCTCATCGTCGTTTTCTTCGTCGTTTCGCTTCCATTTGAACCCGAACTTGTTCCACTTTGTTCCCTTCCATTCCTCACGACTTTGGCTTGGTAAATGGTCACCTTAGGACCCTTGGAACTCCGTGGAACAGCCATGAGCAGCCCCCGTGCCGCCGTCCCTTCCCGTCGTCCGTTGAACCCCACGGACCGCCGGTACTCTCTCCGTCGTCGCTGCTCGTTCCTTCCCGTTTTAGGTAAGCTTTACTCCTAATTCTAGTTTAGGTTAGTAGTATATGCATGTGGAAGGGTGTGCTAGAGATGGTTAGGCTTGTTATGTAGCTAAGATGGGTTGATGTACAAATTACCTTAAGCTATCTTGTGAGAATCATGTTTGGGCCAAAGGAGGGGGCTGTCCATGAGTTATTAGGGCTTGAAATTATTCCATATGGGCTGTGAATGTTGCTTTAGGCGTGTGGTAAAGAGGCCGTGAGGTGCAATTGGGCTTGGAGGGCCTAAATCACACTAATTTGATCAAAAACGAACTATCGGGCCAAGATACAATTAGTAGGCTTGCTTGTGGACGTGAATAGCAAACTAAGGGGGCCTTGAAATCATGATTAGTGGGCTGCAAATGTGGGCTTAGGCGTGTACCTAATGGGCCAAAGGATAATAATGGGCTTGGAAGCCTTAAAATTTAGTAACTGGGCCAAAACTAATCAAGATGGGCCAAATTTAGTTAATGGGCCACTAATGGACGAAAATTCACTTAAATTGGGCCTAAATTAAGTCCATGAACATTAAAGAATGAAACCCAAAAATGTATATGGGCTTGGGTATTCAAATTGGGCCTAAAATAATGAATATGGGCTTGAATAGTAAACCTTTAGAAATGGGCTTGGGCCTTGCACGAAATTAATAAAATAATAGGCCCAACCCATATGAATTAATTTAATAATTAATTATTGGACCTCAACTATTGAAGTGGGCCTTAGGCCCAGTCGAACTTAGCTTGAGTAATTAGAGGCCCTTCATTAGATTAGACCTTGGTTTATATGGGCTCGATTAGTGGATTGTCCTTGGATAATTGATAGTATAGTAGACTTTTGTTTAAGATGTGAGGCGGACTTGGATTATCGAAACTTTGTGGATAGAGGTAATTGATCTACGTCTGCTTGGCTCGTTGATCATGAGATGTATCAGTTGGTCGATTGATGTGCTCTGTCTTGCACTTATGATTATTGGCATGCATGCTCTGTGTTGAATTATTGATGTGATCATCTGGGCCCTGCATACATTCAGAGCATTGCATGAGTCACTGGGAATGTGACATGAGATTGTGCCCTGAGGGGAAGTGGAGAGAAAAGGGAGACCAACGTAAGGCGTCAGAAACGCAGTGTGGTACGGGCCTATGTGGCATCGAGATTTATGCCGTGTGGCACTGTTGGTAGCGCCCTGATGGGAGATGGAGAGAAAAGGGAGGCCAGCATAAGGCGTACGAGACGCAGCGTGGCATGCCGTGTGGCACTGTTGGTAGAGCCCTGATGGGAATTGGAGTGATAGGCGGGCTGATCCTTGGGATCTATGATGGCCGTTTGAGGCCTGTGGCATTGCATACCATGATTGCTGATTGTTGATATTGCCCGTCTTTATTGCATGAACCATTGTGATGAAACTCGTACCGACTATATGAGGTGTGATGAAAACTGGGGAGATCGAGAGCGTTGGACTCCGGGTACCAAACCCTAGTTACTGGTTAGGACCGACCCCACTTGTATATCCTACCCTACGCTAGGATTAGTGGTGAGCATGCTGAGTCCTCGACCCACTGGCGTTGGTTGCCACCTTTTTCAGATCCAGGTCACCAGTGATGGATGTGCCACCGATGCTTTTTGGTCTGCCGATCCAGATGGACACCCAGGTTACCCTCCATTTTGATATGCACGCTACTCTGTGGCATAGGCATGTGACGACTGTACTCGTAGATCAGGGAGGTCCTTATTTAGTGCCCCATAGATTCGAGGCTTGGTTTAGAGAGGGCCTGCATGGCTTTGAGGGACCCCAGAGAGATTCCCCGATTCCCATGGAGGAGGACCCGTTTTGGCTCCAGCCTGCAGAATATGGAGGCCAGGTGATCGACCCCGACCCGAAGCAGGAGTTGCCGTCTCCAGGGCGCTCCGAGATAGATGGCCACGAGGAGGGCGATGCGATGGATACCGAGGAGGAGGATCCAGAGGAGGACCTTGTGGAGGATTCCGACGAGGAGGACTGAGTTATGGCAGAATTTCGATGGTTCGAGGATTTGGTTGTTAGCGTAGGAAGATCTGTGATTAGTAGTTTCTTTTTGGGAGTCTGTACCTAACGCTGATTATATTATGGATGCTGATTTTGCTTATCTTGATTTTTGCTACCCCTTTGCTATGTATGCTTGTATGTATGGATAGGAGGCACGCTTCCGCAGGTATGAGAATTTGGCGCAAGTTGCGTCGTCTGGTCGCGACGAAGAGAAAGTATCCCTGGGCCGTCGCTTATCGTGAACCAGGCGAGCGCGAGGTGTATCTTCCGCAGGAACGGGATGCCGCGTTCCCGAGAGGGGATCCGGGGCGTGACATCCCCGTTCGAGTGGTATCAGAGCAAGGTCAGCTCGATACGAGACAGTTCGAGGTTTTGGAGTGATAAGGATGTTGATTTTGGGGTAGTTAGATAGATAGACCCTAGACCTAAGGATTAGGAAGGGTAGAATGCATGATTTGATTGGCGCATGTGATTGCCTAGCAGAATCGATTGTTTAGAGTAGCCTTTGGACAAGGTGTTTTGTGCTAAGCTGCAGGTGCGTCAGGACCTGAGGTAAGGTTCTAAGGCAGAGCCCCATGAGTTGGGCGCTTAATTGCTGATTGCTGAATGTTAGTCTGTGAGGTATTGCATGTGATTGTATGCCTAGTCGGCTGTCGCGCGCTGCTTGACCATCATGCATTGCATGATTTCTGCACCGAAAGCAAAATGGTTTAGAAATGGAAAATCATTGTTGAAAAAGGAGATTTGGATTTTGAAAGAAATGCATGCATTCATGTTGTTGGATTTGGTGACCGTCAGCCTGGTATGGGACAGGATTGACGGGACGTCTAAAAACTGTGATGAAGCGTGGTATGGGACACGTGGAGTGGGATTCTCTTTGTCTATGAATTTCTTAGGACAACTGTTCGCACCAAGAAACGATGAGGGCGGGGAGTGGTCGCCGGGGCAAAGACCTGATCAAGGAAGCGGCTCCCGACAGGCTTCTAGTTGAGGTTGCGAATAGAGTGGCCTGGGTTATGCATTTGCAGGGTTGAGTCTAGATGTCGACCGGGTTCAACTGCATTTAAGCTGCAGCGATTATTTACATGCATATACATGTCAGTGGACGCGACAGTAGACGAAAGCTTGGTTGTTAGATTTAAAGTTCCGGATTCCTGAATGGGAATTTCGTTGTTTTAGGTGTGAGTTTTAGCGAGGATGAGCAATAGGGGCAGAAGACCGACTGCTGGTGCATCGAGCTCGAGGGCTCCTGAGTCTGAAGGGGACCCTAGGATCGAAGAGATGATGAGAGTTCTGACTGAAGTGAGTAACTTGATGGCTAGGCAAGCTGCTGAGAGAGCTGCCACTGTTGCCCAAGCAGCTGAGGCCGCCTTGGCCGCTGCGAATGGAGCCAATGGAGGCAATGGGCATGGAAATGGTGGACGTCAGACTCATCATATGGTGGAGCAGTTTCTGAAGTTGCAGCCGTCGAAGTTTGATGGCAGTGGTGGTCCCGAGGTAGCTGCCTTGTGGATTGAGCAGCTGGAGAAGGCTTTTACTGTGTTGGGTTGCGCAGATGAGGAAAAGGTCTCGTTGGCAACTTATCAGCTTCAAGGGACTGCAGATGACTGGTGGAAGGCCACTAGAGGGCGAGTCTTTCCGGATGGCATGAGGCCAAACTGGACCGCTTTCTGTGCAGCATTTAATGGCAAGTATTTCTCTGAGGCAGCCCAGGAAAGGAAAATGGAAGAGTTCATCAGGCTCGGCCAAGGATCACTGACTGTGGACCAGTATGAAGGTGAATTTGCCAGACTGTCCAAGTTCGCACGAAGGCTGATTGACGACCCATGGGATAAGGCCAGGAGATTCAGGGAAGGATTGAGGCCCGAGTTGAAGAGTATGATCATCGCCACTGGGCTAAGGGACTACAATGAGATTTATGAGCGTGCTCTGGCGATAGAGCGGGATCTGCAAGAAAAGGCCGCCGCATCTGGATCGCGGTTTGCGCCAAGGGGGAACTTCAGAGACTTTGGCAAGAGGCCAATGAAGGACAACCGCAGGTTTGTCCCGCCTGCAAGGAGAACCCTGGGAAAGCCATCGTTCCCTGGGAATCAGGTCTGCCGTGACTGTGGCAGGAGGCATGGGAACAGCCCTTGCCCGAGGAAGACTGGAGGCTGCTTTGGATGTGGCCAAACGGGGCATATTCTGAGGGACTGCCCGAGGAAGGGTCAGAGACCCCCGTTCCGGCACCAACAACAGCAACAGCCGCAGATGGTGAACGCTCCGCAAGGAAACCAGCACCGTCCGCCTGCTCAGGGACGAGTGTATGCAATGGCGCGCAAGGACGCTGAGAATGCGCCAGGGGTGATCACAGGTACCGTTTCTCTCTGTGGTCATACCGCTTATGCCTTGTTTGATCCGGGAGCGTCGCACTCTTTCGTATCTGCACATTTTGTCGAGTTGTCTGGGATGAATGTTAAGCCATTGGATGTGACCTTGCATGTAACCACCCCGTTGAAGGATAGAGTAATTATTGCGTTAGGATGTAAGGGGTGTAAGTTAGCTCTGGGCGATAGGCAAGAAGAAATTGACTTAGCTGTTCTGCCCATGTATGATTTCGACGTGATTGTTGGCATGGATTGGTTGGTTAGGCATGGTGCAGTGGTAGACTGTAGTAGGAGTATCATACAGCTAAACCCAGTAGGCCACCCTGGGTATGAATTTAAGGGAAATCGTGGAGGAACGTCGATTCCTTGGATCTCATCTTTAGAGGCGACCAAGTTAATGGATGAAGGTTGCCTGGGAATTCTGGCATCAGTATTAGATTCGTCTGCCCTAGAAATGAAGTTAGAAGAAGTGCCTGTAGTAAGTGAGTATCCAGATGTATTTCCTCAAGAACTGCCTGGCTTGCCACCAGAGCGTGAAGTAGAATTTATGATCGAATTGGCACCTGGAACGGAGCCGATCTCGAAAGCACCGTATAGGATGTCGTTGTCGGAGTTGAAGGAATTGAAAGTGCAAATGCAAGAGCTGCTGGATAAAGGATTTATCCGCCCCAGTGCTTCACCATGGGGAGCTCCGGTGCTATTTGTCAAGAAGAAGGATGGATCACTAAGACTGTGCATCGATTACAGACAGCTGAACCAAGTGACGATCAAGAATAAGTATCCTCTACCAAGGATTGATGACCTGTTCGACCAACTTCAAGGTGCATGTGTGTTCTCCAAGATAGACCTAAGGAGAGGCTATCACCAATTGAGGATTAAGAAGGAGGACGTGCCCAAGACTGCCTTTCGGACGAGGTATGGGCACTATGAGTTCACAGTTATGCCGTTTGGATTGACGAATGCTCCGGCCGTATTTATGGACATGATGAATCGAGTGTTCAAGGAGTTTTTGGATCAGTTTGTGATAGTCTTCATTGATGACATATTGGTGTATTCGAAGAGTTCTGAGGACCACGAAGAACACTTAAGGATTGTCCTGCAGACGTTAAGAGAACACTCGCTGTATGCGAAGTTTAGTAAGTGTGAGTTTTGGTTAAGCAGAGTGGCGTTCCTTGGACATATAGTATCTGGAGAAGGAATATCAGTGGATCCAGCAAAGATAGAGGCTGTGGAGAAATGGCTGAGACCTACGACCGTGACGGAAGTGCGAAGTTTCCTTGGATTGGCTGGGTATTATAGACGCTTCGTGGAAAGATTCTCTGTGATAGCGTCTCCTCTGACGCGTTTGTTGAAGAAGGAAACAAAGTTTCAATGGACTGAGAAATGCGAGGAGAGTTTTCAGGAGTTGAAGGATCGATTGACTTCCGCACCAGTCTTAACCATTCCGTCTGGACCAGGAGGATTTGAGATATACAGCGATGCGTCATTAAGAGGATTGGGGTGTGTCTTGATGCAGCATGGACGAGTGGTAGCTTATGCATCTCGACAGTTGAGGCCGCATGAGATGAATTACCCGACGCACGACTTGGAGTTAGCTGCGATTGTCTTTGCATTGAAGATTTGGAGGCATTATCTAGTGGGAGAGAAATTCCAGATTTTTACGGACCATCAGAGTTTGAAGTATCTGTTTTCGCAGAAGGAGCTGAATATGAGACAGCGTCGTTGGATGGAGCTGTTGAAGGACTACGACTGCAATATTTTGTACCATCCAGGAAAGGCGAATAAAGTGGCAGATGCTCTGAGTAGGAAGTCGAGCATTGCGCATATGATGGTCAATGAGTGGACATTACTGGAGGAAATCAGAGATTCTGAGTTCAAGGTCGAGGTAGGAAACCTCTCGAGTCTGATGGCTACGTTGCAGATCGAACCAGAGATTCAGCTAAGAATCAAGGAGATGCAATCTACGGACCCGGACATTCAGAAGATTGTGATGATGAATGCAGAGGAGAGAAAGGCTGAGTTCCAAGTGACTACAAATGGAGTATTAAGGTTTAAAGGACGTCTGTGCGTACCTAATGACGAGGCGCTAAAGGAAAAGATTTTGTCCGAGGCACACAGAAGTAACTACAGTATTCATCCAGGGAGTACTAAGATGTATCAGAATTTGCGTCAGCACTATTGGTGGAATGGAATGAAGGTGGATGTGGCTAAGCATGTAGCTAAGTGTCTGACCTGTCAGCAAGTAAAGGCACAGCATTGTAAGCCTGGAGGACTACTGCAACCATTAGAGATTCCAGAGTGGAAATGGGAGCATGTCACTATGGATTTCGTGACGGGATTGCCAAGAAGTCAGAGAGGCAATGATTCGATTTGGGTAATAGTGGACAGACTGACGAAATCAGCTCATTTCATTGCAGTACGAAAGGACTCTACCTTGGAGAAGTTGGCTGAATTGTACGTGAGGCAGATAGTGAGATTTCATGGGGTACCAGTAAGTATTGTATCAGACAGAGATCCTCGCTTCACCGCTACATTTTGGAAGAGTCTGCAGGGTGCGCTGGGAACAGAGTTAAGATTCAGTACAGCTTACCACCCTCAGACAGATGGTCAATCGGAAAGGACGATACAGACTTTGGAAGACATGTTGAGAGCTTGTGTGATTGATTTCAAAGGAGGCTGGGAAGAGCAGTTACACTTAGTGGAATTCGCCTACAACAACAGCTACCAGCAGAGTATCAAAATGGCACCATTTGAGGCACTATATGGAAGGGCCTGTAGAACGCCAATCTGTTGGGACGAAGTTGGTGAGAAAAGCATAACAGGCCCAGAATTAGTGCAGCAGTCAGTTGAGGCAGTCAGAGTGATCAGAGACAGATTGAGGACTGCACAGAGTAGGCAGAAGAGTTATGCAGACAAGAGACGTAAGCCATTGGAATTCCAAGTTGGAGATCATGTGTTTCTGAAGGTGTCGCCGATGCGAGGACTATCTCGGTTTGGCAAGAAAGGAAAGCTGAGTCCAAGATTTGTTGGGCCATTCGAGATTTTGGAGAAGATCGGGACATTAGCTTATCGTCTTGCACTGCCGCCGAACTTATCGCAGATTCATAATGTGTTTCATGTTTCAATGCTTCGGAAGTACGAGCCAGACCCTGGCCATATACTCGATCATGAAGTCATTGAAGTGGATGACCGCGTCTCGTACTTGGAAAGACCAGTAAGGATTGAAGATCGTAAAGAGCAGGTCTTGAGGAATAAGACAATACCGCTGGTTAAGGTTATCTGGGAGCACCATGGGACTGAGGGAGCGACTTGGGAAAGTGAGAACGAAATGAAGAAGAAGTACCCGTATCTGTTTGAGTAGATCGATGTAATATCCATTTTGTTGTAAGGATTGGTGGATGTAAATTTCGAGGACGGAATTTTTATAAGAAGGGAAGAATTGTAACAGTCTGAAAATTCGACCCAAATATCGGAATTTCTAAAAAAATGGAGACACTTCGTTAATACCCTCTGATCGACGCTCACTCAGGATTAGCTACCCTGAGATGACCAACCGAAGGGGAAAGGCTAACTGGGGAGAATTTTTCAAACAGCCGCCCGTTGGTCTGAGACAGAGACAGAGTCGTAAATTAATGAAATTGACCACGAAATGAAATCCGACTTCGGACAATCGAATTAGTAAGACAAACACAATTAAGAAATAAAGTCAGTTTCAGAAATGTCGCCAGAAGGGCAGACAGCCGGTGTACGTCGAGAAGCAAGACGTCAATGGAAAATTACCGAAATGCCCCCGGTAAATGCTCAGTCCTTAGGATTAATAGAATTAGGATTTTTGAGAGTAGATTCGACTAATCGAAATCAAATCCTGTCTAAAATTCGTTCGCGCTCGAGACCCGATCGGTGCATTTGGCACGCAAATCGAGGCAAGTCAAATCAATTGTCAAATCAATCAAATGTCTTGTCAATCAATCAGTCACATCATGGCACAATTTCCAAGACAAGTCAATCATGGTTTAATTCCCTAGAATGTCAATCAAATCATGTCAAAGTACAAGTCTCATCACCTACACTATTCTACACTATTCAACCTAACCCATTATCTTATTTTGAATTTTGGCATTCTCTCTCTCTCTCCTAAAGTTTCGGCCGGCCCTCCCCTCTCTCTCCTCTCCTTCATTTTTTTCTTCTTTCTCCTCTCTCCCTCATTTTCTCTCTCGGCTCACTCCCCCTCCGCCCGTCCGTCCGCCTCCGCCGGCCGTGCCGCCGCCCTTGCCATCGTCGTTGGCCATCCTTCGTCGTCTCCTCACCTCTTGGTAAGTCCCTTAACTTGTTCTTGTTCATTTCCCATGGTTTGAACCCCCACGAAGAGCCCGAAACAGCCCGCCTCCTCATCGTCGTTTTCTTCGTCGTTTCGCTTCCATTTGAACCCGAACTTGTTCCACTTTGTTCCCTTCCATTCCTCACGACTTTGGCTTGGTAAATGGTCACCTTAGGACCCTTGGAACTCCGTGGAACAGCCGTGAGCAGCCCCCGTGCCGCCGTCCCTTCCCGTCGTCCGTTGAACCCCACGGACCGCCGGTACTCTCTCCGTCGTCGCTGCTCGTTCCTTCCCGTTTTAGGTAAGCTTTACTCCTAATTCTAGTTTAGGTTAGTAGTATATGCATGTGGAAGGGTGTGCTAGAGATGGTTAGGCTTGTTATGTAGCTAAGATGGGTTGATGTACAAATTACCTTAAGCTATCTTATGAGAATCATGTTTGGGCCAAAGGAGGGGGCTGTCCATGAGTTATTAGGGCTTGAAATTATTCCATATGGGCTGTGAATGTTGCTTTAGGCGTGTGGTAAAGAGGCCGTGAGGTGCAATTGGGCTTGGAGGGCCTAAATCACACTAATTTGATCAAAAACGAACTATCGGGCCAAGATACAATTAGTAGGCTTGCTTGTGGACGTGAATAGCAAACTAAGGGGGCCTTGAAATCATGATTAATGGGCTGCAAATGTGGGCTTAGGCGTGTACCTAATGGGCCAAAGGATAATAATGGGCTTGGAAGCCTTAAAATTTAGTAACTGGGCCAAAACTAATCAAGATGGGCCAAATTTAGTTAATGGGCCACTAATGGACGAAAATTCACTTAAATTGGGCCTAAATTAAGTCCATGAACATTAAAGAATGAAACCCAAAAATGTATATGGGCTTGGGTATTCAAATTGGGCCTAAAATAATGAATATGGGCTTGAATAGTAAACCTTTAGAAATGGGCTTGGGCCTTGCACGAAATTAATAAAATAATAGGCCCAACCCATATGAATTAATTTAATAATTAATTATTGGACCTCAACTATTGAAGTGGGCCTTAGGCCCAGTCGAACTTAGCTTGAGTAATTAGAGGCCCTTCATTAGATTAGACCTTGGTTTATATGGGCTCGATTAGTGGATTGTCCTTGGATAATTGATAGTATAGTAGACTTTTGTTTAAGATGTGAGGCGGACTTGGATTATCGAAACTTTGTGGATAGAGGTAATTGATCTACGTCTGCTTGGCTCGTTGATCATGAGATGTATCAGTTGGTCGATTGATGTGCTCTGTCTTGCACTTATGATTATTGGCATGCATGCTCTGTGTTGAATTATTGATGTGATCATCTGGGCCCTGCATACATTCAGAGCATTGCATGAGTCACTGGGAATGTGACATGAGATTGTGCCCTGAGGGGAAGTGGAGAGAAAAGGGAGACCAACGTAAGGCGTCAGAAACGCAGTGTGGTACGGGCCTATGTGGCACCGAGATTTATGCCGTGTGGCACTGTTGGTAGCGCCCTGATGGGAGATGGAGAGAAAAGGGAGGCCAGCATAAGGCGTCCGAGACGCAGCGTGGCATGCCGTGTGGCACTGTTGGTAGAGCCCTGATGGGAATTGGAGTGATAGGCGGGCTGATCCTTGGGATCTATGATGGCCGTTTGAGGCCTGTGGCATTGCATACCATGATTGCTGATTGTTGATATTGCCCGTCTTTATTGCATGAACCATTGTGATGAAACTCGTACCGACTATATGAGGTGTGATGAAAACTGGGGAGATCGAGAGCGTTGGACTCCGGGTACCAAACCCTAGTTACTGGTTAGGACCGACCCCACTTGTATATCCTACCCTACGCTAGGATTAGTGGTGAGCTTGCTGAGTCCTCGACTCACTGGCGTTGGTTGCCACCTTTTTCAGATCCAGGTCACCAGTGATGGATGTGCCACCGATGCTTTTTGGTCTGCCGATCCAGATGGACACCCAGGTTACCCTCCATTTTGATATGCACGCTACTCTGTGGCATAGGCATGTGACGACTGTACTCGTAGATCAGGGAGGTCCTTATTTAGTGCCCCATAGATTCGAGGCTTGGTTTAGAGAGGGCCTGCATGGCTTTGAGGGACCCCAGAGAGATTCCCCGATTCCCATGGAGGAGGACCCGTTTTGGCTCCAGCCTGCAGAATATGGAGGCCAGGTGATCGACCCCGACCCGAAGCAGGAGTTGCCGTCTCCAGGGCGCTCCGAGATAGATGGCCACGAGGAGGGCGATGCGATGGATACCGAGGAGGAGGATCCAGAGGAGGACCCTGTGGAGGATTCCGACGAGGAGGACTGAGTTATGGCAGAATTTCGATGGTTCGAGGATTTGGTTGTTAGCGTAGGAAGATCTGTGATTAGTAGTTTCTTTTTGGGAGTCTGTACCTAACGCTGATTATATTATGGATGCTGATTTTGCTTATCTTGATTTTTGCTACCCCTTTGCTATGTATGCTTGTGTGTATGGATAGGAGGCACGCTTCCGCAGGTATGAGAATTTGGCGCAAGTTGCGTCGTCTGGTCGCGACGAAGAGAAAGTATCCCTGGGCCGTCGCTTATCGTGAACCAGGCGAGCGCGAGGTGTATCTTCCGCAGGAACGGGATGCCGCGTTCCCGAGAGGGGATCCGGGGCGTGACATCCCCGTTCGAGTGGTATCAGAGCAAGGTCAGCTCGATACGAGACAGTTCGAGGTTTTGGAGTGATAAGGATGTTGATTTTGGGGTAGTTAGATAGATAGACCCTAGACCTAAGGATTAGGAAGGGTAGAATGCATGATTTGATTGGCGCATGTGATTGCCTAGCAGAATCGATTGTTTAGAGTAGCCTTTGGACAAGGTGTTTTGTGCTAAGCTGCAGGTGCGTCAGGACCTGAGGTAAGGTTCTAAGGCAGAGCCCCATGAGTTGGGCGCTTAATTGCTGATTGCTGAATGTTAGTCTGTGAGGTATTGCATGTGATTGTATGCCTAGTCGGCTGTCGCGCGCTGCTTGACCATCATGCATTGCATGATTTCTGCACCGAAAGCAAAATGGTTTAGAAATGGAAAATCATTGTTGAAAAAGGAGATTTGGATTTTGAAAGAAATGCATGCATTCATGTTGTTGGATTTGGTGACCGTCAGCCTGGTATGGGACAGGATTGACGGGACGTCTAAAAACTGTGATGAAGCGTGGTATGGGACACGTGGAGTGGGATTCTCTTTGTCTATGAATTTCTTAGGACAACTGTTCGCACCAAGAAACGATGAGGGCGGGGAGTGGTCGCCGGGGCAAAGACCTGATCAAGGAAGCGGCTCCCGACAGGCTTCTAGTTGAGGTTGCGAATAGAGTGGCCTGGGTTATGCATTTGCAGGGTTGAGTCTAGATGTCGACCGGGTTCAACTGCATTTAAGCTGCAGCGATTATTTACATGCATATACATGTCAGTGGACGCGACAGTAGACGAAAGCTTGGTTGTTAGATTTAAAGTTCCGGATTCCTGAATGGGAATTTCGTTGTTTTAGGTGTGAGTTTTAGCGAGGATGAGCAATAGGGGCAGAAGACCGACTGCTGGTGCATCGAGCTCGAGGGCTCCTGAGTTTGAAGGGGACCCTAGGATCGAAGAGATGATGAGAGTTCTGACTGAAGTGAGTAACTTGATGGCTAGGCAAGCTGCTGAGAGAGCTGCCACTGTTGCCCAAGCAGCTGAGGCCGCCTTGGCCGCTGCGAATGGAGCCAATGGAGGCAATGGGCATGGAAATGGTGGACGTCAGACTCATCATATGGTGGAGCAGTTTCTGAAGTTGCAGCCGTCGAAGTTTGATGGCAGTGGTGGTCCCGAGGTAGCTGCCTTGTGGATTGAGCAGCTGGAGAAGGCTTTTACTGTGTTGGGTTGCGCATATGAGGAAAAGGTCTCGTTGGCAACTTATCAGCTTCAAGGGACTGCAGATGACTGGTGGAAGGCCACTAGAGGGCGAGTCTTTCCGGATGGCATGAGGCCAAACTGGACCGCTTTCTGTGCAGCATTTAATGGCAAGTATTTCTCTGAGGCAGCCCAGGAAAGGAAAATGGAAGAGTTCATCAGGCTCCGCCAAGGATCACTGACTGTGGACCAGTATGAAGGTGAATTTGCCAGACTGTCCAAGTTCGCACGAAGGCTGATTGACAACCCATGGGATAAGGCCAGGAGATTCAGGGAAGGATTGAGGCCCGAGTTGAAGAGTATGATCATCGCCACTGGGCTAAGGGACTACAATGAGATTTATGAGCGTGCTCTGGCGATAGAGCGGGATCTGCAAGAAAAGGCCGCCGCATCTGGATCGCGGTTTGCGCCAAGGGGGAACTTCAGAGACTTTGGCAAGAGGCCAATGAAGGACAACCGCAGGTTTGTCCCGCCTGCAAGGAGAACCCTGGGAAAGCCATCGTTCCCTGGGAATCAGGTCTGCCGTGACTGTGGCAGGAGGCATGGGAACAGCCCTTGCCCGAGGAAGACTGGAGGCTGCTTTGGATGTGGCCAAACGGGGCATATTCTGAGGGACTGCCCGAGGAAGGGTCAGAGACCCCCATTCCGGCACCAACAACAGCAACAGCCGCAGATGGTGAACGCTCCGCAAGGAAACCAGCACCGTCCGCCTGCTCAGGGACGAGTGTATGCAATGGCGCGCAAGGACGCTGAGAATGCGCCAGGGGTGATCACAGGTACCGTTTCTCTCTGTGGTCATACCGCTTATGCCTTGTTTGATCCGGGAGCGTCGCACTCTTTCGTATCTGCACATTTTGTCGAGTTGTCTGGGATGAATGTTAAGCCATTGGATGTGACCTTGCATGTAACCACCCCGTTGAAGGATAGAGTAATTATTGCGTTAGGATGTAAGGGGTGTAAGTTAGCTCTGGGCGATAGGCAAGAAGAAATTGACTTAGCTGTTCAGCCCATGTATGATTTCGACGTGATTGTTGGCATGGATTGGTTGGTTAGGCATGGTGCAGTGGTAGACTGTAGTAGGAGTATCATACAGCTAAACCCAGTAGGCCACCCTGGGTATGAATTTAAGGGAAATCGTGGAGGAACGTCGATTCCTTGGATCTCATCTTTAGAGGCGACCAAGTTAATGGATGAAGGTTGCCTGGGAATTCTGGCATCAGTATTAGATTCGTCTGCCCTAGAAATGAAGTTAGAAGAAGTGCCTGTAGTAAGTGAGTATCCAGATGTATTTCCTCAAGAACTGCCTGGCTTGCCACTAGAGCGTGAAGTAGAATTTATGATCGAATTGGCACCTGGAACGGAGCCGATCTCGAAAGCACCGTATAGGATGTCGTTGTCGGAGTTGAAGGAATTGAAAGTGCAAATGCAAGAGCTGCTGGATAAAGGATTTATCCGCCCCAGTGCTTCACCATGGGGAGCTCCGGTGCTATTTGTCAAGAAGAAGGATGGATCACTAAGACTGTGCATCGATTACAGACAGCTGAACCAAGTGACGATCAAGAATAAGTATCCTCTACCAAGGATTGATGACCTGTTCGACCAACTTCAAGGTGCATGTGTGTTCTCCAAGATAGACCTAAGGACAGGCTATCACCAATTGAGGATTAAGAAGGAGGACGTGCCCAAGACTGCCTTTCGGACGAGGTATGGGCACTATGAGTTCACAGTTATGCCGTTTGGATTGACGAATGCTCCGGCCGCATTTATGGACATGATGAATCGAGTGTTCAAGGAGTTTTTGGATCAGTTTGTGATAGTCTTCATTGATGACATATTGGTGTATTCGAAGAGTTCTGAGGACCACGAAGAACACTTAAGGATTGTCCTGCAGACGTTAAGAGAACACTCGCTGTATGCGAAGTTTAGTAAGTGTGAGTTTTGGTTAAGCAGAGTGGCGTTCCTTGGACATATAGTATCTGGAGAAGGAATATCAGTGGATCCAGCAAAGATAGAGGCTGTGGAGAAATGGCTGAGACCTACGACCGTGACGAAAGTGCGAAGTTTCCTTGGATTGGCTGGGTATTATAGACGCTTCGTGGAAAGATTCTCTGTGATAGCGTCTCCTCTGACGCGTTTGTTGAAGAAGGAAACAAAGTTTCAATGGACTGAGAAATGCGAGGAGAGTTTTCAGGAGTTGAAGGATCGATTGACTTCCGCACCAGTCTTAACTATTCCGTCTGGACCAGGAGGATTTGAGATATACAGCGATGCGTCATTAAGAGGATTGGGGTGTGTCTTGATGCAGCATGGACGAGTGGTAGCTTATGCATCTCGACAGTTGAGGCCGCATGAGATGAATTACCCGACGCACGACTTGGAGTTAGCTGCGATTGTCTTTGCATTGAAGATTTGGAGGCATTATCTAGTGGGAGAGAAATTCCAGATTTTTACGGACCATCAGAGTTTGAAGTATCTGTTTTCGCAGAAGGAGCTGAATATGAGACAGCGTCGTTGGATGGAGCTGTTGAAGGACTACGACTGCAATATTTTGTACCATCCAGGAAAGGCGAATAAAGTGGCAGATGCTCTGAGTAGGAAGTCGAGCATTGCGCATATGATGGTCAAGGAGTGGACATTACTGGAGGAAATCAGAGATTCTGAGTTCAAGGTCGAGGTAGGAAACCTCTCGAGTCTGATGGCTACGTTGCAGATCGAACCAGAGATTCAGCTAAGAATCAAGGAGATGCAATCTACGGACCCGGACATTCAGAAGATTGTGATGATGAATGCAGAGGAGAGAAAGGCTGAGTTCCAAGTGACTACAGATGGAGTATTAAGGTTTAAAGGACGTCTGTGCGTACCTAATGACGAGGCGCTAAAGGAAAAGATTTTGTCCGAGGCACACAGAAGTAACTACAGTATTCATCCAGGGAGTACTAAGATGTATCAGAATTTGCGTCAGCACTATTGGTGGAATGGAATGAAGGTGGATGTGGCTAAGCATGTAGCTAAGTGTCTGACCTGTAAGCAAGTAAAGGCACAGCATTGTAAGCCTGGAGGACTACTGCAACCATTAGAGATTCCAGAGTGGAAATGGGAGCATGTCACTATGGATTTCGTGACGGGATTGCCAAGAAGTCAGAGAGGCAATGATTCGATTTGGGTAATAGTGGACAGACTGACGAAATCAGCTCATTTCATTGCAGTACGAAAGGACTCTACCTTGGAGAAGTTGGCTGAATTGTACGTGAGGCAGATAGTGAGATTTCATGGGGTACCAGTAAGTATTGTATCAGACAGAGATCCTCGCTTCACCGCTACATTTTGGAAGAGTCTGCAGGGTACGCTGGGAACAGAGTTAAGATTCAGTACAGCTTACCACCCTCAGACAGATGGTCAATCGGAAAGGACGATACAGAATTTGGAAGACATGTTGAGAGCTTGTGTGATTGATTTCAAAGGAGGCTGGGAAGAGCAGTTACACTTAGTGGAATTCGCCTACAACAACAGCTACCAGCAGAGTATCAAAATGGCACCATTTGAGGCACTGTATGGAAGGGCCTGTAGAACGCCAATCTGTTGGGACGAAGTTGGTGAGAAAAGCATAACAGGCCCAGAATTAGTGCAGCAGTCAGTTGAGGCAGTCAGAGTGATCAGAGACAGATTGAGGACTGCACAGAGTAGGCAGAAGAGTTATGCAGACAAGAGACGTAAGCCATTGGAATTCCAAGTTGGAGATCATGTGTTTCTGAAGGTGTCGCCGATGCGAGGACTATCTCGGTTTGGCAAGAAAGGAAAGCTGAGTCCAAGATTTGTTGGGCCATTCGAGATTTTGGAGAAGATCGGGACATTAGCTTATCGTCTTGCACTGCCGCCGAACTTATCGCAGATTCATAATGTGTTTCATGTTTCAATGCTTCGGAAGTACGAGCCGGACCCTGGCCATATACTCGATCATGAAGTCATTGAAGTGGATGACCGCGTCTCGTACTTGGAAAGACCAGTAAGGATTGAAGATCGTAAAGAGCAGGTCTTGAGGAATAAGACAATACCGCTGGTTAGGGTTATCTGGGAGCACCATGGGACTGAGGGAGCGACTTGGGAAAGTGAGAACGAAATGAAGAAGAAGTACCCGTATCTGTTTGAGTAGATCGATGTAATATCCATTTTGTTGTAAGGATTGGTGGATGTAAATTTCAAGGACGAAATTTTTATAAGAAGGGAAGAATTGTAACAGTCTGAAAATTCGACCCAAATATCGGAATTTCTAAAAGAATGGAGACACTTCGTTAATACCCTCTGATCGACGCTCACTCAGGATTAGCTACCCTGAGATGACCAACCGAAGGGGAAAGGCTAACTGGGGAGAATTTTCCAAACAGCCGCCCGTTGGTCTGAGACAGAGACAGTCGTAAATTAATGAAATTGACCACGAAATGAAATCCGACTTCGGACAATCGAATTAGTAAGACAAACACAATTAAGAAATAAAGTCAGTTTCAGAAATGTCGCCAGAAGGGCAGACAGCCGGTGTACGTCGAGAAGCAAGACGTCAATGGAAAATTACCGAAATGCCCCCGGTAAATGCTCAGTCCTTAGGATTAATAGAATTAGGATTTTTGAGAGTAGATTCGACTAATCGAAATCAAATCCTGTCTAAAATTCGTTCGCGCTCGAGACCCGATCGGTGCATTTGGCACGCAAATCGAGGCAAGTCAAATCAATTGTCAAATCAATCAAATGTCTTGTCAATCAATCAGTCACATCATGGCACAATTTCCAAGACAAGTCAATCATGGTTCAATTCCCTAGAATGTCAATCAAATCATGTCAAAGTACAAGTCTCATCACCTACATTATTCTACACTATTCAACCTAACCCATTATCTTATTTTGAATTTTGGCATTCTCTCTCTCTCTCCTAAAGTTTCGGCCGGCCCTCCCCTCTCTCTCCTCTCCTTCATTTTTTTCTTCTTTCTCCTCTCTCCCTCATTTTCTCTCTCGGCTCACTCCCCCTCCGCCCGTCCGTCCGCCTCCGCCGGCCGTGCCGCCGCCCTTGCCGTCGTCGTTGGCCATCCTTCGTCGTCTCCTCACCTCTTGGTAAGTCCCTTAACTTGTTCTTGTTCATTTCCCATGGTTTGAACCCCCACGAAGAGCCCGAAACAGCCCGCCTCCTCATCGTCGTTTTCTTCGTCGTTTCGCTTCCATTTGAACCCGAACTTGTTCCACTTTGTTCCCTTTCATTCCTCACGACTTTGGCTTGGTAAATGGTCACCTTAGGACCCTTGGAACTCCGTGGAACAGCCGTGAGCAGCCCCCGTGCCGCCGTCCCTTCCCGTCGTCCGTTGAACCCCACGGACCGCCGGTACTCTCTCCGTCGTCGCTGCTCGTTCCTTCCCGTTTTAGGTAAGCTTTACTCCTAATTCTAGTTTAGGTTAGTAGTATATGCATGTGGAAGGGTGTGCTAGAGATGGTTAGGCTTGTTATGTAGCTAAGATGGGTTGATGTACAATTTACCTTAAGCTATCTTGTGAGAATCATGTTTGGGCCAAAGGAGGGGGCTGTCCATGAGTTATTAGGGCTTGAAATTATTCCATATGGGCTGTGAATGTTGCTTTAGGCGTGTGGTAAAGAGGCCGTGAGGTGCAATTGGGCTTCGAGGGCCTAAATCACACTAATTTGATCAAAAACGAACTATCGGGCCAAGATACAATTAGTAGGCTTGCTTGTGGACGTGAATAGCAAACTAAGGGGGCCTTGAAATCATGATTAGTGGGCTGCAAATGTGGGCTTAGGCGTGTACCTAATGGGCCAAAGGATAATAATGGGCTTGGAAGCCTTAAAATTTAGTAACTGGGCCAAAACTAATCAAGATGGGCCAAATTTAGTTAATGAGCCACTAATGGACGAAAATTCACTTAAATTGGGCCTAAATTAAGTCCATGAACATTAAAGAATGAAACCCAAAAATGTATATGGGCTTGGGTATTCAAATTAGGCCTAAAATAATGAATATGGGCTTGAATAGTAAACCTTTAGAAATGGGCTTGGGCCTTGCACGAAATTAATAAAATAATAGGCCCAACCCATATGAATTAATTTAATAATTAATTATTGGACCTCAACTATTGAAGTGGGCCTTAGGCCCAGTCGAACTTAGCTTGAGTAATTAGAGGCCCTTCATTAGATTAGACCTTGGTTTATATGGGCTCGATTAGTGGATTGTCCTTGGATAATTGATAGTATAGTAGACTTTTGTTTAAGATGTGAGGCGGACTTGGATTATCGAAACTTTGTGGATAGAGGTAATTGATCTACGTCTGCTTGGCTCGTTGATCATGAGATGTATCAGTTGGTCGATTGATGTGCTCTGTCTTGCACTTATGATTATTGGCATGCATGCTCTGTGTTGAATTATTGATGTGATCATCTGGGCCCTGCATACATTCAGAGCATTGCATGAGTCACTGGGAATGTGACATGAGATTGTGCCCTGAGGGGAAGTGGAGAGAAAAGGGAGACCAACGTAAGGCGTCAGAAACGCAGTGTGGTACGGGCCTATGTGGCACCGAGATTTATGCCGTGTGGCACTGTTGGTAGCGCCCTGATGGGAGATGGAGAGAAAAGGGAGGCCAGCATAAGGCGTCCGAGACGCAGCGTGGCATGCCGTGTGGCACTGTTGGTAGAGCCCTGATGGGAATTGGAGTGATAGGCGGGCTGATCCTTGGGATCTATGATGGCCGTTTGAGGCCTGTGGCATTGCATACCATGATTGCTGATTGTTGATATTGCCCGTCTTTATTGCATGAACCATTGTGATGAAACTCGTACCGACTATATGAGGTGTGATGAAAACTGGGGAGATCGAGAGCGTTGGACTCCGGGTACCAAACCCTAGTTACTGGTTAGGACCGACCCCACTTGTATATCCTACCCTACGCTAGGATTAGTGGTGAGCTTGCTGAGTCCTCGACTCACTGGCGTTGGTTGCCACCTTTTTCAGATCCAGGTCACCAGTGATGGATGTGCCACCGATGCTTTTTGGTCTGCCGATCCAGATGGACACCTAGGTTACCCTCCATTTTGATATGCACGCTACTCTGTGGCATAGGCATGTGACGACTGTACTCGTAGATCAGGGAGGTCCTTATTTAGTGCCCCATAGATTCGAGGCTTGGTTTAGAGAGGGCCTGCATGGCTTTGAGGGACCCCAGAGAGATTCCCCGATTCCCATGGAGGAGGACCCGTTTTGGCTCCAGCCTGCAGAATATGGAGGCCAGGTGATCGACCCCGACCCGAAGCAGGAGTTGCCGTCTCCAGGGCGCTCCGAGATAGATGGCCACGAGGAGGGCGATGCGATGGATACCGAGGAGGAGGATCCAGAGGAGGACCCTGTGGAGGATTCCGACGAGGAGGACTGAGTTATGGCAGAATTTCGATGGTTCGAGGATTTGGTTGTTAGCGTAGGAAGATCTGTGATTAGTAGTTTCTTTTTGGGAGTCTGTACCTAACGCTGATTATATTATGGATGCTGATTTTGCTTATCTTGATTTTTGCTACCCCTTTGCTATGTATGCTTGTGTGTATGGATAGGAGGCACGCTTCCGCAGGTATGAGAATTTGGCGCAAGTTGCGTCGTCTGGTCGCGACGAAGAGAAAGTATCCCTGGGCCGTCGCTTATCATGAACCAGGCGAGCGCGAGGTGTATTTTCCGCAGGAACGGGATGCCGCGTTCCCGAGAGGGGATCCGGGGCGTGACAGCCACACGGCATAAATCTCGGTACCACATAGGCCCGTACCACACTGCGTTTCTGACGCCTTACGTTGGTCTCCCTTTTCTCTCCACTTCCCCTCGGGGCACAATCTCATGTCACATCTCCAGTGACTCATGCAATGCTCTGAATGTATGCAGGGCCCAGATGATCACATCAAATCATTCAACACAGAGCATGCATGCAGACAATCATAAGCGCAAGGTGGAGCACATTAATCAATCATCATTGAATCTCACATTCACCTTACTGTACATACGAAGATCAAATACTTCTACTCGCGAACTATTGCTCGTCTAACCTTGCCTTACAACCTGTACAAGGTTCCATCATACGATTACTTACCCAAGGCCAATCCATAATTCAAGTCCATATAACCCGAGGTCTAATCTAATTAAGGGTCTTAGTTAATCAAGTCAAGTTCGACTGGACCAAAGGCCCACTTCAATAGTTGAGGTCCAATAATTAATTATTAGATTAATTCATATGGGTTGGGCCTGTTATTTTATTAATTTCGTGCAAGGCCCAGGCCCATTTCTAAAGGTTTACTATTCAGGCCCATATTCGTCATTTTAAGCCCAATTCAATTACCCAAGCCCATATACATTTTTGGGTTTCATTCTTTAATGATCATGGACTTAATTTAGGCCCAATTTAAGTGAATTTTCGTCCATTAGTGGCCCATTGACTAAATTTGGCCCATCTTAATTAGTTTTGGCCCAATTACTAAATTTTAAGGCTTCCAAGCCCATTATTGTCCTTTGGCCCATTAGGTACACGCCTAAGCCCACATTTGCAGCCCACTAATCAGGATTTCAAGGCCCCCTTAGATTGCTATTCACGTCCATAAGCAAGCCTACTAATTGTATCTTGGCCCGATAGTTCGTTTTTGATCAAATTAGTGTGATTTAGGCCCTCCAAGCCCAATTGCACCTCACGGCCTCTTTACCAGACGCCTAAAGCAACATTCACAGCCCATATGGAATAATTTCAAGCCCTAATAACTCATGGACAGCCCCCTCCTTTGGCCCAAGCATGATTCTCACAAGATAGCTTAAGGTAATTTGTACATCAACCCATCTTAGCTACATAACAAGCCTAACCATCTCTAGCACGCCCTTCCACATGCATATACTACTAAGCTAAACTAGAATTAGGAGTAAAGCTTACCGGAAAATGGGGCGGAAATGACGACGACGACGGGCGAAGCAAGAATGGCCGTGAGGGCTTTTCGGCCTACAAGGAGATTCGGGTGGCTTGGTCGACAAACGGCTTTAAAGGGTCATGGAAAATGAAAACAAGGGAGCTTGGAATACTTACCAAGGAGTGAGGATGGTTGACGGTGAGGAGCGGTGGCCGAACGACGATGATCGACGACGACGAAGGCGGCTACACAAGGGCCACCGAGAGAAAGATGGACGGTGAGGTTGAGGTGTAGTTTCAAGGGCTCTCATGGCCACGGGACAACAAGGAGAAGGGAGGAGAGAGGCTTACCTCGAGGTGGCGACGACGGAGGAGAATGACGGACAACGGCGGCCCGCGGTGGAGGAGTGCTCGGGCGGCACGGCAACGGGAGGGAGAGAAGCCGAGAGAGAGTTGAGAAGGGAGGAGAGGTTTCGGGAGCGAGAGTGAGGGAGAGAGAGTGCCGAATGAGAGAATGAGGGGTGAAGAGAGAGAGAAGAGAGTTTATTCAAGATAAAACAAAAATTCAAAATAATGGTAGGTGGAATTAGGTGGAATAGTGACATGGACATGATGTGTACTCTTGATGTACTTAGATTTGACTTGATGGATTGCCTTGGAACTTGTGCCATGATTGACCGATGGTTTGACTTGACATTGATTGATTTGACAACTGATTTGACTTGCCTCGATTTGCGTGCCAAATGCACCGATCGGGTCTCGAGCGCGAACAAATTTTAGACAGGATTTGATTTTGATTAGTCGAATCTACTCTCAAAAATCCTAATTCTATTAATCCTAAGGACTGAGCATTTACCGGGGGCATTTCGGTAATTTTCCATTGACGTCTTGCTTCTCGACGTACACCGGCTGTCTGCCCTTCTGGCGACATTTCTGAAACTGACTTTATTTCTTAATTGTGTTTGTCTTACTAGTTCGATTGTCCGAAGTCGGATTTCATTTCGTGGTCAATTTCATTAATTTACGACTCTGTCTCTGTCCCAGACCAACGGGCGGCTGTTTGGAAAATTCTCCCCAGTTAGCCTTTCCCCTTCGGTTGGTCATCTCAGGGTAGCTAATCCTGAGTGAGCGTCGATCAGAGGGTATTAACGAAGTGTCTCCATTCTTTTAGAAATTCCGATATTTGGGTCGAATTTTCAGACTGTTACAATTCTTCCCTTCTTATAAAAATTTCGTCCTCGAAATTTACATCCACCAATCCTTACAACAAAATGGAGATTACATCGATCTACTCAAACAGATATGGGTACTTCTTCTTCATTTCATCCTCGCTTTCCCAAGTCGCTCCTTCAGTCCCATGGTGCTCCCAGATAACCTTGACCAGCGGTATTGTCTTGTTCCTCAAGACTTGCTCCTTACGATCTTCTATCCTTACTGGTCTTTCCACGTATGAGACGCGGTCATCCACTTCAATGACTTCATGATCGAGTATATGGCCAGGGTCCGGCTCGTACTTTCGAAGCATCGAAACATGAAACACATTATGAATCTGCGATAAGTTCGGCGGCAGTGCAAGACGATAAGCTAATGTCCCGATCTTCTCCAAAATCTCGAATGGCCCAACAAATCTTGGACTCAACTTTCCTTTCTTGCCAAACCGAGATAGTCCTCGCATCGGCGACACCTTCAGAAACACATGATCTCCAACTTGGAATTCCAATGGCTTACGTCTCTTGTCTGCATAACTCTTCTGCCTACTCTGCGCAGTCCTCAATCTGTCTCTGATCACTCTGACTGCCTCAATTGACTGCTGCACTAATTCGGGTCCTGTTATGCTTTTCTCACCAACTTCGTCCCAACAGATTGGAGTTCTGCAGGCCCTCCCATACAGTGCCTCAAATGGTGCCATCCTGATACTCTGCTGGTAGCTGTTGTTGTAGGCGAATTCCACCAAATGCAACTGCTCTTCCCAACCTCCTTTGAAATAAACCACACCAGCTCTCAGCATGTCTTCCAAAGTCTGTATCGTCCTTTCCGACTGACCATCAGTCTGAGGGTGGTAGGCTGTACTGAATCTCAGCTCTGTTCCCAGCGCACCTTGCAGACTCTTCCAAAATGTAGCGGTGAAGCGAGGATCTCTGTCTGATACAATACTTACTGGTACCCCATGCAATCTCACTATCTGCCTTACGTACAATTCAGCCAACTTTTCCAAGGTAGAGTCCTTTCGTACTGCAATGAAATGAGCTGATTTCGTCAGTCTGTCCACTATTACCCAAATCGAATCATTGCCTCTCTGACTTCTTGGCAATCCTGTCATAAAATCCATAGTGACATGCTCCCATTTCCACTCTGGGATTTCCAATGGTTGTAATAATCCTCCAGGCTTACAATGCTGTGCCTTTACCTGTTGGCACGTCAGACACTTAGCTACATGCTTAGCCACATCCACCTTCATTCCATTCCACCAATAGTGTTGACGCAAATTCTGATACATCTTAGTACTCCCTGGATGAATACTGTAGTTACTTCTGTGTGCCTCGGACAAAATCTTTTCCTTTAGCGCCTCGTCATTAGGCACGCACAGACGTCCTCTAAACTTCAATACTCCATCTGCAGTCACTTGGAACTCGGCCTTTCTCTCCTCTACATTCATCATCACAATCTTCTGAATGTCCGGGTCCGTAGACTGCATCTCCTTGATTCTTAGCTGAATCTCTGGTTCGATCTGCAACGTAGCCATCAGACTCGAGAGGTTTCCTACCTCGACCTTGAACTCAGAATCTCTGATTTCCTCCAGTAATGTCCACTCCTTGACCATCATATGCGCAACGCTCGACTTCCTACTCAGAGCATCTGCCACTTTATTCGCCTTTCCTGGATGGTACAAAATATCGCAGTCGTAGTCCTTCAACAACTCCATCCAACGACGCTGTCTCATATTCAGCTCCTTCTGCGAAAACAGATACTTCAAACTCTGATGGTCCGTAAAAATCTGGAATTTCTCTCCCACTAGATAATGCCTCCAAATCTTCAATGCAAAGACAATCGCAGCTAATTCCAAGTCGTGTGTCGGGTAATTCATCTCATGCGGCCTCAACTGTCGAGATGCATAAGCTACCACTCGTCCATGCTGCATCAAGACACACCCCAATCCTCTTAATGACGCATCGCTGTATATCTCAAATCCTCCTGGTCCAGACGGAATAGTTAAGACTGGTGCGGAAGTCAATCGATCCTTCAACTCCTGAAAACTTTCCTCGCACTTCTCAGTCCATTGAAACTTTGTTTCCTTTTTCAACAAACGCGTCAGAGGAGACGCTATCACAGAGAATCTTTCCACGAAGCGTCTATAATACCCAGCCAATCCAAGGAAACTTCGTACTTCCGTCACGGTCGTAGGTCTCGGCCATTTCTCCACTGCTTCAATCTTAGATGGGTCCACTGATATTCCTTCTCCGGATACTATATGACCAAGAAACGCCACTCTGTTCAGCCAGAACACACACTTACTAAACTTCGCATACAGCGAATGTTCTCTTAACGTCCGCAGGACGATCCTTAAGTGTTCTTCGTGGTCCTCAGAACTCTTCGAATACACCAATATGTCATCAATGAAGACTATCACAAACTGATCCAAAAACTCCTTGAACACTCGATTCATCATGTCCATAAATGCGGCCGGAGCATTCGTCAATCCAAACGGCATAACTGTGAACTCATAGTGCCCATACCTCGTCCGAAAGGCAGTCTTGGGCACGTCCTCCTTCTTAATCCTCAATTGGTGATAGCCTGTCCTTAGGTCTATCTTGGAGAACACACATGCACCTTGAAGTTGGTCGAACAGGTCATCAATCCTTGGTAGAGGATACTTATTCTTGATCGTCACTTGGTTCAGCTGTCTGTAATCGATGCACAGTCTTAGTGATCCATCCTTCTTCTTAACAAATAGCACCGGAGCTCCCCATGGTGAAGCACTGGGGCGGATAAATCCTTTATCCCGCAGCTCTTGCATTTGCACCTTCAATTCCTTCAATTCCGATAACGACATCCTATACGGTGCTTTCGAGATCGGCTCCGTTCCAGGTGCCAATTCAATCACAAACTCTACGTCACGCTCTGGTGGCAATCCAGGCAACTCTTGAGGAAATACATCTGGATACTCACTTACTATAGGCACTTCCTCCAACTTCACCTCTTGAGCAGTCGAATCTGACACTGATGCCAAAAATCCCAGGCAACCTTCATTCATTAACTTGGTCGCCTCTAAAGATGAGATCCAAGGAATCGACGTTCCTCCACGATTTCCCTTAAATTCATACCCAGGGTGGCCTACTGGGTTTAGCTGTATGATACTCCTACTACAGTCTACCACTGCCCCATGTCTAACCAACCAATCCATGCCAACAATCACGTCAAAATCATACATGGGCAGAACAGCTAAGTCAATTTCTTCTTGCTTATCGCCCAGAGCTAACTTACACCCCTTACATCCTAACGCAATAATTACTCTATCCTTCAACGGGGTGGTTACATGCAAGGTCACATCCAATGGCTTAACATTCATCCCAGACAACTCAACAAAACGTGCAGATACGAAAGAGTGCGATGCTCCCGGATCAAACAAGGCATAAGCGGTATGACCACAGAGAGAAACGGTACCTGTGATCACCCCTGGCGCATTCTCAGTGTCCTTGCGCGCCATTGCATATACTCGTCCCTGAGCAGGCGGACGATTCTGGTTTCCTTGCGGAGCGTTCACCATCTGCGGCTGTTGCTGTTGCTGGAACGGGGGTCTCTGACCTTTCCTCGGGCAGTTCCTCAGGATATGTCCCGTCTGGCCACATCCAAAGCAGCCTCCAATCTTTCTCGGGCAAGGACTGTTCCCATGCCTCCTGCCACAGTCACGGCGGACCTGATTCCCAGGGAATGATGGCTTTCCCAGGGTTCTCCTCGCAGGTGGGACAAACCTGCGGTTGTCCTTCATTGGCCTCTTGCCAAAATCTCTGAAGTTCCCTCTTGGCACGAACCGCGATCCAGATGCGGCGGCCTTCTCCTGCAGATCTCGCTCTATCGCCAGAGCACGCTCATAAATCTCATTGTAGTCCCTTAGCCCAGTGGCGATGATCATACTTTTCAACTCAGGCCTCAATCCTTCCCTGAATCTCCTGGCCTTGTCCCATGGGTCGTCGATCAGCCTTCGTGCGAACTTGGACAGCCTGGCAAATTCGCCCTCATATTGGTCCACAGTCAGCGATCCTTGGCGGAGCCAGATGAACTCTTCCATTTTCCTCTCCTGGGCTGCCTCAGAAAAATACTTTCCATTGAATGCTGCACAGAAAGCAGCCCAGTTCGGCCTCATGCCATCCGGAAAGACTCGTCCTCTGGTGGCTTTCCACCAATCATCTGCAGTACTCTGAAGCTGATAAGTTGCCAACGAAACCTTTTCCTCGTCTGCGCAACCCAACACGGAGAAAGCCTTCTCCAGCTGCTCGATCCACAAGGCAGCTACCTCTGGACCACCACTGCCATCGAACTTCGACGGCTGCAACTTCAGAAACTGCTCCACCATATGATGAGTCTGACGTTCACCATTTCCATGCCCATTGCCTCCATTGGCGCCATTCGCAGCGGCCAAGGCGGCCTCAGCTGCTTGGGCTACAGTGGCAGCTCTCTCAGCAGCTTGCCTAGCCATCAGGTTACTCACTTCAGTCAGGACTCTCATCATCTCCTCGATCCTAGGGTCCCCTTCAGATTCAGGAGCCCTCGAGCTCGATGCACCGGCGGTCGGTCTTCTGCCCCTATTGCTCATCCTTGCTAACACTCACACCTAAAATAACGAAATTCCCATTCAGGAATCCGGGACTCTAAGTCTAGCAACCAAGCTTTCGTCTACTGTCGCGTCCACTGACATGTATATGCATGTAAATAATCGCTGCAGCTTAAATGCAGTTGAACCCGGTCGACATCTAGACTCAACCCTGCAAATGCATAACCCAGGCCACTCTGTTCGCAACCTCAACTAGAAGCCTGTCGGGAGCCGCTTCCTTGATCAGGTCTCTGCCCCGGCGACCACTCCCCGCCCTCATCGTTTCTTGGTGCGAACAGTTGTCCTAAGAAATTCATAGACAAAGAGAATCCCACTCCACGTGTCCCATACCACGCTTCATCACAGTTTTTAGACGTCCCGTCAATCCTGTCCCATACCAGGCTGACGGTCACCAAATCCAACAACATGAATGCATGCCTTTCTTTCAAAATCCAAATCTCCTTTTTCAACAATGATTTTCCATTTCTAAACCATTTTGCTTTCGGTGCAGAAATCATGCAATGCATGATGGTCAAGCAGCGCGCGACAGCCGACTAGGCATACAACCACATGCAATACCTCACAGACTAACATTCAGCAATCAGCAATCAAGCGCCCCACTCATGGGGCTCTTCCTTAGAACCTTACCTCAGGTCCTGACGCACCTGCAACTTAGTTCAGAATACCCCTGCCTTAGTCTATTCTAGGCAACCAATCGAACTAAGCATTCACATGCGCCAATCAATTCATGCATTGTACCCTTCCTAATCCTTAGGTCTAGGGTCTGTCTAACTAACTACCCCAAAATCATCAGCCTTATCACTCCAACCTCGAACAGTCTCGTATCGAGCTGACCTTGCTCTGATACCACTCGTACAGGGATGTCACGCCCCGGATCCCTACTCGGGAATGCGGCATCCCGTTCCTGCGGAAGATACACCTCGCGCTCGTCTGGTTTACGCTACGCGACGGCCCAGGAATATTTTCTCTTCGTCGCGACCAAACGACGCAACTTGCGCCAAATTCTCATACCTGCGGAAACGTGCCTCCTATCCATACACACAAGCATACATAGCAAAGGGGTAGCAAAATCAAGATAAGCAAAATCAGCATTTCATAATATAATTAGCGTTAGGTATAGACTCCCAAAAAGAAACTACTAATCACAGATCTTCCTACGCTAACAACCTAATCCTCGAACCAACGGAATTCTGCCATAACTCAGTCCTCCTCGTCGGAATCCTCCACAGGGTCCTCCTCTGGATCCTCCTCCTCGGTATCCATCGCATCGCCCTCCTCGTGGCCATCTATCTCGGAGCGCCCTGGAGACGGCAACTCCTGCTTCGGGTCGGGGTCGATCACCTGGCCTCCATATTCTGCAGGCTGGAGCCAAAACGGGTCCTCCTCCATGGGAATCGGGGAATCTCTCTGGGGTCCCTCAAAGCCATGCAGGCCCTCTCTAAACCAAGCCTCGAATCTATGGGGCACTAAATAAGGACCTCCCTGATCTACGAGTACAGTCGTCACATGCCTATGCCACAGAGTAGCGTGCATATCAAAATGGAGGGTAACCTGGGTGTCCATCTGGATCGGCAGACCAAAAAGCATCGGTGGCACATCCATCACTGGTGACCTGGATCTGAAAAAGGTGGCAACCAACGCCAGTGAGTCGAGGACTCAGCAAGCTCACCACTAATCCTAGCGTAGGGTAGGATATACTAGTGGGGTCGGTCCTAACCAGTAACTAGGGTTTGGTACCCGGAGTCCAACGCTCTCGATCTCCCCAGTTATCATCATGCCTCATATAGCCCATACGAGTTTCGTCACAACAATTCATGCAATACAGACGGGCAATATCAACAATCAGCAATAACATTATGCAAATGCCACAGGCCTCAAACGGCCATCATCGATCCCACGGATCAGCCCGCCTATCACTCCAATTCCCATCAGGGCTCTACCAACAGTGCCACACGGCATGCCACGCTGCGTCTCGGACGCCTTATGCTGGCCACCCTTTTCTCTCCATCTCCCATCAGGGCGCTACCAACAGTGCCACACGGCATAAATCTCGGTACCACATAGGCCCGTACCACACTGCGTTTCTGACGCCTTACGTTGGTCTCCCTTTTCTCTCCACTTCCCCTCGGGGCACAATCTCATGTCACATCTCCAGTGACTCATGCAATGCTCTGAATGTATGCAGGGCCCAGATGATCACATCAAATCATTCAACACAGAGCATGCATGCAGACAATCATAAGCGCAAGGTGGAGCACATTAATCAATCATCATTGAATCTCACATTCACCTTACTGTACATACGAAGATCAAATACTTCTACTCGCGAACTATTGCTCGTCTAACCTTGCCTTACAACCTGTACAAGGTTCCATCATACGATTACTTACCCAAGGCCAATCCATAATTCAAGTCCATATAACCCGAGGTCTAATCTAATTAAGGGTCTTAGTTAATCAAGTCAAGTTCGACTGGACCAAAGGCCCACTTCAATAGTTGAGGTCCAATAATTAATTATTAGATTAATTCATATGGGTTGGGCCTGTTATTTTATTAATTTCGTGCAAGGCCCAGGCCCATTTCTAAAGGTTTACTATTCAGGCCCATATTCGTCATTTTAAGCCCAATTCAATTACCCAAGCCCATATACATTTTTGGGTTTCATTCTTTAATGATCATGGACTTAATTTAGGCCCAATTTAAGTGAATTTTCGTCCATTAGTGGCCCATTGACTAAATTTGGCCCATCTTAATTAGTTTTGGCCCAATTACTAAATTTTAAGGCTTCCAAGCCCATTATTGTCCTTTGGCCCATTAGGTACACGCCTAAGCCCACATTTGCAGCCCACTAATCAGGATTTCAAGGCCCCCTTAGATTGCTATTCACGTCCATAAGCAAGCCTACTAATTGTATCTTGGCCCGATAGTTCGTTTTTGATCAAATTAGTGTGATTTAGGCCCTCCAAGCCCAATTGCACCTCACGGCCTCTTTACCAGACGCCTAAAGCAACATTCACAGCCCATATGGAATAATTTCAAGCCCTAATAACTCATGGACAGCCCCCTCCTTTGGCCCAAGCATGATTCTCACAAGATAGCTTAAGGTAATTTGTACATCAACCCATCTTAGCTACATAACAAGCCTAACCATCTCTAGCACGCCCTTCCACATGCATATACTACTAAGCTAAACTAGAATTAGGAGTAAAGCTTACCGGAAAATGGGGCGGAAATGACGACGACGACGGGCGAAGCAAGAATGGCCGTGAGGGCTTTTCGGCCTACAAGGAGATTCGGGTGGCTTGGTCGACAAACGGCTTTAAAGGGTCATGGAAAATGAAAACAAGGGAGCTTGGAATACTTACCAAGGAGTGAGGATGGTTGACGGTGAGGAGCGGTGGCCGAACGACGATGATCGACGACGACGAAGGCGGCTACACAAGGGCCACCGAGAGAAAGATGGACGGTGAGGTTGAGGTGTAGTTTCAAGGGCTCTCATGGCCACGGGACAACAAGGAGAAGGGAGGAGAGAGGCTTACCTCGAGGTGGCGACGACGGAGGAGAATGACGGACAACGGCGGCCCGCGGTGGAGGAGTGCTCGGGCGGCACGGCAACGGGAGGGAGAGAAGCCGAGAGAGAGTTGAGAAGGGAGGAGAGGTTTCGGGAGCGAGAGTGAGGGAGAGAGAGTGCCGAATGAGAGAATGAGGGGTGAAGAGAGAGAGAAGAGAGTTTATTCAAGATAAAACAAAAATTCAAAATAATGGTAGGTGGAATTAGGTGGAATAGTGACATGGACATGATGTGTACTCTTGATGTACTTAGATTTGACTTGATGGATTGCCTTGGAACTTATGCCATGATTGACCGATGGTTTGACTTGACATTGATTGATTTGACAACTGATTTGACTTGCCTCGATTTGCGTGCCAAATGCACCGATCGGGTCTCGAGCGCGAACGAATTTTAGACAGGATTTGATTTTGATTAGTCGAATCTACTCTCAAAAATCCTAATTCTATTAATCCTAAGGACTGAGCATTTACCGGGGGCATTTCGGTAATTTTCCATTGACGTCTTGCTTCTCGACGTACACCGGCTGTCTGCCCTTCTGGCGACATTTCTGAAACTGACTTTATTTCTTAATTGTGTTTGTCTTACTAGTTCGATTGTCCGAAGTCGGATTTCATTTCGTGGTCAATTTCATTAATTTACGACTCTGTCTCTGTCCCAGACCAACGGGCGGCTGTTTGGAAAATTCTCCCCAGTTAGCCTTTCCCCTTCGGTTGGTCATCTCAGGGTAGCTAATCCTGAGTGAGCGTCGATCAGAGGGTATTAACGAAGTGTCTCCATTCTTTTAGAAATTCCGATATTTGGGTCGAATTTTCAGACTGTTACAATTCTTCCCTTCTTATAAAAATTTCGTCCTCGAAATTTACATCCACCAATCCTTACAACAAAATGGAGATTACATCGATCTACTCAAACAGATATGGGTACTTCTTCTTCATTTCATCCTCGCTTTCCCAAGTCGCTCCTTCAGTCCCATGGTGCTCCCAGATAACCTTGACCAGCGGTATTGTCTTGTTCCTCAAGACTTGCTCCTTACGATCTTCTATCCTTACTGGTCTTTCCACGTATGAGACGCGGTCATCCACTTCAATGACTTCATGATCGAGTATATGGCCAGGGTCCGGCTCGTACTTTCGAAGCATCGAAACATGAAACACATTATGAATCTGCGATAAGTTCGGCGGCAGTGCAAGACGATAAGCTAATGTCCCGATCTTCTCCAAAATCTCGAATGGCCCAACAAATCTTGGACTCAACTTTCCTTTCTTGCCAAACCGAGATAGTCCTCGCATCGGCGACACCTTCAGAAACACATGATCTCCAACTTGGAATTCCAATGGCTTACGTCTCTTGTCTGCATAACTCTTCTGCCTACTCTGCGCAGTCCTCAATCTGTCTCTGATCACTCTGACTGCCTCAATTGACTGCTGCACTAATTCGGGTCATGTTATGCTTTTCTCACCAACTTCGTCCCAACAGATTGGAGTTCTGCAGGCCCTCCCATACAGTGCCTCAAATGGTGCCATCCTGATACTCTGCTGGTAGCTGTTGTTGTAGGCGAATTCCACCAAATGCAACTGCTCTTCCCAACCTCCTTTGAAATCAACCACACCAGCTCTCAGCATGTCTTCCAAAGCAGGAGTTGCCGTCTCCAGGGCGCTCCGAGATAGATGGCCACGAGGAGGGCGATGCGATGGATACCGAGGAGGAGGATCCAGAGGAGGACCCTGTGGAGGATTCCGACGAGGAGGACTGAGTTATGGCAGAATTTCGATGGTTCGAGGATTTGGTTGTTAGCGTAGGAAGATCTGTGATTAGTAGTTTCTTTTTGGGAGTCTGTACCTAACGCTGATTATATTATGGATGCTGATTTTGCTTATCTTGATTTTTGCTACCCCTTTGCTATGTATGCTTGTGTGTATGGATAGGAGGCACGCTTCCGCAGGTATGAGAATTTGGCGCAAGTTGCGTCGTCTGGTCGCGACGAAGAGAAAGTATCCCTGGGCCGTCGCTTATCATGAACCAGGCGAGCGCGAGGTGTATTTTCCGCAGGAACGGGATGCCGCGTTCCCGAGAGGGGATCCGGGGCGTGACAGCCACACGGCATAAATCTCGGTACCACATAGGCCCGTACCACACTGCGTTTCTGACGCCTTACGTTGGTCTCCCTTTTCTCTCCACTTCCCCTCGGGGCACAATCTCATGTCACATCTCCAGTGACTCATGCAATGCTCTGAATGTATGCAGGGCCCAGATGATCACATCAAATCATTCAACACAGAGCATGCATGCAGACAATCATAAGCGCAAGGTGGAGCACATTAATCAATCATCATTGAATCTCACATTCACCTTACTGTACATACGAAGATCAAATACTTCTACTCGCGAACTATTGCTCGTCTAACCTTGCCTTACAACCTGTACAAGGTTCCATCATACGATTACTTACCCAAGGCCAATCCATAATTCAAGTCCATATAACCCGAGGTCTAATCTAATTAAGGGTCTTAGTTAATCAAGTCAAGTTCGACTGGACCAAAGGCCCACTTCAATAGTTGAGGTCCAATAATTAATTATTAGATTAATTCATATGGGTTGGGCCTGTTATTTTATTAATTTCGTGCAAGGCCCAGGCCCATTTCTAAAGGTTTACTATTCAGGCCCATATTCGTCATTTTAAGCCCAATTCAATTACCCAAGCCCATATACATTTTTGGGTTTCATTCTTTAATGATCATGGACTTAATTTAGGCCCAATTTAAGTGAATTTTCGTCCATTAGTGGCCCATTGACTAAATTTGGCCCATCTTAATTAGTTTTGGCCCAATTACTAAATTTTAAGGCTTCCAAGCCCATTATTGTCCTTTGGCCCATTAGGTACACGCCTAAGCCCACATTTGCAGCCCACTAATCAGGATTTCAAGGCCCCCTTAGATTGCTATTCACGTCCATAAGCAAGCCTACTAATTGTATCTTGGCCCGATAGTTCGTTTTTGATCAAATTAGTGTGATTTAGGCCCTCCAAGCCCAATTGCACCTCACGGCCTCTTTACCACATGCCTAAAGCAACATTCACAGCCCATATGGAATAATTTCAAGCCCTAATAACTCATGGACAGCCCCCTCCTTTGGCCCAAACATGATTCTCACAAGATAGCTTAAGGTAATTTGTACATCAACCCATCTTAGCTACATAACAAGCCTAACCATCTCTAGCACGCCCTTCCACATGCATATACTACTAACCTAAACTAGAATTAGGAGTAAAGCTTACCGGAAAATGGGGCGGAAATGACGACGACGACGGGCGAAGCAAGAATGGCCGTGAGGGCTTTTCGGCCTACAAGGAGATTCGGGTGGCTTGGTCGACAAACGGCTTTAAAGGGTCATGGAAAATGAAAACAAGGGAGCTTGGAATACTTACCAAGGAGTGAGGATGGTTGACGGTGAGGAGCGGTGGCCGAACGACGATGATCGACGACGACGAAGGCGGCTACACAAGGGCCACCGAGAGAAAGATGGACGGTGAGGTTGAGGTGTAGTTTCAAGGGCTCTCATGGCCACGGGACAACAAGGAGAAGGGAGGAGAGAGGCTTACCTCGAGGTGGCGACGACGGAGGAGAATGACGGACAACGGCGGCCCGCGGTGGAGGAGTGCTCGGGCGGCACGGCAACGGGAGGGAGAGAAGCCGAGAGAGAGTTGAGAAGGGAGGAGAGGTTTCGGGAGCGAGAGTGAGGGAGAGAGAGTGCCGAATGAGAGAATGAGGGGTGAAGAGAGAGAGAAGAGAGTTTATTCAAGATAAAACAAAAATTCAAAATAATGGTAGGTGGAATTAGGTGGAATAGTGACATGGACATGATGTGTACTCTTGATGTACTTAGATTTGACTTGATGGATTGCCTTGGAACTTGTGCCATGATTGACCGATGGTTTGACTTGACATTGATTGATTTGACAACTGATTTGACTTGCCTCGATTTGCGTGCCAAATGCACCGATCGGGTCTCGAGCGCGAACGAATTTTAGACAGGATTTGATTTTGATTAGTCGAATCTACTCTCAAAAATCCTAATTCTATTAATCCTAAGGACTGAGCATTTACCGGGGGCATTTCGGTAATTTTCCATTGACGTCTTGCTTCTCGACGTACACCGGCTGTCTGCCCTTCTGGCGACATTTCTGAAACTGACTTTATTTCTTAATTGTGTTTGTCTTACTAGTTCGATTGTCCGAAGTCGGATTTCATTTCGTGGTCAATTTCATTAATTTACGACTCTGTCTCTGTCCCAGACCAACGGGCGGCTGTTTGGAAAATTCTCCCCAGTTAGCCTTTCCCCTTCGGTTGGTCATCTCAGGGTAGCTAATCCTGAGTGAGCGTCGATCAGAGGGTATTAACGAAGTGTCTCCATTCTTTTAGAAATTCCGATATTTGGGTCGAATTTTCAGACTGTTACATTTCTTCTTGGCCCAATTATACCCAGAATGACTCAATTTTTTCAAAGGGCTTTAATTAAATTTTGCATTATCTTCAGCGGCAGAAAATAAGCTTAAATTTGACATGAGGTGAATTTCGACTAAGCATAGAAGAGGTGTGTCGAAAATTGTGAGGAGATTTGGACTTAAAAAAATATTTCTCCAGGGACTGAATTGCTAATACTTAAAATCTCAGGGACTAGAGTGCAAATACCTAACACTTGAGTGATTATTTTGCAAATAACAAAAAGAAGAGTTAGTGGAGAAATTAGAATAGAGAAGGGAAGATGGAGAAGAGGAGATAGAGAAGGGAAGATGGAGAAAAAGGAGATGGAGAGGAGAAGATGGAGAAGAATAGATGGAGAAAATAAGATGAGAATGGAGAAGGGAAGATGGAGATGAAGAAGAGTTAGTGGAGAAATTAGAATGGGAGATATATATGGAGAAGGGAAGATGGAGATGGAGAAGAATAGGTGGAGAAATTAGAATGTGAGATAGAGATGGAGAATGGAAGATGAAGTTGAAGAAGAGTTAGTGGAAAAATTAGAATGGGAGATGGAGTTAGTGGAGAAATTAGAATGGGAGGTAGATGAGTTGATTATAAAAGGAGGAAGAAGTGAACTTGGGAGGGGGGATTATTTTTGGAGAGAAAATTTTGGATGTTTGAGAGAGTTTTGGAAGGTTGAAGAAAAATTTGAGAGAAAGAAAATACCAAAAAGAGAGAGAGAATTTTGAGGATGATGGGAGTTTAAACCTAGGAGTTATCATCACCAATTCCTTCATCGATCAACATAAATCAAGAGTTCATCCTCGTCAACGAGCAAGCAAATCCGAGCTAAGTGCTTGTATTTATTCATTTATTTGTGGTTTTAGTCGCAAATTAGCACAAAATTGTATACACTTTCTCCATTTCTCATTTCTCCATATTTTTATGTCAGGCAAAGGACAACTCCAAGTCAACGGTAAATCTTATGGAGGTGTAAACACAAAAAGAGAGCACTCCACTAGAGCCTGAGGAATAAACCAAGCCTGAATTGCCAAATCAGGATATCCATGAAATTAAGGTACCGAAAGGGCATTAGTTTTAATTAACTAGTGTAACCAAGTCCCCGAACTCATAACTCTGGTTCGTAGAAGTAATTTAGCCCTCCCACTAATTTACTTAGGTTTCTAATCAACCTACCAAAAATGATTAGTGGCGACTCTAAATTCTAAAATCATGTGAAAAAAATCAAAGTTGCGATTTGGTAGAGCTTGGGAGAGCTCGAACTAGGTTAGTTAATTTAATTAATTAATCTGGTAATCCATTAACCTAAAAATGAATTTTAGGTCGCGACAACGCTTAGTTCGATTAATGGCCTAGAGTAGTCTTAGACTAAGGTATCTTGAGCTAAGTTGCAGGTGCGTCAGGACCAGAGGTAAGGTTCTAAGGCAGAGCCCCATGAGTAGGGCGCTTGATTGCTGAGTGGTTAGCTTGCTAGATGCTGCTTGTGCTTGTGTGTCCAGTCGGCTGTTGCGCTACTTGACCATCATGCATTGCAAGATTTCTGCATCGAAAATAAAATGGCTTAGAACTGGAAATTGTCTGAAAAAGGGGAATTGGAATTTGAAAAAGTGCATGCATCTCATGTTGTTGGATTTGGTAACCTTCAGCCTGGTTTGGGACAGGATTGACGGGCCGTCTAAAAACTGTAATGAAGCGTGGTATGGGACACGTGGAACGGGATTCTCTCAGTCTGTGGGTAACTTAGGACAACTGTTCGCACCAAGAAATGATGAGGACGGGGAGTGGTCGCCGGGGTAGAGACCTGATCAAGGAAGCGGCTCCCGGCAGGCTTCTAGTTGAGGTGGCGAACAGAGTGGCCTAGGTTGTGCACTGACGGGGTTGAGTCTAGATGTCGACGGGTTCAACTGCATTTAAGCTGCGGCGACTATTTACATGCATATACATGTCAGTGGACGCGACAGTAGGCGAAAGCTTGGTTGCTAGGTTTAGAATTCCGAATTCCTGAATGGGAATTTCGTTTGTTTTAGGTGTGAGTTTTAGCGAGGATGAGCAATAGGGGCAGAAGACCGACTGCTGGTGCATCGAGCTCGAGGGCTCCTGAGTCTGAAGGAGATCCTAGAATCGAGGAGATGATGAGAGTTCTGATGGAGGTGAGTAACTTGATGGCTAGGCAAGCTGCTGAGAGAGCTGCCATTGTAGCCCAAGCAGCTGAGGCCGCCTTGGCCGCTGCGAATGGAGCCAACGGAGGCAATGGGCATGGAAATGGAGGACGTCAGACTCATCATATTGTAGAGCAGTTTCTGAAGTTGCAGCCGTCGAAATTTGATGGTAGTGGTGGTCCCGAAGTAGCTGCTTTGTGGGTCGAACAGCTTGAGAAGGCTTTCACTGTGTTGGGTTGCACGGATGAGGAGAAGGTGTCGTTGGCAACTTATCAACTCCAGAGTACTGCAGATGATTGGTGGAAGGCCACCAGAGGGCGAGTTTTTCCGGATGGCATTAGGCCAAACTGGGCTGCTTTCTGTGCAGCATTTAATGGAACTGGGGAGAACGAGAGTGTTTGGACTCAGAACCATGAACTCTAGATACTGGTTAGGTCCAACCCCACTTGTATACACTACCATACGCTAGGACTAGTGGTGAGCTTGCTGAGTCCTTGACTCACTGGTGGTGGTTACCTTCCTTTTCAGATCCGGGACGCCAGTGATGGCTGCACCCCCGATGCTTTTTAGATTGCCGATTCAGATGGATACCCAGATCACCCTCCATTTTGATATGCATGCTACGCTTTGGCATAGGCACGTGACGACTGTACTTGTAGATCAGGGTGGACCCTACCTTGTACTCCATAGGTTCGAGGCGTGGTTTAGAGAGGACCTTCATGGTTTTGAGGGACCCCAGCGAGACTCTCCGATACCTATGGAGAAGGACCCATTCTGGTTACAGCCTGCCGAGTATGGAGGCCAGGTGATCGACCCCGACTCGTTGTAGGAGTTGCCGTCTCTAGGTCGCTCTGAGATCGATGGCCACGAGGAGGGCGATACCATGGATACCGATGAGGAGGATCTAGAAGAGGACCCCGTGGAGGATTCCGAGGAGGTGCCTGAGGAGGATTCAGTCCCCGACTGCTGGTTTTGTATTTTGATGTTAGTGAGAGCGTGGGTTTGACTGTAGGCTGTGGTTTCTTTTGGGGGTCTGTACCTAACGCTGATGTTATGATATATATATGTTGTTGTTTGTGCTTATTCTGTTCGATCTACCCCACCGTAGGTACGAGAGTTCGATGAAGGACGCATCGTCTGGTCGCGACGAAAGGATCACCTGGGCCGTCGCGTACCGTAAGCCTGGCGAGCGAGATGAGAATCTTCCGCAGGAACGGGATGCCGCTGACCGATAAGGGATCAGGGCGTGACAACTGGCGTCCAGGATCTGAAAAGGAAGGTAACCACCACCAGTGAGTCGAGGACTTAGCAAGCTCACCACTTGTCACGCCCCGAACCCTAATCGGGCACACGGCATCCCGTTCCTGCGGAAGATTCTCACCCTCGCTCGTCAGGTTTATAAAATGCGACGGCCCAGGAGAACCTACCGTCGCGACCACACGACGAGTCCTTCGTCTAACTCTCGAACCTGCGGAAACGTGCCTCCTATCCACACATATATGCATACAGAACAGAGGGGTAGAACGAACAATATAAACACAAATAATAATATATATACATATCAACATCAGCGTTAGGTACAGACCCCCAAAAAGAAACCACCACTAAGTGCCATAACCTACGCTCAAACAAACCCCAAAAGACTATACCAGCAACAGGGACTCAGTCGTCCTCGGGCTCCTCCTCGGGGTCCTCTTCTAGGTCCTCCTCATCGGTATCCATGGCATCGCCCTCCTCGTGGCCATCGATCTCGGATCGTCCCGGGGACGGTAACTCCTGCAGTGGGTCGGGGTCGATCACCTAGCCTCCATACTCGGCAGGCTGTAGCCAGAATGGGTCCTCCTCCATAGGTATCGGGGAATCTCGCTGGGGTCCCTCAAAACCATGAAGGCCTTCTCTAAACCAAGCCTCGAACCTATGGGGTACAAGGTAGGGTCCACCCTGATCTACTAGTACAATCGTCACATGCCTATGCCATAAAGTAGCGTGCATGTCAAAATGGAGGGTGATCTGAGTATCCATCTGAATCGGCAGTCCAAAAAGCATCGGGGGTGCAGCCATCACTGGCGTCCGGGATCTGAAACGGAAGGTAACCACCACCAGTGAGTCGAGGACTCAGCAAGCTCACCACTAATCCTAGCGTAGGGTAGGGTATACAAGTGAGGTTGGTCCTAACCAGTATCTAGGGTTCAGGGTTCAGAGTCCAACCACTCTCGATCTCCCAAGATACTATAGCCCGTCGTAACCAACACGAACCACATAATGATACAAGTTATACAATACAGACGGGCAATATCAAACAATCAGCAATCATGTCATGCAACGCTGCAGGCCTCAAACGGCCTTTCAGATCCCACGGATCATGCTCGGGCCTCAACCGGCCATAACGAATCTCAACGGATCAAGCCCGCCTATCGTTCCAAATCTCATCAGGGCTCATTCTCAGTGCCACATGGCAAATACCACACTGCGTTTCTGACGCCTTACGTTGGTCTCCCTTTTCTCTCCATTTCCCATCTTGGGCACGTTCTCATGTCACAACTCCGGTGACTCATGCAATGCTCTGAACGTATGCGGGGCCCAAATGATTGCATCAGTAATTCAAACACAGAGCATGCATGCCAAAGTACACAAGTATAAGAACAGAGTACATCAATTGATCGTCTAATAAATGTCATGTTCGTCATTCCACACGATCATAGGACTAGTGCCATACACCCAGATTCTCGACCTTCTAAGCTCAATTGAACATCCTACTCGTGATCCCATCATACTATTACTTACCCTAGGCGATTTCCTGATTGAACCCATATAAGCCAAGGTTTAACTCGAGTGAGGTTCTAATTAATTAAGTTAGGTTCAACTGGGCCTTAGGCCCACTTCAAGGTTTGAGGCCCATGATTTATTTTTTAAATTAGATATATGGTTTGGGCCCATTATTATTATTAAATTCGTGTAGGGCCCAAGCCCATTTCTGAATATTGACCCATTAAGCCCAATATGGCCATCTTAGGCCCAATTTGATATCCCAAGTCCATATACATTATTAAGTCTTATATTTTAACATTTAGAACATAACTTAGGCCCAATTGATTTATAAATTCGTGCATATACAAGCCCATTATCATAAATTAGGCCCGTTAGCTTATTTTAGGTTGAATTAGTCCAAATTAAGTCCCTTAGGCCCATTAGTTGATTTGGCCCACTACTCCCCGCGCCCAAGTTACTATTGCAGCCCACCAATCATGATTTCAAGGCCCAATTTGTCTAATAAATTCGTCCATTGACCAGCCCAATAGAGTACCTAGGCCCGATAGCTTATTAAATGGTAATTTCACATAGTTTTAAACCCTCGAGCCCATCAACCATGCACGGCCCACCTCTAGCACGCCTATCCCGTACATTGCAGGCCATACTTAACATTTCTAAGCCAAATTTGCATGCCAACAGCCCCTAAGTTTCGCCCAAACGAAGTTCCCTTGAGTTGACTTAATGTGCATTTCACAAAATTGTTCAATTTATGCCTAACCAAAATCACTAACCCTTCCATACAACATACCACACTCAAATACATCTAGCCTAAGCCAAGGTTAGTGGTAGAGCTTACCTATTTCGGCTCGGGACGACGACGAAAGCCGGAGAGGTACCGGGTGACCGAGAGAGCTCATGGCAAGGGAGGAAGGGGCGGCGGTTACCGGTGGTTCCAAGGGGCAACCAAGGCCTAAAAACATTAGCTTTACATGTTAGAATGGTGGGGAAGTGAGCGGAACAAGCTGGGACAGGCCGAATGGCCACGGTGATGCATCGACGGAGGAAGAGCACGGGAAAGGGAGCGGCTGGTCGGGGTGTTTCACAGGTTCTCAAGCCAAGAATTTAGGAGTTTGAAGTTTAGAAGGCTTACCAAGGTGATGAGGCAACGTGGAGGAGCCGACGGCGGCGGAACGATGAGGAAACGACGGCGACGTGGGCGGTGGACGGGCGGTGCTCCACGGGCGGCCGAAGAAGAGAACGAAGGAGAAGAATGAGAGGGAAAAGAAGGAGAAATGAAGGAGAGGAGAGAGAGGGAGGGCCGGCCGAATGCTTCATAAGGGAGAGAGAGATTATGAGAAAATGATAAAATCAAAGGAAAATCAAGATAATGGGAGTTGGTGGCATGAATAGTGACATGATGTTTACTTTGATGTGAGCTTGAATGCCACTTGATTGACTTGATGGATTGCATTGGAAATTGTGCCATGATGTGATTGATTGATTGATAAGACATCGATTGATTCGACAACTGATTTGACTTGTCTCGATTTGCGTGTCAAATGCACCGATCGGGTCCCGAGCGCGAATGAATTTCAGACAGGATTTGATTTCGATTTACCGAATCTACTCTCAAAAATCCTAATTCAACTAATCCTAAGGACTGAGCATTTACCGGGGGCATTTCGGTAATTTTTCAATCACTTCTTGCTTCACGACGTACACCAGCTGTCTGCCATTCTGGCGACATTTCTGAAACTGATCTCATTTCTTAATCGTGTTTATCTTACTAATTCGATTGTCCAAAGTCGGATTTCATTTTGTGGTCAATTTCATTAAATAACGACTCTATCTTTGTCTCAGACCAACGGGTGGCCGTTTGGAAAATTCTTCCCAGATAGCCTTTCCCCTTCGGTTAGTCATCTCAGGGTAGCTAATCCTGAGTGAACGTCGATCAGAGTGTATCAACGAAGTATTTCCATTCATTTAGAAATTCCGATAATTGGGTCGAATTTTCAGACTGTTACATCCACGGGCGGCTGAAGAAGAGAACGAAGGAGAAGAATGAGAGGAAAAAGAAGGAGAAATGAAGGAGAGGAGAGAGAGGGAGGGCCGGCCGAATGCTTCATAAGGGAGAGAGAGATTATGAGAAAATGATAAAATCAAAGGAAAATCAAGATAATGGGAGTTGGTGGCATGAATAGTGACATGATGTGTACTTTGATGTGAGCTTGAATGACACTTGATTGACTTGATGGATTGCATTGGAAATTGTGCCATGATGTGATTGATTGATTGACAAGACATCGATTGATTCGACAACTGATTTGACTTGTCTCGATTTGCGTGCCAAATGCACCGATCGGGTCCCGAGCGCGAACGAATTTCAGACAGGTTTTGATTTCGATTAATCGAATCTACTCTCAAAAATCCTAATTCAACTAATCCTAAGGACTGAGCATTTACCGGGGGCATTTCGGTAATTTTCCAATCACGTCTTGCTTCACGACGTTCACCGGCTGTCTGCCCTTCTGGCGACATTTCTGAAACTGAGTTCATTTCTTAATTGTGTTTATCTTACTGATTCTATTGTCCAAAGTCAGATTTCATTTTGTGGTCAATTTCATTAAATAAGGACTGTCTCTGTCTCAGGCCAACGGGCGGCTGTTTGGAATATTCTTCCCAGATAGCCTTTCCCCTTCGGTTAGTCATCTCAGGGTAGCTAATCCTGAGTGAACGTCGATCAGAGTGTATCAACGAAGTATTTCCATTCATTTAGAAATTCCGATAATTGGGTCAAATTTTCAGACTGTTACACTACTAATCCTAGCGTAGGGTATGGTATACAAGAGGGGTTGGTCCTATCCAATAAACTAGGGTTCACGGTCCAAGGTTCAGACGCTCTCGATCTCCCTAGTTACTAAATCCCAACGTATAACATACGCACAATGCATAGCAATGCAGTTCGCACGGGGAGACGGGCAATACATACAATCAACCAAGATGCCATATATAACGATGCAGACCTCAAACGGCCATATCGGATTGTCACGCCCCGGATCCCTACTCGGGAATGCGGCATCCCGTTCCTGCGGAAGATACACCCCGCGCTCATCTGGTTTACGCTACGCGACGGCCCAGGATTATTTTCTCTTCGTCGCGACCAGACGACGCAACTTGCGCCAAATTCTCATACCTGCGGAAGCGTGCCTCCTATCCATACACACAAGCATACATAGCAAAGGGGTAGCATGGACAAGATAAACATAAACAACATTTCATAAATACGATTAGCGTTAGGTACAGACTACCAAAAGAAAACCACTAGCTGTAGATCATCCTACGCTCTACTAATCCTCAAAACATCGGGATTCTGCCATAACTCAGTCCTCCTCGTCGGAATCCTCCACAGGGTCCTCCTCTGGATCCTCCTCCTCGGTATCCATCGCATCGCCCTCCTCGTGGCCATCTATCTCGAAGCGCCCTGGAGACGGCAACTCCTGCTTCGGGTCGGGGTCGATCACCTGGCCTCCATATTCTGCAGGCTGGAGCCAAAACGGGTCCTCCTCCATGGGAATCGGGGAATCTCTCTGGGGTCCCTCAAAGCCATGTAGGCCCTCTCTAAACCAAGCCTCAAACCTATGGGGCACCAAATAAGGACCTCCCTGATCTACGAGTACAGTCGTCACATGCCTATGCCATAGGGTAGCGTGCATATCAAAATGGAGGGTAACCTGGGTGTCCATCTGGATCGGCAGACCAAAAAGCATCGGTGGCGCATCCATCACTAGCGACCTGGATCTGAAAAAGGGTGGCAACCAACGCCAGTGAGTCGAGGACTCAGCAAGCTCACCACTAATCCTAGCGTAGGGTAGGATATACAAGTGGGGTCGGTCCTAACCAGTAACTAGGGTTTGGTACCCGGAGTCCAACGCTCTCGATCTCCCCAGTTTTGATCACACCTCACATAGTCGGTACGAGTTTCATCATAATGGTTCATGCAATAAAGACGGGCAATATCAACAATCAGCAATCATGGTATGCAATGCCACAGGCCTCAAACGGCCATCATAGATCCCAAGGATCAGCCCGCCTATCACTCCAGTTCCCATCAGGGCTCTACCAACAGTGCCACACGGCATAAATCTCGGTGCCACATAGGCCCGTACCACACTGCGTTTCTGACGCCTTACGTTGGTCTCCCTTTTCTCTCCACTTCCCCTCAGGGCACAATCTCATGTCACATCTCCAGTGACTCATGCAATGCTCTGAATGTATGCAGGGCCCAGATGATCACATCAATAACTCAACACAGAGCATGCATGCCAATAATCATAAGTGCAAGACAGAGCATATCAATCGACCAACTGATACATCTCATGATCAACGAGCCAAGCAGACATAGATCAATTATCTCTATCCACAAAGTTTCGATAACCCAAGTCCGCCTTACATCATAAACAAAAGACTACTATACTATCAATTATCCAAGGACAATTCACTAATCGAGCCCATATAAACCAAGGTCTAATCTAATGAAGGGCCTCTAATTAATCAAGCTAAGTTCGACTGGGCCTAAGGCCCACTTCAATAGTCGAGGTCCAATAACTAATTCTTAAATTAATTCATATGGGTTGGGCCTATTATTTTATTAATTTCGTGCAAGGCCCAAGCCCATTTCTAAAGGTTTACTATTCAAGCCCATATTCATTATTTTAGGCCCAATTCAAGTACCCAAGCCCATATACATTTTTGGATTTCATTCTTAAATTTTCATGGACTTAATTTAGGCCCAATTTAAGTGGATTTTCGTCCATTAATGGCCCACTAACTAGATTTGGCACATTTTGATTAGTTTTGGCCCAATTACTTGATTCTTAAGGCTTTCAAGCCCATTAGTTCCCTTTGGCCCATTATGTACACGCTTAGACCCACATTTACAGCCCACCAATCATGTTTTCAAGGCCCATTAGGATGGTGGATATCAACCATTAGTAAGTCCATTAGTTGTATTTAGGCCCGGTAGCTCGGATTAGGTCCGATTCAAGTGGTTTAAGTCTCGAGGCCCATAAATCCCTTTCGGTCCACCCTACTCACGCCTAGGCCGAACACTCACAGCCACGCATACCACATTTCCAGCCCTCTACAAGTCTTCAAACGCTTAGTTTAACCTCTTGCACCAAGCACATAACACAACCTTACTTGTCTAGGCTCGAACCGTGCAATCTCTTTACTAAAATCATCATAATCGGCCTCTATTGGCGTTCCACAAACGTATATTACTAACCTAAACCAAGATTAGGGGTAGAGCTTACCGGAAAATGGGGCGGAAATGACGACGACGACGGGCGGAGCAAGAATGGCCGTGAGGGCTTTTCGGCCTACAAGGAGGATCGGGTTGGCTTGATCGACAAACGGCTTTAAAGGGTCATGGAAAATGAAAACAAGGGAGCTTGGAATACTTACCAAGGAGTGAGGATGGTTGACGGTGAGGAGCGGTGGCCGAACGACGATGATCGACGACGACGAAGGCGGCTACACAAGGGCCACCGAGAGAGAGATGGACGGTGAGGTTGAGGTGTGGTTTCAAGGGCTCTCATGGCCACGGGACAACAAGGAGAAGGGAGGAGAGAGGCTTACCTCGAGGTGGCGACGACGGAGGAGAATGACGGACAACGGCGGCTCGCGGTGGAGGAGTGCTCGGGCGGCACGGCAACGGGAGGGAGAGAAGCCGAGAGAGAGTTGAGAAGGGAAGAGAGGTTTCGGGAGGGAGAGTGAGGGAGAGAGAGTGCCGAATGAGAGAATGAAGGGTGATGAGAGAGAGAAGAGAGTTTATTCAAGATAAAATAAAAATTCAAATGAAGGAAGTGGGGTGGTTGAAATAGTGACTTGGATTAGATTATGTACTCTTGATGTACTTGGATTTGACTTGATGGATTGCCTTGGAAATTGTGCCATGGTTGACCGGTGGATTTGATTGATTGATTGACAAGACAGTTGATTGATTTGACAACTGATTTGACTTGCCTCGATTTGCGTGCCAAATGCACCGATCGGGTCTCGAGCGCGAACGAATTTTAGACAGGATTTGATTTTGATTAGTCGAATCTACTCTCAAAAATCCTAATTCTATTAATCCTAAGGACTGAGCATTTACCGGGGGCATTTCGGTAATTTTCCATTGACGTCTTGCTTCTCGACGTACACCGGCTGTCTGCCCTTCTGGCGACATTTCTGAAACTGACTTTATTTCGTAATTGTGTTTGTCTTACTAATTCGATTGTCCGAAGTCGGATTTCATTTCGTGGTCAATTTCATTAATTTACGACTCTGTCTCTGTCTCAGACTAACGGGCGGCTGTTTGGAAAATTCTCCCCAGTTAGCCTTTCCCCTTCGGTTGGTCATCTCAGGGTAGCTAATCCTGAGTGAGCGTCGATCAGAGGGTATTAACGAAGTGTTTCCATTCATTTAGAAATTCCGATAATTGGGTCGAATTTTCAGACTGTCACAATTCTTCCCTTCTTATAAAAATTTCGTCCTCGAAATTTACATCCACCAATCCTTACAACAAAAATGGAGATTACATCGATCTACTCAAACAGGTACGGATACTTCTTCTTCATTTCATCCTCGCTTTCCCAAGTAGCTCCTTCAGTTCCATGGTGTTCCCAGATAACCTTGACCAGCGGAATCGTCTTATTCCTTAAGACCTGCTCCTTGCGATCTTCAATTCTTACTGGCCTTTCCACGTATGAGACGCGGTCATCCATTTCAATGACTTCATGATCGAGTATATAGCCAGGGTCCGGCTCGTACTTTCGAAGCATTGAAACATGAAACACATTATGAATCTGCGATAAGTTCGGCGGCAATGCTAGACGATAAGCCAGTGTCCCGATCTTCTCCAGAATTTCGAATGGCCCAACAAATCTTGGACTCAACTTTCCTTTCTTGCCAAACCGAGATAGTCTTCGCATCGGCGACACCTTCAGAAACACATGATCTCCAACTTGGAATTCCAATGGCTTACGTCTCTTGTCTGCATAACTCTTCTGCCTACTCTGAGCAATCCTCAACCTATCTCTGATCACTCTGACTGCCTCAACTGACTGCTGCACTAATTCTGGGCCTGTTATGCTTTTCTCACCAACTTCGTCCCAACAGATTGGCGTTCTACATGCCCTTCCATACAGTGCCTCAAATGGTGCCATTTTGATAGACTGCTGGTAGCTGTTGTTGTAGGCGAATTCCACCAAATGCAACTGCTCCTCCCAACCTCCCTTGAAATCAATCACACAAGCTCTCAGCATGTCTTCCAAAGTCTGTATCGTCCTTTTCGACTGACCATCTGTCTGAGGGTGGTAAGCTGTACTGAATCTTAACTCTGTTCCCAGCGCACCCTGCAGACTCTTCCAAAATGTAGCGGTGAAGCGAGGATCTCTGTCTGATACAATACTTACTGGTACCCCATGCAACCTCACTATCTGCCTCACGTACAATTCAGCCAACTTTTCCAAGGTAGAGTCCTTTCGTACTGCCATGAAATGAGCTGATTTCGTCAGTCTGTCCACTATTACCCAAATCGAATCATTGCCTCTCTGACTTCTTGGCAATCCTGTCACAAAATCCATAGTGACATGCTCCCATTTCCACTCTGGGATTTCTAATGGTTGCAATAATCCTCCAGGCTTGCAATGCTGTTGTGCCTTTACCTGTTGACACGTCAGACACTTAGCTACATGCTTAGCCACATCCACCTTCATTCCATTCCACCAATAGTGCTGACGCAAATTCTGATACATCTTCGTACTCCCTGGATGAATACTGTAGTTACTTCTGTGTGCCTCGGACAAAATCTTTTCCTTTAGCACCTCGTCATTAGGCACGCACAGACGTCCTCTAAACTTCAATATTCCGTCTGCAGTCACTTGGAACTCGGCCTTCCTCTCGTCTGCATTCATCGCTACAATCTTCTGTGTAACAGTCTGAAAATTCGACCCAAATATCGGAATTTCTAAAGGAATGGAAACACTTCGTTAATACCCTCTGATCGACGCTCACTCAGGATTAGCTACCCTGAGATGACCAACCGAAGGGGAAAGGCTAACTGGGGAGAATTTTCCAAACAGCCGCCCGTTGGTCTGAGACAGAGACAGAGTCGTAAATTAATGAAATTGACCACGAAATGAAATCCGACTTCGGACAATCGAACTAGTAAGACAAACAAAATTACGAAATAAAGTCAGTTTCAGAAATGTCGCCAGAAGGGCAGACAGCCGGTGTACGTCGAGAAGCAAGACGTCAATGGAAAATTACCGAAATGCCCCCGGTAAATGCTCAGTCCTTAGGATTAATAGAATTAGGATTTTTGAGAGTAGATTCGACTAATCAAAATCAAATCCTGTCTAAAATTCGTTCGCGCTCGAGACCCGATCGGTGCATTTGGCACGCAAATCGAGACAAGTCAAATCAGTTGTCAAATCAATCAATGTCAAGTCAAACCATCGGTCAATCATGGCACAAGTTCCAAGGCAATCCATCAAGTCAAATCTAAATACATCAAGAGTACACATCATGTCCATGTCACTATTCCACCTAATTCCACCTACCATTATTTTGAATTTTTGTTTTATCTTGAATAAACTCTCTTCTCTCTCTCTCCTCACCCCTCATTCTCTCATTCGGCACTCTCTCTCCCTCACTCTCTCTCCCGAAAACTCTTCCTCCCTTCTCAACTCTCTCTCGGCTTCTCTCCCTCCCGTTGCCGTGCCGCCCGAGCACTCCTCCACCGCGGGCCGCCGTTGTCCGTCATTCTCCTCCGTCGTCGCCACCTCGAGGTAAGCCTCTCTCCTCCCTTCTCCTTGTTGTCCCGTGGCCATGAGAGCCCTTGAAACCACACCTCAACTTCACCGTCCATCTCTCTCTCGGTGGCCCTTGTGTAGCCGCCTTCGTCGTCGTCGATCATCGTCGTTCGGCCACCGCTCCTCACCGTCAACCATCCTCACTCCTTGGTAAGTATTCCAAGCTCCCTTGTTTTCATTTTCCATGACCCTTTAAAGCCGTTTGTCGACCAAGCCACCCGAATCTCCTTGTAGGCCGAAAAGCCCTCCCGGCCATTCTCGCTCCGCCTCGCGTCGTCGTCATTTCCAACCCATATCCGGTAAGCTCTACCCCTAATCTTTGCTTAGGTTAGTGATATGCATTTATGGAATGTTAATAGAGGCCGATTATGATGATTTTAGTGAGGAGATTGCATGGTTCGAGCCTAGACAAGTAAGGTTGTGTTATGTGCTTAGTGCAAGAGGTTAAACTAAGCGTTTGGAGACTTGTAGAGGGCTGGAAATGTGGTATACGTGGCTGTGAGTGTTCGGTCTAGGCGTGTATAGGGTGGACCGAAAGGGATTAATGGGCTTCGAGACTTAAATCACTTGAATCGGACCTAATACGAGCTACCGGGCCTAAATACAACTAATGGACTTACTAATGGTTGATATCCACCATCTTAATGGGCCTTGAAAACATGATTAGTGGGCTGCAAATGTGGACTTAGGCGTGTACATAATGGGCCAAAGGGAACTAATGGGCTTGAAAGCCTTAAGAATCAAGTAATTGGGCCAAAACTAATCAAAATGGGCCAAATCTAGTTAGTGGGCCACTAATGGACGAAAATCCACTTAAATTGGGCCTAAATTAAGTCCATGAAAATTTAAGAATGAAACCCAAAATGTATATGGGCTTGGGTACTTGAATTGGGCCTAAAATAATGAATATGGGCTTGAATAGTAAACCTTTAGAAATGGGCTGGGCCTTGCACGAAATTAATAAAATAATAGGCCCAACCCATATGAATTAATTTAAGAATTAGTTATTGGACCTCAACTATTGAAGTGGGCCTTAGGCCCAGTCGAACTTAGCTTGATTTATTAGAGGCCCTTCATTAGATTAGACCTTGGTTTATATGGGCTCGATTAGTGGATTGTCCTTGGATAATTAATAGTATAGTAGACTTTTGTTTAAGATGTAAGGCGGACTTGGATTGTCGAAACTTTATGAATAGAGATAATTGATCTATGTCTGCTTGGCTCGTTAATCATGAGATGTATCAGTTGGTCAATTGATGTGCTCTGTCTTGCACTTATGATTATTGTCATGCATGCTCTGTGTTGAGTTATTGATGTGATCATCTGGGCCCTGCATACATTCAGAGCATTGCATGAGTCACTGGAGATGTGACATGAGATTGTGCCCTGAGGGGAAGTGGAGAGAAAAGGGAGACCAACGTAAGGCGTCAGAAACGCAGTGTGGTACGGGCCTATGTGGCACCGAGATTTATGCCGTGTGGCACTGTTGGTAGCGCCCTGATGGGAGATGGAGAGAAAAGGGAGGCCAGCATAAGGCGTCCGAGACGCAGCGTGGCATGCCGTGTGGCACTGTTGGTAGAGCCCTGATGGGAATTGGAGTGATAGGCGGGCTGATCCTTGGGATCTATGATGGCCGTTTGAGGCCTGTGGCATTGCATACCATGATTGCTGATTGTTGATATTGCCCGTCTTTATTGCATGAACCATTGTGATGAAACTCGTACCGACTATATGAGGTGTGATGAAAACTGGGGAGATCGAGAGCGTTGGACTCCGGGTACCAAACCCTAGTTACTGGTTAGGACCGACCCCACTTGTATATCCTACCCTACGCTAGGATTAGTGGTGAGCTTGCTGAGTCCTCGACTCACTGGCGTTGGTTGCCACCTTTTTCAGATCCAGGTCACCAGTGATGGATGTGCCACCGATGCTTTTTGGTCTGCCGATCCAGATGGACACCCAGGTTACCCTCCATTTTGATATGCACGCTACTCTGTGGCATAGGCATGTGACGACTGTACTCGTAGATCAGGGAGGTCCTTATTTAGTGCCCCATAGATTCGAGGCTTGGTTTAGAGAGGGCCTGCATGGCTTCGAGGGACCCCAGAGAGATTCCCCGATTCCCATGGAGGAGGACCCGTTTTGGCTCCAGCCTGCCGAATATGGAGGCTAGGTGATCGACCCCGACCCGAAGCAGGAGTTGCCGTCTCCAGGGCGCTCCGAGATAGATGGCCACGAGGAGGGCGATGCGATGGATACCGAGGAGGAGGATCCAGAGGAGGACCCTGTGGAGGATTCCGACGAGGAGGACTGAGTCATGGCAGAATCCCGATGTTTTGAGGATTAATAGAGCGTAGGATGATCTACAGCTAGTGGTTTTTCTTTTGGTAGTCTGTACCTAACGCTAATCGTATTTATGAAATGTTGTTTATGTTTATCTTGTCCATGCTACCCCTTTGCTATGTATGCTTGTGTGTATGGATAGGAGGCACGCTTCCGCAGGTATGAGAATTTGGCGCAAGTTGCGTCGTCTGGTCGCGACGAAGAGAAAGTATCCCTGGGCCGCCGCTTATCGTGAACCAGGCGAGCGCGAGGTGTATCTTCCGCAGGAACGGGATGCCGCGTTCCCGAGAAGGGATCCGGGGCGTGACATCCCCGTTCGAGTGGTATCAGAGCAAGGTCAGCTCGATACGAGACCGTTCGAGGTTTTGGAGTGATAAGGCTGATGATTTTGGGGGTAGATAGCTAGACAAACCCTAGACCTAAGGATTAGGAAAGGTAGAATGCATAATTTGATTGGCGCATGTGATTGCTTAGCGGAATCGTTCGTCTAGAGTAGCCTTTGGATAAGGTGTTTTAATGCTAAACTGCAGGTGCGTCAGGACCTGAGGTAAGGTTCTATGGCAGAGCCCCATGAGTTGGGCGTTTGGATGCTGATTGCTGAATGCTAGTCTGTGAGGTATTGCATGTGGTTGTATGCCTAGTCGGCTGTCGCGCGCTGCTTGACCATCATGCATTGCATGATTTCTGCACCGAAAGCAAAATGGTTTAGAAATGGAAAATCATTGTTGAAAAAGGAGATTTGGATTTTGAAAGAAATGCATGCATTCATGTTGTTGGATTTGGTGACCGTCAGCCTGGTATGGGACAGGATTGACGGGACGTCTAAAAACTGTGATGAAGCGTGGTATGGGACACGTGGAGTGGGATTCTCTTTGTCTATGAATTTCTTAGGACAACTGTTCGCACCAAGAAACGATGAGGGCGGGGAGTGGTCGCCGGGGCAAAGACCTGATCAAGGAAGCGGCTCCCGACAGGCTTCTAGTTGAGGTTGCGAACAGAGTGGCCTGGGTTATGCATTTGTAGGGTTGAGTCTAGATGTCGACCGGGTTCAACTGCATTTAAGCTGCAGCGATTATTTACATGCATATACATGTCGGTGGACGCGACAGTAGACGAAAGCTTGGTTGCTAGATTTAGAATTTCGAATTCCTGAATGGGAATTTCGTTTGTTTTAGGTGTGAGTTTTAGCGAGGATGAGCAATAGGGGCAGAAGACCGACTGCTGGTGCATCGAGCTCGAGGGCTCCTGAGTCTAAAGGGGACCCTAGGATCGAAGAGATGATGAGAGTTCTGACTGAAGTGAGTAACTTGATGGCTAGGCAAGCTGCTGAGAGAGCTGCTGTCACGCCCCGGATCCCTTCTCGGGAACGCGGCATGCCTGGTTCACGATAAGCGGCGGCCCAGGGATACTTTCTCTTCGTCGCGACCAGACGACGCAACTTGCGCCAAATTCTCATACCTGCGGAAGCGTGCCTCCTATCCATACACACAAGCATACATAGCAAAGGGGTAGCATGGACAAGATAAACATAAACAACATTTCATAAATACGATTAGCGTTAGGTACAGACTACCAAAAGAAAAACCACTAGCTGTAGATCATCCTACGCTCTATTAATCCTCAAAACATCGGGATTCTGCCATGACTCAGTCCTCCTCGTCGGAATCCTCCACAGGGTCCTCCTCTGGATCCTCCTCCTCGGTATCCATCGCATCGCCCTCCTCGTGGCCATCTATCTCGGAGCGCCCTGGAGACGGCAACTCCTGCTTCGGGTCGGGGTCGATCACCTAGCCTCCATATTCGGCAGGCTGGAGCCAAAACGGGTCCTCCTCCATGGGAATCGGGGAATCTCTCTGGGGTCCCTCGAAGCTATGCAGGCCCTCTCTAAACCAAGCCTCGAATCTATGGGGCACTAAATAAGGACCTCCCTGATCTACGAGTACAGTCGTCACATGCCTATGCCACAGAGTAGCGTGCATATCAAAATGGAGGGTAACCTGGGTGTCCATCTGGATCGGCAGACCAAAAAGCATCGGTGGCACATCCATCACTGGTGACCTGGATCTGAAAAAGGTGGCAACCAACGCCAGTGAGTCGAGGACTCAGCAAGCTCACCACTAATCCTAGCGTAGGGTAGGATATACAAGTGGGGTCGGTCCTAACCAGTAACTAGGGTTTGGTACCCGGAGTCCAACGCTCTCGATCTCCCCAGTTTTCATCACACCTCATATAGTCGGTACGAGTTTCATCACAATGGTTCATGCAATAAAGACGGGCAATATCAACAATCAGCAATCATGGTATGCAATGCCACAGGCCTCAAACGGCCATCATAGATCCCAAGGATCAGCCCGCCTATCACTCCAATTCCCATCAGGGCTCTACTAACAGTGCCACACGGCATGCCACGCTGCGTCTCGGACGCCTTATGCTGGCCTCCCTTTTCTCTCCATCTCCCATCAGGGCGCTACCAACAGTGCCACACGGCATAAATCTCGGTGCCACATAGGCTCGTACCACACTGCGTTTCTGACGCCTTACGTTGGTCTCCCTTTTCTCTCCACTTCCCCTCAGGGCACAATCTCATGTCACATCTCCAGTGACTCATGCAATGCTCTGAATGTATGCAGGGCCCAGATGATCACATCAATAACTCAACACAGAGCATGCATGCAGATGAATGTAAGTGCAAGAGCAGAGCACGTCATTCAATCAACCAATAAACCTCATGTTCATCAAGCCAAACAGACATATATCGTATGCCTCTACTCTGGAAGTCTCGATCATCTAGTTCGCCTTACATCTCATACAAGAATCAACCATGCCATCACTTACCCAAGGGCAATCCACTAATCGAGACCATATAAACCAAGGTCTAATCTAATTAAGAACCCTTAATTAATCGAGCTAAGTTCGACTGGGCCGAAGGCCCACTTCAATAGTTGAGGTCCAATGATTAATTATTAATTTAATTCACATGGGTTGGGCCTATTATTTTATTAATTTCGTGCGAGGCCCAAGCCCATTTCTAAAGGTTTACTATTCAAGCCCATATTCATTATTTTAGGCCCAATTCAAGTACCCAAGCCCATATACATTTTTGGGTTTCATTCTTTAATGTTCATGGACTTAATTTAGGCCCAATTAAATAAGATTTTCGTCCATTAGTGGCCCACTAACTAGATGTGGCCCATTTTGATTAGTTTTGGCCCAATTACTTGATTTTTAAAGCTTTCAAGCCCATTAGTTCCCTTTGGCCCATTATGTACACGCCTAAGTCCACATTTGCAGCCCACTAATCATGTTTTCAAGGCCCATTCAAGTTGTTAGTTTCGTCCATTGGCAAGTCCATTAGGATATCTTAGGCCCGTTAACTTGTTTTTGATCAAATTAGTGCAAGTTAAGCCCCCTAAGCCCAATAACACCTCACGGCCTCTCCACCACACACTTACCTCATCATTTGCAGCCCACACTTAGCATTTTAAGGCCCATTTCACACGCTAACAGCCCCTCTCTTGGCCCAAATCCGCATACTAGTCCATTAGCCTCAACTAATCCAACCTTAATCACACACTAACCTTCTTAATCACAATCACTAGCCCATAATACCACCCCACATACACATATACTACTAGCCTAGTCCAAGATTAGTGGTAGAGCTTACCGGAAATGGGTCGGAAATGACGACGACGACGGGCGGAGCAAGAATGGCCGTGAGGGCTTTTCGGCCTACAAGGAGGATCGGGTTGGCTTGGTCGGCAAACGACTTTAAAGGGTCATGGAAAATGAAGACAAAGGAGCTCGGAATACTTACCAAGGAGTGAGGATGGTTGACGGTGAGGAGCGGTGGCCGAACGACGATGATCGACGACGACGAAGGGCTAGACGAGCACGGCACCGAGAGGAAGAGAGAGACGGTGAAGTGAGATCGGGGTGGCTTCGAGGTGGTTTTCAACTATGAAGTAGCAAGGAGAAGGGAGGAGAGAGGCTTACCTCGAGGTGGCGACGACGGAGAAGGATGGCGGACAACGGTGGCCCGCGATGGAGGAGTGCTCGGGCGGCACGGCCACGGGAGGGAGAGAAGCCGAGAGAGAGTTGAGAAGAGAGGAGAGGTTTCGGGAGGGAGAGTGAGGGAGAGAGAGTGCCGAATGAGAGAATGAGGGGTGAGGAGAGAGAGAAGAGAGTTTATTCAAGATAAAACAAAAATTCAAAATAATGGTAGGTGGAATTAGGTGGAATAGTGACATGGATTTGATGTGTACTCTTGATGTACTTGGATTTGACTTGATGGATTGCCTTGGAAATTGTGCCATGATGGATTTGATTGATTGACAAGACATTTGATTGATTTGACAACTGATTTGACTTGTCTCGATTTGCGTGCCAAATGCACCGATCGGGTCTCGAGCGCGAACGAATTTTAGACAGGATTTGATTTCGATCGGTCGATTCTACTCTCAAAAATCCTAATTCTATTAATCCTAAGGACTGAGCATTTACCGGGGGCATTTCGGTAATTTTCCATTGACGTCTTGCTTCTCGACGTACACCGGCTGTCTGCCCTTCTGGCGACATTTCTGAAACTGACTTTATTTCTTAATTGTGTTTGTCTTACTAATTCGATTGTCCGAAGTCGGATTTCATTTCGTGGTCAATTTCATTAATTTACGACTCTGTCTCTATCTCAGACCAACGGGCGGCTGTTTGGAAAATTCTCCCCAGTTAGCCTTTCCCCTTCGGTTGGTCATCTCAGGGTAGCTAATCCTGAGTGAGCGTCGATCAGAGGGTATTAACGAAGTGTTTCCATTCCTTTAGAAATTCCGATATTTGGGTCGAATTTTCAGACTGTTACAATTCTTCCCTTCTTATAAAAATTTCGTCCTCGAAATTTACATCCACCAATCCTTACAACAAAATGGAGATTACATCGATCTACTCAAACAGATACGGGTACTTCTTCTTCATTTCGTCCTCGCTTTCCCAAGTCGCTCCTTCAGTCCCATGGTGCTCCCAAATAACCTTGACCAGCGGTATTGTCTTGTTCCTCAAGACTTGCTCCTTACGATCTTCTATCCTTACTGGCCTTTCCACGTATGAGACGCGGTCATCCATTTCAATGACTTCATGATCGAGTATATGGCCAGGGTCCGGCTCGTACTTTCGAAGCATCGAAACATGAAACACATCATGAATCTGCGATAAGTTCGGCGGCAGTGCAAGACGATAAGCTAATGTCCCGATCTTCTCCAAAATCTCGAATGGCCCAACAAATCTTGGACTCAGCTTTCCTTTCTTGCCAAACCGAGATAGTCCTCGCATCGGCGACACCTTCAGAAACACATGATCTCCAACTTGGAATTCCAATGGCTTACGTCTCTTGTCTGCATAACTCTTCTACCTACTCTGCGCAGCCCTCAATCTGTCTCTGATCACTCTGACTGCCTCGACTGACTGCTGTACTAATTCTGGGCCTGTTATACTTTTCTCACCAACTTCGTCCCAGCAAATCGGAGTTCTGCAAGCTCTCCCATACAATGCCTCAAACGGAGCCATTCTGATACTCTGCTGATAGCTGTTGTTGTAAGCAAATTCCACCAAATGCAACTGCTCTTCCCAACCTCCTTTGAAATCAATTACACAAGCTCTCAGCATGTCTTCCAAAGTCTGTATCGTCCTTTCCGACTGACCATCTGTCTGAGGGTGGTAAGCTGTACTGAATCTTAACTCTGTTCCCAGCGCACCCTACAGACTCTTCCAAAATGTAGCGGTGAAGCGAGGATCTCTGTCTGATACAATACTTACCGGTACCCCATGCAGTCTCACTATCTGCCTCACGTACAATTCAGCCAACTTTTCCAAGGTAGAGTCCTTTCGTACTGCAATGAAATGAGCTGATTTCGTCAGTCTGTCCACTATTACCCAAATCGAATCATTGCCTCTCTGACTTCTCGGTAGTCCTGTCACGAAATCCATGGTGACATGCTCCCATTTCCACTCTGGGATTTCCAATGGTTGTAATAATCCTCCAGGCTTACAATGCTGTGCCTTTACCTGTTGGCACGTCAGACACTTAGCTACATGCCTAGCCACATCCACCTTCATTCCATTCCACCAATAGTGCTGACGCAAATTCTGATACATCTTAGTACTCCCTGGATGAATACTGTAGTTACTTCTGTGTGCCTCGGACAAAATCTTTTCCTTTAGCGCCTCGTCATTAGGCACGCACAGACGTCCTCTAAACTTCAATACTCCATCTGCAGTCACTTGGAACTCGGCCTTTCTCTCGTCTGCATTCATCGCCACAATCTTCTGAATGTCCGGGTCCGTAGATTGCATCTCCTTGATTCTTAGCTGAATCTCTGGTTCGATCCGCAACGTAGCCAGCAGACTCGAGAGGCTTCCAACCTCCATCTTAAACTCAGAGTCTCTAATTTCCCCCAGTAATGTCCACTCCTTGACCATCATATGCGCAATGCTCGACTTCCTACTCAGAGCATCTGCCACCTTATTCGCCTTTCCTGGATGGTACAAAATATCGCAGTCGTAGTCCTTCAACAACTCCATCCAACGACGCTGCCTCATATTCAGCTCCTTCTGCGAGAACAGATACTTCAAACTCTGATGGTCCGTAAAAATCTGGAATTTCTCTCCCACCAGATAATGCCTCCAAATCTTCAATGCAAAGACAATCGCAGCTAACTCCAAGTCGTGCGTCGGGTAATTCATCTCATGCGGCCTCAACTGTCGAGACGCATACGCTACCACTCGTCCATGCTGCATCAAGACACACCCCAATCCTCTTAATGACGCATCGCTGTATATCTCAAATCCTCCTGGTCCAGACGGAATAGTTAGCACCGGTGCGGAAGTCAATCGATCCTTCAACTCCTGAAAACTTTCCTCGCACTTCTCAGTCCATTGAAACTTTGTTTCCTTTTTCAACAAACGCGTCAGAGGAGACGCTATCACAGAGAACCTTTCCACAAAGCGTCTATAGTACCCAGCCAATCCAAGGAAACTTCGTACTTCCGTTACGGTCGTAGGTCTCGGCCATTTCTCCACAGCCTCTATCTTTGCTGGATCCACTGATTGTCACGCCCCGGATCCCTACTCGGGAGCGCGGCACCCCGTTCCTGCGGAAGATACACCTCGCGCTCGACTGGTTCACGATAAGCGACGGCCCAGGGAAAATTTCTTTTCGTCGCGACCAGACGACGCGGCTTGCGCCAAATTCTCTTACCTGCGGAAGCGTGCCTTCTATCCATACACACAAGCATACATGACAAAGGGGTAGCAAAAATCAAGATAAGCAAAATCAGCCTTCCATAATATAATCAGCGTTAGGTACAGACTCCCAAAAAGAAACTACTAATCACAGATCTTCCTACGCTAACAACCAAATCCTCGAACCATCGAAATTCTGCCATAACTCAGTCCTCCTCGTCGGAATCCTCCACAGGGTCCTCCTCTGGATCCTCCTCCTCGGTATCCATCGCATCGCCCTCCTCGTGGCCATCTATCTCGGAGCGCCCTGGAGACGGCAACTCCTGCTTCGGGTCGGGGTCGATCACCTGGCCTCCATATTCTGTAGGCTGGAGCCAAAATGGGTCCTCCTCCATGGGAATCGGGGAATCTCTCTGGGGTCCCTCAAAGCCATGAAGGCCCTCTCTGAACCAAGCCTCGAATCTATGGGGCACTAAATAAGGACCTACCTGATCTACGAGTACTGTCGTCACATGCCTATGCCACAGGGTGGCGTGCATATCAAAATGGAGGGTAACCTGGGTGTCCATCTAGATCGGCAGACCAAAAAGCATCGGCGGCACATCCATATCTAGCGACCTGGATCTGAAAAAGGTGGCAACCAACGCCAGTGAGTCGAGGACTCAGCAAGCTCACCACTAATCCTAGCGTAGGGTAGGATATACGAGTGGGGTCGGTCCTAACCAGTAACTAGGGTTTGGTACCCGGAGTCCAACGCTCTCGATCTCCCCAGTTATCATTACACCTCACACAACCAATACGAGTTTCATCATAACAATTCATGCAATATAGACGGGCAATATCAACGATTAGCAATAACATTATGCAAATGCCACAGACCTCAAACGGCCATCACAGATCCCATAGGTCAGCCCGCCTATCACTCCAATTCCCATCAGGGCTCTATCAACAGTGCCACACGGCATGCCACGCTGCGTCTCGGACGCCTTATGCTGGCCTCCCTTTTCTCTCCACTTCCCATCAGGGCGCTACCAACAGTGCCACACGGCATGCCACGCTGCGTCTCGGACGCCTTATGCTGGCCTCCCTTTTCTCTCCACTTCCCATCAGGGCGCTACCAACAGTGCCACACGGCATAAATCTCGGTGCCACATAGGCCCGTACCACACTGCGTTTCTGACGCCTTACGTTGGTCTCCCTTTTCTCTCCACTTCCCCTCAGGGCACAATCTCATGTCACATCTCCAATGACTCATGCAATGCTCTGGATGTATGCAGGGCCCAGATGATCACATCAATCGTTCAACACAGAGCATGCATGCAGATAATCATAAGTGCAAGACAGAGCACGTCAATCAAACATCACTGAATCTCACATTCATCTTACTGTACATACGAAGATCAAATACTTCTACTCTCGAACTATCGCTCGTCTAAACTTGCCTTACAACTTGTACAAGGTTCCATCCTGCTATTACTTACCCAAGGCCAATTCATAATTCAAGTCCATATAACCCGAGGTCTAATCTAATTAAGGGTCTTAGTTAATCAAGTTAAGCTCGACTGGGCCTAAGGCCCACTCCAATAGTTGAGGTCCAATAATTAATTATTAAATTAATTCATATGGGTTGGGCCTATTATTTTATTAATTTCGTGCAAGGCCCAAGCCCATTTCTAAGGGTTTACTATTCAAGCCCATATTTATTGTTTTAGGCCCAATTCAAGTACCCAAGCCCGTATACATTTTTGGGTTTCATTTTTTTAATGTTCATGGACTTAATTTAGGCCCAATTTAAATGGATTTTCGTCCATTAGTGGCCCACTAGCTAGGTTAGGCCCATTTTGCCTTGTTCTGGCCCAACTTCTAGAATTAAAGGTTCCTAAGCCCAATACCTTACTTTGGCCCATTAGACCACATGTTCTAGCCCATCACTTCGGTCCACCAACCACATTTCCGAGGCCCATTCATAAGCCAAATTTCGTCCATCATCAAGGCCATTAACTTTACTTAGGTCCGGTAGCTTGTTTTTGGTTCATTTAGTGCAATTTAAGGCCCCTAAGCCCATCTATACCTCACGGCCTCTCCCACGCACGCCTACCTCACCATTTGCAGCCCACACTTAGCATTTTAATGACCATTTCGCGTGCCAACAGCCCTTATTCGAAACCCACTTCAAGCTTTCCACATGTTAGTTCATAGTAAGCATACCTTAAATCACCTTTCAACCTCACAACAAGCCTAACCGTCTCTAGCACACCCTTCCACATGCATATACTACTAACCTAAACTAGAATTAGTAGTAAAGCTTACCGGAAATGGGTTGGAAATGACGACGACGCGAGGCGGAGCAAGAATGGCCGGTTGGAGCTCACGGCTTAGGGAGGAGAACGGCGGCGGCGGTGGCTGTTCACGGCTGTTCCGCGGCCTCCGAGGACTCTAAACCAACCATTCCACAAGTCAAAAGAAGTGAGGAATGCAAGGGAACAAGGTGGGACAAGTTCGGGTTTAAATGGAGGCGAAACGACGAAGAGAACGACGATGAGGAGGCGGGCTGTTTCGGGCCTTTCGTGGGGGTTCAAGCCATGGGAAATGAACAAGAACAAGTTAAGAGAACTTACCAAGAGGTGAGGAGGGTTGGTGGCGGCCGGAGGGAGCTCGGCGGTGGCGGTCGGCCGGACGACGGGGCGGTGAGAGAGAGAGACCGAGAGAGAGAGTTGAGAGGAGAGGAGAAAGAAGAGGAATGAAGGAGAAGAGAGAGAGAGAGGAGGGCCGGCCGAAAGTTTAAGGGGGGAGGAGAGAGAATGGGTTGATAAAATTCAAAATAAGATAATGGGGTTAGGTTGAATAGTGTTATGATATGTACTTTGATGTAAGACAAGTGTACTTGACTTTGATTGAAAGATTTGCATGGGAACTTGTGCCATGATTGACCGATGGATTTGATTGATTGATTGACAAGACATTTGATTGATTTGACAACTGATTTGACTTGCCTCGATTTGCGTGCCAAATGCACCGATCGGGTCCCGAGCGCGAACGAATTTTAGACAGGATTTGATTTCGATTAGTCGAATCTACTCTCAAAAATCCTAATTCTATTTATCCTAAGGACTGAGCATTTACCGGGGGCATTTCGGTAATTTTCCATTGACGTCTTGCTTCTCGACGTACACCGGCTGTCTGCCCTTCTGGCGACATTTCTGAAACTGACTTCATTTCTTAATTGTGTTTGTCTTACTAATTCGATTGTCCGAAGTCGGATTTCATTTCGTGGTCAATTTCATTAATTTACGACTCTGTCTCTGTCTCAGACCAACGGGCGGCTGTTTGGAAAATTCTTCCCAGGTAGCCTTTCCCCTTCGGTTGGTCATCTCAGGGTAGCTAATCCTGAGTGAGCGTCGATCAGAGGGTACTAACGAAGTGTTTCCATTCCTTTAGAAAATCCGATAATTGGGTCGAATTTTCAGACTGTTACACTGATATTCCTTCTCAAGATACTATATGTCCAAGGAACGCCACTCTGCTTAACCAAAACTCGCACTTACTAAACTTCGCATACAGCGAGTGCTCTCTTAACGTCAGCAGGACAATCCTTAAGTGTTCCTCGTGGTCCTCAGAACTCTTCGAATACACTAATATGTCATCAATGAAGACTATCACGAATTGATCCAAAAACTCCTTGAACACTCGATTCATCATATCCATAAATGCGGCTGGAGCATTTGTCAATCCAAACGGCATAACGGTGAACTCATAGTGCCCATACCTCGTCCTAAAAGCAGTCTTAGGCACATCCTCTTTCTTAATCCTTAACTGGTGATAGCCTGTCCTTAGGTCTATCTTGGAGAACACGCAAGCACCTTGAAGTTGGTCGAACAGGTCGTCAATCCTTGGTAGAGGATACTTATTCTTGATCGTCACTTGGTTCAGCTGTCTGTAGTCGATGCACAGTCTTAGCGATCCATCTTTCTTCTTAACAAACAGCACCGGAGCTCCCCATGGTGAAGCACTGGGGCGGATAAATCCTTTATCCAATAGCTCTTGCATCTGTACCTTCAACTCTTTTAGCTCAGACAACGACATTCTATACGGTGCTTTCGAGATCGGCTCCGTTCCCGGTGCCAATTCGATCATAAATTCTACTTCACGCTCAGGTGGCAATCCAGGCAACTCTTGAGGAAATACATCTGGATACTCACTTACTACAGGCACTTCTTCTAACTTCATTTCTAGGGCAGACGAATCTAACACTGATGCCAGAATTCCCAGGCAACCTTCATCCATTAACTTGGTCGCCTCTAGAGATGAGATCCAAGGAATCGACGTTCCTCCACGATTTCCCTTAAATTCATACCCAGGGTGGCCTACTGGGTTTAGCTGTATGATACTCCTACTACAGTCTACCACTGCACCATGCCTAACTAGCCAATCCATGCCAACAATCACATCGAAATCAAACATGGGCAGAACAGCTAAGTCAATTTCTTCTTGCCTATCGCCCAGAGCTAACTTACACCCCTTACATCCTATCGCAATAATTACTCTATCCTTCAACGGGGTGGTTACATGCAAAGTCATATCCAACGGCTTAACATTCATCCCAGACAACTCAACAAAACGTGCAGATACGAAAGAGTGCGACGCTCCCGGATCAAACAAGGCATAAGCGGTATGACCACAGAGAGAAACGGTACCTGTGATCACCCCTGGCGCATTCTCAGCGTCCTTGCGCGCCATTGCATACACTCGTCCCTGAGCAGGCGGACGGTTCTGGTTTCCTTGCGGAGCGTTCACCATCTGCGGTGGCTGCTGTTGTTGGTGCTGGAACGGGGGTCTCTGACCCTTCCTCGGGCAGTCCCTCAGAATATGCCCCGTTTGGCCACATCCAAAGCAGCCTCCAGTCTTCCTCGGGCAAGGGCTGTTCCCATGCCTCCTGCCACAGTCACGGCAGACTTGGTTCCCAGGGAACGATGGCTTTCCCAGGGTTCTCCTTGCAGGTGGGACAAACCTGCGGTTGTCCTTCATTGGCCTCTTGCCAAAATCTCTGAAGTTCCCTCTTGGCACGAACCGCGATCCAGATGCGGCGGCCTTCTCCTGCAGATCTCGCTCTATCGCCAGAGCACGCTCATAAATCTCATTGTAGTCCCTTAGCCCAGTGGCGATGATCATACTTTTCAACTCAGGCCTCAATCCTTCCCTGAATCTCCTGGCCTTGTCCCATGGGTCGTCGATCAGCCTTCGTGCGAACTTGGACAGCCTGGCAAATTCGCCCTCATATTGGTCCACAGTCAGCGATCCTCGGCGGAGCCTGATGAACTCTTCCATTTTCCTCTCCTGGGCTGCCTCAGAAAAATACTTTCCATTGAATGCTGCACAGAAGGCGGTCCAGTTCGGCCTCATACCATCCGGAAAGACTCGTCCTCTGGTGGCTTTCCACCAATCATCTGCAGTACTCTGAAGCTGATAAGTTGCCAGCGAAACCTTTTCCTCGTCTGCGCAACCCAACACGGAGAAAGCCTTCTCCAGTTGCTCGATCCACAAGGCAGCTACCTCTGGACCACCACTGCCATCGAACTTCGACGGCTGCAACTTCAGAAACTGCTCCACCATATGATGAGTCTGACGTCCACCATTTCCATGCCCATTGCCTCCATTGGCACCATTCGCAGCGGCCAAGGCGGCCTCAGCTGCTTGGGCTACAGTGGCAGCTCTCTCAGCAGCTTGCCTAGCCATCAAGTTACTCACTTCAGTCAGAACTCTCATCATCTCTTCGATCCTAGGGTCTCCTTCAGACTCAGGAGCCCTCGAGCTCGATGCACCGGCAGTCGGTCTTCTGCCCCTATTGCTCATCCTTGCTAACACTCACACCTAAAACAACGAAATTCCCATTCAGGAATCCGGGACTCTAAGTCTAGCAACCAAGCTTTCGTCTACTGTCGCGTCCACTGACATGTATATGCATGTAAATAATCGCTGCAGCTTAAATGCAGTTGAACCCGGTCGACATCTAGACTCAACCCTGCAAATGCATAACCCAGGCCACTCTGTTCGCAACCTCAACTAGAAGCCTGTCGGGAGCCGCTTCCTTGATCAGGTCTCTGCCCCGGCGACCACTCCCCGCCCTCATCGTTTCTTGGTGCGAACAGTTGTCCTAAGAAATTCATAGACAAAGAGAATCCCACTCCACGTGTCCCATACCACGCTTCATCACAGTTTTTAGACGTCCCGTCAATCCTGTCCCATACCAGGCTGACGGTCACCAAATCCAACAACATGAATGCATGCATTTCTTTCAAAATCCAAATCTCCTTTTTCAACAATGATTTTCCATTTCTAAACCATTTTGCTTTCGGTGCAGAAATCATGCAATGCATGATGGTCAAGCAGCGCGCGACAGCCGACTAGGCATACAACCACATGCAATACCTCACAGACTAACATTCAGCAATCAGCAATCAAGCGCCCAACTCATGGGGCTCTGCCTTAGAACCTTACCTCAGGTCCTGACGCACCTGCAGCTTAGCACAAAACACCTTATCCAAAGGCTACTCTAAACAATCGATTCGGCTAGGCAATCACATGCGCCAATGAAATCATGCATTCTACCCATCCTAATCCTTAGGTCTAGGGTCTATCTATCTAACTACCCCAAAATCAACATCCTTATCACTCCAAAACCTCGAACTGTCTCGTATCGAGCTGACCTTGCTCTGATACCACTCGAACGGGGATGTCACGCCCCGGATCCCTTCTCGAGAACGCGGCATCCCGTTCCTGCGGAAGATACACCTCGCGCTCGCCTGGTTCACGATAAGCGGCGGCCCAGGGATACTTTCTCTTCGTCGCGACCAGACGACGCAACTTGCGCCAAATTCTCATACCTGCGGAAGCGTGCCTCCTATCCATACACACAAGCATACATAGCAAAGGGGTAGCATGGACAAGATAAACATAAACAACATTTCATAAATACGATTAGCGTTAGGTACAGACTACCAAAAGAAAAACCACTAGCTGTAGATCATCCTACGCTCTATTAATCCTCAAAACATCGGGATTCTGCCATGACTCAGTCCTCCTCGTCGGAATCCTCCACAGGGTCCTCCTCTGGATCCTCCTCCTCGGTATCCATCGCATCGCCCTCCTCGTGGCCATCTATCTCGGAGCGCCCTGGAGACGGCAACTCCTGCTTCGGGTCGGGGTCGATCACCTGGCCTCCATATTCGGCAGGCTGGAGCCAAAACGGGTCCTCCTCCATGGGAATCGGGGAATCTCTCTGGGGTCCCTCGAAGCCATGCAGGCCCTCTCTAAACCAAGCCTCGAATCTATGGGGCACTAAATAAGGACCTCCCTGATCTACGAGTACAGTCGTCACATGCCTATGCCACAGAGTAGCGTGCATATCAAAATGGAGGGTAACCTGGGTGTCCATCTGGATCGGCAGACCAAAAAGCATCGGTGGCACATCCATCACTGGTGACCTGGATCTGAAAAAGGTGGCAACCAACGCCAGTGAGTCGAGGACTCAGCAAGCTCACCACTAATCCTAGCGTAGGGTAGGATATACAAGTGGGGTCGGTCCTAACCAGTAACTAAGGTTTGGTACCCGGAGTCCAACGCTCTCGATCTCCCCAGTTTTCATCACACCTCATATAGTCGGTACGAGTTTCATCACAATGGTTCATGCAATAAAGACGGGCAATATCAACAATCAGCAATCATGGTATGCAATGCCACAGGCCTCAAACGGCCATCATAGATCCCAAGGATCAGCCCGCCTATCACTCCAATTCCCATCAGGGCTCTACCAACAGTGCCACACGGCATGCCACGCTGCGTCTCGGACGCCTTATGCTGGCCTCCCTTTTCTCTCCATCTCCCATCAGGGCGCTACCAACAATGCCACACGGCATAAATCTCGGTGCCACATAGGCCCGTACCACACTGCGTTTCTGACGCCTTACGTTGGTCTCCCTTTTCTCTCCACTTCCCCTCAGGGCACAATCTCATGTCACATCTCCAGTGACTCATGCAATGCTCTGAATGTATGCAGGGCCCAGATGATCACATCAATAACTCAACACAGAGCATGCATGCAGATGAATGTAAGTGCAAGAGCAGAGCACGTCATTCAATCAACCAATAAACCTCATGTTCATCAAGCCAAACAGACATATATCGTATGCCTCTACTCTGGAAGTCTCGATCATCTAGTTCGCCTTACATCTCATACAAGAATCTACCATGCCATCACTTACCCAAGGGCAATCCACTAATCGAGCCCATATAAACCAAGGTCTAATCTAATTAAGAACCCTTAATTAATCGAGCTAAGTTCGACTGGGCCTAAGGCCCACTTCAATAGTTGAGGTCCAATGATTAATTATTAATTTAATTCACATGGGTTGGGCCTATTATTTTATTAATTTCGTGCGAGGCCCAAGCCCATTTCTAAAGGTTTACTATTCAAGCCCATATTCATTATTTTAGGCCCAATTCAAGTACCCAAGCCCATATACATTTTTGGGTTTCATTCTTTAATGTTCATGGACTTAATTTAGGCCCAATTAAATAAGATTTTCGTCCATTAGTGGCCCACTAACTAGATGTGGCCCATTTTGATTAGTTTTGGCCCAATTACTTGATTTTTAAAGCTTTCAAACCCATTAGTTCCCTTTGGCCCATTATGTACACGCCTAAGTCCACATTTGCAGCCCACTAATCATGTTTTCAAGGCCCATTCAAGTTGTTAGTTTCGTCCATTGGCAAGTCCATTAGGATATCTTAGGCCCGTTAACTTGTTTTTGATCAAATTAGTGCAAGTTAAGCCCCCTAAGCCCAATAACACCTCACGGCCTCTCCACCACACACTTACCTCATCATTTGCAGCCCACACTTAGCATTTTAAGGCCCATTTCACACGCTAACAGCCCCTCTCTTGGCCCAAATCCGCATACTAGTCCATTAGCCTCAACTAATCCAACCTTAATCACACACCAACCTTCTTAATCACAATCACTAGCCCATAATACCACCCCACATACACATATACTACTAGCCTAGTCCAAGATTAGTGGTAGAGCTTACCGGAAATGGGTCGGAAATGACGACGACGACGGGCGGAGCAAGAATGGCCGTGAGGGCTTTTCGGCCTACAAGGAGGATCGGGTTGGCTTGGTCGGCAAACGACTTTAAAGGGTCATGGAAAATGAAGACAAAGGAGCTCGGAATACTTACCAAGGAGTGAGGATGGTTGACGGTGAGGAGCGGTGGCCGAACGACGATGATCGACGACGACGAAGGGCTAGACGAGCACGGCACCGAGAGGAAGAGAGAGACGGTGAAGTGAGATCGGGGTGGCTTCGAGGTGGTTTTCAACTATGAAGTAGCAAGGAGAAGGGAGGAGAGAGGCTTACCTCGAGGTGGCGACGACGGAGAAGGATGGCGGACAACGGTGGCCCGCGGTGGAGGAGTGCTCGGGCGGCACGGCCACGGGAGGGAGAGAAGCCGAGAGAGAGTTGAGAAGAGAGGAGAGGTTTCGGGAGGGAGAGTGAGGGAGAGAGAGTGCCGAATGAGAGAATGAGGGGTGAGGAGAGAGAGAAGAGAGTTTATTCAAGATAAAACAAAAATTCAAAATAATGGTAGGTGGAATTAGGTGGAATAGTGACATGGATTTGATGTGTACTCTTGATGTACTTGGATTTGACTTGATGGATTGCCTTGGAAATTGTGCCATGATGGATTTGATTGATTGACAAGACATTTGATTGATTTGACAACTGATTTGACTTGTCTCGATTTGCGTGCCAAATGCACCGATCGGGTCTCGAGCGCGAACGAATTTTAGACAGGATTTGATTTCGATCGGTCGATTCTACTCTCAAAAATCCTAATTCTATTAATCCTAAGGACTGAGCATTTACCGGGGGCATTTCGGTAATTTTCCATTGACGTCTTGCTTCTCGACGTACACCGGCTGTCTGCCCTTCTGGCGACATTTCTGAAACTGACTTTATTTCTTAATTGTGTTTGTCTTACTAATTCGATTGTCCGAAGTCGGATTTCATTTCGTGGTCAATTTCATTAATTTACGACTCTGTCTCTATCTCAGACCAACGGGCGGCTGTTTGGAAAATTCTCCCCAGTTAGCCTTTCCCCTTCGGTTGGTCATCTCAGGGTAGCTAATCCTGAGTGAGCGTCGATCAGAGGGTATTAACGAAGTGTTTCCATTCCTTTAGAAATTCCGATATTTGGGTCGAATTTTCAGACTGTTACAATTCTTCCCTTCTTATAAAAATTTCGTCCTCGAAATTTACATCCACCAATCCTTACAACAAAATGGAGATTACATCGATCTACTCAAACAGATACGGGTACTTCTTCTTCATTTCGTCCTCGCTTTCCCAAGTCGCTCCTTCAGTCCCATGGTGCTCCCAAATAACCTTGACCAGCGGTATTGTCTTGTTCCTCAAGACTTGCTCCTTACGATCTTCTATCCTTACTGGCCTTTCCACGTATGAGACGCGGTCATCCATTTCAATGACTTCATGATCGAGTATATGGCCAGGGTCCGGCTCGTACTTTCGAAGCATCGAAACATGAAACACATCATGAATCTGCGATAAGTTCGGCGGCAGTGCAAGACGATAAGCTAATGTCCCGATCTTCTCCAAAATCTCGAATGGCCCAACAAATCTTGGACTCAGCTTTCCTTTCTTGCCAAACCGAGATAGTCCTCGCATCGGCGACACCTTCAGAAACACATGATCTCCAACTTGGAATTCCAATGGCTTACGTCTCTTGTCTGCATAACTCTTCTGCCTACTCTACGCAGCCCTCAATCTGTCTCTGATCACTCTGACTGCCTCGACTGACTGCTGTACTAATTCTGGGCCTGTTATACTTTTCTCACCAACTTCGTCCCAGCAAATCGGAGTTCTGCAAGCTCTCCCATACAATGCCTCAAACGGAGCCATTCTGATACTCTGCTGATAGCTGTTGTTGTAAGCAAATTCCACCAAATGCAACTGCTCTTCCCAACCTCCTTTGAAATCAATTACACAAGCTCTCAGCATGTCTTCCAAAGTCTGTATCGTCCTTTCCGACTGACCATCTGTCTGAGGGTGGTAAGCTGTACTGAATCTTAACTCTGTTCCCAGCGCACCCTGCAGACTCTTCCAAAATGTAGCGGTGAAGCGAGGATCTCTGTCTGATACAATACTTACCGGTACCCCATGCAGTCTCACTATCTGCCTCACGTACAATTCAGCCAACTTTTCCAAGGTAGAGTCCTTTCGTACTGCAATGAAATGAGCTGATTTCGTCAGTCTGTCCACTATTACCCAAATCGAATCATTGCCTCTCTGACTTCTCGGTAGTCCTGTCACGAAATCCATGGTGACATGCTCCCATTTCCACTCTGGGATTTCCAATGGTTGTAATAATCCTCCAGGCTTACAATGCTGTGCCTTTACCTGTTGGCACGTCAGACACTTAGCTACATGCCTAGCCACATCCACCTTCATTCCATTCCACCAATAGTGCTGACGCAAATTCTGATACATCTTAGTACTCCCTGGATGAATACTGTAGTTACTTCTGTGTGCCTCGGACAAAATCTTTTCCTTTAGCGCCTCGTCATTAGGCACGCACAGACGTCCTCTAAACTTCAATACTCCATCTGCAGTCACTTGGAACTCGGCCTTTCTCTCGTCTGCATTCATCGCCACAATCTTCTGAATGTCCGGGTCCGTAGATTGCATCTCCTTGATTCTTAGCTGAATCTCTGGTTCGATCCGCAACGTAGCCAGCAGACTCGAGAGGCTTCCAACCTCCATCTTAAACTCAGAGTCTCTAATTTCCCCCAGTAATGTCCACTCCTTGACCATCATATGCGCAATGCTCGACTTCCTACTCAGAGCATCTGCCACCTTATTCGCCTTTCCTGGATGGTACAAAATATCGCAGTCGTAGTCCTTCAACAACTCCATCCAACGACGCTGCCTCATATTCAGCTCCTTCTGCGAGAACAGATACTTCAAACTCTGATGGTCCGTAAAAATCTGGAATTTCTCTCCCACCAGATAATGCCTCCAAATCTTCAATGCAAAGACAATCGCAGCTAACTCCAAGTCGTGCGTCGGGTAATTCATCTCATGCGGCCTCAACTGTCGAGACGCATACGCTACCACTCGTCCATGCTGCATCAAGACACACCCCAATCCTCTTAATGACGCATCGCTGTATATCTCAAATCCTCCTGGTCCAGACGGAATAGTTAGCACCGGTGCGGAAGTCAATCGATCCTTCAACTCCTGAAAACTTTCCTCGCACTTCTCAGTCCATTGAAACTTTGTTTCCTTTTTCAACAAACGCGTCAGAGGAGACGCTATCACAGAGAACCTTTCCACAAAGCGTCTATAGTACCCAGCCAATCCAAGGAAACTTCGTACTTCCGTTACGGTCGTAGGTCTCGGCCATTTCTCCACAGCCTCTATCTTTGCTGGATCCACTGATTGTCACGCCCCGGATCCCTACTCGGGAGCGCGGCACCCCGTTCCTGCGGAAGATACACCTCGCGCTCGACTGGTTCACGATAAGCGACGGCCCAGGGAAAATTTCTTTTCGTCGCGACCAGACGACGCGGCTTGCGCCAAATTCTCTTACCTGCGGAAGCGTGCCTTCTATCCATACACACAAGCATACATGACAAAGGGGTAGCAAAAATCAAGATAAGCAAAATCAGCCTTCCATAATATAATCAGCGTTAGGTACAGACTCCCAAAAAGAAACTACTAATCACAGATCTTCCTACGCTAACAACCAAATCCTCGAACCATCGAAATTCTGCCATAACTCAGTCCTCCTCGTCGGAATCCTCCACAGGGTCCTCCTCTGGATCCTCCTCCTCGGTATCCATCGCATCGCCCTCCTCGTGGCCATCTATCTCGGAGCGCCCTGGAGACGGCAACTCCTGCTTCGGGTCGGGGTCGATCACCTGGCCTCCATATTCTGTAGGCTGGAGCCAAAATGGGTCCTCCTCCATGGGAATCGGGGAATCTCTCTGGGGTCCCTCAAAGCCATGAAGGCCCTCTCTGAACCAAGCCTCGAATCTATGGGGCACTAAATAAGGACCTCCCTGATCTACGAGTACTGTCGTCACATGCCTATGCCACAGGGTGGCGTGCATATCAAAATGGAGGGTAACCTGGGTGTCCATCTGGATCGGCAGACCAAAAAGCATCGGCGGCACATCCATATCTAGCGACCTGGATCTGAAAAAGGTGGCAACCAACGCCAGTGAGTCGAGGACTCAGCAAGCTCACCACTAATCCTAGCGTAGGGTAGGATATACGAGTGGGGTCGGTCCTAACCAGTAACTAGGGTTTGGTACCCGGAGTCCAACGCTCTCGATCTCCCCAGTTATCATTACACCTCACACAACCAATACGAGTTTCATCATAACAATTCATGCAATATAGACGGGCAATATCAACGATTAGCAATAACATTATGCAAATGCCACAGACCTCAAACGGCCATCACAGATCCCATAGGTCAGCCCGCCTATCACTCCAATTCCCATCAGGGCTCTATCAACAGTGCCACACGGCATGCCACGCTGCGTCTCGGACGCCTTATGCTGGCCTCCCTTTTCTCTCCACTTCCCATCAGGGCGCTACCAACAGTGCCACACGGCATGCCACGCTGCGTCTCGGACGCCTTATGCTGGCCTCCCTTTTCTCTCCACTTCCCATCAGGGCGCTACCAACAGTGCCACACGGCATAAATCTCGGTGCCACATAGGCCCGTACCACACTGCGTTTCTGACGCCTTACGTTGGTCTCCCTTTTCTCTCCACTTCCCCTCAGGGCACAATCTCATGTCACATCTCCAATGACTCATGCAATGCTCTGGATGTATGCAGGGCCCAGATGATCACATCAATCGTTCAACACAGAGCATGCATGCAGATAATCATAAGTGCAAGACAGAGCACGTCAATCAAACATCACTGAATCTCACATTCATCTTACTGTACATACGAAGATCAAATACTTCTACTCTCGAACTATCGCTCGTCTAAACTTGCCTTACAACTTGTACAAGGTTCCATCCTGCTATTACTTACCCAAGGCCAATTCATAATTCAAGTCCATATAACCCGAGGTCTAATCTAATTAAGGGTCTTAGTTAATCAAGTTAAGCTCGACTGGGCCTAAGGCCCACTCCAATAGTTGAGGTCCAATAATTAATTATTAAATTAATTCATATGGGTTGGGCCTATTATTTTATTAATTTCGTGCAAGGCCCAAGCCCATTTCTAAGGGTTTACTATTCAAGCCCATATTTATTGTTTTAGGCCCAATTCAAGTACCCAAGCCCGTATACATTTTTGGGTTTCATTTTTTTAATGTTCATGGACTTAATTTAGGCCCAATTTAAATGGATTTTCGTCCATTAGTGGCCCACTAGCTAGGTTAGGCCCATTTTGCCTTGTTCTGGCCCAACTTCTAGAATTAAAGGTTCCTAAGCCCAATACCTTACTTTGGCCCATTAGACCACATGTTCTAGCCCATCACTTCGGTCCACCAACCACATTTCCGAGGCCCATTCATAAGCCAAATTTCGTCCATCATCAAGGCCATTAACTTTACTTAGGTCCGGTAGCTTGTTTTTGGTTCATTTAGTGCAATTTAAGGCCCCTAAGCCCATCTATACCTCACGGCCTCTCCCACGCACGCCTACCTCACCATTTGCAGCCCACACTTAGCATTTTAATGACCATTTCGCGTGCCAACAGCCCTTATTCGAAACCCACTTCAAGCTTTCCACATGTTAGTTCATAGTAAGCATACCTTAAATCACCTTTCAACCTCACAACAAGCCTAACCGTCTCTAGCACACCCTTCCACATGCATATACTACTAACCTAAACTAGAATTAGTAGTAAAGCTTACCGGAAATGGGTTGGAAATGACGACGACGCGAGGCGGAGCAAGAATGGCCGGTTGGAGCTCACGGCTTAGGGAGGAGAACGGCGGCGGCGGTGGCTGTTCACGGCTGTTCCGCGGCCTCCGAGGACTCTAAACCAACCATTCCACAAGTCAAAAGAAGTGAGGAATGCAAGGGAACAAGGTGGGACAAGTTCGGGTTTAAATGGAGGCGAAACGACGAAGAGAACGACGATGAGGAGGCGGGCTGTTTCGGGCCTTTCGTGGGGGTTCAAGCCATGGGAAATGAACAAGAACAAGTTAAGAGAACTTACCAAGAGGTGAGGAGGGTTGGTGGCGGCCGGAGGGAGCTCGGCGGTGGCGGTCGGCCGGACGACGGGGCGGTGAGAGAGAGAGACCGAGAGAGAGAGTTGAGAGGAGAGGAGAAAGAAGAGGAATGAAGGAGAAGAGAGAGAGAGAGGAGGGCCGGCCGAAAGTTTAAGGGGGGAGGAGAGAGAATGGGTTGATAAAATTCAAAATAAGATAATGGGGTTAGGTTGAATAGTGTTATGATATGTACTTTGATGTAAGACAAGTGTACTTGACTTTGATTGAAAGATTTGCATGGGAACTTGTGCCATGATTGACCGATGGATTTGATTGATTGATTGACAAGACATTTGATTGATTTGACAACTGATTTGACCTGCCTCGATTTGCGTGCCAAATGCACCGATCGGGTCCCGAGCGCGAACGAATTTTAGACAGGATTTGATTTCGATTAGTCGAATCTACTCTCAAAAATCCTAATTCTATTTATCCTAAGGACTGAGCATTTACCGGGGGCATTTCGGTAATTTTCCATTGACGTCTTGCTTCTCGACGTACACCGGCTGTCTGCCCTTCTGGCGACATTTCTGAAACTGACTTCATTTCTTAATTGTGTTTGTCTTACTAATTCGATTGTCCGAAGTCGGATTTCATTTCGTGGTCAATTTCATTAATTTACGACTCTGTCTCTGTCTCAGACCAACGGGCGGCTGTTTGGAAAATTCTTCCCAGGTAGCCTTTCCCCTTCGGTTGGTCATCTCAGGGTAGCTAATCCTGAGTGAGCGTCGATCAGAGGGTACTAACGAAGTGTTTCCATTCCTTTAGAAAATCCGATAATTGGGTCGAATTTTCAGACTGTTACACTGATATTCCTTCTCAAGATACTATATGTCCAAGGAACGCCACTCTGCTTAACCAAAACTCGCACTTACTAAACTTCGCATACAGCGAGTGCTCTCTTAACGTCAGCAGGACAATCCTTAAGTGTTCCTCGTGGTCCTCAGAACTCTTCGAATACACTAATATGTCATCAATGAAGACTATCACGAATTGATCCAAAAACTCCTTGAACACTCGATTCATCATATCCATAAATGCGGCTGGAGCATTTGTCAATCCAAACGGCATAACGGTGAACTCATAGTGCCCATACCTCGTCCTAAAAGCAGTCTTAGGCACATCCTCTTTCTTAATCCTTAACTGGTGATAGCCTGTCCTTAGGTCTATCTTGGAGAACACGCAAGCACCTTGAAGTTGGTCGAACAGGTCGTCAATCCTTGGTAGAGGATACTTATTCTTGATCGTCACTTGGTTCAGCTGTCTGTAGTCGATGCACAGTCTTAGCGATCCATCTTTCTTCTTAACAAACAGCACCGGAGCTCCCCATGGTGAAGCACTGGGGCGGATAAATCCTTTATCCAATAGCTCTTGCATCTGTACCTTCAACTCTTTTAGCTCAGACAACGACATTCTATACGGTGCTTTCGAGATCGGCTCCGTTCCCGGTGCCAATTCGATCATAAATTCTACTTCACGCTCAGGTGGCAATCCAGGCAACTCTTGAGGAAATACATCTGGATACTCACTTACTACAGGCACTTCTTCTAACTTCATTTCTAGGGCAGACGAATCTAACACTGATGCCAGAATTCCCAGGCAACCTTCATCCATTAACTTGGTCGCCTCTAGAGATGAGATCCAAGGAATCGACGTTCCTCCACGATTTCCCTTAAATTCATACCCAGGGTGGCCTACTGGGTTTAGCTGTATGATACTCCTACTACAGTCTACCACTGCACCATGCCTAACTAGCCAATCCATGCCAACAATCACATCGAAATCAAACATGGGCAGAACAGCTAAGTCAATTTCTTCTTGCCTATCGCCCAGAGCTAACTTACACCCCTTACATCCTATCGCAATAATTACTCTATCCTTCAACGGGGTGGTTACATGCAAAGTCATATCCAACGGCTTAACATTCATCCCAGACAACTCAACAAAACGTGCAGATACGAAAGAGTGCGACGCTCCCGGATCAAACAAGGCATAAGCGGTATGACCACAGAGAGAAACGGTACCTGTGATCACCCCTGGCGCGTTCTCAGCGTCCTTTCGCGCCACTGCATAAACTCGTCCCTGAGCAGGCGGACGGTTCTGGTTTCCTTGCGGAGCGTTCACCATCTGCGGTGGCTGCTGTTGTTGGTGCTGGAACGGGGGTCTCTGACCCTTCCTCGGGCAGTTCCTCAGAATATGCCCCGTCTGGCCACATCCAAAGCAGCCTCCAGTCTTCCTCGGGCAAGGGCTGTTCCCATGCCTCCTGCCACAGTCACGGCAGACTTGGTTCCCAGGGAACGATGGTTTTCCCAGGGTTCTCCTTGCAGGTGGGACAAACCTGCGGTTGTCCTTCGTTGGCCTCTTGCCAAAATCTCTGAAGTTCCCTCTTGGCACGAACCGCGATCCAGATGCGGCGGCCTTCTCCTGCAGATCTCGCTCTATCGCCAGAGCTCGCTCATAAATCTCATTGTAGTCCCTTAGCCCAGTGGCGATGATCATACTTTTCAACTCAGGCCTCAATCCTTCCCTGAATCTCCTGGCCTTGTCCCATGGGTCGTCGATCAGCCTTCGTGCGAACTTGGACAGCCTGGCAAATTCGCCCTCATATTGGTCCACAGTCAGCGATCCTCGGCGGAGCCTGATGAACTCTTCCATTTTCCTCTCCTGGGCTGCCTCAGAAAAATACTTTCCATTGAATGCTGCACAGAAGGCGGTCCAGTTCGGCCTCATACCATCCGGAAAGACTCGTCCTCTGGTGGCTTTCCACCAATCATCTGCAGTACTCTGAAGCTGATAAGTTGCCAGCGAAACCTTTTCCTCGTCTGCGCAACCCAACACGGAGAAAGCCTTCTCCAGTTGCTCGATCCACAAGGCAGCTACCTCTGGACCACCACTGCCATCGAACTTCGACGGCTGCAACTTCAGAAACTGCTCCACCATATGATGAGTCTGACGTCCACCATTTCCATGCCCATTGCCTCCATTGGCACCATTCGCAGCGGCCAAGGCGGCCTCAGCTGCTTGGGCTACAGTGGCAGCTCTCTCAGCAGCTTGCCTAGCCATCAAGTTACTCACTTCAGTCAGAACTCTCATCATCTCTTCGATCCTAGGGTCTCCGTCAGACTCAGGAGCCCTCGAGCTCGATGCACCGGCAGTCGGTCTTCTGCCCCTATTGCTCATCCTTGCTAACACTCACACCTAAAACAACGAAATTCCCATTCAGGAATCCGGGACTCTAAGTCTAGCAACCAAGCTTTCGTCTACTGTCGCGTCCACTGACATGTATATGCATGTAAATAATCGCTGCAGCTTAAATGCAGTTGAACCCGGTCGACATCTAGACTCAACCCTGCAAATGCATAACCCAGGCCACTCTGTTCGCAACCTCAACTAGAAGCCTGTCGGGAGCCGCTTCCTTGATCAGGTCTCTGCCCCGGCGACCACTCCCCGCCCTCATCGTTTCTTGGTGCGAACAGTTGTCCTAAGAAATTCATAGACAAAGAGAATCCCACTCCACGTGTCCCATACCACGCTTCATCACAGTTTTTAGACGTCCCGTCAATCCTGTCCCATACCAGGCTGACGGTCACCAAATCCAACAACATGAATGCATGCATTTCTTTCAAAATCCAAATCTCCTTTTTCAACAATGATTTTCCATTTCTAAACCATTTTGCTTTCGGTGCAGAAATCATGCAATGCATGATGGTCAAGCAGCGCGCGACAGCCGACTAGGCATACAACCACATGCAATACCTCACAGACTAACATTCAGCAATCAGTAATCAAGCGCCCAACTCATGGGGCTCTGCCTTAGAACCTTACCTCAGGTCCTGACGCACCTGCAGCTTAGCACAAAACACCTTATCCAAAGGCTACTCTAAACAATCGATTCGGCTAGGCAATCACATGCGCCAATGAAATCATGCATTCTACCCATCCTAATCCTTAGGTCTAGGGTCTATCTATCTAACTACCCCAAAATCAACATCCTTATCACTCCAAAACCTCGAACTGTCTCGTATCGAGCTGACCTTGCTCTGATACCACTCGAACGGGGATGTCACGCCCCGGATCCCTTCTCGAGAACGCGGCATCCCGTTCCTGCGGAAGATACACCTCGCGCTCGCCTGGTTCACGATAAGCGGCGGCCCAGGGATACTTTCTCTTCGTCGCGACCAGACGACGCATCTTGCGCCAAATTCTCATACCTGCGGAAGCGTGCCTCCTATCCATACACACAAGCATACATAGCAAAGGGGTAGCATGGACAAGATAAACATAAACAACATTTCATAAATACGATTAGCGTTAGGTACAGACTACCAAAAGAAAAACCACTAGCTGTAGATCATCCTACGCTCTATTAATCCTCAAAACATCGGGATTCTGCCATGACTCAGTCCTCCTCGTCGGAATCCTCCACAGGGTCCTCCTCTGGATCCTCCTCCTCGGTATCCATCGCATCGCCCTCCTCGTGGCCATCTATCTCGGAGCGCCCTGGAGACGGCAACTCCTGCTTCGGGTCGGGGTCGATCACCTGGCCTCCATATTCGGCAGGCTGGAGCCAAAACGGGTCCTCCTCCATGGGAATCGGGGAATCTCTCTGGGGTCCCTCGAAGCCATGCAGGCCCTCTCTAAACCAAGCCTCGAATCTATGGGGCACTAAATAAGGACCTCCCTGATCTACGAGTACAGTCGTCACATGCCTATGCCACAGAGTAGCGTGCATATCAAAATGGAGGGTAACCTGGGTGTCCATCTGGATCGGCAGACCAAAAAGCATCGGTGGCACATCCATCACTGGTGACCTGGATCTGAAAAAGGTGGCAACCAACGCCAGTGAGTCGAGGACTCAGCAAGCTCACCACTAATCCTAGCGTAGGGTAGGATATACAAGTGGGGTCGGTCCTAACCAGTAACTAAGGTTTGGTACCCGGAGTCCAACGCTCTCGATCTCCCCAGTTTTCATCACACCTCATATAGTCGGTACGAGTTTCATCACAATGGTTCATGCAATAAAGACGGGCAATATCAACAATCAGCAATCATGGTATGCAATGCCACAGGCCTCAAACGGCCATCATAGATCCCAAGGATCAGCCCGCCTATCACTCCAATTCCCATCAGGGCTCTACCAACAGTGCCACACGGCATGCCACGCTGCGTCTCGGACGCCTTATGCTGGCCTCCCTTTTCTCTCCATCTCCCATCAGGGCGCTACCAACAATGCCACACGGCATAAATCTCGGTGCCACATAGGCCCGTACCACACTGCGTTTCTGACGCCTTACGTTGGTCTCCCTTTTCTCTCCACTTCCCCTCAGGGCACAATCTCATGTCACATCTCCAGTGACTCATGCAATGCTCTGAATGTATGCAGGGCCCAGATGATCACATCAATAACTCAACACAGAGCATGTATGCAGATGAATGTAAGTGCAAGAGCAGAGCACGTCATTCAATCAACCAATAAACCTCATGTTCATCAAGCCAAACAGACATATATCGTATGCCTCTACTCTGGAAGTCTCGATCATCTAGTTCGCCTTACATCTCATACAAGAATCTACCATGCCATCACTTACCCATGGGCAATCCACTAATCGAGCCCATATAAACCAAGGTCTAATCTAATTAAGAACCCTTAATTAATCGAGCTAAGTTCGACTGGGCCTAAGGCCCACTTCAATAGTTGAGGTCCAATGATTAATTATTAATTTAATTCACATGGGTTGGGCCTATTATTTTATTAATTTCGTGCGAGGCCCAAGCCCATTTCTAAAGGTTTACTATTCAAGCCCATATTCATTATTTTAGGCCCAATTCAAGTACCCAAGCCCATATACATTTTTGGGTTTCATTCTTTAATGTTCATGGACTTAATTTAGGCCCAATTAAATAAGATTTTCGTCCATTAGTGGCCCACTAACTAGATGTGGCCCATTTTGATTAGTTTTGGCCCAATTACTTGATTTTTAAAGCTTTCAAACCCATTAGTTCCCTTTGGCCCATTATGTACACGCCTAAGTCCACATTTGCAGCCCACTAATCATGTTTTCAAGGCCCATTCAAGTTGTTAGTTTCGTCCATTGGCAAGTCCATTAGGATATCTTAGGCCCGTTAACTTGTTTTTGATCAAATTAGTGCAAGTTAAGCCCCCTAAGCCCAATAACACCTCACGGCCTCTCCACCACACACTTACCTCATCATTTGCAGCCCACACTTAGCATTTTAAGGCCCATTTCACACGCTAACAGCCCCTCTCTTGGCCCAAATCCGCATACTAGTCCATTAGCCTCAACTAATCCAACCTTAATCACACACCAACCTTCTTAATCACAATCACTAGCCCATAATACCACCCCACATACACATATACTACTAGCCTAGTCCAAGATTAGTGGTAGAGCTTACCGGAAATGGGTCGGAAATGACGACGACGACGGGCGGAGCAAGAATGGCCGTGAGGGCTTTTCGGCCTACAAGGAGGATCGGGTTGGCTTGGTCGGCAAACGACTTTAAAGGGTCATGGAAAATGAAGACAAAGGAGCTCGGAATACTTACCAAGGAGTGAGGATGGTTGACGGTGAGGAGCGGTGGCCGAACGACGATGATCGACGACGACGAAGGGCTAGACGAGCACGGCACCGAGAGGAAGAGAGAGACGGTGAAGTGAGATCGGGGTGGCTTCGAGGTGGTTTTCAACTATGAAGTAGCAAGGAGAAGGGAGGAGAGAGGCTTACCTCGAGGTGGCGACGACGGAGAAGGATGGCGGACAACGGTGGCCCGCGGTGGAGGAGTGCTCGGGCGGCACGGCCACGGGAGGGAGAGAAGCCGAGAGAGAGTTGAGAAGAGAGGAGAGGTTTCGGGAGGGAGAGTGAGGGAGAGAGAGTGCCGAATGAGAGAATGAGGGGTGAGGAGAGAGAGAAGAGAGTTTATTCAAGATAAAACAAAAATTCAAAATAATGGTAGGTGGAATTAGGTGGAATAGTGACATGGATTTGATGTGTACTCTTGATGTACTTGGATTTGACTTGATGGATTGCCTTGGAAATTGTGCCATGATGGATTTGATTGATTGACAAGACATTTGATTGATTTGACAACTGATTTGACTTGTCTCGATTTGCGTGCCAAATGCACCGATCGGGTCTCGAGCGCGAACGAATTTTAGACAGGATTTGATTTCGATCGGTCGATTCTACTCTCAAAAATCCTAATTCTATTAATCCTAAGGACTGAGCATTTACCGGGGGCATTTCGGTAATTTTCCATTGACGTCTTGCTTCTCGACGTACACCGGCTGTCTGCCCTTCTGGCGACATTTCTGAAACTGACTTTATTTCTTAATTGTGTTTGTCTTACTAATTCGATTGTCCGAAGTCGGATTTCATTTCGTGGTCAATTTCATTAATTTACGACTCTGTCTCTATCTCAGACCAACGGGCGGCTGTTTGGAAAATTCTCCCCAGTTAGCCTTTCCCCTTCGGTTGGTCATCTCAGGGTAGCTAATCCTGAGTGAGCGTCGATCAGAGGGTATTAACGAAGTGTTTCCATTCCTTTAGAAATTCCGATATTTGGGTCGAATTTTCAGACTGTTACAATTCTTCCCTTCTTATAAAAATTTCGTCCTCGAAATTTACATCCACCAATCCTTACAACAAAATGGAGATTACATCGATCTACTCAAACAGATACGGGTACTTCTTCTTCATTTCGTCCTCGCTTTCCCAAGTCGCTCCTTCAGTCCCATGGTGCTCCCAAATAACCTTGACCAGCGGTATTGTCTTGTTCCTCAAGACTTGCTCCTTACGATCTTCTATCCTTACTGGCCTTTCCACGTATGAGACGCGGTCATCCATTTCAATGACTTCATGATCGAGTATATGGCCAGGGTCCGGCTCGTACTTTCGAAGCATCGAAACATGAAACACATCATGAATCTGCGATAAGTTCGGCGGCAGTGCAAGACGATAAGCTAATGTCCCGATCTTCTCCAAAATCTCGAATGGCCCAACAAATCTTGGACTCAGCTTTCCTTTCTTGCCAAACCGAGATAGTCCTCGCATCGGCGACACCTTCAGAAACACATGATCTCCAACTTGGAATTCCAATGGCTTACGTCTCTTGTCTGCATAACTCTTCTGCCTACTCTGCGCAGCCCTCAATCTGTCTCTGATCACTCTGACTGCCTCGACTGACTGCTGTACTAATTCTGGGCCTGTTATACTTTTCTCACCAACTTCGTCCCAGCAAATCGGAGTTCTGCAAGCTCTCCCATACAATGCCTCAAACGGAGCCATTCTGATACTCTGCTGATAGCTGTTGTTGTAAGCAAATTCCACCAAATGCAACTGCTCTTCCCAACCTCCTTTGAAATCAATTACACAAGCTCTCAGCATGTCTTCCAAAGTCTGTATCGTCCTTTCCGACTGACCATCTGTCTGAGGGTGGTAAGCTGTACTGAATCTTAACTCTGTTCCCAGCGCACCCTGCAGACTCTTCCAAAATGTAGCGGTGAAGCGAGGATCTCTGTCTGATACAATACTTACCGGTACCCCATGCAGTCTCACTATCTGCCTCACGTACAATTCAGCCAACTTTTCCAAGGTAGAGTCCTTTCGTACTGCAATGAAATGAGCTGATTTCGTCAGTCTGTCCACTATTACCCAAATCGAATCATTGCCTCTCTGACTTCTCGGTAGTCCTGTCACGAAATCCATGGTGACATGCTCCCATTTCCACTCTGGGATTTCCAATGGTTGTAATAATCCTCCAGGCTTATAATGCTGTGCCTTTACCTGTTGGCACGTCAGACACTTAGCTACATGCCTAGCCACATCCACCTTCATTCCATTCCACCAATAGTGCTGACGCAAATTCTGATACATCTTAGTACTCCCTGGATGAATACTGTAGTTACTTCTGTGTGCCTCGGACAAAATCTTTTCCTTTAGCGCCTCCTCATTAGGCACGAACAGACGTCCTCTAAACTTCAATACTCCATCTGCAGTCACTTGGAACTCGGCCTTTCTCTCGTCTGCATTCATCGCCACAATCTTCTGAATGTCCGGGTCCGTAGATTGCATCTCCTTGATTCTTAGCTGAATCTCTGGTTCGATCCGCAACGTAGCCAGCAGACTCGAGAGGCTTCCAACCTCCATCTTAAACTCAGAGTCTCTAATTTCCCCCAGTAATGTCCACTCCTTGACCATCATATGCGCAATGCTCGACTTCCTACTCAGAGCATCTGCCACCTTATTCGCCTTTCCTGGATGGTACAAAATATCGCAGTCGTAGTCCTTCAACAACTCCATCCAACGACGCTGCCTCATATTCAGCTCCTTCTGCGAGAACAGATACTTCAAACTCTGATGGTCCGTAAAAATCTGGAATTTCTCTCCCACCAGATAATGCCTCCAAATCTTCAATGCAAAGACAATCGCAGCTAACTCCAAGTCGTGCGTCGGGTAATTCATCTCATGCGGCCTCAACTGTCGAGACGCATACGCTACCACTCGTCCATGCTGCATCAAGACACACCCCAATCCTCTTAATGACGCATCGCTGTATATCTCAAATCCTCCTGGTCCAGATGGAATAGTTAGCACCGGTGTGGAAGTCAATCGATCCTTCAACTCCTGAAAACTTTCCTCGCACTTCTCAGTCCATTGAAACTTTGTTTCCTTTTTCAACAAACGCGTCAGAGGAGACGCTATCACAGAGAACCTTTCCACAAAGCGTCTATAGTACCCAGCCAATCCAAGGAAACTTCGTACTTCCGTTACGGTCGTAGGTCTCGGCCATTTCTCCACAGCCTCTATCTTTGCTGGATCCACTGATTGTCACGCCCCGGATCCCTACTCGGGAGCGCGGCACCCCGTTCCTGCGGAAGATACACCTCGCGCTCGACTGGTTCACGATAAGCGACGGCCCAGGGAAAATTTCTTTTCGTCGCGACCAGACGACGCGGCTTGCGCCAAATTCTCTTACCTGCGGAAGCGTGCCTTCTATCCATACACACAAGCATACATGACAAAGGGGTAGGAAAAATCAAGATAAACAAAATCAGCCTTCCATAATATAATCAGCGTTAGGTACAGACTCCCAAAAAGAAACTACTAATCACAGATCTTCCTACGCTAACAAGGAGTGAGGATGGTTGACGGTGAGGAGCGGTGGCCGAACGACGATGATCGACGACGACGAAGGGCTAGACGAGCACGGCACCGAGAGGAAGAGAGAGACGGTGAAGTGAGATCGGGGTGGCTTCGAGGTGGTTTTCAACTATGAAGTAGCAAGGAGAAGGGAGGAGAGAGGCTTACCTCGAGGTGGCGACGACGGAGAAGGATGGCGGACAACGGTGGCCCGCGGTGGAGGAGTGCTCGGGCGGCACGGCCACAGGAGGGAGAGAAGCCGAGAGAGAGTTGAGAAGAGAGGAGAGGTTTCGGGAGGGAGAGTGAGGGAGAGAGAGTGCCGAATGAGAGAATGAGGGGTGAGGAGAGAGAGAAGAGAGTTTATTCAAGATAAAACAAAAATTCAAAATAATGGTAGGTGGAATTAGGTGGAATAGTGACATGGATTTGATGTGTACTCTTGATGTACTTGGATTTGACTTGATGGATTGCCTTGGAAATTGTGCCATGATGGATTTGATTGATTGACAAGACATTTGATTGATTTGACAACTGATTTGACTTGTCTCGATTTGCGTGCCAAATGCACCGATCGGGTCTCGAGCGCGAACGAATTTTAGACAGGATTTGATTTCGATCGGTCGATTCTACTCTCAAAAATCCTAATTCTATTAATCCTAAGGACTGAGCATTTACCGGGGGCATTTCGGTAATTTTCCATTGACGTCTTGCTTCTCGACGTACACCGGCTGTCTGCCCTTCTGGCGACATTTCTGAAACTGACTTTATTTCTTAATTGTGTTTGTCTTACTAATTCGATTGTCCGAAGTCGGATTTCATTTCGTGGTCAATTTCATTAATTTACGACTCTGTCTCTGTCTCAGACCAACGGGCGGCTGTTTGGAAAATTCTCCCCAGTTAGCCTTTCCCCTTCGGTTGGTCATCTCAGGGTAGCTAATCCTGAGTGAGCGTCGATCAGAGGGTATTAACGAAGTGTTTCCATTCCTTTAGAAATTCCGATATTTGGGTCGAATTTTCAGACTGTTACAGCTGCCACTGTAGCCCAAGCAGCTGAGGCCGCCTTGGCCGCTGCGAATGGTGCCAATGGAGGCAATGGGCATGGAAATGGAGGACGTCAGACTCATCACATTGTGGAACAGTTTCTGAAGTTGCAGCCGTCGAAGTTTGATGGCAGTGGTGGTCCCGAGGTAGCTGCCTTGTGGATTGAGCAGCTGGAGAAGGCTTTTACTGTGTTGGGTTGCGTAGATGAGGAAAAGGTTTCGCTGGCAACTTATCAGTGCAGATGACTGGTGGAAGGCCACCAGAGGACGAGTCTTCCCGGATGGCATGAGGCCGAACTGGGCTGCTTTCTGTGCAGCATTCAATGGAAAGTATTTTTCTGAGGCAGCCCAGGAAAGGAAAATGGAAGAGTTCATCAGGCTCCGCCAAGGATCGCTGACTGTGGACCAATATGAGGGCGAATTTGCCAGGCTGTCCAAGTTTGCACGAAGGCTGATTGACGACCCATGGGACAAGGCCAGGAGATTCAGGGAAGGATTGAGGCCCGAATTGAAAAGTATGATCATCGCCACTGGGCTGAGGGACTACAACGAGATCTATGAGCGAGCCCTGGCGATAGAACGGGATCTGCAAGAAAAGGCCGCCGCATCTGGGTCGCGGTTTATGCCAAGAGGGAACTTTAGAGACTTTGGCAAGAGGCCAATGAAGGACAACCGCAGGTTCGTTCCACCTGCGAGAAGAACCTTGGGAAAGCCGTCATCCCCCGGGAATCAGAACTGCCGTGACTGTGGCAGGAGGCATGGGAACAGCCCTTGCCCGAGGAAGATTGGAGGCTGCTTTGGATGTGGCCAGACGGGACATATCCTGAGGAACTGCCCGAGGAAAGGTCAGAGACCCCCGTTCCAGCAACAGCAACAGCAGCCACCGCAGATGGTGAACGCTCCGCAAGGAAACCAGAACCGTCCGCCTGCTCAGGGACGAGTGTATGCAATGGCGCGCAAGGACGCTGAGAATGCGCCAGGGGTGATCACAGGTACCGTTTCTCTCTGTGGTCATACCGCTTATGCCTTGTTTGATCCGGGAGCGTCGCACTCTTTCGTATCTGCACGTTTTGTTGAGTTGTCTGGGATGAATGTTAAGCCATTGGATGTGACCTTGCATGTAACCACCCCGTTGAAGGATGGAGTAATTATTGCGTTAGGATGTAAGGGGTGTAAGTTAGCTCTGGGCGATAGGCAAGAAGAAATTGACTTAGCCGTTCTGCCCATGTATGATTTTGATGTGATTGTTGGCATGGATTGGCTAGTTAGGCATGGTGCAGTGGTAGACTGTAGTAGGAGTATCATACAGCTAAACCCAGTAGGCCACCCTGGGTATGAATTTAAGGGAAATCGTGGAGGAACGTCGATTCCTTGGATCTCATCTCTAGAGGCGACCAAGTTAATGGATGAAGGTTGCCTGGGAATTCTGGCATCAGTGTTAGATTCGTCTGCCCTAGAAATGAAGTTAGAAGAAGTGCCTGTAGTAAGTGAGTATCCAGATGTATTTCCTCAAGAGTTGCCTGGATTGCCACCTGAGCGTGAAGTAGAATTTATGATCGAATTGGCACCGGGAACGGAGCCGATCTCGAAAGCACCGTATAGAATGTCGTTGTCTGAGCTAAAAGAGTTGAAGGTACAGATGCAAGAGCTATTGGATAAAGGATTTATCCGCCCCAGTGCTTCACCATGGGGAGCTCCGGTGCTGTTTGTTAAGAAGAAAGATGGATCGCTAAGACTGTGCATCGACTACAGACAGCTGAACCAAGTGACGATCAAGAATAAGTATTGTCACGCCCCGGATCCCCTCTCGGGAACGCGGCATCCCGTTCCTGCGGAAGATACACCTCGCGCTCGCCTGGTTCACGATAAGCGACGGCCCAGGGATACTTTCTCTTCGTCGCGACCAGACGACGCAACTTGCGCCAAATTCTCATACCTGCGGAAGCGTGCCTCCTATCCATACACACAAGCATACATAGCAAAGGGGTAGCAAAAATCAAGATAAGCAAAATCAGCATCCATAATATAATCAGCGTTAGGTACAGACTCCCAAAAAGAAACTACTAATCACAGATCTTCCTACGCTAACAACCAAATCCTCGAACCATCGAAATTCTGCCATAACTCAGTCCTCCTCGTCGGAATCCTCCACAGGGTCCTCCTCTGGATCCTCCTCCTCGGTATCCATCGCATCGCCCTCCTCGTGGCCATCTATCTCGGAGCGCCCTGGAGACGGCAACTCCTGCTTCGGGTCGGGGTCGATCACCTGGCCTCCATATTCTGCAGGCTGGAGCCAAAACGGGTCTTCCTCCATGGGAATCGGGGAATCTCTCTGGGGTCCCTCAAAGCCATGCAGGCCCTCTCTAAACCAAGCCTCGAATCTATGGGGCACTAAATAAGGACCTCCCTGATCTACGAGTACAGTCGTCACATGCCTATGCCACAAGGTTGCGTGCATATCAAAGTGGAGGGTAATCTGGGTGTCCATCTGGATCGGCAGACCAAAAAGCATCGGTGGCACATCCATCACTGGTGACCTGGATCTGAAAAAGGTGGCAACCAACGCCAGTGAGTCGAGGACTCAGCAAGCTCACCACTAATCCTAGCGTAGGGTAGGATATACGAGTGGGGTCGGTCCTAACCAGTAACTAGGGTTTGGTACCCGGAGTCCAACGCTCTCGATCTCCCCAGTTTTCATCACACCTCATATAGTCGGTACGAGTTTCATCACAATGGTTCATGCAATAAAGACGGGCAATATCAACAATCAGCAATCATGGTATGCAATGCCACAGGCCTCAAACGGCCATCATAGATCCCAAGGATCAGCCCGCCTATCACTCCAATTCCCATCAGGGCTCTACCAACAGTGCCACACGGCATGCCACGCTGCGTCTCGGACGCCTTATGCTGGCCTCCCTTTTCTCTCCATCTCCCATCAGGGCGCTACCAACAGTGCCACACGGCATAAATCTCGGTGCCACATAGGCCCGTACCACACTGCGTTTCTGACGCCTTACGTTGGTCTCCCTTTTCTCTCCACTTCCCCTCAGGGCACAATCTCATGTCACATTCCCAGTGACTCATGCAATGCTCTGAATGTATGCAGGGCCCAGATGATCACATCAATAATTCAACACAGAGCATGCATGCCAATAATCATAAGTGCAAGACAGAGCACATCAATCGACCAACTGATACATCTCATGATCAACGAGCCAAGCAGACGTAGATCAATTACCTCTATCCACAAAGTTTCGATAATCCAAGTCCGCCTCACATCTTAAACAAAAGTCTACTATACTATCAATTATCCAAGGACAATCCACTAATCGAGCCCATATAAACCAAGGTCTAATCTAATGAAGGGCCTCTAATTACTCAAGCTAAGTTCGACTGGGCCTAAGGCCCACTTCAATAGTTGAGGTCCAATAATTAATTATTAAATTAATTCATATGGGTTGGGCCTATTATTTTATTAATTTCGTGCAAGGCCCAAGCCCATTTCTAAAGGTTTACTATTCAAGCCCATATTCATTATTTTAGGCCCAATTTGAATACCCAAGCCCATATACATTTTTGGGTTTCATTCTTTAACGTTCATGGACTTAATTTAGGCCCAATTTAAGTGAATTTTCGTCCATTAGTGGCCCATTAACTAAATTTGGCCCATCTTGATTAGTTTTGGCCCAGTTACTAAATTTTAAGGCTTCCAAGCCCATTATTATCCTTTGGCCCATTAGGTACACGCCTAAGCCCACATTTGCAGCCCACTAATCATGATTTCAAGGCCCCCTTAGTTTGCTATTCACGTCCACAAGCAAGCCTACTAATTGTATCTTGGCCCGATAGTTCGTTTTTGATCAAATTAGTGTGATTTAGGCCCTCCAAGCCCAATTGCACCTCACGGCCTCTTTACCACACGCCTAAAGCAACATTCACAGCCCATATGGAATAATTTCAAGCCCTAATAACTCATGGACAGCCCCCTCCTTTGGCCCAAACATGATTCTCACAAGATAGCTTAAGGTAAATTGTACATCAACCCATCTTAGCTACATAACAAGCCTAACCATCTCTAGCACACCCTTCCACATGCATATACTACTAACCTAAACTAGAATTAGGAGTAAAGCTTACCTAAAACGGGAAGGAACGAGCAGCGACGACGGAGAGAGTACCGGCGGTCCGTGGGGTTCAACGGACGACGGGAAGGGACGGCGGCACGGGGGCTGCTCACGGCTGTTCCACGGAGTTCCAAGGGTCCTAAGGTGACCATTTACCAAGCCAAAGTCGTGAGGAATGGAAGGGAACAAAGTGGAACAAGTTCGGGTTCAAATGGAAGCGAAACGACGAAGAAAACGACGATGAGGAGGCGGGCTGTTTCGGGCTCTTCGTGGGGGTTCAAACCATGGGAAATGAACAAGAACAAGTTAAGGGACTTACCAAGAGGTGAGGAGACTGACGAAGGATGGCCAACGACGACGGCAAGGGCGGCGGTACGGCCGGCGGAGGCGGACGGACGGGCGGAGGGGGAGTGAGCCGAGAGAGAAAATGAGGGAGAGAGGAGAAAGAAGAAAAAAATGAAGGAGAGGAGAGAGAGGGGAGGGCCGGCCGAAACTTTAGGAGAGAGAGAGAGAATGCCAAAATTCAAAATAAGATAATGGGTTAGGTTGAATAGTGTAGAATAGTGTAGGTGATGAGACTTGTACTTTGACATGATTTGATTGACATTCTAGGGAATTGAACCATGATTGACTTGTCTTGGAAATTGTGCCATGATGTGACTGATTGATTGACAAGACATTTGATTGATTTGACAATTGATTTGACTTGCCTCGATTTGCGTGCCAAATGCACCGATCGGGTCTCGAGCGCGAACGAATTTTAGACAGGATTTGATTTCGATTAGTCGAATCTACTCTCAAAAATCCTAATTCTATTAATCCTAAGGACTGAGCATTTACCGGGAGCATTTCGGTAATTTTCCATTGACGTCTTGCTTCTCGACGTACACCGGCTGTCTGCCCTTCTGGCGACATTTCTGAAACTGACTTTATTTCTTAATTGTGTTTGTCTTACTAATTCGATTGTCCGAAGTCGGATTTCATTTCGTGGTCAATTTCATTAATTTACGACTCTGTCTCTGTCTCAGACCAACGGGCGGCTGTTTGGAAAATTCTCCCCAGTTAGCCTTTCCCCTTCGGTTGGTCATCTCAGGGTAGCTAATCCTGAGTGAGCGTCGATCAGAGGGTATTAACGAAGTGTCTCCATTCTTTTAGAAATTCCGATATTTGGGTCGAATTTTCAGACTGTTACAAGTATCCTCTACCAAGGATTGACGACCTGTTCGACCAACTTCAAGGTGCTTGCGTGTTCTCCAAGATAGACCTAAGGACAGGCTATCACCAGTTAAGGATTAAGAAAGAGGATGTACCTAAGACTGCTTTTAGGACGAGGTATGGGCACTATGAGTTCACCGTTATGCCGTTTGGATTGACAAATGCTCCAGCCGCATTTATGGATATGATGAATCGAGTGTTCAAGGAGTTTTTGGATCAATTCGTGATAGTCTTCATTGATGACATATTAGTGTATTCGAAGAGTTCTGAGGACCACGAGGAACACTTAAGGATTGTCCTGCTGACGTTAAGAGAGCACTCGCTGTCACGCCCCGAGCCCCTCTCGAGCCCGCGACATCCCGCTCATACATTCAAATCTCTTCTCAGCGCTCGCCTGGTCTAGGATACACGACGGCCCAGGGAATTACCTTCGTCGCGACCAGACGGCGCGTCCATCAAAACCATCATATGATCTTGTCAACCTGAACTTGAAACCTGCGGAAGCGTGCCTCCTATCCATACATGCATACATATGAAAATCGGGGTAGTACACAAAGGAGAAACACAAAGCATCCATATATACATGTTAACAAGGCGTTCGGTACAGACCCCCAAAAGAAAATTTCAACCCATGGTCTCGATACCTACGCTTACACTATCTCCCAAAAACTAGGCCAGCGTCAGCAGAACTCAGTCCTCTTTATACCAGGCCTCAAACTTATAGGGAACAAACTGGGGACCTCCCTGATCCACCCATACAGTAGTCAGTCGTCTGAGCCACATTGTAGCACTTTCATCGTAATGGCGGGTAACCTCGGGCTCCATCTGCACTGGCAGGCCAAAGAACACAGGGGGTGCGGCCATCACTAGCGTCTGGGATCTGAAAATATGGCAACCACCGCCAGTGAGTCGAGGACTCAGCAAGCTCACCCCTAATCCTAGCGTAGGATAGAGTATACTAGTGGGATCGGTCCTATCCATTAACTAGGGTTTCAGGTCATCTGACTCGCGTAGGGTGAGGTACGCTCACTGGATGGGTCATGTCCGGCAATTAATAAGACGAACTAGCACTCTCTACCCAAACGGTCTCAGCGGTACCACAATAAAACGTAAACGTACACAGGCCAAACCAAACAGGCAAGCATGCATTTAATAAGGCAGTCTCGCATAACGTGAATGATTATCATCTATGCCATGACCTCAGATTCATTATTCAGTTTTCAATGTTCATTTTGCACTGCCAGAGTTTCGTCTTGACCAGCGTGTCACGCCTCAGGTCTCATACTCATGCATGCCATATGCCAATGCTCAAATGTTCAAATGCTCATTGCTTGTGCCTCAATGCACATCACCCATTGTCCATGCACCCGCATATACGCCTCCAGCGCGCAAAGACCCAGGTGCAGAATATCCTCCCAGTGCTTCAACCCGCATAGCGTCAAAGCTAAGACCCGGGTAGGCACCCTTATCTCTCCAGCTACCCCGTGCCGAGCACGTCCGGGCACACAACATCCTTATACTCCCTACTCCCCGCGTAACAACGCATCAGGGCCCATCCAACATGTCACACCTCCGAGTGACTAATGCCATACTCATGAAATATGGTGCTCAAACAATGTCGAACAGAGAATCAGTCACAGAGCATGCATTCACGAAGGTACATGAGTACAGGAGCAAAGCATTTCTAGAAATCATCTGAGCTACTCGCGTTCAGTAGAACAGGCCACATGTGTACCTAGTACTCTAAAAGCGGATTCTCGCTCATTTAGGTTCAATCAGACGTCCCATATTAAGCCGTTTACTTCCCCTGTACAATCCTCTCGAATGAACCTCAGTCGTGGTTAACATCGCCCTTTGGAACCCGTTTATTTTAGGACTTGGTCCTATCAGACCCAATAATCCGGCCTAAGCGTAGTCTCTATCATTAGACCTCGGCCCATCGATGGCCCATAATTAACATCTTAAAATCCTTTTGGATTCCAATTGATCTTATTATATTTAATTAAGCCCAATATCTAAGGCCTAATGGCTCTTTCGTTAGTTTCAGCCCATTAAGTTGAATTAGGCCCAATTGGGTCTAAGCTCACCTACTATTCACAAGCCCATGATTTAATTATAAGTAATTAAATATTTTAAGGCCCATTATTTTTATTAATTTCGAGTGAGGCCCAAGCCCATATTTTAAGGCAAGCTTATTAAGCCCATTTTAGCATATTTAGGCCAAATTTCAAACCCTAAGCCCACATACTCTATTGGGCCCTAAAATTTTATATTCTAGACTATAATTGAGGCCCATTTTATTCTCATTTTCGTCCATATAAGGCCCACTATTTTATTTTAAGCCCACAAGTTCCAATTTAGCCCAATTAGCTTAAAATTAAGCCCTTAAGCCCAACAACTCACATGGCCCATCATTTCTCATGCTCAATCCCTCAATTTGCAGCCCACATCAACCTATTCGAAGCCCAAATAAATATGACCAGCCACTACCCATGGCCCAACGTCCATTTCTCATACTAGTCTAAAGCCCATTATACATAATTACTCACTAATCAACATGGGACCACACATAGATCTCTAAACTAATCAACCACACTTGCATAAACCATTCCTAGGCTAAGATTAGGAGTGTGGCTTACCTTGAATGGGTTGAGAACGACGAGAACGGACGATGGAGCCAAGAACGGCCGTGTAGGCTCTCGGCCAAGAAGAGTTGGACGACGGCTTGGGCAGCGGTTTCAACACCTTCGTGGGACTCCCTAGACATGAATAGGTTGGATTTAGGTGTTAGAAAGGTGGAGGGAGAGTGTGGAGTGGCTTGGACAGCCCGAGTCTTCATGGTACAACGACGATGAAGGAAGAGCACAAGAGAGAGAGCGGGCTGGTCGGGGCTTCTTCGAGGGGCACCAAGTCACGAAAATGAAAAGGATTAAGCTTAGAAGACTTACCAAAGTGGGAGGAGGAAGATGGGTGGTCGACGGTGGTGGAGCACCGGCGGAACGGCGGCGGCACGGACGGCGTTCACGGGCGGCCGAAGAGGAAAACAAGAGGAAGAAGAAGAAGAAGAGAGGGAGGAGAGGAATTTTCGGCCAAAATGAGAGGAAGAGGGAGGAGAGAGAGAGAGAGTGGAGATTATAATGTGGAAAATGCCAAAAGATGAATAGTGGAGTAGGTGTACTTGATGTGATCTTGGAAAGATTGGATGAGACTAGGCTTCTTGTCAAAGTACAATGGTAGGTGGGGTAATTAATGGGGATGTGAGGTTGACATGTACTTTGATAAGATTTGAATGAGACTTGATGTGTACTTTTGTACTTTGACTTGATTGATGGATTTGTCTTGAAACTTGTGCCATGATTGATTGATTTGATTTGATGGATTGATTGATGGGACATTAATTGATTTGACGCTTGATTTGACTTACCTCGATTTGTGTGCCAAATGCACCGATCGGGTCCCGAGCGCGAACGAACTTCGGACTGGATTTGGTTTGGATCTACCGAATCTACTCTCAAAAATCCTAATTTAACTAATTCTAAGGACTGAGCATTTACCGAGGGCATTTCGGTAATTTTCCATTCACGTCTTGCTTCGCGACGTGCACCGGCTGTCTGCCCTTCGGGCGACATTTCTGAAACTAAATCCATTTCTCCATTGTGACCATCTTAGAAACTCGATTGTCCAATACCGGAATTCATCTCGTGGCCAAATTCATTAATTTACGACTCTGTCGAAATCTCAGACCAACGGGCGGCTGTTTAGGAAAATTTCCTAGGTAACCATTCCCCTTCGGTTGGTCATCTCGAGTTGATCAGACTCGAGTAAGGCTTAACTAGAGCGTATTAATGAAGTATATCCATTCAATTTATAAATTCCGGAAATGGGTCGAAAATCCAGAATGTCACAATTCTTCCCTCCTAAAAAAAAGTTTCGTCCTCGAAACTTGCCTTTTTCTTCGTTTCCCAACATGTAACCATCTCACGTTTGCTACTTCCTTCGACTATATGGCCTAATTAATCTTCTACTGCGCACTTTTGATCCCTCGTCTTTCTTTTTCACTACATTCTGCAATCTCAACTATTCAAAAGAACTCTCATCGACCTGAATTTCTTGTAGGTCCATTTATCAACGTCAACCTATAGTCTCTTAACATTTCCTTATGGATAAGCCCAATCCATTCTCACTCTTGCTTATCCATACGGCCTACTTCAAAACCATTGAGTCCGTCTCATCTCTCTAAATAGAGCATCCCTTATATCTAGGATATGGTACATCTCAGCCCCTTCTTCACGATGCTACTTCCAGATGCCATGCCTGGGACTTTGTTGGTTACGGTCTTTCAATTCAAGCACATTCACCCCCATCACGATACTATCGGATCACCAGCCAACTAGTTCGTGTGGGTCTCATCATGAGTCGCCCTGATCGCACAATAGTGGTCCTCTCCAATTATTACGGAGGTGCAAATCTCAATCACTTGACTTTCACCAACACTTCCAAGGCACTTTGACATTTCTCACTAGAGACATCTCACCAGAACACCCTGAAAGAGCAGTGGGGCTTTAATCATTTCTTTACCTTTCTCAAACGACTATTTTCGCTTTATGGTATTCTCTAGACTTATCCCTTTCTATATTACATGCGTATCAATTCTGTCACATGTACCATTTCACCATTCGCCTATCGATCTCATGATTAAGGGTACACAAAGCTCTCATTTAAGATCCCAAGGTTTGCGCCGCTTATCCATCTGACAATCTTGGCAACTTTGAACAGCCCTTGATCTTTCTCATATCACTTGATTGCACCAACAACTGTTAGAATAACTTTGAGTCTACTATAATTCTTTTACCAATCTCATCCTAGCACAAGAGAATTCCCTTTTCTCTCTCTACCATCCAGTGATTCCATTACTAACATCCTGATCTTTTGTTGGCACTTACCATCATGCGTACTCTACTGGGTGAAGTCACTTTTCCTATCCTCCTTTAAGGTTTGTCGAGCTAGCTTTCATATATCTTCCTTTGATTCCTTTTACACCCTTTCTCATTTTCCACTGTGTTACTCTGGTATCTACTCCTTTGGAGTCTTCACATCCTACAAAAGTAATCTTTAACACGGGTCATCGACAGTTTGAAGCTTATGGATTCGTTTGGTCACAACTTTCAATTACACCCTCTTAACAATACCAAGGAGGCTCCTAACTCAATCTCTATGATCGTCGATCTATATGGTGTAACTCAGGCGTGGAGCATCCATCTCATTTCTTAAATAGTCCAGCTCTTATCACCAAGGACTTACCAAGTTCATCTTGCCAACTTGTGATATCAATTTTACATGTCAAAGCTCCTAGTCTTTGGTATCACTCCTTGAATTACCTCTTGTCAAGCTCATATCGCAACCTGACTGCTAGAATTAAAAAAACGACCTCATACATGCGCCTTTCTCTTGTCTTCGCCTCGATGCCACAGACTGTCGTAATGCATGAATATCCTCAAATTTTTTTTTCCACTTGCCTCGTATACCACTTAATTTTTAAACCCTTAGTTTCTGTCTTCACTTAAACCTCCAAACATTGTAAACGACCAATTTATATAAAACCAATCACTTGGAACCAATGTGGAGTACTCTATTTGGTCATTACTCGCATCGAGATCTCAATCATCTCGCCCGATCGAGGTCTACATTTAGAGTCAGCATCCTTATCTCCAAACTCAAGTTTAGTCCACCCTTAGCATTCTACCATCATCGTGGGCCTACTCATCAGTCACGTACTTCATGGGCCCTTGTAACATCAATGTCTAAATGCCATAGGCGATGATCATCTCCAGAATCGATCATTTAAATCCCAACTAACGCAACGCTTTTCCTGTCGCCCCTCATTACGAACCAAACTCGTGCAATCCAATCGACTCATGGTCCAGGTTTACCATTTGCCTCATTGTGAATTTTATCCAATCATCTAGAACTTTTTGTAAGGATCTCATCTAAACCATCAAGGTCTGACACAATTCAAGCCTATAGTCTTCCAACATCGAGCCGTCGTAATTCCATAACTCCGATCTATTTCCCAAGGCTAACCATTAGAATTTCCAAATTCAAGCCTATCAGGACATCATCGTCACCATTTTTTTCACCAGTCGCTCATTCTTATGCCATTCCAGGGCAACTCAGGTTTTTCTCAACTCCTTCAATGATTGGTACGCCTCGTAGATCACTTACTTATATCAAATCTATACACTTTACATCCTGATCATCATATAAACTCGAAACATCCTCATAATCATCATGTTCTTGAGCGGGTCATCCCTTAAGCTCTCACGATTCAGATTCAAAAGCTTATCTCCTAAGCTTACCATCACCAACTTGCTAAATCACTACAATATGTCCTCAAGTTTGGGTATCAATAGTTCTTAATCACGATCGTATACTTTGGCTAATCCTTCCTTTATACATTACGCCATTAAACTTTGAGCATACCCTTCAATCCGACTTTGCACCTGAGCTTTTCTAATGTCCATCAATTTATCAGCGAACCCCGATTGTACCTTCACTCTGGCCACTCATGAGATTTGGCAACTAAAACCATCAAAGTGTCATAACTCCACATTTAGAATTGTGCCAAACAACTATCCATCAAGCTCTCATGATTCAAGCCTAACCCTTTATATTTCAAGCTTATTCTCCAACATATATCTGAGCCTCAATCTATGTAGTCCACAAATGCCTATCATCTCATTATCATACCGTTTCCACTAGATCGGTCTATCGACGGGCTCTCTTGCAACAGAAGTGCTAATGCGGCCTACGTCAAAGTCATCCAGAGGCTGTGATTTGCCCGCCAACCATTCAGCACTTAACCTCTTTCTTCAACCGACTATAACCATTAATGAGATCGAAATACTTTATCCCAGGGATTACACCATCCTTCGACCATATATAAATCCCAAAAACTAATTCCTGCAACTATCATCCTTGTTACGGCAATGTCTGTCTTGTTATTCACCTGTATGAACAACCTTACATCTTAAAGGTCTTACTGGCCATGCTTAAGCACATTCTCGTCCCAATCCAATAAGAGTATCTTTATTTTCCTTGACACACCCTCTGAATTTCCTCACATTTTGCTTTCATACTCATCCACAAATGTTTACTCTTGATGAAGCTTCAGGAAATTTTTCCATCCTTTTTTTCCTCTCGAGCGCCCTCTTCATCTTAGCACTTTAGTAGAGCAAGCGCCTTTTTCTCACTTTTCCGTCCATAGGGCAACTACTGCCATCAAGATCAGATAACTTCACCTTCAAAAATAATTCCACTTACTAATGCATTTAACGGACTCCATTTCATATTTCTGTTGATCCTATCAATCTCATTGGCCCTGTTCACGGTGGCCACTACAGCTTTTGCAGCTCGGGCAACAATAGCAGCTCTTTCTTCAGTCTGCCTGCCCATCGGATTCCCTTATTTCTTTCCACATTTTCCAGACCTCATCCATCCTTGGTTCTTCAACTGCAGAAACTTACTTCTGGTCCTCCACTCCCTCAAACTCAATTAGTTGCAGCTTTAGGAATTGCTCTACCACATGATGTATCTGACGACCTCCATTTCAATTACCCTTATCCCATTCGCTCCATTCACAGCAGCCAGAGCGGCATCAGCTGCTGGGGCTACAATGGCAGTTCTTCTTACCGCCTACCTACCCATCAATTTACTGACTTCAATCAAGATTCTCATCAACTTTTCGATCCTAGAGTCTCGTTCTGGTGCTGGAGCTCGTGAACTCTACGCGGCTGCGCTAGATCTTATGCCCCTATTGCTCATCCTTTCTAATCTTATCCACTCCTGGACCCGATGTAATTCTTTCAGGAATTAGTAATCTAAACTACCATACAAGCTTTCGCCTGCTATCGCGTCTACTGACATGAATATGCATGTAAAATTCGCTGCAGCTTAAATGCAATTGAACCTGGTAGACATCTAGACTCAACCCCGTCAATGCACACCCTAGGCCACTCTGTTCGCCACCTCAACTAGAAGCCTGCCGGGAGCCGCTCCTTGAACGGGTCTCTGCCCCGGCGACCACTCCCCGCCCTCATCATTTCTTGGTGCGAACAGTTGTCCTAAGTTACCCATATCCAAGGAGAATCCCGTTCCACGTGTCCCATACCACGCTTCATTACAGTTTTTAGACGTCCCGTCAAACTTGTCCCATACCAGGCTGACGGTTACCCGATCCAACAACATGAGATGCATGTGCTTTTCAAATCCAAATCTCCCTTTTTAAACAGTTTCCAATTGAAGCCATTTTGTTTTCAATGCAGAAATCATGCAATGCATGATGGTCAAGCAGCGCGCGACAGCCGACTAAGCGTACAACCACAAACAACAATCAACAATAAGCAACCAGCAAATCAGCAGTCATCATCCCAGCACCCTACTCATGAGGCTATGCTTTAGAACCTTACCTCAGGTCCTGACGCACCTGCAATTCAGTTCATAATTGCTATTGCCTCAGTCTATTCTAGGAAACTAATTGAACTAAGCAATCACATGCGCCAATCAATTCATGCATTCTACCCTCCCTAATTCTTAGGTCTAGGGTCTGTCTATTTAACTACCCCAAAATCAACAGCCTTATCACTCCAAATCCTCGAACGGTCTCGTATTGAGCTGACCTTGCTCTGATACCACTCGAGCGGGGATGTCACGCCCCGAGCCCCTCTCGAGCCCGCGACATCCCGCTCATACATTCAAATCTCTTCTCAGCGCTCGCCTGGTGTAGGATACACGACGGCCCAGGGAATTACCTTCGTCGCGACCAGACGGCGCGTCCATCAAAACCATCATATGATCCTGTCAACCTGAACTTGAAACCTGCGGAAGCGTGCCTCCTATCCATACATGCATACATATGAAAATCGGGGTAGTACACAAAGGAGAAACACAAAGCATCCATATATACATGTTAACAAGGCGTTCGGTACAGACTCCCAAAAGAAAATTTCAACCCATGGTCTCGATACCTACGCTTACACTATCTCCCAAAAACTAGGCCAGCGTCAGCAGAACTCAGTCCTCTCTATACCAGGCCTCAAACTTATAGGGAACAAACTGGGGACCTCCCTGATCCACCCATACAGTAGTCAGTCGTCTGAGCCACATTGTAGCACTTTCATCGTAATGGCGGGTAACCTCGGGCTCCATCTGCACTGGCAGGCCAAAGAACACAGGGGGTGCGGCCATCACTAGCGTCTGGGATCTGAAAATATGGCAACCACCGCCAGTGAGTCGAGGACTCAGCAAGCTCACCCCTAATCCTAGCGTAGGATAGAGTATACTAGTGGGATCGGTCCTATCCAATAATCCGGCCTAAGCGTAGTCTCTATCATTAGACCTCGGCCCATCGATGGCCCATAATTAACATCTTAAAATCCTTTTGGATTCCAATTGATCTTATTATATTTAATTAAGCCCAATATCTAAGGCCCAATGGCTCTTTCGTTAGTTTCAGCCCATTAAGTTGAATTAGGCCCAATTGGGTCTAAGCTCACCTACTATTCACAAGCCCATGATTTAATTATAAGTAATTAAATATTTTAAGGCCCATTATTTTTATTAATTTCGAGTGAGGCCCAAGCCCATATTTTAAGGCAAGCTTATTAAGCCCATTTTAGCATATTTAGGCTAAATTTCAAACCCTAAGCCCACATACTCTATTGGGCCCTAAAATTTTATATTCTAGACTATAATTGAGGCCCATTTTATTCTCATTTTCGTCCATATAAGGCCCACTATTTTATTTTAAGCCCACAAGTTCCAATTTAGCCCAATTAGCTTAAAATTAAGCCCTTAAGCCCAACAACTCACATGGCCCATCATTTCTCATGCTCAATCCCTCAATTTGCAGCCCACATCAACATATTCGAAGCCCAAATAAATATGACCAGCCACTACCCATGGCCCAACGTCCATTTCTCATATTAGTCTAAAGCCCATTATACATAATTACTCACTAATCAACATGGGACCACACATAGATCTCTAAACTAATCAACCACACTTGCATAAACCATTCCTAGGCTAAGATTAGGAGTGTGGCTTACCTTGAATGGGTTGAGAACGACGAGAACGGACGATGGAGCCAAGAACGGCCGTGTAGGCTCTCGACCAAGAAGAGTTGGACGACGGCTTGGGCAGTGGTTTCAACACCTTCGTGGGACTCCCTAGACATGAATAGGTTGGATTTAGGTGTTAGAAAGGTGGAGGGAGAGTGTGGAGTGGCTTGGACAGCCCGAGTCTTCATGGTACAACGACGATGAAGGAAGAGCACAAGAGAGAGAGCGGGCTGGTCGGGGCTTCTTCGAGGGGCACCAAGTCACGAAAATGAAAAGGATTAAGCTTAGAAGACTTACCAAAGTGGGAGGAGGAAGATGGGTGGTCGACGGTGGTGGAGCACCGGCGGAACGGCGGCGGCACGGACGGCGTTCACGGGCGGCCGAAGAGGAAAACAAGAGGAAGAAGAAGAAGAAGAGAGGGAGGAGAGGAATTTTCGGCCAAAATGAGAGGAAGAGGGAGGAGAGAGAGAGAGTGGAGATTATAATGTGGAAAATGCCAAAAGATGAATAGTGGAGTAGGTGTACTTGATGTGATCTTGGAAAGATTGGATGAGACTAGGCTTCTTGTCAAAGTACAATGGTAGGTGGGGTAATTAATGGGGATATGAGGTTGACATGTACTTTGATAAGATTTGAATGAGACTTGATGTGTACTTTTGTACTTTGACTTGATTGATGGATTTGTCTTGAAACTTGTGCCATGATTGATTGATTTGATTTGATGGATTGATTGATGGGACATTAATTGATTTGACGCTTGATTTGACTTACCTCGATTTGTGTGCCAAATGCACCGATCGGGTCCCGAGCGCGAACGAACTTCGGACTGGATTTGGTTTGGATCTACCGAATCTACTCTCAAAAATCCTAATTTAACTAATTCTAAGGACTGAGCATTTACCGAGGGCATTTCGGTAATTTTCCATTCACGTCTTGCTTCGCGACGTGCACCGGCTGTCTGCCCTTCGGGCGACATTTCTGAAACTAAATCCATTTCTCCATTGTGACCATCTTAGAAACTCGATTGTCCAATACCGGAATTCATCTCGTGGCCAAATTCATTAATTTACGACTCTGTCGAAATCTCAGACCAACGGGCGACTGTTTAGGAAAATTTCCTAGGTAACCATTCCCCTTCGGTTGGTCATCTCGAGTTGATCAGACTCGAGTAAGGCTTAACTAGAGCGTATTAATGAAGTATATCCATTCAATTTATAAATTCCGGAAATGGGTCGAAAATCCAGAATGTCACACTCGCTGTATGCGAAGTTTAGTAAGTGCGAGTTTTGGTTAAGCAGAGTGGCGTTCCTTGGACATATAGTATCTGGAGAAGGAATATCAGTGGATCCAGCAAAGATAGAGGCTGTGGAGAAATGGCCGAGACCTACGACCGTAACGGAAGTACGAAGTTTCCTTGGATTGGCTGGGTACTATAGACTCTTTGTGGAAAGGTTCTCTGTGATAGTGTCTCCTCTGACGCGTTTTTTGAAAAAGGAAACAAAGTTTCAATGGACTGAGAAGTGCGAGGAAAGTTTTCAGGAGTTGAAGGATCGATTGACTTCCGCACCGGTGCTAACTATTCCGTCTGGACCAGGAGGATTTGAGATATACAGCGATGCGTCATTAAGAGGATTGGGGTGTGTCTTGATGCAGCATGGACGAGTGGTAGCTTATGCATCTCGACAGTTGAGGCCGCATGAGATGAATTACCCGACGCACGATTTGGAGTTAGCTGCGATTGTCTTTGCATTGAAGATTTGGAGGCATTATCTGGTGGGAGAGAAATTCCAGATTTTTACGGACCATCAGAGTTTGAAGTATTTGTTCTCGCAGAAGGAGCTGAATATGAGGCAGCGTCGTTGGATGGAGTTGTTGAAGGACTACGACTGTGATATCCTGTACCATCCAGGAAAGGCGAATAAAGTGGCAGATGCTCTGAGTAGGAAGTCGAGCATTGCGCATATGATGGTCAAGGAGTGGACATTACTGGAGGAAATCAGAGATTCTGAGTTCAAGGTCGAGGTAGGAAACCTCTCGAGTCTGATGGCCACGTTGCGGATTGAACCGGAGATTCAGCTAAGAATCAAGGAGTTGCAGTCTACGGACCCCGAGATACAGAAGATTGTGTTAATGAATGTAGAGGAGAGAAAGGCTGAGTTCCAAGTGACTACAGATGGAGTATTAAGGTTTAAAGGACGTCTGTGCGTACCTAATGACGAGGCGCTAAAGGAAAAGATTTTGTCCGAGGCACACAGAAGTAACTACAGTATTCATCCAGGGAGTACTAAGATGTATCAGAATTTGCGTCAGCACTATTGGTGGAATGGAATGAAGGTGGATGTGGCTAGGCATGTAGCTAAGTGTCTGACGTGCCAACAGGTAAAGGCACAGCATTGTAAGCCTGGAGGATTATTACAACCATTAGAAATCCCAGAGTGGAAATGGGAGCATGTCACCATGGATTTCGTGACAGGACTACCGAGAAGTCAGAGAGGCAATGATTCGATTTGGGTAATAGTGGACAGACTGACGAAATCAGCTCATTTCATTGCAGTACGAAAGGACTCTACCTTGGAAAAGTTGGCTGAATTGTACGTGAGGCAGATAGTGAGACTGCATGGGGTACCGGTAAGTATTGTATCAGACAGAGATCCTCGCTTCACCGCTACATTTTGGAAGAGTCTGCAGGGTGCGCTGGGAACAGAGTTAAGATTCAGTACAGCTTACCACCCTCAGACAGATGGTCAGTCGGAAAGGACGATACAGACTTTGGAAGACATGCTGAGAGCTTGTGTAATTGATTTCAAAGGAGGTTGGGAAGAGCAGTTGCATTTGGTGGAATTTGCTTACAACAACAGCTATCAGCAGAGTATCAGAATGGCTCCGTTTGAGGCATTGTATGGGAGAGCTTGCAGAACTCCGATTTGCTGGGACGAAGTTGGTGAGAAAAGTATAACAGGCCCAGAATTAGTACAGCAGTCAGTCGAGGCAGTCAGAGTGATCAGAGACAGATTGAGGGCTGCGCAGAGTAGGCAGAAGAGTTATGCAGACAAGAGACGTAAGCCATTGGAATTCCAAGTTGGAGATCATGTGTTTCTGAAGGTGTCGCCGATGCGAGGACTATCTCGGTTTGGCAAGAAAGGAAAGCTGAGTCCAAGATTTGTTGGGCCATTCGAGATTTTGGAGAAGATCGGGACATTAGCTTATCGTCTTGCACTGCCGCCGAACTTATCGCAGATTCATGATGTGTTTCATGTTTCGATGCTTCGAAAGTACGAGCCGGACCCTGGCCATATACTCGATCATAAAGTCATTGAAATGGATGACCGCGTCTCATACGTGGAAAGGCCAGTAAGGATAGAAGATCGTAAGGAGCAAGTCTTGAGGAACAAGACAATACCGCTGGTCAAGGTTATCTGGGAGCACCATGGGACTGAAGGAGCGACTTGGGAAAGCGAGGACGAAATGAAGAAGAAGTACCCGTATCTATTTGAGTAGATCGATGTAATCTCCATTTTGTTGTAAGGATTGGTGGATGTAAATTTCGAGGACGAAATTTTTATAAGAAGGGAAGAATTGTAACAGTCTGAAAATTCGACCCAAATATCGGAATTTCTAAAGGAATGGAAACACTTCGTTAATACCCTCTGATCGACGCTCACTCAGGATTAGCTACCCTGAGATGACCAACCGAAGGGGAAAGGCTAACTGGGGAGAATTTTCCAAACAGCCGCCCGTTGGTCTGAGACAGAGACAGAGTCGTAAATTAATGAAATTGACCACGAAATGAAATCCGACTTCGGACAATCGAACTAGTAAGACAAACACAATTACGAAATAAAGTCAGTTTCAGAAATGTCGCCAGAAGGGCAGACAGCCGGTGTACGTCGAGAAGCAAGACGTCAATGGAAAATTACCGAAATGCCCCCGGTAAATGCTCAGTCCTTAGGATTAATAGAATTAGGATTTTTGAGAGTAGATTCGACTAATCAAAATCAAATCCTGTCTAAAATTCGTTCGCGCTCGAGACCCGATCGGTGCATTTGGCACGCAAATCGAGACAAGTCAAATCAGTTGTCAAATCAATCAATGTCAAGTCAAATCATCGGTCAATCATGGCACAAGTTCCAAGGCAATCCATCAAGTCAAATCTAAGTACATCAAGAGTACACATCATGTCCATGTCACTATTCCACCTAATTCCACCTACCATTATTTTGAATTTTTGTTTTATCTTGAATAAACTCTCTTCTCTCTCTCTCCTCACCCCTCATTCTCTCATTCGGCACTCTCTCTCCCTCACTCTCTCTCCCGAAAACTCTTCCTCCCTTCTCAACTCTCTCTCGGCTTCTCTCCCTCCCGTTGCCGTGCCGCCCGAGCACTCCTCCACCGCGGGCCGCCGTTGTCCGTCATTCTCCTCCGTCGTCGCCACCTCGAGGTAAGCCTCTCTCCTCCCTTCTCCTTGTTGTCCCGTGGCCATGAGAGCCCTTGAAACCACACCTCAACCTCACCGTCCATCTCTCTCTCGGTGGCCCTTGTGTAGCCGCCTTCGTCGTCGTCGATCATCGTCGTTCGGCCACCGCTCCTCACCGTCAACCATCCTCACTCCTTGGTAAGTATTCCAAGCTCCCTTGTTTTCATTTTCCATGACCCTTTAAAGCCGTTTGTCGACCAAGCCACCCGAATCTCCTTGTAGGCCGAAAAGCCCTCCCGGCCATTCTCGCTCCGCCTCGCGTCGTCGTCATTTCCAACCCATATCCGGTAAGCTCTACCCCTAATCTTTGCTTAGGTTAGTGATATGCATTTATGGAATGTTAATAGAGGCCGATTATGATGATTTTAGTGAGGAGATTGCATGGTTCGAGCCTAGACAAGTAAGGTTGTGTTATGTGCTTAGTGCAAGAGGTTAAACTAAGCGTTTGGAGACTTGTAGAGGGCTGGAAATGTGGTATACGTGGCTGTGAGTGTTCGGTCTAGGCGTGTATAGGGTGGACCGAAAGGGATTAATGGGCTTCGAGACTTAAATCACTTGAATCGGACCTAATACGAGCTACCGGGCCTAAATACAACTAATGGACTTACTAATGGTTGATATCCACCATCTTAATGGGCCTTGAAAACATGATTAGTGGGCTGCAAATGTGGACTTAGGCGTGTACATAATGGGCCAAAGGGAACTAATGGGCTTGAAAGCCTTAAGAATCAAGTAATTGGGCCAAAACTAATCAAAATGGGCCAAATCTAGTTAGTGGGCCACTAATGGACGAAAATCCACTTAAATTGGGCCTAAATTAAGTCCATGAAAATTTAAGAATGAAACCCAAAATGTATATGGGCTTGGGTACTTGAATTGGGCCTAAAATAATGAATATGGGCTTGAATAGTAAACCTTTAGAAATGGGCTGGGCCTTGCACGAAATTAATAAAATAATAGGCCCAACCCATATGAATTAATTTAAGAATTAGTTATTGGACCTCAACTATTGAAGTGGGCCTTAGGCCCAGTCGAACTTAGCTTGATTTATTAGAGGCCCTTCATTAGATTAGACCTTGGTTTATATGGGCTCGATTAGTGGATTGTCCTTGGATAATTAATAGTATAGTAGACTTTTGTTTAAGATGTAAGGCGGACTTGGATTGTCGAAACTTTGTGAATAGAGATAATTGATCTATGTCTGCTTGGCTCGTTAATCATGAGATGTATCAGTTGGTCAATTGATGTGCTCTGTCTTGCACTTATGATTATTGTCATGAATGCTCTGTGTTGAGTTATTGATGTGATCATCTGGGCCCTGCATACATTCAGAGCATTGCATGAGTCACTGGAGATGTGACATGAGATTGTGCCCTGAGGGGAAGTGGAGAGAAAAGGGAGACCAACGTAAGGCGTCAGAAACGCAGTGTGGTACGGGCCTATGTGGCACCGAGATTTATGCCGTGTGGCACTGTTGGTAGCGCCCTGATGGGAGACGGAGAGAAAAGGGAGGCCAGCATAAGGCGTCCGAGACGCAGCGTGGCATGCCGTGTGGCACTGTTGGTAGAGCCCTGATGGGAATTGGAGTGATAGGCGGGCTGATCCTTGGGATCTATGATGGCCGTTTGAGGCCTGTGGCATTGCATACCATGATTGCTGATTGTTGATATTGCCCGTCTTTATTGCATGAACCATTGTGATGAAACTCGTACCGACTATATGAGATGTGATGAAAACTGGGGAGATCGAGAGCGTTGGACTCCGGGTACCAAACCCTAGTTACTGGTTAGGACCGACCCCACTTGTATATCCTACCCTACGCTAGGATTAGTGGTGAGCTTGCTGAGTCCTCGACTCACTGGCGTTGGTTGCCACCTTTTTCAAATCCAGGTCACCAGTGATGGATGTGCCACCGATGCTTTTTGGTCTGCCGATCCAGATGGACACCCAGGTTACCCTCCATTTTGATATGCACGCTACTCTGTGGCATAGGCATGTGACGACTGTACTCGTAGATCAGGGAGGTCCTTATTTAGTGCCCCATAGATTCGAGGCTTGGTTTAGAGAGGGCCTGCATGGCTTCGAGGGACCCCAGAGAGATTCCCCGATTCCCATGGAGGAGGACCCGTTTTGGCTCCAGCCTGCCGAATATGGAGGCCAGGTGATCGACCCCGACCCGAAGCAGGAGTTGCCGTCTCCAGGGCGCTCCGAGATAGATGGCCACGAGGAGGGCGATGCGATGGATACCGAGGAGGAGGATCCAGAGGAGGACCCTGTGGAGGATTCCGACGAGGAGGACTGAGTCATGGCAGAATCCCGATGTTTTGAGGATTAATAGAGCGTAGGATGATCTACAGCTAGTGGTTTTTCTTTTGGTAGTCTGTACCTAACGCTAATCGTATTTATGAAATGTTGTTTATGTTTATCTTGTCCATGCTACCCCTTTGCTATGTATGCTTGTGTGTATGGATAGGAGGCACGCTTCCGCAGGTATGAGAATTTGGCGCAAGTTGCGTCGTCTGGTCGCGACAAAAAGAAAGTATCCCTGGGCCGCCGCTTATCGTGAACCAGGCGAGCGCGAGGTGTATCTTCCGCAGGAACGGGATGCCGCGTTCCCGAGAAGGGATCCGGGGCGTGACATTCTGAATTTCCGGGTCCGTAGATTGCATCTCCTTGATTCTTAGCTGAATCTCTGGTTCGATCTGCAACGTAGCCATCAGACTCGAGAGGTTTCCTACCTCGACCTTGAACTCAGAATCTCTGATTTCCTCCAGTAATGTCCACTCCTTGACCATCATATGCGCAATGCTCGACTTCCTACTCAGAGCATCCGCTACCTTATTCGCCTTTCCTGGATGGTACAAAATATCGCAGTCGTAGTCCTTCAACAGCTCCATCCAACGACGCTGCCTCATATTCAGTTCTTTCTGCGAAAACAGATACTTCAAACTCTGATGATCCGTAAAAATCTAGAATTTCTCTTCCACCAGATAATGCCTCCAAATCTTCAATGCAAAGACAATCGCAGCTAACTCCAAGTCGTGCGTCGGGTAATTCATCTCATGCGGCCTCAACTGTCGAGATGCATACGCTACCACTCGTCCATGCTGCATCAAGACACACCCCAATCCTCTTAATGACGCATCGCTGTATATCTCAAATCCTCCTGGTCCAGACGGAATGGTTAAGACTGGTGCGGAAGTCAATCGATCCTTCAACTCCTGAAAACTCTCCTCGCATTTCTCAGTCCATTGAAACTTTGTTTCCTTCTTCAACAAACGCGTCAGAGGAGACGCTATCACAGAGAATCTTTCCACGAAGCGTCTATAATACCCAGCCAATCCAAGGAAACTTCGCACTTCCGTCACGGTCGTAGGTCTCGGCCATTTCTCTACGGCTTCAATCTTAGATGGGTCCACTGATATCCCTTCTCCAGATACTATATGACCAAGAAATGCCACTCTGCTCAGCCAAAACTCGCACTTACTAAACTTCGCATATAGCGAATGTTCCCTTAACGTCTGCAGAACGATCCTTAAGTGTTCTTCGTGGTCCTCAGAACTCTTCGAATACACCAATATGTCATCAATGAAGACTATTACGAATTGATCCAAAAACTCCTTGAATACCCGATTCATCATATCCATAAATGCGGCTGGAGCATTCGTCAATCCAAACGGCATAACTGTGAACTCATAGTGCCCATACCTCGTTCTAAAAGCAGTCTTAGGCACATCCTCTTTCTTAATCCTTAACTGGTGATAGCCTGTCCTCAGGTCTATCTTGGAGAACACACAAGCGCCTTGAAGTTGGTCGAACAGGTCATCAATCCTTGGTAGGGGATACTTATTTTTGATCGTCACTTGGTTCAACTGTCTGTAATCGATGCACAGTCTTAGCGATCCATCTTTCTTCTTAACAAACAGCACCGGAGCTCCCCATGGTGAAGCACTGGGGCGGATAAATCCTTTATCCAAAAGCTCTTGCATCTGTACCTTCAACTCCTTCAACTCCGACAACGACATCCTATACGGTGCTTTCGAGATCGACTCTGTTCCAGGTGCCAGTTCAATCACGAATTCTACCTGACGCTCAGGTGGCAATCCAGGCAACTCTTGAGGAAATACATCCGGATACTCACTCACTACCGGCACTTCCTCTAACTTCATTTCTTGAGCAGTCGAATCCAACACTGATGCCAAAAATCCCAGGCAACCTTCATCCATTAACTTGGTCGCTTCTAAAGATGAGATCCAAGGAATCGACGTTCCTCCACGATTTCCCTTAAATTCATACCCAGGGTGGCCTACTGGGTTTAGCTGTATGATACTCCTACTACAGTCTACCACTGCACCATGCCTAACTAGCCAATCCATGCCAACAATCACGTCGAAATCGTACATGGGCAGAACGGCTAAGTCAATTTCTTCTTGCCTATCGCCCAGAGCTAACTTACACCCTTTACATTCTAACGCAATAATTACTCTATCCTTCAACGGGGTGGTTACATGCAAGGTCACATCCAATGGCTTAACATTCATCCCAGACAACTCAACAAAACGTGCAGATACGAAAGAGTGCGACGCTCCCGGATCAAACAAGGCATAAGCGGTATGACCACAGAGAGAAACGGTACCTGTGATCACCCCTGGCGCATTCTCAGCGTCCTTGCGCGCCATTGCATATACTCGTCCCTGAGCAGGCGGACGGTTCTGGTTTCCTTGCGGAGCATTCACCATCTGCGGTTGTTGCTGGAATGGGGGTCTCTGACCTTTCCTCGGGCAGTTCCTCAGAATATGCCCCGTTTGGCCACATCTAAAGCAGCCTCCAGTTTTCCTTGGGCAAGGGCTGTTCCCATGCCTCCTGCCACAGTCACGGCAGACCTGATTCCCAGAGAACGATGGTTTTCCCAAGGTTCTCCTTGCAGGTGGAACGAACCTGCGGTTGTCCTTCATTGGCCTCTTGCCAAAGTCTTTAAAGTTCCCTCTTGGCACAAACCGCGACCCAGGTGCGGTGGCCTTTTCTTGCAGATCCCGCTCTATCGCCAGGGCTCGCTCATAGATCTCATTGTAGTCCTTTAGCCCAGTGGCGATGATCATACTCTTCAACTCGGGCCTCAATCCTTCCCTGAATCTCCTGGCCTTATCCCATGGGTCGTCAATCAGCCTTCGTGCGAACTTGGACAGCCTGGCAAATTCGCCCTCATATTGGTCCACAGTCAGCGATCCTTGGCGGAGCCTGATGAACTCTTCCATTTTCCTTTCCTGGGCTGCCTCAGAGAAATACTTTCCATTAAAGGCTGCACAGAAAACAGCCCAGTTTGGCCTCATGCCATCCGGAAAGACTCGCCCTCTAGTGGCCTTCCACCAGTCATCTGCAGTACCCTGAAGTTGATAAGTTGCCAACGAGACTTTCTCCTCATCTGCGCAACCCAACACGGAGAAAGCCTTCTCCAGCTGCTCGATCCACAAGGCAGCTACCTCAGGACCACCACTGCCATCAAACCTCGACGGCTGCAACTTCAGAAACTGCTCCACAATGTGATGAGTCTGACGTCCTCCATTTCCATGCCCATTGCCTCCATTGGCTCCATTTGCAGCAGCCAAGGCGGCCTCAGCTGCTTGGGCAACAGTGGCAGCTCTCTCAGCAGCTTGCCTAGCCATCAAGTTACTCACTTCAGTCAGAACTCTCATCATTTCTTCGATTCTGGGGTCCCCTTCAGACTCAGGAGCCCTCGAGCTCGATGCACCAGCAGTCGGTCTTCTGCCCCTATTGCTCATCCTTGCTAAAACTCACACCTAAAACAAACGAAATTCCCATTCAGGAATTCGAAATTCTAAATCTAGCAACCAAGCTTTCGTCTACTGTCGCGTCCACTGACATGTATATGCATGTAAATAATCGCTGCAGCTTAAATGCAGTTGAACCCGGTCGACATCTAGACTCAACCCTGCAAATGCATAACCCAGGCCACTCTGTTCGCAACCTCAACTAGAAGCCTGTCGGGAGCCGCTTCCTTGATCAGGTCTTTGCCCCGGCGACCACTCCCCGCCCTCATCGTTTCTTGGTGCGAACAGTTGTCCTAAGAAATTCATAGACAAAGAGAATCCCACTCCACGTGTCCCATACCACGCTTCATCACAGTTTTTAGACGTCCCGTCAATCCTGTCCCATACCAGGCTGACGGTCACCAAATCCAACAACATGAATGCATGCATTTCTTTCAAAATCCAAATCTCCTTTTTAACAACTTTCATTTGTAAACCATTTTGCCTTTAATGCAGAAGTCATGCAATGTATGATGGTCAGACAGCGCGCGACAGCCGACTAGGCATACAACCACATGCAGTACCTTACAGACTAGCATTCAGCAATCAGCATCCAAACGCCCAACTCATGGGGCTCTGCCTTAGAACCTTACCTCAGGTCCTGACGCACCTGCAGCTTAGCACAAAATACCTTGTCCAAAGGCTACTCTAGACAATCGATTTCGCTAAGCAATCACATGCGCCAATCAAATCATGCATTCTACCCTTCCTAATTCTTAGGTCTAGGGTCTGTCTGGCTATCTACCCCAAAATCATCAGCCTTATCACTCCAAAACCTCGAACGGTCTCGTATCGAGCTGACCTTGCTCTGATACCACTCGAACGGGGATGTCACGCCCCGGATCCCTACTCGGGAATGCGGCATCCCGTTCCTGCGGAAGATACACCCCGCGCTCATCTGGTTTACGCTACGCGACGGCCCAGGATTATTTTCTCTTCGTCGCGACCAGACGACGCAACTTGCGCCAAATTCTCACACCTGCAGAAGCGTGCCTCCTATCCATACACACAAGCATACATAGCAAAGGGGTAGCATGGACAAGATAAACATAAACAACATTTCATAAATACGATTAGCGTTAGGTACAGACTACCAAAAGAAAACCACTAGCTGTAGATCATCCTACGCTCTACTAATCCTCAAAACATCGGGATTCTGCCATAACTCAGTCCTCCTCGTCGGAATCCTCCACAGGGTCCTCCTCTGGATCCTCCTCCTCGGTATCCATCGCATCGCCCTCCTCGTGGCCATCTATCTCGGAGCGCCCTGGAGACGGCAACTCCTGCTTCGGGTCGGGGTCGATCACCTGGCCTCCATATTCTGCAGGCTGGAGCCAAAACGGGTCCTCCTCCATGGGAATCGGGGAATCTCTCTGGGGTCCCTCAAAGCCATGTAGGCCCTCTCTAAACCAAGCCTCAAACCTATGGGGCACCAAATAAGGACCTCCCTGATCTACGAGTACAGTCGTCACATGCCTATGCCACAGGGTAGCGTGCATATCAAAATGGAGGGTAACCTGGGTGTCCATCTGGATCGGCAGACCAAAAAGCATCGGTGGCGCATCCATCACTAGCGACCTGGATCTGAAAAAGGGTGGCAACCAACGCCAGTGAGTCGAGGACTCAGCAAGCTCACCACTAATCCTAGCGTAGGGTAGGATATACAAGTGGGGTCGGTCCTAACCAGTAACTAGGGTTTGGTACCCGGAGTCCAACGCTCTCGATCTCCCCAGTTTTCATCACACCTCATATAGTCGGTACGAGTTTCATCACAATGGTTCATGCAATAAAGACGGGCAATGTCAACAATCAGCAATCATGGTATGCAATGCCACAGGCCTCAAACGGCCATCATAGATCCCAAGGATCAGCCCGCATATCACTCCAATTCCCATCAGGGCTCTACCAACAGTGCCACACGGCATAAATCTCGGTGCCACATAGGCCCGTACCACACTGCGTTTCTGACGCCTTACGTTGGTCTCCCTTTTCTCTCCACTTCCCCTCAAGGCACAATCTCATGTCACATCTCCAGTGACTCATGCAATGCTCTGAATGTATGCAGGGCCCAGATGATCACATCAATAACTCAACACAGAGCATGCATGCCAATAATCATAAGTGCAAGACAGAGCATATCAATCGACCAACTGATACATCTCATGATCAACGAGCCAAGCAGACATAGATCAATTATCTCTATCCACAAAGTTTCGATAACCCAAGTCCGCCTTACATCATAAACAAAAGACTACTATACTATCAATTATCCAAGGACAATTCACTAATCGAGCCCATATAAACCAAGGTCTAATCTAATGAAGGGCCTCTAATTAATCAAGCTAAGTTCGACTGGGCCTAAGGCCCACTTCAATAGTCGAGGTCCAATAACTAATTCTTAAATTAATTCATATGGGTTGGGCCTATTATTTTATTAATTTCGTGCAAGGCCCAAGCCCATTTCAAAAGGTTTACTATTCAAGCCCATATTCATTATTTTAGGCCCAATTCAAGTACCCAAGCCCATATACATTTTTGGATTTCATTCTTAAATTTTCATGGACTTAATTTAGGCCCAATTTAAGTGGATTTTCGTCCATTAATGGCCCACTAACTAGATTTGGCCCATTTTGATTAGTTTTGGCCCAATTACTTGATTCTTAAGGCTTTCAAGCCCATTAGTGCCCTTTGGCCCATTATGTACACGCCTAGACCCACATTTACAGCCCACCAATCATGTTTTCAAGGCCCATTAGGATGGTGGATATCAACCATTAGTAAGTCCATTAGTTGTATTTAGGCCCGGTAGCTCGGATTAGGTCCGATTCAAGTGGTTTAAGTCTCGAGGCCCATAAATCTCTTTCGGTCCACCCTACTCACGCCTAGGCCGAACACTCACAGCCACGCATACCACATTTCCAGCCCTCTACAAGTCTTCAAACGCTTAGTTTAACCTCTTGCACCAAGCACATAACACAACCTTACTTGTCTAGGCTCGAACCGTGCAATCTCTTTACTAAAATCATCATAATCGGCCTCTATTGGCGTTCCACAAACGTATATTACTAACCTAAACCAAGATTAGGGGTAGAGCTTACCGGAAAATGGGGCGGAAATGACGACGACGACGGGCGGAGCAAGAATGGCCGTGAGGGCTTTTCGACCTACAAGGAGGATCGGGTTGGCTTGATCGACAAACGGCTTTAAAGGGTCATGGAAAATGAAAACAAGGGAGCTTGGAATACTTACCAAGGAGTGAGGATGGTTGACGGTGAGGAGCGGTGGCCGAACGACGATGATCGACGACGACGAAGGCGGCTACACAAGGGCCACCGAGAGAGAGATGGACGGTGAGGTTGAGGTGTGGTTTCAAGGGCTCTCATGGCCACGGGACAACAAGGAGAAGGGAGGAGAGAGGCTTACCTCGAGGTGGCGACGACGGAGGAGAATGACGGACAACGGCGGCTCGCGGTGGAGGAGTGCTCGGGCGGCACGGCAACGGGAGGGAGAGAAGCCGAGAGAGAGTTGAGAAGGGAAGAGAGGTTTCGGGAGGGAGAGTGAGGGAGAGAGAGTGCCGAATGAGAGAATGAGGGGTGAGGAGAGAGAGAAGAGAGTTTATTCAAGATAAAATAAAAATTCAAATGAAGGAAGTGGGGTGGTTGAAATAGTGACTTGGATTAGATTATGTACTCTTGATGTACTTGGATTTGACTTGATGGATTGCCTTGGAAATTGTGCCATGGTTGACCGGTGGATTTGATTGATTGATTGACAAGACAGTTGATTGATTTGACAACTGATTTGACTTGCCTCGATTTGCGTGCCAAATGCACCGATCGGGTCTCGAGCGCGAACGAATTTTAGACAGGATTTGATTTTGATTAGTCGAATCTACTCTCAAAAATCCTAATTCTATTAATCCTAAGGACTGAGCATTTACCGGGGGCATTTCGGTAATTTTCCATTGACGTCTTGCTTCTCGACGTACACCGGCTGTCTGCCCTTCTGGCGACATTTCTGAAACTGACTTTATTTCGTAATTGTGTTTGTCTTACTAATTCGATTGTCCGAAGTCGGATTTCATTTCGTGATCAATTTCATTAATTTACGACTCTGTCTCTGTCTCAGACCAACGGGCGGCTGTTTGGAAAATTCTCCCCAGTTAGCCTTTCCCCTTCGGTTGGTCATCTCAGGGTAGCTAATCCTGAGTGAGCGTCGATCAGAGGGTATTAACGAAGTGTTTCCATTCATTCAGAAATTCCGATAATTGGGTCGAATTTTCAGACTGTCACACGGATCCCACGGATCATGCTCAGGCCTCAACCGGCCATAATAGATCAAGCCCGCCTATCACTCCAAATCCCATCAGGGCACATCCAACAGTGCCATCCGGCCAAAGTCACAACTGCGTCCTCAGACGCCTTACGTTGGCTACTCCCTTGTCCCTCCATTTCCCCCACATAACATGCATCTGGGGCTCATTCTCATGTCACAACTCTGGTGGCTCATTCAATGCTCTCAATGAATGCGGCCTAGATATTAGTAAATAGGAATTCCATCACAGAGCATGCATGCAATGATACATAAGCACGGGAACAGAGCACAATAAGGAATCATACGAGTCATTTACTACGTTGCCAGACAAGCCTCACGTTGGCCCAATGCTCTATGATTAGTTCCCCAAGCAAACCAAACCTGTTAACATCGTCTCAGAAACTCACTAATTTGGAACTCGGTCCAGACAATCTCAACAATCCGATCGAACTCAGTAGCTAAGGTTAGTTCCCAGGGAATTAGTAAGCCACGGTTAATGATTTAGTGTTTTAATAAACCCTTGAGAATAATTAAATTAGGCTTAGCTTAGGTTAGGGCCTAATTTATTTATTTAAGTTCAATTGGGCCTAAGGCCCGTTCTAAGGTTCGAGGCCCATTAATTTATCCTTAATTCACATATATAATTCGGGCCCATTATTATTATTAAATTCGTGTAGGGCCCAAGCCCATTTCTAAAAATTAACGTATTAAGCCCAATTCGACTATTTTAGGCCCAATTTGCTATCCTAAGTCCATATACCCTATTGGACCTCATATTTTAATATACAAAACACAACTTCAACCCAATTAATCTCTATTTTCGTCCATAGGTAGCCCACCACTCAAATTTGGCCCAATTCAATTTGTTTCGGCCCAATTAGCTTATTTATTTTGTCCATTAGCAAGTCCGTTCAAACATTTTAGGCCCGTTAACTTGTTTTGGGCTAAACTTGCCTAATTTAAGTTCTCGAGCCCAAGGATCATACACGGCCCATTCCTCCCACGCCTACATCACTCAATGGCAGCCCATAATAACCATTTCGAGGCCCGTTTTATTCCTCAAGCCCACGTACAAGGCCCGGCCGAAACATGTTCCAACTTGCCTTAACCCAATCAACTACATTCCCTCATTATTTACACTATCTGCTTGCCATAAACCTCTAGCAACCCAAACATGTTCGCATACGTCAAGCCTAAGCTAGAATTAGAGGTTAAGCTTACCCGAATGTGGCTGAGCTAGGCGGCGACAACGTCGGGGATGGGGCGGACGACGGTGAAGCTCTCGGCCTAGGAAGAAACGGCCGAGTTTGGGTCAACAAACAAGGTCCCATGACCATGGAAAGAAAGGGAAACGAGCTTAGGATACTTACCAAGGAGTGAGGGGGATCGGTGATGAGGGACGGCGGCTGAGCGACGGAGGAGACGACGGCGATGCGGATGGTGGCTGAACGACGGGACCGAGAGAGAGAGAGAGAGAGAGAGAGAGAGAGAGAGAGAGAGAGAGGTGAGGTCGGGTCGGGGTCAACCAAGGCCACGAAAACGGGAGGAGAGGGAGTGAGGGAGCTTACCTAGGCGAGGAGATGAGGGATGATGATGGACGACGACGGCGGAATCGGGCGGTGGAGCTCCTCGGGCGGCCGAATGAAGGAAGAAAATGAGAGGAGGAAGAAGAAGAAATGAAGGTGAGGGGAGAGTGTCACGCCCCGGATCCCTATTTGGGAACGCAACATCCCGTCCCTGCGGAAGATACACCTCGCGCTCGCCTGGTTTCCAAGGTTCGGCGGCCCAGGATGAATCTCTTCGTCGCAACCAGATGACGCGTCCTCAGTAAACTTACGAACCTGCGGAAGCGTGCCTCCTATCCACACGCACACGAGCATACATAACAAAGGGTAGCATAGACAGGGTAAATACAAACAGCACTATATACATATCAAGCGTTAGGTACAGACCCCAAAAAGAAGCCACAACCTACAGACCAACCTACGCTCATGCAACTCAAAAACACTAAACCACTGCCAGGAACTCAGTCCTCCTCCGGCTCCTCATCGGAATCCTCCACTGGGTCTTCTTCTGGATCCTCTTCATCGGTATCCATGGCATCGCCCTCCTCGTGGCCATCAATCTCAGATCGTCCAGGGGACGGCAACTCCTGCAGTGGGTCGGGGTCAATCACCTGGCCTCCATACTCAGCAGGCTGCAGCCAAAATGGGTCCTCCTCCATGGGTATCGGGGAATCTCGCTAGGGTCCCTCAAAGCCATGAAAGCCCTCCCTAAACCACGCCTCGAACCTATGGGGTACAAGGTAGGGTCCACCCTGATCTACTAGTACAGTCGTCACATGCTTATGCCATAGAGTAGCGTGCATGTCAAAATGGAGGGTGATGTGAGTATCCATCTGAATCGGCAGTCCAAAAAGCATCGGGGGTGCAGCCATCACTAGCGTCCAGGATCTAAAAAAGGAAGGTAACCACCACCAGTGAGTCGAGGACTCAGCAAGCTCATCACTAATCCTAGCGTAGGGTAGGATATACAAGTGGGGTCGGTTCTAACTAGTATCTAGGGTTCAGGGTTCAGAGTCCAACCACTCTCGATCTCCCAAGATACTAGAACCCATCGTAACCAACACGAACCACATAATAATACAAGTTAAACAATACAGACGGGCAATATCAAACAATCAGCAATCATGTTATGCAATGCTGTAGGCCTCGAGCGGCCATCACGGATCCTACGGATCAGCTCGCCTATCACTCCAATTCCCATCAAGGCTCAATCTCATTGCCACACGGCAAATACCACACTGCGTTTCTGACGCCTTACGTTGGTCTCCCTTTTCTCTCCATTTCCCCATCTTGGGCACATTCTCATGTCACACCTTCGGTGACTCATGCAATGCTCTGCATGTATGCGGGGCCCAAATGATTGCATCAGTGATTCAAATATAGAGCATGCATGCCAAAGCACACAAGTATAAGAACAGAGTACATCAATTGATCGTCTAATAAATCTCATGTTCATCATGCCAAACGATCCTAGGATTAGGGTTATATACTCAGACCCTCGATCATCTAGGCCCGCCTTAACATCTTACTCGCGATCCTGTCATAATATCGCTCACCATAGGCAATCCCCAAATTGAACCCACATGGACCCAGGGTTTAACCTAAGTAAGGGTCTAATTAATTAAGTTAAGTTCGATTGGGCCTAAGGCCCACTTCAAGATTTGAGGCCCATGATTTATTTCTTAAATTAAATATATGGTTTGGGCCCATTATTAATATTAAATTTCGTGTGGGCCTAAGCCCATTGTTAAAGGTTATCCATTTAAGCCCATTTCAACTATTTCAGGCCCAATTTGATAACCCAAGCCCATATATATCATTAGGCTTCATATTTTAATATTCAAAATTATAGATTAGGCCCAAATTAAGTAAATTTTCGTCCATTGAGGCCCACCATTATAATTTAAGCCCATCTTGCATCACTTGGGTCCAATTACTTGAATTAAAGGCTCCTAAGCCCATTATTATCCTTTGGCCCATTAAGGTACACGCTTAAGCCCACTAAATCAGCCCACTAATCATGTTTTCGGGGCCCATTCAGATTGTTAATCTCGTCCATTAGCAAGTCCATTAGGTTATCTTAGGCCCGTTAGCTTAATTTAGGTCTATCTTGCATAATTTAAGTCCCAAGCCCATTAACACATTTCGGTCCACCTCATACACGCCCAAGTCACTCATTCGCAGCCCAATGTACATGATTTCCAGCCCTCTCCAAATCTCTAAGCTCTTAGTTTAACCTAACACACTAATCGCCTTAACTAACATAACTTGCCTAACCTTTAACCATGCAATCTTCTCCGAAAATCACCACATTCAGTCCTCTATTTCACATTCCACCTACATATACTACCATCCTAAACCAAGATTAGTAGTAGAGCTTACCTATTGGAGCGGGACGGACGACGGCAACGAAGGAGGCCTACGGTGGCCGAAGGGATACTCACGGCCTACAAGGGAACAGCCGGGTTCGGGTCAGCAAACGGCTTCAAATGGCCATGGGAAATGAAGACGATGGAGCTTGGGATACTCACCAAGGAGTGAGGATGGTTGACGGTGAGGGACGGTGGCCGTTTGGCAGCGAAACAAACGGCGGTTGGGGCGGCCGGCTAGAGAACCCGAGAGAGAGAAAAGAGAGGTGAGGTCGGGGTTCATGGTGGCCTCAATGCCGTAGAAACCAGCAAGAAAATAGGCATGAAAACTCACCTAGACGGCGGTGTGGAAGGATGAAGGCCGACGGTGACGACGGGGAGCGGTGACGGCGGCTCCGGCGGACGGTGGGGAGGAGGCCGACGGCAAGGAGAAAGAAGGAGAAGAAAACGAAGAGGAGAGGGGGAGAGGGGATGCTCGGCCGAATGGGAAGAGTGAGGGAGGAGAGAGAGAGAAGAGAGCTTTATCCTAAAATTCAAAACAAGATAGTGGGTTAGGTGAAATAGTGTTATGGATTGATGTTTTACATGATAGGTGTGACATTGTACTTAGATTTGATTGAAAGATTGCCTAGGGAATCGAACATTGATTGACTGATTGATTTGATTGATGGATTGACAAGACATCGATTGATTTGACAACTGATTTGACTTGCCTCGATTTGCGTGCCAAATGCACCGATCGGGTCCCGAGCGCGAACGAAAATCAGACAGGATTTGATTTCGATTGATCAAATCTACTCTCAAAAATCCTAATTCAACTAATCCTAAGGACTGAGCATTTACCGGGGGCATTTCGGTAATTTTCCAATCACGTCTTGCTTCTCGACGTTCACCGGCTGTCTGCCCTTCTGGCGACAATTCAGAAACTGATTTCAGTTCTTAATTGTGTTTATCTTGCTAATTCGATTGTCCATCGTCGGATTTCATTTCGTGGTCAATTTCATTAAATAACGACTCTGTCTCTGTCTCAGACCAACGGGCAGCTGTTTGGAAAATTCTTCCCAGATAGCCCTTTGCCTTCGGTTAGTCACCTCAGGGTAGCTAATCCTGAGTGAGCATCGATCAGAGTGTATTAACGAAGTATTTCCATTCATTTAGAATTTCCGATAATCGGGTTGAATTTTCAGACTGTCACAAAGAGAGAGAAGGGGCCGGCCGAAACATGTATAGGGGAGGGAGAGAGAGAATGCAAGTTATTACTCAAAATTCAAATAAACTAAGTTAGTGGAGTAGGTAGAATAGTGGTTTGGATTGACTTGTACTTGATTGAATGACACTTGATGGACATGATGGATTGCCTTGGAAATTGTGCCATGAATGATTGATGGTTGGACAAGACATCGATTGATTTGACAACTGATTTGACTTGTCTCGATTTGCGTGCCAAATGCACCGATCGGGTCCCGAGCGCGAACGAATTTCAGACAGGATTTGATTTCGAATTAACGAATCTACTCTCAAAAATCCTAATCCAACTAATTCTAAGGACTAAGCATTTACCGGGGGCATTTCGATAATTTTCCAATCACGTCTTGCTTCTCGACGTACACCGGCTAACTGCCCTTCTGGCAGCGTTTCTGAAACTGACTTCATTTCTTAATTGTGTTTATCTTACTAATTCGATTGTCCGTTGTCGGATTTCATATTGTGGTCAATTTCATTAAATATCGACTCTGTCTCTGTCTCAGACCAACGGGCGGCTGTTTGGGAAATTCTTCCTAGATAGCCTTCCCTCTTCGGTTAGTCGTCTCAGGGTAGCTAATCCCGAGTGAGCGTCAATCAGAGTGCATTAATTAAGCATTTCCATTTATTTAGAAATTCCGATATTTGGGTTGAATTTTCAGACTGTCACAACTATTGTTTCCCAAGTTGCAAAAGCTGTAGCGGACACCGTGAACGGGGCCAATGAGAAGGATAGGATTAATAGAAATGTGAAATGGACTCCGTTAAATGCATTAGTGAGTGGAACAATTTTTGAGGATGAAAGTTATCCAAGTGTAATGGAAGTAGTAGGCTTGAAGAAATTACCCTCTTGATAAAATGGCAAGGAAAAGGCAATTGCTTTGCTAAGGTACTAAGATGATGAGGGTGCTCAAGAGGAAGGTGGAAAATTTCCTCAAGCTTCATCAAAAGTGAACGTTTGTGGTCAAGTACGAAAGCAAAATGTGAGGAATTTTAGAGGGAGTGTCAAGGGAATAAAGATACCCTTATTGGATGGGACGAGAAGGTGCTTAAGCATGGCCAGTAAGACCTTCAAGGGGTAAGGTTGTTCGTAGTGGTGAATAACAAGACAGACATTGCCGTAACAAAGAGGATAATGGCAGGAATTAGTTCTTGAGATTTATGTATGGTCGAAGGATGGTGTAATCCCTGCGATAAAGTATTTCGATCTCGTTAATGGTCATAGTCGGTTCAAGAAAGAGAGCCATGTACTAAATGGTTAGCTGGTAAATTACAGCCTTTGGACAACTTTGATGTAGGTTGCATTAGCGCTTGTATTGCAAGAGTGTCTGTCTATGAACTCGCCTAATGGAAATAATATAGTAATGAGATGGTAGGCATTTGTGGACTATATACATTGAAGCTCAGATACATGTTGGAGGATAAGCTTGAAAATAGAGGTTTAGGGTTGAATCCTGGGAGTTTGATGGATAGTTGTTTGGGACGCTGATCAATGTGAAGTTGTAGTGCCTTGATAGTTTTAGTCGTTGAATCTCATGAGTGGTCAGAGTGAAGGTACAATCGAGATTCTCTAATAAATTGATGGGCATTAGAAAAGCTCATGTGCAAAGTCGAATTGAAGTATATGCTCAAAGCTTAATGGCGTAATATATTAATAAAGGACTAGCCAAAGTAGACAATCGTGATTAAGAACTATTGATACCCAAACTTGAGGATATATTGTAGTGATTTAACAGGTTTGTGACAGTAAGCTTAGGAGATAAACTTTTGAATCCGAATCGTGGGAGCTTAGGGGATGACCTGCTCAAGAACATGATGATTGTGAGGATGTTTCGAGTTTATATGATGATCAGGATGTAAAGTGTATAGATTTGATATAAGTAAGTGACCTACGAGGCGTACCAATCATTGAAAGAGATGAGAAAAACCTGAGTTGCCCTGGAATGGCATAAGAATGAGCGACTGGTGAAAAATGGTGACAATGATATCCTGATAGGCTTGAATTTGGAGGTTCTAATGGTTAGCCTTGGGAAATAGATCGGAGTCATGGAATTGCAAAGGCTCGATGTTGGAAGACTATATACTTGAATTGTGTCAAACCTTGATGGTTTAGATGGGACCCTTACTCAAAGCTCTAGATGATTGGATAAGATTCATAATGAGGCAAATGGTAAACCTAGACCATGAGCCAATTGGATTGCATGAGTTTGGTTCGTAATGAGGGGCGACAGGTAAAGCGTTGCGTTAGTTGGGATTTAAGTAGTCGACTCTGGAGATGATCATTGCCTATGGTGTCATGCCCCGAACCCTAATCGGGCACACGACATCCCATTCCTGCGGAAGATTCTCATCCTCGCTCGTCGAGTTTACGATACGCGACGGCCCAGGAGAACCTATCGTCGCGACCAGACGATGCGTCCTTCATCGAACTCTCGTACCTCCGGAAACGTGCCTCCTATCCATACATACATACTGTCACGCCCCGGATCCCTATTCGGGAACGCAGCATCCCGTCCCTGCGGAAGATACACCTCGCGCTCGCCTGGTTTCAAAAGTTCGACGGCCCAGGACGAATCTCTTCGTTGCAACCAGACGACGCGTCCTCAGTAGACTTACGAACCTGCGGAAGCGTGCCTCCTATCCTTACACACAAGCATGCATAGCAAAGGGTAGCATAGACAAGGTAAATACAAACAGCATTATATACATATCAAGCGTTAGGTACAGACTCCAAAAAGAAACCACAACCTGCTGCCTAACCTACGCTCTCACTAACATCAAAATACCAGACCAGCATCAGAAACTCAGTCCTCCTCAGGCTCCTCGTCGGAATCCTCCACGGGGTCCTCTTCTGGATCCTCCTCATCTGTATCCATGGTATCGCCCTCCTCTTGGCCATCAATCTCAGATCGTCCCGGGGACGGCAACTCCTGCAGTGGGTCGGGATCGATCACCTGGCCTCCATACTCGGTAGGCTGCAGCCAGAATAGGTCCTCCTCCATGGGTATCGGGGAATCTCTCTGGGGTCCCTCAAAGCCATGAAGGCCCTCTCTAAACCAAGCCTCAAACCTATGGGGCACTAAGTAAGGACCTCCCTGATCTACGAGTACAGTCGTCACATGCCGATGCCACAGGGTAGCGTGCATATCAAAATGGAGGGTGATCTGAGTGTCCATCTGAATCGGCAGTCCAAAAAGCATCGGGGGTGCAGCCATCACTGGCGTCTGGGATCTGAAAAGGGAAGGTAACCACCACCAGTGAGTCGAGGACTTAGCAAGCTCACCACTAATCCTAGCGTAAGATAGGATATACAAGTGGGGTCGGTCCTAACCAGTATCTAGGTTTCAGGGTCCGGGATCCAACCACTCTCGATCTCCCAAGATACTATAGCCCATCGAAACTGTCACGAACCACATAATAATACAAGTTGTACTGTCACGACCCTAATCCCCTCTCGGGAACGCGGCATCCCGTTCCTGCGGAAGATACACCTCGCACTCGCCTGGTTTGACGGTATGCGACGGCCCAGGAAATTTTTCACTTCGTCGCAACCAGACGACGCAGCCTTCAACGAACCTTCATACCTGCGGAAGCGTGCCTCATATCCATTCACACAAGCATACAAGCAAAAGGGTAGCATAGACAGAGTAAATACAAACAGCACTATATACATATCAAACGTTAGGTACATACCCCAAAAAGAAGCCACAACCTACAGACGGACCTACTACGCTCATGCAAATTCCAAAACACTAAACCACTGCCAGGGACTCAGTCCTCCTCCGGCTCCTCATCGGAATCCTCCACTAGGTCTTCTTCTGGATCCTCCTCATCGGTATCCATGGCATCTCCCTCCTCGTGGCCATCAATCTCAGATCGTCCCGGGGACGGCAACTCCTGCAGTGGGTCGGGGTCGATCACCTGGCCTCCATACTCAGCAGGCTGCAGCCAGAATGTGTAACAGTCTGAAAATTCGACCCAAATATCGGAATTTCTAAAGGAATGGAAACACTTCGTTAATACCCTCTGATCGACGCTCACTCAGGATTAGCTACCCTGAGATGACCAACCGAAGGGGAAAGGCTAACTGGGGAGAATTTTCCAAACAGCCGCCCGTTGGTCTAAGACAGAGACAGAGTCGTAAATTAATGAAATTGACCACGAAATGAAATCCGACTTCGGACAATCGAATTAGTAAGACAAACACAATTAAGAAATAAAGTCAGTTTCAGAAATGTCGCCAGAAGGGCATACAGCCGGTGTACGTCGAGAAGCAAGACGTCAATGGAAAATTACCGAAATGCCCCCGGTAAATGCTCAGTCCTTAGGATTAATAGAATTAGGATTTTTGAGAGTAGATTCGACCGATCGAAATCAAATCCTGTCTAAAATTCGTTCGCGCTCGAGACCCAATCGGTGCATTTGGCACGCAAATCGAGGCAAGTTAAATCAGTTGTCAAATCAATCAAATGTCTTGTCAATCAATCAATCCCATCATGGCACAATTTCCAAGGCAAGTCAATCATGGTTCAATTCCCAAGAATGTCAATCAACATGTCAAAGTACTAAATCAAATCCTAGTCACTATTCCCTTACTATTCACTACCTAACCCACTTACCCCTTCCACTTAACTCTCTTCTCTCTCTCCCCTCCCTCACTTTTCATTTTCGGCACCCCCCCTCTCTCTCTCTCTCCCTTTCCCGAAAGCTCTCTCTCCCTCTCCTCCCCTTTGCTTCGTCCGACCGTGCCGCCGCAAGCCGCCGCCGTTCCGCCGCCTTGCCGCCACCGTCGGCCACCCCTCTCCCTTGGCACGCCTTGGTAAGTCTCCCTAGCTCATTCTTGTTCATTTCCCACGGCTTGGACCCCCACGAAAAGCCCGAAACAGCCCGCCTCCTCATCGTCGTTTTCTTCGTCGTTTCGCTTCCATTTGAACCCGAACTTGTTCCACCTTGTTTCCTTGCATCCCTCATGTCTTTGGCTTGGCAAATGGTCACCTTAGGACCCTTGGAACTCCGTGGAACCGCCGGAACAGCCACCGTTGCCGCCGCTTCCCTCCCTAAGCCGTGAGCTCCAACCGGCCGTTCCTTTCTCCGCCTCGCGTCGTCGTCATTTCCAACCCATATCCGGTAAGCTCTACCCCTAATCTTTGTTTAGGTTAGTAATATACATTTGTGGAATGTTAATAGAGGCCGATTATGATGATTTTAGTAAAGAGATTGCATGGTTCAAGCCTAGACAAGTAAGGTTGCGTTATGTGCATGGTGCAAGGGGTTAAACTAAGAGTTTGGAGGCTTGTAGAGGGCTGGAAATGTGGTATACAAGGCTGTGGAAATTCGGTCTAGGCGTGTATAGGGTGGACCGAAAGGGATTAATGGGCTTCGAGACTTAAATCACTTGAATCGGACCTAATACGAGCTACCGGGCCTAAATACAACTAATGGACTTACTAAGGGTTGATATCCACCATCCGAATGGGCCTTGAAAACATGATTAGTGGGCTGCAAATGTGGGCTTAGGCGTGTACTTAATGGGCCAAAGGGAACTAATGGGCTTGGAAGCTTTAAAAATCAAGTAATTGGGCCAAAACTAATCAGAATGGGCCAAATCTAGCTAGTGGGCCACTAATGGACGAAAATCCACTTAAATTGGGCCTAAATTAAGTCCATGAACATTAAAGAATGAAACCAAAAAATGTATATGGGCTTGGGTACTCAAATTGGGCCTAAAATAATGAATATGAGCTTGAATAGTAAACCTTTAGAAATGGGCTTGGGCCTTGTACGAAATTAATAAAAATAGGCCCAACCCATATGAATTAATTTAAGAATTAATTATTGGACCTCAACTATTGAAGTGGGCCTTAGGCCCAGTCGAACTTAGCTTGATTAATTAGAGGTTCTTAATTAGATTAGACCTTGATTTATATGGGTTGGATTAACGAGTTGCCCTTGAGTAAGTGATGACAATGACAGACTCTTGTATGAGATGTAAGGTGAATTTAGATGATCGAGACTTTGAAAGTAGAGGCCTACGATCCATGCCTGTTTGGTTGATGAACGTGAGGTTCACTGATCGATTGAATGATGTGCTCTACTCCTGCACTTGTATTTATTTGCATGCATGCTCTATGTTGAGTTATTGATGTGATCATCTGGGCCCTGCATACATTCAGAGCATTGCATGAGTCACTGGGAATGTGACATGAGATTTTGCCCTGAGGGGAAGTGGAGAGAAAAGGGAGACCAACGTAAGGCGTCAGAAACGCAGTGTGGTACGGGCCTATGTGGCACCGAGATTTATGCCGTGTGGCACTGTTGGTAGCGCCCTGATGGGAGACGGAGAGAAAAGGGAGGCCAGCATAAGGCGTCCGAGACGCAGCGTGGCATGCCGTGTGGCACTGTTGGTAGAGCCCTGATGGGAATTGGAGTGATAGGCGGGCTGATCCTCGGGATCTATGATGGCCGTTTGAGGCCTGTGGCATTTGCATACTATGATTGCTAATTGTTGATATTGCCCGTCTGTATTGTATGAATTGTTATGATGAACCTCGTATTGGCTACATGAGGGGTGATAATAACTGGGGAGATCGAGAGCGTTGAACTTTGAATCCTGAACCCTAGTTACTGGTTAGGACCGACCCCACTTGTATATCTTACCCTACGCTAGGATTAGTGGTGAGCTTGCTGAGTCCTCGACTCACTGGCGTTAGTTGCCACCTTTTTCAGATCCAGGTCGCCAGTGATGGACATGCCACCGATGCTTTTTGGTCTGCCGATCCAGATGGACACCCAGGTTACCCTCTATTTTGATATGCACGCTACCCTGTGGCATAGGCATGTGACGACTGTGCTCGTAGATCAGGGAAGTCCTTACTTAGAGCCCCATAGATTCGAGGCTTGGTTTAGAGAGGGCCTACATGGCTTTGAGGGACCCTAGAGAGATTCCCCGATTCCCATGGAGGAGGACCCGTTTTGGCTCCAGCCTGCGGAATATGGAGGCCAGGTGATCGACCCCGACCCGAAGCAGGAGTTGCCGTCTCCAGGGCGCTCCGAGATAGATGGCCACGAGGAGGGCGATGCGATGGATACCGAGGAGGAGGATCCAGAGGAGGACCCTGTGGAGGATTCTGACGAGGAGGACTGAGTTACGGCAGAATCCCGATGTTTTGAGGATTAGTTGAGCGTAGGATAATCTACAGCTAGTAGTTTCTTTTTGGGAGTCTGTACCTAACGCTAATTATATTTATGTAATGCTGTTTATGTCCATATTGTTTATGCTACCCCTTTGCTATGTATGCTTGTGTGTATGGATAGAAGGCACGCTTCCGCAGGTATGAGAGATTGGCGCAAGCCGCGTCGTCTGGTTGAGACGAAGAGAAAATATTCCTGGGCCGTCGCATAGCGTAAACCAGACGAGCGCGAGGTATATCTTCCGCAGGAACGGGATGCCGCGTTCCCGAGTAGGGATCCGAGGCGTGACAGAATGGCTCCTCCTCCATGGGTATCGGGGAATCTCGCTGGGGTCCCTCAAAGCCATGAAGGCCCTCCCTAAACCAAGCCTCGAACCTATGGGGTACAAGGTAGGGTCCACCATGTTCTACTAGTACAGTCGTCACATGCCTATGCCACAGGGTAGCGTGCATATCAAAATGGAGGGTGATGTGAGTGTCCATCTGAATCGGCAGTCCAAAAAGCATCGGCGGAGCGGCCATCACTGGTGACTTGGATCTGTAAAAGGAGGCAACCAACGCTAGTGAGTCGAGGACTCAGCAAGCTCACCACTAATCCTAGCGTAGGGTAGGATATACAAGTGGGGTCGGTCCTAACCAGTATCTAGGTTTCAGGGTTCAGGTTCCAACCACTCTCGATCTCCCAAGATACTATAACCCATCGTAATCAACACGAACCACATAATAATACAAGTTGTACAATACATACGGGCAATATCAAACAATTAGCAGTCATGTCATGCAATGCTGCAGGCCTCAAGCGGCCATCACGGATCCCATGGATCAGCCCGCCTATCACTCCAATTCCCATCAGGGCTCAATCTCAGTGCCACACGGCAAGTACCACAGTGCGTTTCTAACGCCTTACGTTGGTCTCCCTTTTCTCTCCATTTCCCCATCTTGGGCACATTCTCATGTCACATCTTCGGTGACTCATGCAATGCTCTGAATGTATGCGGGGCCCAAACGATTGCATCAGTAATTCAAACACAGAGCATGCATGCCAAAGTACACAAGTACAAGAACAGAGTACATCAATCAATCGTCTAATAAAATCTCATGTTCATCATACCATACGATCGTAAGATTAGTACTAGACATTCAGATTCTCGATCATCTAGGCTCACATTAACAACTTACTCGCGATCCGGTCATACTATTGCTCACCATAGGCGATTCCCTAATTGAACCCATATAAACCAAGGTTTAACCTAAGTAAGGGTCTAATTAATTAAGTTAAGTTCGACTGGGCCTAAGGCCCACTTCAAAGTTGAGGCCCAATAATAAATTCCTAAATTAAATCATATGGGTTGGGCCTATTATTTTATTAATTTCGCGTAAGGCCCAAGCCCATTTCCAAGGATTTATTATTTAAGCCCATTTCCTTTATTTTAGGCCCAAATTGATAACCCAAGCCCATATACACTTTTGGGTTTCATTCTTTAATGTTCATGGACATAGATTAGGCCCAATTTAAGTGGATTTCGTCCATTAGTGGTCCATTGGTTTGATTAGGCCCAATTAGTTTAGTTTTGGCCCAATTACTAGAAATAAAGGCTCCTAAGCCCAACACCTTACTTTGGCCCATTAAACCACACGCCTAAGCCCATCATTTCGGTCCATCAATCATGTTTTTGAGGCCCATTCAAGTTTCTAATCTCGTCCATTTGCAAGCCCACTAAAGTATTTTAGGCCCGTTTACTTATTTTAGGTTGAATTAGCCCTAATTAAGTCCCTTAGGCCCATTAGTTGGTTCGGCCCACTTTTCCACACGCCTAAGCCATTCCTCGCAGCCCATAGTCACATTTTTGAGCCCAATTCGCGAACTAGCAGCCTCCTCCTTCGGCCCACACAAGATTTCCACATGATAGCCTAATGTAAACTCCACCATAATCTCATATTCTCCTCACATCAAGCCTAACCAGCCTCTAACATATCATCCTACATGCATATACTACTAACCTAGGCTAGAATTAGTAGTAGAGCTTACCTATTTCGGCTCGGGACGACGACGAAAGCTGGAGAGGTACCGGGCGGCCGAGAGAGCTCACGGCAAGGGAGGAAGGGGCGGCGGGTACCGGCGGTTCCATGGGGCAACCAAGGCCTAAAAACATTAGCTTTACATGTTAGAATGGTGGGGAAGTGAGCGGAACAAGCTGGGACAGGCCGAATGGCCACGGTGAAGCATCGACGGAGGAAGAGCACGGGAAAGGGAGCGGCTGGTCGGGGTGTTTCACGGGTTCTCAAGCCAAGAATTTAGGAGTTTGACGTCTAGAAGGCTTACCAAGGTGATGAGGCAACGTGGAGGAGCCGACGGCGGCGAAACGATGAGGAAGCGACGGCGACGTGGGCGGCGGACGGGCGGTGCTCCACGGGCGGCCGAAGAAGAGAACGAAGGAGAAGAATGAGAGGAAAAAGAAGGAGAAATGAAGGAGAGGAGAGAGAGAGAAGGGGCCGGCCGAAACATGTATAGGGGAGGCAGAGAGAGAATGCAAGTTATTATTCAAAAATTCAAATAAACTAAGTTAGTGGAGTAGGTAGAATAGTGGTTTTGATTGACTTGTACTTGATTGAATGACACTTGAATGACTTGATGGATTGCATTGGAAATTGTGCCATGATGTGATTGATTGATTGACAAGACGTTTGATTGATTTGACAACTGATTTGACTTGCCTCGATTTGCGTGCCAAATGCACCGATCGGGTCCCGAGCGCGAACGAATTTTAGACAGGATTTGATTTCGATTGACCGAATCTACTCTCAAAAATCCTATTTCGGTAATTTTCCAATCGCGTCTTGCTTCTCGACGTTCACCGGCTGTCTGCCCTTCTGGCGACATTTCTGAAACTGAGTTCATTTCTTAGTTGTGTTTATCTTACTGATTCGATTGTCCAAAGTCGGATTTCATTTTGTGGTCAATTTCATTAAATAACGACTCTGTCTCTGTCTCAGACCAACGGGCGGCTGTTTGGAAAATTCTTCCTAGATAGCCTTTCTCCTTTGGTTGGTCAACTCAGGGTAGCTAATCCTGAGTGAGCGTCGATCAGAGTGTATTAACGAAGTATTTCCATTCATTTAGAATTTCCGATAATCGGGTCGAATTTTCAGACTGTCACATGTACAATACAGACGGGCAATGTCAAACAGTCAGCAATCATGTCATGCAATGCTGCAGGCCTCAAGCAGCCATCACGGATCCCACGGATCAGCCCGCCTATCACTCCAATTCCCATCAGGGCTCAATCTCAGTGCCACACGGCAAATACCACACTGCGTTTCTGACGCCTTACGTTGGTCTCCCTTTTCTCTCCATTTCCCCATCTTGGGCACATTCTCATATCACATCTTCGGTGACTCATGCAATGCTCTGAATGTATGCAGGGCCCAAACGATTGCATCAGTAATTCAAACACAGAGCATGCATGCCAAAGTACACAAGTACAAGAACAGAGTACATCAATCGATTGTCTAATAAGATCTCAGGTTCATCTTGCCATACGATCGTAAGGTTAGTACTAGACATTCAGATTCTCGATCCTCTAGGCTCGTATTAACATCATACTCGCGATCCGGTCATACTATTGCTCACCATGGCGATCCCCTAATTGAACCCATATAAACTCAGGTTTAACCTAAGTAAGGGTCTAATTAATTGAATTAGGTTCGACTGGGCCTAAGGCCCACTTCAAGGTTTGAGGCCCATAATTTATTTCTCAAATTAAATATATGATTTGGGCCCATTATTATTATTAAATTCGTGTGAGGCCCAAGCCCATCTTTAAAGATTTACTATTTAAGCCCATTTTCATTATTTTAGGCCCAATTTGATGACCCAAGCCCATAGACACTTTTGGGTTTCATTCTTTAATGTTCATGGACATAAATTAGGCCCAATTTAAGTGGATTTTCGTTCATTAGTGGTCCATTGGTTTGATTAGGCCCAATTAGCTTAGTTTTGGCCCAATTACCTGAAATAAAGGCTCCTAACCCCAGCACCTTACTTTGGCCCGTTAAACCCCACGCCTAAGCTCATCATTTCGGTCCATCAACCATGTTTTTGGGGCCCATTCAAGTTTCTAATCTCGTCCATTAGTAAGCCTATTAGGATAATTTAGGCCCGGTAGCTTATTTTTGGTCAAATTAGTACAAATCAAGTCCCCTAGGCCCATTAGTTCACTACGGCCTCTCACTCACACACCTACGTCACTCATTCGCAGCCCATAATCCATCTTTGACGGCCCAATTAATTATTCCCAAGGACCTCAAACTTGGCCCATGTCAATTCCTCCATACTTAGTCCAAGTTAACTAGTTTAACTCATGCATAATCACCCTTAAACTATTAACCACAACCCCTAACAACGCGAACCAAGCAAGCATACCACAAGCCTAGGCTAAGGTTAGTAGTGGAGCTTACCTATTGGAGCGGGACGGGCGACGGCAACGAAGGAGGCCCACGGTGGCCGAGGGAGCTCACTGTAAGGGTGGATGGGAGCGGCTGCACCGGCGGTCCCACGGAACCCTCGAGGCCTAAAACCAACATTTTCAAGCGTTAGGATGGTCATGGAACCGGGTGAGAGGAGTTGGGTTGGCCGGTGTGCCCTCGGTATTTACAACGGGCGGAAGAACCAAGGGAAGATGGGGCTGTTCCGGGGCTTAAACGGTGACATTCCGCCATTGAAATGAGAGGAGGGTGAGATGGGAGGCTTACCGAGATGGAGGTGAGTCGGTGACGGAGGCTAGTGGTCGGACGGTGAGGAACGACGATGACGTGGGTGGCTGAACAGGCGGCGGACGGCTACGGCACAAGGAAGGAGAAGGAGAATGAGGTTCGGTCGGACCCTAAGGACTCTTGAGGCCAAGAAGGTAACAAGAAGAGGGCATGAGGGACTCACCTAGGCGTGTTCGTGGCTGGTGGAGGCGGCTGATGGCGACGGGACCGAGCGGCGGACGGTGGAGGAGCGGCGGCCGAAGGAGAAACCGTGAGGGGGAGGGAGATTTCGGGAGGGAGAGAGGGGTGAGGGTGTTGCTGAAAATGAGAGAGTGAGGGAGGAGAGAGAGAAGGCAAGGCTTAAGTCAAATTCAAATGGGTTAGTGGGGTAGGTAATGGGGTAATAGTGTTAGGGATATGATGTTTACTATGCTTGAATGACACTTGATTTACTTGATGGATTGATGGGTTGACATTCTTGGAAATTGTGCCATGATGTGACTGATTGATTGACAAGACATCGATTGGTTTGACAACTGATTTGAGTTGTCTCGATTTGCGTGCCAAATGCACCGATCGGGTCTCGAGCGCGAACGAATTTCAGACAATATTTGATTTCGATTCACCGAATCTACTCTCAAAAATCCTAATTCAACTAATCCTAAGGACTGAGCATTAACCGGGGGCATTTCGGTAATTTTCCAATCACGTCTTGCTTCACGACGTACACCGGCTGTCTGCCCTTCTGGCGACATTTCTGAAACTGAGTTCATTTCTTAATTGTGTTTATCTTACTGATTCGATTGTCCATTGTCGGATTTCATTTTGTGGCCAATTTCATTAAATAACGACTCTGTCTCTATCTCAGACCAACGGGCGGCTGTTTGGAAAATTCTTCCCAGATAGCCCTTCCCCTTCGGTTAGTCATCTCAGGGTAGCTAATCCTGAGCGAGCGTCGATCAGAGTGTATTAACGAAGTATTTCCATTCATTTAGAATTTCCGATGATCGGGTCGAATTTTCAGACTGTCACAAGGGCCATGATTTATTTCTTAAATTAAACTATATGGTTTAGGCCCATTATTTATTAATTTCGTGTGGGGCCCAAGCCTATTGTTAAAGATTGTCCATTTAAGCCCATTTCAACTATTTCAGGCCCAATTTGATAACCCAAGCCCATATACATCATTAGGCCTCATATTTTAATATTCAAAACATAATTTAGGCCCAGTTAATTTAAAATTTCGTGCATTAGGGTCCACTAGCAAGATTTAGGTCCAATTAAAACAAGTTAAGCCCAATTAGTCTAGAATTGGGCCCCCAAGCCCACCTACATTACTTTGGCCCGTTATGTTACATGCCTAAGTCACTATTGCAGCCCATCAATCATGTTTTCAAGGCCCAATTAGATTATTAATTTCGTCCATTAGTAAGCCCGTTAGAGTATCTTAGGCCCGTTAGCTAGTTTTAGGTTAAATTCGTATAATTTAAGTCTTCGGGCCCACTAACACATTTCGGCCCACCTCATACACGCCCAACCCTTACATTGCAACCCACACTTAACCTTTCTAGGCCAAATTCGCATGCCAACAGCCCCAACGATTGGCCCAATCAAGCTTTCATTTCATTAGCCTAGGTTAATCTTACCCTTAATCACATTTTAATACCCTAACTAACATGACCAGCCCTTAAATCATCATCCCACAAGCATTCACCACTAACCTAGGCTAGGATTAGGAGTAGAGCTTACCTTGGTTGGACCGAAATGAAGACGAAGATGACGAAGGCTCAAATGGCCCGATTAGGCGTTCACGGTCTAACGGGGAGTAGGGGCTGTTCGCGAACGGTCCGGCCACTTCCAAGAGTTCCACGGACCTAAAAGCGTTAGTTCTAGACATTAGAGAGGTTGAGGGAGAGAATGGATCAAGCTTGGGTAACCCAGAGGCTCACGGGCAAGCCGATGGCGATGAACGACGACGACGAAGAGGGACGGTGAGGGTCGGTCGGGCTGCAAGGGGGGTTCTCAAGGCCACGAAAATGAGAAGGAGAGGGCTTAGAAGACTTACCAAGACGAGCCAAAGGAGAGGGAGTCGACGGCAAGGGCGGACGGCGGCGTTGGAGGCGGCTTCGGGCGGACGAAGCAAGGAGAAGCCGAGGAAGAGAAGAAAATGAAGAGAGAAAGAGGGAGGAGGGGTCACGGCTGAATGGGAGAATGAGGGAGGAGAGAGAGTGTGGAGGCTTAATAAAACATAAGAGACAAAAGGGAAAATGGAGATAGTGGAGTGGTTAGAGGGGTAATAGTGTTTAGGATGTGACTTGTACTCTTGATTGAATGACACTTGAATGACTTGATAGATTGCCTTGGAAATTGTGCCATGATGTGATTGATTGATTGACAAGACATCGATTGATTTGACAATTGATTTGACTTGTGACAGTCTGAAAATTCGACCCAATCATCGGAATTTCTAAATGAATGGAAATACTTCGTTAATACACTCTGATCGACGCTCACTCAGAATTAGCTACCCTGAGATGACTAACCGAAGGGGAAAGGCTATCTGGGAAGAATTTTCCAAACAGCCGCCCGTTGGTCTGAGATAGAGACAAAGTCGTTATTTAATGAAATTGACCACAAAATGAAATCTGACTTTGGACAATCGAATCAGTAAGATAAACACAACTAAGAAACGAACTCAGTTTCAAAAATGTCGCCAGAAGGGCAGACAGCCGATGTACGTCGTGAAGCAAGACGTGATTGGAAAATTACCGAAATGCCCCTGGTAATTGCTCAGTCCTTAGGATTAGTTGAATTAGGATTTTTGAGAGTAGATTCGATTAATCGAAATCAAAACCTGTCCGAAATTCGTTAGCGCTCGGGACCCGATCGATGCATTTGGCACGCAAATCGAAACAAGTCAAATAAGTTGTCAAATCAATCGAAAGTCTTGTCAATCAATCAATCACATCTTGGCACAATTTCCAAGGCAATCCATCAAATCATTCAAGTGTCATTCAATCAAGAGTACAAGTCACATCCTAAACACTATTACCCCTCTAACCACTCCACTATCTCCATTTTTCCATTTTGTCTCTTATGTTTTATTAAGCCTCCACACTCTCTCTCCTCCCTCATTCTCCCATTCGGCCGTGACCCCTCCTCCCCCTTTCTCTCTTCATTTTCTTCTTCTTCTTCCTCGGCTTCTCCTTGCTTCGTCCACCCGAAGCCGCCTCCAACGCCGCCGTCCGCCCTTGCCGTCGACTCCCTCTCCCTTGGCTCGTCTTGGTAAGTCTTCTAAGCCCCCTCCTTCTCATTTTCGTGGCCTTGAGAACCTCCCTTGCAGCCCGACCGACCTTCACCGTCCCTCTTCGTCGTCGTCGTCGTTCGTCGCCATCGGCTTGGCCGTGAGCCTTTGGGCTGCCCAAGCTTGATCCATTCTCTCCCTCAACCTCTCTAATGTCTTAAACTAACACTTTTAGGTCCGTGGAGCTCTTGGAAGTGGCCGGATCGTCCGCGAACAGCCCCTACTCCCCGTTAGACCGTAAACGCCTAATCGGGCCGATTGAGCCTTCGTCGTCTTCGTCTTCATTTCGGTCCAACCAAGGTGAGCTCTACCACTAACCTTGGCTTAGGCTAGATGTATTTGAGTGTGGTATGGTGTATGGAAGGGTTAGTGATTTCGGTTTAGGCATAAATTGAATGATTTTGTGAAATGCACATTAAGTCAACTCAAGGGAACTTTGTTTGGGCGAAACTTGGGGGCTGTTGGCATGTAAATTTGGCTTAGAAATGTTAAGTGTGGGCTGCAATGTATGGGATAGGCGTGCTAGAGGTGGGCCGTGTATGATTGGTGGGCTCGAGGGCTTAAAACTATGCGAAATTAACCTTGTATAAGCTATCGGGCCTAGGTACTCTAATGGGCAGGTCAATGGACGAATTTATTAGACAAATTGGGCCTTGAAAACATGATTGGTGGGCTGCAATAGTGACTTAGGCGTGTAGCATAACGGGCCAAGGTAATGTAGATGGGCTTGGGGGCCCAATTCTAGACTAATTGGGCTTAACTGGTTTTAATTGGACCTAAATCTTGCTAGTGGGCCCTAGTGCACGAAAGTTTAAATTAGTTGGGCCAAAGTTATGTTCAAAATGCTAAAATATGAAGTCTAATAATGTATATGGACTTAGGATAGCGAAATGGGCCTAAAATAGTCAAAATGGGTTGAATGGGTTAATCTCTAAAAATGGGCTTGGGCCTCCCACGAAATTAATATAATAATGGGCCCAAACCGTATATTTAATTTAAGAATTAAATCATGGGCCTCAAATCTTGAAGTGGGCCTTAAGCCTAGTCGAACTTAACTTAATTAATTAGACCCTTACTTAGGTTAAACCTTGGTTCATATGGGTTCAATTAGGAGATCGCCTATGGTGAGCAATATTATGACAGGATCGTGAGTAAGATATTAAGGCGAGCCTAGATGATCGAGAATCTGAGTATATGGCACTAGTCCTATGATCGTATGCCATGGTGAACATGAGATTTATTAGACGATCAATTGATGTACTCTGTTCTGGTACTCGTATACTTTGGCATGCATGCTCTGTGTTTGAACTACTGATGCAATCATTTGGGCCCCGCATACATTCAGAGCATTGCATGAGTCACCGAAGATGTGACATGAGAATGTGCCAAAGATGGGAAATGGAGAAAAAAGGGAGACCAACGTAAGGCGTCAGAAATGCAGTGTGGTATTTGCCGTGTAACATTGAGAATGAGCCCTGATGGGAATTGGAGCGATAGGCGGGTTCGATCCGTTATGGCCGATTGAGGCCCGAGCATGATCTGTGGGATCCGATATGGCTGTCTGAGGCCTGCATCACTGCATATGGCATCTTGGTTGATTGTTTGTATTGCCCGTCTGTTTGTACGAACTGCATTGCTATGCTTTCTGCGTTATACGTTGGGACTTGGTAACTAAGGAGATCGAGAGCGTCTGAACCTTGGACCGTGAACCTTAGTTTACTGGATAGTGTCACGCCCCGGATCCCTACTCGGGAATGCGGCATCCCGTTCCTGCGGAAGATACACCCCGCGCTCATCTGGTTTACGCTACGCGACGGCCCAGGATTATTTTCTCTTCGTCGCGACCAGACGACGCAACTTGCGCCAAATTCTCATACCTGCGGAAGCGTGCCTCCTATCCATACACACAAGCATACATAGCAAAGGGGTAGCATGGACAAGATAAACATAAACAACATTTCATAAATACGATTAGCGTTAGGTACAGACTACCAAAAGAAAACCACTAGCTGTAGATCATCCTACGCTCTACTAATCCTCAAAACATCGGGATTCTGCCATAACTCAGTCCTCCTCGTCGGAATCCTCCACAGGGTCCTCCTCTGGATCCTCCTCCTCGGTATCCATCGCATCACCCTCCTCGTGGCCATCTATCTCGGAGCGCCCTGGAGACGGCAACTCCTGCTTCGGGTCAGGGTCGATCACCTGGCCTCCATATTCTGCAGGCTGGAGCCAAAACGGGTCCTCCTCCATGGGAATCGGGGAATCTCTCTGGGGTCCCTCAAAGCCATGTAGGCCCTCTCTAAACCAAGCCTCAAACCTATGGGGCACCAAATAAGGACCTCCCTGATCTACGAGTACAGTCGTCACATGCCTATGCCACAGGGTAGCGTGCATATCAAAATGGAGGGTAACCTGGGTGTCCATCTGGATCGGCAGACCAAAAAGCATCGGTGGCGCATCCATCACTAGCGACCTGGATCTGAAAAAGGGTGGCAACCAACGCCAGTGAGTCGAGGACTCAGCAAGCTCACCACTAATCCTAGCGTAGGGTAGGATATACAAGTGGGGTCGGTCCTAACCAGTAACTAGGGTTTGGTACCCGGAGTCCAACGCTCTCGATCTCCCCAGTTTTCATCACACCTCACATAGTCGGTACGAGTTTCATCACAATGGTTCATGCAATAAAGACGGGCAATATCAACAATCAGCAATCATGGTATGCAATGCCACAGGCCTCAAACGGCCATCATAGATCCCAAGGATCAGCCCGCCTATCACTCCAGTTCCCATCAGGGCTCTACCAACAGTGCCACACGGCATAAATCTCGGTGCCACATAGGCCCGTACCACACTGCGTTTCTGACGCCTTACGTTGGTCTCCCTTTTCTCTCCACTTCCCCTCAGGGCACAATCTCATGTCACATCTCCAGTGACTCATGCAATGCTCTGAATGTATGCAGGGCCCAGATGATCACATCAATAACTCAACACAGAGCATGCATGCCAATAATCATAAGTGCAAGACAGAGCATATCAATCGACCAACTGATACATCTCATGATCAACGAGCCAAGCAGATATAGATCAATTATCTCTATCCACAAAGTTTCGATAACCCAAGTCCGCCTTACATCATAAACAAAAGACTACTATACTATCAATTATCCAAGGACAATTCACTAATCGAGCCCATATAAACCAAGGTCTAATCTAATGAAGGGCCTCTAATTAATCAAGCTAAGTTCGACTGGGCCTAAGGCCCACTTCAATAGTCGAGGTCCAATAACTAATTCTTAAATTAATTCATATGGGTTGGGCCTATTATTTTATTAATTTCGTGCAAGGCCCAAGCCCATTTCTAAAGGTTTACTATTCAAGCCCATATTCATTATTTTAGGCCCAATTCAAGTACCCAAGCCCATATACATTTTTGGATTTCATTCTTAAATTTTCATGGACTTAATTTAGGCCCAATTTAAGTGGATTTTCGTCCATTAATGGCCCACTAACTAGATTTGGCCCATTTTGATTAGTTTTGGCCCAATTACTTGATTCTTAAGGCTTTCAAGCCCATTAGTTCCCTTTCGCCCATTATGTACACGCCTAGACCCACATTTACAGCCCACCAATCATGTTTTCAAGGCCCATTAGGATGGTGGATATCAACCATTAGTAAGTCCATTAGTTGTATTTAGGCCCGGTAGCTCGGATTAGGTCCGATTCAAGTGGTTTAAGTCTCGAGGCCCATAAATCCCTTTCGGTCCACCCTACTCACGCCTAGGCCGAACACTCACAGCCACGCATACCACATTTCCAGCCCTCTACAAGTCTTCAAACGCTTAGTTTAACCTCTTGCACCAAGCACATAACACAACCTTACTTGTCTAGGCTTGAACCGTGCAATCTCTTTACTAAAATCATCATAATCGGCCTCTATTGGCGTTCCACAAACGTATATTACTAACCTAAACCAAGATTAGGGGTAGAGCTTACCGGAAAATGGGGCGGAAGTGACGACGACGACGGGCGGAGCAAGAATGGCCGTGAGGGCTTTTCGGCCTACAAGGAGGATCGGGTTGTGTAACAGTCTGAAAATTCGACCCAATTATCGGATTTTCTAAAGGAATGGAAACACTTCGTTAGTACCCTCTGATCGACGCTCACTCAGGATTAGCTACCCTGAGATGACCAACCGAAGGGGAAAGGCTACCTGGGAAGAATTTTCCAAACAGCCGCCCGTTGGTCTGAGACAGAGACAGAGTCGTAAATTAATGAAATTGACCACGAAATGAAATCCGACTTCGGACAATCGAATTAGTAAGACAAACACAATTAAGAAATGAAGTCAGTTTCAGAAATGTCGCCAGAAGGGCAGACAGCCGGTGTACGTCGAGAAGCAAGACGTCAATGGAAAATTACCGAAATACCCCCGGTAAATGCTCAGTCCTTAGGATAAATAGAATTAGGATTTTTGAGAGTAGATTCGACTAATCGAAATCAAATCCTGTCTAAAATTCGTTCGCGCTCGGGACCCGATCGGTGCATTTGGCACGCAAATCGAGGCAAGTCAAATCAGTTGTCAAATCAATCAAATGTCTTGTCAATCAATCAATCAAATCCATCGGTCAATCATGGCACAAGTTCCCATGCAAATCTTTCAATCAAAGTCAAGTACACTTGTCTTACATCAAAGTACATATCATAACACTATTCAACCTAACCCCATTATCTTATTTTGAATTTTATCAACCCATTCTCTCTCCTCCCCCCTTAAACTTTCGGCCGGCCCTCCTCTCTCTCTCTCTCTCTCTCTCTCTTCTCCTTCATTCCTCTTCTTTCTCCTCTCCTCTCAACTCTCTCTCTCGGTCTCTCTCTCTCACCGCCCCGTCGTCCGGCCGACCGCCACCGCCGAGCTCCCTCCGGCCGCCACCAACCCTCCTCACCTCTTGGTAAGTTCTCTTAACTTGTTCTTGTTCATTTCCCATGGCTTGAACCCCCACGAAAGGCCCGAAACAGCCCGCCTCCTCATCGTCATTCTCTTCGTCGTTTCGCCTCCATTTAAACCCGAACTTGTCCCACCTTGTTCCCTTGCATTCCTCACTTCTTTTGACTTGTGGAATGGTTGGTTTAGAGTCCTCGGAGGCCGCGGAACAGCCGTGAACAGCCACCACCGCCGCCGTTCTCCTCCCTAAGCCGTGAGCTCCAACCGGCCATTCTTGCTCCGCCTCGCGTCGTCGTCATTTCCAACCCTATTCCGGTAAGCTTTACTACTAATTCTAGTTTAGGTTAGTAGTATATGCATGTGGAAGGGTGTGCTAGAGACGGTTAGGCTTGTTGTGAGGTTGAAAGGTAATTTAAGGTATGCTTACTATGAACTAACATGTGGAAAGCTTGAAGTGGGTTTCGAATAGGGGCTGTTGGCATGCGAAATGGTCATTAAAATGCCAAGAGTGGGCTGCAAATGGTGAGGTAGGCGTGCGTGGGAGAGGCCGTGAGGTATAGATGGGCTTAGGGGCCTTAAATTGCACTAAATGAACCAAAAACAAGCTACCGGACCTAAGTAAAGTTAATGGCCTTGATGATGGACGAAATTTGGCTTATGAATGGGCCTCGGAAATGTGGTTGGTGGACCGAAGTGATGGGCTAGAACATGTGGTCTAATGGGCCAAAGTAAGGTATTGGGCTTAGGAACCTTTAATTCTAGAAATTGGGCCAGAACAAGGCAAAATGGGCCTAACCTAGCTAGTGGGCCACTAATGGACGAAAATCCATTTAAATTGGGCCTAAATTAAGTCCATGAACATTAAAAAAATGAAACCCAAAAATGTATACGGGCTTGGGTACTTGAATTGGGCCTAAAACAATAAATATGGGCTTGAATAGTAAACCCTTAGAAATGGGCTTGGGCCTTGCACGAAATTAATAAAATAATAGGCCCAACCCATATGAATTAATTTAATAATTAATTATTGGACCTCAACTATTGGAGTGGGCCTTAGGCCTAGTCGAGCTTAACTTGATTAACTAAGACCCTTAATTAGATTAGACCTCGGGTTATATGGACTTGAATTATGAATTGGCCTTGGGTAAGTAATAGCAGGATGGAACCTTGTACAAGTTGTAAGGCAAGTTTAGACGAGCGATAGTTCGAGAGTAGAAGTATTTGATCTTCGTATGTACAGTAAGATGAATGTGAGATTCAGTGATGTTTGATTGACGTGCTCTGTCTTGCACTTATGATTATCTGCATGCATGCTCTGTGTTGAACGATTGATGTGATCATCTGGGCCCTGCATACATCCAGAGCATTGCATGAGTCACTGGAGATGTGACATGAGATTGTGCCCTGAGGGGAAGTGGAGAGAAAAGGGAGACCAACGTAAGGCGTCAGAAACGCAGTGTGGTACGGACCTATGTGGCACCGAGATTTATGCCGTGTGGCACTGTTGGTAGCGCCCTGATGGGAAGTGGAGAGAAAAGGGAGGCCAGCATAAGGCGTCCGAGACGCAGCGTGGCATGCCGTGTGGCACTGTTGGTAGCGCCCTGATGGGAAGTGGAGAGAAAAGGGAGGCCAGCATAAGGCGTCCGAGACGCAGCGTGGCATGCCGTGTGGCACTGTTGATAGAGCCCTGATGGGAATTGGAGTGATAGGCGGGCTGACCTATGGGATCTGTGATGGCCGTTTGAGGTCTGTGGCATTTGCATAATGTTATTGCTAATCGTTGATATTGCCCGTCTATATTGCATGAATTGTTATGATGAAACTCGTATTGGTTGTGTGAGGTGTAATGATAACTGGGGAGATCGAGAGCGTTGGACTCCGGGTACCAAACCCTAGTTACTGGTTAGGACCGACCCCACTCCTATATCCTACCCTACCCTAGGATTAGTGGTGAGCTTGCTGAGTCCTCGACTCACTGGCGTTGGTTGCCACCTTTTTCAGATCCAGGTCGCTAGAGATGGATGTGCCGCCGATGCTTTTTGGTCTGCCGATCCAGATGGACACCCAGGTTACCCTCCATTTTGATATGCACGCCACCCTGTGGCATAGGCATGTGACGACTGTACTCGTAGATCAGGGAGGTCCTTATTTAGTGCCCCATAGATTCGAGGCTTGGTTCAGAGAGGGCCTTCATGGCTTTGAGGGACCCCAGAGAGATTCCCCGATTCCCATGGAGGAGGACCCGTTTTGGCTCCAGCCTACAGAATATGGAGGCCAGGTGATCGACCCCGACCCGAAGCAGGAGTTGCCGTCTCCAGGGCGCTCCGAGATAGATGGCCACGAGGAGGGCGATGCGATGGATACCGAGGAGGAGGATCCAGAGGAGGACCCTGTGGAGGATTCCGACGAGGAGGACTGAGTTATGGCAGAATTTCGATGGTTCGAGGATTTGGTTGTTAGCGTAGGAAGATCTGTGATTAGTAGTTTCTTTTTGGGAGTCTGTACCTAACGCTGATTATATTATGGAAGGCTGATTTTGCTTATCTTGATTTTTGCTACCCCTTTGTCATGTATGCTTGTGTGTATGGATAGAAGGCACGCTTCCGCAGGTAAGAGAATTTGGCGCAAGCCGCGTCGTCTGGTCGCGACGAAAAGAAATTTTCCCTGGGCCGTCGCTTATCGTGAACCAGTCGAGCGCGAGGTGTATCTTCCGCAGGAACGGGGTGCCGCGCTCCCGAGTAGGGATCCGGGGCGTGACAGGTTGGCTTGATCGACAAACGGCTTTAAAGGGTCATGGAAAATGAAAACAAGGGAGCTTGGAATACTTACCAAGGAGTGAGGATGGTTGACGGTGAGGAGCGGTGGCCGAACGACGATGATCGACGACGACGAAGGCGGCTACACAAGGGCCACCGAGAGAGAGATGGACGGTGAGGTTGAGGTGTGGTTTCAAGGGCTCTCATGGCCACGGGACAACAAGGAGAAGGGAGGAGAGAGGCTTACCTCGAGGTGGCGACGACGGAGGAGAATGACGGACAACGGCGGCTCGCGGTGGAGGAGTGCTCGGGCGGCACGGCAACGGGAGGGAGAGAAGCCGAGAGAGAGTTGAGAAGGGAAGAGAGGTTTCGGGAGGGAGAGTGAGGGAGAGAGAGTGCCGAATGAGAGAATGAGGGGTGAGGAGAGAGAGAAGAGAGTTTATTCAAGATAAAATAAAAATTCAAATGAAGGAAGTGGGGTGGTTGAAATAGTGACTTGGATTAGATTATGTACTCTTGATGTACTTGGATTTGACTTGATGGATTGCCTTGGAAATTGTGCCATGGTTAACCGGTGGATTTGATTGATTGATTGACAAGACAGTTGATTGATTTGACAACTGATTTGACTTGCCTCGATTTGCGTGCCAAATGCACCGATCGGGTCTCGAGCGCGAACGAATTTTAGACAGGATTTGATTTTGATTAGTCGAATCTACTCTCAAAAATCCTAATTCTATTAATCCTAAGGACTGAGCATTTACCGGGGGCATTTCGGTAATTTTCCATTGACGTCTTGCTTCTCGACGTACACCGGCTGTCTGCCCTTCTGGCGACATTTCTGAAACTGACTTTATTTCGTAATTGTGTTTGTCTTACTAATTCGATTGTCCGAAGTCGGATTTCATTTCGTGGTCAATTTCATTAATTTACGACTCTGTCTCTGTCTCAGACCAACGGGCGGCTGTTTGGAAAATTCTCCCCAGTTAGCCTTTCCCCTTCGGTTGGTCATCTCAGGGTAGCTAATCCTGAGTGAGCGTCGATCAGAGGGTATTAACGAAGTGTTTCCATTCATTCAGAAATTCCGATAATTGGGTCGAATTTTCAGACTGTCACAGATAGGACCGACCCCTCTTGTATACCCTACCCTACGCTAGGATTAGTGGTGAGCTTGCTAAGTCCTCGACTCACTGGTGGTGGTTACCTTCCTTTTCAGATCCCGGACGTCAGTGATGGCTGCACCCCCGATGCTTTTTGGATTGCCGATTCAGATGGACACTCAGATCACCCTCCATTTTGATATGCACGCTACACTATGGCATAGGCATGTGACGACTGTACTCGTAGATCAGGGTGGACCCTACCTAGTGCCCCATAGATTCGAAGCTTGGTTTAGAGAGGGCCTTCATGGCTTTGAGGGACCGCAGCGTGACTCCCCGATACCCATGGAGGAGGACCCATTTTGGCTGCAGCCTGCCGAGTATGGAGGCCAGGTGATCGACCCCGACCCAATGCAGGAATTGCCGTCTCCTGGACGCTCCGAGATTGATGGCCACGAGGAGGGCGATGCCATGGATATCGATGAGGAGGACCCAGAAGAGGACCCCGTGGAGGATTCCGAGGAGGAGCACGTGTGACAGTCTGAAATTCGACCCGATTGTCGAAAATTCTAAATGAATGGAAATACTTCGTTAATACACTCTGATCGACGCTCACTCAGGATTAGCTACCCTGAGTTGACCAACCAAAGGGGAAAGGCTATCTGGGAAGAATTTTCCAAACAGCCGCCCGTTGGTCTAAGACAGAGACAGAGTCGTTATTTAATGAAATTGACCACAAAATGAAATCCGACTTTGGACAATCGAATCAGTAAGATAAACACAACTAAGAAATGAACTCAGTTTCAGAAATGTCGCCAGAAGGGCAGACAGCCGGTGAACGTCGAGAAGCAAGACGCGATTGGAAAATTACCGAAATGCCCCCGGTAAATGCTCAGTCCTTAGGATTAATAGAATTAGGATTTTTGAGAGTAGATTCGGTCAATCGAAATCAAATCCTGTCTAAAATTCGTTTGCGCTCTGGATCCGATCGGTGCATTTGGCACGCAAATCGAGGCAAGTCAAATTAGTTGTCAAATCAATCAAACGTCTTGTCAATCAATCAATCACATCATGGCACAATTTCCAATGCAATCCATCAAGTCATTCAAGTGTCATTCAATCAAGTACAAGTCAATCCAAACCACTATTCTACCTACTCCACTAACTTAGTTTATTTGAATTTTTGAATAATAACTTGCATTCTCTCTCTCCCTCCCCTATACATGTTTCGGCCGGCCCCTTCTCTCTCTCTCCTCTCCTTCATTTCTCCTTCTTTTTCCTCTCATTCTTCTCCTTCGTTCTCTTCTTCGGCCGCCCGTGGAGCACCGCCTGTCCGCCGCCCACGTCGCCGTCGCTTCCTCATCGTTTCGCCGCCGTCGGCTCCTCCACGTTGCCTCATCACCTTGGTAAGCCTTCTAGACTTCAAACTCCTAAATTCTTGGCTTGAGAACCCGTGAAACACCCCGACCAGCCGCTCCCTTTCCCGTGCTCTTCCTCCGTCGATGCTTCACCGTGGCCATTCGGCCTGTCCCAGCTTGTTCCACTCACTTCCCCACCATTCTAACATGTAAAGCTAATGTTTTTAGGCCTTGGTTGCCCCTTGGAACCGCCGGTAACCGCTGCCCCTTCCTCCCTTGCCGTGAGCTCTCTCGGCCGCCCAATACCTCTCCGGCTTTCGTCGTCGTCCCGAGCCGAAATAGGTAAGCTCTACTACTAATTCTAGCCTAGGTTAGTAGTATATGCATGTAGGATGATATGTTAGAGGCTGGTTAGGCTTGATGTGAGGAGAATATGAGATTATGGTGGAGTTTACATTAGGCTATCATGTGGAAATCTTGTGTGGGCCGAAGGAGGAGGCTGCTAGTTCGCGAATTGGGCTCAAAAATGTGACTATGGGCTGCGAGGAATGGCTTAGGCGTGTGGAAAAGTGGGCCGAACCAACTAATGGGCCTAAGGGACTTAATTAGGGCTAATTTAACCTAAAATAAGTAAACGGGCCTAAAATACTTTAGTGGGCTTACAAATGGACGAGATTAGAAACTTGAATGGGCCTCAAAAACATGATTGATGGACCGAAATGATGGGCTTAGGCGTGTGGTTTAATGGGCCAAAGTAAGGTGTTGGGCTTAGGAGCCTTTATTTCTAGTAATTGGGCCAAAACTAAACTAATTGGGCCTAATCAAACCAATGGACCACTAATGGACGAAATCCACTTAAATTGGGCCTAATCTATGTCCATGAACATTAAAGAATGAAACCCAAAAGTGTATATGGGCTTGGGTTATCAATTTGGGCCTAAAATAATGGAAATGGGCTTGGGCCTTACGCGAAATTAATAAAATAATAGGCCCAACCCATATGATTTAATTTAAGAATTTATTATTGGGCCTCAACTTTGAAATGGGCCTTAGGCCCAGTCGAACTTAACTTAATTAATTAGACACTTACTTAGGTTAAACCTTGGTTTATATGGGTTCAATTAGGGGATCGCCTATGGTGAGCAATAGTATGACCGGATCGCGAGTAAGTTGTTAATGTGAGCCTAGATGATCGAGAATCTGTATGTCTAGTACTAATCTTACGATCGTATGGTATGATGAACATGAGATTTTATTAGACGATCGATTGATGTACTCTGTTCTTGTACTTGTGTACTTTGGCATGCATGCTCTGTGTTTGAATTACTGATGCAATAGTTTGGGCCCCGCATACATTCAGAGCATTGCATGAGTCACCGAAGATGTGACATGAGAATATGCCCAAGATGGGGAAATGGAGAGAAAAGGGAGACCAACGTAAGGCGTCAGAAACGCAGTGTGGTACTTGCCGTGTGGCACTGAGATTGAGCCCTGATGGGAATTGGAGTGATAGGCGGGCTGATCCATAGGATCTGTGATGGCCGCTTAAGGCCTGCAGCATTGCATGACATGACTGCTGATTGTTTGATATTGCCCGTATGAATTATACAACTTGTATTATTATGTGGTTCGTGTTGATTACGATGGGTTATAGTATCTTGGGAGATCGAGAGTGGTTGGACCCTGAACCCTGAAACCTAGATACTGGTTAGGACCGACCCCACTTGTATAACCTACCCTACGCTAGGATTAGTGGTGAGCTTGCTGAGTCCTCGACTCACTGGCGTTGGTTGCCTCCTTTTACAGATCCAGGTCACCAGTGATGGCCGTTCCGCCGATGCTTTTTGGACTGCCGATTCAGATGGACACTCACATCACCCTCCATTTTGATATGCACGCTACCCTGTGGCATAGGCATGTGACGACTGTACTAGTAGATCAGGGTGGACCCTACCTTGTACCCCATAGGTTCGAGGCTTGGTTTAGGGAGGGCCTTCATGGCTTTGAGGGACCCCAGCGTGATTCCCCGATACCCATGGAGGATGACCCATTCTGGCTGCAGCCTGCTGAGTGTGGAGGCCAGGTGATCGACCCCGACCCACTGCAGGAGTTGCCATCCCCGGGACGATCTGAGATTGATGGCCACGAGGAGGGCGATGCCATGGATACCGATGAGGAGGATCCAAAAGAAGACCCAGTGGAGGATTCCGATGAGGAGCCGGAGGAGGACTGAGTCCCTGGCAGTGGTTTAGTGTTTTGGAATTTGCATGAGCGTAGGTCCGTCTGTAGGTTGTGGCTTCTTTTTGGGGTCTGTACCTAACGCTTGATATGTATATAGTGCTGTTTGTATTTACTCTATCTATGCTACCCTTTTGCTTGTATGCTTGTGTGAATGGATAGGAGGCACGCTTCTGCAGGTATGAAGGTTCGTTGAAGGCCGCGTCGTCTGGTTGCGACGAAGTGAAAAATTTCCTGGGCCGTCGCATACCGTCAAACCAGGCGAGTGCGAGGTGTATCTTCCGCAGGAACGGGATGCGGCGTTCCCGAGAGGGGATCAGGGGCGTGACAGCACGAGGTGGACTGAGTCCCTGATGCTGGTCTAGTATTTTGGTGTTAGGAAGAGCGTAGGTTTGACTGTAGATTGTGGTGTCTTTTTGGGGGTCTGTACCTAACGCTGATGTTGATATGTATATATTGTTATCTGTGTTTATACTGTTCGTTCTACCCCTCCGTTCTGTATGCATGTATGTATGGTAGGAGGCACGTTTTCCGCAGGTTCGAGAGTTAGACGAAGGACTCGTCGTCTAGTCGCGACGATAGGTTCTCCTAGGCCGTCGCATATAATAAACCTGACGAGCGAGGGTGAGAATCTTCCGCAGGAATGGGATGCCGTGTGCCCGATTAGGGTTCGGGGCGTGACATGACTTGCCTCGATTTACGTGCCAAATGCACCGATCGGGTCCCGAGCGTGAACGAATTTCAGACAGGTTTTGATTTCGATTAATCGAATCTACTCTCAAAAATCCTAATTCAACTAACCCTAAGGACTGAACATTTACCGGGGGCATTTCGGTAATTTTCCAATCATGTCTTGCTTCACGACGTACTCCGGCTGTCTGCCTTTCTGGCGAAATTTCTGAAACTGAGTTCATTTCTTAATTGTGTTTATCTTACTGATTCTATTGTCCAGAGTCGGATTTCATTTTGTGGTCAATTTCATTAAATAACGACTCTGTCTCTGTCTCAGACTGTCACGCCCCGGATCCCCATTCGGGAGCGCAGCATCCCGTCCCTGCGGAAGATACACCTCGCGCTCGCCTGGTTTCAAAAGTTGGACGGCCTAGGATGAATCTCTTCGTCGTAACCAGACGACGCGTCCTCAGTAAATTTACGAACCTGCGGAAGCGTGCCTCCTAGCCAACACACACAAGCATGCATAGCAAAGGGTAGCATAGACAAGGTAAAAACAAACAACATTATATACATATCAAGCGTTAGGTACAGACTCCAAAAAGAAACCACAACCTGCTGCCTAACCTGTGACAGTCTGAAAATTCGACCCGATTGTCGGAAATTCTAAATGAATGGAAATACTTCGTTAATACCCTCTGATCGACGCTCACTCAGGATTAGCTACCCTGAGTTGACCAACCGAAGGGGAAAGGCTATTTGGAAAGAATTTTCCAAACAGCCGCCCGTTGGTCTGAGACAGAGACAGAGTCGTTATTTAATGAAATTGACCACAAAATGAAATCCAACTTTGGATAATCGAATTAGTAAGATAAACACAATTAAGAAATGAACTCAGTTTCAGAAATGTCGCCAGAAGGGCAGACAGCCGGTGTACGTCGTGAAGCAAGACGTGATTGGAAAATTACCGAAATGCCCCCGGTAAATGCTCAGTCCTTAGGATTAGTAGAATTATGATTTTTGAGAGTAGATTCGATTAATCGAAATCAAATCTTGTCTGAAATTCGTTCGCGCTCGGGACCCGATCGGTGCATTTGGCACGCAAATCGAGACAAGTCAAATCAGTTGTCAAATCAATCAATGGTCTTGTCAATCACATCAATCATTCATGGCACAATTTCCAAGGCATGTCAATCCATCAATCCATCCATCAACTTGTCAAGTACAAATCACATCCCTAACACTATTACCCCATTACCTAACCCACTAACCCATTTTTCAAACTTGGATTAAACCCCTATTCTCTCTCTCCTCCCTCATCCTTTCCCTCATTCGGCCGAACTCCATCTCTCCCTCTCCTCCATTTTCTTCTTCGTTTTCTCCTTCCCCGCCGGTGCTCCCCTCCCGTCGTTCGCCTCAAGCCGCCACCGTCGACCATTCCGACCCGTCGGCCGCCACCACCATCACCTTGGCGTCACGTGGTAAGCCTCCTTGGCCGTCCTCTCTTCATCTTGTAATCTTAGAGACCCCGACCTCACCGTCTCTCTCTTCTTTCTCTCGGTCTCTCTAGCGGTCCTCACCGTCGTCGTCGTCCCCGTCCTTGCCGCGCCATCCAATTACCTCAGCCGGCCTTGTCTTCATTTCGGTGAGTGCCCTAAGCCCTTTTCCTTGTTGTTTCGTGGCCTTGTGAGCCACCTTGAGCCGGCTAAGTCCTCATTGTCACTCTCTCTCTCGGCTAGCTCTTGACCGCCGGCCGACCGCACTGCCTTTGTCGTCGTCATCGCCACCGACTTCCCTTCCGTGGTAAGCTCTACTACTAATCTTGGTTTAGGTTAGTAGTATATGTGTGTGGAATGTGATATAGAGGGTTGTCCATGATGGTTTATAGAGGAATTTGCATGATTAAGGCTTAAGCTAGTTGTGTTAGTTTGAGTGATTAGTTTGTTGGGTCAAACTATAGGCTTAGCAACTTAAAAGTGGCTGGAAATTATCATTAATGGGTTGATTTGATGTAATGGGCGCGCAAGATAATGGGCCACGTGAGGCTGATGGGCTTGGGGGCTTAAATTTCAACTAATTGGGCCTACACGAATCAAATCGGACCAAATTTTAATGACGGGCCACTCATGGACGAAAATTAGTATTTATTGGGCCCAATTACAAGTTTGGGAATTAAAATATGAAGTCCATTAATGTACATGGGCTTAAGGTAACAAATTGGGCCTAAAATGGTCGAATTGGGCTCAATAGGTTAACTTTTAGAAATGGGCTTGGACCCTACACGAATTTAACAATAATAATGGGCCCAAACCATATATTTAATTTAAGAAATAAATTATGGGCCTTAAACCTTGAAGTGGGCCTTAGGCTCAGTCGAACTTAACTTAATTAATTAGACCCTTACTTAGGTTAAACCTTGGTTTATATGGGTTCAATTAAGGGATCGCCTATGGTAAGTAATGGTATGACCGGATCGCGAGTAAGAGGGTAATGCGAGCCCAGATGATCGAGAATCTGAATGTTTAGTACTAATCCTATGATCGTATGGCATGATGAACATGAGATTTATTAGACGATCGATTGATGTACTCTGTTCTTGTACTTGTGTACTTTGGCATGCATGCTCTGTGTTTGAATTACGGATGCAATCGTTTGGGCCCCGCATACATTCAGAGCATTGCATGAGTCACCGAAGATGTGACATGAGAATGTGCCCAAGATGGGAAATGGAGAGAAAAGGGAGACCAATGTAAGGCGTCAGAAACGCAGTGTGGTATTTGCCGTGTGGCACTGAGATTGAGCCCTGATGGGAATTGGAGTGATAGGCGGGCTGATCCGTGGGATCCGTGATGGCCGCTTGAGGCCTGCAGCATTGCATGACATGACTGCTGATTGTTTGATATTGCCGTCTGTATTGTATAACTTGTATTATTATGTGGTTCATGACGGTTTCGATGGGCTATAGTATCTTGGGAGATCGAGAGTGGTTGGATCCCGGACCCTGAAACCTAGATACTCCAATGGTTTACGTCTCCTGTCTGCATAACTTTTCTGCCTGCTCTGAGCGGTTCTCAGTCTGTCCCTGATCACTCTGACTGCCTCGACTGACTGCTGTACTAATTCTGGGCCTGTTATACTTTTCTCACCAACCTCGTCCCAGCAAATCGGAGTTCTGCAAGCTCTCCCATACAATGCCTCAAATGGTGCCATTCTGATACTCTGCTGATAACTGTTGTTGTAGGCAAACTCCACCAAGTGCAACTGCTCTTCCCAGCCTCCTTTGAAGTCAATTACACACGCTCTCAACATGTCCTCCAAAGTCTATATAGTCCTTTCCGGCTGACCGTCTGTCTGAGGATGGTAGGCTGTACTGAATCTCAACTCGGTTCCCAAAGCACCCTGCAAACTCTTCCAAAATGTAGCTGTGAAACGAGGATCTCTGTCTGATACAATACTTACTGGTACCCCATGCAATCTCACGATCTGCCTCACGTATAATCCAGCCAGCTTCTCTAAGGTAGAGTCCTTTCGCACTGCAATGAAATGAGCTGATTTCGTCAGTCTGTCCACTATTACCCAAATCGAATCATTGCCTCTCTGACTTCTTGGCAATCCCGTCACAAAATCCATAGTGACATGCTCCCATTTCCACTCTGGGATTTCCAATGGTTGCAATAATCCTCCAGGCTTGCAATGCTGTGCCTTTACCTGTTGGCACGTCAGACACTTAGCTACATGCTTAGCCACATCTACCTTCATCCCATTCCACCAATAATGCTGACGCAAATTCTGATACATCTTCGTACTCCCTGGATGAATACTGTAGTTACTCCTGTGTGCCTCAGACAAAATCTTCTCCTTTAGCGCCTCGTCATTAGGCACGCACAGATGTCCTCTAAACTTCAATATTCCGGCAGCAGTCACTTGGAACTCGGCCTTCCTCTCATCTGCATTCATCATCACAATCTTCTGGATATCCGGGTCCGTAGATTGCAACTTCTTGATCCTTAGCTGAATCTCTGGTTCAATCTGCAAGGTAGCCATCAAACTGGAGAGGTTTCCTACCTCGACCTTGAACTCGGAATCTCTGATTTCTTCTAGCAATATCCACTCCTTGATCATCATATGCACAATGCTTGACTTCCTACTCAGAGCATCCGCTACCTTATTCGCCTTTCCTGGATGGTACAAAATATCGCAGTCGTAGTCCTTCAATAGCTCCATCCAACGACGCTGTCTCATATTCAGCTCTTTCTGCGAAAACAGATACTTCAAACTCTGATGATCGATGTAGATCTGAAATTTCTCTCCCACCAAGTAATGCCTCCAAATCTTCAATGCGAACACTATGGCAGCTAACTCCAAGTCATGCGTCGGGTAATTCATCTCATGTGGCCTCAGCTGTCGAGATGCATAAGCTACCACTCGTCCATGCTGCATCAAGACACATCCCAATCCTCTTAATGACGCATCGCTGTATATTTCAAACCCTCCAGGTCCAGACGGGATGGTTAACACTGGTGCGGAAGTTAGTCGATCCTTCAACTCCTGAAAACTTTCCTCGCACCTCTCGGTCCATTCAAACCTCGTTTCCTTCTTCAACAAATGGGTCAGAGGAGCGCGAGGTGTATCTTCCGCAGGGACGGGATGCTGCGTTCCCGAATAGGGATCCGGGGCGTGACAAAATTAGCCCAAGTTAAGTCCCTTAGGCCCATTAGTTGGTTCGGCCCACTATTCCACACGCCTAAACCATTCCTCACAGCCCAAAATCACATTTTTGAGCCCAATTTGCGAACTAGCTGCCTCCTCATTTGGCCCACACAAGATTTCCACATGATAGCTTAATGTAAACTTCACCATAATCTCATATTCTCCTCACATCAAGCCTAACCAGCCTCTAACATGTGTCCCCTAATGCATATACAGCTAACCTAAGCTAGAGTTAGTAGTAAGGCTTACCGGGAATGGTTGGAAACGACGACGACGCAAGGCGGAGCGAGAACGGCCGGTTTGAAGCTCACGGCTGAGGGAGGGAAGTGGCAGCAACGGTGGCTGATCACGGCCGTTCCGCGGCCTCCAAGGACTCTAGACCAACCATTCAACAAGCCAAAGGAGGTGAGGAACCGAGGGAATGGAGGTGAGCAAGTTCGGGCTCAAGTTGAAGCGAAACGACAAATGAAACGACGATGGAAGGGCGGGCTGTTTCGGCATTTCGTGGGGGGTCCAAGCCGTGGAAAATGAGCAAGGATGAGCTAGGAAACTTACCAAGAGAGGCTATGAGGATGGCGGTGGGGTGGAGAGCCGAACGGCGGTCGACGATGGGAACGACGGCGGCTTGCGGCGGAGCTTCACGGTGGACGGTCGGACGAAGCAAGGGAAGAAGAGAAAGGAGGAGAGGGTTTCGATGGAGAGAGGAGGGAGGGGTGGCCGGCCAAAAATGGGAAAATGAGGGAGGAGAGAGAGAACAAGACTTAAGTGAGAAGGGGGGTAAGTGGGTTAGGTGAAATAGTGACATGGATTTGATGTGTACCCTTGATTGTACTTGGATTTGACTTGATGGATTGCATGGGAACTTGTGCCATGAGTGATTGATGTGATTGACAAGACCATTGATTGATTTGACAACTGATTTGACCTATCTCGATTTGCGTGCCAAATGCACTCATCGGGTCCCGAGCGCGAACGAATTTCAGACAAGATTTGGTTTCGATTTACCGAATCTACTCCCAAAAATCCTAATTCAACTAATCCTAAGGACTGAGCATTTACCGGGGGCATTTCGGTAATTTTCCAATCACGTCTTGCTTCACGACGTACACCGGCTGTCTGCCCTTCTGGCGACATTTCTGAAACTGAGTTCATTTCTTAATTGTGTTTATCTTACTGATTCGATTGTCCAAAGACGGATTTTATTTTGTGGTCAATTTCATTAAATAACGACTCTATCTCTATCTCAGACCAACGGGCGGCTGTTTGGAAAATTCATTCCAGATAGCCTTTCCCCTTCGGTTGGTCAACTCAAGGTAGCTAATCCTGAGTGAGCGTCGATCAGAGTGTATTAACGAAGTATCTCTATTCATTTAGAAATTCCGATAATCGGGTCGAGTTTTTCAGACTGTCACACAGACCAACGGGCGGCTGTTTGGGAAATTCTTCCCAGATAGCCTTTCTCCTTCGGTTAGTCATCTCAGGGTAGCTAATCCTGAGTGAGCGTCGATCATAGTGTATTAATGAAGTATTTCCATTCATTTAGAAATTCCGATGATTGGGTTGAATTTTCAGACTGTTACAATCAACCCAGATGCCATATGTAATGATGCAGGCCTCGACGGCCATATCGGATCCCACGGATCATGCTCAGGCCTCAACCAGCCATAATGGATCGAACCCGCCTATCACTCCATGTCACGCCCCGAATCCCTTCTCGGGAATGCGGCATCCCGTTCCTGCGGAAGATACACCTCGCGCTCGCCTGGTTCACGATAAGCGACGGCCCAGGGATACTTTCTCTTCGTCACGACCAGACGACGCAACTTGCGCCAAATTCTCATACCTGCGGAAGCGTGCCTCCTATCCATACACACAAGCATACATAGCAAAGGGGTAGCATGGACAAGATAAACATAAACAACATTTCATAAATACGATTAGCGTTAGGTACAGACTACCAAAAGAAAACCACTAGCTGTAGATCATCCTACGCTCTATTAATCCTCAAAACATCGGGATTCTGCCATGACTCAGTCCTCCTCGTCGGAATCCTCCACAGGGTCCTCCTCTGGATCCTCCTCCTCGGTATCCATCGCATCGCCCTCCTCGTGGCCATCTATCTCGGAGCGCCCTGGAGATGGCAACTCCTGCTTCGGGTCGGGGTCGATCACCTGGCCTCCATATTCTGCAGGCTGGAGCCAAAATGGGTCCTCCTCCATGGGAATCGGGGGATCTCTCTGGGGTCCCTCAAAGCCATGTAGGCCCTCTCTAAACCAAGCCTCGAATCTATGGGGCACTAAATAAGGACCTCCCTGATCTACGAGCACAGTCGTCACATGCCTATGCCACAGGGTAGCGTGCATATCAAAATGGAGGGTAACCTGGGTGTCCATCTGGATCGGCAGACCAAAAAGCATCGGTGGCGCATCCATCACTGGCGACCTGGATCTGAAAAAGGTGGCAACCAACGCCAGTGAGTCGAGGACTCAGCAAGCTCACCACTAATCCTAGCGTAGGGTAGAATATACGAGTGGGGTCGGTCCTAACTAGTAACTAGGGTTTGGTACTCGGAGTCCAACGCTCTCGATCTCCCCAGTTATCATCACGCCTCATATAGCCCATACGAGTTTCGTCACAACAATTCATGCAATACAGACGGGCAATATCGACAATCAGCAATAACATTATGCAAATGCCACAGGCCTCAAACGGCCATCACAGATCCCATGGATCAGCCCGCCTATCACTCCAATTCCCATCAGGGCTCTATCAACAGTGCCATACGGCATGCCACGCTGCGTCTCGGACGCCTTATGCTGGCCTCCCTTTTCTCTCCATCTCCCATCAGGGCGCTACCAACAGTGCCACACGGCATAATTCTCGGTGCCACATAGGCCCGTACCACACTGCGTTTCTGCCGCCTTACGTTGGTCTCCCTTTTCTCTCCATTTCCCCTCAGGGCACAATCTCATGTCACATTCCCAGTGACTCATGCAATGCTCTGAATGTATGCAGGGCCCAGATAATCACATCAATAATTCAACACAGAGCATGCATGCCAATAATCATAAGTGCAAGACAGAGCACATCAATCGACCAGCTGATACATCTCATGATCAACGAGCCAAGCAGACGTAGATCAATTATCTCTATCCACAAAGTTTCGATAATCCAAGTCCGCCTTACATCTTAAACAAAAGTCTACTATACTATCAATTATCCAAGGACAATCCACTAATCGAGCCCATATAAACCAAGGTCTAATCTGATGAAGGGCCTCTAATTACTCAAGCTAAGTTCGACTGGGCCTAAGGCCCACTTCAATAGTTGAGGTCCAATGATTAATTCTTAAATTAATTCATATGGGTTGGGCCTATTATTTTATTAAATTCGTGTGAGGCCCAAGCCCATTTCTAAAGGTTTACTATTCAAGCCCATATTCATTATTTTAGGCCCAATTTGAATACCCAAGCCCATATACATTTTTGGGTTTCATTCTTTAATGTTCATGGACTTAATTTAGGCCCAATTTAAGAGGATTTTCGTCCATTAGTGGCCCACCAGCTAGATTTGGCCCATTTTGATTAGTTTTGGCCCAATTACTTAATTTTAAAGCTTTCAAGCCCATTAGTTCCCTTTTGCCCTTTAAGTACACGCCTAAGCCCACACTTGCAGCCCACAATTTACGTTTTTAAGGCCCGTTCAAGTTATTAGTTTCGTCCATGGGCGAGTCCTTTGGAATGTCTCCGGCCCGTTAGCTTATTTTGGGTTAAATTGGTCCAAATTAAGTCCCCTAGGCCCATTAGTTGGTTTGGCCCATCCCTCACACGCCTACTCTTCTCATCGCAGCCCACAAATACCTTTTTGAAGCCCAAGTTCACTCACCAGCAGCCCCTTAAATTGGCCCAATCAAGATTTCAACATGTTAGCCTAAGGTAAACTTAATCTTAATCTCATTTCAAACCCACATCAAGCCTAATCAACCTCTAACATACCATCTTACACGCATATACTACTAACCTAGGCTAGAATTAGTAGTAGAGCTTACCTAAACGGGTTGGGTTGGAGTAGACGACGACGGAAGACACCGAGCGGCTCAAAATGGCCCTCGGCCAAAGGAGGATGGTCGGCGTTTGGGGGCTGATCCGGCGCCTTCCAAGGCTTTCCAAGGACCTAGAATGATGGTTGCACATGCCAAAAGAAGTGAGGAACCATGGAAAGGCAAGGTGACTCGGCCGGGTCCAAAATGAAGCTAAACGACGAGCCGAACGACGAAGGAAAATGGGGCTATTTAGGGTGTTCCATGGGGTGTTCCAGCCATGGAATACAACTAGAAGTGAGCTAGGAAGACTTACCAAGGGAAGCTACGAGGATGGCGGTGGCTGGGAGGGCCGAACGGCGGCGACGATGGAGGAGCTCGGGCGGACGACGGCGACGGCAAGGAGAAGAAGAAGGAGAAGAAAATAAAGAAGAGAGGGAGAGAGGGAATGCTCGGCCGAATGGGAGAAAAATGAGAGAGGAGAGAGAGTGAGGTTTTCATCCAAGTATATAGCCAAAATTTCAAATAATGGGTAAGTGGGATTAGGTAGAATAGTGACATGGATTTGTACTTTGGTGTGACATTAGTACCTTGACATGTTGATTGATTTATGGATTGACTTGCATTGGGAATTGGACCAAGATTGACTTGTCTTGGAAATTGAACCATGATGTGATTGATGTGATTGACAAGACGTTTGATTGATTTGACAACTGATTTGACTTGCCTCGATTTGCGTGCCAAATGCACCGATCGGGTCTCCAGCGCGAACGAATTTTAGACAGGATTTGATTTTGATTAGCCGAATCTACTCTCAAAAATCCTAATTCTATTAATCCTAAGGACTGAGCATTTACCGGGGGCATTTCGGTAATTTTCCATTGACGTCTTGCTTCTCGACGTACACCGGCTGTCTGCCCTTCTGGCGACATTTCTGAAACTGACTTTATTTCTTAATTGTGTTTGTCTTACTAATTCGATTGTCCGAAGTCGGAATTCATTTCGTGGTCAATTTCATTAATTTACGACTCTGTCTCTGTCTCAGACCAACGGGCGGCTGTTTGGAAAGTTCTCCCCAGTTAGCCTTTCCCCTTCGGTTGGTCATCTCAGGGTAGCTAATCCTGAGTGAGCGTCGATCAGAGGGTATTAACGAAGTGTTTCCATTCCTTTAGAAATTCCGATATTTGGGTCGAATTTTCAGACTGTTACAACTCTTCCCTTCTTATAAAAAATTTCGTCCTCGAAATTTACATCCACCAATCCTTACAACAAAAATGGAGATTACATCGATCTACTCAAATAGGTACGGATACTTCTTCTTCATTTCATCCTCGCTTTCCCAAGTAGCTCCTTCAGTTCCATGGTGTTCCCAGATAACCTTGACCAGCGGAATCGTCTTATTCCTTAAGACTTGCTCCTTACGATCTTCAATCCTTACTGGCCTTTCCACGTATGAGACGCGGTCATCCATTTCAATGACTTCATGATCGAGTATATGGCTAGGGTCCGGCTCGTACTTTCGAAGCATTGAAACATGAAACACATTATGAATCTGCGATAAGTTCGGCGGCAATGCTAGACGATAAGCCAGTGTTCCGATCTTTTCCAGGATCTCGAATGGCCCAACAAATCTTGGACTCACCTTTCCCTTCTTGCCAAACCGAGATAGTCCTCGCATCGGCGACACCTTCAGAAACACATGATCTCCAACTTGGAATTCCAATGGCTTACGTCTCTTGTCTGCATAACTCTTCTGCCTACTCTGCGCAGTCCTCAATCTGTCTCTGATCACTCTGACTGCCTCAACTGACTGCTGCACTAATTCTGGGCCTGTTATGCTTTTCTCACCAACTTCGTCCCAACAGATTGGCGTTCTACAGGCCCTTCCATACAGTGCCTCAAATGGTGCCATTTTGATACTCTGCTGGTAGTTGTTGTTGTAGGCGAATTCCACCAAATGCAACTGCTCTTCCCAACCTCCTTTGAAATCAATCACACAAGCTCTCAACATGTCTTCCAAAGTCTGTATCGTCCTTTCCGACTGACCATCTGTCTGAGGGTGGTAAGCTGTACTGAATCTTAACTCTGTTTCCAGCGCACCCTGCAGACTCTTCCAAAATGTAGCGGTGAAGCGAGGATCTCTGTCTGATACAATACTTACTGGTACCCCATGCAATCTCACTATCTGCCTCACGTACAATTCAGCCAACTTTTCCAAGGTAGAGTCCTTTCGTACTGCAATGAAATGAGCTGATTTCGTCAGTCTGTCCACGATTACCCAAATCGAATCATTGCCTCTCTGACTTCTTGGCAATCCTGTCACAAAATCCATAGTGACATGCTCCCATTTCCACTCTGGGATTTCCAATGGTTGCAATAATCCTCCAGGCTTGCAATGATGTGCCTTTACCTGTTGACACGTCAGACACTTAGCTACATGCTTAGCCACATCCACCTTCATTCCATTCCACCAATAGTGCTGACGCAAATTTTGATACATCTTAGTACTCCCTGGATGAATACTGTAGTTACTTCTGTGTGCCTCGGACAAAATCTTCTCTTTTAGCGCCTCGTCATTAGGCACGCACAGACGTCCTCTAAACTTCAATATTCCGTCAGCTGTCACTTGGAACTCGGCCTTCCTCTCGTCTGCATTCATCGCCACAATCTTCTGAATGTCCGGGTCCGTAGATTGCATCTCCTTGATTCTTAGCTGAATCTCTGGTTCGATCCGCAACGTAGCCATCAAACTAGAGAGGGTTCCTACCTCAACCTTAAACTCAGAATCTCTGATCTCCTCCAGTAAGGTCCACTCCTTGACCATCATATGCGCAACGCTCGACTTCCTACTCAGAGCATCCGCTACCTTATTCGCCTTTCCTGGATGGTATAGAATATCACAGTCGTAGTCCTTCAACAACTCCATCCAACGATGCTGCCTCATATTCAGCTCCTTCTGCGAGAATAGATACTTCAAACTCTGATGGTCCGTAAAAATCTGGAATTTCTCTCCCACCAGATAATGCCTCCAAATCTTCAATGCAAAGACAATCGCAGCTAACTCCAAGTCGTGCGTCGGGTAATTCATCTCATGCGGCCTCAACTGTCGAGATGCATAAGCTACCACTCGTCCATGCTGCATCAAGACACACCCCAATCCTCTTAATGACGCATCGCTGTATATCTCAAATCCTCCTGGTCCAGTCGGAATGGTTAAGACTGGTGCGGAAGTCAATCGATCCTTCAACTCCTGAAAACTCTCCTCGCATTTCTCAGTCCATTGAAACTTTGTTTCCTTCTTCAACAAACGCGTCAGAGGAGACGCTATCATAGAGAATCTTTCCACGAAGCGTCTATAATACCCAGCCAATCCAAGGAAACTTCGCACTTCCGTCACGGTCGTAGGTCTCGGCCATTTCTCTACTGCTTCAATCTTAGATGGGTCTACTGATATTCCTTCTCCAGATACTATATGACCAAGAAACGCCACTCTGCTCAGCCAGAACTCACACTTACTGAACTTCGCATACAGCGAATGTTCCCTTAGCGTTCGCAGGATGATCCTTAAGTGTTCTTCGTGGTCCTCAGAACTCTTCGAATATACCAAGATGTCATCAATGAAGACTATCACGAATTGATCCAAAAACTCCTTGAACACTCGATTCATCATATCCATAAATGCGGCTGGAGCATTTGTCAATCCAAACGGCATAACGGTGAACTCATAGTGCCCATACCTCGTCCTAAAAGCAGTCTTGGGCACGTCCTCCTTCTTAATCCTCAATTGGTGATAGCCTGTCCTTAGGTCTATCTTGGAGAACACACATGCACCTTGAAGTTGGTCGAACAGGTCATCAATCCTTGGTAGAGGATACTTATTCTTGATCGTCACTTGGTTCAGCTGTCTGTAATCGATGCACAGTCTTAGTGATCCATCCTTCTTCTTAACAAATAGCACCGGAGCTCCCCACGGCGAAGCACTGGGGCGGATAAATCCTTTATCCAGCAGCTCTTGCATTTGCACCTTCAATTCCTTCAATTCCGATAACGATATCCTATACGGTGCTTTCGAGATCGGCTCCGTTCCAGGTGCCAATTCAATCATAAATTCTACTTCACGCTCAGGTGGCAATCCAGGCAACTCTTGAGGAAATACATCCGGATACTCACTCACTATAGGCACTTCCTCTAACTTCATTTCTTGAGCAGTCGAATCTGATACTGATGCCAAAAATCCTAAGCAACCTTCATCCATTAACTTGGTCGCCTCTAAAGATGAGATCCAAGGAATCGACGTTCCTCCACGATTTCCTTTAAATTCATACCCAGGGTGGCCTACTGGGTTTAGCTGTATCATACTCCTACCACAGTCTATCACTGCCCCATGCCTAACTAGCCAATCCATGCCAACAATCACATCAAAATCATACATGGGCAGGACAGCTAAGTCAATCTCTTCTTGCCTATCGCCCAGAGCTAACTTACACCCCTTACACCCTAACGCAACAACTACTCTATCCTTCAACGGGGTGGTTACATGCAAAGTCACATCCAACGGCTTAACATTCATCCCAGACAACTCAACAAAACGTGCAGATACGAAAGAGTGCGACGCTCCCGGATCAAACAAGGCATAAGCGGTATGACCACAGAGAGAAACGGTACCTGTGATCACCCCTGGCGCATTCTCAGCGTCCTTGCGCGCCATTGCATACACTCGTCCCTGAGCCGGCGGACGGTTCTGGTTTCCTTGCGGAGCGTTCACCATCTGCGGTTGCTGCTGTTGTTGCTGGAATGGGGGTCTCTGGCCTTTCCTCGGGCAGTTCCTCAGGATATGCCCCGTTTGGCCACATCCAAAGCAGCCTCCAGTCTTCCTCGGGCAAGGGCTGTTCCCGTGCCTCCTGCCACAGTCACGGCAGACCTGATTCCCAGGGAACGATGGCTTTCCCAGGGTTCTCCTCGCAGGTGGAACGAACCTGCGGTTGTCCTTCATTGGCCTCTTGCTAAAGTCTCTGAAGTTCCCCCTTGGCACAAACCACGATCCAGATGCCGCGGCTTTTTCTTGCAGATCCCGCTCTATCGCCAGGGCTCGCTCATAGATCTCATTGTAGTCCCTTAGCCCAGTGGCGATGATCATACTCTTCAACTCGGGCCTCAATCCTTCCCTGAATCTCCTGGCCTTATCCCATGGGTCGTCAATCAGCCTTCGTGCGAACTTGGACAGCCTGGCAAATTTGCCCTCATATTGGTCCACAGTCAACGATCCTTGGCGGAGCCTGATGAACTCTTCCATTTTCCTTTCCTGGGCTGCCTCAGAGAAATACTTGCCATTGAATGCTGTACAGAAGGCGGTCCAGTTCGGCCTCATACCATCCGGAAAGACTCGCCCTCTAGTGGCTTTCCACCAATCATCTGCAGTACCCTGAAGTTGATAAGTTGCCAACGAGACTTTCTCCTCATCTGCGCAACCCAACACGGAGAAAGCCTTCTCCAGCTGCTCGATCCACAAGGCAGCTACCTCTGGACCACCATTGCCATCAAACTTCGACGGCTGCAACTTCAGAAATTGCTCCACCATATGATGAGTCTGACGTCCACCATTTCCATGCCCATTGCCTCCATTGGCTCCATTTGCAGCGGCCAAGGCAGCCTCAGCTGCTTGGGCAACAGTGGCAGCTCTCTCAGCAGCTTGCCTAGCCATCAAGTTACTCACTTCAGTTAGAACTCTCATCATTTCTTCGATTCTGGGGTCCCCTTCAGACTCAGGAGCCCTCGAGCTCGATGCACCAGCAGTCGGTCTTTTGCCCCTATTGCTCATCCTTGCTAAAACTCACACCTAAAACAAACGAAATTCCCATTCAGGAATTCGAAATTCTAAATCTAGCAACCAAGCTTTCGTCTACTGTCGCGTCCACTGACATGTATATGCATGTAAATAATCGCTGCAGCTTAAATACAGTTGAACCTGGTCGACATCTAGACTCAACCCTGCAAATGCATAACCCAGGCCACTCTGTTCGCAACCTCAACTAGAAGCCTGTCGGGAGCCGCTTCCTTGATCAGGTCTTTGCCCCGGCGACCACTCCCCGCCCTCATCGTTTCTTGGTGCGAACAGTTGTCCTAAGAAATTCATAGACAAAGAGAATTCCACTCCACGTGTCCCATACCACGCTTCATCACAGTTTTTAGACGTCCCGTCAATCCTGTCCCATACCAGGCTGACGGTCACCAAATCCAACAACATGAATGCATGCATTTCTTTCAAAATCCAAATCTCCTTTTTCAACAATGATTTTCCATTTCTAAACCATTTTGCTTTCGGTGCAGAAATCCTGCAATGCATGATGGTCAAGCAGCGCGCGACAACCGACTAGGCATACAATCACATGCAATACCTCACGGACTAACATTCAGCAATCAGCATTCAAGCGCCCAACTCATGGGGCTCTGCCATACAACCTTACCTCAGGTCCTGACGCACCTGCAGCTTAGCATGAAATACCTTATCCCAAGGTTACTCTACACAATCAATTCCGCTAAGCAATCACATGCGCCAACCAAATCATGCATTCTACCCTTCCTAATCCTTAGGTCTAGGGTCTGTCTAACTAACTACCCCAAAATCATCAGCCTTATCACTCCAAACCTCGAACGGTCTTGTATCGAGCTGACCTTGCTCTGATACCACTCGAACGGTGATGTCACGCCCCGGATCCCTTCTCGGGAATGCGGCATCCCGTTCCTGCGGAAGATACACCTCGCGCTCGCCTAGTTCACGATAAGCGACGGCCCAGGGATACTTTCTCTTCGTCGCGACCAGACGACGCAACTTGCGCCAAATTCTCATACCTGCGGAAGCGTGCCTCCTATCCATACACACAAGCATACATAGCAAAGGGGTAGCATAGACAAGATAAACATAAACAACATTTCATAAATACGATTAGCGTTAGGTACAGACTACCAAAAGAAAACCACTAGCTATAGATCATCCTACGCTCTATTAATCCTCAAAACATCGGGATTCTGCCATGACTCAGTCCTCCTCGTCGGAATCCTCCACAGGGTCCTCCTCTGGATCCTCCTCCTCGGTATCCATCGCATCGCCCTCCTCGTGGCCATCTATCTCGGAGCGCCCTGGAGACGGCAACTCCTGCTTCGGGTCGGGGTCGATCACCTGGCCTCCATATTCTGCAGGCTGGAGCCAAAATGGGTCCTCCTCCATGGGAATCGGGGGATCTCTCTGGGGTCCCTCAAAGCCATGTAGGCCCTCTCTAAACCAAGCCTCGAATCTATGGGGCACTAAATAAGGACCTCCCTGATCTACGAGCACAGTCGTCACATGCCTATGCCACAGGGTAGCGTGCATATCAAAATGGAGGGTAACCTGGGTGTCCATCTGGATCGGCAGACCAAAAAGCATCGGTGGCGTATCCATCACTGGCGACCTGGATCTGAAAAAGGTGGCAACCAACGCCAGTGAGTCGAGGACTCAGCAAGCTCACCACTAATCCTAGCGTAGGGTAGGATATACGAGTGGGGTCGGTCCTAACTAGTAACTAGGGTTTGGTACTCGGAGTCCAACGCTCTCGATCTCCCCAATTATCATCACGCCTCATATAGCCCATACGAGTTTCGTCACAACAATTCATGCAATACAGACGGGCAATATCGACAATCAGCAATAACATTATGCAAATGCCACAGGCCTCAAACGGCCATCACAGATCCCATGGATCAGCCCGCCTATCACTCCAATTCCCATCAGGGCTCTACCAACAGTGCCATACGGCATGCCACGCTGCGTCTCGGACGCCTTATGCTGGCCTCCCTTTTCTCTCCATCTTCCATCAGGGCGCTACCAACAGTGCCACACGGCATAATTCTCGGTGCCACATAGGCCCGTACCACACTGCGTTTCTGACGCCTTACGTTGGTCTCCCTTTTCTCTCCATTTCCCCTCAGGGCACAATCTCATGTCACATTCCCAGTGACTCATGCAATGCTCTGAATGTATGCAGGGCCCAGATAATCACATCAATAATTCAACACAGAGCATGCATGCCAATAATCATAAGTGCAAGACAGAGCACATCAATCGACCAACTGATACATCTCATGATCAACGAGCCAAGCAGACGTAGATCAATTATCTCTATCCACAAAGTTTCGATAATCCAAGTCCGCCTTACATCTTAAACAAAAGTCTACTATACTATCAATTATCCAAGGACAATCCACTAATCGAGCCCATATAAACCAAGGTCTAATCTGATGAAGGGCCTCTAATTACTCAAGCTAAGTTCGACTGGGCCTAAGGCCCACTTCAATAGTTGAGGTCCAATGATTAATTCTTAAATTAATTCATATGGGTTGGGCCTATTATTTTATTAAATTCGTGTGAGGCCCAAGCCCATTTCTAAAGGTTTACTATTCAAGCCCATATTCATTATTTTAGGCCCAATTTGAATACCCAAGCCCATATACATTTTTGGGTTTCATTCTTTAATGTTCATGGACTTAATTTAGGCCCAATTTAAGAGGATTTTCGTCCATTAGTGGCCCACCAGCTAGATTTGGCCCATTTTGATTAGTTTTGGCCCAATTACTTAATTTTAAAGCTTTCAAGCCCATTAGTTCCCTTTTGTCCTTTAAGTACACGCCTAAGCCCACACTTGCAGCCCACAATTTACGTTTTTAAGGCCCGTTCAAGTTATTAGTTTCGTCCATGGGCGAGTCCTTTGGAATGTCTCCGGCCCGTTAGCTTATTTTGGGTTAAATTGGTCCAAATTAAGTCCCCTAGGCCCATTAGTTGGTTCGGCCCATCCCTCACACGCCTACTCTTCTCATCGCAGCCCACAAATACCTTTTTGAAGCCCAAGTTCACTCACCAGCAGCCCCTTAAATTGGCCCAATCAAGATTTCAACATGTTAGCCTAAGGTAAACTTAATCTTAATCTCATTTCAAACCCACATCAAGCCTAATCAACCTCTAACATACCATCTTACACGCATATACTACTAACCTAGGCTAGAATTAGTAGTAGAGCTTACCTAAACGGGTTGGGTTGGAGTAGACGACGACGGAAGACACCGAGCGGCTCAAAATGGCCCTCGGCCAAAGGAGGATGGTCGGCGTTTGGGGGCTGATCCGACGCCTTCCAAGGCTTTCCAAGGACCTAGAATGATGGTTGCACATGCCAAAAGAAGTGAGGAACCATGGAAAGGCAAGGTGACTCGGCCGGGTCCAAAATGAAGCGAAACGACGAGCCGAACGACGAAGGAAAACGGGGCTATTTAGGGTGTTCCATGGGGTGTTCCAGCCATGGAATACAACTAGAAGTGAGCTAGGAAGACTTACCAAGGGAAGCTACGAGGATGGCGGTGGCTGGGAGGGCCGAACGGCGGCGACGATGGAGGAGCTCGGGCGGACGACGGCGACGGCAAGGAGAAGAAGAAGGAGAAGAAAATAAAGAAGAGAGGGAGAGAGGGAATGCTCGGCCGAATGGGAGAAAAATGAGAGAGGAGAGAGAGTGAGGTTTTCATCCAAGTATATAGCCAAAATTTCAAATAATGGGTAAGTGGGATTAGGTAGAATAGTGACATGGATTTGTACTTTGGTGTGACATTAGTACCTTGACATGTTGATTGATTTATGGATTGACTTGCATTGGGAATTGGACCAAGATTGACTTGTCTTGGAAATTGAACCATGATGTGATTGATGTGATTGACAAGACGTTTGATTGATTTGACAACTGATTTGACTTGCCTCGATTTGCGTGCCAAATGCACCGATCGGGTCTCGAGCGCGAACGAATTTTAGACAGGATTTGATTTTGATTAGCCGAATCTACTCTCAAAAATCCTAATTCTATTAATCCTAAGGACTGAGCATTTACCGGGGGCATTTCGGTAATTTTCCATTGACGTCTTGCTTCTCGACGTACACCGGCTGTCTGCCCTTCTGGCGACATTTCTGAAACTGACTTTATTTCTTAATTGTGTTTGTCTTACTAATTCGATTGTCCGAAGTCGAAATTCATTTCGTGGTCAATTTGATTAATTTACGACTCTGTCTCTGTCTCAGACCAACGGGCGGCTGTTTGGAAAATTCTCCCCAGTTAGCCTTTCCCCTTCGGTTGGTCATCTCAGGGTAGCTAATCCTGAGTGAGCGTCGATCAGAGGGTATTAACGAAGTGTTTCCATTCCTTTAGAAATTCCGATATTTGGGTCGAATTTTCAGACTGTTACACTCCAAATCCCATCAGGGCACATCCAACAGGGCCATCCGGCCAATGTAACAACTGCGTTCTCAGACGCCTTACGTTGGCTACTCCCTTGTTCCTCCATTTCCCCCACATAACACGCATCTGGGGCTCATTCTCATGTCACAACTCTGGTGACTCATGCCATGCTCTCAATGTATGCGGCCCAGATAATAGTAAGCAAGAATTCCACCACAGAGCATGCATGCAATGGTACATAAGCACGGGAACAGAGCACAATAAGGAATCATACGAGTAATTTACTACGTTTTCCAGACAAGTCTCACGTCGGCCCCATGCTCTACGATTAGTTCCCCAAATAAACCCAACCTGGCAACATTGTCTCAAAAACTCACTAATTTGGAACTCGGTCCAGACAATCCCAACCATCCGGTTGAACCCATTAGCTAAGGTTAGTCCCTAGGGAACTAGTAACCCATGATTAGTGATTTAGCGTCTTAATAACCCTTTGAGTTTAATTGAATCAGGCTTGGCTTAGGTTAGGGTCCAATTAATTTATTTAGGTCCAATTGGGCCTAAGGCCCGTTCTAGGTTTATGGCCCATAAATTATATCTTAAATCAAATACATAATTCAGGCCCATTATTATATTTAAATTCGTGCAAGGCCCTAGCCCATTTTGAAAAATTAACCTATTAAGCCCAATTAGGTCATTTTAGGCCCAATTTGATGTCCTAAGCCTATGTGTACTATTGGGCCTCATATTTTAACATTCAAAACATAATTTAGGCTCAATTAAATTAGAATTTTCGTGCATTGGGGGCCCACTAGCAAGAGTTAGGTCCAATTAAATTAGTTAAGCCCAATTAGTCTAGAATTGGGCCCCTAAGCCCAACTACATCACTTGGCCCACTTCAGTACATGTCTAAGTCAACCACTTCAGCCCACCAATCACGTTTTCAAGGCCCACTTAGATTATTAAATTCGCCCATTAGCAAGTCCGTTAGAGTAATTTAGGCCCGTTAGCTTGTTTTAGGTTAAATTGGTCAAAATTAAGTTCCCTAGGCCCATTAGTTGATTCGGCCCACCCCTCACACGCCTATACTTCTCGTCGCAGCCCACAAACACATTTTGAAGCCCAAGTTCACTTACTAATAGCCCCTTAAATTGGCCCAACCGAGTTCCCATCAAATGAGCCTAAGTTAATCTTAACCTTAACCACATTCTAATTCCCTAACTAGCACAACCAACCCTTAAATCATCATCCTACAAGCATATATCACTAACCTAGGCTAAGACTAGTAGTAGAGCTTACCTATTAGGGCCGGAAACGACGACGGGACGGCAAAGGACACCGGACGGCCGGACGAGGCTCACGGGCGAACGGAGAGGAGGGGCTGGTCGCGGTTGGTTCGGTCACTTCCAAAAGCTCCAAGGACCTAAATATGATAGTTCTAGGCATTAGAGAGGTTGAGGAAGAAGGTGGAGTAGCTTGGACAACCCCGGGCCTTCACGGTGCAACAACGACGAAGGAGAATGGAGGAGAAAACGGTTCTTCTCGGGGGTTTTCTTGGGGCTAACATGCCACGAAATTCAAGGGAACAAGGCTTAGAAGACTTACTAAGATGAGCCAAGGGAATGGGGTGGCTGACGGTGGCGGTGGCGGCTTGCACTACGGCGGACGGCGGCGGGGAAGGAGGAGAAGCCGTGAGCGAGAGAGGAAAAGAAAGAGAAAATGAAAGGGAGGGGAGAGAGAGAGAGTCGGCCGAGAGTCTTAAGAGAGGGAGGAGAGAGATTATAAAAATTTGAAATAAAAGGGAAGTGAGCTTATAGTGGGTTAGGTAGGGTAAATAGTGACTTTGATTTGTACCTTAATATGACATGTGTACTTGACATTGACTTGATGGATTGCCTTGGGAATTGAACCTTGATTGACCGATGGATTTGATTGATGGATTGACAAGACATCGATTGATTTGACAACTGATTTGACTTGCCTCGATTTGTGTGCCAAATGTATCGGCCGGGTCCCGAGCGCGAACGAATTTCAGATAAGATTTGATTTCGATTTACCGAATCTACTCTCAAAAATCCTAATTCAACTAATCCTAAGGATTGAGCATTTTCCGGGGGCATTTCGGTAATTTTCCAATCACGTCTTGCTTCTCGACGTAAACCGGTTAACTGCCCTTCTGGCAGCGTTTCTGAAACTGACTTCATTTCTTAATCGTGTTTATCTTACTAATTCGATTGCCCGTTGTCGGATTTCATATTGTGGTCAATTTCATTAAATAACGACTCTGTCTCTGTCTCAGACCAACGGGCGGCTGTTTGGAAAATTCTTCCCAGATAGCCTTTCCCCTTCGGTTGGTCAACTCAGGGTAGCTAATCCTGAGTAAGCGTCGATCAGAGTGTATTAACGAAGTATTTCCATTCATTTAGAATTTCCGATAATCGGGTCGAATTTTCAGACTGTCACAGCCGCCCGTTGGTCTGAGACAGAGACAGAGTCGTTATTTAATGAAATTGACCACAAAATGAAATCCGACTTTGGACAATCGTATCAGTAAGATAAACACAATTAAGAAATGAAGTCAGTTTCAGAAATGTCGCCAGAAGGGCAGACCGCCGGTGTACGTCGTGAAGCAAGACGTGATTGGAAAATTTCCGAAATGCCCCCGGTAAATGCTCAGTCCTTAGAATTAGTTGAATTAGGATTTTTGGGAGTAGATTCGGTAAATCGAAACCAAATCTTGTCTGAAATTCGTTCGCGCTCGGGACCCGATCGGTGCATTTGGCACGCAAATCGAGACAAGTCAAATCAGTTGTCAAATCAATCGATGTCTTGTCAATCAAACAATCACATCATGGCACAATTTCCAAGAATGTCAACCCATCAATCCATCAAGTAAATCAAGTGTCATTCAAGCATAGTAAACATCATATCCCTAACACTATTACCCCATTACCTACCCCACTAACCCATTTGAATTTGACTTAAGCCTTGCCTTCTCTCTCTCCTCCCTCACTCTCTCATTTTTCGACAACACCCTCACTCCTCTCTCCCTCCCGAAAGCTCTCTCTCCCTCTTCTCCTTTCCTTCTTCGTCGGCCGCACGTGAAGCTCCGCCCGTTGCCGCCGTCGTTCCACCATCACCGACCGCCGTTCGGCCCTCCACGCCACCGCCATCCTCATAGCTTCTCTTGGTAAGTCTTCTAAGCCCTCTCCCTCTCATTTCCGTGGAAGAACAGCCCCTTATGGACGCCCAAACAGCCCTCTTTCCGTCGTCGTTTCGCTCGTCGTCTTGTTTCAACTTGGACCCGAACTTGCCCCACCTTGTTCCCTTGCATTCCTCACGTCCTTGGCTTGGTAAATGGTTCTCTTAGGGCCCTTGGAACCCCCGTGAAACCGCCGGAACAGCCCGGACCAGCCGCCATGTCGCCGTTCCTTTCCGTCGGCCATGAGCTCCGTTCGGCCGTCCGGTGTCCCTTGCCGTTCCGTCGTCCTTCCCATCTCATTTTCGGTAAGCTCTACTACTAATCTTGGTTTAGGTTAGTATTATATGTATGTGGAATGTGATATAGAGGGCTGCCCATGATGACTTATAGAGGAAATTTCATGATTAAGGCATAAGCTAGTTGTGTTAGTTTGAGTGATTAGTTTGTTGGGCTAAACCATAGGCTTAGCGACTTGAAGGGGGATGAAAATTATGCATGTTGGGCTGCAAGTGAGTGATGTGGGCGTGTGAAATGTGGGCCGGGCGAAATGAGTGGGCCTCGAGGTTTAATTTGGACCATTTGGACCTAAAATAAGCTAACGGGCCTAAGATAGCCTAATGGACTTGCTAATGGACGAGATTAACAATCTGAATGGGCCCCGAAAACATGATTAGTGGGCTGATTTAGTGGGCTTAGGCGTGTACCTTAATGGGCCAAAATGAGTAATTGGGCTTGGGGATCCAAATTCTAAGCTAAGTGGACCTAAACTAATTCAATTGGACCCTAATTGTCGCGCCCCTGATCCCCTCTCGGGAACGCGGCATCCCGTTCCTGCGGAAGATACACCTCGCACTCGCCTAGTTCACGATATGCGACGGCCTAGGAAATTTTTCACTTCGTCGCAACCAGACGACGCGGCCTTCAACGAACTTTCATACCTGCGGAAGCGTGCCTCCTATCGTCACACACAAGCATGCATAGCAAAGGGGTAGCATAGACAAGGTAAATACAAACAGCATTATATACATATCAAGCGTTAGGTACAGATCCCAAAAGGAAACCACAACCTGCTGCCTAACCTACGCTCTCAACATACATCAAAATACCAGACCAGCATCTGGTACTCAGTCCTCCTCAGGCTCCTCGTCGGAATCCTCTACGGGGTCCTCTTCTGGATCCTCCTCATCTGTATCCATGGCATCACCCTCCTCGTGGCCATCAATCTCAGATCGTCCAGGGGACAGCAACTCCTGCAGTGGGTCGGGGTCGATCACCTGGCCTCCATACTCGGCAGGCTGCAGCCAGAATGGGTCCTCCTCCATGGGTATCGGGGAATCTCTCTGGGGTCCCTCAAAGCCATGAAGGCCCTCTCTAAACCACGCCTCGAACCTATGGGGCACTAGGTAAGGACCTCCCTGATCTACGAGTACAGTCGTCACATGCCGATGCCACAGGGTAGCGTGCATATCAAAATGGAGGGTGATGTGAGTGTCCATCTGAATCGGCAGTCCAAAAAGCATTGGGGGTGCAGCCATCACTGGCGTCTGGGATCTGAAAAAGGAAGGTAACCACCACCAGTGAGTCGAGGACTCAGCAAGCTCACAACTAATCCTAGCGTAGGGTAGGATATACAAGTGGGGTCGGTCCTGTTGACACCTGATTTTTAATCATTTTTTCTATTGCCAAAGGAATAAAAAATCCATAAAAATTCATAAACTTGAAAAATCAACTTTGGAGACCTTAGCCAAGCCTAGGGAACCAATTTTGACCAAAAACCGATTTTTCATATTTTCAGTATTTTTACGTATTATTTATTTATTTATTTTCGAAAATTAATAGAAAATTCATAAAGATTCATAAAATTGAAAAATCAACTTTGGGGACCTTAGCCAAGCCTAGGGAACCACTTTTGACCAAAAAATGATTTTTCATATTTTCGATATTTTTCGGTATTTTTAATTTCGAAAATTCATAAAACAAAAAATTAAGAAAAATGTGAAAATTGTAAAATCAGCTTTGGAAGCCTTGGCCAAGCCTAGGCAACAATTTTTGAACAAAAAATAAATTTTCATATTTTTTATATATTTTTTTAATTTTTTTTAAAAAATAAATAATACAAAAATACTTGAAAATTTTGGAAAAATAACATTTGAGGCCAAAAAAATACACAAAGATAGTTAATATTTTTATTAAATCTATTTTTATATTGGCCATCGCAAATTCAGAAAAATTCAATTCGAGTCACGTGTTCCTTCACGAGTATAATCTCGAATCGGGCCTAAAAATTTTTAATTTGAGTCAACTTATTTTTAATTTTCACTTTTTATGAGTTGTGACATTGTCTTCTAATATTTTAAATTTTCATCTTTGCCCAATTATACCCAGAATGACTCAATTTTGTAAAAGGGCTTTAATTAAATTCTGCATTATTTTCAGCGGCAAGAAATGAGCTTAAATTTGACATGTGGTAAATTTTAGTGTGTCAAAAATTGTGAGGAGATTTAGACTCAAAGAAATATATTTTTTCAGGGACTGAATTGTAAATACTTAAAATTCAAGGACTAGAGTGCAAATACCTAACTCTTGAAGGATTATTTTACAAATAACAAAAAGAAGAGTTAGTGGATAAATTAGAATAGAGAAGGGAAGATGGAGAAGAAGAGATGAAGAAGAGAAGTTGGAGAAGAATGGATGGAGAAAATAAGATAAGAATAGAGAAGGGAAGATGGAGATGAAGAAGAGTTAGTGGAGAAATTAGAATGGAAGATAAGAATAGAGAAGGGAAGATGGAGATGAAGAAGAGTTAGTGGAGAAATTAGAATGAGAGATAAATATGGAGAAGGGAAGATGAAGATGAAGAAGAGTTAGTGGAGAGATTAGAATGTGAGATAGAGATGGAGAATGGAAGATGAAAATGAAGAAGAGTTAGTGGAGAAATTAGAATGGGAGATAGAGTTAGTGGAAAAATTAGAATGGGAGATAGATGAGTAGATTATAAAAGGAGGAAGAAGTGAGCTAAAGATGGGATTTTTTGGAGAGAAAATTTGAAGTGTTTGAGAGAATTCTTGGGAGGGAGAAAATTTGAAGTGTTTGGGAGAATTTTTTGGAGAGAAAATTTTGGATGTTTGAGAGAGTTTTGGGAGATTGAAGAAAATTTTGAGAGAAAGAAAATACCAAAAGAGAGAGAATTTTGAAGATGATGGGAGTTTAAAGCTAGGGGTTATCATCACAAATTCCTTCATCGATCAATATAAATCAAGAGTTCATCCTCGTCAACGAGCGAACAAATTCAAGCTAAGTGTTTTTATTTATTCATTTATTTATGGTTTTACTCGCAAATTAGCACAAATTGTATACACTTTCTCCATCTCCTTTTTCTTCCATATTTTATGTCAGGAGAAGGATATCTCTACGTCAACAGCAAAAATCTCGTCGAGATGCAAAAATCGGCCCAGACAAGCTCCTAAGCTGTCCACCGATTTCTCAACTGATCTGTGACTAAAAGTCCCTCTTAATTCAAAAGAAACTCTCTATATTGGGAACATAGAGAGCGAAAATCAATTATAGAAATCCCTCCCAAAAAAATGGGAGATAAGTACTCTTTCTACTCTTCTGGTTTTAGGTGCAGATTAGCACATATTTTGTATACTAACACTTCACTCTATTTTATGTCAGGAAGCCGCAGCTCTATATCAATGGTCAATCCTATGGAAGCACAAAATCGGCTTGGAGGAGTCCTCAAGCGCGCACAAATTTCAAATTGTTGAATCAATTCGTTGTATTTCATTTTAAAAAATTCATACCCCAAAATGGAGAGGACAAAGTCCATCCGCAATCTAAATACCTGCACCATAAATCCCAAAGGGAAGAGCCAAGCCAATGCTTAGCCTCCCATTGGAGGTTTTTACTTATAGTAGTTAAATACCTGCACCTTAAATCCCAAAGGGAAGAGCCAAGCCAATGCTTAGCCTCCCATTGGAGGTTTTTACTTACAGTAGTTAAATACCTGCAACTTAAATACCTATACCTTAAATCCCAAAGGGAAGAGCCAAGCCAATGCTTAGCCTCCCATTGGAGGTTTTTACTTACAGTAGTTAAATACTTGCAACTTAAATACATGTACCTTGAATCCCAAAGGGAAGAGCCAAGCCAATGCTTAGCCTCCCATTGGAGGTTTTTACTTACAGTAGTTAAATACCTGCAACTTAAATACATGTACCTTAAATCCCAAAGGGAAGAGCCAAGCCAATGCTTAGCCTCCCATTGGAGGTTTTTACTTACAGTAGTTTAAATACTTGCAACTTAAATACCTGTACCTTAAATCCCAAAGGGAAGAGCCAAGCCAATGCTAGGCCTCCCATTGGAGGTGTTTATTCACTGTCATGTACTTCCTATAATTTAATTTTTGAATCATCGGACCCAAAAGATAAGTAGGTTGTAATACTGCATAGAAGTCGTTAACACACTCCTTCTTTCGGCTTCAGGGAATCTTTAACACTTAAAAAAATATAACAAATAAAAATATATACCATCCATGCATCCTATTTAAAAAGTGAAAACACAAAAGAGAATACCCTACTAGAACTTTAGGAATAAACCAAGCCTGAGTTGCCGGATTAGGATATCCATGAAATTATGGTACCGAAAGGGCATTAGTTTTAATTAACTAGTGTAACCAAGTCCCCGAGCTCATAATCTCTGGTTCGCAGGAATAAATTAGTTCTCCCGCTAATTTATTTAGGTTTCTAATCGACCTATCAAGAACGATTAGTGGCGACTCCAAATTTCAAAATCATTTAAACAAAAACCAAAGTTGCGATTCGGTAGGGCTTGGGAGGGTCCGCGTTAGGTTAGTCAAATCTAATTAACCTAATAATCCGTTAACCCCTTTTAAAATTTAAATTTTTTTTTTAGAGGGTCGCGACAGACTGGCGACTCCGCTGGGGAAGGGATTTTTAAATTTTCGAAAAAAAGATACCAATTGGAATACTTGAATTTTTTCGAAATTTTAAAAGTCTTAGTGGACTTAGGCCAATGAAAATTTCATGGATATCTCGCTTCTGGCGATCTTGGTTGGGACTCATTCTATAGGTGTTATATGTTTTTGCAGGATGGGAGTTATAAGGGGTGGAGTGTTTGGCTAACCCCTTTGTTTTGCAGGCTCGGTGTTTGGTTTATTTGTTTAATTTCGCACATTTTTAGAAGCGCTGTTTTGATATCAATTGTTGTGCATGTCTTGCATACTCTGAGGATCACGACACCTGCACACACAAGCGTCTAAACCCAAGTCGCGAAATTCTTCCTAGAAAACCATAGATAGGGATCGAATATGCAAAGCTCTTGCGTCAATTGCGCTCGGGTTGACCATATTTTATCCCGCTCATTATCTGAATTGACAATTCTTCCCATTGTGATTTGATTGCGCGGAGGGTAAGTTTGTCAATTCAGATAGTGGGGGCCTTTTTGGGTCCATACCTTGTCTCTCCTTCTTTTATTTTCTAGAGTCCACTCCTCACTTGAGTCACGCGCATGACTATGTGATTTACATTTCTCCAAGGTAAAAGTAAGTTCTCTAATTTTATCTTGTATTTATTCTCGGTCGGTCCATGCTAGGTGTTAGTCAGTTTTTGAGCTTAATATTACGACCATTCTTTTAAAAGAAAATAAAAATTAAATTTGCCCCCCTTTTCTTTTAAAAATTTTTTTGAAAAAATGATGTGAAAAAAATCCCTTCAGGGGAATTTTATTAACCGATAAGGGATTTTTGTCATATTTTTATTGCTTCAATAAAAATGAAATTTTCCTGAAAAAATTTTCCTCTTAAAATTTATTTCAATAAAAAGAAAAATTCCTTCAAAAAAAAACTTTGGTAAACATCAAGTGATTTTATCATATTTTTCAAATTATAAAAACTTGCAAGAAAATTCTTTTCGAGAAATTCACTCATGTTTTTCTAAGAAAATTTTCTCTAAATAAAATTAGACTAATGTCTAGGGGGAATTTTGTTCACCAATAAAGAATTTCTGTCATGTCTTTCCTACTTCAATAAAAATAAAATTTTCCTGACAAATTTACCTCTGAAAATTTATTTTGATAAAAAGGAAAATTCCTTCAAAAAAATGTTGGTAAACATCAAGTGATTTTATTACATTTTTCAAATTATAAAAACTTGCAAGAAAATTCTTCTCGAGAAATTCGCTCATGTTTTTCTAAGAAACTTTTCTCTAAATAAAATTAGACTAATATCTCGAGGGAATTTTGTTGACCAATAAAGGATTTTTGTTATGTCTTTCCTACTTCAATAAAAATAAAATTTTCTTGACAAATTTACCTCTGAAAATTTATTTTGATAAAAAGGAAAATTCCTTCAAAAAATGTTGGTAAACATCAAGTGATTTTACCACATTTTTCAAAGTATAAAAATCTGCAAGAAAACTCTTTTCAAGAAATTCGCCCATGTTTTTCTAAGAAAATTGTATCTAAATAAAATTAGGCTAATGTCTCGGGGGAATTTTGTTGACTAATAAAGGATTTTTGTTATGTCTTTCCTGCTCCAATAAAAATAAAATTTTCCTAATAAATATACCTCTGAAAATTTATTTTGATAGAGAATTCCTTCAGAAAATTTGATCAAGAGATTTTATCACACTTTCCAAGTTATAAAAATCTCAAGAAAATTATTTTTGAAAAATCCACATGTGACCTCCTAAGAAAATTTCATTTGATTTCTCAACAAAATGGAAGAATAAAATTAGACTAATGTAGGAATCATGGGCCGACCTTTCTTGCGTCATGTACTAATTATATCCTTTACTTTTGTAGGAAATCCCAGGTATCCCAGGCGGGGGTAAAGTTTGGTTCAATAATGCAGGCCACGAATTATTTTTAGAAATACGAAAAGACAGGAAATTGCCGATTTCTTAATCCTGGGGGCAAGTGAGGAGGTCGATCCTTTCGGACTCAGACATTTGTCAGTTAATGAACACGTACGGGCCGTATATTTTGATATGACAGTGAATTTACACCGATTAAACACTGGGGCATATTTAATGTATTGCAGAGGATCCCACGTCTTTTGAAAGACAATAAGGTTGATATAATCAGGACCCATGAAACAAGTACCTTAACCTGATTAAATCAACCAGAGACTGGTCTTAAAATTTCCTCGGATCCGAAACACGCGGAGGGTTTTTAGAGGACCGAGGTTCTATTAATGAACGTGGCCCACAAGTATTTCTCTCGATGCTACAGGCGCCCGACACGAGCAAGTGGGCACCGAAAGAAACAAAACGCGGTTGAAGTGGGGCACGCAACAAATGGCTGAATTTATTGACACACTGATCGAGTGGTGGCAGCTTTATTAATTTACATGATTGAACGCGGATCTCTAGGCAGCTGGTGGAAAGCTACACTGAATGCCTCTCTAATGTTCTTGATATCAACGTCTACCGCAACCCGCGAGAGCATCATGAAGAAGATTAAGCCTCAATATCTTCAGCACCCTAAATCGTTCCCCAGAAGAGGAGATGACAGGAAAATTAAACAAAAAACACGTGAAGCCTTTCTTTCATTCCATTTATCAAAAAGTATTACAACAGTTCACTCGGGAGGAAAAGTAAAGTCAAACTGAGCCCTGATAACCATTACGAAAGAGCTCAACTGACTCTCTAGACAGTTTGATGCTGATGAAGCACCAGAGCTTTAATGTGCATACGGATCCTGTATTTTAAAACTAGTGATCACGGGACCTGCAACACGGCCGATGCGTACCTGATCCAGAACAACGCTAGCTGATCACTCAAGAGCCTGCAAAGGGAAGAAGATCAAACCTAGACGAATACGTCTACTTAGTTTCATCGCACGTTCTCACCTTTTATCGATGTCCAAAATTAATGCACAAGCTAGAAGTAATCATTTCCCTTTCCCCCCTATTAAATGCTCGGAGCCGTTAACCGCTCCAAACTCGAAAAAATTAATATCGAGACGAAATCCGCGTAAATTTGAAGGGTAAATCCGTATCGTTCCAATTTACCCTTAAATTGCTCCGGTTTTAAATTTGATCCCTTCTATTTTCAGGAATTTGCAAAAGCGACTCGAGAATACAGACGTATCCAAAAACAAAATTCCCTAGTCGGGCTAAATTGGGGGCAAATCAACTCATGGATATTACCATAGAGTGGGCAGCTTCAGATAAGGGAAAATGCGAACGAGAGACCCGAACAATCTCAGACATGGGTAATTCTGTATCGTTCTAATTTGCACATAATCATCTCGAGTCCTAAATTGTTTTATTCCATTCTTAACAGGGATTGCAAATTACCTCGAGAAATACCGTAACAAGGCCCAAGGTGATACAACAGGGCCGCGTTATCCCCAAGGATTAACCTTTGAAAAGAAAGCCCCATGGACACCTACGGTCCAATGGACCGAATGGTATGGGGGATAACAGTAGGTCCGAAATATCCCGAGTTCGATCCCCAAGGAATACTCGACGAGTAATACCGAAGTCAATATTTTACCACATTCTCGGCTTAATGGTGAAGCATCCAACAAAAGTCGAAGAAAACTCAATCCAGCAAAATTGGTAAAAGACTTGTCCAAGGCATTCAAGATGAAGGGTAAATTAGTATCGTTTCCAATTTATCCCTTTTAATACTGGTTGATATGTCTCCATTTCTTTTTGCAGGAAATATTTATACTAACATGTAACATGTTGAAGGAGACAAATCCAAAAGAAAATGATGATCATCTGACAAGATCTATTCTGGTGAAAAATGGGGCAAGTTGATCGCAAGCTCTGAAGCGAAAAAGCAAATATGTCTTCCTTATCTCGAATAATTTCTTTGCTTTTTGCAGGGGCATTTAACCGCTAAACCATGGCAGTCGCTGTCACTAAACAAACCAAAATGCTCCCTCACCCATATGCCTTATCGTGCAGGGGCAAAACTTGAGACAAACCGCTCCTCAACATAAGGAGTGAGCTTCCCAATTTGTTCGATCCACCCACACACCAGGGGCAATTCAAATCCACCCATGTTTACACATTATATAAACACACATGATGCTAAAAAATTGTCACATCGGCATTGTGTTTACACATTTTAGGAATTATGTATGACCATTTCGCATGTTTAATTTACCAACTCCAACTTAGAGCATAAACTGCATAGGAGACATCAAATGTGCAAAATGGGGCATAACAGGATGAGGAAAGGCAAACCATTTCCACACAGGTCTAACATTTTAATCTACAGATAAACAGCCTTCCTCCAGAGTGAGAGAAAGCCCTTTCGGAATGAAGTCCCCCATTCAGATTACATTCGAGGTGTTCATACTATAAGAACCTCCTTAAACAGAAGTGGTAATGCAATACATGATCCATATGTTGATCGATTGCATCATGAGTTATTACATAGACTGCCTTTAATCATGGCAAACTTAGCTGAACAATTTTGTATGAACCAATGAACGCATTGATGAAAATGCTTGCACATGTTACCTCTGACATTGCCTGACAGGCAACACATTCCCGGTGTTTGAGTTACCTTCCAAAGTCTTGAAATTCATTCGGCGATTATTGAATGAACAAGCCTGGTTGTCGAGAAGCCACCAAGCATTTCTTTCAAATTCTCAGGTAAGTATATCTTCAACCTGAACCTTTCAAGAGAATGAATTCTGACGGTTGTTGGGGTACTCGAATCCATTGCGGTATATACAGGTATCCACCTTTTTCAATAAAGCATGATTTGTCTCAAGGACAGAAATGTTCGAGACCTTTTGATCTCTGCCTCTTTGGTTTATTCCTAAAGCGACAGGAGAATATAATTTGGGTTTGAGCTTCTGCAGGATTCCTGGTCTCCCCAGATTTCAGAATGGCACCCTTTGAGGCAAACCAAGTCCTTCTTACAGGCATAAAGTCCTTCTTACAGGCAAATCAAGTCCTGCTTACAGGCAAATAAAGTCCTTCCTACAGGCAAAGCAAGTCCTTCTTACAGGCAAATCAAGTCCTTCTTACAGGCACAAAGTCCTTCTTACAGGCAAATCAAGTCCTTCTTACAGGCAAATCAAGTCCTTCTTACATGCAAACTAAGTCCTTCTTACAGGCAAACCAAGTACTTCTTACAAGCACAAAGTCCTTCTTACAGGCAAACCAAGTCCTTCTTACAGGAAAATCAAGTCCTGCGTACAGGCAAACAAAGTCCTTCCTACAGGCAAAGCAAGTCCTTCTTACAGGCAAATCAAGTCCTTCTTACAGGCACAAAGTCCTTCTTACAGGCAAATCAAGTCCTTCTTACAGGCATAAAGTCCTTCTTACAGGCAAATCAAGTCCTTCTTATAGGCAAACTAAGTCCTTCTTACAGGCAAACCAAGTCCTTCTTACAGGCAAACAAAGTCCTTCCTACAGGCAAAGCAAGTCCTTCTTACAGGCAAATCAAGTCCTTCTTACAGGCATAAAGTCCTTCTTACAGGCAAACAAAGTCCTTCTTACAGGCAAACAAAGTCCTTCTTACAGGCAAATCAAGTCCTTCTTACAGGCAAAGCAAGTCATTCTTACAAGCACAAAGTCCTTCTTACAGGCAAAGTAAGTCCTTCTTACAGGCAAATCAAGTCCTTCTTACAGGCAAATCAAGTCCTTCTTACAGGCAAATTAAGTCCTTTTTACACGCATTAAGTCCTTTTTACAGGCACAAAGTCCTTTTTACAGGCACAAGTCCTTTTTACATGCACCAAGTCCTTTCTACAGGCACCAAGTCCTTCTTACAAGTATCTCCACGGGGTGACCTACCATACGGGTCAAATCTCAATCAAAATTTAATTAGTAGAATCCTTTCATTAGGAATCTACCATGAGTTGACCTACCATACAGGTCAAATTTCAATCAAAATTTAATCAGTAGAATCCTTTTATTAGGAATCTACCATGGTACGACCCACCATACGGGTCAAATGGTATGACCCACCATACGGGTCAAATTTTAATTCAATTTTTAATCAGTAGAATCATTTTATTAGGAATCTACCATGGGTTGATCCACCATACGGGTTCAAGTTCAACCATCCTAAAGTTTTATATAACGAATCCTTTGGTTCTCATTTCATTTTCAGCGGAACATTCATGTCACGACTCTTTTTATTTCCTTGTATTGAGTCGATTAGAATTCGGGTGTCATTTCGTCTTTGAAATGAACCTCTACCGAGCCTCCTTTCAAAGAGGGGCAGCTGTTGACACCTGATTTTTAATCATTTTTTCTATTGCCAAAGGAATAAAAAATCCATAAAAATTCATAAACTTGAAAAATCAACTTTGGAGACCTTAGCCAAGCCTAGGGAACCAATTTTGACCAAAAACCGATTTTTCATATTTTCAGTATTTTTACGTATTATTTATTTATTTATTTTCGAAAATTAATAGAAAATTCATAAAGATTCATAAAATTGAAAAATCAACTTTGGGGACCTTAGCCAAGCCTAGGGAACCACTTTTGACCAAAAAATGATTTTTCATATTTTCGATATTTTTCGGTATTTTTAATTTCGAAAATTCATAAAACAAAAAATTAAGAAAAATGTGAAAATTGTAAAATCAGCTTTGGAAGCCTTGGCCAAGCCTAGGCAACAATTTTTGAACAAAAAATAAATTTTCATATTTTTTATATATTTTTTTAATTTTTTTTAAAAAATAAATAATACAAAAATACTTGAAAATTTTGGAAAAATAACATTTGAGGCCAAAAAAATACACAAAGATAGTTAATATTTTTATTAAATCTATTTTTATATTGGCCATCGCAAATTCAGAAAAATTCAATTCGAGTCACGTGTTCCTTCACGAGTATAATCTCGAATCGGGCCTAAAAATTTTTAATTTGAGTCAACTTATTTTTAATTTTCACTTTTTATGAGTTGTGACATTGTCTTCTAATATTTTAAATTTTCATCTTTGCCCAATTATACCCAGAATGACTCAATTTTGTAAAAGGGCTTTAATTAAATTCTGCATTATTTTCAGCGGCAAGAAATGAGCTTAAATTTGACATGTGGTAAATTTTAGTGTGTCAAAAATTGTGAGGAGATTTAGACTCAAAGAAATATATTTTTTCAGGGACTGAATTGTAAATACTTAAAATTCAAGGACTAGAGTGCAAATACCTAACTCTTGAAGGATTATTTTACAAATAACAAAAAGAAGAGTTAGTGGATAAATTAGAATAGAGAAGGGAAGATGGAGAAGAAGAGATGAAGAAGAGAAGTTGGAGAAGAATGGATGGAGAAAATAAGATAAGAATAGAGAAGGGAAGATGGAGATGAAGAAGAGTTAGTGGAGAAATTAGAATGGAAGATAAGAATAGAGAAGGGAAGATGGAGATGAAGAAGAGTTAGTGGAGAAATTAGAATGGGAGATAAATATGGAGAAGGGAAGATGAAGATGAAGAAGAGTTAGTGGAGAGATTAGAATGTGAGATAGAGATGGAGAATGGAAGATGAAAATGAAGAAGAGTTAGTGGAGAAATTAGAATGGGAGATAGAGTTAGTGGAAAAATTAGAATGGGAGATAGATGAGTAGATTATAAAAGGAGGAAGAAGTGAGCTAAAGATGGGATTTTTGGAGAGAAAATTTGAAGTGTTTGAGAGAATTCTTGGGAGGGAGAAAATTTGAAGTGTTTGGGAGAATTTTTTGGAGAGAAAATTTTGGATGTTTGAGAGAGTTTTGGGAGATTGAAGAAAATTTGAGAGAAAGAAAATACCAAAAGAGAGAGAATTTTGAAGATGATGGGAGTTTAAAGCTAGGGGTTATCATCACAAATTCCTTCATCGATCAATATAAATCAAGAGTTCATCCTCGTCAACGAGCGAACAAATTCAAGCTAAGTGTTTTTATTTATTCATTTATTTATGGTTTTACTCGCAAATTAGCACAAATTGTATACACTTTCTCCATCTCCTTTTTCTTCCATATTTTATGTCAGGAGAAGGATATCTCTACGTCAACAGCAAAAATCTCGTCGAGATGCAAAAATCGGCCCAGACAAGCTCCTAAGCTGTCCACCGATTTCTCAACTGATCTGTGACTAAAAGTCCCTCTTAATTCAAAAGAAACTCTCTATATTGGGAACATAGAGAGCGAAAATCAATTATAGAAATCCCTCCCAAAAAAATGGGAGATAAGTACTCTTTCTACTCTTCTGGTTTTAGGTGCAGATTAGCACATATTTTGTATACTAACACTTCACTCTATTTTATGTGAGGAAGCCGCAGCTCTATATCAATGGTCAATCCTATGGAAGCACAAAATCGGCTTGGAGGAGTCCTCAAGCGCGCACAAATTTCAAATTGTTGAATCAATTCGTTGTATTTCATTTTAAAAAATTCATACCCCAAAATGGAGAGGACAAAGTCCATCCGCAATCTAAATACCTGCACCATAAATCCCAAAGGGAAGAGCCAAGCCAATGCTTAGCCTCCCATTGGAGGTTTTTACTTATAGTAGTTAAATACCTGCACCTTAAATCCCAAAGGGAAGAGCCAAGCCAATGCTTAGCCTCCCATTGGAGGTTTTTACTTACAGTAGTTAAATACCTGCAACTTAAATACCTATACCTTAAATCCCAAAGGGAAGAGCCAAGCCAATGCTTAGCCTCCCATTGGAGGTTTTTACTTACAGTAGTTAAATACCTGCAACTTAAATACATGTACCTTAAATCCCAAAGGGAAGAGCCAAGCCAATGCTTAGCCTCCCATTGGAGGTTTTTACTTACAGTAGTTTAAATACTTGCAACTTAAATACCTGTACCTTAAATCCCAAAGGGAAGAGCCAAGCCAATGCTAGGCCTCCCATTGGAGGTGTTTATTCACTGTCATGTACTTCCTATAATTTAATTTTTGAATCATCGGACCCAAAAGATAAGTAGGTTGTAATACTGCACAGAAGTCGTTAACACACTCCTTCTTTCGGCTTCAGGGAATCTTTAACACTTAAAAAAATATAACAAATAAAAATATATACCATCCATGCATCCTATTTAAAAAGTGAAAACACAAAAGAGAATACCCTACTATAGCCTTAGGAATAAACCAAGCCTGAGTTGCCGAATTAAGATATCCATGAAATTAAGGTACCGAAAGGGCATTAGTTTTAATTAACTAGTGTAACCAAGTCCCCGAACTCATAATCTCTGGTTCGCAGGAATAAATTAGTTCTCCCGCTAATTTATTTAGGTTTCTAATCGACCTACCAAGAACGATTAGTGGCGACTCCAAATTTTAAAATCATTTAAACAAAAACCAAAGTTGCGATTCGGTAGGGCTTGGGAGGGTCCGCGTTAGGTTAGTCAAATCTAATTAACCTAATAATCCGTTAACCCCTTTTAAAATTTAAATTTTTTTTTTAGAGGGTCGCGACAGGTCCTAACCAGTATCTAGGTTTCAGGGTCCGGGATCCAACCACTCTCGATCTCCCAAGATACTATAGCCCATCGAAACCGTCATGAACCACATAATAATACAAGTTGTACAATACAAACGGCAATATCAAACAATCAGCAGTCATGTCATGCAATGCTGCAGGCCTCAAGCGGCCATCACGGATCCCACGGATCAGCCCGCCTATCACTCCAATTCCCATCAGGGCTCAATCTCAGTGCCACACGGCAAATACCACACTGCGTTTCTGACGCCTTACGTTGGTCTCCCTTTTCTCTCCATTTCCCATCTTGGGCACATTCTCATGTCACATCTTCGGTGACTCATGCAATGCTCTGAATGTATGCGGGGCCCAAACGATTGCATGAGTAATTCAAACACAGAGCATGCATGCCAAAGTACACAAGTACAAGAACAGAGTACATCAATCGATCGTCTAATAAATCTCATGTTCATCATGCCATACGATCATAGGATTAGTACTAAACATTCAGATTCTCGATCATCTGGGCTCGCATTAACCTCTTACTCGCGATCCGGTCATACCATTACTTACCATAGGCGATCCCTTAATTGAACCCATATAAACCAAGGTTTAACCTAAGTAAGGGTCTAATTAATTAAGTTAAGTTCGACTGGGCCTAAGGCCCACTTCAAGGTTTGAGGCCCATAATTTATTTCTTAAATTAAATATATGGTTTGGGCCCATTATTATTGTTAAATTCGTGTAGGGTTCAAGCCCATTTCTAAAAGTTAACCTATTGAGCCCAATTCGACCATTTTAGGCCCAATTTGTTACCCTAAGCCCATGTACATTAATGGACTTCATATTTTAATTCCCAAACTTGTAATTGGGCCCAATAAATACTAATTTTCGTCCATGAGTGGCCCGTCATTAAAATTTGGTCCGATTGTAGGCCCAATTAGTTGAAATTTAAGCCCCCAAGCCCATCAGCCTCACGTGGCCCATTATCTTGCGCGCCCATTACATCAAATCAGCCCATTAATGATAATTTCCAGCCACTTTTAAGTTGCTAAGCCTATAGTTTGACCCAACAAACTAATCACTCAAACTAACACAACTAGCTTGAGCTTTAATCATGCAATTTCCTCTATAAACCATCATGGACAGCCCTCTATATCACATTCCACACACATATACTACTAACCTAAACCAAGATTAGTAGTAGAGCTTACCACGGAAGGGAAGTCGGTGGCGATGACGACGACAAAGGGGGTGCGGTCGGCCGGCGGTCAAGAGCTAGCCGAGAGAGAGAGCGACGATGAGGACTTGGCCGGCTCAAGGTGGCTCACAAGGCCACGAAACAACAAGGGAAAGGGCTTAGGGCACTCACCGAAATGAAGACAAGGCCGGCTGAGGTGGTTGGATGGCGCGGCAAGGACGGGGACGACGACGACGGTGAGGACCGCTAGAGAGACCGAGAGAAAGAAGAGAGAGACGGTGAGGTCGGGCTCTCTAAGATTACAAGATGAAGAGAGGACGGCCAAGGAGGCTTACCACGTGACGCCAAGGTGATGGTGGTGGCGGCCGACGGGTCGGAATGGTGGACGGTGGCGGCTTGAGGCGGACGACGGGAGGGGAGCACCGGTGGGGAAGGAGAAAACGAAGAAGAAAATGGAGGAGAGGGAGAGATGGAGTTCGGCCGAATGAGGGAAAGGATGAGGGAGGAGAGAGAGAATAGGGGTTTAATCCAAGTTTGAAAAATGGGTTAGTGGGTTAGGTAATGGGGTAATAGTGTTAGGGATGTGATTTGTACTTGACAAGTTGATGGATGGATTGATGGATTGACATGCCTTGGAAATTGTGCCATGAATGATTGATGTGATTGACAAGACCATTGATTGATTTGACAACTGATTTGACTTGTCTCGATTTGCGTGCCAAATGCACCGATCGGGTCCCGAGCGCGAACGAATTTCAGACAAGATTTGATTTCGATTAATCGAATCTACTCTCAAAAATCCTAATTCTACTAATCCTACGGACTGAGCATTTACCAGGGGCATTTCGGTAATTTTCCAATCACGTCTTGCTTCACGACGTACACCGGCTGCATGCCCTTCTGGCGACATTTCTGAAACTGAGTTCATTTCTTAATTGCGTTTATCTTACTAATTCGATTATCCAAAGTCGGATTTCATTTTGTGGTCAATTTCATTAAATAACGACTCTGTCTCTGTCTCAGACCAACGGGCGGCTGTTTGGAAAATTCTTTCCAGATAGCCTTTCCCCTTCGGTTGGTCAACTCAGGGTAGCTAATCCTGAGTGAGCGTCGATCAGAGGGTATTAACGAAGTATTTCCATTCATTTAGAATTTCCGACAATCGGGTCGAATTTTCAGACAGTCACAATTCTTCCCTTCTTATAAAAATTTCGTCCTCGAAATTTACAGTCCACCAGTCCTTACAACAACGGAAATTACACTGATCTACTCAAACAGATACGGGTACTTCTTCTTCATCTCGTTCTCACTTTCCCAAGTCGCTCCCTCGGTCCCATGGTGCTCCCAGATAACCTTGACCAGCGGTATTGTCTTGTTCCTCAGGACCTGCTCCTTACGATCTTCAATCCTTACTGGCTTTTCCACGTACGAGACGCGGTCATCCATTTCAATGACTTCATGATCGAGTATATGGCCAGGGTCCGGCTCGTACTTCCGAAGCATCGATACATGAAACACGTTGTGAATCTGCGATAAGTTCGGCGGCAGTGCAAGATGATAAGCTAATGTCCCGATCTTCTCCAAAATCTCGAATGGCCCAACAAACCTTGGACTCAGCTTTCCTTTCTTGCCAAACCGAGATAGTCCTCGCATCGGCGACACCTTTAGGAAGACATGATCTCCAACTTGAAACTCCAACGGTTTACGTCTCCTATCTGCATAACTTTTCTGCCTGCTCTGAGCTGTCCTCAGTCTATCTCTGTTCACCTTGACCGCCTCAACTGACTGCTGCACTAACTCTGGGCCTGTTATGCTTTTCTCACCAACCTCGTCCCAACAAATCGGAGTTCTGCAAGCCCTCCCATATAATACCTCAAATGGTGCCATTCTGATACTCTGCTGATAACTGTTGTTGTAGGCAAATTCTACCAAGTGCAACTGCTCTTCCCAACCACCTTTGAAATCAATCACACAAGCTCTCAACATGTCCTCCAAAGTCTATATAGTCCTTTCCGACTGACCGTCTGTCTGAGGATGATAGGCTGTACTGAATCTCAACTCGGTTCCCAAAGCACCCTGCAAACTCTTCCAAAACGCCGCTGTAAAACGTGGATCTCTATCCGATACAATGCTTACTGGTACCCCATGCAATCTCACGATCTGCCTCACATACAACTCAGCCAACTTCTCTAAGGTCGAGTCCTTTCGTACTGCAATGAAATGAGCTGATTTCGTCAGTCTGTCCACTATTACCCATATCGAATCATTGCCTCTCTGACTTCTTGGCAATCCCGTCACAAAATCCATAGTGACATGCTCCCACTTCCACTCTGGGATTTCCAATGGTTGCAATAATCCTCCAGGCTTGCAATGCTGTGCCTTTACCTGTTGGCACGTCAGACACTTAGCTACATGCTTAGCCACATCCACCTTCATTCCATTCCACCAATAATGCTGACGCAAATTCTGATACATCTTCGTACTCCCTGGATGAATACTGTAGTTACTCCTGTGTGCCTCAGACAAAATCTTCTCCTTTAGCGCCTCGTCATTAGGCACGCACAGACGTCCTCTAAACTTCAATATTCCATCAGCAGTTACTTGGAACTCAGCCTTCCTCTCGTCTGCATTCGTCATCACAATCTTCTGGATATCCGGATCCGCAGACTGCAACTCTTTGATCCTTAGCTGAATCTCTGGTTCAATCTGCAATGTACCCATCAGACTCGAGAGGTTTCCTACCTCGACCTTGAACTCAGAATCTCTGATTTCCTCCAGTAATGTCCATTCCTTGACCATCATATGCGCAATGCTTGACTTCCTACTCAGAGCATCCGCTACCTTATTCGCCTTCCCTGGATGGTACAGAATATCGCAGTCGTTGTCACGCCCCTGATCCCCTCTCGGGAACGCGGCATCCCGTTCCTGCGGAAGATACACCTCGCACTCGCCTGGTTTGACGGTATGCGACGGCCCAGGAAATTTTTCACTTCGTCGCAACCAGACGACGCGGCCTTCAACGAACCTTCATACCTGCGGAAGCGTGCCTCCTATCCTCACACACAAGCATGCATAGCAAAGGGGTAGCATAGACAAGGTAAATACAAATAGCATTATATACATATCAAGCGTTAGGTACAGACCCCAAAAGGAAACCACAACCTGCTGCCTAACCTACGCTCTCAACATACATCAAAATACCAGACCAGCATCTGGTACTCAGTCCTCCTCAGGCTCCTTGTCGGAATCCTCCACGGGGTCCTCTTCTGGATCCTCCTCATATGTATCCATGGCATCACCCTCCTCGTAGCCATAAATCTCAGATCGTCCAGGGGACGGCAACTCCTGCAGTGGGTCGGGGTCGATCACCTGGCCTCCATACTCGGCAGGCTGCAGCCAGAATGGGTCCTCCTCCATGGGTATCGGGGAATCTCTCTGGGGTCCCTCAAAGCCATGAAGGCCCTCCCTAAACCATGCCTCGAACCTATGGGGCACTAGGTAATGACCTCCCTGATCTACGAGTACAGTCGTCACATGCCGATGCCACAGGGTAGCGTGCATATCAAAATGGAGGGTGATGTGAGTGTCCATCTGAATCGGCAGTCCAAAAAGCATCGGGGTTGCAGCCATCACTGGCGTCTAGGATCTGAAAAAGGAAGGTAACCACCACCAGTGAGTCGAGGACTCAGCAAGCTCACCACTAATCCTAGCGTAGGGTAGGATATACAAGTGGGGTCGGTCCTAACCAGTATCTAGGTTTCAGGGTCCGGGATCCAACCACTCTCGATCTCCCAAGATACTATAGCCCATCGAAACTGTCACGAACCACATAATAATACAAGTTGTACAATACAAACGGCAATATCAAACAATCAGCAGTCATGTCATGCAATGCTGCAGGCCTCAAGTGGCCATCACGGATCCCACAGATCAGCCCGCCTATCACTCCAATTCCCATCAGGGCTCAATCTCAGTGCCACACGGCAAATACCACACTGCGTTTCTGACGCCTTACGTTGGTCTCCCTTTTCTCTCCATTTCCCATCTTGGGCACATTCTCATGTCACATCTTCGGTGACTCATGCAATGCTCTGAATGTATGCGGGGCCCAAACGATTGCATGAGTAATTCAAACACAGAGCATGCATGCCAAAGTACACAAGTACAAGAACAGAGTACATCAATCGATCGTCTAATAAATCTCATGTTCATCATGCCATACGATCATAGGATTAGTACTAAACATTCAGATTCTCGATCATCTGGGCTCGCATTACCCTCTTACTCGCGATCCGGTCATACCATTACTTACCATAGGCGATCCCTTAATTGAACCCATATAAACCAAGGTTTAACCTAAGTAAGGGTCTAATTAATTAAGTTAAGTTCGACTGGGCCTAAGGCCCACTTCAAGGTTTGAGGCCCATAATTTATTTCTTAAATTAAATATATGGTTTGGGCCCATTATTATTGTTAAATTCGTGTAGGGTCCAAGCCCATTTCTAAAAGTTAACCTATTGAGCCCAATTCGACCATTTTAGGCCCAATTTGTTACCCTAAGCCCATGTACATTAATGGACTTCATATGTAACAGTTTGAAAATTCGACCCAAATATCGGAATTTCTAAAGGAATGGAAACACTTCGTTAATACCCTCTGATCGACGCTCACTCAGGATTAGCTACCCTGAGATGACCAACCGAAGGGGAAAGGCTAATTGGGGAGAATTTTCCAAACAGCCGCCCGTTGGTCTGAGACAGAGACAGAGTCGTAAATTAATGAAATTGACCACGAAATGAAATCCGACTTCGGACAATCGAATTAGTAAGACAAACACAATTAAGAAATAAAGTCAGTTTCAGAAATGTCGCCAGAAGGGCAGACAGCCGGTGTACGTCGAGAAGCAAGACGTCAATGGAAAATTACCGAAATGCCCCCGGTAAATGCTCAGTCCTTAGGATTAATGGAATTAGGATTTTTGAGAGTAGAATCGACCGATCGAAATCAAATCCTGTCTAAAATTCGTTCACGCTCGAGACCCGATCGGTGCATTTGGCACGCAAATCGAGACAAGTCAAATCAGTTGTCAAATCAATCAAATGTCTTGTCAATCAATCAAATCCATCATGGCACAATTTCCAAGGCAATCCATCAAGTCAAATCCAAGTACATCAAGAGTACACATCAAATCCATGTCACTATTCCACCTAATTCCACCTACCATTATTTTGAATTTTTGTTTTATCTTGAATAAACTCTCTTCTCTCTCTCCTCACCCCTCATTCTCTCATTCGGCACTCTCTCTCCCTCACTCTCCCTCCCGAAACCTCTCCTCTCTTCTCAACTCTCTCTCGGCTTCTCTCCCTCCCGTGGCCGTGCCGCCCGAGCACTCCTCCACCGCGGGCCACCGTTGTCCGCCATCCTTCTCCGTCGTCGCCACCTCGAGGTAAGCCTCTCTCCTCCCTTCTCCTTGCTACTTCATAGTTGAAAACCACCTCGAAGCCACCCCGATCTCACTTCACCGTCTCTCTCTTCCTCTCGGTGCCGTGCTCGTCTAGCCCTTCGTCGTCGTCGATCATCGTCGTTCGGCCACCGCTCCTCACCGTCAACCATCCTCACTCCTTGGTAAGTATTCCGAGCTCCTTTGTCTTCATTTTCCATGACCCTTTAAAGTCGTTTGCCGACCAAGCCAACCCGATCCTCCTTGTAGGCCGAAAAGCCCTCACGGCCATTCTTGCTCCGCCCGTCGTCATCGTCATTTCCGACCCATTTCCGGTAAGCTCTACCACTAATCTTGGACTAGGCTAGTTGTATATGTGTATGTGGGGTGGTATTATGGGCTAGTGATTGTGATTAAGAAGGTTAGTGTGTGATTAAGGTTGGATTAGTTGAGGCTAATAGACTAGTATGCGGATTTGGGCCAAGAGAGGGGCTGTTAGCGTGTGAAATGGGCCTTAAAATGCTAAGTGTGGGCTGCAAATGATGAGGTAAGTGTGTGGTGGAGAGGCCGTGAGGTGTTATTGGGCTTAGGGGGCTTAACTTGCACTAATTTGATCAAAAACAAGTTAACGGGCCTAAGATATCCTAATGGACTTGCCAATGGACGAAACTAACAACTTGAATGGGCCTTGAAAACATGATTAGTGGGCTGCAAATGTGGACTTAGGCGTGTACATAATGGGCCAAAGGGAACTAATGGGCTTGAAAGCTTTAAAAATCAAGTAATTGGGCCAAAACTAATCAAAATGGGCCAAATCTAGTTAGTGGGCCACTAATGGACGAAAATCTTATTTAATTGGGCCTAAATTAAGTCCATGAACATTAAAGAATGAAACCCAAAAATGTATATGGGCTTGGGTACTTGAATTGGGCCTAAAATAATGAATATGGGCTTGAATAGTAGACTTTTAGAAATAGGCTTGGGCCTCGCACGAAATTAATAAAATAATAGGCCCAACCCATATGAATTAATTTAATAATTAATTATTGGACCTCAACTATTGAAGTGGGCCTTAGGCCCAGTCGAACTTAGCTCGATTAATTAGGGGTTCTTAATTAGATTAGACCTTGGTTTATATGGGCTCGATTAGTGGATTGCCCTTGGGTAAGTGATGGCATGGTAGATTCTTGTATGAGATGTAAGGCGAACTAGATGATCGAGACTTCCAGAGTAGAGGCATACGATATATGTCTGTTTGGCTTGATGAACATGAGGTTTATTGGTTGATTGAATGACGTGCTCTGCTCTTGCACTTATATTCATTTGCATGCATGCTCTGTGTTGAGTTATTGATGTGATCATCTGGGCCCTGCATACATTCAGAGCATTGCATGAGTCACTGGAGATGTGACATGAGATTGTGCCCTGAGGGGAAGTGGAGAGAAAAGGGAGACCAACGTAAGGCGTCAGAAACGCAGTGTGGTACGGGCCTATGTGGCACCGAGATTTATGCCGTGTGGCACTGTTGGTAGCGCCCTGATGGGAGATGGAGAGAAAAGGGAGGCCAGCATAAGGCGTCCGAGACGCAGCGTGGCATGCCGTGTGGCACTGTTGGTAGAGCCCTGATGGGAATTGGAGTGATAGGCGGGCTGATCCTTGGGATCTATGATGGCCGTTTGAGGCCTGTGGCATTGCATACCATGATTGCTGATTGTTGATATTGCCCATCTTTATTGCATGAACCATTGTGATGAAACTCGTACCGACTATATGAGGTGTGATGAAATCTGGGGAGATCGAGAGCGTTGGACTCCGGGTACCAAACCCTAGTTACTGGTTAGGACCGACCCCACTTGTATATCCTACCCTACGCTAGGATTAGTGGTGAGCTTGCTGGGTCCTCGACTCACTGGCGTTGGTTGCCACCTTTTTCAGATCCAGGTCACCAGTGATGGATGTGCCACCGATGCTTTTTGGTCTGCCGATCCAGATGGACACCCAGGTTACCCTCCATTTTGATATGCACGCTACTCTGTGGCATAGGCATGTGACGACTGTACTCGTAGATCAGGGAGGTCCTTATTTAGTGCCCCATAGATTCGAGGCTTGGTTTAGAGAGGGCCTGCATGGTTTTGAGGGACCCCAGAGAGATTCCCCGATTCCCATGGAGGAGGACCCGTTTTGGCTCCAGCCTGCAGAATATGGAGGCCAGGTGATCGACCCCGACCCGAAGCAGGAGTTGCCGTCTCCAGGGCGCTCCGAGATAGATGGCCACGAGGAGGGCGATGCGATGGATACCGAGGAGGAGGATCCAGAGGAGGACCCTGTGGAGGATTCCGACGAGGAGGACTGAGTTATGGCAGAATTTCGATGGTTCGAGGATTTGGTTGTTAGCGTAGGAAGATCTGTGATTAGTAGTTTCTTTTTGGGAGTCTGTACCTAACGCTGATTATATTATGGAATGCTGATTTTGCTTATCTTGATTTTTGCTACCCCTTTGTCATGTATGCTTGTGTGTATGGATAGAAGGCACGCTTCCACAGGTAAGAGAATTTGGCGCAAGCCGCGTCGTCTGGTCGCGACGAAAAGAAATTTTCCCTGGGCCGTCGCTTATCGTGAACCAGTCGAGCGCGAGGTGTATCTTCCGCAGGAACGGGGTGCCGCGCTCCCGAGTAGGGATCCGGGGCGTGACATCCCCGTTCGAGTGGTATCAGAGCAAGGTCAGCTCGATACGAGACAGTTCGAGGTTTTGGAGTGATAAGGATGTTGATTTTGGGGTAGTTAGATAGATAGACCCTAGACCTAAGGATTAGGAAGGGTAGAATGCATGATTTGATTGGCGCATGTGATTGCCTAGCCGAATCGATTGTTTAGAGTAGCCTTTGGATAAGGTGTTTTGTGCTAAGCTGCAGGTGCGTTAGGACCTGAGGTAAGGTTCTAAGGCAGAGCCCCATGAGTTGGGCGCTTGATTGCTGATTGCTGAATGTTAGTCTGTGAGGTATTGCATGTGGTTGCATGCCTAGTCGGCTGTCGCGCGCTGCTTGACCATCATGCATTGCATGATTTCTGCACCGAAAGCAAAATGGTTTAGAAATGGAAAATCATTGTTGAAAAAGGAGATTTGGATTTTGAAAGAAATGCATGCATTCATGTTGTTGGATTTGGTGACCGTCAGCCTGGTATGGGACAGGATTGACGGGACGTCTAAAAACTGTGATGAAGCGTGGTATGGGACACGTGGAGTGGGATTCTCTTTGTCTATGAATTTCTTAGGACAACTGTTCGCACCAAGAAACGATGAGGGCGGGGAGTGGTCGCCGGGGCAGAGACCTGATCAAGGAAGCGGCTCCCGACAGGCTTCTAGTTGAGGTTGCGAACAGAGTGGCCTGGGTTATGCATTTGCAGGGTTGAGTCTAGATGTCGACCGGGTTCAATTGCATTTAAGCTGCAGCGATTATTTACATGCATATACATGTCAGTGGACGCGACAGTAGACGAAAGCTTGGTTGCTAGACTTAGAGTCCCGGATTCCTGAATGGGAATTTCGTTGTTTTAGGTGTGAGTGTTAGCAAGGATGAGCAATAGGGGCAGAAGACCGACTGCCGGTGCATCGAGCTCGAGGGCTCCTGAGTCTGAAGGAGACCCTAGGATCGAAGAGATGATGAGAGTTCTGACTGAAGTGAGTAACTTGATGGCTAGGCAAGCTGCTGAGAGAGCTGCCACTGTAGCCCAAGCAGCTGAGGCTGCCTTGGCCGCTGCGAATTGTGCCAATGGAGGCAATGGGCATGGAAATGGTGGACGTCAGACTCATCATATGGTGGAGCAGTTTCTGAAGTTGCAGCCGTCGAAGTTCGATGGCAGTGGTGGTCCAGAGGTAGCTGCCTTGTGGATCGAGCAACTGGAGAAGGCTTTCTCCGTGTTGGGTTGCGCAGACGAGGAAAAGGTTTCGCTGGCAACTTATCAGCTTCAGAGTACTGCAGATGATTGGTGGAAAGCCACCAGAGGACGAGTCTTTCCGGATGGTATGAGGCCGAACTAGACCGCCTTCTGTGCAGCATTCAATGGCAAGTATTTCTCTGAGTCAGCCCAGGAAAGGAAAATGGAAGAGTTCATCAGGCTCCGCCAAGGATCGCTGACTGTGGACCAATATGAGGGCGAATTTGCCAGGCTGTCCAAGTTTGCACGAAGGCTGATTGACGACCCATGGGACAAGGCCAGGAGATTCAGGGAAGGATTGAGGCCCGAATTGAAAAGTATGATCATCGCCACTGGGCTAAGGGACTACAACGAGATCTATGAGCGAGCCCTGGCGATAGAACGGGATCTGCAAGAAAAGGCCGCCGCATCTGGGTCGCGGTTTATGCCAAGAGGGAACTTTAGAGACTTTGGCAAGAGGCCAATGAAGGACAACCGCAGGTTCGTTCCACCTGCGAGAAGAACCTTGGGAAAGCCGTCATCCCCCGGGAATCAGAACTGCCGTGACTGTGGCAGGAGGCATGGGAACAGCCCTTGCCCGAGGAAGATTGGAGGCTGCTTTGGATGTGGCCAGACGGGACATATCCTGAGGAACTGCCCGAGGAAAGGTCAGAGACCCCCGTTCCAGCAACAGCAACAGCAGCCACCGCAGATGGTGAACGCTCCGCAAGGAAACCAGAACCGTCCGCCTGCTCAGGGACGAGTGTATGCAATGGCGCGCAAGGACGCTGAGAATGCGCCAGGGGTGATCACAGGTACCGTTTCTCTCTGTGGTCATACCGCTTATACCTTGTTTGATCCGGGAGCGTCGCACTCTTTCGTATCTGCACGTTTTGTTGAGTTGTCTGGGATGAATGTTAAGCCATTGGATGTGACCTTGCATGTAACCACCCCGTTGAAGGATAGAGTAATTATTGCGTTAGGATGTAAGGGGTGTAAGTTAGCTCTGGGCGATAGGCAAGAAGAAATTGACTTAGCCGTTCTGCCCATGTATGATTTTGATGTGATTGTTGGCATGGATTGGCTAGTTAGGCATGGTGCAGTGGTAGACTGTAGTAGGAGTATCATACAGCTAAACCCAGTAGGCCACCCTGGGTATGAATTTAAGGGAAATCGTGGAGGAACGTCGATTCCTTGGATCTCATCTTTAGAGGCGACCAAGTTAATGAATGAAGGTTGCCTGGGATTTTTGGCATCAGTGTCAGATTCGACTGCTCAAGAGGTGAAGTTGGAGGAAGTGCCTATAGTAAGTGAGTATCCAGATGTATTTCCTCAAGAGTTGCCTGGATTGCCACCAGAGCGTGACGTAGAGTTTGTGATTGAATTGGCACCTGGAACGGAGCCGATCTCGAAAGCACCGTATAGGATGTCGTTATCGGAATTGAAGGAATTGAAGGTGCAAATGCAAGAGCTGCTGGATAAAGGATTTATCCGCCCTAGTGCTTCACCATGGGGAGCTCCGGTGCTATTTGTTAAGAAGAAGGATGGATCACTAAGACTGTGCATCGATTACCGACAGCTGAACCAAGTGACGATCAAGAATAAATATCCTCTACCAAGGATTGATGACCTGTTCGACCAACTTCAAGGCGCTTACGTGTTCTCCAAGATAGACCTAAGGACAGGCTATCACCAGTTAAGGATTAAGAAAGAGGATGTGCCTAAGACTGCTTTTAGGACGAGGTATGGGCACTATGAGTTCACCGTTATGCCGTTTGGATTGACAAATGCTCCAGCCGCATTTATGGACATGATGAATCGAGTATTCAAGGAGTTTCTGGATCAGTTTGTGATAGTCTTCATTGATGACATCTTGGTATATTCGAAGAGTTCTGAGGACCACGAAGAACACTTAAGGATCGTCCTGCGAACGCTAAGGGAACATTCGCTGTATGCGAAGTTTAGTAAGTGTGAGTTCTGGCTGAACAGAGTGGCGTTTCTTGGTCATATAGTATCTGGAGAAGGAATATCAGTGGACCCATCTAAGATTGAAGCAGTAGAGAAATGGCCGAGACCTACGACCGTGACGGAAGTGCGAAGTTTCCTTGGATTGGCTGGGTATTATAGACGCTTCGTGGAAAGATTCTCTGTGATAGCGTCTCCTCTGACGCGTTTGTTGAAAAAGGAAACAAAGTTTCAATGGACTGAGAGATGCGAGGAGAGTTTTCAGGAGTTGAACGATCGATTGACTTCCGCACCAGTCTTAACCATTCCGTCTGGACCAGGAGGATTTGAGATATACAGCGATGCGTCATTAAGAGGATTGGGGTGTGTCTTGATGCAGCATGGACGAGTGGTAGCGTATGCGTCTCGACAGTTGAGGCCGCATGAGATGAATTACCCGACGCACGACTTGGAGTTAGCTGCGATTGTCTTTGCATTGAAGATTTGGAGGCATTATCTGGTGGGAGAGAAATTCCAGATTTTTACGGACCATCAGAGTTTGAAGTATCTGTTCTCGCAGAAGGAGCTGAATATGAGGCAGCGTCGTTGGATGGAGTTGTTGAAGGACTACGACTGCGATATTTTATACCATCCAGGAAAGGCGAATAAGGTGGCAGATGCTCTGAGTAGGAAGTCGAGCATTGCGCATATGATGGTCAAGGAGTGGACATTACTGGGGGAAATTAGAGACTCTGAGTTTAAGATGGAGGTTGGAAGCCTCTCGAGTCTGCTGGCTACGTTGCGGATCGAACCAGAGATTCAGCTAAGAATCAAGGAGATGCAATCTACGGACCCGGACATTCAGAAGATTGTGGCGATGAATGCAGACGAGAGAAAGGCCGAGTTCCAAGTGACTGTAGATGGAGTATTGAAGTTTAGAGGACGTCTGTGCGTGCCTAATGACGAGGCGCTAAAGGAAAAGATTTTGTCCGAGGCACACAGAAGTAACTACAGTATTCATCCAGGGAGTACTAAGATGTATCAGAATTTGCGTCAGCACTATTGGTGGAATGGAATGAAGGTGGATGTGGCTAAGCATGTAGCTAAGTGTCTGACGTGTCAACAGGTAAAGGCACAGCATTGCAAGCCTGGAGGATTATTGCAACCATTGGAAATCCCAGAGTGGAAATGGGAGCATGTCACTATGGATTTCGTGACAGGACTGCCGAGAAGTCAGAGAGGCAATGATTCGATCTGGGTAATCGTGGACAGACTGACGAAATCAGCGCACTTCATCGCAGTGCGAAAGGACTCTACGCTGGAAAGGTTGGCTGAGTTGTATGTGAGGCAGATTGTGAGGATTCATGGGGTGCCAGTAAGTATCGTATCTGATAGAGATCCTCGTTTCACAGCTACATTTTGGAAGAGTTTGCAGGGTGCTTTGGGAACCGAATTGAGATTCAGTACAGCCTACCATCCTCAGACGGACGGTCAGTCGGAAAGGACTATACAAACTCTGGAGGACATGTTGAGAGCGTGTGTAATTGACTTCAAGGGAGGCTGGGAAGAGCAGTTACACTTAGTGGAGTTTGCCTACAACAACAGCTACCAGCAGAGTATCAAAATGGCACCATTTGAGGCACTGTATGGAAGGGCCTGTAGAACGCCAATCTGTTGGGACGAAGTTGGTGAGAAGAGCATAACGGGACCTGAGTTAGTGCAGCAGTCAGTTGAGGCAGTCAGAGTGATCAGAGATAGGTTGAGGACTGCGCAGAGTAGGCAGAAGAATTATGCAGACAAGAGACGTAAGCCATTGGAATTCCAAGTTGGAGATCATGTGTTTCTGAAGGTGTCGCCGATGCGAGGACTATCTCGGTTTGGCAAGAAAGGAAAGTTGAGTCCAAGATTTGTTGGGCCATTCGAGATCCTGGAGAAGATCGGGACACTGGCTTATCGTCTAGCATTGCCGCCGAACTTGTCGCAGATTCATAATGTGTTTCATGTTTCAATGCTTCGAAAGTACGAGCCGGACCCTGGCCATATACTCGATCATGAAGTCATTGAAGTGGATGACCGCGTCTCGTACTTGGAAAGACCAGTAAGGATTGAAGATCGTAAAGAGCAGGTCTTGAGGAATAAGACAATACCGCTGGTTAAGGTTATCTGGGAGCACCATGGGACTGAAGGGGCAACTTGGGAAAGCGAGGACGAAATGAAGAAGAAGTATCCGTTTTTGTTTGGGTAGCTCAGTGTAATTTCTGTTTTGTTGTAAGGGATGATGGATGTAAATTTCGAGGACGAAATTTTTATAAGAAGGGAAGAATTGTAACAGTCTGAAAATTCGACCCAAATATCGGAATTTCTAAAGGAATGGAAACACTTCGTTAATACCCTCTGATCGACGCTCACTCAGGATTAGCTACCCTGAGATGACCAACCGAAGGGGAAAGGCTAACTGGGGAGAATTTTCCAAACAGCCGCCCGTTGGTCTGAGATAGAGACAGAGTCGTAAATTAATGAAATTGACCACGAAATGAAATCCGACTTCGGACAATCGAATTAGTAAGACAAACACAATTAAGAAATAAAGTCAGTTTCAGAAATGTCGCCAGAAGGGCAGACAGCCGGTGTACGTCGAGAAGCAAGACGTCAATGGAAAATTACCGAAATGCCCCCGGTAAATGCTCAGTCCTTAGGATTAATGGAATTAGGATTTTTGAGAGTAGAATCGACCGATCGAAATCAAATCCTGTCTAAAATTCGTTCACGCTCGAGACCCGATCGGTGCATTTGGCACGCAAATCGAGACAAGTCAAATCAGTTGTCAAATCAATCAAATGTCTTGTCAATCAATCAAATCCATCATGGCACAATTTCCAAGGCAATCCATCAAGTCAAATCCAAGTACATCAAGAGTACACATCAAATCCATGTCACTATTCCACCTAATTCCACCTACCATTATTTTGAATTTTTGTTTTATCTTGAATAAACTCTCTTCTCTCTCTCCTCACCCCTCATTCTCTCATTCGGCACTCTCTCTCCCTCACTCTCCCTCCCGAAACCTCTCCTCTCTTCTCAACTCTCTCTCGGCTTCTCTCCCTCCCGTGGCCGTGCCGCCCGAGCACTCCTCCACCGCGGGCCACCGTTGTCCGCCATCCTTCTCCGTCGTCGCCACCTCGAGGTAAGCCTCTCTCCTCCCTTCTCCTTGCTACTTCATAGTTGAAAACCACCTTGAAGCCACCCCGATCTCACTTCACCGTCTCTCTCTTCCTCTCGGTGCCGTGCTCGTCTAGCCCTTCGTCGTCGTCGATCATCGTCGTTCGGCCACCGCTCCTCACCGTCAACCATCCTCACTCCTTGGTAAGTATTCCGAGCTCCTTTGTCTTCATTTTCCATGACCCTTTAAAGTCGTTTGCCGACCAAGCCAACCCGATCCTCCTTGTAGGCCGAAAAGCCCTCACGGCCATTCTTGCTCCGCCCGTCGTCGTCGTCATTTCCGACCCATCTCCGGTAAGCTCTACCACTAATCTTGGACTAGGCTAGTTGTATATGTGTATGTGGGGTGGTATTATGGGCTAGTGATTGTGATTAAGAAGGTTAGTGTGTGATTAAGGTTGGATTAGTTGAGGCTAATGGACTAGTATGCGGATTTGGGCCAAGAGAGGGGCTGTTAGCGTGTGAAATGGGCCTTAAAATGCTAAGTGTGGGCTGCAAATGATGAGGTAGGTGTGTGGTGGAGAGGCCGTGAGGTGTTATTGGGCTTAGGGGGCTTAACTTGCACTAATTTGATCAAAAACAAGTTAACGGGCCTAAGATATCCTAATGGACTTGCCAATGGACGAAACTAACAACTTGAATGGGCCTTGAAAACATGATTAGTGGGCTGCAAATGTGGACTTAGGCGTGTACATAATGGGCCAAAGGGAACTAATGGGCTTGAAAGCTTTAAAAATCAAGTAATTGGGCCAAAACTAATCAAAATGGGCCACATCTAGTTAGTGGGCCACTAATGGACGAAAATCTTATTTAATTGGGCCTAAATTAAGTCCATGAACATTAAAGAATGAAACCCAAAAATGTATATGGGCTTGGGTACTTGAATTGGGCCTAAAATAATGAATATGGGCTTGAATAGTAAACCTTTAGAAATGGGCTTGGGCCTCGCACGAAATTAATAAAATAATAGGCCCAACCCATGTGAATTAAATTAATAATTAATCATTGGACCTCAACTATTGAAGTGGGCCTTAGGCCCAGTCGAACTTAGCTCGATTAATTAAGGGTTCTTAATTAGATTAGACCTTGGTTTATATGGGCTCGATTAGTGGATTGCCCTTGGGTAAGTGATGGCATGGTAGATTCTTGTATGAGATGTAAGGCGAACTAGATGATCGAGACTTCCAGAGTAGAGGCATACGATATATGTCTGTTTGGCTTGATGAACATGAGGTTTATTGGTTGATTGAATGACGTGCTCTGCTCTTGCACTTACATTCATCTGCATGCATGCTCTGTGTTGAGTTATTGATGTGATCATCTGGGCCCTGCATACATTCAGAGCATTGCATGAGTCACTGGAGATGTGACATGAGATTGTGCCCTAAGGGGAAGTGGAGAGAAAAGGGAGACCAACGTAAGGCGTCAGAAACGCAGTGTGGTACGGGCCTATGTGGCACCGAGATTTATGCCTTGTGGCACTGTTGGTAGCGCCCTGATGGGAGATGGAGAGAAAAGGGAGGCCAGCATAAGGCGTCCGAGACGCAGCGTGGCATGCCGTGTGGCACTGTTGGTAGAGCCCTGATGGGAATTGGAGTGATAGGCGGGCTGATCCTTGGGATCTATGATGGCCGTTTGAGGCCTGTGGCATTGCATACCATGATTGCTGATTGTTGATATTGCCCATCTTTATTGCATGAACCATTGTGATGAAACTCGTACCGACTATATGAGGTGTGATGAAATCTGGGGAGATCGAGAGCGTTGGACTCCGGGTACCAAACCCTAGTTACTGGTTAGGACCGACCCCACTTGTATATCCTACCCTACGCTAGGATTAGTGGTGAGCTTGCTGAGTCCTCGACTCACTGGCGTTGGTTGCCACCTTTTTCAGATCCAGGTCACCAGTGATGGATGTGCCACCGATGCTTTTTGGTCTGCCGATCCAGATGGACACCCAGGTTACCCTCCATTTTGATATGCACGCTACTCTGTGGCATAGGCATGTGACGACTGTACTCGTAGATCAGGGAGGTCCTTATTTAGTGCCCCATAGATTCGAGGCTTGGTTTAGAGAGGGCCTGCATGGTTTTGAGGGACCCCAGAGAGATTCCCCGATTCCCATGGAGGAGGACCCGTTTTGGCTCCAGCCTGCAGAATATGGAGGCCAGGTGATCGACCCCGACCCGAAGCAGGAGTTGCCGTCTCCAGGGCGCTTCGAGATAGATGGCCACGAGGAGGGCGATGCGATGGATACCGAGGAGGAGGATCCAGAGGAGGACCCTGTGGAGGATTCCGACGAGGAGGACTGAGTTATGGCAGAATTTCGATGGTTCGAGGATTTGGTTGTTAGCGTAGGAAGATCTGTGATTAGTAGTTTCTTTTTGGGAGTCTGTACCTAACGCTGATTATATTATGGAATGCTGATTTTGCTTATCTTGATTTTTGCTACCCCTTTGTCATGTATGCTTGTGTGTATGGATAGAAGGCACGCTTCCGCAGGTAAGAGAATTTGGCGCAAGCCGCGTCGTCTGGTCGCGACGAAAAGAAATTTTCCCTAGGCCGTCGCTTATCGTGAACCAGTCGAGCGCGAGGTGTATCTTCCGCAGGAACGGGGTGCCGCGCTCCCGAGTAGGGATCCGGGGCGTGACATCATATTTTAATTCCCAAACTTGTAATTGGGCCCAATAAATACTAATTTTCGTCCATGAGTGGCCCGTCATTAAAATTTGGTCCGATTTGATTCGTGTAGGCCCAATTAGTTGAAATTTAAGCCCCCAAGCCCATCAGCCTCATGTGGCCCATTATCTTGCGCGCCCATTACATCAAATCAGCCCATTAATGATAATTTCCAGCCACTTTTAAGTTGCTAAGCCTATAGTTTGACCCAACAAACTAATCACTCAAACTAACACAACTAGCTTGAGCCTTAATCATGCAATTTCCTCTATAAACCATCATGGACAGCCCTCTATATCACATTCCACACACATATACTACTAACCTAAACCAAGATTAGTAGTAGAGCTTACCACGGAAGGGAAGTCGGTGGTGATGACGACGACAAAGGCGGTGCGGTCGGCTGGCGGTCAAGAGCTAGCCGAGAGAGAGAGCGACGATGAGGACTTGGCCGGCTCAAGGTGGCTCACAAGGCCACGAAACAACAAGGGAAAGGGCTTAGGGCACTCACCGAAATGAAGACAAGGCCGGCTGAGGTGGTTGGATGGCGCGGCAAGGACGGGGACGACGACGACAGTGAGGACCGCTAGAGAGACCGAGAGAAAGAAGAGAGAGACGGTGAGGTCGGGGTCTCTAAGATTACAAGATGAAGAGAGGACGGCCAAGGCGGCTTACCACGTGACGCCAAGGTGATGGTGGTGGCGGCCGACGGGTCGGAATGGTGGACGGTGGCGGCTTGAGGCGGACGACGGGAGGGGAGCACCGGCGGGGAAGGAGAAAACGAAGAAGAAAATGGAGGAGAGGGAGAGATGGAGTTCGGCCGAATGAGGGAAAGGATGAGGGAGGAGAGAGAGAATAGGGGTTTAATCCAAGTTTGAAAAATGGGTTAGTGGGTTAGGTAATGGGGTAATAGTGTTAGGGATGTGATTTGTACTTGACAAGTTGATGGATGGATTGATGGATTGACATGCCTTGGAAATTGTGCCATGAATGATTGATGTGATTGACAAGACCATTGATTGATTTGACAACTGATTTGACTTGTCTCGATTTGCGTGCCAAATGCACCGATCGGGTCTCGAGCGCGAACGAATTTCAAACAAGATTTGATTTCGATTAATCGAATCTACTCTCAAAAATCATAATTCTACTAATCCTAAGGACTGAGCATTTACCGGGGGCATTTCGGTAATTTTCCAATCACGTCTTGCTTCACGACGTACACCGGCTGTCTGCCCTTTTGGCGACATTTCTGAAACTGAGTTCATTTCTTAATTGTGTTTATCTTACTAATTCGATTATCCAAAGTCGGATTTCATTTTGTGGTCAATTTCATTAAATAACGACTCTGTCTCTGTCTCAGACCAATAGGCGGCTGTTTGGAAAATTCTTTCCAGATAGCCTTTCCCCTTCGGTTGGTCAACTCATGGTAGCTAATCCTGAGTGAGCGTCGATCAGAGGGTATTAACGAAGTATTTCCATTCATTTAGAATTTCCGACAATCGGGTCGAATTTTCAGAGTGTCACAATAATTGTATTGTGGGCTTTAATGGATGAAAATTTAGACTAATTGGGGCCGAATTATAATTTAGAATATTAAATATGAGGCCCAATAATGTATATGGGCTTAGGACAGCAAATTGGGCCTAAGGTAGTCGAATCGGGCTCAATCGGTTAATTTTTAAGATTGAGCCTAGGCCTTGAACGAATTTAAGATAATAATGGGCCAAAACCATATATTTAATTTAAGAAACAACTTATGGGTCTCAAACCTTGAAGTGGGCCTTAGGCCCAGTCGAACTTAACTTAATTAATTAGACCCCTACTTAGTTAAACCTTGGTTTATATGGGTTCAATTAGGGGATCGCCTATGGTGAGCAATAGTATGACCAGATCGCGAGTAAGATGTTAATGCGAGCCTAGATGATCGAGAATCTGAATGTATAGCACTAGCTTTATGATCGTGTGGCATGATGAACTTGTGATCTATTTAACGATCAGTTGATGTGTTGTGATCTTGTGCTTGTATACTTTAGCATGCATGCTCTGTGTTGATTTATTGATGCAATCATTTGGGCCCCGCATACATTCAGAGCATTGCATGAGTCACCGGAGTTGTGACATGAGATTGTGCCTAGAGGGGAAATGGAGAGAAAAGGGAGACCAACGTAAGGCGTCAGAAACGCAGTGTGATATTTGCCGTGTGGCACTAAGATTGAGCCCTGATGGGAATTGGAGTGATAGGTGGGCTGATTCGTGGGATCCGTGATGGCCGCTTGAGGCCTACAACATTGCACGACATGATTGCTGATTGCTTGATATTGCCCGTCTGCATTGTATAACTTGTATAATTATGAGGTTCGTGTTGATTACGATGACATATAGTATCGTGGGAGATCAAGAGTGGTTGGTCTCTGAACCCTGAACCCTAGATACTGGTTAGGACCGACCCCACTTGTATATCCTACCCTACGCTAGGATTAGTGGTGAGCTTGCTGAGTCCTCGACTCACTGGTGGTGGTTACCTTCCTTTTTCAGATCCCAGACGCTAGTGATGGCTGCACCCCCGATGCTTTTTGGACTACCGATTCAGATGGATACTCACATCACTCTCCATTTTGATATGCACGCTACTCTATGGCATAGGCATGTAACGACTGTACTAGTAGATCAGGGTGGACCGTACCTAGTACCCCATAGGTTCGAGGCGTGGTTTAGAGAGGGCCTTTATGGCTTTGAGGGACCCCAGCGAGATTCCCCGATACCCATGGAGGAGGACCCATTCTGGCTGCAGCCTGCTGAGTATGGGGGCCAGGTGATCGACCCCGATCCAGTGCAGGAGTTGCCGTCCCCCGGGCGTTCCGAGATTGATGGCCACGAGGAGGCGATGCCATGGACACCGAGGAGGAGGACCCGGAGGAGGACCTAGTGGAGGATTCCGACGAGGAGCCGAAGGAGGACTGAGTCCCTGGCAGTGGTTTAGTGTTTTGGAGTTTGCATGAGCGTAGGTTGGTCTGTAGGTTGTGGTTTCTTTTTGAGGTCTGTACCTAACGCTTGATATGTATATAATGATGTTTGTATTTATTCTGTCTATGCTACCCTTTGCTATGTATGCTTGTGTGTATGGATAGGAGGCACGCTTCCGCAGGTATGAAAGTTCGTTGAAGGCCGCGTCGTCTGGTTGCGACGAAGTGAAAACATCTCCTGGGCCGTCGCATATCGTAAACCAGGCAAGTGCGAGGTGTATCTTCCGCAGGAACGGAATGCCGCGTACCCGAGTAGGGATCAGGGGCGTGACATCCCCGTTCGAGTGGTATCAGAGCAAGGTCAGCTCGATATGAGACCGTTCGAGGTTTTAGAGTGATAAGGATGTTGATTCTGGGGTAGTTAGATAGAAAGACCCTAGACCTAAGGGTAGGAAAGGGCACAATGCATGAATTGTTTGGCGCATGTGAATGCTTAGTTCAATTGGTTGCCTAGAGTAGACTGAGGCAGAGGTATTCTGAACTAAGTTGCAGGTGCGTCAGGACCTGAGGTATGGTTCTAAGGCAGAGCTCCATGAGTAGGGCGCTTGATTGATGATTGCTGAATGTTAGCCTGTGAGATATTGTTTGTGTTTGTACGCCTAGTCGGCTGTCGCGCACTATCTGACCATCATGCATTGCATGACTTCTGCATTAAAGGCAAATGATTTATAAATGAAAGTTGTTAAAAAAGGGGATTTGGATTTGAAGAGTACATGCATCTCATGTTGTTGGATTTGGTGACCGTCAGCCTGGTATGGGACAGGATTGACGAGACGTCTAAAAACTATGATGAAGCGTGGTATGGGACACGTGGAGTGGGATTCTCTCTGTCTTGGGGTGACTTAGGACAACTGTTGGCACCAAGAAACGATGAGTGCGGGGAGTGGTCGCCGGGGCAGAGACCTGATCAAGGAAGCAGCTCCCGACAGGCTTCTAGTTGAGGTGGCGAACAGAGTGGCCTAGGTTGTGCATTTTCAGGTTGAGTCTAGATGTCAACTGGGTCCAACTGCATTTAAGCTGCAGCGAATATTTACATGCATATACATGTCAGTGGACGCGACAGTAGACGAAAGCTTGGTTGTTAGATTTAGAATTCCGAATTTCTGAATGGGAATTTCGTTGTTTTAGGAGTGAGTTTTAGCGAGGATGAGCAATAGAGGCAGAAGACCGACTGCTGGTGCATCGAGCTCGAGGGCTCCTGAGCCTGAAGGGGATCCTAGAATCGAAGAAATGATGAGAGTTCTAACTGAAGTGAGTAACTTGATGGCTAGGCAAGCTGCGGAGAGAGCTGCCACTGTTGCCCAAGCAGCTGAGGTCGCCTTGGCCGCTGCGAATAGAGCCAATGGAGGCAATGGGCATGGAAATGGAGGACGTCAGACTCATCACATTGTGGAGCAGTTTCTGAAGTTGCAGCCGTCGAAGTTTGATGGTAGTGGTGGTCCGGAAGTAGCTGCCCTGTGGATCGAACAACTTGAGAAGGCCTTTACCGTTTTGGGTTGCACGGATGAGGAGAAGGTGTCGTTGGCAACTTATCAGCTTCAAGGGACTGCAGATGACTGGTGGAAGGCCACTAGAGGACGAGTCTTTCCTGGTGGTATGGGGCCAAACTGGGCTGCTTTCTGTGCAGCGTTTAACGGCAAGTATTTTTCTGAGGCAGCCTAAGAGAGGAAAATTGAAGAGTTCATCAGGCTTCGCCAAGGATCTATGACCGTGGATCAGTACGAAGGTGAATTTGCTAGATTGTCCAAGTTTGCCCGAAGACTGATTAAGGATCCGTGGGACAAAGCCAGAAGGTTCCGAGAAGGTTTGAGACCAGAGCTGAAGAGCATGATCATCGCCACAAGACTGAGGGACTATAATGAGATTTATGAGCGAGCACTGGTGATAGAGCGAGACCTGCAATAGAAGGCTGCCGCATCTGGATCGCGGTTTGTGCCTAGAGGGAAGTTCAGGGACTTTGGCAAGAGGCCAATGAAGGACACCCGCAGGTTCGTTCCACCTGCAAGAAGGACTCTGGGAAAACCGTCATTCCTCGGGATTCAGGACTGCCGTGACTGTGGCAGGAGGCATGGGAACAGCCCTTGCCCAAGGAAGACTGGAGGCTGCTTTGAATGTGGCCAGACAGGGCATATTCTAAGGAACTGCCCGAGAAGAGGTCCGAGACCCCCGTTCCAGCCGCAGCAGCAGCCGCCGATGGTGAATGCTCCTCAGGGAAATCAAAACCGTCCACCTATTCAGGGACGAGTCTATGCAGTGGCGCGAAAGGACGCTGAGAACGCGCCAGGGGTGATCATAGGTACCGTCTCTCTCTGTGGTCATACCGCTTATGCTTTGTTTGATCCGGGAGCGTCGCACTCCTTCGTATCTGCACGTTTTGCTGAGTTATCTGGGATGAATGCTGAGCCGTTGGATGTGACCTTGCATGTAACCACCCCGTTAAAGGATAGAGTGATTGTCGCGCTAGGATGTAAGGGATGTAAATTAGTCCTGGGCGATAGGGAGGAAGAAATCGATTTAGCCGTTTTGCCTATGTTTGATTTCGATGTGATTGTTGGCATGGATTGGCTAGTTAGACTTGGAGCAGTAATAGACTGTGGTAGGAGTATAATTCAGCTAAACCCAGTAGGCCACCCCGGGTATGACTTTAGAGGGAATCGATGAGGAACGTCGATCCCTTGGATTTCGTCGTTGGAAGCAACCAAACTGATGGACGAGGGTTGTCTGGGATTTTTAGCATCAGTGTCAGATTCAACTGCTCAAGAAATGAAGTTGGAGGAAGTGCCTGTAGTAAGGGAGTACCCGGATGTGTTTCCTCAAGAATTGCCTGGTTTACCCCCAGAACGAGATGTGGAGTTTGTGATTGAGCTGGTACTTGGAATTGAGCCGATCTCGAAAGCACCGTACAGGATGTCATTGTGACAGTCTGAAAATTCGACCCGATTATCGGAAATTCTAAATGAATGGGAATACTTCGTTAATACCCTCTGATCGACGCTCATTCAGGATTAGCTACCCTAAGATGACCAACCGAAGGGGAAAGGCTACCTGGGAAGAATTTTCCAAACAGCTGCCCGGTGGTCTGGGACAGAGACAGAGTCGTTATTTAATGAAATTGACCACGAAATGAAATCCGACTTTGGACAATCGAATTAGTAAGATAAACACAACTAAGAAGTGAAGTCAGTTTCAGAAATGTCGCCAGAAGGGCAGACAGCCGGTGTACGTCGAGAAGCAAGACGTGATTGGAAAATTACCGAAATGCCCCCGGTAAATGCTCAGTCCTTAAGATTAATAGAATTAGGATTTTTGAGAGTAGATTCGGTCGATCGAAATCAAATCCTGCCTAAAATTCGTTCGCGCTCGAGACCCGATCGGTGCATTTGGCACGCAAGTCGAGGCAAGTCAAATTAGTTGTCAAATCAATCGATGTCTTGTCAATCAATCAAATCCATTGGTCAATCATGGCACAAGTTCCCATGCAAATCTTTCAATCAAAGTCAAGTACACATGTCATGTAAAACTCAAATCAAAGTCACTATTCAATTACTATTCAAGCTACCTAACCCACTTACCCCTCTCACTTAAACTCTCTTCTCTCTCTCCTCCCTCATTCTCATCATTTTCGGCCATCCTCCTCTCTCTCTCTCCACCGAAGCTCTCTCCCTCCCGTTCTCACCTCTCTCTCTCGGTGTTCTCCCTCCGTTCGCCTAGAGCCGCCGCTCGGTCCGCCATCCTCCGGCCGTCGAGCTACTGACCAGCCACCACGCCACTTCGGTGAGTCCTTTCCTCCCTTTCCCTTGTTGTCTCACGGCCATGAGAGCCTCTCGAAGCCGCCCCTCAACCTCACCGTCTATCTCTCTCTCTCGGTGATCTCCGTGTAGCCGCCACCGTCGTCGTCATCAATCACCTTCGTTCGGCCACCGCCGGCCACCACCGTCCACGAACGCACTTTGGTAAGCCTTCTAACTCATCTCTCCCCCTTGTCCACCGCCCCATGATCTTGCTCAATGACCGAGCCAACCCGAATCTCCTCGTAGGCCGTGAGCCACACTTGGCCGTTCCTCGCCCCGTCGTCCGTCGTTGTTGATTTCGATCCAACTAAGGTAAGCTCTACCCCTAATCTTGGTTTAGGTTAGTAGTATATATTTGTGGAATGCCAATAGAGGCCGTTGTGATGATTGTTAGAAGAGATTGCATGATTCAAGCGTAGGCAAGCAAGGTTATGTTAAGCGGTTATGTATGAGGCTAAACCGAGAGCTTAGAGGCTTGTAGAGGGGCTGGAAATTTGGTATACAAGGCTGTGGGAGTTCGGTTTGGGCGTGTATGGGGTGGCCGAAGTGTATTAGTGGGCTCGGGAAATTGAATAAGGCAAGTTGGGCTTAAAATAAGCTAACGGGCCTAAGATACCCTAATGGACTTGCTAATGGACATGATTAACAATCTGAATGGGCCTCGAAAACATGATTAGTGGGCTGATTTAGTGGGCTTAGGCGTGTGGTTTAATGGGCCAAAGTAAGGTGTTGGGCTTAGGAGCTTTTATTTCAATTAATTGGGCCAAAACTAAACTAATTGGGCCTAATCAAACCAATGGACCACTAATGGACGAAAATCCACTTAAATTGGGCCTAATTTATGTCCATGAACATTAAAGAATGAAACCCAAAAGTGTATATGGGCTTGGGTTATCAATTTGGGCCTAAAATAATGGAAATGGGCTTAAATAGTAATTCCTTAAAAATGGGCTTGGGCCTCACACGAAATTAATAAAATAATAGGCCCAACCCATATGATTTAATTTAAGAATTTATTATTGGGCCTCAACTTTGAAGTGGGCCTTAGGCCCAGTCGAACTTAGCTCGATTAATTAAAGAACCTTAATTAGATTAGACCTTGGTTTATATGGGCTCGATTAATGGGTTGCCCTTGGGTAAGTAATGGTATGGTTGAATCTCGTATGAGATGTAAGGCGAACTTAGATGATCGAAACTTCGTGAGTAGAGGCATTTGATCCATGTCTGCTTGGCTCGATGAACATGAGATTTTATTAGACGATTGATTGATGTACTCTGTTCTTGTACTTGTGTACTTTGGCATGCATGCTCTGTGTTTGAATTACTGATGCAATCATTTGGGCCCCGCATACATTCAGAGTAGTGCATGAGTCACCGAAGATGTGACATGAGAATGTGCCCAAGATGAGGAAATGGGGAGAAAAGGGAGACCAAGGTAAGGCGTCAGAAACGCAGTGTGGTATTTGCCGTGTGGCACTGAGATTGTGCCCTGATGGGAATTGGAGTGATAGGCGGGCTGATCCATGGGATCCGTGATGGCCGCTTGAGGCTTGCAGCATTGCATGACATGATTCTGATTGTTTGATATTGCCCGTCTGTATTGTACAACTTGTATTACTATGTGGTTCGTGATGATTACGATGGGTTATAGTATCTTGGGAGATCGAGAGTGGTTGGACCCTGAACCCTGAAACTTAGATACTGGTTAGGACCGACCCCACATGTATATCCTACCCTACGCTAGGATTAGTGGTGAGCTTGCTAAGTCCTCGACTCACTGGCGTTGGTTGCCTCCTTTTTCTGATCCAGGTCACCAGTGATGGCCGCTCCGCCGATGCTTTTTGGACTGCCGATTCAGATGGACACTCACATCACCCTCCATTTTGATATGCACGCTACCCTGTGGCATAGGCATGTGACGAATGTACTAGTAGATCAGGGTGGACCCTACCTTGTACCCCATAGGTTTGAGGCTTGGTTTAGAGAGGGCCTTCATGGCTTTGAGGGACCCCAGAGAGATTCCCCGATACCCATGGAGGAGAACCTATTCTGGCTGCAGCCTGCCGAGTATGGAGGCTAGGTGATCGATCCCGACCCACTGCAGGAGTTGCCGTCCCCGGGACGAACTCAGATTGATGGTCACGAGGAGGGCGATGCCATGGATACAGACGAGGAGGATCTAGAAGAGGACCCCGTGGAGGATTCCGAAGAGGAGCCTGAGGAGGACTGAGTCCCTGGCAGTGGTTTAGCGTTTTGATGTTAGGTTGAGCGTAGGTAGGTTTGTAGTTGGTGGTTTCTTTTGGGGTATGTACCTAACGCTTGATATGTATATACTCTGTCTATGCTACCCTTTGCTTTGTATGCTTGTGTGGATGGATAGGAGGCACGCTTCCGCAGGTATGAAAGTTCGTTGAAGGCCGCGTCGTCTGGTTGCGACGAAGTGAAAATTTTCCTGGGCCGTCGCATATCGTGAACCAGGCGAGTGCGAGGTGTATCTTCCGCAGGAACGGGATGCCGCGTTCCCGAGTGGGGATCAGGGGCGTGACATCCCCGTTCGAGTGGTATCAGAGCAAGGTTAGCTCGATATGAGACCGTTCGAGGTTTTGGAGTGATAAGGATGTTGATTTTGGGGTAGTTAGATAGACAGACCCTAGACCTAAGAATGGAAAAGGGTACGATGCATGAATTGATTGGCGCATGTGAATGCTTAATTCGATTGGTTGCCTAGAGTAGGCTGAGGCAATAGTGGGTTTCAACTAAGTTACAAGTGCGTCAGGACCTGAGGTAAGGTTCTAAGGTAGAGCCCCATGAGTAGGGCGCTTGATTGCTGATTGCTGAATGTTAGCCTGTGAGACATTGCTTGTGGTTGTACGCCTAGTCGGCTGTCGCGCGCTGTCTGACCATCATGCATTGCATGACTTCTGCATTAAAGGCGAAATGGTTTATAAATGAAAGTTGTTAAAAAGGGGATTTGGATTTGAAAAGTGCATGCATCTCATGTTGTTGGATTTGGTGACCGTCAGCCTGGTATGGGACAGGATTGACGGGACGTTTAAAAACTGTGATGAAGCGTGGTATGGGACACGTGGAGTGGGATTCTCTCTGTCTTTGGGTGACTTAGGACAACTGTTCGCACCAAGAAACGATGAGGGCGGGGAGTGGTCGCCGGGGCAGAGACCTGATCAACGAAGCGGCTCCCGACAGGCTTCTAGTTGAGGTGGCGAACAGAGTAGCCTAGGTTGTGCATTTTCAGGTTGAGTCTAGATGTCAACTGGGTCCAACTGCATTTAAACTGCAGCGAATATTTACATGCATATACATGTCAGTGGACGCGATAGTAGACGAAAGCTTGGTTGCTAGATTTAGAGTTCCGAATTCCTGAATGGGAATTTCGTTGTTTTAGGTGTGAGTTTTTGCGAGGATGAGCAATAGGGGCAGAAGACCGACTGCTGGAGCATCGAGCTCGAGCGCTCCTGAGTCTGAAGGGGACCCTAGGATCGAAGAGATGATGAGAGTTCTAACCGAAGTGAGCAACTTGATGGCTAGGCAAGCTGCTGAGAGAGCTGCCACTGTAACCCAAGCAGCTGAGGCCGCTGCGAATGGAGCCAATGGAGGCAATGGGCATGGAAATGGAGGACGTCAGACTCATCATATTGTGGAGCAGTTTCTGAAGTTGCAGCCGTCGAGGTTTGATGGTAGTGGTGGTCCAGAAGTAGCTGCCTTGTGGATCGAACAGCTTGAGAAGGCTTTTACTGTTCTGGGTTGCACCGATGAGGAGAAGGTGTCGTTGGCAACTTATCAGCTTCAAGGGACTGCAGATGACTGGTGCAAGGCCACCAGAGGACGAGTCTTTCCTGATGGCATGAGGCCAAACTGGGCTGCTTTCTGTGCAGCATTTAATGGAAAGTATTTCTCTAAAGCAGCACAAGAAAGGAAAATGGAAGAGTTTATAAGGCTCAGGCAAGGACAGATGACCGTGGATCAGTACGAGGGTGAGTTTGCCAGATTGTCGAAGTTCGCACGAAGGCCGATTGAGGATCCGAGGGACAAAGCCAGAAGGTTCCGAGAAGGTTTGAGACCAGAGCTGAAGAGCATGATCATCGCCACTGGGCTAAGGGACTACAATGAGATTTATGAGCGAGCCTTGGCGATAGAGCGAGATCTGCAGGAGAAGGCCGCCGCATCTGGATCGCGGTTTGTGCCAAGAGGGAACTTCAGAGACTTCGGCAAGAGGCCAGTGAAGGACACCCGCAGGTTCGTTCCACCTGCAAGAAGGACTCTGGGAAAACCGTCATTCCCCGGGAATCAAAACTGCCGTGACTGTGGCAGGAGGCATGGGAACAGCCCTTGCCCAAGGAAGACTGGAGGCTGCTTTGGATGTGGCCAGACAGGGCATATTCTTAGGAACTGCCCGAGAAAAGGTCCGAGACCCCCCTTCCAGCCGCAGCAGCAGCCGCCGATGGTGAATGCTCCTTAGGGAAATCAGAACTGTCCACCTGTTCAGGGACGAGTCTATGCAGTGGCGCGAAAGGACGCTGAGAACACGCCAGGGGTGATCACAGGTACCGTTTCTCTCTGTGGTCATACTGCTTATGCTTTGTTTGATCCGGGAGCGTCGCACTCTTTCGTATCTGCACGTTTTACTGAGTTATCTGGGATGAACATTAAGCCGTTGAATGTGACCTTGCATGTAACCACCCCGTTAAAAGATAGAGTGATTGTTGCGTTAGGATGTAAGGGGTGTAAGTTAGTTCTGGGCGATAGAGAGGAAGAGATCGATTTAGCTATTTTGCCTATGTATGATTTCGACGTGATTGTTGGCATGGATTGGTTGGTTAGACGTGGGGCAGTGATAGACTGTGGTAGGAGTATGGTACAGCTAAACCCAGTAGGTCACCCTGGGTATGAATTTAGGGGAAATCGGGGAGGAACGTCGATTCCTTGGATCTCGTCGTTAGAAGCGACTAAACTGATGGACGAGGGTTGTCTAGGATTTTTAGCATCAGTGACAGATTCAACTGCTCAGGAAATGAGGTTGGAGGAAGTGCCTGTAGTGAGAGAGTACCCGGATGTGTTTCCTCGAGAATTGCCTGGCTTACCACTAGAGCGTGAAGTGGAGTTTGTGATTGAGCTGGCACCTGGAACTGAGCCGATCTCGAAAGCACCGTACAGGATGTCGTTATTGGAACTGAAGGAGTTGAAGGTACAGATGCAAGAGCTATTGCATAAAGGATTTATCCTCCCCAGTGCTTCGCCATGGGGAGCTCCGGTGCTGTTTGTCAAGAAAAAGGATGGATCGCTAAGGCTGTGCATCGACTACAGACAGCTGAACCAAGTGATGATCAAGAATAAGTATCCTCTGCCAAGGATTGATGACCTGTTTGACCAACTTCAAGGCGCATGTGTGTGCTCCAAGATAGACCTAAGGACAGGCTATCCCCAATTGAGGATTAAGAAGGGGGATGTGCCTAAGACTGCCTTTAGGACGAGGTATGGGCACTACGAGTTCACAGTTATACCGTTTAGATTGACGAACGCCCCAGCAGCATTTATGGACATGATGAATCAAGTGTTCAAGGAGTTTCTGGATCAGTTCGTGATAATCTTCATTGATGACATATTGGTGTATTCGAAGAGTTTTGAGGACCACGAGGAACACTTAAGGATTGTCCTGCAGACGCTAAGGGAACACTCGCTGTATGCGAAGTTTAGTAAGTGTGAGTTCTGGTTGAGCAGTGTGGCGTTTCTTGGACACATAGTATCCGGAGAAGGAATATCAGTGGACCCAGCAAAGATCGAGGCTGTAGAGAAGTGGCCGAGGCCAACAACTGTGACTGAAGTACGAAGTTTTCTTGGATTGGCTGGCTACTATAGACACTTTGTGGAAAGGTTCTCGGTGATAGCGTCTCCTCTGTCCCATTTGCTGAAGAAGGAATCGAGGTTTGAATGGACCGAGAAGTGCGAGGAAAGTTTTCAGGAGTTGAAGGATCGATTGACGTCCGCACCAGTGCTAACTATTCCGTCTGGACCTGGAGGGTTTGAAATATACAGCGATGCGTCATTAAGAGGATTGGGATGTGTCTTGATGCAGCATGGACGAGTAGTAGCTTATGCATCTCGACAGCTGAGGCCACATGAGATGAACTACCCGACGCACGACCTGGAGTTAGCTGCCATAGTGTTCGCCCTGAAGATTTGGAGGCATTACCTGGTGGGAGAGAAATTTCAGATCTACCGGATCATCAGAGTTTGAAGTATTTGTTTTCTCAGAAAGAGTTGAATATGAGGCAACGTCGTTCGATGGAGCTGTTGAAGGACTACGACTGCGATATTTTGTACCATCCAGGAAAGGCGAATAAGGTAGCGGATGCTCTGAGTAGGAAGTCGAGCATTGCGCATATGATGGTCAAGGAGTGGACATTACTGGAGGAGATCAGAGATTCTGAGTTTAAGGTTGAGGTAGGAACCCTCTCCAGTTTGATGGCTACGTTGCAGATTGAACCAGAGATTCAGCTAAAGATCAAAGAGTTGCAGTCTACGGATCCGGATATTCAGAAGATTGTGGCGATGAATGCAGACGAGAGGAAGGCTGAGTTCCAAGTAACGGCTGATGGAATATTGAAGTTTAAAGGACGTCTGTGCGTGCCAAACGATGAAGAGCTGAAGGAAAGGATTTTGGCTGAGGCGCACAGAAGTAACTACAGTATTCATCCAGGGAGTACGAAGATGTATCAGAATTTGCGTCAGCATTATTGGTGGAATGGAATGAAGGTGGATGTGGCTAAGCATGTAGCTAAGTGTTTGACGTGTCAACAGGTAAAGGCACAGCATTGCAAGCCTGGAGGATTATTGCAACCATTGGAAATCCCAGAGTGGAAATGGGAGCATGTCACTATGGATTTTGTGACGGGATTGCCAAGAAGTTAGAGAGGCAATGATTCGATTTGGGTAATAGTGGACAGACTGACGAAATCAGCTGATTTCATTGCAGTACGAAAGGACTCTACCTTGGAAAAGTTGGCTGAATTGTACGTGAGGCAGATCGTGAGGTTGCATGGGGTACCAGTAAGTATTGTATCAGATAGAGATCCTCGTTTCACAGCTACATTTTGGAAGAGTTTGCAGGGTGCTTTGGGAACCGAGTTGAGATTCAGTACAGCCTATCATCCTCAGACAGACGGTCAGTCGGAAAGGACTATACAGACTCTGGAGGACATGCTGAGAGCGTGTGTAATCGATTTCAAAGGAGGCTGGGAAGAACAGTTACACTTGGTGGAATTTGCCTACAACAACAGCTATCAGCAGAGTATCAGAATGGCACCGTTTGAGGCATTATATGGGAGAGTTTGTAGGACTCCGATTTGTTGGGACGAAGTTGGCGAGAAAAGTATAACAGGCCCGGAATTAGTACAGCAGTCAGTCGAGGCAGTCAGGGTGATTAGAGATAGACTGAGGACCGCTCAGAGTAGGCAGAAGAGCTATGCAGACAGGAGACGTAAACCGTTGGAGTTTCAAGTTGGAGATCATGTCTTCCTAAAGGTGTCGCCGATGCGAGGACTATCTCGGTTTGGCAAGAAAGGGAAGCTTAGTCCAAGATTTGTTAGGCCATTCGAGATTTTGGAAAAGATCGGGACACTGGCTTATCGTCTACCGCTGCCGCCGAACTTATCGCAGATTCACAACGTGTTTCATGTATCGATGCTTCGGAAGTACGAGCCGGACCCTGGCCATATACTCGATCATGAAGTCATTGAAATGGATAACCGCGTCTCGTACGTGGAAAGACCAGTAAGGATTAAAGATCGCAAGAAGCAAGTCTTGAGGAACAAGACGATACCGCTGGTCAAGGTTATATGGGAGCATCATGGAACTGAAGGAGCGACTTGGGAAAGCGAGGACGAAATGAAGAGGAAGTATCCGTATTTGTTTGGGTAGCTCAGTGTAATTTCTGTTTTGTTGTAAGGATTGATGGATGTAAATTTCGAGGACGAAATTTTTATAAGAAGGGAAGAATTGTGACAGTCTGAAAAATTCGACCCGATTATCGGAAATTCTAAATGAATGGGAATACTTCGTTAATACCCTCTAATCGACGCTCACTCAGGATTAGCTACCCTGAGATGACCAACCGAAGGGGAAAGGCTACCTGGGAAGAATTTTCCAAACAGCAGCCCGTTGGTCTGGGATAGAGACAGAGTCGTTATTTAATGAAATTGACCACGAAATGAAATCCGACTTTGGACAATCGAATTAGTAAGATAAACACAACTAAGAAGTGAAGTCAGTTTCAGAAATGTCGCCAGAAGGGCAGACAGCCGGTGTACGTCGAGAAGCAAGACGTGATTGGAAAATTACCGAAATGCCCCCGGTAAATGCTCAGTCCTTAGGATTAATAGAATTAGGATTTTTGAGAGTAGATTCGGTCGATCGAAATCAAATCCTGTCTAAAATTCGTTTGCGCTCGAGACCCGATCGGTGCATTTGGCATGCAAATCGAGGCAAGTCAAATCAGTTGTCAAATCAATCGATGTCTTGTCAATCAATCAAATCCATCGGTCAATCATGGCACAAGTTCCCATGCAAATCTTTCAATCAAAGTCAAGTACACATGTCATGTAAAACTCAAATCAAAGTCACTATTCAATTACTATTCAAGCTACCTAACCCACTTACCCCTCTCACTTAAACTCTCTTCTCTCTCTCCTCCCTCATTCTCATCATTTTCGGCCATCCTCCTCTCTCTCTCTCCACCGAAGCTCTCTCCCTCCCGTTCTCACCTCTCTCTCTCGGTGTTCTCCCTCCGTCCGCCTAGTGTGACATTCTGGATTTTCGACCCATTTTCGGAATTTATAAATTGAATGGATATACTTCATTAATACGCTCTAGTTAAGCCTCACTCGAGTCTGATCAACTTGAGGCGACCAACCGAAGGGGAATGGCTACCTAGGAAATTTTCCTAAACAGCCGCCCGTTGGTCTGAGGAATTCGACAGAGTCGTAATTTAATGGATTCGGCCACGAAATGAATTCCGATCTTGGACAATCGAATTTCTAAGATGGTCACAATGTAGAAATGGATACAGTTTCAGAAACATCGCCCGAAGGGCAGACAGCCGGTGCACGTCGAGAAGCAAGACGTGAATGGAAAATTACCGAAATGCCCCCGGTAAATGCTCAGTCCTTAGAATTATATAAATTAGGATTTTTGAGAATAAATACGATAGATCGAAACCAATTCTAGTCCGAAATTCATTCGCGATCGGGACCCGATCGGTGCACTTGGCACGCAAATCGAGGCAGGGTCAAATCAAGTGTCACATCAATCGATGTCCCACCCATCAAATCAATCAATCAAGTGGCACAACTCCCAATGCAAGTCAATCAATCACATCTAGTCATTTCAAGTACACATCAAGTCACATAAACTTTACCTACCCCACTAACTCTTGTTTTTCTTTGATTTTTCACCAAAAACCTTATAATCTCTCTCTCTCCTCCTCCCCCTCTCATTTTGGCCGAAAATTCCTCTCCTCCCTCTCTTCTTCTTCTTCCTCCTCTTGTTTCCTCTTCGGCCGCCCGTGAACGCCGTCCGTGCCGCCGCCGTTCCGCCGGTGCTCCACCACCGTCGACCACCCATCTTCCTCCTCCCACTTTGGTAAGTCTTCTAAGCTTAATCCTTTTCATTTTCGTGACTTGGTGCCCCTCGAAGAAGCCCCGACCAGCCCGCTCTCTCTCTTGTGCTCTTCCTTCATCGTCGTTGTACCATGAAGACTCGGGCTGTCCAAGCCACTCCACACTCTCCCTCCACCTTTCTAACACCTAAATCCAACCTATTCATGTCTAGGGAGTCCCACGAAGGTGTTGAAACCGCTGCCCAAGCCGTCGTCCAACTCTTCTTGGCCGTGAGCCTACACGGCCGTTCTTGGCTCCATCGTCCGTTCTCGTCGTTCTCAACCCATTCAAGGTAAGCCACACTCCTAATCTTAGCCTAGGAATGGTTTATGCAAGTGTGGTTGATTAGTTTAGAGATCTATGTGTGGTCCTATGTTGATTAGTGAGTAATTATGTATAATGGGCTGTAGACTAATATGAGAAATGGACGTTGGGCCATGGGTAGTGGCTGGTCATATTTATTTGGGCTTCGAATAGGTTGATGTGGGCTGCAAATTGAGGGATTGAGCATGAGAAATGATGGGCCATGTGAGTTGTTGGGCTTAAGGGCTTAATTTTAAGCTAATTGGGCTAAATTGGAACTTGTGGGCTTAAAATAAAATAGTGGGCCTTATATGGACGAAAATGAGAATAAAATGGGCCTCAATTATAGTCTAGAATATAAAATTTTAGGGCCCAATAGAGTATGTGGGCTTAGGGTTTGAAATTTGGCCTAAATATGCTAAAATGGGCTCAATAAGCTTGCCTTAAAATATGGGCTTGGGCCTCACTCGATATTAATAAAAATAATGGGCCTTAAAATATTTAATTACTTATAATTAAATCATGGGCTTGTGAATAGTAGGTGAGCTTAGACCCAATTGGGCCTAATTCAACTTAATGGGCTGAAACTAAAGAAAGAGCCATTGGGCCTTAGATATTGGGCTTAATTAAATATAATAAGATCAATTGGAATCCAAAAGGATTTTAAGATGTTAATTACGGGCCATCGATGGGCCGAGGTCTAATGATAGAGACTACGCTTAGGCCGGATTATTGGGTCTGATAGGACCAAGTCCTGAAATAAACGGGTTCCAAATGGCGATGTTAACCACGACTGAGGTTCATTCGAGAGGATTGTTCAGGGGAAGTAAATGGCTTAATGTGGGACGTCTGATTGAACCTAAATGAGCGAGAATCCGCTTTTAGAGTACTAGGTACACATGTGGCCTGTTCTACTGAACGCGAGTAGCTCAGATGATTTCTAGAAATGCTTTGCTCCTGTACTCATGTACCTTCGTGAATGCATGCTCTGTGACTGATTCTCTGTTCGACATTGTTTGAGCACCATATTTCATGAGTATGGCATTAGTCACCGGGAGGTGTGACATGTTGGATGGGCCCTGATGCGTTGTTACGCGGGGAATAGGGAGTATAAGGATGTTGTGCGCCCGGACGTGCTCGGCACGGGGTAGCTGAAGAGATAAGGGTGCCTACCCGGGTCTTAGTTTTGACTCTATGCGGGTTGAAGCACTGGGAGGATATTGTGCACCTGGGTCTTTACGCGCTGGAGGCGTATATGCGGGTGCATGGACAATGGGTGATGTGCATTGAGGCACAAGCAATGAGCATTTGAACATTTGAGCATTGGCATATGGCATGCATGAGTATGAGACCTGAGGCGTGACACGCTGGTCAAGACGAAACTCTGGCAGTGCAAAATGAACATTGAAAACTGAATAATGAATCTGAGGTCATGGCATAGATGATAATCATTCACGTTATGCGAGACTGCCTTATTAAATGCATGCTTGCCTGATTGGTTTGGCCTGTGTACGTTTACGTTTTATTGTGGTACCGCTGAGACCGTTTGGGTAGAGAGTGCTAGTTCGTCTTATTAATTGCCGGACATGACCCATCCAGTGAGCGTACCTCACCCTACGCGAGTCAGATGACCTGAAACCCTAGTCGATGGATAGGACCGATCCCACTAGTATACATACGCTAGGATTAGGGGTGAGCTTGCTGAGTTCTCGACTCACTGGCGGTGGTTGCCATATTTTCAGATCCCAGACGCCAGTGATGGCCGCACCCCCTGTGTTCTTTGGCCTGCCAGTGCAGATGGAGCCCGAGGTTACCCGCCATTACGATGAAAGTGCTACAATGTGGCTCAGACGACTGACTACTGTATGGGTGGATCAGGGAGGTCCCCAGTTTGTTCCCTATAAGTTTGAGGCCTGGTATAGAGAGGACGAGTTAGGTATGGAGGGACCCTTGAGAGATGCCCTGATACCCATGGGGGACGACCCTACTATTCTACGACCTGCTGTATATGGAGGTGAGGTGGTCGACCCCGACCCGATGTTGGAGCTGCCGTCCCCAGGACGCTCGGAGATAGACGGCCACGAGGAGGGCGACGCCATGGACACCGACCAGGAGGAGGATCCCGAGGAGCAGCTAGAGGACTGAGTTCTGCTGATGCTGGCCTAGTTTTTGGGAGATAGTGTAAGCGTAGGTATCGAGACCATGGGTTGAAATTTTCTTTTGGGGGTCTATACCGAACGCCTTGTTAACATGTATATATGGATGCTTTGTGTTTCTCCTTTGTGTACTACCCCGATTTTCATATGTATGCATGTATGGATAGGAGGCACGCTTCCGCAGGTTTCAAGTTCAGGTTGACAGGATCATATGATGGTTTTGATGGACGCGCCGTCTGGTCGCGACGAAGGTAATTCCCTAGGCCGTCGTGTATCCTAGACCAGGCGAGCGCTGAGAAGAGATTTGAATGTATGAGCGGGATGTCGCGGACTCGAGAGGGGCTCGGGGCGTGACACGCGGGCTCGAGAGGGGCTCGGGGCGTGACATCCCCGCTCGAGTGGTATCAGAGCAAGATCAGCTCAATATGAGACCGTTCGAGGATTTGGAGTGATAAGGCTGTTGATTTTGGGGTAGTTAGATGGACAGACCCTAGACCTAAGGATTAGGCAGGGTAGAATGCATGAATTGATTGGCGCATGTGATTGCTTAGTTCAATTCGTTTCCTAGAATAGACTGAGGCAATAGCAACTATGAACTGAATTGCAGGTGCGTCAGGACCTGAGGTAAGGTTCTAAAGCATATCCCCATGAGTAGGGTTCTGGGATGATGACTGCTGATTTGCTGGTTGCTGATTGTTGTTGTTTGTTGTTGATTGTTGACTGTTGTTTGTGGTTGTACGCTTAGTCGGCTATCGCACACTGCTTGACCATCATGCATTGCATGATTTATGCATTGAAAACAAAATGGTTTTAATTGGAAACTGTTTAAAAAGGGAGATTTGGATTTGAAAAGCACATGCATCTCATGTTGTTGGATCGGGTAACCGTCAGCCTGGTATGGGACAGGTCTGACGGGACGTCTAAAAACTGTAATGAAGCGTGGTATGGGACACGTGGAACGGGATTCTCCTTGGATATGGGTAACTTAGGACAACTGTTCGCACCAAGAAATGATGAGGGCGGGGAGTGGTCGCCGGGGCAGAGACCCGTTCAACGAGCGGCTCCCGGCAGGCTTCTAGTTGAGGTGGCGAACAGAGTGGCCTAGGGTGTGCATTGACGGGGTTGAGTCTAGATGTCTACCAGGTTCAATTGCATTTAAGCTACAGCGAATTTTACATGCATATTCATGTCAGTAGACGCGATAGCAGGCGAAAGCTTGTATGGTAGTTTAGATTACTAATTCCTGAAAGAATTACATCGGGTCCAGGAGTGGATAAGATTAGGAAGGATGAGCAATAGGGGCATAAGATCTAGCGCAGCCGCGTAGAGTTCGCGAGCTCTAGCACCAGAATGAGACCTTAGGATCGAAAAGATGATGAGGATCCTGATTGAAGTCAATAAATTGATGGGTAGGCAGGCGGCAAGAAGAACTGCCATTGTAGCCCCAGCAGTTGATGCCGCTCTGGCTGCTGTGAATGGAGCGAATGGGATAAGGGTAATTGAAATGGAGGTCGTCAGATACATCATGTGGTAGAGCAATTCCTGATGCTGCAACTAATTGAGTTTGAGGGAGTGGAGGACCAGAAGTAAGTTTCTGCAGTTGAAGAACCAAGGATGGATGAGGTCTGGAAAATGTGGAAAGAAATAAGGGAATCCGATGGGCAGGTAGACTGAAGAAAGAGCTGCTATTGTTGCCCGAGCTGCAAAAGCTGTAGTGGCCACCGTGAACAAGGCCAATGAGATTGATAGGATCAACAGAAATATGAAATGGAGTCCATTAAATGCATTAGTAAGTGGAATTATTTTTGAAGGTGAAGTTATCTGATCTTGATGGCAGTAGTTACCCTATGGACGGAAAAGTGAGAAAAAGGCGCTTGCTCTACTAAGGTGCTAAGATGAAGAGGGCGCTCGAGAGGAAAAAAAGGATGGAAAAATTTCCTGAAGCTTCATCAAGAGTAAACATTTGTGGATGAGTATGAAAGCAAAATGTGAGGAAATTCAGAGGGTGTGTCAAGGAAAATAAAGATACTCTTATTGGATTGGGACGAGAATGTGCTTAAGCATGGCCAGTAAGACCTTTAAGATGTAAGGTTGTTCGTACAGGTGAATAACAAGACAGACATTGCAGTAACAAGGATGATAGTTGCAGGAATTAGTTCTTGGGATTTAGGTATGGTCGAAGGATGGTGTAATCCCTGCGATAAAGTATTTCGATCTCGTTAATGGTCATAGTTGTCACGCCCCGAGCCCTTCTCGAGCCCGCGACATCCCGCTCATGCATTCAAATCTCTTCTCAGCGCTCGCCTGGTCTAGGATACACGACGGCCCAGGGAATTACCTTCGTCGCGACCAGACGGCGCGTCCATCAAAACCATCATATGATCCTGTCAACCTGAACTTGAAACCTGCGGAAGCGTGCCTCCTATCCATACATGCATACATATGAAAATCGGGGTAGTACACAAAGGAGAAACACAAAGCATCCATATATACATGTTAACAAGGCGTTCGGTACAGACCCCCAAAAGAAAATTTCAACCCATGGTCTCGATACCTACGCTTACACTATCTCCCAAAAACTAGGCCAGCGTCAGCAGAACTCAGTCCTCTAGCTGCTCCTCGGGATCCTCCTCCTGGTCGGTGTCCATGGCGTCGCCCTCCTCGTGGCCGTCTATCTCTGAGCGTCCTGGGGACGGCAGCTCCAACATCGGGTCGGGGTCGACCACCTCACCTCCATATACAGCAGGTCGTAGAATAGTAGGGTCGTCCCCCATGGGTATCAGGGCATCTCTCAAGGGTCCCTCCATACCTAACTCGTCCTCTCTATACCAGGCCTCAAACTTATAGGGAACAAACTGGGGACCTCCCTGATCCACCCATACAGTAGTCAGTCGTCTGAGCCACATTGTAGCACTTTCATCGTAATGGCGGGTAACCTCGGGCTCCATCTGCACTGGCAGGCCAAAGAACACAGGGGGTGCGGCCATCACTAGCGTCTGGGATCTGAAAATATGGCAACCACCGCCAGTGAGTCGAGGACTCAGCAAGCTCACCCCTAATCCTAGCGTAGGATAGAGTATACTAGTGGGATCGGTCCTATCCATTAACTAGGGTTTCAGGTCATCTGACTCGCGTAGGGTGAGGTACGCTCACTGGATGGGTCATGTCCGGCAATTAATAAGACGAACTAGCACTCTCTACCCAAACGGTCTCAGCGGTACCACAATAAAACGTAAACGTACACAGGCCAAACCAAACAGGCAAGCATGCATTTAATAAGGCAGTCTCGCATAACGTGAATGATTATCATCTATGCCATGACCTCAGATTCATTATTCAGTTTTCAATGTTCATTTTGCACTGCCAGAGTTTCGTCTTGACCAGCGTGTCACGCCTCAGGTCTCATACTCATGCATGCCATATGCCAATGCTCAAATGTTCAAATGCTCATTGCTTGTGCCTCAATGCACATCACCCATTGTCCATGCACCCGCATATACGCCTCCAGCGCGCAAAGACCCAGGTGCAGAATATCCTCCCAGTGCTTCAACCCGCATAGCGTCAAAGCTAAGACCCGGGTAGGCACCCTTATCTCTCCAGCTACCCCGTGCCGAGCACGTCCGGGCGCACAACATCCTTATACTCCCTACTCCCCGCGTAACAATGCATCAGGGCCCATCCAACATGTCACACCTCCTAGTGACTAATGCCATACTCATGAAATATGGTGCTCAAACAATGTCGAACAGAGAATCAGTCACAGAGCATGCATTCACGAAGGTACATGAGTACAGGAGCAAAGCATTTCTAGAAATCATCTGAGCTACTCGCGTTCAGTAGAACAGGCCACATGTGTACCTAGTACTCTAAAAGCGGATTCTCGCTCATTTAGGTTCAATCAGACGTCCCATATAAAGCCGTTTACTTCCCCTGTACAATCCTCTCGAATGAACCTCAGTCGTGGTTAACATCGCCCTTTGGAACCCGTTTATTTTAGGACTTGGTCCTATCAGACCCAATAATCCGGCCTAAGCGTAGTCTCTATCATTAGACCTCGGCCCATCGATGGCCCATAATTAACATCTTAAAATCCTTTTGGATTCCAATTGATCTTATTATATTTAATTAAGCCCAATATCTAAGGCCCAATGGCTCTTTCGTTAGTTTCAGCCCATTAAGTTGAATTAGGCCCAATTGGGTCTAAGCTCACCTACTATTCACAAGCCCATGATTTAATTATAAGTAATTAAATATTTTAAGGCCCATTATTTTTATTAATTTCGAGTGAGGCCCAAGCCCATATTTTAAGGCAAGCTTATTAAGCCCATTTTAGCATATTTAGGCCAAATTTCAAACCCTAAGCCCACATACTCTATTGGGCCCTAAAATTTTATATTCTAGACTATAATTGAGGCCCATTTTATTCTCATTTTCGTCCATATAAGGCCCACTATTTTATTTTAAGCCCACAAGTTCCAATTTAGCCCAATTAGCTTAAAATTAAGCCCTTAAGCCCAACAACTCACATGGCCCATCATTTCTCATGCTCAATCCCTCAATTTGCAGCCCACATCAACCTATTCGAAGCCCAAATAAATATGACCAGCCACTACCCATGGCCCAACGTCCATTTCTCATATTAGTCTAAAGCCCATTATACATAATTACTCACTAATCAACATGGGACCACACATAGATCTCTAAACTAATCAACCACACTTGCATAAACTATTCCTAGGCTAAGATTAGGAGTGTGGCTTACCTTGAATGGGTTGAGAACGACGAGAACGGACGATGGAGCCAAGAACGGCCGTGTAGGCTCTCGGCCAAGAAGAGTTGGACGACGGCTTGGGCAGCGGTTTCAACACCTTCGTGGGACTCCCTAGACATGAATAGGTTGGATTTAGGTGTTAGAAAGGTGGAGGGAGAGTGTGGAGTGGCTTGGACAGCCCGAGTCTTCATGGTACAACGACGATGAAGGAAGAGCACAAGAGAGAGAGCGGGCTGGTCGGGGCTTCTTCGAGGGGCACCAAGTCACGAAAATGAAAAGGATTAAGCTTAGAAGACTTACCAAAGTGGGAGGAGGAAGATGGGTGGTCGACGGTGGTGGAGCACCGGCGGAACGGCGGCGGCACGGACGGCGTTCACGGGCGGCCGAAGAGGAAAACAAGAGGAAGAAGAAGAAGAAGAGAGGGAGGAGAGGAATTTTCGGCCAAAATGAGAGGAAGAGGGAGGAGAGAGAGAGAGTGGAGATTATAATGTGGAAAATGCCAAAAGATGAATAGTGGAGTAGGTGTACTTGATGTGATCTTGGAAAGATTGGATGAGACTAGGCTTCTTGTCAAAGTACAATGGTAGGTGGGGTAATTAATGGGGATGTGAGGTTGACATGTACTTTGATAAGATTTGAATGAGACTTGATGTGTACTTTTGTACTTTGACTTGATTGATGGATTTGTCTTGAAACTTGTGCCATGATTGATTGATTTGATTTGATGGATTGATTGATGGGACATTAATTGATTTGACGCTTGATTTGACTTACCTCGATTTGTGTGCCAAATGCACCGATCGGGTCCAGAGCGCGAACGAACTTCGGACTGGATTTGGTTTGGATCTACCGAATCTACTCTCAAAAATCCTAATTTAACTAATTCTAAGGACTGAGCATTTACCGAGGGCATTTCGGTAATTTTCCATTCACGTCTTGCTTCGCGACGTGCACCGGCTGTCTGCCCTTCGGGCGACATTTCTGAAACTAAATCCATTTCTCCATTGTGACCATCTTAGAAACTCGATTGTCCAATACCGGAATTCATCTCGTGGCCAAATTCATTAATTTACGACTCTGTCGAAATCTCAGACCAACGGGCGGCTGTTTAGGAAAATTTCCTAGGTAACCATTCTCCTTCGGTTGGTCATCTCGAGTTGATCAGACTCGAGTAAGGCTTAACTAGAGCGTATTAATGAAGTATATCCATTCAATTTATAAATTCCGGAAATGGGTCGAAAATCCAGAATGTCACAATTCTTCCCTCCTAAAAAAAAGTTTCGTCCTCGAAACTTGCCTTTTTCTTCGTTTCCCAACATGTAACCATCTCACGTTTGCTACTTCCTTCGACTATATGGCCTAATTAATCTTCTACTGCGCACTTTTGATCCCTCGTCTTTCTTTTTCACTACATTCTGCAATCTCAACTATTCAAAAGAACTCTCATCGACCTGAATTTCTTGTAGGTCCATTTATCAACGTCAACCTATAGTTTCTTAACATTTCCTTATGGATAAGCCCAATCCATTCTCACTCTTGCTTATCCATACGGCCTACTTCAAAACCATTGAGTCCGTCTCATCTCTCTAAATAGAGCATCCCTTATATCTAGGATATGGTACATCTCAGCCCCTTCTTCACGATGCTACTTCCAGATGCCATGCCTGGGACTTTGTTGGTTACGGTCTTTCAATTCAAGCACATTCACCCCCATCACGATACTATCGGATCACCAGCCAACTAGTTCGTGTGGGTCTCATCATGAGTCGCCCTGATCGCACAATAGTGGTCCTCTCCAATTATTACGGAGGTGCAAATCTCAATCACTTGACTTTCACCAACACTTCCAAGGCACTTTGACATTTCTCACTAGAGACATCTCACCAGAACACCCTGAAAGAGCAGTGGGGCTTTAATCATTTCTTTACCTTTCTCAAACGACTATTTTCGCTTTATGGTATTCTCCAGACTTATCCCTTTCTATATTACATGCGTATCAATTCCGTCACATGTACCATTTCACCATTCGCCTATCGATCTCATGATTAAGGGTACACAAAGCTCTCATTTAAGATCCCAAGGTTTGCGCCGCTTATCCATCTGACAATCTTGGCAACTTTGAACAGCCCTTGATCTTTCTCATATCACTTGATTGCACCAACAACTGTTAGAATAACTTTGAGTCTACTATACTTCTTTTACCAATCTCATCCTAGCACAAGAGAATTCCCTTTTCTCTCTCTACCATCCAGTGATTCCATTACTAACATCCTGATCTTTTGTTGGCACTTACCATCATGCGTACTCTACTGGGTGAAGTCACTTTTCCTATCCTCCTTTAAGGTTTGTCGAGCTAGCTTTCATATATCTTCCTTTGATTCCTTTTACACCCTTTCTCATTTTCCACTGTGTTACTCTGGTATCTACTCCTTTGGAGTCTTCACATCCTACAAAAGTAATCTTTAACACGGGTCATCGACAGTTTGAAGCTCATGGATTCGTTTGGTCACAACTTTCAATTACACCCTCTTAACAATACCAAGGAGGCTCCTAACTCAATCTCTATGATCGTCGATCTATATGGTGTAACTCAGGCGTGGAGCATCCATCTCATTTCTTAAATAGTCCAGCTCTTATCACCAAGGACTTACCAAGTTCATCTTGCCAACTTGTGATATCAATTTTACATGTCAAAGCTCCTAGTCTTTGGTATCACTCCTTGAATTACCTCTTGTCAAGCTCATATCGCAACCTGACTGCTAGAATTAAAAAAACGACCTCATACATGCGCCTTTCTCTTGTCTTCGCCTCGATGCCACAGACTGTCGTAATGCATGAATATCCTCAAATTTTTTTTTCCACTTGCCTCGTATACCACTTAATTTTTAAACCCTTAGTTTCTGTCTTCACTTAAACCTCCAAACATTGTAAACGACCAATTTATATAAAACCAATCACTTGGAACCAATGTGGAGTACTCTATTTGGTCATTACTCGCATCGAGATCTCAATCATCTCGCCCGATCGAGGTCTACATTTAGAGTCAGCATCCTTATCTCCAAACTCAAGTTTAGTCCACCCTTAGCATTCTACCATCATCGTGGGCCTACTCATCAGTCACGTACTTCATGGGCCCTTGTAACATCAATGTCTAAATGCCATAGGCGATGATCATCTCCAGAATCGATCATTTAAATCCCAACTAACGCAACGCTTTTCCTGTCGCCCCTCATTACGAACCAAACTCGTGCAATCCAATCGACTCATGGTCCAGGTTTACCATTTGCCTCATTGTGAATTTTATCCAATCATCTAGAACTTTTTGTAAGGATCTCATCTAAACCATCAAGGTCTGACACAATTCAAGCCTATAGTCTTCCAACATCGAGCCGTCGTAATTCCATAACTCCGATCTATTTCCCAAGGCTAACCATTAGAATTTCCAAATTCAAGCCTATCAGGACATCATCGTCACCATTTTTTTCACCAGTCGCTCATTCTTATGCCATTCCAGGGCAACTCAGGTTTTTCTCAACTCCTTCAATGATTGGTACGCCTCGTAGATCACTTACTTATATCAAATCTATACACTTTACATCCTGATCATCATATAAACTCGAAACATCCTCATAATCATCATGTTCTTGAGCGGGTCATCCCTTAAGCTCTCACGATTCAGATTCAAAAGCTTATCTCCTAAGCTTACCATCACCAACTTGCTAAATCACTACAATATGTCCTCAAGTTTGGGTATCAATAGTTCTTAATCACGATCGTATACTTTGGCTAATCCTTCCTTTATACATTACGCCATTAAACTTTGAGCATACCCTTCAATCCGACTTTGCACCTGAGCTTTTCTAATGTCCATCAATTTATCAGCGAACCCCGATTGTACCTTCACTCTGGCCACTCATGAGATTTGGCAACTAAAACCATCAAAGTGTCATAACTCCACATTTAGAATTGTGCCAAACAACTATCCATCAAGCTCTCATGATTCAAGCCTAATCCTTTATATTTCAAGCTTATTCTCCAACATATATCTGAGCCTCAATCTATGTAGTCCACAAATGCCTATCATCTCATTATCATACCGTTTCCACTAGATCGGTCTATCGACGGGCTCTCTTGCAACAGAAGTGCTAATGCGGCCTACGTCAAAGTCATCCAGAGGCTGTGATTTGCCTGCCAACCATTCAGCACTTAACCTCTTTCTTCAACCGACTATAACCATTAATGAGATCGAAATACTTTATCCCAGGGATTACACCATCCTTCGACCATATATAAATCCCAAAAACTAATTCCTACAACTATCATCCTTGTTACGGCAATGTCTGTCTTGTTATTCACCTGTATGAACAACCTTACATCTTAAAGGTCTTACTGGCCATGCTTAAGCACATTCTCGTCCCAATCCAATAAGAGTATCTTTATTTTCCTTGACACACCCTCTGAATTTCCTCACATTTTGCTTTCATACTCATCCACAAATGTTTACTCTTGATGAAGCTTCAGGAAATTTTTCCATCCTTTTTTTCCTCTCGAGCGGCCTCTCCATCTTAGCACTTTAGTAGAGCAAGCGCCTTTTTCTCACTTTTCCGTCCATAGGGCAACTACTGCCATCAAGATCAGATAACTTCACCTTCAAAAATAATTCCACTTACTAATGCATTTAACGGACTCCATTTCATATTTCTGTTGATCCTATCAATCTCATTGGCCCTGTTCACGGTGGCCACTACAGCTTTTGCAGCTCGGGCAACAATAGCAGCTCTTTCTTCAGTCTGCCTGCCCATCGGATTCCCTTATTTCTTTCCACATTTTCCAGACCTCATCCATCCTTGGTTCTTCAACTGCAGAAACTTACTTCTGGTCCTCCACTCCCTCAAACTCAATTAGTTGCAGCTTCAGGAATTGCTCTACCACATGATGTATCTGACGACCTCCATTTCAATTACCCTTATCCCATTCGCTCCATTCACAGCAGCCAGAGCGGCATCAGCTGCTGGGGCTACAATGGCAGTTCTTCTTACCGCCTACCTACCCATCAATTTACTGACTTCAATCAAGATTCTCATCAACTTTTCGATCCTAGAGTCTTGTTCTGGTGCTGGAGCTCGTGAACTCTACGCGGCTGCGCTAGATCTTATGCCCCTATTGCTCATCCTTTCTAATCTTATCCACTCCTGGACCCGATGTAATTCTTTCAGGAATTAGTAATCTAAACTACCATACAAGCTTTCGCCTGCTATCGCGTCTACTGACATGAATATGCATGTAAAATTCGCTGCAGCTTAAATGCAATTGAACCTGGTAGACATCTAGACTCAACCCCGTCAATGCACACCCTAGGCCACTCTGTTCGCCACCTCAACTAGAAGCCTGCCGGGAGCCGCTCCTTGAACGGGTCTCTGCCCCGGCGACCACTCCCCGCCCTCATCATTTCTTGGTGCGAACAGTTGTCCTAAGTTACCCATATCCAAGGAGAATCCCGTTCCACGTGTCCCATACCACGCTTCATTACAGTTTTTAGACGTCCCGTCAAACTTGTCCCATACCAGGCTGACGGTTACCCGATCCAACAACATGAGATGCATGTGCTTTTCAAATCCAAATCTCCCTTTTTAAACAGTTTCCAATTGAAACCATTTTGTTTTCAATGCAGAAATCATGCAATGCATGATGGTCAAGCAGCGCGCGACAGCCGACTAAGCGTACAACCACAAACAACAATCAACAATAAGCAACCAGCAAATCAGCAGTCATCATCCCAGCACCCTACTCATGGGGCTATGCTTTAGAACCTTACCTCAGGTCCTGACGCACCTGCAATTCAGTTCATAATTGCTATTGCCTCAGTCTATTCTAGGAAACTAATTGAACTAAGCAATCACATGCGCCAATCAATTCATGCATTCTACCCTCCCTAATTCTTAGGTCTAGGGTCTGTCTATTTAACTACCCCAAAATCAACAGCCTTATCACTCCAAATCCTCGAACGGTCTCGTATTGAGCTGACCTTGCTCTGATACCACTCGAGCGGGGATGTCACGCCCCGAGCCCCTCTCGAGCCCGCGACATCCCGCTCATACATTCAAATCTCTTCTCAGCGCTCGCCTGGTCTAGGATACACGACGGCCCAGGGAATTACCTTCGTCGCGACCAGACGGCGCGTCCATCAAAACCATCATATGATCCTGTCAACCTGAACTTGAAACCTGCGGAAGCGTGCCTCCTATCCATACATGCATACATATGAAAATCGGGGTAGTACACAAAGGAGAAACACAAAGCATCCATATATACATGTTAACAAGGCGTTCGGTACAGACCCCCAAAAGAAAATTTCAACCCATGGTCTCGATACCTACGCTTACACTATCTCCCAAAAACTAGGCCAGCGTCAGCAGAACTCAGTCCTCTAGCTGCTCCTCGGGATCCTCCTCCTGGTCGGTGTCCATGGCGTCGCCCTCCTCGTGGCCGTCTATCTCTGAGCGTCCTGGGGACGGCAGCTCCATCATCGGGTCGGGGTCGACCACCTCACCTCCATATACAGCAGGTCGTAGAATAGTAGGGTCGTCCCCCATGGGTATCAGGGCATCTCTCAAGGGTCCCTCCATACCTAACTCGTCCTCTCTATACCAGGCCTCAAACTTATAGGGAACAAACTGGGGACCTCCCTGATCCACCCATACAGTAGTCAGTCGTCTGAGCCACATTGTAGCACTTTCATCGTAATGGCGGGTAACCTCGGGCTCCATCTGCACTGGCAGGCCAAAGAACACAGGGGGTGCGGCCATCACTAGCGTCTGGGATCTGAAAATATGGCAACCACCGCCAGTGAGTCGAGGACTCAGCAAGCTCACCCCTAATCCTAGCGTAGGATAGAGTATACTAGTGGGATCGGTCCTATCTATTAACTAGGGTTTCAGGTCATCTGACTCGCGTAGGGTGAGGTACGCTCACTGGATGGGTCATGTCCGGCAATTAATAAGACGAACTAGCACTCTCTACCCAAACGGTCTCAGCGGTACCACAATAAAACGTAAACGTACACAGGCCAAACCAAACAGGCAAGCATGCATTTAATAAGGCAGTCTCGCATAACGTGAATGATTATCATCTATGCCATGACCTCAGATTCATTATTCAGTTTTCAATGTTCATTTTGCACTGCCAGAGTTTCGTCTTGACCAGCGTGTCACGCCTCAGGTCTCATACTCATGCATGCCATATGCCAATGCTCAAATGTTCAAATGCTCATTGCTTGTGCCTCAATGCACATCACCCATTGTCCATGCACCCGCATATACGCCTCCAGCGCGCAAAGACCCAGGTGCAGAATATCCTCCCAGTGCTTCAACCCGCATAGCGTCAAAGCTAAGACCCGGGTAGGCACCCTTATCTCTCCAGCTACCCCGTGCCGAGCACGTCCGGGCGCACAACATCCTTATACTCCCTACTCCCCGCGTAACAACGCATCAGGGCCCATCCAACATGTCACACCTCCTAGTGACTAATGCCATACTCATGAAATATGGTGCTCAAACAATGTCGAACAGAGAATCAGTCACAGAGCATGCATTCACGAAGGTACATGAGTACAGGAGCAAAGCATTTCTAGAAATCATCTGAGCTACTCGCGTTCAGTAGAACAGGCCACATGTGTACCTAGTACTCTAAAAGCGGATTCTCGCTCATTTAGGTTCAATCAGACGTCCCATATAAAGCCGTTTACTTCCCCTGTACAATCCTCTCGAATGAACCTCAGTCGTGGTTAACATCGCCCTTTGGAACCCGTTTATTTTAGGACTTGGTCCTATCAGACCCAATAATCCGGCCTAAGCGTAGTCTCTATCATTAGACCTCGGCCCATCGATGGCCCATAATTAACATCTTAAAATCCTTTTGGATTCCAATTGATCTTATTATATTTAATTAAGCCCAATATCTAAGGCCCAATGGCTCTTTCGTTAGTTTCAGCCCATTAAGTTGAATTAGGCCCAATTGGGTCTAAGCTCACCTACTATTCACAAGCCCATGATTTAATTATAAGTAATTAAATATTTTAAGGCCCATTATTTTTATTAATTTCGAGTGAGGCCCAAGCCCATATTTTAAGGCAAGCTTATTAAGCCCATTTTAGCATATTTAGGCCAAATTTCAAACCCTAATCCCACATACTCTATTGGGCCCTAAAATTTTATATTCTAGACTATAATTGAGGCCCATTTTATTCTCATTTTCGTCCATATAAGGCCCACTATTTTATTTTAAGCCCACAAGTTCCAATTTAGCCCAATTAGCTTAAAATTAAGCCCTTAAGCCCAACAACTCACATGGCCCATCATTTCTCATGCTCAATCCCTCAATTTGCAGCCCACATCAACCTATTCGAAGCCCAAATAAATATGACCAGCCACTACCCATGGCCCAACGTCCATTTCTCATATTAGTCTAAAGCCCATTATACATAATTACTCACTAATCAACATGGGACCACACATAGATCTCTAAACTAATCAACCACACTTGCATAAACCATTCCTAGGCTAAGATTAGGAGTGTGGCTTACCTTGAATGGGTTGAGAACGACGAGAACGGACGATGGAGCCAAGAACGGCCATGTAGGCTCTCGGCCAAGAAGAGTTGGACGACGGCTTGGGCAGCGGTTTCAACACCTTCGTGGGACTCCCTAGACATGAATAGGTTGGATTTAGGTGTTAGAAAGGTGGAGGGAGAGTGTGGAGTGGCTTGGACAGCCCGAGTCTTCATGGTACAACGACGATGAAGGAAGAGCACAAGAGAGAGAGCGGGCTGGTCGGGGCTTCTTCGAGGGGCACCAAGTCACGAAAATGAAAAGGATTAAGCTTAGAAGACTTACCAAAGTGGGAGGAGGAAGATGGGTGGTCGACGGTGGTGGAGCACCGGCGGAACGGCGGCGGCACGGACGGCGTTCACGGGCGGCCGAAGAGGAAAACAAGAGGAAGAAGAAGAAGAAGAGAGGGAGGAGAGGAATTTTCGGCCAAAATGAGAGGAAGAGGGAGGAGAGAGAGAGAGTGGAGATTATAATGTGGAAAATGCCAAAAGATGAATAGTGGAGTAGGTGTACTTGATGTGATCTTGGAAAGATTGGATGAGACTAGGCTTCTTGTCAAAGTACAATGGTAGGTGGGGTAATTAATGGGGATGTGAGGTTGACATGTACTTTGATAAGATTTGAATGAGACTTGATGTGTACTTTTGTACTTTGACTTGATTGATGGATTTGTCTTGAAACTTGTGCCATGATTGATTGATTTGATTTGATGGATTGATTGATGGGACATTAATTGATTTGACGCTTGATTTGACTTACCTCGATTTGTGTGCCAAATGCACCGATCGGGTCCCGAGCGCGAACGAACTTCGGACTGGATTTGGTTTGGATCTACCGAATCTACTCTCAAAAATCCTAATTTAACTAATTCTAAGGACTGAGCATTTACCGAGGGCATTTCGATAATTTTCCATTCACGTCTTGCTTCGCGACGTGCACCGGCTGTCTGCCCTTCGGGCGACATTTCTGAAACTAAATCCATTTCTCCATTGTGACCATCTTAGAAACTCGATTGTCCAATACCGGAATTCATCTCGTGGCCAAATTCATTAATTTACGACTCTGTCGAAATCTCAGACCAACGGGCGGCTGTTTAGGAAAATTTCCTAGGTAACCATTCCCCTTCGGTTGGTCATCTCGAGTTGATCAGACTCGAGTAAGGCTTAACTAGAGCGTATTAATGAAGTATATCCATTCAATTTATAAATTTCGGAAATGGGTCGAAAATCCAGAATGTCACAATAGTCGGTTCAAGAAAGAGTGGCATGAACTAAATGGTTAACTGGTAAATTACAGCCTCTGGACAACTTAGATGTAGGTTGCATTAGCGTTTGTATTGCAAGAGTGCCTGTCTATGGACTCGCCTGGTGGAAATAATATAGTAATGAGATGGTAGGCATTTGTGGACTATATGCATTGAAGCTCAGATACATGTTGGAGGATAAGCTTGAAAAATAAAGGTTTAGGCTTGAATCTTGGGAGTTTGATGAATACTTGTTTGGGACACCTATCAATGTGAAGGTGTAGTGCCTTGATAATTTTAGTTGTTGAATCTCATGAGTGGCCAGAGTGAAGGTACAATCGGGGTTCGCTAATAAATTGATGAACATTAGAAAAGCTCAGGTGCAAAGTCGGATTGAAGGGTATGCTCAAAGTTTAATGGCGTAATGTATAAAGGAAGGACTAGCCAAAGTATACGATCGTGATTAAGAACTATTGATACCCAAACTTGAGGACATATTGTAGTGATTTAGCAAGTTGGTGATGGTAAGCTTAGGAGATAAGCTTTTGAATCCGAATCGTGAGAGCTTAAGGGATGACCCGCTCAAGAACATGATGATTATGAGGATGTTTCGAGTTTATATGATGATCAGGATGTAAAGTGTATAGATTTGATATAAGTAAGTGATCTACGAGGCGTACCAATCATTGAAGGAGTTGAGAAAAACCTGAGTTGCCCTGGAATGGCATAAGAATGAGCGACTGGTGAAAAAATGGTGACGATTATATCCTGATAGGCTTAAATTTGGAAGTTCTAATGGTTAGCCTTGGGAAATAGATCGGAGTTATGGAATTGCGAAGGCTCGATGTTTGAAGACTATAGGCTTGAATTGTGTCGGACCTTGAGGGTTTAGATGGGATCCTTACAAAAAGTTCTAGATGATTGGATAAAATTCACAATGAGGCAAATGGTAAACCTGGACCATGAGTCGATTGGATTGCACGAGTTTGGTTCGTAATGAGGGGCGACAGGAAAAGCGTTGCGTTAGTTGGGATTTAAATGATCGATTCTGGAGATGATCATCGCCTATGGCATTTAGACATTGATGTTACAAGGGCCCATGAAGTACGTGACTGATGAGTAGGCACACGATGATGGTAGAATGCTAAGGGTGGACTAAACTTGAGTTTGGAGATAAGGATGCTGACTCTAAATGTAGACCTCGATCGGGCGAGATGATTGAGATCTCGATGCGAGTAATGACCAAATAGAGTACTCCCCATTGGTTCCAAGTGATTGGTTTTATATAAATTGGTCGTTTACAATGTTTGGAGGTTTAAGTGAAGACAGAAACTAAGGGTTTAAAAAAATAAGTGGTATACGAGACAAGTGGAAAAAAAAAATATTGAGGATTTTCATGCATTACGACAGTCTGTGGCATCGAGGCGAAGACAAGAGAAAGGCGTATGTATGAGGTCGTTTTTAATTCTAGCAGTCAGGTTGTGATATGAGCTTGACAAGAGGTAATTCAAGGAGTGATACCAAAGACTAGGAGCCTTGACATGTAAAATTGATATCACAAGTTCACAAGATGAACTTGGTAAGTCCTTGGTGATAAGAGCTGGACTATTTAAGAAATGAGATGGATGCTCCACGCCGGAGTTACACCATATAGATCGACGATCATAGAGATTGAGTTAGGAGCCTCCTTGGTATTGTTAAGAGGGTGTAATTGAAAGTTGTGACCAAACGAATCCATGAGCTTCAAACTGTCGATGACCCGTGTTAAAGATTACTTTTGTAGGATGTGAAGACTCCAAAGGAGTAGATACCAGAGTAACACAGTGGAAAATGAGAAAGGGTGTAAAAGGAATCAAAGGAAGATATATGAAAGCTAGCTCGACAAACCTTAAAGGAGGATAGGAAAAGTGACTTCACCCAGTAGAGTACGCATGATGGTAAGTGCCAACAAAAGATCAGGATGTTAGTAATGGAATCACTGGATGGTAGAGAGAGAAAAGGGAATTCTCTTGTGCTAGGATGAGATTGGTAAAAGAATTATAGTAGACTCAAAGTTATTCTAACAGTTGTTGGTGCAATCAAGTGATATGAGAAAGATCAAGGGCTGTTCAAAGTTGCCAAGATTGTCAGATGGATAAGCGGCGCAAACCTTGGGATCTTAAATGAGAGCTTTGTGTACCCTTAATCATGAGATCGATAGGCGAATGGTGAAATGGTACATGTGACGGAATTGATACGCATGTAATATAGAAAGGGATAAGTCTGGAGAATACCATAAAGCGAAAATAGTCGTTTGAGAAAGGTAAAGAAATTATTAAAGCCCCACTGCTCTTTCAGGGTGTTCTGGTGAGATGTCTCTAGTGAGAAATGTCAAAGTGCCTTGGAAGTGTTGGTGAAAATCAAGTGATTGAGATTTGCACCTCCGTAATAATTGGAGAGGACCACTATTGTGCGATCAGGGCGATTCATGATGAGACCCACACGAACTAGTTGGCTGGTGATCCGATAGTATCGTGATGGGGGTGAATGTGCTTGAATTGAAAGACCGTAACCAACAAAGTCCCAGGCATGGCATCTGGAAGTAGCATCGTGAAGAAGGGGCTGAGATGTATCATATCCTAGATATAAGGGATGCTCTATTTAGAGAGATGAGACGGACCCAATGGTTCTGAAGTAGGCCGTATGGGGGAGCAAGAGTAAGAATGGATTGGGCTTGTCCATATGAAAAAGTTAAGAAACTATAGGTCGACGTTGATAATGGACCTACAAGCAATTCAGGCCGATGAGAGTTCTTTTGAATGGTACAGATTGCGGAATGTAGTGAAAAAAGAAGACGAGGGGATCAAAGTACGCAGCGGAAGATTAATTGGGCCACAAAACCGAAGGAGGTAGCAAACGTGAGATGGTTACATTGATGGGAAAGGAAGTAAAAGGCAAGTTTCGAGGACGAAACTTTTTAAGGAGGGAAGAATTGTGACATTCTGGATTTTCGACCCATTTTCGGAATTTATAAATTGAATGGATATACTTCATTAATACGCTCTAGTTAAGCCTCACTCGAGTCTGATCAACTTGAGGCGACCAACCGAAGGGGAATGGCTACCTAGGAAATTTTCCTAAACAGCCGCCCGTTGGTCTGAGGAATTCGACAGAGTCGTAATTTAATGGATTCGGCCACGAAATGAATTCCGATCTTGGACAATCGAATTTCTAAGATGGTCACAATGTAGAAATGGATACAGTTTCAGAAACATCGCCCGAAGGGCAGACAGCCGGTGCACGTCGAGAAGCAAGACGTGAATGGAAAATTACCGAAATGCCCCCGGTAAATGCTCAGTCCTTAGAATTATATAAATTAGGATTTTTGAGAATAAATACGATAGATCGAAACCAATTCTAGTCCGAAATTCATTCGCGATCGGGACCCGATCGGTGCACTTGGCACGCAAATCGAGGTAGGGTCAAATCAAGTGTCACATCAATCGATGTCCCACCCATCAAATCAATCAATCAAGTGGCACAACTCCCAATGCAAGTCAATCAATCACATCTAGTCATTTCAAGTACACATCAAGTCACATAAACTTTACCTACCCCACTAACTCTTGTTTTTCTTTGATTTTTCACCAAAAACCTTATAATCTCTCTCTCTCCTCCTCCCCCTCTCATTTTGGCCGAAAATTCCTCTCCTCCCTCTCTTCTTCTTCTTCCTCCTCTTGTTTCCTCTTCGGCCGCCCGTGAACGCCGTCCGTGCCGCCGCCGTTCCGCCGGTGCTCCACCACCGTCGACCACCCATCTTCCTCCTCCCACTTTGGTAAGTCTTCTAAGCTTAATCCTTTTCATTTTCGTGACTTGGTGCCCCTCGAAGAAGCCCCGACCAGCCCGCTCTCTCTCTTGTGCTCTTCCTTCATCGTCGTTGTACCATGAAGACTCGGGCTGTCCAAGCCACTCCACACTCTCCCTCCACCTTTCTAACACCTAAATCCAACCTATTCATGTCTAGGGAGTCCCACGAAGGTGTTGAAACCGCTGCCCAAGCCGTCGTCCAACTCTTCTTGGCCGTGAGCCTACACGGCCGTTCTTGGCTCCATCGTCCGTTCTCGTCGTTCTCAACCCATTCAAGGTAAGCCACACTCCTAATCTTAGCCTAGGAATGGTTTATGCAAGTGTGGTTGATTAGTTTAGAGATCTATGTGTGGTCCTATGTTGATTAGTGAGTAATTATGTATAATGGGCTGTAGACTAATATGAGAAATGGACGTTGGGCCATGGGTAGTGGCTGGTCATATTTATTTGGGCTTCGAATAGGTTGATGTGGGCTGCAAATTGAGGGATTGAGCATGAGAAATGATGGGCCATGTGAGTTGTTGGGCTTAAGGGCTTAATTTTAAGCTAATTGGGCTAAATTGGAACTTGTGGGCTTAAAATAAAATAGTGGGCCTTATATGGACGAAAATGAGAATAAAATGGGTCTCAATTATAGTCTAGAATATAAAATTTTAGGGCCCAATAGAGTATGTGGGCTTAGGGTTTGAAGTTTGGCCTAAATTTGCTAAAATGGGCTCAATAAGCTTGCCTTAAAATATGGGCTTGGGCCTCACTCGATATTAATAAAAATAATGGGCCTTAAAATATTTAATTACTTATAATTAAATCATGGGCTTGTGAATAGTAGGTGAGCTTAGACCCAATTGGGCCTAATTCAACTTAATGGGCTGAAACTAAAGAAAGAGCCATTGGGCCTTAGATATTGGGCTTAATTAAATATAATAAGATCAATTGGAATCCAAAAGGATTTTAAGATGTTAATTACGGGCCATCGATGGGCCGAGGTCTAATGATAGAGACTACGCTTAGGCCGGATTATTGGGTCTGATAGGACCAAGTCCTGAAATAAACGGGTTCCAAATGGCGATGTTAACCACGACTGAGGTTCATTCGAGAGGATTGTTCAGGGGAAGTAAATGGCTTAATGTGGGACGTCTGATTGAACCTAAATGAGCGAGAATCCGCTTTTAGAGTACTAGGTACACATGTGGCCTGTTCTACTGAACGCGAGTAGCTCAGATGATTTCTAGAAATGCTTTGCTCCTGTACTCATGTACCTTCGTGAATGCATGCTCTGTGACTGATTCTCTGTTCGACATTGTTTGAGCACCATATTTCATGAGTATGGCATTAGTCACCGGGAGGTGTGACATGTTGGATGGGCCCTGATGCGTTGTTACGCGGGGAATAGGGAGTATAAGGATGTTGTGCGCCCGGACGTGCTCGGCACGGGGTAGCTGGAGAGATAAGGGTGCCTACCCGGGTCTTAGTTTTGACGCTATGCGGGTTGAAGCACTGGGAGGATATTGTGCACCTGGGTCTTTACGCGCTGGAGGCGTATATGCGGGTGCATGGACAATGGGTGATGTGCATTGAGGCACAAGCAATGAGCATTTGAACATTTGAGCATTGGCATATGGCATGCATGAGTATGAGACCTGAGGCGTGACACGCTGGTCAAGACGAAACTCTAGCAGTGCAAAATGAACATTGAAAACTGAATAATGAATCTGAGGTCATGGCATAGATGATAATCATTCACGTTATGCGAGACTGCCTTATTAAATGCATGCTTGCCTGATTGGTTTGGCCTGTGTACGTTTACGTTTTATTGTGGTACCGCTGAGACCGTTTGGGTAGAGAGTGCTAGTTCGTCTTATTAATTGCCGGACATGACCCATCCAGTGAGCGTACCTCACCCTACGCGAGTCAGATGACCTGAAACCCTAGTCAATGGATAGGACCGATCCCACTAGTATACTCTATCCTACGCTAGGATTAGGGGTGAGCTTGCTGAGTTCTCGACTCACTGGCGGTGGTTGCCATATTTTCAGATCCCAGACGCCAGTGATGGCCGCACCCCCTGTGTTCTTTGGCCTGCCAGTGCAGATGGAGCCCGAGGTTACCCGCCATTACGATGAAAGTGCTACAATGTGGCTCAGACGACTGACTACTGTATGGGTGGATCAGGGAGGTCCCCAGTTTGTTCCCTATAAGTTTGAGGCCTGGTATAGAGAGGACGAGTTAGGTATGGAGGGACCCTTGAGAGATGCCCTGATACCCATGGGGGACGACCCTACTATTCTACGACCTGCTGTATATGGAGGTGAGGTGGTCGACCCCGACCCGATGTTGGAGCTGCCGTCCCCAGGACGCTCGGAGATAGACGGCCACGAGGAGGGCGACGCCATGGACACCGACCAGGAGGAGGATCCCGAGGAGCAGCTAGAGGACTGAGTTCTGCTGATGCTGGCCTAGTTTTTGGGAGATAGTGTAAGCGTAGGTATCGAGACCATGGGTTGAAATTTTCTTTTGGGGGTCTGTACCGAACGCCTTGTTAACATGTATATATGGATGCTTTGTGTTTCTCCTTTGTGTACTACCCCGATTTTCATATGTATGCATGTATGGATAGGAGGCACGCTTCCGCAGGTTTCAAGTTCAGGTTGACAGGATCATATGATGGTTTTGATGGACGCGCCGTCTGGTCGCGACGAAGGTAATTCCCTGGGCCGTCGTGTATCCTAGACCAGGCGAGCGCTGAGAAGAGATTTGAATGTATGAGCGGGATGTCGCGGACTCGAGAGGGGCTCGGGGCGTGACACGCGGGCTCGAGAGGGGCTCGGGGCGTGACACCTAGAGCCGCCGCTCGGTCCGCCATCCTCCGGCCGTCGAGCCACCGACCAGCCACCACGCCACTTCGGTGAGTCCTTTCCTCCCTTTCCCTTGTTGTCTCACGGCCATGAGAGCCTCTCGAAGCCGCCCCTCAACCTCACCATCTATCTCTCTCTCTCGGTGATCTCCGTGTAGCCGCCACCGTCGTCGTCATCAATCACCTTCGTTCGGCCACCGCCGGCCACCACCGTCCACGAACGCACTTTGGTAAGCCTTCTAACTCATCTCTCCCCCTTGTCCACCGCCCCTTGATCTTGCTCAATGACCGAGCCAACCCGAATCTCCTCGTAGGTCGTGAGCCACACTTGGCCGTTCCTCGCCCCGTCGTCCGTCGTTGTTGATTTCGATCCAACTAAGGTAAGCTCTACCCCTAATCTTGGTTTAGGTTAGTAGTATATATTTGTGGAATGCCAATAGAGGCCGTTGTGATGATTGTTAGAAGAGATTGCATGATTCAAGCGTAGGCAAGCAAGGTTATGTTAAGCGGTTGTGTATGAGGCTAAACCGAGAGCTTAGAGGCTTGTAGAGGGGCTGGAAATTTGGTATACAAGGCTGTGGGAGTTCGGTTTGGGCGTGTATGGGATGGTCGAAGTGTATTAGTGGGCTTGGGAAATTGAATAAGGCAAGTTGGGCTTAAAATAAGCTAACGAGCCTAAGATACCCTAATGGACTTGCTAATGGACATGATTAACAATCTGAATGGGCCTCGAAAACATGATTAGTGGGCTGATTTAGTGGGCTTAGGCGTGTGGTTTAATGGGCCAAAGTAAGGTGTTGGGCTTAGGAGCTTTTATTTCATTTAATTGGGCCAAAACTAAACTAATTGGGCCTAATCAAACTAATGGACCACTAATGGACGAAAATCCACTTAAATTGGGCCTAATTTATGTCCATGAACATTAAAGAATGAAACCCAAAAGTGTATATGGGCTTGGGTTATCAATTTGGGCCTAAAATAATGGAAATGGGCTTAAATAGTAATTCCTTAAAAATGAGCTTGGGCCTCACACGAAATTAATAAAATAATAGGCCCAACCCATATGATTTAATTTAAGAATTTATTATTGGGCCTCAACTTTGAAGTGGGCCTTAGGCCCAGTCGAACTTAGCTCGATTAATTAAAGAACCTTAATTAGATTAGACCTTGGTTTATATGGGCTCGATTAATGGGTTGCCCTTGGGTAAGTAATGGTATGGTAGAATCTTGTATGAGATGTAAGGCGAACTTAGATGATCGAAACTTCGTGAGTAGAGGCATTTGATCCATGTCTGCTTGGCTCGATGAACATGAGATTTTATTAGACGATTGATTGATGTACTCTGTTCTTGTACTTGTGTACTTTGGCATGCATGCTCTGTGTTTGAATTACTGATGCAATCATTTGGGCCCCGCATACATTCAGAGCATTGCATGAGTCACCGAAGATGTGACATGAGAATGTGCCCAAGATGGGGAAATGGAGAGAAAAGGGAGACCAACGTAAGGCGTCAGAAACGCAGTGTGGTATTTGCCGTGTGGCACTGAGATTGAGCCCTGATGGGAATTGGAGTGATAGGTGGGCTGATCCATGGGATCCGTGATGGCTGCTTGAGGCCTGCAGCATTGCATGACATGATTGCTGATTGTTTGATATTGCCCGTCTGTATTGTACAACTTGTATTACTATGTGGTTCGTGATGATTACGATGGGTTATAGTATCTTGGGAGATCGAGAGTGGTTGGACCCTGAACCCTGAAACCTAGATACTGGTTAGGACCGACCCCACTTGTATACCCTACCCTACGCTAGGATTAGTGGTGAGCTTGCTGAGTCCTCGACTCACTGGCGTTGGTTGCCTCCTTTTTCTGATCCAGGTCACCAGTGATGGCCGCTTCGCCGATGCTTTTTGGACTGCCGATTCAGATGGACACTCACATCACCCTCCATTTTGATATGCACGCTACCCTGTGGCATAGGCATGTGACGAATGTACTAGTAGATCAGGGTGGACCCTACCTTGTACCCCATAGGTTTGAGGCTTGGTTTAGAGAGGGCCTTCATGGCTTTGAGGGACCCCAGAGAGATTCCCCGATACCCATGGAGGAGGACCCATTCTGGCTGCAGCCTGCCGAGTATGGAGGCCAGGTGATCGATCCCAACCCACTGCAGGAGTTGCCGTCCCCGGGACGAACTGAGATTGATGGTCACGAGGAGGGCGATGCCATGGATACAGACGAGGAGGATCCAGAAGAGGACCCCGTGGAGGATTCCGAAGAGGAGCCTGAGGAGGACTGAGTCCCTGGCAGTGGTTTAGCGTTTTGATGTTAGGTTGAGCGTAGGTAGGTTTGTAGTTGGTGGTTTCTTTTGGGGTCTGTACCTAACGCTTGATATGTATATAATGCTGTTTGTATTTACTCTGTCTATGCTACCCTTTGCTTTGTATGCTTGTGTGGATGGATAGGAGGCACGCTTCCGCAGGTATGAAAGTTCGTTGAAGGCCGCGTCGTCTGGTTGCGACGAAGTGAAAATTTTCCTGGGCCGTCGCATATCGTGAACCAGGCGAGTGTGAGGTGTATCTTCCGTAGGAATGGGATGCCGCGTTCCCGAGTGGGGATCAGGGGCGTGACAGTCATTATCGGAACTGAAGGAATTGAAGGTCCAAATGCAAGAGCTATTGGAAAAAGGGTTTATCCGCCCCAGTGCTTCGCCATGGGGAGCTCCGGTGCTGTTTGTCAAGAAAAAGGATGGATCGCTAAGACTGTGCATTGACTACAGACAGCTGAACCAAGTGACGATCAAGAACAAGTATCCTCTGCCAAGGATTGATGATCTGTTGACCAGCTTCAAGGCGCATGTGTGTTCTCCAAGATAGACCTAAGGACAGGCTATCACCAATTGAGGATTAAGAAGGAGGACGTGCCTAAGACTGCCTTTAGGACGAGGTATGGGCACTACGAGTTCACAGTTATGTGTTTGGATTGACGAACGCCCCAGCAGCATTTATGGACATGATGAATCGAGTATTCAAGGAGTTTTTGGATCAGTTCGTGATAGTCTTCATTGATGACATATTGGTGTATTCGAAGAGTTCTGAGGACCACGAGGAACACTTAAGGATTGTCCTGCAGACGTTAAGGGAACACTCGTTGTATGCGAAGTTTAGTAAGTGTGAGTTCTGGTTAAGCAGAGTGGCGTTTCTTGGACATATAGTGTCTGGAGAAGGAATATCGGTGGATCCAGCAAAGATAGAGGCTGTAGAGAAGTGGCCGAGGCCAACAACTGTGACTGAAGTGAGAAGTTTTCTTGGATTGGTCGGCTATTATAGACGCTTTGTGGAAAGGTTCTCAGTCATAGCGTCTCCTCTGACACATTTGTTGAAGAAGGAAACAAGGTTTCAATGGACCGAAAGGTGCGAGGAAAGTTTTCAGGAGTTGAAGGATCGATTGACTTCCGCACCAGTGTTAACCATCCCGTATGGACCTGGAGGGTTTGAAATATACAGCGATGCGTCATTAAGAGGATTGGGATGTGTCTTGATGGAGCATGGACGAGTGGTAGCTTATGCATCTCGACAGCTGAGGCCACATGAGATGAATTACCCGACGCATGACTTGGAGTTAGCTGCCATAGTGTTCGCATTGAAGATTTGGAGGCATTATTTGGTGGGAGAGAAGTTCCAGATTTACACAGATCATCAGAGCTTGAAGTATTTGTTTTCGCAGAAGGAACTGAACATGAGGCAACGTTGTTGGATGGAACTATTGAAGGACTACGACTGCGATATTCTGTACCATCCAGGAAAGGCGAATAAAGTGGCAGATGCTTTGAGTAGGAAGTCGAGCATTGCGCATATGATGGTCAAGGAGTGGACATTACTGGAGGAAATCAGAGATTCTGAGTTCAAGGTCGAGGTAGGAAACCTCTCGAGTCTGATGGCTACGTTGCAGATCGAACCAGAGATTCAGCTAAGGATCAAGGAGTTACAGCCTACGGACCCAGACATTCAGAAGATTGTGGCGATGAATGCAGATGAGAGGAAGGCTGAGTTCCAAGTAACTGCTGATGGAATATTGAAGTTCAGAGGACGTTTGTGCGTGCCAAGCGATGAAGAGCTGAAGGAAATGATTTTGTCTGAGGCACACAGAAGTAACTACAGTATTCATCCAGGGAGTACGAAGATGTATCAGAATTTGCGTCAGCATTATTGGTGGAATGGAATGAAGGTAGATGTGGCTAAGCATGTAGCTAAGTGTCTGACGTGCCAACAGGTAAAGGCACAGCATTGCAAGCCTGGAGGATTATTGCAACCATTAGAAATCCCAGAGTGGAAATGGGAGCATGTCACTATGGATTTTGTGACAAGATTGCCAAGAAGTCAGAGAGGCAATGATTCGATATGGGTTATAGTGGACAGACTGACAAAATCAGCTCATTTCATTGCAGTACGAAAGGACTCGACCTTAGAGAAGCTGGCTGAATTGTACGTGAGGCAGATCGTGAGATTGCATGGAGTACCAGTAAGTATTGTATCAGACAGAGATCCTCGTTTCACAGCGACGTTTTGGAAGAGTTTGCAGGGTGCTTTGGGAACCGAGTTGAGATTCAGTACAGCCTACCATCCTCAGACAGACGGTCAGTCGAAAAGAACTATACAGACTTTGGAGGACATGTTGAGAGCGTGTGTAATTGATTTCAAAGGAGGTTGGGAAGAGCAGTTGCACTTGGTTGAATTTGCCTACAATAACAGTTATCAGCAGAGTATCTGTGACAGTCTGAAAATTCGACCCGATTATCGGAAATTCTAAATGAATGGGAAAACTTCGTTAATACCCTCTGATCGACGCTCACTCAGGATTGGCTACCCTGAGATGACCAACCGAAGGGGAAAGGCTACCTGGGAAGAATTTTCCAAACAGCCGCCCGTTGGTCTGAGACAGAGACAGAGTCGTTATTTAATGAAATTGACCACAAAATGAAATTCGACTTTGGACAATCGAATCAGTAAGACAAACACAGTTAAGAAATGAACTCAGTTTCTGAAATATCGCCAGAAGGGCAGACAGCCGGTGTAAGTCGAGAAGCAAGACGTGATTGGAAAATTACCGAAATGCCCCCGGTAAATGCTCAGTCCTTAGGATTAGTTGAATTAGGATTTTTGGGAGTAGATTCGGTAAATCGAAACCAAATCTTGTCTGAAATTCGTTCGCGCTCGGGACCCGATCGGTGCATTCTGCACGCAAATCGAGACAAGTCAAATCAGTTGTCAAATTAATCAAATGTCTTGTCAATCAACCATCACATCCATCAATCATTCAAGGCTCAATTCCCAAGGAAAATCTATCAATCAATCAAGAGTACATATGTCATTCAAGCATAGTACATAATCAAGTCAATGTCACTATTCATGCCACCAACTCCCATCATCTTGATTTTCCTTTGATTTTGTGTTTTTCCATAACCTCTCTCCTCCCTCTCTTAAGACTCTCGGCCGACTCTCTCTCTCCCCTCCCATTCATTTTCTCCTTCTTTTCCTCTCTTCCTCACGGTTTCTCCTTCCGACCGCCACCGTTGCCGCCACAAGCCGCCGCCCGTTCCGCCACCATCCGGCCTCCACGACCATCACCCTCCACTCCCTTGCGTCGGTAAGCCTCTCTCCTCCCTTCTCCATGCCGTTTCATAGTTAGAAAACCACCTTGAGCCGGCCAAGTTCTCACCGTTGCTCTCTCTCTTTCTCGGCTAGCTCTTGCCGTCAACCTCACCGACCGCCGCTCGGCCTTGCCCTCATTTTGGTAAGTCTCCTTAGCTCATCTCCCTTTGTGTTCCACGGCTTGAAGGCCCATGGGAAGCCCGAAACAGCCCCTCTTTCCCGTCGTTGTCTCATTTGTGTTTTGCACCAACTTGGACCCGAACTTGCCCCACCTTGTTCCCTTGCATTCCTCACGTTTTGGGCTTGATAAATGGTTGTCCTATGACTCTTGGAGCCCCTGGAACAGCCCCCAAACAGCTGCCTCCCCTTCCCTTGCCGTGAACCACCATTCGGCCGCTCTTGCTCCGCCCTTCGTCGTCGTCGTTTCCAACCATTTCCGGTAAGCTCCACCCCTAACCTTGGCTTAGGTTAGATGTATATATGTTTGATGTAGTGCAAAGATGGTTAGTTGTGGTGATTAGAGGCTAATACATGTGATTAAGTATAATGTTCCCTAAGCTAATGTAATGGAAGGTGGTTTGGGCTGTATGAGTGGGCTGTCCATGATCGAATTGGGCTTCAAAATAGGATGTGTGGGCTGCAATGGGCGCATTTAGGCGTGAATTGATGGGCCAAAGGGTGCTAATGGGCTTGGGGGCTCAAATGGAGCTAAAACAATAAAAAAATGGACTAATGGGCTCAAGAAAACTTAATGGGCCTTCATGTGGACGAAAATCTATTTTAGTGGGGCCTAGAAATGCTTGTTTAAGGGCTGAATGTATAGACTTGGGCGCAAATTAGATGGGCCATGGCAAGTGAATGGGCTTGGGAGCCTTTATTTCAACTAATTGGGCCAAGATATGACCAATTGGGCCTAAACTAAGTAGGGGACCATTTGTCACGCCCCGGATCCCTACTCGGGAGCGCGGCACCCCGTTCCTGCGGAAGATACACCTCGCGCTCGACTGGTTCACGATAAGCGACGGCCCAGGGAAAATTTCTCTTCGTCGCGACCAGACGACGCAACTTGCGCCAAATTCTCATACCTGCGGAAGCGTGCCTCCTATCCATACACACAAGCATACATGACAAAGGGATAGCAAAAATCAAGATAAGCAAAATCAGCATTCCATAATATAATCAGCGTTAGGTACAGACTCCCAAAAAGAAACTACTAATCACAGATCTTCCTACGCTAACAACCAAATCCTCGAACCATCGAAATTCTGCCATAACTCAGTCCTCCTCGTCGGAATCCTCCACAAGGTCCTCCTCTGGATCCTCCTCCTCGGTATCCATCGCATCGCCCTCCTCGTGGCCATCTATCTCGGAGCGCCCTGGAGACGGCAACTCCTGCTTCGGATCGGGGTCGATCACCTGGCCTCCATATTCTGCAGGCTGGAGCCAAAACGGGTCCTCCTCCATGGGAATCGGGGAATCTCTCTGGGGTCCCTCAAAGCCATGCAGGCCCTCTCTGAACCAAGCCTCGAATCTATGGGGCACTAAATAAGGACCTCCCTGATCTACGAGTACAGTCGTCACGTGCCTATGCCACAGGGTAGCGTGCATATCAAAATGGAGGATAACCTGGGTGTCCATCTGGATCGGCAGACCAAAAAGCATCGGTGGCACATCCATCACTGGCGACCTGGATCTGAAAAGGTGGCAACCAACGCCAGTGAGTCGAGGACTCAGCAAGCTCACCACTAATCCTAGCGTAGGGTAGGATATACGAGTGGGGTCGGTCCTAACCAGTAACTAGGGTTCAGGATTCAAAGTTCAACGCTCTCGATCTCCCCAGTTTTCATCACACCTCATATAGCCAATAGGAGTTTTGTCACAACAATTCATGCAATACAGACGGGCAATATCAACAATCAACAATAACATTATGCAAATGCCACAGGCCTCAAACGGCCATCACAGATCCCATGGATCAGCCCGCCTATCACTCCAATTCCCATCAGGGCTCTACCAACAGTGCCACACGGCATGCCACGCTGCGTTTCGGACGCCTTATGCTGGCCTCCCTTTTCTCTCCATCTCCCATCAGGGCGCTACCAACAGTGCCACACGGCATGCCACGCTGCGTTTCGGACGCCTTATGCTGGCCTCCCTTTTCTCTCCATCTCCCATCAGGGCGCTACCAACAGTGCCACACGACATAAATCTCGGTGCCACATAGGCCCGTACCACACTGCGTTTCTGACGCCTTACGTTGGTCTCCCTTTTCTCTCCACTTCCCCTCAGGGCACAATCTCATGTCACATTCCCAGTGACTCATGCAATGCTCTGAATGTATGCAGGGCCCAGATGATCACATCAATAACTTAACACAGAGCATGCATGCAAACAAATACGAGTGCAGGAGTAGAGCACATCATTCAATCGATTAGTGAACCTCACGTTCATCAACCAAATAGACATGGATCGTAGGCCTCTACTTTCAAAGTCTCGATCATCTAAATTCGCCTTACATCTCATACAAGAACCTACCCTGCCATCTCTTACCCAAGGGCAACCCACTAACCGAGCCCATATAAACCAAAGTCTAATCTAATTAAGAACCCATAATTAATCGAGCTAAGTTCGACTGGGCCTAAGGCCCACTTCAATAGTTGAGGTTCAATAATAAATTCTTAAATTAATTCATAGGGGTTGGGCCTATTATTTTATTAATTTCGTGCAAGGCCCAAGCCTATTTCTAAAGGTTTACTATTCAAGCCCATATTCATTATTTTAGGCCCAATTTGAATACCCAAGCCCATATACATTTTTGGGTTTCATTCTTTAATGTTCGTGGGCTTAATTTAGGCCCAATTTAAGTGGATTTTCGTCCATTAGTGGCCCACTAACTAGATTTGGCCCATTTTGATTAGTTTTGGCCCAATTACTTGATTTTAAAGTTTCCAAGCCCATTAGTTCCCTTTGGCCCATCAAGCCTCACGCCAACTTCACCCCATTCAGCCCATCTATGACATTTCAAGGCCCAATCTCTCTCCATACGGCCCACACGGCCGCCCCTTTAATCCCAACAACATAATCCAAAGCCCAACTAGCTTAATCACCCACATTACCCACTAATCATTTTAATTAGCAACTAATTCACACAACCACACATGCATATACGACTAACCTAAGCTAGAGTTAGTAGTGAAGCTTACCTATAGGAGTTGAGGACGACGACGGGAACGGCAAGGAACAACGGGCGGCCGGATGGTCTCTCGGCAAGGGAGGAGGACGGCGGCGACCGTGGCTGTTCACGGCTGTTCCACGGAGTTCCAAGGGTCCTAAGGTGACCATTTACCAAGCCAAAGTCATGAGGAATGGAAGGGAACAAGGCGGAACAAGTTCGAGCCCAAACGGAAGCGAAACGACGAAGAGATGACGATGGAAAGGGGCGGCTGTTTCGGCCTCTTGAGGGGGGTCCAAGCCGAGTAAAATGTACAAGAGTGAGTCAAGGGGACTTACCAAGACGACGAGGCAACGTGGAGGAGCCGACGGTGGCGGCACGATGAGGAGACGACGGCAACGTGGGCGGTGGACGGCGAAGGGAGAGTGAGCCGAGAGAGAAGGTGAGGGAGAGAGGAAAAAGAAGAGAAATGAAGGAGAGGAGAGAGAGAGGAGGGCCGGCCGAAGGTTTAAGGGAGAGAGAGAGAATGCCAAAAATTCAAAATGAGATAATGGGGTTAGGTTGAATAGTGTTATGGATTGATGTTGTACTTGATGGGTGACATATGTACTTGGATTTGACTTGATGGATTGCCTTGGAAATTGTGCCATGATTGACCGATGGATGTGATTGATGGATTGACAAGACATCGATTGATTTGACAACTGATTTGACTTGCCTCGATTTGCGTGCCAAATGCACCGATCGGGTCTCGAGCGCGAACGAATTTCGGACAGGATTTGATTTCGACTTATCGAATCTACTCTCAAAAATCCTAATTCTAATAATCCTAAGGACTGAGCAATTACCGGGGGCATTTCGGTAATTTTCCATTGACGTCTTGCTTCTCGACGTACACCGGCTGTCTGCCCTTCTGGCGACATTTCTGAAACTGACTTTATTTCTTAATTGTGTTTGTCTTACTAGTTCGATTGTCCGAAGTCGGATTTCATTTCGTGGTCAATTTCATTAATTTACGACTCTGTCTCTGTCCCAGACCAACGGGCGGCTGTTTGGAAAATTCTCCCCAGTTAGCCTTTCCCCTTCGGTTGGTCATCTCAGGGTAGCTAATCCTGAGTGAGCGTCGATCAGAGGGTATTAACGAAGTGTCTCCATTCTTTTAGAAATTCCGATATTTGGGTCGAATTTTCAGACTGTTACAATTCTTCCCTTCTTATAAAAATTTCGTCCTCGAAATTTACATCCACCAATCCTTAAAACAAAATGGAGATTACATCGATCTATTCAAACAGATACGGGTACTTCTTCTTCATTTCGTCCTCGCTTTCCCAAGTCGCTCCCTCAGTCCCCTGGTGTCACGCCCCGGATCCCTACTCGGGAATGCGGCATCCCGTTCCTGCGGAAGATACACCTCGCGCTCATCTGGTTTACGCTACGCGACGGCCCAGGAATATTTTCTCTTCGTCGCGACCAGACGACGCAACTTGCGCCAAATTCTCATACCTGCGGAAACGTGCCTCCTATCCATACACACAAGCATACATAGCAAAGGGGTAGCAAAATCAAGATAAGCAAAATCAGCATTTCATAATATAATTAGCGTTAGGTACAGACTCCCAAAAAGAAACTACTAATCACAGATCTTCCTACGCTAACAACCTAATCCTCGAACCAACGGAATTCTGCCATAACTCAGTCCTCCTCGTCGGAATCCTCCACAGGGTCCTCCTCTGGATCCTCCTCCTCGGTATCCATCGCATCGCCCTCCTCGTGGCCATCTATCTCGGAGCGCCCTGGAGACGGCAACTCCTGCTTCGGGTCGGGGTCGATCACCTGGCCTCCATATTCTGCAGGCTGGAGCCAAAACGGGTCCTCCTCCATGGGAATCGGGGAATCTCTCTGGGGTCCCTCAAAGCCATGCAGGCCCTCTCTAAACCAAGCCTCGAATCTATGGGGCACTAAATAAGGACCTCCCTGATCTACGAGTACAGTCGTCACATGCCTATGCCACAGGGTGGCGTGCATATCAAAATGGAGGGTAACCTGGGTGTCCATCTGGATCGGCAGACCAAAAAGCATCGGTGGCACATCCATCACTGGTGACCTGGATCTGAAAAAGGTGGCAACCAACGCCAGTGAGTCGAGGACTCAGCAAGCTCACCACTAATCCTAGCGTAGGGTAGGATATACAAGTGGGGTCGGTCCTAACCAGTAACTAGGGTTTGGTACCCGGAGTCCAACGCTCTCGATCTCCCCAGTTTTCATCACACCTCATATAGTCGGTACGAGTTTCATCACAATGGTTCATGCAATAAAGACGGGTGTCACGCCCCGGATCCCTACTCGGGAATGCGGCATCCCGTTCCTGCGGAAGATACACCTCGCGCTCATCTGGTTTACGCTACGCGACGGCCCAGGAATATTTTCTCTTCGTCGCGACCAGACGACGCAACTTGCGCCAAATTCTCATACCTGCGGAAACGTGCCTCCTATCCATACACACAAGCATACATAGCAAAGGGGTAGCAAAATCAAGATAAGCAAAATCAGCATTTCATAATATAATTAGCGTTAGGTACAGACTCCCAAAAAGAAACTACTAATCACAGATCTTCCTACGCTAACAACCTAATCCTCGAACCAACGGAATTCTGCCATAACTCAGTCCTCCTCGTCGGAATCCTCCACAGGGTCCTCCTCTGGATCCTCCTCCTCGGTATCCATCGCATCGCCCTCCTCGTGGCCATCTATCTCGGAGCGCCCTGGAGACGGCAACTCCTGCTTCGGGTCGGGGTCGATCACCTGGCCTCCATATTCTGCAGGCTGGAGCCAAAACGGGTCCTCCTCCATGGGAATCGGGGAATCTCTCTGGGGTCCCTCAAAGCCATGCAGGCCCTCTCTAAACCAAGCCTCGAATCTATGGGGCACTAAATAAGGACCTCCCTGATCTACGAGTACAGTCGTCACATGCCTATGCCACAGGGTGGCGTGCATATCAAAATGGAGGGTAACCTGGGTGTCCATCTGGATCGGCAGACCAAAAAGCATCGGTGGCACATCCATCACTGGTGACCTGGATCTGAAAAAGGTGGCAACCAACGCCAGTGAGTCGAGGACTCAGCAAGCTCACCACTAATCCTAGCGTAGGGTAGGATATACAAGTGGGGTCGGTCCTAACCAGTAACTAGGGTTTGGTACCCGGAGTCCAACGCTCTCGATCTCCCCAGTTTTCATCACACCTCATATAGTCGGTACGAGTTTCATCACAATGGTTCATGCAATAAAGACGGGCAATATCAACAATCAGCAATCATGGTATGCAATGCCACAGGCCTCAAACGGCCATCAGAGATCCCAAGGATCAGCCCGCCTATCACTCCAATTCCCATCAGGGCTCTACCAACAGTGCCACACGGCATGCCACGCTGCGTCTCGGACGCCTTATGCTGGCCTCCCTTTTCTCTCCATCTCCCATCAGGGCGCTACCAACAGTGCCACACGGCATAAATCTCGGTGCCACATAGGCCCGTACCACACTGCGTTTCTGACGCCTTACGTTGGTCTCCCTTTTCTCTCCACTTCCCCTCAGGGCACAATCTCATGTCACATTCCCAGTGACTCATGCAATGCTCTGAATGTATGCAGGGCCCAGATGATCACATCAATAATTCAACACAGAGCATGCATGCCAATAATCATAAGTGCAAGACAGAGCACATCAATCGACCAACTGATACATCTCATGATCAACGAGCCAAGCAGACGTAGATCAATTACCTCTATCCACGAAGTTTCGATAATCCAAGTCCGCCTCACATCTTAAACAAAAGTCTACTATACTATCAATTATCCAAGGACAATCCACTAATCGAGCCCATATAAACCAAGGTCTAATCTAATGAAGGGCCTCTAATTACTCAAGCTAAGTTCGACTGGGCCTAAGGCCCACTTCAATAGTTGAGGTCCAATAATTAATTATTAAATTAATTCATATGGGTTGGGCCTATTATTTTATTAATTTCGTGCAAGGCCCAAGCCCATTTCTAAAGGTTTACTATTCAAGCCCATATTCATTATTTTAGGCCCAATTTGAATACCCAAGCCCATATACATTTTTGGGTTTCATTCTTTAATGTTCATGGACTTAATTTAGGCCCAATTTAAGTGAATTTTCGTCCATTAGTGGCCCATTAACTAAATTTGGCCCATCTTGATTAGTTTTGGCCCAGTTACTAAATTTTAAGGCTTCCAAGCCCATTATTATCCTTTGGCCCATTAGGTACACGCCTAAGCCCACATTTGCAGCCCACTAATCATGATTTCAAGGCCCCCTTAGTTTGCTATTCACGTCCACAAGCAAGCCTACTAATTGTATCTTGGCCCGATAGTTCGTTTTTGATCAAATTAGTGTGATTTAGGCCCTCCAAGCCCAATTGCACCTCACGGCCTCTTTACCACACGCCTAAAGCAACATTCACAGCCCATATGGAATAATTTCAAGCCCTAATAACTCATGGACAGCCCCCTCCTTTGGCCCAAACATGATTCTCACAAGATAGCTTAAGGTAAATTGTACATCAACCCATCTTAGCTACATAACAAGCCTAACCATCTCTAGCACACCCTTCCACATGCATATACTACTAACCTAAACTAGAATTAGGAGTAAAGCTTACCTTAGATGAGCCGAAATGAAGACGAAGACGACGAAGGCTCAACCGGCCGGTTGTGGATTTCACGGCTCAAAGGGGAACAAGGGCTGTTCGCGGAAGGTTTGACCACCTTCAAGAGCTCCACGGACCTAAATGTGTGAGTTCTAGACATTAGAAAGGTTGTGGAAGAGAGTGGACCAAGCCTGGGGCGGCCCGAAGGCTCTCGGCCAAGCCGATGATGGCGGACGACGACGACGGTGAGGGACGGCAAGGGCTGGTCGGGCGGCAAGGGGTCTTGAAGGCCATGAAAATATGAAGGAGAGGGCTTAGAAGACTTACCAAGATGAGGATGAGGGCTGATGGTGGCGGCTAGCTTTGGCCGAACGACGGCGGCGACGGTGGAGACGGCTCGGCTAAGGAGAAACCGTGAGGGGGAGAGATTTCGGGAGGGAGAGAGAGATGAGAGAGAGAGCCGAATGAGAGAATGAGGGAGGAGAGAGAGAGGAGAGAGTTTAATTCAAGTGATGAGTGGGTTAGGTAGGCCAAATAGTATTAGAATAGTGACTTGGATATGACTTGTACTTGACAAGTTGATGGATGGATTGATGGGTTGACTTTCATGGGAAATTGTGCCATGATTTGATTGATGGATTGACAAGACATTGATTGATTTGACAACTGATTTGACTTGCCTCGATTTGCGTGCCAAATGCACCGATCGGGTCTCGAGCGCGAACGAATTTTAGACAGGATTTGATTTCGATTAGTCGAATCTACTCTCAAAAATCCTAATTCTATTAATCCTAAGGACTGAGCATTTACCGGGGGCATTTCGGTAATTTTTCATTGACGTCTTGCTTCTCGACGTACACCGGCTGTCTGCCCTTCTGGCGACATTTCTGAAATTGACTTTATTTCTTAATTGCGTTTGTCTTACTAATTCGATTGTCCGAAGTCGAATTTCATTTCGTGGTCAATTTCATTAATTTACGACTCTGTCTCTGTCCCAGACCAACGGGCGGCTGTTTGGAAAATTTTCCCCAGTTAGCCTTTCCCCTTCGGTTGGTCATCTCAGGGTAGCTAATCTTGAGTGAGCGTCGATCAGAGGGTATTAACGAAGTGTCTCCATTCTTTTAGAAATTCCGATATTTGGGTCGAATTTTCAGACTGTTACAATTCTTCCCTTCTTATAAAAATTTCGTCCTCGAAATTTACATCCACCAATCCTTACAACAAAATGGAGATTACATCGATCTACTCAAACAGATACGGGTACTTCTTCTTCATTTCGTCCTCGCTTTCCCAAGTCGCTCCTTCAGTCCCATGGTGCTCCCAGATAACCTTGACCAGCGGTATTGTCTTGTTCCTCAAGACTTGCTCCTTACGATCTTCTATCCTTACTGGTCTTTCCACGTATGAGACGCGGTCATCCACTTCAATGACTTCATGATCGAGTATATGGCCAGGGTCCGGCTCATACTTTCGATGCATCGAAACATGAAACACATTATGAATCTGCGATAAGTTCGGCGGCAGTGCAAGACGATAAGCTAATGTCCCGATCTTCTCCAAAATCTCGAATGGCCCAACAAATCTTGGACTCAGCTTTCCTTTCTTGCCAAACCGAGATAGTCCTCGCATCGGCGATACCTTCAGAAACACATGATCTCCAACTTGGAATTCCAATGGCTTACGTCTCTTGTCTGCATAACTCTTCTGCCTACTCTGTGCAGTCCTCAATCTGTCTCTGATCACTCTGACTGCCTCAACTGACTGCTGCACTAATTCTGGGCCTGTTATGCTTTTCTCACCAACTTCGTCCCAACAGATTGGCGTTCTACAGGCCCTTCCATACAGTGCCTCAAATGGTGCCATTTTGATACTCTGCTGGTAGCTGTTGTTGTAGGCGAATTCCACTAAGTGTAACTGCTCTTCCCAGCCTCCTTTGAAATCAATCACACAAGCTCTCAGCATGTCTTCCAAAGTCTGTATCGTCCTTTCCGATTGACCATCTTTCTGAGGGTGGTAAGCTGTACTGAATCTTAACTCTGTTCCCAGCGCACCCTGCAGACTCTTCCAAAATGTAGCGGTGAAGCGAGGATCTCTGTCTGATACAATACTTACGGGTACCCCATGAAATCTCACTATCTGCCTCACGTACAATTCAGCCAACTTCTCCAAGGTAGAGTCCTTTCGTACTGCAATGAAATGAGCTGATTTCGTCAGTCTGTCCACTATTACCCAAATCGAATCATTGCCTCTCTGACTTCTTGGCAATCCCGTCACGAAATCCATAGTGACATGCTCCCATTTCCACTCTGGAATCTCTAATGGTTGCAGTAGTCCTCCAGGCTTACAATGCTGTGCCTTTACTTGCTGACAGGTCAGACACTTAGCTACATGCTTAGCCACATCCACCTTCATTCCATTCCACCAATAGTGCTGACGCAAATTCTGATACATCTTAGTACTCCCTGGATGAATACTGTAGTTACTTCTGTGTGCCTCGGACAAAATCTTTTCCTTTAGCGCCTCGTCATTAGGTACGCACAGACGTCCTTTAAACCTTAATACTCCATCTGTAGTCACTTGGAACTCAGCCTTTCTCTCCTCTGCATTCATCATCATAATCTTCTGAATGTCCGGGTCCGTAGATTGCATCTCCTTGATTCTTAGCTGAATCTCTGGTTCGATCTGCAACGTAGCCATCAGACTCGAGAGGTTTCCTACCTCGACCTTGAACTCAGAATCTCTGATTTCCTCCAGTAATGTCCACTCCTTGACCATCATATGCGCAATGCTCGACTTCCTACTCAGAGCATCTGCCACTTTATTCGCCTTTCCTAGATGGTACAAAATATTGCAGTCGTAGTCCTTCAACAGCTCCATCCAACGACGCTGTCTCATATTCAGCTCCTTCTGCGAAAACAGATACTTCAAACTCTGATGGTCCGTAAAAATCTGGAATTTCTCTCCCACTAGATAATGCCTCCAAATCTTCAATGCAAAGACAATCGCAGCTAACTCCAAGTCGTGCGTCGGGTAATTCATCTCATGCGGCCTCAACTGTCGAGATGCATAAGCTACCACTCGTCCATGCTGCATCAAGACACACCCCAATCCTCTTAATGACGCATCGCTGTATATCTCAAATCCTCCTGGTCCAGACGGAATGGTTAAGACTGGTGCGGAAGTCAATCGATCCTTCAACTCCTGAAAACTCTCCTCGCATTTCTCAGTCCATTGAAACTTTGTTTCCTTCTTCAACAAACGCGTCAGAGGAGACGCTATCACAGAGAATCTTTCCACGAAGCGTCTATAATACCCAGCCAATCCAAGGAAACTTCGCACTTCCGTCACGGTCGTAGGTCTCAGCCATTTCTCCACAGCCTCTATCTTTGCTGGATCCACTGATATTCCTTCTCCAGATACTATATGTCCAAGGAACGCCACTCTGCTTAACCAAAACTCACACTTACTAAACTTCGCATACAGCGAGTGTTCTCTTAACGTCTGCAGGACAATCCTTAAGTGTTCTTCGTGGTCCTCAGAACTCTTCGAATACACCAATATGTCATCAATGAAGACTATCACAAACTGATCCAAAAACTCCTTGAACACTCGATTCATCATGTCCATAAATGCGGCCGGAGCATTCGTCAATCCAAACGGCATAACTGTGAACTCATAGTGCCCATACCTCGTCCGAAAGGCAGTCTTGGGCACGTCCTCCTTCTTAATCCTCAATTGGTGATAGCCTGTCCTTAGGTCTATCTTGGAGAACACACATGCACCTTGAAGTTGGTCGAACAGGTCATCAATCCTTGGTAGAGGATACTTATTCTTGATCGTCACTTGGTTCAGCTGTCTGTAATCGATGCACAGTCTTAGTGATCCATCCTTCTTCTTGACAAATAGCACCGGAGCTCCCCATGGTGAAGCACTGGGGCGGATAAATCCTTTATCCAGCAGCTCTTGCATTTGCACTTTCAATTCCTTCAACTCCGACAACGACATCCTATACGGTGCTTTCGAGATCGGCTCCGTTCCAGGTGCCAATTCGATCATAAATTCTACTTCACGCTCTGGTGGCAAGCCAGGCAGTTCTTGAGGAAATACATCTGGATACTCACTTACTACAGGCACTTCTTCTAACTTCATTTCTAGGGCAGACGAATCTAATACTGATGCCAGAATTCCCAGGCAACCTTCATCCATTAACTTGGTCGCCTCTAAAGATGAGATCCAAGGAATCGACGTTCCTCCACGATTTCCCTTAAATTCATACCCAGGGTGGCCTACTGGGTTTAGCTGTATGATACTCCTACTACAGTCTACCACTGCACCATGCCTAACCAACCAATCCATGCCAACAATCACGTCGAAATCATACATGGGCAGAACAGCTAAGTCAATTTCTTCTTGCCTATCGCCCAGAGCTAACTTACACCCCTTACATCCTAACGCAATAATTACTCTATCCTTCAACGGGGTGGTTACATGCAAGGTCACATCCAATGGCTTAACATTCATCCCAGACAACTCGACAAAATGTGCAGATACGAAAGAGTGCGACGCTCCCGGATCAAACAAGGCATAAGCGGTATGACCACAGAGAGAAACGGTACCTGTGATCACCCCTGGCGCATTCTCAGCGTCCTTGCGCGCCATTGCATACACTCGTCCCTGAGCAGGCGGACGGTGCTGGTTTCCTTGCGGAGCGTTCACCATCTGCGGCTGTTGCTGTTGTTGGTGCCGGAACGGGGGTCTCTGACCCTTCCTCGGGCAGTCCCTCAGAATATGCCCCGTTTGGCCACATCCAAAGCAGCCTCCAGTCTTCCTCGGGCAAGGGCTGTTCCCATGCCTCCTGCCACAGTCACGGCAGACCTGATTCCCAGGGAACGATGGCTTTCCCAGGGTTCTCCTTGCAGGCGGGACAAACCTGCGGTTGTCCTTCATTGGCCTCTTGCCAAAGTCTCTGAAGTTCCCCCTTGGCGCAAACCGCGATCCAGATGCGGCGGCCTTTTCTTGCAGATCCCGCTCTATCGCCAGAGCACGCTCATAAATCTCATTGTAGTCCCTTAGCCTAGTGGCGATGATCATACTCTTCAACTCGGGCCTCAATCCTTCCCTGAATCTCCTGGCCTTATCCCATGGGTCGTCAATCAGCCTTCGTGCGAACTTGGACAGTCTGGCAAATTCACCTTCATACTGGTCCACAGTCAGTGATCCTTGGCGGAGCCTGATGAACTCTTCCATTTTCCTTTCCTGGGCTGCCTCAGAGAAATACTTGCCATTAAATGCTGCACAGAAAGCGGTCCAGTTTGGCCTCATGCCATCCGGAAAGACTCGCCCTCTAGTGGCCTTCCACCAGTCATCTGCAGTCCCTTGAAGCTGATAAGTTGCCAACGAGACCTTTTCCTCATCTGCAGTCACTTGGAACTCGGCCTTTCTCTCGTCTGCATTCATCGCCACAATCTTCTGAATGTCCGGGTCCGTAGATTGCATCTCCTTGATTCTTAGCTGAATCTCTGGTTCGATCTGCAACGTAGCCAGCAGACTCGAGAGGCTTCCAACCTCCATCTTAAACTCAGAGTCTCTAATTTCCCCCAGTAATGTCCACTCCTTGACCATCATATGCGCAATGCTCGACTTCCTACTCAGAGCATCTGCCACCTTATTCGCCTTTCCTGGATGGTACAAAATATCGCAGTCGTAGTCCTTCAACAACTCCATCCAACGACGCTGCCTCATATTCAGCTCCTTCTGCGAGAACAGATACTTCAAACTCTGATGGTCCGTAAAAATCTGGAATTTCTCTCCCACCAGATAATGCCTCCAAATCTTCAATGCAAAGACAATCGCAGCTAACTCCAAGTCGTGCGTCGGGTAATTCATCTCATGCGGCCTCAACTGTCGAGACGCATACGCTACCACTCGTCCATGCTGCATCAAGACACACCCGAATCCTCTTAATGACGCATCGCTGTATATCTCAAATCCTCCTGGTCCAGACGGAATAGTTAGCACTGGTGCGGAAGTCAATCGATCCTTCAACTCCTGAAAACTTTCCTCGCACTTCTCAGTCCATTGAAACTTTGTTTCCTTCTTCAACAAACGCGTCAGAAGAGACGCTATCACAAAGAACCTTTCCACAAAGCGTCTATAGTACCCAGCCAATCCAAGGAAACTTCGTACTTCCGTCACGGTCGTAGGTCTCGGCCATTTCTCCACAGCCTCTATCTTTGCTGGATCCACTGATATTCCTTCTCCAGATACTATATGTCCAAGGAACGCCACTCTGCTTAACCAAAACTCACACTTACTAAACTTCGCATACAGCGAGTGTTCTCTTAACGTCTGCAGGACAATCCTTAAGTGTTCTTCGTGGTCCTCAGAACTCTTCGAATACACTAATATGTCATCAATGAAGACTATCACGAATTGGTCCAAAAACTCCTTGAACACTCGATTCATCATATCCATAAATGCGGCTGGAGCATTTGTCAGTCCGAACGGCATAACGGTGAACTCATAGTGCCCATACCTCGTCCTAAAAGCAGTCTTAGGCACATCCTCTTTCCTAATCCTTAACTGGTGATAGCCTGTCCTTAGGTCTATCTTGGAGAACACGCAAGCGCCTTGAAGTTGGTCGAACAGGTCATCAATCCTTGGTAGAGGATACTTATTCTTGATCGTCACTTGGTTCAGCTGTCGGTAATCGATGCACAGTCTTAGTGATCCATCCTTTTTCTTAACAAACAGTACCGGAGCTCCCCATGGCGAAGCACTGGGGTGGATAAATCCTTTATCCAATAGCTCTTGCATCTGTACCTTCAACTCTTTTAGCTCAGACAACGACATTCTATACGGTGCTTTCGAGATCGGCTCCGTTCCAGGTGCCAATTCGATCATAAATTCTACTTCACGCTCAGGTGGCAATCCAGGCAACTCTTGAGGAAATACATCTGGATACTCACTTACTATAGGCACTTCCTCCAACTTCACCTCTTGAGCAGTCGAATCTGACACTGATACCAAAAATCCCAGGCAACCTTCATTCATTAACTTGGTCGCCTCTAAAGATGAGATCCAAGGAATCGACGTTCCTCCACGATTTCCCTTAAATTCATACCCAGGGTGGCCTACTGGGTTTAGCTGTATGATACTCCTACTACAGTCTACCACTGCACCATGCCTAACTAGCCAATCCATGCCAACAATCACATCGAAGTCAAACATGGGCAAAACAGCTAAATCGATCTCTTCCTCTCTATCGCCTAGAGCTAACTTACACTCCTTACATCCTAACGCAACAATCACTCTATCTTTCAGCGGGGTGGTTACATGCAAGGTCACATCCAATGGCTTAACATTCATCCCAGACAACTCAACAAAACGTGCAGATACGAAAGAGTGTGATGCTCCCGGATCAAACAAGGCGTAAGCGGTATGACCACAGAGAGAAACGGTACCTGTGATCACCCCTGGCACATTCTCAGCGTCCTTGCGCGCCATTGCATACACTCGTCCCTGAGCAGGCGGACGGTTCTGGTTTCCTTGCGGAGCGTTCACCATCTGCGGTGGCTGCTATTGCTGCTGGAACGGGGGTCTCGGACCTTTCCTCGGGCAGTTCCTCAGAATATGCCCCGTCTGGCCACATCCAAAGCAGCCTCCAATCTTCCTCGGGCAAGGGCTGTTCCCATGCCTCCTGCCACAGTCACGGCAGTTCTGATTCCCGGGGGATGACGGCTTTCCCAGGTGGAACGAACCTGCGGTTGTCCTTCATTGGCCTCTTGCCAAAGTCTCTAAAGTTCCCTCTTGGCATAAACCGCGACCCAGATGCGGCGGCCTTTTCTTGCAGATCCCGTTCTATCGCCAGGGCTCGCTCATAGATCTCGTTGTAGTCCCTCAGCCCAGTGGCGATGATCATACTTTTCAATTCGGGCCTCAATCCTTCCCTGAATCTCCTGGCCTTGTCCCATGGGTCGTCAATCAGCCTTCGTGCAAACTTGGACAGCCTGGCAAATTCGCCCTCATATTGGTCCACAGTCAGCGATCCTTGGCGGAGCCTGATGAACTCTTCCATTTTCCTTTCGTGAGCTGCCTCAGAAAAATACTTGCCATTGAATGCTGTCACGCCCCGGATCCCTACTCGGGAATGCGGCATCCCGTTCCTGCGGAAGATACACCTCGCGCTCATCTGGTTTACGCTACGCGACGGCCTAGGAATATTTTCTCTTCGTCGCGACCAGACGACGCAACTTGCGCCAAATTCTCATACCTGCGGAAACGTGCCTCCTATCCATACACACAAGCATACATAGCAAAGGGGTAGCAAAATCAAGATAAGCAAAATCAGCATTTCATAATATAATTAGCGTTAGGTACAGACTCCCAAAAAGAAACTACTAATCACAGATCTTCCTACGCTAACAACCTAATCCTCGAACCAACGGAATTCTGCCATAACTCAGTCCTCCTCGTCGGAATCCTCCACAGGGTCCTCCTCTGGATCCTCCTCCTCGGTATCCATCGCATCGCCCTCCTCGTGGCCATCTATCTCGGAGCGCCCTGGAGACGGCAACTCCTGCTTCGGGTCGGGGTCGATCACCTGGCCTCCATATTCTGCAGGCTGGAGCCAAAACGGGTCCTCCTCCATGGGAATCGGGGAATCTCTCTGGGGTCCCTCAAAGCCATGCAGGCCCTCTCTAAACCAAGCCTCGAATCTATGGGGCACTAAATAAGGACCTCCCTGATCTACGAGTACAGTCGTCACATGCCTATGCCACAGGGTGGCGTGCATATCAAAATGGAGGGTAACCTGGGTGTCCATCTGGATCGGCAGACCAAAAAGCATCGGTGGCACATCCATCACTGGTGACCTGGATCTGAAAAAGGTGGCAACCAACGCCAGTGAGTCGAGGACTCAGCAAGCTCACCACTAATCCTAGCGTAGGGTAGGATATACAAGTGGGGTCGGTCCTAACCAGTAACTAGGGTTTGGTACCCGGAGTCCAACGCTCTCGATCTCCCCAGTTTTCATCACACCTCATATAGTCGGTACGAGTTTCATCACAATGGTTCATGCAATAAAGACGGGTGTCACGCCCCGGATCCCTACTCGGGAATGCGGCATCCCGTTCCTGCGGAAGATACACCTCGCGCTCATCTGGTTTACGCTACGCGACGGCCCAGGAATATTTTCTCTTCGTCGCGACCAGACGACGCAACTTGCGCCAAATTCTCATACCTGCGGAAACGTGCCTCCTATCCATACACACAAGCATACATAGCAAAGGGGTAGCAAAATCAAGATAAGCAAAATCAGCATTTCATAATATAATTAGCGTTAGGTACAGACTCCCAAAAAGAAACTACTAATCACAGATCTTCCTACGCTAACAACCTAATCCTCGAACCAACGGAATTCTGCCATAACTCAGTCCTCCTCGTCGGAATCCTCCACAGGGTCCTCCTCTGGATCCTCCTCCTCGGTATCCATCGCATCGCCCTCCTCGTGGCCATCTATCTCGGAGCGCCCTGGAGACGGCAACTCCTGCTTCGGGTCGGGGTCGATCACCTGGCCTCCATATTCTGCAGGCTGGAGCCAAAACGGGTCCTCCTCCATGGGAATCGGGGAATCTCTCTAGGGTCCCTCAAAGCCATGCAGGCCCTCTCTAAACCAAGCCTCGAATCTATGGGGCACTAAATAAGGACCTCCCTGATCTACGAGTACAGTCGTCACATGCCTATGCCACAGGGTGGCGTGCATATCAAAATGGAGGGTAACCTGGGTGTCCATCTGGATCGGCAGACCAAAAAGCATCGGTGGCACATCCATCACTGGTGACCTGGATCTGAAAAAGGTGGCAACCAACGCCAGTGAGTCGAGGACTCAGCAAGCTCACCACTAATCCTAGCGTAGGGTAGGATATACAAGTGGGGTCGGTCCTAACCAGTAACTAGGGTTTGGTACCCGGAGTCCAACGCTCTCGATCTCCCCAGTTTTCATCACACCTCATATAGTCGGTACGAGTTTCATCACAATGGTTCATGCAATAAAGACGGGTGTCACGCCCCGGATCCCTACTCGGGAATGCGGCATCCCGTTCCTGCGGAAGATACACCTCGCGCTCATCTGGTTTACGCTACGCGACGGCCCAGGAATATTTTCTCTTCGTCGCGACCAGACGACGCAACTTGCGCCAAATTCTCATACCTGCGGAAACGTGCCTCCTATCCATACACACAAGCATACATAGCAAAGGGGTAGCAAAATCAAGATAAGCAAAATCAGCATTTCATAATATAATTAGCGTTAGGTACAGACTCCCAAAAAGAAACTACTAATCACAGATCTTCCTACGCTAACAACCTAATCCTCGAACCAACGGAATTCTGCCATAACTCAGTCCTCCTCGTCGGAATCCTCCACAGGGTCCTCCTCTGGATCCTCCTCCTCGGTATCCATCGCATCGCCCTCCTCGTGGCCATCTATCTCGGAGCGCCCTGGAGACGGCAACTCCTGCTTCGGGTCGGGGTCGATCACCTGGCCTCCATATTCTGCAGGCTGGAGCCAAAACGGGTCCTCCTCCATGGGAATCGGGGAATCTCTCTGGAGTCCCTCAAAGCCATGCAGGCCCTCTCTAAACCAAGCCTCGAATCTATGGGGCACTAAATAAGGACCTCCCTGATCTACGAGTACAGTCGTCACATGCCTATGCCACAGGGTGGCGTGCATATCAAAATGGAGGGTAACCTGGGTGTCCATCTGGATCGGCAGACCAAAAAGCATCGGTGGCACATCCATCACTGGTGACCTGGATCTGAAAAAGGTGGCAACCAACGCCAGTGAGTCGAGGACTCAGCAAGCTCACCACTAATCCTAGCGTAGGGTAGGATATACAAGTGGGGTCGGTCCTAACCAGTAACTAGGGTTTGGTACCCGGAGTCCAACGCTCTCGATCTCTCCAGTTTTCATCACACCTCATATAGTCGGTACGAGTTTCATCACAATGGTTCATGCAATAAAGACGGGCAATATCAACAATCGGCAATCATGGTATGCAATGCCACATGCCTCAAACGGCCATCATAGATCCCAAGGATCAGCCCGCCTATCACTCCAATTCCCATCAGGGCTCTACCAACAGTGCCACACGGCATGCCACGCTGCGTCTCGGACGCCTTATGCTGGCCTCCCTTTTCTCTCCATCTCCCATCAGGGCGCTACCAACAGTGCCACACGGCATAAATCTCGGTGCCACATAGGCCCGTACCACACTGCGTTTCTGACGCCTTACGTTGGTCTCCCTTTTCTCTCCACTTCCCCTCAGGGCACAATCTCATGTCACATTCCCAGTGACTCATGCAATGCTCTGAATGTATGCAGGGCCCAGATGATCACATCAATAATTCAACACAGAGCATGCATGCCAATAATCATAAGTGCAAGACAGAGCACATCAATCGACCAACTGATACATCTCATGATCAACGAGCCAAGCAGACGTAGATCAATTACCTCTATCCACGAAGTTTCGATAATCCAAGTCCGCCTCACATCTTAAACAAAAGTCTACTATACTATCAATTATCCAAGGACAATCCACTAATCGAGCCCATATAAACCAAGGTCTAATCTAATGAAGGGCCTCTAATTACTCAAGCTAAGTTCGACTGGGCCTAAGGCCCACTTCAATAGTTGAGGTCCAATAATTAATTATTAAATTAATTCATATGGGTTGGGCCTATTATTTTATTAATTTCGTGCAAGGCCCAAGCCCATTTCTAAAGGTTTACTATTCAAGCCCATATTCATTATTTTAGGCCCAATTTGAATACCCAAGCCCATATACATTTTTGGGTTTCATTCTTTAATGTTCATGGACTTAATTTAGGCCCAATTTAAGTGAATTTTCGTCCATTAGTGGCCCATTAACTAAATTTGGCCCATCTTGATTAGTTTTGGCCCAGTTACTAAATTTTAAGGCTTCCAAGCCCATTATTATCCTTTGGCCCATTAGGTACACGCCTAAGCCCACATTTGCAGCCCACTAATCATGATTTCAAGGCCCCCTTAGTTTGCTATTCACGTCCACAAGCAAGCCTACTAATTGTATCTTGGCCCGATAGTTCGTTTTTGATCAAATTAGTGTGATTTAGGCCCTCCAAGCCCAATTGCACCTCACGGCCTCTTTACCACACGCCTAAAGCAACATTCACAGCCCATATGGAATAATTTCAAGCCCTAATAACTCATGGACAGCCCCCTCCTTTGGCCCAAACATGATTCTCACAAGATAGCTTAAGGTAAATTGTACATCAACCCATCTTAGCTACATAACAAGCCTAACCATCTCTAGCACACCCTTCCACATGCATATACTACTAACCTAAACTAGAATTAGGAGTAAAGCTTACCTTAGATGAGCCGAAATGAAGACGAAGACGACGAAGGCTCAACCGGCCGGTTGTGGATTTCACGGCTCAAAGGGGAACAAGGGCTGTTCGCGGAAGGTTTGACCACCTTCAAGAGCTCCACGGACCTAAATGTGTGAGTTCTAGACATTAGAAAGGTTGTGGAAGAGAGTGGACCAAGCCTGGGGCGGCCCGAAGGCTCTCGGCCAAGCCGATGATGGCGGACGACGACGACGGTGAGGGACGGCAAGGGCTGGTCGGGCGGCAAGGGGTCTTCAAGGCCATGAAAATATGAAGGAGAGGGCTTAGAAGACTTACCAAGATGAGGATGAGGGCTGATGGTGGCGGCTAGCTTTGGCCGAACGACGGCGGCGACGGTGGAGACGGCTCGGCCAAGGAGAAACCGTGAGGGGGAGAGATTTCGGGAGGGAGAGAGAGATGAGAGAGAGAGCCGAATGAGAGAATGAGGGAGGAGAGAGAGAGGAGAGAGTTTAATTCAAGTGATGAGTGGGTTAGGTAGGCCAAATAGTATTAGAATAGTGACTTGGATATGACTTGTACTTGACAAGTTGATGGATGGATTGATGGGTTGACTTTCATGGGAAATTGTGCCATGATTTGATTGATGGATTGACAAGACATTGATTGATTTGACAACTGATTTGACTTGCCTCGATTTGCGTGCCAAATGCACCGATCGGGTCTCGAGCGCGAACGAATTTTAGACAGGATTTGATTTCGATTAGTCGAATCTACTCTCAAAAATCCTAATTCTATTAATCCTAAGGACTGAGCATTTACCGGGGGCATTTCGGTAATTTTTCATTGACGTCTTGCTTCTCGACGTACACCGGCTGTCTGCCCTTCTGGCGACATTTCTGAAACTGACTTTATTTCTTAATTGCGTTTGTCTTACTAATTCGATTGTCCGAAGTCGAATTTCATTTCGTGGTCAATTTCATTAATTTACGACTCTGTCTCTGTCTCAGACCAACGGGCGGCTGTTTGGAAAATTCTCCCCAGTTAGCCTTTCCCCTTCGGTTGGTTCATCTCAGGGTAGCTAATCCTGAGTGAGCGTCGATCAGAGGGTATTAACGAAGTGTCTCCATTCTTTTAGAAATTCCGATATTTTGGTCGAATTTTCAGACTATTACAATTCTTCCCTTCTTATAAAAATTTCGTCCTCGAAATTTACATCCATCAATCCGTACAACAAAAATGGAGATTACATCGATCTACTCAAACAGGTACGGATACTTCTTCTTCATTTCATCCTCGCTTTCCCAAGTAGCACCTTCAGTTCCATGGTGTTCCCAGATAACCTTGACCAGCGGAATCGTCTTATTCCTTAAGACTTGCTCCTTGCGATCTTCAATTCTTACTGGCCTTTCCACGTACGAGATGCGGTCATCCATTTTAATGACTTCATGATCGAGTATATGGCCAGGGTCCGGCTCGTACTTTCGAAGCATCGAAACATGAAACACATTATAAATCTGCGATAAGTTCGGCGGCAGTGCAAGACGATAAGCTAATGTCCCGATCTTCTCCAAAATCTCGAATGGCCCAACAAATCTTGGACTCAGCTTTCCTTTCTTGCCAAACCGAGATAGTCCTCGCATCGGCGATACCTTCAGAAACACATGATCTCCAACTTGGAATTCCAATGGCTTACGTCTCTTGTCTGCATAACTCTTCTGCCTACTCTGTGCAGTCCTCAATCTGTCTCTGATCACTCTGACTGCCTCAACTGACTGCTGCACTAATTCTGGGCCTGTTATGCTTTTCTCACCAACTTCGTCCCAACAGATTGGCGTTCTACAGGCCCTTCCATACAGTGCCTCAAATGGTGCCATTTTGATACTCTGCTGGTAGCTGTTGTTGTAGGCGAATTCCACTAAGTGTAACTGCTCTTCCCAGCCTCCTTTGAAATCAATCACACAAGCTCTCAGCATGTCTTCCAAAGTCTGTATCGTCCTTTCCGATTGACCATCTGTCTGAGGGTGGTAAGCTGTACTGAATCTTAACTCTGTTCCCAGCGCACCCTGCAGACTCTTCCAAAATGTAGCGGTGAAGCGAGGATCTCTGTCTGATACAATACTTACCGGTACCCCATGCAATCTCACTATCTGTCTCACGTACAATTCAGCCAACTTTTCCAAGGTAGAGTCCTTTCGTACTGCAATGAAATGAGCTGATTTCGTCAGTCTGTCCACTATTACCCAAATCGAATCATTGCCTCTCTGACTTCTCGGTAGTCCTGTCACGAAATCCATGGTGACATGCTCCCATTTCCACTCTGGGATTTCCAATGGTTGCAATAATCCTCCAGGCTTACAATGCTGTGCCTTTACCTGTTGACACGTCAGACACTTAGCTACATGCTTAGCCACATCCACCTTCATTCCATTCCACCAATAGTGCTGACGCAAATTCTGATACATCTTAGTACTCCCTGGATGAATACTGTAGTTACTTCTGTGTGCCTCGGACAAAATCTTTTCCTTCAGTGCCTCGTCATTAGGTACGCACAGACGTCCTTTAAACCTTAATACTCCATCTGTAGTCACTTGGAACTCAGCCTTTCTCTCCTCTACATTCATTAACACAATCGTCTGTATCTCGGGGTCCGTGGACTGCAACTCCTTGATTCTTAGCTGAATCTCTGGTTCAATCCGCAACGTGGCCATCAGACTCGAGAGGTTTCCTACCTCGACCTTGAACTCAGAATCACTGATTTCCTCCAGTAATGTCCACTCCTTGACCATCATATGCGCAATGCTCGACTTCCTACTCAGAGCATCTGCCACTTTATTCGCCTTTCCTGGATGGTACAAAATATTGCAGTCGTAGTCCTTCAACAGCTCCATCCAACGACGCTGTCTCATATTCAGCTCCTTCTGCGAAAACAGATACTTCAAACTCTGATGGTCCGTAAAAATCTGGAATTTCTCTCCCACTAGATAATGCCTCCAAATCTTCAATGCAAAGACAATCGCAGCTAACTCCAAGTCGTGCGTCGGGTAATTCATCTCATGCGGCCTCAACTGTCGAGATGCATAAGCTACCACTCGTCCATGCTGCATCAAGACACACCCCAATCCTCTTAATGACGCATCGCTGTATATCTCAAATCCTCCTGGTCCAGACGGAATAGTTAGCACTGGTGCGGAAGTCAATCGATCCTTCAACTCCTGAAAACTTTCCTCGCACTTCTCAGTCCATTGAAACTTTGTTTCCTTCTTCAACAAACGCGTCAGAGGAGACGCTATCACAGAGAACCTTTCCACAAAGCGTCTATAGTACCCAGCCAATCCAAGGAAACTTCGTACTTCCGTCACGGTCGTAGGTCTCGGCCATTTCTCCACAGCCTCTATCTTTGCTGGATCCACTGATATTCCTTCTCCAGATACTATATGTCCAAGGAACGCCACTCTGCTTAACCAAAACTCACACTTACTAAACTTCGCATACAGCGAGTGTTCTCTTAACGTCTGCAGAACGATCCTTAAGTGTTCTTCGTGGTCCTCAGAACTCTTCGAATATACCAAGATGTCATCAATGAAGACTATCACAAACTGATCCAGAAACTCCTTGAACACTCGATTCATCATATCCATAAATGCGGCTGGGGCATTTGTCAATCCAAACGGCATAACTGTGAACTCGTAGTGCCCATACCTCGTCCGAAAGGCAGTCTTGGGCACGTCCTCCTTCTTAATCCTCAATTGGTGATAGCCTGTCCTTAGGTCTATCTTGGAGAACACACATGCACCTTGAAGTTGGTCGAACAGGTCATCAATCCTTGGTAGAGGATACTTATTCTTGATCGTCACTTGGTTCAGCTGTCTGTAATCGATGCACAGCCTTAGTGATCCATCCTTTTTCTTAACAAACAGCACCGGAGCTCCCCATGGCGAAGCACTGGGGCGGATAAATCCTTTATCCAGCAGCTCTTGCATTTGCACCTTCAACTCTTTTAGCTCAGACAACGACATTCTATACGGTGCTTTCGAGATCGGCTCGGTTCCAGGTGCCAACTCAATCACAAATTCTACCTCACGCTCAGGTGGCAATCCAGGCAAATCTTGAGGAAATACATCTGGATACTCACTTACTACAGGCACTTCTTCTAAATTCATTTCTAGGGCAGACGAATCTAATACTGATGCCAAAAATCCCAGGCAACCTTCATCCATTAACTTGGTCGCCTCTAAAGATGAGATCCAAGGAATCGACGTTCCTCCACGATTTCCCTTAAATTCATACCCAGGGTGGCCTACTGGGTTTAGCTGTATGATACTCCTACTACAGTCTACCACTGCACCATGCCTAACTAGCCAATCCATGCCAACAATCACATCAAAATCATACATGGGCAAAACGGCTAAGTCAATTTCTTCTTGCCTATCGCCCAGAGCTAACTTACACCCCTTACACCCTAACGCAACAATTACTCTATCCTTCAACGGGGTGGTTACATGCAAGGTCACATCCAATGGCTTAACATTCATCCCAGACAACTCGACAAAATGTGCAGATACGAAAGAGTGCGACGCTCCCGGATCAAACAAGGCATAAGCGGTATGACCACAGAGAGAAACGGTACCTGTGATCACCCCTGGCGCATTCTCAACGTCCTTGCGCGCCATTGCATACACTCGTCCCTGAGCAGGCGGACGGTGCTGGTTTCCTTGCGGAGCGTTCACCATCTGCGGCTGTTGCTGTTGTTGGTGCCGGAACGGGGGTCTCTGACCCTTCCTCGGGCAGTCCCTCAGAATATGCCCCGTTTGGCCACATCCAAAGCAGCCTCCAGTCTTCCTCGGGCAAGGGCTGTTCCCATGCCTCCTGCCACAGTCACGGCAGACCTGATTCCCAGGGAACGATGGCTTTCCCAGGGTTCTCCTTGCAGGCGGGACAAACCTGCGGTTGTCCTTCATTGGCCTCTTGCCAAAGTCTCTGAAGTTCCCCCTTGGCGCAAACCGCGATCCAGATGCGGCGGCCTTTTCTTGCAGATCCCGTTCTATCGCCAGGGCTCGCTCATAGATCTCGTTGTAGTCCCTCAGCCCAGTGGCGATGATCAAACTCTTCAACTCGGGCCTCAATCCTTCCCTAAATCTCCTGGCCTTATCCCATGGGTCGTCAATCAGCCTTCGTGCGAACTTGGACAGCCTGGCAAATTCACCTTCGTACTGGTCCACAGTCAACGATCCTTGGCGGAGCCTGATGAATTCTTCCATTTTCCTTTCCTGGGCTGCCTCAGAGAAATACTTTCCATTAAATGCTGCACAGAAGGCGGCCCAGTTCGGCCTCATGCCATCCGGAAAGACTCGCCCTCTAGTGGCTTTCCACCAATCATCTGCAGTACCCTGAAGTTGATAAGTTGCCAGCGAAACCTTTTCCTCGTCTGCGCAACCCAACACGGAGAAAGCCTTCTCCAGTTGCTCGATCCACAAGGCAGCTACCTCTGGACCACCACTGCCATCAAACTTCGACGGTTGCAACCTCAGAAATTGCTCCACCATATGATGAGTCTGACGTCCACCATTTCCATGCCCATTGCCTCCATTGGCTCCATTCGCAGCGGCCAAGGCGGCCTCAGCTGCTTGGGCAACAGTGGCAGCTCTCTCAGCAGCTTGCCTAGCCATCAAGTTACTCACTTCAGTCAGAACTCTCATCATCTCTTCGATCCTAGGGTTCCCTTCAGACTCAGGAGCCCTCGAGCTCGATGCACCAGCAGTCGGTCTTCTGCCCCTATTGCTCATCCTCGCTAAAACTCACACCTAAAACAACGAAATTCCCATTCAGGAATCCGGAACTTTAAATCTAACAACCAAGCTTTCGTCTACTGTCGCGTCCACTGACATGTATATGCATGTAAATAATCGCTGCAGCTTAAATGCAGTTGAACCCGGTCGACATCTAGACTCAACCCTGCAAATGCATAACCCAGGCCACTCTATTCGCAACCTCAACTAGAAGCCTGTCGGGAGCCGCTTCCTTAATCAGGTCTTTGCCCCGGCGACCACTCCCCGCCCTCATCGTTTCTTGGTGCGAACAGTTGTCCTAAGAAATTCATAGACAAAGAGAATCCCACTCCACGTGTCCCATACCACGCTTCATCACAGTTTTTAGACGTCCCGTCAATCCTGTCCCATACCAGGCTGACGGTCACCAAATCCAACAACATGAATGCATGCATTTCTTTCAAAATCCAAATCCCCCTTTTTAACAACTTTCATTTGTAAACCATTTTGCCTTTAATGCAGAAGTCATGCAATGCATGATGGTCAGACAGCGCGCGACAGCCGACTAGGCATACAACCACATGCAATACCTTACAGACTAGCATTCAGCAATCAGCATCCAAACGCCCAACTCATGGGGCTCTGCCATAGAACCTTACCTCTGGTCTTGACGCACCTGCAGCTTAGCATAAAACACCTTATCCAAAGGCTACTCTAAACAATCAATTCCGCTAAGCAATCACATGCGCCAATCAAATCATGCATTCTACCCTTCCTAATCCTTAGGTCTAGGGTCTGTCTAACTAACTACCCCAAAATCAACATCCTTATCACTCCAAAACCTCGAACGGTCACTCATCGAGCTGACCTTGCTCTGATACCACTCGAACGGGGATGTCACGCCCCGGATCCCTACTCGGGAATGCGGCATCCCGTTCCTGCGGAAGATACACCTCGCGCTCATCTGGTTTACGCTACGCGACGGCCCAGGAATATTTTCTCTTCGTCGCGACGAGACGACGCAACTTGCGCCAAATTCTCATACCTGCGGAAACGTGCCTCCTATCCATACACACAAGCATACATAGCAAAGGGGTAGCAAAATCAAGATAAGCAAAATCAGCATTTCATAATATAATTAGCGTTAGGTACAGACTCCCAAAAAGAAACTACTAATCACAGATCTTCCTACGCTAACAACCTAATCCTCGAACCAACGGAATTCTGCCATAACTCAGTCCTCCTCGTCGGAATCCTCCACAGGGTCCTCCTCTGGATCCTCCTCCTCGGTATCCATCGCATCGCCCTCCTCGTGGCCATCTATCTCGGAGCGCCCTGGAGACGGCAACTCCTGCTTCGGGTCGGGGTCGATCACCTGGCCTCCATATTCTGCAGGCTGGAGCCAAAACGGGTCCTCCTCCATGGGAATCAGGGAATCTCTCTGGGGTCCCTCAAAGCCATGCAGGCCCTCTCTAAACCAAGCCTCGAATCTATGGGGCACTAAATAAGGACCTCCCTGATCTACGAGTACAGTCGTCACATGCCTATGACACAGGGTGGCGTGCATATCAAAATGGAGGGTAACCTGGGTGTCCATCTGGATCGGCAGACCAAAAAGCATCGGTGGCACATCCATCACTGGTGACCTGGATCTGAAAAAGGTGGCAACCAACGCCAGTGAGTCGAGGACTCAGCAAGCTCACCACTAATCCTAGCGTAGGGTAGGATATACAAGTGGGGTCGGTCCTAACCAGTAACTAGGGTTTGGTACCCGGAGTCCAACGCTCTCGATCTCCCCAGTTTTCATCACACCTCATATAGTCGGTACGAGTTTCATCACAATGGTTCATGCAATAAAGACGGGCAATATCAACAATCAGCAATCATGGTATGCAATGCCACAGGCCTCAAACGGCCATCATAGATCCCAAGGATCAGCCCGCCTATCACTCCAATTCCCATCAGGGCTCTACCAACAGTGCCACACGGCATGCCACGCTGCGTCTCAGACGCCTTATGCTGGCCTCCCTTTTCTCTCCATCTCCCATCAGGGCGCTACCAACAGTTCCACACGGCATAAATCTCGGTGCCACATAGGCCCGTACCACACTGCGTTTCTGACGCCTTACGTTGGTCTCCCTTTTCTCTCCACTTCCCCTCAGGGCACAATCTCATGTCACATTCCCAGTGACTCATGCAATGCTCTGAATGTATGCAGGGCCCAGATGATCACATCAATAATTCAACACAGAGCATGCATGCCAATAATCATAAGTGCAAGACAGAGCACATCAATCGACCAACTGATACATCTCATGATCAACGAGCCAAGCAGACGTAGATCAATTACCTCTATCCACGAAGTTTCGATAATCCAAGTCCGCCTCACATCTTAAACAAAAGTCTACTATACTATCAATTATCCAAGGACAATCCACTAATCGAGCCCATATAAACCAAGGTCTAATCTAATGAAGGGCCTCTAATTACTCAAGCTAAGTTCGACTGGGCCTAAGGCCCACTTCAATAGTTGAGGTCCAATAATTAATTATTAAATTAATTCATATGGGTTGGGCCTATTATTTTATTAATTTCGTGCAAGGCCCAAGCCCATTAATAAAGGTTTACTATTCAAGCCCATATTCATTATTTTAGGCCCAATTTGAATACCCAAGCCCATATACATTTTTGGGTTTCATTCTTTAATGTTCATTGACTTAATTTAGGCCCAATTTAAGTGAATTTTCGTCCATTAGTGGCCCATTAACTAAATTTGGCCCATCTTGATTAGTTTTGGCCCAGTTACTAAATTTTAAGGCTTCCAAGCCCATTATTATCCTTTGGCCCATTAAGTACACGCCTAAGCCCACATTTGCAGCCCACTAATCATGATTTCAAGGCCCCCTTAGTTTGCTATTCACGTCCACAAGCAAGCCTACTAATTGTATCTTGGCCCGATAGTTCGTTTTTGATCAAATTAGTGTGATTTAGGCCCTCCAAGCCCAATTGCACCTCACGGCCTCTTTACCACACGCCTAAAGCAACATTCACAGCCCATATGGAATAATTTCAAGCCCTAATAACTCATGGACAGCCCCCTCCTTTGGCCCAAACATGATTCTCACAAGATAGCTTAAGGTAAATTGTACATCAACCCATCTTAGCTACATAACAAGCCTAACCATCTCTAGCACACCCTTCCACATGCATATACTACTAACCTAAACTATAATTAGGAGTAAAGCTTACCTTAGATGAGCCGAAATGAAGACGAAGACGACGAAGGCTCAACCGGCCGGTTGTGGATTTCACGGCTCAAAGGGGAACAAGGGCTGTTCGCGGAAGGTTTGACCACCTTCAAGAGCTCCACGGACCTAAATGTGTGAGTTCTAGACATTAGAAAGGTTGTGGAAGAGAGTGGACCAAGCCTGGGGCGGCCCGAAGGCTCTCGGCCAAGCCGACGATGGCGGACGACGACGACGACGGTGAGGGACGGCAAGGGCTGGTCGGGCGGCAAGGGGTCTTCAAGGCCATGAAAATATGAAGGAGAGGGCTTAGAAGACTTACCAAGATGAGGATGAGGGCTGATGGTGGCGGCTAGCTTTGGCCGAACGACGGCGGCGACGGTGGAGACGGCTCGGCCAAGGAGAAACCGTGAGGGGGAGAGATTTCGGGAGGGAGAGAGAGATGAGAGAGAGAGCCGAATGAGAGAATGAGGGAGGAGAGAGAGAGGAGAGAGTTTAATTCAAGTGATGAGTGGGTTAGGTAGGCCAAATAGTATTAGAATAGTGACTTGGATATGACTTGTACTTGACAAGTTGATGGATGGATTGATGGGTTGACTTTCATGGGAAATTGTGCCATGATTTGATTGATGGATTGACAAGACATTGATTGATTTGACAACTGATTTGACTTGCCTCGATTTGCGTGCCAAATGCACCGATCGGGTCTCGAGCGCGAACGAATTTTAGACAGGATTTGATTTCGATTAGTCGAATCTACTCTCAAAAATCCTAATTCTATTAATCCTAAGGACTGAGCATTTACCGGGGGCATTTCGGTAATTTTTCATTGACGTCTTGCTTCTCGACGTACACCGGCTGTCTGCCCTTCTGGCGACATTTCTGAAACTGACTTTATTTCTTAATTGCGTTTGTCTTACTAATTCGATTGTCCGAAGTCGAATTTCATTTCGTGGTCAATTTCATTAATTTACGACTCTGTCTCTATCCCAGACCAACGGGCGGCTGTTTGGAAAATTTTCCCCAGTTAGCCTTTCCCCTTCGGTTGGTCATCTCAGGGTAGCTAATCCTGAGTGAGCGTCGATCAGAGGGTATTAACGAAGTGTCTCCATTCTTTTAGAAATTCCGATATTTTGGTCGAATTTTCAGACTGTTACAATTCTTCCCTTCTTATAAAAATTTCGTCCTCGAAATTTACATCCACCAATCCTTACAACAAAATGGAGATTACATCGATCTACTCAAACAGATACGGGTACTTCTTCTTCATTTCGTCCTCGCTTTCCCAAGTCGCTCCTTCAGTCCCATGGTGCTCCCAGATAACCTTGACCAGCGGTATTGTCTTGTTCCTCAAGACTTGCTCCTTACGATCTTCTATCCTTACTGGTCTTTCCACGTATAAGACGCGGTCATCCACTTCAATGACTTCATGATCGAGTATATGGCCAGGGTCCGGCTCGTACTTTCGAAGCATCGAAACATGAAACACATTATGAATCTGCGATAAGTTCGGCGGTAGTGCAAGACGATAAGCTAATGTCCCGATCTTCTCCAAAATCTCGAATGGCCCAACAAATCTTGGACTCAGCTTTCCTTTCTTGCCAAACCGAGATAGTCCTCGCATCGGCGACACCTTCAGAAACACATGATCTCCAACTTGGAATTCCAATGGCTTACGTCTCTTGTCTGCATAACTCTTCTGCCTACTCTGTGCAGTCCTCAATCTGTCTCTGATCACTCTGACTGCCTCAACTGACTGCTGCACTAATTCTGGGCCTGTTATGCTTTTCTCACCAACTTCGTCCCAACAGATTGGTGTTCTACAGGCCCTTCCATACAGTGCCTCAAATGGTGCCATTTTGATACTCTGCTGGTAGCTGTTGTTGTAGCATTCCACTAAGTGTAACTGCTCTTCCCAGCCTCCTTTGAAATCAATCACACAAGCTCTCAGCATGTCTTCCAAAGTCTGTATCGTCCTTTCCGATTGACCATCTGTCTGAGGATGGTAAGCTGTACTGAATCTTAACTCTGTTCCCAGCGCACCCTGCAGACTCTTCCAAAATGTAGCGGTGAAGCGAGGATCTCTGTCTGATACAATACTTACTGGTACCCCATGAAATCTCACTATCTGCCTCACGTACAATTCAGCCAACTTCTCCAAGGTAGAGTCCTTTCGTACTGCAATGAAATGAGCTGATTTCGTCAGTCTGTCCACTATTACCCAAATCGAATCATTGCCTCTCTGACTTCTTGGCAATCCCGTCACGAAATCCATAGTGACATGCTCCCATTTCCACTCTGGAATCTCTAATGGTTGCAGTAGTCCTCCAGGCTTACAATGCTGTGCCTTTACTTGCTGACAGGTCAGACACTTAGCTACATGCTTAGCCACATCCACCTTCATTCCATTCCACCAATAGTGCTGACGCAAATTCTGATACATCTTAGTACTCCCTGGATGAATACTGTAGTTACTTCTGTGTGCCTCGGACAAAATCTTTTCCTTTAGCGCCTCGTCATTAGGTACGCACAGACGTCCTTTAAACCTTAATACTCCATCTGTAGTCACTTGGAACTCAGCCTTTCTCTCCTCTGCATTCATCATCACAATCTTCTGAATGTCCGGGTCCGTAGATTGCATCTCCTTGATTCTTAGCTGAATCTCTGGTTCGATCTGCAACGTAGCCATCAGACTCGAGAGGTTTCCTACCTCGACCTTGAACTCAGAATCTCTGATTTCCTCCAGTAATGTCCACTCCTTGACCATCATATGCGCAATGCTCGACTTCCTACTCAGAGCATCTGCCACTTTATTCGCCTTTCCTGGATGGTACAAAATATTGCAGTCGTAGTCCTTCAACAGCTCCATCCAACGACGCTGTCTCATATTCAGCTCCTTCTGCGAAAACAGATACTTCAAACTCTGATGGTCCGTAAAAATCTGGAATTTCTCTCCCACTAGATAATGCCTCCAAATCTTCAATGCAAAGACAATCGCAGCTAACTCCAAGTCGTGCGTCGGGTAATTCATCTCATGCGGCCTCAACTGTCGAGATGCATAAGCTACCACTCGTCCATGCTGCATCAAGACACACCCCAATCCTCTTAATGACGCATCGCTGTATATCTCAAATCCTCCTGGTCCAGACGGAATGGTTAGGACTGGTGCGGAAGTCAATCGATCCTTCAACTCCTGAAAACTCTCCTCGCATTTCTCAGTCCATTGAAACTTTGTTTCCTTCTTCAACAAACGCGTCAGAGGAGACGCTATCACAGAGAATCTTTCCACGAAGCGTCTATAATACCCAGCCAATCCAAGGAAACTTCGCACTTCCGTCACGGTCGTAGGTCTCAGCCATTTCTCCACAGCCTCTATCTTTGCTGGATCCACTGATATTCCTTCTCCAGATACTATATGTCCAAGGAACGCCACTCTGCTTAACCAAAACTCACACTTACTAAACTTCGCATACAGCGAGTGTTCTCTTAACGTCTGCAGGACAATCCTTAAGTGTTCTTCGTGGTCCTCAGAACTCTTCGAATACACCAATATGTCATCAATGAAGACTATCACAAACTGATCCAAAAACTCCTTGAACACTCGATTCATCATGTCCATAAATGCGGCCGGAGCATTCGTCAATCCAAACGGCATAACTGTGAACTCATAGTGCCCATACCTCGTCCGAAAGGCAGTCTTGGGCACGTCCTCCTTCTTAATCCTCAATTGGTGATAGCCTGTCCTTAGGTCTATCTTGGAGAACACACATGCACCTTGAAGTTGGTCGAACAGGTCATCAATCCTTGGTAGAGGATACTTATTCTTAATCGTCACTTGGTTCAGCTGTCTGTAATCGATGCACAGTCTTAGTGATCCATCCTTCTTCTTGACAAATAGCACCGGAGCTCCCCATGGTGAAGCACTGGGGCGGATAAATCCTTTATCCAGCAGCTCTTGCATTTGCACTTTCAATTCCTTCAACTCCGACAACGACATCCTATACGGTGCTTTCGAGATCGGCTCCGTTCCAGGTGCCAATTCGATCATAAATTCTACTTCACGCTCTGGTGGCAAGCCAGGCAGTTCTTGAGGAAATACATCTGGATACTCACTTACTACAGGCACTTCTTCTAACTTCATTTCTAGGGCAGACGAATCTAATACTGATGCCAGAATTCCCAGGCAACCTTCATCCATTAACTTGGTCGCCTCTAAAGATGAGATCCAAGGAATCGACGTTCCTCCACGATTTCCCTTAAATTCATACCCAGGGTGGCCTACTGGGTTTAGCTGTATGATACTCCTACTACAGTCTACCACTGCACCATGCCTAACCAACCAATCCATGCCAACAATCACGTCGAAATCATACATGGGCAGAACAGCTAAGTCAATTTCTTCTTGCCTATCGCCCAGAGCTAACTTACACCCCTTACATCCTAACGCAATAATTACTCTATCCTTCAACGGGGTGGTTACATGCAAGGTCACATCCAATGGCTTAACATTCATCCCAGACAACTCGACAAAATGTGCAGATACGAAAGAGTGCGACGCTCCCGGATCAAACAAGGCATAAGCGGTATGACCATAGAGAGAAACGGTACCTGTGATCACCCCTGGCGCATTCTCAGCGTCCTTGCGCGCCATTGCATACACTCGTCCCTGAGCAGGCGGACGGTGCTGGTTTCCTTGCGGAGCGTTCACCATCTGCGGCTGTTGCTGTTGTTGGTGCCGGAACGGGGGTCTCTGACCCTTCCTCGGGCAGTCCCTCAGAATATGCCCCGTTTGGCCACATCCAAAGCAGCCTCCAGTCTTCCTCGGGCAAGGGCTGTTCCCATGCCTCCTGCCACAGTCACGGCAGACCTGATTCCCAGGGAACGATGGCTTTCCCAGGGTTCTCCTTGCAGGCGGGACAAACCTGCGGTTGTCCTTCATTGGCCTCTTGCCAAAGTCTCTGAAGTTCCCCCTTGGCGCAAACCGCGATCCAGATGCGGCGGCCTTTTCTTGCAGATCCCGCTCTATCGCCAGAGCACGCTCATAAATCTCATTGTAGTCCGTTAGCCCAGTGGCGATGATCATACTCTTCAACTCGGGCCTCAATCCTTCCCTGAATCTCCTGGCCTTATCCCATGGGTCGTCAATCAGCCTTCGTGCGAACTTGGACAGTCTGGCAAATTCACCTTCATACTGGTCCACAGTCAGTGATCCTTGGCGGAGCCTGATGAACTCTTCCATTTTCCTTTCCTGGGCTGCCTCAGAGAAATACTTGCCATTAAATGCTGCACAGAAAGCGGTCCAGTTTGGCCTCATGCCATCCGGAAAGACTCGCCTTCTAGTGGCCTTCCACCAGTCATCTGCAGTCCCTTGAAGCTGATAAGTTGCCAACGAGACCTTTTCCTCATCTGCGCAACCCAACATAGTAAAAGCCTTCTCCAGCTGCTCAATCCACAAGGCAGCTACCTCGGGACCACCACTGCCATCAAACTTCGACGGCTGCAACTTCAGAAACTGCTCCACCATATGATGAGTCTGACGTCCACCATTTCCATGCCCATTGCCTCCATTGGCTCCATTCGCAGCGGCCAAGGCGGCCTCAGCTGCTTGGGCAACAGTGGCAGCTCTCTCAGCAGCTTGCCTAGCCATCAAGTTACTCACTTCAGTTAGAACTCTCATCATCTCTTCGATCCTAGGGTCCCCTTCAGACTCAGGAGCCCTCGAGCTCGATGCACCAGCAGTCGGTCTTCTGCCCCTTTTGCTCATCCTCGCTAAAACTCACACCTAAAACAACGAAATTCCCATTCAGGAATCCGGAACTTTAAATCTAACAACCAAGCTTTCGTCTACTGTCGCGTCCACTGACATGTATATGCATGTAAATAATCGCTGCAGCTTAAATGCAGTTGAACCCGGTCGACATCTAGACTCAACCCTGCAAATGCATAACCCAGGCCACTCTATTCGCAACCTCAACTAGAAGCCTGTCGGGAGCCGCTTCCTTGATCAGGTCTTTGCCCCGGCGACCACTCCCCGCCCTCATCGTTTCTTGGTGCGAACAGTTGTCCTAAGAAATTCATAGACAAAGAGAATCCCACTCCACGTGTCCCATACCACGCTTCATCACAGTTTTTAGACGTCCCGTCAATCCTGTCCCATACCAGGTTGACGGTCACCAAATCCAACAACATGAATGCATGCATTTCTTTCAAAAATCCAAATCTCCTTTTTAACAACTTTCATTTGTAAACCATTTTGCCTTTAATGCAGAAGTCATGCAATGCATGATGGTCAGACAGCGCGCGACAGCCGACTAGGCATACAACCACATGCAATACCTCACAGACTAGCATTCAGCAATCAGCATCCAAACGCCCAACTCATGGGGCTCTGCCATAGAACCTTACCTCAGGTCCTGACGCACCTGCAGCTTAGCACAAAACACCTTGTCCAAAGGCTACTCTAAACAATCGATTCTGCTAGGCAATCACATGCGCCAATCAAATCATGCATTCTACCCTTCCTAATCCTTAGGTCTAGGGTCTATCTATCTAACTACCCCAAAATCAACATCCTTATCACTCCAAAACCTCGAACTGTCTCGTATCGAGCTGACCTTGCTCTGATACCACTCGAACGGGGATGTCACGCCCCGGATCCCTACTCGGGAATGCGGCATCCCGTTCCTGCGGAAGATACACCTCGCGCTCATCTGGTTTACGCTACGCGACGGCCCAGGAATATTTTCTCTTCGTCGCGACCAGACGACGCAACTTGCGCCAAATTCTCATACCTGCGGAAACGTGCCTCCTATCCATACACACAAGCATACATAGCAAAGGGGTAGCAAAATCAAGATAAGCAAAATCAGCATTTCATAATATAATTAGCGTTAGGTACAGACTCCCAAAAAGAAACTACTAATCACAGATCTTCCTACGCTAACAACCTAATCCTCGAACCAACGGAATTCTGCCATAACTCAGTCCTCCTCGTCGGAATCCTCCACAGGGTCCTCCTCTGGATCCTCCTCCTCGGTATCCAGCGCATCGCCCTCCTCGTGGCCATCTATCTCGGAGCGCCCTGGAGACGGCAACTCCTGCTTCGGGTCGGGGTCGATCACCTGGCCTCCATATTCTGCAGGCTGGAGCCAAAACGGGTCCTCCTCCATGGGAATCGGGGAATCTCTCTGGGGTCCCTCAAAGCCATGCAGGCCCTCTCTAAACCAAGCCTCGAATCTATGGGGCACTAAATAAGGACCTCCCTGATCTACGAGTACAGTCGTCACATGCCTATGCCACAGGGTGGCGTGCATATCAAAATGGAGGGTAACCTGGGTGTCCATCTGGATCGGCAGACCAAAAAGCATCGGTGGCACATCCATCACTGGTGACCTGGATCTGAAAAAGGTGGCAACCAACGCCAGTGAGTCGAGGACTCAGCAAGCTCACCACTAATCCTAGCGTAGGGTAGGATATACAAGTGGGGTCGGTCCTAACCAGTAACTAGGGTTTGGTACCCGGAGTCCAACGCTCTCGATCTCTCCAGTTTTCATCACACCTCATATAGTCGGTACGAGTTTCATCACAATGGTTCATGCAATAAAGACGGGCAATATCAACAATCGGCAATCATGGTATGCAATGCCACAGGCCTCAAACGGCCATCATAGATCCCAAGGATCAGCCCGCCTATCACTCCAATTCCCATCAGGGCTCTACCAACAGTGCCACACGGCATGCCACGCTGCGTCTCGGACGCCTTATGCTGGCCTCCCTTTTCTCTCCATCTCCCATCAGGGCGCTACCAACAGTGCCACACGGCATAAATCTCGGTGCCACATAGGCCCGTACCACACTGCGTTTCTGACGCCTTACGTTGGTCTCCCTTTTCTCTCCACTTCCCCTCAGGGCACAATCTCATGTCACATTCCCAGTGACTCATGCAATGCTCTGAATGTATGCAGGGCCCAGATGATCACATCAATAATTCAACACAGAGCATGCATGCCAATAATCATAAGTGCAAGACAGAGCACATCAATCGACCAACTGATACATCTCATGATCAACGAGCCAAGCAGACGTAGATCAATTACCTCTATCCACGAAGTTTCGATAATCCAAGTCCGCCTCACATCTTAAACAAAAGTCTACTATACTATCAATTATCCAAGGACAATCCACTAATCGAGCCCATATAAACCAAGGTCTAATCTAATGAAGGGCCTCTAATTACTCAAGCTAAGTTCGACTGGGCCTAAGGCCCACTTCAATAGTTGAGGTCCAATAATTAATTATTAAATTAATTCATATGGGTTGGGCCTATTATTTTATTAATTTCGTGCAAGGCCCAAGCCCATTTCTAAAGGTTTACTATTCAAGCCCATATTCATTATTTTAGGCCCAATTTGAATACCCAAGCCCATATACATTTTTGGGTTTCATTCTTTAATGTTCATGGACTTAATTTAGGCCCAATTTAAGTGAATTTTCGTCCATTAGTGGCCCATTAACTAAATTTGGCCCATCTTGATTAGTTTTGGCCCAGTTACTAAATTTTAAGGCTTCCAAGCCCATTATTATCCTTTGGCCCATTAGGTACACGCCTAAGCCCACATTTGCAGCCCACTAATCATGATTTCAAGGCCCCCTTAGTTTGCTATTCACGTCCACAAGCAAGCCTACTAATTGTATCTTGGCCCGATAGTTCGTTTTTGATCAAATTAGTGTGATTTAGGCCCTCCAAGCCCAATTGCACCTCACGGCCTCTTTACCACACGCCTAAAGCAACATTCACAGCCCATATGGAATAATTTCAAGCCCTAATAACTCATGGACAGCCCCCTCCTTTGGCCCAAACATGATTCTCACAAGATAGCTTAAGGTAAATTGTACATCAACCCATCTTAGCTACATAACAAGCCTAACCATCTCTAGCACACCCTTCCACATGCATATACTACTAACCTAAACTAGAATTAGGAGTAAAGCTTACCTTAGATGAGCCGAAATGAAGACGAAGACGACGAAGGCTCAACCGGCCGGTTGTGGATTTCACGGCTCAAAGGGGAACAAGGGCTGTTCGCGGAAGGTTTGACCACCTTCAAGAGCTCCACGGACCTAAATGTGTGAGTTCTAGACATTAGAAAGGTTGTGGAAGAGAGTGGACCAAGCCTGGGGCGGCCCGAAGGCTCTCGGCCAAGCCGATGATGGCGGACGACGACGACGGTGAGGGACGGCAAGGGCTGGTCGGGCGGCAAGGGGTCTTCAAGGCCATGAAAATATGAAGGAGAGGGCTTAGAAGACTTACCAAGATGAGGATGAGGGCTGATGGTGGCGGCTAGCTTTGGCCGAACGACGGCGGCGACGGTGGAGACGGCTCGGCCAAGGAGAAACCGTGAGGGGGAGAGATTTCGGGAGGGAGAGAGAGATGAGAGAGAGAGCCGAATGAGAGAATGAGGGAGGAGAGAGAGAGGAGAGAGTTTAATTCAAGTGATGAGTGGGTTAGGTAGGCCAAATAGTATTAGAATAGTGACTTGGATTTGACTTGTACTTGACAAGTTGATGGATGGATTGATGGGTTGACTTTCATGGGAAATTGTGCCATGATTTGATTGATGGATTGACAAGACATTGATTGATTTGACAACTGATTTGACTTGCCTCGATTTGCGTGCCAAATGCACCGATCGGGTCTCGAGCGCGAACGAATTTTAGACAGGATTTGATTTCGATTAGTCGAATCTACTCTCAAAAATCCTAATTCTATTAATCCTAAGGACTGAGCATTTACCGGGGGCATTTCGGTAATTTTTCATTGACGTCTTGCTTCTCGACGTACACCGGCTGTCTGCCCTTCTGGCGACATTTCTGAAACTGACTTTATTTCTTAATTGCGTTTGTCTTACTAATTCGATTGTCCGAAGTCGAATTTCATTTCGTGGTCAATTTCATTAATTTACGACTCTGTCTCTGTCTCAGACCAACGGGCGGCTGTTTGGAAAATTCTCCCCAGTTAGCCTTTCCCCTTCGGTTGGTCATCTCAGGGTAGCTAATCCTGAGTGAGCGTCGATCAGAGGGTATTAACGAAGTGTCTCCATTCTTTTAGAAATTCCGATATTTTGGTCGAATTTTCAGACTATTACAATTCTTCCCTTCTTATAAAAATTTCGTCCTCGAAATTTACATCCATCAATCCGTACAACAAAAATGGAGATTACATCGATCTACTCAAACAGGTACGGATACTTCTTCTTCATTTCATCCTCGCTTTCCCAAGTAGCACCTTCAGTTCCATGGTGTTCCCAGATAACCTTGACCAGCGGAATCGTCTTATTCCTTAAGACTTGCTCCTTGCGATCTTCAATTCTTACTGGCCTTTCCACGTACGAGATGCGGTCATCCATTTTAATGACTTCATGATCGAGTATATGGCCAGGGTCCGGCTCGTACTTTCGAAGCATCGAAACATGAAACACATTATAAATCTGCGATAAGTTCGGCGGCAGTGCAAGACGATAAGCTAATGTCCCGATCTTCTCCAAAATCTCGAATGGCCCAACAAATCTTGGACTCAGCTTTCCTTTCTTGCCAAACCGAGATAGTCCTCGCATCGGCGATACCTTCAGAAACACATGATCTCCAACTTGGAATTCCAATGGCTTACGTCTCTTGTCTGCATAACTCTTCTGCCTACTCTGTGCAGTCCTCAATCTGTCTCTGATCACTCTGACTGCCTCAACTGACTGCTGCACTAATTCTGGGCCTGTTATGCTTTTCTCACCAACTTCGTCCCAACAGATTGGCGTTCTACAGGCCCTTCCATACAGTGCCTCAAATGGTGCCATTTTGATACTCTGCTGGTAGCTGTTGTTGTAGGCGAATTCCACTAAGTGTAACTGCTCTTCCCAGCCTCCTTTGAAATCAATCACACAAGCTCTCAGCATGTCTTCCAAAGTCTGTATCGTCCTTTCCGATTGACCATCTGTCTGAGGGTGGTAAGCTGTACTGAATCTTAACTCTGTTCCCAGCGCACCCTGCAGACTCTTCCAAAATGTAGCGGTGAAGCGAGGATCTCTGTCTGATACAATACTTACCGGTACCCCATGCAATCTCACTATCTGTCTCACGTACAATTCAGCCAACTTTTCCAAGGTAGAGTCCTTTCGTACTGCAATGAAATGAGCTGATTTCGTCAGTCTGTCCACTATTACCCAAATCGAATCATTGCCTCTCTGACTTCTCGGTAGTCCTGTCACGAAATCCATGGTGACATGCTCCCATTTCCACTCTGGGATTTCCAATGGTTGCAATAATCCTCCAGGCTTACAATGCTGTGCCTTTACCTGTTGACACGTCAGACACTTAGCTACATGCTTAGCCACATCCACCTTCATTCCATTCCACCAATAGTGCTGACGCAAATTCTGATACATCTTAGTACTCCCTGGATGAATACTGTAGTTACTTCTGTGTGCCTCGGACAAAATCTTTTCCTTCAGTGCCTCGTCATTAGGTACGCACAGACGTCCTTTAAACCTTAATACTCCATCTGTAGTCACTTGGAACTCAGCCTTTCTCTCCTCTACATTCATTAACACAATCGTCTGTATCTCGGGGTCCGTGGACTGCAACTCCTTGATTCTTAGCTGAATCTCTGGTTCAATCCGCAACGTGGCCATCAGACTCGAGAGGTTTCCTACCTCGACCTTGAACTCAGAATCTCTGATTTCCTCCAGTAATGTCCACTCCTTGACCATCATATGCGCAATGCTCGACTTCCTACTCAGAGCATCTGCCACTTTATTCGCCTTTCCTGGATGGTACAAAATATTGCAGTCGTAGTCCTTCAACAGCTCCATCCAACGACGCTGTCTCATATTCAGCTCCTTCTGCGAAAACAGATACTTCAAACTCTGATGGTCCGTAAAAATCTGGAATTTCTCTCCCACTAGATAATGCCTCCAAATCTTCAATGCAAAGACAATCGCAGCTAACTCCAAGTCGTGCGTCGGGTAATTCATCTCATGCGGCCTCAACTGTCGAGATGCATAAGCTACCACTCGTCCATGCTGCATCAAGACACACCCCAATCCTCTTAATGACGCATCGCTGTATATCTCAAATCCTCCTGGTCCAGACGGAATAGTTAGCACTGGTGCGGAAGTCAATCGATCCTTCAACTCCTGAAAACTTTCCTCGCACTTCTCAGTCCATTGAAACTTTGTTTCCTTCTTCAACAAACGCGTCAGAGGAGACGCTATCACAGAGAACCTTTCCACAAAGCGTCTATAGTACCCAGCCAATCCAAGGAAACTTCGTACTTCCGTCACGGTCGTAGGTCTCGGCCATTTCTCCACAGCCTCTATCTTTGCTGGATCCACTGATATTCCTTCTCCAGATAATATATGTCCAAGGAACGCCACTCTGCTTAACCAAAACTCACACTTACTAAACTTCGCATACAGCGAGTGTTCTCTTAACGTCTGCAGAACGATCCTTAAGTGTTCTTCGTGGTCCTCAGAACTCTTCGAATATACCAAGATGTCATCAATGAAGACTATCACAAACTGATCCAGAAACTCCTTGAACACTCGATTCATCATATCCATAAATGCGGCTGGGCCATTTGTCAATCCAAACGGCATAACTGTGAACTCGTAGTGCCCATACCTCGTCCGAAAGGCAGTCTTGGGCACGTCCTCCTTCTTAATCCTCAATTGGTGATAGCCTGTCCTTAGGTCTATCTTGGAGAACACACATGCACCTTGAAGTTGGTCGAACAGGTCATCAATCCTTGGTAGAGGATACTTATTCTTGATCGTCACTTGGTTCAGCTGTCTGTAATCGATGCACAGCCTTAGTGATCCATCATTTTTCTTAACAAACAGCACCGGAGCTCCCCATGGCGAAGCACTGGGGCGGATAAATCCTTTATCCAGCAGCTCTTGCATTTGCACCTTCAACTCTTTTAGCTCAGACAACGACATTCTATACGGTGCTTTCGAGATCGGCTCGGTTCCAGGTGCCAACTCAATCACAAATTCTACCTCACGCTCAGGTGGCAATCCAGGCAACTCTTGAGGAAATACATCTGGATACTCACTTACTACAGGCACTTCTTCTAAATTCATTTCTAGGGCAGACGAATCTAATACTGATGCCAAAAATCCCAGGCAACCTTCATCCATTAACTTGGTCGCCTCTAAAGATGAGATCCAAGGAATCGACGTTCCTCCACGATTTCCCTTAAATTCATACCCAGGGTGGCCTACTGGGTTTAGCTGTATGATACTCCTACTACAGTCTACCACTGCACCATGCCTAACTAGCCAATCCATGCCAACAATCACATCAAAATCATACATGGGCAAAACGGCTAAGTCAATTTCTTCTTGCCTATCACCCAGAGCTAACTTACACCCCTTACACCCTAACGCAACAAGTACTCTATCCTTCAACGGGGTGGTTACATGCAAGGTCACATCCAATGGCTTAACATTCATCCCAGACAACTCCACAAAATGTGCAGATACGAAAGAGTGCGACGCTCCCGGATCAAACAAGGCATAAGCGGTATGACCACAGAGAGAAACGGTACCTGTGATCACCCCTGGCGCATTCTCAGCGTCCTTGCGCGCCATTGCATACACTCGTCCCTGAGCAGGCGGACGGTGCTGGTTTCCTTGCGGAGCGTTCACCATCTGCGGCTGTTGCTGTTGTTGGTGCCGGAACGGGGGTCTCTGACCCTTCCTCGGGCAGTCCCTCAGAATATGCCCCGTTTGGCCACATCCAAAGCAGCCTCCAGTCTTCCTCGGGCAAGGGCTGTTCCCATGCCTCCTGCCACAGTCACGGCAGACCTGATTCCCAGGGAACGATGGCTTTCCCAGGGTTCTCCTTGCAGGCGGGACAAACCTGCGGTTGTCCTTCATTGGCCTCTTGCCAAAGTCTCTGAAGTTCCCCCTTGGCGCAAACCGCGATCCAGATGCGGCGGCCTTTTCTTGCAGATCCCGTTCTATCGCCAGGGCTCGCTCATAGATCTCGTTGTAGTCCCTCAGCCCAGTGGCGATGATCAAACTCTTCAACTCGGGCCTCAATCCTTCCCTAAATCTCCTGGCCTTATCCCATGGGTCGTCAATCAGCCTTCGTGCGAACTTGGACAGCCTGGCAAATTCACCTTCGTACTGGTCCACAGTCAACGATCCTTGGCGGAGCCTGATGAATTCTTCCATTTTCCTTTCCTGGGCTGCCTCAGAGAAATACTTTCCATTAAATGCTGCACAGAAGGCGGCCCAGTTCGGCCTCATGCCATCCGGAAAGACTCGCCCTCTAGTGGCTTTCCACCAATCATCTGCAGTACCCTGAAGTTGATAAGTTGCCAGCGAAACCTTTTCCTCGTCTGCGCAACCCAACACGGAGAAAGCCTTCTCCAGTTGCTCGATCCACAAGGCAGCTACCTCTGGACCACCACTGCCATCAAACTTCGACGGTTGCAACCTCAGAAATTGCTCCACCATATGATGAGTCTGACGTCCACCATTTCCATGCCCATTGCCTCCATTGGCTCCATTCGCAGCGGCCATGGCGGCCTCAGCTGCTTGGGCAACAGTGGCAGCTCTCTCAGCAGCTTGCCTAGCCATCAAGTTACTCACTTCAGTCAGAACTCTCATCATCTCTTCGATCCTAGGGTCCCCTTCAGACTCAGGAGCCCTCGAGCTCGATGCACCAGCAGTCGGTCTTCTGCCCCTATTGCTCATCCTCGCTAAAACTCACACCTAAAACAACGAAATTCCCATTCAGGAATCCGGAACTTTAATTGATGGATGGATTGATGGGTTGACTTTCATGGGAAATTGTGCCATGATTTGATTGATGGATTGACAAGACATTGATTGATTTGATAACTGATTTGACTTGCCTCGATTTGCGTGCCAAATGCACCGATCGGGTCTCGAGCGCGAACGAATTTTAGACAGGATTTGATTTCGATTAGTCGAATCTACTCTCAAAAATCCTAATTCTATTAATCCTAAGGACTGAGCATTTACCGGGGGCATTTCGGTAATTTTTCATTGACGTCTTGCTTCTCGACGTACACCGGCTGTCTGCCCTTCTGGCGACATTTCTGAAACTGACTTTATTTCTTAATTGCGTTTGTCTTACTAATTCGATTGTCCGAAGTCGAATTTCATTTCGTGGTCAATTTCATTAATTTATGACTCTGTCTCTGTCTCAGACCAACGGGCGGCTGTTTGGAAAATTCTCCCCAGTTAGCCTTTCCCCTTCGGTTGGTCATCTCAGGGTAGCTAATCCTGAGTGAGCGTCGATCAGAGGGTATTAACGAAGTGTCTCCATTCTTTTAGAAATTCCGATATTTTGGTCGAATTTTCAGACTGTTACAAATGCTGCACAGAAGGCGGCCCAGTTCGGCCTCATACCATCCGGAAAGACTCGTCCTCTGGTGGCTTTCCACCAATCATCTGCAGTACCCTGAAGTTGATAAGTTGCCAACGAGACTTTCTCCTCATCTGCGCAACCCAACACGGAGAAAGCCTTCTCCAGCTGCTCGATCCACAAGGCAGCTACCTCAGGACCACCACTGCCATCAAACCTCGACGGCTGCAATTTCAGAAATTGCTCCACCATATGATGAGTCTGACGTCCTCCATTTCCATGCCCATTGCCTCCATTGGCTCCATTTGCAGCGGCCAAGGCGGCCTCAGCTGCTTGGGCAACAGTGGCAGCTCTCTCAGCAGCTTGCCTAGCCATCAAGTTACTCACCTCAGTCAGAACTCTCATCATTTCTTTGATTCTGGGGTCCCCTTCAGACTCAGGAGCCCTCGAGCTCGATGCACCAGCAGTCGGTCTTCTGCCCCTATTGCTCATCCTTGCTAAAACTCACACCTAAAACAACGAAATTCCCATTCAGGAATCCGGGACTCTAAGTCTAGCAACCAAGCTTTCGTCTACTGTCGCGTCCACTGACATGTATATGCATGTAAATAATCGCTGCAGCTTAAATGCAGTTGAACCCGGTCGACATCTAGACTCAACCCTGCAAATGCATAACCCAGGCCACTCTGTTCGCAACCTCAACTAGAAGCTTGTCGGGAGCCGCTTCCTTGATCAGGTCTTTGCCCCGGCGACCACTCCCCGCCCTCATCGTTTCTTGGTGCGAACAGTTGTCCTAAGAAATTCATAGACAAAGAGAATCCCACTCCACGTGTCCCATACCACGCTTCATCACAGTTTTTAGACGTCCCGTCAATCCTGTCCCATACCAGGCTGACGGTCACCAAATCCAACAACATGAATGCATGCATTTCTTTCAAAATCCAAATCCCCCTTTTTAACAACTTTCATTTGTAAACCATTTTGCCTTTAATGCAGAAGTCATGCAATGCATGATGGTCAAACAGCGCGCGACAGCCGACTAGGCATACAACCACATGCAATACCTTACAGACTAGCATTCAGCAATCAGCATCCAAACGCCCAACTCATGGGGCTCTGCCATAGAACCTTACCGCAGGTCCTGACGCACCTGCAGCTTAGCATGAAATACCTTATCCCAAGGTTACTCTAGACAATCAATTCCGCTAAGCAATCACATGCGCCAACCAAATCATGCATTCTACCTTTCCTAATCCTTAGGTTTAGGGTCTGTCTAACTAACTACCCCAAAATCATCAGCCTTATCACTCCAAACCTCGAACGGTCTCGTATCGAGCTGACCTTGCTCTGATACCACTCGAACGGGGATGTCACGCCCCGGATCCCTACTCGGGAGCGCAGCACCCCGTTCCTGCGGAAGATACACCTCGCGCTCGACTGGTTCACGATAAGACGACGCAACTTGCGCCAAATTCTCATACCTGCGTAAGCGTGCCTCCTATCCATACACACAAGCATACATGACAAAGGGGTAGCAAAAATCAAGATAAGCAAAATCAGCATTCCATAATATAATCAGCGTTAGGTACAGACTCCCAAAAAGAAACTACTAATCACAGATCTTCCTACGCTAACAACCAAATCCTCGAACCATCGAAATTCTGCCATAACTCAGTCCTCCTCGTCGGAATCCTCCACAGGGTCCTCCTCTGGATCCTCCTCCTCGGTATCCATCGCATCGCCCTCCTCGTGGCCATCTATCTCGGAGCGCGCTGGAGACGGCAACTCCTGCTTCGGGTCGGGGTCGATCACCTGGCCTCCATATTCTGCAGGCTGGAGCCAAAACGGGTCCTCCTCCATGGGAATCGGGGAATCTCTCTGGGGTCCCTCAAAGCCATGCAGGCCCTCTCTGAACCAAGCCTCGAATCTATGGGGCACTAAATAAGGACCTCCCTGATCTACGAGTACAGTCGTCACGTGCCTATGCCACAGGGTAGCGTGCATATCAAAATGGAGGGTAACCTGGGTGTCCATCTAGATCGGCAGACCAAAAAGCATCGGTGGCACATCCATCACTGGCGACCTGGATCTGAAAAGGTGGCAACCAACGCCAGTGAGTCGAGGACTCAGCAAGCTCACCACTAATCCTAGCGTAGGGTAGGATATACGAGTGGGGTCGGTCCTAACCAGTAACTAGGGTTCAGGATTCAAAGTTCAACGCTCTCGATCTCCCCAGTTTTCATCACACCTCATATAGCCAATAGGAGTTTCGTCACAACAATTCATGCAATACAGACGGGCAATATCAACAATCAACAATAACATTATGCAAATGCCACAGGCCTCAAACGGCCATCACAGATCCCATGGATCAGCCCGCCTATCACTCCAATTCCCATCAGGGCTCTACCAACAGTGCCACACGGCATGCCACGCTGCGTTTCGGACGCCTTATGCTGGCCTCCCTTTTCTCTCCATCTCCCATCAGGGCGCTACCAACAGTGCCACACGGCATGCCACGCTGCGTTTCGGACGCCTTATGCTGGCCTCCCTTTTCTCTCCATCTCCCATCAGGGCGCTACCAACAGTGCCACACGGCATAAATCTCGGTGCCACATAGGCCCGTACCACACTGCGTTTCTGACGCCTTACGTTGGTCTCCCTTTTCTCTCCACTTCCCCTCAGGGCACAATCTCATGTCATATTCCCAGTGACTCATGCAATGCTCTGAATGTATGCAGGGCCCAGATGATCACATCAATAACTTAACACAGAGCATGCATGCAAACAAATACGAGTGCAGGAGTAGAGCACATCATTCAATCGATCAGTGAACCTCACGTTCATCAACCAAATAGACATGGATCGTAGGCCTCTACTTTCAAAGTCTCGATCATCTAAATTCGCCTTACATCTCATACAAGAACCTACCCTGCCATCTCTTACCCAAGGGCAACCCACTAACCGAGCCCATATAAACCAAAGTCTAATCTAATTAAGAACCCATAATTAATCGAGCTAAGTTCGACTGGGCCTAAGGCCCACTTCAATAGTTGAGGTTCAATAATAAATTCTTAAATTAATTCATAGGGGTTGGGCCTATTATTTTATTAATTTCGTGCAAGGCCCAAGCCTATTTCTAAAGGTTTACTATTCAAGCCCATATTCATTATTTTAGGCCCAATTTGAATACCCAAGCCCATATACATTTTTGAGTTTCATTCTTTAATGTTCGTGGGCTTAATTTAGGCCCAATTTAAGTGGATTTTCGTCCATTAGTGGCCCACTAACTAGATTTGGCCCATTTTGATTAGTTTTGGCCCAATTACTTGATTTTAAAGTTTCCAAGCCCATTAGTTCCCTTTGGCCCATCAAGCCTCACGCCAACTTCACCCCATTCAGCCCATCTATGACATTTCAAGGCCCAATCTCTCTCTCCATACGGCCCACACGGCCGCCCCTTTAATCCCAACAACATAATCCAAAGCCCAACTAGCTTAATCACCCACATTACCCACTAATCATTTTAATTAGCAACTAATTCACACAACAACACATGCATATACGACTAACCTAAGCTAGAGTTAGTAGTGAAGCTTACCTATAGGAGTTGAGGACGACGACGGGAACGGCAAGGAACAACGGGCGGTCGGATGGTCTCTCGGCAAGGGAGGAGGACGGCGGCGACCGTGGCTGTTCACGGCTGTTCCACGGAGTTCCAAGGGTCCTAAGGTGACCATTTACCAAGCCAAAGTCATGAGGAATGGAAGGGAACAAGGCGGAACAAGTTCGAGCCCAAACGGAAGCGAAACGACGAAGAGATGACGATGGAAAGGGGCGGCTGTTTCGGCCTCTTGAGGGGGGTCCAAGCCGAGTAAAATGTACAAGAGTGAGTCAAGGGGACTTACCAAGACGACGAGGCAACGTGGAGGAGCCGACGGTGGCGGCACGATGAGGAGACGACGGCAACGTGGGCGGTGGACGGCGAAGGGAGAGTGAGCCGAGAGAGAAGGTGAGGGAGAGAGGAAAAAGAAGAGAAATGAAGGAGAGGAGAGAGAGAGGAGGGCCGGCCGAAGGTTTAAGGGAGAGAGAGAGAATGCCAAAAATTCAAAATGAGATAATGGGGTTAGGTTGAATAGTGTTATGGATTGATGTTGTACTTGATGGGTGACATATGTACTTGGATTTGACTTGATGGATTGCCTTGGAAATTGTGCCATGATTGACCGATGGATGTGATTGATGGATTGACAAGACATCGATTGATTTGACAACTGATTTGACTTGCCTCGATTTGCGTGCCAAATGCACCGATCGGGTCTCGAGCGCGAACGAATTTCGGACAGGATTTGATTTCGACTTATCGAATCTACTCTCAAAAATCCTAATTCTAATAATCCTAAGGACTGAGCAATTACCGGGGGCATTTCGGTAATTTTCCATTGACGTCTTGCTTCTCGACGTACACCGGCTGTCTGCCCTTCTGGCGACATTTCTGAAACTGACTTTATTTCTTAATTGTGTTTGTCTTACTAGTTCGATTGTCCGAAGTCGGATTTCATTTCGTGGTCAATTTCATTAATTTACGACTCTGTCTCTGTCCCAGACCAACGGGCGGCTGTTTGGAAAATTCTCCCCAGTTAGCCTTTCCCCTTCGGTTGGTCATCTCAGGGTAGCTAATCCTGAGTGAGCGTCGATCAGAGGGTATTAACGAAGTGTCTCCATTCTTTTAGAAATTCCGATATTTTGGTCGAATTTTCAGACTGTTACACCATTAATGAACGAAAATTCACTTTAATTGGGCCTAATTTATGATCTTGAATATTAAAACTTGAAACCCAATAATGTGTATGGGCTTAGGATAACAAATTGGGCCTAAAATGACCAAATTGGACTCAATAGATTAACTTTTAGAAATGGGCTTGGGCCCTACACGAATTTAATAATAATAATGGGCCCAAACCATATATTTAATTTAAGAAATAAATCATGGGCCTCAAACCTTAAAGTGGGCCTTAGGCCTAGTTGAACTTAACTTAATTAATTAGACCCTTACTTAGGTTAAACTTTGGTTCATATGGGTTCAATTAGGGGATCGCCTATGGTGAGCAATAGTATGACCAGATCGCGAGTAAGATGTTAACACGAGCCTAGATAATCGAGAATCTGAATGTCTAGTACTAATCTTACGATCGTATGGCATGATGAACATGAGATTTTATTAGACGATCGATTGATGTACTCTGTTCTTGTACTTGTGTACTTTGGCATGCATGCTCTGTGTTTGAATTACTGATGCAACCATTTGGGCCCCGCATACATTCAGAGCATTGCATGAGTCACCGAAGATGTGACATGAGAATGTGCCCAAGATGGGGAAATGGAGAGAAAAGGGAGACCAACGTAAGGCGTCAGAAACGCAGTGTGGTATTTGCCGTGTGGCACTGAGATTGAGCCCTGATAGGAATTGGAGTGATAGGCGGGCTGATCCATGGGATCCGTGATGGCCGCTTGAGGCCTGCAGCATTGCATGACATGATTGCTGATTGTTTGATATTGCCCGTCTGTATTATACAACTTGTATTACTATGTGGTTCGTGATGATTACGATGGGTTATAGTATCTTGGGAGATCAAGAGTGGTTGGACCCTGAACCCTGAAACCTAGATACTGGTTAGGACCGACCCCACTTGTATACCCTACCCTACGCTAGGATTAGTGGTGAGCTTGCTGAGTCCTCGACTCACTGGCGTTGGTTGCCACCTTTTTCTGATCCAGGTCTCTAGTGATGGCCGCTCCGCCGATGCTTTTTGGACTGCCGATTCAGATGGACACTCACATCACCCTCCATTTTGATATGTACGCTACCCTGTGTCATAGGCATGTGACGACTGTACTAGTAGATCAGGGTGGACCCTACCTTGTACCCCATAGGTTCGAGGCTTGGTTTAGAGAGGGCCTTCATGGCTTTGAGGGACCCCAGAGAGATTCCCCGGTACCCATGGAGGAGGACCCATTCTAGCTACAGCCTGCCGAGTATGGAGGCCAGGTGATCGATCCTGACCCACTGCAGGAGTTGCCGTCCCCGGGACGAACTGAGATTGATGGTCACGAGGAGGGCGATGCCATGGATACAGACGAGGAGGATCCAGAAGAGGACCCCGTGGAGGATTCCGAAGAGGAGCTTGAGGAGGACTGAGTCCCTGGCAGTGGTTTAGCGTTTTGATGTTAGGTTGAGCGTAGGTAGGTTTGTAGTTGGTGGTTTCTTTTGGGGTATGTACCTAACGCTTGATATGTATATACTCTGTCTATGCTACCCTTTGCTTTGTATGCTTGTGTGGATGGATAGGAGGCACGCTTCCGCAGGTATGAAAGTTCGTTGAAGGCCGCGTCGTCTGGTTGCGACGAAGTGAAAATTTTCCTGGGCCGTCGCATATCGTGAACCAGGCGAGTGCGAGGTGTATCTTCCGCAGGAACGGGATACCGCGTTCCCGAGTGGGGATCAGGGGCGTGACATCCCCGTTCGAGTGGTATCAGAGCAAGGTTAGCTCGATATGAGACCGTTCGAGGTTTTGGAGTGATAAGGATGTTGATTTTGGGGTAGTTAGATAGACAGACCCTAGACCTAAGAATGGAAAAGGGTACAATGCATGAATTGATTGGCGCATGTGAATGCTTAATTCGATTGGTTGCCTAGAGTAGGCTAAGGCAATAGTGGGTTTCAACTAAGTTACAGGTGCGTCAGGACCTGAGGTAAGGTTCTAAGGCAGAGCCCCATGAGTAGGGCGCTTGATTGCTGATTGCTGAATGTTAGCCTGTGAGACATTGCTTGTGGTTGTACGCCTAGTCGGCTGTCGCGCGCTGTCTGACCATCATGCATTGCACGACTTCTGCATTAAAGGCGAAATGGTTTATAAATGAAAGTTGTTAAAAAGGGGATTTGGATTTGAAAAGTGCATGCATCTCATGTTGTTGGATTTGGTGACCGTCAGCCTGGTATGGGACAGGATTGACGGGACGTCTAAAAACTGTGACGAAGCGTGGTATGGGACACGTGGAGTGGGATTCTCTCTGTCTTTGGGTGACTTAGGACAACTGTTCGCACCAAGAAACGATGAGGGCGGGGAGTGGTTGCTGGGGCAGAGACCTGATCAAGGAAGCGGCTCCCGACAGGCTTCTAGTTGAGGTGGCGAACAGAGTGACCTAGGTTGTGCATTTTCAGGCTGAGTCTAGATGTCAACTGGGTCCAACTGCATTTAAGCTGCAGCGAATATTTACATGCATATACATGTCAGTGGACGCGACAGTAGACGAAAGCTTGGTTGCTAGATTTAGAGTTCCGAATTCCTGAATGGGAATTTCGTTGTTTTAGGTGTGAGTTTTTGCGAGGATGAGCAATAGGGGCAGAAGACCGACTGCTGGAGCATCGAGCTCGAGGGCTCCTGAGTCTGAAGGGGACCCTAGGATCGAAGAGATGATGAGAGTTCTAACCGAAGTGAGCAACTTGATGGCTAGGCAAGCTGCTGAGAGAGCTGCCACTGTTGCCCAAGCAGCTGAGGCCGCCTTGGCCGCTGCGAATGGAGCCAATACAGGCAATGGGCATGGAAATGGAGGACGTCAGACTCATCATATTGTGGAGCAGTTTCTGAAGTTGCAGCCGTCGAGGTTTGATGGTAGTGGTGGTCCAGAAGTAGCTGCCTTGTGGATCGAACAGCTTGAGAAGGCTTTTACTGTTATGGGTTGCACCGATGAGGAGAAGGTGTCGTTGGCAACTTATCAGCTTCAAGGGACTGCAGATGACTGGTGGAAGGCCACCAGAGGACGAGTCTTTCCTGATGGCATGAGGCCAAACTGGGCTGCTTTCTGTGCAGCATTTAATGGAAAGTATTTCTCTGAAGCAGTACAAGAAAGGAAAATGGAAGAGTTTATAAGGCTCAGGCAAGGACAGATGACCGTGGATCAGTACGAGGGTGAGTTTGCCAGATTGTCCAAGTTCGCACGAAGGCTGATTGAGGATCCGTGGGACAAAGCCAGAAGGTTCCGAGAAGGTTTGAGACTAGAGCTAAAGAGCATGATCATCGCCACTAGGCTAAGGGACTACAATGAGATTTATGAGCGAGCCCTGGCGATAGAGCGAGATCTGCAGGAGAAGGCCGCCGCATCTGGATCGCGGTTTGTGCCAAGAGGGAACTTCAGAGACTTCGGCAAGAGGCCAGTGAAGGACACCCGCAGGTTCGTTCCACATGCAAGAAGGACTCTGGGAAAACCGTCATTCCCCAGGAATCAGAACTGCGGTGACTGTGGCAGGAGGCATGGGAACAGCCCTTGCCCAAACAAGACTAGAGGCTGCTTTGGATGTGGCCAGACAGGGCATATTCTGAGGAACTGCCCGAGAAAAGGTCCGAGACCCCCGTTCCAGCCGCAGCAGCAGCCGCCGATGGTGAATGCTCCTCAGGGAAATCAAAACCGTCCACCTGTTCAGGGACGAGCCTATGCAGTGGCGCGAAAGGACGTTGAGAACGCGCCAGGGGTGATCACAGGTACCGTTTCTCTCTGTGGTCATACTGCTTATGCTTTGTTTGATCCGGGAGCGTCGCACTCTTTCGTATCTGCACGTTTTGCTGAGTTATCTGGGATGAACGTTAAGCCGTTGAATTTGACCTTGCATGTAACCACCCCGTTAAAAGATAGAGTGATTGTGGCGTTAGGATGTAAGGGGTGTAAGTTAGTTCTGGGCGATAGAGAGGAAGAGATTGATTTAGCTGTTTTGCCTATGTATGATTTCGACGTGATTGTTGGCATGGATTGGTTGGTTAGACATGGGGCAGTGATAGACTGTGGTAGGAGTATGGTACAGCTAAACCCAGTAGGTCACCCTAGGTATGAATTTAGGGGAAATCGGGGAGGAACGTCGATTCCTTGGATCTCGTCGTTAGAAGCGACTAAACTGATGGACGAGGGTTGTCTAGGATTTTTAGCATCAGTGTCAGATTCAACTGCTCAGGAAATGAGGTTGGAGGAAGTGCCTGTAGTGAGAGAGTACCCGGATGTGTTTCCTCGAGAATTGCCTGGCTTACAACCAGAGCGTGAAGTGGAGTTTGTGATTGAGCTGGCACCTGGAACTAAGCCGATCTCGAAAGCACCGTACAGGATGTCATTATTGGAACTGAAGGAGTTGAAGGTACATATGCAAGAGCTATTGGATAAAGGATTTATCCGCCCCAGTACTTCGCCATGGGGAGCTCCGGTGCTGTTTGTCAAGAAAAAGGATGGATCGCTAAGGCTGTGCATCGACTACAGACAGTTGAACCAAGTGACGATCAAGAATAAGTATCCTCTGCCAAGGATTGATGACCTGTTTGACCAACTTCAAGGCGCATGTGTGTTCTCCAAGATAGACCTAAGGACAGGCTATCACCAATTGAGGATTAAGATGGGGGATGTGCCTAAGACTGCCTTTAGGACGAGGTATGGGCACTACGAGTTCACAGTTATGCCGTTTGGATTGACGAACGCCCCAGCAGCATTTATGGACATGATGAATCGAGTGTTCAAGGAGTTTCTAGATCAGTTCGTGATAGTCTTCATTGATGACATATTGGTGTATTCGAAGAGTTTTGAGGACCACGAGGAACACTTAAGGATTGTCCTGCAGACGCTAAGGGAACACTCGTTGTATGCGAAGTTTAGTAAGTGTGAGTTCTGGCTGAGCAGTGTGGCGTTTCTTGGACACATAGTATCCGGAGAAGGAATATCAGTGGACCCAGCAAAGATCGAGGCTGTAGAGAAGTAGCCGAGGCCAACAACTGTGACTGAAGTACGAAGTTTTCTTGGATTGGCTGGCTACTATAGACGCTTTGTGAAAAGGTTCTCGGTGATAGCGTCTCCTCTGACCCATTTGCTGAAGAAGGAATCGAGGTTTGAATGGACCGAGAAGTGCGAGGAAAGTTTTCAGGAGTTGAAGGATCGATTGACGTCCGCACCAGTGCTAACTATTCCGTCTGGACCTGGAGGGTTTGAAATATACAGCGATGCGTCATTAAGAGGATTGGGATGTGCCTTGATGCAGCATGGACGAGTAGTAGCTTATGCATCTCGACAGCTGAGGCCACATGAGATGAACTACCCGACGCACGACCTGGAGTTAGCTGCCATAGTGTTCGCCCTGAAGATTTGGAGGCATTACCTGGTGGGAGAGAAATTTCAGATCTACACGGATCATCAGAGTTTGAAGTATTTGTTTTCTCAGAAAGAGTTGAATATGAGGTAACGTCGTTGGATGGAGCTGTTGAAGGACTACGACTGCGATATTTTGTACCATCCAGGAAAGGCGAATAAGGTAGCGGATGCTCTGAGTAGGAAGTCGAGCATTGCGCATATGATGGTCAAGGAGTGGACATTACTGGAGGAGATCAGAGATTCTGAGTTTAAGGTTGAGGTAGGAACCCTCTCCAGTTTGATGGCTACGTTGCAGATTGAACCAGAGATTCAGCTAAGGATCAAAGAGTTGCAGTCTACGGATCCGGATATTCAGAAGATTGTGGCGATGAATGCAGACGAGAGGAAGGCTGAGTTCCAAGTAACGGCTGATGGAATATTGAAGTTTAAAGGACGTCTGTGCGTGCCAAACGATGAAGAGCTGAAGGAAAGGATTTTGGCTGAGGCGCACAGAAGTAACTACAGTATTCATCCAGGGAGTACGAAGATGTATCAGAATTTGCGTCAGCATTATTGGTGGAATGGAATGAAGGTGGATGTGGCTAAGCATGTAGCTAAGTGTTTGACGTGTCAACAGGTAAAGGCACAGCATTGGAAGCTTGGAGGATTATTGCAACCATTGGAAATCCCAGAGTGGAAATGGGAGCATGTCACTATGGATTTTGTGACGGGATTGCCAAAAAGTCAGAGAGGCAATGATTCGATTTGGGTAATAGTGGACAGACTGACGAAATCAGCTCATTTCATTGCAGTACGAAAGGACTCTACCTTGGAAAAGTTGGCTGAATTGTACGTGAGGCAGATCGTGAGGTTGCATGGGGTACCAGTAAGTATTGTATCAGACAGAGATCCTCGTTTCACAGCTACATTTTGGAAGAGTTTGCAGGGTGCTTTGGGAACCGAGTTGAGATTCAGTACAGCCTATCATCCTCAAACAGACGGTCAGTCGGAAAGGACTATACAGACTCTGGAGGACATGCTGAGAGCGTGTGTAATCGATTTCAAAGGAGGCTGGGAAGAACGGTTACACTTGGTGGAATTTGCCTACAACAACAGCTATCAGCAGAGTATCAGAATGGCACCGTTTGAGGCATTGTATGGGAGAGCTTGCAGAACTCCGATTTGTTGGGACGAAGTTGGCGAGAAAAGTATAACAGGCCCGGAATTAGTACAGCAGTCAGTCGAGGCAGTCAGGGTGATTAGAGATAGACTGAGGATCGCTCAGAGTAGGCAGAAGAGCTATGCAGACAGGAGACGTAAACCGTTGGAGTTTCAAGTTGGAGATCATGTCTTCCTAAAGGTGTCGCCGATGCGAGGACTATCTCGGTTTGGCAAGAAAGGGAAGCTTAGTCCAAGATTTATTGGGCCATTCGAGATTTTGGAAAAGATCGGGACACTGGCTTATCGTCTAGCGCTGCCGCCGAACTTATCGCAGATTCACAACGTGTTTCATGTATCGATGCTTCGGAAGTACGAGCCGGACCCTGGCCATATACTCGATCATGAAGTCATTGAAATGGATGACCGCGTCTCGTACGTGGAAAGACCAGTAAGGATTGAAGATCGCAAGGAGCAAGTCTTGAGGAACAAGACGATACCGCTGGTCAAGGTTATATGGGAGCATCATGGAACTGAAGGAGCGACTTGGGAAAGCGATGACGAAATGAAGAGGAAGTATCCATATTTGTTTGGGTAGCTCAGTGTAATTTCTGTTTTGTTGTAAGGATTGATGGATGTAAATTTCGAGGACGAAATTTTTATAAGAAGGGAAGAATTGTGACAGTCTGAAAATTCGACCCGATTATCGGAAATTCTAAATGAATGGGAAAACTTCGTTAATACCCTCTGTTCGACGCTCACTCAGGATTAGCTACCATGAGATGACCAACCGAAGGGGAAAGGCTACCTGGGAAGAATTTTCCAAACAGCCGCCCATTGGTCTGACAGAGTCGTTATTTAATGAAATTGACCACAAAATGAAATCCGACTTTGGACAATCGAATCAGTAAGACAAACACGGTTAGGAAATGAACTCAGTTTCTGAAATGTCGCCAGAAGGGCAGACAGCCGGTGTACGTCGAGAAGCAAGACGTGATTGGAAAATTACCGAAATGCCCCCGGTAAATGTTCAGTCCTTAGGATTAGTTGAATTAGGATTTTTGGGAGTAGATTCGGTAAATCGAAACCAAATCTTGTCTGAAATTCGTTCGCGCTCGGGACCCGATCGGTGCATTCGGCACGCAAATCGAGACAAGTCAAATCAGTTGTCAAATTAATCAAACGTCTTGTCAATCAACCATCACATCCATCAATCATTCAAGGCTCAATTCCCAAGGAAAATCTATCAATCAATCAAGAGTACATATGTCATTCAAGCATAGTACATAATCAAGTCAATGTCACTATACATGCCACCAACTCCCATCATCTTGATTTTCCTTTGATTTTGTGTTTTTCCATAACCTCTCTCCTCCCTCTCTTAAGACTCTCGGCCGACTCTCTCTCTCCCCTCCCATTCATTTTCTCCTTCTTTTCCTCTCTTCCTCACGGTTTCTCCTTCCGGCCGCCACCGTTGCCGCCACAAGCCGCCGCCCGTTCCGCCACCGTCCGGCCTCCACGACCATCACCCTCCACTCCCTTGCGTCGGTAAGCCTCTCTCCTCCCTTCTCCATGCCGTTTCATAGTTAGAAAACCACCTTGAGCCGGCCAAGTTCTCACCGTTGCTCTTTCTCTTTCTCGGCTAGCTCTTGCCGTCAACCTCACCGACCGCCGCTCGGCCTTGCCGCCACCACCAGCCCTTGCCCTCATTTTGGTAAGTCTCCTTAGCTCATCTCCCTTTGTGTTCCACGGCTTGAAGGCCCATGGGAAGCCCGAAACAGCCCCTCTTTCCCGTCGTTGTCTCATTTGTGTTTTGCACCAACTTGGACCCGAACTTGCCCCACCTTGTTCCCTTGCATTCCTCACGTTTTCGGCTTGATAAATGGTTGTCCTAGGACTCTTGGAGCCCCTGGAACAGCCCTCAAACAGCCGCCTCCCCTTCCCTTGCCGTGGACCACCATTCGGCCGTTCTTGCTCCGCCCTTCGTCGTCGTCGTTTCCAACCATTTCTGGTAAGCTCCACCCCTAACCTTGGCTTAAGTTAGATGTATATATGTTTGATGTAGTGCAAAGATGGTTAGTTGTGGTGATTAGAGGCTAATACATGTGATTAAGTATAATGTTCCCTAAGCTAATATAATGGAAGGTGGTTTGGGCTGTATGAGTGGGCTGTCCATGATCGAATTGGGCTTCAAAATAGGATGTGTGGGCTGCAATGGGCGCATTTAGGCGTGAATTGATGGGCCAAAGGGTGCTAATGGGCTTGGGGGCTCAAATGGAGCTAAAACAATAAAAAAATGGACTAATGGGCTCAAGAAAACTTAATGGGCCTTCATGTGGACGAAAATCTATTTTAGTGGGGCCTAGAAATGCTTGTTTAAGGGCTGAATGTATAGACTTGGGCGCGAATTAGATGGGCCATGGCAAGTGAATGGGCTTGGGACCTTTATTTCAACTAATTGGGCCAAGATATGACCAATTGGGCCTAAACTAAGTAGGGGACCATTAATGAACGAAAATTCACTTTAATTGGGCCTAATTTATGATCTTGAATATTAAAACTTGAAACCCAATAATGTGTATGGGTTTAGGATAACAAATTAGGCCTAAAATGACCAAATTGGACTCAATAGATTAACTTTTAGAAATGGGCTTGGGCCCTACACGAATTTAATAATAATAATGGGCCCAAACCATATATTTAATTTAAGAAATAAATCATGGGCCTCAAACCTTGAAGTGGGCCTTAGGCCTAGTTGAACTTAACTTAATTAATTAGACCCTTACTTAGGTTAAACCTTGGTTTATATGGGTTCAATTAGGGGATCGCCTATGGTGAGCAATAGTATGACCGGATCGCGAGTAAGATGTTAATACGAGCCTAGATGATCGAGAATCTGAATGTCTAGTACTAATCTTACGATCGTATGGCATGATGAACATGAGCTTTTATTAGACGATCGATTGATGTACTATGTTCTTGTACTTTTGTACTTTGGCATGCATGCTCTGTGTTTGAATTACTGATGCAATCGTTTGGGCCCCGCATACATTCAGAGCATTGCATGAGTCACCAAAGATGTGACATGAGAATGTGCCCAAGATGGGGAAATGGAGAGAAAAGGGAGACCAACGTAAGGCGTCAGAAACGTAGTGTGGTATTTGCCGTGTGGCACTGAGATTGAGCCCTGATAGGAATTGGAGTAATAGGCGGGCTGATCCATGGGATCCGTGATGGCCGCTTGAGGCCTGCAGCATTGCATGACATGATTGCTGATTGTTTGATATTGCCCGTCTGTATTGTACAACTTGTATTACTATGTGGTTCGTGATGATTACGATGGGTTATAGTATCTTGGGAGATCGAGAGTGGTTGGACCCTGAACCCTGAAACCTAGATACTGGTTAGGACCGACCCCACTTGTATACCCTACCCTACGCTAGGATTAGTGGTGAGCTTGCTGAGTCCTCGACTCACTGGCGTTGGTTGCCTCCTTTTTCAGATCCAGGTCAACAGTGATGGCCGCTCCGCCGATGCTTTTTGGATTGCCGATTCAGATGGACACTCACATCACCCTCCATTTTGATATGCACGCTACCCTGTGGCATAGGCATGTGACGACTGTACTAGTAGATCAGGGTGGACCCTACCTTGTACCCCATAGGTTCGGGGCTTGGTTTAGAGAGGGCCTTCATGGCTTTGAGGGACCCCAGAGAGATTCCGCGATACCCATGGAGGAGGACCCATTCTGGTTGCAGCCTGCCGAGTATGGAGGCCAGGTGATCGATCCCGACCTACTGCAGGTGTGACAGTCTGAAAATTCGACCCGATTATCGGAAATTCTAAATGAATGGAAATACTTCGTTAATACACTCTGATCGACGCTCACTCAGGATTAGCTACCCTGAGTCGACCAACCGAAGGGGAAAGGCTATCTGGGAAGAATTTTCCAAACAGCCGCCCGTTGGTCTGAGATAGAGACAGAGTCGTTATTTAATGAAATTGACCACAAAATGAAATCCGACTTTGGACAATCGAATCAGTAAGATAAGCATAATTAGGAAATGAAGTCAGTTTCAGAAATGTCGCCAGAAGGGCAGATAGCCGGTGAACGTCGAGAAGCAAGACGCGATTGGAAAATTACCGAAATGCCCCCGGTAAATGCTCAGTCCTTAGAATTAGTTGAATTAGGATTTTTGAGAGTAGATTCGGTAAATCGAAGTCAAATCCTGTCTAAAATTCGTTCGGGCTCGGGACCCGATCGGTGCATTTGGCACGCAAATCGAGACAAGTCAAATCAGTTGTCAAATCAATCGATGTCTTGTCAATCCATCAATCACATCCATCGATCATTCATCGTTCAATTTCCAAGGCAATCTCTCAATCAAATCAAGGGGCATGTCAAAGTACAAACATCTTGTCCCTAACACTATTACCCCATTACCTAATCCCATTACCTCTTGATTTTGAATTTTCACCAAAGCTATATCATAGTCTCTCTCTCTCCTCACCTCATTTTTTCGGCCGGCCACTCTTCCTCACCTCCCTCACACTCTCGTGCTCTCTATCTCTCAATCTCTCTCGGCCCTAGCTCGTCCGGCCGTCCCTCCAACGCCGTCCGTCGTTCCTCACCGCCGCGGGCTGCCACCACCAGCCACCTCCACGTCTAGGTAAGCCTCCCATCTCACTCTTCTCTCATTTCCACGGTGGAATGTCGCCGTTTGAGCCCCGGAGCAGCCCCCCTCTCCCCTTCGTTCTACCGTCCGCCGTTGGAGCCGTAGGTGCTCCGGCCACCACGGCTTGATCCCTTTGGTCCCTCACTCTCTTTAATGTTCTAAGCTACCATTCTAGGCCCCTTGAAGGTCGTGGAACAGCCGAGACCAACCTCGCCGCCGCTCCCTTCTTCCGTCGGCCGAGAACCCCATTTGACCGTTCGGTGTCCGAGCTTCCTCCACTGTTCGTCCCAGCCATTTTCGGTAAGCTCTACCCCTAATCTTGGTTTATGTTAGTTGTATATGTATGTGAAATGTGATCTAGAGGGCTGTCCATGATGGTTTATAGAAGAAATTGCATGATTAAAGGTTAGGCAAGTTATGTTAGTTGAGGTGATTAGTATGTTAGGTTAAACTAAGAGCTTAAAGACTTGGAGAGGGCTGGAAATTTGGTATTCAAGGCTGTGGGAGTTCGGTTTGGGCGTCTATGGGGTGGCCGAAGTGTATTAGTGGGCTCGGGAAATTGAATAAGGCAAGTTGGGCTTAAAATAAGCTAACGGGCCGAAGATATTCCAAAGGACTCGCCCATGGACGAAACTAACAACTTGAACGGGCCTGTAAAATGTGAATTGTAGGCTGCAAGTGCGGGCTTAGGCATGTACTTAAAGGGCAAAAGGGAACTAATGGGCTTGGAAGCTTTAAATTCAAGTAATTGGGCCAAAATTAAACAAAATGGGCCTAACCTAACTAGTGGGCCACTAATGGACGAAAATCCACTTAAATTGGGCCTAAATTAAGTCCATGAATATTTAAGAATGAAACCCAAAAGTGTATATGGGCTTGGGTTATCAATTTGGGCCTAAAATAATGGAAATGGGCTTAAATAGTAATTCCTTAAAAATGGGCTTGGGCCTCACGCGAAATTAATAAAATAATAATAGGCCCAACCCATATGATTTAAGTTAAGAATTAATTATTGGACCTCAACTATTGAAGTGGGCCTTAGGCCTAGTCGAACTTAACTTAATTAATTAGACCCTTACTTAGGTTAAACCTTGGTTTATATGGGCTCGACTAATGGGTTGCCCTTGGGTACGTAATGGTATGGTAGAATCTTGTATGAGATGTAAGGCGAACTTAGATGATCGAAACTTCGCGAGTAGAGGCATTGGTCTATGTCTGCTTGACTCGATGAACATGAGATTTTACTAGACATTCGATTGAGGTACTCTGTTCTTGTACTTGTGTACTTTGGCATGCATGCTCTGTGTTTGAATTACTGATGCAATCGTTTGGGCCCCGCATACATTCAGAGCATTGCATAAGTCACCGAAGATGTGACATGAGAATGTGCCCAAGATGCGGAAATGGAGAGAAAAGGGAGACCAACGTAAGGCGTCTGAAACGCAGTGTGGTATTTGCCGTGTGGCACTGAGATTGAGCCCTGATGGGAATTGGAGTGATAGGCGGGCTGATCCATGGGATCCGTGATGGCCGCTTGAGGCCTGCAGCATTGTATGACATGATTGCTGATTGTTTGACATTGCCCGTCTGTATTGTACAACTTGTGTTATTATGTGGTTCGTGTTGATTACGATGAGTTATAGTATCTGGGGAGATCGAGAGAGGTTGGACCCTGAACCCTGAAACCTAGATACTGGTTAGGACCGACCCCACTTGTATATCCTACCCTACGCTAGGATTAGTGGTGAGCTTGCTGAGTCCTCGACTCACTGGCGTTGGTTGCCTCCTTTTACAGATCCAGGTCACTAGTGATGGCCGCTCCGCCGATGCTTTTCGGACTGCCGATACAGATGGACACTCATATCACCCTCCATTTTGACATGCACGCTACCCTGTGGCATAGGCATGTGACGACTGTACTAGTAGATCAGGGTGGACCCTACCTTGTACCCCATAGGTTCGAGACTTGGTTTAGAGAGGGCCTTCATGGCTTTGAGGGACCCTAGAGAGATTCCCCGATACCCATGGAGGAGGACCCATTCTGGCTGCAGCCTGCCGAGTATGGAGGCCAGGTGATCGATCCCGACCCACTGCAGGAGTTGCCATCCCCGGGACGATCTGAGATTGATGGCCACGAGGAGGGCAATGCCATGGATACAGATGAGGAGGATCCAGAAGAGGACCCCGTGGGGGATTCCGACGAGGAGCCTGAGGAGGACTGAGTTTCTAATGCTGGTTTGGTATTTTGATGTCTATGAGAGCGTAGGTTAGGCAGCTGGTTGTGGTTTCTTTTTGGGGTCTGTACCTAACGCTTGATATGTATATAATGCTGTTTGTATTTACTCTGTCTATGCTACCCTCTGTTCTGTATGCTTGTATGTATGGTTAGGAGGCACGTTTCCGCAGGTTCGTAAGTTTATTGAGGACGCGTCGTCTGGTTGCGACGAAGAGATTCATCCTGGGCCGTCGAACTTTGGAAACCAGGCGAGTGCGAGATGTATCTTCCGCAAGGACGGGATGCTGCGTTCCCGAATAGGGATCCGGGGCGTGACATCCCCGTTCGAGTAGTATCAGAGCAAGGTCAGCTCGATAAGAGACCGTTCGAGGTTTTGGAGTGATAAGGATGTTGATTTTGGGGTAGTTAGATAGACAGACCCTAAGCCTAAGGATAGGAAAGGGGCACAATGCATGAATTGATTGGCGCATGTGAATGCTTAGTCCGATTGGTTGCCTAGAGTATACTGAGGCAGAGGTATGCTGAACTAAGTTGCAGGTGCGTCAGGCCCGGAGGTAAGGTTCTAAGGCAGAGCCCCATGAGTAGGGCGCTTGATTGCTGATTGCTGAATGTTAGCCTGTGAGATATTGCTTGTGGTTGTACGCCTAGTCGGCTGTCGCGCGCTGTCTGACCATCATGCATTGCATGACTTCTGCATTAAAGGCAAAATGGTTTATAAATGAAAGTTGTTAAAAAGGGGAATTTGGATTTGAAAAGTGCATGCATCTCATGTTGTTGGATTTGGTGACCGTCAGCCTGGTATGGGACAGGATTGACGGGACGTCTAAAAACTGTGATGAAGCGTGGTATGGGACACGTGGAGTGGGATTCTCTCTGTCTTTGGGTGACTTAGGACAACTATTCGCACCAAGAAACGATGAGGGCGGGGAGTGGTCGCCAGGGCAGAGACCTTATCAAGGAAGCGGCTCCCGACAGGCTTCTAGTTGAGGTGGCGAACAGAGTGGCCTAGGTTGTGCATTTTCAGGTTGAGTCTAGATGTCAACTAGGTCCAACTGCATTGAGCTGCAGCGAATATTTACATGCATATACATGTCAGTGGACGTGACAGTAGACGAAAGCTTGGTTGCTAGATTTAGAATTCCGAATTCCTGAATGGCAATTTCGTTTGTTCTAGGTGTGAGTTTTAGCGAGGATGAGCAATAGGGGCAGAAGACCGACTGCTGGTGCATCGAACTCGAGGGCTCCTGAGTCAGAAGGGGACCCTAGGATCGAAGAGATGATGAGAGTTCCGACTGAAGTGAGTAACCTGATGGCTAGGCAAGCTGCCGAGAGAGCTGCCACTGTTGCCCAAGCAGCTGAGGCCGCCTTGGCCGCTGCGGATGGAGCCAATGGAGGCAATGGGCATGGAAATGGAGGACGTCAGACTCATCATATTGTGGAGCAATTTCTAAAGTTGCAGCCGTCGAAGTTTGATGGTAGTGGTGGTCCCGAGGTAGCTGCCTTGTGGATCGAACAGCTTGAGAAGGCCTTTACCGTTTTGGGTTGCGCGGATGAAGAGAAGGTGTCGTTGGCAACTTACTAGCTTCAGTGTACTGCAGATGATTGGTGGAAGGCCACTAGAGGGCGAGTCTTTCCTGATGGCATGAGGCCAAACTGGGCTGCTTTCTGTGCAGCGTTTAATGGCAAGTATTTTTCTGAGGCAGCCCAAGAAAGGAAAATGGAAGAGTTTATAAGGCTCAGGCAAGGACAGATGATCGTGGATCAGTACGAAGGTGAATTTGCTAGATTGTCCAAGTTTGCTCGAAGGCTGATTGAGGATCCGTGGGACAAAGCCAGAAGGTTCCGAGAAGGTTTGAGACCAGAGCTGAAGAGCATGATCATCGCCACTTGGCTAAGGGACTACAATGAGATTTATGAGCGAGCTCTGGCGATAGAGCGAGATCTGCAGGGGAAGGCTGCCGCATCTGGATCGCGGTTTGTGCCAAGAGGGAACTTCAGAGATTTTGGCAAGAGGCCAATGAAGGATACTCGCAGGTTCGTTCCACCTGCGAGGAGGACTTTGGGAAAACCGTCGTTCCCCGGGAATCAGAACTGCCGTGACTGTGGCAGGAGGCATGGGAACAGCCCTTGCCCAAGGAAGACTGGAGGCTGCTTTGGATGTGGCCAGATAGGGCATATTCTGAGGAACTGCCCGAGAAAAGGTCCGAGACCCCCGTTCCAGCCGCAGCATCAGCCGCCGATAGTGAATGCTCCTCAGGGAAATCAGAACCGTCCACCTGTTCAGGGACGAGTCTATGCAGTGGCGCGAAAGGACGCTGAGAACGCGCCAGGGGTGATCACAGGTACCGTTTCTCTCTGTGGTCATACTGCTTATGCTTTGTTTGATCCGGGAGCGTCGCACTCTTTCGTATCTGCACGTTTTGCTGAGCTATCTGGGATGAACGTTAAGCCGTTGAATGTGACCTTGCATGTAGAGTGATTGTTGCGTTAGGATGTAAGGGGTGTAAGTTAGTTCTGGGCAATAGAGAGAAAGAGATCGATTTAGCTGTTTTACCTATGTCTGATTTCGACGTGATTGTTGGCATGGATTGGTTGGTTAGACATGGGGCAGTGATAGACTGTGGTAGGAGTATGGTACATCTAAACCCAGTAGGTCACCCTGGGTACGAATTTAGGGGAAATCGAGGAGGAACGTCGATTCCTTGGATCTCGTCGTTAGAAGCGACTAAACTAATGGACGAGGGTTGTCTGGGATTTTTAGCATCAGTGTCAAATTCGACTGCTCAAGAGGTGAAGTTGGAGGAAGTGCCTGTAGTGAGAGAGTACCCGGACGTGTTCCCTCAAGAATTGCCTGGCTTGCCACCAGAGCGTGACGTAGAGTTTGTGATTGAGTTGGCACCTGGAACAGAGCCGATCTCGAAAGCACCGTATAGAATGTCGTTGTCTGAGTTAAAAGAGTTGAAAGTGCAGATGTAAGAGCTATTGGATAAAGGATTTATCCGCCCCAGTGCTTCGCCATGGGGAGCTCCGGTGCTGTTTGTTAAGAAGAAAGATGGATCGCTAAGACTGTGCATCGACTACAGACAGCTGAACCAAGTGACGATCAAGAACAAGTATCCTCTGCCAAGGATTGATGACCTGTTTGATCAGCTTCAAGGTGCATGTGTGTTCTCCAAGATAGACCTAAGGACAGGCTATCACCAATTGAGGATTAAGAAGGAGGACGTGCCCAAGACTGCCTTTAGGACGAGGTATGGGCACTACGAGTTCACAGTTATGCCATTTGGATTGACAAACGCCCCAGCAGCATTTATGGATATGATGAATCGAGTGTTCAAGGAGTTTCTGGATCAGTTCGTGATAGCCTTCATCGATGACATATTGGTGTATTCGAAGAGTTCTGAGGACCACGAGGAACACTTGAGGATCGTCCTACAGACATTAAGGGAACACTCGCTGTATGCGAAGTTTAGTAAGTGTGAGTTCTGGTTGAGCAGAGTGGCGTTTCTTGGACATTTAGCCTCTGGAGAAGGAATATCAGTGGATCCAGCAAAGATAGAGGCTGTGGAGAAGTGGCCGAGGCCAACAACGGTGACTGAAGTACGAAGTTTTCTTGGATTGGCTGGGTATTACAGACGCTTTGTGGAAAGGTTCTCGGTGATAGCGTCTCCTCTGACCCATTTGCTGAAGAAGGAATCGAGGTTTGAATGGACTGAGAAATGCGAGGAAAGTTTTCAGGAGTTGAAGGATCGACTAACTTCCGCACCAGTGTTAACCATCCCGTCTGGACCTGGAGGGTTTGAAATATACAGCGATGCGTCATTAAGAGGATTGGGATGTGTCTTGATGCAGCATGGACGAGTAGTAGCTTATGCATCTCGACAGCTAAGGCCACACGAAGTGAACTACCCGACGCATGACTTGAAGTTAGCTGCCATAGTGTTCGCATTGAAGATTTGGAGGCATTACTTGGTGGGAGAGAAATTTCAGATCTACATCGATCATCAGAGTTTGAAGTATTTGTTTTCACAAAAAGAGCTGAATATGAGACAGCGTCGTTGGATGGAGCTGTTGAAGGACTACGACTGCGATATTTTGTACCATCCAGGAAAGGCGAACAAGGTAGCGGATGCTCTGAGTAGGAAGTCGAGCATTGCGCATATGATGGTCAAGGAATGGACATTACTGGAGGAAATCAGAGATTCTGAGTTCAAGGTTGAGGTAGGAAACCTCTCAAGTCTGATGGCCACCTTGCAGATTGAACTAGAGATTCAGCTAAGGATCAAGGAGTTGCAGTCTACGGATCCAGATATCCAGAAGATTGTGATGATGAATACAGACGAGAGGAAGGCTGAGTTCCAAGTAACTGCTGATGGAATATTGAAGTTTAGAGGACGTTTGTGCGTGCCAAGCGATGAAGAGCTGAAGGAAAGGATTTTGTCTGAGGCGCACAGAAGTAACTACAGTATTCATCCAGGGAGTACGAAGATGTATCAGAATTTGCGTCAGCATTATTGGTGGAATGGAATGAAGGTAGATGTGGCTAAGCATGTAGCTAAGTGTCTGACGTGCCAACAGGTAAAGGCACAGCATTGCAAGCCTGGAGGATTATTGCAACCATTGGAAATCCCAGAGTGGAAATGGGAGCATATCACTATGGATTTCGTGACGGGATTGCCAAGAAGTCAGAGAGGCAATGATTCGATTTGGGTAATAGTGGACAGACTGACAAAATCAGCTCATTTCATTGCAGTACGAAAGGACTCGACCTTAGAAAAGCTGGCTGAATTGTACGTGAGGCAGATCGTGAGGTTGCATGGGGTACCAGTAAGTATTGTATCAGATAGAGATCCTCGTTTCACAGCTACAATTTGGAAGAGTTTGCAGGGTGCTTTGGGAACCGAGTTGAGATTCAGTACAGCCTATCATCCTCAGACAGACGGTCAGTCGGAAAGGACTATACAAACTCTGGAGGACATGCTGAGAGCGTGCGTAATTGATTTCAAAGGAGCCTGGGAAGAGCAGTTACACTTGGTGGAGTTTGCCTACAACAACAGTTATCAGCAGAGTATCAGAATGGCACCGTTTGAGGCACTGTATGGAAGGGCCTACAGCACTCCAATTTGTTGGGACGAGGTTGGTGAGAAAAGTATAACAGGCCCGGAGTTAGTTCAGCAGTCAGTTGAAGCAGTCAAGGTGATTAGAGACAGACTGAGGACCGCTCAGAGTAGACAGAAGAGCTATGCAGACAAGAGACGTAAGCCATTGGAATTTCAAGTTGGAGATCATGTATTTCTGAAGGTGTCGCCGATGCGAGGACTATCTCGGTTTGGCAAGAAAGGAAAGTTGAGTCCAAGATTTGTTGGGCCATTCGAGATTCTGGAGAAGATCGGGACACTGGCTTATCGTCTAGCGCTGCCGCCGAATTTGTCGCAGATTCACAACGTGTTTCATGTATCGATGCTTCGGAAGTACGAGCCGGACCCTGGCCATATACTCGATCATGAAGTCATTGAAATGGATGACCGCGTCTCGTACGTGGAAAGACCAGTAAGGATTGAAGATCGTAAGGAGCAGGTCTTGAGGAACAAGACAATACCGCTGGTCAAGGTTATCTGGGAGCACCATGGGACTGAAGGAGCGACTTGGGAAAGCGAGGACGGAATGAAGAAGAAGTATCCGTATTTGTTTGGGTAGCTCAGTGTAATTTCTGTTTTGTTGTAAGGGTTGATGGATGTAAATTTCGAGGACGAAATTTCTATAAGAAGGGAAGAATTGTGACAGTCTGAAAATTCGACCCGATTATCGGAAATTCTAAATGAATGGAAATAATTCGTTAATACATCTGATCGACGCTCACTCAGAATTAGCTACCCTGAGTCGACCAACTGAAGGGGAAAGGCTATATGGGAAGAATTTTCCAAACAGCCGCCCGTTGGTCTGAGACAGAGACAGAGTCGTTATTTCATGCAATTGACCACAAAATGAAATTCGACTTTGGACAATCGAATCAGTAAGATAAGCATAATTAGGAAATGAAGTCAGTTTCAGAAATGTCGCTAGAAGGGCAGTGTAACAGTCTGAAAATTCGACCCAAATATCGGAATTTCTAAAGGAATGGAAACACTTCGTTAATACCCTCTGATCGACGCTCACTCAGGATTAGCTACCCTGAGATGACCAACCGAAGGGGAAAGGCTAACTGGGGAGAATTTTCCAAACAGCCGCCCGTTGGTCTGAGACAGAGACAGAGTCGTAAATTAATGAAATTGACCACGAAATGAAATCCGACTTCGGACAATCGAATTAGTAAGACAAACACAATTACGAAATAAAGTCAGTTTCAGAAATGTCGCCAGAAGGGCAGACAGCCGGTGTACGTCGAGAAGCAAGACGTCAATGGAAAATTACCGAAATGCCCCCGGTAAATGCTCAGTCCTTAGGATTAATAGAATTAGGATTTTTGAGAGTAGGTTCGACTAATCGAAATCAAATCCTGTCTGAAATTCGTTCGCGCTCGAGACCCGATCGGTGCATTTGGCACGTAAATCGAGGCAAGTCAAATCAGTTGTCAAATCAATCGATGTCTTGTCAATCAATCAATCAAATCCATCGGTCAATCATGGCACAATTTCCAAGGCAATCCATCAAGTCAATGTCAAGTACACATGTCTTGTAAAATTCAAATCAAGGTCACTATTCACTCACTATTCACCTCACCTAACACACTACCCCCTCTCACTTAAGTCTCTTCTCTCTCTCTCCTCCCTCATTCTCTCATTTTCGGCCACCCTCCTCTCTCCCCCTCTCCCGAAATCTCTCTCAACTCTCTCGGTTCACTCCCTCCCCCGTCGGCCACCGTTGCCCGCCTCAAGCCGCCATCTTCCTCCGTCGTCACCACCTCGAGGTACGCCTCTTCTCCTCCTTACCTTGTTGTCCCATGGCCATGAGAGCCTCTTGAGACCGCCCCTCAACCTCACCGTCTATCTCTCTCTCTCGGTGATCTTCGTGTAGCCGCCACCGTCGTCGTCATTAATCACCTTCGTTCGGCCACCGCCGGCCACCACCGTCCACGAACGCGCTTTGGTAAGCCTTCTAACTCATCTCTCTCCCTTGTCCACCGCCCCTTAAATCTTGCCATTTGACCGAACCAACCCCAAACTTCCTTGTAGGCCGTGAACCACATTCGGCCGTTCCTCGCTCCGTCGTCCGTCGTTGTAGATTTCGGTCCAACTAAGGTAAGCTTCACTACTAACTCTAGCTTAGGTTAGTCGTATATGCATGTAAGAGGACAAATTAGGGGTTGGTTAGGCTTGATATGAGGCTAAGATGAGATTAATGTGCAACTTACCTTAGGCTATCTTGTGGGAATCTTGTTTGGGCCGTATGAGGGGGCCGGTAGTTCGCGAATTGGGCTGGAAAAATGTGAATGTGGGTTGTGAGGGATGGCTTAGGTGTGTGATGAAGAGGCCGTGGGGTGTTAATGGGCTTAGAGGGCTCAAATTGCACTAATTTGATCAAAAACAAGTTATCGGGCCAAGATACAACTATTGGGCTTGCTTATGGACGAGATTAACAATCAAAAAGGGGCTTGAACACATGATTAATGTGCTGTGTTGTTGGGTTTAGGCGTGTATTTAATGGGCCAAAGGGGACTAATGGGCTTGGAAGCTTTAAAATCAAGTAATTGGGCCAGAACTAATCAACATGGGCCTAATCTAGCTAGTGGGTCACTAATGGACGAAAACCCACTTAAATTGGGCCTAAATTAAGTCCATGAAAATTAAAGAATGAAACCCAAAAATGTATATGGGCTTGGGTACTCAAATTGGGCCTAAAATAATGAATATGGGCTTGAATAGTAAACTTTTAGAAATTGGCTTGGGCCTTGCACGAAATTAATAAAATAATAGGCCCAACCTATATGAATTAATTTAAGAATTAATTATTGGACCTCAACTATTGAAGTGGGCCTTAGGCCCAGTCGAACTTAGCTTGATTAATTAGAGGTTCTTAATTAGATTAGACCTTGGTTTATATGGGTTTGATTAACGAGTTGCCCTTGAGTAAGTGATGACAATGGCAGACTCTTGTATGAGATGTAAGGCGAATTTAGATGATCGAGACTTTGAAAGTAGAGGCCTACGACCCATGTCTGTTTGGTTGATGAACGTGAGGTTCACTGATCGATTGAATGATGTGCTCTACTCCTGCACTTGTATTTATTTGCATGCATGCTCTGTGTTGAGTTATTGATGTGATCATCTGGGCCCTGCATACATTCAGAGCATTGCATGAGTCACTGGGAATATGAGATGAGATTGTGCCCTGAGGGGAAGTGGAGAGAAAAGGGAGACCAACGTAAGGCGTCAGAAACGCAGTGTGGTACGGGCCTATGTGGCACCGAGAATTATGCCGTGTGGCACTGTTGGTAGCGCCCTGATGGGAGATGGAGAGAAAAGGGAGGCCAGCATAAGGCGTCCGAGACGCAGCGTGGCATGCCGTGTGGCACCGTTGGTAGAGCCCTGATGGGAATTGGAGTGATAGGCGGGCTGATCCATGGGATCTGTGATGGCCGTTTGAGGCCTGTGGCATTTGCATAATGTTATTTCCGATTGTTGATATTGCCCGTCTGTATTGCATGAATTGTTGTGACGAAACTCGTATTGGCTATATGAGGCATGATGATAACTGGGGAGATCGAGAGCGTTGGACTCCGAGTACCAAACCCTAGTTACTAGTTAGGACCGACCCCACTCGTATATCCTACCCTACGCTAGGATTAGTGGTGAGCTTGCTGAGTCCTTGACTCACTGGCGTTGGTTGCCACCTTTTTCAGATCCAGGTCGCCAGTGATGGATGCGCCACCGATGCTTTTTGGTCTGCCGATCCAGATGGACACCCAGGTTACCCTCCATTTTGATATGCACGCTACCCTGTGGCATAGGCACGTGACGACCGTACTCGTAGATCAGGGAGGTCCGTATTTAGTGCCCCATAGATTCGAGGCTTGGTTTAGAGAGGGCCTACATGGCTTTGAGGGACCCCAGAGAGATTCCCCGATTCCCATGGAGGAGGACCCATTTTGGCTCCAGCCTGCAGAATATGGAGGCCAGGTGATCGACCCCGACCCGAAGCAGGAGTTGCCGTATCCAGGGCGCTCCGAGATAGATGGCCACGAGGAGGGCGATGCGATGGATACCGAGCAGGAGGATCCAGAGGAGGACCCTGTGGAGGATTCCGACGAGGAGGACTGAGTTATGGCAGAATCCCGATGTTTTGAGGATTAGTAGAGCGTAGGATGATCTACAGCTAGTGGTTTTCTTTTGGTAGTCTGTACCTAACGCTAATCGTATTTATGAAATGTTGTTTATGTTTATCTTGTCCATGCTACCCCTTTGCTATGTATGCTTGTGTGTATGGATAGGAGGCACGCTTCCGCAGGTATGAGAATTTGGCGCAAGTTGCGTCGTCTGGTCGCGACGAAGAGAAAGTATCCCTGGGCCGTCGCTTATCGTGAACCAGGCGAGCGCGAGGTGTATCTTCCGCAGGAACGGGATGCCGCGTTCCCGAGAAGGGATCCGGGGCGTGACATCACCGTTCGAGTGGTATCAGAGCAAGGTTAGCTCGATACGAGACCGTTCGAGGTTTGGAGTGATAAGGCTGATGATTTTGGGGTAGTTAGTTAGACAGACCCTAGACCTAAGGATTAGGAAGGGTAGAATGCATGATTTGATTGGCGCATGTGATTGCTTAGGGGAATTGATTGTCTAGAGTAACCTTGGGATAAGGTATTTCATGCTAAGCTGCAGGTGCGTCAGGACCTGAGGTAAGGTTCTATGGCAGAGCCCCATGAGTTGGGCGCTTGAATGCTGATTGCTGAATGTTAGTCCGTGAGGTATTGCATGTGATTGTATGCCTAGTCGGCTGTCGCGCGCTGCTTGACCATCATGCATTGCATGATTTCTACACCGAAAGCAAAATGGTTTAGAAATGGAAAATCATTGTTGAAAAAGGAGATTTGGATTTTGAAAGAAATGCATGCATTCATGTTGTTGGATTTGGTGACCGTCAGCCTGGTATGGAACAGGATTGACGGGACGTCTAAAAACTATGATGAAGCGTGGTATGGGACACGTGGAGTGGGATTCTCTTTGTCTATGAATTTCTTAGGACAACTGTTCGCACCAAGAAACGATGAGGGCGGGGAGTGGTCGCCGGGGCAAAAACCTGATCAAGGAAGCGGCTCCCGACAGGCTTCTAGTTGAGGTTACGAACAGAGTGGCCTGGGTTATGCATTTGCAGGGTTGAGTCTAGATGTCGACCGGGTTCAACTGCATTTAAGCTGCAGCGATTATTTACATGCATATACATGTCAGTGGACGCGACAGTAGACGAAAGCTTGGTTGCTAGATTTAGAGTTCCGGATTCCTGAATGGGAATTTCATTGTTTTAGGTGTGAGTGTTAGCAAGGATGAGCAATAGGGGCAGAAGACCGACTGCTGGTGCATCGAGCTCGAGGGCTCCTGAGTCTGAAGGGGACCCTAGGATCGAAGAGATGATGAGGGTCCTGACTGAAGTGAGTAACCTGATGGCTAGGCAAGCTGCTGAGAGAGCTGCCACTGTTGCCTAAGCAGCTGAGGCCGCCTTGGCCGCTGCGAATGGTGCCAATGGAGGCATTGGGCATGGAGATGGTGGACGTCAGACTCATCATATGGTGGAGCAATTTCTGAAATTGCAGCCGTCGAGGTTTGATGGCAGTGGTGGTCCAGAAGTAGCTGCCTTGTGGATCGAACAGCTTGAGAAGGCTTTTACTGTTCTGGGTTGCACCGATGAGGAGAAGGTTTCGTTGGCAACTTATCAGCTTCAAGGGACTGCAGATGACTGGTGGAAAGCCACCAGAGGACGAGTCTTTCCGGATGGTATGAGGCCGAGCTGGACCGCCTTCTGTACAGCATTCAATGGCAAGTATTTCTCTGAGGCAGCCTAGGAAAGGAAGATAGAAGAGTTCATCAGGCTCCGTCAAGGATCACTGACCGTGGACCAGTATGAAAGCGAATTTGCCAGGCTGTCCAAGTTCGCACGAAGGCTGATTGACGACCCATGGGATAAGGCCAGGAGATTCAGGGAAGGATTGAGGCCCGAGTTGAAGAGTATGATCATCGCCACTGGGCTAAGGGACTACAATGAGATCTATGAGCGAGCCCTGGCGATAGAGCGGGATCTGCAAGAAAAGGCCGCCGCACCTGGGTCGCGGTTTGTGCCAAGAGGGAACTTTAGAGACTTTGGCAAGAGGCCAATGAAGGACAACCGCAGGTTCGTTTCACCTGCAAGGAGAACCCTGGGAAAACCATCGTTCTCTGGGAATCAGGTTTGCCGTGACTGTGGCAGGAGGCATGGGAACAGCCCTTGCCCAAGGAAAACTGGAAGCTGCTTTGGATTTGGCCAAACGGGGCATATTCTGAGGAACTGCCCGAGGAAGGGTCAAAGACCCCCGTTTCAGCACCAACAACAGCAACAGCCGCAGATGGTGAACGCTCCGCAAGGAAACCAGAACCGTCCGCCTGCTCAGGGACGAGTATATGCAATGGCGCGCAAGGACACTGAGAATGCGCCGGGGGTGATCACAGGTACCGTTTCTCTTTGTGGTCATACCGCTTATGCCTTGTTTGATCCGGGAGCGTCGCACTCTTTCGTATCTACACGTTTTGTTGAGTTGTCTGGGATGAATGTTAAGCCATTGGATGTGACCTTGCATGTAACCACCCCGTTGAAGGATAGAGTAGTTGTTGCGTTAGGGTGTAAGGGGTGTAAGTTAGCTCTGGGCGATAGGCAAGAAGAAATTGACTTAGCTGTTCTGCCTATGTATGATTTTGATGTGATTGTTGGCATGGATTGGCTAGTTAGGCATGGTGCAGTGGTAGACTGTAGTAGGAGTATCATACAGCTAAACCCAGTAGGCCACCCTGGGTATGAATTTAAGGGAAATCGTGGAGGAACGTCGATTCCTTGGATCTCATCTTTAGAGGCGACCAAGTTAATGGATGAAGGTTGCCTGGGATTTTTGGCATCAGTATTAGATTCGTCTGCCCTAGAAATGAAGTTAGAAGAAGTGCCTGTAGTAAGTGAGTATCCAGATGTATTTCCTCAAGAGTTCCCGGGATTGCCACCTGAGCGTGAAGTAGAATTTATGATTGAATTGGCACCTGGAACGGAGCCGATCTCGAAAGCACCGCATGGGATGTCGTTATCGGAATTGAAGGAATTGAAGGTGCAAATGCAAGAGCTGCTGGATAAAGGATTTATCCGCCCCAGTGCTTCACCATGGGGAGCTCCGGTGCTGTTTGTTAAGAAAAAGGATGGATCACTAAGGCTGTGCATCGATTACAGACAGCTGAACCAAGTGACGATCAAGAATAAGTATCCTCTACCAAGGATTGATGACCTGTTCGACCAACTTCAAGGCGCTTGCGTGTTCTCCAAGATAGACCTAAGGACAGGCTATCACCAATTGAGGATTAAGAAGGAGGACGTGCCCAAGACTGCCTTTCGGACGAGGTATGGGCACTACGAGTTCACAGTTATGCCATTTGGATTGACGAACGCCCCAGCAGCATTTATGGACATGATGAATCAAGTATTCAAGGAGTTTCTAGATCAGTTCGTGATAGTCTTCATTGATGACATTTTGGTGTATTCGAAGAGCTCTGAGGACCACGAGGAACACCTAAGAATTGTCCTGCAGACGCTAAGGGAACACTCGCTGTATGCGAAGTTTAGTAAGTGTGAGTTTTGGTTAAGCAGAGTGGCGTTTCTTGGTCATATAGTATCTGGAGAAGGGATATCAGTGGACCCATCTAAGATTGAAGCCGTAGAGAAATGGCCGAGACCTACGACCGTGACGGAAGTGCGAAGTTTCCTTGGATTGGCTGGGTATTATAGACGCTTCGTGGAAAGATTCTCTGTGATAGCGTCTCCTCTGACGCGTTTGTTGAAGAAGGAAACAAAGTTTCAATGGACTGAGAAATGCGAGGAGAGTTTTCAGGAGTTGAAGGATCGATTGACGTCCGCACCAGTGTTGACCATCCCATCTGGACCTGGAGGGTTTGAGATATACAGCGATGCGTCATTAAGAGGATTGGGATGTGTCTTGATGCAGCATGGACGAGTAGTAGCTTATGCCTCTAGGCAGCTGAGGCTGCATGAGACGAATTACCCGACGCACGACTTGGAGTTAGCTGCCATAGTATTTGCATTGAAGATTTGGAGGCATTATCTGGTGGGAGAGAAATTCCAGATTTTTACGGACCATCAGAGTTTGAAGTATCTGTTCTCGCAGAAGGAGCTGAATATGAGGCAGCGTCGTTGGATGGAGTTGTTGAAGGACTACGACTGCGATATTTTGTACCATCCAGGAAAGGCGAATAAGGTGGCAAATGCTCTGAGTAGGAAGTCGAGCATTGCGCATATGATGGTCAAGGAGTGGACATTACTGGAGGAAATTAGAGACTCTGAGTTTAAGATGGAGGTTGGAAGCCTCTCGAGTCTGCTGGCTACCTTGCAGATCGAGCCAGAGATTTAGCTAAAGATCAAAGAGTTCCAGTCTACGGACCCCGAGATACAGAAGATTGTGTTAAGGAATGCAGAAGAGAGAAAGGCTGAGTTTCAAGTGACTGCTGACGGAACGTTGAAGTTTAGAGGACGTCTGTGCGTGCCTAATGACGAGGCGCTAAAAGAGAAGATTTTGTCTGAGGCGCACAGGAGTAACTACAGTATTCATCCAGGAAGTACAAAGATGTATCAGAATTTGCGTCAGCACTATTGGTGGAATGGTATGAAAGTGGACGTGGCTAAGCATGTAGCCAAGTGCTTGACCTGTCAGCAAGTAAAGGCACAGCATTGTAAGCCTGGATGACTGCTACAACCTTTGGAGATTCCAGAATGGAAATGGGAGCATGTCACTATGGATTTCGTGACAGGACTGCCGAGAAGTCAGAGAGGCAATGATTCGATCTGGGTAATCGTGGACAGACTGACGAAATCAGCGCACTTCATCGCAGTGCGAAAGGACTCTACGCTGGAAAGGTTGGCTGAGTTGTATGTGAGGCAGATTGTGAGGATTCATGGAGTGCCAGTAAGTATCGTATCTGATAGAGATCCTCGTTTCACCGCTACATTTTGGAAGAGTCTGCAGGGTGCTTTGGGAACAGAGTTGAGATTTAGTACAGCTTACCACCCTCAGACAGATGGTCAGTCGGAAAGGACGATACAGACCTTGGAAGACATGCTGAGAGCTTGTGTAACGATTTCAAAGGAGGTTGGGAAGAGCAGTTGCATTGGGTGGAATTTGCCTACAACAACAGTTACCAGCATAGTATCAGGATGGCACCATTTGAGGCATTGTATGGAAGGGCCTGTAGAACGCCAATCTGTTGGGACGAAGTTGGTGAGAAAAGCATAACAGGCCCAGAATTAGTGCAGCAGTCAGTTGAGGCAGTCAGAGTGATCAGAGACAGAATGAGGACTGCGCAGAGTAGGCAGAAGAGTTATGCAGACAAGAGACGTAAGCCATTGGAATTCCAAGTTGGAGATCATGTGTTTCTGAAGGTGTCGCCGATGCGAGGACTATCTCGGTTTGGCAAGAAAGGAAAGTTGAGTCCAAGATTTGTTGGGCCATTCGAGATCCTGGAGAAGATCGGGACACTGGCTTATCGTCTAGCATTGCCGCCGAACTTATCGCAGATTCATAATGTGTTTCATGTTTCAATGCTTCGATAGTACGAGCCGGACCCTGGCCATATACTCGATCATGAAGTCATTGAAATGGATGACCGCGTCTCATACGTGGAAAGGCCAGTAAGGATTGAAGATCGTAAGGAGCAAGTCTTAAGGAATAAGACGATTCCGCTGGTCAAGGTTATCTGGGAACACCATGGGACTGAAGGAGCGACTTGGGAAAGCGAGGACGAAATGAAGAAGAAGTACCCGTATTTGTTTGGGTAGCTCAGTGTAATTTCTGTTTTGTTGTAAGGGATGATGGATGTAAATTTCGAGGACGAAATTTTTAAAAGAAGGGAAGAATTGTAACAGTCTGAAAATTCGACCCAAATATCGGAATTTCTAAAGGAATGGAAACACTTCGTTAATACCCTCTGATCGACGCTCACTCAGGATTAGCTACCCTGAGATGACCAACCGAAGGGGAAAGGCTAACTGGGGAGAATTTTCCAAACAGCCGCCCGTTGGTCTGAGACAGAGACAGAGTCGTAAATTAATGAAATTGACCACGAAATGAAATCCGACTTCGGACAATCGAATTAGTAAGATAAACACAATTACGAAATAAAGTCAGTTTCAGAAATGTCGCCAGAAGGGCAGACAGCCGGTGTACGTCGAGAAGCAAGACGTCAATGGAAAATTACCGAAATGCCCCCGGTAAATGCTCAGTCCTTAGGATTAATAGAATTAGGATTTTTGAGAGTAGGTTCGACTAATCGAAATCAAATCCTGTCTGAAATTCGTTCGCGCTCGAGACCCGATCGGTGCATTTGGCACGCAAATCGAGGCAAGTCAAATCAGTTGTCAAATCAATCGATGTCTTGTCAATCAATCAATCAAATCCATCGGTCAATCATGGCACAATTTCCAAGGCAATCCATCAAGTCAATGTCAAGTACACATGTCTTGTAAAATTCAAATCAAGGTCACTATTCACTTACTATTCACCTCACCTAACATACTACCCCCTCTCACTTAAGTCTCTTCTCTCTCTCTCCTCCCTCATTCTCTCATTTTCGGCCACCCTCCTCTCTCCCCCTCTCCCGAAATCTCTCTCAACTCTCTCGGTTCACTCCCTCCCCCGTCGGCCACCGTCGCCCGCCTCAAGCCGCCATCTTCCTCCGTCGTCACCACCTCGAGGTAAGCCTCTTCTCCTCCTTACCTTGTTGTCCCATGGCCATGAGAGCCTCTTGAGACCGCCCCTCAACCTCACCGTCTATCTCTCTCTCTCGGTGATCTTCGTGTAGCCGCCACCGTCGTCGTCATTAATCACCTTCGTTCGGCCACCGCCGGCCACCACCGTCCACGAACGCACTTTGGTAAGCCTTCTAACTCATCTCTCTCCCTTGTCCACCGCCCCTTAAATCTTGCCATTTGACCGAACCAACCCCAAACTTCCTCGTAGGCCGTGAACCACATTCGGCCGTTCCTCGCTCCGTCATCCGTCGTTGTAGATTTCGGTCCAACTAAGGTAAGCTTCACTACTAACTCTAGCTTAGGTTAGTCGTATATGCATGTAAGAGGACAAATTAGGGGTTGGTTAGGCTTGATATGAGGCTAAGATGAGATTAATGTGCAACTTACCTTAGGCTATCTTGTGGGAATCTTGTTTGGGCCGTATGAGGGGGCCGGTAGTTCGCGAATTGGGCTGGAAAAATGTGAATGTGGGCTGTGAGGGATGGCTTAGGTGTGTGATGGAGAGGCCGTGGGGTGTTAATGGGCTTAGAGGGCTCAAATTGCACTAATTTGATCAAAAACAAGCTATTGGGCCAAGATACAACTATTGGGCTTGCTTATGGACGAGATTAACAATCAAAAAGGGGCTTGAACACATGATTAATGTGCTGTGTTGTTGGGTTTAGGCGTGTATTTAATGGGCCAAAGGGGACTAATGGGCTTGGAAGCTTTAAAATCAAGTAATTGGGCCAGAACTAATCAACATGGGCCTAATCTAGCTAGTGGGTCACTAATGCACGAAAACCCACTTAAATTGGGCCTAAATTAAGTCCATGAAAATTAAAGAATGAAACCCAAAAATGTATATGGGCTTGGGTACTCAAATTGGGCCTAAAATAATGAATATGGGCTTGAATAGTAAACCTTTAGAAATGGGCTTGGGCCTTGCACGAAATTAATAAAATAATAGGCCCAACCCATATGAATTAATTTAAGAATTAATTATTGGACCTCAACTATTGAAGTGGGCCTTAGGCCCAGTCGAACTTAGCTTGATTAATTAGAGGTTCTTAATTAGATTAGACCTTGGTTTATATGGGTTTGATTAACGAGTTGCCCTTGAGTAAGTGATGACAATGGCAGACTCTTGTATGAGATGTAAGGCGAATTTAGATGATCGAGACTTTGAAAGTAGAGGCCTACGACCCATGTCTGTTTGGTTGATGAACGTGAGGTTCACTGATCGATTGAATGATGTGCTCTACTCCTGCACTTGTATTTATTTGCATGCATGCTCTGTGTTGAGTTATTGATGTGATCATCTGGGCCCTGCATACATTCAGAGCATTGCATGAGTCACTGGGAATGTGACATGAGATTGTGCCCTGAAGGGAAGTGGAGAGAAAAGGGAGACCAACGTAAGGCGTCAGAAACGCAGTGTGGTACGGGCCTATGTGGCACCGAGAATTATGCCGTGTGGCACTGTTGGTAGCGCCCTAATGGGAGATGGAGAGAAAAGGGAGGCCAGCATAAGGCGTCCGAGACGCAGTGTGGCATGCCGTGTGGCACCGTTGGTAGAGCCCTGATGGGAATTGGAGTGATAGGCGGGCTGATCCATGGGATCTGTGATGGCCGTTTGAGGCTTGTGGCATTTGCATAATGTTATTTCCGATTGTTGATATTGCCCGTCTGTATTGCATGAATTGTTGTGACGAAACTCGTATTGGCTATATGAGGCATGATGATAACTGGGGAGATCGAGAGCGTTGGACTCCGAGTACCAAACCCTAGTTACTAGTTAGGACCGACCCCACTCGTATATCCTACCCTACGCTAGGATTAGTGGTGAGCTTGCTGAGTCCTCGACTCACTGGCGTTGGTTGCCACCTTTTTCAGATCCAGGTCGCCAGTGATGGATGCGCCACCGATGCTTTTTGGTCTGCCGATCCAGATGGACACCCAGGTTACCCTCCATTTTGATATGCACGCTACCCTGTGGCATAGGCACGGGACGACCGTACTCGTAGATTAGGGAGGTCCGTATTTAGTGCCCCATAGATTCGAGGCTTGGTTTAGAGAGGGCCTACATGGCTTTGAGGGACCCCAGAGAGATTCCCCGATTCCCATGGAGGAGGACCCGTTTTGGCTCCAGCCTGCAGAATATGGAGGCCAGGTGATCGACCCCGACCCGAAGCAGGAGTTGCCGTCTCCAGGGCGCTCCGAGATAGATGGCCACGAGGAGGGCGATGCGATGGATACCAAGGAGGAGGATCCAAAGGAGGACCCTGTGGAGGATTCCGACGAGGAGAACTGAGTTATGGCAGAATCCCGATGTTTTGAGGATTAGTAGAGCGTAGGATGATCTACAGCTAGTGGTTTTCTTTTGGTAGTCTGTACCTAACGCTAATCGTATTTATGAAATGTTGTTTATGTTTATCTTGTCCATGCTACCCCTTTGCTATGTATGCTTGTGTGTATGGATAGGAGGCACGCTTCCGCAGGTATGAGAATTTGGCGCAAGTTGCGTCGTCTGGTCGCGACGAAGAGAAAGTATCCCTGGGCCGTCGCTTATCGTGAACCAGGCGAGCGTGAGGTGTATCTTCCGCAGGAACGGGATGCCACGTTCCCGAGAAGGGATCCGGGGCGTGACAAGCAGACAGCCGGTGAACGTCGAGAAGCAAGACGCGATTGGAAAATTACCGAAATCCCCCGGTAAATGCTCAGTCCTTAGAATTAGTTGAATTAGGATTTTTGAGAGTAGATTCGGTAAATCGAAGTCAAATCCTGTCTAAAATTCGTTCGCGCTCGGGACCCGATCGGTGCATTTGGCACGCAAATTGAGACAAGTCAAATCAGTTGTCAAATCAATCGATGTCTTGTCAATCCATCAATCACATCCATCGGTCATTCATGGTTCAATTTCCAAGGCAATCTCTCAATCAAATCAAGGGGCATGTCAAAGTACAAACATCTTGTCCCTAACACTATTACCCCATTACCTAACCCCATTACCTCTTGATTTTGAATTTTCACCAAAGCTATATCATAGTCTCTCTCTCTCCTCACCTCATTTTTTCGGCCGGCCACTCTTCCTCACCTCCCTCACACTCTCGTGCTCTCTATCTCTCAATCTCTCTCGGCCCTAGCTCGTCCGGCCGTCCCTCCAACGCCGTCCGTCGTTCCTCACCGCCGCGGGCTTCCACCACCAGCCACCTCCACGTCTAGGTAAGCCTCCCATCTCACTCTTCTCTTGTTTCCATGGTGGAATGTCGTCGTTTGAGCCCCGGAGCAGCCCCCCCTCTCCCCTTCGTTCTACCGTCCGCCGTTGGAGCCGTAGGTGCTCCGGCCACCATGGCTTGATCCCTTTGGTCCCTCACTCTCTTTAATGTTCTAAGCTACCATTCTAGGCCCCTTGAAGGTCGTGGAACAGCCGAGACCAACCTCGCCGCCGCTCCCTTCTTCCGTCGGCGGAGAACCCCATTTGACCGTTCGGTGTCCGAGCTTCCTCCACCATTCGTCCCAGCCATTTTCGGTAAGCTCTACCCCTAATCTTGGTTTAGGTTAGTTGTATATGTATGTGAAATGTGATCTAGAGGGCTGTCCATGATGGTTTATAGAAGAAATTGCATGATTAAAGGTTAGGCAAGTTATGTTAGTTGAGGTGATTAGTATGTTAGGTTAAACTAAGAGCTTAGAGACTTGGAGAGGGCTGGAAATTTGGTATTCAAGGCTGTGGGAGTTCGGTTTGGGCGTGTATGGGGTGGCCGAAGTGTATTAGTGGGCTCGGGAAATTGAATAAGGCAAGTTGGGCTTAAAATAAGCTAACGGGCCGAAGATATTCCAAAGGACTCGCCCATGGACGAAACTAACAACTTGAACGGGCCTGAAAAACGTGAATTGTGGGCTGCAAGTGCGGGCTTAGGCGTGTACTTAAAGGGCAAAAGGGAACTAATGGGCTTGGAAGCTTTAAATTCAAGTAATTGGGCCTAACCTAACTAGTGGGCCACTAATGGACGAAAATCCACTTAAATTGGGCCTAAATTAAGTCCATGAATATTTAAGAATGAAACCCAAAAGTGTATATGGGCTTGGGTTATCAATTTGGGCCTAAAATAATGGAAATGGGCTTAAATAGTAATTCCTTAAAAATGGGCTTGGGCCTCACGCGAAATTAATAAAATAATAATAGGCCCAACCCATATGATTTAAGTTAAGAATTAATTATTGGACCTCAACTATTGAAGTGGGCCTTAGGCCCAGTCGAACTTAACTTAATTAATTAGACCCTTACTTAGGTTAAACCTTGGTTTATATGGGCTCGACTAATGGGTTGCCCTTGGGTACGTAATGGTATGGTAGAATCTTGTATGAGATGTAAGGCGAACTTAGATGATCGAAACTTTGCGAGTAGAGGCATTTGGTCTATGTCTGCTTGACTCGATGAACATGAAATTTTACTAGACGTTCGATTGAGGTACTCTATTCTTGTACTTGTGTACTTTGGCATGCATGCTCAGTCTTTGAATTACTGATGCAATCGTTTGGGCCCCGCATACATTCAGAGCATTGCATGAGTCACCGAAGATGTGACATGAGAATGTGCCCAAGATGCGGAAATGGAGAGAAAAGGGAGACCAATGTAAGGCGTCTGAAACGCAGTGTGGTATTTGCCGTGTGGCACTGAGATTGAGCCCTGATGGGAATTGGAGTGATAGGCGGGCTGATCCATGGGATCCGTGATGGCCGCTTGAGGCCTGCAGCATTGTATGACATGATTGCTGATTGTTTGACATTGCCCGTCTGTATTGTACAACTTGTATTATTATGTGGTTCGTGTTGATTACGATGAGTTATAGTATCTGGGGAGATCGAGAGTGGTTGGACCCTGAACCCTGAAACCTAGATATTGGTTAGGACCGACCCCACTTGTATATCCTACCCTACGCTAGGATTAGTGGTGAGCTTGCTGAGTCCTCGACTCACTGGCGTTGGTTGCCTCCTTTTACAGATCCAGGTCACCAGTGATGGCCGATCCGCCGATTCTTTTTGGACTACCGATTCAGATGGACACTCACATCACCCTCCATTTTGACATGCACGCTACCCTGTGGCATAGGCATGTGACGACTGTACTAGTAGATCAGGGTGGACCCTACCTTGTACCCCATAGGTTCGAGGCTTGGTTTAGAGAGGGCCTTCATGGCTTTGAGGGACCCCAAAGAGATTCCCCGATACCCATGGAGGAGGACCCATTCTGGCTGCAGCCTGCCGAGTATGGAGGCCAGGTGATCAATCCCGACCCACTGCAGGAGTTGCCGTCCCCGGGACGATCTGAGATTGATGGCCACGAGGAGGGCGATGCCATGGATACAGATGAGGAGGATCCAGAAGAGGACCCCGTGGAGGATTCCGACGAGGAGCCTGAGGAGGACTGAGTTTCTAATGCTGGTTTGGTATTTTAATATCTATGAGAGCGTAGGTTAGGCAGCTGGTTGTGGTTTCTTTTTGAGGTCTGTACCTAACGCTTGATATGTATATAATGCTGTTTGTATTTACTCTGTCTATGCTACCCTCTGTTCTGTATGCTTGTATGTATGGTTAGGAGGCACGTTTCCGCAGGTTCGTAAGTTTATTGAGGACGCGTCGTCTGGTTGCGACGAAGAGATTCATCCTGGGCCGTCGAACTTTGGAAACCAGGCGAGCGCGAGATGTATCTTCCGCAGGGACGGGATGCTGCGTTCCCGAATAAGGATCCGGGGCGTGACAGCAGGAGTTGCCGTCCCCGGGATGAACTGAGATTGATGGTCACGAGGAGGGCGATGCCATGGATACAGACGAGGAGGATCCAGAAGAGGACCCCGTGGAGGATTCCGAAGAGGAGCCAGAGGAGGACTGAGTCCCTGGCAGTGGTTTAGCGTTTTGATGTTAGGTTGAGCGTAGGTAGGTTTGTAGTTGGTGGTTTCTTTTGGGGTCTGTACCTAACGCTTTATATGTATATAATGCTGTGTGTATTTACTCTGTCTATGCTACCCTTTGCTTTGTATGCTTGTGTGGATGGATAGGAGGCACGCTTCCGCAGGTATGAAAGTTCGTTGAAGGCCGCGTCGTCTGGTTGCGACGAAGTGAAAAATTTCCTAGGCCGTCGCATATCGTGAACCAGGCGAGTGCGAGGTGTATCTTCCGCAGGAACGGGATGCCGCGTTCCCGAGTGGGGATCAGGGGCGTGACAGTATCAGAATGGCACCATTTGAGGCACTGTATGGAAGGGCCTACAGAACTCCAATTTGTTGGGACGAGGTTGGTGAGAAAAGTATAACAGACCCGGAGTTAGTTCAGCAGCCAGTTGAGGCAGTTAAAGTGATCAGGGACAGACTGAGAACCGCTCAGAGCAGGCAGAAAAGTTATGCAGACAGGAGACGTAAACCGTTGGAGTTTCAAGTAGGAGATCACGTCTTCCTAAAGGTGTCACCGATGCGAGGACTATCTCGGTTTGGCAAGAAAGGAAAGCTGAGTCCAAGATTTGTTGGACCATTCGAGATTTTGGAAAAGATCGGGACACTGGCTTATCGGCTAGCACTGCCGCCGAATTTGTCGCAGATTCACAACGTGTTTCATGTATCGATGCTTCGGAAGTACGAGCCGGACCCTGGCCATATACTCGATCATGAAGTCATTGAAATGGATGACCGCGTCTCGTACGTGGAAAGGCCAGTAAGGATTGAAGATCGTAAGGAGCAGGTCTTGAGGAACAAGACAATACCGCTGGCAAGGTTATCTGGGAGCATCATGGGACTGAAGGAGCGACTTGGGAAAGCGAGAACGAAATGAAGAAGAAGTATCCGTATTTGTTTGAGTAGCTCAGTGTAATTTCTATTTTGTTGTAAGGATTGATGGATGTAAATTTCGAGGACGAAATTTTTATAAGAAGGGAAGAATTGTGACAATCTGAAAATTCGACCCGATTTTCGGAAATTCTAAATGAATGGAAATACTTCGTTAATACACTCTGATCGACGTTCACTCAGGATTAGCTACCCTGAGTTGACCAACCGAAGGGGAAAGGCTATCTGGGAAGAATTTTCCAAACAGCCGCCCGTTGGTCTGAGATAGAGACAGAGTCGTTATTTAATGAAATTGACCACAAAATAAAATCCGACTTTGGACAATCGAACCAGTAAGATAAACACAATTAAGAAATGAAGTCAGTTTCAGAAATGTCGCCAGAAGGGCAGACCGCCGGTGTACGTCGTGAAGCAAGACGTGATTGGAAAATTTTCGAAATGCCCCTGGTAAATGCTCAGTCCTTAGGATTAGTTGAATTAGGATTTTTGGGAGTAGATTCGGTAAATCGAAACCAAATCTTGTCTGAAATTCGTTCGCGTTCGGGACCCGATCGGTGCATTTGGCACGCAAATCGAGACAAGTCAAATCAGTTGTCAAATCAATCGATGTCTTGTCAATCAAACAATCACATCATGGCACAATTTCCAAGAATGTCAACCCATCAATCCATCAAGTAAATCAAGTGTCATTCAAGCATAGTAAACATCATATCCCTAACACTATTACCTCATTACCTACCCCACTAACCCATTTGAATTTGACTTAAGCCTTGCCTTCTCTCTCTCCTCCCTCACTCTCTCATTTTTCGGCAACACCCTCACTCCTCTCTCCCTCCCGAAAGCTCTCTCTCCCTCTCCTCCTTTCCTTCTTCGTCGGCCGCCCGTGAAGCTCCGCCCGTTGCCGCCGTCGTTCCACCATCACCGACCGCCGTTCGGCCCTCCACGCCATCGCCATCCTCATAGCTTCTCTTGGTAAGTCTTCTAAGCCCTCTCCCTCTCATTTCCGTGGAAGAACAGCCCCTTATGGACGCCCAAACAGCCCCCTTTCCGTCATCGTTTCGCTCGTCGTCTTGTTTCAACTTGGACCCGAACTTGCCCCACCTTGTTCCCTTGCATTCCTCACGTCCTTGGCTTGGTAAATGGTTTTCTTAGGGCCCTTGGAACCCCCGTGAAACCGCCGGAACAGCCCGGACCAGCCGCCAAGTCGCCGTTCCTTTCCGTCGACCGTGAGCTCCGTTCGGCCGTCCGGTGTCCCTTGCCGTTCCGTCGTCCTTCCCATCCCATTTTCGGTAAGCTCTACTGCTAATCTTGGTTTAGGTTAGTAGTATATGTATGTGGAATGTGATATAGAGGGCTGTCCATGATGACTTATAGAGGAAATTGCATGATTAAGGCATAAGCTAGTTGTGTTAGTTTGAGTGATTAGTTTGTTGGGCTAAACCATAGGCTTAGCGACTTGAAGGGGGATGAAAATTATGCATGTTGGGCTGCAAGTGAGTGATGTGGGCGAGTGAAATGTGGGCCGGGCGAAATGAGTGGGCCTCGAGGTTTAATTTGGACCATTTAGACCTAAAATAAGCTAACGGGCCTAAGATACCCTAATGGACTTGCTAATGGACGAGATTAACAATCTGAATGGGCCCCGAAAACATGATTAGTGGGCTGATTTAGTGGGCTTAGGCGTGTACCTTAATGGGCCAAAATGAGTAATTGGGCTTGGGGATCCAAATTCTAAGCTAAGTGGACCTAAACTAATTCAATTGGACCCTAATTGTATTGTGGGCTTTAATGGATGAAAATTTAGACTAATTGGGGCCGAATTATAATTTAGAATATTAAATATGAGGCCCAATAATGTATATGGGTTTAGGACAGCAAATTGGGCCTAAGGTAGTCGAATCGGGCTCAATCGGTTAATTTTTAAGATTGGGCCTAGGCCTTGCACGAATTTAAGATAATAATGGGCCCAAACCATATATTTAATTTAAGAAACAACTTATGGGTCTCAAACCTTGAAGTGGGCCTTAGGCCCAGTCGAACTTAACTTAATTAATTAGACCCCTACTTAGGTTAAACCTTGGTTTATATGGGTTCAATTAGGGGATCGCCTATGGTGAGCAATAGTATGACCGGATCGCGAGTAAGATGTTAATGCGAGCCTAGATGATCGAGAATCTGAATGTATAGCACTAGCTTTATGATCGTGTGGCATGATGAACTTGTGATCTATTTGACGATCAGTTGATGTGTTGTGATCTTGTGCTTGTATACTTTAGCATGCATGCTCTGTGTTGATTTATTGATGCAATCATTTGGGCCCCACATACATTCAGAGCATTGCATGAGTCACCGGAGTTGTGACATGAGATTGTGCCCAGAGGGGAAATGGAGAGAAAAGGGAGACCAACGTAAGGCGTCAGAAACGCAGTGTGGTATTTGCCGTGTGGCACTGAGATTGAGCCCTGATGGGAATTGGAGGGATAGGCGGGCTGATCCGTGGGATCCGTGATGGCCGCTTGAGGCCTACAGCATTGCACGACATGATTGCTGATTGCTTGATATTGCCCGTCTGCATTGTATAACTTGTATTATTATGAGGTTCGTGTTGATTACGATGACATATAGTATCGTGGGAGATCGAGAGTGGTTGGTCTCTGAACCCTGAACCCTAGATACTGGTTAGGACCGACCCCACTTGTATATCCTACCCTACGCTAGGTTTAGTGGTGAGCTTGCTGAGTTCTCGACTCACTGGTGGTGGTTACTGTCACGCCCCGGATCCCTTCTCGGGAATACGGCATCCCGTTCCTGCGGAAGATACACCTCGCGCTCGCCTGGTTCACGATAAGCGACGGCCCAGGGATACTTTCTCTTTGTCGCGACCAGACGACGCAACTTGCGCCAAATTCTCATACCTGCGGAAGCGTGCCTCCTATCCATACACACAAGCATACATAGCAAAGGGGTAGCATGGACAAGATAAACATAAACAACATTTCATAAATACGATTAACGTTAGGTACAGACTACCAAAAGAAAACCACTAGCTGTAGATCATCCTACGCTCTATTAATCCTCAAAACATCGGGATTCTGCCATGACTCAGTCCTCCTCGTCGGAATCCTCCACAGGGTCCTCCTCTGGATCCTCCTCCTCGGTATCCATCGCATCGCCCTCCTCGTGGCCATCTATCTCGGAGCGCCCTGGAGACGGCAACTCCTGCTTCGGGTCGGGGTCGATCACCTGGCCTCCATATTCTGCAGGCTGGAGCCAAAATGGGTCCTCCTCCATGGGAATCAGGGGATCTCTCTGGGGTCCCTCAAAGCCATGTAGGCCCTCTCTAAACCAAGCCTCGAATCTATGGGGCACTAAATAAGGACCTCCCTGATCTACGAGCACAGTCGTCACATGCCTATGCCACAGGGTAGCGTGCATATCAAAATGGAGGGTAACCTGGGTGTCCATCTGGATCGGCAGACCAAAAAGCATCGGTGGCGCATCCATCACTAGCGACCTGGATCTGAAAAAGGTGGCAACCAACGCCAGTGAGTCGAGGACTCAGCAAGCTCACCACTAATCCTAGCGTAGGGTAGGATATACGAGTGGGGTCGGTCCTAACTAGTAACTAGGGTTTGGTACTCGGAGTCCAACGCTCTCGATCTCCCCAGTTATCATCACGCCTCATATAGCCAATACGACTTTCGTCACAACAATTCATGCAATACATACGGGCAATATCGACAATCAGCAATAACATTATGCAAATGCCACAGGCCTCAAACGGCCATCACAAATCCCATGGATCAGCCCGCCTATCACTCCAATTCCCATCAGGGCTCTACCAATAGTGCCACACGGCATGCCACGCTGCGTCTCGGACGCCTTATGCTGGCCTCCCTTTTCTCTCCATCTCTCATCAGGGCGCTACCAACAGTGCCACACGGCATAATTCTCGGTGCCACATAGGCCCGTACCACACTGCGTTTCTGACGCCTTACGTTGGTCTCCCTTTTCTCTCCATTTCCCCTCAGGGCACAATCTCATGTCATATTCCCAGTGACTCATGCAATTCTCTGAATGTATGCAGGGCCCAGATGATCACATCAATAATTCAACACAGAGCATGCATGCCAATAATCATAAGTGCAAGACAGAGCACATCAATCGACCAACTGATACATCTCATGATCAACGAGCCAAGCAGACGTAGATCAATTATCTCTATCCACAAAGTTTCGATAATCCAAGTCCGCCTTACATCTTAAACAAAAGTCTACTATACTATCAATTATCCAAGGACAATCCACTAATCGAGCCCATATAAACCAAGGTCTAATTTGATGAAGGGCCTCTAATTACTCAAGCTAAGTTCGACTGGGCCTAAGGCCCACTTCAATAGTTGAGGTCCAATGATTAATTCTTAAATTAATTCATATGGGTTGGGCCTATTATTTTATTAAATTCGTGTGAGGCCCAAGCCCATTTCTAAAGGTTTACTATTCAAGCCCATATTCATTATTTTAGGCCCAATTTGAATACCCAAGCCCATATACATTTTTGGGTTTTATTCTTTAATGTTCATGGACTTAATTTAGGCCCAATTTAAGAGGATTTTCGTCCATTAGTGGCCCACCAGCTAGATTTGGCCCATTTTGATTAGTTTTGGCCCAATTACTTAATTTTAAAGCTTTCAAGCCCATTAGTTCCCTTTTGCCCTTTAAGTACACGCCGAAGCCCACATTTGCAGCCCACTAATCATGTTTTCAAGGCCCATTCGGATGGTGGATATCAACCCTTAGTAAGTCCATTAGTTGTATTTAGGCCCGGTAGCTCGTATTAGGTCCGATTCAAGTGATTTAAGTCTCGAAGCCCATTAATCCCTCTCGGTCCACCCTATACATGCCTAGACCGAATTTCCACAGCCTTGTATACCACATTTCCAGCCCTCTATAAGCCTCCAAACTCTTAGTTTAACCCCTTGCACCATGCATATAACGCAACCTTACTTGTCTAGGCTTGAACCATGCAATCTCTTTACTAAAATCATCATAATCGGCCTCAATTAACATTCCACAAATGTATATTACTAACCTAAACAAAGATTAGGGGTAGAGCTTACCGGATATGAGTTGGAAATGACGACGACGCGAGGCGGAGCAAGGAACGGCCGGTTGGAGCTCACGGCTTAGGGAGGGAAGCGGCGGCAACGGTGGCTGTTCCGGCGGTTCCACGGAGTTCCAAGGGTCCTAAGGTGACCATTTGCCAAGCCAAAGACATGGGGAATGCAAGGGAACAAGGTGGGACAAGTTCGGGTTCAAATGGAAGCAAAACGACGAAGGAAACGACGATGGAAGGAGTGGGCTGTTTCGGGCATTACATGGGCATTCAAGCCGTGGAATGCAAGGGAGATGAGTTAGGGAGACTTACCAAGGTGAGGACAAGGGCTGGTGGTGGCGGAATGGGCGGCGGCTCGCGGCGGCAACGGGCGGACGGACGGCGGAGGGAGAGAAAGCCGAGAGAGAGAAGGTGAGGGAGAGAGGAAAAAGAAGGAGAAGTGAATGGGAAGAGAGAGAGGGAGGGTCGGCCGAAGGTCTTAAGGGAGAGGGGAGAGAGAGATTATAGAAAAATAAGAAAATCAAGAGAAAATCAAGATGATGGGAGTTGGTGGCATGAATAGTGACATGGATTGATTTTGTACTTTGACGTGTTGATTGACATTCTTGGGAATTGAACCATGATTGACTTGCCTTGGAAATTGTGCCATGATGTGATTGATTGATTGACAAGACATTTGATTGATTTGACTTGCCTCGATTTGCGTGCCAAATGCACCGATCGGGTCTCGAGCGCGAACGAATTTTAGACAGGATTTGATTTCGATCGACCGAATCTACTCTCAAAAATCCTAATTCTATTAATCCTAAGGACTGAGCATTTACCGGGGGCATTTCGGTAATTTTTCATTGACGTCTTGCTTCTCGACGTACACCGGCTGTCTGCCCTTCTGGCGACATTTCTGAAACTGACTTTATTTCTTAATTGTGTTTGTCTTACTAATTCGATTGTCCGAAGTCGGATTTCATTTCGTGGTCAATTTCATTGAATAATGACTCTGTCTCTGTCTCAGACCAACGGGCGGCTGTTTGGAAAATTCTCCCCAGTTAGCCTTTCCCCTTCGGTTGGTCATCTCAGGGTAGCTAATCCTGAGTGAGCGTCGATCAGAGGGTATTAACGAAGTGTTTCCATTCCTTTAGAAATTCCGATATTTGGGTCGAATTTTCAGACTGTTACAGTTACCTTCCTTTTTCAGATCCCAGACGCTAGTGATGGCTGCACCCCCGATGCTTTTTGGACTGCCGATTCAGATGGATACTCACATCACCCTCCATTTTGATATACACGCTACTCTATGGCATAGGCATGTGACGACTATACTAGTAGATCAGGGTGGACCGTACCTAGTACCCCATAGGTTCGAGGCGTGGTTTAGAGAGGGCCTTCATGGCTTTGAGGGACCCCAGCGAGATTCCCCGATACCCATGGAGGAGGACCCATTCTGGCTGCAGCCTGCTGAGTATGGGGGCCAGGTGATCAACCCCGATCCAGTGCAGGAGTTGCCGTCCCCCGGGCGTTCCGAGATTGATGGCCACGAGGAGGGCGATGCCATGGACCCCGAGGAGGAGGACCCGGAGGAGGACCCAGTGGAGGATTCCGACGAGGAGCCGGAGGAGGACTGAGTCCCTAGCAGTGGTTTAGTGTTTTGGAGTTTGCATGAGCGTAGGTTGGTCTGTAGGTTGTGGTTTCTTTTTGGGGTCTGTACCTAACGCTTGATATGTATATAATGCTGTTTGTATTTACTCTGTCTATGCTACCCTTTGCTATGTATGCTTGTGTGTATGGATAGGAGGCACGCTTCCGCAAGTATGAAAGTTCGTTGAAGGCCGCGTCGTCTGGTTGCGACGAAGTGAAAACATCTCCTGGGCCGTCGCATATCGTAAACGAGGCGAGCGCGAGGTGTATCTTCCGCAGGAACGGGATGCCGCGTACCCGAGTAGGGATCAGGGGCGTGACAGCGGCTGTTTGGGAAATTCTTCCCAGATAGCCTTTCCCCTTCGGTTAGTCATCTCAGGGTAGCTAATCCTGAGTGAGCGTCGATCAGAGTGTATTAACAAAGTATTTCCATTCATTTAGAAATTCCGATAATTGGGTCGAATTTTTAGACTGTCATATCAGAGCGTCTGAACCTTGGACCGTGAACCCTAATTTACTGGACAGGACCGACCCCTCTTGTATACCCTACCCTACCCTACGCTAGGTTTAGTGGTGAGTTTGCTGAGTCCTCGACTCACTGGTGGTGGTTACCTTCCTTTTCAGATCCTGGACACCAGTGATGGCTGCACTGTCACGCCCCGAACCCCCATTCGAGAACACGGCATCCTGTTCCTGCGGAAGATACACCTCGCACTCGCCTGGTTCACGATATGCGACGGCCCAGGAAATTTTTCACTTCGTCGCAACCAGACAACGCGTCCTTCAACGAACTCTCATACCTGCGGAAGCGTGCCTCCTATCCATCCACACAAGCATACAAAGCAAAGGGTAGCATAGACAGAGTAAATACAAACAGCATTATATACATATCAAGCGTTAGGTACAGACCCCAAAAAGAAACCACAACCTGCTGCCTAACCTACGCCCTCACTAACATCAAAATACTAGACCAGCATCAGAAACTCAGTCCTCCTCAGGCTCCTCGTCAGAATCCTCCACGGGGTCCTCTTCTGGATCCTCCTCGTCTGTATCCATGGCATCGCCCTCCTCGTGGCCATCAATCTCAGATCGTCCCGGGGACGGCAACTGCTGTAGTGGGTCGGGGTCGATCACCTGGCCTCCATACTCAGCAGGCTGCAGCCAGAATGGGTCCTCCTCCATGGGTATCGGGGAATCTCGCTGGGGTCCCTCAAAGCCATGAAGGCCCTCTCTAAACCAAGTCTCAAACCTATGGGGCACTAAGTAAGGACCTCCCTGATCTACGAATACAGTCGTCACATGCCTATGCCACAGGGTAGCGTGCATATCAAAATGGAGGGTGATGTGAGTGTCCATCTGAATCGGCAGTCCAAAAAGCATCGGCGGAGCGGCCATCACTGGTGACCTGGATCTGAAAAAGGAGGCAACCAACGCCAGTGAGTCGAGGACTCAGCAAGCTCACCACTAATCCTAGCATAGCGTAGGATATACAAGCGGGGTCGGTCCCAACCAATATCTAGGTTTCAGGGTTCAGGGTCCAACCACTCTCGATCTCCCCAGATACTATAACTCATCGTAATCAACACGAACCACATAATAATACAAGTTGTACAATGCAGACGGGCAATGTCAAACAATCAGCAATCATGTCATACAATGCTGCAGGCCTCAAACGGCCATCACGGATTCCATGGATCAGCCCGCCTATCACTCCAATTCCCATCAGGGCTCAATCTCAGTGTCACACGGCAATTACCACACTGCGTTTCAGACGCCTTACGTTGGTCTCCCTTTTCTCTCAATTTCCCCATCTTGGGCACATTCTCATGTCACATCTTCGGTGACTCATGCAATGCTCTGAATGTATGCAGGGCCCAAATGACCACATCAACAGTTCAACACAGAGCATGTATGCCAAAAAAACATAAGTGCAGGAGCGGAGTATGTCATTCAGCCATTCAATCGATCTCTTGTTCATCGAGTCAAGTAGACATAGGTCAAATGCCTCTACACACGAAGTTTCGATCATCTAAGTTCGCCTTACATCTCATACATGATTCTACCATACCATTACTTACCCAAGGGCAACCCATTAATCGAGCCCATATGAACCAAGGTCTAATCTAATTAAGGTTCTTCAATTAATCGAGCTAAGTTCGACTGGGCCTAAGGCCCACTTCAATAGTTAAGGTCCAATAATTGATTCTTTACTTAAATCATATGGGTTGGGCCTATTATTATTTTATTAATTTCGTGTGAGGCCCAAGCCCATTTTTAAGGAATTACTATTTAAGCCCATTTCCATTATTTTAGGCCCAAATTGATAACCCAAGCCCATATACACTTTTGGGTTTCATTCTTAAATATTCATGGACTTAATTTAGGCCCAATTTAAGTGGATTTTTGTCCATTAGTGGCCCATTAGTTAGGTTAAGCCCATTTTGTTTAATTTTGGCCCAATTACTTGAATTTAAAGCTTCCAAGCCTCAATTGGTGATAGCCTGTCCTTAGGTCTATCTTGGAGAACACACATGCGCCTTGAAGTTGGTCAAACAGGTCATCAATCCTTGGCAGAGGATACTTGTTCTTGATCGTCACTTGGTTCAGCTGTCTGTAGTCGATGCACAGTCTTAGCGATCCATCTTTCTTCTTAACAAACAGCACCGGAGCTCCCCATGGCGAAGCACTGGGGCGGATAAATCCTTTATCCAGCAGTTCCTGCATCTGTACCTTCAACTCTTTTAACTCAGACAACGACATCCTATACGGTGCTTTCGAGATCGGCTCTGTTCCAGGCGCCAACTCAATCACAAATTCCACATCTCGCTCTGGGGGTAAACCAGGCAATTCTTGAGGAAACACGTCCGGGTACTCTCTCACTACAGGCACCTCTTCCAACTTCATTTCTTGAGCAGTCGAATCTGACAGTGATGCTAAATATCCTAAACAACCTTCGTCCATCAGTTTGGTCGCTTCCAACGACGAGATCCAAGGAATCGACGTTCCTCCACGATTTCCTCTGAATTCATACCCAGGATGGCCTACTGGGTTTAACTGTATCATACTCCTACCACAGTCTATCACTGCCCCATGTCTAACCAACCAATCCATGCCAATAATCACGTCGAAATCATACATAGGCAAAACAGCTAAATCGATCTCTTCCTCTCTATCGCCCAGAACGAACTTACACCCCTTACATCCTAACACAACAATCACTCTATCTTTTAACGGGGTGGTTACATGCAAGATCACATTCAACGGCTTAACGTTCATCCCAGATAACTCAGCAAAACGTGCAGATACGAAAGAGTGCGACGCTCCCGGATCAAACAAAGCATAAGCAGTATGACCACAGAGAGAAACGGTACCTGTGATCACCCCTGACGCGTTCTCAGCGTCCTTTCACGCCACTGCATAGACTCGTCCTTGAGCAGGTGGACGGTTCTGATTTCCCTGAGGAGCATTCACCATCGGCGGCTACTGCTGCGGCTGGAACGGGGGTCTCGGACCTTTTCTCGGGCAGTTCCTCAAAATATGCCCCGTCTGGCCACATCCAAAGCAGCCTCCAGTCTTCCTTGGGCAAGGGCTGTTCCCATGCCTCCTGCCACAGTCACGGCAGTTCTGATTCCCGGGGAATGACGGTTTTCCCAGAGTCCTTCTTGCGGGTGGAACGAACCTGCGGGTGTCCTTCATTGGCCTCTTGCTGAAGTCTCTGAAGTTCCCTCTTGGCACAAACCGCGATCCAGATGCGGCGGCCTTCTCCTGCAGATCTCGCTCTATCGCCAGGGCTCGCTCATAAATCTCATTGTAGTCCCTTAGCCCAGTGGCGATGATCATGCTCTTCAGCTCTGGTCTCAAACCTTCTCGGAACCTTCTGGCTTTGTCCCACGGATCCTCGATCAGCCTTCGTGCGAACTTGGACAATCTGGCAAACTCACCCTCGTACTGATCCACGGTCATCTGTCCTTGCCTGAGTCTTATAAACTCTTCCATTTTCCTTTCTTGGGCTGCCTCAGAAAAATACTTGCCATTAAACGCTGCACAGAAAGCAGCCCAGTTTGGCCTCATGCCATCAGGAAAGACTCGCCCTCTAGTGGCCTTCCACCAATCATCTGCAGTACCCTGAAGCTGATAAGTTGCCAACGACACCTTCTCCTCATCGGTGCAACCTAGAACAGTTAAAGCCTTCTCAAGTTGTTCGATCCACAAGGCAGCTACTTCTGGACCACCACTACCATCAAACCTCGACGGCTGCAACTTCAGAAACTGCTCCACAATATGATGAGTCTGACGTCCTCCATTTCCATGCCCATTGCCTCCATTGGCTCCATTCGCAGCGGCCAAGGCGGCCTCAGCTGCTTGGGCTACAGTGGCAGCTCTCTCAGCAGCTTGCCTAGCCATCAGGTTACTCACTTCAGTCAGAACTCTCATCATCTCTTCGATCCTAGGGTCCCCTTCTGACTCAGGAGCCCTCGAGCTCGATGCACCAGCAGTCGGTCTTCTGCCCCTATTGCTCATCCTCGCTAAAACTCACACCTAGAACAAACGAAATTCCCATTCAGGAATTCGGAATTCTAAATCTAGCAACCAAGCTTTCGTCTACTGTCGCGTCCACTGACATGTATATGCATGTAAATATTCGCTGCAGCTTAAATGCAGTTGGACCCAGTTGACATCTAGACTCAACCTGAAAATGCACAACCTAGGCCACTCTGTTCGCCACCTCAACTAGAAGCCTGTCGGGAGCCGCTTCCTTGATCAGGTCTCTGCCCCGGCGACCACTCCCCGCCCTCATCGTTTCTTGGTGCGAACAGTTGTCCTAAGTCACCCAAAGACAGAGAGAATCCCACTCCACGTGTCCCATACCACGCTTCATCACAGTTTTTAGACGTCCCGTCAATCCTGTCCCATACCAGGCTGACGGTCACCAAATCCAACAACATGAGATGCATGCACTTTTCAAATCCAAATCCCCTTTAATGCAGAAGTCATGCAATGCATGATGGTCAGACAGCGCGCGACAGCCGACTAGGCGTACAACCACAAGCAATATTTCACAGGCTAACATTCAGCAATCAGCAATCAAGCGCCCTACTCATGGGGCTCTGCCTTAGAACCTTACCTCAGGTCCTGACGCACCTGCAACTTAGTTCAGCATACCACTGCCTCAGTCTACTCAAGGCAACCAATCGGACTAAGCATTCACATGCGCCAATCAATTCATGCATTGTGCCCCTTTCCTATCCTTAGGCCTAGGGTCTGTCTATCTAACTACCCCAAAATCAACATCCTTATCACTCCAAAACCTCGAACGGTCTCATATCGAGCTGACCTGGCTCTAATACCACTCGAACGGGGATGTCACGCCCCGAACCCCCATTCGAGAACGCAGCATCCCGTTCCTGCGGAAGATACACCTCGCACTCGCCTGGTTCACGATATGCGACGGCCCAGGAAATTTTTCACTTCGTCGCAACCAGACGACGCGTCCTTCAACGAACTCTCATACCTGCGGAAGCGTGCCTCCTATCCATCCACACAAGCATACAAAGCAAAGGGTAGCATAGACAGAGTAAATACAAACAGCATTATATACATATCAAGCGTTAGGTACAGACCCCAAAAAGAAACCACAACCTGCTGCCTAACCTACGCCCTCACTAACATCAAAATACTAGACCAGCATCAGAAACTCAGTCCTCCTCAGGCTCCTCGTCAGAATCCTCCACGGGGTCCTCTTCTGAATCCTCCTCGTCTGTATCCATGGCATCGCCCTCCTCGTGGCCATCAATCTTAGATCGTCCCGGGGACGGCAACTCCTGCAGTGGGTCGGAGTCGATCACCTGGCCTCCACACTCAGCAGGCTGCAGCCAGAATGGGTCCTCCTCCATGGGTATCGGGGAATCTCGCTGGGGTCCCTCAAAGCCATGAAGGCCCTCTCTAAACCAAGTCTCAAACCTATGGGGCACTAAGTAAGGACCTCCCTGATCTACGAGTACAGTCGTCACATGCCTATGCCACAGGGTAGCGTGCATATCAAAATGGAGGGTGATGTGAGTGTCCATCTGAATCGGCAGTCCAAAAAGCATCGGCGGAGCGGCCATCACTGGTGACCTGGATCTGAAAAAGGAGGCAACCAACGCCAGTAAGTCGAGGACTCAGCAAGCTCACCACTAATCCTAGCGTAGGGTAGGATATACAAGCGGGGTCGGTCCCAACCAATATCTAGGTTTCAGGGTTCAGGGTCCAACCACTCTCGATCTCCCCAGATACTATAACTCATCGTAATCAACACGAACCACATAATAATACAAGTTGTACAATGCAGACGGGCAATGTCAAACAATCAGCAATCATGTCATACAATGCTGCAGGCCTCAAACGGCCATCACGAATCCCATGGATCAGCTCGCCTATCACTCCAATTCCCATCAGGGCTCAATCTCAGTGTCACACGGCAATTACCACACTGCGTTTCAGACGCCTTACGTTGGTCTCCATTTTCTCTCCATTTCCCCATCTTGGGCACATTCTCATGTCACATCTTCGGTGACTCATGCAATGCTCTGAATGTATGCAGGGCCCAAATGACCACATCGACAGTTCAACACAAAGCATGCATGCCAAAAAAACATAAGTGCAGGAGCAGAGTACGTCATTCAGCCATTCAATCGATCTCATGTTCATCGAGTCAAGTAGACATAGGTCAAATGCCTCTACACACGAAGTTTCGATCATCTAAGTTCGCCTTACATCTCATACAAGATTCTACCATACCATTACTTACCCAAGGGCAACCCATTAATCGAGCCCATATGAACCAAGGTCTAATCTAATTAAGGTTCTTCAATTAATCGAGCTAAGTTCGACTGGGCCTAAGGCCCACTTCAATAGTTGAGGTCCAATAATTAATTCTTAACTTAAATCATATGGGTTGGGCCTATTATTATTTTATTAATTTCGTGTGAGGCCCAAGCCCATTTTTAAGGAATTACTATTTAAGCCCATTTCCATTATTTTAGGCCCAAATTGATAACCCAAGCCCATATACACTTTTGGGTTTCATTCTTAAATATTCATGGACTTAATTTAGGCCCAATTTAAGTGGATTTTTGTCCATTAGTGGCCTATTAGTTAGGTTAAGCCCATTTTGTTTAATTTTGGCCCAATTACTTGAATTTAAAGCTTCCAAGCCCATTAGTTCCCTTTTGCCCTTTAAGTACACGCCTAAGCCCGCCTTTGTAGCCCACAATTCACGTTTTTCAGGCCCGTTCAAGTTGTTAGTTTCGTCCATGGGCGAGTCCTTTGGAATATCTTCGGCCCGTTAGCTTATTTTAAGCCCAACTTGCCTTATTCAATTTCCCGAGCCCACTAATACACTTCGGCCACCCCATACACGCCCAAACCGAACTCCCACAGCCTTGAATACCAAATTTCCAGCCCTCTCCAAGTCTCTAAGCTCTTAGTTTAACCTAACATACTAATCACCTCAACTAACATAACTTGCCAACCTTTAACCATGCAATTTCTTCTATAAACCATCATGGACAGCCCTCTAGATCACATTTCACATACATATACAACTAACCTAAACCAAGATTAGGGGTAGAGCTTACCGGAAATGGTTGGAAAAGGCGACGACGAAGGGCGGAGCAAGAACGGCCGAAGGGTGGTCCACGGCAGGGGAAGGAGAGGCGTGTCACGCCCCGGATCCCTACTCGGGAACGCGGCATCCCGTTCCTGCGGAAGATACACCTCGCGCTCACCTGGTTCACGATAAGCGACGGCCCAGGGGTACTTTCTCTTCGTCGCGACCAGACGACGCAACTTGCGTCAAATTCTCATACCTGCGGAAGCGTGCCTCCTATCCATACACACAAGCATACATAGCAAAGGGGGTAGCATGGACAAGATAAACATAAGCAACATTTCATAAATACGATTAGCGTTAGGTACAGACTACCAACAAGAAAACCACTAGCTGTAGATCATCCTACGCTCAACTAATCCCCAAAATCATCGGAATTCTGCCATGACTCAGTCCTCCTCGTCGGAATCCTCCACAGGGTCCTCCTCTGGATCCTCCTCCTCGGTATCCATCGCATCGCCCTCCTCGTGGCCATCTATCTCGGAGCGCCCTGGAGACGGCAACTCCTGCTTCGGGTCGGGGTCGATCACCTGGCCTCCATATTCTGCAGGCTGGAGCCAAAACGGGTCCTCCTCCATGGGAATCGGGGAATCTCTCTGGGGTCCCTCAAAGCCATGCAGGCCCTCTCTGAACCAAGCCTCGAATCTATGGGGCACTAAATAAGGACCTCCCTGATCTACGAGTACAGTCGTCACGTGCCTATGCCACAGGGTAGCGTGCATATCAAAATGGAGGGTAACCTGGGTGTCCATCTGGATCGGCATACCAAAAAGCATCGGTGGCACATCCATCACTGGCGACCTGGATCTGAAAAGGTGGCAACCAACGCCAGTGAGTCGAGGACTCAGCAAGCTCACCACTAATCCTAGCGTAGGGTAGGATATACGAGTGGGGTCGGTCCTAACCAGTAACTAGGGTTCAGGATTCAAAGTTCAACGCTCTCGATCTCCCCAGTTTTCATCACACCTCCTATAGCCAATAGGAGTTTCGTCAGAACAATTCATGCAATACAGACGGGCAATATCAACAATCAACAATAACATTATGCAAATGCCACAGGCCTCAAACGGCCATCACAGATCCCATGGATCAGCCCGCCTATCACTCCAATTCCCATCAGGGCTCTACCAACAGTGCCACACGGCATGCCACGCTGCGTTTCGGACGCCTTATGCTGGCCTCCCTTTTCTCTCCATCTCCCATCAGGGCGCTACCAACAGTGCCACACGGTATGCCACGCTGCGTTTCGGACGCCTTATGCTGGCCTCCCTTTTCTCTCCATCTCCCATCAGGGCGCTACCAACAGTGCCACACGGCATGCCACGCTGCGTTTCGGACGCCTTATGCTAGCCTCCCTTTTCTCTCCATCTCCCATCAGGGCGCTACCAACAGTGCCACACGGCATAAATCTCGGTGCCACATAGGCCCGTACCACACTGCGTTTCTGACGCCTTACGTTGGTCTCCCTTTTCTCTCCACTTCCCCTCAGGGCACAATCTCATGTCACATTCCCAGTGACTCATGCAATGCTCTGAATGTATGCAGGGCCTAGATGATCACATCAATAACTTAACACAGAGCATGCATGCAAATAAATACAAGTGCAGGAGTAGAGCACATCATTCAATCGATCAGTGAACCTCACGTTCATTAACCAAATAGACATGGATCGTAGGCCTCTACTTTCAAAGTCTCGATCATCTAAATTCGCCTTACATCTCATACAAGAACCTACCCTGCCATCTCTTACCCAAGGGCAACCCACTAACCGAGCCCATATAAACCAAAGTCTAATCTAATTAAGAACCCATAATTAATCGAGCTAAGTTCGACTGGGCCTAAGGCCCACTTCAATAGTTGAGGTTCAATAATAAATTCTTAAATTAATTCATAGGGGTTGGGCCTATTATTTTATTAATTTCGTGCAAGGCCCAAGCCTATTTCTAAAGGTTTACTATTCAAGCCCATATTCATTATTTTAGGCCCAATTTGAATACCCAAGCCCATATACATTTTTGGGTTTCATTCTTTAATGTTCGTGGGCTTAATTTAGGCCCAATTTAAGTGGATTTTCGTCCATTAGTGGCCCACTAACTAGATTTGGCCCATTTTGATTAGTTTTGGCCCAATTACTTGATTTTAAAGTTTCCAAGCCCATTAGTTCCCTTTGGCCCATCAAGCCTCACGCCAACTTCACCCCATTCAGCCCATCTATGACATTTCAAGGCCCAATCTCTCTCTCCATACGGCCCACACGGCCGCCCCTTTAATCCCAACAACATAATCCAAAGCCCAACTAGCTTAATCACCCACATTACCCACTAATCATTTTAATTAGCAACTAATTCACACAACCACACATGCATATACGACTAACCTAAGCTAGAGTTAGTAGTGAAGCTTACCTATAGGAGTTGAGGACGACGACGGGAACGGCAAGGAACAACGGGCGGCCGGATGGTCTCTCGGCAAGGGAGGAGGACGGCGGCGACCGTGGCTGTTCACGGCTGTTCCATGGAGTTCCAAGGGTCCTAAGGTGACCATTTACCAAGCCAAAGTCATGAGGAATGGAAGGGAACAAGGCGGAACAAGTTCGAGCCCAAACGGAAGCGAAACGACGAAGAAATGACGATGGAAAGGGGCGACTGTTTCGGCCTCTTGAGGGGGGTCCAAGCCGAGTAAAATGTACAAGAGTGAGTCAAGGGGACTTACCAAGACGACGAGGCAACGTGGAGGAGCCGACGGTGGCGGCACGATGAGGAGACGACGGCAACGTGGGCGGTGGACGGCGAAGGGAGAGTGAGCCGAGAGAGAAGGTGAGGGAGAGAGGAAAAACAAGAGAAATGAAGGAGAGGAGAGAGAGAGGAGGGCCGGCCGAAGGTTTAAGGGAGAGAGAGAGAATGCCAAAAATTCAAAATGAGATAATGGGGTTAGGTTGAATAGTGTTATGGATTGATGTTGTACTTGATGGGTGACATATGTACTTGGATTTGACTTGATGGATTGCCTTGGAAATTGTGCCATGATTGACCGATGGATGTGATTGATGGATTGACAAGACATCGATTGATTTGACAACTGATTTGACTTGCCTCGATTTGCGTGCCAAATGCACCGATCGGGTCTCGAGCGCGAACGAATTTCGGACAGGATTTGATTTCGACTTATCGAATCTACTCTCAAAAATCCTAATTCTAATAATCCTAAGGACTGAGCAATCACCGGGGGCATTTCGGTAATTTTCCATTGACGTCTTGCTTCTCGACGTACACCGGCTGTCTGCCCTTCTGGCGACATTTCTGAAACTGACTTTATTTCTTAATTGTGTTTGTCTTACTAGTTCGATTGTCCGAAGTCGGATTTCATTTCGTGGTCAATTTCATTAATTTACGACTCTGTCTCTGTCCTAGACCAACGGGCGGCTGTTTGGAAAATTCTCCCCAGTTAGCCTTTCCCCTTTGGTTGGTCATCTCAGGGTAGCTAATCCTGAGTGAGCGTCGATCAGAGGGTATTAACGAAGTGTCTCCATTCTTTTAGAAATTCCGATATTTGGGTCGAATTTTCAGACTGTTACAAGGCGGCTGTTTGGGGGCTGTTCCAGGGGCTCCAAGAGTCCTAGGACAACCATTTATCAAGCCAAAAACGTGAGGAATGCAAGGGAACAAGGTGGGGCAAGTTCGGGTCCAAGTTGGTGCAAAACACAAATGAGACAACGACGGGAAGAGGGGCTGTTTCGGGTAGCAATTGGGGGAGTCAAGCCATGAAATTTGATTAAGAGGTAGCTGGGACACTCACCAAGAGATGGGGACGGACGGCGGCGGCTGACTTGGCCGGACGGCGGAGGAACGACGGGCGGCGTCGGGCGGCTTCACAGAGGGACCGAGAGAGAGAAAGAGAGACGGTGAGGGTTGGTCCAGGTTCAAGGCGGCTTCCAAGCCATTAAACAGCAAGGAGATGGGCGTGAGGGGCTTACCTAAGGTTGGGCGGTGGCGGCTTGGCACGACGACGGGGCGGCAACGGGCGGAGCCGGGCGGAGACGGTCGGCCGAATGAGTAAAAGAAGGAGAAGGAGAATGGAGAAGGAGGAGTCGGGTGGAGAGGAGGAGAGGGGGAGTGTGAGGCCAAATGAGAGGGAGAGTGAGGAGAGAGAGAGAGGTCTAGCCAAGGTTTAATCCAAGTTTGAATTGTGATAGTGGGTTAGGTGTAATAGTAGTTTAGGTGTACTTTGATGGGAGACTTGTACCCTTGACAAGATTAAAAGATTGCCTTGGAAATTGGGCCATGAATGATTGATGGATTGACATGACATTGATTGATTTGACAACTGATTTGACTTGCCTCGATTTGCGTGCCAAATGCACCGATCGGGTCTCGAGCGCGAACGAATTTCAGACAAGATTTGATTTCGATTTACCGAATCTACTCTCAAATTTCAGACATGAGATGCATGCACTTTTCAAATCCAAATCCCCTTTTTAACAACTTTCATTTATAAACCATTTCGCCTTTAATGCAGAAGTCATGCAATGCATGATGGTCAGACAGCACGCGACAGCCGACTAGGCGTACAAGCACAAGCAATATCTCACAGGCTAACATTCAGCAATCAGCAATCAAGCGCCCTACTCATGGGACTCTGCCATAGAACCTTACCTCAGGTCCTGACGGACCTGTAACTTAGTTCAGAATACCTCTGCCTTAATCTATTCTAGGCAACCAATCGAACTAAGCATTCACATGCGCCAATCAATTCATGCATTGTGCCCCTTTCCTATCCTGAGGCCTAGGGTCTGTCTATCTAACTACCCCAAAATCAACATCCTTATTACTCCAAAGCCTCGAACGGTCTCATATCGAGCTGACCTTGCTCTGATACCACTCGAACGGGGATGTCACGCCCCTGATCCCCACTCGGGAACACGGCATCCCGTTCCTGCGGAAGATACACCTCGCACTCGCCTAGTTCACGATATGCGACGGCCCAGGAAAAATTTCACTTCGTCGCAACCAGACGACGCGGCCTTCAACGAACTTTCATTGTGACAGTCTGAAAATTCGACCCAAATATCGGAATTTCTAAAGGAATGGAAATACTTCGTTAATACCCTCTGATCGACGCTCACTCAGGATTAGCTACCCTGAGACGACCAACCGAAGGGGAAAGGCTACCTGGGAAGAATTTTCCAAACAGCCGCCCGTTGGTCTGAGACAAAGACAGAGTCGTTATTCAATGAAATTGACCACGAAATGAAATCCGACTTCGGACAATCGAATTAGTAAGACAAACACAATTAAGAAAGGAAGTCAGTTTCAGGAATGTCGCCAGAAGGGCAGATAGCCGGTGTACGTCGAGAAGCAAGACGTCATTGGAAAATTACCGAAATGCCCCCGGTAAATGCTCAGTCCTTAGGATTAATAGAATTAGGATTTTTGAGAGTAGATTCGGTCGATCGAAATCAAATCCTGTCTAAAATTCGTTCGCGCTCGAGACCCGATCGGTGCATTTGGCACGCAAATCGAGGCAAGTCAAATCAGTGTCAAATCAATCAAATGTCTTGTCAATCAATCAATCACATCATGGCACAATTTCCAAGGCAAGTCAATCATCGTTCAATTCCCAAGAATGTCAATCAACATGTCAAAGTACAAAATCAATCCATGTCACTATTCATGCCACCAACTCCCATCATCTTGATTTTCCCTTGATTTTCTTATTTTTCTATAATCTCTCTCTCTCCTTTCCCCCCCTTAAGACTTTCGGCCGCCCCTTCTCTCTCTTCCTTCTCCCTCATTTCTTCTCCTTTTTCCTCTCATTCTTCTCCCTTGTTCTCTCCTTCGGCCGCCGAGGATCACCGCCCGTCCGCCGCCTAAACTCCTCCCGTCGTCGCCGCCGTTTGGCTTCCGCCGGCACCACCAACCCTCCCCTCACCTTGGTAAGTCTCCCTAACTCATCTCCCTTGCATTCCACGGCTTGAATGCCCATGTAATGCCCGAAACAACCCACTCCTTCCATCGTCGTTTCCTTCGTCGTTTCGCTTCCATTTGAACCCGAACTTGTCCCACCTTGTTCCCTTGCATTCCTCATGTCTTTGGCTTGGTAAATGGTCACCTTAGGACCCTTGGAACTCCGTGGAACCGCCGGAACAGCCGTGAACCGCCGCCCTACTCCTCCATTGCCGAAAGCCCATTCGGCCGTCCCTCGCTCCGTTGTCCATCGTTGTTCATTTCGGCTCCTCTAAGGTAAGCTCCACCTCTAATCTTGGCTTAGGCTAGATGTATATGCGTATGGTGTAGTGTAAAGATGGTTATTTTTGATGATTAGAGGCTAATGTATGTGGTTAAGCATGATGTTCCCTAAGCTAATCCAATGGAAAGTTGTTTGGGCCGTAGGAGGGGGCTGTCCGTGGGCGAATTGGGGCTGGAAATTATCCAACATGGGCTGTGGATGTTGGAGTAGGCGTGTGATGGAGAGGCCGTGACTTGTCGTTGGGCCTAAGGGACTTAGTTTGGGCTAATTTGACCTAAAATAAGTAAACGGGCCTAAAATACCTTAATGGGCTTGCAATTGGACGAGATTAGGAACTCGAATGGGCCTCGAAAACATGGTTGATGGACCAAAAGAATGGGCTTGGGCGTGTGGCTTAAAGGGCCAAAGTATGGTGTTGGGCTTAGGAGCCTTTATTTCAAGCAATTAGGCCAAAACTAAACAAAATGGGCCTAATCTAACTAGTGGGCCACTAATGGACGAAAATCCACTTAAATTGGGCCTAAATTAAGTCCATGAACATTAAAGAATGAAACCCAAAAATGTATATGGGCTTGGGTATTCAAATTGGGCTTAAAATAATGAATATGGGCTTGAATAGTAAACATTTAAAAATGGGCTTGGGCCTCACACGAAATTAATAAAATAATAGGCCCAACCCATATGATTAAATTTAAGAATTAATTATTGGACCTCAACTATTGAAGTGGGCCTTAGGCCCAGTCGAACTTAGCTTGATTTATTAGAGACTCTTAATTAGATTAGACCTTGGTTTATATGGGTTTGATTAACGAGTTGCCCTTGGGTAAGTGATGGCATGGTAGACTCTTGTATGAGATGTAAGGCGAACTTAGATGATCGAGACTTCGAGAGTAGAGGCACACGATCTACGTCTGTTTGGTTTGATGACATGAGGTTTATTGGTTGATTGAATGACGTGCTCTGCTCTTGCACTTATATTCATTTGCATGCATGTTCTGTGTTGAGTTATTGATGTGATCATCTAGGCCCTGCATACATTCAGAGCATTGCATGAGTCACTGGAGATGTGACGTGAGATTGTGCCCTGAGGGGAAGTGGAGAGAAAAGGGAGACCAACGTAAGGCGTCAGAAACGCAGTGTGGTACGGGCCTATGCGGTACCGAGATTTATGCCGTGTGGCACTGTTGGTAGTGCCCTGATGGGAAATGGAGAGAAAAGGGAGGCCAGCATAAGGCGTCCGAGACGCAGCGTGGCATTGCCGTGTGGCACTGAGATTGAGCCCTGATGGGAATTGGAGTGATAGGCGGGCTGATCCATGGGATCTGTGATGGCCGTTTGAGGCCTGTGGCATTTGCATAATGTTATTGCTGATCGTTGATATTGCCCGTCTGTATTGCATGAATTGTTATGATGAAACTCGTATTGGCTATATGAGGTGTGATGATAACTGGGGAGATCGAGAGCGTTGGACTCCGAGTACCAAACCCTAGTTACTGATTAGGACCGACCCCACTCGTATATCCTACCCTACGCTAGGATTAGTGGTGAGCTTGCTGAGTCCTCGACTCACTGGCGTTGGTTGCCACCCTTTTCAGATCCAGGTCGCTAGTGATGGATGTGCCACCGATGCTTTTTGGTCTGCCGATCCAGATGGACACCCAGGTTACCCTCCATTTTGATATGCACGCTACCCTGTGGCATAGGCATGTGACGACTGTGCTCGTAGATCAGGGAGGTCCTTACTTAGTGCCCCATAGATTCGAGGCTTGGTTTAGAGAGGGCCTACATGGCTTTGAGGGACCCCAGAGAGATTCCCCGATTCCCATGGAGGAGGACCCGTTTTGGCTCCAGCCTGCGGAATATGGAGGCCAGGTGATCGACCCCGACCCGAAGCAGGAGTTGCCGTCTCCAGGGCGCTCCGAGATAGATGGCCACGAGGAGGGCGATGCGATGGATACCGAGGAGGAGGATCCAGAGGAGGACCCTGTGGAGGATTCCGACGAGGAGGACTGAGTTATGGCAGAATCCCGATGTTTTGAGGATTAGTTGAGCGTAGGATGATCTACAGCTAGTGGTTTCTTTTTGGGAGTCTGTACCTAACGCTAATTATATTTATGTAATGCTGTTTATGTCCATATTGTTTATGCTACCCCTTTGCTATGTATGCTTGTGTGTATGGATAGAAGGCACGCTTCCGCAGGTATGAGAGATTGGCGCAAGTTTCGTCGTCTGGTCGCGACGAAGAGAAAATATTCCTGGGCCGTCGCATAGCGTAAACCAGACAAGCGCGAGGTGTATCTTCCGCAGGAACGGGATGCCGCATTCCCAAGTAGGGATCCGGGGCGTGACATCCCCGTTCGAGTGGTATCAGAGCAAGGTCAGCTCGATACGAGACCGTTCGAGGTTTTGGAGTTATAAGGCTGATGATTTTGGGGGTAGATAGCTAGACAGACCCTAGACCTAAGAATTAGGAAGGGTAGAATGCATGATTTGATTGGCGCATGTGATTGCTTAGCGAAATCGATTGTCTAGAGTAGCCTTTGGATAAGGTATTTTATGCTGAGTTGCAGGTGCGTCAGGACCTGAAGTAAGGTTCTAAGGCAGAGCCCCATGAGTAGGGCGCTTGATTGCTGATTTCTGAATGGTTAACTTGTTAGGCGTTGCTTGTGTTTGTACGCCTTGTTGGCTGTCGCGCGCTGTCTGACCATCATGCATTGCATGACTTCTGCATTAAATGCAAAATGGTTTACAAATGAAAGTTGTTGAAAAGGGGATTTGGATTCGAAAAGTGCATGCATCTCATGTTGTTGGATTTGGTGACCGTCAGCCTGGTATGGGACAGGATTGACGGGACGTCTAAAAACTGTGATGAAGCGTGGTATGGGACACGTGGAGCGGGATTCTCTCTGTCTTTGGGTGACTTAGGACAACTGTTCGCACCAAGAAACGATGAGGGCGGGGAGTGGTCGCCGGGGCAGAGACCTGATCAAGGAAGCGGCTCCCGACAGGCTTCTAGTTGAGGTGGCGAACAGAGTGGCCTAGGTTGTGCATTTTCAGGTTGAGTCTAGATGTCAACTGGGTCCAACTGCATCTAAGGTGCAGCGAATATTTACATGCATATACATGTCAGTGGACGCGACAGTAGACGAAAGCTTGGTTGCTAGATTTAGAATTCCGAATTCCTGAATGGGAATTTCGTTTGTTTTAGGTGTGAGTTTTAGCAAGGATGAGCAATAGGGGCAGAAGACCGACTGCTGGTGCATCGAGCTCGAGGGGTCCTGAATCTGAAGGAGACCCCAGAATCGAAGAAATGATGAGAGTTCTGACTGAAGTGAGTAACTTGATGGCTAGGCAAGCTGCTGAGAGAGCTGCCACTGTTGCCCAAGCAGTTGAGGCCGCCTTGGCCGCTGCGAATGGTGCCAATGGAGGCAATGGGCATGGAAATGGTGGACGTCAGACTCATCATATGGTGGAGCAGTTTCTGAAGTTGCAGCCGTCGAAGTTTGATGGCAGTGGTGGTCCTGAGGTAGCTGCCTTGTGGATCGAGCAACTGGAGAAGGCTTTCTCCGTGTTGGGTTGCGCAGATGAGGAAAAGGTTTCGCTGGCAACTTATCAGCTTTAGAGTACCGCAGATGATTGGTGGAAAGCCACCAGAGGACGAGTCTTTCCGGATGGCATGAGGCCGAACTGGACCGCCTTCTGTACAGCATTCAATGGCAAGTATTTCTCTGAGGCAGCCCAGGAAAGGAAAATGGAAGAGTTCATCATGCTCCGCCAAGGATCGCTGACTGTGGACCAATATGAGGGCGAATTTGCCAGGCTGTCCAAGTTCGCACGAAGGCTGATTGACGACCCATGGGACAAGGCCAGGAGATTCAGGGAAGGATTGAGGCCCGAGTTGAAGAGTATGATCATCGCTACTGGGCTAAGGGACTACAATGAGATCTATGAGCGAGCACTGGCGATAGAGCGGGATCTGCAAGAAAAGGCCGCCGCACCTGGGTCGCGGTTCGTGCCAAGAGGGAACTTCAGAGATTTTGGCAAGAGGCCAATGAAGGACAACCGCAGGTTTGTTCCACCTGCAAGGAGAACCCTGGGAAAACCATCGTTCCCTGGGAATCAAGTCTGCCGTGACTGTGGCAGGAGGCATGGGAACAGCCCTTGCCCGAGGAAGACTGGAGGCTGCTTTGGATGTGGCCAGACAGGGCATATTCTGAGGAACTGCCCGAGGAAAGGTCAGAGACCCCCGTTCCAACAACAACAGCAACAACCGCAAATGGTGAACACTCCGCAAGGAAACCTGAACCGTCCGCCTGCTCAGGGACGAGTATATGCAGTGGCGCGCAAGGACGCTGAGAATGCGCCGGGGGTGATCACAGGTACCGTTTCTCTCTGTGGTCATACTGCATATGCTTTGTTTGATCCGGGAGCGTTAAGCCGTTTGAATGTGACTATGCATGTTTTGCTGAGTTATCTGGGATGAACGTTAAGCCGTTGAATGTGACTATGCATGTAACCACCCCGTTAAAGGATAGAGTGATTGTTGCGTTAGGATGTAAGGGGTGTAAGTTAGTTCTGGGCGATAGAGAGGAAGAGATCGATTTAGCTGTTTTGCCCATGTTTGATTTTGACGTGATTGTTGGTATGGATTGGTTGGTTAGACATGGGGCAGTAATAGACTGTGGTAGAAGTATGATACAGCTAAACCCGGTAGGCCACCCTGGGTATGAATTTAGAGGAAATCGAGGAGGAACGTCGATTCCTTGGATCTCGTCGTTAGAAGCGACTAAACTGATGGACGAGGGTTGTCTGGGATTTTTAGCATCGGTGTCAGATTCGACTGCTCAAGAGGTGAAGTTGGAAGAAGTGCCTGTAGTGAGAGAGTACCCGGACGTGTTTCCTCAAGAATTGCCTGGCTTGCCACCAGAGCGTGACGTAGAGTTTGTGATTGAGTTGGCACCTGGAACAGAGCCGATCTCGAAAGCACCGTACAGGATGTCGTTGTCTGAGTTGAAGGAATTGAAGGTACAAATGCAAGAGCTATTGGATAAAGGATTTATCCGCCCCAGTGCTTCGCCATGGGGAGCTCCGGTGCTGTTTGTCAAGAAAAAGGATGGATCGCTAAGACTGTGCATCGACTACAGACAGCTGAACCAGGTGACGATCAAGAACAAATATCCTCTGCCAAGGATTGATGACCTGTTCGACCAACTTCAAGGCGCATGTGTGTTCTCCAAGATAGACCTAAGGACAGGCTATCACCAATTGAGGATTAAGAAGGAGGACGTGCCCAAGACTGCCTTTCGGACGAGGTATGGGCACTACGAGTTCACAGTTATGCCATTTGGATTGACGAACGCCCCAGCAGCATTTATGGACATGATGAATCGAGTATTCAAGGAGTTTCTGGATCAGTTCGTGATAGTCTTCATTGATGACATTTTGGTGTATTCGAAGAGCTCTGAGGACCACAAGGAACACCTAAGAATTGTCCTGCAGACGCTAAGGGAACACTCGCTGTATGCGAAGTTTAGTAAGTGTGAGTTTTGGTTAAGCAGAGTGGCGTTCCTTGGACACATAGTATCCGGAGAAGGAATATCAGTGGACCCAGCAAAGATCGAGGCTGTAGAGAAGTGGCCGAGGCCAACAACTGTGACTGAAGTACGAAGTTTTCTTGGATTGGCTGGCTACTATAGACGCCTTGTGGAAAGGTTCTCGGTGATAGCGTCTCCTCTGACCCATTTGCTGAAGAAGGAAACGAGATTTGAATGGACCGAGAAGTGCGAGGAAAGTTTTCAGGAGTTGAAGGATCGATTGACTTCCGCACCAGTGCTAACTATTCCGTCTGGACCTGGAGGGTTTGAAATATACAGCGATGCGTCATTAAGAGGATTGGGATGTGTCTTGATGCAGCATGGACAAGTGGTAGCTTATGCATCTCGACAGCTGAGGCCATATGAGATGAATTATCCGACGCATGACTTGGAGTTAGCTGCCATAGTGTTCGCATTGAAGATTTGGAGACATTATTTGGTGGGAGAGAAGTTCCAAATTTACACGGATCATCAGAGTTTGAAGTATTTGTTTTCGCAGAAAGAACTGAATATGAGGCAGCATCGTTGGATGGAGCTGTTGAAGGACTACGACTGTGATATTCTATACCATCCAGGAAAGGCGAATAAGGTAGCGGATGCTCTGAGTAGGAAGTCGAGCGTTGCGCATATGATGGTCAAGGAGTGGACCTTACTGGAGGAGATCAGAGATTCTGAGTTTAAGGTTGAGGTAGGAACCCTCTCCAGTTTGATGGCTATGTTGCAGATTGAACCAGAGATTCAGCTAAGGATCAAAGAGTTGCAGTCTACGGATCCGGATGTTCAGAAGATTATGTCGATGAATGCAGATGAGAGGAAGGCTGAGTTCCAAGTAACTGCTGATGGAATATTGAAGTTTAGAGGACGTCTGTGCGTGCCAAACGATGAAGAGCTGAAGGAAAGGATTTTGGCTGAGGCGCACAGAAGTAACTACAGCATTCATCCCGGAAGTACGAAGATGTATCAGAATTTGCGTCAGCACTATTGGTGGAACGGAATGAAGGTGGATGTGGCTAAGCATGTAGCTAAGTGTCTGACGTGTCAACAGGTAAAGGCACAACATTGCAAGCTTGGAGGATTATTGCAACCATTGGAAATCCCAGAGTGGAAATGGGAGCATGTCACTATGGATTTTGTGACAAGATTGCCAAGAAGTCAGAGAGGCAATGATTCGATATGGGTAATAGTGGACAGACTGACGAAATCAGCTCATTTCATTGCAGTACGAAAGGACTCGACCTTAGAAAAGTTGGCTGAATTGTACGTGAGACAGATCGTGAGATTGCATGGGGTACCAGTAAGTATTGTATCAGACAGAGATCCTCGTTTCACAGCGACGTTTTGGAAGAGTTTGCAGGGTGCTTTGGGAACCGAGTTGAGATTCAGTACAGCCTATCATCCTCAGACAGACGGTCAGTCGGAAAGGACTGTACAGACTTTGGAGGACATGCTGCGAGCATGTGTAATTGATTTCAAGGGAGGCTGGGAAGAGCAGTTACACTTGGTGGAGTTTGCCTACAACAACAGTTATCAACAGAGTATCAGAATGGCACCGTTTGAGGCGTTGTATGGGAGAGCTTGCAGAACTCCGATTTGTTGGGACGAGGTTGGTGAGAAAAACATAACAGGCCCAGAATTAGTGCAGCAGTCAGTCGAGGCAGTCAGGGTGATTAGAGACAGACTGAGGACCGCTCAGAGTAGGCAGAAGAGCTATGCAGACAAGAGACGTAAGCCATTGGAATTTCAAGTTGGAGATCATGTATTTCTGAAGGTGTCGCCGATGCGAGGACTATCTCGGTTTGGCAAGAAAGGAAAGCTGAGTCCAAGATTTGTTGGGCCATTCGAGATTTTGGAGAAGATCGGGACATTAGCTTATCGTCTAGCACTACCGTCGAACTTATCGCAGATTCATAATGTGATTCATGTTTCAATGCTACGGAAGTACGAGCCGGACCCTGGCCATATACTCGATCATGAAGTCATTGAAATGGATGACCGCGTCTCGTACGTGGAAAGACTAGTAAGGATTGAAGATCGTAAGGAGCAGGTCTTGAGGAATAAGACAATACCGCTGGTCAAAGTTATCTGGGAACACCATGGAACTGAAGGAGCCACTTGGGAAAGTGAAACCGAGATGGAGAAGAAGTACCCGTATCTGTTTGAGTAGATCCATGTAATCTCCATTTTGTTGTAAGGATTGGTGGATGTAAATTTCGAGGACGAAATTTTTATAAGAAGGGAAGAATTGTGACAGTCTGAAAATTCGACCCAAATATCGGAATTTCTAAAGGAATGGAAATACTTCGTTAATACCCTTTGATCGACGCTCACTCATGATTAGCTACCCTGAGACGACAAACCGAAGGGGAAAGGCTACCTGGGAAGAATTTTCCAAACAGCCGCCCGTTGGTCTGAGACAAAGACAGAGTCGTTATTCAATGAAATTGACCACAAAATGAAATCCGACTTCGGACAATCGAATTAGTAAGACAAACACAATTAAGAAAGGAAGTCAGTTTCAGGAATGTCGCCAGAAGGGCAGATAGCCGGTGTACGTCGAGAAGCAAGACGTCATTGGAAAATTACCGAAATGCCCCCGGTAAATGCTCAGTCCTTAGGATTAATAGAATTAGGATTTTTGAGAGTAGATTCGGTCGATCGAAATCAAATCCTGTCTAAAATTCGTTCGCGCTCGAGACCCGATCGGTGCATTTGGCACGCAAATCGAGGCAAGTCAAATCAGTGTCAAATCAATCAAATGTCTTGTCAATCAATCAATCACATCATGGCACAATTTCCAAGGCAAGTCAATCATCGTTCAATTCCCAAGAATGTCAATCAACATGTCAAAGTACAAAATCAATCCATGTCACTATTCATGCCACCAACTCCCATCATCTTGATTTTCCCTTGATTTTCTTATTTTTCTATAATCTCTCTCTCTCCTTTCCCCCCCTTAAGACTTTCGGCCGCCCCTTCTCTCTCTTCCTTCTCCCTCATTTCTTCTCCTTTTTCCTCTCATTCTTCTCCCTTGTTCTCTCCTTTGGCCGCCGAGGATCACCGCCCGTCCGCCGCCCAAACTCCTCCCGTCGTCGCCGCCGTTTGGCTTCCGCCGGCACCACCAACCCTCCCCTCACCTTGGTAAGTCTCCCTAACTCATCTCCCTTGCATTCCACGGCTTGAATGCCCATGTAATGCCCGAAACAACCCACTCCTTCCATCGTCGTTTCCTTCGTCGTTTCGCTTCCATTTGAACCCGAACTTGTCCCACCTTGTTCCCTTGCATTCCTCATGTCTTTGGCTTGGTAAATGGTCACCTTAGGACCCTTGGAACTCCGTGGAACCGCCGGAACAGCCGTGAACCGCCGCCCTACTCCTCCATTGCCGAAAGCCCATTCGGCCGTCCCTCGCTCCGTTGTCCATCGTTGTTCATTTCGGCTCCTCTAAGGTAAGCTCCACCTCTAATCTTGGCTTAGGTTAGATGTATATGCGTATGGTGTAGTGTAAAGATGGTTATTTTCGATGATTAGAGGCTAATGTATGTGGTTAAGCATGATGTTCCCTAAGCTAATCCAATGGAAAGTTGTTTGGGTCGTAGGAGGGGGCTGTGAACGTTGGAGTAGGCGTGTGATGGAGAGGCCGTGACTTGTCGTTGGGCCTAAGGGACTTAGTTTGGGCTAATTTGACCTAAAATAAGTAAACGGGCCTAAAATACCTTAATGGGCTTGCAATTGGACGAGATTAGGAACTCGAATGGGCCTCGAAAACATGGTTGATGGACCAAAAGAATGGGCTTGGGCGTGTGGCTTAAAGGGCCAAAGTATGGTGTTGGGCTTAGGAGCCTTTATTTCAAGCAATTGCGCCAAAACTAAACAAAATGGGCCTAATCTAACTAGTGGGCCACTAATGGACGAAAATCCACTTAAATTGGGCCTAAATTAAGTCCATGAACATTAAAGAATGAAACCCAAAAATATATATGGGCTTGGGTATTCAAATTGGGCTTAAAATAATGAATATGGGCTTGAATAGTAAACATTTAAAAATGGGCTTGGGCCTCACACGAAATTAATAAAATAATAGGCCCAACCCATATGATTAAATTTAAGAATTAATTATTGGACCTCAACTATTGAAGTGGGCCTTAGGCCCAGTCGAACTTAGCTTGATTTATTAGAGACTCTTAATTAGATTAGACCTTGGTTTATATGGGTTTGATTAACGAGTTGCCCTTGGGTAAGTGATGGCATGGTAGACTCTTGTATGAGATGTAAGGCGAACTTAGATGATCGAGACTTCGAGAGTAGAGGCACACGATCTACGTCTGTTTGGTTTGATGACATGAGATTTATTGGTTGATTGAATGACGTGCTCTGCTCTTGCGCTTATATTCATTTGCATGCATGCTCTGTGTTGAGTTATTGATGTGATCATCTGGGCCCTGCATATATACAGAGCATTGCATGAGTCACTGGAGATGTGACGTGAGATTGTGCCCTGAGGGGAAGTGGAGAGAAAAGGGAGACCAACGTAAGGCGTCAGAAACGCAGTGTGGTACGGGCCTATGTGGTACCGAGATTTATGCCGTGTGGCATTGTTGGTAGTGCCCTGATGGGAAATGGAGAGAAAAGGGAGGCCAGCATAAGGCGTCCGAGACGCAGCGTGGCATTGCCGTGTGGCACTGAGATTGAGCCCTGATGGGAATTGGAGTGATAGGCGGGCTGATCCATGGGATCTATGATGGCCGTTTGAGGCCTGTGGCATTTGCATAATGTTATTGCTGATCGTTGATATTGCCCGTCTGTATTGCATGAATTGTTGTGATGAAACTCGTATTGGCTATATGAGGTGTGATGATAACTGGGGAGATCGAGAGCGTTGGACTCCGAGTACCAAACCCTAGTTACTGATTAGGACCGACCCCACTCGTATATCATACCCTACGCTAGGATTAGTGGTGAGCTTGCTGAGTCCTCGACTCACTGGCGTTGGTTGCCACCTTTTTCAGATCCAGGTCGCAGTGATGGATGTGCCACTGATGCTTTTTGGTCTGCCAATCCAGATGGACACCCAGGTTACCCTCCATTTTGATATGCACGCTACCCTGTGGCATAGGCATGTGACGACTGTGCTCGTAGATCAGGGAGGTCCTTACTTAGTGCCCCATAGATTCGAGGCTTGGTTTAGAGAGGGCCTACATGGCTTTGAGGGACCCCAGAGAGATTCTCCGATTCCCATGGAGGAGGATTCGTTTTGGCTCCAGTCTGCGGAATATGGAGGCCAGGTAATCGACCCCGACCCGAAGCAGGAGTTGCCGTCTCCAGGGCGCTCCGAGATAGATGGCCACGAGGAGGGCGATGCGATGGATACCGAGGAGGAGGATCCAGAGGAGGACCATGTGGAGGATTCCGACGAGGAGGACTGAGTTATGGCAGAATCCCGATGTTTTGAGGATTAGTTGAGCGTAGGATGATCTACAGCTAGTGGTTTCTTTTTGGGAGTCTGTACCTAACGCTAATTATATTTATGTAATGCTGTTTATGTCCATATTGTTTATGCTACCCCTTTGCTATGTATGCTTGTGTGTATGGATAGAAGGCACGCTTCCACAGGTATGAGAGATTGGCGCAAGTTTCGTCGTCTGGTCGCGACGAAGAGAAAATATTCCTGGGCCGTCGCATAGCGTAAACCAGACAAGCGCGAGGTGTATCTTCCGCAGGAACGGGATGCCGCATTCCCAAGTAGGGATCCGGGGCGTGACATCCCCGTTCGAGTGGTATCAGAGCAAGGTCAGCTCGATACGAGACCGTTCGAGGTTTTGGAGTGATAAGGCTGATGATTTTGGGGGTAGATAGCTAGACAGACCCTAAACCTAAGAATTAGGAAGGGTAGAATGCATGATTTGATTGGCGCATGTGATTGCTTAGCGAAATCGATTGTCTAGAGTAGCCTTTGGATAAGGTATTTTATGCTGAGTTGCAGGTGCGTCAGGACCTGAGGTAAGGTTCTAAGGCAGAGCCCCATGAGTAGGGCGCTTGATTGCTGATTTCTGAATGGTTAACTTGTTAGGCGTTGCTTGTGTTTGTACGCCTTGTCGGCTGTCGCGCGCTGTCTGACCATCATGCATTGCATGACTTCTGCATTAAAGGCAAAATGGTTCACAAATGAAAGTTGTTGAAAAGGGGATTTGGATTCGAAAAGTGCATGCATCTCATGTTGTTGGATTTGGTGACCGTCAGCCTGGTATGGGACAGGATTGACGGGACGTCTAAAAACTGTGATGAAGCGTGGTATGGGACACGTGGAGCGGGATTCTCTCTGTCTTTGGGTGACTTAGGACAACTGTTCGCACCAAGAAACGATGAGGGCGGGGAGTGGTCGCCGGGGCAGAGACCTGATCAAGGAAGCGGCTCCCGACAGGCTTCTAGTTGAGGTGGCGAACAGAGTGGCCTAGGTTGTGCATTTTCAGGTTGAGTCTAGATGTCAACTGGGTCCAACTGCATCTAAGGTGCAGCGAATATTTACATGCATATACATGTCAGTGGACGCGACAGTAGACGAAAGCTTGGTTGCTAGATTTAGAATTCCGAATTCCTGAATGGGAATTTCGTTTGTTTTAGGTGTGAGTTTTAGCAAGGATGAGCAATAGGGGCAGAAGACCGACTGCTGGTGCATCGAGCTCGAGGGGTCCTGAATCTGAAGGAGACCCCAGAATCGAAGAAATGATGAGAGTTCTGACTGAAGTGAGTAACTTGATGGCTAGGCAAGCTGCTGAGAGAGCTGCCACTGTTGCCCAAGCAGTTGAGGCCGCCTTGGCCGCTGCGAATGGTGCCAATGGAGGCAATGGGCATGGAAATGGTGGACGTCAGACTCATCATATGGTGGAGCAGTTTCTGAAGTTGCAGCCGTCGAAGTTTGATGGCAGTGATGGTCCTGAGGTAGCTGCCTTGTGGATCGAGCAACTGGAGAAGGCTTTCTCCGTGTTGGGTTGCGCAGACGAGGAAAAGGTTTCGCTGGCAACTTATCAGCTTTAGAGTACCGCAGATGATTTGTGGAAAGCCACCAGAGGACGAGTCTTTCCGGATGGCATGAGGCCGAACTGGACCGCCTTCTGTACAGCATTCAATGGCAAGTATTTCTCTGAGGCAGCCCAGGAAAGGAAAATGGAAGAGTTCATCAGGCTCCGCCAAGGATCGCTGACTGTGGACCAATATGAGGGCGAATTTGCCAGGCTGTACAAGTTCGCACGAAGGCTGATTGACGACCCATGGGACAAGGCCAGGAGATTCGGGGAAGGATTGAGGCCAGAGTTGAAGAGTATGATCATCGCCACTGGGCTAAGGGACTACAATGAGATATATGAGCGAGCCCTGGCGATAGAGCGGGATCTGCAAGAAAAGGCCGCCGCACCTGGGTCGCGGTTCGTGCCAAGAGGGAACTTCAGAGATTTTGGCAAGAGGCCAATGAAGGACAACCGCAGCAGTCTGCAGCCAGAATGGGTCCTCCTCCATGGGTATCGGGGAGTCACGCTGCGGTCCCTCAAAGCCATGAAGGCCCTCTCTAAACCATGCCTCGAACCTATGGGGTACAAGGTAGGGTCCACCCTGATCTACTAGTATAGTCGTCACATGCCTATGCCACAGGGTAGCGTGCATGTCAAAATGGAGGGTGATGTGAGTATCCATCTGAATCGGCAGTCCAAAAAGCATTGGGGGTGCAGCCATCACTAGCGTCCGGGATCTGAAAAAGGAAGGTAACCACCACCAGTGAATCGAGGACTCAGCAAGCTCACCACTAATCCTAGCGTAGGGTAGGGTATACAAGTGGGGTCGGTCCTAACCAGTATCTAGGTTTCACGGTTCAGGGTCCAACCACTCTCGATCTCCCAAGATACTATAACCCATCGTAATCATCACGAACCACATAGTAATACAAGTTGTACAATACAGACGGGCAATATCAAACAATCAGCAATCATGCCATGCAATGCTGCAGGCCTCAAGCGGCCATCACGGATCCCATGGATCAGCCCGCCTATCACTCCAATTCCCATCAGGGCTCAATCTCAGTGCCACACGGCAAATACCACACTGCGTTTCTGACGCCTTACGTTGGTCTCCCTTTTCTCTCCATTTCCCCATCTTGGGCACATTCTCATGTCACATCTTCGATGACTCATGCAATGCTCTGAATGTATACGGGGCCCAAACGATTGCATCAGTAATTCAAACACAGAGCATGCGTGCCAAAGTACACAAGTACAAGAACAGAGTACATCAATCGATCGTCTAATAAAATCTCATGTTCATCATGCCATACGATCGTAAGATTAGTACTAGACATTCAGATTCTCGATCATCTAGGCTCGTATCAATATCTTACTCGCAATCCGGTCATACTATTGCTCACCATAGGCGATCCCCTAATTGAACCCATATAAACCAAGGTTTAACCTAAGTAAGGGTCTAATTAATTAAGTTAAGTTCGACTGGGCCTAAGGCCCACTTCAAGACTTGAGGCCCGATATTTAATTCTTAAATTAAATCATATGGGTTGGGCCTATTATTTTATTAATTTCGCGCAAAACCCAAGCCCATTTTTAAAGATTTACTATTCAAACCCATATTCATTATTTTAGGCCCAATTTGAGTACCCAAGCCCAAATACATTTTTGGGTTTCATTCTTTAATGTTCATGGACTTAATTTAGGCCCAATTTAAGTGGATTTTCGTCCATTAGTGGCCCATTAGTTAGGTTAGGCCCATTTTGTTTAATTTTGGCCCAATTACTTGAATTTAAAGCTTCCAAGCCCATTAGTTCCCTTTTGCCCTTTAAGTACACGCCTAAGCCCACACTTGCAGCCCACAATTCACGTTTATAAGGCCCGTTCAAGTTGTTAGTTTCGTCCATGGGCGAGTCCTTTGGAATGTCTTCAGCCCGTTAGCTTATTTTAAGCCCAACTTGCCTTATTCAATTTCCCGAGCCCACTAATACACTTCGGCCACCCCATACACGCCCAAACCGAACTCCCACAGCCTTGTATACCAAATTTCCAGCCCCTCTACAAGCCTCTAAGCTCTCGGTTTAGCCTCATACACTAACCGCTTAACATAACCATGCTTGCCTACACTTGAATCATGCAATCTCTTCTAACAATCATCACAAACGGCCTCTATTGACATTCCACAAATATATACTACTAACCTAAACCAAGATTAGGGGTAGAGCTTACCTTAGTTGGACCGAAATCAACAACGACGGATGACGGAGCGAGGAACGGCCAAGTGTGGCTCACGGCCTACGAGGAGATTCGGGTTGGCTCGGTCATTGAGTAAGATCAAGGGGCGGTGGACAAGGGGGAGAGATGAGTTAGAAGGCTTACCAAAGTGCGTTCGTGGACGGTGGTGGTCGGCGGTGGCGGAGATGATGGCACGACAACGACGACGAAACGGCTACACGGAGGAACCGAGAGAGAGAGGGAGATGATGAGGGTCGGTTCGGGTTTGATGGAGACCCCAAGGCCACAAAACAACAAGGAGGGGGAGGAGGAAGACCTACCGTGGCGACGTGGAGGTGGAACGGTGGCGGCACGGTGACGGCAAGGCGGACAGCGGTGGCAACGGGCGGAGTTCACGGGCGACCGACGAAGAAGGAAAGGAGGAGAGGGAGAGAGAGCTTTCGAGAGGGAGAGAGGGGTGAGGGATGGCCGGCCGAAAAAATGAGAAAATGGGGGAGGAGAGAGAGAACAAGACTTAAGTCAAATGGGTAAGTGGGTTAGGTGAGGGAATAGTGACTTGGATGTGTACTTGACTTTGATTGAAAGATTTGCATGGGAACTTGTGCCATGATTGACCGATGGATTTGATTGACTGATTGACAACACATCGATTGATTTGACAACTGATTTGCATGGGAACTTGTGCCATGATTGACCGATGGATTTCTTTGAGGCAGCCCAAGAAAGGAAAATGGAAGAGTTCATCTGTGATAGTCTGAAAATTCGACCCAGTCATCGGAAGTTCTAAATGAATGGAAATACTTCGTTAATACACTCTGATTGACGCTCACTCAGGATTAGCTACCCTGAGATGACTAACCGAAGGGGAAAGGCTATCTGGGAAGAATTTCCCAAACAGCCGCCCGTTGGTCTGAGACAGAGACAGAGTCGTTATTTAATGAAATTGACCACAATATGAAATCCGACAGCGGACAATCGAATTAGTAAGATAAACAAAATTAAGAAATGAAGTCAGTTCCAGAAACGCTGCCAGAAGGGCAGACAGCCGGTGTACGTCGCGAAGCAAGACGTGATTGGAAAATTACCGAAATGCCCCCGGTAAATGCTCAGTCCTTAGAATTAGTTGAATTAGGATTTTTGAGAGTAGATTCAATTAATCGAAATCAAATCCTGTCTGAATTTCGTTCGCGCTCGGGACCCGATCGGTGCATTTGGCACGCAAATCGAGGCAAGTCAAATCGGTTGTCAAATCAATCAATGTCTTGTCAATCTATCAATCAACCATGGCACATGTTCCCATGCAAATCTATCAAGTCTAATCCAAGTACAAGTCAAGAGTACAAGTCTCATTCAATACACTATTCCACCTAATCCCACCTACCATTTATTTGAATTTTGGATAATCCTTTCTCTCTCCTCCCCCTCTTAAACTTTCGGCCACCCCTTCTCTCTCTCCCCTCTCCTTCATTTCTCCTTTTTTTTCCTCTTATTCTTCCTCCATTCGGTCGCCCGTGGAGCACCGTCGTCCGCCGCCCGTTCCACCGCCTCCGTCGTGGTCATTCATCACCGTCGGCTCTCTCTCTCCCTTGGCTCATCTTGGTAAGTCTTCTAAGCCCTCTCCCTCTCATTTTCGTGGCCTAGAGATCCCGAAACCAACCCGGACCAGCCCCTTCCTCCTTTGACGTTTTGCTCGGCATTTTGGGTTCAATGGAGCCTCGGCCTTAGGCGCTTGTTCCGCTGGTTTCCTCAACTCCCCTAACACCTAAAACCATTATAATAGGACCCTTGGAGCCCCTCGAACAGCTCGGATCAGCCGCCAAGTCACCGTTCCTTCCCGTCGACCATGAGCTCCGTTCGGCCGTCCGTTGCCCTTGCCGTCTTCGTCGTCGTCCCGAGCTGAGATAGGTAAGCTCTACTACTAATCTTGGTTTAGGTTAGTAGTATATGTATGTGGGATGTGATATAGAGGGCTGTCCATGATGATGTATAGAGGAATTTGCATGATTAAGGCTTAAGCTAGTTGTGCTAGTTTAGGTGATTAGTTTGTTGGGTTAAAACATGGGCTTGACGACTTGAAGGGGGCTGGAAACCATGCATGTTGGGCTGCAAATGAGTGATGTGGGCGTATGGAATGTGGGCCGTGTGAAATAATTGGGCCTCGGGGCTTAATTTGGACCATTTCAACCTAAAACAAGCTAACGGGCCTAAAATACTATAATGGGTTTGCTAATGGACGAAGTTAATAATTTAAATAGGCCTTGAAAACATGATTGGTGGGCTGAAATGGTGACTTAGGCGTGTAACATAGCGGGCCAAAGTAATGTGGTTGGGCTTAGGGGCCCAATTCTAGACTAATTAACTAATTTAATTGAACCTAAATCTTGCTAGTGGGCCCTAATGCACGAAAATTCTATTTTAATTGAGCCTAAATTATGTTTTGAATGTTAAAATATAAGGCCCAATAGTACACATGGGCTTAGGGGCTTAATTCTAAGCTAGTTGGGCCAAAATGAGGCAAATTGGGCTTAATTTGTAATGGTGGGCCTCAATGGATGAAAATTCACTTAAATTGGGCCTAATTTCTAATCTTGAATATTAAAATATGAAACCTAATGATGGGTATGGACTTGAGTTATCCAATTGGGCCTAAATGGGCCAAAATGGGCTTCCTAAACCTACTTTAAATATTGGGCTTGGGCCTTGCACGAATTTGAATATAATAATGGGCCCAAACCATACATTTAATTTAAGAAATAAATCATGGACCTCAAATCTTGATTGGGGGATCGCCTATGGTAAGCAATAGTATGACAGGATCGCGAGTAATATGTTAAGGCGAGCCTAGATGATCGAGAATCCGAGTGTGTGGTACTAGTCTTATGATAGTATGGCATGATGAACTTGAGATTTCTTAGATGATCAATTGATATGCTCTGTTCTTGTACTTGTGTACTATGACATCCCTGCTCTGTATTTGAATTCCTGATGCAATCTTTTGGGCCCCGCATTCATTCAGAGCATTGCATGAGTCACCAGAGATGTGACATGAGAATGTGCCCAGAGGGGAAATGGAGAGAAAAGGGAGACCAACGTAAGGCTTCAGAAACGCAGTGTGGTATTTGTCACGCCCTGGATCCCTATTCGGGAACGCAGCATCCCGTCCCTGCGGAAGATACACCTCGCGCTTGCCTGGTTTCAAAAGTTCGACGGCCCAGGATGAATCTCTTCATCGCAACCAGACGACGCGTCCTCAGTAGACTTACGAACCTGCGGAAGCGTGCCTCCTATCCTCACACACAAGCATGCATAGCAAAGGGTAGCATAGACAAGGTAAATACAAACAGCATTATATACATATCAAGCGTTAGGTACAGACTCCAAAAAGAAACCACAACCTGCTGCCTAACCTACGCTCTCACTAACATCAAAATACCAGACCAGCATCAGAAACTCAGTCCTCGTCGGAATCCTCCACGGGGTCCTCTTCTGGATCCTCCTCATCTGTATCCATGGCATCGCCCTCCTCGTGGCCATCAATCTCAGATCGTCCCGGGGACGGCAACTCCTGCAGTGGGTCGGGATCGATCACCTGGCCTCCATACTCGGCAGGCTGCAGCCAGAATGGGTCCTCCTCCATGGGTATCGGGGAATCTCTCTGGGGTCCCTCAAAGCCATGAAGGCCCTCTTTAAACCAAGCCTCAAACCTATGGGGCACTAAGTAAGGACCTCCCTGATCTACGAGTACAGTCGTCACATGCCGATGCCACAGGGTAGCGTGCATATCAAAATGGAGGGTGATGTGAGTGTCCATCTGAATCGGCAGTCCAAAAAGCATCGGAGGTGCAGCCATCACTGGCGTCTGGGATCTGAAAAAGGAAGGTAACCACCACCAGTGAGTCGAGGACTCAGCAAGCTCACCACTAATCCTAGCGTAGGGTAGGATATACAAGTGGGGTCGGTCCTAACCAGTATCTAGGTTTCAGGGTCCAGGATCCAACCACTCTCGATCTCCCAAGATACTATAGCCCATCGAAACTGTCACGAACCACATAATAATACAAGTTGTACAATACAGACAGGCAATGTCAAACAGTCAGCAATCATGTCATGCAATGCTGCAGGCCTCAAGCGGCCATCACGGATCCCACGGATCAGCCCGCCTATCACTCCAATTCCCATCAGGGCTCAATCTCAGTGCCACACGGCAAATACCACACTGCGTTTCTGACGCCTTACGTTGGTCTCCCTTTTCTCTCCATTTCCCCATCTTGGGCACATTCTCATGTCACATCTTCGGTGACTCATGCAATGCTCTGAATGTATGCGGGGCCCAAACGATTGCATCAGTAATTCAAACACAGAGCATGCATGCCAAAGTACACAAGTACAAGAACAGAGTACATCAATCGATCGTCTAATAAGATCTCAGGTTCATCTTGCCATACGATCGTAAGGTTAGTACTAGACATTCAGATTCTCGATCCTCTAGGCTCGTATTAACATCATACTCGCGATCCGGTCATACTATTGCTCACCATGGCGATCCCCTAATTGAACCCATATAAACCAAGGTTTAACCTAAGTAAGGGTCTAATTAATTGAATTAAGTTCGACTGGGCCTAAGGCCCACTTCAAGGTTTGAGGCCCATAATTTATTTCTCAAATTAAATATATGATTTGGGCCCATTATTATTATTAAATTCGTGTGAGGTCCAAGCCCATCTTTAAAGATTTACTATTTAAGCTCATTTTCATTATTTTAGGCCCAATTTGATGACCCAAGCCCATAGACACTTTTGGGTTTCATTCTTTAATGTTCATGGACATAAATTAGGCCCAATTTAAGTGGATTTTCGTTCATTAGTGGTCCATTAGTTTGATTAGGCCCAATTAGCTTAGTTTTGGCCCAATTACCTGAAATAAAGGCTCCTAAGCCTAGCACCTTACTTTGGCCCATTAAACCCCACGCCTAAGCTCATCATTTCGGTCCATCAACCATGTTTTTGAGGCCCATTCAAGTTTCTAATCTCGTCCATTAGTAAGCCTATTAGGATAATTTAGGCCCGGTAGCTTATTTTTGGTCAAATTAGTACAAATCAAGTCCCCTAGGCCCATTAGTTCACTACGGCCTCTCACTCACACGCCTACGTCACTCATTCGCAGCCCATAATCCATCTTTGACGGCCCAATTAATTATTCCCAAGGACCTCAAACTTGGCCCAAGTCAATTCCTCCATACTTAGTCCAAGTTAACTAGTTTAACTCATGCATAATCACCCTTAAACTATTAACCACAACCCCTAACAACGCGAACCAAGCAAGCATACCACAAGCCTAGGCTAAGGTTAGTAGTGGAGCTTACCTATTGGAGCGGGACGGGCGACGGCAACGAAGGAGGCCCACGGTGGCCGAGGGAGCTCACGGCAAGGGTGGATGGGAGCGGGTGCACCGGCGGTCCCACGGAACCCTCGAGGCCTAAAACCAACATTTTCAAGCGTTAGGATGGTCATGGAACCGGGTGAGAGGAGTTGGGTTGGCCGGTGTGCCCTCGGCATTTACAACGGGCGGAAGAACCAAGGGAAGAGGGGGCTGTTCCGGGGCTTAAACGGTGACATTCCGCCATTGAAATGAGAGGAGGGTGAGATGGGAGGTTTACCGAGATGGAGGTGAGTCGGTGACGGAGGCTAGTGGTCGGACGGTGAGGAACGACGACGACGTGGGTGGCTGAACGGGGGGCGGACGGCTACGGCATAAGGAAGGAGAAGGAGAATGAGGTTCGGTCGGACCCTAAGGACTCTTGAGGCCAAGAAGGTAACAAGAAGAGGGCATGAGGGACTCACCTAGGCGTGTTTGTGGCTGGTGGAGGCGGCTGATAGCGACGGGACCGAGCGGCGGACGGTGGAGGAGCGGCGGCCGAAGGAGAAACCGTGAGGGGGAGAGAGATTTCGGGAGGGAGAGAGGGGTGAGGGTGTTGCCGAAAATGAGAGAGTGAGGGAGGAGAGAGAGAAGGCAAGGCTTAAGTCAAATTCAAATGGGTTAGTGGGGTAGGTAATGGGGTAATAGTGTTAGGGATATGATGTTTACTATGCTTGAATGACACTTGATTTACTTGATGGATTGATGGGTTGACATTCTTGGAAATTGTGCCATGATGTGACTGATTGATTGACAAGACATCGATTGGTTTGACAACTGATTTGAGTTGTCTCGATTTGCGTGCCAAATGCACCGATCGGGTCCCGAGCGCGAACAAATTTCAGACAAGATTTGATTTCGATTCACCGAATCTACTCTCAAAAATCCTAATTCAACTAATCCTAAGGACTGAGCATTAACCGGGGGCATTTCGGTAATTTTCTAATCACTTCTTGCTTCACGACGTACACCGGCTGTTTGCCCTTCTGGCGACATTTCTGAAACTGAGTTCATTTCTTAATTATGTTTATCTTACTGATTCGATTGTCCATTGTCGGATTTCATTTTGTGGCCAATTTCATTAAATAACGACTCTGTCTCTGTCTCAGACCAACGGGCGGCTGTTTGGAAAATTCTTCCCAGATAGCCCTTCCTCTTCGGTTAGTCATCTCAGGGTAGCTAATCCTGAGCGAGCGTCGATCAGAGTGTATTAACGAAGTATTTCCATTCATTTAGAATTTCCGATGATCGAGTCGAATTTTCAGACTGTCACAGTATTCGCCGTGTGGCACTAAGAATGAGCCCTGATGGGAATTGGAGTGAAAGACGGGCTGATCCATTGGGATCCGTGATGGCCGTTTGAGGCCCGCTGCATTTGCATGACATGATTGCTGATTGCTCGATATTGCCCGTTTGTGTTGTGTAATTTGTATTGCTAAGTGTTTCGCGTTGATTATACGTCGGGATTTAGCAACAGGGGAGAACGAGAGTGTTTGAACTCTGAACCATGAACTCTAGATACTGGTTAGGTCCGACCCCACTTATATACCCTACCCTGCGCTAGGATTAGTGGTGAGCTTGCTGAGTCCTCGACTCACTAGTGGTGGTTACCTTCATTTTCAGATCCTGGACGCCAGTGATGGCTGCACCCCCGATGCTTTTTGGGTTGCCGATTCAGATGGATACTCAGATCACCCTCCATTTTGATATGCATGCTACGCTGTGGCATAGGCACGTGACGACTGTACTAGTAGATCAGGGTGGACCCTACCTTGTACCCCATAGGTTCGAGGCGTGGTTTAGAGAGGGCCTACATGGTTTTGAGAGACCTCAGCGAGACTCTCCGATACCTATGGAGGAGGACCCATTTTGGCTGCAGCCTGCCGAGTATGGAGGCCAGGTGATCGACCCCGACCCAGTGCAGGAGTTGCCGTCGCCTGGACGTTCCAAGATTGATGGCCACGAGGAGGGCGATGCCATGGATACCGACGAGGAGGATCCAGAGGAGGACCCTGAGGAGGATCCGAGGAGGAGGAGCCTGAGGAGGACTGAGTCCCCGATGCGGGTCTAGTATTTTGATGTTAGTGAGAGCGTAGGTTTGACTGTAGGTTGTGGTTTCTTTTTGGGGTCTGTACCTAACGTTAATGTTACGATATGTATATATATTGTTGTTGTGTTTATTCTGTTCATTCTACCCCACCGTTTTGTATGTATGTATGTATGTATGGTTAGGAGGCACGTTTCCGCAGGTTCAAGGTCGCGACGATAGGTTCTCCTGGGCCGTCGTGTATCGTAAACCGGATGAGCGAGGTGAGAATCTTCCGCAGGAACGGGATGCCGCGTGCCCGATTGGGATTCGGGGCATGACATCATCAGGCTTCGCCAAGGATCTATAACTGTGGATCAGTACGAGGGTGAGTTTGCCAGATTGTCCAAGTTTGCTCGAAGATTGATTGAGGATCCGTGGGACAAGGCCAGAAGATTCAGAGAAGGCTTGAGACCTAAACTAAAGAGTATGATAATCGCCCAGGACTGAGGGACTATAATGAGATTTATGAGAGAGCACTGGCGATAGAGCGAGACCTGCAAGAGAAGGCTGCCGCATCTGGATCGCGGTTTGTGCTAGGAAGGAACTTCAGAGACTTTAGCAAGAGGCCGATGAAGGACACCTGCAGGTTCGTTCCACCCGCGAGAAGGACTCTGGGAAAACCGTCACACTCTGGGAATCAGAACTGCCGTGACTATGGCAGGAGGCATGGGAACAGGCCTTGCCCAAGGAAGATTGGAGGCTGCTTTGGATGTGGATAGATGGGGCATATTCTGAGGAACTGCACGAAAAGAGGTCAGAGACCCCCCTTCCAGCCGCAGCAGCAGCCGCCGATGGCGAATGCTCCTCAGGGGAATCAGAACTGTCCACCAGCTCAGGGACGAGTCTACGCAGTTGTGACAGCCTGAAAATTCGACCCAATCATCGGAATTTCTAAATGAATGGAAATACTTCGTTAATACACTCTGATCGACGCTCACTCAGGATTAGCTACCCTGAGATAACTAACCGAAGGGGAAAGGCTATCTAGGAAGAATTTCCCAAACAGCCGCCCGTTGGTCTGAGATAGAGACAGAGTCGTTATTTAATGAAATTGACCATGAAATGAAATCCGACAATGGACAATCGAATTAGTAAGATAAAAACAATTAAGGACTGTAGTCAGTTTCAGAAATGTCGCCAGAAGGGCAGACAGCCGGTGTACGTCGCGAAGCAAGACGTGATTGGAAAATTACTGAAATGCCCTCGGTAAGTGCTCAGTCCTTAGGATTAGTTGAATTAGAATTTTTTAGAGTAGATTCGATTAATCGAAATCAAAACCTGTCTGAAATTCGTTCACGCTTGGGACCCAATCGGTGCATTTGGCACGCAAATCGAGGCAAGTCTAATCAGTTGTCAAATCAATGAAAGGTCTTGTCAATCACATCCATCATTCATGGCATAAGTTCCAATGCAATCTATCAAGTCAAATCCAAGTACAAATCAAGAGTACAAGTCTTGTCACAATCACTATTCAACCTAACCCCATTATCTTAATTTGAATTTCACTATGACAAACATAAACCTTTCTCTCTCTCTCCCCTCACCTCATTCGGCCATTCCCTCTCTCTCCTCTCCACCGAAACCTCTCATCTTCTTCTCCTTCTTGTCTCCTTCGTCCGCCGGCCACCGCTTTGCATCACCACCGCCGTCCGAGCTTCCTCGCCAACGCCACCATTCCATCTTCGTTTGGTAAGGCTCTCAACCTCTCCTCTTCCCATTTTCGTGGCCATTTGGCCTTGGGTAAAGCCGGATCAACCTCACCATCTCTCTCTCTCTCTCTTGTTCGCTCTAGTCCGCCCGTGCCGCCCGTGAGCTTCGTCCGTCGTCTTCACTGTTGTCCGGCCACCTCCGGCCTTCACCGAGCACCCTCAATCTTTGGTAGGCTTCCTAGTTTCCCTTCCCTTCAGTTCCGAGGCATTCGAAGCCCTCTTGGACCCCGACCAACCCGATTTCCCCATGTAGGCCGAGAGCCTCCCTTGGCCGCCGGTGTCCCTTGCCGCCCCCGACGTCGTCCTCAACCCATTTTGGTAAGCTCTACTACTCATCTTGGCCTAGGTTAGTAGTGTATGCATGTAGGATGAAGTTTCTAGGGCTGGTTATGCTAATTAGGGGGTTAGAATGTGATTAAGGTTAGAATTAACTTAGGCTAAGTTAATGAGAACTTGATTGGGCTAACTTAAGGGGCTGTTAGTAAGTGAATTTGGGCTTCAAAATGTGTTTGCGGGCTGTGATGAGAAGTATAGGCGTGTGAGTTGATGGGCCGAACCAACTAATGGACCTAGGGTACTTAATTTGGACTAATTTAACCTAAAATAAGCTAACGGGCCTAATTTATGCTAATGGGCTTGCATATGCACGAATTTATAAATTAATTGGGCCTTAAAATGTGTCAATTGTGGGCTGCAAATTTCGGTGTAGGCGTGAGTTGGTGGGCCGAATCATGAAGATGGGCTTAGGGATCCAATCTTAAGCTATTTGGGCCAAAACACATCGAATTGGGCCTAATTATAGTAGTGGGCCACTAATGGACGAAAATAGTAAATTAATTGGGCTTAAGTTATGTTCTAAATGTTAAAATATGAAGTCCAATAATGTATATGGACTTAGGATAGCAAATTGGGCCTAAAATAGTCAAAATGAGCTTATTGGGTTAATCTTTAAAAATAGGCTTGGGCCTCACACGAAATTAATATAATAATGGGCCCAAACCATATATTTAATTTAAGAAATAAATCATGGGCCTCAAGACTTGAAATGGGCCTTAGGCCCAGTTGAACTTAACATAATTATTTAGACCCTTACTTAGGTTAAACCTTAGTTCATATGGGTTCAATCAGGGGATCGCCTATGGTAAGCAATAGTATGACAAGATCGCGAGTAAGATGTTAAAGCGAGCCTAGTTGATCGAGAATCAGAGTGTATAGCACAAATCCTATGATCGTATGGCACGATGAACATGAGATTTATTAGACGATCAATCGATGTACTCTGTTCTTGTATTGGTGTACTTTGGCATGCATGCTCTGTGTTTGAATCACTGATGCAATAATTTGGACCCCGTATTCATTCAACGCATTGCATGAGTCACCAGAGTTGTGACATGAGAATGTGCCCAAGATGGGAAATGGAGAGAAAAGGGAGACCAACGTAAGGCGTCAGAAACGCAGTGTGGTATTTGCCATGTGGCACTGAGAATGAGCCCTGATGGGATTTGGAGCGATAGGCGGGTTCGACCCATTAGGGCCGGTTGAGGCCCGAGCATGATCCGTGGGATCCGATATGGCTGTCTGAGGCCTGCATCACTGCATATGGCATATTGGTTGATTGTTTGTATGGCCCGTCTGTTTGTACGAACTGCATTGCTATGCTTTGTGCATTATACGTTGGGACTTGGTAACTAGGGAGATCGAAAGCGTCTGAACCTTGGACCGTGAACCCTAGTTTACCTGATAGGACTGACCCCTCTTGTATACCCTATCCTACGCTAGGATTAGTGGTGAGCTTGCTGAGTCCTCGACTCACTAGTGGTGGTTACCTTCTTTTTCAGATCCTGGACGCCAGTGATGGCTGCACCCCCGATGCTTTTTGGACTGCCGATTCAGATGGACACTCAGATCACCCTCCATTTTGATATGCACGCTACACTATGGCATAGGCATGTGACGATTGTACTAGTAGATCAGGGTGGACCCTACCTTGTACCCTATAGGTTCGAGGCATGGTTTAGAGAGGGCCTTCATGGCTTTAAGGGACCGCAGCGTGACTCCCCGATACCCATGGAGGAGGACCCATTCTAGCTACAGCCTGCTGAGTATGGAGGTCAGGTGATCGACCCCGACCCAGTATAGGAGTTGCCGTCTCCTGGACGTTCTGAGATTGATGGCCACGAGGAGGGCGATGCCATGGATACCGATGAGGAGGAACCAGAAGAGGACCCCGCGGAGGATTCCGAGGAGGAGCCTAAGGAGGATTGAGTCCCTGATGCTGATCTAGTATTTTGGTGTTAGGGGGAGCGTAGGTTTGACTGTATGTTGTGGTAAGATTTTGGGGGTCTGTACCTAACGATGATGTTGTTATGTGTATATATTGTTATTTGTGTTTATATTGTTCGTTCTACCCCTCTGTTCTGTATGTATGTATGTATGTATGGATAGGAGGCACATTTCCGCAGGTACGAGAGTTCGATGAAGGACGCATCGTCTGGTCGCGACGATAGGTTCTCCTGGGCCGTCGCGTATCGTAAACCCGACGAGCGAGGATGAGAATCTTCCGCAGGAACGGGATGCCGTCTGCCCGATTAGGGTTCGGGGCGTGACATCCCCGTTTGAGTGGTATCAGAGCAAGGTCAGCTCGATACGAGACCGTTCGAGGTTTTGGAGTGATAAGGATGTTGATTTTAGGGTAGTTAGATAGACCAACCCTAGACCTAAGGATAGGAAAGGGTACAATGCATGAATTGATTGGCGCATGTGAATGCTTAGTTCAATTGGTTGCCTAGAGTAGACTGAGGCAGAGGTATTCTGAACTAAGTTGCAGGTGCGTCAGGACCTGAGGTAAGGTTCTAAGGCAGAGCCCCATGAGTAGGGCGCTTGATTGCTGATTGCTAAGTGGTTAACTTGTTAGGTGTTGCTTGTGTTTGTATGCCTAGTCAGCTGTCGCGCGCTGCTTGACCATCATGCATTGCATGGATTTCTGCATTTAAAGAGAAATGAGTTTGGAAAGGAAAAAAAGGGGTTTAGAAATGAAAACGATTTAAATTTGGAATTTGGATTCGAAAAGTGCATGCATCTCATGTTGTTGGATTTGGTAACCGTCAGCCTGGTATGGGACGGGATTGACGGGATGTCTAAAAAACTGTAATGAAGCGTGGTATGGGACACGTGGAATGGGATTCATTCTGTCTATGGGTAACTTGGGACAACTGTTCGCACCAAGAAACGATGAGGGCGGGGAGTGGTCGCCGGGGTAGAGAGTTTATCGAGGAAGCGGCTCCCGATAGGCTTCTAGTTAAGGTAGCGGACAGAGTGGCCTAGGTTGTGCATTTTCAGGGTAAGTCTAGATGTCGACCGGGTTCAACTGCATTTAAGCTGCAGCGACCATTTACATGCATACACATGTCAGTGGACGCGACAGTAGACGAAAGCTTGGTTGCTAGATTTAGAATTCCGAATTCCTGAATGGGAATTTCGTTTGTTTTAGGTGTGAGTCTTAGCGAGGATGAGCAATAGGGGCAGAAGACCGACTGCTGGTGCATCGAGCTCGAGGGCTCCTGAGCCTGAAGGGGATCCTAGGATCGAGGAGATGATGGGAGTTCTGACTGAGGTGAGTAACTTGATGGCTAGGCAAGCTGCTGAGAGAGCTGCCACTGTAGCCCAAGCAGCTGAGGCCTCCTTGGCCGCTGCGAATGGAGCCAATGGAGGCAATCGGCATGGAAATGGAGGAAGTCAAACTCATCATATTGTGGAACAGTTTCTGAAGTTGCAGCCGTCCAAGTTTGATGGTAGTGGTGGTCCCGAAGTGGCTACCTTGTGGATCGAACAGCTTGAGAAGGCTTTCACTATGTTGGGTTGCACGGATGAGGAGAATGGGTCGTTGGCAACCTATCAACTCCAGGGTACTGCAGATGATTGGTGGAAGGCCACCAGAGGACGAGTCTTTCCTAATGGCATGAGGCAAAACTGGGCTGCTTTCTGTGCAGCATTTAATGGCAAGTATTTTTCTGAGGCAGCCTAGGAAAGAAAAATGGAAGAGTTTATAAGGCTTCGCCAAGGATCTTTGACCGTGGATCAGTATGAGGGTGAATTTGCCAGATTGTCCAAGTTTGCTCGAAGACTGATTGAAGATCCGTGGGACAAGGCCAGAAGGTTCAGAGAAGGCTTGAGGCCCGAACTGAAGAGTATGATAATCGCCACTGGATTGAGGGACTATAATGAGATTTATCAGCGAGCACTGGCGATAGAGCGAGACCTTCAAGAGAAGGCTGCCGCATCTGGATCGCGGTTTGTGCCAAGAGGGAACTCCGGAGATTTTGGCAAGAGGCCGATGCAGGACAACCGCAGGTTCGTTCCACCTGCGAGAAGGACTATGGGAAAATCGTCTCACTCTGGGAATCAGAACTGCCGTGACTGTGGCAGGAGGCATGGGAACAGCCCTTGCCCAAGGAAGACTGGAGGCTGCTTTGGATGTGGACAGATGGGGCATATTCTGAGGAACTGCGCGAAAAGAGGTCCGAGACCCCCGTTCCAATCGCAGCAGCAACCGCCGATGGCGAATGCTCTTCAGGGGAATCAGAACCTTCCACTTGTTCAGGGACGAGTCTATGCAGTGGCGCGAAAGGACGCTGAGAACGCGCCAGGGGTGATCATAGGTACTGTCTCTCTCTGTAGTCATACTGCTTATGCTTTGTTTGATCCAGGAGCGTCGCACTCCTTCGTATCTGCACGTTTTGCTGAGTTAACTGGGATGAATGTTAAGCCGTTGGATGTGACTTTGCATGTAACCACCCCGTTAAAGGATAGAGTGATTGTTGCGCTAGGATGTAAGGGGTGTAAGTTAGTTCTGGGCGATAGAGAGGAAGAGATCGATTTAGCTGTTTTACCTATGTTTGATTTCGACGTGATTGTTGGCATGGATTGGTTGGTTAGACATGGGGCAGTAATAGACTATGGTAGGAGTATGATACAGCTAAACCCAGTAGGCTACCCTGGGTACGATTTTAGAGGAAATCGAGGAGCAACGTCGATCCCTTGGATTTCATCTCTGGAAGCAACTGAACTGATGGACGAGGGTTGTCTGGGATTTTTAGCGTCAGTATCAGATTCTACTGCTCAAGAGGTGAAGTTGGAGGAAGTGCCTGTAGTGAGAGAGTACCCAGACGTGTTTCCTTAAGAATTGCCTGGCTTGCCACCAAAGCGTGATGTAGAATTTGTGATTGAGCTGGCACCTGGAACAGAGCCGATCTCGAAAGCACCGTATAGGATGTCGTTATCTAAGTTGAAGGAATTGAAGGTGCAAATGCAGGAACAGCTGGATAAAGGATTTATCCGCCCTAGTGCTTCGCCATGGGGAGCTCCGGTGCTGTTTGTTAAAAAGAAAGACGGATCGCTAAGATTGTTTATCGACTACAGGCAGCTGAACCAAGTGACGATCAAGAACAAGTATCCTCTGCCAAGGATTGATGACCTGTTTGATCAGCTTCAAGGCGCATGTGTGTTCTCCAAGATAGACCTAAGGACATGCTATCACCAATTGAGGATTAAGAAGGAGGACGTGCCTAAGACTGCCTTTAGGACGAGGTATGGGCACTACGAGTTCACAGTTATGCCGTTTGGATTGACGAATGCCCCAGCAGCATTTATGGATATGATGAATCGAGTGTTCAAGGAGTTTCTGGATCAGTTCGTAATAGTATTCATTGATGACATTTTGGTGTATTCGAAGAGTTCTGAGGACCACGAGGAACACTTGAGGATTGTCCTGCAGACGTTAAGGGAACACTCGCTGTATGCGAAGTTTAGCAAGTGTGAGTTCTGGTTAAGCAGAGTGGCGTTCCTTGGACACATAGTATCTGGAGAAGGAATATTAGTGGATCCAGCAAAGATAGAGGCTGTGGAGAAGTGGCCGAGGGCAACAACTGTGACTGAAGTACGAAGTTTTCTTGGATTGGCTGGCTACTACAGACGCTTTGTGGAAAGGTTCTCGGTGATAGCGTCTCCTCTGACCCATTTCCTGAAGAAGGAAACAAGGTTCGAATGGACTGAGAAATGCGATGAAAGTTTTCAGGAGTTGAAGGATCGATTAACCTCCGCACCAGTGTTGACCATCCCATCTAGACTTGGAGGGTTTGAGATATACAACGATGCGTCATTAAGAGGATTGGGATGTGTCTTGATGCAGCATGGACGAGTAGTAGCTTATGCATCTAGATAGCTGAGGCCACACGAAGTGAACTACCCGACGCACAACTTGGAGTTAGCTGCCATAGTGTTCGCACTGAAGATTTGGAGGCATTATTTGGTGGGAGAGAAATTTCTGATCTATACTGGTCATCAGAGTTTGAAGTATTTGTTTTCGCAGAAAGAACTGAATATGAGGCAGCGTCGTTGGATGGAGCTATTGAAGGACTACGACTATGATATTCTGTACCATCCAGGAAAGGCGAATAAAGTGGCGGATGCTCTGAGTAGGAAGTCGAGCATTTCGCATATGATGGTCAAGGAGTGGACATTACTGGAGGAAATCAGAGATTCTGAGTTCAAGGTCGAGGTAGGAAACCTCTCAAGTCTAATGGCTACGTTGCAGATCAAACCAGAGATTCAGTTGAGGATCAAAGAGCTACAGTCTACAGACCCGGATATCCATAAGATTATGTCGATAAATGCAGATGAGAGGAAGGCTGAGTTCCAAGTAACTGCTGATGGAATATTGAAGTTTAGAGGACGTATGTGCGTGCCAAATGATGAAGAGCTGAAGGAAAGGATTTTGTCTGAGGCGCACAGAAGTAACTACAGTATTCATCCAGGGAGTACGAAGATGTATCAGAATTTGCGCCAGCACTATTGGTGGAATGGAATGAAGGTGGATGTGGCTAAGCATGTAGCCAAGTGTCTGACGTGTCAGCAAGTAAAGGCGCAGCACTGCAAACCTGGTGGACTACTGCAATCCCTGGAAATCCCAGAGTGGAAATGGGAGCATGTCAATATGGACTTTGTAACAAGATTGCCCAAGAGTCAAAGGGGGAATGATTCGATATGGGTAAAAGTTGATAGACTGACGAAATCAGCTCATTTCATTGCAGTACGAAAGGACTCGACCTTGGAGAAGTTGGCTGAATTGTACGTGAGGCAGATCGTGAGATTGCATGGGGTACCAGTAAGTATTGTATCATGTGACTGTCTAAAAATTCGACCCAAATATCGGAATTTCTAAATGAATGGAAATGCTTCGTTAATGCACTCTGATCGACTCTTACTCATGATTAGCTACCATGAGACGACTAACCGAAGGGGAAAGGCTATCTGGGAAGAATTTCCCAAACAGTCGCCCGTTGGTCTGAGACAGAGACAGAGTCGTTATTTAATAAAATTGACCACAAAACGAAATCCGACTTTGGACAATCGAATTAGTAAGATAAACACAATTAAGAAAGGAAGTCAGTTTCTGAAACGCTGCAGAAGGGCAGTTAGCCGGTGTACGTCGAGAAGCAAGACGTGATTGGAAAATTACCGAAGTGCCCCCGGTAAATGCTCAGTCCTTAGAATTAGTTGAATTAGGATTTTTGAGAGTAGATTCGACTAATCGAAATCAAATCCTGTCTGAAATTCGTTCGCGCTCGAGACCCGATCGGTGCATTTGGCACGCAAATCGAGACAAGTCAAATCAGTTGTCAAATCAATCAAAAGTCTTATCAATCAATCAATCACATCATGGCACAAGTTCCCATGCAAATCTTTCAATCAAAGTCAAGTACACTTGTCTTCCATCAAAGTACACATCATGTCACTATTCCATAAACCTACTCCCACTAACTCCTTCAAACTTGAATTAAGCCTTGCCATCTCTCTCTCTCCTCCCTCATTCCCTCACTCGGCCGAACTCCATCTCTCCCTCTCCTCCATTTTCTTCTTCGTTTTCTCCTTCCCCGCCGGTGCTCCCCTCCCGTCGTCCGCTTCCAGCCGCCACCGTCCACCACCATCACCTTGGCGTCACTTGGTAAGTGTGACAGTCTGAAAATTCGACCAAATTATCGGAATTTCTAAATGAATGGAAATACTTCGTTAATACACTCCGATCGACGCTCACTCAGGATTAGCTACCCTGAGATGACTAACCGAAGGGGAAAGGCTATCTGGGAAGAATTTTCTAAACAACCGCCCGTTGGTCTGAGATAGAGACAGAGTCGTTACTTAATGAGATTGACCACAAAATGAAATCCGACTTTGGACAATCGAATCAGTAAGATAAAAACAATTAAGAACTGAAGTCAGTTTCAGAAATGTCGCCAGAAGGGCAGACGCCCGGTGTACGTCGCGAAGCAAGACGTGATTGGAAAATTACCGAAATGCCCCCGGTAAATGCTCAATCCTTAGGATTAATAGAATTAGGATTTTTGAGAGTAGATTCGGCCGATCGAAATCAAATCCTGTCTAAAATTCGTTCGAGCTCGAGACCCGATTGGTGCATTTGGCACGCAAATCGAGGCAAGTCAAATCAGTTGTCAAATCAATCGATGTCTTGTCAATCAGTCAATCAAATCCATCGGTCAATCATGGCACAAGTTCCCATGCAAATCTTTCAATCAAAGTCAAGTACACATCCAAGTCACTATTCCCTCACCTAACCCACTTACTCATTTGACTTAAGTCTTGTTCTCTCTCTCCTCCCTCATTTTCTCATTTTTTCGGCCGGCCATCCCTCACCCCTCTCTCCCTCTCGAAAGCTCTCTCTCCCTCTCCTCCTTTCCTTCTTCGTCGGTCGCCCGTGAACTCCGCCCGTTGCCACCGCTGTCCGCCTTGCCGTCACCGAGCCGCCACCGTTCCACCTCCACGTCGCCACGGTAGGTCTTCCTCCTCCCCCTCCTTGTTGTTTTGTGGCCTTGGGGTCTCCATCAAACCCGAACCGACCCTCATCATCTCTCTCTCTCTCTCTCTCTCGGTTCCTCCGTGTAGCCGTTTCGTCGTCGTTGTCGTGCCATCATCTCCGCCACCGCCGACCACCACCGTCCACGAACGCACTTTGGTAAGCCTTCTAACTCATCTCTCCCCCTTGTCCACCGCCCCTTGATCTTGCTCAATGACCGAGCCAACCCGAATCTCCTCGTAGGCCGTGAGCCACACTTGGCCGTTCCTCGCTCCGTCGTCTGTCGTTGTTGATTTCGGTCCAACTAAGGTAAGCTCTACCCCTAATCTTGGTTTAGGTTAGTAGTATATATTTGTGGAATGTCAATAGAGGCCGTTTGTGATGATTGTTAGAAGAGATTGCATGATTCAAGTGTAGGCAAGCAAGGTTATGTTAAGCGGTTAGTGTATGAGGCTAAACCGAGAGCTTAGAGGCTTGTAGAGGGGCTGGAAATTTGGTATACAAGGCTGTGGGAGTTCGGTTTGGGTGTGTATGGGGTGGCCGAAGTGTATTAGTGGGTTCGGGAAATTGAATAAGGCAAGTTGGGCTTAAAATAAGCTAACGGGCCGAAGACATTCCAAAGGACTCGCCCATGGACGAAACTAACAACTTGAACGGGCCTTATAACGTGAATTGTGGGCTGCAAGTGTGGGCTTAGGCATGTACTTAAAGGGCAAAAGGGAACTAATGGGCTTGGAAGCTTTAAATTCAAGTAATTGGGCCAAAATTAAACAAAATGGGCCTAACCTAACTAATGGGCCACTAATGGACGAAAATCCACTTAAATTGGGCCTAAATTAAGTCCATGAACATTAAAGAATGAAACCCAAAAATGTATATGGGCTTGGGTACTCAAATTGAGCCTAAAATAATGAATATGGGTTTGAATAGTAAATCTTTAAAAATGGGCTTGGGCCTTGCGCGAAATTAATAAAATAATAGGCCCAACCCATATGATTTAATTTAAGAATTAAATATCGGGCCTCAAGTCTTGAAGTGGGCCTTAGGCCCAGTCGAACTTAACTTAATTAATTAGACCCTTACTTAGGTTAAACCTTGGTTTATATGGGTTCAATTAGGGGATCGCCTATGGTGAGCAATAGTATGACCGGATTGCGAGTAAGATGTTGATACGAGCCTAGATGATCGAGAATCTGAATGTCTAGTACTAATCTTACGATCGTATGGCATGATGAACATGAGATTTTATTAGACGATCGATTGATGTACTCTGTTCTTGTACTTGTGTACTTTGGCACGCATGCTCTGTGTTTGAATTACTGATGCAATTGTTTGGGCCCCATATACATTTAGAGCATTGCATGAGTCACCGAAGATATGACATGAGAATGTGCCCAAGATGGGGAAATGGAGAGAAAAGGGAGACCAACGTAAGGCGTCAGAAACGCAGTGTGGTATTTGCCGTGTGGCACTGAGATTGAGCCCTGATGGGAATTGGAGTGATAGGCGGGCTGATCCATGGGATCCGTGATGGCCGCTTGAGGCCTGCAGCATTGCATGGCATGATTGCTGATTGTTTGATATTGCCCGTCTGTATTGTACAACTTGTATTACTATGTGGTTCGTGATGATTACGATGGGTTATAGTATCTTGGGAGATCGAGAGTGGTTAGACCCTGAACCCTGAAACCTAGATACTGGTTAGGACCGACCCCACTTGTATACCCTACCCTACGCTAGGATTAGTGGTGAGCTTGCTGAGTCCTCGACTCACTGGTGGTGGTTACCTTCCTTTTTCAGATCCCGGACGCCAGTGATGGCTGCACCCCCAATGCTTTTTGGACTGCCGATTCAGATGGATACTCACATCACCCTCCATTTTGACATGAACGCTACCCTGTGGCATAGGCATGTGACGACTGTACTAGTAGATCAGGGTGGACCCTACCTTGTACCCCATAGGTTCGAGGCTTGGTTTAGAGAGGGCTTTCATGGCTTTGAGGGACCGCAGCGTGACTCCCCGATACCCATGGAGGAGGACCCATTCTGGCTGCAGCCTGCTGAGTATGGAGGACAGGTGGTCGACCCCGACCCACTGCAAGAGTTGCCGTCCCCTAGACGATCTGAGATTGATGGCCACGAGGAGGGCGATGCCATGGATACCGATGAGGAAGATCTAGAAAAGGACCCCGTGGAGGATTCCGACGAGGAGCCTGAGGAGGACTGAGTTTCTGATGCTGGTCTGGCATTTTGATGTTAGTGAGAGCGTAGGTTAGGTAGCAGGTTGTGGTTTCTTTTTTGGGGTCTGTACCTAACGGTTGATATTTATATAATGCTGTTTGTATTAACCTTGTCTATGCTACCCTTTGCTATGCATGCTTGTGTGTGTGGATAGGAGGCACGCTTCCGCAGGTATGAAACTTCGTTGAAGGCCGCGTCGTCTGGTTGCGACGAAGTGAAATTTTTCCTGGGCCGTCGCATATCGTGAACCAGGCGAGTGCGAGGTGTATCTTCCGCAGGAACGGGATGCCGTGTTCCCGAGTGGGGATCAGGGGCGTGACATCCCCGTTCGAGTGGTATCAGAGCAAGGTCAGCTCGATATGAGACCGTTCGAGGCTTTGGAGTGATAAGGATGTTGATTTTGGGGTAGTTAGATAGACAGACCCTAGGCCTAAGGATAGGAAAGGGGCACAATGCATGAATTGATTGGCGCATGTGAATGCTTAGTTCGATTGGTTGCCTAGAATAGACTAAGGCAGAGGTATTCTGAACTAAGTTACAGGTGCGTTAGGACCTGAGGTAAGGTTCTATGGCAGAGTCCCATGAGTAGGGCGCTTGATTGCTGATTGGTGAATGTTAGCCTGTGAGATATTGCTTGTGCTTGTACGCGTAGTCGGCTGTCGCGCGCTGTCTGACCATCATGCATTGCATGACTTCTGCATTAAAGGCGAAATGGTTTATAAATGAAAGTTGTTAAAAAGGGGATTTGGATTTGAAAAGTGCATGCATCTCATGTCTGAAATTTGAGAGTAGATTCGGTAAATCGAAATCAAATCTTGTCTGAAATTCATTCGCGCTCGAGACCCGATCGGTGCATTTGGCACGCAAATCGAGGCAAGTCAAATCAGTTGTCAAATCAATCAATGTCATGTTAATCCATCAATCATTCATGGCCCAATTTCCAAGGCAATCTTTCAATCTTGTCAAGGGTACAAGTCTCCCATCAAAGTACACCTAAACTACTATTACACCTAACCCACTATCACAATTCAAACTTGGATTAAACCTTGGCTAGACCTCTCTCTCTCCTCACTCTCCCTCTCATTCGGCCTCACACTCCCCCTCTCTTCCTCTCCACCCGACTCCTCCTTCTCCATTCTCCTTCTCCTTCTTTTACTCATTCGGCCGACCGTCTCCGCCCGTTGCCGCCCCGTCGTCGTGCCAAGCCGCCACCGCCCAACCTTCTTCACGCCTAGGTAAGCCCCTCATGCCCATCTCCTTGCTGTTTAATGGCTTGGAAGCCGCCTTGAACCCGGACCAACCCTCACCGTCTCTCTTTCTCTCTCTCGGTCCCTCCGTGAAGCCGCCCGACGCCGCCCGTCGTTCCTCCGCCGTCCGGCTAAGTCAGCCGCCGCCGTCCGTCCCCATCTCTTGGTGAGTGTCCCAGCTACCTCTTAATCAAATTTCATGGCTTGACTCCCCCAATTGCTACCCGAAACAGCCCTCTTCCCGTCGTTGTCTCATTTGTGTTTTGCACCAACTTGGACCCGAACTTGCCCCACCTTGTTCCCTTGCATTCCTCACATTTTTGACTTGATAAATGGTTGTCCTAGGACTCTTGGAGCCCCTGGAACAGCCCCCAAACAGCCGCCTCTCCTTCCCCTGCCGTAGACCACCCTTCGGCCGTTCTTGCTCCGCCCTTCGTCGTCGCCGTTTCCAACCATTTCCGGTAAGCTCTACCCCTAATCTTGGTTTAGGTTAGTTGTATATGTATGTGAAATGTGATCTAGAGGGCTGTCCATGATGGTTTATAGAAGAAATTGCATGGTTAAAGGTTAGGCAAGTTATGTTAGTTGAGGTGATTAGTATGTTAGGTTAAACTAAGAGCTTAGAGACTTGGAGAGGGCTGGAAATTTGGTATTCAAGGCTGTGGGAGTTCGGTTTAGGCGTGTATGGGGTGGCCGAAGTGTATTAGTGGACTCGGGAAATTGAATAAGGCAAGTTGGGCTTAAAATAAGCTAACGGGCCGAAGATATTCCAAAGGACTCGCCCATGGACGAAACTAACAACTTGAACGGGCCTGAAAAACGTGAATTGTGGGCTGCAAGTGCGGGCTTAGGCGTGTACTTAAAGGGCAAAAGGGAACTAATGGGCTTGGAAGCTTTAAATTCAAGTAATTAGGCCAAAATTAAACAAAATGGGCTTAACCTAACTAATGGGCCACTAATGGACGAAAATCCACTTAAATTGGGCCTAAATTAAGTCCATGAATATTTAAGAATGAAACCCAAAAGTGTATATGGGTTTGGGTTATCAATTTGGGCCTAAAATAATGGAAATGGGCTTAAATAGTAATTCCTTAAAAATGGGCTTGGGCCTCACACGAAATTAATAAAATAATAATAGGCCCAACCCATATGATTTAAGTTAAGAATTAATTATTGGACCTCAACTATTGAAGTGGGCCTTAGGCCCAGTCGAACTTAGCTCGATTAATTGAAGAACCTTTATTAGATTAGACCTTGGTTCATATGGGCTCGATTAATGGGTTGCCCTTGGGTAAGTAATGGTATGGTAGAATTTTTTATGAGATGTAAGGCGAACTTAGATGATCGAAACTTCGTGTGTAGAGGCATTTGATCTATGTCTACTTGACTCGATGAACATGAGATCGATTGAATGGCTGAATAACGTACTCTGCTCCTGCACTTATGTTTTTTTGGCATGCATGCTCTGTGTTGAACTGTCGATGTGGTCATTTGGGCCCTGCATACATTCAGAGCATTGCATGAGTCACCGAAGATGTGACATGAGAATGTGCCCAAGATGGGGAAATGGAGAGAAAAGGGAGACCAACGTAAGGCGTCTGAAACGCAGTGTGGTAATTGCCGTGTGACACTGAGATTGAGCCCTGATGGGAATTGGAGTGATAGGCGGGCTGATCCATGGGATCCGTGATGGCCGTTTGAGGCCTGCAGCATTGTATGACATGATTGCTGATTGTTTGACATTGCCCGTCTGCATTGTACAACTTGTATTATTATGTGGTTCGTGTTGATTACGATGAGTTATAGTATCTGGGGAGATCGAGAGTGGTTGGACCCTGGACCCTGAAACCTAGATATTGGTTGGGACCGACCCCGCTTGTATATCCTACCCTACGCTAGGATTAGTGGTGAGCTTGCTGAGTCCTCGACTCACTGGCGTTGGTTGCCTCCTTTTTCAGATCCAGGTCACCAGTGATGGCCGCTCCGCCGATGCTTTTTGGACTGCCGATTCAGATGGACACTCACATCACCCTCCATTTTGATATACACGCTACCCTGTGGCATAGGCATGTGACGACTGTACTCGTAGATCATGGAGGTCCTTACTTAGTGCCCCATAGGTTAGAGGCTTGGTTTAGAGAGGGCCTTCATGGCTTTGAGGGACCCCAGCGAGATTCCCCGATACCCATGGAGGAGGACCCATTCTGGCTGCAGCCTGCTGAGTATGGAGGCCAAGTGATCGACCCCGACCCACTGCAGGAGTTGCCTTCCCCGGGACGATCTGAGATTGATGGCCACGAGGAGGGCGATGCCATGGATACAGACGAGGAGGATCCAGAAGAGGACCCCGTGGAGGATTCTGACGAGGAGCCTGAGGAGGACTGAGTTTCTAATGCTGGTCTAGTATTTTGATGTTAGTGAGGGCGTAGGTTAGGCAGCAGGTTGTGGTTTCTTTTTGGGGTCTGTACCTAACGCTTGATATGTATATAATGCCGTTTGTATTTACTCTGTCTATGCTACCCTTTGCTTTGTATGCTTGTGTGGATGGATAGGAGGCACGCTTCCGCAGGTATGAGAGTTCGTTGAAGGACGCGTAGTGAAAAATTTCCTAGGCCGTCGCATATCGTGAACCAGGCGAGTGAGAGGTGTATCTTCCGCAGGAACGGGATGCCGCGTTCTCGAATGGGGGTTCGGGGCGTGACAGGATGTGTCTTGATGCAGCATGGACGAGTGGTAGCTTATGCATCTCGACAGCTGAGACCACATGAGATGAATTACCCGACGCATGACTTGGAGTTAGCTGCCATAGTGTTCGCACTGAAGATTTGGAGACATTATTTAGTGGGAGAGAAATTTCAGATCTACACCGATCATCAGAGTTTGAAGTATCTGTTTTCGCAGAAAGAGCTGAATATGAGACAGCGTCGTTGGATTGAGCTATTGAAGGACTACGACTGCGATATTTTGTACCATCCAGGAAAGGCGAATAAGGTAGCGGATGCTCTGAGTAGGAAGTCGAGCATTGCGCATATGATGGTCAAGGAGTGGACATTACTGGAGGAGATCAGAGATTCTGAGTTTAAGGTTGAGGTAGGAACCCTCTCCAGTTTGATGGCTACCTTGCAAATTGAACCATAGATTCAGCTAAGGATTAAGGAGTTACAGCCTGCGGACCCAGACATTCAGAAGATTGTGGTGACGAATGCAGATGAGAGGAAGGCTGAGTTCCAAGTAACGACTGATGGAATATTGAAGTTTAGGGGACGTCTGTGCGTGCCAAACGATGAAGAGCTGAAGGAAAGGATTTTAGCTAAGGCGCACAGAAGTAACTACAGTATTCATCCAGGAAGTACGAAGATGTATCAGAATCTGCGTCAGCACTATTGGTGGAACGGAATGAAGGTGGATGTGGCTAAGCATGTAGCTAAGTGTCTGACGTGCCAACAGGTAAAGGCACAACATTGCAAGCCTGGAGGATTATTGCAACCATTGGAAATCCCAGAGTGGAAATGGGAGCATGTCACTATGGATTTTGTGACGGGATTGCCAAGAAGTCAGAGAGGCAATGATTCGATTTGGGTAATAGTGGACAGACTGACGAAATCAGCTCATTTTATTGCAGTACGAAAGGACTCTACGTTGGAAAGGTTGGCTGAATTGTACGTGAGGCAGATCGTGAGGTTGCATGGGGTACCAGTAAGTATTGTATCAGACAGAGATCCTCGTTTCACAGCTACATTTTGGAAGAGTTTGCAGGGTTCTTTGGGAACCGAGTTGAGATTTAGTACAGCCTATCATCCTCAGACAGACGGTCAGTCGGAAAGGACTATACAGACTCTGGAGGACATGCTGAGAGCGTGTGTAATCGATTTCAAAGGAGGCTGGGAAGAACAGTTACACTTGGTGGAATTTGCCTACAACAATAGCTATCAGCAGAGTATCAGAATGGCACCGTTTGAGGCATTGTATGGGAGAGCTTGCAGAACTCCGATTTGTTGGGACGAAGTTGGCGAGAAAAGTATAACAGGCCCGGAATTAGTACAGCAGTCAGTCGAGGCAGTCAGGGTGATTAGAGATAGACTGAGGACCACTCAGAGTAGGCAGAAGAGCTATGCAGACAGGAGACGTAAACCGTTGGAGTTTCAAGTTGGAGATCATGTCTTCCTAAAGGTATCGCCGATGCGAGGACTATCTCGGTTTGGCAAGAAAGGAAAGCTGAGTCCAAGATTTGTTGGGCCATTCGAGATTTTGGAGAAGATCGGGACATTAGCTTATCGTCTTGCAGTGCCGCCAAACTTATCGCAAATTCATAATGTGTTTCATGTGTCGATGCTTCGGAAGTACGAGCCGGACCCTGGCCATATACTCGATCATGAAGTCATTGAAATGGATGGCCGCGTCTCATACGTGGAAAGGCCAGTAAGGATTGAAGATCGTAAGGAGCAGGTCTTGAGGAACAAGACAATACCGTTGGTCAAGGTTATCTGGGAGCACCATGGGACTGAAGGAGCAACTTGGGAAAGCGAGGACGAAATGAAGAAGAAGTATCCGTATTTGTTTGGGTAGCTCAGTATAATTTCTGTTTTGTTGTAAGGATTGATGGATGTAAATTTCGAGGACGAAATTTTTATAAGAAGGGAAGAATTGTGAGAGTCTGAAAATTCGACCCAATTATCGAAATTTCTAAATGAATGGAAATACTTCGTTAATACACTTTGATCGACGCTCACTCAGGATTAGCTACCCTGAGATGACTAACCGAAGGGGAAAGGCTATCTGGGAAGAATTTTCCAAACAGCCGCCCGTTGGTCTAAGACAGAGACAGAGTCGTTACTTAATGAGATTGACCACAAAATGAAATCCGACTTTGGACAATCGAATCAGTAAGATAAAAACAATTAAGAACTGAAGTCAGTTTCAGAAATGCCGCCAGAAGGGCAGATGCCCGGTGTACGTCGCGAAGCAAGACGTGATTGGAAAATTACCGAAATGCCCCCGGTAAATGCTCAGTCCTTAGGATTAATAGAATTAGGATTTTTGAGAGTAGATTCGGCCGATCGAAATCAAATCCTGTCTAAAATTCATTCGTGCTCGAGACCCGATCGGTGCATTTGGCACGCAAATCAAGGCAAGTCAAATCAATTGTCAAATCAATCGATGTCTTGTCAATCAGTCAATCAAATCCATCGGTCAATCATGACACAAGTTCCCATGCAAATCTTTCAATCAAAGTCAAGTACACATCCAAGTCACTATTCCCTCACCTAACCCACTTACCCATTTGACTTAAGTCTTGTTCTCTCTCTCCTCCCTCATTTTCTCATTTTTTCGGCCGACCATCCCTCACCCCTCTCTCCCTCTCGAAAGCTCTCTCTCCTTCTCCTCCTTTCCTTCTTCGTCGGCCGCCCGTGAACTCCGCCCGTTGCCACCGCCGTCAGAGGAGACGCTATCACCGAGAACCTTTCCACAAAGCGTCTGTAATACCCAGCCAATCCAAGAAAACTTTGTACTTCAGTCACCGTTGTTGGCCTGGCCCACTTCTCCACAGCCTCTATCTTTGCTGGATCCACTGATATTCCTTCTCCAGATACTATATGTCCAAGAAACGCCACACTGCTCAGCCAGAACTAACACTTACTAAACTTCGCATACAGCGAGTGTTCCCTTAGCGTCTGCAGTACAATCCTTAAGTGTTCCTCGTGGTCCTCAAAACTCTTCGAATACACCAATATGTCATCAATGAAGACTATCACGAACTGATCCAGAAACTCCTTGAACACTCGATTCATCATGTCCATAAATGCTGCTGGGGCGTTCGTCAATCCAAACAGCATAACTGTGAACTCGTAGTGCCCATACCTCGTCCGAAAGGCAGTCTTAGGCACATCCCCCTTCTTAATCCTCAATTGGTGATAGCCTGTCCTTAGGTCTATCTTGGAGAACACACATGCGCCTTGAAGTTGGTCAAACAGGTCATCAATCCTTGGCAGAGGATACTTATTCTTGATCGTCACTTGGTTCAGCTGTCTGTAGTCGATGCACAGCCTTAGCGATCCATCCTTTTTCTTGACAAACAGCACCGGAGCTCTCCATGGCGAAGCACTGGGGCGGATAAATCCTTTATCCAATAGCTCTTGCATCTGTACCTTCAACTCTTTTAACTCAGACAACGACATTCTATACGGTGCTTTTGAGATCGGCTCTGTTCCAGGTGCCAACTCAATCACAAACTCTACGTCACGCTCTGGTGGCAAGCCAGACAATTCTTGAGGAAACACGTCCGGGTATCTCTCACTACAGGCACTTCCTCCAACTTCACCTCTGGAGCAGTCGAATCTGGCACTGATGCTAAAAATCCCAAACAACCCTCGTCCATTAGTTTAGTTGCTTCTAACGACGAGATCCAAGGAATCGACGTTCCTCCCCGATTTCCCCTAAATTCATACCCAGGGTGACCTACTGGGTTTAGCTGTACCATACTCCTACCACAGTCTATCACTGCCCCATGTCTAACCAACCAATCCATGCCAACAATCACGTCCAAATCATACATAGGCAAAACAGCTAAATCGATCTCTTCCTCTCTATCGCCCAGAACTAACTTACACCCCTTACATCCTAACGCAACAATCACTCTATCTTTTAACGGGGTGGTTACATGCAAGGTCACATTCAACGGCTTAACGTTCATCCCAGATAACTCAGCAAAACGTGCAGATACGAAGGAGTACGAGGCTCCCGGATCAAACAAAGCATAAGCAGTATGACCACAGAGAGAAACGGTACCTGTGATCACCCCTGGTGCGTTCTCAGCGTCCTTTCGCGCCAATGCATAGACTCGTCCCTAAACAGGTGGACGGTTCTGATTTCCCTGAGGAGCATTTGCTATCGGCGGCTGCTAATGCGGCAGGAACGGGGGTCTTGGACCTCTTCTCGGGCAGTTCCTCAAAATATGCCCTGTCTGGCCACATCCAAAGCAGCCTCCAGTCTTCCTTGGGCAAGGGCTGTTCCCATGCCTCCTGCCACAGTCACGGCAGTTCTGATTCCCGGGGAATGACGGTTTTCCCATAGTCCTTCTTGCAGGTGGAACGAACCTGCGGGTGTCCTTCACTGGCCTCTTGCCGAAGTCTCTGAAGTTCCCTCTTGGCACAAACCGCGATCCAGATGCGGCGGCCTTCTCCTGCAGATCTCGCTCTATCGCCAGGGCTCGCTCATAAATCTCATTGTAGTCCCTTAGCCCAGTGGCGATGATCATGCTCTTCAGCTCTGGTCTCAAACCTTCTCGGAACCTTCTGGCTTTGTCCCACGGATCCTCAATCAGCCTTCGTACGAACTTGGACAATCTGGCAAACTCACCCTCGTACTGATCCACGGTCATCTGTCCTTGCCTGAGCCTTATAAACTCTTCCATTTTCCTTTCTTGTGCTGCTTTAGAGAAATACTTTCCATTAAATGCTGCACAGAAAGCAGCCCAGTTTGGCCTCATGCCATCAGGAAAGACTCGTCCTCTGGTGGCCTTCCACCAGTCATCTGCAGTCCCTTGAAGCTGATAAGTTGCCAACGACACCTTCTCCTCATCGGTGTAACCCAGAACAGTAAAAGCCTTCTCAAGCTGTTCGATCCACAAGGCAGCTACTTCTGGACCACCACTACCATCAAACCTCGACGACTGCAACTTCAGAAACTGCTCCACAATATGATGAATCTGACGTCCTCCATTTCCATGCCCATTACCTCCATTGGCTCCATTCGCAGCGGCCAAGGCGGCCTCAGCTGCTTGGGCTACAGTGGCAGCTCTCTCAGCAGCTTGCCTAGCCATCAAGTTGCTCACTTCGGTTAGAACTCTCATCATCTCTTCGATCCTAGGGTCCCCTTCAGACTCAGGAGCTCTCGAGCTCGATGCTCCAGCAGTCGGTCTTCTGCCCCTATTGCTCATCCTCGCTAACACTCACACCTAAAACAACGAAATTCCCATTCATGAATTCGGAATTCTAAATTTAACAACCAATCTTTCGTCTACTGTCGCGTCCACTGACATGTATATGCATGTAAATATTCGCTGCAGTTTAAATGCAGTTGAACCCGGTCGACATCTAGACTCAACCTGAAAATGCACAACCTAGGCCACTCTGTTCGCCACCTCAACTAGAAGCCTGTCGGGAGCCGCTTCCTTGATCAGGTCTCTGCCCCGGCGACCACTCCCCGCCCTCATCATTTCTTGGTACGAACAGTTGTCGTAAGTCACCCAAAGACAGAGAGAATCCCACTCCACGTGTCTCATACCACGCTTCATCACAGTTTTTAGACGTCCCGTCAATCCTGTCCCACACCAGGCTGACGGTCACCAAATCCAACAACGTGAGATGCATGCACTTTTCAAATCCAAATCCCCTTTTTAACAACTTTCATTTATAAACCATTTCGCCTTTAATGCAGAAGTCATGCAATGCATGATGGTCAGACAGCGCGCGACAGCCGACTAGGCGTACAACCACAAGCAATATCTCACAGGCTAACATTCAGCAATCAGCAATCAAGCGCCCTACTCATGGGGCTCTACCTTAGAACCTTACCTCAAGTCCTGACGCACCTGCAACTTAGTTCAGAATACCTCTGCCTCAGTCTACTCTAGGCAACCAATCGAACTAAGCATTCACATGCGCCAATCAATTCATGCATTGTATCCTTTTCTATTCCTAGGTCTAGGGTCTGTCTATCTAACTACCCCAAAATCAACCTCCTTATCACTCCAGAACCTCGAACGGTCTCATATCGAGCTGACCTTGCTCTGATACCACTCGGACTGGGATGTCACGCCCCTGATCCCCACTCGGGAACGCGGCATCCCGTTCCTGCGGAAGATACACCTCGCACTCGCCTGGTTCACGATATGCGACGGCCCAGGAAAATTTTCGCTTCGTCGCGACCAGACGACGCGGCCTTCAACGAACTTTCATACCTGCGGAAGCGTGCCTCCAACCACACACACAAGCATACATAGCAAAGGGTAGCATAGACAGAGTAAATACAAGCAGCATTATATACATATCAAGCGTTAGGTACAGACCAAAAAAAAAAACCACAACCTGCTGCCTAACCTACGCCCTCACTAACATCAAAATACCAGACCAGCATCAGAAACTCAGTCCTCCTCAGGCTCCTCGTCGGAATCCTCCACGGGGTCCTCTTCTGGATCCTCCTCGTCTGTATCCATGGCATCGCCCTCCTCGTGGCCATCAATCTCAGATCGTCCCGGGGACGGCAACTCCTGCACTGGATCGAGGTCGATCACCTGGCCTCCATACTCAGCAGGCTGCAGCCAGAATGGGTCCTCCTCCATGGGTATCGGGGGATCTCGCTGGGGTCCCTCAAAGCCATGAAGGCCCTCTCTAAACCAAGCCTCAAACCTATGGGGCACTAAGTAAGGACCTCCCTGATCTACGAGTACAGTCGTCACATGTCTATGCCACAGGGTAGCGTGCATATCAAAATGGAGGGTGATGTGAGTGTCCATCTGAATCGGCAGTCCAAAAAGCATCGGCGGAGCGGCCATCACTGGTGACCTGGATCTGAAAAAGGAGGCAACCAACGCCAGTGAGTCGAGGACTCAGCAAGCTCACCACTAATCCTAGCGTAGGGTAGGGTATACAAGTGGGGTCGGTCCTAACCAGTATCTAGGTTTCAGGGTTCAGGGTCCAACCACTCTCGATCTCCCAAGATACTATAACCCATCGTAATCATCACGAACCACATAGTAATACAAGTTGTACAATACAGACGGGCAATATCAAACAATCAGCAATCATGTCATGCAATGCTGCAGGCCTCAAGCGGCCATCACGGATCCCATGGATCAGCCCGCCTATCACTCCAATTCCCATTAAGGCTCAATCTCAGTGCCACACGGCAAATACCACACTGCGTTTCTGACGCCTTACGTTGGTCTCCCTTTTCTCTCCATTTTCCCATCTTGGGCACATTCTCATGTCACATCTTCGGTGACTCATGCAATGCTCTGAATGTATGCGAGGCCCAAATGATTGCATCAGTAATTCAAACACAGAGCATGCATGCCAAAGTACACAAGTACAAGAACAGAGTACATCAATCAATCGTCTAATAAAATCTCATGTTTATCGAGCCAAGCAGACATAGATCAAATGCCTCTACTCACGAAGTTTCGATCATCTAAGTTCGCCTTACATCTCATACGAGATTCTACCATACCATTACTTACCCAAGGGCAACCCATTACTCGAGCCCATATAAACCAAGGTCTAATCTAATTAAGGTTCTTTAATTAATCGAGCTAAGTTCGACTGGGCCTAAGGCCCACTTCAAAGTTGAGGCCCAATAATAAATTCTTAAATTAAATCATATGGGTTGGGCCTATTATTTTATTAATTTCGTGTGAGGCCCAAGCCCATTTTTAAGGAATTACTATTTAAGCCCATTTCCATTATTTTAGGCCCAAATTGATAACCCAAGCCCATATACACTTTTGGGTTTCATTCTTTAATGTTCATGGATATAACTTAGGCCCAATTTAAGTGGATTTTCGTCCATTAGTGGTCCATTGGTTTGATTAGGCCCAATTAGTTTAGTTTTGGCCCAATTAATTGAAATAAAAGCTCCTAAGCCCAACACCTTACTTTGGCCCATTAAACCACACGCCTAAGCCCACTAATCATGTTTTCGAGGCCCATTCAGATTGTTAATCATGTCCATTAGCAAGTCCATTAGGGTATCTTAGGCCCGTTAGCTTATTTTAAGCCCAACTTGCCTTATTCAATTTCCCGAGCCCACTAATACACTTCGGCCACCCCATACACGCCCAAATCGAACTCCCACAGCCTTGTATACCAAATTTCCAGCCCCTTTACAAGCCTCTAAGCTCTCGGTTTAGCCTCATACACAACCGCTTAACATAACCTTGCTTGCCTACGCTTGAATCATGCAATCTCTTCTAACAATCATCACAAACGGCCTCTATTGGCATTCCACAAATATATACTACTAACCTAAACCAAGATTAGGGGTAGAGCTTACCTTAGTTGGATCGAAATCAACAACGACGGACGACGGGGCGAGGAACGGCCAAGTGTGGCTCACGGCCTACGAGGAGATTCGGGTTGGCTCGGTCATTGAGCAAGATCAAGGGGCGGTGGACAAGGGGAGAGATGAGTTAGAAGGCTTACCAAAGTGCGTTCGTGGACGGTGGTGGCCGGCGGTGGCCGAACGAAGGTGATTGATGACGACGACGGTGGCGGCTACACGAAGATCACCGAGAGAGAGAGATAGACGGTGAGGTTGAGGGGCGGCTTCGAGAGGCTCTCATGGCCGTGAGACAACAAGGGAAAGGGAGGAAAGGACTCACCGAAGTGGCGTGGTGGCTGGTCGGTGGCTCGACGGCCGGAGGATGGCGGACCGAGCGGCGGCTCTAGGCGGACGAAGGGAGAACACCGAGAGAGAGAGGTGAGAACGAGAGGGAGAGAGTTTCGATGGAGAGAGAGAGAGAGAAGGATGGCCGAAAATGATGAGAATGAGGGAGGAGAGAGAGGAGTTTAAGTGAGAGGGGTAAGTGGGTTAGGTAGCTTGAATAGTAATTGAATAGTGACTTTGATTTGAGTTTTACATGACATGTGTACTTGACTTTGATTGAAAGATTTGCATGGGAACTTGTGCCATGATTGACCGATGGATTTGATTGATTGACAAGACGTTTGATTGATTTGACAACTGATTTGACTTGCCTCGATTTGCGTGCCAAATGCACCGATCGGGTCCCGAGCGCGAACGAATTTTAGACAGGATTTGATTTCGATTGACCGAATCTACTCTCAAAAATCCTAATTCTATTAATCCTAAGGACTGAGCATTTACCGGGGGCATTTCGGTAATTTTCCAATCGCGTCTTGCTTCTCGACGTTCACCGGCTGTCTGCCCTTCTGGCGACATTTCTGAAACTGAGTTCATTTCTTAGTTGTGTTTATCTTACTGATTCGATTGTCCAAAGTCGGATTTCATTTTGTGGTCAATTTCATTAAATAACGACTCTGTCTCTGTCCCAGACCAATGGGCGGCTGTTTGGAAAATTCTTCCCAGATAGCCTTTCCCCTTCGGTTGGTCAACTCAGGGTAGCTAATCCTGAGTGAGCGTCGATCAGAGTGTATTAACGAAGTATCTCCATTCATTTAGAATTTCCGATAATCGGGTCGAGTTTTTCAGACTGTCACAATTTTGGATATTAAAATATGAAGCCTAATGATATATATGGGCTTGGGTTATCAAATTGGGCCTGAAATAGTTGAAATGGACAAACTTTAACAATGGGCTTGGGCCCCACACGAAATTAATAAATAATGGGCCCAAACCATATAGTTTAATTTAAGAAATAAATCATGGGCCTCAAACCTTGAAGTGGGCCTTAGGCCCAGTCGAACTTAATTTAATTAATTAGACCCTTATTTAGGTTAAACCTTGGTTCATATGGGTTCATTTAGGGGATCGCCTATGGTAAGTAATGGTATGACCGGATCGCGAGTAAGATGTTAATGCGAGCCCAGATGATCGAGAATCTGAATGTTTAGCACTAGTCTTAAGATCGTATGGCATGATGAACATGTGATTTATTAGACGATCAGTTGATGTGCTTCGATATTGTACTTGTGTACTTTAGCATGCATGCTCTGTGTTGAATTGTTGAGGCAATCATTTGGGCCCCACATACATTTAGAGCATTGCATGAGTCACCGGGGTTGTGACATGAGATGGTGCCCAGAGGGGAAGTGGAGAGAAAAGGGAGACCAACGTAAGGCGTCAGAAACGCAGTGTAGTATTTGCCGTGTGGCCCTGAGAATGAGCCCTGATGGGAATTGGAGGGATAGACGGGCTGATCCTTGGGATCCGTGATGGCCGTTTGAGGCCTGCAGCATTGCATGACATGATCGCTGATTGTTTGGTATTGCCCGTCTGTATTGTATAACTTGCATCATTGTGTGGTTCGTGTCGGTTGCGATGGGTTATAGTATCTGGGGAGATCGAGAGTGGTTGGGCTCTGAACCCTGAACCCTAGATACTGGTTAGGACCGACCCCTCTTGTATACCCTACCCTACGCTAGGATTAGTAGTGAGCTTGCTGAGTCCTCGACTCACTGGTGGTGGTTACCTTCCTTTTCAGATCCTGGACGCCAATGATGGCTGCACCCCCGATGCTTTTTGGATTGCCGATTCAGATGGATACTCAGATCACCCTCCATTTTGATATGCACGCTACTCTATGGCATAGGCATGTGACGACTGTACTCGTAGATCAGGGTGGACCCTACCTTGTACTCCATAGGTTCGAGGCTTGGTTTAGAGAAGGCCTTCATGGTTTTGAGGGACCGCAGCGTGACTCCTCGATACCCATGGAGGAGGACCCATTCTGGCTGCAGCCTGCCAAGTATGAAGGCCAGGTGATCGACCCCGACCCGTTACAGGAGTTGCCGTCCCCAGGACGATCCGAGATCGATGGACACGAAGAGGACGATGCCATGGACACTGAGGGGGAGGATCCAGTAGAGGACCCCGTGGAGGATTCCGAGGAGGAGCTTGAGGAGGACTGAGATCCTGGCTGTGGTTTAGTGTTTTGATGTTAGGAAGAGCATAGGTTGGTTTGTAGTTAGTCGTTTCTTTTTGGGGTCTGTACCTAACGCTAATGCTATGTTATGTATATATTGTTAATTGTGTTTATATTGTTCGTTCTACCCCTCTGTTATGTACGCATGTGTGTATGGTTAGGAGGCACGTTTCCGCAGGTTCGAGAGTTAGACGAAGGACTCGTCGTCTGGTCGCGACGATAGGTTCTCCTGGGCCGTCGCATATTATTAACCTGACGAGCGAGGGTGAGAATCTTCTGCATGAACGGGATGCCGTGTGCCCGATTAGGGTTCGGGGCGTGACATCACAGGTACCGTCTCTCTCTGTGGTCATACTACTTATGCTTTGTTTGATCTGGGAGCGTCGCACTCCTTCGTATCTGCACGTTTTGCTGAGTTATCTGGGATGAACATTAAGCCGTTGGATGTGACTTTGCATGTAACCACCCCGTTAAAGGATAGAGTGATTGTTGCATTAGGATGTAAGGGGTGTAAGTTAGTTCTGGGCGATAGGGAGGAAGAAATCGATTTAGCTGTTTTGCCTATGTTTGATTTCGACGTGATTGTTGGCATAGATTGGTTGGTTAGACATGGGGCAGTAATAGACTGTGGTAGGAGTATGATACAGCTAAACCCAGTAGGCCACCCAGGGTATGAATTTAGAGGGAATCGAGGAGGAACGTCGATTCCTTGGATCTCGTCGTTGGAAGCGACCAAACTGATGGACGAGGGTTGTCTGGGATTTTTGGCATCAGTGTCAGATTCGACTGCTCAAGAAATGAAGTTGGAGGAAGTACCTGTAGTAAGAGAGTACCCGGATATGTTTCCTCAAGAGTTGCCTGGCTTGCCACCAGAGCGTGAAGTGGAGTTTGTGATTGAGCTGGCACCTGGAACCGAGCCGATCTCAAAAGCACCGTATAGAATGTCGTTGTCTGGGTTGAAGGAGTTGAAAGTACAGATGCAAGAGCTATTGGATAAAGGATTTATCCGCCCCAGCGCTTCGCCATGGGGAGCTCCGGTGCTATTTGTTAAGAAAAAGGATGGACATTAAGATTGTGTATTGACTACAGGCAGCTGAACCAAGTGACGATTAAGAATAAGTATCCTCTGCCAAGGATTGACGACCTGTTTGACCAGCTTCAAGGCGCATGTGTGTTCTCCAAGATAGACCTAAGGACAGGCTACCACCAATTGAGGATTAAGAAGGAGGACGTACCTAAGACTGCCTTTAGGACGAGGTATGGGCACTACGAGTTCACAGTTATGCCATTTGGATCGACGAACGCCCCAGCAGCTTTTATGGACATGATGAATCGAGTGTTCAAGGAGTTTCTGGATCAGTTCGTGATAGTTTTTATCGATGACATATTGGTATATTCGAAGAGTTCAGAGGACCACGAGGAACACCTAAGGATTGTCCTGCAGACGTTAAGGGAACACTCGCTATATGCGAAGTTTAGCAAGTGGGAGTTCTGGTTAAGCAGAGTGGCGTTCCTTGGACACATAGTATCTGGAGAAGGAATATCAGTGGATCCAACAAAGACCGAGGCTGTAGAGAAGTGGCCGAGGCCAACAACGGTGACTGAAGTGAGAAGTTTTCTTGGATTGGCTGGCTATTACCGACGCTTCGTGGAAAGGTTCTCGGTGATAGCGTTTCCTCTGACCCATTTGCTGAAGAAGGAAACAAGGTTTGAATGGACCGAGAAGTGCGAGGAAAGTTTTCAGGAGTTGAAGGACCGATTAACTTCCGCACCAGTGTTGACCATCCCATCTGGACCTGGAGGGTTTGAGATATACAGCGTTGCGTCATTAAGAGGATTGGGATGTGTCTTGATGCAGCATGGACGAGTAGTGGCTTATGCATCTCGACAATTAAGGCCGCATGAGATGAACTACCCGACACACGACTTGCAGTTAGCTGCCATAGTGTTCGCCCTGAAGATTTGGAGGCATTACCTGGTGGGAGAGAGGTTTCAGATTTTTACAGATCATCAGAGTTTGAAGTATTTGTTTTCGCAGAAAGAACTGAATATGAGGCAGCGTCGTTGGATGGAGCTGTTGAAGGACTACGACTGCGATATTTTGTACCATCCTGGAAAGGCGAATAAAGTGGCGGATGCTCTGAGTAGGAAGTCGAGCATTGCGCATATGATGGTCAAGGAGTGGACATTACTGGAGGAGATCAGAGATTCCAAGTTTAAGGTTGAATTAGGAACCCTCTCCAGTTTGATGGCTACATTGCAGATCGAACTAGAGATTCAGCTAAGGATCAAGGAGTTGCAGTCTACGGATCCAGACATCCAGAAGATTGTGATGATGAATGCAAATTAGAGGAAGGCTGAGTTCCAAGTAACTGCTGATGGAATATTAAAGTTTAGAGGACGTTTGTGCGTGCCAAACGAGGAAGAGCTCAAGGAAAGGATTTTGTTTGAGGCGCACAGAAGTAACTACAGTATTCATCCTACTTCTGTGCGCACCGATCGGGACTCGATCGGTGCATTTGGCACGTAAACCGAGGCAAGCTGTGATAGTCTGAAAATTCGACCCAGTCATCGGAAGTTCTAAATGAATGGAAATACTTCGTTAATACACTCTGATCGACGCTCACTCAGGATTAGCTACCCTGAGATGACTAACCGAAGGGGAAAGGCTATCTGGGAAGAATTTCCCAAACAGCCGCCCATTGGTCTGAGACAGAGATAGAGTCGTTATTTAATGAAATTGACCACAATATGAAATCCGACTGCGGACAATCGAATTAGTAAGATAAACACAATTAAGAAATGAAGTCAGTTCCAGAAACGCTGCCAGAAGGGCAGACAGCCGGTGTACGTCGCGAAGCAAGACGTGATTGAAAAATTACCGAAATGCCCCCGGTAAATGTTCAGTCGTTAGAATTAGTTGAATTAGGATTTTTGAGAGTAGATTCGATTAATCGAATCAAATCCTGTCTGAATTTCGTTCGCGCTCGGGACCCGATCGGTGCATTTGGCACGCAAATCGAGGCAAGTCAAATCAGTTGTCAAATCAATCAATGTCTTGTCATTCCATCAATCAACCATGGCACAAGTTCCAATGCAAATCTATCAAGTCTAATCCAAGTACAAGTCAATGGTACAAGTCTCATCCAATACACTATTCCACCTAATCCCACCTACCATTTATTTGAATTTTGGATAATCCTTTCTCTCTCCTCCCCCTCTTAAACTTTCGGCCACCCCTTCTCTCTCTCCCCCCTCCTTCATTTCTCCTTCCTTTCCTCTCATTCTTCCTCCATTCGGCCGCCCGTGGAGCACCGCCGTCCACCGCCTGTTCCACCGCCTCCGTCGTGGCCATTCATCACCGTCGGCTCTCTCTCTCCCTTGGCTCGTCTTGGTAAGTCTTCTAAGCCCTCTCCCTCTCATTTTCGTGGCCTAGAGACCCCGAAAGCAACCCGGACCAGCCCCTTCCTCCTTTGACGTTTTGCTCGGCATTTTTGGTTTAATGGAGCCTCGGCCTTAGGCGCTTGTTCCGCTGGTTTCCTCAACTCCCCTAACACCTAAAACCATTCTAATAGGACCCTTGGAGCCCCTCGAACAGCCCAGATCAGCCGCCAAGTCACCGTTCCTTCCCGACGGCCGTGAGCTCCGTTCGGCCGTCTGTTGCCCTTGCCGTCTTCGTCGTCGTCCCAAGCCGAGATAGGTAAACTCTACTACTAATCTTGGTTTAGGTTAGTAGTATACGTATGTGATATAGAGGGCTATCCATGATGATGTATAGAGGAATTTGCATGATTAAGGCTTAAGCTAGTTGTGCTAGTTTAGGTGATTAGTTTGTTGGGTTAAAACATGGGCTTGATGAGTTGAAGGGGGCTGGAAACCATGCATGTTGGGCTGGAAATGAGTGATGTGGGCGTATGGAATGTGGGCCGTGTGAAATAATTGGGCCTCGGGGCTTAATTTGGACCATTTCAACCTAAAACAAGCTAACGGGCCTAAAATACTCTAATGGGTTTGCTAATTGACGAAGTTAATAATCTAAATGGGCCTTGAAAACATGATTGGTGGGCTGAAATGGTGACTTAGGCGTGTAACATAGCGGGCCAAAGTAATGTGGTTGGGCTTAGGGGCCCAATTCTAGACTAATTGGGCTTAACTAATTTAATTGAACCTAAATCTTGCTAGTGGGCCCTAATTTACGAAAATTCTAATTTAATTGAGCCTAAATTATGTTTTGAATGTTAAAATATGAGGCCCAATAGTACACATGGGCTTAGGGGCTTAACTCTAAGCTAGTTGGGCCAAAATGAGGCAAATTAGGCTTAATTTGTAATGGTGGGTATTGACACCTGATTTTTAATCATTTTTTTCTATTGCTAAAGTAATAAAAAATCCATAAAAATTCATAAAATTGAAAAATCAACTTTGGGGACCTTAGCCAAGCCTAGGGAACCAATTTTGACCAAAAAACGATTTTTCATATTTTCAGTATTTTTACGTATTTTTTATTTATTTATTTTCGAAAATTAATAGAAAATCCATAAAAATTCATAAAATTGAAAAATCAACTTTGGGAACCTTAGCCAAGCCTAGGGAACGAATTTTGACCAAAAAATAATTTTTCATATTATATATATTTTTTAATTTTTTTTTAAAAAAAATACAAAAATATTTGAAAATTTTGAAAAAATAACATTTGAGGCCAAAAAATACACAAAGATAGTTAATATTTTTATTTTAAATCTATTTTCATATTGGCCATCGCAAATTCAGAAAAATCCAATTCGAGTCACGTGTTCCTTCACGAGTATAATCTCGAATCGGGCTTAAAAAAATTAATTTGAGTCAACTTATTTTTAACTTTCACTTTTTATGAGTTGTGACATTGTCTTCTAATATTTTAAATTTTCTTCTTGGCCCAATTATACCCAGAATGACTTAATTTTGCAAAAGGGCTTTAATTAAATTATGCATTATTTTCAGCGACAAGAAATGAGCTTAAATTTGACATGTAGTAAATTTTGGTGTGTCAAAAATTGTGAGGAGATTTGGACTTAAAGAAATATATTTTTTCAGGGGCTGAATTGTAAATACTTAAAATTCAAGGACTAAAGTGCAAATACCTAACTCTTGAAGGATTATTTTACAAATAATAAAAAGAAAAGTTAGTGGATAAATTAGAATAGAGAAGGGAAGATGAAGAAGAGGAGATAAAGAAGAGAAGTTGGAGAAGAATGGATGGAGAAAATAAGATAAGAATAGAGAAGGGAAGATGGAGATGAAGAAGAGTTAGTAGAGAAATTAGAATGGAAGATAAAAATAGAGAAGGGAAGATGGAGATTAAGAAGAGTTAGTGGAGAAATTAGAATGGGAGATAAATATGGAGAAGGGAAGATGAAGATGAAGAAGAGTTAGTGGAGAGATTAGAATGTGAGATAGAGATGGAGAATGGAAGATGAAAATGAAGAAGAGTTAGTGGAGAAATTAGAATGGGAGATAGAGTTAGTGGAAAAATTAGAATGGGAGATAGATGAGTAGGTTATAAAAGGAGAAAGAAGTGAGCTTGAGAAAGGATTCTTGAGAGAGAAAATTTGAAGTGTTTGGGAGGATTTTTTTGGAGAGAAAATTTTGGATGTTTGAGAGAGTTTTGGGAGATTGAAGAAAAATTTGAGAGAAAGAAAATACCAAAAGAGAGAGAATTTTGAAGATGATGGAAGTTTAAAGCTATGGGGTTGTCATCACAAATTCCTTCATCGATCAATATAAATCAAGAGTTCTTCCTCGTCAACGAGCAAGCAAATTCGAGCTAAGTGTTTTTATTTATTCATTTGTTTATGGTTTTACTTGCAAATTAGCACAAATTGTATACAATTTCTCCATCTCCTCTTTTTTTTTCCATATTTTATGTCAGGAGAAGGATATTTCTACGTCAACAGCAAAAATCTCGTAGAGATGCAAAAATCGGCCCAGACAAGCTCCTAAGCTGTCCACCGATTTCTCAACTGATCTGTGACTAAAAGTCCCTCTTAATTCAAAAGAAACTCTCTATATTGGGAACATAGAGAGCGAAAATCAATTATAGAAATCCCTCCCAAAAAAATGGGAGATAAGAACTCTTTCCACTCTTCTGGTTTTAGGTGCAGATTAGCACATATTTTGTATATTGACATTTCACTCTATTTTATGTCAGGAAGCCGCAGCTTTATATCAATGGTCAACCCTATGGAAGCACAAAATCGGCTTGGAGGAGTCCTCAAGCGCGCACAAATTTCAAATTGTTGAATCAATTCGTTGTATTTTATTTTAAAGAATTCATACCACAGAATGGAGAGGACAAAGTCCATCCGCAATTTAAATACCTGCACCATAAATCCCAAAGGGAAGAGCCAAGCCAATGCTTAGCCTCCCATTGGAGGTTTTTACTTACAGTAGTTAAATACCTGCAACTTAAATACCTGTACCTTAAATCCCAAAGGGAAGAGCCAAGCCAATACTTAGCCTCCCATTGGAGGTTTTTACTTACAGTAGTTAAATACCTGCAACTTAAATACCTATACCTTAAATCCCAAAGGGAAGAGCCAAGCCAATGCTTAGCCTCCCATTGGAGGTTTTTACTTACAGTAGTTAAATACTTGCAACTTAAATACATGTACCTTAAATCCCAAAGGGAAGAGCCAAGCTAATGCTTAGCTTCCCATTGGAGGTTTTTACTTACAGTAGTTAAATACCTGCAACTTAAATACATGTACCTTAAATCCCAAAGGGAAGAGCCAAGCCAAAGCTTAGCCTCCCATTGGAGGTTTTTACTTACAGTAGTTTAAATACTTGCAACTTAAATACCTGTACCTTAAATCCCAAAGGGAAGAGCCAAGCCAATGCTAGGCCTCCCATTGGAGGTGTTTATTCACTGTCATGTACTTCCTATAATTTAATTTTTGAATCATCAGACCCAAAAGATAAGTAGGTTGTAATACTGCACAGAGGTCGTTAACACACTCCTTCTTTCGGCTTCAGGGAATCTTTAACACTTAAAAAAATATAACAAATAAAAATATATACCATCCATGCATCCTATTTAAAAAGTGAAAACACAAAAGAGAATACCCTACTATAGCCTTAGGAATAAACCAAGCCTGAGTTGCCGAATTAGGATATCCATGAAATTAAGGTACCGAAAGGGCATTAGTTTTAATTAACTAGTGTAACCAAGTCCCCGAGCTCCTAATCTCTGGTTCGCAGGAATAAATTAGTTCTCCCGCTAATTTATTTAGGTTTCTAATCGACCTACCAAGAACGATTAGTGGCGACTCCAAATTTTAAAATCATTTAAACAAAAACCAAAGTTGCGATTCGGTAGGGCTTGGGAGGGTCCGCGTTAGGTTAGTCAAATCTAATTAACCTAATAATCCGTTAACCCCCTTTAAAATTTTAAATTTTTTTTAGAGGGTCGCGACAGCTTGGCGACTCCACTGGGGAGAGAGATTTTTAAATTTTCGAAAAAGGATACCAATTGGAATACTTAAATTTTTTCGAAATTTTAAGAGTCTTAGTGGACTTAGGCCAATGAAAATTTCATGCATATCTCGCTTCTGGCGATATTGTTTGGGACTCATTCTATAGGTGTTATATGTTTTTGCAGGATGGGAGTTATAAGGGACGGAGTGTTTAGCTAACCCCTTTGTTTTGCAGGCTCGGTGTTGGGTTTATTTGTTTAATTTCGCACATTTTTAGAAGCGCTGTTTTGATATCAATTGTTGTGCATGTCTTGCATACTCTGAGGATCACGACACCTGCACACACAAGCGTCTAAACCCAAGTCGCGAAATTCTTCCTAGAAAACCATAGATAGGGATCGAATATGCAAAGCTCTTGCGTCGATTGCGCTCGGGTTGACCATATTTTATTCCACTCATTATCTGAATTGACAATTCTTCCCATTGTGATTTGATTGCGCGGAGGGTAAGTTTGTCAATTCAGATAGTGGGAGCCTTTTTAGGTCCATACCTTGTCTCTCCTTTTTTTATTTTCTAGAGTCCACTCCTCACTTGAGTCATGCGCATGACTATGTGATTTGCATTTCTCCAAGGTAAAAGTAAGTTCTCTAATTTTATCTTGTATTTATTTTCGGTCGGTCCATGCTAGGTGTTAGTTAGTTTTTGAGCTTGATATTACGACCATTCTTTTTAAAAGAAAATAAAAATTAAATTTGTCCCTCATTTCTTTTAAAAATTTTTTTTTGAAAAAATGATGTAAAAAAATCCCTTCATGGGAATTTTATTAACCAATAAGGAATTTTTGTCATATTTTTATTGCTTCAATAAAAATGAAATTTTCTTGAAAAAATTTTCCTCTGAAAATTTCAATAAAAAGAAAAATTCCTTAAAAAAAAAACTCTAGTAGACATCAAGTGATTTTATCACATTTTTCAAATTATAAAAACTTGCAAGAAAATTCTTCTCGAGAAATTCGCTCATGTTTTTCTAAGAAAATTTTCTCTAAATAAAATTAGACTAATTGACCAATAAGAGATTTTTGTCATGTTTTTTTCTCTCCAATAAAAATGAAATTTTCCCGACAAATTTTCCTCTGAAAATTTATTTCGATAAAAAGAAAAATTCCTTTAAAAAAAACATCAAGTGATTTTATCACATTCTTTCAAATTATAAAAACTTGCAACAAAAATTCTTTTCGAGAAATTCGCTCATGTTTTTCTAAGAAAAGTTTCTCTAAATAAAATTAGACTAATGTCTCGGGGGAATTTCGTTAACCAATAAAGGATTTCTGTCATGTCTTTCCTGCTTCAATAAAAATAAAATTTTCCTGACAAATTTACCTCTGAAAATTTATTTTGATAAAAAGGAAATTCCTTCAAAAATTTTAGTAAACGTCAAGAGACTTTGTCACATTCCTTTAAAAAAATAAAAAAAAAGAATAATAAATCTGAAAAAAATTCTGTATCAGAAATTAACCCATTTCTTCCTAAGGAATTTTTTTTTTCTTTCTTCTGATTTCTCTATAAAATAGAAAAAATCAAATTGGACTAATATAGGAGTCATGGACAGACATTTCTTGTGTCGCATACTAATTATATCCTTTTCTTTTGTAGGGAGATCCTAGATACCCCAGACGGGTGTAAAAATTAAGTTCAATAATATATCAAGAATCATCTTCAGAAATACCAAAAGACGAAAAACACCGAGGCTTCAACCGTTAATTCTGGGGGGCAAACGAACATTGTCTATCTTTGACAGACAAAGTTGTGTCAATCCGTAAACTTGTATGGGCAGTGTATTCTGATATGACGGTGGATTTATACTGATTAAACATGGGGGCATATTTAATGTATTGCAGAGGATCCCGCGTCTTTTGAAAAACAATATGGATTATATAATCAGAACCTATGAAACAAATACCTTTACCTGATCAAATCAACCAGAGACCGGTCTTAAAATTTCCTCTTATCCGAAACATGCGGAGGGCTTTAGAGGACCGAGGTTCTATTAATGAACGTGGCCCACAGGAATTTCTCCCGACGCTACAGGCGACCGACACGAGCAAGTGGACGCCGAAAGAAACAAAATATGGATAAAAGTGGGCACACAACAGGTGGCCGGATTTACTACCAGCGCACTGATCGAGTTGTCATAGCGTTATTGTTCGTGATCTCAAGATGGATAGTGGGGGCCACCGCCTAACCCATCATCAATGTTCTCGATATCATCGTCTGGAGCAATTAAACAAGAACATCAAGAAGAACATTAAGCCTCGACATCTTCGGTACCTCAAATCGTTCTGTTATGCTATGCGGAAGAAACGATAGCAGGAAAATTAAAAAAAAAACAAAACAAAACACGTGAAGCTTTTCTTTCATTCCATTCATCAAAGAGTATTACAACAACTCACTGGGGAGGAAAGGTAAAGCCAAACTGGGCCCTGATGACCATTACGAAAGAGCTCAACTGACTCTCCAAACAGTTGATGCTCTGGATGCACCGGGCGCTCTCGGGATCAAGCTCCGCGAGCTTAAAGAAGAGGCGATCGCACTTCTCTTTAACCTGGGCCATAGTGGCCTCGTAATGCTCAACGGCAAACTCCAGGTCCGAAACCGCTGCCCTCTCGAAAGCAATGTCTGTCGTAATGTCATCAAGTCTCTCCTGCAGCCAACCACATTTACACCTCATCACAATATTGCCTGACTCCTGTTCGGCGTAAGTTCGAACCAAGGCCAGACGGTCCACCAACTTTCCCCTCTCACGAACCAGCCACGAAAGCTGATCGTTGGCAAACTTGAGGGCCTTTTTGTGATTATCAGCCACAAACGTAACTGTTGCCAGACGCTCGTGCCGGTCTCGGTAACGGGCTTTCACGACGGCGGTCACAAGGACCGTCTCATAAGCACGGTTATAGGCAGCCAGAAAATTGATGAAGAGGGTCGAGAAGTTCCGGTACTCCTTCCCTAGTTGGGTAACCTCAACAGAAGCAGCGTCCATGGTCCTAAATAAACCGAGGATTTCAGCCTCAACGGTAGAGTTTTTGGCTATATGAGCGTAACCTCTACCAAGAAGATTGTAGAGTCTCTCCCACCCAGCTAGGACTTCGGCGGATAAGGTATGGTTAGGAGAATTGACCATTTTTGAAAGCAGAATACGAAAGAAAGGGGGAGAGAGGTGAGGCAGATGAGCGGAATGCGAAGATGGTAATCTGCTTTGAAGTAAATATTGATTTCATAGTGACGGTATCAACCAGTCAAGATTTCTCTTATCTACCATTCTCTATTGGCACCACCCTCGTTGGCTCGAATTCCCATCAGATGGCGACTGCGAGCTAAGCGAGTCCGAAATCTCCGCAGAAAGTTTGACGAGACACCGCCACTTTGAAAAAGAAGACGGAAAGATGAGCTGAGTGGAAGACACGGCAAACGTTAGCGAAAAGGAGATACGACTTGTCTTCATTGGAGGACCCGCCAGTAAATCGACGGTGGAGATCTTGACAGGGGCCCTCTATCACGAAAAGAAAAAAGAAGACAAACTGAGCGAGAAACAAGGATTTCCCCTTTGATCAAAAGCTGAATATCAGATTTTCTCCCTCGGAAAATCTAATAGCGCTGCCCGTGAAGAGGGAAGTCGTTGCTATTGCCAGAGAGAGAACTTGTCCCCATTTGATAGTCAGAGTTCATTCGCAAGAACTCGCAGGAGAAAGATAGAGAGGAAGGAGTTCTCGTGGGAGAGGAATTCAAAACCTTCACCATCAAAGCATCGACTTTCAAAGCCTGTTACGAGAAGGCATCAACGATCTCGTGATCCCTCAAGTCCGAGAAGACATCCCGAGGCGGTCTCGAATCGGCAGTCCTAGATCCAGAAATATGTCGAGTATTAGGGGAACGGGCGCATGTTCAACCCTAGTCAAAGCTGATGAAGTTCCTTACCCTGAGGGTCTACTGGTCATGGCCATTGACGGTAATCCAGTCTCTCTGTCAATCCTTGTTACCGTATTAAGAAAATGCCGGTATAAGGTTGTAGCTCAAGCAAAGGCGACAGAGGCCTTAGAGATATTAAGGAGGAGTAGTGACCCGTTTGATATCGTCCTCACCGCCATGGTAGGGATTGACATGGATGTTTTCACTCTCTTGGAAGTCATCAATTCTAAATTAAACATGCCAGTCCTCGTAATATCGGCAAGCGATGATCAGCAAGCCCTAATGAAGGCTGTCTTAAATGGGGCCCAAGACGTCGTAACGAAACCAGTTAGAGTTCAGATGCTTCAAAATATATGGCAGCACGTGGTAAGGAAGCAATTGCACGACCATGAGAACAAGCATCAAGCCTTCAATTTTGTTCCAAGCAACTGGAGAAAGAAGATGAGTTGGTCTCCCGAGCTGCATCGTATGTTTGCTAATGCAGTTCAGCAGCTAGGAATAGATTCGGCACGGCCGCAACATATATTGGAAATTATGAAGGTAGAGGGACTCACTAAAGCAAATGTTTCGAGTCATCTTCAGAAGTACAGAAAAAGGGTGAGAGAACACAATGCAGCTCAGAATCAAGAAAACCAAGGCGGGACTGATCCAAGCCTGAACGTCGAGTCTCCTCGCCACCATAAGTTCCCCAGGTTAGCATGGGGCAAGCCACTTCCCATCATCAACCAAGCTAGTAGCCATGCCATCAATCCCCCAGGCGTTAATCAAAGTATCCCCCAGAATCACCCTAATGCTCTTCAAGAGTATAGACCGCAGGAGCAGTGTATTCAGATTCCTTGGTTTGAGCACCAACCTGTGGCTAGAACTCATCCCATGATCAGCGCGCCTGCGCAGCTAGAGAATCAGACAAGAAGTTATCCTGAGCACTTCCACTTCTCTAATCCTCGAATGGAAGGAGTTTTTGGCAGCAGGACAGTTGGTGATCCCCACACTTTCTCGAGTAATGATGAAGGCTCCAGCATGAGAAGTCAAATTGCTCATGGCGAGGACAGAATGAGAAATCTACCGCCAGCATTTGCCAACAATAATGCCCAATTCGAGCATCAGTTGCTGGAAGGTTCAAGAGATTACCCAGATGATGAGCTTACTGCCCTAGTCAACCAGTTTAGGGTTGACAGACGTCCCAAGCCGCGATCAGGAGCTAGTGAGTAGGGACTCTCAAACATCGGTTATCCACACCCGAACCAACACGAGACTAGCTGATTATCGAAGAGCCACAGGAGAGGCAGAACTGACCTTGAATAAGTGCACCTTTCATTTCATGCTTAATTCCCCTGCGTATGATATTTTCCAGCTTTCTAGGTGTCTCGATTTAATTCAAGGACAAGGGGGCAATTTATTTATCCAGTCGAATGCGTGAATCCCTTTTTATGCTAGATTTAGGGCGGATCAATTTGTGGCAACGTCGCTGACTGCCATAATGAGAAATGTTGAATGGCCTCACGTAGGGAAATTTCAAGTGAAAAGCCCAGGCGAGCTCGAAGACGGGTAACTGTGTGTCATTCCAATTTACCCTCAATCGTTGCAAAATGCTAAATTGGATTTGTTCCATTCTCACCCAAGGGATTGCAAAGTGCCTCAAGAGTGTCGCAAAATGAAATGACCCAATGGAATGCGATAGGACTCATTCGCCTTCAAGGTAACCTTCAAATTAAAGGAGCCCTCCGGTCCACGGACCCGATGGCATGGAAAATGATGATGGTCCAATGCAACCCGAAAGAAAACAAGGCCCAACTAAGCAAAGCACATATGTGGCAAGCTCAAAGTGAAGGGCAACTCGGGACATACAATTCAATCCAATCCAAATGAAGGAACTTCCTCAATTCAAATTCAATGGAAGTATACACAAGGGTAAAACAGTATCGTTCTAATTTTTCTAGAATATGAAGAACATATACTGCCGCATTCTCTTTCATTTTTGCAGGGTAAGTCTCTACTGGCCAAATTTTCCTGTCTACCATTCCCTATCAGTATCACCTCCGCTACTCGTCTCCAATCTCGAGCCAAGCAAATCCGACGTCTCTACGGAAAAGTTGGACGAGACGCCACTACTTTGAAAAAGAAAGGATAAAAAATAAGCTGAGTGGGAGACAAAGACATTTTCGGCAGAAAAGAGATACGACTCGTCTTTATTGAAGAACTCGCCAGCAAATTGACGGTGGAGACAGCAACAAGGGGCCCCCTTCCACGGAAAGATGGAAGGAGACGAGCTGGGTGAGAGATACGATGAAAAGAAAATCGAGAAAGCCAGAACACTCGAGAGAGGCAATACAGTTGCTAAACCCACGTCTAATTTTAAAGGAGGCATCTTCTTGATAATTCTCATTCGTGCTCGAAAGAGAGACTCTTAAAGCATACGCAGTCTCCCAGAAAAATCCAGAGAGTGAAAATACAAGAAGAGATATCAAACTTTGAGAAATCGTTAACCAAATCGAAGATGTCTCAACCCAACACACTTGAAAGTTATCGTTACTTGCTGAATATGGGAGAGGAAGAGTTCGAAACCATATTTGGGATCGAGCCTATGGAGCCCGGCCCTTCCACCGACGACGTCCAAGAGCCCGGTAAGGACAATGACAACAACGGTAAAAGTCAAAAGAAGCGTTACCGTCGCCATACTGAGGAGCAAGTACGAAAGCTTGAAGCTTTCTTCAGAACGTGCCCTATGCCAGACGGCAAACAAAAAATGGAACTGAGTCAAGAGCTAGGCCTTGAACCTTCGCAAATCAAGTTCTGGTTTCAAAATAGACGAACCCGAATGAAGACTCGTTATGAGCACAACGAAGCCGAGTTTCTAAGAGTTGAAAATGAAAACCTCCGAGCGGAAAACAAGATGTATAAAGAGACTTTTGACTCCGCCACCTGCCCCAACTGCAATAGCCTCCTCCTCACCCTCGATGAAATGTATGATCTGAGGATCGAAAATGCACGTTTAAGAGGTGAGTTAGACCAATTTATAACAGGATCGAGTTCTGTTGGAGCAGGGTACAAAAGGACCAATGATACTGGATCAGTATCAATACCTCCCGAGGAAGAAGGGACATATCACCACCAAGCGGACATTAACGATGATCTTTTCGCCATAATCAACCAGTTTGATATCGGTAAAGCATCGGGACTGTGATGCACTTGTTCAGCTAGTGACCACCAGACCTTCGATATGGCCGATGCATACCTAATTTGGGATGAAGCCAGCTGATCATGGGAGAGCCTGTAGAGGAAGCAAAACTGATCCTGAATGAGTGAATGTGTTTTATTTCCTTGCGTGATATGTTTTTCTGCTTTTGTGAATGTGTAAAAGCAAGGAGTAATAATCCGACTTCCCCCTATTAAATGCTCGAATCCGCCACCTCACCAACCTCGCGACGAATTGATGGCGAGTAAAAATCTGGATAAACCTTAAGGGTAACTCCGTATCGTTTCAATTTACCCTCAGTTGCTCCAAGTTTTAAAATTAAGCCCCTTCTATTCTCAAGAAATTGCAAATCGACCCGAGAACGCAATCATATCCGAATACAAGTTGAACAAAATTTGGGGGCAAATCGACTCATGGGCATTACCACGGGATGGACAGCTTCGGACAAAGGAAAGTACAAGCGAAAGACGCGAACAATCTCAGAAATGGGTAATTCTGTATCGTTCTAATGTGCACATAATCATCTCAAGTCTTGAATTGTCTTATTCCATTCTTAACAGGGATTGCAAATTACCTCGAGAAATACCGTAACATGGCCCAAGGTGATACAACAAGGCTTCTTTATCCCCAAAGATTAACCTTTGAAAGGATAGCCCCATGGACACCTATGGTCCAATGGACCGAATGGTATGGGGGATGACAGTAGGTCCGAAATATCCCGAGTTCGATCTCCAAAGTGGGGAATGTTGTATGTATTATAAATAAATGAAACAACTTTTTGTGTATTTCTTTTTGCAAGCAGGAATACTCGACGAGTAATACCGAAGTCAATATTTTGCCACATTCTCGGCTTAATGGTTGTCGCGACCTAAAATTCATTTTTTTTTAGGTTAATGGATTACCAGATTAATTGATTAAATTAACTAACCTAGTTCGAGCTCTCCCAAGCTCTACCAAATCGCGACTTTAGTTTTTGTTCAAATGATTTAAAAATTGGAGTCGCCACTAATCATTTTTGGTAGGTCGATTAGAAACCTAAATAAATTAGCGGGAGAACTAATTTATTTCTGCGAACCAGAGAGAATGAGTTCGGGGACTTGGTTACGCTAGATTACTCTAACGCCCTTTCGGTACCGATTTCATGAAGAATCATTTGGGTGATTTGAAAAGATTTGGGTCAACCTGACCAGAAGGGTAAAAATGGTCATTTTTCAAAGACCGGGAAGTGAAAATAGGTCAAACCAGTTGAATGTGGTCATTCCTTATTTTCCACAATTTTTGACAATTTTTCTGAATTTTTGAAATTTTCCGAGACAATTTACCCATAAGGGGCAAAATCGTCATTTTGAAAAGATCGGGAAGGAAATTCACTAAAAATAGGATTGGTCAGTCGAAATGACCCGTTTCCTAATTTCTGAGATTTTTCTAAATTTTTGGAATCTTTTTGGGATTTTCTTTTAATTTTTAATTAATTTTAATTTTAAATTTTAAATTAAATTTTTTTTATTATTAATTTTTTTGATGATTTTTAATAGTTTAGTATTTTAACACTATTTTCACATCACAAATGGAAACCAAGCCCAGTCTTGCTCTAACGTGGACTAAACTAGGCCTGGCCTAGGGACATGTCTTGGGCTCAATTACGCGAAACTCCTTTAGTTATCAAACTCTCAAGAATCCATTTCACGAAAGTTCAAGTCAAGCCCAAACATTCATAAATTAAGAGCCAACATTCATGAATCAAGATAATCCCAGGTTCATCTAATTTAAACCAGGTCCGAATCTACGGAATATAGCCCCAAGACCATTTTCCTGCTCTTCTACCCATAAACACCTGCATGAGCCCCTTTTCTTTTGGTTAATTTTCTTCTTTTCCTTTGGTAAATTCTCTTCTTTTGTTCCCGTCGTTTTCTTAAAATTACTGAGAAGTGGGAACACCCCACCTCCATCCATACTCCCCTACACCAAAATCATCAGAATGCGAACAAATACTTCACAATCAAACACACAGATTCTCACCAGACCACAATTCGCCAAAGTCCCTACCGTAAGCAGCCCTAATCTCCGAAATACCACTATCGCATCACAAACTCATCCTGAGATCAACCTCCACATTATAGACTCGACATCACCACCTCACCGGCGAACACAATTGAATATAACCGGACAACATGCCCTTACGTGCCCAAAATAACCTCAGAATCAGAGAAACATACGTAAACTTAGTTCAGACATTTCAACAAACACGTACGGTGCAATGACCAAGGTGAGCGTAACAACTCACCCGATCCTCGAACTTGTTCTGAGACTCACAAAAATCAGCAAACAAGACCGGACTTCGAATGGAAAAATAAAACACTACCGAGCTTGGAACACGCGTGAATCGGGACGGCGAATCTCAATTCAGTGGCTTGTGCAAAACAGGGATGAGTCGGAGATCGAAACTTACCTGGTTAACAACGCCATGGCATCCTCAGAGGAACCGTGATGTCTCAAAAAAAAAAAATAGAATCCTCCCGATAGCATCCTCCCCAAGCTTCCGAAGTACAGGAACACCATTGAGGACGGCGGCTATCCATCGAGCCACTCCCGAATTTTCTACCAGTCAGCCCTGTCCAGCGAATGATCCAGAACATCCTTCGGGTCGATAAATGGTCCGACCGCGTACACCGTCGGTCCATCCGAGTTTCCTCCGAAAAAGAGCCAAGGGTAAACTGTTCCAGCTTCAAGAGCGTGTTCACATGTTCACCATGATTCCACGGACGCCCTTGAGCCTGCGAGCCAGCTTCGCTTATGCTGCATAGCTGCTGGATTCTCCGTTAAGCACTTCAGCCACGTCGATCATGGATGTGCAGAACAAGTCGATGAACGTGTTATCTTCATTTTCTTTTACCATCCGTCTGGGTTGAAGTGTCTGCCGCCACTTTCGACGTTGACTCACTGTTGGACTCAGTCTTGCCGGTCTTGTACCCGTGGAGGTCGATCGAAGCACCAATGAAGAGCCATGACCCTCCACCGCCACAAAGTTCCATCATTATGTACGTGAACATGCTGTCTTCGCGGATGCCCTTGATGTGGACCACGTTCGGTGTTTGGAGAGGTGGTGCATGAGCTGAATTTTTCCCCCAAGAGACCGTCTCAACCTCATGGTGTATTAGTTACCTCGGCAAAGCACCTCACGCTAGGAGGTATCGTTAAGAGAAATATCGGTCCATTCGCATCAGTGAACCGTCAAGCTTCGTCGGCGGAGAGGTGGCCGGACGGCGCGTGGGGTGTATGGTTGAGGTCTACGAGCGCGTATCTCACGGCATATTGGGACGAGCGGTGGACGGGACAGTAACGATGGCACCGCGGCTGGAACTGGAGGCTACTGCTGTTGCTGTTGCTGCGCCCTCTTGTGAAGGGTATGTGATTTCCCACTTCAAGGATCACGACCGGCAAAGACAATGGGTTCCATGCCGCCATCTAGTTTAGGAAGTGCAACCTGCAGAGCTGCTTGAATTGGATGCAAATCCAGAATACTGTTCAAACACCCTTCCGTGGTCTGAAACACCAAAGGCACCACAACAACGTAGGGGATATTGAGCTTCATCAATGCCTCCACTGCCCTCGAGATATAAACTCAAGTGTCGCTGATAGCGGAAAAGGACTATCTCTTGAAATATAAGAGTTGCAAGCCTAGTTGATGAAAAATAAAGCTTGGTCAGAAAGAAGTCATCTATCGACTATGCAAACTTGTGGACGACCTAGCGCAAGTCATTGAAAGACGTCATCTCTATCACCCGAGAGGAGATCATCTGACTAACGCCATGAAAATACCAGTCGACTTCCGCAAAAGTGATGCCATCATCCATTGCAAGAGCTTCACCAACACCTAATGAAGGCCCTCCTTGCGTTGGTGCTTGTAACCTTCCGTCTAAGGCCCCCTGAAGCTAAGCACGATAGGAAGAGTAGAAACAACAATCAGGGAACTCTGTATTACTCGCGTAACCTCCTCGGATCTATCTACGGGGTTGGTCATATCCCTCAATCGACAAGAGAGGATGCCCCATCTCTCTCGCCTCGAGCTCGCGAATTGCTTTGCCTCTCATGCGCCACCTTTCTCACAATTCAACACTCGTCGACTTGAGGGTTTGACACCGAAGCTTCGAGAATAAAAAGATGTCGCAAATGAAGTCCCTCCCAACCGATGTTAAGAGATCAATAGCTTCCTTTAAATGCTCCCTAATAAAGGCACATACTGCACGTGCCTGAGAAGCCGAGTGCAGATCCATGCAATGAGGAAGCATGGCGCAGTAGTTTGTCCAGTTCACTAGACAAGGAACCGGGCGTATCGCCTGTAAACCAACGTGAATATCCTCTTCAACTTGCCACGAGCATGGACATCTCTGTGTGTCATATCCATGGTGTCGCAGTAATCATGACCTCAAGAAAGCGCGCGACATTCAGACTTTGTGTTTCATCCAGTAACTTTCGACACGTTTGGACCACATTGGACTCTGAATCATGCATGTTGCAGCGAATTTCCTTACTGAAGTATCGCTGGAGAAGAGGCTCCTGGTCTTTGCTTGTCTTCACCGCATGTTCCTTCCCGTCTAGATGTCACCATGGAGTCCCCTTCCCGAGAGGAGGCGCGGACAGAGAAGGTTTGGGGTGATTTTCCCCTCAGGAGGGCTTCGTTCAAGCCCCAATCAGTGCAGCTGATCGGCGTCGAGCAGCAGCATCATTGTGAGTCTATGTCGGGAGTCTTGGTTGTCGGAGTGGAAGAACCACCTTGGAAAACGATGAAGGATCGTCGACCTCCATGCTCCTTGGATTCCCTCGGGCACTATCTAATTGATCAGAACGACTAAGGAGATCAACTAAACAGTTATAGTGCTCAAGCTTGGGTTCTATACCATAAACTCCTTCCATTTGCCTAAAGATACTGAGACCTTTATAGACAAAACCTGGATGACTGCATGCCGTAATGACTGTAAGGAAAAGCATGACATCAATCTGTACATTTCTTTCTAAAACCATCTGCCTGAATAGTTCCACCGCTTTCATGCCAGCTTCTCGCAATATTTACATTCTTCTCGAGCTTTTGTCCATCAGTAATGAAGACACGGCGAGGAATAGGAGCTCATGAGTATAGCTAACCAAGAACGGGGACACCAGTGCTGAACTGATGCCGATTGCTTGAAGTCACGGGATCTCGTATGCGCGCTTTCTCTCTCTCTCTCTCTCGTTGGAGTCACGAGAGACCAATTGCTTGATGGGATGTTGTGGAATCGTCAAGGAGGAGTAGAGAGGCTGAAAGACATGAGGGCAGAGAACGTTAGGTGTAGGGGTCTCCGAGGAAGCGTTTTTTCGGCCAGAGAGAGTCGAGCCTCAAGTCTCTCCATGACTTTCTCTCCTTCTTGATATGTTCATGGTACCGAGGCACATGCAAGTATGCTCCTCAAGTTCCTCTCGCTGTTCGAACTGTTGCACCTCCATGCAAAACGGTCACCACTTGCTCCCTGCATCTATGCATGCATGTAGCATCCCCGTGGCTGGATCAAAGGACTGGCCTGCGCATGGTTCGCCATCGTCGTTATCACAACTGCCACCGCCGCCAGTATCAGGGTCGCGTCCATGCTTATGATAAGAACTTTGCGCCTATATACGTAGATGAGCTCCGCAACGCTCCCTTGTCCGCAGCTCTTCTTTGGTTATCTATGGCGACGACTCGAGTTTCGTCGAAGACTAGCCACTCGACGGCGCTGATGAACTCGACATGGATCGGGGAGAGCTCGGGGCGGATCTTGAAAACGGGATTCCTGGAGAACCGCAGGCACCGTAAGAACGCGCCATGCAGCTCCTTGATGTATAGGGTCAACGAGTCCCCGATGTGCTGGGCCAGCTTGCACAGGTTCGTAGAGCTGGAAATGGAGACTGTTTCAAGAGCTCATGTGGAAGTGTCTCATCCATTCAGCCCAATCTTCTTTAGTACTGCATTGAGAAGCCACCCCAGTAGTAAGTAGACGACCAACATTAGCCTGATAAACCGAATGCTCGTTTTGCACATCAGATGCATCTTCATGTGGATCATTCTCTGAATCACTCAGTCGGTGACTCATCACTTCCATAGCAAGGTGATGGCTCAGTTTCCTAGTAGCTTTGCTCCTTGAGATCAGGGGTTCCCCTCCCTGAACATGTCCTTCGATCTCCTTAAATTCCTCATGCTACCCTCATGGCCCCTTTCCAGGGAAAGCCATGGAGCCGTTTCAAAATCTCCAACCCCCCCCATGTGCTTTCCATCTACCTTTCCTCCCAAACTGCTCAGCCACCGACTGGTATTAGAGGGCACGAGATGCGAATGTCCGTCAAAAAGCTTGAGCCTATGTTGGGTCCATGTGGATGCGCATGGTCGCCATTAGCTTCTGTTTTTCTGCATCATTGGTGTATCACAAAGAGAAAAAGAGCCGATCGTGCGGTCAGATTAGCTGAGATTTGATTATGGCTCATGCACTTTTTCAGAAAAACAACAAGCCTTCATCATGCGGTTGAGAGAATCAACTTTTGACCCGAGTGGAGTTCCTTATCTTGCTCTGTCTCTTTTTCTCTTTCCATCGCGGAGGAAAAGGCAAAGTCCCTAAGGAGCTGTCCCCTCCTCTTTTTTATTATCTGCCCGACAATGTGTCTCCTAGCATGTATGAAGTGTTGTTGCCGCATTATCCATGCAGCGTCCCTTCTCCATTTGGACCATCCGGTGAAGAGCCTGCTTTTGCTCGTGGAATATGGAACTATTAGTGTATACACTTGATAACAAAATCGAGTCCATGATGCCCAACATTCGAAGCAGACTTACACCATCCCTCTCTTCGTGTTTGACGAGCTTCGTACCCTTATCAAGCTTGACTTGGCCTTGCCTTGTTCTCCGCGTACCTTCTCAGCCTTGTAGAAAAACTTTCACCACGAAATCTTTACAGAAGGTCTTGTGTCTGGACGGTGGACCGAATTAGCCCGAGATCCCCATATCGGTATTTGGTATTTTCCTCGAATAGAGTTTCTCCACCTTCGGTAGTGATTTTTCCTTGTAGCGCACGAGTCACCATATCATCAATAAGACAATACCCATGCCTGAGTTTGATAGCCTCACTTTGACTTTCAGTTGGCTTCGTAAACATTTTGAAAGATCATATCTTTGAATAAGTAACATGATTGCACAATGCTTAATTACAGTTCGCCGCACTGGTGACTAGAAAATCATGTTCTCCCAAGACCTTCATGAACGCATATTTTTTAAGTGCAATAGGTCTTGACAAATAGAGCCGATTAAAAACTTCTTCGAGGCTTCAAATTCAGGTTGAGAGAGAGAGCTCCGGACGATGAATCGAGTTCGGAAAATCGAACGTGACCAACAGGAATACGCTATCAGGCCATTGAAAAATTCAAACTATTAGAGGACAAAGCCATAACTCCAGAAATGCATAGAAAATTACCGAGCTAAAATGAATTTTCTACAATTTTTACAATTAATCTGAAAATAAGATTAACAAAGCAATTCCTGATTTCAGATTGATTTTTGTAGATTTTCTTCAGCCAAAATGAAGAGAAAATTAAAAGAGAAATATAGACTATTTTTATATATTTTTGTGGCTTCAAATGCCATTTTATTTTCAAATATTCTCCTAATTTCTAAAAACAATATTATAAAATGAAAAAAATATGAAAAATTATTTTTTGTTCAAAAATGATAGCCTAAGCCTAGCAAAGGCTTTCAAAGTTGATTTTTATAATTTTCTCATTTTTTCTTGATTTTCTATGAATTTTCAAAAATAAAAATGCCGAAAATACTGAAAATATGAAAAATCTTTTTTTGGTCAAAATTGGTTCCCTCGGCTTGGCCAAGGCCCCCAAAGTTGATTTTTCAATTTTATGAATTTTTATGGATTTTCTATTAAATTTAAAAGAGAAAAAATGATTAAAAATCAGGTGTCAACAATGGTGAAGCATCCAACAAAAGTCGAAGAAAACTCAACCCAGCAAAATTGGTAAAAGACTTGTCCAAGGCATTCAAGATGAAGGGTAAATCAGTATCGTTTCCAATTTATCCCTTTTAATACCGGTTGACATGTCTCCTTTTCTTGTTACAGGAAATATTTATACTAACATGTAACATGTTGGAGGAGACAAATCCAAAAGAAAATGATGATCATTTGACAAGATCTATTCTGGTGAAAAATGGGGGGCATTTAACCGCTAAACCATGGCGGTCGCTGTCACTAAACAAACCAAAATGCTCCCTCACCCATATGTCTCATCGTGCAGGGGCAAAACTTGAGACAAACCGCTCCTCGACAAAAGGAGTGGGCTTCCCAATTTGTTCAATCCACCCACATACCAGGGGCAATTCAAATCCGCCCATGTTTGCACATTATATAAATGCACATGATGCTAAAAATTGTCACATCGGCATTGTGTTTACACATTTCACGAATTATGTATGATTATTCCGCATGTTTAATTTACCAACTCCAACTTAGAGCAAAAACTGCATAGGAGACATCAAATGTGCAAAATGGGGCATAACAGGATGAGGAAAGTTAAACCATTTCTACACAGGTCTAACATTTTAATCTACAGATAAACAGCCTTTTTCTAGAGTGAGAGAAAGCCCCTTCGGACTAAAATCCCCCATTCAGATTACATTCGAGGCATTCATATTATGAGAACCTCCTTAAATAGAATTGGTAATGCAAACTTGACAGAATAGTTTTACATGATCCACATTTTGATTGATTGCATCATGAGTTATCACACAGACTACTTCTAATCATTGCTAACTTAGCTGAACAATTTTGTATGAACCAATAAACGCATTGATGAAAATGCTTGCACATGTTAGCTCTGACATTGCTTGACAGGCAATACATTCCCGGTGTTTGAGTTACCTTCCAAAGTCTTGAAATTCATTCGGCGATTATTGAATGAACAAGCCTGGTTGTCGAGAAGCCACCAAGCATTTCTTCCAAATTCTCAGGTAACTATATCTTCAACCTGAACCTTTCAAGAGAATGAATTCTGATGGTTGTTGGGGTACTCGAATCCATTGCGGTATATATAGGTATCCACCTTCTTCAATAAAGCATGATTTGTCTCAAGGACAGAAATGTTCGAGACCTTTTGATTTCTGCCTCTTTGGTTTATTCGTAAAGCGACAGGAGAATATAATTTGGGTTTGAGCTTCCGTAGGATTCCTGGTCTCCCCAGATTTAAGAATGGCACCCTTTGAGGTACACCAATCCCTTCTTACAGGCAAACTAAGTCCTTCTTACAGGCAAACTAAGTCCTTCTTACATACAAACCAAGTCCTTCTTACAGGCAAACTAAGTCCTTCTTACAGGCAAACCAAGTCCTTCTTACAGGCACAAAGTCCTTCTTACAGGTATAAAGTCCTTCTTACAGGCAAAACAAGTCCTTCTTACAGGCAAATCAAGTCCTTCTTACAGGTACAAAGTCCTTCTTACAGGCACAAAGTCCTTCTTACAGGCAAATCAAGTCCTTCTTACAGGCATAAAGTCCTTCTTACAGGCAAATCAAGTCCTTCTTACAGGCACACTAAGTCCTTCTTACAGGCAAACCAAGTCCTTCTTACAGGCACAAAGTCCTTCTTACAGGCAAATCAAGTCCTTCTTACAGGCAAACTAAGTCTTTCTTACAGGCAAACCAAGTCCTTCTTACAGGCACCAAGTCCTTCTTACAGGCAAATCAAGTCCTTCTTACAGGCACAAAGTCATTCTTACAGGCACAAAGTCCTTCTTACAGGCAAATCAAGTCCTTCTTACGGGCATAAAGTCCTTCTTACAAGCAAATCAAGTCCTTCTTACAGGCAAATCAAGTCCTTCTTACAGGCATAAAGTCCTTCTTACAAGCAAACAAAGTCCTTCTTACAGGCAACGCAAGTCCTTCTTACAGGCACAAAGTCCTTCTTACAGGCAAAGTAAGTCCTTCTTACAGGCAAATCAAGTCCTTTTTACAGGCAAATCAAGTCCTTCTTACAGGCACAAGTCCTTTTTACAGACACCAAGTCCTTTCTACAGGCACCAAGTCCTTCTTACAGGTATCTCCATGGGGTGACCTACCATACGGGTCAAATCTCAATCAAAATTTAATCAGTAGAATCCTTTTATTAGGAATCTACCATGGTACGACCCACCATACGGGTCAAATGGTATGACCCACTATACGGGTCAAATTTTAATTCAATTTTTAATCAGTAGAATCCTTTTATTAGGAATCTACCATTGGTTGATCCACCATACGGGTTCAAGTTCAACCACCCTAAAGTTTTTTAATATAACGAATCCTTAGGTTCTCATTTCATTTTCAGTGGAACATTCATGTCACGACTCTTTTTATTTCCTTGTATTGAGTCGATTAGAATTCAGGTGTCATCTCGTCTTTGAAATGAACCTCTACCGAGCTTCCTTTCAAAGAGGGGCAGCTGTTGACACCTGATTTTTAATCATTTTTTTCTATTGCTAAAGTAATAAAAAATCCATAAAAATTCATAAAATTGAAAAATCAACTTTGGGGACCTTAGCCAAGCCTAGGGAACCAATTTTGACCAAAAAACGATTTTTCATATTTTCAGTATTTTTACGTATTTTTTATTTATTTATTTTCGCAAATTAATAGAAAATCCATAAAAATTCATAAAATTGAAAAATCAACTTTGGGAACCTTAGCCAAGCCTAGGGAACGAATTTTGACCAAAAAATAATTTTTCATATTATATATATTTTTTAATTTGTTTTTAAAAAAAAATACAAAAATATTTGAAAATTTTGAAAAAATAACATTTGAGGCCAAAAAATACACAAAGATAGTTAATATTTTTATTTTAAATCTATTTTCATATTGGCCATCGCAAATTCAGAAAAATCCAATTCGAGTCATGTGTTCCTTCACGAATATAATCTCGAATCGGGCTTAAAAAAATTAATTTGAGTCAACTTATTTTTAACTTTCACTTTTTATGAGTTGTGACATTGTCTTCTAATATTTTAAATTTTCTTCTTGGCCCAATTATACCCAGAATGACTTAATTTTGCAAAAGGGCTTTAATTAAATTATGCATTATTTTCAGCGACAAGAAATGAGCTTAAATTTGACATGTAGTAAATTTTGGTGTGTCAAAAATTGTGAGGAGATTTGGACTTAAAGAAATATATTTTTTCAGGGGCTGAATTGTAAATACTTAAAATTCAAGGACTAAAGTGCAAATACCTAACTCTTGAAGGATTATTTTACAAATAATAAAAAGAAAAGTTAGTGGATAAATTAGAATAGAGAAGGGAAGATGAAGAAGAGGAGATAAAGAAGAGAAGTTGGAGAAGAATGGATGGAGAAAATAAGATAAGAATAGAGAAGGGAAGATGGAGATGAAGAAGAGTTAGTAGAGAAATTAGAATGGAAGATAAGAATAGAGAAGGGAAGATGGAGATTAAGAAGAGTTAGTGGAGAAATTAGAATGGGAGATAAATATGGAGAAGGGAAGATGAAGATGAAGAAGAGTTAGTGGAGAGATTAGAATGTGAGATAGAGATGGAGAATGGAAGATGAAAATGAAGAAGAGTTAGTGGAGAAATTAGAATGGGAGATAGAGTTAGTGGAAAAATTAGAATGGGAGATAGATGAGTAGGTTATAAAAGGAGAAAGAAGTGAGCTTGAGAAAGGATTCTTGAGAGAGAAAATTTGAAGTGTTTGGGAGGATTTTTTTGGAGAGAAAATTTTGGATGTTTGAGAGAGTTTTGGGAGATTGAAGAAAAATTTGAGAGAAAGAAAATACCAAAAGAGAGAGAATTTTGAAGATGATGGAAGTTTAAAGCTATGGGGTTATCATCACAAATTCCTTCATCGATCAATATAAATCAAGAGTTCTTCCTCGTCAACGAGCAAGCAAATTCGAGCTAAGTGTTTTTATTTATTCATTTGTTTATGGTTTTACTTGCAAATTAGCACAAATTGTATACAATTTCTCCATCTCCTCTTTTTTTTTCCATATTTTATGTCAGGAGAAGGATATTTCTACGTCAACAGCAAAAATCTCGTAGAGATGCAAAAATCGGCCCAGACAAGCTCCTAAGCTGTCCACCGATTTCTCAACTGATCTGTGACTAAAAGTCCCTCTTAATTCAAAAGAAACTCTCTATATTGGGAACATAGAGAGCGAAAATCAATTATAGAAATCCCTCCCAAAAAAATGGGAGATAAGAACTCTTTCCACTCTTCTGGTTTTAGGTGCAGATTAGCACATATTTTGTATATTGACATTTCCCTCTATTTTATGTCAGGAAGCCGCAGCTTTATATCAATGGTCAACCCTATGGAAGCACAAAATCGGCTTGGAGGAGTCCTCAAGCGCGCACAAATTTCAAATTGTTGAATCAATTCGTTGTATTTTATTTTAAAGAATTCATACCCCAGAATGGAGAGGACAAAGTCCATCCGCAATTTAAATACCTGCACCATAAATCCCAAAGGGAAGAGCCAAGCCAATGCTTAGCCTCCCATTGGAGGTTTTTACTTACAGTAGTTAAATACCTGCAACTTAAATACCTGTACCTTAAATCCCAAAGGGAAGAGCCAAGCCAATGCTTAGCCTCCCATTGGAGGTTTTTACTTACAGTAGTTAAATACCTGCAACTTAAATACCTATACCTTAAATCCCAAAGGGAAGAGCCAAGCCAATGCTTAGCCTCCCATTGGAGGTTTTTACTTACAGTAGTTAAATACTTGCAACTTAAATACATATACCTTAAATCCCAAAGGGAAGAGCCAAGCCAATGCTTAGCTTCCCATTGGAGGTTTTTACTTACAGTAGTTAAATACCTGCAACTTAAATACATGTACCTTAAATCCCAAAGGGAAGAGCCAAGCCAATGCTTAGCCTCCCATTGGAGGTTTTTACTTACAGTAGTTTAAATACTTGCAACTTAAATACCTGTACCTTAAATCCCAAAGGAAAGAGCCAAGCCAATGCTAGGCCTCCCATTGGAGGTGTTTATTCACTGTCATGTACTTCCTATAATTTAATTTTTGAATCATCAGACCCAAAAGATAAGTAGGTTGTAATACTGCACAGAAGTCGTTAACACACTCCTTCTTTCGGCTTCAGGGAATCTTTAACACTTAAAAAAATATAACAAATAAAAATATATACCATCCATGCATCCTATTTAAAAAGTGAAAACACAAAAGAGAATACCCTACTATAGCCTTAGGAATAAACCAAGCCTGAGTTGCCGAATTAGGATATCCATGAAATTAAGGTACCGAAAGGGCATTAGTTTTAATTAACTAGTGTAACTAAGTCCCCGAGCTCCTAATCTCTGGTTCGCAGGAATAAATTAGTTCTCCCGCTAATTTATTTAGGTTTCTAATCGACCTACCAAGAACGATTAGTGGCGACTCCAAATTTTAAAATCATTTAAACAAAAACCAAAGTTGCGATTCGGTAGGGCTTAGGAGGGTCCGCGTTAGGTTAGTCAAATCTAATTAACCTAATAATCCGTTAACCCCCTTTAAAATTTTAAATTTTTTTTAGAGGGTCGCGACAGTGGGCCTCAATGGACGAAAATTCACTTAAATTGGGTCTAATTTCTAATCTTGAATATTAAAATATGAAACCTAATGATGGGTATGGACTTGAGTTATCCAATTGGGCCTAAATGGGCCAAAATGAGCTTCCTAAACCTACTTTAAATATTGGGCTTGGGCCTTGCACGAATTTGAATATAATAATGGGCCCAAACCATACATTTAATTTAAGAAATAAATCATGGGCCTCAAATCTTGAAGCGGGCCTTAGGCCCAGTCGAACTTAACATTAATTAATTAGACACTTACTTAGGTTAAATTTCGGTTCATGTGGGTTCGATTGGGGGATCGCCTATGGTAAGCAATAGTATGACAGGATCGCGAGTAATATGTTAAGGCGAGCCTAGATGATCGAGAATCCGAGTGTGTGGTACTAGTCTTATGATAGTATGGCATGATGAACCTGAGATTTCTTAGATGATCAATTGATATGCTCTGTTCTTGTACTTGTGTACTATGGCATGCCTGCTCTGTATTTGAATTCCTGATGCAATCTTTTGGGCCCCGCATTCATTCAGAGCATTGCATGAGTTACTAGAGATGTGACATGAGAATGTGCCCAAAGGGGAAATGGAGAGAAAAGGGAGACCAATTGTGACAGTCTGAAAATTCGACCCAATTATCGGAATTTCTAAATGAATGGAAATACTTCGTTAATACACTCTGATCGACGCTCACTCAGGATTAGCTACCCTGAGATGACTAACCGAAGGGGAAAGGCTATCTGGGAAGAATTTTCCAAACAGCCGCCCGTTGGTCTGAGACAGAGACAGAGTCGTTACTTAATGAGATTGACCACAAAATGAAATCCGACTTTGGACAATCGAATCAGTAAGATAAAAACAATTAAGAACTGAAGTCAGTTTCAGAAATGTCGCCAGAAGGGCAGACAGCCGGTGTACGTCGTGAAGCAAGACGTGATTGGAAAATTACCGAAATGCCCCCGGTAAATACTCAGTCCTTAGGATTAGTTGAATTAGGATTTTTGGGTGTAGATTCGGTAAATCGAAATCAAATCCTGTCCGAAATTCGTTCGTGCTCGGGACCTGATAGGTGCATTTGGCACGCAAATCGAGACAAGTCAAATCAGTTGTCAAATCAATCGATGTCTTGTCAATCCATCAGTCAAATCCATCGGTCAATCATGGTTCAATTTCCAAGGAAAATCTATCAAGTCAAATCCAAGGTACAAGTCTCACATCAAAGTACACCTAAACTACTATTACCCCATTACCAACTCCCACCATCTCAAATTCAAACTTGGATTAAGCCTTATTCTCTCTCCCTCACCCCTCATTTTCGGCCACTCCCTCACTCCCCTCTCTCCCGAAATCTCTCCCTCTCTTCTTCATTTCCTTCTTCTTCTTCCTTTCCCTTCTTGTTTGCTCGCCCGGCCGCCCGCTCCGCCACGTTGCCGCCGCCGTCCGAGCTTCCTCCGCCGCCACCGCCGTTCCATCTTCATTCGGTAAGTCCCTCAAGTCCTTTTCTCTTCTTTTCGTGGCCTTGAGAGCCTCTTTGAGGCCCGACCAACCTTCACCGTCTCTCTCTCTCCCTTGGTTGTTCGGCCATTCCCCGTCGTTGTCGTTGTTTCATCATTCCCCGGCCACCGTAGCTGGTTTCTCCATCTCCTCACCTCCCTTGACTCGTGGGATGATGTCTTAGGGACCGTGGAACCTCGTGGACTCGCCGGAGTAACCACAAACCGCCGCCCTCTCCTCCCTTGCCGTTAGCACTCTCTCGGCTGCCCGGTGTACCCTTCGTTGTCATCACCATTCCACTTCATTTGGTAAGCTCTACTACTAACTCTAGCTTAGGTTAGTCGTATATGCATGTAGGGGAAACATGTTAGAGGCTGGTTAAGCTTGATGTGAGGAGAATATGAGGTTATGGTGAAGTTTACATTAGGCTATCATGTGGAAACCTTATGTGGGCCGAATGAGGAGGCTGCTAGCTCGCAAATTGGGCTAAAAAATGTGACTATGGGCTGTGAAGAATGGCTTAGGCGTGTGAAAGAGTGGGCCGAACCAACTAATGGGCCTAAGGGACTTAATTTGGGCTAATTTAACCTAAAATAAGTAAACGGGCCTAAAATTCTTTAGTGGGCTTGCAAATGGACGAGATTGGAAACTTGAATGGGCCTCAAAAACATGGTTGATGGACCGAAATGATGGGCTTAGGCGTGGGGTTTAATGGGCCAAAGTAAGGTGTTGGGCTTAGGGGCCTTTATTTCAAGTAGTTGGGCCAAAACTAAACTAATTGGGCCTAATCAAACCAATGGACCACTAATGGACGAAAATCCACTTAAATTGGGCCTAATTTATGTCCACGAACATTAAAGAATGAAACCCAAAAGTGTATATGGGCTTGGGTTATCAATTTGGGCCTAAAATAATGGAAATGGGCTTAAATAGTAAATCTTTAAAAATGGGCTTAGGCCCAGTCGAACTTAACTTAATTAATTATATCCTTACTTAGGTTAAACCTTGGTTTATATGGGTTCAATTAGGGGATCGCCTATGGTGAGCAATAGTATGACCGGATCGCGAGTAAGTTGTTAATGCGAGCCTAGATGATCAAGAATCTGAATGTCTAGTACTGATCTTACGATCGTATGGCATGATGAACATGAGATTTTATTAGACGATCGATTGATGTACTCTGTTCTTGTACTTGTGTACTTTGGCATGCATGCTCTGTGTTTGAATTACTGATGCAATCGTTTGGGCCCCGCATACATTCAGAGCATTGCATGAGTCACCGAAGATGTGACATGAGAATGTGCCCAAGATGGGGAAATGGAGAGAAAAGGGAGACCAACGTAAGGCGTCAGAAACGCGGTGTGGTATTTGCCGTGTGGCATCGAGATTGAGCCCTGATGGGAATTGGAGTGATAGGCGGGCTGATCCATGGGATCCGTGATGGCCGCTTGAGGCCTGCAGCATTGTATGACATGATTGCTGATTGTTTGATATTGCCCGTCTGTATTGTACAACTTGTATTATTATGTGGTTCGTGTTGATTACGATGAGTTATAGTATCTGGGGAGATCGAGAGTTGTTGGACCCTGAACCCTGAAACCTAGATATTGGTTAGGACCGACCCCGCTTGTATATCCTACCCTACGCTAGGATTAGTGGTGAGCTTGCTGAGTCCTCGACTCACTGGCGTTGGTTGCCTCCTTTTTCAGATCCAAGTCACCAGTGATGGCTGCTCCGCCGATGCTTTTTGGACTGCCGATTCAGATGGACACTCACATCACCCTCCATTTTGATATGCACGCTACCCTGTGGCATAGGCATGTGACGACTGTACTAGTAGATCAGGGTAGACCCTACCTTGTCCCCCATAGGTTCGAGGCTTGGTTTAGAGAGGGCCTTCATGGCTTTGAGGGACCCCAGAGAGATTCCCCGATACCCATGGAGGAGGACCCATTCTGGCTGCAGCCTGCCGAGTATGGAGGCCAGGTGATCGATCCCGACCCACTGCAGGAGTTGCCGTCCCCGGGACGATCTGAGATTGATGGCCACGCGGAGGGCGATGCCATGGATACAGATGAGGAGGATCCAGAGGAGGACCCCGTGGAGGATTCCGACGAGGAGCCTGAGGAGGACTGAGTTTCTGATGCTGGCCTGGTATTTTGATGTTAGTGAGGGCGTAGGTTAGGCAGCAGGTTGTGGTTTCCTTTCGGGGTCTGTACCTAACGCTTGATATGTATATAATGCTGTTTGTATTTACTCTGTCTATGCTACCCTTTGCTTTGTATGCTTGTGTGGATGGATAGGAGGCACGCTTCCGCAGGTATGAAAGTTCGTTGAAGACCGCGTCGCCTGGTCGCGACGAAGCGAAAATTTTCCTGGGCCGTCGCATATCGTGAACCAGACGAGTGCGAGGTGTATTTTCCGCAGGAACGGGATGCCGTGTTCCCGAGTGGGGATCAGGGGCGTGACACCTATGGGGTACAAAGTAAGGTCCACCTTGATCTACTAGTACAGTCGTCACGTGCCTATGCCACAGCGTAGTATGCATATCAAAATGGAGGGTGATATGAGTATCCATCTGAATCGGCAACCCAAAAAGCATCGGGGGTGCAGCTATCACTGGCGTCCAGGATCTGAAAAGGAAGGTAACCACCACCAGTGAGTCGAGGACTTAGGAAGCTCACCACTAATCCTAGCGCAGGGTAGGGTATACAAGTGGGTTGGACCTAACCAGTATCTAGAGTTCATGGTTCAGAGTCCAAACACTCTCGTTCTCCCCAGTTGCTAAATCTCGACGTATAATCAACGCGAAACACTTAGCAATACAAATTACACAACACAGACGGGCAATATCGAGCAATCAGCAATCATGTCATGCAAATGCAGCGGGCCTCAAACGGCCATCAGGGATCCCAATGGATCAGCCCGTCTATCACTCCAATTCCCATCAGGGCTCATTATCAGTGCCACACGGCGAATACCACACTGCGTTTCTGACGCCTTACGTTGGTGTCACGCCCTTGATTCCCACTCGGGAACACGGCATCCCGTTCCTGCGGAAGATACACCTCGCACTCGACTGGTTCACGATATGCGACGGCCCAGGAAAATTTTCGCTTCGTCGCGACCAGGCGACGCGGCCTTCAACGAACTTTCATACCTGCGGAAGCGTGCCTCCTATCCATCCACACAAGCATACAAAGCAAAGGGTAGCATAGACAGAGTAAATACAAACAACATTATATACATATCAAGCGTTAGGTACAGACCCCGAAAGGAAACCACAACCTGCTGCCTAACCTACGCCCTCACTAACATCAAAATACCAGGCTAGCATCAGAAACTCAGTCCTCCTCAGGCTCCTCGTCGGAATCCTCCACGGGGTCCTCCTCTGGATCCTCTTCATCTGTATCCATGGCATCGCCCTCCTCGTGGCCATCAATCTCAGATCGTCCTGGGGACGGCAACTCCTGCAGTGGGTCAGGATCGATCACCTGGCCTCCATACTCGGCAGGCTGCAGCCAGAATGGGTCCTCCTCCATGGGTATCGGGGAATCTCTCTGGGGTCCCTCAAAGCCATGAAGGCCCTCTCTAAACCAAGCCTCGAACCTATGGGGTATAAGGTAGGGTCCACCCTGATCTACTAGTACAGTCGTCACATGCCTATGCCACAGGGTAGCATGCATATCAAAATGGAGGGTGATGTGAGTGTCCATCTGAATCGGTAGTCCAAAAAGCATCGCGCGGAGCGGCCATCACTGGTGACCTGGATCTGAAAAAGGAGGCAACCAACGCTAGTGAGTCGAGGACTTAGCAAGCTCACCACTAATCCTAGTGTAGGGTAGGATATACAAGCGGGGTCGGTCCTAACCAATATCTAGGTTTCAAGGTTCAAGGTCCAACCACTCTCGATCTCCCCAGATACTATAACTCATCGTAATCAACACGAACCACATAATAATACAAGTTGTACAATACAGACGGGCAATATCAAACAATCAGCAATCATGTCATGCAATGCTGCAAGCCTCAAGCGGCCATCACGGATCCCATGGATCAGCCCGCCTATCACTCCAATTTCCATCAGGGCTCAATCTCGATGCCACACGGCAAATACCACACCGCGTTTCTGACGCCTTACGTTGGTCACCCTTTTCTCTCCATTTCCCCATCTTGGGCACATTCTCATGTCACATCTTCGGTGACTCATGCAATGCTCTGAATGTATGCGGGGCCCAAACGATTGCATCAGTAATTCAAACACAGAGCATGCATGCCAAAGTACACAAGTACAAGAACAGAGTACATCAATCGATCGTCTAATAAAATCTCATGTTCATCATGCCATACGATCGTAAGATCAGTACTAGACATTCAGATTCTCGATCATCTAGGCTCGCATTAACAACTTACTCGCGATCCGATCATACTATTGCTCACCATAGGCGATCCCCTAATTGAACTCATATAAACCAAGGTTTAACCTAAGTAAGGGTCTAATTAATTAAGTTAAGTTCGACTGGGCCTAAGGCCCACTTCAAGAGTTGAGGTCCAATAATAAATTCTTAAATTAAATCATATGGGTTGAGCCTATTATTTTATTAATTTCGCGTGAGTCCCAAGCCCATTTTTAAAGATTTACTATTTAAGCTCATTTCCATTATTTTAGGCCCAAATTGATAACCCAAGCCCATATACACTTTTGGGTTTCATTCTTTAATGTTCGTGGACATAAATTAGGCCCAATTTAAGTGGATTTTCGTCCATTAGTGGTCCATTGGTTTGATTAGGCCCAATTAGTTTAGTTTTGGCCCAACTACTTGAAATAAAGGCCCCTAAGCCCAACACCTTACTTTGGCCCATTAAACCCCACGCCTAAGCCCATCATTTCGGTCCATCAACCATGTTTTTGAGGCCCATTCAAGTTTCCAATCTCGTCCATTTGCAAGCCCACTAAAGAATTTTAGGCCCGTTTACTTATTTTAGGTTAAATTAGCCCAAATTAAGTCCCTTAGGCCCATTAGTTGGTTCGGCCCACTCTTTCACACGCCTAAGCCATTCTTCGTAGCCCATAGTCACATTTTTGAGCCCAATTCGCGAACTAGCAGCCTCCTCATTCGGCCCACACAAGGTTTCCACATGATAGCCTAATGTAAACTTCACCATAACCTCATATTCTCCTCACATCAAGCTTAACCAGCCTCTAACATGTTTCCCCTACATGCATATACGACTAACCTAAGCTAGAGTTAGTAGTAGAGCTTACCAAATGAAGTGGAATGGTGATGACAACGAAGGGTACATCGGGCGGGCAAGAGAGTGCTAACGGCAAGGGAGGTGTGGAGATGGAGAAACCAGCTACGGTGGCCGGGGAATGATGGAACGACGACGACGACGACGGGGAATGGCCGAACAACCAAGGGAGAGAGAGAGACGGTGAAGGTTGGTCGGGCCTCAAGGAGGCTCTCAAGGCCACGAAAAGAAGAGAAAAGGAGTTGAGAGACTTACCGAATGAAGATGGAACGGCGGTGGCGGCGGAGGAAGCCCGGACGGCGGCGGCAACGTGGCGGAGCGGGCGGCCGGGCGAGCAAACAAGAAGGGAAAGGAAGAAGAATAAGGAAATGAAGAAGAGAGGGAGAGATTTCGGGAGAGAGGGGAGTGAGGGAGTGGCCGAAAATGAGGGGTGAGGGAGAGAGAATGAGGCTTAATCCAAGTTTGAATTTGAGATGGTGGGAGTTGGTAATGGGGTAATAGTAGTTTAGGTGTACTTTGATGTGAGACTTGTACCTTGGATTTGACTTGATAGATTTTCCTTGGAAATTGAACCATAATTGACCGATGGATTTGACTGATGGATTGACAAGACATCGATTGATTTGACAACTGATTTGACTTGTCTCGATTTGCGTGCCAAATGCACATATCGGGTCCCGAGCACGAACGAATTTCGGACAGGATTTGATTTCGATTTACCGAATCTACACCCAAAAATCCTAATTCAACTAATCCTAAGGACTGAGCATTTACCGGGGTCATTTCGGTAATTTTCCAATCACGTCTTGCTTCACGACGTACACCGGCTGTCTGCCCTTCTGGCGACATTTCTGAAACTGACTTTAGTTCTTAATTGTTTTTATCTTCTGATTTGATTGTCCAAAGTCGGATTTCATTTTGTGGTCAATCTCATTAAGTAACGACTCTGTCTCTGTCTCAGACCAACGGGCGGCTGTTTGGAAAATTCTTCCCAGATAGCCTTTCCCCTTCGGTTAGTCATCTCAGGGTAGCTAATCCTGAGTGAGCGTCGATCAGAGTGTATTAACGAAGTATTTCCATTCATTTAGAAATTCCGATAATTGGGTCGAATTTTCAGACTGTCACAATTCTTCCCTTCTTATAAAAATTTCGTCCTCGAAATTTACATCCATCAATCCTTACAACAAAACAGAAATTACACTGAGCTACCCAAACAAATACGGATACTTCTTCTTCATTTCGTCCTCGCTTTCCCAAGTTGCTCCTTCAGTCCCATGGTGCTCCCAGATAACCTTGACCAACGGTATTGTCTTGTTCCTCAAGACCTGCTCCTTACGGTCTTCAATCCTTACTGGCCTTTCCACGTACGAGACGCGGTCATCCATTTCAATGACTTCATGATCGAGTATATGGCCAGGGTCCGGCTCGTACTTCCGAAACATCGACACATGAAACACATTATGAATTTGCGATAAGTTTGGCGGCAGTGCAAGACGATAAGCTAATGTCCCGATCTTCTCCAAAATCTCGAATGGCCCAACAAATCTTGGACTCAGTTTTCCTTTCTTGCCAAACCGAGATAGTCCTCGCATCGGCGACACCTTTAGGAAGACATGATCTCCAACTTGAAACTCCAACGGTTTACGTCTCCTGTCTGCATAGCTCTTCTGCCTACTCTGAGCGGTCCTCAGTCTATCTCTAATCACCCTGACTGCCTCGACTGACTGCTGTACTAATTCCGGGCCTGTTATACTTTTCTCGCCAACTTCGTCCCAACAAATCGGAGTTCTGCAAGCTCTCCCATACAATGCCTCAAACGGTGCCATTCTGATACTCTGCTGATAGCTGTTGTTGTAGGCAAATTCCACCAAGTGTAACTGTTCTTCCCAGCCTCCTTTGAAATCGATTACACACGCTCTCAGCATGTCCTCCAGAGTCTGTATAGTCCTTTCCGACTGACCGTCTGTCTGAGGATGATAAGCTGTACTGAATCTCAATTCGGTTCCCAAAACACCCTGCAAACTCTTCCAAAACGTAGCTATGAAATGAGGATCTCTGTCCGATACAATGCTTACTGGTACCCCATGCAATCTCACTATCTGCCTCACGTACAATTCAGCCAACTTTTCCAAGGTAGAGTCCTTTCGTACTGCAATGAAATGAGCTGATTTCGTCAGTCTGTCCACTATTACCCATATCGAATCATTGCCTCTCTGACTTCTTGGCAATCCTGTCACAAAATCCATAGTGACATGCTCCCATTTCCACTCTGGGATTTCCAATGGTTGCAATAATCCTCCAAGCTTGCAATGCTGTGCCTTTACCTGTTGACACGTCAGACACTTAGCTACATGCTTAGCCACATCCACCTTCATTCCATTCCACCAATAGTGCTGACGCTAATTCTGATACATCTTAGTACTCCCTGGATGAATACTGTAGTTACTTCTATGTGCCTCGGACAAAATCTTTTCCTTTAGCGCCTCGTCATTAGGCACGCACAGACGTCCTCTAAACTTCAATATTCCGTCAGCAGTCACTTGGAACTCGGCCTTCCTCTCATCCGCATTCATCATCACAATCTTCTGGATATCCGGATCTGTAGATTGCATCTCCTTGATTCTTAGCCGAATCTCTGGTTCGATCTGCAACGTAGCCATCAGACTCGAGAGGTTTCCTACCTCGACCTTGAACTCAGAATCTTTGATTTCCTCCAGTAATATCCACTCCTTGACCATCATATGCGCAATGCTCGACTTCCTACTCAGAGCATCTGCCACTTTATTCGCCTTTCCTGGATGGTACAGAATATCGCAGTCGTAGTCCTTCAACAGCTCCATCCAACGACGCTGTCTCATATTCAACTCTTTCTGCGAAAACAGATACTTCAAACTCTGATGATCGGTGTAGATCTGAAATTTCTCTCCCACCAAGTAATGCCTCCAAATCTTCAATGCGAACACTATGGCAGCTAACTCTAGGTCGTGCGTCGGGTAATTCATCTCATGTGGCCTTAACTGTCGAGATGCATAAGCTACTACTCGTCCATGCTGTATCAAGACGCACCCCAATCCTCTTAATGACGCATCACTATAAATTTCGAATCCTCCAGGTCCGGACGGGATGGTTAACACTGGTGCGGAAGTTAGTCGATCCTTCAACTCTTGGAAACTTTCCTCGCACTTCTCAGTCCATTCAAACCTTATTTCCTTCTTCAGCAAATGGGTCAGAGGAGACGCTAACACCGAGAACCTTTCCACAAAGCGTCTGTAATACCCAGCCAATCCAAGAAAACTCCGTACTTCAGTCACAGTTGTTGGCCTCGGCCACTTCTCTACGGCTTCAATCTTAGATGGATCCACCGATATTCCTTCTCCAGATACTATATGACCAAGAAACGCCACGCTGCTCAGCCAGAACTCACACTTACTAAACTTCGTGTACAACGAATGTTCCCTTAATGTCTGCAGGACGATCCTCAAGTGTTCCTCGTGGTCCTCAGAACTCTTCGAATACACCAATATGTCATCAATGAAGACTATCACGAACTGATCCAGAAACTCCTTAAACACTCGATTCATCATGTCCATAAATGCTGCTGGGGCATTCGTCAATCCAAACGGCATAACTGTGAACTCGTAGTGCCCATACCTCGTCCTAAAGGCAGTCTTAGGTACGTCCTCCTTCTTAATCCTCAATTGGTGATAGCCTGTCCTTAGGTCTATCTTGGAGAACACACATGCACCTTGAAGCTGATCAAACAGGTCATCAATCCTTGGCAGAGGATACTTGTTCTTGATCGTCACTTAGTTCAGCTGTCTGTAGTCGATGCACAGTCTTAGCGATCCATTTTTCTTCTTAACAAACAGCACCGGAGCTCCCCATGGCGAAGCACTAGGGCGGATAAATCCTTTATCCAAAAGCTCTTGCATCTGTACCTTCAACTCTTTTAACTCAGACAACGACATTCTATACGGTGCTTTCGAGATCGGCTCTGTTCCAGGTGCCAATTCAATCACAAACTCTACGTCACGCTCTGGTGGCAAGCTAGGCAATTCTTGAGGAAACACGTCCGGGTACTCTCTCACTACTGGCACTTCCTCCAACTTCACCTCTTGAGCAGTCGAATTAGATATTGATGCCAAAAATCCCAGACAACCTTCATCCATCAGTTTGGTCGCTTCTAACGACGAAATCCAAGGAATCGACGTTCCTCCTCGATTTCCTCTAAATTCATACCCAGGATGACCTACTGGGTTTAGCTGTACCATACTTCTACCACAGTCTATCACTGCCCCATGTCTAACCAACCAATCCATGCCAACAATCACGTCGAAATCATACATAGGCAAAACAGCTAAATCGATCTCTTCCTCTCTATCGCCCAGAACTAACTTACACCCCTTACATCCTAACGCAACAATCACTCTATCCTTTAACGGGGTGGTTACATGCAAGGTCACATTCAACGGCTTAACGTTCATCCCAGCTAACTCAGCAAAACGTGCAGATACAAAAGAGTGCGACGCTCCCGGATCAAACAAAGCATACGCAGTATGACCACAGAGAGAAACGGTACCTGTGATCACCCGTGGCGCGTTCTCAGCATCCTTTCGCGCTACTGCATAGACTCGTCCCTGAACAGGTGGACGGTTCTGATTCCCCTGAGGAGCATTCACCATCGGCGGCTGCTGCTGCGGCTGGAACGGGGGTCTCGGACCTCTTCTCGGGCAGTTCCTCAGAATATGCCCTGTCTGGCCACATCCAAAGCAGCCTCCAGTCTTCCTTGGGCAAGGGCTGTTCCCATGCCTCCTGCCACAGTCACGGCAGTTCTGATTCCCGGGGAATGACGGTTTTCCCAGAGTCCTTCTTGCAGGTGGAACGAACCTGCGGGTGTCCTTCATTGCCCTCTTGCCAAAGTCCCTGAAGTTCCCTCTTGGCACAAACCGCGATCCAGATACGGCGGCCTTCTCCTGCAGATCTCGCTCTATCGCCAGGGCTCGCTCATAAATCTCATTGTAGTCCCTTAGCCCAGTGGCGATGATCATGCTCTTCAGCTCTGGTCTCAAACCTTCTCGGAACCTTCTGGCTTTGTCCCACGGATCCTCAATCAGCCTTCGTGCGAACTTGGACAATCTGGCAAACTCACCCTCGTACTGATCCACGGTCATAGATCCTTGGCGAAGCCTAATGAACTCTTCCATTTTCCTCTCTTGTGCTGCTTCAGAGAAATACTTTCCATTAAATGCTGCATAGAAAGCAGCTCAGTTTAGCCTCATGCCATCAGGAAAGACTCGTCCTCTAGTGGCCTTCCACCAATCATCTGCATTACCCTGGAGCTGATAAGTTGCCAACGACACCTTCTCCTCATCGGTGCAACCCAGAACAGTAAAAGCCTTCTCAAGCTGTTCGATCCACAAGGCAGCTACTTCTGGACCACCACTACCATCAAACCTCGACGGTTGCAACTTCAGAAACTGCTCCACAATATGATGAGTCTGACGTCCTCCATTTCCATGCCCATTGCCTCCATTGGCTCCATTCGCAGCGGCTAAGGCGGCCTCAGCTGCTTGGGCAACAGTGGCAGCTCTCTCAGCAGCTTGCCTAGCCATCAGGTTACTCACTTCAGTCAGAACTGTCATCATCTCTTCAATCCTAGGGTCCCCTTCAGACTCAGGAGCCCTCGAGCTCGATGCGCCAACAGTCGGTCTTCTGCCCCTATTGCTCTTCCTTGCTAACACTCACACCTAAAACAACGAAACTCCCATTCAGGAATCCGGAACTCTAAATCTAGCAACCAAGCTTTCGTCTACTGTCGCGTCCACTGACATGTATATGCATGTAAATATTCGCTGCAGCTTAAATGCAGTTGGACCCAGTTGACATCTAGACTCAACCTGAAAATGCACAACCTAGGCCACTCTGTTCGCCACCTCAACTAGAAGCCTGTCAGGAGCCGCTTCCTTGATCAGGTCTCTGCCCCGGCGACCACTCCCCGCCCTCATCGTTTCTTGGTGCGAACAGTTGTCCTAAGTCACCCAAAGACAGAGAGAATCCCACTCCACGTGTCCCATACCACGCTTCATCACAGTTTTTAGATGTCCTATCAATCCTGTCCCATACCAGGCTGACGGTCACCAAATCCAACAACATGAGATGCATGCACTTTTCAAATCTAAATCCCTTTTTTAACAACTTTCATTTATAAACCATTTCGCCTTTAATGCAGAAGTCATGCAATGCATGATGGTCAGACAGCGCGCGACAGCCGACTAGGCGTACAAGCACAAGCAATATCTCACAGCCTAACATTCAGCAATCAGCAATCAAGCGCCCTACTTATGGGACTCTGCCATAGAACCTTACCTCAGGTCCCGACGCACCTGCAACTTAGTTCAGAATACCTCTGCCTTAGTCTATTCTAGGCAACCAATCGAACTAAGCCTTCACATGCGCCAATCAATTCATGCATTGTGCCCCTTTCCTATCCTTAGGCCTAGGGTCTGTCTATCTAACTACCCCAAAATCAACATCCTTATCACTCCAAAACCTCGAACGGTCTCATATCGAGCTGACCTTGCTCTGATACCACTCGAACGGGGATGTCACGCCCCTGATCCCCACTCGGGAACACGGCATCCCGTTCCTGCGGAAGATACACCTCGCACTCGTCTGGTTCACGATATGCGACGGCCCAGGAAAATTTTCGCTTCGTCGCGACCAGGCGACGCGGCCTTCAACGAACTTTCATACCTGCGGAAGCGTGCCTCCTATCCATCCACACAAGCATACAAAGCAAAGGGTAGCATAGACAGAGTAAATACAAACAGCATTATATACATATCAAGCGTTAGGTACAGACCCCGAAAGTAAACCACAACCTGCTGCCTAACCTACGCCCTCACTAACATCAAAATACCACGCCAGCATTAGAAACTCAGTCCTCCTCAGGCTCCTCGTCGGAATCCTCCACGGGGTCCTCCTCTAGATCCTCCTCATCTGTATCCATGGCATCGCCCTCCTCGTGGCCATCAATCTCAGATCGTCCCGGGGACGGCAACTCCTGCAGTGGGTCGGGATCGATCACCTGGCCTCCATACTCGGCAGGCTGCAGCCAGAATGGGTCCTCCTCCATGGGTATCGGGGAATCTCTCTGGGGTCCCTCAAAGCCATGAAGGCCCTCTCTAAACCAAGCCTCGAACCTATGGGGTACAAGGTAGGGTCCACCCTGATCTACTAGTACAATCGTCACATGCCTATGCCACAGGGTAGCGTGCATATCAAAATGGAGGGTGAAGTGAGTGTCCATCTGATCGGCAGTCCAAAAAGCATCGGCGGAGCGGCCATCACTGGTGACCTGGATTTGAAAAAAGAGGCAACCAACGCCAGTGAGTCGAGGACTTAGCAAGCTCACCACTAATCCTAGCGTAGGGTAGGATATACAGGCGGGGTCGGTCCTAACCAATATCTAGGTTTCAGGGTTCAGGGTCCAACCACTCTCGATCTCCCCAGATACTATAACTTATCGTAATCAACACGAACCACATAATAATACAAGTTGTACAATACAGACGGGCAATATCAAACAATCAGCAATCATGTCATGCAATGCTGCAGGCCTCAAGCGGCCATCACGGATCCCATGGATCAGCCCGCCTATCACTCCAATTCCCATCAGGGCTCAATCTCGATGCCACACGGCAAATACCACACCGCGTTTCTGACGTCTTACGTTGGTCTCCCTTTTCTCTCCATTTCCCCATCTTGGGCACATTCTCATGTCACATCTTCGGTGACTCATGCAATGCTCTGAATGTATGTGGGGCCCAAACGATTGCATCAGTAATTCAAACACAGAGCATGCATGCCAAAGTACACAAGTATAAGAACAGAGTACATCAATCGATCGTCTAATAAAATCTCATGTTCATCATGCCATACGATCGTAAGATCAGTACTAGACATTCAGATTCTCGATCATCTAGGCTCGCATTAACAACTTACTCGCGATCCGGTCATACTATTGCTCACCATAGGTGATCCCCTAATTGAACCCATATAAACCAAGGTTTAACCTAAGTAAGGGTCTAATTAATTAAGTTAAGTTTGACTGGGCCTAAGGCCCACTTCAAGAGTTGAGGTCCAATAATAAATTCTTAAATTAAATCATATGGGTTGGGCCTATTATTTTATTAATTTCGCGTGAGACCCAAGCCCATTTTTAAAGATTTACTATTTAAGCCCATTTCCATTATTTTGGGCCCAAATTGATAACCCAAGCCCATATACACTTTTGGATTTCATTCTTTAATGTTCGTGGACATAAATTAGGCCCAATTTAAGTGGATTTTCGTCCATTAGTGGTCCATTGGTTTGATTAGGCCCAATTAGTTTAGTTTTGGCCCAACTACTTGAAATAAAGGCCCCTAAGCCCAACACCTTACTTTGGCCCATTAAACCCCACGCCTAAGCCCATCATTTCGGTCCATCAACCATGTTTTTGAGGCCCATTCAAGTTTCCAATCTCGTCCATTTGCAAGCCCACTAAAAAATTTTAGGCCCGTTTACTTATTTTAGGTTAAATTAGCACAAATTAAGTCCCTTAGGCCCATTAGTTGGTTCGGCCCACTCTTTCACACGCCTAAGCCATTCTTCGCAGCCCATAGTCACATTTTTGAGCCCAATTCGCGAACTAGCAGCCTCCTCATTCGGCCCACACAAGGTTTCCACATGATAGCCTAATGTAAACTTCACCATAACCTCATATTCTCCTCACATCAAGCTTAACCAGCCTCTAACATGTTTCCCCTACATGCATATACGACTAACCTAAGCTAGAGTTAGTAGTAGAGCTTACCAAATGAAGTGGAATGGTGATGACAACGAAGGGTACACCGGGCGGCCGAGAGAGTACTAACGGCAAGGGAGGAGAGGGCGGCGGTTTGTGGTTGCTCCGGCGAGTCCACGAGGTTCCACGGTCCCTAAGACATCATCCCACGAATCAAGGGAGGTGAGGAGATGGAGAAACCAGCTACGGTGGCCGGGGAATGATGGAACGACGACGACGACGGGGAATGGCCGAACAACTAAGGGAGAGAAAGAGACGGTGAAGGTTGGTCGGGCCTCAAGGAGGCTCTCAAGGCCACGAAAAGAAGAGAAAAGGAGTTGAGGGACTTACCGAATGAAGATGGAACGGCGGTGGCGGCGGAGGAAGTTCGGACGGCGGCGGCAACGTGGCGGAGCGGGCGGCCGGGCGAGCAAACAAGAAGGGAAAGGAAGAAGAATAAGGAAATGAAGAAGAGAGGGAGAGATTTCGGGAGAGAGGGGAGTGAGGGAGTGGCCGAAAATGAGGGGTGAGGGAGAGAGAATGAGGCTTAATCCAAGTTTGAATTTGAGATGGTGGGAGTTGGTAATGGGGTAAATAGTATTTTAGGTGTACTTTGATGTGAGACTTGTACCTTGGATTTGACTTGATAGATTTTCCTTGGAAATTGAACCATGATTGACCGATGGATTTGACTGATGGATTGACAAGACATCGATTGATTTGACAACTGATTTGACTTGTCTCGATTTGCGTGCCAAATGAACCTATCGGGTCCCGAGCATGAACGAATTTCGGACAGGATTTGATTTCGATTTACCGAATCTACACCCAAAAATCCTAATTCAACTAATCCTAAGGACTGAGCATTTACCGGGGGCATTTCGGTAATTTTCCAATCACGTCTTGCTTCACGACGTACATCGGCTGTCTGCCCTTCTGGCGACATTTCTGAAACTGACTTCAGTTCTTAATTTTTTTTTTATCTTACTGATTCGAGTGTCCAAAGTCGGATTTCATTTTGTGGTCAATCTCATTAAGTAACGACTCTGTCTCTGTCTCAAACCAACGGGCGGCTGTTTGGAAAATTCTTCCCAGATAGCCTTTTCCCTTCGGTTAGTCATCTCAGGGTAGCTAATCCTGAGTGAGCGTCGATCAGAGTGTATTAACGAAGTAGTTCCATTCATTTAGAAATTCCGATAATTGGGTCGAATTTTCAGACTGTCACAATAGGTTCGAGGCGTGGTTTAGAGAGGGCCTACATGGTTTTGAGGGACCTCAGCGAGACTCTCCGATACCCATGGAGGAGGACCCATTTTGGTTACAGCCTGCTGAGTATGGAGGCCAAGTGATCGTGTCACACCCCGAACCCCAATCGGGCACACGGCATCCCGTTCATGCGGAAGATTCTCACCCCGCTCGTTAGGTTTACAATATGGGACGGCCCAGGAGAACCTATCGTCGCGACCAGACGACGAGTCCTTCGTCGAACTCTTGAACCTGCGGAAACGTGCCTCCTATCCATACGTACATGCATACAGAACAGAGGGGTATAACGAACAATATAAACACAATTAACAATATATATACATAACAACATCAGCGTTAGGTACAGACCCCCAAAAAGATACCACAACCTACAGTCAAACCTACGCTCTCCCTAACTCCAAAATACTAGACCAGCATCAGGGGCTCAGTCCTCCTCAGGCTCTTCCTCGGAATCCTCCACGGGGTCCTCTTCTGGGTCCTCCTCATCGGTATCCATGGCATCGCCCTCCTCGTGACCACCGATCTCAGATCGTCCCGGGGACGGCAACTCCTGCAGTGGGTCGGGGTCGATCACCTGGCCTCCATACTCGGCAGGTTGTAGCCAGAATGGGTCCTCCTCCATGGGTATTGGGGAGTCACGCTACGGTCCCTCAAAGCCGTGAAGGCCCTCTCTAAACCAAGCCTCAAACCTATGGGGTACTAGGTATGGACCACCCTGATCTACAAGTACAGTCGTCACGTGCCTATGCCACAGGGTAGCGTGCATATCAAAATGGAGGGTGACTTGAGTGCCCATCTGAATCGGCAATCCAAAAAGCATCGGGGGTGCAGCCATCACTGGCGTCCGGGATCTGAAAAAGGAGGGTAACCACCACCAGTGAGTCAAGGACTTAGCAAGCTCACCACTAATCCTAGCGTAGGGTAGGATATACAAGTGGGGTCGGTCCTAACCAGTATCTAGGGTTCAGGGTTCAGAGTCCAACCACTCTCGATCTCCCAAGATACTATAACCCATCGTAACCAACACGAACCACATAATAATACAAGCTATACAACACAGACGGGCAATATCAAACAATCAGCAATCATGTCATGCGATGCTGCAGGCCTCAAGCGGCCATCACGGATCCCACGGATCAGTTCGCCTATCACTCCAATTCCCATCAGGGCTCAATCTCAGTGCCACACGGCAACGCCACGCTGCGTCTCAAACGCCTTATACTGGCCTCCCTTTTCTCTCCATTTCCCCTCTGGGTACCATCTCATGTCACAACTCCGGTGACTCATGCAATGCTCTGAATGTATGCGGGGCCCAAATGATTTCATCAATAATTCAACACAGAGCAATCATGCTAAAGTACACAAGTACAATATCGAAGCCCATCAACTGATCATCTAATAAATCACATGTTCATCATGCCATACGATCACAAGACTAGTGCTATACATTCAGATTCTCGATCAACTAGGCTCGCTTTAACATCTTACTCGCGATCCTGTCATACTATTGCTTACCATAGGCGATCCCCTAATTGAACCCACATGAACCGAAGTTTAACCTAAGTAAGGGTCTAATTAATTAAGTTAAGTAGACTGGGCCTAAGGCCCACTTCAAGATTTGAGGCCCATGACTTATTTCTTACATTAAATATATAGTTTGGGCCTATTATTATTATTAAATTCGTGTAGGGCCCAAGCCTATTTCTAAAAGTTAACCTATTGAGCCCAATATGGCCCTTTTAGGCCCAATTTGCTACCCTGAGCCCATGTACACAATTGAGTCTTATATTTTAACGTTCAAAGTCATGATTTAGGCCCACTTTATTCCCATTTTCATCCATCTATGGTCCACTATTTTATTTAGGCCCAAATTGCTGCGTTTTGGTCCAAATAATTTAGAATTGAATCCCTAAACCCATCTTCATGTTTCGGCCCATCAATCTACGCCTAAGGCAGCCCGTTTGCAGCCCATACAACCCATTTTCGCGCCCAATTGTACACCCACAGCCCACTCGTTCGGCCCAAGCAAATTTCCATCACGTTAGCTTAGTGAGCATTGTACCTAATCACTCGTTAAAAGCCTAAACTACCCATTTATCCTCTAATCCACTTAGAGCACTACACAATTCAGCATCTAAGTCATGCATACATCATCCCTAAGCAAGGATTAGAGGCTAGCTTACTTTGCACGGACCGAACACGACGACGACGGACGATGGAGCCGGAATGGCCGGGTATACCCACGGCCAAGGGAGAGAAATGGCGGCTGATCCGGCGGCTTCACAAGGCTCCAAGGGTCCTAAGGCACGCTCATGGGTGTTAGGACGAAGGAAGAATGGTGCGGAACGAGCTTGAACAGCCCGGGGATTCACGGAGGAACCAACGACGACGAACGACGACATTAAAAATGAGTCGGGTTGGGGCTGTTTCCAAGGGTTATATGCCACGAAAATGGAGGGATGAAAGCTTAAAAGACTTACCAAGATAAGCCAAGGGAGTGGGGTGGCCGACGGTGGAGAACGACGACGACGAAGCTCACGGGCGGCACGGCGGTTGAGCTAGACCCGAGAGAGAGAGTGGAGACCGTGAGCTAGGGGCGGCTTCCAAAGTGGCTTTCAAGCCACGAAACAGCAAGGAGAGGGAGGAGGGGAGCTTACCGAGGTGACTTGGAGGCGGGACGGCCGGGAAGTGGCGGACGGGCGGCGGCTTGAGGCGGCAACGGTGGCGGTCGGGAGGGGAGCAACCGAGGGAGAGAGATGTGAGCACGAGAGGAAGAGAGGGAGAAGGGGGGTGTGGCCGGCCGAAAATGAAGAATGAGGGAGGAGAGAGAGAGTATGAGAGTTTAATCCAAATTCAAATTAGGTTAGTGGGAGTTAGTAATGGGGTAATAGTGTAGAATAGTGTATTGGATGAGACTTGTACTTGACAAGTTGATATAAGGATTTGATGGGTTGTCATGCCTTGGAAATTGTGCCATGATGTGATTGATTGATTGACAAGACATCGATTGATTTGACAACTAATTTGACTTATCTCGATTTGCGTGCCAAATGCACCGATCGGGTCCCGAGCGCGAACGAATTTCAGACAGGTTTTGATTTCGATTATTTGAATCTACTCTCAAAAATTCTAATTCAACTAATCCTAAGGACTGAGCATTTATCGGGGGCATTTCGGTAATTTTCTAATCACGTCTTGCTTCACGACGTACACCGGCTGTCTGCCCCTCTGGCGACATTTCCGAAACTGAGTTCATTCCTTAATTGTGTTTATGTTACTGATTCGATTGTCCAAAGTCGGATTTCATTTCGTGGTCAATTTCATTAAATAACGACTCTGTCTCTGTCTCCGACCAACGGGCGGCTGTTTGGAAAATCCTTCCCAGGTAGCCTTCCCCCTTCGGTTGGTCAACTCAGGGTAGCTAATCCTGAGTGAGCGTTGATCAGAGTGTATTAACGAAGTGTTTCCATTCATTTAGAAATCCCGGTAATCGGGTCGAATTTTCAGACTGTCACACCGAGCCTCTCTCGAGTTCGCTACATCCTACTCATGCATTTAGATCTCATCTTCTCAGCGCTCGCCTGGTCCAGGACACACGACGGCCCAGGGAATTACCTTCGTCGCGACCAGACGGCGCGTCCATCAAAAACCATCATATGAACCTATCCACCTAAACTTGAAACCTGCGGAAGCGTGCCTCCTATCCATACATGCATACGTACGATAATGGGGTAGTACGTACGAGAAAGGATAACATACAAACATCATTGTATACATACCAATAAGCGTTAGGTACAGATCCCAAAAGAAAATAAATTCTACAGTCCAAAAGTCCTACGCTCGGTCTGACACACATAGTCTAGACTTGGCGTCTAGCAAAATCACCCTTCTGGCCCCTTACTCATGTCCGTCAATCTCCAGGCGACCTGGACACGGCAGCTCCGCCATCGGGTCTGGATTAACTACCTCCCCACCATAGGCTGTGGGTGACCTTTGTCCCTATCTGTATAGGTAGTCCAAAAATAACACCGGAGGTGCAGCCATCACAGGGGTCTGGGATCTGAAAATATGGCAACCACCACCAGTGAGTCGAGGACTCAGCAAGCTCACCACTAATCCTAGCGTAGGATAGAGTATACTAGTGGGTTCGGTCCTATCCAGTAACTAGGGCTTTGAGTTCACCTAACTTACTTGTATAGATACCCACCCCAGCACGTAAACAATTAACTATGCATGGTAATGCAAATCATAAAATACAGACGGGCAGTCAGCAGGCAATGACAGTAATTCAATATGCAACACAGATGCATGCTCCAGCCTGCCTCAACTGATCCTAGTGGATCCTGCCCATTTATCCGTCCAATTCCCAACAGGGCTCATCCAACAGTGCCACACGGCATCGTGCCTCAATGCACATCACCAAAAGTCCATACACCCGCATATACGCCTCCAGCGCGCAAAGACCCAGGTGCACAATAACATTCCCGGTGCGTTAACCTGCATAGCGTCAAAGCTAAGACCCGGGTAGGCACCCTTATCTCTCCAGCTACCCCGTGCCCAGCACGTCCGGGCGCATAACATCCTTATACTCCCTATTCCCCGTGTAACGACGCATCAGGGCCCATCCAACATGTCACCCCTCCCGGTGACTAATGCCATGCTCATGAAATATGGTGCTCAGACAATGTCAAACAATGAATCAGTTACAGAGCATGCATTCACGAAGGTACAGGAGTACAAGAGCAAAACATTTCTATAAATCATCTGAGCAACTCACGTTCATTAGGACAGGCTTTATGTGTACTCAGTACCCTACAGGTGGATTCTCGTTCATTTAGGTTCAATCAGACATCCCTCAATAAGCCATTTACTTCCCCTTAAATAATCCTTTCAAATGAACTTGAATCGTGATTGACATCGTCCTTTGGAACCCATTTATTTCAGGACTTGGTCCTATCAGACCCAATAACCCGACCTAAGTGCAGTCTCTATCGTTAGACCTCGGCCCATCGATGGCCCATAGTAACATCTTAAAATCCTTTTGGGTTCCAATTGATCTTATTAAATTAATTAAGCCCACATAACTAAGGCCCAATGGTCCTTTATTAAATCTAGGACCATTAAGTGAATTAAGCCCATTTGGGTCTAAGGCCCATTTACTATTCACAAGCCCATGACTTTATTATAAGTAATTAAATATTTCTAGGCCCATTATTTTTATAATTTTCGGATGGGGCCCAAGCCCATATTCTAAAATACGCTTATTAAGCCCATACTAGTATTTTTAGGCCCAATTTCAACCCCTAAGCCCATGTACACTTTTGGGCCCTAATTTATTAAGTTCAAGACCCTAAATTAGGCTCAATTACATTTAATTTTCGTCCATTGAGGGCCCACAAATTTATTTTAAGCCCATATGTTCTATTTTGGCCCAATTAGTCCAAATTTTAACCCCTTAGCCTAACTGCATCATAAGGCCCATCATGCCTAGGCTACAATTAGAGGTGGAGCTTACCGAGGTTGAACCAAAATGGATGCGACGACGGTGAGGGCCTAATAGGCCGATTGAAGGCTCACGGCCTACGGGGATGGTGCAACGTCGTGGGGGCTGTTCCCGTGGCCTTGAGGACTCCAAGAGACCTATATACATTTGTTCTACAAGTTAGAAAGAGTGAGGAAGTGGTGGAGTGAGCTAGGGCAGCCTGGTTCCTCTTGGTGTCGACGACGACGACGGAAGAATACGGGAGAGAGCGATCTAGTCGGGGTCCCTCGGGGCTTCAAATGCCACGAGAAATGAGAGAGAAGGGACCAAGAGACTTACCAAGAGGAGAGGAGACGTTGGTGGCACCGGTGGAGGCCGAACGGCAGCGGCGGACGGGCGGTGACTCCGGCAAACGAAGGGGAGGCCAAGAGGATGAAGAGGAAAAAGGAATGAAGAAGAAGAAGAGAATGGGAGGATGATGGAGTCGACCAAAATGAAGGGAAGAGGAAGAGAGAGAGAGAGAGAGAGAGAGAGAGAGAGAGAGAGAGAGATTATAATGCCTTAATAAAAGAAAAAATTGAATTAGTGGGAGTAAGTGTACTTGATGTGATCTTGGAAAGATTAATGGGGATGTGAGGTTGACATGTACTTTGATGGCTTAATTGACAAGTGGAAGAGAAGAAGTGACTTGATGGCTCATCTTGGAAAAAGACAAAATCTTGTGGAGATTGGGTAGGTAAGATTTGATTGATTTTGATTGATTTAAAACTTGATTTGACTTGTCTCGATTTGCGTGCCAAATGCACCGATCAGGTCCCGAGCGCGAACGAACTTCAAACTAGAATTGGTTTCGTTCTGCCGTGCTCATACTCAAATAATTCTATTTAATCTAATTCTAAGGATTGAGCATTTACCAGGGGCATTTCGGTAATTTTCCATTCACGTCTTGCTTCGCGACGTGCACCGGCTGTCTGCCCTTCGGGCGACATTTCTGAAACTAAATCCATTTCTCCATCGTGACCATCTTAGAAACTCGATTATCCAAGACCGGAATTCATCTCGTGGCCAAATTCATTAAATTACGACTCTGTCGAATTCCTTAGACCAACGGGCGGCTGTTTAGGAAAATTTCCTAGGTAGCCATTCCCCTTCGGTTGGTCGTCTCAAGTTGATCAGACTCGAGTGAGGCTTAACTAGAGCGTATTAATGAAATATATCCATTCAATTTATAAATTCCGAAAATGTGTCGAAATCCAGAATGTCGCAGATCGACCCCAACCCAGTGCAGGAGTTGCCGTCTCCTGGACGTTCCGAGATTGATGGCCACGAGGAGGGCGATACCATGGATACCGACGAGGAGGATCCAGAGGAGGACCCTAAGGAGGATCCCGAGGAGGAGGAGCCTGAGGAGGACTGAGTCCCCGATGCGGGTCTAGTATTTTGATGTTAGTGAGAGCGTAGGTTTGACTGTAGGTTGTGGTTTCTTTTTGGGGTCTATACCTAACGCTGATGTTATGATATGTATATATATTGTTCTTGTGTTTATTCTGTTCATTCTACCCCACCGTTTTGTATGTATGTATGTATGGTTAGGAGGCACATTTCCGCAGGTTCGAGAACTAGATGATGGACTCATCTTCTGGTCACGACGATAGGTTCTCCTGGGCCGTCGCGTATCGTAAACCGGACGAGCGAGGTGAGAATCTTCTGCAGGAACGGGATGCCGCGTACCCGATTGGGATTCGGGGCGTGACACAAGCCAAATCAGTTGTCAAATCAATCGATGTCTTGTTAATCCATCAATCTCATCTTGGCACAAGTTCCCATGCAAATCTATCAAGTCTAGTCAATGGTGCAAGTCTCCCATCAAAGTACACCTAAACTACTATTACACCTAACCTACTATCACAATTCAAACTTGGATTAAACGTGTTTAACCCTCATTTCTCTCTCCCTCCACCTCATTTTTCGGCTGGCACCTCCCCCATTCTCCCCCTTAGAAAATAGGGAAAATCCTTAGAAAAGTCTTAGAAAGTCTAAAAAATTCCAGAAAAATTACAGAAAATCTCAGAAAAATTAGAGAAATTCCTAAAAATCGCGAAAATTAGGGAAAAACCACTTTCAACTGTTTTGACCTATTTTCACGGCTTTAGCTTCCTAAACCCTCTAAAATGACCATTCTGCCCTTCTAGTCAATTTGACCCAAATTATCCCAAGCCATCCCAAACCATCTTTAATCCTAATTGATGTATTTGCAGACTTCTAGGACCCCCCTTTGTTTGTAATTGACTTGATGTGGTGTGTTTATTTCCTGATTTGATTTCTTGTTTGCGCATTTATTTTTTCTAGTTGTGATTGATAGGATAGATAATTCCATCTTCATGAATCCCTTAGGTTCTTAGAACCTACCTTACCCAACCTCGCTTGCATGGATTCCCTAGGTTAGAAAATCACTCAACTTAGGTACCGGAAGGGCGTCACTAAGTCCCCAAACCCAAATCTCTGGTTTTTGCAGAATCAAATGATTCCTCCCGATCGCTCGATAGGATTTCCAATCATACCCTCCGATAAATGATTGGTGGCGACTCCGATGGCATGCACACTATGCACATGTCACCTCTCACGCCCCTGATCCCCTCTCGGGAACGCGGCATCCCGTTCCTGCGGAAGATACACCTCACACCCGCCTGGTTTGACGGTATGCGACGGCCTAGGAAATTTTTCACTTCGTCGCAACCAGACGACGCGGCCTTCAACGAACCTTCATACCTGCGGAAGCGTGCCTCCTATCCATTCACACAAGCATACAAGCAAAAGGGTAGCATAGACAGAGTAAATACAAACAGCACTATATACATATCAAGCGTTAGGTACAGACCCCAAAAAGAAGCCACAACCTACAGACGGACCTACGCTCATGCAAATTCCAAAACACTAAACCACTGCCAGGGACTCAGTCCTCCTCCGGCTCCTCATCGGAATCCTCCACTGGGTCTTCTTCTGGATCCTCCTCATCGGTATCCATGGCATCGCCCTCCTCGTGGCCATCAATCTCAAATCGTCCCGGGGACGGCAACTCCTGCAGTGGGTCGGGGTCGATCACCTGGCCTCCATACTCAGCAGGCTGCAGCCAGAATGGGTCCTCCTCCATGGGTATCGGGGAATCTCGCTGGGGTCCCTCAAAGCCATGAAGGCCCTCCCTAAACCAAGCCTCGAACCTATGGGGTACAAGGTAGGGTCCACCCTGATCTACTAGTACAGTCGTCACATGCCTATGCCACAGGGTAGCGTGCATATCAAAATGGAGGGTGATGTGAGTGTCCATCTGAATCGGCAGTCCAAAAAGCATCGGCGGAGCGGCCATCACTGGTGACCTGGATCTGTAAAAGGAGGCAACCAACGCTAGTGAGTCGAGGACTCAGCAAGCTCACCACTAATCCTAGCGTAGCGTAGGATATACAAGTGGGGTCGGTCCTAACCAGTATCTAGGTTTCAGGGTTCAGGGTCCAACCACTCTCGATCTCCAAAGATACTATAACCCATCGTAATCAACACGAACCAGATAATAATTCAAGTTGTACAATACATACGGGCAATATCAAACAATCAGCAGTCATGTCATGCAATGCTGCAGGCCTCAAGCGGCCATCACGGATCCCATGGATCAGCCCGCCTATCACTCCAATTCCCATCAGGGCTCAATCTCAGTGCCACACGGCAAGTACCACACTGCGTTTCTGACGCCTTACGTTGGTCTCCCTTTTCTCTCCATTTCCCCATCTTGGGCACATTCTCATGTCACATCTTCGGTGACTCATGCAATGCTCTGAATGTATGCGGGGCCCAAACGATTGCATCAGTAATTCAAACACAAAGCATGCATGCCAAAGTACACGAGTACAAGAACAGAGTACATCAATCGATCGTCTAATAAAATCTCATGTTCATCATACCATACGATCGTAAGATTAGTACTAGACATTCAGATTCTCGATCATCTAGGCTCGCATTAACAACTTACTCGCGATCCGGTCATACTATTGCTCACAATAGGCGATCCCCTAATTGAACCCATATAAACCAAGGTTTAACCTAAGTAAGGGTCTAATTAATTAAGTTAAGTTCGACTGGGCCTAAGGCCCACTTCAAAGTTGAGGCCCAATAATAAATTCCTAAATTAAATCATATGGGTTGGGCCTATTATTTTATTAATTTCGCATAAGGCCCAACCCCATTTCCAAGGATTTATTATTTAAGCCCATTTCCATTATTTTAGGCCCAAATTGATAACCCAAGCCCATATACACTTTTGGGTTTCATTCTTTAATGTTCATGGACATAGATTAGGCCCAATTTAAGTGGATTTCGTCCATTAGTGGTCCATTGGTTTGATTAGGCCCAATTAGTTTAGTTTTGGCCCAATTACTAGAAATAAAGGCTCCTAAGCCCAACACCTTACTTTGGCCCATTAAACCACACGCCTAAGCCTATCATTTCGGTCCATCAATCATGTTTTTGAGGCCCATTCAAGTTTCTAATCTCGTCCATTTGCAAGCCCACTAAAGTATTTTAGGCCCGTTTACTTATTTTAGGTTAAATTAGCCCTAATTAAGTCCCTTAGGCCCATTAGTTGGTTCGGCCCACTTTTCCACACGCCTAAGCCATTCCTCGCAGCCCATAGTCACATTTTTGAGCCTAATTCGCGAACTAGCAGCCTCCTCCTTCGGCCCACACAAGATTTCCACATGATAGCCTAATGTAAACTCCACCATAATCTCATATTCTCCTCACATCAAGCCTAACCAGCCTCTAACATATCATCCTACATGCATATACTACTAACCTAGGCTAGAATTAGTAGTAGAGCTTACCTATTTCGGCTCGGGACGACGACGAAAGCCGGAGAGGTACCGGGCGGCCGAGAGAGCTCACGGCAAGGGAGGAAGGGGCGGCGGTTACCGGCGGTTCCAAGGGGCAACCAAGGCCTAAAAACATTAGCTTTACATGTTAGAATGGTGGGGAAGTGAGCGGAACAAGCTGGGACAGGCCGAATGGCCACGGTGAAGCATCGACGGAGGAAGAGCACGGGAAAGGGAGCGGCTGGTCGGGGTGTTTCACGGGTTCTCAAGCCAAGAATTTAGGAGTTTGAAGTCTAGAAGGCTTACCAAGGTGATGAGGCAACGTGGAGGAGCCGACGGCGGCGAAACGATGAGGAAGCGACGGCGACGTGGGCGGCGGACGGGCGGTGCTCCACGGGCGGCCGAAGAAGAGAACGAAGGAGAAGAATGAGAGGAAAAAGAAGGAGAAATGAAGGAGAGGAGAGAGAGAGAAGGGGCCGGCCGAAACATATATAGGGGAGGGAGAGAGAGAATGCAAGTTATTATTCAAAAATTCAAATAAACTAAGTTAGTGGAGTAGGTAGAATAGTGGTTTGGATTGACTTGTACTTGATTGAATGACACTTGAATGACTTGATGGATTGCATTGGAAATTGTGCCATGATGTGATTGATTGATTGACAAGACGTTTGATTGATTTGACAACTGATTTGACTTGCCTCGATTTGCGTGCCAAATGCATCGATCGGGTCCCGAGCGCGAACGAATTTTAGACAGGATATGATTTCGATTGACCGAATCTACTCTCAAAAATCCAAATTCTATTAATCCTAAGGACTGAGCATTTATCGGGGGCATTTCGGTAATTTTCCAATCGCGTCTTGCTTCTCGACGTTCACCGGCTGTCTGCCCTTCTGGCGACATTTCTGAAACTGAGTTCATTTCTTAGTTGTGTTTATCTTACTGATTCGATTGTCCAAAGTCGGATGTCATTTTGTGGTCAATTTCATTAAATAACGACTCTGTCTCTGTCTCAGACCAACGGGCGGCTGTTTGGAAAATTCTTCTCAGATAGCCTTTCCCCTTTGGTTGGTCAACTCAGGGTAGCTAATCCTGAGTGAGCGTCGATCAGAGTGTATTAACGAAGTATTTCCATTCATTTAGAATTTCCGACAATCGGGTCGAATTTTCAGACTGTCACAATTCTTCCCTTCTTATAAAAATTTCGTCCTCGAAATTTACATCCATCAATCCTTACAACAAAACAGAATTTACACTGAGCTACCCAAACAAATACGGATACTTCTTCTTCATTTCGTCCTCGCTTTCCCAAGTTGCTCCTTCAGTCCCATGGTGCTCCCAGATAACCTTGACCAGCGGTATTGTCTTGTTCCTCAAGACTTGCTCCTTACGATATTCAATCATTACTGGCCTTTCCACGTACGAGACGCGGTCATCCATTTCAATGACTTCATGATCGAGTATATGGCCAGGGTCCGGCTCGTACTTCCGAAGCATCGACACATGAAACACATTGTGAATTTGCGATAAGTTTGGCGGCAGTGCAAGACGATAAGCTAATGTCTCGATCTTCTCCAAAATCTCGAATGGCCCAACAAATCTTGGACTCAACTTTCCTTTCTTGCCAAACCGAGATAGTCCTCGCATCGGCGACACCTTCAGAAATACATGATCTCCAACTTGAAATTCCAATGGCTTACGTCTCTTGTCTACATCGCTCTTCTGCCTACTCTGAGCGGTCCTCAGTCTGTCTCTAATCACTCTGACTGCCTCGACTGACTGCTGTACTAATTCTGGGCCTGTTATGCTTTTCACACCAACCTCGTCCCAACAAATGGGAGTTCTGCAAGCTCTCCCATACAATGCCTCAAACGGTGCCATTCTGATACTCTGCTGATAGCTGTTGTTGTAGGCAAATTCCACCAAGTGTAACTGTTCTTCCCAGCCTCCTTTGAAATCGATTACACACGCTCTCAGCATGTCCTCCAGAGTCTGTATAGTCCTTTCCGACTGACCGTCTGTCTGAGGATGATAGGCTGTACTGAATCTCAACTCGGTTCCCAAAGCACCTTGCAAACTCTTCCAAAACGTAGCTGTGAAACGAGGATCTCTGTCCGATACAATGCTCACTGGTACCCCATGCAATCTCACGATCTGCCTCACGTACAATTCAGCCAACCTTTCCAACGTAGAGTCTTTTCGTACTGCAATGAAATGAGCTGATTTCGTCAGTCTGTCCACTATTACCCATATCGAATCATTGCCTCTCTGACTTCTTGGCAATCCTGTCACAAAATCCATAGTGACATGCTCCCATTTCCACTCTGGGATTTCCAATGGTTGCAATAATCCTCCAGGCTTACAATGCTGAGCCTTTACTTGTTGACACGTCAGACACTTAGCCACATGCTTAGCCACATCCACCTTCATTCCATTCCACCAATAGTGCTGACGCAAATTCTGATACATCTTCGTACTTCCTGGATGAATGCTGTAGTTACTTCTGTGCGCCTCAGCCAAAATCCTTTCCTTCAGCTCTTCATCGTTTGGCACGAACAGACGTCCTCTAAACTTCAATATTCCATCAGCAGTTACTTGGAACTCAGCCTTCCTCTCATCTGCATTCATCACCACAATCTTCTGAATGTCCGGGTCCGTAGACTGCAACTCTTTGATCCTTAGCTGAATCTCTAGTTCAATCTGCAACGTAGCCATCAGACTCGAGAGGTTTCCTACCTCGACCTTGAACTCAGAATCTCTGATTTCCTCCAGTAATGTCCACTCCTTGACCATCATATGCGCAATGCTCGACTTCCTACTCAGAGCATCTGCCACTTTATTCGCCTTTCTTGGATGGTACAAAATATCGCAGTCGTAGTCCTTCAACAGCTCCATCCAACGACGCTGCCTCATATTCAGTTCTTTCTGCGAAAACAAATACTTCAAACTCTGATGATCGGTGTAGATCTGAAATTTCTCTCCCACCAAGTAATGCCTCCAAATCTTCAATGCGAACACTATGGCGGCTAACTCCAGGTCGTGCGTCGGGTAGTTCATCTCATGCGGCCTCAGCTGTCTAGATGCATAAGCTACTACTCGTCCATGCTGCATCAAGACGCATCCCAATCCTCTTAATGACGCATCGCTGTATATCTCAAACCCTCCAGGTCCAGATAGGATGGTCAACACTGGTGCGGAAGTTAATCGATCCTTCAACTCCTGAAAACTTTCCTCGCACCTCTCGGTCCATTCAAACCTTGTTTCCTTCTTCAACAAATGGGTCAGAGGAGACGCTAACACCGAGAACCTTTCCACAAAGCGTCTGTAATACCCAACCAATCCAAGAAAACTTCGTACTTCAGTCAAAGTTGTTGGCCTCGGCCACTTCTCTACGGCTTCAATCTTAGATGGATCCACCGATATTCCTTCTCCAGATACTATATGACCAAGAAACGCCACTCTGCTTAACCAGAACTCACACTTACTAAACTTCGCATAAAGCGAGTGTTCCCTTAACGTCTGTAGGACAATCCTTAAGTGTTCCTCGTGGTTCTCAGGACTCTTCGAATACACCAATATGTCATCAATAAAGACTATCACGAACTGATCCAGAAACTCCTTGAATACTCGATTCATCATGTCCATAAATGCTGCCGGGGCGTTCGTCAATCCAAATGGCATAACTGTGAACTCGTAGTGCCCATACCTCGTCCTAAAGGCAGTCTTAGGCACGTCCTCCTTCTTAATCCTTAATTGGTGATAGCCTGTCCTTAGGTCTATCTTGGAGAACACACATGCACCTTGAAGCTGATCAAATAGGTCATCAATCCTTGGCAGAGGATACCTGTTCTTGATCGTCACTTGGTTCAGCTGTCTGTAGTCGATGCACAGTCTTAGCGATCCATCTTTCTTCTTAACAAACAGCACCGGAGCTCCCCATGGCGAAGCACTGGGGCGGATAAATCCTTTATCCAATAGCTCTTGCATTTGTACCTTCAATTCCTTCAACTCAGACAACGACATCCTGTACGGTGCTTTCGAGATCGGCTCTGTTCTAGGTGCCAACTCAATCACAAACTCTACATCACGCTCTGGTGGCAAGCCAGGCAATTCTTGAGGAAACACGTCCGGGTACTCTCTCACTACAGGCACTTCCTCCAACTTCACCTCTTGAGCAGTCGAATCTGACACTGATGCTAGAAATCCCAGACAACCTTCATCCATCAGTTTAGTCGCTTCTAACGACGAGATCCAAGGAATCGACGTTCCTCCTCGATTTCCTCTAAATTCATACCCAGGGTGGCCTACTGGGTTTAGCTGTATCATACTTCTACCACAGTCTATTACTGCCCCATGTCTAACCAACCAATCCATGCCAACAATCGCGTCGAAATCATACATGGGCAAAACAGCTAAATCGATCTCTTCCTCTCTATTGCCCAGGACTAATTTACACCCCTTACATCCTAGCGCAACAATCACTCTATCTTTTAACGGGGTGGTTACATGCATAGTCACATTCAACGGCTTAACATTCATCCCAGATAACTCAGCAAAACGTGCAGATACGAAAGAGTGCGACGCTCCCGGATCAAACAAGGCATATGTAGTATGACCACAGAGAGAAACGGTACCTGTGATCACCCCTGGCGCGTTCTCAGCGTCCTTTCGCGCCACTGCATAGACTCGTCCTTGAGCAGGTGGACGGTTCTGATTTCCCTGAGGAACATTCACCATCGGCGGCTGCTGCTGCGGCTGGAACGGGGGTCTCGGACCTTTTCTCGGGCAATTCCTCAGAATATGCCTCGTCTGGCCACATCCAGCCTCCAGTCTTCCTTGGGCAAGGGCTGTTCCCATGCCTCCTGGCACAGTCACGGCAGTTCTGATTCCCGGGGAATGACGGTTTTCCCAGAGTCCTTCCTGCAGGTGGAACGAACCTGCGGGTGTCCTTCATTAGCCTCTTGCCGAAGTCTCTGAAGTTCCCTCTTGGCACAAACCGCGATCCAGATGCGGCGGCCTTCTCCTGCAGATCTCGCTCTATCGCCAGGGCTCGCTCATAAATCTCATTGTAGTCCCTTAGCCCAGTGGCGATGATCATGCTCTTCAGCTCTGGCCTCAAACCTTCTCGGAACCTTCTGGCTTTGTCCTACGGATCCTCGATCAGCCTTCGTGCGAACTTGGACAATCTGGCAAACTCACCCTCGTACTGATCCACGGTCATCTGTCCTTGCCTGAGCCTTATAAACTCTTCCATTTTTCTCTCCTGGGCTGCCTCAAAAAAATACTTGCCATTAAAAGCTGCACAGAAAGCAGCCCAGTTTGGCCTCATGCCATCCGGGAAGACTCGTCCTCTGGTGGCCTTCCACCAATCATCTGCAGTCCCTTGAAGCTGATAAGTTGCCAACGAAACCTTCTCCTCATCGGTGCAACCCAGAACAGTAAAAGCCTTCTCAAGCTGTTCGATCCACAAGGCAGCTACTTCTGGACCACCACTACCATCAAACCTCGACGGCTGCAACTTCAGAAACTGCTCCACAATATGATGAGTCTGACGTCCTCCATTTCCATGCCCATTGCCTCCATTGGCTCCATTCGCAGCGGCCAAGGCGGCCTCAGCTGCTTGGGCTACAGTGGCAGCTCTCTCAGTAGCTTGCCTAGCCATCAGGTTACTCACTTCAGTCAGAACTCTCATCATCTCTTCGATCCTAGGGTCCCCTTCTGACTCAGGAGCCCTCGAGCTCGATGCACCAGCAGTCGGTCTTCAGCCCCTATTGCTCATCCTTGCTAACACTCACACCTAGAACAAACGAAATTCCCATTCAGGAATTCGGAATTCTAAATCTAACAACCAAGCTTTCGTCTACTGTTGGGTCTACTGACATGTATATGCATGTAAATATTCGCTGCAGCTTAAATGCAGTTGGACCCAGTTGACATCTAGACTCAACCTGAAAATGCACAACCTAGGCCACTCTGTTCGCCACCTCAACTAGAAGCCTGTCGGGAGCCGCTTCCTTGATCAGGTCTCTGCCCCGGCGACCACTCCCCGCCCTCATCGTTTCTTGGTGCGAACAGTTGTCCTAAGTCACTCAAAGACAGAGAGAATCCCACTCCACGTGTCCCATACCACGCTTCATCACAGTTTTTAGACGTCCCGTCAATCCTGTCCCATACCAAGCTGACGGTCACCAACTCCAACAACATGAGATGCATGCACTTTTCAAATCCAAATCCCCTTTTTAACAACTTTCATTTATAAACCATTTTGCCTTCAATGCAGAAGTCATGCAATGCATGATGGTCAGACAGCGCGCGACAGCCGACTAGGCGTTCAAACACAAGCAACACCTAACAAGTTAACCATTCAGAAACCAGCAATCAAGCGCCCTACTCATGGGGCTCTGCCTTAGAACCTTACCTCAGGTCCCGACGCACCTGCAACTTAGTTCAGAATACCTCTGCCTTAGTCTATTCTAGGCAACCAATCGAACTAAGCATTCACATGCGCCAATCAATTCATGCATTGTGCCCCTTTCCTATCCTTAGGCCTAGGGTCTGTCTATCTAACTACCCCAAAATCAACATCCTTATCACTCCAAAACCTCGAACGGTCTCTTATCGAGCTGACCTTGCTCTGATACCACTCGAACGGGGATGTCACGCCCCTGATCCCCTCTCGGGAAGGCGGCATCCCGTTCCTGCGGAAGATACACCTCGCACTCGCCTAGTTTGACGGTATGCGACGGCCCAGGAAATTTTTCACTTCGTCGTAACCAGACGACGCGGCCTTCAACGAACCTTCATACCTGCGGAAGCATGCCTCCTATCCATTCACACAAGCATACAAGCAAAAGGGTAGCATAGACAGAGTAAATACAAACATCACTATATACATATCAAGCGTTAGGTACAGACCCCAAAAAGAAGCTACAACCTACAGACGGACCTACGCTCATGCAAATTCCAAAACACTAAACCACTGCCAGGGACTCAGTCCTCCTCCGGCTCCTCATCGGAATCCTCCACTGGGTCTTCTTCTGGATCCTCCTCATCGGTATCCATGGCATCGCCCTCCTCGTGGCCATCAATCTCAGATCGTCCCGGGGACGGCAACTCCTGCAGTGGGTCGGGGTCGATCACCTGGCCTCCATACTCAGCAGGCTGCAGCCAGAATGGGTCCTCCTCCATGGGTATCGGGGAATCTCGCTGGGGTCCCTCAAAGCCATGAAGGCCCTCCCTAAACCAAGCCTCGAACCTATGGGGTACAAGGTAGGGTCCACCCTGATCTACTAGTACAGTCGTCACATGCCTATGCCACAGGGTAGCGTGCATATCAAAATGGAGGGTGATGTGAGTGTCCATCTGAATCGGCAGTCCAAAAAGCATCGGCGGAGCGGCCATCACTGGTGACCTGGATCTGTAAAAGGAGGCAACCAACGCCAGTGAGTCGAGGACTCAGCAAGCTCACCACTAGTCCTAGCGTAGGGTAGGATATACAAGTGGGGTCGGTCCTAACCAGTATCTAGGTTTCAGGGTTCAGGGTCCAACCACTCTCGATCTCCCAAGATACTATAACCCATCGTAATCAACACGAACCACATAATAATACAAGTTGTACAATACATACGGGCAATATCAAACAATCAGCAGTCATGTCATGCAATGCTGCAGGCCTCAAGCAGTCATGTCAGGTTCGTTCCACCCGCAAGAAGGACTCTGGGAAAACCGTCATTCCCCGGGAATCAGAACTGCCGTGACTGTGGTAGGAGGCATGGGAACAGCCCTTGCCCAAGGAAAACTGGAGGCTGCTTTGGATGTGGCCAGACGGGGCATATTCTGAGGAACTGCCCGAGAAAAGGTCCAAGACCCCCGTTCCAGCCGCAGCAGCAGCCGCCAATGGTGAATGCTCCTCAGGGAAACCAGAACCGTCCACCTGCTCAAGGACGAGTCTATGCAGTGGCGCGAAAGGACGCTGAGAACGCGCTAGGGGTGATCACAGGTACCGTTTCTCTCTGTGGTCATACTGCTTATGCTTTGTTTGATCCGGGAGCGTCGCACTCTTTCGTATCTGCACGTTTTGCTGAGTTATCTGGGATGAACGTTAAGCCGTTGAATGTGACCTTGCATGTAACCACCCCGTTAAAAGATAGAGTGATTGTTGTGTTAGGATGTAAGGGGTGTAAGTTCGTTCTGGGCGATAGAGAGGAAGAGATCGATTTAGTTGTTTTTCCTATGTATGATTTCGACGTGATTATTGGCATGGATTGGTTGGTTAGACATGGGGCAGTGATAGACTGTGGTAGGAGTATGATACAGTTAAACCCAGTAGGCCATCCTGGGTATGAATTCAAAGGAAATCGTGGAGGAACGTCGATTCCTTGGATCTCGTCGTTGGAAGCGACCAAACTGATGGACGAAGGTTGTTTAGGATATTTAGCATCAGTGTCAGATTCGACTGCTCAAGAAATTAAGTTGGAAGAGGTGCCTGTAGTGAGAGAGTACCCGGACGTGTTTCCTCAAGAATTGCCTGGTTTACCCCCAGAGCGAGATGTGGAATTTGTGATTGAGTTGGCGCCTGGAACAGAGCCGATCTCGAAAGCACCGTATAGGATGTCGTTGTCTGAGTTAAAAGAGTTGAAGGTACAGATGCAGGAACTGCTGGATAAAGGATTTATCCGCCCCAGTGCTTCGCCATGGGGAGCTCCGGTGCTGTTTGTTAAGAAGAAAGATGGATCGCTAAGACTGTGCATCGACTACAGACAGTTGAACCAAGTGACGATCAAGAACAAGTATCCTCTGCCAAGGATTGATGACCTGTTTGACCAACTTCAAGGCGCATGTGTGTTCTCCAAGATAGACCTAAGGACAGGCTATCACCAATTGAGGATTAAGAAGGAAGACGTGCCTAAGACTGCCTTTCGGATGAGGTATGGGCACTACGAGTTCACAGTTATGTCGTTTGGATTGACAAACGCCCCAGCAGCATTTATGGATATGATGAATCGAGTGTTCAAGGAGTTTCTGGATCAGTTCGTGATAGTCTTCATCGATGACATATTGGTGTATTCGAAGAGTTCTGAGGACCACGAGGAACACTTGAGGATCGTCCTGCAGACATTAAGGGAACATTCGCTGTACACGAAGTTTAGTAAGTGTGAGTTCTGGCTGAGCAGAGTGGCGTTTCTTGGTCATATAGTATCTGGAGAAGGAATATCGGTGGATCCATCTAAGATTGAAGCCGTGGAGAAGTGGCCGAGGCCAACAACTGTGACTGAAGTACGAAGTTTTCTTGGATTGGCTGGGTATTACAGACGCTTTGTGGAAAGGTTCTCAGTGTTAGCGTCTCCTCTGACCCATTTGTTGAAGAAGGAAACAAGGTTTGAATGGACCGAGAGGTGCGAGGAAAGTTTTCAGGAGTTGAAGGATCGACTAACTTCCGCACCAGTGTTAACCATCCCGTCTGGACCTGGAGGGTTTGAAATATAAAGCGATGCGTCATTAAGAGGATTGGGATGTGTCTTGATGCAGCATGGACGAGTGGTAGCTTATGCATCTTGACAGCTGAGGCCACACGAAATGAACTACTCGACACACAACTTGGAATTAGCTGCCATAGTGTTCGCATTGAAGATTTGGAGGCATTACCTGGTGGGAGAGAAATTTCAGATCTATACCGATCATCAGAGTTTGAAGTATCTGTTTTCGCAGAAAGAGCTGAATATGAGACATCGTCGTTGGATGGAGCTTTGGGAACCGAGTTAAGATTCAGTACAGCCTATCATACTCAGACAGACGGTCAGTCGGAAAGGACTATACAAACTCTGGAGGACATGCTGAGAGCGTACGTAATTGATTTCAAAGGAGGCTGGGAAGAGCAGTTACATTTGGTGGAGTTTGCCCACAACAACAGTTATCAGCAGAGTATCAGAATGGCACCGTTTGAGGCATTGTATGGGAGAGCTTGCAGAACTCCCATTTGTTGGGATGAAGTTGGCGAGAAAAGCATAACAGGCCCAGAATTAGTACAGCAGTCAGTCGAGGCAGTCAGGGTGATTAGAGACAGACTGAGGACCGCTCAGAGTAGGCAGAAGAGCTATGCAGACAAGAGACGTAAGCCATTGGAATTTCAAGTTGGAGATCATGTATTTCTGAAGGTGTCGCCGATGCGAGGACTATCACGGTTTGGCAAGAAAGGAAAGTTGAGTCCAAGATTTGTTGGGCCATTCGAGATTCTGGAGAAGATCGGGACACTGGCTTATCGTCTAGCACTACCGCCGAACTTGTCGCAGATTCACAACGTGTTTCATGTGTCGATGCTTCGGAAGTACGAGCCGGACCCTGGCCATATACTCGATCATGAAGTCATTGAAATGGATGACCGCGTCTCGTACGTGGAAAGGCCAGTAAGGATTGAAGATCGTAAAGAGCCGGTCTTGAGGAACAAGACAATACCGCTGGTCAAGGTTATCTGGGAGCACCATGGGACTGAAGGAGCAACTTGGGAAAGCGAGGACGAAATGAAGAAGAAGTATCCGTATCTGTTTGATTTGCCAGTGTAATTTCTGTTGTTGTAAGGATTGGTGGATTGTAAATTTCGAGGACGAAATTTTTATAAGAAGGGAAGAATTGTGACAGTCTGAAAATTCGACCTAATTATCGGAATTTCTAAATGAATGGAAATACTTCGTTAATACACTCTGATCGACGCTTACTGAGGATTAGCTACCCTGAGATGACTAACCGAAGGGGAAAGGCTATCTGGGAAGAATTTTCCAAACAGCCGTCTGTTGGTCTGAGATAGAGACAGAGTCGTTATTTAATGAAATTGACCACAAAATGAAATCCGACCTTGGACAATCGAATCGGTAAGATAAGCATAATTAGGAAATGAAGTCAGTTTCAGCAATGTCGCCAGAAGGGCAGACAGCCGGTGTACGTCGTGAAGCAAGACGTGATTGGAAAATTACCGAAATACCCCCGGTAAATGCTCAGTCCTTAGAATTAGTTGGATTAGGATTTTTGAGAGTAGATTCGGTAAATCGAAATCAAATCTTGTCTGAAATTCGTTCGCGTTCGAGACCCGATCGGTGCATTTGGCACGCAAATCGAGGCAAGTCAAATCAGTTGTCAAATCAATCAATGTCATGTCAATCCATCAATCATTCATGGCCCAATTTCCAAGGCAATCTTTCAATCTTGTCAAGGGTACAAGTCTCCCATCAAAGTACACCTAAACTACTATTACACCTAACCCACTATCACAATTCAAACTTGGATTAAACCTTGGCTAGACCTCTCTCTCTCCTCACTCTCCCTCTCATTCGGCCTGACACTCCCCCTCTCCTCCTCTCCACCCGACTCCTCCTTCTCCATTCTCCTTCTCCTTCTTTTACTCATTCGGCCGACCGTCTCCGCCCGGCTCTGCCTATTGCCGCCCCGTCGTCGTGCCAAGCCGCCACCGCCCAACCTTCTTCATGCCTAGGTAAGGCCCTCACGCCCATCTCCTTGTTGTTTAATGGCTTGGAGGCCGCCTTGAACCCGGACCAACCCTCACCGTCTCTCTTTCTCTCTCTCGGTCCCTCCGTGAAGCCGCCCGACGCCGCCCGTCGTTCCTCCGCCGTCCGGCCAAGTCAGCCGCCGCCGTCCGTCCCCATCTCTTGGTGAGTGTCCCAGCTACCTCTTAATCAAATTTCATGGCTTGACTCCCCTAATTGCTACCCGAAACAGCCCCTCTTCCCGCACCAACTTGGACCCGAACTTGCCCCACCTTGTTCCCTTGCATTCCTCACGTTTTTGGCTTGATAAATGGTTGTCCTAGGACTCTTGGAGCCCCTGGAACAGCCCCCAAACAGCCGCCTCTCCTTCCCCTGCCGTGGACCACCCTTTGGCCGTTCTTGCTCCGCCCTTCGTCGTCGCCGTTTCCAACCATTTCCGGTAAGCTCTACCCCTAATCTTGGTTTAGGTTAGTTGTATATGTATGTGAAATGTGATCTAGAGGGCTGTCCATGATGGTTTATAGAAGAAATTGCATGGTTAAAGGTTAGGCAAGTTATGTTAGTTGAGGTGATTAGTATGTTAGGTTAAACTAAGAGCTTAGAGACTTGGAGAGGGCTAGAAATTTGGTATTCAAGGCTGTGGGAGTTCGGTTTGGGCGTGTATAGGGTGGCCGAAGTGTATTAGTGGGCTCGGGAAATTGAATAAGGCAAGTTGGGCTTAAAATAAGCTAACGGGCCGAAGATATTCCAAAGGACTCGCGCATGGACGAAACTAACAACTTGAACGGGCCTGAAAAACGTGAATTGTGGGCTGCAAGTGCGGGCTTAGGCGTGTACTTAAAGGGCAAAAGGGAACTAATGGGCTTGGAAGCTTTAAATTCAAGTAATTGGGCCAAAATTAAACAAAATGGGCTTAACCTAACTAATGGGCCATTAATGGACAAAAATCCACTTAAATTGGGCCTAAATTAAGTCCATGAATATTTAAGAATGAAACCCAAAAGTGTATATGGGCTTGGGTTATCAATTTGGGCCTAAAATAATGGAAATGGGCTTAAATAGTAATTCCTTAAAAATGGGCTTGGGCCTCACACGAAATTAATAAAATAATAATAGGCCCAACCCATATGATTTAAGTTAAGAATTAATTATTGGACCTCAACTATTGAAGTGGGCCTTAGGCCCAGTCGAACTTAGCTCGATTAATTGAAGAACCTTAATTAGATTAGACCTTGGTTCATATGGGCTCGATTAATGGGTTGCCCTTGGGTAAGTAATGGTATGGTAGAATCTTGTATGAGATGTAAGGCGAACTTAGATGATCGAAACTTCGTGTGTAGAGGCATTTGATCTATGTCTACTTGACTCGATGAACATGAGATCGATTGAATGGCTGAATGACGTACTCTGCTCCTGCACTTATGTTTTTTTGGCATGCATGCTCTGTGTTGAACTGTCGATGTGGTCATTTGGGCCCTGCATACATTCAGAGCATTGCATGAGTCACCGAAGATGTGACATGAGAATGTGCCCAAGATGGGGAAATGGAGAGAAAAGGGAGACCAACGTAAGGCGTCTGAAACGCAGTGTGGTAATTGCCGTGTGACACTGAGATTGAGCCCTGATGGGAATTGGAGTGATAGGCGGGCTGATCCATGGGATCCGTGATGGCCGTTTGAGGCCTGCAGCATTGTATGACATGATTGCTGATTGTTTGACATTGCCCGTCTGCATTGTACAACTTGTATTATTATGTGGTTCGTGTTGATTACGATGAGTTATAGTATCTGGGGAGATCGAGAGTGGTTGGACCCTGAACCCTGAAACCTAGATATTGGTTGGGACCGACCTCGCTTGTATATCCTACCCTACGCTAGGATTAGTGGTGAGCTTGCTGAGTCCTTGACTCACTGGCGTTGGTTGCCTCCTTTTTCAGATCCAGGTCACCAGTGATGGCCGCTCCGCCGATACTTTTTGGACTGCCGATTCAGATGGACACTCACATCACCCTCCATTTTGATATGCACGCTACCCTGTGGCATAGGCATGTGACGACTGTACTCGTAGATCAGGGAGGTCCTTACTTAGTGCCCCATAGGTTTGAGGCTTGGTTTAGAGAGGGCCTTCATGGCTTTGAGGGACCCCAGCGAGATTCCCCGATACCCATGGAGGAGGACCCATTCTGGCTGCAGCCTGCTGAGTATGGAGGCCAGATGATCGACCCCGACCCACTGCAGGAGTTGCCGTCCCCGGGACGATCTGAGATTGATGGCCACGAGGAGGGCGATGCCATGGATACAAACGAGGAGGATCCAGAAGAGGACCCCGTGGAGGATTCTGACGAGGAGCCTGAGGAGGACTGAGTTTCTGATGCTGGTCTAGTATTTTGATGTTAGTGAGGGCGTAGGTTAGGCAGCAGGTTGTGGTTTCTTTTTGGGGTCTGTACCTAACGCTTGATATGTATATAATGCTGTTTGTATTTACTATGTATATGCTACCCTTTGCTTTGTATGCTTGTGTGGATGGATAGGAGGCACGCTTCCGCAGGTATGAGAGTTCGTTGAAGGACGCGTCGTCTGGTTGCGACGAAGTGAAAAATTTCCTGGGCCGTCACATATCGTGAACCAGGCGAGTGCGAGGTGTATCTTCCGCAGGAACGGGATGCCGCGTTCTCGAATGGGGGTTCGGGGCGTGACAAGAAGGACCCTGGGAAAACCTCCACACTCAGCAAGCCAGAACTGCCGTGACTGTGGCGGGAGGCATGGAAACAACCCCTGCCCGAAGAAGACGGGTGGATGCTTTGGGTGTGGACAATTAGGGCACCGTCTGAGAAATTGCCCGAAGAACGGTCCAAGACCGCAGCACTAGCCGCAGCAACAGCAGACAGTGGCCGCTCCACAAGGGAATCTGAACCGTCCACCTGCTTAGGGACGAGTTTACGTAATGGCGCGCAAAGATGCTGAGAATGCGCCAGGGGTGATCACAGGTACCGTCTCTCTCTGTGGTCATACTGCGTATGCATTATTTGATCCTGGAGCGTCACACCCCTTTGTATCTGAACGTTTTGCTGAGTTGGCTAGATTAGACGTTAAACCCTTGGATGTGACCCTGCATGTAACCACCCCATTAAAGGATAGAATGATCATTGTGTTAGGGTGTAAGGGGTGTAAAATAGTCTTGGGCGATAGAGTAGAGGAAATTGATTTAGCTGTCTTACCTATGTATGATTTCGACGTAATTGTTGGCATGGATTGGCTAGTTAGACACATAAGGCGGTTATTGACCACGGTAGAAGTATGATACAACTTAACCCAGTAGGTCACCCAGGGTATGAATTTATGGGGAATCGAGGAGGAACGTTAATCCCTTAGATCTTGTCGTTAAAAGCGACCAAATTGATGAACGAAGGTTGTCTAGGATTCTTGGCATCAGTGACGGATTTGTCTGCTCATGAAGTGAAGTTGGAGGAAGTACCTATAGTGAAGGAGTACCCAGACGTATTTCCTCAGGAGTTGCCTGGTTTGCCACCAGAGCGTGAAGTGGAGTTTGTAATTAAATTGGCACCTGGAACAGAACCAATCTCAAAAGCACCATATAGGATGTCGTAATCTGAACTGAATGAGCTGAAAGTGCAGATGCATGAGCTATTGGATAAAGGATTTATCTGCCCCAGTGCTTCACCATGGGGAGCTCCGATGCTGTTTGTTAAGAAAAAAGATGGATCGCTAAGGTTGTGCATCGATTATAGGCAGCTGAACAAAGTGACGATCAAGAACAAGTATCCTCTGCCAAGGATTAACGATCTATTTGATCAACTTCAAGGAGCATATGTGTTCTCGAAGATAGACCTAAGAACAGGTTATCACCAATTGAGAATTAAGAAGGAGGACATCCCGAAGACTGCTTTTAGGACGAGATATGGGTACTATGAATTCACCGTCATGCCATTTGGGTTGATAAATGCCCCAGTCGCGTTCATGGATATGATGAATCGAGTGTTCAAGGAGTTTTTGGATCAGTTCGTGATAGTCTTCATCGACGACATTTTTGGTGTATTCAAAGAACTCTAAAGATTACGAGGAGCATTTAAAGATTGTCCTACAGACACTAAGGGAGCACTCGCTGTATGCGAAGTTTAGTAAGTGTGAGTTCTGGTTGAGTAGAGTGGCATTTCTTGGACATATAGTGTCTGGAGAGGGAATATCAGTAGATCCAGCTAAGATTGAAGCTGTGGAGAAGTGGCCGAGGCCCACAACCGTGACGGAAGTACAAAGTTTCCTTGGACTAGCTGGGTACTACAGACGCTTTGTGGAAAAGTTCTCTGCGATAGCGTCTTTACTGACACGCTTGTTGAAGAAAGAGACGAAGTTCGAGTGAACTGCGAAGTGCGAAGAGAGTTTTCAGGAGCTGAAGGATCGATTAACTTCCGCACCAGTATTGACCATCCCATCCGGACCTGGAGGATTCGAGATTTATAGTAACACGTCACTGAGAGGATTAGGATGTGTTCTAATGCAGCATGGACGAGTAGTGGCATATGCGTCTCGATAGTTAAGGCAGTATGAGATGAATTACCCGACGCATGATCTGGAGTAAGCGGCCATCGTGTTTGCACTGACGATTTGGAGGCACTATCTAGTGGGAGAGAAATTCCAGATCAACACGGATCACTAGAGTCTGAAGTATTTGTTTTCGCAGAAGGAATTGAACATGAGGAGCGTCGATAGATGGAACTGCTGAAGGACTACGACTGTGATATTCTGTACCATCCAGGGAAAACGAATAAGGTGGCGGATGCTCTAAGCCGGAAGTCGAGCATCGCGCATATGATGATTAAGGAGTGGACTCTGTTGGAAGAAATTAGAGGCTCTGAATTCAAGGTTGAGGTAGGAAGCCTCTCAAGCTTGATGGCTACTTTACAGATTGAACTAGAGATTCAACTGAGGATCAAGGAGTTGCAGTTTACGGACCCCGACATTCGGAAGATTGTGATGATGGATGCAGAGGAGAGGAAAGATGAATTCAAAGTGACTGAAGACGGAATATTGAAGTTTAAAGGACGTCTATGCGTGCCAAACGATGAGGAGTTGAAAGAAAGGATTTTGTCCGAGGCACACAGAAGTAATTACAGTATCCACCCCGGAAGTACGAAGATGTACTAGAATCTACGTCAATACTACTGGTGGAATGGGAAGAAGGTAGATGTAGCTAAACATGTGGCCAAGTGCTTGACGTGTCAACGAGTGAAGGCGCAACATTGGAAACCTAGTGGATTACTGCAACCATTAGAAATCCCAAAATGGAAGTGGGAACATGTCACTATGAACTTCGTGACAAGACTGCCAAGGAGTCAAAGAGGAAATGACTCAATATGGGTAATTGTCGACAGCATAACTAAATCCGCACACTTCATTGTAGTGTGAAAGGACTCTACCTTGGAAAAGCTGGCTGAGCTATATGTAAGGCAGATTGTGAGACTGCATGGGGTGCTAGTAATTATCATATCGGATCGAGATCCTCGTTTTACAGCCACATTTTGGAAGAGTCTGCAGGGTGCCTTGGGAACAGAGTTGAGATTTAGTACAGCATACCACTCTCAGACTAATGGTCAATCGGAAAGCACCATACAGACTCTGGAGGACATGTTGAGAGCGTGTGTAATAAACTTCAAAGGTGGTTGGGAAGAACAACTGCACTTGATGGAATTCGCCTACAACAACGGCTACCAACAGAGCATCAAGATGGCACCATTTGAAGAACTATATGGAAGGGCCTGTAAAATACCAATCTATTGGGACAAAGTTAGTGAGAGGAGCATAACGGGCTCGGAATTGGTACAACAGTCAGTAGAGGCAGTCAAGTTGATCAGGGATAAACTGAGGACCGTCCAAAGCAGACAGAAGGGTTATGCGGACCGGAGACATAGGCCATTGGAGTTTCAAGTTGGAGACCACGTCTTTTTGAAGGTGTCACCGATAAGATGATTATCTCGGTTTGGCAAGAAAGGAAAATTGAGTTTGAGATTTGTGGGGTCATTCGAGATTTTGGAAAAGAACGGGACACTGACCTATCGTCTAGCCTTACCGCCAAACTTATCGCAGATTCATAACGTGTTTCATGTATCGATGCTCCGGAAGTACGAGCCGAATCCTGGCCATATACTCGATCATGAAGTCATTCAAATGGATGATCGAGTCTCGTACGTGGAGAGGCCAGTCATGATTGAAGATCGAAAGGAGCAAGTCCTAAGGAACAAGACGATACCATTGGTCAAAGTTATTTGGGAACACCGTGGGACTAAAGGAGCCACTTAGGAAAGTGAGGACGAGATGAAGAAGAAACACCCGTATTTGTTTGAATAGTCTAATGCAATTTTCTTTTTGAAGTAAGGACTTATGGACTGTAAATTTCGAGGACGAAATTTTTATAAGGAGGGAAGAATTGTGACAGTTTGAAAATTCGACCCATTTATCGGAATTTCTAAATGAATGGAAACACTTCATTATTACACTCTGATAAACGCTCACCCAAAATTAGCTACCCTGTGATGACAAACCAAAGAGGAAAGGCTACCTGGGAAATTTTTTCAAACAGCCGCCCGTTGGTCTGAGACTAAGATAGAGTCGGTATTTAATGAAATTGATCACGAAATAAAATCCGACATTAGACAATCGAATTAGTAAGATTTACACAATGAAGAAATGGATTCAGTTTCAGAAACGTCGCCTGAAGCCAGACAGCCGGTGTACGTCGAAAAGCAAGACATGAATGGAAAATTACCAAAATGCCCCCGATAAATGTTCAATCCTTAAAATTAGGTAAATTAGGATTTTTGAGAGCAAGTACGAAAGAACGAAACCAAATCCAGACCGAAATTCGTTCGCGCTCGGGAGCCGATCAGTGCATTTCGCATGCAAATCGAGGCAAGTCAAATCAGATGTCACATCAATCAATCAAGCATGGCACAATTTCCAAAGCAATCACTCACATCTTGTCAAAGTACAAATGTCACATAAACTATTACCTACTCCCATTATTATAGATTTTCTTGATTTTCATTTAATCACTATAATCTCTCTCTCTCTCTCTCTCTCTCTCTCTCTCTCTCTCCTCTCCCCTACATTTCGGCCGACCCTCTCTCTCTTCTTCTTCTTCTTTTCCTTCTTTCCGTCGGCCTCCCGTTCGTCCGCCGTGGAGCACCGTCCGTCGCCACCATTACACCAACCGTCCATCGCCATCACTTCATCTCCTTTTGGTATGTTCTCTAGCCCTTGTTTCTTCTTCTTCTTGGCCATGAGAGCCACCTCAACCGCGACATGACCTCACTCTCTTACCCTCTCTCTCTTGGTCTGCTGTTCAGCCGCCGCCCACATCGCCCGATCGCCGTCCAGCCACCGTCGACCCTCACCAACCCATCCTCACCTTGGTAAGCCTCTTGACACTCTTTCCTCTCATTTCCATGGCCTGGTTCCTCCATGAAAGCCGCCGACTAGACTCGTTTTTACCCTTCGTCGTTCGTCGTCGTTGTTGCACCGAAGGTCTTCGGGCTGCCTAAGCTCGTTCTACCCATTCCCTCGGTTATTCTAACATCTTGAAACGTCTCATTAGAACCCTTGAAGCCGTGAGGACCTGTCACGCCCTGAACCCCCATTCGAGCACACGGCATCCCGCTCAGTGAAATCGAATACACTCTGGCGCTCGCCCTGGTCAACCATACGCGACTGCCCAGGGAATTTTTGTTTCTTCGTCGCGACCAAGCAGTGAGTTCATTAACCTGCCAACCTACGATCTGTGGAAGCGTGCCTCCTAACCATACATGCAACATACGATGATCGGGTAGTACACACATAAGCAAAACACAAACGGCTGCACATATATATACAAATCAACAAGCGTTAGGTACAGACTCCCAAAAGAAAATACAACCTATGGTCTCATCACCTACACTCACTCGGTCTCAAAAAGAAACTAAACCGCCATCATCTGACTTAGTCCTCTGGCTCCTCCTCAGGGTTCTCCTCTGGGTCTTCCTCGAGATCCTCCTCCTGGTCAGTGTCCATGGCCTCGGCCTCATCATGGTCATCGATCTCTGAGCGCCCTGGGGACGGCAACTCGTGCAGTGGCTCGGGATCAATCACCTCTCCTCCATACTCAGCAGGCTGTAAGAAGACGAGATCCCCCTCTATAGGTATCGGGGCATCTCTCAAATGTCCCTCAAAACCATACAGACCCTCTCTAAACTAAGCCTCGAATCTATGGGGTACAAAATGTGGACCACCCTGATCTACCCATATTGTGGTCAGACGTCGGCGCCACATCACGCCATGCATATCAAAATGGAGGGTAACCTCTGACTCCATCTGCACTAGCAGACAAAAAAGAATAGGGGGTGTGACCATCACTGGCGTCCTGGATCTGTAAATATGGCAACCACCACCTGTGAGTCGAGGATTTAGCAAGTTCACCACTAATCCTAGCGCAGGATAGAGTATACTAATGGGTTCGGTCCTATCTAGTAACTAGAATTTCAGCTCATCTAGCTTTAGTATCCTCACTGGTTGTAGATACCCAATCCCAACGCGCGAATAGTCAACTACGTGCAACCATGCAAAATTATAACATGCAGACGGGCAGTCAACAGGCAATGACAATAATTCAATATGCGAAGACAATTGCATGCATTCAGATTTCCTCAACAGACCCCAGTGGATCCTGCCCGCTTATCTCTCCCACTCCCATCAGGGCTCATCCCACAGTGCCACTTGTGTCACGCCCCTGATCCCTACTCGGGTACGCGGCATCCCGTTCCTACGGAAGATACACCTCGCACTCGCCTGGTTTACGATATGCGACGGCCCAGGAGATGTTTTCACTTCGTCGCAACCAGACGACGCGGCCTTCAACGAACTTTCATACCTGCGGAAGCGTGCCTCCTATCCATACACACAAGCATACATAGCAAAGGGTAGCATAGACAGAGTAAATACAAACAGCATTATATACATATCAAGCGTTAGGTACATACCCCAAAAAGAAACCACAACCTACAGACCAACCTACGCTCATGCAAACTCCAAAACACTAAACCACTGCTAGGGACTGAGTCCTCCTCCGGCTCCTCGTCGGAATCCTCCACTAGGTCCTCCTCCGGGTCCTCCTCCTCGGTGTCCATGGCATCGCCCTCCTCGTGGCCATCAATCTCGGAACGCCCGGGGGACGGCAACTCCTGCACTGGATCGGGGTCGATCACCTGGCCCCCATACTCAGCAGGCTGCAGCCAGAATGGGTCCTCCTCCATGGGTATCGGGGAATCTCGCTGGGGTCCCTCAAAGCCATGAAGGCCCTCTCTAAACCACGCCTCGAACCTATGGGGTACTAGGTACGGTCCACCCTGATCTACTAGTACAGTCGTCACATACCTATGCCATAGAGTAGCGTGCATATCAAAATGGAGGGTGATGTGAGTATCCATCTGAATCGGCAGTCCAAAAAGCATCGGGGGTGCAGCCATCACTAGCGTCTGGGATCTGAAAAAGGAAGGTAACCACCACCAGTGAGTCGAGGACTCAGCAAGCTCACCACTAATCCTAGCGTAGGGTAGGATATACAAGTGGGGTCGATCCTAACCAGTATCTAGGGTTCAGGGTTCAGAGACCAACCACTCTCGATCTCCCACGATACTATATGTCATCGTAATCAACACGAACCTCATAATAATACAAGTTATACAATGCAGACGGGCAATATCAAGCAATCAGCAATCATGTCTGCAATGCTGTAGGCCTCAAGCGGCCATCACGGATCCCACGGATCAGCCCGCCTATCACTCCAATTCCCATCAGGGCTCAATCTCAGTGCCACACGGCAAATACCACACTGCGTTTCTGACGCCTTACGTTGGTCTCCCTTTTCTCTCCATTTCCCCTCTGGGCACAATCTCATGTCAAAACTCCGGTGACTCATGCAATGCTCTGAATGTATGCGAGGCCCAAATGATTGCATCAATAAATCAACACAGAGCATGCATGCTAAAGTATACAAGTACAAGATCACAACACATCAACTGATCGTCAAATAGATCACAAGTTCATCATGCCACACGATCATAAAGCTAGTGCTATACATTCAGATTCTCAGCCATCTAGGCTCGCCTCAACGTCTCATTCGCGATCCCATCATACTAGTGCCCTTCATAGGCGGCTCCCCAATTGAACTCACAAAATTCAAGGTCCAACCTAAGAACGGGTCTAATTGAGCAAGTTGGGTTCAACTGGGCCTAAGGCCCACTTCAAGATTTGAGGCCCATTATCTAGTTCTTAAATTAAATTATATAGTTTGGGCCCATTATTTTATTAATTTCGTGCGAGGCCCAAGCCCATTTTTAAAGATTGACTATTTAAGCCCATTTCCATTATTTTAAGCCCAACTTGATAACTCAAGCCCATATACACTTTTAGGTTTCACACTTTAATGTTCATGGACATAAATTAGGCCCAATTTAAGTAAATTTTCGTCCATTGAGGCCCATCATTCTAATTTAAGCCCGATTTGCATCATTTCGGCCCATCTAGCTTAGCATTTAGCCCCCAAGCCCATTGGCACCCTTTGGCCCATCAATTCACGCCTAAATCCGCCCATTGCAGCCCACACAACCTATTTTGAAGCCCAACTCGATCATGGACAGCCCACTCATTCAGCCCAAACCACCTTCCATTACATTAGCTTAGGGAACCTTATACTTAATCATATGTATTAGCCTCTAATCACCACAACTAACCATCTTTGCACTACACCACACACATATACCACTAACCTAAGCCAAGGTTAGAGGTGGAGCTTACCAAAATGGGTTGAGGACGACGTCGGGGGCGGCAAGGGACACCGGCGGCCAAGGGAGGCTCTCGGCCAAAGATCGAGGGTGGTCGGTGATGGCCGGAGGTGGCCGGACGACGGTGAGGACGACGGACGAAGCTCGCGGGCAGCACGGGCGGACTAGAGCGAACGAGAGAGAGAGAGAGAGATGGTGAGGTTGATCCGGCTTTACCCAAGGCCAAATGGCCACGAAAATGGGAAGAGGGGAGGTTGAGAGCCTTACCAAACGAAGATGGAATGGTGGCGTTGGCGAGGGAGCTCGGACGGCGACGGTGATGCGAGGTGGTGGCCGGCGGACGAAGGAAAGCAAGAGGAAGAAGAAGGAGATGAGGGCGTGAGGGAGAGGAGGGAGATGAGGGGCGGCCGAAAGAGGGAAAAATGAGGGAGGAGAGAGAGAGTTAAGGCTTAATTCAAGTTTGAAGGAGTGAGTGGGTTAGGTGGCTTGAATAGTATTAGAATAGTGACTTGGAAGTGACTTGTACTTGACAAGTTGATGGATGGATTGATGGATTGACTTGTCTTGGGAATTGTGCCATGATGTGACTGATTGATTGACAAGACGTTTGATTGATGTGACAACTGATTTGACTCGTCTCGATTTGCGTGCCAAATGCACCGATCGGGTCCCGAGCGCGAACGAATTTCAGACAAGATTTGGTTTCGATTTACCGAATCTACTCCCAAAAATCCTAATTCAACTAATTCTAAGGACTGAGCATTTACCGGGGGCATTTCGGAAATTTTCCAATCACGTCTTGCTTCACGACGTACGCCGGCGGTCTGCCCTTCTGGCGACATTTCTGAAACTGACTTCATTTCTTAATTGTGTTTATCTTACTGATTCGATTGTCCAAAGTCGGATTTCATTTTGTGGTCAATTTCATTAAATAACGACTCTATCTCTATCTCAGACCAACGGGCGGCTGTTTGGAAAATTCTTCCCAGATAGCCTTTCCCCTTCGGTTGGTCAACTCAGGGTAGCTAATCCTGAGTGAGCGTCGATCAGAGTGTATTAACGAAGTATTTCCATTCATTTAGAATTTCCGATAATCGGGTCGAATTTTCAGACTGTCACAACTTGGCATCGTGCCTCAACCCGCGTATGGTACGGCTCAGGTTGACACACTTATCCCTCCATTTCCCCCCATAAAGACGCCTCATGGCTCATCCTACATGTCGCACCTCCAGGTGACTCATGCCATGCTCACAGTACATGACGCTTAAATAACTTTACAGTACGACGAAGAAGAACGGGTCTGGTCGGGGGTGTTTCATGGCCATCAAGTCACGAAAATGAAGAGGGTAAAGCTTGGAAGACTTACCAAGGTGATGGGAGGGAAATGGGTGGCCGACGGTGGCGGTACAACGATGGAACGGCTGCGGCAACGGGCGGTGCTCACTGCGGACGAAGGAGGGGCCGATAGGAAGAAGATGAAGAAGAAGAAAATGGCGTGAGGGAGAGGGAGAGAGAGAGAGAGAGAGAGAGAAGCCGGCCAGTTATAGGGGGAGGGGTGAGGAGAGAGAAAGATTATAATAGTTTTTAACAAATAAATTAAAATTGAGTTAGTGGGGTAGCTTGTACTTTGAGAAAATTAGATGTGACTTGATTGATTTCCTTGGAACTTGTGCCAAGATGTGATTGATGTGATTAATTAATTGACATGACACTTGATTGATGTGACAACTGATTTGACTTGCCTCGATTTGCGTGCCAAATGCACAAACCGGGTCTCGAGCGTGAACTAATTTCGGTCTGGAATTGGTTTCAATCTATCGTATTCACCCTCAAAAATCCTAATTTATCTAATTCTAATGACTGAGCATTTACCAGGGACATTTTGGTAATTTTTCATTCACGTCTTCCTTCTCGACGTGCACCGGCTGTCTGCCCTTCGATCGACGCTTCTGGAACCGAATTCATTTCTCCATTGTGTTTATCTTACTAATTCGATTGTCCAATGTCGGATTTCACTTTGTGGTCAATTTCATTAAATACCGACTCTGTCTTAGTCTCAGACCAACGAGCGGCTGTTTGGGAAACTTTCCCAAGTAGCCTTTCCACTTCGGTTAGTCGTCCCAGGGTAGCTAATCCTCAGTGAGCGCCGATCAGAGTGTAATAATGAAGTTTTTTCATTTATTTAGAAATTCCAATAAACGGGTCGAATTTTCAAACTGTCACAGGACCGCCAGACCAGCCTCGAACCGCTACTCTCCTTCTCGTCGGCCGTGAGCTTCAAACGGTTGCCCCGTTCCTCCCTCATTGTCGTCGCCCATTCCACTCTATCTAGGTAAGCACATCCTCTATTCCTAGCCTAGGCATGTTGTATACATGTGTGATTGGTGTATTAGAGGTTAATGAAGCTGATTTGGGAGTTAATGTGTGATTATGCTTAATGGACATTAGACTCAAGTGGGCTATGGTGTTAGGCCGAACGTGTGGTGAGATGAGGGAGAAAAATTGGGCCATGAAATGTGATTGTGGGCTGCCATTGATGGGTTAGGCGTGAACAACAATGGGCCAAAGAAAGCAAATGGGCTTAGGGGGTTTATTTCCAAGCTAATTGGGCCAAATTGGAACTTGTGGGCTTATATTTTAATGGCGGGCCTTAAATGGATAAAATTCAATGAAATTGGGCCTAAATTAAGGTCTCGAAAGTAAAGGTTTAGGGCCCAATAGTGTACATTAGGGGTTGAAATTGTGCCAAAATATGCTAAAATGGGCCTAATAGGCTTACCTTAACAAATGGGCTTGGGCCTCATCCGAAAATTAAGAAAAATAAAGGGCCTTAAAATATTTAACTATTTATAATTAGATCATGGGCTTGTGAATAGTAAATGGGCCTTAGACCCAAATGGGCTTAATTCACTTAATGGGCCTAAAATTTAAGAAAGAATCATTGGGCCTTAGTTATTGGGTTTAATTAAAGTTAATAAGATTAAGTAAAACCCAAAAAGTATTCTCAAACTATAATTGTGAGCCGATGCTGGGCCAGGGTTGAATAGCAAAGACCAAGTTGGGCCGAGCCATCAAGCCGGATTGGACTGAGTTCTGAAACAGATGAGTTCTAAGGGTGAAGTAAAACACGATTGAGTCTAATTGGGAGTCTGTTTCAAGAGGAAGTAAATGTCTAATGTAATTACGTGGGGTACCCAACAAATCCAGTTGGTTGGGAATCTTCGTGTAGAGTACAGTTCCACCTGTAGTATACCCCGACGAGTATGAGTTTGTTAGAACAATTGTTAAATTGTTATGCCTCATTGCGTTTGAAACTACTGGATTGCATGCTCCGTGATCGATGCGTTGTTGAAATCGTTTGAGCATCATGTACCGTGAGCATGGCATGAGTCACCTAGAGGTGTGACATGTAGGATGAGACCTGAGGCATCTTTATGCGGGGAAATGGAGGGATAAGCGTACCAACCTGAGGCGTACCACACGTGGGTTGAGGCACGATGTCGAGTGGCACTGTAAGATGGGCCCTGTTGGGAATCGGAGAGATAAGCAGGCAAGATCCACTGGGATCATTTGAGACAAACTGAAGCATGCATTAGTCTTTGCATATTAATTTGCCGGCATTGTCTGTTGACTGCCTGTCTGCGTTTTATAATTGCATTGTTACCCGTAGTTTGACTATTCACGTGTTGGGTTTGGGTATCTACAACCAATGTGGGTACTTGAGTTAGGTGAGCTGAAACCCTAGTTACTGGATAGGACCGAACCCACTATTATATTCTATCCTACGCTAGGATTAGTGGTAAGCTTGCTAAGTCCTCCACTCACTGGCGGTGGTTGCCTTGTTTACAAATTCAGGACGCTAGTGATGGCTTTGCCCCCTACTCTTTTTGGTCTGCCAGTGCAAATGGAGTCCGAGGATTTCCTTCATTTTGATATGTATGCCATGATGCGGCGCAGACGTTTGGCCACCGTGTGGGTAGATCAGGGTGGTCCCCATTTTGTACCCCATAGATTCGAGGCATGGTTTAGAGAGGGTTTATATGGTTTTGAGGGACCCCTGAGAGACACCTCGATACCTGTGGAGGAGGATTCTATCTTTTTGCAACCTGCCGCGTACGAAGGAGAGGTGATCGATCCCGAGCCGCTACAAGAGTTGCCGTCCCCAGGACGCTCAGAGATCGACGGCCATGACGAGGGCGAGGCCATGGATACCGATTAGGAGGACGACCCCGAGAAGGATCCAGAGGAGGACCCTGAGCAGGAGCCAGAGGACTAAGTCAGATGATGTCGGTTTAGTTTCCTTTTTGAGACCGCGTGAGCGTAGGTGTCGAGACCATGGGTTGTATTTTCTTTTGGTGGTCTGTACTTAACGCTTGTTGATATGTATATATCGTTGTTTGTGTTTTCTTGTGTGTACTACCTTGGTTATTATACGTATGCATGTATGGATAGGAGGCACGCTTCCGCAGGTTCAGGTTCAAGGTTTTAATGGACGCGCCGTCTGGTTGCGACGAAGAATATTCCCTGCGCCGTCGCGTATGCTTGACCAGGCAAGCGCCAGAGTATTTTAGAATGCATGAGCGAGATGTCGCGGACTCGATTGGGGTTCGAAGCGTGAAAGTTATTGGGCTTAATTAAATTTAATAAGATCGAATAAAACCCAAAGGCATTCTCAGACTCTAATTGTGGGCCGTTGTTGGGCCAGGTCAAATAGCAGAGTCTGAGTTTGGACCGGGTCATTGGGCCGGATAGGATTGGGTCCCAAAACAATGGGCCTTTAACGGATGATGCCAATTAGGGTCAGGTCTATTTGGGGACTGTCTCAAGAGAAAGTGAATGTCTAATGCAAATATGTGCGGTACTCAATTAAATCCAGTTGGTTGTGTTACTGCGTGTAGAATACCAGGTCTACATAAAGCAGATCCTGATGAATGGGGGGGTTGGTTAGAGCAATTGTTGAATTGTTATGCCTCTTTGCTTTTGAAATTCCTGGATTACCTGCTCTGTGATTGACGCATCGTTGAGACTGTCTGAGCACCATATTTTGTGAGAATAGCATGAGTCACCGGGAGGTGTGACATGTTGGATGGGCCCTCATGCGTTGTTACGTGGGGAAATAGGTGGGATAAGGTTGTTGTGCGCCCGGACGTGCTCGACACGGGGTAGTTGGAGAGATAAGGGTGCCTACCTAGGTTTTAGCTTTGACGCTATGCGGGTTGACGCACCGGGGACGTTATTGTGCACCTGGGTCTTTGCGCGCTGGAGGCATATATGCGGGTGCATGGATTTTTGGTGATGTACATTGAGGCACAGACATCTAAGCATTTGAACATTGGCATATGGTATGCATGAGAATGAGATCTGACGCGTGATACGCTGGTTGAGACGAAACTCTGGCAATGTGAAACGAGTATTGAAAACTGAGCAATGAATATGGGGTTACGACATAGATTGAAAATTATTCATGTTATGCGAGACTGCCCTATTATATGCATGCTTGTCCGATTGGTTTGGCCTGTGTGCGTTTATGTTTTATTTTGGTACCGCTGAGATTGTTAGGTAGAGAGTGCTGATTCGCCTTAGAAATTGCCTGACATGACCATTCCAGTGAGCGTACCTCATCCTACGCGAGTTAGATGACCCGAAACCCTAGTTACTGGACAGGACCGATGTCACGCCCCTGATCCCTATTCGGGAACGCAGCATCCCGTTCCTGCGGAAGATACACCTCGCACTCGCCTGGTTTACGATATGCAACGGCCCAGGAAAATTTTCACTTCGTCGCAACTAGACGACGCGGCCTTCAACGAACTTTCATACCTGCGGAAGCGTGCCTCCTATCCATCCACACAAGCATACAAGCAAAGGGTAGCATAAACAGAGTAAATACAAACAGCATTATATACATATCAAGCGTTAGGCACAGACCCCAAAAAGAAACCACAACCTGCTGCCTAACCTACGCTCTTACTAACATCAAAATGCCAGACCAGCATCAGAAACTCAGTCCTCATCAGGCTCCTCGTCGGAATCCTCCACGGGGTCCTCTTCTGGATCCTCCTCATCGGTATCCATGGCATCGCCCTCCTCGTGGCCATCAATCTCAGATCGTCCAGGGGACGGCAACTCCTGCAGTGGGTCGGGGTCGATCACCTGGCCTCCATACTCGGCAGGCTGCAGCCAAAATGGGTCCTCTTCCATGAGTATCGGGGAATCTCGCTGGGGTCCCTCAAAGCCATGAAGGCCCTCCCTAAACCACGCCTCGAACCTATGGGGTACAAGGTAGGGTCCACCCTGATCTACTAGTACGGTCGTCACATGCCTATGCCATAGAGTAGCGTGCATGTCAAAATGGAGGGTGATGTGAGTATCCATCTGAATCGGCAGTCCAAAAAGCATCGGGGGTGCAGCCATCACTAGCGTCCAAGATCTGAAAAAGGAAGGTAACCACCACCAGTGAGTCGAGGACTCAGCAAGCTCACCACTAATCCTAGCGTAGGGTAGGGTATACAAGTGAGGTCGGTCCTAACCAGTATCTAGGGTTCAGGGTTCAGAGTCCAACCTCTCTCGATCTCCCAAGATACTATGACTCATCGTAATCAACACGAACCTCATAATAATACCAGTTATACAATGCAGACGGGCAATATCAAACAATCGGCAATCATGGCATGCAATGCTATAGGCCTCAAGCGGCCATCACGGATCCCACGGATCAGCCCGCCTATCACTCCAATTCCCATCAGGGCTCAATCTCATTGCCACACGGCAAATACCACACTGCGTTTCTGACGCCTTACGTTGGTCTCCATTTTCTCTCCATTTCCCCATCTTGGGCACATTCTCATGTCACATCTTCGGTGACTCATGCAATGCTCTGAAGGTATGCGGGGCCCAAACGATTGCATCAGTAATTCAAACACAGAGCATGCATACCAAAGTACACAAGTACAAGAACAGAGTACATCAATCGATCGTCTAATAAATCTCATGTTCATCATGCCATACGATCATAGGGTTGGTACTAAACATTCGGATTCTCGATCATCTAGGCTCGTATTAACTTTTTACTCGCGATCCGGTCATACTATTGCTCACCATAGGCGGTCCCCTAATTGAACCCATATGAACCAAGGTTTAACCTGAGTAAGGGTATAATTAATTAAGTTAAGTTCGACTAGGCCTAAGGCCCACTTCAAAAGTTGAGGTCCATTATTAAATTCTTAAATTAGAACATATGGGTTGGGCTCATTATTCTATTAATTTCGTGTGAGGCCCAAGCCCATCTTTAAGGATTTACTATTTAAGCTCATTTCCATTATTTTAAGCCCAATTTGATAACCTAAGCCCATATACACCATTGAGTTTCATACTCTAATGTTCATGGACATAAATTAGGCCCAATTTAAGTAAATTTTCGTCCATTGAGGCCCATCATTCTAATTTAAGCCCGATTTGCATCATTTCGGCCCATCTAGCTTAGCATTTAGCCCCCAAGCCCATTGGCACCCTTTTGTCCATCAATTCACGCCTAAATCCGCCCATTGCAGCCCACACAACCTATTTTGAAGCCCAATTCGATCATGGACAGCCCACTCATACAGCCCAAACCACCCTCCATTACATTAGCCTAGGGAACATGATACTTAATCACATGTATTAGCCTCTAATCACCACAACTAACCGTCTTTGCACTATATCAAACATATATACATCTAACCTAAGCCAAGGTTAGGGGTGGAGCTTACCGGAAAAGGTTGGAAACAACGTCGACAAAGGGCGGAGCAAGAACGGTCGAATAGTGGTCCACGGTCCGCGAAGGAGGAGGGGGAAAATCGGGCGGTTCACGGCTGGTGTCGGGGTTCCACGGCCCTCAACGGTCCTAATGAAAGCCTAAGGGAGTTAAAATGGCTATAGGGCGAGCGTGGAACAAGCTCGCGGAGCTCTTGCTCTCGCGGCGCAAACGACGATGACGGTAGAACGAAATGAAGAGGGGGGCTGTTCGGGGGTTTATCTCGGCTCACAAGCCATGAAATGCAAGGGAACAAGGTTGAGGAGACCTACCAAGACGACACGGAAGCTGGATGGTGGTGGATAGCCGACGGCACGGGCGGACGGCGGCGGTGGAGTCCCTTGAGCGGCCGAATGAAGAGAAAACAAGGAGAAGGAGAAGGAGATTTCGGGAGAGAGAGAGAAGTGAGGGGGGGTGGCCGGCCGAAAATGAGAAGAATGAGGGAGGAGAGAGAGAGAGTTAAGGCTTAATTCAAGTTTGAAGGAGTGAGTGGGTTAGGTGGCTTGAATAGTATTAGAATAGTGACTTGGAAGTGACTTGTACTTGACAAGTTGATGGATGGATTGATGGATTGACTTGTCTTGGAAATTGTGCCATGATGTGACTGATTGATTGACAAGACATTTGATTGATTTGACAACTGATTTGACTTGCCTCGATTTGCGTGCCAAGTGCACCGATCGGGTCTCGAGCGCGAACGAATTTTAGACAAGATTTGATTTCGATTGATCGAATCTACTCTCAAAAATCCTAATTCTACTAATCCTAAGGATTGAGCATTTACCGGGGGCATTTCAGTAATTTTCCAATTCACGTCTTGCTTCTCGACGTGCACCGGCGGTCTGCCCTTCTGGCGACATTTCTGAAACTGACTTCATTTCTTAATTGTGTTCGTCTTACCAATTCGATTGTCCGAAGTCGGATTTCATTTTGTGGTCAATTTCATTAAATAACGACTCTGTCTCTGTCTCAAACCAACGAGCGGCTGTTTGGAAAATTCTTCCCAGATAGCCTTTCCCCTTCGGTTGGTCAACTCAGGGTAGCTAATCCTGAGTGAGCGTCGATCAGAGTGTATTAACGAAGTATTTCCATTCATTTAGAATTTTCGATAATCGGGTCGAATTTTCAGACTGTCACAACCGATCCCACTAGTATACTCTATCCTACGCTAGGATTAGGGGTGAGCATGCCGAGTCCTCGACTCACTGGCGATGGTTGCCTTGTTTACAAATCCAGGACGCCATTGATGGCCACACCACCTACTCTTTTTGGTCTGCCAGTGCAGATGAAGTCTGAGGATACCCTCCATTTTGATATGCATGCCGTGATGTGGCGCCGACGTGTGACCACTGTATGAGTAGATCAGGGTGGTCCTCATTTTGTACCCCATAGATTTGAGGCATGGTTTAGGGAGGGATTGTATGGTTTCGAGGGACCCTTGAGAGACGTTCTGATTCCCATGGAAGAAGACCCTACCTTTTTGCAACTTGCCGAGTATGAAGGAGAGGTCGTCGACCCTGAGTCACTGCAGGAGTTGCCATCCCTAGGACGCACGGAGATTGATGGCCATGACGAGGGCGAGGCCATGAACACTGACCAGGAGGAGGACCCCGAGGAGGATCCTAAAGAGGACCCAAAGGAGGACTCTAAGGAGGAGCCTGAGGTTTGAGTCATGCTGACGCTGGTATGGTCTCGGGAGTTCGTATGAGCGTAGGTGTCGGGGCCATGGGTGTATTTGATTTTGGGGTCTGTACCGAACACCTTTGATATATATATTGATGTTTCGTGTATTCCCTTTTTGTGTACTACCCCAATTATTATTTGTATGCATGTATGGATAGGAGGTACACTTCCGCAGGTCGCAAGTTGGCAGGTTAATGGACGCGTCGCCTGGTCGCGATGAAGAAAAGAAACAAATTCCCTGGGCCATCGCTTACGGTTGATCAGGCGAGCGAGAGTGTATTTATATGCATGAGCGGGATGCCGCGTGCTCGAGAGGGGCTCGGGGCGTGACTCACATCAATCCATCAATCAAATCAATCCCATCATGGCACAATTTCCAAAGCCAATCAATCAAGTCCTTTTCAAGTACAAATCAAATGTCACATAAAATTTACCTAACCCCACTAATTCATTTATACCTTATTATAACAATATAATCTTTCATTTTCTCTCTCTCCTCACCATTTTTCTGCCTGCCACTCCTCCCCATCTCTCTCTCTTCCGTGCTCTCCATCTCCTTCTTCTCCTTCTTGGTTCTTCGTTCGGCCGCCCGAGCTCAGCCCCTTCCCGTCGTTACTACGCCGTCCAGCCACCATCGCCGGGCTCATCTCTACTTGGAAAGCTTCCTCTAGTCCCTCTTTTTCTCATTCCCATGGCCTTAGAGACCCCAATGAGCCCGACCCGACCTCGACTCCCTCTCTTTCTCTCTCGGCCCGCGTTAGTCCACCGCCCATTCAACGCCAAAGCCGCCGTCGTTCGGCCTCCATCCGCCACCGCCACTATCTTGTCTTCCCTTGGTAAGTCCTCCAAACTTCTTTTCCTTAAATTTCGTGACTTGGTTCCTCCCTTCAAGGCCCAACCAACCCCCGTTCCCCTTGCTTCTTCACTTGCCATTCTCGCTCCATTGGAGCTTCGACCACCAAGGCATATCCCACTTCATTCCTTGCCTTCCCTAACATGTAAAGTCCTCATTTTTAGGCCTTGGAAGTCTCTTGGAGTCGCCGAACCAGACCCCGTACCGTTCTCCCTTCCCGTTGGCCATGAGACCCAAGTAGAGCCGCTGGTGTTCTTGCCGTTGCCACCTTCAATTTCGCCACTCTCAAGTAAGCTTCACCCCTAATCTTGGCCTAGGCTTGCTGTATAAATGTATGGTTTAATGCATTAGGGGCTGATGAAGGTGATTTGGGTAGATAATGAAGGATAATGGTTAATGAGCATTAGGCTGATTGGAGGATTTAGCTATTGGACCGTGCGTGTGGGCTTGAGGGATCATATTGGGCCTTGAAATGGTTATGTGTGGGTTGCAAACGATGGGTATTGGCGTGTGGATGATTGGGCCATAAGAGGTTTATGGGCTTGGAGACTAATTCTAAGCTAAATAGACCATTTATGGGCTTTTGGGTTTATGTGGTTTCAATGTGCCTTTATTCACATGAAAATTTAAGCTTAATTGGGCCTTGATTATGGTCTTGAACACAAAATTTTAGGGCCCAATAATGTACATGGGCTTAGGGATTGAAATTGGGCTTAATTTTGTGAAAACGGGCTTTATAGGCTTAATTAAAAATATGGGCTTGGGCCTTGCACGAGATTTCATAAAATATTGGGCATAATTATATCTTAATCCTAATAACTAAATGGTGGGCTTAAAACTAGAGAGTGGGCATCAGACCCTATTGGGCTTAAATTATCTTAATGGGCTTGAATTAGAGAAGGACCCTTATGGGCCATGGTTCAAGATTTAATTTAAATTAATAAAACCCAAGAGTATCCTGATACACGAATTATGGACTGTTGATGGGCCGGGGTCTAATAACAGAGACTGGGCTTAGACCCGATCAATGGGCCTAATGGATTGGGTTCCGAAATAAATGGGTTCTAAGGATGATATAAATTTCGATTGGGTTTATTTGGGGACTTGCCTAAGAGAAAGCAAGCGATCTTATGGAAATACGTGGGGTATCCAGTTGAATCCTGTTGACTGAGAAATACGTGGGGTACCGGGTGTATATGTAGCCTAACCCGGTGAATGCCTGCTCTGTGATATATATACTATTTGAAATTGTCTGAGTACAATGTGATTTAAGCATGGCATGGGTCACTGTGAGACGTGGCAATGGTTAGATGGGCCCTAATGCGTGTTACACGGGGAACTGGAGCGATAAGTGTGACAGTCTGAAAATTCGACCCATTTTATCGGAATTTCTAAATGAATGGGAACACTTTGTTAAAACGAGTCTTCTAAATGAATGGAAACACTTCATTATTACACTTTGATCGACGCCCACTCATGATTAGCTACCCTGGGATGACTGACTGAAGGGGAAAAGGTTACCTGAGGATAATTTCCCAAACAGCTGCCCATTAGTCTGAGACTGAGACATAGTCGGTATCTAATAAAATTGACCACAAAATGAAATCCGACATCGGACAATCGAATTAGAAAGATAAACACAATGAGGAAATGAAATCGGTTTCAGAAACGTCGCCAGAAAGACAGACAGCCGGTGCACGTCAAGAAGCAAGACGTGAATGGAAAATTACCGAAATGCCCCCGGTAAATGCTCAGTTCTTGGAATTAGCAAAATTAGAATTTTTGAGAGTGTATACGTTAGACCGAAACCAATTTCAGTCCAGATTTCGTTCGTACTCGGGACCCGATCGGTGCACTTGGCACGTAAATCAAGACAAATCAAATCTATTGTCAAATGAATTATGTGTCACATCAATTAATCATCACATCCATCAATCAATCAAGGTCCAATTTCCAATGGAAATCAAATCTTGTCAAGAGTACAAGTCTTATCATAGTCACTATTCCTTAAACCTAACCCCACTATAAGCTTACTTCATATTATTTTCATTTTCTTTTTATCTCTCCCTCCCTTATAATTTTCGGCCGGCTCCCTCTCTCTCCTTTCCCCTTCATTCTTCCCAACTTTTTCCTCTTCTTCCTTCTCTTTCTCGTGCCGTCTCTGTCCGCCCGTGAACGCTGTCCTGTCGCCGCCGTTCGAGCTCCTCCGCCATCACCATCCTTCCATCTTCATTTGGTGAAGTCCTCAACCCCTTTTCTTCTCATTTTCGTGGCCATTGGAAGCCCGACCCGACCTGCTCTAACTCTCTCTCTCTCTCGGCTGGTTAGTGTACCGCCTTGAACCGCCACCGTCCGCCACTTTTCCGGCCGCCATCACCACCGTCCAGCCCTCTAACTCCCTTGGTAAGTTCCCCTAGCCTCTCTTTTCTTCATTTCCGTGGCATTTGAAGCCCTCTTGGACTCCGACCAGACCCAATCTTCCCTTGTAGGCCGCGAGCTCTCTTTAGGCCGCCGAAGACCCTTGCCGTTCCATCGCCATTTTCGGCCCTATTAGGTAAGTTCCACTCCTAATCTTAACCTAGGCTAACCGTATATGTGTGTGGAAGTTGGTATTAAGGACTGATGATGGTAATTAGGGAGTGTAATGAGTAATTAGGCTTAATGGGATTTAGACTAATTGTGGGTATGTGTATGGGCCGAACATGTGGGCTGGTGGTATTTGCATTTGGGCCTTAAAATGTTAATTATGGGCTGTCAAGGTTGAGTTGGGCGTGTAGGAGACAAGCCACGAGAAGTTATTGGTCTTAGGGGTTTAAATTCCAAGCTAATTGGGCCAAATTGACATTTGTGGACTTAAATAAAGAATAGTTGGCCTTAAATGGGCGAAAATTTGAGTTAATTAGGCCTTAATTATAGTCTTGAATATAAAATTTTAGGTTCCATTAATGTACATGGGCTTAGGGGTTGAAATTAGGCCTAAAAATGCTTAAATGGGCTTAATAAGTTTATTTTAAAATATAGGCTTGGGCCCCATCCGAAAATTAACAAAAAATAATGGGCCTTAAAGTAATTAATTAATTATAATTAGATTATAGGCTCGTGAATAGTAATTGGGCCTTAAACTCTAATGGGCTTAATTTACTTAATGGGCCTAAAATGTAAGAATGGATTATTGGGCTTGGTAATTGGGTTTAATAAAATTCAATAAGATTATTCAGGGACCCAAAAGTAACTTCAAACTTTAAATTGCGAGCCGAAGCCAGGCCGGGATTGAGTAATGAAGACCAAGTTGAGCCGAGCCTTCAAGCCTGATTTGACTGAGTTCTGAAACAGACGAATCCTAAAGGTAAAGTGTATCACCATTGGGTTATTTGGGTGCCTGATTTGACTGAGTTCCCCTTCGTTCCCCATCATTTTGGAATTTGGTTAAAAAATGTCTCCTTGGGTCCACATCAAATCCAAAGGTTTTATTGACTCACGTTCCTTTATATCGACGTGACTGGACTTACCGTGGACCCAATCGTAATTCACCAGTCATCAATAAGAGAATCCGATGAGCTCCTGAAAATCAAGAAATATCATACCAGAACTACGCCACTGAGGAATCGTCTAACTACTTGCTGGATTTGGTCAAACCTATGTGCTTCATAGCAAGAACCATTAGTCGGCCGTCCAGCTACTGGTCTTGGTAGATAGATGAGATAATATTTTAAAGGGGCTACCGAAAGATGATGGGGAACGAAGGGGAACTTCCGCTAGGAATAAAATAAAGAAGTAGGTGGAGGCCACTATCAAGGAGACAAGTGAAAGCTGGTGGAGGGGGATGAAAAAAAAATATAAAAAAAATCGAGGGAGGAGCGGAGGTGAGGAAAAAATGCGAAGGAAGGATAGGGAGGGGGAGGCCCGTCGTCCGCAATCCGGAGGAGTTCTGCCAAGATCCTGAAGACAACAACCTCAGCATCCGAGAGGGGATTCACTTGGTCTAGGAACGAGGGATAGAGGGCCAAGACGAAGAGGAGATATCGGGTTCTTTTGTCATTTGAGATCGATGCCTCGAATTGCCGAGATGCTTCCAGCGAAGCATGAGAGGGTCCCTGAAGATTTAAAAATGGTGGTGAAGTGGCGTACTCCTCATTTTCAATGACCATCCCTCGAGTGTAAGTGCCGGTCTGGCTGTCTGACACTGAGCTTTCCTCAGAGAGAAAATCCAGTAGCTTCATTAGTTCGTGTCCTTACTCCGATACTCACTATCTCATATGAGGAAGGCTAAGGGTTTATGGGCGGCGATAGGATGGAGGAATGGCTTCTTGGTACGGGAACAAAAGACACGAGTAGGCTAACAGTGTAGGTCTGGGCAGAATCGAAGAAAATTTGGGGAGTTTCCTTCCATGCTATGCTACTAGAGTGACTACTTTCGGAATCTTTGTAGTGACACAAGTGTTCATCGGGCCAATTGGAGAGACGGAGCATATCGTTTATGCGCTCATTCAGATCATTAGCTTGCGATTTGCCAATGGAATAATTTGGGCACGCCAACTGCAACTAAAACATTAGGTAGACAAGCGTTTGCTGCCAAGCAATACCACATGTTAGGTATTTACTTGCGAAGATCTTGGATCATCAAGCTGGTCACCGCAACGACCTTGGTCCTGGTCTTCGTCTACTCCTCGTTGCCGCCGTGATCGGCATTGTTGTAGGCGTTAATTCTTGCCTATGTGGCCGGAACTCTGACGTTTCCACCATCACGTCAACGACCCTCGCCATCCTCAAGTCCTCATGCAGCTCCACGCTCTACTAAAACCTTTGTCACTCCACCCTCGCTGTCCCTGGAGGTGCCGCGGGCCTCGGCATCGAGAAGGACGTGATCGTGGCGTCGCTCAACATCACCACCATTGCCGGGAAGCACAATTCCTTCACCGTCGAGGAACTCCTGAGAAAGAGAAGCAAGAGCTTAACGACAAGGGAGGAGAGGGCACTCCACGATCGCCTCGAGACTATCGGCGAGACTCTGGACGAGCTCCGGGAGGCGGCACGGGACCTAAACTCGTACCCAAGCGCAGCGAAGTCGTTGACACAGCATGTCGATAACATGAAGACATCGATGAGTGCGGCGATGACGAACCAGGAGACATCCTTGGACAGGTTCTAGTACGAGGATGCCAACCAGCACGTGTGGGGGTCGCTGGCGGAGGGGCAGGTCCACATGGAAAAAATGTGCAGCAACGCACTTGCGATGATCAAGAACATGGCCGATGCAGACATGGAGGTAGAGCGAATGGCAGAGGCAAATCGGAAGATGCTTAAGGAAGAGGATCGAGTTCAAAGTAACAAGAATGGGCGGCTGGATTGGCTGTTGGCTGGGGACAGGAAGCTGATGCAGTCGACCGTGGTGACTCCGGACGTGGTAGTGGAAGCGGACGGAAGCAGAACCCACAAGACGAGCAAGACAAGGTGAGAAAGAGACAGCAAGTTTTGCAATATGGGAACCCAGACAAGGCATCCGAATTTGGGTCTAGAGGGATCCTTCGCTGGTCCAAGCGGAGAAGTATTTTGGGGTCAAAAGTATGGGAGTGCTCTCTTAAGAGTGTGCGCTTGGAGCATCAAGAAGTCGATCTGGCCAAGCTAAAGAAGGTCATCTAAAGAGTTTTAAGACATGCATGGTCTCGTCATGCATGCTTACAACTCAGAATATGCTAACCTGCGTGTGGACCGCTCGGGCTTATACAATGCTCTATGTGCTTTAATGAGTGGGGACTATGTAAAGTCTCCCAACAATTCAAAGGCTTACCAATACTTACCCACTGAAGAAGTAACGCTATCCTGGAGAATCTGATGATGTGGCCGCCAATGGTCATCATTCATAACACAATTACTGGAAAGAATAAAAAATGGTTACATGGAGATGGAAGGATAGCATGCTAAGAGAGAGAGCATGTAATGAGACACCAAGAGTCTCATGCTGATGTCCTCTCACACATTCATGATGTTCTCTGATACCTGAATCATCCCCAGCCCTCGTGGTGAAGCAGCTCGGTGGTGACGTGCCGGGTGAAGACGTTCTTGTCAAACCCCAGATCAAATGATTGCAGCTTGACCTCCGCAGTAGTTGGCGCAGTTCCAACCTGAGACTCATCAACCCGCTCTTCGATCTGACGGTCCTTACCAGATCTACGACTATCTCCTTCATGTGACGGAAGATGCTAAAGTCTCTCTCGGAAATAAGGATCAAGTGCAATGCGCTGAACCCACGTGTGACCTTGTCTAAGGAATCCTTGGCCCAATGCAACATTTACAAGACCAAGGAGTCAAACCCGGGATGCTATGTTGCGGTCAAAGGGCACACCAGCGACTACCCTCCTCGTATCACCCTCTCCTTCGTCACCAGTGTCGAGGGGTTTCCAATGACACCCTCATCATTACCCAGAGTACAAAAAATGCGATCTCGGAGAAGGGTCAGCACTTGGAGACGGAGTAGATGTTTCGCAAGTGCCGCGAGACCTGACCCGTCGTCATCCCCTAAAAGGAATTACACTAGTGCGTGCCTGGCACTAAGCCAATGGAGGCAGAGTAGCATCAAATGACGCCATGGCTTCTCTTATTCGTGAATGTGGATGAACAGCGAGAACCATCGGCTAAAATAATGTGGCTGAACCTACCGTGTTGCCAAGATGGGAATGACTACTAGAAGTGTTTTGCTGGTAATTCGGCATCAAGAAAGAGGTCAACTTTTATTTCTTGGTCACTGGAATCCTCGTCTTCACACTCCTCGCGTCTTACTCGTCCATTAGTGCCATCATTCCTCTTATCTTCGCCGATGGTGCCACCATGGTTAAGGAAGTGAATGGAAGAATCTGAGAATATGGAGCTAGTAAAGCTTCTTTGCTACAATAGAAGGGAGCGTCCAGATATAGCAGCTTATGGAAAGTCCAGACTCTTACATTTACTACGCTTGGAGAAGCTCTCTCCAGAGCTGGCCCCTTGTTTCCAACTATCATATAGCAACCAATTATCAAGCGGCTTTACGCGGATTTCTTTCTACATATGGCCTGATAAGTAGTCGACTGCAACATAATTTCCCAATTGCTAGTTGGGGAGAGAAGGAAGTTAGTTCTGGGGGCTCAGGTTCAAGAGCAATGGGCCGTCGAAGAATTGGTGGTACTGAGCTACTGAATCACTTGTTGAGGTTCTGTAGAGTGGCGCTGGGAGGGTAGGATTCTTTTTGGATATTACGCTTTGGTTGGAGAGTGCAGATATTGCAAATTTCAAGAGTAACATTGTGACGCAAAGTTCGTCCCCTTCTCTGACTCGATCGATGCCTATTGGAAGCACCATGCAGAATTCAATTTCCGCTGGGGAGTTGGAGGTAGTAAAGGAAGAAGTAGGATTCCAAGCTGCGGCAAGTGGATTTCATTAACTTGGAAAAGTTCCAGGTTAAAGCATAGACTCATCAGCTAAATATGTGACAATACGAAGATGGTGAGTCAGACCAGCGGTGGCGTTCAATCCGAACCGGTGACGGCTTGATGGGATCAACTCAAGGAGGCCGACTTGAGGTTGCTTGAAGACAAAAGGAGTGCTACCTCGACAGGAAGAAACGTCGTTGCCGCGACGTTGTACTGATGTTGGTCCTTGGTGGACCAGTCACGTTGGAGAACGCGTCCTCGTGTAGGGGGAAACGATCTCACGCGAAAGAAGACCTCCAGGTTAGAACCCTCCTTTTTTTTTTATTGGTTTTGGACCGATTAGTGGGCATAATTAGGCTTGATAGGATTTCGGACTGATTAGTGAGTCTACTTTGGCTTGGTATTAATTCTGGAGTTCGGCCAGATGTAGGACTAATTTTACCTTTGGGCCGCCCAAGTGGGCTGTTTTGAGTAAAAAGAAAAGAGAGAACTAGCTTGGGCCAAGTATAGGGGGGTTACGGGCGAAAAGAATGAAAAAAAGGTAAGAGAAGAATTCTCGTTCTTGGAGGCCCTGTTTGAGACCAAAAGAAAAGAGCATCTGAGAATAAATAATAATAATAATAATAATACTAATAATAATAATAGAGAGAATAAAAATGATAATAATAAAATAAATAATAATAATAAATGAATGAATATCCAAAGAAAGAGAGAAAAGAAAAAATCATAAAAAAAAAAATTAATTAAAAAAATGATAAAAAAAATTCATAATAATTCTGAAAAATTCTTAGAAATTGTAGGAAATAAGGAATGACCACATTCAACTGGTTTAACCCATTTTCACTCCCTAATCCTTGAAAAGTGACCATTTTACCCTTCTGGTCAGTTGACCCAAATATTTCTAAATCACCCCAAATGAATTTTCATGAAATTAGTATCGAAAGGGCGTTGAGTAATCTAGCGTAACCAAGTCCCTGAACTCATTTTCTCTGGTTCGCAGAAATAAATTAGTTCTCCTGCTAATTTATTTAGGTTTCTAATTGACCTACCAAGAACGATTAGTGGCGACTCCAAATCTTAAAATCATCTAAACAAAAACTAAAGTTGTGATTCGGTAGAGCTTGGGAGGGTCCGCGTTAGGTTAGTTAGTCTAATTAACCTGATAATCCGTTAACCCGATCGAAAAAAAATTATTAGGGTCGCGACAAGGATCCACTGGGATCAGTTCGGGAAATTCTAAATGCTTACATTCGCCTTTGCATATTGTATTGCTAGAATTGCCTAATGACTGCCCGTTTGCATGTTATCCTCTTACTCTATTTCATGTCGTTCGTCCATTTTCGCGTTGGGGACGGGTATCTATGACCAGTGAGGCTACTAGAACTAGGTGAGCTAAAGCCCTATGTTACGCCCCGAATCCCAATCGGGCACGCGGCATCCCGTTCCTGCGGAAGATTCTCACCTCGCTCGTCCGGTTTACGATACGCGATGGCCCAGGAGAACCTATCGTCGCGACCAGACGATGAGTCCATCATCTAGTTCTCGAACCTGCGGAAACGTGCCTCCTAACCATACATACATACATACAAAACGGTGGGGTAGAATGAACAGAATAAACACAACAACAATATATATACATATCGTAACATCAGCGTTAGGTACAGACCCCAAAAAGAAACCACAACCTACAGTCAAACATACGCTCTCACTAACATCAAAATACTAGACCCGCATCGGGGACTCAGTCTTCCTCAGGCTCCTCCTCCTCGGGATCCTCCTCAGGGTCCTCCTCTGGATCCTCCTCGTCGGTATCCATGGCATCGCCCTCCTCGTGGCCATCAATCTCGGAACGTCCAGGAGACGGCAACTCCTGCACTGGGTCGGGGTCGATCACTTGGCCTCCATACTCGGCAGGCTGCAGCCAAAATGGGTCCTCCTCCATGGGTATCGGAGAGTCTCGCTGAGGTCCCTCAAAACCATGTAGGCCCTCTCTAAACCACGCCTCGAACCTATGGGGTACAAGGTAGGGTCCACCCTGATCTACTAGTACAGTCGTCACGTGCCTATGCCACAGCGTAGCATGCATATCAAAATGGAGGGTGATCTGAGTATCCATCTGAATCGGCAACCCAAAAAGCATCGGGGGTGCAGCCATCACTGGCGTCCAGGATCTGAAAAGGAAGGTAACCACCACCAGTGAGTCGAGGACTCAGCAAGCTCACCACTTATCCTAGCGCAGGGTAGGGTATACAAGTAGGGTCGGACCTAACCAGTATCTAGAGTTCATGGTTCAGAGTCCAAACACTCTTCGTTCTCCCCAGTTGCTAAATCCTGACGTATAATCAACGCGAAACACTTAGCAATACAAATTACACAACACAGACGGGCAATATCGAGCAATCAGCAATCATGTCATGCAAATGCAGCGGGCCTCAAACGGCCATCACGGATCCCAATGGATCAGCCCTTCTATCACTCCAATTCCCATCAGGGCTCATTCTCAGTGCCACACGGCGAATACCACACTGCATTTCTAACGCCTTACGTTGGTCTCCCTTTTCTCTCCATTTCCCCTCTAGGCACATTCTCATGTCACATCTCTGGTGACTCATGCAATGCTCTGAATGAATGCGGGGCCCAAAAGATTGCATCAGGAATTCAAATACAGAGCAGGCATGCCATAGTACACAAGTACAAGAACAGAGCATATCAATTGATCATCTAAGAAATCTCAGGTTCATCATGCCATACTATCATAAGACTAGTACCACACACTCGGATTCTCGATCATCTAGGCTCGCCTTAACATATTACTCGCGATCCTGTCATACTATTGCTTACCATAGGCGATTCCCCAATCGAACCCACATGAACCGAGGTTTAACCTAAGTAAGGGTCTAATTAATTAATGTTAAGTTCGACTGGGCCTAAGGCCCGCTTCAAGATTTGAGGCCCATGATTTATTTCTTATATTAAATGTATGGTTTGGGCCCATTATTATATTCAAATTCGTGCAAGGCCCAAGCCCAATATTTAAAGTAGGTTTAGGAAGCCCATTTTGGCCCATTTAGGCCCAATTGGATAACTCAAGTCCATACCCATCATTAGGTTTCATATTTTAATATTCAAGATTAGAAATTAGGCCCAATTTAAGTGAATTTTCGTCCATTGAGGCCCACCATTACAAATTAAGCCCAACTTGCCTCAATTTGCCCCAACTAACTTAGAATTAAGCCCCTAAGCCCATGTGTACTATTGGGCCTCATATTTTAACATTCAAAACATAATTTATGCTCAATTAAATTAGAATTTTCGTGCATTAGGGCCCACTAGCAAGATTTAGGTTCAATTAAATTAGTTAAGCCCAATTAGTCTAGAATTGGGCCCCTAAGCCCAACCACATTACTTTGGCCCGCTATGTTACACGCCTAAGTCACCATTTCAGCCCACCAATCATGTTTTCAAGGCCCATTTAGATTATTAACTTCGTCCATTAGCAAACCCATTAGAGTATTTTAGGCCCGTTAGCTTGTTTTAGGTTGAAATGGTCCAAATTTAGCCCCGAGGCCCAATTATTTCACACGGCCCACAGTCCATACGCCCACATCACTCATTTGCAGCCCAACATGCATGGTTTCTAGCCCCCTTCAAGTCGTCAAGCCCATGTTTTAACCCAACAAACTAATCACCTAAACTAGCACAACTAGCTTAAGCCTTAATCATGCAAATTCCTCTATACATCATCATGGACAGCCCTCTATATCACATCCCACATACGTATACTACTAACCTAAACCAAGATTAGTAGTAGAGCTTACCTATCTCGGCTCGGGACGACGACGAAGACGGCAAGGGCAACGGACGGCCGAACGGAGCTCACGGCCGACGGGAAGGAACGGTGACTTGGCGGCTGATCCGGGCTGTTCGAGGGGCTCCAAGGGTCCTATTAGAATGGTTTTAGGTGTTAGGAAAGTTGAGGAAACCAGCGGAACAAGCGCCTAAGGCCGAGGCTCCATTGAACCAAAAATGCCGAGCAAAACGTCAAAGGAGGAAGGGGCTGGTCCGGGTTGGTTTCGGGGTCTCTAGGCCACGAAAATGAGAGGGAGAGGGCTTAGAAGACTTACCAAGACGAGCCAAGTGAGAGAGAGAGCCGACGGTGATGAATGGCGACGACGGAGGCGGTGGAACGGGTGGCGGTACTCCACGGGCGGCCGAATGGAGGAAGAATGAGAGGAAAAAGAAGGAGAAATGAAGGAGAGGGGAGAGAGAGAAGGGGTGGCCGAAAGTTTAAGAGGGGGAGGAGAGAGAAAGGATTATCCAAAATTCAAATAAATGGTAGGTGGGATTAGGTGGAATAGTGTATTGGATGAGACTTGTACCCTTGACTTGTACTTGGATTAGACTTGATAGATTTGCATGGGAACTTGTGCCATTGTTGATTGATGGATTGACAAGACATTGATTGATTTGACAACTGAATTGACTTGCCTCGATTTGCGTGCCAAATGCACCGATCAGGTCCCAAGCGCGAACGAAATTTAGACAGGATTTGATTTCGATTAATCGAATCTACTCTCAAAAATCCTAATTCAACTAATTCTAAGGACTGAGCATTTACCGAGGGCATTTCGGTAATTTTCCAATCACGCCTTGCTTCGCGATGTACACTGGCTGTCTGCCCTTCTGGCAGCGTTTCTAGAAATGACTTCATTTCTTAATTGTGTTTATCTTACTAATTTGATTGTCCACTGTTGGATTTCATATTGTGGTCAATTTCATTAAATAACGACTCTGTCTCTATCTCAGACCAATGGGCGGCTGTTTGGGAAATTCTTCATAGATAACCTTTCCCCTTCGGTTAGTCATCTCAGGGTAGCTAATTCTGAGTGAGCGTCGATCAGAGTGTATTAACGAAGTATTTCCATTCGTTTAGAACTTTCGATGACTGGGTCGAATTTTCAGACTGTCACACCCTAGTTACTGGATAGGACCGAACCTACTCGTGTACTCTTTCCTATACTAGGATTAGTGGTGAACTTGCTGAGTCCTTAACTCATTGGCAGTGGTTGCCATGTTTACAGATCCAGGACGCCAGTATGGCCGCGCCCCCTATCCTTTTTGGTCTGCCAGTGCAGATAGAGTTAGAGGTTACCATCCATTTTGATATGCATGCTGTGATGTGGCGCCGTCATTTGACCACAGTTTGGGTAGATCAGGGTGGTCCACATTTTGTGCCCTATAGGTTCGGGGCCTGGTTTAGAGAGGGTCTGTATGGTTTTGAGGGACCGTAGAGAGACGCCCCGATACCTATGGAGGACGATCCCTTCTTCTTACAGCCTACTGAGTATGGGAGAGAGGTGATCGATCCTGAGCCACTACACGAGTTGCTGTCCCTAGGGCGCTCAGAGATCAACGGCCACGATGAGGGCGAGGCGATAGACACCGACGAGGAAGACCCCAAGGAGGATCTAAAGGACGACCTAGAGGAGGACCCCGAGGAAGATCTTGAGGAGGAGCCAGAGGATTGAGCCAGATGTGGGTGGTTTAGTTTCTTTTTGAAACCGAGTGAGCGTAGGTGTCGAGACCATAGGCTGTATTTTCTTTTGGGAGTCTGTACCTAACGCTTCTCGATATGTATATATTGGTGTTTATGCTCCTCTCTACTTTGTGTACTGCCTCGATCTTTGTATGTGTGCATGTATGTGTAGGAGGCACGCTTCCGTAGATTTCTGGTTGGCAGGTAATGAACTCGCTGCCTGGTTGCGACGAAGAAAAGAAAATTTCTTAGGTAGTCGCGTATGGTTGATTGGGAGAGCGAGAGTGTATTTGTATCCGATTGCACCGAACGGGATGCTGCGTGCTCGATTGGGGTTCGGCGCATGACAAACGGGGGTTGGCCAGGCTTTGAAGGGAGGAACCAAGTCACGAAATTTAAGGAAAAGAAATTTGGAGGACTTACCAAGGGAAGACAGGATGGTGGCGTGGCGGATGGAGGCCGAACGACGGCGGCTTTAGCGTTGAATGGGTGGCGGACTAGCGCTAGCCGAGAGAGAAAGAGAGGGAGTCAAGGTCAGGTCGGGCTCATGGGGGTCTCTAAGGCCACGGGAATGAGAAAAAGAGGAATTAAAGGAAGCTTACGAAGTGGAGATAAGGCCGGCGATGGTGGCTGGACGGCGTGGCAATGACAGGAAGGGGCTGAGCTCGGGCGGCCGAACGAAGAACCAAGAAGGAGAAGAAGGAGATGGAGAGCACGGAAGAGAGAGAGATGGGGAGGAGTGGCCGGCGGCAAAATGGTGAGGGGAGAGAGAAAAATGAAAGATTATATTGTTATAATAAGGTATAAATGAATTAGTGGGGTTAGGTGAATTTTATGTGACATTTGATTTGTACTTGAAAGGACTTGATTGATTGGCTTTGGAAATTGTGCCATGATGGAATTGATTTGATTGATGGATTGATGTGACATCTGATTTGACTTGCCTCGATTTGCGTGTCAAATGCACCGATCTGGTCCCGAGCGTGAACGAACTTCAGACTGGAATTGGTTTCGTTCTACCGTATTCGCTCTCGAATAATTCTAATTTATCTAATCCTAAGGATTGAGCATTTACCGGGGGCATTTCGGTAATTTTCCATTCACGTCTTGCTTCTCGACGTGTATCGACTGTCTGCCTTTCAGGCGACGTTTTTGAAACTGAATTCATTTCTTCATTATGATCATCTTAATACTTTGATCATCCAGTGTCGGATTTCATCTTGTCGTCAATTTTATTAAATACCATCTCTGTCTTAGTCTCAGACCAACGGGTGGCTGTTTGGGGAAATTTTCCCAGGTAGCCTTTCCCCTTCGGTTAGTCATCCCAAGGTAGCTAATCCTGAGTGAGCGTCAACTAGAGTGTACTAATAAAGTGTTTCCATTAATTTAGAAATTCCGATAAATTGGTCGAATTTTCAGACTATCACATCTTTCGGGGAGCTACAAGTCACGAAAATGGAGGGAAAGACACTTGGAAGACTTACCAAGGTGAGTGGAGGAAGATGGGTGGCCAGTGGTGGCGGAGCTAGGGCGAAACGGTGGCGGCGACGGGCGGCGTTCACTGGCAGCTAGAGCGAACGAGGGAGAGAGGGACGGTGAGGTCTGGTTGTGATCATCCAAGGGCCAAATGACCACGGAAATGAAGAGATAAGGGACTTGAGAGGCTCACCTAGGCGGGGTCTTTGTCACGCGCCGAATCCCCTATCGGACACGCGGCATCCCGTTCCTGCTAAATATTCTCATTCAGCGGTCGCCATGTTTACGATATACGACGGCCCAGGAAATCCTTTCGTTGCGACCAAACGATGCGTCCTTCATCGAACTCTCGTACCTACGGAAACGTGCCTCCTAACCATATATGCATACATACAAAATGGTGGGGTAGTACGAACAGAATAAACACAAACAATAATATATACATATCATAACATCAGCGTTAGGTACAGACCCCCAAAAAGAAACCACAACCTACGGTCGAAACCTACGCTCACACTAACATCAAAAGCCACACCAGGACCAACGGAACTCAGTCCTCCTCAGGCTCCTCCTCCTCGGGGTCCTCCTCTAGGTCCTCCTCATCGGCGTCCATGGCATCACCCTTCTTGTGGCCGTCAATCTCAAAACGTCCAGGAGACGGCAACTCCTGCAGTGGGTCGGGGTTGATCACCTGTGACAGTTTGAAAATTCGACCCAAATATCAGAATTTCTAAATGAATGGAAATGCTTCGTTAATGCACTCTGATCGACGCTTACTCAGGATTAGCTACCCTGAGACGACTAACCGAAGGGGAAATGCTATCTGGGAAGAATTTCCCAAACAGCCGCCCCTTGGTCTGAAATAGAGACAGAGTCGTTATTTAATGAAATTGACCACAAAACGAAATCCGACTTTGGACAATCGAATTAGTAAGATAAACACAATTAAGAAAGGAAGTCAGTTTCTGAAACGCTGCCAGAAGGGCAGTTAGCCGGTGTACGTCGAGAAGCAAGACGTGCTTGGAAAATTACCGAAATGCTCTCGGTAAATGCTCAGTCCTTAGAATTAGTTGAATTAGGATTTTTGAGAGTAGATTCGACTAATCGAAATCAAATCATGTCTGAAATTCGTTCGCGCTCGTACCCGATCGGTGCATTTGGCACGCAAATCGAGAAAAGTCAAATCAGTTGTCAAATCAATCAAAAGTCTTATCAATCAATCAATCACATCATGGCACAAGTTCCCATGCAAATCTTTCAATCAAAGTCAAGTACACTTGTCTTCCATCAAAGTACACATCATGTCACTATTCCATAAACCTACTCCCACTAACTCCTTCAAACTTGAATTAAGCCTTGCCATCTCTCTCTCCTCCGTCATTCCCTCACTCGGCCGAACTCCATCTCTCCCTCTCCTCCATTTTCTTCTTCGTTTTCTCCTTCCCCGCCGGTGCTCCCCTCCCGTCGTCCGCCTCCAGTCGCCACCGTCCACCATCACCTTGGCGTCACTTGGTAAGCCTCCTTGGCCGTCCTCTCTTCATCTTGTAACCTTGGAGTCGCCCCGATCTCACCTCACCGTCCCTCTCTCTCACGGTTCCTTCTTGAAGCCGCCCGACGCCGTCCGTCGTTCCCCCGCCGTCCGGCCAAGCCAGCTGCTGCCGTCCGTTCCCATCTCTTGGTGAGTGTCTCAGCTACCTCTCCATCAAATTTCGTGACTTGACTCCCCCATTTGCTACCCGAAACAGCCCCATTTCCCTTCGATGCTCCCTTTGTCGTTTCGCTCCATTTTGAAACCCGGTCAAGTCACCTTGCCTTCTCATGGTTCCTTACTTATATTGGCACGTGAAATCTTCATTCTAGGTCCTTGGGGAGCCGTTGGAGCCGCCGAAACCAGACCCCGAAGCCGACCATCCACTCTTGGCGGAGAGCTCATTCGGCCAATCCTTGCTCCGCCGTCCGTTGTTGTTTAATTTGGTCCAACCTAGGTAAGCTCTACTACTAATCTTGGCCTAGGTTGGTGGTATATGCATGTAGGATGAAGTTTCAAGGGCTGGTTATGCTAATTAGGGGGTTAGAATGTGATTAAGGTTAGAATTAACTCAAGCTAAATTGGTGAGAACTTGATTGGACCAAACATGGGGGCTGTTGGTATTTGAATTAGGTCGCGAAACGTTGAATATGGGCTGCATATCGCTTTTTGGGCGTGTGGAATGAAGGGCCAAAGAATGCCAATGGGCTTAATTCTAAGCTAGTTGGGCCAAAATGAGGCAAATTGGGCTTAATTTGTAATGGTGGGCCTTAATGGACGAAAATTCACTTAAATTGGGCATAATTTCTAATCTTGAATATTAAAATATGAAACCTAATGATGGGTATGGGCTTGAGTTATCAAATTGGGCCTAAATGGACCAAAATGGGCTTTCTAAACCTACTTTAAATATTGGGCTTGGGCCTTGCACGAATTTGAATATAATAATGGGCCCAAACCATACATTTAATTTAAGAAATAAATCATGGGCCTCAAATCTTGAAGTGGGCCTTAGGCCCAGTCGAACTTAACTTAATTAATTAGACCCTTACTTAGGTTAAACCTCGGTTCATGTGGGTTCGATTAGGGGATCGCCTATGGTAAGCAATAGTATGACAGGATCGCGAGCCTAGATGATCGAGAATCCGAGTGTGTGGTACTAGTCCTATGATAGTATGGCATGATGAACATGAAATTTCTTAAATGATCAATTGATATGCTCTGTTCTTGTACTTGTGTACTATGGCATGCCTGCTCTGTATTTGAATTCCTGATACAATCTTTTGGGCTCCGCATACATTCAGAGCATTGCATGAGTCACTAGAGATGTGACATGAGAATGTGCCCAGATGGGAACTGGAGAGAAAAGGGAGACCAACGTAAGGCGTCAGAAACGCAGTTGTGACATTGGCCGGATGGCATTGTTGGATCTGCCCTGATGGGATTTGGAGTGATAGGCGGGTTCGATCCATTATGGCCGGTTGAGGCCCGAGCATGATCCGTAGGATCCGATATGGCCGTTTGAGGCCTGCATCACTGCATATGGCATCTTGGTTGATTGTCTGTCATTGCTGTCAGCTTTGTACGAACTGCGTTGCTTTGCGTTATACGTTGGGACTCGGTGACTAGGGAGATCGAAAGTGCCTGAACCTTGGATCATGAACCCTAATACTTTGGTTAGGACCGACCCCACTTGTATACCCTAACCTACGTTAGGATTAGTGGAGAGCTTGCTGAGTCATCGACTCACTGGTGGTGGTTACCTTCCTTTTCAGATCCTGGACGCCAGTGATGGCTGCACCCCCGATGCTTTTTGGATTCCCGATTCAGATGGATACTCAGATCACCCTCCATTTTGATATGCATGCGACGCTGTGGCATAGGCACGTGACGACTGTACTCGTAGATCAGGGTGGACCCTACCTAGTGCCCCATAGGTTCGAGGCTTGGTTTAGAGAAGGCCTTCATGGTTTCGAGGGACCCCAGCAAGACTCTCCGATACCCATGGAGGAGGACCCATTCTGGCTGCAGCCTACCGAGTATGGAGGCTAGGTGTTGACCCCGACCCACTGCAGGAGTTGTCGTCCCCGGGACGATCTGAGATCGATGGCCACAAGGAGGGCGATGCCATGGATACCGATGAGGAGGATCCAGAAGAGGACCTCGTGGAGGATTCCGAGGAGGAGCCTGAGGAGGACTGAGTCCCTAATGCTGGTCTAGTATTTTGATGTTAGCGAGAGCATAGGTTTGACTGTAGGTGGTGGTTTCTTTTTGGGGTCTGTACCTAACGCTGATGTTATGATATGTATATATGTTGTTGTTTGTGTTTATTCTGTTCGTACTACCCCACCGTTTTGTATGTATGCATGTATGGTTAGGAGGCACGTTTCCGCAGGTACGAGAGTTCGATGAAGGGCGCATCGTCTGGTTGCGACGATAGGTTTTTCCTAGGCCGTCGCGTATCGTAAACCTGACGAGCGAGATGAGAATCTTCCGCAGGAACGGGATACCGCGTGACCGATAAGGGATTTGGGGCGTGACATCCCAGTTCGAGTGGTATCAGAGCCAGGTTCAGCTCGATATGAGACCGTTCGAGGTTGTGGAGTGATAAGGATGTTGATTCTGGGGTAGTTAGGTAGACAGACCCTAGACTTAAAGGTAGGAAAGGGTACAATGCATGAATTGATTGGCGCATGTGAATGCTTAGTCCAATAGGTTGCCTAGAGTAGACTGAGGCAGAGGTATTCTGAACTAAGTTGCAGGTGCGTCAGGACCTGAGGTAAGGTTCTAAGGCATAGCCCCGTGAGTTGGGCGTTTGATTGCTGATTACAGAATGGGTTAACTTGTTAGGCGCTGCTTGTGTTTGTATGCCTAGTCGGCTGTCGCGCGCTGCTTGACCATCATGCATTGCACGGGTTTTTGCATTTAAAGAAAAATGAGTTTGGAAAGGAAAAGGGTTTAGAAATGAAAACGATTTAAATTTGGGAAATACATGCATCTCATGTTGTTAGATTTGGTGACCGTCAGCCTGGTATGGGACGGGATTGACGGGACGTCTAAAAACTGTAATGAAGCGTGGTATGGGACACGTGGAACGGGATTCACTCTGTCTGTGGGTAACTTAGGACAACTGTTCGCACCAAGAAACGATGAGGGCGAGGAGTGGTCGCCGGGGCAGAGACCTGATCAAGGAAGCGGCTCCCGACAGGCTTCTAGTTGAGGTGGCGAACAGAGTGGCCTAGGTTGTGCACTGACAGGGTTGAGTCTAGATGTCAACTGGGTTCAACTGCATTTAAGCTGCAGCGACTATTTACATGCATATACATGTCAGTGGACGCGACAGTAGGCGAAAGCTTGGTTGCTAGATTTAGAATTTCGAATTCCTGAATGGGAATTTCGTTTGTTTTAGGTGTGAGTTTTAGCAAGGATGAGCAATAGGGGCAGAAGACCGACTGTTGGTGCATCGAGCTCAAGGGCTCCTGAGCCTGAAGGAGATCCTAGGATCGAAGAGATGATGAGAGTTCTGACTGAAGTGAGTAACTTGATGGCTAGGCAAGCTGCTGAGAGAGCTGCCACTGTAGCCCAAGCAGCTGAGGCCGCCTTGGCCGCTGCAAATGGAGCCAACGGAGGCAATGAGCATGGTAATGGAGGACGTCAGACTCATCACATAGTGGAACAGTTTCTGAAGTTGCAGTCGTCGAAGTTTGATGGTAGTGGTGGTCCCGAGGTAGCTGCCTTGTGGATCGAACAGCTTGAGAAGGCCTTTACCGTTTTGGGTTGCGCAGAGGAGGAAAATGTTTCGTTGGCAACTTATTAGCTCCAGGGTACTGCAGATGACTGGTGGAAGGCCACCAGAGGGCGAGTCTTTCCAGATGGCATGAGGCCGAACTGGGCTGCTTTCTGTGCAGCATTTAATGGAAAGTATTTTTCTGAAGCAGCTCAAGAGAGGAAAATGGAAGAGTTTATAAGGCTCAGGCAAGGACAGATGACTGTGGATCAGTACGAGGGTGAGTTTGCCAGATTGTCCAAGTTTGCCCGAAGACTAATTGAGGATCCGTGGGACAAGGCCAGGAGGTTCAGAGAAGGCTTGAGGCCTGAACTGAAGAGTATGATAATCGCCACAGGACTGAGAGACTATAATGAAATTTATGAGAGAGCACTGGCGATAGAGCAAGACCTACAAGAGAAGGCTGCCGCATCTGGATCGCGGTTTGTGCCAAGAGGGAACTTTAGAGACTTTGGCAAGAGGCCGATGAAGGACACCCGCAGGTTCGTTCCACCTGCAAGAAGGACTCTGGGAATCAGAATTGCCGTGACTGTGGCAGGAGGCATGGGAACAGCCCTTGCCCAAGAAAGACTGGAGGCTGCTTTGGATGTGGACAGATGGGGCATATTCTGAGGAACTGCCCGAAAAGAGGTCCGAGACCCCCGTTCCAACCGCAGTAGCAGCCCCCAATGGCGAATGCTCCTCAGGGAAATCAGGACCGTCCACCTGTTCAGGGACGAGTCTATGCAGTGGCGCGAAAGGACGCTGAGAACGCCCCAGGGGTGATCACAGGTACCGTCTCTTTCTGTGGTCATACTGCTTATGCTTTGTTTGATCCGGGAGCGTCGCACTCCTTCGTATCTGCACGTTTTGCTGAGTTATCTGGGATAAACGTTAAGCCGTTGGATGTGACTTTACATGTAACCACCCCGTTAAAGGATAGAGTGATTGTTGCGTTAGGATGTAAGGGGTGTAAGTTAGTTCTGGGCGATAGGGAGGAAGAAATCGATTTAGCTGTTTTGCCTATGTTTGATTTCGACGTGATTGTTGGCATGGATTGGTTGGTTAGACATGGAGCAGTAATAGACTGTGGTAGGAGTATGATACAGCTAAACCCAGTAGGCCACCCTGGGTATGAATTTAGAGGGAATCGAAGAGGAGCGTCGATTCCTTGGATCTCGTCGTTGGAAGCGACCAAACTGATGGACGAGGGTTGTCTGGGATTTTTGGCATCAGTGTCAGATTCGACTGCTTAAGAAATGAAGTTGGAGGAAGTACCTGTAGTAAGAGAGTACCCAAATGTGTTTCCTCAAGAGTTGCCTGGCTTGCCACCAGAGCGTGAAGTGGAGTTTGTAATTGAGCTGGCACCTGGAACCGAGCCGATCTCAAAAGCACCATATAGAATGTCGTTGTCTAAGTTGAAGGAGTTGAAAGTACAGATGCAAGAGCTATTGGATAGAGGATTTATCCGCCCCAGCGCTTCGCCATGGGGAGCTCCGGTGCTGTTTGTTAAGAAAAAAGGATGGATCATTAAGACTGTGTATCGACTACAGGCAGCTGAACCAAGTGACGATCAAGAACAAGTATCCTCTGCCAAGGATTGACGACCTGTTTGACCAGCTTCAAGGCGCATGTGTGTTCTCCAATGTGACAGTTTGAAAATTCGACCCAATTATCGGAATTTCTAAATGAATGGAAATACTTCGTTAATACACTCTGATCGACGCTCACTCAGGATTAGCTACCCTGAGATGACTAACCGAAGGGGAAAGGCTATCTGGGAAGAATTTTCCAAACAGCCGCCCGTTGGTCTGAGACAGAGACAGAGTCGTTACTTAATGAGATTGACCACAAAATGAAATCCGACTTTGGACAATCGAATCAGTAAGATAAAAACAATTAAGAACTGAAGTCAGTTTCAGAAATGTCGCCAGAAGGGCAGACGCTCGGTGTACGTCGCGAAGCAAGACGTGATTGGAAAATTACCGAAATGCCCCCGGTAAATGCTCAGTCCTTAGGATTAATAGAATTAGGATTTTTGAGAGTAGATTCGGCCGATCGAAATCAAATCCTGTCTAAAATTCGTTCGCGCTCGAGACCCGATCGATGCATTTGGCAAGCAAATCAAGGCAAGTCAAATCAGTTGTCAAATCAATCGATGTCTTGTCAATCAGTCAATCAAATCCATCGGTCAATCATGGCACAAGTTCCCATGCAAATCTTTCAATCAAAGTCAAGTACACATCCAAGTCACTATTCCCTCACCTAACCCACTTACCCATTTGACTTAAGTCTTGTTCTCTTTCTCCTCCCTCATTTTCTCATTTTTTCGGCCGGCCATCCCTCACCCCTCTCTCCTTCTCGAAAGCTCTCTCTCCCTCTCCTCCTTTCCTTCTTCCTCCTCCCCCTCCTTGTTGTTTTGTGGCCTTGGGGTCTCCATCAAACCCGAACCGACCCTCATCATCTCTCTCTCTCGGTGATCTTCGTGTAGCCGCCACCGTCGTCGTCATCAATCACCTTCGTTCGGCCACCGCCGACCACCAACGTCCACGAACGCACTTTGGTAAGCCTTCTAACTCATCTCTCCCCCTTGTCCACCGCCCCTTGATCTTGCTCAATGACCGAGCCAACCCGAATCTCCTCGTAGGCCGTGAACTTTCCTTGGCCGTTCCTCGCTCCGTCGTCCGTCGTTGTTGATTTCGGTCCAACTAAGGTAAGCTCTACCCCTAATCTTGGTTTAGGTTAGTAGTATATATTTGTGGAATGTCAATAGAGGCCGTTTGTGATGATTGTTAGAAGAGATTGCATGATTCAAGTGTAGGCAAGCAAGGTTATGTTAAGCGGTTAGTGTATGAGGCTAAACCGAGAGCTTAGAGGCTTGTAGAGGGGCTGGAAATTTGGTATACAAGGCTGTGGGAGTTCGGTTTGGGCGTGTATGGGGTGGCCGAAGTGTATTAGTGGGCTCGGGAAATTGAATAAGGCAAGTTGGGCTTAAAATAAGCTAACGGGCCGAAGACATTCCAAAGGACTCGCCCATGGACGAAAATAACAACTTGAACGGGCCTTATAAACGTGAATTGTGGGCTGCAAGTGTGGGCTTAGACGTGTACTTAAAGGGCAAAAGGGAACTAATGGGCTTGGAAACTTTAAATTCAAGTAATTTGGCGAAAATTAAACAAAATGGGCCTAACCTAACTAATGGGCCACTAATGGACGAAAATCCACTTAAATTGGGCCTAAATTAAGTCCATGAACATTAAAGAATGAAACCCAAAAATGTATATGGGCTTGGGTACTCAAATTGGGCCTAAAATAATGAATATGGGTTTGAATAGTAAATCTTTAAAAATGGGCTTGGGCCTTGCGTGAAATTAATAAAATAATAGGCCCAACCCATATGATTTAATTTAAGAATTAAATATCGGGCCTCAAATCTTGAAGTGGGCCTTAGGCCCAGTCGAACTTAACTTAATTAATTAGACCCTTATTTAGGTTAAACCTTGGTTTATATGGGTTCAATTAGGGGATCGCCTATGGTGAGCAATAGTATGACCGGATTGCGAGTAAGATGTTGATACGAGCCTAGATGATCGAGAATCTGAATGTCTAGTACTAATCTTACGATCGTATGGCATGATGAACATGAGATTTTATTAGACGATCGATTGATGTACTCTGTTCTTGTACTTCTGTGCTTTGGCACGCATGCTGTGTTTGAATTACTGATGCAATCATTTGGGCCCCGTATACATTCAGAGCATTGCATGAGTCACCGAAGATGTGACATGAGAATGTGCCCAAGATGGGGAAATGGAGAGAAAAGGGAGACCAACGTAAGGCGTCAGAAACGCAGTGTGGTATTTGCCGTGTGGCACTGAGATTGAGCCCTGATGGGAATTGGAGTGATAGGCGGGCTGATCCATGGGATCCGTGATGGCCGCTTGAGGCCTGCAGCATTGCATGGCATGATTGCTGATTGTTTGCTATTGCCCGTCTGTATTGTACAACTTGTATTACTATGTGGTTCGTGATGATTACGATGGGTTATAGTATCTTGGGAGATCGAGAGTGGTTGGACCCTGAACCCTGAAACCTAGATACTGGTTAGGACCGACCCCACTTGTATACCCTACCCTGCGCTAGGATTAGTGGTGAGCTTGCTGAGTCCTCGACTCACTGGTGGTGGTTACCTTCCTTTTTCAGATCCCGGACGCCAGTGATGGCTGCACCCCCGATGCTTTTTGGACTGCCGATTCAGATGGACACTCACATCACCCTCCATTTTGACATGCACGCTACCCTGTGGCATAGGCATGTGACGACTATACTAGTAGATCAGGGTGGACCCTACCTTGTACCCCATAGGTTCGAGGCTTGGTTTAGAGAGGGCCTTCATGGCTTTGAGGGACCGCAGCGTGACTCCCCGATACCCATGGAGGAGGACCCATTCTGGCTGCAGCCTGCTGAGTATGGAGGCCAGGTGGTCGACCCCGACCCACTGCAGGAGTTGCCGTCCCCTGGACGATCTGAGATTGATGGCCACGAGGAGGGCGATGCCATGGATACCGATGAGGAAGATCCAGAAGAGGACCCCGTGGAGGATTCCGACGAGGAGCCGGAGGAGGACTGAGTTTCTGATGCTGGTCTGGCATTTTGATGTTAGTGAGAGCGTAGGTTAGGTAGCAGGTTGTGGTTTCTTTTTTGGGGTCTGTACCTAACGCTTGATATGTATATAATGCTGTTTGTATTAACCTTGTCTATACTACCCTTTGCTATGCATGCTTGTGTGTGTGGATAGGAGGCACGCTTCCGCAGGTATGAAAGTTCGTTGAAGGCCGCGTCGTCTGGTTGCGACGAAGTGAAATTTTTCCTGGGCCGTCGCATATCGTGAACCAGGCGAGTGCGAGGTGTATCTTCCGCAGGAACGGGATGCCGTGTTCCCGAGTGGGGATCAGGGGCGTGACATCCAAGATAGACCCAAGGACAGGCTACCACCAATTGAGGATTAAGAAGGAGGACGTGCCTAAGACTGCCTTTAGGACGAGGTATGGGCACTACGAGTTCACAGTTATGCCGTTTGGATTGACGAACGCCCCAGTAGCTTTTATGGACATGATGAATCGAGTGTTCAAGGAGTTTCTGGATCAGTTCGTGATAGTTTTTATCGATGACATATTGGTATATTCGAAGAGTTCGGAGGACCACGAGGAACACCTAAGGATCGTCCTGCAGACGTTAAGGGAACACTCACTATATGCGAAGTTTAGCAAGTGTGAGTTCTGGTTAAGCAGAGTAGCGTTCCTTGGGCACATAGTATCTGGAGAAGGAATATCAGTGGATCCAGCAAAGATCGAGGCTGTAGAGAAGTGCCCGATAAGCGATTCGGGGCGTGACACACTATCACAAGTTGGGGTCCAATTTAATTTATTTAGGCCCAATTAGTTTACAATTAAGTCCCGAAGCCCAATAAACCCTTCGGCCCATTTAACCACACGCCCATTCATCATTTGCAGCCCACACTTAACATTTTATGGCCCAATTAGATTATTAAATTCGTCCATTAGCAAGCCCGTTAGAGTATTTTAGGCCCGTTAACTTATTTTAGGTTAAATTGGTCCAAATTAAGTCCCTAGGCCCATTCGCAATGCACGGCCCACTCACCTCACGCCTATAACACTCACTTGCAGCCCAATATACACGGTTTCCAGCCCCCTTCAAGTCACTAAGCTTGTGGTTTAACCCAACGAGGCAATCGCCTAAACTAACATAACTAGCCTAAGCCTTCATCATGCATTTTCCTCCATAAATCACCATGACCAGCCCTTGACATTGCATTCCACATATATATACTACTAACCTAAACCAAGATTAGTAGTAGAGTTTACCTTGGTTGGACCGAAATTGACAATGACGGACGATGGGGCAAGGGGCGGCCGAATGAACTCTCGGCCGACGGGAAGGAGGGTGGCGGTTGAGGGCTGATTTGGCAGCTCCAACGGCTTCCCAAGGACCTAGAGATGATGATTCCACAAGTCAAAATGGGTGAGAGGCCGTGGGAAGACAAGGTGGCTTGGGCGGTTCACAATGGTGTGGAACGACGAATGGAGTAACGAAGGAAATGAGGGCTGTTTCGGGTAGCAAATGGGGTAGTTAAACCATGAAACTTGTACGGAAGGTAGCTAAGACACTTACCTAGAGATGAGGACGGACGGCGGCGGCTGGTTTGGCCGGACGACGGAGGAACGACGGGCGGTGTCGGGCGGCACGGCTGGAGCTCAACCGAGAGAAAGAGAGGGAAGGTGAGGTTGGTTCGGCGTCCAAAAGGCCTCACGGCCATGGAGAATGGGGAGAGAAGGGTCCAAGGAAGCTTACCTAGGCAACGGCTGAAGGATGATGGCCGACGGCAACGGCGGAGTCGGGCGGCATTGGAGGCGGCTTCGGGCGGACGGCGGCCAAGGGAAGAGAGGGAGAAGGAGAAGAAGATGAGAGGATTCGGTGGAGAGGAGAGAGAGAGAGAATGGCCGAATGAGGGGGAGGGTGAGGAGAGAGAGAGGTGATGAGGTTTAATCCAAAATTTGAAAATGTGATAGTGGGTTAGGTAATGGGGTAATAGTGCTTAGGATTGGACTTTGCATCTTGATGTGTGACATGACTTGATGGATTGATTAGCATGGGAACTTGTGCCAAGATTTGATTGATGGATTGACAAAACCTCGATTGATTTGACAACTAATTTGACTTGCCTCGATTTGCGTGCCAAATGCACCGATCGGATCCCAAGCGCGAACGAATTCCAGACAGGATTTGATTTCGATTTAACGAATCTACTCTCAAAAATCCTAATTCAACTAATTCTAAGGACTGACCATTTACCGGGGGCATTTCGGTAATTTTCCAATCACGTCTTGTTTCTCGACTTACACCGGCTGTCTGCCCTTCTGGCGACATTTCTGAAACTGAGTTTATTTCTTAATTGTGTTCGTCTTACTAATTCGATTGTCCGCTGTCGGATTTCATTTTGTGGTCAATTTCATTGAATACCGACTCTGTCTCTGTTTCAGACCAACGGGTGGCTGTTTGGGAAATTCCTCCCAGATGGTCTTTCCCCTTCGGTTAGTCATCTCAGGGTAGCTAATCTTGAGTGAGCGTCGATCAGAGTGTATTAACGAAGTATTTCCATGCATTTAGAAATTCCGATGACTGGGTCGAATTTTCAGACTGTCACAATTCTTCCCTCCTTATAAAAATTTCGTCCTCGAAATTTACAATCCACCAATCCTTACAACAAAACAGAAATTACGCTGGGCTACTCAAACAGATACGGGTACTTCTTCTTCATCTCGTCCTCGCTTTCCCAAGTAGCTCCTTCAGTCCCATGGTGTTCCCATATAACCTTGACCAACAGAATCGTCTTGTTCCTCAAGACCTGCTCCTTACGATCTTGAATTCTTACTGGCCTTTCCACGTACGAGACGCGGTCATCCATTTCAATGACCTCATGATCGAGTATATGGCCAGGGTTCGGCTCGTACTTCCGAAGCATCGATACATGAAACACGTTATGAATCTGCGATAAATTCGGCGGCAGTGCTAGACGATAAGCCAGTGTCCCGATCTTCTCCAAAATCTCGAATGGTCCAACAAATCTCGGACTCAGCTTCCCTTTCTTGCTAAACCGAGATAGTTCTCGCATCGGCGACACCTTTAGAAATACATGGTCTCCAACTTGAAATTCCAAAGGCTTACGTCGCTTGTTTGCGTAGCTTTTCTGTCTGCTCTGAGCGGTTCTCAGTCTATCTCTGATTACCTTGACTGCCTCAACTGACTGCTGAACTAGCTCTGGGCCTGTTATGCTTTTCTCCCCAACTTCATCCCAACAAATCGGAGTGCTGCACGCCCTTCCATACAATGCCTCAAACGGTGCCATTCTGATACTCTACTGATAACTGTTGTTGTAGGCGAATTCCACCAAGTGTAACTGCTCTTCCCAGCCTCCCTTGAAATCAATTACGCATGCTCTCAACATGTCCTCCAAAATCTATATAGTTCTTTCCGACTAGCCATCCGTCTGAGGGTGGTAGGCTGTACTGAATCTCAACTATGTTCCCAAAGCACCCTGCAAACTCTTCCAAAACGTAGCTGTGAAACGAGGATCTTTGTTTGATACAATGCTTACCGGCACTCCATGCAGTCTCACAATCTGTCTCACGTACAACTCTGCCAATCTTTCCAACGTAGTGTCCTTTCGTACTGCCATGAAATACGCGGACTTCGTCAGTCTGTCCACTATAACCCAAATCGAATCATTGCCTCTCTGACTCCTCGGTAACCCTGTCACAAAATCCATAGTGACATGCTCCCATTTCCACTTTGGGATTTCCGGGGGTTGTAGCAGTCCTCCAGGTTTGCAGTGCTGCGCCTTTACTTGCTGACATGTCAGACACTTGGCTACATGCTTAGCCACATCTACCTTCATCCCATTCCACCAGTAGTGTTGACGTAAATTTTGATACATCTTCGTACTTCCTGGATGAATACTGTAGTTACTTCTGTGCGCTTCAGACAAAATTCTTTCCTTCAGCTCTTCATTATTTGGCACGCACAGCCGTCCTTTAAACTTCAATATTCCATTAGCAGTTACTTGGAATTCCGCCTTCCTCTCATTTGCATTCATCGACACAATCTTCTGAATGTCGGGGTCCGTAGACTGTAGCTTCTTGATCCTTAGCTGAATCTCTGGTTCGATCTGCAAAGTAGCCATCAGACTTGAGAGGCTTCCAACCTCCATCTTAAACCTAGAGTCTCAGATTTCTTCCAGTAACATCCATTCCTTAACCATCATATGCGCAATGCTCGACTTCCTACTCAGAGCATCCGCCACTTTATTCGCCTTTCCTGGATGGTACAGAATATCACGGTCGTAGTCCTTCAACAGCTCCATCCAACGACGCTGCCTCATATTCAGCTCTTTCTGCGAAAATAAATATTTTAAGCTTTGATGGTCCGTAAAAATTTGAAACTTCTCTCCCACCAGGTAATGCCTCCAAATCTTCAGTGCAAATACAATTGCAGCCAATTCCAGGTCATGCGTCGGATAGTTCATTTCATGTGGCCTCAGCTATCAAGATGCATAAGCTACTACTCGTCCATGCTGCATCAAGACGCATCCCAATCCTCTTAGTGACGCATCACTGTATATCTCAAATCCTCCAGGTCCAGCTGAGATGGTTAACACTGGTGCGGAAGTTAATCGATCCTTCAACTCCTGAAAACTTTCCTCGCACTTCTCAGTCCATTCAAACTTCGTTTCCTTCTTCAACAAATGGGTTAGAGGAGACGCTATCACCGAGAACCTTTCCACAAAGCGTCTGTAGTAGCTAACCAATCCAAGAAAACTTCGTACTTCAGTCACGGTTGTTAGCCTCGACCACTTCTCTACAGCCTCGATCTTCGCTGGATCCACTGATATTCCTTCTCTAGATACTATGTCTCCAAGGAACGCCACTCTGCTTAACCAGAACTCACACTTGCTAAACTTCGCATACAGCGAGTGTTCCCTTAACGTCTGCAGGACAATCCTTAAGTGTTCCTCGTGGCCCTCAGAACTCTTCGAATATACCAAAATGTCATCAACGAAGACTATCACGAACTGATTTAGAAACTCCTTGAACACTCGATTCATCATATCCATAAATGCGGTTGGAGCATTTGTCAATCCAAATGGCATAACTGTGAACTCATAGTACCCATACCTCGTAGAGAACACACATGCGCCTTGAAGCTGGTCAAACAGGTCATCAATCCTTCGCAGAGGATACTTGTTCTTGATCGTCACTTGATTCAGCTGCCTGTAGTCGATGCACAGTCTTAGCGATCCGTCCTTCTTTTTAACAAAAAGCACCGGAGCTCCCCATGGTGAAGCACTAGGGCGGATAAATCCTTTATCCACCAGCTCTTGCATCTACACCTTTAATTCCTTCAGCTCCGACAATGACATCCTGTACGGTGCTTTTGAGATCGGCTCAGTTCCAGGTGCTAACTCGATTACAAACTCTACCTCGCGCTCTGGTGGCAAGCCAGGCAACTCTTGAGGAAATACATCCGGGTACTCTCTTACTACAGGCACGTCTTCCAACTTCCTTTCTTGAGCAGACGAATCTAACACCGATGCCAAAAATCCTGGACAACCTTCGTTCATCAGTTTAGTCGCTTCCAGCGGCGAGATCCAAGGGATCGACATTCCTCCTCGATTTCCCTTAAATTCATACCCAGGGTGGCCTACTGGGTTTAGCTGCACCATACTTCTACCACAGTCTATTACTGCCTCATGTCTAACTAGCCAATCCATGCCAACAATCACGTCAAAATCATACATGGGTAGAACAGCTAAATCGATCTCTTCCTCTCTAACGCCTAGAACTAACTTACACCCCTTACATCCTAACGCAACAATCACTCATCCTTTAACGGGGTGGTTACATGCAAAGTCACATCCAACGGTCTAACATTCAATTCAGCTAACTCAGCAAAATGTGCAGATACGAAGGAGTGTGACGCTCCCGGATCAAACAAAGCATACGCAGTATGAGCACAGAGAGAGATGGTACCTGTGATCACCCCTGGCGCGTTCTCAGCGTCCTTTTGCGCTACTGCGTAAACTCGTCCCTGAGCAGGTGGACGATTCAGATTTCCTTGAGGAGCATTGACCACCTGCGGCTGTTGCTGCGACTAGAACGGGGGTCTCAGTCCTCTTTTCGGGCAGTTCCTCTGAATGTGCCCCATCTAACCACATCCGAAGCATCCTCCAGTCTTCCTCGGGCAAGGGCTGTTTCCATGCCTCCTGCCACAGTCACGGCAGTTGACCCCCAGGGTATGACAGCTTTCCCAGAGTCCTTCTCGCAGGTGGAACGAACCTGCAGGTGTCCTTCATCGGCCTCTTGCCAAAATCTCTGAAGTTCCCTTTTGGCACAAACCGCGATCCAGATGCGGTAGCCTTCTCTTGCAGGTCTCGCTCTATCGCCAGTGCTCGCTCATCAATCTCATTATAGTCCCTCAATCCAGTGACGATTATCATGCTCTTCAGTTCAAGTCTCAAACCTTCTCTGAATCTCCTGGCCTTGTCCCATGGATCCTCAATCAGCCTCCGAGCAAACTTGGACAATATGGCGAACTCACCCTCATACTGATCGACAGTCATAGATCCCTAGCGAAGTCTGATAAACTCTTCCATTTTCCTTTCTTGGGCTGCCTCAGAGAAATACTTTCCATTAAATGCTGCATAGAAAGCAGCCCAGTTCGGCCTCATGCCATCTGGAAAGACTCGCCCTCTGGTGGCATTCCACCAGTCATCTGTAGTGCCCTAGAGCTGGTAGGTCGCCAGCGAAACTTTCTCTTCATCAGAACAACCCAACACGTTGAAAGCCTTCTCTAACTGCTCGATCCACAAGGCAGCTACCTCAGGCCCACCACTACCATCAAACTTCGACGGCTGCAACTTTAGAAACTGCTCCACTATATGATGAGTCTGACGTCCTCCATTACCGTGCCCATTGCCTCCATTCGCAATGGCCAAGGTGGCCTCAGCTGCTTGGGCTACAGTGGTAGCTCTCTCAGCAGCTTGTCTAGCCATCAAGTTACTTACTTCAGTCAGAACTCTCATCATCTCCTCGATTCTAGGATCTTCTTCAGGCTCAGGAGCCCTCGAGCTCGATGCACCAACAGTTGGTCTTTTGCCCCTATTGCTCATCCCCGCCAATCGCTCACACCTAAAACAAACGAAATTCCCATTCAGGAATTCGAAACTCTAGAACTAACGACCAAGCTTTCGTCTACTGTCGCGTTCACTGACATGTATATGCATGTAAATATTTGCTGCAGCTTAAATGCAGTTGAGCCCAGTTGACATCTAGACTCAACCCTATCAATGCACAACCTAGGCCACTCTGTTTGCCACCTCAACTAGAAGCCTGTCGGGAGTCGCTTCCTTGATCAGGTGTCACGCCTCGAATCCCAATCGGGCACGCGGCATCCCGTTCCTGCGGAAGATTCTCACCTCGCTCGTCCGGTTTACGATATGCGATGGCCCAGGAGAACCTATCGTCGTGACCAGACGATGAGTCCATCATCTAGTTCTCGAACCTGCGGAAACGTGCCTCCTAACCATACATACATACATACAAAATGGTGGGGGTAGAATGAACAGAATAAACACAACAACAATGTATATACATATCGTAACATCAGCGTTAGGTACAGACCCCAAAAAGAAACCACAACCTACAGTCAAACCTACGCTCTCACTAACATCAAAATACTAGACCCGCATCGGGGACTCAGTCCTCCTCAGGCTCCTCCTCCTCGGGATCCTCCTCAGGGTCCTCCTCTGGATCCTCCTCGTCGTATCCATGGCATTGCCCTCCTCGTGGCCATCAATCTCGAAACGTCCAGGAGACGGCAACTCCTGCACTGGGTCGGGGTCGATCACCTGGCCTCCATACTCGGCAGGCTGCAGCCAAAATGGGTCCTCCTCCATGGGTATCGGAGAGTCTCGCTGAGGTCCCTCAAAACCATGTAGGCCCTCTCTAAACCACGCCTCGAACCTATGGGGTACAAGGTAGGGTCCACCCTAATCTACTAGTACAGTCGTCACGTGCCTATGCCACAGCGTAGCATGCATATCAAAATGGAGGGTGATCTGAGTATCCATCTGAATCGGCAACCCAAAAAGCATCGGGGGTGCAGCCATCACTGGCGTGCAGGATCTGAAAAGGAAGGTAACCACCACCAGTGAGTCGAGGACTCAGCAAGCTCACCACTAATCCTAGCGCAGGGTAGGGTACACAAGTGGGGTCGGACCTAACCAGTATCTAGAGTTCATGGTTCAGAGTCCAAACACTCTCGTTCTCCCTAGTTGCTAAATCCCGACGTATAATCAACGCGAAACACTTAGCAATACAAATTACAGAACACAGACGGGCAATATCGAGCAATCAGCAATCATGTCATGCAAATGCAGCGGGCCTCAAACGGCCATCACGGATCCCAATGGATCAGCCCGTCTATCACTCCAATTCCCATCAGGGCTCATTCTCAGTGCTACACGGCGAATACCACACTGTGTTTCTGACGCTTTACGTTGGTCTCCCTTTTCTCTCCATTTCCCCTCTGGGCACATTCTCATGTCACATCTCTAGTGACTCATGCAATGCTCTGAATGAATGCGGGGCCCAAAAGATTGCATTAGGAATTCAAATACAGAGCAGGCATGCCATAGTACACAAGTACAAGAACAGAGCATATCAATTGATCATCTTAGAAATCTCATGTTCATCATGCCATACTATCATAAGACTAGTACCACACACTCGGATTCTCGATCATCTAGGCTCGCCTTAACATATTACTCGCGATCCTGTCATACTATTGCTTACCATAGGCGATCCCTCAATCGAACCCACATGAACTGAGGTTTAACCTAAGTAAGGGTCTAATTAATTAATGTTAAGTTCGAATTGGGCCCCTAAGCCCAACCACATTACTTTGGCCCGCTATGTTACACGCCTAAGTCACCATTTCAGCCCACCAATCATGTTTTCAAGGCCCATTTAGATTATTAACTTCGTCCATTAGCAAACCCATTAGAGTATTTTAGGCCCATTAGCTTGTTTTAGGTTGAAATGGTCCAAATTAAGCCCCGTGGCCTAATTATTTCACACGGCCCACATTCCATACGCCCACATCACTCATTTGTAGCCCAACATGCATGGTTTCTAGCCCCCTTCAAGTCGTCAAGTCCATGTTTTAACCCAACAAACTAATCACCTAAACTAGCACAACTAGCTTAAGCCTTAATCATACAAATTCCTCTATACATCATCATGGACAGCCCTCTATATCACATCCCACATACGTATACTACCAACCTAAACTAAGATTAGTAGTAGAGCTTACCTATCTCGGCTCGGGATGACGACGAAGACGGCAAGGGCAACGGACGGCCGAATGGAGCTCACGGCCGACGGGAAGGAACGGTGACTTGGCGGCTGATCCGGGCTGTTCGAGGGGCTCCAAGGGTCCTATTAGAATGGTTTTAGGTGATAGGGGAGTTGAGGAAACCAGTGAAACAAGCGCCTAAGGTCGAGGCTCTATTGAACCCAAAATGCCGAGCAAAACGTCAAAGGAGGAAGGGGCTGGTCTGGGTGGTTTCGGGGTCTCTAGGCCACGAAAATGAGAGGGAGAGGGCTTAGAAGACTTACCAAGATGAGCCAAGGGAGAGAGAGAGCCGACGGTGATGAATGGCCACGACGGAGGCGGTGGAACGGGCGGCGGACGGCGGTGCTCCACGGGCGGTCGAATGGAGGAAGAATGAGAGGAAAAAGAAGGAGAAATGAAGGAGAGGGGAGAGAGAGAAGGGGTAGCCGAAAGTTTAAGAGGGGGAGGAGAGAGATAGGATTATCCAAAATTCAAATAAATGGTAGGTGGGATTAGGTGGAATAGTGTATTGGACGCAATAATTTGGACCCCGTATTCATTCAGCGCATTACATGAGTCACCGGAGTTGTGACATGAGAATGTGCCCAAGATGGGAAATGGAGAGAAAAGGGAGACCAGCGTAAGGCGTCAGAAACGCAGTGTGGTATTTGCCATGTGGCACTGAGAATGAGCCCTGATGGGATTTGGAGCGATAGGCGGGTTCGATCCATTATGGCCGGTTGAGGCCCGAGCATGATCCGTGGGATCCGATATGGCTGTCTGAGGCCTGCATCACTGCATATGGCATCTTGGTTGATTGTTTGTATTGCCCGTCTGTTTGTACGAACTGCATTGCTATGCTTTGTGCGTTATACGTTGGGACTTGGTAACTAGGGAGATCGAGAGCGTCTGAACCTTGGACCGTGAACCCTAGTTTACTGGATAGGACCGACCCCTCTTTTATGCCCTACCCTACGCTAGGATTAGTGGTGAGCTTGCTGAGTCCTCAACTCACTGGTTGTGGTTACCTTCCTTTTCAGATCCTGGATGCCAGTGATGGCTGCACCCCCGATGCTTTTTGGACTGCCGATTCAAATGGATACTCAGATCACCCTCCATTTTGATATGCACGCTATACTATGGCTTAGGCATGCGACGACTATACTAGTAGATCAGGGTGGACCCTACCTTGTACCCCATAGGTTCGAGGCGTGGTTTAGAGAGGGCCTTCATGGCTTTGAGGGACCGCAGCGTGACTCCCCGATACCCATGGAGGAGGACCCATTCTGGCTACAGCCTGCCGAGTGTGGAGGCCAGGTGATCGACCCCGACCCAGTACAGGAGTTGCCGTCTCCTAGACGTTCTGAGATTGATGGCCACGAGGAGGGCGATGCCATGGATACCGATGAGGAGGACCCAGAAGAGGACCCCGCGGAGGATTCCGAGGAGGATTGAGTCCCTGATGCTGGTCTAGTATTTTGGTGTTAGGGGGAGTGTAGGTTTGACTGTATGTTGTGGTATCTTTTTGGGGGTCTGTACCTAACGCTGATGTTGTTATGTGTATATATTGTTATTTTGTGTTTATATTGTTCGTTCTACCCCTCTGTTCTGTATGTATGTATGTATGGATAGGAGGCACGTTTCCGCAGGTACGAGAGTTCGATGAAGGACGCATTGTCGGGTCGCGACGATAGGTTCTCCTGGGCCGTCGCATATCGTAAACCCGACAAGCGAGGATGAGAATCTTCCGCAGGAACGGGATGCCGTGTGCCCGATTAGGGTTCGGGGCGTGACATTGATTGTTTGTTATTGCCTGCATGCATTGTACAAACTACATCGCTATGCGTTGTGCGTCATGTTATTCGCTGGGGCTTGGTAACTAGGGAGATCGAGAGTGCCTGAACCTTGGACCGTGAACCCTAGTACATTGGTTAGGACCAACCCCACTTGTATACCCTACCCTACGCTAGGACTAGTGGTGAGCTTGCTGAGTCCTCGACTCACTGGTGGTGGTTACCTTCCTTTTCAGATCCTGGACGCCAGTGATGGCTGCACCCTCGATGCTTTTTAGATTGCCGATTCAGATGGATACTCAGATCACCCTCCATTTTGATATGCATGCTACGCTGTGGCATAGGCACGTGACGACTGTACTAGTAGATCAGGGTGGACCCTACCTTGTACCCCATAGGTTCGAGACGTGGTTTAGAGAGGGTCTTCATGGTTTTGAGGGACCACAGCGAGACTCTCTGATACCATGGAGGAGGACCCATTCTGGCTGCAGCCTGCCGAGTATGGAGGCCAGGTGATCGACCCCGACCCATTGCAGGAGTTGCCGTCTCCTGGACGTTCCGAGATTGATGGCCACGAAGAGGGCGATGCCATGGATACCGATGAGGAGGATCTAGAAGAGGACCCCGTGGAGGATTCCAAGGAGGAGCCTGAGGAGGACTGAGTCCCTGATGCTGGTTTTGTATTTTGATGTTATTGTAAGCGTAGGTTTGACTGTAGGTTGTGGTTTCTTTTTTGGGGGTCTGTACTTAACGCTGATGTTATGATATGTATATGTTGTTGTTTGTGTTTATTCTGTTCGTACTACCCCACCGTTTTGTATGTATGCATGTATAGTTTGGAGGTACGTTTCTGCAGGCACGAGAGTTCGTGAGAAGGGCGCATCGTCTGGTTGCGACGATAAGTTTTTCCTGGGCCGTCGCGTATCGTAAACCTGACGAGCGAGATGAGAATCTTCCGCAGGAACGGGATGCTGTCACGCCCCGAACCCTTATCGGGCACACGGTATCCCGTTCCTACGGAAGATTCTTACCCTTGCTCGTCAGGTTCATAATATGCGACAGCCCAGAAGTTCCTATTGTCGCGACCAGACGTCGAGTCCTTCGCCTAACTCTCGAACCTGCGGAAACGTGCCTCCTATCCATACATACATACATACAGAACAGAGGGGTAGAACGAACAATATAACACAAATAACAATATATACATATACATAACATAGCATTAGTGTTAGGTACAGACCCCAAAAAGAAACCACCAACTACAAACCAACCTACGCTCATCCTAACATCAAACACTAAACCACTGCCAGGAACTCAGTCCTCCCCAGGCTCCTCCTCGGAATCCTCCACGGGGTCCTCTTCTGGATCCTCCTCCTTAGTGTCCATGGCATCGCCCTCTTCGTGTCCATCGATCTCGGATCGTCGCGGGGACGGTAACTCCTACAGTGGGTCGGGGTCAATTACTTAGCCTCCATACTCAGTAGGCTGCAGCCAGAACGGGTCCTTCTCCATAGGTATCGGAGAGTCTCGCTGGGGTCCCTCGAAACCATGAAGGCCTTCTCTAAACCAAGCCTCGAACCTATGGGGCACTAGGTAGGGTCCACCCTGATCTACTAGTACAGTCGTCACATGCCTATGCCATAGTGTAGCGTGCATATCAAAATGGAGGGTGATCTGAGTATCCATCTGAATCGGCAGTCCAAAAAGCATCGGGGGTGCAGCCATCACTGGCGTCCGGGATCTGAAAAGGAAGGTAACCACCACCAGTGAGTCGAGGACTCAGCAAGCTCACCACTAATCCTAGCGTATGGTAGGATATACAAGTGGGGTCGGTCCTAACCAGTATCTAGGGTTCAGGGTTCAGAGTCCAACCACTCTCGATCTCCCAAGATACTATAACCCATCGTAACCAACACGAACCACATAATAATACAAGTTATACAACACAGACGGGCAATATCAAACAATCAGCAATCATGTCATGCGATGCTGCAGGCCTCAAGCGGCCATCACGGATCCCACGGATCAGCCTGCCTCTATTACTCCAATTCCCATCAGGGCTCAATCTCAGTGCCACACGGCAACGCCACGCTGCGTCTCAGACGCCTTATGCTGGCCTCCCTTTTCTCTCCATTTCCCCTCTGGGTACCATCTCGTGTCACAACTCCGGTGACTCATGCAATACTCTGAATGTATGCGGGGCCCAAATGATTTCATCAATAATTCAACACAGAGCAATCATGCTAAAGTACACAAGTACAATATCGAAGCCCATCAACTAATCGTCTAATAAATCTCATGTTCATCATGCCATACGATCACAAGACTAGTGCTAAACATTCAGATTATTGATCATCTAGGCTCGCATTAACATCTTACTCGCGATCCGGTCATACAATTGCTTAACATAGGCGACCCCCTAATTGAACCCATATGAACCAAGGTTTAATCTAAATGAGGGTCTAACTAATTAAGTTAAGTTCGACTGGACCTAAGGCCCACTTCAAGATTTGAGGCCCATGATTTATTTCTTAAATTAAATTATGTGGTTTGGCCCCATTATTATTATTAAATTCGTGTAGGGCCCAAGCCCATTTCTGAATATTGACCTATTAAGCCTAATATGGCCATTTTAGGCCCAATTTGATATTCCAAGTCCATATACATTATTAAGTCTTATATTTTAACATTTAGAACATAACTTAGGCCCAATTAATTTATAAATTCGTGCATATACAAGCCCATTAGCATAAATTAGGCCCGTTAGCTTATTTTAGGTTAAATTAGTCCAAATTAAGTCCCTTAGGCCCATTAGTTGATTCGACCCACTAATCCACACGCCCAAGTCACTATTGCAGCCCACCAATCATGTTTTCAAGGCCCAATTTGTCTAATAAATTCGTCCATTAACCAGCCTATTAGAGTACCTAGGCCTGATAGCTTATTCAAGGTTAATTTCACATAGTTTTGAGCCCTCGAGCCCACCAATCATGCACGGCCCGCCTCTAGCACGCCTATCCCATACATTACAGCCTATACGTTACATTTTCAAGTCCATTTCGTAAGCTAACAGCCCCCATATTCAGCCCAATCAAGTTTCCAACAAGTTAGCCTAAGGTAATCTTAACCTTAATCACATTTTAACCCCACATCAAGCCTAACCAGCCTCTAACACATCATCCTCCATGCATATACTACTAACCTAGGCTAGAATTAGTAGTAAAGCTTACCTAAAATTGTGACATCCCGATTTTTCTCGCCTAATTAATTAAGAATGACAGTTATATTAGAGTCAATTTATTTGACTTAGAAATTTACTATGTTAAGTAAATTTTAGAGTCGGTGATGTGAGAATAATTTCTCGGATGAGGAGTGACAATACAAAGGGGACACCCTAAAAATGTTAATTGAGTTACTAATTAAATTATTGAGACAACTATAGTCAATTTATTTTTACTATGGTCAATTTATTTTTACCATAGTCTAAACTAAGGTTAATAGACATAATATACATAATTAAGCTTGTGGGGGACAAAATGGAACTTTTATTCCCCAAATTCATGGCCGGCCAACATAGGAAAGCATTGAAGAAATTGGTGTGGACCAATTCATGATTTCAATTCCATGATATTGTCCCATATTTATTATTCTTTGGACCAATTTCATGATTTTGTCCCAACATAATTATGACTCCCCAATTAATTACTAAACCCATTATCTTTCCACTCTTTCAAGAACACGCTCTCTCTCATTCATTCTGAATCAAAAACAAATTTCACACCACAAATTACTTTCAAAGAAGATTAAGGAAGATCAAGGGTGATTTTTCTCAAAGATTGAAGTGTTCTTGGCATTTGAGGCAAGTTTAACATCTTTCTATTACACTTTTATGATTCAAAGTTTGCTAGGCTTGATTTATTTGGAGCATGATATGAAAATGGATGTGTGAATGATAAATTTCGTGCTCATGTGGAGAGAAAATGGCCAAATGGTTGGGTTGAGCAAGCTGCCCTGAAAAGAGATAATTCCTACCCCTCTGTTTTGCTATTTTCGTACTGGTGTATATAGACTCCAAAAGACTAAGATAAAAACACGAAAAATGATTCTAACATCTTGAACTGTGTCATATAATTTTTTTGGAAATTTTTGAAGTCCATTTGGTCAGTCTAAAGGCCTTACTTAAACACGGGTCTGATCTGTACTAATCTGTAGCTACCCTTGGCTCCTGTTTTCACTATTTTTGTACCACTCTTTGTGGACTCCAAAAGATCGAGAACAAAACACGAAAGTTGGTCCTAACATACTAAGCTACAACGTATATTAAATTTGGAATTTTTGGGATAAACTAAGTTGGAATTAAGATCATACTTTGAACTAAGTGTGTTCTGTTTCTGGGTTTGAAAATCTACTTCTGATCTAACCTTTGAAGATTAATATTTTCGTATCTCTTCTTGTGGACATGTATAACTCCAGAACAAAACACGAAAGTTGGTCCTAACATAGTAAGCTACAACATATATTAAATTTGGAATTTTTGGGATAATCTAAGTTGGCATTAAGATCATACTTTGTACTAAGTGTATTCTGTTTCTGGGTTTGAAAATCTATTTCTGATCTAACCTTTGAAGATTAATATTTTCGTATCTCTTCTTGTGGACATGTATAACTCCAGAACAAAACACGAAAGTTGGTCCTAACATACTAAGCTACAACATATATTAAATTTGGAATTTTTGGGATAATCTAAGTTGGCATTAAGATCATACTTTGTACTAAGTGTATTCTGTTTCTGGGTTTGAAAATCTATTTCTGATCTAACCTTTGAAGATTAATATTTTCGTATCTCTTCTTGTGGACATGTATAACTCCAGAACAAAACACGAAAGTTGGTCCTAACATACTAAGCTACAACATATATTAAATTTGGAATTTTTGGGATAATCTAAGTTGGCATTAAGATCATACTTTGTACTAAGTGTGTTCTGTTTCTGGGTTTGAAAATCTATTTCTGATCTAACCTTTGAAGATTAATATTTTCGTATCTCTTCTTGTGGACATGTATAACTCCAGAACAAAACACGAAAGTTGGTCCTAACATACTAAGCTACAACATATATTAAATTTGGAATTTTTGGGATAATCTAAGTTGGCATTAAGATCATACTTTGTACTAAGTGTGTTCTGTTTCTGGGTTTGAAAATCTATTTCTGATCTAACCTTTGAAGATTAATATTTTCGTATCTCTTCTTGTGGACATGTATAACTCCAGAACAAAACACAAAAGTTGGTCCTAACATACTAAGCTACAACATATATTAAATTTGGAATTTTTGGGATAATCTAAGTTGGCATTAAGATCATACTTTGTACTAAGTGTGTTCTGTTTCTGGGTTTGAAAATCTATTTCTGATCTAACCTTTGAAGATTAATATTTTCGTATCTCTTCTTGTGGACATGTATAACTCCAGAACAAAACACGAAAGTTGGTCCTAACATACTAAGCTACAACATATATTAAATTTGGAATTTTTGGGATAATCTAAGTTGGCATTAAGATCATACTTTGTACTAAGTGTGTTCTGTTTCTGGGTTTGAAAATCTATTTCTGATCTAACCTTTGAAGATTAATATTTTCGTATCTCTTCTTGTGGACATGTATAACTCCAGAACAAAACACGAAAGTTGGTCCTAACATACTAAGCTACAACATATATTAAATTTGGAAGTTTTGGGATAATCTAAGTTGGCATTAAGATCATACTTTGTACTAAGTGTGTTCTGTTTCTGGGTTTGAAAATCTATTTCTGATCTAACCTTTGAAGATTAATATTTTCGTATCTCTTCTTGTGGACATGTATAACTCCAGAACAAAACACGAAAGTTGGTCCTAACATACTAAGCTACAACATATATTAAATTTGGAATTTTTGGGATAATCTAAGTTAGCATTGAGATCATATTTTGAACTAAGTGTGTTCTGTTTCTGGGTCTGGAAATTGGTGCTATTTCTACGAGTTTGAGTGAAAAATATAAAATGATTTAACTCAGGGTCTGGTCACGAAAGCTTTAGATCTGGATCTTCACTACCGCATAATAAAATTTGGTGATTTTTGGGATTGATTTACTTGGGTAAATGTTCAAGTTTCGTTCAGTGTGCGAATCTGTTTCTAGAGATGTCATTCACGAAAATTGGGTGAAACACTTTGATCCGTAGGTTTGATGCTCAAGAGCTTAAAATGAAAGTTGATCCTCACTGAGTGAACTACTATTTGGTAAATTTTGGGAATTTTATGATTTTAATTAATATGTTAATCGCGGTGATTAACTGGGTCTAAATCTGCCCCGATTTCAGTAATAAGATGAATTGAATTGTAATGTGAGAAAATGTTACTGTGAATGCCAAATGATGAGAAATTGAGTGAATTGCATATTACATGATCATATGGCATACCATTTAATCACATGTGTGCATTGATCATGGAGGAAAAAAAAAGTTGAAAAGAAAATTCCCATCGGACAACGTACCGATGGAGCCCCAGGTGTTTGGGAAGCCCCTATTGTGTAATCAGGGTAGCCCCTGCTGTGTGATCAGGGAAGCCTCCGGAGTGGAGATGCCCAAGTGTGGAAATCTTGGTAGTGCCATGCGCGAATATCGAGGAGGAATTCGTGGGCCTTGGCAAGGAATTCTGTTGAATTGTGAACAGAAAGATGAATTAAAGATGAGATAAATGCATAACTGCACATTTATGTATGCATGGCATTTTCATCTGTGTGCATTTTATTCCCGCTGTGATTGCCTGTTGATTGAGCTAATGTTATAAGTTTAGTGAATAAATCGAAAGAATATAAAGCTAAATTGCTAATTGTGTAAAAAGGTATGTCTTGGATAAATTAACGTCTAGTGATAATTGAATTGTATTTGTAATATTTGGATGTTTTATTTGCTGAGCGTTGGCTCACTCTTGTTGACCAACACGTTTCAGATAATTAGACATGGTGGGGTGCCCGAGGAGATCCTGTTATAAATATGTTATCAAAGGCCATCTACCGGTTTGGGCCTTTTTCTTCTTGTGCTTGATATATCCGTCAGGACGACCGGATATTGGTATTCTGGTAGAAAGGAGTTGACCCTTTCTGTGTAGCCTAACAGAAGGCTAGTATTTTCTTGTATGCCTTAGGTGTTTATTTTCGGATATGGCTAATGTATGAAATTGAACTAGTTAAAGTTTAATGAATGTGGTATTTTGAAATTATGTAAATCTTCCGCTTGCGTTAATGTAACTGGAACATTAAGATAATGGAAGCGCGTTTCGTCACAAAAATGGTTGGAAATGACGACGACGAAGGACAGAGTAAGGATGGCCGGTTTGAAGCTCACGGCCTACAAGGGAGATTGGGGTTGGTTCAGTCACAAGGGGAGCCTCACGGTCAAAAGGAAAATGGGATGACGAGTGGAGGTGACTTACCGAGGTGAGGGCGGCCGTGTGGGGCGGTGAACGGCGGCGGAACAACGACTAAACGGGCGGTGCTTCGCGGCGGCTAGAGAAGGGACGGGGAGAGAGAGACATGGTGAGGTTGGGGCGGCTTCGATGGGGCTCCAAGGCCACGAAACAACAAAGAGGGAGAGGAGAGAGGCTTACCGTGGCGGGGCAAGGCGACGGCGACGGGGAACGGTGGCGGATGGCGGTGGCTCACGGTGGAGGAGCGGCGGCCGAAGGAGAAACCGTGAGGGAGAGAGAGATTTCGGGAGGGAGAGGGGTGATGGTGGCCGAAATGAGAGAATAGTGTAGAATAGTGACTTGGATTTGTACCTTAATGTGACATGTGTACTTGACATTGACTTGATGGATTGATGGGTTGACATTCTTGGAAATTGTGCCATGATGTGATTGATTGATTGACAAGACATTTGATTGATTTAACAACTGATTTGACTTGTCTCGATTTGCGTGCCAAATGCATCGATCGGGTCCCGAGCGCGAACGAATCTCAGACAGGATTTGATTTCGATTAATCGAATCTACTCTCAAAAATCCTAATTCAACTAATCCTAAGGACTGAGCATTTACCGGTGGCATTTTGGTAATTTTTCAATCACGTCTAGCTTCACGACGTACACCGGCTGTCTGCCCTTCTGGCGACATTTTTGAAACTGAGTTCATTTCTTAATTGTGTCTATCTTACTAATTCGATTGTCTAAAGTCGGATTTCATTTTGTGGTCAATTTCATTAAATAACGACTCTGTCTCTGTCTCAGACCAACGGGCGACTGTTTGGAAAATTCTTCCCAGATAGCCTTTCCCCTTCGGTTAGTCATCTCAAGGTAGCTAATCCCGAGTGAGCATCGATCAGAGTGTATTAACGAAGCATTTCCATTCATTTAGAAATTCCGATGATTGGGTCGAATTTTCAGACTGTCACAGATGCCGCGTGACCGATAAGGGATTCGGGGCGTGACATCCCCGTTCGAGTGGTATCAGAGCAAGGTCAGCTCGATACGAGACCGTTCGAGGTTTTGGAGAGATAAGGATGTTGATTTTGGGGTAGTTAGATAGACAGACCCTAGACCTAAAGATAGGAAAGGGTACAATGCATGAATTGATTGGCGCATGTGAATGCTTAGTTCGGTTGGTTGCCTAGAGTAGATAGAGGCAGAGGTATTCTGAACTAAGTTGCAGGTGCGTTAGGACCTGAGGTAAGGTTTTAAGGCATAGCCCCGTGAGTTGGGCGTTTGATTGTTAATTGCAGAGTGGGTTAACTTGTTAGGTGCTGCTTGTGTTTGTATGCCTAGTCGGCTGTCGCGCGCTGCTTGACCATCATGCATTGCACGGATTTCTACATTTAAGAAAAATGAGTTTAGAAAGGAAAAGGGTTTAGAAATGAAAATAATTTAAATTGGAATTTGGATTTGAAAAGCGCATGCATCTCATGTTGTTGGATTTGGTAACCGTCAGCCTGGTATGGGACGGGATTGACGGGACGTCTAAAAACTGTAATGAAGCGTGGTATGGGACACGCGGAACGGGATTCTCTCTGTCTGTGTGTAACCTAGGACAACTGTTCGCACCAAGAAACGAGGAGGGCGGGGACTGGTCGCCGGGGCAGAGACCTGATCAAGGAAGCGGCTCCCGACAGGCTTCTAGTTGAGGTGGCGAATAGAGTGGCCTAGGTTGTGCACTGACAGGGTTGAGTCTAGATGTCAACTGGGTTCAACTGCATTTAAGCTACAACGACTATTTACATGCATATACATGTCAGTAGACGCGACAGTAGGCGAAAGCTTGGTTGCTAGATTTAGAATTCTGAATTCCCAAATGGGAATTTCGTTTGTTTTAGGTGTGAGTTTTAGCGAAGATGAGCAATAGGGGCAGAAGACCGACTGCTGGTGCATCGAGCTAGAGGGCTCCTGAATCTAAAGGAGACCCTAGGATCGAGGAGATGATGAGAGTTCTGACTGAGGTAAGTAACTTGATGGCTAGGCAAGCTGCTGAGAGAGCTGCCACTGTAGCCCAAGCAGCTGAGGCCGCCTTGGCCGCTGCGAATGGAGCCAATGGGGGCAATGGGCATGAAAATGGAGGACGTGAGACTCATCATATTGTAGAACAGTTTCTGAAGTTGCAGCCGTCGAAGTTTGATGGTAGTGGTGGTCCCGAAGTGGCTGCCTTGTGGATCGAACAGCTTGAGAAGGCCTTTACTGTTTTGGGTTGCACAGATGAGGAGAAGGTGTCGTTGGCAACTTATCAACTCCAGGGTACTGCAGATGATTGATGGAAGGCCACTAGAGGACGAGTCTTTCCTGATGGCATGAGGCCAAACTGGGCCGCTTTCTGTGCAGCGTTTAATGGCAAGTATTTTTCTGAGGCAGCCTAAGAGAGAAAAATGGAAGAGTTTATAAGGCTCTGGCAAGGACAGATGTCCAAGTTTGCTCGAAGACTGATTGAGCATCCGTGGGACAAGGCCAGGAGGTTTAGAGAAGGCTTGAGACCTGAGCTTAAGAGCATGATAATCGCCACAAGACTGAGAGACTATAATGAGATTTATGAGAGAGCACTGGCGATAGAGCGAGACCTACAAGAGAAGGTTGCCGCATCTGGATCGCGGTTTGTGCTAAGAGGGAACTTCAGAGATTTTGGCAAGAGGCTGATGAAGGACACCCGCAGGTTCGTTCCACCTGCAAGAAGGACTCTGGGAAAACCGTCACACTCTAGGAACCATAATTGCCGAGACTGTGGCAGGAGGCATGGGAACAGCCCTTGCCCGAAGAAGACTGGAGGATGCTTCGGGTGTGGTCAGATGGGGCACATTCAGAGGAACTGCCCGAAAAGAGGTCCGAGACCCTCGTTCCAGCCGCAGCAGCAGCCGCCGATGGCGAATGCTCCTCAAGGGAATCAGAACCGTCCACCTGTGCAAGGACGAGTCTACGTAGTGGCGCGAAAGGATGCTGAGAATGCGCCAGGGGTGATCACAGGTACCGTCTCTCTCTGCGGTCATACTGCTTATGCTTTGTTTGATCCGGGAGCGTCGCACTCCTTCGTATCTGCACGTTTTGCTGAGTTATCTGGGATGAATGTTGAGCCGTTGCATGTGACTTTGCATGTAACCACCCCGTTAAAGGATAGAGTAATTGTTGCGTTAGGATGTAAGGGGTGTAAGTTAGTTCTAGGCGATAGAGAGGAGGAGATCGATTTAGTTGTTTTGCCTATGTTTGATTTCGACGTGATTGTTGGCATGGATTGGTTGGTTAGACATGGGGCAGTAATAGACTGTGGAAGAAGTATGATACAGCTAAACCCAGTAGGCCACCCTGGGTATGACTTTAGAGGGAATCGAGGAGGAACGTCGATTCCTTGGATCTCGTCGTTGGAAGCGACCAAACTGATCGACGAAGGTTGTTTCGGGTTCTTGGCATCAGTGTTAGATTCGAATGCTCAAGAAATGAAATTGGAGGATGTGCCTGTAGTGAGAGAGTACCCGGATGTATTTCCTCAAGAATTGTCTGGCTTGCCACCAGAGCGTGAAATGGAGTTTGTAATTAAGTTGGCACCGGGAACAGAGCCGATCTCGAAAGCACCGTATAGGATGTCGTTGTCTGAGCTGAAGGAATTGAAGGTGCAGATGCAAGAATTGCTGGATAAAGGATTTATCCGCCCTAGTGCGTCGCCATGGGGAGCTCCGGTGCTGTTTGTTAAAAAGAAGGACGGATCGCTAAGACTGTGCATCGACTACAGGCAGCTGAACCAAGTGACGATCAAGAACAAGTATCCCTTGCCAAGGATTGATGACTTGTTTGCCCAGCTTCAAGGCGTATGTGTGTTCTCCAAGATAGACCTAAGGACAGGCTATCACCTGCTGAGGATTAAGAAAGAGGACGTGCCTAAGACTGCCTTTAGGACGAGGTATGGGCACTATGAGTTCACAGTTATGCCGTTTGGATTGACGAACGCTCTCGCAGCATTTATGGACATGATGAATCGAGTGTTCAAGGAGTTTCTGGATCAGTTCGTGATAGTCTTCATTAACGACATTTTGGTGTATTCGAAGAGTTCTGAGGACCACGAAGAACACTTAAGGATTGTCCTGCAGACGTTACGGGAACACTCGCTATATGCGAAGTTTAGCAAGTGTGAGTTCTGGTTAAGCAGAGTGGCATTCCTTGGATACATAGTATCTGGAGAAGGAATATCAGTGGATCCAGCAAAGATCGAGGCTGTAGAGAAGTGGCCGAGGCCAACAACTGTGACTGAAGTACGAAGTTTTCTTGGACTGGCTGGCTATTACAGACGCTTTGTGGAAAGGTTCTCAGTGTTAGCGTCTCCTCTGACCCATTTGCTGAAGAAGGAAACAAGGTTTGAATGGACCGAGAAGTGCGAGGAAAGTTTTCAGGAGTTGAAGGATCGATTAACCTCCGCACCAGTGTTAATCGTCCCGTCTAGACCTGGAGGATTTGAGATATACAGTGATGCGTCATTAAGAGGATTGGGATGTGTCTTGATGCAGCATGGACGAGTAGTAGCTTATGCATCTCGACAATTAAGGCTGCATGAGATGAACTACCCGACACACGACCTGGAGTTAGCTGCCATAGTGTTCGCATTGAAGATTTGGAGGCATTACCTGGTGGGAGAGAAGTTTCAGATTTTTACAGATCATCAGAGTTTGAAGTATTTGTTTTCGCAGAAAGAACTGAATATGAGGCAGCGTCGTTGGATGGAGCTGTTGAAGGACTACGACTGTGATATTCTGTACCATCGAGGAAAGGCGAATAAGGCAGCGGATGCTCTGAGTAAGAAGTCGAGCATTGCGCATATGATGGTCAAGGAGTGGACATTACTGGAGGAAATCAGAGATTCTGAGTTCAAGGTTGAGGTAGGAAACCTCTCAAGTATGATGGCTACGTTGCAGATCGAACCAGAGATTCAGCTGAGGATCAAGGAGTTGCAGTCTACAGACCCGGATATCCAGAAGATTATGTTGATGAATGTAGATGAGAGAAAGGCTGAGTTCCAAGTAACTGCTGATGGAATATTGAAGTTTAGAGGACGTTTGTGCGTGCTAAACGATGAAGAGCTGAAGGAAAGGATTTTGTCTGAGGCGCACAGAAGTAACTACAGTATTCATCCAGGGAGTACGAAGATGTATCAGAATTTGCGTAAGCACTATTGGTGGAATGGAATGAAGGTGGATGTGGCCAAGCATGTAGCTAAGTGTCTGACGTGCCAACAGGTAAAGGCACAGCATTGTAAGCCCGAAGGATTATTGCAACCATTGGAAATCCCAAAGTGGAAATGGGAGCATATCACTATGGATTTTGTGACAGGATTGCCAAGAAGTCAGAGAGGCAATGATTCGATATGGGTAATAGTGGACAGACTGACGAAATCAGCTCATTTCATTGCAGTACGAAAGGACTCGACCTTGGAGAAGTTGGCTGAGTTGTACGTGAGGCAGATTGTGAGATTGCATGGAGTACCAGTAAGTATTGTATCAAACAGAGATCCTCGTTTCACAGCTACATTTTGGAAGAGTTTGTATGGAGCTTTGGGGACAGGGTTGAGATTCAGTACAGCCTACCATCCTCAGACAGACGGTCAGTCAGAAAAGACTATACAGACTCTGGAGGACATGTTGAGAGCGTATGTAATTGATTTCAAAGGAGGCTGGGAAGAATAATTTCACTTGGTGGAATTTACCTACAACAACAGCTATCAGCAAAGTATCAGAATGACACCGTTTGAGGCACTGTATGGAAGGGCCTGCAGAACTCCGATTTGTTGGGACGAGGTTGGTGAGAAAAGCATAACGGGCCCAGAGTTAGTGCAGCAGTCAGTTGAGGCAGTCAAGGTGATCAGAGATAGACTGAAGACAGCCCAGAGCAGACAGAAAAGCTACGCAGACAAGAGACGTAAGCCATTGGAATTTCAAGTAGGAGATCACGTCTTTCTAAAGGTGTCGCCGATGCGAGGACTATCTCGGTTTGGCAAGAAGGGAAAGCTGAGTCCTAGATTTGTTGGGCCATTCGAGATTCTGGAAAAGATCGGGACACTGGCTTATCGTCTAGCACTGCCACCGAATTTGTCGCAGATTCACAATGTGTTTCATGTGTCGATGCTTCGGAAGTACGAGCCGGACCCTGGCCATATACTCGATCATGAAGTCATTGAAATGGATGACCGCGTCTCGTACGTGGAAAGGCCAGTAAGAATTGAAGATCGTAAGGAGCAAGTCTTGAGGAACAAGACGATACCGTTGGTCAAGGTTATCTAGGAGCATCATGGGACTAAAGGAGCGACTTGGGAAAGTGAGAGAGAAATGAAGAAGAAGTATCCGTATTTGTTTGGGTAGCTCAGTGTAATTTCTATTTTGTTGTAAGGATTGGTGGATTGTAAATTTCGAGGACGAAATTTTTATAAGAAGGGAAGAATTGTGACAGTCTGAAAATTTGACCCAATTATCGGAATTTCTAAATGAATGGAAATACTTCGTTAATACACTCTGATCGACGCTCACTCAGGATTAGCTACCCTGAGATGACTAACCAAAGGGGAAAGGCTATCTGGGAAGAATTTCCCAAACAGCCGCCCGTTGGTCTGAGACAGAGACAGAGTCGTTATTTAATGAAATTGACCACGAAATGAAATCCGACAGCGGACAATCGAATTAGTAAGATAAACACAATTAAGAAATGAAGTCAGTTTCAGAAACACTGCCAGAAGGGCAGTTAGCTGGTGTACGTCGAGAAGCAAGACGTGATTGGAAAATTACCGAAATGCCCCCGGTAAATGCTCAGTCCTTAGAATTAGTTGAATTAGGATTTTTGAGAGTAGATTCGGTAAATCGAAATCAAATCTTGTCTGAAATTCGTTCGCGCTCGGGACCCGACCGGTGCATTTGGCACGCAAATCGAGGCAAGTCAAATCAGTTGTCAAATCAATCGATGTCTTGTCAATCCATCAATCAAATCCATCGGTCAATCAAGGTTCAATTCCCAAGGCAATCCATCAAGTCAATGTCAAGTACACATGTCATATTAAGGTACAAATCAAAGTCACTATTTACCCCACCTAACCCACTATAAGCTCACTTCCCTTTTATTTCAAATTTTTATAATCTCTCTCCTCCCTATCTTAAGACTCTCGGCCGACTCTCTCTCTCTCCCCTCCCTTTCATTTTCTCCTTCTTTTCCTCTCTCCCTCACGGCTTCTCCTCCTTCCCCGCCGCCGTCCGCCGTCGTGCAAGCCGCCACCGCCACCGTCGGCCACCCCACTCCCTTGGCTCATCTTGGTAAGTCTTCTAAGCCTTGTTCCTTTGAATTTCGTGGCATGTGAGCCCCAAGAAAACCCCCGAGCAGAACCGTTTTCTCCTCCATTCTCCTTCGTCATTGTTGCACCGTGAAGGCCCGGGGCTGTCCAAGCTACTCCACCTTCTTCCTCAACCTCTCTAATGCCTAGAACTATCATATTTAGGTCCTTGGAGCTTTTGGAAGTGACCGAACCAGCCGCGACCAGCCCCTCCTCTCCGTTCGGCCGTGAGCCTCGTCCGGCCGTCCGGTGTCCTTTGCCGTCCCGTCGTCGTTTCTGGCCCTAATAGGTAAGCTCTACTACTAGTCTTAGCCTAGGTTAGTGATATATGCTTGTAGGATAATGATTTAAGGGTTGGTTGTGCTAGTTAGGGAATTAGAATGTAGTTAAGGTTAAGATTAACTTAGGCTCATTTGATGGGAACTCGATTGGGCCAATTTAAGGGGCTGTTAGTAAGTGAACTTGGGCTTCAAAATGTGTTTGTGGGCTGCGACAAGAAGCATAGGCGTGTGAGGGGTGGGCTGAATCAACTAATGGGCCTAGGGAACTTAATTTTGACCAATTTAACCTAAAACAAGCTAACGGGACTAAATTACTCTAACGGACTTGCTAATGGGCGAATTTAATAATCTAAGTGGGCCTTGAAAATGTGATTGGTGGGCTGAAGTGGTTGACTTAGACATGTACTGAAGTGGGCCAAGTGATGTAGTTGGGTTTAGGGGCCCAATTCTAGACTAATTGGGCTTAACTAATTTAATTGGACCTAAATCTTGCTAGTGGGCCCCCAATGCACGAAAATTCTAATTTAATTGAGCATAAATTATGTTTTGAATGTTAAAATATGAGGCCCAATAGTACACATGGGCTTAGGACATCAAATTGGGCCTAAAATGACCTAATTGGGCTTAATAGTTTAATTTTTCAAAATGGGCTAGGGCCTTGCACGAATTTAAATATAATAATGGGCCTGAATTATGTATTTGATTTAAGAAATAATTTATGGGCCATAAACCTAGAACGGGCCTTAGGCCCAATTGGACCTAAATAAATTAATTGGACCCTAACCTAAGCCAAGCCTGATTCAATTAAACTCAAAGGGTTATTAAGACGCTAAATCACTAATCATGGGTTACTAGTTCCCTGGGGACTAACCTTAGCTAATGGGTTCAACCGGATGGTTGGGATTGTCTCTACCGAGTTCCAAATTAGTGAGTTTTTGAGACAATGTTGCCAGGTTGGGTTTATTTGGGGAACTAATCGTAGAGCATGGGGCCGACGTGAGGCTTGTCTGGCAAACGTAGTAAATTACTCGTATGATTCCTTGTTGTGCTCTGTTCCCGTGCTTATGTACCATTGCATGCATGCTCTGTGGTGGAATTCTTGCTTACTATTATTTGGGCCGCATACATTGAGAGCATGGCATGAGTCACCAGAGTTGTGACATGAGAATGAGCCCCAGATGCGTGTTATGTGGGGGAAATAGAGGGACAAGGGAGTAGCCAACGTAAGGCGTCTGAGAACGCAGTTGTGACATTGGCCGGATGGCCCTGTTGGATGTGCCTGATGGGATTTGGAGTGATAGGCGGGTTAGATCCATTATGGCCGGTTGAGGCCTGAGCATGATCCGTGGGATCCGATATGGCCGTCGAGGCCTGCATCATTACATATGGCATCTGGGTTGATTGTTTGTTATTGCCTGCCTGCATTGTACAAACTGCATCGCTATGCGTTGTGCATCATGTTATTCGCTGGGGCTTGGTAACTAGGGAGATCGAGAGTGCCTGAACCTTGGACCGAGAACCCTAGTACATTGGTTAGGACCAACCCCACTTGTATACCTTACCCTACGCTAGGACTAGTGGTGAGCTTGCTGAGTCCTCGACTCACTGGTGGTGGTTATCTTCCTTTTCAGATCCTGGACGCCAGTGATGGCTGCACCCCCGATGCTTTTTGGATTGCCGATTCAGATGGATACTCAGATCACCCTCCATTTTGATATGCATGCTACGCTGTGGCATAGGCACGTGACGACTGTACTAGTAGATCAGGGTGGACCCTACCTTGTACCCAATAGGTTCGAGGCGTGGTTTAGAGAGGGTCTTCATGGTTTTGAGGAACCGCAGCGAGACTCTCCGATACCATGGAGGAGGACCGATTCTGGCTGCAGCCTGCCGAGTATGGAGGCCAGGTGATCGACCCCGACCCATTGCAGGAGTTGCCGTCTCCTGGACGTTCCGAGATTGATGGCCACGAAGAGGGCGATGCCATGGATACCAATGAGGAGGATCCAGAAGAGGACCCCGTGGAGGATTCCCAGGAGGAGCCTGAGGAGGACTGAGTCCCTGATGCTGGTTTTGTATTTTGATGTTAGTGTGAGCGTAGGTTTGACTGTAGGTTGTGGTTTCTTTTTTGGGGGGTCTGTACCTAACGCTGATGTTATGATATATATATGTTGTTGTTTGTGTTTATTCTGTTCGTACTACCCCACCGTTTTGTATGTATGCATGTATGGTTTGGAGGCACGTTTCCGCAGGCACGAGAGTTCGTGAGAAGGGCGCATCGTCTGGTTGCGACGATAAGTTTTTCCTGGGCCGTCGCGTATCGTAAACCTGACGAGCGAGATGAGAATCTTCCGCAGGAACGGGATGCCGCGTGACCGATAAGGGATTCGGGGCGTGACACTCGATCTCCCTAGTTACCAAGTCTCAACGTATAACGCATAGCAATGCCGTTTGTACAGAGCAGACGGGTAATAACATACAATCAACCATGATGCCATATGTAATGATGCAGGCCTTGAACGGCCATATTGGATCCCACGGATCATGCTCAGGCCTGAACCGGCCATAACGGATCTCAACGGATCGAGCCTGCCTATTACCCCAAATCCCATCAGGGCGCATCCAACAGTGCCATCCGGCAATTGCCACAACTGCGTTCTCCGACGCCTTACGTTGGCTGCTCCCTTTTCCCTCCATTTCCCCGCGTAACAACGCCTTTGGGGCTCATTCTCATGCCACATCTCTGGTGACTCATGCAATGCTCTCAATGTATGCGGGACCCAAATGATTGCACAGCAATTCGGTTACAGAGCATGCATGCAATGGTACATAAGCACGGGAACATAGCATAACAAGGAATCATACGAGCAATTTACTACGTTTGCCAGACAAACTTCACATCGGCCCAATGCTCTACGATTAGTTTCCCCAAGTAAACCCAACCTGTTAACATTGTCTCAGGAACTCACTAATTTGGAATTCAGTCCAGACAATCCCAACAATCCGGTCGAACCCAGTAGCTAAGGTTAGTTCCCAGGGAATTAGTGACCCATGATTAATGATTTAGTGTCTTAATAAACCTTTGAGTCTAATTGAATTAGGCTTGACTTAGGTTAGGGTCCAATTAATTTATTTAGGTCCAATTGAGCCTAAGGCGTGTTCTAAGGTTCAAGGCCCATAATTTATTTCTGAAAATTAAATATGTAATTCGACCCAATATTATTTTAAATTTGTGCAAGGCCCAAGCCTAATATTTAAAGTAGGTTTAGGAAGCCCATTTAGGCCCAATTTGATAACCCAAGCCCATATACATCATTAGGTTTCATATTTTAATATTCAAGGTCATAAATTAGGCCCAATTAAGGTGAATTTTCGTCCGTTAGTGGCCCCCTACTTAATTTAGGCCCAATTAGTCAGATCTTGGCCCAAATTAGTTGAAATAAAGGTTCCCAAGCCCATTCACTTACCATAGCCCATCTAATTCACGCCCAAGCCTACATATTCAGCCCACACTTAGCATTTTAAGGTCAATTCCACATGCCAACAGCCCCCATATTTGGCCCAATCAAGTTTTCATCACATTAGTCTAGGTTAATCTTAACCTTAATCACATTTTAATACCCTAACTAGCATAACCAGCCCTTAAATCATCATCCTACAAGCATATACTACTAACCTAGGCTAAGATTAGTAGTAGAGCTTACCTAATAGGGCTGAAAATGACGACGGGAAAGGGAGAGGACACCGGCGGCCCGTGCGGTTCAACGGCCGACGGGAAGGGACGGCGGCAACGGGGGCTGATCTCGGCTGTTCCGTGGCCTCCAAGGACCTAAATATGATAGTTCTAGGCATTAGAGAGGTTGAGGAAGAAGGTGGAGTAGCTTGGACAGCCCCGGGCCTTCATGGTGCAACAATGACGAAGGAGAATGGAGGAGAAAACGGATCTACTCGGGGGTTTTCTTGGGGCTCACATGCCACGAAATTCAAGGGAACAAGGCTTAGAAGACTTACCAAGATGAGCCAAGGGAGTGGGGTGGCTGTCGCGACCTAAAATTCATTTTTAGGTTAATGGATTACCAGATTAATTAATTAAATTAACTAACCTAGTTCGAGCTCTCCCAAGCTCTACCAAATCGCAACTTTGATTTTTTTTCACATGATTTTAGAATTTGGAGTCGCCACTAATCGTTCTTGGTAGGTCGATTAGAAACCTAAATAAACTAGCGGGAGAACTAATTTATTTCTACGAACCAGAGAAAATGAGTTCGGGGACTTGGTTACGCTAGATTACTCTAACGCCCTTTCGGTACCAATTTCATGAAAATTCATTTGGGATAATTGGGAAAAGTTTGGATCAAACTGACCAGAAGGGTAAAATGGTCATTTTTCAAGGCTCGGAAGTGAAAAAGGGGTCAAACCAGTTGAATGTGGTCATTTCTCATTTCCCGCAATTTTTGAGGATTTTTCGGGATTTTCTGGGATTTTTGGGGACAATTTGCCCATAAGGGGTAAAATCGTCATTTTGGAAAGATCGGGATGGAAATTCACCGAAAATAGGATTGGCCAGTCGAAATGACTCGTTTCCTAATTTCTAAGATTTTTCTGAATTTTTCGGAATTATTTTCCTGACCATTTTCTACACTTTTTTTTATTATTTATGGTTTTTACAAATTTTTTATTTCATTTTCACCTTTTCATCACTTTTTTTTTATTTTTATTTTTTTATTTTTATTATTTTATTTTAGCTCTAACATAAACTACGCCTAAATATGCATATTCCGACCTAGAATGGAATTTCATTTAATTTATTTCGAAAGAAACGATCGATTAAACATGCAATCCTAGCTGATATGATTCTATCCTAGAACGCAATTTAATTTAAACATGTTGATTTTAATCTATATGCGGCAATTATCTAAGATATTAAGATATGCTAGACATTCAACTTAATATTCTGTCAAACGAATCAAGTAACAAACCAAAGGGTAAAATAAATAAATAAATAGATAAATAAATAAACTCAAGGATGAGGATTGTTACCTATGTTGGTGAAGTCTACTCGTCAAATTAAAGGTGAAGTCTCCTGGGGGTCAACCTCGACCACGAAAGACTGACCACGCACAGATTCGTCCATAATTCGATTGGGCTTCCGTAGATCCAATATTCAGCAGCGAACTCCAACTCCAACTCCATTTGACATCGAATGACGGGAAAAACGTACCAGTATGGAGATATAATCCAAAAGGTCCTCAGCTTTTGCACATTCCGATATTACAGCATTGGCATATCCACGTATAAGGCAGCAAGATGTCTCGGTATCTGCTTTCATCTCCTCAGCGCGCGTCTGATCAAAAGTATATTCCATGTTTTACGCATCTCCAACATCTTCCCGTTCACTTGAGTCAAGACGTAACCCACCAAGTTCCCCGCTAGTTTGCTCGGTAGTTGTGGCGACGGTGGTATTGGTGGGCAGAGACTAGGAGAAATTGAAGGAGCCCTTCATCTCCTCGAGGGTCACGAGCACCGTGGTCTTGATGAACCCCTTAGGGTCGGTGGTGGCATCGGTGGCATACGTACTAAGGCTCTTCATGCAGGGCTCCATGCAATATGTCGGCGTACAGGTGGAGGAAACCGCTTTCATCTGCTATGTCCACTTTTCGGTAAGGTCACCGGCGGACCCATACTTGTGGACTTTCGCGACGATGTCAACGACGATGCCGACGACAAGGACGATGGAAATACTTGATGCGACTACTTTACTGACCATTTTCACGGCGTTAAGGGTGACCCCCAACTCACTCGGCTCCAGCGTTCCTCTTTTGGTTCCCCTATACGGACGAATCTCAACACTTTTATTGTCCACGTAACTCTTTACCGAACCTGGTGCTTTAACATTGAACCTAGCGATGATGGCTGTACTAGCAACAGCAAGACCAAAGTCACTAGCATTAATGTCCCCTGGTGCTTGCAAGAGAAATTCTAAAGTGACATGATCTCGTGGGAGCACTTGCAAGGCTTTTCTTATGTCCTTGATTGATCCTTAAACATCAACTTGCAAGCCACCATTCTCATCTGGATCGTCCCTCTATTCCCAGATTGATACAACTCATCATCTGGTGACAAACGTTGCTTCATTATCACTTCATCTTCTTCTTCTGCAGTTACTTCGGAGGGGCTATCACATCATGCGGTTCTATATCATGCGGTGAAACTATACCATCTTCAAGTCCCATGACTAGCAAGAGGATTGGCAGCCGGAAGTGGAATGAGGAAAGTGAACCAGAGAAGGTGAGGGAAGCCAGGGGAGGAACAGGGGATGAAGCGATTCGAAGGGCGGGAGCATGAGTTTGGCAATTTTCGTGCGCGGGATAGTTAAGTTGGAGAAGAAGAAAGAGAAAGTAAAGCGAACCGAGAGATCCAGAGTCCCTCGCGGCATTTTGGGAGGAGGTTCATATATATTGGGCAAGCTCCAGGAAGAATTTCAAGTTCGGCATAAGTGATGTTGAAGTCGCATCAGACTTTGGAGCAGCTGTTAGATCCATCTGCAGTTTGTCTACGTTCTGATCGGGAAAACCGCACTGAAGGAGCACATGGGTAACAATTGAACTAACTCACCCCGTCCCCCATTCTCCTGAAAACGACCCCCTGAAGGCCCATGATTCCGTTGTCAATAGATGACCAGCCCCCCCTTTCAGCTCCCAATTCTTCCTCATTTTTTTTTCTTTTGCAGCCACTTCCTTTCCATTAAATTATACCGCCGAAAGTCCCACTTACTTATCGTTGCCTCCCCCTGAAAGCACCCCCATGGACCTCCATTCCTTTCTTCCTTTTTGACCGAGCCCCCACGTGAAAGCCTGTCCTCTTGATCCTGTTTTCTATCATTACACTCCATCATCATGCCCTCCACATCCATTTTTATTCATTCTTCTACCACTTTATTGCTTTTACTTTTGTCTGCTATTTTCTTTTCTTCTGTAGATTTCCCAGGCTGTGATCGTCCAGAACATCATCGCTAACCACCGTTTGAAGGCGCGCAAGAATATTGAAGTGTGGGGCATTGGGCAGCTCCAACCTGCTTCTTCCGAGTTTCCTCTTCTTATTCGTCACACGAACTACTCACCGTCCCTTTCCTCCCGACGTAACCATTATGCGTTCACAATATTCATGACAAAGATTCGGCGCCGTTGCCCTATTAACGAACTCTAACTCCAATTTCATGGCTGCTTCGTCGACGGTCGGCTTCATCGTTGATGCGGACAAGTCCCTAGCTCGCCCTCGTTTTTTTGTCGTCACCGATTTTTCTTTTGTTTTTCTGCCTTCTCCTTCCTCTTTGATGAAGTTTCTGCTCTCTACCGAGGCTTCTTTTCCTTGCTAGAACTACCCGAGATACTGTGAAAGGAAAAGTTAGAGATGAAGTGCGATGGATTGAGACCAGATTAGATAAAAGTGAGAGGACTTAGCTTTGGCCATCTGATTTAACACCAACGATTTCGTTCTGCTCAAAGTGAACATGCGCTTTTCGCCGATGAAATCATCAATAGTGTCGATTTCAACAAGAGGAGCCACCTCACGGATGGTGCGAAGGCGATTGTTGGGCGTCTCTGAAAGTGACTCGCCTTCACCGCAAACTTGGGATCGCCATAAGCTGACAGCATGATCACTGGCAAACCCCTCTCCAGCCCCACGAGTTCCAGTAGCTTGAAATCATCCATTTTTGGGCCTGCTCACATCACCGATAACCAGATCAAACTTGTCCCTGTTCTCTCTTTTTCTTACAACTTTTAAAGGTCCCTCTTTTCTTTTGTTACCTAGCAGCTCTCCGCTTGGTTCGCGTTGGTGATGATTGGCCATGATGGTTTCCGTCTCAACTTTTTCAATCCCCGAGTACTCTCCGGGTGTTAAAAAAAATGGAACCCCGACAAGCTGTCTCTCCCTTGAGCGTTTATGGTCCACCTCCCTCGAATCTTGAAAACCATCCCCTTTAGAAGGATTTTTCACCGAAAGCATCCATTAGTTTTTGTCGTTGGTCATGATTCTCTTTTGTTCCTGGGACATCGAATATCTCAGCCACTCATGCCATGTAAATTTCGCATGTTGCCAACTTCTCATTGCCTGGTACGGCCTTTGTGGCTTGACCATACGCCTTTGTTGTCCTCTCCGCAAGACCATACTCTGTTTTCCATTTCCATATTGAAGGAAAAGAGGCTTCACTTGATCAGAAGGGGTCATTTCAATAGGGCGCTCGAATAAATCCCTAGACCGCTCCAGTTTCGTCTTCCCATCAACGTGAGAGTGATATTTGACAAAGCAATGCAAGTCAACTATAAGGCTGTTGACCATTTGGCTAGTATATGGTGTGAGTGGGCCGATATGGAATTGAGACTTAACAACTTCACTATGGGTCTGGTAATAACTTAGAAAAAACTACCCAAAGCGTGCGAGGTTTTCCAATAGATTTCATCAGATCTACGGTCCTCATTGCTTCCGTACATGTAAGAATATGCTTGGTGGGATTACCTTCAAACAGCTTTACCCTCCGATTTTTGCCTCGAACGCAGCAAGTCAAACGGACATGTCTTTGATGCGTTTTTATGTGTCTAAAACTTTGGGGAGTTTGACCTTCTGAGACGGTTATACTGCGGCAACTTCAACTCGACATTCTGTAATTGTTCACCCTCCAAACTTTCTTCTGTAGAGATCAAGAGGAACATATTCCATCGTCACAGTTCGCTCGACGAATAAACGTCCGTGCGGACTATGTGCAGCCACGCTTGAGGTTCTTGTGGACTTTACAGCAGATAGGTCACTGTGCCGCGTGAATTAGGCCAAGATGAAGATTTGGGCTATAAGAAGACAATGTCACGACTCTATAAACGCAAAAATCAAAAATTATAAAGCCAAAATGAATTTTCTAAATTTTTTTTCTAAATTAATCTGAAAATGAGATTAACAAAGTAATTCCCAATTTCAGATTAATTTTTATGAATTTTCTTTAGCCTAAATGAAGAGAAAATAAAAATAAAAATACCGACTATTTTTTCATATTTTTGTAGCCTCAAATGCTATTATTTATTAAATATTTTCCTAATTTACGAAAAATATTAAAAAAAGCAAAAAATATGAAAAACTATTTTTTGTTCAAAAATGGTAGCCTAAGCTTGGAGAAGGCTTCCAAAGTTGATTTTGTAATTTTCTCATTTTTTGTTGATTTTCTATGAATTTTCGAAAATAAAAATACTGAAAAATACTAAAAATATGGAAAATCATTTTTTGGTCAAAATTGGTTCCCTAGGCTTGGCCAAGGTACCCAAAGTTGATTTTTAAATTTTATGAATTTTTATGGATTTTCTATTAATTCTCAAAAGAAAAGATGATTAGAAATCAGGTGTCAACAGCTGCCCCTCTTTGAAAGGAAGCTCGGTAGAGGTTCATTTCAAAGACGAGATGACACCTGAATCCTAATTGACTCAACATAAGAAATAAAAAGAGTTGTGACATCTGATCTCTAATACCCCTCTATGTAAGTTCTGATCCAAGCCGGGCTTGAAGAAGTTCCAAGGAAGTGAGCGAGAGGTGGAATGGCAAGGGATTTACCTGCAACTTACCTGCTTATCGTATGGCTGTCGACTGACATGAACGCTCTTCAAATAGGCACTCAAAGATTCATCTTGATGATACTCCGGGGAGATTTAAGCTTTAACCCGTATGGTGGGTCAACCCATGGCAGAGTTCCTAATAAAAGGACTCCATTAGCGATCTATCCTACTTGAAGGATTCGCTTGCATTTTGACCCGTATGGTAGGTCACCCCATGGTAGATTCCTACTGAAAGGATTCTACTGATTAAACTTTGATTGAAATTTGACTTGTATGGTAGGTCGTCCCATGGTAGATTCCTAATGAAAGGATTCTACTAATTAAAATCGGATTGAAATTTAACCCGTATGGTAGGTTATCCCATGGTAGATTCCTAATGAAAGGATTCTACTGATTGAAATTTGACCCGTATGGTAGGTCGTCCCATGGTAGATTCCTAATGAAAGGATTCTACTGATTGAAATTTGACCCGTATGGTAGGCCACCCCATGGAAATGCCTGTAAGAAGGACTTTGGTGCCTGTGAGAAGGACTTTTGGTCGCCTGTAAGAAGGACTTTGGTGCCTGTAAGAAGGACTTTTGGTTGCCTGTAAGAAGGACTTTAAAAATGGACCGTTCCGTATTGGGGTTTCCAATGGAAGGGCTCCAAAGATAACATACCCTAAAAAAATGGTTTGTTCATATGGTGCCTGCAACTCAGGACTTTGAAAATGGACCGTTCCGTATTGGGATTTCCAATGGAAGGGCTCCAGAAATAACATACCCTAGAAAAAGGGCTTGTTCATGTGGTGCCTGCAACTCAGGACTTTTGAAAACGGACCGTTCCGTATTGGGGTTTCCAATGGAAGGGCTCCAGAGATAACATACCCTACAAAAAGGGCTTGTTCATGTGGTGCCTGCAACTCAGGACTTTTGAAAACGGACCGTTCCGTATTGGGGTTTCCAATGGAAGGGCTCCAGAGATAACATACCCTACAAAAAGGGCTTGTTCATGTGGTGCCTGCAACTCAGGACTTTTGAAAATGGACCGTTCCGTATTGGGGTTTCCAACGGAAGGGCTCCAGAGATAGCATACCCTAAACGTCACCTTTTTAGGCAGACAGAAGAGGTATCGACTGAAAATTGATTTTTGGGTGTCTATCGGGGATCTGGGGAGACCAGGATTCCCGATTTAACTTAGCTTGAAGGGTGCCATTCTGGGATCTGGGGAGACCAGGAATCCTGCAGAAACTCAAACCCGTTTTAACTTACCTTGAAGGGTGCCATTCTGGGATCTGGGGAGACCAGGAATCCTGCAGAAGCTCAAACCCAATTTCTGTTCTCCTGTCACTTTAGGAATAAACCGATGAGGCAAAGATCAAAAACACGAGAGTTGGTCAATCATGATTTGATAAAGCTTGAGAACACGAGATTATATCAATCGTGAGCTGATGAAGACTTCATGAGAGCGTGTTGATCATGAGTTGCAAGGGTTCAGAAGACTTACCTGGATCTTCTGAGTTAATGATCGAGGCATAGACAGACCGATTGTATCGTGTCTGCTTGCTCACTGAATGACCTTATGTGCTGCAATGGATTTGAGCACCCAGACAATCATCAGAATTGAAAGGTTCAGGTTGAAGATATACTCACCTGAAAATGCTTGGCGAGCATTAGCCAACAGGGCTTGTTTGTTTAATAGCCTCTGGATGAATTTCGAGACCTCGGAGAGTAACTCGACTATTAGGAATGCACTACTTGTCAGACAGTGTCAGAGGTAACATGTGCAAGCATTTTTATCAATGAGTTCATCGGTTCATGCAAAACCATTCAGTTGAGTTTGCAATGATTAAAACCATATGTGTATGCTCATAATATGGATCATGCATGACTATTCTGTTGAGTTTGCATTTCCAATTCTGTCCAGGGAGGTTATCATGTCATGAATACCTCGAATTGAACCTGAATGGGGACTTCAGTCCGAAAGGGCTTTCTCTCACTCTCGAGAAACGCTGTTTATCCGGATTGCAGGATTTGAAAAGAAAGCACTCAACCTTACCATCATCGCATTCAGCGAGGGTCTGAGTAATCTCGCAATTGATACGATCAAGCCGATCTAGAGGTCTTGATTAGGACCGTAATGTGGGCTGGGTCAAAGGCTTATCAAAGGAGACTCATTTCGAGTCAGGGCCATTGACAAAAAAAAAAGGTCTTCATCATCTGCTTCGGGTTTACAAGTCAAGAACCCTGCAAAATGGGAGAGAAATAATCTTGCTCGAACTTCTTCGAGCGATTCTTAAAGTCATTCAACTCTTACATTAATTCAAGTGCCCTAATCAGAAGAGACTTTCAAGGGTCGTAACGTAGGTCGGGATTTGGGTCTGAGAAACGAAGGGCTCGTTTTGGCTCAGCAAAATATATGAGAAGGGCTTGGTGTAGGTGATCATTGCAGTCTTGTCACCGATCTTTGACCTTCCTGAATTTGTCTTCAATGAATACCATCATTGGCTGAGGGGTGGTAGTTCTTTTACACTTTGCAAACTGACTTCTTTGGGGATCCTTTTTCGGGAATTCTCAAAATGTATGTTCGAAGTCAGAAGTTCATTACAGATATATGAGCATTGGCCTTGCTTTTGATAGGCACTTTGCTCTTTCTGCCCGAGATTCTTTGGAGTAGCCTTTGCTTTTCTTACTCCCGACTCCCTTTTGTTTGGAAGCAGGCCCATTTTCTTTAAGCTACACTTGTCTCTCTCTTTTTTTTTTGTTTAATAATCTTGTGATTTTGAATTTTAGCAACAAGATGATTTTCAACAAATGATACTAGACATTACATGAAAGTCTAGCATATGAAATGGGCGAGAATTCTCTATTGGCCCAATTTCTTCAATTCTGCTCTTTTGGGGGAAGGTGTCGTCGTTACCTTGAAATGAGCAAGGATCACCAACATGGGCTTGAGAAATGAATTTGCAGGCTCAATTGGGTTATGCAAAGGATGAGTGTGTAGGATAGAGAAAATAAATGCTATTCGTCATCCTAAAGCACTTGAATTAAAATTCGAGTATCATGCAAAGAAACACTCGAAGATTGATGTTAGTCCAAGCAAGAGAATTTCTAACCATTTATCTCCTGATATTGTTGGAATTACCTCTGTTTTGCCCCAGTGCGGGGTGGTTCTTGACAGGGTCATGAAATGAAATCACCGTTTAAATGGGTTGTCAATGGTTGCCTGAAGTGTTTGGAATGGAGAATGAATGCCTCCTTCACTTCGACTATCGTATCTTTTGCGAGAAAACCCATTGCCTTGGAGAATGCGGAATTTGTCTATCGCTCAACTCACTGTGGATTAAATATAGGACGTATGTGGAAATGGCTTGCCTTTCATCGTCCTGTCATGCCCCATTCTGTACATTCGATGCATCGTGTACAGTTTATACCCCCAGTCAAAATTGACAAATTGAACATGCAGAACAGTCATGCATAAATCATGGAATGTGTAAACATCATGCAAATATGGCAATACAAGTACAAGTATGGAAATTGCCCCTGGCTGTGTGGGCGGATCAGACACGTTGGGGGCCTATTCCCCGATTCGAGGAGTAGCTTGTTTCTGGTTTTGCCTCTTTTCGATCTAGGGTTCGCCATTGATTTCCCTTATTTCATCAGACAAATCGCATCAGGCGATCATAACTTGGCCCCTTTGGGCTGTTTTCTTTGAAGTATCAGGTGTTAGTTTAACATTTCCTGTAACAAGGAAGGAGACCTGTTAGCCAGTATCAGAAATGATGAACTGGACACGATACTGAGTTACTCTTGAGTGCTTCGCGCAACTCCTTTACCAGTTTTACTACTCGGGATTTTCTCCGTGGGTATGTCAAGTTAGACATTTCCTGTCAAACAATGGAGAAGAAGACGTATTAGTCAGTATTAGAAATGATGTATTGGATACGATACTGGTTTACCCTTCATCTTGAATGTTTTGCGTGACGCCTTTATCAAGTTCACTAGATTGAGTTTCCCTTGGCTTTCGCTGGACACTTCAACGTTAAGCTAAGATCGTAACAAAATACTGACCTTGGTATTGCTCGTCGAGTATTCCTGTTTCTTTTTGCAAAAAGAAATGCGAGAAAAAGTTGTTTTATTTATTTACAATACTTACAACATTTCCATCCTCGAGGATCGAACGCGGGACGTCTCGGACCACTGTCATTCCCCATGCCATCTGGTCCACAAGACCGCAGGCGCTCATGGAGGTTCCTTTTAAGAGTCAATCCATGGGATGACATGGTGTTGTTGTATTGTACTAGGTAATTCCAGGTCACTGTATTTTTCGGGGCGGTTTACAAACCCTGTTAAGAATGGAATAAAATAATTCAAAACACGAGACGAGTATGAGCAAATTAGAACGATACAGAATTACCCTTCTTTGAGATTGTTTGGGTCTTTCGTTCACATATTCCTCATTTGAAGCCGTCCATTCTGTGGCGATGTCCACGAATCTATTTGCCCAAAGTTTTTATTAATCGGGGAATTTCATTTTTGGGTCAATTTGCAAATTCCTGTAAACAGAAGGGATAATTTAGAATCGGGACAATTTGAGGGTAAATTGAAACGATACTGCTTTACCCTTCTAGTTCGCGCGACTTTTTACTCGCAATAAATTCACTGCGAGTTTGGTGTGGTAGCAGACTCGAGCATTTAATAGGAGAACAGGAAATTGCTGCTTCTTGCTTTTGCGTTCATTCTAAACATCAATAAAAGTAGAAAACATCCCATGCAAGGAAATGAAGCGTCTGCATTCGTTCAAGATCGATTTTGCTCCCTCAGCAGGCTCTCCCATGATCAGCTGGCTTCATTCTGGACCAGGTATGCATCGGCTATGTTGAAGGACCCGTGCATATTACAGTCCCCGTGCTTCATTAACATTAAACTGGTTGATCATGGCGGTGAGTTCATCGTCAATGCCGCTTGCCTGGTGGTGATACATCTCCCCTTCCCCGGGAGGTATTGATGCTGATCCAGTAGCATTAGTCTTTTTGTACCCTGCTCCAACAGAACTCGATTCTGTTATAAACTGGTCTAACTCGCTTCTCAAACACGCATTTTCAATCCTTAGATCATGCATTTCATCAAAGGCGAGGAGGAGGCTGTTGCAGTTAGGGCAGGTGGCGGAGTCAAAAGCCTCTTTATACATCTTGTTTTCCGCTCGGAGGTTTTCATTTTCAACTCTTAGAAACTCGGCTTCGTTGTGCTCATGACGAGTCTTCATTCGGGTTCGCCTATTTTGAAACCAGAACTTGATTTGTGAAGGTTCAAGTCCTAGCTCTTGACTTAGTTCCATTTTCTGTCTGCCGTCTGGCATAGGACATGTTCTGAAGAAATCCTCAAGCCTTTGTACTTGCTCCTTAGTATGGCGATGGTAACGCTTCTTTTGACCCTTACCGTTGTTGTCCTTATCTTTACTGAGATCTTGGACGTCGTCGGCAGAAGGGCCAGGTTCCATAGGCTCGACCCCAAACATGGTTTCGAACTCTTCCTCGCCCATATTCAGCAGGCAATGATAGCTTTCGGAAGTATTGGGTTGAGACATCTTCGATTTGGTCGATGATTTCTCAAGGTTTACTATATCTTTCTGTATTTTCACTCTCTCTGAACCGTGTATGCTTTAAAACTCTCTTCAATGTATGAATAGAGATTATCAGGAGGATGTCTCTTTTAAAATTTGGCGTCGGCTTAGCATATGTATCGCTTCTCCCGAGATTTCTGTCTTTCTCAACCTTTCTTGCGTGTTTCTTGCTTGGCTCGTCTTTTCTCATCTCTTCATAGTGGTAGGGTCCCTATCAACGTCTCTACCGTCGATTTGCTGGCGTGTTCTCCTATAAAAACGAATCTAATTTTCCTTGTCTCCTACCCAAGTCACCTTTCTTTCTCCTTTTTCAAAGTTGTGTCATCCCGTCAAACTTTTGGCAGAGATGTCGGATTTGCTTGGCTCGAGATTGGAGACGAGTAGCGGAGGTGATGCTGATAGGGAATGGTAGACAGGAAAATCTGGCCAGTAGAGACTTTCACTGCAAAAATGAAAGGGAATGCGGCAATATATGTTCTTCATATTCTAGAAAAATTGGAACGATACTATTTTACCATTGTATGTACTTCCATTGAATTTGAATTGAGGAAGTTCCTTCATTTGGATTGGATTGGATTGTATGTCCCGAGTTGCCCTTCACTTTGAGCTTGCCACATAAGTGCTTTGCTTAGTTGGGCCTTGTTTTCTTTCGGGTTGCTTTAGACCATCATCATTTTTTATGCCATCGGGTCCGTGGATCGGAGGGCTCCTTTAATTTAAAGGTTACCTTTAAGGCAAATGAGTCCTATCGCATTCCATTGGGTCATTTCATTTTGCGACACTCTTGAGGCAATTTGCAATCCCCTGGAAGAGAATGGAACAAATCCAATTTAGCATTTTGCGACGATTGAGGGTAAATTGGAACGACACACAGTTACCCGTCTTCGAGCTCGCCTGGGCTTTTCACTTGAAATTTCCCTACGTGAGGTCATTCAACATTTCTCATTATGGCAGTCAGCGACGTTGCCACAAATTGATCCGCCCTGAGTCTAGCATAAAAAGGGATTCACGCATTCGACGGGATAAAAAACAAATTACCCCATGCCCCTGAATTAAATCTAGACACCTAGAAAGCTGGAAATATCACACGCAGGGGAATTAAGCATGAAATGAAAGGTGCACTTGTTCAAGGTCAGTTCTGCCTCTCCTACGGCTCTTCGATAATCAGCTAGTCTCATGCTAGTTCAGGCATGGATGACCGATGTTTGAGAGTCCTTAATCACTGGCTTCCGATTATGGCTTCGGATGTCTGTCAACCTTAAACTGGTTGACCAGGGCAGTAAGCTCATCATCTGGGTAATCTCTTGAACCTTCCAGCAACTGATGCTCGAATTGGGCATTATTGTTGGCAAATACTGGCGGTAGATTTCTCATTCTGTCCTCGCCATGAGCAATTTGACTTCTCGAGCTGAAGTCTTCATCATTACTCCAGAAAGTGTGGGGATCACCAACTGTCCTGCTGTCAAGAACTCCTTCCATTCGAGGATTAGAGAAGTAGAAGTGCTCAGGATAATTTCTTGTCTGATTCTCTGGCTGCGCAGGCGCGCTGATCATGGGATGAATTCTAGCCACGGGTTGGTGCTCAAACCAAGGAGTCTGAATACACTGCCCCTGCGGTCTATACTTTGATGGCACGGCTACTGGTTTGGTTGATGATGGGAAGTGGCTCGCCCCATGCTAACCTGTGGAACTTATGGTGGCGAGGAGACTCGACGTTCAGGCTTGGATCAGTCCCGCCTTGGTTTTCTTGATTCTGAGCTGCATTGTGTTCTCTCACCCTTTTTCTGTACTTCTGAAGATGACTCGAAACATTTGCTTTAGTGAGTCCCTCTACCTTCATAATTTCCAGTATATGTTGCGGCCGTGCCGAATCGATTCCTAGCTGCTGAACTGTATTAACAAACATACGATGTAGCTCGGGAGACCAACTCATCTTCTTTCTCCAGTTGCTTGGAATAAAATTGAAGGCTTGATGCTTGTTCTCATGGTCGTGTAATTGCTTCCTTACCACGTGCTGCCATATGTTTTGAAGCATCTGAACCCTAACTGGTTTCGTTACGACGTCTTGGGCCCCGTTTAAGACAGCCTTCATCATGGCTTGCTGATCATCGCTTGCCGATATTACGAGGACTGGCATGTTTAATTTAGAATTGATGACTTCCAAGAGAGTGAAAACATCCATGTCAATCCCTACCATGGCGGTGAGGACGATATCAAACTGGTCACTACTCCTCCTTAATATCTCTAAGGCCTCTGTCGCCTTTGCTTGAGCTACAACCTTATACCGGCATTTTCTTAATACGGTAACAAGGATTGACAGAGAGACTGGATTACCGTCAATGGCCATGACCAGTAGACCCTCAGGGTAAGGAAATTCATCAGCTTCGACCAGGGTTGAACATGCGCCCATTTCCCTAATGCTCGACATATTTCTGGATCTAGGACTGCCGATTCGAGACCGCCTCAGGATGTCTTCTCGGACTTGAGGGATCACGGGATTGTTGATGGCTTCTCGTAACAGGCTTTGAAAGCCAATGCTTTGATGGTGAAGGTTTTGAATTCCTCTCCCACGAGAACTCCTTCCTCTCTATCTTTCTCCTGCGAGTTCGTGCAGATGAACCCTCACTATCAAATGAGGATAAATTCTCTCTCTGGCAATAGCAACGACTTCCCCCTTCACGGGCAGTGCTATTAGATTTACCGAGGGGAGAATCTGACATTCAGCTTTTGATTAAAGGGGAAATCCTCGTTTATCGCTCAGTTTGTCTTCTTCTTTCTTTTCGCGGTAAAGGGCCCCTGTCAAGATTTCCACCGTCGATTTACTGGTGGGTCCTCCAATGAAGACGAGTAATATCTATCTTTCTGCCGAAAATTTCTTTGTCCCCCACTCAGCTCGTCTTTTCGTTCTTTCTTTTTTCAAAGCGGTGGAGTCCCGTCCAGCTTTTCCACAGAGACGTCAGGTTTGTTCGGCTCGAGGTTGCCACTTGACTGGAATTTGAGCCACCGGGGTGTTGCCGACAGAGAATGGTAGATAGGAAAACCTATAAGGACTGCCCCTGTGAAATCAGTATTTAAATTGAAGCAGATTACCATCTTCGCATTCCGCTTATCTGCCTCACCTCTCTCCCCCTTTCTTTCGTATTCTACTTTCAAAAATGGCCAATTCTCCTAACCACACCTTATCCGCTGAAGTCCTGGCTGGGTGGGAGAGACTCTACAATCTTCTTGGTAAAGGTTACGCTCATATAGCCAAAAACTCTACCGTTGAGGCTGAAATCCTTGGTTTATTCAGGACTGTGGACGCTGCTTCTGTTGAGGGTACCCAACTGGGGAAGGAGTATCGGAACTTCTCGTCCGTCTTCATCAATTTTCTGGCTGCCTATAACCGCGCTTATGAGACGGTCCTTGTGACCGCCGTCGTGAAAGCTCGTTACCGAGACCGGCACGAGCGTTTGGCAACAGTTACATTTGTGGCTGATAATCACAAAAAGGCCCTCAAGTTTGCCAACGATCAGCTTTCGTGGCTGGTTCGTGAGAGGGGAAAGCTGGTGGACCGTCTGGCCTTGGTCCGAACTTACGCCGAACAGGAGCCAGGCAATATTGTGATGAGGTGCAAATGCGGTTGGCTGCAGGAGAGGCTTGATGACATTACGGCAGACATTGCTTTCGAGAGGGCGGCGATTCCGGACCTGGAGTTTGCCGTTGAGCATTACGAGGCCACTATGGCCCAGGTTAAAGAGAAGTGCGATCGCCTCTTCTTTAGGCTCGCGGAGCTTGATCCCAAGAACGCCCGATGCACCCAGAGCATCAACTTCATGGAGAGCCAGCTGAGCTCCTTTGTGATGCTTATTAGGGCTCAATTTTATTTCACTTTTCCTCCCCAGTGAGTTGTTGTAAGGTTTCTTGGTGAATGGAATGAAGAGAAAGTTTCACGTGTTTGTGCTTTTCATTTTCCTGCCATTTCTTCGCCCATATAGCATGATAGGACGATTCACGGTACTGAAAACGTTGAGGCTTAACACTCTTCTTGGTGTTCTTGTTATCTGTTGCCGGCAATGATATCAAGGACGTTGACGAAGGGTTCGGTGGCGGCCCCCACCGGTCACAGCGCCGTGAGTCAGTCGTGTGAATTATTGCAAATCGACCACTCGATTAGCGCTCCAATAAACAAACCAGGCTGCCTGTTGCGTGCCCCACTTTACTCCTGTCTATCTCTTTCGGCGTCCACTTGAATGTGTCGGTCGCCTGTAGCGTTGGGAGAAATGATTACGGGCCATGCTCGGTAATAAAATACTGGTCCTCCAAAATCTTCCATGTGTTTTGAATCCGAGGAAGGTAAAAAGGCAAGCCTTTGTTCAATTTAATCAGAAAGGCGTCGCAAGGTCGGGTTCATAATCTTGCCCCATGGGTTCTGATTACACAGTCTCGGCTTTCTCAACAAAAATACATGAACCCTTCTAATACATTAAAAATGTCCACAGGCCCGATCTGGATAAATTTACAGCCCCATCAAAATACAAAGCTTGTACATGTTGACTGATTGACACGTTTCTGACTTCGGAAAGATTGATTCCTTCGCTTGCCCCCAGGATTATCAGTTGAGGCATCGGTAATTATCCGTCCTATTGTATACCTCGAGGTTATTCCCGGTATAATGCTGAACCCGATTTTACTTCCGCCTCGGGTACCTGTAGTTTCCTGCAAAAGTAAAGAAAATAATCAGTATGTGATCCAATAGGGGTCGGCCCATGATTCCTACATTAGTCCAATTTTATTTTTCCATTTTAGAGAAAATTTTCTTAGAAAAACATGGGTGAATTTCTCAGAAAGAAGTTTCTTGCAAATTTTTACAACTTGAAAAATGTGATAAAACCTCTTAAAATTTAGCAAATTTCCCGAAGAGATTTTCCTTTTATCAGAATGAATTTTTAGGGATAAATTTGTCAAGAAAATCTCATTTCTATTGAAGTAGAAAAATGTAACAAAATCTTTTACTGGTCGACAAAATTTTCCTAAGGGATTTTTCATACTTATTATTATTTATTTTATTTTATTTTATTTTTAAAAAATGGGATACTAATTTGATTTTTATTTTCCTTTGAAAAATGACCTTGATGTTAAATTCAAAATTTGACCGACACCTAACATGGACCGACCAAAAATAAATACAAGATGAAGTTAGAAAACTTACTTTCACCGTCAAAAATACCATGTAAGTCGCATAGACATGCACATGAATCGTGAGTTTAAATCTTAGCCTATCTACTCTAAAGGTTGACAAATTGAAGCGAAAGACTTACGGCAATGCGACAATCTCGCGCGCATAATCAAGATTAGCCGTGACCCCTACGACGTAATCAGGATTAGCCGGGTCTCCCAACTTCGGCTCCTCGAGTCAAAAATTAAAACCACTGCTTTGGTAATCTTACCAAGCCTGAGGCCTAACTTTTAAAACTCATTTTTGAAAAAAGGTTCGGGATTGAATCTGGACTAACTTTCGACGTGATCTCACGCTGAACGCTCGAACCAAATCACAATACCATCCTAAAACTAGTGACCCAGGTCCGGTCACGGGACGTGTGTGATGGAGTGCTAAAACAAATAATCATGCACAGCAGTTAAATTCAAACACCGCTTCAAAATGTGCAAAAATTAAATTCCAATTCCCATACACCAAACCTGCAAAATAAGGGGTTAGCCAAACACTCCACCCCTTATAACTCCCATCTGCAAGACCATTTAACACCTAAAGATTAGAATTCAACCAATTGCCAAACCAAGTGAATATTCATGAAATTTTACTGGCCTAAGTCCTCTAAGTTCTTAAATTTTTCAAAAATTAAGAACAAGTCCCCAGCGGAGTCGCCAAGCTATCGCGACCTAAAATTCATTTTTAGGTTAATGGATTACCAGATTAATTAATTAAATTAACTAACCTAGTTCGAGCTCTCCCAAGCTCTACCAAATCGCAACTTTGATTTTTTTTCACATGATTTTAGAATTTGGAGTCGCCACTAATCGTTCTTGGTAGGTCGATTAGAAACCTAAATAAACTAGCGGGAGAACTAATTTATTTCTACGAACCAGAGAAAATGAGTTCGGGGACTTGGTTACGCTAGATTACTCTAACGCCCTTTCGGTACCAATTTCATGAAAATTCATTTGGGATAATTGGGAAAAGTTTGGATCAAACTGACCAGAAGGGTAAAATGGTCATTTTTCAAGGCTCGGAAGTGAAAAAGGGGTCAAACCAGTTGAATGTGGTCATTTCTCATTTCCCGCAATTTTTGAGGATTTTTCGGGATTTTCTGGGATTTTTGGGGACAATTTGCCCATAAGGGGTAAAATCGTCATTTTGGAAAGATCGGGATGGAAATTCACCGAAAATAGGATTGGCCAGTCGAAATGACTCGTTTCCTAATTTCTAAGATTTTTCTGAATTTTTCGGAATTATTTTCCTGACCATTTTCTACACTTTTTTTATTATTTATGGTTTTTAGAAATTTTTTATTTCATTTTCACCTTTTCATCACTTTTTTTTTATTTTTATTTTTATTTTTTTATTTTTATTTTTTTATTTTAGCTCTAACATAAACTACGCCTAAATATGCATATTCCGACCTAGAATGGAATTTCATTTAATTTATTTCGAAAGAAACGATCGATTAAACATGCAATCCTAGCTGATATGATTCTATCCTAGAACGCAATTTAATTTAAACATGTTGATTTTAATCTATATGCGGCAATTATCTAAGATATTAAGATATGCTAGACATTCAACTTAATATTCTGTCAAACGAATCAAGTAACAAACCAAAGGGTAAAATAAATAAATAAATAGATAAATAAATAAACTCAAGGATGAGGATTGTTACCTATGTTGGTGAAGTCTACTCGTCAAATTAAAGGTGAAGTCTCCTGGGGGTCAAGCTCGACCACGAAAGACTGACCACGCACAGATTCGTCCATAATTCGATTGGGCTTCCGTAGATCCAATATTTAGCAGCGAACTCCAACTCCAACTCCATTTGACATCGAATGACGGGAAAAACGTACCAGTATGGAGATATAATCCAGAGCAGTAGCAAACTCCAACGGCAACGACATCATGTTTCAACAAAAGCACAGCACAATCTCTCTTGCCATAACCCGCTGCATGGTGTAGTGCGATGTTCTTGTTCTCGTCCATCGCATCCACGACGGCTCCAGCTTCAAGGATACCTCATCGTATCCACATGCAAAATGCAAGGCTATTCCTCCCTTCGCATCTTCTTCATCCTTGTGAGCACTAGAATCCAGTGCTCTCTCCTTTTATTATTATGATTATTTTTTAGTCACTCCACATCACCACCACTAGCAATGAATTAATTCATCCTCGCTTCCCACATCTTCTTCTTCATCCGGAATATTTTCAGCTGCAGTGCCTGTATCTCCTACAATTGGAAAACCCAAGCCCCCCCTGAGTTTCTTTAGATCGTCTCTATCGCTCCAGTACTTCATCATCGCAGCTGGACCACCGATCTCTATTTCTTCTAACACATACTTGATAGATGGATATTCTTTCGTAAGCGCCATTCTTTACTCCATTTGTTCTTGGCTTAATGGATTTACCAAACTCTCAAGCATGCTAGACTTTGATGGGTCTTGCATTAGGGCACTCCCAAGTCTCTCAGTCATAGCCATGAATTGAGGATTCTGCATAACTTGTTGCACGGTGGACTGCTATTGTTTAGGATCAAATTACAGAATGCCTTCTCCAGCTGAGCCCTAGAAAATCTTTTACAATTGCTACGTCATCTCGTTAAATGAAGGATCCTCAGCTATCTGCTGGGCTAAGCCCCTGCTGTTAGGATAATTAAGAAGTCTTGACATAGCCGAGAGACCAAAAGGGTTACTAGCCAACCTAACTTCGGGAGGAAAAGCATCTGATGGCACCTCTAGAACGGTATGGTTCAGACCTGAGAAGGATGGTGATTCACGAGACAATGGCTTGTGATGCTTAGCGGTTGAGGTTAGCGAACAGCAAGACTAGAGCATTAGGCCCGTCAGGCTCGCGCTGGTGATTGCGCAACGTCAGCGAAACCGAGAAAGAGAGAGATCCCTCTCCGTCTCCAAAAGGTCCTCAGCTTTTGCACATTCCGATATTACAGCATTGGCATATCCACGTATAAGGCAGCAAGATGTCTCGGTATCTGCTTTCATCTCCTCAGCGCGCGTCTGATCAAAAGTATATTCCATGTTTTACGCATCTCCAACATCTTCCCGTTCACTTGAGTCAAGACGTAACCCACCAAGTTCCCCGCTAGTTTGCTCGGTAGTTGTGGCGACGGTGGTATTGGTGGGCAGAGACTAGGAGAAATTGAAGGAGCCCTTCATCTCCTCGAGGGTCACGAGCACCGTGGTCTTGATGAGCCCCTTAGGGTCGGTGGTGGCATCGGTGGCATACGTACTAAGGCTCTTCATGCAGGGCTCCATGCAATATGTCGGCGTACAGGTAGAGGAAACCGCTTTCATCTGCTATGTCCACTTTTCGGTAAGGTCACCGGCGGACCCATACTTGTGGACTTTCGCGATGATGTCAACGACGATGCCGACGACAAGGACGATGGAAATACTTGATGCAACTACTTTACTGACCATTTTCACGGCGTTAAGGGTGACCCCCAACTCACTCGACTCCAGCGTTCCTCTTTTGGTTCCCCTATACGGACGAATCTCAACACTTTTATTGTCCACGTAACTCTTTACCGAACCTGGTGCTTTAACATTGAACCTAGCGATGATGGCTGTACTAGCAACAGCAAGACCAAAGTCACTAGCACTAATGTCCCCTGGTGCTTGCAAGAGAAATTCTAAAGTGACATGATCTCGTGGGAGCACTTGCAAGGCTTTTCTTATGTCCTTGATTGATCCTTAAACATCAACTTGCAAGCCACCATTCTCATCTAGATCGTCCCTCTATTCCCAGATTGATACAACTCATCATCTGGTGACAAACGTTGCTTCATTATCACTTCATCTTCTTCTTCTGCAGTTACTTCGGAGGGGCTATCACATCATGCGGTTCTATATCATGCGGTGAAACTATACCATCTTCAAGTCCCATGACCAGCAAGAGGATTGGCAGCCGGAAGTGGAATGAGGAAAGTGAACCAGAGAAGGTGAGGGAAGCCAGGGGAGGAACAGGGGATGAAGCGATTCGAAGGGCGGGAGCATGAGTTTGGCAATTTTCGTGCGCGGGATAGTTAAGTTGGAGAAGAAGAAAGAGAAAGTAAAGCGAACCGAGAGATCCAGAGTCCCTCGCGGCATTTTGGGAGGAGGTTCATATATATTGGGCAAGCTCCACGAAGAATTTCAAGTTCGGCATAAGTGATGTTGAAGTCGCATCAGACTTTGGAGCAGTTGTTAGATCCATCTGCAGTTTGTCTACGTTCTGATCGGGAAAACCGCACTGAAGGAGCACATGGGTAACAATTGAACTAACTCACCCCGTCCCCCATTCTCCTGAAAACGACCCCCTGAAGGCCCATGATTCCGTTGTCAACAGATGACCAGCCCCCCCTTTCAGCTCCCAATTCTTCCTCATTTTTTTTTCTTTTGCAGCCACTTCCTTTCCATTAAATTATACCGCCGAAAGTCCCACTTACTTATCGTTGCCTCCCCCTGAAAGCACCCCCATGGACCTCCATTCCTTTCTTCCTTTTTGACCGAGCCCCCACGTGAAAGCCTGTCCTCTTGATCCTGTTTTCTATCATTACACTCCATCATCATGCCCTCCACATCCATTTTTATTCATTCTTCTACCACTTTATTGCTTTTACTTTTGTCTGCCGTTTTCTTTTCTTCTGTAGATTTCCCAGGCTGTGATCGTCCAGAACATCATCGCTAACCACCGTTTGAAGGCGCGCAAGAATATTGAAGTGTGGGGCATTGGGCAGCTCCAACCTGCTTCTTCCGAGTTTCCTCTTCTTATTCGTCACACGAACTACTCACCGTCCCTTTCCTCCCGACGTAACCATTATGCGTTCACAATATTCATGACAAAGATTCGGCGCCGTCGCCCTATTAACGAACTCTAACTCCAATTTCATGGCTGCTTCGTCGACGGTCGGCTTCATCGTCGATGCGGACAAGTCCCTAGCTCGCCCTCGTTTCTTTGTCGTCACCGATTTTTCTTTTGTTTTTCTGCCTTCTCCTTCCTATTTGATGAAGTTTCTGCTCTCTACCGAGGCTTCTTTTCCTTGCTAGAACTACCCGAGGTACTGTGAAAGGAAAAGTTAGAGATGAAGTGCGATGGATTGAGACCAGATTAGATAAAAGTGAGAGGACTTAGCTTTGGCCATCTGATTTAACACCAACGATTTCGTTCTGCTCAAAGTGAACATGCGCTTTTCGCCGATGAAATCATCAATAGTGTCGGTTTCAACAAGAGGAGCCACCTCACGGATGGTGCGAAGGCGATTGTTGGGCGTCTCTGAAAGTGACTCGCCTTCACCGCAAACTTGGGATCGCCATAAGCTGACAGCATGATCACTGGCAAACCCCTCTCCAGCCCCACGAGTTCCAGTAGCTTGAAATCATCTATTTTTGGGCCTGCTCACATCACCGATAACCAGATCAAACTTGTCCCTATTCTCTCTTTTTCTTACAACTTTTAAAGGTCCCTCTTTTCTTTTGTTACCTAGCAGCTCTCCGCTTGGTTCGCGTTGGTGATGATGAGCCATGATGGTTTCCGTCTCAACTTTTTCAATCCCCGAGTACTCTCCGGGTGTTAAAAAAAATGGAACCCCGACAAGCTGTCTCTCCCTTGAGCGTTTATGGTCCACCTCCCTCGAATCTTGAAAACCACCCCCTTTAGAAGGATTTTTCACCGAAAGCATCCATTAGTTTTTGTCGTTGGTCATGATTCTCTTTTGTTCCTGGGACATCGAATATCTCAGCCACTCATGCCATGTAAATTTCGCATGTTGCCAACTTCTCATTGCCTGGTACGGCCTTTGTGGCTTGACCATACGCCTTTGTTGTCCTCTCCGCAAGACCATACTCTGTTTTCCATTTCCATATTGAAGGAAAAGAGGCTTCACTCGATCAGAAGGGGTCATTTCAATAGGGCGCTCGAATAAATCCCTAGACCGCTCCAGTTTCGTCTTCCCATCAACGTGAGAGTGATATTTGACAAAGCAGTGCAAGTCAACTATAAGGCTGTTGACCATTTGGCTAGTATATGGTGTGAGTGGGCCGAGATGGAATTGAGACTTAACAACTTCACTATGGGTCTGGTAATAACTTAGAAAAAACTACCCAAAGTGTACGAGGTTTTCCAATAGCTTTCATCAGATCTACGGTCCTCATTGCTTCCGTACATGTAAGAATATGCTTGGTGGGATTACCTTCAAATAGCTTTACCCTCCGATTTTTGCCTCGAACGCAGCAAGTCAAACGGACATGTCTTTGATGCGTTTTTATGTGTCTAAAACTTTGGGGAGTTTGACCTTCTGAGACGGTTATACTGCGGCAACTTCAACTCGACATTCTGTAATTGTTCACCCTCCAAACTTTCTTCTGTAGAGATCAAGAGGAACATATTCCATCGTCACAGTTCGCTCGACGAATAAACGTCTGTGCGGACTATGTGCAGCCACGCTTGAGGTTCTTGTGGACTTTACAGCAGATAGGTCATTGTGCCGCGTGAATTAGGCCAAGATGAAGATTTGGGCTATAAGAAGACAATGTCACGACTCTATAAACGCAAAAATCAAAAATTATAAAGCCAAAATGAATTTTTTAAATTTTTTTTCTAAATTAATCTGAAAATGAGATTAACAAAGTAATTCCCAATTTCAGATTAATTTTTATGAATTTTCTTTAGCCTAAATGAAGAGAAAATAAAAATAAAAATACCGACTATTTTTTCATATTTTTGTAGCCTCAAATGCTATTATTTATTAAATATTTTCCTAATTTACGAAAAATATTAAAAAAAGCAAAAAATATGAAAAACTATTTTTTGTTCAAAAATGGTAGCCTAAGCTTGGAGAAGGCTTCCAAAGTTGATTTTGTAATTTTCTCATTTTTTTTTTATTTTCTATGAATTTTCGAAAATAAAAATACTGAAAAATACTAAAAATATGGAAAATCATTTTTTGGTCAAAATTGGTTCCCTAGGCTTGGCCAAGGTACCCAAAGTTGATTTTTAAATTTTATGAATTTTTATGGATTTTCTATTAATTCTCAAAAGAAAAGATGATTAGAAATCAGGTGTCAACAGTGGCCGACGGTGGCGGTGGCGGCTTGCACGACGGCGGACGGCGGCGGGGAAGGAGGATAAGCCGTGAGGGAAAGAGAAAAAGAAGGAGAAAATGAAAGGGAGGGGAGAGAGAGAGTCGGCCGAGAGTTTTAAGAGAGGGAGGAGAGAGATTATAAAAATTTGAAATAAAAGGGAAGTGAGCTTATAGTGGGTTAGGTGGGGTAAATAGTGACTTTGATTTGTACCTTAATATGACATGTGTACTTGACATTGACTTGATGGATTGCCTTGGGAATTGAACCTTGATTGACCGATGGATTTGATTGATGGATTGACAAGACATCGATTGATTTGACAACTGATTTGACTTGCCTCGATTTGCGTGCCAAATGCACCGATCGGGTCCCGAGCGCGAACGAAAATCAGACGGGAATTGATTTCGAATTAACGAATCTACTATCAAAAATCCTAATTCAACTAATTCTAAGGATTGAGCATTTACCGGGGGCATTTCGGTAATTTTCCAATCACGTCTTGCTTCTCGACGTACACCAGCTAACTGCCCTTCTAGCAGCGTTTTTGAAACTGACTTCATTTCTTAATTGTGTTTATCTTACTAATTCGATTGTCCGCTGTCGGATTTCATTTCGTGGTCAATTTCATTAAATAACGACTCTGTCTCTGTCTCAGACCAACGGGCAGTTGTTTGGGAAATTTTTCCCAGATAGCCTTTCCCCTTCGGTTACTCATCTCAGGGTAGCTAACCCTGAGTGAGCGTCGATCAGAGTGCATTAACGAAGTATTTCCATTCATTTAGAAATGCCGATAAAATGGGTCGAATTTTCAGACTGTCACAATTCTTCCCTCCTTATAAAAATTTCGTCCTCGAAATTTACAATCCTCCAATCCTTACATCAAAACAGAAATTACACTGGCTACTCAAAAAGGTACGAATACTTCCTCTTCATATCGTCCTCGCTTTCCCAAGTCGCTCCTTCAGTCCCGTGATGCTCCCAGATAACCTTGACCAGCGGTATCGTCTTATTCCTCAAGACCTGCTTCTTACGATCTTCAATTCTTACTGGCCTTTCCACGTACGAGACGCGGTCATGCATTTCAATGACTTCATGATCGAGTATATGGTCAGGGTCCGGCTCGTACTTCCGAAGCATCGATACATGAAACACGTTGTGAATCTGCGATAAGTTCGGCAGCAGTGCTAGACAATAAGCCAGTGTCCCGATCTTTTCCAAAATCTCGAATGGCCCTACGAATCTCGGACTCATCTTTCCTTTCTTGCCAAACCGAGATAATCTTCGCATCGGTGACACCTTTAGAAAGACGTGATCTCCTACTTGAAATTCTAATGGCTTACGTCTCTTGTCTGCGTAGCTTTTTTGCCTGCTTTGAGCGGTTCTCGGTCTATCTCTGATAACCTTGACCGCCTCGACTGACTGCTAAACTAACTCTGGGCCTGTTATGCTTTCCTCACCAACCTCGTCCCAGCAAATCGGAGTTCTGCAGGCCCTTCCATACAGTGCCTCAAACGGTGCCATTCTGATACTCTGCTGATAGCTGTTGTTGTAGGCAAATTCCACCAAGTGTAACTGTCACGCCCCGAATCCCAATCGGGCACGCGGCATCCCGTTCCTGCGGAAGATTCTCACCTCGCTTGTCCGGTTTACGATACGCGACGGCCTAGGAGAACCTATCGTTGCGACCAGACGATGAGTCCATCATCTAGTTCTCGAACTTGCGGAAACGTGCCTCCTAACCATACATACATACATACATACAAACGGTGGGGTAGAATGAACAGAATAAACACAACAACAATATATATACATATCGTAACATCAGCGTTAGGTACAGACCCCAAAAAGAAACCATAACCTACAGTCAAACCTACGCTCTCACTAACATCAAAATACTAGACCCGCATCGGGGACTCAGTCCTCCTCAGGCTCCTCCTCCTCGGGATCCTCCTCAAGGTCCTCCTCTGGATTCTCCTCGTCGGTATCCATGGCATCGCCCTCCTCGTGGCCATCAATCTCGGAACGTCCATGAGACGGCAACTCCTGCACTGGGTCGGGGTCGATCACCTGGCCTCCATACTCGGCAGGCTGCAGCCAAAATGGGTCCTCCTCCATGGGTATCGGAGAGTCTCGCTGAGGTCCCTCAAAACCATGTACGCCCTCTCTAAACCACGCCTCGAACCTATGGAGTACAAGATAAGGTCCACCCTGATCTACTAGTACAGTCGTCACGTGCCTATGCCACAGCGTAGCATGCATATCAAAATGGAGGGTGATCTGAGTATCCATTTGAATCGGCAACCCAAAAAGCATCGGGGGTGCAGCCATCACTGGCGTCCAGGATATGAAAAGGAAAGTAACCACCACCAGTGAGTCGAGGACTCAGGAAGCTCACCACTAATCCTAGCGCAGGGTAAGGTATACAAGTGGGGTCGGACCTAACCAGTATCTAGAGTTCATGGTTCAGAGTCCAAACACTCTCGTTCTCCCCAGTTGCTAAATCCCGACGTATAATCAACGCGAAACACTTAGCAATACAAATTACACAACACAGACGGGCAATATCGAGCAATCAGCAATCATGTCATGCAAATGTAGCGGGCCTCAAAAGGCCATCACGGATCCCAATGGATCAGCCCGTCTATTACTCCAATTCCCATCAGTGCTCATTCTCAGTGCCACACGGCGAATACCACACTGCGTTTTTGACGCCTTACGTTGGTCTCCCTTTTCTCTCCATTTCCCCTCTGGGCACATTCTCATGTCACATCTCTGGTGACTCATGCAATGCTCTGAATGATTGCGGGGCCCAAAAGATTGCATCAGGAATTCAAATACAGAGCAGGCATGCCATAGTACACAAGTACAAGAACATAGCATATCAATTGATCATCTAAGAAATCTCAGGTTCATCATGCCATACTATCATAATACTAGTACCACACACTCGGATTCTCGATCATCTAGGCTCGCCTTAACTTATTACTCGCGATCCTGTCATACTATTGCTTACCATAGGCGATCCCCCAATCGAACCCACATGAACCGAGGTTTAACCTAAGTAAGGGTCTAATTAATTAATGTTAAGTTCGACTGGGCCTAAGGCCCGCTTCAAGATTTGAGGCCCATGATTTATTTCTTAAATTAAATGTATGGTTTGGGCCCATTATTATATTCAAATTCGTGCAAGGCGCAAGCCCAATATTTAAAGTAGGTTTAGAAAGCCCATTTTGGCCCATTTAGGCCCAATTGGATAACTCAAGTCCATACCCATCATTAGGTTTCATATTTTAATATTCAAGATTAGAAATTAGGCCCAATTTAAGTGAATTTTCGTCCATTGAGGCCCACCATTACAAATTAAGCCCAATTTGCCTCATTTTGGCCAAACTAGCTTAGAATTAAGCCCCTAAGCCCATGTGTGCTATTGGGCCTCATATTTTAACATTCAAAACATAATTTAGGCTCAATTAAATTAGAATTTTCGTGCATTAGGGCCCACTAGCAAGATTTAGGTTCAATTAAATTAGTTAAGCCCAATTAGTCTAGAATTGGGCCCCTAAGCCCAACCACATTACATTGGCCCGCTATGTTACACGCCTAAGTCACCATTTCAGCCCACCAATCATGTTTTCAAGGCCCATTTAGATTATTAACTTCATCCATTAGCAAACCCATTAGAGTATTTTAGGCCCGTTAGCTTGTTTTAGGTTGAAATTGTCCAAATTAAGCCCCGAGGCCCAATTATTTCACACGGCCCACATTCCATACGCCCAAATCACTCATTTGCAGCCCAACATGCATGGTTTCCAGACCCCTTCAAGTCGTCAAGCCCATGTTTTAACCCAACAAACTAATCACCTAAACTAGCACAACTAGCTTAAGCCTTAATCATGCAAATTCCTCTATACATCATCATGGACAGCCCTCTATATCACATCCCACATACGTATACTACTAACATAAACCAAGATTAGTAGTAGAGCTTACCTATCTCGGCTCGGGACGACGACCAAGACGGCAAGGGCAACGGACGGCCGAACGGAGCTCACGGCCGACGGGAAGGAACGGTGACTTGGCGGCTGATCCGGGCTGTTCGAGGGGCTCCAAGGGTCCTATTAGAATGGTTTTAGGTGTTAGGGGAGTTGAGGAAACCAGCGGAATAAGCGCTTAAGGCTGAGGCTCCATTGAACCCAAAATGCCGAGCAAAACGTCAAAGGAGGAAGGGGCTGGTCCGGGTTGGTTTCGGGGTCTCTAGGCCACGAAAATGAGAGGGAGAGGGCTTAGAAGACTTACCAAGACGAGCCAAGGGAGAGAGAGAGCCGACGGTGATGAATGGCCACGACGGAGGCGGTGGAACCGGCGGCGGACGGCGGTGCTCCACGGGCGGCCGAATGGAGGAAGAATGAGAGGAAAAAGAAGGAGAAATGAAGGAGAGGGGAGAGAGAGAAGGGGTGGCCGAAAGTTTAAGAGGGGGAGGAGAGAGAAAGGATTATCCAAAATTCAAATAAATGGTAGGTGGGATTAGGTGGAATAGTATATTGGATGAGACTTGTACCCTTGACTTGTACTTGGATTAGACTTGATAGATTTGCATGGGAACTTGTGCCATGGTTGATTGATGGATTGACAAGACATTGATTGATTTGATAACTGATTTGACTTGCCTCGATTTGCGTGCCAAATGCACCGATCGGGTCCCGAGCGCGAATGAAATTCAGACAGGATTTGATTTCGATTAATCGAATCTACTCTCAAAAATCCTAATTTAACTAATTCTAAGGACTGAGCATTTACCAGGGGCATTTCGGTAATTTTCCAATCACGTCTTGCTTCGCGACGTACACCGGCTGTCTGCCCTTCTGGCAGCGTTTCTAGAACTGACTTCATTTCTTAATTGTGTTTATCTTACTAATTCGATTGTCCGCTGTCGGATTTCATATTGTGGTCAATTTCATTAAAAAACGACTCTGTCTTTGACCAACGGGTGGCTGTTTGGGAAATTCTTCCCAGATAGCCTTTCCCCTTCGGTTAGTCATCTCAGGGTAGCTAATCTTGAGTGAGCGTCGATCAGAGTGTATTAACGAAGTATTTCCATTCATTTAGAACTTCCGATGACTGGGTCGAATTTTCAGATTGTCACACCCCGACCCATTGCAGGAGTTGCCGTCTCCAGGACGTTCTGAGATCGATGGCCACGAGGAGGGCGATGCCATGGATACCGATGAGGAGGACCCAGAAGAGGACCCCGTGGAGGATTCCGAGAAGGAGCCTGAGGAGGACTGAGTCCCTGATGCTGGTCTAGTCTTTTGGGGTTGTTTGAGCGTAGGTTTCAACTGTGGGTTGTGGTTTCTTTTTGGGGGTCTGTACCTAACGCTGATGTTATGATATGTGTATATATTGTTGTTTGTGTTTATTCTGTTCGTACTACCCCACCGTTTTGTATGTATGCATGTATGGTTAGGAGGCACGTTTCCGCAGGTACGAGAGTTCGTTGAAGGGCGCTTCGTCTGGTTGCAACGATAGGTTTTTCCTGGGCCATCGCGTATCGTAAACCTGACGAGTGTGATGAGAATCTTCCGCAGGAACGGGATGTCGCGTGGCTGATAAGGGATTCGGGGCGTGACAGACACTCTACCCATTTTTCGGCCGGCCATCCTTCTTCCTCCCCTCCCTCGAAATTTTCTCTCTTCTTCTTTCTCCTCTTCATTCCGTTGCCCGACCGCCCGTTGCTGTCGTTTCACACCCGTGCTGCTGCCTTCAAGCCGCCACGGGACCATCGTCCGCCCCTTCAAGGTCCATCTACGCCTTGGTAAGTTTCTTGGGATCCTTTTGCCTTCGTTTCCATGGCTGGACAGCCTCGGTTGGAACCCCACCGACCGCCTCTTTCTATGTTACGCCCCGGATCCCCTTCAGGGAGCGCAGCATCCCGTCCCTGCGGAAGATACACCTTGCGCTCGCCTGGTTTCAAAAGTTCAACGGCCCAGGATGAATCTCTTCGTCGTAACCAGACGACGCGTCCTCAGTAAATTTACGAACCTGCGGAAGCGTGCCTCCTAACCAACACACACAAGCATGCATAGCAAAGGGTAGCATAGACAAGGTAAAAACAAACAGCATTATATGCATATCAAGCGTTAGGTACAGACTCCAAAAAGAAACCACAACCTGCTGCCTAACCTACGCTCTCACTAACATCAAAATACCAGACCAGCATCAGAAACTCAGTCCTCCTCAGGCTCCTCGTCAGAATCCTCCACGGGGTCCTCTTCTGGATCCTCCTCATCTCTATCCATGGCATCGCCCTCCTCGTCGCCATCAATCTCAGATCGTCCCGGGGACGGCAACTCCTGCAGTGGGTCGGGGTCGATCACTTGGCCTCCATACTTGGCAGGCTGCAGCCAGAATGGGTCCTCCTCCATGGGTATTGGGGAATCTCGCTCGGGTCCCTCAAAGCCATGAAGGCCCTCTCTAAACCAAGCTTCGAACCTATGGGGCACTAAGTAAGGACCTCCCTGATCTACGAGTACAGTCGTCACATGCCTATGCCACATGGTAGCGTGCATATCAAAATGGAGGGTGATGTGAGTGTCCATCTGAATCGGCAGTCCAAAAAGCATCGGGGGTGCAGCCATCACTGGCGTCCGGGATCTGAAAAAGGAAGGTAACCACCACCAGTGAGTCGAGGACTCAGCAAGCTCACCACTAATCCTAGCGTAGGGTAGGATATACAAGTGGGGTCGGTCCTAACCAGTATCTAGGTTTCAGGGTTCAGGGTCCAACCACTCTCGATCTCCCAAGATACTATAACCCATCGTAATCAACACGAACCACATAATAATACAAGTTATACAATACGGACGGGCAATATCAAACAATCAGCAATCATGTCATGCAATGCTGTAGGCCTCAAGCGGCCATCACGGATCCCACGGATCAGCCCGCCTATCACTCCAATTCCCATCAGGGCTCAATCTCAGTGCCACACGGCAAGTACCACACTGCGTTTCTGACGCCTTACGTTGGTCTCCCTTTTCTCTCCATTTCCCCATCTTGGGCACATTCTCATGTCACATCTTCGGTGACTCATGCAATGCTCTGAATGTATGCGGGGCCCAAACGATTGCATCAGTAATTCAAACACAGAGCATGCATGCCAAAGTACACAAGTACAAGAACAGAGTACATCAATCGATCGTCTAATAAATCTCATGTTCATCATGCCATACGATCATAGGATTAGTACTAAACATTCAGATTCTCGATCATCTGGACTCGCATTACCCTCTTACTCGCGATCCGGTCATACCATTACTTACCATAGGCGATCCCCTAAATGAACCCATATAAATCAAGGTTTAACCTAAGTAAGGGTCTAGTTAATTGAATTAGGTTCGACTGGGCCTAAGGCCCACTTCAAGGTTTGAGGCCCATGATTTATTTCTTAAGTTAAATATGTGGTTTGGGCCCATTATTATTATTAAATTCGTGTAGGGCCCAAGCCCATTTCTAAAAGTCAACCTATTAAGCCCAATTCGACTACCTTAAGCCCAACTTGCTGTCCTAAGCCCATATACATCATAGGGTTTCAAGTTTTAATATTCAAGATCATAAATTAGGCCCAATTAAAGTGAATTTTCGTTTATTAATGGTCCCCTACTTAGTTTAGGCCCAATTGGTCATATCTTGGCCCAATTAGTTGAAATAAAGGTTCCTAAGCCCATTCACTTGCCATGGCCCATCTAATTCGCGCCCAAGACTACACATTCAGCCCTTAAACAAGCATTTCTAGGCCCCACTAAAATAGATTTTCGTCCATATGAAGGCCCATTAAGTTTTCTTGAGCCCATTAGTCCATTTTTAATTGTTTTAGCTCAATTTGAGCCCCCAAGCCCAAACCCATGCTTCGGCCCACTAATCCACACGCTTAAGCCATCCCTTGCGGCCCATAGTCCATTTTTGAAGCCCAACTCTTCTAATCTAGCCCGCAAGATTCAACCACAACCACACGTACATAACTAGTCTTAAATAAACTAGCCTAATCCATGCTTAATCATGCATAATCCGTCCATATCAGCCCATGATACTTTAAACCCACAAGCATACATCGAACCTAGGCCAAGATTAGAGGGTACACTTACTCAGGAGGGGCTGTTGGTGGCGACGACGGCGGAGGCGGTGCGGGCGGCCGGCGGACCAAAGCTAGCCGAGAGAGAGAGAGATGAGTCGGGGTTGGTTCGGGCTTCAAGGTGGCTCTCAAAGGCCACGAAACACATAGGTAGGGGTCAAGGGGGCTTACCAAGGTTCCAACAAGCCGAAGAAGTGAAGGATGACGATGGTGGAGCGGCGGCCGGACGGCGGTCCAAGCTGACCGAGGAAGAAGAGGAAGGTGAGGTTGAGTTGAGGTCATACCAGGCCATCAAACGAAGAGAGGAGGGACAAGAGAGGCTCACCTAGGCGGCTTGGAGGGAGGCTAGCCAACGACGACGACGGCACGACCACGACGGCGCCGGACGGTCCATGGCGGACGGAAGGGAAGATCGACGAGAAGAGGGAAAGGAGAAGAAGAGAGGGAGAGGAGGAAGAGAGGTGGTCGGCCGAAAAATGAAGGGAGAGAGAGAGAGATTGAGGGCTTATACAAGATATAACAAGTTCAAATTATGATAGTGGGTTAGGTAGAATAGTTGTTTAGGTGTACATGATGGATTTGATTGATAGATTGACAAGACATCGATTGATTTGACAACTGATTTGACTTGTCTCGATTTGCGTGCCAAATGCACCGATCGGGTCTCGAGCGCGAACGAATTTCAGACAAGATTTGGTTTCGATTTACCGAATCTACTCCCAAAAATCCTAATTCAACTAATCCTAAGGACTGAGCATTTACCGGGGGCATTTCGGTAATTTTCCAATCACGTCTTGCTTCACGACGTACACCGGCTGTCTGCCCTTCTGGCGACATTTCTGAAACTGAGTTCATTTCTTAATTGTGTTTATCTTACTGATTCGATTGTCCAAAGTCGGATTTCATTTTGTGGTCAATTTCATTAAATAACGACTCTGTCTCTGTCTCAGACCAACGGGCGGCTGTTTGGAAAATGCTTTCCAGATAGCCTTTCCCCTTCGGTTGGCCAACTCAGGGTAGCTAATCCTGAGTGAGCGTCGATCAGAGTGTATTAACGAAGTATCTCCATTCATTTAGAAATTCCGATAATCGGGTCGAGTTTTTCAAACTGTCACATTCTATGCCCGTCGTCGGTGCCGTCGGCATCATAGGAGCTTGGGCTGCCCGAGCTCATTACCGCCGCTTCCCCAAAAACATGCCATTAGGTCCCTTGAAGGCCGTAGAACGACTGACACCAGCCTTGCCGCCGCTCCCTTCTTCTGTCAACCGAGAGCACCGTTCGGCCACCGGAGCTCAAGCCCCTCCACCGTTGATCCCAGCCCTTATTTGGTAAGCTCCACCTCTAATTGTAGCCTAGGTATGATGTATACATGTGTGATTGGATGTATTAGAGGTTAATGAAGGTGATTTGGGTAATTAATGATGGATTGTGGATAATGAGCGTTAGGCTAATTGAGGAATTGAATGTTTGGGCCAAGTGTGTGCGCTGGTGGATATAGATTAGGCTTCGAATTAGATGTTGTGGGCTGCAAATTGATAGATTGAGCGTGAGAAGTGATGGGCCTTGCGATGCAATTGGGCTTAGGGGATAAAAGTTAGACTAATTGGGCCAAAATAGAACTTGTGGGCTTAAGTCTTGATAATGGGCCTCATTTGGACGAAATTCTAATTAAATTGGGCCTTAACAAAGGTCTTGGTTATAAAATTTTAGGGCCCAACAATGTATATGGGCTTAGGGGTTGAGATTGGGCCTAATTATGCAAGAATGGGCTTTATAAGCTTACCTCAAAATTCGAGCTTGGGCCTTACGCGAAATTAATAAAAATATTGGGCTTGAAATATTTAATTACCTAACATTAAATCATGGGCTTGGGAATAGTAAATGGGCCTTAGACCCTATTGGGCCTAATTTCACTTATTGGGCCTAAACTTAAGAAAGAACCATTAGGCCTTAGTAATTGTGACAGTATGAAAATTCGACCCATTTATCGGAATTTCTAAATGAATGGAAACACTTCATTATTACACTCTGATCGACGCTCACCCAGGATTAGTTACCCTGAGATGACAAACCGAAGGGGAAAAGCTACCTGCGAAATTTTCCCAAACAGCTGCCCATTAGTCTTAGACTAAGCCAAAGTCGGTATTTAATGAAATTGACCACGAAATGAAATCCGACATCGGACAATCGAATTAGTAAGATTTACACAATAAAGAAATGGATTCAGTTTCAGAAACGTCGCCCGAAGGGCAGACAGCCGGTGCACGTCGAGAAGCAAGACGTGAATGAAAAATTACCGAGATGCACTCGGTAAATGCTCAATCCTTAGAATTAGGTAAATTAGGATTATTTAGAGCAAGTATGAAAGAACGAAACCAAATCCAGACTGAAATTCGTTCGCGCTTAGGACCCGATCGGTGCATTTCGCATGCAAATCGAGGCAAGTCAAATCAAATGTCACATCAATCAATCAATCATGGCATAATTTCCAAAGCCAATCACTCACATCTTGTCAAAGTACAAATGTCACATAAACTATTACCTACACCCACTATTATAGATTTTCTTGATTTTCATTTAATCACTATAATCTCTCTCTCTCTCATCTCCCCTACATTTCGGCCGACCCTCTCTCCTCCTCCCTCTCTTCTTCTTCTTCTTCTTCTTCTTCTTCTTCTTCTTCTTCTTCTTTTCCTTCTTTCCGTCGGCCTCCCCTTCATCCGCCGTGGAGCACCGCCCGTTGCCACCGTTGCACCGACCGTCCACAACCATCACCTCAACTCCTTTTGGTAAGCTCTCTTACCCTCCCTCTCTCGGTCTGCTGTTCAGCCACTGCCTATGTCGCCGTCGTTGCCATCGTCCGATCGCTGTCCGGCCACCGTCGACCCTCGCCGACCCATCCTCACCTTGGTAAGCCTCTTGACACTCTTTCCTCTCATTTCCATGGCCTGGTTCCTCCATGAAAACCGCCGACCAGACCCGTTTTTACCCTTCGTCGTTCGTCGTCGTTGTTGCACCGAAGGTCTCCGAGCTGCCCAAGCTCGTTCTACCCATTCCCTCGGTCATTCTAATATCTTGAAACGTCTCATTAGGACCCTTGAAGCCGTGAGGACCGCCGGACCAGCCTCGAACCCTCGCTTTCCTTCCCGTCGGCTGTAAACTTCAAACGACCGCCCGATTCCTCCTTCGTTGTCGTCGCCCATTCCACTCCATCTAGGTAAGCACATCCTCTATTCCTAGCCTAGGCATGTTGTATACATGTGTGATTGGTGTATTAGAGGTTAATGAAGCTGATTTGGGAGTTAATGAATGATTATGCTTAATGGACATTAGACTCAAGTGGGCTTTGGTGTTGGGCCGAGCGTGTGGTGAGATGAAGGAGTAAAATTGGGCCATGAAATGTGATTGTAGGCTGCCATTGATGGGTTAGGCGTGAACAACAATGGGCCACAGAATGCAAATGGGCTTAGGGGTTTATTTCCAAGCTAATTGGGCCAAATTGGAACTTGTGTGCTTATATTTTAAGGGTGGGCCTTAAATGAACGAAAATTCAATGAAATTGGGCCTAAATTAAGGTCTCGAACGTAAAGGTTTAGGGTCCAATAGTGTACATGGGCTTAGGGGTTGAAATTGGGCCAAAATATGCTAAAATGGGCCTAATAGGCTTACCTTAACAAAGGGGCTTGGGACTCATCGGAAAATTAAAAATAATGGGCCTTAAAATATTTAATTATTTATAATTAGATCTTGGGCTTGTTAGTAGTAAATGGGCCTTATGTGACAGTCTGAAAATTCGACCCAATCATCGGAGTTTCTAAATGAATGGTAATACTTCGTTAATACGCTCTGATTGACGCTCACTCAAGAGTAGCTACCCTGAGATGACTAACCAAAGGGGAAAGGCTATTTGGGAAGAATTTCCCAAACGGCCGCCCGTTGGTCTAAGATAGAGACAGAGTCAGTATTTAATGAAATTGACCACAAAATGAAATCCGACTTTGGACAATCGAATTAGTAAGATAAACACGATAGGAAATGGAATCAGTTTCAAAATGTCGCCAAAAGGGCAGACAGCCGGTGTACGTCGCGAAGCAAGACGTGATTGGAAAATTACCGAAATGCCCCCGGTAAATGCTCAGTCCTTAGAATTAGTTGAAATAGGATTTTTGAGAGTAGATTCGTTAAATTGGAATCAAATCCTGTCTGAAATTTGTTCGTGCTCGGGACCCGATCGGTGCATTTGGCATGCAAATCGAGGCAAGTCAAATCAGTTGTCAAATCAATCAATGTCTTGTCAATCCATCAATCAAATCTTGGCACAAGTTCCTATGCAAATCAATCCATCAAGTCATGTTACTCATCAAGGTACAAAGTCATATCTAAGTCACTATTCTAACACTATTACCCCATTACCAACTCCCACTAACCCATTCAAACTTGGATTAAACCCTTCCCTCTCTCTCTCTCTCTCTTCCCTCATTTCTTTCATTCGGCCACCTCCCCTCCTCTCTTCACCGAAATCTTCTTCTCCTTCTTCTTGCTTCCCTTCGTCCGTCGGTCGCCACCAACACCGTCCGTTGCCGCCGACCACTCCACGCCCATCCCTCCTCTTGGTAAGTCCCTTGGTCCCTTTCCTTCCCATTTTCGTGGCCATTTGGCCCTTGAGTGAAGCCGGACCAACCTCACCATTTCTCTCCCTCTCGTTCGCTCAAGTTCGCCGTGCCGCCCGTGAGCTCCGTCCGTCGTCTTCACCGTCGTCCGGCCACCACCAGCCTTCACCGACCACCTTTACTCTTTGGTAAGCTTCCTAGTTTCCCTTCCCTTCACCTCCGTGGCACTCGAAGCCCTCTTGAACCCTGACCAACCCGATTTCTCCTTGTAGGCCGAGAGCCCCCTTTGAGCGCCGGTGTCCTTTGCCGCCCCCAACGTCGTCCTTAACCCTCCAAGGTAAGCTCTACTACTAATCTTAGCCTAGGTTAGTAGTATATGCCTGTAGGGTGATGATTTGAGGGCTGGTTATGCTAGTTAGGGTATTAAAATGTGATTAGGGTTAAGATTAACTTAGGATAATGTGATGAAAACTTGATTGGGCCAATCATGGGGGCTGTTGGCATGTGAAATGGACCTTAAAATGCTAAGTGTGGGCTGCAATGTAAGGGTTAGGCGTGCAAGAGGTGGGCCGAGGCGTGTGAGTGGGCTTGAGGGCTTAATTCATGCAAATTAAACCTAAAATAAGTTATCAGGCCTAACTAATTCTAATGGGCTGATGAATGGACGAAATGAATCAACTAATTAGGCCTTGAGAATGTCTAATGTGGGCTGCAAATGATGAGTGGGCGTGTGGTTTTAAACAGCCCGAAGGGTTCTATCGGGCTTCGGGACTAAATTCTAAGCTAATTGGGCCTAAACAAATCAAACTGGACCTAATTCGAATAATGGGCCACTCATAGACGAAAATTTGGATTAAATAGGCCCAAACTAGGATTTTGAATGTTAAAACATGAGGCCCAATGATATACATGGGCTTAGGATAACTAATTGGGCCCAAAATGGCCAAATTGGGCTTAATAGGTTAATTTTTAGGAATGGGCTTGGGCCCTACACAAATTTAAATATAATTTACGGGCCTGATTTATGTATTTGATTTAAGAAATAATTTATAAGCCCTGAACCTTAGGACGGGCCTTAGGCCCAATTGGACCTAAATAAATCAATTAGACCCTAACCTAAGCCAAGCATAATTCAATTAAACTCAAAGGTTTATTGAGACACTAAATCATTAATCATGGGTTACTAACTCCCTGGGGACTAACCTTAGCTATTGGGTTCGACCGGATTGTTGGGATGGTCCGGATCGAATTCCAATTTCGTTGGTTTCCGAGACAACGCTAGTACGATTGAATTTGCTTAGGGAATTGATTTTAGAGCACTGGATCCATGTGACGCCGTTCTGTGAAACATAGTGGGTTACTCATACGATTCTTTGATGTGCTCTGTTCCTGTGCTTACGTACTATTGCATGCGTGCTCTGTGACTAAATTGCTGTTGCAATAATTTGAGCCCCACGTACATTGAGAACATTGCATGAGTCACCAGAGATGGGACATGAGAATGAGCCCCAGAAGCGTTGCTACACGAGGGAAATGGAGGGACAAGGGAGTAGCCAACGTAAGGCGTCAGAGAACGCAGTTGTGGCATTACCGGATGGCACTGTTGTCGCGACCTAAAATTCATTTTTAGGTTAATGGATTACCAGATTAATTAATTAAATTAACTAACCTAGTTCGAGCTCTCCCAAGCTCTACCAAATCGCAACTTTGATTTTTTTCACATGATTTTAGAATTTAGAGTCGCCACTAATCATTTTTGGTAGGTTGATTAGAAACCTAAGTAAATTAGCGGGAGGACTAAATTACTTCTACGAACCAGAGATTATGAGTTCGGGGACTTGGTTACACTAGTTAATTAAAACTAATGCCCTTTCGGTACCTTAATTTCATGGATATCCTGATTTGGCAATTCAAGCTTGGTTTATTCCTCAGGCTCTAGTGGAGTGCTCTCTTTTTGTGTTTACACCTCCATAAGATTTACCGTTGACTTGGAGTTGTCATTTGCCTGACATAAAAATATGGAGAAATGAGAAATGGAGAAAGTGTATACAATTTTGTGCTAATTTGCGACTAAAACCACAAATAAATGAATAAATACAAACACTTAGCTCGGATTTACTTGCTCGTTGACGAGGATGAACTCTTGATTTATGTTGATCGATGAAGGAATTGGTGATGATAACTCCTAGGTTTAAACTCCCATCATCCTCAAAATTCTCTCTCTCTTTTTGGTATTTTCTTTCTCTCAAATTTTTCTTCAACCTTCCAAAACTCTCTCAAACATCCAAAATTTTCTCTCCAAAAATAATCCCCCCTCCCAAGTTCACTTCTTCCTCCTTTTATAATCAACTCATCTACCTCCCATTCTAATTTCTCCACTAACTCCATCTCCCATTCTAATTTTTCCACTAACTCTTCTTCAACTTCATCTTCCATTCTCCATCTCTATCTCACATTCTAATTTCTCCACCTATTCTTCTCCATCTCCATCTTCCCTTCTCCATATATATCTCCCATTCTAATTTCTCCACTAACTCTTCTTCATCTCCATCTTCCCTTCTCCATTCTCATCTTATTTTCTCCATCTATTCTTCTCCATCTTCTCCTCTCCATCTCCTTTTCTCCATCTTCCCTTCTCTATCTCCTCTTCTCCATCTTCCCTTCTCTATTCTAATTTCTCCACTAACTCTTCTTTTTGTTATTTGCAAAATAATCACTCAAGTGTTAGGTATTTGCACTCTAGTCCCTGAGATTTTAAGTATTTGCAATTCAGTCCCTGGAGAAATATTTTTTTAAGTCCAAATCTCCTCACAATTTTCGACACACCTCTTCTATGCTTAGTCGAAATTCATCTCATGTCAAATTTAAGCTTATTTTCTGCCGCTGAAGATAATGCAAAATTTAATTAAAGCCCTTTGAAAAAATTGAGTCATTCTGGGTATAATTGGGCCAAGAAGAAAATTTAAAATATTAGAGGATAATGTCACAACTCCTAAAAGTGAAAAATAAAAATAAATTGACTCAAATTGAATTTTTTTTTGGCCTGATTCGAGACCATGCTCGTGAAGAAATACACGACCCCGAATTGGATTTTTTTTAAATTTGCGATGGCCAACATGAAAAGAAAAATATTGAATATTTTTATGTATTTTTGTGGCCTTATATGTTATTATTTATTAAATATTTTCCTAATTTCTAAAAAATATATAAAAATACAAAAAAAATTATGAAAAATTATTTTTTGTTCAAAAATGGTTCTCTAGGCTTGGCCAAGGTCTCTAAAGTTGATTTTTCAATTTTATGAATTTTTATGGATTTTTTATTAATTTTTGAAAATAAAAATACCGAAAAATACTGAAAATATGAAAAATCAATTTTTGGTCAAAATTGGTTCCCTAGGCTTGACCAAGGTCTCCAAACTTGAATTTTTTAATTTTATAAATTTTTATGGATTTTTTGTTAATTTCAAAAGAGAAAAGATGATTAAAAATTAGGTGTCAACAGCTGCCCCTCTTTGAAAGGAAGCTCGGCAGAGGTTCATTTCAAAGACGAGATGACACCAGAATCCTAATCGACTTAGTACACAAGAAAATAAAAAGTGTCGTGACATTTGATCTCCAATACTCCTCTTAGCAAGTTCCGATCCAAACCCGGTTTGAGGAGGCTTTCATGCGATGAGGGAGAGACAAAGATGAGAATTTACCTAGCATTTACCTGCTCGTTGTATGGCGGTTGCCTGACATGAGTGCTCTGCTGAAAATGAGATGAGAACCTAAGGATTCGTTTTAAGAAAACCTTAGGGTGGTGGAACTTGGACCCGTATGGTAGGTCACCCCATAGTAGATTCCTAATAAAAGGATTCTACTGATTAAAATCGGATTGAATTTTGACCCGTATGGTGGGTCACCCCATGGTAGATTCCTAGTGAAAGGATTCTACTGATTAAATTAAGATTTAACCTGTATGGTAGGTCACCCCATGGAAATGCCTGTAAGAAGGACTTTGGTGCCTGTAAGAAGGACTTTGGTGCCTGTAGAAAGGACTTTGTTTTGCCTGTAAAAAGGACTTTGCTGTGCCTGTAGAAAGGACTTTTGGTTGCCTATAGAAAGGACTTGGTGCCTGTAAGAAGGACTTTTGTGTGCCTGTAGAAAGGACTTGGTGCCTGTAAAAAGAACTTGATGCCTGTAAGAAGGACTTGTGCCTGTAGAAAGGACTTTGATGCCTGTAAAAAGGACTTGGTATGCCTGTAAAAAGGACTTGATTTGCCTGTAAGAAGGACTTGGTTTCCTGTAGAAAGGATTTGGTCGCCTGTAGAAAGGACTTTGGTTGCCTGTAAAAAGGACTTTTGATTGCCTGTAGAAAGGACTTGGTCGCCTGTAGAAAGGACTTTGGTCGCCTGTAAAAAGGACTTTGGGAATGGACCGTTCCGTATTGGGGTTTCCAATGGAAGGGCTCCGGAGATAATATATCCTAGATGTCACCTTTTTTGGGTAGACTGAAGAGGTATTGATTGAGAAAATGATTTTTGGGTATATCTGGGATCTAGGGAGATCAAGAATCCTGTAGACGCTCTAACCCAATTTAACTTACCATGAAGGGTGTCATTTTGGGATCTGGGGAAACCAGGAATCTTGCAGACGCTCAAACCCAATTTAACTTACCTTGAAGGGTGTCATTCTGGGATCTAGGGAGACCAGGAATCCTCAAAATCCGACTTAACTTACCTTGAAGGGTGCCATTCTGGGATTTGGGGAAACCAGGAATCCTGCAGACGCTCAAATCCAATTTGACTTATCATGAAGGGTGCCATTCTGGGATCTGGGGAAACCAGGAATCTTGCAGAAGCTCAAACCTAATTTTTGTTGTCCCATCACTTTAGGAATAAACCGATGAGGCAAAGATCAAGAACACGAGAGTTGGTCAATCATGATTTGATAAAGCTTGAGAACACGAGATTGTATCAATCGTGAGCTGATGAAGACTTCATGAGAGTATGTTGATCATGAGTTGCAAGGGTTCAGAAGACTTACCTGGATCTTCTGAGTTAATGATCGAGGCATAGACAGACCGATTGTATCGTGTCTGCTTGCTCACTGAATGACCTTATGTGCTGTAATGGATTTGAGTACCCAGACAATCATCAGAATTGAAAGGTTCGGGTTGAAGATATACTCACCTGAAAATGCTTGGCGAGCATTAGCCAACAGGGCTTGTTTGTTTAATAGCCTCTGGATGAATTTCGAGACCTCGGAGAGTAACTCGACTATTAGGAATGCACTACTTGTCAGACAGTGTCAGAGGTAACATGTGCAAGCATTTTTATCAATGAGTTCATCGGTTCATGCAAAACCATTCAGTTGAGTTTGCAATGATTAAAACTATATGTATATGCTCATAATATGGATCATGCATGACTATTCTGTCGAGTTTGCATTTCCAATTATGTCCAGGGAGGTTATCATGTCATGAATACCTCGAACTGAACCTGAATGGGGACTTCAGTCCGAAAGGGCTTTCTCTCACTCTCGAGAAACGCTATTTATCCGGATTGCAGGATTTGAAAAGAAAGCACTCAACCTTACCATCATCGCATTCAGCGAGGGTCTGAGTAATCTCGCAATTGATACGATCAAGCTGATCTATAGGTCTTGATTAGGACCGTAATGTGGGCTGGGTCAAAGGCTTATCAAAGGAGACTCATTTCGAGTCAGGGCCATTGACAAAAAAAGGTCTTCATCATCTGCTCCGGGTTTACAAGTCAAGAACCCTGCAAAATGAGAGAGAAATAATCTTGCTCGAACTTCTTCGAGCGATTCTTAAAGTCATTCAACTCTTACATTAATTCAAGTGCCCTAATCAGAAGAGACTTTCAAGGGTCGTAACGTAGGTCGGGATTTGGGTCTGAGAAACGAATGGCTCGTTTTGGCTCAGCAAAATATATGAGAAGGGCTTGGTATTGGTGATCATTGCAGTCTTGTCACCGATCTTTGACCTTCATGAATTTGTCTTCAATGAATACCATCATTGGCTGAGGGGTGGTAGTTCTTTTACACTTTACAAACTGACTTCTTTGGGGATCCTTTTTCGGGAATTCTCAAAATGTATGTTCGAAGTCAGAAGTTCATTACAGATATATGGGCATTGGCCTTGCTTTTGATAGGCACTTTGCTCTTTCTGCCCGAGATTCTTTGGAGTAGCCTTTGCTTTTCTTACTCCCGACTCCCTTTTGTTTGGAAGCAGGCCCATTTTCTTTAGGCTACACTTGTCTCTCTCTTTTTTTTTTTTGTTTAATAATCTTGTGATTTTGAATTTTAGCAACAAGATGATTTTCAACAAATGATACTAGACATTACATGAAAGTCTAGCATATAACATAAGCTCATTTCGAGGGCTCATTGTTGACCCAATTTCTTTGATTCTGCTTTTTGGGGAAAGCGCCATCCTTCTTCGGAATGAGCAGTGATCACCAACAAGGGCTCGTGAAACGAATTTCTAGGCTCAATTGGGCTATGCAAAGGATGTGTGTGTAGGATAGAGAAACGAATGCTCTTCGTCATCCTAAAACATTTGAATTAAAATTCGAGTTAAATGCAAAGAAACACTCGAAAATTGATATTAGTCCAAGCAAGACAATTTCTAACCATTTTCATCATGATAACTGCTGGAACTACCTCCATTTGGCCCCGATATGGGGTGGTCCTTGACAGGGGTTATAAAATGAAACCGCCGCTCAAATGAGTTGTCAATGGGCACCTGTAGTGTTTAGGGTAGAGAAATGAATGCCTCTTTCCTTTCGGCTATTGTACCTTTTGCAAGAAAACCCATCACCTTGAGGAATGCGGCACCTGTTTAGCACACAACTCACTGTGGATTAAATATAGGACGTATGTGGAAATGGCTTGCCTTTCATCGTCCTGTCATGCCCCATTCTGTACATTCGATGCATCGTGTACAGTTTAGATCCCCAGTCAGAATTGGCAAATTAAACATGCAGAAGAATCATACATGAATCATGGCATGTGTAAATACAACGCAGATTAGCAGTTTTCAGCCTCACACGCATCAACTAAAAATGCAAGTATGGAAGAAAATGGGTGAATTGGAATTGCCCTTGGATATGTGGGCAGATCGAGCGAATTGGGAGTCCACTCCTTAAGTCGAGAAATGGCCCGTATCTGAGTTTGCCCCTGCACAGCATTTGGGCCTTTTCAATATTAAAAACTGTCATGGTTGTCGATCGAACGCCCTTTTTCCAATTAAGGGTAGCCGTCAATTTGCCCCAATTTGATCAGAATGGATCTCTTCAGATGATCATAATTTTACTATTTGGGGTTGTCTCCTTCAACATGTTAAATGTTACTGTAAATATTTCCTGTAAAAAGGAAAGGAGAAGTGTTAGCCGGTATTAGAAGGAATAAATTGGAACGATACTGATTTACCCTTCATCTTGAATGTTTTGCACGACCCCTTTATTAGCTTCGCCGGCTCGAGTTCCCCTCGACGTTCCTTGTACACTTCACCATCAGGGTTAAGGCTATGGCCAAGTATTGACTTCGGTTTCATTTGTCGAGTATTCTTGTTTTTTTCTGCAAAAAGAAATGTGCAAAAGGTTGTATTATTCATTTACAATACTTACAACATTTTCATCCTTGAGGATCGAACTCGGGATGTTTCGGACCACTGTCATTCCCCATGTCATCCGGTCCATTGGACCGTAGGCGTTCGTGGATGTTCGCCTTTAAAGGTTGATCTTCGAGATGACATGGTCTTAGGCCATTTTGCGTTACGGTGCTTTTCGAGGCAATTTACAATCCCTGTTAAGAATGGGAGGAAATAATTCAGAACTCGAGACGATCATGGGTAAATTGGAACGATACAAAATTACCCCTCTCTTCCCTATTTGCAGCCGTCCATCCAGTAGCAATGTCCGCGGATTGATTTTTCCCCAGTTTCATTTAACGAGAAGATTTCGCATTTGGACATGATTGTATTCTTGGGGCCATTTGCAAATTCCTGAAAATGCAGGGGATTCAATTTAAAACTTGGAGCGATTTGAGGGTAAATTGAAACGATACGGATTTACCCTTCAGGTTTACGCAAATTTTTACTTGCTATCGATTCGTCGCGAGGTTGGTGAGGTGGCTGATTCGAGCATTTAGTAGGGGGAAGGGAAATGATTACTTCTTGCTTTCACGCTAATTCTAGATATTCATAACAGAAGACAACATCCCATGCAAGATAAAGCATATTTATCCATTCAGGATTGATTTTTCTTCCCCACCTGCAGGCTTTTCCATAATCAGCTGGCTTCATTCCAGACTAGGTATGCGTCGACCATGTTGAAGGTCTGGTGGTCACTGGTTGAGCATGTGTATCACAGCCTCAATGCTTTACCGATATCAAACTGGTTGATTATGGCGAAAAGATCATCGTCAATGTCCGCTTGGTGGTGATCTGTCCCTTCTTCCTCGGGAGGTATTGATGATGATCCAGCAGCATTAGTCCTTTTGTACCCTCTTTCAATAGAACTCGATCCTGTTATAAACTGGTCTAACTCACCTCTTAAACGTACATTTTCGATCCTCAGATCATGCATTTCGTCGAAGGTGAGGAGGAGGGTGTTGCAGTTGGGGCAGGTGGCGGAGTCAAAAGCCTCTTTATACATCTTGTTTTCCGCTCGGAGGTTTTCATTTTCAATTCTTAGAAACTCGGCTTCGTTGTGCTCATGACGAGTCTTCATTCGGGTTCGCCTATTTTGAAACCAGAACTTGATTTGTGAAGGTTCAAGTCCTAGCTCTTGACTTAGTTCCATTTTCTGTCTGCCGTCTGGCATAGGACATGTTCTAAAGAAATCCTCAAGCCTTTGTACTTGCTCCTTAGTATGGCGATGGTAACGCTTCTTTTGACCCTTACCGTTGTTGTCCTTATCTTTACTGAGATCTTGGACGTCGTCGGCGGAAGGGCCAGGTTCCATAGGCTCGACCCCAAACATGGTTTCGAACTCTTCCTCGCCCATATTCAGCAGGCAATGATAGCTTTCGGAAGTATTGGGTTGAGACATCTTCGATTTGGTCGATGATTTCTCAAGGTTTACTATATCTTTCCGTATTTTCACTCTCTCTGAACCGTGTATGCTTTAAAACTCTCTTCAATGTATGAATAGAGATTATCAGGAGGATGTATCTTTTAAAATTTGGCGTCGGCTTAGCATATGTATCGCTTCTCCCGAGATTTCTGTCTTTCTCAACCTTTCCTGCGTGTTTCTTGCTTGGCTCGTCTTTTCTCATCTCTTCATAGTGGTAGGGTCCCTATCAACGTCTCTACCGTCGATTTACTGGCGTGTTCTCCTATAAAAACGAATCTCATTTTCCTTGTCTCCTACCCAAGTCACATTTCTTTCTCCTTTTTCAAAGTTGTGTCATCCCGTCAAACTTTTGGCAGAGATGTCGGATTTGCTTGGCTCCAGATTGGAGACGAGTAGCGGAGGTGATGCTGATAGGGAATGGTAGACAGGAAAATCTGGCCAGTAGAGACTTTCACTGCAAAAATGAAAGGGAATGCGGCAGTATATATTCTTCATATTCTAGAAAAATTGGAACGATACTATTTTACCCTTGTATGTACTTCCATTGAATTTGAATTGAGGAAGTTCCTTCATTTGGATTAGATTGGATTGTATGTCCCGAGTTGCCCTTCACTTTGAGCTTGCCACATAAGTGCTTTGCTTAGTTGGGCCTTGTTTTCTTTCGGGTTGCTTTGGACCATCATCATTTTTTATGCCATCGGGTCCGTGGATCAGAGGGCTCCTTTAATTTAAAGGTTACCTTTAAGGCAAATGAGTCATATCGCATTCCATTGGGTCATTTCATTTTGCGACACTCTTGAGGCAATTTGCAATCCCCTGGAAGAGAATGGAACAAATCCAATTTAGCATTTTGCGACGATTGAGGGTAAATTGGAACGACACACAGTTACCCGTCTTCGAGCTCGTCTGGGCTTTTCACTTGAAATTTCCCTACGTGAGGTCATTCAACATTTCTCATTATGGCAGTCAGCGATGTTGCCACAAATTGATCCGCCCTGAGTCTAGCATAAAAAGGGATTCACGCATTCGACGGGATAAAAAACAAATTACCCCATGCCCCTGAATTAAATCTAGACACCTAGAAAGCTGGAAATATCACACGCAGGGGAATTAAGCATGAAATGAAAGGTGCACTTGTTCAAGGTCAGTTCTGCCTCTCCTGCGACTCTTCGATAATCAGCTAGTCTCATGTTGGTTCAGGCATGGATGACCGATGTTTGAGGGTCCTTAATCACTGGCTTCCGATTATGGCTTCGGATGTCTGTCAACCTTAAACTGGTTGACCAGGGCAGTAAACTCATCATCTGGGTAATCTCTTGAACCTTCCAGCAACTGATGCTCGAATTGAGCATTATTGTTGGCAAATGCTGGCGGTAGATTTCTCATTCTGTCCTCGCCATGAGCAATTTGACTTCTCGAGCTGAAGTCTTCATCATTACTCCAGAAAGTGTGGGGATCACCAACTGTCCTGCTGTCAAGAACTCTTTCCATTCGAGGATTAGAGAAGTGGAAGTGCTCAGGATAATTTCTTGTCTGATTCTCTGGTTGCGCAGGCGCGCTGATCATGGGATGAATTCTAGCCACGGGTTGGTGCTCAAACCAAGGAGTCTGAATACACTGCCCCTGCGGTCTATACTCTTGAAGAGCATTAGGGTGATTCTGGGGGATACTTTGATTAACGCCTGGGGGATTGATGGCACGGCTACTGGTTTGGTTGATGATGGGAAGTGGCTCGCCCCATGCTAACCTGTGGAACTTATGGTGGCGAGGAGACTCGACGTTCAGGCTTGGATCAGTCCCGCCTTGGTTTTCTTGATTCTGAGCTGCATTGTGTTCTCTCACCCTTTTTCTGTACTTCTGAAGATGACTCGAAACATTTGCTTTAGTGAGTCCCTCTACCTTCATAATTTCCAGTATATGTTGCGGCCGTGCCGAATCGATTCCTAGCTGCTGAACTGCATTAACAAACATACGATGCAGCTCGGGAGACCAACTCATCTTCTTTCTCCAGTTGCTTGGAATAAAATTGAAGGCTTGATGCTTGTTCTCATGGTCGTGCAATTGCTTCCTTACCACGTGCTGCCATATATTTTGAAGCATCTGAACCCTAACTGGTTTCGTTACGACGTCTTGGGCCCCGTCTAAGACAGCCTTCATCATGGCTTGCTGATCATCGCTTGCCGATATTACGAGGACTGGCATGTTTAATTTAGAATTGATGACTTCCAAGAGAGTGAAAACATCCATGTCAATCCCTACCATGGGGGTGAGGACGATATCAAACTGGTTACTACTTGTTGACACCTGATTTTTAATCATTTTTTCTATTGCTAAAGTAATAAAAAATCCATAAAAATTCATAAAATTGAAAAATCAACTTTGGGGACCTTAGCCAAGCCTAGGGAACCAATTTTGACCAAAAAACGATTTTTCATATTTTCAGTATTTTTACGTATTTTTTATTTATTTATTTTCGAAAATTAATAGAAAATCCATAAAAATTCATAAAATTAAAAAATCAACTTTGGGAACCTTAGCCAAGCCTAGGGAACGAATTTTGACCAAAAAATAATTTTTCATATTATATATATTTTAATTTTAAAAACAAAAATACAAAAATATTTGAAAATTTTGGAAAAATAACATTTGAGGCCAAAAAAATACACAAAGATAGTTAATATTTTTATTTTAAATCTATTTTCATATTGGCCATCGCAAATTCAGAAAAATCCAATTCGAGTCACGTGTTCCTTCACGAGTATAATCTCGAATCGGGCCTAAAAAAATTTAATTTGAGTCAACTTATTTTTAACTTTCACTTTTTATGAGTTGTGACATTGTCTTCTAATATTTTAAATTTTCATCTTGGCCCAATTATACCCAGAATGACTTAATTTTGCAAAAGGGCTTTAATTAAATTATGCATTATTTTCAGTGACAAGAAATGAGCTTAAATTTGACATGTGGTAAATTTTGGTGTGTCAAAAATTGTGAGGAGATTTGGACTTAAAGAAATATATTTTTTCAAGAACTGAATTGTAAATACTTAAAATTCAAGGACTAGAGTGCAAATACCTAACTCTTGAAGGATTATTTTACAAATAATAAAAAGAAGAGTTAGTGGATAAATTAGAATAGAGAAGGGAAGATGAAGAAGAGGAGATGAAGAAGAGAAGTTGGAGAAGAATGGATGGAGAAAATAAGATAAGAATAGAGAAGGGAAGATGGAGATGAAGAATAGTTAGTAGAGAAATTAGAATGGAAGATAAGAATAGAGAAGGGAAGATGGAGATTAAGAAGAGTTAGTGGAGAAATTAGAATGGGAGATAAATATGGAGAAGGGAAGATGAAGATGAAGAAGAGTTAGTTGAGAGATTAGAATGTGAGATAGAGATGGAGAATGGAAGATGAAAATGAAGAAGAGTTAGTGGAGAAATTAGAATGGGAGATAGAGTTAGTGGAAAAATTAGAATGGGAGATAGATGAGTAGGTTATAAAAGGAGGAAGAAGTGAGCTTGAGAAAGAATTCTTGGGAGAGAGAAAATTTGAAGTGTTTGGGAGAATTTTTTGGAGAGAAAATTTTGGATGTTTGAGAGAGTTTTGGGAGATTGAAGAAAATTTTGAGAGAAAGAAAATACCAAAAGAGAGAGAATTTTGAAGATGATGGGAGTTTAAAGCTAGGGGTTATCATCACAAATTCCTTCATCGATCAATATAAATCAAGAGTTCATCCTCGTCAACGAGCAAACAAATTCAAGCTAAGTGTTTTTATTTATTCATTTATTTATGGTTTTACTCGCAAATTAGCACAAATTGTATACACTTTCTCCATCTCCTTTTTCTTCCATATTTTATGTCAGGAGAAGGATATCTCTACGTCAACAGCAAAAATCTCGTCGAGATGTAAAAATCGGCCCAGACAAGCTCCTAAGCTGTCCACCGATTTCTCAACTGATCTGTGACTAAAAGTCCCTCTTAATTCAAAAGAAACTCTCTATATTGGGAACATAGAGAGCGAAAATCAATTATAGAAATCCCTCCCAAAAAAATGGGAGATAAGTACTCTTTCTACTCTTCTGGTTTTAGGTGCAGATTAGCACATATTTTGTATACTAACACTTCACTCTATTTTATGTCAGGAAGCCGCAGCTCTATATCAATGGTCAATCCTATGGAAGCACAAAATCGGCTTGGAGGAGTCCTCAAGCGCGCACAAATTTCAAATTGTTGAATCAATTCGTTGTATTTCATTTTAAAAAATTCATACCCCAAAATGGAGAGGACAAAGTCCATCCGCAATTTAAATACCTGCACCATAAATCCCAAAGGGAAGAGCCAAGCCAATGCTTAGCCTCCCATTGGAGGTTTTTACTTATAGTAGTTAAATACCTGCAACTTAAATACCTGCACCTTAAATCCCAAAGGGAAGAGCCAAGCCAATGCTTAGCCTCCCATTGGAGGTTTTTACTTACAGTAGTTAAATACCTGCAACTTAAATACATGTACCTTAAATCCCAAAGGGAAGAGCCAAGCCAATGCTTAGCCTCCCATTGGAGGTTTTTACTTATAGTAGTTAAATACCTGCAACTTAAATACCTGCACCTTAAATCCCAAAGGGAAGAGCCAAGCCAATGCTTAGCCTCCCATTGGAGGTTTTTACTTACAGTAGTTAAATACCTGCAACTTAAATACATGTACCTTAAATCCCAAAGGGAAGAGCCAAGCCAATGCTTAGCCTCCCATTGGAGGTTTTTACTTACAGTAGTTAAATACCTGCAACTTAAATACCTGTACCTTAAATCCCAAAGGGAAGAGCCAAGCCAATGCTTAGCCTCCCATTGGAGGTTTTTACTTACAGTAGTTTAAATACTTGCAACTTAAATACCTGTACCTTAAATCCCAAAGGGAAGAGCCAAGCCAATGCTAGGCCTCCCATTGGAGGTGTTTATTCACTGTCATGTACTTCCTATAATTTAATTTTTGAATCATCAGACCCAAAAGATGAGTAGGTCGTAATACTGCACAGAAGTCGTTAACACACTCCCTCTTTCGGCTTCAGGGAATCTTTAACACTTAAAAAATATAACAAATAAAAATATATACCATCCATGCATCCTATTTAAAAAGTGAAAACACAAAAGAGAATACCCTACTAGAGCTTTAGGAATAAACCAAGCCTGAGTTGCCGGATTAGGATATCCATGAAATTAAGGTACCGAAAGGGCATTAGTTTTAATTAACTAGTGTAACCAAGTCCCCGAGCTCATAATCTCTGGTTCGCAGGAATAAATTAGTTCTCCCGCTAATTTATTTAGGTTTCTAATCGACCTACCAAGAACGATTAGTGGCGACTCCAAATTTCAAAATCATTTAAACAAAAACCAAAGTTGCGATTCGGTAGGGCTTGGGAGGGTCCGCATTAGGTTAGTCAAATCTAATTAACCTAATAATCCGTTAACCCCTTTTAAAATTTAAAAAATTTTTTTAGAGGGTCGCGACAGACTGGCGACTCCACTGGGGACGGAATTTTTAAATTTTCGAAAAAAGATACCAATTGGAATACTTGAATTTTTTCGAAATTTTAAAAGTCTTAGTGGACTTAGGCCAATGAAAATTTCATGGATATCTCGCTTCTGGCGATCTTGTTTGGGACTCATTCTATAGGTGTTATATGTTTTTGCAGGATGGGAGTTATAAGGGGTGGAGTGTTTGGCTAACCCCTTTGTTTTGCAGGCTCGGTGTTTGGTTTATTTGTTTAATTTCGCACATTTTTAGAAGCGCTGTTTTGATATCAATTGTTGTGCATGTCTTGCATACTCTGAGGATCACGACACCTGCACACACAAGCGTCTAAACCCAAGTCGCGAAATTCTTCCTAGAAAACCATAGATAGGGATCGAATATGCAAAGCTCTTGCGTCGATTGCGCTCGGGTTGACCATATTTTATCCCGCTCATTATCTGAATTGACAATTCTTCCCATTGTGATTTGATTGCGCGGAGGGTAAGTTTGTCAATTCAGATAGTGGGGGCCTTTTTGGGTCCATACCTTGTCTCTCCTTCTTTTATTTTCTAGAGTCCACTCCTCACTTGAGTCATGCGCATGACTATGTGATTTACATTTCTCCAAGGTAAAAGTAAGTTCTCTAATTTTATCTTGTATTTATTCTCGGTCGGTCCATGCTAGGTGTTAGTCAGTTTTTGAGCTTAATATTACGACCATTCTTTTAAAAGAAAATAAAAATTAAATTTGCCCCCCTTTTCTTTTAAAAATTTTTTTTGAAAAAATGATGTGAAAAAAATCCCTTCAGGGGAATTTTATTAACCGATAAGGGATTTTTGTCATGTTTTTATTGCTTCAATAAAAATGAAATTTTCCTAAAAAAAATTTTCCTCTTAAAATTTATTTCAATAAAAAGAAAAATTCCTTCAAAAAAAAACTTTGGTAAACATCAAGTGATTTTATCATATTTTTCAAATTATAAAAACTTGCAAGAAAATTCTTTTCGAGAAATTCACTCATGTTTTTCTAAGAAAATTTTCTCTAAATAAAATTAGACTAATGTCTAGGGGGAATTTTGTTCACCAATAAAGGATTTCTGTCATGTCTTTCCTACTTCAATAAAAATAAAATTTTCCTGACAAATTTACCTCTGAAAATTTATTTTGATAAAAAGGAAATTCCTTCAAAAATTTTAGTAAACGTCAAGAGATTTTGTCACATTCCTTTAAAAAATAATAATAAAAAGAGTAATAAATCTGCAAAAAAAAATCTGTATCAGAAATTAACCCATTTCTTCCTAGGGAATTTTTTTTTCTCTGATTTCTCTATAAAATAGAAAAAATCAAATTGGACTAATATAGGAGTCATGGACCGACATTCCTTGTGTCGCATACTAATTATATCATTTTCTTTTGCAGGGAGATCCTAGATACCCCAGACGGGTGTAAAAATTAAGTTCAAAATATATCAAGAATCATCTTCAGAAATACCAAAAGACGAAAAACACCGAGGCTTCAACCGTTAATTCCGGGGGGCAAACGAACACTGTCCATCTTTGACAGACAGAGTTATGTCAATCCGTAAACTTGTATGGGCAGTGTATTCTGATATGACGGTGGATTTATACTGATTAAACACGGGGGCATATTTAATGTATTGCAGAGGATCCCGCGTCTTTTGAAAGACAATATGGAACCCATGAAACAAATACCTTTACCAGAGACCGATCTTAAAATTTCCTCTTATCCGAAACATGCGGAGGACTTTAGAGGACCGAGGTTCTATTAATGAACGTGGCCCACAGGAATTTCTCCCGACGCTACAGGCGACCGACACGAGCAAGTGGACGCCGAAAGAAATAAAATATGGATAAAAGTGGGCACACAACAGGTGGCCGGATTTATTACCAGCGCACTGATCGAGTTGTCATAGCGTTATTGTTTGTGATCTCAAGATGGATAGTGGGGGCCACCGCCGAACCCTTCATCAATGTTCTCGATATCATCGTCTGGAGCAATTAAACAAGAACATCAAGAAGAACATTAAGCCTCGACATCTTCGGTACCTCAAATCGTTCTGTTATGCTATGCTGAAGAAACGATAGCAGGAAAATTAAAAAAAAAAACAAAACAAAACACGTGAAGCTTTTCTTTCATTCCATTCATCAAAGAGTATTACAACAACTCACTGGGGAGGAAAGGTAAAGCCAAACTGGGCCCTGATGACCATTACGAAAGAGCTCAACTGACTCTCCAAACAGTTGATGCTCTGGATGCACCGGGCGCTCTCGGGATCAAGCTCCGCGAGCCTAAAGAAGAGGCGATCGCACTTCTCTTTAACCTGGGCCATAGTGGCCTCGTAATGCTCAACGGCAAACTCCAGGTCCGGAACCGCTGCCCTCTCGAAAGCAATATCTGCCGTAATGTCATCAAGTCTCTCCTGCAGCCAACCACATTTACACCTCATCACAATATTGCCTGGCTCCTGTTCGGCGTAAGTTCGAACCAAGGCCAGACGGTCCACCAACTTTCCCCTCTCACGAACCAGCCACGAAAGCTGATCGTTGGCAAACTTGAGGGCCTTTTGTGATTATCAGCCACAAACGTAACTGTTGCCAGACGCTCGTGCCGGTCTCGGTAACGGGCTTCCACGACGGCGGTCACAAGGACCGTCTCATAAGCACGGTTATAGGCAGCCAGAAAATTGATGAAGAGGGTCGAGAAGTTCCGGTACTCCTTCCCTAGTTGGGTACCCTCAACAGAAGCAGCGTCCACGGTCCTAAATAAACCGAGGATTTCAGCCTCAACGGTAGAGTTTTTGGCTATATGAGCGTAACCTCTACCAAGAAGATTGTAGAGTCTCTCCCACCCAGCTAGGACTTCGGCGGATAAGGTATGGTTAGGAGAATTAGCCATTTTTGAAAGCAGAATACGAAAGAAAGGGGGAGAGAGGTGAGGCAGATGAGCGGAATGCGAAGATGGTAATCTGCTTTGAAGTAAATATTGATTTCATAGTGACGGTATCAACCAGTCAAGATTTCTCTTATCTACCATTCTCTATTGGCACCACCCTCGTTGGCTCGAATTCCCATCAGATGGCGACTGCGAGCTAAGCGAGTCCGAAATCTCCGCAGAAAGTTTGACGAGACACCGCCACTTTGAAAAAGAAGACGGAAAGATGAGCTGAGTGGAAGACACGGCAAACGTTAGCGAAAAGGAGATACGATTTGTCTTCATTGGAGGACCCGCCAGTAAATCGACGGTGGAGATCTTGATAGGGGCCCTCTATCACGAAAAGAAAAAAGAAGATAAACTGAGCGAGAAACAAGGATTTCCCCTTTGATCAAAAGCTGAATATCAGATTTTCTCCCTCGGAAAATCTAATAGCGCTGCCCGTGAAGAGGGAAGTCGTTGCTATTGCCAGAGAGAGAACTTGTCCCCATTTGATAGTCAGAGTTCATTCGCAAGAACTCGCGGGAGAAAGATAGAGAGGAAGGAGTTCTCGTGGGAGAGGAATTCAAAACCTTCACCATCAAAGCATCGGCTTTCAAAGCCTGTTACGAGAAGGCATCAACGATCTCGTGATCCCTCAAGTCCGAGAAGACATCCCGAGGCGGTCTCGAATCGGCAGTCCTAGATCCAGAAATATGTCGAGTGTCAGGGGAACGGGCGCATGTTCAACCCTGGTCAAAGCTGATGAAGTTCCTTACCCTGAGGGTCTACTGGTCATGGCCATTGACGGTAATCCAGTCTCTCTGTCAATCCTTGTTACCGTATTAAGAAAATGCCGGTATAAGGTTGTAGCTCAAGCAAAGGCGACAGAGGCCTTAGAGATATTAAAGAGGAGTAGTGACCCGTTTGATATCGTCCTCACCGCCATGGTAGGGATTGACATGGATGTTTTCACTCTCTTGGAAGTCATCAATTCTAAATTAAACATGCCAGTCCTCGTAATATCGGCAAGCGATGATCAGCAAGCCCTAATGAAGGCTGTCTTAAATGGGGCCCAAGATGTCGTAACGAAACCAGTTAGAGTTCAGATGCTTCAAAACATATGGCAGCACGTGGTAAGGAAGCAATTGCACGAGTAATGATGAAGGCTCCAGCACGAGAAGTCAAATTGCTCATGGCGATGACAGAATGAGAAATCTACCGCCAGCATTTGCCAACAACAATGCCCAATTCGAGTATCAGTTGCTGGAAGGTTCAAGAGATTACCCAGATGATGAGCTTACTGCCCTGGTCAACCAGTTTAGGGTTGACAGACGTCCCAAGCCGCGATCAGGAGCTAGTGAGTAAGGACTCTCAAACATCGGTCATCCACACCCGAACCGACACGAGACTAGCTGATTATCAAAGAGCCACAGGAGAGGCAGAACTGACCTTGAATAAGTGCACCTTTCATTTCATGCTTAATTCCCCTGCGTATGATATTTCCAGCTTTTTAGGTGACTAGATTTAATTCAGGGGCAAGGGGGTAATTTTTTTTTTATCTCGTCGAATGCGTGAATCCCTTTTTTATGCTAGATTTAGGGCGGATCAATTTGTGGCAACGTCGCTTACTGCCATAATGAGAAATGTTGAATGGCCTCACGTAGGGAAATTTCAAGTGAAAAGCCCAGGCGAGCTCGAAGACGGGTAACTGTGTGTCGTTCCAATTTACCCTTAATCGTTGCAAAATGCTAAATTGGATTTGTTCCATTCTCACCCAGGGGATTGCAAAGTGCCTCAAGAGTGTCGCAAAATGAAATGACCCAATGGAATGCGATAGGACTCATTCGCCTTCAAGGTAACCTTCAAATTAAAGGAGCCCTCCGGTCCATGGACCCGATGGCATGGAAAATAATGATGGTCCAAGGCAACCCGAAAGAAAACAAGGCCCAACTAAGCAAAGCACATATGTGGCAAGCTCAAAGTGAAAGGCAACTCGGGACATACAATTCAATCCAATCCAAATGAAGGAACTTCCTCAATTCAAATTCAATGGAAGTATACACAAGGGTAAAACAGTATCGTTCCAATTTTTCTAGAATATGAAGAACATATACTGCCGCATTCTCTTTCATTTTTGCAGGGGAAGTCTCTACTGGCCAGATTTTCCTGTCTACCATTCCCTATCAGTATCACCTCCGCTACTCGTCTCCAATCTCGAGCCAAGTAAATCCGACGTCTCTACGGAAAAGTTGGACGGGACGCCACTACTTTGAAAAAGAAAGGATAAAAAATAAGCTGAGTGGGAGACAAAGACATTTTCGGTAGAAAAGAGATACGACTCGTCTTTATTGAATAACTCGCCAGCAAATTAACGGTGGAGACAGCAACAAGGGGCCCCCTTCCACGGAAAGATGGAAGGAGACGAGCTGGGCGAGAGATACGATGAAAAGAAAATCGAGAAAGCCAGAACACTCGAGAGAGGCAATACAGTTGGAAAACCCACGTCTAATTTTAAAGGAGGCATGTTCTTGATAATTCTCATTCGTGCTCGAAAGAGAGACTCTTAAAGCATACGCAATCTCTAAGAAAAATCCAGAGAGTGAAAATACAAGAAGAGATATCAAACTTTGAGAAATCGTTAACCAAATCAAAGATGTCTCAACCCAACACACTTGAAAGTTATCGTTACTTGCTGAATATGGGAGAGGAAGAGTTCGAAGCCATGTTTGGGATCGAGCCTATGGAGTCCGGCCCTTCCACCGACGACGTCCAAGAGCCCGATAAGGATAAGGACAACAACGGTAAAGGTCAAAAGAAGCGTTACCGTCGCCATACTGAGGAGCAAGTACGAAAGCTTGAAGATTTCTTCAGAACGTGCCCTATGCCAGGCGGCAAACAGAAAATGGAACTGAGTCAAGAGCTAGGACTTGAACCTTCACAAATCAAGTTCTGGTTTCAAAATAGACGAACCCGAATGAAGACTCGTCATGAGCACAACGAAGCCGAATTTCTAAGAGTTGAAAATGAAAACCTCCGAGCGGAGAACAAGATATATAAAGAGGCTTTTGCCTCCGCCACCTACCCCAACTGCAATACTCTCCTCACCCTCGATGAAATACATTTTCTGAGGATCGAAAATGCACGTTTAAGAGGTGAGTTAGATCAGTTCATAGCAGGATCAAGTTCTGTTGGAGCAAGACACAAAAAGACCGAGACTATGGGACCAGCATGGATGCCTTCTGAGGAGGAGGTGAGGTATCATCACCAGGCAAGTGGCATTGGCGACGAACTCGCCGCCATGATCAGGCAATTTGATGCTGATGAAGCACCAGGGCTTTAATGTGCATACGGATCCTGTATTTCAAAACTAGTGATCACGGGACCTGCAACACAGCCGACGCGTACCTGATCCGAAACAACGCTAGCTGATCACTCAAGAACCTGCAAAGGGAAGAAGATCAAACCTGGACGAATACGTCTACTTAGTTTCATCGCACGTTCTCACCTTTTATCGATGTCCAAAATCAATGCACAAGCTAGAAGTAATCATTTCCCTTTCCCCCTTATTAAATGCTCGGAGCCGTTACCGCACCAAACTCGAAAAAATTAATATCGAGAAGAAATCCGCGTAAATCCGAAGGGTAAACCCGTATCGTTTCAAGTTACCCTCGAACTACCCATGTTTTAAAATTAAACCCCTCATATTTTCAGGAATTTGCAAAAAGACCCAAAAACGAAATTCCTTGGTTGGACTAAATTGGGGCAAATCAACTCGTGGACATTACCACGGAATGAACAGCTTCAGACAAAGGAAAGTGCGAACGAGAGACCCGAACAAATCTCAAACATAGGTAATTCTGTATCGTTCTAATTTGTTCATAATCATCACAAGTCCTGAATTGTTTTATTCCATTCTTAACAGGGATTGCAAATTATCTCGAGAAATACCGTAACATGACCCAAGGTGATACAACAGGGCTGTTTTATCCCCAAAGATTAACCTTTGAAAGGATAGCCCCATGGACACCTACGGTCCAATGGACCGAATGGTATGGGGGATGACAGTAGGTCCGAAATATCCCGAGTTCGATCCCCGAGGGTGGGGAATGTTGTATGTATTATAAATAAATGAAACAACTTTTTGTGCATTTTTTTAACAAACAGGAATACTTGACGACCTTACCAAAAAACAGGAATACTCGACGAGTAATATCAAATTCAGTATTTTACTATAGTCTTGCGATAATGGTGAGGTGCCTAACAAAAGTTGAGGAAAATTCAATCCAGCAAAATTGGTAAGAGACTCGTGCAAGGCATTCAAGACGAAAGGTAAATCAGTATCGTTTCCAATTTACCCCTTTTAATACTGGTTGACATGTCTCCTTTTCTTTCTACAGGAAATATTTACACTAACATTTAACATGTTGAAGGAGACAAATCCAAAAGAAAATTATGATCATCTGACAAGATCTATTTTGGTGAAAAATGGGGCAAATTAATCACAAGTTCTGAAGCAAAAAAAGCAAATACGTCTTCCTTATCTCGTTTGATTTCAAGAATAATTTCTCTGCTTTTTGCAGGGGCATTCAACCACTAAACCACGGCGGTCGCTGTTATTAAGCAAACCGAAATGCTCCATCACCCATATGCTTCATCGCACAGGGGCAAAGTTGAGATGAACCGCCCATCGACATAAGGAGTAGGCTTCCCAATTTGTTCGGTCCGCCCACATACCAGGGGCAATTCAAATCCGCCCATATTTGCATATTATATAAACACACATTATGCTAAAAAATTGTCACATCTGCATTGTGTTTACACATTTCACGAATTATGTATGATTATTCCGCATGTTTAATTTACCAACTCCAACTTAGAGCATAAACTGCATAGGAGACATCAAATGTGCAAAATGGGGCATAACAGGATGAGGAAAGTTAAACCATTTCTACACACGGGTCTAACATTTTAATCTACAGATAAACAGCCTTTCTCTAGAGTGAGAGAAAGCCCCTTCGGACTAAAGTCCCCCATTCAGATTACATTCGAGGCGTTCATACTATGAGAACCTCCTTAAACAGAATTGGTAATGCAAGCTTGACAGAATAGTTTTGCATGATCCATATTTGGATTGATTGCATCATGAGTTATCACACAGACTACTTCTAATCATTGCCGACTTGGTTGAATAGTTTTACATGAACCGATCAACTCATTGATGAAAATGCTTGCACATGTTACCTCTGATACTGCCTAACAGGCAACACATTCCCAATGTTCAAACTACCTTCCAAAGTCTTGAAATTCATTCAGCGATTATTGAATGAACAAGCCTGGTTGTCGAGAAGCCACCAAGCATTTCTTCCAAATTCTCAGGTAAGTATATCTTCAACCTGAACCTTTCAAGAGAATGAATTCTGACGGTTGTTGGGGTACTCGAATCCATTGCGGTACATACAGGTATCCACCTTCTTCAATAAAGCATGATTTGTCTTAAGGACAGAAATGTTCGAGACCTTTTGATCTCTGCCTCTTTGGTTTATTCCTAAAGCGACAGGATAATATAATTTGGGTTTGAGCTTCTGCAGGATTCCTGATCTTTCCAGATTCCAGAATGGCACCCTTTGAGGTACACCAAGTCCTTCTTACAGGCAAAATAAGTCCTTCTTACAGGCAAACCAAGTCCTTCTTACAGGCAAATCAAGTCCTTCTTATAGGCACAAAGTCCTTCTTACAGGCAAATCAAGTCCTTCTTACAGGCAAAATAAGTCCTTCTTACAGGCACAAAGTCCTTCTTACAGGCACAAAGTCCTTCTTACAGGCAAATCAAGTCCTTCTTACAGGCAAAACAAGTCCTTCTTACAGGCAAAACAAGTCCTTCTTACAGGCACAAAGTCCTTCTTACAGGCAAATCAAGTCCTTCTTACAGGCAAAACAAGTCCTTCTTACAGGCAAATCAAGTCCTTCTTACAGGCATAAAGTCCTTCTTATAGGCAAACCAAGTTCTTCTTACAGGCACCAAGTCCTTCTTACAGGCAAACCAAGTCCTTCTTACAGGCAAACCAAGTCCTTCTTACAGGCACAAAGTGCTTCTTACAGGCAAATCAAGTCCTTCTTACAGGCAAAACAAGTCCTTCTTACAGGCAAAACAAGTCCTTCTTACAGGCAAATCAAGTCCTTCTTACAGGCATAAAGTCCTTCTTATAGGCAAACTAAGTTCTTCTTACAGGCACCAAGTCCTTCTTACAGGCATAAAGTCCTTCTTACAGGCAAACCAAGTCCTTCTTACAGGCAAACCAAGTCCTTCTTATAGGCACCAAGTCCTTCTTATAGGCAAACTAAGTCCTTCTTACAGGCAAACCAAGTCCTTCTTACAGGCACAAAGTCCTTCTTACAGGCAAATCAAGTCCTTCTTACAGGCACAAAGTCCTTCTTACAGGCACAAAGTCCTTCTTACAGGCAAATCAAGTCATTCTTACAGGCACAAAGTCCTTCTTACAGGCATAAAGTCCTTCTTATAGGCAAATCAAGTCCTTCTTACAGGCATAAAGTCCTTCTTACAAGCAAACAAAGTCCTTCTTACAGGCAAATCAAGTCCTTCTTACAGGCACAAAGTCCTTCTTACAGGCAAAGTAAGTCCTTCTTACAGGCAAAACAAAGTCCTTCTTACAGGCAAACAAAGTCCTTCTTACAGGCAAAGCAAGTCCTTCTTACAGGCACAAAGTTCTTCTTACAGGCAAAGCACCAAGTCCTTTTTACTGGCACCAAGTCCTTTCTACAGGCACCAAGTCCTTCTTACAGGTATCTCCACGTGGTGACCTACCATACGGTTCAAATCTCAATCAAAATTTAATCAGTAGAATCCTTTTATTAGGAATCTACCATGGTACGACCCACCATACGGGTCAAATGGTATGACCCACCATACGGGTCAAATTTTAATTCAATTTTTAATCAGTAGAATCCTTTTATTAGGAATCTACCATGGGTTGATCCACCATACGGGTTCAAGTTCAACCACCCTAAAGTTTTTTTATATAACGAATCCTTAGGTTCTCATTTCATTTTCAGTGGAACAATCATGTCACGACTCTTTTTATTTCCTTGTATTGAGTCGATAAGAATCCAGGTGTCATCTCGTCTTTGAAATGAACCTCTACCGAGCTTCCTTTCAAAGAGGGGCAGCTGTTGACACCTGATTTTTAATCATTTTTTCTATTGCTAAAGTAATAAAAAATCCATAAAAATTCATAAAATTGAAAAATCAACTTTGGGGACCTTAGCCAAGCCTAGGGAACCAATTTTGACCAAAAAACGATTTTTCATATTTTCAGTATTTTTACGTATTTTTTATTTATTTATTTTCGAAAATTAATAGAAAATCCATAAAAATTCATAAAATTAAAAAATCAACTTTGGGAACCTTAGCCAAGCCTAGGGAACGAATTTTGACCAAAAAATAATTTTTCATATTATATATATTTTAATTTTTTTTAAAAAAAATACAAAAATATTTGAAAATTTTGGAAAAATAACATTTGAGGCCAAAAAAATACACAAAGATAGTTAATATTTTTATTTTAAATCTATTTTCATATTGGCCATCGCAAATTCAGAAAAATCCAATTCGAGTCACGTGTTCCTTCACGAGTATAATCTCGAATCGGGCCTAAAAAAATTTAATTTGAGTCAACTTATTTTTAACTTTCACTTTTTATGAGTTGTGACATTGTCTTCTAATATTTTAAATTTTCATCTTGGCCCAATTATACCCAGAATGACTTAATTTTGGAAAAGGGCTTTAATTAAATTATGCATTATTTTCAGCGACAAGAAATGAGCTTAAATTTGACATGTGGTAAATTTTGGTGTGTCAAAAATTGTGAGGAGATTTGGACTTAAAGAAATATATTTTTTCAAGGACTGAATTGTAAATACTTAAAATTCAAGGACTAGAGTGCAAATACCTAACTCTTGAAGGATTATTTTACAAATAATAAAAAGAAGAGTTAGTGGATAAATTAGAATAGAGAAGGGAAGATGAAGAAGAGGAGATGAAGAAGAGAAGTTGGAGAAGAATGGATGGAGAAAATAAGATAAGAATAGAGAAGGGAAGATGGAGATGAAGAATAGTTAGTAGAGAAATTAGAATGGAAGATAAGAATAGAGAAGGGAAGATGGAGATTAAGAAGAGTTAGTGGAGAAATTAGAATGGGAGATAAATATGGAGAAGGGAAGATGAAGATGAAGAAGAGTTAGTTGAGAGATTAGAATGTGAGATAGAGATGGAGAATGGAAGATGAAAATGAAGAAGAGTTAGTGGAGAAATTAGAATGGGAGATAGAGTTAGTGGAAAAATTAGAATGGGAGATAGATGAGTAGGTTATAAAAGGAGGAAGAAGTGAGCTTGAGAAAGAATTCTTGGGAGAGAGAAAATTTGAAGTGTTTGGGAGAATTTTTTGGAGAGAAAATTTTGGATGTTTGAGAGAGTTTTGGGAGATTGAAGAAAATTTTGAGAGAAAGAAAATACCAAAAGAGAGAGAATTTTGAAGATGATGGGAGTTTAAAGCTAGGGGTTATCATCACAAATTCCTTCATCGATCAATATAAATCAAGAGTTCATCCTCGTCAACGAGCAAACAAATTCAAGCTAAGTGTTTTTATTTATTCATTTATTTATGGTTTTACTCGCAAATTAGCACAAATTGTATACACTTTCTCCATCTCCTTTTTCTTCCATATTTTATGTCAGGAGAAGGATATCTCTACGTCAACAGCAAAAATCTCGTCGAGATGTAAAAATCGGCCCAGACAAGCTCCTAAGCTGTCCACCGATTTCTCAACTGATCTGTGACTAAAAGTCCCTCTTAATTCAAAAGAAACTCTCTATATTGGGAACATAGAGAGGGAAAATCAATTATAGAAATCCCTCCCAAAAAAATGGGAGATAAGTACTCTTTCTACTCTTCTGGTTTTAGGTGCAGATTAGCACATATTTTGTATACTAACACTTCACTCTATTTTATGTCAGGAAGCCGCAGCTCTATATCAATGGTCAATCCTATGGAAGCACAAAATCGGCTTGGAGGAGTCCTCAAGCGCGCACAAATTTCAAATTGTTGAATCAATTCGTTGTATTTCATTTTAAAAAATTCATACCCCAAAATGGAGAGGACAAAGTCCATCCGCAATTTAAATACCTGCACCATAAATCCCAAAGGGAAGAGCCAAGCCAATGCTTAGCCTCCCATTGGAGGTTTTTACTTATAGTAGTTAAATACCTGCAACTTAAATACCTGCACCTTAAATCCCAAAGGGAAGAGCCAAGCCAATGCTTAGCCTCCCATTGGAGGTTTTTACTTACAGTAGTTAAATACCTGCAACTTAAATACATGTACCTTAAATCCCAAAGGGAAGAGCCAAGCCAATGCTTAGCCTCCCATTGGAGGTTTTTACTTACAGTAGTTAAATACCTGCAACTTAAATACCTGTACCTTAAATCCCAAAGGGAAGAGCCAAGCCAATGCTTAGCCTCCCATTGGAGGTTTTTACTTACAGTAGTTTAAATACTTGCAACTTAAATACCTGTACCTTAAATCCCAAAGGGAAGAGCCAAGCCAATGCTAGGCCTCCCATTGGAGGTGTTTATTCACTGTCATGTACTTCCTATAATTTAATTTTTGAATCATCAGACCCAAAAGATGAGTAGGTCGTAATACTGCACAGAAGTCGTTAACACACTCCCTCTTTCGGCTTCAGGGAATCTTTAACACTTAAAAAATATAACAAATAAAAATATATACCATCCATGCATCCTATTTAAAAAGTGAAAACACAAAAGAGAATACCCTACTAGAGCTTTAGGAATAAACCAAGCCTGAGTTGCCGGATTATGATATCCATGAAATTAAGGTACCGAAAGGGCATTAGTTTTAATTAACTAGTGTAACCAAGTCCCCGAGCTCATAATCTCTGGTTTGCAGGAATAAATTAGTTCTCCCGCTAATTTATTTAGGTTTCTAATCGACCTACCAAGAACGATTAGTGGCGACTCCAAATTTCAAAATCATTTAAACAAAAACCAAAGTTGCGATTCGGTAGGGCTTGGGAGGGTCCGCATTAGGTTAGTCAAATCTAATTAACCTAATAATCCGTTAACCCCTTTTAAAATTTAAAAAAAAATTTTAGAGGGTCGCGACACTACTCCTCCTTAATATCTCTAAGGCCTCTGTCGCCTTTGCTTGAGCTACAACCTTATACCGGCATTTTCTTAATACGGTAACAAGGATTGACAGAGAGACTGGATTACCGTCAATGGCCATGACCAGTAGACCCTCAGGGTAAGGAACTTCATCAGCTTCGACCAGGGTTGAACATGCGCCCATTTCCCTAATGCTCGACATATTTCTGGATCTAGGACTGCCGATTCGAGACCGCCTCAGGATGTCTTCTCGGACTTGAGGGATCACGGGATCGTTGATGGCTTCTCGTAACAGGCTTTGAAAGCCAATGCTTTGATGGTGAAGGTTTTGAATTCCTCTCCCACGAGAACTCCTTCCTCTCTATCTTTCTCCTGCGAGTTCGTGCAGATGAACCCTCACTATCAAATAAGGATAAATTCTCTCTCTGGCAATAGCAACGACTTCCCCCTTCACGGGCAGTGCTATTAGATTTACCGAGGGGAAAATCTGACATTCAGCTTTTGATTAAAGGGGAAATCCTCGTTTATCGCTCAGTTTGTCTTCTTCTTTCTTTTCGCGGTAGAGGGCCCCTGTCAAGATTTCCACCGTCGATTTACTGGCGAGTCCTCCAATGAAGACGAGTAATATCTCTCTTTCTGCCGAAAATTTCTTTGTCCCCCACTCAGCTCGTCTTTTCGTTCTTTCTTTTTTCAAAGCGGTAGAGTCCCGTCCAGCTTTTCCATAGAGACGTCAGGTTTGTTCGGCTCGAGGTTGCCACTTGACTGGAATTTGAGCCACCGGGGGTGTTGCCGACAGAGAATGGTAGATAGGAAAACCTTTAAGGACTGCCCCTGTGAAATCAGTATTTAAATTGAAGCAGATTACCATCTTCGCATTCCGCTCATCTGCCTCACCTCTCTCTTTCAAAAATGGCCAATTCTCCTAACCACACCTTATCCGCCGAAGTCCTGGCTGGGTGGGAGAGACTCTACAATCTTCTTGGTAGAGGTTACGCTCATATAGCCAAAAACTCTACTGTTGAGGCTGAAATCCTTAGTTTATTCAGGACTGTGGACGCTGCTTCTGTTGAGGGTACCCAACTGGGGAAGGAGTATCGGAACTTCTCGACCGTCTTCATCAATTTTCTAGCTGCCTATAACCGCGCTTATGAGACGGTCCTTGTGACCGCCGTCGTGAAAGCTCGTTACCGAGACCGGCACGAGCGTCTGGCAACAATTACATTTGTGGCTGATAATCACAAAAAGGCCCTCAAGTTTGCCAACGATCAGCTTTCGTGGCTGGTTCGTGAGAGAGGAAAGCTGGTGGACCGTCTGGCCTTGGTCCGAACTTACGCCGAATAGGAGCCAGGCAATATTGTGATGAGGTGCAAATGCGGTTGGCTGCAGGAGAGGCTTGATGACATTACGGCAGACATTGCTTTCGAGAGGGCGGCGATTCCGGACCTGGAGTTTGCCGTTGAGCATTACGAGGCCACTATGGCCCAGGTTAAAGAGAAGTGCGATCGCCTCTTCTTTAGGCTCGCGGAGCTTGATCCCGAGAACGCCCGGTGCACCCAGAGCATCAACTTCATGGAGAGCCAGCTGAGCTCCTTTGTGACGCTTATTAGGGCTCAATTTGATTTCACTTTTCCTCCCCAGTGAGTTGTTGTAAGGTTTGTTGGTGAATGGAATGAAGAGAAAGTTTCACGTGTTTGTGCTTTTCATTTTCCTGCCATTTCTTCGCCCATATAGCATGATAGGACGATTTACGGTACTGAAGACGTTGAGGCTTAACACTCTTCTCGGTGTTCTTGTTATCTACTGCCGGCGATGATATCAAGGACATTGGCGAAGGGTTCGGTGGCGGCCCCCACCGGTCACAGCGCCGTGAGTCAGTCGTGTGAATTATTGCAAATCGACCACTCGATTAGTGCTCCAATAAACAAACCGGGCTGCCCGTTGCGTGCCCCACTTTACTCCTGCCTATCTCTTTCGGCGTCCACTTGAATGTGTCGGTCGCCTGTAGCGTTGGGAGAAATGATCGCGGACCATGCTCGGTAATAAAATACTAGTCCTCCAAAATCTTCCATGTGTTTTGAATCCGAGGAAGGTAAAAAGGCAAGCCTTTGTTCAATTTAATCAGAAAGGCGTCGCAAGGTCGGGTTCATAATCTTGCCCCATGGGTTTTGATTACACAGTCTCGACTTTCTCAACAAAAATACATGAACCCTTCTAATACATTAAAAATGTCCCCAGGCCCGATCTGGATGCATTCACTACCCCTCATCAAAATACATGGCCCATACGTGCTGACTTATTGACACGATTCTGTCTCCGGAAGAATTGGCCTCTTCATATGCCCCTAGGGTTAACGATTTCTTCGCTTGCCCCCTGATTGTTATCACCAACGAGCCCGATTTTTCTCCACCCCAGGGTACCTATAATTCCCTGCAAAAGTAAAGAAAATAATCAGTATGTGATCCAAGAGAGGTCGGTCCATGACTCCTAGATTGGCCCAATTTTAGTTTTCCATTTTATGAAGAAATCAGATGAAATTCTCTTAGGAAGACATGGACAAATTTCCCAGAAAGAATTTTCTTGCAGATTTTATAACTCAGAAGACTGTGGTAAAATCCTTTGACATTTAACAAATTTCCCGAAGAAATTACCTTCTTTTATCACAATAAATTTTCAAGGGTAAATTTGTCAAGAAAATCTTGTATCCATTGAAGCAGTAAGGAGAAATGTGACAAAATCTTTTTATTGGCCGACAAAATTTCCCAAAGGGATTTTTCTGCATTCATCTTTTCAGAAATGGGACACCAATTTGATTTCGATTTTTCATTTTCTTTGAAAAAATGACCACGTGGTTAAGTCCAAAATTTAACTGACACTTATCATGGACCGACCAAAAATAAATACAAGACGAAGTTAGAAAACTTACTTTCACCGTGAAAAATACCATGTAGGTCACATAGACATGCACATGAATCGTGCACATAATCAAGATTAGCCGTGATCCGACGACGTAACCAGGATTAGCCGAGCCTTCCCACTTCGGCTGCTCGAGCTAAAAATTAAAACCACTGCTTTGGTAATCTTACCAAGCCTGAGGCCTAACTTTTAAACTCATTTTTGAAAAGAGGTTCGGGATTGAATCTGGGCTAACTTTCGACGTGATCTCACGCCGAACGCTAAAACCAAATCACAATACCATCCTAAAACTAGTAGCCCAGGTCCGGCCACGGGACGTGTGTGATGTAGTGCTAAAACTATAAACACATGCATAACATTTAAATGCAAACACCGCTTCAATAATGTGCATAATTTAAATTGAATTCCCACACACCAGACCTGCAAAACAAAGGGTTAGCCAAACACTCTATCCCTTATAACTCCCATCCTGCAAAACTATTTAACTCCTAAAGATCAGAATCCAACCAAGTCAAACCAAATGAATTTTCATGAAATTTTTCTGGCCTAAGTCCTCTAGGTTCTTAAATTTTTTCAAAAATTAAGAACAAGTCCCCAGCGGAGTCGCCAAGCTGTCGCGACCTAAAATTCATTTTTAGGTTAATGGATTACCAGATTAATTAATTAAATTAACTAACCTAGTTCGAGCTCTCCCAAGCTCTACCAAATCGCAACTTTGATTTTTTTCACATGATTTTAGAATTTAGAGTCGCCACTAATCATTTTTGGTAGGTTGATTAGAAACCTAAGTAAATTAGCGGGAGGACTAAATTACTTCTACGAACCAGAGATTATGAGTTCGGGGACTTGGTTACACTAGTTAATTAAAACTAATGCCCTTTCGGTACCTTAATTTCATGGATATCCTGATTTGGCAATTCAGGCTTGGTTTATTCCTCAGGCTCTAGTGGAGTGCTCTCTTTTTGTGTTTACACCTCCATAAGATTTACCGTTGACTTGGAGTTGTCCTTTGCCTGACATAAAAATATGGAGAAATGAGAAATGGAGAAAGTGTATACAATTTTGTGCTAATTTGCGACTAAAACTACAAATAAATGAATAAATACAAACACTTAGCTCGGATTTGCTTGCTCGTTGACGAGGATGAACTCTTGATTTATGTTGATCGATGAAGGAATTGGTGATGATAACTCCTAGGTTTAAACTCCCATCATCCTCAAAATTCTCTCTCTCTTTTTGGTATTTTCTTTCTCTCAAATTTTTCTTCAACCTTCCAAAACTCTCTCAAACATCCAAAATTTTCTCTCCAAAAATAATACCCCCTCCCAAGTTCACTTCTTCCTCCTTTTATAATCAACTCATCTACCTCACATTCTAATTTCTCCACTAACTCCATCTCCCATTCTAATTTTTCCACTAACTCTTCTTCAACTTCATCTTCCATTCTCCATCTCTATCTCACATTCTAATTTCTCCACCTATTCTTCTCCATCTCCATCTTCCCTTCTCCATATATATCTCCCATTCTAATTTCTCCACTAACTCTTCTTCATCTCCATCTTCCCTTCTCCATTCTCATCTTATTTTCTCCATCTATTCTTCTCCATCTTCTCCTCTCCATCTCCTTTTCTCCATCTTCCCTTCTCTATTCTAATTTCTCCACTAACTCTTCTTTTTGTTATTTGCAAAATAATCACTCAAGTGTTAGGTATTTGCACTCTAGTCCCTGAGATTTTAAGTATTTGCAATTCAGTTCCTAGAGAAATATTTTTTTAAGTCCAAATCTCCTCACAATTTTCGACACACCTCTTCTATGCTTAGTCGAAATTCACCTCATGTCAAATTTAAGCTTATTTTCTGCCGCTGAAGATAATGCAAAATTTAATTAAAGCCCTTTGAAAAAATTGAGTCATTCTGGGTATAATTGGGCCAAGAAGAAAATTTAAAATATTAGAGGATAATGTCACAACTCCTAAAAGTGAAAAATAAAAATAAATTGACTCAAATTGAATTTTTTTTTGGCCTGATTCGAGACCATGCTCGTAAAGAAATACACGACCCCGAATTGGATTTTTTTTTAAATTTGCGATGGCCAACATGAAAAGAAAAATATTGAATATTTTTATGTATTTTTGTGGCCTCATATGTTATTATTTATTAAATATTTTCCTAATTTCTAAAAAATATATAAAAATACAAAAAAAATTATGAAAAATTATTTTTTGTTCAAAAATGGTTCTCTAGGCTTGGCCAAGGTCTCCAAAGTTGATTTTTCAATTTTATGAATTTTTATGGATTTTTTATTAATTTTCGAAAATAAAAATACCGAAAAATACTGAAAATATGAAAAATCAATTTTTGGTTAAAATTGGTTCCCTAGGCTTGACCAAGGTCTCCAAACTTGAATTTTTTAATTTTATAAATTTTTATGGATTTTTTGTTAATTTCAAAAGAGAAAAGATGATTAAAAATTAGGTGTCAACAGCTGTGGATGTGCCCTGATGGGATTTGGAGTCATAGGTGGACTGATCCGTTGTGATCTGTCATGGCTGGTTGAGGCCTAAGCTTGATTTGTTGGGATCCGATATGGTCGATCGAGGCCTGCATCATTCGCATGTGGCATTATGACTGATTGCTTGTTGTGGCCCGCGTGTGTTGTACGATTTGTATCATTATGCGTTATGCGATGTTCGTGCGCTGGAGTCTAGTACTAAGGTTAGCTGAGAATGCCTGAACCTTAGACCATAAACCCTAGCTCATTGGTTAGGACTGACCTCACTTGTATACTTTACCCTACGCTAGGATTAGTGGTGAGTTTGCTGAGTCCTCGACTTACTGACGGTGGTTGCCTTCCTTTTCAGATCCAGGACGCCAATGATGGTAGCACCCTCGATGCTTTTTGGACTACCGATACAGATGGATACCTAGGTCACCCTCCATTTTGATATACATGCCGTGATGTGGCATAGGCACATGACGACTGTACTAGTAGATCAGGGTGGACCCTACCTTGTACCCCATAGGTTCGAGGCGTGGTTTAGAGAGGGCCTTCATGGTTTTGAGGGACCGCAGCGAGGCTCTCCGATACCTATGGAGGAGGACCCATTCTGGCTGCAGCCTGCCGAGTATGGAGGCCAGGTGATCGACCCCAATCCGCTGCAGGAGCTGCCGTCTCCTAGACGCTCTGAGATTGACGGCCATGAGGAGGGCGACGTCATGGATACCGATGAGGAGGATCCAGAGGAAGAACCCGAGGAGGATTCTGAGGAGGAACCTCAGCAGGATTGAGTTCCGCTGATGCTTGGTTTAGCTTTTGGATTTTTGTGTGAACGTAGGTCTTGGCTGTAGGTCGTGGTTTTCTTTTGGGGTCTGTACCTAACGCTTATGTTATGTATATATTGTTGTTTGTGTTCATTCTGTTCGTTCTACCCCTCCGTATTGTATGCTTGTATGTATGGTTAGGAGGCACGTATCCGCAGGTTCGAGAGTTGGGCGAAGGATGCACCGTCTGGTCGTGACGAAGTGATTCTTGGGCCGTCGCGTATGGTAAACCCGACGAGCGTGATGATAATCCACCGCAGGAACGGGATGCCGCGTGTTCGATTGGGGATCCGGGGCGTGACATCCCCGTTCGAGTGGTATCAGAGCAAGGTCAGCTCGATATGAGACCGTTCGAGGTTTTGGAGTGATAAGGATGTTGATTTTGGGGTAGTTAGATAGACAGACCCTAGACCTAAGGATAGGAAAGGGTACAATGCATGAATTGATTGGCGCATGTGAATGCTTAGTTCAACTGCTTGCCTAGGGTATAGGCTGAGGCAATAGTGATTTTAAACTAAGCTGCAGGTGCGTCAGGACCTGAGGTAAGGTTCTAAGGTATAGCCCCGTGAGTAGGGCACTTGATTGCTGATTGCTGGATGGTTAGCTTGCTAGATACTGCTTGTGGTTGTATGCCTAGTCGGCTGTCGCGCGCTGCTTGACCATCATGCATTGCACGGATTTCTGCATTTAAGGAAAAATGAGTTTGGAAAGGAAAAGGGTTTAGAAATGAAAACGATTTAAATTTGGAATTTGGATTCGAAAAGTGCATGCATCTCATGTTGTTGGATTTGGTAACCGTCAGCCTGGTATGGGACGAGATTGACGGGACGTCTAAAAACTATAATGAAGCGTGGTATGGGACACGTGGAACGGGATTCTCTCTGTCTGTGGGTAACTTAGGACAACTGTTCGCACCAAGAAACGAGGAGGGCGGGGAGTGGTCGCCGGGGCAGAGACCTGATCAAGGAAGCGGCTCCCGACAGGCTTCTAGTTGAGGTGGCGAACATAGTGGCCTAGGTTGTGCACTGATAGGGTTGAGTCTAGATGTCAAATGGGTTCAACTGCATTTAAGCTGTAGTGACTATTTACATGCATATACATGTCAGTGGACGCGACAGTAGACGAAAGCTTGGTTGCTAGATTTAGAGTTTCGAATTCCTGAATGGGAATTTCATTTGTGTTTAGGTGCGAGTGAATAGCGAGGATGAGCAATAGAGGCAAAAGGCCGACTGCTGGTACATCGAGCTCGAGGGCTCCAAAGCCTGAAGGAGACCCTAGAATCGAAGAGATGATGAGAGTGGAGCCAATGGAGCCAATGGAGGCAATGGGCATGGTAATGGAGGACATCAGACTCATCATATAGTGGAGCAGTTTCTGAAGTTGCAGCCGTTAAGGTTTGATGGTAGTGGAGGTCCAGAGGTAGCTGCCTCGTGGATAGAACAGCTTGAGAAGGCTTTTACTGTGTTGGGTTGCACTAACGAAGAGAAGGTTTCGTTGGCGACTTACCAACTCCAGGGTACTACAGATGATTGGTGGAAGGCCACCAGAGGGCGAGTCTTTCCGGATGGCATGAGGCCGAACTGGGCCACTTTCTGTGCAGCGTTTAATGGAAAGTATTTCTCCAAGGCAGCCCAAGAGAGGAAAATGGAAGAGTTTATCAGACTTCGCCAGGGATCTATGGCTGTGGATCAGTACGAGGGTGAGTTTGCCAGATTGTCCAAGTTTGCTCGAAGGCTGATTGAGGATCCGTGGGACAAGGCCAGAAGGTTCAGAGAAGGCTTGAGACTTGAGCTGAAGAGTATGATAATTGCCACTAGACTGAGGGACTATAACGAGATATATGAGCGAGCACTGGTGATAGAGCGAGATTTGCAAGAGAAGGCTGCCGCATCTGGATCACGGTTTGTGCTAGGAAGGAACTTTAGAGATTTTGGCAAGAGACTGATGAAGGACACCCGCAGGTTCGTTCCACCTGCGAGAAGGACCTTGGGAAAGCCATTATACCCTGGGGGTCAGAACTTCCATGACTGTTGTCACGCCCCGAATCCCCAATCGGACACGCGGCATCCCGTTCCTACGGAAAAATCTCGTCACGCTCGTCGGGTTTAAAATAAGCGACGGCCCAGGGAATCTTTTCGTCACGACCAGACGACGCGTCCTTCGATAAACTTGTGAACCTGTGGAAACGTGCCTCCTACCATACATGCATACATGCAATACAGAGGGGTAGAATGAACAGAATGAACACAAACAACAATATATAAATATCATAAGTGTTAGGTACAGACCCCAAAAGAAAACCACGACCTACAGCCAAGACCTACGCTCACACTAAAATCCAAAAGCTAAACCAGCATCAGCGGAACTCAGTCCAGCTCAGGCTCCTCCTCGGGATCCTCCTCTAGGTCCTCCTCATCGGTGTCCATTGCATCGCCCTCTTCATGGCCGTCAATCTCAGATCGTCCTGGGGACGGCAACTCCTGCAGTGGGTCGGGCTTGATCACCTGGCCTCCATACTCGGCAGGCTGTAGCCAGAATGGGTCCTCCTCCATGGGTATTGGAGAGTCTCGCTGGGGTCCCTCAAAACCATGAAGGCCCTCTCTAAACTATGCCTCGAACCTATGGGGTACAAGGTAGGGTCCACCCTGATCTACTAGTATAGTCGTCACGTGCCTATGCCACATCGCAGCATGCATATCAAAATAGAGGGTGACCTGGGTATCCATCTGAACTGGCAATCCAAAAAGCATCGGGGGTGCTGCCATCACTGGCGTCCAGGATCTGAAAAGGAAGGTAACCACCGCTAGTGAGTCGAGGACTCAGCAAGCTTACCACTAATCCTAGCGTAGGGTAAAGTATACAAGTGAGGTCGGTCCTAACTAATGAGCTAGGGTTTACGGTCTAAGGTTCAGGCATTCTCAGCTCACCTTGGTACTAGACCCTAGCGCATGAACAAATGCGTAACACAAAACAATGCAGATCGTACAACACAAACGGCAATAACAAACAATCAACCATGATGCCACATGCAAATGATGAAGGCCTTGATCGGCCATATCGGATTCCAACAGGTCAAGCTTAGGCCTCAACCGGCCATGACAGATCACAATGGATCGGCCCGCCTATCACTCCAAATCCCATCAGGGCACATTCAACAGTGCCATTCGGCAAATGCCACAACTGCGTTCTCTGACGCCTTACGTTGGCTACTCCCTTGTCCCTCCATTTCCCCCGCGTAACAATGCCTATGGAGCTCATTCTCATGTCGCCTCTCGGGTGACTCATGCAATGCTCTCAATGTATGCCGGGCCCAAATGATTGCGACAGCGATTCAGTCACAGAGCATGCATGCCATAGTACATAAGCACAGGAACAGAGCACATCATGGAATCGTACGAGTAACTACTCCGTTTAATAGAACGACATCACATAGGCTCAGTGTTCTATAATGAGTTCCCTATGCAATTCAATCGTGACCAACGTCATTTCAGGAACCCATAAAATTGTCATTCGATCCAGACAATCCCAGTAGCTAATGTTAGTTACCAGGGAATTAGTAACCCATGATTAGTGATTTAGTGTCTTAATAAACTCTTGAGCTTAATTGAATTAGGCTTGGCTTAGGTTAGGGTCTAATTAATTTATTTTGGTCTAATTGGGCCTAAGGCTCGTTCTACGGTTCAAGGCCCATAAATTATTTCTTAAATCAAATACATAATTCATTCCCATTATTACATTTAAATTCGTGTAGGGCCCGAGCCCATTTTTAAAGATTAACCTATTAAGCCCAATTTGGCCATTTTAGGCCCAATTTGCTATCCTAAGCCCATATACCTTATTGGGCATTATATTTTCATATTCAAAGTTATAATTGGCCCAATTAATTTCCAATTTTCATCTATGAGTGGCCCACCATATGAATTAGGCCCAATTTATTAAGTTTTGGCCCAACTAGTGTAGCATTAAGTCCCTAAGCCTAATGGCATTCTTTGGCCCTTCGTTTTACACGCCCAATCAGCTAGTTGCAGCCCATATTCAATGTTTCATGGCCCAAATCAAATGCCAACAGCCCCTCTCTTGGCCCAATTTCATAATTAACCAATTAGCATAGCTTAGCCTCTCTAGATTAATTTAAATCCCACAACCAATGACTAATCTACTTAGGCCACTAAACCAAATAGCAACTAAACATAGTATACTCCATTCCTAAGCAAGTGTTAGGGGCTAGCTTACCTTGCACGGACCGAACTTGACGACGACGGACGATGGAGCAAGGATCGGCCGAATGAGCTCTCAGCCAAGAGTGGATGGTACACGCTTGGGGGCTCTTTGTGGCGGCTTCAATGGTTCACCAAGGACCTAGAACGATGATTTCACATGACCAAATAAGGGAAGAACCGTGGGGCGGCAAGAGGGTTTGATCGGGTCCAAGTTGAGGCCAAAACGACGAATGGAACGTCGATGAAGAGTGGGGCTGTTTCGGGTAGCAAATGGAGTAGCTAAGTCATGAAACTTGTAGGGAAGGTAGCTAGGACACTTACCTAGAGATGGGGATGGACGGCGGCGGCTGACTTGGCCGGACGGCGGAGGAACGATGGGCGGCGTCAGGCGGCACGGCTGTGAGCAAAACAGGGAGAAGGGAAGGGTTTAAGGGCTGTTCGGGCTTCAAGAAGCCTCTAGGGCCACGGAAATGGAAAAGTGAGGGAGGAGAGAGGCTTACCTAGGCTCAAGGAGGGTTGGACGGTAGCGGTTGGGCAGCGGCAAGGGAGGACGACGGGGGAGTTCTCGGGCGGACGGGCGGCAAGGGGAGGAGAAGAAATGAAGAAGAGGAGAGGATTCGGTGGAGAGGAGAGAGGGAGAGAGTGACCAAATGGAGGGAGAGAGAGGGGAGATGAGGGCTTCACCAAGTTTGATAAAATTCAAAAATGTGATAGTGGGAGTTGGTAATGGGGTAATAGTGCTTGGGAGGTGACTTGTACTTGATTGAATGTCACTTGATGGACATGATGGATTGCCTTGGAAATTGAGCCTTGAATGACTGACGTGATTGACAAGAAATTTGAATGATTTGACAAATGATTTGACTTGCCTCGATTTGCGTGCCAAAATGCACCGATCGGGTCTCGAGCGCGAACGAATTTCAGACAAGATTTGATTTCGATTTACCGAATCTACTATCAAAAATCCTAATTCAACTAATTCTAATGACTGAGCACTTACCGGGGGATTTCGGTAATTTTCCAATCACGTCTTGCTTTGCGACGTACAGCCGCTGTCTGCCCTTCTGGCGACATTTTGAAACTGATTCCATTTCTTAATCATGTTTATCTTACTAATTCGATTGTCCAAAGTCAGATTTCATTTTGTGGTCAATTTCATTAAATATCGACTTTGTCTCTGTCTCTGTCTCAGACCAACGGGCGGCTGTTTGGGAAATTTTTCCCAGGTAGCCCTTCCCCTTCGGTTAGTCATCTCAAGGTAGCTAATCCTGAGTGAGCGTCGATCAGAGTGTATTAACGAAGTATTCCCATTCATTTAAAAATTCCGATAATTTGGTCGAATTTTCAGACTGTCACAATTCTTCCCTCCTTATAAAAATTTCGTCCACGAAATTTATAATCCACCAATCCTTACAATAAAACGGAAATTACACTGGGCTATTCAAACAAATACGGGTACTTCTTTTTCATCTCGTCCTCGCTTTCCCAAGTTGCTACTTCAGTCCCATGGTACTCCCAGATAACTTTGACCAATGGGATCGTCTTGTTCCTCAAGACCGGCTCCTTTCGAGCTTCAATTCTAACTGGCCTCTTCACGTACGAGACGCGGTCATCCACCTCAATGACTTCATGATCGAGTATATGGCCAGGGCCCGGCTCGTACTTCTGGAGCATCGATACATGAAACACGTTATGAATCTACGATAAATTCGGCGGCTGTAATGCCCCATTTTAATAGTTCTAAATTATCGGGAGTTAAATGAAATGGATTCGAAAGCTGACTTGGGCCGGATGGATTAGTATTCGATTTGAATGAGTTGTTAGATTGACTAATGATGGGTGTTTCAAATTACAAGTCCATCGAAAGTAATTATGAGTCAGAGGAGTAATGATGAAATTGAAAGGCAAGGATTAGGACAAGTCCATATTAGGACAGGCCCGCAATAGTAACCATGTGAGAGAGCGAGCCTAACGAAAGTTTAGCTCAGCAGCCCAAGTCAGACCTTGGGAAAATTTTCGTAGCCCAAAGTAAAGGCTACACGAGCTTACAAGGAGAAGCCAATTTAGGTGCTGCATGTCAGGGGCCCACGTGGAAGGAAGAAAGCTACAGGGAAAATCCACTTGCTGCACACGTTTTCTTATTCCCTCGGTGGTACCACCCACAGAAAATTCTTTAGCATCTTCTCCCTCCTTCGAGCTTACCTCTCCAGTGGACGAGCGAAACTCGGGGGCACCTCGACGAAGACGACCACCCGACGACTCGAATGGCTATTGACCAACTGAAGCTAAGGTGAGTTTTCTCTCTAATTAGCTAATTAATCCCTCCAATGCCCGTCGGAGACGATAGCTTGGTCTGGGGATGGCGAACTGGATGGTCTGGTTCTGGCATGAGTGGAAAGGACCATAGTGAAAACTTTTTGTGCATGTTGAGTAGAGGTCTTAAACATGGTATTTCGGGTGCTAAATTATGAAATCCTGTAGATGCGCGAATGGGTGCGAGCAACGTTGACTTCGGGTTGAAGAGGTGGTTCCAAATTCAGAGTATGGTGTTGCGGGTTTCGTAGGCTACTAGTTGGGTCTGGTGGGGATAAGAGATTAAGACGTGACATTCCAGAGAAAACGAAGGACTTTGTACTGGGAGTTGCTAGATTTTGGTTGAGAGCAAGGAATGAAAAACCGGCTGTAAAAATGCTCTTTCACCTAGGTTTAGTGCGAGAGTAGCGACAAAAAGGGGAGGCCATTACGTTATGTATGGCACAAAAAAAAAGGGGAATGCAAGACTTGACCGAGGGTAGTGTTATTTCTACTAGATGCAGTGGTCTGCTAGGAAGAATAAAATAAGGGAGACAATGAACTATGATGCAATGGTCTGCTAGGAAATAAATATTCAATAAGTGATAAAACAAAAACAAAAAAAGGGGGGGAGGGGGTTAGAATTGTTTATTCGGCCTGCAGAGTAGATTTACTATGGAGCTAGAAGAATGTTCCATTGTAGCCGAAAAGAAAATAGCAAATAAATCCTACCCCTCTCACCCTCATTCGCTCCATAGTATTATGCAACCTTGTGGATTAGTCATTGTATGTTATGCGAATTCTTTGTTGCGATTCAAACTAGACTAGTCTCGAAATGACATGAGGAACATGGACAGGGAAATCGGAAAATTGTGGAGATGTTCTGGTTAAGTAGTTTCAACTTGGAGTAGAACTCTAAATGATGTGCATGTGTTATTTTCCCGAGTAAACGATTGTCAGAGGTGAAGATTTAGCTAGTATTAAATCTGTATAGCTGAGCTTGGCCTTAGATCGTGGATGGAACTTGCGAATGAGGCTCGGGGAATGGCCACACATGAAAGAGTCGACGGTTCGGAAGCCTGTGACTTCGTGTAATACATTGAATATAATTGCTTAATGTTGGGACCGAAGGAAAATTAGTTTAGATAAGGTGGACTTGCGGGTGAAAGGTCAAGAAATAATAATAAAAAAAATGAGAACATTAGAAATAGCCATGTAACCTATGGAATTAGGAGGATACTATCAAACATACGATAACTTCGTATAGATATATATATACATATATATATTAGCGATTGGGCATGTTGTGGAAGAAATTGGTCGAGGACCATGATAACAAGCTTCGAGCTTTGAAGTGAATTAGCCCATGGAGTTTATGGGAAGACCCTGCTGTGTGTCTAGGTGGTCCTGCTGTGTGACTGGACCGGTCTCTGAGGCGGAACGAGACATTTTATCAAATTATCATTTTATTATTATTATTATTATTATTATTATTATTATTATTATTGCTTGATTTTAATGAACATATTGTGTTAGTATCCTAAATATTATTCATATACTCGTGAAACACATCAGATGTGTCGTCGTTTGATCCTCATTGGTTGTATTAGTCAGTGAATTAGAGATTTGACTCACTGGGATTTTTATCTCACCCCGTTGTTGTTGAAAATTTTTAGGTAAGTGATGGCTAGCTTTCAAACCATGGCGCATATGGAGTTATGGGAGTTTTGGTTATGCTTGCGGCTAGTACTTGGGGTTTCGATTGTAACTAGTAGAGACGATAGACGACTTTGAGACCTACCCAATGTTCTCCATGGTGTACTTAAACTGATTCGACCTGACCGGTCTTGGTAAATAAAAAGTGCTGTGTTTTGTTATCCGCATGTGCATTACTCTTAATTAAATATTTTTAAAGCCGATAGTACACGTGGTGAGCCTGGGACGCCATAGCATGGTATCAGAGCCTAGGTTTACCTGGAGTGATAAGGTGCGCTAAAACTTTAGGCTCTAGGGTGACCATGCATGTGACTGCTATAGCTATTGACTTAGGTATCAGTAACATTTATGTTACTAATCTAAATTTAGTGACAAGTTTACTTGTTACTTTATCGGAGAAACGGTTGCGTGCAGAGTGTAAGGATGGCTGATACGCATGCACAACCGTCAGGTGCTGGTCTTGTCGACCCGAGGGTTGACGGTATTTTGCAGGCATTGACTCATGTGGGAGAATTGCTAGCGCAGCAGGCGCAGCAACAGGCTGTAGTCAATACAGGAACAAATGATCGAAGCGCACAAGGATTAGTGGAGCAATTTTTGAAGTTGAAACCTTCGAAATTTACTGGAATTGGAAAGCCTGAGGAGGCGGAACGATGGATTAAAGAGATGGAAAAGATCTTCAGGCTTCTAAATTGTAATGACACAGATAAGGTGACCTTAGCAGAATACCATGTCGCGACCCGAAAAATAAATTATTTAAATTTTCAGGTGAACGGATTATCAGGTTAATTAGATTAACTAACCTAACGCGGACCCTCCAAAGCCCTACCAAATCGCGACTTAGGTTTTTGGTTTAAATGATTTTTGATTTGGGAGCCGCCATTAATCTTTTCTTGATAGGTCGATTAAAAACCTAAGTAATCTAGCGGGAGAACTAAATTACTTCTACAAACCAGAGATTAAGAGTTCGGGGACTTGGTTACAATAGTTGATTAAAACTAATGCCCTTTCGGTACCTTAATTTCATGGATATCCTATTTTGGCAACTCTCGCTTGGTTTATTCCTAAGGCCCTGGTGAGGTGTTCTTTTTATGTTTTCGCTTTTTAAAATGGAATGCATAAAGGCTATGAACGCAAACGTTGACATACGAATACGACACAAATACAGACATGCGAATATAATATATGAATACGTAGATACGCGAATACGAATACGTGCATGACAGGCGAATGACATACATACGCGACATGCGTATGAATACAACATGCATTCGGGATAGACAAATACAAATACGTGCGTGACATGCGAATGACATACGTACGTGAACACACGTATGCAAAAGTGTATGTAACATGCATACGAATACAATATGCATGCGGGGATAGACGAATACGAATACGTACGTGACATGCGAATGACATACATACGTGACATGCATATGAATACGACATGCATACGAGGATAAATGAATACGAATACATACATGACATGCGGGTACGAAGACGCACGAATGCAATATGTGACATGCGTACATACCCCATACAAATACGTGATATATGCATAGTGATATATGTATATAAATACGTACATTTCGATTTTGCCCATAAAGGGCAAAGTCGTCATTTTGAAAAGAGGGGATAAAACTCTCATTTTTGAAATTTTTTATTTTTCTGAATGAATATGCATGGTTTAATAACATATCATAACAGACAAGTGTGGATTTGCAAACGTCGTATACGTGACGTGCATACGAGGACAAACAAATACGATATGTCTGTACGAACATACGAGTAACATGGCAAACATACATGAGACATACTACATGAGAGGCACATGAATGGCATTTTTTTTTGTATTTTCAGATTTCCCATCTTTTTGGTTTTTTTTTTGGATTTTCTACATTTTTGTTGTATTTTGGATGTATTATAAAAGAATGCAAAATCACCCAAAGCAAACAAAGATGTGAAGAGAGAGAGAGCAGGTAAAGTAAAACTACCCTAAGGACAGTGAAAATAAAACCCGCAACTCGTCGGGTGAATAATTACAGACCAATTAAATAAAACCCGAGACATGATCGGGAATACAACAAAAATGAACCGGAATGAACATCAGTCAAACACCCATCGCCAAGCCTCATGGGTCGGGAGTACAACAAAATAGATCGGAATGGACATCGGTCATCCTCCAGTCTTCAAAGCATCGGGCCGAAAACTAAATGAAAATAATGAACTATCCAATCGGACATGCACAATCACCGATGAGTTAAGATAATTCAAACGCTCAAAAAAAGTTTAACACGTGCTGATTAAACTTCATTGAGACCATTTTTTTACATTTTCCAATGCATTGACACAAAAATACGAATTAAACCATACTGTCTATGAACATTCTTAGGGAGAAAGCAGTAACCATAAAATACAAAAGAAATAATGAAATGTATGTAAAAGTTTTGAAATTTTTTATGTGGATGGGAAAATGTTTCGTTGACAACTTTCATGTTTTACATTCTTATTGACGAGACACTCATTTTCCTGTAGAAAATGGTCTTTCATGAGAGCTCAGCTGCAAACAAACAAATTTCATAGAACAGACATACTTCAGGATCAAGCTCAAATGGACACTCAAATCTCAAAATTAATGTACCAAACTTTCCAGTCTACTAAAAAAGACCCCAATGAACAACTTTCATTTTTTTGTGAAGTTTCAAAAGAAGAATCTAAACATGAGATAACTACGAATCAATATGACCATACACAGAAAAACACTCAGATTCAAGGACGCCAACAGAATTACATGATTTCATTAAATGCATTAAAAATACGAAACGTGCATGAATATTTTTGTATTTTTTATATGTTATGCATTAAGATCTTATGAACAAATGTCATGAAGAGGTGTTTATGAAACAAAATCTAGGATAACCCATGGAAAATCATTTAGCATGAAAGGTCGGATCAGAAAATTTCCATCTCAGGTTCTGATCACCATATTTCCAGATTTCTGGCTCCAGACTACGGGACCCTTTTGACATAGTAAATGGTGTCCATTTTCATGCAATAATATATCAAATCGAAGCTTGAAACGTGCTCGACAACTCCCTAGAACATCATTCCATGAACTAGAGACATTTTGACCCTCAAATCCGCACTGCAGTAAGATAGCGCATTCTCACCCGAAAATGAAAACATGTCAAAATGCACCATAACATCATCCAACACCCATAGGCATGCAAAATCAACGTGCTAATGACATATCTAGCTACAAATCAGCAAACTCAAACAACCATAGCTTCTGATTCTCCTCATGTTTCGGCTAAAAAAAATGGGTTTAACCTCCAATCCATTAGCTAACGAACTAGGATACCCGAATCAAATGGGTTTAACCTTTTATAACAAACCTTTATGGATGAAATGGGACACACCGCGGTGGCGAGATCTCATCTTAGAACACTGCCGTCGAGGGAGGTCGATGGTTAAAGGGCACCGGAGGGTCGGAAGAGGCGTTGGCGCGGCTCGAATGCATCACCGGTGTGAAAATCGATGATGGAACCGAGTGGATCTTGGCCTCACACTGGCTTCATTGGGGCTCCATTCAAGGCGAGGTTGGTGCGAGAGGTCGTGGAAGGTGTGAGGAAGACGATGGTGGTGGTGGTTGGCCGAGGGGGTGGACCGGTCAGCTAGGGCGACGGTGAGAAGGTCTCGACCTTCGGGGGACTCCCGAGAGAAAAGGGCTTGAGAGCCTCTCCCCCCCCCCCTCTTTTTTTTTTCTTTTTTCCTCCTCTCTTCCCAGATCGCCTCCCTCCCGGGTTCTTTTTTTTCAGATGAGCTTCCGCTTCTCACTCAAAGATCACCCATGAAAACCCTTCCTTTTTTTTTCCATTTCACGCCCCCAACACACCACCTTCCTTTCTTTTCACGTGGTCTACCTGACCTTCTCCTTTCTTTTCTCATTTTTTAATGCCCCCAGCCGTGAACGTCTAAGTTCCTCTTGTATCCGAACAGCAGGTTCCTGTGGAACCGCTCAAAATTCCCCCACCTCCTTTCTAGTGGATCTCCCATGTTCCTTTTTCCTTCTCATGATGGCTGTTCCCTAATTTTTCTTTGTCTTTCGGCCGAGAATAATGCCAGCGTCCCTAGTGCTCCTGTCGTCTTTGTCTTTTCTTGAGAATATCGCCTCTAACTCCTCTATGGTCTTGACCAAATTCACATCCAGCTGTCCTGCTTTTGTCCCTTTCATACTTGTGTTCAGACGTCCTGCTACTTTTGCCATAAATTTTTTTTGACATCAAATCATCTTACCTTTTCTTTGAGCTCTATGCATGCTCAAGAGACCCATGGCCCTTCTCCCGACTGCTTTCTTTTCAATTGCTTTGAGCGTAACTTTTTTTTTTCAATCTCTTCGGTGAGTATTAAAAATCCTTTGACTCGCTTTTCCTTCCCTTTTCTTTCCAGTTCGCTCCTTCTAGCTTGCATACGAACATCATTTTGTGGGTTCTCAAGGAGTCGTGTCAAGTGGTTATCTCCTTTCTCATGCAAGTTGCTCTTTTTGATAATGGCCTTGTATCATTAGGTCCACTCATCATTTTTTAAATGTTTCTTGCTCGAAATATCATATAGCATTGGTGTCAACGACTTCAGACATGAAAGAAGGACACGGTCACACTTAATTGGAATCCTAGAATAGAAGGGACAGATCAATTCTACTCCACCATTCCTCAATGCAATGGCTGCATTTCCAGATTTCTCAACACACAAATGAGCTAGCTGATCAGATAGTGCCACCAACTCACCGTGACTTCTTTATCACGAATTTGAAACTTAAAATTTGAACCGATGCATTTCAACCCATCCAAGCGCAGATTCGTCTCCTTTTGATGTTCCAATTGTCGACCATTTTCCATCCTAGGTTAAAATTGAAGCTGGTAATTGTTCATTTGCAGAAGTGGACACACCAGATGCTTCTTCAAGTGCAAGTTCTCATTGGAAAGCACGCGCAAGAGGCCCCTCATTGCCCACACTTGGTTGTTCTGCTTTTTGCGGAGCCTAGTTCTTCAAGACCGAGAGTTCTCCAAGAATTCCTTCACCCTCGACGCAAGTGGTCTCCCTCGCAGTATGGCACCTTGGTGCTATATGAGGTCACAAAACTCTCAATGTGCATCGGTAGGTGCTCCTTCCCGAACATGGGGATAACTGAGAACTCATGGGCACTTCGCTTTAGAGACACTATTGGGGACCGTCTGGCAGCAATCAATTTGCAGGAGGCCCACCGTCGAGATCGCTTAATTCTTCGAGAATGAACTATGGAATATGAATGAGACGTGATGCCAACCATTTGGGGAGAAACCTCATCAAATGATAAATTGGATTCAAAAAACTAAACGTAATAGCGAAAAATACACCATCAGGCCATCGAAAAATTTGGACCATTAGAGGAGAATGTCACGACTCCAGGAAAAAAAAATCGAAAATTACAGAGTCAAAACGATCTTTTTTTACATTTTTTAATCAATCTAAAAATGAAAAATTACTATGGCCTCAAGGACAATTTTATTTTCAAATATTTACTTAATTTCTGAAAAATATTAAATATACAAAAAATATTAAAAATTATTTTTTTTTTGAAAAATGGTAGCCTAAGCTTGGCCGAGGCTTCCAAAGTTGGTTTTTTTAATTTTATGAATTTTTATGAATTTTCTATTAATTTTCGAAAATAAAAATACCAAAAAAATACTGAAAATATGAAAAATAAGTTTTTGGTCAAAATTGGTTCTCTAGGCTTAGCCAACGTCCCCAAAGTTGATTTTTCAATTTTATGAATTTTTATGGATTTTCTATTAATTTTAAAATAGAAAAGATGATTAAAAATCAGGTGTCAACAGCTGCCCCTCTTTGAAAGGAAGCTCGGCAGAGGTTCATTTCAAAGACGAGACAACACCTGAATCCTTATCGACTCAACACACAAGGAAATAAAGAGAGTCGTGACATCTGATCTCCAATACCCCTCTATGTAAGTACTGATCTAGATCCAGTTTGAGGAGGCTTTCATGCACGTGATAGAGAGACCAAGAGGAGAGTTTACCTGGCACTTACATGCCTGCTGTGTGGCGGTTGCTTGACATGAATGCTCTACTGAATGGAATGAGAACCTAAGGATTCGTTATAAGAAAACCTTAGGGTGGTTGAACTTTGACCCGTATGCTAGGTCAACCCATGGTAGATTCCTAATGAGAGGATTCTACTGATTGAAATTTGACCCGTATGGTAGGTCATCCCATGGTAGATTCCTAATGAAAGGATTCTACTGATTAGAATCGGATTGAAATTTAACCCGTATGGTAGGTCACCCAATGGCAGAGTTCCTAATGAAAGAACTCTATTAGCGATTTATCATACTTAAAGGATTCGCTTGCATTTTGACCCGTATGGTAGGTTACCCCATGGCAGAGTTCCTAATGAGAGAACTCTATTAGCGATCTATCCTACTTAAAGGATTCGCTTGCATTTTGACCTGTATGGTAGGTCACCCCATGAAAATGCCTGTAAGAAGGACTTGGTGCCTATAAGAAGGACTTTTGGTTGCATGTTAGAAGGACTTTGGTGCCTGTAAGAAGGACTTTTGGTGCCTGTAAGAAGGACTTGTGTGCCTGTAAAAAGGACTTTGGGTGCCTGTAGGAAGGACTTTGAAAATGGACCATTCCGTATTGGGTTTCTAATGGAAGGGCTCCAAAGATAACATACCCTAGAAAAAGGGCTCGTTCATGTGGTGCCTGCAACTCAGGACTTTGAAAATGGACCGTTCCGTATTGGGATTTCCAATGGAAGGGCTCCAAAAATAACATACCCTAGAAAAAGGGCTCGTTCATGTGGTGCCTGCAACTCAGGACTTGAAAGATGGACCATTCCGTATTGGGGTTTCCAATGGAAGGGCTCCAGAGATAGCATACCCTAAACGTTACCTTTTTAGGTAGACAGAAGAGGTATTGACTGAAAATTGATTTTTGGGTGTCAATCGGGGATCTGGGGAGACCAGGATTCTTGCAGAAGCTTAAACCCGATTTAACTTACCTTGAAGGGTGCCATTCTGGGACATGGGGAGACTAGGAATCCTGTAGAAGCTCAAACCCGATTTCTGTTTTCTTGTCACTTTAGGAATAAACTGATGAGGCAAAGATCAAGAACAGGAGAGTTGGTCAATCATGATTTGATAAAGCTTTAGAACACGAGATTATATCAATCGTGAGCTGATGAAGACTTCATGAGAGCATGTTGATCATGAGTCGCAAGGATTTAGAAGACTTACCTGGATCTTCTGAGTTAATGATCGAGGCATAGACAGACTGATTGTATCATGTCTGTTTGCTCACTGAATGACCTTATGTGCTGCAATGGATTTGAACACCCGGACAATCATCAGAATTGAAAGGTTCAGGCTGAAGATATACTCACCTGAGAATGCTTGGCGAGCATTAGCCAACAGAGCTTGTTTGTTCAATAGCCCTTGGATGAATTTCGAGACCTTGGAGGGTAACTCGACTATCAGGAATGCACTAACTGTCAGACAGTGTCAGAGGTAACATGTGCAAGCATTTTTATCAATAAGTTCATCGGTTCATGCAAAACCATTCAGTTGAGTTTGCAATGATTAAAACCGTATGTGTATGCTCATAATGTGGATCATGCATGACTATTCTGTCGAGTTTGCATTTCCAATTCTGTCCAGGGAGGTTATCATGTCATGAATACCTCGAATGTAACCTGAATGGGGACTTCAGTCCGAAAGGGCTTTCTCTCACTCTCGAGAAAGGCTTGTTTATCCTGATTGCAGGATTTGAAAAGAAATCACTCAACCTTACCATCATCGCATTCAGCGAGGGTCTAAGTAATCTCGCAATTAATACGATCAAGCCGATCTGGAGGTCTTGATTAGGACCGTAACGTGGGCTGGGTCAAAGGCTTATCAAAGGGGACTCATTTGGAGTCAAGGCCATTGACAAGAAAGTCTTCATCATCTGCTCCTGGTTTACAAGTCAAGAACCCTGCAAAATAAGAGAGAAATAATCTTGCTCGAACTTCTTCGAGCGATGCTTAAAGTCATTCAACTCTTACATTAATTCAAGTGCTCTAATCAAAAGAGACTTTCAAGGGTCGTAACGTAGGTCGGGATTTGGGTCTGAGAAACGAAGGGCTCGTTTTGGCTCAGCAAAATACATGAGAAGGGCTTGGTGTTGGTGATCATTGCCGTCTTGTCACCGATCTTTGACCTTCCTGAATTCGTCTTCAATGAATACCACCATTGGCTGAGTGGTGGTAGTTCTTTTACACTTTGCAAATTGACTTCTTTGGAGATCCTTTTTCGGGAGTTCTCAAAATGTATGTTTGAAGTCAGAAGTTCATTACAAATATATGGGCATTGGCCTTGCTTTTGATAGGCACTTTGCTCTTTCTGCCCGAGATTCTTTGGAGTAGTTTTTGCTTTTCTTACTCCCGACTCGCTTTTGTTTGGAAGCAGGTCCATTTTCTTTAGGCTACGCTTGTTTTTCTTTTCTTTTGTTTAACAATCTTGTGATTTAGAATTTTAGCGACAATATGATTTTCAGCAAATGATACTAGACATTACATGAAAGTCTAGCATATGAAATGGGCTAATTCAAGAATTCTCTATTGGCCCAATTTCTTCAATTCTGCTCCTTGGGGGAAGGTGTCGTCGTTACCTTGAAATGAGCAAGGATCAGCAACATGGGCTTGAGAAATGAATTTGCAGGCTCAATTGGGTTATGCAAAGGATGAGTGTGTAGGATAGAGAAAATAAATGCTCTTCGTCATCCTAAAGCATTTGAATTAAAATTCGAGTTTCATGCAAAGAAACACTCGAAGATTGATGTTAGCCCAAGCAAGAGAATTTCTAACAATTTATCTCCTGATATTGTTGGAATTACCTCTGTTTTGCCCCAGTGTGAGGTGGTTCTTGACAGGGCTATGAAATGAAATCACCGTTCAAATGGGTTGTCAATGGTTGCCTGAAGTGTTTGGAATGGAGAATGAATGCCTCATTCACTTCGACTATCGTACCTTTTGCGAGAAAACTCATTGCCTTGGAGAATGCGTAACCTGTCTACCGCTCAACTCACTATGGATTAAAAAAAAGGACGTATATGGAAATGGCTTGCCTTTCACCGTCCTGTCATGCCTCATTCTGTACATTCGATGCATCGTGTACAGTTTATTTAACCATGCAGAATAGTCATGCATGAACCATGAAATTGTGTAAACACCATGCAAATGTGGCAATAGTATGTACGAGTATGAAAAATTGCCCCTAGCCATGTGGGCGGATCAAACACATTGGGGGGGCCTACTCCTTTTTGTTTCTGATTCTGCCCCCTTTCGATTTAGGGTTCGCCATTGATTTCCCCTATTTCATCAAACATATCGCATTAGGCGATCATATCTTGGCCCCTGGGGGCTATTTTCTTTGACGTATCAGATATTAGTTTAACATTTCCTGTAAAAAGGAGGGAGACGTGTTAGCCAGTATCAGAAATGATGAACTGGACACGATACTGAGTTACCCTTGAGTGCTTCGCGCAACTCCTTTACCAGTTTCACCGCTCGGGATTTTCTCCGTTGGTATGTCAAGTTAGATATTTCCCTTCGTCTTGCATGCTTTGCATGATCCCTTTTATCGGGTTCATTGGGTCGAGTTCGTCTCCACTTTCGGTGGGCATTTCACCATTTGGACCAAGGCTATAGCAAAAATATTGGTCTTGATATTGTTCATCGAGTATGCCTGCTTGTTTCTGCAAAAAAGATATGTGCAAAGGTTGCATTGTTCATTTACAATATCTATAACACTCGCAGGTCTTGGGAACCGAGCTTGGACTGCTTCGGCCCATTATCATCTCCCACGCCATCGAGCCTACAGGGCCTTGGGCGTCCATGGAAGTTTTCTTTTAAGAGTTGATCTTCGAGATGACGTGGTCTTGGGCCATTTCACGTTACGGTGCTTTTCGAGGTAGTTTATAATCCCTATTAAGACAGAATGCAATAATTTAGAATTCGAGACGATCATGGGTAAATTGGAACGATACAAGACTACCCATCTCCGAGGCGGCTTTCGCTTGTATTTTCTTTGTTTGATACCGTTCATCCCGTTGTAATGTCCACAAATTGATTTGTCCCCAATTTCATTCAATAAGAGGACTTCGCATTCGAGTATGGCTGTGTTCTTGGGTCAATTTGCAAGTTCCTGAAAATACAGGGATCTAATTTAACACTGGAACAATTAGGGGTAAATTGAAACGATACAGCATTACCCTTCGAGTTTACGTAGATTTTTACTCGCTATCAATTCGTCGCAAGGTTGGTGAGGTGGCGGATTCAAGCATTTAATAGGGGGAAGTCGGATCATTACTCCTTGCTTTTACATATTACAAAAGCGGAAAAACATATCACGCAAGGGAATAAAACACGTTCACTCATTCAGGATCGATTCTGCTTCCTCAGCAGGCTCTCCCATGATCAGCTAGCTTCATTCTGGACCAGGTATGCATCGGCTATGTTGAAGGACCCGTGATCTCAGCTTCGAAATACAGACTCCCTGTGCATATTACAGTCCCCGTGCTTCATTAACATTAAACTGGTTGATCATGGCGGTGAGTTCATCGTCAATGCCGCTTGCCTGGTGGTGATATATCTCCCCTTCCCCGGGAGGTATTGATGCTGATCCAGTAGCATTAGTCTTTTTGTACCCTGCTCCAACAGAACTCGATTCTATTATAAACTGGTCTAACTCGCTTCTTAAACACGCATTTTCAATCCTCAGATCATGCATTTCATCGAAGGCGAGGAGGAGGCTGTTGCAGTTAGGGCAGGTGGCGAAGTCAAAAGCCTCTTTATACATCTTGTTTTCCGCTCAGAGGTTTTCATTTTCAACTCTTAGAAATTCGGTTTCGTTGTGCTCATGACGAGTCTTCATTCGGGTTTGCCTATTTTGAAACCAGAACTTGATTTGTGAAGGTTCAAGTCCTAGCTCTTGACTCAGTTCCATTTTCTGTTTGCCGTCTGGCATAGGACAAGTTCTGAAGAAATCCTCAAGCCTTTGTACTTGCTCCTTAGTATAGCGACGGTAACGCTTCTTTTGACCCTTACCGTTGTTGTCCTTATCTTTACTGAGATCTTGGACGTCGTTGGCGAAAGGGCCAGGCTCCATGGGCTCGATCCCAAACATGGCTTCGAACTCTTCATTTCCCATATTCAGCAAGTAATGATAGCTCTCGAGAGTATTGGGTTGAGACATCTTTGATTTGGCGAATGGTTCCTCAAGATTTGCTATATCGTTCTATATTTTCACTCTCTCTAAACCGTGTATGCTTTAAAACTCTCTTCAAAGTATGGATGAAGATTATCAGGAGGATGTCTCTTTTAAAATTTGGCGTGAGCTTAGCATCTGTATTGCCTCGCTCGAGAGTTCTGTCTTTCTCAATCTTTCCTGCGTGTTTCTTGCTTGGCTCGTCTTTTCTCATCTCTTCATAGTGGTAGGGTCCCTATCAACGTCTCTACCGTCGATTTGCTGGCGTGTTCTCCTATAAAAACGAATCCCATTTTCCTTGTCTCCTACCCAAGTCTCCTTTCTTTCTTCTTTTTCAAAGTTGTGTCATCCCGTCAAACTTTTGGCAGAGATGTCAGATTTGCTTGGCATGAGATTGGAGACGAGTAGCGGAGGTGATACTGATAGGAAATGGTAGACAGGAAAATCTGGCCAGTAGAGACTTTCACTGCAAAAATGAAAGGGAATGCGGCAGTATATGTTCTTCATATTCTAGAAAAATTGGAACGATACTGTTTTACCCTTGTATGTACTTCCATTGAGTTCCTTCATTTGGATTGGATTGGATTGTATGTCCCGAGTTGCCCTTTACTTTGAGCTTGCCAAATAAGTGCTTTGCTTAGTTGGGCCTTGTTTTCTTTCGGGTTGCTTTGGACCATCATCATTTTTTTATGCCATCAGGTCCGTGGACTGGAGGGCTCCTTTAATTTAAAGGTTACCTTCAAGGCAAATGAGTCCTATCGCATTCCATTAGGTCATTTCATTTTGCGACACTCTTGAGGCAATTTGCAATCCCCTGGGTGAGAATGGAACAAATCCAATTTAGCATTTTGCGACGATTGAGGGTAAATTGGAACGACACACAGTTACCCGTCTTCGAGCTCACCTAGGCTTCTCACTTGAAATTTCCCTACGTGAGGCCATTCAACATTTCTGATTATGGCAGTCAGCGACGTTGCCACAAATTGATCCGCCCTGAATCTACAATAAAAAGGGATTCACGCATTCGACGGGATAAAAAACAAATTACCCCATGACCCTGAATTAAATCTAGACACCTAGAAAGCTGGAAATATCACACGTAGGGGAATTAAGCATGAAATGAAAGGTGCACTTGTTCAAGGTCAGTTCTGCCTCTCCTGCGGCTCTTCGATAATCAACTAGTCTCATGCTGGTTCAGGCATGGATGACCGATGTTTGAGAGTCCCTAATAGCTGGCTTCCGATCATGGCTTCGGATGTCTATTAACCTTAAACTTGTTGACCAGGGCAGTAAGCTCATCATCTGGGTAATCTCTTGAACCTTCCAGCAACTGATGCTCGAATTGGGCATTATTGTTGGCAAATGCTGGCGGTAGATTTCTCATTCTGTCCTCGCCATGAGCAATTTGACTTCTCGAGCTGAAGTCTTCATCATTACTCCAGAAAGTGTGGGGATCACCAATTGTCATGCTGCCAAAAACTCCTTTCATTCGAGGATTAGAGAAGTGGAAGTGCTCAGGATAATTTCTTGTCTGATTCTCTGGCTGCGCAGGCGCGCTGATCATGGAATGAATTCTAGCCACGGGTTGGTGCTCAAACCAAGGAGTCTGAATGTACTGCCCCTGCGGTCTATACTCTTGAAGAGCATTAGGGTGATTCTAGGGGATACTTTGATTAACGCCTGGAGGATTGATGGCACGGCTACTGGCTTGGTTGATGATGGGAAGTGGCTCTCCCCCATGCTAAGCTGCGGAACTTATGGTGGCGAGGAGACTCGACGTTCAGGCTTGGATCAGTCCCGCCTTGGTTTTCTTGATTCTGAGCTGTATTGTGTTCTCTCACCCTTTTTCTGTACTTCTGAAGATAACTCGAAACATTTGCTTTAGTGAGTCCCTCTACCTTCATAATTTCCAGTATATGTTGCAGCCGTGCCGAATCGATTCCTAGCTGCTGAACTGCATTAACAAACATACGATGCAGCTCGGGAGACCAACTCATCTTCTTTATCCAGTTGCTTGGAACAAAATTGAAGGCTTGATGCTTGTTCTCATGGTCGTACAATTGCTTCCTTACCACGTGCTGCCATATGTTTTGAAGCATCTGAACCCTAACTGGTTTCGTTACGACGTTTTGGGCCCCATTTAAGACAGCCTTCATTATGGCTTGCTGATCATCACTTGCCGATATTACGAGGACTGGCATGTCTAATTTAGAATTGATGACTTCTAAGAGAGTGAAAACATCCATGCCAATCCCTACCATGGCGGTGAGGACGATATCAAACTGGTCACTACTCCTCCTTAATATCTCTAAGGCCTCTGTCGCCTTTGCTTGAGCTACAACCTTATATCGGCATTTTCTTAATACGGTAACAAGGATTGATAGAGAGACTGGATTACCGTCAATGGCCATGACCAGTAGACCCTCAGGGTAAGGAACTTCATCAGCTTCGACCAGGGTTGAACATGCGCCCGTTCCCCTAATGCTCGACATATTTTTGGATCTAGGACTGCCGATTCGAGACCGCCTCAGGATGTCTTCTCGGACTTGAAGGATCACGGGATCGTTGATGGCTTCTCGTAACAGGCTTTGAAAGCCAATGCTTTGATGGTGAAGGTTTTGAATTCCTCTCCCACGAGAACTCCTTCCTCTCTATCTTTCTCCTGCGAGTTCGTGCAGATGAACCCTCACTATCAAATGAGGACAAATTCTCTCTCTGGCAATAGCAACGACTTCCCCCTTCACGGGCAGTGCTATTAGATTTACCGAGGGGAAAATCTGACATTCAGCTTTTGATCAAAGGGGAAATCCTCGTTTATCGCTCAGTTTGTCTTCTTCTTTCTTTTCGCGGTAGAGGGCCCTTGTCAAGATTTCCACCGTCGATTTACTGGCGGGTCCTCCAATGAAGACGAGTAATATCTCTCTTTCTGCCGAAAATTTCTTTGTCCCCCACTCAGCTCGTCTTTTCGTTCTTTCTTTTTTTCAAAGCGGTGGAGTCCCGTCCAACTTTTCCACAGAGACGTCGGGTTTGTTCGGCTCGAGGTTGCCACTTGACTGGAATTTGAGCCACCGGGGGTGTTGCCGATAGAGAATGGTAGATAGGAAAACATATAAGGACTGCCCTTGTGAAATCAGTATTTAAATTGAAGCAGATTATCGCATTCGCATTCCGATCATCTGCCTCAACTCTCTCTTCCTTTTATTCGTATTCTGCTTTCAAAAAATGGCCAATTCTCCTAACCATACCTTCTCCGCCGAAGTCCTGGTTGGGTGGGAGAGACTCTACAACCTTCTTGGTAGAGGTTACGCTCATATAGCCTAAAACTCTACCGCTGAGGCTGAAATCCTCGGTCTATTCAGGATCGTGGACACTGCTTTTGTTGAGGGTACCCAACTGGGGAGGGAGTATCGGAACTTCCCGACCCTCTTCATCAATTTTCTAGCTGCCTATAACCGCGCTTATGAGACGGTCCTTGTGACCGCCGTTGTAAAAGCTCGTTACCGAGACCGGCACGAGCGTCTAGCAACAGTCACATTTGTGGCTGATAATCACAAGAAGGCTCTCAAGTTTGCCAACGATCAGCTTTCGTGGCTGGTTCGTGAGAGGCGAAAGCTGGTGGACCGTCTGGCCTTGGTCCGAACTTACGCCGAACAGTAGCCAAGCAATATTGTGATGAGGTGCAAATGCGGTTGGCTGCAGGAGAGACTTGATGACATTACGGCAGACATTGCTTTCGAGAGGGCGGCGATTCCGGACCTGGAGTTTGCCGTTGAGCATTACGAGGCCACCATGGCCCAGGTTAAAGAGAAGTGCGCTTGCCTCTTCTTTAGGCTCGCGGAGCTTGATCCTGAGAATGCCCGGTGCATCTAGAGCATCAACTTCATGGAGAGCCAGCTGAGCTCCTTTGTGATGCTTATTAGGGCTCAATTTGATTTCACTTTTCCTCCCCAGTGAGTTGTTGTAAGGTTTGTTGGTGAATGGAATGGAGAGAAAGTTTCACGTGTTTGTGCTTTTTATTTTCTGGCATCTTTTCTTCCGTGTAGCATGAATGACATAAGGTATTTCTCCGACCCATCTCAGTTAAGATCAGAGTAACCTCTGGAGCACCTTCTTCACGACATGTGGGTCACCATAGTCCAGAGTAAACTTTCCTTCTGAAATAAGAACTGTTGACAGCAACCTTCGTAGGACGAGGTCATCTACCTCTGCTGGATTTAGTCTGCCTCTATCAATTGTGCTTCCGAAAAAAATACACAGTGAACGTCTTCCTGCCTCAACTGGTAGGATCGCCTCAATCGTATCTTTTCTTGACAGATGGTGGCTGTAAAATGCACAACCTAACAGGTGAAGGCAAGGCCCCATCATTTCTCTCTGATGATGATATCGAAGACATGGAAAAAGGATTCGGCGGCGGCCCCCATCGATCACAGTAGAACCCACAACTGGTCATTATTACCGTTCTGACCACTCGGTTAGTGTGCCAATAAATAAACCTGGCCATCTGTTTCGTGCTCCACTTTACTCCTGCCTATCTCTTTCGACGTCCACTTGAATGTGTCGGTTGCCTGTAGCGTCGGGAGAAATGCCTGTAGGCCACACTTCGATAATAAAGTACCGGGCCTCCGAAGTCTTCCACGCGGTTCGAATCCGAATAAGGTAAAAGACAAGCCTTTGTTTGATTTAATCAGAAAGGCATCGAAAGGTTGGGTTAATAAACTTGCCCCCATGGATTCTAATTACACAATCTCTGCTTTTCTCGAAAAAGTACATGGATCTCCCAATACATCAAGAATGCCCCACACCTAATCTGGGTACATTTAGGCCCTGTCAAAATACATAGCTCATGCGACTTCGTCTCCGGGAGAAGGGACCTCTTCACTTGCCTTCAGGGTTATCGGCTAGGACATCGGTAATTTTTCGAGATCAATCCTGACATGCTATCATCGACGAGCCAAATTTTGCTCCCGCCTGGGGTACCTGTGATTCCCTGCAAAAGTAGGGGAAACAATTAGTACGTGATCTAAGAGAGGTTGGTCCATGACTCTTAGATTAGTCCAATTTCATTTCATCATTTTACAAGAAATTAGGGAAATTTTTCTTAGAAAAAACATGGGTAAATTTCTCAAAAAGAGTTTTCTTGCAGATTTTATAATTTGAAAAATATGATGAAACATCTTGATGTTTACCAAATTTTCCGAACAAATTTTTATCAAAATGAATTTTTGGGGATTAATTTGTCAGGATGACCTCGTTTTTATCAAAGAAGAAAAGGTGTGACAAAACCCTTTATTAGTTAATAAAATTTCCCTGGAGGGATTTTTTCGCATTTATTTATTTTTATTTTTTTGGGAAATGGGATACCAACTTAATTTTTATTTTCTTTTGAAAAATGACCATGATGTTAAGTTCGAAATTTAACCAACACCTAACATGGACCGACCAGAAATAAATATAAGATGAAGTTAGAAAACTTACTTTCACCGTGAAAAATACCATGTAAGTCACATAGACATGCACATGAATCTTGAGTTTGAATCTTAGCCTATTTACTCTAAAGGCTGACAAATTGAAGCGAAAGACTTACAGTAAGGCGACAATCTCGCGCACATAATCAAGATTAGTCGTGATCCCCTATGACGTAATCAGGATTAGCCGGGCATTTCCACTTCGGCTGCTCGAGTCAAAAATTAAAACCACTGCTTTGGTAATCTTACCAAGCCTGAGGTCTAACTTTTAAAACTCATTTTTGAAAAGAGGTTCGGGATTGAATCTGGACTAACTTTCGACGTGATCTCACGCCGAACGCTAGAACCAAATCACAACACCATCCTAAAACTAGTGGCCCAGGTATGGCCACGGGACGTGTGTGATGTAGTGCTAAAGCGGTTAAACATGCACAACAGTTAAATGCAAACACCGCTTCAAAAATGTGCGAAATTAAACAGATAATTCCAACACCAAGCCTGCAAAACAAAGGGTTAGTCAAACACTCCACCCCTTATAACTCCCATCTACAAGACCATTTAACACCTAAAGATCAGAACCCAACCAAAATCGCCAGAAGCGAGATATCCATGAAATTTTATCGGCCTAAGTCCACTAAGGATTTTAAAATTTCGAAAAAAATTCAAGTACACCAATTAGTGCCGTCCTTTTTTTGAAAATTCAAAAATTCCAGTCCCCAGCGGAGTCGCCAAGTTGTCGCGACCCGAAAAATAAATTATTTAAATTTTCACGTGAACGGATTATCAGGTTAATTAGATTAACTAACCTATCGCGGACCCTCCCAAGCCCTACCAAATCGCGACTTAGGTTTTTGGTTTAAATGATTTTTAATTTGAGAGCCGCCATTAATCTTTTCTTGATAGGTCGATTAGAAACCTAAGTAATCTAGCGGGAGAACTAAATTACTTCTACGAACCAGAGATTACGAGTTCGGGGACTTGGTTACACTAGTTGATTAAAACTAATGCCCTTTCGGTACCTTAATTTCATGGATATCCTATTTTGGCAACTCTCGCTTGGTTTATTCCTAAGGCCCTGGTGAGGTGTTCTTTTTATGTTTTCGCTTTTTAAAATGGAATGCATAAAGGCTATGAACGCAAACGTTGACATACAAATACGACAAAAATACAGACATGTGAATATAATATATGAATACGTAGATACGCGAATACGAATACGTGCATGACAGGCGAATGACATACATACGTGACATGCGAATGACATACATACGCGACATGCGTATGAATACAACATGCATACGGGATAGACAAATACAAATACGTGCGTGACATGCGAATGACATACGTACGTGGACACACGTATGCAAAAGTGTATGTAACATGCATACGAATACAATATGCATGCGGGGATAGACGAATACGAATACGTACGTGACATGCGAATGACATACATACGTGACATGCATATGAATACGACGTAGTATGAATACGACATGCATACGAGGATAAATGAATACGAATACATACATGACATGCGGGTACGAAGACAGAATGCAATATGTGACATGCGTACATACCCCATACAAATACGTGATATATGCATAGTGATATGTGTATATAAATACGTACATTTCGATTTTGCCTATAAAGGGCAAAAAGTCATTTTGAAAAGACGGGATAAAACTCTCATTTTTGAAATTTTTGATTTTTCTGAATGAATATGCATGGGTTAATAACATATCATAACAGACAAGTGTGGATTTGCAAACGTCGCATACGTGACGTGCATACGAGGACAAACAAATACGATATGTCTGTACGAACATACGAGTAACATGGCAAACATACATGAGACATACTACATGAGAGGCACATGAATGGCATTTTTTTTTGTATTTTCAGATTTCCCATTTTTTGGTTTTTTTTTAGGATTTTCTACATTTTTGTTGTATTTTGGATGTATTATAAAAGAATGCAAAATCACCCAAAGCAAACAAAGATGTGAAGAGAGAGAGCAGGTAAAGTAAAACTACCTTAAGGACAGTGAAAATAAAACCCTCAACTGTCGGGTGAAAAATTACAGACCAATTAAATAAAACCCGAGACATGATCGGGAATACAACAAAAATGGACCGGAATGGACATCAGTCAAACACCCGTCGCCAAGCCTCGTGGGTCGGGAGTACAACAAAATAGACCGGAATGGACATCGATCATCCTCCAGTCTTCAAAGCATCGGGCCGAAAACTAAATAAAAATAATGAACTATCCAATCGGACATGCACAATCACCGATGAGTTAAGATAATTCAAACGCTCAAAGAAAGTTTAACACGTGCTGATTAAACTTCATTGAGACCATTTTTTTACATTTTCCAATGCATTGACACAAAAATACGAATTAAACCATACTTTCTATGAACATTCTTAGGGAGAAAGCAGTAACCATAAAATACAAAAGAAATAATGAAATGTATGCAAAAGTTTTGAAATTTTTTATGTGGATGGGAAAATGTTTCGTTGACAACTTTCATGTTTTACATTCTTATTGACGAGACACTCATTTTCCTGTAGAATATGGTCTTTCATGAGAGCTCAGCTGCAAACAAACAAATTTCACAGAACAGACATACTTCAGGATTAAGCTCAAATGGACACTCAAATCTCAAAATTAATGTACCAAACTTTCCAGTCTACTAAAAAAGACCCCAATGAACAACTTTCATTTTTTGTGAAGTTTCAAAAGAAGAATCTAAACATGAGATAACTACGAATCAATATGACCATGCACAGAAAAACACTCAGATTCAAGGACGCCAACAGAATTACATGATTTCATTAAATGCATTAAAAATACGGAACGTGCATGAATATTTTTGTATTTTTTATATGTTATGCATTAAGATCTTATGAACAAATGTCATGAAGAGGTCTTTATGAAACAAAATCTAGGATAACCCATGGAAAATCATTTAGCATGAAAGGTCGGATCAGAAAATTTCCATCGCAGGTTCTGATCACCATATTTCCAGATTTCTGGCTCCAGACTTCGGGACCCTTTTGACATAGTAAATGGCGTCCATTTTCATGCAATAATATATCAAATCGGAGCTTGAAACGTGCTCAACAACTCCCTAGAACATCATTCCATGAACTAGAGACATTTTGACACTCAAATCCGCACTGCAGTAAGATAGCGCATTCTCACCCGAAAATGAAAACATGTCAAAATGCACCATAACATCATCCAACACCCATAGGCATGCAAAATCAACGTGCTAATGACATATCTAGCAACAAATCAGCAAACTCAAACAACCATAGCCTCTGATTCTCCTCATGTTTCGGCTAAAAAAATGGGTTTAACCTCCAATCCATTAGCTAACGAACTAGGATACCCGAATCAAATGGGTTTAACCTTTTATAACAAACCTTTATAGATGAAATGGGACACACCGCGGTGGCGAGATCTCATCTTAGAACACTGCCGTCGAGGGAGGTCGATGGTTAAAGGGCACCGGAGGGTCGGAAGAGGCATTGGCGCGGCTCGAATGCATCACCGGTGTGAAAATCGATGATGGAACCGAGTGGATCTTGGCCTCACACTGGCTTCATCGGGGCTCCATTCAAGGCGAGGTTGGTGCGAGAGGTCGTGGAAGGTGTGAGGAAGACGATGGTGGTGGTGGTTGGCCGAGGGGGTGGACCGGTCAGCTAGGGCGACGGTGAGAAGGTCTCGACCTTCGGGGGACTCCCGAAAGAAAAGGGCTTGAGAGCCTCTCCCCCCCCCCCTCTTTTTTTTTTCTTTTTTCCTCCTCTCTTCCCAGATCGCCTCCCTCCCGGGTTCTTTTTTTTCAGATGAGCTTCCGCTTCTCACTCAAAGATCACCCATGAAAACCCTTCCTTTTTTTTTTTCCATTTCACGCCCCCAACACACCACCTTCCTTTCTTTTCACGTGGTCTACCTGACCTTCTCCTTTCTTTTCTCATTTTTTAATGCCCCCAGCCGTGAACGTCTAAGTTCCTCTTGTATCCGAATAGCAGGTTCCTGTGGAACCGCTCAAAATTCCCCCACCTCCTTTCTAGTGGATCTCCCATGTTCCTTTTTCCTTCTCATGATGGCTGTTCCCTAATTTTTCTTTGTCTTTCGGCCGAGAATAATGCCAGCGTCCCTAGTGCTCCTGTCGTCTTTGTCTTTTCTTGAGAATATAGCCTCTGACTCCTCTATGGTCTTGACCAAATTCACATCCAGCTGTCCTGCTTTTGTCCCTTTCATACTTGTGTTCAGACGTCCTGCTACTTTTGCCATAAATTTTTTTTGACATCAAATCATCTTACCTTTTCTTTGAGCTCTATGCATGCTCAAGAGACCCATGGCCCTTCTCCCGACTGCTTTCTTTTCAATTGCTTTGAGCGTAACTTTTTTTTTTTCAATCTCTTCGGTGAGTATTAAAAATCCTTTGACTCGCTTTTCCTTCCCTTTTCTTTCCAGTTCGCTCCTTCTAGCTTGCATACGAACATCATTTTGTGGGTTCTCAAGGAGTCGTGTCAAGTGGTTATCTCCTTTCTCATGCAAGTTGCTCTTTTTGATAATGGCCTTGTATCATTAGGTCCACTCATCATTTTTTAAATGTTTCTTGCTCGAAATATCATATAGCATTGGTGTTAACGACTTCAGACATGAAAGAAGGACACGGTCACACTTAATTGGAATCCTAGAATAGAAGGGACAGATCAATTCTACTCCACCATTCCTCAATGCAATGGCTGCATTTCCAGATTTCTCAACACACAAATGAGCTAGCTGATCAGATAGTGCCACCAACTCACCGTGACTTCTTTATCACGAATTTGAAACTTAAAATTTGAACCGATGCATTTCAACCCATCCAAGCGCAGATTCGTCTCCTTTTGATGTTCCAATTGTCGACCATTTTCCATCCTAGGTTAAAATTGAAGCTGGTAATTGTTCATTTGCAGAAGTGGACACACCAGATGCTTCTTCAAGTGCAAGTTCTCATTGGAAAGCACGCGCAAGAGGCCCCTCATTGCCCACACTTGGTTGTTCTGCTTTTTGCGGAGCCTAGTTCTTCAAGACCGAGAGTTCTCCAAGAATTCCTTCACCCTCGACGCAAGTGGTCTCCCTCGCAGTATGGCACCTTGGTGCTATATGAGGTCACAAAACTCTCAATGTGCATCGGTAGGTGCTCCTTCCCGAACATGGGGATAACTGAGAACTCATGGGCACTTCGCTTTAGAGACACTATTGGGGACCGTCTGGCAGCAATCAATTTGCAGGAGGCCCACCGTCAAGATCGCTTAATTCTTCGAGAATGAACTATGGAATATGAATGAGACGTGATGCCAACCATTTGGGGAGAAACCTCATCAAATGATAAATTGGATTCAAAAAACTAAACGTAATAGCGAAAAATACACCATCAGGCCATCGAAAAATTTGGACCATTAGAGGAGAATGTCACGACTCCAGGAAAAAAAAATCGAAAATTACAGAGTCAAAACGATCTTTTTTTACATTTTTTAATCAATCTAAAAATGAAAAATTACTATGGCCTCAAGGAAAATTTTATTTTCAAATATTTACTTAATTTCTGAAAAATATTAAATATACAAAAAATATTAAAAATTATTTTTTTTTCAAAAATGGTAGCCTAAGCTTGGCCGAGGCTTCCAAAGTTGGTTTTTTTTAATTTTATGAATTTTTATGAATTTTCTATTAATTTTCGAAAATAAAAATACCAAAAAAATACTGAAAATATGAAAAATAAGTTTTTGGTCAAAATTGGTTCTCTAGGCTTTATGAATTTTTATGGATTTTCTATTAATTTTAAAATAGAAAAGATGATTAAAAATCAGGTGTCAACATACCAGTTAGATGGAAATGCCATGTATTGGTGGCAGGCAATGAAGGATACGATATTTCCTGAAGGAGCGGAGATTGTATGGGAAACTTTTGTGACTGCCTTTTATGAGAAGCATTTCTCGAGCTGCGCGAGAGATAGGAAATTGACGGAGTTTGTGGAACTGAAACAAGGAGAGATGACAGTGGATGAGTATGAGGCTAAGTTCTCTGAACTGTGTAGGTTTGCTCCTCGCCTAGTCGAGCATGCTGAGGATAAGGCGAAGAGATTCCTGAAAGGACTGAAACCGGAGATATGGAAGCATTTAGCGCCATTTGGACTAATGACCTATAGGGAGGTGTATAATCGTGCACAATATGTGGAGGAGGAAATGATTGGAGACGAGGTGGAATCGAAACCTTTAAGAGCACGAGAGAACGAGAAATATGGCAAGAGGCCGATGCAATTAGGCCGATCCCAATTTAACCCTAATAAGAGACACTTTGGAGGAAATTTCGGCAAACCAGGCGGAGTACGGATTGGAGAAAGAAGGGTGAATCCTGGCGAAGCATGTCGTCGGTGTGGAAAGTTTCATGGATCTGCTCCGTGTCCATCACTTAGGAGATGTTACGGGTGTGGCCAGACTGGACACCTGGTGAGAGATTGCCCACGAAACAGGATGCAGACACGAGCAGCTCCTCCTCAGCAGCCACGGCAAGTCCCACGAAATAGAGGACCACAAGGGCATCAAAGGCCATCGGCTCAAGGAAGAGTATATGCAGTTACTCAGGAGGAAGCTGAGGCTTCCAAGGACGTTATTACAGGTATCATTTCTATCTGTGGTCATAAAGCTTATGCTTTATTCGATACGGGTGCCACGCATTCCTTTATAACTGCTTGGTTTGTGAAGTTATATGGAATAGAAAGTAGCCAATTAGAATTGCCTTTGACCATTTCGACGCAATAAAAGAAAGTGTGCTGTCAACCTTAGTTTGCAAAAATTATGAGATTGAGATTGAGGGGAGGAGACAGGTGATAGATCTGGTGGTGTTAGCAATATACGATTTTGATGTTATTATTGGCATGGATTGGCTGAATAAACTAGAGGCCACGGTGGATTGTCATGAGAAGTCGTTATCGTTTAATCCACCATATGAGTCTAGTTTTGAATTTCGGGGAAGTGGAGCAAATGCCTCTAAGATGATCATTTCTGCTATTGAGGCTTGTCAATTGTTGATTGATGGATGCCATGGGTATTTGGCGATTGTAAATGACAAAGGAAAACTAGAAAGGGAGCTTGAGGAAATCCCAGTAGTTAGAGAATTTCCGGATGTGTTTCCAGAGGAACTGCCGGGATTACCTCCAGATAGAGAAGTAGAGTTTATCATAGAATTAGCTCCTGGAATAGAGCCTATGTCTAAAGCACCTTACCGGATGGCTCCAGCAGAGTTGAAGGAATTGAATGTGCAGTTGCAGGATTTATTGGACCAGGGGTATATCAGACCAAGTGCGTCACCTTGGAGTGCACCGGTACTGTTTGTGAAAAAGAAGGATGGATCCTTGAGGCTGTGCATAGACTACAGACAGCTAAATAAAGTGACGATTAAGAATAAATACCCGCTTCCAAGGATCGATGATTTATTGGATCAACTTCGAGGAGCTTCGGTGTTTTCGAAAATTGACCTTCGGTCGGGATATCATCAATTAAAAATTCGAAAGGAGGATATTCCTAAGACGGCATTCCGAACAAGGTACGGTAATTATGAATTCTTGGTAATGCCATTTGGTTTAACTAACGCTCCAGCCGCATTTATGGACTTGATGAACCGGGTGTTTAAACCTTTCTTGGATAAATTTGTGATCGTCTTCATTGATGACATACTAGTATACTCAAAGGGACAGGAAGAGCATGGAGAGCACTTGAGATTAGTCTTGCAGACTTTGAGGGACCACCAGTTATATGCCAAATTTAGTAAATGTGAATTTTGGCTGGAACAAGTTGTTTTCCTGGGTCACGTAGGCACTGGAGAAGGAGTAACAGTAGATCTGGCTAAGGTAGAGGCAGTGCTTAAATGGCCAAGACCTACGACGGTCACAGAGATTCGTAGTTTCTTGGGTCTAGCAGGATACTACCATAGATTCGTAGAAGGATTTTCAAGGATAGCTGGTCCCCTAACTAAGTTGACCAGGAAAAATATGAAATTTCAGTGGAATGAGGATTGTGAAAAGAGTTTTCAGGAACTCAAGAAAAGATTGACTACGGCGCCTGTTCTGATGATACCCTCAGAATCTGGAGGATTCGTTATTTATTGTGATGCCTCGCATAAGGGTCTTGGATGTGTCTTGATGCAGCATGGAAAGGTGATCGCCTATGCGTCAAGACAGTTGAAGCCGTATGAGATGAATTATCTCACGCATGATTTAGAGTTGGCAGCGATAGTTTTCGCGCTGACAATATGGAGGCACTATCTCTATGGTGAGAAATTCGAGATATACACCGACCATAAAAGCCTCAAATATTTATTTTCTCAAAAAGAGTTGAACATGAGGCAGAGGAGATGGTTAGAGTTGTTGAAGGATTATGACTGTGACATACTCTATCACCCTGGGAAGGAAAACAGGGTGGCAGACGCATTAAGTCGGAAGTCTGCTCAACTTGCAGGTCTGCGAACTCGAGTATGGAGCCTATTGGAGAAAATTTCAGATTCTAAGTTTAAGATTGAAGTAGACGAGGTGACAGGTATTTTAGCAACGCTCAGAATTGAACCTGAGATGATACAGAGAATTAGAGCTTTGCAACAAAAGGATGAAAGCCTCTTGAAGATTCGAGATGAAGCAGAAAAAGGGAAACGAGTGGAGTTTGGTATGTCGGAGGATGGAATGATTCGTTTTCGTGGACGTGTATGTGTGCCTGATAATGCTGAATTAAAAGAAGAAATTTTGAATGAGGCACATAGAAGTAAGTATAGCATTCATCTAGGAGGTACGAAGATGTATCGGAATCTTCGACAAAATTTTTGGTGGAATGGGATAAAAAGAGATGTGGCTCAACATGTGGCCAAATGTCTGACATGTCAACAAGTTAAGGCAAAACACCAGAGACCTGCAGGACTATTGAAGCCGTTAGAAATTCCAGAATGAAAATGGGAGCATATCACCATGGATTTTATTCAGGGACTTCCAAGGTCATCAAGTGGATATGACTCTATCTGAGTAGTGGTCGATCGCTTGACTAAATCAGCTCACTTTTTGGCAGTGAGAACAGACTACTCAATGGAAAAGTATGCCGAGCTATATGTCAGGTATATTGTACGACTTCATGGTGTTCCTGTGACTATCACGTCGGATTGAGATTCGAAGTTTACGTCGCATTTTTGGCGTGGGTTGCAAGAGGTATTGGGAACCAAGCTGCAGTTTAGTACTGCTTTTCATCCTCAGACGGATGGACAAACTGAGAGAGTTAATTAGATATTAGAGGATATGCTTTATGCCTGCGCAATTGATTTTAAGGGAAATTGGGATGAAAAATTGCCTCTAGTGGAATTTGCATATAATAATAGCTATCAGCAGAGTATTGGTATGGCACCTTTCGAGGCACTGTATGGAAGGACTTGCAGAACTCCCATGTGTTGGTCCGAGGTAGGCGAAAAGAAATTGACAGGACCTGAGTTAGTCCAGGTTACTTTGGACGCAGTGGCTGTAATCCATGAGCGACTACGGACGGTGCAAAGTAGGCAAAAAAGTTATGCAGACAATCGACGACGACCTCTGCAATTTCAAGTAGGCGACCATGTATTTCTGAAGGTGTCGCCGAGGACAGGAGTATCGAGGTTTGGAAAGAAAGGAAAGCTCAAACCGAGGTATGTTGGACCTTTTGAAATATTGGAAAGAATTGGTGAGGTAGCATATCAACTAGCGCTTCCACCAAAGATGTCCAATATCCACAATATTTTTCATGTATCAATGTTAAGGAAGTACCAAGCAGACCCGTCGCATGTAATGGATCATGATACTGTGGAAGTAGATGAAAGGGTCAGTTATATTGAGCAACCGATCAAGATATTGGATCGAAAGGAACAGATACTACGAACTAAAGTAATTCCACTAGTGAAAGTCCTATGGCGATACCACGATCAGGAGGAAGCAACTTGGGAAAGCGAAGCTATCATGAAGCAATTGTACCCATTTTTGTTCAAATGATGTAAAAAGATAGACAATTTCGAGGACGAAATTAATTAAAGAAAGGAGAATTGTAATGCCCTATTTTAATAGTTCTAAATTATCGGGAGTTAAATGAAATGGATTCGAAAGCTGACTTGGGCTGGATGGATTAGTATTCGATTTGAATGAGTTGTTAGATTGACTAATGATGGGTGTTTCAAATTACAAGTCCATCGAAAGTAATTATGAGTCGGAGGAGTAATGATGAAATTGAAAGGCAAGGATTAGGACAAGTCCATATTAGGACAGGCCCCCAATAGTAACCATGTGAGAGAGCGAGCCTAACGAAAGTTTATCCCAGCAACCCAAGTCAAACCTTGGGAAAATTTTCGTAGCCCAAAGTAAAGGCTACACGAGCTTATAAGGAGAAGCCAATTTAGGTGCTGCATGTCAGGGGCCCACGTGGAAGGAAGAAAGCTACTGGGAAAATCCACTTGCTGCACACGTTTTCTTATTCCCTCGGTGGTACCACCCACAGAAAATTCTTTAGCATCTTCTCCCTCCTTCGGGCTTACCTCTCTAGTGGACGAGCGAAACTCGGGGGCACCTCGACGAAGACGACCACCCGACGACTCAAACGGCTGTTGACCAACTGAAGCTAAGGTGAGTTTTCTCTCTAATTAGCTAACTAATCCCTCCAATGCCCGTCGGAGACGATAGCTTGGTCTGGGGATGGCGAACTGGATGGTCTGGTTCTGGCAGGAGTGGAAAGGATCGTAGCGAAAACTTTTTGTGCATGTTGAGTACAGGTCTTAAACATGGTATTTCGGGTGCTAAATTATGAAATCCTGTAGATGCGCGAATGGGTGCGAGCGACGTTGACTTCGGGTTGAAGAGGTGGTTCCAAATTCAGAGTATGGTGTTGCGGGTTTCGTAGGCTACTAGTTGGGTCTGGTGGGGATAAGAGATTAAGACGTGATATTCCAGAGAAAACGAAGGACTTTGTGCTGGGAGTTGTTAGATTTCGGTTAAGAGCAAGGAATGAAAAACCGGCTGTAAAAATACTCTTTCACCTGGGTTTAGTGCGAGAGTAGCGACAAAAGGGGAGGCCATTTGTGACAGTCTGAAAATTCGACCCAATCATCGGAATTTCGAAATGAATGGAAATACTTCGTTAATACACTCTGATCGACGCCCACTCATGATTAGCTACCCTGAGATGACTAACCGAAGGGGAAAGGCTATTTGGGAAGAATTTTCCAAACAGCCGCCCGTTGGTCTGAGACAGAGACAGAGTTGTTATTTAATGAAATTGACCACAAAATGAAATCCGACTTTGGACAATCGAATCAGTAAGATAAACACAATTAAGAAATGAAGTCAGTTTCAGAAATGTCGCCAGAAGGGCAGACAGCCGGTGTGCGTCGCGAAGCAAGACGTGATTGAAAAATTACCGAAATGCCCTCGGTAAATGCTTAGTCCTTAGAATTAGTTGAATTAGGATTTTTGAGAGTAGATTCGACCAATCGAAATCAAATCCTGTCTAGAATTCGTTCGCGCTCGGGACCCGATCGGTGCATTTGGCACGCAAATCGAGACAAGTCAAATCAGTTGTCAAATCAATCAAATGTCTTGTCAATCAATCAATCACATCATTGCACAATTTCCAAGAATGTCAACCCATCAATCCATCAAGTCAATGTCAAGTACACATGTCACATTAGGGTACCAATCCAAGTCACTATTCTACACTATTCACTCACCTAATCCACTCACCATTTGACTTAAACCTTGCTCTCTCTCTCTCTTCCCTCACTCTCTCATTTTCGGCCACCATCACCCCTCTCCCTCCCGAAATCTCTCTCCCCCTCACGGTTTCTCCTTCGGCCGCCGCTCCTCCACCGTGAGCCACCGTCGTCTGCCACCTTCCCCGTCGCCACCACCTCACGGTAAGCCTCTTCTCTTCCTTTCCCTTGTTGTTCCGTGGCCTTGAGAGCCTCTTAAAGCCGCCCCCTACCTCATCATCTCTCTCTCTCTTTCTCGGCTAGCTCTTGCCGTCAACCTCACCGACCGCCGCTCGGCCTTGCCGCCACCGCGACCAGCCCTTGTCCTCACTTTGGTAAGTCTCCCTAGCTCATTTCCCTTTGTGTTCCACGGCTTGAATGCCCAAGGAAAGCCCAAAACAGCCCCACCTTCCCGTCGTTGTTTCATTCGTCGTCTTGCTCCAACTTGAGCCCGAACTCACTCACCTTGTTCCCTTCGATTCCTCACGTTTTTGGCTTGGTAAATGGTTGTGTTAGGACCCTTGGAGCCCCTTGGACAGCCCGGAACAGCCGCCTCTCCTCCCCTTGCCGTGAGCTCTCTTGGCCGACCGGTACCCCTTCGGCCTTTGTCGTTGTCCCGAGCCGATCTTGGTAAGATCTACTACTAATCTTGGTTTAGGTTAGTAGTATATGTATGTGGAATGTGAAATAGAGGGCTGATTGTGGTGATTTTCGGAAGAGATTGCATGATTAAAGCTTAGGCAAGTTATGTTAGTTTAGGCGATTAGTGTGTTGGGTTAAACCAAGAGCTTAGAAACTTGGGGAGGGCTGGAAATCATGTATATTGGGCTGTGAATGAGTGACTTGGGCGTGTATGAGGCGGGCCGAAATGTGTTAGTGGGCTCGAAGACTTAAACTACACGAATTGGACCTAATATACGCTAACGGGCCTAAGATACCCTAATGGACTTGCTAATGGATGAGATTAACAATCTGAATGGGCCCCGAAAACATGATTAGTGGGCTGATTTAGTGGGCTTAGGCGTGTACCTTAATGGGCCAAAGGATACTAATGGGCTTGGGAGCCTTTAATTCAAGTAATTGGGCAAAAGTGATGCAAGATGGGCTTAGTTTGTAATGGTGGGCCTCAATGGACGAAAACTTACTTAAATTGGGCCTAATCTATAATTTTGGATATTAAAATATGAAGCCTAATGATATATATGGGCTTGGGTTATCAAATTGGGTCTGAAATAGTTGAAATGGGCTTAAATGGACAATCTTTAACAATGGGCTTGGGCCCCACACGAAATTAATAAATAATGGGCCCAAACCATATAGTTTAATTTAAGAAATAAATCATGGGCCTCAAACCTTGAAGTGGGCCTTAGGCCTAGTCGAACTTAATTTAATTAATTAGACCCTTATTTAGGTTAAACCTTGGTTCATATGGGTTCATTTAGGGGATCGCCTATGGTAAGTAATGGTATGATCGGATCGCGAGTAAGATGTTAATGCGAACCCAGATGATCGAGAATCTGAATATTTAGCACTAGTCTTAAGATCGTATGGCATGATGAACATGTGATTTATTAGACGATCAGTTGATGTGCTTCGATATTGTACTTGTGTACTTTAGCATGCATGCTCTGTGTTGAATTACTGATGCAATCATTTGGGCCCCGCATACATTCAGAGCATTGCATGAGTCACTGGAGTTGTGACATGAGATGGTGCCCAGAGGGGAAGTGGAGAGAAAAGGGAGACCAACGTAAGGCGTCAGAAACGCAGTGTGGTATTTGCCGTGTGGCCCTGAGAATGAGATTGGAATTGGAGCGATAGACGGGCTGATCCGTGGGATCCGTGATGGCCGTTTGAGGCCTGCAGCATTGCATGACATGATCGCTGATTGTTTGGTATTGCCCGTCTGTATTGTAGAACTTGCATCATTGTGTGGTTCGTGTCGGTTGCGATGGGTTATAGTATCTGGGGAGATCGAGAGTGGTTGGGCTCTAAACCATGAACCCTAGATACTGGTTAGGACCGACCCCTCTTGTATACCCTACCCTACGCTAGGATTAGTGGTGAGCTTGCTGAGTCCTCGACTCACTGGTGGTGGTTACCTTCCTTTTCAGATCCTGGACGCCAGTGATGGCTGCACCCCCGATGCTTTTTGGATTGCCGATTCAGATGGATACTCATATCACCCTCCATTTTGATATGCACGCTACTCTATGGCATAGGCATGTGACGACTGTACTCGTAGATCAGGGTGGACCCTACCTTGTACCCCATAGGTTCGAGGCTTGGTTTAGAGAAGGCCTTCATGGTTTTGAGGGACCGCAGCGTGACTCCCCGATACCCATGGAGGAGGACCCATTCTGGCTGCAGCCTGCTGAGTATGGAGGCTAGGTGATCGACCCCGACCCGTTACAGGAGTTGCCGTCCCCAGGACGATCCGAGATCGATGGACACGAAGAGGGCGATGCCATGGACACTGAGGAGGAGGATCCAGAAGAGGACCCCGTGGAGGATTCCAAGGAGGAGCCTGAGGAGGACTGAGATCCTAGCTGTGGTTTAGTGTTTTGATGTTAGGAAGAGCGTAGGTTGGTTTGTAGTTGGTGGTTTCTTTTTGGGGTCTGTACCTAACGCTAATGCTATGTTATGTATATATTGTTAATTGTGTTTATATTGTTCGTTCTACCCCTCTGTTTTGTACGCATGTGTGTATGGTTAAGAGGCACGTTTCCGCAGGTTCGAGAGTTAGACGAAGGACTCGTCGTCTGGTCGCGACGATAGGTTCTCCTGGGCCGTCGCATATTATTAACCTGACGAGCGAGGGTGAGAATCTTCCACAGGAACGGGATGCCGTGTGCCCGATTAGGGTTCGGGGCGTGACAACCTCGTTCGAGTGGTATCAGAGCAAGGTCAGCTCGATATGAGACTGTTCGAGGTTTTGGAGTGATAAGGATGTTGATTTTGGGGTAGTTAGATAGACCGACCCTAGGCCTAAGGATAGGAAAGGGTACGATGCATGAATTGATTGGCGCATGTGAATATTTAGTTCGATTGGTTGCCTAGAGTAGACTGAGGCAGAGGTATTCTGAACTAAGTTGTAGGTGCGTCAGGACCTGAGGTAAGGTTCCAAGGCAGAGCCCCATGAGTAGGGCGCTTGATTGTTGATTGCTGAGTGGTTAACTTGTTAGGTGTTGCTTGTGTTTGTATGCCTAGTCAGCTGTCGCGCGCTGCTTGACCATCATGCATTGCATGGATTTCTGCATTTAAAAAAAAATGAGTTTGGAAAGGGAAAAAGGGTTTAGAAATGAAAACGATTTAAATTTGGAATTTGGATTCGAAAGGTGCATGCATCTCATGTTGTTGGATTTCGTAACCGTCGGCCTGGTATGGGACGGGATTGACGGGACGTCTAAAAACTGTAATGAAGCGTGGTATGGGACACGTGAAATGGGATTCACTCTGTCTGTGGGTAACTTGGGACAACTGTTCGCACCAAGAAACGATGAGGGCGGGGAGTGGTCGCCGGGGCAGAGACCCGATCAAGAAAGCGGCTCCCGACAGGCTTCTAGTTGAGGTGGCGAACAAAGTGGCCTAGGTTGTGCATTTTCAGGTTGAGTCTAGATGTCGACCGGGTTCAACTGCATTTAAGCTGCAGCGACTATTTACATGCATATACATGTTAGTGGACGCGACAGTAGGCGAAAGCTTGGTTGCTAGATTTAGAATTCCGAATTCCTGAATGGGAATTTCGTTTGTTTTAGGTGTGAGTTTTAGCGAGGATGAGCAATAGGGGCAGAAGACCGACTGCTGGTGCATCGAGCTCGAGGGCTCCTGAGCCTGAAGGGGATCCTAGAATCGAGGAGATGATGAGAGTTCTGACTGAGGTGAGTAACTTGATGGCTAGGCAAGCTGCAGAGAGAGCTGCCACTGTAGCCTAGGCAGCTGAGGCCGCCTTGGCCGCTGCGAATGGAGGTAATGGAGGCAATGGGCATGGAAATGGAGGATGTCAGACTCATCATATTGTGGAACAGTTTTTGAAGTTGCAACCGTCGAGGTTTGATGGTAGTGGTGGTCCCGAAGTGGCTGCCTTGTGGATCGAACAGCTTGAGAAGGCTTTAACTGTTTTGGGTTGCACAGATGAGGAGAAGGTGTCGTTGGCAACTTATCAGCTCCAGGGTACTGCAGACGACTGGTGGAAGGCCACCAGAGGGCGAGTCTTTCCGGATGGCATGAGGCCAAACTGGGCTGCTTTCTATGCAGCATTTAATGGGAAGTATTTTTCTGAGGCAGCCCAGGAGAGAAAAATCGAAGAGTTTATAAGGCTTAGGCAGGGACAGATGACTGTGGATCAGTATGAAGGTGAATTTGCTAGGATGTCCAAGTTTGCTCGAAGACTGATTGAGGATCCGTGGGACAATGCGAGAAGATTCAGAGAAGGCTTGAGACCTGAACTGAAGAGTATGATAATCGCCATGGGATTGAGGGACTATAATGAGATTTATGAGAGAGCACTGGCGATAGAGCGAGACCTACAAGAGAAGGCTGCCGCATCTGGATCGCGGTTTGTGCTAGGGAGGAACTTCAGGGATTTTGGCAAGAGGCCAATGAAGGACAACTGCAGGTTCGTTCCACTTGCGAGAAGAACCCTGGGAAAGCCGTCATTCCCTGGGAATTAGGTCTGCCGTGACTGTGGCAGGAGGCATGGGAACAGCCCTTGCCCGAGGAAGATTGGAGGCTGCTTTGGATGTGGCTAGACGGGGCATATTCTTAGGAACTGCCCGAAAAGAGGTCCGAGACCCCCGTTCCAACCGCAGGAGCAGCCGCCGATGGCGAATGCTCCTCAGGGAAATCGAAAAATTGTGGAGATGTTCTGTTTAAGTAGTTTCAACTTGGAGTAGAACTCTAAATGATGTGCATGTGTTATTTTCCCGAGTAAACGATTGTCAGAGGTGAAGATTTAGCTAGTATTAAATATGTATAGCTGAGCTTGGCCTTAGATCGTGGATGGAACTTGCGAATGAGGCTCGGGGAATGGCCACACATGAAAGAGTCGACAATTCGGAAGTCTTTGACTTCGTGTAATACATTGAATATGATTGCTTAATGTTGGGACCGAAGGAAAATTAGTTTAGATAAGGTGGACTTGCGGGTGAAAGGTCAAGAAATAATAATAAAAAAAATGAGAACATTAGAAATAGCCATGTAACCTATGAATCAGGAGGATACTGTCAAACATACGATAACTTCGTATAGATATATATATACATATATATATCCGCGATTGGGCTTGTTGTGGAAGAAACTGGTCGAGGACCATGATAACAAGCTTCCAGCTTTGAAGTGAATTACCCATGGAGTTTATGGGAAGACCCTGCTGTGTGTCTGGGTGGTCCTGCTGTGTGTCTGGGTGGTCCTGCTGTGTGACTGGACCGGTCTCTGAGGTAGAACGAGACATTTTATCATTTTATCATTATTATTATTATTATTATTATTATTATTATTATTATTATTATTATTATTATTATTATTATTATTATTATTGCTTGATTTTAATGAACATATTGTGTTAGTATCCTAAATATTATTCATATACTCGTGAAACACATCAGATGTGTCATCGTTTGATCCTCATTGGTTGTATTAGTCAGTGAATTAGAGATTTGACTCACTGGGATTTTTATCTCACCCTGTTGTTGTTGAAAAGTTTTAGGTAAGTGATGGCTAGCTTTCAAACCGTGGCGCATATGGAGTTATGGGAGTTTTGGTTATGCTTGAGGCTAGTACTTGGGGTTTCTATTGTAACTGGTAGAGACGATAGACGACTTTGAGACCTACCCAATGTTCTCCATGGTGTACTTAAACTGATCCGACCTGACTGGTCTTGGTAAATAAAAAGTGCTGTGTTTTGTTATCCGCATGTGCATTACTCTGAATTAAATATTTTTCAAGCCGATAGTACACGTGGTGAGCCTGGGACGCCACATCGGCAGTGCTAAACGATAATCCAATGTCCCGATCTTCTCCAAAATCTCGAATGGCCCAACAAATCTAGGACTCAGCTTTCCCTTCTTGCTAAACCGAGATAGTCCTCGCATCGGTGACACCTTCAAGAAGACGTGATCTCCAACTTGAAATTCCAATGGTTTACGTCTCTTGTCTGCGTAGCTTTTCTGCCTGCCTGAGCGGTTCTCAGTCTATCTCTGATTACCTTGACTGCCTCAACTGACTGCTGAACTAACTCTGGGCCTGTTATGCTTTTCTCCCCGACTTCATCCCAACAAATCGGAGTTCTACAAGCTCTCCCATACAATGCTTCAAACGGTGCCATTCTGATACTCTGCTGATAACTGTTGTTGTAGGCAAATTCCACCAAGTGTAACTGCTCTTCCCAGCCTCCCTTGAAATCAATTACACACGCTTTCAGCATGTCCTCTAGAGTATGTATAGTCCTTTCCGACTGACCTTCTGTCTGAGGATGGTAGGCTGTACTGAATCTCAACTCGGTTCCCAAAGCTCCCTGCAAACTCTTCCAAAATGTAGCTGTGAAACGAGGATCTCTGTCTGATACAATACTTACTGATACCCCATGCAGCCTCACAATCTGCCTCCCGTACAACTCTGCCATCCTTTCCAACGTAGAATCCTTTCGTACTGCAATGAAATGTGCGGATTTCGTCAGTCTGTCCACTATTACCCATATCGAATCATTGCCTCTCTGACTTCTTGGCAATCCTGTCACAAAATCCATAGTGACATGCTCCCATTTCCACTCTGGGATTTCCAGGGGTTGTAGTAACCTTCCTGGTTTGCAATGCTGCGCCTTTATTTGTTGACACGTCAAGCACTTGGCCACATGCTTAGCCACATCCACCTTCATTCCATTCCACCAGTAGTGCTGACGCAAATTCTGATACATCTTCGTACTTCCTGGGTGAATACTGTAGTTGCTTCTGTGTGCTTCAGATAAAATCCTTTCCTTTAGTTCTTCATCATTCGGGACGCACAGTCGTCCTTTAAACTTCAATATTCCATCTCCAGTTACTTGAAATTCGGCCTTCCTCTCATCTGCATTCATCGCCACAATCTTCTGAATGTCTTGATCCGTAGACTGCAACTCCTTGATCCTTAGCTGAATCTCTGGTTCAATCTGCAAGGTAGCCATCAAACTGGAGAGGGTTCCTACCTCAACCTTAAACTCACTATCTCTGATTTCTTCCAGCAAAATCCAACAACCTTAAACCCAGTAGGTCACCCTGGGTATGACTTTAGAGGAAATCGAGGAGGAACGTTGATTCCTTGGATCTCGTCGTTGGAAGCGACCAAACTGATGGACAAGGGTTGTCTGGGATTTTTGGCATCAGTGTCAGATTCTATTGCTCAAGAAGTGAAGCTAGATGATGTACCTGTGGTGAGAGAGTACCCGGACGTGTTTCCTCAAGAGTTGCCTGGCTTGCCACCAGAGCGCGAGGTAGAGTTTGTAATCGAGTTAGCATCAGGAACTGAGCCGATCTTGAAAGCACGGTATAGGATGTCGTTGTCTGAGTTGAAGGAGTTGAAGGTACAGATGCAAGAGCTATTGGATAAAGGATTTATCCGCCCCAGTGTTTTGCCATGGAGAGCTCCGGTGCTGTTTGTTAAAAAGAAGGACGGATCGCTATGACTGTGTATCGACTATAGACAGCTGAACCAAGTGACGATCAAGAACAAGTATCCTCTGCCAAGGGTTGATGACCTGTTTGATCAGCTTCAGGGAGCATGTGTATTCTTGAAGACAGACCTAAGGACAGGCTATCACCAATTGAGGATTAAGAAGGAGGACGTGCCTAAGACTGCCTTTAGGACGAGGTATGGGTACTATGAGTTCATAGTTATGCCGTTTGGATTGACGAACGCCCCAGCAGCATTTTATGGACATGATGAATCGAGTGTTTAAGGAATTTCTCGATCAGTTTGTGATAGTTTTTATCGATGACATTTTGGTGTATTCGAAGAGTTATGAGGACCACGAGGAACACTTAAGAATTGTCCTGCAGACATTAAGAGAACACTCACTATATGCTAAGTTTAGCAAGTGTGAGTTCTGGCTGATCAGAGTGGCGTTCCTTGGTCACATAGTGTCTGGAGAAGGGATATCAGTGGATCCAGCTAAGATCGAGGCTGTAGAGAAGTGGCCGAGGCCTACAACTGTGACTGAAGTGCGAAGTTTCCTTGGATTGGCGGGGTATTACAGACGCTTTGTGGAAAGGTTCTCAGTGTTAGCGTCTTCTCTAACACACTTGTTGCAGAAAGAAACGAAGTTTGAATGGACGAAGAAGTGCGAGGAAAGTTTTCAGGAGTTGAAGGATCGATTGACCTCCGCACCAGTGTTGACCATCCCGTCTGGACCTGGAGGATTTGAAATATATAGTGATGCGTCATTAAGAGGATTGGGATGTGTCTTGATGTAACATGGACAAGTAGTAGCTTATGCGTCTCGACAGCTAAGGCCACACGAGATGAACTACCCGACGCATGACTTGGAGTTAGCTGCCATAGTGTTTGCACTGAAGATTTGGAGGCATTATTTGGTGGGAGAGAAATTTCATATCTATATGATCATCAGAGTTTGAAGTATTTGTTTTCGCAGAAGGAACTGAACATGAGGCAACGACGTTGGATGGAGCTACTGAAGGACTACGACTGTGATATCTTATACCATTCAGGAAAGGCGAATAAGGTAGCGGATGCTCTAAGTCGGAAGTCGAGCATCGCGCATATGATGGTCAAGGAATGGACATTGCTGGAGGAAATCAGAGACTCTGAGTTTAAGGTCGAGGTAAGAAGCCTCTCAAGCCTGGTGGCTATGTTGCAGATCGAACCAGAGGTTCAGCTGAGGATTAAAGAGTTGCAGTCTACGGACCCAGACATTCAGAAGATTGTGATGATGAATGCAGATGAGAGGAAGGCTGAATTTCAAGTAACTGCAGATGGAGTATTAAGGTTTAAAGGGCGTCTTTGTGTGCCGAACGATGAGGATTTGAAGGAAAGGATTTTGTCTGAGGCTCACAGGAGCAACTACAGTATTCATCCAGGAAATATGAAGATGTATCAGAATTTACGTCAACACTATTGGTGGAACGGAATGAAGGTGGATGTGGCTAAGCATGTAGCTAAGTGTCTGACGTGCCAACAGGTAAAGGCTCAGCATTGCAAGCCGGGAGGATTATTGCAACCACTGGAAATCCCAGAGTGGAAATGGGAGCGTGTCACTATGGATTTTGTGACAGGGTTACCGAGGAGTCAAAGAGGGAACGATTCGATTTGGGTAATAATGGACAGACTGACTAAGTCCGCGCATTTCATTGCTGTACGAAAGGATTCTACTCTGGAAAGGTTGGCTGATCTGTATGTGAGGTAGATTGTGAGACTGCATGGGGTGCCAGTAAGTATTGTGTCAGATCGAGATCCTCATTTTTCTGCCACATTTTGGAAAAGTCTACAGGGCGCTTTAGGAACAGAGTTGAGGTTCAGTAGGGCCTATCACCCTCAGACAGACGGTCAGTCGGAGAGGACTATACAGACTCTGGAGGACATGCTGAGAGCGTGCGTAATTGATTTCGAGGGAGGCTGGGAAGAGCGGTTACACTTGGTGGAATTTGCCTAAAACAACAGTTATCAGCAGAGTATCAGAATGGCACCGTTTGAGGCATTGTATGGAAGGGCGTGCAGAACTCCGATTTGTTGGGATGAGGTTGGGGAGAAAAGCATACCAGGCCCAGAGTTAGTGCAGCAGTTAGTAGAGGCAGTCAAGGTGATCCGAGATAGACTAAGAACTGCTCAGAGCAGATAGAAAAGCTACGCAGACAAGAGACGTAAGCCATTGGAATTTCATATTGGAGATCACGTCTTTCTAAAGGTGTCGCCGATGCGAGGACTATCTCGATTTGGCAGGAAAGGGAAGCTGAGCCCGAGATTTGTTGGGCCATTCGAGATTTTGGAAAAGATCGGGACACTGGCTTATCGTCTAGCACTGCCGCCGAACTTGTCGCAGATTCACAACGTGTTTCATGTATCGATGCTCCGGAAGTACGAGCCGGACCCTGGCCATATACTCGATCATGAAGTCATGTTGTATGATTTGTATCATTATGCGTTATGCGATGTTCGTGCGCTGGAGTCTAGTACCGAGGTGAGCTGAGAATGCCTGAACCTTAGACCGTAAACCCAAGCTCATTGGTTAGGACAGACCTCACTTGTATACTTTACCCTACGCTAGGATTAGTGGTGAGTTTGCTGAGTCCTCGACTCACTGGCGGTGGTTGCCTTCCTTTTCAGATCCAAGACGCCAGTGATGGTAGCACCCCCGATGCTTTTTGGACTACTGATACAGATGGATACCCAGGTCACCCTCCATTTTGATATGCATGCCGTGATGTGGCATAGGCACGTGACGACTGTACTAGTAGATCAGGGTGGACCCTACCTTGTACCCCATAGGTTCGAGGCGTGGTTTAGAGAGGGCCTTCATGGTTTTGAGGGACCGCAGCGAGACTCTCAGATACCTATAGAGGAGGACCCATTCTGGCTGCAGCCTACCGAGTATGGAGGCCAGGTGATCAACCCCGATCTGCTGCAGGAGCTGCCGTCTCCTGGACGCTCTGAGATTGACGGCCATGAGGAGGGCGACATCATGGATACTGACGAGGAGGATCCAGAGGAGGACCCCGAGGAGGAGCCTGAGCAGGACTGAGTTCCGTTGATGCTTGGTTTAGCTTTTGGATTTTTGTGTGAGCGTAGGTCTTGGCTGTAGGTCGTGGTTTTCTTTTGGGGTTTGTACCTAACGCTTATGTTATGTATATATTGTTGTTTGTGTTCATTCTGTTCGTTCTACCCCTCCGTATTGTATGCTTGTATGTATGGTTAGGAGGCACGTATCCGCAGGTTTGAGAGTTGGGCGAAGGATGCGCCGTCTGCTCGTGACGAAGTGATTCTTGGGCCGTCGCATATGGTAAACCTGACGAGCGTGATGAGAATCTACCGCAGGAACGGGATGCCGCGTGTCCGATTGGGGATCCGGGGCGTGACACCTTAGACCCAACTGGGCTTAATTCACTTAATGGGCCTAAAATTTAAGAAAAAATCATTGGGCCTTAGTTATTGGGTTTAATTAAAGTTAATAAGATTAAGTAAGACCCAAAAAGTATTTTCAAACTGTAATTGTGAGCCGATGCTGGGCTAGGGTTGAATAGCAAAGACCAAGTTAGGCCGAGCCATCAAGCCGGATTGGACTGAGTTCTGAAATAGATGAGTTCTAAGGGTGAAGTAAAACACGATTGAGTCTAATTGGGAGTCTGTTTCAAGAGGAAGTAAATGTCTAATGTAATTATGTGGGGTACCCAACGGAATCTAGTTGGTTGGGAAACTTCGTGTAGAGTACAGTTCTACCTGTGGCATACCCCGACGAGTATGGGTTTGTTAGAACAATTGTTAAATTGTTATGCCTCGTTGCGTTTGAAACCACTAGATTACATGCTCCTTGATCGATGCGTTGTTGAAATCGTCTGAGCATCATGTACCGTGAGTAGGCATGAGTCATCTAGAGGTGTAACATGTAGGATGAGCCCTGAGGCGTCTTTACGCGGGGAAATGGAGGGATAAGCGTGCCAACCTGAGGTGTACCACACGCGGGTTGAGGCACGATGCCAAGTGGCACTATAGGATGGGCCCTGATGGGAATCAGAGAGATAAGCGGGCAAGATCCACTGGGATTATTTGAGACAAACTGAAGCATGCATTAGTCTTTGCATATTGATTTGCTGGCATTGCCTATTGACTACCCGTCTACGTTTTATAATTGCATTGTTACCCGTAGTTTGACTATTCACACGTTGGGTTTGGGTATCTACAACCAGTGAGGGTACTCGAGTTAGGTGAGCTGAAACCCTAGTTACTAGATAGGACCGAACCCACTAGTATACTCTATCCTACGCTAGGATTAGTGGTGAGCTTGCTGAGTCCTTGACTCACTGGCGGTGGTTGCCTTGTTTACAGATTCAGGACGCTAGTGATGGCTGCGCCCCCTACTCTTTTGGTCTGCTAGTGCAGATAGAGTCCGAGGATTTCCTTTATTTTGATATGCATGCCGTGATCTGCCGCAGACGTTTGACCACCGTGTGGGTAGATCAGGGTGGTGCCCATTTTGTACCCCATAGATTCGAGGCATGGTTTAGAGAGGGTTTATATGGTTTTGAGGGACCCTTGAGAGACGCCCCAATACCAATGGAGAAGGATCCTATCTTTTTGCAACCTGCTGAGTAAAGAGGAGAGGTGATCGATCCCGAGCCACTGCAAGAGTTGCTGTCCCCCGCTCAGAGATCGACGGCCATGACGAGGGCGAGGCCATGGGTACCGATCAGGAGGAGGACCCCGAGGAGGATCCAGAGGAGGACCCTGAGGAGGAGCCAGAGGACTGAGTCAGATGATGTCGGTTTAGTTTCCTTTTTGAGACCGCATGAGCGTAGGTGTCGAGACCATGGGTTGTATTTTCTTTTGGTGGTATGTACTTAATGCTTGTTGATATGTATATATCGTTGTTTGTGTTTTCTTGTGTGTACTACCCCGGTTATCATACGTATGTATGTATGGATAAGAGGCACGCTTCCGCGGGTTCAGGTTCAAGGTTTTAATGGACGCGCCGTTTGGTCGCGACGAAGAATATTCCCTAGGCTGTCACGTATGCTTGACCAGGCGAGCGCTAAAGCATTTTAGAATGCATGAGCGGGATGTCGCGGGCTCGATTGGGGTTCGGGGCGTGACATCCCTACTCGAGTGGTATCAGAGCAAGGTCAGCTCGATACGAGACCATTCAAGGATTTAGAGTGATAAGGCCGAGGATTTGGTGTCAAGCCCCGAATCCCCTATCGGACACACGGCATCCTGTTCCTGGTGAATATTCTCATCTCTCTCTCGTCAGGTTTACGATACACGACGGCCCAAGGAATCCTTTCGTCGCGACCAGACGATGCGTCCTACATCGAACTCTCGTACCTGCGGAAACGTGCCTCCTAACCATACATGCATACATACAAAACGGTGGGGGTAGTACGAACAGAATAAACACAAACAACAACATATATACATACCATAACATCAGTGTTAGGTACAGACCCCCAAAAAGAAACCACAACCTACAGTCAAACCTACGCTCTCACTAACATCAAAATACTAGACCAGCATTAGGGACTCAGTCCTCCTCGGGATCCTCTTCAGGGTCCTCCTCTGGATCCTCCTCATCGGTGTCCATAGCATCGCCCTCCTCGTGTCCGTCAATCTCGGAACGTCCCGGAGACGGCAACTCCTGTAGTGGGTCGGGGTCGATCACCTGGCCTCCATACTCGGCAGGCTGCAGCCAGAATGGGTCCTCCTCCATGGGTATCGGAGAGTCTCGCTGCGGTCCCTCAAAACCATGAAGGCCCTCTCTAAACCACACCTCGAACCTATGGGGTATAAGGTAGGGTCCACCTTGATCTACTAGTACAGTCGTCACGTGCCTATGCCATAGCGTAGCATGCATATCAAAATGCAGGGTGATCTGGGTGTCCATCTGAACTGGCAATCCAAAAAGAATCGGGGGTGCTGCCATCACGGGCGTCCAGGATCTGAAAAGGAAGGTAACCACCACCAGTGAGTCGAGGACTCAGCAAGCTCACCACTAAACCTAGCGTAGGGTAGGGTATACAAGAGGGGTCGGTCCTATCCAGTAAACTAGGGTTCACGGTCCAAGGTTCAGACGCTCTAGATCTCCCTAGTTACCAAGTCCCAACGTATAACGCATAGCAATGCCGTTTGTACAGAGCAGACGAGCAATAACATACAATCAACCATGATGCCATATGTAATGATGCAGGCCTCGAATGGCTATATTGGATCCCACGGATCATGCTCAGGCCTCAACCGGCTATAACGGATCTCAACCGATCGAGCCCGCCTATCACCCCAAATCCGATCAGGGCGCATCCAATAGTGCCATTCGGCAATTGCCACAACTGCGTTCTCCGACGCCTTACCTTGGCTGCTCCCTTTTCCCTCCATTTCCCCGTGTAACAATGCCTTTGAGGCTCATTCTCATGCCACATCTCTGGTGACTCATGCAATGCTCTCAATGTATGCGGGACCCAAATGATTGCACAGCAATTCGGTCACAGAACATGCATGCAATGGTACATAAGCACGGGAACAGAGCATAACAAGGAATCATACGAGCAATTTACTACGTTTTCCAGACAAACTTCACATCGGCCCAATGCTCTATGATTAGTTTCCCCAAGTAAACCCAACCTCTTAACATTGTCTCAGGAACTCACTAATTTGGAACTCGGTCCAGACAATCCTAACAATCCGGTCGAACCCAGTAGCTAAGGTTAGTTCCCAGGGAATCAGTTACCCATGATTAATGATTTAGTGTCTTAATAAAGCTTTGAGTCTAATTGAATTAGGCTTGACTTTGGTTAAGGTCCAATTAATTAATTTAGGTCCAATTGGGCCTAAGGCCCGTTCTAAGGTTCAAGGCCCATAATTTATTTCTGAAAATTAAATATGTAATTCGACCCAATATTATTTTAAATTCGTGCAAGGCCCAAGCCCAATATTTAAAGTAGGTTTAGGAAGCCCATTTAGGCCCAATTTGATAACCCAAGCCCATATACATCATTAGGTTTCATATTTTAATATTCAAGGTCATAAATTAGGCCAAATTAAGGTGAATTTTCGTCCATTAGTGGCCCTCTACTTAATTTAGGCCTAATTAGTCATATCTTGGCCCAAATTAGTTGAAATAAAGGTTCCCAAGCCCATTCACTTACCATGGCCCATCTAATTCGCGCCCAAGCCTACACATTCAGCCCACACTTAGCATTTTAAGGTCCATTCCACATGCCAACAGCCCCCATATTTGGCCCAATCAAGTTTTCATCACATTAGTCTAGGTTAATCTTAACCTTAATCACATTTTAATACCCTAACTAGCATAACCAGCCCTTAAATCATCATCCTACAAGCATATACCACTAACCTAGGCTAAGATTAGTAGTAGAGCTTACATAATAGGGTTGAAAATGACGACGGGAAAGGGGGAGGACACCGGCGGCCCGTGCGGTTCAACGGCCGACGGGAAGGGACGGCGGCAACGGGGGCTGATCTCGGCTGTTCCGTGGCCTCCAAGGACCTAAATATGATAGTTCTAGGCATTAGAGAGGTTGAGGAAGAAGGTGGAGTAGCTTGGACAGCCCTGGGCCTTCACGGTGCAACAACGACGAAGGAGAATGGAGGAGAAAACGGATCTGCTCTAGGGTTTTCTTGGGGCTCACATGCCACGAAATTCAAGGGAACAAGGCTTAGAAGACTTACCAAGATGAGCCAAGGGAGTGGGGTGGCCGACGGTGGCGGTGGCGGCTCGCACGACGGCGGACGGCGGACGGCGGCGGGGAAGGAGGAGAAGCCGTGAGGGAAAGAGAAAAAGAAGGAGAAAATGAAAGGGAGGGGAGAGAGAGAGTCGGCCGAGAGTTTTAAGAGAGGGAAGAGAGAGATTATAAAAATTTGAAATAAAAGAGAAGTAAGCTTATAGTGGGTTAGGTGGGGTAAATAGTGACTTTGATTTGTACCTTAATATGACATGTGTACTTGACATTGACTTGATGGATTGCCTTGGGAATTGAACCTTGATTGATCGATGGATTTGATTGATGGATTGACAAGACATCGATTGATTTGACAACTGATTTGACTTGCCTCGATTTGCGTGCCAAATGCACCGATCGGGTCCCGAGCGCGAACGAAAATCAGACAGGAATTGATTTCGAATTAACGAATCTACTCTCAAAAATCCTAATTCAACTAATTCTAAGGACTGAGCATTTACTGGGAGCATTTCGGTAATTTTCCAATCACGTCTTGCTTCTCGACGTACACCAGCTAACTGCCCTTCTGGCAGCGTTTTCGAAACTGACTTAATTTCTTAATTGTGTTTATCTTACTAATTCGATTGTCCGCTGTCGGATTTCATTTCGTGGTCAATTTCATTAAATAACGACTCTGTCTCTGTCTCAGACCAACGGGCGGCTGTTTGGGAAATTCTTCCCAAACAGCCTTTCCCCTTCGGTTACTCATCTCAGGGTAGCTAACCCTGAGTGAGCGTCGATCAGAGTGCATTAACGAAGTATTTCCATTCATTTAGAAATGCCGATAAAATGGGTCGAATTTTCAGACTGTCACAATTCTTCCCTCCTTATAAAAATTTCGTCCTCGAAATTTACAATCCGCCAATCCTTACAACAAAACAGAAATTACACTGGCTACTCAAACAGGTACGGATACTTCCTCTTCATCTCGTCCTCGCTTTCCCAAGTCGCTCCTTCAGTCTCGTGATGCTCCCAGATAACCTTGACCAGCGGTATCGTCTTGTTCCTCAAGACCTGCTCCTTACGATCTTCAATTCTTACTGGCCTTTCCACGTACGAGACGCGGTCATCCATTTCAATGACATCATGATCGAGTATATGGCCAGGGTCCGGCTCGTACTTTCGAAGCATCGATATATGAAACACGTTGTGAATCTGCGATAAGTTCGGCGGCAGTGCTAGACGATAAGCCAGTGTCCCGATCTTTTCCAAAATCTCGAATGGCACTACGAATCTCGGACTCAGCTTTCCTTTCTTGCCAAATCGAGATAATCCTCGCATCGTTGACACCTTTAGAAAGACGTGATCTCCTACTTGAAATTCCAATGGCTTACGTCTCTTGTGTGCGTAGCTTTGCTGCCTGCTCTGAGCGGTTCTCAGTCTATCTCTGATTACCTTGACCGCCTCGACTGACTGCTGAACTAACTCTGGGCCTGTTATGCTTTTCTCACCAACCTCGTCCCAGAAAATCGGAGTTCTGCAGGCCCTTCCATACAGTGCCTCAAACGGTGCCATTCTGACACTCTGCTGATAGCTGTTGTTGTAGGCAAATTCCACCAAGTGTAACTGTTCTTCCCAGCCTCCTTTGAAGTCTATTACGTACGCTCTCAGCATGTCCTCCAGAGTCTGTATAGTCATTTCCGACTGACCGTCTGTCTGAGGATGGTAGGCTGTACTGAATCTCAACTCTGTCCCCAAAGCTCCATACAAACTCTTCCAAAATGTAGCTGTGAAACGAGGATCTCTGTCTGATACAATACTTACTGGTACCCCATGCAATCTCACGATCTGCCTCACGTACAATTCAGCCAACTTCTCCAAGGTCGAGTCCTTTCGTACTGCAATGAAATGAGCTGATTTTGTCAGTCTGTCCACTATTACCCATATCGAATCATTCCCCCTTTGACTCCTGGGCAATCTTGTCACAAAGTCCATAGTGACATGCTCCCATTTCCACTCTGGGATTTCCAGGGGTTGCAGTAGTCCACCAGGTTTGCAGTGCTGCGCCTTTACTTACTGACACGTCAGACACTTGGCTACACGCTTAGCCACATCCACCTTCATTCCATTCCACCAATAGTGCTGACGCAAATTCTGATACATCTTCGTACTCCCTGGATGAATACTGTAGTTACTTCTGTGCGCCTCAGACAAAATCCTTTCCTTCAGCTCTTCATCATTTGGCACGCACAGACGTCCTCTAAACTTCAATATTCCATCAGTAGTTACTTGGAACTCAGCCTTCCTCTCATCTGCATTTATCGACATAATCTTCTGGATATCCGAGTCTGTAGACTGTAGCTCTTTGATCCTCAGCTGAATCTTTGGTTCGATCTACAACGTAGCCTACCTCGACCTTGAACTCAGAATCTTTGATTTCCTCCAGTAATGTCCACTCCTTGACCATCATATGCGCAATGCTTGACTTCCTACTCAGAGCATCCGCGACTTTATTCGCCCTTCCTGGATGGTACAGAATATCACAGTCGTAGTCCTTCAACAGCTCCATCCAACGACGCTGCCTCATATTCAGTTCTTTCTGCGAAAATAAATACTTCAAACTCTGATGATCAATATAGATCTGAAATTTCTCTCCCACCAAATAATGCCTCCAAATCTTCAGTGTGAACACTATGGTAGCTAACTCCAAGTCGTGCGTCGGGTAGTTCACTTCGTGTGGCCACAGCTGTCTAGATGCATAAGCTACTACTCGTCCATGCTGGATCAAGACACATCCCAATCCTCTTAATGACGTATCGCTGTATATCTCAAACCCTCCAGGTCCAGATGGGATGGTCAACACTGGTGCGGAGGTTAATCGATCCTTCAACTCCTGAAAACTTTCCTCGCATTTCTCAGTCCATTCAAACTTCGTTTCTTTCTTCAACAAATGGGTCAGAGGAGACACTATCACCGAGAACCTTTCCACAAAACGTCTGTAGTAGCCAGCCAATCCAAGAAAACTTCGTACTTCAGTCACAGTTGTTGGCCTCGGCCACTTCTCTACGGCCTTGATCTTCGCTGGATCCACTGATATTCCTTCTCCGGATACTATGTGTCCAAGGAACGCCACTCTACTTAACCAGAACTCACACTTGCTAAACTTCGCATACAGCGAGTGTTCCCTTAACGTCTGCAGGACAATCCTTAAGTGTTCCTCATGGTCCTCATAACTCTTCGAATACACTAATATGTCATCAATAAAAACTATCACGAACTGATCCAGAAACTCCTTGAACACTCGATTCATCATGTCCATAAAAGCTGCTGGGGCGTTCGTCAATCCAAAAGGCATAACTGTGAACTCATAGTGCCCATACCTCGTCCTAAAGGCAGTCTTAGGCACGTCCTCCTCCTTAATCCTCAATTGGTGATAGCCTGTCCTTAGGTCTATCTTGGAGAACACACATGCGCCCTGAAGCTGATCAAACAGGTCATCAATCCTTGGTAGAGGATGCTTGTTCTTGATCGTCACTTGGTTCAGCTGCCTGTAGTCGATACATAGTCTTAGCGATCCGTCCTTTTTCTTAACAAACAGCACCGGAGCTCCCCATGGCGAAGCACTGGGGCGGATTAATCCTTTATCCAATAGCTCTTGCATCTGTACCTTCAACTCCTTCAACTCAGACAACGACATTCTATACGGTGCTTTCGAGATCAGCTCTGTTCTAGGTGCCAACTCAATCAAAAACTCCACGTCTCGTTCTGGGGGCAAACCAGGTAATTCTTGAGGAAACACATCCGGGTACTCTCTTACTACCGGTACATCTTCCAGTTTCACTTCTTGAGCATTCGAATCTAACACTGATGCCAAAAATCCCAAACAACCCTCGTCCATCAGTTTGGTCGCTTCCAACGACGAGATCCAAGGAATCGACGTTCCTCCTCGATTCCCTCTAAGGTCATACCCAGGGTGGCCTACTGGGTTTAGCTGTATCATACTCCTACCACAATCTATTACTGCCCCATGTCTAACCAACCAATCCATACCAACAATCACGTCGAAATCATACATAGGCAAAACAGCTAAATCAATCTCTTCCTCTCTATCGCCCAGAACTAACTTACACCCCTTACATCCTAACGCAAAAATTACTCTATCTTTTAACGGGGTGGTTACATGGAAAGTCACATCCAACGGCTTAACATTCATCCCAGATAACTCAGCAAAACTTGCAGATACGAAGGAGTACGACGCTCCCGGATCAAACAAAGCATAAGCAGTATGACCACAGAGAGAGACGGTACCTGTGATCACCCCTGGCGCGTTCTCAACGTCCTTTCGCGCCACTGCGTAGACTCATCCCTGAGCAGGTGGACGGTTCTGATTCCCCTGAGGAGCATTCGCCATCGGCGGCTGCTGCTGCGGCTGGAACGGGGGTCTCGGACCTCTTTTCGGGCAGTTCCTCAGAATATGCCCCATCTGTCCACATCCAAAGCAGCCTCCAGTCTTCCTTGGGCAAGGGCTGTTCCCATGCCTCCTGCCACAGTTACGGCAGTTCTGATTCCCAGAGTGTGACGGTTTTCCCAGAGTCCTTCTCGCGGGTGGAACGAACCTGCGGGTGTCCTTCATCGGCCTCTTGCCAAAGTCTCTGAAGTTCCTTCCTGGCACAAACTGCGATCCAGATGCGGCAGCCTTCTCTTGCAGGTCTCACTCTATCGCCAGTGCTCTCTCATAAATCTCATTATAGTCCCTCAGTCCTGTGGCAATTATCATACTCTTCAGTTCAGGTCACAAGCCTTCTTTGAATCTTATGGCCTTGTCCCACGGATCCTCAATCAATCTTCGAGCAAACTTGGACAATCTGGCAAACTCACCCTCGTACTGATCCACGGTCATAGATCCTTGGCGAAGCCTGATGAACTCTTCCATTTTCCTTTCTTGGGTTGCCTCAGAGAAATACTTTCCATTAAATGCTGCACAGAAAGTAGCCCAGTTCGGCCTCATGCCATCCGGAAAGACTCGCCCTCTAGTGGCCTTCCACCAGTCATCTGCAATACCTTGGAGCTGATAAGTTGCCAACGACACCTTCTCCTCATCTGTGCAACCCAAAACAGTGAAAGCCTTCTCAAGCTGTTTGATCTACAAGGCAACTACTTCGGGACCACCACTAGCATCAAACCTCGACGGCTGCAACTTCAGAAACTGTTCCACAATATGATGAGTCTGACGTCCTCCATTTCCATGCCCGTTGCCCCCATTGGCTCCATTCGCAGTGGCCAAGGCGGCCTCAGCTGCTTGGGCTATAGTGGCAACTCTCTCAGCAACTTGCCTAGCCATCAAGTTACTCACCTCAGTCAGAACTTGTTACGCCCCGAATCCCAATCGGGCACGCGGCATCCCGTTCCTGCGGAAGATTCTCACCTCGCTCGTCCGGTTTACGATACGCGACGGCTCAGGAGAAGCTATCGTCGCGACCAGACGATGAGTCCATCATCTAGTTCTCGAACCTGCGGAAACATGCCTCCTAACCATACATACATACAAAACGGTGGGGTAGAATGAATAGAATAAACACAACAACAATATATATACATATCGTAACATCAGCGTTAGGTACAGACCCCAAAAAGAAACCACAACCTACAGTCAAACCTACGCTCTCACTAACATCAAAATACTAGACCCGCATCGGGGACTCAGTCCTCCTCAGGCTCCTCCTCCTCAGGATCCTCCTCAGGGTCCTCCTCGTGGCCATCAATCTCGGAACGTCCAGGAGACGGCAACTCCTGCACTAGGTCGGGGTCGATCACTTGGCCTCCATACTCGGCAGGCTGCAGCCAAAATGGGTCCTCCTCCATGGGTATCGAAGAGTCTCGCTGAGGTCCCTCAAAACCATGTAGGCCCTCTCTAAACCACGCCTCGAACCTATGGGGTACAAGGTAGGGTCCACCCTGATCTACTAGTACAGTCGTCACGTGCATATGCCACAGCGTAGCATGCATATCAAAATGGAGGGTGATCTGAGTATCCATCTGAATCGGCAACTCAAAAAGCATCGGAGGTGCAGCCATCACTGGTGTCCAGGATCTGAAAAGGAAGGTAACCACCACCAGTGAGTCGAGGACTGAGCAAGCTCACCACTAATCCTAGCGCAGGGTAGGGTATACAAGTGGGGTCGGACCTAACCAGTATCTAGAGTTTATGGTTCGGAGTCCAAATACTCTCGTTCTCCCCAGTTGCTAAATCCCGACGTATAATCAACGCGAAACACTTAGCAATACAAATTACACAACACAGACGGGCAATGTCACGCCCCGGATCCCTACTCGGGAACGCGGCATCCCGTTCCTGCGGAAGATACACCTCGCGCTCGTCTGGTTTACGCTATGCGACGGCCCAGGAATATTTTCTCTTCGTCTCAACCAGATGACGCGGCTTGCGCCAATCTCTCATACCTGCGGAAGCGTGCCTTCTATCCATACACACAAGCATACATAGCAAAGGGGTAGCATAAACAATATGGACATAAACAGCATTACATAAATATAATTAGCGTTAGGTACAGACTCCCAAAAAGAAACCACTAGCTGTAGATTATCCTACGCTCAACTAATCCTCAAAACATCGGGATTCTGCCGTAACTCAGTCCTCCTCGTCGGAATCCTCCACAGGGTCCTCCTCTGGATCCTCCTCCTCGGTATCCATCGCATCGCCCTCCTCGTGGCCATCTATCTCGGAGCGCCCTGGAGACGGCAACTCCTGCTTCGGGTCGGGGTCGATCACCTGGCCTCCATATTCCGCAGGCTGGAGCCAAAACGGGTCCTCCTCCATGGGAATCGGGGAATCTCTCTGGGGTCCCTCAAAGCCATGTAGGCCCTCTCTAAACCAAGCCTCGAATCTATGGGGCACTAAGTAAGGACCTCCCTGATCTACGAGCACAGTCGTCACATGCCTATGCCACAGGGTAGCGTGCATATCAAAATGGAGGGTAACCTAGGTGTCCATCTGGATCGGCAGACCAAAAAGCATCGGTGGCATGTCCATCACTGGCGACCTGGATCTGAAAAAGGTGGCAACCAACGCCAGTGAGTCGAGGACTCAGCAAGCTTACCACTAATCCTAGCGTAGGGTAGGATATACAAGTGGGGTCGGTCCTAACCAGTAACTAGGGTTCAGGATTCAAAGTTCAACGCTCTCGATCTCCCCAGTTATTATCACCCCTCATGTAGCCAATACGAGGTTCATCATAACAATTCATACAATACAGACGGGCAATATCAACAATTAGCAATCATAGTATGCAAATGCCACAGGCCTCAAACGGCCATCATAGATCCCAAGGATCAGCCCGCCTATCACTCCAATTCCCATCAGGGCTCTACCAACAGTGCCACACGGCATGCCACGCTGCGTCTCGGATGCCTTATGCTGGCCTCCCTTTTCTCTCCATCTCCCATCAGGGCGCTACCAACAGTGCCACACGGCATAAATCTCGGTGCCACATAGGCCCGTACCACACTGCGTTTCTGACGCCTTACGTTGGTCTCCCTTTTCTCTCCACTTCCCCTCAGGGCAAAATCTCATGTCACATTCCCAGTGACTCATGCAATGCTCTGAATGTATGCATGGCCCAGATGATCACATCAATAACTCAACACAGAGCATGCATGCAAATAAATACAAGTGCAGGAGTAGAGCACATCATTCAATCGATCAGTGAACCTCACGTTCATCAACCAAACAGACATGGATCGTAGGCCTCTACTTTCAAAGTCTCGATCATCTAAATTCGCCTTACATCTCATACAAGAGTCTGTCATTGTCATCACTTACTCAAGGGCAACTCGTTAATCCAACCCATATAAACCAAGGTCTAATCTAATTAAGAACCTCTAATTAATCAAGCTAAGTTCGACTGGGCCCAAGGCCCACTTCAATAGTTGAGGTCCAATAATTAATTCTTAAATTAATTCATATGGGTTGGGCCTATTTTTATTAATTTCGTGCAAGGCCCAAGCCCATTTCTAAAGGTTTACTATTCAAGCCCATATTCATTATTTTAGGCCCAATTTGAGTACCCAAGCCCATATACATTTTTGGGTTTCATTCTTTAATGTTCATGGCCTTAATTTAGGCCCAATTTGAGTGGATTTTCGTCCATTAGTGGCCCACTAGCTAGATTTGGCCCATTCTGATTAGTTTTGGCCCAATTACTTGATTTTTAAAGCTTCCAAGCCCATTAGTTCCCTTTGGCCCATTAAGTACACGCCTAAGCCCACATTTGCAGCCCACTAATCATGTTTTCAAGGCCCACTCGGATGGTGGATATCAACCCTTAGTAAGTCCATTAGTTGTATTTAGGCCCGGTAGCTCCTATTAGGTCCGATTCAAGTGATTTAAGTCTCGAAGCCCATTAATCCCTTTCGGTCCACCCTATACACGCCTAGACCGAATTTCCACAGCCTTGTATACCACATTTCCAGCCCTCTACAAGCCTCCAAACTCTTAGTTTAACCCCTTGCACCATGCACATAACGCAACCTTACTTGTCTAGGCTTGAACCATGCAATCTCTTTACTAAAATCATCATAATCGGCCTCTATTAACATTCCACAAATGTATATTACTAACCTAAACAAAGATTAGGGGTAGAGCTTACCGGATATGGGTTGGAAATGACGACGACGCGAGGCGGAGCAAGGAACGGCCGGTTGGAGCTCACGGCTTAGGGAGGGAAGCGGCGGCAACGGTGGCTGTTCCGGCGGTTCCACGGAGTTCCAAGGGTCCTAAGGTGACCATTTGCCAAGCCAAAGACATGAGGGATGCAAGGAAACAAGGTGGAATAAGTTCGGGTTCAAATGGAAGCGAAACGACGAAGAAAACGACGATGAGGAGGCGGGCTGTTTCGGGCTTTTCGTGAGGGTCCAAGCCGTGGGAAATGAACAAGAATGAGCTAGGGAGACTTACCAAGGCGTGCCAAGGGAGAGGGGTGGCCGACGGTGGCGGCAAGGCGGCGGAATGGCGGCGGCTTGCGGCGGCACGGTCGGACGAAGCAAAGGGGAGGAGAGGGAGAGAGAGCTTTCGGGAAAGGGAGAGAGAGAGAGAGGGGGTGCCGAAAATGAAAAGTGAGGGAGGGGAGAGAGAGAAGAGAGTTAAGTGGAAGGGGTAAGTGGGTTAGGTAGTGAATAGTAAGGGAATAGTGACTAGGATTTGATTTAGTACTTTGACATGTTGATTGACATTCTTGGGAATTGAACCATGATTGACTTGCCTTGGAAACTGTGCCATGATGGGATTGATTTATTGACAAGACATTTGATTGATTTGACAACTGATTTGACTTGCCTCGATTTGCGTGCCAAATGCACCGATCGGGTCTCGAGCGCGAACGAATTTTAGACAGGATTTGATTTCGATCGGTCGAATCTACTCTCAAAAATCCTAATTCTATTAATCCTAAGGATTGAGCATTTACCGGGGGCATTTCGGTAATTTTCCATTGACGTCTTGCTTCTCGACGTACACCGGCTGTCTGCCCTTCTGGCGACATTTCTGAAACTGACTTTATTTCTTAATTGTGTTTGTCTTACTAATTCGATTGTCCGAAGTCGGATTTCATTTCGTGGTCAATTTCATTAATTTACGACTCTGTCTCTGTCTCAGACCAACGGGCGGCTGTTTGGAAAATTCTCCCCAGTTAGCCTTTCCCCTTCGGTTGGTCATCTCAGGGTAGCTAATCCTGAGTGAGCGTCGATCAGAGGGTATTAACGAAGTGTTTCCATTCCTTTAGAAATTCCGATATTTGGGTCGAATTTTCAGACTGTTACAATTCTTCCCTTCTTATAAAAATTTCGTCCTCGAAATTTACATCCACCAATCCTTACAACAAACAGAAATCACATTGATCTACTCAAACAGGTACGGATACTTCTTCTTCATTTCATCCTCGCTTTCCCAAGTAGCTCCTTCAGTTCCATGGTGTTCCCAGATAACCTTGATCAGCGGAATCGTCTTATTCCTTAAGACCTGCTCCTTACGATCTTCAATCCTTACTTGCCTTTCCATGTATGAGACGCGGTCATCCATTTCAATGACTTCATGATCGAGTATATGGCTAGGGTCCGGCTCGTACTTTCGAAGCATTAAAACATGAAACACATTATGAATCTGCGATAAGTTCGGCGGCAATGCTAGACGATAAGCCAGTGTCCCGATCTTCTCCAGGATCTCGAATGGCCCAACAAATCTTGGACTCAACTTTCCTTTCTTGCCAAACCAAGATAGTCCTCGCATCGGCGACACCTTCAGAAACACATGATCTCCAACTTGGAATTCCAATGGCTTACGTCTCTTGTCTGCATAACTCTTCTGCCTACTCTGCGCAGTCCTCAATCTGTCTCTGATCACTCTGACTGCCTCAATTGACTGCTGCACCAACTTTGGGCCTGTTATGCTTTTCTCACCAACTTCGTCCCAACAGATTGGCGTTCTACAGGCCCTTCCATACAGTGCCTCAAATGGTGCCATTTTGATGCTCTGCTGGTAACTGTTGTTATAGGCAAATTCCACCAAATGTAACTGCTCTTCCCAACCTCCTTTGAAATCAATTACACAAGCTCTCAGTATGTCTTCCAAGGTCTGTATCATCCTTTCCGACTGACCATCTGTCTGAGGGTGGTAAGCTGTACTGAATCTTAACTCTGTTCCCAGCGCACCCTGCAGACTCTTCCAAAACGTAGCGGTGAAACGAGGGTCTCTATCAGATACAATGCTTACTGGCACTCCATGAATCCTCACAATCTGCCTCACGTATAACTCAGCCAACCTTTCCAGCGTAGAGTCCTTTCGCACTGCGATGAAGTGCGCTGATTTCGTCAGTCTGTCCACTATTACCCAAATCGAGTCATTGCCTCTCTGACCTCTCGGCAGTCCTGTCACGAAATCCATAGTGACATGCTCCCATTTCCATTCTGGAATCTCCAAGGGTTGCAGTAGTCCTCCAGGCTTACAATGTTGTGCCTTCACTTGTTGACACGTTAAGCACTTGGCTACGTGCTTGGCCACATCCACCTTCATACCATTCCACCAATAGTGCTGACGCAAATTCTGGTACATCTTTGTACTTCCTGGATGAATACTGTAGTTACTCCTGTGCGCTTCAGATAAAATCTTCTCTTTCAGCGCCTCGTCATTAGGTACGCACAGACGTCCTTTAAACCTTAATACTCCATCTGCAGTCACTTGGAACTCAGCCTTTCTCTCCTCTACATTCTTCATCACAATCTTCTGGATATCTGGATCTGAAATCTGTAACTCCTTGATCCTTAGCTGAATCTCTGGCTCGATTTGCAAGGTAGCCAACAGACTTGAGAGGCTTCCAACCTCCATCTTAAACTCAGAGTCTCTAATTTCCTCCAGCAATGTCCATTCTTTGACCATCATATGCGCAATGCTCGACTTCCGACTCAGAGCATCCGCTACCTTATTCGCCTTTCCTGGGTGATATAGAATATCACAGTCGTAGTCCTTCAACAACTCCATCCAACGACGCTGCCTCATGTTCAACTCCTTCTGCGAGAACAAATACTTCAAACTCTGATGGTCCGTAAAAATTTGGAATTTCTCTCCCACCAGATAATGCCTCCAAATCTTCAATGCAAAGACAATCGCAGCTAACTCCAAGTCGTGCGTCGGGTAATTCATCTCATGCGGCCTCAGCTGTCGGGATGCATAAGCTACCACTTGTCCATGCTGCATCAAGACGCACCCCAATCCTCTTAATGACGCATCGCTGTATATCTCAAATCCTCCCGGTCCAGACGGAATGGTTAAGACTGGTGCGGAAGTCAATCGTTCCTTCAACTCCTGAAAACTCTCCTCGCATTTCTCAGTCCATTGAAACTTTGTTTCCTTCTTCAACAAACGCATCAGAGGAGACGCTATCACAGAGAATCTTTCCACGAAGCGTCTATAATACCCAGCCAATCCAAGGAAACTTCGCACTTCCGTCACGGTCGTAGGTCTCGGCCACTCACTGGCGTTGGTTGCCACCTTTTTCAGATCCAGGTCGCCAGTGATGGACATGCCACCGATGCTTTTTGGTCTGCCGATCCAGATGGACACCCAGGTTACCCTCCATTTTGATATGCACGCTACCCTGTGGCATAGGCATGTGACGACTGTGCTCGTAGATCAGGGAGGTCCTTACTTAGTGCCCCATAGATTCGAGGCTTGGTTTAGAGAGGGCCTACATGGCTTTGAGGGACCCCAGAGAGATTCCCCGATTCCCATAGAGGAGGACCCGTTTTGGCTCCAGCCTGCGGAATATGGAGGCCAGGTGATCGACCCCGACCCGAAGCAGGAGTTGCCGTCTCCAGGGCGCTCCGAGATAGATGGCCACGAGGAGGGCGATGCGATGGATACCGAGGAGGAGGATCCAGAGGAGGACCCTGTGGAGGATTCCGACGAGGAGGATTGAGTTACGGCAGAATCCCGATGTTTTGAGGATTAGTTGAGCGTAGGATAATCTACAGCTAGTGGTTTCTTTTTGAGAGTCTGTACCTAACGCTAATTATATTTATGTAATGCTGTTTATGTCCATATTGTTTATGCTACCCCTTTGCTATGTATGCTTGTGTGTATGGATAGAAGGCACGCTTCTGCAGGTATGAGAGATTGGCGCAAGCCGCGTCGTCTGGTTGAGACGAAGAGAAAATATTCCTGGGCCGTCGCATAGCGTAAACCAGACGAGCGCGAGGTGTATCTTCCGCAGGAACGGGATGCCGCGTTCCCGAGTAGGGATCCGGGGCGTGACACAAGTCCTGAAATAAATGGGTTCCAAAGGACGATGTCAATCACGATTCAAGTTCATTAGAAAGGATTATTTAAGGGGAAGTAAATGGCTTATTGGGGGTTGTTTGATTGAACCTAAATGATCGAGAATCCACCTGTAGGGTACTGAGTACACATAAAGCCTGTCCTAATGAACGTGAGTTGCTCAAATGATTTCTAGAAATGTTTTGCTCCTGTACTCCTGTACCTTCGTGAATACATGCTCTGTAACTGATTCACTGTTTGACATTGTCTGAGCACCATATTTCATGAGCATGGCATTAGTCACCGGAAGGGGTGACATGTTGGATAGACCCCTGATGCGTCGTTACGCGGGGAATAGGGAGTATAAGGATGTTATGCGCCCGGACGTGCTTGGCATGGGGTAGCTGGAGAGATAAGGGTACCTACCCGGGTCTTAGCTTTGACGCTATGCGGGTTAACGCACCGGGAACGTTATTGTGCACCTGGGTCTTTGTACGCTGGAGGCGTATATGCGGATGTATGTACTTTTGGTGATGTGCATTAAGGCACGATGCCGTGTGGCACTGTTGGATGAGCCCTGATGGGAATTGGACAGATAAACGGGCATGATCCAATTGGATCAGTTGAGGCAGGCTGGAGCATGCATCTGTGTTGCATATTGAATTACTGTCATTGCCTGCTGACTGCCCGTCTGTATTTTATGATTTGCATTACCATGCATAGTTAATTATGTACGCGCTGGGGTGGGTATCTATACAAGTAAGTTAGGTGAACTCAAAGCCCTAGTTACTGGATAGGACCGAACCCACTAGTATACTCTATCCTACGCTAGGATTAGTGGTGAGCTTGCTGAGTCCTCGACTCACTGGCGGTGGTTGCCATATTTTCAGATCCCAGACCCCTGTGATGGCTGCACCTCCCGTGTTATTTTTGGACTGCCTATACAGATAGGGACAAAGGTCACCCACAGCCTATGGAGGGGAGGTAGTTAATCCAGACCCGATGGCGGAGCTGCCGTGTCCAGGTCGCCTGGAGATTGACGGACATGAGGAAGGGGCCAGAAGGGTGATTTTGCTAGACGCCAAGTCTAGACTATGTGTGTCAGACCGAGCGTAGGACTTTTGGACTGTAGAATGTATTTTCTTTTGGGATCTGTACCTAACGCTTATTGGTATGTATACAATGATGTTTGTATGTTATCCTTTCTCGTACGTACTACCCCATTATCGTACGTATGCATGTATGGATAGGAGGCACGCTTCCGCAGGTTTCAAGTTTAGGTTGATAGGTTCATATGATGGTTTTTGATGGACGCGCCGTCTGGTCGCGACGAAGGTAATTCCCTAGGTCGTCGTGTGTCCGGGACCAGGCGAGCGCTGAGAAGATGAGATCTAAATGCATGAGTAGGATGTAGCGAACTCGAGAGGGGCTCGGGGTGTGACATCCCCGTTCGAGTGATATCAGAGCAAGGTCAGCTCGATATGAGACCGTTCGAGGATTTGGAGTGATGAGGCTGATGATTTTGGGATAGTTAGATAGACAGACCCTAGACCTAAGGATTAGGAAGGGTAGAATGCATGAATTGATTGGCGCATGTGGTTGCTTAGTTCAACTAGTTGTCCAGAATAGCCCTAGACTATAGTGGTTATGAACTAAGTTGCAGGTGCGTCAGGACCTGAGGTAAGGTTTTAAAAGCATAGCCCCACGAGTAGGGTGCTTAGGTGATGACTGCTGATTTGCCGGTTGCTGATTGTTATTGTTTGTGGTTGATTGTTGATTGTTGTTTGTGGTTGTACGCTTAGTCGGCTGTCGCGCGCTGCTTGACCATCATGCATTGCATGGATTTCTGCATTAAAAGCAAAATGGTTTAGAAAGTGAAATCGATTTGAAATAAAGATCTGAATTTGAATGGTACATGCATCATACTTTATTGGACTGGGTAACCGCCAGCCTAGTATGGGATGGGTCTGACGGGACGTCTACAAACTGTGATGAAGCGTGGTATGGGACACGTGGAATGGGGCTCTCATTGGATGTGAATAATTTAGGATAGCTGTTCGCACCAAGAAATGATGAAGGCGGGGAGTGGTCGCCGGGGCAGAGACCTGATCAAGGAGCGGCTCCCGGCAGGCTTCTAGTTGAGGTGGCGAACAGAGTGGCCTGAGTTATGCATTGACGGGGTTGAGTCTAGATGTCTACCGGGTCCAATTGCATTTAAGCTGCAGCGAATTTTACATGCATATTCATGTTAGTAGACGCGATAGCAGGCGAAAGCTTGTATGGTAGTTTAGATTACTAATTCCTGAAAGGAATTACATCGGGTCCATGAGTGAGTGAGATTAGGAAGGATGAGCAATAGGGGCAAAAGACCTGGCGTAGCCGCGTAGAGTTCGCGAGCTCCAGCACCAAAAAGAGACCCTAGGATCGCAAAAACGATGAGGACCCTGATTGAAGTTAATAATTGATTGATAGGCATACGGCAAGAAGAACTGCCATTATAGCCCCAGCAGCTGATGCCGCTCTAGCTGCTGTGAATGGAACGAATGGGGGTAAGGGTATTGAAATGGAGGTCGTCAGATACATCATGTGGTAGAACAATTCCTGAAGCTACAACTATTTGAGTTTGACGGGAGTGGAGGACCAGAAGTAAGTTTCTGCAGTCGAAGAACTAAGGATGGATAAGGTCTTGAAAATGTGGAATGAAATAAGGGAATCCGATGGGCAGCCAGACTGAAGAAAGAGCTGCTATTATTGCCCAAGCTGCAAAAGCTATAGTGGCCATCGTGAACGGGGCCAATGAGAAGGACAAGATCAACAGAAATGTGAAATGGAGTTCGTTAAATGCATTAGAGAGTGGACCAATTTTTGAAGATGAAATTTATCTGAGTGAATGAAGTAGTAAACTTGAAGTAGTTACCCTCTAGATAAAATGGCGAGAAAAGGGCAATGGCTTTGCTAAGGTGCTAAGATGACGAGGGTGCTCTAGAGGAAGAAGGTGGAAAAATTTCCTCAAGCTTCATCAAGAGTGAACATTTGTGGTCAAGTACAAAAGTGAAATGTGAGGAATTTCAGAGGGTGTGTCAAGGGAAATAAAGATACCCTTATTGGAATGGAACGAGGATGTGCTTAAGCATGGCCAGTAAGACCTTCAAGATGTAAGGTTGTTCGTAGAGGTGAATAACAAGACAGACATTTCCGTAACAAGGAGGATAATTGCAGGAATTAGTTCTTGGGATTTATATATGGTCAAAGGATGGTATAATCCCTGCGATAAAGTATTTCGATCTCATTAATGGTTATAGTCGGTTCAAGAAAGAGAACAATGTACTGAATGATTAGCTGGTAAATTACAGCCTCTGGACAACTTTGATGTAGGTTGCATTAGCGCTTGTATTGCAAGAGTGCCTGTCTATGGACTCGCCTAGTGGAAATAGTATAGTAATGAGATGGTAGGCATTTGTGGACTATATACATTGAAGCTTGGATACATGTTGGAGGATAAGCTTGAAAAATAGAGGTTTAGGCTTGAATCCTGGGAGTTTGATGGATAATTGTTTGGGACGCTTATCAATGTGAAGTTGTAGTGCCTTGATAGTTTTAGTCGTTGAATCTCATGAGTGGTCAGAGTGAAGGTACAATCGAGATTCACTGATAATGGGCATTAGAAAAGCTCAGGTGCAAAGTCGGATTGAAGTGTATACTCAAAGCTTAATGGCGTAATGTATAAATGAAGGACTAGCAAAAGTATACAATCGGGATTAAGACCTATTGATACCCAAACTTGAGGATATATCGTAATGAATTAGCTGGTTGGTGATGGTAAGCTTAGGAGATAAGCTTTTGAATCCGAATCGTGGGTGTTTAAGGGATGACCCGCTCAAGAACATGATGATTGTGAGGATGTTTCGAGTTTATATGATGATCAGGATGTAAAGTATATAGATTTGATATAAGTAAGTGACCTACGAGGCGTACCAATCATTGAAGGAGATGAGAAAAACCTGAGTTGCCCAGGAATGGCATGAGAATGAGCAACTGGTGAAAAATGGTGACGATGATATCCTGATAGGCTTGAATTGGGAGATTCTAATGGTTAGCCTTGGGAAATAGATTGGAGACATGGAATTGCGAAGGCTCGATGTTGGAGGACTATAGGCTTGAATTGTGTCAGACCTTGATGGTTTAGATGGGATCTTTACTAAAAGCTCTAGATGATTGGATTAAGATTCACAATGAGGCAAATGGTAAACCTGGACCATGAGCCACTTGGATTGCATGAGTTTGGTTTGTAATGAGGGGCGACAGGAAAAGCGTTACGTTAGCTAGGATTTAAGTAATCGATTATGGAGATGATCATCGCCTATGGCATTTAGACATTGATGTTACAAGGGCCCATGAAGTACGTGACTAATGAGTAGGCACACGATGATGGTAGAATGCTAAGGGTTGACTAAACTTGAGTTTAGAGATAAGGATGCTGACTCCAAATGTAGACCTCGATCGGGCGAAATGATTGAGATCTCGATGCGAGTAATGACCAAATAGAGTACTCCACATTGGTTCTAAGTAATTGGTTTTTTTATAAATTGGTCATTTACAATGTTTGGAGGTTTAAGTAAAGACACAAACTAAGGATTTAGAAAATAAGTGGTATACGAGGCAAGTGGGAAAAATTGAGGATATTCATGCATTATGACAGTCTCTAGCATCGAGGCGAAGACAAAAGAAGGGCGTATGTATGAGGTCGTTTTTAATTCTAGCAGTCAGGTTGCGGTATGAGTTTGACAAGAGGTAATTCAAGGAGTAATACCAAAGACTAGGAGCCTTGACATGTAAAATTGATATCACAAGTTGGCAAGATGAACTTGGTAAGTCCTTAGTGATAAGAGGTGGATTATTTAAGAAATGAAATGGATGCTCTGTGCCTGAATGACACCATATAGATCGACAATCATGGAGATTGAGTTAGGAGCCTCCTTGGTGTTGTTGAGAGGGTGTAACGAAAGTTGTGACCAAACGAATCCATGACTTCAAACTGTCGATGACCCGTGTTAAAGATTACTTTTATAGGATGTGAATACTCCAAAGGAGTAGATACCAGAGTAACACAGAGGAAAATGAGAAGGGATGTAGAAGGAATCAAATGAAATTATATGGAAGCTAGCTCGATAAACCTTAAAGGAGGATAGGGAGAGTGGCTTCACCCAGTAGAGTATGCATGATGGTAAGTGCTAGCAAAAGATCATGATGTTAGTAATGGAATCATTGGATGGTAGAGAGAGAAAAGGGAATCCTCTTGTGCTATGATGAGATTGGTAAAAGAATTATAGTGGACTCAAAGTGAGTCTAACAGTTGTTGGTGCAATCAAGTGATATGAGAAAGATCAAGGGCTGTTCAAAGTTGCCAAGATTGTCAGATGGATAAGCGGCGCAAACCTTGGGATCTTAAATGAGAGCTTTGTGTACCCTTAATCATGAGATCGATAGGCGGATGGTGAAATGGTACATGTGACGGAATTGATACGCATGTAATATAGAAAGGGATAAGTCTGGAGAATACCATAAAGCGAAAATAGTCGTTTGAGAAAGGTAAAGAAATGATTAAAGCCCCATTGCTCTTTCAGGGTGTTCTGGTGAGATGTCTCTAGTGAGAAATGTCAAAGTGCCTTGGAAGTGTTGGTGAAAGTCAAGTGATTGAGATTTGCACCTCCGTAATAATTGGAGAGGACCACTATTGTGCGATCAGGGCGATTCATGATGAGACCCACACGAACTAGTTGGCTGGTGATCCGATAGTGTCGTGATGGGGGTGAAATGTGCTTGAATTGAAAGACCGTAACCAATAAAGTCCCAGGCATGGCATCTGGAAGTAGCATCGTGAAGAAGCGGCTGAGATGTATCATATCCTAGATATAAGGGATGCTCTGTTTAGAGAAATGAGACGGACTCAACGGTTCTGAAGTAGGCCGTATGAATAGGCAAGAGTGAGAATGGATTGGGCTTGTCCATAAGAAGATGTTAGGAAACTATAGATTGACGTTGATAAATGGACCTACAAGTAATTCAGGCCGATGAGAGTTCTTTTGAATATCTGAGATTGCGAAATGTAGTGAAAACGGAAGATGATGGGATCAAGTGCGCAGCGGAAGATGAATTGGGCCGTATAGCCGAAGGAGGTAGAAAACGTGAGATGGTTACATTGATGGGAAGAAAAGTTAAAGGCAAGTTTCGAGGACGAAACTTTTTAAGGAGGGAAGAATTGTGACATTCTGGATTTCAACCCATTTTCGAAATTTATAAATTGAATGGATATATTTCATTAATACGCTCTAGTTAAGCCTCACTCGAGTCTGATCAACTTGAGACGACCAACCGAAGGGGAATGGCTACCTAGGAAATTTTCCTAAACAGCCGCCCGTTGGTCTGAGGAATTCGACAGAGTCGTAATTTAATGAATTTGGCCACGAGATGAATTCCGGTCTTGGATAATCGAGTTTCTAAGATGGTCGCGATGGAGAAATGGATTCAGTTCCGGTGCACGTCGCGAAGCAAGACGTGAATGGAAAATTACTGAAATGCCCCTAGTAAATGCTCAATCCTTAGAATTAGATTAAATAGAATTATTTGAGTATGAGCACGGTAGAACGAAACCAATTCCAGTTTGAAGTTCGTTCGCGCTCGGGACCTGATCGGTGCATTTGGCACGCAAATCGAGATAAGTCAAATCAAGTTTTAAATCAATCAAAATCAATCAAATCTTACCTACCCAATCTCCACAAGATCTTGTCTTTTTCCAAGATGAGCCATCAAGTCACTTCTTCTCTTCCACTTGTCAATTAATCCATCAAAGTACATGTCAACCTCACATCCCCATTAATTACCCCACTTACCATTGTACTTTGACAAGAAGCATAGTCTCATCCAATCTTTCCAAGATCACATCAAGTACACCTACTCCCACTAATTCAATTTTTTCTTTTATTAAGGCATTATAATCTCTCTCTCTCTCTCTCTCTCTCTCTCTCTCTTCCTCTTCCCTTCATTTTGGCCGACTCCATCATCTTCCCATTCTCTTATTCTTCTTCTTCATTCCTTTTTCCTCTTCATCCTCTTGGCCTCCCCTTCGTTCGCCGGAGTCACCGCCCGTTCGCCGCGGCCGTTCTGCCTCCACCGGCGCCACCAACGTCTCCTCTCCTCTTGGTAAGTCTCTTGGTCCCTTCTCTCTCATTTCTCGTGGCATTTGAAGCCCCAAGGGACCTCGACCAGATCGCTCTCTCCCGTATTCTTCCGTCGTCGTCAGCGGCACCGAGAGGAACCGGGTTACCCTAGCTCACTCCAACACTTCCTCACTCTTTCTAACTTGTAGAACAAATGTATATAGGTCTCTTGGAGTCCTCAAGGCCACAGGAACAGCCCCCACGACGTCGCACCATCCCCGTAGGCCGTGAGCCTTCAATCGGCCTATTAGGCCCTCACCGTCGTCGCATCCATTTTGGTTCAACCTCGGTAAGCTCCACCTCTAATTGTAGCCTAGGCATGATGTATATATGTGTGATTTAGTGTATTAGAGGTTAATGAAGGAGATTTAGGTAGTAAATGGTAGATTGTGGTTAATGGGCATTAGGCTAATTGAGGAACTTGTTAACAGGCCGTGTATAGGGGCTGCTGCTAATTGAATTAGGCCATGAAATGTTGATTATGGGCTGCAATGAGGGATTTGGGCATGAGGAATGATGGGCCTTATGATGCAGTTAGGCTAAGGGGTTAAAATTTGGACTAATTGGGCCAAAATAGAACATATTGGGCTTAAAATAAATTTGTGAGCCCTCAATGGACGAAAATTAAATGTAATTGGGCCTAATTTAGGGTCTTGAACTTAATAAATTAGGGCCCAAAAGTGTACATGGGCTTATGAGTTGAAATTGGGCCTAAAAATACTAGTATGGGCTTAATAAGCGTATTGTAGAATATGGGCTTGGGCCCCATCCGAAAATTATAAAAATAATGGGCCTAGAAATATTTAATTACTTATAATAAAGTCATGGGCTTGTGAATAGTAAATGGGCCTTAGACCCAAATGGGCTTAATTCACTTAATGGGCCTAGATTTAAGAAAGGACCACTGGGCCTTAGTTATATGGGCTTAATTAATTTAATAAGATCAATTGGAACCCAAAAGGATTTTAAGATGTTACTATGGGCCATCGATGGGTTGAGGTCTAACGATAGAGACTGCACTTAGATCGGGTTATTGGGTCTGATAGGACCAAGTCCTGAAATAAATGGGTTCCAAAGGACGATGTCAATCACGATTCAAGTTCATTCGAAATGATTATTTAAGGGGAAGTAAATGGCTTATTAAGGGATGTCTGATTGAACCTAAATGAACGAGAATCCACCTGTAGGGTATTGAGTACACATAAAGCCTGTCCTAATGAACGTGAGTTGCTCAGATGATTTCTAGAAATGTTTTGCTCCTGTACTCCTGTACCTTCGTGAATGCATGCTCTGTAACTGATTCACTGTTTGACATTGTCTGAGCACCATATTTCATGAGCATGGCATTAGTCACCGGGAGGGGTGACATGTTGGATGGGCCCTGATGCGTCGTTACGCGGGGAATAGGGAGTATAAGGATGTTATGCGTCCGGACGTGCTCGGCACGCGGTAGCTGGAGAGATAAGGGTGCCTACCCGGGTCTTAGCTTTGACGCTATGCGGGTTAACGCATCGGGAACGTTATTGTGCACCTGGGTCTTTGCGCGCTGCAGGCGTATATGCGAGTATATGGACTTTTGGTGATGTGCATTGAGGCACGATGCCGTGTGGCACTATTGGATGAGCCCTGATGGGAATTGGACAGATAAACGGGCAGGATCCAGTGGGATCAGTTGAGGCGAGCTGGAGCATGCATCTGTGTTGCATATTGAATTACTGTCATTGCCTGCTGACTGCCCGTCTGTATTTTATGATTTGCATTACCATGCATAGTTAATTGTTTACGCGCTGGGGTGGGTATTTATACAAGTAAGTTAGGTGAACTCAAAGCCCTAGTTACTGGATAGGACCGAACCCACTAGTATACTCTATCCTACGCTAGGATTAGTGGTGAGCTTGCTGAGTTCTCGACTCACTGGCGGTGGTTGCCATATTTTCAGATCCCAGACCCCTGTGATGGCTGCACCTCCCGTGTTATTTTTGGACTGCCTATACAGATAGGGACAAAGGTCACCCACAGCCTATGGAGGGGAGGTAGTTAATCCAGACCCGATGGCGGAGCTGCCGTGTCCAAGTCGCCTAGAGATTGACGGACATGAGGAAGAGGCCAGAAGGGTGATTTTGCTAGACGCCAAGTCTAGACTGTGTGTGTCAGACCGAGCGTAGGACTTTTGGACTGTAGAATGTATTTTCTTTTGGGATCTGTACCTAACGCTTATTGGTATGTATACAATGATGTTTGTATGTTATCCTTTCTCGTACGTACTACCCCATTATCGTACGTATGCATGTATGGATAGGAGGCACGCTTCCGCAGGTTTCAAGTTTAGGTTGATAGGTTCATATGATGGTTTTTGATGGACGCGCCGTCTGGTCGCGACGAAGGTAATTCCCTGGGCCGTCGTGTGTCCTGGACCAGGCGAGCGCTGAGAAGATGAGATCTAAATGCATGAGTGGGATGTAGCGAACTCGAGAGGGGCTCGGGGTGTGACAAAGCTAGTGTCCCGATTTTCTCCAAGATCTCGAATGGCCCTACGAATCTTGGACTCAGCTTTCGTTTCTTGTCAAACCGAGATAGTCCTCGCATCGGCGACACCTTTAGGAATACATGGTCTCCAACTTGAAATTCCAACGGCTTACGTCTCCTGTCTGCGTAGCTTTTCTGCCTACTCTGGGCGGTCCTCAGTCTGTCCCTGATCAATTTAACTGCCTCAACTGATTGCTGAACTAACTCTGGGCCTGTTATGCTTTTCTCACCATCCTCGTCCCAGCAAATTGGAGTTCTGCAGGCCCTTCCATACAGTGCCTCAAACGGTGCCATTCTGATGCTCTGCTGATAGCTGTTGTTGTAGGCAAATTCCACCAAGTGTAACTGTTCTTCCCAGCCTCCTTTGAAGTCTATTACACACGCTCTCAACATGTCTTCCAGAGTCTGGATAGTCCTTTCCGACTGACCGTCTGTCTGAGGATGGTAGGCTGTACTGAATCTCAACTCTGTGCCCAAAGCACCCTGCAAACTCTTCCAAAATGTGGCTGTGAAACGAGGATCTCTGTCTGATACAATACTTACTGGTACCCCATACAATCTCACGATCTGCCTCACGTACAAATCAGCCAACTTCTCCAAGGTCGAGTCCTTTCGTACTGCAATGAAATGAGCTGATTTCGTCAGTCTGTCCACTATTACCTATATCGAATCATTCCCCCTTTGACTCCTAGGCAATCCCGTCACAAATCCTTAGTGACATGCTCCCATTTCCACTCTGGGATCTCCAAAGGTTGCAGTAGCCCTCCAGGCTTGCAATGCTGTGCCTTCACTTGTTGACACGTCAAGCACTTGGCTACATGCTTAGCCATATCTACTTTCATTCCATTCCACCAATAGTGCTGACGCAAATTCTGATACATCTTCGTACTCCCTGTATAAATACTGTAGTTACTTCTGTGCGCCTCAGACAAAATCCTTTCCTTCAGCTCTTCATCATTTGGCACGCACAGACGTCCTCTAAACTTCAATACTCCATCAGCAGTTACTTGGAACTCAGCCTTCCTCTTATCTGCATTCATCATCACAATCTTCTGAATATCCGGGTCTGTAGGCTGCAGCTCTTTAATTCTCAATTGAATCTCAGGTTCGATCTGCAACTTAGCCATCAGACTTGAGAGGTTTCCTACCTCGACCTTAAACTCAGAATCTCTGATTTCCTCCAGTAATGTCCACTCCTTGACCATCATATGCGCAATGCTCGACTTCCTACTCAGAGCATCCGCAACCTTATTCGCCTTTCCTGGATGGTACAGAATATCGCAGTCGTAGTCCTTTAACAGCTCCATCCAACGACGCTGCCTCATATTCAGTTCTTTCTGTGAAAACAAATACTTCAAACTCTGATGATCAGTGTAGATATGAAATTTCTCTCCCACGCGAACACAATTGCAGCTAATTCCAAGTCGTGCGTCGGGTAGTTCATCTCATGCGGCCTTAACTGTTGAGATGCATAAGCTACTACTCGTCCATGCTGCATCAAGACGCATCCCAATCCTCTTAGTGACGCATCACTATAAATTTCGAATCCTCCAGGTCCAGACGGGATGGTTAACACTGGTGCGGAAGTTAATCGGTCCTTCAACTCCTGAAAACTTTCCTCGCACTTCTCAGTCCATTCAAACCTCGTTTCCTTCTTCAGCAAATGGGTCAGAGGAGATGCTATCACCGAGAACCTTTCCACAAAGCGTCTATAGTAGCCAGCCAATCCAAGATAACTTCGTACTTCAGCCACAATTGTTGGCCTCGGCCACTTCTCCACAGCCTCTATCTTCGCTAGATCCACTGATATTCCTTCTCCAGATACTATGTGTCCAAGGAACGCCACTCTACTTAACCAGAACTCACACTTGCTAAACTTCGCATACAGCGAGTGTTCCCTTAACGTCTGCAGGACAATTCTTAAGTGTTCCTTGTGGTCCTCAGAACTCTTTGAATATACCAAAATGTCATCAATGAAGACTATCACGAACTGATCCAGAAACTCCTTGAACACTCGATTCATCATATCCATAAATGCTGCTGGGGCATTCGTCAATCCAAACGGCATAACTATGAACTCGTAGTGCCCATACCTCGTCCTAAAGGCAGTTTTAGGCACGTCCTCCTTCTTAATCCTCAATTGGTGATAGCCTGTCCTTAGGTCTATCTTGGAGAACACACATGCGCCTTGAAGTTGGTCAAACAGATCATCAATCCTTGGCAGAGGATACTTGTTCTTGATTGTCACTTGGTTCAGCTGCCTGTAGTCAATACACAACCTTAGCGATCCATCCTTCTTCTTAACAAACAGCACCGGAGCTCTCCATGGCGAAGCACTAGGGCGGATAAATCCTTTATCCAATAGCTCTTGCATCTGTACCTTCAACTCCTTCAACTCAGACAACGACATTCTATATGGTGCTTTCGAGATCGGCTCGGTTCCAGATGCCAACTCAATCACAAACTCTACGTCACGCTCTGGTGGCAAGCCAGGCAATTCTTGAGGAAATACATCCGGGTACTCTCTCACTACAGGCACTTCCTCCAACTTCACTTCTTGAGCAGTCGAATCCGATACTGATGCCAAAAATCCCAGACAACCCTCGACCATCAGTTTGGTCGCTTCCAACAACGAAATCCAAGGGATTGACGTTCCTCCTCGATTTCCCCTAAATTCATACCCAGGGTGGCCTACTGGGTTTAGCTGTATGATACTTCTACCACAATCTATTACTGCCCCATGTCTAACCAACCAATCCATGCCAACAATTATGTCGAAATCATACATAGGCAAAACAGCTAAATCGATTTCTTCCTCCCTATCGCCAAGAACTAACTTACACCCCTTACATCCTAACGCAACAATCACTCTATCCTTTAACGGGGCGGTTACATGCAAAGTCACATCCAACGGCTTAACATTCATCCCAGTTAACTCAGCAAAACGCGCAGATACGAAGGAGTGCGACGCTCCTGGATCAAACAAGGCATAAGCAGTATGACCACAGAGAGAGACGGTACCTGTGATCACCCCTGGCGCGTTCTCAGCGTCCTTTCGCGCTATTGCATAAACTCGTCCCTGAACAGGTGGACGGTTCTGATTCCCCTGAGGAGCGTTCGTCATCAGCGGCTGCTGCTGCGGCTGGAACGGGGGTCTCGGACCTCTTTTCGGGCAGTTCCTCAGAATATGCCCCGTCTGTCCACATCCAAAGCAGCCTCCAGTCTTTCTTGGGCAAGGGCTATTCCCATGCCTCCTGCCACAGTCACGGCAGTTCTGATTCCCGGGGGATGACGGTTTTCCCAAAGTCCTCCTCGCAAGTGGGACGAACCTGCGGGTGTCCTTCATTGGCCTCTTGCCAAAGTCCCTGAAGTTCCTTCCTGGCACAAACCGCAATCCAGATGCGGCAGCATTCTCTTGCAGGTCTCGCTCTATCGCCAGCACTCGCTCATAAATCTCGTTGTAGTCCCTTAGCCCAGTGGCAATGATCATGCTCTTAAGCTCAGGTCTCAAGCCTTCTCTGAATCTTCTGGCCTTGTCCCACGGATCCTCAATCAGTCTTCGGGCAAACTTGGACAATCTGGCAAACTCACCCTCGTACTGATCCACAGTCATCTGTCCCTGCCTGAGCCTTATAAATTCTTCCATTTTCCTTTCTTGGGCTGCCTCAGAGAAATACTTTCCATTAAATGTTGCACAGAAAGCAGCCTAGTTTGGCCTCATGCCATCAGGAAAGACCCGTCCACTAGTGGCCTTCCACCAATCATCCGCAGTACCCTGGAGCTGATAAGTTGCCAACGAAACCTTCTCCTCATCGGTGCAACCCAAAACAGTAAAAGCCTTCTCAAGCTGTTCGATCCACAAGGTAGCTACTTCGGGACCACCACTACCATCAAACTTCGACGGCTGCAACTTCAGAAACTGTTCTACAATATGATGAGTCTGACGTCCTCCATTTCCATGTCCATTGCCTCCATTGGCTCCATTCGCAGCGGCCAAGGCGGCCTCCGCTGCTTGGGCTAAAGTGGCAGCTCTCTCAGCAGCTTGCCTAGCCATCAAGTTACTCACTTTAGTCAGAACTCTCATCATCTCTTCGATCCTAGGATCTCCTTCAGGCTTAGGAGCCCTCGAGCTCGATGCACCAGCAGTCGGTCTTCTGCCCCTATTGCTCATCCTTGCTAATCACTCACACCTAAAACAAACGAAATTCCCATTCAGGAATTTGGAATTCTAAATCTAGCAACCAAGCTTTCGCCTATTGTCGCGTCCACTGACATGTATATGCATGTAAATAATCGCTGCAGCTTAAATGCAGTTGAACCCAGTTGCCATCTAGACTCAACCCTGTCAGTGCACAACCTAGGCCACTCTATTCGCCACCTCAACTAGAAGCCTGTCGGGAGCTGCTTCCTTGATCAGGTCTCTACCCCGGCGACCACTCCCCGCCCTCATCGTTTCTTGGTGTGAACAGTTGTCCCAAGTTACCCACAGACAGAGTGAATCCCATTCCACGTGTCCCATACCACACTTCATTACAGTTTTTAGACGTCCCGTCAATCCTGTCCCATACCAGACTGACGGTTACCAAATCCAACAACATGAGATGGATGCACTTTTCGAATCCAAATTCCAAATTTAAATCGTTTTCATTTCTAAACCCTTTTTCTGTTCCAAACTCATTTTTCTTTAAATGCAGAAATCCATGCAATGCATGATGGTCAAGCAACGCGCGACAGCTGACTAGGCATACAAACACAAGCAACACCTAACAAGTTAACCGCTCAGCAATCAGCAATCAAGCGCCCTACTCATAGGGCTCTGCCTTAGAACCTTACCTCAGGTCCTGACGCACCTGCAACTTAGTTCAGAATACCACTGCCTCAGTCTACTCTAGGCACCCAATCGAACTAAGCATTCACATGCGCCAATCAATTCATGCATTGTACCCTTTCCTATCCTTAGGTTTAGGGTCTGTCTATCTAACTACCCCAAATTCAACATCCTTATCACTCCAAAACCTCGGACGGTCTCATATCGAGCTGACCATGCTCTGATACCACTCGAACGGGGATGTCACGCCCCGAACCCTAATCGGGCACACGGCATCCCGTTCCTGCGGAAGATTCTCACCCTCGCTCATCAGGTTTATAATATGCGACGGCCCAGGAGAACCTATCGTCGAGACTAGACGACGAGTCCTTCGTCTAACTCTCGAACCTGCGGAAACATGCCTCCATTCCACACATACATGCACACAGAACAGAGGGGTAGAACGAACAATACAAACACAAATAACAATATATACATATTAACATCAGCGTTAGGTACAGACCCCCAAAAAGATACCATAACCTACAGTCAACCTACGCTCTCCCTAACACCAAAATACTAAACCAGCATCAGGGACTCAGTCCTCCTCAGGCTCCTCCTCGGAATCCTCCACGAGGTCCTCTTCTGGGTCCTCCTCATCGGTATCCATGGCATCGCCCTCCTCGTGGCCATCAATCTCGGAACGTCCAAGAGACGGCAACTCCTGCATTGGGTCGGGGTCGATCACCTAGCCTCCATACTCGGCAGGCTGCAGCTAAAATGGGTCCTCCTCCATGGGTATCGGAGAGTCTCGCTAGGGTCCCTCGAAACCATGAAGGCCTTCTCTAAACCAAGCCTCGAACCTATAGGGCACTAGGTAGGGTCCACCCTGATCTACGAGTACAGTCGTCACATGCCTATGCCATAGAGTAGCGTGCATATCAAAATGGAGGGTGATCTGAGTGTCCATCTGAATCGGCGGTCCAAAAAGCATCGGGGGTGCACCCATCACTAGCGTCCGGGATCTGAAAAGGAAGGTAACCACCACCAGTGAGTCGAGGACTCAGCAAGTTCACCACTAATCCTAGCGTAGGGTAGGGTATACAAGAGGGGTCGGTCCTGTCCAGTAAACTAGGGTTCACGGTCCAAGGTTAAGGTGCTCTCGATCTCCCTAGTTACCAAGCCCCAACGTACAACATAACGTATAACGCATAGCAATGCAGTTCGTACAAACAGACGGGCAATACAAATAATCAACCAAGATACCATATGTAATGATGCAGGCCTCAAACGGCCATTTCGGATCCCACGGATCATGCTCGGGCCTCAATCGGCCATAATGAATAGAACCCGGCTATCACTCCAAATCCCATCAGGGCTCATTCTCAGTGCCACACGGTAAGTACCACACTGCGTTTCTGACGCCTTACGTTGGTCTCCCTTTTCTCTCCATTTCCCATCTTGGGCACATTCTCATGTCACGACTCCGGTGACTCATGCAATGCTCTGAATGTATGCGGGGCCCAAATGATTTCATCAGAAATTCAAACACAGAGCATGCATGCCAAAGTACACAAGTACAAGAACAGAGTACATCAATTGATCGTCTGATAAATCTCATGTTCATTGTGCCATACGATCATAGGATTAGGGCTATATACCCAGATTCTCGATCATCTAGGCCAGCCTTAACATCTTACTCGCGATCCTGTCATGCTGTTGCTCACCATAGGCCATCCCCTAATTGAACCCATACGAACCAAGGTTTAACCTAAGTAATGGTCCAATTAATTAAGTTAAGTTCGACCGGGCCTAAGGCCCACTTCAAGGTTTGAGGCCCATGATTTATTTCTTAAATTAAAAATATGGTTTGGGCCCGTTATTATATTAAATTCGTGTGAGGCCCAAGCCCATTTTTAGAGACTATTCCATTCAGCCCATTTTGACTATTTTAGGCCCAACTCGCTATCCTAAGTCCATATACATTATTGGACTTCATAGTTTAGCATTTAGAACATAACTTAGGCCCAACTAATTAGAAATTTCGTGCATTAGGGCCCACTAGCAAGATTTAGGTCCAATTAAAGCTAGTTAAGCCCAATTAGTCTAGAATCGAGCCCCCAAGCCCATCTACATTACTTTGGCCCGTTATGTTACACGCCTAAGTCACTATTGCAGCCCACCAATCATGTTTTCAAGGCCCAATTAGATTATTAATTTCGTCCATTGGTAAGCCCGTTAGAGTATTTTAGGCCCGTTAGCTTATTTTAGGTTAAATTAGTCCAAATTACGTACCCTAGGCCCATTAGTTGGTTTGGCCCATCCTCTCGCACGCCTATACTTCTCATCTCAGCCCGCAACACATTTTGAAGTCCAAATTCACTTACTAACAGCCCCTTAAGTTGGTCAAATCAAGTTCTCATTAACTTAGCCTAAGTTAATTCTAACCTTAATCACATTCTAACCCCCTAATTAGCATAACCAGCCCTTGAAACTTCATCCTACATGCATACACTACAAACCTAGGCCAAGATGAGTGGTAGAACTTACCTAGGTTGGACCGAATTCAACGACAACGGACGGTGGAGCAAGGGTTGGCCGAATGAGCTCTCGGCCAAGAGTGGATGGTCGGCTTTGGGGTCTGGTTTCGGCGGCTCCAACGGCTCCCCAGGGACCTAGGACGAAGATTTCACGTGCCAAAATAAGTGATGAACCATGAGAAGGCAAGGTGACTTGGCCGGGTTTCAAAATGGAGCGAAATGACAAAGGGAGCATCGAAGGGAAATGGGGTTGTTTCGGGTAGCAAATGGGGGAGTCAAGTCACGAACTTTGATGGAGAGGTAGTTGAGACACTCACCAAGAGAGAAGGGTGGTCGGCGGCAGCTGGTTCGGCCGGACGACGGCGGGACGACGGGCGGCGTTCGGGCGACCGGCTGGAAACGAGACAAGGAGAGGGGGAGGTTTAGGGGGCTGTTTGAGTTTCAAAGAGCCTCTAAGGCCTCGGGGATGGAAGGATGAAGGTTTAGAGGGTCTTACCTAGGCGTGAGGGTGGCGGTTGGTGGCGGTGCAGCGGTGGAACGGCGGTGGCAACGGGTGGTACCCACGGCGGACGAAAGAGGAGGAGCCGACGGGAAGGAGAGAAAAAAAGAGAAGAAGAAAGGGAGAGATTTCGGGAGAGAGAGAGAGAGAGAGAGGAGTGAATGGCCGAATGAGAGGGAGAGTGAGGAGAGAGAGAGAGATGATGAGATTTAGTCCAAAATTTGAAAATGTGATAGTGGGTTAGGTAATGGGGTAATAGTGTTTGGGATGTGACTTGTACTCTTGATTGAATGACACTTGAATGACTTGATGGATTGCCATGGAAGTTGTACCAAGATGATTGATATGATTGACAAGACCTTTGATTGATTTGACAGCTGATTTGACTTGTCTCGATTTGCGTGCCAAATGCACCGATCGGGTCCCGAGCGCAAATGAAATTCAGACAGGATTTGATTTCGATTAATCGAATCTACTCTCAAAAATCCTAATTCAACTAATTCTAAGGACTGAGCATTTACCGGGGGCATTTCGGTAATTTTCCATTCACGTCTAGCTTCACGACGTACACCGGCTGTCTGCCCTTCTGGCGACATTTCTGAAACTGAGTTCATTTCTTAATTGTGTTTATCTTACTAATTCGATTGTCCAAAGTCGGTTTTCATTTTGTGGTCAATTTCATTAAATAACGACTCTGTCTCTGTCTCAGACCAACGGGCGGCTGTTTGGGAAATTCTTCCCAGATAGCCCTTTCCCCATCGGTTAGTCATCTCAGGGTAGCTAATCCTGAGTGAGCGTCGATCAGAGTGTATTAACGAAGTATTTCCATTCATTTAGAAATTCCGATGATTGGGTCGAATTTTCAGACTGTCATATTCCCACTCAGGAATTCGGAATTCTAAATCTAGGAACCAAGCTTTCACCTACTGTCGCGTCCACTGACATGTATATGCATGTAAATAGTCGCTGCAGCTTAAATGCAGTTGAACCCAGTTGACATCTACACTCAACCCTGTCAGTGCACAACCTAGGTCACTCTGTTCGCCACCTCAATTAGAAGCCTGTCGGGAGCTGCTTCCTTGATCAGGTCTCTGCCCCGGCGACCACTCCCTGCCTCCTCGTTTCTTGGTGCGAACAGTTGTCCTAAGCTACCCACAGATAGAGTGAATCCCGTTCCACGTGTTCCATACCACGTTTCATTACAGTTTATAGACGTCCCGTCAATCCCGTCCCATACCAGGCTGACAGTTACCAAATCCAACAACATGAGATGCATGTCTTTTCCAAACCTAAATCTCATTTTTCAAACAATGTCGGTTTCTAAATCATTTCGTTTTCGATGCAGAAATCATGCAATGCATGATGGTCAAGCAGCGCGCGACAGCCGACTAGGCATACAAACACAAGCAGCACCTAACAAGTTAACTACTCAGCAATCAGCAATCAAGCGCCCTACTCATGGGCTCTGCCTTAGAACCTTACCTCAGGTCCTGACGCACCTGCAACTTAGTTCAGAATACCTCTGCCTCAGTCTACTCTGCGCCAATCAATTCATGCATTGTTCCTCTTTCCTATCCTTTAGTCTAGGGTCTGTCTATCTAACTACCCCAAAATCAGCATCCTTATCACTCCAAAACCTCGAACGGTCTCATATCGAACTGACCTTGCTCTGATACCACTCAAACGGGGATGTCACGTCCCGAATCCCAATCGGGCACGCGGCATTCCGTTCCTGCGAAAGATTCTCACCTCGCTCGTCCGGTTTACGATACGCGACGGCCCAAGAGAACCTATCGTCGCGACCAGACGATGAGTCTATCATCTAGTTCTCGAACCTGCGGAAACGTGCCTCCTAACCATACATACATACATACAAAACGGTGGGGTAGAATGAACAGAATAAACACAACAACAATATATATACATATCGTAACATCAGCGTTAGGTACAGACCCCAAAAAGAAACCACAACCTACAGTTAAACCTACGCTCTCACTAACATCAAAATACTAGACCCGCATCGGGGACTCAGTCCTTCTCAGGCTCTTCCTCCTCGGGATCCTCCTCAGGGTCCTCCTCTGGATCCTCCTCGTCGGTATCCATGGCATCGTCCTCCTCGTGGCCATCAATCTCGGAACGTCCAGGAGACGACAACTCTTGCACTACGTCGAGGTCGATCACCTGGCCTCCATACTCGGTAGGCTGCAGCCAAAATGGGTCCTCCTCCATGGGTATCGGAGAGTCTCGCTGAGGTCCCTCAAAACCATGTAGGCCCTCTCTAAACCACGCCTCGAACCTATGGGGTACAAGGTACGGTCCACCCTGATCTACTAGTACAGTCGTCACGTGCCTATGCCACAACGTAGCATGCATATCAAAATGGAGGGTGATCTGAGTATCCATCTGAATCGGCAACCCAAAAAGCATCGGGGGTGCAGCCATCACTGGCGTCCAGGATCTGAAAAGGAAGGTAACCACCACCAGTGAGTCGAGGACTCAGCAAGCTCACCACTAATCCTAGCGCAGCGTAGGGTATACAAGTGGGGTCGGACCTAACTAGTATCTAGAGTTCATGGTTCAGAGTCCAAACACTCTCGTTCTCCCCAGTTGCTAAATCCCGACGTATAATCAACGCGAAACCCTTAGCAATACAAATTACACAACATAGACGGGCAATATCGAGCAATCAGCAATCATGTCATGCAAATGCAGCGGGCCTCAAACAGCCATCACGGATCCCAATGGATCAGCCCGTCTATCACTCCAATTCTCATCAGGGCTCATTCTCAGTGCCACACGACGAATACCACACTGCGTTTCTGACGCCTTACGTTGATCTCCCTTTTCTCTCCATTTCCCCTCTGGGAACATTCTCATGTCACATCTGTGGTGACTCATGCAATGCTCTGAATGAATGCGGGGCCCAAAAGATTGCATCAGGAATTCAAATACAGAGCAGGCATGCCACAGTACACAAGTACAAGAACAGAGCATATCAATTGATCATCTAAGAAATCTCAGGTTCATCATGCCATACTATCATAAGATTAGTACCACACACTCGGATTCTCGATCATCTAGGCTCGCCTTAACATATTACTCGCGATCCTGTCATACTATTGCTTACCATAGGCGATCCCCCAATCGAACCCACATGAACCGAGGTTTAACCTAAGTAAGGGTCTAATTAATTAATGTTAAGTTCGACTGGGCCTAAGGCCCGCTTCAAGATTTGAGGCCCATGATTTATTTCTTAAATTAAATGTATGGTTTGGGCCCATTATTATATTCAAATTCGTGCAAGGCCCAAGCCCAATATTTAAAGTAGGTTTAGGAAGCCCATTTTGGCCCATTTAGGCCCAATTGGATAACTCAAGTCCATACCCATCATTAGGTTTCATATTTTAATATTCAAGATTAGAAATTAGGCCCAATTTAAGTGAATTTTCGTCCATTGAGGCCCACCATTACAAATTAAGCCCAATTTGCCTCATTTTGGCCCAACTAGCTTAGAATTAAGCCCCTAAGCCCATGTGTACTATTGGGCCTCATATTTTAACATTCAAAACATAATTTAGGCTCAATTAAATTAGAATTTTCCTGCATTAGGGCCCACTAGCAAGATTTAGGTTTAATTAAATTAGTTAAGCCCAATTAGTCTAGAATTGGGCCCATAAGCCCAACCACATTACTTTGGCCCGCTATGTTACATGCCTAAGTCACCATTTCAGCCCACCAATCATGTTTTCAAGGCCCATTTAGATTATTAACTTCGTCCATTAGCAAACCCATTAGAGTATTTTAGGCCCGTTAGCTTGTTTTAGGTTGAAATGGTCCAAATTAAGCCCCGAGGCCCAATTATTTCACACGGCCCACATTCCATACGCCCACATTACTCATTTGCAGCCCAACATGCATGGTTTCCAGCCCCCTTCAAGTCGTCAAGCCCATGTTTTAACCCAACAAACTAATCACCTAAACTAGCACAACTAGTTTAAGCCTTAATCATGCAAATTCCTCTATACATCATCATGGACAGCCCTCTATATCACATCCCACATACGTATACTACTAACCTAAACCAAGATTAGTAGTAGAGCTTACCCATCTCGGCTCGGGACGACGACGAAGACGGCAAGGGCAACGGACGGCCGAACGGAGCTCACGGCCGACGGGAAGGAACGGTGACTTGGCGGCTGATCCGGGCTGTTCGAGGGGCTCCAAGGGTCCTATTAGAATGGTTTTAGGTGTTAGGGGAGTTGAGGAAACCAGCGGAACAAGCGCCTAAGGCCGAGGCTCCATTGAACTCAAAATGCCGAGCAAAACGTCAAAGGAGGAAGGGGCTGGTCCGGGTTGGTTTCGGGGTCTCTAGGCCACGAAAATGAGAGGGAGAGGGCTTAGAAGACTTACCAAGATGAGCCAAGGGAGAGAGACAGCCGACGGTGATGAATGGCCACTACGGAGGCGGTGGAACGGGCGGCGGACGGCGGTGCTCCACGGGCGGCGGACGGCGGTGCTCCACGGGCGGCCGAATGGAGGAAGAATGAGAGGAAAAAGAAGGAGAAATGAAGGAGAGGGGAGAGAGAGAAGGGGTGGCTGAAAGTTTAAGAGGGGGAGGAGAGAGAAAGGATTATCCAAAATTCAAATAAATGGTAGGTGGGATTAGGTGGAATAGTGTATTGGATGAGACTTGTACTCTTGACTTGTACTTGGATTAGACTTCATAGATTTGCATGGGAACTTGTGCCATGGTTGATTGATGGATTGACAAGACATTGATTGATTTGACAACTGATTTGACTTACCTCGATTTGCGTTCCAAATGCACCGATCGGGTCCCGAGTGCGAACGAAATTCAGACAGGATTTGATTTCGATTAATCGAATCTACTCTCAAAAATCCTAATTCAACTAATTCTAAGGATTGAGCATTTACCGGGGGCATTTCGGTAATTTTCCAATCACGTCTTGCTTCGCGACGTACACCGGCTGTCTGCCCTTCTGGCAGCGTTTCTGGAACTGACTTCATTTCTTAATTGTGTTTATCTTACTAATTCGATTGTCCGCTGTCGGATTTCATATTGTGGTCAATTTCATTAAATAACGACTCTGTCTCAGTCTCAGACCAACGGGCGGCTGTTTGGGAAATTTTTCCCAAATAGCCTTTCCCCTTCGGTTAGTCATCTCAGGGTTGCTAATCCTGAGTGAGCGTCGATCAGAGTGTATTAATGAAGTATTTCCATTCATTTAGAACTTCCGATGACTGGGTCGAATTTTCAGACTGTCATAGAACTCTCATCATTTCCTCGATTCTAGGATCTCCTTCAGGCTTAGGAGCCCTTGAGCTCGATGCACCAGCAGTCGGTCTTCTGCCCCTATTGCTCATCCTCGCTAATGCTCTCACCTAAAACAAACGAAATTCCCATTCAGGAATTCGGAATTCTAAATCTAGCAACCAAGCTTTCGTCTACTGTCGCGTCCACTGACATGTATATGCATGTAAATAGTCGCTGCAGCTTAAATGCAGTTGAACCCAGTTGACATCTAGACCCACCCTATCGGTGCACAACCTAGGCCACTATGTTCGCCTCCTCAACTAGAAGCCTGTCAGGAGCCGCTTCCTTGGTCGGGTCTTTGCCCCGGCGACCACTCCCCGCCATCCTCGTTTCTTGGTGCGAACAGTTGTCCTAAGCTACTGATAGACAGAGTGAATCCCGTTCCACATGTCCCATACCACACTTCATTACAGTTTTTAGACGTCTCGTCAATCCCGTCCCATACTAGGCTGACGGTTACTAAATCCAACAACATGAGATGCATGCACTTTTCGAATCCAAATTCCAAATTGAAATCGTTTTCATTTCTAAACCATTTTCCTTTCCAAACTCATTTTTCTTTAAATGCAGAAATCCGTGCAATGCATGATGGTCAAGCAGCGCGCGACAGCCGACTGGGCATACAAACACAAGCAGCACCTAACAAGTTAACTACTCAGCAATCAGCAATCAAGCGCCCTATTCATGGGGCTCTGCCCTAGAACCTTACCTCAGGTCCTGACGCACCTGCAACATAGTTCAGAATACCTCTGCCTCAGTCTACTCTAGGCAACCAATCGAACTAAGCATTTACATGCACCAATCAATTCATGCATTGTATCCTTTCCTATCCTTAGGTCTAGGATCTGTCTATCTAACTACCCCAAAATCATCGGCCTTATCACTTCAGATCCTCGAACGGTCTCGTATCGAGCTGACCTTGCTCTGATACCACTCGAATGGGGATGTCACGCCCCGAATCCCCTATCGGACACACGGTATCCCGTTCCTGGTGAATATTCTCATCTCCCTCGTTAGGTTTACGATACACGACGGCCTAGGGAATTCTTTCGTCGTGACCAGACGATGCATCCTACATCGAACTCTCGTACCTGCGGAAACGTGCCTCCTAACCATACATGCATACATACAAAACGGTGGGGGTAGTACGAATAGAATAAATACAAACAACAACATATATACATACCATAACATCAGCGTTAGGTACAGACCCCCAAAAAGAAACCATAACCTACAGTCAAACCTACGCTCTCACTAACATCAAAATACTAGACCAGCATTAGGGACTCAGTCCTCCTCGGGCTCCTCCTCCTCGGGATCCTCCTCAAGGTCCTCCTCTGGATCCTCCTCATCGGTGTCCATAGCATCGCCCTCCTCGTGTCCGTCAATCTCGGAACGTCCCGGAGACGGCAACTCCTACAGTGGGTCGGGGTCGATCACCTGGCCTCCATACTCGGCAGGCTGCAGCCAGAATGGGTCCTCCTCCATGGGTATCGGAGAGTCTCGCTGCGGTCCCTCAAAACCATGAAGGCCCTCTCTAAACCACGCCACAAACCTATGGGGTACAAGGTAGGGTCCACCCTGATCTACTAGTACAGTCGTCACGTGCCTATGCCATAGCGTAGCATGCATATTAAAATGGAGAGTGATCTGGGTGTCCATCTGAACTGGTAATCCAAAAAGCATCGGGGGTGCTGCCATCACGAGCGTCCAAGATCTGAAAAGGAAGGTAACCACCACCAGTGAGTCGAGGACTCAGCAAGCTCACCACTAAACCTAGCGTAGGGTAGGGTATACAAGAGGGGTCGGTCCTATCCAGTAAACTAGGGTTCACGGTCCAAGGTTCAGACGCTCTCGATCTCCCTAGTTACCAAGTCCCAACATATAACGCATAGCAATGCCGTTTGTACAGAGCAGACGGGCAATAACATACAATCAACCATGATGCCATATGTAATGATGCAGGCCTCGAACGGCCATATTGGATCCCACGGATCATGCTCAAGCCTCAACCGGCCATAACGGATCTCAACGGATCAAGCCCGCCTATCACCCCAAATCCCATCAAGGCGCATACAACAGTGCCATCCGGCAATTGCCACAACTGCGCTCTCCGACGCCTTACGTTGGCTGCTCCCTTTTCCCTTCATTTTCCCGCGTAACAACGCCTTTGGGGCTCATTCTCATGCCACATCTCTAGTGACTCATGCAATGCTCTCAATGTATGCGGGATCCAAATGATTGCACAGCAATTCGGTCACAGAGCATGCATGCAATGGTACATAAGCACGGGAACAGAGCATAACAAGGAATCATACGAGCAATTTACTACGTTTGCTAGACAAACTTCACATCGGCCCAATGCTCTACGATTAGTTTCCCCAAGTAAACCCAACCTGTTAACATTGTCTCAGGAACTCACTAATTTGGAACTCGGTGCAGACAATCCCAACAATCCGGTCGAACCCAGTAGCTAAGGTTAGTTCCCAGGGAATTAGTGACCCATGATTAATGATTTAGTGTCTTAATAAACGTTTGAGTCTAATTGAATTAGGTTTGGCTTAGGTTAGGGTCCAATTAATTTATTTAGGTCCAATTAGGCCTAAGGCCCGTTCTAAGGTTCAAGGCACATAATTTATTTTTGAAAATTAAATATGTAATTCGACCCAATATTATTTTAAATTCGTGCAAGGCCTAAGCCCAATACTTAAAGTAGGTTTAGGAAGCCCATTTAGGCCCAATTTGATAACCCAAGCCCATATACATCATTAGGTTTCATATTTTAATATTCAAGGTCATAAATTAGGCCAAATTAAGGTGAATTTTCGTCCATTAGTGGCCCCATACTTAATTTAGGCCCAATTAGTCATATCTTGGCCCAAATTAGTTGAAATAAAGGTTCCCAAGCCCATTCACTTACCATGGCCCATCTAATTCGCGCCCAAGCCTACACATTCAGCCCACACTTAGCATTTTAAGGTCCATTCCACATGCCAACAGCCCCCATATTTGGCCCAATCAAGTTTTCATCACATTAGTCTAGGTTAATCTTAACCTTAATCACGTTTTAATACCCTAACTAGCATAACCAGCTCTTAAATCATCATCCTACAAGCATACACCACTAACCTAGGCTAAGATTAGTAGTAGAGCTTACCTAATAGGGCTGAAAATGACGACGGGAAAGGGAGAGGACACTGGCGGCCCGTGCGGTTCAACGGCCGATGGGAAGGGACGGCGGCAACGGGGGCTGATCTCGACTGTTCCGTGGCCTCCAAGGACCTGAATATGATAGTTCTAGGCATTAGAGAGGTTGAGGAAGAAGGTGGAGTAGCTTGGACAGCCCCGGGCCTTCACGGTGCAACAACGACGAAGGAGAATGGAGGAGAAAACGGATCTGCTCGGGGGTTTTCTTGGGGCTCACATGCCACGAAATTCAAGGGAACAAGGCTTAGAAGACTTACCAAGATGAGCCAAGGGAGTGGGGTGGCCGACGGTGGTGGTGGCGGCTTACACGACGGGGGACGGCGACGGGGAAGGAGGAGAAGCCGTGAGGGAAAGAGAAAATGAAGGAGAAAATGAAAGGGAGGGGAGAGAGAGAGTCGGCCGAGAGTTTTAAGAGAGGGAGGAGAGAGATTATAAAAATTTGAAATAAAAGGGAAGTGAGCTTATAGTGGGTTAGGTGGGGTAAATAGTGACTTTGATTTGTACCTTAGTATGACATGTGTACTTGACATTGACTTGATGGATTGCCTAGGGAATTGAACCTTGATTGACCGATGGATTTGATTGATGGATTGACAAGACATCGATTGATTTGACAACTGATTTAACTTGCCTCGATTTGCGTGCTAAATGCACCGATCGGGTCCCGAGCGCGAACGAAAATCAGATGAGAATTGATTTCGAATTAACGAATCTACTCTTAAAAATCCAAATTCAACTAATTCTAAGGACTGAGCATTTACCGGGGGCATTTCGGTAATTTTCCAATCACGTCTTGCTTCTCGACGTACACCGGCTAACTGCCCTTCTGGCAGCGTTTCTGAAACTGACTTCATTTCTTAATTGTGTTTATCTTACTAATTCGATTGTCCGCTGTCGGATTTCATTTCGTGGTCAATTTCATTAAATAACGACTCTGTCTCTGTCTCAGACCAACGAACGGCTGTTTGGGAAATTCTTCCCAGATAGCCTTTCCCATTCGGTTACTCATCTCAGGGTAGCTAACCCTGAGTGAGCGTCGATCAGAGTGCATTAACGAAGTATTTCTATTCATTTAGAAATGTCGATAAAATGGGTCGAATTTTCAGACTGTCATAATTCTTCCCTCCTTATAAAAATTTCGTCCTCGAAATTTACAATCCGCCAATCCTTACAACAAAACAGAAATTACATTGGCTACTCAAATAGGTACGGATACTTCCTCTTCATCTCGTCCTCGCTTTCCCAAGTCGCTCCTTCAGTCTCGTGATGCTCCTAGATAACCTTGACCAGCGGTATCGTCTTGTTCCTCAAGACCTGCTCCTTACGATCTTTAATTCTTACTGGCCTTTCCACGTACGAGACGCGATCATCCATTTCAATGACTTCATGATCGAGTATACGGCCAGGGTCCGGCTCGTACTTCCGAAGCATCGATACATGAAACACGTTGTGAATCTGCGATAAGTTCGGCGGCAGTGCTAGACGATAAGCCAGTATCCCGATCTTTTCCAAAATCTCGAATGACCCTACGAATCTCGGACTCAGCTTTCCTTTCTTGCCAAACCGAGATAATCCTCGCATCGGTGACACCTTTAGAAAGACGTGATCTCCTACTTGAAATTCCAATGGCTTACGTCTTTTGTCTGCGTAGCTTTTCTGCCTACTCTAAGCGGTTCTCAGTCTATCTCTGATTACCTTGACCGCCTCGACTGACTGCTGAACTGACTCTGGGCCTGTTATGCTTTTCTCACCAACCTCGTCCCAGCAAATCGGAGTTCTGCAGGCCTTTCCATACAGTGCCTCAAACGGTGCCATTCTGATACTCTGCTGATAGCTGTTGTTGTAGGCAAATTCCACCAAGTGTAACTGTTCTTCCCAGCCTCCTTTGAAGTCTATCACGCACGCTCTCAGCATGTCCTCCAAAGTCTGTATAGTCCTTTCCGACTGACCGTCTGTCTAAGGTTGGTAGGCTGTACTGAATCTCAACTCTATCCCCAAAGCTCCCTGCAAACTCTTCCAAAATGTAGCTGTGAAACGAGGATCTCTGTCTGATACAATACTTACTGGTACCCCATGCAATCTCACGATCTGCCTCACGTACAATTCAGCCAACTTCTCCAAGGTCGAGTCCTTTCGTACTGCAATGAAATGAGCTGATTTCGTCAGTCTGTCTACTATTACCCATATCGAATCATTCCCCCTTTGACTCCTAGGCAATCCTGTCACAAAGTCCATAGTGACATGCTCCCATTTCCACTCTGGGATTTTCAGGGGTTGCAGTAGTCCACCAGGTTTGCAGTGTTGCGCCTTTACTTGCTGACACGTCAGACACTTGGCTACATTCTTAGCCACATCCACCTTCATTCCATTCCACCAATAGTGCTGGCGCAAATTCTGATACATCTTCGTACTCCCTAGATGAATACTGTAGTTACTTCTGTGCGCCTCAGAAAAAATCCTTTTCTTCAGCTCTTCATCATTTGGCATGCATAGACGTCCTCTAAACTTCAATATTCCATTAGCAACCCTCCAACTTTACTTCTAGGGTAGACGAATCTGACACTGATGCCAAAAATCCCAGACAACCCCCGTCTATCAGTTTAGTCGTTTCCAACGACGAAATCCAAGGGATCGATGTTCCTCCTCGATTTCCCCTAAATTCATACCCAGGGTGGCCTATTGGGTTTAGCTGTACCATACTTTTGCCACAGTCTATTACTGCTCCATGTTTAACCAACCAATCCATGCCAATAATTACGTCAAAATCATACATGGGTAGAACAGCTACATCAATCTCTTCCTCTCTATCGCCCAGAACTAACTTACACCTCTTACATCCTAACGCAACAATCACTCTATCCTTTAACGGGGTGGTTACATGCAAAGTCACATCCAACGGTCTAACATTCAATCCAGTTAACTCAGCAAAACGTGCAGATACGAAGGAGTGCGACGCTCCCGGATCAAACAGAGCATAAGCAGTATGACCACAGAGAGAGACGGTACCTGTGATCACCCTTGGCGCGTTTTCAGCGTCCTTTCGCGCCACTGCGTAGACTCGTCCCTGAGCAGGTGGATGGTTCAGATATCCTTGAGGAGCATTGACCATCTGCGGCTGTTGCTGCGGCTAGAACGGGGGTCTTGGACCTCTTTTCGGGCAAGGGCTGTTCCCATGTCTCCTGCCACAGTTACGACAGTTCTGACTCCCTGAGTATGACGATTTTCCCAAGGTCCTCCTCGCAGGTGGAACGAACCTGCGGGTGTCCTTCATCGGCCTCTTGCCAAAATCCCTGAAGTTTCTTCCTGGCATGAACCGCGATCCAAATGCGGCAGCCTTCTCCTGCAGATCTCGTTCTATCGCCAGAGCTCGCTCATAAATCTCATTATAGTCCCTCAGTCCAGTGGCGATTATCATACTCTTCAGTTCAGGTCTCAAGCCTTCTCTGAATCTTCTGGTCTTGTCCCACGGATCCTCAATCAATCTTCGAACAAACTTGGACAACCTGGAGAATTCACCCTCATACTGATCCATAATCAGAGATCCTTAGCGAAGCCTTATGAACTCTTCCATTTTCCTCTCTTGGGCTGCCTTAGAAAAATACTTTCCATTAAACGCTGCACAAAAAGCGGCCCAGTTCGGCCTCATGCCATCCGGAAAGACTCGCCCTCTGGTGGCCTTCCACCAGTCATCCGCAGTACCCTGGAGCTGATAAGTTGCCAACGACACCTTCTCCTCATCGGTGCAACCCAAAACAGTAAAAGCCTTCTCAAGCTGTTCGATCCACAAGGCAGCTACTTCGGGACCACCACTACCATCAAACCTCGACGGCTGCAACTTCAGAAACTGCTCTACTATATGATGAGTCTGACGTCCTCCATTACCATGCCCATTGCCTCCATTGGCTCTATTCGCAGCGGCCAAGGCAGCCTCAGCTGCTTGGGCTACAGTGGCAGCTCTCTCAGCAGCTTGCCTAGCCATCAAGTTACTCACCTCAGTCAGAAATCTCATCATCTCTTCGATCCTAGGATCTCCTTTATGCTTAGGAGCCCTTGAGCTTGATGCACCAGCAGTCGGTCTTCTGCCCCTATTGCTCATCCTCGCTATCTCTCTCACCTAAAACAAACGAAATTCCCATTCAGGAATTCGGAATTCTAAATCTAGCAACCAAGCTTTCGCCTACTGTCGCGTCCACTGACATGTATATGCATGTAAATAGTCACTGCAACTTAAATGCAGTTGAACCTGGTTGACATCTAGACTCAACCATGTCAATGCACAACCTAGGCCACTTTGCTCGCCACCTCAACTAGAAGCCTGTCGGGAGCCGCTTCCTTGATCAGGCTCTGCCCCGGCGACTACTCCTCGCCCTCCTCGTTTCTTGGTGCGAACAGTTGTCCTAAGTTACCCCACAGACAGAGAGAATCCCGTTCCACGTGTCCCATACCACGCTTCATTACAGTTTTTAGAAGTTCCGTCAATCCCGTCCTTCACCAGGCTGACGGTTACCGAATTCAACATGAGATGCATGCACTTTTCAAATCCAAATTCCAAATTTAAATCGTTTTCATTTCTAAACCCTTTTCCTCTCCAAACTCATTTTTCTTTAAGTGCAGAAATCCGTGCAATGCGTGATGGTCAAGCAGCGCGTGACAGCCGACTAGGCATACAAACACAAGCAGCACCTAACAATAGGGGTGAGCATGGGCCGGGTGGGTCGGGTCCAGACCTAGACCCTAAACCCGACCCTGTTATAACCGATTCTCAATTTTTGGAACCGAGACCCTACCCTGTTTGTTTTGGAACCTGTTTTGGAACCGACCTTGGTTTTCGATCCAGTTCCAGTGTCTACCCAGTTCCCTGTATGCAAAAATTTAAAAAAAAAATCTTACAATCACATGAATCTTTCCCTAATCAAATAAAGAATATAAAAAGGAAAAAACAGCTATTCATTGGTCATCCCCAAAGGAAAACAAAGCCCAAGTTGAACATAAATTTTAAAGTTCAACAGAATAGGTGCAGAAACTATATTCAGACACTCAAATTCCTAAGGAAACAAATTTTTCATCCATATATTTTCAGTAAATAATCCGCAAATGTTAAAGTTCAACAGAATAGGTGACTGTGCCACCGGCGTCAAACACTCTAGCACAAGATGAACATAAGTGGAAATGCCTCCCAATATTTCTGTGAATCTCAGAATGCTAAATTAATAAGTATAGGTCTCTCTTTTTTGTCTTGCAAGTCGAAAGACTCGTAACCCACTTTGAAACTTGCAGGCATAACTCCTCCTCCACGAGCGATATCACGAGCCAATCTACTTAGTACAAAATCTTTCAGAAAGACCTGAAATTCATACATAAAGAAAAATCAACAAGAAACCATACTCTAGAGACAAATGCAAAAGCGTCTATCAATGAAGACTATTTACTTACCACAAAATCGTAGTTTCCACAAAATGAAGTCTATTTACCAATGATAATGTCGTTGTTAAGAGAATCCAACTCTAAAAACCAAAAAAAGAGATTAGAAAATACTCATTCAAATAGTGGATATGCGAATGAATTACAAGATAGAAATAAACACAACTTACCTGACTCAAACTTTTCCGCATTCTCGATGCACTCTTCAACATTAATCGACACACGTGCAGCTCTCAACCAATCTTGAGTACAAATTAGACCTTCCACCACTCTAGGAGTCAAAGAGCTTCGAAAACTATCAAGCACACGGCCTGATGTACTAAAAGTTGACTCCGAAGCAATAGTAGTCACGGGAATAGACAAAACATCTCGAGCCATCAATGATAAAATTTTGTACTTTGACCCAGTACTCTTCCACCACATCAAAAGGTCCAGATTAAGGACATCTTCACTTTCGGCTTCAAGATACCGATCAAGCTCAGATTTTTTGTCATCAAAAGCATTTTTCTTCACTTGAAGAAACCTTTTTCGCCAAGCTTGGATGTCATTCTCGCTATTACCTTTCATTGTCAGCAGCATTGGAACCACTACTACTACTAGTACTCACACTTGAACTTGAACCACCAAAATTTCGTCTACTAGAAGAACCAACAAAGGATTGCTCATCTTTACCAAAAAAAAACAAAGGATTGCTCATAAAATTCAAACAAATTCTCCAGAAGGGCAGACAGCCGGTGTACGTCGTGAAGCAAGACGTGATTGGAAAATTACCGAAATGCCCCCGGTAAATGCTCAGTCCTTAGGATTAGTTGAATTAGGATTTTTGGGAGTAGATTCGGTAAATCGAAACCAAATCTTGTCTGAAATTCGTTCGCACTCGGGACCCGATCGATGCATTTGGCACGCAAATTGAGACAAGTCAAATCAGTTGTCAAATCAATCGATGTCTTGTTAATCCATCAATCAAATCCATCATGTCAATCCATCAATCTTGGTTCAATTCCCAAGAATGTCAATCAAGTCTTTTACATGTCACTCATGTACACCTAAACAACTATTCTACCTAACCCACTACCATAATTTGAACTTGTTATATCTTGTATAAGCCCTCAATCTCTCTCTCTCCCTTCATTTTTCGGCCGACCACCTCCCTTCCTCCTCTCCCTCTCTTCTTCTCCTTTCCCTCTTCCCGTCGGTCTTCCCTTCCGTCCGCCGTGGACCGTCCGGTGCCGTCGTGGTCGTGCCATCGTCGTCGTTGGCTAGCCTCCCTCCAAGCCGCCTAGGTGAGCCTCTCTTGTCCCTCATCTCTTCGTTTGATGGCCTGGTATGACCTCAACTCAACCTCACCTTCCTCTTCTTCCTCGGTCAGCTTGGACCGCCGTCCGGCCGCCACTCCACCGTCGTCAACCTTCACTTCTTCGGCTTGTTGGAACCTTGGTAAGCCCCCTTGACCCCTACCTATGTGTTTCGTGGCCTTTGAGAGCCACCTTGAAGCCCGAACCAACCCCGACTCATCTCTCTCTCTCTCTCGGCTAGCTTTAGTCCGCCGGCCGCCCGCACCGCCTCCGCCGTCGTCGCCACCAACAGCCCCTCCTGAGTAAGTGTACCCTCTAATCTTGGCCTAGGTTCGATGTATGCTTGTGGGTTTAAAGTATCATGGGCTGATATGGACGAATTATGCATGATTAAGCATGGATTAGGCTAGTTTATTTAAGACTAGTTATGTACGTGTGGTTGTGGTTGAATCTTGCGGGCTAGATTAGAAGAGTTGGGCTTCAAAAAAATGGACTATGGGCTGCTAGGGATGGCTTAGGCGTGTGGATTAGTGGGCCGAAGCATGGGTTTGGGCTTGGGGGCTCAAATTGAGCTAAAACAATCAAAAATGGACTAATGGGCTCAAGAAAACTTAATGGGCCTTCATGTGGACGAAAATCTATTTTAGTGGGGCCTAGAAATGCTTGTTTAAGGGCTGAATGTGTAGTCTTGGGCGCGAATTAGATGGGCCATGGCAAGTGAATGGGCTTGGGAACCTTTATTTCAACTAATTGGGCCAAGATATGACCAATTGGGCCTAAACTAAGTAGGGGACCATTAATGAACGAAAATTCACTTTAATTGGGCCTAATTTATGATCTTGAATATTAAAACTTGAAACCCTATGATGTATATGGGCTTAGGACAGCAAGTTGGGCTTAAGGTAGTCGAATTGGGCTTAATAGGTTGACTTTTAGAAATGGGCTTGGGCCCTACACGAATTTAATAATAATAATGGGCCCAAACCACATATTTAACTTAAGAAATAAATCATGGGTCTCAAACCTTGAAGTGGGCCTTAGGCCCAGTCGAACCTAATTCAATTAACTAGACCCTTACTTAGGTTAAACCTTGATTTATATGGGTTCATTTAGGGGATCGCCTATGGTAAGTAATGGTATGACCGGATCGCGAGTAAGAGGGTAATGCGAGCCCAGATGATCGAGAATCTGAATGTTTAGTACTAATCCTATGATCGTATGGCATGATGAACATGAGATTTATTAGACGATCGATTGATGTACTCTGTTCTTGTACTTGTGTACTTTGGCATGCATGCTCTGTGTTGGAATTACTGATGCAATCGTTTGGGCCCCGTATACATTCAGAGCATTGCATGAGTCACCGAAGATGTGACATGAGAATGTGCCCAAGACGGGGAAATGGAGAGAAAAGGGAGACCAACGTAAGGCGTCAGAAACGCAGTGTGGTACTTGCCGTGTGGCACTGAGATTGAGCCCTGATGGGAATTAGGGTGATAGGCGGGCTGATCCGTGGGATCCGTGATGGCCGCTTGAGGCCTACAGCATTGCATGACATGATTGCTGATTGTTTGATATTGCCCATCCGTATTGCATAACTTGTATTATTATGTGGTTCGTGTTGATTACGATGGGTTATAGTATCTTGGGAGATCGAGAGTGGTTGGACCCTGAACCCTGAAACCTAGATACTAGTTAGGACCGACCCCACTTGTATATCCTACCCTACGCTAGGATTAGTGGTGAGCTTGCTGAGTCCTCGACTCACTGGTGGTGGTTACCTTCCTTTTTCAGATCCCGGACGCCAGTGATGGCTGCACCCCCGATGCTTTTTGGACTGCCGATTCAGATGGACACTCACATCACCCTCCATTTTGATATGCACGCTACCCTGTGGCATAGGCATGTGACGACTGTACTCGTAGATCAGGGAGGTCCTTACTTAGTGCCCCATAGGTTCGAGGCTTGGTTTAGAGAGAGCCTTCATGGCTTTGAGGGACCCCAGCGAGATTCCCCAATACCCATGGAGGAGGACCCATTCTGGCTGCAGCCTGCCGAGTATGGAGGCCAGGTGATCGACCCCGACCCACTGCAGGAGTTGCCGTCCCCGGGACGATCTGAGATTGATGGCCACGAGGAGGGCGATGCCATGGATACAGATGAGGTGGATCTAGAAGAGGACCCCGTGGAGGATTCCGACGAGGAGCCTAAGGAGGACTGAGTTTCTGATGCTGGTCTGGTATTTTGATGTTAGTGAGAGCGTAGGTTAGGCAGCAGGTTGTGGTTTCTTTTTGGAGTCTGTACCTAACGCTTGATATGTATATAATGCTGTTTGTTTTTACCTTGTCTATGCTACCCTTTGCTATGCATGCTTGTGTGTGTTGGTTAAGAGGCACGCTTCCACAGGTTCGTAAATTTACTGAGGACGTGTCGTCTGGTTACGACGAAGAGATTCATCTTGGGCCGTCGAACTTTTGAAACCAGGCGAGCGCGAGGTGTATCTTCCGCAGGGACGGGATGCTGCGCTCCCGAATGGGGATCCGGGGCGTGACAGCTAGTCTTTTCGTTCTTGCACATTGCCACATTTGCATGGTGTTTACACAGATTCATGGTTCATACATGACTATTCTGCATGTTTAATTTGTTAATTTTGACTTGGAGCATAAACTGTACACGATGCATCGAAAATACAAAATGGGGCACGACAGGACGATGAAAGGCAAGCCATTTCCACATACGTCCTGTATTTAATCCACAGTGAGTTACGCGTTCTCCAAGGCAATGAGTTTTCTCGCAAAAGATACGATAGCCGAAGTGAAGGAGGCATTCCTTCTCCGTCCCAAACACTTCAGGTAACCATTGACGACCCATTTGAGCGGCGATTTCATTTTGCAACCCCTGTCAAGAACCACCCCACATCGGGGGCCAAATGGAGGTAGTTCTAGCAGTTATCATGGTTAGAAATTTTCTTGCTTGGACTAATACCAATCTTCGAGTGTTTCTTTGCATTTAACTCGAATTTTAATTCAAGTGTTTTAGGATGACAAAGAGCATTCGTTTCTCTATCCTACACAGACATCCTTTGCATAGCCCAATTGAGCCTAGAAATTCATTTCACAAGCCCTTGTTGGTGATCGTTGCTCATTCCAAAGAAGGATGGCGCTTTCCCCAAAGAGCAGAATCAAAGAAATCGGGTCAACAATGAACCCTCGAAATGAGCTTATGTCATGTGCTAGACTTTTCATGTAATGTCTAGTATCAATTTTTGAAAAATCATCTTGTCAAAAAGAAAAACAAGTGTAGCCTAAAAAATGGGCCTGCTCCCAAACAAAAGGGAGTCGGGAGTAAGAAAAGCAAGGGCTACTCCAGAAATCTGGGGCAGAAAAAGCAAAGTGCCTATCAAAAGCAAGGCCAATGCCCATTCATCTGTAATATACCTCTGATTTTGAGAACGCTCAAAAGAGAATTCTCCAAAGAAGTCAATTTACAATTTCCAGCAAAAGAATTATCACCCCTCAGCCAATGGTGGTATTCATTGAAGACAAATTCAGGAAGGTCAAAGATCGGTGACAAGACTGCAATGATCACCAACACCAAGCATTTCTCATATATTTTTCTGAGCCAAAATGAGCCTTTCGTTTCTAAGTCCTAACTCCCAACCTACGAAAGTCTCTTCTGATTAGAGCACTTGAATTAACGTAAGAGTTGAATGATTTTAAGCATCGCTCGAAGAAGTTCGAGCAAAACTATTTCTCTCTCATTTTTGCAGGGTTCTTGACTTGTAAACCCGGAGCAGATAATGAAGACATTTTTTGTTAGTGGCCTTGACTCAAAAGAGTCCCCTTTGGTAAGCCTTGACCCAGCCTACATTACGGTCCTAATCAAGACCTCCAAATCGGCTTGATCTTATCAATTGCGAGATTACTCAGACCCTCGCTGAATGCGATGATGGTAAGGTTGAGTGATTTCTTTTCAAATCCTGCAATCAGGATAAACAGCCTTTCTCGAGAGTGAGAGAAAGCCCTTTCGGACTGAAGTCCCCATTCAGGTTACATTCGAGGTATTCATAACGTGATAACCTCCCTGGACAGAATTGGAAATGCAAACTCGACAGAATAGTCATACATGATCCACATTATGAGCATACACATACAGTTTTAATCATTGCAAACTCAACTGAATGGTTTTGCATGAACCGATGAACTCATTGATAAAAATGCTTGCACATGTTACCTCTGACACTGTCTGACAGGTAGTGCATTCCTGATAGTCGAGTTACCCTCCGAGGTCTCGAAATTCATCCAAGGGCTATTGAACAAACAAACCCTGTTGGCAAATATTCGCCAAGCATTTTCAGGTGAGTATATCTTCAGCCTGAACCTTCCAATTCTGATGATTGTCTGGGTGCTCAAATCTATTGCAGCACATAAGGTCATTCAGTGAGCAAGCAGACATGATACAATCAGTCTGTCTATGCCTCGATCATTAACTCAGAAGATCCAGGTAAGTCTTCTGAACCCTTGCGACTCATGATCAACATGCGCTCATGAAGTCTTCATCAGCTCACGATTGATATAATCTCGTGTTCTCAAGCTTTATCAAATCATGATTGACCAACTCTCGTGATCTTGATCTCAACATGCCTCGCTTGCACAAAAAATGCAGCACGGCCTCCTATCTTCGAAGACTTTACCTGCACCAGAAGGCGGTACAGCTTCATTTCTCAAAGACCTCATCTGCGCAAGAAAGCAATACGGCCTCAACTTCAGGCGAAATGCCATCTCTGGAGACCTTCCATTGGAAACCCCAATACGAAACGGTCCATCTTCAAAGTCCTGAAAAGCGGGCACCAATCAGGCAAAATGTCATCTCTAGAACCCTTCCATCGGAAACCTCGATACGAAATGGTTCATTTTCAAGTCCTGAAAAGCAAGCACCAATTAGGCGAAATGCCATCTCTGGAACCTTCCATTGGAAACCCCAATACTGCAAGGTCCATCTTCAAGTCCTGAAAACCAGACACCAATTAGGCGAAATGCCATCTCTGGAACCCCTCCATTGGAAACCCCAATACGGAATGGTCCATTTCAAGTCCTTCTTACAGGCACCCAAAAGTCCTTCTTACGGGCACCAAAGTCCTTCTTACAGGCAACCAAAAGTCCTTCTTACAGGCACCAAAGTCCTTCTTACAGGCATTTCCATGGGGTGGCCTACCATACGGGTCAAATTTCAATCAGTAGAATCCTTCCAATAGGAATCTACCATGGGGTGACCTACCATACGGGTCAAATTTCAATCAGTAGAATCCTTCCATTAGGAATCTACCATGGGGTGACCTACCATACGGGTCAAATTTCAATCAAAGTTTAATAAGTAGAATCCTTTCGTTAGGAATCTATCATGAGTTGACCTATCATACGGGTCAAAATGCAGGCGAATCCTCTAAACAGGATAGATCGCCAATAGATTCCTTTCACTAGGAACTCTATAATGGGTTGACCTACCATACAGGTCAGAGCTCATCCTCCTCGGATTATCCTCTGAGTGAACATTTGGGTGTCTATTCAAAGTGCATTCATGTCAGGCAACGGCCATACGATGGGCAGGTAAGTGCCAGGTAACCTCTCCACTCTAGCTCTCCCTCACTTCATAGAAGCCTCCTCAAGCCGGAACTGGATCAGAACTTGCAATGTGGGGTATTGGAGATCAATTGTCACGACTCTTTTTATCTCCTTGTGTTGAGTCGATTAGGATTCAGGTGTCGTCTCGTCTTTGAAATGAACCTCTACCGAGCTTCCTTTCAAAGAGGGGCAGCTGTTGACACCTGATTTTTAATCATGTTTTCTCTTTTAAAATTAATACAAAATCTATAAAAATTTGTAAAATTGAAAAATCAATTTTGGGGACCTTGGCCAAGCTTAGGGAATCAATTTTGACCAAAAAATAATTTTTCATATTTTTGGTATTTTTCAGCATTTTTTATTTTCGAAAATTAATAGAAAATCCATAAAAATTGAGAAAATTATAAAATCAACTTTAGAAGCCCTAGCCAAGCCTAGGCAACCATTTTTGAACAAAAAAATAATTTTTCATATTTTTTGAATTATATATATATTTTTAGAAATTAGGAAAATATTTAATAAATAATGGCGTTTGAAGTCACAAAAAAATATGTAAAAATGGTCAATATTTTTCTTTTAAATTCCTTTTCATGTTGGCCATCACAAATTTTAAAAAAAAAAAACCCAATTCGGGGTCGTGTATTTCTTCACGAACATAATCTCGAATCGAGCCTAAAAAATTTAATTTGAGTCAATTTATTTTCATTTTTTCACTTTTAGAAGTTGTGACATTATTCTCTAATATTTTAAATTTTTATCTTGGCCCAATTATACCCAGAATGACTCAATTTTACAAAAGGGCTTTAATTAAATTTTGCGGCAAGAAATAAGCATAAGGGAGATGTGTTGAAAATTTTGAGAAGATTTGGACTTAAAAAAATATTTCTCCGTGGACTGAATTGCAAATACTTAAAATCTCATGGACTAGAGTGCAAATACTTAACATTTGAGGGATTATTTTGTAAATAATAAAAAGAAGAGTTAGTGGAGAAATTAGAATAGAGAAGGAAAGATGGAGAAGAGGAGATAGAGAATGGAAGATGGAGAGGAGGAGATGAAGAAGAGGAGATAGAGAGGAGGAGATGGAGAAGAGAAGATGGAGAAGAATAGATGAGAATAGAGAAGGGAAGATGGAGATGAAGAAGAGTTAGTAGAATGGGAGATAGATATGGAGAATGGAAGATGGAGATGAAAAAGAGTTAGTGGAGAAATTAGAATGTGAGATAGAGATGGAGAATGGAAGATGTTGAAGAAGAAGAGTTAGTGGAGAAATTAGAATGTGAGATAGAGATGGAGAATGGAAGATGTTGAAGAAGAAGAGTTAGTGGAAAAATTAGAATGGAAGATAAATGAATGGGTTATAAAAGGAGGAAGAAGAGAGTTTGGATGGTGGGAATTCTTTGGAGAAAAAAAAATTTGAAGTGTTTGAGAGAGATTTTTTAGGGGGAGAGAAAATTTTGGATGTTTGAGAGAGTTTTGAGAGATTCAAAAAAAATTAGAAAGGAAGAAAAAATCAAAAAAAAGAGAGAGAATCCTTTTTTTCAAAAGAGAGTCTTGAAGATGGTGGGAGTTTAAATCTAGATGTTACCATCCATAATTCCTCTACCGATCAACGCAAGTCACGAGTTCATCCCCATCGTTCGAGCCGCGATCTTGATCCATAAAGTGACACGAGGTCCGAATTCGACAATCAAATCTGTAAAATCAGGTAACAATCCTAACCATTAAATCTTCGAGAATTTTCTTGCCCAAATGAATTGATTTAAATTTCGATTATGTCATGTCGTACTCGTATGTCTCCATATCCACATACCGCATTTGTATTTGTGTTGTCATTAATTTACGCGTATCCACCTAAAAAATGTTTTCCGACTGGCCAATCCTATTTTTGATGTTTCCACCTCCCGATCCTTGAAAAATAACCGTTTTATCCTTCTGGTCAGTTTGACCCAAACTTCTTCCAATCATCCCAAATGAGCTTTCATGAAATAAAATGGTACCGAAAGGGCGTTAGAATGATCTAGCGTAATCAAGTCCCCGAATCTATTTTCTCTGGTTCGCAGAAATAAATTAGTTCTCCCGCTGATTTATTTAGGTTTCTAATCGACCTACCAAAAATGATTAGTGGCGGCTCCAAATCAAAAATCATGCAATCTTTTGCATGAAAAGAACTTAAGTTGCGATTCGGTAGGACTTGGGAGGGTCCGAATTAGGTTAGTCAATTAACCTGATAATCCGTTCACCCGATTTTTTTCGGGTCGCGACAGAGCATAACTCGAGGGACGTTGTGATGAAGTTCAGATGTGAATGGCTGGAGGGGAGGTTCGACGATCTAACAGCTTATATAGCTTTCGAAAGGGACCTGATCGACAACTTAAAACTCGTTGTTGAACACCATGAGATGAATGCAGCCAGGTACAAGGAGAAATGTACTCGCATGTTTTTCAAGCTTGCAGATCTCGACTCCCAGGTCGCTTAGTGTAGGCATAACATTAATTTCATGAAAAGCCAATTGAGTTCTTTTGTAGTGCTTGTCAAGGCTCAATTCGGCTTTACTTTTCCTCCCTAGTGAGTTGTTGTAAAACTCGTTGATGTATGGAATGAAGGAAATATTTCGCATATCTGTGCTTTTATTTTTTCGCCATGTCTTCTCTTCCGCATAGCATGAATGACCTGAGGTACAGGAAATGCTGAGGTTTGACGTTCTCCTTGATGTTCTTCCTTGCTGCTGTAGACGATGATCTCGAGAATATTAAAGAAGCTTTCGACAGCGGACCCCACTAGTCGCTGTTGACACCTGATTTTTTATCACATTTTCTCTTTAAAATTAATAGAAAATCCATAAAAATTCATAAAATTAAAAAATCAACTTTGGGGACCTTGGCCAAGCCTAGGGAATCAATTTTGACCAAAAAAGTATTTTCCATATTTTTAGTATTTTTCAATATTATTATTTTCGAAAATTAATAGAAAATCCATAAAAATTCATAAAATTAAAAAATCAACTTTGGAAGCTTTGGCCAAGCTTAGGCAACCATTTTTGAGCAAAAAAATAATTTTTCGTATTTTTTTTTTGTAATTTTTTAAATATATTTTTTAGAAATTAGGAAACTATTTTATAAATAATAGCATTTGAGGCCACAAAAATATATAAAAATAGTCAATATTTTTATTTTTAATCCCTTTTCATGTTGGCCATCATAAATTTAAAAAATCCAATTCAGGGTCGTGTATTCCTTCACGAGCATAATCTCGAATCGGGCCTAAAAATTTTTAATTTGAGTCAATTTATTTTCATTTTTCACTTTTAGAAGTTGTGACATTATTCTCTAATATTCTAAATTTTCATCTTGGCCCAATTATACTCAAAATAACTCAATTTTGCAAAAGGGCTTTAATTAAATTTTGCGGCAAGAAATGAGTTTAAATTTGATAAGCGATGAATTTCGACTAAGCATAAGAGAGGTGTGTTGAAAAATTTGAGGATATTTGGACTTAAAGAAATATTTTTTCAAGGACTAAATTGTAAATACTTAAAATCTCAAGGACTAGAGTGTAAATACCTAACTCTTACGGGATTATTTTGCAAATAACAAAAAAAGGAGATAGTGGAGAAATTAAAATAGAGAAGGGAAGATGAAGAAGATGAGATGGAGAAGAGAAGATGGAGAAGAGGAGATGGAGAAGAATGGATGGAGAAAATAAAATAAGAGAAGGGAAGATGGAGAAGAGGAGATGGAGAAGAGAAGATGGAGAAGAATGGATGGAGAAAATAAGATAAGAGAAGGGAAGATGGAGATGAAGAAGAGTTAGTGGAGAAATTAGAATGGGAGATATATATGGAGAAGGGAAGATGGAGATGGAGAAGAATAGGTGGAGAAATTAGAATGTGAGATAGAGATGAAGAAGGGAAGATGGAGATGAAGAAGAATTAGTGGAAAAATTAGAATGAGAGATAGAGTTAATGGAGAAATTAGAATGGGAGGTAAATGAGTGGGCTATAAAATGAGGAAGAAGAGAACTTGAAAGGGAAGATTTTTGGGGAGAGAGAAAATTTCGGATATTTGAGAGGGTGAAGAAAAATTTGAGAGAAAAAAAAATACTAAAAAGAGAGAATTTTGAAGATGATGGGAGTTTAAAGCTAGAGGGTTATCATCATCAATTTCTTCATCGATCAAGAATTCATCCCAGATTTGAAGCTAAGTGTCCCTCTACTCTCTTTGATTTTTTAGTATAAACTAGTTCAAATTTTCTACTCTTCTCCCATTTCCCCATATTTGATTTCAGGCAGGAACCAATTATATCCATCAAGCACTTTTCATAATGCCATTGAAGCTAAGTGCTTCTTTCATTGTTCTAATTTGTAATGTGAATTAAATCATATTTGCTCCATTACTCCATTTCTCCATATTTTTATGTCAGGCAAAGGACAACTCCAAGTTAATGGTAAATCCCATGGAGGTGTAAAATTGGCGCTGATGAGCTCTTGAGTGCCCATTAAATTTTCAATTGATTCGTCGATGGATTTCGGCCCGAATTGGCAAATCAATTCGTTTCATTTTAAAGAATTTAAACCCCGGAATGTGAGGGGCAGAGCCCGCTCACTGGAGGTCATTTTAAATTTCTGCAATTTAAATTCCTGCACCTTAAACCCCAAAGGAGAGGGCCAAGCTAAAGCTGAGCTATCCATTGGTGGTCTTATTTATTGTTATTTACTTCCTATAATTTAATTTTTGAATCACTAAACCCCAAAATGAGTAGCTCGCAGCACTGCACAGAAGTCGTTAACTCACTCCCTCTTTCGGCTTCAGGGAAATACTTAATATTTTGAAAATGCCAAAAAAAATGTCACTCACATATATTCCATTTAAGAAAGTGAAAATACAAAAAAAGAACACTCCACTAGAGCCTTAGGAATAAACCAAGCCTGAGTTGCCAAATTATGATATCCATGAAATTAAGGTACCGAAAGGGCATTAGTTTTAATTAACTAGTGTAACCAAGTCCCCGAACTCATAATCTCTGGTTCGTAGAAGTAATTTAGTTTTCCCGCTAATTTACTTAGGTTTCTAATCAACCTACCAAAAATGATTAGTGGCGACTCCAAATTTTAAAACCATTTGAACAAAAAAACCAAAGTCGCGATTTGGTAGAGCTTGGGAGAGCTCAAACTAGGTTAGTTAATTTAATCAATTAATCTGGTAATCCATTAACGTAACAAATGAATTTTAGGTCGCAACAACCGCGTCGAGACCCGTGAGTTGGTCACGTGAATTATGACAACTTGGTCACTGCGCCAATAAATGAATCAAACCACCTGTTGCGTGTCCCTACTGCGCTCATGCTATTTTCTTTCGACGTCCACTTGGTCGTGTCGGTCGCCTGTAGCTTTGGGTGGAATGATTGTGGGCCTTGCCCATTAATAAAATACTGTTCCTCTAATATCTTCCACGTGGTTCGAATACGAGGGAGTTAAAAAATAAACCTTTAGTCAATTTAATCAAAAAGGCGTTGTAATATCGAATTAATATACATGCTTCATGGGTTCTTGATTACACCGCTTATGCTTTTTCGAGAAAAATACAGAAACCCCCCTCTCAATACATTAGGCGTATCCCCAGGCCTGCCAGATACATTCACCGCCTCATCAGAATACATGGCCCATACGTGCTGATTGATCGACACAATTCTATCTCCAAGACTTCTTTGCTTGCCCCTAGGGTAATTGGCTAAGGCATCAGCAATTTCCACTCTTTCGTATTCTTGACGATTATTCCTGATGTATTGCTGAACCCGATTTTGCTCCCGCATGGGGTACCTGTGATCCCTTGTAAAAGTAGAGGAAATAATTAGTATATGATCTAAGAAAGGTAGGTCCATGATCCTAGATCATTTTTTTTTCAATTTTATGAGAAATTAGAGAAATTTTCTTAGAAAAACGAGGGTGAATTTCTCAAAAAGGATTTTCTGGTAGATTTTACGACTTGAAAAATGTGATAAAATGAATTTGCAGGGATAAATTTATTAGGAAAATCTTGTATTCATTGAAGCATTAAAGAAAACCGTGACAAATTCTCTCATTGGTCAACAAAGATTTCCCTAAGGGATTTTTCACATTAATTAATTTAATTTAATTTAATTTTTTTCTTTTTTTCAAAAATGGGCCACCAAAACTAAATACAAGATGAAGTTAGAAAACTTACTTTCACCGTGAAAAATACCATGTACATCACATAGACATGCACATGAACCGTGAGTTTAAATCTTAGCCTACCTATTCTAAAGGTTGACAAATTAAAGCGAAAGACTAACGACAAGGCGACAATCTCGCGCACATAATCAAGATCAGCCGTGATCTCACGACGTAATCAGGATTAGCCGGGCATTCCCACTTCGGCTGCTTGAGCTAAAAATTAAAACCACTGTTTTGGTAATCTTACCAAGCCTGAGGCCTAACTTTTAAAACTCATTTTTCCTAAGTCCTACCGAATCGCAACTTTGGTTTTTGTTCAAATGGTTTTAAAATTTGGAGTTGCCACTAATCATTTTTGGTAGGTTGATTAGATGCCTAAGTAAATTAGTGAGAAGACTAAATTACTTCTACAAACCAGAGATTATGAGTTCGGGGACTTGGTTACACTAGTTAATTAAAACTAATGCCCTTTCGGTACCTTAATTTCATGGATATCCTAATTTGGCAACTCAAGCTTGGTTTATTCCTAAGATTCTAGTGAGGTGTTCTCTTTTTGTATTTTCACTTTTTAGATAGGATGCATGGGTGGCATTTTTTATTTATTTTCAAAGTGTTAAAAATTCCCTGAAGCCGAAAGAGGGAGTGTGTTAACGACTTCTGTGCAGTGTTACAGTCTACTTATTTTGGGGTCTGGTGATTCAAAAATTAAACGGCAAGAAGTTAATGACAGTAAATAAAGACCTCCAATGGATGGCCTAGCCTTGGCTCTGCTCTCCCCTTTGGGGTTTAATGGTGTAGGAATTAAATTGCGGGAATTTAAATAACGGTAAGTAAAAACCTCTAATGGGCGGCCTAGCATTGGCTTGGCTCTTCCCTTTAGGGTTTGATGGTGCAGGAATTTAAATTACAGTAAGTAAAAACCTCCAATGGGCGGGCTAGCATTGGCTTGGCTCTTTCCTTTGGGGTTTGATGGTGTAGGAATTCAAATTGCAAGAAATAAACGACCTCCAGTTGATGCGCTTTGCCTTTCCATTCTGGGGTTTTAGTTCTTTAAAATAAAATACAACAAATTGTTTCAAAAATTTGAACTAAAATCCGTTGACGGGTCGGCTGCAAATTTGATGGGCACCTTGGAATTTGTTTGGGCTCACTTTGCACCTCCATGGAATTTAATATTGATATGGAGTTGTCCCTTTTTTTTTACCTTGAATTTGCTTGCTCGTTGACGAGGATGAACTCTTGATTTATGTTGATCGATGAAGGAATTAGTGATGATAACCCCTAGCTTTAAACTCCCATCATTTTCAAAATTTTCTCTCTCTTTTGGTATTTTCTTTCTCTCAAAATTTTCTTCAATTTTCCAAAACCCTCTCAAACATCCAAAATTTTCTCTCCCAAAAATTCCCCCTTCTAAACTCACTTCTTCCTCCTTTTATAGCCTACTCATCCATCTCCCATTCTAATTTTTCCACTAAGTCTATCTCCCATTCTAATTCCTCCACTAACTCTTCTTCATTTTTATCTTCCTTTCTTCATCTCTTATCTCACATTCTAATTTCTCCACTAACCCTACTTCATCTTCATCTTCCCTTCTCCATATCTATCTCCCATTCTACTAACTCTTTTTCATCTCCATTTTCCATTCTCTATCCTCATCTTATTTTCTCTATCTTCCCTTGTCCATCACCTCTTCTCCATCTTCCCATCTTCATCTTCTCTTCTCTATCTTCTCTTCTCCATCTTCCCTTCTCTATTCTAATTTCTCCACTAACTCTTCTTTTTGTTATTTACAAAATAATCCCTCAAGAGATAGGTATTTGTACTCTAATCCCTGAGATTTTAAGTATTTGCAATTCTGTCCATAGAGAAATATTTCTTTAAGTTCAAATCTCCTCACAATTTTCGACACACCTACCGCATGTTGAATTTAAGCTCATTTCTTGCTATTGAAAATAATGCAAAATTTAATTAAAACCCTTTTTGTAAAATTGATTCATTCTAGGTATAATTGGGCCAAGATGAAAATTAGGAATATTAGAGAACAATGTCACAACTCCTAAAAGTGAAAAATAAAAATAAATTGACTCAAATTGAATTTTTTTAGGCCCGATTTGAGATTATGCTCGTGAAGGAATACACGACCCGAATTGGATTTTTTAAATTTACGATGGCCAACATGAAAAGGGATTTAAAAGAAAATTATTGAATATTTTTATGTATTTTTGTGGCCTCAAATGCTATTATTTATGAAATATTTTCCTAATTTCTAAAAAATATATTTAAAAAATACAAAAAATACGAAAAATTATTTTTTTTGCTCAAAAATGATTTCCTAAGCTTAGCCAAAGCTTTCAAAGTTGATTTTGCAATTTTCTCATTTTTCTTGGTTTTTTTTTTGTGAATGTTTGAAAATAAAAATATCGAAAAATACTGAAAATATGAAAAATCATTTTTTTGGTCAAAATTGGTTCCCTAGGTTTGGCTAAGGTCCCCAAAGTTGATTTTTTAATTTTATGAATTTTTATGAATTTTATATTAATTTTCGAAAATAATTAAAAATCAGGTGTCAACAGCAGTCAACAGGCAATGCCAGCAAATCAATATGCAAAGACTAATGCATGATTCAGTTTGTCTCAAATGATCCCAGTGGATCTTGCCCCCTTATCTCTCCGATTCCCATCAGGGCCCATCCTACAGTGCCACTCGGCATCGTGCCTCAACTCGCATGTGATACGCCTCAGGTTGGCACGCTTATCCCTCCATTTCCCTGCGTAAAGACGCCTCAGGACTCATCCTACATGTCACACCTCTAGGTGACTCATGCCATGCTCACGGTACATGATGCTTAGACGATTTCAACAACGCATTGATCACAGAGCATGCAATCCAGTGGTTTCAAACGCAACGAGGCATAACAATTTAACAATTGTTCTAACAAACCCATACTCATCGGGGTATGCCACAGGTAGAACTGTACTCTACACGAAGTTTCCCAACCAACTGGATTCCATTGGGTACCTCACGTAATTACATTAGACATTTACTTCCTCTTGAAACAGACTCCCAATTAGACTCAATCGTGTTTTACTTTACCCTTAGAACTCATCTGTTTCAGAACACAGTCCAATCCGGCTTGATGGCTCGGCCCAACTTGGTCTTTGCTATTCAACCCTAGCCCAGCATCGAATAACAATTAAAGTTTGAAAATACTTTTTGGGTCTTACTTAATCATATTAACTTTAATTAAACCCAATAAATAAGGCCCAATGATTCTTTCTTAAATTTTAGGCCCATTAAGTGAATTAAGCCCATTTTGGGTCTAAGGCCCGTTTACTATTCACAAGCCCATGATCTAATTATAAATAATTAAATATTTTAAGGCCCATTATTTTTATTAATTTTCGGATGAGGCCCAAGCCCATTTGTTAAGGTAAGCCTATTAAGCCCATTTTAGCATATTTTGGCCCAATTTCAACCCCAAAGCCCATGTACACTATTGGGCCCTAAACCTTTACGTTCGAGACCTTAAATTAGGCCCAATTTCATTGAATTTTCATCCATTTAAGGCCCACCATTGAAATTAAGCCCACAATTTGGCCCAATTAGCTTGGAAATAAACCCCTAAGCCCATTTGCATTCTTTGGCCCATTGTTGTTCACACCTAACCCATCAATGGCAGCCCACAATCACATTTCATGGCCCAATTTTACTCCCTTATCTCACCACACGCTCAGCCCAACACCATAGCCCACTTGAGTCTAATGTCCATTAAGCATAATCACACATTAACTCCCAAATCACCTTCATTAACCTCTAATACACCAATCACACATGTATACAATATGCCTAGGCTAGGAATAGAGGATGTGCTTACCTAGATGGAGTGGAATGGGCGACGACAACGAAGGAGGAACCGGGCGGCCGCTTGAAGCTCACGGCTGACGGGAAGGAGAATGGCGGTTCGGGGCTGGTCCGGCGGTCCTCACGGCTTCAGGGGTCCTAACGAGACATTTCAAGATGTTAGAATGACCGAGGGAACGGTTAGAACGAGCTTGGGCAGCCCGGAGACCTTCGGTGCAATAATGACAACGAACGACGAAGGGTAAAAATGGGTTTGGTCGGCGGCTTTCATGGAGGAACCAGGCCATGGAAATGAGAGGAAAGAGCGTCAAGAGGCTTACCAAGGTGAGGATGGGTCGGTGAGGGTTGACGGTGGCCGGACGGCGATCGGACGATAGCAATGATGGCGACGTGGGTGGCGGCTGAACGGCAGACCGGGAGAGAGAGGGTAAGAGAGTGAAGTCAGGTCGCGGTTGAGATGGCTCTCAAGGCCAAGAAGAAGAAGAAACAAGGGCTAGAGGTGATGGCGGTGGACGGTTGGTACAACGGTGGCGACGGGCGGTGCTCCACGGCGGACGAAGGGGAGGCCGACAGAAAGAAGGAGAAGAAGAAGAAGAAGAAGAAGAAGAAGAAGAAGAAGAAGAAGAGAGGGAGGAGGAGAGAGGGTCGGCCGAAATGTAGGGGAGAGGAGAGAGAGAGAGATTATAGTGATTAAATGAAAATCAAGAAAATCTATAATAGTGAGAGTAGGTAATAGTTTATGTGACATTTGTACTTTGACAAGATGTGAGTGATTGGCTTTGGAAATTGTGCCATGATTGATTGACTGATGTGATGGATTGATTGATGTGACATCCGATTTGACTTGCCTTGATTTGCGTGCCAAATACACTGATTTGGTCCCGAGCGCGAACGAATTTCGGTTTGGATTTGGTTTCGTTCTTTCGTACTTGCTCTCAAAAATCCTAATTTACCTAATTCTAAGGATTGAGCATTTACCAGGGGCATTTCGATAATTTTCCATTCACATCTTGCTTCTCGACGTGCACCGGCTGTCTGCCCTTCGGGCGACGTTTCTGAAACTGAATCTATTTCTTCATTGTGTTTATCTTACTAATTTGATTGTCCAATATCGGATTTCATTTCGTGGTCAATTTCATTAAATACCGACTCTGTCTCAGTCTCAAACCAACGGGCAGCTATTTGGCAAAATTTCCCAAGTAGCATTTCCCCTTCGGTTAGTCATCTTAGGGTAGCTAATCATGGGTGAACGTTGATCAGAGTGTAATAATGAAGTGTTTCCATTCATTTAAAAATTCCGATAAATTGGTCGAATTTTCAAACTGTCACATTTGAATTTTCAGAAAAAGAAGGTACTAATTGGAGTGCTTGAATCTTTTCGAAATTTTAAAAGCCTTAGTGGACTTAGGCAATGAAAATTTCATGGATATCTCGCTTTTGGCGATTTTGTTTGGAACTCTCCTTTAGGTGTTAAATGGTTTTATAGGATTGGAGTTATAAGGGGTGGAGTGTTCGATTAACCCATTTGTATTGCAGGTTCGGGTTGGAATTGTTGGTTTAATTTTACACATTTTTAGAAGCGTTGTTTTAATATCAATTGTTGTACATGCTTTGCATATTCTGAGGATCACGACACCTGCACACATAAGCGTCTAAACCCAAGTCGTGAAATATTTCCTAGGTAATTATAGATAGGGATTGAATATGCAAAGCTCTTGCATCGATTGCGCTTGGGTTGACCATATTTTATCACGCTCATTATTTAAATTGACAATTCTTCCCACTTGTTGTTTGATTGCGTTGGAGGGTAAGGTTGTCGATTTAGATAGTAAGGGCCTTTTAGGTCTATACCCTGTCTCTCCTTTTTATTTTCTAGAGTCCACTCCTCACTCGAGTCATGCGCATGTCTATGTGATTTGCATTTTTCCAAGGTAAAAGTAAGTTTTCTAACCTTATCTTGTATTTATCTCTCCCTCACTGCATGAAAGCATTCTCAAACTGGGTCTAGATTGGAACTTGCTAAGAGGGGTATTGTAGATCAAATGTCACGACTCATTTTGTTTCATTGTGTTGAGTTGATTAGAATTCAGTTTTCATCTAGTCTTTGAAATGAACCTCTAACGAGCTTCCTTCCAAAGAGGGGCAACTATTGACACATGATTTTCAATTACTTTTTTCTTTTAAAATTAATAGAAAATTCAAAAAAATCATAAAATTAAAAAATTAACTTTGGCGACCTTGGCCAAGCATAGGGAACCAATTTTGACCAAAAAATAATTGTCCATATTTTCAGTATTTTTCGGTATTTTTATTTTGAAAATTAATAGAAAATCCATAAAAATTCATAAAATTAAAAAATCAACTTTGAGGACCTTAACCATGCCTAGAGAACCAATTTTGACCAAAAAATAATTTTTTATATTTTTCGCATTTTCACATTTTTTCTTATTTTTAAAAAATAGAAACAGTGCTTGAAAATTAATAAAAAAATAGTATTTAAAGCCATAAAAATGTGAATAAATAGTCAGTATTTTTATTTTTATTTTATCTTCATTTTTTCCAAATAAAATCTGTAAAAATTGATTTGGAATCGAGAATTACTTTGTTAATCTCATTTTCAGATTAAATAAAAAAAATTGTAGAAAATTCATTTCAGCTCGGTACTATTTTATTTTTGCATTTTTGGAGTCGTGACATTGTCCTCTAATAGTCCAAATTTTTATCTTGGTTCAATTATGCCCGAAACAACTCAATTTCTGCAAAAAGTTCTGACCTGCTTAATGAATCTTATCAGAATAATCTGATCTCTCTTGCCGAAGAGTCTGAGTTTTATGTTCTTAGTAAAATATCACATGAAGATGTGGAGCAAGCCACTTTGGCATTTGAGTTGTTCAATTTTGATGCAGTAATTTCAGTGGATGAAAAAATCCTTGCCAATTTTACACAGACTTTCGGTTTGGTAAGCTTCAAAGTATGAAGAGATAATCTCGAAAAAGTGCCCAAACATCAATGGAGAGGAGGGAAGATGTCTGAGTACAAAGGGGCAGACATGGTTGCCAGTGGTACGTTATACTCTTTGTGCTGTCTTGGATCATTTTTGCATCTTGTTTAGTACCTATTCTAGATCATTTAGAATACAAGCCCTCGAATAAGTCATTTGTCTTTGAGCCCATTCACGATGCCTGTGAATTACAAGTGTAATTATGGGCCCAAGAAAGTCTACAGGAAGAACGACATGCTCGGTGAACAACAGGGGAGCTTGTGAAGGCCATCATGGGAGAGAACAAGAAGAAACATGCCAAAAGGAGAGAAGAGTGGAAGAAAAGGTTTATTGGGCACTTTTGGTGGAGGAATTAAATAAAGAAAGAAGTATTTCTCGGTCAAAAAGTGGCCGCACAGCCACCGAAAGAGGGGTCACCAGTCCACTCCAGGGGGGATTTTCGAGAGACAGATAGAAAGGGGGGAAGGAGAGAACGACAAAACGACTTCCCACTTTCGGCGGTATAGTTGGACACTGAATTCAAACGTATGCATGAAGAGTGGAGAAAAGGCACTAAGAAAGAGGGCTTTGGGGGACAACAAACCAAAATATGAGTAGAAAATGGATAGTGGAGGAGACAAAAAATAGGGACTTTCGGTGGGTAGTGGAAGAAGTAGGTACAGGGAATGATTAAGAAAAACGGTGGGGGCCCTCTTTCTTCCTGGAGATTCCCATTCTTCAATTTCACGGGGTATGAACAAGGGAGGCCCTTCCAACGGAGACCGAACAGAAAACCTCAATCTGGCCCCTCTTCCCTCCTCTCTTTAAAAAAATCGGTCTCTCTCTTCAACACCAGGGGTGGACTTCGAAGAAACCATTTTTCTTTCATCGATGGTATGAATTTCATGGCCTCGGTTTCCCATCACAGAATACCCTGAAGATCTTATCTTTCTTGAAGCCTCGTGGAATGAACTATCGCTCGGAATTTCTATGCGATTCCCCCCCTTCAGCGAGGAGACGCAGTTTAGATCAAGCGTGGGGCCTTGAACAGGCGAAGAGAGCTCGAAAACCTGGTCGAAGAACCTCTCAAATTAGAAAAACGTCCCTCCCAAGTCCTACCGAATCGCAACTTTGGTTTTTGTTCAAATGATTTTAGAATTTGGAGTCGCTACTAATCATTTTTGTAGGTTGATTAGAAAACTAAGTAAATTAGCGGAAGATCTAAATTACTTTTACGAACTAGAGATTATGAGTTCAGGGACTTGATTACACTAGTTAATTAAAACTAATGCCCTTTCGGTACCTTAATTTCATGGATATCCTAATTTGGCAACTTAAGCTTGGTTTATTCCTAAGGCTCTAGTAGAGTGTTCTCTTTTTTTGTGTTTTCACTTTTTAAATGGGATGTATGGATGGTATTTTTTTTGGCATTTTCAAAGCATTAAAAATTTCCTGAAGCCGAAAGATGGAGTGTGTTAACGACTTCTGTGTGGTGTTACCACCTCCAACAAGTGGCTCGGCCTACTCATTCTGAGGTTTGACGATGTAGGAATTAAATTGCAATAAATTAAATGACGATAAATAAAAAACCTCAAATGGATGACCTAGCATTAGCTTGGCTCTCCCCCTTTGGGGTTTAATGTATAGGAATTAAATTGCAGGAATTTGAATTGCAGGAAGTAAGACCTCCAATGGACGGCCCAGCCATGGCTTAGCCCTCTCTTTTGGGTTTAATGTGCAGAAATTAAATTGCAAAAATTTAAATTGCAGTAAATAAAGACCTTTAATGGACGGCCCAACCTTGGCTTGGCCCTCTCTTTTAGGATTTAAGGTGCAGAAATTAAATTGCAGTAAATAAAGACCTCCAATGGTTCTTGATTTTCTATGAATTTTCTAAAATAAAAATACCGAAAAATACTAAAAATATGGAAAATCATTTTTTTTGTCAAAATTAGTTCCTTAGGCTTGGCCAAGGTCCCCAAAATTGATTTTTCAATTTTATGAATTTTTGTGGTTTCTCTATTAATTTTAAAAGGGAAAAGATAATTAAAAATCAGGTGTCAACAATGAGTGGATTATAAAATGAGGAAGAAGTGAGCTTGAGGGAGGGATTTTTTGGAGAGAAAATTTTGGATGTTTGAGAGGGTTTTGGGAGATTGAAGAAAAATTTGAGAGAAAGAAAATACCAAAAGAGAGAGAGAATTTTGAAGATGATGGGAGTTTAAAGTTAGGGGTTATCATCGTAAATTCTTTCATCGATCAACATAAATCAAGAGTTCATCATCGTCAACGAGCAAGCAAATTCGAGCTAAGTATTTTTATTTATTCATTTATTTGTGGTTTTAGTCGCAAATTAGCACAAATTGTATACATTTTCTCCATCTCTCTATTTTCTCATATTTTTATGTCAGGCAAAGGAAAACTTCAAGTCAATAGTAAATACCATGGAGGTGCAAAGTTGGCCCAGACAAGCCCTAAATGTCTATCAAATTCTCAACCGACCCGTAGATGAAGATTAGCCTGAATTGTTGAATCAATTCGTTGTTTTTTATTTTAAAGAATTCAAACCCTAGAATGGAGAGGACAAAGTCCATCCACTCGAGGTCGTTTAATTCCTGCAATTTAATTCCTGCACCATTAAACCCCAAAGGGAAGAGCCAAGCCAATACTTGGCCGCTCATTGGAGGTTTTTACTTACAGTTATTTAAATACTTGCAATTTAAATTCTGCACTATTAAATCCCAAAGGGAAGAGCCAAGCCAATGCTAGGCCGCCCATTGGAGGTTTTAGTTACCGTCATTTAAATTCCTGCAATTTAATTCAAGATGAATTAAATTGCAGAATGGAGAGGACAAAGCCCATCCAGTGGAGGTCGTTTATTTCCTGTAATTTAATTTCTACACTATTAAACCCCAAAGGGAAGAGCCAAACCAATGCTAGGCTGTCCATTAGAAGTCTTTACTTACCATCATTTACATTCCTGCAATTTAATTCTTACACCATTAAACCCTAAAGGGAGAGCTAAGCCAATGCTAGGCCATCCATTGGAGGTCTTTACTTGCTGTCATTTAAATTTCTACAGTTTAATTCCTGCACCATTAAATCTTAAAAGGGAGAGAGCCATGCCAATGTGAGGCCACCCTAATTTTTCATTTTCAAGGTGAATCATGTTTCATTGTAGAAGGTAAATACCTGTATGGGCCGTAATGGATTCGAATGCCTTGACAATTATAAGAATTCACTCTTTTAAAGAGTTCAGGTTGAAGATATACTTACCTAAAGATTTAGAAGAAACTCCTAGTGGTTTCTCGACAACTGGACTTGTTCATTCAATAATTACCAAATGAATTTCGAGACCTCAAAAGGTAATTCGAACATCAGGAATGCGTTACCTATCTGGTAATGTTAGAGGTAACATGTGCAAGCATTTTTATCGATGAGTTCATTAGTTCATGCAAAACTATTTAACTGAGTTTGCAATGATCAGAAACAATATGCGTGGTAATTCATGATGCATTCAATCAAAATGTGAATAATGCATAACTATTCTGTCAAGTTTGCATTACCAATTTTATTCAAGAAGGTTATCATGGTATGAATGCCTCGAATATAATCTGAATAGGGGACTTTAGTGCGAAAGGGCTTTCTCTCATTCTCGAGAAAGATTGTTTATCCTGATTGCAGGATTGAAAAGGAATCACTCAATCTTACTATCATCGCATTCAACAAGAGTTTGAGTAATCTCGCAATTGGTACAACCATGCCGATCTAGAGGTCTTGGTTAGGATCATAATGTAGGTTGGGTCAAAGGCTTAACAAAGGGGACTCTTTTGAGTCAAGGCCGTCGATAGAAAAGTCTTCATCAACTCTTCGGGTTTACAAGTCAAGAACCCTACAAAAATGACAGAGAAATAGTCTTGCTCGTACTTTTTTGAGTGATGCTTAAAATCTTTCAACTCTACGTTAGTTCAAGCGTCTTAATCAGAAAAGACTTTCACGGGCTGTAAGGTAGGTTAGGATTGGGGGGTAAGGGAAGTAAAAAGGCTTATTTTGGCCCAAAAAATATATAAGGTGAGTTTGATGTTGGTGATCATTGCATATTTGTCACCAGTTTTCAGCCCTTTAAATGGTCCTTCCAGAATACCATCGTTTCATGAGGATGGTATCAATTTCTACTGATACCGTCGTTGCTTTCGAGCGACGTGAGTTTCAACTGTATATTTTGCAATCTGACTCCTTCAACCAATTTTTTCTTGCAATCAGATCCCGTTGGGGATTTACCGAAGGAGATAGTATGCCTTTACTTAGTTTTCAAAGGCATTTAAAAATGAATATTGATTTAAATGGGCATTACCTTTGCTTTTGACTGGTACTTTGCTTTTTCATGCTTAGGGACTGACTTTTCTTCTTTTGGTCCCATTTTTTTTTTGCCTTTTCGTCAATTTCTGTTTTGTTTAGGAAAAGAATTTCTAAAAATTGTGCCATATACACATGTATATCAAAGATTTAGCGCACTTGAAGAGTTGACTTGGGACTTCTATATAGACCAATTTCTTCTGACTTCTTCTACTTTAAGGTGTCGCCATCTTCATCTTGGAATGAGTAATGATCACCAACAGGGCTTTTAAGAAAAGAATATGCAGGCTTAATTGGGCAATGCAAAGGATAAAAGTGGATTGGATGGAGAATTGAATGCTTTTCGTCATCCTAAGGCATTTGAATTATCGTGTGAGGTTAAAAGCAAAGAATCACTCGAAAATTGATGTTAGTTCGAGTAAGAAAATTTCTAACCATTTACCTCATGAAATTGCTGGGGCTATGCTTATTTGGCCCTGATGTTGGATGATTCTTGATAGGGGTTATGAAATGAAACCGCTACTCAAATGAGTTATCAATGGTCACCTGTAGTATTTAGGATAGAGAAATGAATGCCTCCTTTCTTTCGGCTATTGTACCTTTTGCGAGAAACCCATTGTTTTGGGGAATGCGGAACCTATTTAGCACTTGACTCACTGTGGATTAAAATGTATGATGTATATGGGAGTGGCTAGCCTGTTATCATCCTATCAAGCCCTATTTTACACATCCGGTGCATCATACGTGATTTATGGTCCAAGCCAGAATTGGTAATATAAACATACAGAAGAGTCATGCATAAATCATGGAATGTGCAAACACAATGCGAATGTGGCAATTTTTAAGCATCATATATGTTTAAGAAATGTGCAAGAGTATCAAGAATGGGAGAATTTGAATTCCCCCTGGGCCTGTGAACAGATCGAACAAATAGAAAGCCTATTCCTTAAGTCGAGGAGTGGCCTGTCTCTGATTTTGCCCCTGTACAATGATATGCATGGGTGAAGTGAAGCACTTGGGCCTTATTGGCGACCGTCACGGTCGTTGATCGAATGCCCCGATTTGTCCTCATTTTCATTAGAACGGATCTTTTTAGATGATCGTAACTTTTCTTTTTAACGCCTTGTTAGTGTAAATATTTCATATAAAAAGGAAAGGAAACATGTTAGTCTGTATCAGAAGGGGATAGATTGGAAACGATACTACTTTACCATTCATCTTGAACGCCTTGCATGAATCTTTTACCAGTTTTGCTGGATTGAGTTTTCCTTGACTTTTGTTGGACACTTTACCGTTAAGCCAAGATTGTGGTAAAACGCTGACTTCGGTGCTGTTTTTCGAGTATTCCTGTTCCTTACTGCAAAAAAGGAAACATGCAAAAGACTGCGTTATTCATTCACAAGATTTACAATATTCCCTGACTTTGGGGATCGAACTCGGACCGCCTTGAACCATTGTCATTCCTTGTGCCATCAGGTCCATTGGACCGTAGGTGTTCATGGGGTTTTTATTTCAAGGGTTGTTGATCCTCGGAACAGCATGGCCTTGTTGTATTGCCTTGGGTCATTTCACGTCCCGATTCTTTTCAAGGTAAATTACAATCCCTGTTAAGAATGGAATAAAACAATTCAGGACTCGAGATGATTATGGGTAAATTAGAACGATACAAAATTACCCGTCTCTGAGATTGCTCACGTTTTTCGCTTGTATTCCCTTTTTCTTTGAAGCTTTTCATCCAGTGATAATGTCCACGGATTGATTTACCCCCAGTTTAGTATGACTAAGGAATTTTGTTTTTGGGTACAGCTGTATTATCGGGTGGCTTCGCAAATTCATGAAAATAAAAGGGATCTAATTTAAAACTAGAGCAATTCGAGGGTAAATTGAAATGATACGGAGTTACCTTTCAGGTTTACGTGGATTTTTACTCGCCATCAATTCGTCACGGGTTTGGTGAAGTGGCAGATTCGAGCATTTAATAGGGAGGAAGAGAGATTACTACTTCTCGCTTATGCCTTAATTTCAGACATTGATAGAAGTAGAAAACGTGCAAGGAAACGAAGCATATGCATTCGTTCGGGTTTAATCTTCCTTCCTTTTCAGGCTCTTTAGTGATCAGCTAGCCTCGCTTTGGATCGGATACTCATCAGCTATGTTGAAGGACCCGTGATCACCAGCTTCGAAATACAGACTCTGTGTGCACGTTAGAGCCCTGGTACTTCATCAACATCAAATTGGTTGATAATAGCGGCGATCTTGTCGTCAACGCTACTTGCTTGGTGATGATGCATCCCCTCCTCCTCAGAAGGCATCAATGCTAGCTCCATCGGCTCGGTCTTTTTTTATCTTGCCCCAACAGAACTTGATCCTACTATGAACTGATCTAACTCACCTCTCAAACGGGTATTTTTGACCCTTAGATATTGCCTTTCGTCGAGTGTAAGGAGGCTATTGTAGTAGGGGCATGTGACGAAATCAAAAGCTTCTTTATATATCTTGTTCTCCGCTCGGAGCTTTTCATTTTTAGCTCTTAAAAATTAGACCTCATTGCACTCATATCGAGTCTTCATTTGGGTTCGCCTAGTTTGAAACCAGAACTTGACTTGTGAAAGTTTCTGTCCAAGCTCTTGACTCAATTCCATTCTCTGTTTGCCGTCTGGCATAGGGCACATTTTGAAGAAATCCTCAAACTTTTGTATTTGCTCTTCAGTATGGCGACGGTAACGCTTCTTTTGACCCTTACTATTGTTGTCCTTATCCTTATCGAGATCTTGGACATCGTCGGCGGAAGGGCTAGGCTCCATGGTCTGAATCCCAAACATGGTCTCGAACTCTTCCTCTCCCATATTCAACAAGTAACGATAGCTCTCGAGGGTGTTGGGCTGAGATATCTTCGATTTGGTTAATGATTTCTCAAGATTTGCTATTTCTTCTTGTGTCTTCACTCTCTCTAGATTTTTTTGAGCGATCGTGTATGCTTTAGGCCCCTCTTCTAAGCACGGATGAGGATTATCAAGATGACATCTCTTTTAAAATTAGACGTGGGTTTAGCAATTGTATTGCTTTTCCCAAGAGTTCTGTTTGTATCCCTTGCTTAGCTCAACTTTCTTTCATCTTTTTATGGTAGGGGCCTCTGTCGTTATCTCCACCGTCGATTTGCTGGCGAGTTCTCCAATAAAGCCGAGTCGTATCTCCTTTTCTGCCAAAAATGTCTTTGTCTCCCACTCAGCTTGCCTTTTTCATCCTTCTTTTTTTTTCAAAGCGATGGCATCTCGTCCAACTTTTCCGCAAAGACGTCGAATTTGCTTGGCTCAAGGTCGCCGCTTGACTAGAATTCGAGCCAGCGAGGGTGTTGCTGACAAATAATGGCAGATAGGAAAGTCTGGCCAATAAAGGCTGCCCTTGTGAAGTCAATATTAAACTTGGAGCAAATTATCATCTTCGCATTTCAATCCTCCGCTTCACCTCTCTCCTCTTCTCTTTCGTATTCTGCTCGTCGATCTTGATTCTCTCCTCTATCTTTTAACGACAATGGCCAATCTTCCACACAAATCTTCCTGGTTGAAGTCATGTTTAGATGGGAGAGATTTTACCATCTTCTTGACCGAGGCTATATTTACATAGCCTATCATCCGAGTGTCGAAGCTGAGATTCTTGGTCTGTTCAGGGAGATAAATGCTTTTTTAGTCGAAAGCACCAACTTAGAAAAAGAATACAAGGCATTCCCACATGTCTTCATCAATTTTCTGGAAGCCTGTCGGAACACCTAGCAAATGGTTACTTTAGCTCACGTTGTGAAGGCACGCTACCAGGATCGATCTGAATGCCTAGAGTTTGCAGAACACTCCGTGGCTTGGTATAAGAAAGCCGTCAAATCTACTGATGAATGGGTCTTGATGTTGATCTATGAGAGAGAGAATCTGGTGGAGGGACTAACCTTGAACCAGACTTACTTTGAGTATAATCCAAGTGATATCGCGATGAAGTTCAGTTGTGAATGGCTAGAGGATAGACTTGATGATCTAACGGCGAATATAGCTTTCGAGAGAGACCTAATCGATAGTCTGAAACTCGCCATTGAACATCATGAGGCTAGTGCGGCAAGGCACAAGGAGAAATGTACCCGCCTGTTCTTCAAGCTTGCGGACCTCAAATCCCAAATTGCTCAGTGTAGGCAGAGCATCAACTCCATGAAGAGTTAGTTAAACTCTTTTGTGATGCTCATTAGGGCTCAGTTTGGCTTTACTTTTCCTCCCCAGTGATCTATTGTAATACTCCTTGATGAACGAAATGAGACAAATGTTTCACATGTTTGTGCTTTTATATTTTTTTTCGCCATGTCTTCTCTTCCGCATAGCATGAATGATCTAAGGTACTGGAAACGCTGAGGCTTGATGTTCTTGTTAGCCTCGGTAAACGATGATATCAAGAACATTAAAGAAGCATTCGGCGGTGGCCTCCACCAGCCGCCTAGAGAGCCGCGCTTAATCATGTAACTTACTAAAGTTGTAACCACTCGATCAGTGTCCCAGTAAATGAATCGGGCCACCTGCTGCGTGCCCCACTTTACTTATGCTTGTCTCTTTCGACGTTCACTTGTGTGTGTCGGTCGCTTGTAACATTGGGAGAAATGCCCAAGGGCCATGTTCAGCAATAAAATATCGATCCTCTAAAATCTTCCATGTGGTTCGCATCCGAGGAAGTTAAAAGGTAAGACTTTGGTTGATTTACTCAGAAAGATATCACAAGGTCGAGTTGACATACTCGCTTCATGGGTTCTGATTATACAGTCTGTGTTTTTTTCTTCGACAAAATACAGGAACCCCTTTCAATACATTAACAATGCCCCCGTGTTTGATCTGTATAAATCCATCGTTGTATCGAAATACACAACCCATACAAGTTCAGTGATTGACATAATTTTGTCTTTCAAAGGTGGACTTCTTCACTTGCCCCCTGGATTAACGATTAATACTTTGGTATTTTTTTCGTCTTTTCATATTTCTAAAGATTATTCTGATGTAAATTAAAAAACCTAATTTTGCTCTCGCCTGTGGTACTTATGATTCCCCTGCAGAAGAAAAAAGCATAATTAGTGTGTGACGCAAGAGAGGTCGGCCCATGACTCTTACTTTAGTCCAATTTTATTTTCGCGAAATTAGAGAAAGTTTTCTTAGAAAAACATGGGTGAACTTCTCAAAAAGAATTTTCTCGCAGGTTTTTATAACTTGAAAAATGTGATGAATCCTCTTGACAAATTCGTGTAATTTAATTCATGCACCATTAAACCTTAAAGGGAAGAGCCAAGCCAATACTAAGCCGCCAAAGGGAGGTTTTACTTACCGTCATTTAAATTCATGTAATTTAATTCCTGTACCATTAAACCCAAAACGAGAGAGCCAAGCCAAGGTTAGGCTATCCATTGGTGGTCTTTATTTATTGTCATTTACTTCCTGTAATTTAATTTTTGAATCACTAGACCCCAAGATGAGTAGGTTATAGCACTGCACAGAAGTCGTTAACTCACTCCCTCTTTTGGCTTCAAGGAAATATTTAATATTTTGAAAATGAAAAAAAATGTCACTCACGTACATTCCATTTAAAAAAGTGAAAATATAAAAAGAGAATACCCCACTAGAGGCTTAGGAGTAAATTAAGCCTAAGTTGCCAAATTAGGATATCCATAAAATTAAGGTACCGAAAGAGTATTAGTTTTAATTAACTGATGTAACCAAGTCCCCGAACTCATAATCTCTAGTTCGTAGAAGTAATTTAGTCATCCTGCTAATCCATTCACCTGATCAATAGGAAATTTTTTAGGGTCGCGACATCCGACAGGAACTGAAGTTGGGGTATTTCCTTTCATAAAGCTCAACGCTAAAGGCCTAAAGTGGTTCTTGACCTCATTTAGAGACTTGAAAGGTTTTTCTCCCTTCCAGCATACTGGAAGAGACTTATCCTCATCTGCATCTTTCAGAGGCTTCCCGTTTAAATTTTCCTTTACTATCATATAAGAGTTCCGCAGGTCCTGCTGCGTAGTACTTATCCAATGAACTGGCTGACAATGGTACCTACGCAATTTTCGAAGAAGAGACGAGATCATCTCCAAAGAAGAGGAAGCCTCCGCCTCGAGCACTCAAGCAGTGACCAAGTACGTTGCGTATTGCATTGAGGCTACTTAATTAAGAGAGGATGCTAGCTTTACCATTGCCAAGGCCAAGGACACCATCGGTAGGAGGTGGACGGTAGCGAGCTCGTTGGTCTGGAGTTTCCACGGTGGGGTGACGACGAAGGTAGAGGCAGAGTCGACGTCGACTATGAAGAGGGAAACGGAGAGGGCGATTGAGGTGCAGACGAAGAGGACGGAGTCGAGGGCTGAAGCGAGGGGATGACTCTTGGTCGCGAATGGGAGGGTGCTCTGGTTGAAATCGAAAGAGTTCCCCCGTCAAGGAATTGGCTAGAGAAAGGGGATGACGAGGGAGGCCTCATGGAAGGAGAAGATAGAATTAGAGGGCTTGGGAAGGTGGCCATGAGAACATGAAAAAGAAGAGAAGGATCGAGCTACGAAGGAGCACGAGAGCAGAGAATGGGAAGCCCCTGCCACTACTATTTTTTTTTTTTTAGGTTTCAACTTCTTCGGGACCTCTGGCTTTCACCCCCCGGGTTAAATCACCAATCAGGTGATATGTAAACACCGAAGCCATTCCTAATCAACCAATCTCAGTGAAATCAAACCAGCAGAGTCAAAGGATTCGTGAGTTGTATGGACAATAGAGATAAAAATTCTAACCCTATCAGATATAGCTTCATCGTTTTCTAGATGGCCAAAGAAATTGGGCAAAGAGAACAATTCTCAGAAGCAACACCGAGAAATGGGATCTAATAAAAACTCGAGGAATGGCAGATGGCAGCTAAAGAATCGGTGACCGAGCACTAGTCATAACCGGGAGTAGAGGAGAATTAGGAGGAGATTGATGACGGTCATGGGCAGGATCGGCTTCATCCCCGAGGAGAGACAATTCGGCCATTAGAGAGGGAAATAATCTAGTGCATCCTTTGGTCAAAGTTTTTTTTTTCGCTGCTGTAACGAATCTAGTGTTGCTCCCCTCCTCTATTTTTTTAGAGGGGGGAATCATCCCCCTCATTTTGCTCGTCCTCCCCTCGAGCTACACTTGGCTTTTTTTCTTTATTGGCCTCCACCTCATCCATTTTCACCGAAACCCCACAACTTCTTGTAGAGTCTCCACCAAAAACAAAAATCCTGCCCCAAAACCGAACTAGCTAGCCTCGTTTTTTCTTGTCTGCCATTTTTTATTATTTGCCATCGAAAGCCTATTTTAAGTGGACTCTCCCTCAGCTTTTTTCAGTGCTGACCGTGATGATTCCCCCTAAACCCGTTGCCAATCATTCCTCTCTTTCTCTGAACAATTTCGTTCAAATTATCTTCTCTCTGAAGTATCTCACGAGCCTTTGTCTAACGCAAGAACAGACAAACTGCGAGGAATATAGACGTTACCAACTATTTTGGCAATAATTTTCAAGGGTCTCTGAATTCCATGCAAAATGTTTCCCAATATTGCAGGACCCAACTCCACGGATAGAGGTTTATGCGTTCTCAGCACAGAAATACATTTCAAATGGCAAATTGAACTTTGAAAAATTGAATGCAACATAAGTAGACGCACTATCAAGCCATTGAAAAATTTGGACTATTGGAGGATAATATCACGACTTCAAAAATGCGAAAATTGAAAATTACAACGCTAAAATGGATTTTCTAGAAATTTTTTAAATGACCTAAAAATGAAATTAATAAAGAAACTCTCAATTCCAAATTGAATTTTTCAAAATTTATTCGGTCACAATAAAGAGAAAATAAAAATAAAAATACTGACTATTTATTCACATTTTTATGGTCTCAAATGTTATTTCTTTATTAAACATTTCCCTAATTTTTGAAAATTATTTTTTGGTCAAAACAAATTCTCTAGGCTTAACAAAGATCCCCAAAGTTGATTTTTCAATTTTATGAAGTTTTTTTTATGGATTTTCTATTAATTTTTGAAAATAAAAATGCCGAAAAATACTGAAAATATGAAAATCATTTTTTGGTCAAAATTGGTTCCCTAGGCTTGAAGGTGCCCAAATTTGAATTTTTAATTTTATGAATTTTTATAGATTTTCTATTATTTTTGAAAATAAAAATGTCGAAAAATATTGAAAATATGAAAAATCATTTTTTGGTCAAACTTGGTTCCCTAGGCTTGGCTAAGGTCCCCAAAGTTGATTTTTCAATTTTATGAATTTTTATGGATTTTCTATTAATTTAAAATAAAAATCTCGAAAAATATTGAAAATATGAAAAATCATTTTTGGTTAAAATTGTTTCCCTAGGCTTGACCAATGTCTCCAAAGTTGATTTTTCAATTTTATGAATTTTTATGGATTTTCTATTAATTTTAAAAGAGAAAAAGTGATTGAAAATCAGGTGTCAACAATTTCACATGGAAATTTTCCTGTACAACTGTCCTTTCGTAGATATCCAACCAATTCCATTGGGATGGAAAGAGGTACTAGTGGAACTTACTACTGAAATTCTGGCTGACCTAACTCAAAAGAGGTATGTATTTCTTGCATAAGTTTACCTGAATTTCAATGAGAATTGACACTTCCAGAAGTAAATCAGTTCTCTCAAACATGGATAGGGACTAGAAATATGGATATTATATAATAATTGAATTCCATGTGATTTCTCTAATTGCTCCCATTGAGAGGAAGAAATTGTGGTTGATTGATATTAAAAGAGTCGGTTATGCTTCTGCTTTGGAGTGATAATTCTAGAATATGATGTTTCTTTCTATTCCTTTGGTTCTTGTTTGTTTGTAGAGTTTTAGGAATAAACCAAGCTTGAGTTGTCATATTAGGATATCCATGAAATTAAGGTACCGAAAGGGCATTAGTTTTAATTAACTAGTGTAACCAAGTCCCCGAACTCATAATCTCTAGTTCATAGAAGTAATTTAGTCCTCCCGTTAATTTACTTAGGTATCTAATCAACCTACCAAGGGTAAAACTGGTAAAGGAGTTGCGCGAAGCACTCAAGGGTAACTCAGTATCGTGTCCAGTTCATCATTTCTGGTACTGGCTAACATGTCTCCTTCCTTTTTACAGGAAATGTTAAATTAACATCTGATACGTCAAAGAAAACAGCCCCAAGGGGCCAAGTTATGATCGCCTGATGCGATCTGTCTGATGAAATAGGGGAAATCAATGGTAAATCGTGGATCGAAAAGAGGCAAAACCAGAAGCAAGCTACTCCTTGACTCGGGGAATAGGCGTCCAACGTGTTTGATCCGCCCACACAGCCAGGGGCAATTTCCATACTTGTACATTGTATTGCCATATTTGCATGATGATTACACATTCCATGATTTATGCATGACTGTTATGCATGTTCAATTTGTCAATTTTGACTGGGGGTATAAACTGTACACGATGCATCGAATGTACAGAATGGGGCATGACAGGACGATGAAAGGTAAGCCATTTCCACATATGTCCTATATTTAATCCACAGTGAGTTGAGCAGTAGACAGATTCCGCATTCTCCAAGGCAATGGGTTTTCTCGCAAAATGTACGATAGTCGAAGTGAAGGAGGTAAGATAATTGGGCCAATAGAGAATTCTGGAATGAACCCATTTCATGTGCTATACTTTTCATGTAATGTAGCACCTTTTGAAAATCATCTTGTTGCTAAAATTCAAAGCCACAAGATTGTCAAAAAGAAAAGAAAAACAAGTATAGCCTAAAAAATGGGCCTGCTTCCAAATAACAGGGAGTAAGGAGTAAGAAAAGCAAAGGTTACTCCATAAAAGTCTCGGGCAGAAAAAGCAAAGTGCCTGTCAAAAGCAAGGCCAATGCCCAATCATTTGTAATGAACTTCTGAATTCTCAAAAGAAGACCCCCAAAGAAGTCATTTGCAAAATGCAATTTTCAACAAAAAAAAAATTACCCTCAATCAATGGTGGTATTCATTGAAGACTATTTCATGGAGGCCAAGATCATTGACAAGACTGCAATGATCACCAATACCAAGCATTTCTCATATATTTTTCTGAGCCAAAACGAGCCTTTCGTTTCTCAGTCCTAAATCCCAACCTACGTTACAACCCTTGAAAGTCTCTTCTAATTAGAGCACTTGAATTAACGTAAGAGTTGAATGATTTTAAGCATCACTCGAAGAAGTTCGAGCAAGATTATTTCTCTCTCATTTTGCAGGGTTCTTGACTTGTAAACCTGGAGCAGATGATGAAGACTTTTCTGTCATTGGCCTTGACTCGAAAGGAGTCCCCTTTGATAAGCCTTTGACTCCAATCCACATTACGGTCCTAATTAAGACCTCCAGATCGGCTTGATCGTATCAATTGCGAGATCACTCGGACCTTTGCTGAATGCGATAGTGGTAAGATTGAGTGATTTCTTTTCAAATCCTGCAATCAGGATAAACAGCCTTTCTCGAGAATGAGAGAAAGCCCTTTTGGACTGAAGTCCCCCATTCATATTACATTCGAGGTATCCATAACATAATAACCTCCCTGAACAGAATTGGTAATGCAAACTTGACAGAATAGTTATGCATGATCCACATTATGAGCATACACACACGGTTCTTAATCATTGTAAACTCAGCTGAATAGTTTTGCATGAACCGATGAATGCATTGATAAAAATGCTTGCACATGTTACCTCTGACACTATCTGACAGGTAGTGCATTCCTGATAGTCGAGTTACCCTCCGAGATCTCGAAATTCATCTAGAGACTATTGAACAAACAAGCCCTGTTGGCTAATGCTCGCCAAACATTTTCAGGTGAGTATATCTTCAGCCTGAACCTTTCAATTCTGATGATTGTCTGGGTGCTCAAATCCATTACAGCACATAAGGTCATTCAGTGAGCAAGCAGACATGATACAATCAGTCTGACTATGCCTCGATCATTAACTCAGAAGATCCAGGTAAGTCTTCTGAACCCTTGCGACTCATGATCAACATGCTCTCGTGAAGTCTTCATCAGCTCACGATTGATATAATCTCGTGTTCTCAAGCTTTATCAAATCATGATTGACCAACTCTCATGTTCTTGATCTTTGCCTCATCGGTTTATTCCTAAAGTGATGGGTCAATAAAAATTGGGTTTGAGCTTCTGCAGGATTCTTGGTTTCCCTAGATCCCAGAATGACACCCTTCAAGGTAAGTTAAATCGGGTTTGAGTGTTTGCAGGATTCCCAGTTTCCCCAGATCCCAGAATGGCACCCTTTGAGGTAAGTTAAGTCGGATTAGAGCGTCTGCAGGATTCTTGGTCTCCCTAGATCCCAAATATACCCAAAAATCATTTTCTCAATCAATACCTTTTCAGTCTACCCAAAAAAGGTGACATCTAGGGTATATTATCTCTGGAACCCTTCCATTGGAAACCCCAATACGAAACGGTCCATTCACAAAAGTCCTTCTTACAGGCACCAAGTCCTTCCTACAGGTAACACAAAAGTCCTTTCTACAGGCAATTAAAGTCCTTCTTATAGGCAACCAAAGTCTTTCTTACAGGCACCCCAAGTCCTTTCTACAGGCAAACCAAGTCCTTTCTACAGACAATTAAAGTCCTTCTTATAGGCAACCAAAGTCCTTCTTACAGGCACTCAAAGTCCTTTCTACATGCAAACAAAAGTCCTTTCTACAGGCAAACCAAAGTCCTTTCTACAGGCAAACAAAAGTCCTTCTTACAGGCACTCAAAGTCCTTTCTACAGGCAAACAAAAGTCCTTTCTACAGGCCAACCAAAGTCCTTTCTACAGGCAAACAAAAGTCCTTTTTACAGGAACCAAAGTCCTTTCTACAGGCAACGAAAGTCCTTTCTACAGACAACCCAAAGTCCTTCTTACAGGCACACAAAAGTCCTTTTTATAGGTATCAAAAGTCCTTCTTACAGGCACCAAAGTTCTTTCTACAGGCACAAAGTCCTTCTTACAGGCAACCCAAAGTCCTTCTTACAGGCACCAAGTCCTTTCTATAGGCACAAAGTCCTTCTTACAGGCATTGCCATGGGATGACCCACCATAAGGGTCAAATTTTAATCAGTACAATCCTTTCATTAGGAGTCTACCATGGGGCCACCCACCATACGGGTCAAATCTTAATCCAATTTTAATAAGTAGAATCCTTTCGTTAGGAATCTACCATGGGTTGACCTACCATACGGGTCCAAGTTCAATCATTCTAAGGTTTTCTTATAACGAATCCTTAGGTTCTCATTCCACTTTCGACAGAGCATTCATGTCGATCGACAACCTCACGGGCAGGTAAGTGCCAGGTAAACTCTCCTCTCTGTCTCTCTATCCCTCCATCAGAGTCTCCTCAAATCAGATCTGGATCGAACTGTACATTGAAGGGTATTGGAGAATAGATGTCACGACTCACTTAATTTCCTTGTGTGTTGAGTCTATTAGGATTCAGGTGTCGTCTCGTCTTTGAAATGAACCTCTACCGAGCTTCCTTTCAAAGAGGGGTAGCTGTTGACACCTGATTCTTAATCATCTTTTATCTTTTAAAATTAATAAAAAAATTCATAAAAATTTATAAAATTAAAAATTGAAAAATCAACTTTGGGGATCTTGGCTAAGCCTAGGGAACCAATTTTGACCAAAAAATGATTTTTCATATTTTCCGTATTTTTTTCGGTATTTTTAGTTTCAAAAATTAATAGAAAATCCATAAAAATTCATAAAATTAAAAAATCAATTTTGAGGACCTTGGCCAAGCCTAGGGAACCAATTTGACCAAAAAAATGACTTTCCATATTTTCAGTATTTTCCGGTATTCTTACTTTCGAAAATTAATAGAAAATCCATAAAAATTCATAAAATTAAAAAAATCAACTTTGGAGACCTTGGCCGAGCCTAGAGAACCGATTTTGACCAAAAATGATTTTTCATATTTTTCACATTTTTTAATTTTTTTAGAAATTAGGAAAATATTATAAAATAAAAATAAATAGCGTTTGAGGCCATAAAAATGTGAATATGTAGTCAGAATTTTTATTTTAATTTTCTCTTCATTTTGGCCGAAGAAAATCTACAAAAATTAATTTGAAATCGATAATTATTTTCTTAATCTTATTTTCAGTTTAATTGAAAAATTTGTAGAAAATTCATTTTAACTCCGTAATTTTCGATTTTTACATTTGGAGTTGTGACATTCTCTTTCTGATAATTCGAAATTTCATTTTTTGACCTAGTTGTACTTGAAATGATCAATCATGCCTTGGGTTCTTGACTTGGTGATACGACATGGCGTACGCGGAGCTTCGTTCTTCACTCAGCCTCCCATGTGAGTTAATCTCGAAGTCTCCCTTGGAGCAGCAGCATGAAGCATCAAAAGCAAAGGAAGGCAACTGCAAGCTCTTTGGAATTCCTTTGGCCAGCAGTCCTGTTATGCCTAAGTTTGATCTCTCAGTTAGAAGCATGACAAATGTGTTAATAGACCATATGCATCCCCCTTCATGTCAAGCTCATGGTTTTCCACTGGACCAGCCAACAGACCCACCAAATGGTGCAAACAGTGGAGATGATCTAGTTGCCAATGAGCTGGAGAAAGAGAAGCTATTCCAGAATAGTCAACCATATAACAGAGACGTCCAACATAGGGTGCAGGGTAGCTCAACTCGAAGTTGTACTAAGGTTCACAAGCAGGGGATTGCACTTGGTAGATCTATGGACCTAGCCAAGTTCAACGATTATGACGGCTGGTGGTGGGACTTTGACCCTGGAACTTGGAGTAATAAGCCGATTGACAAAGGATCCCATTGACGAGGAAGTGACGAATAATGCAGTCTATGGGCTATGGGGATGCCAATCAAAGCTCAACCTAGTTGGTGTTCATATTAATGTGTCCACTAGAGAATGGACGCAGGAGAATACTGGAATCGGGACAAGTGTAGACTCATGAGTATCTCCTGAAGGCTTATTTGTTGTTTAGCGAGGAAGAGTATTTATATATGTTCCAAGAAGTTTGTGGCACCGCCATGCACTATCTACGCAATAATCCTTGGTATGTAGAATGTTTGGAAAAGATATGGGTTCACACTAGGGGGTTTCAACCTTGCAACACTGAATGTTCAGACACTCTCTACATTCTGAATTGGTGCTTTTGGCGAATTAATGCCAGTGTTTTTCTGAAGGCACTGGGAGCTGTCACCGGTGTCAAGAATCAAGGCGGAGGTGCTTGACGATAAAGCAAGCCACCTTTGTTGGCTTTACTGCAGTCGGTGTCGGCAAGAACGGAGGAGACACAACGAAGGAAGATAGGAGCGGACAAAAAAAAATTGATAAGAGATGAGCGGAGATAAACTCATGATGGAGACAGTGGAGAAGTCATGATGAAATTAGAGAAAGTGGGTTGGAGAAAGACGACAGAAAATAGTGGGAGCTAAAAAAGAAAAAAAAGAAGAGAGGAACACGCACTAGCCACGGGTGGTAAGGAACGAGAGCTACAATGCACTGGAGAACCAATTGATTGTCATGGGAGTAAAAAGCTTCAAAAAGGAACTCGGCGTGGGAACAAAGAGGAACACATAATGATTGGAACACCGAAAGAAAAATAAGAAGAGAATCCCGGGGTGGACCGAGAATGATAGATGGGAAGAGAAGAGAAGAACTCTTAGTAGAGAGCAAGAAGAGTTTGGTGAAGAAGGTCTCTCGGCAAACTAAAAGGGGAGAGGAGAGGTTAAAATAAAAAAATGGTGGTGGGGGACCACCGGCCTTCTCTTTTTCTCGGGAGAACAACATCAAGAGTGGGAGCTTTAGGTGACTGAAGATAATGAAAAGGGGGGGATGCCGGGATTCTAAGGGAAGACCAGGCTAAAGCAGAGTACTGGACAGGTGCCTGTATGCAGAAGAACGGTGGCCACAATGTCGACAGGACTCCATGCGAGTTGGTATACATGCACGAGTGTAATAACATGCAATCGGCGACGAGCATCGCATAATTCCGAGTCCAGCTTTCAGAATTCGGCTTCTGAGCTCGAAAATGCTAGAAATCTCTCTTGTTCGAGAGCGCGCTGGTTCGCGAAGAATCCAACTCTCCTCCCATCCATAATTCAGTCGAGTTCCACGTAACCTCATCGAATTTTCGTCGGGGTTTTGAATGATGGAATTTCCTCAAACTCGTCCATTCGGAATAGAAGGGAGGAAGCGTATCTCACGATTAGCGTGACCAGGGTCGTGGTCATGGCGGACTCCGACTGGATCGCCATGATTTCTCCATGAAACGCCCACGTCTCGGATTGTCCGCTGAAAAAGGCTCTGTATGTAGAGACAGACGATCTTAGTGATCTTCCTTTTTTTGCCATTATCCTGTCAAGGCACAATACCTGAGCAAGGATTCGGACTACCTGAGCTGCGAGAAGGAGGAGGTGGCTATTCAAGGAGAGAACCCACATCAACGTGGGACTGACGATGGTTCCCTGGAGCGTCTCCTTCGCCCATTAAAAGATCATGTCACTGCTTCAGCAGATCTACACCGTCAACCTCGCGAAACTCAAACTTCACCAGATCGGCACGAGTCTTCCGAAGTTAGGGAAGGAAGGGACTTTGGCTCGGGGGTCTTCTGGCTCCTCTCTGGGGCTCCCTCGGTAATCCGGCGTTGAAAAGACAAGAGATGGCTGGGAACGATGGAGGGTCCTTCCTTTCAAGATCCGTTGCGCTTCTTTCTCTAGCGTCGCCATGAGTACCACACGTCAGGAGAAGCAGAAACTAGAATCATTCGACGTCGCCACCATAGCAAAAGGAAGACCTCCAAGAGCCGCGAGAAATCCTGACAACAACAATGGAGTCGGGGCAGGAGATCGCAGATCAATCTCTCCCTCATTGAACTAGCGCGTGGAGTTGGAACTTCCAGCTCGAAAAATGTACGGGTTAGAGAAACCACCTGATGATTTGGAGCGAATGGCTTTCATGCGAAAAAGTTCAGGCCTTACTACGACTATGGTTCTCTCAAGTCATCGAGAAAGAAGAAGCTATCCTAGAATTTATTGAAGAAGCTTTGGAGGAAGATTGCCCGAAAGAGAAGGCCAAGGCAACGACAACTCGGCGATGCCAGCAAATGAAGTTCAACGCATGTATGACATGGACTGTTGGGCCCTTCGTGTTCGTCGATCCCTCGAGAAAACTGCTACGTGAGTTGAGCAGGAGGGAGAAGCACCCTCACCATGTCCCTTATGCTCAAGCGGCGTCGGGAGGCACCTGAGAATGTAGCTGTGCGTCGATCTCCAGCGATGCAACGAAACACGGTTTTTCGTGTTCCCATTGACGTGAGCAGGTTCTGTGATACGAAGACGGAGCATACCCTCCTGCCGGCGCCGATATAGCGAACGTCGACTTCCGATCGGGTAAACGCCATACTCTACCACTTCGGGCCTCGTCAATGGTGAATCCTGGAGTCCTCTGAGTTTCTTTAAAGTTTTAGATCAAAATCATCTCGTACATTTACTGAGCATCTCCTTACTTCTATTTTCTTGATTGCATTGCATATAAACCCCCGAGTCCCTCCCGAACCTATACGTCGCATCTCAAGTACATAAAGACCTGCCAGTAGCCAGGGCAGTGTAGATGAAGAAAGTGGGAATCCTCCATGGAGGCTTTCGCTTCCATACGTGCTGGTTTGATGGTGAGGAACGAGTACTTCATGAGGAGGCCGGAGCTGCACGGCGAGGTGGATCGGGAAGATCTGAAGGTGGTCCTCGACGGCGTGGATGTCGCTGGTTTCGTCGGGTCACACCTGGTGGACCAGCTGATTGCGAGGGGGGTTCTGAATAATCAAGAAGGCACTGGCACGTTGGGTAAAGGAGGAGAGGAGAAGGGTGTATGAGTGAGCATGAGCTAGACGCGCTCCTGCAATACTGTTTTGAGCGTGATTATATCGTGGTTGTGGGCCCTTGCCTCGTGATCAAGAAAGTACTAAGCTTAAGCATGCTCAGAATTCAGGATCATGGCTCAAGCGGAGATTTCTCTCGAAAACTGAAGTACAGCAGTGTTGGAGCGGAGCAAAGAGGAAATAGTTAACCTTTCCTTGTCCTGACAAACATATCCCATTTGGCCGAGAGATGAGAAATTGGTGTACGAGAGGCAATGTGATTCGCGAGCTCGAAGTGAATGAAGTCCAAGTTTAGCCATTGCGTTGCGTTGATCTTGCTCTATTTGGTAAGCTTGTACAACCGCCACTCAAATTACATGAAATGCAATGCTGAAACTTCAGTTGAAGGAATCATGGGGTGACTCTAAGACGAGGTGCAAGGGAATGGGATGTTCATGGCGAAGAGACCTCACGCCAGCGACACCGTCTCCTCATCTATGATATCTACTTCAGTCACGGTCCCAAGACCCTTCTCCGCCTCCATCGTGAAACCCCACTTCATCCGCCACCATAAACGACGTCGATGCCTTGAATCTCGACGACCGTAACAGGTGAAATTCAGGAGTTTATGAAGCTCAGATCTCGGTCGAACTCCTTTTGTGCTATTGAAGCAGCGAGGTGCTTGCCATTGTGGAGATTCTGTTGGTAGTTGCCTGAGTCATTGCAGCACCATATTATTCAACTTCCGGATTTCTCGGGTGGCGTTGGGATGTTAGAGGACACCGAGAAGAGCAATCCGACATACAAGATAGAGGTCTCCTTCAATTCAGCAGATACATCAAGGCAGCTGCGATCAACATCTTGACAAACTCGCCAAAGTTTGAGTGCGATAAGGAGAGGAAGATCTAGATTCGAGTATGCGTCATGGAGAAGCATGGATAAGAGCGTTGAGCGATATACAGGTACTGTTTAACGTGGGCTTACTTCATTATCATTGTTGTTATTTTTAGTCCAAGGCTTCCTTTTATTGTGGGCATAGCAAGCAATGAACGCATGTGGAACCCTTAGCTAAGGATATCCAAGTGTTTATCAGCTATAAGAAAGGAAAACAAAATATATATATATATATAGATAGATTAAACAAAACAAAACAAAGATGAAGGAAGCAAGAAAAAACGTGAGGGAGCCTTTTGGCGTTTTGGGCTAGGGAATGCTCGATCTAATTTGGTATTTGAGCTTAACCTGAGGGTTTTGTTTTTCCTAATTGGGCCAAACCTAGATTTAAGTGAAGTTAGGCTTTAGAATGATTTTCGTTTGCGCTTCAAGCCCTTTCTTATTTCATCATTTTAGAAGGGCTGGGCTTCAAGCCCAGCCCAATCATTATTTTTGGAATGAATGATATTTATATGTAAAATAAATAATAATAAATATATATAAATGAAAATAATAAGAAATAAAAAAATAATGTAAAAAAATTGTAAATTCTTGAAAAATTCTAAAAAACTCAGAAAAATTCCAAAAATTCTCAAAAGCTTCAAAATCTCAGGAATCAGGAAACGGGCCATTTCGACTGGCCAATCCTATTTTTGGATATTTTGCCTTTTAAATATTTTTAAAATGATGATTTTGTCCCTTATGGGCAAATTGTGTCAGAAAATTTCGAAAATTTCTCAGAAGTTGTGGAAAATAAGGAATGACCACATTCAACTGGTTTGACCTGTTTTCACTCCTCGATTTTTGAAAAATGTCCATTTTACCTTTCTAGTCAGTTTGACCCCAAATCTTTCCAAATCACCCCAAATGAGTTTTCATGAAATGGTACCGAAAGGGCGTTAGAGTAATCTAGCGTAACCAAGTCCCCGAACCCATAATCTCTGGTTCGCAGAAATAAGTTAGTTCTCCCGCTAATTTATTTAGGTTTCTAATCGACCTACCAAGAACGATTAGTGGCGACTCCAAATCTTAAAATTAAATAAACCAAAAACCAAAGTCGCGAGTTGGTAGAGCTTGGGAGAGCTCGAACTAGGTTAGTTAATTTAATCAATTAATTTGGTAATCCATTAACCTAAAAATGAATTTTTCGGGTCGCGACAAGCCTCAACGTCTTCAGTACCGTAAATTGTCCTATCATGCTATATGGGCGAAGAAATGGCAGGAAAAAGAAAAGCACAAACACGTGAAACTTTCTCTTCATTCCATTCACCAACAAACCTTACAACAACTCACTGGGGAGGAAAAGTGAAATCAAATTGAGCCCTAATAAGCATCACAAAGGAGCTCAGCTGGCTCTCCATGGAGTTGATGCTCTGGGTGCACCGCGCGTTCTCGGGATCAAGCTCCGCGAGCCTAAAGAAGAGGCGATCGCACTTCTCTTTAACTTGGGCCATAGTGGCCTCGTAATGCTTAACGGCAAACTCCAGGTCCGGAATCGCCGCCCTCTCGAAAGCAATGTCTGCCGTAATGTCATCAAGTCTCTCCTGCAGCCAACCGCATTTGCACCTCATCACAATATTGCCTGGCTCCTGTTCGGTGTAAGTTCGGACCAAGGCCAGACGATCTACCAGCTTTCCCCTCTCACGAACCAGCCACAAAAGCTGATCGTTGGCAAACTTGAGGGCCTTTTTGTGATTATCAGCCACAAATGTGACTGTTGCCAGACGCTCGTGCCGGTCTCGGTAACGAGCTTTCACGACGGCGGTCACAAGGACCGTCTCATAAGCACGGTTATAGGCAGCTAGAAAATTGATGAAGAGGGTCGAGAAGTTCCGATACTCCTTTCCCAGTTGGGTACCCTCAACAGAAGCAGCGTCCACAGTCCTTGTCACGCCCCGGATCCCTACTTGGGAATGCGGCATCCCGTTCCTGCGGAAGATACACCTCGCGCTCGTCTGGTTTACGCTATGCGACGGCCCAGGAATATTTTCTCTTCGTCGCGACCAGACGACGAAACTTGCGCCAATCTCTCATACCTGCGGAAGCGTGCCTTCTATCCATACACACAAGCATACATAGCAAAGGGGTAGCATAAACAATATGGACATAAACAGCATTACATAAATATAATTAGCGTTAGGTACAGACTCCCAAAAAGAAACCACTAGCTGTAGATCATCCTACGCTCAACTAATCCTCAAAACATCGGGATTCTGCCATAACTCAGTCCTCCTCGTCGGAATCCTCCACAGGGTCCTCCTCTGGATCCTCCTCCTCGGTATCCATCGCATCGCCCTCCTCGTGGCCATCTATCTCGGAGCGCCCTGGAGACGGCAACTCCTGCTTCGGGTCGGGGTCGATCACCTGGCCTCCATATTCCGCAGGCTGGAGCCAAAACGGGTCCTCCTCCATGGGAATCGGGGAATCTCTCTGGGGTCCCTCAAAGCCATGTAGGCCCTCTCTAAACCAAGCCTCGAATCTATGGGGCACTAAGTAAGGACCTCCCTGATCTACGAGCACAGTCGTCACATGCCTATGCCACAGGGTAGCGTGCATATCAAAATGGAGGGTAACCTGGGTGTCCATCTGGATCGGCAGACCAAAAAGCATCGGTGGCACATCCATCACTGGCGACCTGGATCTGAAAAAGGTGGCAACCAACGCCAGTGAGTCGAGGACTCAGCAAGCTCACCACTAATCCTAGCGTAGGGTAGGATATACGAGTGGGGTCGGTCCTAATCAGTAACTAGGGTTTGGTACTCGGAGTCCAACGCTCTCGATCTCCCCAGTTATCATCACACCTCATATAGCCAATACGAGTTTCATCATAACAATTCATGCAATACAGACGGGCAATATCAACGATCAGCAATAACATTATGCAAATGCCACAGGCCTCAAACGGCCATCACAGATCCCATGGATCAGCCCACCTATCACTCCAATTCCCATCAGGGCTCAATCTCAGTGCCACACGGCAATGCCACGCTACGTCTCGGACGCCTTATGCTGGCCTCCCTTTTCTCTCCATTTCCCATCAGGGCACTACCAACAGTGCCACACGGCATAAATCTCGGTACCACATAGGCCCGTACCACACTGCGTTTCTGACGCCTTACGTTGGTCTCCCTTTTCTCTCCACTTCCCCTCAGGGCACAATCTCACGTCACATCTCCAGTGACTCATGCAATGCTCTAAATGTATGCAGGGCCCAGATGATCACATCAATAACTCAACACAGAGCATGCATGCAAATGAATATAAGCGCAAGAGCAGAGCACGTCATTCAATCAACCAATAAACCTCATGTCATCAAACCAAACAGACGTAGATCGTGTGCCTCTACTCTCGAAGTCTCGATCATCTAAGTTCGCCTTACATCTCATACAAGAGTCTACCATGCCATCACTTACCCAAGGGCAACTCGTTAATCAAACCCATATAAACCAAGGTCTAATCTAATTAAGAGTCTCTAATAAATCAAGCTAAGTTCGACTGGGCCTAAGGCCCACTTCAATAGTTGAGGTCCAATAATTAATTCTTAAATTTAATCATATGGGTTGGGCCTATTATTTTATTAATTTCGTGTGAGGCCCAAGCCCATTTTTTAAATGTTTACTATTCAAGCCCATATTCATTATTTTAAGCCCAATTTGAATACCCAAGCCCATATACATTTTTGGGTTTCATTCTTTAATGTTCATGGACTTAATTTAGGCCCAATTTAAGTGGATTTTCGTCCATTAGTGGCCCACTAGTTAGATTAGGCCCATTTTGCTTAGTTTTGGCCCAATTGCTTGAAATAAAGGCTCCTAAGCCCAACACCATACTTTGGCCCTTTAAGCCACACGCCCAAGCCCATTCTTTTGGTCCATCAACCATGCTTTCGAGGCCCATTCGAGTTCCTAATCTCGTCCAATTGCAAGCCCATTAAGGTATTTTAGGCCCGTTTACTTATTTTAGGTCAAATTAGCCCAAACTAAGTCCCTTAGGCCCAACGACAAGTCACGGCCTCTCCATCACACGCCTACTCCAACGTCCACAGCCCATGTTGGATAATTTCCAGCCCCAATTCGCCCACGGACAGCCCCCTCCTACGGCCCAAACAACTTTCCATTGGATTAGCTTAGGGAACATCATGCTTAACCACATACATTAGCCTCTAATCATCGAAAATAACCATCTTTACACTACACCATACGCATATACATCTAACCTAAGCCAAGATTAGAGGTGGAGCTTACCTTAGAGGAGCCGAAATGAACAACGATGGACAACGGAGCGAGGGACGGCCAAATGGGCTTTCGGCAAGGGAGGAGTAGGGCGGCGGTTCACGGCTGTTCCGGCGGTTCCACGGAGTTCCAAGGGTCCTAAGGTGACCATTTACCAAGCCAAAGACATGAGGAATGCAAGGGAACAAGGTGGAACAAGTTCGGGTTCAAATGGAAGCGAAACGACGAAGGAAACGACGATGGAAGGAGTGGGTTGTTTCGGGCATTACATGGGCATTCAAGCCGTGGAATGCAAGGGAGATGAGTTAGGGAGACTTACCAAGGTGAGGGGAGGGTTGGTGGTGCCGGCGGAAGCCAAACGGCGGCGACGACGGGAGGAGTTTGGGCGGCGGACGGGCGGTGATCCTCGGCGGCCGAAGGAGAGAACAAGGGAGAAGAATGAGAGGAAAAAGGAGAAGAAATGAGGGAGAAGGAAGAGAGAGAAGGGGCGGCCGAAAGTCTTAAGGGGGGGAAGGAGAGAGAGAGATTATAGAAAAATAAGAAAATCAAGGGAAAATCAAGATGATGGGAGTTGGTGGCATGAATAGTGACATGGATTGATTTTGTACTTTGACATGTTGATTGACATTCTTGGGAATTGAACCATGATTGACTTGCCTTAGAAATTGTGCCATGATGTGATTGATTGATTGACAAGACATTTGATTGATTTGACACTGATTTGACTTGCCTCGATTTGCGTGCCAAATGCACCGATCGGGTCTCAAGCGCGAACGAATTTTAGACAGGATTTGATTTCGATCGACCGAATCTACTCTCAAAAATCCTAATTCTATTAATCCTAAGGACTGAGCATTTACCGGGGGCATTTCGGTAATTTTCCAATGACGTCTTGCTTCTCGACGTACACCGGCTATCTGCCCTTCTGGCGACATTCCTGAAACTGACTTCCTTTCTTAATTGTGTTTGTCTTACTAATTCGATTGTCCGAAGTCGGATTTCATTTCGTGGTCAATTTCATTGAATAACGACTCTGTCTTTGTCTCAGACCAACGGGCGGCTGTTTGGAAAATTCTTCCCAAGTAGCATTTCCCCTTCGGTTGGTCGTCTCAGGGTAGCTAATCCTGAGTGAGCGTCGATCAGAGGGTATTAACGAAGTATTTCCATTCCTTTAGAAATTCCGATATTTGGGTCGAATTTTCAGACTGTCACAGTCCTGAATAAACCAAGGATTTCAGCCTCAACGGTAGAGTTTTTGGCTATATGAGCGCAACCTCTACCAAGAAGATTGTAGAGTCTCTCCCACCCAGCTAGGATTTCGGCGGATAAGGTGTGGTTAGGAGAATTGGCCATTTTTGAAAGCAGAATACGAAAGAAAGGGGGAGAGAGGTAAGGCAGATGAGCGGAATGCGAAGATGGTAATCTGCTTCAATTTAAATAGTGATTTCACAAGGGCAGTCCTTATAGGTTTTCCTATCTACCATTCTCTGTCGGCAATACCCCCGGTGGCTCAAATTCCAGTCAAGTGGCAACCTCGAGCCGAACAAACCTGACGTCTCTATGGAAAAGCTGGATGGGACCCCACCGCTTTGAAAAAAAGAAAGAACGAAAAGACGAGCTGAGTGGGGGACAAAGAAATTTTCGGCAGAAAGAGAGATATTACTCATCTTCATTGGAGGACCCGCTAGTAAATCGACGGTGGAAATCTTGATAGGGGCCCTCTACCGCGAAAAGAAAGAAGAAGACAAACTGAGCGATAAACGAGGATTTCCCCTTTAATCAAAAGCTGAATGTCAGATTTTCCCCACGGTAAATCTAATAGCACTGCCCGTGAAGGGGGAAGTCGTTGCTATTGCCAGAGAGAGAATTTGTCCTCATTTGATAGTGAGGGTTCATTTGCACGAACTCGCAAGAGAAAGATAGAGAGGAAGGAGTTCTCGTGGTAGAGGAATTCAAAACCTTCACCATCAAAGCATTGGCTTTCAAAGCCTGTTACGAGAAGCCATCAACGATCCCGTGATCCCTCAAGTCCGAGAAGACATCCTGAGGCGGTCTCGAATCGGCAGTCCTAGATCTAGAAATATGTCGAGCATTATGGAAACGGGCGCATGTTCAACCCTGGTCGAAGCTGATGAAGTTCCTTACTTTGAGGGTCTACTGGTCATGGCCATTGACGGTAATCCAGTCTCTCTGTCAATCCTTGTTATCGTATTAAGAAAATGCCGGTATAAGGTTGTAGCTCAAGCAAAGGCGACAGAGGCCGTAGAGATATTAAGGAGGAGTAGTGACCAGTTTGATATCATCCTCACCGCCATGGTAGGGATTGACATGGATGTTTTCACTCTCTTGGAAGTCATCAATTCTAAATTAAACATGCCAGTCCTCGTAATATCGGCAAATGATGATCAGCAAGCCATAATGAAGGCTGTCTTAAACGGGGCCCAAGACGTCGTAACGAAACCAGTTAGGGTTCAAATGCTTCAAAACATATGGCAGCACGTGGTAAGGAAGCAATTGCACGACCATGAGAACAAGCATCAAGCCTTCAATTTTGTTCCAAGCAACTGGAGAAAGAAGATGAGTTGGTCTCCCGAGCTGCATCGTATGTTTGTTAATGCAGTTCAGCAGCTAGGAATCGATTCGGCACGGCCGCAACATATACTGGAAATTATGAAGGTAGAGGGACTCACTAAAGCAAATGTTTCGAGTCATCTTCAGAATTACAGAAAAAGGGTGAGAGAACACAATGCAGCTCAGAATCAAGAAAACCAAGGCGGGACCGATCCAAGCCTGAACGTCGAGTCTCCTCGCCACCATAAGTTCCGCAGGTTAGCATGGGGCGAGCCACTTCCCATCATCAACCAAGCCAGTAGCCGTGCCATCAATCCCCCAGGCGTTAATCAAAGTATCCCCCAGAATCACCCTAATGCTATTCAAGAGTATAGACCGCAGGGGCAGTGTATTTAGACTCCTTGGTTTGAGCACCGACCTGTGGCTAGAATTCATCCCATGATCAGCGCGCCTGCGCAGCCAGAGAATCAGACAGGAAATTATCCTGAGCACTTCCACTTCTCTAATCCTCGAATGGAAGGAGTTCTTAGCAGCAGGACAGTTGGTGATCCCCACACTTTCTGGAGTAATGATGAAGACTGCAACTCGAGAATTCAAATTGCTCATGGCGGGGACAGAATGAGAAATCTACCGCCAGCATTTGCTAATAATAATGCCCAATTCGAGCATCAGTTGCTGGAAGGTTCAAGAGATTACCCAGATGATGAGCTTACTGCCTTGGTCAACCAGTTTAAGGTTGATTATGGACTCTCAAACATCGGTCATCCATGCCTGAACCAGCACGAGACTAGCTGATTATCGAAGAGCCGCAGGAGAGGTAGAACTGACCTTGAACAAGTGCACCTTTCACTTCATGCTTAATTCCCCTGCGTGTGATATTTCCAGCTTTCTAGGTGTTTAGATTTAATTCAGGGGCATGGGGGAATTTGTTTTTTATCCCGTCAAATGCGTGAATCCCTTTTTATGCTAGACTCAGGGCGGATCAATTTGTGGCAACGTCGCTGACTGCCATAATGAGAAATGTTGAATGGCCTTACGTAGGGAAATTTCAAGTGAAAAGTCCAGGCGAGCTCGAAGACGGGTAATTGAGTATCGTTCCAATTTACCCTCAATCGTCGCAAAAATGCTAAATTGGATTTGTTCCATTCTCACCCAGGGGATTCCAAATTGCCTCAAGAGTGTCGCAAAATGAAATGACCCAATGGAATGCGATAGGACTCATTTGCCTTGAAGGTAACCTTTAAAGGAGCCCTGCGGTCCACGGACCCGATGGCATAAAAAATGATGATGGTCCAAAGCAACCCGAAAGAAAACAAGGCCCAACTAAGCAAAGCACTTATGTGGCAAGCTCAAAGTGAAGGGCAACTCGGGACATACAATCCAATCTAGTCCAAATGAAGGAACTTCCTCAATTCAAATTCAATGGAAGTACATACAAGGGAAAAACAGTATCGTTGCAATTTTTCTAGAATATGAAGAACATATACTGCCGCATTCCCTTTCATTTTTGCAGTGAAAGTCTCTACTGGCCAGATTTTCCTGACTACCATTCCCTATCAGCATCACCTCCGCTACTCGTCTCCAATCTCGAACCAAGCAAATCTGACATCTCTGCCAAAAGTTTGACGGGATGACACAACTTTGAAAAAGAAGAAAGAAAGGTGACTTGGGTGGGAGACAAGGAAAATGGGATTCGTTTTTATAGGAGAACACGCCAGCAAATCGACGGTAGAGACGTTGATAGGACCCTACTACTATGAAGAGATGAGAAAAGACGAGCCAAGCAAGAAATACGCAGGAAAGGTTGAGAAAGACAGAACTCTCGGGAGAAGCGATACATATGCTAAGCCGATGCCAAATTTTAAAAGAGACATCCTCCTGATAATCTTTATTCATACGTTGAAGAGAGTTTTAAAGCATACACGGTTCAGAGAGAGTGAAAATATAGAAAGATATAGTAAACCTTGAGAAATCATCGACCAAATCGAAGATGTCTCAACCCAATACTTCCGAAAGCTATCGTCGCCTGCTGAATATGGGAGAGGAAGAGTTAGAAACCATGTTTGGGATTGAGCCTATGGGGCCTGGCCCTTCCACCGACGACGTCCAAGATCTCAATAAAGATAAGGACAACAACGGTAAGGGTCAAAAGAAGCGTTACCATCGCCATACTAAGGAGCAAGTACAAAGGCTTGAGGATTTCTTCAGAACATGTCCTATGCCAGACGACAAACAGAAAATGGAACTAAGTCAAGAGCTAGGACTTGAACCTTCACAAATCAAGTTCTGGTTTCAAAATAGGCGAACCCGAATGAAGACTCGTCATAAGCACAACGAAGCCGAGTTTCTAAGAGTTGAAAATGAAAACCTCCGAGCGGAAAACAAGATGTATAAAGAGGCTTTTGACTCCGCCACCTGCCCTAACTACAACAGCCTCCTCCTCGCCTTCGATGAAATGCATGATCTGAGGATTGAAAATGCGTGTTTGAGAAGCGAGTTAGACCAATTTATAACAGAATCGAGTTCTGTTGGAGCAGGGTATAAAAAGACTAATGCTACTGGATCAGCATCAATACCTCCCGGGGAAGGGGAGATGTATCACCACCAAGCAAGCGGCATTAAGGATGAACTCACCGCCATGATCAACCAGTTTAATGTTGATGAAGCACTGGGACTGTAATATGCACAGGGAGCAAAATCGATCTTGAACGAATGCAGACGCTTCATTTCCTTGCATTGGATGTTTTCTACTTTTATTGATGTTTAGAATGAACGCGAAAGCAAGAAGTAGCAATTTCCTCTTCTCCTATTAAATGCTCGAGTCTGCTACCACACCAAACTCGTAGTGAATTTATTGCGAGTAAAAAGTCGCGCGAACTAGAAGGGTAAAGCAGTATCGTTTCAATTTACCCTCAAATTTTTTCGATTCTAAATTAGATCCCTTCTGTTTACAGGAATTTGCAAATTGATCCGAAAATACAAGTCGTACCCAAAAACGAAATTCCCCTATTAATCAAAACTTTGGGCAAATAGATTTGTGGACATCGCCACAGAATGGACGGCTTCAAATGAAAAATATGTGAACGAAAGACCCAAACAATCTCAAAGAAGGGTAATTCTGTATCGTTCTAATTTGCTCATACTCGTCTCGAGTTCTGAATCATTTTATTCCATTCTTAACAGGGTTTGTAAACCGCCTCGAAAAATACAGTGACCTGGAATTACCCAGTACAATACAACAACACCGTGTCATCTCAAAGATTGACTCTTAAAAGGAACTTCCATGGACGCCTGCGGTCTTGTGGACCAGATGGCATGGGGAATGACAGTGGTCCGAGACGTCCCGAGTTCGATCCTCGAGGATGGAAATATTGTAAGTATTGTAAATAAATAAAAATAACTTTTTCTCGCATTTCTTTTTGCAGAAAGAAACAAGAATACTCGACGAGCAATACCAAGGTCAGTATTTTGTCACGATCTTGGCCCTAATGGCGAAGTGGCCCACGAAAATTGAAGGAAGCTCAACCCAGCGAACCTGATAAGGGGATCGTGCGAGGCATTCAAAATGAAGGGTAAACCAGTATCGTATCCAATTCATCATTTCTAATACTGACTAATACGTCTTCTCCTCCATTGTTTGACAGGAAATGTCTAACTTGACATACCCATGGAGAAAATCCCGAGTGGTAAAATTGGTAAAGGAGTTGTGCAAAGCACTCAATGGTAACTCAGTATCGTGTCCAGTTCATCATTTCTAATACTGGCTAACATGTTTCCTTCCTTATTACAGGAAATGTTAAACTAACATCTGATACGTCAAAGAAAACAGCTCTAAGGGGGCAAGTTATGATCGCCTGATGCGATCTGTCTGATGAAATAGGGGAAATCAATGGCGAACCCTGGATCGAAAAGAGGCAAAACCAGAAACAAGCTACTCCTCGACTCGGGGAAAAAGCCCCCAACGTGCTTGATCCGCCCACGCAGCCCGGGGCAATTTCCATACTTGTACATTGTATTGCCATATTTGCATGATGTTTACACATTCCATGATTTATGCATGACTGTTCTACATGTTCAATTTATCAATTTTGACTGGGGATATAAACTGTACACGATGCATCGAATGTACAGAATGGGGCATGACATGACGATGAAAGGCAAGCCATTTCTACATACGTCCTATATTTAATCCACGGTGAGTTGAGCGGAAGACAGATTCCGCATTCTCCAGGGCAATGGGTTTTCTCGCAAAAGATACGATAGTCGAAGTGAAGGAGGCATTCATTCTCCATTCCAAACACTTTAGGCAACCATTGACAACCATTTGAACGGTGATTTCATTTCATAACCCTGTCAAGAACCACCCTACACTGGGGCAAAACAGAGGTAATTCCAACAATATCAGGAAATAAATGGTTAGAAATTCTCTTGCTTGGACTAACATCAATCTTCGAGTGTTTCTTTGCGTGATACTCGAATTTTAATTCAAGTGCTTTAGGATGACGAAGAGCATTTATTTTCTCTATCCTACACACTCATCCTTTGCATAACCCAATTGAGCCTGCGAATTCATTTCTCAAGCCCATGTTGGTGATTCTTACTCATTTCAAGGTAACGACGACACCTTCCCCCAAGGAGCATAATCGAAGAAATTGGGCCAATAGAGAATTCGCGAATTAGCCCATTCCATATGCTAGACTTTCATGTAATGTCTAGTATCATTTGTTGAAAATCATCTTGTTGCTAAAATTCAAAATCACAAGATTGTTAAACAAAAGAAAAAGGAAAACAAGTATAGCCTAAATAAAATGGGCCTGCTTCCAAACAAAAGGGAGTCGGGAGTAAGAAAAGCAAAGGCTACTCCTATCAAAAACAAGGCCAATGCCCATATATCTATAATGAACTTCTGACTTCGAACATACATTTTGAATTCCCGAAAAAGGATCCCCAAAGAAGTCAGTTTGCAAAGTGTAAAAGAACTACCACCCCTCAGCCAATGGTGGTATTCATTGAAGATGAATTCAAGAAGGTCAAAGATCAGTGACAATACTGCAATGATCACCAACACCAAGCCCTTCTCATATATTTTTCTGAGCCAAAACGAGCCCTTCGTTTCTCATACCCAAATCCCGACCCACGTTACGACCCTTGAAAGTCTCTTCTGATTAGAGCACTTGAATTAATGTAAGAGTTGAATGACTTTAAGCATCGCTCGAAGAAGTTCAAGCAAGATTATTTCTCTCTCATTTTGCAGGGTTCTTGACTTGTAAACCCGGAGCAGATGATGAAGACTTTTTCGTCAATAACCTTGACTCAAAATGAGTCCCCTTTGATAAGCCTTTGACCCAGCCCACATTACGGCCCTAATCAAGACCTCTAGATCGGCTTGATCGTATCAATTGCGAGATTACTCAGACCCTCGCTGAATGCGATGATGGTAAGGTTGAGTGATTTCTTTTCAAATCCTGCAATCAGGATAAACAGCCTTTCTCGAGAGTGAGAGAAAGCCCTTTCGGACTGAAGTCCCCATTCAGGTTACATTCGAGGTATTCATGACATGATAACCTCCCTAGACAGAATTGGAAATGCAAACTCGACAGAATAGTCATGCATGATCCACATTATGAGCATACACATATGGTTTTAATCATTGCAAACTCAACTGAATGGTTTTACATGAACCGATGAACTCATTGATAAAAGTGCTTGCACATGTTACCTCTAACACTGTCTGACAGGTAGTGCATTCCTGATAGTCGAGTTACCCTCCGAGGTCTCGAAATTCATCCAAGGGCTATTGAACAAACAAACCCTGTTGGCTAATGCTCGCCAAGCATTTTCAGGTGAGTATATCTTCAACCTGAACCTTTCAATTCTGATGATTGTCTGGGTGCTCAAATCCATTGCAGCACATAAGGTCATTCAGTGAGCAAGCAGACATGATACAATCAGTCTGTCTATGCCTCGATCATTAACTCAAAAGATCCAGGTAAGTCTTCTGAACCATTGCGACTCATGATCAACATGCTCTCATGAAGTCTTCATCAGCACACGATTGATATAATCTCGTGTTCTCAAGCTTTATCAAATCATGATTGACCAACTCTCGTGTTCTTGATCTTTGTCTCATCGGTTTATTCTTAAAGTGAGGGAGAACAGAAATTAGGTTTGAGCTTCTACAGGATTCCTAGTTTCCTCAGATCCCAGAATGGCACCCTTCATGAAAGTTAATGTGGGTTTAAGCTTCTGCAGGATTCCTAGTCTCCCCAGATCCCAGAATGGCCTCCTTTGAGGTAAGTTAAAATGGGTTTGAGCTTCTGCAGGATTCCTGGTCTCTCCAGATCCCAGAATGGCACCATTTGAGGTCAGTTAAATTGGGTTTGAGCTTCTGTAGGATTCCTGATCTCCCCAGATCCCAGAATGGCACCCAAAAATTATTTTCTCAGTTAAATACCTCTTCTGTCTACCCAAGAAAGGTGACAGTTAGGTAATCATTGGTGACTTCTAACATAGAATGATTCATTCCCAAGTTCTGAGTTATAGGCACCATATAGGCGAGTCATGGAGCCCTTCCATTGGTAATCCCAATACGGAACGGTTCATCTTTCAAGTCCTGAGTTGCAGGCACCATATGAACGAGCCCTATTTGCAGGGTATACCGTTTATGGAGCCTTTCCATTGGAAACCCCAATACGGAAAGCTTTGTTTTCAAAAGTCCTTCTTACAGGCACTAAGTCCTTCCTACAGGCAACCAAAGTCCTTCTTACAGGCACCCAAAAGTCCTTCTTACAAACATCCCAAAAGTCCTTCCTACAGGCATCCAAAGTCCTTCTTACAGGCATTCCAAAAGTCCTTCTTACAGGCAACCAAAGTCCTTTCTACAGGCATTCAAAGTCCTTTCTACAGGCGACCCAAAGTCATTTCTATAGGCACACTAAGTTCTTTCTACAGGCAACCAAAGTCCTTCCTACAGGCACCAAAGTCCTTCTTACAGGCACCCAAAGTCCTTCTCATAGGCTCCAAGTCCTTCTTACAGGCATTTTCATGGGGTGACCTACCATACAGGTCAAAATGCAAGCGAATCCTTTAAGTAGGATAGATCGCTAATAGAGTTCTTTCATTAGGAACTCTGCCATGGGGTAACCTACCATACGGGTTAAATTTCAATCTAATTTTAATCAGTAGAATCCTTTCATTAGGAATCTACCATGGGGTGACTTACCATACGGGTCAAATTTCAATCAAAGTTCAATCAGTAGAATCCTTTCATTAGGAATCTACCATGGGGTGACCTACCATACGGGTCAAATTTCAATCAAAGTTTAATCAGTAGAATCCTTTCATTAGGAATCTACCACGGGGTGACCTACCATACGGGTCAAATTTCAATCAGTAGAATCCTTTCATTATGAATCTACCATGGGTTGACCTACCATACGGGTCCAAGTTCAATCACCCTAAGGTTTTCTTATAACGAATCCTTAGGCTCTCATTCCATTTTCATTAGAGCATGCGTGTCAGGCGACCACCACACAACGGGCAGGTAAGTGTCAGGTACACTCTCCTTTTTGTCTCTCCCCCACTGCACAAAAGCATCCTCAAACCGGGTTTGGAACGAAACTTACATAGATGGGTATTGGAGATCAGATGTCACGACTCTATTTATTTCCTTGTGTTGAGTCGATTAGGATTCAGGTGTCGTCTCGTCTTTGAAATGAACATCTACCGAGCTTCCTTTCAAAGAGGGGCAGCTGTTGACACCTGATTTTTAATTATCTTTTCCCTTTTAAAATTAATAAAAAATCCACAAAAATTCATAAAATTGAAAAATCAATTTTGGGGACCTTGGCCAAGCCTAAGGAACCAATTTTGACAAAAAAAAAATGATTTTCCATATTTTTAGTATTTTTCAGTATTTTTATTTTCAAAAATTCATAGAAAATCAAGAAAAAATGAGAAAAATTACAAAATCAACTTTGGAAGCCTTCGCCAAGCTTAGGCTACCATTTTTGAACAAAAAATAAATTTTCATATTTTTTGCATTTTATAATATTTTTCATAAATTAGGAAAATATTATAAAAATAAAAAAAATAAATAGCATTTGAGGCCATAAAAATGTGAATAATTAGTCAGTATTTTCCTTTTAATTTTCTCCTAATTTTGGCTAAAGAAAATCTGCAAAAATTAATCTGAAATTGGGAATTACTTTGTTAATCTCATTTTTAGATTAATTAAAAAAATATTATAGGAAATTCATTTTAGTTCGGTAATTTCCAATTTTTTGCATTTCTGGAGTCGTGACATTGTCCTCTAAATAGTCAAAAAAATTTCCATGGCCCGATGGTGTATTTTTCGTTGTTGCGTTCGGTTTTCCGAAATCAATTTATCATTTGATAGGTTACTTTCATATCTCTAGGGTTTCTAACAAGAGTATGGCCAAGAATGGGCAAGATCGAAAAGCAAGCAAAGAAAGGTCCCAAAAGAGGAGGGGCACATTAAGGGTCATAGAACGCATGGTTAGGCATCATGTAAAATGCTAGAGCTGAAGTTGAATATGTGGGTAGGACTCGCCGATCGTTCTATTCGTTTCCACTTGACATACTCCTCAATGCCATCGAAAGTCTTGAGCTAGGCACTGGTGGATCGTCTCTTGAAGTTACTACAGGCCAAGGCTCGAAAATACTCATGATTGTCCAAGTGGAACCCGCTTGATGACCTTGAGGATGGATTTAGGGTCAATTCGCTTTGCTTTATGAGTTTTAATTATCGCCATACGCTCTGCTATTTTAATCTGTACAGACAGAGCATCAATGAGCTTAGAAAGGCTTGGCTATCATCAGAAGAGTGGGGAGCAACATAATTAAAGAGAAGAAATGAAGACACTAACAAAAAGCAGAGGAAGAGGATCTCATTATCATTATTCATGCGGCGCTAAGGAACAAGGGGCTCGAATTGCCACACAATTGCCTGGACGAACCCATAATGAGATAAAGGACCTCTAGAACTCGTATATGAGGGAGAAGCTGATAAAATGAGGCATTGACCCGGTTATCTCCCTCCTTCCCTTGTTCTGCAGAGAAGGGTAGACAACGCGCAATGAGAACGGCCGTTGACGCACGGCAAAGAAGCTGAATGGAAGGCACACCTACTTCCTCGGTTAGATGGGGAATCGGCTAAAGAGAAGAGAGGACAAAAGTCAAAGGAGGGGGGCATCATTCCTCTCCTTTCCTTGGGGGACAGACACGAACAGGGGATAGAGGAGAACAGGCTCGCGTTCCATCAGGTGGCTCTAGCCTCCTCCCATCACCATGGACGGAGTTAGGAGTGCCAAACCAGTGAGCTTCCTATGCGGGGGACCTGAGCGTGGTCCTCTACCGACCGACGATAACTCCAGTAGAGCCATGGACGAACTCCACCCCACCAACGGTTCCGCCACGAGACACCATTACATGCCGCTGTATTGACCTTGGAATCCCGACGTCGTTGTTTTCTTTTTCTCTCCACAGCATCGAGTTCTCCTTTCGTAAAATCCAAGCTCCATCCACTTCCCGTCTCTGCCATCCCGTCGCCGCTTCATTTCGCTCACTTGATCTCTGGCTCAACCCACGAGGGGTCGCTGCTCAGGAAGACTTTGATGGCCTTGCACCATCCACGGAACAAGTACGTTGCCCACTTGGACCTCAAGTCTAAGCACGAGGAGAGGTTGGATCTGTAGCGTTTCGTGGAGACTCATCCCGTGTTGGTGATTTAAAGAACGTGAGAATGGTCACCAAGGCTGATCTAGTCACTTGCAGAGGATCAACAATGGTGGCTAACACACTCCATACGGCTGCAACGCGTGCGTGAGGCCAGAGTCAACAGAGGAGTCCACCAGCCAGTATCGGAAAAAGAGGACAAGGAGAGAAGCTCCACTCGTACGCCGAAGAAGAGAGGGACCTGAGGAAGCCGTTCCTCCATACGGGGAGCTGGTACAAGATGCAAAAGAAAACCAGGTCAACCCGATTCTGGCTCTCGTCCATTCTGTCAATCCTTCCGCTCTCACATGACCTTGCACATGCACAAGGGAGAGGAGTTGTTGTCTGACTACAAAAGAGGAGCTCGAGAAGATTCTGCATGGTGATGAATGAAGAAGTAGGACAAGCATCTATCGAGAATAAGAACCACGACATTGTCTCGCGTGTCGCGAAGAAGCTAGCTAGGAAATAGCTGGAAAGGCACACGTACCTTGTCGCAGCGATCACGTTGAGCCTGGAGATAAGCTCCATGGCCGCCATGTCCGTTTTTTACCAGTTCTCATGGCAAGTGGAGGGTAGAGAGTTTCCAATTATGGAAATGTTGGGACTTTCTCTCTCTCTCTCTGGGGGTATGGGCACCTAGTTTTTGGACCTATGCAAAAACGTTTTTTTTAAGGGGAGCCAACAATGAAGGAGATGACTTCTACTAGAGTTCATTCCAGTCAGAACCTAGTGGCGAGCCTCCGAGGTATCGAATCGCATCGGGTTTGATCAGGCTCGTAGCGGTGCAGCTACTGTGACGGTCCAACATGGTCACGGTGGCCTGAAAAGGAGCTATCACGACGAGTCTGTATTGGACCCTTTTATGAAATCATTCGTACGAAGGAAGAGGAAGGCAAAAGCTATTCGTAAGCGCAGGCATCCTGAGTTTGACGTGCTTAGACTATATAGGCTCAGCGGTCCATGACGGCAAGACGACATGGATATTCATGGCATCTAAGTGGTGTAGCGATGACGATTAAGGAAGGGTTCTAAACTATCCTGCAACAGCCACAATTTTGTACCGAGGAGAAGAATACGTGAAGATCGAAGAGGAGCCCCCATCTTGCTCTAAAACGTCCTGAGAAAACTCATTCATTGGTTAGCAAATTACCGAGGGCTGCTGATGCTACTTGCGTCCTCAACCAGATTGAACCTCAAATTGCGGAGGTGAAGGAGGAAATGTTGAACCGTAAAAGATTGCTTGAAAAAGTTGAGAAATGGTTGGCAGCACGTGATGAAGAGTGCGAGCTTGAGGAGTACAACAGGGGAGAGAATAAGGCCCTTCTCGTTGGAAGCTTAAAGGAGGAAGGATGAGAGACAGAGAGAGAAGTATGGAAGATCGCTCGGCGAAGTTCGCTCGATTCGAGCTTCTCTTAATCGCTCGAAGAAGCCTCGTTCTCCATCGCTCCCAGCGAGTTCGATTCCCTTCCATGCTCCTCCATTCAGATGTAACAGGATGGGACGCAAGGAGGGCATACGACACGCTGCTACTCGACGCCGGAGGCACTCTACTTCAACTGGAAAAGCCAGTGGAAGAGACTTACGCATCCATCGGAACCAAATACGATCTTACTGGGACTCCTACTGACATCAAGCGAAGATTCAAGAGAGCCTTTTCTGCTCCCTAGCCCGAGAAACTTTGCTACCAAGGAGGTGGGAGGCCGTTCTGGAGACTCATCGTGTCGGAAGCTACCGGTTGTGCGGATCATGACTACTTTGAAGAAGTTTACCAGTACTGTGCGCATGGTAATGCATGGTGCCTTCCTGCTGGGTCTTATGAAGATGGCTACCCTATTGATGCGAAGGGCAAGAAGTCGGACAGACGGACAGCCATGGAATCAGCCTTAGTTTCGCGAAAGTTACGAGTCTAAATGTGCAGCAGTGTTAGCCACAGTTCAGACGAAACATGCCAGCGTCCATAGCCGCCGCGCTTTTGCCTTTTCCAACGAGAAAGGTTAGTCCAAACTTGCTTCTCTTTCTGTGCTCGCTGTGATTGATTAGTTCAATGCAATTTCGATCACGCCGAATCGAATCGATGGAGAGGACGATCGATCTAGGCCTAGATAACAAGATTACATGATTAGTTTCGATCGATTTGGGTCGCGGATGAACGATTCTTGCTTTTATACACTGCACATGAGTTGTTTGATGAAATGCCATGTAGAACCCCGATTTACAGTTAAAACCGTGAGCTTTCGAGCATGTTATTCGCGTGTATATTGTTTCGATTCAGTTTCAGAAGGCGTTCTAAATGAATTTCCGTCATTCTTTTGCATTATCTTGATAAAAATGTCGGGGTCAAATCTATCGAACATCATCGAAATCGCGAATTCTTGCATTGTTAAAAAGGTGTTCGTCTGGTCTCAAGGAAATAAATAAATATATATATACAAAAAGGTTAAAAATGGCAAAGAACGCAAAAGACCACTGAAGACTGGGCTGCTGAATGTTCACATGGATTGAAGAGTAAGTTGGAATAGGTTTGGGGTTTAGGCTTCTGGCTCCTTCGGCGTGGATTTTCATTTGTGCTTTGAGTCCTTACTTTTTTTGCTATTGTAGAAGGGTTGGGCTTAGAAGCCCAACCCAGGACACTATTTTTGAAACAACTAATAAAAACAGGAAAAAAATAATAATAATAAAATGATGAATTCATAAAAATCATTAAAAAAATCAGAAAAACTAAAAAAAATTAATAAAAAAATTCAAAAAATATAGAAAATTTCAAAGAAAAAAAAGAGAGAAAGAAAGGAAAAATCTCAAAAAAGTCCAAAAAATTCGGAATAATTCCAAAATGACGATTTTACCCTTAATGGGTAAATTGTCTCAAATTGTCTCGGAAAATTCAGAAAAATCTCAGAAATTAGGAAACGGGTCATTTCGACTGACCAATCCTATTTTTGGTGAATTTCCACCCTGATCTTTCCAAAATGACGATTTTGCCCCTTATGGGCAAATTGTCTCAAAAAATTTTGAAAAATTCTCAAAAATTATGGGAAATAAGGAATGACCACATTCAACTGGTTTGACCTATTTCCACTTCCCGAGTCTTGAAAAATGACCATTTTACCCTTCTGATCAGTTTGACCCAAATCTTTCCAAATCACCCAAAATGAGTTTTCATGAAATTGGTACCAAAAGGGCGTTAGAGTAATCTAGCGTAATCAAATCCCCGAACTCATAATCTCTGGTTCGTAGAAGTAATTTAGTTCTCCCACTAATTTACTTAGGTTTCTAATCGACCTACCAAAAACGATTAGTGGCGACTCCAAATTTTAAAACCATTTGAACAAAAAATCAAAGTCGCGATTTGGTAGAGCTTGGGAGAGCTCGAATTAGGTTAGTTAATCTAATCAATTAACCTAATAATCCATTAACCATGAAATAAATTTTAGGTCGCGACACTCATCTATCTCCCATTCTAATTTTTCCACTAACTCTTATGCATTTTCATCTTCCCTTCTCCATCTCTATCTCACATTCTAATATCTCCACTAACTCTTCTTCATCTCCATCTTCCCTTCCCCATATTTATCTCCCATTCTAATTTCTCCACTAACCCTTCTTCATATCCATCTTCTCTATTCTTATCTTCCATTCTAATTTCTCCACTAACTCTTCTTCACACCATCTTCCCTTCTCTATTATTATCTTATTTTCTCCGTCCATTCTTCTCCATCTTCTTTTCTCAATCTTTTCTTCTCCATCTTGCCTTCTCTATTCTAATTTGTCCACTAACTCTTCTTTTTGTTATTTACAAAATAATCCCTCAAGAGTTAGGTATTTGCACTCTAGTCCCTAAGATTTTAAGTATTTGCAATTCAGTCCCTGAAAAAAATATTTCTTTAAGTCCAAATCTCCTCACAATTTTCGACACACCTCCCCTATACTTAGTTGAAAATCACCGCATGTCAAATTTAACTTCATTTCTTGCTGCTAAAAATAACACAATTTAATTAAAACCCTTTTACAAAATTAAGTCATTTTTGATATAATTGGGCCAAGATGAAAATTTAGAATATTATAGAACAATGTCACAACTCCTAAAAGTAAAAAATGAAAATAAATTGACTCAAATTGAATTTTTTAGGCCCGATTCGAGATTATGGTTGTGTAAGAATACACGACCCCAAATTTGATTTTCTAAATTTATGATGGCCAACATGAAAAGGGATTTAAAAGAAAAATATTGACTATTTTTATGTATTTTTGTGGCCTCAAATGCTATTATTTATTAAATATTTCCTAATTTCTAAAAAAACATATATTAACAAAATACAAAAAATATGAAAAATCATTTTTTGTTCAAAATTGGTTCTCTAGGCTTGGCCAAGGTCCCCAACATTGATTTTTTTTTAATTTCATGAATTTTTATGAATTTTTGAAAATAAAAATACCGAAAAATGTTGAAAATATAAAAAATTATTTTTTGGTCAAAATTAGTTCCCTAGGCTTAGCCAAGGTCATCAAAGTTGATTTTTTAGTTTTATAAATTTTTATGAATTTTTTTATTAATTTTAAAAGAGAAAAGACGATTAAAAACCAGGTGTCAACAGCTGCCCCTGTTTGAAAAGAAGCTCGGTAGAGGTTCATTTCAAAAACGAGATGACACCTGAATCCTAATCAACTCAACACAATGAAATAAAAAAAAGTCGTGACATTTGATCTCTAATACCTCTCTGTATAAGTTCTAATCCGAGTTGGGCTTGAGGAAGCTCCTATAAAGTGAGGGAGAGATGATAGGCAAGGGATTTACCTACATCTTACTTGCTCATCGTATGGCTGCTGCTTAACATGAATGCTCTACCAAAAGAGGAAAGAAAACCTAAGGATTCGTAATAAGAAAACCTTATGATGGTTGAACTTGGACCCGTATGGTAGGTCAACCCATGGTAGATTCCTAACAAAAGGATTCTACTGATTAAACTTTGATTGAAATTTGACCCGTATGGTAGGTCACCCTATGGTGGATTCCTAGTGAAAGGATTCTATCAATTAAATAGGTTACAGTTTGACCCGTATGGTGAGTCACCCCATGGAAATGCCTGTAAAAAGGATTTTGTGCATGTAAAAAGTACTTGGTGCCTATACGAAGGACTTTTGTGTACCTGTAAAAAAGACTTTGAGTGCCTGTAGAAAGGACTTTGAGGCCTGTAAAAAGGACTTTTGTGTGCCTCTAAAAAGGATTTTGGGTGCTTGTAAAATGGACTTTGTGCCTGTAAAAAGGACTTTGGTGCCTTTAAGATAGACTTTTGTGTGCCTCTAGAAAGGAATTTGGGTGTTTGTAGAAAGGACTTTAGTGCCTGTAAAAAGGGACTTTGGTGTCTATAAGAAGGACTTTTGTGTGCCTGTAAACAGGACTTTGGGTGCTTGTAGAAAGGACTTTGGTGCATGTAAGAAGGACTTTGGTGCCAGTAAAAAGGACTTTTGTATGCCTATGGAAAGGACTTCGGGTGCCTGTAGAAAGGACTTCGGGTGCTTGTAGAAAGGACTTCGGGTGCCTGTAGAAAGGACTTCGGTGCCTGTAAGAAAGACTTTTGTGTACCTGTCGAAAGGAGTTTGGCCTGTAAAAAAGACTTTGGTGCTTATAAGAAGGACTTTTTTGTGCTTGTAGGAAGGACTTTGGTGCTTGTAAGAAGGACTTTGGGGCTTGTAAGAAGGACTTTGGGGCCTGTAAAAAGGACCTTTGTGTGCCTGTGGAAAAGCCTTCAGGTGCTTGTAGAAAGAACTTTCGTGTGCCTGTAGAAAGGACTTTGGATGCCTGTAGAAAGGACTTTTGTGTGTTTATAGAAAGGACTATGGGTGCCTGTAGAAAGGACTTTGGTGCTTGTAAGAAGGACTTTTGTGTGCCTGTAAGAAGAAGTTTGGGTGCCTGTAAGAAGGAGTTTGGGTGCCTATAGAAAGGACTTTGGTGTGCCTGTAGAAAGGACTTTGGTGTGCCTGTAGAAAGGACTTTGAGTGCCTGTAGAAAGGACTTTGTGCCTGTAAGAAGGACTTTTGTGTGCTTGTAGAGAGGACTTTGGTGCCTGTTGGAAGGACTTTTGTGTGCCTGTATAAAGGACTTTGGGTGCTCGTAGAAAGGACTTTGGTGCCTGTAGAAAGGAATTTGGGGTGCCTATAGAAAGGACTTGGTACCTGTAAGAAGGACTTTTAGTTGCCTGTAAGAAGGACTTTTGGTGCCTGTAGAAAGGACTTAGTGCATGTAAGAAGGACTTGATATGTGCCTTAGAAAGGACTTTTGTGTGCATGTAGAAAGGATTTTGGGTGCATGTAGAAAGGACTTTTGGTTGCCTGTATAAAGAACTTTGGGTGTCTATAGAAAGGACTTGGGTGTGCCTGTAGAAAGAACTTTGAGTGTCTGTAGAAAGGAGTTGGTGCCTGTAAGAAAAAATTTTATGTGCTTGTAGAAAGGACTTTGGGTGCCTGTACAAAGGACTTTGGTGCCTGTAAGAAGGACTTTGTATGTGCCTGTAGAAAGGACTTTGGATGCCTATAGAAAGAACTTTTGTATGCCTGTAGAAGGACTTTAGGTACCTGTAGAAAGGACTTTGGGTGCCTGTAAGAAGTACTTTTGTGTGTTTCGAAGGGTGTCATTCAGGGTTTTGGGAATACCAGGGATCCTGCAGAAGATCAAACCCAATTTAACTTACCTTGAATGGTGCCATTCTAGAATCTAAGGAGACTAGGAATCCTGCAGAAGCTCAAACCCAAATTATATTCTCTTATTGCTCAAGTATAAGTTAAAGAGGTAAAGATTAAAACGTCTCAAAGATTTCTATTATCATGCTTCATTAGAGAAGTTGGCTGCAAGTATGTGCCGCACTAGATTCAAGCACTTTGACAATCATCAGAGTTCATTCTCTTAAAGGGTTCATGTTGAAGATATACTTACATCAAGATTTGAAAGACCGCCTAGTGATTTCTTGACAACTAGGCTTGTTCATTCAATAATCACCAAATGGATTTCCAGACCTTGAAAGGTAACTTGAACATCGAAAATGTGTTACCTGTCAGGCAGTGTCAGAGGTAACATGCGCAAGCATTCTCATCAATGAGTTCATTGGTTCATGCAAAACCACTAGCTAAGTTTGCAGTGATTAGAAGCAATCTGTATAATAACTTATGATGCAATCAATCAAGATGTGGATCATGCAAAACTATTCTGTCAAGTTTGCATTATCAATTCTGTTCAAAGATGTTATCATGGTACAAACACCTCATATGTGATTTGAATGGGGAATTTCAGTCCGAAAGGGCTTTCTCACACTCTCGAGAAAGGCTATTTTTCCTGATTGCAGGATTGAAAAGAAATTACTCAATCTCACTATCATCGCATTCAGTAAGGATCGGAGTAATCTCGCAATCGGTACGATCGATCCAATCTGGAGGTCTTGATCAGGACCATAATGTAGGTTAGGTCAAAGGCTTTACTAAAGGAGACTCTTTTGAGTCAAGGCCATTAACAAAAATATTTTCATCATCTGCTCCCGGTTTACAAGTTAAGGACCCTGCAAAAATGAGAGAGAAATAGTCTTGCTCGTACTTTTTCGAGTGATGCTTAAAATCATTCAACTCTATGTTAATTCAAACGCCTTAATCAAAAAAGATTTTCAAGGGTTGTAACGTAGGTTAGGATTAGGGATCGAGAAAGGCTTATTTTGGCCTAGAAAAATATGAAGTGGGTTTGACGTTGGTGCTCATCGCATCTTTGTCACAAGTTTCAGCCCTTCTAGAACCATCCTCAAAGGACGCCATCGTTGTCTGAAGATGGTATATACTTCTGCTAGTACCATTGTTGCTTCCGAACGGTATAAACTTCAACGGTATATTTTGCAATTCGACTCCTTCAATGAATTTTCTCTTGCAATCAAGTCCCATTAGGGATTTACTGAAGGAGATGGTATGTTTTCACTGAGTTTTCAAAGGCATTCAAAAATGAATATTGATTCGAATGAGCATTTGCCTTGCTTTTGATTGACACTTTGCTTTTTCATGCCTAGGGACTGGCTTTTCTTCTTTTGGTCTTGCCTTTTGCCTTTTGTTTTTTTTTGTTCTATTTAGAAAAAAGAATTTCCAAAAATTATGCCATATACACATATATATTGAAAATTTGGCACACTAGAGCAGCCGACTTAGGAACTCTTTGTAGTCCTATTTCTTTTGGGTTCTTCTGCTTTGAGATGGTGCCACCTTCATCTTGAAATGTTCAATGATCACTAACGGGGTTTTCAAGAAATGAATATGTAGGCTCAATTGGGCAATGCAAGGGATAAAAGTGTATCGGATAGAGAAACGAATGCTTTTCATCATCTTGAGGCACTTGAATTAGCGCACAAGGTTGAAAGCAAAGAAACGCTCGAAAATTGATGTTAGTCCGAGTAAGAAAATGTCTAATCATTTACCTTGTGCTATTTGTTGGGACTACCTCCACTTTGGCCCTATGTGGGTTGGTTCTTGATAGGGTTTATGAAATAAAGTTGCCGTCCAAACGGGTTGTCAATGGTTACCTATAGTGTTTAGGATAGAGAAATGAATGCCTCATTCCTTTCGGTATCGTATCTTTCACGAGAAAACCCATTGCCTTGGAGAATACGGAACCTATTTGACATACAACTCACTATGGATATGAGACGTGTATGGAAATGGGGTCGCCTTTCATCATCCTGTCATGCCCCATTCTACACATTCGATACATCATATACGGTTTATGTTCCAAGTCAGAATTGGCAAATTAAACATGCCAAAGAGTCATGCATAAATCATGGAATATGCGAACACAATACAGATGTGGCAATTTTCAAGCGTTATGCATGTTTACAAAATGTGCAAGCATATCAAGAATGGGAAAATTTGGATTGCCCTTGGGCATGTGAGCAGATCGACCAATACAGTTTTGAATTGCCGCTTGTGAGTGTCTTCTTCAATGTGTTAAATGTTAGTATTAACATTTCCTGTAAAAAAAAAAGGAGACATGTTAGTCGGTATTGGAGGGGATAAATTGGAAACGATACTGGTCTACCCTTCATCTTGAATGTTTTGCATGGTCCCTTTATCCGGTCCACTAGGTCGAGTTTGTCTCCAATTTCTATTGGACACTTAATCATTTGGACCAAGGCTTGGGGATCGAACTTGGATCGCTTCAGCCAACTGTCACTTCCCATGCCATCGGGCTTACAGGGCCTTAGGCGTCCATGGAAGTTCTCTTTTAGGGGTTGATCTTCGAGATGGCATGGTTTTGGGCCATTTCACATTACGGTGTTTTTCAAGGTAATTTACAATCCCTTTTAATAATGAGAGGAAATAATTCAGAACTCGAGACGATCATGGGTAAATTAGAACGATATAAAATTACCCTTCTCTTCCTTATTTGCAGCCGTCCATCTAGTAGCAATGTCCATGGATTGATTTGCTCCTAGTTTCGTTTAACAAGGGGACTTCATATTTAAATATGATTGTATTCTCGAGGCCGTTTACAAATCCCTGAAAATGCGGGGGATTCAATTTAAAACTTGGAGCAATTTGAGGGTAAATTGAAACGATACGACGTTACCCACGCGGATTTCTTTTACTCGCAATTAATTCGTCGCGAGTTGGTACAGCAACGGATCCATGCATTTAATAAGAGGGAGGAGGGTTACTACTTCCTACTTTTACACAAATTACAGACATCAATAAAAGCAGAACAAATCCTACGTAAGGAAGTAAAACATATGCACTCATTCAGGATCCGCTCGGTTTCTTTTGTGGATCTTCCGGTGATCAGCCAGCTTTATTTCAGATCTGGTACGTATTGGTCATGTTGAAAGACTCGTGATCACAAGCTTTAAAATACAGGCTTCGTGTGCACATTACAGCCCTAGTACTTCATCAGCATTGAACTAGTTGATCATGGCAATGAGTTCATCGTCAATGCCACTTGCCTGGTGGTGATACATCTCCCCTTCCCTGGAGGCTTCAATGCTGACCTCATAGGCTCAATCTTTTCGTGCTTCCCCCCAACAGAACTTGATCCTGTCATAAACTGGTCTAACTCACCTCTTAAACGAGCATTTTCAATCCTCAAGTACTGCCTTTCGTCGAGGGTAAGGGGACTATTGTAGTTGGGGCAGGTGGAGGAGTCAAAAGCCTCTTTATACATCTCATTCTCCGCTCAGAGTTTTTCTTTTTCAGCTCTTAAAAGCTCAGCTTCATTGCACTCATATCGAGTCTTCATTTGGGTTCGCCTATTCTGAAACCAGAACTTGATTTGTGAAGGTTCCAGCATTAGCTCTTGACTCAGCTCCATTCTTTGTTTGCCGTCTGGCATGAGGCACGTCCTGAAGAAATCCTCAAGCCTTTGTTTTTGCTCCTCAGTATGGCGATGGTAACGCTTCCTTTGACCCTTATTGTTGTTGTCCTTATCTTTATTGAGATCTTGGACATCGTCGGTGGAAGGGCTAGGCTCCATGGTCTGAATCCCAAACATGGTCTCGAACTCTTCCTCTCCTATGTTCAGCAAGTAACGATAGCTCTGAAGGGTGTTGGATTGAGACATCTTCAATTTGGTTAATGATCTCTCAAGGTTTGCTATCACTCCTTGTATTTCCACTCTCTCTAAAATTTTCTGAGCGACCGTGTATTCTTCGAAACTCTATTTATAGGAAGATGAAGATTATTAGGAGAACGTTTTCTTTTAAAATTTAGATGTCGGTTTAGAAAACTGTATTGTTTCCCCTGAGCGTTCTGTTCTTTTCTCTACATTTTTTATCGTATCTCTCGCCCAGCTCGTCTTCTTTCATCCTTTCACGATAAGGGGGGCCCTGTCATTATCTCCACCATCGATTTGCTAGCGAGTCCTCAATAAAGACAAGTTGTATCTCTCTTTTTGTCGAAAATTTCTTTGTCCCCTACTCAGCTCGTATTTTCGTTCTTTCTTTTTCAAAGTGGTGACGCCCCGTCCAACTTTTCCGCAGAGACATTGGATTTGCTTGGCTCGAGATTGCAGACGAGCAGCGAATTCGAGCCGACAGGGGTGATACCGACGTGGAACGGCAAATAGGAAAGTCTGACTAGTTGATACTGTCACCATGAAATCAATATTTACTTCAAAGCAGATTACCATCTTCGCACTCCGCTAGTCTGCCCTAACTCTCTTCTCCAATACTCTCGTGTTTCGTCCGTCTGCCTTGATTTTCTCCTCGATAATGGCCAATCTTCCTACACACATCTTCCCGGCTGACGTTATATTCAAATGGGAGAGGCTCTATCATCTTCTTGGCAGAGGTTATATTTACATAGCCCATCATCTGAGTGTCGAAGCTGAGATTCTCGGTTTGTTAGGGGAGATAAATGCTTCCTCGATCGAAGGCACCAACTTGAAGAGGGAATAAAGGGCGTTCCCACACGTCTTTATCAACTTTCTAAAGGCTTGCCAGAACACCCAGGAGATGGTTACCTTAGCCCGCGTCGTGAAGACCCGCTATCAGGATCGATCTAAATGCCTAGAGTTTGCAGAATGCTCAGTTGCTCGATACAAGAAAGCTGTCAAGTCTGCTGATGAGCGGATCTCGGTGTTGGTTCACGAGAGAGAGAAGCTGGTGGAGCGCCTAGCTTTGAATCAGACTTACTTTAAGCATGACCCGAGGGACGTTATGATGAAGTTCAGATGTGAGTGGTTAGAGGAGAGGCTTGATGATCTCACGGCGGATATAGCTTTCGAGAGAAACCTAATCGACAATCTGATACTCGTCTTTGAACACCATGAGATTAATGCAACCAGGTACAAGGAGAAATGCACTCGCCTGTTTTTCAAGTTTGCATATCTCAACTTCCAGATCGCTCACTGTAGGCAGAACATTAGTTTCATGGAAAGCCATTTAAGTTCTTTTGTGATGCTTATTAGGGCTCGGTTTGGCTTTACTTTTCCTCCTCAGTGAGTGGTTGTAATACTTCTTGATGAATGGAATGAGAGAAATGTTTGTGCATTTTATTTCTCCACCATGTCTTCTCTTCCGCATAGCATAAATGACCTAAGGTACTGGAAACACTGAGGCTTAACGTTTTCCTCAATGTTCTTGTTAGCTGCAGTAGACAATAATATTAATAACAGTAAAGAAGCATACGGTGGTGGTCCCCACTAGCCGCCTAAAGACTCGAGTTCAATCACGCAAATTAATAAAGCTGTAGCCACTCGATCAGTGCGCCCATAAATCAGGCCACATGTTGCGTGCCCTACTTCAACCATATTTTATTTCTTTTGACTTTCACTTGCTCGTGCCGGTCGCCTGTAACGTTGGGAGAAACGTCTGTGGGCCATGCTCTGTAATAAAACATCGGTTTCCCAAAGTTGACGTCGTTCAAATCCAAGGAAAATAAAAAGCAGACCTTTGATTTAATCAGAAAGGTTGCAAGATCGGGTTACTATATTTGTTTTATGGGTTCTGATTACACAATCTATGTTTTTTCAACAAAAATACAAGAATCCCTCTAATACATCAAAAATACCCCCACGCCCGATCTGAATAAATTTACAGCCCCATCAAAATACATAACTCATACACGCTGCCATTGATTGATGCAATTCTGTCTTCGAGACTTCTTCGCTTCCTCCCAAGATTATCGGTTGAGATATCAGTAATTATTCGTCCTTTCGTATTCCTCAAGATTATTCCTGCAATATTGTTATCATCCTCAAGCCTAATCTTGCTCCCGCCTGGAGTACCTATGATTCCCTGCAAAAGTAGAAAAAATAATGAGTATGTGATCAAAAGAGGTCGGTCGATGATTACTACATTAGTCCAATTTTGTTTCTCAATTTTTGTGATGAAATTAGCCCAAACTTTCTTAGGAAGACATGTGTAATTTTTTTTAAAGGATTTCCTTGCAGGTTTTATAGCTTAAAAAAATGTGATAAAATCCTTTGATATTTAGTAAATTTCCCGAAGAGATTTTTCTCTTTTATCAGATGAATTTTCAGGGGTAAATTTGTTTAAAGAAAATCTCATTTTTATTGAAGTAGGAAAGATGGGACAAAATCCTTTATTGATCCACGAAATTCCCTAAAGGGATTTTTCCGTATTATTTTTTAGAAATGAGATACCAATCCAATTTTTATTTTCTTTTGAAAAAAATGACCATGATGTTAAGTTCAAAATTTAACTGACACTTAACATGGGCCGACCAAAAATAAATACAAAATGAAGTTAGAAAATTTACTTTCACCGTGAAAAATACCATGTAGGTCACATAGACATGTACGTGAATCGTGAGTTTAAATCTTAGCATATCTACTCTAAAGGCTAACAAATTGAAGCGAAAGACTTACGACAAGGTGACAATCTTGCGCACATAATCAGGGTTAGCCGTGATCCCACGACATAACCAGGATTAGCAAGGCCTTTCCACTTCGGCTGCTCGAGCTAAAAATTAAAACCACTGCTTTGGTAATCTTACCAAGAGGTTCGGGATTGAATCTAGACTAACTTTAGACATAATCTCACGCCGAACGCTAAAACCAAATCACAATACCATCCTAAAACTAGTGACCTAGGTCTGGCCACGGGACGTGTGTGATGTAGTGCTAAAATAATTAAACATGCAAAACAATTAAATGCAAACACCGCTTCAATATTTTAAAAATTAAATATAATTCTCACACACCAAACTTGCAAAACAAAGGGTTAGCCAAACACTCCACCCCTTATAACTCCCTTCCTGCAAGACCATTTAACACCCAAAGAATGAGTTCCAAGCAATTGCCAAATCAAAGAAATTTTCATGAAATTTTTCAGGCCTAAGTCCACTAGGTTCTTAAATTTTTTCTAAAATTATGAACAAGTCCCCAGCGGAGTTGCCAAGTTATCGCAACTCTAAAAAATTTCCTATTGATCGGGTGAACGGATTAGTGGACTAACTAGACGGATTAACCTAATACGGACTCCCCCAAGTCCTACCGAATCGCAACTTTGATTTTTTTGTTCAAATGGTTTTAAAATTTGAAGTCGCCACTAATCATTTTTGGTAGGTTGATTAGAAACCTAAGTAAATTAGCGGGAGGACTAAATTACTTCTACGAACCAGAGATTATGAGTTCGGGAACTTGGTTACATCAGTTAATTAAAACTAATGCCCTTTCGGTACCTTAATTTTATGGATATCCTAATTTGGCAACTTAGGCTTGATTTACTCATAAGGCTCTAGTGGGTATTCTCTTTTTGTATTTTCACTTTTTTAAATGGAATGTACGTGAGTGACATTTTTTTTTTGCATTTTCAAAATATTAAATCTTTCCCTAAAGCCGAAAGAGGGAGTGAGTTAACGACTTCTGTGCAGTGCTGCAAACTACTCATCTTGGGGTCTAGTGATTCAAAAATTAAATTACATAAAGTAAATGATAATAAATAAAGACCACCAATGGATGGCCCAACCTTGACTTGGCCCTCTCTTTTGGGGTTTAATGGTACATGAATTAAATTACATGAATTTAAATAACGGTAAGTAAAACCTCCTATGTGCGGCTTAGCATTGGCTTGGCTCTTCCCTTTAGGGTTTAATAGTGCATGAATTAAATTACATGAATTTAAATGACAGTAAGTAAAGCCTCCAATGGGCAGCCTAGCATTGGCTTGGCTCTTCCCTTTGGGATTTGATGGTACAGGAATTAAATTGCAGGAATTTAAATGACAGTAAGTAAAACCTCCAATGGGCGGCCTAGCATTGGCTTGGCTCTTCCCTTTGGGATTTAATAGTGCAAAATTTAAATTGCAGGTATTTAAATGATTGTAAGTAAAAACCTCTAATGAGTGGCCTAGCATTGGCTTGGCTCTTCCCTTTGGATTGTAATGGTGCAGGAATTAAATTGCATGAATTAAACGACCTCCAGTGGATGGACTTTGTCCTCTCCATTTTGGGGTTTGAATTCTTTAAAATAAAATACAACGAATTAATTCAACAATTCAGCCAACGTTTATATACGGGTCGGTTGAGAATTTGATGGACATTTAGGGCTTGTCTAGGCCAACTTTGCACCTCCATGGTATTTACTGTTGACTTGAAGTTTTCCTTTGCTTGACATAAAAATATGAGAAAATAGAGAGATTGTGAAATTGTATATAATTTGTGCTAATTTGCGACTAAAACCACAAATGAATGAATAAATAAAAACACTTAGCTTGAATTTGCTTGCTCGTTGACGAAGATGAACTCTTGATTTATGTTGATCAATAAAAGAATTTGTGATGATAACCCATAGCTTTAAACTCCTATCATCTTCAAAATTCTCTCTCTCTTTTGGTATTTTCTTTCTCTCAAATTTTTCTTCAATCTCCCAAAACCTCTCAAACATCCAAAATTTTCTCTCTAAAAAATCCCTCCCTCAAGCTCACTTCTTCCTCCTTTTATAATCCACTCATCTATCTCCCATTCTAATTTTTCCACTAACTCTTCTTCATTTTCATCTTCCCTTCTCCATCTCTATCTCACATTCTAATAACTCCACTAACTCTTCTTCATCTCCATCTTCCCTTCTCTATATTTATCTCTCACTTTAATTTCTCGACTAACTCTTCTTCATATCCATCTTCCCTTCTCTGTTCTTATCTTTCATTCTAATTTCTCGACTAACTCTTCTTCATATCCATCTTTCATTCTCTATTCTTATCTTATTTTCTCTATCCATTCTTCTCCATCTTCCCTTCTCTATTCTAATTTGTCCACAAACTCTTCTTTTTGTTATTTGTAAAATAATCCCTCAAGAGTTAGATATTTGCACTCTAGTCCCTGAGATTTTAAGTATTTACATTTCGGTCTCTGAAAAAAAATATTTCTTTAAGTCCAAATCTCCTCACAATTTTCGACACACCTCCCCTATACTTAGTTGAAAATCACTGCATGTCAAATGTAACTTCATTTCTTGCTGCTAAAAATAATGCAAAATTTAATTAAAGTCCTTTTGCAAAATTAAGTCATTTTTGGTATAATTGGGCAAAGATGAAAATTTAGAATATTAGAGAATAATATCACAACTCCTAAAAGTAAAAAATGAAAATAAATTGACTCAAATTGAATTTTTTAGGTCCGATTCGAGATTATGCTTGTGTAAGAATACAGGACCCCAAATTGGATTTTCTAAATTTATGATGGCCAACATGAAAAGGGATTTAAAAGAAAAATATTGACTATTTTAATATATTTTTGTGGCCTCAAATGCTATTATTTATTAAATATTTCCTAATTTCTAAAAAAAATATATTAACAAAATACAAAAAATATGAAAAATAATTTTTTGTTCAAAATTGGTTATCTAGGCTTGGCCAAGGTCCCCAACGTTGATTTTTTAAAATTTTATGAATTTTCAAAAATAAAAATACCAAAAAATGATGAAAATATGAAAAATTATTTTTTGGTCAAAATTAGTTCCCTAGGCTTAGCCAAGGTCGTCAAAGTTGATTTTTTAGTTTTATGAATTTTTATGAATTTTTTTTTATTAATTTTGAAAGAGAGAAAACGATTAAAAACCAGGTGTCAACACCGGAGGCTTATCTCCTTGTCACACTGCAAATCCAAGCCAAAAGACACACTCTCACCTAGAAGAGAGCAAGAGTGTTACCTAGGAAAGCTTCCTTTATCCGTGTGATATGTTGTTACCGGAGATGGAAACCCAATTAAAGGATTCCTTATTGAGGATGACGCAGTTATCAAATCAAGCAACTAGGAATTTCCAATTAGTGTCCATAAATTTGAGTGCGATATTTGGATGTGCAAATGACTAGCAAATTGAAGCTAAGTGTTCTCTTTATTTTTCTGGTTTTAAATAAATTCAGGTTTTCTACCCTGACCTTTTCCCATATTTTATGTCAGGGAAAAAGGCAATTCCATATCAACGGCAAATCCAACGGGAGGACAAAATTGGCCTAGACGAACTCCAAAGTGCCCACCAAATTCTCAGTTGATTCGTCTGTGGATTTTGGCTCGAATTGTCGAGTTAATTCGTTGTATTTTATTTTAAAGGATGCAAACCCCAGAATGGGAAGGGCAAAGCCCACCCATTGGAGGTCATTTACTTATTGCAATTTAATTTCAGTACCATTAAACCCTACGATGGATAGGCCGAGCCAAGGCCGAGTCCCTCGTTGGAGGTACTTTGTTTACTGCAATTTAATTTCAATACCATTAAACCCCACGATGGGTAGCCGAGCTAAGGCTGAGTCTCCCGTTAGAGGCCCTTTATTTATTACAATTTAATTTCCTGCAATTTAATTTCAGTACTGTTGACACCTGATTTTTAATCATATTTTCTATTTTAAAATTAATACAAAATTCATAAAAATTTGTAAAATTGAAAAATCAACTTTGGGGACCTTGGCCTAGTCTAGGGAACCAATTTTGACTAAAAAATGATTTTCCATATTTTCAGTATTTTTTGGTATTTTTATTTTCAAAAATTAATAGAAAATCCAAAAAAAATTCATAAAATTGAAAAAAAATCAACTTTGGGGACCTTGGCCAAGCATAGAAAATCAATTTTGACCAAAAAATAATTTTTCATATTTTTTGCATATTTTTTAATATTTTTATAAATTAGAAAAATATTCAATAAATAATAGCCTTTGAGGCCATAAAAATGTAAATAAATAGTCGGAATTTTTATTTTTATTTTTATTTTTATTTTCTCTTCATTTTGGCCAAATAAGATCTGCAAAAAAAAATTGATTTGGAATCGAGAATTACTTAGCTAATCTCATTTTTAAGTTCATGAAAAAAAAATCACGAAAAATTTGTTTTTAGCTTTGTAATTTTCGATTTTTGCATTTTTAGAGTCGTGACATTGTCCTCTAATTGACAAAATTTTTCATTGGCCTGATGGTGTAATTTCTATTGTTGCATTCGGTTTTTCCGAGTTCAACTTACCATTGCCACCGTTTCTCAGACGATGATTTCTAAAAATCTCCAGCAGTATTGATTGCCTGCTTGAATAAGTCCAGCAAAATGTGGACTTCACGAAGGTGGACTCCTTGAAGGTAGCCACACTTTCGTAAGAAGGATGGAAATAGACTGCATATGAGGATCTGTTGCGCAGAAGAGAGTGAGCTTGTTTTGTACCCGAGAATTCGTCTATTTTCTTTTGCAAGATAATCATCAATGGCTACTCAGACTGTTGTTGGAGTATCCACCATGAACATTCACTACCATCCTCGGGTGTGTTACTGAGGCGAACTAGACCCACCGATTGACCATGACGTTTCAAAACTTGCGAACTTTGAACTTGGCTATTCACGGGTTCAATCCCACTTAGCTGCTGTTCTCGAGCCAACTCCTTGACGAGTCCACCTGCGACTAATAAAAAAAAGAAGATATATTACGGAGGTCAAGCGCCGTATGTTCACCACGCAAGCTTTAGTCCTGAGTGTTACGAGCCACTTGTACCCAAATACGATCCATCCCGCGATCCAGAATGATTCAGCTTAGTTTTGATGATTGGAAGCCTGACTTATGCAAACCAGTACTTCACCATTGAGGGAGAAGTCGCTGCATGCTTCTCTTGTTCATTCCTGGATGCGCCGATCGGAGAAACAACCTTGATGGGAATGTTGGGACGAAGTCACCTGCTCACATGATCTATTCGTGGAAATACCCAAGGAGTCAAAACAAACGAGGAGAGAGAGCTGAGTGATGGATGAAGGACAGGTAAGAAAGGAAGATGGCGATAGCTCGATAGAAGTGAAGAAAATAAGCGTGGCGGTGGGGTTGCTAAAAAAGAAAGGGCCACTAAAAAGAAAGCAAGAAAAGACAAAAGAGGAGACTCCCCGATTCTTACCTAATATATGTATAATGGAGGCCACCGAGTTGAAGAGGAGGGACCTCTAAAAGTTACACGGCAAAGAGAGATCAAAGACAAGAATAAGTGGAGGACAAGCCTTGGTGGGCATTTTTCGGTGAAAAAGAAAACGGTGGTCGAGGCACCAACAATATGGGAGGAAATTTTGACTCTGGCTGTCAATAACTCAGGCGGAGGAATTTGAGGTCAAGACGTGGCTCTCTGCCAAGAACAGTTTTGGAGGTGTTGGACGACTAACAAAAGGAGTGGCAGACAAAAGGGCGTCAAAGACAGCTCTAAGGGGACGGTCAAAAAGAAAAAAAAGGGAGATAAGAAAAGAGGCACGATGATGGGTGACATGAGGAGGAAGCACCGAAAGAAAAGAAGAGAGATAATCGGGGAAGGGGAGAAGGGTCCAAGGTGGCTTTTCGAGGGGAGAAAGGGGAGTGATCTCGTACACCGCCAGGGTCAGCTGACTTTAATCAACAAAGGGACTTCGTGGAAGAACGGGCGCTTCAGATGCTTATGCATGCAATGAACGAGTCTGGCATGGATCTCCCAAGATTACTTGCGCAAAGCACATATCCATACCATATGCCTAAGTGTCCCACCCACGTGAATGGGATGGTGACGTCTCTCTGTTACCCAGTTAGCCTATGCTCATAACGAGGTCAGATGACTTCAGCTCATGTATGGCCACCATTTGGGAGTCGTCTTCTCCGGGAGCGAATTCTTTGAGGAAAGCTTGAAGAGGGGTGGAGGAAGGATCACAACTGCCACGGTGAGTTCGAGGTCTCCAAGACACTGAGATGCTTCGTTGACGACATCGAGAAGGTCCTGCATGATTTTGACGCACCCCCCATCAAGATCGCCCAGAAGATTGAGTTTGGTGAGAGCACGAAAAACGAGAGTCTGACGATGAGGGAAAAGAGAGTGCTCCGTAACTGCCTTTAGCTTGTTGACGAGGCGTTGGACGAACTCATAAGGGCGGTGCTGGACCCGAGCTCATATGGAAATAAGGCAGAGTTGCCGACGCGGCACGCCGATGACCTGATGACGTCGATGAGCATGGCGATGACGAATCAAGAGGCCTGCATGAATGGGTTCTCATGCGAAGACGCCGACCGATCCGTGCATGAATTGTCGGTAGAGGGACGCGTTCCTGTGGAGAAGGAAGAAGCTACGAGACTCGTTTTCTCAAAGGTCCATAGCTTGGACACGAACAACGCCTCCAAGATTATGGGCTACACATTACTCCAAGACCGCGGCGATAAAGAAATGACCAGACTATCTCTCGTTCCCGACCCCCTCCTCCGCACCCTCATCCTCAAGACCAAGTCCCACTTGTCCCTTCCCCTCTCGGCGATCTCATCTTCAACCTCCATGACACCCTCCTCTCTTTCTTCCGCTGCTCTCAATCTCAACCCCATTTCACGAAGACCCATCACCCACTACCACTCTCTCTCCAGTTCCTCTCCAAGAACCACCTCGTCCTACGTCAATGTCGTCAGTGGAGTCACTCACAACACCACCCTCAACATCCCCAGCGATCCCGTTGGCGATTACTAGCTCCAGGACCACCTCTCCTTCTTGAACGATACCCAGAGATCGACTGCTACAGAATTGACGTTGAGGGAGGAGATGCACGAATTCGGGTTTTTGGGACTAGGCTTGGCAGGAAGGAGCATGCCCTGAAATATGCATGCATGCATGCATGCATGGGAGAGAGTTAACGATGGCTTGAGCTCGGTTGCCCCTTTTTTAGGGAATCCACCAAAGGGTTTGGTTTGGGTGCGAAAGACCTCGGCCTCACGCTTGCCTCCACTGTCTCAACCTTGCCGCGATGGTCATCTCCGTTGCCTCCGTTAGACGTCCACCAACTGGAAGTATCCCCCAAGCAGCTCAGCAGTGGCGAAAGAAGCTTCTGATATGGTTCTAGCAGATGATAACTTCAGCACCATTGTAGTTGCTGTTGGCGACGGCGGGTCAATCTATAACAACACGAAGGCTCTCTTCAGCAATGATCCATTGAGGAAGTGCTATAAGGTGGTTGCCTGGAAGCTTAGGTTACGCGGGTGAGGCCATTAGCCAATTTTCTGCAATGTTGATTCCAGAAAGGGACTTGACTCTCGCGTTTATCTTGAGAGACCAACCAACTGTGGTTGTGAGCTGGCATGAAGTTGGAGAAACTCAGTCGGTGGTCAAGGGACTAAAGTGGAGTCAAGAGTAATTTCTCGAGATGTAGCTGTTAGAAGCTTAGATTTCCCAAAAGCGAAATGAATAATACAGTACGATCATCTTGGAGAGTTGCTGAATATGTGCATGGGGGCTCGGAGAAGCACGGTGTAAGTTTGGCAGAATATCCCGTATTGAAGGTGTTAGATAGTTTCTCTTTGTACGTCCGACAGCCACATGTCAAGAATTTTGTTTCCCTGAATTCGTGCCTCTGGGTATTAGAGTTAAAAAAAAGACCCGAGCTTTTTATTTCAGTCGAGGCAAGAATACATATGCTTACCCAGAGTACGTATTGCTCTTGGTTCCTCGTACATGCAGCCTACTGTGGGGAGCTTAAAAGAAATTGCATGCTGAAGAAACTTCACCTGGGTCATATGGTGAAGAGCCTTGCTCCGAAAAAGCGGCTATCTTTAGTGGGGAATCCAGAAAAGGGGCGATTTGTGTGCGAGTACGCAAGTGAGCTCTTGACAACGATCAAGGCAAGAGTGATCGATGCTAGCAAAGTGGTTTCGAGTTGTGACAATAAGATCTGTAAAACAGCTGTCGGTGTTCCCTCTGAAGTTTCATTGAGTTTTGACCCTATCCACGTCTCGTCTATCTCCATGGCCGCAAGAAGAATGTATACGAGATCCATCAGATGTACGAGACTTTGTCCCAGACCTTGTCTGACTGACTCTTCAAAGACACCCCCTGACGGTCCATCGATGTGATCGCGCATTACGCCAACAATGATCACATCTTCTGTTTGGTTCACCGAGAGATATGGTTCCAGCACCTGTACGTGTAGATTGTATACCTACTACTCTTACCCGTGACTTCTGGTCGTTGCTCTACACTTCTGTAATGGAGGATGGAAGTCTTGTGGACGAGGAAGGCAGCTTTAAGTTACCTATGGTAGCTTTCCCAGGAATTCCTCAGCCAAAATGTCACTATGGAGGAAGAAGAGCTGTGGCGTTGCGTGCTTTAGATAAGAGATTGAGCAAAGGGTCTTAACGAAGTTATCAACGGATTTACGGACGATGGTTGGCCTATGTTCAAGAGTGATGGCGTCAATGAGCATCCATGCTGCTGCAAAATATGCCTCGTCGTGGGGAGTGGTGGTATTTGTCTGGAGTATCTGGCTGTTGTGTCCTCTTTCCCGAGCCTAATGACGAAACCATGCTGGAGTATGAACGTATTACTCGGGTTGGCATTGATGGGCTTTGCAGGCTTACTCGTCTGGAGAAGAAGACGATGAGTAGGTAAGTCTTCTCACTTGCTCTAGCTAAACTTCATATCCTAGTGAAGCAGGCCTATTTTGTTTTGAGCCAAAGTTTTCGTGAAGACAACCGGGGTTGATTGGGTTGATCTAAGTGTGCGCGTTGGAATTGTTTTTTGTGAGTTGGGCTAGGAAGGTTTTTGGGCTAGGTTCAGAATTTGGGAACGGGCTTATTGAAGAATAAAATTGAACCAAGAGAGATAAAATTTGGGCCGAGCCCAAAAATATAGCCTTTGTATTTTAGAATGACTTGGGTCCTTAAGGCCCAAGTTGGGCGCCCATGTCGCGGGTTGGGTTTGCTGGCCCGATCCGAAATATTTAATTAATAAAAGAACAATGATAATAAAGGAAAATATTGAAAAATGCTCTAAAAAATAATAAAATAAAATAAATTAGAAATTAAAAAAAATTAATTAATTAAAAAATCAGAAAAATCTCAGAAATTAGGAAACGGGTCATTTCGACTGACCAATCCTATTTTTGGTAAATTTACATCCCAATCTTTCCAAAACGACGATTTTACCCCTTATGGGTAAATTGTTTCGAAAATTCAGAAAATTCAAAAAAGCCTCAGAAATTAGGAAACGGGTCATTTCGACTGACCAATCCTATTTTTGGTGAATTTACATCCCAATCTTTCCAAAACGACGATTTTGCCCCTTATGGGTAAATTGTCTCAAAAAAATTCTGGAAAATTCTCAGAAATTGTGGAAAATAAGGAACAACCACACTCAACTGGTTTGACCTGTTTTCACTTCCTGATCCTTGAAAAATATCCATTTTACCCTTCTGATCAGTTTGATCCAAACCTTGCCTTCTCAAATGAGTTTTCATGAAATTGGTACCGAAAGGGCGTTAGAGTAATCTAATGTAACCAAGTCCCCGAACTCATTCTCTCTGGTTCGCAGAAATAAATTAGCTCTCCCACTAATTTATTTAGGTTTCTAATCGACCTACCAAGAATGATTAGTGGCGACTCCAAATTCTAAAATCATGTAAAAAAAAAATCAAAGTTGCGATTTGGTAGAGCTTGGGAGAGCTCGAACTGGGTTAGTTAATTTAATTAATTAATCTGGTAATACATTATCCTAAAAATGAATTTTAGGTCGCGACAAGTACCATCAAACCCTACGATGGGTAGGCCGAGCCAAGGTGGAGTCCCCCATTGGAGGTCTTTTATTTGTTGCAATTTAATTTTCTGCAATTTAATTTCAGTACCATCAAACCCCATGATGGGTAGGCCGAGCCAAGGCCGAATTCCCTGTTGGAGGTCCGTTATTTATTGCAATTTAATTTTCTGCAATTTAATTTCAGTACCATTAAACCTCACGATGGGTAGGTCGAGTCCCCCGTTAGAGGTCCTTTATTTACTGCAATTTAATTTCAATACCATCAAACCCCACGATGGGTAGGCCGAGCCAAAGTGGAGTCCCCCATTGGAGGTCCTTTATTTGTTGCAATTTAATTTCCTGCAATTTAATTTCAGTACCATCAAACTCCACGATAGGTAGACCGAGCCAAGGTCGAGTCCCCCGTTAGAGGTACTTTATTTACTGCAATTTAATTTCCTTCAATTTAATTCTAGTATCGTCAAACCCCACGATGAGTAGGCCAAGCCAAGGCCTAGTCCCCATTGGAGATCCTTTATTTATTGTAATTTAATTTTCCATAATTTAATTCCAGTATCATCAAACCCCACGATAGGTATACTGAGCCAAGGTCGAGTCCTCGTTGGAGATCTCTTATTTATTGTAACTTAATTTCCTATAATTTAATTTCTGCTCCATTAAATCCTAAAAGGGAGGGCCAAGCCAAGGTTGGGCCATTCATTGGAGATCTTCACTTATCGTCATTTAATTTCTTGTAATTTAATTTTTGCATCATTAAACCCCAAAAGGGAGGGCCAAGCCAAAGCTGGGCCATCCATTAGACGTTCTTACTTACCGTCATTTAATTTTTTGTAGTTTATTTTTGCACCGTCAGACCCCAGAATGAGTAGGCCGAACCACCTGCTAGATGTCGCAACACTGCACAGAAGTAGTTAGCTCACTCCATCTTTCAGCTTCATGGAATTTTTTTAATACTTTAAAAAAACCAAAAAAATCTCACTCATATGCATTCTATTTAAATAGTGAAAACACAAAAAAAAAAGAACACCCTGCTAGAGCCTTAGAAGTAAACTAAGCTTGAGTTGTCAAATTAGAATATCCATAAAATTAAGCTACCGAAAGGGCATTAGTTTCAATTAACTAGTGTAACCAAGTCCCGGAACTCATAATCTCTAGTTCTATTTAGTTCTCCCGTTAATTTACTTAGGTTTCTAATCAACCTATAAAACATGATTAGTGGCCACTCCAAATTCTGAAATTATTTAAATAAAAATCAAAGTTGCGATTCAGTAGGACTTGAGAGGGTCCGTATTAGGTTAGTTCATCTAATTAACCTAATGATCCGTTAACCTAGGATTTTTCCAGCAATTCGATTGAAAAATTTTTAGAATTGCTACAAAGATATGAATATATGAAGTAAGACCAAGCAAGTGCTTTTGACAGTATGGTGTTTACTTGTGTGCTTTGCAGGCTTCAAGAGCCATAATAGCTTTTCTGAGGTTCTATTTCGATTTGATGGCTATCTTGGCAACAAAGTTCATTGGTAATTCAAAGTCTTCCTTCCTTGTTATTTTCGTCAAAATGAACACTGAATCAGGACCTGTGCCCATAAATAATGGTGGTCCCTCTCTCTTCTTTCGGCCTTTTCTTTTCCTCCTTGAACCTCTAGTTCTAATATTTCTAATGTTAGTCAGTTGCGGAGCCATTTCATTGATCTATCTATCCCCCATCAATTTCCCCCCCCCCCCCTTCCAGGATATCTTTCTCTATTTCGTGGCTTACATCCTCCATTTTCCTTTCAGGTTCAACTTGTACCCTTTTGGCAACATGCTAGCCAAATCAGCCACTTCACCTACAGTGAGACCATTTCTGTTATTGTAGTACTATGTCAAATTCTTCACAACAGTACCAATGCTTAAATAGCCCAATATGTTTAAGAGAAAGCTTGCTAGAAACATACCTTATTCATATGCCATTACCTAAGCATAAACAGAAATCACTCCTATACTTAGATGAGAGATTTAAAAAAAACTAACTTTACAAAATTTTGGCACGTCAACAAAGTGGTATGACACTTCGTGAAGTGACAATAATCATGACGTTTGCATACATGGCACAGAATGGTAGCAAAGAGTGACTAAAAGAAAGCATGCGACACGATAGGAACCACATTACCATCGCTACTACCACTCATCTCAGAATCCAAAATCGGAACGTACTTATCTTCGTCGACGCCGCTACCACCAATCACACTCTCATCCTCCTCTAGCCCATCGCATTCCCGCTCAGTATCTGCTCCAACAAAGACCGATAAACAAAAATCAAGAAGCTTATCGAGCAAAGCTGCCAAGATCCCACCACACAGACCCCTGAAAAATTCTAGCCAGTAGACTAAAAAAAAGGGGGGACCGTTCCAACAATCAAGAAAAATAATCCAATCGTAAATGCCAATTAGACTCATTGTAAGGACGGAGGAAAGCCCACAAGTCGCAACCAGCAAAACAAAATAGAGGACCCCCGAACATCCTCGCAACCAAAGCAAAAAGGAGAAAAGGGAACGGGAAGTGAGAGACATACTGTTAGGGCTATTGGAAGAGGGGCTCGATCGGACGTCGTGCGACCGGTGCCTCGTTGGACCAGTGGAGAGAGGACCGGGTTTCAGGGGGAAAGGATGGAGAGCTTCCACAGTAGAAAGAAGCACTGCAAAGAAAGCAAGGATAGTGCACAGGCAAGCGAAAGACAAGACACACTCGGTGAATAGCGAGATTTTTATTTTTATATACGCTTAGGGAAGATAGCGAGCGGCCAGAATTAGTGACGAATAGAAGTTTCCATTGCTAATTTAGCGACAAAAAATATTGGTCGTCGCTAATTAGCAACAATACGGTTTATCGTCGCCAATTAGTGACGAACAAGGGTGTTGTTGCTAATTAGTGACGACCAAATATCATCGTCGCTAATTAGCGACTAATTTAGCAATGAATCACGCAGAAAATAGAAAAAACAAAACATGACAAAAAATTACCCAAGTTCAGCCCAAGTTAGCGACTAATTTCTTTACAATACGCGTTACACCACAACCACTCGTTACAATGATCTCTCATACAAGCAAAATAGGGGCCATCGCCACTTGGTGACGACATGAAATTAGCAACATCACAAATTAGCGACAACATAACATTTTCATTGCTAATTAGCGACGAAAATTAGAGGTTGTCGCTAATTAGCAACGATATATTTTCATCGCTAATTAGGGACGAACATTATGGGTCGTCGCTAATTAGTGACAATAGGTTTTGTCGTCGCCAATTAGCGACAAAAAAGCTCTTTCATCGCTAATTAACAACGACAAGAGCTACTTCATTGCGAAACAGCGACGGACAGCATGTGTTGTCGCTAAATAGCGACGAATTTAGCAACGAATACGTGGACTTCTTCAAATGAAATATGTACGTAGTAAAAAAAAAATTCAAGTGAAAAAAATGAAAAAATTACCAAATCAAGAAGATTCACCCTATTTAGTTGGATTTTTTGTAGTAGAAAGTGCTCAATTTGATGAGAATTGCAATGTCCCACATCGACACATACCTAACAAAAAAGGAAAATTACTTAATATTGATGAAACTTATGGCAATTGATGGAAGATAATCGTGAAATAAACAAAAATTTATTTTATGCTTATAGAAAAGACAGAAGATAGAAGAGTGAAGAGAGCAGGCGAAGGGAAAAGAGTGTGGAGAGAAAAGTGGAAAAGGGATTTGAAAAGGGGGTGGCAACGAAGAAGTATCGGTAGACTTTAGTATCGGTAGACTTTAGCGACAAAAACAGTTCGTTGCAAAAATAGTGACAAAATTAATATTGTCACTAATTTTGCGACGAACACTTTTTGCTGCCAAATAGCGACGTAAAAGTACATCATCACTAGCTAGCGATGAATTTAGCGACAAATGTGGGATGGACGTTTTTTCGTTGCTATTTCGTTAGGAATTAGCAATGAATTATATTTCATTACTAAAATCCCTATGTGATTTTGCAACGAATTCTATGACGAATTTATTTTTGTCACTATTTTTGTCGTAAATTAATGACAAATTATTTTTCATCGCTAATTTTTTGTGGCTAAAAGCCTTTTGTGATTTTGCGACGAATTTGGGACAAAAGTTATTTTCGTCGCTATTTTCGCAGCAAATTAGCAATGAATTAAATTTTGTCGTCAATTTTTCGTGGCTAAAAACCCTTTTTTTTTTTTGTAGTGCCTGGCGATAAGCGTCAACTAAATAATTACAAGTTCCATTGCGATTATCTGACTAAACGCTTACATTACTGAGAGGAAATCAGCTCGAATTACATATATTTCGATATTTCCAATTCCAGTTATATACTATAGAAGATAAGCTGAAGCTAGATTCATCTACCACATGTTCGAATCCAAATTACGGCAGCACAAGCGAACGCTATTGCGATTATTCAAGCCAACGTGCTCGGGTCGTCCCCTTCGTAGCAATCGGCCACAGCCACGCTCCTCTGCACATTCTTGTAAGTATACCGCCGGGCCAAGAGCACGTAGAAGAGCAAGTTGACTGCCGCCATCCCGGCCAGAAGCCAGTAGAACTTGTCCAGCCGGCTGCTGTTCAGGTCCTTGCCGAACCAGCTGCGGCCGTGCTGCTCTGTCAAGTGATCGACTGCCGTGATCAGGAGGCTGCTCAGGAAGTTGGCGGCCCCAATCACGCTGAGATACAAGGCGATGCCCAGGCTCCTCATGGAGTCCGGGACCTGGTCGTAGAAGTACTCTTGCAGCCCCACGAGAGTGAAGCCGTCGCCAAAGCCGATGATCAGGAACTGTGGGGCGAGCCAGAACACACTCATGGACGTGGAGCCTGTGAGAGGGTTCCGCCGCACGACGCCTAGCCTCCTGTGCTCAACCACAGCAGCCACGGCCATCGTCGCAACTGAGAAAAGCATCCCAATCCCAATCCTCTGGAGGATCTTCATGCCGCGCTCTGAGCCCGTCATGCGTCGCAATGCCGGCACAAGCACCTTCTCGTAGAGGATGACGGAGATGATCATCCCAACCGCGGCTAGTGCGTAGATCGAGGCCGGGGGGATCAGGAAGCCCCCAAACTTCCGGTCGAGGTTTGTGCCCTGCTTGATGAAGAAGGTTGACGCCTGCGCAACGCATATGCCGAAAGGCAAGGTGGCTAGCCAGATTGGGATCATGTTCAGGATCAACTTCATCTCCTCGACCTTGGTCACACTTGCAAGCCTCCATTGATTTATTCGGTTCTCAGCTGAACTTTCATTTCCCTCAACAATAGCAGCCTTGTCTAGGAACCTGAAATAGAAGTCAGTCAAATCAATGTGCTATCTTCTTGTGAAATTTACATTTACTTAGATTTATGTGCATGAGCTTACTTGAGGGTCTTGGTGTGGCACAAAAGCCTGCTTTGTGCCTTTTCGGACTTCGAGACTTCATACAATTCCGACGGATTGGACGGATGAGGAAGATTTCTCTTGGCAATAGCCGCCACCAGAACTTGCAACATCGGGGTCAAGGGGCTTCCCGTTGGCGACCGATACCGATAGAAGGGCCTTCCAACGATGAAAATCACCAGAGACATGGCCATGACGGCGGTGAGGATAATGTCGGCAGCACCCCAGTTGACGTGGTCCTGGACGTAGACGACCACCGTGACGCTGAGCAGGAGCCCACAGCAGAGGCCAAAGCTCCACCAGTTGAAGTAGGACATCTTCTTCTTCCTCTCCTGGGGGTGGTCATCGTCAAACTGGTCGGCCCCGAAGCTTTCAAGCGAGGGCTTGTGGCCTCCCGTCCCAACTGATATCAAGTAAATGGCCAGGAAAAACACGACCTCATGCGCTTTCCTGGGTTCCTGGCACATGTGGCCGGGCTCGCAAGCCTTCAGGCTCGGAACAAACCAGGACATCGTCAGGAGGAGTAGACCCTGCCAATTACCCCATCGAGAGTTGGTTAAAATTGGATGGGATCCGATAATTACCCGAAAACATTAGCATACATCGAGTTACATATATGTACCAGGAGATAGATGATCACGGAGACAAGCACTGTGGAGTAACGGCCCAAGTAGGCGTCGGCTAGGAATCCGCCGAGAAGGGGCATCAGAGTGGTGACACCAGTCCAGTAGTTGACGCTCTTCGCCGCTGTCTTAATGTCCTGGTGCAGTACCCTGGTAAGGTATAGGATCAAGCTCGTCGCTATGCCAAAGTAACTCAGCCTCTCGCTGAACTCTATCGCTGCATTATTTTCATAAGTTTGTCAGAAGTAAAAGATATTTTGCAGGCAAAAGGTAAATTAATCATTTCTAGTATGAAGTCTCGGAAATGTATTTGATGGCTTCAATCGATCGCACCATGGTCCAAACTCCTCAATAGTTTTAAAGCATGAAACAATGTTTGTGGGCACTGAGGAGGGCACAAATATTATTGCCTTAAGTTCGAATGTCGCAACAATCAAGTCAACTGTTGTAGAAACAGAATATTAGTAATTTTAGTAGGGAGAAAGTCACGTTAAAAATGTAGTACATATGCTAAGTTGAATCTAAACTATTGAAGATGGTAGGTTTCATGTGAGTCTCATTAGATTCGACAGCCAAATTAAATTTAGTATATGTAAGGTCACAAGACAGTTTCTCTACGTAGGGAGGTTTCAAACCCACATGATTGACTTGTGTCCCCATATGATTGACCTTTTTCATATTCTCATTTAGACTACGATGTGCTTTTGTGGGTTTGACACTATATATGCATGTACATCTGGCCGTATTTCTTTCATTAAAACAAGAAATAGAACACTAGTCACTGTTGGATGCACATGGTATGCTGGGACCACCAAGCAAAAAGAATAAAATAAAATAAACCCTCACGGTAATCGAGAATTTCTGCATTTTGGCGAGAATCTAGAACAGTATATAACAAAGATAGGAGTCTATTGTACGAGGAAGATGCCTACAAAACTTTGCCAATTGAAATCCAAATGACCCAAAAGGACCAGAAACCAAAGAAAAGGCAGGTGAGAAGCAAGTGGGCAACTGATCTTTATTCGACAGCCACTGAAGTTGATGGATCCTTTGAAGGGAACAGATTAATACCAGGAAAAGAGATATTTTCCAAAGAAATTAAACGTGTCATGCAATTGTATTCATGAGCACTCTACACTTCAAAGGAAGAGATAGGGTTTCAATAACATCTTTCTCTCTCAAAGGAACACTAAAACGAAAAAGAAAAAAATGAAGATAAGAATTTATGATGAAAAAGAGGAGTTTGAAGAGAATGATTTTGAGTTCTTAACGAATGAAAGTTTGATATAATCAAAGGGTTTGTTCATATCACCATATTTTCTCTCCCCCATGAATTAGTAAGCATGTGTGTGCGTATATATATTATAGATTATCTTACTGGGTGCGTAAAATCCTTGTGGAAGACATTTGTGAAAAATTTCAACTTTCAAAAGTGGTGTAGTCAAAGAAGACCATTAAGATCAATCAATAGTCGTCACGTACTTGTCCTCAAAGAAATTGACTTTTCCCTTTCTTCTCTACAACATGACCCACAAACTTGTTTTTACTTTTTGGGAGATTGAGGCCTGATTGGAATCTGCCTCATCTACGGTTAGCACAAAATCCATGTGGCCACTTTTCTTGATAATGGTGAAAGTGCTCAGGTCCACGGATTCTAAGTACTGCTAAGCTTTTATAGTTATGCATCAGTGGTCATCCCTGTTCAACGCAATCGCAATCACACACGCTAGAGAAAAGGGCAAATATGCGTTTTCCTCTAATCGGACCACACAAAAGAAGCTGCTTTAATGATTCTGTAAACAACGAATTTTTCGTAAGGGTCGGCCTAGCTCTCTCCTCTAGCGTGTGTATAGAGGAGAAAGGATATATACACAGACATATAGCTCCAGTACCAGGATAAGCATTCTTATTTATGTACATCGGAGATGCAGAGAAAAATATAAAATTCCAACAGAAGTAATCTATATCGAAATCTGTATGTATATATATAGTAAATTAGCACAATAAGAATGCTCATCGTAACATGACACACACCGTTTTTTTTTATGAGAATAAAAGGTAAGTTCACAGATTTTGTAATCCATAAGGATTAGGAGCTCAAGGAATTGCCAAAATGCTTCCAATATTCATTTTAAGCTAATTGCAACTAGAGGGGGGGGGGGGGGGAGCGCGAGAGAGAGAGAGATAGATAGATAAATCCAACAAAAATATTCTAAATTGACCATACGTGTGTATCATGCTTTGTGGCGTGTCACACACTGTTCTTTTGAAGAGAATAAAAGGTGGGTTCACGGAATTTGTAACACACAAGGATTAGTGGCTCAAGGGAATTGACACAATGCTTCCAATATTCATTTTCAGTGGCCTAGAGAGCAAGCAATTGCAATTCAGAGAGAGAGAGAGAGAGAGAGAGAGAGAGAGAGAGAGAGAGAGAGAGAGAGAGAGAGAGAGAGAGAGAGAGGAGTTGCTTGTGTTGTAAGCTTTAATGTGGCTATAGGCTATGTAGTAAATATCAATAATGAAGAGAGAAATATTCCTTACCAATGATGAGAAGAGAGGCCTTCCAAACCCCTGTGGAAGCTCGAACAGGGACTCTTCCTTTATAATCCAGAGAAGAATCCTGAACCCATTTTTCCTGATCATTATCACGATGATGAACCGTGTCTCTTCCGTCAGTTGATCCATTTCTCTTCTCCATCTTTCCTTTTTCAAGCTGGAAGAGAGGGAGAGAGAAGGAGAGAGCGCTTCAATGACCAACTTTAACTTGAGATGCGATGTTAAAGACTTTGGGATGGTTGTGAAGGAAAAGCCACGCTTTGGAGCTCCTTTTATAGAGAAGTGGGGGGAAATGGCCTTTTGTCACAAGGGAGTGGAGGGTTGAAGTTCTGATTCCAAAGCTCTAGGTGTGAACTAGGAGGAGAGTTCTCGGCCTAGGAATTCGGCAGTATTTGATTGTGATTTCAGAGAGAGAGAGAGAGAGAGAGAGAATGTCTTCATTTTTCCCCCCCAATCCACTTAGAAGACATGTGGCTGTTGGTCTCTAGATGGGAATGGCATCCATGCCCAATACGAGCTTTTCTCTGCCCCACTTGGACCAAAGTCAGCAAGAAAAATGGCTTATCCTTTACAAAAATAAAAATAAAAAAATAAACAAAGGAAGAAGATGAAGAAGAATATAGTGGATATTGCATAGGCCCATTTATGTAATTTTCCAACGGTTCTACTGTCCTTATCCGAAAAATCACCTGAAAATACGAACAAAAGAAAACAGATAAGAAAGCTCATATTCTAATGTGCTCTAGGGAAGTGTTGCTTGTTTTTAAGTTTCAAAGCCCATTATTAATTAGTGAACCACGAAGCTTTTTTTGAAGGACATGAATCCTCGACAACTCTCACGCCAGTTTAATCACATCCCAGTTCTATCCGAGATGAAAACAACCTAAAAGGAACAAAAATTGCATCTGTTTATTATTGGGGTTCACTCGTGTTCTATTGATTATGTAAATTGACATAGCAACGCGCAATTTAAGATGCTTTTCATCTCAAAAAGCATGTGGCAATAAACCATGGATGCAACACGACTTACTCCACTCCTTCCTCTTCTCTTCCTCCACCTTCTACCTCCACCACCTCATCCGACCACCTCCTTTTCAAAAGGAGCTACCATCGCTTCCTCTAGGATGGTGGCACCATTTCGGCTCTCTCTCTTGGTCTTTCTTGATCTCCTATAGTTGTCGATGAGTGGCTTGAAAATAAGGATAGGTAAAGTTTAACACTGGTTTAGCTACGCTAGAGAGAGAGAAAGAGAGAGTACAATACTTTTTAAATATTTTGATTAGATATGTGTATAATAGAAGGGACTAGAGTATAAGTTGGCAGGTCTAGTTCCAGAAATTCCAAACCACTTAAATTTGGAGAAGCTACATCTATGGTTCTCTACTGATATATGTTTTAAGTTTTTTTGCTTAGGTATGATTTTTTTTTTGTGGGTGGCTAAGACGGATATTTGACTGAAAATGGGTCTAGTGTATTGTCAAATAAAAAAAAGGTCAGGATTCTAGAATAAAATTTGCACGTTTTATTGGTATTTGAAAGAGTCATGTTAAAAAGTGCCCTAGGGAAGCATACCTAGCTTGAAATAATTCTAATTTCAAAATATTGACTATACATTGCAAAGCAATCAAAGCCAAAAAAATTTCTCACTTAGTAAATGTCCCCGGAATACTTATAAAACAGAACATATTTTAGAGATCTTTATGTCAACTTCCCAGAAAAGGAGGTTTCGTTTGTCATACAATAACCTAAATTCATGCATGATACATTTACTTTTTCCATCCTTTTGACAATGCTTAAATCAATGTCACGCCTTTTTTTCCCTGCTAGAAACTCAATGTCACACCTATAATGGAGCACTATAGGACTCTTTATTTTCTTTTTAAAAGAGCATGCATGCATCTTGGTGATTAATTAAAGTTGGAAGACAATGAAGTATGCATTGTCCGGTACATTTTTTATCAGCAAAAACAGTGGGATTAAGTGACCGGCATCGGCAACTCCCTTAAGCATTACCGTAAGAGTTTCATAACTGCGATCGAATGTTGTCCTATTCACTTTTTAAAGAAGAAATGCGGTTAATTGGTTGATCTAATCTTAAAGAGTTATTTGCAATCATGATTTTCAGATAAAGATTCTCCAAATCGTTTGGTTTTAGTAATATAAAGCCCTTTGTAGAAACGTACAATATTCATTAGAAAGTACTTATCTAATTTGGAAAAAGATGATATCTTCCTACAACCATGATCAGAGGAATCTGTCTAATTTTTTGGAGGCCATTTACTTCTGCTGCAATTAATGTCTTGGAAAAAACACTTTTTTTGAAAAAAAAAGTCAGAAGAGCTACTCTTTGTCACTGATTTCAGAGACCATGACTGAAATAACCCTACAGACAATTATCAGGAATTATCAACTCTATAATGCAAAACCTGGACCACTCTCCAGGAAGCGAGGAGGAACTCAGTTCACCATGGGTAGTGCAGCTACGATTTTACCGATTCTACCACCTATCGCCTAGCAAAAACAAAATGAGGTCACCATCCATCACGCACTTTCTTTTCCTCAGCTGATTTCTTTGTCTCAGATTCTGCTGGATACGGATCTTTATCATAGAGTAAGCATTCTGTAATTTAGTGAGCATCTGACTCTTCAGCCCCTGGTAGAGTACTATGAAATGCATGCACGGAGTTCGAGAACAAAGTAAATCATGCCCCCACAAACCCTAGAAGCTCTCGTGCAACTCATGGGGATTAATCCTTGTTTTGTTTTCCCTTCTTCAGTTTGTGAGAAACTTGTTTCCGTCCCCAAACAGCTGTAGCTAGTTGAAGGATAGTAAAGAGCAGCTGTTTCATCTTCCAAGTTCCAATTGTTGTCTGTAAGACCAAGAACTGGCTAGTGGAAGTACTGGTGTGCACCATAATGGAAATTCCAATTCGTGTCCCCGAAGGAAGATAGCTATTACAACGTGATTACAGCCCACTTTTGAAAATTATAAAGTTTAATCCGACCATTATTTAATTTTGAAACGAAGAAAGTGGTCCATTTTTCTCCGAGAGAGAAATATAGTAAATTTAACTTGAACGAAGGCTAATTTTCTATTACCGATTAGCTGGGAATTGGGTATTTTTCTTCTTTAGCATACATGCATAGTTGAGTGTTTCCATCGGTAACACAATATGGCTTCAAAAGAGCTCCTATGGGAAAAAAAAAGTAGATTATTTAGCTCTCTATTGATTTACCTTAATCATTCAGGCATTTTTTTTAAGAATTAAGTTAGGCAGTAAAAAGCACATTTTTGCTTTCTTGCCAAAATTTAAAGTATTATTGAACTTTGTAAAAATTATGGAAAAAGTATATATGGATGTAATTGGGTATTGTAAAAATTTTGAGTGCTTAGGATAAAAGAAGTCGAAATGCATGCACTGCATGATTTAGATTATGTAAAAATTAAAAGTTAAAAAGTAAAAATCATTTAGATAGGCTTTTAACAAAAAAATCTCAGGTAATAATAAAGCTAATTATATATATATACATAGAAGTATACTTTTCTAGTGAAAGCTTTTTTTTTTTTCTCAACAAGTCATTATCGTTTGATACATAGAAGATTACACAAGAAGTTATTTTTTGCAAATAAAGCATAAGCTCATACTAACGGATATGGATATTTCATTGTACAATCATTTCGGTACCTCAGTATATCTATATTGTAAAGCTATGAAAATAAAAAAAAAAATCGACAAATGACATCTCAAAGTGCCGAAGATCATCGTGCCGAATAGAGCATCGCACAGGATAAAAGATTTCCTATCTATACTAGCGATACGATATAATAATTGCCTATACATCACGTCCGTGTCATCCAATTAGATGGGCATAGCATCTCTCTCTACACTCAATTCTCTCTCTCTCTCCCCCCGACAGGAAGAAGATAACGCCACTTTGGATTAAATAATTCCCCGACTTCAGATATGCTCGAGAAAAAAGATAGACCCCGTTGATTACTCCTAAAATTAGCACGGCTAATCATTTACATTAGAAGAGATAATGCCAACAGAAACGGAAAAAGCTTGGATGATTGCTGCTGCTACTAATTGGACCACTCTTACAACCACAGAAGAGAAGGGCATTAAAAATACTAAACCAATTTATCACGTGGCAATGAAGCCTTCTGAAATGACTACCAATTTGACGTGCCTTGAGGAACAAAACAAAGCACTTTCTATCAATTTTTACCTTCTGTATATCACATTAGCTTTATAACATATGGTGGCAGCATGCTGTTCCCAATCACCAAAATATGCTGATGACGTCCGCGACTTACTGATGAAAATTTAAAAGGATAAACATAGAACTAGAATCCGTTCTCGTTTCTAGAAAGAATTAATGAAAGATATTCCATAATCACGGTCAAATATTCTACGATCAGTTTCGTATTTGTGAACATCTGTGGATCTTTTAATGCTATATTTTGATTATTCGTTTTCATCATGGATAGGCTAACTTTCATGTGCCGTGTTTCTTTTTTGTACGTTTTGCACTCTTCTATATCTATGCTATTAATGAAATGAAAGGATGAATATTTTTTGTCCTTCTCTTTTTTGCAACGGTGATATGGTATCATAACAAAAGGGTCTGGAGATATTCACAATATTAAAGCGATAGTAGGATATTTGATTATGATTCTGGATTATCTGCCGTTGAATATGTGATCTGATGGTTTAAATGGGTCGGCCAATCTTTCTCGACATGAAGCACAAGCCTGTGAAGAAAAAAGTTGTGTGTTAAACGACGAGCCTCTGGATTGAGCTAGTGAAGAACATTCCTGCAACACAAGAAATTTAGGGTGTGTTTGTTTCACAAAAAAAATTGAATGTTTAAAAGAAAATTTTGAAAAATTGATCACTTGTATTCCACACAAAAATAAACAAATGAAAAATATTCTATCATTTATAGAAATAATTATTTATAAATTGTGGTTTATAATGAAAATATTTTCTGTTAGTTAATTTTTTGAATGGTATAATTAATTATTTTTTGAAAAATATTTTGGAAATTTAAAGTTTTCGCACGATGCACGATAGCATAATTACTGTTATCCCATCATACTTCATTGGACTTTGCACAATATCAGCTCCATGTCAAAGTATCAGTGCCTGGCCAGCCTAGGTCAGACTAGTGTTTTAGTGGCGACTCATGATGGATGTTTAATATCGTCTGGAATTTAGTTTATCTATCTTGATTTATTTACTTTATTTTAGGTTTACTTTTCTAGATTAACTCTCGTTTAAATTGCCTATATATAAGGCAAGAGAGTAATTTTGTCTGTAACTTTTGATGTATTAATTTAAGTATCGAGAATTTGGTGGTTTATTTTTTTTTAATATATGTGTGAGGTTATTATTATTCTTTTGCGGGTGATTTATTTGATTTAACGAAACGGGCCTTGAAAATAATTGCTCGTGCCTTTTTTTCTTTTGTTTAGGTGCTCTCAAATGGAGAGCCAGCAATACACGTGGTATGAGATTATTGAAAGTTTTTTATTAAGACACTAGCAGCCACAAGAGTGAAGAGCACACCGACGGAAAAATTAATAATTGCTCGGTTGACATAATTCAACTTCTTAATCAAACTTTTGAGAAGAAGAAAGAAAACTTAATAAATGTTTAAAGTCAACTAAGGGGGGACAAAAGTGGTTTTTTTTGTGGTCAGTGCACTTCACCAATGCATCAAATAAGCCACCTACTTAAATTGAGAAAATGACAAAGCATTGGCAACCTTTTTGCCTCGACCCATTATTTATGGGCTGCCATTTGAAGCAAAACATTCATTTGGGGGATTGAAAGACGGTGAGCGTCTCAAATTCACAGAACCATGTGTGTGTGTGTGTGTTTTTTTTTTAATATTGTTCCACTTGGGTCTCTTCTTTTGTTTTATTAAGATCATTTCACTCAACCCTGTCGACCCTCAATTATGAATATCTTCCCTTGTCTTCATCAATCAATGAGTCAAATCTTTGAAGTTCAATGCCATCGTTACCATCTTTAATGGGACGTTCTTCTCACTGGATATGTACATTTATCCTCGAGTTATTTGATGAATTTCAACTAGCAAAATGTTAGAAAGTTCAACTCTTAAGTTTATATTTAGAAAGATACCACATGAATATAAAAAACATAAAGGACCCTATTCATAATGAGATTATGAGTAGGGTGAGCCTATATATGCAAAACAGAATAATATTGATTTTTATATTATATTAGAAAGTCCAACCCAAAAATTTAAGCTTACAAGCGAAGGAAAATTACATGAATATAAAGAATATACATAATCCATTCACAATCGATGTAGGACTATAATAACAATTTCAACACAAGAAAAAAACAAAAGAAAAACAAAAACAAAAAGAACATGACTCAACACGAAATCGATTTTTTTAGTGAGATCCATGCGCAAGAAGTCTTCTACTTGTGCTCGGAGATCAGAATCTATGCCGAACTCTTACTGAGGAAGATACGCGCCTGAGGGACGAGTTGAGTCCCGTTTAAGCTTATTTCAGGGCATAGGGCGAGCTGTCAAGTGATGGATCATCGATCCTTCGTCAAACGTCGGTGGTGTCAACAATTCCAGCATATGTTGCACGTTTTCCTGTTAAAATATGGAACTCGAAAGATGATGTCATTTTCTTCATGTCTGCCAAGAATATATTCGGGAAAAGAAAATTACAGAAAAAAAGGAGGAGGATCATTGCAACCCTAAATTCAGACCACACGTGCCACACGTGCCCCGTTCATCAAAAGACGTAAGGAAATTAAGATAGAAAGATGGGGTTTGGTGAGTTTGGTGGGATCTTGTTCCTGTATTTTTTTGACCGAAATCTTTCTTTCTTTCTTTTTTCTCTGTTCTCTCTCTTTCTATTCATTTATTGAGTGGATGTTGCCATCAACAACGATGTGTAAATCGCTTTCGTTGGATACCTCAAGCAATTTCTACTTTGTTAGAGTTCGGACGTATAGTAATCTCTCAAGACTTGGAGGAAGCAGTTCGTGTGCTTGATTTGGCCATGATCAAAAGGTTCGTGTCGTTTTTGAAATCTCCGTTGCTTCATTTTCGATCAATTTGTTTGATTTCTTATTATAGAGACCTTCTAATAGTATAGATCCATAGCAAGATTGACAGGTGTTGACGTCCTTTGGACATATCTGTACCGGCATGTACATTCATTCTACACGAGAACTTGATCATATAAATCCTACTTAACCTAAGCTTTAATTTGAAGCTAGGTCATTCCAAGAAATTCATATTTTCGCACGAAGACGATGCGTTAGAATTTGAGTTGGGACCTTTTTGCGCAGACTTATCAATGTATGATAGTGAGGTGACGATGTAATATCTAAAATTCATAGCCGATTTGAATCTAAAAGTAAAACTATTGTCACTTAATAGGTTTAAGCTAATTGGTTTCTGACTTTAATTTGGTTTAGAAAGCTAGTCCATGTTGACACCTGTTGACACCTGATTTTTAATCATTTTTTCTATTGCTAAAGTAATAAAAAAATCCATAAAAATTCATAAAATTGAAAAATCAACTTTGGGGACCTTAGCCAAGCCTAGGGAACCAATTTTGACCAAAAAACGATTTTTCATATTTTCAGTATTTTTACGTATTTTTTATTTATTTATTTTCGAAAATTAATAGAAAATCCATAAAAATTCATAAAATTGAAAAATCAACTTTGGGAACCTTAGCCAAGCCTAGGGAACGAATTTTGACCAAAAAATAATTTTTCATATTATATATATTTTAATTTTTTAAAAAAAAAATACAAAAATATTTGAAAATTTTGGAAAAATAACATTTGAGGCCAAAAAATACACAAAGATAGTTAATATTTTTATTTTAAATCTATTTTCATATTGGCCATCGCAAATTCAGAAAAATCCAATTCGAGTCACGTGTTCCTTCACGAGTATAATCTCGAATCGGGCCTAAAAAAATTTAATTTGAGTCAACTTATTTTTAACTTTCACTTTTTATGAGTTGTGACATTGTCTTCTAATATTTTAAATTTTCATCTTGGCCCAATTATACCCAGAATGACTTAATTTTGCAAAAGGGCTTTAATTAAATTATGCATTATTTTCAACGACAAGAAATGAGCTTAAATTTGACATGTGGTAAATTTTGGTGTGTCAAAAATTGTGAGGAGATTTGGACTTAAAGAAATATATTTTTTTCAGGGACTGAATTGTAAATACTTAAAATTCAAGGATTAGAGTGCAAATACCTAACTCTTGAAGGATTATTTTACAAATAATAAAAAGAAGAGTTAGTGGATAAATTAGAATAGAGAAGGGAAGATGAAGAAGAGGAGATGAAGAAGAGAAGTTGGAGAAGAATGGATGGAGAAAATAAGATAAGAATAGAGAAGGGAAGATGGAGATGAAGAAGAGTTAGTAGAGAAATTAGAATGGAAGATAAGAATAGAGAAGGGAAGATGGAGATTAAGAAGAGTTAGTGGAGAAATTAGAATGAGAGATAAATATGGAGAAGGGAAGATGAAGATGAAGAAGAGTTAGTGGAGAGATTAGAATGTGAGATAGAGATGGAGAATGGAAGATGAAAATGAAGAAGAGTTAGTGGAGAAATTAGAATGGGAGATAGAGTTAGTGGAAAAATTAGAATGGGAGATAGATGAGTAGGTTATAAAAGGAGGAAGAAGTGAGCTTGAGAAAGGATTCTTGAGAGAGAAAATTTGAAGTGTTTGGGAGAATTTTTTGGAGAGAAAATTTTGGATGTTTGAGAGAGTTTTGGGAGATTGAAGAAAATTTTGAGAGAAAGAAAATACCAAAAGAGAGAGAATTTTGAAGATGATGGGAGTTTAAAGCTAGGGGTTATCATCACAAATTCCTTCATCGATCAATATAAATCAAGAGTTCATCCTCGTCAACGAGCAAACAAATTCAAGCTAAGTGTTTTTATTTATTCATTTATTTATGGTTTTACTCGCAAATTAGCACAAATTGTATACACTTTCTCCATCTCCTTTTTCTTCCATATTTTATGTCAGGAGAAGGATATCTCTACGTCAACAGCAAAAATCTCGTCGAGATGCAAAAATCGGCCCATACAAGCTCCTAAGCTGTCCACCGATTTCTCAACTGATCTGTGACTAAAAGTCCCTCTTAATTCAAAAGAAACTCTCTATATTGGGAACATAGAGAGCGAAAATCAATTATAGAAATCCCTCCCAAAAAAATGGGAGATAAGTACTCTTTCTACTCTTCTGGTTTTAGGTGCAGATTAGCACATATTTTGTATACTAACACTTCACTCTATTTTATGTCAGGAAGCCACAGCTCTATATCAATGGTCAATCCTATGGAAGCACAAAATCGGCTTGGAGGAGTCCTCAAGCGCGCACAAATTTCAAATTGTTGAATCAATTCGTTGTATTTCATTTTAAAAAATTCATACCCCAAAATGGAGAGGACAAAGTCCATCCGCAATTTAAATACCTGCACCATAAATCCCAAAGGGAAGAGCCAAGCCAATGCTTAGCCTCCCATTGGAGGTTTTTACTTATAGTAGTTAAATACCTGCAACTTAAATACCTGCACCTTAAATCCCAAAGGGAAGAGCCAAGCCAATGCTTAGCCTCCCATTGGAGGTTTTTACTTACAATAGTTAAATACCTGCACCTTAAATCCCAAAGGGAAGAGCCAAGCCAATGCTTAGCCTCCCATTGGAGGTTTTTACTTACAGTAGTTAAATACCTGCAACTTAAATACCTGTACCTTAAATCCCAAAGGGAAGAGCCAAGCCAATGCTTAGCCTCCCATTGGAGGTTTTTACTTACAGTAGTTAAATACCTGCAACTTAAATACCTGTACCTTAAATCCCAAAGGGAAGAGCCAAGCCAATGCTTAGCCTCCCATTGGAGGTTTTTACTTACAGTAGTTTAAATACTTGCAACGTAAATACCTGTACCAAGCCAATACTAGGCCTCCCATTAGAGGTGTTTATTCACTATCATGTACTTCCTATAATTTAATTTTTGAATCATCAGACCCAAAAGATGAGTAGGTCGTAATACTGCACAGAAGTCGTTAACACACTCCCTCTTTCGGCTTCAGGGAATCTTTAACACTTAAAAAAATATAACAAATAAAAATATATACCATCCATGCATCCTATTTAAAAAGTGAAAACACAAAAGAGAATACCCTACTAGAGCTTTAGGAATAAACCAAGCCTGAGTTGCCGGATTAGGATACCCATGAAATTAAGGTACCGAAAGGGCATTAGTTTTAATTAACTAGTGTAACCAAGTCCCCGAGCTCATAATCTCTGGTTCGCAGGAATAAATTAGTTCTCCCGCTAATTTATTTAGGTTTCTAATCGACCTACCAAGAACGATTAGTGGCGACTCCAAATTTCAAAATCATTTAAACAAAACCAAAGTTGCGATTCGGTAGGGCTTGGGAGGGTCCGCATTAGGTTAGTCAAATCTAATTAACCTAATAATCCGTTAACCCCTTTTAAAATTTTAAATTTTTTTTTAGAGGGTCGCGACAGACTGGCGACTCCGCTGGGGACAGGATTTTTAAATTTTCGAAAAAAGATACCAATTGGAATACTTGAATTTTTTCGAAATTTTAAAAGTCTTAGTGGACTTAAGCCAATGAAAATTTCATGGATATCTCGCTTCTGGCGATCTTGTTTGGGACTCATTCTATAGGTGTTATATGTTTTTGCAGGATGGGAGTTATAAGGGGCGGAGTGTTTGGCTAACCCCTTTGTTTTGCAGGCTCGGTGTTTGGTTTATTTGTTTAATTTCGCATATTTTTAGAAGCGCTGTTTTGATATCAATTGTTGTGCATGTCTTGCATACTATGAGGATCACGACACCTGCACACACAAGCGTCTAAACGCAAGTCGCGAAATTCTTCCTAGAAAACCATAGATAGGGATCGAATATGTAAAGCTCTTGCGTCGATTACGCTCGGGTTGACCATATTTTATCCCGCTCATTATCTGAATTGACAATTCTTCCCATTGTGATTTGATTGCGCGGAGGGTAATGTTGTCAATTCAGATAGTGGGGGCCTTTTAGGTCCATACCCTGTCTCTCCTTCTTTTATTTTCTAGAGTTCACTCCTCACTTGAGTCATGCGCATGACTATGTGATTTGCATTTCTCCAAGGTAAAAGTAAGTTCTCTAATTTTATCTTGTATATATTTTCGGTCGGTCCATGCTAGGTGTTAGTCAGTTTTTGAGCTTGATATTACGACCATTCTTTTAAAAGAAAATAAAAATTAAATTTGTCCCTCATTTCTTTTAAAAAAATTTTTGAAAAAATGATGTGAAAAATCCCTTCATGGGAATTTTATTAACCAATAAGGGATTTTTGTCATGTTTTTATTGCTTCAATAAAAATGAAATTTTCCTGAAAAAATTTTCCTCTGAAAATTTATTTCAATAAAAAGAAAAATTCCCTAAAAAAAAAACTCTAGTAGACATCAAGTGATTTTATCACATTTTTCAAATTATAAAAACTTGCAAGAAAATTCTTCTCGAGAAATTCGCTCATGTTTTTCTAAGAAAATTTTCTCTAAATAAAATTAGACTAATGTCTCGGGGGAATTGTATTGACCAATAAGAGATTTTTGTCATGTTTTTCTTGCTTCAATAAAAATGAAATTTTCCTGACAAATTTTCCTCTAAAATTTTATTTCGATAAAAGAAAAATTCCTTCAAAAAAAAAAACTTTGGTAAACATCAAGTGATTTTATCACATTCTTTCAAATTATAAAAACTTGCAACAAAAATTCTTTTCGAGAAATTTGCTCATGTTTTTCTAAGAAAATTTTCTCTAAATAAAATTAGACTAATGTCTCGGGGGAATTTTGTTAACCAATAAAGGATTTCTGTCATGTCTTTCCTGCTTCAATAAAAATAAAATTTTCCTGACAAATTTACCTCTGAAAATTTATTCTGATAAAAAGGAAATTCCTTCAAAAATTTTAGTAAACGTCAAGAGATTTTGTCACATTCCTTAAAAAAAAAATAAAAAAAAAGTAATAAATCTGCAAAAAAATTCTGTATTAACCCATTTCTTCCTAAGGGAATTTTTTTTTTCTGATTTCTCATAAAAATAAAAAAAATCAAATTGGACTAATATAGGAGTCATGGACCGACATTCCTTGTGTCGCATACTAATTATATCATTTTCTTTTGCAGGGAGATCCTAGATACCCTAGACGGGTGTAAAAATTAAGTTCAAAATATATCAAGAATCATCTCCAGAAATACCAAAAGACGAAAAACACCGAGGCTTCAACCGTTAATTCCGGGGGGCAAACGAACACTGTCCATTTTTGACAGACAGAGTTATGTCAATCCGTAAACTTGTATGGGCAGTGTATTCTGATATGACGGTGGATTTATACTGATTAAACACGGGGGCATATTTAATGTATTGCAGAGGATCCCGCGTCTTTTGAAAGACAATATGGATTATATAATCAGAACCCATGAAACAAATACCTTTACCTGATTAAATCAACCAGAGACCGATCTTAAAATTTCCTCTTATCCGAAACATGCGGAGGGCTTTAGAGGACCGAGGTTCTATTAATGAACGTAGCCCACAGGAATTTCTCCCGACGCTACAGGCGACCGACACGAGCAAGTGGACGCCGAAAGAAATAAAATATGGATAAAAGTGGGCACACAACAGGTGGCCGAATTTATTACCAGCGCACTGATCGAGTTGTCATAGTGTTATTGTTTGTGATCTCAAGATGGATAGTGGGGGCCACCGCCGAACCCTTCATCAATGTTCTCGATATCATCGTCTGGAGCAATTAAACAAGAACATCAAGAAAAACATTAAGCCTCGACATCTTCGGTACCTCAAATCGTTCTGTTATGCTATGCGGAAGAAACGATAGTAGGAAAATTAAACAAAAAAAAACACGTGAAGCTTTTCTTTCATTCCATTCATCAAAGAGCATTACAACAGCTCACTGGGGAGGAAAAGTAAAGCAAAACTGAGCCCTGATAACCATTACGAAGGAGCTCAACTGACTCTCCAAACAGTTGATGCTCCGGGTGCACCGGGCGTTCTCAGGATCAAGCTCCGCGAGCCTAAAGAAGAGGCGATCGCGCTTCTCCTTAGCCTGGGCCATACTAGCCTCGTAATGCTCGACAGCAAACTCCAAGTCCGAAATCGCCGCCCTCTCGAAAGCAATATCTGCCGTAATGTCATCAAGTCTCTCCTGCAGCCAACCGCATTTGCACATCATCATAATATTGCTCGGCTCCTGTTCGGCGTAAGTTCGGACCAAGGCCAGACGGTCCACCAACTTTCCCCTCTCACGAACTAGCCACGAAAGCTGATCATTGGCAAACTTGAAGGCTTTCTTGTGATTATCAGCCATAAATGTGACTATTTCCAGACGCTCGTGCCGGTCTCGGTAACGAGCTTTCACGACGGCAGTCACAATGACCGTCTCATAAGCGCGGTTATAGGCAGCCAGAAAATTAATGAAGAGGGTCGGGAAGTTCCGATACTCCCTCCCCAGTTGGGTACCCTCAACAGAAGCAGCGTCTAGGGTCCTGAATAAACCGAGGATTTCAGCCTCAACGGTAGAGTTTTGGGCTATATGAGCGTAACCTCTACCAAGAAGATTGTAGAGTCTCTCCCACCCAGCCAGGATTTCGGCGGAGAAGGTATGGTTAGGAGAATTGGCCATTTTTGAAAGCAGATCACGAAAGAAAGGAGGAGAGAGGCGAGGCAGATGATCGGAATGCGAAGGTGATAATCTGCTTCAATTTAAATAATGATTTCACAGGGGCAGTCCTTATTGGTCGAGTTTTTTCTATCTACATTCTCTGTCGGCAACACCCCCGCTGGCTCGAATTCCAGTCAAGCGGCAACCTCAAGCTGAGCAGACCCGACGTCTCTGCAGAAAAGTTGGACGGGCTACCACCACTTTGAAAAAGAAAGAATAAAAAACGAGCTGAGTGGGAGACAAAGAAATTTTCGGCAGAAAAGGAGATACGACTCGTCTTTATTGGAGGACCCGCCAGTAAATCGACGGTGGAGATCTTGACAAGGGCCCTCTACCACGAAAAGAAAAAAGGAAGACGAACTGAGCTAGAAACAAGGATTTCCCCTTTAATCAAAAGCTGAATATCAGATTTTCTCCCTCGAAAAATCTAATAGCACTGCCCGTGAAGAGGGAAGTCGTTGCTATTGCCAGAGAGAGAACTTGTCCTCATTTGATAGTGAGAGTTCATTCGCAAAAACTCGCAGGAGAAAGATAGAGAGGAAGGAGTTCTCGTGGGAGAGGAATTCAAAACCTTCACCATCAAAGCATCGGCTTTCAAAGCCTGTTACGAGAAACCATCGGCGATCCCGTGATCCCTCAAGTCCAAGAAGACATCCTGAGGCGGTCTCGAGTCGGCAGTCCTAGATCCAGAAATATGTCGAGCATTAGGGAAACGGGCGCATGTTCAACCCTGGTCGAAGCTAATGAAGTTCCTTACCCTGAGGGTCTACTGGTCATGGCCATTGACGGTAATCCAGTCTCTCTGTCAATCCTTGTTACCGTATTGAGAAAATGCCGGTATAAGGTTGTAGCTCAAGCAAAGGCGACAGAGGCCTTAGAGATATTAAGGAGGAGTGGTGACCAGTTTGATATCGTCCTTACCGCCATGATAGGGATTGACATGGATGTTTTCACTCTCTTGGAAGTCATCAATTCTAAATTAAACATGCCAGTCCTCGTAATATCGGCAAGCGATGATCAGCAAGCCATAATGAAGGCTGTCTTAAATGGGGCCCAAGACGTCGTAACGAAACCAGTTAGGGTTCAGATGCTTCAAAACATATGGCAGCACGTGGTAAGGAAGCAATTGCACGACCATGAGAACAAGCATCAAGCCTTCAATTTTGTTCCAAGCAACTGGAGAAAGAAGATGAGTTGGTCTCCCGAGCTGCATCGTATGTTTGTTAATGCAGTTCAACAGGTAGGAATCGATTCAGCACGGCCGCAACATATACTGGAAATTATGAACGTAGAGGGACTCACTAAAGCAAATGTTTCGAGTCATCTTCAGAAGTACAGAAAAAGGGTGAGAGAACACAATGCAGCTCAGAATCAAGAAAACCAAGGCGGGACTGATCCAAGCCTGAATGTCGAGTCTCCTCGCCACCATAAGTTCCGCGGGTTAGCATGGGGCGAGCCACTTCCCATCATCAACCAAGCCAGTAGCCGTGCCATTAATCCTCCAGGCGTTAATCAAAGTATCCCCCAGAATCACCCTAATGCTCTTCAAGAGTATAGACCGCAGGGACAGTGTATTCAGACTCCTTGGTCTAAGCACCAACCCGTGGCTAGAATTCATCCCATGATCAGCGCGCCTGCGCAGCCAGAGAATCAGACAAGAAATTATCCTGAGCACTTCCACTTCTTTAATCCTCGAATGGAAGGAGTTTTTGGCAGCAGGACAGTTGGTGATCCCCACACTTTCTCGAGTAATGATGAAGGCTCCAGCACGAGAAGTCAAATTGCTCATGGCGAGGACAGAATGAGAAATCTACCGCCAGCATTTGCCAACAACAATGCCCAATTCGAGCATCAGTTGCTGGAAGGTTCAAGAGATTACCCAGATGATGAGCTTACTGCCCTGGTCAACCAGTTTAGGGTTGACAGACGTCCCAAGCCGCGATCAGGAGCCAGTGAGTAGGGACTCTCAAACATCGATCATCCACACCCGAACCAACACGAGACTAGCTGATTATCGAAGAGCCACAGGAGAGGCAGAACTGACCTTGAATAAGTGCACATTTTATTTCATGCTTAATTCCCCTGCGTATGATATTTTCCAGCTTTCTAGGTGTCTCGATTTAATTCAGGGACAAGGGGGCAATTTATTTATTTTTTTTATCCCGTCGAATGCGTGAATCCCTTTTTATGCTAGATTTAGGGCGGATCAATTTGTGGTAACGTCGCTGACTGCCATAATGAGAAATGTTGAATGGCCTCACGTAGGGAAATTTCAAGTGAAATGCCCAGGCGAGCTCGAAGACGGGTAATTGTGTGTCGTTCCAATTTACCCTCAATCGTTGCAAAATGCTAAATTGGATTTGTTCCATTCTCACCCAGGGAATCGCAAAGTGCCTCAAGAGTGTCGCAAAATGAAATGACCCAATGGAACGCGATAGGACTCATTTGCCTCGAAGGTAACCTTCAAATTAAAGGAGCCCTCCGGTCCACGGACCCGATGGCATAGAAAATGATGATGGTCCAAGGCAACCCGAAAGAAAATAAGGCCCAACTAAGCAAAGCACTTACGTGGCAAGCTCAAAGTGAAGGGCAACTCGGGACATACAATTCAATCCAGTCCAAATGAAGGAACTTCCTCAATTCAAATTCAATAGAAGTACACACAAGGGTAAAACAATATCGTTCCAATTTTTCTAGAATATGAAGAACATATACTGCCGCATTCTCTTTCATTTTTGCAGGGGAAGTCTCTACTGGCCAGATTATCCTGTCTAACATTCCCTATCAGTATCACCTCCGCTACTCGTCTCCAATCTCCAGCCAAGCAAATCCGACGTCTCTACGACAAAGCTAAACGGGACGCCACTACTTTGAAAAAGAAAAGATAAAAAATAAGCTGAGTGGGAGACAAAGACATTTTCGCCAGAAAAGAGATACGACTCGTCTTTATTGAAGAACTCGCCAGCAAATTGACGGTGGAGACAACAACAAGGGGCCCTATCACGAAAAGATGGAAGGAGACGAGCCGAGCAAGAGACACGATAAGAAAAGAGGATTGAGAAAGGCCGGACCCTTGGAAGAAGCAATACAGTTGCTAAACCCACGTTTAATTTTAAAAGAGACGCCATGCTCGGAAGAGGGTCTTAAGGCATAGGCAATCGCTCAGAAAAATTCAAAGAGAGTGAAAACACCGGAAGCGAGTAGCAAATCTTGAGAAATCATCAACCAAATCAAAGATGTCTCAACCCAATACTCCCGAGAGCTATCATTGCCTGCTGAATATGGGAGAGGAAGAGTTCGAAGCCATGTTTGGGATCGAGCCTATGGAGCCTGGCTCTTCCGCCGACGACGTCCAAAATCTTAGTAAAGATAAGGACAATAACGGTAAGGGTCAAAAGAAGCGTTACCGTTGCCATACTAAGGAGCAGGTACAAAGGCTTGAGGATTTCTTCAGAACATGCCCTATGCCAGACGGCAAACAGAAAATGGAACTGAGTCAAGAGTTAGGACTTGAACCTTTGCAAATCAAGTTATGGTTTCAAAATAGGCGAACCCGAATGAAGGCTCGTCATGAGCACAACGAAGCCGAGTTTCTAAGAGTTGAAAATGAAAACCTCCGAGCGGAAAACAAGATGTATAAAGAGACTTTTGACTCCGCCACCTGCCCCAACTGCAATAGCCTCCTCCTCACCCTCGATGAAATGCATGATCTGAGGATCGAAAATGCACGTTTAAGAGGTGAGTTAGACCAGTTTATAACAGGATCGAGTTCTGTTGGAGGAGGGTACAAAAGGACCAATGATACTGGATCAGCATCAATACCTCCCGAGGAAGAAGGGACAGATCACCACCAAGCGGACATTGACGATGATCTTTTCGCCATAATCAACCAGTTTGATATCGGTAAAGCATCGGGACTGTGATGCACTTGTTTAGCCAGTGACCACGAGACCTTCAATATGGCCGATGCATACCTAATTTGGGATGAAGCCAGCTGATCATGGGAGAGCCTGCAGAGGAAGCGGAACTAATCCTGAATGAGTGAATGTGTTTTATTTCCTTGCGTGATGTGTTTTTCTGCTTTTGTGAATGTGTAAAAGCAAGGAGTAATAATCCGACTTCCCCCTATTAAATGCTCGAATCCGCCACCTCACCAACCTCGCGACGAATTGATGGCGAGTGAAAATCTGCATAAACCTGAAGGGTAACTCCGTATCGTTTCAATTTACCCTCAGTTGCTCCAAGTTTTAAAATTAAGCCCCTTCTATTCTCAGGAAATTGCAAATCGACCCGAGAACGCAATCATATCCGAATACAGGTTGGATAAAATTTGGGGGCAAATCAACTCATGGGCATTACCACGGGATAGACAGCTTCGGACAAAGGAAAGTACAAGCGAAAGACGCGAACAATCTCAGAAATGGGTAATTCTGTATCGTTCTAATGTGCACATAATCATCTCAAGTCTTGAATTGTCTTATTCCATTCTTAACAGGGATTGCAAATTACCTCGAGAAATACCGTAACATGGCCCAAGGTGATACAATAGGGCTGCGTTATCCCCAAGGATTAACCCTTGAAAAGAAAGCCCCATGGACACCTACGGTCCAATGGACCGAATGGTATGGGGGATGACAGTAGGTCCGAAATATTCCGAGTTCGATCCCCAAGGGTGGGGAATGTTGTATGTATTATAAATAAATGAAACAACTTTTTGTGCATTTCTTTTTTTTACAAACAGGAATACTCGACGAGTAATATCAAAGTCAGTATTTTACCATAGTCTTCCCATAATGGTGAGGCGCCCAACAAAAGTCGAGGAAAATTCAATCCAACAAAACTGGTAAAAGACTCGTGCAAGACATTCAAGATGAAGGGTAAATCAGTATCGTTTTCAATTTATCCCTTTTAATACTGGCTGATATGTCTCTTTTTCTTTTTACAGGAAATATTTACACTAACATTTAACATGTTGAAGGAGACAAATCCAAAAGAAAATTATGATCATCTGACAAGATCTATTCTGGTGAAAAATGGGGCAAATTGATCACAAGCTCTGAAGCGAAAAAGCAAATATGTCTTCCTTATCTCGTTTGATTTCAAGAATAATTTCTCTACTTTTTACAGGGGCATTCAACCGCTAAACCGTGGCGGTCGCTGTCATTAAACAAACCGAAATGCTCCCTCACCCATATGCTTCATCACGTAGAGACAAAGTTTGAGACGAACCACCCCTCGACATAAGGAGTAGGCTTCCCAATTTGTTCGGTCCGCCCACATACCAGGGGCAATTCAAATCCGCCCATATTTGCACATTATATAAACACACGTAATGCTAAAAAATTGTCACATCTGCATTGTGCTTACACAGTTCATGAATTATGTATGACTATTCCGTGTGTTTAACTTACCAACTCCAACTTAGAGCATAAACTGCACAGGAGACATCAAATGTGCAGAATGGGGCATGACAGGATGAGGAAAGACAAACCATTTCCACGCAAGTCTAACATTTTAATTTACAGATAAACAGCCTTTCCCAGAGTGAGAGAAGGCCCTTTCGGATTGAAGTCCCCCATTCAGATTACATTCGAGGCGTTCATACTATGAGAACCTCCTTAAACAGAATTGGTAATGCAAGCTTGACAGAATAGTTTTGCATGATCCATATTTGGATTGATTGCATCATGAGTTATCACACAGACTACTTCTAATCATTGCCGACTTGGTTGAATAGTTTTACATGAACCGATCAACTCATTGATGAAAATGCTTGTACATGTTACCTCTGATACTGCCTGACAGGCAACACATTCCCAATGTTCAAACTACCTTCCAAAGTCTTGAAATTCATTCAGCGATTATTGAATGAACAAGCCTGGTTGTCGAGAAGCCACCAAGCATTTCTTCCAAATTCTCAGGTAGGTATATCTTCAACCTGAACCTTTCAAGAGAATGAATTCTGACGGTTGTTGGGGTACTCGAATCCATTGCGGTACATACAGGTATCCACCTTCTTCAATAAAGCATGATTTGTCTCAAGGACAGAAATGTTCGAGACCTTTTGATCTCTGCCTCTTTGGTTTATTCCTAAAGCGACAGGATAATATAATTTGGGTTTGAGCTTCTGCAGGATTCCTGATCTTTCCAGATTCCAGAATGGCACCCTTTGAGGTACACCAAGTCCTTCTTACAGGCAAAATAAGTCCTTCTTACAGGCAAACCAAGTCCTTCTTACAGGCAAATCAAGTCCTTCTTATAGGCACAAAGTCCTTCTTACAGGCAAATCAAGTCCTTCTTACAGGCATAAAGTCCTTCTTATAGGCAAACCAAGTTCTTCTTACAGGCACCAAGTCCTTCTTACAGGCATAAAGTCGTTCTTACAGGCAAACCAAGTCCTTCTTACAGGCAAACCAAGTCCTTCTTATAGGCACCAAGTCCTTCTTATAGGCAAACTAAGTCCTTCTTACAGGCAAACCAAGTCCTTCTTACAGGCACAAAGTCCTTCTTACAGGCAAATCAAGTCCTTCTTACAGGCACAAAGTCCTTCTTACAGGCACAAAGTCCTTCTTACAGGCAAATCAAGTCCTTCTTACAGGCACAAAGTCCTTCTTACAGGCATAAAGTCCTTCTTACAGGCAAATCAAGTCCTTCTTACAGGCATAAAGTCCTTCTTACAGGCAAACAAAGTCCTTCTTACAGGCAAATCAAGTCCTTCTTACAGGTACAAAGTCCTTCTTACAGGCAAAGTAAGTCCTTCTTACAGGCAAAACAAAGTCCTTCTTACATGCAAATCAAGTCCTTCTTACAGGCACAAAGTTCTTCTTACAGGCAAAGCACCAAGTCCTTTTTACTGGCACCAAGTCCTTTCTACAGGCACCAAGTCCTTCTTACAGGTATCTCCATGTGGTGACCTACCATACGGGTCAAATCTCAATCAAAATTTAATCAGTAGAATCCTTTTATTAGGAATCTACCATGGTACGACCCACCATACGGGTCAAATGGTATGACCCACCATACGGGTCAAATTTTAATTCAATTTTTAATCAGTAGAATCCTTTTATTAGGAATCTACCATGGGTTGATCCACCATACGGGTTCAAGTTCAACCACCCTAAAGTTTTTTTATATAATGAATCCGTAGGTTCTCATTTCATTTTCAGTGGAACAATCATGTCACGACTCTTTTTATTTACTTGTATTGAGTCGATAAGAATCCAGGTGTCATCTCGTCTTTGAAATGAACCTCTACCGAGCTTCCTTTCAAAGAGGGGCAGCTGTTAACACCTGATTTTTAATCATTTTTTCTATTGCTAAAGTAATAAAAAATCCATAAAAATTCATAAAATTGAAAAATCAACTTTGGGGACCTTAGCCAAGCCTAGGGAACTAATTTTGACCAAAAAACGATTTTTCATATTTTCAGTATTTTTACGTATTTTTTATTTATTTATTTTCGAAAATTAATAGAAAATCCATAAAAATTCATAAAATTGAAAAATCAACTTTGGGAACCTTAGCCAAGCCTAGGGAACGAATTTTGACCAAAAAATAATTTTTCATATTATATATATTTTAATTTTTTTAAAAAAAAATACAAAAATATTTGAAAATTTTGGAAAAATAACATTTGAGGCCAAAAAATACACAAAGATAGTTAATATTTTTATTTTAAATCTATTTTCATATTGGCCATCGCAAATTCAGAAAAATCCAATTCGAGTCACGTGTTCCTTCACGAGTATAATCTCGAATCGGGCCTAAAAAAATTTAATTTGAGTCAACTTATTTTTAACCTTTCACTTTTTATGAGTTGTGACATTGTCTTCTAATATTTTAAATTTTCATCTTGGCCCAATTATACCCAGAATGACTTAATTTTGCAAAAGGGCTTTAATTAAATTATGCATTATTTTCAGCGACAAGAAATGAGCTTAAATTTGACATGTGGTAAATTTTGGTGTGTCAAAAATTGTGAGGAGATTTGGACTTAAAGAAATATATTTTTTTCAGGGACTGAATTGTAAATACTTAAAATTCAAGGATTAGAGTGCAAATACCTAACTCTTGAAGGATTATTTTACAAATAATAAAAAGAAGAGTTAGTGGATAAATTAGAATAGAGAAGGGAAGATGAAGAAGAGGAGATGAAGAAGAGAAGTTGGAGAAGAATGGATGGAGAAAATAAGATAAGAATAGAGAAGGGAAGATGGAGATGAAGAAGAGTTAGTAGAGAAATTAGAATGGAAGATAAGAATAGAGAATGGAAGATGGAGATTAAGAAGAGTTAGTGGAGAAATTAGAATGGGAGATAAATATGGAGAAGGGAAGATGAAGATGAAGAAGAGTTAGTGCAGAGATTAGAATGTGAGATAGAGATGGAGAATGGAAGATGAAAATGAAGAAGAGTTAGTGGAGAAATTAGAATGGGAGATAGAGTTAGTGGAAAAATTAGAATGGGAGATAGATGAGTAGGTTATAAAAGGAGGAAGAAGTGAGCTTGAGAAAGGATTCTTGAGAGAGAAAATTTGAAGTGTTTGGGAGAATTTTTTGGAGAGAAAATTTTGGATGTTTGAGAGAGTTTTGGGAGATTGAAGAAAGTTTTGAGAGAAAGAAAATACCAAAAGAGAGAGAATTTTGAAGATGATGGGAGTTTAAAGCTAGGGGTTATCATCACAAATTCCTTCATCGATCAATATAAATCAAGAGTTCATCCTCGTCAACGAGCAAACAAATTCAAGCTAAGTGTTTTTATTTATTCATTTATTTATGGTTTTACTCGCAAATTAGCACAAATTGTATACACTTTCTCCATCTCCTTTTTCTTCCATATTTTATGTCAGGAGAAGGATATCTCTACGTCAACAGCAAAAATCTCGTCGAGATGCAAAAATCGGCCCAAACAAGCTCCTAAGCTGTCCACCGATTTCTCAACTGATCTGTGACTAAAAGTCCCTCTTGATTCAAAAGAAACTCTCTATATTGGGAACATAGAGAGCGAAAATCAATTATAGAAATCCCTCCCAAAAAAATGGGAGATAAGTACTCTTTCTACTCTTCTGGTTTTAGGTGCAGATTAGCACATATTTTGTATACTAACACTTCACTCTATTTTATGTCAGGAAGCCGCAGCTCTATATCAATGGTCAATCCTATGGAAGCACAAAATCGGCTTGGAGGAGTCCTCAAGCGCGCACAAATTTCAAATTGTTGAATCAATTCGTTGTATTTCATTTTAAAAAATTCATACCCCAAAATGGAGAGGACAAAGTCCATCCGCAATTTAAATACCTGCACCATAAATCCCAAAGGGAAGAGCCAAGCCAATGCTTAGCCTCCCATTGGAGGTTTTTACTTATAGTAGTTAAATACCTGCAACTTAAATACCTGCACCTTAAATCCCAAAGGGAAGAGCCAAGCCAATGCTTAGCCTCCCATTGGAGGTTTTTACTTACAATAGTTAAATACCTGCACCTTAAATCCCAAAGGGAAGAGCCAAGCCAATGCTTAGCCTCCCATTGGAGGTTTTTACTTACAGTAGTTAAATACCTGCAACTTAAATACCTGTACCTTAAATCCCAAAGGGAAGAGCCAAGCCAATGCTTAGCCTCCCATTGAAGGTTTTTACTTACAGTAGTTAAATACCTGCAACTTAAATACCTGTACCTTAAATCCCAAAGGGAAGAGCCAAGCCAATGCTTAGCCTCCCATTGGAGGTTTTTACTTACAGTAGTTTAAATACTTGCAACTTAAATACCTGTACCTTAAATCCCAAAGGGAAGAGCCAAGCCAATGCTAGGCCTCCCATTGGAGGTGTTTATTCACTGTCATGTACTTCCTATAATTTAATTTTTGAATCATCAGACCCAAAAGATGAGTAGGTCGTAATACTGCACAGAAGTCGTTAACACACTCCCTCTTTCGGCTTCAGGGAATCTTTAACACTTAAAAAAATATAACATATAAAAATATATACCGTCCATGCATCCTATTTAAAAAGTGAAAACACAAAAGAGAATACCCTACTAGAGCTTTAGGAATAAACCAAGCCTGAGTTGCCGGATTAGGATATCCATGAAATTAAGGTACCGAAAGGGCATTAGTTTTAATTAACTAGTGTAACCAAGTCCCCGAGCTCATAATCTCTGGTTCGCAGGAATAAATTAGTTCTCCCGCTAATTTATTTAGGTTTCTAATCGACCTACCAAGAACGATTAGTGGCGACTCCAAATTTCAAAATCATTTAAACAAAAACCAAAGTTGCGATTCGGTAGGGCTTGGGAGGGTCCGCATTAGGTTAGTCAAATCTAATTAACCTAATAATCCGTTAACCCCTTTTAAAATTTTAAATTTTTTTTTAGAGGGTCGCGAAAACACCTAAATTTTGACTTTTATTCACTTAAGTACATAAAAAAATGAGAATTAGTTCTCACCAAAAATTAATTATTTCATGCATTGCATATTTAATTTTTTGTCGGTTATGCATTTTATTATAGCTAACGACGGAGGATTTGAGCTTAAATTGACAGACGATTGGACTGAGCGTGAGGGAGGTATGCCGAAAGCCTTATGAAGATTTGGACTTAAAAGAAATTTTTCCACACGGACTGAATTGCAAATACATAAAACTTCAGGGACTGAATTGTAAATACATAAAATTTTAGGGATTATTTTGCAAAAAAGAGTTAGTGGAGAAATTAGAAAGGAAAATGGAGAAGGGAAGATGGAGAAATTAGAAGGGGAGATGGAAAATGGAAGATGGTGGATTTAGAAGGGAAGATGAAGAATTAGAATGGAAGATGAAGATGAAGAAAGGAAGATGGAAGAGTTGTCTATAAAAGAGGAGGAGAAGAGATTTTGAAGAGGAGAAAAAAAAATTTGGAGAGATTTCAAGAGAAAAAATTTTGAGAGAGAAAAATTCGCCGCCGTGGAACAAGCCTTGGCGACGCGACGGATTCATCTCCAATGAGCTCTAGGCGCATCAGCATGTGCAATTATCTGGTAACTCAATTTTTCGTGTTTAGATGAAGAAATCTCGAAAAACAATATACTGAACATTCATAGATGACTTCGAGATCTTCGATTTGATATATTATGGCGCGAAAATGGATGTCGTTTGCTATGTCAAAAGGGTCCCAAAATTGAGAGCAGAAATCTTGAAATATGGTGATCAGAACCTGAGATGGAATTTTGCTGATCTGACCTTTCACGCTAAATGATTTTCCATGGGTTATTCTAGACTTCGTTTCATAAAGACCTCTTCATGACATTTGTTCATAAGATCTTAATGCATAACATATAAAAAATACAAAAATATTCATGTACGTTTCGTATTTTAAATGCATTTAATGAAATCATGCAATTCTGTTGGCGTCCTTGAGTCTGAGTGTTTTTCTGTGCACTGTCATATTGATTCATAGTTATCTCATGTTTAGAGTCTTCTTTTGAAACTTCACAAAAAATGAAAGTTGTTCATTGGGATCTTGTTTAGTAGACTGGAAAGTTTGGTGCATTAATTTTGAGATTTGAGTATCTATTTGAGCTTAATCCTGAAATATGTCTGTTTTGTTAAATTTGTTTGTTTGCTGCTGAGCTCTCATGAAAGACCATTTTCTACACGAAAATCAGTGTCTCTTCAATAAGAATGTAAAACATGAAAGTTGTCAACGACACATTTTCCCATCTAAATAAAAAAATCTCAGAATTTTTGCATACATTTCATTATTTCTTTTGTATTTTATGGTTACTGCTTTCTCCCTAAGAATGTTCATGGACAGTATGATTTAATTCGTGTTTTTTGTGTTAATGCATTGGAAAATGTAAAAAATGGTCTCAATGAAGTTTAATCAGCACATGTTAAACTTTCTTTGTGTTTTTGAATTGTCTTAACTCACTGGTGATTGTGCATGTTCGATTGGATAAGTTCATTATTTTCATTTGGCTTTCGGCCCGATGCTTTGAAGACTGGAGGATGACCGATGTCCATTCCGGTCCGTTTTGTTGTACTCCCGACCCACGAGGCTTGGCGATGGGTGTTTGACCGATGTCCATTTCGGTCCATTTTTGTTGTATTCCCGATCATGTCTCGGGTTTTATTTAATTGGTCTGTAATTATTCACCCGACGAGTTGCGGGTTTTACTTTCACTGTCCTTAGGGTAGTTTTACTTTACCTGCTCTCTCTTCACATCTTCGTTTGCTTTGAGTGATTTTGCATTCTTTTATAATACATCCAAAATACAAAAAAAAATGTAGAAAATCCAAAAAACCAAAAAAAAAATGGAAAATCTGAAAATACAAAAAATGCCATTCATGTGCATCTCATGTAGTATGTCTCATGTATGTTTGTCATGTTATCCGTATGTTCGTATAGACATATCGTATTTGTTTGTTCTCGTATGCATGTCACGTACTCGACGTTTGCAAATCCACATTTGTCTATTATGATATGTTATTAACCCATGCATATTCATTCAGAAAAATCAAAATTTTCAAAATGAGGGTTTTATCCCCTCTTTTTTCAAAAATGAAGGTTTTATCCCCTCTTTTCAAAATGACGACTTTGCCATTTATGGGCAAAATCGAAATGTACGTATTTACATACACATATCACTATGCATGTCACATATATATGTTACGTATTTGTATGGTGTATGTACGCATGTTACATATCGTATTCGTACATCTTCATACGCATGTCACATACGTATTCATATTCATCTATCCCCGTATGCATGTTGTATTCATAGGCATGTCACGTACGCATATCATTCGCATGTCCACGTACGTATGTCATTCGCATGTAACGCACGTATATGTATTCGTCTATCCCGTATGCATATTGTATTCATACACATGTCACGTACGTATGTCATTCGCATGTCATGTACGTATGTCATTCGCACGTCACGCACGTATTCGTATTCGCATATCTACGTATTCGTATATCATATTCGTATGTCCATATTTGTGTGTCGTATTCGTATGTCAACATTTGCGTTTATATCATTTATGCATTTCATTTTAAAGCGAAAACATAGAAAGAACACCTTACCAGGGTCTTAGGAATAAATCAAGCGAGAGTTGCCAAAATAGGATATTCATGGAATTAAGGTACCGAAAGGGCATTAGTTTTAATTAAGTAGTGTAACCAAGTCCCCGAACTCATAATCTCTGGTTTGGAGGAGGAATTTAGTTCTCCCGTTAGGTTACTTAGGTTTCTAATCAACCTACCAAAAATTATTAGTGGCGACTCCAAATTCTAAAATCATGTGAAAAAAATCAAAGTTGCGATTTGGTAGAGCTTGGGAGAGCTCGAACTAGGTTAGTTAATTTAATTAATTAATCTGGTAATCCATTAACCTAAAAATGAATTTTTTAGGGTCGCGACAGTCCAAAATTGAAAGTAAGCATGAAAGCAATTGATCTGTTTAGGCTATCGTCATTTATGATGTCGCTCTGAATAAAATTGATTATGTGCAGATGGGATAACATATTTTTGTCATCGCATGATCGATATTGATCTTGTAGATTGATGCTATACTAACCATTAATTAAGCACGTCCCACTATGGTGCTCACATGATCAATGGCGGTGATGAATTTAGTCTATATGATCTATCACCATGCAATTTTTTTTTTCAGCTTTCCATAAATCATAATTTGCATAATAAGAAAGAAGAAACTAAGAAGAGAAAACTGAGCGACAAAACACTACTAAAATCTGCGGACAAATGGCTCCTTGGCAATCACTTTCACAAAGGCCCTTGATCAAATGTTAAAGTGTTTGACAAATTTTTTTAGAGTTTTGGGGAAATCCATTAACAGCGATGTGTAAATCGCTTTCGTTGGATACCTCAAGCAAGTTCTCCTTTGAATGATCATAGTGATCCCTCTAGACTTGAAGGGAGCTATTCGCATGCTTGATTTGGGCATGATTGAAAGGCTCGATTCGCTTTCGAAATCTACGTTCGTTTCATACTTGATCAGTATATTTGATTGCTTATTATAGGGACTTTCTAAGAATATATATTCGGAGTGAGATGGATAGGTGTCAACGTCCTTTGGACATATCTATACCGGCATATATCTTGATTCTATATGAGCACTAAATCATACAAATCTAGTTAACCTAAGCTTCAAGTTGAAGTTAGGTCATCCCAAAAAATTCAAATTTTCAGAGAGGACGATGTGTTAGAATTTGAGTTGGACATTTTTGGGCAGACTTATCAATTTTTTTCTTACCATAAGCTAATTGGTTTTGACTTTAATTTTTTTTATTGTGATAGGAATTCACATAACGAGTCAACTAAAAAAGTTAGATACTTGTTTCCTTTGATGGAAAGATATCTAATGGAAAGAAGCATATTACCAAGTATATTGAATTATTGATAAAATCTAGCGAATATTATTGTGCATATGGTAAGAAAAAAATAGCATTCCATATATTAGACCATTAGCTATTATCAAACAATTTTTTTAAAGTATTTTCACAACTTAAAAGGTCTGGCCTTTTGATTGATATTTTTAATTTGGTTTTGAAAGCTAGTTCAAAATTGAAATTAAGCAGAAAAACAATTGACCCGTTTAAGCTATCGTCATTTATGAATGTCGCTCTTGAAGTGAATCAAATTGATTATTAGCAGATAGAGTTACATATCTATGTTTTTGCACGATCTATAACCCTAATTCACCCTCCGCCCGCCATCTGATCTCACTTACACATGGCTGGGCCGTTAATCTCCATAGTCAACAAGGCCCGCCCCATCACTTTCGACTTCATTTCTACTCTCTCTCTCTCTCTCTCTCTCTCTCTCTCACTCAAGATTGATCGATCTCTCAATCTTGATCTCATTCATTTGTTGTGTCTCTATCACTCTCACGTCGGGCTGGATATATATAATATTTTAACTCCATTTCTCATCTACTCTCTCTTGATCTAGCTCATTTGCATGTGCGTGTTTTTTTCGGTGCACATTTGTCATTAATCGACGATCATAGATATGTGTCACGCATCCAAACGTAGGCGCAACAAGTTGAGATTGGGCGTTCCTAACTTATTTGGGAAGTTATTGCATGGCCTACTAAAATTTTTTGCAGACGAATACCATCTCAATCATTAAGTATGTCCGTCGCACCATGGAGTTCCTAAAGATCTTTTTGTCAAGTGTTGCCTCAGTTCTTTCGAAATGCCAATATCGTATTTGGAACGCGTGCAACCTTACATAAGTGACAAAAGCACATCTCAAATCAAGTGGATACACGGTCTAGCCAAATCGTCTAGTGTGGCAGCTGGCACAGCTATACATGTGTATCATGTTCCACTTGTGATTGTGGAGTGAGACTTGGGACATTTGATCTGATGGACAGAAAAGGGAGAGGCTTGACGCACTCACCCGTACCAATCTAGTGGTTGCAAACCTGCCGCAACCAATATCTTCTCTTGGCCGGCTTTGTAGTGAAAAATGGTTAAATCCGAGTCACCATCAGTAGAAAGGCTCACAGTTATCTACTTCCACACAACAATTCAAAGCATGTATCATCATGCATTAGAGGCATCTAACAGTAACAACTAGTGTCTTATCCTAAGATGACCAGCATTCACAATCCCTTTTTTTTTCATCTTATCTTCCGCATGTAAAGTGGGGCAATTCAAAATCCTTAATGAGGTCGAGCAATTCGAAAGGTTCAACCTCAACTGGGACAAATAGGTCGGCTCACTCTGTCCAAGGTACTTGCACGTTCTTCTCATCTGAAAATTGTGGAGACACGTGAAGGTAAAAGATGGGTCTGCGGGATCATGACCAACAAAATCGTGATTTTAATGCACCGATAAAAAAGAGCTTATGAGAGTTTTTGGAAAAAGTATAAAAAAAATCTTAAATTTATTGCATTGATATTAATTTAATCTTAAATCTTTGAATTATATTAAGTTTCAAATTTTTTGTATTTGTACCAATTTAGTTATAAATATTTTATTTAGACTAAGTCCTAAATCTTTTGTATTGGTACTAATTTAGTTAAATTGACAAAATATAAAAATATTTAACACTTAATTGACATAATTAAAAATTTATGGGTGGATTGACAAAAAATTAAGCAATTTTAGGAATTTCTTAAACAATTTTTCCGATAGAAGAGAGAGAAGGAGGGTGAATGGGCCCTCGTTAATAACACCATACCAAAGATTCATATTTCAGCCATGCAATGATACGAATGATCGTGGTGCAGTAAAAATGGGCCCCACCTTTCTCAACAATTGAAGTGGCAGGGCTCATATAATGGCTCACCTAGAGTCTAGAAGCTTAGCTTTAGACCACTCATGAGCGAGCCTTTTGATTTAATTATGAATGGAACTATTCCTATACTTATCCTTTGCCAGTCGTGCTAGGTTGAAGCATAGTCTTTTTAGCCCAGCTAGGACGGACCACTCCTTGTTGGCGCACTAAAAGAAAAACTTGCTTTCCCCTTTATTCTTGGGGTAAAATGTACTTCATCATTATGGATATTAAAAGCTGACTTACAAATCAGCCTTGCTCATATGGTCTTGCACCAGAAGGTGTTATCTGGTTCCTAATGCTATGTTTAAGAAATTGGGGGACGAATGAGATAGATCTTTGATAAGAAGAAAGATAAGGGTAAGCTTAGAATAATGAACATTTAACTTAAAATGGTGAGCATTTTCTTCTCCATCAAGCTTCTGAATAATAAAAGAGACACAATAATTTATTTTATTTAAATAGGGGACTTTTTTTCTTAACACTAGAGTTACGCTAACTACTCTAGTGCTTCTCGGATTAGGAATGCGAAGCCCTTTACTTTGAAAGGACACCCAAAATAAATAGATGTGCTGACACCGCAATGGCCAACTCTCATTATCGACGAGTAATGAGTTCAGTAGATCAAGACAAAGTTTGATCAAAAGAGAAGCCTCAAACAACAAGACAAACATGTTGGCGGTGAAAGAGTTTGACAGCATACATTGTGAAGGTCATCAACAAAAGCCTTTACCACGACTTAAGAGACATTGATCGACAAAGTCACGAATAGAGTCAAAGCCTGTCAATACTTTAGTTGAAGACAAAAATAGTGGAATCGACATGTGCACGTGGCTATTGAGTAGTGATGTCAACATCATCGAGATATTGTTACTAGATAATAGTGATGCAAGCGTGACCTCAATATGATGTCATGCTGATGTAATATCTGCACAAATCACGAGATGATAAGGTTTTTCATCTAAAGAATTAGAGATAAGATTTGTTATCCAAGAAAAGTCAAAGGTGTGTAAAACGAGGATATAAGGCAATAGGATCGTGTGAACCAAGGTGCGATGGATTGGCAAAAGTTGCTGACTCAATTTATCGGCCGCCAGCCAAATAGCGCTAGCTATTGGCCAGCGGTCAAGGGCGATTCAAAACCGCTTTTAATCAATTGGTGAAAGGCAATTCTAAGCCACCTTTGACCGGCTGATTGGCTAGCTAGCCGATACCTACAGACGCCAAAGGTGAGAAAGTAGCAATTGCTAACCTCTCTCCCTCCTCCCTCAACCCTCAAGTCTATAAATAAACTTGAGGGCTAAACGAAAGAATGGTTCCTTGGTTCTTGGTTGCACCTTTCGTATATGTTCTTGAAACACTTATAGAGGGCCATGCAGCCATTCGTGGTAAAAAGAAAGGCTCGGTTCATCTGTCTAAAAGATTGCTAGTATAATCGAGGAGCAATTGTCCACAAGCTTTGTCTTCCGTCGTCACATGATTAGTAATATGTCTAAACTAGAGGCTTGATGCTTGTAGGGCTCAAGAACTTACGAACCAAGTCGGCTCAAGCATGCTTCAAAAGGTAAACCTAGAACCCTCTCGATGTATGATTCCAATTTTCGATTGAAATGCACGGATATTCCCTAAGGAATATCCATGTACAAGTTATGCTTATTTTGAATGAAAAAGCTTCGAAATTTCCAGTACGAAACCCAACAAATGGTATTAGAACCATCATTAGGTGTGTTTGTGCATTTGATTGGTTTGGTTCATCGTGGTTCTTACAATAAACGGTTTTATGTTTTGAAAATCATTTTCTATCTCAAAAGTCTATCAAAGTTGATTGAGATCAACTTGGCAATGTCGCGACCCTCCTCGACGAGAATGAGAAGAGGCTAATGAATTACTAAGCCTCTCTATGATCAGACTTAGCGTGGGCCCTTCTAAGCCCATACCAAATTGCATTAAGAAAGAATTTTAAAATCGAGATCAACTTTAGTATGGTCGAGTGATATGTGATCAGTGTATATGTTATCGGAGTTGTCACCAATCATTTTTTGGAGGGTATGATTGGAAATCCTATCGAGTGATTGGGAAGAATTGTTTGATTCTGTGATAATTAGAGAAACGGGTTCGGAAACTTAAGTTGCGTATGGTAACGCTCTAGAAAAAGTGTTTCTATTTCCAAATTGTTTTGGGAACACTTTGGAAACAGAAACGCGTGTGGTAAAAATGCGTTCCCAAAGTGTTTCGAGAATACTTTTAACAAATAGAAATACTTTAGGAGCAGAAACAAGAAACAAAAAAAACTTGCTTTTGTGTTTTGGGAACACTTTTTAGAAACACAATTGAGATATTTTTAGAAACTATTGGGAACACTTTCTTGAAACTAATTAAAGATAAAAATAATTAAAGAATAAACATAATTTAAAATAAAAATAATTTTTTTTATCAAAAATAAATTTTAAAAAATAAAATCAAAAAAATAAAAATAAAAATAAAAATAAAAATATTTTAAAATAATAAAAATAATTAAAGAAAGTAATTTAAAAAATAAAATATTTTTTAAAAAAATTTCGAAAAAATAAAATAAAATAAAAATAATTAAAGAAAGTAATTTAAAATAAAAAATAATTTAAATAAAAATAATTTTTTTCCAAAAATAAATTAAATTAAATTAAAAATCGAAATAATAAAAATAATTAAAAATGAAAAATATTTTTTTTAAAAAAATAAATAATTAAAAATAGAATAAAATAATTAAAAATGAATTTTTTTAAATAATAAAAATCAATTGAGAAATCGAATCATTTACAAAGAGTAAAATTATGAACATAATTTTTTGCAATTATCAAACGCGTTTCTGTTTTTTTTTTTGTTCCAAGAACATAAACTTTATGTTGTTACTAAACGTGTTTCTATTCTCAGAAATCGTTGCTAGCAATAGAAAAAGAAACAAAAAAAATGTTTCTGTTCGAAAAGTTGTTCTAGGAACAGAAACCTTATCATACGCAACCTTAATTACGTCGATTCATCGATTGACACCCTTTCGGTACTTAAGTTAAGTGATTTCCTAATTTATAAAATTTATGCAGACGCTTTTTTTTGGTAAGGTAAGTCTTAAAAATCTAGAGGGTTCATGCAGGTGAGACTATCTATCCTATCAATCACAATCATCAAAATAAGTGTGTAGTCAAGGAATCAATATGTGAGGATAAATTGCATCAAATCATGTCAAAGCAGCCTATCAAAGTCCTAAGGGTTCGGAGAATACACCCATTAGGTTCAAGAATGACATGAAAAAATTTGGGTAAAATTGATCAGAGGGGGAAAATGGTCATTTTCGAAAGTTCGGGAAGTCAAAGATATGAAAATATGTCAAACTAGTTGCATATGGTCTTTTCCTATTTTTCACAATTTTTGGGATTTTTTCTTTTTTTTTTTTGAATTTTTAAGGTTTTTTTATAACTTTTTTTACCATTTTTTCTTTTTAATGGATTTTTTTATTTTTATTTTTTTCGAATTTTTTTATTAATTTTCCAGACCGAGTCGGGTTGACTCGACCCACAAACTCAAAGGCCCGACCCGAACTCACGCGGGTTCAACTCGAAGCCTGAAACAACATAGTTTTGTTTTTGTTTTTTTTACTTTTTGTATTTTTTAGATTTTTATCCTTTTTTCTAATTTCCCACATATTTCTGCTCTGAAGGCTACAAAGGGGACACATGACTAGCCCATGGACATCCAATCAAACCAAGAGATCTACGGACCAAATCGGATGGCGTAGCTAATCCACGACTATCCGATCAAAATCTATTTTTTACTTTTGAAAAAATAATTTTGTTTTCAAAAAATGATTTTTATTTCCTAAAAAGCACGATCTTGACATGTGGCATAATATCCACCGTTAGATCTAAAAAAGGATTTTTATTTTGAAAAAAATAGTTTTAATCATGAATTTTTTTATGATTTAAAACCAGAAAATCCTTTTTTATAAATATTTTCTAATAAACCCAATGGATGACATGGCAAGCCATGTGGTTACCACATCATTGTTGATTGAGTCAACGACTTGCGCGGAGAAGATGAACAAAAAGGTCTCGACTTTGGCGAGGGGCCAGACTATTGCCGAAGACCACAAAAACCACGCCTAACATGCTCATTTCTCTCCGATTTTTCCATAAATCCTCTCCTAGCATCCTAAAATGCAACATATACCAATTTTGGATAAAACCTATCCTAAATCTACCCTAACCAGCATTGGCGTTGAGTAGGATTCCGGCAAACATGAGTCATCAACTTTCAATATTCAAGCTTAAATCTAATCAACCAGGAAGCATCAAGGGAGGTCAAGAATACTTACCTCGAAATTGTTGTGCTTCAATTCTAGCTGGAAGACGGTCGCGAGCTCGCGATCGAATCTTGAGCTCGAGGTGGTCAATTATGGCATTTCGAGTGAAATCGATGTAAAAGGACAAGTAGGTATCGTGACCCTAAAAATTTTTCGATTGGTGAAAAATTCCTAGGTTAACGGATTACCAGGTTAATTAAATTAACTAACCTAATACGGACCCTCCCAAGCCCTACCGAATCGTAACTTTGGTTTTTGTTCGAATGATTTTAGAATTTGGAGTCGCCACTAATCATCTTTGGTAGGTTGGTTAGAAACCTAAGTAAATTAGCGAAAGAACTAAATTACTTCTACGAACCAAAAACTATGAGTTCGGGGACTTGGTTACACCAGTTAATTAAAACTAATGTCCTTTCGGTACTTTAATTTCATGGATATCATAATTTTGGCAACTCAGGTTTGGTTTACTCCTAAGGCTCTAGTGGGGTGTTCACTTTTTGTATTTTCAATTTTTAGATGGAATACATATGAGCGACCTTTTTTGGTATTTTCAAAAACTTTAAAAATTCCCTGAAGCCGAAAGAGGGAGTGTGCTAATGACTTTTGTGTAGTGGTATGACCTTCAGCAAGTGGCTCGGCCTACTCATTCTAGGGTCCGACGGTATAGAAATTAGACTGCGGGAAATAAAGTATCACCAGTGGATGGCTCAATCTTAGTTCGGCCCATCCTTGGGGTTTAATGATGCATGAATTAAATTACAGAAAATTAAACGATAGTAAGTAAAGACCTCCAATAGATGGCCCAGCCTTAGCTTGACCCTCCCTTTTTAGGGTTTAATAGTGCGGAAATTAAATTGTGGGAAATTAAATTACAATAAATAAAGGATCTCCAATAAAGGGATCGGCTTTGGCTCGGCCTACCTACTTTGGGATTTTATGATACAGAAATTAAATTGCAAGAAATTAAATTGCGATGAATAAAGGACCTCCAATAAAGGGCTCCGCCTTAGCTCGGCCTACCCATTTCGGGGTTTTATGGTACAGAAATTAAATTGTAGAAAATTAAATTGCGATAAATAAAGAACCTCCAATAAATGGCTCAGCCTTGGTTCGGCTTACCATTTTGGGGTTTTATGGTACAAGAATTAAATTGTAGGAACGACCTATCCATTTTGGAGTTTTATAGTACAAGAATTAAATTGCAGGAAATTAAATTACAGAAAAGAAAGATTCTCCAATGGGTGGGCTTTGCCTTTCCCATTCTGGGGTTTGACGGTGCGAAAATTAAATTACAGGGATTAAATGCAGTAAATAAAGGAACTCCATCGGGTGGGCTTTGCCCTTCCCATTTTAGGGTTTGAATTCTTTAAAATAAAATACAATAAATTAATTCAACATTTGCCGAAATCTATCGACGGGTTGGCTGAAAATTTGATGAACACTTTGGAGCTTGTCTGGGCCAACTTTGTATCTCCATGAAATTTATTGTTAAGGTGGGGTCGTATTTTACTTGACATAAAATATGAGGAAAGATAAATCAGTGTAGAAAATCTGTGTTAATTTATATCTAAAATTAGAACAATAAAATGGGCACTTAGCTCGAATTTCTGGCTAAAGATTTTTGAAATTGGCCTTTTAATCGTTACTTGGAACCGGAATGACTCATAGGAGCTGTGCTTATGAAGTCTTCTTTTCTCTGACTAAAAGCTAGGCTTGAAGAAATCTAGCTTCACTCCATTGTTCATCATACTTTACTAAGAAGCACGAACACGTTCTAGGAGTGATGGTGTCGGTGTCGGACACGTGTCGCGTATCCGACACGTGTTCGACACATGTCGACACGTCCGGACACGCGTTGATCGCGTGTCAGACTTTCGATATTTGATCAACGAGCCGGACACGCTCCTAACTCGTGTGTCTGGCTCTAGGCACGCCCACGCACCCACCGAAAGCCCAAAGCCCACACACGCACAGAAAAGCCCACGCACAGAAAGCCCACACATGCTACCCTAACTCTGCCCTCCTCCTTTGCCCACGCACAGAAAGACATTTCACAAACACTCTGCCCTAACTCTCCCCTCCTTCGACTCTTGAATCGTCTCTCTTCTTGTTCCTCTCTATTCTAGCTCGAAATTTTTCTGAAATGGCTCCGAAGAAATGGGGTTTCTCCGCTTGAAATGTGACAGTCTAAAAATTCGACCCATTTATCGGAATTTCTAAATGAATGAAAATATTTCATTAATACACTCTGATTGACGCTCACTCAGGATTAGTTACCCTGAGACGACCAACCGAAGGGGAAAGGCTACTTGGGGACAATTACCCAAACAGCCGCCCGTTGGTCTGAGACAGAGACAGAGTCGATATTTAATGAAATTGATCATGAAATGAAATTCGACAGCGAAAAATCGAATTAGTAAGATAAACACAATTAAGAAGTGGAATCAGTTTCAGAAATGTCGCATGAAGGGCAGACAGCCGGTGCACGTCGAGAAGCAATACGTGAATGGAAAATTACCGAAATGCCCCCGGTAAATGCTCAGTCCTTAGAATTAGTTGAATTAGGATTTTTGAGAGTAGATTCGATAAATCGAAATCAAATCCTGTCTTAAATTCGTTCACGCTCGGGACCCGATCGGTGCATTTGGCACGCAAATCGAGGCAAGTCAAATCAGTTGTCAAATCAATCAATGTCTTGTCAATCCATCAATCAAATCGTGGCATAAGTTCCCATGTAAATCTTTCAATCTTGTCAAAGGTACACAAGTCACCCATCAAAGTACAAAAATCAATCTCTAACACTATTCTACCTAGCCCACTAACACATTTTGAACTTGTTAAACCTTGGATAATACTTCATTCTCTCTCTCCTCTCCCCATTTCTCCATTTTGCCGTGACTCCCCCTCCCTCTTCCTCTCTTCATTTTCTTCTTCTTCTTCCTCGGCTTCTCCTCCACCGTCCGCCGTCTTCGCCTCCAACCGCCACCGCCCGGCCACCACTAGCTTCGTCTTCGTCTTGGTAAGTCCCTCGACTCTCCTCCCTCTTATTTTCATGAGCGAACAGCCCCATTTGGATGCCCCCAACAGCCCGCTCTTCCTCCGTCCATCTTCGTAATCTTTTTGCACCGTTGAAGCTCAAACGGTCCAAGCTTGCTCCGCCATTTTCCCCGACTTCTCTAACACCTTAGACCACCTCGTTTAGGTCTTGAAGAGCTTGAGAGGACACCGGGACAGCAGCTTGAGCCGCCGTTTCCTTCCCTTGGCCGTGAGCCTATTTGGCCGTTTCGACCCCGTCGTCCGTCGTCGTTCGTCCACACTCTATCCTTGGTAAGCTAACCTCTAATTCAAGCTTAGGAATGAAGTATGTGAGATTTAGTTGCTGATTTGCTTAGTGGTTTAAGTAGATTAGTTGATTAGTGTGTATTTTTAAGCTAAACTAATTAAGGTGGGTTGGTTTAGTGGCAAAAAGAGTTAATCTTTGGGCTTGCAATTTTGAATGAGGCTTGTTTAAGTTTGAAGTGGGCTGGAAATGAAGTCTTGGGCGCCTAAATGATGGGTCCTATGATAGAAATGGGCTTGGGAACCCATTTTAGGCAAAAATGAGTAAAAATGGACCTTTGGACCTAATCTACCTTAATGGACTTCCATTTGGACGAAAATTTAGTTATAGATGGGCTTCAAATTGGTTGTTAGGGGCTGTAAATTATGGGCTTAAGTGTGTGAGAGACGGGCCAAAGAATACTAATGGGCTTAGGAGCTTTTATTTCGAGTAATTGTGCCAAAATGATACTCATTGGGCCTAATCTAATTGGTGAGCCACTAACGGACGAAAATTATAATTTAATTGGGCCTAAATTATGTTTTGAATATTAAAATATGAGGCCCAATAATGTATATGGGCTTAGGATAGCAAATTGGGCCTAAAATAGTCAAATTGGGCTTAACGGGTTAATTTTTAAAAATGGGCTTGGGCCTTGCACGAAATTAATATAATAATGGGCCTAAATCATACATTTTAATTTAAGAAATAAATTATGGGCCTTGAATCTTGGAATGGGCTTTAGGCCCAGTTGAACCCAAACTAATTAATTAAGCCCAAACCTAAACTAAGTCAAATTCGATATAACCCAGGGATATATATATACCATGACACTAATTCATTGATCGTGGGTTACTAACCCCCAGGGAACTAACATGGGTTGTTGGGCTTAGACCGAGTTACCGGGGCCGCGAAGAAGGAATTTAAATTTATATGGGTTCAGTCAAAGAATCACCTATAGCGAACGATAGTGCAAATGGGAATTCGTGTGAGATATTCTATTGAGCTTGGTTGGTTGAGAAACCATGTGTGGGGGCACTTGGCCTGTTATAGTCTGGCATGACGAGCACGTGATTACTTTGACGATTTCTTGATGTGCTCTGTACTTGTACTTATGTACCATTGCATGCATGCTCTGTGACTGAATTGTTGTTTGCAATCATTTGGGCCCCGCATACATTGAGAGCATTGTATGAGTCACCAAAGATGTGACATGAGAATGAGCCTCAGAGGCGTTGTTACGCGAGGGAAATGGAGGGACAAGGGAGTAGCCAACGTAAGGCGTCAAAGAACGTAGTTGTGGCATTTGCCGGATGGCACTGTTGGATACGCCCTAATGGGATTCGGAGTGATAGGCGGGCATGATCCGTTGGGATCCGTTATGGCCGGTTGAGGCCTGAGCATGATCCATTGGGATTCGATATGGCCGATTGAGGCCTGCATCATTTGCATATGGCATTATGGCTGATTGCTTGTTATTGCCCGCCTGCGTTGTATGAATTGCATTGGTATGCGTGTGCGATGGTTTGTACGCTGGGGTCCGGTATCTAGGGAGATTTAGAGTGTCTGAACCTTAGACCGTAAACCCTAGTTTACTAGATAGGACCGACCCCACTAGTATACTTTACCCTACGCTAGGATTAGTGGTGCGCTTGCTGAGTCCTCGACTCACTAGTGGTGGTTGCCTTCTTTTTCAGATCCAGGACGCCAGTGATGGCCGTACCACCGATGCTTTTTGGACTGCCAGTACAGATAGACACCCAGGTCACCCTTCATTTTGACATGCATGCCGTGATGTGGCATAGGTACGTGACGACTATATTAGTAGATCCGGGTGAACCCTACCTTGTACCCCATAGGTTCGAGGCGTGGTTTAGAGAGGGCTTGCATGGTTTTGAGGGACCCCAGTGAGGCTCTCCGATACCTATGGAGGAGGACCCGTTTTGGCTACAGTCTGCCGAGTATGGAGGCTAGGTGATCGACCCCGACCCGTTGCAGGAGTTGCCGTCTCCAGGACGCTCTGAGATCGACGGTTATGAGGAGGGCGATGCCATGGACACTGATAAGGAGGACCCAGAGAAGGATCCCGAGGAGGAGCCTGAGGAGGACTGAGTCCCACTGATGCTGGCTTAGTTTTTGGTGTTTGTACGAGCGTAGGCCTTGACCGTAGGTTGTGATTTTCTTTTGGGGTCTGTACCTAACGCTTATGATATGTATATATTGATGTTGTGTTCTTTTTGTTCGTACTAACCCTCCGTTTTGTATGCATGTATGTATGGTTAGGAGGCATGTTTCCGCAGGTTCGCAAAGTTATCAAAAGACTCTTCGTCTGGTCGCGACGAAGTGAATTGCTGGGCCGTCGCGTATCATAATCCGGACGATCGAGATGAGAGTCTTCCGCAGGAATGGGATGCCGCGTTCTCGAATGGGGGTTCGGGGCGTGACATGAAAGCCGTTGCTTCTGCTGGTGCTGCTGCTTTAGACTCTTATGCGTGAGTTCTCTCTTTCACTTCACGATTTTAGAGCTCTTTTTGTTGCTATGTTCTGTTCGAGCATCAAGGAGGTGATTCTATAAAAGTTGTTGACCTTTAGGGTAAAGTAAGAATTATGGTCCAGTATAGGCAGGTTAATCGAGGCATCAGATGGGACGTATTACCCACTAATGCATTAGTGAAAGTGGTTTCCTGTTATTGTCTCTAGGGTAGTGATTTGCGTCTTGACTGATATGAGCCTATCTTAATGCAACAATTTTTTTGCCTTTTGAAAATAATTAACTAGATGCTCAAATGTGTTTTTCCTTTACGCCCATGAAAGTTAACTTTTGTCAGAAATGCTCTCGCAAATAATAGGCGGAAAAAAAATTATAGTTTGGTTTGCAACTGTACTTCTTAGATTCTCCATCTCCTGCACGAGCATAAGGCAGCTTCTTCTAGTTGTCTGTATTTAGGCAAAAGAGTAATCCACGTGACTACTACTTTAGACTTTCATTCAAGATTGCATTGCAGTTCTTTAGACTTTCCTGCACGTGTAAAAGGGAATGCTTTATTCATTTATGTGAAAAATGTTATTCAATATGGATATATTAGTGATATAAACAATTATATTGATTCTTAGATATTGCTTTTTAGCTTCTCGAAATGAAATGTTTATCAAGTTGTCATGTGTTTGACAATGCCATTACCATGTTTGCTTATCTTTCATTTGACCACCCATTTTCATGGATAAGTTATGGTATTTGAATATCTTGTTGTCTATAACCTGTTTTGTAGTATATTTATAGTTCTTGTAATTGTGTTTTTTGTAGAATGACTTCTTCAAGCATGGATAGTAGCACTTCTAGTGTCCGACCATCTACTTTTAGCGATAAAGATTCAAATAAACCATTATGGAGATATACTACTAGGTTGGCTAATCATGGCAATGCCGGGGGAAATTTGTCTTGGAAATGCAACTTTTGTAAAAAAGATTTTAAGAGTTCATACACGAGAGTTAGGGCCCATTTGTTGATGATAAGTGGAAAAGAAATTGGAAAATATGGGAAAGTCGAAAAGAAAGATCTTTTGGAAATAGAAAGATTAGATGGGGATGTCAATACTAGAATGAGTAGTATGCATAGAAGTACATCTTTGTCTCCTTCTAATTTTTTAATTGATGGAGGTAGTGGTGGAATGGATTCATGCTTTGACTCCAAAAAAAGGAAGATCGGGAGTGGGAGTGGGAGTGGGAGTAGGAGTGGAGGATCACTTGAGAAGGTGTTCAACATGACTCAACGGGAACATTTAGATTGTGATATTGCTAGGATGTTTTATTCGGCAGGCTTGCCGTTTAACCTAGCAAGGAACCCTTATTTTCAGTCCGCTTTCACTTATGCCTCTAATCATAATATTGCGGGTTATGTACCACTGAAATATAATTTGTTGAGGACCACTTTGTTGCAAAAAGAAAAGGAAAATATTGATAGGTTGTGTGCACCTATTAGAAGCATGTGGAAGAAGAAGGGTGTAAGTATTGTGAGTGATAGATGGAGTAACTCACAAAGGAGACCACTTATTAATTTTATAGCAGTGTCGGATGGAGAGCCTATGTTTTTAAAATCGGTTGATTGTTCGGGAGAAATAAAGGATAAGTATTTCATTTTCAACTTATTGAAAGAAGTAATCAATGAAGTTGGGCATGAGAATGTGGTCCAAGTAATTACCGATAATGTTTCGAATTGTAAGGGTGCCGAACAACTTATTGAGCAAGAATTTCCATCCATTGTTTGGACGCCTTGTGTGGTGCACACTCTTAATCTAGCTTTAAAGAACATTTGTGCCGCAAAGAATGTGGAGAGTAATCAAGTAGTTTATGGGAATGTAGTTGGATTTCGGATATTGTTGCGGATGTTATGCGTATTAAACATTTCATCATGAATCATTCTATGAGATTAGCAATGTACAATGAGTTTGTTAACTTGAAGTTGCTTTCGGTAGCGGATACATGTTTTGCTTCGATGATTGTGATGCTTAAGAGGTTTAAGTTGATCAAAAGTGGCCTTCAAAACATGGTTATTTGTGACAAATGGAATATCTATCGAGATAATAATCAAGAGAGGGCTAAGTTTGTCAAAGAAAAGGTGTTGGATGACTTTTTGTGGGATTCGATTAATTATATACTTTCCTTCACGGCTCTTATTTATGACATGCTTAGAATTTGTGACACTGACAAGCCTTGTCTTCGCTTAGTTTATGATATGTGGGATTCAATGACTGCTAAAGTGAAGAGAGCTATATATGCAAAAGAAGTGAAAAGGCTAGATGAGGAGTCTACATTTTATGAGGTGGTTCGTACAATTCTTGCGGATCGTTGGAGTAGGAACAACACTCCACTTCATTGCTTTGCACACGCGTTGAATCCTAGGTAACTTCTACAATTGTATGAGATTATTACTTTATTAATTGGTATATTTTTTTCATATGATAATATAATACCCCTCTTACATATTATGGTTTTTTATTTTTATTTTGTAGGTACTATAGTGATCAATGGCTCAATGAAGATCCTACTCGAGTTTCTCCATACGATGATAAGGAGATCAACCAAGAAAGACTAAAATGCTTTAGGAGATACTTTCCTAACTTGGATGAGAGGAACAAGGTGAACTTGGAGTATGTAGATTTTGCATGCCTAAATGGGGATTTTAAGGAGTTTGATTCCATTCAAAACTGCTATTCTATGGATCCTAATGCTTGGTGGGTTATTCATGGTGGGTGTGCACCAATGCTTAAAAGCATAGCCTTGAAGCTTCTTGCACAACCTTCGTCTTCATCATGTGCCGAAAGGAATTGGAGTACTTACTCCTTTGTACACTCGGTGAGAAGAAAAGGAATTGGAGTACTTACTCCTTTGTACACTCGGTGAGAAGAAATAAGACGACCTCAAAACGTGCAGAAGATTTGGTTTACATTCATAGCAACCTTCGTCTTCTATAAAAAAAAATCAACAACATGTGGAACGAGAGACCAAAATGTGGGATATTGGCGGAGATGCATTTGACACATTTGAAGATGTTGGGGTGCTTGAAATTGCAAATCTTTCACTTGATGAGCCAGAGATGGAGTCTGTTGTTTTTTTGATGTAGATGAATGAGTTATTATTATAGTTATGATGATGAAATGTGGATTGTTTCTTTTTGTTGAACTTATTGGTAAATGTTAAACTTAATGGTGGAATGTGGATTGATTATCTTTTTTTTACTTTATTGTAGAAGTTGGGGTGCTTTATTGTGGAGTTTCAGATTTGCTAAAGCTATTTTACTTTACTGTAAAAGTTGTGACTATGCAATATTTCAGGGAAAACATAAAATGAATGTTAAAGTTGAGTGGTTTACATCGTACTTTGAGTACATGCAGGTGAACTATATTTCCTTACTGATAGGTAGAATGAATTTTGGATCGAATCAAATTGACTATAACTTATCATGCATATAAAAAATATATATATTTAATATACATGTCCCAACGTGTCGGAAATTTGTATTTTTTAGAAATGACGTGTTGACGTGTCCGTGTCGGTGCTACCTAGATACTCTAGATGCCACCGATCGCAAAAGCCAAACCAGAGAGTGAACCCACTAAGCGATCCTACCAGGCTCGAAAGGAATGAAAAGTCCACACCCATAAAGAAGTTTACAAGCCCGTAGAAAACTTGGAAATTATAATGGACCCAGATCGAGTACGGACGGTTCGGACTACTCGTGTAGCTGGCGTTAAAACTGTCAGATACGGGCGTGGAGTAAGTCTGGAAACTGCTGAGGCAATATTGTGAGCGTGGTGATCGGGGTCTAAAGAAATAGCTCCCTTATAATCTTCTACTGCAAGTCGCCATTTACTCTTGTTCAGATTATCTTCTGCACTCTTAGGGCGCGCATGACAATACTTCCACTTCAAAAATCACTTCTGAAGTGGAAGTTGATTTCTCTAATTCTACTTCCGAATTGGAAGTTGATTTTTTCACTTCTGCTTCAGAAATGATTTCTGAACTAAAAAAAGGCGTTTGATAATAAAAAAAATTTCTATTTCCAGCGGTGGCCAGCGACCGGCGGGCGGTGGCAGGGGGCGGCGGGCGGCGACCGGCGGCGGCGGCGGCGGCGACCGGCGATGGCACATGTTAACGTCAAAAGAAGAAGGCTACAAAATGACTTCTGATGGAGAAGCTATTTTTTTTTACTTCTCAAAACTTCTCCAAAAATGACTTCTAGTGGAGAAATTTGTTTCAGAAGTAGAAATTTCAAGTTACGAGCTAAACGAATTTCTACTTCTGAAAGTGTTTTATCAAACGGATTTCTTTGAATTTCTCCACCAGAAGTTGATTTCTCCTCCAGAAGCTATTTCTGGAGTGTTACCATGCGCGCCCTTAGTCTTCTTGAGCAAATTTTTTTAACCCAAAATATACTTTCTTCAAGTCAGCATCCTTAGGGTCTAGGCGAAGATCTTTCTGATAATACTTCATAGCCACATCGTGATCTACCAAATAATAGTAAGCACGGCCACGAAGTAATAACGCCTCTAAATTATTCTCATCTTCCTTGAGAATATACCTAGACTCAACGATGGCATTGGGATTGTCTTTAGTTGCCAACAACAACTTCACTTTCAAAAGTTTGGCCATTGAGCAGGCTGGAGAAAAGACGAGTACAATCTTATCAACATATTTCGAAGTTTTGGTATATTCTCCCGAATCAAGGAGAGAAATTGCTGATTCGAGAGCACTTCGTGCTTGAAGCAGTTGAGAGAGTTCCTTTTCTGCAACTATATTTCCAGGTTTTAGCTTTAAAAAAAAAACTTTCTGCAGCTTAATTCTGAATCCTGGTATCTTCATAGTTGCCTTGATACTTTGCGATGCCCTATCAAGTAACTCAGCATCATCAGCTATTTCGTCCAAGGCAGTGATGAGAGGCCGAAGGAGGAGAAACTGGCAAGCGAACACAATGTGCAAGATGGACACCATGTGAGGCCATCCTCTCTATGTGACGCCTTCTATGGTTGAGGAAAAGATTGACAGATTCATCGTGAGGTCATCGTTTCTCTACACGTAGTGCGATATCTTACTATGGCGGCTCCGATCCAGAGAAGGCGAAGGGCACGAAGCAAACGAATCGGAAAAAGAAGACGAAGAGGGAAGAAGAAATAAATTTGGTTGCTAGTGAGTTGCGCCGGGGAGGAGGGAGGAGTTACCGTACTTGAAGTACTTCGAGGGTAGGGGAATAGAGAATGGCTTCTTAACTCTCGTCTCTGACCATGAGAGCCGTCATAGAGCACCCGCTGGAAAGATCCGCCGCCACCCTTGATGGTAAGTAAGTCGATCTTTCCTCGTCGGTCTGCAACTGCAGCATCAACCTCGTGGTGATTTTGTGGGAGATTTTCAGGAGGCTTTGATTCTTAGGGTTGTGTATCGGGTATGTGTTTGGGGATAGAGAGCTTATTCTGGTTGGGGTCGCCGTAGCCAAAGAGGAAGTTGGTCTTGATGATTGAGAAGATCTCGTAGCCGAGGTTGTCCATCTGGATGCTTGGCTCCTGCATTTCTATCGAGCTGCAGGCCATGTCTTCGGTTCAATTGAGCGACCAATCAATCTAAATTTCATCATATGCAGCCCATCTTCGCACACCCTTTTGGTCGTTAACGAGCGTTTCACTCGTTCTCCGCGGATTCGTCGATCGTTTCTCCCTTCTCTCCTCTCTCTCCCCTACTAGAACCAGAAAACCCCCCTTTTAGAACAGAACCGTCAGAACTTCCCTTCCTCCTTTGACGCAGAAAAGCAGGTCTCATCTCACGAATCCACCTACTCCATACTTCCCCCTTTGTTTTTTTTGTTAACTCACAAACCTCTGTTATTTGTTTTCTTTTCTTTTTCCCTGGCCATGACTCCCCCCTCTTCTTTAGAAATCATCTCCGCCCCACTCAACCAGTCTACAATCAAATCTCCTTTACTCCTTTTTGACCACCTCGGTATCTCCCCCCAAGTTCTTGGTTTGCCACCTCCTTAAAATAGATGAAAATACACTTAAAAAAAAAGAGGATGCCCTGCCGTCCACTTTTCAATATCCCCCTTTCAGTCTCTCTCTCTCCTTCTCTCCACTATCGCTTGCTTTCTCTCTTTTCTTATTTTTCTCTTTGGTCCACGAGGACGGCTCCAACGCACTTGTCGTGGAGGACATCTTCAATGCAGAAAAATGGGAAACTCCTATTGGAAACCTATGTAGCTCTTCTTCTCGATGCTGGTTGCATGTCCCTTTTGGCCAAATGGGCTTGAAACAGATTTGAATGGCGTTTTTTCGCAATGATTTTTGCAACCAATGTTTTGGAAGAAAAATTCTTTGCATAAACCATTTTTCCACCTTTGTAGTTGTAGCTGTCATTTGTCACCATTAAGTAAATCCCAAATAACATTGTTTACTCAATAGTCTTGGAGCACGGTCAAATCCACATCTTTTCCTGATTCTACAGTGACTGAATGTAGTTGATAATCTCATCAAGAACAAATGCTTTTTTCCAATAACCTTGTTACATCCAGGGACTAAGTCTTGAAGAATCCTGATCGACTTATTGATCTTCTCTCTCCTTGCTCTTTCGTGATTTTCTCAGCCTCACTAGCTTGGTCATTGGATAACTTGTGCTCACCAATTGCCCGAATCAGTTCAATCGGTATATGTGACGGCATTCCTACATTCACCTCGCCGAGCATTGAAAAATTTGGATCATCAGAGGACAATGCCACAACTCAAAAAAATGAAAAAAAAATCGAAAATTATAGAGCTGAAATGAAATTTCTATCATTTTTTTAATTAACCTGAAAATGGGATTAACAAAGTAATTCCCAACTCCAGATTAATTTTTACAGATTTTCTTTGGCCAAAATGAAGAGAAAATTAAAATAAAAAATGTTGACTATTTAATCATATTTTTGTGGCCTCAAATGCAATTTTATTTTCAAATATCCTCCTAATTTTTGAAAAACATTAAAAAATGCCAAAAATATGAAAAATCATTTTTTGGTCAAAATTGGTCCATAGGCTTAGCCAAGGTCCCTAAATTTGATTTTTTAATTTTATGAATTTTTATGGATTTTCTATTAATTTTTGAAAAAAAAATATCGAAAAATACTGAAAATATAAAAAATCAGTTTTTGGTCAAAATTGGTTTCCTAGGCTTAGCGAAGGTCCCCAAAGTTGATTTTCTATTTTTATAGATTTTTATGGATATTTTATTATTTTTTTTAAAAAAGATTAAAAATCAAGTGTCATAATTGCCCCTCTTTGAAAGGAAGCTCGGTAGAAGTTTATTTCAAAGACGAGATGACACCTTAATCCTAATCGACTCAACACACAAAAAATAAAGAAAGTCGTGACATCTAATCTCCAACACCCCTTTATGTAAGTTTTGATCTAGGCCGGGTTTGAGGAGACTCCGATGGAGGGATACAGAAACAGAGAGGAGAGTTTACCTGGTACTTACCTGCCCGTTGTATGGCTATTGCCTGAATGAATGCTCTACTGAAAATGGAATGAGAACTTAAAGATTCGTTATAAGAAAATCTTATGGTGGTTGAACTTAGACCCGTATGGTAGGTCACCCCATGGTAGATTCTTAACGAAAAGATTCTATTGAATAAACTTTCATTAAAATTTGACCCGTATGGTAGGTTACCCCATGGTAGATTCCTAATGAAAGGATTCTACTGATCAAAATTTGATTGAGATTTGACTTGTATGGTAAGTCACTCCATGGTAGATTCCTAAAGGAAGGATTCTACTCACAAAATCTGATGGATATTTGACCTGTATGGTAGGACACTCCATGGTAGATTCTTAACGGAAGGATTCTACTAATTAAAATTTGATTGAAATTTGACCCGTATGGTAGCTCATCCCATGGAAATGCTTGTAAAGAGGACTTTATGCCTGTAGAAGAAACTTAGTGCCTATAGAAAGGACTTTGGTGCCTGTAAGAAGGGTTTTTATATGCATATAGAAAGGATTTTGGGTGCCTGTAGAAAGGACTTGGTGCTTATAAGAATTTGGGTGCTTGTAGAAAGAACTACCTATAAGAAGGGTTTTTATGTGCCCCGTAGAAAGGACTTTGGGTGCCTGTAGAAAGGACTTAGTGCCTGTAAGAAGGACTTGGTGCCTATAAGAAGGGCTTTTATGTGCCTGTAGAAAGGACTTTGGGTACTTGTAAAAAGGACTTAATGCATGTAAGAAGGACTTGGTGCCTGTAATAAGGACTTTTGTGTGCCTGTAGAAAAGACTTTTATGTGCCTTGAAGGATGCCATTCTGGGATCTGGGGAGGTTAGGAATCCTGTAGAAGCTCAAACCCGATTTATCTTACCTTGAAGGGTGCCATTCTGGGATTTGGGAAGACCAGGAATCCTACAGAAGCTCAAACCCGATTTATCTGACCTCGAAGGGTGCCATTCTGGGATCTCGATTTATCTAACCTCAAAGGGTACCATTCTGGGACTTGAGAAGATCAGGAATCATGTAGAAACTCAAACCCGATTTATCTTACCCCGAAGGGTGCCATTCTGCGATCTTGGAAGACTAGGAATCCTGCAGAAGCTCAAACTTGATTTATCTTACCTTAAAGGGCGCCATTCTAGAATCTGGGAAGATCAAGAATTTTGCGGAAGCTCAAACCCGATTTATCTTACCTTGAAGGGCACCATTCTAAGATCTAGGAAGACCAGGAACCTACAAAAGCTCAAACTTGATTTATCTTACCTTGAAGGGCGCCATTCTGGGATGTGGGAAGATCAGAAATCCTGCAGAAGCTCAAACTCGATTTATCTTAACTCGAAGGGTGCCATTTTGGGATATGGAAAGACCAGGAATCCTACAGAAGCTCAAACCTGATTTATCTTACCACGAAGGGTGCCATTCTGGGATCTGGGAAGACTAAGAGTCCTGCAGAAGCTCAAACCCGATTTCTATTCTCCAATCACTTTAGGGATAAACCGATGAGGCAGATATTTAATTATCTCAAATTTTTCATTTTTGAGACGAATCATGTTTCATTGAAGAAGGTAAATACCTATATGTGCCACAATGGATTCGAATGCCATGACGATCATATGAATTTACTCTTTTGAAGAGTTCAGGTTGAAGACATACTTACCTGAAGATTTAGAAGAAACTCCTGGTGGTTTCTCGACAACTGGGCCTGTTCATTCAATAATCACTGAATGAATTTCGAGATTTCGGAAGGTAACCCGAACATCAGGAACGCGTTACTTGTCTGTCTAATGTTAGAGGCAACATGTGCAAGCATTTTCATCAATAAGCTCACTGGTTTACGCCAAATTTATTCAGCTAAGTTTGCAATGATTAGGAGCAGTCTGCATAATGATTCACGATGCAATCAATCAAAATATGGATCATGTATGACTATTCTGTTTAGTTTGCATTACCAATTCCGTTCAAGGAGGTTATCATTGTATGACCTCGAATGTACTCTGAATGGGGAATTTTAATCCGAAAGGACTTTCTCTCACTCTCGAGAAATGTTGTTTATCATAGTTGCAGGATTGAAAGAAATCACTCAATCTTATCATCATCGCATTCAGCAAGGGTCTGAGTGATCTCGCAATTAGTACGACCACGCCGATCTGTAGCTCTTGATTAGGACCATAATGTAGGCTAGGTCAGAGACTTAACAAAGGGGACTCTTTTGAGCCAAGGCCATTGACAAGAGTGTCTTTATCATCTGCTCCAGGTTTACAAGTCAAGAACCCTGCAAAAATGAGAGAGAAATAGTCTTACTCGTACCTTTTCGAGTGATGCTTAAAGTTTTTCAACTCTCCGTTAATTCAAGCTTCTTAATCGGAAAAGACTTTCACGGGCTGTAACGTAGGTTAGGATAGGGACCAAGGAAGTGAAAAAGCTTATTTTGACCCAGAAAATATATTAGGTGGGTTTGACGTTGGTGATCATTGCATCTTTGTCACCAGTCTCGACCCTTTAAATAGTCATTCAAGAATACCATCGTTGTATGAGGATGGTGTCAATTTCTGTTGATATCGCCATTGCTCCCGAACGATGTAAATTTTGATCGTATATTTTGCAGTCTGACTCTTTCAAAGAATTTTCTCTCGCAATCAGATCCCATTGGGGATTTATATCGATTTGAATGAGTATTGTTCTTGCTTTTGACTGCCGGTTTGCTTTTTCATGCCCGGGATTGACTTTCTTTCTTTTTCTCCTTTTTTTCTTCTTTTTTCTTTTTTTTTATAGAAAAAGAAATTTTGAAAGATGGTGCCATTATACGCATGCATATCAAAAATCACCTTTGAATAGATGACTCGGGAGCTCTTTGTAGACCCATTTCTTCTGAATTCTTCTACTTTGAAGTGTTGCCATCTTCACTTAGAATGAATAATGATCACCAACGGGGTTTTAAGAAATGAATATGCAGGCTTAATTGAGCGATGCAAAGGATGGAAGTATATTGGATAGAGAAACAAATGTTTTTTTTTTCATCTTAAGACACTTGAATTATCGTGCGAGTTCAACAGCAAAAAATCATTCGAAAATTGACGTTAGTCCAAGTAAGAAAATTTCTAACCATTTACCTCGTGAAATTGCTGGGACTACGCTGATTTGGCCCCGATGTGGGGTGGTTCTTGATAGGGGTTGCAAAATGAAATCGTCGCTCAAATGGGTTATCAATGGTCATCTATAGTGTTTAGGATAGAGAAGCGATCGCCTCTTTCCTTTCGGTTATCGTACCTTTTGCACCCATTGTCTTGTGGAATGCGGAACCCACTTAGCACTCGACTCACTGTGGACTAAAATGCAGGACGTGTGTGGGAATGGCTTGCCTTTCATCATCCTGTTATGCCCCATTCTATACATACGATGCATCATGCGTGATTTATGTTCCAAGCCAGAATTAGTAAAATAAACATGCAGAAGAGTCATGCATAAATTATGGAACGTGCAAACACAATGCGGATATTGCAATTTTTAAGCACCATGCATGTTTAAGAGATGTGCAAGTGTATCAAGAATGGGAGAATTTGAATTGCCCCTGGGCATGTGGGCAGATCGAGCAAATACGGAGCATATTCCTTAAGTCGAGGAGTGGCCTGTCTTTGACTTTGCCCCTGCACAATGATATGAATGGGTGAAGTGAAGCACTTGGGCCTTGTTGACCACCGCCGCGGTCGTTGATCGAATGCCCAAATTTGCCCCCATTTTCATTAGAACGGTTCTTTTTAGATGATTGTAAATTTTCCCCTTGGAGTTGTCTCCTTCAACATGTTAAATGTTAGTGTAAATAATTCCTGTAAAAAATAAAGGAGAAGTGTTAGTCAGTATCAGAAGGAATAAATTGGAAACGATACTGATTTACCCTTAGTCTTGAATGCTTTACACGAGTCTTTTAGTAGTTTTGTTGGATTGAGTTTTCCTCGACTTTTGTTGGACGCTTCACCATCAAGTTAAGATTGTAATAACATACTGACTTCGGTATTGTTCGTCGAATATTCCTATTTCTTATTGCAAACAAGAAACATGCAAAAGATTGTGTTATTCATTCACAACATTTATAGTATTCACTGACCTTGGGGACCGAACTTGGATCGCCTCGAACAATTGTCATTTCCCATGCCATCCAGGCCCATTAGATCGTAGGCGTCCATGGGGCTTTCCTTTTAAGGGTTGATCTTTGGAACAGCGCAGTCTTGTTGTATTACCTTGGGTCATTTCACGTCCCGGTTCCTTTCAAGGTAAATTACAATACCTATCTTCAAGATTGCTCGGGTCTCTCGTTTGCATTTGCCTTTGTTTGAAGCCGTCCATCCGGCGATAATGCCCACGAATTGGTTTGCCCCTAGTCTTGTTCAATACGGGGACTTCGCATTTGGGTATTGTTGACACCTAAATTTTGACTTTTTAAAATTCATTCACTTAAGTACATAAAAAAAATGAGAATTTGTTCTCACCAAAAATTAATTTTTTCATGCATTGCATATTTAATTTTTTGTTGGTCATGCATTTTATTATGGTTAACGATGGAGGATTTGAGTTTAAATTGACAAACGATTGGACTGAGCATGAGGGAGGTGTGCCGAAAGGCTTATGAAGTTTTGAACTTAAAAGAAATTTTTCCACAGGGTCTGAATTGCAAATCCATAAAACTTCAGGGACTGAATTGCAAATACATAAAACTTCAGGGGCTGAATTGCAAATACATAAAATTTTAGGGATTGTTTTGTAAAGAAGAGTTAGTGGAAAAATTAGAAAGGAAGATGGAGAATGGGAGATATAGAAGGGAAGATGGAGAAATTAGAAGGAAAGATGGAGAATGGAAGATGGTAGAATTAGAAGATGAAGAATTAGAATGGGAGATGGAAAGACTAGAATGGAAGATGGTGAATTAGAAGGGAAGATAGAGATAAAGAATGGAGGATGGTGGAATTAGAAGGGAAGATGGAGATAAAGAAGGGAAGATGGTGGAATTAGAAGGGAAGATGAAGTTAGTGGAAAAATTAGAATGATAGATGAAGATAGAGAAAGGAAGATGGGGGAGTAGGCTATAAAAAGGGGGAAGAATGAGAGCCTTGAGAAAGGGGGGATTTTTGGAGAGATTAGAGAGAAATTGGGAAGACTTTGGAGATTGGAGAAAACTTGAGGAGAGATTTTGGGAGAGAAGAAAATTTAGGGAGAAAAAGAAAACAAAAAAAAGAGAGAATTCTTTTAGAAGAGAGAATTGAGGGGAACGAGAGTTCGAAGCTCGGAGTTACCATATTCATCGACTAATACAATCCGCGAGTCCATCCCCGTCGTTCGAGCTGCGATCCGCAATCTTGATCCACGAGGTAATCCGAGGTTCGAGTTCGATAATCAAATCCGCCAAGTTAGGTACAGATTCTAATCATTTAGAATATTCGAAATTGTGTTGCCTAAATGGATTGATTTGAATTTCGATTATACCTTGTTGGACATATTGCATTTCTTTGGAATAAATTGCATGTCCAATTTTTGAGATTTTTATTGCACGTTGTAATATTTTCTTTAAAAAATAAAAAAAAGGGTTTGCTTTTGTTGCACATTTTCACATCATGTAGATAATTGCACGCGTAATTTATCTTGTAAATATTTAGATTAAACCGCACGCATTGCATAAATTTAGTTCCTTATCTTGTCATAAAAAGAAAATAAAAAAATTGCACCTTTGAATCTCAAGTGAAAATTCATCAAAATTGCCAAGTTGAACATTTTCATGAAATTGGTACCGAAAGGGCGCTAGTAGAAATATTAGTGTAACCAAGTCCCCGAATTCATTAATCTCTAGTTCGTAGGAATAAAGTATTTCTCTCGATGCTTTATTTAGGTGTCTAATCAACCTACCCAAAATGATTAGTGGCGACTCCAAGATAAATCCTTCTTTTGATGAAATTGAACCTAAGTCATGATTTGGTAGAACTTGGGAGAGTTCGAGCTAGGCTAGTTAATTCAATTTAATTAACCTGGTAATCCATTAACTTTAAAAATCGGGAAACTGATTTTTTTTAGGTCGCGACAGTTTGGCGACTCCGCTGGGGACTAACTTGAATTTTTTGAAATTTAAGGAGGACTTAGGCCAGAAAAATTTCATGAAAATTCACTTGGTTTGGCAATTGGTTGAATTTTAATCCTTAGTTGTTAAATGGTTTTGTAGAACGGGAGTTATAAGGGGTGGAGTGTTTGGCTAACCCTTTGTTTTGCAGGTTTGGTGTGTGAAACTTGTCATTTAATTTTTGAATTATTGAAGCGGTGTTTGCATTTAATTGTTGTGCATGATTAATCGATTTAGCACTACATCACACACATCCCGTGGTCAGACTTGGGCCACTAGTTTTAGGATGGTATCGTGATTTGGTTCTAGCGTTCGCCGTGAGATCACGTCGAAAATTAGTCCAGATTCACTCCCGAACTTCCTTTCAAAAATGAGTTTTAAAAGTTATGCCTCAGGCTTGGTAAGATTACCAAAGCAGTGGTTTTAATTTTTGACTCGAGTAGCCGAAGTGGAAAGGCCCGGCTAATCTTGGTTACGTCGCGGGATAGTGTCTAATCTTGATTATGTGCGCGAGATTGTCGTCTTGCCGTAAGTCTTTCACTTCAATTTGTGAGCCTTTAGGATAGTTAGAATAAGGTTAACCCACGAGTCAAGTGCATGTCCATGTGATTGTTTATTTTCTTATCCCACGGTAAAGTACGCTTCTGAACTTCATCTTGTCTTATGTTATTGTTTGGGTCGGTCCATGACACTGAGGATTGTAGCGCGTGATTTATAGACAATGGGACACATTGATATCCGTTTCGTGTACATTCCAAAGGCCGAGTTGAAGCAGATGTGGAGGCACTTGAGCATTGATGCAAAGACCTATGCCCTTAATCGTATGGGTCACGTATTGCCACTTTTGGATATTGAATTATAGACTGGGGTCATCCAAGCGCTTGCACATTTCTGGTGCCCATATACTGCTACTTTCATTTTAGGTAAGCACGAGCTCACTCCGACTTTGGAAGAGTATAGCCTTGCCATTGGAAAACCTTTGACCATTGATTTAATTCTCCCTTGTGTGGAAATGGATCCAATTTTCATTTTTTTTTATGAGAGCAATTCATACTTATAAAGAAGGATCTTTATTCTAGCTTTCTTCGGACTTGTGATCTTTCCGCTCCAAAAGGATTTTATTAGTCCATCCATGGCTTGGATAGCTAGGCAATTTTGCAGTGGAATGAACTTTACTAATGCTATCATGGCCGAGACTTTTATATCTTTGACTCGTTTTAAGCAAAACAAGGAAAAAACATTTCACGCTCTGGTTGGACTTTTGCAAATGTGGTTTTTCTCTCATTATGCTAAGTTCGGCTAAAAAATGACCATTTCACGGGTAAGTCAAGAGGAAAACCCAATTTCAAAATTTCAAGAGTTGCAAAAAAATATTGCTAGATTGTCTTATTCCGAGTGGATTGATTTATTTAAAGATCCGAGTCCCAAGGTTTTTCTATGGCAAGCTATATGGTTTCAAGTCTCTAAGGCTCGTTTGTATCATGGTGAGCGAGAGCCTATACTTCTTTTTGGGTATTACCGGTATGACGCAGTATCATCCTCTCCGTGTGGTACGGCAATATGGAGTTTTACAGGATATTCCACCACCTTTGAGGCCAAACACTTTTCAAGTTGAATTCGTTGCAGGCGAGAATTATAGAACCGAGATCAAGCATCTTGACCAAACTTGGCTCAAGTCCAAGACTCGCTCATTATCACTACCCAAGGAGGAGCTCGAGGGAAAGGAAAAATGTTATCATGAGTTGATACCAACTCACATGCTTCCAAAGTTCCCGTTGGTGATTATGAAGCCCACCCGTCAAGCCGAGATTGAGACCTATGCAAAGAAGACGCAAAAGGCGAAAAGACAAATGAAGACTTTGGCTAAGGAAAATGCACGACTTCGGAAAGAGTTGGAGGCCCATTTGTCTATAGATTGCGTCGCTACAAAGAAAACAAAAACAGCTTGATTTGCCATGTTTAGGATTGTTGTTCCATGTTTAATTGCATTTTCATGACTTTATGAGCTTTTCTTGTAATAAAGGTTACTGTTCAGATATGACTTTCTAGTATTACATAATTTTTATTGAACTTTATAGTTTTAATTGATCCATAGAGTCTTCACAGAAAACATTCACAAGACCCTAATTCATCACTCAAAAGTTTTTTTGAATCAATTCAATGTATTTTCCATTTATTACTGAATTTAATGTGAAAGAAAAACTGTCTGGATTTTGGAATTTTCTCGACTTCACTTTTGTTTCTCCATTTATCACTAGAAAACATGCTCTTTTGAGAAAAATTAAAACATGAAAGTTGTAGATTGGGCTTTTAATTAGTGAACTGGAAATTTTTGGGCATCAATTCACATTTTTGATGACCTATTTATCCTCAAAGTAAAAACCGGACAGATCAGTTTTCTGGGCAGAATTTTTATAAAGAAGTATTAAACTGTATTAACCCACAAAGAATTTTCTTGTGACTAAAACATGAAAGTTGTTAATCATCATCTTGGGTATCGGCTCCCAAATATTCATACCATTTTGACCTCTGTACGAATTAATATGATTTTTCTCGTAAAGGTCGACGAAACTGGAATTTGCAGAAATCAACCCTTTTGTCATAGTTGCCTTCGTTTTTCGAGTCTAGAGGATGTCATGGATCGGCTCACTATTCTTGATACTCATACTCTCTTCTTCGTCATTGCCTTTTACAGGTAACTTGCCATAGTCCTTCAGATGAATTCTGCGTACTTAAACCAGATTGAGAAAATGACTAACAAGGCTGAGATTGTAGCCACTATCAAAGGGACAATTGAAGAGCTTCAGGACAAGATGCAAGTCTTCGTCGCGTCGATGAATGAGATGATTGATATCGTGAAACATGATGTCCAATTTCAAGAGTGCCAGCTGGAGGGTGGTATAATTCAAGACCCTGACACGCAGGACCAACTTTCCCGAGACGAGCCTCCAATGCTGAAAGAGTGGGAATTTACTCTACTCCCGGCGTCAATGTCTATCATATGGCCAATACTCCTCAGCAAGGGGGTGATTCAGCGAGAACAAGGCTTCTCATGATTTGAGGACATTCACCATTTCACCCGGGGCAAGTTTTGCGATTTTCACCGCGATCAAGAAGGTCACTCCATCGAGGAATGCATCACTCTGAGATTTCAGGTCCAAAATATGATTGATACCGGTGATCTTATGTTTCGCGGGTGGAAATACTGCGACGGGAATCTGGACATGATGGTAGTCCCGAGCGTGCGGTTGGAGTACCCCCATATGTTCGAGAATGAGTTGCCTCCGCTCCGTCGTTCTAGAGGTGTCACCTGGAACACATGGGATGATTAGCCAGACCAGGAATCAAGGAAGCTCTTTGAGGAAGCAGGCGTAAACCCAAATCAGTAGCCCATTTTAATTTCTTGTATTCCCCTGCGCAGGAACTATCATTGCTTTTCTAGGATTTCATTTTCATGTTATGCCTTAGGATTTCCTTTCATTTCATGTCGCATTTTAGGATTTCCCTTTCAATAAGGTGTAATTAATTGATTTAATATCAATAAAATTACATATGTCTTTTTTATTAAAATTTTGAATCTTGTTGAAGTATTCCAAACCAACCCTATGACGATAACCAACGATCGAACAATATTGTCATTCCTGGTAAGAACAGAGGGTTGGGCTTCTTCAAGCAATTCTCGTCCCGCGGTCTTCAAAAGAAAAAAAAATAAAAAAAAAGAATGAAGAATATCATTTGTTTAAACCCTGTTTGTTTTTCTGATTTTGTTACTTTATGTTTCAGGGGCAAATGCGAGGAGGGAGATACGGTGGATCCTACCATATGCCATGCCGATGACCTGGATAGTTTAGATGAATTGGGTTCTGACATCGAAGAAATACAATGGAACCTTGAACACCATGGGAAAGTTAAAGCTCTAACCGGCGAGGAAACTGTAGCAATAAACCTTGGCAGTACAGAAAGCCCCAAGGAAGTTAAAATCGGGGCGAATCTTCCTAAGAGCATGACTGAACGCCTGACGAACCTTTTAAGGGACTACCAGGATATCTTTGCCTGATCTTATGCATATATGCCTGGTCTTGATCGATCAATCGTCAACATTGTCTACCGACTGATCCTTTAATTGAGCCTAAGAAGCAGAGGCAGCGAAAAGCTAAACCAGAGCTTGCAAAGAAGATTGAAGAAGAAATCATGAAGCGTATCGATGTTGGGTTCATTGAAGTTACCCAATACCCAAGTTGGGTGGCCAATATAGTCCCGATGTTAAAGAAGGATGGTCGTGTACGGGTTTGTGTGGATTATCGTGATTTGAGCAAAGCTAGCCCAAAGGATGATTTTCCTCTCCCACATATTGATGTGCTCGTCGATAGTACATCAGGTTTCGAATTATTCTCATTCATGGATAGTTTCTCCAGTTATAATCAAATCCTGATGAACGAAGGGGATAAAGAAAAGACGGCATTCACAACCCCATGGGGGGTGTTTCATTACAAAGTTATGCCCTTTTGCCTCAAGAATGCCGGGGCAACATACCAGTGAGCAATGGTCGCGCTCTTTCATGACATGATGCATAACGAGATCAAGGTCTATGTCGACGACATGATCGCCAAGACTCAGCGTGGAGAGGATCACGTTGGGACATTGGCAAAATTGTTTGAAAGGCTGCGAAAATTCAAGTTGCGCCTTAACCCCGCCACGTGTGTCTTTGGTACTAGCACGAGTAAGTTACTTGGGTTCATTGTTAGTAATAAAGGCATTGACATCAACCCGTCCAAGGTTAAAGCTATTTGTGAGCTTAAGCCGCCAACGACCGTCAAGGAAGTTCGGAGTCTCGTGGGTAGATTGAATTATATCGCCCGGTTCATTTCTCAGCTATCCGAGACTGCAAAGGCATTTTTAAAACTACTCAAGAAGAATGCACTGGTTAAGTAGGATGGCGAATGTGAAGAAGCTTTTGAGAAGTTGAAGCAACACCTCATGAATCCGCCCGTGCTTGTTCCGCCTACTCCAGGACGCCCTCTGATCTTGTATTTTACAATTCATGACGAGTCCTTGGGCGCTATGCTAGACTCAGGGCGGATCAATTTGTGGCAATGTCGCTGACTGCCATAATGAGAAATGTTGAATGGCCTCACGTAGGGAAATTTCAAGTGAAAAGCCCAAGAGATCGTAAACTATCCCGAGAGCGTCGCAAAATGAAATGGCCCAATGAGACGCGATAGGACTTGTTGGCATAAAGCTAACCCTTAAATTAAAAGGAGCCCTCCATGGACGCCTACGGTTCACGGGCCTAATGGCATGGGAAACGACGATGGTCCAAGGCAACCCAAAAGAGAACAAGGCCCAGCCAAGCGAAGTGCTTATGTGACGAGCTTAAAGTGAAGGGTAACTCAGTATCGATTCCAATTTACCCTTTTTATTCTCATGTTTGACATTTCTTCTTTCCATTTTGACAGGAGATTAAAAAAATGAAAAAAAAAAAATAAAAAAAAAATAAAAAAATTTCCGATGAGCTCAGGTGATGAATCAAGGCACAACCGATCATTGAATGGCCTTGCTTACTCCATGCACAAGTTAGTCAAGCATAAAAATGATTTACCTACCAAAAGGCCATAAAGTCCAACTTTCGACTTAGGCCAAATCAAGGGGCAATTCCAGATGTCGCTCACTTGGCAGACATACAATCCAGCCCGGTCCAGACAAAGAACTTCCTCAATTCAAAGGGACATATAATTCGATCTAAATGGAGAAACTTCTTCAATTCAAATTCACAAGAAGTACATGCAAGGGGACATACAATTTGATCTAAATGGAGAAACTTCTTCAATTCAAATTCACAAGAAGTACATGCAAGGGTAAAGCGATATCGTTCCAATTTCTCTAGAACGTGAGAACATACATTAACGCATTCCCTTCCAATTTCTTGTAAGGACATACAATCCTATCCAAATGAAGGAACTTCTTCAATCCAAGTCCACAAGAAGTACATACAAGGGTAAAACAGTATCGTTCCAATTTTTTCAGAATATGAGAACGTATACTAACACATTCCCTTTTATTTTTGCAGGGTCATCACTGTGTCGGATAGGTAAGAATCCCTTCCCCTTAAAACTCAATAAAATCCAAAAAAATCTTCGAATTCTCGAAGCAGGCGCCAAAGTTTCTACAACTCATTCACATGGACAAAGACAACTCACGATCCCTAGAGTCTTCTTGCATGCTTACATGACTTGTTCATCAAGATTTTCACAAAAAATCTCATGAGTTGTTTGATATCGATCGATCAAAGCAAATCTTTGCTTCACCGACCCTTTGACCATTCGACGTCAGCTAAAGGAACACCGGGCAAATTGAAAAGTCCTTGTCCACCAAATTCCCGAAGTTAAATTCCCAGCTGGGGCATGTACGGGGGCAATTTTGGATTCTTCCAACGTCTGGCCTGATTGAGAACAGGGCAAACTGATGGCGAGCTCCAACTTTAAAAAAAAAAGGGAAGTGTCCTATCTCTTTATCATATGTCTTTCAAAGTGACACCCAATTTTCTTCTTGCAGGTGCCAAGCTAGAGGACATGCCTTTGATTGCTACTGTTGAAGCAAGTCAAAACCAGAGCTTCCCAATATTCGTTCACTCCATCATTTTAAGACCCTATTCATGCACATTCTTTTTATGCAGGGTCAATTGTGGGAATGAGTAATCAACCAGAGTTCAAATTCAAATCCCCAGCAGTGACTATGTCTGGGGTAATTCCCAATTTTGGCAAAAGCCATGATCGCCTGATGCCATCCATCCTGATGGAAATGAGGCAAACAAGGGCATTCAACCAACCATGTTGGTCTTCGCCATATCACAACTAGAGCGAACATATTCTGGGGCAAACATGAGAATGAGCTCGTCCTCGACTCAAACTCGTTTGATCCGCTCGTATGTCTTGGGACAACTTAGATTCCCCTTCATCTGTTTTTGAAAAGCATGGCAAATCTGATTAATTGCTACATCTGCCTGATTGAAAAAAAAAATGCTTGCAAATTGTGTGATTTATATATGATTGTTCTTCATGTTTAATTTACCAACTTTGAATAGGGAGCATGAATTGCATATGATGCATCGAATGTACAGAATGGGGCATGACAGGATGATGAAAGGCAAGCCATTCCCATACACGTCCTATAATCTAATCCCCAGTGAGATGAGCGGTAGTCAGGATCCGCATTCCTCTAGGCAATGGGTTTTCTAGCAAAAGGTACGATAGCCGAAGTGACAGAAGCATCAATTTCTCTATCTAAACACTACAGGTGTCCATTGCAAATCCCTTGAGCGGCGGTTTCATTCTCTTACCCCTGTCAAGAACCACCCCACATTGGGGCGAGACGAGGTAATTCCAGCAGCGGCATGAGGTAAATAGTTAGAAATTCTCTTGCTCAGACTAGCATCAATCTTCGGGTCTTGCTTTGCATTTTACTCGAACTTTAATTCAAGTGCCTTAGGATGATGAAGAGCATTCATTTCTCTATCCTATATACTACATCCATCGTACAGCCCAATTGAGCCTCTATATTCATTTCTCAAGGCCATATTGGTGATCATTGCTCATTTCAAAGCAAAGATAACGCCTTCCCCCCAAGGAGCAGAACTGAAGATAATTAGGCCAATAGAGAATTCTCGAATGAGCCCATTTCATATGCTAGACTTTTCATGTAATGTCTAGTATCATCTTTTGAAAATCATCTTGTTGCTAAAATTCAAAGCCACAAGATTATCAAAGAGAAAAAGAAAAAATGTAGCCTAAAGAAAATGGGCCTGCTCCCAAACAAAAGGAGTCGAGAATAAGAAAAGCAAAGGCTACTCCAAAGAATCTTGGGCAGAAAAAGTAAAGTGCCTATCAAAAGCAAGACCAATGCCCATACATCTGTAATGAATTTCTGACTTCGAACATGCATTTTGAGAATTCCCGAAAAAGGATCCCCAAAGAAGTCAGTTGGCAAAGTGTAAAAGAACTACCACCCCTCAGCCAATGGTGGTATTCATTGAAGACAAATTCAGGAAGGTCAAAGATTGGTGACAAGACTGCAATGATCACCGGCACCAAGCTCTTCTCATATATTTTTCTGAGCCAAAACGAGCCTTTTCGTTTCTCAGTTCCCAAATCCTAACCTACGTTACAACCCTTCAAAGACTCTTCTGATTAGGGCATATGAATTAACGTAGAGTTGAATGATTTTAAGCATCGCTCGAAGAAGTTCGAGCAAAATTATTTCTCTCTCATTTTTGCAGGGTTCTTGGCTTGTAAACCCGGAGCAGATGATGAAGATGTCTTTCAAAAAAGCCTTGACTCCACAGGAGTCCCATTTGGTAAACCATTGACCTAGCCTATATTACGGTCCCAATCAAGACCTCCAGATCGTCTTGGTCGTACCAATTACAAGATTACTCAAACCCTTGTTGAATGCGATGATGGTAAGATTGAGTGATTTCTCTTGAATCCTGCAAATCAGGAGAAACAGCTTTTCTCGAGAGTAGGAGAAAGCCCTTTCACACTGAAGTCCCCCATTCAAAGTACATTCGAGGTATTCACAATGTAATAACCTCCTTGAACAGAATTGGTGATGCAAACTTGACAGAATAGTTTTGCATAAATCCACAAAGTGAATTTCAGCATACATGCCTATACATGTTACATCTAACATTGTTTGTGCACATGTATTCCTGATATTCAAGCTACCTCATGAGGTCTTGAAATTCATCCAAGGATGATTGAATGAACAAGCCGTGTTGGCAAGTGCCCACCTGGCAAGCTTCCAAGCTCCCAGGTAAGTATATCTTCAACCTGAGCCTTCTGATGATTGTTAAGGCACTCAAATCTGTTGCGACACACACAATCATTCAAATATTCACCTTCTTCAGTGAAGCGTGATTTTTATGAAATATATGTCGCATTAGCATTGATTTGGTCTATGCGCATAATTTTGCTTCAAGAGAATAAGTAGGTATGATGCAGTCAGCCTGTCTACTCCTTGACCATTCGTTCAGAAGACCCAGGTAAGTTTTCTGAACCCATTTTTGAATATCTTGTGTTTACACTGACATGGCTTGTGTAGCACACCCTCTCGATGTGGTCACCGCCCTGTGAGATTGGCGGCACATCTCCCTTTCAGATCATCAAAGACCAGTTCTAATGATCTTGAAAGAAATCTACCTCTCAACTACCCAAAAAACCCAGGTGAGTTTTCTGAACCCTTTTCAAAATCGCAAGCTTTGAGTTTGCACTAATGAGAAAGCACACTCCTTAATTTCATCCAGTTCATAATCGACATGCTCTTGTGATCTGCATGAAACATTTGTTCGAACCATGATCGACATACTCTCGTGGTCTCGACAAATTTTATCAAAATCATAATCGACATGCTCTTGTGATTTTGGTACCCTATCAAGTTCATGACCGACATGCTCTCATGTTCTTGATCTTATCCATCCAGTTCATAATCGACATGCTCTTGTGTCTGGATGCTTGTGCGAACCATGATCGACATGCTCTCGTGGTCTCGACAAATTTTATCAAAAACCATAATCGACATGCTCTTATGGTTTTGATACCCTTTCAAATCATCAAGGACCAGCTCTAATGATCTTGAAAGAAACTATGTGACTCCACTCGAAGAGATACAGTGGACACATCCCCTTACAGATCTTGCGCTTTCTCGCATCAGGGGGAAACCTATGGTAACGGATAGGCACCAGTACCTTAAAATTCTTGCATCCACAAAATGCTTGAAGCTTAAGGGAATCATCAGCATTATGAGGTATTTAGTAAAACGGGTATCTCTATATGCGACCCATGTGCATATTTCTTTAATCCATTCCATGGACGAATGAAGTCTTGACACATGTTATTTTCAGTCCTGCATGTCATGCATCATATTCTCTTGCATAAAAAATGGGATTAAAACTCCCCCACAAAAAAAAATCATCATTCATTTGCATTGTCAAAATTTAGGTTCAATTTTGTCTTTGAACGAAACCTCTACGAGTCTCCGCTCAAAGAGGGGCAGCTGTTGACACCTAAATTTTGAATTTTTAAAATTCATTCACTTAAGTACATAAAAAAATGAGAATTTTTTCTCACCAAAAATTAATTTTTTCATGCATTGCATATTTAATTTTTTGTTGGTCATGCATTTTATTATAGTTAACGACCGAGGATTTGAGTTTAAATTGACAAACGATTGGACTGAGCATGATGGAGGTGTGCCGAAAGGCTTATGAAGTTTTGAACTTAAAAGAAATTTTTCCACAGGGACTGAATTGCAAATCCATAAAACTTCAAGAACTGAATTGCAAATACATAAAACTTCAGGGGCTGAATTGCAAATACATAAAATTTTAAGGATTGTTTTGCAAAGAAGAGTTAGTGGAGAAATTAGAAAGGAAGATGGAAAAGGGGAGATATAGAAGGGAAGATGGAGAAATTAAAAGGAAAGATGGAGAATGGAAGATGGTAGAATTAGAAGATGAAGAATTAGAATGGGAGATGGAAAGATTAGAATGGAAGATGGTGAATTAGAAGGGAAGATGGAGATAAAGAATGGAGGATGGTGGAATTAGAAGGGAAGATGGAGATAAAGAAGGGAAGATGGTGGAATTAGAAGGGAAGATGAAGTTAGTGGAAAAATTAGAATGATAGATGAAGATAGAGAAAGGAAGATGGGGGAGTAGGCTATAAAAGGGGGAAGAATGAGAGCCTTGAGAAAGGGGGGATTTTTGGAGAGATTAGAGAGAAATTGGGAAGACTTTGGAGATTGGAGAAAACTTGAGGAGAGATTTTGGGAGAGAAGAAAATTTAGGGAGAAAAAGAAAACAAAAAAAAGAGAGAATTCTTTTAGAAGAGAGAATTGAGGGGAACGAGAGTTCGAAGCTCGGAGTTACCATATTCATCGACCAATACAATTCGCGAGTCCGTCCCCGTCGTTCGATCCGCGATCCGCAATCTTCATCCATGAGGTAGTCCGAGGTCCGAGTTCGATAATCAAATCCGCCAAGTTAGGTATCGATTCTAATCATTTAGAATATTCGAAATTGTGTTGCCTAAATGGATTGATTTGAATTTCGATTATACGTTGTTGGACATATTGCATTTCTTTGGAATAAATTGCATGTCCAATTTTTGAGATTTTTATTGCACGTTGTAATATTTTCTTTAAAAAATAAAAAAGGGGTTTGCTTTTGTTGCACATTTTCATATCATGTAGATAATTGCACGCGTAATTTATCTTGTAAATATTTAGATTAAACCGCACGCATTGCATATAATTTAGTTCCTTACCTTGTCATAAAAAGAAAATAAAAAAATTGCACCTTTGAATCTCAAGTGAAAATTCATCAAAATTGCCAAGTTGAACATTTTCATGAAATTGGTACCGAAAGGGCGCTAGTAGAAATATTAGTGTAACCAAGTCCCCGAATTCATTAATCTCTAGTTCGTAGGAATAAAGTATTTCTCCCGATGTTTTATTTAGGTGTCTAATCAACCTACCCAAAATGATTAGTGGCGACTCCAAGATAAATCCCTCTTTTGATGAAATTGAACCTAAGTCATGATTTGGTAGAACTTGGGAGAGTTCGAGCTAGGCTAGTTAATTCAATTTAATTAACCTGGTAATCCATTAACTTTAAAAATCGGGAAACTGATTTTTTTTAGGTCGCGACAGGTATGACCGTGTTATTGGGCCAGTTTGCAAATTCTTGAGAATAGAAGATGTTCAATTTAAAATTCGGGAGATTAATGGTAAATTGAAATGATACGGAGTTACCCTTCAAATTTATGCGAATTTTTACTCGCCATTAATTCGTCGCGGGTTTAGTGAAGTGGCGGATTCGAGCATTTAATAAGAGCAAAGAAAATTACTACTTTTTGCTTTTGAATTAAAGATAGACATCTATAAAGATATAAAATATCCTGTGTAAGAGAACGAAATGTATTCATTCGAGTCGGTTCTATTTCCTTTGAGGGCTCTCCCATGATCAGCCAGCTTCATTTCGAATTAGGTATGCGCCGGCCATGTTTAAGGTCCTGTGATAAATAGTTTTGAAATATAGGCTTCATGTGCACAATAAAGCCCCAGTGCTTCATCAACATCAAATTGCTTGATCATGGCGGCAATCTCGTCGTCGACTCTACTTGCTCGATGATGATGCGTCCCCTCCTCTTTGGAAGGTATCAATGCTGGCTCTACAGGCTCGGTCTTTTCGTACCTCGCCCCAATAGAACTTGATCCTGTTATGAACTGATCTAACTTACCTCTTAAACGGGCATTCTCGACCCTCATATACTGACTTTCGTCGAGGGTGAGGAGGCTATTACAGTTGGGGCATATGGTGGAGTCAAAAGCTTCTTTATACATCTTGTTCTCCGCTCGGAGCTTTTCATTTTCAGCTCTTAAAAACTCGACCTCATAGTGCTCATATTGAGTCTTCATTCGGGTTCGCCTATTTTGAAACCAGAACTTGACTTGTGAAAGTTCCAATCTTGGCTCTTGGCTCAGTTCCATTCTTTGTTTGCTGTCTGGCATAGAGCACGTCCTCAAGAAATCTTCAAGCCTTTGTCTTTGCTCCTCAGTATGGCGACGGTAACGCTTCCTTTGACCATTATTGTTGTTGTCCTTATTTTCATTGAGATATTGGACGTCGTCGGTGGAAGGGCCAGCTCCATGGTTTGAATCTCGAACATGGCCTCGAACTCTTTGTCTCCCATATTCAGCAAGTAACGATAGCTCTCAAGTGTATTGGGTTGAGACATCTTCGATTTGGTTAATGATTTCTCAAGGTTTGCTACCTCTTTTGATATTTTCACTATCTCTGGGTTTTTCTGAGCGACCGTCTTTAAAACTCTTTTCAGAGCATAAACGAAGATTATCAGGAGAGCGTCTCCTTTAAAAATTCAAGTGTGGATTTAGAAAACTGTATTACTACTCTCGAGAGTTCAATCTTTCTCACCTCCCTTTTTATCGTACCTTTCACTCGGCTCGTCTTCTTCCATCTTTTTGTGATAATGGGCCCTTGTCATCATCTCCATCGTCGATTTATTGACGACTCTTTCCATAGAGACGAGTCATATCTTCTTTTCTGTCGAAAATTTTCTTTGCCTCCTACTCGGGTCGCCTTGTCTTCTTCTTTTTCAAAGTGGTGGTGTCCTCTCAAACTTTTCGCAGAAATTTCGAATTTGTTTGGCTCGAGGTTGATGACTGACGGGGATTCGAGCCAACGGAGATAACACTGAAAAGGAATGGCAGATAAGAAAATCTGACCAACAGAGGATGGCGCTATAAAACCACTATTTAACGCAAAGCGGATTAGCACTTCCGTATCCTACTAGTTTGCCTTGATTCTCTTTTCACATTCTGCTCGTCAGTCTTAGTTCTCTCCTTGATAATGGCCAATCCTCATACACACCTCTTCCCGACTGAAGTTATGTTCAAATAGGAGAGATTTTACCATCTTCTTGGCCGAGACTATATTTATATAGCCCATCATCCGAGTATCGAAGCTGAGATTCTCGATTTATTCAGGGAGATAAATGCTTCTTCGATCGAAGGCACCAACTTGAAGAGGGAATACAGGGCGTTCCCACACGTCTTCATCAACTTTCTGGAGGCATGCCGAAACACCCAAGAGATAGTCACCTTAGCCCGCGTCGTGAAGGCCCGGTACTAGGATCAATCTTAATGCCTGGAGTTTGCAGAACACTCGATTGCTCGATACAAGAAGGCCGTCAAGTCTGCTGAGGAGCGGGTCTTGCTGTTGGTTCACGAGAGAGAGAAGCTGGTGGAACACCTAGCTTTGAATAAGACTTACTTTGAGCATGACCTGAGCGATATCATGACGAAATTCAGATGTGAGTGGCTGGAGGAAAGGCTTGATGATTTAACGGCAGACATAGCTTTCGAGAGAGACCTGATCGATAATCTGAAATTCGCTATTGAACATCATGAGACTAATGCAGCCAGGCTCAAGGGGAAATGTACCTGCATGTTCTTAAGCTTGTAGATCTCAAATCCTAGATTGCTCAGTATAGGCAGAGTATTAATTTCATGGAGAGTCAGTTGAGCTCTTTTGTGATGGTCATTAGGGCTTAGTTTGGCTTTACTTTTCCTCTCCAGTAACAGTTGTAGAGTTTGTTGATGACTGGAATGAAGAGACAGTTTCACATGTTTATATTTTACTCTTCTTGTCATTTCTACTTTTCTTTACGAAATTAGAGTTAACTGTGCTAGAGTAAATACGACCATCCGTCTCTACTAGGATCAAAGCACCTCCTGGGACTACCTTCTTCACAACACATGGGCCACCATCGTTTGGAGCAATCTTCCCTTCTGGAAGAGGGACTGTTGGCAGCAACCTTCGTAGAGCGAGGTCATTCACTTCTGCTGGATCTAGTCCGCCTCTATCAATTGCGCTTCCAAAAAAATACATGGTGGTAATAATAAACGTATCTCTCCCTCAATTGGTAGGATTGCCTCAATCTTGTCTTATCTTGATGGATGGTGGCTGTGAAATGATTACACACAACTAAACAGACAAAGGCGAGATCTTATCACTTCTCTTTGATGATGACATTAAGGACATGAAAGAAGGATTCGGCGGTGGCCCCCACCGGTCACAGTGAGACCCGTGACTAGTCGTGTAAATTAACGCGACTGTAACCACTCGGTTAGTGTGATAATAATGAACCCGGTCGCAGGTTGCGTGCCCCACTTCACTCATGCTTTGTACCTTTCGGTGTCAACTTATTGGTGTCGGCTGCCTATAGTATCCCGAGAAATGCCTGTGGGCTTAATAATGAAGCACTAGCCCTCAAATGTCCTCCATGTTGTTTGAATCCGAGAAAACTAAAACATAAGGCTTTGGTAGATTTGATCAGAAAGATGTCGTAGGGTTAGATTAACATACTTGTTTCGTGGGTTCTGACTACACAGTATATCTTTTTCTCAAAAAGGTACAGGAAACCATCAATACATCAAAAATGTCCCCATGCATGATTCGAATATGTTCACTACTGTCGTGACCCTAAAATTTCTTTTCTTTTGGTGGAAAAATTTCCAGGTTAACGGATTATCAGGTTGACTAAATTAATTAACATAATACGACCAACACTTCTTCAATCACCATGCAATAAGCCGGTTATCAATTCTTAATAGTTCGATGTCCAAGCCATTTGTCACCTATAGCATGGATGATAGAGAAGCCAAGTCGTTAGCAAAGTGATTCTGAGTTCTTGGTAGAAATTCAAAATTGATCTCTTTAAATTCTCTGATCATTTATTTTAAGAACTTATGATAAGGAATGAGCTTGGAATCTTTAATTTTCCATGAGCTTTGGCTTCGCAAGGTGATCAACATAGAATCTCTATATACTTGCAACTTCTTTACCTTCATAATGAGGGCTAATTGTAGCCCTAAAATGCATGTCTCATATTCAGAAATATTATTAGTGCATGAGAGTATCAACTTTGCGGTAATTGGATGATGTTGTCCCTTCAAGGATATTAGAATTGCATTATAAACTCTCCATTCTCTCTCTATCCCTCATTTCCCTCTCAATTTTCGACAGCCCCCCTCCTCTCCTCTCCACCCCGAAGCTTCTCTCTCCCTCTCGGTCATCTCGCGTTTTCTCGGATTCCAGCGCGCACTCAGACGAAAACGACCTGTTCGAGCTCATCCGAAATCCAAACGACTCCCCATTTCTCTCACGTAATCGTAAGACAAAGAGCTTCGAAGATCCATAAGCCTTTTCCCAATATCTGGCCCGCAACCCCTTCAACGGAAGCCAAAATCGTGACCCTTCTCCAGTTCGGATCTCCCTGCAGCTACCCAACTTCAATCGGCCGTTGATGAAAATCTGACTATTGGATTTTCATGATTTTTGAATATGTCATAGATCTATCCGAGTTGAGTTTATAAAACTTTGTTTCACTTCGATCCGATATGATTTGAGCATCAATTCAAGCATTTTTGTCTCGGTCATTGAAACTGTTTTTTATAGCCCATTTCGTGTTTTGCATTCCATGGGCATAATCTGACCTTGGGGACCTAGGAAACTTATATTCATGTCATTTTCTTGTTGTCTAGTTTGATTTGACCTCGGTTTAGCCGTTAATCAGCCCCTCACAGCTTTCTCTCTCTTAGCCGTGAGCTCCATTTTCGGCCGCCGCATGCTTCGCCTTCATCGTCGCTGTCCAAGCTTCGTTTCGGTAAGCAAATCCTCTAACCCCTGCCTAGGAATATTACACGTGTAATGGCTTGAATGTTAGAGATCTCTAAATTGGAAAAATAGGCTAGAAACGGTTTAGTTAGTTTGTGAGGTTTTAGACCGAATTGGTGGTATTTTGATTTGTGGATTTGTGGACCTCATGTGTGTTCCAGAAGGACATTTAGGGACTAATATTATGTGGTTTGTTCATGGATTGAGGTGGTGAGGTTGATTCGTGAGAAAATGGGCTAGTATGTACGAAAGGGGACAAATGGATTCAGAAATCCTAATGTATACTCACGTGTGAGATAAATTTGGGCTTGATCTATGGGACTTAGTTGCTGTCCATGGGCCGACTAAAATGGTATTTCTGAGTCCGAGAGTGGTTTGTAGACAGAGAGTGAGATGATGACCTAAAGTGGGCTTAAAATGAAAATTGTGTATTTGGGGGAAAAAAGGCTATTATTGGACACATTCAATGCTTTCTCTGAAAATGTTTGAGTATGAGTTCTTGAGAAATACATTTTACTGATCATGCATGACATGCCATGTCGTGAGTTCTTGTCGTGTTATTTGCCCAGAAGATCTACATTGCTTTGCTTGAGATGGGTTGCTCGTAATTGTTGACACCTGATTTTTAATCATTTTTTCTTTTTTAAAATTAATAAAAAAAATCCATTAAAATTCATAAAATTAAAAAATCAACTTTGGGGACCTTGGTCAAGCCTAGAGAACCAATTTTAACCAAAAAATAATTTTTCATACTTTCAGTATTTTTGATATTTTTATTTTCGAAAATTCATAAAAAAAAATCAAGAAAAATGAGAAAATTGCAAAATCAACTTTGGAAGCCTTGGCCAAGCTTAGGCAACTATTTTTGAGTAAAAATAATTTTTCATATTTTTTGTATTTTTTTAAATATATTTTTTTAGAAATTAGGAAAATATTTAATAAATAATAGCAATTGAGGCCACAAAAATACATAAAAATAATTAATATTTTTCCTTTAAATCCCTTTTCATGTTGGCCATCGCAAATTTAAAAAATCCAATTCGGGATCGTGTATTCCTTCACGTGCATAATCTCGAATCGGGCTTAAAAGAATTCAATTTGAGTCAATTTATTTTCTTTTTCACTTTTAGGAGTTGTGACATTGTTCTTTAATATTCCACATTTTCATCTTGGCCCAATTATACCCAGAATAACTAAATTTTACAAATATGGCTTTAATTAAATTTTGCATTATTTTCAGTAGCAAGAAATGAGCTTAAATTCAACATGCGATAGGTGTGTCGAAAATTGTGAGGAGATTTGGACTTAAAGAAATATTTCTCCAGGCACTGAATTGCAAATACTTAAAATCTCATGGACTAGAGTACAAATACCTAACACTTGATGGATTATTTTGTAAATAACAAAAAAAGAGTTAGTGGAGAAATTAGAATGTGAGATAGAGATGGAGAAGGGAAGATGAAAATGAAGAAGAATTAATGGAGAAATTAGAATGGGAGATAGAGTTAGTGGAAAAATTAGAATGGGAGATAGATGAGTGGTTTATAAAAGGAGGAATAAGTGAGCTTGAGAGAGGAATTTTTGGAAGAGAAAATTTTGGATGTTTAAGAGGGTTTTGAGAGATTGAAGAAAAATTTGAGAGAAAGAAAATACCAAAAAGAGAGAGAGAGAATTTTGAAGATGATGGGAGTTTAAAGCTAGAAGGTTATCATCATCAATTTCTTCATCGATCAACATAAATCAAGAATTCATCTCAGATTTGAAGCTAAGTGTCCCTCTACTCTTTTTATTTTTTAGTATAAACTAGCTCAAATTTTCTATTCTTCTCCCATTTCCCCATATTTGATTTCAGGCAGGAACCAATTATATCCATCAAGCACTTCTCATAATTCTATTGAATCTAAGTGCCTCTTTCATTGTTCTAATTTTTAATGTGAATTAAATCATATTTGCTCCATTACTCCATTTCTTCATATTTTTATGTCAGGCAAAGGATAACTCCAAGTCAACGGTAAATCCCATGGAGGTGTAAAATTGGCGCTGACGAGCTCTTGAGTGTCCATTAAATTTTCAATTGATCCGTCGATGGATTTCGGCCCGAATTGTTAAATCAATTCGTTTTATTTTAAAGAATTTAAACCCCAGATTGTGAAGGGCAGAACCCGCTCACTGGAGGTCATTTTAAATTTCTGCAATTTAAATTCATGCACCTTAAACCCCAAAGGAGAGGGCTAAGCCAAGGCTGAGCTATCCATTGATGGTCTTTATTTATTTTTATTTACTTCATGTAATTTAATTTTTGAATCACTAAACCCCAAAATGAGTAGCTCGCAGCACTGCACAGAAGTCATTAACTCACTCCCTCTTTCGGCTTCAGGGAAATACTTAATATTTTGAAAATGCAAAAAAAAAATGTCACTCACATATATTCCATTTAAAAAAGTGAAAATACAAAAAGAGAAAACTCCACTAGAGCCTTAGGAATAAACCAAGCCTGAGTTGCCAAATTAGGATATCCATGAAATTAAGGTACCGAAAGGGCATTAGTTTTAATTAACTAGTGTAACCAAGTCCCCCAAGTCATAATCTCTGGTTCGTAGAAGTAATTTCATTCTCCCGCTAATTTACTTAGGTTTCTAATCAACCTACCAAAAATGATTAGTGGCGACTCCAAATTTTAAAATCATTTGAACAAAAAACCAAAGTCGTGATTTGGTAGAGCTTGGAAGAGCTCGAACTATGTTAATTAATTTAATCAATTAATCTGGTAATCCATTAACCTAAAAAATGAATTTTAGGTCGCGACAACTTGGCGACTCCGCTGGGGATATGTTCTTAATTTTTGAAAATTTAAGAACTTAGAGGACTTAGGCTAGAATATTTCATGAAAATTTATTTGATCTGAATTGGGTGAATCCTAATCTTTAGGTGTTAAATGGTTTTGCAGATGGGAGTTATAAGGGTGGAGTGTTTGGCTAACCTTTTATTTTGCAGAATTGGTGTTGGAATTATTTGTTTAATTTCCCACATTTTTGAAGCGGTGTTTGTATTTAACTGTTATGCATGTTTAATCGCTTTAGCACTACGTCACACACGTCCCGTGGTCGGACCTGGGCCACTAGTTTTATGATGGTATTGTGATTTGGTTTTAGCGTTTGGCGTGAGATCACGTCGAAAGTTAGCCCAGATTCAATCCCGAACCTCTTTTCAAACATGAGTTTTAAAAGTTAGGCCTCAGGCTTGGTAAGATTACCAAAGCGGTGGTTATAATTTTTGACTCGAGGAGCCGAAGTGGGAAGGTCCGGCTAATCCTGATTACGTCGTGAGATCCTGGCTAATCTTGATTATGTGCGCGAGATTGTCGCCTTGCCGTAAGTCTTTCGATTCAATCTGTCAGCCTTTAAAATAGATAGGCTAAGATTTAAAGTCACAATTCATATGCATGTCTATGTGATCTACATGGCATTTTTCACGGTGAAAGTGAGTTTTCTAACTTCATCTTGTAATTATTTTTCGGACGGTCCATGTTAGGTGTCGGTCAAATTTTGAATTTAATGTCATGATCATTTTTCAAAAGAAAATAAAAATCAAATTAGTATCCCATCTTTGAAAAAAAAAATAAATGTGAAAAATCCCTTAGGAAAATTCCGTCGACCAACAAAAGATTTTGTCACATTTTCCTACTTCAATAGAAATGAGATTTTCTTGTCAAATTTACCCCTAAAAATTCATTATGATAAAAGGAAAATCCCTTCGGGAGATTTGCTAAATTTTAAGAGATTTTATCACATTTTTCGAATTGTAAAAATTTGCAAGAAAATTCTTTTTGAGAAATTCACCCATGTTTTTCTAAGAAAATTTTCTTTAATTTGGCAAAAATAAAATTGGACTAATGTAGGAATCATGGGCCGACCCATCTTGAATCACATACTCATTATGTCCTTTTCTTTTACAGGGAAATCACAGGTACCCCAGGTAGGAGCAAAAAACCTCGAGGAATACGAAAAGACGGATAATTGTTGGTGTTTTAGCTGATAACCCTGGGGGCAAGCGAAGAGTTCGATTCTCCTGGAGATAGAACCGTATCAATCAGGCAGCGTCTATGAGTTATGTATTTGGATGGTGTAGTGAATGTATCCGTCATGCCTAGGGGCATTTTTAATGTATTTAAAGGTTCCTGTACTTTTGAAAAGTATAGATTTCGTAATCAGAATCTATGTGGCAAGTACGTTGATCTAACCCCGCAACGTCTTTCTAGTTAAATCCGACGCTTTTTAAACTTTCTCGGGTTCGAATCACATGGAGAATTTTGGAGGGTCGGAGAATTGTTATTGAGCATGGCCCACAGACATTTCCCAATGCTACAGGCGACCGACACATTAAAGTAGACACCGAAAAAGATAGACATGAGTAAAGTGGGGCAAGCAACAAGTGGCCTGGGTTATTTATTGGCGCACTGATCGAGTAGTCGAGCTGTCTCGATTTATATGACTGATTGCGAGTCTCAATATGGCTGATGGGGGCCGCCGCCGATTCTCGATATCATCGTCTACAACGGTAAACAAGAACATCAGGAAGGATGTTAAGCCTCGGTATTTCCTGTACCTTGAATTGATCTATGGTGATATTCGGGAGAAGAGATAGCTGGGAAGTTAAGGTACAAACGTGCGAAATTTTCCATTCATTCTATTCATCAAGGAGTATTACAATCGCTCACTAAGGAGGAAAAATGAAACCAAATTGAGCCCTAATAATCATCACAAAAGAGTTCAACTAGCTCTCCATGAAATTAATACTCTGCCTACATTGAGCAATCTGGGAGTCGAGATCTGCAAGCTTGAAGAACAGACAAGTACACTTCTCCTTGTACCTGGATGCATTCATCTCATGGTGTTCAACGGCAAGTTTTAAGTTGTCGATCAGGTCCCTCTCGAAAGCTATATCCACTGTTAGATCGTCGAGCCTCCCTTCCAGCCATTCACATTGGAATTTCATCACGATATTCCTCGGGTCATGCTCAAAATAAGTCTGGTTTAAGGCAGGACGCTCCACCAGCTTCTCCCTCTCGTGAACCAGCAGCGAGACCCGCTCTTCAGCAGACTTGAAAGTCTTCTTGTATCGAGCAACCGAGCGTTCTGCAAACTCCAAGCATTCAGAACGATCCTGATAGCGGGCCTTCACGACGTGGGCTAAGGTGACCGTCTCCTGGGTGTTTTGGCAGGCCTCTAGAAAATTAATGAAGACGTGTGGGAGCGCCCTGTATTCCCTCTCCAAATTAGTGCCTTCGACTGAAGAAGCATTTATCTCCCTGAACAGAACAAGGATCTCAGCTTCGACACTTGGATGATGGGTTATGTAAATATAGCCTCGGCCAAGAAGATGATAGAGTCTCTCCCATTTGGACAAAACATCGACTGGGAAAATCTGTGTGGGAAGACTGGCTATTATTAGATTAAGGAGAGAATCAAGATTGACGAGCGGAATACGAAGGTAGTAGGGGAGAAAGTCGGGATAGGCTAGCGGAATGCGGAGACGGTAATCCGCTTCGCGTTAAATATTGACTTCACAGTGGCAATATCTATCGGTCAAATCTCCCTATCGGTCATTCCCTTTCGGTGTTATCTCCATCAGCTCAGATCCCGGACGGTCTACCACCTCAAGCCAAGCAAATCCGACATCTCTACCAAAAGTTTGACGGGATGACACAACTTTAAAAAAGAAGAAAGAAAGGCAACTTGGGTGAGAGACAAGGAAAATGAAATTCGTATTTATAGGAGAACACGCTAGCAAATCGACGGTAGAGACGTTGATAGGAGCCCTACCACTATGAAAAGATGAGAAAAGACAAGCCAAGCAAGAAACACGTAGGAAAGGTTGAGAAAGACGGAACTCTCGGGAGAAGCAATACATATGCTAAGCTCACACCAGATTTTAAAAGAGACATCCTCCTGATAATCTTTATCCATACTTTGAAGAGAGTTTTAAAGCATACACGGTTCAGAGAGAGTGAAAATACAGAAAGATATAGCAAATCTTGAGAAACCATTCGCCAAATCAAAGATGTCTCAACCCAATACTCCCGAGAGCTATCGTTACTTGCTGAATATGGGAAATGAAGAGTTCGAAGCCATGTTTGGGATCGAGCCCATGGAGCCTGGCCCTTCCATTGACAACGTCCAAGATCTCAGTAAAGATAAGGACAACGACGGTAAGGGTCAAAAGAAGCGTTACCGTCGCCATACTAAGGAGCAAGTACAAATGCTTGAGGATTTCTTCAGAACATGCCCTATGCCAGACGGCAAACAGAAAATGGAACTGAGTCAAGAGTTAGGACTTGAACCTTTCCAAATCAAGTTTTGGTTTCAAAATAGGCAAACCCGAATGAAGACTCGTTATGAGCACAACGAAGCCGAATTTCTAAGAGTTGAAAATGAAAACCTCCGAGCGGAAAACAAGATGTATAAAGAGGCTTTTGACTCTGCCACCTGCCCCAACTACAATAGCCTCCTCACTTTCGATGAAATGCATGATTTGAGGATCGAAAATGCGTGTTTGAAAAGTGAGTTAGACCAGGATCGAGCTCTGTTGACCAATGCTACTGGATCAGCATCAATACCTCCCGGACCAGGCAAGCGGCATTGACGACGAACTCACCGCCATGATCAATCAGTTCAATGTTGATGAAGCACTAGGGCTGTAAGGTACATGGAGTCTGTATTACGAAGATGGTGGTCACGGGTCCTTTAACATGGCCAATGCATTCTAGATCTGGAGCGAAGGCAGCTGATCATGGGAGAGCCTGCAGAGGAAGTAGAATCGATCTTGAATGAGTGAATGTGTTTTATTCCCTTGCGTGATGTGTTTTTCTGCTTTTGTAATATGTAAAAGCAAGGAGTAATGATCCTACTTTCCCCTATTAAATGCTCGAATCCGCCACCTCACCAAACTCGCGACGAATTAATGCCGAGTAAAAATCTGTATAAACCTGAAGGGTAAAGCAGTATCGTTTCAATTTACCCTCAAATTGCTCCAGCTTTAAATTAGATTCCTTTTGTTTTCAGGAATTTACGAAACGACCCGAGAATACAGTCGTATTCACAAACGAAATTCCCTAGTTGGACAAAACTGGGGGCAAATCAATTCGCGGATATTATCACTGAATGACAGACTTCAAACAAGAAAAAGGCGAAGGACGCGAGCAATCTCAAAGAATGATAATTTTGTATCGTTCCAATTTACCCAAGATCGTTTCAAATTCTGAATTACTTTCCTCCGTTTTAACAGGGATTGAAAATTGCCTTGAAAAGAACTGCAGCGTGAAACTACCTAGTGCAAGACCGTGCTTTTTCAAGGATTAACACCCAAAGGCGAACCTCCACGAACGCCTACGGTCCAATGGGTCAGAAGGCATAGGGAAATGACAGTGGTCCGAAACATCCCAAGTTCGATCCCTAAGGGTGGGGAATGTTGTAAGTATTGTAAATAAATAAAACAACTTTTTGCTCATTTCTTTTTGCAGAAAGAAACAGGAATACTCGATGAACAATACCAAGGTCAGTATTTTGTCATGAGCTTACCCTAATGTTGAAGTGTCCATCCAAAGCCAAGGGAAACTCAATCTAGTGAACTTGATAAAGGGGTCACGTAAAACAATCAAGATGAAGGGTAAACCAGTATCGTATCAAATTCATCATTTCTAACACTGACTAACACGTCTTCTTCTCCATTGTTTGACAGGAAATGTCTAACTTGACATACTCACGGAGAAAATCCCGAGTGGTAAAACTGGTAAAGGAGTTGCGCGAAACACTCAAGGGTAACTCAGTATCGTGTCCAGTTCATCATTTCTGATATTGGCTAACATGTCTCCTTCCTTTTTACAAGAAATGTTAAACTAACATTTGATACGTCAAAGAAAACAGCCCCAATGGGGCAAGTTATGATCGCCTGATGCGATCTGTCTGATGAAATAGGGGAAATCAATGGCGAACCCTGGATCGAAAAGAGGCAAAACCAGAAACAAGCTACTCCTCGACTCGGGGAATTGGCCCCCAACGTGTTTGATCCGCCCACACAGCCATGGGCAATTTCCATACTTGTACATTGTATTACCATATTTGCATGATCTTTACACATTTCATGATTTATGCATGATTGTTCTGCATGTTCAATTTGTCAATTTTGACTGGGGATATAAACTGTACACGATGCATCGAATGTACAGAATGCGGCTTGACAGGATGATGAAAGGCAAGCCATTTTCACATATGTCCTATATTTAATCCACAGTGAGTTGAGCGGAAGACAGATTCCGCATTCTCCAGGGCAATGGGTTTTCTCGCAAAAGATACGATAGTCGAAGTGAAGGAGGGATTCATTCTCCATTCCAAACAATTCAGGCAACCATTGACAACCTATTTGAACAGTGATTTTATTTCATAACCCTGTCAAGAACCACCCCACACTAGGGCAAAACAGAGGTAATTCCAACGATATCAGGAGATAAATGGTTAGAAATTCTCTTGCTTGGACTAACATCAATCTTCGAGTGTTTCTTTGCACGATACTCGAATTTTAATTCAACTGCTTTAGGATGACGAAAAGCATTTATTTTCTCTATCCTACAGACTCATCCTTTACATAACCAAATTGAGCCTGCAAATTCATTTCTCAAGCCCATGTTGGTGCTCATTTCAAGGTAACGACGACACCTTCCCCCAAGGAGCAGAATTGAAGAATTGGGCCAATAGAAAATTCTCGAATTAGCCCATTTCATATGCTAGACTTTCATGTAATGTCTAGTATCATTTGTTGAAAATCATCTTATTGCTAAAATTCAAAATCACAAGATTGTTAAACAAAAGAAAAAGGAAAACAAGTGTAGCCTAAAGAAAATGGGCCTGCTTCCAAACAAAAGGGAGTCGGGAGTAAGAAAAGCAAAGGCTACTCCAAAGAATCTCGGGCAGAAAGAGCAAAGTGCCTATCAAAAGCAAGGCCAATGCCATATATCTGTAATGAACTTCTGACTTCGAACATACATTTTGAGAATTCCCGAAAAGGATCCCTAAAGAAGTCAGTTTACAAAGTGTGAAAGAACTACCACCCCTCAGCCGATGGTGGTATTCATTGAAGACAAATTCAGGAAGGTCAAAGATCGGTGATAAGACTGCAATGATCACCAACACCAAGCCCTTCTCATATATTTTTCTGAGCCAAAACGAGCCCTTCGTTTCTCAGACCCAAATCTCGACCTACGTTACGACCCTTGAAAGTTTCTTCTGATTAGAGCACTTGAATTAATGTAAGAGTTGAATGACTTTAAGCATCGCTCGAAGAAGTTCGAGCAATATTATTTCTCTCTCATTTTGCAAGGTTCTTGACTTGTAAACCCGGAGCAGATGATGAATACTTTTTTGTTAATGGTCTTGACTCGAAATGAGTCTCCTTTGATAAGCCTTTGACCCAGCCCACATTACGGTCATAATCAAGACCTCCAGATCGGCTTGATCGTATCAATTGTGAGATTACTCAGACGCTCGCTGAATGCGATGATGGTAAGGTTGAGTGATTTCTTTTCAAATCTTGCAATCAGGATAAACAAGCCTTTCTCGAGAGTGAGAGAAAGCCCTTTCGGACTGAAGTCCATTCAGGTTACATTCGAGGTATTCATGACATGATAACCTCCCTGGACAGAATTGGAAATGCAAACTCGACAGAATAGTCATGCATGATCCACATTATGAGCATACACATACGGTTTTAATCATTGCAAACTTAATTGAATGGTTTTGCATGAACCGATGAACTCATTGATAAAAATGCTTGCACATGTTACCTCTGACACTGTCTGACAGATAGTGCATTCTTGATAGTCGAGTTACCCTTCGAGGTCTCAAAATTCATCCAGAGACTATTGAACAAACAAGCCCTGTTGGCTAATGCTCGCCAAGCATTTTCAGGTGAGTATATCTTCAGCCTGAACATTTCAATTCTGATGATTGTCTGGGTGCTCAAATCCATTGCAGCACATAAGGTCATTCAATGAGCAAGCAGTCATGAAACAATCAGTCTGTCTATGCCTCGATCATTAACTCAGAAGATCCAGGTAAGTCTTCTGAACCATTGCGACTCATGATTAACATGCTCTCATGAAGTCTTCATCAGCTCACGATTGATATAATCTCGTGTTCTCAAGCTTTATCAAATCATGATTAACCAACTCTCGTGTTCTTGATCTTTGCCTCATCGGCTTATCAAATCATGATTGACCAACTCTCGAAGTCCTCCTTACAGGCACCAAGTCCTTTCTACAGGCAATTAAAGTCCTTCTTATAGGTAACCAAAGTCCTTCTTACAGGCACCCAAAGTCCTTTTTACAGGCAAACCAAAGTTCTTTCTACAGGCAAACAAAAGTCCTTTTTACAAGAACCAAAGTCCTTTCTACAGGCAACGAAAGTCCTTTCTACAGGCAACGAAAGTCCTTTCTACAGGCAATCCAAAGTCCTTCTTACAGGTACACGAAAGTCCTTCTTACAGGCAATCAAAATCTTTCTTACAAGCAACCCGAAGTCCTTCTTACAAGCAACACAAGAGTCCTTCTTACAGGTGTCGCGACCTAAAATTCATTTTTTAGGTTAATGGATTACCATATTAATTGATTAAATTAACTAACCTAGTTCGAGCTCTCCCAAGCTCTACCAAATCGTAACTTTGATTTTTTGTTCAAATGATTTTTTAATTTTGGAGTCGTCACTAATCGTTCTTGGTAGGTCGATTAGAAACCTAAACAAATTAGTGGGATAACTAATTTATTTCTACGAACCAGAGAAAATGAGTTCGGGGGCTTGGTTACGTTAGATTACTCTAACGCCCTTTCGGTACCAATTTCATGAAAATTCATTTTGGGTGATTTGGAAAGATTTGGGTCAAACTGACCAGAAGGGTAAAATGGTCATTTTTTAAAAATCGGGAAGTGAAAACAGGTCAAACCAGTTGAATGTGGTCATTCCTTATTTTTCATAATTTCAAAGAATTTTTCAGAATTTTTCAAAAGATTAAGAAGGCAAATCATTCAAAAATAGGATTGACCAGTCGGAATGACCCGTTTCCTAGTTTTCAAGGTTTTCTGCATTTTCTGAGATTTTCGGGACAATTTACCCATAAGGGGCAGAGTCGTCATTTTGCAAAGATCGGGATGGAAATTCATCAAAAATAGGATTGGCCAGTCGAAATGGCCCGTTTCCTAATTTCTGATATTTTTTAGAATTTTTCAAGACAATTTACCCATAAAGGGCAAAATCGTCATTTTGGAAAGATCGAGGGTGAAAATTCACCAAAAATAGGATTGGTCAGTCGAAATGACCCATTTCCTAATTTCTGAGATTTTTCTGAATTTTTTGAGACAATTTACCCATAAAGGGCAAAAATTTTTTTGAGACAATTTACCCATAAGGGGTAAAATCGTCATTTCGAACAGATCGGGATGGAAATTTGTCAAAAATAGGATTGGTCAATCGAAATGACCCGTTTCCTAATTTATGAAATTTTTCTGATTTTTTATTTTTTTTGAAATTTTTTTGATAAAGTTTTTTTTCATCAATTTTTTATCTTATTTATTTATTTATTTCCACCAGACGGTTAACATGAACGTCATTTAATTGTTACCATTACTAAGGTTAAAAAAGAACTACTTTTCTGAGTAAACTTATTCATGCCTAACACAAAGTAACCTCACATGTAGCTAAAGACCATCTGGCGCATGATACACTAGACGAGAACAACGGAGCCAAGAACTCTTACAATAATGTCCATCTACGTAAATATCTCTGCGAAATGGAGGTTAGAGGACAAACCTGACATTCAGTCTCGTTAGTCTAATTGTCGCACGTCTGGAGACAAGCAACATTCACAGCACTTGATGGATTTGCAATGCACTTGGCCAGTTTTATCCTGCACCCAAACATGAGAGTGATTGGTATGTAGCCATCTCTCATTGAAGTATTGTAATAACCTCAATGCCATGAAAGATTGTCTCAACTTGCCTGCATATCCTCTCCAGTGCACGACGTTGGGCCAGTAAAGGGTAGTTGGCGCCACTCCGGCAGGCTTTACCCCCGAGTAGAAAGTGATGGCATAGATGGTATTTGGGCTTTAGCCTATGCTCGTAGCGTAGGACCCGTTATGTATAGCCACGTTGGAGGTAAGAGGGCTGAGGACGGCAGCACCGTTCTTCGTATAGGGGCTGCTCGAGATGAAGTTTTTGGTGGTGTCGTTGCAGATCTGGGCACGAGATAGGCAGGTCATATGCGTTGCGAAGAGCCTCGGCTCTGCCAAGCTGTTAAGGTCGGGCCACAACTTATGATCGATGAAAGGATCGACTTCATGAGGGTTCGAAGTGAACAAAGGCGCCTGTCCCTGTAAGTTCTAACCATCTTGAAGGTTTGCTAAGTGGCTGACCATTGGCTGCATAAGGAGTATCTCGTTCCTCCCCTCTCTCCACCCAGCCGAACCACGATCACTCATTTGGGACCCTCCAAGGCCAGAAAACATGGCTTGGTGTTGTAGTATAGAACCCCAACCTCTAACGGACGACTTACCCATACCGTTACTACTCTATTGGGGATTCCCAGCTAACGTGCTCGAGAAGGATCCAGAAATCACGTACATCGTATCACGGCCAAGAAGAAGAGGATCGTCAGCATGAGATGTCGGGCAGATCGTCTCGACGCCGACGTACGTTGCAGAAAAATAAAAGTAGAACCTGTTCTCAAAAGGTTTCAGTCCCAGCGTCGGAAAGTTTGCAAACCCGTAGCCATCTCTTGCGCCTGCTCCTGCTCCATGATATGTCTTGTTCTCTCGTCATAAATCCATAGTATGGGACCATAAAGAATGCTAGGCTTAGACGTGACCAATAGACTCTGATTGTAGCCTATCAATTCGTCACTTCTGATTTCTACAGTGGAGGTGTGGTGGTGTTCTATCACCTTAAGGTTTTGTTGCCGTGAACCCTTTGCCATCTTTAAGTAAAGGATTTTGCAAATGATAACTCTCCTACATGATTTTCCTCACTTGTTCTTGAACGTCGTAGCTTCAGATGTGAAGTTGGCGAGTGACTAAATGACAGGACAAGTCGAGATGGAGATTTCAGAGTCTGTCCTATCTTTGGAATCTTGATATCTGGATGGGTGAGGATGAATTCGCCAAATGATGGACTCAGAATGAAATCATTAATATCAGTTCCAGTGCTCAGAACACGTGTGCTCTTGGTCAATTAAGAACGGTGGAGATCGACAACTTCACTTTCTCCAGTAACAGGGGATCTCCCCGTGGTATTTTAAGCGTATGAGATCGCGTGGTATAAAGATGGCTCGTAGGAAGGCAGAGGAGTTTCTGGTTCGATGGACCTCTGACGGTACAACGTTGGGGAATAGTGACGAAGCAAACATTAGGAGGCTTCGGCTCGGAGCGATGAAGCGGAGCCACTCATCCGCGACAACGAACGTGGTGAGGACATCAGACTTCTTTGTTACACGAATTCCTCCGCTTTAATGATCCATATCTGATTAGACTGTCAAATCGGGACTTAATTGGCATCAAGTCGCAATTTGCTTTGGACCAGCCAGCAATTACAGCAACAAAAGTGGTGCATGCACTTTCACCAGCGGTACGCTTACTACGCTGATCAATCAAAGCAAAGAAGGCTTGTGTTTGAAGCTTCATGAGCCCGTCACGGCTTATAACCTCCTCTTTCTCCCAATTACCGACTGCAAAATTATCTTCTCCAAATTCAGACGCCGATGATCAATTTGCAGCCGAATCTTCTTTGGTCTTACTCCACCCCAAAGAGAGAGATCCCCCTGCGCTAAGCTGGCGACGATCCTCATCAATCTCCCCCTCCCCTTCCTCTAGCTTTTTTTTCTTTTTCTTTTTTTACCGAAAGACCATCCCCTAGGGAAAGAATTCCCCCCCGAATCCCACGCGATCACCAATTCTTTATAGGCCAAATCAGCTTCGTCCTCAGAGACCAGAGATGGGATCCTCTAGAACTCTAACAATTTTTTAGTAAGGAAGAAGATGAGGCTGCGCTTGTGGGCTATGGTCGAGTGGCACCCCTTCGTCACGGTGAAACATCAGTCAGTGTTCGCAGCTGGACGCCGGAGCGGCGGCAGCCTGATCAACGACGAGCACATCCTGATCTGTCTCTACCGGCTCGGCCTCGAGCATCATCCAAAAGATCTAGAACTCGACCCCTTCCTGCCTATAATTTCTTCTACCATCAGATAGGGCACGTCCGCTACTTCTCTCCACCTCCTCGCGGCTGAAGTCATCGCCACCATCATAGGTTGCCCACCTATTGAATCGGCAAAAGAAGATGGCCCTCCTCAAATCCTCGAGCTAGCAGCACGCCCGTCTCATTTTAAATGTGCAAAAAAATGAGTCTTTTCCAGCAGGACGTCCGTCAGGACCACATTTTTATTCTTCATCGGCATGCAAGCCATGCTGCTACTTTGAAGAAGCGAAAAACGAGAAGCGACCCAAGTGAGCTCTCACCGCGGGCAACTCCTCCCTGTCTACTAAGTGGAAGAATTTTGCCTGAAAACTCTCTGGAACGGCCCATGTCTTCATTGTTGGTGGGGATCAATCAAGCTGCCCCCTCATCCTCGGCCTGGTTTCCTGTTTTTATTAGTTGATCTTCGATCATTATGTTCGCCGGTAAGCCAATAATCTTCACTCCCAGAGGATCCTTCACAGCATTCTCGACCATCGCCCAATCCCTTTTGAGTCACTTTTTTAGAATTTTTGTAGACGAGCCATCGGATTCTTGCCAGCTTCGCATCTCCTCCAGATATCCGAGTTCATGCCCCCCTTTTGCTGAGTGGCGACAATCTTTTCTTTTGTGAAAGTCGAATGGCCTTTTGGTGGAATTGCCATGAAAGGCTGTCCACCTCGGACCTATCATCACCATTCTATTTTTTTAACCATTCTTTCCTGAGTGTCCCTTGCCAGCAGCACATGCATCAATCTCCACTTTTGATTTCTCAATACCAAGAATGTCTTCATGAAATCGAAATCTGACATAGATAGGAACAGCACGCCAGATTCTCCAGTAGTTGCTTTCGCTAAAAGAGTCTTCCCTGTTCTTGGAGGACCATCAAGAACAGCACCTTTAGGGATCTTCGCGCTCAATTCTTCATATTTTTTCGGATTCTTGAGAAAATGTACAGACCCCCCCAATTTGATGCTTCACTTCATCATAGCCCACGACGTCTTTGAAGAATGCCTTGTTCTTGACATATTTATCCATTTTAGCAACGTGAGCCTGTCCCATGTCAAATATCCCCCGAGTACCATGGCTGTCCCCTTTTTCTTTCACTTTTCTCTCTATGGTATTTTTTTCTTTTGTCTTTCCTCTTTTTGCGCCATCATGCTGTCTTCCTCATTGTCTTTTTGGTGCCGAGAGCCCTCCTCTTCCAAAGTCTCATCATGGCCTCCACCAACTCCTCTTGAGTGCCCACCGAAAGTGCTGCCATTGTTTGAGCCTCGTGGCTTCTTACGCCAGAAGAGGTCTCGTAAGGCCTCAGTTTAGTTCCTGAGAAGAATCCAATAATTCCAGCATTTTCCAATGACAAGGTCGCGATGACATGTTGTAATTTTGCGCCCTCTAGAAGAGCGAGCGTGATAGGAATAATGGCTATCCAAAAATAGAGATTGGACCCTTTTATGCTAAACAGCATGAAAGCAACCATTTTGTTTGAGTGATTCAGGAAATATTCGGCTAACATCTTACATTCCATAGAATATTGTTCTCCCTCTCTTCATCAATTTGAGACCTGGTGCATGGAGTAAAAGCACCATCATAAAACCCGGTCGGGACGCAGATATTAGCCATCATGCTTGGGGTGGCCGTCAGAAAGAGAGAGATAAATCCAAGCAGCATCAACTCTTCTTTCATTTTCTCAATAGCTTCAAGCAACGGTTTACGATTAGTTTCACGCAGCCACGTATTTATCCGGTGAATTAAGCGCTCCACGACCAATGAAACTGTGACGAAAATCGTCAATACGGTAGCAACAAACCATGTCGGCATCAGCCTCAAAGATCGAATTTCTTGTGTATTCTCTGACATACTGAAGATTGCTAATCGTGGCGCACAGATTTTGGCTTATGACTTAGCCCAGATATCGGTTAGCCATCAAGTCCAGCATACTCTCCAAATGGGTACAGCCAAAGCTTTGCTTTTTGATGCGTATCAAAAAGCATCCACGACATAGAAGTTCGGTCACATTATTTGTCTCACAAAACACAATTAAACTGCACTATGATTCCTCAAGAAAATTGTCCCATTAGAACTGCAACCGCATGGATCCCGAGATGGAGCTTTTCTTCCAGAATATCAAAACTTCGCCACAGTCACTGAGAAGGTTGACTTGAAACCCTAAAATGAGCTTGCTTTCTTTGCGAGTGCAGTAATGGTTGATCCAGACATCCCTCTGATGTTCGATGCTACTTGCACTTGCTGCTTCGTAAGAGATCTTCCAGTCACTCAAGCTTATTGGTCTCCAAAATAAGAGGGAAATCTCCGAATCAGGAAAAACAAGCATGCTCTAATTCTGGAAACAAGATAGAAACTTGCTGAACTTAACCCCCCGATGCCGACATTTCAAGAAAAAGCACAAGTAATCAATTGAATTCGGCAAACCGCACGCAACAACGGAGAGTGCACTATCAGCTCATTGAAAAATTTGAACTATTAAAAGACAATGTCGCGACTCAGAAATGCAAAAATCAAAAAATTACAAAGCTAAATGAATTTTCTACAATTTTTACAATTAATCTAAAAATGAGATTAACAAAGCAATTCCTGATTTCAAATTGATTTTTGTAGATTTTCTTTGGCCAAAATGAAGAGAAAATTAAAAGAAAAATACCGACTATTTTTTCATGTTTTTGTGGCCTCAAATGCCATTTTATTTTCGAATATTCTCCTAATTTATGAAAAATATTTAAAAAAATACAAAAAAATATGAAAAATTATTTTTTATTCAAAATTGGTTTCTTACGCTTAGCCAAGGTCTCGAAAGTTGATTTTTTAATTTTATGAATTTTTATGGATTTTTTTTTATTAATTTTAAAAAAGAATGGATGATTAAAACCCAGGTGTCAACAGCTGCCCTTCTTTGAAAGGAAGCTCGGCAGAGGTTAATTTTAAAGACGAGATGACACCTGAATCCTAATCGACTCAACATCATGAAATAAAAAGAGTCGTGACATTTGATCTCCAATACCTTTCTGTGTAAGTTCTGATCCAGACACAGTTTGAGTCTTTCATGCAGTGGGGGAGAGACAAAGAGGAGAGTTTACCTGGCACTTACGTGCTCGTTGTATGGCGGTTGCCTAACATGAGTGCTCTGCTGAAAATAGGATGAGAACCTAAGGATTAATTATAAGAAAACCTTAGGGTGGTGGAACTTGGACCCGTATGGTAGGTCACCCCATGGTAGATTCCTAATAATAGGATTCTACTAATTAAAATCGGATTGAATTTTGAACAGTATGGTGGGTCACCCCATGGTAGATTCCTAGTGAAAAGATTCTACTGATTGGATTAAGATTTGACCTGTATGGTAGGTCACCCCATGGAAATGCCTGTAAGAAGGACTTTGGTCGCCTGTAGAAAGGACTTTGGTTGCCTGTAGAAAGGACTTGGTCGCCTGTAGAAAGGACTTTGGTCGCCTGTAGAAAGGACTTGGTCGCCTATAGAAAGGACTTTGGTTGCCTGTAGAAAGGACTTTGGTTTGCCTGTAGAAAGGACTTTGGTTGCCTATAAAAATGACTTTTGATTGCTTGTAGAAAGGGTTTTAGTTTGCCTGTAGAAAGGGCTTTGGTTGCCTGTAAAAAGGAGTTTTGATTGCCTGTAGAAAGGACTTTGGTTTGCCTGTAGAAAGGACTTGGTGTGCCTCTAAGAAGGACTTTTGTGAACGGACCATTCCGTATTGGGGTTTCCAATGGAAGGGCTCCGGAGATAATATACCCTAGATGTCACCTTTTTTGGGTAGACTGAAGAGATATTGATTGAGAAAATGATCTTTGGGTATATCTGGGATCTAGAGAGACCAAGAATCCTGTAGACGATCTAACCCGATTTAATTTACCTTGAAGGGTGCCATTTTGGGATCTGGGGAAATCAGGAATCCTGCAGACACTCAAACCCGATTTAACTTACCTTGAAGGGTGCCATTCTGGGATCTGGGGAGACCAGGAATCATGCAGACGCTCAAACCCGATTTAACTTACCTTGAAGAGTGCCATTCTGGGATCTGGGGAGACTAGGAATTCTGCAGAAGCTCAAACCCAATTTAACTGTTCTCCTATCACTTTAGGAATAAACCGATGAGGTAAAGATCAAGAACACGAGAGTTGGTCAATCATGATTTGATAAAGCTTGAGAACACGAGATTATATCAATCGTGAGCTGATGAAGACTTCATGAGAGCATATTGATCATGAGTCGCAATGGTTCAGAAGACTTACCTGGATCTTCTAAGTTAATGATCGAGTCATAGACAGACTGATTGTATCATGTCTGCTTGCTCACTGAATGACTTTATATGCTGCAATGGATTTGAGCACCGAGACAATCATCAGAATTGAAAGGTTCATGTTGAAGATATACTCACCTGAAAATGCTTGGCGAGCATTAGCTAACAAGGCATGTTTGTTCAAGAGCCCTTGGATGAATTTTGAGACCTCGGAGGGTAACTCGACTATCAGGAATGCACTACCTATCGGACAGTGTCAGAGCTAACATGTGCAAACATGTTTATCAATGAGTTCATCGGTTCATGCAAAAACCATTCAGTTGAGTTTGTAATGATTAAAACCATATGTGTATGCTCATAATATGGATCATGCATGACTATTCTATCGAGTTTGCATTTCTGATTCTATCCAGGGAGGTTATCATGTCATGAATACCTCGAATGTAACCTGAATAGGGACTTCAGTCTGAAAGGGCTTTCTCTCACTCTCGAGAAAGGTTGTTTATCCTGATTGCAGGATTTGAAAAGAAATCACTCAACCTTACCATCATCGCATTCAGCGAGGGTCTGAGTAATCTCGCAATTGATACGATCAAGCCGATCTGGAGGTCTTGATTATGACCGTAATGTGGGCTGGGTCAAAGGCTTATCAAAGGGGACTCATTTCAAGTCAAGGCCATTGACAAAAAAGTCTTCATTATTTGCTCTGGGTTTACAAGTCAAGAACCCTGCAAAATGAGAGAGAAATAATCTTGCTCGAACTTCTTCGAGCGATGCTTAAAGTCATTCAACTCTTAGATTAATTCAAGTGCTCTAATCAGAAGAGATTTTCAAGGGCCGTAACGTAGGTCAGGATTTGGGTCTGAGAAACGAATGGCTCGTTTTGGCTCAGAAAAATATATGAGAAGGGCTTGGTGTTGGTGATCATTGCAGTCTTGTCACCGATCTTTGACCTTCATGAATTTGTCTTCAATGAATACCACCATTGGCTGAGGGGTGGTAGTGTTTTACACTTTGCAAACTAACTTCTTTGGGGACCATTTTTCGGGAATTCAAAATGTATGTTCGAAGTCAGAAGTTCATTATAGATATATGGGCATTGGCCTTGCTTTTGATAGGCACTTTGCTCTTTCTGCCCGAGATTCTTTGGAGTAGCCTTTGCTTTTCTTACTCCCGACTCCCTTTTGTTTGAAAGCAGGCCCATTTTCTTTAGGCTACACTTGTTTTTCTTTTTTTTTATTTAACAATCTTGTGATTTTGAATTTTGGCAACAAGATGATTTTCAACAAATGATGCTAGACATGAAAGTCTATCATGTGAAATGGGCTAATTCGAGAATTCTCTATTGGTCGTCGTTACCTTGAAATGAGCAAGGATCACCAACATGGGCTTGAGAAATGATTTTGCAGGCTCAATTGGGTTATGCAAAGGATGAGTGTGTAGGATAGAGAAAATAAATGCTCCTCGTCATCCTAAAGCACTTGAATTAAAATTCGAGTATCATGCAAAGAAACACTCGAAGATTGATGTTAGTCCAAGCAAGAGAATTTCTAACCATTTATCTCCTGATATTGTTGGAATTACCTCTGTTTCGCCCCAATATGAGGTGGTTTTTGACAGGGTTATGAAATGAAATCACCGTTCAAATGGGTTGTCGATGGTTGCCTGAAATGTTTGGAATGGAGAATGAATGCCTCCTTCACTTCGACTATCGTACCTTTTGTGAGAAAACCCATTGCCTTGGAGAATGCGGAATCTGCCTACCGCTCAACTCACTGTGGATTAAATATAAGACGTATGTGGAAATGGCTTGCCTTTTATCGACCTGTCATGTCCCATTCTGTACATTCGATGCATCGTGTACAGTTTATACCCCCAGTCAAAATTGACAAATTGAACATGCAGAATAGTCATGCATAAATCATGGAATGTGTAAACATCATGCAAATATGGCAATACAATGTACAATTATGGAAATTGCCCCTGGTTGTGTGGGCGGATCAAACACATTGGGGGCCTATTCCCCGAGTCGAGGAGTAGCTTGTTTCTAGTTTTATCTCTTTTCGATCCAGGTTCGCCCTTTATTTTCCCTATTTCATCAGACAGATCGCATCAGGGGATCATAACTTGCCCCCTTGGGGCTGTTTTCTTTATCGTAATAGATGTTAGTTTAACATTTCCTGTAAAAAGGAAGGAGACATGTTAGCCAGTATCAGAAATGATGAACTGGACACGATACTGAGTTACCCTTGAGTGCTTCGCGCAACTCCTTTACCAATTTTACCACTCGGGATTTTCTCCGTGGGTATGTCAAGTTAGACATTTCCTGTCAAACAATGGAGAAAAAAACGTATTAGTCAGTATTAGAAATGATGAATTGGATACGATACTGGTTTACCCTTCATTTTGAATGCCTTGCACGATCCTCTTATCAGGTTCGCTGGGTTGAGCTTCCTTCAATTTTCGTGGGCCACTTCACCATTAGGGCCAAGCTCATGACAAAATACTAACATTGGTATTGCTCGTCGAGTATTCCTGTTTCTTTCTGCAAAAAGAAATGCGCAAAAAGTTGTTTTATTTATTTACAATACTTACAATATTCCCCAACCTTAGGGATCGAACTCGGAATGTTTCGGACTACTGTCATTCCCCATGCCATCCGGCCCATTGGACCGTAGGCGTCCATGGAGGTTTTCTTTTAAGAGTTAACCGTCGAGATGGCGTGGTCTTGCTACTTTGCATTCGGCAATTCCAGATCACGGTTCTTTTCAAGGCAATCTACAATCCCTGTTAAGACAGAATAAATCAATTCAAAACTCAAGATGTTTATGGGTAAATTGGAACGATACAGAATTACCCTTCTTTGAGATCGTTTAGGTCTTTCATTCACATATTCCTCGTTTGAAACCATCTATTCTGTGGCGATGTCCATGAATTTATTTGCCCCAAGTTTTGTTTAATCGGGGAATTTCGTTTTTGGGTACGACTTGTATTTTCGGGTCAATTTGCAAATTCCTGTAAACAGAAGGGATCTAATTTAGAATCGGGACAATTTGAGGGTAAATTGAAACGATACTGTTTTACCCTTCTAGTTCGCGTGACTTTTTACTCGCAATAAATTTACTACGAGTTTGGTGTGGTAGCAGACTCGAGCATTTAATAGGAGAATAGGGAATTGCTACTTCTTGCTTTTGCGTTCATTCTGAACATCAATAAAAGTAGAAAACATCCAATGGAAGGAAATGAAGCGTCTGCATTCGTTCAAGATCAGTTTTGCTTTCTCAGCAAGCTCTCCCATGATCAGCTGGCTTCATTCTAGACCAGGTATGCATCGGCTATGTTGAAGGACCCGTGATCTCAACTTCGAAATAGAGACTCCCTGTGCATATTACAGTCCCAGTGCTTCATCAACATTAAACTGGTTGATCATGGCGGTGAGTTAATCGTCAATGCCGCTTGCTTGATGGTGATACATCTCCCCTTCCCCGGGAGGTATTGATGCTGATCCAGTAGCATTGGTCTTTTTGTACCCTGTTCCAACAGAACTCGATGCTGTTATAAACTGGTCTAACGCATTTTCGATTCTCAGATCATGCATTTCATCGAGGGTGAGGAGGAGGCCATTGCAGTTGGGGCAGGTGGCAGAGTCAAAAGCCTCTTTATACATCTTGTTTTCCGCTCGGAGGTTTTCATTTTCAACTCTTAGAAACTCGGCTTCGTTGTGCTCATGACGAGTCTTCATTCGGGTTCGCCTATTTTGAAACCAGAACTTGATTTGCGAAGGTTCAAGTCCTAGCTCTTGACTCAGTTCCATTTTCTGTTTGCCATCTGGCATAGGGCATGTTCTGAAGAAATCCTCAAGCCTTTGTACTTGCTCCTTAGTATGGCGATGGTAACGTTTCTTTTGACCCTTACCGTTGTTGTCCTTATCTTTACTGAGATCTTGGACATCGTTGGCGAAAGGGCCAGGCTCCATGGGCTCGATCCCAAACATGGCTTCGAACTCTTCATTTCCCGTATTCAACAAGTAATGATAGCTCTCGAGAGTATTGGGTTGAGACATCTTCGATTTGGCGAATGGTTCCTCAAGATTTGCTATATCTTTTTGTATTTTCACTCTCTCTAAACCGTGTATGCTTTAAAACTCTCTTCAAAGTATGGATGAAGATTATCAAGAGGATGTCTCTTTTAAAATTTGGCGTGGGCTTAGTATCTGTATTGCTTCTCCCGAGAGTTCTGTCTTTCTCAATCTTTCCTGCGTGTCTCTTGCTTGGCTCGTCTTTTCTCATCTTTTCATAGTGGTAGGGCTCCCGTCGTCGTCTCCACTGTCGATTTGTGAGCGAGTTCTCCGATAAGGACGAGTCGTATCTCCCTTTCTGTCGAAAATTTCCTTGTCTTCCACTCAGCCCGTTTTTTTATTCTTTCTTTTCCAAAGTGGTGGCGTCTCATCCAGCTTTTCCGCAAAGACGTCGGATTTTGCTTGGCTCGAGGTCGCTGCCTAACTGAAATTCGAGCTAACGAGGGTGGTGCCAATAGAGAATGGTAGATAAGAGAAATATTGACTGGTTGATACCGTTACTATGAAATCAATATTTACTTCAAAGCAGATTACCATCTTCGCATTCCGCTCATCTGCCTCACCTCTCTCCCCCTTTCTTTCATATTCTGCTTTCAAAAATGGCTAATTCTCCTAACCATACCTTCTCCGCCGAAGTCTTGCTTGAGTGGGAGAGACTCTACAATCTTCTTGGTAGAGGTTACGCTTATATAGCCCAAAACTCTACCGTTGAGGCTGAAATCGTCGGTTTATTCAGGACCATGGACGTTGCTTCTGTTGAGGGTACCCAACTGGGGAAGGAGTATCGGAACTTCTCGACCCTCTTCATCAATTTTCTACCTGCCTATAACCGCGCTTATGAGACGGTCCTTGTGACCGCCGTCGTGAAAGCTCGTTACCAAGACCGGCACGAGCATCGGGCAACAGTCACATTTATGGCTGATAATCACAAGAAGGCCCTCAAGTTTGCCAACGATCAGCTTTCGTGGCTGGTTCGTGAGAGGGGAAAGTTGGTGGACCGTTTGGCCTTGGTCCGAACTTACGCCGAATAGGAGCTAAGCAATATTGTGATGAGGTGCAAATGCGGTTGGCTACAGGAGAGACTTGATGACATTACGGCAGACATTGCTTTCGAGGGGGCGGCGATTCCGGATCTGGAGTTTGCCGTCGAGCATTATGAGGCCAGTATGGCCCAGGCTAAGGAGAAGTGCAATCGCCTCTTCTTTAGGCTCGCGGAGCTTAATCCCGAGAGCACCCGGCGCACCCAGAGCATCAACTGTTTGAAGAGTCAATTGAGCTCTTTCGTAATGGTTATCAGGGCCCAATTTAGCTTTACCTTTCCTCCCCAGTGAGCTATTGTAAAACCTGTTGATGCATGGAATAAAAGGTATGTTTCGCATGTCTATATTTTTATCTTCGCGCCATCTCTTCATTTCCTCACGAAATCAAAGTCAATACAAATATCGAACTTGGTTAGGATCAGAGCACCTTTTAGGAGGACTTTCTTTACGTCATATGAACCGTCATAGTTCGGTGCAATCTTCTTTTCTGGAAGAGCGACTGTTAGGCATAACCTTTGTAAAGTCATTCGCGTCTACTAGATCTAATCCACCTCTATTAATCGTGCCTCCGAAAAAATATACAGTGAACATGTCCCAGCCTCAACTAGCAGGATAGCCTCAATCATATCTTATCTTGACAGGTGGTGACTGTAAAAATGATGATACACAACCTAACAGACAAAGGTAAGATGCCATCACTCCTCTCTGATGATGATATCGAAGACATGGAAAAAGAATTCGACGGCAGCCCCCACCGATCACAGTAAAACCCACAACTGGTCATTATTATCGTTTTGACCACTCGATTAGTATGCCAATAAACCTGGCCATCTGTTTCGTGCCCCACTTCAATCGTGCTTAGCCTCTTTCGGCGTCCACTTATTGGTGTCGGTCGACTGTAATATTAGGAAGAACGCCTGTGGGTCATGCTTATTAATAAAACACCGATCTTCTAACATCCTCCACGTGGTTTGAATCCGAGGGAGTTAAAAAGCAAGCCTTTAGTGGATTTAATCAAGAAGGCGTTGCAAGGTCGGATTAATGTACATACTTCATGGATTCTGATAATCTGTGTCTTTTCAACAAGAATACAGGAATCCCTCCAATACAATAAAAATGCCCCAGTGTCTAACCCGAACACATTCACTGCCACATCAAAATACACAGCCTGTACATGCTCAATAATGGACATGTTTCCGTCTCAGGAGAATTGGCCTCTTCATATGCCTCTAGGGTTAACGATTTCTTCGCTTGCCCCCTGATTGTTATCACCAACGAGCCCGATTTTTCTCCACCCAGGGGTACCTATAATTCCCTGCAAAAGTAAAGAAAATAATCAGTATGTGATCCAATAGAGGTCGATCCATGACTCCTAAATTAGTCCAGTTTTGTTTTTTCAATTTTATGGGAAATTAAAGAAACTTTTCTTAAAAAAACATGGGTGAATTTATTCAGAAAAACTTTTCTTCAAGGTTTTATAACTTAGGAAAAAATGCGACAAATTCCTTTAATATTTACCAAATTTCTCGAAAGAATTTCCTTTTTTATCAGAATGAATTTTCAAGGCTAAATTCGTTGAGAAAAGTTTGCGTTCATTGAATCTTAATGAAAACTGTGGTAAAATCTTTCATTAGTACACAAAATTCCCATAAGGGATTTTTCCATATTTTTTTCAGAAATGGGACACCAATTTGATTTTTATCTTCTTTTGAAAAAAATGGCTATGATGTTAAGTTCAAAATTTGGCTGAAGCCTAACATGGACCAACCCAAAAATAAATGCAAGGTAAAGTTAGAGGTCTTACTTTTACCGTGAAAAATACCAATCACATAGACATGCACATGACTCGTGGGATAACCTTATTCTAACTATCCTGAAGGCCCACAAATTGAAGCGAAAGACTTACGGCAAGGCGACAATCTCGCGCACATAATCAAGATTAGCCGTGATCCTCTACGACGTAATCAGGATTAGCCGGGCCTTCCCACTTCGGCTGCTCGAGCTAAAAATTAAAACCACTGCTTTGATAATCTTACCAAGCCTGAGGCCTAACTTTTAAACTCATTTTTGAAAAGAGGTTCGGGATTGAATCTGGACTAACTTTCGACGTGATCTCACGCCGAATGCTAAAACCAAATCACAATACCATCCTTAAACTAGTGGCCCAAGTCCGGCCACGGGACGTGTGTGATGTAGTGCTAAAACAATTAAATATGCACAACAGTTAAATGCAAACACCGCTTCAAAAATGTGCGAAATTAAACAGATAATTCCAACACCAAGCCTGCAAAACAAAGGGTTTAGTCAAACACTCCACCCCTTATAACTCCCATCCTGCAAGACCATTTAACACTTGTAGAATGAGTTTCAAGCAAGATCGCCAGAAGCGAGATATCCATGAAATTTTCATCGGCCTAAGTCCACTAAGGCTTTTAAAATTTCGAAAAAAATTTCAAGTACTCAAATTAGTGGTTTATTCTTTCGAAAATTCCAAAAAACCACTCCCCAGCGGAGTCGCCAAGCTGTCGCGACCTAAAATTCATTTTTTAGGTTAATGGATTACCATATTAATTGATTAAATTAACTAACCTAGTTCGAGCTCTCCCAAGCTCTACCAAATCGCAACTTTGATTTTTTTTTCAAATGATTTTTTAATTTTGGAGTCGCCACTAATCGTTCTTGGTAGGTCAATTAGAAACCTAAACAAATTAATGGGAGAACTAATTTATTTCTGCGAACCAGAGAAAATGAGTTCGGGGGCTTGGTTACGTTAGATTACTCTAACGCCCTTTCGGTACCAATTTCATGAAAATTCATTTGGGGTGATTTGGAAAGATTTGGGTCAAACTGACCAGAAGGGTAAAATAGTCATTTTTTAAAGATGGAGAAGTGAAAACAGGTCAAACCAGTTGAATGTAGTCATTCCTTATTTTTCATAATTTCAGAGAATTTTTCAGAATTTTTCAAAAGATTAAGAAGGCAAATCATTCAAAAATAGGATTGACCAGTCGGGATTAACCTGTTTCCTAGTTTTCAAGGTTTTCTGCATTTTCTGAGATTTTCGGGACAATTTACCCATAAGGGGCAGAGTCGTCATTTTGGAAAGATCGGGATGGAAATTCATCAAAAATAGGATTGGCTAGTCGAAATGGCCCGTTTCCTAATTTCTGAGATTTTTCAGAATTTTCATTTTTTTCTGAAATTTTTCTGATAAAGTTGTTTTTCATCAATTTTTTATCTTATTTATTTATTTATTTCCACCAGACGGTTAACATGAACGTCATTTAATTGTTACCATTACTAAGGTTAAAAAAGAACTACTTTTCAGAGTAAACTTATTCATACCGAACACAAAGTAAATATCTCTAAGAACTCTTACAATAATGTCCATCTACGTAAATATCTCTACGAAATGGAGGTTAGAGGACAAACCTGACATTCAGTCTCGTTAGTCCAATTGTCGCACGTCTGGAGACAAGCAACATTCACAGCACTTGATGGATTTGCAATACACTTGGCCAGTTTTATCCTGCACCCAAGGAATTCTTGGGGCAGTTTGGAAATTCTTGAAAACACAAGGAATTCAATTTAAAACTTGGAGCAATTTGAGGGTAAATTAAAACAATATGGAGTTACCCTTTAAGTTTACGCAATTTCTTTTACTCGTAATTAATTCGTCGCGAGTTGGTACAGCAAATGATCCATGCATTTAATAAGAGGGAGAGGGGTTACTACTTCTCGCTTTTACATAAATTACAGACATCAATAGAAGCAGAAAAAATCCTACGCAAGGAAGTAAAGCATATGCACTCATTCAGGATTGGTTTTGCTTCCTCTGTATGCTTTTCCATAATCAGCTGGCTTCATTCCAGATCTGGTACGCGTCGGCCATATTGAAGGACCCGTAATCACCAGTTTCGAAATACAAACTGCATGTGTATATTACAGCCCCGATGCTTCATCAACATCGAATTGGTTGATCATGGTGGTGAGCTCGTCATCAATGCCACTCGCCTGATGGTGATACATCTCCTCTTTCTCAGGAGGCATCGACGTTGGCTCCATAGGCTCGATCCTTTCGTGCCTTCCCTAAACAGAACTTTACCCTGCTATGAACTGATCTAACTCACCTCTTAAACGGAGATTTTCAATCCTCAGATACTGCCTTTCATCGAGGGTAAATAGGCTATTGCAGTTGGGGCAGGTGGCGGAGTCAAAAGCTTCTTTATACATCTTGTTTTCTGCTCGGAGCCTTTCATTTTTAGCTCTTAGAAACTCGGCCTCATTACACTTATATCGAGTCTTCATTTAGGTTCGCCTATTTGGAAACTAGAACTTGACTTGCGAAAGTTCAAGTCCTAGCTCTTTGCTCGGTTCCATTCTCTATTTGCCGGCTGGCATAGGGCACGTTTTGAAGAAATCCTCAAGCCTTTGTATTTGCTCCTCAGTATGGCGACGATAACACTTCCTTTGACTCTTATTGTTGTTGTCCTTATCTTTATCGAGATCTTGGACGTCGTCAGTGGAAGGGCCATGCTCTATGGTCTGAATCTCGAACATGACTTCGAACTCCTTCTCTCCCATATTCAGCAGGTAATGATAGCTCTCAAGTATGTTGGGTTGAGACATCCTCAGTTGGTTAACGGTTTCACAAGGTCTGCTATCTTCTCTTGTATTCTCACCCACTCTGAATTCTTCTGAGCGACCGTGTATGCTTTTAAAACTTTCTTCTAAGCACGGATGAAGATTTCCAGGAGAATACCTCTTTTTAAAATCTAGGCGTGGGTTTAGAAACCATATTGCTCCCCCCGAGAATTCTATCTTTCTCAACCTTTTTACCATGTCTCTTGCACAGTTTGTTTTCTTTTGTCTTTTCATGGTAGGGATCCCCATCATTATCTCTCCCGCTTATCTCCACTATTGATTTTGCTGGTGCATTCTCCCATAAAGACGAATCCTATCTTCTTTTCCGCTGCAAGTTTTCTTTGTCTCGCACTTAGGTCGTCTTTTTCTTGTTCTTTTCCAAAACGGTTGCATCACCTCAAGCCTTTTCTACAAAGATATGGGATTTGTTTGGCTCGAGACTACAAACTGACAAGGGATTCGAGCCGACAAAGACGACATAGAAAGGGAATGGTCGGTAGGAAAATCTAACCGATAGATATTGTCACTGTGAAGTCAATATTTAACACGGAGCAGATTACCACCTTCGCATTCTACTAGTCTACCCTGACTCTCTCCTCCAATACTTACGTGTTCTACTCGTCTGCCTTGATTTTCTTCCTGATAATAGCCAATCTCCCTACACATATCTCCCCAGGTGACGTTATGTTTAAATGAGAGAGGCTCTATTATCTTCTTGGCCCGGGCTATATTTATATAGCCCATCATCCGAGTGTCGAAGCTGAGATTCTTGATTTGTTCAGGGAGATAAATGCTTCTTCTGTCGAAGGCACCAACTTAGAGAGGGAATATAGGGCGTTCCCACATGTTTTTCTCAACTTTCTGGAAGCTTGCCGGAATACTCAGGAAATGGTCACCTTGGCCCACGTCGTGAGAACTCGCTATCAGGATCGATATGAACGCTTGGAGTTTGCAGAACAAGCAGTTACCCGGTACAAGAAGGCTATCAGATCTGCCGAAGGACGGGCCTCGCTATTGGTTCACGAGAGAGAGAAGCTGGTGGAGCACCTAGCTTTGAACCAAACTTATTTTGAGCATGACCCGAGTGATATCGTGATGAAATTCAGATGTGAGTGGCTGGAGGAGAGGCTCGACAATCTAACGGCGGATATAGCTTTTAAGAGAGACTTAATTGAGAATATGAATTTGCCATTGAACATCACGAGGTCAATGCAGCTAGACAAAAGGAGAAATGTATCCGCCTGTTTTTCAAGCTTGCGTATCTTGAATCCTAGATCGCTCAGTGTTGGCAGAACATTAGTTTTATGGAGAACTAGTTGAGCTCTTTTGTGATGCTTATTAGAGCTCAATTTGACTTTACTTTCCCTCCCCAATGAGTTGTTGTAATTCTTCTGGATGAATGGAATTAGAGAAAAGTTTCTAATGTTTGTGCTTTAATCTTCTTGCCATATCTTCTTCCGTATAGCATGATAAAACGGTTCAAAGCCCTGGAGACGCCGAGGATTAACATTTCTCTTGATATTAGCCGCTTATGACGATAATATTGAAAACGTTGAATAAACTTTTGGCAGCGGGCCCTACTAGTCACATTGAGGCCCGTGAACTGGTCACGTGAATTATTACAGATATGACTACTCGATCCGTGTGCCAATCAATGAATCAAACCTCATATTACGTGCCCCACTTCACTTATATCTTATCTCTTTCGGCGTCCACTTATTTATGTCGGCAGCCCCTAATGTTGGCAGAATGCCCTGTAGCATCGGCAGAAACGCATGTAGGCCATGCTCAGTAATAAAATACTGGTTCTCCAAAATCCGCCATATTGTTTGAATCCGATGAAGTTAAAAGGGCAAGCCTTTAGTTGATTTAATCGGAAGGCATTGCAAGATCGTGTCATACACCTGTTTCATGGGCTCTGATTACACAATCTATACCTTTTCAACAAAAATACAAGAACCTCTCTAATACATTAAGAGTGTCTCCATGCCCGATCTGGATAAATTTACGGACCCCAACAAAATATAAAACCCATATATGCCCACTAATTGACATGTTTCTAACTCTGGGAGGATTGATTTCTTCGCTTGCCCCCAGGATTATCAGTTGAAGCATTGGCCATTTCCTATCCTTTCACATTCTTCAAGGTCATTCTTGGTATGTTATCACCGATGAGCCCAATTTTGCTCCTATCTGGGGTAGCTATGATTCCCTGCAAAAGTAAAGGAAATAGTTAGTATGTGATCCAAGAGAGGTTGGTCCATGATTCCTACCTTAATCCAATTTTATTTTTCCATTTTACGAGAAATCAGAGAAAATTTTCTTAGAAAAACATGAGTGGATTTCTTAAAAAGGATTTTCTTACAACTTCATAACTCGAAGTATGTGGTAAAGTCGTTTGAGTTTCAGTAAATTTTCCGAATGAATTTTCTTCTTTTATCATAATGAATTTTCAATGATACATTTGTCATGAAATTCTTGTGTCCATTGAAACTTTAAGGAAAACCGTGACAAAATTTTTCATTGATCGACAAAATTCCCCTAAGGGATTTTTCACATTCATTTTTTTCAAAAATGGGGCACCAATTTGATTTTTATTTTCTTTTGAAAAATGGCCATGATGTTAAGTTCGAAATATAACCGACACCTAACATGGACCGACCAAAAATAAATACAATATGAAGTTAGAAAACTTACTTTCTCCGTGAAAAATACCATGTAGGTCATATAGACATGCACATGAATCATGAGTTTAAATTTTAGTCTATCTACTCTAAAGGCTGACAAATTGAAGCGAAAGACTTACGGTAAGGCGACAATCTCGCGCACATAATCAAGATTAGTCATGATCTCATGATGTAATCAGGATTAGCCGGGCCTTTCCACTTCGGTTGTTCGAGTCAAAAAATAAAACCACCGCTTTGGTAATCTTACCAAGTTTGAGGCCTAACTTTTAAAACTTATTTTTGAAAAGAGGTTCGGGATTAAATCTGGGCTAACTTTCGACGTAATCTCATACCGAACGCTAGAACTAAATCACAATATCATCCTAAAACTAGTGGCCCAGGTCCGGCCACGGGACGTGTGTGATGTAGTGCTAAAACAATTAAATATGCACAACACTTAATGCAAACACCACTTCAAAAATGTACGAAATTAATCAAACAATTTCAACACCAAGCCTGCAAAACAAAGGGTTAGCAAAATACTCCATTCCTTATAACTCCCATCCTACAAGACCATTTAACACCTAAAGGTTAGAATTCAATCAATTGTCACACCAAAATGAGTTTTCATGAAATTTTCCTAACCTAAGTTCTTTAGGTTCTTAAATTTTTTCAGAAATTAAGAACACGTCCCAAGCGGAGTCGCCAAGTTGTCGCGATCCCAAAAATTTTCTTTTGGTATAAAAATTTTCAGGTTAATGGATTATCAGGTTGATTAAATTAATTAACCTAATATGGACCCTCCCAAGTCTTACCGAATTGCAACTTTGGTTTTTTGTTCAAATGATTTTAAAGTTTGGAGTCGCCACTAATAATTTTTGGTAGATTGATTAGAGACCAAAGTAAATTAGCGGGATAACTAAATTACTTCTACGAACCAGAGATTCTGGATTTGGGGGCTTGGTTATACTAGTTAATTAAAACTAATGCCCTTTCGGTACCTTAATTTCATGATTATCCTAATTTAGCAACTCAGGCATGGTTTATTCCTAAAGGTTCTAGTGAGGTGACTATTTTTTTTTTGTATTTTCACTTTTTAGATAAAATGCATATGAATGGTAGTTTTTGGTATTTTCAAATCATTAAAATTCCCTAAAGTCGCAAGAGGGCGTGAGCTAACGATTTCTGTGCAGTATTGCGACCTCTAGCAGGTGGCTCGGCTTACTCATTCTAAGGTTTAATGGTACAACAATTAAATTGTAGAAAATTACAGTACAAATGCGACATGTGGATATGAGGACATATGAGTACGACATGACATAATCGAGATTTAAATCAATCCATTTGGGTAACGAAATTCTTGAAGATTTTAATGGCTAGGATCGTTACCTGATTTGACTGATTTGATGGCCGAATTCGAACATCGTATCACCTTGTGGATTAAGATTGCGGCTCGAACGACGGGGATGAACTCTTGATTTATGTTGATCGATGAAGGAATTGGTGATGATAACTCTCTAACTTTAAACTCCCATGATCTTCAAAATTCTTTCTCTTTTTAGTATTTTCTTTCTCTCAAATCTTTCTTCAATTTCCCAAAACCCTCTCAAACATCCAAAATTTTTCTCTCCCAAAAAATGTTTTCTTCCAAAACTCACTTCTTTCTCCTTTTATAACCCGCTCATCTATCTCCAATTCTAATTTTTCCACTAATTCTATCTCCAATTCTACTTTTTCCACTAGCTCTTCTTTATCTTCATCTTCTTTTCTCCCTCTCTATCTCACATTCTAATTTCTCCACTAACTCTTCTTTATCTACATCTTCCCTTCTCTATATTTATCTCCCATTCTAATTTCTCCACTAACTATTTTTCATCTCCATCTTCCCTTCTCTATTTTATCTTATTTCTCCATTCATTCTTTTCCATCTCCTCTTCTCCATCTTCCCTTCTCTATTCTAATTTCTTTACTAACTCTTCTGTTTGTTATTTGCAAAATAATCCCTCAAGAGTTATGTATTTGTGTCGCGACCTAAAATTTATTTTTTTAGGTTAATGGATTACCAGATTAATTGATTAAATTAACTAACCTAGTTCGAGCTCTCCCAAGCTCTACCAAATCGCGACTTTGGTTTTTTGTTCAAATGGTTTTAAATTTTGGAGTCGCCACTAATCGTTCTTGGTAGGTCGATTAGAAACCTAAATAAATTAGTGGGAGAACTAATTTATTTCTGCGAACCAGAGATTATGAGTTCGGGGACTTCCTTACGCTAGATTACTCTAACGCCCTTTCGGTACCAATTTCATGAAAATTCATTTGGGATGATTTGGAAAGATTTTGGTCAAACTGACCAGAAGGGTAAAATGGTCATTTTTTTCAAAGACCGAAAACTAAAAACAGGTCAACCCCGTTGAATGTGGTCATTCCTTATTTCCCACAATTTCTGAGAATTTTTTGAATTTTTTATTTTTTTTATTTTTTATGACTTTTATAAATTTTTTTGTTCATTTCTCGTTTCATTTTTTTAATGATTTTTTTATTGCATTTTATGTGATTTATTATTATTATTATTTTTTTATTATTATTTATTTTTAGACTTGGTCCGCTCGGCCAAAATTCAACATGGGCCTTAAGGGCTCAAGTCGGTCTAAAGAAGGGGATACCTATTGGGCTTAACCCAAGACCCATTTATTTCGCCCATTTCCTCTTTTCTAACGGGCCTGATCCTCATGCCCAAATTTAATCAAATTTTATTGGTAAGCCTGCACGCACCAGCCCAAACGTAGTATCAAGCCCAAATATAAATCAGACTTAGCCTAGCCCGTACGTCCTCATGCTAAATTTGACCTAGATAAATCCTAAATCCATAGGCCCAGCCGGTGATAGCCCATAATCATGCCAAAGTACCTCAAACTGATAATCACAAACTAGCCCATAGCAGTAAGACCTAGCCCGAGTCTGTGTATTACGACGGTTACGTAATAAAAACAAGATTTGGACTGACCTCTGCTTCTTGATCTCAAACGCCTGCACTTGGTGGCCCACTTGCTGCTCCTCCAGCTGCAGCAGCTTCGCCTTTATCCACTGTTTCTTCTCCCACGGGCTCCTGTTGCATGTCCGTGTCCTGAGGTCTCCACCATGAGAGGGAGCCTCGATGGGTTGCATAACGTCCCTATGATTAAATTTGACTGCACACTTGGATCTGGAGGTCCGGTATTAGACGTGGACAACAGAAGCGCATAGTCTTTATCTGAGACAGATACTTCAATAGCTGTTGTTGCTCCCCATTTGCCTCCAACGTCAAGAAAGTTCTACGTCCCAATGCTTCCAGCCAATGCACGATTCAGCTTCCCTTGAATAACCCTCCGTTGGCTCGGGATGGAGATCCTCATCTACATCTTCCTCCAAGAAGAGCATCCTGGACTTGAGGAAGTGGTTGAAGTTGTAGATGATGCCGTTACGAGGGACGAGGTCGAAGGAGGGGTCCTTGGTGTCCCAATGGCCGGAGATCATGAGGATGGCCTTGGGCCTCTGCGACAACATTGCGTCCTTCCACAACGACATGAAGTGCCTCGCCTGAATCGATTCGTCCCTCGACTTCATTGGTGATCCATGCCATACGAAGAACGTACTCTCTCTCGCGTAATCAATTCTTCCTACTCCTCCTTTTATTTCAGTCCTTCCATCTTTCATCTTTTACGCTCCAGGAACCTCCTGATATGCTTTCGTAAGAGAACGTAAACAACACTCTACCAACTATCCATCGCCCTAAACTTTGCACTCAATTTCTAACTTATCGTGCAAAGTTTAAAATATGCTCCATGACATCTTTTTGCTCACTCCATGCATTTTACCTTTTATCCTCAATGTAAGTCCAAAGCACTTCGCTCCTCAGTCGGATTGAAAGGAAGAAAACGCGCTTTCCGAATGCTAGCCCGAGCCTCCTTGTGATCTGTAAGCATCCCACTATTACAGCATATATTGCATCTTGGTTCTCCAACCTAGAAGCTCGTCCCGCAAACCTCTATCGCAACCTCTCTTGAATAGCCTGGCCTTCTGACTCAAGTCTAGATCGAGAGTGTTGGATGATGATGGTGAGTTTAGCGATGAAGACGAGGACGATGAATATGGTTCCAATCCGTGTTCTCTGTTGAGCTCCTTCGCACTTCATATCTTTTCACTTAACCTTTCTGAAATTCCACCCATGTGCGATCTCCAGCAAGAAACTTTCCTCTCCAAGAACTGACAGAGGACGGGAGAGCTTCACTCTGGCACCTGACCGTGCCTGAAGAAGCTATGCCCTCCTTTCAGCAGATAACAATATTTCTTTTTCCTTGGTTCAGAACAGCAACCTCCATATTCAACTTCCGAGTAAGCTCCTCGGTAGAATGCAAAGACTCTGAACTTTCACGAACCTGCCATTGGTAGTCAACTATCAACTGGGAAGACTCCTCATTTCTTGCTAGAACTCTGTTTGTTTCTTATCTCTTATATTCAAATTCACTCATCAACCTATCAAGTTTCTCCATCATAAAATCTGCTTCGGGGCCATCTTTCCTGCTCTTCTGGTCGAATAATATCCTGCTCCACGCAAAGTTCTTCATAGAGAACACCTTTGACCGATTGGAACTAATGCTTCTAAAACCCGTGATCTTTGAAGACACCATGGACATCACGGGCACGGCGGATGCATTGATCGAAACGTCTGTGAATACTAGTGAAACTGAGCAGGCCCCACATGATATCCTTCGCATCTCGACCAAGCACCAGTCTTTAAGAGCTCGGACCAGTGGTGATCAAGGCTTAAGAAGGAGAAGCACGCACGCGTACGTCGTTAAATGATGTCTCCAACATTTGCGGTTGCATACGTGCATGGCATCCCAATGTCAATTATAAGCCACCCTCAAACTCTGCAGCATGGAACCCTCATGCGCGCAATACTTCACCCGTGAATGGTCTCCCAAATTCCTGTTCCTTCTTTATTGAAAGTCAGCCTGAAACGTTCCATTATAATAGCCATGCATAGGGGCATTAGATTTCAAGATATCTCCGTTTTTTTGGACCACTGATCTCTATCACGATTCGGTGGCTGGGACGTGTATGCACTGCTTTATCACTCAGTTCGCTTCTTTTGCTTGGCCTCCACCCAGATAGCCATCTGCTTTGTTGTTTTATTTGAATTATTAAGCTTGCCAACGGAGACAACAGTTACACGTTTGACCATGGTTCCTGATCTCGAAAGCCTCGCTGAAGCATACAATCCACCTCATCCTAAACAAAAATCATAAGGTCATCTAGCTCGGTGTCATGTTTGGCCAATAGATCAATAGGTCTTCCTGGTTCTGTCGAGTACAAAAGAGATTCAAAATATCCAGCACTAGATTGAATCCTGAGTGCAATTGCCGATTTCCCATGGTGAAGCCATTCCCTTTAGTCTTGTTTGCCCAGTCAAATGACTCCATGAATTTTCCTCGTCCAAAACCTAAACTCCAACATTTTTCTTGAACCAAAAACCCGAAATCGAAAGGCCTCCTCTCGGGGCGCGTAGCTCCTTCGCAGTCGTCCTCGGGCACGTCCTCAATGATTCATCGTTGGTACGAAGCAGTTGTTCAACACAAAATATAGCCAAAGTTAGTGAACAATCATAATCCATGCTTATTTTTAATCAAAACAAGAAGAGAGGATTCGCTTAGCTTTTCGATGTTGCGCCGCTACCGTTAGGGTCGTGGGATAAAGTGTGTCCCAATAGAAAGGGACCCCCTAGACCCAGACCTCGTCTCCTCATTTTCAGTCTGCCAGACGGGGTTAAGTTTCCCCAGGGAATCGGGTCGTCCCTTCACATCCTTTGGATCTGCATCACGCGAGAAACGTTGTGCGGCTAGTACTTGCTTAACTCGAAAAACAACTGGTTCAGGCCCCTAGAAGATAGCCTTCAAAGCTTCCCAGCTAGACTGCGAGATCCCCCAACATTAGTCGAGCCTCTCCATCCCTTTGACCGAGAAATCTTGCAAAGACCTTCCTGGAGTTGGTTAGCAGTCTCCTCCTTGGTCTTCGCAATGCCCCCTTTTGACTAGGTAGATCTGCAACCCTCTCTCTCGTTGTTGCTCCGTTGACGCCATGAAGCCCCCTAAAGCAGCATCGTGGTTATGTGAACGTACCGCAGACCCATGCACACGTGAAAGATAAGTAATCAATAGATGCATGTATTGGGACGTCCGTGATTTGAAGCAAAGCCACGCAAGCTCGAATGCAGCTTCATCTTCATCCTCGATCTCTACAATAACTTCTTGCCTATCACCCACCTCATCGTCTTTGCCGCTTTGGTTGAAACTATTACCGCCGAGACCGTGGGGGTGAGCCTGAGACCGAAGGCCGTCCACGGAGTTGGAGACCGGCGCTCGTGGCAGAGGAGAGCCCTGGCGTGCTTCGCCACCAGGAAGTTGGCGTCGTGGACTTTCTCATCGCAGCTCCACCATAGGATCGTTTGGTTCGACTCGTAGTGCATTGCCGCTCGTCGATTACACAGCTCACACCACTTCTTCATCACCATCTTTGCAGGTCGAGGCTTGGCACCCGATTCGACGAAAGAACTCGGCGTTGCCGCCGACGTGGATTGTGTGCAGTTTCGGCTCTGCTGGGTAGATAATCATCATACGTATCCATGATTTTGAAAACTATATTCCTCCTGCTCCGAGATCATGCCGTCAATCATATCTCCTGCTCTGACGTTAAGCGAGATCTCATCGACGACGTGGCCATTGATAGATACTAGGCTCGAGCAAATTCTCGACTGGACACAAGCTCTGCTGATGCCTTATATCCGAGAGGGAATCCAGGCGTGGAGCCCGAGCTCACGGGAATTTGTGACCTCGACCGTCTCCTGAAGCTTGACGCTGGCGTAACTGCTCGATGGTGTGGGGACTTGTTCGTTGTTTTCGTGAGAATCGCAGTCGCTCTCCGCCGACGCCGATCTATCGAGCTCTTCCACAAGCTTCTCGCGCGGCGGCTACGCGTCTTCTCCATCGGCCATGAACTTGTGTAGGTTCCCCTTGCACCCTTTTGCCCCGCTTCCAGTAGTTATTTGCTAGCTTCCTCACATTCGCTCTCCTTCCGTATCATCCTCCCTTTTACCTTCTTTTTCCTTGCTAATCAAGATGTCCCCCGAGTGCCTCTGTTCTGGTATCCAGCGCACTCCACTTTCGGTGCCCTTTTTTGTTGTTTCTCTCTTTTTCTTTGTTTAATCTTTTCGGTGATCATGTGCAGAGATAATCCTGAGCTCCCTTTCCTTACCTGAAAGTTTGGTGAGATTCTCCACCTTCCACGTTCCCACCAGATATTTCAAGATGTCGGCATGGTCCTTGGCTGTCCATTCATTGAGTTGCTTGCAATTGCCGATGAATTAGTTTTATTCCAAGTGTTGGCTGAAACATCGTAGCAGTACACTTCATTAATGGCGTCCTCCCATAAAGTACATCTCCTTCTCTAACGCTTCAAACTCAATTACAGCCACGTTGTCCAACTCAATTTGCAAGGCACCATCACTCTTCTTGTTTACCTCAAATTGAATGTATCCAGAATGCCTATTTTCAAGCTTCATTAGGTCACCTCGCAATTTCATTTGAATTCCCCGCCACCGTAGACATCGAGAATCTCCAAAATAGATGCTAAAAATACATGTTCGAGCCTGAATCTCCTGATGATGAGCGGATCTTCTCCCAGAACACATGATTGAAAGGTGGAATTCCAAGCCGCGTTTGTGGTCTAGGAATGGCTTTTGGAGCAATTTTCTATATTTGTCTTCAAATAGTTCAATCACTTGTCTCTCACCACTTAGCATGTGATCCAATTGCACGAGCTTGTGTGGTAAAGCTTGTCTTCTTCGGCATATATTCTGACTGCTGAACGAAAACTCCAGTAAGGAGTTCATTGAATTGCAAAAGCGAATGCTTCGTAGCAGTTTCTCAATATGTCATACGCGGGAGATACTTCCGGGTTTCGCCATGGTACTGTAGCGGGATTTGGTGTAGTACTTGGGACGTTGAGACTGAGGAATACATTGACTCTATCCTTTCGACGTTTCTCGACTCGGACTAAGTTAACGATTTGGCGATAAATGTCCTTGCAACAAAGAACAAGACGAAATAGTAGCCAAGGAAAATGAATAGACTATTAGAGGATAATGTCACAACTCTTGAAATGCAAGAATCCAAAATCACAGAGCTAAACTGATTTTGTTTTACCTGAAAATGAGATTAACAAAGTAATTCTCGATTCCAGATCAATTTTTGCAGATTTTCTTTGGCCAAAATGAAGAAAAAAATTAAAAAACAAAAAAAAATACTGACTGCTTACTCACGTTTTCGTGGCCTCAAATGCCATTTTTTATTAAATATCTCCCTAATTTTTGAAAAATATTAAAAAATTACAAAAAATATGGAAAATCATTTTTTTGGCCAAAACAGGTTCCCTAGGCTTGGCCGAGGTCCCCAAAATTGATTTTTTCTTTATTGAATTTTTATGGATTTTTTTATTAATTTTAAAAAAATGATTTAAAATCAGGTGTCAACAGTTGTCCCTCTTTGAAAGGAAGCTCGGTAGAGGTTCATTCCAAAGATTAAATGACACCTGAATCCTAATTTACTCAACACAATGAAATAAAAAGAGTCGTAACATTTGATCTTTAATACCTCTCTGTGTAAGTTCTGATCTAGACTAGGTTGGAGGAGGCTTTCATGTAGCGGGGGAGAGACAAAGAGGAGAGTTTACTTGGCACTTACCTGCCCGCTGTGTGGCTGTTGCCTGACACGCTTGCTCTATTGAAAATGGAATGAGAACCTAAGGATTCGTTATAAGAAAACCTTAGGGTGGTCGAACTTGGACCCGTATGGTAGGTCACCCCATGATAGATTTTGAATGAATGGATTCTATTGATTAAAATTGAATTAAAATCTGACTCGTATGGTAGGTCACCCCATAGTATATTCCTAGTGAAAGGATTCTACTGATTAAGATTTGACCTGTATGGTAGGTCACCCCATGGTAATGCCTATAAGAAGGACTTGGTTTGCTTGTAAGAAGGATTTGGTTTGCCTGTAGAAAGGACTTTGATGCCTGTAAAAAGGACTTGGTGTGCCTGTAAGAAGGACTTAGTTTGCCTGCAAGAAGGACTTGGTTTGCCTGTAGAAAGGACTTTGATGCCTGTAAAAAGGACTTGGTGCTTGTAAGAAGGACTTGATTTGCCTGTAAGAAGGACTTGGTGTGCATGTAAGAAGGACTTGGTTTGCCTGTAAGAATGACTTGATTTGCCTGTAGAAAGGACTTTGATGCCTGTAAAAAGGACTTGGTGCCTGTAAGAAGGGCTTGGTGCCTGTAGGAAGGACTTTGGGTGCCTATAAGAAGGACTTTTGTATACCTGTAGAAAGGACTTTAGGTGCCTGTAAGAAGGACTTGGTATGCCTGTATAAATGACTTTTGGGTGCCTGTAGAAAGGACTTGGTGCCTGTAAAAAGGACTTAGTGCCTGTAGGAAGGACTTTAGGTACCTGTAGGAAGGACTTTGGAGTGCCTGTAGAAAGGACTTTTGGGTGCCTGTAAGAAAGACTTTGGTGCCTGTAAGAAGGACTTTAGTGTTTTGAAGGGTACCATTCTAGGATTTGGGAAGACCAAGAATTCTGCAGAAACTCAAACCCAATTTTTGTTGTCCCATCAATTTAGGAATAAACCAATGAGGCAAAGATCAAGAACACGAGAGTTGGCAATCATGATTTGATAAAGCTTGAGAACACGAGATTATATCAATCGTGAGCTGATGAAAACTTCATGAAAGCATGTTGATCATGAGTCGCAAGGGTTTAGAAGACTTACCTGGATCTTCTGAGTTAATGATCGAGGCATAGACAGACTGATTGTATCATGTCTGCTTGCTCACTTAATGACCTTATGTGCTGCAGTGGATTTGAGCACCCAGACAATCATCAGAATTGAAAGGTTCAGGCTGAAGATATACTCACCTGAAAATGCTTGGCGAGCATTAGCCAACAAGGCTTGTTTATTCAATAGCCTCTGGATGAATTTCGAGACCTCGGAGGGTAACTCGACTATCAGGAATGCACTACCTCTTAGACAGTGTCAGAGGTAACATGTGCAAGTATTTTTATCAATGAGTTCATCGGTTCATGCAAAACCATTTAGTTGAGTTTGCAATGATTAAAACTGTATGTGTATGCTCATAATGTGGATCATGCATGACTATTCTGTCAAGTTTGCATTTCCAATTTTGTCTAGGGAGGTTATCATGTCATGAATACCTCGAATGTAACCTGAATGGGGACTTCAGTCCAAAATGGCTTTCTCTCACTCTCGAGAAAGGCTTGTTTATCATGATTGTAGGATTTGAAAAGAAATCACTCAGCCTGACCATCATCGCATTCAGCGAGAGTCTGAGTAATCTCGCAATTGATACGATCGAGCCGATCTGGAGGTCTTGATTAGGACCGTAATGTGGGTTGGGTCAAAGGCTTATCAAAGGGGACTCATTTCGAGTCAAGGCCATTGACAAAAAAAAGTTTTCATCATCTGCTCCGGGTTTACAAGTCAAGAACCCTGCAAAATGAGAGAGAAATAATCTTGCTCGAACTTCTTCGAGCGATGCTTAAAGTCATTCAACCCTTACATTAATTCAAGCGCTCTAATCAGAAGAGACTTTCAAGGGTGGTAACGTGGGCCTGGATTTGGATCTGAGAAACAAATAGCTCGTTTTGGCTCAGAAAAATATATGAGAAGGGCTTGGTGTTGGTGATCATTGTAGTCTTGTCACCGATCTTTGACCTTATTGAATTTGTCTTCAATGAATACCACCATTGGCTGAGGGGTGGTGGTTCTTTTACACTTTGCAAACTGACTTCTTTGGGGATCCTTCTTCGGAAATTCTCAAAATGTATGTTCGAAGTTAGAAGTTCATTACAGATGTATAGGCATTGGCCTTGCTTTTGATAGGCACTTTGCTCTTTCTGTTCAAGATTCTTTGGAGTAGCTTTTGCTTTTCTTTTGGGAGCAGGCCCATTTTCTTTAGGCTACATTTTTTCTTTGACAATCTTGTGGCTTTGAATTTTAGCAACAAAATAATTTTCAAAAGATGATACTAGACATTACATGAAAAGTCTAGCATATGAAATGGGCTCATTTGAGAATTCTCTATTGGCCCAACTATCTTCAATTCTGCTCCTTGGGGGGAAGGCGTTATCTTTGCCTTGAAATGAGCAATGATCACCAATATGGGCTTGAGAAATGAATTTGCAGGCTCAATTGGGCTAGGTAAAAGATGAGTGTGTAGGATAGAGAAACGAATACTCTTCGTCATCCTAAAGCACTTGAATTAAAGTTCGAGTATCATGCAAAGAAACACTTGAAGATTGATGTTAGTCCAAGCAAGAAAATTTCTAACCTTTTTCATCATGATATTGCTGGAACTATCTTCATTTGGCTCCCGATGTGGGGTGGTTCTTGACAGGGGTTACAAAATGAAACCGCCGCTCAAATGGGTTGTCAATGGTTACCTGAAGTGTTTGGGATGGAGAATGAATGCCTCATTCACTTCGGCTATCGTATCTTTTGCGAGAAAACCTATTGTCTTGGAAAATGCGGAATTTGTTTTCCGCTCAACTCACTGTGGATTAAAATACAGGACGTATGTGGAAATGGCTTGCCTTTCATCGTCCTGTCATGCCCCATTATGTACATTCGATGCATCGTGTACAGTTTATATCCCCAGTCAAAATTGACAAATTGAACATGCAGAACAGTCATGGATAAATCATGGAATGTGTAAACACCATGCAAATATGATAATACAATGTACAAATATGGAAATTGCCCCTGGTTGTGTGGGCGGATCAAACACGTTGGGGGCATATTCCTCGAGTCGAGGAGTAGCTTGTTTCTGGTTTTACCTCTTTTCGATCCAGGATTCGCCATTGATTTCCCCTATTTCATCAGACAGATCGCATCATGCGATCATAACTTGGCCCCTTGGGGCTGTTTTCTTTGACGTATCAGATGTTAGTTTAACATTTCCTGTAAAAAGGAAGGAGACATGTTAGCCAGTATTAGAAATGATGAACTGGACACGATACTGAGTTACCCTTGAGTGCTTCGCGCAACTCCTTTACCAGTTTCACCACTCGGGATCTTCTCCGTGGGTATGTCAAGTTAGACATTTCCTGTCAAACAATGGATGAGAAGACGTGTTAGTCAGTATTAGAAATGATGAATTGGATATGATACTGGTTTACCCTTCATTTTGAATGCCTCGTACGATCCCCTTATCAGGTTCGCTGGGTTGAGTTTCCCTTGGCTTTGGCTAGACACTTCAACATTAGGCTAAGCTCATGACAAAATACTGACCTTGGTATTGCTCGTCGAGTATTCCCGTTTCTTTCTACAAAAAGAAATACGCAAAAAGTTGTTTTATTTATTTACAATACTTACAACATTCCCCACCCTAGGGATCGAACTTGGGATGTTTCGGACCACTGTCATTCCCCATGCCATCAGGTCCATTAGACCGTAGGTGTCCATGGAGGCTCGCTTTTAGGGGTTAATTTTCGGATGGCACGGTCTTGTTGTATTACGCTATGCCACATTGCTCCCCAAAATAATTTACAACCCCTGTTAAGAATAGGAGGAAATAATTCAAGACTCGAGATAATTATGGGTAACTTAGAACGATACAGAATTACCCATTTTTGATATTTGCTCGCGTTTTTCGCTCGTATTTTTCTTTGTTTGGAGCCGTCCATTCAGTGACATATCCGCGAATTGATTTGCCCCTAGTTTCATTCAACAAGAGGACTTCGAGTATGGCTGTGTTCTCGGGTCAGTTCGCAAATATCTGAGAATAAAGGGGTTCAATTTAAAATTGGAGTGATTGATGGTAAATTGGAACGACACACAGTTACCCGTCTTCGAGCTCGCCTGGGCTTTTCACTTGAAGTTTCCCTACGTGAGGCCATTCAACATTTCTCATTATGGCAGTCAGCGACATTGCCACAAATTGATCCACCCTGAGTCTAGCTTAAAAAGGGATTCACGCATTCGACGGGATAAAAAACAAATTATCCCTTGCCCTTGAATTAAATCTAGACACCTAGAAAGCTGGAAATGTCATACGCAGGGGAATTAAGCATGAAATGAAAGGTGCGCTTGTTCAAAGTCAGTTCTGCCTCTCCTACGCCTCTTTGATAATCAGCTAGTCTCGTGCTGGTTCAAGCATGGATGACCGATGTTTGAGAGTCCCTAATCAATAGCTTCCGATCATGGCTTCGGATGTCTGTCAACCTTAAACTGGTTGACTAGGGCAGTAAGCTCATCATCTGGGTAATCTCTTGAACCTTCCAGCAACTGATGCTCGAATTGGGCATTGTTGCTGGCAAATGTTGGCGGTAGATTTTTCATTTTGTCCTCGCCATGAGCAATTTGGCTTCTCGAGCTGGAGCCTTCATCATTACTCGAGAAAGTGTGGGGATCACCAACTATCCTGCTGCCAGAAACTCCTTCCATTCGAGGATTAGAGAAGTGGAAGTGCTTACGATAACTTCTTGTCTGATTCTCTAGCTGCGCAGGCGCGCTGATCGTAGGATGAATGCTAACCACGGGTTGGTGCTCAGACCAAGGAATCTGAATATACTGCCCCTGCGGTCTATACTTTTGAAGAGCATTTGGGTGATTTTGGGGGATACTTTGATTAACGCCTGGGGGATTGATGGCACGGTTACTAGCTTGGTTGATGATGGGAAGTGGCTGGCCCCTTGCTAACCTGCGGAATTTATGGTGGCGAGGAGACTTGACGTTCAGGCTTGGAATAGTCCCGCCTTGGTTTTCTTGATTCTGAACTGTATTGTGTTCTCTCACCTTTTTTCTGTACTTCTGAAGATAACTCGAAACATTTCCTTTAGTGAGTCCCTCTACCTTCATAATTTCCAGTATATGTTGCGGCCGTACCGAATTGATTCCTAGCTGCTGAACTGCATTAACAAACATACGATGCAGCTCGGGAGACCAAATCATCTTCTTTTTCCAGTTGCTTGGAACAATATTGAAGGCTTGATGATTGTTCTCTTGGTCGTGCAATTGATTCCTTACCATGTGCTGCCATATGTTTTGAAACACCCGAATCCTAACTAGTTTCGTTATGACGTTTTGGGCCCCATGTAAGACAGCCTTCATTATGGCTTGCTGATCATCGATTGCCGATATTACGACGACTGGCATATTTAATTCAGAATTGATGACTTCCAAGAGAGTGAAAATATTCATGTCAATCCCTACCATGGCGGTGAGGATGATATCAAACTGGTCACTACTCCTCCTTAATACTTTTAAGGCCTCTGTCGCTTTTGCTTGAGCTAAAACCTTATACCGGCATTTTCTTAATACGGTAACAAGGATTGACAGAGAGACTGGATTACTGTCAATGACCATGACCGGTAGACCCTCAGGGTAAGGAGCTTTATCAGCTTCGATATGGGTTGAACATGCCCCCGTTTCCCTAATGCTCGACATATTTCTGGATCTAGGACTGCCGACTCGAGACCGCCTCAGGATGTCTTCTTAGACTTGAGGGATCACGGAATCATCGTTGGCTTCTCGTAACAGGCTTTGAAAGCCGATACTTTGATGGTGAAGGTTTTAAATTCCTCTCCCACGAAAACTCCTTCCTCTCTATCTTTCTCCTGTGAGTTCTTGCAGATGAGCTCTCACTATCAGATGAGGACAAGTTCTCTCTCTGGCAATAGCAACGACTTCCCTCTTCACGGGCAGTGCTATTGGATTTACCGAAGGAGAAAATCTGACATTCAGCTTTTGATCAAAAGGGGAAATCCTTGTTTCTCGCTCAGTTTGTTTTCTTCTTCTTCTTCTTCTCTCTTTTTTTTAAGGTGGTGGCCCCCCCGAAATCCTTCATAACTTTTCTTGTGGATTTGTCGACACCCAAGACTGTAGATCAACAGTAAGCCCACGATTCTCGATTTACACGTCATTTTTCTCCAAACTGTGATCGTGTTTGGGGCACGAGATTCGATTTCTATCTAGGGTTGCTCGATGAAGTTGGAGTCCCATATACGATTCTAATACGGTATTTGCACATTCGATGGAAGGAAATAGAATTACCCCAATGCTTAACCCTAGATACCGAGAAAGCAAAAAATATCCCACGCAGGGGAATTGGGCATGAAATGAGAAATACATTCATTCGAGATTGGTTCTGCTTTCCTTGAGGGTTCTCTACCAATAGACTAATTTCAGAATTAGATTAACTCCGAATTAGATCTGGAACAGATGACCAAGGATTCACAATCACCGGCTTCGGACCATGGAATTCATTATAGATTCGGGGTTTCGCCAAGGTCGAACTAGTCCATCATGGCAACAAGCTCACCTTCAAGGCCATTCCACTCGTGGTATTACATGTCTCTTCCCTCGGGAGGTACCGATGTTGATCCAATGAGATCGGTTCTCCCATGCGCTCCTTGAACAAAACCTGATTGTGTTGGGAATTGATTTGAGGGTTGGAAAGGTAGTGGAGGAGGAATATAGGAGCTGTCAGAAACCAACGGCTCCTCGTCATTCTTCATAGCAATGGCGGAAATCTTTTCTAACCGCTCCTTCAAACGAGCATTTTCATCCCTCAGGCGTCGGTTGTCGAAATATAGCTCGGTAAAAGCGGTACGGCCACCACAGTTATGACAGGTGGTGGTGGCAAGAACGTTTGCCCAGAGCTTTTCATTTTCAGCCTTTAGAACGCATTTTCATGGCGTTCATACTGAACCTTCATTCTGGTTCGCTTATTTTGATACCAGAACTTGATCTGCCAAGGTTCCAGCCCTAACTCTTGACTCAGTTCCATTTTCTGTTTGCCATCCGGCATAGGACACGTTCTGAAGAAATCCTCAAGCCTTTGTATTTGCTCCTCAGTATGGCGACGGTAACGCTTCTTTCGTCAGCGGAAGGGCCAGGCTCCATAGTCTGAATCCCAGACATGGCCTCGAATTCTTCATTTCCAATGTCCAGCAAGTGGCGGTAGCCCTCATATATGTTGGGTTGAGACATCCTTGATGGGCTACTGGTTCCTCAACGTTTGCAGCTCTCTCTTGTATCTTTACTCTCTCTGAGCAAGCATGTATGCTTAAAAACTCTCTTCTGAGTATGGATGAAGATTACCAGGAGAACTCTTCTTTTAAAAGGCGCGGGTTCAGAAATTGTATCGCCCCTCTCGACATTTCTGTTTTTCAGACGAGACTTCACTCTGTCTACAAATGGAGACAATTCTTCTTTTCCGCTAAAATTTACTTGTCTCCCACTCGGCTCGTCTTTTTCTTCTTCTTTCACGGTAGGGGGGCCCTGTCGTTATCTCCAACGTCGATTTGCTGGCGAGTCCTCCAATAAAGACGAGTAATATCTCTCTTTCTGCCGAAAATTTCTTTGTCCCCCACTCAGCTCGTCTTTTCGTTCTTTCTTTTTTCAAAGCGGTGGAGTCCTGTCCAGCTTTTCCACAGAGACGTCGGGTTTGTTCGGTTTGAGGTTGCTGCTTGACTCGAATTTGAGCCATCGAGGGTGTTGTCGACAGAGAATGGTAGATAGGAAAACCTATAAGGACTGCCCCTGTGAAATCAGTATTTAAATTGAAGCAGATTATCGCATTCGCATTCCGATCATCTGCCTCAACTCTCTCCTCCTTTCTTTCGTATTCTGCTTTCAAAAATGGCCAATTCTCCTAACCATACCTTCTCCGCCGAAGTCCTGGCTGGGTGGGAGAGACTCTACAATCTTCTTGGTAGAGGTTACGCTCATATAGCCCAAAACTCTACCGCTGAGGCTGAAATCCTCGGTCTATTCAGGACCGTGGACGCTGCTTCTGTTGAGGGTACCCAACTGGGGAGGGAGTATTGGAACTTCCCGACCCCTCTTCATCAATTTTCTGGCCGCCTATAACCACGCTTATGAGATGGTCCTTGTGACTGCCGTCGTGAAAGCTCGTTACCAAGACCGGCACGAGCGTCTGGAAACAGTCACGTTTGTGGCTGATAATCACAAGAAGGCTCTCAAGTTTGCCAACGATCAGCTTTCGTGGCTGGCTTGTGAGAGGGGAAAGTTGGTGGACCGTCTGGCCTTGGTCCGAACTTACGCTGAACAGGAGCTAGGCAATATTATGATGAGGTGCAAATGCGGTTGGCTGCAGGAGAGACTTGATGACATTACGGCAGACATTGCTTTCGAGAGGGCGGCGATTCCGGACCTAAAGTTTGCCGCTGAGCATTACAAGGCCAGTATGGCTCAAGCTAAAGAGAAGTGCGATCGCCTCTTCTTTACGCTCGCGGAGCTTGATCCCGAGAACGCCCGGTGCACCTAGAGCATTAACTTCATGGAGAGTCAGCTGAGCTCCTTTGTGATGCTTATTAGTGCTCAATTTGATTTCACTTTTCCTTCTCAGTGAGTTGTTGTAAGGTTTGTTGGTGAATGGAATGAAGAGAAAGTTTCACGTGTTTGTGCTTTTCATTTTCCTGTCATTTCTTCGCCCATATAGCATGATAGGACGATTTACGGTACTGAAGACGTTGAGGCTTAACACTCTTCTTGGTGTTCTTGTTATCTGCTGTCGGCGATGATATCAAGGACATTGACGAAGGGTTCGGTGGCGGCCCCCACCGGTCACAACGCCATGAGTTAGTCGTGTGAATTATTGCAAATCGACCACTCGATTAGTGCTCTAATAAACAAACCAGGCTGCCCGTTGCGTGCCCCACTTTACTTCTGCCTATCTCTTTCGGCGTCCACTTGAATGTGTCGGTCGCCTGTAGAGTTGGGAGAAATGATTGCGGGCCATGCTCGGTAATAAAATACTGGTCCTCCGAAATCTTCCATGTGTTTTGAATCCGAGGAAGGTAAAAAGGCAAGCCTTTGTTCAATTTAATTAGAAAGGCGTCGCAAGGTCGGGTTCATAATCTTGCCCCATGGGTTTTGATTACACAGTCTCGGCTTTCTCAACAAAAATACATGAACCCTTCTAATACATTAAAAATGTCCCCAAGCCCGATCTGGATGCATTCACTACCCCTCATCAAAATACATGGCCCATACGTGCTGACTTATTGACACGATTCTGTCTCTGGGAGAATTGGCCTCTTCATATGCCCCTAGGGTTAACGATTTCTTCGCTTGCCCCCTAATTGTTATCAGCAACGAGCCCGATTTTTCTCACCTCGGGGTACCTATAATTTCCTGCAAAAGTAAAGAAAATAATCAGTATGTGATCCAATAGGGGTCGGCCCATGATTCCTACATTAGTCCAATTTTATTTTTCAATTTTAGAGAAAATTTTCTTAGAAAAACATGGGTGAACTTCTTAAAAAGAATTTTCTTGTAAATTTTTACAACTTGGAAAATGTGACAAAATCTCTTAAAATTTAGTAAATTTCCCGAAGGGATTTTCCTTTTATCAGAATGAATTTTTAGGGATGAATTTGTCAAGAAAATCTTATTTCTATTGAAGTAGAAAAATGTAACAATATCTTTTACTGGTCGACAAAATTTTCCTAAGGGATTTTTCACACTTATTTTTTCAAAAATGGGATACTAATTTGATTTTTATTTTCTTTTGAAAAATGACCTTGATGTTAAATTCAGAATTTGACCGACATCTAACATGGACCGACCAAAAATAAATACAATATGAAGTTAGAAAACTTACTTTCACCGTCAAAAATACCCTGTAAGTCGCATAGACATGCACATGAATCGTGAGTTTAAATCTTAGCCTATCTACTCTAAAAGCTGACAAATTGAAGCGAAAGACTTATGGCAAGGCGACAATCTCGCGCACATAATCAAGATTAGCCGTGATCTCACGACGTAATCAGGATTAGCCGGGCCTTCCCACTTCGGCTGCTCAAGCTAAAAATTAAAGGCACTGCTTTGGTAATCTTACCAAGCCTGAGGCCTAACTTTTAAACTCATTTTTGAAAAGAGGTTCGGGATTGAATCTGGGCTAACTTTCGACATGATGTCACGCCGAATGCTAAAACCAAATCACAATACCATCCTAAAACTAGTGGCCCAGGTCCGGCCATAGGACGTGTGTGATGTAGTGCTAAAGCGATTAAACATGCACAACAATTAAATGCAAACACCGCTTCAAAATGTGCGAAATTAAATAAACAATTCCACTACCAAGCGTGCAAAACAAAGGGTTAGTCAAACACTCCACCCCTTATAACTCCCACCTGTAAAACCATTTAACACCTAAAAGTCAGAATTCACCTAATTCAGATCAAATGAATTTTCAAGAATTTTTTTTTGCCTAAGTCCTCAATGTTCTTAAATTTTCAAAAATTAAGAACAAGTTCCCCAGCGGAGTCGCCAAGCTGTCGCGACCTAAAATTCATTTTTTTAGGTTAATGGATTACCAGATTAATTGATTAAATTAACTAACCTAGTTCGAGCTCTCCCAAGCTCTACCAAATCGCGACTTTGGTTTTTTGTTCAAATGATTTTAAATTTTGGAGTCGCCACTAATCGTTCTTGGTATGTCGATTAGAAACCTAAATAAATTAGTGGGAGAACTAATTTATTTCTGCGAAGATATTATGAGTTCGGGGACTTGGTTACGCTAGATTACTCTAACGCCATTTCAGTACCAATTCATGAAAATTCATTTGGGATGATTTGGAAAGATTTGGGTCAAACTGACCAGAAGGGTAAAATGGTCATTTTTTTCAAAGACCGAAAACTAAAAACAGGTCAACCCGGTTGAATGTGGGCATTCCTTATTTCCCACAATTTCTGAGAATTTTTTGCATTTTTCTTTCTTTTTTTTGATTTTTTATGACTTTTATAAAATTTTTTGTTCATTTCTCATTTCATTTTTTAATGATTTTTTTATTGTATTTTATGCGATTTATTATTATTATTATTTATTTTTAGACTTGGTCCGCTCGGCCAGAATTCAACATGGGCCTTAAGGGCTCAAGTCGGTCTAAAGAAGGGGATACCTATTGGGCTTAACCCAAGACCCATTTATTTCGCCCATTTCCTCTTTTCTAACGGGCCTGATCCTCATGCCCAAATTTAATCAAATTTTATTGGTAAGCCTGCAGGCACCAGCCCAAACGTAGTATCAAGCCCAAATATAAATCAGACTTAGCCTAGCCCGTACGTCCTCATGCGAAATTTGACCTAGATAAATCCTAAATCCATAGGCCCAGCCGTCGATAGCCCATAATCATGCCAAAGTACCTCAAACTGATAATCACAAACTAGCCCATAGCAGTAAGACCTAGCCCGAGTCTGTGTATTACGACGGTTACGTAATAAAAACAAGATTTGGACTGACCTCTGCTTCTTGATCTCGAACGCCTGCAGCTGGTGGCCCACTTGCTGCTCTTCCAGCTGCAGCAGCTTCGCCTTTATCCACCGTTTCTTCTCCCACGGGCTCTTGTTGCATGTCCGTGTCCTGAGGTCTCCACCATGAGAGGGAGCCTCGATGGGTTGCATGACGTCCCTATGATTAAATTTGACTGCACACTTGGATCTGGAGGTCCAGTATTAGACGTGGACAACAGAAGCGCATAGTCTTTATCTGAGACAGATACTTCAATAGCTGTTGTTGCTCCCCATTTGCCTCCAACGTCAAGAAAGTTCCACGTCCCATTGCTTCCAGCCAATGCACGATTCAGCTTCCCTTGAATAACCCTCCGTTGGCTCGGGATGGAGATCCTCATCTACATCTTCCTCCAAGAAGAGCATCCTGGACTTGAGGAAGTGGTTGAAGTTGTAGATGATGCCGTTACGAGGGACGAGGTCGAAGGAGGGGTCCTTGGTGTCCCAATGGCCGGAGATCATGAGGATGGCCTTGGGCCTCTGCGGCAACATTGCGTCCTTCCACAACGACATGAAGTGCCTCGCCTGAATCGATTCGTCCCTCGACGTCATTGGTGATCCATGCCATACGAAGAACGTACTCTCTCTCGCGTAATCAATTCTTCCTACTCCTCCTTTTATTTCAGTCCTTCCATCTTTCATCTTTTACGCTCCAGGAACCTCCTGATATGCTTTCGTAAGAGAACGTAAACAACACTCTACCAACTATCCATCGCCCTAAACTTTGCACTCAATTTCTAACTTATCGTGCAAAGTTTAAAATATGCTCCATGACACCTTTTTGCTCACTCCATGCATTTTACCTTTTATCCTCAATGTAAGTCCAAAGCACTTCGCTCCTCAGTCGGATTGAAAGGAAGAAAACGCGCTTTCCGAATGCTAGCCCGAGCCTCCTTGTGATCTGTAAGCATCCCACTATTACAGCATATATTGCATCTTGGTTCTCCAACCTAGAAGCTCGTACCGCAAGCCTCTATCGCAACCTCTCTTGAATAGCCTGGCCTTCTGACTCAAGTCTAGATCGAGAGTGTTGGATGATGATGGTGAGTTTAGCGATGAAGACGAGGACGATGAATATGGTTCCAATCCGTGTTCTCTGTTGAGCTCCTTCGCACTTCATATCTTTTCACTTAACCTTTCTGAAATTCCACCCATGTGCGATCTCCAGCAAGAAACTTTCCTCTCCAAGAACTGACAGAGGACGGGAGAGCTTCACTCTGGCATCTGACCGTGCCTGAAGAAGCTATGCCCTCCTTTCAGCAGATAAGAATATTTCTTTTTCCTTGGTTCAGAACAGCAACCTCCATATTCAACTTCCGAGTAAGCTCCTCAGTAGAAAGCAATGACTCTGAACTTTCACGAACCTGCCATTGGTAGTCAACTATCAACTGGGAAGACTCCCCATTTCTTGCTAGAACTCTGTTTGTTTCTTATCTCTTATATTCAAATTCACTCATCAACCTATCAAGTTTCTCCATCATAAAATCTGCTTCGGGGCCATCTTTCCCGCTCTTCTGGTCGAATAATATCCTGCTCCACGCAAAGTTCTTCATAGAGAACACCTTTGACCGATTGGAACTAATGCTTCTAAAACCCGTGATCTTTGAAGACACCATGGACATCACGGGCACGGCGGATGCATTGATCGAAACGTCTGTGAATACTAGTGAAACTGAGCAGGCCCCACATGATATCCTTCGCATCTCGACCAAGCACCAGTCTTTTAAGAGCTCGGACCAGTGGTGATCAAGGCTTAAGAAGGAGAAGCACGCACGCGTACGTCGTTAAATGATGTCTCCAACATTTGCGGTTGCATACGTGCATGGCATCCCAATGTCAATTATAAGCCACCCTCAAACTCTGCAGCATGCCCGTGAATGGTCTCCCAAATTCCTGTTCCTTCTTTATTGAAAGTCAGCCTGAAACGTTCCATTATAATAGCCATGCATAGGGGCATTAGATTTCAAGATATCTCCGTTTTTTTGGACCACTGATCTCTATCACGATTCGGTGGCTGGGACGTGTATGCACTGCTTTATCACTCAGTTCGCTTCTTTTGCTTGGCCTCCACCCAGATAGCCATCTGCTTTGTTGTTTTATTTGAATTATTAAGCTTGCCAACGGAGACAACAGTTACACGTTTGACCATGGTTCCTGATCTCGAAAGCCTCGCTGAAGCATACAATCCACCTCATCCTAAACAAAAATCATAAGGTCATCTAGCTCGGTGTCATGTTTGGCCAATAGATCAATAGGTCTTCCTGGTTCTGTCGAGTACAAAAGAGATTCAAAATATCCAGCACTAGATTGAATCCTGAGTGCAATTGCCGATTTCCCATGGTGAAGCCATTCCCTTTAGTCTTGTTTGCCCAGTCAAATGACTCCATGAATTTTCCTCGTCCAAAACCTAAACTCCAACATTTTTCTTGAACCAAAAACCCGAAATCGAAAGGCCTCCTCTCGGGGCGCGTAGCTCCTTCGCAGTCGTCCTCGGGCACGTCCTCAATGATTCATCGTTGGTACGAAGCAGTTGTTCAACACAAAATATAGCCAAAGTTAGTGAACAATCACAATCCATGCTTATTTTTAATCAAAACAAGAAGAGAGGATTCGCTTAGCTTTTCGATGTTGCGCCGCTACCGTTAGGGTCGTGGGATAAAGTGTGTCCCAATAGAAAGGGACCCCCTAGACCCAGACCTCGTCTCCTCATTTTCAGTCTGCCAGACGGGGTTAAGTTTCCCCAGGGAATCGGGTCGTCCCTTCACATCCTTTGGATCTGCATCACGCGAGAAACGTTGTGCGGCTAGTACTTGCTTAACTCGAAAAACAACTGGTTCAGGCCCCTAGAAGATAGCCTTCAAAGCTTCCCAGCTAGACTGCGAGATCCCCCAACATTAGTCGAGCCTCTCCATCCCTTTGACCGAGAAATCTTGCAAAGAACTTCCTGGAGTTGGTTAGTAGTCTCCTCCTTGGTCTTCCCAATGCCCCCTTTTGACTAGGTAGATCTGCAACCCTTTCACTCGGTGTTGCTCCGTTGACGCCATGAAGCCCCCTCAAGCAGCATCGTGGTTATGTGAACGTATCGCAGGCCCATGCACATGTGAAAGATAAGTTATCAATAGATGCATGTATTGGGACGTCCGTGATTTGAAGCAAAGCCACACAAGCTCGAATGTAGTTTCATCTTCATCCTCTATCTCTACAATAACTTCTTGCCTATCACCCACCTTTTCGTCTTTGCCGCTTTGGTTGAAACTGTTACCGCCGAGACCGTGGGGGTGAGCCTGAGACCGAAGGCCGTCCACGGAGTTGGAGACCGGCGCTCGTGGCAGAGGAGAACCCTGGCGTGCTTCGCCACCAGGAAGTTGGCGTCGTGGACTTTCTCATCGCAGCTCCACCATAGGATCGTTTGGTTCGACTCGTAGTGCATTGCCGCTCGTCGATTACACAGCTCACACCACTTCTTCATCACCATCTTTGCAGGTCGAGGCTTGGCACCCGATTCGACGAAAGAACTCGGCGTTGCCGCCGACGTGGATTGTGCGCAGTTTCGGCTCTGCTGGGTAGATAATCATTATGCATATCTATGATTTTGAAAACTATATTCCTCCTGCTCCGAGATCATGCCGTCAATCATATCTCCTGCTCTGACGTTAAGCGAGATCTCATCGACGACGTGGCCATTGATAGATACTAGGCTCGAGCAAATTCTCGACTGGACACAAGCTCTGCTGATGCCTTATATCCGAGAGGGAATCCAGGCGTGGAGCCCGAGCTCACGGGAATTTGTGACCTCGACCGTCTCCTGAAGCTCGACGCCGACGTAACTGCTCGATGGTGTGGGGACTTGTTCGTTGTTTTCGTGAGAATCGCAATCGCTCTCCGCCGATGCCGATCTATCGAGCTCTTCCACAAGCTTCTCACACGGCGGCTACGCGTCTTCTCCGTCGGCCATGAACTTGTGTAGGTTCCCCTTGCACCCTTTTGCCCCGCTTCCAGTAGTTATTTGCTAGCTTCCTCCCCTGTGGTCATTCGCTCTCCTTCGGTATCATCCTCCCTTTTACCTTCTTTTTCCTTGCTAATCAAGATGTCCCCTGAGTGCCTCTGTTCTGGTATCCAGCGCACTCCACTTTCGGTGCCCTTTTTTGTTGTTTCTCTCTTTTTCTTTGTTTAATATTTTCGGTGGTCATGTGCAGAGATAATCCTGAGCTCCCTTTCCTTAGCTTAAAGTTTGGTGAGATTCTCCACCTTCCACGTTCCCACCAGATATTCCAAGATGTTGGCGTGGTCCTTGGCTGTCCATTCGTCGAGTTGCTTGCAATTGTTGATGAATTAGTTTTATTCCAAGTGTTGGCTGAAACATCGTAGCAGTACACTTCATTAATGGCGTCCTCCCATAAAGTACATCTCCTTCTCTAACGCTTCAAACTCAATTACAGCCACGTTGTCCAACTCAATTTGCAAGGCACCATCACTCTTCTTGTTTACCTCAGATTGAATATATCCAGAATGCTTGTTTTCAAGCTTCATTAGGTCACCTCACAATTTCATTTGAATTCGCCGCCACCGTAGACATCAAGAATCTCCAAAATAGATGCTAAAAATACATGTTCGAGCCTGAATTTCCTGATGATGAGCAGATCTTCTCCCAAAACACATGATTCAAAGATGGAATTCCAAGCCGCGTTTGTGGTCTAGGAATGGCTTTTGGAGCAATTTTCCATATTTGTCTTCAAATAGTTCAATCACTTGTCTCTCACCACTTAGCATGTGATCCAATTGCACGAGCTTGTGTGGTAAAGCTTGTCTTCTTCGGCATATATTCTGACCGCTGAACGAAAACTCTAGTAAGGAGTTCATTGAATTGCAAAAGCGAATGCTTCGTAGCAGTTTCTTAATATGTCATACGTGGGAGATACTTCCGGGTTCCCCCATGGTACTGTAGCGGGATTTGGTGTAGTACTTGGGACGTTGAGACTGAGGAATACATTGACTCTATCCTTTCAACGTTTCTCGACTCGGACTAAGTTAACGATTTGGCGATAAATGTCCTTGCAACAAAGAACAAGACGAAATAGTAGCCAAGGAAAATGAATAGACTATTAGAGGATAATGTCACAACTCTTGAAATGCAAGAATCCAAAATCACAAAGCTAAACTGATTTTTTTTACCTGAAAATGATATTAATAAAGTAATTCTCGATTCCAGATCAATTTTTGCAGATTTTCTTTGGCCAAAATGAAGAAAAAAATAAAAAAAATACCAACTACTTACTCACGTTTTCGTGGCCTCAAATGCTATTTTTTATTAAATATCTCCATAATTTTCGAAAAATATTAAAAAATTACAAAAAATATGGAAAATCATTTTTTGGTCAAAACAGGTTCCCTAGGCTTGGCCGAGGTCTCCAAAATTGATTTTTTAATTTTATGAATTTTTATGGATTTTTTTTATTAATTTTAAAAAAATGATTTAAAATCTGGTGTCAACAATTTGCACTCTAGTCCCTGAGATTTTAAGTATTTACAATTCAGTCCCTAGATAAATATTTTTTTAAGTCTAAATCTCCTCACAATTTTTGACATACCTCCCCTATACTCAGTCGAAATTCACGGCATGTCAAATTTAACTTTATTTCTTGCTGCTGAAAATAATGCAAAATTTAATTAAAGTCCTTTTGCAAAATTAAGTCGTTCTGGGTATAATTGGACCAAGATGAAAATTTAGAATATTAGAGAACAATGTTACAACTCCAAAAAGTGAAAAATGAAAATAAATTGACTTAAATTGAACTTTTTAGGCCCGATCCAAGATTATGCTCATTAAAAAATACATGACCTCGAATTGGATTTTTTAAATTTATGATGGCCAACATCAAAAGAGATTTAAAATAAAAATATTGACTATTTTTATGTATTTTTCTAGCCTCAAATGCTATTATTTATTAAATATTTTCTTAATTTCTAAAAAATATATAAAAAATAAAAAAATATGAAAAATATATTTTTGTTCGAAATTGGTTCTCTAGGCTTGACCAAGGTCCCCAACATTAAGTTTTTTAATTTTATGAATTTTATATTAATTTTCCAAAATAAAAATACCAAAAAATACTGAAAGTATGAAAAATTATTTTTTGGTCAAAATTGGTTCCCTAGGCTTAGGCAAGGTTGTCAAAGTTGATTTTTTAATTTTATGAATTTTTATGGAGTTTTTTTTATTAATTTTAAAATAGAAAAGATTATTAAAAATAAGGTGTCAACAAACATGTATAGAGATGGGTTGCCTTTCATCATCATGACATTTCTCATTTGATATGAAAAAATTTCCCAATTGAAAATTTTCTCCCAATGAAGATGAGTGATGCAAGCTAACAACTCATGAAATGAACAATCATCAAATAGACGAATATTATAACTTAATTATGAAAATGTCGAAATAAATCAAGTATAATATTTCTTTACAGCATCAGAATTAATAGGACTAATAACATCAATTTCAGCTAAAATCAAAGCACCACCCGGGAGCACCTTTTTCATGACATACGGCCCACTATAGTTCAAAGCAAATTTTCCTTCTAGAAGAGGAACTATTGATATTAGTTTTTGTAAAACAAGGTCACTTACCTAAAAATGTCATGGTCAGACTTTCTTGTTAAAGGACTTCATAATTCTCTATTGGTAGCACTGGCCACAGCATAGAGCCTTGAGCCATTTCTCAAAATGAGATTCAATTGATTTATCCTCTGTTGGATCCAATTAGCTTCAGTCAGCTTAGCTTGAGAAATAATACGTAGGGAAGGGATCTGCACTTCAACAGGTAACACTGCTTCATGCCATAACCTAAAGAGTAGGAAGTTGCCCCAATTGATGTTCGGATTGAGATCCGATATGCCATAAGTGTAAAGGGCAAATGCTCATGCTAATCTCGATAATTCTCAACCGTTTTAGCCAAGATCTTCTTAATATTTTTATTGGCCGCTTTTACCACTCCATTCATTTGACGATGGTATAGAGAGGAATCCAAATGCTTGATCTTGAATTCTTTGAACAACTCATCAACTAACTGTTATTCAAATTTGATATGTTGTCAGTAATTATGGCTTTTAGAGAGCCATATCGAGCGATAATATCACAACAAATGAACCTCACTATATTTCATGCAATGACTACAACATATGATGCCGCTTCAATCCATTTTGAAAAATAGTCAACGACGACCAAAATGAGCCGATCCTCGTTAGATGCTCGGATTAATAGGGCCAATCACATCGATGACCTATATAGAGAATGGTCATGGTTCTGATAGTCGTGTGGAGGGACATTAATTTTATCTCCATGTGTCTGATATTTATGACAATTTTGAATATTCTAGATATAGTCACTTTTCAGGGTAAGCTAAAAATAGCCCAACCTCATGATTTTCTTAGCCAGCATGTGGTTGTTCACGTGTGGACCACAAACTCCTTCGTGTACTTCCATCATTAAATGAATTTCTTTAGTAGAATTGATGCACCTCAGAAGGACCGAATCATAAGATCGCTTATACATGCTTTCTCCACTCAAAAAGAACTTTGAGGCCATTTTCTTTATGTACCTTTGGTCAGATATGGTACTTTTTTCAGGAAACTCTTGCTTTTGGATGCAAGTCTTGATGTTATGGTACCATGGTTTGCCATCTGGCTCATTAACCACAACCATACAGTAAGCTAGCTTTTTCAATACCTCAATTTTCAATGGTTCCACCTCAAGCTCGTCGGTGACTTACAACATTGATGATAATGTGGCTAATGCATCCGTAAACTGATTGTGAGTTCTAGATAGATACTCAAACGAGATATCATCAAACTCATCTACTAACTCATCTAGATACTCATGAGAAGAGAGTAGTTTAGCATTCTTTGTCTTCAATTTTCCAATGTTCTGAAGAATAATTAAAGCTGAATCCTTCAACACTTTAAGTTTGGCCACTCTCATCTCGATTGTAGCTTGTAACCCGAGAATGCATGCTTCGTACTCGGGTATATTGTTCGCATAAGGAAAAACCAACTTCGCAGCTACTGGATAATGTTGCCCACCTGAGGATATTAAAACCGCTCTGGTGCCTAGTCCTAATAAGTTCACGGCCCCGTCGAAGTACATAGTCCAGGTATAATTATCTACCGCCATAATTCTGTCCTCAAGGTAATATATGTCTTCATTTTTCCTTGGATTTTCGGCCAGAACATCAGCTATGACTTGTCCTTTAGCTGACTTTTGTGACATGTATTGAATGTCAAATTCAGAAGTAAGAACCTACCATTTAGCAAGCTTCTCGACCAAGGCGGGTTGATTTAGCAAATATTTGATAAGGTCACATTCTATCACCAAAAATACCTAATAATACAAGGTATACTTCCGTAGCCTATGTAACACCAAAACTAGTGTTGCACACATCTTTTCTGCTTCAAAGTAATTCAACTCAGATGCTTTGAACTTTTTACTCAAATAGTAGATAGCCCGTTCTTTCCCATCCTTCTGACTTTCTTGAGCAAGCATCACACTCAAAGACTCGCTATGGATTGTGACATATAGAATTAAAGGTTGCCCTCGCATTGGCGGAATGAGCATAGATGGATTCATAAGGTGCTCCTCAACTTTTCAAAGGTTTCCTCGCATTTACTGTCCCATTTAACTAGTGCATTTGTCGCGACCCTAAAAATTTTTCGATCAGTGGAAAATTTTTAGGTTAACTGATTATCAAGTTAATTGGATTAACTAACCTAATAAGGACCCTCCCAAGTTCTACCGAATCGCAACTTTAGTTTTTTTTTCCAAATGATTTCAGAATTTGGAGTCGCCACTAATCATTTTTGGTAGGTCGATTAGAAACCTAAGTAAATCAGCGGGAGAACTAAATTACTTCTACGAACTAGAGATTATGAGTTCGGGGACTTGCTCACACTAGTTTATTGAAACTAATGCCCTTTCGGTACCTTAATTTCATGGATATCCTAATTTGGAAACTTAGGCTTGGTTTACTCCTAAGGCTCTAGTGAGGTGATCTCTTTTTATATTTTCACTTTTTAGGTGGAATGCATGTGAATGACACTTTTTTGGGTATTTTCAAAATATTAAAAATTCCCTGAAGCCGAAAGGGGAAGTGAGCTAATGACTTATGTGCAGTGTTGCGACCTCCAGCAGGTGACTCGGCCTACTCATTCTAGGGTCTGATGATTCAGAAATCAAATTGCGAAAAATAAATTTAGTAAATAAATGACCTCCAATAGGGGGGCTCTGCCTTAGCTTAGCCTACCATTTCTGGGGTTTAATGGTGCAAAAATTAAATTACAGAAATTAAATACAGTAAATAAAGGACCTTCAATGATGGATTCGGCCTTTGGCTCGGCTTGCCCATTCTGGAGTTTGATGGTGCGAAAATTAAATCACAGAAATAGAGGATAGTAAGTAAAGACCTCCAATGAATGGTCGAGCCTTAGCTTGGCCCTCCCTTTTGGGGTTTAATGGCGCAGAAATTAAATTACAGAAAAATAAATGACTGTAAGTAAAGACCTCCAATGGATGGCACAGCCTTGGCTTGGTTTTCCCTTTTGGGTTTTAATGATGCAGAAATTAAATTACAGGAAATTAAATGACGGTAAGTAAAGACCTTCAATGGATGGCCCAACCTTGGCTTGGCCCTCCCTTTTGTGGTTTAATGGTGCAAAAATTAAATTACAAAAAATTAAATGACGGTAAATAAAGACCTGCAATAGATGGCCCAGCCTTGGCTTGGTCCTCCCTTTTAGGGTTTAATGATGCAGAAATTAAACTATAGAAAATTAAATAACGGTAAGTAAAGACCTTCAATAAATGGTCCAACCTTGGCTTGGCCCTCCCTTCTGGGGTGTAGTGATACAGAAATTATATTATAGAAAATTAAATAATGGTAAGTAAAGACCTCCAATGGATAGGCCAGCTTTGGCTTGACCCTCCTCTTTTGGGGTTTAATGGTGCAGAAATTAAACTATAGAAAATTAAATTACAATAAATAGAGGACCTCTAGTGGGTGGGCTTTGCCCTTCCCATTCTAGGATTTGATATTGCAGAAATTAAATGCGGTAAATAAACGACCTCTAGTGGGTGGGCTTTAACCTTCCCATTCTAGGGTTTAAATCCTTTAAAAATAAAATACAACGAATTGATTCGACAATTTGAGCCAAAATCCATTGACAGGTCGGCTGAGAAGTTAATGAGTACTTAAGAGCTTGTCTAGGCCAATTTTGGATTTCCATGGAATTTGCCATTGATGCGGAGCTATCCCTTGCCTAACAAAAAATATAGGAAAATAAATTTGTGTGAGTTTTCCTCAGGGATTGTCAAATGAGAAGGCGGCGGGAACGGTTTTGCTGGACGTGGCCGACGCTAGGTACCAAACACGGTCTCGATTTTCTCTATCTGAGGATGACTTTCCTAATTTGAACTCTAACCAACTTGTGAACTAGGCTCGATGATCACAGACAGATGGGAAGGGAGGCTCACACACGAACTAGCAAGAACAGAAGCGGACCATGAGCTCAAGGACTGCAACAGTGACCACGGCTGAAATGGCAGCTCCACTTAACTTCGGTGGTAAAATCTATTCCAATGACTCCAGCATCGTGAGATACATTACAGGAGTGTAAGCTCTCAACTTGTGACCAATAAATTGAAGGGCGCCCGCCAAGCTAAAACCTTGGCCCCATGAACGATGGTTAAAAATGTGGAAAAATAGGCTCAGATAGAACCCCCATCAGCAACCTCTTGTAAAGTGGACAGAATCAGAAGGGTTGGGGGAGAGAGCAGAGGCGAGTTTGGGGCGAGATAGGACTTCGGCATTGAGTGTCTTACAGGGGAGGGCAAGTATGGAAGATCAAACTCTCTTCCTGTCTGAACCGTTGAAGCTGACAAAACATCGGGTAATGAACTTGAACACGATAGCAGTACACTGGAAGAGAGAGCCCGAATTTTTTTTTTTGCAGTTGCCAGCTAGTTTGCTCGTCCCCTCTGCAGCATTTGGGTGATGGGCTTTTTATCCCTCGGAACCAGGAACTCCCGACGGGAAGTCTCCTCATTTTTTTTATACATAGCCCCCATCTCCTTTTACTGTTGACAGATCCAAATGCGCCCCCAAAAAGAATAAAGTGGAGTTCACCTTTAATCATGTTCCTTTGTCCTCAATTGTCCACCATCTCAATTATTCTCCTCCAAGATGCCAGCGCCTTCATTTGGTCTCCTGCGTGGGTCTATCTGCAAAACAGACCCATTTAGTATAGTAATCATGTTTTGAGCAACACCATGAACCACGAGGTGAAAATCCATTTTCATGCCAATGTATTTGGCATACTTCTCATTAACAGGAGTCTCATCTTCTCTAATTACAACATCACGACCATCTATCTCTTTTCCAAACTCTGTCTCCAACAAATCTCAAAACTTTCTGACAGTAGCGCATTTGTGAAACTGTTGGAGTGTGAAAGGGACGATTTGATGGTAGACTCATATCTAAATGCCCCTCACGAAGAGTTCGATTGTAGCGTTTTATTAGCACCCATTTGTGCTATTCTTCTCGCTGCGTATTCCAACCGTCCATCCTGTCCCGATCCCCAATAAGCATCAGAAATGTTGAGATCTCTGGGTAAATAATCTCATCTATCCTCTTTGGTCTCTCCACCATAGAATATTTTATAGCAGTCACAATAGTAGGCCTCGTAAACCCGACTGCACTACTTACGCGTACCTTCAGGGTAGGGATGAGCTTTATTGGCTCAATTAGTGTAAGTTTACCTAGATATTCTGCAATCACGTTCTGATCTCTCCCTCAAAGCCATAAATTTTATTCATGCTCTTGCTTTCATGATTTCCCTAGGCGAGATATATAGCTGATGGAGACATGCACTTGAGTGCAAACAAGGTAAGGATCACCTCCACAGCAAATGATCCTTGGTCCACAAAGTCACTATTGAATAGGTAAGGATTCTCTTCTGAGGGAAGCCCATTCAACTCGAAGATATTCAAAAGATCATAAAACTGACCATGTACATCACCACAAACAGTAAAGCATTTTTCATGAGGAACATGATGGGTTTTTGTTCGCGACAGAGTATCAGAACAATCACGATAAAGAATAAGAAGAACGATGCACAAAAGATTACCCAGGTTCACCCCAAGATTAGGGCTACGTCCTGCAAAGAGATTTCACTATGTTTTCGGTTTACAGCCCCTCAACACGTTACAATGATCAGAAAAGAGAAAAATATATATCCCAAAAACGGGCCCAAAACCTAAACCTATAATAAATCTCTTAATATCGCACTATATGAGCCAACTTAAATAAAAGCCAAAACCCGTTGAGATTTCGGGGGCGTTGCCCCCGAGCCCTCGCCTGCTCACCGGCGAACCCCCGTCGGGAGGCGCTGCCCCAAACTCCCGCCTGCTAACCGGGCAGCGGGGCACCCGTGTAGGGGGGCTGCCCCCGAACCCCCGTATTCTGCACGCAGGTATCACATGTTGTTGGATAACATTTCAGTTTCCCTAAGCTCACGTGGGCGTACCCGGTGTGAGAAACAAGGGATCCCAAAGTATTCGCCAACTCCAATAGAACATTTATATCAATAAGAGAAGGCAATGACCGCAACATCTCTCTTGTTCGCAAGATAATCTGGAACGCGTATCTGTTGTGTAAGCACTTCTGATTTTTAAATTTTAAATCATCTTTTTCACAAGATCCACTGTAACGACATCTCCCTCTATTCTTGCACCAGAATACTGTGGCCCTACATCTAGGTCCACATCTGAACTCCTAGAAAAGAGGCCACCGCCATAACTCCACCAATAAGCTCCTAGACACACCAACAGCATCAGAACAACTGCAGTTGCTGCAGTTCCCACTAACACTACCACTGCTGCCACAATTGCAACTGCTACAGAAGCTATAGCTCTTGGGTGGGCAAAGACGATGAATTAGGGACCGTCTCTATGGAATGATAATCAATTGAATTTGCTACGGATCGCCTCTCAAATTGTGGTATAACGATTGCCCTTTCAAATTTGAGTTTCATTACTGCCTTTTCACGTTCCTTTAATTTCTTGCTTGCATCAAGATCATTCGGATGGAGTTTTTTTTTTAAACCTGCTGAAAATCCTTGAGCGCTTCTTTGAATTTGCCCATGGCAAGATAAGCCGCACCCCGTCTGTAATAGCCCTTTGAGTATCTAGGGTCGATTTCAATAGCCTTGGAAGCATCTTGTATGGCACTTCCATACTCCTACAGCTTAGAATGAGCAAGTGCCCTGTTGGCCCAGTATACAACATTCTCACCATTCAATTCAATTGCTTGGCTATACAGATCAATAGCTTGCCCATATTTGTGGGGTTTGAATGCTTCATTTGCTTGAAGTTTGAGTTCTTTAGCTCTTTCGACACTTGAATTTTGAGTTTCCATATTGGGCAAAATAATCTTATGTCCCACTTAATTAGGTGCAACAAGCCCACGCTATAATTTCCTCAGCATCTAGAGAGAGAATCTAATGATGCATTAGTAGAGATTGAAGCGACGTGCCGAGCCTAGAGACTGTAGAGAGAGGGAAGTTGAAGAGGGACGGGAGATGCAGAGAAACCCTCAATTACGGGTTGAATATTTCATGATTTATTCATCCAAAATAAATAAATAAAAATTAGAATAAAAATATTGAATGCTATTTTTTTTTTATAAATTTTCAAGTATTCTTCTAATTTCTAAAAAATATTAAAAATACGAAAAATAAGGAAAATTATTTTTTGCTCAAAATTAATTCCTTAGGCTAGGCTGAGGTTTCCAAAGTTGATTTTTCAATTTCCTTATTTTTTTTTATTGATTTGTTTTTATGAATTTTTGAAAATAAGAATGCCGAAAAATACTGAAAATATGAAAAATCATTTTTTGTCAAAATTGGTTTCCTAAGCTTAGCCAAGGTTCCCAAAGTTGATTTTTTAATTTTATAAATTTTTATAAATTTTTTTATAAATTTTTTTTAAAAAAAAAGATGATTAAAAATCAGGTGTCAACAGCATTCTTCTTGAGTAATCTAAAAAATGGCTTAGTAGTTTCGCTCAGTTAGGAGATGAATCGGGCAATGTAGTTTAGTCTGCCCATAGAACCCTAACCTCCTTGACCGTCTTTGATGGTTTGAGCTCACATATAGCTTTAACTTTGGATGGGTCAATCTAGATACCCTTGCTACTAACAAAAAACGCAAGCAGCTTACTCGAACTAGTGTTAAACTGTCACGCCTCGTACCCAACGCACGCGTAACATCCACCACAAGCGACGGTCGATGAGATGTGACATCTAGGACAATTGCCGACCAATTAATAATACTTTGAGCATACGTCAGCAGAAACGAGACTTCCCAACACACGACATACATTAACAGGGGTAGTGAAGAAAGAGAGAGAAAACCAATTATGTTAAGGGAACATCAACAATACATAAAATGTCGTTCAAGCATTTACAAAATGGATGGCTTTGCAAAATAGATACGCAAGGCGATTATAACACAAAAAGGAACTGGGGGTGGCGAGCTATCTTTCCTCTTCCACAAAAAAGACCATCCTAAGGTGTGACATTCTAGATTTAAGACCCATTTTCAGGATTTATTAACTAAATGGATATATTTCATTGATGGGCTTTAATTAAATCTCACTTAGAGCTGGCCGCTAATCAAAAGGGAAAGGATACTTAGGACTTAGACTTCTAACAGCCGTCTGTTGACCTGAGCATTTATTAAAGTCACTATTTAATGAATTTGGCTGCGAAGTGAGTTCTGATCTTGGATAATCGAATTCTCATGAATGTCATGGTTGAGGTTTGGATTCGGTAGTAGTTATATCATCAGGCCAGTCAAATTCAGGACGTCGCGAAGCAAGACGTTAAGTGGGATTTTTTTTACTAGTTTGCCCATGGCTTGTGACAAGCTCCTAGGTCATGGTAGTTATATTTGTAGTTATGAGAGCACGTTAGTTTAGTGAGATAGTTCGTCCGAGTTCGTTCGCGCTCTAGCTCGATCAGTGTATTTTGCATGAAACCCGAGGAAGATGTCTCATTGGTCGTTCCATTGTTCGTCACCATCAATCCATCATGTCACATCATCTATCAATTAAATTAAGGTCAATCATTCAATCTAATGTCAAATCCATCCATCCATCATTTCCGTAAAAATCATGCAACCACTTCCACTTAACCCACCCACTTTGGTCCATCAAAAAATAGTTACACTTTTGTCCTTTTCCTCATCATATCAAGACCATTTCTTTTTCCCTTCCTTACTTAACCATTTGGCTAACCCAATCACACTCTCTCCTCCCTCCCTTCCTTCCTTGGTTCTCCCTCTCAGCCATCTGCCTCATTGATCGTTTCAGCGTGCATCCAGAGGAAAATGGCTCCTTCGAGCTCATCCAAAGTCTAAATGACCTCCCGTTTTCTCCCACATAACTGTAAGACGAAGGGCTTCGAAGATCTGAAGGTGGTTTCCCAAGATCTACTCCACAGCCCCTTGAACCGAAGAAAAATCGTGACCCCTGTATAGCCCCGCTTTTAGCAATATGTGTCTGCATTGTTTCGTTGATTTCTGGAGCATTGCTGCTCTGATTAAGTTCAAATCAGCATAGGTTTCTTCACCTCTCTCTCCTCTTTCAATTTGTTCAAAAAACAGCTCAAGCGGAGCTCTAAATCATTTCCAGGTTCTATTTGAACTAGGGGTATGGACTGCCAACTTTTGCCGCTGCCTTCACCGGAGTCACCGTGGATCGCCGAGACTTTCCCTCGGCTTTGCTCGACTCTCGTGGATGACGCCATTTATGCCGTCCCATCCTGGGCACTGAACTTCAACTAGAGAAGCACCGCCCCTAAACCTCGCTTAAAACGTCCAATAATATTAGGGTTTTATGCTAGGGTTGAATTTATAATGGAAGTCGTGTTTTTGGGCGCCAATAGCATGAGATATGCTGCTAGTTACGTGCAATACTTACTGTCCACGAGGGTAAAATGGTCGTCTTGTGAACTCTAGAGCTAGTCTTGTGTACCGAGTTACATGTCTAGAAGTCTAGACAACTTGGGATGAAAACCGAGGCATAGAATGTGAGTTTCGTGTCCCGAGAGTTGTTGGTCATGTGTACGTGTATATTGGTCGCATATATTAGAAGCTGGTCTTGAGAGAAATATCATGTCTTGTGGATCGTAGAGTCAATCTTGAGTGTTGGAATGAACGCCTAAAAGGTTGAGATGTCTAGAACAGAAAACGAGGCTCGAAACATGAATTGTACGTCCTGAAAGCTGCTGGTCAGGTACGATAGGTCCTGGTCATGCGTGATAAAGCGTGTTTTTATGGATTCTAGTGATAGCCGTGGGTGCCAAATTATAAGTCTAGAGGTTTAAATGACTTAGATTGGGAACCAGAACCCGATTAGCAAGGGGATTATGTCTTGAGCATCGGAGACTTAATGTATGTTGTCGGCCATGTGATTAAGTGTGATGGTCGTGCATCATGTTAATTGAGCTCGTGGAGCAAACAATAATCTTGAGGACTCTAGGAGTTTAGGTAATTGATTATGTTAAAGACAAGGCCTAAAGTGAGTCCTAGAGCTTGTAACTCCCAAAAGGATGTCAAATGGTCAACATATGGCTGTGAATTGTGTGGAATAATGGCAGGCCATAAGTGGACTATGATGATTCCACGCATATTAGAATTGGCCATGAGACCCCGAATGTTTAGCTTGAGGTGTAGGCGACCTAGAATGAGAACCGAGCTCGGGAATATGAGTTATGGGATAAGTGAATCCTTTTGAGGACTTAAGATGGAGTCAGGAGGGCTAGTATGCATGTTGAATGGTATAGAAAGCCTAAGCTGGGAAAATGGGACAGGGGTAATGAGTTCCGTAACGTGATGCTTGACATTCGTATTTAACGTGCTTCAATGTGTGCTCGAACTCCTTAGACTGATTCATGAATGATTAACATGCCTAGTGTGATTTTCTCAAAGTTGTTGTCATTTATGATGAACATAAATTTTATGGCATGTGACATAATGTGATGCATTCCGTGAGATAAGGGTGAGGACGGCCTTGATGCGTGTTTATGTGGGGAATTTGGAGCGATAAGCGTGCCGACTTGAAGTGCTTATATGACACGAGTTGAGGCATGGTGCATCCTGATGTGTTTCACGCGGGGTAGCTTGAGTGATAAGGTGCCAACTGAGGTGCTTATATGACACGGGTTAAGGCACGGTGCTAGCCTGAGGCGTCTCATACGCGGGCGAGGTACAAATCTAAGGTGTACGATACGCTGGTTGGACTTGGTGCGTTTAACACGGTCAAGTGGTATTTTGATACTGAGCATTGAGCATCGAGCATTGATGCATGGCATGCATTAACAATAGACCTGATACGTTTAACGCAGGTCAAGTGAAATTCTAGAAATGTGAAATGAATAATTGTGCTTAGCATGCCTGCATGAGAATTTATTGCTGATAGTACGACTGTCTCATTGATGCGCATGTGTGCCTGACTGTCCCTGAACTTGTCTGATTGTGTTTTGTCATAGTGCTGTCGAGTTTGGTTGCTTATGAGAGATGGAATACCCTATAATTGCATGTTTAGGGCTAATCTTGTGTAAGTTTTATTCTAAGCCAGTTTAAGCAGGTGCTTGCTAAGTCTCTCGACTCACGCTGTGTGGCTAATCGCCCTTTCAGGTCCTCATCCCGGAGAAGCCCTAGTTATTTGGGTAGTAGCGAGATAAAGGAGGTTTAAACTATCTTGGCGTGTTTCCCGATTGGCTATAGTTTTTGTTAAGAAAGTTAGCGCTTGGCTATATTAGAATCTCAAGGAAATCCCTTTTGATGTAAATTGTCAAACTACATTTCGAGGTTTTTATAAAGAGATGATTGTATGATTGTTTTCTCTCTTTCTCTATCTCTTTTTTTATACATGTCTGGGTATGTGTGGCCTTCTGCTGTTGCGATAACTCTAAGAATCATTGGTTGGCGACAATTCCTGGGTGTTGCGAATTCTAAATTCAACCAATCGATCAGTCATAGAAAGGGGTGTTGCGTGGCCCGCCGAGTTTAAGGCGTGACATAGGGTCATTGGGATCTCCTCAGATTTGAACTTCTCAGGCTCCATCGAGTCCTCCTCACCTAGGTTTGAATCTATCACATTGGGACCCTTTTCCCAAAAGCAGGTCGCGATCCACTTATAGCTACATTCTACAATCTAATATGGTGGGTTTAATAAAACCGTGAGATACTTCTCAGTAAGCTCACCCCTAAGTCCCGCTCAGGACGTTACATACCATCAGATCAACTCCAGACATGCATCCTAGGCTCTCACAAATAGGTAACCAACATTCTCAGGATAGAAGTTCAATAACAGCAGCAACAGTAGACTGGATTGGGCATGCACAAAGTTTAACAATTACATCATCTAAACATGCAAGCAGTTCAGTAGGACTCATCAATGACAGATTCATTTTAACACGCATGCCATGTTCAAGCCTAATTTCAGTTCAGCGACATAATTCAATTCCCTTATGACATTTAAATTCGTGCTTCATCCATATACAACAGAATGACCAGCCAATCCAAGCATGCATCGAAGCATCACAATAGCTCAACGACAACAAGGTCAAATGCATGCACATGCTATGATCAAGGTTCGTTTCATATCATCAGCATACTCGGTTGCCATATGCCATGTAAACTCGTGCTTTAACTCGCATTCACGCCTCACTGCGCGAAGACTCGAGTTGGTGCATCTCCAATGATCCATGTGCTCGCATATACGCCTCTAGTGCGCAAAGATCTAAGCACACAATAACATCCCGATACCTCAATCAGCAAGGCATCAAAGTCAAGACCTAAGTTGGCACCCTTATCACTCTAGCTACCCCGTGTCGTCCACGTTCGGGCGCATCAGCCTTATCTTACCGTTTTCCCCATGTCATATTAGCGTATCAGGGCCTCACTCTACACATTTTCCCCGCATTATATAAGCGCATCAGGGTTCCATGTCACTACTAGACATTTGCCAAATCATGTTACGCTTTCATGCTAGCATGCAGAATCATAATTTCATAATATGTGCAACCAAGCATGTTCAGGCAGATAACTCAATGTAAATTACAGTCAAACAAATAAGGTAGTCATGCAGTCTAGGCAATCCTTTCAATATATAAACATATTCATGCTCGGCATCAAGATTTTGGGCATAACAAAATGTCTAAGCCAATTATTTCGTTAGTCACGCACAACTTTGCCCAAAGCTAGCCAAATCCCCAATTCGAGTCCTCAACATGCTCATTCAATCATCACCTCATGAACTTCATTCTAGTACACACATAGACAACCATTAAACAATTAGCCTCGCCCCTTAAATAGTACCTAGGGTCGTAATTAGTACCATCGATTAAAATTTAGGCTCGCTTTCGCTCTAATCACCTCAATTCGTGTTTTAACTCAATTCCAACTCAACGTACATCGCTCGAGCCTATCAAACGCAACCTCGCAACCATGGACAACCCCTAGATAACCTATTTAAAATGTGAACAGCAACACACATGAACAGTCAAAGAATGCTTAGACCTGCGTCAATTAGCACCTAGGGCTGTGGATAGTACCACCGATCACAACTTAGATCCGTTTTAGATTTCAACACCTCAAATTACTTTCTAAACCATCTTGGCTTTAACAATCGACACTTGAGCTCAACAAAGCACCATATCGCAGCCATAAACCATGTGTTCCCTAATATGGACAGCCCGCTCAAACCTTAAATCAGCCCAACTACACACTTGGCGACAATTTCCATGCAATCCTAACCTAATTTCCCATCATACTGCTTCCTAGAGTTCAAGTATTCCTCAAACCTTTCAAGACCTCACTTCCTAGCCATGAATAGTCCTAATTCGTGCGTGAACATCACACCGACACTTGAAATTAGCTCGGCAAATCACCCAACCTCAAGTCTCACGCAAGCCCTAAATCAATTTCTACTAAAAAAACATACTGGAGCTCGATCAAGGATAATCCAATGCCCTAGTCAAGAGTTAGAGGTCGGTTTACCTCGTAGACAATAAGAATCCAAGAGAGAGACGGTGGTGCAAGGGCGGCATAAGCGACACCAATCCACAAAGGCTAAAGCCGAGAGAGAGACGCCGAGCGAGCTTCTCAGCGGCGGCGGGAAACTCGAGAGGATTCTCGACGGTCCAAGGTGGCTCCGACAAAGAGCGATTGCTCCGAGGTCTAGAACATGAGACACGAGGGTTAGTGAGGGTATGGAGGTGCCGAAGAGCGGGCGGACGACAAACGGTGGCAGTGGAGTTCAACTATCCACGACTAGCCTTTGTCCAGCCTAGATCCATGAAAATCTAGCCACTTACCGATCAACCTACCGTGATATTCTCGAAGTCCAAGGTCTTGCGAACGCATGGGAGAAAAGGGAGGTCGATTTGGACCCCGTATAAGCTCAAAAGAGCCAATTTCCTTCGGGTGCATGCAGGGACCCACGGCGACGGGAGAAAACCTGAGAGAGAGAGAGAGAGAGAGAGAGAGAGAGAGAGAGAGAGAGAGAGAGAGAGAGAGAGAGAGAGAGAGAGAGAGAGAGAGAGAGATGGGGGTTTCGAGAGAGGTGAGAATGAATCGAGATACGTGAGAAATTGTGGGTGGTTGGTGGTAGCTTGGGAACGTCAATGATAGTTCAAGCGGCCAAAGGAAAGAAGAAAGAAGAGGAAAGGAAGAGGAAAAGGGAAGAGAGAGTAAAAGGGAGGGAATGGCTGAAAATGAGGAGAGAGAGAGAGAGAGAGAGAGAGAGAGAGAGAGAGAGAGAGAGAGAGAGAGAGAGAGAGAGAGAGAGAGCTTCTTAGTTCTTGAAATGGCTTAGTGGGAGTAGGTAGAAGTAGTTGAAAGTTGGTGGAACGTGAAAAGAAGTGAGGTGATGTTTGATGGATTAATAGATCTTTAATTGACTTGAGGTGATAGATGGAGATTTGATTGAGATTATTTGACAAGATCTTGATTGATGTGATGGATTCGATTGATTCAACAATCAATGCGACATTTTTCTCCAGTTTCGTGCAAAATTGGCCAAGCTAGAGCGCGAACGAATTCAGATGTGCCGTTACGCTGAACTGACGTTCTTTTTAAACCATAAATATTTCTACTAACTAATGAGGGAGTATATCGCAAATCAGGGAAAATCAGTCATTTCCTACTTATTGCCCTATTTCCTTAAGCTCCAAAGTAAATTGGCCAATTGCTGAACTATTTGGGACGACATCCAAATTTCCAAAATGATATTCACGAAAGTTCAATTGTCCAAGTTCGGAATTCGTTTTGTGGCCAAATTCATTAAACAGCGACTCTAGTAAATACTCAGACCAACGGGCAGCTATTTAGGAGATACAAGTATCGACTGATCAAGTCCAGTACTTTAAAGTCATACGTAACCTTTCCCCTTCAGTTAGTCATTTCGAAATAGCTAATTCCAAGTGAGATTTGTCTAGAGTGTGCTAATTATTGACACCTGATTTTTAATTATTTTTTTATTTTCAAAAATTAATAGAAAATCCATAAAAATTCATAAAATTAAAAAATCAACTTTGAGGACCTTGGCCAAACCTAGGGAACCAATTTTGACCAAAAAAATGATTTTTTGTATTTTCAGTATTTTCCGATATTTTTATTTTCGAAAATTCATAAAAAAAATCAAGAAATAATGAGAAAATTGCAAAATCAACTTTGGAAGCTTTGGCCAAGCTTAGGCAACCATTTTTGAGCAAAAAATAATTTTTCGCATTTTTTTGTATTTTTTAAATATATTTTTTAGAAATTAGGCAAATATTTCATAAATAATAGCATTTGAGGCCACAAAAATACATAAAAATAGTTAATATATTTCTTTTAAATCCCTTTTCATGTTGGCCATCGTAAATTTAAAAAATCCAATTCGGGGTCGTGTATTCCTTCACGAGCATAATCTCGAATTGGGCCTAAAAAATTCAATTTGAGTCAATTTATTTTCATTTTTCACTTTTAGGAGTTGTGACATTGTTCTCTAATATTCTAAATTTTTATCTTGGCACAATTATACCTAGAATGACCCAATTTTACAAAAAAGGCTTTAATTAAATTTTACATTATTTTAAGTAATAAGAAATGAGCTTAAATTTGACATGTGGTGAATTGTGTCAAATATTGTGAGGAGATTTGGACTTAAAGAAATATTTTTTTCAGGGACTAAATTGTAAATAATTTAAATTGAGGGACTAGAGTGCAAATACCTAACTCTTGAAGGATTATTTTGCAAATAACAAAAAGAAGAGTTAGTGGAGAAATTACAATAAAGAAGGGAAGATGGAGAAGAGAATATGGAGAAGAGAAGATGGAGAAGAATGGATGGAGAAAATAAGATAAGAATAGGGAATGGAAGATGGAGAAGAGAAGATGAACAAGAATGGATGGAGAAAATAAGATAAGAATAGAGAATGGAAGATGGAGATGAAGAAGAGTTAGTGGAGAAATTAAAATGAGAGATAAATATGGAGAATGGAAGATGAAGATGAAGAAGAGTTAGTGGAGAGATTAGAATGTGAGATAGAGATGGAGAAGGGAAGATGAAAATGAAGAAGAGCTAGTGGAGAAATTAGAATGGGAGATAGAGTTAGTGGAAAAATTAGAATGGGAGATAGATGAGTGGGTTATAAAAGGAAGAAGAAGTGAGCTTGAGAGGGGAATTTTTTTGGAGAGAAAATTTTGGATGTTTGAGAGGGTTTTGGGAGATTGAAGAAAAATTTGAGAGAAAGAAAATACCAAAAAGAGAGAGAATTTTAAAGATGATGGGAGTTTAAAGCTAGAGGGTTATCATCATCAATTTCTTCATCGATTAACATAAATCAAGAATTCATCCCAGATTTGAAGCTAAGTGTCCCTCTACTCTCTTTGATTTTTTAGTATAAACTAGCTCAAATTTTCTACTCTTCTCCCATTTCCCCATATTTGATTTCAGGCAGGAACCAATTATATCCATCAAGCACTTCTCATAATGCCATTGAAGTTAAGTACCTCTTTCATTGTTCTAATTTTTAATGTGAATTAAATCATATTTGCTCCATTACTCCATTTCTCCATATTTTTATGTCAGGCAAAGGACAACTCCAAATCAACGGTAAATCCCATGGAGGTGTAAAATTGGTGCTGATGAGCTCTTGAGTGCCCATTAAATTTTCAATTGATCCGTCGATGGACTTCGGCCCGAATTGTCAAATCAATTCGTTTTATTTTAAAGAATTTGAACCCCAGAATGTGAAGGGTAGAGCCCGCTCATTGGAGGTCATTTTAAATTTCTGCAATTTAAATTCCTGCACCTTAAACCCCAAAGGAGAGGGCCAAGCTAAGGCTGAGCTATCCATTGGTGGTCTTTATTTATTGTCATTTACTTCCTGTAATTTAACTTTTGAATCACTAAAGCCCAAAATGAGTAGCTCGCAGCACTGCACAGAAGTCGTTAACTCACTCCCTCTTTCGGCTTCAGGGAAATACTTAATATTTTGAAAATGCCAAAAAAATGTCACTCACGTATATTCCATTTAAAAAAGTGAAAATACAAAAAGAAAACACTCCACTAGAGCCTTAGGAATAAATCAAGCTTGAGTTGCCACATTAGGATATCCATGAAATTAAGGTACCGAAAGGGCATTAGTTTTAATTAACTAGTGTAACTAAGTCCCCGAACTCATAATCTCTGGTTCGTTGAAGTAAATTAGTTCTCCTGCTAATTTACTTAGGTTTCTAATCAACCTACCAAAAATGATTAGTGGCGACTCCAAAATTTAAAACCATTTGAACAAAAAACCAAAATCGCGATTTGGTAGAGCTTGGGAGAGCTCGAACTAGGTTAGTTAATTTAATCAATTAATCTGGTAATCCATTAACCTAAAAAATAAATTTTAGGTCGCGACACTAATGAAATACATCCATTCAATTTATAAATTTCGAAAATGGGTCGAAAATCTAGAATGTCGCACGAACATGTACTTGGCCGGGTAAAGGCGTAATTTGAACTTTCGAAGCCTTTTAAATAGCTTCGTCAGAGTTTTTATATGATCTTCTCCACACCGGGTCTTTACAATCATATCGTCGACATAGACTCGATCTCCTTGTGCATCATATCATGGAACAAAGTAACAATTGCTCATTGGTATGTTGCTCCAGCATTTTTGATGTCAAAGGGCATGACCTTATAATGGAATATCCACCAAGGAATAATAAATGCTGTTTTTTTTTTACTTTTTCGCTTATCAAGATTTGGTTATAACCTGAGAAACCATCCATAAACGAGAAAAGCTTAAACCTTGTTGTACTATTCATAAGTACATCAATATATGGGATAGAAAAATTATCTTTCGGACTGGCCTTGTTCAAGTCACGATAGTCCACACAGATCCATACACGACCATCCATCTTTCTTCAATACAAGAACTATATTAGCTACCTAAGTAAGAGACTGAGTAACTTCTATGAATCTGACATCGATGAGTTTAATGACTTCCTCTTCGATTGTTTTTGCCAACTTTGGCTTAGCCTTCCGCTGTCTCCACTTTTTAGGCTTAAACCAAGCCTGAATTGCCAAATTAGGATATTCATGAAATTAAGGTACCAAAAGGGCATTAGTTTTAATTAACTAGTGTAACCAAGTACCCGAACTCATAATCTCTAGTTCGTAGAAGTAATTTAGTTCTCCCGCTAATTTACTTAGGTTTCTAATCAACCTACCAAAAATGATTAGTGGCGACTCCAAAATTTAAAACCATTTGAACAAAAAACCAAAATCGCGATTTTGTAGAGCTTGGGAGAGCTCGAACTAGGTTAGTTAATTTAATCAATTAATCTGGTAATCCATTAACCTAAAAAATAAATTTTAGGTCGCGACACTAATGAAATACATCCATTCAATTTATAAATTTCGAAAATGGGTCGAAAATCTAGAATGTCGCACGAACATGTACTTAGCCGGGTAAAGGCGTAATTTGAACTTTCGAAGCCTTTTAAATTGCTTCGTCAGAGTTTCTATTTGATCTTCTCCACACCGGGTCTTTACAATCATATCGTCGACATAGACTCGAACTCCTTGTGCATCATATCATGGAACAAAGTAACAATTGCTCATTGATATGTTGCTCCAGCATTTTTGAGGTCAAAGGGCATGACCTTATAATGGAATATCCACCAAGGGATAATAAATGCTGTTTTTTTTTTACTTTCTCGCTTATCAAGATTTGGTTATAACCTAAGAAACCATCTATAAACGAGAATAGCACAAACCTTGTTGTATTATTCACAAGTACATCAATATATGGGATAGAAAAATTATCTTTCGGACTGGCCTTGTTCAAGTCACGATAGTCCACACAGATCCAAACACGACCATCCATCTTTCTTCAATACAAGAACTATATTAGCTACCTAAGTAAGAGACTGAGTAACTTCTATGAATCTGACATCGATGAGTTTAATGACTTCATGTTCGATTTTTTTTGCCAACTTTGGCTTAGCTTTCCGCTGTCTTCACTTTTTAGGCTTAAACCAAGTCTGAATTGTCAAATTAGGATATTCATGAAATTAAGGTACCGAAAGGGCATTAGTTTTAATTAACTAGTGTAACCAAGTCCCCGAACTCATAATCTCTAGTTCTTAGAAGTAATTTAGTTCTCCCGCTAATTTACTTAGGTTTCTAATCAACCTACCAAAAATGATTAGTGGCCACTCCAAAATTTAAAACCATTTGAGCAAAAAACCAAAGTCGCGATTTGGTAGAGCTTGGGAGAGTTCGAACTAGGTTAGTTAATTTAATCAATTAATCTGGTAATCCATTAACCTAAAAAATAAATTTTAGGTCGTAACAGCTTGGCGACTCCGCTGGGGACTTGTTCTTAATTTTTGAAAATTTAAGAACTCAAAGGACTTAGGCCAGAAAATTTCATGAAAGTTCATTTAATCTGAATTGGGTGAATCCTAATCTTTAGGTGTTAAATGGTCTTACAGGTGGGAGTTATAAGGGGTGGAGTGTTTGACTAACCCTTTGTTTTGCAGGTTTGGTGTTGGAGTTGTTTATTTAATTTTGCACATTTTGAAGCGGTGTTCGCATTTAATTGTTGTGCATGTTTAATCGCTTTAGCACTACATCACACACGTCCTGTGGCCGGACCTGGGCCACTAGTTTTAGGACGGTATTGTAATTTGGTTTTAGCGTTCGGCGTGAGATCACGTCGAAAGTTAGCCCAGATTCAATCCCAAACCTCTTTTCAAAAATGAGTTTAAAAGTTAAACCTCAGGCTCGGTAAGATTACCAAAGCAGTGGTTTTAATATTTAGCTCGAGCAGCCGAAGTGGGGAGTCCCGGCTAATCTTGGTTACGTCGTGGGATCATGGCTAATCTTGATTATGTGCGTGAGATTGTCGCCTTGTCGTAACTCTTTCGCTTCAATTTTTCAACCTTTAGAGTAGATAGGCTAAGACTTAAACTCACGATTCATGTGCATGTCTATGTGACCTACATGGTATTTTTCACGGTGAAAGTAAGTTTTCTAACTTCATCTTGTATTTATTGTTGGTCGGTCGATGTTAGGTGTCAATTAGATTTTGAATTTAATATCATCGTCATTTTTCAAAAGAAATTAAAAATTAAATTGGTGTCCCATTTTTGAAATAATAAATGCGGAAAAATTCCTTAGGGAAATTTTGTCGATCAATGAAATATTTTGTCATATTTTTCCTTAATACTTCAATGGACCTAAGATTTTCTCAACAAATCTACCTTGAAAATTCATTCTGATGAAAAAGGAAATTCTTTCGAGAAATTTGGTAAATATCAAAGAAATTTGTTACATTGTTTCCTAAGTTATAAAATTTGCAAGAATTTTTTATGAAGAAATTCACCCATGTTTTTTTTTTAAAAATTCTCTAATTTCTCATAAAAATTGAAAAACAAAACTAGACTAATCTAGGTGTCATGGACCGACCTCTCTTGGATCACATACTCATTATTTCCTTTACTTTTGCAAGGAATCGCAGGTACCCTAGGCGGGAGCAAAATTGGATTCAACAATACACCAGGAACAATATTGAGGAATACGATAGGACGGATAATTACTGATGCCTCAATTGATAAGCCTGGGGGCAGGCGAAGAAATCAATCCTTCCGAAGTCAGAAACGTGTCAATCAGTCAAACATGTACAAGCTTTGTATTTTGATGGGGCCGTAAATTTATTCAGATCGGGCATGGGGTATTCTTAATGTATTGGGAGATTCCTGTACTTTTTTTGGGGAACCAGAGACTGTATAGTCAAAATCTATGTAACGTGTATGTTGACCCGATCTCGCAATACCTTTCCGATTGAATCAACCAAAGGCCTGCCTCAATCTTCCTTGGATTCGAATAATGTTGATTGGAGAACCGGTGTTTTAATAATGGGCATGGCCCATAGTCATTTCTGCCGACACCAATAAGTTGACGCCAAAAGATACAACGCATGAGAGAAGCGGGGGCATGCAACAGGTGGCGGGTTCATTATTAGCATATTGATCGAGCGATTACAGCTGTATTAATTTATCTGACCAGTCACGGGCCTCACTTTGACCGGTGGGGGCCGCCGCCGAATCTTTTTTCCATGTCTTCGATATCATCATCAGAGAGGAGTAATGGGGTCTCGCCTTTGTCTACTAGACTGTAGGCCATTATTTTATGGCTACCATCTGTCGTGATAAGATAAAATGGATGCAGTCCTACCAGTCGAGGTAGAAATACGTTCTCTACGTATTCCGTCAGAAGTACAGTCGACAGTGGCGTATTGGATCCAGCAGAAGTAGATGACCTCGTCCTGCGAAGGTTGCTACGACAGGAAAAGTTTACTCTGGACTGCGGTGGCCCATAGGTCGTGAAGAAGATGCTTCCAAGAGGTGCTTTGATCCTAATTGAAATGGGTATAAGAAATACCTTAAGTCATTCATGCTATGCGGAGAAAAAAAATCGCGAGAAGATTAAAGTAGAAAGAAGAAGCTTTTCTTTCATTACATTCATCAAAGAGTATTACAACAGCTCACTGGGGAGGAAAAGTAAAGCCAAACTGAGCCCTGATAACCATTACGAAGGAGCTCAACTGACTCTCCAAACAGTTGATGCTATGAGTGCACCGGGCGCTCTCGGGATTAAGCTCCGCGAGCCTAAAGAAGAGGCGATCGCACTTCTCCTTAGCCTGGGCCATACTGGCCTCATAATGCTCGACGGCAAACTCCAGGTCCGGAATCGCCGCTCTCTCGAAAGCAATGTCTGCTGTAATATCATCAAGTCTTTCCTGCAGCCAACCGCATTTGCACCTCATCACAATATTGCCCGGCTCCTGTTCGGCATAAGTTTGGACCAAGGCCAGACGGTCCACCAACTTTCCCCTCTCACGAACCAGCCACGAAAGCTGATCATTGGCAAACTTGAGGGCCTTCTTGTTATTATCAGCCACAAATGTGACTGTTTCCAGACGCTCGTGCCGGTTTTGGTAACGAGCTTTCACGACGGCAGTCACAAGGATCATCTCATAAGCGCAGTTATAGGCAGCCATAAAATTGATGAAGATGGTCGAAAAGTTCCGATACTCCTTCCCCAGTTGGGTACTGTCGCGACCTAAAATTCATTTTTTTAGGTTAATGGATTACCAGATTAATTAATTAAATTAACTAACCTAGTTCGAGCTCTCCCAAGCTCTATCAAATCGCAACTTTGATTTTTTCCACATGATTTTAAAATTTGGAGTCGCCACTAATCATTTTTGGTAGGTCGATTAGAAACCTAAATAAATCAGCGGGAGAACTAATTTATTTCTACGAACCAGAGAAAATGAGTTCGGGGACTTGGTTACATTAGATTACTCTAACGCCCTTTCGGTACCAATTTCATGAAAAATCATTTGTGGTGACTTGGGAAGATTTGGGTCAAACTGACCAGAGGGGTAAAATGGTCACTTTCTCAAAGATCGGGAAATGAAAATAGGTCAAACCAGTTGAATGTGATTATTTCCTATTTTCCACAATTTCTGAGAATTTTTTGGAAATTTTTTGAGACAATTTATCCATAAGGGGGCAAAATTATCATTTTGAAAAGACCAGGGAGGGAAATCATCTAAAAATAGGATTGGCCAGTTGAAATGGCCCGTTTCCTAGTTTTTGAAGATTCGGAGAGTTTTCTGAAATCTTTCCATTTTTTCTTCCTCTTTTCTTCTTTTTCTTTCTTCTTTTTTTTAAGAATCTTTTCCAATTTTTTAGGATTTTCTAGGAATTTTTAATTAATTAATTAATTAGTTTTTTAATTAATTAATTTCAATATCTTTTATTTCGAAAATTGGGATCTGGGCTAGGCTTTTAAGCCTAGCCCTTCTACAAAACTTAAAGCCCAAAGGAAAACCAAAACAAAAAGGGCTAAGAAGCCCACATTACCAAAAAGCTCAATGAAGCTATTTCAGCCCATTCTCCAATCAATGACCCACTCAAATAGCCCATTCGCCCCCTTTAATCAGCCACACAGACTGGCCCATCTTTGAATAAGCTAAATTCTGGCAAACTATCCGTTGACGGTATGCGACTTACCTTTTTTTTTATTATTCTATTATTATCCATTATTATTATTATTATTTTGCTTTTGCTTTTATTATTAGTCTCCTCGTCTCAACCAGAGGCTGGCACACATTATGTTATTGACCAATCATCTCCCAATCGAAGAAGACGCACAATATAGGCAGAACAAAATTTACTTTGGCTGTAACAGCTGGCATCCTGCCGGAAATCAGAAATGGAATCGAAATCGAGTAGATTTTCATCCGATTCTTGACTAGATCAACTGATCAGCGGTCTAAGATTAACATATGCCAATTAGAAAGTTCGCTGACGACTAGACAACCCCTAAACAGAACCTACAGTAGCGACTTTCTGACGAGATTCATTTCTCAGCTTTAAACAATCGACGCCTATCCTAAACAAACAATAAGAATCTAATGGGATTCAAGCTACTCACCTGATGTTCCGCTCTGACTATGTAGGTCCAGAAACCAGCGAGTATTTTCCATGCCGTTGGGTCTTCTGGTTCACTACTCAACAGGGTCTTCATCATAAGCCTTGGTGCAGACATTTTGGCCTTTTTCAAAAGGCAACTCGTTGGAAAGTGGCCTTGTTGGGCTTGAGGAGGGTGCCTTCAAACAGTACATTACTCTCGGCAGTGTAGTAGGGCACTTCAGATCACACCCTCAGGAATACTTCGAACATTCTGTCGAATGTGAGTATCTTTGGACGAGATGTGCTCTCGATAATCGTCTACGCCTTTACTCAACAAGTAGATCAACGTGAAGAAGGACAGGGGGATGAAAAGGATGGTGATATATGCAGCAACGGCACAGAGCTTTCCTCGGTGGGACCTGAACCTCTTCTCTCAGCTCTTGCATCTCTCTCAACAGCAAGGTATAGGCGATCCAGACTGTACAACATCAAACCATACATGCACCGTGCATCATTTTCTAATTTTTGGTTGATGAAATTCTGATGCTACATGATTCATTTTTTCAATCTCCACCAAAGGTGACCTCCTCTACAGATGAGCAGCTCTTCCTTTTCAGTTATTCCTTTGTTTCTGCTGAGAGATAACTTTCCTGTACGAGTACCCTTCTTGAACCATTGCGTACCAGCGACATCTCAGGTACGTTAGGAAGTCGTCGCATAAGCTTCCTTGAATGTTGGAAAGCTCCCTCAGCGTCCTCATATTTCTCCTCTAGACGCCGCACTCATTATCTTTGCAAACATTCCACAGGGATATAGGCAGGTCTTGAAGCTCAAACAGGAGTGCATGTAGCAGCCAAAAAGATCAACCTGCTAGTCATCTCGGCCTCCACCTCAATTGAAGCTCAAACAGGACTCCATGCAGCAGCCAAAAAGATCCACCTGCCAGTCATCTCGGCCTCCACCTCACTCCTCTATATTCCGAAGGGGGCAGCGTGTTCTTCTTTTCTGAACATGCAGAAACAGTGCGACCAAACTTCTTGTTTATGCTAACATATTTCTGATCTCCGGTATTTATGCGGGAGCATCTCTCACTAGATGACTTGTACATGTTGACAGGAATGACTATCTCCTTGATGACCAACTTATTCTGCTTAAACATGCTCTCGTCAACAGTGCCCATGCCCTCGTCATCGCTGTTCGAAGAATTAGTCGCATCCGAGTCGCCATATATTACACGGACTCTCTTCATGTGTTTGAGATTTCTCATCACTCTGTCACCTCTCCTTAACTTTCGCGCAACTCGTTATCGGGTGTCACCATCTGCTATCAATACCGGTCATCTTCACTTACCGTTTCGTCTTCAATCGCATGGAACACGGTGGGATCACACGGCCTCACGCTCCGATCCAGCGACCGATTCCGCATGCACTGGTCGAAGCGCAAGTTGGGTTGGCATGCGACTGACTGGACTTCTTCCTCGTTCGGCTCGAAAAACCCGACACCTGGGCGACTACGGGTCTAGGAGGTCATCCAATCGTGGTGGCGGTTTTGGGGAGCAGTCCAGTCTTGTCTTTGACGTCAGTCAATGCCAAGAAGGTTGGCTAAGCTTTAGGACGGTCGTCCAGAAGGAGGCGCCAGATGCTCGAAGCTCCAAACGTGCCCATTCTTCCCTCAACTGTTGGAGGCCCGTAAATACTCCGACATCTTCCACATGGGGTAGACACAGTTTCCACCTCTCTTCAAAAGGAGTAAAAAAAAACCATCTTGCACTAAGCGAACTGGTCAATAGAGGTCGAGCATACGACCGGCACGGCTGAACGAACGCGAGAAAGCGGTGTGAGCTAACGCGAAAAACATCTTGCACTACCCAGTCTCTTGAATCGGCTTTAACGCTTTGAATCTGCCACAGAAAAGCTTATCCTTTAGTTCCCCATTAGCAAAATCAGTCACATGCCAACGCTCGATCTACCGTTGCCCGAGTGTTCCTTGCCAATCTCCTTGTGCTTCGCATATTTCTCGTCAATCGAACGGGTTCCCAGCTAACGTGCAGCTTGAGTCCTCAGCATGCATGCGGTGCGACCACGGCGAGAAATGAAATACTCAACTTGCTTGCTCGCTCCCACCAGGATTATAACTCAAGATATTGCCTCTGAGCTTGTAGTGGTTGATGATCCGGGTCGATAGGGACGGGATGCATGCCAGCATCAAGACGTTCACAAGTACGTCGATCTGCGAAGGAACGATTCTCGACCTGTTTTGGAGCTTATGGATGTAGTCGCGGATGAACTCGTTCCTCCCGAAGAGCCCGTCGGTCGATGCGAGATTACCCTTCGCGGCGGACGAAGACTACCCTGGGTCGATAAGTCTGCTCCCCGTATGCCCCCCAGCTGACTACACCCTTTTTTTTTTGTGAACTTCTCCTTGGTGATTGGTCCATCCGCCAAAGAGGATCCGTGTTGTCCTCCTTCCAGCTTCGTTCCTCAAGTTACTTAAATGGTCACCAGCTCCTTCAAGTTTCTCGGCATGTAAATTGGACCCGAAGAAGTTCGTAAATGGTCTTTGGATGATATTTTTCAGAAGAAACATCAATGGGAGGTCAACAAAGAACCAGCTGCTGAAGTCAAGCCGATCAACAGGGTCCATCCTCAGACCGAGTACTCGCCTCACCCCAAGTGATATTGCAGGTTATCTAGCGCGGGTCGTTCGCCAGACGACCAACGACATGACAGCATGAACGATGAGCAGCGAGCCATGCACGAACGATGAGCGATGATGACCAGTAATGAGGCATGCACGAACGATAGCGATACTTGCGGTCATCGTCTTTATCAGCTCATGGTAAATCATGTAACCAGTGATTACTTACCAAGTCAAGCTCGTGAATAGAGACGGTGGTGAGAGATGATGGGTTCCAATTTTCCAAGCCGTCATCAGCTCCCACTTCAGGTAGGGGGAGAAATGGCTTCATACCCGGACTGGTTACTGTGTCCTCACCACCTAAATGCTCTGAGTGGCTCCCTCTTCCTCCTGAATCTCCACTTTCTCCAAAAGAACTTCAGGCACGTTCTCAGTGATCCCCAGTCTTTCAGTCACCACCACACACTCACCAATGCTCTCCCTGCGCTTCAATAGCTCCTCCTCCGACATGGCGGCGATCGGAGCGGAACTCGGGACTGCAAGGCAGCCACTCGAAAAAAAAAAAAGCTCTGAGGGAACTCCACCCGTTTTTTTTTCGATCGAGACCCCCCTGCCTCCCCCTGAGTTTAATGATTATTTCCACTTTTGTGCTTTCCTCAGTGCATTCTTTCGGTGCCTTGTCCCCCACTCTTCTCTGTGTTGGCCGACATCCTTTCTTTTTGGCCCTCCTCAACCTGCCATTCTTTTTTATCCATAGGCCATTTCTCCTTTTTGACTTAGGCTAGCTGGGCATGTGATGGCATTTGGAGTATTGAAAGCTAAGGTACCCCCACGAAATGCATCTCTACGCTCCTCTGTACATCTGGGTCATCAATTGGACACTAAACGGTGTCGCACGTCAAGCATCGACAAGATGTCAAATACGGACTGGCATAACATGCTGTTCAAAATTTTTTTAAGAACTAGCGGTCGTCTTTCCTCAAAAGCAGGACCATAAATCGAGTTCAGAAAGTGTGCAACGCGCTTTGGGGAGAAAGGGTTTCCAGTGTCTGAATATATAGCACCATCCTTATGCTCGTAAGCAATAGTCAATGCGGTCAGTAGACAAAATTGTGTTTCAAAGACGAAGATGGCTTTGCCAGCTCGGTACTTGCCTAATCTCATTCTCATTCACCAGGAAGGAAATTAAGCCCTCCTCGTTTGGAGCCGTCCATTTTATCTCAGGTGATTTTTCAGTAGGAATTATGGGCTCCACTTGCAGTTTCCATGAGCCTTTTTTAGAGAGATCCCTTCGGAGGGGTCTCTTCCCCAGAGATCTTCCCTCAACGAAGATGAAAAAAATCTAAAAACCAGGACCCACTCTTTCAATATTTTTGCTCTTTCATGTTGTTCCCCGCATTTTCTGATTCCCATTATCACCGAAAGGAAATGGTTGGCCCCTACCCTTTTCCTTGATTGAGCTCTCCAAGGTAATTGCCGTTAATTCTCATCGAGCTACCTAACTTCAAGACTGTTAATTGCATATCGATCAACGGATTTTCCTCTTCCTTTGTCCGCCGTTCTTCGCACGCGTCTCCATCGCATATCTTCTATGCTCGACGGTTGTTATATTTTTCGCTTTGGTGGATTCTTCATGTTCACGTAAACTGGTAACACCCAGCTCCTCATGCTCCTCCACATGCGTCTCATCCATCCTCTGCGTTTGGCAATGTGCCATTTTTAATTCTATCACCTTGTCCTCCGCTCACATTTCCCATTAACTACCATTCAACCTTCAACGATATGCTACACCCCTTCTTCGGTGGATGGGATAACTTTGTGAATCCTCATTCCATCCCTTATCAGAATGCTATCTCTTTCTGCCAACGCTGGCAAATCGTAGAAGAATCAGCCTGTCAAATGATAAATCGAATTCGGAAAGCTGCGCGCAACAACGAAAAAAAAAAGAAAAAAGAAAAAAAATGCACCATAAGGCCATAAAAAATTTGGATAAATAGAGGAAAATGTCACGATTTCAAAAACGCAAAAATTGAAAATTATAGAGCTAAAATGAACTTTCTATCATTTTTTTAATTAATCTGAAAATGAGATTAACAAAGTAATTCCCGATTTCAAATCAATTTTTGCAGATTTTCTTTGGCCAAAATGAAGAGAAAATTCAAAGAAAAATGCCGGCTATCTTTTCATATTTTTGTGGCCTCAAACGCTAATTTTTATTAAATACCTTCCTAATTTCTAAAAAATATTAAAAAATACAGAAAATATGAAAAATTATTTTTTGTTCAAAAATGGTAACCTAAGCTTGGCGAAGGCTTCCAAAGTTGATTTTGTAATTTTCTCATTTTTTCTTGATTTTTTATGAATTTTTGGAAATAAAAATACTGAAAAATACCAAAAATATGGAAAATCATTTTTTGGTCAAAATTGGTTCCCTAGGCTTGGCCAAGGTCCCCAAAATTGACTTTTCAAATTTTATGAATTTTTATGGATTTTCTATTAATTTTCAAAAATAAAAATACCGAAAAATACTGAAAATATGGAAAATCATTTTTTTGGTCAAAATTGATTCCCTAGGCTTGGCCAAGGTCCTCAAAGTTGATTGTTTTAATTTTATGAATTTTTTTTGCATTTTTTTTATTAATTTTAAAAGAGAAAAAGTGATTAAAAATCAGGTGTCAACAGCTGCCCCTCTTTGAAAGGAAGCTCAGTAGAGGTTCATTTCAAAGACGAGATGACACCTGAATCCTAATCGACCCAACACCATGAAATAAAAAGAGTCGTGACATTTATTCTCCAATACACCTTTTTGTAAGTTCTGATCTAGACCCGGATTTGAGGAGGCTCTCATGAAGTGAGGAAGAGATGAAGAGGAGAGTTTACCCGGCACTTACCTGCCTGTTGTATGGCTGTTGCCTGACATGAATGCTCTAGCGGGAGCGAAATGAGAACCTAAGGATTTATTATGAGAAAACCTTAGAGTGGTTGAACTTGGACCCGTATGGTAGGTCAACCCATGGTAGATTCCTAAGGAAAGGATTCTACTGGTTAAAATTTGATTGAAATTTGACCCGTATGGTAGGTCAACCCATGGCAGAGTTCCTAATGAAAGGATTCTACTGATTGAAATTTGACCCGTATGGTAGGTCACCCCATGGTAGATTCCGAATGAAAGGATTCTACTGATTGAAACTTGACCCGTATGGTAGGTCACCCCATGGTAGATTCCTAATGAAAGGATTCTACTGATTGAAATTTGACCCGTATGGTAGGCCACCCCATGGAAATGCCCGTAAGAAGGACTTTGGTGCCTGTAAGAAGGACTTTTGGTTGCCTGTAAGAAGGACTTTGGTGCCTGTAAGAAGGACTTTGGTGCCTGTAGGAAGGACTTTTGAAAGCGGACCATTCCGTATTGGGGTTTCCAATGGAAGGGCTCCAGAGATAACATACCCTACAAAAAGGGTTTGTTCATGTGGTGCCTACAACTCAGGACTTTTGAAAACGGACCATTCCGTATTGGGGTTTCCAATGGAAGGGCTCTAGAGATAACATACCCTACAAAAAGGGCTTGTTCATGTGCTGCCTGCAACTCAGGACTTTTGAAAACGGACCGTTCCGTATTGGGGTTTCCAATGGAAGGGCTCCAGAGATAACATACCCTACAAAAAGGGCTTGTTCATGTGGTGCCTGCAACTCAGGACTTTTGAAAACGGACCGTTCCGTATTGGGGTTTCCAATGGAAGGGCTCCAGAGATAACATACCCTAAACGTCACCTTTTTAGGCAGACAGAAGAGGTATCGACTGAAAATTGATTTTTGGGTGTCTATCGGGGATCTGGGGAGACCAGGGTTCCCGATTTAACTTACCTTAATGGGTGCCATTCTGGGATCTAGGGAGACCAGGAATCCTACAGAAGCTCAAACCTAATTTCTGTTCTCCTGTCACTTTAGGAATAAACCGATGAGGCAAATATCAAAAACATGAGAGTTGGTCAATCATGATTTGATAAAGTTTGAGAACACGAGATTATATCAATCGTGAGCTGATGAAGACTTCATGAGAGCATGTTGATCATGAGTCGCAAGGGTTTAGAAGACTTACCTGGATCTTCTGAGTCAATGATCGAGGCATAGACAGACTGATTGTATCATGTCTGCTTGCTCACCGAGTGACCTTATGTGCTACAATGGATTTGAGCACCCAGATAATCATCAGAATTGAAATGTTCAGGCTGAAGATATACTCACCTGAAAATGCTTGGCGAGTATTTGCCAACAGGGTTTGTTTGTTCAATAGCCCTTGGATGAATTTCGAGACCTCGGAGGGTAACTCGACTATCAGGAATGCACTACCTGTCAGACAGTGTCAGAGGTAACATGTGCAAGCATTTTTATCAATGAGTTCATCGGTTCATGCAAAACCATTTAGTTGAGCTTGCAATGATTAAAACCGTATGTGTATGCTCATAATGTGGATCATGCATGACTATTCTGTCGAGTTTGCATTTCCAATTCTGTCTAGGGAGGTTATCGTGTCATGAATACCTCGAATGTAACCTGAATGGGGACTTCAGTCCGAAAGGGTTTTCTCTCACTCTCGAGAAAGGCTTGTTTATCCTGATTGCATGATTTAAAAAGAAATCACTCAACCTTACCATCATCGCATTCGGCGAGGGTCTGAGTAATCTCGCAATTGATACGATCAAGCCGATCTGGAGGTCTTGATTAGGACCGTAATGTGGGTTGGGTCAAAGGCTTATCAAAGGGGACTCATTTCGAGTCAAGGCCATTGAAAGAAAGTCTTCATCATCTGCTCCGGGTTTACAAGTCAAGAACCCTGCAAAAATGAGAGAGAAATAGTCTTGCTCGAACTTCTTCGAGCGATGCTTAAAATCATTCAACTCTTACGTTAATTCAAGTGCTCTAATCAGAAGAGACTTTCAAGGGTTGTAACGTAGGTTGGGATTTAGGACTTAGAAACGAAAAGCTCGTTTTGGCTCAGAAAAGTATATGAGAAGGGTTTGGTGTTGGTGATCATTGCAGTCTTGTCACCGATCTATGACCTTCCTGAATTTGTCTTCCATGAATACCACCATTGGCTGAGGGGTGGTAGTTCTTTTACACTTTGCAAACTGACTTCTTTGGGGATCCTTTTTCGGGAACTCTCAAAATGTATGTTCGAAGTCAGAAGTTCATTACAGATGTATGGGCATTGGCATTGCTTTTGATAGGCACTTTGCTCTTTCTGCCCGAGATTCTTTGGAGTAGCCTTTGCTTTTCTTACTCCCGACTCCCTTTTGTTTGGGAGTAGGCCCATTTTTTAGGCTACACTTGTTTTTCTTTTTGACAAGATGACTTTCAAAAATTGATACTAGACATTACATGAAAAGTCTAGCACATGACATAAGCTCATTTCGAGGGTTCATTGTTGACCCAATTTCTTTGATTCTGCTCTTTGGGGAAAGCGCCATCCTTCTTTGGAATGAGCAATGATCACCAACAAGGGCTTGTGAAATGAATTTCTAGGCTCAATCGGGCTATGCAAAGGATGTGTGTGTAGGATAGAGAAACGAATACTCTTCGTCATCCTAAAACACTTGAATTAAAATTCGAGTTAAATGCAAAGAAACACTCGAAGATTGATATTAGTCCAAGCAAGACAATTTCTAACCATTTTCATCCTGATAACTGCTGGAACTACCTCCATTTGGCCCCGATATGGGGTGGTTCTTAACAGGGTTATGAAATGAGATCACCGTTCAAATGGGTTGTCAATGGTTGCCTGAAGTGTTTGGAATGGAGAATGAATGCCTCCTTCACTTCGACTATCGTACCTTTTGCGAGAAAACCCATTGCCTTGAAGAATACGGAACCTGTCTACCGCTCAACTCACTGTGGATTAAAATACAGGACGTATGTGGAAATGGCTTGCCTTTCATCGTCCTGTCATGCCCCATTCTGTACATTCGATGCATCGTGTACAGTTTATGTTCCAAGTCAAAATTGACAAATTAAACATGCAGAATAGTCATGCATGAACCATGAAATTGTGTAAACACTATGCAAATGTGGCAATAATATGTACAAGTATGAAAAATTGCCCATAGCCATGTGGGCGGATCAAACACATTGGGGGGCATACTCCTTTTTGTTTCTGATTCTGCCCCCTTTCGATTTAGGGTTCGCTATTAATTTGCCCCAGTTTCATCAGACTGGATTTTATCATATGAACGTGATTTACCACTTGAGGTTGTCTCCTTCGACATGTCAAATGTTAGTGTTAACATTTCCTATCAAAAGAAAAGGAGATGTGTTAGCTAGTATTAGAAGAGATAAACTGGAACGATACTGGTTTACCCTTCATCTTGAATGTTTTGCGTGACTCCTTTTATCAGCTTCACCGGATTGAGCTTGTCTCCACTTTCGGTGGGCATTTCATCATTAGAGCCAATGTTGTGGCAGAATATCGACTTTGATATCGCTCGTCTAGTATTTCTGTTTCCTTCTGCAAAAAGAAATGTGCAAAAGGTTGTATTATTCATTTACAACATTCCCCAACCTTGGGGATCGAACTCGAGATGTCTCGGACCACTGTCATTCCCCATGCCATCTGATCCATTGGACCGTAGGCGTCCATGGAGGCTCGCCTTTAAGGGTTGATCTTTGAGGTGACTTGGTTTTGCAATTCCATATCTCGATTCTTTTCAAGGCAACTTACAATCCCTGTTGAGACGAAAGACAGTAATTCAGAATTTGAAACGATCAGGGGTAAATTGAAACGATACAAAACTACCCATCTCCGAGGCAGCTTGCGTCTTTTGCTCGTATTTTCTTTGTTTGATGCCATCCATCCCGTTGTAATGTCCACAAATTGATTTGTCCCCAATTTAGTTTGACTGGGGAATTTCATTTTCGGATACGACTGTATTCTCGAGGCCGTTTGCAAATTCCTCGAGGTTATTTCCGGTATAACGCTGAACCCGATTTTGCTCCTACCTAGGGTACCTGTGATTCTCCTGTAAAAGAAAAGGACATAATGAGTATGTGATTCAAGATGGGTCGGCCCACGATTCCTACATTAGTCCAATTTTATTTTTGCAAAATTAGAGAAAATTTTCTTAAAAAAATATGGGTGAATTTCTCAAAAAATAATTTTCTTGCAAATTTTTACAATTCGAAAAATATGATAAATTCCTTTGATATTTACCAAATTTCTCGAAAGAATTTCCTTTTTATCAGAATGAATCCTCAAGTTAAATTTGTTGAGAAAATCTTGGGTCCATTGAATGATTAAGAAAAAATGTGACAAAATATTTCATTGGTCGACAAAATTTCCCTAAGGAATTTTTCCGCATTTATTATTTCAAAAATGAGGCACCAATTTAATTTTTATTTTCTTTTGAAAAATGACGTTGATGTTAAATTTAAAATTTGACCGACACCTAACGTGGACTGACAAAAAATAAATACAAGATGAAGTTAGAAACCTTACTTTCGCCGTGAAAAATACTATGTAGGTCACATAGACATGCACATGAATCGTGAGTTTAAATCTTAGCCTATCTACTCTAAAGGCTGACAAATTGAAGCGAAAGACTTACGGCAAGGCGACAATCTTGCGCACATAATCAAGATTAGCCGTGATCCTCTACGACGTAATCAGGATTAGCCGGGCCATCCCACTTCGGCTGCTCGAGCTAAAAATTAAAACCACTGCTTTGGTAATTTTACCAAGCCTGAGGCCTAACTTTTAAACTTATTTTTTGAAAAGAGGTTCGGGATTGAATCTGGGCTAACTTTCGACGTGATCTCACGCCAAATGCTAGAACCAAATCACAATACCATCCTAAAACTAGTGGCCCAGGTCCGGCCACGAGACGTGTGTGATGTAGTGCTAAAGCAATTAAACATGCACAACAGTTAAATGCAAACACCGCTTCAAAAATGTGCAAAAATTAAATTCTAATTCCCACACACCAAGCCTGCAAAACAAAGGGTTAGCCAAACACTCCACCCCTTATAACTCCCATTCTGCAAAACCATTTAACACCTAAAGATCAGAATTCACCCAATTCAAACCAAACGAATTTTCATGAAATTTTCTGGCCTAAGTCCTCTAAGTTCTTAAATTTTTTCAAAAATTAAGAACTACGTCCCCAGCGGAGTCGCCAAGCTGTCGCGACCTAAAATTCATTTTTTTTTAGGTTAATGGATTACCAGATTAATTAATTAAATTAACTAACCTAGTTCGAGCTCTCCCAAGCTCTACCAAATCGCAACTTTGATTTTTTCCACATGATTTTAAATTTTGGAGTCGCCACTAATCATTTTTGGTAGGTCGATTAGAAACCTAAATAAATCAGCGGGAGAACTAATTTATTTCTGCGAACCAGAGAAAATGTGTTCGAGGACTTGGTTACGTTAGATTACTCTAACGCCCTTTCGGTACCAATTTCATGAAAAATGATTTGTGGTGACTTGGGAAGATTTGCGTCAAACTGACCAGAGGGGTAAAATGGTCACTTTCTCAAAGATCGGGAAATGAAAATAAGTCAAACCAGTTGAATGTGATTATTTCCTATTTTCCACAATTTCTGAGAATTTTTCGAAATTTTTTGAGACAATTTATCCATAAGGGGGCAAAATTATCATTTTGAAAAGACCAGGGAGGGAAATCATCTAAAAATAGGATTGGCCAGTTGAAATGGCCCATTTCCTAGTTTTTGAAGATTCGGAGAGTTTTCTGAAATCCTTCCATTTTTTCTTACTCTTTTCTTCTTTTTCTTTCTTCTTTTTTTTTAAGAATCTTTTCCAATTTTTTAGGATTTTCTAGGAATTTTTAATTAATTAATTAATTAGTTTTTTAATTAATTAATTTCAATATCTTTTATTTCGAAAATTGGGATCTGGGCTAGGCTTTTAAGCCTAGCCCTTCTACAAAACTTAAAGCCCAAAGGAAAACCAAAACAAAAAGGGCTAAGAAGCCCACATTACCAAAAAGCTCAATGAAGCTATTTCAGCCCATTCTCCAATCAATGACCCACTCAAATAGCCCATTCGCCCCCTTTAATCAGCCACACAGACTGGCCCATCTTTGAATAAGCTAAATTCTGGCAAACTATCCGTTGACGGTATGCGACTTACCTTTTTTTTTATTATTCTATTATTATCCATTATTATTATTATTATTTTGCTTTTGCTTTTATTATTAGTCTCCTCGTCTCAACCAGAGGCTGGCACACATTATGTTATTGACCAATCATCTCCCAATCGAAGAAGACGCACAATATAGGCAGAACAAAATTTACTTTGGCTGTAACAGCTGGCATCCTGCCGGAAATCAGAAATGGAATCGAAATCGAGTAGATTTTCATCCGATTCTTGACTAGATCAACTTATCAGCGGTCTAAGATTAACATATGCCAATTAGAAAGTTCGCTGACGACTAGACAACCCCTAAACAGAACCTACAGTAGCGACTTTCTGACGAGATTCATTTCTCAGCTTTAAACAATCGACGCTTATCCTAAACAAACAATAAGAATCTAATGGGATTCAAGCTACTCACCTGATGTTCCGCTCTGACTATGTAGGTCCAGAAACCAGCGAGTATTTTCCATGCCGTTGGGTCTTCTGGTTCACTACTCAACAGGGTCTTCATCATAAGCCTTGGTACAGACATTTTGGCCTTTTTCAAAAGGCAACTCGTTGGAAAGTGGCCTTGTTGGGCTTGAGGAGGGTGCCTTCAAACAGTACATTACTCTCGGCAGTGTAGTAGGGCACTTCAGATCACACCCTCAGGAATACTTCGAACATTCTGTCGAATGTGAGTATCTTTGGACGAGATGTGCTCTCGATAATCGTCTACGCCTTTACTCGACAAGTAGATCAACGTGAAGAAGGACAGGGGGATGAAAAGGATGGTGATATATGCAGCAACGGCACGGAGCTTTCCTCGGTGGGACCTGAACCTCTTCTCTCAGCTCTTGCATCTCTCTCAACAGCAAGGTATAGGCGATCCAGACTGTACAACATCAAACCATACATGCACCGTGCATCATTTTCTAATTTTTGGTTGATGAAATTCTGATGCTACATGATTCATTTTTTCAATCTCCACCAAAGGTGACCTCCTCTACAGATGAGCAGCTCTTCCTTTTCAGTTATTCCTTTGTTTCTGCTGAGAGATAACTTTCCTGTACGAGTACCCTTCTTGAACCATTGCGTACCAGCGACATCTCAGGTACGTTAGGAAGTCGTCGCATAAGCTTCCTTGAATGTTGGAAAGCTCCCTCAGCATCCTCATATTTCTCCTCTAGACGCCGCACTCATTATCTTTGCAAACATTCCACAGGGATATAGGCAGGTCTTGAAGCTCAAACAGGAGTGCATGTAGCAGCCAAAAAGATCAACTTGCTAGTCATCTCGGCCTCCACCTCAATTGAAGCTCAAACAGGACTCCATGCAGCAGCCAAAAAGATCCACCTGCCAGTCATCTCGGCCTCCACCTCACTCCTCTATATTCCGAAGGGGGCAGCGTGTTCTTCTTTTCTGAACATGCAGAAACAGTGCGACCAAACTTCTTGTTTATGCTGACATATTTCTGATCTCCGGTATTTATGCGGGAGCATCACTCTCTAGATGACTTGTACATGTTGACAGGAATGACTATCTCCTTGATGACCAACTTATTCTGCTTAAACATGCTCTCGTCAACAATGCCCATGCCCTCGTCATCGCTGTTCGAAGAATTAGTCGCATCCGAGTCGCCATATATTACACGGACTCTCTTCATGTGTTTGAGATTTCTCATCACTCTGTCACCTCTCCTTAACTTTCGCGCAACTCGTTATCGGGTGTCACCATCTGCTATCAATACCGGTCATCTTCACTTACCGTTTCGTCTTCAATCGCATGGAACACGGTGGGATCACACGGCCTCACGCTCCGATCCAGCGACCGATTCCGCATGCACTGGTCGAAGCGCAAGTTGGGTTGGCATGCGACTGACTCGACTTCTTCCTCGTTCGGCTCGAAAAACCCGACACCTGGGCGACTACGGGTCTAGGAGGTCATCCAATCGTGGTGGCGGTTTTGGGGAGCAGTCCAGTCTTGTCTTTGACGTCAGTCAATGCCAAGAAGGTTGGCTAAGCTTTAGGACGGTCGTCCAGAAGGAGGCGCCAGATGCTCGAAGCTCCAAACGTGCCCATTCTTCCCTCAACTGTTGGAGGCCCGTAAATACTCCGACATCTTCCACATGGGCAGACACAGTTTCCACCTCTCTTCAAAAGGAGTAAAAAAAAACCATCTTGCACTAAGCGAACTGGTCAATAGAGGTCGAGCATACGACCGGCACGGCTGAACGAACGCGAGAAAGCGGTGTGAGCTAACGCGAAAAACATCTTGCACTACCCAGTCTCTTGAATCGGCTTTAACGCTTTGAATCTGCCACAGAAAAGCTTATCCTTTAGTTCCCCATTAGCAAAATCAGTCACATGCCAACGCTCGATCTACCGTTGCCCGAGTGTTCCTTGCCAATCTCCTTGTGCTTCGCATATTTCTCGTCAATCGAACGGGTTCCCAGCTAACGTGCAGCTTGAGTCCTCAGCATGCATGCGGTGCGACCACGGCGAGAAATGAAATACTCAACTTGCTTGCTCTCTCCCACCAGGATTATAACTCAAGATATTGCCTCTGAGCTTGTAGTGGTTGATGATCCGGGTCGATAGGGACGGGATGCATGCCAGCATCAAGACGTTCACAAGTACGTCGATCTGCGAAGGAACGATTCTCGACCTGTTTTGGAGCTTATGGATGTAGTGGCGGACGAACTCGTTCCTCTCGAAGAGCCCGTCGGTCGATGCGAGATTACCCTTCGCGGCGGACGAAGACTACCCTGGGTCGATAAGTCTGCTCCCCGTATGCCCCCCAGCTGACTACACCCTTTTTTTTTTGTGAACTTCTCCTTGGTGATTGGTCCATCCGCCAAAGAGGATCCGTGTTGTCCTCCTTCCAGCTTCGTTCCTCAAGTTACTTAAATGGTCACCAGCTCCTTCAAGTTTCTTGGCATGTAAATTGGACCCGAAGAAGTTCGTAAATGGTCTTTGGATGATATTTTTCAGAAGAAACATCAATGGGAGGTCAACAAAGAACCAGCTGCTGAAGTCAAGCCGATCAACAGGGTCCATCCTCAGACCGAGTACTCGCCTCACCCCAAGTGATATTGCAGGTTATCTAGCGCGGGTCGTTCGCCAGACGACCAACGACATGACAGCATGAACGATGAGCAGCGAGCCATGCACGAACGATGAGCGATGATGACCAGTAATGAGGCATGCACGAACGATAGCGATACTTGCGGTCATCGTCTTTATCAGCTCATGGTAAATCATGTAACCAGTGATTACTTACCAAGTCAAGCTCGTGAATAGAGACGGTGGTGAGAGATGATGGGTTCCAATTTTCCAAGCCGTCATCAGCTCCCACTTCAGGTAGGGGGAGAAATGGCTTCATACCCGGACTGGTTACTGTGTCCTCACCACCTAAATGCTCTGAGTGGCTCCCTCTTCCTCCTGAATCTCCACTTTCTCCAAAAGAACTTCAGGCACGTTCTCAGTGATCCCCAGTCTTTCAGTCACCACCACACACTCACCAATGCTCTCCCTGCGCTTCAATAGCTCCTCCTCCGACATGGCGGCGATCGGAGCGGAACTCGGGACTGCAAGGCAGCCACTCGAAAAAAAAAAAGCTCTGAGGGAACTCCACCCGTTTTTTTTTCGATCGAGACCCCCCTGCCTCCCCCTGAGTTTAATGATTATTTCCACTTTTGTGCTTTCCTCAGTGCATTCTTTCGGTGCCTTGTCCCCCACTCTTCTCTGTGTTGGCCGACATCCTTTCTTTTTGGCCCTCCTCAACCTGCCATTCTTTTTGATCCATAGGCCATTTCTCCTTTTTGACTTAGGCTAGCTGGGCATGTGATGGCATTTGGAGTATTGAAAGCTAAGGTACCCCCACGAAATGCATCTCTACGCTCCTCTGTACATCTGGGTCATCAATTGGACACTAAACGGTGTCGCACGTCAAGCATCGACAAGATGTCAAATACGGACTGGCATAACATGCTGTTCAAAATTTTTTTAAGAACTAGCGGTCGTCTTTCCTCAAAAGCAGGACCATAAATCGAGTTCAGAAAGTGTGCAACGCGCTTTGGGGAGAAAGGGTTTCCAGTGTCTGAATATATAGCACCATCCTTATGCTCGTAAGCAATAGTCAATGCGGTCAGTAGACAAAATTGTGTTTCAAAGGCGAAGATGGCTTTGCCAGCTCGGTACTTGCCTAATCTCATTCTCATTCACCAGGAAGGAAATTAAGCCCTCCTCGTTTGGAGCCGTCCATTTTATCTCAGGTGATTTTTCAGTAGGAATTATTGGCTCCACTTGCAGTTTCCATGAGCCTTTTTTAGAGAGATCCCTTCGGAGGGGTCTCTTCCCCAGAGATCTTCCCTCAACGAAGATGAAAAAAATCTAAAAACCAGGACCCACTCTTTCAATATTTTTGCTCTTTCATGTTGTTCCCCGCATTTTCTGATTCCCATTATCACCGAAAGGAAATGGTTGGCCCCTACCCTTTTCCTTGATTGAGCTCTCCAAGGTAATTGCCGTTAATTCTCATCGAGCTACCTAACTTCAAGACTGTTAATTACATATCGATCAACGGATTTTCCTCTTCCTTTGTCCGCCGTTCTTCGCACGCGTCTCCATCGCATATCTTCTATGCTCGACGGTTGTTATATTTTTCGCTTTGGTGGATTCTTCATGTTCACGTAAACTGGTAACACCCAGCTCCTCATGCTCCTCCACATGCGTCTCATCCATCCTCTGCTTTTGGCAATGTGCCATTTTTAATTCTATCACCTTGTCCTCCGCTCACATTTCCCATTAACTACCATTCAACCTTCAACGACATGCTACACCCCTTCTTCGGTGGATGGGATAACTTTGTGAATCCTCATTCCATCCCTTATCAGAATGCTATCTCTTTCTGCCAACGCTGGCAAATCGTAGAAGAATCAGCCTGTCAAATGATAAATCGAATTCGGAAAGCTGCGCGCAACAACGAAAAAAAAAAGAAAAAAGAAAAAAAATGCACCATAAGGCCATAAAAAATTTGGATAAATAGAGGAAAATGTCACGATTTCAAAAACGCAAAAATTGAAAATTATAGAGCTAAAATGAACTTTCTATCATTTTTTTAATTAATCTGAAAATGAGATTAACAAAGTAATTCTCGATTTCAAATCAATTTTTGCAGATTTTCTTTGGCCAAAATGAAGAGAAAATTCAAAGAAAAATGCCGGCTATCTTTTCATATTTTTGTGGCCTCAAACGCTAATTTTTATTAAATACCTTCCTAATTTCTAAAAAATATTAAAAAATACAGAAAATATGAAAAATTATTTTTTGTTCAAAAATGGTAACCTAAGCTTGGCGAAGGCTTCCAAAGTTGATTTTGTAATTTTCTCATTTTTTCTTGATTTTTTATGAATTTTTGGAAATAAAAATACTGAAAAATACCAAAAATATGGAAAATCATTTTTTGGTCAAAATTGGTTCCCTAGGCTTGGCCAAGGTCCCCAAAATTGACTTTTCAAATTTTATGAATTTTTATGGATTTTCTATTAATTTTCAAAAATAAAAATACCGAAAAATACTGAAAATATGGAAAATCATTTTTTTGGTCAAAATTGATTCCCTAGGCTTGGCCAAGGTCCTCAAAGTTGATTGTTTTAATTTTATGAATTTTTTTTTGCATTTTTTTATTAATTTTAAAAGAGAAAAAGTGATTAAAAATCAGGTGTCAACAGGTACCCTCAACAGAAGCAGCGTCCACGGTCCTGAATAAACCGAGGATTTCAGCCTCAACGGTAGAGTTTTGGGCTATATGAGCGTAACCTCTACCAATAAGATTGTAAAGTCTCTCCCACCCAGCCAGGACTTCGACGAAGAAGGTATGGTTAGAAGATTTGGCCATTTTTGAAAGCAGAATACGAAAGAAAGGGGGAGAGAGGTGAGGCAGATGAGCGGAATGCGAAGATGGTAATCTGCTTCGAAGTAAATATTGATTTCATAGTGACGGTATCAACCAATCAAGATTTCTCTTATCTACCATTCTCTGTCAGCAACACCCTCGTTGGCTCAGTTAGGCAGCGACCTCGAGCCAAGCAAATCCGACATCTTTGCGGAAAAGCTGGATGAGACGCCACCACTTTGGAAAAGAAAGAATAAAAAACGAGCTGAGTGGGAGACAGGGAAATTTTCGGCAGAAAGGGAGATACGACTCGTCCTTATCGGAGAACTCGCCCGCAAATCGACGGTGGAGACGATGACGGGAGCCCTACCACTATGAAAAGATGAGAAAAGATGAGCCAAGCAAGAAACTCGCAGGAAAGGTTGAGAGAGACAGAACTGTTGGGAGAAGCAATACATATGCTAAGCCCACGCTAAATTCCAAAAGAGACATCCTCCTGATAATCTTCATCCATACTTTAAAGAGAGTTTTAAAGCATACACGGTTCAGAGAGAGTGAAAATACAGAAAGATATAGCAAATCTTAAGGAACCATTCGCCAAATTAAAGATATCTCAACCCAATACTCTCGAGAGCTGTCGTTACTTGCTGAATATGGAAAATGAAGAGTTCGAAGCCATGTTTGGGATCGAGCCCATGGAACCTGGCCCTTCCGCCGACAACGTCCAAGATCTCAGTAAAGATAAAGACAACAACGGTAAGGGTCAAAAGAAGCGTTACCGTCGCCATACTAAGGAGCAAGTACAAAGGCTTGAGGATTTCTTCAGAACATGCCCTATGCCAGACGGCAAACAGAAAATGGAACTGAGTCAAGAGTTAGGACTTGAACCTTTGCAAATCAAGTTCTGGTTTCAAAACAGGCGAACTCGAATGAAGACTCGTCATGAGCACAACGAAGCCGAGTTTCTAAGAGTTGAAAATGAAAACCTCCAAGCGGAAAACAAGATGTATAAAGAGGCTTTTGACTCCGCCACTTGCCCCAACTGCAACAGCCTCCTCCTCACCTTCGATGAAATGCATGATCTGAGGATCGAAAATGCGTGTTTAAGAAGTGAGTTAGATCAGTTTATAACAGGATCGAGTTCTGTTGGAGCAGGGTACAAAAAAGACCAATGCTACTGGATCAGTATCGATACCTTTCGAGAAAAAGGGGATAGATCACCACCAAGCGGACATTGACGATGATCTTTTCGCCATAATCAACAAGTTTGATATCAGTAAAGCATCGGGGCTATAATGCGCATGTTCGGCCAGTGACCACCAGACCTTCAACATGGTCGATGCATATCAGATCTGGAGCGAAGCTGGCTGATCACTGGAAGACCCATAAAGGAAGACGAGCAGATCCTGAATGAATACCTAAGTTTTATTCCTCGGCGGAGGCGTATCTACTTTTATCAATGTCTTGAATCTATGTAAAAACAAGAAGTAGTAACTTTTCTCCCTCCTATTAAATGCACGGATATGCTACTTCACCAAACCTGTGACGAATTGATTGCGAGTAAAAATCCACGTAGGCTCGAAGGGTAACACCGTATCGTTTCAATTTACCCCCAATTGCTCCAGTGTTAAATTAGTCCCTGTATTTTCAGGAATTTGCAAATTGACCCGAGAACACAACCATACTCGAATGTGAAGTCCTTTTATTGAATGAAACTAGGGACGAATCAATTTGCGGATATTATCACTGAATGGATGGCTCCAAATGAAGAAAGACGGAAACGAAAGACCAGGCAATCTCAAAGAAGGGTAATTTTGTATCGTTCTAATTTGTCCATGATCGTCTCAAATTCTCAATTACTTTCTTCTGTCTTAACAGGGATTGTAAAATACCTTGAAAAGAACCGGGACGTGGAATTGCCCAGTGCAATGTAGCAAGACCACACAATCTCAACGGTTAACTCTTAAAAGAAAGCCTCCATGGACGCCTACGGTCCAATGGGCCTGATGGCATGGGGAATGACAGTGGTCCGAAATATCCCGAGTTTGATCCCCAAGGGTGGGGAATGTTGTAAGTATTGTAAATAAATAAAACAACTTTTTGCGCATTTCTTTTTACAGAAAGAAACAGGAATACTCGACGAGCAATACCAAGGTCAGTATTTTATTGAGCTTACCCTAATAGTGAAGTGTCCCACGAAAGTTGAAGGAAACTCAACCTAGCGAACCTGATAAGGGGATCGTACGAGGCATTCAAAATGAAGAGTAAACCAGTATCGTATCCAATTCATCATTTCTAATACTAACTAATACGTCTTCTCCTCCATTGTTTGACAGGAAATGTCTAACTTGACATACCCACGGAGAAAATCCCGAGTGGTAAAACTGGTAAAGGAGTTGCGCGAAGCACTCAATGGTAACTCAGTATCGTGTCCAGTTCATCATTTCTGATACCGGCTAACATGTCTCCTTCCTTTTTACAGGAAATGTTAAACTAACATCTGATACGTCAAAGAAAACAGCCCTAAGGGGCCAAGTTATGATCGCCTGATGCGATCTGTCTGATGAAATAGGGGAAATCAATGGCGAACCCTAGATCAAAAAGAGGAAAAACCAGAAACAAGCTACTCCTCGACTCGGGGAATAGGCCCCCAACGTGTTTGATCCGCCCACACAGCCATAGGCAATTTCCATACTTGTACATTGCATTGCCATATTTGCATGATGTTTACACATTCCATGATTTATGCATGACTATTCTACATGTTCAATTTGTCAATTCTGACTGGGGGTATAAACTGTACACGATGCATCGAATGTACAGAATGGGGCATGACAGGAGGATGAAAGGCAAGCCTTTTCCACATACGTCCTATATTTAATCCACAGTGAGTTGAGCGATAGACAGATTCCGCATTCTCCAAGGCAATGGGTTTTCTCGCAAAAGATACGATAGTCGAAGTGAAGGAGGCATTCATTCTCCATTCCAAACACTTCAGGCAATCATTGACAACCCATTTGAACGGTGATTTCATTTCATAACCCTATCAAAAACCACCCCACACTGGGGCAAAATAGAGGTAATTCCAACAATATCAGGAGATAAATGGTTAGAAATTCTCTTGCTTGGACTAACATCAATCTTCGAGTTTTTCTTTGCATGATACTCGAATTTTAATTCAAGTGCTTTAGGATGATGATGAGCATTTATTTTCTCTATCTTACACACTCATCCTATGCATAACCCAATTGAGCCTGCAAATTCATTTCTCAAGCCCATGTTGGTGATCCTTGCTCATTTCAAGGTAATGATGACCAATAGAGAATTCTCGAATTAGCCCATTTCATATGCTAGACTTTCATGTAATGTCTAGTATCATTTGTTGAAAATCATCTTATTGCTAAAATTCAAAATCACAAGATTGCTAAACAAAAGAAAAAGAAAAACAAGTGCAGCCTAAAGAAAATCGGTCTGCTTCCAAACAAAAGGGAGTCGGGAGTAAGAAAAGCAAAGGCTACTCCAAAGAATCTTGGGCAGAAAGAGCAAAGTGCCTATCAAAAGTAAGGCCAATGCCCATATATCTGTAATGAACTTCTTGCTTCGAACATACATTTTAAGAATTCCCGAAAAAGGATCCCCAAAGAAGTCAGTTTACAAAGTGTAAAAGAACTACCACCCTTCAGCCAATGGTGGTATTCATTGAAGATAAATTCATGAAGGTCAAAGATTGGTGACAAGACTGCAATGATCACCAACATCAAGCCATTCTCATATATTTTTCTGAGCCAAAACGAGCCCTTCGTTTCTCAGACCAAAATCCTGACCTACGTTACGACCCTTGAAAGTCTCTTCTGATTAGAGCACTTGAATTAATGTAAGAGTTGAATGACTTTAAGCATCGCTCGAAAAAGTTCGAGCAAGATTATTTCTCTCTCATCTTGCAGGGTTCTTGACTTGTAAACTCGGAGCAGATGATGAAGACTTTTTTGTCAATGACATTGACTCGAAATGAGTCCCCTTTGATAAGCCTTTGACCCAGCCCACATTACGGTCCTAATCAAGACCTCCAGATCGGCTTGATCGTATTAATGGCGAGATTACTCAGACCCTCGCTGAATGCGATGATGGTAAGGTTGAGTGATTTCTTTTCAAATCTTGCAATCAGGATAAACAAGCCTTTCTCGAGAGTAAGAGAAAGCCCTTTCGGACTGAAGTCCCAATTCTGGTTACATTCGAGGTATTCATGACATGATAACCTCCCTGGACAGAATTGGAAATGTAAACTCGACAGAATAGTCATGCATGATCCATATTATGAGCATACACATACGGTTTTAATCATTGCAAACTCAACTGAATGGTTTACATGAACCGATGAACTCATTGATAAAAATGCTTGCACATGTTACCTCTGACACTGTCTGACAGGTAGTGCATTCCTGATAGTCGAGTTACCCTCCGAGGTCTCGAAATTCATCTAGAGGCAATTGAACAAACAAGCCCTCTTGGCTAATGCTCGCCAAGCATTTTCAAGTGAGTATATCATCAGCCTGAACATTTCAATTCTGATGATTGTCTGGGTGCTCAAATCCATTGCAGCACATATGGTTATTCGGTGAGCAAGCAGACATGATACAATCAGTCTGTCTATGCCTCGATCATTAACTCAGAAGATCCAGGTAAGTCTTCTGAACCCTTGCGACTCATGATCAACATCTCTCATAAACTCTTCATCAGCTCACGATTGATATAATCTCGTGTTCTCAAGCTTTATCAAATCATGATTGACCAACTCTCGTGTTCTTGATCTTTGCCTCATCGGTTTATTCCTAAAGTGATGGGACAAAAAAAATTGCGTTTGAGCTTCTGCAGGATTTCTGATTTCCCCAGATCCCAGAATGGCACCCTTCACGGTAAGTGAAATTGAGTTTGAGCGTCTGCAGGATTCCTAGTCTCCCCAAATCCCAGATTGGCACCCGAAAATCATTTTCTCAATCAATACCTCTTCAGTCTACCCAAAAGGTGACATTTAGGGTATACTGTCTCTAGAACCCTTCTATTGGAGACCCCAATACGGAATGGTCCATTACCAAAGTCCTTCTTACAGGCAACAAAAGTCCTTCTTATAGGCAATCTAAAGTCCTTCCTATAGGCGCCAAAATCCTTTTTACAGGCATCCAAAGTCCTTCCTACAGGCACCCAAAAGTCCTTCTTACAAGCACCAAAGTCCTTCTTACATGCATCAAAAGTCCTTCTTACAGGTACCAAAATTCCTTCCTACAGGCACAAAAGTCCTTCCTACAAGCAATCAAAAGTCCTTCCTACAAGCACCAAAGTCCTTCTTACAGGTATTTTCATGGGGCGACCCAGCATACGGGTCAAATCTTAAACACTAGAATCCTTTCATTAGGAACTCTGCCATGGGGTGACCTACCATACGGGTCAAATTTCAATCAAATTTTAATCAGTAGAATCATTTCATTAGAAATCTACCATGGATTGACCTACCATACGTGTCCAAGTTCAATCACCCTGAGGTTTTCTTGCAACAAATCCTTAGGTTCCCAGAGCATGCGTATTAGGCAACCGTCATGCAACAAGCAGATAAGTGCCAGGTAAACTCTCCTCTTTGCCTCTCCCTCACAACATGAAAGCCTCCTCAAACTGGGTCTGGATCAGAGCTTACACCGAGGGTATTGGAGATCAAATGTCACGACTCTTTTTATTTGCTTGTGTTGAGTCGATTAGCATTCAGGTGTCACCTCGTCTTTGAAATGAACCTCTACCGAGCTTCCTTTCAAAGAGGGGCAGCTGTTGACACCTGATTTTTAATTATTTTTTTATTTTCAAAAATTAATAGAAAATCCATAAAAATTCAAAAAATTAAAAAATTAACTTTGAGGACCTTGGCCAAACCTAGCGAACTAATTTTGACCAAAAAAATGATTTTTCGTATTTTCAGTATTTTCCGATATTTTTATTTTCGAAAATTCATAAAAAATCAAGAAAAAAATGAGAAAATTGCAAAATCAACTTTGGAAGCTTTGGCCAAGCTTAGGCAACCATTTTTGAGCAAAAAATAACTTTTCGTATTTTTTTGTATTTTTTAAATATATTTTTTTTAGAAATTAGGAAAATATTTCATAAATAATAGCATTTGAGGCCACAAAAATACATAAAAATAGTCAATATTTTTCTTTTTAAATCCCTTTTCATGTTGGTCATCGTAAATTTAAAAAATCGAATTCGGGGTCGTGTATTCCTTCACGAGCATAATCTCGAATTGGGCCTAAAAAATTCAATTTGATTCAATTTACTTTCATTTTTCACTTTTAGGAGTTGTGACATTGTTCTTTAATATTCTAAATTTTTATCTTGGCACAATTATACCCAAAATGACCCAGTTTTACAAAAAATTCTTTAATTAAATTTTACTTTATTTTAAGTAACAAGAAATGAGCTTAAATTTGACATGCGGTGAATTGTGTCAAATATTGTGAGGAGATTTGGACTTAAAGAAATATTTTTTTCAGGGACTAAATTGTAAATAATTAAAATTGAGGGACTAGATGATATGGCTAGCAACGACACCTAGAGGGGGGCTGAATAGGTGCTTCTGAATATTTTGAATTATAAGCGCTAGCAAACACAGAAACCGAATATTGAAATGAAACAGATCAAGTATGCACGAAAAGAGAGAGAAAGTAACAAGCTGAAGAAACTGATCTCTGGCACAAAAAGAGATCAATTGATGTGGCTAGCAACGTCACCTAGAGGGGGGGTGAATAGGTGATTTGAAAACTTTTCGATTCACTTAACAGCGGAATAATAGTGAATGAAAAATAGACAAGCAATGAGCACAAAATAAGCGAGTTTAGGGAAAGAGAGATGTGCACACGATAATTATAGTGGTTCGGCTTTAGCAAGCCTACGTCCACTCTCCCACGCTGACGGCCGATAGGCTGGGTTTCACTAAATGAATCAATGGAGGTTTACAACAAGTGATGATACTCTCCTTGATAGATCACATTATCTTTTCTCAATCACTCTTTCAAAGTCTCTCAATGATTTTCGTATAACGCTCACGATGACAAGTATGAATTTGAATAACTCTAACACTTTGAAATTTATGATTCTTCTCGTACCAATAGTAGCACCATGGATCTTCTTTAATACTCTTTCACCCCCAAACTAGCCGTTGGATAGGTCTTCAAAGGATTGCTCTTCAATCGCTGATTGGACGCCATCAATTTTGATTGAACGAGACTGCATCTAGAAAGATTTTGGTGACCGTTGGTGTTGAGTTTGAACCCCGCTGATCCGATCGCCCATACAATCAAATCTTTGGTTTCCATAAGTTGAGTTCTTCAAATGTAAAAGTTTTCTTGTTCCATGGAAGGTAATTTCCAATCAAGGATTTTGTCCTAATTGAGTTGGACAATCATCCTGTAAATTGAATCTTACAAACTTCCTTAAATATCGTAGCTAATCAAATGCTTGCCAAACGTGGGTCTTCAGATTCTAGTCGTAGAGTCTGAAGGGTTCGGAAACAGCTTTCAAGAACAGTGAAGGCTCTCTGAATATGAACCTTCTTTCTTCGTGAATCTGAGCACTTTCAAGGTCCATTTGCTGACGTCTTACATAAGTCTTCTTCGGTCTTTAGAGGCAGCATCATCCTCCTTCTGAATCCTTTAGAGGAAGTCATATACAACTCCATCTGATTCCCTCAGATGTAGACTCCTCCTTCTGATTCATTTTGAGGCATACACATAGTTCCTCCTTCTGACCCTTCAGAAGCAAAACCGTGATAACTCTTCCTTGAGTCTAAACATCATTATGGAATACTTAAAGCTCCTGTTCACATATTCATTTCTGCGGTAAAACATCGGGTCTGAATCTGGAATTAATATATCTCACAGCTTTTGAACAAACTTCAGAAACATCCTTCTGAATGTGAATACTTCACTGTATCTTCAGATGCAGTATCTTGAGCTCCATCTACTGGTCCCTCCAAATATATTGGCAATCGTGGTTCTACTTCGCTATCCACCTATCCAAGGTCCATCCAAGCTTTACCAAACTTCCCGTTCTAGGCTTGTTTTCCTTCTACTTAGGTACCTCAAGCTTATAGATGCCTTTACGCCCAATGCCTTGTTCACCATTGATAGATAACTCATAACCTGTACGTGTTCTATTCATGCACCATCTGCATATCGGCTTGTGATTCTTTCACCTGGTTCTACTCAACCAATAAACACATTAGTAGCCTTTGATTGTTTTGTCATCTTCAAAACAACATAGGGGATTTTCCATAACAATCTCCCCTTTTTTTATGATGACAAAACAATCTTTGAATATGCAGATATGCAAACACATTTCTAAGAGATTCAATTATATATATTTATTTATATAATCATTCAGCACATATGCACATACATTTTCTCTCTCCCCCTTTTTGTCATAATAAAAAAGAAATAGTAATGAAAGGGGTTGCACGTAGAGGATGTGTACTTGGATGCAAAATGGCTCATGTTCACATAATATCATCATGTATGTTAGTGAACAAATATAAATGAATAGAAATAGATTTCACTTCCTTTTCTTCAATTGTCTAAATAGTAATCAAGATTAGGATTGAAATATACTCAACTTTCGTAGAACTTTCCCATGCTTGTTCAATGCTCCCTTTTATTTCCTTCTGAATAAGGTTCTCCCCCTATCGTCAAGACATTTTTCTAAATGCATTTGTCGAGGGAAGTACACTTTTTCTTACTCTCCCTGAATCTGAGAAAGAAATTTTTTTTTTCGTTCTTCAGAAGTCCCCTTGAGTCTGAATACGAACTTAAGAATCTCAAAACTCATGTAACGATAATAGTCTCTGAAATATTTGGAACTCCTCATTCTTTTCATCAATCTTCGCTTGAGAGATTTTTTTATAGCAGCAATATTTGCATATCTTTGCAATCACTCTTTCCTCTTAGAAAATCCAACAATAAACTCGTTTCCTTTTTGGTATCCATGGATTTTGGATCCTTTCTTTACATTAGAACAAAAATATGGAAACTTTATAGATACCAAACTATTCTTTCCTTAATGGCATAAAGGAAATATTATCATTCAAAAACAAAAAAAATGCCCCAATCGAATAATATCTCGTAAGATTCTCACCTTGCAGCACAACTAACATAACATATAAAGACAACGTCTAATTCAAATAATATCACATTTAAACAGATTTTATCTTTGCAAATCGAGACAAGATCAGAATGGATAAAACATTCTAACCGAATTATTTCTTCCAAATGAAACAAATTATCTCTAAGCAAGATATCAATCAATCACTTAATCTGATCTCACGAATCATTAAAAATGCACCACATGAATTTTTTTTAATATTTCAAGCATAACTAATTATGGAATATGTTCTTAAAAATAATCAATCAAGGCACAATATCAAGTACAATGAGAATTAAGATAAATGAACTACGTTCGAAAAACAAATTGAAAATATACCAATGTACCGATTTCATTTTCTCTTCTTCTATTCTCTGCAAGAAAAGTAACTCATATTTTCTTTGGCACCCAGATCTCTTTGGGTCCATCCAGGTTAGTCTTTGTTGCCATAGTTCTATCAATTGGCTTCCATACCATCATGCAATTATACCTAACATGATTTCTAGCACCATAGTTTAAACATCGCATAGGATAATATGATTTCGTAAACTGTTTATGGAAATGTCGTTGATATGTAGCTTTGGAAATTCTATGCGAAATCTTGTTAATTGTATCCGAAAATCTATTTTTAAAGGTATTTTCCTTTTTGAAACCAAGACCAGACTTATCACCGTATGGAATTTGTCTAGATATAATATTTTCTAAACTTTTTGAACTTTGAGAAAATTTATTTGAAATATTTTCAATCTCGGATTTTAACGAAAAATTTTCTTTTAATATAGAATCACAACTTTCCTTCACGAGATGAAATTCTTTTTGCAAGAATTCTATTCTATCCTTTTGAGAAGAGTCTTGCTGTTTTTGAAGATGCAATGTCCTTTTCTAAAATTTCCATATTGTCTTTTTGAGAAATATCGTGTTGCTTTAGAAATAAGTTTTCCTTTTTCAAAATAGAGACTTTTTTAAGAGCTTCTTTATAGTTCATGCATAACTCCTCAATATACTCAGAAACTTCATCAGGAATTTCAGAAAAACATACCTCAACGTCTAAATCTGAATCTGAATCAGACTTTGCCATGAGACATAGATTTGCATAATCTTCATCACTATCCTCTGAATCAATCAACGTCTCTGCTTTCAAAGCCTTCTTGTACTTCTCATATTTGACTTTGTTCTTTTTCAAGAGAGGACACTTTGGTTTGATATGCCCTACTTTCTTGCAATGAAAACATACGACATCTTTACTCTCTTGTTTATTGTCTCCTGACTCCTTCTGATCATTCTTTTTGAATGATTTCTTTTCCTTAAAGCTTTTCCCTTTTTGGGCCATCTTTTTAAACTTCTTTACCATGCGAGCAAGCTCTTCATCGTCCTCTTCATCATCTTCAGAATCTGAATCATCAGAATCAATGTTAGATTTTAAAGCTATGGACTTCTTACCTTCCGTATCCTTTTCTTTGTTAACTCGTTCTGTCTCGTATGATTGCAGTGTCCCAACAAGTTCATCAATGGATAACGGTCTGATTATTTGACATTCCTGAATAGACGATTTGATGTAGTTCCAATCATCCGTAAGTCCTCGAAGAATCTTTCTGACTTACATAGGTTCAGCAACAGCGGCACCTTGCCGAGAAAGACCACTAACCAAGATTTGGAATCTATCAATCATTTCAGCAATTGTCTCATCAGATTTCATTTTGAATGCTTCATAATCACTCAGTAGTATATTGAGATTGGTCTCCTTGACTCGATCGGTTCCTTGATGTGTAACATGTAGTCTGTCCCATATTGCCTTTGAAGATTCTTCCTCTGCAACACGATTATATAAAGCAGGAGATAAAGCACAAAAGAAACAATAAACAGCTTTAGAGTCAAGTCCTTATCTTCTGGATCGTTCTGTTTCTGAAAGAGTAGGTGCATGATTATTGTTCCCATTGGTAGTAGTGGGATTTACTCCTCTGCTCACAACATCCCACATCATATTGTCTATGGCCTTGAAGAACCACTTCATCTTGTTGCACCAGACGTTGTAATCCTTTCCGTTGAAGTACGGTGGTTTGTTGTGGAACGATGAGTCACCAGAACCTAAGAAGTTGTTGCTAGACATGATAGATCGTTAGCTCTGAAGTAGAACACTTCACAAAAGTGAGCAACCTGACTCTGATACCAATTGATATGGCTAGCAACGACACCTAGAGGGGGGGTGAATATGTGCTTCTGAATATTTTGACTTATAAGCGCCAGCAAACACAGAAACCGAATATTGAAATGAAACAGATCAAGTATGCACGAAAAGAGAGAGAAAGTAACAAGATGAAGAAACTGATCTCTGGCACAAAAAGAGATCAATAGATGTGGCTAGCAATGTCACCTAGAGGGGGGGTAAATAGGTGATTTGAAAACTTTTCGATTCACTTGACAGCGGAATAATAGTGAATGAAAAATAGACAAGCAATGAGCACAAAATAAACGAGTTTAGGGAAAGAGAGATGTGCACACAATAATTATAGTGGTTCGGCTTTAGCAAGCCTACGTCCACTCTCCCACGCTGACGGTGTTGACACCTGATTTTTTATCACATTTTCTCTTTAAAATTAATAGAAAATCCATAAAAATCTATAAAATTAAAAAATCAACTTTGGGGACCTTGGCCAAGCTTAGGGAATCAATGTTGACCAAAAAAGTATTTTCCATATTTTTAGTATTTTTCAATATTTTTATTTTTGAAAATTAATAGAAAATCCATAAAAATTTATAAAATTAAAAAAATCAACTTTGGAAGCTTTAGCCAAGCTTAGGCAACCATGTTTGAGCCAAAAATAATTTTTTGTATTTTTTTGTATTTTTTAAATATATTTTTTAGAAATTAGGAAAATATTTCATAAATAATAGCATTTGAGGCCACAAAAATACATAAAAATAGTCAATATTTTTCTTTTAAATCCCTTTTCATGTTGGCCATCGTAAATTTAAAAAATCCAATTCGGGGTCGTGTATTCCTTCACGAGCATAATCTCTAATCGGGCCTAAAAAATTTAATTTGAGTCAATTTATTTTCATTTTTCACTTTTAGAAGTTGTGACATTATTCTCTAATATTCTAAATTTTCATCTTGGCCCAATTATACTCAGAATAACTCAATTTTGCAAAAGGGCTTTAATTAAATTTTGTGGCAAGAAATGAGTTTAAATTTGATATGCGATGAATTTCGACTAAGCATAGAAGATGTGTGTTGAAAATTTTGAGGATATTTGGACTTAAAGAAAAAAATTTTCAGGGTCAAAATTGCAAATACTCAAAATCTCAAGGACTAGAGTGTAAATACCTAACTCTTAAGGGATTATTTTGCAAATAGCAAAAAAAAGAGTTACTGGAGAAATTAGAATAGAGAAGGGAAGATGAAGAAGATGAGATGGAGAAGAGAAGATGGAGAAGAGGAGATGGAGAAGAATGGATGGATAAAATAAGATAAGAGAAGGGAAGATGGAGAAGAGGAGATGGAGAAGAATGGATGGAGAAAATAATATAAGAGAAGGGAAGATGGAGATGAAGAAGAGTTAGTGGAGAAATTAGAATGGGAGATATATATGGAGAAGGGAAGATGGAGATGGAGAAGAATAGGTGGAGAAATTAGAATGTGAGATAGAGATGAAGAAGGGAAGATGAAGATGAAGAAGAGCTAGTGTAAAAATTAGAATGGGAGATAGAGTTAATGGAGAAATTAGAATGGGAGGTAAATGAGTGGGCTATAAAAGGAGGAAGAAGAGAGCTTGAAAGGGAAGAATTTTTTGGAGAGAAAATTTTGGATGTTTGAGAGAGTTTTGAGAGATTGAAGAAAAATTTGAGAGAAAAAAAAATACCAAAAAGAGAGAGAATTTTGAAGATGATGGGAGTTTAAAGCTAGAGGGTTATCATCATCAATTTCTTTATCGATCAACATAAATCAAGAATTCATCCCAGATTTGAAACTAATTGTCCCTCTACTCTCTTTGATTTTTTAGTATAAACTAGCCCAAATTTTCTACTCTTCTCCCATTTCCCCTTATTTGATTTCAGGCATGAACCAATTATATCCATCAAGCACTTCTCATAATGCCATTGAAGCTAAGTGCCTCTTTCATTGTTCTAATGTTTAATGTGAATTAAATCATATTTGCTCCATTACTCCATTTCTCCATATTTTTATGTCAGGCAAAGGACAACTTCAAGTCAACGGTAAATCCCATGGAGGTGTAAAATTGGCGCTGACGAGCTCTTGAGTGCCCATTAAATTTTCAATTGATCCATCGATGGATTTCGGCCCGAATTGTCAAATCAATTCGTTTTATTTTAAAGAATTTAAACCCTAGAATGTGAAGGGCAGAGCCCGCTCACTAGAGGTCATTTTAAATTTCTGCAATTTAAATTCCTGCACCTTAAACCCCAAAGGAGAGGGCCAAGCCAAGGCTGAGCTATCAATTGGTGGTCTTTATTTATTGTTATTTACTTCCTGTAATTTAATTTTTGAATCACTAAACCCTAAAATGATTAGCTCATAGCACTGCACAGAAGTCGTTAACTCACTCCCTCTTTCGGCTTCAAGGAAATACTTAATATTTTGAAAATGCCAAAAAAATGTCACTCACGTATATTCCATTTAAAAAAGTGAAAATTCAAAAAGAGAACACTCCACTAGAGCTTTAGAAATAAACCAAGCCTGAGTTGCCAAATTAGGATATCCATGAAATTAAGGTATCGAAAGTGCATTAGTTTTAATTGACTAGTGTAACCAAGTCCCCGAACTCATAATCTCTGGTTCGTAGAAGTAATTTAGTTCTCCTGCTAATTTACTTAGGTTTCTAATCAACCTTCCAAAAATAATTAGTGGCGACTCCAAATTTTAAAACCATTTAAACAAAAAACCAAAGTCGCGATTTGGTAGAGCTTGGGAGAGCTCGAACTAGGTTAGTTAATTTAATCAATTAATCTGGTAATCCATTAACCTAAAAAATGAATTTTAGGTCGCGACAGCTTGGCGACTCCGCTGGGGACTTGTTCTTAATTTTTAAAAAATTTAAGAACTTAGAGGACTTAGGCCAGAATATTTCATGAAAATTTATTTGATCTGAATTGGGTGAATCCTAATCTTTATGTGTTAAATGGTTTTGCAAATGGGAGTTATAAGGGTGGAGTGTTTGACTAACTATTTGTTTTGCAGGTTGGTGTTGGAATTGTTTGTTTAATTTCGCACATTTTTGAAGCGGTGTTTGTATATTAATTGTTGTACATGATTAATTATTTTAGCACTACATCACACACGTCTTGTAGCCGGACCTGGGCCACTAGTTTTAGGATGGTATTGTGATTTGGTTTTAGCTTTCGGTGTGAGATCATGTTGAAAGTTAGCCTAGATTCAATCCCGAACCTCCTTTCAAAAATGAGTTTAATAGTTAGGCCTCAGGCTTGGTAAGATTACCAAAGCAGTGGTTTTAATTTTTAGCTCGAGTAGCCGAAGTGGGGAGGCCCGGCTAATCCTGGTTACGTCGTGGAATCACGGCTAATCTTGATTATGTGCGCGGGATTGTCGCCTTGCGGTAAGTCTTTCGCTTCAATTTGTCAGCCTTTAGAGTAGATAGGCTAAGATTTAAACTGACGATTCATGTGCATGTCTATGTGACTTACATGATATTTTTCAAGGTGAAATAAGTTTTCTAACCTTATATTGTATTTATTTTTGGGTCGGTCCATGTTAGGATTCAGTCGAATTTTGAATTTAATATAATGGTCATTTTTCAAAAGAAAATAAAAACTAAATTGGTATCCCATTTTTGAAAATAATGAATGCGGAAAAATCCCTTAAATGAATTTTGTTGACCAATAAAGAATTTTGTCACATCTTTCCTACTTAAGTAGAAATGAGATTTCCTTAACAAATTTACCCCTGAAAGTTCATTTTGATAGAAGAGAAAAATTCCTTCATAAAATTTGATTAACGTCAGAAGATTTTTCCACATTTTTCAAGTTATAAAATCTGCGAGAAAATGTTTTCTAAAAAATTTACCCATATTTTTCTAAGAAAATTTTTCCTAATTTCTCTTAAAATTGTAAAATAAAATTGGACTAATTTAGGAGTCATGGACCGACCTTTCTTAGATCACATACTCATTATTTCCTTTATTTTTGCAGGGAATCGCAGGTACCCCAGGCGGGAGCAAAATTGGATTCAACAATACACCAGGAACAGGAATGCGATAGGACGTATAATTACCGATGCCTCAACTGATAATCCTGGGGGCAAACGAAGAAATCAATCCTTCCAAAGTCAGAAACGTGTCAATCAACATGTACAAGTTTTGTATTTTGATGGGGCCGTAAATTTATCCAGATCGGGCATGGGGTATTCTTAATGTATTGGGAGATTCCTGTACTTTTTTGGGAGAACCAGAGACTGTATAGTCAAAATCTATGTAACGTGTATGTTGACCCGATCTCGCAATACCTGTCTGATTGAATCAACCAAAGGCCTGCCTCAATCTTCCTTGGATTCGAACAACGTTGACTGGAGAACCGGTGTTTTAATAATGGGCATGGCCCACAGTCATTTCTGCCGACACCAATAAGTTGATGCCAAAAGATACAACGCATGAGAGAAGCGGGGGCATGCAACAGGTGGCGGGTTCATTATTAGCATATTGATCGAGCGATTACAGCTGTATTAATTTATCTGACTAGTCACGGGCCTCACTATGACCGGTGGGGGCCGCCGCCGAATCTTTTTCCATATCTTCAATATCATCATCAGAGATGAGTAATGGGGTCTCGCCTTTGTCTACTCTACTGTATGCCATTATTGTATGGCTACCATCTGTCGTGATAAGATAAAATGGATGCAGTCCTACCAGTCGAGGTAGAAATACGTTCTCTACGTATTCCGTCAGAAGTACAGTCGACAGTGGCGTATTGGATCCAGCAGAAGTAGGTGACCTCGTCCTACGAAGGTTGCTGCGATAGGAAAAGTTTACTCTGGACTACGGTGACCCATAAGTCGTGAAGAAGATGCTTCCAAGAGGTGCTCTGATCCTAATTGAAATGGGTATGAGAAATACTTTAAGTCATTCATGCTATGCGGAGAAAAAAAATCGCGAGAAGATTAAAGCACAAAGAAACGAAGCTTTCCTTTCAATTCATTCATCAAGAAGTATTACATCAACTCACTGGGGAGGAAAAGTAAAGCCAAACTGAGCCCTAATAAACATCACAAAAGAACTCAACTGGCTTTCCATGAAATTAATGCTATGCCTACACTGAGCAACCTGGGAGTCGAGATCTGCAAGCTTGAAAAACAGGCGAGGACATTTCTCCTTGTACCTGGCTGCATTCATCTCGTGGTGTTCAACGACGAGTCTTAAGTTGTCGATCAGGTCCCTCTCGAAAGCTATATCAGCTGTTAGATCGTCGAGCCTCCCCTCCAGCCATTCACATTTGAACTTCATCACAACGTCCCTCGAGTCATGCTCAAAATAAGTTTGATTCAGAGCTAGGCGCTCTACCAGCTTCTCTCTCTCGTAGACCAACAGTGAGACCCGCTCACCAGCAGACTTGACAGCCTCCTTGTATCGAGCAACTGAACGTTCTGCAAACTCCAGGCATTCAGATCGATCCTGGTAGCGGGCCTTCACGACGCGGGCTAAGGTGACTGTCTCTTGGGTGTTTCGGCAAGCCTCTAGAAAATCGATGAAGACGTGTGGGAACGCTTTGTATTCTCTCTCTAAATTAGTGCCTTCAATCGAAGATGCATTTAACTCCATGAATAGGCCGATGATCTCAGCTTCAACACTCGGATGATGCGCTATGTGGATATAACCTCTGCCAAGAAGATGATAGAGCCTCTCCCATTTGAACATAACATCAGCCGAGAAGATGTGTGTAGGAAGGTTGGCCATTACCGAGGAGAAAATCAAGGCAGACAGACGGAACACAAGAGTATTGGAAGAGAAGGTCAGGGGACACTAACGGAGTGCGAAGATGGTAATCTGCTTCGAAGTAAATATTGATTTCACAATAGCAGTATCAACTAGTCAGACTTTCCTATCTGTCGTTCCATGTCGGTATCACCCCTGTCGGCTCGAATTCGCTACTCGTCTGCAATCTCGAGCCAAACAAATCCAACGTCTCTATGGAAAAGTTGGACGGGGGCACCACCGCTTTGAAAAAGAAAGAACGAAAAGACGAGCTGAGTGGGGGACAAAGAAATTTTCAACAGAAAGAGAGATACGACTCATCTTTATTGGATGATTCGCTGGCAAATTGATGGTGGAGATAACGACAGGGGTCCCCCCTTATCGTAAAAGGATGAAAGAAGACGAGCTGGGCGAGAGATACGATAAAAAGAGTTGAGAAAAGAACAGAACGCTCAGGGGAAGCAATACAATTTTCTAAACCCACGTTTGAATTTTAAAAAAGGAAACGTTCTCCTGATAATCTTCATCTTCCTTTAAAGAGAGTTTCAAAGCATACACGATCGCTTAGAAAATTTCAAAGAGTGTGGAAATACAAGGAGTGCTAGCAAACCTTGAGAGATCATTAACCAAATCGAAGATATCTCAACCTAACACACTTGAGAGTTATCATTACTTGCTGAATATGGGAGAGGAAGAGTTTGAAGCCATGTTTGGGATCGAGCCCATGGAGCCTGGTCCTTCCGCTGACGACGTCCAAGATCTTAGTAAAGATAAAGACAACAACGGTAAGGGTCAAAAGAAGCGTTACCGTCGCCATACTAAGGAACAAGTACAAAGGCTTGAGGATTTCTTCAGAACATGCCCTATGCTAGACGGCAAACAGAAAATGGAATTGAGTCAAGAGCTAGAACTTGAACCTTTGCAAATCAAGTTCTGGTTTCAAAATAGGCGAACCCGAATGAAGACTCGTCATGAGCACAACGAAGCTGAGTTTCTAAGAGCTGAAAATGAAAACCTCCGAGCGAATAACAAGATGTATAAAAAGGCTTTTGACTCTGCCATTTGCCCCAACTGCAATAGCGTTCTCTCCTTCGATGAAATGCATGATCTGATGATCGAAAATGCGTGTTTAAGAAGTGAGTTAGACCATTTTATAACAAGACCGAGTTCTGTTGGAGCAGGGTACAAAAAGATGAATGCTACTAGAGCAGCATCAATACCTCCCGGGGAAGGGGAGATGTATCACCACCAGACAAGCGGTATTGACGACGAACTCACCGCCATGATCAACAAGTTCAATGTTGATGAAGCACTATGGCTGTAAGGCACACGGAGTCTGTATTTCGAAGATGGCGATCACGGGTCCTTTAACATGGCCAATGCATTCTAGATCTGGAGCGAAGCCAGCTGATCAAGGAAGAACCCGCAGAGGAAACCGAATCGATCCTGAGCAAATACATATATTTCATTATCTTATGAGGGGAATTTTCTGCTTTTATAGATGGTTGGAATTAATGTAAAAGCAGGAAGTAGTGGTTCTCCTTCTCTTATTAAATGTTTGAATCTGCCGCTTAACCAAACCCGCGATGAATTAATTGCAACTGAAAGTCTACGCAAACTCGAAGGGTAACGCCGTGTCGTTTCAATTTATCCCCAATTGCTCCAGTGTTAAATTAGATCCCTGTGTTTTCAGGAATTTGCAAATTGACCTGCGAACACAGCCATACTCGAATGCGAAGTCCTCTTATTGAATGAAATTGGGGGCAAATCAATTTGTAGATATTATCAGTGAATGGACGGCTCCAAACGAAGAAAGACGCAAACGAAAGACCCAGACAATCTCAAAGAAGGGTAATTTTGTATCGTTCCAATTTGTCCATGATCGTCTCAAATTCTGAATTACTTTCTTCTGTCTTAACAGGGGTTGTAAAATGCCTTGAAAATAATCGGAACGTGGAATTGCCCAGTGCAACGTAGCAAGACCACACAATCTCAACGGTTAACTCTTAAAAGAAAGCCTCTATGGACGCCTACGGTCCAATGGGCCTGATGGCATAGGGAATGACAGTGGTCCGAAATATCCCGAGCTCGATCCCCAAGGGTGGGGAATGTTGTAAGTATTGTAAATAAATAAAACAACTTTTTGCACATTTCTTTTTTCAGAAAGAAACGGGAATACTCAACGAGCAATATCAAGGTCAGTATTTTGTCATGAGCTTAGCCTAATGTTGAAGTGTCCAGCCAAAGTCAAGGGAAACTCAATCCAGTGAACTTGATAAAGGGGTCACGCAAAATATTCAAGATGAAGGGTAAACCAGTATCGTATCCAATTCATCATTTCTAATACTAACTAACACGTCTTCTCCTCCATTGTTTGACAGGAAATGTCTAACTCGACATACCCACGGAGAAAATACCGAGTGGTAAAACTGGTAAAGGAATTGCGCGAAGCACTCGAGGGTAACTCAGTATCGTGTCCAGTTCATCATTTCTGATACTAGCTAACATGTCTAATTCCTTTTTATAGGAAATGTTAAACTAACATCTGATACGTCAAAGAAAACAGCCCAAAGGGGCCAAGTTATGATCGTCTGATGCGATCTGTCTGATGAAATAGGGAAAATAATGGCGAACCCTTGATCGAAAAGCGGTAAAACCAGAAACAAGCTACTCCTCGACTCGGGGAATAGGCCCCCAACATGTTTGATCCGTCCATACAGCCAGGGGGAATTTCCATATTTGTACATTGTATTGCCATATTTGCATGATGTTTACACATTCCATGATTTATGCATGACTGTTCTGTATGTTCAATTTGCCAATTTTGACTGGAGATATAAACTGTACACGATGCATCGAATGTACAGAATGGGGCATGACAGGACGATGAAAGGCAAGCCATTTCAACATACGTCCTGTATTTAATCCACAGTGAGTTGAGCGGTAGACAGATTCCGCATTCTTCAAGGCAATGGGTTTCCTCGCAAAAGGTACGATAGTCGAAGTGAATGAGGCATTCATTCTCCATTCTAAACACTTCAGGTAACCATTGACAACCTATTTAAACGGTGATTTCATTTCATAACCCTGTCAAGAACCACCCCACACTGGGGCAAAACAGAGATAATTTCAACAATATCATGAGATAAATGGTTAGAAATTCTCTTGCTTGGACTAACATCAATCTTCGAGTGTTTCTTTGCATGATACTCGAATTTTAATTCAAGTGCTTTAGGATGACGAAGAGCATTTATTTTCTCTATCCTACACACTCATCCTTTGCATAACCCAATTGAGCCTATAAATTCATTTCTCAAGCCCATGTTGGTGATCTTTGCTCATTTCAAGGTAATGACGACACCTTCTCCCAAGGAGCAAAATTGAAGAAATTGGGCCAATAGAGAATTCTCGAATTAGCCCATTTCATATTCTAGACTTTCATGTAATGTCTAGTATCATTTGTTGAAAATCATCTTGTTGCTAAAATTCAAAATCACAAGATTGTTAAACAAAAGAAAAAGAAAAACAAGTGTAACCTAAAGAAAATGGGCCTGCTTCCAAACAAAAGGGAATCGAGAGTAAGAAAGGCAAAAGCTACTCCAAAGAATCTCATGCAAAAAGAGCAAAGTGCCTATCAAAAGCAAGGCCAATACCCATATATCTATAATGAACTTCTGACTTCGAACATACATTTTGAGAATTCCCGAAAAAGGATCCCCAAAGAAGTCAGTTTGCAAAGTGTAAAAGAACTACCACCCCTCAGCTAATGGTGGTATTCATTGAAGACAAATTCAGGAAGGTCAAAGATCGGTGACAAGACTGCAATGCTCATCAACACCAAGCCCTTCTCATATATTTTACTGAGCCAAAACGAGCCATTCGTTTCTCAGACTCAAATCTCGACCTACGTTACGACTCTTGAAAGTCTCTTCTGATTAGAGCACTTGAATTAATGTAAGAATTGAATGACTTTAAGCATCGCTCGAAGAAGTTCGAGCAAGATTATTTCTCTCTCATTTTTGTAGGGTTTTTGACTTGTAAACCCGAAGCAGATGAAAGACTTTTTTGTCGATGGCCTTGACTCAAAAGAGTCCCCTTTAGTAAACCTTTCACCCAACCTACATTACGGTCCTAATTAAGACCTCCAAATCGGCTTGATCGTACCAATTGCGAGATTGCTCCGACCCTTGTTGAATGCGATGATAATGAGATTGAGTGATTTCTTTTCAATATTGCAATCAGGAAAACATCCTTTCTCGAGAGTGAGAAAAAGCCCTTTCGGACTGAAGTCCCCATTCAGGTTACATTCGAGGTATTCATGACATGATAACCTCTCTGGAAAGAATTGGAAATGCAAACTCGACAGAATAGTCATGCGTGATCCACATTATGAGCATACGCATATGGTTTTAATCATTACAAACTCAACTGAATGGTTTTGCATGAACCGATGAACTCATTGATAAAAATACTTACACATGTTGCTTCTGATACTGCCTGACAGGTAGCACATTTTTTATGTTCGAGTTACCTTTCAAGATCTCGAAATCCATTTGGCGATTATTGAGTGAACAAGCTTAACTGTCAAGAAAATCACTTGTAACAGTCTGAATTTTCGACCCATTTTGGGAATTTAATGAGAATGGACGTATTTCATTATTTCGCTTTACCGCCGAACCTGTCGCAAGTGCACAACGTCTTTCATGTGCCGATGTTAAGAAAGTACGAACCTGATCCTAGCCATATACTCGATCATGAAGTCATAGACGTGGACGATAGGGTTTCGTACGTCGAGAAGCCGGTCAGAATAGAGGATAGAAGGGAGCAAATTTTAAGGAACAAGACGATTCCACTCGTCAAAGTCGTCTGGGAGCATCATGGTACAGAGGGAGCCACATGGGAAAGCGAGGAAGAAATGAAGCGCTTGTACCCATTTCTGTTTGAATAGCCAAGTGTAGTGGTGATGTACAAGTTTCGAGGATCAAACTCTTTAAGGGGGGAGAATTGTAACAATCTGAATTTTCGACCTATTTTGGGAATTTAATGAGAATGAACATATTTCATTATTTCGCTTTAGATGAATCTCACTTGAGCCTGATCAACTCGGGATGACTGACCAAAGGGGAATGGCTACCAAGGAACTTAAAGTACGTGGACCCTGACAGGTCGGTACGCGTATCTCCTTAAAGCCGCCCGTTAGTCTGAGCATTTACTAAAGTTGTAAATCAATGGAAGTGGCCACGAAATAAAATTCTTAAATTGGACAATCGGATTTTCCAGAAAAGTTACAATGAGAATTGGACGGTGTTACCTTCGAGGAAATTCAATTGGAAACCGAGACAATGATAGAAAATTTTCAAAATGCCTCCGGACCGTTCGAAGTTCTTCGGATCATAGATTGAGTATTTCCTAGCATTTCCTAGGTGAATTGAATTTTACTTTAGTCTAACTCGAGAATCACGTCGGGTTCGATAGAAGGTTTCTCGGTCTCGACGGCTCGCATCTCAAGGAAATAGAAACACCGAGGAAACATCTGTCAGTCGAATTTTCCTCGAGAATGGAGATTCCACCTATTGTGACAAGTGTCACATTCTACTCAATCCAAGACCACCATTAAATCCCTAAATTAAAAAAATAAACCAATCAAGTCCCAATATAACATAAGAATGCACAAATTCCTTTTTGGCCAATGCATGTCTCACATCGTGAGCCACTATCTCTCTCTTCGTCTCATTAATTAATCAATATAAAACACTCACTCTCTCTCTCTTTAGTTCATTTTGTCACTCAAGAGAACACTTCATCACTCTCCATTTCCTCTCTTCTCTTCTTCTCTCACGCTCATCACCCTCTCTCTCTCTCAGCCTGCACAGTCTCCTTCGCGAAGCCATAACTTTGGCTTGAAAATTCCAAATGACACGAAACCAACACCATTGTCTCGTTATCTTCAAGACCGTTCCATAGCCACCTGAATCGCACCGAGAAACGGTCGGAAGCTCCCCGTCCAACCGCTTGAACCTCCCTGTTCTGTTACCGGCCCAGAGCCCCGACCCTCGCACCTTCCGACGGCCATAACTTTTACCTCAGAGCTCCGTTTTCCTTCAAACCACCTCCATTCTCTTTCTCTCTTCTAGAAGATTCCAACGCTACCTGAATCGCAGAAAATAGCCGTCGGACCTGGCCGGGGCGTCCTTTTGATGGTGGTTGCCCAAATCCCGTCGCGGCGGACTCCAGCGCGCACTGATTTTCAAACGGATCGTTCGGGCTCATCTGGAGTCCAAATCGACCCCTGGTTTCTCCCACACGTCGATAAGATCTTGAATTTCAATTATATTGAATTAGATCAGACATGCAAGACCACCCAAGCATAAATTCTTCACATGCAACACCATCTAAGCATGAATACCTTACATGCAATGCCATTCAAGTGTGATTTAATCACATGCAATGTCATCCAAGCTTGAATTCCTCACATGCAATCCCATTTGAGCACCTTCGGAGTTGAATCGCCCTTGCATGTCCACGGATTGAACACTCTCTCACACTTTCGAATTTTCTCTCTTCTAATACAGCTCCGACAACCTCGTCAAGGACTTCCAAGGCCAACTCTCTCACGGTTTCGTGCTTAAAATCGAGAAGGGTAATCTCATAACTAGACTTGGGGTAGAACCATGTGTGAATTGAGATGTTCTTGTGTGGGTGCCGTGAGATATAATTCCTTGCATGACAAAATGTGCTGCTGGCCGTGTGTGTGTGGTTTGGTCCGAGAGGCTTTAGTACCTACGGGATGTGATATGAGCATTGTATGATGGATTCAGAGAGCCTATGATGGGTAATTATGTGATAATTGACCATGCATGTCCAACTTGAGGGATGACCGTGTGTGAGGAGGTTGTGTCGTGAAGTGTAGTCCTTTGTATATCAAGATTGGTTGCTGGTCATGCATGTTAAGTGCTCTCCGAGAGGTCATGGAGTCCATGGAGTGTGATAGGAACATCATGTGATGGTTCTAGGGCGGTCTAAGACAAGAAATTGTGTGGTATTGGTCGATGCACGTTCAAATAAGTTGCTGGCCGTTCATGAATGATTTTGGCCGCGAGGTCCTAGGGTCCATAATGCACGAGACGAATATTGTACGATAGCCATAAGAGGATCCAAGAGTAATCACATATGTTGGGACCCATGCTTGAGGTCAAAAACACTGAAAAACGGAGTTTGAAACTCGGATTGATGTGCATTATCTGCTTTGGATTCACGTGAGTGATGAATGATGCATTGAACTTTGACATGAATTGTGTGAATCCATGTAAGCTCGATTGAGACAGGCGCGTGCGCTAGAATGCGTGGTGAATTGTGGGCCAAAGGCCGAGACATGTAATAAACGCCTGATGCATTGCACTTAACCTTATGAGCGAACGTTTGGCGGAGTGCGTAGAACCGTGCGGGACGGCCGGATAGGCGTCAAGAAAACACTGGAGTTAGAGTGACAAGGGGTATCGGCCGTAGGGCAAGTGAGCCACGGTTGCGGTACCGCGCCTGGACGTGCGCGGCACGGGGCGTTGGAGTGACAAGGGTGCCAACTGAGCGAATGCAGGGGCTCGGTTCGGGGCACGGCCGGCAGTGCTATAAGCCACCGGTGGACCTAGCTCGGGTCGATTAAATGAGAAATAACATTTTGCATCTGAATGAGACTTGATCATACCATGGCATGAAGTATGCGTTCATTACTGTGATACAGTCCATTGTTATATGCTGACCGTGTGTTTATTGAATCATGTGTCGAACTGTCTCATTTGCATGCTATGTTCTATTTTGAGTCTTTTGTGAGATTACTGGGTTTCGACTCACGCTGTGGGCTGATCGCCCAATTTCAGATCCCCACCCCTGAAGATGTCTATAACCCCAGCTCGCCACGGTCGACCGGTTGAGTTAGAGGAACACGAGGTAGAGTATCAGGTACCTGGCTACATGTGGTTTAAGAGGATAGTTACTACGGTTTGGGTTGACGTGGGGGAGAAGGATAGTCTGACAGGTCATCGATACGTAGCATGGTATCGATGGAGCGGGTTATCTTGGCATGGTCCGCTAGACGCCATGGACGCTCCCGTCTTAGGGCCAAATGCGAACCCGATACTTAACACAATCCACAAAGGTGAGGTGGTAGACCCCGAGCCTATGCAGGTGGAAGACTCCGATGGTAATGCCCAGATGGAGTTTGATGGCGAGGACGACGTGTTTGGCGACACTGACTAGGACCCTGAAGAGTTTCCCTTGATCGATGAAGATAACCCTTAGATGTACGGATCGCATGTTGATGGATCTGTCCTTTTGCTAGGTAGCTGTTAGGGTTTATTTTGAATGTTGGATATTGTCTCCCTCACAAGTTTGTCAGACCCTGGACTGGTTTTGTGTTCACCCCTCTCCCGTCGGGTTGTAATGAACCCCCGAGACCTAGTCACTTGTTAAATGTCATGTGTTCTTCCATCTTCCTGTCTTGCTTGAATGATTGTTTGGTTGGGAGTAGAGCGCTATCTGCTGTCGCTTTTAGTTATCCGTCGTTTGGCCGCGACGAGTCCTGGGCCGTCGTTCGCTGTTGGGCCAAGCGATGTGATTGCAGGTTAAGTGTAACTCGACGGGGATGCCGCGCGGCCCGCCGGGATCCGGGGCATAACATCACCGCCTCGAAATTGGTATCAGAGCAAGGACAGCTCGAGATGAGACGGATTTGAGGTTTGGAGTAATAAGAATGGTGATTCATGGGGTAGTTAGATTGCAAGACCCCTAAGGCAGGATTAAGATGGGAACGCTGCATGTCATTGATTGGCGCATGTGATTGCTATTGTAAACTGGTTGCCCAGGTCTGTGCTAGGTCCTTATGTTAAATGCTATTTATGGTACTGCTAATTTGCAGATTGCGTCTGGACCTAAGGTAAGAGACTGAACCCTAACTGTGATGTGATGTGATGTGAGTGCCTTTCTGAAACTGTTGTTAGTGGCCATATGTTAGCCTGTTGTTGTGTATTTCTAGGCCCGAGGTGTGGTATAGGCCTTAATTCCTCAACGGGATTATAAAAGGTCTAGGTAAGTAAGATCCGAGAACATGAACAATCGAGGCAGGCCTAGGAGGACCAATGGCGCATCAGGCTTGCAAGCTCCAGCAGCTGAAAACCCCAGCATCGCAGACATAATGCGAGTGCTAGCTGAGATGGGGAATCTGATGGGTAGGCAGGCTACAGAAAGGGATGCCATTGTAGCCTAGGCCGCTGAAGCGGCTGTAGCTGCTGCAAATGGAGCGAATGTAGCGAACGGAGTGAATGGGGCAAATGGGAACAATGGTCGTGGGAATGGAGGCCGACAGGCACTACACCTGGTGGAGCAATTTCTGAAGTTACAGCTGTCAAAGTTTGACGGAGGTGGTGGGCCCGAGGCCGCCTCACTTTGGATTGAACGGCTGGAGAAGGCATTTGACGTACTGAGGTGTACAGATGAGGAACGGGTATCACTGGTGGTCTACCAGCTCCAAGATACCGCGAATGACTGGTGGAAGGCTACTCGAGGAAGGCTCTTTCCCGAGGGTACAGCGCCAAACTGGACGACTTTCTGCGAGGCCTTTAATGGCAAGTATTTCTCGGAAGCCGCGCAGGAGAGGAAGATGGAGAAGTTCCTGCGACTCCGCCAAGGGCAGATGACGGTGGACCAGTACGAGGCTGAGTTTGCAAGGTTGTCTAAATTCGTGCCCAGATTGATTGAGAATGCTTGGGACAGAGCACGGAGGTTCCATGAAGGACTGAGGCCGGACCTCCGCAGCAGATTGATCACTGTAGGGGTAAGGGAGTATGGAGCAATGTATGAACGAGCACATGAGTTCGAAAGGGACTCGAACGAAAGAAGCACCGCATCTGGTTCGCAGTTTGCACACTCGAGGGATAACCAAAGCCTTGGGAAAAGGCCGATGATGGACGACAGGAGGTTTGTCCCTTAAGCCCGGAAGACTCTGGGAAAACCGACGATAGTTAATGGTCCAAGATGCTCTAACTGTAGAATGAGGCATGCGATCGGATCCTGCCCTAAGAAGACTGGTGCTTGCTTTGGGTGCGGGCAGATGGGGCATTTGGCAAGGCAATGCCCGAGGAAGAACCGTGGACAACAGAATCAGCAGAAAGGACCCCCGATAAGACCACCACCGGTAGCTGCACAAGGAAACCAGAATCGACCACCTGCACAAGGGAGAGTGTACGCTGTGGCGCGTAAGGACACTGAGGACGCGCCGAGGGTGATCACAGGTACGATCTCCCTCTGTGGATGCGCTGCTTATGCCTTGTTTGATCCGGGGGCTACACACTCGTTTGTGTCTGAGCAGTTTGCCCTTTTATCTGATATGGAAATGAAACCATTGAAAGTAGCGCTGCATGTTATGACTCCATTGAAAGATAGGATTTCTGTTCTAATGGGTTGCATAGGCTGTGAGATAACTTTTAGTGTAGGAAGGGGAGTAATTGACTTGGTAGTGCTGCCCATGTTTGACTTTGACGTCATAATAGGAATGGATTGGTTGACTAAACAGGGAGCCGTGATTGATTGTAGTAGCAGGGTGATCCAGTTTAACCCAGCTGGGCACCCTAGATTCGAATTTGTGGGTAGTCAGGGAGGAACTTCAATTCCTTTGATAACGTCGTTGGAAGCGACCAAACTGTTGGATGAAGGATGTCAGGGTTACCTGGCGTCTGTGGTCGACTCCTCTGTCGAAGAAGTGAGGTTGGAGGATGTGGCTATAGTTCATGAATTCCCTGATGTATTCCCACAGGAGTTGCCTGGCTTACCGCCAGAAAGAGAGGTGGAGTTTGTTATCGAGTTAGTCCCTGGAACCGAATCGATTTCTAAGGCACCCTATAGGATGGCGTTGGTGGAGCTAAAGGAGCTCAAGGTGCAGATGCAGGAAATGTTAGACAAAGGATTCATCCGACCCAGTGCGTCGCCATGGGGCGCGCCAGTGCTGTTTGTTAAGAAAAAGGATGGGTCGTTGAGATTGTGTATTGACTATAGACAGCTGAACCAGGTGACGGTGAAGAACAAGTACCCACTCCCCACGATTGATGATCTATTCGATCAATTACAGGGAGCAACCATATTCTCAAAGATTGATCTTAGGACGGGTTACCACCAGCTGAGGATTAGGAGTGAGGATATACCAAAAACAGCATTTAGGACAAGGTATGGTCATTACGAGTTCACGGTGATGCCATTTGGGTTGACCAATGCGCCTGCTGCATTCATGGACCTAATGAACAGGGTGTTCAAGGAATTTTTAGACCAATTTGTTATAGTGTTCATTGACGATATCCTGGTTTACTCACGGAGTGTTGAGGACCATGAATTGCACTTGAGGACAGTACTGGAAACGCTAAGGTAGCATTCGCTATATGCCAAGTTCAGTAAATGCGAATTTTGGATGAGTAAAGTAGCTTTCCTTGGACATGTAATCTCTGGCGAAGGACTCTCTGTCGATCCATCCAAGATAGAAGCGGTAATGAACTGGCCGAGACCGACAACTGTAACGGAAGTAAGGAGCTTCTTGGGGTTGGCAGGTTACTATAGACGCTTTGTAGAAAGATTCTCTACCATAGCTGGTCCTTTGACACGTCTATTGAAGAAGGAGACGAAATTTGAATGGACGGATAGGTGCGAAGAAAGTTTTCAAGAGCTTAAACAGAGGCTGACGACTGCTCCAGTACTGACTATTCCGTCCGGACCAGGAGGCTTTGAAATTTATAGTGATGCATCGTTAAGAGGTCTGGGATGTGTCCTGATGCAACATGGACGGGTTGTAGCGTATGCATCTCGACAACTGAGACCGCATGAGATGAACTACCCGACGCACGACCTAGAACTCGCTGCAATAGTGTTCGCACTGAAAATATGGAGACACTATCTGGTTGGAGAAAAGTTCCAGATTTATACGGACCACCAGAGCCTGAAGTACTTGTTTTCCCAGAAGGAGCTAAACATGAGACAACGCCGTTGGATGGAATTGCTCAAGGATTACGACTGTGATATCCTGTACCACCTTGGAAAGGCTAACAGAGTAGCCGATGCCCTTAGTCGAAAGTCAAGTATGGCGTGCCTAATGGTTAAGGAGTGGACTCTACTTGCAGGATTGAGAGACTCAAATTTAAACTGGAGATGGGACCCCTCTCGAGTCTAATAGCTACCTTGAGGATTGAACCGACGATTCAAATGAGGATCAAGGAACTGCAGTCTACGGACCCTGACTTGCAGAAAATTCTGCACTTGGGCACAGATAAGAGGAGACCAGAGTTTCAGGTGGCAGAGGACGGGATTCTGAAGTTTAGAGGACGACTGTGCGTACCAGACGATGAAGCCTTGAAGAGGGAAATTCTGACAGAAGCTCATCGAAGCAGCTATAGTATTCACCCTGGTAGTACGAAGATGTACCAAAACCTGCGTCAGCAGTATTGGTGGAACGGAATGAAAGTCGATGTGGCGAAATTTGTGGCCAAGTGTCTGACGTGCCAAAGAGTGAAGGCACAGCACCGTAAACCTGGAGGACTGTTGCAGCCACTGGAGATTCCAGAATGGAAATGGGAACACGTCACGATGGATTTTGTGACAGGATTGCCAAGGAGTTAGAGGGGAAATGACTCGATTGGGTTGTAATTGATCGACTGACGAAGTCGGCTCACTTCATCGCCGTGCGAAAGGATCATCCTCTTGAGAAATTAGTCGATCTGTATGTACGTCAGATAGTCCGCCTACATGGGGTACCTGTATCGATCACTTCAGATCGTGACCCCCGTTTCACCGCAACATTTTGGAAGAGTTTACAAGCTGCATTGGGATCAGAGTTGCATTTTAGTACGGCATATCACCCGCAGACAGATGGACAGTCCGAAAGGACGATACAGACTCTGGAGGATATGTTGAGAGCCTGTATCATTGACATTAAGGGTGGATGGGAAGAGCGGCTACATTTGGTGGAGTTTGCCTACAATAATAGCTACCAACATAGTATTAAGATGGCGCCATTCAAAGCCCTGTATGGGAGGGCGTGCAGGACGCCAGTGTGTTGGGACGAAGTGGGTGAAGGGAGGATTACTGGACCAGAGCTGGTCCAGCAATCAGTCGAAGCGGTTAAGGTGATTAGAGAAAGACTAAAAACTGCGCAGAGTCGTCAGAAAAGCTATGTGGATTGGAGGCGCAAACCTCTGGAATTTCAAGTTGGAGACCACGTATTTCTAAAGGTTTCGCCAATGCGAGGGCTATCACGGTTTGGGAAGAAAGGGAAGCTGAGCCCGAGGTTTGTAGGCCCATTCGAAATATTGGAACGAATTGGGACGCTGGCGTATCGACTGGCCTTATCGCCGAACCTGTCGCAAGTGCACAACGTCTTTCATGTGTCGATGTTAAGAAAGTACGAACCTGATCCTAGCCATATACTCGATCATGAAGTCATAGACGTGGACGATAGGGTTTCGTACGTCGAGAAGCCGGTCAGGATAGAGGATAGAAGGGAGCAAATTTTAAGGAACAAGACGATTCCACTCGTCAAAGTCGTCTGGGAGTATCATGGCACAGAGGGAGCCACATGGGAAAGCGAGGAAGAAATGAAGCGCTTGTATCCATTTCTGTTTGAATAGCCAAGTGTAGTGGTGATGTACAAGTTTCGAGGATGAAACTCTTTAAGGGGGGAGAATTGTAACAGTCTGAATTTTCGACCCATTTTGGGAATTTAATGAGAATGGACATATTTCATTATTTCGCTTTAGATGAATCTCACTCGAGCCTGATCAACTCGGGATGACTGACCAAAGGAGAATGGCTACCAAGGAACTTAAAGTACGTGGACCCTGACAGGTCGGTACGCGTATCTCCTTAAAGCCGCCCGTTAGTCTGAGCATTAACTAAAGTTGTAAATCAATGGAAGTGGCCACGAAATAAAATTCTTAAATTGGACAATCGGATTTTCCAGAAAAGTTACAATGAGAATTGGACGGTGTTACCTTCGAGGAAATTCAATTGGAAACCGAGACAAGGATAGAAAATTTTCAAAATGCCTCCAGACCATTCGAAGTTCTTCGGATCATAGATTGAGTATTTCCTAGCATTTCCTAGATGAATTGAATTTTACTTTAGTCTAGCTCGAGAATCACGTCGGGTTCGATAGAAGGTTTCTCGGTCTCGACGGCTCGCATCCCGAGGAAAAAGAAACACCGAGGAAACATTTGTCAGTTGAATTTTCCTCGAGAATGGAGATTCCACCTATTGTGACAAGTGTCACATTCTACTCAATCCAAGACCACCATTAAATCCCTAAATTAAAAAAATAAACCAATCAAGTCCCAATATAACATAAGAATGCACAAATTCCTTTTTGGCCAATGCATGTCTCACATCCTGAGCCACTATCTCTCTCTTCCTCTCATTCTCTCATTAATTAATCAATATAACACACTCACTCTCTCTCTCTTTAGTTCATTTTGTCACTCAAGAGAACACTTCATCACTCTCCATTTCCTCTCTTCTCTTCTTCTCTCACGCTCATCACCCTCTCTCTCTCTCTCAGCCTGCACAGTCTCCTTCGCGAAGCCATAACTTTGGCTAGAAAATTCCAAATGACACGAAACCACCACCATTGTCTCGTTATCTTCAAGACCGTTCCATAGCCACCTGAATCGCACCACGAAACCGTCGGAAGCTCCCCGTCCAACCGCTTGAACCTCCCTGTTCTGTTACCGGCACGGAGCCCCGACCCCCGCACCTTCCGACGGCATAACTTTCACCTCAAAGTTCTGTTTGCCTTCAAACCACCACCATTCTCTTCCCCTCTTCCAGACGATTCCAATGCTACCTGAATCGTAGAAAATAGTCGTCGGACCTGGCCGGGGCGTCCTTTCGACGATGGTTGCCCAAATCCCGTCGCGGCGGACTCCAGCGCGCACCGATTTTCAAACGGATCGTTCGGGCTCATGTGGAGTCCGAATCGACCCCCGTTTTCTCCCACACGTCGATAAGATCTTGAATTTCAATTATATTGAATTAGATCAGATATGCAAGACCACCCAAGCACAAATTCTTCACATGCAACACCATCTAAGCATGAATACCTTACATGCAATGCCATTCAAGTGTGATTTAATCACATGCAATGTCATCCAAGCTTGAATTCCTCACATGCAATCCCATTTGAGCACCTTCGGAGTTGAATCGCCCTTGCATGTCCACGGATTGAACACTCTCTCACACTTCCGAATTGTCTCTCTTCTAATACAGCTCCGACAACCTCATCAAGGACTTCCAAGGCCAACTCTCTCACGGTTTCGTGCTTAAAATCGAGAAGGGTAATCTCATAACTAGACTTGGGGTAGAACCATGTGTGAATTGAGGTGTTCTTGTGTGGGTGCCGTGAGATATAATTCCTTGCATGACAAAATATGCTGCTGGCCGTGTGTGTGTGGTTTGGTCCGAGAGGCTTTAGTACCTATGGGATGTGATATGAGCATTGTATGATGGATTCAGAGAGCCTATGATGGGTAATTATGTGATAATTGACCATGCATTTCCAACTTGAGGGATGACCGTGTGTGAGGAGGTTGTGTCGTGAAGTGTAGTCCTTTGTATATCAAGATTGGTTGCTGGTCATGCATGTTAAGTGCTCTTCGAGAGGTCATGGAGTCCATGGAGTGTGATAGGAACATCGTGTGATGGTTCTAGGGCGATCTAAGACGAGAAATTGTGTGGTATTGGTCGATGCACGTTCAAATAGGTTGCTGGCCGTTCATGAATGATTTTGGCCGCGAGGTTCTAGGGTCCATAATGCACGAGACGAATATTGTACGGTAGCCCTAAGAGGATCCAAGAGTAATCACATATGTTGGGACCCATGCTTGAGGTCAAAAACACTGAAAAACGGAGTTTGAAACTCGGATTGATGTGCATTGTCTGCTTTGGATTCACGTGAGTGATGAATGATGCATTGAACTTTGACATGAATTGTGTGAATCCATGTAAGCTCGATTGAGACAGGCGTGCACGCTAGAATGCGTGGTGAATTGTGGGCCAAAGGCCGAGACATGTAATAAACGCCTGATGCATTGCACTTAACCTTATGAGCGAACGTTTGGCGGAGTGCGTAGAACCGTGCGGGACGGCCGGATAGGTGTCAAGAAAACACTGGAGTTAGAGTGACAAGGGGTATCGGCCGTAGGGCAAGTGAGCCACGGTTGCGGTACCGCGCCTGGACGTGCGCGGCACGGGGCGTTGGAGTGACAAGGGTGCCAACTGAGCGAATGCAGGGGCTCGGTTCGGGGCACGGCCGGCAGTGCTATAAGCCACCGGTGGACCTAGCTCGGGTCGATTAAATGAGAAATAACATTTTGCATCTGAATGAGACTTGATCATACCATGGCATGAAGTATGCGTTCATTACTGTGATACAATCCATTGTTATATGCTGACCGTGTGTTTATTGAATCATGTGTCGAACTGTCTCATTTGCATGCTATGTTCTATTTTGAGTCTTTTGTGAGATTACTGGGTTTCGACTCACGCTGTGGGCTGATCGCCCAATTTCAGATCCCCACCCCTGAAGATGTCTATAACCCCAGCTCGCCACGGTCGACCGGTTGAGTTAGAGGAAGACGAGGTAGAGTATCAGGTACCTGGCTACACATGGTTTAAGAGGATAGTTACTACGGTTTGGGTCGACGTGGGGGAGAAGGATAGTCTGACAGGTCATCGGTACGTAGCATGGTATCGATGGAGCGGGTTGTCTTGGCATGGTCCGCTAGACGCCATGGACACTCCCGTCTTAGGGCCAAATGGGAACCCGATACTTAACACAATCCACAAAGGTGAGGTGGTAGACCCCAGCCTATGCAGGTGGAAGACTCCGATGGTGATGCCCAGATGGAGTTTGATGGCGAGGACGACGTGTTTGGCGACACTGACTAGGACCCTGAAGAGTTTCCCTTGACCGATGAAGATAACCCTTAGATGTACGGATCGCATGTTGATGGATCTGTCCTTTTGCTAGGTAGCTGTTAGGGTTTATTTTGAATGTTGGATATTGTCTCCCTCACAAGTTTGTCAGACCCTGGACTGGTTTTGTGTTCACCCCTCTCCCGTCGGGTTGTAATGAACCCCCGAGACCTAGTCACTTGTTAAATGTCATGTGTTCTTCCATCTTCCTGTCTTGCTTGAATGATTGTTTGGTTGGGAGTAGAGCGCTATCTGTTGTCGCTTTTAGTTATCCGTCGTTTGGCCGCGACAAGTCCTGAGCCGTCGTTCGCTGTTGGGCCAAGCGATGTGATTGCAGGTCAGGTGTAACTCGACGGGGATGCCGCGCGGCCCGCCGGGATCCGGGGCGTGACATCACTAAGCAGTTCCTCAAATCCTCAGGTAAGTATACCTTCAACCTGAATCTTTGAATGAATTCTAACGATTGCGAAGGTGCTCGAATCCAGTGCAGCACATACATGTATCCACCTTCGTCAATGAAGCATGATTCGTCTCATAAACAGAAATGTTTGAGATGTTTTGATCTCTACCTCTTTGACTTATACTTGAGCAACAAGAGAATATAAACCGGGTTTGAGCTTCTGCAGGATTCCTAGTCTTCCCAGATCCCATAATGGCACCCTTCATCATATATTAAATCGGGTTTGAGCTTCTGCAGGATTCTTGGTCTTCCCAAATCCCGGAATGGTACCCTTCAAAACACCAAGTCCTTTCTACAGGCACCTAAAGTCCTTTCTGCATGCATGAAGTCCTTTTTACAGGCATCAAAATCCTTTCTACAGGCACAAGTCCTTCTTACAGGCACCAAATCCTTTTTACCGGCATCAAAGTCCTTTCTACAGGTACAAGTCCTTCTTATAGGCATCAAGTCCTTTTTACAGGCATCAAAATCCTTTCTACAGGCACAAGTCCTTCTTACAGGCACCAAGTCCTTTTTACTGGCATCAAAGTCCTTTCTACAGGTACAAGTCCTTCTTATAGGCATCAAGTCCTTTTTACAGGCATCAAAGTCCTTTCTACAGGCAAATCTGGTTCTTCTTACAAGCACACCAAGTCCTTCTTACAAGCAAACCAAGTTATTCTTACAGGCAAACTAAGTCCTTACAGGCAACCCAAAGTCCTTCTTACGGGCATGAAGTCCTTCCTACAGGCACTAAGTCCTTTTTACAGGCACCAAGTCCTTTCTACATGCACCCAAAAAGTCCTTTTTATAGGCATAACAAGTCCTTTCTACAGGCACCTAAAGTCCTTTCTACAAGCATACAAAAGTTCTTCTTACAGGCACCAAAAGCCCTTCCTAGAGACACCAAAGTCCTTCCTACAAGCATCCAAAAGTCTTCTTACATGCACACAAAAGTCCTTTCTACAGGCACAAAGTCCTTTTTACAGGCATTTTCATGGGGCGACCCACCATACGGGTCAAATCTTAATCACTAGAATCATTTCATTAGGAACTCTGCCATGGGGTGACCTACCATACTGGTCAAATTTCAATCAAATCAGTAGAATCCTTTCAATAGGAATCTACCATGGGTTGACCTACCATACGGGTCCAAGTTCAACCACCCTAAGGTTTTCTTAACAAATCCTTAAGTTCTCATTCCATTTTCAGTAGAGCATGCGTGTCAAGCGACCGCCACACAATGGGCAGGTAAGTGCCACGTAAACTTTCATCTTCGTCTCTCCCTCACTGCATGAAAGTTTCTTCAAGCTGGGTTTGGATCGGAACTTGCAACGATGGGTATTGGAGATCAAATGTCACGACCCTTTTTATTTCATTGTGTTGAGTCGATTAGAATTCAGGTGTCTTCTCGTCTTTGAAATGAACCTCTGCCGAGCTTCCTCTCAAAGAGGGGCAGCTGTTGACACCTGATTTTTTATCACATTTTCTCTTTAAAATTAATAGAAAATCCATAAAAATCCATAAAATTAAAAAATAAATTTTGGGGACCTTGGCCAAGTCTAGGGAATCAATGTTGACCAAAAAAGTATTTTCCATATTTTTAATATTTTTCAATATTTTTATTTTCGAAAATTGATAGAAAATCCATAAAAATTCATAAAATTAAAAATATCAACTTTGGAAGCTTTGGCCAAGCTTAGGAAACCATGTTTGAGCAAAAAATAATTTTTTGAATTTTTTGTATTTTTTAAATATATTTTTTAGAAATTAGGAAAATATTTCATAAATAATAGCATTTGAGGCCACAAAAACACATAAAAATAGTCAATATTTTTCTTTTAAATCCCTTTTCATGTTGTTCATCGTAAATTTAAAAAATCCAATTCGGGGTCGTGTATTCCTTCACGAGCATAATCTCTAATTGGGCCTAAAAAATTTAATTTGAGTCAATTTATTTTCATTTTTCACTTTTAGAAGTTGTGACATTATTGTCTAATATTCTAAATTTTCATCTTGGCCCAATTATACTCAGAATAACTCAATTTTGCAAAAGGGCTTTAATTAAATTTTACGACAAGAAATGAGTTTAAATTTGATATGCGATGAATTTTGACTAAGCATAGGAGAGGTGTGTTGAAAATTTTGAGGATATTTGGACTTGAAGAAATATTTTTTTCAAGGACTAAATTGCAAATACTGAAAATCTCAAGGACTAGAGTGTAAATACCTAACTCTTAAGGGATTATTTTGCAAATAACAAAAAAAGGATTTAGTGGAGAAATTAGAATAGAGAAGGGAAGATAAAGAAGATGAGATGGAGAAGAATGGATGGAGAAAATAAGATAAGAGAAGGGAAGATGGAGAAGAGGAGATGGAGAAGAGAAGATGGAGAAGAATGGATGGAGAAAATAAGATAAGAGAAGGGAAGATGGAGATGAAGAAGAGTTAGTGGAGAAATTAGAATGGGAGATATATATATATGGAGAAGGGAAGATCGAGATAGAGAAGAATAAGTGGAGAAATTAGAATGTGAGATAGAGATGAAGAAGGGAAGATGAAGAAGAAGAAGAGTTAGCGGAAAAATTAGAATGAGAGATAGAGTTAATGGAGAAATTAGAATGTGAGGTAAATGAGTTGGATATAAAAGGAGAAAGAAGAGAACTTGAAAGGGAAAAAGTTTTTGGAGAGAAAATTTTGGATGTTTGAGAGAGTATTGAGAGATTGAAGAAAAATTTGAGAGAAAAAAAATACCAAAAAGAGAGAGAATTTTGAAGATGATGGGAGTTTAAAGCTAGAGGGTTATCATTATCAATTTTTTTATCGATCAACATAAATCAAGAATTCATCCCAGATTTGAAGCTAAGTGTCCCTCTACTCTCTTTTATTTTTTAGTATAAACTAGCCCTAATTTTCTATTCTTCTCCCATTTCCCCATATTTGATTTCAGGCAGGAACCAATTATATCCATCAAGCACTTCTCCTAATGCCATTGAAGCTAAGTGCCTCTTTCATTGTTCTAATGTTTAATGTGAATTAAATCATATTTTCTCCATTACTCCATTTCTCCATATTTTTATATCAGGCAAAGGATAACTTCAAGTCAACGGTAAATCCCATGGAGGTTTAAAATTGGCGCTAATGAGCTCTTGAGTGCCCATTAAATTTTCAATTGATCCGTCGATGGATTTCGGCCCGAATTGTCAAATCAATTCGTTTTATTTTAAAGAATTTAAACCCCAGAACGTGAAGGGCAAAACCCGCTCACTAAAGGTGATTTTAAATTTCTGCACCTTAAACCCCAAAGAAGAGGGCCAAGCCAAGGCTGAGCTATCCATTGATGGTCTTTATTTATTGTTATTTACTTCCTGTAATTTAATTTTTGAATCACTAAACCCTAAAATGAGTAGCTCGCAGCACTGTACAGAAGTCGTTAACTCACTCCCTCTTTCGGCTTCAGGGAAATACTTAATATTTTGAAAATGCCAAAAAAAAATGTCACTCACGTATATTCCATTTAAAAAAGTGAAAATACAAAAAGAGAACACTCCACTAGAGCTTTAGGAATAAACCAAGCATGAGTTGCCAAATTAGGATATCCATGAAATTAAGGTACCGAAAGGGCATTAGTTTTAATTAACTAGTGTAACCAAGTCCCCGATCTCATAATCTCTGGTTCGTAGAAGTAATTTAGTTCTCCCGCTAATTTACTTAGATTTCTAATCAACCTATCAAAAATGATTAGTGGCGACTCCAAATTTTAAAACCATTTAAACAAAAAACCAAAGTTGCGATTGGGTAAAGCTTGGGAGAGCTCGAACTAGGTTAGTTAATTTAATCAATTAATTTGGTAATCCATTAACCTAAAAAATGAATTTTAGGTCGCGACAGACGGCCGATAAGCTGGATTTCACTAAATGAATCAATGGAGGTTTACAACATGTGATGATACTCTCCTTGATAGATCACACTATCTTTTCTCAATCACTCTTTCAAAGTCTCTCAATGATTTTCGTATAACGCTCACGAGGACAAGTATGAATTTGAATAACTCTAACACTTTGGAATTTATGATTCTTCTCATACCAATAGTAGCACCATGGATCTTCTTTAATACTCCTTCACCCCCAAACAAGCCGTTGGATAGGTCTTCAAAGGATCGCTCTTCAATCGCTGATTGGACGCCATCAATTTTTATTGAACGAGACTGTATCTAGAAAGATTTTGGTGACCGTTGGTGTTGAGTTTGAACCCCGCTGATCCGAACGCCCATACAATCAAATCTTTGGTTTCCATAAGTTGAGTTCTTCAAATGTAGAAGTTTTCTTGTTCCATGGAAGGTAATTTCCAATCAAGGATTTTGTCCTAATTGAAGTGGACAATCATCCTGTAAATTGAATCTTACAAACTTCCTTAAATATCGTAGCCAATCAAATGCTTGCCAAACGTGGGTCTTCAGATTCTAGTCGCAGAGTCTGAATTGTTCGAAAACAGCTTTCAAGAACAGTAAAGGCTCTCTGAATCTGAACCTTCTTTCTTCGTGAATCTGAGCACTTTCAAGGTCCATTTGCTGATGTCTTACATAAGTCTTGTTCGGTCTTTAGAGGCAGCATCATCCTCCTTCTGAATCCTTTAGAGGAAATCATACACAACTCCATTTGATTCCCTCGAATGTAGACTCGTCCTTCTTGTTGACACCTGATTTTTAATCATTTTTTCTATTGCTAAAGTATTAAAAAATCCATAAAAATTCATAAAATTGAAAAATCAACTTTGGGGACCTTAGCCAAGCCTAGAGAACTAATTTTGACCAAAAAATGATTTTTTCATATTTTCAGTATTTTTTAGTATTTTTATTTTCGAAAATTCGTGAAAAATAAAGAAAAAAAATGAGAAAATTGCAAAATCAACTTTGAAAGCCTTGGCCAAGCCTAGGCAACCATTTTTGAACAAAAAAAAAATTTTCATATTTTTTTAATTTTTTTTAAAAAAATAATACAAAAATACTTGAAAATTTTGGAAAAATAACATTTGAGGCCAAAAAAATACACAAAGATAGTTAATATTTTTTATTTTAAATCTATTTTCATATTGGCCATCGCAAATTCAGAAAAATCCAATTCGAGTCACGTGTTCCTTCACGAGTATAATCTCGAATCGGGCCTAAAAAAATTTAATTTGAGTCAACTTATTTTTAAATTTCACTTTTGATGAGTTGTGATATTGTCTTCTAATATTTTAAATTTTCATCTTGGCCCAATTATACCCAGAATGACTCAATTTTGCAAAAGGGCTTTAATTAAATTCTGCATTATTTTCAGCGGCAAGAAATGAGCTTAAATTTGACATGTGGTAAATTTTGGTGTGTCAAAAATTGTGAGGAGATTTAGACTTAAAGAAATATATTTTTCCAGTGACTGAATTGTAAATACTTAAAATTCAAGGACTAGAGTGCAAATACCTAACTCTTGAAGGATTATTTTACAAATAACAAAAAGAAGAGTTAGTGGATAAATTAAAATAGAGAAAGGAAGATGGAGAAGAGGAGATGAAGAAGAGAAGTTGGAGAAGAATGGATGGAGAAAATAAGATAAGAATAGAGAAGGGAAGATGGAGATGAAGAAGAGTTAGTGGAGAAATTAGAATGGGAGATAAATATGGAGAAGGGAAGATGAAGATGAAGAAGAATTAGTGGAGAGATTAGAATGTGAGATAGAGATGGAGAATGGAAGATGAAAATGAAGAAGAGTTAGTTGAGAAATTAGAATGGGAGATAGAGTTAGTGGAAAAATTAGAATGGGAGATAGATGAGTAGATTATAAAAGGAGGAAGAAGTGAGCTTGAGAGGAATTTTTTTTTAAGAGAAAATTTTGGATGTTTGAGAGAGTTTTGGGAGATTGAAGAAAAATTTGAGAGAAAGAAAATACCAAAAGAGAGAAAATTTTGAAGATGATGGGAGTTTAAAGCTAAGGGTTATCATCACAAATTCCTTCATCGATCAATATAAATCAAGAGTTCATCCTCGTCAACGAGCAAGCAAATTCGAGCTAAGTGTTTTTATTTATTCATTTATTTATGGTTTTACTCGCAAATTAGCACAAATTGTATACACTTTCTCCATCTCCTTTTTTTTCCATATTTTATGTTAGGAGAATGATATCTCTACGTCAACAGCAAAAATCTCGTAGAGATGCAAAAATCGGCCTAGACAAGCTCCTAAGCTGTCCACCGATTTCTCAACTAATCTGTGACTAAAAGTTCTTCTTAATTCAAAAGAAATTCTCTATATTGGGAACATAGAGAGCGAAAATCAATTATAGAAATCCCTCCCAAAAAAATGGGAGATAAGTACTCTTTCCACTCTTCTGGTTTTAGGTGCAGATTAGCACATATTTTGTATACTGACACTTCACTCTATTTTATGTCAGGAAGCCGCAGCTCTATATCAATGGTCAACCCTATGGAAGCACAAAATCGGCTTGGAGGAGTCCTCAAGCGCGCACAAATTTTAAATTGTTGGATCAATTCGTTGTATTTCATTTTAAAGAATTCATACCCCAGAATGGAGAGGACAAAGTCCATCCGCAATTTAAATACCTACACCATAAATCCCAAAGGGAAGAGCCAAGCCAATGCTTAGCCTCCCATTGGAGGTTTTTACTTATAGTAGTTAAATACCTGCAACTTAAATACATGTACCTTAAATCCCAAAGGGAAGAGCCAAGCCAATGCTTAGCCTCCCATTGGAGGTTTTTACTTACAGTAGTTAAATATCTGCAACTTAAATACATGTACCTTAAATCCCAAAGGGAAGAGCCAAGCCAATGCTTAGCCTCCCATTGGAGGTTTTTACTTACAGTAGTTAAATACCTGCAACTTAAATACCTGTACCTTAAATCCCAAAGGGAAGAGCCAAGCCAATGCTTAGCCTCCCATTGGAGGTTTTTACTTACAGTAGTTAAATACCTGGAACTTAAATACCTATACCTTAAATCCCAAAGGGAAGAGCCAAGCCAATGCTTAGCCTCCCATTGGAGGTTTTTACTTACAGTAGTTAAATACCTGCAACTTAAATTCCTGTACCTTAAATCCCAAAGGGAAGAGCCAAGCCAATGCTAGGCCTCCCATTGGAGGTGTTTATTCACTGTCATGTACTTCCTATAATTTAATTTTTGAATCATCAGACCCAAAAGATGAGTAGGTCGTAATACTGCACAGAAGTCGTTAACACACTCCCTCTTTCGGCTTCAGGGAATCTTTAACACTTAAAATAATATAACAAATAAAAATATATACCATCCATGCATCCTCTTTAAAAAGTGAAAACACAAAAGAGAATACCCTACTAGAGCCTTAGGAATAAACCAAGCCTGAGTTGTCGAATTAGGATATTCATGAAATTAAGGTACCGAAAGGGCATTAGTTTTAATTAACTAGTGTAACCAAGTCCCCGAGCTCATAATCTCTGGTTCGCAGGAATAAATTAGTTCTCCCGCTAATTTATTTAGGTTTCTAATCAACCTACCAAGAACGATTAGTGGCGACTCCAAATTTCAAAATCATTTAAACAAAAACCAAAGTTGCGATTCGGTAGGGCTCGGGAGGGTCCATGTTAGGTTAGTCAAATCTAATTAACCTAATAATCCGTTAACCCCTTTAAAATTTAAAATTTTTTAGATGGTCGCGACACTTCAGATTCTAGTTGTAGAGTCTGAAGGGTTCGGAAACAGCTTTCAAGAACAGTGAAGGCTCTCTGAATCTGAACCTTCTTTCTTCGTGAATCTGAGCACTTTCAAGGTCCATTTGCTGACGTCTTACATAAGTCTTCTTCGGTCTTTAGAGGCAGCATCATCCTCCTTCTGAATCCTTTAGAGGAAATCATATACAACTCTATCTGATTCCCTCAGATGTAGACTCTTCCTTCTGATTCATTTTGAAGCATACACATAGTTCCTCCTTCTGACCCTTCAGAAGCAAAACCGTGATAACTCTTCCTTGAGTCTAAACATCATTATGGAATACTTAAAGCTCCTGTTCACATATTCATTTCTGCGGTAAAACATCGGGTCTGAATCTGGAATTAATATATCTCGCAGCTTTTGAACAAACTTCAGAAACATCCTTCTGAATCTGAATACTTCACTGTATCTTCAGATGCAGTATCTTGAGCTCCATCTTCTGGTCCCTGCAAGTATATTGGCAATCGTGGCTCTACTTCGCTGTCCACCTATCCAAGGTCCATCCAAGCTTTACCAAACTTCCCGTTCTAGGCTTGTTTTCCTTCTACTTAGGTACCTCAAGCTTATAGATGCCTTTATGCCCAATGCCTTGTTCACCATTGATAGATAACTCATAACCTGTACGTGTTCTATTCATGCACCATCTACATATCGGCTTGTGATTCTTTCACCTGGTTTACTCAACCAATAAACACATTAGTAGCCTTTGATTATTTTGTTATCTTCAAAACAACATAGGGGATTTTCCATAACACTAGAGTGCAAATACTTAACTCTTAAAGGATTATTTCGCAAATAACAAAAAGAAGAGTCAGTGGAGAAATTAGAATAAAGAAGGGAAGATGGAGAAGAGAAGATGGAGAAGAATGGATGGAGAAAATAAGATAAGAATAGAGAATGGAAGATGGAGAAGAGAAGATGAACAAGAATGGATGGAGAAAATAAGATAAGAATAGAGAAGAGAAGATGGAGATGAAGAAGAGTTAGTGGAGAAATTAGAATGAGAGATAAATATGGAGAATGGAAGATGAAGATGAAGAAGAGTTAGTGGAGAGATTAGAATGTGAGATAGAGATGGAGAAGGGAAGATGAAAATGAAGAAGAGTTAGTGGAGAAATTAGAATGGGAGATAGATGAGTGGGTTATAAAAGGAGGAAGAAGTGAGCTTGAGAGAAGAATTTTTTTGGAGAGAAAATTTTGGATGTTTGAGAGGGTTTTGGGAGATTGAAGAAAAATTTAAGAGAAAGAAAATACCAAAAAGAGAGAGATAATTTTGAAGATGATGGGAGTTTAAAGCTAGAGGGTTATCATCATCAATTTCTTCATCGATCAACATAAATCAAGGATTCATCCCAAATTTGAAGCTAAGTGCCCCTCTACTCTCCTTGATTTTTTAGTATAAACTAGCTCAAATTTTCTACTCTTCTCCAATTTCCCCATATTTGATTTCAGGCAGGAACCAATTATATCCATCAAGCATTCTCATAATGCCATTGAAGTTAAGTGCCTTTTTCATTGTTCTAATTTTTAATGTGAATTAAATCATATTTGCTCCATTACTCAATTTCTCCATATTTTTATGTCAGGCAAAGGACAACTCCAAGTCAACGGTAAATCCCATGGAGGTGTAAAATTGGCGCTGATGAGCTCTTAGTGCCCATTAAATTTTCAATTGATCCGTCGATGGATTTCGGCCCGAATTGTCAAATCAATTCGTTTTATTTTAAAGAATTTAAACCCCAGAATGTGAAGGGTAGAGCCCGCTCACTGGAGGTCATTTTAAATTTCTGCAATTTAAATTCCTGCACCTTAAACCCCAAAGGAGAGGGCTAAGCTAAGGCTGAGCTATCCATTGATGGTCTTTATTTATTGTCATTTACTTCCTGTAATTTAATTTTTGAATCACTAAAGCCCAAAATGAGTAGCTCGTAGCACTGCACAGAAGTCGTTAACTCACTCCCTCTTTCGGCTTCAGGGAAATACTTAATATTTTGAAAATGCCAAAAAAAATGTCACTCACGTATATTCCATTTAAAAAAGTGAAAATATAAAAAGAGTACACTCCACTAGAGCCTTAGGAATAAACCAAGCCTAAGTTGCCAAATTAGGATATCCATGAAATTAAGGTACCGAAAGGGCATTAGTTTTAATTAACTAGTGTAACCAAGTCCCCGAACTCATAATCTCTGGTTCGTAGAAGTAATTTAGTTCTCCCGCTAATTTACTTAGGTTTCTAATCAACCTACCAAAAATGATTAGTGGCGACTTCAAAATTTAAAACCATTTGAACAAAAAACCAAAGTCGCGATTTGGTAGAGCTTGGGAGAGCTCGAACTAGGTTAGTTAATTTAATCAATTAATCTGGTAATCCATTAACCTAAAAAATAAATTTTAGGTCGCGACACTAATGAAATACATCCATTCAATTTATAAATTTCGAAAATGGGTCGCACGAACATGCACTTGGCCGGGTAAAGGCGTAATTTGAACTTTCGAAGCCTTTTAAATAGCTTCGTCAGAGTTTCTATATGATCTTCTCCACACCGGGTCTTTACAATCATATCATCGACATAGACTCGATCTCCTTGTGCATCATATCATGGAACAAAGTAACAATTGCTCATTGGTATGTTGCTTCAGCATTTTTGAGGCCAAAGGGCATAACCTTATAATGGAATATCCACAAAGGGATAGTAAATGCTGTTTTTTTTTACTTTCTCGCTTATCAAGATTTGGTTATAACCTGAGAAACCATCCATAAACGAGAATGGCTCAAACCTTGTTGTACTATTCACAAGTACATCAATATATGGGATAGAAAAATTGTCTTTCGGACTGGCCTTATTCAAGTCACGATAGTCCACACAGATCCAAACACGACCATCCATCTTTCTTTAATACGAGAACTATATTAGCTACCTAAGTAAGAGACTGAGTAACTTCTATGAATCTGATATCGATGAGTTTAATGACTTCCTCTTCGATTTTTTTTGCCAACTTTGGCTTAGCCTTCCGCTGTCTCCACTTTTTAGGCTTAATCGAAGGATCTGTCGATAAACAATGTTCAACAATCGATCGATCAAGACCGAGCATATCTGCATGACCAAGCAAAAATATCCTAATAGTCTCTTAGTAACTTTGTCAATCTTTCAACCATTTCTTTAGGGAGAGTAGCCCCGATTTTAACCTCTCTAGGGTTTTCCGTATCGCCAAGATTGATTGATATCATTTCCTCAATAATTAGCGATTTAGATTTCTCATGTTGCTCGAGGTTTCATCGTGCCTCTTCAACCTCAAGATTGGACTCATCTGAACCTCCTGAATTGTGAGCATTGCATATTTCAGGATCCACCATATTCCCCTCCTCACATTTGCCTCTAAAACATAAAGTAGCAAAATGAGACAAATAAATAGGGCTTGAACATGTATTGGTCTAGCAATTTTGATTACTTGGAAAGATTCTTTTGCTTTCGAATATCGTGAGACAAGAATTCTTGAAGAAGCCCAACCCTCGGTTCTTGCCATAGATGACATATTATTCGATTGTTAGTTATAGTCATTGGGTTAGTTTGGGATACATCGACAAGATTTAGAAAGTGTTGAAAAACATCTGTAATTTTATTAATATCAAATCAATGAATTATATTTTATTGGAAGGGAAATCCTAAAGTGCGACAATGAAAAGGAAATCCTAAGAATGCCATAAAAGTTCCCCAATAGGGGAATGCATAAATAATAAGATGTTACTATGAGTCTAAACCCTTCAATGGATCATCATTGACAGATGATTTCAAAAGCTTGGGCACCATATCCGGCTCTTTACAATCGATATCGACTGAGCTACCAACACCATGAGCTTTATCAACCTACGTCGAGACTTCGAATATCGCGGTAACGGTTAAGTCCCCGAACCAGTCAGTCAAGTAGGGTAAGCCAATATCGGCATTATCAGCATCCAATACCATTGACTCAAGGTCTTAATCTTTCAGCGAGTCAAGGAGGACTATCCCGAAATCATTCTCAAACTTACTTAGACCATCATATCCCCCAACTATTCTAGTCAAATAGAAAGTCTTACTCAGGAGAGGTGGTAAAGGACTACGCCCTAGCTTGCCGCGATTTATCGAGCCCCATTTTTCATGTCTAGGCCAATCACGTCCATGATATCCCAAACCAGTTGTATGTGACTGTTCGTTAGCTTCAATTGCGATGCGAATCCCCTGACCTTGCTTACCCAATCCAGCACCAAGCTCAAACCCATTGCTCACCATTACCTTTGCAACCATGATGGAGGTTTTAGACAACTTAGGGACCAATAATGGACTCTCTGGTGAAGCGTAAATAGTGTGTATCAACTCAAAGGAATGATAAGAATTATATTCGGTGTGTTCTGGTTCTACGTAAGGAATAGCCATTTCATTAAAAATACGAAAATCCTCTTCTCTATAGATGATAACCAGCTTTTGTTCAATCACGAACTTGATCTTCTGATGAAGATTGGATGGAACAACCCTAGCATTGTGGATCCATGGGCGGCCTAGCAAAAGATTGAAAGCTGAAGGGATATCCAGCACTTGGAATAAGACATCTAACATAGAGAGTCCGATTTATATCTCTAGATTAATTTGCCCCACAATATTCTTCTTTACCATGTCAAAAGCTCTTATTGAAGTCTTAGCTGCATGCATTCTTGTCAGGTCAATACCCAGGCGGTTTAGTGTGGTTAGAGGACATAAATTCAAAGTCAATCCGTTGTCGACAAACACTCGAGCCACATGGGTTTGTTTATGCTTGACCGAAATATGCAAAGCTTTATTGTGGCTCTTCCTTCTATCAGGATCTCATCATCAAAGAATGCGACCTGATCCTTCAGAAGGATCGCTCTGATAAAGTTTTCTAGCTTATCCCCATCGATATTCTCCGGGACATGGTTCTCCCCCAAAACTTTCATTAGGGAATTACTATATTTTTCAGACAACTGAAGAAGCTCCAACAAAGATACTTGAGCCGACAACTTTCTCAACTGATCAACCACGCCATATCCACTTGCTTTAATCACTGCCAAAAACTCATTAGCTTCCTTATCTATAATTTGCTTTGCCAGTTGATCATCATTTTAGGTACGCTCAGACCTTCTCACTAGGTTCAGCTCTAGATCATAAGATCATGGCACCGCTTTGTTATTTTTATAAGGAAAGGATTGAGGTGAGGTAATTATAAAACTGTTTGGTATGACGATTCCCTACTCATTATCGGAGGCATCTTCTATAGGAGGCATATCGGCCAACTCAAGGTCGAACTTAAGCAGGCTATCAACTTCCAGTGGATCAACTTTCAGTTCTGACTGGACCTGATACGGGGTCAAGGTTGTAAATTCTTGATCCCAATCAATAATGATCTAAGATAGGGTGGCTACCATCCCAGCTTAATTTGCACATATTATCATCCCGTTACTCATCAAACTCAAAACTTTCTTTTTTAGCTGGCTCAACAACACTACCTCTTCAGTCCGATAATATCCTGCTCGAACTAGAGCATCGAAAGTGTCAATAATTCGAACCTTGAAACCATCCGTCCGCCTTATTTCTGAGTCAAAAATAGCATTGACTTTGTCTAAATGATTAGGTAATGGGTTACTCTGGACATTCGGTTAATTGTTGTTCTGAAATGAAAATGCTCCAGATTTGAACAAATCCTGAATATGGTTCTTAAGCACATAACAATCAATTGTGTCATACTCGAGCTGACCACGATGGTAATCACACTTCTTCGACGGGTTGTACCTTGCAAAGGAGGCATAATTCGGTTACAATGGCTCTATTGTCAATAGCTCATTCTTACATAAAACAGCGAAGACTTAAGAGAGAGTCCGAGGAATTAGGGTAATACTACCAATTATTGCGTCGGTTCCCCCTTTGGCCTTATGAACCGAAATTAGCCAACTGTTAATTAGGGATTTGTACCTTAGATGCTTGGGTCGGAGGCTTTTGGATATATGTCATATTAACTTAGGGAGCTAGACCCTTGTCCTTCTTAGCTACGTACCGCTTAGCATTAGAGCTAGCATCTTCGTACCACCTTTTCTTTAAACTGATCTCCACCTCCTCGCCCATCACAATGAGGTGGCTGAATGAAGTAGCCACCGTCCCAAAGATGCGAGACCGCATTACTTGAGGTAGGGTAGAAACAAACAACCTCATAAGCTCTCGCTCAGGTGGCACTGGCTTCAATTGAAATGTGATGTTTCTCCATCTAGTGGCATATTGTTTGATTGTCTCGCCCTTCTTCATTTTCGATTGTTCCAAATCTTCTCTGGTGATGACAATGTCCAAGTTAAAACTAAAATGTTTAACAAATGCATTGGCTACCTCTCCTAGTCTTCAATGCGGTAAATCTCGTAATCTGTATACCATCTCATGGCTGCATTTTTTAGACTGGCTTGGAAAGCCTGAACCATCAAGGGCCATTAGCTACGTATTTATTCATCCTAGCCTGGTACATTTGAACGTGCTGAATAGGATTAAAGGTGTCATCATACTTCTCAAAATCGAACATCTTGGATTTGTCGGGCACTTGGATCTTGGAGTAAATAGACAAGTCGACGGGAATGATATTATGTGTTCCCTCGACTTCTTGTAACCTCTGATCCACCTGGGCTGTGATCTTTGCACTTTCTTTATTCATTATTCCAGTAGTTACATTAGATTACGGGATAGTCATTTGAGGTGGTGTAATAATTTGGGCCGTGGGCAAGCCAGTATACCTAAAAGGTTGGGCTATGTAATGGCCTCTAGATGGGACAATATTCGTAGGGGATGGGATGACGCCTGTAACTCTAGGCCAAAAAGCATCCTCAATGGTAGGCATGTCACCATGGGTCCTATCGCCTCGAGCAGTTATATGGGGATTGAAACTTGTCTAGGCTTGATACATGGGTGCTGCTGGGGTAGTCGGCAGTTGTCTCTAATTGGTCATGAATTCGACCATCATTAATCTCATTTAGGCCATTTGGTCATTGACTACTTTCATTTGCTCCTCCATTTATTGTTTCATTCTTTGCTCCATCTGGGCCAATAGTTTGGTTTACTCAGCCATTTGTCTAGACTTCGAGCGAGTGATGATTAGTGCACGGGGAGTATCCGTAACGACTTCAACCTTAAAAAAGTAGATAATAGGATGAGTATACCAAACATAGATAGTGGGTTAGTCCATGACGACATCTAGACTCTTTTCAATTAACAGTGAAGCATTTTAAATTTCAATACAGAAAAATCCGATTTCGACGCACTTTTGCAAAAGATTTAACTCTGGCCTGTGGAATTATCAGAATAGCGTGAGACAAAAAAAATTAATTCTTTTTGTTAAAGAGCTCTTCCATTGTGACAAAAGATCAAGGTGTTGTCTGCTCTTTTCATTAAGGCCATATGATCTAACCCGTATTTGTGGAATCTTATGAAAATCGCACAAAATCAAGAGGTCAAAACAATACACCAATTTAAAAATTTGGGAAATCCAAAAACATTGGGAATATCTGAATTCAAAGTATGAAAAAAAGAAATTAGGAAAATGAAAACAAGACTCCTAAATAGATGCACTAATAACCAAAAGATAGATTCAAGCATCACTTGGCTTGATCTATATACATATGGGTGACAACGTCATCTCGAAATTGCCTATACTTCTTGGATACCCTTGAAGCATGTTCCTCGGCTCTTCAGGCTTTCTTCTTGAGGCACTTGATCTCGGCGTGTTGTGTGATCTTCACCGGAACCTATGGGATTTTGGTTGTATAGCATCCAGAATCACGTTTTGCATGATATATTCCTTCAAACCACAGTAGGTCGTTTCTCTACCCTTTAACTGCATAATTGGTCGGCTCAACTTAGTCAGCCAGCAAACTTTCCACACTGAATGGGCAAACGCAATGGCTTTCTTGTGGTTGATGCTACAATTGGAAAAATTCGTCAAGAAGCGGTCTTTTGGTAATGCCGACGGTAGTTGCTGTAAGATGCCATACTGTCGGATCATCCTGGATGGATAGTATTCAATAGCCCCAGTGAAACCTATCCAAGGAATGAGCTCGAAACCTTGGGACGTAAGATGAGCTTCCCTAACTTTGAACCAAATAGCATGCCATATGAAACCCATAACACTTGGATTTCTCATAAAAGCTAGCTATTCTGAATAATGATAATCTGGGGCTTTTTCTTGATTTTCCTTAAAACCTATGATTGGATTATCCATGGTACCAATCTTAGCTAAGGTGAATAGCCTATCACATCCTTTTATATGGGAAAGGAACCAAATTTGCAATAATTTAGAAGATGCATGTAAAATCTTTTCTTTTCCTTGTATGAATCTAGTTAGAGATAAAAAGGTTTCAGCAAGCGTCGCAGAGATAATGTTTTTTCTAGAACAAAACTGTTGTACAACGGAGATCACTAATGGATGCATAGCATTCTTTCGATAAGTGAAAATTATAAATCCAACAAATGTTAGTATTGACACTTAATTTTTGGCCAATTTTATGTATAGAAAATTTTTGGAAAATTCATAAAAATTTATAAAATTAAAAAATCAACTTTGGGAACCTCAGCCTGGCCTAGGGAACCAATCTTGAGTAAAAAAATAATTTTTCATATTTTTAGTATTTTCTTGTATTTTATTTTCAAAAATTCATAAAAAAAATAAAAAATGAAAAAATTGCAAAATCAACTTTGGGGACCTTGACCTGGCTTAGGGAACCAATTTTGAACAAAAAATAACTTTTCATATTTTCAATATTTTCCTGCATTTTCTTTTAAAAAATTCATAAAAAAATCAATAAAAAATGAGAAAATTGAAAAATTAACTTTGCGAGCCTTGACCAAGCCTACGCAAACCATTTTGGAACAAAAATAATTTTTCTTATTTTTTACATTTTTAATATTTCTTAGAAAATATAAAAATACTAGAAAATTAATAAAAATAGCATTCAAGGCCACAAGAATACAAAAAAAATAGTCAATATTTTTCTCTTAATTTTCTTTTCATTTTGGCTGAATAAATTTTGAAAAATTCAACATGTAATTGAGGGTTTCTTTCTTAATTTCACTTTCAAATTATTTGAAAAAAGTTTAGAAATTTCATTTTAGCTCTGTAATTTTCCATTTCTGCATTTTTGGAGTCTTGTCATCCCCCTCTATTTTCAAAAAATTCAATCCAATCCAAAAATTCACTGAATTGTCCAATTTCGCTAAAAAGGATCAGAATGCGATTTTTAATTTTTCAATTTAATCTTAAAACACATAAAATGCCATTAAAAATTTTTTAAAGACTGAATTGAAAATCATGGCACGTCACCCCCTAGTTTTTGGCCTTCTGAATCCACTGGTCATGTCAATTTTTGCAAAAAAAAAAGGTCATTAAGAGTTTGGATTTTGCAAAATGAATCCTTGGGTCCAAATTAAAATTTGGGGTTTTATGCAAATTCGCTAAAAATCTCGGGAGAAAAATCACTTTTTCTATGGAAATCTTGGTCCTAAGCTTGATTCTGACATCAATTTGGAGAAATTGTGGCAAAATTGTGTTTAATTTGGAATTTTTTGGATCGATTGGGTCGACCGGGTCGGATGAATCCGACCCGGTCCACCTGTTAACCCAAGAAAACCAGAACCAATTCTGGTTTCTCAGTTTTGCGCACGGGTCAATCTTCAAAGGGGGATTTCTATTGAAAACCATAGATTTGCAAAGATTGGGGGATTGGTTTGGCGAGAATCAAAAGAGAGATTTGGGGATTCTGTTGATGGGATTTTAGGGAAAAGATTTTGGGCAAGAGGTGATAAAAAGGAGAGGAGAGGGGAGCTTTGAGGAGCAGCTCTGGATCGCCGCCACTGGATAGGGAAGCCGAGAGCTTCGGAGGCTACTCCACCATGATCCAGGCCGCGCCAAGTCTCGTCATTGTCCCTACAAGCTTCCTGACGGTTCAGGCAATGCATTAAACCCCATCGCTCGTTGTTTCACCGCTGGGAAAGGTACGCACCATTGTTGAAGCTTCGGAGGTCCATCAATGGCGAACCTCCGTTTACTTGATCATTCTGCTTAAAACTTGGCTCAATTTACTCATAATACCTTCCTAAGCATGGTTCCCTCTTCCATTTATGTTCTCACTGTATGGACCCTCGATTCAATCTCCAAGCTCCCTCGGCCAACCTCAAGTTGGTGAGCTTCTTTTATTTAAATCTGAGCTTTTAGGACCGTCAGGTAAGCTTCCTAAACTTCCTTGTGTGCTGTTTGTTGAATTAGATCGCAAGTTGAATGCCTATTTTTCAAGTTTGATTTTCGCCGGGATCTGTATTTTTGTCGCCGGAGTTGTGCGCAGTGTTCAAGAAGTTGAGCGGCGTTCCTTTTGTCAAACATAGATCTAAGGTAGTTAGATAGCTGGTTCGGATGAGCTTAGTTAGAGGAGTTGGGTTTTTTAGGTAATGGCCGTCAAGTTTGGTCGGAGCTATGTTCACCGACAACTTGTGTTCGTCTTCTCCAGTGAACGGTTGATGGGTCAACAATGGTTGACTGATCAATGGTCCAGGCATCCCTTAGGTGGCACACACACAGCGTGCACGTGTGCGCCACATAGGTTTTGTTAAAAGGTTAATTTTCTAGTACTAAAAAATGATCTTTGAAATAAAAAAATACCCAAATCCGATGATGGAAATTTTAACACGTGTCAAAATCGGGAACTTTTGGGACTAAAACCATTTTCTAGTAATGAAAAGCATTGTTCAAAACAAAATTTCATTGATTGGGCGATCAAATGTGTGCCACATTGCGAGTTTTAGGGCCTTAGATCGAAAAATGAGCAGGAAAATTAGAGAATGGAATAAAAAATCTCAAAAATTTGAAATTTTGAATCATTCCCCAAAACTACGTCATTTCTGAGTCGAGTTTAGGATAGTGGGCCTCGGGCCGAGTCTATCCGACCCAGTCCGTGTAACAAATAATAAATAAAAGAAAAAAAATAATAATAAATATAACAAATATTCAGAAAATTAATAAAAAAAATAGAAAAATCAAAAATCAATATGGTGTCTTTTTAGGTCAAGGTCAAACCTGAGTGGGTTTGGGTCAAGTTTTTGGGTCATGGGTCGAGTCAACCTAACTCGGTCCGGAGAATTAAATAAAAATAAAATAAAATAAAATAAAAACGTATAATAGAAAAATAAAAAAATTTCAAAAAATAAAAAATTCTTAAAGATCATAAAAAAAAGGTTCCTAAAAAAGAAAAAAGAAAAAAAGGTCAAAAAATAGGGGAAATTTTAAAAATAAAATAAAAAATTTGGAAAATCTTAAAAAAATCAGGAAAACTCAGGAATTATAGGAAAATATAGAAATAATAATAATAATAATAATAATAATAATAATAATAATAATAATAATAAAATCATTGAAATTTTGGGAAAATTCTTAAAAAATTAAAAATGCAGAAAATGGTTGGAAAAATAGGAAAAATTCTAGTAAATAAAAAAGGGGAAATTTCAGCAAAATATAGAAAGCACTCAAAAAATTAGGAAATTTCTTAGAAAGTCTTAGAAATTTCATAAAAGTCTAAAAAATTCTAGAAATATTCAGAAATATTTAAAAAAATCCCAAAAATTGTGAAAGTTAGGGAAAAGTCACTTTCAACTGATTTGGCCTATTTTCATATTTTTGATTTCCCGAGCCTTTCAAAATGACCATTCTGCCCCTCTGGTCAATCTGACCTAAACCATCCCAAATCAACCCTGAATCTAATCAGTGTATTTTCTAGGCTCATAGGACTCCTCTTGGCTTGTTTTGACTTAATTTCTCCATTCCTTGACTGCATAATTATTTTTCATGATTGTGATCAATAGGATAGACCATCCCATTTTATATGAACCCATTTGGTTAGGACTTACCTTATCCAAAGTATACTTGCATGAATTCTCTAGATTATGAAATCAGTTAACTTAGGTACCGAAAGGGCGTCAATAGCAATATTGGCGTAACTAAGTCCTCGACCCTAAATCTCTAATTTTCGTATAATCGAATGATCTCTCCCAATCGCTCGATAGGGTTTCCAATCATACCCTCTAACAAATGATTAGTGGCGACTCCGATGACATGCACACTGATCACATGTCACCAGACCAAATGGCCTAGCAATACATTAGCTCTCTCGAGGATCGAGAAATCTTGGGAGGGTTGCGACAGTTAGCACAAAAAATTTTGCCCATATCATAAGAAGATTTAGAAGTTTCAAAACACTATTTGAGGAATGAACAAGGATAGCCACTGTGATTTGCTTTTAAGATTTTTCTAATAGTGTCTTTTTCCTTGTTTAATGTCACGCCCTGAACCCTACGAAGGCACAGCATCTCGCCACCAACTTGAATTGGCCAATGCAAACAACGACCCAGGATTCGTCGTGGCCAAACAACGCAAACTCAAAACACACCTGCAGAAGCCCTACTCAATCCAGACAAGTACACAAGAGAATAGCGTAGGAAAGAGAAAGCACCCAGACATAAGTAATAATTGCCAATACACATATAAATATATAACTCACAAGCGTTAGGGACACAAGGCCATCAAAATAAAATACAACACTTGGCTAATCCCACGCTTCAAAAGGGTGCATCAACCTAGAGACCTAGTCCTTATCAGTATTGCTCCGATCTGACGGCTAAGGTAGCTCCTCAGGGTCAGACTCCTCCTCATACTCAGGAGATGAAGGCTCAGTATCCATGGAATTGCCCTCAAAATGGCCATCAATCTCTATCTGTTCCTCTGAAGGTAACTGCTCGCTCAGATCCGGGTCGACGACCTCTCCACCAAAATATAAGTACTTATAACCAATCATTAAACTTGTCAGAATATAAGTACTAATTGAGCACGAGTCCCTATATGCTCATTTCAAGCTAGTACTATCCCCAAGGGCTCTCAAACCACTCCAGAGCTCACAAATTTCACATCGAATACCCCATAGATAGCACCCTAAGCCTCATGAATAGCAACCAACGTGTCTTTTACAAAGCCACACGCTAAGCACCTTGAACCCAACTTGCTCATTTAGGCCCAAGCTAGTTATTTCACACATTAATCAACCTTACACCCAAATTTCTTGACAAACCATATCACCTTAGCCCATGAACATTTTCCTCACGATATGAATGGAACCCATGAGCCAACAAATCAGTTCGCACCTTGCCCGATCTAAACTGGCCTAAGAAAACTTACCTTTTTCCTAACTTTCCCTCTATGATCCAAGTACCCTAAGGCCCTAACCAGTCACGTGCTACATTCCTAGGCTAGAGTTAGAAGATGCGCTTACCAAATCAAAGCTCGAGTGACAACGACGATGAAGAGGACGCGCGATGGCCGGGAGTGAGCTCGCGGCCGAGAGAGGTACACAATGGTGGGAGCTGTTCCAGCGGACTTCATGGGGCTCTTGAGCCTAAAAATGGTGAACCAATGAACTTGTGAGGTCTAGGAACCAAGTGGAATAAGGGTACGAGGCCGGAGTTTCATTAAAGCCAAACCAACGGACAGTAGAGGAGGATGATGGGTGCCGCTAAACAAGGATGGGACGGAGATTTCGAGGCCAAAGAAATAAAGAAAAAAAGTTCAAGGGAGCTTAGAAGGGTGGGACAGAGCCGAGGGACGCGGCAGACAACGGCGTGACGCGACGTTGGAGGCGAACTGGGACGGTAGAGCGAGGTTGAGAGAGAGAGAGGAAAAGAGAGTTCAGGCGAGAGGGAGAGAGTGTTTGGGGAGGGTGGTGACCGAATGAAATGGAGAAATAGAAGAGGGAAAGAGCTTTTTACATTTTAGGAGAATGAGACAAAATTTCAAGAATGGCTGAGTGGGATTAAGTAAAAGTGGGGTGGTTAATGGGGTTTTCTTAGATTTAATGTGTACTTGATGGATTGAGTGACTTGACATGATTTATCTTGGAATGACTAGATTTGATTTGATTTGATGGACAAGACATGATTGATTGATGGCACTTTCAACGAGATACTTTCTCTAGATTCGTGCCAAATGCACTAATCGAGCACCGAGCGCGAACGAACGCAGACTAATACTCTTACTAAATCGACGGGCTCATAAAATCATAAATATAATTTCCCATGATCTAGGAAGCTTAGCACAGACTGGGGCAAATCGATAAAATTTTGACTCACGTCTTGCTTCATGACGTTCTCAAACTAACTGGCCAACTGATGATTTAACTGCAACTGAATCCAAATCTTTATTGTAACATTCATGAGAATTCGATTGTCCAAGATCAAAATTCATTTCGTGGCTGAATACATTAAATAACGACTCTATCGAATCCTCGAACCAACGAGCGGCTATTTATGAATTACGCGTATCGACTGATTAGGTCCACATACTTTAGGATTCTACATGTAGCCCTTCCCTTTTGGTTAGGCATCTCAAAGTAGCTAATTCTGAGTGTGAATTGACTATAGCATATTAATGAAATATATCCATTCGTTATTGAAATCGTGATAATTGGTCGAATTTTCAGGCCGTCACATTTAATAACTCTACTAGGCTTGCAACATGATCAAATTCAATTGGTGGATTAATTAAATCTAAATCTAGAGGTTTCCCCATAATCATGCCATACTTTTCCAAAGTTAGAGTGAGCTCATACTTACCCATGATGAATGTGGAAGTCTTGGGGCACCAAAAATGCACCAATACGCGAATAAGACCCGTTTAGACTCGTACTTCTAGCAAGGGGAGCAATCCGCCAATCTTGGGTCGGACAAAATAACGACTTGTCGCATCAAGTTTGTTGTACCATCGACTCAGCTCCTCTTTAGGGGCAATTATGATCTGAACGCTAATCGTTCCCATAGTATATAGACCAAGACTGATAATTAACCTAATTCATGGACCGACCCAAACAAAAAATTAAGAGAAAAAATGAAGCAAGGAGAAAATACTTACTTTACACTGAAAAAAATGTCAACCACATAGACATGCACATGAAAAGGTGAGAGTTAATATCTAAAGGCTTACAAAATGAAATCACATATGTGTGTAGATTGAAGCTAAGAGGTTATAGCTGAATCATCCTATGTGATCCCAGCTAGTCGAGTAACGTTTCGTGATTCAAAGGGTTACGAATCTATCTGCATGATTCACAAATGGGTAGCTAATTTCGACTTTGAAAGAAATTTCGGAACATAAGAAGTGCGACTCAAGCTACATTATTGTAGCTAGTGTTGCATGGACTTCCATAGCTAGGTGGGTTTAGCTAGATCGTTCCTTCTTAGTACCATCCTAAGTTGTACATGTCCAGGTCTGATAGCGGGTTATTCGTGAGTGTGTGCAATGTGAAATTAAGTACAACGCGCAACGGCATATATCATAACACCATTTCAATAATATAAAAAAAATAAATTTCAAACTCCAAAACCTGTAAAATAAAGGGTTAGCCACAAACTCCTCCCCTTATAACTCTCGCCTGCAAAAACATTTAAAACCTAAAAATTAATGTCCGATCAAAGTTGCCAACCAGGAAGTTTCTCATGCAATATTTTAGGCTAAAGTCCACTTATCTTAAAATTTTTCAAAAATTTTGAGCACGTTTCCAGCAAAGTCGCCCAGCTGTTACAACCTAAAATTCAGGAATTTCAACTTAATGGATTATTAGATCAATTAATTTAACTAATTTAACTCAAACTCTCCCAAGTCCTACTAAGTCATAACTTTGGTTCAAAAAATTAATATGCAAATGATTTTTAAAATTTGGAGTTACCACTAATCAATTATTGATAGGTTGATTAGACACCTAAATAAAGTATCAGGAGAAATACTTTAGTCCTATGAACTAGAGATAATGAGTTTGAAAACTTGATTACACTAATATTTCTATTAATGTCCTTTCGGTACCCATTTCATGAGATTTTCTAAGTTGGCAACTTTTGAGGATTCTGACATGAAATTGCAAAGTTGCGATTATTTTTTAAAAAAACATTTATTTAATGAATGTAATGCATGAGTGAGACATTTTTTGGCATTTTTTTAAAGAAAATGAGTTTTCGAAATTTTAAGAAAAATGAAAATCCGACATGAGTTGGTTAAAGATTATCCTAAAAGATTTGGAATTAACTTTCATTAAATCCCATCATTTTTTAGAAAAATCTTTTACCGTACCTTTGAAATTAGATAATGATACAATCTTCGATAATTCACGGATTGATCTCAAGTTTGTTTGATTTATTGCCCCAAACCAATGAGATAGAATTTTCTAGGAAATCGTATCTTCTTAATTCAATATTGAATAGACAAAGTTTGACAGAAATCTTATCTTCTAATGTTTTTGGTATTTTTTTAAATTGTAGGCAACAAATCAAAACACACCCACAAATAATGCAAGATCCTTTTGAAAATATCTTTCGATTCGAATTAGATGACGAATTGGATCAAGGAATCAAATCTAATGGTTAAGATCAGATATCTCATTCCTTGCAATATTGAAACAAATCTTAGGGTCAGATTAGACCGACTCTGCGCATTGTCAGTAGGAATCATGCCTTTAATTTGAAGTGATTTTCTAATCTATAAATATGCTCGAGATATCAGTGAAATTCAAAAAGAATAAAAGAAAAAAAAGGCAATTACCATATATTGCAATACTAATAAAGGAGAGTTTTTTTTGCCTAATCAAAATATCATCCGAAATCAATATTATTTGAAATAAGTGACAAATCTTCAACAAGTTGAAATTATACCTTATCTTTCGAAGTTTGCTTTTGCTTTTCAAACGATCAAGTTTGAACCGATCGATCGGGTACTCCTCAAGGATAACTCGAGTGAATGAAGACTGATTTGCTAATTTGAAAAGATGGTCAAATTCGCACTTCACGTAACCCTTGACAAGCTCGTGTAATTCCAACGCCAAAGTGGATGTAGAAGTTTGATGAATGACAGAAGCTTACGTGCAAGAAACTCTTTTACGACACCATGGTATTATCCTCACAAAATTGATGAATATCCTATGCAGCGGTTTCAATCCACGACAATGGTCACTCGGACCCAACACCAAAGCAGCAAGTAAAGTGACTTCAAACTGCAACAAGGGACCTCAGAACAGCAGCATGACAGAAATGAGTTTGGCTATTGAGAACTTCTGTATGTGGTAGTGCTCAGGATAGCAGCGACACTGAGCTTTAAATGGTGTTGGGCAACAGACGTAACAAGGAGCACCCACAGCTGGAGTGATGGCGGGACGAGCAGCACCATCCGGGTGGAGCTTCATGAACCTTCGAGAATCTCCTCCTCTCACTTTCTCTCGTGAACTCTTAGGTATGCGTGCAGCAGAAAATTTTTTTTCTCATGAACTTGCTCCCTCCTTCTTACGTGTTTCTCTCTAAGCTTTTTGAATAATTATTTCCTCGTGTGTTTGCGCTCTCTCTCTCTCTCTCTCTCTCTCCATTTTTTCTTCACCGTCACGATCTCCTTTAATGTGCTCTCATCACCAAAAGCCAATTTCCCTTCATCATGCTTAAGTTACTTTAATCATTGCCACATCCACCAAATGCCATCTTGCATTGCACGATACTTCGGTAGGAAAATTGGAATGATGTCCCTACTGGCCTCCTACTTAAAATGGAATGGTGTCTTCCACCACTATTGAAAGGACAAATGCAATCTTGCATATTGCTCATGACACTTCGATAAGAAAATGGGTTCAAATGTAGCCATCATGGAGCATCCCTACTTGCCTCCCACTTAAAATGGAATGATGATTGTTTTCCACCACCACTAAAAGGACAAATGTCGTCTTGCGTATTGCTCACGACACTTCGGTAGGAAAATGGGTTCAAATGGATCGTAACCTCTGTCAATGATGTAAGATGCAATGCATGAGGAAATATTTTTGGTGAGAATTAATTCTCAATTTTAGTGCAATATATATATATATATATATATATATCGAATTCAAAATTTTAGGTGTCAACAGTATTCCAATGATGTATGGACATTGGTTGACCCACCTAATGGTATTGTACCAATTGGGTGTAAGTGAATCTTCAAAAGGAAGATCAATGCCGGTCGTCAAGTTGAAACATACAAAGCAAGGCTAGTGGCGAAAGATTATCACCAGAAAGAATGTATTGACTATGATAAAACTTTCTCACCCATAGCCATGCTAAAGTCCATTAGGATCGTATTGGCTATACATGTACACTTGGATTATGAGATATTCCAAATGGACGTAAAGATGGCATTCTTGAATAGATTTCTAGAAGAGGATATCTATATGGACCAACGTCAATGTTTTGAATCTCTCGGTGAAACTCACTAAGTGTGCAAGCTGAAGAGATCTATTTATGGACTTAAACAAACCTCTAGGAGTCGGAACATCCATTTGATGAAGTAATCAAATCGTTTGGCTTCGTCAAAAATTCGAATGAACTTTGTATATATAAGAAGCTTAGTGAGAATGCTATTGTGTTTCAATACTATATGTCCATGACATACTTTTAATTGATAATGGTATACTAATGCTATCATCTATCAACTTGTTCTAGTCTTAGAGATTCTTCATGAAGGACTTATGAAAGGCAATTGTTGATACGTAATTTTTGGTTGGTTTTATTTTCAGAAAATTTTTGAAAAATCAAGAAAAATTTACAAAATTGAAAAATAAACTTTGAAAGCCTTAGCTAAGCCTAAGAAACCATGTTTGAACAAAATATAAAATTATCATTTTTTTTCTTTTTAAATATGTTTTAGAAAATAGAAAATACTTGGAAATTCACAAAAAAAAAATAGCATTTGAGGCCACAAAAATAAAAAAAATTAATATTTGTATTTTCATTTTTTGGAAGAAAATTTGAAAAAATTAATTTGGAATTATGATTTTCTTAATTAATCATGTTTTCATTTTTTTTTTGGTAAAGATAATATTTTCATATTAATTCCAAAAAGTTATAGAAATTTCATTTCAGCCCTTTAATTTTCCATTTTTGCATTTAGAGTCATGACATTCCCCTCTATTTTTCAAAAACTATATTTTCATCCAAAAGTTCATCGAATTATCAGATTTCGTAAAAGAAAAGGCCAAAATACACAATTTAATTTTTGCAAATTAGTCCCTAGAACAAATAAAATGCAATTAAAATTTTATAGGGACTAAATAAAAAATCAAGGTACGTCACCCCATAGTTTTGGCCTTTTGGGTCGAAAGGTGACATTATTTTCTTTTTTGTAGAAAAGGCCATCTAGGGTTTGGTTTTTGTAAAATGGATCCTTAGGTTCACTTGAAATATTAGGGTTTTTGTGTAATTCCATGAAATATTTATGGGGAAAATGCCATTTTCTAATAGATTTCATGTCCATAAGTCCAATTTTGCTGTTTGATTTGAAAAAAAAAATTAAATTTTTAAGGGTCAATTTAGTCATTTTAGTTCAGCTTGGTCCATCAGGTTGGACAAGATCCAACCCAACAAGCCGACGTGAATAGTCCATCTTCTCCAATGGCTTCAAACTAGTCAACTCAGTCGAGATTTGACACCTAAGTTGGAAGGTCAAATTGCCATGATTGGAGGAGCTTGTGGAGGGGTTTTGTTCACCACCTTCCCCACGTTGATCGATACCAACTTCAAAGCCAATGGTAGCCAGAGCAAGGCGGAACAACTTGATCAATGACTCGACAATCCATGGAGTTCACTTGAACCACTTGTGGTCCAAATTGTTCGTCAATTGGTGTATGTCGAAGATGCAAATGGATTTGATGACATCACTCATTGCCGTCCGACCTCAGGCTATCCAAATGCATGTGTGGGCACGTGTAATTTCAAGTTAGTCACACAACTCCCACACACACAAAAATAATTCAAATTGGATATAACCAAATGGATGTGCTTTGATCAAGGAGAAGGTTCATTTTGTTCTCAGAGGGAAAAAAAATAGAGAAAGTGAAGAGGGAGAGAGAAATTCTCTCTACAAGACGATTATCGCCATTTTTAGACCTGAACTGTGAGAGCTCAGTCACGGTAATATAGGCCAAATCGAAGCCGGAATTCACTTTGGGAAGCTCCTTCTCAACTCTAGGAAGTGAACAGACTTACTCAAGTAGCTCGATGATCTCGAAAACTGTGAGTTCAAATTCTTGAGCTCTACTATATGCATCAATGGCGGAACTCATCTCTGACCATCATTCTCTAATATTTTTGAGGCAATTTACTTGTTGAGCATCATTGAGTGTCATTACATTCTCTTTTTGCGTCAATTTTACGTGAGAACCTCCAATCAAAATCTCCAACTTCCGTTTGACTATCGTGACTTGGCCAGAGAGATTTGGCGATTAAGAGCCTGCATGGTAACCATTCCGTTCCGAAAAATTGATTTTGATTAAAATGACTTTTTCTGATTCTATTCCTGAATGAGTTTCAAAGAATCAGAAACATGTTTGATAACTGCACAAAATTTCTGTTTTGAAAAACTGTTGCTCTTCCTAATTTTTTTTCATTTAAGTCAAATAATTATATAATTACTTTGTAAAATTTTATTCTAAATTGAATAATAATTTCCAATGCACACTAAAAAAATTTAAAATACATTTATTTTTTTTAGCGTATCATAATAAATGAAACACAAATTTTAATACATGACATTTGAAGTTCGATTAAAGCATGGGACACGTTCCCATATTAAGGACTCATTTTTTTCTTTAAATGTTGCATTGTCCAAATACATACAAACATAGCAGTCAAACAATCAAATTATCACTGAAAAAAAAAATCAAATTATCTTTCTTGATACAAAATACAAGTCCTTCACTATCATTTTTTGTAGAAGAGTGAATCTATGAAATCTAGGAAATTTAGGTCCAAAATTATGAAAATAAGGTCAAACTAGTCTCATCTAAGCTTTTTCTATTTTTAGGAATTTCCTAAAATTTTTGTGATTATTTTAAAAAAATTCAATTTTTTTTCGAAATTTTTTATTTTTATTTTTATTAGGTTGAGAGAAAAGTGACGAGAGAATGAAAGGAAAAAGCAAGAGATGTGGGAATTCATTCTGTTTTATGATTGTCAAAAGTGATTATAATTTCAGAACCAACTTTTTTTTTTGTTTTGGATTTTGCTCTAAAAGTGATTCTGATTCTCCAAAACTGATTCTTGGAACATAATCAGAGTCGGAATTATTTACGTTACCAAACACGATTCTAATTTTTTACTATTCTAGGGAACAGAATCAGAGAATCAGAATTGTTACCATGCAGGCCCTAAGAGCTCGATCAGAGCTCGAGGTAAGTTTCCTAGACCTCTTATAATGCTTCATGTTGAATGAGTCCCATTGTTATGCTTTAAATTGCATGTTGGGGTCACCATTGTTGCTCTCTATGTAAGCTTCGAATATCTTGCTTTAGTTGATAGATCTAGATAGTTCGTGGATATGTTGATCTAGAGGTTTAGATGAGTTGATAGGTGCCGTTTTTCACTGATCAACCTTGGTTTCACTATTGATCGAAGAAGATGTCTTTTCAGCCATCTATTCTATTGTAGCTCGTTGGGGAAGATGACGCCATATCATATGTTGACTTAGTCAACGGTGACGTGGCACAAATGTGATCCTAACCGTAGGTTTTGGTCAGGATCAAGTCTCATTCAATTTTGTCCATCGGATCTAGCGTGCCATTTGGATGGCAAGGATCAAGTCTTAAATGTGATCCTAACCGTAGGTTTTGGTAATCAAGTTGGATAGCTCAAATTTAGTCAGGCTTAAATCTATGCCATCCATTTTAATCATCTGATCCAACGACTGTGGATTAACCACGTGAGAGTTTCTTAGCCATTGGATCTTGCGATAATAAAAGATTCTGATAAGGGTTGGATTTTGAGTTTATGGGAAGGGTTGACCTGACCCGGTCCAAAAAATTAAATAAAAATAATAATAAACAATAAAAATTCAGGAAATTCAATAAAAATGTAAAAAAGGAAAAAATTCATAAAAATCATAAAACAATTCTTAAAATTCCATAAAAATTAGGAAAATTCAAAAAAAATTCCAAAAATTATGAAAAATAGGAAATAACCACATTCAACTTTTAACCTATTTTCAAAATTTTGACTTCTTGAACCTTGAAAATGACCATTTTGCCCCTCTAGTCAATTTGACCCAAAATTTTCAAATCAACCTTAAGCCTAATTGGTGCATTCTATAAGCTCTTAGGGCTCTTTTAGACTTTCTTTGACTTGATTTAATGCGACTTATCCACACATGATTTCTTGACTGCACACTTATTTTGATGATTGTGACTGATAAGATAGATAATCCTAGGCAAAAGGACACTTTTAGTGCTTTAACTTGTGTACGGAGATCACTTTGGTGCTAAAAGTTTTAAATGGATCACTTTAGTGCTAAGTCGGAGGAAAAAAGATCACTTTGGTGCCTCCGGCAAGAATTTCCGGCCAAAAATAATACGTGACTTTTTAAATAATTATTAAATGCTGAGCTGTAAAATTGAGGAAGCCCATCCATGTGGAGCTTATGAAACGACGCCATTTCATCCGACGTACCACCACGTTTGGAAACGACATCGTTTGCTATAATAAGATGATGAAAAGAAGCCCAAAGACGTCGTCTTCTCCATTACATCTTCTCCTTCGCGAAAGAGAAGGCCTTTGTGTTCTCCGTCGGTGGCTTCACAGTCCTGTCGCACATCGCGAATTAGCCGTCGTCGCTTGCCATCACTACGGTCAAATGCCGTCACTCGCCATCACACTCCATCGGTAACTCTGATAGGTATGTGGCTTCCCCCATTTGTTGCGAAATTAATTTGAAAAGGAAAATTAGGGCTCCGATTGAATAGAAAAATGAGTGCTTTTGGAAGTTGAGAGAAATTAGGGCTTGGTAGGGCTTTCTCCTTCTCTGTGGTAGACTAAGAGGGGACTATGGCATTATGAACGCATTGCGTAGTACTGGAGGGTTTCGGTGGGACCTCTTTGTGAAAAAACAATAGGGTTTGGTGATACACCCAACTTGTTGAGCAGAAAAGATAGGGCTCAATGTGGACATCGAGATGACTTTTTTGGCGTTTGTGATAAATTTTTGGGGTTTTCTGCTTTGTAGGGACCTCCACTTCAAAAGAGTCCAGTGCCAAGGAAGAGTGCTCCAAAGAAGAAAAAAGCTGCTGCAGCTCCAAAACAACCTCCAGCTACTAGAGCTGCTGCAGCTCGTGCAAAGAAGGTTCATAGAACAACAAGGGCAGTTGAAGTACCTGCACTAGTTGAAGAACTTGCATGTGACGATGATCAAACACCTATAAGCCTGGTTGAAGAACCTAGCCGATGGATTAGAAAGAGTGCAAAGATCATGAATAAAGTGAAAAAGCCATCGAAAGAAAAAAAAAATCTGGGGGGTGGTCCTTGTTGACTGAGTTTGATGTTGTTATGTCTTTTTTGTTGCCTTTTGACATGTTTGATGGGAGGTGAATGAAGGTGGATAACATTACTGATTGATGTTCTTGTTTCTGAATGATTGATTGAATGTCAATGGCAATGAAATTTTTATATGTAGCTTACTTTTTTGTTGTCGTGTTGTTCTTGGCTGATGTGAGGTTGCTAGTGTTATGTCGCTGGTTGATGTTACTGAAGTGCTGAAGTTTTTTCTGTGCATATTGAGATATGTTAGTGCATCTATAGCTTCGAACAGCGCACCAACAGTTACTGGTGCAAGCAGAAGCAGCAGAACAGCTGCAGTTGGTGCAACGTGGTACACTAGCTGGAGCAGTAGTCCAGTTGCAGCTGCTGCAAGCTACTACTGCTAGCTGGTACTGCAACTGGTGTAAATTGGTGCACCAGCAGCTGCTGCAAATTGGACCTCTAAGTTGCACTATTGCACCAAGTTCGACCGGCACTGAACTGGTCATTTTGTAACCAGTACTGGCACTGAAATGGCTATTTTCACCAAAACTTGGCACTAAAGTAATCACTTTTGATAAAAACTTGGCACTAAAGTGATCACTTCAGTCAAAAATTGACGCTGAAGTATTATTTTTGTTAAAGCACGATTGGCACTAAATTGATCACCTTCAGCAAACTACTGCTCTTTCATTTGACCAGCGTTTGCAGCAAAAATTGCAGCAAACCAGCAAATCACCAATAACTAACATCTCATTCACAAACAAAGCAAAGGAAGTTTACAATGCACAACAACTAATCTCATCAAAACTTGTAAATGTGCACAAGTAATGAATACCAACATTGACTTCAATAGGAAACTTTTATTCCATACAACAAAGGGAAACATCAAACCAGCAATACAACTACAAATTGCCTTTCACAAGTACATATTTCATTCATCTTCAACTATGGTAGACTAGGAAACCTATTCTCACCATTCCCTTTACATTTGCCCATGAAAAAAGCTATTCAACAAAATAATAAGATAATCAACGCTCGACAATAAATTCTTTCAATTTTCGTACTTGTAACTTTCTTCTTCAAATGGTTGGCCAAAGATGCTAAAGCCTTATTTTCGGCTTGCATTGACTGAACATCAACATCATCCAACTCGTCCACTAATGTAGATAAAGGTTGATGTCGTCCTTCAAGAAGCTCTAATATTACCTCAGTCGCTCTTCTGGAGAATTTTGAATCAACCCATTTGAAATATTTGTACTTCAAGCCTTCTTTATACCTAGCACATCCATTGAATCGTCTACCCAGATTCAACCTAGTCCAAGATGTTCTTATTAGACTCGGTAACCCACAATAACAATAACATTCACCTTCTTTGGTTTGAGAAGAATTAGGGCTAGGGTTTAAAGGGCTGCTAAAGTCGCTGGTGTCGCTTGTGAAGCCCGCCATTTCCAACTCCGATCTATCTTTTTTTTTGTCAAATCGAAATTGGGGTTGTTCTTTGAAATTCGAGATTTTCTTGAATTGACTGATTTAGGGTTTGAGGTGCTGTTGAAGCCGCTCATGAAACCCTCCATTGACGCTCGTGAAGCCGTTCGTGAAGCCCTCCACGCGCTGCTCAAGGCTCTGCTGATTTAGGGTTTCAAATTGGGGATTTTTCTCTTCAATCGGCTGATTTAGGGTTCTTATTTGAAGAACCATGTCTAAAATGATGTCGTGAAGGCTTCAGCTGCTGACTGGACTCTCCGGCGGCCACATCAACTTTACTTATTAATAAAATAAGGCCACGTCAGAAATCCGGCGGACCAAATCGGAGTTAGCACCAAACTGATCGTTTTTTTCAAAACTTTGGCACTAAAGTGATCCGTTTGAAACTTTTGACACCAAAGTGATCTCCGTACACAAGTTAAGGCACTAAAAATGTCCTTCTACCGATAATCCTATATGTATGAGCCCTTTAGATTTTAGGAGTTATTCCACCCCAAAAATTTCTGCATTAATTCTGTAGATTAGAAAATTACTCAACTTAGGTATCAAAAAGGCATTGACCAAAGAGTCGACGTAACTAAATCTTTGAATTTTTTTTTCTGGTTTTTCACAGAACTAAATGATTTCTTCCAATCGCTCGATAGGATTTGTAATCATACCTGTCGCGACCCGAAAAAATAATTTTTAGTTTCAGATGAATAGATTATTAGATTAATTAAATGGATTAACCTAATACGGACCCTCCCAAGCCCTACCGAATCGCAACTTTGGGTTTGGTTTAAATGATTTAAATTTGGAGTCGCCACTAATCGTTTTTTGGTAGATCGATTAGAAACCTAAATAAATTAGCGAGAGAACTAATTTATTTCTGCAAACCAGAGATTATGAGTTCAGGGACTTAGTTACGTTAGATTGCTCTAACGTCATTTCGGTACCAATTTCATGAAAAATAATTTGGGATGACAAAATTTGGGTTAAATTGATCAGAAGGGTAAAATGGTCATTTTTCAAGGCTCGAGGAGTGAAAATAGGTCAAACCAGTTGAATGTGGTCATTCCTTATTTCCCATAATTTCTAAGAATTTTTCAGAATTTTTCGAGGCAATTTGCCCATGAGGGGCAAAACTGTCATTTTGGCTAGTATCGAGAAGGCAAATTGTCATTTTGAAAAGATTGGGCGGAAATCCAACAAAACTAGGATTGGTCAGTTGAAATGACCCGTTTCCTAATTTCTGAGATTTTTCTGAATTTTTCGATTTTTTTTTTAGAATTTTTTATGATTTTTATGAAGTTTTCATTTTTTTATTCATTTCATTTTCATCATTTTTATTTTATTTTATTTTATATTTTTTTAAATCAATTTTTATATTGTTTTTCCTTTATTTTATCTCCTTTCGGGCCTGTCGATATTTCCGACAACCTCACTGGAGAACCTCAAACCGACATTAAAACACCGGAAAAACCTCCCCGTTTTAATCTAAAATCACTCTAAACTAATCTAACGTCAAAATATGTGAACTCTAGACCAAGAACCGACCTAGAAATTACGAGCAGCATGAATATGATTTACATTTGATGACTTAATGCCAAGAAACTTATAACATAAATCTTGCAGTGGTACCGTACTTACAAACATCTCACGTGGAGGCAATCTCATGAGGATCTTACGATATCATCAAAGGTCAAATATGATAGTCAACAAACTAAAGTCTATAAGAACAGTTTCGCATTCAGATTTTCACAAAAGAATAAATCATGAAAGGAAGCTAACAATAATGAGGTGAAGAGGTGAAAATGCGTACCTCTTTGACCGCGTGCAATTTTGACCGCCATTACCGAATATGATTCAAAGCCTCAGCAGATAAACCACCCAGTCTCTACGCATTTCTTCCATCCAAATCCAAGTTCCCCATCAAATTCTTGGGCCAAGTACACGATCAAGTTCGTCATCCATCCATTTCCACCCATCATCCACAAGGCCGCCGTGCCCGTAGTGAATGGAAGCGTAATCCAACCAGCTCATGTACCCTCGGTATTGCAGGGCTTCAGCTTGGCCTCGTAGTTGTCGCCTTCTCCTCCATCTTTACTCTCGAGTGAACTCGTTTTCTTTATACCACTCAGCGCCGTGTCCAGAACCTTTTTTACGAGAGGCACCAGACCGACGGCCTTATTCGCCATCCACCTTGTGATAATGGCCGTGTCCATCCTTCCCCTGTCCACCTCATTTTCTGCGTGTGTGGTTCCTTTCTCTATCTGCTTTCCGGTCGAGTCATTGGGTAGAAGTTGACAGCACAAAAGAGAGTTCCCAATGAATGAAGAATTGGGAAATTTTTGGAGAGAATTTGGGATGGAGCCCGACAAGTTGTTGTAGCTCAGATTCAAAAGTTTGAGTTTAGGAAGGTTCAGCGCAGGAATTATACCAGATATGGAATTATTTTGAATATAAAATGTAGCAAGCCTAGTGAACTTCTGAATGGATAGCGGGATGTCGCCACTAAACGAGTTGAAGGGAAAATCCAATACATTGAGCCGCAATGACAAAGAGACCGGGAGAGAGCCAGAAAAGTTTTTATGCTGGAGGAATAAGCATTGGAGGGAAGGAATGGAAGCAACATCAGAAGAAAGATTGCCGGTTAAGTAATTTGAACGGAGACTCAAGACCTTAAGAGCATCAAGCTTTCCTAAAGTGTTTGATGACAGTGAGATATGAAGACCAACAGCGGGAAGACGGACTGTTGTCACCCGGGATTTATCTACGTTGCAAGTCATGCCTACCCAAAGCTGCAAATTGGAATAGAAGGACTCCCATTCAGCTTCTGGGCATGTGGGACAGCCGAAGAGAAGTCAAGGAGTACTTGAATATCGGAATTCAGATCAGCAACAACTACAGAGATGCGAAGAAGTACGCGCAAAGCAATGAGGCCGTGGGAATGACTGCTTGAAGAAGCTTCATGAGTGATTCAAATATCTGTATCAAACTCAAATATTCCTCTCTTGCTCAACATTTTTTTTTGCGAAACAGCCACGTACTCCGACTTCAACGTGCTTATCTGCTCAGATGATTCACTAGAGCTAGAAAAGGACTCTCCCTGAAAATGGCTTTGATGAGGCAACCATTCTGCGGAAAGGGGCCAGCAATGGAGAAGGGCCCACTGAGCAAAAAGACATCCAAAGGGATCATCTTGTCTCCAGCTTTGCAGCATCGGCCAAGAGCACTTTGTTACCAAACGGGCAGTCCCAAATCTCTAATTTTCTACGACTGTCGCACCCCGATAACACATGGTGCAGTCCCTAGTCACTGTCTCCAGCGTTTGATCAAAGAACACGGGGCCTCGGTCAGTTCACGAAAGGCAAAAGCAGACGGAGACTAAGAGTTGCACATCTCCAACTTTTTCAAGTTCTCGCAGGAATGAAGAAATAATGCGAGACCAGCATCACTGACCTGGCAACTCTAAAAGAAAAGAACCCGTGCAACAAAGGGTTTAAAGCCCATGTCTTCCCAACAAGAAAAATTAATCTTTGTCAGATGAAATCTCCACCAATCACTTGACGTCTTCATGCTCACCTTCATCGTCGGAGTCTCGTCTTCACTCTCATCAAGCTCTAAACCTTCCTTGATTGCTCAAACAAGCTTCGTCCCTCAAACTCCTTGAGCTGGCCAGCTTCACCTGCCCCTTTTTAGCTGCAATCTTATACAGACGAGTAACGACATGCTGTAGAAATATTATTCTCTTGGCTTAAGATAGCTAATGATGTCTTCTATCAACTGCATATCCCCATCTCTCCCTCACAACACCACCTTCAGCTCCACGTTGACCTCTAACTCCTCCAACTCCGCGACCCCATTGGTCGCCACCGAAGCTGCTGCTCCTCCTTCGATTCGGATCCCTCAAAAAGCATCCTCCCTGCTGATCTGAGTTGTCACGTTTCAAATCGCGGTGAAGCTGAGCGAAGCCGCCGGGAAGCCATCTGAGCTCCACCAGAAGGCCCCAAGCTCTTCTCCCCACCCCAGGAAGCCTTTTGAGTGCAACTTGATCATCGTTCGGCAACGCGCCTTTGTACACGATCCTTGCACCGCCTCTCCGATAATGTTGTCCTCCTTCAAGCTATCCAAGACATCTTCACAAGAGAGATCCAATCTTTGGAAGGCGCTGAACCTCCACTCCCCGGTATCCTCAGGTTTGACTAATGAAGGAGTTTCTTCAAAAACCTCAGTGCTCTCTGATTGGTGATCTTCGCTCAACTTAGGCACATCTTTATCAGTGACTTCTGTAGATTCAGCCGTTGATGTTTCTTCTGTCGCCGGGATGGTCTTCTTGATGGTTCCGATCGTAACATACTTTCTCATTGTTGGTGTATAATAGTTAGGGTGTGCGCCCATGCGGGCAAACACACCCTACCACCAGAGGATAACTACCTAGCAGTTATCTTTTTATTTAAAAAAAAAAATCACGTTATGTGATTTTCCCCTAACTGTCAGTTATTGTGGGGTGTGTGAAGAAAACTGACGTCGTCTTTTTCTATAACGCTCTCTCTTAATGAAGCCTTGGCTCTCCCTCAACGCTCTCTCGACGACGCCTCTCTGACGAAGCGTTCCCGAAGCAAAGTCGACTCTTAGTCCGTGGAAGTTAAGGTACGCTCCGTTTTTGTGACGTAGCCTTCGATCGGTGTCTCAATATTTCTGGGCATGCTTTTCCGCAAGAATCGTTTAGGAATTAGTTTTTCTCTTCATTGGTATCAGAGCCATAGCGTTATTGATTCCCGATTGCTTGATCTACTTTGTGTTGTTTTTTGGAATTTAAAAAAAAAACAGGCTAGGATACATTTCGGAAGTTACTGTTCATGTATTTTCTGGAAATTTGGTTCTGTCAAAAGTGCATTTTGTTTGGATATATAGAAAGTGCTCGTCGATACGAGCGTTTTGATATATTATGGGTCAAAAACGGAGATCGGACGTGGCCGGAGCAGCCATCGGAAGCCGCTGACCGCCGGCGACGCTAGGGGAGGGCCTACGACGCGGGCCTGGGCGAATGGGCCCAACCCGCGTTGGGCGCAAGCCCATTCTCGCGCAGGACCAGAATAAAAAAAAAAGGGGGGCAGGATGTGGGCGTGGGTTTTGAACCCATAACCTCCCCCATGGGCTTTAGAGGCCCAGACCACTTGGCCACTTTGACTTTGGTGTCTCATGTTAACAAGTTTTTTTATTTAAAGAATATATGAGCCTTGAGCCCGCACCCGGTGGGCCTAGCCCGTGCACGATAAGCCCAGCCCGATCCGTTTTGTCCAATGACCCAGTTGACCATTGACCAGTTTTGACCCGTCGACTTTGACCGTTGACTCGTTGACCAGTTTGACCGTTGACTTTGACCGTTAACTGTTGACTTTGACCGTTGACCAAAAAAAATTAAAATTAAAATTAAAATCTTTATTGGGTCTCCTACGGGGGCATATGATATCCGATTGGGATGATTTTGGTACCGATGCGTTCGTATCAAAATTTTCTTCAATGTGATTATAATTAGGGGCTTGCTCAAATTTTTGTTTACTTCCGTGCCTATTATTGCATATTACGATATGTTCGTAATTTTTTATGTAATTGATGGATTTTTGTAATCCACTTTGTTCTGCATTCGTTGCAGGACCAATGTCGAGGCCGATGCCTAGGAATTTATGGACTAGGAAGGGAACAAAAACGCCTCACATAAGATTGACAAGTGAGCAAGTTCGAGCCATTAATGTGAAGGTGGATGCACTAAATAATTATCGATGGGATAATGAGAGTGATATCATATCCCATGCGATAACGATCAACAAGATGATCCAAGAACTCATTTGGGATGGATATCGAATGGATGCTGAAATGGGTTTTTATGCCCTGAGGAACTCCGTACCAGAGGAGTGGCACGGAATGATTACTCGAGTGTGGCTTGATACCAACACCTACAGAGCCTTAGTGATGCTTTTCTTAGACAAGTACATCAGCGTTGGTGCGACGAAGACGTCGTCGCTTGGTATGAATGGGTCTTGGCGCAGACAGAATGCGCGTTGGCGTCATCACACGGGTATTAAGAAGGGTTTTCCTAGTGTACCATTATGGGCTCCTGATTTAATTAGCAATCCCCCTAAGGATTTAAAGGACTCCCTCCCTTGTACGATGGAAACTGAGTGGGTTCATAATAAGACTAACGAAAAGAGGACAACGCGTTATTACCTTTGAATTTTTACTTTGATAGTTCAATTTGGGATTGTTGAATTTGTTTCGAATCGCCATTGCTTATATTTTTTTTAATGTTCTAATTTTTGAATTATGATAGCTTTTCTGTTGTTAATGCTACTTTATACATATATTTGTTATATGTTTTGAGTGGGAGTGTTCATAAGTTTTTAGTAACTTTAAGAAGAACACATTTGAATCATTGTATTAAAAATAAATACATTTTAAATGCATAAATATGGTGCATTTGTTGCATACAAATGGGCTTTAATAAATCGTGCTTAAATGTCTAAAATGTTCAGATACAATGGCTTCTGCATCTAAGAACATTGTGGCAGAGCTGAATAAAGGTGAGAAGTTGAATGGCGAAAATTATGAGATTTGGAACATGAAAATCCAGTATGTACTGGAAGAGCAAGAGGCTCTGGAAGCTCTTAACCTGGTCATGGCTGAACCAGAGGATGGAACCACTGCACAGCATAGAAGAGATAAGGAAGCCTTTGCTGCTTGGAAAAAGAAGAATTCCACTGCTCGCATTACGTTGTTGAGCAGTATGGATAATGATATCATGCGAGAATTCAGACAGTATGAGAATGCAAAGGACATGTGGGATGCATTAAAGATAAGGTTTGGACAGACTTCGGTCACCAAGCTTAGGCAGCTAACTATCAGATTCGACACATATAAGATGCCACATGGGCATAATATGAAGCAGCATTTGAGGCGCATGTCGAATATGATTAGTGAGCTGAAGGATGCAGGTCACATATTATCTGATGAGCAACAAGTGCAGGCAGTGATCCGCTCTTTGCCCCACAGTTGGGAGCACATGAAAGTTAACCTGACCCATAATGAGAATGTCAAGACCTTCGAGGATGCTATGCGCCATCTTGAGCTGGAGGAGGACCGCCTTCTGGCGGCCAAGACACAATCAGATGTGTATTTTATTGGATCTGGCTCACATGGAGCTTCGGGCTCTAAGCGCAAACATCCTGGCTGGTTCAAGAAAGGGAAAGGTAAAGGAGCGGAACCATCTGGAAAGAAACCAAAGTTTAACAAGCATGGAAAAGGGAAACGTCCCTTTAAGAAAAACATTTCAAGGATGAAGTGTTACAACTGTGGCAAAAAGGGTCACTTCGCTCGCGACTGTGGTGAGCCGAAGAAGGTAGAAACCCTCAATGCACTTAAAAGTGTTTCTTATGTATCAAGTTCTGTATTTTTAACTGAATCTTATCCTTTGTGGACTGTAGACTCAGGAGCCACAGACCATGTAGCCAGAGACAGAGCCACAGACCATGTAGCCAGAGACAGAAATACCTTTGTGGAATTTCGACGAATTCCACGCGGAGCGAAATGGATTTATGTGGGGAATTACTCCAGAGTAGAAGTTAAAGGAATTGCCACCTGCCAACTGATGATGCGCGGTGGTCGCACCTTATTCCTGCATGATGTCTTATACGCTCCAGAGATTCGTCGGAATCTTGTTTCTGTATTAGTTTTAGTCAAACTTGGTTTCTGTATGAATTTCCATGACAATGGTGTGGATTTGTTGTTAGGTACAACTTTCTACGGATCTGGTTATTTTGTGGATGGTTTTATTGTGTTGGATGTTGAAAACACTAATGTGAATGTTTGTTATTCCCTGTTTACATCTACTCATTCAAGTGATAATGATGTGAACGTGTGGCATGCTAGACTTGGCCATATTGGTCAACAACGTATGAATAGATTAGCCAAAGAAGGCTTATTGGGCAATATTGAGAAAGTTGAATTGCCTACTTGTGAGCATTGCCTAGTGGGAAAAACAACTCGAAAGCCATTTGGAAAAGGGATAAGGGCTGATTTTCCATTGCAGTTAATTCACACTGACATCTGTGGGCCGATGAATGTGAGAGCTAGGCATGGTGCTGTTTATTTCATTACATTCATTGACGATTATACTCGATTTGGATATGTATATTTGATTTCTCATAAATCAGAAGCATTGAGTTGTTTCAAGAAATTTATGACCTTAGTGGAAAATCAGTTAGACAAGAAAATAAGCATTAAGATCCGATCGAGGTCGTGAATATCTATCCGATGAGTTCAGACATTTGTGTCATGAAAATGGGATAGATAGACAGTTATCTATTCCTTATACTCCTCAACAGAATGGAGTAGCTGAGAGAAGAAACAGAACCTTACTTGAAATGGTTAGGTCCATGATGGCGCAAGCAAATTTGCCAATCGCCTTTTGGGGTGATGCTTTGTTGACTGCTGCCTATGTACTTAATCGTGTGCCTACTAAATCGGTGACTTCCACTCCATATGAGTTATGGACAGGTCGAAAACCTGATTTGAGTTTTCTTAAATCTTGGGGTTGTGCCGCCTTCACTCATGAGACCTCTCATATATATGGAAAATTAGGTCCAAGAGGCAAAAAGAGTATTTTTATAAGATACTCTGAACACTCAAAAGGATATGTGTTCATAGGCGAACAAGAAAGTGGAAGTATAACTGAATTTGAACCTCGAGATGTTACGTTCTTAGAGAATGATTTTCCGAGAAAGGGCGAAATAGGTGAAGACTATTCCCTATTTGAGACACTGGATCAAGATAATATGATAGTTGGATGTAACGATCCAAGTGGGAGCAATGTGAGAAGTGGGGAGTTAAGTACTAATCAGTCTCAATTGCAACCACTTGATGAGTCAATGCCACTGTCTGATCCGAGTGGGAGCGTAGTGGAGAATGAAGTACCTAGGGTACAATCTTCTCCACGACGAACAAGTCGCAAAAAGTATTCCTCGTCGACGCTTTGAGATCGAAAGGGAAGTTTTCATGATCGCTCCACAAGATGAAGATGAGCCAAGGAATGTCAATGAGGCTTTATCTTACCCTGATAAGGAAATGTGGATGAAAGCAATGGAAGAAAAAATGGAGTCAATGAGATCGAACCAAGTTTGGGAATTGGTTGATCTTCCAAAAGGACGTAGAGCCATTGGGAACAAGTGGGTTCTCAAAATAAAGCGTAATGTTGATGGCTCAATTGAGAGATATAAGGCTCGTCTTGTGGCAAAGGGGTATAACCAACAGGAAGGAATTGACTATGAAGATACTTTTTCTCCTGTGGTAAGATTTACCTCTATTCGCCTTATTCTGGCAATAGTGGCCAGCTTGGATCTTGAATTGCATCAAATGGATGTAAAGACCGCGTTTCTCAATGGAGAATTAGAAGAAGAGATCTATATGGAACAACCCGTTGGGTTTGTTACTAAAGGCCAAGAACACAAAGTATGTCGACTTTTGAGATCGATATATGGCCTTAAGCAGTCTTCAAGACAATGGTATATACGCTTTCATAATGCCATAGTGGCATATGATTTCGTGATGATTAATGAAGATAATTGCGTGTATATCAAAAGATCCAAAGGGCAATTTGTGATCCTATCGTTATACGTTGACGATATACTAATTGCTGGAAGCAATATGGAGTTTGTCAGGATAGTCAAAAGTTGGCTGTCTTCAAATTTTAAAATGAAGGATATGGGTGAAGCTGCATACATTCTTGGAGTTAAGATCTCTAGAGACCGTTCCAAAAGGTTGTTATCTCTTTCTCAAGAGACATACATAAATAAAGTCCTTGAACGATTTTGTATGCAAAATAGTAAACCCATTGATACTCCTATTGCAAAAGGTGAAGGATTGAGTCGTCGAATGTGTCCTAAAAATCCACATGAACAAGAGCAAATGAAAAATGTTCCATATGCCAATGCTGTTGGAAGTCTGATGTACGCTATGTTGTGTACTAGACCAGATATTTGTTATGCAGTTGGATTGGTTAGCAGATACCAATCCAACCCAGGTCCAGCACATTGGACTGCCATTAAAAGAATCCTGAGGTATCTGAGAGCGACTGCAGATTACTCGCTGACATATCAAGGAAGTGATCTGGACCTTGAGGGCTACACTGATGCTGACTGGGGAGGAGATTTGGATGAGAGGAAATCCACTTCTGGAAATGTATTCTTACTTAATAATGGCGCTATATCATGGAGTAGTAAGAAGCAACAGTGTATAGCCTTGTCTACCATGGAAGCCGAGTTCGTAGCATTATCAACAGCAGCACAAGAAGGTGTTTGGCTTAGAAGATTTTTGGATCATTTGGGTGTTGCTAAACATGCTGCAAATCCTGTGTTGATTTACTGTGATAGTCAGGCAGCAATAGCTTACACTAAGGATCCTAAGTTTCATTGTAAGACCAAACATATAGACATTAAGTATAACTATGTCAAGGACATGGTAGCACGAAAAGATGTGAACGTACAGTATATATCTACGCATAGAATGTTAGCAGATCCTATGACGAAGCCGATTCCTAGAGATGTTTTTACTGGTCATGCAAAAACTCTAGGACTGCGTAGAGGTTGATGTATTGTATATTTGTATTTTCCCTAAATGTTCATAACTGATGATGTTGTTTATCAGTATAAGTGTTTATAAGTCTATTTGAAATTTATGCATGTTAATGCTTGGTGCATTATATCGAAAAGGTATGTCGGACAGATAGGAGATTAGCCCACTCACACGGGTAATCGCCTCTATTTACTGTGTGATAAATAGAGATGAGGCAATTTTTAAGCTTATTATCTAAGTGATAATTGAGAGCTCAAGCTTAAAGTACTAGTGCCGCCTTAACTGAGTGTTAAGATGAGATCATAATATTTATTATGTCCGCAGGTGAAGTAACCCACATATTTCACCTTACCTGTCTTAAATGCCAGATGTGAGTTCTGAAAGAATTTTATTTTTGGAGTAGATTTGTGAACTCAAGTTAGACATTGGGTATGTCTGAACCATCATCTGTACGGTATTATTTTTGAAGACATACGCTCCATAGGGAAGGAGAAAATACCGTAATACGTATTTCATACTACGTGTGCATTATTTGACCAATAAGAGTTGGCGAAAATTTTTGATCTCAATTTTCTAAGCCGTGTGAGACTCTTGAGGATAGAAGTTCCTCAAATAGTACCCTCATGACTCTTACTTATTCTCAAGATTCCTTTTTGGTGTTTGCTATCTTAGAGTGTTGCCAATGATCATGAGTGATTCGGTCTAATGGGACATTTCTAGAAAAGCAAGCTGAACTGAAATCGAGAGGTTTAAGGAAAGAGGAAGATCGATATATCTTTGACTCACATTACAGTTGGTATTCACAGACCGGTCAATTATGATTGTTTTGTACTTAATCATAATTGTGAATACAACATATATTATTTTAAAGAGATCAAGAGAGAGTAAATGTGAATGATCGATCTAGGGCACTGCATACTAAATCTGCTCTGAATTATCATGCCTAGTTTGAGCTGCTATATACTCCTAACAGATGTATAGCAACGAGCTCTCGAAGTATGCTGGTCACACAGACTATTTGTCAGTATGAACTTTGCAAAGAAGAGAGAGTCACAATTAGCCCTCAGTGGGCAAGTGAAATTTGTTGGTTCTTGGTGGACTTGTGGGAACTGTTGCCCTACATGGGCGAGTGGGAGATGTTGGTGTATAATAGTTAGGGTGTGCGCCCATGCGGGCAAACACACCCTACCACCAGAGGATAACTACCTAGCAGTTATCTTTTTATTTAAAAAAAAAATCACGTTATGTGATTTTCCCCTAACTGTCAGTTATTGTGGGGTGTGTGAAGAAAACTGACGTCGTCTTTTTCTATAACGCTCTCTCTTAACGAAGCCTTGGCTCTCCTTCAACGCTCTCTCGACGACGCCTCTCTGACGAAGCGTTCCCGAAGCAAAGTCGACTCTTAGTCCGTGGAAGTTAAGGTACGCTCCGTTTTTGTGACGTAGCCTTCGATCGGTGTCTCAATATTTCTGGGCATGTTTTTCCGCAAGAATCGTTTCGGAATTAGTTTTTCTCTTCACTCATGAACTTCCCCTTTTCTCTCTCTCTCTCTCTCTCTCTCTCTCTCTCTCTCTCTCTCTCTCTCGTATATCGATCTCTATACGAAGGGTGAAGTTGGGCAGATCTCCTTGGCCCCACAGTAGAGCTGATGGATTCCAACGGCTAGAGGGTTCATGGAGTTTGGAGTCATGGTTTTTGTCTTTGGGCTGGCCACAATTGTTCGAGTTGGCCGGTGATGGGTTCTAGGAATAGATTCCCAAAACCTGAAGCTTACTATGTACAATGAAAATGAACCAGGGGATGAAGTGAGCTCTGCCATCGAAAGAACTCCCCGAACGTGAAAAAGACCGGCCGATTATATATTCGAGAACCCTTGATGTCTTTGTGAAATCCTCAAAGACCATATAGATAGATCCATGTGGGGAGCCATCAACTGGTCAAATAACCATGATTCAACCAAGGATCACAAATGGAGAATACCACGACCAGATCCAACGCACCACCCCCGATCTGAACTGTGAACGACCAAGTCTTCGAAAGAGTACCCCCACCCCCCTGTTGACGTCGTTGATGCAGCCTTTTTGTTCAGCCTAGGTGCCCTGGTAATTGCACCCCATTTTCTCCCCATGGCAATAGATAGGCCACTCTAGCGTCGCAGGCCTTAACTTCATTAGCCACACACAGAATCGACATGATCTCCACCAGCGAAGAAGGCACGACCTAATTGTCGAAGATGGTCCATCCCTCGCCAACATGATCGCCTAATGCCAGCACGCGTATGCTACCAACAGCACAGCACCACGTCCCCATGCATGCTTTCGGTGGTTCTCCCGGGGCATTAAAAATCCTCCAAGACGACTTCTCTCTAGAGGGGTCCAATGGGAAGGCCTAAGATGATGCGTGCAAGCCGGCACACCCCTCTTCGACCTTGGAGAGGCTCGGATCTCGTGCCAAACCTTTCAGTATGTAAGTCGCGCTTCTCCCGTTCCGAGAGTTGTATCGGGACTTCGAATATCTACGCTCGCTGGATTTTCTTCTAGACACCATCAGCCGGTTCGTTACTTCCTTGCCAGCGAATTCGCGGGATCGATGACAACCTTCACTTCATCTTCTCCATGCATGTGTCGTCGTTCATTAGTGCCACGCCCACGCATGTCTCCGCATTGCTTATGTGCTACGCGAAATCCTGGTTCACGATCGTGGAGTTTGATGTGGCGAGCTCGGGATAGCTTGGCAACGAACGAGGCGTCAAAACGGGTCTAAGCGAGGCTGACGACAAGGCTGGGTTGGATGAAGTGATCGTCGCTCTCTGGAGGTTCCTCCCCGACTGAACTCAGACTATCATCTCCTCTCCATCCTCGAGCTCTTTTTTTCTTTTTTCTTTTTTTCACCGAAAGTTCTCTCGTTTCAAGTGCACGTCCCGCCTTATCTCTTCTCCTCTTGGTCGTGCATCTCATCATTTTGTCTCCACTTCTCTTCTCTCTCCAGCTTTCTCACTTTATTTTTAATATTCTGCCGACACCTCTATTTTTTAGTCAACAATTGTTCAAGCTCTCTTCATTATTTCCATCCAACAATGACTTCACCGACGTCACAAGGTTTTGTAGGCAGGAATCAACCGCGAATCGACTCAATTGTGCCCGAGGGATGAGAGTGCCGTTAACCGCATTAAGCAGCATCCCAAACTCGGGTTCAACCTCAAAAAATTGGCCCTATTATCCTCATGGAGAAAGCTGGGCTTTGCACGGCCGGTGATGACGACATCAAAATATTGCAGCCAGTGGAAAATTGCAGGAGGCATTACCACTTGATGTATGGGGGCCACAAAGATAATTCATTACAATGTTTGTATAGTCCCATAGGCTGTTTATTGCTAAGAATGTTGCACGTCCAGAATCCCTGAGCATTCCGAGCAAAGGTACCATACATGTATCCTCGTTGATATACCCCCTTCTTTTTTTGTTATGGCCCCTCCTCCTATTTTTTTATATTTTCTCAACCACCACGAGTTGTCGTGTCCCCCACCAACCATGCTTTTTCATTGTTAATTATCACAGGGATCAAACCATAAGCACTTCACTTTCTTTTTCAGACGTAAACAACTTCAATTTCTTCAATGGCGCGACTACCAGTCATCCAAACCTTGTGAGATTGTTGCTTTGATGATTTGCACATCACGAGTTTATGGCCCTTGGGATCCACCTGCACCTCGGGACATACCCGTGGGTCTGCACAATGTAGCTTTCCAGTATCCTTTTCATCAAGTTCGCCAACCTCTCGATCGAACGAATAAAACGGCAGGGAGAGCAACCCATCAAATAAAAAATTGCATTCGGAAAACCGAACGCAACAATGGAAAGTGCAACATTAGACCATTAAAATTCGGGCTATTAGAAGACAACGTCATGACTTCAGAAATGCAAAAATAGAACATTATAAAGCTAAAATGAATTTTCTATAATAATTTTAAATTTTCATTAATAAATTTTTTTTCAATTAATCTAAAAATGAGATTAAAAAGTAATTTCCGATTTCAGATTAATTTTTGCAGATTTTCTATGGCCAAAATGAAGAGAAGATTAAAAAGAAAAAATACTGACTATTTATTCATATCTTAGTGGCCTCAAATGCAATTTTATTTTCAAATATTTTCCTAATTTCTGAAAAATATTAAAAAAATGCAAAAAATATGAAAAATTATTTTTTGTTCAAAAATGGTAGCCTAAGCTTAACAAAGGCTTCCAAAGTTAATTTTGCAATTTTCTCATTTTTTCTTGATTTTCTATGGATTTTCGAAAATAAAAATATCGAAAAATACTAAAAATATGAAAAATCATTTTTTGGTCAAAATTAGTTCCCTAGGCTTGGCTAAGGTCCTCAAAGTTGATTTTTTAATTTGATAAATTTTTATGAATTTTCTATTAAATTTAAAAGAGAAAAGATGATTAAAAACCAGGTGTCAACAATACCCTCAAAAAATGATTGGTGGTAACTTCAATGACATGTACGCCGATCACATATTACCCGACTACACTTATCACACTTTATCTATGGGCCTAGAAGGGCCCGCGCCTTCGATCTGATCTTGTACCCACACCTCCCAAGGAGGGTCATGACAGCAATTTATGTATTAGGTATCAAGATTTATAGAGACAGATCAAGATATTTTATTGGCTTTTCACAATCCAAATGAATAAATAAAGTGCTAAAATGATTTACCATGGAAAATTCCAAAAGAGGATAACTACCTTTTAAGAATGGAATATGTCTTTCCAAGGGGATGTGTCACAAGACCCCTGAGGAAAGAGAGTGGATGGAAAAAAATCCCTTATATGCAATGTTATATACGAGATCTGATATCACTCATGCTGTAAGCGTTACTAGCAAATATCAATCTGATCTAGGCGAGAAGTATTGGATGTCCGTTAAGAATATTCTTAAGTACTTGTTGACACTTAATTTTTGGCCAATTTTATTTTCATAAATTTTTAGAAAATCCATAAAAAGTTGTAAAATTTAAAAATCAACTTTGAGGACCTCAGCCTACCCTAGGGAACCAATTTTGAACAAAAAATAATTTTTCATCTTTTTCGTATTTTTCTGCATTTTATTTTTAAACAAATTCATAAAAAATCAATAAAAAATGAGAAAATTGCAAAATCAACTTTGGAAGCCTTAAGCAAGCTTAGGGAACCAATTTTGAGCAAAAAATAATTTTTCTTATTTTTTTCATTTTTAATATTTTTCAGAAATTAGGAAAATAATGGAAAATTAATAAGAAATAGCATTCAAGTCCAAAAAATGCAAAAAAAAATAGTCAATATTTTTATTTTTATTTTCTCTTTATTTTGGTTGAATAAATTTTGAAAAATTCGATCTGGAATTTAGGTTTTCTTTATTAATTTCATTTTTTAGATTATTTAAATAATTCTAGAAATTTCATTTTAGCCTGTTAATTTTCAATTTTTACATTTTTGGAGCCGTGACATTTGCCTCTGTTTCGTAAAACTATATTTTAGTCTAAAAGTTCAAGGAATTATTGAATTTTGCAAAAAAAAAAAAGGGGTTCTAATTGGTGTTGAAATAGAAAAAGATAATACAAGAAAAATAAAAGGTTGACCAAGTCAACTTGACTTGGTCAATCCAATAACCCACGCGCACACACAGTAGCGTTTCTTCCAGTTTTATTGGTGCACGAGAGGATGAAAAAAAAAGAAAAGAAAAGAGACTCACTTGGGCTCGACGGATGGGCATATGAATTGATCATCGAAGAACAAGTTCTAAGAACTTTCACCCCCACCCGAGGTCCTAGTTGGCATAACAGATTGGATAAGAATTCTGTTACAGCATAAAAAGAAAAACTGAATCTGTTGCGAGGGAGGAGAGGGAAGCCGTTGAAGTCGTTCAAAAGGAGGAGATATTTTCTCAAGGGAACTAGATATATTTTTCGGAGGTAACAGACTGAAAAAAAAAAGAGGGGGGCATTGAAGGGGACGAAGCTGAAGCTTGAACAGGGGAGGGCTATTCTCGTGAGGATTCAGCTACGAGTTAAAGGAAGAAAAGTCAAGCGTCCTCCGTAGCGACGAACGTACGATTGATCTTCGTCACTCTCGATCAAGCTTCATTCGAGCTTCAAGAGGCTCTCAAGACCTTGGCAGAAGTGAATCCTCACCACGAAACAGGTACGTTCTCCTCCTCCCAATCTGCTCTGCTCTCACGCTTGGTTCGCTGCTCATCTTGGTTCTATTCAACTTTTGATCGAATCAAACCAAAACCGATAGTTCGCGATCATAATAGGGATGCATGTAATGTGATTTACTCATCGATTTTGCTGGTTATCTCTCGTTGATTCCCGATGAAGTGATTTTCGTAAACTTTCGGCTCTGCACTTTACATGCTCGATGATTTGCTTTAGGGTTCGATTTTGATGTTTCGACTTCGATTAGCGTTTCGGATTACTATATCTGCGCTATTTGTGATTTCATTTGGACCTAGAGTGCTCACTAAACTTAGCCTATCATTTTTCGTACACTGACTTGGCTCGAATCGTCGTGGTTGAACTTCGAAGAATTCTTGACTTAAGCCTCCAACTGGAAATGACCAAGTGAGTAACCGGGAGGCTCGTGGAAGTGCAATTCTTCTAGAGTTCCATGCGTGTTTGTCGTTTGATTGCTTCAAGACTTGACGGTTGCAAATAGCAAAAAATTGAGTTCGCCGGAAAGTCGTGGGTGGTCTGAGCTGTGGAGGTTGATTTTGGTATGGACGAGGTGTTACTTTGTCTAGGTTTTAGATTGGAGGGGTTTAGCATTTGTTCTAGACGAAAATTAGATCGGAAATCGCATGTGTAGGGCGCGATTTTGAGGTTTCCGGCGAACTCGCCGGAGCCACGACCTTTCTGGTCGTCTTCTCCGATGGTTGTCCTTTTAAAAAAATCTTTTTTTTACTAAAAATTGATTTTCGAAATAAAAAATAATAAAAAAAGAGATCCGATGGTGGTCCTCACGCCATGTGTTGTGATCTCGGATTTTTCCGAAAATAAGTTTGATTTTTCAAAACATTTTGATTTTTTGAAAAAAAAAACTATTTTGTGACCGTGTGGCTCATGTTTGGCCACGTGTCGCGATCGGATCCGTCAATTCTTAAGAAATATTTTCTTTGAGAATTAAAAAAAATTCATTTCTAAGAATTAAAAAAGAAAAATCCTTTTGATCGGACGACCGTAGATTAGCCGTGTCGTTCGATCCAAACGTAGGATTAAAAAAATGGAATTCAATTTGGAAAATCGATAAAAAAAAATTCAGAAAGTGAAAATAATAATAATAATAATAATAATAATAATAAATAAATAAATAAATAAATAGGAAATTCTTAAAAAATTCTAAAAAATTGGAAAATCCGAAAATAAGTCGAAACTGCGTCGTTCTCGAGTCTTAGCTTCGGACCTTCGGGTCATGGGCCGGGTCAAGCCGACCCGGTCCGAAAAACAACAATAAATAAAAATAAACAATATAATAAAAAAATAAAAACAAATACGAAAATAGGATAAAAAATAAAAAAAAGCATAAAATTCTGAAAATAATAAAAGAAATAGGAAATAAGAAAATGAAATAAAAAAATAAATAAATACATAAAATCATAAAAAGTCATAAAATTCGAAAAAAAATTAAAAAATACAGGAAAATAAAAAATTGTGAAAATTCTAGGAAAATCCAAAAAATGTTAGAAAATGTAGAAAATATTTGGAAAAATAGGAAAAATTCTAGAAATTCAATAAAAATCCCTGAAAATATAGAAAAGATTCCAAAAAATAGGAAAATTCTTAGAAAGTCTTAGAAAAGCCTAAAAAATTCTAGAAAATTAAAAAAAAATTCATAAAATTCCTAGAAAATTCCCAAAAATTGTAAAAATTAGGAAAAAATCACACTCAACTGGTTTGACCTAATTTCACATTTTTGAATTCCCCAGCTTTTCAAAATGACCATTTTGCCCCTCTGGTCAATCTGACCCAAATCATTTCAAATCCCCCATGAACTTAGTGAGCATTCTTCCTAGGCTTCCGAGACCCCTCTAGGCTATTTTTTACTTGTCCTGATTTGGTCTGATATGAGTTCTCAGTTTCTTGATTACGCATTTATTTTAATGATTTGTGATTGATAGGATAGACAATCCCGTTTCGCATGAACCATTCGGTTTCCTTAGGACTTACCTTACCCAGAGGATACCTGCATGGACTCCTTAGATTAAGAAATCACTCAACTTAGGTACCGAAAGGGCGTCAATAGCAATATTGGCGTAACTAAGTCCCCGAACCTAGATCTCTGGTTTTCGTAGAATCAAACGATCTCTCCCAGTCGCTCAATAGGGTTTTCAGTCATACCCTCCAACAAATGACTGGTGGCGACTCCGATGGCATGCACACTGTTCACATGTCACCCAACCATACTAAGGTCAACCTCGATTTAAATTCTCCTGACACGATTTGGTATGGGCCTGGGAGGGCCCGAGCTAAGTCCAGATATCCAAATGGGTCTGGCAATCCATTAACTCCCTTGGAATCCGGAAATCTCGAGAGGGTTGCGACAGTACTTAAGAAGGACTAATGATCTATTCATAATATATAATGAAAATTTTGGAGTTGAAACGTATACGAATTTCGATTTTCAATCAGATTCTAATGACTTTAAATCGACTTCTAGATTTGTATTCACACTAAATGGTGGTGTAATTTATTGAAAATGTTTTAAATAAAGTATAATTGTTAATTCCACAACTGAGACGGAGTATGTGGCCGCTTTTGAAAATGCAAAAGAAGCAGCCTGAATGAATAAGTTCATCTCAGAGCTTGGAGTTATTCCATCAATTGAGCAGCTAATTACGTTATTTTATGACAACAATGGGGCGATCACTCAAGCAAAGGAATCGAGATCTCATCCAAAGTCCAAGTATATTGAAAGGCATTACCATCTCATTCAAGAGATTGTTGAGAGAAGCAACATTGCCTTACAAAAGATTGCATCAGTAGAAAACATTATGGATCCCTTTACTAAGGCCTTACAACAGTTAATATTTAAAAGACACATTGATAGAATGGGTGTAAAATGTCAGCATAGTTGGCTTTAGTGCAAGTGGAAGATTTGTTAGGTATATGCCCTAAAGCAACCATACTTTGTTACAATTTGGGCATTTCATTGTACTTTTAATCCTATTAATGGTAAAATCATATTCATTCATCATGTCCCATTACTCTAATTACTCTAATGAATGAAGTCTATAAGATCAATTGTGACTTAACCTATTCTCAAGACATCATGAATATATATGATAAGTTTTTAGTTAGACATGATCTTTAAACTGTTCTTGATCAATAGATCGTTTAATGGACGTTAATGATTCTATTGAGACTAGTACGTTCTAAACTTCATCATTGAGTATTGAATGCTCAAAGGAGATGATGAGTTTCAAGTCATTGGACATTAGATCTCCGAGTTAGAAACGTAGGTGCTCGTATCGAATGAGTTCATTGAACATAACACACGTTGAATGATTAACAAGCATGAAAGCTTCTAATGAGGTCAACATCTAATTGTTCAATGCTTTGGTTGTGTAAGTGATCCTTAGACTTGAGGCACGATATTAGCTTGTACGTCGAATGGCTATGGTTCACAAGTGCGCACATTGGCCAGTCGTCGATCTGCCTCTATACTTGATGATCATGGTTTATTCGTGTATGAAGTCATAGGTGTGCACGACAATAGGATCTGTCTTTTTGTTACATATAAGGTTGATGTCCTGTACGATCAAATCATGACAGTGCATGAAAAATCCTCTCGCAGTATTATAATCCAGAATGTCTCGAGATTATGCATGTCAGATAGATCTGGACATATGATCTAATTGACGGCTTGACTAATAATCCAAGATCTTTATTCTATCGGGACATGGTAAGACAGAAGGATTGAATTACACTGTAGCAAAAGCTGATAGATTCATTATGCTCTTGTAACATTCACACTATCTGGATAGCTAGATATATTGCTAGATGTCACTCATGACTTTGGGATCCAGAGATTAATTAGGGATAGTCAGCCTCTCGATGATACTAATTTATTAGTATATGTCCTATTCCAGCTCAGTGATGAACTTAGAGATATCACACACAATAACTAATGTGTAATAACACTAATAAGGAAGACAAAACTGTAAAGGTGTTTGTAATCCTGATTATAGAGATAGTCAAGCAAAATTAGATCAAATGAGATTTGAATCTAATTTTTAATCACGGACGAATAAGCATATGATGCAAGCGCGATCTCAACATGATGTCATACTGATATGACATCTGCGCGAATCATGGGACGATAAGGTTTATTAACTAAATGATATGAGATAAAATTTCTTATCCAAAAAAGGCAAAGATGCGTAAAACGAGGAGATAAGGCGATAAGATCTCATGGACTAAGGCACAATGGATTGACAAAACTTGTAGGCTCAAATGAATGGCCGTCGACCAAATGGCACCAACCATTGGCCAGCGGTCAAGGGTGGCTCAGAACTACCTTTGATCAGCTGGTCAATAGCAGTTTTGAATCACCCTTGATCGGCTAACCGACTAGTGAGCTGACCCAAATTACTGGCCACCGTTGCCAAAAGCTAGTGATCTCCATCCCTCCTCTTTCACCCCTCTGTCGCGACCCTCTAAAAAAATTTTATCTTCAAAAGGGGTTAACGGATTATTAGGTTAATTAGATTTGACAAACCTAACGCGGACCCTCCCAAGCCCTACTGAATCGCAACTTTGGTTTTTGTTTAAATGATTTTGAAATTTGGAGTTGCTACTAATCGTTCTTGGTAGGTCGATTAGAAACCTAAATAAATTAGTGGGAGAACTAATTTATTCCTGTGAACCAGAGATTATGAGCTCGGGGACTTGGTTACACTAGTTAATTAAAACTAATGCCATTTCGGTACCTTAATTTCATGGATATCCTAATTCGGCAACTCAGGCTTGGTTTATTCCTAAGGCTCTAGTAGACTATTCTCTTTTGTGTTGTCACTTTTTAAATAGGATGCATAGATGATATATATTTTTATTTATTATATTTTTTTAAGTGTTAAAGATTCCCTGAAGCTGAAAGAGGGAGTGTGTTAACGACTTCTGTGCAGTATTACGACCTATTCATCTTTTGGGTCTGATGATTCAAAAATTAAATTATAGGAAGTACATGACAGTGAATAAACACCTCCAATGGGAGGCCTAGCATTGGCTTGGCTCCTCCCTTTGGGATTTAAGGTATAGGTATTTAAGTTGCAAGTATTTAAACTACTGTAAGTAAAAACCTCCAATGGGAGGCTAAGCATTGGCTTGGCTCTTTCCTTTGGGATTTAAGGTACATGTATTTAAGTTGCAGGTATTTAACTACTGTAAGTAAAAACCTCCAATGGGAGGCTAAGCATTGACTTGGCTCTTCCTTTTGGGATTTAAGGTACAGGTATTTAAGTTGCAGGTATTTAACTACTGTAAGTAAAAACCTCCAATGGGAGGCTAAGCATTGGCTTGACTCTTCCCTTTGGGATTTAAGGTACAGGTATTTAAGTTGCATGTATTTAACTACTGTAAGTAAAAACCTCCAATGGGAGGCTAAGCATTGGCTTGGCTCTTCCCTTTGAGATTTAAGGTACAGGTATTTAAGTTGCAGGTATTTAACTACTGTAAGTAAAAACCTTCAATGAGAGGCTAAGCATTGGCTTGGCTCTTCCCTTTGGGATTTATGGTGCAGGTATTTAAATTACGGATGGACTTTGTCCTCTCCATTCTGGGATATGAATTCTTTAAAATGAAATACAACGAATTGATTCAACAATTTGAAATATGTGCGCGCTTGAGGACTCCTCCAAGCCGATTTTGTGCTTCCATAGGGTTGACCAATTATATAGAGCTGCGACTTCCTGACATAAAATAGAGTGAAGTGTCAGTATACAAAATCCGTGCCAATCTGCACCTAAAATAAAAAAAAATGAAAAGAGTACTTATCTCCCATTTTTGGGAGGGATTTCTAGAATTGGTTTTCGCCCTCTCCGTTTTTAACATCGAGAGTCTCTTTTGAATTAAGTATGACTTTTAATCCCAGATCAGCTGAGAAATTGATGGACCCTTTCGAATTTGCTTGGGCCAATTTTGCACCTCTGTGGGCTTCGCCATTAATATGGAATTGTTCTTCCTTGACATAAAAAAATGAAAGAAAGGAGAGAACAATCTATGCTCATCTAATAATAATAATAATAATAATAATAATAATAATAATAATAATAATGGTAATAATGCTAACAATTAAAAAAATGAAAATAAATAGAATAATAAGAATAAAATAAATAAATAAATAAAAGAAATAAAAAAAAAGAAGCAAAAGAGCGCTTAGCTTTAGTTTGTTCCTGTCTTGAGCTATGCAGTTGCAAGTGGGAAGTCATCCAAATAATGCTTCCAAAAAGAAGAATTGTCCATAGAAAAAATAGGCAAAGGGATCTTCCGCGATCGCTCATGCATTAAGAAAAAAAAGAATCTTGAGTAATCCACCAGTTGCATTCCCTTGATGGATTTGCAATAAATCAAATGATAAGCTATTACAATCATCATGACTTAAGAGAACCACGTTAGATAATTGCTCTAAAATACGCTTATTAACGAGAACCAGCAGCACGAGATTTGGTTCCTGATCAAATTCACATCATCATAGATGAATTTCAATCTTTTTGACATTAGGACCACAGAAAATTTTAAACCACAACCTTTTCAATCCCCAAAAGAATGCCTGACATCCAACACATTCAGTATACACAAATTTCAACTCCTATAGCTGCCCTTCTCTATAATAATATCAAAGTAACAGAGAAGGGTTTCATTTATATCATCTTATCTTTCATAAAATTCTGATCACAACTTAATCTAATTCTCACCCCATTCATTCTCGCGTTTGAACTGCAAATGACGATAGACATTCTCACAGAGAGATGGGGTAGAATAACACCTTTGAAGCTCAATAATCACACGCCCAAATTTGGTTGATTACCTCAAGCAATAATTAAACAAATAACCAAAAAGTAAACATTGCTATCATGTAAAAATGAAATTTTCTTTCTCTTTTTTTTTTATTAAGACAGAAGATTTAGCCAACTGCTATAGATGCTAAACAACAGAACTTCAGTGATTTGCTCCGAAGGCAAGTAAAAGAAAACATGGCCTAATTTCTTATCAATTCAGGAGAAAAAACGATCTTTTAGATTGGAAGAATTCATCGATGAAGTTCTATTAGCAGCTGAGTCTAAGATATATTTCTCTGTGCATGCAACTCCTGAGATCAATCTGGAACCTTAGGCTCTTCCACTTTGCATTTATATGACAACAATTTCTATCGCTATATGGATGAGCACGTTATAAGAGTGCTATTCATTACAAGGCAAATATGCAGATTAGCGAGAAGCATGCGCCAACCTCCGCGCAAAGTCATCCAGCTAAACAAAGTTGAAGAGGCAACAGAAGCTAAAGAGCTTATCGATCATAGAGTAGGCATGATCACACCGCAAGAAGTAAAAATCCTATGTTTCAGTGATGAAAAATAAATACTGACCAAAAAAATGAAGAAAAATACTCAGAAAGCAGAATTTTCTTAATTAGTGATCAACAAGAAAGATTACTAAACATGCACAAAGTTTTCATCCTTTGGGAGATGGAAAAGAAAAGGAAAAGATCAGAAAATCATTTCCACAGAGCACTTCATGACGCATGAGCGAAAGTTTAACTTACACTCGTTAATTAACGCAGTTAACGGGGGCAATCTCATGAATGAAAATTGATATTACTCCAGCAGGATGTCCGCTTGAAGGCCTTCAAATAAAATCAGCAGTGCGCTTAAACTATGTTCATGCTTTCGATTAAACTTAGAACATCACCTTCTCATAATTGGCAAATCGGCAGGGGGATATTCATCCTCGTTCAAGCAACAATCTACAGCTTGAATATCCCCGTCTCATCGGATTGAGCTCCTCCAGACAGATTTCCTTGATGCGCATGGCGTTTGATTCAACGGGGAAAGGAACAGAACGAGAGTCCTAACCGGAGTAATAGGAATGAAAGGGACGAGATCGTCGGGAGCCGGTCGTAGAAAAGCTATCCGGAGAAACCATCAGATTTCCTTCCCCATTTTTTTTCGAGTGGTTCACCTGCGGGTCACGAGTATACCCTGGACTTCAAGGTCACGATAGAAATGTAGGGGGGTTGTCCATAATAATATAATTGGAGTATTAATGGAATCAACAATATCAATCTTCTCATGCAACAAGCCTCTATTTAACGTTATCACCGGGGCTAGCTCGACGTGGAACCCTCAACGTAATTAACACATTCTAAACAAGAGTTCAGAAGAAAATACGATACACTGCTTGGTTATGATTTCTCCAAAAGGAAGCTTTTAAATTCATGACTCCAAATGTTGAATTGCCGAAGGTGCTCGCAGCAGGGATCTTTATGGACGTTTTCAACGGACAGCCTACGAGGATGCTCGAAAGTGGCAAAAGGCCATGCAACAAAACTGGACCGAGGATTTGTGGATGTTGCTGGACAATCATCAGGAACGGCGGTATGGACTCGGGTTCGGCCATCGCGACGGTCTCGTGAGGAGGAAGGCATAGAGCGGGATCGGCCTGTGGCGAGAGCTCTCAATATTGGTGAATAATTTTTTTTTCAGTCCTCTCCCTCGGTTTTTAAGTGAGAACCCCCAACCTTCTTTCGTGTGTCCTCATTTTTATCCTTCCTCCCCTGAAAAACGTCCAGGAGCCCCCCTCCCAAAGAAGTCTGTCAACTCTCTTTTTTATCTTACCTTTCCCTTTTTTTTTTTTAATAATATCTCACCGAAAGTGACTTCAATCGTTGGGAACATCCATCATTCGCCTTCTTTTGACTCTCCCGAGAAATTTTAGCAAAACCTTCTCTAAATGTCCATGAAACATGTTAGATACGGCCCCGTCTTAAAGCTGATTTTTAAGCGAAACACCTCAAATAGCAAATAAAATTCCCTAAAAAGCTGCAATAAAATTCAACACTAAACAACGAGCGTAGAAGCTGAACATCGGCTAATTAGCACGGCACAGTTGTGAAGGCGACGGAGGTAGATCAGCATCGGGGTTTACGGCACGGTAGACTTGCGCGGTGGTGCTTCGACGATCAGCAATGACAACAGCGAGGCTCGATGCTATGGAATTGCGGGAAAGAAGGGTGGACTTTGCTGAACTACCTCGACCACAAAACCGATCTAGGCGTATTCTGTAATAAGAAAGAATTTTTACGATCTCTCTGATTGCTTTTTTTTTTCTCTGAATTGCTCTCATATTTTGTTGACTTATCCCCCGTGAATTTTCTTCAAAGTTAGCGGGTAATGAAGAGAAAGCAATAAAAATTCAAGGTGGAGGAACATGGGATTATGATGGCCAGAGATAAAATTTTTCAAACTCAAACGGTTTTTTTTTTATATTGGCCATCTTGCATCAGATTGAATAAACTTTCTCAATGTACTCAAGTGCATCAAGAGAAGTCTATCACCTTGAGGCCCCCTCCGTGCTCTTAGTCGATTATGGTCCGACGCATTAATAATTTGGCTAAATGTTGGGTGCAGTCTATCCACATTTATGTGACTAAAAAGCAGGCGGCCTCACTATTCAGGATATTAAAGAGTTGCAGTGACAACCCTCTAAGTTCCATCAAGCTCAAGGGTAAGGGAGGTCATCACGATAAACTTATGATTGCAGATCCCCAGAATGGTAGATCGTGCCTGGTCCTCTGAAATTTTGAAATTATTCCAATATGAAGATTTCATCAGCAAGGAAGCATTCCCACCATTAGAGACAATCTGAACATGACTATGGGACTTTGGAAGAACGTCATGCATCTCTTCTTGATCTAAATTTAGGCGCGAGGCTCAGATTTTCGATACGATCACCACTACGGAGAGTGCACCATCAGACCATTGAAGATTTTGGACTATTAGAGGACGATGCCACAACTCCAGAAATAAAAAAATTACAGAGCTAAAATGAGTTTTTCTAGAAATTTTCAAATGGCCCAAAAACGAAATTAATAAAGAAATTCTCAATTTCGGATTGAATTTTTCAGGATTAATTTGGCCAAAATGAAGAGAAAATTAAAATAAAAATACTAACTATTTGTTCACATTTTTATGACTTCAAATGCTATTTTTATTAATTTTCAAGCATTTTTTCAATTTTCTAAAAATAAAAAATGCGAAAAATATGAAAAATTATTTTTGATCAAAATTGGTTCCCTAGGCTTGGCCAAGGTCCCCAAAGTTGATTTTCTAATTTTATGAATTTTTATGGATTTTTATTAATTTTAATTTTAGAAGGAAATGATGATTAAAAATTAGGTGTCAACACCCTCAAGTTTGCATATGTTCTTGAAACACTTAGAGAGGTCGTGCAGCCTTTCGTGGTAAAAAGAAAGGCTTAGTTCGTGCATCTCAAGAATCGCTAGCACAATTGAGGAGTGATTATCCATGAACTTTGTCTTTTGTTATCCCATGATTGGTGGTGCGTCTAAATCAAAGGCTTGATACTTGTGGTGCTCAAGAACACATGAACAAAGTCGGCTTGAGCACGCTTCAAAAGGTAAGCCTAGAACCCTCTTGATGTATGGTTTTGATTTTTGATTGAAATACACGGATATTTCTTAAGGAAAATCCACGTACGGGTTATGTTTATTTCCGTGGGCACATGTGATAATTTGAATGAAAAGGTTCCAAAATTTCCTATACGAAACCCAACAAATAGGAGATTGGGACTTTTAGTAATAGCTGCATATATGATTAAGAGATTATTCACTTTCTTGTTCAAGATCAACAAAGAACCCTTTTACAACTTTTGTCGAATCAATTCGATCAATACTTACTTTACGAGATTTTCACTTTTTGGGTGAAAAAGGATGAAGCTACCTATTGAGGTAGTAGACAATAAGTTTAACCCAGAAATGTAAGTGTCCGACATATAACTTTATGATCTTGTTTTGCCCCATACTTGGCAACCTAATCATCTACATTCCTATTCTCTCCTCAAAGACAACTCGCGTGCTTCCCAATTCTCCCTCGTGTGTTGATATATGCCCTACAATCAGGAAGGAGAGATAACAAAATCGAAGATGAAAGAACTAAAATCGAGTTGGAATGGACAAATTACTCGACATTGTTAATCTTCATCCTTTGGCCAAGCTAAACGGGAAGCCATCTTCCTAAGTGAAGAACAGGTAAAGGGGCAAATCCGCCCAGAGAAATACACGGGCCCACAGCTCACATATCAGGCCCGTTCACGAAAGAGTGGGCCTAATGGGCCCAAAGGTTACGTTGATTCTGTGCTTTTCCGGAAGTTGCCCACCGACTTCAGTCTTCACAATCGAGTCGATTTTTTGCTAGCTTTCGGTTCAAATTAGAATCTCCAGTGTTTCCTGGTGACGAGGATCGACGACAATGGAGTCCGAGAAGTCCAAAGCCGTGATCGGCGTCGTGCGAGCGTCCAGGCCTCTGTTCCGGAGCCGGCACGACCGCCTCGCTTTCGCCGTCCACGCGACGTTCCTCGCCTCCGGCTACTCGCTCGCTGCCACCGGACCTGCCGCTTACGCGGCCGACGCTCTCTCCTCTTCTTCCACCGGTGAGACGAGTATCGTTCTATTACACGCACGCGCAAGGATGATCATTTTGTCCGAGGGTTTTCTAAGTGTATTTCTCTGACCGAAGAGCTTTGAATTTGGTTTTGATCGTTCAGAGGAGGTTGGGATCGAGCACTGGAACGAGGTCGATGACGAGTATGCGTTCGTGTACATAAGTCCTGAAGACTCGAAGAAAGTGCTGGTGAAGTGTCTTGCAATGGACGACAAGCTGGTTGTGGATGCTTTGAAGGACGGGGCTGCTGAACCTGTTCATCTAGAGATTGAGTATGCGATTGGGTCCTTTTGATTTCCTACGTCTGTACTATACTTTCGAGCATCTTCTATTTGATTCTTTGTTTTTCGGTTTCAAATTTTTAATTGTTCGTTATTTTCATCACTGGCAGTGTTGATGAGTTCATTGGGGAGGGTGGAGCCGCGAGTTACTCTGGTCAGTTCAAAAATCTGGATAAGTTGGTGAAGAGTTTGGATACGGAGATATTGTCAAAATTGAATGGCTCATCGAGGCTTAGTTCGTCAGCGAATGATGTCGGGTAATTTGGTTTGGTTTGTATTTTATGTTGATAGCACCATTTTTCGGCAATTTATTTTGCTTAGGGAGATGTGTCTGTCGATTGTGGAAGAGATTAATAAGCAAGGGGAAAGGATTCACCTTTGCATACGTGGATGATAAGATTTGGTTGCTGTAGAATTATATCAAATTCAAACTCAGGATTGGACGCTGTTGTGGCTCTAGAACGTAGCTCAAGATTTTATGGAGTGCTGTTGGAGGGTCTTGCAGTATATTACCTAGTTGTCTGTGCTTTTTACCTTTCGATTATTTTCCGAGTTAGAACATGTATGAATTTATTGGAGGATGACTGAAATGCAGTCCCATACTTGACTGAGCTGGATCCTGGTGCTCGTATTTGCTTAAAAATGATAAATTTTTCTTTCTTTTCCTTTTCCTTGGCATTGAAGTTAGATGATTTGTGCGTTGCATTCATACACCAGTCAAGACCATTAACGCTTATGCATTGGGGGTTGCTTGTTTAAACTGCTCTTCTAAGTTGTAGGAGAGTGATTTGATGACAAAGAAGTCTTACCAAATTTTTGTGAAGGGGGAAGACAATGTAGTGCTAAATAAAAAAAGGTTTCTTGGGGAAGTACTTTTTGATTTCTTCCCTTGGCTCAAATCAAGAACATCCGGTTTGGTGTGGCTTAGGCCTTTTGACATTAGCTATGCTTCTGACTATCCTGTCTTAGCTAGAGAGGCTCTATATGTAATATTTCATTTGCTTGATATCCACGTGAAAGGCATAATGACTGAATTATTGTGAAAGTAAATGATGATTTTGGTCTTCGAATATACTTCCTATGTCTGGCTAGAGAATATAAGTTTTTGGTCTTTGATTATGTCCTTCGGCTGTAATTCTATGTGAGTTAATCCTTATCTTTTGTCAGAAAGATGATATTGCCATGAACGATCATGTTCTATTTAGCTTACTTTGGATATTCGAATTGAGAAGTTTATTTAGCTTTCATCTTTGATTTTCTATATTCGTTTGCCACAAATTTTAACTAGAAAGAGTTTTTATGAACTTATTGTTTGGGCACGTTTAACTTGAATCTCATTTATTTGACGAGTTATATGAGTGATGTAATTAAGCTCTCCATGTGAATTGAGAGTTAGGTCTTCTAACTTTTTTCATTCTATGTTGTACAGGACCTCATTTACTCTGCCTCATGATCTATATGTCTATGTACTTGCGTGTGTTGTATGATGTGTTATAATTTCTCTCCATTCTCCAATGAGAAAGCTTCATAATGGTCGTGTGTATGGTTATTGAGTATGCTATTTTCCAGATGAAAGGAGACAATTCATTAGGATGTGAGTTGGTTTCTAGTATATGAAATCCATCAAATTGATCATACACTTGTTCTGCTATTGCCATATAAGGCAGTGACACTAGGGGCATTTAAGGCACAGCAGTGGGTAAAATGAAGTTTTTGATGGTTGCCTGTGTTAACATCTGCGTTCCTTTTGGAGTTGCATAGCTAGATTTTCCATTGAGTTAGATTTTTCATCTTCATTTCTATGCTTTATATTTTGAAGGATGTCTTCTGCCTCTTTTTCAGAAGAGAAAACAGTGAAAGATCAAGACAACGTATCGATGAGCCTGGTCTTGCTGCTCGTGAACCTTGGGGTCCACAAGTTCATCCTTCAAGGTCTCTCTCTCTCTCTCTGCTTGTGCGTGTGCGCGAGTGTGCGCGTGCAAAGATCCTGACAACCACTGTCTTTTAAACTGAGAGCGATGAAAGGACCTAATTACTGCTAGAAATGTGGTTTTGGGAGACATGAAAGCTGAACTGCTAATGTTGACAAGTTCCTAAGGTTGTCCTATTTCGAAAATATTTTGCATCGAGAATGTTGCTCATTGAAGTATTTGACATTGTCCCCTTGGAGTTGCTGTTTCTTATTACAGCAAGTCTAATTCCTTTTGCTATATGAGACTCTTGCTAATAACTTTCTTCTTCATTACTCTTGTCAGCTAAGATACACAACTGGGGGGTGGGAAATACCTAATTATGATATGGCAGTTCTGGCGAGTTTGATGTCGCTAGAATGGGATATAACTGGTATAATTGAACAGGAGAGATGTAGGAAAAGCAACATGGAATGAATATGTATCAGTCTCTTATTGATATAACAAAATTTGGAAGGAACTCTCTATCCTTTGGATAAAAGAGTGAAGGATCAACATATATTCTGTTCTGTGATGAGTGGAAAATGAGATTGCATGTTTAAATATGATATTCATGAATTGGTTCCAGGCGTGAACTAGCAGTTGGAGAGCCAGCTTAGAGCAGTATAACTCTCTTTGCTATGTGACTTTTGTTCTGTTCATATTGGAATGATCTTGCCACTTCTGATAATATGCAAGTAGATTGTGTGAGTTTTATCTATGAAAAATGTTTTTCAATAAGCATGTCCTCACTTATATTGATATGTACACTGTATTTTTTGCCTGAAAGCAAAAACGTTACTGTTCTATTGTTGTTTCTTGCATTAAATGCTTTTTTCATTTCTTTGCCCTTTTTTTTTTGGGCGCACAGACCTCTAAGTCCTCCTGTTTATCCTCTTGGTGGCAACGACTTTTTTCCTGGGCCTGGGGCTGGAATGTACCCAACCAGGTTCCTTTCTGATCTTTGCTTATTATACCCCTTTTTTTTTTTATTCTTGATGTTCCCCATTGATTAGAGGTTATTTTTCTTTAATTTTTAATGCAGGGGTGGTTATGGTAGCAGTGGGAGTATGCTTTTAGGTTTGTGTAGTTTCTTTATAGCTCTTTTTCAATCACTGACTTTCAAGAGATTAACAAGTGTAGCAATTTGAGCATGCAGGACCTAATGATCCTAGTTGGTTTGGTGGAGATGTTGGACGTCCTGGGTTTCCTGGAGCCCAACCGTGAGCATCCTCTCTCTCTCTCTCTCTCTCTCTCTCTCTCTCTCTCTCTCTCTCTCTCTCTCTCTCTCTCTCTCGTGTGTGCACACGCACCTGTTGACCTCCACTTGATCATTTGAAACAGGGGTGTCCCTCCAGGTGCTCGTTTTGATCCATATGGTCCACCTGGTGTGCCTGGTTTTGAGCCTAGTCGATTTGTCAGGTAGTTATATCTTCTTGACTTGACAATTGTTGGACTTATTTTATCTGAAGTCTGGTATCGCATATTCATTGAGGGCCACTAGACATTCTAATGTCTCATGTTACTGGAGTTTGGTGAGGGAATTGTTTGTGATGGATTAATAGCAAGAGAGAGACATGGCCATGGTATAAACCTGTGTTCATATTTGTAATCTGAGGTTTTGCAGGGTCAAGAAAATCTTGTTTTTTGGTCATTTGGGTAATAGATTATTAGGAGAAAAAAAGCAATGAAAGGAGCAAATTAATACAAATTTACAATCTTTAAATCATAATTCAGTTAAACGATAGCTTAGATATCTTTGTTGGGCGAGACTGAGAGAATCCTCATTTTGAATATATCAAATGTTTGTATCATTTGTGATTGCAAATGGGCTGAGATCTTTTCTTTTGAAACTTACATCAGTCTTTTAACATCTTTGCCAAATTTCATACCTACAGAAACCCGAGGAGACCTGGTGGCGGGACGCACCCAGACTTGGAGCACTTGCGGGACGGTTCGGATTTCATCTGAATCCAAAAGCTTGTAGATTCTTGCCCTTTTCTACCTGACAAGAAGAGAATCTAAATGGTGAGAGATGGCAAGAGTAAAATGCTGCTGCTCATAAACATCCTCCTAATCCCCCCTTCCTTTTTTTTTTTTTGGGTCGGTGATCCCCCCTTAAGTCCTTATAATTTGCTTTTTCTGTCTGCCTGAGTCGAATGGTTCTGTATATTGTTATGTTGATAAGTTCTTGATTGTCATATTAATGGTTAAATTCACATTACAACTTCGACTGCCGCATCCTGCTTAATCTTTGTAGCAGCTTGGATTCTTCTTTCGTGCTGGTATTGGAAGGTGATGCTTTTGAAAATAGCCCGAGGCTTGATGCCCTTTTAACCAGCCTGATGGTGGGCTTGATTCTTTATATGAGTTGCGTTGATCCGGGCTTGAGCCTATTCGATTCCTTCGTCTTTTTCTAAGATTGAGTAGCCTGAAAGGCCTACCCCGTCCCATTTCTTCTTTTTAAACTCAAATTGTATTAGAGCACTAATGACATGAAAATCGGAAGATGAATCAAGGATTTTCCGAAAAAGGTTTAAGTCATGGAAAAGTTGAAACGTGAAACATTGGGTATTATCCACATAAACTTTGATTTGAGTCTTACTAAAAATGTCTGTTGCACATTGGAAAGTTGCTGTTTAAAGTAACTTTCTTAAGATATGTAATTCTTTCAATTTCAAGGTGTACTAATATTATTCCACTTTCAGTGAACTTGAGATGCAAGGGCTTATGTTTGATGAGGTCGTCGTTAATTTGTCACATATTTAAAAGGTGAATTTGAAATATTGACAAAATCATGTTTTTTTTTTGTAAGGTAAGAAATATATATAGACTAATCAAAGCGCAATACAAAAAGAAGGCCAAATTCCAACCTCGAAGATGTCTCTCGGGGGTGCAAGGGTGTAAGGTCATACACAGGACAACAACCTAACCGAACAACAACAGCAACCGGCAAAAAACAGCTGCCTCAAAAGACTAAGGTACAAACCAGAACGGCCAAACAAACGCCACAACAACAAAACCATGTTTTTTCTTCTTCTTTTTTCCCAAAATTGTGGTTTGGGCCGAGCAGGGCCTATATAGTAATCGTTCTGATTCTCTGATTCTATTTTCTGGAATAGTAAATAATGAGAATCATGTTTGGTTGCGTAAATAATTCTGATTCTGTTCTCAGAATTAGTTTTAGAGAATCAGAATTAGTTTTAAAGCAAAATCTAGAACAAAAAAAAGTTGGTTCTAAAAAAAATCACTTTTGAGAATCATAAAACAAAATGAAGTTTCACATCTCTCATTTTTCCTTTCAGTTCTCTTATCATTTTTCCCTCAACCTAATAAAATAAAAATAAAAAATTTCAAAAAATATTGGAAAATTTTTAGAAAATCTCAAAAAATTTGGAAAATTCCTAAAAATAGAAGGGGTTTAGATTAGGCTAGTTTGACCTCATTTTCATAATTTTGGACCTAAATATTTTAGATTTCATAGATTTTATTCTTCTATAAAAAAATGCCGCAGAAGATGAGGGCATCCAACATATGGATGGTAACGTATATACTCGTAATTGTGCGTCACAAAATATGACCATTTGTATGTGGAGCTAGAGCCAAACACTCACTTGGATTTAGGACAAAAGTTGCAAAATGATAGTGAATGACTTGTATTTCGTATCAAGAAGGGTAATTTGGTTTTTTTTAGTGGATAATTTAATTATTCGGCTGCTATATTTGTATGTATTTGGATAACTCAACATTTAAAGAAAAAAATGAGTCCTTAATATGGGAACATGTTCCATGCTTCAATTAAACTTCAACCATAATGTATTAAAATTTGTGTTTCATTTATGACATGTTAAAAAATATAAATGTATTTTAAATTATTTTAGCGTGCATTGAAATTACTCTTCAATTTAGGATTAAATTTTACAAAGTAACCACATAATTAGTTGGCTTAAAAGAAAAAAAAATTAGGAAGAGAAACAATTTTTCAAAATAGAAATTTTGTGCAGTTATCAAACACGTTTCTGGTTCTCTAAAACTCATCCAGGAACAGAATTAGAAAAAGTCATTTTAATCAAAATCAAAATTTTGGAATAGAATGGTTATCATGCAGGCCCTTATTGATGTTCGAGGCCATGCTAGTTGTTGGCGCCTTTTTTTTTTGGGACAAAAGTTCACCTCATGAACAACTGGATGAGGAGATGGAAACTATAGAGGCGATTAATACTCAAGAACATTTGCCCGATGTCGCGTTTAGGGTTTGCCTAGGCCACCTGGCTTGAGCTACAATTTCAACATTCAAACACTTAGGATGTGAGACCCTTATATCGAGATATTTCTTACAAATTCTAATATGGGCTCCATTTGAATTGGACTGTTTTACACAAGGGGAGCATGGCGCTTTTTCAAAATTCTAACAACCTCCGTGGAGTTGGCTGAGTGAACAAGAGTTTGTATTGATGTGTCCATGCCTCTTGCTCAAAGTAACTCTGGATGCAGATCATATTCATAGTTACATGTGTGGGCAAAGGGCGTGACTCAAACCTTACAAAATTAGGTTTGCCTTTATGACCACAGTGTTACTAGGACAACACTCATAGGAGTTCATCAATATTTTTGCCTTACAAATATGGTAGAAGATTCGAGGTGGTCAAATGTATCTAGATCCATATTTGACTCATATTTAATAACGGTGGGTCATAAATGGGTTACTTAGAAACTTGATGAGTCCTAAATAGATTCACTGGGGCTTCAGTCGCCAGCTCCTCTGTCATCAGGTCACCACCTTCCTTGACCTTCCGGCACTGGGTAGGCATCAGCCCCCATACATTTAACCAATTATATGGGTTAGCTAAGATAACTATTTTAAGTAGGTCGAAATATTTTTTAAAAACTATAAAAAAATTTGTTTTAGCTATATATAACTTTCAAAATGTATAAGAAACAATTTTCTATAAACTGGATTTTAATACTGAAGTGCTTTAACGACTAGGTTGGGTCGAGTATGGTTGCGTATGGTAACGATTCTGATCCCAAAAATTGATTCAAATTAAAATGATTTTTTTTATTCTGTTCCTGGATGAGTTTTGGAGAACCAGAAACGCGTTTGATAACTGCACAAAATTTATTGAAAAAAACTGTTTCTCTTTCTAGTTTTTTTTTTTCATTTAAGTCAAATAACTATGTAGTTACTTTGTAAAATTTCATCCTAAATGAAGGCTAATTTTCAATACACACAAAAATAATTTAAAATATATTTATTTTTTTAGCATATCATAAATGAAACACAAATTTTAATACATGATGTTTGAAGTTTGATTGAAGCATGAGACACGTTTCCATATTACGGATTCATTTTTTCTTTAAACAACGTTATCCAAATACATACAAACATAATAACCAAATAACAAATTATCTACTGAAAAAAAGATCAAATTGTCCTCTTTCATATGAAGTACGAGTCCTTCACTATCATTTTGCAATTTTTGTCCTAAATCCAAATGGGTGTTTGGCTTCAGTTCTACGTGTAGATGGTCACATTTTGTAACACACGGCTACGATTATATATGTTACCATCCGCATATTGGATGCCCTCATCTTTTGCAATATTTTTTTAGAAGGGTGAAATTTAGGAAATCTAGGAAATTTAGGCCTCAATTTATTAAAATGAGGTCAAACTAGCATAATTTAAGTTTTTTCTATTTTTAGGAAATTTCTAAATTTTTGTGATTTTTAAAAAAATTTCTAATTTTTTTTAAAATTATTTTTATTAGGTTGAGAGAAAAGTAATGAGAAAACTGAAAGGGAAAAGTGAAAGATGTGAGATTTCATTATGTTTTGTGATTGTCAAAAGTGATTCTTTTTTCAGAACCAACTTTTTCTGGTTCTGGATTTTACTCTAAAACTGATTCCGAGAACAGAATCTGAATCATTATTATTTGGGTTACCAAACATGATTCTCATTCTTTACTGTTCCAAGGAACAGAATCAGAGAATGAGAATGGTTACCATACGCAGCCTATGAGTTTGGTCAGATATGGATCATCAAAGTTGTATAGTATGAAAATAGATTGAAATATGTTAAATGGATCAATATGTGTAAGACCATTTTCAACCTTGATTCAAATCCAACCTAACTCATCCACTTGATAGTTCCCGTGATGAAACTAGATTCAGTTTCCTTTGGCCATGACTAAGGAGGTAGTGACGGGAGTTCAGGGCGATTCAACTCCCAAAGTGGCTGGTGGTAGTGTTGACACTAGTTGTGATTGTAAGTGTACTTTGACTTAGGATTTAAGGTTTCTTGTTTTAGTGGTGGATGTAATGTTATTTTGAGGATAAAAGTAAGATGCAAAATTGCTAAAAAAGTCATAAACCTATTGTATGCCAATTCAGTCTTAGATTTCTTAATTTAGTTAATTTGGTCAATTCAATTATAAATCTTTTGAGAATTTGCCAATATATCATTTTAGCCAACTTTAGTCAAAAGTCACTTGCCATCTTACGTGGCACGATTGGTACTAACATAGATAATTTTTATAATTTTTAAATTTTTCTATAAAATTTGTAATTCTTTTCTTTTCTTTTTGCTATTCTTCATATCAGCCCTTCGGGAAAAGAAGAACGGTAAACATAAAAGATTTCCTGGAATTACAAAATTGGAAAATGACGTGCCTACAATGGAAAAAAAATAAAAATTATCAACGTCCACCGACTATGCCACGTAGGACTGTCAGTGGGTAACGATAATATCATTTATTTTTGACCAAAATTGACAAAATCATCAAAAGATTTAGAATTAAATTGGCCAAATTGAAAAGTTTCATTGGGCACGAGAACTCCAATACTCGTTCCTAAACCCTTGGCAATGGACTAAGGTTTAAAGGCTGGCTTTGAGTCCATCAGGTTCGATTAGGCATAGTTGTCGAGAGTCCAAGTGTTGGGTGTATCCCTAAATGAACTATGTAATTGTTACATGTTAGGCCTTTTGTTATACTTCCAATCTAATCAATGGCAAAGACATGTTCATTCATTTATCCAATTATTTTTAATGAATGAGTCCATAAGACTAGTTGTGACTGAGCCTTTCCTTGAGACGTCAAGAATATGTATGACGGGTTTACAATTAGACTAAATCTTTAAATGGTTCCCGATCGATAGATCGTTGAGTGGAAATTGATGATCCTATTGAAACCGGTGCGTTCTAAACTTCACCATTAGGTATTAGATACTTAAGGAGATGACGAGTTACAAGTCATTGGACATTAGATGCCCAAGTTAGAACACAATTGCTTGTATTTGATGAGTTTACTGAACGTGACACGTGTTGAACAATTTGCAACATGAAAGCTTCGTGTGTGATTAATAACTAATTATTCATGCTTTGATCTTAAGTAAATAATACTTAGACCTGAGGCATGGTGTTGACTTGTGTGTGAAATGACTATGGTTCACAAGTACGCATATTGGCGGTTTGACAATCTGCCTATGTGCTTGATGGTCATGATTTATTCACATACGAATCATAGGTGTGCGCAAATGTGTAATCTGTCACCTTATTAAATACGAGGTTGATATCTTATGCGATCTAATCGTGACATTGCATTGAAAATTCTTAGTCGGGATTGAAATTGAGAATGTCTCGTATGAATGTATATTAATTAGATTTATGCATATGATTGAATTGGTAGCTTAATAAATATTCCATGGCCTTTATTCAATTTGGAATATTGTAAAATAAAGGGATTGAATTACACTGTAAGCAAAGCTGAGAGGTTCATTATGTTCTTGAAACATTCACACTATCTGGGTAGTTATAATATATTACTAGATGTCACTTTATGGCTTGTAGGATCTAGAGGCTGATCAAGACAATAAGTTCTTTTGGAAGTACTAATATGTTAGTGTATGTCCTACTACCAACTAAGTGATGAACTTAGAGATGTCACACACCATACCAATATGTGACGATGATGAATATGGAAGATGAAATTGCAAATGTGTTTGTGATCATGACTATCGAATTAGTTGGATTGAAATTAAATTAAATATGATTTAATTTGATTCTTAATTTTGGTCATGGATGTACGTGTATGTAATGTGCGTGTACATATGTTGATGTGTCACACTCGAACCCGGCGGATAACACAACATCCCAAGTCAACTCATTGATTGGCCAATGAGAAACAAGGACCCAAGATTCGTCGTGGCGCAATCGACGAACATAAAACTCACGCTAGCGGAAGTGAATGTCACACCCAGACATACGTAAAAAGGGATAGAGAAGAGAGAAAATTAGTATACTAAAATGACATTCAGTAAACATTAAGCGTTTAGGTACAGCTAAAAAGGACGCTACGAAATCACGACTTACGCTCAAAAGAGGACACACAACTGGGGAACCTACACATCATTAGCCTCATCCTGCTCGGAGGCCGAGACCTCCTCTGGGTTGGACTCTACAGGCGTCGGGGATCACTCTCCATCAGGGTCCCCACTAGCAGCTCCATCAACCTGCATCGACCCATTGTCGGCCTCACCATCAAAAGAGAAAATTGGGGTCGATCTCCATCCATTTACACCAAAACTAAGGATCTCAGATCCCCTGAGAGGTCCAGAAGTCGTGTTTCATATCCTATACATCTATGCCTCAAAACGGTGGGGCTCCAGGGCCTCGTTCCCTATATTGACCCACACAGTGCTGAGATACTTAATATATATAGCTCCACCCCATACAGGATACTCAGTCACCTCCCTCGGTATCCCATGGAAGATCGATCGAGGATTCATTCTTGTGGTCAGGTATTTGAAAGGTTGGGAAAAATCACCGTGAGAACTAATCTCAGTAAGCTCACCACTAAACCTAGCTCAAGGTGAAGCATACACTCAGGTCGATCCTAAACATATAGTTCCAGGTTTCTAACTCACCACAGCCTGACAAGACTAAATGACGTCACAATGATCATAGCCGAAAATGACTATACAACAGTCAAGCAAGCATGTAGGCCACATTTCAATCGGCGACAACAAATGCAAATGCTCATGTATGCCATACTTAAGCTCATTTTTAAATTCGCAGCCTACTCAGATCATGAAGGAGCTTCATAACTCGCGCCTCAAAATAAGCATGCATAAATCAACGTGCTAACAGGCAGATCATACTAACTACCAAAGCTAATGCAAAAACAATGATGCATATGCCACATGCTCAGATTTCTACTTTAGATTCGACTTTAGTTTCCACTTGACCTACGTTAAACGCATTAGATCCAACCCGCGTATTGTACACCTTAGGTCCGTGCCTCAACCTACGTCATATAGGCGCGTCAGGTTAGTACAACTCCTAATATCCATGTACCCACATATACGCCTACATCGCGTATAGACTAATGTACACAATAACTCCCAATGCCTCAACCCACATAACGTCAAAGTTAAGACTCAGGTTGGCACCCTTATTACTCTAGCAACCTTATGTCGTGCACGTTCGGGTACACCAGCCTTATTTTGTCGTTTTCCCTTCATTGGGATACACCCACCTACTACTCGAGTTCATTATATCTCATGCCACATTCTCTTACCAATCATGCATATGTCACGTGAAGATCCACAAGCTTAAAACTTGATATATGCTAACTAAACCTCAAGACATCACGTTCGGCTCTCATGGATAGTAGCCTATGGGTCAAGTGAACAGTAGGTTTTCGGCATGAATAGTGACTAACGACACCAAACCAGCAAGCGCAAGCAATTCAGCCTCAAATCCCAACTATTTCTAACTCAAACTAACCATAGGACTCATCTAAAGCCTAAACAAAGCATGTCCAGCAACCTACTGTAGGATTAGAGGTTAAGCTTACCTAAATAAGCTTGGGAAGCCACGAACAAGTCAGATAAGGACGAAATGACGGCAGTACATGGGCGGGGATGATGGTGGCACCGGCGGCTCTTGGCGAGAAGGATAGCGGACGAGCTGACCTGGGGTAGTTTGAGGTGGTTCGTAACTAAGGTCGTGGGGTTTTGACAAGGGCCGATTAGTGGCGAATAAAGAGGCGGAATGTGACATTTTGAAATTCGACCCATTTTTCGGGATTTGTAATGTAGAATGGATATATTTTAGAGATTCGCTCTAGTTAAATTTCACTCGAGATTGATCATCTCGAGATGACTAACTGAAGGGAAAAGGCTACTTAGGACTTTAAAATACGTAGACCTGATAAGTCGATACGCATATCTCCTAACAGTGGCCTGTTGGTCTGATCATTTACTAAAGTCGTAATCAGATGAATTTAGCTACAAAATGAATTCCGAACTTAGATAATCGAATTTTTATAAATATTACTTTAGTAATTTGGATGTCGTCCCGAATAGTTTAGTAGTTGACTAATTCGTTCTAGAATTCAAGGAAATAAGCAGTGCTTTGCAAATGACCGCTTGAGCCCTGACTTGCGTTAGGCTCCCTCGATAGCCAATGGGTGTAATTATGGGTTAGTAAAAATGCCAGTTTAGAGTAGTAGCTTGTTTGAGTTCGTTCGCGCCTGAGATCAATCAATGCATTTTATGTAAATCACGAGGAAATATCTCGTCGATTATCAAACTGATCAATCCATCAAGTCAACTAAGTCTTGTCAAATCTCCATCAAATCAAATCTTCATCAATCTCATCAAGTCAAGTACAAGTCAATCAAACCATCACCCCACTTCTTTCACTCCAACTACTCTCACTAAATCCCACTCACCTGCTTTAAATCTTAAGAAGCCACTCTCTCCTTTCTCTCATTTTTTCGGCTGCACACTCTCCCTCTTCCCCTCTTTTCTTCTTCCTCTTCCTTGCTTCCACCTTCCTCTTGACCGCTCATGAACCACTGCCTCGTCGAGCCTCCGTTGGTCTTGTTTGGCCTAGGTAGAAACGATCCTCATATCCATTTAACTCTTGATCAGCCCCCCTCATCATCATTATCTTCACGAGCCGCTAGTCACTACCGTGAGCCTTCGGCGAGCCGTCGCTACTCCGGTGGTTAAGTAATCCTTACTCACCTCTTTCCTACTCTTTATTATGCCTAGACTTGACCGTCGACCAGCCAAGGTCAACTCCTTCTCTGTTGTCACCCACTATAGCCGTCGTTGTTCGTCGGTGAATCGTTGGGAGCCACCACTAACCGACCTTTGTTTGGACCGTTCTTGAGTTGTTCGACTTCATTTAAGGTGACCATAATCTCTGAAACCTTATTAGGTTGATGAGCATGTCTTGGTTAGACTCTAGATGAGTTCTAAGGGTTGCTTTGGAGTAGAAAATGGGTGGGATTTGTGGTTTGTTTTCTTGGGTCGCTATTTTGGTGTTGTTGGTTATTGGTCATGCCATAAATATGCTATTCAAGTGGAATTTAGGGCTGTCCTTAAGGGCTAAGAATGATAACTCGAGGTAAAGTTTAAGAATAACGGGGTTAGAGTATGGAAAAGTGGTTATATTAATTGTTCATGGCATGTGTGTGTAAATTATAACCACGAATGTACCATACATTGAGGTAGCTATTATTGGATAGTGTCGAGTTGCTTTTCTCAGCATGTTTAAAATAATGAACTTATGCTTGAACGAACCATCTGTCAACAAAAAATGCTTTTTACTCGATTGCAAGAAACTAACTCACGAAATGTTTGAACGTGCCTGGTTGTAATTATATATGTGGGTATGCATGGTTGATGCGCGTTGTTGTTGACACTTGATTTTTAGCTAGTTTTATTTTTAGAAATTTTTTAGAAAATCCATAAAAATTTAGAAAATTGAAAAATCGACTTTGAGGATCTTAGACTAGCCTAGGGAATCAATTTTGAACAAAAAATAATTTCTCATATTTTTAATATTTTTTAGTATTTTATCTTTATAAATTCATAAAAAAGTAATAAAAAATGATAAAATTGCAAAATCAACTTTGGAAGCCTTGTCCAAGCCTAAGGAACCAATTTTGAACAAAAAATAATTTTTAGTATTTTTCGCATTTTTTTAATATTTTTCGTATATTAGGAAAATACCCAAAAAAATCAAGAAAAACAGAATTTTTGGCCACAAAAATAGGAAAAAATATTCAATATTTCTATTTTAAATCCCTTTTCATGTTGGCCACCACAAATTCGAAAAATCCAACTCGGGGTCATGTGTTCCTTTACGAGCATAATCTCGAATCGGGCCTAAAAAATCAAATTCAAGCCCATTTATTTTTATTTTTAACTTTTAGGAGTTGTGACATTGTCCTCTAATAGCCCAAATTTTCATATTGGCCCAATTATACCCGGAGTGTCTCAATTTTGCAAAAGGGCCTTAGTCGAATTTTGCATTTTTCAATTTAGCCCCTAAGTTGACAAAAAATGAAATTAAACTTTTCCTAGGGGCACCCATGAAACTCCAAGACCTCTACCCCATAGTTTTCATCATTCTAAATCCATTGGAGGGGGTGGTTTGGACTGATTTCGCCGTTTAGGATTTGGATTGCTCAAAATTCGATTTCGGGTCAAACTAAAAATTTGGGGTTTTTGTGCAATTTCAACCAACGTTTTTGCAAAAACCACATGTTTAGATGTAATCCATGTTGGAGAATCCAATTTTGGCTTCAATTGGATGAAAAGACGTCAATTTGAGGGTCAATTTGGCCAAATTCGTGAAACCGGGTCGGGCCGACCCGACCCATGACCTGGCCACTATTCTCCTTCTTCCTCCCATGATGCACGCGTGAAGGAGGGGCAGAGGGGGGCAGCTTTTGTTGGAAGAAAATGGGGAACAAAGGGAAGAAAAGAAGAGAATGGATAGCTTTTCAGTCTTTGGAGTTGTTGAATGGGAAAGTCCCATGAGTGTGGAGTCCCCTAAGCGCCAGAATTCATCAGGGAGGTGTCGGGGAGGAGGAGAAAAGGAGGAAAGAAAATGGGAGACGGGGGCTGGTTTTTAGAAGAGAGTTCAAAGTTGGCCGATGGGGGGTTTTGGGGAGTGATTTCAGAACACACCGAAGAGCTCCACGAGCGACCACCACCTAAACAGGGTACACCTACACACCGCCTACCCACCGAGCCATCACCAACGTCCATCCGCCATATGAGCCGCCGGAAAAGGTAATGCAAATACCCCTCCATGACTGTCTTTTTCTGGTTTGAGCCTTTTGCCTGCACATAACATGTTTGATGAAATGCCTCGGGTAGTTCAAACCCCCGACTTTGAGCCTATTTTTCATGGTGATCTCACGTGATACTCGGTCGTTTCTTTGCTCAAATGCATTCTACATGTGTAGATCTTCGTTTTGATATGTTGTGCTGCTCCTGGTTATGACCGAGGTGTAAGATATGCTCTTCCAAAGTTACCTCATTAGTCTGATCAGAATCTGGAAATTCAGCTTGGAAATTTATAGTGTTGGAATCAGTTCAACTTGCTTACTTCGTACTCATTTTTCATTATCTTACCATGAGTATTTTTGGGAGATTCTTGATTTATTGTGTTCCTGGTACATAGTAGAATACATATATATCCTCGGTTACCCTTGGTTCAATCTTTGAGGATAGTTACGGGGTCGGGAATACCCAATGTCGGCTTGGTTTCTGCCCTGATTGAGTTCAAAACAGCTCAAACCCCCGACTTTCGGGGCGATTTTCTCTCTCATCTCGTGTACGTTTTGGGTCATTTTTGTTTCATTTTGTTCACAACATATGGCTTTTCGTGTTGGTGTATTTCTTTGCCATTTTTCATAAACGAGGGCCGAGTTATGAGTCCGAGAAAACGCCTAAGTGAGCTGGAAAGCTAGGGGCAGTTGCTGGATTTTTTTTCGAAGTGTTGAAAACAGACCAAACCCTCTACTTTCGAGGCATTTTTCTCTCTTGTCAAGCATTATTCACGAGTCATATCTTTTTTATTTTGTTCTTGATGTGTAGCTCTTCGAATCGGTATATTATTTGCTCCTTAGTTCCAACGAAGGAGTGAGATACGCCCCCTCGAAGTTGGCTTGTTGATCTGGCCCGAACCACTTTTTTTGGCTAAGTGTTGGAAACAATTCAAACCTTCTACTTTGGACCCGCTTTTACTGATGGTATTTCGGTCTTTTGAGGTTTTTATTTAGTTTAAATCACTCTCTGCACGTAGTACTTCGCATCGACATCTTGATCATGACTTGGTTCCTGCTGTGAATCAAGTTATGATCCCTGAAAGTTGCCTCAATGAGATGCAAAGTGAGAGGCAAAGCTAGTTTTCCCAGATTTGGTTTTGCGACAAGCCATCTTCGTGGCTTTGGTACAGAGCGCTCCCTTAATATTTTTGGGATATTTAAATACATTTTGAAACCTTGTTTGATCTAGTTTCAGGTCATGTGTTTGGTTTTCCTTAATTGTATTTGACCATGGAGATAATTGCTCCCGAACATGCCCTCATGAGTTGGTTTCTGGGAATTTCTGGGTTTCCATTTGCGAATGGCTATCTTTCTAATGTCGACGCGACGCGCTCGGTCAATCATTTTTCGAGCCGTTGGTCATTTTAGAAACCTGGTTATACCTAGTTTCATGTGGTATAATCGGTTTCTTCTAATTGTATTTGACCAAGGAGATAATCATCCTTGAACATGCCTCGGTGAACTGCCAAGTGAGGGATCTGGAATTTGGCTAAATGTTGGCTTTCGAGTAGTTGTCTTGTCGATATCATTGCGATGTACTCGGTTAACCATTTTTTGAACCGTTGGTCATTATTGAAACCTGGTCATACCTAGTTTCATGAGGTGTGATTAGTTTTTCGAAATTTGATTTGTATACGAAGATAATCATCCTTGAACATGCCTCGGTGAACTGCCAAGTGAGGGGTTTGGAATTTGGCTAAGTGTTGGCTTTCGAGTAGTTGTCTTGTTGATACCATTGCGATGTGCTCGGTTAACCATTTTTCGAACCGTTGGTCATTCTTGAAACCTGGTCACACCTAGTTTCATGCGGTATGATCTCTTTTCTCTGACTGTATTTGTATACTAAGATAATCGCGTTGAAAAACCCCCTCGCGATTGACTCCTTTTTTAATAAAAACTTTTCGAAATGGATCGGAATCACGTCTTCAAGTGAGGTTTTCATCACATCTTCAATTAAATCAGCATTGGTCATGTCAGCTTGCCTCGATATCTCTTTCCCAAAAAAAAAAAAGGAAAATTTTCGAAAATTCCTTTTATTGCATATTTATTAACTAGACTCAAGTTCACCATGGAGCATGATCGATGTCCATTCCGGTCTTATTTGTTGTACACCCGATCATGTCTCGGGTTTAATATTTGGGATTGTAAATACCCGACGAGTTGCGGGTTTTTCTTTATTATTTTAGCGTAGCTTTTATTATTGTCCTTGTCGTTTTATTTCTATTCTCTTTATTTCCTTTGAATGTATTGATTGCTTTTTCTTAGGATTGCATATTTAGAAAATGCCATGAAATGAACACCTACAAGAACATTTGCATGAATGCTTAGTGACTGACAAAAACATGATTAGGAGTCAGGATTGATATAAACCTCGCGTGCTCACAAGTTAGATAATAATTAACCGAAAGGACTCTAGTTTAAACTAGGGTAACCAAATCCTCGGCTCTAGAATCTCTGGTTGCGTAGGATCGAGTGACTCCTCCCAATCACTCGATGAGGTATCCGGTCTACCTCCCAAAAAAAACCGGTGGCGACTCCAATTGCATGCACACATAGCACCTACCACCCGACCACACCAAGGTCGAAACCGACAATTCCCGTCGCGATTTGGTATGGGCCTGGGAGGGCCCGCACCAAGAGCCCGTCATCGTAGCCCTTTGGCAATCCATTCGCCCGATCATCCGATCGCCTCGGATGCCGGGTCGCGATAGTTGTCAACGCAACAAAAATAAATCCTTATCCGACCTAACTAAAATACAGCAAGGGCAAGCAGGGGTCGAACCCACAGGGAATCGTATTACGAAATTCTTTTAATGTTGTTCTCGGTAATCATTTTGAGGTCAAGTTGAAAATAAATTTTGAAATAGTCGAATTAAAAAGTGATAAAATGGAAAGTAACAATGCAACAATCAATAGCGAAAAGATCTAGGACATATAACTTCACCTCGCGACATATGCATTCAATCCCTCCCTTTCTTATGCTATCGAATCATTCAATTGCTAACCTAGGATTCTAATATCTCCTCGTACTTCTTCCGAATGTAAGAAAACGTATCACCGGTATTGAATTACTCACTTTATTCCTAGGCAAGTGAACTAGTGGTGACCCATTATGTTTCAATCCTAATTGGTTACCTAAGGCGTTCCGGTATATCCCCATCCTTCACACGATTAGTTCGGTTTTCCAGCACTTAGACTACTTAGGTTATCCAAGTTGTGATCTAAATCTAGACTATTCTCCCGAGTCTCCCTAGATTATTGGATCTATGCTAATTGGTGGCTAATCAATCATCATGCATTAAGAACAACAAGGATAAACAATTGGATAAATTCAATTAACATTAAGCAAATGAGCTCATGAAATACATAGGAACACGAGGTTCCATCATAGTCCTAGGAAAAAAAATTAGTTCATGATGAGGAAATCAAATATCATCGCTCTCGAAGAAAACATGAAGAACGACATAAGAAAAAGAGAAAAGGAGATAGAGAATCTTGTCTTCCGGTCTTCCAACTTGAAGATTAGCTTTCTCTGATCTCAACTTTCGTCTAGAACCCTAGCCGTTACTCCACGTTGTCTTCCTCTCTCCTCTTTTTCAGAATGCAGCCCCCCAGCAGAAGTTCGCTTCAAAAGGTCCTCCCCCTTAGGGTTATCTCCTCTTTCCTATTTAAACTCCCTAAGATTTTCCTAAGATATCCTCCAAGAATAATCTTCTTTTAACCCTTAAAATAAGAAAACCAAATCCTAAAATATCAAAACAGAATATTCAAATAGGATAAAATCTTCATCCCGTGGCAACAAGGGAAAAATCGCCCGTCGCACATATTTGACTGCGTGCGGATGGATGCGTCCATCCTCAAACGGATGCATCCGTCTCGATTCTGTACACGGTCACAGATTACAGATGGACGCGTCCGTCTCCCAAGCGGTTGCATCCATCTCGGTTCTGTCTTCAACGACTTTAAGGCTGCAGTTTTCCAAAACTTCTCATTGATGCTCTTCACTTCATTCTTCCTCATCACACCTGCACATAGCAAGACCGCATTGAGAAACTCGAGCATGAAAACATGATGATTAATATAAAAATCATCTAATCACAACCAAAATATTAAAGTAAAGCAAAAACACTAAAAAAATAAATAAAAGTCGAACGACTAAACTCGATTGTCCTCATTTTAGAAGCACTTTAACTCTACTTTCGTGGAGTTATCAATGGTTGACATGAGATTGTGGCATGAAACTTAATGAAATCGAGCAGCAGGCGGATGTACCCCAAGGAGAGGGGAAATGGCGAGATAAGGATGCTGCACTCGGACGTGCACGAAAACGGAGTAGCTAGAACGATAAGGGGTGCCAATTTGGGACTTGAATTTAGCGCAATGCGGGTTGGGGCATTGGGAGGATATTGTAAACATGGGTCTTTATACTCTAGATGCATACATGGGAGTGTATGGATTATGGGGGATGTGCATTGAGGCATGAGCATTGAGAATCTCTTGTGATACGACTGGACTGCAGAATTAAAGAATATGAACGCAAGCATGTCTTGTGTGAACATTTGCATTTGCTATTGATGATTAAACAATGATCTGCATGTTTGCTTGACTGCTCTATAGTGTCTTTGGGTCATAAACGTTGTGTAGTCATCTAAGTGGTGTCGCTGTGGTAAGTTGAGAACCTATAACTGCATGTTTAGGGTCGACTCGAGCGTGTACTTCACCCTGAGCTAGGTTTAATAGTGAGCTTGCTGAGATTTATCTCACTGTTGTCGTATACCCTATTTTTAGACCCTCGGTCTCGAGAATGAATAATCCCCCGATTCACTACGGATTACCTATCAAGTTCGAGACTAAAGTGACAGAGTACCTTGCAGCGAACGGAGTAGTGTATGCTAGGCGTGTGACTACCATTTAGGTAGATGAGGGTTACGAGCTTTTGTTGCCTCATCATTGTCGCGACCCGAAAATAATAAGCTTCAAGTGAACGGATTATCAGGTTAATTAGATTAACTAACCTAACGTGGACCCTCCCAAGCCCTACCGAATCGCAACTTTGATTTTTATTTAAATGATTTTTCATTTTGGCTTTAAGATTTGGAGTCGTCACTAATCGTTCTTGGTAGGTCGATTAGAAACCTAAATAAATTAGTGGGAGAACTAATTTATTTCTGCGAACTAGAGAAAATGAGTTCGGGAACTTGGTTACGCTAGATTACTCTAACGCCCTTTCGATACCAATTTCATGAAAATTCATTTGGGATGATTTGGAAAGATTTGGGTCAAACTGACCAGAAGGGTAAAATGGTCATTTTTTCAAAGATCGGAAAGTAAAAACAGGTCAACTCGGTTGAATGTGGTCATTCCTTATTTCCCACAATTTCTGAGAATTTATTTTTTGAATTTTTCGAGATAATTTAGCCGTAAGGGACAAAATTTTCATTTTGAAAATATCGGAGTGAAAATTCACCAAAAATAGGATTGGTCAGTCGAAATGACCTGTTTCCTAATTTTTGAGATTTTTCAGAATTTTTGGGGACGATTTGCCCATAAGGGGCAAAATCGTCATTTTGGAAAGATTGGGATGGAAATCCACCAAAAATAGGATTGGTCAGTCGAAATGACCCGTTTCTTAATTTTTGAGATTTTTTGAATTTTTCAGAATTTTTGGAGACGATTTGCCCATAAGGGGCAAAATCGTTATTTTGGAGGGATTGGGATGGAAATCCACCAAATATAGGATTGGTCAGTCGAAATAACCAATTTCCTAATTTTTGAGATTTTTCTGAATTTTTCTGAATTTTTGGGGACAATTTTCCCATAAGGGGCAAAATCGTCATTTTGGAAAGATTGGGATGGAAATCCACCAAAAATAGAATTGGTCAGTCGAAATGATCCGTTTCCTAATTTCTGAGATTTTTCTGAATTTTTCTGAATTTTTGGAGACAATTTGTCCATAAGGGGCAAAATCGTCATTTTGAAAAGATTGGGATGGAAATCCACCAAAAATAGGATTGGTCAGTTGAAATGACCCGTTTTCTAATTTCTGAGATTTTTCTGAATTTTTCAGAATTTTTGGAGATGATTTGCCCATAAGGGGCAAAATCGTCATTTCGAAAAGATTGGGGTGGAGATTCATCGAAAATAGGATCGTTCAATCGAAACGAACCATTTCCTAATTTCTGAGATTTTTTTTTTGAATTTTCTAGAGTTTTTTTTATAATTTTCTGATTTTTTTTATTTTGCTTTTATTATTATTATTATTATTATTATTATTATTATTATCCCATAAATTGTGATTCAGATTGGGCCGGTCAAACCCGACCCGTGTCACTAGTGCCCGACCTGGGCCATAAGGGCCCAAGTTAGTCTAAATAGAGGCCGTTCTAAAATTGGACCCAAATTCCATTTCCTTATTTATTTTTATTTCAGTGGTCCAGTTTTATGATCCAAATTTAACATAATATCCTCCCAACCCAACTTGCAAGAAAGACAACGTGCACACTCAATATAGCCCACATTTTTCTATTTGGTTCTCACTAACCGTGGTGGTCAAATATTCAAACCACATTGAACTCCTTCACTAACCCAATATCTCAATTATAGATTTTTTTAAAACTAAAATTGGTGTTAATAAGACGTAATTATCAATATTCTCTCTTTCCTAACATGCTGTAAACTCGTTGAAATTAGGGATGATGAAGAATGAAGTCTTGTCCTAATAGTTTTAGTCATATAATTTTTATATTTCTCAGACCAAGTACTTCAAAAACGTTAGTTACTGACTTAACAAACCAATTCACTTAATTGTTGGTCCAATCAAAACTCATAAATCAGAAGAGATGGAATGATTAACAAATTATATAGCCAAAAAAAAATACTGTCCAAAGACCAATACGTAGAGAGACTTCACTTCATATAGAATACCTTTTCGCACACTAATTGTATATTCCGATTCTGGATCTAACCCATAACCCCAGTGGTGGTAGAGATTTTAGTGAGAAACCATCATTCCAATTCTCTTTCCGGCATGCATACATCTCAAAGATGCTAGCCTAGTTATGTTTCTCAGGAGTTAACCGGGCTCTAGTCCTTTGATGCTATCAATGCAAATAGTTCACTCACTCAACCGACAGCGGCAGATTTTCTCTTGCATCGAATAAAGAATCAGACTTCTCAACATGCTCGAACGAACTCAAGTTAGCCATCCATACATGGCATATTTGTATGCATATGCAAGATGCGCGTGAGCGCAAGCATAGAACGTCAACACATCCAGCATGAAAGGAATGCAACTGAGTAAACAATTATGTACTGCCATAGACCTATCTATCTACATGAATGCAAGAAATTTTTAAATTTGCAACAAAAAGCTAGGTGTTACTATTGGCTTCATTCAAACGAGCAGAAAAGTAAGTAAATAAAACATGGCGTTTTAACTAGCATTCCACAATTCTACCAAGGAAAGCAAAGAAAGTCAAAAGAAATGAAATAAAAGTTGAGATAGATAAAATAAAAAATAAAAAATAAAAAAAATTCAGGCTGAACTAGCAATTTTCCTTCTCTAAGTGAGCAATTAGCATAAGGAAAGTATCAACAATGCAACGAATTTGCAACCACTCAGGACCGGGAATTGAAAAGGAAGATGCAGAACTTTCAAAGACATGGGAAATAGACACAAATAACACAACAAGACAAACCTCCCGCAAGAGAGCAAATTGACACAGGGACCCTTAATTAAAAAATCAAATTCAAATGACGATCAACCGAGCATTGAGCTATTTATTCCTATGCAAAGACCTGTTTATCTACCAGGTAAGAAAGGGTGCGAGCTGAAATGTTAGAAATGTAAGGCTTCAATTTTTATTCATTTTTTTAGTTGAGAAAAGAAAACAAGAATCTGCAATTAACAACACTAGGCATGCAGAAAAACAGAAATCCACAAGAATGAAGAGATTTAAGGAAAAAGAAACATACCCAGAAGCAGATCTGCAAATTCGAATCAGCGAAAGAAAGCATCTGGACTAATTGATGGCGGTGGTGTGGCACAACCGTCACTCTTTGACCACATCCAATTCTGGGGATCAAGTTCTGGTTCCATAACACTTCCAATGGCCATGCTCCAAGCTCAAGGATAGGAAGTCCCACAACACTGAGAGTCAGTCTTGCACCCCCCAATTAGTCCAGTGGATTCTCCGAACAACAGGGCTGCAAGTATAGCCACCGTCAAAGGGCGAGAGCCGATGATCATGCTTCCGAGGTCCGTCGACGTACTCTACAACCCTTGGGCCAGGAATTCCCTCAAACATTGCAGCTTCAACTATAACTGCTTCATCATGCTTCTCGGAGGAGGTACCACCCCACACATCAAAAGGGAACGTGCTTCCATTATGCTGATGTTGACCACGAATATTCTGTTCAGAAGGTAGTGGATTATCATCAATTTCTTGGACAGCTACCACAGCACGGGTAGAGTGACGCCTGGGCCTTTTCCTAATGAGAGGTTGCTCTCCTTCTTTGCATCAATTCTGTGTGTGTCTTAACCGAGGCAAGAGTTAGCAGCTGATCTGAACTTCTTGGTGTTGTTGTATGGGCGGGCGTCTTCAACATATGTATGCATGAACACTGCGTTGATGGCAATTGGCAAAAACATGACGGGTATAACGGACGCGGATGATGGTTTCCATTGCTCCCAAGCCAAAAAGGTTTTTGCAGGGACGGTAGGTCGATGATTTTTCTTTCTTGGACGATTGCCAATGCTATTTGCAAGGGTGATGGTGTGTTCAAGAAAATTCAGGTGGAAGGCCAAAAAAAATCGGAAAAAACCGCCAGCTCTCCATGAAGTCCATCTAGTCTCCGGTTCTTTCCCCCCAGAACCACCTCAGCAACTAGTCAACAAAATCCTCCTCTAATCCTCCTCATGTGAGCCTTCTGCCGAAAGTCTTGCTCTTTTTCCCTTTTTTTTTTTCCTATGCTCTCTCTCTTTCTCTCTTTAATGATGGTGCGGCGCTCCTTTTCATCTGCCAGTCTATCTAACGGCAAACTTGCAGCTGCATGAACTCTTTGATCTTTCCTACCTATCAAAATTTGAACTTCAGGCCCTCCGGTCAGTTCAGCAACATCTCTAGCAGCAAACGCAACTATGTCGGCGCAAGAAACTGTTCTTGGATAGAATAATTCTTGAGCCCTTTTAGCTAAGTCTCCCACAGAAAATCCTCCAGGTGATGTACTAGCTAGACCATTTTGCTCTGTTCCGTTTCTTCATTAAGCATAGATACATCGCAACTCTCCACGAAGCAATCATGAAAAAGCAAACTGGTTTGTCGTTACAAAAAATGTGGTTTATCATCGATCAACTCTCTATACTTCAATATTTTAACCAGCTTGCGCCCTCTAAGACACTTCAAATCCGTGACTCGAGAGTGATTGACAAAAAGATTAACCCTGGGACCATAGCGTTGGACCACAATAGTTCGATGCGCTTAGACGGCTCCAGTTCACCATTTGCGAATTGAGTATCGACTTTGGCGAGAAAGTTTGACTGAGTTTTCCCTCTCGGTGGATAGAATGGAATGAATAAAACCGTAGAGAGAGACCCGTTAAATTGAATTCAGGGAACCGAACGAAACAACGAAAAGTGCATCATTAAGCCATTGAAAAATGTGGACAATTAGAGGACAATGTCACGACTCCATAAATACAAAAATCGAAAATTATAGAGCTAAAATGAATTTTCCATAAATTTCCAAATGACCTAAAAATGAAATTAACAAAGAAACTCTCAATTTCAGATTGAATTTCTCAAAATTTATTTGACCAACATGAAGAGAAAATTAAACAAAAAATACTGACTCTTTTTCATATTTTTGTGGCCTCAAATACTATTATTTATTAAATATTTTTCTAATTTATGAAAATATTAAAAAATGCAAAAAAAAAATGAAAAATTATTTTTTGTTCAAAAATGGTAGCCTAAGCTTAACAAAGGCTTCCAAAGTTGATTTTGCAATTTTCTCATTTTTTCTTGATTTTCTATAGATTTTTGAAAATACAAATACCAAAAAATATTGAAAATATGAAAAATCATTTTTTTTTCAAAATTGGTTCCCTAGACTTAGCCAAGGTCCCCAAAGTTAATTTTTAATTTTATGAATTTTTATGGATTTTCTATTAATTTTTGAAAATAATAAAAACAAATGCTGAAAAATACTAAAACTATAGAAAATTATTTTTTGTTCACAATTGGTTCCCTAGGTTTGGCCATGGTTCGCAAATTTGACTTTTTAATTTTATGAATTTTTATGGATTTTATATTAATTTTAAAAGAGAAAAGATTACTAAACATTAGGTGTCAACAATCATTACGAGGGATGGATGGTTAGGCGAGTACAAGAGTTTCGAGGACCATTGTAGAGTTTTGATGTATCGCTCCCCGAGTTTGATGAGACGGGTCTAGTGAACACTATTGCTTTTGGTGGGGAGGTATTGAGTCCCGATTTGAGTCTTGTCGCGTCAAAACCTAGTCTCATGGAGATCGATAGAGCAGATTTTGAGGACCCGATGGACAGTGATCCTCCGATGCCCATGGAGTCTGACCCCGAGGAATTGCCCTTATTTGATTGGAGCGATGTGGACGAGTAGTCCAGTAGGCCTCACTCACTTTTTTTTTTTTTAGTGTTGGTCAGCTTGTAGTACTCCTTTTTTAATGTTATACCAAAACGCTGGTTTTATTGTCTCAATGAAATGTTTTTATGTATGTTGGTCTACTTCTCTCCTCTCTATCCTTTCTTTATGTATGTACAGGTGTGATGCCCGCTTTCGTTAGCGCGAGTTACTTGTTCATCGATTGCGTCGCGACGAATCTTAGGTTGTCATCCCCTTAGCCAATTGATGAGGTGTGGGATGTTGCGTTGCTGTTAGGTTCAGGGCATGACACGGAACGGGCGACGGTTGGCGAAAAAATGCGAGGAAGAGGGAGAGGGAGATGGAGCTGAGAGTGAGAGAGAAATGAGAGAGATTAAGAGGGAGAGAGAGAGAGAGAGAGAGAGAGAGAGAGAGAGAGAGAGAGAGAGTGTGTGTGTGTGCGCGCGCGCGCGTGTGTTCTAATCCTTTTAAAATGGGAAGCTTCTTGAATAAGGCAAGTACTATTCATGGATTAGACAAAAATAATTAAGTGACAAGTTGTCATGGAAAAAGGTGATGGAATAAAATGGTATAAGTGGGACATGATAAAAAGTTGGTGGACATGACTTTAGGGTAGTTGAGATGTGACAAAAGTGTGGTGATTTGACTTATACAAGATGGAAGTGATATATCGATGTTTTGATAAGATTGATGCGATTGACATTGATGGATTTGACTGATTAAACATCGACAAGACATTGACTGGACATTTTTCTTGCAATGCGTGAAATCAAGAATGGACGATAATCCAACATGAATGATAGCAGATGCAGTCCAACTCTGGCTATTATTTTAATCACAGTAAAATGACTCTACCTACTGTCTAGTGACTCCATCGCAATCTAGGGGCAAAATGGTCATTTCTAACCTCTGTCTTTCTTTTCGGCATTCTAGAGTAAAACAATCAACTTTGAAACCCATTGAGGCAATGTCCAAAACACAACTGCGATATTCTTGAAAATTTGATTGTCCAAGTTCGAAATTAATTTCATGGCCAAATTCATTAAATAGCGACTTTAGTAAATGCTCAAGCTAATGAGCAGCTGTTAGGAGTCTAAGTCCTAGATAGCCTTTCTCCTTTGGTTGGCTATCTTAGAGTGGCCAGCTCTAAGTGAGATTTAACTAGAGCGCATTAATGAAATATATCCATTCAGTTAATAAATTTCGAAAACGGGTCGAAATTCAGAATGTCACATGATGTACCTATTACACACAAGTTGTTTATCTTTTGTTTTAATATATATACATATATATGTATGTATATATATGATATTATATATAAATGTTTGTAACACTAAAATTATAAAATAAAATAAATATAAAAGGGTAGCATGGTCAGCAAAGATGACTACGCCACCATAGTCACCACTATTGTCGACCTTGATGGTCAACAATTGCTGAACCATAAGGCGGTAATTGCCTCCTCATTTGCCTTTATGTGGACTTGATGTTATTGTGAGGGGCCAATTTATTTTGGAAGAATCGTTTTTCCATTGCGAGGCCTATCGAAGTTGGTTATGATTAACTTGGCAAGAACTAAAACTAAATTAATCTTGAATTGAAAGTCTATTTTGTTTCATGGTAGTTTAATGACTCAAGTTCATTAAACTTGGTTCGTATAGGGTAGATATTTGTGTTTAACATCTATCCATTTGTCTTGTTTATCAAAGAATGCTTAAAGGGTTAATATGCGTAATGAGACCATTCAATGACTTGAATCTCCTTAATGACATATTAAGTTGTAGCGGATTTTGGGCTCGTGGCCTTCCACCATCGTGTTTGATTCGATATTATCATGATTAATTGACTGACTAGGGATATATTGGGGTCGATTGTCACTTATAATTTTAAACCACTCCATTAGACATATGACGTTATGAGGTTGAAACCAAACAATTTTCAATAATTGTCAGGTGAGGAATCGTTTGTGATTTCAATAGCTGTATGAGATGATAGGTTAGACTTAATTATGATTATGAGTCAATAAGGGTCAGGTGAGACTTTCACGATTTAGAGGCCAAAGTTATGATTGGGACTCGCATATGATGTGTTGAATAAGTTGACTCACTCATTAAGTTCATAGAACGCTAATAACTGTCAAATGAGGTAGACTATGAATTGGTGGAACTCTAATTCCTCTAGTAATCTTTACCAAATGGAGATTGTCATTTCTCATCTCAAGGGGTATGAGATTCGATAAATTTAGTTAGAGGATCTATTTTATTTAAATGCCAAAATGAAATAGTTACTTTGTGGTAGAAAAAGAAAAATTGAAGAAAGATGAAAGACACTATACCCTCGTTGCTTCTAGTTTCAGTAATAGGAAAGGCAAGTGGCCTGGATCTCATACTTATAAAGGTATTTGCCCCACCATTGGTCCATCTGATAAATTGGGTTGAAAGAAGGCATCCTATACTAAAATAGAGAGCACAAATCTGATTGCTTCAATTCTTGACAAGAATTATTTGACTGAACCCAATTTCAATGATTGGTTAAGGAACTTGAGAATTGTTCTCAATTTGAAAAAACTCAGATATGTGCTGGACAAAAAGATGTCATCCTCTTTTCTTTAGGGTGGAACTCGAGAAGAACATGTCACTTGCGTGAAGTGGCAAGAGGATGACCTAAAAAAGTTAGTGTTGACACTTGAATTTTAATCATTTATTAAAAAATTTAATATAAAATCTATAAATATCTATAAAAATAAAAAATTAACTTTGAAAGTCTTGATCAATCCTAAGGAACCAATTTGGAACAAAAAATAAATTTTGGGATTTTTCATAATCTTAAATATTTTTCATATATTAGGAAAATATCCAAAAAATCATAAAAATAAATTTCGTGCCCTAAAAAATAGGAAAAATATCTACTATTTTTATTTTAAATCTCTTTTCATTTTTCCCATTTAAATTATCCAATTCAAGATTGTGCGTTCCTTCACAAATGCAGCTCCAAATCGGGCTTAAAAAATGTAATTTGAGTCTTTTTACTTTAATTTTTCACTTTTATGAGTTATGACATTACCTTCTAATATCCAAAATTTTTAATTTGGCCCTCGAATCACTAAAAATGAGATTAAAATTTTTCTAAGGGCACCTGTAAAAATAAAAACCCACTATAGTTTTCAGCATTCTAAATCCATTGGTGGGGGTATTTTGGTTTGTTTTCTCCATTTAGGGTTTGAAATGCTCAAAATAAGATTTCGGGTCAAGCCCAAAATTTGCGATTTTTGTCCAATTTCAAGTGAACTTGTTTTATAAAATTCTCATTTTTAGATGTAATTCATGTTAAGAAACTCAATTTTGGCCTTAATTTCATAAAAAAAGGGCTAATTGTTTGCTCAATTTGGCCTTTTTTTGGGCCGGTTTGGTCGTGGGGTTCAGCTGACTTGATCCATGGCCCAACATTATTCATCATCTTCCGTATTTGGCACCGACACAGCATACATGCACGTTTCTTTTTGGATTTTCTTCTGCGTATTCTCGAACAGTGTCATTGTGGCCCACGTCACTGAATCTCCCCTTATCGTTTTGTGCACATGTGTGATGTACGAGCACGGGCGTTCATTATCCGGGGGAGAGGACAAATAAAGGCCGTGAGAAGTACAAAGAGGTGAGCTGTCCATCGAGGGGAGTGAAGGATGCACACATGAAAAGGTACCCAAGAGCATTTTGAGAGGGGGGATCATTGTTTGGGGGGGGGGGGAGAGAGAGAGGGAGAGATGGGAAGCTTTGTGCAACGGCCATTGACGGAGCTTTGACTAGAAAATTCCTGGACTTCATTGTCACAAAGGAAGCACAATTGAGCTTCAAGATTACTCCTCTAAGCTTCGTGAGGTCCCAAGGAGTATCCTGAACCCCTTTGTTCATACTCACAATCTCTAGAAAGGTAAACACCATTAGAGCTCTCATGATCGGGCTTCTATGGCAACTTCTTAAACCGAGCATATTCCTTCGTGATTTTTGTTCCAAATCATTCCTTAGCACTCACTGATAAACAGCTATATGCTTGTTTTGTAATTTTGTTGCATAAAATCTCCGTGTCGACCTCAAAACTCTCTCGGCCGTCTCGAGTTCGTGAACTCGTTGCTCGCGACACTAGACCTCTTCGGACCAATCCGGCTTGTAGGTGAGTTCCTTAAACCTACAAAAGTTTGTCTTATGCGTTTGGTGACTTGATTTTGCTTCTTCAGCTCCAGTAAATCTACCATGGCCGAAGTATTTCGAGCCCCATAATTTTTTTATTTCACTATAGATCATCTTAGATTTTGGATATGTTGTAGTCTGCATCAATATGATTTCGACGACACAAAGATCACCCAAATCGGATAAAATCTCACTGTTGGATGTCGCTGGGAAGTTCTCGACTGTCCGCGATCATCTTCAACCTTGGGCCGTTGACCGATCAACGGATTTTTCTCAAAAAAATAAATATAATAAAACATTATTTTCAGAAATTAAAATTGGTTTGCGAAAATAAAAAATATTTCGTGATCGTATGGCCCAGATTTAGGCACATGTCACCATCTTAGCCGTCCATTTATTTTTCAAAGAAAAAAACAAAAAATTAATTTTGGTTCGATAGCTATGATTGTGCCACATGATGAAATCTGGTGTCTCCGTTTGAAATTCAAAAGATTTGGGCTTAAAAATAAAAAAAAAATAATGTGAGAAATTCAATATCATTGAAAAAATTCGAAATTAGAAATACTAAAAAAATGAGAAAATGGTTTTTAAAGTCCAAAAAAAAGGAAAATTCATAGAAATTTTTAAAAACTTTGGAAAAAATTTTAAGAAAATCCTAAAATTTCAAAAGAATTAGGAAATGGGCTATTTTAATTGGCCAATCTTATTTTTGATGATTTTGACCTTTCAATCTTTTTCAAAACGATGATGTTGCCCCTTATAAATAAATCATCTTGGAAAAATTCTAAACATTTTTCGAAAATCTCAAAAATTAGGAAATGAATCATTTTAACTAGCCAATCCCATTTTTGATTATTTTTCCCTTCTAATATTTCAAAATGACGATTTTGACCCTTTTAGGTAAATTGTGTTGGAAAATTCCAAAACATTTTGAAAACTTACAAAAAATGAGAAATGGTTAACTTTGAATGATCAAACCCATATTTTGTGACTTTCATTTCCATTTCTTCTTGAAATGATGATTTTACCCATCATAGGCAAATTCTCTCCAAGAAAATCCAAGAAAAATTCCAGAAAATCTTGAAAATTGGGAAGCGGACATATTCAACTGGTTGATCCTATTTTTGATGATTGGACTTTCAAATCTATTCAAGATTGACATTTTGCTATTTGGGCAAATTGTGTTTCAAAATGACGATTTTTTCCTTGATGGGTAAATCGCCTCTAAATCATCTCCAACTCCTTCCAGACCTCTAAATACCCATTCTCTAAGCCATTAGGGCTATACTAGGGATGCTGTGTTGATTTTCATATGTTTTATCCGCACTTTATTGGATGATACTTTGCTGAGCACTTATTTTCATTGATTATGATTGGTAGGTTAAATTCTCCCATTTGCATGAAATTTCTAGACTCTAGAACTCACCTCCCTTCAAGTCATCTACATGAAATCATAGTTAGGAAATCATTCGACTTAAGTATCGAAAGGGCGTCAATGGTAACATTGGCATAACTAAGTCCTCGAACCCGCTTTTCTGGTTCCGATTGAGTTGCATGACTACTCCCATCGTCGGACGAGGTTCCCAATCAACCTTTCTCAAAGATTGATGGGGACTCTGAAAGTATGTACACATACGTACACGTCACCCGACCACTCCTAAGGTCGAATCCGATAACCTGTCGCGATTTAATATGAGTTGAGAGGGCTCGAGCCCGCTTCGGAAGGAGGCCTAGCAATCCATCAACCGATCGAAAGATTAGGTTGTGACAACTAGGTCATACGTACTGGCTTTGATAAACATTGAGTTTCAGAAGAAATATAAAAACATAGAAAGTGCTAGGTCAATTATTGTACACTTAAAGGAATCTTTGATAAGAATAGTCAGACTTCTAAATATGATATATCTAAAGCACTAGCAAATCATATATAGATCATCTGTAAATGATCATGTTCTTAAAATGATCTGGTACATAAAAGAGTTGGTAAGATTGGATCTCATTATGGATTTCTGGCGGAACCTTCCGAGTTTTTAGAGAAAAACCACGCTGAATTTTTGCGATATTTTGAAACAACTTGTTTCATCAAAGCGGCAATTCGCGAGAGGTATAAGACTCAACTGTTAAGGAGAGTCTGGTAGGAGTAACTCGAATGAAACGTTTGGGAGGGGTTTGATCCAATGAGTTGGCTATGGATTTGATCTTCCAATCTTTACCTAATTCCATATCTGGATTTGTTCAAAACTTTCACATGCATAATATGGAGAAAACTATTGTTGAGTTGCATAGCTTGTTATTAGTTTATGAGATGAAAATGTACAACTCAAGGCCAAAGATGTTGGATGTGACTAAAGCCTCTTGTTTAAGAAGTAAGACTTCATCAAAGAAAAGAAAATCAAAGAAAACTAAGAAAACAATTGTACAGCTAAAGCCAAAAGTTGAAAAAGAGAGATATCATTACTGTGGTCTCATGGGGCACTATCGGAGGATGTATGAAGCACCTTGCAAGCTTGAAAGTCAAGCTAAAGGACCAATCTTATGAAGGTATAGTGTCCATACTTTTAAGACTAATCTTATGGTTAGTGCCGAATCCAGTTTATGGATTCTAGATTCTGCTACAATATCACATATTTGTATGTCATTACAGAATTTGAAAATAAGTAAGATGCTAGAGAAAAATGAAATTATTCTGACATTTGCAAATGGAGCAAGAGTTGATGCTTTAGTAATAAGGACTTCTCATTTATGCTTGCCCTTTGGACATGTGATGGTTTTGAAAAATATCATCTCTGTACTTTGTTTGGTTAAAGAAAATTATGAACTTTCTTTTGCTAATGATATATGTTCCATTTTTCATGATGAAAGATGTATTAGTTCTGGCTCATTAACCAAAAATTTGTATACCTTTACAATGTCTGGTAATACGATTACGAATGTCCATAAGTAGAATACTCATGATGTAAATGCCATAACTAAACGTCCTAGAGATAGTCTAAATCCAAAGTATATTTGCCATCTCCGATTTTGCCATGCCCCGAACCCTACGGGCTCGCGACATCCCGCCAGTCAACAGTCGCATTCACCTGGTCCATGATCTGCAACGGCCCAGGAAATTCCATCGCGACCAGACGATGCATCGACTAATCGAAAATCCTGCGGAAGCTAATATGTAAATCTCATGCATGCACACATCCAATAATGGGGTAGAAGGGTACGAGGAAATAGTCAACAATAATAACCAAACATAACATGAACATATATAACCCAAGCGTTAGGTATAGACCACCAACAGACAATGTCATCATACAACCCAAAATCCACGCTCGGTTAGACCCCTCGACCTAGGGTCTATCATCTAGTCCTCGTCAATCTTGCTCCAGTTTGACTGCCAGGGAAGCTCCTCTGGGTCCTCCTCGAACTTTGGAGAGGACGACTTGGTGTCCATGGGATCACCCTCGGCATGGCCATCTATCACTATCTGTCTTGGTGACGGAAGCTGCTGCGGTGGCTCGGGGTCGAGAATCTCTCCTCCATAGGTAACGGGTCGGAGGAGCGTAGGATCATCCTCCTCGGGCATCAGAATATCGAAAGCTCGCATTGGTCCCTCAATGCCATGATCTCTCTCTACCATCCAGGCCTTGTACCTATGTGGGATAAAAAGAGGACCACCCTGATCCACCCATATGGTAGTCAGGTGTCTCATCCAAAGCGTACCATCCTTCTCGACGTAGTGGGTAATCTCGGTCTCTACCTTTATCGGGAGTCCAAAAAAATACTGGGGGTGCATCAATCACTATGGTCAGGGATCTGAAATGATGGCAACTAACGCCAATGAGTCAAAGATTCAATAAGCTCACCACTAATCTTAGCACAGGATAAAGTATACTAATCGGTTTGGCCCTAACTAAGAGTCTAGGGTTGACTAATCACTCCCTACGAGGTCCCCACTCAAGGACGGATAACTAGATTGCAAGGGAGAGGCCTGCCTACTAGTACTCATATGCCAACGGGGAGAATAGTTCACATGCAGGGGTGCGCGATCAAACAATATGACGACTCAAGTGAAATGCATAACACTGAATGCTCAATAACAAGTCACATGCGACCTAGATGGGTCCGGCCCGTGTCTCATACGCATCAGGCTTATGTCCCAACCCGCGTGTGGTACGCCTTAGGTTTACACGCTTATCACTCCACTACCCCCGTGTCTCGCACCTCAGGGCCCATCGTGCCTCCACCAGATACTTTTGGTCCGCACGCTTATCGCTCCACATCCCATGCGCCTCGCGTCTTACAGGGCCAACCTCCCCTTGTTGCTTTACCCCTCTATACATGTCACGCCCATGTTCATCTTATGTCCAGGTACGTTACACATACCGCAGGGTACAATTTATGCATTTTCAATCAGTAAGCATACACACGTGCATAACCTGGCAAGCCAATCATGAACAATAACATTTAATTTCGCATATACAACGTGTACCCCTAGAACATACATGATCCTCGCACTAAGCTCATCATGGGCGGTCTCGGACCAGTACCCTGCTTTATATATAATAGACATTGATACCCTTAAGCCCCAAATTTTGGCTCGTGGTCCACGCTCACTGTTAAGGTCTATAAGGATTCATTCTATTTCCTCCCACGTGGCCTCTAATATTCCCTACGGTAAGCCCATTTTCCCAATTTTACTTAGTCTTGGCCTTAGACCCAATTTAACCAACTAGCCCATTTCGAGCCCAAATTAATTTGCAGCCCATATCAGCACTTAGGTTCACGATTTTAATAATTAATGCTCACCCTAGATTAGCCCAATAGGTCTTCTAGTTCCACGCCTAAGCCCAATTATAAAAACAATCCCACTAGGTCCATTAAACTCATTTAGTCCAAATTAGGCCCAATTGAAATTTCGGCCCAGCACTTCATTTTGGCCCACATTTTTTTGGTTGAAATATGCCTTAAGATAGCCCATTAGACACTGTAGACCACGTCTAAGACCAAGCCCACAAGAAACTACTCAAGCCCATCAAGCCCAACTTGCTTATTTTGGCCCAAATTGATCCATAAGCCCATCTACTACCTTAGGCCCCTCATCCTCACGCCTCTACTAATATTCACAGCCTCTAAGAGTCACTTCCAAGCCCAATTAAAGTTCACTAGGCCCACGTACAGCCCGCACCCTCTAGGAACCCCAAATCGGTCTAGATTATTCTAACGATTTCTCACCATTTCCGCTTGATTCTCATGCACCAAATCATCTAACAAACAAATCAATCATATATACAAAATTCCTACACCACGATTAGAGGTTTTGCTTACCAAAAGTGGGCTAGAACGTTAACGACGACGGTGGAGGCTCAAATGGCCGTTTGGTGCTTGCGGCAAGAGGGAGAGAGAGAGACGGCGTGTGGGGCTGGTTTCGATGGTTCCAAGGGTCTCCAAAAGCCTAAAACAATGATTCCATATGTCAAGAAGAGTGAAGAACCGAATGGAGCAAGATGGGTTAGCCAGGCCCCCTATGGCGTGCGAAAGATGAACGAAAGAGTAAGGTGGTTTAGGTCTGGTTTGGGCATCAAATGGGGTTTTCGAGACATGAAATCGAAGGGGAAGGATGTTGAGGAGCTTACCAAGGGTCGGGGTGGCTGCTGGTGGCGACGGTAGCGTTTAGGTGGCGGCAGAAATCTGGCCGAGAGTGGGAGAGGAAGATTGAGGTCTAGTCGATTCAAGAGAAGGCCTCATGGCCATGAAAATAATGAGATGAAGGGCTATAGAGGCTCACCTAGACGAGAATGAAGCTGGTGGTGACGACGAAGAGGCGACGGCGTTAGAGGCAACGACTGGCGGACGGATGAAGAAGAGGAAGAAGAAGCCAAGAGGAAGGGAGGGAGATAAAGGGAGGTGGGTGGTCGAAAATGGTGAGGGGAGAGAGAAGATTATGTAGTTTATATGAGAGAAAATTTAAAATAGTTGATAGTGGGGTTGGTACGGGGTTTTTGATATGATGCTTGTACTTGATTAGTACTTTGATAGATTGATGGGATTGCTTTGGAAATTGATTGATTTGACCTTTGATTGATTGATTTGACAATTGATTGATGTGACAACTGATGTGACTCCGCCTCGGGATGCGTGCCAAATGCACCGATAGAGTCCCTAGAGCGAACGAATTTCAGACTGAAATTGGCACTGCTCCAACGTGACCATTCTAAAAGAATCCTACTTAATCTAATTCTATGAACTGAGCATTGACCGGGGGCATTTCTGTAATCTTCTTCTCACGTCTTGCTTCACGACGTACACCGATTGTATAACTCCTCGAACCCCGTGGGCTCACGACATCCCGTTCATACCTTAATTTTTCCTGCGCCCGCCTAGTCCACGATATGTGATGGCCCAAGAACTCCCGTTGCGACTAGATGACGCAACGATCGATCTCGAACCTGTGAAAGTTATTCTCCAAAGCCCATACATGAGTGCATACGATAATGGGGTAACGGTTAAAAGAGATAGGCACGATAAACATCAGTATATAGACAACATTAGCGGTAGGTACAGACCTCAAAAGAAGATACATGCTACAATCCAAAAGTCCTATGCTCGACCTAACATGCATAGCCTAGACTCGCCATCTGGCGAGATCACTCCTGCGGCTCCTCCTCGGGATCATAGTCTGCCCAGGGGTCATGCTTCTCCTCGGACTCAGTATCATGGCATCTCCCTCCTCGTGTCCATCGATCTCCATGCGACCTGGGGACGGCAGCTCCTCCATCGTGTCTAGATCAATGACCTCACCTCCATAGGCAGCAAGTCGCATAGGATCGTCTTCCCCGGGTATCGGGGCATCTTGCAGGGGACTTTCGAAGCCAAACTCGCCCTTTCTCATCCAAGCCTCAAACCTATGAGGAACAAAAAAAAGGATACCATGATTTACCCAAATAGTAGTGAGGCGTCTATGCCAAAGCGTCGCATCCTCATCCACGTAATGGGTAACCTCCGTCTCTACTTGAACTGGCAGACCAAAACGAACTGGGGGTGTAGCCATCATTAGGGTCTGGGATCTGAAAAAGTTGGCAATCACTGCTAATGAGTCAAGGACTCAGTAAGCTCACCATTAATCCTAGCGTAGGATAGAGTATACTAGGTCGGTTTAACCCTAACCAATAATCTAGGGTCCCTGGTTACCTCACACGGGGTTCATTCTCTCGTAAGGTAGACAACGATTCTTAAAATCAAGGGTTGATGTAATAGTGACCATACAATCGCGAGAGATAAACATCACATAAATGAGGTGGACAATCAAATAACCAATGCCAGAACAATATGCAAACACCAGATGCACAAATAGCCATCTTCATGTGACCTAGATGGATCCAGCCCGCGTCTCATACGCATCAGGCTCATGTCTCAACCCGCGTGTGGTACGCCTCAGGTTGACACACTTATCTCTCCACTTCCTCACGTAAACACACCTTAGGGCCGACCTCCCCTGGTCACTTCTCACAGTGACTCATGTCATGCTTGCAATCATTTTCCATCCTAACACGCCACGCATAACATAGGGCACAAAATTAGGCATTCTCAAGCAATGTATATACACGAGCAGGGCATGACGATTCAACATTTAATCTCATCACATCAATTAGCACAGATCATACGCGACCTTGAGTCGTATAAGAGCCCCGCATGCAGATTTTTATCGACGGGTTATTAGACTAGTACTTCACCTCGTACGTCAGAACTTCATGTACTTAAACTCAACCTCAATTCGTGGTTCACTTTCACGATTAACTAAGACCCATGAGACTCCATTTAGAGGTTCCATTTTCACACAAGGGTTCCCTTTGGATTCTTCTAGACTAAACCCAATTGTCCTGAATCAGTCAAGTTGAGTCTTGAATTTAATTAAGGTCCATTAGCCCCATTTCAATTTCAAGTGAAGTCTTGGCCAATCACCACTTCTTAAGCCCATGATTTATTATTAGATACATATCTTGAAATGGCCCATTTGATGTTACTATTTTCGCCTAAGGCCCAAAGCCCATTAACCACTCAAGCTTTTTAAGCCCAAATCTAACCAATTAGGCCCAAATTGAATTTCTGAGCCCACCTATCATCTTGGGCCTTAAATTCTCACATCTAAATTCATTTTCACAGCCCAATTGGCCTATTAATTTTCGTCTAAGGCCCAAGCCCACAATAGACTACCTAAGCCCATAAGCCCATTCTTGATTAGTTGGCCCCAAATGGACTCCAAGCCCATCTACTACCCATAGCCCATCATTAACACGCCCAAATCACCAAACAAGGCCCATATCCAACATTTTCCAGCCCAAACAAACACCCCAAGCCCACGGTTCAGCCCACTTGTCAAATACCCAAGGCTAGATTCAATTAGTTCTAACCATAATCAATTATTTACCATTAATCTACTCACACCAAATCACCAATCAAGCAACCCACACATGTATACTATATTCCTAAGCTACAATTAGTGGACTTGCTTACTTGAGAGTGGCGAAATGAAGGCGGCAACAACGAGGACACCAAGAGGCCGCTTAGAGCTCACGGCCAACAGGAGGAGAAGGCGGTGGCTGGGGCTGTTTCGGTGGTCCAAAGGGGCTCCAAGGGTTCTAATGGGATGCTTATGGATGTTAGAGGGGCTGGGGGATGTTGACACTTGAATTTTAGCCAATTTTATTTTTAAAAATTTTTAGAAAATTCATAAAAATTCATTAAAAAAAATCAACTTTGGAGACCTTAGCCTAGCCTAGGGAATCAATTTTGAGCAAAAAATAATTTTTCATATTTTTAGTATTTTTCGGCATTTTTTTTGGTAAAGAGTATTTTTCGGCATTTTATCTTTACAAATTCATAAAACAAATTAATAAAAAATGAGAAAATTACAAAATCAACTTTGGAAGCCTTGACCAAGTCTACGGAACCAATTTTGAACAAAAAATAATTTTTACTATTTTTCGCATTTTTTAATATTTTTCGTATATTAGGAAAATACCCAAAAAAATCAAGAAAAACATAATTTTTGGCCAACAAAATAGGGAAAAATATCCAATATTTTTATTTTAAATCCCTTTTCATGTTGGCCATTACAAATTCGAAAAATCCGATTCGGGGTCATGTGTTCCTTCACGAGCATAATCTCAAATCGGGCCTAAAAAAATCCAATTTGAGTCAATTTATTTTCATTTTTCACTTTTAGGAGTTGTGACATTGTCCTCTAATAGTCCAAATTTTCATATTAGCCCAATTGTACCTGGAGTGTCTCAATTTTGCAAAAGGGCCTTAGTCGAATTTTGCTTTTTTTAATTTAGCCCCCAAGTTAACCAAAAATGAAATTAAAATTTTTCCGAGGCTACCCATGAAAATCAAAATCCATCACCCTATACTTTTTATGGCCTCAATTTTACCAAAAAAAGGTCTAATTTTGGCTTAAATTGACCTTTTTTTCGGCCGATTGGATTGTCGGGTTGGGCCGACCCGACCTATGACCCTGCTACTATCCACCTTCTTCCTCCCAGGATGCACGCATGAAAGAGAGGAGCTAGGGGGGGCAGCTTTTCTGAAGAACAAAGAGGGAACAAATGCAAAAAAGAGAAGGCATTGGAAGCTTTTTAGTCTTTTGAGCTATTGGATGGGGAAGTTCCAAGAAAATGTTCCAGAAAATAGGAAAATTCTTAGAAAGTCCCAGAAAAATTCCCCAAAAATATGAAAATGAGGGAAAAACCACATTCAACTGGTTTAACCTATGATATCGACTTTGAATACCTGTCGAGAACTTAAAATCACTTTGCAGATGCCTTGGCTACCCTATCGTCCATGCTGTAAGTAACGAAAGGTTTGGACATCGAACCATTAAAAGTCGACATTGTTAAGCAATCGGCTTACTGCACGGTGATTGAAGAAGGGTTTGGCGACCAACCTTGGTACCATGACATCAAGAATTATTTGCTGAAGGGAGAATATCCTCTAGGGAGCCAAATGGGAGATAAGAATTATATAGCCAAGACGGCTACGAAGTTCTTTCTTAGTGGCCAAACAATATACAAGAAGTCATTTTGACTCAGTCCTATTGAGATGCGTAGATGCTAAAGAAGCAAACCTGCTTATGAAGGAGTTCCATGAAGGGGAATGCGGACCTCACATGAATGGCCATATGCTGGCTAAGAAGATCATGAGACTCGATTACTATTGGATGACCATGAAGTCAGATTGCAACCAGCATGTAAGAACTTGCCATCAGTGTAAAGTATACGGAGACAGGATCAATTCTCCCTCAAATGATCTTCATCAGATGTCCGAGGCCTGACCGTTCTCTATGTGGGGAATTGACATGATCGGGCCGATTAACCTTAACGCTTCAAATGGGCATCGTTTTATCTTGGTGGCAATCGATTACTTCACCAAATGGATTGAAGCTAATTAGTACGCCAACGTTACAGCTAAGAGCGTTGCAAGGTTTATTAAAAGGGATATTATCGCAAGGTACGGGACACCCCAGGCCATTATCATGGACAACGGGTCCAATCTGAATAACAAGGTGGTGGACGACATTTTGGATCGATTTAAGATTAGACACCTTAACTCTTCCCCTTACCACCTATGATAGTATGAAAATTCGACCTATTTATCGGAATTTCTAAATGAATGGAAATACTTCGTTAGTACACTCTAGTCGATGCTCACTTAGGATTAGCTAGCCTGAGGCGACCAACCAAAGGGGGAAGGCTACCTGGGAAATTTTCCTAAATAGCCGCCCGTTGGTCTAAGACTGAGACAGAGTCGGTATTTAATGAAATTCACCACAAAATGAAATCTGACATTGGACAATCGAATTAGTAAGATAATAACAATGGAAAATGGAATCAGTTTTAGAAGCGTCACCCAAAGGGCAGACAGCCGGTGCACGTCGAGAAGCAAGACGTGCAGATTGAAACCTAATCCAGACTGAAATTCGATCATGCTCAGGAGCCGATCGGTGCATTTGGCATGCAAATCGAGACAAGTCAAATCAGATGTCACATCAATCAAACCATCATATCAATCAATCAATCATGGCATAATTTCCAATGAAATCCATCAATCAAGTCAAGTACAAATCACATCCTAGTCACTATTCAACCTAACCCACTATAAACCTTTTTCTTTTAATTTTATTTGTTATAATCCCTCTCTCTCCTTACTATAAGCTTCGGCCGGCCCGTCACTCTCCCTCTTCCTCTTCATTTTTCTTCTCTTCTTCCTCTTGTTTTCTCTTCTTCGTCCACCGTGGACCACCGCCACCGTCTGCCATTTTTCCGGCCACCGTCCCTACTGTTCAGCCTCCTCACTCCGTGGTAAGTCCTCTAAGCCCCATGTCCTTCTATTTTCGTGGCTCAAGAAGCCTGAGGTGGACCGACCAGACCCTAATCTCCCTCTCTTCTCTCTCGGTTTCATTTCCGCTGCCCACCTAAGAAGAACGCCGGCTATCCACCCTTCCTCCGCCGCTGCACCGCCTCCATCAGCCCCGTGCCCACCTTGGTAAGCCTCTTAACCTCTCACCCTCTTGTTTCCATGGTCGTATGACCACGTCCAATGACCGAACCAGCCCAACTCCTCTTGTAGGCCGTGAGCTCCAAGTTGGCCGCCGGCGTTCTCCACCATCTTTGTCATCATTCTCGGTCCATATAGGTAAGTTCTACCCCTAGTCGTAGCCTAGGCTAGTTGTATATGTGTATGGTTTGATGTATTAAGGGCTGGTAAGTGTAGTATGCGTGGTTAATGTGCAATTAAGGTTGGATTATGTTAGGCTAATCGGCTAATTAGAGAGTTGGGCTTAGTGAGGGGCTAGTCTCATATGAAATGGGCCATGAAACACTTTATATGGGTTACGAATGGTTGGTTTGGGCGTGAGAATGATGGGCCAAGGAGTGCAAATGGGCTCGAGGGTATATTTTCAAGCTAATTGGGCCAAATTGGAACTTGTGGGCTTAAATTTTAATGGTAGGCCTTAAATGGACAAAAATTTGAAGGAATTGGGCCTTAATTAAATTCTTGAATATAAAACTGTAGGGCCAAATAGTGTACATGGGCTTAGGGGTTGAAATTGGGCCTAAATATGTTAAAATGGGCTTAATAGGCTTACCTTAACAAATGGGCTTGGGCCTCATCCGAAAATTAATAAAAATAATGGACCTTAAGACATTTGATTATTTATAATTAGATCATGGGCTTGTGAATAGCAAATGGGCCTTAGACCCAAATAGGCTTAATTCACTTAATCGGCCTGAAATTTAAGAAAGAATCGTTGGGCCTTAGTTATTGGGTTTAATAAAATTTAATAAGGTTAAATAGGACCCAAAAAGTATTTTCAAACATTAATTGTGGGCCGATGCTAGGCTAGGGTTGAATAACAAAGAGCAAGTTGGGCCGAGCCATTAAGCCGGATTGGACTAAGTTCTGAAACAAATGAGTTCTAAGGGTGAAGTAGAACACGATTGAGTCTAATTGGGAGTCTGTTCCAAGATGAAGTAAATGTCTAATGTAAATACGTGGGGTACCCAATGGAATTCAGTTGGTTGGGAAACTTTGTGTAGAGTACCAGTTCTACCTGTGGCGTACCCCGAAGAATATGGGTTTGTTAGAACAATTGTTAAATTGTTACGCCCCATTGCGTTTGAAACCACTGGATTGCATGCTCCGTGATCGATGTGTTGTTGAATTTGTCTGAGCATCATGTACCGTGAGCATGGCATGAGTTACCTGGAGGTGTGACGTGTAGGATGCGCTATGAGGCATATTATACGAGGAAGTGGAGGGATAAGCGTGCCAACCTGAGGCGTACTACACGCGGGTTGAGGCATGATGCCGAGTGGCACTGTAGGATGGGCTCTAGTGGGAATCGGAGAGATAAGCGGGCAGGATCCACTGGGATCATTTGAGACAAACTCAAGCATGCATTAGTCTTTGCATATTGATGCGCTGGCATTGCCTGTTGACTGCCCGTCTGCGTTTTATAATTGCATTGTTACACGTAGTTGGACTATTCACACGTTGAAATTTGGGTATCTACAACCAGCGAGGGCACTCGAATTAGGTGACCTGAAACCCTAGTTACTGGATAGGACCGAACCCACTATTATACTTTATCCTACGCTAGGATTAGTGGTGAGCTTGCTGAGTTCTCGAATCACTAGCAGTGGTTGCCTTGTTTACAGATTCCGGATGCCAGTAATGGCTGCGTCCCCTACTCTTTTTGGTCTGCCAGTGCAGATGGAGTCCGATGATTTCCTTCATTTTGATATGCATGCCATGATGTAGCGCAGATGTTTGACCACCGTATGGGTAGATCAGGGTGGTCCCCACTTTGTATCCCATATATTCGAGGCATTGTTTAGAGAGGGTTTATATGGTTTTGAGGGACCCGTGAGAGATGCCCCGATACCTATAGAGGAGGATCCTATCTTTTTGCAGCTTGCTGAGTACGGAGGAGAGGTGATTGATTCCAAGCCGCTACAGGAGTTGCCGTCCCTAGGACGTTCAGAGATCGACAACCATTACGAGGGCGAGGCCATGGATACCGATCAGGAGGAGGACCCCGATGAGGATCCAGAGGAGGACCCTGAGGGGGAGTCAGTGGATTGAGTAAGATGATGTCGGTTTAGTTTCCTTTTGAAACCATGTGAGCGTAGGGGTCGAGACTGTCGCGACCCTAAAATTCATTTGAGCAAGTTAATGGATTACCAGATTAATTGATTAAATTAACTAACCTAGTTCGAGCTCTCCCCAGCTCTACCAAATCGCGACTTTGGTTTTTTGTTCAAATGGTTTTAAAATTTGGAGTCGCCACTAATCATTTTTGGTAGGTTGATTAGGAACCCAAGTAAATTAGCGGGAGAACTAAATTACTTCTACGAACCAGAGATTATGAGTTCGGAGACTTGGTTACACTAGTTAATTAAAACTATTGCCCTTTCGGTACCTTAATTTCATGGATATCCTAATTTGGCAACTCAGGCTTGGTTTATTCCTAAGGCTCTAGTGGAGTGTTCTCTTTTTGTATTTTCACTTTTTTTAAATGGAATATACGTGAGTGACATTTTTTTTTGGCATTTTCAAAATATTAAGTATTTCCCTGAAGCCGAAAGAGGGAGTGAGTTAACGACTTCTGTGCAGTGCTGCGAGCTACTCATTTTGGGGTTTAGTGATTCAAAAATTAAATTACAGGAAGTAAATGACAATAAATAAAGACCACCAATGGATAGCTCAGCCTTGGCTTGGCCCTTTTCTTTGGGGTTTAAGGTGCAGGAATTTAAATTGCAGAATTTAAAATGACCTCCAGTGTGAGGGCTCTGCCCTTCACATTCTGGGGTTTAAATTCTTTAAAATAAAACGAATTGATTTGACAATTCGGGCCGAAATCTATCGACGGATCAATTGAAAATTTAATGGGCACTCAAGAGCTCGTCAGCGTCAATCTTACACCTCCATGGGATTTAACGTTGATTTAGAGTTGTCGTTTGCCTGACATAAAAATATGGAGAAATGGAGTAATGGAGCAAATATGATTTAATTCACATTAAAAATTAGAACAATGAAAGAGGCACTTAGCTTCAATGGCATTATGAGAAGTGCTTGATGGATATAATTAGTTCCTGCTTGTAATCAAATATGGGGAAATGGGAGAAGAATAGAAAATTTGAGCTAGTTTATACTAAAAAGTCAAAGAGAGTAGAGGGACACTTAGCTTCAAATCTGTGATGAATTCTTGATCGATGAAGAAATTGATGATGATAATCCTCTAGCTTTAAACTCCCATCATCTTCAAAATTCTCTCTCTTTTTGGTATTTTTTTTCTATCAAATTTTTCTTCAATCTCCCAAAACCCTCTCAAACATCCAAAATTTTCTCTCCAAAAAAATTCCCCTCGCAAGCTCACTTCTTCCTCCTTTTATAACCCATTCATCTATCTCCCATTCTAATTTTTCCACTAACTCTATCTCCTATTCTAATTTCTCCACTAACTCTTCTTCATTTTCATCTTCCCTTCTCCATCTCTATCTCACATTCTAATCTTATTTTCTCCATCCATTCTTCTCCATCTCCTCTTCTCCATCTTCCCTTCTTTATTATAATTTCTCCACTAACTCTTCTTTTTTTATTTGCAAAATAGTCCTTCAAGAGTTAGGTATTTGCACTCTAGTCCCTGAATTTTAATTATTTACAATTTAGTCCCTGAAAAAAATATTTCTTTAAGTCTAAATCTCCTCACAAATTTTGACACAATTCACCGCATGTCAAATTTAAGCTCATTTCTTGTTCCTGAAAATAATGTAAAATTTAATTAAAGCCTTTTTCGTAAAATTGGGTAATTCTGGGTATAATTGTGCCAAGATGAAAATTAGGAATATTAAAGAACAATGTCACAGCTCCTAAAAGTGAAAAATGAAAATAAATTGACTCAAATTGAATTTTTTTTATCCCCGATTCGAGATTATGCTCGTTAAGGAATACACGACCCCGAATTGGATTTTTTAAATTTACGATGGCCAACATGAAAAGGGATTTAAAGGAAAAATATTGACTATTTTTTATGTATTTTTGTGGCCTCAATTGCTATTATTTATTACATATTTTTCTAATTTCTAAAATATATTTAAAAAAATACAAAACATATGAAAAATTATTTTTTACTCAAAAATGGTTGTCTAAGCTTGGCCAAGGCTTCCAAAGTTGATTTTGTAATTTTCTCATTTTTCTTGATTTTTTTTTATGAATTTTTGAAAATAAAAATATCAAAAATACTGAAAATATGAAAAATTATTTTTTGGTGAAAATTGGTTTTCTAGGTTTGACTAAGGTCCCCAAAGTTGATTTTTTTATGGATTTGTTTTACTAATTTTAAAAGAGAAAAGATGATTAAAAATCAGGTGTCAACATAGACCATGGCTTGTATTTTCTTTTGGTGGTCTGTACCCAACGCTTGTTGATATGTATATATATAGCTATTTGTGTTTTTCTTGTGTGTAATACCCCGATCATCGTATGTTATATGCATGTATAGGAGGCTCGCTTCCGCAGGTCGCAAGTATCAGGTTTAATGGACGCGCCGTCCGGTCACAACGAAGATAATTCCCTGGGCCGTCACGTATGGTTGACCAAGGGCGAGTGCAAGAGAATTGTAGAACTCAATAAGCAGGATGCTGCGTTCCCGAGAGGGGGCTCGGGGCATGACACCGCCCGCAAAAGAATAGAGTTGTCGAAGCGGCAAACAAGAATATTAAGAAGATTCTGGCCAAGACTGTAGAGAACTTTCGAGATTGGCATGAGAGGTTACCGTACGCGTTAATGGCATACCGAACTTCGATTCGGACTTTAATCGGGTCAACACCTTACTCCCTGGTATACGGCATGGAGGCCGTCCTCCCCGTGGAAGTTGAAATCCCTTCCTTATGGATATTAGCCTAGGCCGAAATTTCAAAGGCCGAATGGATCCGGCAGAGACATGAGCAGCTGAACTTGATTGATGAAAAGCGACTGAAGGCTATATGTCACGGATAGGCGTATCAAAAGCGAGTAGCTAAGTCCTTCAACCATAAAGTGAAGCCCATAAGTTTTACAGTCGGAGATTTAGTTGTAAAGAAGGCGCTTCCTAACGTTCCTCATCCTGGGGGCAAGTTCGCATCGAATTACGAAGGTCCGTACATAGTGCAGAAAGTCTTACCTGGCAGCGCTTTGATTCTCTTGAATATGGCTGAAGAAGAATTGGCAAATCCTGTAAATGCAGATGCTGTCAAGAAATACTACCCTTGAATAAGACAAGGATTTGACCAATTCTCATACCTCATTGGCATTTGAGTCATATTGGGACCCACTATATGCATTCCATGCATACATGTATACACTTGTTGACACCTGATTTTCAATCATCTTTTCTATTTAAAATCAATAGAAAATCCATAAAAATTCATAAAATTGAAAAAATCAACTTTGTAAACTTTGGCCAAGCCTAGGGAACCAATTTTGACCAAAAATTAATTTTTCATATTTTTCACATTTTTAATATTTTTCAGAAAATAGAAAGATGCTTGAAAATTGATAAAAATAACATTTGAGACCATAAAGATGTGAATAAATAGTCAAATTTTTATTTTTTATTTTTCTCATCATTTTGGGCTTACGAAATGTGCATAAAAATTAATCTGGAATCGGGAATTACTCTATTAATCCCATTTTTAGATTAATTGGAAAAATTGTTGTCAATTCATTTCCGTTGTGTGATTTTCGACTTTCTGCATTTCTGAAGTTGTGACATCGTCCTCTAATTTCTATCTCAACCCGATTGTGCTCGAAATTTCTCAATCTTGGGCAAAAGGGAGTTACTCATAATTTTTATTCTTAGGTGAGCCCCCCTCTTCCTCTCGTCGCTGTGAACTGATTTTCCGGTAAACATGAGCTATCAATGGAATGTCGATGGTGAATGATAACGAAAAAAGGGCATACTCTGGAAATGACCGTGACGCAGATGGCCACCATGCTCGTGTCGTGGTCTGGTAAAACAATTCAATGATTATTCTGGTGCTTGAAGAGGAGAACGCTGCTGCTGAGGATTTAAGACGTCCTTAAAAGAAAAGGCTTCACGCGCACGAATCCTGCTTGGTTCGTGTGATTGATCTGGCTTCGTAATTTGGCCATCCTTGATATCTCCACCGATACCAACAAGTTGGCAATTTTAATCTAGTGAAGAAGATCATCAGGCTTGATGTTCCCGTCGACAAATATCCAAGCTATAATTTTGTTGGGCGAATCCTTGGACCTCATGGAAACTCCCTTAATAGTCGAAGCCATAGCACAATATAGAGTGTACACGAAAGGCAAGAGTTCGGTGAAGGATTCTGTGAAAGCCACTCTGAATCACGTCGAGCTAAAAAAAATTTGCAAAGATTGACACTTCACTCGAATCGCGGGCGTGGTGCCATTTCAAGGAGCCATATAGGTGTCTCTTGGACGCCTTACGCAGCTTCACAACTTGAACATGTCGGCCAACTTCTTCTCAGAAGCTGGGGTCGAATCTCGATGGGAAGTCCTATAGTGTCGGTATGTGCTGAGGATTTTGAAGTCAAAAAGTGAAAAGATGGGCAATGGTAGATGGGGACTTTCGACGTACACCCACCTTCGAGGACTGAGGGTCTAAAAAGAAAGATAAAAATTCTGCAAAGAAGGATACTGGTAATTTCAACAACTTCCTGTCACCTGCGAAGACAAGCTGAGAAGTCAAAGGTCTTGGACAACTTCTAACAAGTTCCGGACAACAACAACTTGAGCTGAACTGACTTGAAGCTGCTGTCCAGAGAGGTGTGAACTTCAGCTGCTGTTGATCCAAGCTGAATAAGATGACGTGAAGATGGGAGCTGAACTTCAGCTGCTGTTGGTCCAAGCTGAACAAAAAAAAATCAGTAGAGGTAGCTGCCGAGGAACTTCAATTGCTGCTCCAAGGAGATGAGTTGCTGGTCAAAAGTTAGTTGAGGTCAAACAAAATTGGTAGCTGCAGCTAAAAGAAAACAGAACATACACAAAAGTAAAGGGAGATTTGGGGTGAGGTCAGAGGTTCACGTGAAAGAGAAGAGGGCCATCTTCTCACCTTCCCATCAGACCATCATCGACACGTCAAAGAACGACCTACTGGAGAGGGGGGGGTTCACGGAGACTCCTGGTGGATGGGGGCCAAAAACGCCGAAGGAACTAGGAAGCTTTAGAGATAACTAGGCACCTCGCGCAAGAAAGAATAGAAGGCCCTAATCCAATCCCAGCTCAAAAACATCACTCCAGAGCTAAAGAACCAACAAAAAACATCCTCTTGGCCATAACCCCACTTTGCTTCGCTTCCGGTGAGGCAGAACTAATATGCTAACGTGGTTGTAATGCTTCGGTGATAGTAGTGTCAACCATTAGCAACAAGGCGGAGAAAGACCATCCGGACAATTTGTCGCTAGCCCGAGAAGGGTTCGACACCGTGATCAAAGCGAAAGTCGCTATCGACACCGTCCCGAACTGCTAGAACAAGGTCTAACGCGCTGATATTCTCACCATTGCCACCCAAGACATTGTTACGCTGGCTGGAGGACCGTCCAATGCAGTGGAGTTGGCGAGATTGGATGGGTTGAGCTCGACGGTGGCACGACCGCCCGGAAGTCCCTGTTTCGAACCATGACTGTGCCATTTCCTCTCCGACCAGGTTCGATGGAGAAAACAGCAAATGAGGAAGGCCGGGAGCTAGGGCGAGGCAAGTTCAACATCGTGTATCTATGCATGGACAAGGAGACCCGCGAGGAGCTCGCGTGCGAGTCAATCCGGGAGAAGAAGCTGAGGACCCCATGGACCTTGTAGAAAGTGACGATAGCACGAGACGGCTGCAACATATGACCTAGCTACTCTGCTTGGGGTCGGTATGTCCGACCGAGGGAAGGAGGATTGGCAGCATGTCCGGGAACGTCCCCGCATTCGCTGAAGATGAAGAAGACGAAGAAGAGGCAGAAGATGGTGAGTTCACCGGTGGTCACCATGTACCTGCTCTTCAGCTTCACCTTGGGTACGAAGGAGCTGAAGATGGAGAAAGACACCCCGTGGTTGACCGCCTTGCTCGCATGAAAGTCATCTACATGAAAGAAGGAATGAGGACTAGTGTTGAAGGCATTCTGCTGGCACTCTCTCTCTCTCCCCATCACGGAGCTCACGCTCATCGGAAGAATGTTAGAGCACCAGGAGATTATAACGTGAAAAAATCGCGATCCCCTTCTTCCACCGAAAAGCGCATCTCATGTAAGGCGTCCTCCTCCGGTCCGTGAGCTTCCATTTCTTTCGAGGAGTTGGGTCACCTGGAGAAGGAGGTTCCAGAGGACATTTGATGACGCCACTGTTTACATCGAAGGGTTTCCCATTATTTGCTGGGTTAACATCTGAGGTCGTGAGGATGCGGGGAGGAACTCTAGCTCAAGAGTTAATCACCAGGGACATCGGGTGAGCTATTGGAGCCAGTGCAGAAAATGGTGAGGCAGGCCATTTGCAGAGTGATCATTCTCCATCGCCCTCTTCATCCTCGTTCTCCAGCCAACGTGGCCCTAGTCTCTCAAACCCATCTCCTTTGTCTTCCTCATTAACATGGGATAGTGGACTCTCGACACGTCCACGAACCCGAGCACTAAGGACGCTACCTCAGCATGCTGCAACTCTTCAAGAACGCTTCCAAGAAGCTCCAAAGCTTTACCGTCTTCCTCGCCAAAGACCCACAAGCTTCCGATATAGCTGTTCTCAATATGGGTAATGAAGTTAAGGAGCTTCTTGAAACCGACCCGAATCTGTTCAAGCTCTCCCACCTAGTCTGCAACCTCCAGACGGCGCTCAACGAGCTCAAAGCGACTCAAGGATATAGGTTGCGCTCCATTATCCGCAGACAAGCAATTTACTACAGGATATCCCAGCTCGCGGGCAAGATCGGGCGCTAAGCCCAAGCTTACGTCGACAAAGACAGCGTTCTCAGGTTCGTCCGTACGCTGGACCGATGGGAGGACAAAGGAGAACAAGTGAAAGCTTTGGCCGAGCTCTCCTCATGGCCCTACCACGCGATGGTCATTTTCTTGGCGTGTGTACTCTTCTGTCTGATATGCTCTCTCCAAACCTTGCGACTACAAGACTTTGCACAAGTGTTTCATGTAGACTCAGATGTGGTCTCTATCTTGTTTGAGCATCTTAGGGTCAGCAGATACCTTCGGATCATAAACCACAGGTGTTAATATTTCCTGAGCAGGAAAATTGGCTCTTTGCTCTATGATTCTGGTGGTGGGGCTCTTCATTTTGTTGCGTAGTGCGATCAAGATTATACGTAAAGCACAGTCCATGACGTATCTTGCGACAAAGTAGCATGCGTGCGCAACACTCGATGAATATTTTGAGACGAATGACGGAGCAACGGTGGAGAACTGGAGGACCCCCTCCAGACCTTTCTCGTCTTCACCCAACTCTGGGGCTGTCATTTTCTTCTAGACAGCGCAGCTCTAGGTGATTTTGGCTCGGACATTGGACGGCAACATCGTGAAGCCAGGGGTTCTGTTCTCACGCACAACATTATTTTCTGGTGTGAGGGTACGTCGAAAGAGGGGGTAAGGGAAGTTCGAGTCGGCTTCTCTTCTTCTTCTCCTCATCGTAATACAGATCACCGTGCAAGTGGTGTCCCTCCCCATCAGACAGTTCATGGCGGCCGTTCTCCCGGCGGTCGAGTTATGAATCTCTGGGCTCTGGCCGAGGACATTCTCGCTCAACCCGGGGCCATTCAACATGAAGGAGTACATGCTTATCTCCATCTTCGCCAATGTCGGAAGCGCATTCGGGTCTGGTTCAACCTACACGGTTTTGTCTATGAAGGCCTCAGTATCTTAGAATAGATAGAAGGAGTTACGAGGGAATTATCGAGGGTATGGAAACTTATGAAGAATAGAGAGAGAGGAGTTGTCGGTGTTTTCGTCCGGGCGGTGTTGCTTTCCTCAACGATGATGGTCACTTCTTCCTCGGTGAGATTGTACTGTTTTTCGTCAACGAAGCCTTCCATTGCGACCTTCATAAAGTCCTCCTTCCGTCTTAACTATGTGAGCACCAACAGCACATCCCGGGAATGCTTCACTGTCTCCGCCAATACTACCTTCCAGCACTACAACTCGGCCACCTTTCACGTATAACGTGAGCACGCTACCGAGTCCTGCTCCTGTCCCAACTATGGAGGCAGTGAGGTCACACCCTGTCAAAGATGCTGACTACTATAAGGACTTGATAAGAAAACATGGAGGAGATACTCAAGGGCATCTCGACTGAGAAGATTGGCAAAATTCGAAGATTATTGCCTAACAATGTCGAGACATGTCGCCTTACGAACTACTCCCCGATTCACGAGATCAAGGGCAGTAGTTGAATAACAAAATAGAGGTGGCCATTTTGAAACGGTGCCTTACGAAGATGGTTGAGCTAACTGGGGAAGCTGCAGCAGACTCGAAATTAATTGTGAAGGGCCAAGTTACTATCAGCACTCGAGAGAAGTGGGATGCTTGATCTCGTAGATGAAAGCAGGCGGACGATGCCAGGGGAGAGGTGGAAGGGTATAAACAGGTGATCCAAATCAGAGTAAGAAGCCTGGGAAGTATCGAGGTGACCCTAAAGTGACGACGCAATATATGTAAGGGTTAGTTCATCCTTCACACATTTTCTCTTTCGTCTCATATAATTAATTCGAATCATGCGTTTTGGGGTGCTATGTATCGGTTATTTTAGGCTGTGATGGGTGTGTGGGCCTAGATTCATTTTAGGTTAGAGTAAAGATGGGGCTTGGGTTCTTCTTTTGGGCTAATTTAATCTAGCAATGTTTGGGCCAAATTAGGGTTTAATCCGAGTTGGGCTTTAGAATAAAGGTTTGGGCTTTAGATTTATTTCTAGGCTTGTAGCCTCAGAAGGGATGGCCTTAGAAGCCTAACCCGAATTACAATTTTTTGGAATAAAAAATGTTTAATATATTAAAATATATAAAAAAAAAGAGAAAAAGGAAAAATTCTAAAAAAAAGAAAGAAATAAAAAAAATCTTAAAAATCCTAGAAAATGAAAAAAAAGAAAAGAAGAAAAAGAAGAAGAATTCAGAAAAATTCAGAAAAATCTCAGAAATTAGGAAACGGGTCATTTCGACTGACCAATCCTACTTTTGGTGGATTTCCATCGCAATTTTTCCAAAATGACGATTTTTCCCATTATGGGTAAATTATCTCGAAAAATTCAAAAAAATTCTCAAAAATTGTGTGAAATAAGGAATGACAACATTCAACTGGTTTGACCTATTTTCACTTCCCGATCCTTGAAAAATAGCCATTGTACCATTCTGGTCAGTTTGACCCCAAACTTTTCCTAATCATTCCAAATGAATTTTCATGAAATTGGTACTGAAAGGGTGTTAGAGTAATCTAGCGTAACCAAGTCTCCGAACTCATTTTCTCTGGTTCACAGAAATAAATTAGTTCTCCCGCTAATTTATTTAGATTCCTGATCGACCTACCAATAACGATTAGTGGCGACTCCAAAATTAAAAATCATTTAAACCAAAACCAAAGTTGCGATTCGGTAGGACTTGGGAGGGTCCGCGTTAGGTTAGTTAATCTAATTAACCTGATAATCCATTAACCTTTAAGAAATATGTCGAAATTATTTTTCGGGTCGCGACAGCTTGGCGACTCCACTAGGGATTGGAATTTTTGAATTTTTGAAAAGACGGCACTAATTGGAGTACTTGAATTTTTTCGAAATTTTAAAATCCTTAGTGGACTTAGGCTGATAAAATTTCATGGATATCTCGCTTCTGGCGATCTTGTTTGGAACTCATTCTTTAGGTGTTAAATGGTCTTGCAGGTGGGAGTTATAAGGGGTGGAGTGTTTGACTAACCCTTTGTTTTGCAGGTTGGTGTGGGAATTATTTGTTTAAATTCTACACATTATTGAAGCGGTGTTTGCATTTAAATGTTATGCTTGTGTTTACAGTTTTAGCACTACATCACACACGTCCCGTGACCGAACCTGGGTCACTAGTTTTAGGATGGTATTGTGATTTGGTTTTAGCGTTCGGCGTGAGATCACGTCGAAAGTTAGCCCAAATTCAATCCCGAACCTATTTTCAAAAATGAGTTTAAAAGTTAGGCCTCAGGCTTGGTAAGATTACCAAAGCAGTGGTTTTAATTTTTAGCTCGAGCAGCCGAAGTGGGAAGGCCCGGCTAATCCTGATTACGTCGTAGAGGATCACGGCTAATCTTGATTATGTGCGCGAGATTGTCGCCTTGCCGTAAGTCTTCCGCTTCAATTTGTCAGCCTTTAGAGTAGTTAGGTTAAGATTTAAACTCACGATTCATGTGCATGTCTATGTGACCTACATGGTATTTTTCATGGTGAAAGTAAGTTTTCTATACTTCATCTTGTATTTATTTTTGGTCGGTCCATGTAGGTGTCGGTTAAATTTCGAACTTAACATCATAGCCATTTTTCAAAAGAAAATAAAATCAAATTGGTGACCCATTTTTGAAAAAGTAAATAAATGTGGAAAAATTCCTTAGGGAAATTTTATCGACTAATGAAATATTTTGTCATATTTTTCCTTAACACTTCAATAGACCCAAAATTTTCTCATCAAATTTACCTTGAAAATTCATTCTAATGAAAAAGGAAATGCTTTCGAGAAATTTGGTAAATATCAAAGGAATTTGTTACATTGTTCTTAAGTTATAAGATTTGCAAGAAAATTTTTTCTGAAGAAATTCACCCATGTTTTTCTAAGAAAATTTTCTCTAATTTCTCTACTTTTGTAAAAATAAAATTGGACTAATGTAGGAATCATGGGCCGACCCATCTTGAATCACATACTCATTATGCCCTTTTCTTTTACAGGGGAATCACAGGTACCCCGGGTAGGAGCAAAATCGGGTTCAGCATTATACCAGAAATAACCTCGAGGTATACGAAAGGACGGATAATTGTTGATGTCTTAGCTGATGATCCAAGGGGCAAGTGAGGAAATCGATCTTCCTAGAGACAGAATCGTGTCAATTAACGATCATGTATGAGCTTTGTATTTTGATGGGGCCGTAAATGTACCCGGATCAGGCGTGGGGGCATGCTTAATGTATTGAGGGGCGTCCCTGTATTTTCTCTGAGAAAAGCATAGACTGTATAATCAGAACTCATGAAGCGAACATGTTAACTCGACCTTGTGATGTCTTTTTAATTAAATCGAAGGCCTTCCATAAAACTCCCTTGGATTCGAACCACGTGATAAACTTTTGAGGACTGATGGTTTATTGCTAGACATGGCCCATACGCATTTCTGTCGACATCACACGCGACCGACACCAACAAGTGGGCGCCGAAAGAGGCAGGAGAGGAGTAAAGTGGGGCACGCAACGGGCAGCCTGGTTTGTTTATTGGAGCACTAATCGAGTGGTCGATTTACAATAATTCACACGACTGACTCACGGCGCTGTGACCGGTGGGGACCGCCACCGAACCCTTCGTCAATGTCCTTGATATCATCGCCGGCAGCAGATAACAAGAACACCAAGAGGAGTGTTAAACCTCAACGTCTTCAGTACCGTAAATCGTCCTATCATGCTATATGGGCGAAGAAATGGCAGGAAAATGAAAAGCACAAACACGTGAAGCTTTTCTTTCATTCCATTCATCAAAGAGTTTTACAATAGCTCACTGGGGAGGAAAGGTAAAGCCAAACTGGGCCCTGATAACCATTACAAAGGAGCTCAGCTGGCTCTCCATGAAGTTAATGCTCTGGGTGCACCTGGCGTTCTCGGGATCAAGTTCCGCGAGCCTAAAGAAGAGGCGATCGCACTTCTCTTTAACCTGGGCCATACTGGCCTCGTAATGCTCAATGACAAACTCCAGGTCCGGAATCGCCGCCCTCTCAAAAGCAATGTCTGCCGTAATGTCATCAAGTCTCTCTTGTAGCCAACCGCATTTGCACCTCATCATAATATTGCCTGGCTCCTGTTCGGCGTAAGTTCGAACCAAAACCAGACGGTTCACCAACTTTCCCCTCTCACGAACCAGCCACGAAAGCTGATCGTTGGCAAACTTGAGGGCCTTCTTGTGATTATCAGCCACAAACGTGATTGTTTCCAGACGCTCGTGCCGGTCTTGGTAACGAGCTTTCACGACGGCAGTCACAAGGACCGTCTCATAAGCGCGGTTATAGGCAGCCAGAAAATTGATGAAGAGGGTCGGGAAGTTCCGATACTCCCTCCCTAGTTGGGTACCCTCAACAGAAGCAGCGTCCACGGTCCTGAATAGACCGAGGATTTCAGCCTCAGCGGTAGAGTTTTGGGCTATATGAGCGTAACCTCTACCAAGAAGGTTGTAGAGTCTCTCCCACCCAGCTAGGACTTCGGCGGAGAAGGTATGGTTAGGAGAATTGGCCATTTTTTGAAAGCAGAATACGAATGAAAGGAGGAGAGAGTTGAGGCAGATGATCGGAATGCGAATGCGATAATCTGCTTCAATTTCAATACTGATTTCACAGGGGCAGTCCTTATAGGTTTTCCTATCTACCATTCTCTGTCGGCAACACCCCCGATGGCTCAAATTCCAGTCAAGTGGCAACCTCGAGCCGAACAAACTCGACGTCTCTGTGGAAAAGCTGAACGGGACTCCACCTCTTTGAAAAAAGAAAGAACGAAAAGACGAGCTGAGTGGGGGACAAAGAAATTTTCGGCAGAAAGAGAGATATTACTCGTCTTTATTGGAGGACTCGCCAGCAAATCGACGGTGGAGATAACGACAGGGCCCCCCTACCGTGAAAGAAGAAGAAAAAGACGAGCCGAGTGGGAGACAAGTAAATTTTATCGGAAAAGAAGAGTTGTCTCCATTTGTAGATAGAGTGAAGTCTCGTCTGAAAAATAGAAATGTCGAGAGGGGCGATACAATTTCTGAACCCGCGCCTGGATTTTAAAAGAGACATTCTCTTGGTAATCTTCATCCATACTCAGAAGAGAGTTTTTAAGCATACATGCTTGCTCAGAGAGAGTAAAGATACAAGAGAGAGCTGCAAACGTTGAGGAACCAGTAGCCCATCAAGGATGTCTCAACCCAACATATGTGAGGGCTACCGCCACTTGCTGGACATGGGAAATGAAGAATTCGAGGCCATGTCTGGGATTCAAACCATGGAGCTTGGCCCTTCCGCTGACGACGTCCAAGATCTCAGTAAAGATAAGGGCAACAACAGTAAAGGTCAAAAGAAGCGTTACCGTTGCCATACTGAGGAGCAAATACAAAGGCTTGAGGATTTCTTCAGAACGTGCCCTATGCCGGACGGCCAACAGAAAATGGAACTGAGTCGAGAGCTAGGGCTGGAGCCTTGGCAGATCAAGTTCTGGTATCAAAATAAGCGAACCAGAATGAAGGTTCAGTATGAACGCCATGAAAATGCGTTTCTAAAGGTTGAAAATGAGAAGCTCTGGGCAGACGTTCTTGCCACCACCACCTGTCATAACTGTGGTGGCCGTACCGCTTTTACCGAGCTATATTTCGACAACCGACGCCTGAGGGATGAAAATGCTCGTTTGAAGGAGCGGTTAGGAAAAATTTCCGCCATTACTACGAAGAATGACGAGGAGCCGTTGGTTTCTGACAGCCCCTATATTCCTCCTCCACTACCTTTCCAACCCTCAAATCAATTCCCAACACAATCAGGTTTTGTTCAAGGAGTGCATGGGAGAACCGATCTCATTGGATCAACATCGGTACCTCCCGAGGGAAGAGACATGCAATACCATGAGTGGAATGGCCTTGAAGGGGAGCTTGTTGCCATGATAAACCAGTTCGACCTTGGCGAAACTCCGAATCTGTAATAAAGTCCATGGTCCGAAGCCGGTGATTGTGAATCCTTGGTCATCAGTACCAGATCTAACTCGGAGTTAATCTAATTCTGAAATTAGTCTGTTGGTAGAGAACTCTCAAGGAAAGCAGAACCAATCTCGAATGAATGTATTTCTCATTTCATGCCCAATTCCCCTGCGTGGGATATTTTTTGCTTTCTCGGTATCTAGGGTTAAACAATGGGGTAATTCTATTTCCTCCCATCAAATGTGCAAATACCGTATTAGAATCGTATATGGGACTCCAACTTCATCGAGCAACCCCATATAGAAATCAAATCTCGTGCCCCAACCACGATCACAGTTTGGAGAGAAATGACGTGTGAATCGAGAATCGTGGGCTTACTGTTGATCTACAGTCTTGGGTGTCGACAAATCCACAAGAAAAGTATGAAAGGATTTAGGGGGGGCCACCACATTAAAAAAAAGAGAGAGAAAAAGAAGAAGAAGAAGAAGACAAATTGAGCGAAAAACAAGGATTTCCCCTTTCGATCAAAAACTGAATATCGGATTTTCTCCCTCGGTAAATCCAATAGCGCTGCTCGTGAAGAGGGAAGTCGTTGCTATTGCCAGAGAGAGAACTTGTCCTCATCTAATAGTGAGAGCTCATCTGCAAGAACTCGCGGGAGAAAGATAGAGAGGAAGGAGTTTTCGTGGGAGAGGAATTCAAAACCTTCACCATCAAAGCATCGGCTTTCAAAGCCTGTTACGAGAAGCCATCGACGATCCCGTGATCCCTCAAGTCCAAGAAGACATCCTGAGGTGGTCTTGAGTCGGCAGTCCTAGATCTAGAAATATGTCGAGCATTAGGGAAACGGGCGCATGTTCAACCCTGGTCAAAGCTGATGAAGTTCCTTACCCTGAGGGTCTACTGGTCATGGCCATTGACGGTAATCCAGTCTCTCTGTCAATCCTTGTTACCGTATTAAGAAAATGCCGGTATAAGGTTTTAGCTCAAGCAAAGGCGACAGAGGCCTTAGAGATATTAAGGAGGAGTAGTGACCAGTTTGATATCATCCTCACCGCCATGATAGGGATTGACATGGATGTTTTCACTCTCTTGGAATTCATTAATTCTGAATTAAACATGCCAGTCGTCGTAATATCGACAAACGATGATCAGCAAGCCACAATGAAGGCTGTCTTACACGGGGCCCAAGACGTCGTGACGAAACCAGTTAGGGTTCAGATGCTTCAAAACATATGGCAGCACGTGGTGAGGAAGCAATTGCACAACCAAAAGAACAATCATCAAGCCTTCAATATTGTTCCAAGTAACTGGAAAAAGAAGATGAGTTGGTCTCCCGAGCTGCATCGTATGTTTGTTAATGCAGTTCAGCAGCTGGGAATCGATTCGGCACGACCGTAACATATACTGGAAATTATGAAGGTAGAGGGACTCACTAAAGCAAATGTTTCGAGTCATCTTCAGAAGTACAGAAAAAGGGTGAGAGAACACAATGTAGCTCAGAATCAAGAAAACCAAGGCGAGACTGATCCAAGCCTGAACGTCGAGTCTCCTCGCCACCATAAGTTCCACAGGTTAACATGGGGCGAGCCACTTCCCATCATCAACCAAGCCAGTAGCCTTGCCATCAATCCCCCAGGCGTTAATCAAAGTATCCCCTAGAATCATCCTAATGCTCTTCAAGAGTATAGACCGCAGGGGCAGTGTATTCAGATTCCTTGGTTTGAGCACCAACCTGTGGCTAGAATTCATCCCATGATCAGCGCGCCTGTGCAGCCAGAGAATCAGACAAGAAGTTATCATAAGCGCTTCCACTTCTCTAATCCTCGAATGGAAGGAGTTTTTAGCAGCATGACAGTTGGTGATCCCCACACTTTCTCGAGTAATGGTGAAGACTCCAGCTCGAGAAGTCAAATTGCTCATGGCGAGGACAGAATGAGAAATCTACCGCCAGCGTTTGCCAGCAATATTGCCCAATTCGAGCATCAGCTGTTGGAAGGTTCAAGAGATTACCCAGATGATGAGCTTACTGCCCTAGTCAACCAGTTTAAGGTTGACAGACATCCGAAGCCATGATCGGAAGCCAGTGATTAGGGACTCTCAAACATCGATCATCCATGCCTGAACCAGCACGAGACTAGCTGATTATCGAAGAGCCGCAGGAGAGGCAGAACTGACCTTAAATAAGTGCACCTTTCATTTCATGCTTAATTCCCCTACGTGTGATATTTCCAGCTTTCTAGATGTCTAGATTTAATTCAGGGGCATGGAGGTAATTTGTTGTTTATCCCGTCGAATGCGTGAATCCCTTTTTATGCTAGACTCAGGGCGGATCAATTTGTGGCAACGTTGCTGACTGCCATAATGAGAAATGTTGAACGGCCTCACGTAGGGAAATTTCAAGTGAAAAGCCCAGGCGAGCTCGAAGACGGGTAACTATGTGTCGTTCCAATTTACCCTCAATCGTTGCAAAATGCTAAATTGGATTTGTTCCATTCTCACCCAAGGGATTACAAATTGCCTCAAGAGTGTCGCAAAATGAAATGACCCAATGGAATGCGATAGGACTTATTTGCCTTGAAGGTAACCTTTAAATTAAAATGAGCCCTTCGGTCCACGGGCCCGATGGCATAGAAAATGGTGATGGTCCAAGGCAACCTAAAAGAAAATAAGGCCCAACTAAGCAAAGTACTTATGTGGCAAGCTCAAAGTGAAAAGGCAACTCGGGACATACAATCCAATCCAGTCCAAATGAAGGAATTTCCTCAATTCAAATTCAATGGAAGTACACACAAGGGTAAACCAGTATCGTATCCAATTCATCGTTTCTAATACTGACTAACACGTCTTCTCCTCCATTGTTTGACAGGAAATGTCTAACTTGACATACCCACGGAGAAAATCCCGAGTGGTAAAACTGGTAAAGGAGTTGCACGAAGCACTCAAGGGTAACTCAGTATCGTGTCCAGTCTATCATTTCTGATACTAGCTAACATGTCTCCTTTCTTTTTACAGGAAATGTTAAACTAACATCTGATACGTCAAAGAAAACAGCCCCAAGGGGCTAAGTTATGATCGCCTGATGCGATCTGTCTGATGAAATAAGGGAAATCAATGGCGAACCCTGAATCGAAAAGAGGCAAAACCAGAAACAAGCTACTCCTCGACTCGAGGAATAGGCCCCCAACATGTTTAATCCGCCCACACAGCCAGGGGCAATTTATATACTTGTACATGTATTGCCATATTTGCATGATATTTATACTTTCCATTATTTATGCATGACTATTCTGCATGTTCAATTTGCCAATTTTGACTGGGGGTATAAACTGTACAAGATGCATCGAATGTACAGAATGGGGCATGACAGGACGATGAAAGGCAAGCCATTTCCACATACGTCCTGTATTTAATCCACAATGAGTTGAGCGGTAGACAGATTCCGTATTCTCCAAGGCAATGGGTTTTCTCGCAAAAGGTACGATAGTCGAAGTGAAGGAGGCATTCATTCTCCATTCCAAACATTTCAGGCAACCATTGACAACCCATTTGAACGGTGATTTCATTTCATAACCCTGTCAAGAACCACCCCACACTGGGGCAAAACAGAGGTAATTCCAACAATATCAGGAGATAAATGGTTAGAAATTCTCTTGCTTGGACTAACATCAATCTTCGAGTGTTTCTTTGCATGATACTCGAATTTTAATTCAAGTGCTTTAGGATGATGAAGAGCATTTATTTTCTCTATCCTACACACTCATCCTTTGCATAACCCAATTGAGCTTGCAAATTCATTTCTCAAGCTCATGTTGGTGATCCTTGCTCATTTCAAGGTAACGACGACACTTTCCCCCAAGGAGCAGAATTGAAGAAATTGGGCCAATAGAGAATTCTCGAATTAGCCCATTTCATATACTAGACTTTCATGTAATATCTAGTATCATTTGTTAAAAATCATCTTGTTGCTAAAATTCAAAATCACAAGATTGTTAAACAAAAGAAAAACAAAAACAAGTGTAGCCTATAGAAAATGGGCCTGCCTCCAAACAAAAGGGAGTCGGGAGTAAGAAAAGCAAAGGCTACTCCAAAGAATCTCGGGCAGAAAGAGCAAAGTGCCTATCAGAAGCAAGGCCAATGCCCATATATCTGTAATGAACTTCTGACTTCGAACATACATTTTGAGAATTCCCGAAAAAGGATCCCCAAAGAAGTCAGTTTGCAAAGTGTAAAAGAACTACCACCCCTCAGCCAATGGTGGTATTCATTGAAGACAAATTCAGGAAGGTCAAAGATCGGTGACAAGACTGCAATGATCACCAATACCAAGCCCTTCTCATATATTTTTCTGAGCCAAAACGAGCCCTTCGTTTCTCAGACCCAAATCCCGACCTACGTTACGACCCTTGAAAGTCTCTTCTGATTAGAGCACTTGAATTAACGTAAGAGTTGAATGACTTTAAGCATCGCTCGAAGAAGTTCGAGCAAGATTATATCTCTCTCATTTTGCAGGGTTCTTGACTTGTAAACCCGGAGCAGATGATGAAGACTTTTTTTTGTCAATGGCCTTGACTCGAAATGAGTCCCCTTTGATAAGCCTTTGACCCAGCCCACATTACGGTCCTAATCAAGACCTCCAGATCGGCTTGATCGTATCAATTGCGAGATTACTCAGACCCTCGCTGAATGCGATGATGGTAAGGTTGAGTGATTTCTTTTCAAATCCTAAAATCAGGATAAACAAGCCTTTCTCGAGAGTGAGAGAAAGCCCTTTCGGACTGAAGTCCCCATTCAGGTTGCATTCGAGGTATCCATGACATGATAACCTCCCTGGACAGAATTGGAAATGCAAACTTGACAGAATAGTCATGCATGATCCACATTATGAGCATACACATATGGTTTTAATCATTGCAAACTCAACTGAATGGTTTTGCATGAACCGATGAACTCATTGATAAAAATGCTTGCACATGTTACCTCTGACACTGTCTAACAGGTAGTGCATCCTGATAGTCGAGTTACCCTCCGAGGTCTCGAAATTCATCCAGAGGCTATTGAACAAACAAGCCCTGTTGGCTAATGCTCGCCAAGCATTTTCAGGTGAGTATATCTTTAGCCTGAACCTTTCAATTCTGATTATTGTCTGGGTGCTCAAATCCATTGCAGCACATAAGGTCATTCAGTGAGCAAACAGACATGATACAATCAGTCTGTCTATGCCTCGGTCATTAACTCAGAAGATCCAGGTAAGTCTTCTGAACCCTTGCGACTCATGATCAACATACTCTCATCAGCTCACGATTGATATAATCTCGTGTTCTCAAGCTTTATCAAATCATGATTGACCAACTCTCGTGTTCTTGATCTTTGCCTCATCAGTTTATTCCTAAAATGATGGGAGAACAGTTAAATTGGGTTTGAGCTTCTGCAGGATTCCTGGTCTTCCCAGATCCCAGAGTGGCACCCTTCAAGGTAAGTTAAATCGGGTTTGAGCGTCTGCAGGATTCTTGGTTTCCCCAGATCCCAGAATGGCACCCTTCAAGGTAATTTAAATCGGGTTAGAGCATCTGTAGGATTCCTGTTCTCCCTAGATCCCAAATATACCCAAAAATCATTTTCTTAATCAATACCTCTTTAGTCTACCCAAAAAAGGTGACATCTAGGGTATATTATCTCCGGAGCCCTTCCATTGGAAACCCCAATACGGAACGGTCCATTCACAAAAGTCCTGCTTACACGCACACCAAGTCCTTCTTACAGGCAAACCAAGTCCTTCTTACAGGCACCAAGTCCTTTTTACAGGCATCAAAGTCCTTTCTACAGGCAAACCAAGTCCTTCTTACAAGCACACCAAGTCCTTTTTACAAGCATCATAGTCCTTTCTACAGGCACACCAAGTCCTTCTTACAGGCACCAAGTCCTTTCTACAGGCAAACCAAGTTCTTCTTACTAGCAACAAAAAGTCTTTCTTACAGGCACCCAAAAGTCCTTCTTACAGGCATAAAGTCCTTCTTACAGGCACAAAGTCCTTCTTAAAGGCATCCAAAGTCCTTCATACAGGCACCAAGTCCTTTCTACAGTCACAAAAAGTCCTTCTTACAGGCACACAAAGTCCTTCTTACAGGCACCCAAAGTCCTTCCTACAGGCACACAAAAGTCCTTCCTACAGGCACCAAGTCCTTTCTACAGGCACAAAAAGTCCTTCTTATAGGCACCAAGTCCTTTCTACAGGCACCCGAAGTCCTTCTTACAGGCACCAAAAGTCCTTCCTACAGGCAACTAAAGTCCTTCTTACAGGCATTTCCATGGGGTGACCCACCATACGGGTCAAATCTCAATCCAATTTTAATCAGTAGAATCCTTTCACCAGGAATCTACCATGGGACGACCTACCATACAGGTCAAATTTCAATCAAATCAGTAGAATCCTTTCATTAGGAGTCTACCATGGGATGACCTACCATACGGGTCCAAGTTCAACCACCCTAAGGTTTTCTTATAACGAATCCTTAGGTTCTCATTCCATTTTTAGTAGAGCAAGCATGTCAGGCAATCGCCACACAACGGACAGGTAAGTGCCAGGTAAACTCTCCTCTTGGTCTCTCCATCACATGCATGAAAGCCTCCTCAAACTAGATCTGGATCAGAACTTACATTGAGGGGTATTGGAGATCAGATGTCACGACTCTTTATTTCCTTGTGTGTTGAGTCGATTAGGATTCAGGTGTCGTCTCATCTTTGAAATGAACCTCTGCCGAGCTTCCTTTCAAAGAGGGGCAGCTGTTGACACCTGATTTTTAATCATCTTTTCTATTTAAAATCAATAGAAAATCCATAAAATTCATAAAATTGAAAAAATCAACTTTGTAGACCTTGGCCAAGCTTAGGAAACCAATTTTGACCAAAAATTAATTTTTCATATTTTTCGCATTTTTAATATTTTTCAGAAAATAGAAAGATGCTTGAAAATTGATAAAAATAACATTTGAGACCATAAAGATGTGAATAAATAGTCAATATTTTTATTTTTTATTTTTCTCTTCATTTTGGGCTTAGGAAATGTGCATAAAAATTAATCTGGAATCGGGAATTACTCTATTAATCCCATTTTTAGATTAATTGGAAAAATTTTTGTCAATTCATTTCAGCTGTGTGATTTTCGACTTTCTGCATTTCTGAAGTTGTGATATCGTCCTCTAATTTCTATCTCAACCCGATTGTGCTCGAAATTTCTCAATCTTGGGAAAAAGGGAGTTAATCATAATTTTTATTCTTAGTTGAGCCCCCCTCTTCCTCTCGTCGTTGTGAACTGATTTTCCGGCAAACATGAGCTATCAATGGAATGTCGATGGTGAATGATAACGAAAAAAGGGCATACTCTGGAAATGACCGTGACGTAGACGGCCACCATCGCTCGTGTCGTGGTCTGGTAAAACAATTCAATGATTATTCAGGTGCTTGAAGAGGAGAACGCTGCCGCTGAGGATTTAAGACGTCCTTAAAAGAAAATGCTTCACACGCATGAATCCTGCTTGGTTCGTGTGATTGATCCAGCTTCGTAATTTGGCCATCCTTGATATCTCCACCGATACCAACAAGTTGGCAATTTTAATCTAGTGAAGAAGATCATCAGGCTTGATGTTCCCGTCGACAAATATCCAAGCTATAATTTTGTTGGGCGAATCCTTGGACCTCGTGGAAACTCCCTTAATAGTTGAAGACATAGCACAATATAGAGTGTCCACGAAAGGCAAGGGTTCGGTGAAGGATTCTGTGAAAGCCATAGCACAATATAGAGTGTACACGAAAGGCAAGGGTTCGGTGAAGGATTCTGTGAAAGCCACTCTGAATCACGTCGAGCTAAAAAAAAAATTTGCAAAGATTGACACTTCACTCGAATCGCGGGCGTGGTGCCATTTCAAGGAGCCATATAGGTGTCTCTTGGACGCCTTACGCAGCTTCACAACTTGAACGTGTCGGCCAACTTCTTCTCAGAAGCTGGGGTCGAATCTCGATGGGAAGTCCTATAGTGTCGGTACGTGCTGAGGATTTTGAAGTCAAAAAGTGAAAAGTAGGGCAATGGTAGATGGGGACTTTCGGCGTACACCCACCTTCGAGGACTGAGGGTCTAAAAAGAAAGATAAAAATTCTGCAAAGAAGGAGACTGGTAATTTCAACAACTTCCTGTCACCTGCGAAGACAAGCTGAGAAGTCAAAGGTCTTGGACAACTTCTAACAAGTTCCGGACAACAACAACTTGAGCTGAACTGACTTGAAGCTGCTGTCCAGAGAGGCGTAAACTTCAGCTGCTGTTGATCCAAGCTGAACAAGATGACGTGAAGATGGGAGCTGAACTTCAGCTGCTGTTGGTCCAAGCTGAACAAAAAAAAAATCAATAGAGGTAGCTGCCGAGGAACTTCAATTGCTGCTCCAAGGAGATGAGTTGCTGATCAAAAGTTAGTTGAGGTCAAACAAAATTGGTAGCTGCAGCTAAAAGAAAACAGAACATACATAAAAGTAAAGGGAGATTCGGGGTGAGGTCAGAGGTTCACGTGAAAGAGAAGAGGGCCATCTTCTCACCTTCCCATCAGACCATCATCGACACGTCAAAGAACGACCTACTGGAGAGGGGGGGTTCACGGAGACTCCTGGTGGATGGGGGCCAAAAACGCCGAAGGAACTAGGAAGCTTTGGAGATAACTGGGCACCTCGCGCAAGAAAGAATAGAAGGCCCTAATCCAATCCCAGCTCAAAAACACCACTCCAGAGCTAAAGCACCAACAAAAAACATCCTCTTGGCCATAACCCCACTTTGCTTCGCTTCCGGTGAGGTAGAACTAATATGCTAACGTGGTTGTAATGCTTCGGTGATAGTGGTGTCAACCATTAGCAACAAGGCGGAGAAAGACCATCCGGACAATTTGTCCCTAGCCGGAGAAGGGTTCGACACCGTGATTAAAGCGAAAGTCGCTATCGACACCGTCTCGAACTGCTAGAACAAGGTCTAACGCGCTGATATTCTTACCATGGCCATCCAAGACGTTGTTACGCTGGCTGGAGGACCGTCCAATGCAGTGGAGTTGGCGAGATTGGATGGGTTGAGCTCGACGGTGGCACGACCGCCCGGAAGTTCCTGTTTCGAACCATGACTGTGCCATTTCCTCTCCGACCAGGTTCGATGGAGAAAACAGCAAATGTGGAAGGCCGGGAGCTGGGGCGAGGCAAGTTCAACACCGTGTATCTATGCATGGACAAGGAGACCCACGAGGAGCTCGCGTGCGAGTCAATCCGGGAGAAGAAGCTGAGGACCCCATGGACCTTGTAGAAAGTGACGATAGCACGAGACGGCTGCAACATATGACCTAGCTACTCTGCTTGGGGTCGGCATGTCCGACCGAGGGAAGGAGGATTGGCAGCATGTCCGGGAACGTCCCCGCATTTGCTGAAGATGAAGAAGACGAGGAAGAGGCAGAAGATGGTGAGTTCACCGGTGGTCACCATGTACCTGCTCTTCAGCTTCACCTTGGGTACGAAGGAGCTGAAGATGGAGAAAGACACCCCGTGGTTGACCGCCTTGCTCGCATGAAAGTCAACTACATGAAAGAAGGAATGAGGACCAGTGTTGAAGGCATTCTACTGGCACTCTCTCTCTCTCCCCATCACGGAGCTCGCGCTCATCGGAAGAATCTCAGAGCACCAGGAGATTATAACGTGAAAAAATCGCGATCCCCTTCTTCCACCGAAAAGCGCATCTCATGTAAGGCGTCCGAGTTCGGTCCGTGAGCTTCCATTTTTTTCGAGGAGTTGGGTCACCTGGAGAAGGAGGTTCCAGAGGACATTTGATGACGCCACTGTTTACATCGAAGGGTTTCCCATTATTTGCTGGGTTAACATCTGAGGTCGTGAGGATGCGGGGAGGAACTCTAGCTCAAGAGTTAATCACCAGGGACATCGGGTGAGCTATTGGAGCCAGTGTAGAAAATGGTGAGGCAGGCCATTTGCAGAGTGATCATTCTCCATCGCCCTCTTCATCCTCGTTCTCCAGCCAACGTGGCCCTAGTCTCTCAAACCCATCTCCTTTGTCTTCCTCATTAACATGGGATGTGGACTCTCGACACCTCCACGAACCCGAGCACTAAGGACGCTACCTCGGCGTGCTGCAACTCTTCAAGAACGCTTCCAAGAAGCTCCAAAGCTTTACCGTCTTCCTCGCCAAAGACCCACAAGCTTCCGATATAGCTGTTCTCAATATGGGTAATGAAGTTAAGGAGCTTCTTGAAATCGACCCGAATCTGTTCAAGCTCTCCCACCTGGTCTGCAACCTCCAGACGGCGCTCAACGAGCTCAAAGCGACTCAAGGATATGGGTTGCGCTCCATTATCTGCAGACAAGCAATTTACTACAGGATGTCCCAGCTCGCGGGCAAGATCGGGCGCTAAGCCCAAGCTTACGTCGACAAAGACAGCGTTCTCAGGTTCGTCCGTACGCTGGACCGATCGGAGGACAAAGGAGAACAAGTGAAAGCTTTGACCGAGCTCTCCTCATGGCCCTAGCACGCGATGGTCATTTTCTTGGCGTGTGTACTCTTCTGTCTGATATGCTCTCTCCAAACCTTGCGACTGCAAGACTTTGCACAAGTGTTTCATGTAGACTCAGATGTGGTCTCTATCTTGTTTGAGCATCTTAGGGTCAGGAGATACCTTCGGATCATAAACCACAGGTGTTAATATTTCCTGAGCAGGAAAATTGGCTCTTTGCTCTATGATTCTGGTGGTGGGGCTCTTCATTTTGTTGCGTAGTGCGATTAAGAGTATACGTAAAGCACAGTCCATGACGTATCTTGCGACAAAGTAGCATGCGTGCGCAACACTCGATGAATATTTTGAGACGAATGACGGAGCAACGGTGGAGAACTGGAGGACCCCCTCCAGACCTTTCTCGTCTTCACCCAACTCTGGGGCTGTCATTTTCTTCTAGACAACGCAGCTCTGGGTGATTTTGGCTCGGACATTGGACGGCAACATCGTGAAGCCCAGGGGTTCTGTTCTCACGCACAACATTATTTTCTAGTGTGAGGGTACGTCGAAAGAGGGGGTAAGGGAAGTTCGAGTTGGCTTCTCTTCTTCTTCTCCTCAACGTAATACAGATCACCGTGCAAGTGGTGTCCCTCCCCATCAGATAATTCATGGCGGCCGTTCTCCCGGCGGTCGAGTTCTAAATCTCTGGGCTCTAGCCGAGGACATTCTCGCTCAACCCGGGGCCATTCAACATGAAGGAGTACATGCTTATCTCCATCTTCGCCAATGTTGGAAGCGCATTCGGGTCTGGTTCAACCTACACGGTTTTGTTTATGAAGGCCTCAGTATCTTCGAATAGATAGAAGGAGTTACGGGGGAATCATCGAGGGTATGGAAACTTATGAAGAATAGAGAGAGAGGAGTTGTGGGTGTTTTCGTCCGGGCGGTGTTGCTTTCCTCAACGATGATGGTCACTTCTACCTCGGCGAGACTGTACTGTTTTTTGTCAACGAAGCCTTCCATTGCGACCTTCACAAAGTCCTCCTTCCGTCTTGACTATGTGAGCACCAACAGCACGTCCCGGGAATGCTTCACTGTCTCCGCCAATACTACCTTCCAGCACTACAACTCGGCCACCTTTCACGTATAAGGTGAGCACGCTACCGAGTCCTGCTCCTGTCCCAACTATGGAGGCAGTGAGGTCACACCCTGTCAAAGATGCTGACTACTATAAGGACTTGGTAAGAAAACATGGAGGAGGTACTCAAGGGCATCTCGACTGAGAAGATTGGCAAAATCCGAAGATTATTGCCTAACAATGTCGAGACATGTCGCCTTACGAACTACTCCCCGACTCACGAGATCAAGGGCAGTAGTTAAATAACAAAATAGAGGTGGCCATTTTGAAACGGTGCCTTACGAAGATGGTTGAGCTAACTGGGGAAGCTGCAACAGACTCGAAATTAATTGTGAAGGGCCAAGTTACTATCAGCACTCGAGAGAAGTGGGATGCTTGATCCCGTAGATGAAAGCAGGCGGACGATGCCAGGGGAGAGGTGGAAGGGTATAAACAGGTGATCCAAATCAGAGTAAGAAGCCTGGGAAGTATCAAGGTGACCCCAAAGTGACGACGCAATATATGCAAGGGTTAGTTCATCCTTCACGCATTTTCTCTTTCGTCTCATATAATTAATTCGAATCATGCGTTTTGGGCTGCTATGTATCGGTTATTTTAGGCTGTGATGGGCGTGTGGGCCTAGATTCATTTTAGGTTAGAGTAAAGATGGGGCTTGGGTTCTGTTTTTGGGCTAATTTAATCTAGCAATGTTTGGGCCAAATTAGGGTTTAATCCGAGTTGGGCTTTAGAATAAAGGTTTGGGCTTTAGATTTATTTCTAGGCTTGTAGCTTCAGAAGGGATGGCCTTAGAAGCCTAACCCGAATTACAATTTTTTGGAATAAAAAATGTTTAATATATTAAAATAAATAAAAAAAGAGAAAAAGGAAAAATTCTAAAAAAAATAAAAAAATAAAAATAAAAATAAAAAAAATAAAAAAAATCTTAAAAATCCTAGAAAATGAAAAAAAACAGAAAAGAAGAAAAAGAAGAAGAATTCTGAAAAATTCAGAAAAATCTCAAAAATTAGGAAACGGGTCATTTCGACTGACCAATCCTACTTTTGGTGGATTTCCATCACAATTTTTCCAAAATGACGATTTTGCCCCTTATGGGTAAATTATCTCGAAAAATTCAAAAAAATTCTCAAAAATTGTGTGAAATAAGGAATGACCACATTCAATTGGTTTGACCTATTTCACTTCCCGATCCTTGAAAAATAGCCATTGTACCATTCTGGTCAGTTTGACCCCAAACTTTTCCTAATCATTCCAAATGAATTTTCATGAAATTGGTACCGAAAGGGCGTTAGAGTAATTTAGCGTAACCAAGTTCCCGAACTCATTTTCTCTGGTTCGCAGAAATAAATTAGTTCTCCCGCTAATTTATTTAGGTTCCTGATCGACCTACCAATAACGATTAGTGGCGACTCCAAAATTAAAAATCATTTAAACCAAAACCAAAGTTGCGATTCGGTAGGACTTGGGAGGGTCCGCGTTAGGTTAGTTAATCTAATTAACTTGATAATCCATTAACCTTTAAGAAATATGTCGAAATTATTTTTCGGGTCGCGACAACACTTACATTGGTTTTTCTGAGTTGCAGGTTCAAGAGAAGTCCCAAGATGGAGGAAACAACTCAAACGACCTTCTTCGGACCAGAGGATTATGAAAAAAAAAAGGATCTACGAGAACGATTACCTGTCGATACACCAGTTCATAATCACTGACTCTTGAAACATTCTTATTTCCCCAGGGAATTCTGGCCACGGCAGGTCAGGTAGGTATCTCTTATCCTAAAAAACTTTCTCATCCACCGAGTCGTGATGATCGGTAAACTGCATTATCGACGAAGATTCATGAAATAGTTTCATTTGCATTCCCGTTCAAAAAATCTCTCCAAGGATGCTCAGGCAGATTTGAAACATACACGTGATATGATCTCTTGCGTAGGGACTAATTTTTGAGGAAGTAAAAAATGAATCTTCAAATGAGGATGATTAGGCATATCAGGTTGGAGTAATCCAAAATCTGAGAGGCAAACCACGCCCAAATACATCCCTACACACTTGAGAGATGAATGAGAGAAAGGCGAAATAAAAAGGACCTTTGTCCGTAAACGTAGGGACCATTTGCAGTGGTTACATGGATTGGGACGATAAAAGTCATGTTCATTTCTTTATCCTAAACACATAACAACCCTTTGCTAACCCATTTTGAGCCTATAAAGGGAGAATTCAAAAATAACCTTGTCAAGAACCACCCCATACCGGGGCAATTTGGAGGTCGATTAGTTGATTCCTAGGAGAAAAGATCAAGGTAAGACTTTATTGTGCTAACTTGCATCAACCTTTTCGTGGTAACTTCAGGTGATATCCCATAAAGGTCCGAAACCTCAAAGTGAAGGAGAGCAGTTCATTCCTCTATCCTACACACTTTATCTTTTGATGAGCCAATTTGAGCCTTCAAACCTTTATTTCAAAACCCGGTTGGTGATCACCTCCCTACACTGGGGCAATGCATATGAATGGCCAATAAAAAAACAAGGCACTTGTTGAAAGCAGGGCCAAAGTTCATTATTGAAGAAGAACAACAATTCTCGAAAACCAGTCAAAGGGAAATACGACGAAAATGTCAAAAGGCAATGGGCTGATAAAAGCAAAGTACCTGGTAAAAGCAAGGCCAAAGCTTTTAATGAGGAACAAAAGCCATGATACTCGAAATATAAATAAAGTGTCAAAAAGGAAGCCTGTTGGCAGACAAGTGACAAAAACAGAGAAAACATGGAGCTTAGTTGAATATAAGTATCCAGAGAACCTTTGGGGGGGCTCAAGATATAGATTTAGCCCCCAGCAGTTACGACAGTTGGTAATGATGCAAAGGTGATCACCAACATATGGTACCCCTCACTCAAAAAATGGCATTTTCGAGCCCACCCTGAACCAATGTTACAACCTATCCTAAAAGCCTCTCCTGATTAAAACGTTTCAGATCTATTTGAGATTTCACACAAGACGCTATTGCCTAAAGGAGTAAGTGCAATCTGGTCTTATCTGATCTTTAAGATTATGGACTTGTAAACCCGAAGAAGTAGCTTTTAAAATGGTGATTTTGTTCTAAAAAAACCTAAAGATACCTATCCATTGCGTAAGCCTTTGACTAAGCCTACATTACAGTCCCTTACATACCAATTGCATAAGACCTTCTCTGATCAATCAGGTTGTATACACTACAAATAGTCCCGAAATTCTTGACATATGTTTCGAATGTTAGTCTGAGTGTTTCTAGAAATCTTCCCTAGTGGGAAAGCAAAATCTCTCAAAAATGGATATCACGAGAAGTCCTCTCTGATGAGGATACTCCAGTTGATACGACTGATCGAACTCATTTGTTGATTTCGGACTTATTGATTCAAAATTACCCTAGCAAAGGATTTTCAATCACACATGTAGGTTGCAAAATCATCTTGGTTAACCATTTTATGCATCTCGCATTATTGAAACAAGTCTATATGACCAGCGGGGGCATGACTTAGGTTAAAATTTGCATATTTTGATATATCAGAATTCTTTCTAAACTTCTCATTCACCAATAGAATGATCCGGGTTTGAGTTTCTGCAGATTCTCCGGTTCCACCCAGATCCCAGAATTGCACCCTATTTGTAAAGATTAATCGAGTTCAAGATTTTACAGGATCCCAACCTTTTCATACTTTTAGATAACACCCAAGAGAGTGGGTCACTTCCATGTGATTGTTTATTAAACAAAGTCCTTGATATAGACACCAAGTCCTTCACACAGGCACCAAGTCCTTCATATAGGCACCGAAGCCCTTGATATAGGCATAAAGTCCTTGATATAGGCACCCAGTCCTTCATACAGACACCAAAGTCCTTGATACGGGCACAAAATCCTTCTTACAGGCATTTCCATGGGGCGACCTACCATACGGCTCAAATCTTAATCCAATTTTGATCAGTAGAATCCTTTAATTAGGAATCTACCATGGAGCGACCTTCCATACGGGTCAAATCTCTATCAAATTTTAATCAGTAGAATCCTTCCATTAGGAATCTACCATGGGGCGACCTAGCATACGGGTCAAATCTTTATCAAATTTTAATCAGTAGAATCCTTCCATTAAGAATCTACCATAGGGCGACCTACCATACTGGTCGAATCTTGATCAAATTCTAATCAGTAGAATCCTTTCATTAGGAATCTACTATGGGGTGACCTACTATACGGATCCAAGTTCAATAACCCTAAGGTTTTCTTATAATGAATCCTTAGGTTTCCATTCCACTTTTGAAGTGAGCGGTCAACGACGGCTGCGGGGCAAACAAGTAAGCCTCAGGTAGCTAACTCTCCCTCTCTATCCCATATCAGAATGAACCGAAGGCAATATTGGACTGAGGCTTTCACGAAAGAAAGTAGAGTTGGATGTCACGACTTTTCATTTTCCCAGTAGAGTCGGCTAGACATCAAGTGTCCTCTTGTCTTTGAGCATGATATCTCACGAGACCCCTCTCAAAGAGGGGCAACTGTTGACACTTGAATTTTGGCCAATTTTATTTTTAAAATTTTTTAGAAAATCCATAAAAATTCATAAAATTAAAAGATCAACTTTGGGGACCTTAGCCTAGCCTAGGGAATCAATTTTGAGCAAAAAATAATTTTTCATATTTTTAGTATTTTTTTAGCATTTTATCTTAACAAATTCATACAAAAATCCATAAAAAATGAGAAAATATCAAAATCAACTTTGGAAGCCTTGGCCAAGTCTAAGGATCCAATTTCTAACAAAAAATAATTTTTATTAATTTTCGCATTTTTAATATTTTTCTTATATTAGGAAAATACCAAAAAAAAAAAGAAAAACAGAATTTTTGGCCACAAAAATAGGAAAAAATATTCAATATTTTTATTTTAAATCCCTTTTCATGTTGGCCATCACAAATTCGAAAAATCCAATTCAGGGTCATGTGTTCCTTCATGAGAATAATCTCGAATCGAGCAAAAAAAATCCAGTTTGAGTCAATTTATTTTCATTTTTCAATTTTAAGAGTTGTGACATTGTCCTCTAATAGTCCAAATTTTCATATTAGCCCGATTGTACCCGGAGTGTCTCAATTTTGCAAAAGGGCCTTAGTCGAATTTTGCAATTTTCAATTTAGCCCAAGTTAACCAAAAATGAAATTAAAATTTTTCCGGGGCTACCCATGAAAATCAAAATCCATCACGCTATGCTTTTTAGCATTCTAAATCTGTTCGTGAGAGTGTTCTGGTCCATTTTGGCCGTTTAAGCTTTGGAATGCTCAAAATTCGATTTCAAGTCAAACCCATAATTTGGAGTTTTTGTGCCATTTCAATTGAATTTTTCATGAAAACCATACTTTCAAATGTGATTCATTGTGGGAAATCCATTTATGGCATCAATTTTACCAAAAAAGGTTTAATTTTGGCTTAAATTGACCTTTTTTTCGGTTGGTCGGATTGTCGGGTCAAGCCGACCCGACCCATGACTCGGCTACTATCCACCTTCATCCTCCCACGATGCACGCATGAAGGAGAGGAGCCGGGGGGCAGCTTTTCTAAAGAACAAAGAGGGAACAAATGCAAAAAAAAAAGGAAGGCAATGGAAGCTTTTTAGTTTTTTGAGCTATTGGATGAGAAAGTTCCAAGGGTGTAGAGTCCCATAGGCGAGCAAGTTCATCAAGATAATAGGGGATTCCACCATTTTTTGGCAGACAAAAGGAGGGGAGAAAAGAGGGGGACAATGGCTGGTTTTTGAGAGGAGCTCGGGTTGGCCAACAGGGGGTTTTCGCGAGCAATTTTAGTGCACACCGAGAGGCTCCACAAGCGACCACCACCCAACCAAGATATATCTACACACCACCTACTTACCGAGCCATCATCGACGTCCATCCGCCACCTGAGTCGCGGGAAAAGGTAATGCAAATACCCCTCCGCGACTGTTTTTCTCTGGGGTCAAACGGGACCAAACCAACCATGTTTACACATGCCCACATGCTTATTACATCTCCTTTGCAGTATTTCGTGCTTCGGCTTCATCTATAACGCTCCGGATATATGATTTCTAACAATGCGCATAACGTGTTTGATGAAATGCCTCGGGTGGTTCAAACCCCCGACTTTGAACCTGTTTTGCGTGGTGATTTCAGGTGATATTTGGTCGTTGTTTTGCTCAAATGCATTCTACATGTGTAGATCTTCGTTTTGATATGCTGTGATGCCCCTGGTTACGGCCGAGGTGTGAGATATGATTTTCCAAAGTTGCCTCATTAGTCTGATTAGAATCTGGAAATTCAATCTGGAAATTTTGCCTAAGTGTTGAACTCGGTTTAACTTGCTTGCTTCGTGCTCAATTTTCATTGTCTCACCATGAGTATTTTTGGGAGATTCTTGATTGATTGTGTTTCTGGTACATAGTAGAACATGTGTATATCCTCAGTTGCCCTTGGTTCAACCTTTGAAGATAGTTACGAGGTCAGGAATACCCCACATTGACTTGGTTTGTACCCTGATTGAGTTTCAAGCAGTTCAAACCCCCGACTTTCTGAGTGATTTTCTCTCTCATCCTACATACATTTTGGGTCATTTTTGTTTCATTTTATTCCTAATATATGGCTTTTCATGTTGGTGTGTTTTTTCGCCATTTTCCATATACGATGGTCGAGTTATGAGTTTGAGAAAACGCCTCGGTAAGCTGAGAAGCTAGGGGCAATTGCTGGTTTTTTTTAAGTGTTGAGGGTAATGCAAAGGGGCTTGTTCGTGGCCCATTTTCAGCAAGGTCCTGCGACCATTTTCCAAGCCATGAAGTTTTCTTAAAAGCTCATTTCACCCTCTTTCGCACGGTATAAATGGTTCCTCCTGATTTTGTTTGTGGATCGAGATACGGGGCTTCAAAGATGCCTCAGTGAGCTCAGAAGCTAGAGCGAACCCCGGTCATTTTTGGCAAAGTGTTTGAGTGGTGCGTGAAGGCTTCTTCCCGGTATGTTTGCGATTCGTGCATTGGGTCTCTTGCTGGGAAGTTTGGCATTTTGAAAACCTTGTGTTACGTAGTTCATCTAACACTGAACTTTTTTTCCAAAAGGGTGCGCGAGATGGGAGATTTTTGAGCTTGAAAACAGGCGCATAGCCTGTCTATGCGCTTAGGTTCAAGCCTAGGTCCCCTGAGCTACTCGGGTTCACACATTCGGGCGATCTTCCCTTGATTCTCCCATGCACGTGTTGTTATTTTATTACTTTCTACTATTCCTTGCATGTTGTAGTTTGCGTCAATGCGTGTTTCTGCTGCTGGGTGTGTTCGAGATGCTCGAAAATAACGCATTAAAATGCCTCCATGAGCAGCCTCTTTGACAAAAAAAAAACTAAGTTTGGTGAGGCAATCAACATCGGTTTTTTCCGTGGGTTTTCGGTCATGCTTTGGTGCGTTTTACTCGCATATCTCTGATCCGCGTCGTTCCTGGTATATTGTAGTTTGTATCGATGTATGGATTTCCCGTTGAGTGTTCCCGAGGAGTCGGAAATTAGTGCGAGAAAACTCCTTGATGGGATGTTTTGTCGATAATATAAAAAAATAAAAAACTACGTCGTTTTAGACCGGTCCGGGACCCATACGGTATGGGCTGAGCGTCCTAGCGCCGCGGACCAGGTTGACCGACCCGGTCCGAAAAATATAAAAACAAATTGAAAAAAATAAAAAAATAAAAAAATAATATAAAAATATATAAAAATATATAAAAAAAAATAATTTGACCTAGAAAAACATAGCCCCTTTGGTCAATCTGATGTAAACCATTCCAAATCGTCCTTGAACCTAATTGACATATTTTCTAGGCCTTCCTAAGACTTCATTAGGCCCGCCTCAACTTGTTTTGATGTGATTTCTCCTTGCTTGGATTCCTTGATTATGCATTTTATTTTCATGATTGTGAATAATAGGATAGGTTATCCCATCTACATGAACCCATTAGACCCTTAGAGCCTACCTTACCCAATCCCGCCTGTATGAATTCCTTAAATCAGAAATCCTCTCAACTTCGGTACTAAAAGGGCATCAACGGCAATATTGGCGTAACTAAGTCCCCGATCTCAAATCTCTAGTTCCGTTAGAGTCGTATGACTATTCCCATCGTCCAACGAGGTTTCCGATCTACCTTCCCTAAATATTGATGGCGACTCTAAATGCATGTACCCATATCCGAATGTCACCCGACCACACTCAAGTTCGAATTCGATAACCCGCCGCGATTTGGTATGGGTTTGGGAGAGCCTGGGCTAAGTTTGCTTCGCTCTAGAGGCAACTTAGCAATCCACCAGCCGATTGCCGAATTCGCGAAGATCGGGTCGCGACAGCTGGCGACTCTGCTGGGGACTTAGTTTTAACCCATTAGAGGACTTGAGCCGATCAAAAAGTTGGGTGATTTCTAGCATGTTTTTTTTGTGCAGGCGTTGTTGAAGGTGAGGTAAGTCCAGTAATTGAAGGTGTTAAATGTTCTTGCAGATGGGAGTTATAAGGGGAGGAGTGATTGCTGACGTGTTTTATGTAGGGTTGGAGTTTGGGGTTGTTCGTTTATTTCCTGCTAATTAGAAGCGCTATTTGATATTAACTGCTGTGCATGTCCTGCATGCTTTGAGGATCACGAAACCTGCACACACAAGTGCCTAAACCCAAGCCGCGAAACACTCTTTTTAGGTCACCATAGATAGGGATAGATATGCAAAGCTCTCGCGTTTGATTGCGCCTGGGCTAACAATATTTGATCCCGCTCGCTATCTAAATTGATGATTCTTCCCACTTGATGTTGGATCGCGTTTATGGGCAAAGTCGTTAAATCATATAGTGGGAGCCTTTTAGGTCCATACCATATCCCTTCTTTTATTTTCTAAAGTCAACTCCTCATTTGTCTCATGCGCATGTGAATTGGATGGTTGGTATACCTAAAACAAAAAATAAAAAGGTCTGGTTGGTAAGGCTTTCTTACTTTTAGCTTGTAATTCACTTTCATACGCTTTAAGTTTCACATACAATGCATCTCATACATAATTTCATGAGTGAGTCGTCACCTTGATGATTGTTCTGAAAGCCATTTTAGGATAGAAAGATAATTTTCTACGCACTTTAAACTTTTTGGATGTTGTATTTCTGCACCGTCTTCATCCCATTTAGACTTGATGTATTAGGGATCTTTTGGGATGTATTCGCACATTTTTAAGCTCTTCTTTGAGATTTTTAGATAGGGTGGCAATGACTTTCATTCCAATCATTGAAGGATCCTAGCCAATTGCATAATTGTTTTTGGGAGAAATCCGAATAAAAATCCTCTGACAGACTTCTTTTGGTCAAATAAGAGACTTTAATCCTTATTTCACCAAAAGAAAATATGGAATTGGGTTAGTACATTCACATTGCATCTTCATTATAACCCGTGGTAATTCATTTTAGCACATTCTTACATATTCATGATAGATAGGGAAATCGGATATTAAAGTCATCTCAGTCCCACGCAAGAAGCTCACAGTATGGTGGAGCCGTGTCAACCCGACTAACCGGCCTATGTTGAAAAGCGCTTAGGGTGCTTAGTGGATCTCATCAAGGTGAACTATCAACCTACCCTCATTCAGGCCTTAGTAAGGTTTTGGGATCCAGATACCGTGACTTTCAACATTCGAGGACTAGAGATCACACCTACCCTAGAAGAGTATATAGCGATCATCGGACTAGAGTTTGACGACCACATTGTGTAGCTAGTATTGGGGAAAGACTCCACCCTAGCCTTGTCCAAATTTCTGCGCCTCAAGACCACAGAAATTGAGAAAGTCCTCAAATCCAACTCTAGTAAGTTCACCCTCTCCTTCCTATTTGACAACTACTCCTCTCTCCCAATTAAAGCTGGTTTTAAACCAGCTAGAATATTCATCTTGGCCTTCTTCGCTTTCGTCCTCTTCCCTATTTGCCAGACTACCTTCGATCCTTCAATAGTCCACATCGTCAAACAAGCGTGCTATTGTTGGAATTACTCCTATATGATTCTTGCTGAAACCTTCCTTTCCTTAAATTGTTTTCAATCTACCTAAAGGGGTACATTCCAAGCGTCCAACGGTCTCCTTTACATGTGGTTCACTTCACACATTAAAACCTTTAACCTTCGCGTTGGATGCTATGAAATCAGTCGACACATCCACTCGCTTGGTTCCTTCTTGAAATGTCAATCCTCTGTCCACAAGCTACCCTTCAAGGACTGGAAGAAAAAACTAGAAGACTTAGAGCCAAAACAGCTTTGTTGGCGCCTAATTTGGACTAGGATCTTAGAAGCCCGCGTCACAGGAGCAGATGGAAACGCTATTCCCTTGCTAGGCTACACAGGTGGAATCGCCTACTATCCTATCAGGGTGGTAAGGCAATTTGGCATGCTATTAGAGATCCCGCCAGCGGTACGTCTAGGGATCTTTGCCTTTGACCTACCGCGAGGGAACTGACTAAAGAGATCAAGACAGCGTGCCAGGCTAAAATTGACCTCATTATCCACACCTTGAAGAACTCTCCACTACAGGACGTAGAGTGGCTAGATTACCTGGATGACGAGATGAACATTCACCGAGCGTCCAAGGAATACATCAAGTTATTCAAGGAGTACCGACAATCCTTCGTCGAGCCATATGTACCGGACTACATCGTCCCGCACCTGCCCGGAGTGGAGCCGTACGTACCAGAGTACATGGGGTCGCCGCCAGCTGAAGAAGACGAAGACCCACAAGAATGGAACTTGGGTGAATCGGAAATCGGTGAGGATGCCTTAGCCTCCAAGTGTCGTCGGACAGAATAGACGATTTCCCTATTTAGTTTTGATGTAGTCTTCCATTGTAATAGGCCCATGATATTTTCATGTATGATCAGTCATCGTGGTTTTCTTAAACGAATAATTATCACGGGTTATGCGTCTTCTTAACAGTATGCTCATTCACGTTTAATGAGTGGAAAGACCGTTTACATGAGCCTAAGGCTCATGATCGAGTCTTTCCGCCCATTAGCCGCGTGTGAACATAATATTGAGGAGGTTTTAGATTTCTGCACTTTCTCTCTTTACTTATGTGTTTCTGACTTGTTACTTAAAAAAAACATGTGAGATTCTGTAGTCACGAGGACCCACAGCAAGACGCGTAAAATGGAGAAAGAGCTGACTTCCAAAGTGGGTACCCTCGAGAACTAGATTAACATGATGGCCGCCATGATGGCAGAAATGAAAGCGATGATGACAGCCGCATAAGGAAAGTCCCTAATTACACTTGAGGTTAATCCTACAACTTCTACTTACTCGGACACCAACTAGACTACTAGCACTGAATCTAAGAAGGAAGCACCCCGTAAGGCCCCACCAGTTGTGATTGACTTGGAGAAGGAGAAGAGAGAGAAACCCCCGGCTAAGACTGAGGAAGGCGCGAGAAAGCTTGCGAAGATCGAGGAATGTTTGAGTAGCCAAGGCTACGAGTTGGCTTGGTTCGACAAGATTTCACCACTGGCTAAGATAGAGGTTCTAGCTGGATACAAAGAATCAGAGTTCGTAAGGAAGTATGATGGGATAGGTTGTCCCCGGGCTCACTTAAAGTACTACTTGCGCAAGATGGCGCATTATTCTGACCACGTCCCGCTGTTAATGAATACGTTCCAAGAAAGCTTGTCTGGTGCAGCACTGGCGTGGTTTATCGAGCTCGACTTAGAGGATTACGACGGGTGGGAGGATTTGGCTGAAAATTTCCTGCATCAGTACAAATTTAACACGGCCACGGCACCGACAAGAGAAGATCTATTAAGAACCTAGAAAAGGAGGAGTGAGACGAGACGTACCTTCGCCTAGAGATGGCGGGCGATAGTCATGCAGGTCAAACTGGCCATCCCGAAGGAGGAGCTGGTAGATCTATTTCTAAAGGCGCTACCTCTTGAATACTTTGAGAAGCTGAACATATCAGACTGTCAGACTTTCACCCACCTTGTCAAGGTGGCAGAACATCACGAATGGGCACTGAGAGATAAACGCGTACCATAACCATCGTTTAAACGATCGTACCTGGCCAGGAGAGAACGTAGGCGACGTTGCCTTCGTGTCAAACCCCCCGAAACCGAAGAAGTTTCCAAAATCCACCCCCACTCTGGGTGGAACGTCAGGATTAGCTTTGAAGAAGTTCGAAGCGAAGAAGAAAGCTCCATCGTCTTTCACACCACTTCCCCGTCCTCTGTCAAAACTATTGCCCATGCTGCTAGAGGGGCACCTGGTTGCCAAAGAGCCCCTAAGGTCGAATCCGCCAAGGTTTCCTAGGTTTAACTGTTGGATTCCGAAATCAGATCATTAACGCAAGTGCACGCTATCGAACAAGTAATAAAGGGTAAATAGGGTTGTCGATCCCACAAGGACTGATCAAAGACATATATCGAGTACTAAACTGTCTCAAACCACTATTATTCAGAAAATCTAAATTAAGGGATCCAACTAAATTAAGAAAGTAAACTAAAACACGCAAATTTAACTTGATTAGAACTTCACTGATAGATAGCCTAGGGTATACAATTTCACTCAACAATTAATCTCAAGTCAATCCCTCTTCTTCAGTATTATCGAATGGCTATGTTGTTAATCTAGAATTCTAAAATCTCCCTATACCTCTTCCGAGCGTCAATAGGAACGTATTCTCGAGTAAATAATCGTTCACTCTATTCCTAGGCAAGCGACTTTTGAGAACCCATTATGAACCAATTCTATTTGATTACCTAAGGCAATTGGGTATATTCCTATCCCTTTTGCTAATAATCTCGTCTTCCGACTAAGATTAACTTAGGTTATTTCTACCACGGCTAAATCTAGGGTTCCTCTCCCGAGTTCACCTAAATTACCAATTAAAATCAACTGGTGGCCAATCAATTAACAAGCATTAAGCGTAGATAGAGATAAACAACGAGAATTCATTCAATAATATCAAAGAAGAGTTCACAACTATCGATCAACTGTCAAGATCCATTGTAACCCTAGAATAACAAACTAGTTCATACTAACACCAAGAAAACACATCATCCGAAAAAGACAGAATAATATCAACATTCAAGAACAAAAGATGAGAAAGAATGAAGCTTGGTCGTCAAACTCGAGCTTCGTCTTCTTCGATCCTCGCTCTCCTCTTGCTGTCAAGAAGTTTCTGTCGTCTTTTCTCCAATCCGTGATGTCTATCCTCCAAGGAGTTGTTCTCTCGTTCCCCCCTCAAATTGCCGTCGAAGAAAACCACCCAAAAAGATATCCTCCAAAAATCTCCTAGGGTTATCCTCTCTTTCCTATTTTATCACCTTTCAAATATTCCATCAAAATCTCCTAGAATATAATATCCTTAATCCCTTCAAAATAAGAAAATCAAATTCTAAAAATATCCAAACATAATCTTCTAATAAAATCTTCAAGCCACAGCAATAGGAGAAGCTTGCCCGTCGCGCGTTATTGTCAGCGTGCAGACGGATACGTCCGTTTGTCAGATGGATGCATTCGTCTCGGTTCTGTATTCAGCCACAGATTACAGATGGATGCGTCCATGCCTCAGACGAATACGTCCATCTTGGTTCTGTCTCCAGCAACTTTGAAGCTGCAATTTTCCAAATCTTCTCATCAATGTTCTTCGCTTCATTCTTCCAAATCATGCCTAAACATAACAAGACATCATTGAGACACTCAAGTGAGAAAACACGAGAATTAAAACACAAAATCAACTAACCATGACCAAAACACTAAGTAAAACAAAAACACTAAAAACTAAATAAAACTCGAGCGACTAAACTTAATTGTCCACATTTTAGAAGCATTTAAACTATACTTTTGTAGAGTTATCATTAACGAGACCCAATCATGTGTCTACCACATGGGAGAGAAAGGGCATAACGTAGACAATTGCCTTACACTCAAGTACAAGGTGTAATCATTGATAGATGGGGGAATGCTAGAGTTCGATAAGGCAGAACCGAATATACAACAGAACCCTTTGCCAGATCATGGGAGAGTGAATGCAATATGGAGCGAAAGTGACACGAATAGGCTAGAGGTTGTGGCCAACATAGCCAAGCTGCAGGAGGTGTTGGATTTGGCCACCACGTACCCCGCTGAGAGGGAAGTCTCGAAAGAATCAAGGATGGAATGTCTAGAGAAACTGGCCACCTTAGGTATCTTGGATCGAGCTAGTGGCTCCGTAAAGAAAGGTACTCGTCCAAGGATCGACATGTCCTCCGGCGAGTTCAGATTAGAAGCCGACAACGGACGTTTGGGAGAGGCTCCATGTGAACACGAGCCAAATGACGAACGCGTCATAGGAGAATCCGATGAAGAATTGGATGACGAAGAAGTCCGCCGCAAAAGGGCGCATGAGGCTGACAAGAATTTTCTGTGAGATGCCCTCAAAAGGGAAGGCATATAGATACCTTAGGCCAGGACAACGGGGGTTACAATTATCGAGTGCTCTCCTCTGTTCCGCCAAGCTTCTTTGTCAAAACCAAAGAAATTGTCCCCAACGAGTGGGACAGCATGGATAACCATGTCAATGAAGAAGAATTGGTGGGCGCAGTCGACAAAGCAACCTCGAGTCACGACAATCTTATGAAGGAGGAGTGCAGCCCAGAGACTGAGGAATGGGTCAACAACTTAGAGAGAGGCATTGACTGTATAATGGTCGAGCTGTCGAGAATGGTAAAAAACACACGGATATCACCCGTAGAGGAGCGATGTCAGATGCTAGAATTGAGGAAAACCATCGGGTGCAGAACCGAAGACTGGCCGAATTGGAAAGACAGATCAGTGACATTGCTAATACGGTGACTGAGTTGAAGGCGATTATCGCCCGAAGAGGAAGGCGGTATCAACTCGACCAGTCGATAACATTCCCATGGAAGTTCGGAGGAAAGGGTTGCCCCTTGAATCACATCTCCCGCTATCTCAGTAGGATGGCTAGCCATCATGAGGATCATCAGATCCTCATTAGCAACTTCGAACACAGTTTGATAGGCCCGGCCTTATACTGGTATCGTTTGATAGACTTCGACTAGATTTCCAACTGGGAAGATCTTCAAGAGCAGTTCATACGGCGGTTTGAGGGCCACAAGAAATCCACAGTCACTAGGGATGATCTTGCTCGCATTACTATGGAAGAAGGTGAGGGATTCAAAATATTTGCGGAAAGGTGGGAGTTGCAGGCAAGACAGATCTTACCTCCGCTGAGTGAGAGGGAGATACCGATACTTTTCATAAAAGTCCTTCCCCAAGAATCTCTCGAGCGTATACACGCATACAGATTTCAGTCTTTCGGGCACATAGTAAGTATCGAAGTAAGGCATGAAGGCATCCTTCGAAGGAACAAGCCCGGATACAAGAAAGACCCTGACTAGGCTAATACTCCTGCGAAATTAGCATAAGCTAGCGACTACCGAAGGCGGAACGACTTTCCATCGGAGCCGATGAAGATGACTCCAGAACCATGGTGCTATGATTATGACTCGGACCACATTGACAAAGATGAACTGATCGCAGTGGTAGAGTTAAAGGCCCCCTTTGTAATCAAGCTAGACGAGGTAGATAAGTGGGAGGACACTGAAAGTAGTTCCTCTGAGCGCACGGTGATCTCCCTATCTGGTCTCGAGCTAGAGGATGGGAAGACACAGTACGACGAAAGAGTTGAAAAGGTCGTGATAAAGGTTCCTCCGCAGCAGAATATAATCCCAGAGCTGTCCCTTGGGACTATGGGACGGGTGAGATAGACGCGATTATGAGATCTGGCAGATGCTACGCCCCGAGGGAAGGGGAACCCGAAAAGAGAGGGGTATCAAAAGAGGATGGATTGAAGCTAATTCGTACGCCAACGTTACAGCTAAGAGCGTTGCAAGGTTTATTAAAAGGGATATCATCACATGGTACGAGACACCTCAGGCTATTATCACGGACAACGGGTCCAATCTAAATAACAAGGTGGTGGGCGACCTTTTTGATCGATTTAAGATCAGACACCTTAACTCTTCCCTTTACCGCCCGCAAATGAATGGAGCTGTCGAAGCAGCGAACAAGAATATTAAGAAGATTCTGGCCAAGACTACAGAGAACTTTCGAGATTGGCATAAGATGTTACCGTACGCGTTAATGGCAAACCGAACTTCGATTCGGACTTCAACCGGGGCAACACCTTACTCCCTGGTATACGGCATGGAGGCTGTCCTCCCCGTGGAAGTTAAAATCCCTTCCTTACGGATATTAGCCTAGGCCGAACTTTCAGAGGCCGAATGAATTCGGCAAAGACATGAGCAGCTGAACTTGATTGATGAAAAGCGACTGAAGGCTATATGTCACGGATAGGCGTATCAAAAGCAGGTAGCTAAGTCATTCAACCGCAAAGTGAAGCCCATAAGTATTACAGTCGAAGATTTAGTTGTGAAGAAGGCGCTCCCTAACGTTCCCCATCCCGGGGGCAAGTTCACACCGAATTATGAAGGTCCGTGCATGGTGCAGAAGGTCTTACCTGGTGGCGCTTTGATTCTCTTGAATATGGCTGGAGAAGAATTGGCAAATCCTGTAAATGCAGATGCTGTCAAGAAACACTACCATTGAATAAGACAAAGATTTGACCAATTCTCATACCTCACTGGCGTTTGTGTCATATTGGGACCCACTATATGCATTCCATGCATACACTTACATTGCATTTTCTGTGTTGCAGGGTCAAGAGAAGTCCCTAGATGGAGGAAACAACTCAAATGACCTTCTTCGGACTAGAGGATTATGAAAAAAAGATCTACGAGAAGGATTACCTGTCGATACACCTAGTTCATAATCACTGACTCTTGAAACATTCTTATTTCCCCAGGGAATTCCGGCCACGGCAGGTCAGGTAGGTATCTCTTATCTTAAAAAACTTTCTAATCCACCGAGTCATGATGATCGGTAAACTGCATTATCGACGAAGATTCATGAAATAGTTTCATTTGCATTCCCGTTCAAAAAATCTCTCCAAGGATGCTTAGGCAGATTTGAAACATACACGTGATATGATCTCTTGCGTAAGGACTAATTTTTGAGGAAGTAAAAAATGAATCTTCAAATGAGGACGATTAGACATATCATATTGGAGTAATCCAAAATCTGAGAGGCAAACCACGCCCAAACACATCCCTACACACTTGAGAGATGAATGAGAGAAAGGCGAAATAAAAAGGACCTTTGTTCGTAAACGTAGGCACCATTTGTAGTGGTTACATGGATTGTGATGATAAAAGGCATGTTCATTTCTTTATCCTAAACACATAACAACCCTTTGCTAACCCATTTTGAGCGTATAAAGGGAGAATTCAAAAATAACCCTATCAAGAACCACCCCATACCGGGGCAGTTTGGAGGTTGATTAGTTGATTCGCAGGAGAAAATATCAAGGTAAGACTTTATTATGCTAACTTGCATTAACCTTTTCGTGGTAACTTCAGGTGATATCTCGTAGAGGTCTGAAACCTCAAAGTGAAGGAGAGCAGTTCATTCCTCTCTCCTACACACTTTATCCTTTGATGAGCCAATTTGAGCCTTCAAACCTTTACTTCAAAACTCGGTTGGTGATCACCTCCCTACACTGGGGCAATGCATATGAATGGCCAAGAAAAAAACAAGGCACCTGTTGAAAGCAGGGCCAAAGTTCATTATTGAAGAAGAACAACAATTCTCGAAAACCAGTCAAAGGGAAATACGACGAAAATGTCAAAAGGCAATGGGACTGATAAAAGCAAAGTGCCTGGTAAAAGCAAGGCCCAAAGCCCTTCATGTGGAACAAAAGCCGTGACACTCGAAATATAAATAAAATGTCAAAAAGAAAGTGTGTTGGCAGACAAGTGACAAAAGAAGAGAAAACATGGAGCTTAGTTGAATATAAGTATTCAGAGAACCTTTGGGGGGCTCAAGATATAAATTTAGCCCCCAACAGTTACGACAATTAGTAATGATGCAAAGGTGATCACTAACATATCGTACCTCTCACTCTAAAAATGGCGTTTTCGAGCCCACCCGGAACCAATGTTACAACCTATCCTGAAAGCCCTTCCTGATTAAAACGTTTCAGATCAATTCGAGATCTCACACAAGAGGCTACTGCCTAAAGGAGTAAGTACAATCCGGTCTTTTCTGATCTTTAAGATTCTTGACTTGTAAACCCGAAGAAGTTATTTTCAAAATGGCGATTCTGTTATAAAAAAACCTCAAGATACTTATCCATTGCGTAAGCCTTTGACTAAGCCTACATTACGGTCCCTCACAAGACCTTCTCTGATTAATCAGGTTGTACACACTACAAATAGTCCCAAAATTCTTGACATAGGTTTCGGATGTTAGTCTGAGTGTTTCTAGAAATCTTCCTAGTGGGAAAGCAAAATCTCTCAAAAATTATCCTTCATACAGGCAAAATCTTCCCACATTGCTTTTTCTGTGTTGCAAGTTCAAGAGAAGTCGTCTCTGATGAGGATACTCCAATTGATACGACTGATCGAACTCATCTGTTGATTTCGGACTTATTGATTCAAAATTATCCTAGTAAAGGATTTTCAATCAAATATGTAGGTTGCAAAATCATCTTGGTTAATCGTTTTATGCATCTCGCATTTATTGAAACAAGTCTATATGACCCACGGGGGCATGACTGAAGTTGAAATTTGCATATTTTGATGTATTAGAATTCTTTCTAAACTTCTCATTCACCAATATAATGATCCGGGTTTGAGCTTCTGCAGATTCTCCGGTTCTACCCAGATTCCAAAATAGCACCCTCTTTGTAAAGATTAACCGAGTTCAAGAATTTACAGGATCCCAACCTTTTCAAACTTTTAGATGACACCCAAGAGAGTGGGTCACTTCCATGTGATTGTTTATTAAACAAAGTCCTTGATATAGGCACCAAGTCCTTCACACAGGCAGCGAAGTCCTTGATATAGGCACAAAGTCCTTGATGTAGGCACAAAATTCTTCATTCAGGCACCACAATCCTTGATATAGGCAACAAGATCCTTGATACATGCAACAAAGTCCTTGATATAGGCATAAAGTCCTTGATATAGGCACAAAGTCCTTCATACAGGCACCAAAGTCCTTGATATAGGCAACAAAGTCCTTGATATAGGTACAAAGCCCTTTATACAGGCACCGAAGTCCTTGATATAGGTACCAAATCCTTCATACAAGCACCAAAGTCCTTGATAGAGGCACAAAATCCTTCTTACAGGCATTTCCATAAGGCGACCTACTATACGGGTCAAATCTTAATCCAATTTTGATAAGTAGAATCCTTTCATTAGGAATCTACCATGGGGCGACCTACCATACGGGTCAAATCTCTATCAAATTTTAATCAGTAGAATACTTCTATTAGGAATCTACCATAGGGCGACCTACCATACGGGTCGAATCTTGATCAAATTCTAATCAGTAGAATTAATTCATTAAGAATCTGCCATGGGTGACCTACCATACGAGTCCAAGTTCAACAACCCTAAGGTTTTCTTATAATGAATCCTTAGGTTTCCATTCCACTTTTGAAGTGAGCTGTCAACTACGGCCGCGGGGCAAATAGGTAAGCCTCAGGTAGCTAACTCTCCCTCTCTATCCCGTATCAGAATGAACCGGAGGAAATATTGGACTGAGGCTTTCACGAAAGAAAATAGAGTTGGATGTCACGACTTTTCAGTTTCCCAGTAGAGTTAGCTAGACATCAAGTGTCCTCTTGTCTTTGAGCGTGATCTCTTACGAGACCCCTTTCAAAGAGGGGCAGCTGTTGACACTTGAATTTTAGCTAATTTTATTTTTACAAATTTTTATAAAATTCATAAAAATTTATAAAATTAAAAAATCAACTTTGGGGACCTTAGCCTAACCTAGGGAATCAATTTTGAGCAAAAAATAATTTTTCATATTTTTAGTATTTTTCAGCATTTTATCTTTACAAATTCATAAAAAAAATCAATAAAAATGAGAAAATTACAGAATCAACTTTGGAACTCTTGGCCAAGTCTATGAAACCAATTTTGAACAAAAAATAATTTTCTCTATTTTTCGCATTTTTTTAATATTTTTCGTATATTAGGAAAATACCCAAAAAATCAGGAAAAACAGAATTTTTGGGCCCAAAAATAGGAAAAAATATTCAATATTTTTATTTTAAATCCCTTTTCATGTTGGCCATCACAAATTCGAAAAATCCAATTCGGCGTCATATATTCCTTAATGAGCATAATCTCGAATCGGGCCTAAAAAAATACAATTTGAGTCAATTTATTTTCATTTTTCACTTTTAGGAGTTGTGACATTGTCCTCTAATAGTCCAAATTTTAATATTGGCCCAATTGTAATCAAAGTGTCTCAATTTTGCAAAAGGGCCTTAGTCGAATTTTGCATTTTTCAATTTAGCCCCCAAGTTAACCAAAAATGAAATTAAAATTTTTTCAGGGCTACCCATGAAAATCAAAATCCATCACCCTATACTTTTTAGCATTCTAAATCTATTGGTGAGAGTATTTTGGTCCATTTTGGCCGTTTAAGCTTTGGAATGCTCAAAATTCGATTTCGGGTCAAACCCATAATGTGGGGTTTTTATGTTATTTCAATTGAATTTTTCATGAAAACCATATTTTCAAATGTGATTCATCGTGGGAAATCCGTTTATGGCCTCAATTTTACCATAAAAAGGTCTAATTTGGGCTTAAATTGACCTTTTTTCGATCGGTCGGATTGTCGGGTCAAGCTGACCCGACCCATGACCTGGCTACTATCGACCTTCTTCCTCCCAGGATGCACGCGTGAAGGAGAGAAGCTGGGAGGCAGCTTTTCTGAAGAACAAAGAGGGAATAAATGTCAAAAAAGGAAGGCAATGGAATCTTTTGTCTTTTGAGCTATTGGATGGGGAACTTCCAAGGGTGTGGAGTCCCCTAGGCGAGCTAGTTCATCAAGATAATAGGGGATTCCACCATTTTTTGGCAGACAAAAGGAGGGGAGAAAAGAGGGGGACGATGGCTAGTTTTTTAGAGGAGCTCGGGTTAGCCAACAGGGGGTTTTCGCGAGCGATTTCAGAGCACACCGAAAGGCTCCACGAGCGACCACCACCCAACCAAGATACACCTACACACCATCTACCTAACAAGCCATCACCGACGTCCATCCGCCACTTGAGTCGCCGGAAAAGGTAACGCAAATACCCCTCCGCGACTGTTTTTCTCTAATTTGAGTCTTTTTGCCCGATTTGGTTTTATTTGATTCTGGGGTCAAACGAGACCAAACCAACCATGTTTATACATGCCCACATGCTTATTACATCTCCTTTGTAGTATTTCGTGCTTCGGCTTCATCTATAACGCCCCGGATATATGTTTTCTAACAATGGGCATAACGTGTTTGATGAAATGCCTCGGGTGGTTCAAACCCCCGACTTTGAACATGTTTTTCGTGGTGATTTCATGTGATATTTGGTCGTTTCTTTGCTCAAATGCATTCCACATGTGTAGATCTTCATTTTTATATGCTGTGCTGCCCCTGGTTACGACCGAGGTGTGAGATATGCTCTTTCAAAGTTGCCGAATTAGTCTGATCAGAATCTAAAAATTTTGCCTAAGTGTTGAACTTGGTCCAACTTGCTTGCTTCGTGCTCATTTTTCATTATCTTACCGTGAGTATTTTTGAGAGATTCTTGATTGATTGTGTTTCTGGTACATAGTAGAACACGTATATATCCTCGGTTGCCCTCGATTCAACCTTTGAGGATAGTTACGAGGTCGGGAATACCCCATAATTGCTTGGTTTATGCCCTAATTGAGTTTCAAGCTGTTTAAACCCCCGACTTTCGAGGTGATTTTCTATCTCATCCTACGTACATTTTGGGTCATTTTTGTTTCATTTTGTTCCCAATTTATGACTTTTCGTGTTGGTGTGTTTCTTCGCCATTTTCCATAAACGAGGGTCGAGTTATGAGTCTGAAAAAATGCCTCAGTGAGCTGAGAAGCTAGGGGCAATTGCTAATTTTTTTTAAGTGTTGGGGCAATGCGAAGGGGCCTATTCGTGGCCTGTTTTCAGCACGGTCGTGCGACCATTTTCTAAGCCATGAAGTTTTCTTAAAACCTCATTTCAACCTCTTTCGCATGGTATGAATGGCTCCTCTTGATTTTGTTTGTGGACCGAGATACGGGGCTTCAAAGATGCCTCAGTGAGCTCAGAAGCTAGAGGGAACCCTGGTGCTTTTTGGCTAAGTGTTTGAGCAGTGCGTGAAGGCTTCTTCTCGGCATGTTTGCAATGCGTTGTCGCGACCTGAAAATTATAATAAGTTTAATTTCGGGTGAATGGATTATTAGGTTAATTAAATTAACTAACCTAACGCAGACCCTCTCAAGTCCTACCGAATCGCAACATTGATTTTTTTTATTCAAATGGTTTTTTGATTTTGGAGTCGCCACTAATCGTTCTTGATAGGTTGATTAGAAGCTTAAATAAATTAGCGGGAGAACTAATTTATTTCTACGAACCAGAGATTCTGAATTCAGGGACTTGGTTACGTTAGATTACTCTAACGCCCTTTCGGTACCAATTTCATGAAAATTCATTTGGGGTGATTTGGAAAGATTTTGGTCAAACTGACCAAAAGGGCAAAATGGTCATTTTTCGAGGTTCGGGAAGTGAAAATAGATCAAACTAGTTAAATGTGATCATTTCCTATTTTTCACAATTTCTGAATTTTTTTTAGTTTTTTAGAATTTTTATGATGATTTTTTATGAACTTTTCATTTTCATTTTATTATTATTATTTTATTTATTTATTTATATTATTTATTTATTTTCATTTTATTTTTTATTTTAATTTGATTTTTTTTTCGAATTTTTAAGTACTGTTAATAATTTTTATTTTTGTTTTGTTTTGTTGTTGTTTTTTGTTGTTTTTGTTTTGTTTATTATTATTATTATTATTATTATTATTATTATTATTATTATTATAAAAAATGATGACCAAAGCCCATTCTTCATCCTCGCTCAACTGGCCCAAAACACAACAAAATGAGGCAAGAGTCTAGCACTAAGGCCCAAATTTCATTGCTAGCCCAAACCGACTAAATCCATTTGAGCCTACCAAGCGAGGATTCAAAAAGTCAATTTCAGCACAAAATAACCAATCCAAATATGATTAGAGCTAGACCTATCTAAGCTACAGCCACCTTACGTTAATGACACAAGCATCAAGAAAATTTTTTCCAACTTTCAGTCAACTCAGAACCAGTCACACACCATAAACTAGTACTCTGACACCGCCGCATCAACAAGAGGAAAGGAAACACACAATCGAAAAATAAAACCGTGAACTGCATCTAAAATAGGAAAAAAAAGCAACGAGAAAACACCCACATACCTCTATTTGCCCTGGTTGCGCGTCAACCAGACTCCGACATCAGGGACTTCCTGAGCCAGAAGTAAAATTTCCTCTGCGGCTCGCGGATCTTGGAGACCCATTTGTCATTGATAGATAGGTCATCGATCGGAGCCGTCTCTTTCGGACTACAGTCCAGCCGTCAGTCGTACTCGTCCCATTGCTTGATGATTGAGTCCAAAATTTACGCCATGGCTTGGGCGACTCGTCGAGTATGCCGTGAGGAGATGACAAGCTCGTGGACACTATTTCTTTTATTTCGAACTCGAAGCCTCGCCACTTGTCATGTAGCACCCATAATTCGCACAAACACGGCAGATATATATCTCATTTGGATAACTTCTCAGAGAGGGTGTTGGCAAGACCGGTGATGGTGGCGCGGGGTTGAATATGAGCTCCAATTTCTCCATCGGCGACGGTCAGGGAGCCTTTCGAGTTCCGTCTTATGGTTCTTCTTCTTCTTTCACTGATGGCAACGTCGTTGGAGGTGTTGGGGTCGAGAGGGAGCTGTAGAGCCAATCCGGGACTTTCTCCTTCACCATCGCCATGGACGCGCATGCAGGCGAAACGCGAACGATGACGAAGGGAAAGAGATCTGACGCCGGGGCCGAGCTCCTCCTAGGAGCTCTCAAGAGACGATGATTCGGGCATCCTCGGAAGCGTCACTTGTCGACGGGAGTGAAGGGCCGCAAAAACCTCTCCAAACACAATCTTCTTGGTTTCGAGCTTCGCCAAGTCCAGAATATTCCGCATCATCTTTGCCCACGCGCACGCTTGGCTCTACTTCGATGACGGTCGTGGAGTAGAATCAGGCTGCTGCCGCCCACATTTCTCTGGGCCGACGATTCCTTCGAGGGATCGGTTGCCGGGATTTGCAGGGACTCCGACAGCATCAACGTCGACGGCTTTGCCTTGAAGCAGCCTCCTCTACCCTTGCCCTTTGTCATGACCTGAATGTGACTTAGTCTCTAACGTGCACATGCATGAATGGATCTTGAAGTTATAGTAGATGCGAGGATGCAACTGCTATGATGGAGCAAGTTCTGGAAGCAGATTCATCGCATGCCACCTTGAAGTTGCTCAACCAATTCTTCGACCGAAGCGTTCTCCACGAACTTGATGCAATCTCCTTGTTCCCTTATTATCACCCATATTCCTTGATATGGATACCTTCGTCAACAACTTCTTCGCAAGCGTCCTCGAAAGGGAACTCATAAGTTCCCTTCTGGTCACCACGTACGGGAGCTTTACCCAAGGCTTGAACAGTTCCAGCATAACCATAAGAAGGATTACCAGAACTAACAACCTTCGTCAATTTGTCTGCATGCTTTTGAATGGATGAAACAACATGACCAAATGACACAGCTTGAGTCCATCCTTAATGACTTCAAGCTTCCGAGGACAATGAACACGATGCACGGTCCCACGATACTTGCACTTGGCGCAAACTCTTGATCGCGTCCTTGTTCATCAGGCGAAGCAGAACTCCAGGTGCGTTGGTGTTTAGCAACTTGAGTAAGCTCCACCTCATGCTGATGCTGGGCAGCTAAGTCATCGTCTGCTTCTGGAGAAGCAAGAGTAGGACGCCCTGCAAAATGAAGATTCAGATTTCCAGCCAGCTTTTTGCTTTGCCATAACTTGCTTGTTCTTCCCCTCCACCCCACTCTCCGGGTGCATTCTCCACTTTTTTTTCTTTCTTCATGCTGGTGTCTTTCTCTGGAACAGCAATGAGAGGCCACCGAAGGACCCGACTACGCCCTCTCTTTTCAAGGCGCAACCAGCAATACCCAAAAGACCAACCAGAGGGAGAGTCCGTCTAGAAGCAGAAACCCCCCATCTTCCTTTTGTGCGTTCCCCCCCAAGGGTCCCCGAGAGAAACCCTTTTCCGAAGATAAAGAGTGGAGGGCTGATGAAATGAAATGTCAATGATGATCTTCCGAGCTACCAAAAAATGGCAAGCTGGCGTAACTAAGTAGGGATATGTGAATGGATTCGGGGAATAGAGAGAGATGGTGAAGAAGAAGAAGCGGCCCCGATGACGGCGTCCTCGATGGAAAGAAAACAGAGTCCCTGGCGTCCGAGGTTCTCCTCTAAAAACTCGATTCGTCTTGTCCTCACGGCGTGCATCCAGTAGGGTCGAGAACCCACTGTTGCTCCCTCTCCCTTTTTCAATGATGCCCCTTTTGCTTTTGTGTCTCTCCTTTTAACCGAAAGCTCACCCTTCTCTTTTTTCTTTTCATCATCACCATCGGCACTATCTTGTGAGACACTATTGCTTCCTGCATTACTTTAATCCATTTTACCGAGTAAGTTTGATTATCTTTTCACGTGAGGGTCTTACTATGAACATATTCCCGCTTGGGGCTCGTGTGCTTCTGTATTCCAAAGTCTTTTTTATCTTGTTCCAAGGGCGGGTGATGTCTCAGCAGCGGTGGCGGGAAACTTCTAAACGCCGTAACTGGCTTGGGTATGGTGGATTGTCTCAAGGTGCTGCGACGGATGGGCCTCACTGGCTTCAAGTATCACAGATAAGTGTCATGGATTGGTGACGACGCGGGGCGGCTATGAGTGGTGATGGAATTAACCCAGAGGCTAAGAATTAACGCTTAAGAAGCACTGGGGTCCAACAGCTTCGTAGGACTATTTGCTTGTCTCCTCCACGTGTGTCCAAGAGAAAATTGTCTAATATGAGCCTGATTTGAGAGAGAGTCCTCCCTTTTTTACTTTTCTTTTCCACACACCCTTACGTGTAGATTCCACCAGCCCCCACTTATTCTCCTGTTCACCGAAAGTGTCCTCCAGCTGCCTCACCAATGATGGCCTCCTTCTTTAATCCCGCGAAAGGAGAGGATCCTCGATGGCAAGCGGAGGCGTGGTTGTCCAGTAGCGTTTGATGACTCGCCCTTTCTTATTTATTGGAAACTTTGTGGAATTCCATCTTGTTCTTGAACCCACAAGGCCAGTTTTACGTGCTTGGGGGTGTTTGTACAGGGATGCCGTTCCCTTCCCATTGACGCCAACCTTTTGGACAATTAGAAATCCAACCCTGTATGTGTCATCAGCAAATTCTTCCACCTCTTCGTTAACTGCTGGCTCTCGTTCGAGAAGTTGGTTACATGAAAACGCCAAGATTTCAAATCCTTTATCCATATCCCTTCCCTCACGGTCATGGGATCCCGATATCATGCATGTACCAAATGTAGTCGCCGAAACAAATGTTAGGGCACCCTAGAAGTCAAAAGAGGCCATTGCTCGAGTGTAGACAAAAAATTTTTCGACCACTCTATTTCGATATTCCTCAATTCGGTAATCATCTTCCATGCCTGAAACTCGGGATCTTCGTGTTGCGCAAGATCTCTAAAGTTGCCTTCGTTCATGCACATACCTCCAAACGAATGGATGGACCGACAATGGTCTCAGACCATCACTTGCAAAATTCGCGAGTCGCCAGGGCTCTCATGGTAGGGGTTCTTTGATGTAGTAATTCTCGTGACTGAGGCCTCGTGACAACGTGTTCTCGTCGTCGATGTAGAAAAATAAATATGGAACGCATGGAGAAATATTTCAAATAATGACTTGAACTCAAAAAACCGAACGCAATAACAGAAAATGCACCATCAAGCCATTGAAAAATTTGGACTATTAGAGGATAACGTCACGACTCCAGAAATGCAAAAATCGAAAATTATAGAGCTAAAATGAACTTTTCATGATTTTTTCAATTAGTCTAAAAAAATGAGATTAACAAAGAAATTCCCTATTCTAGACCAATTTTTGCAGACTTTCTTCAGCCAAAATGAAGAGAAAATTAAAAGAAAAGTATTGACTATTTTTTTTGTATTTTTCTGGCCTCAAATGCTATTTATTTATTAAATATTTCCCTAATTTCTAAAAAATATTAAAAAATGCAAAAAAAATGAAAAAAACTTTTTTTGATCCAAATTGGTTCCTTATGCTTGGCCAAGGTCCTCAAAGTTTATTTTTTAATTTTATGGATGTTTATGGATTTTCTATTAATTGTTTAAAATAAAAATACTGAAAATACTGAAAATATGAAAAATCATTTTTTGATCAAAATTGGTTCCCTAGGCTTTGCCAAGGTCTCCAAAGTTGAGTTTTCAATTTTATAAATTTTTATGGATTTTCTATTAATTTTAAAATAGAAAAGATGATAAAAAATCAGGTGTCAATATGCGTGCATTTGGTCTCTTGCTGGGAAGTTTGGCATTTTGAAAACCTTGTGTTACGTAGTTCATCTAACATTGAACTTTTTTTCCAAAAGGGTGCGCGAGATGGGAGATTTTCGAGCTTGAAAACAGGCGCATAGCCTGTCTATGCGCTTGGGTTCAAGCCTAGGTCCCCTGAGGTGCTCGGGTTCACACATTCGGGCGATCTTCCCTTGACTCTCCTATGCACATGTTGTCATTTTATTACTTTCTACTATTCATTGCATGTTGTAGTTTACGTCAATGCGTGTTTCTGCTGTTGGGTATGTCCGAGATGCTCGAAAATAACACGTTAAAATACCTCCACGAGCAGCCTCTTTGACAAAAAAAAAAAACTAAGTCTCGTGAGGCAATCAACATCGGTTTTTTCCGTGGGTTTTCGGTCATGCTTTAGCGCGTTTTACTCGCATATCTCTTATCCGTGTCATTTCTGGTATGTTGTAGTTTGTATCGATATATGGATTTCCCGTTGAGAGTTCCCAAGGAGTCGGAAATTAGTGGGAGAAAACTCCCCGATGGGCTATTTTGTCGATAATAAAAAAAATCAAAAACTACGTCGCTTTAGACCGGCCCGGGACCCATACGGTCTGGGCCGAGCGTCTTGGAGCCGAGGGTCGGGTAAACCGGTCCGAAAAATATAAAAAAAACTAAAAAAATAATTAAAATAATAAATAAATAAAATAAATAAAAAGAAAATAAAAAGAAAAAAATATTTAGAAAATGTTCCAGAAAATAGGAAAATTCTTAGAAAGTCTTAGAAATTCTCAGAAAAAATCTAAAAAATCCAAGAAAATTCCCAAAAAATATGAAAATGAGGGAAGAACCACATTCAATTGGTTTGACCTATTTTCATGATTTTGAATTCCTGTACCTTCAAAAATGAACATTTTGCCCGTATAGTCAATCTGACCAAACCATTCCAAATCATCCTTGAACCTAATTAACATGTTTTCTAGGCCTTTCTAAGACTTCACTGGGCTCGCCTCGACTTGTTTTGACGTGATTTCTCCTTGCTTAGATTCCTTGATTGTGCATTTTATTTTCATGATTGTGATTGATAGGATAGGTAATCCCATCTACATGAACCCATTAGACCCTTAGAGCCTACTTTATCCAATCTCGCCTGCATGAATTCTTTAGATCAGAAAATCGCTCAACTTCGGTACCGAAAGGGCGTCAACGGCAACATTAGCGTAACTAAGTCCCCGATCTCAAATCTCTAGTTCCGTTAGAGTCGTGTGGCTACTTTTACCGTCCAACGAGGTTTTCGATCTACCTTCCCCAAAGATCGGTGGCAACTCCAAATACATGTACTCGTATCCGCATGTCACCGGACCACACTCAAGGTCGAATTCAATAACCCGCCGCAATTTGGTACGGGCTTGGGAGAGCCCGGGCTAAGTCTGCTTCGCTCTAGAGGCAACTTAGCAATCCACCAGCCGATCGCCGAATTCTCGAAGATCGGGTCGCGACAGGGAATCGGGTGGAACAACTTCAAACGATCGAAGCTCCTAGAGTGCGAGAACGACAAACGAAAGAGTAAGGGAAGACGGGTCTGGTTGGGGGTTCCTCAGGGGACATTAAGCCACGAAAATGGAAGGGAACAAGGTCGAGGAACTTACCAAGAGACCAGAGCAGCTGGTGGTGGCTGGCGATGGCTAAAGGCGACGGATGACGGCGACTCCCCACGGTGGACGAAGAAGAAGAAATCGAAAGGAAGAAGAAGAAGAGGGGAAGAGAATTCGGGAGAGGAGAGGGGGTATGGCCGGCCGAATGGTGAGGAGAGAGAGAAAGGAAGGAAAGATTATAATGTTTATAATAAAGAGAAAATAAAAAAATGGGTGATAATGGAGTGGTTGATGGGGTTTATGACATTTGAGGTGTATTTGAAATGACTTGATTGATTTGCATTGGGACTTGTGTGATTGATGGGCTTGATTGATTGATTTGACATCTGATTGATGTGACCTTTAATTTGACTTCGCCTCAATTTGGGTGCCAATGCACCGATCGGGTTCCGAGCGCGAACGAATTTCAGACTAGAATTGGCTTCGTTCTATCATGTTCATTGTAAAATAATTCTATTTAATCTAATTCTAAGGACTGAGCATTTACCGGGGGCATTTCGGTAATTTTCTGTTTAGGTCTTTTTTGCGACGTACACCGGCTGTCTGCCCTTCTGATGACGTTTTCTGCAACTGAATCCATTTCTCCATTGTGGCTATCTTAGCAATTTGATTGTCTAATGTCGGAATTCATTTCATGGCCAAATCCATTAAATTATGGCTCTGTCGAATTCTCAGACCAACGGGCGGCTGTTTGGGAAAATTTCCCAGGTAGCATTTCCCCTTCAGTTAGTCGTCCCAGGGTAGCTAATCCTGAGTGATTATCGACTTAAGCGTACTAATGAAGTATATCCATTCTTTCTGAAATCCCGACAATTTGGTCAAATTTTCAGACTGTCACAGGTTGTCTGCCCATCTAGCAACGTTTCTGTGACTAAATTCCAATTCTCCATTGCGACCATCTAAAAAATTCGATTATCTGTAATCGGAACTCATTTTAGGCCAAATTCATTAAATAACGACTCCGTCAAAATCTCAAACCGACGGGTGGCTGTTTAGGAAAAATTTCATAGGTAGACTTTCCCCTTTGATTGGTCGTCTCAGGGTAGCTAATCTTGAGTGAGTATCGATTAGGGTGTACTAATGAAATATACCCGTTCATTCAGAAATCCCGATAATTGGGTTGAATTTTCAGACTATCGTAGATTTGGTCATATTAGAGAAGACAGAATCAATAAATTGAGTAATGGTGGATATATCAATCCATCCAATTTTGAACCATACTTCACTTGTGAAACATCTCTTATAGGAAAAATGACTAAAGTACCCTTTATGTGACATAATGAGCGAGCTACTGACATACTAGATTGATACATACAAATACATATGCATCAATTAATAAAATCATTAGAGGCAAGTGTATTAAGGCTTATGAATTGGTCATTTATACTTGATGAAGTATAAATCTGAATCCTTTGAACGGCTAAAAGAGTTTAAGAATGAAGTTACAAAACAAATAGGCAAGTGTATTAAGGCTGCGTTTGGAAAGACTTTTGGGGAAAGTCTTTGGGGAAATGCATAGGCCTTTAGATTAAAGGGACTTGGTGAAATGCAAATGCTGTTTGGTAAAAAAAATTTTAAAAACCTTTACACTTATTAGCAACGGAATATTTTAATATTTTATGAATTTTTTTATTATTTTTTATAATTTTTTTCTTTTCTTTTTTTTTCTTTCCCCATACCTCCAGCCAGTCAGCCGACCGGCCAGAGTGCCGCCGGCGAGGCCGAGCCCTGCTCGGCCACGGCGGGGATCGACCTCGCAGGCTAATCGGCCGAGCCTCGCTTGCCCACGGCGAGGCTCGACCTCGCGACCAGCCGGCCGAGCCCCGCTTAGCCATGACGGGGCTCGACCTCGCAAGCCCAAATTTGGGCTTGCGAGGCAGCGACAGCGAGGTCGAGCTTCGCGCCGTCGTTGCCTCGCCTGACGAAGCCGAGACGAGGCCTCGTAAGCCCAGATCTGGGCTTGCCAGGCCTCGTCGTTGTCGGACGGGGCAGCGACGGCGAGGTCGAGCCTCGCGCAGTCGTTGCCTCGACGGGCGACGCCGAGGGTTGACCTCGCAAGCCCAGATCTAGGCTTGCGGGTGAACCCTCGCTCGGCCATGGCAGGGCATGACCTCGCCGTCGTCGGGCGAGGTAGCAATAGGTGGGAGGGGGTGTACGAAGGGCGAGGGCGATAGCGACTGCTGTTGCTGCGCTGATGGTGACGGTGCTTGCTGTGGTGGCGGCGATGGCGGAGGTTGGTGGTCTCGGCGGAGGAGACGAGAGTTGGAGGGAGACACGAAGGAGACAAGGGTTGGTGGTCTCGGCAGAGAGGAGGAGGACGTTGATGGGTAGCATTTGCCTAAGGCTGAAAGCTCAAGGCAGCCTCCAACCTGCCTTGGGCTTTCAGCATTCCCAAGTGCTGGCTTTGAGCCAAGGATCTTTGGAAAACATTTGCCAAACACTTAATATTTGGGCCAAAGGACTTTGGAGGCCCAAAGGTACTTGGGAATGCTGTTCACAAACGCACCCTAAGGCTCTTTGATCCGATTGAGGAGGTAGTACCTTAGTACTGAGTTCTCGGATTATCTTAAGGAAAATGGCATTTTATTGCAATAGACACCTCCTGCGACTCTAGAACATGACAGTGTATCTAAAATGTCACGCCCCGAACCCTAATCGGGCACACGGCATCCCGTTCCTGCGGAAGATTCTCACCCTTGCTCGTCAGGTTTACGATACGCGACGGCCTAGGAGAACCTATCGTCGCGACCAGACGACGAGTACTTCGACTAACTCTCGAAACTGCGGAAACGTGCCTCCTATCCATACATACATGCATACAGAACAGAGGGGTAGAACGAACAATATAAACACAAATAACAATATATACATATCAACATCAGCGTTAGGTATAGACCCCCAAAAAGATACCACCACCTACAGTCAAACCTACGCTCAAACAAACCCCAAAAGACTAGACCAGCATCAGGGACTCAGTCCTCCTCAGGCTCCTCCTCGGAATCCTCCACGGGGTCCTCTTCTGGATCCTCCTCATCTGTATCCATGGCATCGCCCTCCTCGTGGCCGTCAATCTCTAAGCGTCCAGGAGACGGCAACTCCTGCACCGGGTCGGGGTCGATCACCTGGCCTCCATACTCGGCAGGCTATAGCCAGAATGGGTCCTCCTCCATGGGTATTGGAGAGTCTCGCTGGGGTCCCTCGAAACCATGAAGGCCTTCTCTAAACCAAGCCTCGAACCTATGGGGTACAAGGTAGGGTCCACCCTGATCTACGAGTACAATCGTCACATGCATATGCCATAGAGTAGCGTGCATATCAAAATGGAGGGTGATCTGAGTATCCATCTGAATCGGCAGTCCAAAAAGCATCGGGGATGCAGCCATCACTAGCGTCCAGGATCTGAAAAGGAAGGTAACCACCACTAGTGAGTCGAGGACTCAGCAAGCTCACCACTAATCCTAGCGTAGGGTAGGGTATACAAGAGGGGTCGGTCCTATCCAGTAAACTAGGGTTCACGGTCCAAGGTTCAGACGCTCTCGATCTCCCTAGTTACCAAGTCCCAACGTATAACGCACAAAGCATAGCAATGCAGTTCGTACAAACAGACGGGCAATACAAACAATCAACTAAGATGCCATATGTAATGATGCAAGCCTCAAACGGCCATATCGGATCCCAAGGATCATGCACGGGCCTCAATCGGCCATAATGAATCGAACCCGCCTATCACTTCAAATCCCATCAGGGCTCATTCTCAGTGCCACATGGCAAATACCACACTGCGTTTCTGACGCCTTACGTTGGTCTCCCGTTTCTCTCCATTTCCCATCTTGGGCACATTCTCATGTCACAACTCCGGTGACTCATGCAATGCTCTGAATGTATGCGGGGCCCAAATGATTGCATCAGTAGTTCAAACACAGAGCATGCATGCTAAAGTATACGAGTACCAGAACAGAGTACATCAATTGATCGTCTAATAAATCTCATGTTCATCATGTCATATGATCATAGGACTAGTGCTATATACTCAGATTCTCGATCATCTAGGCTCGCCTTACATCTTACTCGCGATCCTATCATACTATTACTCACCATAGGTGATCCCCTAATTGAACCCATATAAACCAAGGTTTAACCTAAGTAAGGGTCTAATTAATTAAGTTAAGTTTGACTGGGCCTAAGGCCCACTTCAAGATTTGAGGCTCATGGTTTATTTCTTAAATTAAATATATAATTCGGCCCACTATTATCTTAAATTCGTGCAAGGCCCAGGCCCAATTTTAAAGATTAACCTATTGAGCCCGATTCGACTAATTTAGGCCCAATTTGCTGTCCTAAGCCCATATACATTATTGGGCCTCATATTTAATATTCTAAATTATAAATCGGCCCCAATTAGTCTAAATTTTCGCCCATTAAAGCCCACAATACAATTAGGGTCCAATTGAATTAGTTTAGGTCCGGTTAGCTTAGAATTTGGACCCCCAAGCCTAATTATTCATTTCGGCCCATTAATCCACGCCTAAATCATCATGGCAGCCCATATTTGACGGTTACAAGGCCCAATTTGTCTAGTAAATTCGTTCATTAGCCTGCCCATTAGAGTATCTAGGCCCGATAGCTTATACAAGGTAAATTTTGCATAGTTTTAAGCCCTCGAGCCCATCAACCATGCACGGCCCACCTCTAGCACGCCTATCCCATACATTGCAGCCCTCATTTAACATTTCTAAGCCAAATTTGCATGCCATCAGCCCCCAAGTTTCGCCCAAACGAAGTTCCCTTGAGTTAACTTAATGTGCATTTCACAAAATCGTTCAATTTATGCCTAAACCGAAATCACTAACCCTTCCATACACCATACCACACTCAAATACACCTAGCCTAAGCCAAGGTTAGTGGTAGAGCTTACCTATTGGAGTGGGACGGGCGACGGCAACGAAGGAGGCCTACGGTGGCCGAAGGGATGCTCACGGCCTACAAGCGAACAGCTAGGTTTGGGTCAGCAAACGACTTCAAATGGCCATGGGAAATGAAGACAATGGAGCTTGGGATATTCACCAAGGAGTGAGGATGGTTGACGGTGAGGGACGGTGGCCGTTTGGCGGCGGAACAAGCGGCGGTTGGGGCGGTCGGCTAGGGAACCCGAGAGAGAGAGAGAGAGAGAGAGAGAGAGAGAGAGAGAGAGAGAGAGAGAGAGAGAGAGAGAGAGAGAGAGAAGAGAGGTGAGGTCGGGGTTCATGGTGGCCTCAATGCCATAGAAACCAGTAAGAAAATAGGCATGAAAACTCACCTAGACGGCGGTGTGGAAGGATGAAGGCCGACGGTGACGACGGGGGGGGCGGTGACGGCGGCTCCGGCGGACGGTGGGGAGGAGGCCGACGGGAAGGAGGAAAAAGGAGAAGAAAAAGTGAGGGGGAAGGGGGAGAGTGGCCGGCCGAAAAGTCAAAAATGGGGAGGAGAGAGATAGTCCAAGATAGTTATAATAGGGGAAAATCAAAATAAAACAAGTTGGTGGGAGTAGGTGGTACTTTGATGTGAGCTTGTAAGTGACATTGTACCCTTGACAAGATTGATGGATTGCATTGGGAATTGAACCAAGATTGATGGATTGACATGATGGATTGATTGATTTGACAACTGATTTGACTTGTCTCGATTTGCGTGCCAAATGCACCGATCGGGTCCCGAGCGCGAACGAATTTCAGACAAGATTTGATTTCGATTTACCGAATCTACTCCCAAAAATCCTAATTCAACTAATTCTAAGAACTAAGCATTTACCGGGGGCATTTCGGTAATTTTCCAATCACGTCTTGCTTCGCGACGTACACTGGCTGTCTGCCCTTCTGGCGACATTGCTGAAATTGATCTCATTCCTTAATTGTGTTTATCTTATTAATTCGGTTTTCCGTTGTCGGATTTCATTTTGTGGTCAATTTCATTAAATACTGACTCTGTCTCCGTCTCAGACCAACGGGCGGCTGTTTGGTAAATTCTTCCCAGATAGCCTTTCCCCTTCGGTTAGTCATCTCAGGGTAGCTAATCCTGAGTGAGCGTCGATCAGAATGTATTAACGAAGTATTTCCATTCATTTATTAGATATGGTGCAATCTATGATGAGTTACATTGATTTGCCCATATCCCTTTGGAGATATGCCCTTGAGATAGCCACATATATACTGAATAGAATGCCGTCCAAATTTGTTCCTACTACACCCTATGAGATATAGCATGGAAGGAAACCAAGTCTTAATAATATTAAAATTTGGGGTTATCCAGCTTTTGTCAAGAAGCTGAAAAGAGAAAAGTTGAAGGCAATGTATGAACAATGTCGCTTCATTGGATATCCAAAGGAAAGCCTTGGATATTACTTCTATTTTCACTCTCGCCAAAGAGTTTGGGTAAGCAGGGACGCTACTTTTATGGAGAATCAGTTCATCTAGGAAGGTAGTGTTGGACGGAAAATAGTCTTAGAAGAAGAAAATAATGAAGCACCAAGTGGTCAAGTTTAGACATCGATCTTTGATTCAATGGGAGCTTTTGGTACATAACCTCTTAGGAGGAGTACGAAAATGTCTTGTCCATCTGTACATTATGGATACTTGATTGAAGATATTCAACTATTATTTATTATAAATGATGTTGATCAATTAAGTGATTCTAACGCCTTTCAGGAGGTGATGTCAGACATCGATTCTAAAAAATGGCTAAAAGCCATGAAATTTGAAATGGATTTAATGTATTCCAATGATGTTTGGTGGTACTTCAAGTGGATCTTCAAAAGGAAGATGAATGTTGACGGTCAAGTTAGAACATACAAATCATGGCTAGTGACAAAACGGTATCCTAAAAAAGAAGGGATTGATTATGATAGAACTTTTTTACCTGTGGCTATGCTGAAATCCACTCTAATTTTATTGGCTATAGATGCACATCTTGATTATGAGATATTCCAAATAGATATTAAAACGACTTTCTTAAATGATTTCCTCGAAGAAGACATCTATATGGAATAACCACAGGGTTTTGAATCTCCTGGTGAAAGCCAGAAAGTGTGCAAGCTTAAGAGATCTATTTATAGACACAAACAAGCCTCTAGAAGTTAGAAGATTCGTTTTGATGAAGTGATCAAATCATTTGGTTTCGTAATCCGGATGAGCCTTGTGTATGTAAGAAACTCAATGGGAGAGCTATTACGTTTCTGGTTTTGTATGTGAATGATATACTTTTCATTGGTAATGACATACCAATAATATCATCGATCAAACTATTCTTGTCGCAAAAATTCTCCATGAAGGACTTGAGAGGGGCCGCCTATGTATTAGGGATAAATATCTATAGAGATAGATCGAGACGACTAATTGACCTCTTGCAATCTACGTACATAGACAAAGTGTTAAAGTAATTTAACATGGAATATTCTAAAAGAGGATTACTGCCTTTTAGGAACAGAATCCATCTTTTTAAAGAAATGTGTCCCAAGACTCCTAGGGAAAGAAAGTAGATGACAAAAATACCTTATGCATCTGTCATTGGAAGCATAATGTATGCAATACTATATATGAGACCTGATATTGTGCATACTGTAAGTATTATTAGCAGATGTTAGTCTAATCTAAGCAAAGATCACTGGATGGCCATCAAGAATATCCTTAAATACTTGCGAAGGACTAAAGATCTATTCTTGATATAAAAGAAGGGGAATTTAAAGTTGAAAGTTATACTAATTCAATTTATTATAAGTTACTTTTGGGTTTGTTTTCACACTAAATGGTGGTATAGTTAATTGGAAAAGTTTTAAATAGAGTATAATTGCTGATTCCACTACTAAGGCAGAGTATGTGGCAACTTCTGAAGCGACAAAGGAAGCGATTGGGATGAAGAAGTTCATTTCTGAACTTGGAGTAGTTCCCTTTATTGAGCAACTGATTATATTGTTTTGTGAGAACAATGGGGCAATCGCTCAAGTTAAGAAACTAAGATCTTATACAAAGTCCAAGCACATTGAGAGATACTTATATCTCATTCGAAAAATTGATAGGAGAGGTGAGATCACATTACAAAAAATTGCATTAGCAAAAATCATGCTAGATCTCTTCACTAAGGCTTTACCTTAGTCTTTATTTAAAGACACATTGATAGAATGGGTTTGAGATACCAACATGGTTGGGTTTAGTGCAAGTGAGAAATTTATTGGGTGTATGCTCTAAATCCACCATGTAATTGTTACATGTTAGGCATTTATTGTACTTTCAATCTAATCAATGGTAAAGATATGTTCATTCATTTATCCAATTGTTTTTAATAAATGGGTCCATAAGATCAGTTATGACCGAGCCTTTTCTTAAGATGTCGAGAATATGTATGACAGGTTTACAGTAGGACTAAATCTTTAAATGATTCACGATCGATGGATTATTGAGTGGGCATCGACAATCTTATTAAGATTGGTGTGTTTTAAACTTCACCATTGAGCATTGGATACTTAAGGGGATAACTACTCACAAGTCATTGAACATTAGATGCTTGAGTTAGAATACAAGTGCGTGTATTTGATAATGTCACATGCCTTGAATGATTAACAATATGGAAGCTTCGTGCGTGGTTAATAACTAATCATTCATACTTTGGTTTTGTGTAAATAATCCTTTGACTTGAGGCATTATGCTGACGTGCATGTTGAATGGTTATGGTTCACAAGTGTGCATATTGGCAGTTTGATGATCCGCTTCTGTGCTTGATGGTCATAGTTTGTTCATCCATGAAGTCACATGTGTGTGTTGTTGGGAATCTTGTATTACCTATCGGGCGGCACATGGAGAAATGACAATCAATTTCATTCAAATATAGATAAAAATAGTAGAAGCATGCGATTCTATGCGCCTCGATCGTCTTAGGGTATCTCGTGCGTTTTAATTGAAAATCTAAATCAGGTTTATCTCGAGAGCCAAAACTCGAATGGGCTCATTCTCATGTTCTTAGAGTCTGTCAAATGTCGAACCTTTACCACCCCTCTTTAAAAAAAAAGGTTCTAAAACCCTAACCCCCAGTCCCTATTTATAGGAGTTGGGCGAGGGGTAGGGGCGGTAATTTACCACCCCTCTTCCACCGCCTTTGACCAGTCAAAGGCGGTTTAGTCCGCCTTTAATCGTCGATCGGTGGGCTAGTTCAACCTGCTCATTTTGTAAGGGCGACACCGACCCTTCGACCGCACTGCACCACCTTGCTATTCCCTCGTTGATGTCCTCCTCAAGTTGCGATCGCATCGCTTTATTTTCCTCAATTTTCATGCTGTCTTATCGAAAATAAACCTTATCCGTTAGGACTTTTCTAGAATCCTTTATTTTGGAAGAGATTTCTTGTCCTTTAGACTTTTTAATGGATAAGAAATCCTACCCTTATCATCTTATGATTTGTGTGGATGTCCCATCAAGATGACATCGTGCTTGCACAGCGCTTGCATCAGCACTTGCATTACATAGTCATCCATATGACATCATGCTTGCGCAACTGTTGCATCAGTGCTTGCGCAACTCTTGCATAGTGCTTGCATCGGCTACTTATCCGTTCGTGATTAGAAATTAGAATCAAATCTAGTTTGAACTAATTTCTATCTGACTATCTCAATAACCAATTGCAAACGCCTTTGCAATATCGTCTTCCATATTTAATGTCGCTACGCACCAGTTATGGTGTGTGACATCTCTAGGTTTACCATTGAGCTGGCAGTGAGACTTATACCATCAAATGAGTATCATCAAGAGAATTGACTGTCTTATTTAGTCTCTAGGTCTCACAAGCCATGAGCGACATCTAGCAACATATCATGGCTACCCAGACAGTGTGAATGTTACGAGAACATGAATGAACCTATCTGCTTTGGCTTATAGTGTAATTCAATCCTTCTGTCTTAACCTTGTCCCAATCGAATGAAGGCCATGGAATTGTCAAGTCTACTAATTCGATCATATGCCTTAATCTATTTGACGTGCATTCACGGGACAATCTCGCCTTACCCCAGCCGAGGATTTTCCAATGCACCATCAGGAGTAGATCGCATAGGACAATGACCTCGCTTCGCGTAGCAAGGAGATAGATCCCATATTGCGCACATCTGTGACTTTGTATTCGAATGACTATGACCATCAAGTACAGAGGCAAATCGACGACCTGCCAATATGCGTACGTGTGAACTATAGCCACCTAACACACAAGTCAGCATTGTGCCTCAGGTCTAAGGATCACTTACACACCAAAACCTAGATGATTAGACGTTCACCTAGTGTGAAGCTTTCCATGCTTGCTAATCGTCCACTTTGTGTCACGTCTTATGACAATCTGAAAATTCGACCCAATTATTGGGATTTCAGAATGAATGAACATATTTCATTAGTATATTCTAATCGATACTCACTTAGGATTATCTATCCTGGGACAACCAACCAAAGGGGAAAGGCTACCTGGGAAAATTTCCCAAACAGCCGCCTGCTGGTTTGAGATTTCGATAGAGTCGATATTTAATGGATTTGACCACGAAATGAATTTCCATTTTGGACAATCAAATATCTAAGGTAGTCATAATGGAGAAATGGATTCAGTTGCAGAAACACCGCCAGAAGGGCAGACAGCCGGTGTACGTCGCGAAGCAAGACATGAGTAGAAAATTACCGAAATGCCCCCAGTAGATGCTCAATCCTTAGAATTAGATTAAATGAAATCATTTTAGAATGATCGCGTTAGAGCGGTTCCAATTCCGATCTGAAACTCCTTCGCGCTCGGGACCCAATTAGTGCATTTGGCACGCAAACCAAGGCGAAGTCACATCAGTCGTCACATCAATCACTCATTTCGCATAAATCAAGTCAAATCAATCCATCAATCACACAATTTCCAAGGTGGGTCAATCCATCAATCAAGAGTACACATCAAGTACAAACATCATGTCCATAACCCCATACCTAATTCCACTATCATTTTATTTGAATTCTTTAATTAGTATAATCTCTATAATCTCCATTCTCTCTCTCTCTCTCTCTCTCTCCTCATTTCTCTCCATTTTCGGCCAGCCCCTCTCCTCTCTCTCCCTCCCGAAGCTCCTTTCCCCTATCACGTCTTCTCTGCCTACAGCGCGTACCCGGACGAAAACGACCTGTTCGAGCTCATCGGAAGTCCAAACGACTCCCCGTCTCCTCCCACACGACCATAAGACAAATGGTTTCGAAGAGCTGCAAGCCTTTTCCCAAGATCTAGTCGGAAACCCCCTCAAAATCAAGCAAAACCGTGACCTTGTGCTGGGCAGACTTCCATGTAGCAACCTCAAATTCAAACGGCCGCCCACAAAAAACCAACCATTAGATCATCGTGATTTTTGGATATATCCAAGATGAGTTCATGGAACTTTGTTTCACTTCGATTCGATATCGTTTGGGCCTCTATTCGTGCATTTTCATTTCAGTCGACGAAACTGTTTTTCTGGGACAGTTTCATGCCTTGCCTTCTACCACCCTAATCTGACCTCGTGAGCCTAAAGGACTTATATCCATGTCTTGTCCTTATCCTCCAGCTTGCTACAGCTCCGGTTTGACGCTTGTTCAGCCCTCGAAGTCGTCATACTCTTCCCTTGAGCCGTAGTTCCCATTCGGCCGTCCATCGTCCACACCATTGTTGCCGTCATTCCAGCCCCTATCTTGGTAAGGAAACTACTAATCTTTTCCTAGGACTAATGTATGCGTGGTTGATTTAGTCGATGGTTAGCTTGGTGTTTGCAAATCGCTAAAAATCACGTAGGAAAGCAAGGCGGGCTGATCTTGGGCCTAATGACTTTAGAGTGGTCTGGGATGAGTCAAATGTGGGATGAGGATGACGATTTGGGCATGCAAATGAAGGCCCATGGGTGGTAATTGGGCTTGGGGTTCAATTTGGGCCAAAATAATCAAGAATGAGTTTAATGGGCTTTAAGTTATTTTTTATGGGCTGGGGCATGAACGTGAATTAATAGGTCAAATGGGTTGTGTGAATGGGTTTGGATGTGAGGATTTAGGGCCTAAGATCATACATGGGCTTAGGAAATCAATTTGGGCCTAATTGAACAAATTTGAGCTTAATGAGCTTGGGAAATTAATGGGCCTTGGGCTTTGGGCGTGAATTGCTATGTCTTATGGGCCATCTTATGACATGTTACTAACAATCAATCATGGGTTCAAGGGGTGTTGATAGGCCAAGACTTCAATTGGGTTTGATTTGAACAAATAGACTTAAGTTTAGGCCCCGAATCTGATTGAAAACTGATAACTCTATTTTATATAGAGTTTATTTACTATTTTAGACTTAATATTTGCTTAGTTTAAATTGAATTTGATGTCTACTTGATTTCTTTTTAATTGATTTTTTTAGGTAATACAATCTTCAGCCATGTAAATTTGAAATCAAGAAGAATCAAGAATATCCTGAGGAGAAATTCAAAATCCAAGCTAAATTAGGAGTTTTATTGTCGGGAGAAGACTATCTTTGGGAAGAATATTTGATTGCGATCTTTTCTGGTGTGTTTCAGATTTCTTTTTCTCAAAGCAAGAAGATATCATTACGAAAGAGGAAAAAGACATTTTTTAAAAAGAAGAGAGAGGTGCTTTTACTTTTGGAGAAGACGTTGAACACCGGGAATCACCCTTTTTGAAGGCCACACGTGAAGTGAAGAAGAAAAAAAAAGAAGAAAAAGTCAATCCTTGATTATTTTTTGGGTGAACTCGTTTTAGTTCTTCATCATGTTTAGTTTACTTATTGTTTTTAGTTTGATTTTCATTATGTTCTAGACTAGCTTTTGTTAGAGCTACGATGTAGTTTAACTATGATTGGTTAATTTTCCAAACTCGTTTATGCAATTCTAGAATTTATATGTGTGAGTTATATATCATATTCTTAATGCTTTTAAGTGCTCGATCACCACTTGAATGATTTTTGTTGCATGTTTGAGACCGAAAGGAGATCACATGCAAGTGCTTTATGATATATAGCCATGAATTCAACATAGATAGAGATATCTTACGTTGTTTGCGTGGTTTCGGTAGTATGTAAATCGAGAGTGTTTTATTGAATCCGGGAATGTTCATAGATTTCAATGCGTTTGGATTTACTTAAATTCACATAAACTAAGTGTGGATTGCTAGATCCAAGTAGGGTTGCTATACTGGACCAAGGATAGTGATTTACATTAGGAAGTTCTACCATCACACTATGAATTCAATTTGATTGCATGACTAAATTGGTTAATTACTCTTGATTGGTTAAGTGAAATCGTATGCTCTAACGTTTTTTTTATTCTTGATAAAAATCCTTTATTCGCTACTTCTTTATATTAAAAATTCTAGGTTTAGTTTGTTAATTTTTATTTTCGATTTTGGTTTGCTGCCTTGGTTAATTTAGTTTTCTTTAGATTTTCAATTGCTTTACTGAATCTTTATTTGGTTAGATAAATTTGAGAATTGTTCACCTTTAGTAAATAATTTGATCGATTTGTCTAAAATCTCTGTGGGTACGATACTTTTATTAATCACTTTATTACTTGTTCGATACGTGCACTTGCGTTGCTAATTAAGAGAACAAAAACTAAGCGGAACAATGAGCCCAATTGGGCTTGAGGCCCAAATTGAATGGAATCTGGTAATGGGCTTACGTTGGGAAACTTAATAGGCCTAATTGAGATGAGCTAGACTAAAATGCTATAGGCCTAAGGTATGTCGAGAGGCCACAAGCTAGGTTGGGCTCAAGTGAGATGGGCTCCACTACATGAGCCAGAGGACTGGGGTAAAAACTTATACCGATACTAGTATGAATGGAATGTGGGTCAATAAAGGTACCGTATGCATGCGAATCGAAATGATATGTCTAATTGTGCAATGTCTTACCATATACGTGGGTTTGCTTACTGATTGAAATGCATGAGTTGCACCCTGTGGCATATGTATTGTGCCTAGGCCTTGAACGAACATGAGCATAGCATGTTTTTACGCGCAGCGAGATAAGGGTGAGAATGGCCCTAAGACGTGTTTACGCGGGGAAGTTGGAGAGATAAGCATGCCGGCTCGATGTGTTGGTGGTGGCACGGTGCGCCTTGAGGTGCGAGGCACCGGGTAGCTGGAGAGATAAGTGTGTCAACCGAAGGCATACTACACGCGAGTTGGGACACGGGCTTGATGCGTATGAGGCGTGGGCCAAACCTGTCTGGGTCGCATGTGATTTGTTATTCTACATTCAGTGTTATGCGATTCACTTGAGTCATTGTATTACTCGATTGCTCACCCCTGCTTGTGAACTATTTTTCCCTCTGCCCTATGATTACTGGTGAACCGACCCTTGCCTCGCGTGCTGCTATCCTACATTCGAGAGAGAGGACTCCATAGGGGGTAATTAAGAACCCTAGACTATTAGTTAGGGCCGAACCGACTAGTATACTTTATCTTACGCTAGGATTAGTGGCGAGCTTATTGAGTCTTCGACTCACTGGCGTTGGTTGCCATCATTTCAAATCCCCGAGCACAGTGATGGACGCAGCCCCGATACTTTTTGGACTTTCAGTGGAGGTAGAGACCGAGATAGGCCGCTACGTTAAGGAGGATGGTACCCCTTGGTACAGACAGCTGACCACTATATGCGTAAATCATGGTAGTCCTCTCTTAGTCCCACATAGGTACGACGCATGGATAGTAGAGAGAGACCAGATCTTTGTGGGACCCGTGTATCCTGATGATATCTTGATCGCAGAAGAGGAGGATCCCATGCTTTTCCAACCTGTTGCCTAAGTTGGAGAGGTACTCGGCCCCGAGCCGTTAGAGCAGATTCCTTCATTCGGACTGATGGTGATTGATGGCCATGTTGAGGACAATTCGATGTACATCGAGCCTCCCTCCCCATTGGAAATGGGGGACCTAGAGGAGCTCCCTTAGCAATTTGATTAGAGCGAGATTGACGAGGACTAGATGGTAGACCGTAGGTAGAGTGGTTTGACTGAGTGTAGATTTTTTTTGGAGTAGTATTTTGATGTGCACTTTTGGTGGTCTGTACTTGACACTCTGATATATATGTATATATGTGTATGTTATGTTGAGCTATTAATGTCGACCGCCTTGCTTATTCCCTTCTACCCCATAAGTGTATGTATGCATGTATGGAGATCTGGAGATAGCTTTCGCAGGTTTATGATTGGTGTATGCGTTGTCTGGTCGGGATGGAAATTCCTGGGCCGTCGCATAGCATGGACCAGGCGTACGCGAGCAGATTTAAGGTGTGAACGGGATGTCGCGTGACACGTAGGGTTCGGGGCGTGACATCCCTATTCGAGTGGTATCAGAGCAAGGTCAACTTGATACGAGACTTTTCAAGGACTTGGAGTGATAAGGCTGATGATTTTGGGGTAGTTAGATAGGCAGACCCTAGACCTAAGGTTAGGAAGGGTAGAGTGCATGAATCGATTGGCGCATGTATCTACTTAGTTGAATTGATTGCCTAGAATAGCTTTAGACTATGATGCTTTTGGACTAAACTGCAATGCGTCAGGACCTGAGGTAAGGTTCTTGAGCCGAACACTATTGGATGGTGTTTTTGATTGCTGGCTATTGAATGCTGGTTGCTGATTGTTAGATATTGGTTGTTGGTTGTTGCTGTTTGTGACTGTACGCTCAGTCTACTATCGCGCGCTGCTTGACCATGATGTATAGCATGTATTTCCACATTAAGGGCAAAGTGATTTGGAAACGAAATCAATTTAAAAACGAGGATTTGATTTGAGAAAGTGCATGTATGAGCACCCCATATTTTATTGGACTAGTGACCGTCCGCCTGGTATGGGACAGGGCTGACGGGATGCCTACAAACCATAATGAAGTATGGTATGGAACATGTAGAATAGGGCTCTCTTTGGAGGTGAATAGCTTGGGAAAACTGTTCGCTCCGAGACTGATGAGGGCGGGGACTGGTCGTCGAGGCAGAAACTTGATTAAGGAGCGGCTCCTGGCATGTTTCTAGGTGAGTGAGGTGGACATAGTAACCTAAGTTATACATTGACAGGGTTGAGTCTAGGTGTCTGCTAAGTCCAATTGCATTAAAAGCTGCAACGAACTTTACATGCATATTCATGTCAATAGACGCGATGGCAGGCGAAAGCTTAGATGGTAGTTTTAGGTTCTAATTCCCACGAGGAATTATATTAGGACTAGGTGCGAGAGAAGTAGGAAGGATGAGCAATAGGGGCAGAAGACCGAGCGTAGCCGCGTCAAGTTCGCAAGCTCCAGCACCTGAGGGGGACCCTAGGATAAAGGAGATTATGAGGGTCCTGACTAAAGTCAGTAATTTGATGGGATGGTAGGCTGCAGAAAGAGTGGCCGCTTAGCCCAAGCAATTGAGACCGCTTTGGCCGCTGTGAATGGAGCCAATATAGGCAATGGGCATGGAAATAGAGGACATCAGACCCATCATATGGCAGAACAATTTCTAAAGCTACAACCGTCCAAACTTGACGAGAGTTGAGGACCTAGAACATCGCACTCCTTCGTATCTACACAATTTGTTGAATTGTCTGGGTTAGAAGTTAGACCGTTAGATGTTACCCTACATGTAGCCACCCCATTGAAGGATAGAATAATTATCGCTTTAGGATGTAAGGGGTGTAAGATAGCCTTGGGTGATAGAGAGGAAGAAATTGATTTGGCTATCTTACCCATGTTTGATTTCGATATAATAGTTTGTATGGATTGGTTAGTCAGAATGGGACACTCATTGACTGTGGTAGGAGTGTAATTCGACTTAACCCAGTAGGCTACCCTGAGTATGAATTTATGGGGAATCAAGGAGGGACGTCGATCCCTTGAATTTCGTCACTGGAAGCGACCAAGTTGATGGGCGAAGGTTGTCCCGGATTTTTAGCATCAGTAACAGACTTGTCAGTTCAAGAAATGAAGTTGGAGAAAGTACCTGTAGTAAGTGATTACCCATATGTTTTCCCTCAAGAATTACCTCGCTTGCCACCAGAGCGAGAGGTAGAATTTGTAACCGAGTTGGCACCTGGAACCGAGCCGATCTCAAAAGCACCATATAGAATGTCGTTGTTGGAGTTAAATGAGTTAAAGGTGCAGATGCAAGAACTGCTGGATAAAGGGTTTATTTGCCCCAGTGCTTTTCCATGGGGAGCTCTGGTGCTGTTCGTCAAGAAGAAAGATGGATCGTTAAGGCTATACATAGACTATAGGCAGCTTAATCAGGTAACCATCAAGAACAAGTACCCGCTGCCAAGGATTAATGATCTGTTTGATCTACTTCAAGGAGCGTCCGTTTTCTCCAAGATAGACCTAAGGACAGGCTATCATCAGTTGAGGATAAAGAAGGAGGACATTCCAAAGACGGCCTTTAGGACGAGATATGGGCACTGCAAGTTCACAGTCATGCCATTCGGATTGACGAATGCCCCAGCTGTATTTATGGATATGATGAACCGAGTGTTCAATGAGTTTTTGGATCAGTTCGTGATAGTTTTCATCGATGACATCTTGGTATACTCGAAGAGCTCTAAGGACCATGAGCAACATTTAAGGACTATCCTATAAACACTAAGAGAGCACTCGCTATATGCCAAGTTCAGTAAGTGCGAGTTTTGGTTAAGTAGAGTGGCATTCCTTGGACACATAGTATCTGGTGAAGGGATATCAGTGGACCCCGCGAAGATTGAAGCCGTAGAGAAGTGGCCGAGGCCTACAACTGTGACTGAATGTACGTATTTTTCTTGAATTGGCTAGGTATTATAGACGTTTTGTGGAGAGGTTCTCCGCGATAGCCGCACCATTGACGCATTTACTAAAGAAGGAGACGAAATTTGAATGGACTGCAAAGTGCAAAGAGAGCTTTCAGGAGTTAAAGGATCAATTGACTTCCGCACCAGTATTAACAATCCCATCAAGACCTGGAGGATTTGAGATTTATAGCGACGCTTCACTAAGGGGATTGGGATGTGTCTTGATGCAGCATGGACGAGTGGTAGCTTATGCATCTTGACAATTGAGGCCGCACGAGATGAATTATCCAATGCATGACCTGGAGTTGGCTGCAATAGTGTTTGCACTGAAGATTTGGAGGCATTATCTGGTGGGAGAGAAATTTCAGATCTATACGAATCACTAGAGCCTAAAGTACTTGTTTTCGCAGAAGGAGTTAAATATGAGGCAGCATCGTTGGATGGAACTTCTGAAGGATTACGATTGCGATATTCTGTACCATCCTGGAAAAGCGAATAAGGTAGCGGATGCTCTGAGTCGAAAGTCGAGCATCACGCACATGATGGTTAAGGAGTGGACGCTATTGGAAAGAATCAGAGACTCCGAGTTTAATATCGAGGTAGGAGACCTCTCGAGCTTGATGGCTACCTTGCGAGTCGAACCGGAGATTCAATTGAGGATCAAGGAGTTACAGCCTACGGACCCCGATATCCAGAAGATTGTGTTGATGGATACGGATAAGAGGAAACCTGAGTTCCAGGTAACTGAAGATGGAGTATTGAAGTTTAAGGATGTCTGTGCGTGCTAAACGATGAGGAGTTGAAGGAAAGGATTTTATCAGAGGCTCATAAGAGTAATTATAGCATTCACCCTGGAAGTATAAAGATGTACCAGAACTTGCGCCAACACTACTGGTGGAATGGAATGAAGGTAGATGTGGCCAAACACGTGGACAAGTGCTTGATGTGTCAGCAAGTGAAGGCGCAACATTGCAAGCCAGGAAGACTATTACAACCACTAGAAATCCTAGAGTGGAAGTTGGAACACGTCACTATGGATTTCGTGACAGGACTACCGAGAAGTTAAAGAGGAAATGACTTGATTTGGGTGATAGTTGACAGGTTGACTAAATCTGCACACTTCATCGTAGTGCGAAAGGACTACACTTTAGAAAAGCTGGCTGAACTCTACGTGAGACAAATCGTGAGAATACATGGAGTGCCTGTGAGTATTGTATCTGATCGTGACCCTCGTTTCACCGCCACTTTTTGGAAGAGTTTGCAGGGTGCTCTGGAGACAGAGTTGAGGTTTAAAATTGCATACCACCCGCAGATCGATGGTCAGTCGGAAATGACCATACAAACTTTGGAGGATATGCTAAGGGCTTGCGTGATAGACTTCAAAGGTGGCTGGGAGGAGCAACTACACTTAGAATTCACTTACAACAACAGCTATTATCAGAGTATCAAAATGGCACCGTTTGAGGCACTTTATGGAAGAGCCTGCATGACACCGGTCTGTTGAGACGAGGTTGGCGAGAAGAGCATAACAGGCTCAGAGCTAGTCCAACAGTCAGTAGAGGCAGTTAAGGTAATCAGGGATAGGCTGAGAACAGCCCAGAGTAGACAGAAGAGCTATGCAGACAAGCGACGTAAGCCGTTAAAATTTCAAGTTGGAGACCATGTGTTCCTGAAAGTGTCGCCGATGAGAGGATTGTCTCGGTTTGGCAAGAAAGGAAAGTTGCGTCCAAGATTTGTAGGGCCATTCGAAATTTTGGAGAAAGTAAGGACACTAGCCTATCGCTTAGCATTGCCACCAAACCTATCCCAGATCCATAATGTATTCCATGTGTAAATACTGAGGAAATACGAACCGGATCCAAGCCATACACTCGATCATGAAGTCATTGAAGCGGATGATGGAGTCTCGTACGTGGAGAGGCCAGTCCGAATTGAAGACCGAAAGGAGCAAGTTCTAAGGAACAAGACGATACCCTTGGTCAAGGTCATCTAGGAGCACCATGGAACCAAGGAGCTACGTGGGAAAGCAAAGACGAGATGAAGAAAAAGTACCCTCATCTGTTTGAATAGCCAGTTGTAACCTTAGTCTGGTGGGATGAACCTTAGACTGTAAATTTCGAGGACGAAATTTTTATAAAGAGGGAAGAATTATGACAGTCTGAAAATTCGACCAAATTATCGGGATTTCAGAATGAATGGACATATTTCATTAGTACACTCTAATCAATGCTCACTCAGGATTAGCTACCTTGGGACGACTAACCAAAGGGGAAAGGCTACCTGGGAAATTTTTCCAAACAGCCGCCTGTTGGTCTAAGATTTCGACAGAGTCGATATTTAATGGATTTGACCACGAAATGAATTCCGATTGTGGACAATCGAATCTCTAAGGTAGTCACAATGGGGAAATGGATTCAGTTGCAAAAACGCCGCTAGAAGGGCAGACAGCCGGTATACGTCGCGAAGCAAGACGTGAGTAGAAAATTACCAAAATGCCCCCAACAGATGCTCAATCCTTAGAATTAGATTAAATGGAATCATTTTAGAATGAACGCATTAGAGTGGTTCCAATTCCGATTTGAAACTCGTTCGCGCTCGGGACCTGACCAGTGCATTCAACACGCAAACCGAGGCGAAGTCACATAAATCGTCACATCAATCACTCATGTCGCATCAATCAAGTCAAATTAATCCATCAATCACACAATTTCCAAGGTGGGTCAATCCATCAATCAAGAGTACATATCAAGTATAAATATCATGTCCAAAAATCCCATACCTAATCCCACTATCATTTTATTTAAATTCTTTAATTAGTATAGTCTCTATAATCTCCATTCTCTCTCTCTCTCTCTCTCTCTCTCTCTCTCTCTCTCTCTCCCTCTCTCTCTCTCTCTCTCCCATCATTTCTCTCCATTTTTGGCCAGCCTGTCTCCTCTCTCTCTCTCTCCCTCCCGAAGCTCCTTTCCCTTCTCGCGTCTTCTCGGCCTCCAACGCATACCCGGACGAAAACGACCCGTCCGGGCTCATCCGGAGTCCAAACGACTCCCCGTTTCCTCCCACACGACCATAAGACAAAGGGCTTCAATGAGCTGTAAGCATCTTCCCAAGATCTGGCCAGGAACCCCTTCAAAATCAAGAAAAAACCGTGACCCTGTGCTGGGTGGACTCCCTACAACAACTCCAACTTCAAACGGCCGCCCACAAAATCCAACCATTAGATTGCCTTGGTTTTTGGATATGTCCTAGATCTATCCAAGGTGAGTTCATGGAACTTTGTTTCACTCCAATCCGATATCGTTTGAGCCTCCATTCATGCATTTTCACTTCGATCGACGAAACTGTTTTTCTGGGACAGTTTCCTACCGTGCCTTCTATGACCCTAATCTGACCTTGTGAGCCTAAAGGACTTATATCCATGTCTTTTCCTTGTCCTCCAACTTGTTATGGCCTTGATTTGACCCTTGTTCAGTCCTCGAAGTCGCCGTGCTCCTCCATTGAGCCGTAGGTCCCATTCGACCGTCCACCGTCCACACCATCGTTGCCCTCGTTCCAGCCCCTATTGTGGTAAGCAAACTACTAATCTTTTCTTAGAACTAACGTATGCGTGGTTGATTTGGTCGATGGTTAGCTCGGTGTTTGCAAATCGCTAAAAATCGCGTAGGATAATCTAGATCGGTTTTGGGTATTTTAGCAAGGCAGGCTGATCTTGGGCCTAGTGACTTTAAAGTGGGCTGGGATGAGTCAAATGTAGGCTGAGGATGATGATTTGGGCATGCAAATGAAGGGCCATGGGTGGTAATTGGGCTTTGGGTTCAATTTGGGCCAAAATAATTGAGAATGGGTTTAATGGGCTTAGGTCATTCTTCATGGGCTGGGGAATAGACGTGAATTAATAGGTCAAATGGGCTGTGTGAATGGGTTTGGATATGAGGATTTAGGGCCTAAGATCATACATGGGCTTAGGAAATCAATTTGGGCCTAATTGAACAAATTTGGGCTTAATGAGCTTGGGAAATTAATGGGCCTTGGGCTTTGGGCGTGAATTGCTATGCCTTATGGGCCACCTTATGACATGTTACTAACAATCAATCAGGGGCTCAAGGAGTGTTGATAGGCCAAGACTTCAATTGGGTTTGATTTGAACTAATAGACTTAAGTTTGGGCCCTGAATCTGATTGAAAACTAAGCAGGCCAGTGAGCCCAATTGGGCTTGAGGCCCAAATTGAATGGAATCTGGTAATGGGCTTATATTGGGAAACTTAATGGGCCCAATTAAGATGAGCTAGACTAAAATGCAATGGGCCTGAGGTATGTCGAGAGACCACGAGCTAGGTTGGACTCAAGTGAGATGGGATCCACTAGATGGGCCAGTGGACTGGTTTGAAAAATTATATCGATACGAGTACAAATGGAATGTGGGTACAATAAAGGTATCGTATGTGTGCGAATCGAAATAATATGTCTAATTGTGCCATGTCTTGCCATATACGTGGGTTTGCTTACTGATTGAAATGCATGAGTTGCACCCTGTGGCATGTGTATTGTGCCTGGGCCTTGAACGAACACGAGCATGACATGTTTTACGCGCATCGAGATAAGGGTGAGAATGGCCCTGAGGCATGTTTACACGGGGAAGTTGGAGAGATAAGCATGCCGGCTCCATGTGTTGGGTCGAGGCACGGTGCACCCTGAGGTGCGAAGCATGAGATAACTGGAGAGATAAGCGTGTCAATCGGAGGCGTACCACACGCAGGTTAGGACACGGGCATGATGCGTATGAGACGCGGGCCGAACCTGTCTGGGTCACATGTGATTTGTTATTGTGCATTTAGTGTTATGCGATTCACTTGAGTCATTGTATTACTCGATTGCTCACCCCTGCATGTGAACTATTTTTCCCTCTGCCCTATGATTACTGGTAGACCGACCCTTGCCTCGTGAGCTGCTGTCCTACATTCGAGAGTGGTTAGGGTCGAACTGACTAGTATACTTTATCCTAAGCTAGGATTAGTGGCGAGCTTATTGAGTCTTCGACACCCTGGCATTGGTTGCCAACATTTCAGATCCTCGACGGCAGTAATGGACGTACTCCCGACACTTTTTGGACTTCCAATGGAGGTAGAGACCGAGATAGGCCACTACGTTGAGGAGGATGGTACCCCTTGGTACAGATAGCTGACCACCATATGGGTAAATCATGGTAGTCCTCTCTTACTCCCACATAGGTACGAGGCATGGATAGTAGAGAAAGACCAGATCTTTGTGGGACCCGTGCACCCTGATGATGTCCTGATCGTAGAGGAGGAGGACCCTATGCTTTTCCAACCTGCTGCCTAAGGTGGAGAGGTACTTGACCCCAAGCCGCTGGAGCAGCTTCCTTCGTCCAAACCAATGGTGATTGATAGCCATATCGAGGACGATCTGATGTACATCGAGCCTCCCTCTACATTGGAAATGGGGGTCCTAGAGGAGCTCCCTAGCAATCTGATTAGAGCAAGATTGACGAGGACTAGATGGTAAACCCTAGGTGGAGTGGTTTGATTGAGTGTTGATTTTTTTTTTTAGTAGTATTTTGATGTCCTGTTCTGGTGGTCTGTACTTGACACTCTGATATATATATGTATATATGTGTATCTTATGTTGAGCTATTAATGTCGACTGCCTTCCTTATTCCCTTCTACCCCATAAGTGTATGTATGCATGTATAGAGATCTGGAGATAGCTTCCGCAGGTTTATGAATGGTGTATGCGTCGTTTGGTCGCAATGGAAATTCCTGGGCCGTCACATAGCGTGGACAAGACGAATGTGAGTAGATTTAAGGTATGGACGGGATGTCGCGTGACATATGGGGTTCGGGGTGTGACACGTTTAGTGAACTCGTCCTCGACGAGCACTTGCATTTCCAACTCAGGTATCTAATGTCCAATGACTTGTGACTCATCATCTTTATTGAGTATCTGATACTCAATAGCGAAGTTCCTAGAAACGCACCAGTCTTAATGGGTTCAATAATGCCCATTCATTGAACCATCGACCAAGAACCATTTAAAGATGGTGTATTGACAGAAAACCTGTCACACATATGTTCGACGTTTTGAGAATAGGTTTTAGTCACACCTAACCTTATGGACTTCATTCATCTGAGTAATGGGACAAGATGAATGAACACGTCTTGCCAATTGACTAAATATCATGTTGAAAGCTCAACTTATGCCCTCCATGTAATACTTACATGGTTGTCTTTAGGGCATATTCCCAACATGTACAATAGTGGAATCTATCTCCTTGTTAAATATGAGATTGATGTCCTATGTGATCTAATCGTAACATTGCATTGAAAATCCTCAACCATGGTTGAAACCGAGAATGTCTCGTATGAATATTTGTTAATTAGATTTGTGTATATGATCGAATTGGTGGCTTGAAAAATTTTTCATGGCCTTTGTTCGATCGGGATATGGTAAGACAAAAAAAATTGAATTACACTATAGCCAACACTATTAGATTCATTATGTTCTTGAAATATTCACATTATCTAAGCAACATGACATATTGCTAGATGTCACTCATGGCATGTAGGACCTAGAGGCTGAGGAGATAATCAATTCTCTTGAAAGTATTAATGTGTTAGTGTTTGTCCTGCTACTAGTTTAGTGATGAACCTAGGAATGTTACACCCCATAACCAATATGCAATGGCGGTGAATATGAAAAATGAAATTGCAGATGTATTTTTGATAATGACTATTGAATTAATCGGATTGAAATTAAATTTAATGTGATTTAATTTGGTTCTTAATTTTAGTGATGAACATATGTGTATGTGTCGCGACCTAAAATTCATTTTTTAGGTTAATGGATTACCAGATTAATTAATTAAATTAACTAACCTAGTTCGAGCTCTTCCAAGCTCTACAAAATCGCGACTTTGGTTTTTTGTTTCAATGATTTTAAAATTTGGAGTCGCCATTAATCATTTTATGGTAGGTCAATTAGAAACCTAAATAAATTAGTGGGAGAACTAATTTATTTCTGCGAACTAGAGAAAATGAGTTCGGGGACTTGGTTACGCTAGATTACTCTAACGCCATTTCAGTACCATTTCATGAAAAATCATTTGGAGTGACTCGAAAAGATTTGGATCAAACTGATCATAAGGATAAAATTGTCATTTTTTTCAAGGATTAGGAAATGAAAACAGGTCAAACCAGTTGAATGTGATCATTCCTTATTTTCCATAATTTTTGAGAATTTTTCTGAATTTTTCAGAATTTTCCGAAACAATTTACCCACAAGGGGTAAAATCGTTATTTCTAAGGATTGGAAGCGCAAAATTGCCAAAAGTGGGACAAACTAATTAAAATATCCAATTTCCTAATTTTTTGGGCTTTTGAGATTTTTTTTTTAGAATTTTCTTTTTTTTTTATTTTTTTTTAATGATTTTTACTTTACTCTTTTTTTTTTTATGAATTTTGTGAATCTGTTTTTGTTTTTTGTTTTTGTTTTTTTTAGGAAAGGCCCAATTTTACTATAAGACCCAAATACAAATGAGACTCGACCCTAAACACACGCGTTCATGCTAAATTTTACCTAGCTTGCAAACGTGAACACGATCTCACAGCCCCCACTGCCCATGTTTTATTATTTTTTGTTTTATTTATTTCTATTCCTACCTGGATCGTCTTCTACCTACTAAATCCTTCCTTTTCCACAGACCTCACAGCGACACCACCGGAGCTTCACCACACGCATATTGCCGACTAACCTCGGCCGTCGCCAATCACCTAGTCCGACTGTTTACTTCTCATCTCGCCATCGACCAACCGCGGTCCCTAAGGCACTATTGGTAACAAGAAAAACCAACAGAACCTAGAAACTCCCTCAACTCTATATCTAACCAGGATTCCGTAGTCGACAAAAATCTCGAATAACAACATGAGCTAGGATAAGTTGAAGGTTGATCATGGATGCAAAAGGAAGCAGAAAACAAGCGAAATGGACCAATGAAAACACATGGTTTGGACATAAGTTTTTTTTTTGTTCATATAAGCGCATTATCAATAGATAGTGTTCAAGTATTAAACATGCAGATCCTTCATCCATGCACCAAAATGACCCGAACGAAAATGTTATCCAAGCTACGTTATCACAGTTCTACGATATTCACTCACCGGTTTAGCCCTAGTTGGTCGAAACTAGCTCAAGTTAGCAATGCATAGTGAACTGGATTAAAAAGAGAGTGAAATAAAGATGAGCAGGCGGACCTATGTTTGGACGTCACGACGGCGATTTGGGTTCTGAAGCGGTCGGAGGATTGCTTGGACCTCGAACGGAGTAGGAGCAGAGTTCGGTCTTGCTCGCCTTTTCTTTTGACTCTTTGTGCACCATTTTGCAGTGGTTCGTCTGGATGTGGGGGATGATGCAAGATCTCTCCGAACAAGATCAACCAACAAGAAGAAAATTTGATAGCGACTTCGTCGGTGATAGTCACAGTGGTTAACTCTGCTCAATAATGAAGGCTAAGGGGAGTTGAGTTCGTCGGTGAGAGATGCTCGTAGTGGTGGTATTCTCGGTGCACGTCCAACACGCTTATGAAAGACCTTGCTCAGAAGCAACTTGGATAAATGGAGCGAAGGCAACTGGTTATGGAAGCATGCAAGAATTGCCTGGCGGCTAAAAATCTGCTTCTACGTGGCTCGTCGCAAGATGCTTGTTGAGTTCTGAAAGGATCAGGTTTTCGATATAGTTTTCGGTACAAGGAACAACCTTGAGCTTGCGGCTTCGCTCAGAGATCCTGGATCTGTGTTCATGCTGCGACCGAGCAAGCGATTCGGTTCGCAATATTGCGATGGAGGACAACGTCGTTCAACTCCGTTCAGAAGAGTCGTTGCAGCTTCGGGGGTCGTAGGTCAGTCACTCCGTCGGAGTTGTCACGTTAATGTCGGTTTTTTTTTTCTCTCCCTCCCCCCTCTGAGCATCAACGATCATCCCTTTTTTTTTTGGTCCCCCTTTCTCTTTCTTTATTGTTCTTTTTCATTATGGCAGTGTCTTCCGCCTCCACTCTCCCAGGTGTATGCCATGGAGGAAGTCACGATGAACCTCTTTTCATTTTGGCTTCTTTTGCGCATTGGGCGCATTCTCTAAGACAGCATGTGAATTGCTGGTTTTGCCCTTGCTTTTCTCATTCGGTGAGTGGGGTCTGGGGATGTACATTTTTCAGTTGTTTCCGAGCCCCAAAAACCAAATTTCCCAGCTGGAATAGGCAGCACCTTTGAATCGCTGTTGGGGTCGGAAACAGGACCCGTTGGCATCTCGTCCTCTGATCCACGAAGTATGGTGTCGAACATGGTAACATCTAGTCTTCCTACCAACTGCTCCATTACCAATTTGGCAAGCATACACGTTCGTGACTTCTAACTCGAATGGGACAAAGCCTTTCACGCAAAAACGTAATTCATTTGACCCCATTAAACCTTGTCAAGCAGAGGTGACCTTGCAACCTTCTCATCTTTGGGTCTTGAGCCCCCAATACCTCAGCCTCTCATCTTGTGCCTAAAATACGTGACAACTTTGCTGCTGCTGCTGCTCAAGAAAATCTTTGCGCTCGAAGCTAAGACGAGAGCTTCTCTCTTGCTATGCATAAAAAAAGGAAATAACCCAAAAGCCCCAAACTCTTTAGAGGGCCAAAATCGTATACCTCCCGTTCTCATTCTCAGGACCAAACTTAGAAGCTCCTCTGAAAAGTCCTTCAACAAATTTACAAGGGATGTCCTGGTATTATCTTGGAAACAATTTGGACGATGAAGATGAGCAGACTTTAGACCACTTAGACCCAGCTTATCAGGTTGCTCAAGACAAATAGAAGTTTGCCAGTAGTGCATATGCAGAACATCAGGCTTCTTTCCGGCTTTGACCAAATTGTTATTTGTTATGAAACGGAGGAGTCCAACGAATATGACATCATTCGGGTAAGCTTCATCCACTCCCATCCGATTGAAAAGTGACACGGCATCTCATCCATGGAGGTCATCCTAGTCCACGAGATAACATTATGCTCGCTCAAGTTCACGAATACGAATTTGGCATCCTCTACGGTCTCAGACATCAAATAGTTAGAGATCAAAACATTACTAACTGAGAATTGCTTCTCATATCCAACTTTCATCGTCAGGCCATTAAAAATTTGGACTATAAGAGGACAATGTCCCAATTTCGGAAATGCAAAAAATTAAAATGGCTAAAATGAATTTTCTATAATTTTTCAATTAATCTAAAAACGAGATTAACCAAGTAATTCCCGATTTGCGGATTTTCTTCAACCAAAATGATGAGAAAATTAAAAGAAAAATACTGACTATTTTTTGTATTTTTGTGCCCTCAAATGCAATCTTATTTTCAAATAATTTCTTAATTTCTAAATATATATAAAATGCAGAAAATATGAAAGAATATTTTTTTGTTCGCAAATGGTAGCCTAAGCTTGGTGAAGGATTCCAAAGTTAATTTTGTAATTTTCTCATTTTTTCTTGATTTTCTATGAATTTTCGAAAATAAAAATACTAAAAAATACCAAAAATATGGAAAATCATTTTTTGGTCAAAATTGGTTCTCTAGGCTTGGCCAAGGTCTCCAAAGTTGATTTTTCAATTTTATGAATTTTTATGAATTTTCTGTTAATTTTAAAAGAGAAAATGTGATTAAAAAATCAAGTGTCAATAGCTGCCCCTCTTTGAAAGGAAGCTCGGTAAAGGTTCATTTTAAAGACGAGATGACACCTGAATCCTAATCGACTCAACACATAAGGAAATAAAGTGAGTTGTGACATCTGATCTCCAATACCCTTCAATGTAAGTTTCGATCCAGACCTGATTTGAGGAGACTCCGATAGAGGGATAGAGAGACAGACAGGAGAGTTTACCTGGCACTTACCTGTCCGTGAGGTTGTCGATTGACATGAATGCTCTGTCGAAAGTGGAATGAGAACCTAAGGATTCGTTATAAGAAAACCTTAGGGTGATTGAACTTGGACCCGTATGGTAGGTCAACCCATGGTAGATTCCTAACGAAAGGATTCTACTGATTAAAATTGGATTAAGATTTAACCCGTATGGTGGGTCACCCCATGGTAGACTCCTAATAAAAGGATTCTACTAATTAAAATTTGACCCGTATGGTGGGTCACCCCATGGCAATGCCTTTAAGAAGGACTTTGTGCCTATAGAAAGGACTTGGTGCCTATAAGAAGGACTTTGGATTGCCTGTAAGAAGGACTTTTGTGTTGCCTGTACGAAGGACTTTGGGTTCCCTATAAGAAGGACTTTTGTGTTGCCTGTAAGAAGGACTTCGGGTTGCCTGTAAGAAGGACTTTGGGTGCATGTAGGAAGGACTTTTGATGCCTGTAGGAAGAACTTTGGTGCCTGTAAGAAGGATTTTGGGTTGCCTATAAGAAGAACTTTTGTATTGCCTGTAAGAAGGACTTTGGGTGCCTGTAGGAAGAACTTTAGGTGCCTATAAAAAGGACTTGGTGCCTGTGAAAAGGACTTTTGATTGCCTGTAAAAAGGACTTTTGGTTGCCTGTAGGAAGGACTTGATTGCCTGTAGGAAGGACTTAGTGCTTGTAAGAAAGACTTTGTGTGCCTGTATGAAGGACTTTGTGTTGCCTGGAGAAAGGACTTTGGGTGCCTGTAGGAAGGACTTTTGATGCATGTAGGAAGGACTTTGGTGCTTGTAAGAAGAACTTTTGAAATGGAAAGGCTCCAGAGACAGTATACCCTAAATGTCACCTTTTAGGTAGACTGAAGAGGTATTGATTGAGAAAATGATTTTCAGGTGCCAATCTGGGATCTGAGGAGACCAGGAATCCTGCAGACGTTCAAACCCAATTTCGCTTACCATGAAGGGTGTCATTCTGGGATCTGGGGAAATCAGGAATCCTGCAAAAACTCAAACCCAATTTTTGTTGTCCCATCACTTTAGGAATAAACCGATGAGGCAAAGATCAAGAATACGAGAGTTGGTCAATCATGATTTGATAAAGTTTGAGAACACAAGATTATATCAATCGTGAGCTGATGAAGACTTCATGAGAGCATGTTGATCATGAGTCGCAAGGGTTCAGAAGTCTTATCTGGATCTTCTGAGTTAATGATCGAGGCATAGACAGACTGATTGTATCATGTCTGCTTGCTCACTGAATGACCTTATGTGCTGCAATGGATTTGAGCACCCAGACAATCATCAGAATTGAAAGGTTCAGGCTGAAGATATACTCACCTGAAAATGCTTAGCGAGCATTAACCAACAGGGCTTGTTTGTTCAATAGCCTCTGGATGAATTTCGAGACCTCGGAGAGTAACTCGACTATCAGGAATGCACTACCTGTCAGACAGTGTCAGAGGTAACATGTGCAAGCATTTTTATCAATGAGTTCATCGGTTCATGCAAAACCATTCAATTGAGTTTGCAATGATTAAAACCGTATGCGTATGCTCATAATGTGGATCATGCATGACTATTCTGTCGAGTTTGCATTTCCAATTCTGTCCAAGGAGGTTATCGTGTCATGAATACCTCGGATGTAACCTAAATGGGGACTTCAGTCCGAAAGGGCTTTCTCTCACTCTTGAGAAATGCTTGTTTATCATGATTGCATGATTTGAAAAGAAATCACTTAACATTACCATCATCATATTCAGCGAGGGTCCGAGTAATCTCACAATTGATACGATTAAGCCGATCTGGAGGTCTTGATTAGGACCGTAAAGTGGGCTGGGTCAAAGACTTATCAAATAGGACTCATTTCGAGTCAAGGCCAATGACAAAAAGGTCTTCATTATTTGCTCCGGGTTTACAAGTCAAGAACTCTGCAAAATGAGAGAGAAATAATCTTGCTCGAACTTCTTCGAGCGATGCTTAAAGTCATTAAACTCTTACATTAATTCAAGTGCTCTAATCAGAAGAGACTTTCAAGGGTCGTAACGTAGGTCGGGATTTGGGTCTGAGAAACGAATGGCTCGTTTTGGCTCAGAAAAATATATGAGAAGGGCTTGGTGTTGGTGATCATTGCAGTCTTGTCAGCAATCTTCGACCTTCCTGAATTTGTCTTCAATAAATACCACCATTGGCTGAGGGGTGGTAGTTCTTTTACACTTTGCAAACTGACTTCTTGGGGATCCTTTTTCGGGAATTCTCAAAATGTATATTCGAAGTCAGAAGTTTATTACAGATATATGGGCACCGGCCTTGCTTTTGATAGGCACTTTGCTCTTTCTGCCCGAGATTCTTTGGAGTAGCCCTTGCTTTGCTTACTCCCGACTCCCTTTTGTTTGGAAGCAGGCTCATTTTTTTTAGGCTACACTTGTTTTTCTTTTTCTTTTGTTTAACAATCTTGTGATTTTGAATTTTAGCAACAAGATGATTTTCAACAAATGATACTAAACATTACATGAAAGTCTAGCATATGAAATGGGCTAATTCTAGAACTCTCTATTGGCCAAATTTCTTCAATTCTGCTCATTGGGGGAAGGTGTCGCCGTTACCTTGAAATGAGCAAGGATCACCAACATGGGCTCGAGAAATGAATTTGTAGGCTCAATTGGGTTACGCAAAGGATGTGTGTGTAGGATAGAGAAAATAAATGTTCTTCGTCATCCTAAAGCACTTGAATTAAAATTCGAGTATCATGCAAAGAAACACTCGAAGATTGATGTTAGTCCAAGCAAGAGAATTTCTAACCATTTATCTCCTGATATTGTTGGAATTACCTCTGTTTTGCCCTTGTGTAGGGTGGTTCTTGACAGGGTTATGAAATGAAATCACCGTTCAAATGGTTTGTCAATAGAGAATGAATGCCTCCTTCACTTCGACTATTGTACCTTTTGCGAGAAAACCCATTGCCTTGGAGAATGCGGAATTTGTCTACCGCTCAACTCACTGTGGATTAAATACAGGACGTATGTGGAAATGGCGTGCCTTTCATCGTCCTGTCATGCCCCACTCTATACATTCTATGCATCGTGTACAGTTTATACCCCTAGTCAAAATTAACAAATTGAACATGCAGAACAGTCATGCATAAATCATGGAATGTGTAAACATCATGCAAATATGGCAATACAATGTACAAGTATGGAAATTGCCCCTGGCTGTATGGATGAATCAAACACGTTGGGGGCCCATTCCCCGAGTCGAGGAGTAGTTTGTTTCTGGTTTTGCCTCTTTTCGATCCAGGGTTCGCCATTGATTTCCCCTATTTCATCAGATGGATCGCATCAGGCGATCATAACTTGGCCCCTTGGGGCTGTTTTCTTTGACGTGTCAGATGTTAGTTTAACATTTCCTGTAAAAGGGAAGGAGACATGTTAGCCATTATCAGAAATGATGAACTGGACATGATACTAAGTTACCGTTGAGTGCTTCGCGCAACTCCTTTACTGGTTTTACCACTCGGGATTTTCTCCGTGGGTATGTCAAGTTAGACATTTCCTGTCAAACAATGGAGGAGAAGACGTATTAACCAGTATTAGAAATGACGAATTGGATACGATACTGGTTTACCCTTCATTTTGAATGCCTTGCGCGATCCCCTTATCAGGTTCGCTGGGTTGAGCTTCCTTCAACTTTCGTGGGCCACTTCACCATTAGAGCCAAGATCGTGACAAAATACTGACCTTGGTATTGCTCGTCGAGTATTCCTGTTTCTTTCTGCAAAAAGAAATGCGAGAAAAAGTTGTATTATTTATTTACAATACTTACAACATTCCTCACCCTTGGGGATCGAACTCGGGATATTTCGGACCACTGTCATTCCCCATGCCATCAGGTCCACAAGACCGTAGGCGTTCGTGGAGGCTCGCCTTTAGGCGTTAATCCTTGAAAAAACGCGGTCTTGTACTAGGTGGTTTCACGCCGCAATTCTTTTCAAGGCAATTTTCAATCTCTGTTAAAACGGAGGAAAGTAATTCAGAATTCAAAACGATCTTGGGTAAATTGAAACGATACAAAATTACCCTTCTTTGAGATTGTTCACGTCCTCCGCCTTTTTCTTGTTTGAAGTCTGTCATTCAGTGATAATATCCGCGAATTGATTTGTCCCCAGTTTTGTCCAACTAGGGAATTTCTTTTTTGAATACGACTGTATTCTTAGGTCGTTTCGTAATTTCCTGAAAACAGAAGGGATCTAATTTAAAGCTGGAGCAATTTGAGGGTAAATTGAAATGATACTGCTTTACCCTTCGGGTTTATGCAGATTTTTACTCGCAATAAATTCACTATGAGTTTGGTGTGGTGGCAGATTCGAGCATTTAATTGGGGAAATGGAAATGATTACTTCTTGCTTTCACGCCAATTCTAGACATTCATAAAAGAAGACAATATCCCGTGCAAGATAAAGCATATTCATCCATTCAGGATTGATTTTTCTTCGCCATTTGCAGGCTTTTCCATAATCAGCTGGCTTCATTCCGGACTAGGTATGCGTTGGCCATGTTGAAGGTCTGGTGGTCACTGGCTAAGCATGTGCATCATAGCCTCAATGCTTTACCGATATCAAACTGGTTGATTATGGCGAAAAGATCATCGTCAATGTCCGCTTGGTGGTGATCTATCCCTTCTTCCTCAAGAGGTATTGATGATGATCCAGTAGCATTGGTCCTTTTGTATCCTCTTCTAATAGAACTCGATCCTATTATAAACTGGTCTAACTCTCCTTTTAAACGTGCATTTTCGATCATCAGATCATGCATTTAATCGAAGGTGAGAAGGAGGCTGTTGCAGTTGGGGCAGGTGGCGGAGTCAAAAGCCTCTTTATACATCTTGTTTTCCGCTCGGAGGTTTTCATTTTCAACTCTTAGAAACTCGGCTTCGTTGTGCTCATGACGAGTCTTCATTCGGGTTCGCTTATTTCAAAACCAGAATTTGATTTGCAAAGGTTCAAGTCCTAGCTCTTGACTCAGTTCCATTTTCTGTTTGCCGTCTGCCATAGGGCATGTTCTGAAGAAATCCTCAACCTTTGTACTTGCTCCTTAGTATGGCGACAGTAACGCTTCTTTTGACCCTTACCGTTGTTGTCCTTATCTTTGCTGAGATCTTGGACGTCGTTGGCAGAAGGACTAGGCTCCATGGGCTCGATCCCAAACATGGCTTCGAACTCTTCATTTCCCATATTCAGCAAGTAATGATAGCTCTCGATTGTATTGAGTTGAGACATCTTCGATTTGGCGAATGGTTCCTCAAGATTTGCTATATCTTTCTGTATTTTCACTCTCTCTAAACCGTGTATGCTTTAAAACTCTCTTCAAAGTATGGATGAAGATTATCAGGAGGATGTCTCTTTTAAAATTTAGCGTGTGCTTAGCATCTGTATTGCCTCTCTCGAGAGTTCTGTCTTTCTTAATCTTTCTTGCGTGTCTCTTGCTTGGCTCATCTTTTCTCATCTTTTCGTAGTGGTAGGGCTCACGTTGTCGTCTCCACCGTCGATTTGCGAGCAAGTTCTCCGATAAGGACGAGTCGTATCTCCCTTTCTGCCGAAAATTTCCTTGTCTCACACTCAGCTCGTTTTTTTTATTCTTTCTTTTCCAAAGTGGTGGCGTCTCATCCAACTTTTTCGCAAAGACGTCGGATTTTACTTGGCTCGAGGTCGCTGCCTAACTGAAATTCGAGCTAACGAGGGTGGTGCCAATAGAGAATGGTAGATAAGAGAAATCTTGACTGGTTGATACCGTCACTATGAAATCAATATTTACTTCAAAGAAGATTACCATCTTTGCATTCCGCTCACCTGCCTCACCTCTCTCCCCCTTTCTTTCATATTCTGCTTTCAAAAATGGCCAACTCTCTTAACCATGCCTTCTCCGACGAAGTCCTGGCTGGGTGGGAGAGACTCTACAATCTTCTTGGTAGAGGTTACGCTCATATAGCCCAAAACTCTACCGTTGAGGCTGAAATCCTCGGTTTATTCAGGACCGTGGACGTTGCTTCTGTTGAGGGTACCAAACTGGGGAAGGAGTATCGGAACTTCTCGACCCTCTTCATCAATTTTCTAGCTGCTTATAATTGCGCTTATGAGACAGTTCTTGTGACCGCCGTCGTGAAAGCTCGTTACCAAGACCGGCACGAGCGTCTGGCAACAGTCACATTTGTGGCTGATAATCACAAGAAAGCTCTCAAGTTTGCCAACGATCAACTTTCATGGCTGGTTCGTGAGAGGGGAAAGTTAGTGGACCGTCTAGCCTTAGTTCGAACTTACGCCGAACAGGAGCCAGGCAATATTGTGATGAGGTGCAAATGCAGTTGGCTGCAGGAGAGACTTGATGACATTATGGCAGACATTGCTTTCGAGAGAGCGGCGATTCCGGACCTGGAGTTTGCCGTCGAGCATTATGAGGCCAGTATGGCCCAAGCTAAGGAGAAGTGCGATCGCCTCTTCTTTAGGCTCGCGGAGCTTAATCCCGAGAGCGCCCGGTGCACCTAGAGCATCAACTGTTTGGAGAGTCAGTTGAGCTCTTTTGTAATGGTTATCAGGGCCTAGTTTGGCTTTACCTTTCATTCTCAGTGAGCTATTGTAAAACCTGTTGATGTATGGAATAAAAGGAATGTTTCGCATGTCTATATTTTTATCTTCGCGCCATCTCTTCGTTTCCTCACGAAATCAGAGTCAATACAAATATCCGACTTGGTTAGGATCAGAGCACCTTCTGGGAGGACTTTCTTTACGTCATATGAACCATCATAATTCGATGCAATCTTCTCTTCTGGAAGAGGGACTGTCGGCAGCAATCTTCACAAGACGAGGTCATCTACCTCTGCTGGATCCAGTCCGCTACTGTCAACTGTACTTCCGACAGAATATGTAGGGAACGTATTTCTATCTCGACTAGTAGGATTGCCTCAATCGCGTCTTATCTTGACAGATGGTGACGATCATAGTGAGGCCCGTGACTGATCAGGTAAATCGATACAGCCGTAATCACTCGATCAATGTGCTAATAATGACCCCGCCACCTGTTGCATGCCCCCACTTCAATCGTGCTTAGCCTCTTTCGGCATCCACTTATTGGTGTCGGTCGACTGCAATATTGGGAAGAACGCATGTGGGTCATGTTTATTAATAAAACGCCGATCTTCTAACATCCTCCACGTGGTTTGAATCCGAGGGAGTTAAAAAGCAAGCCTTTAATGGATTTAATCAAGAAGGCGTTGCAAGGTCGGATTAATGTACATACTTCATGGATTCTGATAATCTGCGTCTTTTCAACAAGAATACAGGAATTCCTCCAATACAATAAAAATGCCCCCATGTTTAACCCGAATACATTTTCCGCCCCATCTACATACAGAGCCCATACGTGCCCATTGGTTGACATAATTCTGTCTCCGGGAGAATGGATTTTTTCGCTTGCCCCTAGGGTAATCAGTTAAGGCATTGATAATTTCCATCCTTTCTGATCCCTGAAGATTATTCCTGATGTATTGGTGAATCCAATTTTACTTCCGCCTTGGGTACCTGTAATTCCCCTGTAAAAGAAAAGAAAATAATCAGTATGTGATCCAATAGGGGTCGCCCCATGATTCCTACATTAGTCCAATTTTATTTTTCAATTTTAGAGAAAATTTTCTTAGAAAAACATGGGTGAATTTTTCTTTTATCAGAATGAATTTTTAGGGATAAATTTGTCAAGAAAATCTCATTTCTATTAAAGTAGAAAAATGTAACAAAATCTTTTACTGGTCGACAAAATTTTCCTAAGGGATTTTTCACACTTATTTTTTCAAAAATGGGACACCAATTTGATTTTTATTTTGTTTTGAAAAATGAAAATGATATTAAATTCGAAATCTAACCGACAACTAACATGGACCGACCAAAAATAAATACAAGATGAAGTTAGAAAACTTATTTTCACCATGAAAAATACCATGTAGGTCGCATAGACATGCACATGAATCGTGAGTTTAAATCTTAGCTTATCTATTCTAAAGGCTGACAAATTGAAACGAAAGACTTACGGCAAGGCGACAATCTCGCGCACATAATCAAGATTAGTCGTGATCTCACGACGTAATCAGGATTGCCGGGTCTTCCCACTTCGGCTCCTCAAGTCAAAAATTAAAACCACTGCTTTGGTAATCTTACCAAGCCTAAGGCCTAACTTTTAAACTCATTTTTGAAAAGAGGTTCGAGATTGAATCTAGGCTAACTTTCGACGTAATCTCACGCCGAACGCTAAAACCAAATCACAATACCATCCTAAAACTAGTGGCCCAGGTCCGACCATAGGACGTGTATGATGTAGTGCTAAAGCGATTAAACACGCACAACAGTTAAATGCAAACATCGCCTCAAAAATGTGCAAAAATTAAAATTCAATTCCCAAACACCAAATCTGCAAAACAAAGGGTTAGCCAAATACTCTACCCCTTATAACTCACATCTGCAATACCATTTAACACCTAAAGATCAAAATCCAACCAAGTCAAAACAAATGAATTTTCATGAAATTTCCTGGCCTAAGTCCTCTAAGTTCTTAAATTTTCAAAAATTAAGAACACGTCCCCAACAGAGTCGCCAAGCTGTCGCGACCTAAAATTCATTTTTTAGGTTAATGGATTTTCAGATTAATTAATTAAATTAATTAACCTAGTTCGAGCTCTCCCAAGCTCTACCAAATCGCGACTTTGGTTTTTTGTTTCAATGATTTTAAAATTTGGAGTCGCCACTAATCATTTTATGGTAGGTCGATTAGAAACCTAAATAAATTAGAGGGAGAACTAATTTATTTCTGCGAACCAGAGAAAATGAGTTCGGGGGCTTGGTTACGCTAGATTACTTTAACGCCATTTCGGTACCATTTCATGAAATATCATTTGGAGTGACTCGAAAAGATTTGGATCAAACTGATCACAAGGATAAAATGGTCATTTTTTTTCAAGGATTAGGAAATGAAAACAGGTCAAACCAGTTGAATGTGATCATTCCTTATTTTCCATAATTTTTGAGAATTTTTCTGAATTTTTCAGAATTTTCCGAAACAATTTACCCACAAGGGGTAAAATCGTTATTTCTAAGGATTGGAAGGGCAAAATTGCCAAAAGTGGAAAAACTAATTAAAATATCCTATTTCCTAATTTTTGGGGCTTTTGAGATTTTTTTTTTAGAATTTTCTATTTTTTTTTTAAATTTTTGATTTTTTTTAAATAATTTTTACTTTACTCTTTTTTTTTTTATGAATTTTGCGAATCTGTTTTTGTTTTTTGTTTTTTTTAGGAAAGGCCCAATTTTACTATAAGATCCAAATACAAATCAGACTCGACCCTAAACACACGCGTTCATGCTAAATTTTACCTAGCTTGCAAACGTGAACACGATCTCACAGCCCCCACTGCCCATGTTTTATTATTTTTTGTTTTATTTTGATTTGTTTTTTCTTTTTGTTTTATTTATTTCTATTCCTACCTGGATCGTCTTCTACCTACTAACTCCTTCCTTTTCCACAGACCTCACAGCGACACCACCGGAGCTTCACCGCACGCATATTGCCGACTAACCTCGGCCATCGCCAATCACCTAGTCCGACTGTTTACCTCTCATCTCGCCATCGACCAACCGCGGTCCCTAAGGCACTATTGGTAACAAGAAAAACCAGCAGAACCTAGAAACTCCCTCAACTCTATTTCTAACTAGGATTTTGTAGTCGACAAAAAACTCGAATAACAACATGAGCTAGGATAAGTTGAAGGTTGATCATGGATGCAAAAGGAAGCAGAAAACAAGCGAAATGGATCAATGAAAACACATGGTTTGGACATAAGTTTTTTTTTTTGTTCATAGAAGCGCATTATCAATAGATAGTGTTCAAGTATTAAACATGCAGATCCTTCATCCATGCACCAAAATGACCCGAACGAAAATGTTATCCAAGCTACGTTATCACAGTTCTACGATATTCACTCACCGGTTTAGCCCTAGTTGGTCGAAACTAGCTCAAGCTAGCAATGCATAATGAACTGGATTAAAAAGAGAGTGAAATAAAGATGAGCAGACCGACCTATGTTTGGACGTCACGATGGCGATTTGGGTTCTGAAGCGGTCAGAGGATTGCTTGGACCTCGAACGGAGTAGGAGCAGAGTGCTCGCCTTTTCTTTTGACTCTTTGTGCACCATTTTGCAGTGGTTCGTCTGGATGTGGGGGATGATGCAAGATCTCTCCGAACAAGATCAACCAACATGAAGAAAATTTGATAGTGTCTTCGTCGGTGATAGTCACAGAGGTTAACTCTGCTCAATAATGACGGCTAAAGGGAGTTGAGTTCGTCGGTGAGAGATGCTCGTAGTGGTGGTATTCTCGGTGCACGTCCAACACGCTTATGAAAGACCTTGCTCAGAAGCAACTTGGATAAATGGAGCGAAGGCAACTGGTTATGGAAGCATGCAAGAATTGCCTGGCGGCTAAAAATCTGGTTCTACGTGGCTCGTCGCAAGATGCTTGTTGAGTTCTCAAAGGATCAGGTTTTCGATAGAGTTTTCGGTACAAGGAACAACCTTGAGCTTGCGGCTTCGCTCAGAGATCCTGGATCTGTGTTCATGCTGCGACCGAGCAAGCGATTCGGTTCGCAATATTGCGATGGAGGACAACGTCGTTCAACTCCGTTCAGAAGAGTCGTTGCAGCTTCGGGGGTCGTAGGTCGGTCACTCCGTCGGAGTTGTCACGTTAATGTCGGTTTTTTTTTCTCTCCCTCCCCCCTCTGAGCATCAACGATCAGCCCTTTTTTTTTTGTCCCCCTTTCTCTTTCTTTATTGTTCTTTTTCATTATGGCAGTGTCTTCCGCCTCCACTCTGCCAGGTGTATGCCATGGAGGAAGTCACGATGAACCTCTTTTCATTTTGGCTTCTTTTGCGCATTGGGCGCATTCTCTAAGACAACAAGTGAATTGCTGGTTTTGCCCTTGCTTTTCTCATTCGGTGAGTGGGGTCTGGGGATGTACATTTTTCAGTTGTTTCGCAGCCCCAAAACCAGATTTCCCAGCTGGAATAGGCAGCACCTTTGAATCGCTGATGGGGTCGGAAACAGGACCTGTTAGCATCTCGTCCTCTGATCCACGAAGTATGGTGTCGAACATGGTAACATCTAGTCTTCCTACCAACTGCTCCATTACCAATTTGGCAAGCATACACGTTCGTGACTTCTAACTCGAATGGGACAAAGCCTTTCACGCAAAAACGTAATTCATTTGACCCCATTAAACCTTGTCAAGCAGAGGTGACCTTGCAACCTTCTCATCTTTGGGTCTTGAGCCCCCAATACCTCAGCCTCTCATCTTGTGCCTAAAATACGTGACAACTTTGCTGCTGCTGCTGCTCAAGAAAATCTTTGCGCTCGAAGCTAAGACGAGAGCTTCTCTCTTGCTATGCATAAAAAAAGGAAATAACCCAAAAGCCCCAAACTCTTTAGAGGGCCAAAATCGTATACCTCCCGTTCTCATTCTCAGGACCAAACTTAGAAGCTCCTCTGAAAAGTCCTTCAACAAATTTACAAGGGATGTCCTGGTATTATCTTGGAAACAATTTGGACGATGAAGATGAGCAGACTTTAGACCACTTAGACCCAGCTTATCAGGTTGCTCAAGACAAATAGAAGTTTGCCAGTAGTGCATATGCAGAACATCAGGCTTCTTTCCGGCTTTGACCAAATTGTTATTTGTTATGAAACGGAGGAGTCCAACGAATATGACATCATTCGGGTAAGCTTCATCCACTCCCATCCGATTGAAAAGTGACACGGCATCTCATCCATGGAGGTCATCCTAGTCCACGAGATAACATTATGCTCGCTCAAGTTCACGAATACGAATTTGGCATCCTCTACGGTCTCAGACATCAAATAGTTAGAGATCAAAACATTACTAACTGAGAATTGCTTCTCATATCCAACTTTCATTGTCAGGCCATTAAAAATTTGGACTATAAGAGGATAATGTCCCGACTTCGGAAATGCAAAAAATTAAAATGGCTAAAATGAATTTTCTATAATTTTTTCAATTAATCTAAAAATGAGATTAACCAAGTAATTCCTGATTTGCGGATTTTCTTCAACCAAAATGACGAGAAAATTACAAGAAAAATACTGACTATTTTTTGTATTTTTGTGGCCTCAAATGCAATCTTAGTTTCAAATATTTTCCTAATTTCTAAATATATATATAATGCAGAAAATATGAAAGAATATTTTTTTGTTCACAAATGGTAGCCTAAGCTTGGTGAAGGCTTCCAAAGTTAATTTTGCAATTTTCTCATTTTTTTTCTTGATTTTCTATGAATTTTCAAAAATAAAAATACTGAAAAATACTAAAAATATGGAAAATCATTTTTTGGTCAAAATTGGTTCTCTAGGCTTGGCCAAGGTCTCCAAAGTTGATTTTTCAATTTTATGAATTTTTATGGATTTTCTGTTAATTTTAGAAGAGAAAATGTGATTAAAAATCAGGTGTCAACAGCATGTGATGTGCATGTACACATGTTGATGTGCCCGTTGCATACGTAAGACTGCACACAAGTTGTTTATCTTTTGTTTTATTGTATATATATGTATGTGATATTATATACAAAACTAAAGTTATAAAATAAAATAAAATAAAAATAAAAGGGTGGTGTGGTCACAGCAAAGCTGACCACGTCGCCATGGTAAACATTATTACCAACCTTGATAAGACTGCAATCGCCTCCTCATTTGCCTATATATATACTTGAAGGGTGTGCATTTGGGTGGTGGTTTTTCGTGTGAAAAAAATTCAAGAGTCGTGTGTGTGCTTTGAAAAAAGGATTTTGTGCGTACAAAACACTAGAGGGTCATGTGCAATGGTTGGTGACCAAAAGGGCAATCGTGGAGTGTCGTATCCATGAGGATTGCTAGAATAATCGAGGTGGTGATCATCTGTAAGTTTTATCTTCCATACGTTGCGCGATTGGTGGTGTGTCTAAACTAGAGATTTGACACTTGTGAGACTCGAAAAATATACGACTAAGTTATTTTAAGCATGCTTCAAGAGGTGATCCGTAATCCTCTTTCGTGCGATCTTTGGATTTTTGATTGAAATGCACGAATAAGACCTTTGGAGATCCATCTACAAGTATATTCATTTCCATTGCGTTTTGTTAAATTTTTTTGTTTAATGTGTGTCACATACCCATAAAACCCAACACTAGGCTCGAGAACCCTTGTGCTTGTACCTCGTTCCCCACGCTCTGGACCGAGTCCAGCAAGATCGGGCCTCAGATGTTAATGCTAATGTTTGGCTGCCTTGAGGCTTAGCCCAAGTACATGGAGGTTGGGCCTTGTCACGTCCCGAACCCTACGGGCTCGCGACATCCCGCTAGTCATCACGGTTGACACTTGATTTTTAATCTTCTTTTATTTTAAAAAAATTAATAAAAAATTATAAAAATTCATAAAATTAAAAAATCAACTTTGGGGACCTTGGCCAAGCCTAGAGAACCAATTTTGACCAAAAAATGGTTTTCCACATTTTTAGTATTTTTCGATATTTTTATTTTCAAAAATTAATAGAAAATCCATAAAAATTCATAAAATTGAAAAATCAACTTTGAAAAACTTGGCCAAGCCTAGGGAACCAATTTTGACCCAAAAATAATTTTCCATATTTTCAGTATTTTTCGGCATTTTATTTTTGAAAATTCATAAAAAATCAAGAAAAAATAAAAAACAATTGCAAAATCAACTTTGGAAGCCTTCTCCAAGCTTAGGCTACCATTTTCGAACAAAAAATAATTTTTCATATTTTTTGCATTTTTTTAATGTCTTTTAGAAATTAGGAAAGTATTTAATAAATAATAACATTTGAGTCCATAAAAATGTGAATAAATAGATAGTGTTTTTATTTTAATTTTCTTTTCATTTTGGCCAAAGAAAATCTATAAAAATTAATCTGAAATCGGGAATTACTTGGTTAATCTCATTTTCAGGTTAATAAAACAAATCATAGAAAATTCATTTCAACTCTGTAATCTTTTATTTCTGCATTTCTGGTGTCGTAACATTACCTTCTAATAATTCAAATTCTCATCCGGGCCCAATTGTATCTGGAATGACTCAATTTTTTGTAGGAGGGCCATACTTCGAGGCTGATATGGATGACTAGACATGTCTCGGAGAAAATGGCGAGGCTATGGTTTTATCTGTGCAGAACAAGGACGTTAATTCAAGAGCTTGCGGAAAGAAAGGGAGGTTGGAAAAGTTAAAAGAAGAAGGATCCAAAGTTCAATAAATTTTTGGAGAGCAACGATTAGTGTGTCCACCAACTCAGTGATGAAGGAATATTTTCTGATGAAGGACGAGATAAGTGGTTATGTGCTTAGAGCAATAACTGGAACACTGCCCGAAGAATGCAGCTGGGAAATATGGTAATCCATATGCTTTGGAATCGATGTTCAATGCCGTGAAAGCTGTCATTGGAAGGTCAGGGGGAAGACTTGCATTCCCGTACCAGAGAATTGGAATAATCACCGCCTTGCAAGAACTATCAGTTGCTCCTGAGGGAAAGTACATTAAAAGTCTATCTCAAAGCATATGCAGCTTTCTTCTAAATTGCCACAAAATCGAAGGAAAGGAGGAGATGTAATCAGCAATTCTATTTGCTATAGTTCCCTGGGCTGTACGATCATCCGAAGATGTTCAACCAGATTTAGTTGCTCTGTTTTCTTCTGGCCTTAAGGAGAAAGAAGCTTTCAGAAAAGCACTCAGAAGAAGGTCTGCATGAGAAAGCATATTGTCCATGGAAATGAGGTTCCTTTTGCTTGATATTTTCGCAATCATGATGACATTTTTATTCTGGATACCGAACCCAAGATTCTCCAACTTAATGGTTCAAATTCGCCCATCCAAGAAACAACAAATGCTCTTGAAGATGTCCAGTACTTCAAAGACATATATCACCGTGGAAAATATGACGGAGCAACCACTGATTTGATTATCAGATTTCAATGAGGAGGAGATGGACATGCGAAGGGAAGTCCAGCAGAGGCAGAATGATGGAGGATGCTCAGAAATGCTCTCACTCTAGAGTCCAGAGTGGGATCGATGAATACCGTACAAGCTCGAACAATTTTTGCGTCGCAAGTTTCTTGAGACCTTAGAGCGATTTCTCCTCGGTCCATCGATCGGCAAGAACAGGAGAGGAGAAAGAGAGCAGAAGATTTTGATTACGTGGGTTACAGCGGGGTTTGAGAAGCTAGCATGTGGAGAGTCTCGGGTGAAGACAATACCAGTTGCAATGACTTAACTAATATTGTCTTCTCTTGGTCTCTTCACGTCATTTTGAACGAGTCTCTGTCATAGCGAGGTGAGGGCTATACTTGAGATGTTTCAATCAGTCCAACATTAAATAGGGAGAGATATGATGGTCTGACACAAGTGGACAAGCATCGTCATCAAAATGGAGATGACGGACGACCAAAAGGGGCAGTGGAGGACATTATGATGAAAAAGCATGAGCAACAGACGATGGGTAAAAAAAAAAGAGAAAGGGCCACACACAAAAAGGGCAAAGCGAGTGGAAGACCAAGTTGAGGGCTGCCGAAGAGGACAACAGGGGTTTTAGTTGGAAAAGAAAAGGTGTAGCAAGAAAGGAGGAGAATGGAGATTCTCCACAGAGTGGAGCCAACTCATGAAAAGAAGAAAAGAGGAGTCGGTGGATGGCAGTTTAGAAAAGAAAGATACGAACTACTACTCGTTGCTCGTGGCTTGACAAAGAGAAGCTTTTGGATACACTTCATGAAGCTGACCACGCTGCGCTTTCTAGCGGTCCTGTTAAATGTTCCCCGTCCCGTATGGAAAGAACTGTGTCTGAAGTTCTGAGGAAGATGGTACGAAAATACAGTGGTAAAAGGCCCGAGGTGATCACCATTGCCGCAAAAAAATCCAAGTGCAGCCCTCTCTAAGGAGATTGACAATAGGTCGTCTGGAAAATCACATGTCACCTTTGGGGTGTCTGCACTCAAGAAAATGGTCGGGGTAGGCCGAAGGAAACGAAATCAGGCGAGAGGCAAGTGGAGGATGGCAATGGCCACTGTTATTCCGAGAAACATTCATAGCGGAATTCTGAAGTTCCTCCCGAACAAACGGCGTTGAGTTGGATTCCACAGAAGATGGAACTGAGAATTACGGTGAAGACCCTTGGAAATGTCAACTACTCGGGCAAAGCCTTACAAGCCTCTGAAAAGGAACAAATGGAAACCCGAGGAGATCGAGAAGTTGATTAAGTCGCGTGGAGAGTGGCACAGAAAATGTCAAGTTGAGAAGGGTAGAATGGCCCTCTGAGAGGAGATATCGACAAATTTATTAGGAGACGGAGTTACCCGTAGTCCAGCACAGTGCAAATCTCTATGGACCTCTTTAGTTCAAATTGGAGTCAAAGAAATTCCGAATGGTGGTTGGACTTGGATTAGTTGGTTTTCACTTTCTTTGGGGGGGCAAGAAACTCGCTGAAGCTACTCACTTTTCTCGGGGGATCATGGTCATACTTTGACTATGGAGGATGGATTTCGACCAACGGGAATGGATTAAAAATTTTCCTCACGTTTATGGGACCTGGGGGATGATGGTTTCAAGGGGATTCTGACAAACTGGTCGTGGGATTTGAATGTCTGAGTGTGTGCAAGTAATAGGGGGGATCTGGCGAAAAAGCGGAAAGGGTAGAGTCATAGAGGTCTTCCTACGAAGCAGCCAATGGAGCGGTGACCGATGAACTCCCCGAGCTGAGTTGAATTCCATTCGATGATCGTTCTCGACGGGAACCTGTTCGACACCAACCTGTTGATTCTCGACGCCGCTCCAATAGTTCCTCCTGTTCGAGCTACTTCGGTCCTTTGCCCGATATCGCTTTTCTTCTATTCGACGCTGCTCTAACCCGTGTAGAAATTTCAGCCACGAGCCCACTGGTCGAATCAAGAGCCATCATTGCAAGGTCCAAGAAGTCCTATTGTACTGGCCATACCACAAGTCGCTGATCCGCAGGTCCATCCTTCCCAAGCCGATCCGAAAAGTTGAAGTATGATCGGGCAAAGACCAATGTCTTAAGCAAGAAGAGCTGCAAGGACTTAGCAAATCCTTCTCATGAAGCCCTCGAGTTGCCATTTGGTGCCAACTACTGAGTTAGCTTCACAAGTTTTGATTAATTGCTTATCCATATCAGAGTTTTCGGGGCAACCATGGAACGTACGATGCGTTTGGCGAATCGGGAAATCTTGAAACTAATCGTCTCGGAGTCGAAGCAACATCACCACCATGTATCTGCATTGGATTCTTCATCCCCTGCAATCTCTACCCCTTCAAGCAATTCCGGAAGATCAGACGAGAATGGTTGAGTCTTGCGGGTTAGGTAGTGTCGATGCCTTGATCGATGTTATCGTGCCTAAATCGATCCGTATAGATTCCATGAAGTTCTCCAAGTTTGATGAAAGGTTTTGCCCTTACATTGGAACTAGCTTTGTTGAGTGTCTCCTTCTATGTGCTGTTCTATGTTACCGTCACGGATGACAATGATCACCTCGTCCCGATGGTCAAGGTTAGTTTCGGCTTGTGCTTAACAATTCTTTTGTGCCTTGTAAACTCCTTCAGCTATGCAGTTTTCATCGTGCTCTACTATGTCCGTAGTCAGAGGCAAGGTGAGCAATTGGAGGTGGAACCGGGATATGGGTATGATTCAGTCCCTTCGAATGATCGGAGTTATTCTTACTTTGCAATATTCTATTAGTTTTGAATGCTTTGCATAGGTTTGCTACTGTTGTAGGGTTGTGGAAATACGTGCCAGTGTGCCTTAGGGAAAAGCACTCAAAGCAAAGCATTCAAACACAAGGATACTGTCATTAAAGTAACGTATATATTAGCGGTTTCATCATATAAATTAGCGGTTTCATGCAAAAGTGTCAGTTCTGTAGAATGATTATGGATTTCTTATGCACTTTCTGGATTCCTATATATTATTTTTTTTATTCTTCTCTTAGTCTAATTCGTTCTCACGATAGTCAATGGATTATGTATACTTTATTCAGGGGGCTTTGTCAAAACGTGTTAGAGCTTAAAAATGACCTAAAATAAATGTTGAAGTGAAGATGGCATCTCTTACAATGAGCTACCTGCCATATAACTAATCCAATTTAAGCTATAGATTGGTCCGGAGATCATTGCCGCACTAGGAAGGAATTTGATAAACCCAAGAATTAAACCAATTATTTCTTTGGCAACTGTGAAAGAGAATCTGCCCAGTCAGACTTTTGTCATGAAGAAAGAAATCAATTGCAATATTTTCCTTCATGCTTAACAACATAGTTTCCTTGTTATCGGGGCGACAACTATTGTGCATGCATGCTAACACATTGAATTGCTATTGAATCACTTTTGAGTTGAGATTCGCCTGGAGGAGGATACTCCACCAGAGTAGAGGGATTTGTCTTTGGGATTGTACTGAAGAAAGGCAGGCCGAAGAGGTTCAGCTGGGGCAAACTGAGTTGGAGGGCCACGGACCGTGAAGATGGCACATGAAACTGCCCTCAATAATGCATGAAAGAGCAGTGGGAGACCCTCCAGCGCAAGAAACTCTATGAGCATCCCTTATTTCAGTTTGAATATTAACTTGCATATCTATTTGTTCTAACGTGTCTAATTATGTTTGCGTTAATTATCATGTTTTAGTGATTGTTTTGTTATTATTTGTTTGCACATTTTTTATTTTTATTTTTATTTTTGTTCATCTTTCGCTTTAATTTAATTCATGTCAATTCTTATGCTTAAACATATCAAGAACCTCATTGTATGCTATAAATAACGTCTAATATAAATTAAGACTTCGAAAAATCATTTTCTTAATTAAAATTGGATTTTATCATATTTTTAAGCATGTTTTCACTAAAACCACTATTAAATAATAAACAAATAAAGAAAAATTCCAAAAAATGCAACAAAAAAAGATTCTCAAAAATTAGGGAACGATGCATTTTAATTGGTCAATCATATTTTTGATAGATTTCCGTCCCGTTGTTTTCAAGATGAATATTTTGCCCCCTATGAATAAATTGTCTTAGAAAATTTCAAAAAAATACTCAAAATGTGAAAAATAAGGAATGACCACATTTAACTGGTTTGACCTATTTGCACTTCCTGATCCTTGAAAAATGACCATTTTACCATTCTAGTCAGTTTGATCCAAATCTTATCTTCTCAAATGAGTTTTCATGAAATTGGTACCGAAAGGGCGTTAGAGTAATCTAACGTAACCAAGTCCCCGAACTCATAATCTCTGGTTCGCAGAAATAAATTAGTTCTCCCGCTAATTTATTTAGATTTCTAATCGACCCACCAAGAACGATTAGTGGCGACTCCAAATCTTAAAAACATTTAAACAGAAAAATCAAAGTTGCAATTCGATAGGGCTTGGGAGGGTCCGCGTTAAGTTAGTTAATCTAATTAACCTGATAATCCGTTAACCAGATCGAAAAAAAAATTCTTCGGGTCGCGACAATCACTCGCGTCCACCTGATCCACCATATGCGACGGCCCAAGAAATTCTATTGCGACCAGACGACGCTTCTACTAATCGAAACCTGCGGAAGCTATTCACCAATCCCATACATACATGCATACGATAATGGGGTAGAAGGGAATAAAGAAAGTGGCCGGCGTTAATAGCTCAACATAACATACAGATATATATATATATATATATATATATATATATTAGAGTGTTAAGTATAGACCACCAGAAGAGGACATCAAAATACTACTCCAAAAATCCACACTCAGTCAGACCACTTCACCTAGGATCTACCATCTAGTCCTCGTCAATCTTGCTCCAATCAGATTGCTAGGGGAGCTCCTCTGGGTCCCCCATTTCCAATGGGGAGGGAGGCTCGATGTACATCGGATCATCCTTGACATGGCCATCAATCACCATTGGTCCGGACGACGGAAGCTGCTCTAGCGGCTCAGGGTCGAATACCTCTCCCCCATAGGCAGTAAGTTGGAAAAGCATAGGGTCCCCCTCCTTTGCGATTATGACATCATCAGGGTACACGGATCCCACGAAGATCTGGTCTCTCTCTACTATCCATGCCTCGTACCTATGTGGGACTAAGAGAGGACTACCATGATTTACCCATATAGCGGTCAGCTGTCTGTACCAAGAGGTAACATCCTCCTCAATGTAGTGACCTATCTCAGTCTCTACCTCTACTGGGAGTCCAAAAAGCATCAGGGGTACGTCTATCACTGCGATCGGGGATCTGAAATGTTGGCAACCAATGCCAGTAAGTCAAAGACTCAATAAGCTCTCCACTAATCCTAGCGTAGGGTAATGTATGCTAGACGGTTCGGCCCTAACCTGTCTTCTAGGCTAACTAAACTCTCTCGAACCAATCCCCGCGACAATACGTATACGGGCTAATAGCGTACAAGGATCAGATTTACATGTATTCCCGAATCGACAAGGAGCAAGATCACATGCAAGAATGCTCGAGACGTGACATGCCAGAATCTCGTGTTCAGTGCCCAATGCACAATGCTCATTCACATGTGACCAAGAAGGGTCCGGCCCGCGTTTCATACGCTAAAGGCTCGTGTCCCAACCCGCATAAGATACGCCTCAGGTTGACACACTTATCTCTCCAACTACCCCGTGCCTTGCACATCAGGGCGCACCATGCCTCCACCAGGTACATTAGGTCTGCATGCTTATCGCTCCAGTTCCTATTGCGCGTAGCGCCTTAGGGCCGTTCTCCCCTTATCGCTCTATACACAATGCATGCTATGCTCATGTTCAAACGGTGCCAAATCACATCACAATATCACAATGCACAAAGCATGCATTCTCAGTCAGTAAATCAATGTGCGTACAATAGCATGACATGTTACAATGAATCATAATATTTCAATTCATATAACTGTGTACTCCTATCGAGCGCGCATTTCCCCTTGAGCCAACTCTACTCTATAGTCCTCAAGCCCAAACTCTGACACATTGTTCACTTTTGGTCCACTCACTTCAATCAATCTCTAAATGCTATTTTTGTGTCATTCATGAACCGCGTATGATATTTTCTCGCTCAAGGCCCACTTGTATTGTCTAATTTCTCCAACAAGCCTATTTGGCTCAACTACCCCACCTTGGGCCCAACTCAATTTGCAATCCATGATTCACATTTAGGCCAATTGATTTCTCATTTAGGCTCACTCAAGACCATCCCAGAAGCTCTAGAAGTCCATTCTCAAGTCCATAATCAAAGCAATCCAATTTCAAGCCCATTAAGCCCTTTTTGGGCCAATCTATCTACGGCCCATAATTGCACTTGGGTTGTATAATTTCTCACTTAGAAACAGCCCATGAAGCCCTTTAGACCACGTCCAAGACCATTCCCTCAAGAACCAACTCAAGCCCATCAAGTCTAACTAGCCCAAATTAGCCTAAGTTGACTTTCTAACCCATCTACCACTCACACCACTCATCCTCACGCCCCAAACCATAAGCCACAGCCCTCGTATACCTCAATAACCCCTACCAATAGAATATTAAGCCCACGAACAGCCCACATCGTCCAAAACTCTAAAACCGGCCTAACCGTTCTACGCGATTTTTGCGATTTCTAGTCGATTAACATACACTAAGCAAACTATCAACCAAATCATCCATACATACATTATTCTTAGGCTAAGATTAGTGGCTTGCTTACTTGGAATGGGCTGGAATGACGATGGGAACAATGAGGACACCTGTCGCGACCTGAAAATTATAAGTTTCGGGTGAATGGATTATCAGGTTAATTAGATTAACTAACTTAATACGGACCCTCCCAAGCCCTACCGAATCGTAACTTTGATTTTCTGTTCGAATGATTTTAGAATTTGGAGTCGCCACTAATCGTTCTTGGTAGGTCGATTAGAAACCTAAATAAATTAGTAGGAGAACTAATTCATTTCTGCGAACCAGAGAAAATGAGTTCGGGGACTTGGTTACCCTAGATTACTCTAACGCCCTTTCGGTACCAATTTCATGAAAAATCATTTGGGGTGATTCGGAAAAATTTGGATCGAACTGACTAGAAGGGTACAATGGTCATTTTTCAAGGATTGGGAAGTGAAAATAGGTCAAACCAGTTGACTGTGGTCATTTCCTATTTTTCACAATTTCCGGAATTTTTTTGAAATTGTTTTAGACAATTTGCCCATGAGGGGCAACGTCGTCATTTTGGAAATATTGGGGTGGAAGTCCACCGAAAATAGGATTGGTCAGCCGAAATGACCCGTTTCCTAATTTCTGAGATTTTTCTGAATTTTCTGGGATTTTTCAAGATTTTTCAGATTTTCCTGAATTTTCTTTATATATGTATATATATATTCTTGAAAACCAATTTTAGATTCTGAAAATGATTTGATTTTTTTTTCGAAAATTCCAATCACAACACCTAGCGAAATTTCTACCGTTGCATCTGGATTTTATTTTATTTTATTTTATTTATTTTTATTCTCAAAGTCAATTTACCTAGCTGACATGGGCTCATGTGGCGCCACGTCACCGTTTACTGGTCAACGAAAGTTTATTAGTTGATTGACTTGATAGGGAAGATAAACAATATTCTCAGAGGCATTGTTCCGACATGATATTCCGATCACTCTGTTGGCAAAACAACCGAACGATCCTAAAATGCTCCGATTTCAAGCTCACGTTAATCTCCAATGATTTAACCTAAACATATGTCAAATTTAACACAAGAAACAACTTGTAACTAGCCTAATCCAACCTAAAAAGTGAACAATATTTAAACAATCACTAATTTAAACAAACACCGAGTATCGAAGTGAGTTTAGAGTACTTACCTGGTGGTTGGGGGGCTTTAGCTTTAGCCAGAGAACACATGCGAGCTCTCGATGAATTGTTTTGGCGATGGAAAAATGCGCGGCTGGATTCCAGGGCTTCACCTAGATGCCACGAAGCTTGAAGGACTAACGGCAGGCTTCCTTTTTGCTTCGAACGTGGAGATCGAGTGCTGGACGGAGGTTGTCTCAAGAAGATTTTACTCCAAGATGTTCCACTCTTGCTGAAACTTCTTCATCCAACCTTTCTTAACCTGAGAAGTAGCCATTCCTTTGTCAACACCATCAAGAAAGTGGTGATCAGAGCAATCCGTGACTATATCGAACTGCTTGAATTTTTTCACATCCTTGCCCTTAGATGAACTTGAAAGGCCCTTCACGTCTTAATCATCTTTTACCTAATAAAGGGAATTTCCCTGAGAACTATCCAGTACCACCACATTGACCCCCCCAGCCTTGACGAGGTGCTGCAGCCTCTCCTTTCGTATAACAAACTCCGACCGCCAACTTCAAATTTATAATCTCTTTAGTGGCGAATCTGAGCCGTCCGCTCCTTAACGCCTCCCTCGCCTTGACCTCGATCTTCGGCATGGCATCGCTAGTCTGAGAATGTCGAGGCCAACGTAGATACCAGTGCGGACGAGATCTTCAGGAGATGCGACAACAATATGTTAAATCCCATGTTTACCGCAACAAAGAGTAAAGTTAGTAGTGTGCTCCAGTGCATGCGCTTGATGATTGGCCGATGTCTATAGTTGTTAAAAAAATCGAGCTGCCCTAAGTACTGTGATGTCTCCACGACGCTGCACGAGTCTACATCTTTGCTGTAAGGCATCACCCCTGTCAGATTCATGCACTCCATACACCGTAGGAACATACGGAGCGTTAGCCACAAGATTGTATATCAAAGCTAGAGCGTTCACATCTGGATCATCAAGTGATATATGGTCTCAACTCTGGACATTCCAAATGAAGATCCTCGAGCCCGTCGCTATCGCCTCCAAAGAAGTGGGTGCCCGAGTCCCGCGACATGCACTCGTCATACCATGCGATCGTTGTCTAATTGGACAGCCATCATTAGGGATAGCATCTGAGTCGCGTTCTCAATGCAAGACTGACAGTAACTGCTCAGAAAATCACCCCGATAGAGGAAAAGGCCAAAGATGTCATTCGAGCCATCCTTGTAGAAGCTATTATTTGCAGATGCTCCAGCGAATAAAGAATCCAAAAAGGGGAGGCAAGATTGGAACTGAAAGCAGAGTTTGCTGCGTCATTGGATGAGCTTAGTTTGAAGTCAAATAAAAAAAAAAACTTGAACACCGAGTACACTTGCTGGACCGAGCTGTTCGTGACTTCATGCGTGCGTCTAAGAGAACTTGGCAAAATGAATTCACAGCAGCTAATCTGGGCTTGAATTGGCACTGAATGGCAAGCAATCTTCATCCGAGAATGTGATGATCGAATCCAAAGGACAGATAAAGTTCTCAAAGGACGGGCTTCCTCCAAAAATACGAGTTGAGAACAATAATTCCAAACTCACAGTCTTCATTTGGAGAAGCAAAAGTAGCAGGTGACGAGCTATGTCCCTTCATTGACCGAGCAACTATGGTTGCAAGCTGAGAGTGCTGATAAGGTCACTTGATCCGAAAGTTGACTGGCCATAAGAATGTCATCAAATAGTTCCAACGCATTCTCTATCAACCCGTGGTAGCCGTATCCACCAAGCATCGAGTTATAGCATTCCAAATCAGGGTAGGAAACATCAAAAATATTAACTCTGTGGCTTGAAGGTTTCCATTTTTTAACATGCATGTGACACGGGCCGAGGTCTTCGTGCCCCAGCCGGTCGACCATCAGGTCGAGAAATACCCCAAGACTTGCTGTTTTTGGGTCCCCTAGGGTTTTTCTAGGGCTTTCTCCATAAGTTTCTAGAATACTCCGGAGATGGGTAATATTGTAAATATCCCTAGTTTCCAGAATGTTCCGTACTTATGACGGTGGTTAGGGAGTCGGTAGATGGAATCTGAGCCATCAGATCTAGAAGAGATCCTACGGTTGTAATCTGAGGCCCTCTACTATATAAAGAGGCGTCCTCCTCCTCATTTCATAATTTCACCAGAAATAGAAAGGTCTTCTCCCAGAGTCTCTCTCTCTAGAATTTCCTCTCTCTACGTGATCCGGGTTAAGAAAAGGCTTAGCTTGGGCGCTCCACCGATCCCAGGACGCCTAAGTCGCCTCACGTGTCGGCCCTCCGCAACCGGCCCGTGACAAGTGGTATCAAAGCAGCCCCGTAGAGACGACGGTTCGTGAGATCGCAGAGCAACAACCTGGTCGAGGATATGGCCAACCCAGAGGTGGATCCTGCACACATCGTGGAGGCAGAAAACCCCCAGGAGATAGTGCCACGGGAAAGACGTGGAAGATCGAGAAGACGTGAAGAGTCGGCTGAAGCAATGGCCGCGCTCAACGAAAAGTTCTCCAAGATGAGAGCCACGATGATGGAGCTGGTCGATGGTCTTGACGACGTCAAGGATCGGATCGCTGAAGTTGACAGAACGCTTCGCGACGACTTCTCCCTCGTGATGAACGGAGCGATCGGTCCGCTCCAGATGAAAGATGAAGCTCTCGAGGCGTCATTGAAGCCTTGAAGCTCGACGTACAAGAAAACGATATCTCCCATCAAGCCGAGATCGAGACGCTGAAGATGGAGATTCAAGGGCTCAAGACTGAGTTGGTCTTGTGCAAAACCAGCATCGCAAACGGTGCAGCCACTACTCAAAACGCGCCGAGGATTGACGTGCCGAGGCCGAAGGACTTCAAAGGCGAGCGATCAGCAATAGAGGTGGACAACTTCGTCTGGAGCATGGAGCAATACTTCTTGGCCATGGGTATAAACGACACTGCGGCTCAGGTACGAGTTGCTTCACTGTATCTCGCTGATAACGGCATGTTGTGGTGGCGATTCATGCTCGATGAGGCGAGGAAAGGCTCATCCAGCTATATAGAAACTTGGGACGAGTTTGTCCAAGAGCTCAGGAATCACTTCTACCCTGAGCATGCTCCCCAAGAAGCTCGCAGCAAGCTGCATCGCCTGGAGCAGAATGGAACAATCCAGGAGTACGTGAAGGCGTTTTCCGAGCTCAAACTCCAAATCCCGAATCTTGGTGAAGAGGAGGCACTCGGAGCGTTCATGGACGGACTCAAGCCGTGGGCGCAGCTCGAGCTAAGGCGACGGGATGTCAAGAGCATTACAAAAGCCATCTCCGTGGCCGAGTCGCTGGTTGATTTCCACAAAGCCGATCTGTCCAAGCACAAAGGCAGTGGGTGGAAGTCTGATCGTGGCGCGGAGCACAGGAACGAAGAAGTTGATTCCTACCGTGGTAGAAAAGACCATGGTGAAAGAGAAAGAAACTGGGGTGAAGGTTCATCCAGGCCTTCCTACCAACACCGGGGTAGCCGACCCCAAAACTACATCAACCAAGAGGACAGGTTTAGGCATCCTCTCTCGCAGCCGTGCGGAATCTGCAAAGGCGGCCATTGGACACAGCTCTGTCCAAAGAAAACTCAAGGCAAAACGCTATTCTCCGTCGTTACCAAGGAAGGTAAGGAGGAGGAGCAGAAAAAGGAGGAACCGAGGGAAGTGCGACTCGGTGTAATGCAGAAGATCAACGCCGTGCGACCTGGCTCACCTCCCAAACCATCCCCGAGCGCGCAAACTCTATACTTCGTGGACGTCAAGGTGTACGGGAAGTCTCTCCAAGCCTTGGTGGACACGGGGGCAACAGACGTCTTCCTCTCAAGCGAGGCGGCGAAGTGGCTGAAACTTCGCATCGATCCATCCGATCGTTGGTATAAACCAGTCAACGCGGAGGATATACTAGCTACTGGCGTTGCTCGAGGCGTCAAGATTGAAGTCGGCGACTGGTCAAACAGGCTCGATCTCGAGGTAATCCCGCTCGACGACTATGGCATGATTCTGGGGATGGACTTCTTTGACAGGGCAGAAGCTATAATCGACTTGAGAACTAAGTCGATCATCATAACCGATCGAAAATGCCCGACTGTGGTGAGCCTGCGCACTGAGGTGAAGGAGTCGAAGCGCATCTCCACGATCCGACTCGTGGATGACAAGCAAAAGAAGCCGACGCCGACCAAGTCAAAGCACGGGTTTAGACCAGTGCAAAAGCCAAGGAAAGAGTGGGAGCTGCCCACAAAATCCAAAAACAAGATGCCAACCCAAGTGCTGTTCCCAGAGATGGAAGACCTTGGAGCGGCTAAAGGAAAGAAAGAGTCGCTGAAGACTCATGCTGCGGTCGAGACACCGACCAAGACTCAAGTCCCGAAGCCGAAGAAGAAGCGCTCTCGTGGACGCAAAACCAGAAACCAAAACAAGCCGACGACTCGAGGAAAGGAGGCGGGCGGCCAAAAGAAAACTGACGCTGACAAGTTCTGTCCCGAGCAAGGAGCACCGAGGACGGCGCTCGAATGGGTGGGGGAGAATGACACGGGCCGAGGTCTTCGTGCCCCAGCCGGTCGACCATCAGGCCGAGAAATACCCCAAGACTTGCTGTTTTTGGGTCCCCTAGGGTTTTTCTAGGGCTTTCTCCATAAGTTTCTAGAATACTCCGGAGAGGGGTAATATTGTAAATATCCCTAGTTTCCAGAATGTTCCGTACTTATGACGGTGGTTAGGGAGTCGGTAGATGGAATCTGAGCCATCAGATCTAGAAGAGATCCTACGGTTGTAATCTGAGGCCATCTACTATATAAAGAGGCGTCCTCTTCCTCATTTCATAATTCCACCAGAAATAGAAAGGTCTTCTCCCAGAGTCTCTCTCTCTAGAATTTCCTCTCTCTACGCGATCCGGGTTAAGAAAAGGCTTAGCTTGGGCGCTCCACCGATCCCAGGACGCCTAAGTCGCCTCACGTGTCGGCCCTCCGCAACCGGCCCGTGACACATGTCAACTAGACTACCACAGACAGCCATGTCCACATCATATCCCGTTTTTACAGCCAAGGAGTGTATCAACTCTCCTTGTTTGAGAATTGTAAGATAGGCACAAGCGCTCAAAGCTCCACTTACAGTAAAACTATCAGTCTTATGGCCTTTCTCATACATTTCATGGAAATATTTCATTGCAGTCCATGAATCTTGAAATCCCGCTTTAATGACGTGACCATGAATGTTTGCCCCACCTTTTTTAGACTTTTCTTCGTGGGGCTCTCCCGTGCACATGCATGCACGGAGCTACTGACGATGGTGAAGAACACCCTCTTTCACGACACGTTTTTTTTTAACTGCTCCCAACGAACTCCTCTTCTCTCGAGCTTTCTACCCTCCCTTCAGGAGCTCCATTTTCCATTCTTTTCTTCAGAAGGTTATCTCTCATTTTTGCTTCAGACTGTTTTATACATTGTCCACCAGGAAGGCATCGCATTCTTCACGAGTGAGACCATCATGCGTTGCCGGGATCGGCGAAGAACATATCTTCGGACTCTTGTCCGAGTTACGACAAATCATTCCTAAGCTCGTTCTTATTTGACTGATGGGCATCAAACTGAAACAAACGATCTTCGGGTGGAACGTGGCTGACGTAACTCGGGACCGTCAACTTAGTATCTGAGTCTTTCAACACGGTGATGTCTCGGTTATGGACGTCACGAAAGGTTTTGGAGATAGAGCATGGGACCAAGAGCACCGGCACTGGAAGTGTGAAAGACATAAGTGGGGGGCGCCATACTCATTGGCAACGTCCTTCATCGTCGTGTAGAACATTCCAACCACGAAAGTTGCGAGTTTTTGGTTCTTCGGGCCCGATTCAGAATGAGCAAAGCGGACCGCCGTCTTTCTGACGTAGGATTCCTGAATTTCTATTAGGGAGGTCAAAGAGTTCCCCTTCGAGTCAGATTTTTGCTCAGGGAGAGTCATGAATTTGACGCGGTTTTTTTTCTTACTATCCTCGTGTCTCCCTCCACGGGCTTTCCTGCCATTCTTCTTCAGCTCCACCAATGTCGATGACGTACGGAACGCTTGCAAAGTCGCTATAAAATATGAGAACAGCAGAAAATCTGGCCATAATCAAATCAGGACTAGAAAAATGAAGTGGACTTAGCTTTCTCAGGAATCCATCGATTTGCCGCTTGAAATCCCTTCCCCCCGACTCAACATATGCTTGTGCCGTGGAACCCAATTTCTGGAAGTATAGAACTGCAAGGTCTTTGATGCCTCCCCCCCGCTCTGGCCGAAACCTAGTTCGACTGTTTTGAACACATGACAACAGCAGCTTCAAATGGCGATCGCGATGGGACGTGCCGAAAGTGGAGGCAGCAGAAGCCTCGAGGTAATTGGAGGCCATATTCGCCGTCCACTCGCCGCCGAAGTTCCTGCAAGCGAAAGTGAAGATTCCTATTCTCCCTTCTCCCAGAAGCCCCCGTGCAAGCGGAGGGATATTGGAGGACTTGAGGGTAGCGACGGCCATTGGCTTGACGGGTTTTGTGGGCGTCGAAGACCCGTCTCGTCATCTGTCCATGAAGCCATCCTCCCTTCCTGAACTAGTTGCTGGAGGGTTCCCCCCAAACTCCGCTCCACAGTCCCCATAAACTTCAGCTGTCCTTCCTTCGGCTGAAACTCCCAGCTCTCTCCCCCCTTTCTTTTTGCTTCCTTTTTTCTCCCCTCATGAAGTAACGCCAAAAACCCCCCAGCGTCTGCTCGCCCCTCCTATTCATCGGGCTGCTACCGCGCGGAATGATCAGACAGGTTGATCATCTCCTCCTACCGTTCAGCGTTGAGCGTGGACTTGAAGGTGGGAAGGGAAGCTCGTCCAGCCAGCTCCCCGAAAGTCCTCTGCTTCCATTTCTTTCTCCCTTCTAATCATCGTGTCTAGAGCATTTTCTCTGTTTTCTTTATCCCCAGTAGCCTTTTTCTTTCACAATGATACTTTGATTAGAATCCCCATAGGGAGTGGCCGACAGAATCCCTTTCAGTTGGCCTCCCACCATTTTTTTTTTGCATCAGGTCGCCACTTTATCACCAAAAATCCAACTTCTCCACTTTGACTCTCCGATATATTATCTACGGACGGGACAAGGGCAATTCCTGTATTGCGTTGCACATATGGACTACTTTTCCCATGAGGTGGAAGGAGGGACAAGCTATTCTTGTAACATTGATGTTCTTGAAACAACCGAGGGGCCTTCAGGTCTTGGTTCAGTATGTAACCCTTTCCTCGAAGCAACCTGAGCTCTCCAAAATACGTTCTCATGGGGATGCCTACGTCGGCTAACTTATCATTGAACTGCCCAGTAACTTTAAGGAGAGTCGTCGATGAAACTCCGCGCACTATATCTTTGAGTCTGCACAACACCCTGCTAATGTACAAACACCGAAAAGGCTAGCCCACATCAACAAGTTGGGGTTCTCAATGGCTGCGAAGTAGATAGCCCAGTAGACCCCACAAATCTCATTCTAACCCCTTTTTGAACTTACAGGTTTTTGATGTCATGGTAGGTACTTCCTGCTTTGTCTAAGCACGTGAACCAACAATAGATCCGTCGGCAATATTGACTTCAATACTTGATGTTGGTTTCCTATGATGTACTGCAAAAGAATGCCCCGCCCTAAATCCACACTTTCGCAAAATAGTCACACAAAGCACCTGTTGAACCCTTCCCTTCAGCCCCAACAACATGTATTACTTTAAGCCCAGAAAAACAATTTTTCCAACCCACGTATCTTGAGATAGATTGACATCCTTTCCAATTTCTCAAACTTCTCACCCGCAGATGTTCGGTCCCCACGTTTCTGCCATGTTATGAGAGATGAAAGTGCTTCCATTGCAGCATCATGAGAAGATGAAAGAGGCTGGTCTTGACAATTGCCCATAAAAGCTAGCTCATTCTCCATTTTCTCTATTACGTGCAATGACATTTTTGTGTATCTGGACCTTGGTACTTTGATATTTTGAGAGAGACTAGACGCAGGAAAGTCAGGAAGGCGTTATGTTGCTTTTCTCGATAACAGATGGCTCTCCCCATCGAAGTGAGTCCCTCGTGCAGTATTATCTCGGAAGCTTGGTTTACAAACTTTTGAGCGCAACTTCTTGTTGTGGGTCTTGTCCCTTCCGATTTCACACTTTCTTTACTTGCCTATACTTATTGTAACCGTAGATCTACGTCCTAGGAGAAGACCCGTGACCATGACTTGATCTGGTTTAATCCCCAATACCAGCATTTCAAGAAAAAGCACAAAAAACAAATTGAATTCGGAAAACTGAACGCAACAACGAAAAATGCACCGTCAGGTCATTGAAAAATTTGGACTATTAGAGGACAATGTCACGACTCCAGAAATGCAAAATGCGAAAATCGGAAATAACCTAAAAATGAGATTAACAAAGAAACTCTCAGTTCCAAATTGAATTTTTCAGAATTTATTCAGCCAAAATGAGGAGAAAATTAAAATAAAAATACCGACTATTTTTCATATTTTTATGGCCTTAAATGCTATTATTTTGTTTTTATTAGTTTTCAAGCACTTCTTCTATTTTCTAAAATAAATAATAATAAAAAAATGCGAAAAACATGGAAAATCATTTTTTGGTCAAAATTGGTTCCCTAGGCTTGGCCAAGGTCCTCAAAGTTGATTTTTCAATTTTATGAATTTTTATGGATTTTCTATTAATTTTAAAAATAGAAAAAATGATTAAAAATCGAGTGTCAACAGCTGCCCCTCTTTGAAAAGAAGCTCGGTAGAGGTTCATTTCAAAGACAAGATGACACCTGAATCCTAATCGACTCAACATAATGAAATAAAAAGAGTCGTGACATTTGATCTCCAATACTCCTTGTGTAAGTTCCGATTCAAACCCAATTTGAGGAGGCTTTCATGTAGTGAGGGAGAGACAAAGAGGAGAGTTTACCTGGCACTTACCTGCCCGCTGTGTGGCGGTTACTTGATATGTGTGCTCTATTGAAAATGGAATGAGTGCCTAAGGATTTGTTATAAGAAAATCTTATGGTGATTGAACTTGGACCCGTATGGTAGGTCATCCCATGGTAGATTCTTAATGAATGGATTCTACTGATTAAAATTGAATTAAAATCTGACCCGTATGGTAGGTCACCCCATGGTAGATTTCTAGTGAAAGGATTCACCTGATTAAGATTTGACCCGTATGGTAGGTCACCCCATGGTAATGCCTATTAGAAGGACTTTTGGTTGCTTGTACAGGACTTGATGTGCCTGTAAGAAGGACTTGGTCGCCTGTAGAAAGGACTTTGGTGCCTATAGAAAGGACTTTGTTGCCTATAAAAAGCGCTTGGTTGCCTGTAGAAAGGACTTTGGTTGCCTGTAAAAAGGACTTTTGATTGCCTGTAGAAAGGACTTGGTCACCTGTAGAAAGGACTTTGGTTGCCCGTAGAAAGGACTTTGATTGCCAGTAATAAGGACTTTGGGTGCCTGTGGGAAGAACTTTTGTGTGCTTGTAGGAAGGACTTTGGGTTTGTAAGAAGGACTTTTGTTGCCTGTAGAAAGGACTTTGGGTGCTTGTAGAAAGGACTTTGGGTGCCTATAGAAAGGACTTTTGTTGCCTGTAGAAAGGACTTTGGGTGCCTGTAGAAAGAACTTTAGTTACCTGTAGAAAGGACTTTGGGTCGCCTGTAAAAAGGACTTTGGGTTGCCTGTGGAAAGGACTTTTGAAAATGGACTATTCCATGTTGGGGTCTCCAATGGAAGGGCTCCAGAGACAGTATACCCTAAATGTCACCTTTTGGGTAGACTGAAGATGTATTGATTGAGAAAATGATTTTCGGGTACCAATCTGGGATCTGGGGAGACTAGGAATCCTGCAGATACTCAAACCCAATTTTTGTTGTCCCATCACTTTAGGAATAAACCGATGAGGCAAAGATCAAGAACACGAGAGTTGGTCAATCATGATTTGATAAAGCTTGAGAACACGAGATTATATCAATTGTGAGCTGATGAAGACTTCATGAGAGCATGTTGATCATGAGTCGCAAGGGTTCAGAAGACTTACCTGGATCTTCTAAGTTAATGATCAAGGCATATCATGTCTGTTTGCTCACTAAATGACCTTATGTTCTGCAATGGATTTGAGCACCTAGATAATCATCAGAATTGAAAGGTTCAGGCTGAAGATATACTTACCTGAAAATGCTTGGCGAGCATTCTCCAACAAGGCTTGTTTGTTCAATAGCCTCTGGATGAATTTCGAGACCTCTGAGGGTAACTCGACTATTAGGAATGCACTACCTGTCAGACAGTATTAGAAGTAACATGTGCAAGCATTTTTATCAATGAGTTCATCGGTTCATGCAAAACCGTTCAGTTGAGTTTGCATTGATTAAAACCGTATGTGTATGCTCATAATGTGGATCATACATGACTATTCTGTCGAGTTTGCATTTCCAATTCTGTCCAAGGAGGTTATCATGTCATGAACACCTCGAATGTAACCTAAATGGGGACTTCAGTCCGAAAGGGCTTTCTCTCACTCTCGAAAAAGGCTTGTTTATCCTAGTTGCAGGATTTGAAAAGAAATCACTCAACCTTACCATCATCTCATTCAGCGCGGGTCTGAGTAATCTCGCAATTGATACGATCAAGCCGATCTAGAGGTCTTGATTAGGACCGTAATGTGGGCTGGGTCAAAGGCTTATCAAAGGGGACTTATTTTATGGATTTTCTATTAATTTTCGAAAATAAAAATACCGAAAAATAATGAAAATATGAAAAATCAATTTTTGGTCAAAATTGGTTCCCTAGGCTTGGCCAAGGTCCCCAAAGTTGATTTTTCAATTTTATAAATTTTTAAGAATTTTCTTTTAATTTTAAAAATAGAAAAAATAATTAAAAATCGAGTGTCAACAACACTGAGCAGCCCTTTTTAGGCTCACGGCCAAGGAAGCAGGAGCAGCGAAGTAGGGGCTGATTCGACGGCTTTGAGGGACTCCAAGGGCCTAAAAATGATGGTTCTAAGAGTTAGAAAGGCTAAGGAGGCGAGTGGAATGTGTTGGAATGGCCGGAGCTCCAACAAAGACAAAATGACGAACGGTAGAGCAAGGGGAAGCAAATCTGGTCGGGGTTCCAAATAGCCCTCTAAGGCCACGAAAATGAAGAGGAAGAGAGTTAAGGGATTTACCAAGATGGCGAGGACGAGTGGTGGTGCGGACAGGGGCGACACGGCGACAAAACGGCGGCGGCTTAGGTGGGCTTCCTCGAGCGAACGAAAGAGAGGAAGAAGAAGAAGATGGTGAAACCGAAATAGGGAGAAAAAGAGAGGGAATTTTCGGCCAAATGAAGAGAGAGAGAGAGAAGAGTGAGAGATTATACTAGAATGAGGACAAATTTCCAAGGATGAAGGTAGTGAGTAGGTAGGTTAGGTTTTGGGGTTTTTAATTGATGGGAAACTTGTACTTGATTGATGGATTGATGGTCTTAGAACTTGTGTGACTTGACTTTGATTTATTTATTATCTTGACATGATGGATTGATATGACACTTGATAGGACTTCGCCTCGAGATGCATGCCAATTGCACCGATCGGGTCCCGAACGCAAACGAATTTCAGACTAGAATTGACATTGCGCTAATGCGCTCATTCTTAGAAAATTTTAATTATTCTAATTATAAGGACTGAGCATTGACCAGGGGCATTTCGGTAATTTTCTACTTCACGTCTTGCTTCCCGATATTCACCGGCTGTCTGCCCGACCGGCGACACTTCCGTGACTAAATCCAAATTCTCCATTGTAACCATCACAAAAATTAGATTGTCCAAGATCGGAATTCATTTCATGGCCAAATTCATTAAATCACGACTCTGTCAAAATCTCAGACCAACTAGTGATTGTTTAGGAAATCTTCCTAGGTTGCCATTCCTCTTCGGTTAGTTGTCTCAGGGTAGCTAATCCTTAGTGATAATCGATTAGAGCGCGCTAATGAAATATATCCATTCATTCTGAAATCCCGATAATTTTGTCGAATTTTCAGACCGTCACAATTCTTTCCTCTTTATAAAAATTTCGTCCCGGAAATTTACAGTCTATAAGTTTATACAACCAGAATAAGGTCACAACTGACTATTCAAATAGATGGGGATAATTCTTTTTCTTCTCGTCTTCACTATCCCATGTTGCTCCTTCCGTTCCATGATGCTCCTGGACGACTTTGACCAGTGGTATTGTCTTGTTCCTCAAGACTTGCTCCTTTCGGTCCTCTATCCTTACTGGCATTTCTACGTACAAAACTCGATCATCCACTTCAATGACTTCATCATCGAGTATATGGCTTAGATCCGGCTCGTATTTCCTTAGCGTCGACACATGGAGTACATTGTAGATCTGGGATAGGTTTGGTGGCAATGCTAGGCGATAGGCTAGTGTCCTACCTTTCTCCAAAATCTCGAATGGTTCTACAAATCTTGGACTCAACTTTTCTTTCTTGCCAAATCGAGATAATCCTCTCATCGGTGACACCTTCAGAAACACATGGTCTCCAACTTGAAATTCCAACGGCCTTCATCACTTATCTGCATTGCTCTTCTGCCTACTTTGCGCCATCCTCAGTCTATCCCTAATCACCTTAACTACCTCCACTAACTGCTGGACTAGCTTTGGGCCGGTGATGCTCTTCTCGCCAACCTCGTCCCAACATGCCGGCGTCCTGCAAGCTCTTCTATACAGGGCTTCGAAAGGTGCCATTTTAATACTTTGCTGGTAGCTATTGTTGTAGGTGAACTCCACTAAGTGCAATTTCTCTTCCTAGCTACCTTTAAAGTCTATTACACAAGCCCTTAACATATCCTCCAAAGTTTGTATGGTCCTTTCCGACTGACCATCGGTCTGCGGGTGATATACAGTGCTAAACCTTAACTCTGTCCCTAAAGAACCCTGCTAACTCTTCTAAAATATGGCAATGAAGTGAGGGTCACGATCAGATACAATACTTACAGGCACTCCATGCAGTCGCACGATTTGCCTCGCGAATAGTTCAGCCGGCTTCTCCAAAGTAGAGTCCTTTCGCACTTTAATGAAGTGAGCGGATTTCGTTAACCTGTCGACTATCACCCAAATTGAGTCATTTCCTCTTTGACTCCTCAGCAACCCTGTCACGAAATCCATAGTGACATGTTCCCATTTCCACTCTGGGATCTCCAACGGTTGCAACAATCCTCCAGGTTTGCAATATTGCGCCTTTACCTACTGACACGTCAAGCACTTGGCTACATGTTTTGCTACATCCATTTTCATTCCATTCCACCAGTAGTGCTGACGTAGATTCTAGTACATCTTCGTACTTCCAGGATGAATGCTATAATTGCTCCTATGAGCGTCAGACAGAATCCTTTCCTTCAGCTCCTCATCGTTTGGCACACAAAATCGTCCCTTAAACTTCAATACTCCATCTTCGGTTACTTGAAAGTCAGGCTTTCTTTTGTCTGCGTCTGCAAACACAATTTTCTAGATATCAAGGTTTGTATGCTATAACTCCTTGATCCTCATCTGAATCTCTGGTTCGATTTGCAATGTAGCCATCAGGCTCGAGAGATTTCCTCCCTCGATCATAAACTCTGAGTCCCTTATTCCTTCCAACGGCGTCCCTTCCTTTACCATCAAGTACGCGATGCTTGACTTACAACTTAGGGCATCCGCTACCTTACTCGCCTTTCTAGGGTGGTATAAAATGTCGTAATCGTAGTCCTTTAACAACTCCATCCAGCGACGTTGTCTCATATTCAGTTCATTCTATGAGAACAAATACTTTAAGCTCTAGTGATCCGTATAAATTTGAAACATTTCTCCCACCAAATAATGCCTCCATATCTTCAGCGCAAATACTATTGCATCTAGTTCCACATCGTGTGTCGAGTAATTCATTTCATGCGGCTTCAACTGTTGAGACGCATATGCTGCCACCCATCCATACTACATCAAGACACATCCCAATCCTCTTAGTGATGCATCACTATAAATCTCAAATCCTCTAGGTCCTAATGCGATTGTCAGTACTGGAGCTGTAGTCAATCTATTCTTCAGCTCCTGAAAACTCTCTTCGCACTTCGCGGTCCATTCAAACTTCGACTCTTTCTTCAACAAACGAGTCAATGGGGTGGCTATCATGGAGAACCTTTCCGCGAAGCGTCTATAATATCCAGCTAATCCAAGGAAACTTCACACGTCCGTCACGGTCGTAGGCCTTATCCATTTTTTCACAGCTTCAATTTTCGCTGGATCTACTGATATTCCTTCGCTAGATACTATATGTCCAAGAAATGCTGCTCTACTCAGCCAGAACTCACACTTACTAAACTTAGCATACAGCGAATGCACTTTTAGTGTCTGTAAAACAGTCCTCAAATGTCCCTCGTGATTTTCAGAGCTCTTTGAGTACACCAGAATATCATCGATGAAAACTATCACGAACCGATCTAGAAACTCCTTGAATATTCGGTTCATCATATCCATAAATGCAGATGGGGCATTCGTCAATCCGAATGGCATGACAGTGAATTCGTAGTGCCCATATCTCGTCCTAAAAGTCGTCTTTGGAATGTCCTCCTTCTTAATCCTCAACTGGTGATAGTCCATCCTTAGGTCTATCTTGGAGAACACGGACGCTCCTTGAAGTTGATCAAACAGATCATTAATTCTTGGCAGCGGGTACTTGTTCTTGATAGTTACTTGATTAAGCTGCCTATAGTCTATGTACAGCCTTAACGATCTATCTTTCTTCTTGACAAATAGCACCAGAGCTCCTCATGGTGAAGTACTGGGGTGGATAAACCCTTTATCCAGTAGCTCTTGCATCTATACCTTCAACTCATTTAACTCCGACAATAACATTCTATACGGTGCTTTCAAGATCGGCTCTGTTCCAGGTGCCAACTCGATTACAAATTCTACCTCACGCTTTGGTGGCAAGCCAGGTAATTCTTGAGGGAAAACATCCGGGTAGTCTCTCGCTACAGGCACTTCCTCCAATACTATTTCTTGAACTGACGAGTCTGTTGCTGATGCTAAAAATCCGGGGCAACCTTCGTCCATCAGCTTAGTCATCTCCAGCGACGAAATCCATGGAATTAAGGTCCCTCCTCTGTTTCCCATAAATTCATACCCAAGGTAGCCCACTAGGTTAAGTGGAATCATACTCCTACTACAATCAATGACAGCCCCATGTCTAACTAACCAATCCATACCAACAATTATGTCGAAGTCAAACATGGGTAAGACAGCCAAGTCAATTTCTTCCTCTCTATTACCTAAGGCCATCTTACACCCCTTGCATCCTAAAGTGATAATCACTCTATCCTTCAATGGCGTGGCTACATGCAAGATAACATCCAAGGGTCTAACTTCTAACCTAGATAGTTCAACAAATTGTCCAGACACGAAGGAATGTGATGCTCTAGGATCAAACAATGCATACGCAGCATGACCACAGAAGGAAACAGTACCTGTGATCACCCCTAGCGCGTTCTCAGCCTCCTTGCACGCCATTGCGTAGACTCATCCTTGAGCAGGTGGGCGAATCAGATTCCCTTGTGCGGGTGGCCATAGCTTGGGGTCTCTACTGCTGGAACTGCGGCCCCCGGCCCTTGGACAGTTTCTCCATTGATGCCCCAACTGTCCACAGCTAAAGCATCCTCCTATCTGTTTTAGGCAAGGGTTGGTACCACGCCTTTTGCCGCAGTCGCGACAATTCGAACCTGTTGACGAAGATGGTTTTCCCAAGGTCCTTTTAGCTGGTGGGACAAACCTTCGACATTCTCGTATTGGCCTCTTGCCAAAATTCCTATGGTCCCTTCCTTGCATAAACCGCGATCCAGATACGGTAGCCTTCTCCAACAAGTCTCGCTTAATCGCCAGAGCTCTCTCATATATTTCATTATAGTCTCTTAGTCCAGTGGCGATTAGCATACTCTTCAGTTTTGGTCTCAGTCCTTCGCGAAACCTCCTTGCCCTATCCCATGGGTCCTCTAACAGTCTCAGGGCAAACTTGGACAGCCTCGCAAACTCGCCTTCATACTGATCCACGGTCATCTGCCCTTGGCGAAGCCTTATAAACTCTTCTATCTCCCTTTCTTAGGCAACCTCAGAAAAGTACTTCCTATTGAACGCTTCACAGAATGGGGTCCAAGTCGGTCTCACTCCTTCTGGGAAGACTCGTCCATGGGTGGCTTTCCACCAATCATTAGCCATACCCTGGAGCTGATAGGTCGCTAGTTAGACCTTCTCTTCTTCAGTGCACCCTAGCACAGCAAATGCGTTCTCCAACTGCTCAATTCATAAGGCAGCTGCTTCGAGTCCTCCACTCCCATCAAACTTAAACGGTTGGAACTTTAGGAATTGTTTAGTAATGGGTCTGGCGTCCTCCATTTCCTTGCTCATTGCCTCCATTTGCTCCATTGGCAGCGGCCAAGGTAGCCTCAATTGCTTGGGCTACAGCGACAGCTCTTTCTATAGCCTACTTACCCATCAGATTGCTAACCTCAGTCAGGACCCTCATCATTTCCTCAATTCTAGAGTCTCCTTCAAGCGTTGGAGCTCACAAACTCGACGCGGACGCGCTAGGTCTTCTGCCCCTATTGCTCATCCTTCTAGGTCTTTCATACACCTAAACCTGATATAATTCCTCGCATGAATTAAAACCTTAAACTACCATCCAAGCTTTCGCCTGCCATCGCGTCTACTGACATGAAGATGCATGGAAAGTTCGTTGTAGCTTTTAAATGCAATTGGACTCGGTAAACTCCTAAACTCAACCTGTCAATGTAAAACTTAGGTCACTCTGTCTGCTTTACTCACCTAGAAGCTTGTCAGAAGCCACTCCTTGATTAGGTCTCTGCCCTAGGGACCACTCCTCGCCCTCTTCGGTCTCGGGGCGAACAGTTGTCCCAAGTTATTCATCTCTAAAGAGAACCCCATTTCACACGTCCCATACCATGCTTCGTTACGATTTGTAGGCGTCCCGTCAGACCCGTCCCATACTAGGCTGATGGTAACCCAGTCCAATAAAATGTGATTCGTCCACGCATACATTTTCTCAAATCAAATCTTTATTTTTAGATCACTTTTGTTTTTAAATCACTTTTTTTTCCATGTGACAATCCATGCAATGCATGATGGTCAAGCAGCGCGTGATAGTCGACTAAGCGTACAACCACAAGCAGCATTCAATAGCCTACTACTCACATCAAGCAAATCAGCAGTCAACACTCAAAGAACATCTCTAGTAGAGCTAGGCTCAAGAACCTTACCTCAGGTCCTGACACACCTGCAGTTTAGTCAATAAACAACATAGTCTAAGGCTAGTTTAGACTAATAGTCCAACTCAATAAACATGTGCCAATCAATTCATGCACTCTACCTTTCCTGACCTTAGGCCTAGGGTTTGTCTATCTAAATTCCCCGAAATCATCAACCTTATCACTCTAAACCTCGAACGGTCTCGTATCGAGCTGACCTTGCTCTAATACCACTCGAACGGGGATGTCACGCCCCGAATCCTACGGGCTCGCGACATCCCGCCAGTCATCACTCGTTCACTCGCATCCACCTGGTCCACCATATGCGATGGCCAAGGAAATTCCATCGTGACCAAACGACGTTTCGACTAATCGAAACCTGCGGAAGCTATTCACCAATTCTATACATGCATGCATACGATAATGGGGTAGAAGGGAATAAAGAAGGCGGTTGGCATTAATAGCTCAACATAACATACACATGTATATATCAGAGTGTTAAGTATAGACCACCAGAAGAGGACATCAAAATACTACTCCAAAAATCCACACTCAGTCAGACCACTCCACCTAGGGTCTACCATCTAGTCCTCATCAATCTTGCTCCAATCATATTACTAGGGGAGCTCTTCTAGGTCCCCCATTTCTAATGGGGAGGGAGGCACGATGTATATCGGATCGTCCTCGACATGGCCATCAATCACCATTGGTCCGGACGACGAAAGCTGCTTCAGCGGCTCGGGGTCGAGTACCTCTCCCCTATAGGTAGCAGGTTGGAAAAGTATAGGGCCCCTCTCCTCTATGATCAGGACATCATCAGGGTGCACGGGTCCTACGAAGATCTAGTCTCTCTCTACTATCTATGCCTCGTACCTATATGGGACTAAGAGAGGACTACCATGATTTACCCATATAGTGGTTAGTTGTCTGTACCAAGGGGTACCATCCACCTCAACGTAGCGGCTTATCTCAGTATCTACCTCTACTAGGAGTTCAAAAAGCATCGGGGGTACGTCCATCACTGCGATCGAGGATCTGAAATGTTGGCAACCAATGTCAGTGAGTCGAAGACTCAATAGGTTCGGCCCTAACCTGTCTTCTAGGCCAGCTAAACTCTCTCGAACCAATTCCCTTGACAAAACGTATACGGGCTATAGCGTGCAAGGATCAGATTTACATGTATTCCTAAATCGACAAGAAGCAAGATCACATGCAGGAATTCTCGAGACGTGACATGCCAGAATCTCGTGTTCGGTGCCCAATGCACGATGCACAATGCTCATTCACATGTGTCCACGAAGGGTCCGACCCGTCTCTCATACGCTACAGACTCGTGTCCCAACCCTCGTATGATACGCCTTAGGTTGACACGCTTATCTCTCTAGCTACCCCGTGCCTCGCACATCCGGGCACACCGTGCCTCCACCAAGTACATTAGGTCCGCACGCTTATCGATCCACCTCCCATTACGCGTAGCGCCTTAGGGTCGTTCTCCCCTTATCGCTCCATACACAGTGCATGCCATGCTCATGCTCAAACGGTGCCAAAGCATATCACAATATCACAATGCACAAAGCATGCGTTCTCAGTCAGTAAATCAATATGCATACAATAGCATGACACATTATAATGAATCATAATATTTTAATTCATATAATGGTATACTCCTATCGAGCGCGCATTTCCCCTTGAGCCAACTCTATACTCTATAGTCCTCAAGCCCAAACTCTAGCCCATTGTTCACTTTTGGTCCACTCACTTCAATCAATCTCTAAATGCTGTTTTTGTGTCATTCATAAACCACGTATGGCATTTCCTCGCTCAAGGCCCATTCGTATTGTCTAATTTCTCCAACAAGCCTATTTGGCCCAACTAGCCCACCTTGGGCCCAACTCAATTTGCCATGATTCACATTTAGGCCAATTGATTTCTCATTTAGGCTCACTCAAGACCAGTCTAGAGGCTATAGAAGTCCATGCTCAAGTCCATAACCAAAGCAATCCAATTTCAAATCCATTAAGCCCTTTTTGGCCTAATCTATCTTCAGCCCATAATTGCACTTGGGCTCTCTAATTTCTCACTTAGAATTTGCTCTAAAACAGCCCATGAAGCCCTTTAGAGCACGTCCAAGACCATTCCCTCAAGAACCAACTCGAGCCTATCAAGTCTAACTAGCCCAAACTAGCCCAAGTTGACTTTCTAACCCATCTACCACTCACACCACTCATTCTCACGTCCCAAACCATAATCCACAGCCCTCCTATACCTCAATAACACCTACCAACAGAATGTTAAGCCCACGAACAGCCCACATCGTCCAAAACTCTAAAACTGGCCTAACCGTTCTACGCGATTTTTGTGATTTCTAGTCGATTAACATATACTAAGCAAACTATCAATCAAATCATCCATACATACATCATTCCTAGGCTAAGATTACAGGTTTACTTACTTGGAATGGGCTGGAACGACGACAGGAACGATGAGGACATCGAGTGGCCCTTTTTTAGCTCACGGCCAAGGAAGGAGGAGCGGCGAAGTAGGGGCTGATTCGGCAGCTTTGAGGGACTCCAAGGGCCTAAAAATGATGGTTCTAAGGGTTAGAGAGGCTAAGGAGGTGAGTGGAATGTGTCGGAATGGCTGGAGCTCCAACGGTGACAAAATGACGAACGGTAGAGCAAGGGGAAGCAAAAATGGTTGGGGTTCCAAATAGTCCTCTAAGGCCACGAAAATGAAGAGGAAGAGAGTTGAGGGACTTACCAAGATGGGGGGGACGAGTGGTGGTGTGGACGGTGACGACACGGCGGCGAAACAGGGGCGGCTTGGGCGGACTTTCTCGAGCGAACAAAGGAGAGGAAGAAGAAGAAGATGGTGAAGTCGAAATAGAGAGAAAAGGAGAGGGAATTTTCGGCCAAATGAAGAGGGAGAGAGAGAAGAGTGAGAGATTATACTAGAATGATGACAAATTTCCAAGAATGAAGGTAGTGGGGTAGGTAGGTTAGGTTATGGGGTTTTTAATTGATGAGAAACTTGTACTTAATTGATGGATTGATGGTCTTGGAACTTGTATGAGTTGACTTTGATTTATTTATTGTCTTGACATGATAGATTGATATGACACTTGATGGGACTTCGCCTCGGGATGCGTGCTAATTGCACCGATTGGGTCATGAGTGTGAACAAATTTCGGACTGAAATTGACATTGCACTAATGCACTCATTCTCGTAAAATTCTAATTATTTTAATTCTAAGGACTGAGCATTGATCGGGGGCATTTCGATAATTTTCTACTTCACGTCTTGCTTAGCGCCGTCCTCCGGCTGCCTGCCCGACCGGCGACACTTCTGCGACTAAATCCAAATTCTCCATTGTAACCATCACAAAAATTCAATTGTCCGAGATTAGAATTCATTTCGTGGCCAAATTCATTAAATCACGACTATGTCGAAATTTTAGACCAACGGGCAGCTGTTTAATAAATCTTCCTAGGTAGCCATTCCCCTTCGGTTAGTCATCTCAAGGTAGCTAATCCTAAGTAAGAATCGATTAGAGCGCGATAATGAAATATATCCATTCATTTTGAAATTCTGATAATTTGGTCGAATTTTCAGACTGTCACAGACCTAGGATCATGGTAATAGTGACCAGGTCCATCTAGGCCGGCTTGAGTCCATCGAGGTTGGGCAGGGCCCTAGGCTAATGCTTTGGTCCATTGAGGCTAGGTCCAAGATTATGGAGCTTGTACCACGTTCTTTGTGATGGCCTATTTTTTCTACAAAGGAATTTTGGACTGTGTAGTAAGTTGATAACGGGCTTAGATTATTAAAAGTTTAAATTTTGGGGGGTTATTACTTGGCGTAGTGGATTATGAAGTTTGGTGTTACCTTTTGGGCGCGACATTTTTTTTTTTGGATAAACCATTGTAAATTATTTAGATAGACATTTGGTAAATGTTAATTTGGAGCGAAATTGGTTCGTGAATGGAACGCGAAGACCTTTGAACCCCTTAGTCCACCCATTGACCTTACTCTTCTATTTAGGCGTTCCCCTCTCTCTTCTCATTTCTTCCTTCTTCCTACTTCATGGGTAGCTCCCTTTCTCTTCTTCCTCTCTTCCTTTCCTCCTTGAGCAGTCTGCTCGTGGTCCTCTCTTAACCTCTCTTTCTTTGGCCAGCGCCCACTACTCGACAGCGGCCCTCGCAGCTTCAAGGCCTCGTGCTTTATCCTCTCGATGTGGCCAATTGCTTCAACCCACAGATCTCTATCAAGCGCGTACCCAGAAGAAAAGATGATGTTTTGAGCTCATCTTGAAGGTGAATCAAGCTCCATTTCTTCATGTGCGTCCCTAAGGCAAGTGTCTATCTACCCTTTCCACTAATCTGTTCATTCACCGCCTATTGAAGTGTAGATTGTCAAAATTGGAAAATGGGTATTTGAGATTGAGTTTCGTCTTGCATGAGCCAGAAATTGAGTTAGATCGTATGATCTATTGCCAGCATTGATGCCTATGGGTCTTGAATAAGCTAGACATGTGAGTTAATCATCTCGATTTGGGTCAGTTTATGAGGAATTGAAGTTGAACCCATGAGAGGGTTTCCGGTTTTGAGCATGAGATGGGGGTAAAATGAAGTTTTAGATGGTTGCCTGCATTAACATTTGCTTTCCTTTTGGAGTTACATAGCTAGATTTTCCATTGAGCTAGATTTTTCATCTTCATTTCTATGCTTTATATTTTGAAGGATGCCTTTTGCCTTATTTTTAGAAGAGAAAATAGTGAAGGATCAAGACAACGAATCTATGAGCTTGGTCTTACTGCTCGTGAACCTTGGAGTCCACAAGTTCATCCTTTAGAGTCTCTCTCTTTGCTTGTATGTGTACACGAGCATGCGTGTGCAAAGATCCTAACAATCTTATCCATTGTCTTGTAAATTGAGAGCGATGAAAGTACCTAATGACTGCTATAAATGTGGTTTTGGGAGACATGAAAGCTGAACTGCAATTACTCTAGACTGATCTTGAGCATATTAGTAGCTCTCTTATGGATGCGCCTTGGATTATTGCTGGTGATTTCAATGCTATCAAGGATCCCTCGGATAGATTGGGAAGTTCGAATGCATGCATTCCATATTTCGATGAATTCAGCTAATTCTTGGCTTGTGTGGGTTTTGACAACCTTAGGTACACTAGACATATGTTCACTTGGTCAACATTCTCTAGTGCCTTGTGGAAACAGAGAAAGATTGATCGAGTGCTTATCAATAATCGCTGGATGAGGGATTTCTCCTTCTCGGAGGCTGTGTTCTTAGCTCCAGGTGTCTTGAATCATACTCCAATTATTATTAGGGTGATGGCCCCTCTGGGGTTCAAGAACCCCTTCAAATTCTTCAACTTTTGGATGTCCAGCCCCTTTTTCTTGCCACTGGTTGCTCAAGTTTAGAGCACTCATATTTTTTGTTCACCTATGTTCTCGGTGTATCGAAAACTTAAAATTCTCAAATGAGTATCTTAAACTTTTGAATAAGGAATCCTTCTCGAATATCTCATTGCGAACATCGAAAGCTAGACGAGTGTTAACTGATATCCAGGATGTCCTAGTGCTTGATCCCTCGAACTAGATTCTTGCGGACCAAGAAAAAATGCGTAGAAGTATCTTTACTGACCTCAGACTGCAAAAAAAAAAAAGCCTTTTATAAGCAGAAGTCACGCATACAATGGTTGAAGGAGGGTGACAAGAACACCAAATACTTCCACCACTTCGTTAACAAATGCCACCTCCACAACAGAATACTTTCGATGGTGGACTGCTCTGATAATAAGCTAAATGACCCTCTCCTGGTGCAGCAGCACATCATTTACTACTTTGAGGAACTCTTTACTCCACCCTCGAGGCCTGACATTCCTCCAATCCAGGAGATGTAGGCGTGTATTGAAATTTGCCTCAGTGATGATCAGATTCGCTTGCTGTCCAGGCCTATCTCGGACTTGGAGATTGCAGCACTATTTTCTCTTCTCCCAGCGGAAAAGCTCTAGGCTCGGATGGCTATAATGCTGAATTTTTCATAGCCACTTAGGATATCACTAGTCCCTTTATCACGGTTGCTGTTAAGGATTTTTTCACCTCTGGTTTTCTACTGAAGGAGATTAATAACACCATCATTTTGCTTGTGTCGAAGGTACCAAATACTTCCTCTATGAGTGATTTTAGACCTATCTCTTGTTGCAACACTATTTACAAATGCATCACCAAGATCTTGGCAAATAGAATTGCCTTTGTGCTCTCGACAATTACTAGTCCCCCTTAGAATGCGTTTGTTAAGGAACGTCATATCTCTGATAACATTTTGTTAGCTCAAGAGCTATTTAGTGTTTTCCACCATGTGCCTTATCTTCCGAAAGGCGTATGATACAGTTGATTGGGATTTCTTGGAATTGGTAATGCGATCCTTTGGATTTCTGGTGGATTTCACTAAACTGGTTATGACTTGTGTTAGGTCTCCTAAGTTCTCAGCGTCCATCAATGGAGAACTTCACGGCTTCTTTCCGAGTGGTAGGGGTATACGCCAAGGGGACCCCATCTCCCCCTAACTCTTTACCCTTATTATGGAAAGTTTGTCCGGTATTCTGCATACTCAGATAGGTCTCCCTGGTTTCAAATTTTTTTGGCGTTGTAAGGCAACTCGATTGTCTCATTTATTCTTTGCCGATGACATCCTCCTATTCTAGGAGGCAAACTTGGCTTCGATCACCCTTCTAAAGGCGAGGCTGGATAGGTTTTCTAGCTGGTCTGGCTTATAGCCGAATGTTAACAAGAGGAAATATTACTTTCTAGTGGTTCATCACAACTTCCGACCAACTAATGCAAGTTCTTAGCTTCCACAAAGGTATACTTCCCTTCCTTTATCTTGGTGTCCCTATTATTGCTTCTAGATTGAGCAAAGTTGATTGCAACCATCTAGTGAATACCATAACCTCTAAAGCTCAATCATCATCCCAAAGATTCCTCTCTTTTGCTAGCCGTGTTCAACTTATTAAGTCTGTTTTACATGCTATTCACGTGTATTGGACTAGTGTCTTCACCCTCCCCATGTTGGTTCTAGTGCGCATTGAACAGATTCTTCGGCAATTCTTATGGAATGGACCGATTTAGGGGTACAAAGGTTTGTAGTCTGATGTCTGCCTCCCTAAGGAGGAAGGAGGATTAGGGATTTGTAGGCTTCTCGATTGTAGTCGCGCGGTGATGCTCAAGCACATCTGGCTATTATTCATGGATAAACAATCCTTGTGGTGCAAATGGATTCATTCCACTTTTCTTAAGAAGAAGAATTTCTGGGTAGCTACTCAGTCGATGTTCTGTTCTTAGTCTTGGAAAAAAAAATCTTGTAGCTATGCCCTAAATTCCTATCTTAGTGCCATTGGCGGATTGGTGATGGGTGCTCCATTTCTTTTTGGTTTGATCCTTGGCACTATAGAGAGCCCCTCCACAAGCTCTTTATTGACCAAGATATATACTGCTCCGGTACATCGAGAAAGGCTTCTGTGTATGAATTCTACTCTTTAATTTTGCCTCCATCTCTGGTTAGGAACACCATAGCTTCTTGGACTGACTTACTGCCCCCTATTAACTGCGGTATCAGTGATCGGTTCATAACCACCACTCGGATATCTTCTCCGTGTCTTCAGCTTGGAATGTTATCAGATGTAAAGGCAGAGCTGTCACTTGGCACTCTTTCATCTTGGATCGTACTGCTGCTCCCCGTCACGCTATCGTTTTATGGCTGATATCCCTCAAGAGGCTCCCTATGCAGACTCTCCTACTGAATTACCGCAAGATCACCGAAGGTGTGTGGGCCTATTGCCGAATCAAACCTAACTTAGTGGATCACCTATTCTTCGGGGGCAACGTAGCAGGTTCTCTCGCCCAATTCTGGGCCAACAAATGTAGCCTGTCTTGGAGGAATAGCTCGTCGCAGGAGAACGTATCTTGGGTCATACAATACATCAGGGGCCAGCAATTTCACCAATGCATTGCTCGGTATTCATTTGCTGCTTTATGTTATATGATATGGATTGAACGCAACAACATTATCTTCCGGAACCAATTTTGCATCATTCCTGCTCTCAAGCAACACTTGGCTAAGGTCATCCAAGACAAAGCTCTCACCTTCAAAGAGGTCGAAGATACCCCCCATAACAGGAGGATGCAGACTTCATGGGGCTATTCCTCTTCTATTTTTGACTAGCTGGGTCTTGTTCTATTTTGTGTGTGTCCTTCGGTTTCTTTAGCTACTGTTTTGGCCTTGTTTCACGCCCGGTTGCTTTTGTTGATTTCTCTGTAACCCTGACACCCCTGCACTAGTTCCAACATTCGTGTTGCCTCGAGTGGAGGGTTGTTTTGTTTCGCGCTATTTCTTGTAACCGGATGCTTTGATTAGTCATTTATACTGCTTACCTTTACCAAAAAAAAAAAAGCTGAACTGCTAATGTTGACAAGTTCATAAGGTTGTCCTATTTCGAAAATATATTGCATCGAGAATGTTGCTCATTGAAGTGTTTGACATTGTCCCCTTGGAGTTCTGTTTCTTATTACAGCAAGTCTAATTCGTTTTGCTATACGAGACTCTTGATAAGAACTATGTTCTCCATTACTCTTGTCAGCTAAGAAACACAATAAGGGGTTGGGAAATACCTAATTGTGATATGGCAGTTCTGGTGAGTGCGATGTCGCTAGAATAGGATATAACTAGGATAATTGAACAGGAGAGATCTAGGAAAAGCAAGTAACATAGAATGAATATGTAATGGTTTCTTATTGATATAACGAAATTTGGAAGGCACTCTCTATCCTGTGCATAAAGAGTAAAGGATCAACATATATTCTTTTCTGTGATGCGTGGAGAATGAGAATATTGCATATTTAATTATGATATTCATGAATTGGTTCCGGGCGTGAAGTAGTGGTTCATATTTAAGGCCAGCTTGGAGCAGTATAATTCTCTTTGCATATATTCTCTTTGTTTGGTTCATATTGGAAATATCTTGCCATTTCCGATAATATGCAAGTAGATTGTGTAAGTCTTATCTATCAAAACCGTTTTCCAATAAGCATATCTTCTCGCACATATCTATATGTTATACAGATGACAAACGCTGGCCACACACTACAGTGTGTCACAAAAATGAAAGGACAGCTCGGGTAGAAAAAGAAGCTATACACAAGTGACAAAAAGGCCCAAACAGGCGGCCTAAAGGACTGTGGGAATCAAAGCCAAAAAATTGAAGTGTTGATGTCCCAAGCTTGCATCCGACTGTTCTATTGTCGCTTCTTACGTTAAATGCTTTTTTCATTTCTTTTCCTTTTCTTTGGCGCACAGAGTTTTTAGTCCTCTTGTAGGTGGCAACGACCGTTTTCCTGGGCATGGGGTTGGAATTTACTCAAACAGGTTCCTTTCTAATCTTTGCTTATTATACTTTTTTTTTATTGCATGACATTCCCCATTAATTACAGGTTATTTTTCTTTATTTTTTTAATGCAGGTGGGGTTCTGGTAGCGGGGATGGTTATGGTAGCAATGGGAGTATGCTTTTAGGTTCGTGTAGTTTCTTTACAGTTCTTTCTCAATCACCGACTTTCAAGAGATTAACAGGTGTAGCAATTCGAGCATGCAGGACCTAATGATCCTAGTTGGTTTGGTGGAGATGCTGGATGTCCCGGTTTTCCCAGAGCCCAACCGTGAGCGTCTTCTCTCGTTGTCTCCCTCTCATTGCGCGTGCACACACCTATTGACCTCCACCTGATCATTTGAAACAGGAGTGTCCCTCCAGGTGCTCGTCTTGAGCCATATGGTCCACCTGGTGTGCCTGGTTTTGAGCCTATCGATTTGTCACGTAGTTATATCTTCTTGCGTTGACAATCGATGGACTTCTTTTATCTAAAGTCTAGTCTCGCGTAATCAGTGAGGGCCAGTAGACATTCTAATGTCTCATGCTACTGGATTTTGGTGAGGGAATTCTTTGAGATGGATTAATAAAAAGAGAGAGACATGGCCATTGTATAAACGCACGTTCAAATTTGTAATCTGAGGTTTTGCAGGGTCAAGAAAATCTTGTTTTTTGGTCATTTGGGTAATAGATTATTAGGAGGAAAAAAAAAAAAGGAACGAAAGGAGCAAACTAATACACATTTTGATTGTAATTCAGTTAAATGAAAGCTTAGATATCTCTGTTGGGAGAGACTGAGAGAATCCTCATTTTGAATATATCAAATGTTCGTATCAATTGTGAATGCGGGATGGTATGCTGATTCCACAGGGGCTGAGATATTTTCTTTTCTTTTGAAATTTACGTCAGTCTTTTAACATCTTTGCCAAATTTCATACCTACAGAAACCCGAGGGGACCTGGTGGCAAGATGCACCCGGACTTGGAGCCCTTCCGGGACATTCCGATTTTGTCTGAATCCAACAGCCCATAGATTCCCGCCCTTTTCTACCTGACAAGAAGAGAATCTAAACGGAAGAGAGATGGCAAGAGTAAAATGCTGCTGCTCATAAACATCCTATTAATCCCCCCTTCCGTTTTCTTTTTTTTGGTCGGTAATTCCCCCCCCCCTTCCTTAAGTCCTTATAATATGCTTTTCCGTCTGCCTGAGTCGAATAGTTCCGTATATTGAAATGTTGATAAATTCTTGATTGTGATATTAATGGTTAAATTAGTATTACAGCTTCGACTGCCGCATCTCGCTTAATCTCGTAGCAACTTTGATTCTTCTCCAGTGCCGGTATTGGAAGGTGGTGCTTCCGAAAATAGCCGGAGACCTAATGCCTTTTTAACCAGCCTGATGGTGGGCTTGATTCTTTATATGAGCCACGCTGATCAGGGCTTGGCGCCTATTCAATTCCTTCGTCTTATAATTATAAGGTTGAGTAGCCCGAAAGGGCTACACAGTCGCATTTAATCTTTTTAAACTCAAATTGTATTAGAGTACTAATGACATGAAAATCGGAAAACAGATCATGGATTTTCTGAAAAAGGTTGAGTAATACAAAAGTTGCAACGTGAAACATTGGGTAATATCTACATAAACTTTGATTTGCATCTTACTAAAAATGTCTATTGGAAACTAAAAATTTGCTGTTTAAAGTAAATGACTTTCTTATGATATATAATTCTTTCAATTTCAAGGGAAAATGTCACTTTTGGTGCTAAAAGTTGTGTACAAAAATCACTCTGACAGCCAAAAGTTTCAATCGGATCACTTTAGTGTCAAGTTTTTGAAAAGATGATCATTTTAGTGACAAGTTCGATTTGGTCTACTAGAAATCCGACTTGGCATTATTTTATTAATAGATGAAGCTAACGTGACTCGCTGGAGGTCCATCGAGACATTTTTTAAAAATTTAAATTTTTTAATTAAAATAATTTTAAAAAAACTGAATTTTTTAATTATAAAAACGCTATTTGTTTTTTCAAAGATAGCATCGAGTGGTAAGGGTTCCTCTAACCCTCGCCACTACTACCCCACACCATTGCAGATGGCAGCCCTTGGCCAAACTCAGGCGAGGGTCGACAGCCCTCACCCAGATCTTGGGGAGGGTTGCCAAGCTCTCACCAATGGTCAGCCATTACCGACGATAGTGGGGGCGATCGTGATAAGAGCTGTTATAATTTCCTCTTTCTTTCTTTTTTTGTTTTAAGGTTTTTTGTTACATTTTTAAGCATATTTTAATTTTATTTTAAACGAATTTAAATTTTAACTAATTTTTAAATTTGAATTATATTTATTTTAAAGTGTAGAAGTCCATGTGGTAGCCCACATAGATTTATTTATTTTTTAAGTGTTATTTTACATTGCAAAATTATTTATTAATTACACAGCGCACTTTTAGCTGGAATAGACACAAAATGATCCTTTTGTCTTTGACTTGGCACTAAAGTGATCCAGTGGAAACTTTTAGCACCAAAGTGATTTTTGCATGCAAATTTTGACATAAAAAATGTCCTTTTCACCAATTTCGAGGTGTCTTAATATTATTCCACTTTCAATAAACTTGGGATGCAAGGGCTTCTGTTTGATAAGTTTATTGTTAGTTTGTCACATATTTAAAAGGTGAATTTAGAAACATCGACAAGACCAAGTTTTTTCTTCTTCTTTCTCCCAATATTGTTGTCTGGGCCGATTATTGATGTTTGAGGCTATACTAGTTGTTGGTGCCTATTTTCGAACAAAAGCTCATCTCATGAACACTCGAATGAGGAGACTGAAACTATAGAGGCGGTTAATAATCATGATCATCTGCCCAACATAGTGTTTAGGGTTTGCCTAGGTGACAGATCTTGAACAACAATTTCAACATTCAAACACTTAAGATGTGAAACCCTAATATCTAGATAGTTCTTACAAATTCTAATATGGACTCCATTTCAATTGGATTACTTTACACAAGGAGGGACATGTCAATTTTAAGGCAACCATTTCGCTTTTTGAAAATTCTAGCAACCTCCATGGAATTGGCTGAGTGAAAAAGAGTTTGTTTTGATGTGCCTATGCCTCCTACTCAAAGTAAATTTGTATGCATATTAGATTCATCATTACATATGTGGGTAAAAGGCGTAACTCGAACCTTACAAAATCAGGTCTACCTCTATGACCACAACGTTATGAGGACAGCACTCATGGGAGTCCATCTATATTTTTGCCTTACCAATATGCTAGAAGATTAGAGGTGGCAAAATGGGTTAGAATCCATATTTCACTCATATTTAATGGTGATTGGTCATAAATGGGTTGCCCAAACAAATTAAGTGGGTCATAAATGAGTTACTTAGAAGCTTAATGGGTCCTAAATAGGTTTTAAATATGTCATATATAGGTTAACTAGATAACTATTTTAAGTGAGTCGGAATATTTTTTAAACACTATAAAACTTTGTTTTAGCAATATATATCTTTAAAAATATATAAGAAGCAATTTTCTCTAAATTGAATTTTAGTATTGAAGTATTTTAAAAATATAGGTCGGGTCAGGTAGGGGTTTGATCGAGTATGGATTGCTAAAATTGTATAGTATAAAAACGGGTCAAAACAAGTTAAATAGATCAATATGGATAAAACAATTTTTGACCTAACCTGACCTGACCTGATTCACCCATTTGATGGCTCCATAGAAGATGGAGCCTTCGTGACGAAACTAGATTCAGTTTCCTTTAGGCATGATTAAGGAGGCAATGATGGGAGTTTAGGGCGATCTGACTCCTAGAGTGGCTAGTGGCAACGTTGATACTAGTCATGATGGTAAGTGAACTTTGACTTAGGATTTAAGGTTTCTTGTGTTAGTGGTGGATGGAATGTTGTTGTGGGGATAAAGCAAGATGCGAAAATTACTAAAACAGTTATAAATCTATTGTATGCCAATTCGGTTTTAGGCCTTTTAATTTAGTTAATTTGATCAATTCAGTCATAAGCCTTTTAAGAATTTGCCAATGTAGTAATTAGTCAAAAATCTTTCGCCCATCCTAAGTGGCACGATCCGCCCTAACTTGGATAATTTTTACAAATTTCAAATTTTTTCTAGAAAATTTGTATTTCTTTTCTTTTCTTTATTTTTTTAACCGTTCTTCCCCATCTGCCCTTCACTAAAGAAGAACAGTAAACATAAAATATTTCTTAGAATTATAAAATTGGCAAATGACGTGGTCATAGTGGGAAAAAAAATAAAAATCAATGTCGATTGTGCTACGTAGGATTGTCGATGGGTTTAGGACTAAATTGGTCAAATTGAAAAACTTTCATTTGGGCACGAGAATTCCAACACTCGTTTTTATTCCCTTGGTAGGGGACCAAGGTCTAAAGGCCGGGTTTGAGTTCATGATGGTCCATTAGGCATGGGTACTGAGAGTCTAGACTCGGCAACGCACTTGTACCTTGGTCCCTATGCTCTAGACCAAGTTCATCAAGGTTGGGCCTCAGATGTTGATGCTAATGCTCGGGTGCCCTAAGGTCCAACCTAGGTACATCGAGGCTGGGCCCAGGATCGTGGCACTAGTGCTTAGGTCCATGAGGGCATCTTGGGCCCATTGAGGTTTAGCTTGGGACCCTAGACTAATTCTTGGTTCCCTTGAGGCCAGGTCCAAGATTCTAGAACCCGTGCCAGGTTCTTTTTTATGGCCTAATTTTTTCGACGATGGAATTTTGGACTAAGTAGTAAGTTGACAACGGGCTTAGATTATTAGAAGTCATAATTTCGAGGGATTATTATTTGGTGCGGTAGATTAGGGAAAATTTTGTTTAAGGGCTCAAAGTGCTCTTGTTTTTCTAAATAAGAGCCCAAAGTGAACCACGCTTCAAATAAGAGTCTGAAGTGTCCTTTTTATTTCAAAAGAGGTCCTGATCAAGGGTATTTTTGTCATTTTTATTTTTATTTTTTCTTTTCTTTTCTTTTATTCTTTGTTTGCTAGTTTACCCTCTCTTTGTACTGCTCTTCATCTTTTCTTTTATTTGCTGGTTTACCCTCTCTTTGCACTATTCATCATCTTTAGCCTTTGTACTGTTCATCCTTGACGAGCAGAGGGCGGCCTTCGCTGCCTTCCCGGGCAAATCGAGGGCTGCCCTCGCCTCGCCAGCCAGATCTAGTGTCACCAGATCTAGCGTAAACAACCAAACGTAAGGGGGGGGGGGAGAGAGAGAGAGAGAGAGAGAGAGAGAGAGAGAGAGAGAGAGCATTGAGAGCTTCACGAACACCATAAGGAAGGAGAGTTTTGGTCGTCCAAGGGGATATCAAAGGGGGTTGTCCTCTTCTCTATTTCCATTGGCTTTTCCTGGATCTTCATGAGTTCAACATAAAAAAAAAAGAGGTGAGAAAGAAAGGGGCAGGAAGAGAGAGGAGTCTACGGTCGGGCTTCCACGATCGAGATCCTCCATAGCCGCCGCTATTCTTACCCGCGACCAAAGCCATCTTGATGAGCTGTTGTCCCTAGCATTATTCCTGCGATTCTAGTCCAATTGAGCAAGCCTATAACTCCGAATAATAAGTTACTATGTCACATCGCTTGAGCCGTCCCGTGCATACTCAATCGAAGCCCTTTTTAGCCTCCTTATTGGTGCCAAACCCTTGCTACTCCGAGCTCGACACTATCGACCTTTTGGTCCTGCAACACCTCCTAATACTTGGTGTCCCACTCTTTCATTCTCAGCTCAACCTTAGGAGAGACTAACATGAGTCGCAAATCAAGGGCCGCGCTCTGCTCGTGGGGGCGAGGCCGTCAAGGCTAGCCCTTGGCTCACTAAAGTGAGGCCTGGGTTGAAGAGATTGAATAGTGCAAAGTTTGAAGACAATGAATAGTGTAAGGAGGGGTGAACTAGCGAAACAAAGGAAAAAGAAAAGAAAAGAAAAACCTAAAAAAGAAATGACAAAAATACCCTTGGTCAGGCCCTCTTTTGAAATAAAAAAATTACTTCAAACCATTATTCGAAACGTGATTCACTTCAAACCCTTATTTAAAAAAACAAAGAGCACTTCGGGCCCTTAAGCGAAATTTTCCTGGTAGATTATGAAGTTTGGTGTTACTTGCTTAGATACAACATTTTTTTTTAACAAGCCATTAGAAATCATTTGGATGGACATTTGGTAAATGTCGTTTCGGGACAAAATTGGTTCGTGAATGGAGCGTGAAGCCTCCTAAACCCCTCAGTCCACCCACCGACCTTACCCCTCTATTTAAGCCTTCCCCTCTCTCTCTCTCTCTCTCTCTCTCTCTCTCTCTCTCTCTCTCTCTCTCTCTCTCCCCCCCCTCATTCTTCCTCCTTCTTTCTTTGTGGATAGCTCCCTCTCTCTTTTTCCTCTCTTCCTTTCCTCATCTTGGAGTACGCTATGGTCCTCTCTTGCCCTCTATTTCTTTGGCTGATGGCACCACTACTCGATGGTGGCCTTCGTAGCTTCAAGGCCTTATACTTCATCCCCTCAATGTTGTCGCTTGCTTCAATTCTCATTAGTCTCTCTCACGTGCACCAAGAAGAGAAAATGGCATTTTGAGTTCATTTAGAAGGCGAATCAAGCTCCATTTTTCATGTATGACCCTAAGAAAAGTGTCCATCTACTCTTACCACTAATCTATTCATTCAATGCATGTTCAAGCGCGGATCGTCAAAATTAGGAAATAGGCATTTGATGTTGAGTTTCTCCTTGCATGAGCTAGCAATTGAGTTAGATTTTATGATCCATCACTTGAGTTGATGCTTATGGGTCTTGGATAAGCTGGACATGTGAGTTGGTCATCTCAGATTGGGTCTATTTATGAGGAATCAAAGTTGAACCCATGAGAGGGTGTTTGGCCTTTAGCAGGGGATGGGGGATTGAAGGCCCATTGGTATCTGTTGATGTGTTGCTTTTGAATCCTATTTAAATGAATGATTGAATGTATAGCTTAGTCGTTTTGGCTAGATGTCTTTTCTTTACTAAACTTTTGCTTACTCTTGTTGTTAAACCCTTTTTTCAGATACTCAGGATTCCGCAACTTAAGGTGATAGTGATGGTATAGGAGCATGGCGAACGAGATATTTGACAGTATTCGAGATTAATTTTGACTCTTTGATTCCTTTTAGTGTAGTACTTCTTTATATATATATAAAGGATGATGCATGTAAATGACTGTCTATTATGACATAGACCATGTGAATGATCTTACTCTGCAATATAAGCCATAGTGAAACCCAAAGAGGCCGCACTCTTAGGCATGCTTACCATTATGCATGCACTTGCCTGACGGCCTCGCTTGTGTTATTATTGCTTTCACATGCGCCCTCTGTGTGTGTGCGTGTGTATATATATTCTTTCTTATGAGATTAGCAAATAATGCAAGTAGCTTAAGAAGGTGGTGGCACTAGGACCCACCACCATATTAATGGCATTAGAGCAAGTTAGAGGAGTGGTAAGATGCACTAGTGGATGTAGTGTTTGGTAGGCATGCATGCATTAAAACTTACAAGTGGATGTGTTTGTGTTTGATATGGGATTAGTAGTACCTTAGCCTACTTGTTAGATAAGAATTTGTTGATCACTGCTTAAGACTGACGATCTTGTGCTTAATGATATAGTATAGTGATCGATAGGTAGATTGGATGATAAGTTGAAATGGTAAGGACTTATCAATAGACATGAATCGTTGGAGTTTGATGGCTAGTCCTATATGAAGGATTATGACTATGGAATTGTGATGAATTGATAATTGTGGATCTTAGGCTTGAATCTGTGTGTCTGATATTGATGATTTTAGATACTAAATCATATTGAAGGGTCCTGAATGATGATATGAGGTTCGTAAGAAAGCGAATAGTGACTTTGGACGGACGACCAGTTTGATTAAATGATTTTGATTCTAAATTGACAACAACTAATAAAGAGTGTAATAGATTGATTCTAAGTATCTAATCTTCGATATGATGGTCATTTGTGGTATTAGAATAGTCAAGTTAAGGTAAGGAACTGACGTGATGTAGTTAGAGAGACATTCATGCATTGCGCGAGTTTATTAGGCATCCTATCAATCTCGTTCCATATCAAACCGACGGTTTATCAAGTCCGACAAAATATGTTATGCTCATGCATGCACGCACAATGTCAAAACATGTTATTAGGCATGGTATAGTATATGTTAAGTGGGACTCCCTTCATAGATGTACAACTTGGGGACGACCCAGGTGAAAGTTGGTGGGCCTACATTGATATGGTCTGATGAGAGTAGGGAGTGGTGTCGGGATAGAAAGGCTTGAGCAAGGAGTGGCTCCTGCAAGCTTCTAAGATATCGATGGGGATAGAAATAAACTATGTCGACCTATTTTCAAAATCTAAACATGTTTTTAGGGTTTTCTAGTCTTTCAAGTGAAATGATTTTTCAAAAGGATTGCCTTGTATTGTGAAATGAAAATGTTCACGACATTTGAAATATTTTCTTGAGTTTGAATGGAATAGTTGTGTTGTGGCAAAGCATTATATTACATTCCAAATGATGGAAGTGAATAGATGATACCGTGGATGCAAGAAATGCCTAAATGCCTCATAGCATGTTTGTGAAAGTTGTTTGTATTATGTCTCCACTGTGTGATTGGGAGGGCTCCTGCTATGTGATTAAGGTAGCCTTGGAATGTGATGAGACCCACACGAACTAGCCGATCAGTGACTTGACAATGTTGTGGTGTGGTGTGAAATATGTAAGGACCATAACCAACTGAGTCCCAAGCATGACATGTGGGATTGGTATCTGTTGACACCTGATTTTTAATCACATTTTCTCTTTAAAATTAACAAAAAATTCATAAAATTAAAAAATCAACTTTAGGGGACCTTGGCCAAGCTTAGGAAATCAATTTTGACCAAAAATGATTTTTCATATTTTCAGTATTTTTAAGTATTTTTATTTTCAAAAATTCATAGAAAAAAAATAACAAAAAGGAAAAAATCAACTTTAGAAGCCTTGGCCAAGCCTAGGGAACTATTTTTTTAAAAAAATAATTTTTCATATTGTTTGCATTTTTAATATTTTTCGAAAACTACTTGAAAATTTAGAAAAAAAATAACATTTGAGACCACAAAAATACATAAAAATAGTCAATATTTTTATTTTAAATCCCTTTTTAAATTGGCCATCACAAATTTGAAAATTTTAATTTGGGGTCATGTATTCCTTCACGAGTATAATCTCGAATCGGGCAAAAAAATTTAATTTACATTAATTTATTTTCATTTTTCACTTTTAGGAGTTGTGACATCATCCTCCAGTAGTCTAAATTTTCATCTTGGCCCAATGTAGCAAGATTGAATGAATTTTGTAAAAGGGCCTCGGTTAAATTTTACATTAAAATCTCAAGAATTATAGTGCAAATATCTAACACTTGAGAGATTATTTTGTAAATAACTAAAATAAGAGTTAGTAGAAAAATTAGAATAGAGAAGGGAAGATGAAGAAGAATAGATGAAGAAAATAAGATTAGAATAGAGAAGGGAAGATGAAGAAAAATAGATGATAAAAATAAGATAAGAATAGAGAAGAAAAGATGGAGATGAAGAAGAGTTAGTAGAATGGGAGATGCATATAGAGAAGGGAAGATGAAGATGAAGAATAGTTAGTGGAGAAATTAAAATGGGAGATAAATGAGTGGGTTATAAAAGGAGGAAGAAGAGAGAGCTTAGAGGAGGGAAATTTTTTTTAGAGAGAAAATTTTGAATGTTTGAGAGGGTTTTGGGAGATTGAAGAAAAATTAGAGAGAAAGAAAAAACCAAAAAGAAATAGAGAATTCTTTTTCGAAAGAGAATTTTGAAAATGGTTGGAGTTTAAAGCTAGGGGTTATCATCATCAAATCCTCTGTCAATCAACACAAATCAGGAGTTCATCCCTGTCGTTCGAGCCACAATCTTGATCCACAAGGTGATACGAGGTCCGAATTCGGCAATCAAATCCATTAAATCAGGTAACGATTGTAACCATTAAAATCTTTGAGAATTTCGTTGCCCAAATAGATTGATTTAAATTTTGATCATGTCATGTCGTACTCGTATGTCTTCATATTCACATGTCGTATTCGTACTACAATTTTCTGCATTTTCGCCTAACAAATCCAAACCCCATAATGAGAAGGCTAACCCACCCGTTGGAGGTTATTTATATATTGCCTATATTTTTTGCAATTTAATTCCTGCATCATCAAACCCCAAAATGGGTAGGTTGAGTCAAGGCCGAGTTCCTCGTTGGAGGTTCTGTATATACTGTCTTGACTTTCTGCAATTTAATTCGTGCACTATCAAACCCCAAAATGGGTAGGCCGAGCCCCTCGTTGGAGGTTCTGTATATATTGCCTTTACTTTCTACAATTTAATTCTTGTACCATCAAACCCTAGAATAGAAAGGTCGAGCCCTTCGTTGGAGATTTTGTATATACTGCCTTTACTTTCTATAATTTAATTCCTGCATCGTAAAACCCCAGAATGTGTAGGCCGAGCCAAGACTGAAGCCTTCATTCGAGGTTTTGTATATACTGCATTTACTTTCTGCAATTTAATTCTTGCACCATCAAACCCTAAAATGGGTAGGCCCTCGTTGGAGGTTTTTTATATACTGTCTTTCTTTCTGTAGTTTAATTTCCATATTATCAAACCGCAGAATGAGTAGGACGAGCCACTTGCTGAAGGTCCTAACATTACACAAAATTCGTTAGCTCACCCCCTCTTCCGGCTTTAGGGAATTTTTAATGCTTATCTTCACATCCTACTGTTTATATCGCATCTTCTAATATTGCGTTTATATTTTGAATATTTTGCATCGTTAGTCTTATTCAATTCGAAAATACCAAAAAATGTCATTCATGTGCATTTTACATAGTATAGCTTATGCATACTTTGTCATGCGGCATACGTATTCATATTGTCATTGATTCATGCATATTCAAAGAAAAACTCAAAAGAAAAATATCAAAAACTAGGAAACGAGCCATTTCGACTGGCCAATCCTATTTTTGATGACTTTCCTTCATGATATTTTCAAAATGACGATTTTGTCTCTTATAGGCAAATTGTCTTGAAAAATTTCAGAAGATAAAGAAAAATTTCAAAAACCAAGAAACGGGCTATTTCGACTAACCAATCTTATTTTTGATGACTTTCCTTCATGATATTTTCAAAATGACGATTTTGCCCCTCATAGGCAAATTGTCATGAAGAATTTCAGAAGATTCAGAAAATTCCAAAAACTAGGAAACGGGTCATTTCGACTGGCCAGTCCTATTTTTGATAACTTTCCTTCATGATATTTTCAAAATGACGATTTTGCCCCCTTATAGGCAAATTATCATGAAAAATTTTAGAATATTCAGAAAATTCCAAAAACTAGGAAACGGGTCATTTCGACTGGTCAATCCTATTTTTGATGACTTTCCTTCATGATATTTTTAAAATGACGATTTTGCCCCCTTATAGGCAAATTGTCTTGAAAAATTCTAGAAGAAAAAGAAAAATCTCAAAAACTAGGAAATGAGCCATTTCTACTGGCCAATCCTATTTTTGATGACTTTTTTCTTGATCATTTCAAAGATGACAATTTTGCCCCTTATAGACAAATTGTCTTAAAAAATTTAAGAATATTTAAAAAAATCCCAAAAATTAGGAAACGGGCCATTTTGATTGGCCAATCCCATTTTTTGAGGATTTTCTCTCTCAATCGTTTCAAAAATGATGATTTTGCCTGTTATAGGCAAATTGTCTCTAAAAACAATTCTGAAAATTTTCAAAAAATGGTGGAAAATAGAAAATGACCACATTCAACGGGTTTGATCTATTTCCAATTCCCAAGTCTTGAAAAATGACCATTTTACACTTTTGGTCAGTCTGACCCAAACTTTTCCCCAATCATCCCAAATGATTTTTCATGAAATAAAATTGTACTGAAAAGGCGTTAGAGTAATCTAGCGTAACCAAGTCCCCTGACCCATAATCTCTAATTCGTAGAAATAATTTAATTCTTTCGCTAATTTACTTAGTTTTCGAATCGACCTATCAAGAACGATTAGTGGTGACTCCAAATTTTAAAATCATTTAAATAAAAAATCAAAATTGCGATTCGATAGGGCTTGGGAGGGTTCGCGTTAGGTTAGTTAATCTAATTAACTAACCAAATGCGGTAAGGCTTCGCTAAAGATTATCCCATCTGGATCCCAAAATTTTTTCTAAAAAATGGCTCAAGGGTCGTTCTCATGCATTTATGGCTATGATGCATGGGGTGAGGCTACGATGCATAGGGCGTTGCCCTTGTCGATAGAACCAAGCCAAAGTAATTGGACCCAACTAGCTATGACTATTGTACGCGAGGCTGCGACTAGTCGTGATGAAGTGTGCGAGGCTGCAACCCGTTGTTCTGTCCATTACTTCATTTTGCAAAACCGTTAGGATAGTTAGATTAAGATTTAAACACACGATTCATTTGCATGTCTGTGTGATTTGCATTGTATTTTTATCAAGGTAAAGTAAGTTCTCTAACTTTATTTTGTATTTATTCTTAGTTGGTCTATGATAGGAATCGGTCGAATTTTGAACTTAACATCGTTGTCGCTTTTTTTCAAAAGAAAATAAAAATCAAATCAGTATCCCATTTCTAAAAAAATGAATGTGAAAAAATCCATTCGGAAAATTTTGTTGACCAATAAAAGATTTTGTCACATCTTTCCTACTTCAATAGAAATGAGATTTTCTTAACATATTTATCCCTGAAAATTCATTTTGATAAAAGAAAAAAATTCCGTCGGGAAATTTATTAAATATCAAAGAATTTTATCATACCTTTTCTAAGTTATAAAATCCAGAAGAAAACCTTTTTTGAGAAATTCACCTGTGTCCTCCTAAGAAAATTTTATTTGATTTCTCAACAAAATGGAAAATAAAATTGAACTAATATAGGAGTCATGGACTGACCTCTCTTGGATCACATACTAATTATTTCCTTTACTTTTGCAGGGAATCATAAGTACCTCAGGCAAGAGCCGAATTGGGCTCAACAACATACCAAAAATAATCTTTAGGAATACGAAAGGTCGAATAATTAGTGGTATCTTAGTCAATAACCCTGGGGGCAAGCGAAGAGGTCTATCCTCCTAGAGATGGAATTGCGACAATCAATGGACATGTATGGGCTATGTATTCTGATATGGCAATGGATTTATCCGGATCAGACATGGGGGCATTCTTAATATATTGGGGGTTTCTATACTTTTTTTAGAAAAGTATAGACTGTGTAGTCAGAACCCATGAAACATGTATATTAAACCGGACCTTGCAACACCTTCTTGATTAAATCAAATAAAGGCTTGCCTTTTAAACTTCCTTGGATTCGAATAATATGGAGGATATTAGAAGATCGGTGTTTTATTAATGAGGATGGTCCACAATCATTTCTCCTCACACTACAGGCAGCTGACACTAATAAGTAGACGCTGAAGGGGACAAAGCATGAATGAAGTGGGGCACGCAACAGGTGGCCCAGTTCGTTTTTTGGCACATTGATCGAGTTATCACAGTTGTAGTGATCGCGGGTCTCAAGGTGGATATCAGAGAGCCACTGCCGAATCTTTCTTCAATGTTCAACGGCGAATTTCAGATTCTCGATCAAGTCCCTCTTAAAAGCTATATCTACCGTTAGGTCATCGAGTCTCTCCTCCAGCCACTCACATCTTAATTTTGTCACAATATCGCTCGGATCATGCTTAAAGTAAGTCTGGTTCAAAACTAGGCATTCTACCAGCTTCTCTCTCTTGTGAAGCAATAGTGAGGCCCATTCATCAGCAGACTTGATAGCCTTCTTGTACCGGGAAACTGCGTGTTCTGCAGACTCCAAGTGTTCAGACCGATCCTGATAACGAGCCTTCATGATGCGGGCTAAAGTGACAGTTTCTTGAGTGTTCCAACAAACCTCTAGAAAGTTGATAAAGACGTGTGGAAACGCCCAGTACTCTCTCTCCAAGTTGGTGCCTTCAACTGAAGAAGCATTTATCTCTCTGAACAAACCAAAGATCTCGGCTTTAATACTCGGATGATGGGCTATATAAGTATAGCCTTATCCAAGAAGGCGATAAAGCCTCGATCATTTGAACATAACTTCAGCTGGGAGATTTGCGTGGGAAGATTAGTCATTATTGTTAAAAAGATAGAGAAGAGAATTAAGGCCAACGAGCAGAATATGAAGGTATTAAAGGAGAGAATCGAAGAGGACGAATAGAATACAAAGGTGATAATCTGCTTCGAGTTAAATATTGTTTCACAGTGGCAGTCTCTATTGGTTAGATTTTCCTATATGCCATCTCCTTTGGCGTCACCTTTGTTGGCCCGAATCCCTTATCAGTCTATAATCTCGAGCCAAACAAATCTGAGATCTTTGCAAAGAAGGTTTGAGGTGATGCCACCGCTTTGAAAAAGAAAAAGCAAAGGACGACCTAAGTGGGAGACAAAGAAAATTTTCGACAGAAAAGAAGATAGGATTCATTTTTATGGGAGGACTCACCAGCAAAATCGACGGTAGATATAATGACAAGAGCCCCCTATCTTTATGCTAGGGCTGGAACTTTCACAAGTCAAGTTTTGGTTTCAAAATAGGCGAATCCAAGTAAAGACTCGATATGAGTACCATGAGGTCGAGTTTCTAAGAGCTGAAAATGAAAAACTTTCAGCAGAGAACAAGAGGTATAAGGAAGCTTTCGACTCCACGACCTACTCCGACTTTAATAGCCTCCTCACCCTCAATGAAAGGCAGTATCTGAGGATCAAGAATGCCTGTTTAAGATGTGAGTTAGATTAGTTTATAACAGGACCGAGTTCTATTAGGGAAAAGTACGAAAAGATTGATCCTATGGGGTCAGCATCGATACCTCCTGAGGAAAAGGTGATGTATCACCATCAAGTAAGTGGCATTAACGACGAGCTCACCACCATGATCAACCAGTTTGATGTTGATGAATCATCGGGGCTGTAATGTTCACACGAAGCTTGTACTTCAAAGCTAGTGATCACAAGTCCTTCAACATCGTCGATGGGTACCTGACTTGGAATGAAGCTTGCTGATCACTGGGGAGCCTACAAAGGAAGAAAAATCAATCCCGAATGAATGCATATGCTTTATTTCCTTGCATGAGATATTTTCTGCTTTTATGGATTTCTGGAATTAATGCAAAAGCAAGAAGTAGTTATATCCCTTTCTTCTATTCAATGCTTGAATTCGCCACTTCACCAAACTCGCGACAAAGTAATTGCGATTAAAAGTCCGCGAAAACCCGAAGGGTAACTCCGTATTGTTTCAATTTACCCTCAATCGCTCCAGTTTTAAATTAAACCCCTTCTATCATCAGGAATTTGCAAAATGCCCCTAAGAATACAGTCATACCCAAATGCGAAGTTCCTTTGTTAAACAAAACTAGGGGCAAATCAATTCGTAGACATTGCCACTAGATGGACGGCGTGAAACAAAGAAAATACGAGCACAAGACGCGAGCAATCTCAAAGAAGGGTAATTTAGTATCGTTCCAATTTACTCATGATTGTCTCTAATTTTGAATTACTTCCATCTTATTAGGGATTATAAATTGCCTTGAAAAGCACCGTGACACGAAATTGCCCAATAACAAGGTCGTATCATCTCGAGGATTAACACTTAAAAGAAAGCCCCCATTGACGTCTTTAGTCTTGTGGACCAAATGGCATGGGGGGATGACATTGGTCTGAATGGTCCAAGTTTGATCCCTAAGCTTGGGGAATGTTCTAAATGTTGTAAGTGAATAAAATAATTTTTTGCACATCTTTTTTTGCAGAATAAAACAAGAATACTCGACGAACGAGACTCAAGTCAATACTTTGCCACGACCTGGACCCTAAAGGTAGAGTGTCCAATGAAAATTGAGGAAAACTCAATCTAGCGAAATTCGCAAAGGGATCTTACAAGGCATTCAAGATGAAGGGTAAACTAGTATCGTTTCCAGTTTATCCTTTCCAATATTGGATAACATGTCTCCTTTCCTTTTGACGGGAAATGTGTACACTAACATTTAACATATTGAAGGAGACAACTCCAAGGGACAAAGTTATGATCATCTGATGAGGTTTATTTTGATGAAAATGGGGGTAATTGGTGGAAAACCTTGAATTGAAAGGGAAAGTATGTATTCTCTAAATCATTTGGTTCCAAGGGTAACCTTTCTCCTTTCTTTCTTGTAGGGGCATTCGACCGACGACTATAATGGTTGTCAACATCAAAAGGGCCCAAATGCTTCATTTCACCTATGCATATCATTGTGCATGGGCATAGTCAGAGATAAGCCACTTATCGACTTAAGGAGTAGACTCCTAATTTGCTCAAAGTGCCTACATATCCAGAGGCAATTCAAATTCTTTCATTTTCTTCCATACTTGCACTTTTGGTAAACACGTGTGAGGCTGAAAACTGTTACATCTGCATTGCGTTTACACATGCCATGATTCATGCATGACTCTTCTACATGTTTAATTTTACCAATTATGGCTTGGAGCATAAACTGCATATGATGCGTCGAATGTGTAGAATGGGGCATGATAGGATAATGAAAGGCAACCCATTTCCATACACGTCCTACATCCATAGTGAGTTGTATGCTAAATAAGTTCCGTATTTCCTAAGGCAATGAGTTTTCTCGCAAAAGGTAAGATAGTCAAAGGGAAGGAGTCGACCATTTATCTATCCCAAACATTACAAGTGACCATCGACAACTCATTTGAGCGGCGGTTTCATTTCATAACCCCTGTTAAGAACCACCTCACCTCGGGGCCAAATGGAGGTAGTCTTAACAATAGCACGAGGTAAATGGTTAGAAATTTTCTTGCTCGGACTAACATCATTTTTCGAGTGTTTCTTTACTTTCAACCTCGCATGGTAATTCAAGTGCCTTAGGACGACGAAAAGCATTCATTTCTCTATCCAATACACTCATATCCTTTGCGTCGCCCAATTGAACTTGCATATTCGTTTCTTAAAACCCCGCTGGTGATCATTGCCTATTCAAAGATGAAGATGGCACCATCTCAAAGAAGAAAAACTCAGAAGGAGTAAGTATACATAGAGTTATTGAATCAACTCTTTAAGTGTGATAGATCTTTGATATGCATGTGCATGCAACACAATCTTTGAAAACTCCTTTTCCTAGACAGAATGGAAAAGAAAAGGCAAGAGATGGGACCAAAAACGAGCCAGTCCCGGGTACGAAAAAGCAAAGTGCAAGTCAAAAACAAGGCCATGCCCATTTAAATCAATGTTCATCAAATTTTACATGTATATTTTATAAACTCAGTGAAAACATATTGTCTCATTTTGTAAATTCCTAATGGGATCTGGTTGCGAAAGAAAACTCTTTGAAAGAGTCAGATTGCCAAATATACGCAGTTGAAGTTTACATCGTTCGAGAGCGACGACGGTACCAGCAGAAATTGATACCATCGTCATACAACAATGGTGTTCTTTGAAAACTATTCTGAGGGCCGAGACTAGTGACAAAGATACGATGATTACAAACGTTAAACCCACCTCAAATATTTCTAGGCCAAAATAAGCCTTTTACTTCCTTGCTCCCCAATCCCAACCTACGTTACAACCCGTAAAAGTCTTTTCTGATTAAGGCGCTTGAGTTAACATAGAGTTGAGTGATTATAAGCACCGCTCGAAAAGGTACGATCAAGATTATTTCTATCTCATTTTTGCATGGTTCTTGACTTGTAAACCCGAAGCAGGTAATGAAATCTTTTTTTTTTGTCAGTGGCCTTGACTCAAAAGAGTCCCCTTTGATAAGCCTTTGACCCAGCCTATATTATAGTCCTAATTAAGACCTTTAGATCGGCTTGATCATACTAATTGCGAGATTACTCAAACTCTTGGTAAATGCAATGGTGGTAAGATTGAGTGATTTCTTTCTAATAGTGCAATATGGATAAATAGCCATTCTCGAGAGTGAGAGAAAGCCCTTTCAGACTAAAGTCCCCATTCAGATTATATTCGAGGTGCTCATACTATGATAACATCTTTAAATATTATTGGTAATGCAAACTTGATAGAATAGTTATGCATAATCCACATTTTGATTGATTGCATCATGAGTTGTTACACAAACTACTTCTAATCATTGAAAACTTGGTTGAATAGTTTTGCATGAACAAATGAAGTCATTGATGAAAATGCTTACACATGTTACCTCTGACCTTGCTTGATAGGTAACACGTTCTCGATATTTAAGTTACCTTCTGAGGTCTCGAAATTCATTCAGCAATTATTGAATGAACAAGCCTAGTTGCTAAGAAACCATCAGGTGTTTCCTCTAAATCCTCAGATAAGTATATTTTCAACTTGAACCTTTCAAGAAAATGAATTCTGACGATTGTTAAGGTGCTCGATTCCATCGTGGCACATACAGTCATTCAGTGAACAAGCAGGCATGACATACTCAGCCTATCTATGCTTTGATCATTAACTCAGAAGACCCGGGTAAGTTTTCTAAACCCTTTCAACTCATGAACAAAATGTTCTCATGAGACCTTCATTAGTTCACGATCGACCCGCTCTCGTGTTCTTAATCTCTACCTCTTTGGCTTATTCCTAAAGCGATAGGAGAATGTAACTTAAATCAGGTTTAAGCTTCTTAAGATTTTTGATCTACCCAGATCCCAGACTGGCACCCTACAAGGTAAGTTAAATCGGATTTAAGCTTCTGTAGGATTCCTGGTCTCGTCAGATCTCGGAATGGTACCCTTCATGTTAATACCTCTCCCGTCCACCTAAAAGGTGACATTTAGGCAATTATTGGTGATTTCTCACATAGAATGATCCATTCTCAAGTCCTGAGTTGCAGGCACCACATAAACGAGCCCTTTTGTAGGGTATGCTATCTTTGGAGCCGTTCCATTAAAAATCCCAATACGGAACTGTCCATTTTCAAGTCCTGAGTTGCAGGCACCATATGAACAAGCCTTTTTTCTAGGGTATGCTATCTCTGGAGCTCTTCCATTGGAAATCCCAATACGGAACGGTCTATTTTCAAGTCCTGAGTTATAGACACCACATGAATGAGCCTTTTTTTTCTAGGGTATGCTATCTCTAGAGCCATTCCATTGGAAATCCCAATACGAAATGGTCCATTTTCAAGTAATGAATTGCACGCACCACACGAACGAGCCCTTTTTGTAGGATATGCTATCTCTGGAGCCCTTCCATTGGAAACCTCAATACGGAATGGGCCATTTACACGTCCTGAGTTACAGGCATCACATGAACGAGCCTTTTTTCTAGGGTATGCTATCTCTGGAGCCCTTCCATTGGAAATTCCAATACGGAATGGTCTATTTTCAAGTCTTGATTTACATGCACCACATGAATGAGCCCTTTTTATAGGGTATGCTGTCTCTAGAGCCTTAACATTGGAAACCCCAATACAAAACGGTCCATTTTCAAGTCCTGAATTGCAGCCACTACATAAATGAGTCTTTTTTTTATAGGGTATGCTGTCTCTGGTGCCTTTCCATTGGAAACCACAATACAGAACGGTCTATTTTCAAAAGTCTTTTTTATAGGCACAAAGTCCTTCTTATGCAGACGAATCCTCTAAATAGGATAGATTGCCATTGGAGTCCTTTCATTAGGAACTCAACCTTGGGTTGACCTACCATACGAGTCAAAACTCAACCTCCTCGAAGTATCCTCAGAATAAATCTTTGCAAAGGATATTCATGTCAAGCAACAGTCATACGACAAGCAAGTAAGTGCCAAGTAAACTCTCATCTCTATCTCTCCCTCACTTCATGACAGCCTCCTCAAGTCGAGCTTGAATCAAAACTTACACATAAAGATAGTGGTGATCAAATGTCATAACTCTTTCTATTTTCCTAGGTTGAGTCGATTAGGATTCAGGTGTCATCTCATCTTTGAAATGAACCTCTACCGAGCTTCCTTTCAAAAAGGGGTAGCTATTGACACCTGATTTTTTAATCACATTTTCTCTTTAAAATTAATAAAACAAAATCCATAAAAATTCATAAAATTAAAAAATTAACTTTGGGGACCTTGGCCAAGCTTAGAAAATCAATTTTGACCAAAAAATGACATTTCATATTTTCAGTATTTTTTAGTATTTTTATTTTCAAAAATTTATAGAAAATAAAAAAATAAGAAAACAAAAAAATTAACTTTGGAAGCCTTGGCCAAGCCTAGGGAACCATTTTTGAACAAAAAATAATTTTTCATATTTTTGTATTTTTAATATTTTTCGAAAAATACAAAAATAGTTGAAAATTCGGACAAAAATAACATTTGAGGCCACAAAAATACATAAAAATAGTCAATATTGTTCGTTTAAATCTCTTTTCATGTTGGCCATCACAAATTTGAAAAATCCAATTCGGGGTCATGTATTCCTTTACGAGTATAATCTCGAATCGGGCAAAAAAAAATTAATTTGAGTCAATTTATTTTCATTTTTCACTTTTAGGAGTTGTGACACTATCCTCTAATAGTCTAAATTTTCATCTTGGCCCATTGTACCCAGAATGACTCAATTTTGTAAAAAGGCCTTAGTTGAATTTTGCAATAAAATCTTAAAAACTAGAGTGCAAATACCTAACACTTGAGGGATTATTTTGTAAATAACTAAAAGAAGAGTTAGTGGAGAAATTAGAATAGGGAATAAAAGATGAAAAAGAATAGATGGAGATGAAGAAAAGTTAGTAGAATGGGAGATAGATATGGAGAAGGGAAGATGATGGTGAAGAAAAGTTAGTGGAGAAATTAAAATGTGAGATAGAGATGGAGAAAAAAAAGATGATGATGAAGAACAATTAGTGGAGAAATTAGAATGGGAGATAGAGTTAATGGAGAAATTAGAATAGGAGATAAATGAGTGGGCTATAAATGTCACACCCCAAACTTGGCAGGCCACGCAACATCCCTTTCTTACAACCGATTGTTTGGTCAAAATAAAAATCTCGCGACAACCTAGGAATTATCGCTAACCATCGATCGTTAGAGTTATCACGCCAACGGAAATGGTTCATACGCAGACGTTCACATTGAAAGGGATAGAGATAGAGGACACACTCAATCAAATATCTCATAACATAAAGACATCATGTTCGATACAACTAGGGGGGATAACAACTAAATCTCACGAAAGATCGACCTTCCGACAAAAGGAAGCTGGTCACTAACTTTAAGTCCCTAACCCAAGGGACTACGTCAATGGGGAAACATAATGAGAGGTCTAAATGTCCTTTGCTTCGCTCTGCCCAGACGACTGAGACTCCTCCGGATCAGTCGCTACAATAGTCGGGGAATCGATCCTCAGCTGACCCAAATCAGAAATCTCGTCCTACTCTGTTTACTCATCGTCGGCCTCATCATCTGAAGTGCCTCCAGGGATTGGCCCCAAGGGTCTAAGCTATATCTTAGGATCTCTTGTTCCATAAGCGGTCCAAAGATCGCGTTTCCCACCTTAACCATAAATGCTTCAAAGCGTTGTGGCTCCAACTCCTCGTTCCCTACATCTACCCAGACAATGCTCTCTCGTTTAACTTACACAACTCCAACTACAGTGGGATACTCGATCACAGTCGTCTTAATCTCCAATGGTATTCCACGATGGACCGAGGAGCTAGTCATTTCAAGGCTAGGGGTCTAAAAGGGCGATCAGCCTAAAGCGCGAGTCTTAGACCTAATAAGCAAACATCTAAGCTCAAATTAGAAAGCAGCATGCAACAGAGTCAGACTCGTCAGGCAATATACATAACTACAACAATGATCACACAAACCATTCTAGAATGTCAACCATCACATAAGAATCATGCTATCACGTCAGGCAAATATAACAGGCTCCAAATATACCACATGTGACATCGATTCAACATTCACAGATATACCCTGCATTTTACGTGCGTCGGGACCGTGCCCCAAACCTGATAACTATGTCATTAGACACCCTCAGGTCGGCACCCTTATCACTCTAGTTACCCCGTGCCGAGCACGTAACAGGTGCTGGTACCGCCACCGTAGCTCAATAGCTCGACGGCCAGTACCCCTTATACTCCCTATTCTCGAAGGCCCCCTAGACACATCCAAGCCCACCCGCACGGTTTCTACGCACTCTGCCAAACGCACATTTCCCCCATGGTATCATGCGATGTCTTAATATCACAAACACGTGATTCACAGTCATGCTTTGCTCACAATGTATCATCTTACATTGCATTCATAAAATGTAGGGTTTCAAATGTACAATTATGCAGGCACGCATCCCAAAGCCCACGAATATCCATGCAAGTTAGCTTTATTAACATGCGGCCTCATCATGCACGTGCTCACAAACACATGTCTCAAGCCAATTAAATTTGATGTCATCAATCATGCATGGCGCAACCTAATTTACACTCTTTCAAGACTTAGATTCCACTATCTAAACTGTCAGGACTCAAGGGCACACTTCCCTAGGTTTGTGCCTAGTCTTGGGTCTCATAAAATGTCCATTTTGCCCTTGCATTATGCCCATAAATTTTATGACCAGCGAACGCACGACACACGTAGTCTTCGGGGTATAATTCTCATGTTTTAGGTCCCCATTTTCATCCCGAGTTGTCTCGACTCTTAGACATACAAGCCGACACTCGAGATCAACTCAAGAACTCATAAAATGACTAATATATCCCATGGATAGCAAGAAACAAAACAACCAGCAGCTTATTTTATATCGACGGGCCCTAAAAATACAATCTTTTACCCTAATGTCGACTCTAGAGTGAAACCCCGACACATACTGCAATCTAAGTCAAGATTAGAGGTTCACTTACCAAATGCTCTAGCTCGGGCACTCACAAGACTTAAACGATGTCGTGACAGTCCCACGGCAACCTTACATATGCATGAGAGAGAGTGAGAGAGAGCTCATGAATCAAATAGAGAGAGAGATGTCTGAGAGACACTCTCTCGAGTTTGGGGTTGATCGGAGCCAAAGGTGGCTCTTTTAGTCATGGCGTGGACAAGGGAGGTTGCTAAGACATCGAGGGTAAGGATCATGGTTGGCCGGGGGCTAATGGAGGTGGTCGGAGCACGGCAGGGCTCGGTTGAAAGCGATAGAGGGGCTACTAGTAGGAGAAACGGGATTGTAGTAGTCAGCTTAGAGAAGCTGTCCTGCTCCAGTAGCCATTTAGGGCTAGTGAGGTGGCGTTGGAACAAGCGAAGAGAATGGCGGTGGTTTCATGGTAATCGGAGCACTACAAAGGAAGTTATGGCATCAGGAAGACAGGTAGTGCAGGGAGAACCCGAGAGAAACAGCGAGAGTTTAGGAGAGTTTGAGAGGGAAAGTGTCTTACCAAGAGAGATGAGGGACTTGAAGGCTGTCGAGGGTGTAAGATAGAGCTCCGGCAATGGCTAGGTGGCCGACGGAGTCCCCAGCTTGGCTTGATCCGCGAGGGAGGTGGTAAGGCCGAGAGAGAGAGAGAGATCCGTGAGAAAGAGAGGGAACTTGGGGTGGGGTGGTCGATGGTAGCTTGCTGAGGTGAGGGGCACTAGTGTGGTGGTCGGTGAGGCGACGAATGGTAGCCGGTGAAGCTTCGACCGACAATTGGGCGGGAGATGAGAGGGAGAGTGAGATGGAGAGAGAGTCTTGAGTGAGATATGAGAGGGTGAGAGAGAGAGATGGTGGCTATTCTTCCAAGGGACAAAATCCACTTTTTGGGGATGAGGTGATAAGGTAGGCTTAGACTAGGTAGGGGTCTAGTCTAAGGCTAGGTAATGATGGATGTTGATAAGTTGTCATAGTGAGACATGGCTAGGTTAGGGTTGTGATGGCTTGTCATTAATGAATACATTTAATGTGAGATATGACTAGAGATTTATTTGATGATGGACAAGATATCCTCTTGGCATTCGTGCAAGATGCATATCGAGTGTAAATGAACTCAGATAGAGAACTACACCGAACTAATTAATTTCCTGCGCCCCACAAACACCCTACCGACGATCTAGGGAGTTTAACGCAAGCTAGGAAAAAATCGGTTATTTCCAACTTTAGCCTTTCTTCGCGGCACTTCACAGCTATACTGCAAGCACTAAGACATTTCATAGTGACGTCCAAACTTAATATGGATATCCATGAAAATTTGGTTGTCCAAGTCCGAGATTCATTTTGTGGCCAAATTTATTGAACAATAACTCTAGTAATTACTCGGGCCAACGGGCAACTTGTTAGGAGATACGCGTATCGACTGATCAGGTCCACGTATTTCAAAATCTTAAGTAGCCTTTCCCTTTTGATTGGCCATTTTAGAGTAGCTAATTCCAAGTGAGATTTAGCTAGAGTATTCTAATGAAATATATCCATTCAGTTTATAAATCTCGAAAATAGGTCAAAAATCCAGAATGTCACAATCTTTCTTCCTTAAAAAGTTCGGTCCTCAGAACTTGCCTTTCACTTCTTTTCCCATCAATGTAACCATCTCACATTCATTACCTCCTTCGACTATGTAGGCTAATTGATCTTTCATTGCGCATTGTGATCACTTATCTTCCTTTCTCACTACGTTCCTCTATCTTAACTGTTCAAATGAATTCCCATTGGCTCAACTACTTGCAGGTTTATTTATCAATGCTAGCCTGCAGTTTCTTAACAATTCCTTATGGATAAGTCCTGTTCATTCTCACTTTTGCCTATCCCCACGGCATAATTTAGGACCATAGAGTCCGTCTCATTTAACTGAGCAAAGCGTCCCTTACATCTTAAGATGTGACACATCTCAGCCCTTTTTCACAATGTCATTTCCGGATGCCATGCTTAGGATTTTGTTGGTTACGATCTTTTAATTCAAGCACATTTCACACCCCATCACAACACTATCGGATCACTAGCCAACTAGTTCATGTGGGTCTCACCTCAAACCACCCTGATCACACAACAAGGGTCTGCTCCAACTATGACGGGGGTACAAATCACAATCACTCGACTTTCACCAACACTTCCAAGGCACTTCGATATTTCTCACTAGAAGCATCTCACTAAACAGCTCAAAAGAACATTGAGGCTTCATCTTTTCCCTACCATACCTAAATGGCTATTTCTGTTTCATGGTACTCCCCAGGCTTGTTCCTCTCTATACTACAGGCATATCATTCCTCTCACATATACGGCTTCACTATCCACCTTATCGATTTCATGATCAAGGGTACGCAAAGCTCACATTTAAGATTCCAAGGGTTTGCGCCACCTATCCATCTAACATTCTTGATGACTTCGAACAGTCCTTAATCTTTTTCCAATCACTTGATTGCACCAAACAACTGTTAGACTGACTTTGAGCCGACTATACTTCTTTTACCAACCTTATCCTTGCACAAGACAATTTCCTTTTCTCGCTCTGCCATCTAGTGATTCCATCACTGTCATCCAGATCTTTTGCTAGTACTTACCATCACGTACACTCTACTGGGTGAAACAGCTCTTCATGTCCTCCTTTAAGGCTCATCGAACCAGCTTCCATATATCTTCCTTCGATTCCTTCTATATTCCTTCTCACCTTCCACTGTGTTACTCTGTTATCTATTCCTTGGGAGTCTTCATGTCCCTCCAAACGTAACCTTTAACACAGGTCATAGACAATCTAATGCTCGTGGGTCGTCTGGTTACAATTCTAGTTTACACCCTCTTAACAACACTAGGGATGCTCCTAACTTAATCCTCATGATCGTTAATCCACAAGGCATCACTCGGGGGCAAAACATCCACCACTTTTCCTTAGATGGTCCGCCTCTTAACACCTGGAATTTATCCAATTCAATTTTCTAACTCATTGTTGACACCTGATTTTCAATCACCTTTTCTTTTCTTCTTTTTTAAAAATTAATAGAAAATCCATAAAAATTCATAAATTTGAAAAAATTAACTTTAGAGACCTTTGCCAAGCCTAGAGAACCAATTTTGACCAAAAAATGATTTTTCATATTTTCAGTATTTTTCGGTATTTTTATTTTCTAAAATTGATAGAAAATCTATAAAAAAGAGAAAATTGCAAAATCAACTTTGGAAGCCTTGGCCAAGCTTAGGCAACCATTTTTGAGTAAAAAAATAATTTTTCATATTTTTTGTATTTTTTTAAATATAATTTTTAGAAATTAGGAAAATATTTAATAAATAATAGCATTTGAGGCCACAAAAATACATAAAAATAGTCAATATTTTTCCTTTAAATCCCTTTTCATGTTGGCCATTGCAAATTTAAAAAATCCAATTCGAGGTCGTGTATTCCTTAACGAGCATAATCTCGAATCGGGCCTAAAAAAATTCAATTTGAGTCAATTTATTTTCATTTTTCACTTTTAGGAGTTGTGACATTGTTCTTTAATATTCCAAATTTTCATCTTGGCCCAATTATACCCAGAATGACTCAATTTTACAAACAGGGCTTTAATTAAATTTTGCATTATTTTCAATAGCAAGAAATGAGCTTAAATTCAACATGCGATAGGTGTGTCGAAAATTGTGAGGAGATTTGGACTTAAAGAAATATTTCTCCAGGTACTGAATTACAAATACTTAAAATCTCATGGACTAGAGTGCAAATACCTAATACTTGAGGGATTATTTTGTAAATAACAAAAAGAAGAGTTAGTGGAGAAATTAGAATAGAGAAGGGAAGATGGAGAAGAGGAGATGAAGATAGGAAGATGGAGAAGATGAGATGAAGATAGGAAGATGGAGAAGAGGAGATGGAGAAGAGAAGATAAAGAAAATAAGATGAGAATAGAGAAGGGAAGATGGAGATGAAGAAGAGTTAGTAGAATGGGAGATAGATATAGAGAAGGGAAGATGAATATGAAGAAGAGTTAGTGGAGAAATTAGAATGTGAGATAGAGATGGAGAAGGGAAGATGAAAATGAAGAAGAGTTAGTGGAGAAATTAGAATGGGAGATAGAGTTAATGGAAAAATTAGAATGGGAGATAGATGAGTGGTTTATAAAAGGAGGAAGAAGTGAGCTTGAGAGTAAAAAAATTTTTTTGGAGAGAAAATTTTGGATGTTTGAGAGAGTTTTGGGAGATTGAAGAAAAACTGGAGAAAAAAAATTCTTTTGGAGAGATTTCAAGAGAAAAAAATTTTGAGAGAGAAAAATTCGCCGCCGTGGAACAAGCCTTGGCGACGCGACGGATTCATCTCCAACGAGCTCTAGGCGCATCAGCATGTGCAATTATCTGGTAACTCAATTTTTCGTGTTTAGATGACGAAATCTCGAAAATAAATGTACTGAACATTCGTAGATGACTTCGAGATCTTCGATTTGATATATTATGGCACGAAAATTGACGTCGTTTGCTATGTCAAAAGGGTCCCGAAATTGAAAGCAGAAATCTGGAAATATGGTGATCAGAACCTGAGATGGAATTTTTCTGATCTGACCTTTCACGCTAAATGATTTTCCATGGGTTATTCTAGACTTTGTTTCATAAAGACCTCTGCATGACATTTGTTCATAAGATCTTAATGCATAACATATAAAAAATACAAAAATATTCATGCACGTTTCGTATTTTTAATGCATTTAATGAAATCATGCAATTCTGTTGGCGTCCTTGAGTCTGAGTGTTTTCCTGTGCGTGGTCATATTGATTTGTAGTTATCTTATGTTTAGAGTCTTCTTTTGAAACTTCACAAAAAATGAAAGTTGTTCAGTGGGGTCTTGTTTAGTAGACTGAAAAGTTTGGTGCATTAATTTTGAGATTTGAGTGTCCATTTAAGCTTAATCTTGAAATATGTCTGTTCTGTGAAATTTGTTTGTTTGCTGCTGAGCTCTCATGAAAGACCATTTTCTACACGAAAATGAGTGTCTCTTCAATAAGAATGTAAAACATGAAAGTTGTCAAAGACACATTTTCCCATCCACATAAAAAATCTCAGAATTTTTACATACATTTCATTATTTCTTTTGTATTTTATGGTTACTGTTTTCTCCCTAAGAATGTTCATGGACAGTATGATTTAATTCGTATTTTTTGTGTTAATGCATTGGAAAATGTAAAAAATGGTCTCAATGAAGTTTAATCAGCACGTGTTAAACTCTCTTTGAGTTTTTGAATTGTCTTAACTCATTGGTGATTGTGCATGTCCGATTGGATAAGTTCATTATTTTCATTTGGCTTTCGGCCCGATGCTTTGAAGACTGGAGGATGACCGATGTCCATTCCGGTCCGTTTTGTTGTACTCTCGACCCACGAGGCTTGGCGACGGGTGTTTGACCGATGTCCATTCCGGTCCATTTTTTTTGTATTCCTGATCATGTCTCGGGTTTTATTTAATTGGTTTGTAATTATTCACCCGACGAGTTGCGGGTTTTATTTTCACTGTCCTTAGGGTAGTTTTACTTTACCTGCTCTCTCTTCACATCTTCATTTGCTTTGGGTGATTTTGCATTCTTTTATAATACATCCAAAATACAAAAAAAAATGTAGAAAATCCAAAAAAACCAAAAAAAAAAATGGAAAATCTGAAAATACAAAAAATGCCATTCATGTGCATCTCATGTAGTATGTCTCATGTATGTTTGTTATGTTATCCGTATGTTCATATAGACATATCGTATTTGTTTGTTCTCGTATGCACGTCACGTACGCGACGTTTGCAAATCCACATTTGTCTGTTATGATATGTTATTAACCCATGCATATTCATTCAGAAAAATCAAAAATTTCAAAATGAGGGTTTTATCCCCTCTTTTTCAAAAATGAGGGTTTTATCCCATCTTTTCAAAATGACGACTTTGCCCTTTATGGGCAAAATCGAAATGTACGTATTTACATACACATATCACTATGCATGTCACATATATATGTCACGTATTTGTATGGTGTATGTATGCATGTTACATATCGTATTCGTGTGTCTTCATACGCATGTCACATACGTATTCGTATTCGTCTATCCCCGCATGCATGTTGTATTCATACGCATGTCACGTACGCATATCATTCGCATGTCCACGTACGTATGTCCTTCGCATGTAACGCACGTATATGTATTCATCTATCCCGTATGCATATTGTATTCATACACATGTCACGTACGTATGTCGTTCGCATGTCATGTACGTATGTCATTCGCGCGTCACGCACGTATTCGTATTCGCATATCTACGTATTCGTATATCATATTCGTATGTCCGTATTTGTGTGTCGTATTTGTATGTCAACGTTTGCGTTCATACCCTTTATGCATTTCATTTTAAAGTGAAAACATAAAAAGAACACCTTACCAGGGTCTTAGGAATAAATCAAGTGAGAGTTGCCAAAATAGGATATCCATGGAATTAAGGTACCGAAAGGGCATTAGTTTTAATTAACTAGTGTAACCAAGTCCCCGAACTCATAATCTCTGGTTTGCAGGAGTAATTTAGTTCTCCCGCTAGGTTACTTAGGTTTCTGATCAACCTACCAAAAATGATTAGTGGCGACTCCAAATTCTAAATTCATGTGAAAAAAAATCAAAGTTGCGATTTGGTAGAGCTTGGGAGAGCTCGAACTAGGTTAGTTAATTTAATTAATTAATCTGGTAATCCATTAACCTAAAAATGAATTTTAGGTCGCGACAGCTTGGCGACTCCGCTGGGGACTTGTTCTTAATTTTTGAAAAATTTAAGAACTTAGAGGACTTAGGCCAGTAAAATTTCATGAATATTCACTTGGTTTGGCAATTGGTTGAATTCTAATCTTTAGGTGTTAAATGGTCTTGCAGATGGGAGTTATAAGGGGTGGAGTGTTTGGCTAACCCCTTATTTTGCAGGTTTGGTGTATGGAAATTGGAATTTAATTTTTGCACATTTTGAAGCGGTGTTTGAATTTAACTGCTGTGCATGATTATTTGTTTTAGCACTACATCACACACGTCCCGTGACCGGACCTGGGTCACTAGTTTTATGATGGTATTGTGATTTGGTTCTAGCGTTCGGCGTGAGATCACGTCGAAAGTTAGTCCAGATTCAATCCCGAACCTCTTTTCAAAAATGAGTTTTAAAAGTTAGGCCTCAGGCTTGGTAAGATTACCAAAGCAGTGGTTTTAATTTTTGACTCGAGGAGCCGAAGTTGGGAGACCCGGCTAATCCTGATTACGTCGTAGGGGTCACGGCTAATCTTGATTATGTGCGCGAGATTGTCGCCTTGCCGTAAGTCTTTCGCTTCAATTTGTCAACCTTTAGAGTAGATAGGCTAAGATTTAAACTTACGATTCATGTGCATGTCTATGCGATTTACATGGTATTTTTTACGGTGAAAGTAAGTTTTCTAACTTCATCTTGTATTTATTTTTGGTCGGTCCATGTTAGGTGTCGGTCAAATTTTGAATTTAACATCAAGGTCATTTTTCAAAAGAAAATAAAAATCAAATTAGTATCCCATTTTTTTAAAAAAAATAATAATAAGTATGAAAAATCCTTAGGAAAATTTTGTCGACCAGTAAAAGATTTTGTTACATTTTTCTACTTCAATAGAAATGAGATTTTCTTGACAAATTTATCCCTAAAAATTCATTCTGATAAAAGGAAAATCTCTTCGGGAAATTTGCTAAATTTTAAGAGGTTTTATCACATTTTTCAAGTTGTAAAAATTTGCAAGAAACTTCTTTCTGAGAAATTCACCCATGTTTTTCTAAGAAAATTTTCTCTAAAATGGAAAAATAAAATTGGACTAATGTAGGAATCATGGGCCGACCCCTATTGGATCACATACTGATTATTTTCTTTACTTTTGCAGGAAACTACAGGTACCCGAGGCGGAAGTAAAATCGGGTTCAGCATTATACCGGGAATAACCTCGAGGTATACAATAGGACGGATAATTACCGATGCCTCAACTGATAATCCTGGGGGCAAGCGAAGGAATCAATCCTTCCGAAGTCAGAAACGTGTCAATCAGTCAACATGTACAAGCTTTGTATTTTGATGGGGCTGTAAATTTATCCAGATCGGGCCTGTGGACATTTTTAATGTATTAGAAGGGTTCATGTATTTTTGTTGAGAAAGCCGAGACTGTGTAATCAAAACCCATGGGGCAAGATTATGAACCCGACCTTGCGACGCCTTTCTGATTAAATTGAACAAAGGCTTGCCTTTTTACCTTCCTCGGATTCAAAACACATGGAAGATTTTGGAGGACCAGTATTTTATTACCGAGCATGGCCCGCAATCATTTCTCCCAACGCTACAGGCGACCGACACATTCAAGTGGACGCCGAAAGAGATAGGCAGGAGTAAAATGGGGCACGCAACAGGCAGCCTGGTTTGTTTATTGGAGCGCTAATCGAGTGGTCGATTTGCAATAATTCACATGACTGACTCACGGCGCTGTGACCGGTGGGGGCCGCCACCGAACCCTTCGTCAACGTCCTTCATATCATTGCCGGCAGCAGATAACAAGAACACCAAGAAGAGTGTTAAGCCTCAACGTTTTCAGTACCGTGAATCGTCCTATCATGCTATATGGGCGAAGAAATGGCAGGAAAATGAAAAGCACAAACACGTGAAACTTTCTCTTCATTCCATTCACCAACAAACCTTACAACAACTCACTGGGGAGGAAAAGTGAAATAAAATTGAGCCCTAATAAGCGTCACAAAGGAGCTCAGCTGGCTCTCCATGAAGTTGATGCTCTGGGTGCACCGGGCGTTCTCGGGATCAAGCTCCGCGAGCCTAAAGAAGAGGCGATCGCACTTCTCTTTAACCTGGGCCATAGTGGCCTCGTAATGCTCAACGGCAAACTCCAGGTCCGGAATCGCCGCCCTCTCGAAAGCAATGTCTGCCGTAATGTCATCAAGCCTCTCCTGTAGCCAACCGCATTTGCACCTCATCACAATATTGCCTGGCTCCTGTTCGGCGTAAGTTCGAACCAAGGCCAGACGGTCCACCAGCTTTCCCCTCTCACGAACCAGCCACGAAAGCTGATCGTTGGCAAACTTGAGGGCCTTTTTGTGATTATCAGCCACAAATGTAACTGTTGCCAAACGCTCGTGCCGGTCTCGGTAACGAGCTTTCACGACGGCGGTCACAAGGACCGTCTTATAAGCGCGGTTATAGGCAGCCAGAAAATTGATGAAGACGGTCGAGAAGTTCCGATACTCCTTCCCCAGTTGGGTACCCTCAACAGAAGCAGCGTCCACAGTCCTGAATAAACCAAGGATTTCAGCCTCAACGGTAGAGTTTTTGGCTATATGAGCGTAACCTCTACCAAGAAGATTGTAGAGTCTCTCCCACCCAGCCAGGACTTCGGCGGATAAGGTGTGGTTAGGAGAATTGGCCATTTTTGAAAGTAGAATACGAAAGAAAGGGGGAGAGAGGTTAGGCAGATGAGCGGAATGCGAAGATGGTAATCTGCTTCAATTTAAATACTGATTTCACAGGGGCAGTCCTTATAGGTTTTCCTATCTACCATTCTCTGTCGGCAACACCCCCGGTGGCTCAAATTCCAGTCAAGTGGCAACCTCGAGCCGAACAAACCTGACGTCTCTGTGGAAAAGCTGGACGGGACTCCACCGCTTTGAAAAAAGAAAGAACGAAAAGACGAGCTGAGTGGGGGACAAAGAAATTTTCGGTAGAAAGATAGATATTACTCGTCTTCATTGGAGGACCCACCAGTAAATCGATGGTGGAAATCTTGACAGGGGCCCTCTACCGCGAAAAGAAAGAAGAAGACAAACTGAGCGATAAACGAGGATTTCCCCTTTAATCAAAAGCTGAATGTCAGATTCTCCTCTCGGTAAATCTAATAGCACTGCCCGTGAAGGGGGAAGTCGTTGCTATTGCCAGAGAGAGAATTTATCCTCATTTGATAGTGAGGGTTCATCTGCACGAACTCGCAGGAGAAAGATAGAGAGGAAGGAGTTCTCGTGGGAGAGGAATTCAAAACCTTCACCATCAAAGCATTGGCTTTCAAAGCCTATTACGAGAAGCCATCAACGATCCCGTGATCCCTCAAGTCCGAGAAGACATCCTGAGGCGGTCTCGAATCGGCAGTCCTAGATCCAGAAATATGTCGAGCATTAGGGAAACGGGCGCATGTTCAACCCTGGTCGAAGCTGATGAAGTTCCTTACCCTGAGGGTCTACTGGTCATGGCCATTGACGGTAATCCAGTCTCTCTGTCAATCCTTGTTACCGTATTAAGAAAATGCCGGTATAAGGTTGTAGCTCAAGCAAAGGCGACAGAGGCCTTAGAGATATTAAGGAGGAGTAGTGACCAGTTTGATATCGTCGTCACCGCCATGGTAGGGATTGACATGGATGTTTTCACTCTCTTGGAAGTCATCAATTCTAAATTAAACATGCCAGTCCTCATAATATCGGCAAGCGATGATCAGCAAGCCATGATGAAGGCTGTCTTAAACGGGGCCCAAGACGTCGTAACGAAACCAGTTAGGGTTCAGATGCTTCAAAACATATGACAGCACGTGGTAAGGAAGCAATTGCACGACCATGAGAACAAGCATCAAGCCTTCAATTTTATTCCAAGCAACTGGAGAAAGAAGATGAGTTGGTCTCCCGAGCTGCATCGTATGTTTGTTAATGCAGTTCAGCAACTAGGAATCGATTCGGCACGGCCGCAACATATACTGGAAATTATGAAGGTAGAGGGACTCACTAAAGCAAATGTTTCGAGTCATTTTCAGAAGTACAGAAAAAGGGTGAGAGAACACAATGCAGCTCAGAATCAAGAAAACCAAGGCGGGACTGATCCAAGCCTGAACGTCGAGTCTCCTCGCCACCATAAGTTCCACAGGTTAGCATGGGGCGAGCCACTTCCCATCATCAACCAAGCCAGTAGCCGTGCCATCAATCCCCCAGGCGTTAATCAAAGTATCCCCCAGAATCACCCTAATGCTCTTCAAGAGTATAGACCGCAGGGGCAGTGTATTCAGACTCCTTGGTTTGAGCACCAACCCGTGGCTAGAATTCATCCCATGATCAGCGCGCCTGCGCAGCCAGAGAATCAGACAAGAAATTATCCTGAGCACTTCCACTTCTCTAATCCTCGAATGGAAGGAGTTCTTGGCAGCAGGACAGTTGGTGATCCCCACACTTTCTGGAGTAATGATGAAGACTTCAGCTCGAGAAGTCAAATTGCTCATGGCGAGGACAGAATGAGAAATCTACCGCCAGCATTTGCCAACAATAATGCCCAATTCGAGTATCAGTTGCTGGAAGGTTCAAGAGATTACCCATATGATGAGCTTACTGCCCTGGTCAACCAGTTTAAGGTTGACAGACATCTGAAGCCATGATCGAAAGCCAGTGATTAGGGACTCTCAAACATCGGTCATCCATGCCTGAACCAGCACGAGACTAGCTGATTATCGAAGAGCCGCAGGAGAGGCAGAACTGACCTTGAACAAGTGCACCTTTCACTTCATGCTTAATTCCCCTACGTGTGATATTTCCAGCTTTCTAGGTGTCTAGATTTAATTCAGGGGCATGGGGTAATTTGTTTTCTATCCCGTCGAATGCGTGAATCCCTTTTTATGCTAGACTCAGGGCGGATCAATTTGTGGCAACGTCGCTGACTGCCATAATGAGAAATGTTGAATGACCTCACGTAGGGAAATTTCAAGTGAAAAGCCCAGGCGAGCTCGAAGACGGGTAACTGTGTGTCGTTCCAATTTACCCTCAATCGTCGCAAAATGCTAAATTGGATTTGTTCCATTCTCTTCCAGGGGATTGCAAATTGCCTCAAGAGTGTCGCAAAATGAAATGACCCAATGGAATGCGATAGGACTCATTTGCCTTAAAGGTAACCTTTAAATTAAAGGAGCCCTCCGATCCACGGACCCGATGGCATAAAAAATGATGATGGTCCAAAGCAACCCGAAAGAAAACAAGGCCCAACTAAGCAAAGCACTTATGTGGCAAGCTCAAAGTGAAGGGCAACTCGGGACATATAATCCAATCCAATCCAAATGAAGGAACTTCCTCAATTCAAATTCAATGGAAGTACATACAAGGGTAAAACAGTATCGTTCCAATTTTTCTAGAATATGAAGAACATATACTGCCGCATTCCCTTTCATTTTTGCAGTGAAAGTCTCTACTGGCCAGATTTTCCTGTCTACCATTCCCTATCAGCATCACCTCCGCTACTCGTCTCCAATCTCGAGCCAAGCAAATCTGACATCTCTGCCAAAAGTTTGACGGGATGACACAACTTTGAAAAAGGAGAAAGAAAGGTGACTTGGGTCGGAGACAAGGAAACTGAGATTCGTTTTTATAGGAGAACACGCTAGCAAATCGACGGTAGAGACGTTGATAGGGACCCTACCACTATGAAGAGATGAGAAAAGACGAGCCAAGCAAGAAACACGCAGGAAAGGTTGAGAAAGACAGAAATCTCGGGAGAAGCGATACATATGCTAAGCCGACGCCAAATTTTAAAAGAGACATCCTCCTGATAATCTTTATTCATACATTGAAGAGAGTTTTAAAGCATACACGGTTCAGAGAGAGTGAAAATACAGAAAGATATAGTAAACCTTGAGAAATCATCGACCAAATCGAAGATGTCTCAACCCAATACTTCCGAAAGCTATCATTGCCTGTTGAATATGGGCGAGGAAGAGTTCGAAACCATGTTTGGGATCGAGCCTATGGAACCTGGCCCTTCCGTCGACGACGTCCAAGATCTCAGTAAAGATAAGGACAACAACGGTAAGGGTCAAAAGAAGCGTTACCGTCGCCATACTAAGGAGCAAGTACAAAGGCTTGAGGATTTCTTCAGAACATGTCCTATGCCAGACGGCAAACAGAAAATGGAACTAAGTCAAGAGCTAGGACTTGAACCTTCACAAATCAAGTTCTGGTTTCAAAATAGGCGAACCCGAATGAAGACTCATCATGAGCACAACGAAGCCGAGTTTCTAAGAGTTGAAAATGAAAACCTCCGAGCGGAAAACAAGATGTATAAAGAGGCTTTTGACTCCGCCACCTGCCCTAACTGCAACAGCCTCCTCCTCGCCTTCGATGAAATGCATGATCTGAGGATTGAAAATGCGTGTTTGAGAAGCGAGTTAGACCAGTTTATAACATAATCGAGTTCTGTTGGAGCAGGGTACAAAAAGACTAATGCTACTGGATCAGCATCAATACCTCCCGGGGAAGGGGAGATGTATCACCACCAGGCAAGCGGCATTGACGATGAACTCACCGCCATGATCAACCAGTTTAATGTTAATGAAGCACGGGGACTGTAATATGCACAGGGAGTCTGTATTTCGAAGCTGAGATCACGGGTCCTTCAACATAGCCGATGCATACCTGGTCCAGAATGAAGCCAGCTGATCATGGGAGAGCTTGCTGAGGGAGCAAAATCGATCTTGAACGAATGTAGACGCTTCATTTCCTTGCATGGGATGTTTTCTACTTTTATTGATGTTCAGAATGAACGCAAAAGCAAGAAGCAGCAATTTCCTGTTCTCCTATTAAATGCTCGAGTCTGCTACCACACCAAACTCGTAGTGAATTTATTGCGAGTAAAAAGTCGCGCGAACTAGAAGGGTAAAGCAGTATCGTTTCAATTTACCCTCAAATTGTCCCGATTCTAAATTAGATCCCTTCTGTTTACAGGAATTTGCAAATTGACCCAAAAACGAAATTCCCCGATTAATCAAAACTTTGTGCAAATAGATTCGTGGACATCGCCACAGAATGGACGGCTTCAAATGAGGAATATGTGAACGAAAGACCCAAACAATCTCAAAGAAGGGTAATTCTGTATCGTTCTAATTTGCTCATACTCGTCTCGTCTTCTGAATTATTTTATTCCATTCTTAACAGGGTTTGTAAACCGCCCCGAAAAATACAGTGACCTGGAATTACCTAGTACAATACAACAACACCATGTCATCTCAAGGATTGACTCTTAAAAGGAACCTCCATGAGCGCCTGCGGTCTTGTGGACCAGATGGCATGGGGAATGACAGTGGTCCGAGACGTCCCGCGTTCGATCCTCGAGAATGGAAATGTTGTAAGTATTGTAAATAAATAAAACAACTTTTTTCTCGCATTTCTTTTTGCAAAAAGAAACAGGAATACTCGACTAGCAATACCAAGGTCAGTATTTTGTTACGATCTTAGCTTAACGTTGAAGTGTCCAGCGAAAGCCAAGGGAAACTCAATCTAGTGAACTTGATAAAGGCGTCACGCAAAACATTCAAGATGAAGGGTAAACCAGTATCGTATCTAATACATCATTTCTAATACTGACTAATACGTCTTCTTCTCCATTGTTTGACAGGAAATGTCTAACTTGACATACCCACGGAGAAAATCCCGAGTGGTAAAACTGGTAAAGGAGTTGCGCGAAGCACTCAAGGGTAACTCAGTATCGTGTCCAGTTCATCATTTCTGATACTGGCTAACAGGTCTCCTTCCTTGTTACAGGAAATGTTAAACTAACACCTGATACTTCAAAGAAAACAGCCCAAAGGGGCCAAGTTATAATCGCCTGATGCGATCCGTCTGATGAAATAAGGGAAATCAATGGCGAACCCTAGATCGAAAAGAGGCAAAACCAGAAACAAGCTACTCCTCGACTCGGGGAATAGACCCCCAACGTGTCTGATCCGCCCACACAGCCAGGGGCAATTTCCATACTTGTACTTGTATTGCCATATTTGCATGATGTTTACACATTCTATGATTTATGCATGACTGTTCTGCATGTTCAATTTGTCAATTTTGACTGGGGGTATAAACTGTACACGATGCATCGAATGTACAGAATGGGGCATGACAGGACGATGAAAGGCAAGCCATTTCCACATACGTCCTATATTTAATCCACAGTGAGTTGAGCGATAGACAGATTCCGCATTCTCCAAGGCAATGGGTTTTCTCGCAAAAGATACGATAGTCGAAGTGAAGGAGGCATTCATTCTCCATTCCAAACACTTCAGGCAACCATTGACAACCCATTTAAACGGTGATTTCATTTCATGACCCTGTCAAGAACCACCCCGCACTGGGGCAAAACAGAGGTAATTCCAACAATATCAGGAGATAAATGGTTAGAAATTCTCTTGCTTGGACTAACATCAATCTTCGAGTGTTTCTTTGCATGATACTCGAATTTTAATTCAAGTGCTTTAGGATGACGAAGAGCATTTATTTTCTCTATCCTACACACTCATCCTTTGCATAACCCAATTGAGCCTGCAAATTCATTTCTCAAGCCCATGTTGGTGATCCTTGCTCATTTCAAGGTAACGACGACACCTTCCCCCAAAAGAGCAGAATTGAAGAAATTGGGCCAATAGAGAATTCTCGAATCAGCCCATTTCATATGCTAGACTTTCATGTAATGTCTAGTATCATTTGTTGAAAATCATCTTGTTGCTAAAATTCAAAATCACAAGATTATTAAACAAAAAAAAAGAGAGAGACAAGTGTAGCCTAAAGAAAATGGGCCTGCTTCCAAACAAAAGGGAGTCGGGAGTAAGAAAAGCAAAGGCTACTCCAAAGAATCTCGGGCAGAAAGAGCAAAGTGCCTATCAAAAGCAAGGCCAATGCCCATATATCTGTAATGAACTTCTGACTTCGAACATACATTTTGAGAATTCCCGAAAAAGGATCCCCAAAGAAGTCAGTTTGCAAAGTGTAAAAGAACTACCACCCCTCAGCCAATGATGGTATTCATTAAAGACAAATTCAGGAAGGTCAAAGATCGGTGACAAGACTGCAATGATCACCAACACCAAGCCCTTCTCATATATTTTGCTGAGCCAAAACGAGCCCTTCGTTTCTCAGACCCAAATCCCGACCTACGTTACGACCCTTGAAAGTCTCTTCTGATTAGGGCACCTAAATTAATGTAAGAGTTGAATGACTTTAAGAATCGCTCGAAGAAGTTCGAGCAAGATTATTTCTCTCTCATTTTGCAGGGTTCTTGACTTGTAAACCCGGAGCAGATGATGAAGACCTTTTTTTTGTCAATGGCCCTGACTCGAAATGAGTCTCCTTTGATAAGCCTTTGACCCAGCCCACATTACGGTCCTAATCAAGACCTCTAGATCGGCTTGATCGTATCAATTGCGAGATTACTCAGACCCTCGCTGAATGCGATGATGGTAAGGTTGAGTGCTTTCTTTTCAAATCCTGCAATCCGGATAAACAGCGTTTCTCGAGAGTGAGAGAAAGCCCTTTCGGACTGAAGTCCCCATTCAGGTTCAATTCGAGGTATTCATGACATGATAACCTCCCTGGACAAAATTGGAAATGCAAACTCGATAGAATAGTCATGCATGATCCATATTATGAGCATACACATATGGTTTTAATCATTGCAAACTCAACTGAATGGTTTTGCATGAACCGATGAACTCATTGATAAAAATGCTTGCACATGTTACCTCTGACACTGTCTGACAAGTAGTGCATTCCTAATAGTCGAGTTACTCTCCGAGGTCTCGAAATTCATCCAGAGGCTATTAAACAAACAAGCCCTGTTGGCTAATGCTCGCCAAGCATTTTCAGGTGAGTATATCTTCAACCTGAACCTTTCAATTCTGATGATTGTCTGGGTACTCAAATCCATTGCAGCACATAAGGTCATTCAGTGAGCAAGCAGACACGATACAATCGGTCTGTCTATGCCTCGATCATTAACTCAGAAGATCCAGGTAAGTCTTCTGAACCCTTGCAACTCATGATCAACATACTCTCATGAAGTCTTCATCAGCTCACGATTGATACAATCTCGTGTTCTCAAGCTTTATCAAATCATGATTGACCAACTCTCGTGTTCTTGATCTTTGCCTCATCGGTTTATTCCTAAAGTGATGGGACAACAAAAATTAGGTTTGAGCTTCTGCAGGATTTTTGGTTTCCCCAGATCCTAGAATGGCACCCTTCATGATAAGTCAAATTGGATTTGAGCGTCTGCAGGATTTCTAGTTTCCCCAAATCCCAGAATGGTACCCTTCAAGGTAAGTTAAGTTGGATTTTGAGGATTCCTGGTCTCCCTAGATCTCAGAATGACACCCTTCAAGGTAAGTTAAATCGGGTTTGAGCGTCTGCAAGATTCCTGGTTTCCCCAGATCCCAGAATGGCACCCTTCATGGTAAGTTAAATTGGGTTAGAGCGTCTGCAGGATTCTTGATCTCCCTAGATCCCAGATATACCCAAAAATCATTTTCTCAATCAATACCTCTTCAGTCTACCCAAAAAAGGTGAAATCTAGGGTATATTATCTCCGGAGCCCTTCCATTGGAAACCCCAATACGGAACGGTCCATTTCCAAAGTCCTTTTTACAGGCGACCAAAGTCCTTTCTACAGGCGAGCAAGTCCTTTCTACAGGCAATCAAAAGTCCTTTTTACAGGCAACCAAAGTCCTTTCTACAGGCGACCAAGTCCTTTCTACAGGAAACCAAGTCCTTCTTACAGGCAAATCAAGTCCTTTTTACAGGCATACCAAGTCCTTTTTACAGGCATCAAAGTCCTTTCTACAGGCACAAGTCCTTCTTACAGGCATCAAGCCCTTTTTACAGGCACCAAGTCCTTTCTACAGGCACACAAAAGTCCTTCTTACAGGCACCAAGTCCTTTTTATAGGCAACCAAAAGTCCTTTCTACAGGCACACCAAAGTCCTTTTTATAGGCAAAACAAAGTCCTTTCTACAGGCACCAAAGTCCTTCTTACAGGCACCAAAGTCCTTCTTACAGGCATTTCCATGGGGTGACCTACCATACAGGTCAAATCTTAATTTAATCAGTAGAATCCTTTCACTAGGAATCTACCATGGGGTGACCCACCATAACGGGTCAAAATTCAGTCCGATTTTAATCAGTAGAATCCTTTTATTAGGAATCTACTATGGGGTGACCTACCATACGGGTCCAAGTTCCACTACCCTAAGGTTTTCTTATAACGAATCCTTAGGTTCTCATCTCATTTTCAGCAGAGCACTCATGTCAGGCAACCGCCATACAACGAGCAGGTAAGTGCCAGGTAAATTCTCATCTTTGTCTCTCCCTCATCGCATGAAAGCCTCCTCAAACCGGGTTTGGATCGAAATTTGCTAAAAGGGGTATTGGAGATCGAATGTCATGACTCTTTTTATTTCATTGTGTTGAGTCGATTAGGATTCAGGTGTCGTCTCGTCTTTGAAATGAACCTCTACCGAGCTTCCTTTCAAAGAGGGGCAGTTGTTGACACCTGATTTTCAATCACCTTTTCTTTTCTTCTTTTTTAAAAATTAATAGAAAATCCATAAAAATTCATAAATTTGAAAAAATTAACTTTAGAGACCTTTGCCAAGCCTAGGGAACCAATTTTGACCAAAAAATGATTTTTCATATTTTCAGTATTTTTCGGTATTTTTATTTTCTAAAATTGATAGAAAATCTATAAAAATGAGAAAATTGCAAAATCAACTTTGGAAGCCTTGGCCAAGCTTAGGCAACCATTTTTGAGTAAAAAAATAATTTTTCATATTTTTTTTTATTTTTTTAAATATAATTTTTAGAAATTAGGAAAATATTTAATAAATAATAGCATTTGAGGCCACAAAAATACATAAAAATAGTCAATATTTTTCCTTTAAATCCCTTTTCATGTTGGGAATCGCAAATTTAAAAAATCCAATTCGAGGTCGTGTATTCCTTAACGAGCATAATCTCGAATCGGGCCTAAAAAAATTCAATTTGAGTCAATTTATTTTCATTTTTCACTTTTAGGAGTTGTGACATTGTTCTTTAATATTCCAAATTTTCATCTTGGCCCAATTATACCCAGAATGACTCAATTTTACAAACAGGGCTTTAATTAAATTTTGCATTATTTTCAATAGCAAGAAATGAGCTTAAATTCAACATGCGATAGGTGTGTCGAAAATTGTGAGGAGATTTGGACTTAAAGAAATATTTCTCCAGGGACTGAATTACAAATACTTAAAATCTCATGGACTAGAGTGCAAATACCTAATACTTGAGGGATTATTTTGTAAATAACAAAAAGAAGAGTTAGTGGAGAAATTAGAATAGAGAAGGGAAGATGGAGAAGAGGAGATGAAGATAGGAAGATGGAGAAGATGAGATGAAGATAGGAAGATGGAGAAGAGGAGATGGAGAAGAGAAGATAAAGAAAATAAGATGAGAATAGAGAAGGGAAGATGGAGATGAAGAAGAGTTAGTAGAATGGGAGATAGATATAGAGAAGGGAAGATGAATATGAAGAAGAGTTAGTGGAGAAATTAGAATGTGAGATAGAGATGGAGAAGGGAAGATGAAAATGAAGAAGAGTTAGTGGAGAAATTAGAATGGGAGATAGAGTTAATGGAAAAATTAGAATGGGAGATAGATGAGTGGTTTATAAAAGGAGGAAGAAGTGAGCTTGAGAGTAAAAAAATTTTTTTGGAGAGAAAATTTTGGATGTTTGAGAGAGTTTTGGGAGATTGAAGAAAAACTGGAGAAAAAAAATTCTTTTGGAGAGATTTCAAGAGAAAAAAATTTTGAGAGAGAAAAATTCGCCGCCGTGGAACAAGCCTTGGCGACGCGACGGATTCATCTCCAACGAGCTCTAGGCGCATCAGCATGTGCAATTATCTGGTAACTCAATTTTTCGTGTTTAGATGACGAAATCTCGAAAATAAATGTACTGAACATTCGTAGATGACTTCGAGATCTTCGATTTGATATATTATGGCACGAAAATTGACGTCGTTTGCTATGTCAAAAGGGTCCCGAAATTGAAAGCAGAAATCTGGAAATATGGTGATCAGAACCTGAGATGGAATTTTTCTGATCTGACCTTTCACGCTAAATGATTTTCCATGGGTTATTCTAGACTTTGTTTCATAAAGACCTCTGCATGACATTTGTTCATAAGATCTTAATGCATAACATATAAAAAATACAAAAATATTCATGCACGTTTCATATTTTTAATGTATTTAATGAAATCATGCAATTCTATTGGCGTCCTTGAGTCTGAGTGTTTTTCTGTGCGTGGTCATATTGATTTGTAGTTATCTTATGTTTAGAGTCTTCTTTTGAAACTTCACAAAAAATGAAAGTTGTTCATTGGGGTCTTGTTTAGTAGACTAGAAAGTTTGGTGCATTAATTTTGAGATTTGAGTGTCCATTTAAGCTTAATCCTGAAATATGTCTGTTCTGTGAAATTTGTTTGTTTGCTGCTGAGCTCTCATGAAAGACCATTTTCTACACGAAAATGAGTGTCTCTTCAATAAGAATGTAAAACATGAAAATTGTCAAAGACACATTTTCCCATCCACATAAAAAATCTCAGAATTTTTACATACATTTCATTATTTCTTTTGTATTTTATGGTTACTGTTTTCTCCCTAAGAATGTTCATGGACAGTATGATTTAATTCGTATTTTTTGTGTTAATGCATTGGAAAATGTAAAAAATGGTCTCAATGAAGTTTAATCAGCACGTGTTAAACTCTCTTTGAGTTTTTGAATTGTCTTAACTCATTGGTGATTGTGCATGTCCGATTGGATAAGTTCATTATTTTCATTTGGCTTTCGGCCCGATGCTTTGAAGACTGGAGGATGACCGATGTCCATTCCGGTCCGTTTTGTTGTACTCTCGACCCACGAGGCTTGGCGACGGGTGTTTGACCGATGTCCATTCCGGTCCATTTTTTTGTATTCTCGATCATGTCTCGAGTTTTATTTAATTGGTCTGTAATTATTCACCCGATGAGTTGCGGGTTTTATTTTCACTGTCCTTAGGGTAGTTTTACTTTACCTGCTCTCTCTTCACATCTTCATTTGCTTTGGGTGATTTTGCATTCTTTTATAATACATCCAAAATACAAAAAAAAAATGTAGAAAATCCAAAAAAACCAAAAAAAAAAAATGGAAAATCTGAAAATACAAAAAATGCCATTCATGTGTATCTCATGTAGTATGTCTCATGTATGTTTGTTATGTTATCCGTATGTTCATATAGACATATCGTATTTGTTTATTCTCGTATGCACGTCACGTACGCGACGTTTGCAAATCCACATTTGTCTGTTATGATATGTTATTAACCCATGCATATTCATTCAGAAAAATCAAAAATTTCAAAATGAGGGTTTTATCCCCTCTTTTTCAAAAATGAGGGTTTTATCCCATCTTTTCAAAATGACGACTTTGCCCTTTATGGGCAAAATCGAAATGTACGTATTTACATACACATATCACTATGCATGTCACATATATATGTCACGTATTTGTATGGTGTATGTATGCATGTTACATATCGTATTCGTGTGTCTTCATACGCATATCACATACGTATTCGTATTCGTCTATCCCCGCATGCATGTTGTATTCATACGCATGTCACGTACGCATATCATTCGCATGTCCACGTACGTATGTCCTTCGCATGTAACGCACGTATATGTATTCGTCTATCCCGTATGCATATTGTATTCATACACATGTCACGTACGTATGTCGTTCGCATGTCATGTACGTATGTCATTCGCACGTCACGCACGTATTCGTATTCGCATATCTACGTATTCGTATATCATATTCGTATGTCCGTATTTGTGTGTCGTATTTGTATGTCAACGTTTGCGTTCATACCCTTTATGCATTTCATTTTAAAGTGAAAACATAAAAAGAACACCTTACCAGGGTCTTAGGAATAAATCAAGTGAGAGTTGCCAAAATAGGATATCCATGGAATTAAGGTACCGAAAGGGCATTAGTTTTAATTAACTAGTGTAACCAAGTCCCCGAACTCATAATCTCTGGTTTGCAGGAGTAATTTAGTTCTCCCGCTAGGTTACTTAGGTTTCTAATCAACCTACCAAAAATGATTAGTGGCGACTCCAAATTCTAAAATCATGTGAAAAAAAATCAAAGTTGCGATTTGGTAGAGCTTGGGAGAGCTCGAACTAGGTTAGTTAATTTAATTAATTAATCTGGTAATCCATTAACCTAAAAATGAATTTTAGGTCGCGATACTCATGACATCAAATTTACATGTCAAGGCTCCCAGTCCTTGATATCACTCCTTAAATTACCTCGCGTCAAGCTCATACCGTAACCTAACTGCTAGAACTAAGAACGAGCTCATGCATGCACATTTCTCCTACCTTCGCCTCGATGCCACAAACTGACGCGATGCATGAATATCCTTAATTTTCCCCACTTGCCTCGTATACCACTTATTTTTTAAAACCTTAGTTTGTATCTTCACTTAAACATCTAAGCACCGCAAATAACTAGTATATAAAAAAAATCACTTACTTAGGACCAATGTAGAGTGCTCTTTTTGGTCGTTATTTGCATCAAAATCTCAATCATTTCTCCCGGTTAGGGTCTACACTTAGAGTTAGTGTCTTTATCTCCAACTCTAGTTTAATCCACACTTAGAGTTCTATCATCACCGTGTGCCTACTCAGTGGTCATGCACCTCATGGGCCCTCATAATATCAACGTCTAAATGCTATAGGTGAATATCATCTCTAGGATCGATTACTTAAAACTCAACTAATGCTACGCTTTCTTGTCGCCACTCATAACGAACCAATGCTCATGCAATCCAATTGGCCCATAATCCAAGGTTACTATTTGCCTAATTTGAGTCCTCTGCAATCATCTAGAACTCTTAGTAAAGATGCCATCTAAATCATCAAGGTCTGACACAATTCGAGCCTATAATCTTCCGACGTCGGGCCTTCGTAATTCCATATCCTCAATCTTTTTCTCAAGGCTAACCATCAAAACCTCCTAATTCAAGCCTATTAAGATATCATCGTCACCATTCTTCACAAGTCGCTTGTTCTCACGCCAGTCCTAGGCATCTTAGTTTTTTTTTTTCATTTCCACCAATGATTAGCATGGCTCGTAGATCACTTGCCTATGTTCAATATATGCACTTTACATCCTGATCATCATACAAACTCGAAACATCCTCAAAGCACCCAATTGGTTTTTCATCTTACAATTCCTTGTTTCCCTCTTCCTAAGAGTTTCTTGGTATCCATGAAGGTCGTTATAAGACCAATAACTTAGACCATTAGCGTGCGGCACTACTATTTCAAGCTTAGGATCTACAACCATCAAACGTCATGGTCTCACAATCATCACGTCTTGAACAGGTCATCCCTTAAGCTCCCACGATTCGAATTCAAACACTTATCTCCTAAACTTATTGTCCAACCAACCTGTCAATCGCTACGCTACATCCTTAAGTTTGGGTATCGAAAGTCTTTAATCACGATTGTATACTTCCGCCAGTCTGTCATTTACACGTTACGCCATTAAACCTTGAACATACCCATTAATCCGTATTTAGCACCTAAGCTTTCCTAATTCTCATCAACTTACTAGCGAATCTCGATCGTACCTTCACTCTGGTCACCCACGAGATTTGGCAGCTAAAACCGTCAAAGTGCCGCACAAATTCAGACTTAGGATTCGTAATCATCAAGAGCTACAATTCCACATTCGTAAGCGTCCCAAACTACTATCCATCAAGCTCTCATGATTCAAGCCAAAACCTCTATTTTTCAAGCTTATCCTCCAACATGTATTTGAGCTTCGACTTACGTGGTCCACCAATGTCTACCATCTCATTACCATATTGTTTCCACTAGATGAGTCCATTGATAAGCTCTCTTGCAACACAAGTGCCAATGCGGCCTACATTAAAGTCGTCCAAAGGCTGTGATTCACTAGTCGACCATTCAGCACTTGGCCCTCTTTGCATTTTGACTATTTATAACCATCAAGGCGATCGAAATACCTTATTGCATAGATTATACTATCCTTCAACCACACATAAATCCTAGGAACTAATTTCCTGCCATCATCCTCCTTGTTATAGCAGTGTCTGTCTCATTATCCATTTTTTTGCGAACAGCCTTACATCTCGAGGGCCTTACTGGCCATACTTAAGCACGTTCTCGTCCCATTCATATAAAGGTCTCTCTATTATCCTTGACACACCCTCTAAAAATCCTCACGTCTCACTTTCATACTTGTCTACAAACGTTTAGTCTTGACGAAGCTTCAAGAAATCTTCCCATTTTTTTTCTCTTGAGCACCCTTTTCATCTTATCATCTTTGTAAGGCAAACGCCTCTTTCTCGCTTTTCTATCCATAGGGTAGCTACTTTGGGTCTACTACTTCCATCGAACTCAGGTAACTTCGTCTCCAAAAATTGTTCCACCCACTAATGCATTTAACGAACTTCATTTCGCATTTTCATTGATTCCATTATTCTCATTGGCCCTATTCAGGGCGGTCGGTACAGCTTCAACAGCTTGGACAACAACAGCAGCTCTTTCTTCTGTTTGCTTGCCCATCGGATTCCCCATTTCTTTTAACATTTCCAAGACCTCATCTATCCTTGGGCCTTCAACTGCAGAAACTTACTTTCAGTTCTTCTACCCTAATTGCTCATACTTCCAAACCCTATTCACTTAAACCTTTGTAGTTCCATCAAGGAACTAAAAACCTAATCAATTTACTCAAGCTTTCCCCTGCTATCGCGTCTACTGACATGAATATGCATGCAAAATAAAGTGTTGCAGCTTTTTAATGCAATTGGACTAGACACGACGCCTAGACTCAACCCCGTCAATGTATAACTTAGGCAACTATGTCTGCCTCACTCTCCTAGAAGCCTGCCAGGAGCTGCTCCTTGACTGGGCCTCTGCCCCGGCAATCACTCCCTGCCCTCCTGAATCTCGGCTCGGACAGCTATCTCCGTTAGGAGTATGCCCTAAAGCAACCATGTGATGGTCACATATATGCATAGATATTGTACTATCGATATTTTACTAATGGGAAGACGCATGTTTATTCATCTTGTCCCTTTATTTTAGATGAATAAAGTCCATTAGATCAGTTGGAACTAACACTCGTTCTTGAGGCGTCAAGAATATATGTGACGGGTTATCAGTTGGTCTCTAATCTTCAAAATTGGTTCCTGGTCGAAGGATCGTGGATTAGGCATTCACGAGCCAGTTGAGACCAGTGTATTCGTAGCCTCGCTATTGAGCATTGGATGCCCAATAGGGATGACGAGTCGCATGTCATCGGATGTTAGACGTCTAAGCTGGAACACAGTTGTTCGTATCGAAACGAGTTCAATCGAATTCACCAAACGTGACAAAAGAGCGATTGACTAACATCGAGGCTTCGTGCTTGGTTAATGTCTCGATCGCTCTTGGCTTTGGTATGTTAATAATCCTCAAACCTAAGCCACAATGATGGCTTGTATATTGGATGGCTGTGGTTCACAAGTACGATATCGGCCGATCATTGATCCGCCTCTGTGTATGATGGTCACAATCGTCCATATACGAAGTCACAGGCGTAGGTAACAGTTGGGATCTATCTCCTCATTAGATGAGATTGATGTCCTATGCGATCCATATGTGATAGTGCATTAGAAAGTCCTTGGCCAAGGCAGAAGTTGAGAGGAGTCTCGCCGAATGCATGTTAGATAGATTTATGCATATGATCAAATCTGTGGGTTTGAATCGGATTTCCATGGCCCCCAGGTTTGTGGCAGAATGAATAACACCGAACCAAGGCCAACAGGTTCACTTTGTCATCGTACTTCATTCTGATTGGGTAACCGTGATATGTTGCTAGACATCACTCATGGTTTGTGGGATCTGAGGATTGATTTGAGAGGATCACTTCCTTGAGAAATCTCACTGCCAGTTCAGGGGTGAACCTAGGGATGTCACCCACGTTAACCGACATTTAGCGATGACCATAACGAAGAGAGACCACGAGAATACGGTAGGACTATTTGGATAGTCACAAGGAGTTGAAACGGATTGGATTCGTTTGCCTTTTCTACTGCTCACTAAAGGACGAAATAGATGATATAGGCATGACATCAAAATGATGTCATCGATGATGTAATGGTTACATCATGCCCACATCATCGTTGTATAAGAATAGTTATCCAATAGAGAGGATAAGAAAGTAATCCTCTATAAATTATTAAAAGTAGGATAATAATTTCTATCCGTTTGACAGAGACGTTTGGCACGTCAAACGACATGATTTGATCACGAAACTCGAGGAACTTTAAATCTAGAATGTCTAGAGCCCGTGGATGAGAATTGCCGCTCAAAATGATGCCATTTGGGCTACCTAAGTAGGGGCCCAAATCTGGCCTGGGCGAGACCCATGTGGCTTGTCAAAGGCGGTTTGGCCGCCTTTGACCAGCGTCCAGCTGGCCATGTGGGCTAGCTAGAAGGACACGTGGTGGCCTCACATTGGCCGTACGTGATGAGGTTCTAGAGGGGCGGTTTAAACCGCCCCTCGCTCTCTTTCTCTCCCCTTTTCTCATCCTCTATAAATAGAGGTTAAGCCCCTCAAATTCTATTGTTAGAAACGTGTGAGAATCACACATACACATGCCAAATTTTGTGAGAAAGTGAGCTCGAGAATCAACTAATTCTGATACACAAATTTTGTGTTTCCATTGGTTGAAAATGAAGGGTTCGGATTGAAACGCCGCGAGGATTACTAGCATAATCCAAAGGCCGTTTCTCCGAGTCTCCATCTTCAAGGTCGTACGAGTATCGGGGCATGTCTGAACTAGAGGCTCGATACCTTTTGGGCTCAAGGATGAAGAAGCAAAGCCACATGTAGTCTCTGTTATTCAGGTACGTTTGTAAACTAGCTTTAGAAATTTTTATTTTTGATTAAAGTATATTGGGATTTCTAAGATAATCTAGGGCGTCGTTTGAATTTATTTTCTTCCACTGCGCATATGGTATGTCGTTATGTATGTGATAAGTGCCCGGAACCATTAGAAACCCAACAAGTGGTATCAGAGCCACGCTTAGAACTCCCGTATACTTGGTTAATTTGGTTTTTGACGATACTTGGAATATTGTTGTCAGGTCTTTGCAATTGGCTTCAAAACTTCACGAACCTGACCCCATGCATGTTTGGACTTGATATAGGACCTTGAGGATCATTGGATGATCTCGGATGGGCAGTGAGACCGCCCGTGGCTCGCGGCCAAATTTCGGAAACTGCCAATGGTCGTGAGAGGTCAAAGGTCAAAGGGGGCTACCGCCTTTGACCAATTCAAAGTCAATGGTCAAAGGCAGTGGCCATCACTTTTGACGAAGGGCATGAATGATAATTTTGTAAAATAAAATTGTTTAGTTTTGCAAAAGACAAATCGAATCAATTTAATCGAAAATGTTCAACCAGACTTAGAATGAGCTCAAATTTGGTCGAGCACTCCGAAACGGGCCTCTGACCAAATCTCATCGTCTAGACACGTTTAATATATTAATCAACTCACTATATTTGAGCTCAAATTTGGTCGTGAACTGTGGTGGATTTGTGAATTTCGGGGTCATTTAGACACGTTTCTAGCTCTATTTTTGCGATTAAGTCATCGTACGTCATAAATTGTTATGAATTAATGCTTTATTGCTCTTTTAATATATTTGAGCATGTGTTATGATATATATATGACGTCTATTCTGGCTGGCATGTTATTATCTGTTTGGCGGATATGTTTGCTGCTGGTTGTTACTAGGACTGGTAGAAATGGAATAGACATAGGTGAGATCTATTTTGAGACATAAAATCTACTCAATTAAATATCAAGTTGTAACGGGTATTAGACTCATGGTGTACCACCGTCATGGACTTGATGCTCTACTATAGTGAGTTGATTGACTCGTCATGGGTACATAAGGGTCAATTGCCTTCTATGACAGGGGACCAATCCATAAAGGCATTGGATGCTGTGGATATTAAAACCAGGCAATTCCAATAAGTGTTAGGTGAGGACTCGTCTGTATTTCAATTTCTACAAGTGACGGTGAGTTAGACTTGATTGTGGTCATGAGGTCAATAACTGTCAGGTGAGACCTTCGTAACCCAAGCATGAGATGCCTGGATAGGTTGATCCACTCATCTAGTTCATGTTTAATGCCAATAATTGTTAGGTGAGGTGGACCATGAACTGATGGGACTCCAATCCCCACTATTAGTTTGGCCTAATGAAGACTACCGTTTCTCACTAAAGGAGTGTGGGACTCGATAAATTTAGTGGGAGCCTATTTCATTTAAAGGCCAAAATGAAATAGTAGGTAATCGATAGACAATACCTAATGACCTGATTTTCTGCACCAGATTTTTGATATACTCTGTCAAAATAGTGAACATAAACCTAATTACCTCAATTCTGGACAAGAACTGCCTGACTAGTCCAAATTTCAATGATTGGCTTCAAAATCTAAGGATTGTCCTCAATATGGAGAAGCTCAGATATGTGCGGGATAGGGACTTGCCAACTAAGCTCCCTGATGGTGCAACCATAGACGAGCGAGACACTTATGAGAAGTGGAAAGAGGATGACCTAAAAGTTAGGCCGTACATGTTGGCGTCCATTAATAATGAATTCCAGAGGAAGTATGAGAACATGGACAGTGCAAGGTCGATTGTTCTTCATCTGAAAGAGTTCTTCGATGGGAATAGTCAGACTGCAAGATATAATGTATCCCAAGCACTGTACCACATGCAATTGCCGAAGGGTGCCTCTGTCAATGAACATGTTCTCAAGATGATTTGGTACATAGAAGAGCTTGCAAAGCCGGACCTCATCATGGATAATGAGCTGGCTATGGATTTGATCCTCCAATCCTTACCTGAATCCTTCTCAGGCTTTGTTCAGAACTACCACATGTATAACATGCAGAAGACTCTAGCAAAACTTCATAGCATGTTAGTGGTATATGAGAAGGAAATATACAGCAAAGGGCCAAATGTGATGGCCATTACTAAACCATCTTCCTCGAAGAGTAAGACTTCTTCAAAAAGGAAGAGAAAGTTCAAGAAAGCTGTGCGAAAGCCTAAAACAAATAAAGGGACCTGTCATTACTGCGGGGTCAATGGGCATTGGAAGAGGAACTGTAAAAAGTATCTTGCCAGCTTAAAGGTTAAGCAAAAGGACCATCCCCGTAGAGGTATGATGTCCGTGCTTATTGAAACTAATCTTATCGTTAGTTCACAATCTAGCTTATGGGTCCTAGATTCAGGTACGACGTTACATATTTGTATGTCATTGCAGAATCTGAAAATAAGTCGGATGCTGGGGCAAAATGAGACCATCCTGACTTTTGAGAATGGAGCAACAGTTGCTGCCATAGCTATAGGGACTTGTCGTGTATTTTTGCCTAGTGGACATGTAATGGTATTATCAGACTGTTTGTATTATAAAAGAGCTATACGGAACATAATAACTGTTTCTCATCTAATAAGAGAAAATTACGAATTCTCAATTACAGACGATATGTGTTCCATCTTTCATAATAGAAAAGTCATTGGTTCAGCTCAATTGACCAATGGTCTTTTCACCATTGACATGTCTAGTAATGTGATTACCAATTCAAATAAGCACAATGATATAAATGCCATTGAAAAACGCCAAAGCAATGGTCCAAATCCCAAGTACCTGTGGTACCTCCGATTAGGTCATATTGGATAGGGCAGGATTAACAAGTTAAGTAATGATAGATTTATTAATCCATCTACTTTCAAACCATACTCAACCTGTGAAGCCTATTTTCAGGGAAAAATGCCCAAATCACCCTTCACGGGTAAAGGAGAGAGAGCCACTGATATATTGGGATTGATTCACATAGATGTATGTGGACCTATGAATGAAATTGCCAAAGGCGGATTCTCGTACTTCATTACCTTTACCGATGACTATTCTAGGTATGGGTATTTGTACTTGATGAAGTACAAGTTTGAATCCTTTGAAAAGTTCAAGGAATTCAGAAATGAAGTCGAGAAACAAATAGGAAAAAGTAATAAGGCCCTTCAATCAGATCGAGAAGGAGAATACCATAGTACTAATTTCCTATCTCAAAGAAAATGGCATATTATCACAGTGGAAACCTCCAAGGACTCTTGAACATAACGGTGTATAAAAAAGAATGAATCGTACCCTATTGGATATGGTGTAATCCATGATGAGTTACATCAACCTGCCCATCTATCTCTGGGGATATGCCTTAGAAACCACCACATATATATCGAATAGAGTGCCATCCAAGTCTGTCCCTACCACACCATATCAGATGTAGCATGCTAAGAAACCAAGTCTTAATCATCTTAAGATTTAGGGATGTCCAGCTTTTGTGAAAAAACTGAAATCGGACAAATTGTAGGCAAAGTCTGAACAGGGTCGTTTTATAGGATATCCGAGAGAAAGTCTTGAATATTACTTCTATTTCCATTCCGATCAAAGAGTTTGGATCAGTAAGTACGCCACTTTTCTAGAAAAACGGTTCATCCAAGAAAAAGACGCAGGCCGCAGGATAGTCCTGTAAGAAGGAAATGAAGAAGTAGCAACTCACAGGTTCAGACTCCGATCAGACAAATTGGAGGCAAAGTCTGAACAGGGTCGTTTTATAGGATATCCGAGAGAAAGTCTTGATTATTACTTCTATTTCCATTCTGACCAAAGAGTTTGGGTCAATAAGCACGCCACTTTTTTAGAAAACGGTTCATCTAAGAAAAGGGCGAAAGTCGCAGGATAGTCCTGCAAGAAAGAAATGAAGAAGTAGCAACTCACAGGTTCAGACTCCGATCTCTGATTCAGTGGGAGCTTTGGACACACCGCCTCTAAGAAGGAGTTTAAGAGTATCTCATGCTCTTGAACGATACTATTGGAATTTGGTTGATGAAATGCAGCCGCTATTTATGGTAAAGGACGGCAATCAACCAAATGATCCTGAGTCGTATACAGAGCCTATGTCAGATAAGGATTCTGACAGATGGCTTGAGGCCATAAATCTGAAATGGATCCAATGTATTTCAATCATATATGGACATTAGTTGACCCGCCTAAAGGTATCGTACCTATAGGCTGCAAATGGATCTTTAAAAGAAAGATCAATGCAGAGGGTCAAGTTGGAACATACAAGGATAGACTAGTGGTGAAAAGTTATTGCCAAAGAGAAGGTATTGATTATGATGAAACCTTCTCTCCAGTCGCCATGCTAAAGTCCATTAGGATTTTATTGGCCATAGCTGTACTCTTGGACTATGAGATATTCCAAATGGACGTCAAAACGGCGTTCCTTAATGGATTTCTTGAAGAAGATATCTATATAGAGCAGCCGCCTAGTTTTGAGTCCAAAGGCGAAGAGAACAAGGTGTGCAAGCTTAAGAGGTCCATTTTATGGACTAAAACAAGCCTCAAGGAGCTGGAACATCTGATTCAATAAAGTGATCAAATCGTTTGGCTTCATGAAGAATCTGGATGAGCCCTGTGTGTACAAGAAGCTCAATGGGAGCGCCATTGCGTTCCTAGTCTTGTATGTGGATGACATATTATTGATTGGTAATGATATACCAATGCCGTCATCCATTAAGCTGTTCTTGTCACAGAAATTCTCCATGAAGGACTTAGGAGAAGCCACCTATATCTTGGGTATCAGGGTCAATAGGGATTGATCCAGATGGTTGGTTGGCCTTTCACAGTCCACGTACATAGACAAAGTGTTGAAAAGGTTCAACATAGAGTATTCCAAGAGAGGGCTGTTACCCTTTAGACATGGAATGCATCTTTCTAAAGGATGGTGTCCCAAGACTCCTGAAGAGAGACATAAAATGTTGAAGATAGCATATACTTCCACCATTGACAGCATAATGTATGCTATGCTATATACGAGACCTGATATTGCTTATGTTGTGAGCATTACAAGCGGATATCACTAGATCACAGTTAAGAACATCCTTAAGTACTTGAGAAGGACCAAAGATTTGTTCTTGTTATATGGACAAGCAGACTTTAAAGTTGAGGCATATACGGACTCTGATTTTCAATCAAATCCTGATGACTTTAAGTCAACGTCTAGGTTTGTATTTATAATGAATGGTGGAGCAGTAAGCTGGAAAAGTTCTAACCAAAATATAACTGCTGACTCCGCCACTCAAGTAAAGTATATGGCAGCTTTAGAAGCTGCAAAGGAAGCCGCTTGGATGAAGAAGTTCATCGCAGAGCTTTGAGTAGTTCCTCCTATCGAGGAGCCGATCCCGTTGTTTTGCAACAATAGTGGAGCGATCGCTCAAGCAAAGGAACTAAGGTCTCACCAAAAATCCAAGTACATCGAAAGGCGCTTCTATCTCATTTGAGAGATAATTGAGAGAGGTGACACCGCCGTGCAGAAAATTGCTTCCGCAGAAAATGTAGCGAATCCCTTCACTAAGACGTTACCCCCAAGCTATATATGAGAAACACATTAGTATAATGGATTTAGGATATCAGCATGGTTGGCTTTAGTGCAAGTGGAAGGTTGTTAGGAGTATACCCTAAAATAACCATGTGATGGTCACATGCATGGCATAGATATTGTACTATCGATATCTTACTAATGGCAAGATGCATGTTTGTTCATCTTGTCCATTTATTTTAGATGAGTAAAGTCTATTAGATCAGTTGGAACTGACACCCATTCTTGAGGCATCAAGAATATATGTGATGGGTTATTAGTTGGCCTCTGATCTTCAAAATTGGTTCCTGGTCGAAAGATCGTGGATTGGGCATCCACGAACCAATTGAGACTAGTGTGTTCGCAGCCTCGCTATTGAACATTAGATGCCCAATAAGGATGATGAGTCGCATGTCATCGGACGTTAGACGTCTAAGCTGGAACACAGGTGTTTGTGTCGAAACGAGTTCGATCGAATTCAATGAATGTGACAAAAGAGCGATTGACTAACATCAAGGCTTCATGCTTGGTCAATATCTCGATCGCTCTTGGCTTTGGTATGTTAATAGTCCTCAGACCTGAGCCACGATGATGGCTTGTATATTGGATAGCTATGGTTCACAGGTACGATATTGGCCGATCATTGATCCGCCAATGTGCATGATGGTCACAATCCTCCATATATGAAGTCACAGGCATGGGCAATAGTTGAGATCTGTCTTCTCATTAGATGAGATTGATGTCCTATGCGATCTATATATGACGGTGCATCAGAAAGTCCTTGGCCAAGGCAGAAGTCGAGAGATGTCTCGCCGAATGCACATCAGATAGATTTATGCATATAATCGAATCTGCGAGTTTGACTCAAATATCCATGGCCCTCATTCAATGAAGACATGGTAAGACAAAAGGACTAAATAACACCGAACTAAGGCCAACAGGTTCACTTTGTCCTCGTACTTCATTTTGACTGGGTAACCGTGATATGTTGCTAGAGTCACTCACGGTTTGTGGGATCTAAGGACTGATTTGGGACCATCAATTCCTTAAGAAATCTCACTGCCAATTCAAGGGTGAACCTAGGGATGTCGCACGTCTTAACCGATATTTGGCGACGTTCATAACGAAGACGGGATCGTGAGAATGCGATAGGACTATTTAGATAGTCAGAAGGAGTTGAAACGGATTGAATTCGTTTCTTTTTTCTACTGCTCACTAAAGGCCGAAATAGATGACACAGGCATGACATCAGGATGATGTCATCGATGATGTAATGGTTACATCATGCTTGCATCATCATTTGATAAGAAAAGCTATGTAATAGAGAGGATAAGAAAGTAATCCTCTATAAATTGTCAAAAGTAGGATAGTAATTTCTATCCGTTTGATAGAGACGTTTGGCACGTCAAACAACGTGATTTGATCATGAAACTCGAGGGACTTGAAATTTAGAATGTCTAGAGCCCGTGGATGAGAATTGCTGCTCAAAATGATGCCATTTGGGCCGCCCAAATGGGGGCCCAAATCTAGCCGACGGGATGGTCAAAGGCGGCTAAATAACCGCCTTTGACCACCGCCCAATGGGCGAGGCCCACATGGTTGGTCAAAGGCGATTTGATCACCTATGACCAGTGTCCAGCTGGCCACGTGGGCTAGTTGGAAGGACACGTAGCGGCCTCCCATTGGCCGCCATGTGAGGAGTTCTAAAGGGGCGGTTTAAATTGCCCCTCCCCCTCTTTCTCTCCCTTTTTCCCATCCTCTATAAATAGAGGTTAAGCCCCTCAAATTCTAAGGTTAGAAACATGTGAGGGTCACGCATACACTTGCCAAATTTCGTGAGAAAGTGAGCTCGATAATCGACCAATTCGGATACACAAAGTTTTTGTTTCCATTGGTTAAAAACGAGGGCCGTTTCTCCAATTCTTTAAGGTCGCACGGGTGTCGGGACGTGTCTGAACTAGAGGTCCAATACCTCTTGGGCTTGAGAACGAAGAAGCAAAGTCACATGTAATCTCTGTTATTCAGGTACGTTTCTAAACTAGCTTTAGAAATTTTGATTTTCGATTAAAGTATACGAGGATTTCCAAGACGATCTAGGGCACCGTTTGAATTTATTTTCTTCCACTGCACACATGATATGTTTTTATGTATGTGACGAGCGCCCAGGACTATTAGAAACCCAATAGTCCCAAGCTATACATCTCTAAAGAGAGCCCCATTCCACACGTCCCATAGCATGCTTCATTACGGTTTGTAGGCATCCTGCTATTCCCATCCCAGACCAGGTTGGCGGTTACCCAGTCCAATAAAACATGACGTGTTCATGCATGCGCTTTCTCAAAATTTATTTTTATAGTTTTTTTATTTGTAAGAATCCGTGTAACACATGATGGTCTAGCAACACGCGACAGCAGACTAAGCGCACAATCACAATCAATTATCAATAATCAGCACCTAGCAATCAGTAGTCAAAAAGACACCTCCAACAGTGCTAGGCTCAAGAACCTTACCTTAGGTCCTGACCCACCTGTAGCTTAGCCAGTAGGTGATATAGTCTAACGTAACTCCAGACAAATAACAAAACTCAGCAGTTACATGCGCCAATTAATCATCGGATCGTACCCTTCCTAATCTTAGGCCTGGGGTCTATCTGTCTAGCTACCCCCATAATCATCAGCCTTATCACTCTTAACCCCAAATAGTTTCTTATCGAGCTGACCTTACTCTAATACCACTTCAACGAGGATGTCACACCCTAAGCCTGGCGGGCCACACAACATCTCCTTCTTACAACCATCGAGTCGTCAAAATAAAAATCTCGCGACAACCCAGGAATTATCGCCAACCATTGATCCTCAGAGTTACCGCGCCAGCGGAAACGGTTCAAACCCAGACATTCACATAGAAAGGGATAGAGATAGAGGATACACTCAATCAAATATCTCATAACGTAAAGACATCATGTTCAATACAACCAGAGGGGATTACAACTAAATCCCACAAAAGATTGACCTTCTGACAAAAGGGAGCAGGTCACTAACTTTAACTCCCTAACCCAAGGGACTATGTCAATGGGGAAACACGATGAGAGGTCTAATCGTCCTTTGCCTCGCTCTCCCTAGACGACTGAGACTCCTCTGGATCGCTCGCTACAATAGCCAGGGAATCGATCCTCAACTGACCCAAATCAGAAATCTCGTCATGTTCTGTCTGCTCATCGTCGGCCTCATCATCCAAAGTGCCTCCAGGTATTGGGCCCCACCGGTCTACGCCATATCTTGGGATCTCTTGTTCCCTAAGTGGTCCAAAGATCGCGTTTTCCACCTTAACCATCCATGCTTCAAAGCGTTGTGGCTCCAATTCCTCATTCCCTACATCCACCCAGACAGTGCTCTCTCGCTTAACGTACACAACTCCAGCTACAGTGGGATACTCGATCACAGTCATCTCAATCTCCAATGGTATTCCATGATGGATCGAGGAGGTAGTAATTTCTAGGTCAAGGGTTTGAAAGGGCGATCAGCCCAAAGCGTGAACCTTAGACCCAATAAGCAAACATCTAAGCTCAAATTAGAAAGCAACATGCAACAGTGTTAGACTCATTAGGCGATATACACAACTACAACACAATGATCATGCAAACCATGCTAGAATGTCAACCATCACACAAGCATCATGATATCACGTCAGGCAAATATAATAGGCTCTAGATATACCACGCATGACATCGATTCAACATTCATAAATGCAGCATGTTCAAATATTTGATAGGGATCCATTAGTGACTTAATAGCCCTCCCGGAATTTCCAGGGGATCTAGTGGCCCGACCTCTATTGATCCCGGCCCCGCGTTTTACGCGCCTCGAGCCCGTGCCCCGGACCTGGTAACTATGTCATTAGATACCCTCAAGTCGGCACCTTTATCACTCTAGCTACCTCGTGCCGAGCACGTAACAGGTGCTAATACCGCCACCGTAGCTCAACAGCTCGACGACCAGTACCCCTTATACTCCTTATTCATGGAGGCCCCGTAGACACATCTGGGCCTACCTGCGCAATTTCTACGCACTCCGCCAAACATTCATTTCCCCCGTGGTATCATGCGATGTCTCAATATCACAAACATGTGATTCACAGTCATGCTCTACTCATAATGTATCATCTCACATTCCATTCACAAAATGCAAAATTTCAAATATACGATTATGCTAGGCACACATCCCAAAGCCCATGAATATCCATGCAACTCAACTTTATTAACATGCAGCCTCATCATGCACATGCTCACAAACACACGTCTTAAGCCAATTAAATTTGATGTCATTAATCATGCATAGCGCAACCCAATTTACACTCTTTCAAGACTTAGATTCCGCAATCTAAACTGTCAGGACTCAAGGGCACACTTTCTAGGTCCGTGCCTAGTCTTGGGTCTCAAAAAATGTCCATTTTGCCCTCGCATTCTGCTCATAAAGTTTATGACCAATGCACACACACACGACACACGCAACCTTTGGGGCATAAATCTCATGTTTTAGGTCCCCATTTTCATCCCGAGTCGTCTCGACTCTTAGGCATGTAACCCAAAACCCGAGATCAACTTAAGAACTCATAAAATGACTAATATATCCCTATGGACAGCAAGCAACAAGAACAACCAGCAGCTCATTTTATATCGACGGGCCCTAAAAGTACAATCTTTTACCCTAATGTCGACCCTAGAGCGAAACCCTTACACATGCTCCAATCTCAGTCAAGATTAGAGGTTCGCTTACTAAATACTCTAGCTCGGGCACTCATGAGACTTGAATGATGTCACAGCAGTCCACGACAACTTAACATATGCACAAGAGAGAGTGAGAGAGAGCTTGTGAATCAAATAGAAAGAGAGAGAGAGAGACAGAGAGAGAGAGAGAGAGAGATGTCCGAGGGATACTCCATTGGGTTTGGGGTTAACCGGGATCAAAGGTGGCTCTTTTGGCCATGGTGTGGATAAGGGAGGTTGCCAAGACATCGGGGGTGAGGGTCATGGTCGGTTAAGGGCCAATGGAGGTGGTCGGAGCACGGCGAGGCTCGATTGAAGGCAGTAGAAAGGCTACCGGCGGGAAAAACGGGATTGGAGCAGTTAGCTTTGAGAAGCTGTCCCAGCCAGCTCCGGTGGCTATTTGGTGCGAGTGAGGTGGCGTTGGAAAAGGTAAAGAGAATGGCGGTGGTTTCATGGTAATCGGAGCACTACATAAAAAGTTATGGCCTTCGGAAGACAGGTAGTACAAGGAGAACCCGAGAGAAACAGCGAGAGTTTGGGAGAGTTTGAGAGGGAGAGTGGCTTCCCAAGAGAGATGAGGGACTTGAAGGCTGTCGAGGGTGTAAGATGAAGCTTCGATGATGGCTAGGTGGCCGAAGGAGTCCCCGACTTGGCTTGATCTGTAGGGGAAGTGGCGAGGCCGAGAGAGAGAGAGATCCATGAGGAAGATAGGGAGCTTAAGATGGGGTGGCCGGTAGTGGCGTGACCCTAAAAATTTTTCGATCGTTAGAAAAATTCCCAAGTTAACAGATTATTAGGTTAATTAGATGGAATAACCTAATACGGACCCTCCCAAGTCCTACCGAATTGCAACTTTGGTTTTTGTTCAAATGATTTTAAAATTTGGAGTCGCAACAAATCATTTTTGGTAGGTTGATTAGAAACCTAAGTAAATTAGCGGGAGAACTAAATTACTTCTACGAACCAGAGATTATGAGTTCGAGGACTTGGTTACACTAGTTAATTAAAACTAATGTCCTTTCAGTACCTTATTTTCATGGATATCCTAATTTGGCAACTTAGACTTGGTTTATTCCAAAGGTTCTAGTGAAATGTTCTTTTTTTGTATTTTCACTTTTTAAATGGAATGTATGTAAATGACATTTTTTTGTATTTTAATAGCATTAAAATTCCCTAAAGCCGAAAGAGGGAGTGAGCTAACGACTTCTGTGCTATACTACGACCTCCAGTAGGTGGCTCGGCCTACTCATTCTGGGGTCGATGATTCAAAAATTTAATTGTAAGAAGTAAATGACAATAAATAAAAACCACCAATGGATGGCCAAGCCTTGGCTTGGCCCTCTCTTTTGGGATTTAATGGTGCGGAAATTAAATTACAGGAATTTAAATGACAGTAAGTAAAAACCTCTAATGGGCGGTCTAGTATTGGCTTGACTCTTCCCTTTGGGGTTTAAGGTGCAGGAGTTTAAATTGCAGTAAATAAAGACCTCCAATGGACATCTCAACCTTGGTTTCGCCCTCTCTTTTGGGGTTTAAGGTGCAGGAATTTAAATTGCAAGAATAAACGACCTCCAGTGGATGGGCTTTACCCTCTCCATTCTGGGGTTTGAATTGCTTAGAATAAATACAATAAATTGATTCAACAATTCGAATCAAAAATCCTCACGCAGATTAGCTGAGAAATTAGCAAGTGCTTAGGAGATTGACTGGGCAGATTTTTGCAGCTCCGTGGAATTCACCATGGGTACGGGGTTATCCTTTTATCTGACATAAAATATGGGAAAAAGGAGTGGGTGTAGAAAATCGGAAACCAAAAAAAGGTAAGAGAAGCACTTAGCTCTGCACTTATTACGAAAACAGAAGCGTTGCTTCATCTCCTCCCCTCCTGACTGCTTTTTTGGAGCTTGAGATTCTTACTAGGAAGATTTCTCACGTGAAAATTCATCCAATGGAATTCTTCAGTCTCCCACCAGTGTCTCCATCCATTCTCGATCTTTTCCCCAAGAAGAATCGTATCTTCCCGAGAAGGTGATTTTATCTCCCGAAACTTGCTGAGAAACCCATAGTCTTCAAGGAATAAGCTCTTCAGAACGACAAGAACAACATTCCTCACTTGAACCGATCCATGGTTGCCTCGATTCACTCTTTGATGCTCCTCTTATTCTTCTGTTATAGGCCTTTTATTCTTAACTCTAGCTTCACGATATACCGCTCCCGAGAAAGACCCCCTTATAATTTTCTAGAGATCTTTCAATTCAAAATCCTTGAGAATGACGGTGAATCTATGGTGGGCTCAAGAGCGCGCGCTGATCCAAAAGTTCCTGGCCCATTAAATTTCTCCTTGGTAAGTCCATCAATTCATAATCTGCGTCCCAGAGTATTTGTGCTTGAGCCAATTTTGTGAAGCCAAAGAGTTCGTCAACTGAGGAAGACTATGAAACATCTTCTGACGATAAATCATTTCGTTCGGATCTTGAGTCGTCGATTTTGGAGCCTGAGTTGGCGGATATCGTCTAGAACCCCGCGATTGCATTGAGATCGTGGTGGTAGCCCTCGTCCAAGTAATGGGTGGAGCTCCAGTCTTGCCCTACTAGAATCCCCCCAGAGAATCACGACTGCTATCCGTTTCCCCACCCCAGTTCAGTGTGGAGGAAGTTTTTATCTGTCCGTCCCGCCCTGTTTTTTTATTCTTTCTTATCCCCCCAGCTTCTATCACGTGGTCAAGAGAATTGTTTTCTTCCTTTTGACCGGTCAAGCTCCTCCCCATTATCTTTTGTCTTTCTAAGCCAGCCCCTTCCTTTTTTCTTAGGGCCCACTTCCTTTTGTCGGCCATTTTCTTCACCGGAAATGCACTCTCCATATCACCTACGTGAGGCCCTTTTGCATAGCTTTATTCCATATGTATAGTCGTCCACCGCCATAAGGGAACCATCCATAATTTCCTAGTTTGTCAGCCAAAAGAAATACGAAGGAGGTTGAGTACGCTCTTCACCAGGAGAATGATCAGATGATGATGGTTGTTCGCACAGTGCTCGGATCTGTTTAAGCAGTGGCCATACCTTTGACTGAAGATCCGGTTGGTGGCTAAATCTACCTCACAGCAACTCAAAATTAAGAGTACCAACCCTGTGGCCAGCTCACGTGGCCATTGCTCTGCTGTTCGATCCAATGCAGCATCTAACGCGTCATCCTCCAAAGCATTTTGTATGATCTCGTCCAAATTCAATGCTACCCAACCAGTATGTAATCGCAATAGTACCTACCCGAATGAATGAACATCTGAACTAGGAGAGAAGTCTCCTGTTGCACGGGAACTAAAAGCTGTGTGATCCAAAGTCGTCCAGTTTAGCGACGAAGTTAGCGTCCAGAAGAATGTTCTGGGGCGTCAAATGCATCAAGAAGATAAGTGCAACCCCATCTTGAATCACTCTCAACGGAAAGCCAATTCTCTAGATGAGTGACCTTTGGTGGAGGGAATATATATTTATGTGCTGCTAAAATGCTTCTGGAAAAGGCTCGAAGGACTAGTGTCATCCCAAGTCCATATATTCTTCTCGAAATTTTTCTTTCGCAGATATAATTATTGGTTCAACCAATTCTGTGGTAGTGGTTCACCCCATCCGTGCAAATTTCCCAGATGAGACCAAACAAGAAATGCAGGACCGTCAAAGGAATCATCCGAATCTGATGTGTTTATCCCATGTTAGAAAAGATGTTTGACGTGCTCATGTCAAACTTTTGCCAAATAGCCTCTTGAATGACATCAGCAATCCCATTTCTCTCTAGGTATGAAGACCATGCCATTAAGGTTTTAGACTCGGCAATCGAATTGGCCATGAAGTTGTATTGAAGCGTGATGAGTAAGAGCACAAGCAGGAGGACTGCTCGGAATATGGGGTGGGGGGCGTGTTCAGAAGCTCCAGTAGGACGAATGACGATGAAGGCACAAAGGCGCTGAAATGGGCCATAATTGAGAGATTGCTCCCCCCTCCGATTGCTCGAGAACGGGCATCATATAGTAATTCACGGGCAGCCACACAAGCCAATCTGCCCCCCCCCCACTTCCCATTATCTCATCTTTGTTTATTCCCCACTCAGCCCCTAAAATTGTTGACTAACTACCCCTCGGTACCTTTCGTATCGTCGTGCCAGGAGGAGAGAAAACTCCCCCACCAAGGAAAAGCTAGCCAAGAAAATAAAATAAAAGAATCTAGCCCGTTGCTTTTCCCCTCTTTTTGCCTTGTCTGCCACTTCTTCGTGTTCTCCCCCGAAATGATGATCCACTCATCAACAATAATATAATTATTATTTTTAGTCCCAGTCTTCCGCTACCCTTCTTCTTTACTTCCGGTCAATGAACCTGTCATCTCTTTACTCTCATCTTCTGAATAAGTTTAATCCATTGGGAGGCCCAACAACTTCCATCATGTAAGTTCCACACTCTCATTTGATACATAATATATCCTTCAACAGAAGACTGTAGCCGTAATAACCAAAGTGATGAGTAACAAATTAGCGGATGGGTCGCTGTTGCTGGAAATTCTGGTACCCAACGATGCAGGAATCCTAATCACCATAAAAAATGAAGCCCCTGACCATAAATCCCCTGTTTTTTTTCAATCCGTCTCCTCTAGTTTCCCTCAGCATCCGAGAAGGTTCCCATGCCCTCGATGCTTCAGCAATCAATCGTTCTTTTTTTCTCGAGTAAAGATCCCCCCACCTAAAAGAGCCAGCCCCAATTTTTTAATTGAAGAGATCCTTTCTCCTTGGGACATACCATATGTTAATAGTCTAGGGTTGATAAGGACAGGACTCACAAGATGTTCATATACATATGCAACACCCTTATGGATTTCAGATGTCTCAAAGGTCCAACGCACTAAAACTCCGCAGTTTGTTTCTTCCCAAGTTCAAGCTATTAAGAAGCTGCATAACCCCCAGTCTTGAAATAGAACCAGTGCAAAAACTCTTGTTGAAGAGATGAAATATAACTAAGGCACTTTCAAAGCTAATGCTGTGGCTCAACTCGCAGCAAGTCTAGAGTTCCCTTCAATTGAATGAAGTTCACTGTCACTAACGTCTAGCATTTGAACCTATAGCAGTTTATCAAATGACCCCATTCAGGATATTGACTGATTATTCAGATATAGACATATGGGTCCATGAGTACTAGATGTGGTGATGCTTCCATGGTAAAAGTAGTTCCTCAACAGCATCTCCTGACTGGAAAGCAACTATTGTAACAAAACTAAGTTTCTCTCATCTTTGTGGTATAGAGAACGAGATGGGTCCAATTTCATTAGCCCACTGTATAGTCCAGAAACTTCTTCAACATGAACAGTTTTCATAGCCTATGGAAATGACATTGCATCATGAGCCATTAATAGTCTTGCTAGTATGGTTTTCCAATAGCTCAAGAGCGCCCATTTCCCAAATTAACTTTCTGAAATTCGAATCAAGGCCGCAAATCGTTGAGATGGTTACGAATAATGACTACCTTGGCAAAAGACTATGGAAAATGCACTATCAGGCCATTGCAAAGTTTAGAATATTCGAGGACAATATCACGACTCCAAAAACGTAAAAATCAAAAATTACGAAGCTAAAATGAACTTTCCACAATTATTTTCAATTAATCTAAAAAATGGGATTAACAAGGTAATTCCCGATTCTAGATTAATTTTTGCAGATTTTCTTCAGCCAGAATGAAAAGAAAATTAAAAGAAAACTACCGATTCTTTTTTCATATTTTTGTGGCCACAAATGCCATTTTATTTTCGAATATTTTCTATTTTTTTAAAAATAGATATAAAATACTGAAAATATGAAAAATCAATTTTTTGGTCAAAATTGGTTCTCTAGGCTTGGCCAAGGTCCCCAACATTGACTTTTTGATTTTATCAATTCTTGTGGATTTTCTATTAATTTTCGAAAATAAAAATATCGAAAAATACTGAAAATATGAAAAATCATTTTTTGGTCAAAATTGGTTCTCTAGGTTTAGCCAATGTCTCTAAAGTTGAATTTTTTTAATTTTATGAATTTTTATGTATTTTTTTATTAATTTTAAAAGAAAAAAGATGATTAAAAATCAGGTGTCAACAACTGCCCCTCTTTGAGAGGGAGCTCGAAAGAGGTTCATTTCATAGACGAGATGACACATGAATTCTAATCGACTCAACACAATGAAAGAGTTGTGACATTTGATTTCCAATACTCCTTTTTGCAAGTTCCGATCCAGATCTGACTCGAGGACGACTCGTGTGAAGTGGGGGACCAATAGAGGGTCAAGGGATTTACCTACAACTTACCTACTCGTTGTATGGCTATCACCTGACCTGAATTCTCTACTGAAGATGGGATGAGAACCTAAGGATTTGTTATAAGAAAACCTTAGGGTGGTTGAACTTGGACCCGTATGGTAGGTCACCTCATGGTAGATTCCTAATGAAAGGATTCTACTGATTAAAATTTAATTGAAATTTGACCCGTATGGTAGGTCATCCCATGGTAGACTCCTAGTGAAAGGATTTTACTAATTGAACTTTGATTGAAATTTGACCTGTATGGTAGGTCACCCCATGGTAGATCCTAGTGAAAGGATTCTACCGATTAAAATTTGATTGAGATTTGATCTGTATGGTAGGTCGTCCTATGGTAGATTCCTAGTGAAAGGATTCTACTAATTAAAATTTGATTGAAATTTGACCCGTGTGGTGGGTCACCCCATGAAAATGCCTGTGAGAAGGAATTTGTGCCTGTAGAAAGGACTTGGTGCCTGTAAAAATGACTTTTGTGTGCCTGTAAGAAGGACTTTGGGTGCATGTAAGAAGGACTATTGTGTGCCTCTAAGAAGGACTTTTATGTGTCTGTAAGAAGGACTTTAGGTGCTCGTAAGAAGGACTTCTATGTGCATGTAAGAAGGACTTTTATGTGCCGATAAGAAGGACTTTGGGTGCTTGTAAGAAGGAATTTTATGTGCCTGTAGGAGGGACTTTGAGTGCCTGTAAGAAGGGCTTTAGGTGCCTATAAGAAGGATTTTTGTGTGTCGAAGGGTACCATTCTTAAATCTGGTGGGACCAGGGATTCTGCATAAGCTCAAGTCCGATTTCATTTACCATGAACGGTGCCATTTGGGGATCTAGGAAGACCAGGAATCCTACAGAAGCTCAAACCCGATTTATCTTATCTTGAAGGGTACCATTCTAGGATCTGAGGAAACCAGGAATCCTACAGAAGCTCAAACCCGATTTATCTTACCTTGAAGGGTGCTATTCTGGGATCTGGGGAAATCAGGAATCCTGCAGAAGCTCAAACCCGATTTATCTTACCTTGAAGGGTGCCATTCTGGGATCTGGAGAAACCAGGAATCCTGTAGAAGCTTAAACTCGTTTTATCTTACCTTTAAGAGTGCCATTCTGGGATTTGGGGAAACCAGAAATCCTGCAGAAGCTTAAACCCGATTTATCTTACCTTGAAGGGTGCCATTCTAGGACTGGGGAAACCAGAAATCCTATAGAACCTCAAACCCGATTTATATTCTCTTGTTGCTCAAGTATAAGTCAAAGAGGTAGAGATTAAAATATCTCAAACATTTCTATTGTCGAGACGAATCATGCTTCATTAGAGAAGTTGGATAACTGTAGATGCCGCACGGGATTCAAGCACCTTGGTGATCCTCAAAATTCATTCTCTTAAAAGGTTCAGGTTGAAGATATACTTACTTGAGGATTTGGAAGACTGCCTTGTGATTTCTCGACAACTAGGCTTGTTCATTCAATGATCGCCGAATGAATTTTGAGACCTCGGAAGGTAATTCGAACATCGGGAATGTGTTACTTATCAAGCGGTATCAGAGGCAACATGTGCAAATATTTTCATCAATGAGTTTATCGGTTTATGCAAAATTGTTCAACTAAGTTTGCGATGATTAGGAACAGTCTGTGTAATAACTCATGATGCGATCAATCAAGATATGGATCATGCGAAACTATTCTATCAAGTTTGCATTACCAATTCAGTTCAATGAGGTTATCATCGCATGAATACCTCGATTGTAATTTGAATGGGGACTTCAGTCAGAAAGGGCTTTCTCTCGCTCTCGAGAAAGGTTATTTATCATCATTACAGGATTGAAAAGGAATAACTTGATCTTATCGTCATCGCATTCAGCAAGGGTCTGAGTAATCTCGCAATTGGTACTATCACACTGATCTAGAGGTCTTGATTAGGCCCGTAATGTAGGCTGGGTTAAGGCTTACCAAAGGGACTCTTTTGAGTCAAAGCCGTTGACAAAAAGGTTTTCATCATCTGTTCTGGGTTTACAAGTCAAGAACCTTGTAAAAATTAGAGAGAAATAGTCTTGCTCATATCTTTTCGAGCGATGCTTAAAATCTTTCAACTCTACGTTAATTCAAGTGCCTTAATCAGAAAAGACTTTCACGGGTTATGACGTAGGTTGGGATTGGGGACCAAGGACGTAAAAAGGCTTATTTTGGCCCATAAAACATATGAGGTGAGTTTGACATTGGTGATCATTGTATCTTTGTCACATGTCTCGGTCATTTGAATAGTCATTTAAGAATACCATCGTTATATGAGGATGGTGCCAATTTCTGTAGATACTGTCATTGCTCCTGAATGGTGTAAACTTCAACTGTGTATATTTTGTAATCTGGCTCCTTTGAAGAGTTCTCCTTTGCATTTGGATCCCATTAGGGATTTACATTGATTTGTCCGGGCATTGGCCTTACTTTTGACTAGCGCTTTGCTTTTTCATGCCTGGGATTAACTTACTTCCTTCTTTTTTTTTCTCTTTTTACTGTTATATTTAGAAAAGGAATTTTCAAAGATTGTGCCTTATGCATGTCAATGGCCTATCATACTTGAATGGTTGACTCGGGAACTTTTTGTAGACTCATTTCTTCTGAATTCTTCAGCCTTGAGGTGTTGCCATCTTTATCTTAGAATGGGCAATGATCACCAATGGGGTTTTAAGAAATGAATATGCAAGCTCAATTGGGCAACACAAAGGATGAAAGTGTATTGGATAGAGAAACGAATGCTTTTCGTCATCCTAAGGCACTTGAATTATCGTATGAGGTTGAAAGCAAACAAACACTCGAAAATTGATGTTAGTCCGAATAAGAGAATTTCTAACCATTTACCTCGTGCTATTACTAGGACTACCTTTATTTGGCCCCGATGTGGGGTGGTTCTCGACAGAGGTTACGAAATGAAACCATCGCTCAAAATGGGCTATCAATGGTCACATGTAGTGTTTAGGATAGAGAAGCGATCGCCTCCTTCCTTTTAGCTATCGTACCTTTTGCAAGAAAACCCATTATTTTGAGGAATGCAGAGCCTATTTAGCACTCGACTCACTGTGGATTAAAATGTAGGACGTGTATGGGAATGGCTTGCCTTTCATCATCCTGTCATGCCCCATTCTACACATCTGATGCATCATGCGTCATTTATGTTCTAAGCAAGAATTAGTAAAATAAACATGCAGAAGAGTCGTGTATAAATCATGGAAGGTGCAAACACAATGCGGATATTAAAAGGCCTTCCCTAATCAATCGAAATGTATACTCTGCGAATAGTTCTAAAATTGCGATTTAGGTTCAGTATTTAATTAATTAATTTGGTAATCTATTAACCTAGAATTTCACTGAATTTTAGGTTGCGACAATGGGTGAAGTAATTAATTCCAAAATCAAGTAAATCCAACATATTTTTAGCAAAGGAACTTGATTCTGAATATTTTCAGGATGACCTCTCTAACGAACCAAGTAAGACATCAACTAGAGCCCTTTGAAATTCTTCAAGCTTGAAAATACATCTTTAAGCTTATTCACTGACAATTGCAGTTCAAGATGTAGGGAACTCTTTCCTACTTGTTTTACTTTTATCCTAAAAAAAAGGTAATCTTTTCATCAGAAATAACTCTCTCAACCCATGTTTCATTCAACAAAAATCTTTCCTTACTCATGTTTTCCTCTCCAAATAGAAATTTGTAGATAATGGCTACATTCAAAAGAACAAGAGTGATTTATTTCTGATCTTTGTTAAATAAATAATTTTTTTATAGCCATCATGGAAAGCTTTTCTGTCATTTTTCAAGCTCTACCCAATAATAAGTGACATGCACTCATGGGAATGGTATCACATAGAATCAGATCTTGATAATTCTTCCCAATAGAAAATGATATGAGAGCATGTTTGGTTACCGTAAGATTGCTTCCTTTACTGAGCCATTGAAGCGTACATGGTTGAGGATGTATCAATGTTCGTAGCTTCAATTTATCAACCAAGGTTATCAATACAATATTGGTGTAGCTTCCTCCATAAATTATCGTATGACACATCATTTTGTTAATAGTGTAACAAGTGTGAAAAATGTTTTTCTCTTTGTTCATTCAATTCTGGAACAACCATTGTATGGAGAACCCTTCGAATGAACTCACCATTATTAATTTGCTCCACGACCTCCTCTCAATTTTCAAATTCGAAACCATTCTTGTCAGAATCATGCTTCACTTCTTGCAGTTCCATGACAGTCTTCTCAATTTCTTGAAGAGTCGTAACTCTTGGATTAGGACAATCAGCATAAAAGTGTCCATAGCCATCGCATTTGAAGCACTTTTGAATTCTCCTATCGGCTTGTTTAGAGAGTTCATTGACAAACTCCGTGGCTTTCTCCTTTATGACCTCTTTGATACATGATCATCAATTTGATTAGAATTGTTGGAGAAATATTTTATAAAATATTTTGATGATTTTCAAACTATCCTTTGGTATTTGATTTACATTTGGTGTGCAGATGTTTGATGTATGTGGCTAAGGATCACTTATCACCTATCGCTTAAACATCAGGTGGTGTGTAAAGCATTTTGGTGAAAATAGTCGTTGAGAACCTCAAAAGTTCTAGTCACCGATTGTTTGATATCGGACCTTGAAAGATTAGGTTAGACAAATAGTATAAAGTCCAAACATAATGATATTTGAGAAAGATCGGCTGAAGCTACCAAAGCTTGATGGGAAAAGCCAATTGAAGGATTTCTATCTTCTCAAGAATAATACACCACTATGTTAGAGAACTGTCATGAATAAACAATGCATCAACGCCTATTTCAGTGAAGTCTAGTCTAACTTTAAGGAAAGCTACTCTAGTATGAGGACAAAGTGTCCCACCAAATTCCAACGGCTCTTTTGCTTCCTTGAAATGGTTCAAATAACTAGAATGTTAAAGGCTTTAAAAAGAGGAGTTCATGAAGGCCAAAGAAGAACCACCCATTCAAATAGATTGAATATCCAAAGTGCTCTAGAAGTAGTTCTAGTTTAAAAGCGTTCATTAGCAAATATCTTGTGATTATTTGTAACCTTGTACTCATGCAAAATCAAATATACAATTCAACATAGTGAGGCTATATCAAGATAGTGTCATTTATCGCGTGAAAGATCAGCTGACATTCAATTTGTAGCTTGTTGTTGACACTTGATTTTTAATTACCTTTTCTCTTTAAAAATTAATAGAAAATTTATAAAAATTCATAAAATTAAAAAATAAACTTTGGTGACCTTAGCTAAGCCTAGGAAACCAATTTTGACCAAAAAATAAATTTTCATATTTTCAATATTTTCCTGCATTTTATTTAAAAACAATTCATAGAAAATCAAGAAAAAATGAGAAAATTACAAAATCAACTTTGGAAACCTTAGCCAAACCTAGTCAACCATTTTTGAACAAAAAATAATTTTTCGTATTTTTTAATATTTTTCAGAAATTAGAAAAATATTTGAAAATTAGGGGAAATTAACATTTGAGGACACAAAAATACAAAAAAAAAATAGTAAATATTTTTTTAAATCCCTTTTCATGTTGGCCATCACAAATTTAAAAAAAATCCAATTTGGGGTCATATGTTTCTTCACGAGCATAATCTGGAATCGAACAAAAAAAATCCAATTTGAATCAATTTATTTTCACTTTTCACTTTTAGGAGTTGTGACATTATTCTCTAATAGTCCAAATTTTCATCTTGGCCCAATTATGCCCGGAATGACTCAGTTTTGCAAAATGGCCTTAGTTGAATTTCGCATTTTTTAATTTACCCCTTAAGTTAATAAAAAAATGAAATTAAACCTTTTCTAGGGGCACCCACGAGGATCCAAGACTTCTACCTTATAATTTTCACAATTCTGAATCCATTGGTAGGGGGATGGTCGTTGATTACTGGAAGACTTCCGGGTCATAGACAACAGTAAAGGTGGAGAAGTTTAAGGACAAGATCATGGGGCTGAACTCTTCAAATGAAGATCTGGAAACCCTTACTAGCATCTACAATGACTACACCGTCCAAAGTAGCGACTAAAAAAATCATGTGGGTTCTTAGTGTGGGAGGGACGAAATTGAAACTCTAGAGCAGTTTGAACAAGCCAAAGAAATGGCAAAAACTCAACTTGGATGGCCTCGTTGTTATTGTTAAAGATGACTCAAATACGAACGCTTGCCTCCTTACTGAAAATTTCAGGAGTAAAAACATGAAAACTCGAGTAATTAGATGCCCTGAAACCATTTACGGCGATCTCAAATGCAAAGAGGTTCCTATGAGTTTTGTGTTTGAGACTGCATGCAAGATCTGCTCTAAACAGATTGGCAATGTCATGGTAGATGCTCGGTCAACTAGAAAATATTACCACTTTGTGCAGCTAATGGGACGAGTAGGTTCTCACATCACTTTAGAATGTGCTTTGCAAACTCATCCTAATATCACCATGTCGCGACTCGAAAAATATTTTTTGATCTGGTGAACGGATTATAAGGCTAACTAGATGGATTAACCTAATACGGAGCCTCCCAGGTCCTACCGAATTGCAACTTTGGTTTTTTGTTCAAGTCGTTTTAAAATTTGGAGTCGCCACTAATCATTTTTGGTAGGTTGATTAGAAACCTAAGTAAATTAGCGAGAGGACTAAATTACTTCTACGAACCAGAGATTATGAGTTCAGGGACTTGGTTACATCAGTTAATTAAAACTAGTGCCGTTTCGGTACCTTAATTTCATGGATATCTTAATTTAGTAACTCAAGTTTGATTTACTCCTAAGGCTCTAGTGACATTTTTTTTTGCATTTTCCAAAATATTAAATATTTCCCTGAAGCCGAAAGAGGGAATGAGTTAACGACTTCTGTGCAGTGCTGCAACCTACTCATCTTGGGGTCTAATGATTCAAAAATTAAATTACAGGAAGTAAATGACAATCAATAAAGACCACCAATGGATGACCCAGCCTTGGCTTGGCCCTTTCTTTTGGGATTTAATGGTACAGGAATTAAATTACAAGAATTTAAATGACAGTAAGTAAAACCTCCCATGGGCGGCTTAACATTTGCTTGGCTTTTCCCTTTGGAGTTTAATGGTGCAGCAATTAAATTACAATAAATAAAACCTCTGATGGGTGGCCTAGCATTGGCTTGGCTCTTCCCTTTGGGGTTTGATGATACAGGAATTAAATTGCAGGAATTTAAATGACGGTAAGTAAAACCTCAAATGGGCGGCCTAGCATTGGCTTGGATCTTCCCTTTGGGATTTAATAGTGCAGAATTTAAATTGCAGTAAATAAAGACCTCCAATGGACGGCCCAGCTTTGGCTTGGCCCTCTCTTTTGGGGTTTAAGGTGTAGGAATTAAATTACAGGTATTTAAATGACGGTAAGTAAAATCCTCCAATGGGCGGCCTAGTATTGGCTTGGCTCTTCCCTTTGAGGTTTAATGTGCAGGAATTTAAATTACAGGTATTTAAATGACGGTAAGTAAAAACCTCTAATGGTCGGTTTAGCATTGGTTTAGCTCTTCCCTTTGGGGTTTAATGTGCATGAATTTAAATTGCAGGTATTTAAATGACTATAAGTAAAAACCTCTAATAGGCAACCTAGCATTGGCTTGGCTCTTCCCTTTAGGGTTTAATGGTGCAGGAATTAAACGACCTCCAGTGGACGGACTTTATTCTCTCGATTCTGGGGTTTGAATTCTTTAAAATAAAATACAACAAATTGATTCAACGATTCGGGCCAACATTCATCGACGAGTCGGTTGAGAATTTGATGGATATTTTGGGCTTGTCTGGGCCAACTTTGCGCCTCCATGGTATTTACTGTTGACTTGAAGTTTTTCTTTGCCTAACATAAAAATATGAGTGTCGCGATCCTCTCGAGATTTCCGGATCCTGAGGGAGTTAATGGATTGCTAGGCCCATTTTGATATTTGGGCTTAGCTCGGGTCCTCCCAGGCCCATACCAAATCGCGTCAGGAAAATTTGAATCGAGGTCGACCTTAGTGTGGTTGGGTGACGTGTGAATAGTGTGCAAGTCATCGGAGTCTCCACCAGTCATTTATTAGAGTGTATGACTGGAAACCCTATCGAACAATTGGGAGAGATCGTTCAATCCTAGAAAACCAGAGATCTAGATTCGGGGACTTAGTTACGTCAATATTGCTATCGATGCCCTTTCGGTACCTAAGTTAAGTAATTTCTTAATCTAAGGATTTCATGCAAGCGAGGTTAGGTAAGGTCGGTTCTAAGAATCTAAGTGGTTCATGCAGATGAGATTATCTGCCCTATCAATCACAATCATGGAAATAAATGCGCAATCAGGAAATCAACATGCAGATAATACGCATCAAGTTAAATTAATGCGGGCTCAAAGAGTCTTAGAAAAGCCTAAAGAACATGTCAATTGGGTTCGAGGATGGCTTGGAATAGTTTGGGTCAAATTGATCGGAGGGGTAAAATGGTCATTTTGGAAGATTCAGGAAGTCAAAAATGTGAAATTAGGTCAAACCAGTTGAATGTGGTTTTTACTTAATTTTCACAATTTTAGGGAATTTTTGAACTATTCTAGGATTTTTTTGAATTTTTTATAGAATTTTTCTAAATATTTCTAAGAATTTTCCTATTTTTAGGACACTTTTCAATATTTTTTGGAATTTTATAAATTTTTTTTTATTTTTCCGGACATTTTTTACATTTTCTAACAAATTTTCCAATTTTTCTAAAAATTCTATGAATTTTTATTTTTTAATTTATTTTTAATTAATTTTGTTATTTTCCTTTCTACAAATTTCTATGATGATTTTTTGAATTTCCTAATTTTAAAGATTTTCAGAATTTTTTTTATGATTTTTCCTTTTTTTTATATATATTTTGGTCATTAATTTATCATTTTCGAAACTTTTTGTATTTTCAAAAAATAGAGGAGAATGACACGACTCTAAAAATGAAAAAATGGAAAATTAAAAAGCTTAAATGAAATTTCTAGTATTATTTAAATATTCTGAAAAATGATATTAACAAAGTAAGCCTAGATTCCATATTAAAGTTTTCAAAATTTATTTATCCAAAATGAAAATAAAATTAAATTAAAAATACTAACTATCTTTTTGTAATTTTTTGACTTCAAATGATACTTTTTATTTTTTTTTATTTTCCTAATTTCGGAAAATATTAAAAATGCGAAAAATAAGGAAAATTATTTTTTGTTCAAAATTGGTTCCCTAGACTTGGCTTAGGCTTCCAAAGTTGATTTTTCAATTTTCTCACTTTTTATTGATTTATTTATGAATTTTTGAAAATAAAATGCAAAAAAATATAAAAAATAAGGAAAATTGTTTTTTGTCCAAAATTGGTTCCCTAGGCTAAGTTGAGGTCACCAAAGTTGATTTTGTAATTTTATGAATTTTTATGGATTTTCTAAAAAAATTTGAAAATAAAATTGGTTAAAAATCAAGTGTCAACAGTTGCCCCTCTTTGAGAGGGGTCTCGTTAGAGATCGCTCTCAAAGACAAGAAGACACTTGAGGTCTAACCGACTATATAGGGGAAGTGAAATATCGTGACATCCAACTCTAGTTTCCTCCTTGAAAACTTAAGTCCAAATTTCATGCTGCTCACTTTAATGTGAGGAGAGAGGGAGAAGAAGAGTTAGGAGATTTACCTAGAACTTACCTATTTACCTCGCGTCGCCATTGACTGCTCTGGTATGAAGACCTAAGGATTCGTTATAAGAAGACTCAGGGTGATTAAACTTGGACTCGTGTGATAGATCACTCCATGGTAGATTCCTAGTGAAAGGATTTTACTGATTAAAATTTGATTGAGATTTGACCCGTATGGTGGGTCACCCCTTTGAAAATGCATGTAGGAAGGACTTTGTGCATGTAGGAGGGACTTATATGCCTGTGATAAGGACTTTGTGAGTGTAATCTTTTTCGAGGCTATCGGCTGCTATTCGTTCCGGAGGGTGAAAGTTTCGAGGCTACTAACCAACGTACGCTCGCGAACAAGGCGATCTCCGTATCTCTAAGCGGCGGGTCGTGAGCGCTTTGGGCTCCGACTCGAACTGTGCTTAGAGATACCTTGAAGGTAACCCTATCACGGAGGGTTTTTTAGAAAATTAAATTTTTTCCGAGGCTATCGGCTACTATCCTTTCCGGAGGGTGAAAGCTCCGAGGCTACTAACTGACGCACGCTCGCAGAAAAGGCGATCACTATATCTCTAAGCGGCAAGTCGCGAACACTCTGGGCTTCGACTCGAACTGTGCTTGGAGATACCTTGAAGGCGTTTCCGTATCATCGAGGGTTTGGAGAGAAATTAAATCTTCTGAAACTGAAGGTCAGCGATCTAACCCGGTGGATGACAGCTCCGCGGCTACTAACCTGTGAACACTTACAAAATGATTTATCAAAGTCATCATTTTTTAGGATGGCAAGTCGTGAACTGTTCAGTTCCAAACTCGAGCTATGCTTTTTGACGCCTATCTGTGATTCTTCTAAAAAGGGACCCATGACAAAACTTCCGCGGGTCAAAGGGGTGTTCAGATTTTAAAAAGACTTCAAACGTGGGGATCTCATCTCGAGATTCAGAAAATCAGGAATCATATGGAAATTTTGATCTGAATCATCTTATCGAGAAGGGTGCCGTTCTAGGATCTGGGTGGAACTAGAGGATCCGTAGAAGCTCAAACCCGAATTGCTATGCCAAATTAGAAGATTTTTGATATTTTAAAGTTTTGAATGAGTCATGCTTTTGCGGGCCAAGATATCTTGCAGCATGCATGCATGACTAGAATCTCTCATGAGGAAAATTTTGAATCAATAGATTTGAAATCGCCAGATGAGCTCGATCGGTCGCATTAACTGGAGCATCCATATTGGAGAGGTCTTCTCACAATATCACTCAAAGCCTATGTTGAGGATTTCGGTATTATTTGTAGTGTATACAGTTTGACTGATCAGAGAAGGTCTTTTAAGGGACCGTAATGCGGGCTTGATCAAAGGTTTATGCAATGGGTAGGCACTTTGGATCTTTGAAATGAACCAAAATTTTAAAAGGTAGCTTCTTCAGGTCTACAAGTCAAGAATCCTGAAAATCAGATGACTAGATTGTGCTTACTCTTTTGGGCAGTAGCTTCTTGTGTGAAATCCTGTGTTAATTTGAAACATCTCAATCGGGAGAAACTCTAAGGTAGGTTGCAATATTGATTTAGGGTAGGCTCGAAAGGGCCATTTTCAAAACGAGGGGTGCAGTAGGTTGGTGATCACTCTTGCATCATTATCAATTGTCATAGCTGCTTGGGGTAAATCCATGTCTTTGGGCCCCAAAAGCTCTTTGAATGCTTACTCTCAATTAACCTCGAGACTTCTTTTGCCTTCGTTACGCACATGGCAATGGATTTTCCTTCTTACACTCTATTTGTACTCTGAGCATCATGATATTGTTCTTATAAAGGGCTTTGGCCTTGCTTTTACCAGGCACTTTACTTTTGTCAGCCCTATTGCCTTTTGACATCTCCATCACATTTTTAATTTGATGATGGGCCTTAGTCTTGTTTTTGCTGGGCACCTTGCCTTGGTCAACCCAATGGTCTTTTCAAACTGAGTGTGAGAAATTGCTTACTCATGGCCTCATTTCTCGTTGATAACTCATGTACATTGCCCCGGTATAGGGAGGTAATCACCAACTGGGTTTAGAAACGGAGATTTAAAGGCTCAAATTGGTTCATCGAAGGATAATTTTTGTAAGGTGGAGGAATGAATTGCTCTCCTCCACTTGGATGTTTCAAACCTTCACGAGAGGCCACTTGAAGTTACCATGAAAAGGTTGGTGCGAGTCAGCACAATAAGGTCTCACCTGGATCTTTTCCTCCAAGGAATCAATCAATGAACCTCTAGATTGCCCCAGTGTGGGGTGGTTCTTGACATGGTTATTTTGAATTCTCCATTCACTAGCTCAAATGGGCTTGCAAATGATTATCATGTGTTTAGGGTAAAAAAAAATAAACATGCCTTCTGTCATTTCAATTCCTGTAATCACTGCAAATAGCCTTTACGTTCACGGACATAAGTTGTGTTTCGCCTTTCCTTCACTCATTCTCTCAAGTGTATAGGGATGTGTTTGGGAGTGGCTGGCCTCTCAAATTTCGGTCTGCTCGAGTATGACGGACCTAATCGTTTTCATTTAGAAACTCATTTCTATTTCATCAAAAGTCAGCTCTCACTGGGGATCATGATGCGCGCAAGCTTTAGATTTTCCTAGGTAATCTCAAATATTTTGAATGAGAACGGAGATAGACTTATTTCACGAGTTTTTATCAATGACGCGATCTACTAATTCTCATGACATGGTAAATCGGATAGTTTTAGGGTAAGGAAGACTTACCTGCCCACCGTGGCTAAAGGTCCTTGAGAAAAAGTGAAACGTTTTGGGAGTTAGTGTCTATTTTTACATTAAGAAGTTGGAACGATACAACTTTTACCCTTGACTGCGAACTGGGGGCACTGACAGGTAACCTGTTTTGTGAATTCTTCTTCTTCATGATCCCTTGGTTCGAGCAAGGTCGCTTGAGTTGTTTCCTCCATCTGGGGATTTCTCTTGAACCCTTGGTTATGTAATCCATTCTTGGCTAGGTAATAATACTTGCCCCAGTCGAGTAGCTCTGTATACTTTCACATTTCTTATAATCCCCTATTCAATCTAGGATATCTATTACTTCGAAGCTTTCTCTTCATTCTCCACCTGCATGAAAAAATGAATGTTGGCCCTATTTTGGTTTTATTTGAGCTTTCAGAAATGAAATACCCCTTTTTAGGTGTTGTCTTTCTAATGTTTGAGAACATTGCTCTTGGCAAGCACCCTGCCCCTGGTAGGACGTGTCTTGCCATTCGTCATTCGAGGCTTTGAAGGCTTTGTCTTGATACGTTCTCTCATGATGAAAGAAGAGTATGCCCCAAGTTGACTCTTTCAGTGGGTAGAGAGGGACTTGCTCCTACCGAATTCCCTTATTACTTCTATTCTTTATTTTGGCTACTTGAGTCATCGGTTATTTTCATCTTCATGGGGTATCGCTCTTCAAAATGTTTTGCCCCTTGATGGTTTGATAACCCTGTATGAATAGAAAGAACGTGTCAATTAAGGACCCTTCAAGTAATGAAAGATTTAGAGCGATACCTCCTTACCCTTCATCTGAACTTGTGTCAACCTCCTCGAAAAGTGAAAATAGCTCCACTTATATAACCTATTATATGGTGATTAAGCGACTTTCTCAACCACCCTCGTCTTCGAAGTGTTTGATGTTTCCTCTCTATTTGGTCATTTAGTAGTATTATTCCTCAAGTGCTTTACTTCCCTTTATCGTTAAGAGGGATAACTCGGTCTTGTCCTTTTCTTGGTTGGCCATGCAATCGCACTTAGATGACTTCCCTCATTTATTGCCCCGATATACTTCTTTGGTAGGATTAAGGGGGCTGCTTTCAAAAAACTTTCTTCGTTCATCTTCGATTACCGTTTTTTCCATCATCTTGAGTAGTTGGCCATCTTCAACCTAGACCAAAAGGAGTATATCGACATGTTAGACTATATATGAGATGTTTCCATTAGAACGATCACATTTACCTTTTCAGATCAACATTCCTAGAGACATTTGCACCAATCAATGTATGAGCAACATCAAAGTTCATGCATGAATATTTTGAAAAATGCTTTTGAGAGACGTTTTCAACAAAAGAATTGAGAAATAGAGGAACTAGTCTTTATACCATCGGACATTCTCGTTCGTGTAAAATTCATTTGAAAACAAGGAGATATGTGGGAATCTGGGCCTCAACTCTTCAAAAATCGAAGATGAGTGTCATCATCGGGTCTGTTTGGAATATTCTCGCATGTCCTTAATAAAACATGCATATACATTCACTAGAATGAAATAATAAGACCGTTTTACAAAGGAGACTACCTTGGATCAACGACTCAAGATCTAAGGTGCCATTGAGTTCTACTTACAATATGAATTGAAAAGCCAAACGGAAACGACACGATGCGAACAATTAGTATTGACCATTTATTTTGCAAAATTCGAAACGGTCGCGGGTGACCCAACTTCTTCATGTGCTAGCATGGTGTTCTCCTCATTTCGGTGAATCACTTTCTTCCATGAACTCCTTTGAGATATGATGATACCATAGTTGAAATTGCTTCACGATTTGGGGGTACCAACTAAGAAGTTCAGTTTTTATCTTCCTCATTGCCATCTATGAGGATTACTCCTTGATGTTCAAGTATTTTCAACTCCAGGTCATCAGGCTTGAAGATCTCACTATTTATGAGGGCTTGAACTTTGTTCTTGAGAACTAAACAACTGTCGACATCGTGCCCCATTTCACCCATGTGATACCACATGTCTTAGCCTCATCATAGCCGGAGAAACTTTTTGGAGGGTTCTTCCTTGGCGGCTCCTTCGCGACTAATCCACTTTCTAATAACTTTGGAAGCAGCTTTAAGTAAGGACATGAAAGTGGAGTGAATTGTTTTGGTGGTGGCTTGTTCACTCAGTTAGATTTTCGAGATTTCTCCACCTTAGCCTCATATTGCCCCTGATGGGAAGTGGAAACATGTACTTGGTATCATGACTTATTTTTGAGGGTCTGATTCATAGTTGGCCTACCTTGACATGGGGCCTTTGCTTCGTTAGATAGTCCCTTGTTGACTTGAGAGTATTCCCCATAATTTTTCTTATTTCTGGACTTGTCATTTCGCATGACCCATTCTACTCTTTCACCAACATCCACCAAATGCGAAAATAATTGACAACCAAATGTATGCAGCCGATCAAAGAATTTGTATGGAAGGGCTATCAGAAAGTATCCTATTAACTCATCCTCTTCTAGTAGGGGTTGAACTTGAGCAGCCTTCGCTCTCCATCTCTGTGCGAACGATCTAAAGTGTTCATTCCTCCTCATTTTCACATGCTTCAGATCCATTCTGGTGGGGATAGTCTTCACATTGTAGCTATATTATTATAGAAGTTGGTCGGCAAGATCGTACCACTCTTCCATACCCCTCATATCAAGCGCCATAAGCCATGATAGCGCAGGACCAATCCAAGTATATTGAAAGTTTTGGATCAAGAGTGAATCATTGTTCACATATTCAGTCATCTCTCCCAAAAAGTAATTGATATGAGTTTTCGGACATCCGATGCTATCGTACTTCTTGGTAAATTCCGGCCTTTGAAAGATATCAGGAGCTGTGAGACAAGGAAGTAATGTGTCATCTTTCTGGGAAACATCTAGATGAATTTCGACCCTGGTTAAATTTACATAATTTCCTCCTTCCATTAAGCAACTAGATTTTTTCATCGAGGTGGAACGTGGGACTAAAAGGATTTCTTCTGTCACCTCATCCTCTTTGGTATCAACAACTAGTGATTCGGTAGGTGTGACCGTAGGGCTTTTCATAGCAAATAATGGAGCGAGGGCTTTATCTTATGTTGAAAGCTTTGAGAGTATGGCAAAAATCTGCGTCACTTGGTTCTCTAGCTTAGTAAGTCGCGCATCAATGCCGTTATCCTCCATGTTTATTCCCGAACGGTTTGTGAGATTCTCCTTCACTATTTTATTACCTAATTTGGTGAAATAGATGTATTAGGAGAGGAAAACAGATAAGAAAGCACAAATCCTTTCAATTTCACGCCTTCTTGTGATTAATGAAGATAAGGATCTTTATGCAAGTCTTAGTCTTGCGTGGAAAGCTCTTATCAATATTTTTCATAAGAAAGCATATCATTGAAAGGAATGTAATCCATGATAACTGCTTTTGATTAATTTCAAGGAGAACTAATGGAATGGTTAAAAAAAATGCAAAGTGCAAATTCAATGCGTCTTAAATTCAATAAACTATAGGACATCCAAATTAAAACCGTTTGCTAGAAACGGGGACAATTCGAGTATCCAATACTTTCTTGAATTTAGAAAGCATGAACGACTTTGACTAGTTATCATGGATTACATGGAAGAGTATATGCATGAGCCATTCAATTTCACATTTCCTTTTGGTGAAATAAGCGTTAAGCATTCTTATTTAACCAAAGGAGGTCTAATAGAGAGTCTTAAACCAAATTTCCCTCAGAAGGAATTATGCAATTGATTGGGATCACTCGAGTGATTAGAATGAAAGCCACTGTCACATCCATCTACTAAAATCTCTAGTGTAGATAGAATGTTGTAGATACACCTCAAAAGGTCCCTAATACATTAAATCTAGTGGGATGAGATAGAAATGATTCTCACATGAGAAAATTCGGAATACAAAGTTTAGAAACGAAATCTGCAATAAATGGATGTGATGACCACTAAGGACACCCCAAGTCAGATCATAAATCGCCTGGTTGAAATTGGATTTCTTCAAACTAGCATATGTGTCCATCCATCTTGGAGCTCTCTCCTACAGGCGAATCGGCATGCTTCAAAGGGTTCCATGTTGGCGTTGTGGCATGGAATGCTTCTTTGCCTCCTAATGGTTGTCTCGAGAGCTATGACATGACTTGGGAAAACATCCTCCTATCCTAAAAATGGCTTTCAAACCAATCACTCAAATGATAATTTTTTGTGAGATGATGCACGATGTGTGTGGTATGTAGAATTTAAAGTGAATGTGAATAAATTACAAATTAAAGGTAAGAAGGCCTTACCAAGCAAACCCTTTTTATTTTTGATTTTAGGTATACCAACCGTCCAATTCACATGCGCATGAGACAAGTGAAGAGTTGACTCTAAGAAATAAAAAGAATAGATAGGGTGTGGACCTAAAAGACTTTCAATTCAGATAGCGAGCGGGATCAAATATGGTCAACTCAGGCGCAATCAAACACTAGAGCTTGGCATATCAATCCCTGTCTATGGTGCCCTAGGAAAAGTGTTTTGAGGCTTGGGTTTAGGTACTTGTTTGTGCAAGTATCATGATCCTCAGAATATGCAAGACATACACAGCAGTTGATATCAAAACAGCGCTTCTAAATTGCAGGAAATAAACAATCAATCCCAAACTCCGATCCTACACAAAACACGTCAGAAATCACTCCTCCCCTTATAACTCCCATATGCAAGAACATTTAACACATTTGGTTAGTAGACTTACCTCACCTTCAAGAGCACCTACAGAAAAATATGTTAGAAAACACCCAACTTTTTAATCGGCTTAAGTCCTATAATGGGTTAAAACCAAGTCCCTAGTAGAGTCGCCAGTCTGTCGCGACCCTCCCGAGATTTCGGATCCCGAGGGAATTAATGGATTGCTAGGCCCATTTTGATATTTGGGCTTAGCTCGGGCCATCCTAGGCCCATACCAAATCGCGTTAGGAAAATTTAAATCGAGGTCGACCTTAGTGTGTGTCGCGACCTAAAATTCATTTTTTAGGTTAATGGATTACCGGATTAATTGATTAAATTAACTAACCTAGTTTGAGTTCTCCCAAGCTCTACCAAATCGCGACTTTGGTTTTTCGTTCAAATGGTTTTAAAATTTGGAGTCGCCACTAATCATTTTTGGTAGATTGATTAGAAACCTAAGTAAATTAGCGGGAGAACTAAATTACTTCTACAAACCCGAGATTATGAGTTCGGGGACTTGGTTACACTAGTTAATTAAAACTAATGCCCTTTCGGTACCTTAATTTCATGGATATCCTAATTTGGCAACTCATGCTTGGTTTATTCCTAAGGCTCTAGTGGAGTGTTCTCTTTTTATATTTTCACTTTTTTAAATGGAATATACGTGAGTGACATTTTTTGGCATTTTCAAAATATTAAGTATTTCCCTGAAGCCAAAAGAGGGAGTGAGTTAACGACTTATGTGCAGTGCTGCGAGCTACTCATTTTGGAGTTTAGTGATTCAAAAATCAAATTACAGGAAGTAAATAACAATAAATAAAGACCACCAATGGATAGCTCAGCCTTGGCTTGGCCCTCTCCTTTGGGGTTTAAGGTGCAGGAATTTAAATTGCAAAAATTTTAAATGACCTCTAGTGAGCGGGCTCTGCCCTTCACATTCTGGGGTTTAAATTCTTTAAAATAAAGCAAATTGATTTGACAATTCGGGCTGAAATCCATCGACAGATTAATTGAAAATTTAATGGGCATTCAAGAGCTCGTCAGTGCCAATTTTACACCTCCATGGGATTTACCGTTGACTTGGAGTTGTCCTTTGCCTAACATAAAAATATGGAGAAATGGAGTAATGGAGCAAATATGATTTAATTCACATTAAAAATTAGAAAATGAAAGAGGCACTTAGCTTCAATGGCATTATGAGAAGTGCTTGATGGATATAATTGGTTCCTGCCTGAAATCAAATATGGGGATAGGGGAGAAGAGTAGAAAATTTGAGCTAGTTTATACTAAAAAATCAAAGAGAGTAGAGGGACACTTAGCTTCAAATCTGGGATGAATTCTTGATCGATGAAGAAATTGATGATGATAACCCTCTAGGTTTAAACTCCCATTATCTTCAAAATTCTCTCTCTCTTTTTGGTAGTTTCTTTCTCTCAAATTTTTCTTCAATCTCCCAAAACCCTCTCAAACATCCAAAATTTTCTCTCCCAAAAAAATTCCTTCCTTTCAAGCTCTCTTCTTCCTCCTTTTATAGCCCACTCATTTACCTCCCATTCTAATTTCTCCATTAACTCTATCTCACATTCTAATTTTTCCACTAACTCATCTTCATCTTCATCTTCATCTTCATCTTCCCTTCTTCATCTCTATCTCACATTCTAACTTTTCCACCTATTCTTGTCCATTTCCATCTTCCCTTCTCCATATATGTCTCCCATTCTAATTTCTCCACTAACTCTTCTTCATCTCCATCTTCCCTTCTCTTATTTTATTTTCTCCATCCATTCTTCTCCATCTTCTCTTCTCCATCTCCTCTTCTCCATCTTCCCTTCTCTTATCTTATTTTCTCCATCCATTGTTCTCTATCTCCTCTTCTCCATCTCATCTTCTTCATCTTCCCTTCTCTATTCTAAATTCTCCACTAACTCCTTTTTTTGTTATTTGCAAAATAATCCCTTAAGAGTTAGGTATTTACACTCTAGTCCTTCAGATTTTAAATATTTGCAATTTAGTCCCTGAAAAAATATTTCTTTAAGTCCAAATATCCTCAAAAGTTTCAACACACCTCTCATATGCTTAGTCGAAATTCATCGCATATCAAATTTAAACTCATTTCTTGCCGCAAAATTTAATTAAAGCCCTTTTGCAAAATTGAGTTATTTTGAGCATAATTGGGCCAAGATGAAAATTTAGAATATTAGAGAATAATGTCACAACTTCTAAAAGTGAAAAATGAAAATAAATTATCTCAAATTAAAATTTTTTAAGCCCGATTCGAGATTATGCTCATAAAGGAATACACGATCCCGAATTGGATTTTTTAAATTTATGATGGCCAACATGAAAATGGATTTAAAATAAAAATATTGACTATTTTTATGTATTTTTGTGGCCTCAAATGCTATTATTTATGAAATATTTTCCTAATTTCTAAAAAATATATTTAAAATATACGAAAAAGACAAAAAATTATTTTTTGCTCAAAAATGGTTACCTAAGCTTGGCCAAAGCTTCCAAAGTTGATTTTTTTAATTTTATGAATTTTTATAGATTTTCTATTAATTTTCGAAAATAAAAATATTGAAAAATACTAAAAATATGGAAAATACTTTTTTTTGTCAAAATTGATTCCCTAGGCTTGGCCAAGGTCCCCAAAGTTGATTTTTTAATTTTATCAATTTTATGGATTTTCTATTAATTTTAAAGAGAAAATGTGATAAAAAATTAGGTGTCAACAGCTGCCCCTCTTTGAAAGGAAGCTCGGCAGAAGTTCATTTCAAAGACGAGAAGACACTTGAATTCTAATCGACTCAACACAATGAAATAAAAAGGGTCGTGACATTTGATCTCTAATACCCATCTTTGCAAGTTTCGATCCAAACCCGGCTTGAAGAAACTTTCATGCAGTGAGGGAGAGACGAAGATGAGAGTTTACCTGGCACTTACCTGCCCGTTGTTTGGCGGTCGCTTGACGCGCATGCTCTACTGAAAATGGAATGAGAACCTAAGGATTTGTTAAGAAAACCTTAGGGTGGTTGAACTTGGACCCGTATGGTAGGTCAACCCATGGTAGATTCCTAATGAAAGGATTCTACTGATTTGATTGAAATTTGACACGTATGGTAGGTCACCCCATGGCAGGGTTCCTAATGAAAGGATTCTAGTGATTAAGATTTGACCCGTATGGTGGGTCGCCCCATGAAAATGCTTGTAAGAAGGACTTTGTTCATGTAGAAAGGACTTTTGTATGCCTGTAAGAACGACTTTTGGGTGCCTGTAGGAAGGACTTTGGTGCTTGTGGGAAGGACTTTGGTGCCTCTAGGAAGGGCTTTTGGTGCCTGTAAGAAGGACTTTTGTATGTCTGTAGAAAGGACTTCAGGTGCCTGTAGAAAGGACTTGGTATGCCTGTAAAAAGGACTTTTGGGTGCTTGTAGTAAGGACTTGCTGCCTGTAAAAAGGACTTAGTGCCTGTAGGAAGGACTTCGGGTGCTTGTAGGAAGGACTTTGGAGTGCCTGTAGAAAGGACTTTGGGGTGCCTGTAGAAAGGATTTTAGTGCCTGTAAAAAGGACTTTGATGCCTGTAAGAAGGACTTAGTGTGCCTGTAAAAAGGACTTTGGGTGCCTGTAAGAAGGACTTTTGTATGCATGTAGAAAGGACTTTAGATGCCTGTAGAAAGGACTTGATATGCCTGTAAAAAGGACTTTTGGGTGCCTGTAGAAAGGACTTGGTGCCTGTAAAAAGGACTTAGTGCCTGTAGGAAGGACTTCGGGTGCCTATAGGAAGGACTTTTGAGAGGAAGGACTTTGGAGTGCCTGTAGAAAGGACTTTGGGGTGCCTATAGAAAGGACTTTGGTACCTGTAAAAAGGACTTTGGTGCCTGTAAGAAGGACTTAGTGTGCCTGTAAAAAGGACTTTGGATGCCTGTAAGAAGGACTTTTGTATGCCTGTAGAAAGGACTTTGGGTGATTGTAGGAAAGACTTTGGTGTCTGTAAGAAGGACTTTTGTGTTGCCTGTAAGAAGGTCTTTGGGTTGCCTATAAGAAGGACTTTAGTGCCTATAAGAAGGACTTTTGTATTGCCTATAAGAAGGACTTTGGGTGCCTGTAAAAAGGACTTTAGGTGCCTATAAGAAGGACTTTAGGTGCCTATAAAAAGGACTTTTGAAAATGGACCATTCCGTATTGGGGTCTCCAATGAAAGGGCTCCAGAGACAGTATACCCTAAATGTCACCTTTTGGGTCGACTGAAGAGGTATTGATTGAGCAAATGATTTTTGGGTGCCAATCTGGGATCTGGGGAGACCAAGAATCCTACATACGCTCAAACCCAATTTCACTTATCATAAAAGGTGCCATTCTGGGATATGGAGAAACCAGGAATCCTGCAGAAGCTCAAATCCAATTTTTGTTGTCCCACCACTTTAGAAATAAATCGATGAGGCAAAGATCAAGAACACGAGAGTTGGTGAATCATGATTTGATAAAGTTTGAGAACATGAGATTATATCAATTGTGAGTTGATGAAGACTTCATGAGAGCATGTTGATCATGAGTCGCAAGGGTTCAGAAGACTTACCTAGATCTTCTGAGTTAATGATCGAGGCATAGACAAACTGATTGTATCATGTCTGCTTGCTCACTGAATGACCTTATGTGCTGCAATGGATTTAAGCACCCAGACAATCATCAAAATTGAAAGGTTCAGGCTGAAGATATACTCACCTGAAAATGCTTGGCGAGAATTAGCCAACAGGGCTTGTTTGTTCAATAGCCTCTGGATGAATTTCTAGACATCGGAGGGTAACTCGACTATCAAGAATGCACTACCTGTCGGACAGTATCAGAAGTAACATGTGCAAGCATTTTTATCAATAAGTTCATCGGTTCATGCAAAACCATTCAGTTGAGTTTGCAATGATTAAAACCATATGTGTATGCTCATAATATGGATCATGCATGACTATTCTGTCGAGTTTGCATTTCCAATTCTGTCCAGGGAGGTTATCATGTCATGAATACCTCGAATGTAACCTGAATGGGGACTTCAGTCCGAAAGGGCTTTCTCTCGCTCTCGAGAAGGATTGTTTATCCTGATTGCAGGATTGAAAAGGAATCGCTCAATCTTACCATCATCGCATTCAGCGAGGGTCTGAGTAATCTCGCAATTGGTACGATCAAGCCGATCTGAAGGTCTTAATTAGGACCGTAATGTAGGCTGGGTCAAAGGCTTATCAAAGGGGACTCATTTCGAGTCAAGGCAATTGACAAAAAAGTCTTCATCATTTGCTCCAGGTTTACAAGTCAAGAACCCTGCAAAATGAGAGAGAAATAATCTTGCTCGAACTTCTTCGAGCGATGCTTAAAGTCATTCAACTCTTACATTAATTCAAGTGCTCTAATCAGAAGAGACTTTCAAGGGTCGTAACATAGGTCGAGATTTGGGTCTGAGAAACGAAGGGCTCGTTTTGGCTCAGAAAAATATATGAGAAGGGCTTGGTGTTGGTGATCGTTGCAGTCTTGTCACCGATCTTTGACCTTCCTGAATTCGTCTTCAATGAATACCACCATTGGCTAAGGGGTGGTAGTTCTTTTACACTTTGCAAACTGACTTCTTTGGGGATCCTTTTTCGGGAATTCTCAAAATGTATGTTCGAAGTCAGAAGTTCATTACAGATATATGGGCATTGGCCTTGTTTTTGATAGGCACTTTGCTCTTTCTGCCCGAGATTCTTTGGAGTAGCCTTTGCTTTTCTTACTCCCGACTCCCTTTTGTTTGGAAGCAGGCCCATTTTCTTTGGGCTACACTTGTTTTTTTTTTCTTTTGTTTAACAATCTTGTGATTTTGAATTTTAGCAACAAGATGATTTTCAACAAATGGTACTAGACATTACATGAAAGTCAAGCATATGAAATGAGCTAATTCGAGAATTCTCTATTGGCCCAATTTCTTCAATTCTGCTCCTTGGGAGAAGGTTTCGTCGTTACCTTGAAATGAGCAAGGATCACCAACACGGGCTTGAGAAATGAATTTGCAAGCTTAATTGGGTTATGCAAAGGATGAGTGTGTAGGATAGAGAAAATAAATACTCTTCATCATCCTAAAGCACTTGAATTAAAATTCGAGTATCATGCAAAGAAACACTCGAAGATTGATGTTAGTCCAAGCAAGAGAATTTCTAACCATTTATCTCCTGATATTGTTGGAATTACTTCTGTTTTGCCCCAGTGTGGGGTAGTTCTTGACAGGGTTATGAAATGAAATCACCGTTCAAATGGGTTGTCAATGGTTGCCTGAAGTGTTTGGAATGGAGAATAAATGCCTCATTCACTTCAACTATCGTACCTTTTGCGAGAAAATCCATTGCCTTGGAGAATGCGGATTCTGACTATCGCTCAATTCACTGGAGATTAGATTACAGGATGTGTATGGGAATGGCTTGCCTTTCATCATCCTGTCATGCCCCATTCTGTACATTCGATGCATCATATGCAATTTTATGCTCCCTATTCAAATTTGGTAGATTAAACATGAAGAACAATCATGTATGAACTACACAATGTGCGAGCATTTTTCAACTAGGCAGATGTAGCAATTAACAAAATTGTCACGTTTCTCAAAAACAGATAAGGGGGAATCTAAGTTGCCCCAAGACAATGCAAGCGGATCAAATTAGTCGGGGGCGAGGACGAGCTCATTCTCATGTTTGCCGCAAAATATGCTCGCCCTAGTTGTGATATGGCGAAGACCAACATGGTTGGTCGAATGCCTTTGTTTGCCTCATTTTTATCAGAACGGATCGCATCAGGCGATCATGACTTTTGCCAAAATTGGAAATTGCCCCAGACATAGTCACTGTTGGGAATTTGATTTTGAGTTTTGGCAAATGACTCGTTTCCACATCGGATCCCACACGAGAAAAATGTGCATGAAATAGGATCTTAAGATGATGGAGAAGCTTCGATTTTGATTTGCTTTAGTGGTAGCAATCAAAGACATGTCTTCTAGCTTGACACCTGCAAGAAGAAAATTGGGTATCACTTTGGGAAGACCTATGAGAAAGAGATACGACACTTCCCTTTTTTTCAAGTTGGAGTTCGTATCAGTTTGCTCTGTTATCAATCAGGCCAGGCTTTGGCAGAATCCAAAATTGCCCATGTACATGCCCCAACTGGGAATTTGACTTTGGAAATTTGGTGGACAAGGACTTTTCAATTTGCCCGGTGTTCCTTCAGCTGACATCGCATGGTCAAAGGGTCGGTGAAGCAAAGATTTGCTTTGATCGATTGATATCAAATAACTCATGAGATTTTTTGTGAAAATCTTGATGAACAAGTCATGCAAACATGCAAGAAGACTCTGGAGATCATGAGTTGTCTTTGTCCATGTGAATGAGTTGTAGAAACTTTGGCGTCTACTTTGAGAATTCCAAGATTTTTCTTTGGGTTTTATTGAGTTTTAAGGGGAAGGGATACTTACCTATCCGGCACAGTGATGACCCCTGCAAAAATGAAAGGGAATGCGTCAGTATATGTTCTTCATATTCTGGAAAAATTGGAACGATACTGTTTTACCCTTGTGTGTACTTCCATTGAATTTGAATTGAGGATGTTCCTTCATTTGGACTTGATTGGATTGTATGTCCCGAGTTGCCCTTCACTTTGAGCTTACCACATAAGTGCTTTGCTTAGTTAGGCCTTATTTTCTTTCGGGTTGCCTTGGACCATCATCATTTTCTATGCCATCGGGCCCATGGACCGGAGGGCTCCTTTAATTTAAAGGTTACCTTCAAGGCAAATGAGTCCTATCGCATTCCATTAGGTCATTTCATTTTGCGACACTCTTGAGGCAATTTGCAATCCTCTGGGTGAGAATGGAACAAATCTAATTTAGCATTTTGCAACGATTGAGGGTAAATTGGAACGACACACAGTTACCCGTCTTCGAGCTCGCTTGGGCTTTTCACTTGAAATTTCCCTACGTGAGGCCATTCAACATTTCTCATTATAGCAGTCAGCGACGTTGCCACAAATTGATCCGCCTTGAGTCTAGCATAAAAAGGGATTCATGCATTCGACGGGATAAAAAACAAATTACCCCCTTGCCCCTGAATTAAATCTAGACACCTAAAAAGCTAGAAATATCATATGCAGGGGAATTAAGCATGAAATGAAAGGTGTACTTATTCAAGGTCAGTTCTGCCTCTCCTGCGGCTCTTCGATAATCAACTAGTCTCGTGTTGGTTCGGGTGTGGATGATCGATGTTTGAGAGTCCCTACTCACTAGCTCCTGATCGCAGCTTCGGACGTCTATCAACCCTAAACTAGTTGACCAGGGCAGTAAGCTCATCATCTGGGTAATCTCTTGAACCTTCCAGGAACTGATGCTCGAATTGGGCATTGTTGTTGGCAAATGCTGGCAGTAGATTTCTCATTCTGTTCTCACAGTAAGCAATTTGACTTCTCGAGCTGGAGCATTCATCATTACTCGAGAAAGTGTGGGGATCACTAACTGTCCTGCTGCCAAAAACTTCTTCCATTCAAGGATTAGAGAAGTGGAAGTGCTCAAGATAACTTCTTGTCTGATTCTCTGGCTGCGCAGGCGCGCTGATCGTGGGATGAATTCTAGCCACATGTTGGTGCTCAGACCAAGGAATCTGAACACACTGCCCTTACGGTTTATACTCTTGAAGAGCATTAGGGTGATTTTGGGGGATACTTTCATTAACGCCTGGGGGATTGATGGCACGGCTACTGGCTTGGTTAATGATGGGAAGTGGCTAGACCCTTGCTAACCTGCGGAATTTATGGTGGCGAGGAGACTTGACGTTTAGGCTTGGATCAGTCCCGCCTTGGTTTTCTTGATTCTGAGCTGCATTGTGTTCTCTCAACCTTTTTCTGTACTTCTGAAGATGACTCGAAACATTTCCTTTAGTGAGTCCCTCTACCTTCATAATTTCCAGTATATGTTGCAGTCGTGCCGAATCAATTCCTAGCTGCTGAACTACATTAACAAACATACGATGCAGCTCGGGAGACCAACTCATCTTCTTTTTCCAGTTGCTTGGAACAATATTGAAGGCTTGATGATTGTTCTCTTGGTCGTGCAATTACTTCCTTACCACGTGCTGCCATATGTTTTGAAGCACCCGAACCCTAACTGGTTTCGTTACGACGTCTTGGGCCCCGTGTAAGACAGCCTTCATTATGGCTTGCTGATCATCGCTTGCCGATATTACGACGACTAGCATGTTTAATTCAGAATTGATGACTTCCAAGATAGTGAAAACATCCATGTCAATCCCTACCATGGCGGTGAGGATGATATCAAACTAGTCACTACTCCTCCTTAATACTTCTAAGGCCTCTGTCGCTTTTGCTTGAGCTAAAACCTTATACCGGCATTTTCTTAATACGGTAACAAGGATTGACATAGAGACTGGATTACCGTCAATGGCCATGACCGGTAGACCCTCAGGGTAAGAAACTTCATCAGCTTCGACCAGGGTTGAATATGCGCCCATTTCCTTAATGCTCGACATATTTCTGGATCCAGGACTGCCGACTCAAGACCGCCTCAGGATGTCTTCTTGGATTTGAGGGATCACGGGATCGTCGATGGCTTCTCGTAACAGGCTTTGAAAGCCGATGCTTTGATGGTGAAGGTTTTGAATTCCTCTCCCACGAGAACTCCTTCATCTCTATCTTTCTCCTATGAGTTCTTGGAGATGAACTTTCACTATCAAATGAGGACAAGTTCTCTCTTTGGCATTAGCAACAACTTCCCTCTTCACGGGCAACACTATTAGATTTACCGACGGAGAAAATCTGACATTCAGCTTTTGATTAAAGGGGAAATCCTTGTTTCTCGCTCAGTTTGTCTTCTTCTTTCTTTTCGTGGTAGAGGGCCCCTGTCAAGATCTCCACCGTCGATTTACTGGCGGGTCCTCAAATAAAGACGAGTCGTATCTCATTTTCTGCCGAAAATTTCTTTGTCTCCCACTCAGCTCTTTTTTATTCTTTCTTTTTCAAAGTGGTGGCGGCCCGTTCAACTTTTCCGCAGAGACATCGGGTTTGCTCAGCTTGAGGTTGCCGCTTGACTGGAATTTGAGCCAGCGGGGGTGTTGCCGACAGATAATGGTAGATAGGAAAACCTGACCAATAAGGACTGCCCCTGTGAAATCAGTATTTAAATTGAATCAAATTATCGCCTTCGCATTCCGATCATCTGCCATGCCTCTCTCCTCCTTTCTTTCGTGATCTGCTTTCAAAAATGGCCAATTCTCCTAACCATACCTTCTCCGCCGAAGTCCTGGCTGGGTGGGAGAGACTCTACAATCTTCTTGGTAGAGGTTACGCTCATATAGCCCAAAATTCTACCGTTGAGGCTGAAATCCTCGATTTATTCAGGACCGTGGACACTGCTTCTGTTGAGGGTACCCAACTGAAGAGGGAGTATCGGAACTTCCCGACCCTCTTCATCAATTTTCTGGCCACCTACAATCGCGCTTATGAGACGGTCCTTGTGACTGCCGTCGTGAAAGCTCGTTACCAAGACCTGCACGAGCATCTGGAAACAGTTACATTTGTGGCTGATAATCACAAAAAAGCCTTCAAGTTTGCCAACAATCAGCTTTCATGGCTAGTTCGTGAGGGGGGAAAGTTGGTGGACCGTCTGGCCTTGGTCCGAACTTACGCCGAACAGGAGCCAGGCAATATTATGATGAGGTGCAAATACGGTTGGCTGCAGGAGAGACTAGATGACATTACGACAGACATTGCTTTCGAGAGGGCGACGATTTCGGACCTGGAGTTTGCCGTCGAGCATTACGAGGCCAATATGGCCCAGGCTAAGGAGAAGTGCGATCGCATCTTCTTTAGGCTCGCGGAGCTTGATCCCGAGAACGCCCGGTGTACCCAGAGCATCAACTGTTTGGAGAGTCAGTTGAGCTCCTTCGTAATGGTTATCAGGGCTTAGTTTGGCTTTACTTTTCCTCCCCAGTGAGCTGTTGTAATACTCTTTGATGAATGGAATGAAAGAAAAGCTTCACGTATCTTTTGTTTAATTTTCCTGCTATTGTTTCTTCCGTATAGCATAACAGAACAATTTGAGGTACCGAAGACGTCGAGGCTTAATGTTCTTCTTGGTGTTCTTATTAATCGCTCCAGGCGATGATATCGAGAACACTGATGAAGGGTTCGGTGGTGGCCCCGACTATCTATCTTGAGATCACGAACAATAACGCTGTGACAACTCGATCAGTGCGCTGGTAATAAATCCACTTGCTCGCGTCGATCGCATGGCTCATACGTACACATGTTCATCAGTTGACACGATCCTGTCTTCAGGAGAATCGATCTCTTCGCTTGCCTCCAAGGTCAACGGTTAAAGTATTGGCGTTTTTCATCCTTTCGTATTCCTCATGATTATCTCTGGCATATTGTTGACCCCAACTTTGCTCCCGTCTGGAGACCTATAATTCCTGCAAAAGTAGAGGAAGTAATGAGTATGTGACCCAAGAGAGGTCGGTCCATGACTCCTACATTAGTCTAATTTTATTTTTCAGTTTTTGTGGTGAATCGGACAAAACTTTCTTAAGAAGACATGGGTAAATTTCTCAAAAAGGATTTTCTTGCAGATTTTACAACTTAGAAAAAGTGTGATAAAATTCTTTAGAAAATTCTTCGAAGGGATTTTTTTTATCAGAATGAATTTTCAGGGATAAATTCATCGAGAAAATCTTGGGTCTATTGAAGCATTAAGGAAAAATGTGACAAAATATTTCCTTGGTGAACAAAATTTTCCTAAGGATTTTTCATGTTCATTTTTTTTAAAATGCGATACCAATTAAGTTTTTAATTTCTTTTGAAAGATGACGATGATATTAAATTCAAAATTTGATCGACACCTAACATGGACCAACCAAAAATAAATACAAGATTAGGTTAAAAAACTTACTTTCACTTTGAAAAATACCATGTAGGTCACATAGACATGCACATGAATCATGAGTTTAAATCTTAGCATATCTACTCTAAAGGCTGACAAATTGAAGCGAAAGACTTACGGTAAGGCGACAATCTCGCGCACATAATCAGGATTAGCCGTGATCCCACGACGTAATCAGGATTAGCCGGGTCTCCCCACTTCGGCTGCTTGAGCTAAAAATTAAAACCACTGCTTTGGTAATCTTACCAAGCCTGAGGTCTAACTTTTAAACTCATTTTTGAAAAGAGGTTCGGGATTGAATCTGGGCTAACTTTCGAGATGTGATCTCACGCCGAACGCTAAAACCAAATCACAATACCATCCTAAAACTAGTGGCATAGGTCCGGCCACAGGACGTGTGTGATGTAGTGCTAAAACAATTAATCATGCACAACAATTAATATACAAACACCGCTTCAAAAATGTGCGAAATTAAACAAATAATTCCAACACCAACCTGCAAAACAAATGGTTAGTCAAACACTCCACCCCTTATAACTTCAATCTGCAAAACCATTTAACACCGAAAGGTTAGAATCCAACGAATTATCAGACCAAATGAGTTCCCATGAAATTTTTATGGCCTAAATCCTCTAAGTTCTGAAATTTTCAAAAATTAAAAACACGTCCCCAGCGGAGTCGCCAAGCTGTCGCGACCTAAAATTCATTTTTTAGGTTAATGGATTACTGGATTAATTGATTAAATTAACGAACCTAGTTCGAGCTCTCCCAAGCTCTACCAAATCGCGACATTGATTTTTTGTTCAAATGGTTTTAAAATTTGGAGTCACCACTAATCATTTTTGGTAGGTTGATTAGAAACCTAAGTAAATTAGCAGGAGAACTAAATTACTTCTATGAACCAGAGATTATGAGTTCGGGGACTTGGTTACACTAGTTAATTAAAACTAATGCCCTTTCGGCACCTTAATTTCATGGATATCCTAATTTGGCAACTCAGGCTTGGTTTATTCCTAAGGCTCTAGTGGAGTGTTCTCTTTTTATATTTTCACTTTTTTAAATGGAATATACGTGAGTGACATTTTTTGGCATTTTCAAAATATTAAGTATTTCCCTGAAGCCGAAAGAGGGAGTGAGTTAACGACTTCTGTGCAGTGCTGCGAGCTACTCATTTTGGGGTTTAGTGATTCAAAAATTAAATTACAGGAAGTAAATAACAATAAATAAAGACCACCAATGGATAGCTCAGCCTTGGCTTGGCCCTCTCCTTTGGGGTTTAAGGTGCAGGAATTTAAATTGCAAAAATTTAAAATGACCTCCAGTGAGTAGGCTCTGCCCTTCACATTCTGGGGTTTAAATTCTTTAAAATAAAGCGAATTGATTTGACAATTCGGGCTGAAATCCATTGACGGATCAATTGAAAATTTAATGGGCATTCAAGAGCTCGTCAGTGACAATTTTACACCTCCATGGGATTTACCGTTGACTTGAAGTTGTCCTTTGCCTGACATAAAAATATGAAGAAATGGAGTAATGGAGCAAATATGATTTAATTCACATTAAAAATTAGAACAATGAAAGAGGCACTTAGCTTCAATAGCATTATGAGAAGTGCTTGATGGATATAATTGGTTCCTGCCTGAAATCAAATATGAGGAAAGGGGAGAAGAGTAGAAAATTTGAGCTAATTTATACTAAAAAATCAAAGAGAGTAGAGGGACACTTAGATTCAATTCTGGGATGAATCCTTGATTTATGTTGATCGATGAAGAAATTGATGATAATAACCCTCTAGCTTTAAACTCTCATCATCTTCAAAATTCTCTCTCTTTTTGGTGGTTTCTTTCTCTCAAATTTTTCTTCTATCTCCCAAAACCCTCTCAAACATCCAAAATTTTCTATCCCAAAAAAATTCCTCCCTTTCAAACTCTCTTCTTCCTCCTTTTATAGCCCACTCATTTACCTCCCATTCTAATTTCTCCATTAACTCTATCTCCCATTCTAATTTTTCCACTAACTCTTCTTCATCTTCATCTTCCCTTCTTCATCTCTATCTCACATTCTAATTTCTCCACCTATTCTTCTCCATCTCCATCTTCCCTTCTCCACATATATCTCCCATTCTAATTTCTCAACTAACTTTTCTTCGTTTCCATCTTCCCTTCTCTTATCTTATTTTCTCCATCCATTCTGCTCCATCTCCTCTTCTCCATCTTCCCTTCTCTTATCTTATTTCCTCCATCCATTCTTCTCCATCTTCTCTTCTCCATCTCATCTTCTTCATCTTCCCTTCTCTATTCTAAATTCTCTACTAACTCCTTTTTTTGTTATTTGCAAAATAATCCCTTAAGAGTTAGGTATTTACACTCTAGTCCTTGAGATTTTGAGTATTTACAATTTAGTCCCTGAAAAAATATTTCTTTAAGTCCAAATATCCTCAAAATTTTCAACACACCTCTCCTATGCTTAGTCGAAATTCATCGCATATCAAATTTAAACTCATTTATTGCCGCAAAATTTAATTAAAGCCCTTTTGCAAAATTGAGTTATTCTGAGTATAATTGGGCCAAGATGAAAATTTAGAATATTAGAGAATAATGTCACAACTTCTAAAAGTGAAAAATGAAAAAAAATTGTCTCAAATTAAAAAATTTTAGGCCCGATTCGAGATTATGCTTGTAAAGGAATACACGACCCCGAATTGGATTTTTTAAATTTATGATGGCCAACATGAAAAGGGATTTAAAATAAAAATATTGACTATTTTTATGTATTTTTGTGGCCTCAAATGCTATTATTTATGAAATATTTTCCTAATTTCTAAAAAATATATTTAAAATATACGAAAAAATACGAAAAATTATTTTTTACTCAAAAATGATTACCTAAGCTTGGCCAAAGCTTCCAAAGTTGATTTTTTAATTTTATGAAATTTTATGGATTTTCTATTAATTTTCGAAAATAAAAATATTGAAAAATACTAAAAATATGGAAAATACTTTTTTGGTCAAAATTGATTCCCTAGGCTTGACCAAGGTCCCCAAATTTGATTTTTTTTAATTTTATCAATTTTTATGGATTTTCTATTAATTTTAAAGAGAAAATGTGATAAAAAAAAATCATGTGTCAACAGTGTGGTTGGGTGGCGTGTGAATAGTGTACATGCCATTGAAGTCGCCACCAGTCATTTATTAGAGGGTTGACTGGAAACCCTATCGAACAATTGGGAGAGATCGTTCAATTCTACGAAAACCAGAGATCTAGATTCGAGGACTTAGTTATGTCGATATTGCTATCGACGCCCTTTCGGTACCTAAGTTGAGTAATTTCTTAATTTAAGGAATTCATGTAGGCGAGGTTAAATAAGGTAGGTTCTAAGAATCTAAGGGGTTCATGCAGATGAGATTATCTGCCCTATCAATACAATCATGGAAATAAATGCGCAATCATGAAATCAACATGCAGATAATACGTATCAAGTTAAGTCAATGCGGGCTCAAAGAGTCTTAGGAAAGCCTAGAGAACATGTCAATTGGGTTCAAGGATGGTTTGGAAAAGTTTGGGTCAAATTGACTAGAGGAGCAAAATGGTCATTTTGGAAGGTTCAAGAAATCAAAAATGTGAAATTAGGTCAAATCAGTTGACTGTGGCTTTTTCCTAATTTTCACAATTTTAGGGAATTTTTGAAATTTTCTAGGATTTTTTTTTAGAATTTTTCTGAATTTTTTGGGAATTTTTCTAAATTTTTGTAAGAATTTTCCTATTTTTAGGAGACTTTTCTATATTTTTTTGGAATTTTATAAAAAATTTCGATTTTTCCAGACATTTTCTACATTTTCTAACAAATTTTCCAATTTTTCTCAAATTTCTATGAATTTTTATTTTTTTAATTAATTTTTTTATTAATTTTTTTATTTTCCTTTCTACAAATTTCTAAGACGGTTTTTTGAATTTCCTAATTTTAAAGATTTTCAGAATTTTTTTATGATTTTTCCTTTTATATATATATATTTTGGTCATTAATTTATCATTTTCGACACTTTTTGTATTTTCTAAAAATAATTTTTATGGACCTTTTTATTTATTTTATATTTATTTATTATTATTATTATATATTATCGAATTATTCCCTACACTTTTCAATTTTCCAAGATTTTTCTAAATTTTCATGATTTTTTTGTATTTTTTTACTTTATTTTATTTTATATTTTAAGATTTTGTTTTTATTTTTCATTTATGATTTCTAATATATATTTTTAAAATATTATTATTCTTTTTATTCCCCAAAACGGCGTAGTTTTGGCATTTTTTTAAAATTTTGAATTTATGAATTTTGGAAATTTTTTATTTTATTTTCTAGTTTCCCTCCCATTTTTAATCTAAAGGCCACGGAGGTGACACGTGGGAAATTCCTGGCCACCAGATCAGAAATTTTTTTTATTTTCGAAAATTGATTTTTTATTTTGGAAAATTATTTTTTTATTTTGAAAAAGGGCGGCTGACGTGGCATGCCACGTGGTAGCCACATCAACGCCACCTCGTCCGTTGACCCATGTGCAAGAGGTTGAAGAAGATCACCGTCGGCCGAGAACTTCCCGGCGACATCCAACGGTGAGATCTTCTCTGATTTGGGCGATCTTGGTATCGTTGAAATTGTGTCGACAAGATCTATAACATATCTGAAAGCTAGCTAGATCTAACGGTGGGTTCAAAACTTATAAAGCTCGAAAATTTCGGCCATGAAAGATTCTCAAGCTAGCACGTGCAGCGTATCAAGCTATTCTAGACGTTCAATAAGCATCAATGGAGGTCAAGCACACTTACCTACAAGTCCGATTGACCCGGTTAGGCCTAGATTGGTCTAGGGGAAGCTTGAAAATGCACGGCCATGGAGGACACTCGATTGGAGATTTTGATGCAATACCGACGCAAAAAGGGAATGGAAACGAGTTTAGAGATGCCTATAGAGATGTTTAAGACTAATTTGAAGTAAAATAATCAAACGATTGGAGCTCCGCCATTGACGAACCTTCGAAGCTCCAACAATGGTCTATACCTTCTCCGGTGACGAAAAGAAGAACGGCGGGGTTCCGACGGCTCCTCGTGGCTCCACGGTGCTCGAAGAACTCGTTTGAAGCTTCAATTCTCCTCAAATTGCTCTGGTTAACGCTTGGAAACCACGGCCCGAACAAGCTTCAATGGCGGCTCCCCCTTTTCAGAGCTCGAAAATCTCCATTTTATCCCCTCTTTCGCCGAAATTCTTCTCATCCAAAATCCCCTCACCGAATGAGGATCTTTTCCTTTGATTTCTGCCTAAGATTTTCGCGAATCCCATGGTTTCAACAGAATTCTTCTCTTTGAAAACCAACGCACGCGCAGGAGGTCTTCTAGGAAGATGATGAATAGTACGGGTCACCGGGTCGGATTGACCCGACCTGGCCGACTCGCCTAAAAAGAATCTCAAATTGACCACAATCTCTCCCCTTTTTTCCAAAATTGACGCTGAAATTAGACTCAGGGGCATTAAATTTACTTGAGAATGATATTTTTTCCAGAAATTTTCAATTATTTGCGCAAAAACCCCAATTTTTAGGTTAGACCCGAGAATCCATTTTGCAAAATCCAAAGTCTTAATGGCTTTTTTTGGAAAAAATTGACACCACCAATAGATTCAGGGGGTCAAAATCTATGGGGTGACATCGCCCTATTTTCAATTCAGTCTCTAGAAAATTTTTAATTGCATTTTTAGTGATTTTAGGGACTAATTTAAAACATCAGGAATTCCATTCTGGTCCTTTTTAGCGAAATTGGATAATTTTAAGGGCTTTTGGACTGGATTTTAATTTTAAAAAATAGAGGAGTATGACACGACTCTAAAAATGCACAAATGGAAAATTAAAAAGCTTAAATGAAATTTCTAGAATTATTTAAATATTCTGAAAAATGAAATTAACAAAGGAAGCCTAGATTCCAGATTAAATTTTCCAAACTTTATTTATCCAAAATGAAAATTAAATTAAATTAAAAAATATCGACTATTTTTTTTGTAATTTTTTGACTTCAAATGATATTTGTTTATTAATTATTTTTATTATTTTCCTAATTTCAAAAAATATTAAAATTGTGAAAAATAAGGAAAATTATTTTTTATTCAAAATTGGTTCCCTAGGCTTGGCCAAGGCTTCCAAAGTTGATTTTGCAATTTTCTCACTTTTTATTGAATTTTTTTATGAATGTTTGAAAATAAAATGCAGAAAAATACAAAAATAAGGAAAATTATTTTTTACTCAAAATTAGTTCTCTAGGGTAGGTTGAGGTCCCCAAAGTTGATTTTTCAATTTTCTCATTTTTTGTTAATTTTTACGAATTTTTGAAAATAAAATGCAGCAAAATACAAAAAATAAGGAAAATTATTTTTTTGTCCAAAATTGGTTACCTAGGCTAGGTTGAGGTCATCAAAGTTGATTTTTTTATTTTATGAATTTTTATGAATTTTCTAAAAAAATTTGAAAATTAAATTGGTTAAAAATCAAGTGTCAACAATGTGAAAATAGAAAGATGGAGAATGTGCATACAATTTGTGTTAATTTACGACTAAAACTACAAATAAATGAATAAATAAAAACACTTAGCTCGAATTTGCTTGCTTGTTGACAAGGATGAATTCTTGATTTATGTTGATCGATGAAGGAATTTGTGATGATAACCCCTAGTTTTAAACTCCCATCATCTTCAAAATTCTCTCTCTCTTTTGGTATTTGCTCTCTCAAATTTTTCTTCAATCTTCCAAAACCCTCTCAAACATCTAAAATTTTCTCTCCAAAAAATCCCCCTTCCCAAGCTCACTTCTTCCTCCTTTTATGGCCTATTCATCCATCTCTCATTCTAATTTTTCCACTAACTCTTTTTCATCTCATCTTCCCTTCTCTATTATCATCTTATTTTCTTCATCTCCTTTTCTCCATCTTCCTTCTTTATTTTAATTGCTCCACCAACTCTTCTTTCCAAAACCCTCTCAAACATCTAAAATTTTCTCTCCAAAAAATCCCCCTTCCCAAGCTCACTTCTTCCTCCTTTTATAGCCTATTCATCTATCTCCCATTCTAATTTTTCCACTAACTCTTTTTCATTTCATCTTCCCTTCTCTATTATCATCTTATTTTCTTCATCTCATTTTCTCCATCTTCCTTCTTTATTTTAATTCCTCCACCAACTCTTCTTTTTATTATTTACGAAATAATCCCTCAAGTACCAGGTATTTGTACTATAGTCCTCGAGATTTTAAGTATTTGCAATTCAGTCCCTAACGAAATATTTCTTTAAGTCAAAATTTTCACACAATTTTCAGCACACCTCCCCTATGTTTTGGTTGAAATTTAACTCATGGGTACCCCTAGAAAAAGTTTAATTTCATTTTTTTTTATTAACTTAGAGGCTAAAATCCAAAATTCAACTAAGACCCTTTTACAAGATTGAGTCATTTTGAATAAAATTTGGTCAAGATGAAAATTTAAAATATTAGAAGACAATGTCACAACTTATAAAAAATGAAAAGTAAAAATAAATTGACTCAAATTGAATTTTTTAGGCCCGATTCAAGATTATGCTCGTATAGGAACACGGGACCCCAATTGGATTTTTATGAATTTGCAATTGCCAATATGAAAATAGATTTAAAAGAAAAATATTAACTATTTTTGTGTTTTTTTGCGTCAAATGTTATTTTTATAGAATTTTCAAGTATTTTTTATTTTTTAAAATATTAAAAAAATATGAGAAATATAAAAAATTATTTTTCGCTCAAAAATGGTTGCCTAGGCTTGGCCAAGGCTTCCAAAGTTGATTTTGTAATTTTCTCATTTTTTCTTGATTTTTGTTTTATGAATTTTCGAAAAATAAAAGTGCTAAAAATACTAAAAACATGAAAATTTATTTTTTAGTCAAAATTAGTTCTTGGGGCATGTGGTGCAGTCAAAAGCTTTTTTATACATCTTGTTCTCCGCTCGAAACTTTTCATTTCCAGCACTTAAAAACTCGACCTCATTGCACTTATATCGAGTCTTCATTCGAGTCCGCCTGTTTTGAAACTAGAACTTGACTTGTGAAAATTCCAATTCTAGCTCTTGGCTCAATTCCATTCTCTATTTGCCGTTTAGCATAGGGCACACTCTGAAGAAATCCTCAAGCCTTTGTATTTGCTCTTCAGTATGGCAACGGTAACGCTTCTTTTAACCCTTATTGTTGTTGTCCTTATCTTTACTGGGATCTTGGACGTCGTCGGTGGAAGGGCCTGGCTCCATGGTCTGAATCCCAAACATGGCCTCGAACTCTTCCTCTCCCATGTTTAGCAAATAATGATAGCTCTTAAGTGTGTTTGGTTGAGACATCTTTGATAGTTCCTCAAGGTTTGCTAACTCTTTTGGAGTTTCCACTCTTTCTGGGTTTTTCTGAGCGACCGTCTTTGAAACTCTTTTCAGGGCATAAACGAAGATTATTAGGAGAACATCTCCTTTTAAAATTCAGGCATGGGTTTAGCAAATTGTATTGCTTCTCCCGAGAGTTCATTTTTCTTGTATTTCTCACTCGGTTCATCTTTTTCATCTTTTCATGGTAGAGGGCCCCTGCCGTTATCTTCACCGTCAATTTGCTGGCGAGTTGTTCGATAAAGATGAGTCGTATCTCTTTTTCTGCCGAAAATGTCCTTGTCTCCTACTCAGCTCGTCTTTTCATTCTTTCTTTTTCAAAGTGGTGGTGTTCCGTCCAACTTTTCCGCAGAGATGTCGGGTTTGCTTAGCTCGAGGTCGCCGCTTAACTGGAATTTGAGCCAGTGGGGGTGTTGCCGATAGAGAATAGTATATAGGAAAAATCTGGCCAATAAAGATGCCCCTGTGAAATCAATATTTAATTCGAAGCAAATTATCATTTTCACATATTAATCATCTGCTTCACTTCTCTTTTCATCTTTCGTATCTTTCTCATCGACCTTAATCCTCTCCTCTATCTCTTTAATGATAATGGTCAGTCTTCCCACGCAAATCTTCCCAGCTAAAGTTATGTTCAAATGGGAAAGACTTTACCATCTTCTTGGTCGAGGCTATATTTACATAGCCTCTCATTCAAGTGTCGAGGCAGAGATCCTCGGTTTGTTCAGGGAAGTAAATGATTTCTCGATTGAAAGAATCAACTTGAAGAGGGAATACAAGGCGTTCCTACACGTCTTCATCAATTTTCTAGAGGCTTGCCAGAACACTCAAGAGATTGTCACCTTAGCCTGCGTCGTGAAGGCCCGCTATTAGGATCGATCTGAGTGCCTGGAGTTTGCAGAGCGTTCGGTTGTTCGATACAAGAAGGCCGTCAAGTTTGTTGATGAATGGGTCTCGCTGTCGATTCACGAGAGGGAGAAACTGGTGAGTGTCTAGCTTTGAACCAGACTTACTTTGAGCATAATCCGAGCGATATCGTGATGAAGTTCTGATGTGAGTGGCTGGAGGAGAGGCTCGATGATTTAACGGCGAACATAGCTTTCGAGAGAGATCTGATCGACAATTTGAAACATGCCGTTGAACACCATGAGATTAATGCAGCTAGGTACAAGGAGAAGTGTACTCGCCTGTTCTTCAAGCTTACAGATCTCGAATCTCGGGTCTCTTAGCGTAGGCAGCGCATTAATTTCATGGAGAGTCAGTTGAACTCTTTTGTAATGCTTATTAGGGCTCAGTTCGGCTTTACTTTTCCTCCCCAGTGATTGTTGTAAAGTTTGTTGTTGAATGGAATGAAGAGAAGGCTTCACATGTATGTGTTTTACTCTTCCTATTATTTCTTCTCATGTATAGCATGATAGAACGATTTAAGACACCGAAAATGTCGAGACTTGACATTTTTCTTGATATTGGCCACTCCATATAGTAATATTAGATCAACTTTCGACAGCGGACCCTACTGGCCACCTTGAGCTCCGCGAGCTATTCACGTGAATTATTACAATATGACCACTCGATTAGAGCACTGATAAATGCTCTAAGCCACCTGTTACGTGCCCCACTTCAATTGTGCTTAATCTCTTTCGGCGTCCACTTATTGGTGTTGGTCACCTATAACGTTGGGAGAAACGTTTGTAGACCATGTTCATTAATAAAAACATCGGTCCTCCAAAGATCTCCGCGTGTTTCGAATCCGAGGAAATTTTAAGATCAGCCTTTGGTTGATTTAATCAGGTTAAGGTACTTGTTTCATGGGTTCTGATTATATAATCCATATTGTCTTTTAAAAGATGCGGGATCCTCTGCAATACATTAAATATGCCTCCGTGTTTAATCCATATAAATCCACCATCATATCAGAATACACAGCCCATACAAGTTTGCAGGTTGACACAATTCTGTCTGTCAAAGATGGATTTGTTCGTTTGCCCCCTGAATTAACGGTTAAAGCCTCGATATTTTTCATTCTTTGGTATTTCTGAAGATGATTCTTGATATGTTATTGAACCTAATTTTTACACCCGTCTGGGGTACCTAGGATCCCCTTACAAAAGAAAAGGATATAATTAGTATGTGACACAAAGAAGGTCGGTCCATGACTCCTATATTAGTCCAATTTGATTTTTATATTTTATGGAGAAATCAGAAAAACTTTCCTTAGGAAGAACATGGGTTAATTTCTGATACAGAATTTTCCTGCAGATTTTTATAACTTAAAAAATGTGACAAAATCTCTTGACGTTTACCAAAATTGTTTTTTGAAGGAATTTTCCTCTTTTATCGTAACGATTTTGCAGTGGTAAATTTGTTAGGAAAATCTCATTTTTATTGAGACAAGAAAGATGGGATAAAGTTCTTCATTGGTCAACAAAATTCCCTTGAAGGGATTTTCCATATTCATTTTTTTCAAAAATTTTAGAAATAGGGTTCAAATTAGATTTTTGTTTTCTTCTGAAAACATGGTCGTGATGTTAAGTTCAAAATCTGACTGACACATAGCATGGACCGACCGAAAATAAATACAAGATAAGGTTAGAAAACTTACTTTTACCATGCAAAAAAAATGCAAATCACATAGACATGCGCATGACTCGAGTGAGGAATGGATTCTAGAAAATAAAAAGGAGATAGGGTATGGATCTAAAAAGGCCCCTATTATCTGAGCCGACAACTTTGCCCACTAGCGCAATCAAATATCAAGTGGGAAGAACTGTCAATTCAGATAATGAGCGGGAAAAAATATGGTCAACCCAAGCGCAATCGACGCAAGAGCTTTGCATATCCGATCCCTATCTATGGTTTTCTAGGAAGAATTTCGCGACTTGGGTTTAGACACTTGTGTGTGCAGGTTCGTGATCCTCAGAATATGCAAGACATACACAACAATTGATATCACAACAGCGCTTCTTGAAATGTGCGAAATTAAATAAATAATCCCAACACCGAGCCTGCAAAACAAATGGGTTAGTTAAACACTCCACCCCTTATAATTCTCATCCTGCAAAACCATTTAACACCTAAAGATGAGTTTCAAACAAGATTGCCAAAAGCGAGATATCCATGAAATTTTCATTGACCTAAGTCCACCGAGGGTTTTAAAAGTTCGAAAAAAAATTCAAGTATTTCAATTGGTGTCTTTTTCTTTCGAAAATTTAAAAATTTCGTCCCTAGTGAAGTCGCCAGTCTGTCGCGACCCGAAAAATATTTTTTGATCGGGTGAACGGATTATTAGGCTAACTAGATGGATTAACCTAATACGGACCCTCCCAAGTCCTACCGAATCGCAACTTTGGTTTTTTGTTCAAATGGTTTTTAAATTTGGAGTCACCACTAATCATTTTTGGTAGGTTGATTAGAAACCTAAGTAAATTAGCGGGATGACTAAATTACTTCTACGAACCAGAGATTATAAGTTTGGGGACTTGGTTACATCAGTTAATTAAAACTAATGCCATTTCGGTACCTTAATTTCATGGATATCCTAATTTGGCAACTTAGACTTGATTTACTCCTAAGGCTCTAGTGGGGTTTTCTTTTTCTGTATTTTCACTTTTTTAAATGAAATGTACGTGAGTGACATTTTTTTTTACATTTTTCAAAATACTAAATATTTCCCTAAAGTCGAAAAAGTGAGTCAGTTAACGACTTCTGTGCAGTACTGCAACCTACTCATCTTGGGGTTTAGTGATTCAAAAATTAAATTACAGGAAGTAAATGACAATAAATAAAGACCACTAATGGATGTCCCAGTCTTCACTTGGCCCTCTCTTTTGGGGTTTAATGATACAAGAATTAAATTACAGGAATTTAAATGACGGTAAGTAAAACCTCCTATGGGCGGCTTAGCATTGGCTTGGCTCTTCCCTTTAAGGTTTAATGGTGCAGGAATTAAATTACATGAATTTAAATGACAGTATGTAAAACCTCCAATGAGCGTCCTAGCATTCGCTTGGCTCTTCCCTTTGGGATTTGAAGGTACATGAATTAAATTGCAGGAATTTAAATGACGGTAAGTAAAACCTCCAATGGGCGGCCTATTATTGGCTTGACTCTTCCCTTTGGGATTTAATAGTGCAGACTTTAAATTGTAGGAATTTAAATTGCAGTAAATAAAGACCTCCAATGGACAGCCCAGCTTTGGCTTGACCCTCTTTTTTGGGGTTTAAGGTGTAGGAATTAAATTGCAGGTACTTAAATGACGATAAGTAAAAACCTGCAATGATCGGCCTAGCATTGGCTTGGCTCTTCCTTTGGGGTTTAATGTGCAGGAATTTAAATTACAGGTATTTAAATGACGGTAAGTGAAAATCTCCAATGGGCAGTCTAGTATTAGCTTGGCTTTTCCCTTTGGGGTTTAATGTGCAGGTATTTAAATGACTGTAAGTAAAAACCTCCAATGGGCAGCCTAATATTGGCTTGGCTCTTCCCTTTGGGGTTTAATGGTGCAGGAATTAAACGACCTCCAGTGGATGGACTTTGTCCTCTCCATTCTGAGGTTTGAATTCTTTAAAATAAAATACAATGAATTGATTCAACAATTCGGGCCAACATTCATCGACAGGTCGGTTGAGAATTTCATGGACATTTTGGGCTTGTCTGGGCCAACTTTGCACCAACATGGTATTTACTGTTGACTTGAAGTTTTCCTTTGCCTTATATAAAAATATGGGGAAATAGAAAGATGGAGAAAGTGTATACAATTTGTGCTAATTTGCAACTAAAACCACAAATAAATGAATAAATAAAAACACTTAACTCGAATTTGCTTGCTCGTTCGCGAGGATGAACTCTTGATTTATGTTGATCGATAAAAGAATTTGTGATGATAACCCATAGCTTTAAACTCCCATCATCTTCAAAATTCTTTCTCTTTTGGTATTTTCTTTCTCTCAAATTTTTCTTCAATCTCCCAAAACCCTCTCAAACATCCAAAATTTTCTCTCCAAAAAATCCCTCTTCCTAAGCTCACTTCTTCCTCCTTTTATAGCATATTCATCCATCTCTCATTTTAATTTTTCATCTAACTCTTTTTTATCTCATCTTCCCTTCTCTATTATCATCTTATTTTCTTCATCTCATCTTCTCCATCTTCCCTTCTTTATTCTAATTTCTCCATCGACTCTTCTTTTTATTATTTACGAAATAATTCCTCAAGTACCAGGTATTTGTATTCTAGTTCATGAGATTTTAAGTATTTGCAATTCAGTCCCTAAAGAAATATTTCTTTAAGTCTAAGTTTTCACACAATTTTCAACACACCTCCCTTATGCTTTGGTCAAAATTTAACTCATGGGTACCCCTAGAAAAAGTTTAATTTCATTTTTTTTATTAACTTAGGGGCTAAAATCCAAAATTCAACTAAGCCCCTTTTACAAGATTGAGTTATTCCGAATAAAATTGGGTCAAGATGAAAATTTAAAATATTAGAAGACAATGTCACAACTCATAAAAAGTGAAAAGTAAAAATAAATTGATTCAAATTGAATTTTTTAGGCCTAATTCAAGATTATGCTCATGAAGGAACACGAGACCCGAATTGGATTTTTATGAATTTGCGGTTGCCAATATGAAAATAGATTTAAAAGAAAAATATTGACTATTTTTGTGTATTTTTTTGCCTCAAATGTTATTTTTCCAGAATTTTCAAGTATTTTTGTATTTTTTTTTGAAAAATATTAAAAAATATGAAAAATATGAAAGATTATTTTTCATTCAAAAATGGTTACCTAGGCTTGGCTAAGACTTCCAAAGTTTATTTTGCAATTTTCTCATTTTTTCTTGATTTTTTATGAATTTTCAAAAAAATAAAAGTGCTAAAAGATACTAAAAGCATGAAAATTTATTTTTTGGTTAAAATTGGTTCTTGAGGCTTGGCCAATGTCACCATAGTTGATTTTTTATTTTTATGAATTTTTATGGATTTTCTAATAAATTTTTAAAAGAAAAAGGTGATTTTCATCACACCATTATTGGAGAAGAGGTTGCTGTCAAGAAGCTGACTCTTAAAAATGTCACTGACTACATTGTTGATGCTATCTGCAAACGGGTGGAATTTGGTTACAAAAATGGAGTCATTCCCATGCTAGAAGGCCTTATTGATTTCATTCCAGAGGTGCAGCAGCTTATTTTAGAACTAAATGAAATTCTTACCCATGATATCGTGGATGAAGGAGGACTTTGGAAGGAGAAACTCGACAGTCAGTCTTTGGAGCTCTTTGAATTTTTATCTCAAGCAATTCAAGAACAAGTGATGCTTGAAAGAGACCCACCTGGAAATGTATAGGTTACTAAAATTGAGATAGAGAAGATGCTCATTCAAATGGTTAAAATTGAGTTGGAGAAAATCTCCATGGAAAGGAAGTGGTTATTGAGTGCAAGTTTGAAGGTGACCGCATCCAAGTTCACAAGAATTGATCTCAGATACATTTTTTTCTCTAGGAATTTTCTAGATCACGCAGAATATGGACCATGATTCTCATCATTGATTTATTTCATTGTTTGGACAAAATAATGGACTGACACCATGCTCATGATACAGGGCTTTGATTCCACACCCTATCCCCAAGTTTGGGATAAATTTGGTCTTCTCACGTATGAGGAAATATCAAATGAATCTAAAGGCCAATCAGGTTTAGACCTGTACTCTTGTGCTCGCTCAGAGCTTGATCAAGTTGATAGTGCTATGCATTCATCTGATGTAAGAACACTACATCCTTGTGAGCCTGAGAGAGTCTATGAAGCTTTTCATACGTGGTAGAATGAGCTAGCTGTTCAGCCAAAAGTGATTGCCCACCAGAGGAAAGCCCAGAAGAAAGTCCAAATAACTCTAATCCTACGTTGAATACTGTGAGATGGTTGTTTGATAGTGCAAGGGTAAAGCTCATGGAAATGATTAAGTCTATGACGAGATGGGCGGAATGATTAATAGAGAAGTTGGGAGACACAACAAAGAAAGGGAGGAGCAGGCGTTCAAAAAGAAAAAGAAAAAGAAAAGAGAGGGGACACAATGATAGTTTTCTCGGTTGCCACCGAAAAAAGGATTGAAAAAAAATGGATTTCAACTTTTCCCTTGCACTTGCAACGCCCAAAAAAAAATTCAACGGGGTATTGGTTACTAGCTATCAGAGGTAGTCGACAAGTGCTGTCCTAAAAGGAAAGATATGATCAGACTTGGGATCTGATCCTCAGATAAATTTTCCTGGAAGAAAGGGGTATGTCGATAGGGACAAAATAGATGTTAGTGGCTTATGATGATCCGTCTGACCAACATTCTTTCTCTTTAGACGACAACAACAGTGCTGAAGAGTGGGACTTTCTGTGAAAGGGGCAGATTGAAAGAAAGTAGTGGTCGAGGGGAATCTTTCACAAGTGGAGAGCGCACTTAAAAAAAACCGAAGGTGGAAAAATGAGGGAAAAATTATTCGGCCAACTAGAAAAAGGGGCAGATGGGGGAGGAGTTGAGGAACTTCACGAAAAAAAAATCATGTCTGGGAGCGCAAATACTTAAAAGAAAGAGACCGCCTTTGCTTTGGGGGCTCTCATGGAGATTCCCTTTCGGTATAAAACTACAGAGAGCACGAGCATTGACGTCACCAAGGTTACAGATTCTAAAGTGACTTCATCTGGCACATCTTACTCTGGTTTCCCGCCATACATCTCCGGCAATGGTCATTACCCTGTCACGGATGAAGGCCTCTTGTCCGAGTCGGCCTCAGTTCCAGAGGGTAGGGTCCACGGTGGAAGTCTGATGGTACTACTCGCAAGTGGCTCCACTATCGAGCCTGCTAATATTGAAGATTCAGTTATCAATCTATATAAAATTGAGTTGGATGTAGGTCGTGATGTCTACTTTGCACCATATTCGACCGTGCCGAAGATGGAGTATAAAGTCTGTATCCCCTTGTGGGCCTTTTTCTCTTTACTGGTTTGCTTACTTTCATAATAGTGATTTGCTTGAGATTCGTTGCAACCTTTTAGTAACATCAAAGGGACAAATTGTTATGTTGTTAATCATTAATGTCTCGAGTCCTGGTTTTGTCGTCCTGTCTCTACTGTAAATATTCACGCGTATTTTTAGCGGGTTGCGAATGCAAGTTATTTTACCTATGAGGTCAACGAAGGTCAGTTGTCCGGGCTGTCTGCCTGGGGTTTTGGTTATGTAATAATGCCTTGGTTATGTATAATGCTCCTAGGGCAAAATGGTAGTGCATGTATGGTTTGGCAACTTTTGGTTTATGTAAAATAAGTGCCTCGCTTCAAGATCATTAGATTGCTTTAAAAAAAAAAAGAGATCCGCAATGCTGATCACCGGCCAGAGGCTTCTAAGTCTTCTGCAGAGTCTGAGTTCCCCACATAGAGCTAGACAGAAATACATAATGCACCGGGGATTATGGATGTGCTTGCATAAATGCTAAATGCCATAGATCCCGAGAACAAAGAGGGGCTTAGGTAGGAAGTCGTTGTTGATTTGGTAGAGCAGTGCCGCATCTATAAGTAGAGGATGGTGCACCTTGTAAATTCTAAATCAGACAAATCACTTCCATGTCAAGGATTTACGCTGAATGATGACTTGCAGTGTGTACTTATTAAGCATGAAGTCATTGCTTCTAGAACTTCAGTTGAGGTGCAAAAAGCCCAGTCGGAATCTTCTGGCACCACGATGGCTGTTAAAGGTCCTCTACTTGATATTGGTGACAACAGCAAAAAGCCTAATGAAAGATCAACATCAAGTGCTAGTACAGGGTTTCAGGCATTAAATCAGTTGCTGCTTCCTGCTCCCTCCTCCTCTAATGGTGCTGCTCCAGCTAAAATCAATCAAAAATTGGACCTTCTCAATAGAAAGGACTATAGCTCTCCAAAGGCAGAACCGACCAATGAAAGGGACTCTCTCACCTTTATACATTTTCTTTTCCTTTAACTTTCTCTGATCGTACTGACAGGGTCTCATCAAGGACTACACAATCTAACCAGCAGCGATTTGATGCCAAGTCCTCTTGGCTAGGACGACCATGATCAGGTGACACATATTTCCATCATCATCAAAGGCTACTCTCAATGAGGTTGGAGCGCTGCAGTGATGAGACCTCCACGGTAAGCCAAACATGATTTGATGGTTTTGTTCATGAGCAACTGTACTATGTGGCAATGTGCAGAATTATTGGAAAAGAATAGACCACAGCAAGTTTGACTACCTTGTAGCCCCGAACACACATATCGTCAAGTTCAGGGAAGCTGCTTTCTTTTCCCTAGCATTTTTGCATATTTTGGTGCTGCATCTTTGCCTTCTAATTTGAAGATCTTCATCAGGAGAGTCAAGGGAGGAGAATCGAGAAGAGCTTGAGTATCATCGGTTCAGTCATCAGATGGCACAAGAGTTGAATTTTCGAGAATTTTGTTGCTTAAATGGATTGATTTAAATTTTGATTATGCCATGTCGTATTCATATTGTACTTTTCTGTATTTATCGCTTGAAAGATCCGAACCCCAGATTACAATATGTGACGAAACGCGCTTCCATTATCTTAATGTTCCAGTTACATTAACGCAAGCGGAAGATTTACATAATTTCAAAATACCACATTCATTAAACTTTAACTAGTTCAATTTCATACATTAGCCATATCCGAAAATAAACACCTAAGGCATACAAGAAAATACTAGCCTTCTGTTAGGCTACACAGAAAGGGTCAACTCCTTTCTACCAGAATACCAATATCCGGTCGTCCTGACGGATATATCAAGCACAAGAAGAAAAAGGCCCAAACCGGTAGATGGCCTTTGATAACATATATATAACAGGATCTCCTCGGGCACCCCACCATGTCTAATTATCTGAAACGTGTTGGTCAACAAGAGTGAGCCAACGCTCAGCAAATAAAACATCCAAATATTACAAATACAATTCAATTATCATTAGACGTTAATTTATCCAAGACATACCTTTTTACACAATTAGCAATTTAGCTTTATATTCTTTCGATTTATTCACTAAACTTATAACATTAGCTCAATCAACAGGCAATCACAGCGGGAATAAAATGCACACAGATGAAAATGCCATGCATACATAAATGTGCAGTTATGCATTTATCTCATCTTTAATTCATCTTTCTGTTCACAATTCAACAGAATTCCTTGCCAAGGCCCACGAATTCCTCCTCGACATTCGCGCATGGCACTACCAAGATTTCCACACTTGGGCATCTCCACTCCGGAGGCTTCCCTGATCACACAGCAGGGGCTACCCTGATTACACAATAGGGGCTTCCCAAACACCTGGGGCTCCATCGGTACGCTGTCCGATGGGAATTTTCTTTTCCACTTTTTTCCTCCATGATCAATGCACACATGTGATTAAATGGTATGCCATATGATCATGTCATATGCAATTCACTCAATTTCTCATCATTTGGCATTCACAGTAACATTTTCTCACATTACAATTCAATTCATCTTATTACTGAAATCGGGGCAGATTTAGGCTCAGTTAATCACCGCGATTAACATATTAATTAAAATCATAAAATTCCCCAGAATTTACCAAATAGTAGTTCACTCAGTGAGGATCAACTTTCATTTCAAGCCCTTGAGCATCAAACCCACGGATCAAAGTGTTTCACCCAATTTTCGTGAATGACATCTCTAGAAACAGATTCGCACACTGAACGAAACTTGAACATTTACCCAAGTAAATCAATCCCAAAAATCACCAAATTTTATTATGTGGTAGTGAAGATCCAGATATAAAGCTTTCGTGACCAGACCCTGAGTTAGATCATTTTATATTTTTCACTCAAACTCGTAGAAATAGCACCAATTTCCAGACCCAGAAACAGAACACACTTAGTTCAAAATATGATCTCAATGCTAACTTAGATTATCCCAAAAATTCCAAATTTAATATATGTTGTAGCTTAGTATGTTAGGACCAACTTTCGTGTTTTGTTCTGGAGTTATACATGTCCACAAGAAGAGATACGAAAATATTAATCTTCAAAGGTTAGATCAGAAATAGATTTTCAAACCCAGAAACAGAACACACTTAGTACAAAGTATGATCTTAATGCCAACTTAGATTATCCCAAAAATTCCAAATTTAATATATGTTGTAGCTTAGTATGTTAGGACCAACTTTCGTGTTTTGTTCTCAATCTTTTGGAGTCTACGAAGAGTGGTACAAAAATAGTAAAAACAGGAGCCAAGGGTAGCTACAGATTAGTATAGATCAGACCCGTGTTTAAGTAAGGCCATTAGACCGACCAAATGGACTTCAAAAATTCCCAAAAAATTATATGACACAGTTCAAGATGTTAGAATCATTTTTCGTGTTTTGATCTTAGTCTTTTGGAGTCTATATACACCAGTACGAAAATAGCAAAACAGAGGGGTAGGAATTATCTCTTTTCAGGGCAGCTTGCTCAACCCAACCATTTAGCCATTTTCTCTCCACATGAGCACGAAATTTATCATTCACACATCCATTTTCATATCATGCTCCAAATAAATCAAGCCTAGCAAACTTTGAATCATAAAAGTGTAATAGAAAGATGTTAAACTTGCCTCAAATGCCAAGAACACTTCAATCTTTGAGAAAAAACACCCTTGATCTTCCTTAATCTTCTTTGAAAGTAATTTGTGGTGTGAAATTTGTTTTTGATTCAGAATGAATGAGAGAGAGTGTGTTCTTGAAAGAGTGGAAAGATAATGGGTTTAGTAATTAATTGGGGAGTCATAATTATGTTGGGACAAAATCATGAAATTGGTCCAAAGAATAATAAATATGGGACAATATCATGGAATTGAAATCATGAATTGGTCCACACCAATTTCTTCAATGCTTTCCTATGTTGGCCGGCCATGAATTTGGGGAATAAAAGTTCCATTTTGTCCCCCACAAGCTTAATTATGTATATTATGTCTATTAACCTTAGTTTAGACTATGGTAAAAATAAATTGACCATAGTAAAAATAAATTGACTATAGTTGTCTCAATAATTTAATTAGTAACTCAATTAACATTTTTAGGGTGTCCCCTTTGTATTGTCACTCCTCATCCGAGAAATTATTCTCACATCACCGACTCTAAAATTTACTTAACATAGTAAATTTCTAAGTCAAATAAATTGACTCTAATATAACTGTCATTCTTAATTAATTAGGCGAGAAAAATCGGGATGTCACACAATAGGCCTTGCCCCCTACTTGGTAGTTTAACGATCTCTTGTATTTCATTTCTTCTATTTTGATTTCTGCATTATCAAACCCCAGAATCGATAGGCCGAGCCACCTAGTAAAGGTTCTTTATTTATTGCTTTATGTATTCTATTTTTTGCAATTTAATTTCCATACCATCGAATCTTAGAATCGGTAGACCGAGCCACTTGCTAGAAATTCTTTATTTACTGCTTTCTGTATTCTATTTTCTGTGGTTTAATTTTCATATTATGGAACCCTAGAATTGGCAGGCTGAGCCACCTATTGGAGATTCGTTATTTACTGCTTTTCGTACTCTATTTTATGCATTTTGGTTTCCACACCATCGAATCCCGAAATCGGTAGGCTGAGCCACCTGCTGGAGGTTCTTTATTTACTACTTTTTGTACTCTATTTTATGCATTTTTGTTTCTACACCATCGAACCCTAGAATCGATAGGCCGAGCTACCTGCTGGAGGTTCTTTATTCACTACTTTTTGTACTCTATTTTATGCGTTTTGTTTTCTACATTATCAAACCCTAGAATGAGTAGGTTGAGCCACCTGCTGGAGGTCGGAACATTGTACAGAAGTTGTTAGCTCACTCCCCCTTTCGACTTTAGAGAATTTTTAATGCTTATATTCATATACTGTTGTTTATATCGCATCTTTTAATATTGCATTTATATTCAGAATATTTTGTATCGTCAGTCTTATTTAATTTGAAAATATCAAAAATATCATTCATGTACATTTCATATAGCATAGCTCATGTATACTTTGCCATGCCACATACATATTCGTATTGCAATTTTCTGTATTTTTTTATTCGAGCCCTAGACCGCGGTAGGCTTTACCTCCTACTTGGTGGTGTAAAGATCTCATGTATTCTGTTGATTGATTTTGTGATACGTATGCCGTATTCGTATGTCATGTATGCATGTCACATACGTATGTCGCATTCATATTGTCATTGATTTATGTATATTCATAAAAAAAAATTCAAAAGAAAAATCTCAAAAGGGCCATTTCAACTAGCCAATCCTAGTTTTGAGAATCTTCCCTCCTGATCTCTTTAAAATGACGATTTTACCCCTCATAGGTAAGTTGTCTTGAAAAAATTACAAAGGATTCAGAAAAATCTCAAAAATAAAGAAACGGGCCATTTCAACTGGCTAATCCTATTTTGATGATTTTGCTTCATGATCTTTTCAAAATGACAATTTTGCACCTTATAGGTAATTTATCTTGGAAAATCCTAGAAAATTTAAAAAAAATCCCGAAAATTAGGAAACGGGCCACTTTGACTAACCAATCCTATTTTTGATGATTTATTCGTGTGTCACGTCCGCATGTCCATGTTCACATGTCATGTACGCATGGTACATGTCTATGTACGCATATCGCGTATCCCGAAAAAATTACACACGCATGTCTATGTACGCATATCGCGTTCACACGTCCATGTACGCATATCACGTTCGCATATCGTATTCGTTTGTCTTCATATCTGCATGTCGTATTTGTACATTTTTTAATCCACATGTCGTATTTGTATGTCTTCGTATTCGCCTGTCTGTATTCGTATACTTATATACGTATGTCCACATATGTACGTCGCGTTTGCATGTCCGTATTCGTATGCCGTATTCGCATGTCTGCATTCATGTGCTATATTTATATATCCACGTTTGTGTGCCGTATTTACGTGTCTACGTTCGCATGTAACGTACGTTCACATTTACATGTCATCTTTATATATCCATGCTTACATATTCATGATTTCATGTTCGCGTTCGCATGTATAGGTTTGCGTGTCTATATTTGTATATTCACTTTTTACTTATCCATGTACCCATTACCATCCATGCATTCCATTTAAAAAGTGAAAAAAAAAGAGAGAAAAGAACACCTCACTAGAGCCTTAGGAGTGAGCTAAGCCTGAGTTACCAAATTAAGATTTCCACGGAATTAAGGTACCAAAAGGACATTAGTTTTAATTAACTAGTGTAAACAAGTCCCCAAGCTCATAATCTCTAATTCATAGAAGCAATTAAGTTCTTCCGCTATTTTACTTAGGTTTTTAATCGATTGTTGCGACCCTCCTGAGGTTTCCTGGATTCTCAAGAGAGTTAATGGATTGTTAGGCCCATTTTGATATCTGGGCTTAGCTTGGGCCCTCCGAGGCCCATATTAAATAGTGTCATAAATTTTTAAAATCGAGGTCGACCTTAGCGTGGTCGGGTGACATGTGATTAATGTGTATGCTATCGGAGTCCCCATTAATCATTTGTTGGAGGGTATGATTGGAAATCCTATCGAACGATTGAGAGAGATCGTTCGATTCCGCGAAAACTAAAGATCTAGATTCGGGGACTTAGTTATGCTATCGACATCCTTTCAGTAACTAAGTTGAATGATTTCCTAATCTATGAGGTTAATGCAGATATTCTTTGAGTAAGATGAGTCCTAAGAAAACTAAATGGGTTCATGCAGAATGGGATTATCTATTCTATCAATCACAATCATAAAAAGTTGCGCAATCAAGAAATAGAGAAACCACATCAAATCAAGTCATGATAAGTCTAGATGAGTCTCAGAAATCTAGGAAGAATGCCAACTAAGTTCAGAGGTGATTTGAAAAAATTTGGGTCAAATTTACCAAAATGGCAAAATGGTAATTTCCCAAGGCTCGGGAGGTCAAAATGTGAAAATAAGCCGAACCAGTTGGATGTCATTTTTCCTTAATTTTCACAAATTTTTTTGAATTTTTTGAATTTTTTTTAGATTTTTTTAGATTTTTTTTTTATGAATTTTCTAGGACTTTCTAAGAATTTTCCCCTTTTTTTGTGTTTTTTTGTATTTTCTAAAATTTCTTCTTTTTTACGGGAATTTTTCCTATTTTTTCAAATCTATTTAGGATTTTGAGTTTTCTATGATCTTTTATTATTAATTTTTACTGTATTTTCTTTATTTTCCTACCATTCCTGAATTTTTTTATTTTTTAAGATTTTCTGAATTTTTATTTTTTATTTGTTTACTTATTAGAATTTCCCCTATTCTTGACATTTTCTCAAAATTTTTATTTTATTTTATTTTTTTAGGAATGCTTTTTTATGATTTTTTTTATTTTTTTAGCAATCCTTTTTTATGATTTTTTTATTTTTATATTATTTATTATTATTTTATTTTTTATTTAATCCTCCAGACCGGGTCGGATTGACTCGACCCGATTGGCCCAAACCTGATCTAAAACCCTAAGCGACGTCGTACCTTTTTTTATTGATTTTCTCTTTTTATTTGTCATTTGATTTTTTTGGGATTGTTTTTTTAAATTTTTATTTATTATGCGGACCGGGTCGAATAAACCTAGCCCATTAACCTAACCCGGCCTAAGGCCCACTATTATGCGGACCGGGTCAAATAAACCCAGCCCATTAATTTTTTTCGAATTTTTTATTTTTACTCTAGTTTTCTAATTCTTCTACCTAGGTTTCTAATCCTTTGGTCTGGAAACGTAACACGTGTCACTATCCTGGTCATTCATTCTTCATACTAACCTACGATTAAGATCGAATTGAAGACCCAATTCTTGTTGCCAATTTTATTATTTCTTTTTTTTTATTTCTGAGAATAATTGAATAATTCGAATTTTAGAAATTTTTATTCAGAAAATCTAAGATCTTGACACGTGACACTAATCCAGCCATTTGATCAAATTTCTATTCTCTAAGCCGCAGATAATCTTAGCCAACGTGGCTGCCACGTGACATACACGTGGTGTCACGTCGTCGTTGACTCGGTCAATGAAGGTTGACCGAGTCAACGTTTACCGAGGAAGATGATGAATAGTGTCACCGATGGCACTGTTCATCATCTTCTTCGGCGACACTCGCCGAAAAAGACATGAAATCAAAGCTAGCAACCACAAAATCCTCCCGATTTCAATCTACTCCTAGTATACGCCAACAAGCATGAATTATTCCACAGATTCATCGCAAAAACTATCCTGAATTGCCACAAACTCGAGTTGACCATGAGCTAGATCCCGGGGACTTTTAAACTTGCAATATCCGCATTGAAAACTTTGTTTGAATCATCAAACAACATCATAGGGGTTTAGGGAACTCGCCTGCATTCGAATGACCTCGGCTTCACGTGGAATGAGCTCGTGAACTCGAGACGGCCCGAGGGGGTTTTGCGGGGTGAAATCAAGGTTTAATGCAGCAAACATACGGAAAAGACGCATAGGCAAGATCATAGGGATGCAAGGAGTTGATTGGATTAAATTACAGACTAAAAGAGCAAGCAGATTGAGTTTGGCCATGGACGACCGAGCTTGAGTTCAAACATGGTACACACCTCCTTTAGTGACAAAATGACGAGCGGTAGAGATCGGAGTGTTGCTTCGACCATCAGAAAGCTAGAGATGGTGATAGCGTGACTCGGCACGGCCTGAATTGCAGCAGAAGAGCTTTTTAAACTCTCGGTCGTATTCTTCCCCAAAAAACAGTGGACTCTTTTTTTTCCCCTCGACCCAAAAGCCTCATGACCTTTTTAACCGATTGTCGCGACCCTAAAAATTTTCAATCGGTGAAAAGTTCCCAGATTAACGGATTATCAGGTTAATTGGATTAACTAATTTAATATGGATTCTTCCAACTCCTACGGAATCGCAACTTTGGTTTTTGTTCAAATGATTTCGGAATTTGGAGTCGCCACTAATAATTTTTGGTAGGTTGATTAGAAACCTAAGTAAATTAGCGGTAGAACTAAATTGCTTCTATGAACTAGAGATTATGAGTTCTGGGACTTGGTTACACTAGTTAATTGAAGCTAATGTCCTTTCGGTACCTTAATTTCATAGATATCTTAATTTGCCAACTTAGGCTTGGTTTACTCCTAAGGTTCTAGTGAGGTGATCTCTTTTTATATTTTCACTTTTTAGATGGAATACATGTGAATGACATTTTTTTGGTATTTTCAAAACATTAAAAATTCCCTGAAGCCGAAAGAGGGAGTGAGCTAAAGACTTCTGTGCAGTGTTGCGACCTCTAGCAAGTGGCTCGGCCTACTCATTCTGGGTTCTGATGATTCAGAAATTAAATTGCGAAAAGTAAATTTAGCAAATAAAGGACCTCCAACAGGGAGGCTCTGCCTTAGCTTGGCCTACCCTTTATGGGATTTAATGGTGTAAAAATTAAATTGCAGAAATTAAATACGATAAATAAAGGACCTCCAACGAGGGACTTGGTCTTGGCTCGGCTTACCCATTATGGGGTTTGATGGTGCGAAAATTAAATTGCAGAAATTAAATACAATAAATAAAGGACCTCCAACGAGGGACTCGGCTTTGACTCGACGTACCCATTCTTGGGTTTGATGGTACGAAAATTAAACTGTAGAAATTAAATACAATAAATAAAGGACCTCCAACGAGGGATTCGGCCTTGGCTCGATCTATCTATTCTGGGGTTTAATGGAGCGAAAATTAAATTACAGAAATTAAATGTGATAAATAAAGGACCTCCAATTCTAGGATTCAGCTTTGGCTCAATCTATCCATTCTAGGGTTTAATAGTGTGAAAATTAAATTGTAGAAATTAAATGCGGTAAATAAAGGACCTCCAATGAGGGACTCGGCCTTGGCTCGACCTACCCATTCTGGGGTTTGATGGTGCGAAAATTAAATTACAGAAAGTAAAGGTACTATATACAGAACCTCCAACGGGTAGGTCAGCCTTTCAATTCTGGGGTTTGGATTTGTTAAGCAAAAAATGTAGAAAATTGTAGTACGAATGCGACATGTGGATATGGAGAGATACGAGTACGACATGACATAATCGAAATTTAAATCAATCCATTTGGATAACGAAATTCTCGAAGATTTTAATGGCTAGGATCGTTACCTGATTTGACGGATTTGATTGCCGAATTCGGACCTCGTATCACCTTGTGGATTAAGATTGTGGCTTGAACAACGGGGATGAACTCTTGATTTGTGTTGATCGATAAAGGAATTAGTGATGATAACTCCTTAACTTTAAACTCCCGCCATCTTCAAAATTCTCCCTCTTTCTTTTTGGTTTTTTCTTTCTCTCAAATTTTTCTTCAATCTCCCAAAACCATCTCAAAAATCCAAAATTTTCTCTCTCAAAAATCCTCTCTCCCAAGCTCACTTATTCCTCCTTTTATAGCCCACTCATTTATCTCCCATTCTAATTTTTCCACTAACTCTTTTTCATCTCATCTTCCATTCTCTATTCCCATCTTATTTTCTTCATCTTATCTTCCCATCTCCTCTTCTTTATCTTTCCTTCTCTATTCTAATTTATCCACTAACTTTTTTTTTTATTATTTACAAAATAATCACTCAAGTGTTAGGTACTTGCACTCTAGTCCATGAGATTTTAAGTATTCGCAAATCAATCCCTGGAGAAATATTTCTTTAAGTCCAAATCTCCTCATAATTTTCAACACGCATCCACTATGCTTGGTCGAAATTCACCGCATATCTAGTTCAATTACTTGTCAAATTTAAGCTCATTTCTTGCCGTTGAAAATAATGCAAAATTCAATTAAAACCCTTTTGCAAAATTAAGTCATTCTGGGTATAACTGGGCCAAGATAAAAATTTGAAATATTAGAGAACAATGTCACGACTCTATAAATGTAAAAATCGAAAATTACGGAGCTAAAATGAATTTTCTATAATTTTGTTTTTTCAATTAATCTGAAGATGAGATTAACAAAGTAATTCTCGATTCCAGATTAATTTTTGGAGATTTTCTTTGGCCAAAATGAAGAGAATATTAAAAGAAAAATACTGACTATTTTTTTCATATTTTTGTGGTATCACATGCTATTATTTATTAAATATTTTCTTAATTTCTGAAAAATATTAAAAAAATGCAAAAAACATATGAAAAATTATTTGTTATTCAAAAATGGTTACCTAGGCTTGGTAAAGGCTTCCAAAGTTGATTTTGCAATTTTTTCATTTTTTCTTGATTTTCTATTAATTTTTGAAAATAAAAATACCGAAAAATGCTGAAAAATATGAAAAATCATATTTTGGCCAAAATTGGTTCCCTAGGCTTGGTCAATGTCCCCAAAATTGATTTTTTAATTTTATAAAGTTTTATGAATTTTCTATTAATTTTCGAAAATAAAAATACCAAAAAATACTGAAAATATGAAAATTCATTTGTTAGGAAAAATTGATTTCCTAGGCTTTTTGCCAAGGTCCCCAAAGTTGATTTTTTAATTTTATAAATTTTTATGATTGTTTTATTATTTTTAAAATAGAAAAGATGATTAAAAATCATGTGTCAACATCTCTCTTTCTCAGTATATTGTTGTAATTCCTCGACTGAGTGAGAATCCATGATTTTTCTTAACCAAGTGAATCCAGTTTGTTGCAAATCCCCTTCCCCAAGCCTATTTGAAAATCCTTCATGCAAGAGGAAGAGAACCAGAGATGGTTCTGAGTCTACCGGGTCAAACGAGTTGACCGGGTCGAGTCAACTTGACCCAGTTGACTCGATTTGATTAAAAACTTGAAATTGACCCCCAATTATCCCACATTTCTCAAAATTAACACTAAAATTGGATTGAGGAGGATGAAATTTATTCGAAAATGAATTTCTCATCGAAAATACGTGAATATTTGCACGAAAACCCAAACTTTTGGGTTTGACCCGAGGACCCATTTTGCAAAATTCAGACTCTAGACAACCTTTTTGCAAAAATTGACATGACCAATGGATTCAAAAGGTTAAAGACTAGAGGGTGACGTGCCCTGATTTTCAATTTGGTCCCTAGCAAAGTTTTAATTTCATTTTAAGTGTTTTTAGGGATTAATTCGAAAAATAAAAAATTGCATTCTGGTCCGTTTAGCGAAATTAGATAATTCTATGGGATTTTTGACTAGATTTTAATTTTGAAAAATAAAGGAGAATGACGCGACTTTAAAAATGCAAAATTAGAAAATTATAGAGCTAAAATGGAATTTCTAGAATATTTTCAAATAATCTGAAAATGAAATTAATAAAGAAACCCTAAATTTTCTAAAAATTTTCTAAAAATAAAATTGCACAAAAATCAAGTGTCAACAGCTGCCCCTCTTTGATAATAGTCTTATGAGAGATTGCTCTCAAAGGCAAATGACACTTGAGATCTAACCGACTCTACTAGGGAAAATGAAAAGTCGTGATATCCAACTCGAGTTTTCTCCTTGAAAGTTTAGGTCCAAAATTTCCGTTGCTCAATTTGCTAAAGGGATAGGGAGAAACAGTGAGAGTCAAGGGATTTACCTGAAACTTACCTGTTCGCCTCGTGATTGTCATTAACTGCCCTGTTGAAAGTGAAATAGAAACCTAAGGACTCGTTATAAGAAATTCTTAGGGTGTTTGAACTTGGACCTATATGGTAGGTCACTCAATGGCAGATTCTCAGTGAAAGGATCTTACTGATTAAAATTTAATTAAGATTTGACTCGTATGATAGATCATCCCATGACAGATTCCTAGTGAAAGGATTCTACTAATTAAAATTTGATTAAGATTTGACCAGTATGGTAGGTCATCCCATGGCAGATTCCTAGTGAAAGGATCTTACTGATTAAAATTTTATTAAGATTTGACCTGTATGGTAGTCATCCCATGGAAATGCCTGTGAGAAGGACTTTGTGCCTGTAGAAAGAAATTGGTGCATGTAAAAAGGACTTTTTGGTGGTGCCTGTAAAAAGGACTTAGGTGCCTATAGAAAGGGCTTTTGTGCCTGTGAAAAAGGACTTTGTGGTGCCTGTAAAAAGGACTTATTGGTGTCTATAAAAAAGACTTTGTTACCTATAAAAAGGACTTTTGTGCCTGTAAAAAGAACTTTTGGAAGCCTGTGAAAAGGACTTAATGGTGCATGTAAAAAGGACTTTTGTGAACAATCTGTGACAGTCTGAAAATTCGATCTAATTATCGGGATTTGTGAATGAATGGATATATTTCATTAGTACACTCAAATCGATAATCATTCAGGATTAGCTACCCTGGGATGACTAACAAAAGTAGAAAGGCTACCAGTGAGATTTTTCCAAACAGCCGCCCGTTGGTCTAAGATTTCGACATAGCCATAATTTAATGGATTTAGCCACGAAATGAATTTCGACATTTGGACCATCGAATTGTTAAGATGATCGCAATGGAGAATTGGGATTGTTGACACCTAATTTTTTATTTTTTATTTTTTGATTTTGCATAAAAATGACAATTGATTCTTACCAAAAATAATTTTTCATGCATTCCATGTTTAATTTTTCTGCATTGCATTAAGGCTAACGGCGGTGGATTTGAGCTGAAATTTGATAGGTGATTAGACTAGACATGGGGAAAATGCGCCGAATATTTTGTGAAAATTTCTTCAATGACCCAATTGCGAATGCTCAAAATCTCAGCGACCCAATTGCAAATGCTCAAAATCTCAGGGACCCAATTGCAAATACTCAAAATCTCAGGGACTCAATTGCAAATACTCAAGATTTCAAGGGCTAGAATGCAAATATCTAAAAATTGAGGGATCATTTTGTAAATAAATAAAAGAGAAATTAGTGGAGAAATTAGAAAAAGAAAAGATATCTTCCACTAAATAAAAAAAATGGATGGTCCTCCACCACAAAAAAAAGATGTTTTCCATTAAGAGAAAAAGAAAGAAAAAGAAAGAAAAAGAAGAAAAGAGAAGTTAGTGGAAAAATTAGAAAAGAAAAAAGGGAGACGAGTTGAAGAAAGCATCACTCGTGTAATTTTCACCGTTGGATTGCCTTCAATTTGTGATATGTTGTAGCTGACATCGAAACGATTCCAACGGTACCAAGATTGCCCAATCAGACAAGATCTCACCGTTGGATATTGTCGGGAAGTTCACCTCCACCGACCGTCATTCATCTTCAATATTCGGTTGTATTCTGTCCATCCCTTTTCATATAAATTTCTTTGTCGGCTTGTTTTGAATTTTTGATATATCACAGTTGACGCCAAGACGATTCCAACGATATCAAGATCGCTCAAATCGGACAATATCTCACCGTTCGATGTCGCCCGGAAGTTCAGCCACCTGCCGATCATCCCAATCTTGGGTTGCATTCTGTTCGTACATTTTTCATATAATTTTCACCGTTGGATCATTTTTAATTTTTGATATGTTGTATTGACATCGATATGATTCCAACGGTACCAAGATCACCCAAATCGGAAAAGATCTCACCGTTGAATGTTAGCGGGAAGTTCTCGACCGTCGGTGGTTCTAAAAAATAAAATAAAATAACGGAAATTTTCTAAAAAAGAAATTTAAAAAATGTTAAAAAAATCCCAAACAATCCCAAAAAATTTCAAAAGCCTCCAAAATTAGAAAACGGTCTTTAAAATCGACCAATCCAATTTTCGGTGGGTTTGTGCTTTTAATTTTTCAAAAGGACGATTTTTCCCTTTATGGCAAATCGTCTAAAAAAATTCTAAAAAATTAGAAGAAAATGGGAAATGATCCATTCTGATTGGATAATGTCATATTTCATGATATTGGTCCTGATTTTTCCTGAAATGACGGTTTTGCCCCTCAAAAAACAAATCATTTCAAAAATTCTAAAAAATGCACCTTTTGAAATTCAATTGGAGTTTCATTCAAAATCGCCAAATCAAGCACTTTTCATGAAATCGGTACCCAAAGGGCATTAATTGAAGAGTTATTGTAATCAAGTCCCGAACTTAAAATCTCTGGTTTGTTGAAGTAATTTAGTTCTCCCACTAAATTACATAGTTTTCTAATCAACCTACCAAAAAATGATTAGTGGCGACTCCTTGATAAATCTTTTTTCTGAAATTGAACCTAAATTGCGACTTGGTAGAACTTGAGAGAGTTCGCGCTAAATTAATCAATCTAATTAATTAATTTGACAATCCATTAACCTGAAATCATAAAATCGATTTTTAGGTCGCGACAGCTTGGCGACTCCGCTGGGGACTGGTTTTTTGGAATTTTCGAAAGAACAAAGCACTAATCGGAGTACTTGAATTTTTTCGAATTTTTAAAAGCCTTAGTGGACTTAGACCGATGAAAATTTCATGGATATCTCGCTTCTGGCGATCTTGCTTGGAACTCACCCCTTAGGTGTTAAATGTTTTTGCAAATGGGAGTTATAAGGGGTGAAGTGTTTAACTAATTCCTTATTTTGCAGGCTTATTGCATGAGAATTGTGAATTTATTTTGAATCATTGAAGCGGTGTTTGCTTTGAAATGTTGTGTGTGCCTTAGTATAATTGCACTACACCACGTGACTGAACCCGAGTCACACCAGTAGTTTTAGGATGGTATCCAAATGGTTCTTTAACCTTGGCGGTAAGGCTTCGCTAAAGGTTATCCCATTTAGATCCCGAAACTTTTTTAAAAAATGGCTTAAGGGTCGTACTCTTGCACGGGAGGCTGCGATGCATGAGTATTGCCTTTGTCGACCAAACCAAGCTGGAGTGATAGACCCGACTAGCCATGCCTATGTACGCGAGGCAGCGACTAGTCATGGTGAACGTGCGCGAGGTTGCGACCTGTCGGTCCGTCTATCACTTCACTTTGCTTGGAGATTTAGAATTAAACTCACGATTCATGTGCGTGTCTTTGTGATTGGCCTATTCGGTTTTGAAAGGTAGTCTCCAAACCCTTCTCAGTCATTTATGTATTTTTGGAGTCGGTCCATGACGTTGATAGACGAGTCGAGTATATTGAGCTAGTGGTATTCTATGTTGCTGTATTTCGGATGTATCTAGCTGCCTTGTACAAATTTGTCGACATCCTTTAAGCCATTTTTGGGTCTCGGCTATTAAACAAAAAATGTTTGGAAGATTTTGAACTATTACGTGAAAAAATTTCAGATTAATCGATCATGTTTTCCATTTTTTATCGAATCGATAATGAAGGAAAAATAATCCGGATTTTCAGAAAAACCACAGACAGTGGTTTGTTCTATCATTTTCCACTAGAAAAGTGATTATTTTGCAAGAAGTCAAAACATGAAAGTGGTTAAATGGACTTTGAACTAATGGCCTGCAAATTTTGGGAGTTTAATTCATGTTTTTGATGGCCCGTTTGGCTCCCAAATGAAAACCGGACGAATCAGTTTTTCTAATCGGAATTTTTTGAAATATGCATTAAATTGTATTGATCTGTACATTTTTTGGATAAAGTCAAAACACGAAAGTTGTGCATAATTATCTTGGCCATGTCTCTGTAAATTGTGGAGTCATTTTGAGTACTTGTTGAATTTTCACGAATTTTTTTATCAAAAGTGGGCGAATTGAAATCTTCTGAAATGGAATCCTGTCACCGTATGTACACCATCACCTTTGTCCACAAGTTACACTCAGATGGAAAAGAGTCTAGGCACCTGTCATGGATCGGCCTTCAATAGATTTATTCTCATTTCATTCCTGTTTCTTTTACAGGTAATCATGATGCGTACACGATCTAATGAGGCGCGATATACGTTGATATTTACCTCGGTCGATTCACCCAACCTGGATCGAAGGCCCTCTCACTCTTCCATTTATGGTTGCAGCTAAGTCGATACGGAAATGAAGATAATGATGTTGTTGTAGACATTGGACATCCCAACGGGACTTTGTATTTTATCATTGGAAGGGGGGTATATTAAAAAAAACACGCACATACGAGGAAGAAAAGTTTGTAACTCGTGTATTTGTAAAAGGATCCGTGAAATTGAAGTGGATTCTTTTTGCTCGACCCTTGTTAAGTCTTGTTGATGTATTTGGTGAACATAATTGACGGAATGATCATTTTTCTGACCAAACGCGCTGTGCCAGAGTTCTGCAAATTGGAGATGGGCCTACTCAAGCGTTTTCTGATGCTACAACCGATGATGCTGTAAAATGTGTTCAGAAATCACTAAGGTTTCAGTAGATGACATTACTGTTGAAGCACCCGGTACTGTTGTTATGGATAATGCAAGAATCGAATTAGGCTAAATATGAAATATGAGATGACGAGAAGACTGAAAGTCAAATGTATGAAAACTCTCATTTCATTCCATATATTAAGAAGCATTACAGTGGATTACTGGGGTGGAACGGTGAAACCAAACTGGGCCCTGATAAACATTACGAAAGAGCTCAACTGACTCTCTAAACAGTTAATGCTCTGAGTGCACCGGGCGTTCTTGGGATCAAGCTCCGCAAGCCTAAAGAAGAGGCGATCGTACTTCTCCTTAGCCTGGGCCATACTGGCCTCATAATGCTCGATGGCAAACTCCAGGTTCGGAATTGCCGCCCTCTCGAAAGTAATGTCCGTCGTAATGTTATCAAGTCTCTCCTGCAGTCAACCGCATTTGCACCTCATCACAATATTGCCCGGCTCCTGTTCGGCGTAAGTTCGGACCAAGGCCAGACGGTCCACCAATTTTCCCCTCTCACGAACTAGCCACGAAAGCTGATCGTTGGCAAACTTGAGGGCCTTCTTGTGATTATCAGCCACAAATGTAACTATTTCCAAACGCTCGTGCCGGTCTTGGTAACGAGCTTTTACGACGGCAGTCACAAGGACCGTCTCATAAGCGCAGTTATAGGCGGCCAGAAACTTGATGAAGAGGGTCGGGAAGTTCCGATACTCCCTCCCCAGTAGGGTGCCCTCAACAGAAGCAGCGTCCACGGTCCTGAATAGACCGAGGATTTCAGCCTCAATGGTAGAGTTTTGGGCTATATGAGCGTAACCTCTACCAAGAAGAATGTAGAGTCTCTCCCACCTAGCCAAGACTTCGGCGGAGAAAGTATGATTAGGAGAATTGGCCATTTTCGAAAGCAAAATACGAAAGAAAGGAGGAGAGAGGTGAGGCAGATGATCGGAATGCGAAGGCAATAATCTGCTTCAATTTAAATACTGATTTCACAGTGCCAATCCTTATCGGTCAAATGTCCCTACTTGTCGTTCCCTTTTGGAGTCTCTTCTTTTAGCTCGAATCCCCTGATTACTCTGCAATCTCGAGACAAGCAAGCCCAAGTGATGCCTCCACTTTGAAAAAAGACGAAAAGACGACTTGGGTGGGGGGACAGAGCAAGATGTATTAGAAAAGAAGAAAAGACCTATCTTCATTTATAGAAAAAGTAACAGCTCACCTGCAAAAAAATCGACGGTTGAGAGAAAGAGGGAGAAGAGGGGGTTCTGCATTAGAAGAGCTCAGAATCATCACCAATGAAGCATCCTCCCAGAACACCAAATAACCGTTGGGATCTACCACGAGAAAACTTCACAGATCCCGTGGTTCTACGAGTCTGGAGATATCCCAGAGAGATTCTGTCGTAGAGTTCCCACCTGAAGCCTTGAAAATAAAACTCACACACCATCCTCCGACATCACCATACTCCACGGCTGACGGGTTCATCCAACCCCTAATGGAACGTGCTGCAAGCCAACATAAGTGGTCTAAAGGTAGCAGCTCCAAGTTTGTAAACACGAACATGGTTGGTGAAAAAGACACAAGTTCAGCCCAGGCGAAAATAGACGGAGTTTCCTATCCTGAGGGTCTACGAGTCATAGCTGTTGACAGCAACCCAGTTTCCCTTCAAGTCCTCGCCGCCATGTTAAGAAAATGCTAGTATGAGGTTATAACTCAAGCAAAGTCGAGGAGAGCCATAGAGATTCTAAGGCAGGATAGACAGAAGTTTGATATTGTCATCACCACAGTGATAGGGCTCAACATGGACATTTTCAGATTCCTGAAGGTTGTCAGTTCTAAGTTAAACATACCAGTTATCATAATATCGGCAAGTGACAACCAGCAGATCATAATGAAAACCGTATTGCACGAGGCTCAAGATTTCCTTATGAAACCAGTTAGGATTCAAACACTCCAAAACATTTGGCAGCATACTGTGAGGAAAAAGTTTTTCGAACAAAAAGGCAGTCGCCTTGCTTCTGACAGTATGAAGACGAGGCTTATTTAGACTGTTGAGCTTCATTCCAAGTTTGTTGATGCAGTTCAACAATTAGGAGTTGATGCAGCACGTCCGTGGCAAATACGGGAGATTATGAAGGTAGAAGGACTTAATACTCGAAAGGTTGCAAGTCATCTTTGGAAGTACAGACAAAAGCTAAGACAGCACAACACAGCTCGAAGCCGACGAAGCCAAGCTAGCAAATGCACCACTACTCCCTCGGGTGTTAACCTAGGTATTCTCTCTAGCAGTCTCAATACTCTACAAGAATTCATACCGCATGCATAATGGGCACATACACCTTGGTTTGAACAGCAACCAGCTAGAGTTTTTCCTGTGGTTAATCAAGTCACCGCGCCCGACGTTCAAGGATTGATTTTCTCGACCACGCAATCGGAATATGTGCTATCAGAGAATCAGATGGGAAGTCACTCTGAGCATTTTTGCCATGCCAGTCCTGAAGTAGGAAATGGTTTCGGCAACAGGTCAATTGATCATCCTCAGGTGTTCTCGATAAATGGCATAGGATTTAGCTCCAGGAGTCAGGCTTCTTATAGCAAAAATACAGCAGAATATTTGTCACCGATACAAGTATTAGAAGACGCCATTGCTCAATCTAGACATCAATTATTCAAAGATTCGGGATAAGGAAGGGGCATGCATCATAATGAATCGTGTGGCATCGATGACGAGCTTACTGTCTTGATCAACCAGTTCAACGCTGATGAAGTTCCAAGGCTGTAATTTGTATACGGAGCCTTTATTTCGAAAATGAATAACTCCTGATAAAGTCGCTCTCATCCGGCCATAATCTCACTCGAGAAGATATGCGTGAAAGATTCACCATTATTGTTAAAACGGTACAGGCAGACAAATGTTTAATGTGAAAATGTTATTTTCACAGTGCCGTACTCTTTCAGTTGATTTTCCCCGTTTTCGATGTCATCTCTATTGGCTCGAATCCCTTAGCCTACTTCTGGTCTGTAGTCTTGAGCCATGCAAATCCGAAATTTGTGCAAAAAAAGATTGAGGGGACGCCACTGCCTCAAAAGAAAAAGAAGAAAAAGATGATCTGAGTGGGAGACAAGGAATAAAGGAGGGAGATTTGTCTCTAATCATGAAAAGAAGAGAGATCACCTGCAAGATCGACGCTTAATATAGGCGAAGGAAATAGTGACAGAGGTCATACCATTATGAAAAGATGAAAGAAGACAAGCCGAAAGAGTAGGAAATATGGTGAAAAAAGTTGAGAAGGACAGGAATATTGGGGGAAGTAATGTAATTTCGGAGCCCACACCTAGATTTTAAAAGAGGCGACCTCCTGGTAGTCTTCATTTGAACCCAAAAAGAAAAGACCTCGAAGTATATACAATCGCTCAGAAAAACTTGGAGAGAGTGAAAGGATAAAGAAGAGCAGCAAACCTTGAGGAACCGATAACCAGTCAAGGATGTCTCAACTAACACATTCGAGAGCTACCATCATTTGCTAAACATGGGAAATGAAGAGTTCGAAGTCATGTTTGGGATCGAGCCCATGGAGCTTGGCCCTTCCGCCGACAACGTCCAAGATCTCAGTAAAGATAAAGACAACAACGGTAAGGGTCAAAAGAAGCGTTACCGTCGCCATACTAAGAAGTAAGTACAAAGGCTTGAGGATTTCTTCAAAACATGTCCTATGCCAGACATCAAATAGAAAATGGAACTGAGTCAAGAGCTAGGACTTGAACCTTTGCAAATCAAGTTCTGGTTTCAAAATAGCGCGAACCCGAATGAAGACTCGTCATGAGCACAACGAAGCCGAATTTCTAAGAGTTGAAAATGAAAACCTCCGAGCGGAAAACAAGATGTATAAAGAGGCTTTTGACTCTGCCACCTGCCCCAACTGCAATAGCCTCCTCTCCTTCGATGAAATGCATGATCTAAGGATCGAAAATGCGCATTTAAGAAGTGAGTTAGACCAATTTATAACAGGATCGAGTTCTATTGGAGCAGGGTACAAAATGACCAATGCTACTGGATCAGCATCGATGCCTTTCGAGAAAGAGGCGACAGATCACCACCAAGCGGATATTGACGATGATCTTTTCGCCATAATCAATCAGTTTGATATCGGTAAAGTATCGGGGCTGTGATGCACATGCTCGGCCAGTGACCACCAGACCTTCAATATGTCCGATGCCTACCTAACTCTGAATAAAGTTGACTGATCACGGGAGAGCCTGTGGAGGAAGCAGAACCAATCCTAGATGAGTGTATTTGTTTTAGTTCCTTGCGTAGTATTTTCTTTTTACCTTTATAGATTTCTGTAATTTGCGAAGAAATGATCTGCCTTCCTTCTATTAAATGGGTGGATCCGTTGCTGCACCAAAACTCGCGATGGATTAATCACGAGTAAAATGTCCACGCAAACTCAAAGGGTAACTCCGTATCGTCCCAATTTACCCTCAATTGCTACAGTTTTAAATTGGGCCCCTTTTGTTTTCAGGAATTTGCAAACCGACCTGAGAATACGATTTCAAATTCCCTAGTTGAATAAAACTGAGGACAAACCGATTCGTGGACATTACCATAAGATGGATGGCATCAAACAAAGAAAAATACGAATAAAAGACTTAAACAATCTCAAAGATGGGTAATGTTGTATCGTTCCAATTTACCCATAATCATCTCGAGTTCTGAATTACATTATTTTATTCTTAACAGGGATTGCAAATTGCCTTACAAAAACACAATGACGTGGAATTGCCCAATCCAATGCAACAAAGCCACGTCATCTCAAAGATTAATACTTGAAAGAGAACCCTCATAGACGCCTAAGGTCCCATGGACCAAATGGCATGGGGAATGGCAGTGGTCCGAGATGTCTCGAGTTCGATCCCCAGAATTGGGGAATGTTATGAATGTTGTAAATAAATAATATAATTTTTTACACTTTTGCAGAGAGGAGCAAGAATACTCAATGAACGAGACCAAAGTCTATACTTTGTCATGACCTTGGCCCGAATGAGAAAGACCCAATAGAAGCCGAGAAAAACTCAGTCCAGCGAAGCTGCTAAAAGGGTAATGCAAAGCATTCAAGAAGTACATACAAGGGTAAAGCAGTATCGTTCCAATTTTTCCAGAATATGAGAACGTATACTAACACATTCCCTTTTCATTTCTACAGGGTTTATCACTTGCCGGATAGGTAAGTATCACTTCCCCTTAAAACTCAATAAAATCCAAAAAAATCTTGAAATTCTCAAAGCAGACACCAAAATTTCTACAACTCATTCACATGGACAAAGACAACTCATGATCCCCAGAGTCTTCTTGCATGCTTGCATGACTTGTTCATCAAGATTTTCACAAAAATCTCATGAGTTATTTGATATCAATCGATCAAAGCAAATCTTTGCTTCACCGACCCTTTGACCATGCGACGTCAGCTAAAGGAACACCGGGCAAATAGAAGAGGTCCTTGTCCATCAAAATTCCCAAAGTCAAACTCCCAGCTGGGGCATGTATGGAGGGCAATTTTGGATTCTGCCAAAGCCTGGCCTGATTGAGAATGGGGCAAATTAAAAGCGATATCCAAAATTGAAAAAAGGGAGTACCCTCTCTCTCTGTCTCATATGTCTTTCAAAGTGACACCCAATTTTTGCAAGTGCCGAACTAGAAGACATGCTTTTGATTGCTACCACTGAAGCAAATCAAAATCGAAGCTGCTCCATCATCTTAAGATCCTATTTCATGCACATTCTCTTGTGTAGGATCCGATGTGGAAACAAGTCATTTGCCGAAACTCAAAGTCAAATCCCCAGCAGTGACTATGTCTGGAGCAATTCCCAATTTTGGCAAAAGCCATGATCGCCTGATGCGATCCATCCTGATGGAACTGAGGCAAACAAGGGCATTCGACCAATCATGTTGGCCTTCGCCATATCACAACTAGAGCGAGCATATTTTTATTTTGGGGCAAACATGAGAATGAGCTCCTCTAAAACTCAAACTCGTTTGATCCGCTCGCATGTCTTAGAACAACTTAGATTCCCCTTCATCTGTTTTTGAGAAGCATGGCAATTCTGATTAATTGCTACATCTGCCGATTGAAAAAAAAAATTCTTGCAAATAGTGTGATTTATACATGATTGTTCTTCATGTTTAATTTACCAACTTTGAATAGGGAGCATGAATCGCATATGATGCATCGAATGTACAGAATGGGGCATGACATGATGATGAAAGGCAAGCCATTCCCATACACGTCCTGTAATCTAATCCCCAGAGAGATGAGCGGTAGTCAGGATCCGCATTCCTCGAGGCGATGGGTTTTCTCGCAAAAAGATACGATAGCTGAAGTGACGGAGGCATTCAGTTCTTTATCCAAACACTACAGGTGTCCATTGCAAATATTTTGAGCGGCGGTCCCATTTTCTTACCCCTGTCAAGAACCACCGCACATTGGGGCAAAACGAGGTAATTCCAGTAGCAGCATGAGGTAAATGGGTAGAAATTCTCTTGCTCAGACTAGCATCAATCTTCGGGTTTTTCTTTATATTGAACTCGAACTTTAATTCAAGTACCTTAAGATGATGAAGAGCATTCTTTTCTCTATCCTATACACTACATCCATTGTACAGCCCATTTGAGCCTGCAAATTCATTTCTTGACCCCTTGCTGGTAATCATTGGCTGATTTCGAAACGAAGACAATGTTATCCCCAAAGACCAAAACTGAAGAGACCGGGGCAGTAAAGAATCCCCAAGTGAACTCATCTCGTATGTTAGATTTCTCATGTAGTGTCTAGCATCATTCCTTACAAAGAAAGAAAAAGAAAGAGAGGTGTCAAAAAATAGCTCTCTCTTAAGAAAGAAAATGGGAGTCGGGAGTAAGAAAAGCAAGGGCTAGTCCCATAGAAAATCCCGAGCAATAAAAAGCAAAATGGCTATCAAAAGCGAGGCCAATGTCCATTCAAATCCTTGTTCATTTGTTTTGAAAATCCCAAATGATAGACTTGTAAAGAAAAAGTCTCCAAGAGAGTCAAATGGGAAATTGCAATCATCAACGGAAGCTCCATCCTCAAGCAGTGATGGCACATTTTGAAATCAATTTCAGAAGGCCAAGATCGGTGACAAGACAGCAATGATCACCAGCATCAAGCCATTCTCATATATTTTCTGAGCCAAAGCGAGCCTTTTCATTTCTCAGTCCCAAATCCTAACCTACATTATCACCCTTCAAAGTCTCTTCTGATTAGGGCACATGAATTAACGTAGAGTTAAATGATTTTAAGCATCGCTCGAAGAAGTTCGAGTAGGATTATTTCTCTCTCATTTTTGCAGGGTTCTTGACTTGTAAACCCGGAGCAGATGATGAAGATCTCTTTCAAAAAAGCCTTGACTCCACAGGAGTCCTATTTGGTAAGCCATTGACCTAGCCTATATTACGATCCCAATCAAGACCTCTAGATCGGCTTGGTCGTATCAATTGCGAGATTACTCAGACCATTGTTAAAAGCGATAATGGTAAGATTGAGTGATTTCTCTTGAATTCTATAGTTAGGATAAATAGCTTTTCTCGAGAGTAGGAGAAATCCCTTTCGGACTGAAGTCTCCCATTCAGAGTACATTCGAGGTATTCACAATGTAATTACCTCCTTGAACAGAATTGGTGATGCGAATTTGACAGAATAGTTTTGCATAAATCCACTGAATGAATTTCAGCATGCATGCATGTACATGTTACATCTAAATATTATTTGAGCACATGCATCCCTAATATTCAAGTTACCTCATGAGGTCTTGAAATTCATCCAAGGATGATTGAATGAACAAGCCATGCTGGCAAGTGTCCACTTGGCAATCTTCCAAGCTCTCACGTAAGTATGTTTTCAACTTGAGCCTTTCAAAAGAATGAAAATCTGATGATTGTTAAGGCACTCAAATCTGTTGCGACACATAGTCATTCAAGCATTCACCTTCTTCAGTGAAGTGTGATTTTTATGAAATACATGTCGCATTAGCATTGATTTTGTCTATGCGTATAACTTTGCTTCAAGTGAATAAGCAGGTATGATGCAGTCAGCCTGTCTACTCCTTGACCATTCGTTCAGAAGACCCAGGTAAGTTTTCTGAAACCATTTTTGAATATCTTGTGTTTACACTGACATGGCTCGTGTAACACACCCTCTCGATGTAATTACCGCCCTATGAGATTGGCGGTACATCTCCCTTTCGAATCGTCTAAGACCAGCTCTAGCGATCTCGAAACTCTTTCGGATCATCAATGACCAGTTCTAGTGATCTCGATCCCTTTTAGATCATCAAAGACCAGCTCTAATGATCTTGAAAGAAATCTACCTCTTAACTACCCAAAAAGTCCAGGTAAGTTTCCTGGACATCTTCTCAAAATTACAATTCCAATATCCTGTGTTTGCACTGATACAATTCATGCAGCACAATTTGAATCTGGTTATCGCCTTGTGGGGTTGGTGGTACCTCATTCATCTCTTGATATGATTCTTCCATGTGAGATTGGCAGTATATCCCTCCTTGATATGACTTCGCTTCTGCGACATATCCTTCCAATATGGTCACCGCCCTGTGAGGTTGGCGGTACCTATCTTTATATCCTGATACGGTCACTGCCTTGTGGGGTTGGCGGTACCTATCTCCTTGATGTGATTTCACCTAAAGAGATTTGGTGGACACATCCCTCGTCAAAATCATAATCGACATGCTCTTATGGTTTTGATACCCTTTCAGATCATCAAAGACCAGCTCTAACGATCTTGAAAGAAACCATATGTGATTCCACTCGAAGAGATGCAGTGGACACATCCCCTTACAAATCTTACGCTTTCTCGCATCAGGGGAAAACCTCTGGTAACAGATAGGCACCCAGTACCTTAAGTTCCATACATCTACATGAAGTTTGGAGCTTGAGGGAATCATCAGCATTATGAGGTATTTGGTAAAAACGGGTATCTCTATATGCGATCCATGTGCATATTTCTTTAATCCATTTCACGGGAAAAAGGAGTCTTGACACATGTTATTTTCGGTCTTGTATATCATGCATCATTCTATTGTATAGAAAATGGGACTAAAACTCCCACAAAAAAATAATTATTATTATCATTCATCATTTGTATTGGCAAAAATTTAGGTTCAATTTTGTCTTTAAGCGAAACCTCTACGAGCTTCCACTCAAAGAGGAGCAGCTGTTGACACCTAAATTTTGATTTTTGATTTTTTGATTTTGCATAAAAATGAGAATTGATTCTTGCCAAAAATAATTTTTCATGCATTCCATGTTTAATTTTTTTGCATTGCATTAAGGCTAACGGCGGTGGATTTGAGCTGAAATTTGATAGGTGATTGGACTAGACATGGGGAAAATGCGCGGAACATTTTGTGAAAATATCTTCAAGGACCGAATTGCGAATGCTAAAACCTCAGGGACCCAATTGCAAATGCTCAAAATCTCAGGGACCCAATTGCAAATACTCAAAATCTCAGGAACTCAATTGCAAATACTCAAGATTTCAAGGGCTAGAATGCAAATATCTAAAAATTGAGGGATCATTTTGTAAATAAATAAAAGAGAAGTTAGTGGAGAAATTAGAAAAAGAAAAGATGTCTTCCACTAAATAAAAAAAATGGATGGTCCTCCACCACAAAAAAAGATGTTTTCCATTAAGAGAAAAAGAAAGAAAAAAGAAGAAAAAAGAAGTTAGTGGAAAAATTAGAAAAAAAAAGATGTCTTCCACTAAATAAAAAATGGATGGTCCTCCACCACAAAAAAAAGATGTCTTCCATTAAGAGAAAAAGAAAGAAAAAAAGAATAAAATAGAAGTTAGTGGAAAAATTAGAAAAGAAAAAGATGTCTTCCATTAAGAGAAAAAGAGGAAAAAAGAAAAAAAAAGAAAGAAAAGAGAAGTTAGTGGCAAAATTAGAAAAAAACAAAGATGTATTCCACTAAAATAAAAAAAATAAAAAGAAAGAAGGGAGGAGGCCTATAAGTTGGTGGTCTTGAGCAAATTTTGAAAAAAGACCCAAGAAGAGGGAGGATTCATTTTTGAAGAGAATTTCACAAGACATAAGAGAAAGATTGAGATTTTGAGAGAAAAAAATGAGAGTGATCTTTAAAAAAAAAACAAGAGAAAAGGGAGGCGAGTTGGAGAAAGCATCACGCATGTAATTTTCACCGTTGGATTGCCTTCAATTTTTGATATGTTGTAGCTGACATCGAAACGATTCCAACGGTACCAAGATTGTCCAAATCAGACAAGATCTCACCGTTGGATGTTGCCGAGAAGTTCACCTCTACCGACCGTCATTCATCTTCAATATTCGGTTGTATTCTGTTCATTCCTTTTTCATATAAATTTCTTTGTCAGCTTGTTTTGAATTTTTGATATATCACAGCTGACGCCAAGACGATTCCAACGATATCAAGATCGCTCAAATCTGACAATATATCACCGTTCGATGTCGCCCGGAAATTCAGCCACCTGCCGATCATCCCAATCTCGAGTTGCATTCTGTTCGTACATTTTTCATATAATTTTCACCGTTGGATCATTTTTAATTTTTGATATGTTGTAGTTGACATCGATATGATTCCAACGGTACCAAGATCACCCAAATCGGAAAAGATCTCACCGTTGAATGTTAGCGGGAAGTTCTCGACCGTCGGTGGTTCTAAAAAATAAAATAAAATAACAGAAATTTTCTAAAAAAGAAATTTAAAAAATGTTAAAAAAATCCTAAAAAATCCAAAAAAATTTCAAAAGCCTCCAAAATTAGAAAACGGTCTTTAAAATCGACCAATCCAATTTTCGGTGGGTTCGTGCTTTTAATTTTTCAAAAGGACGATTTTGCCCTTTATGGAAAATCGTCTAAAAAAATTCTATAAAATTAGAGGAAAATGGGAAAGGATCCATTTTGATTGGATAATGTCATATTTCATGATATTGGTCCTGATTTTTCCTGAAATGATGGTTTTGCCCCTCAAAAAACAAATCATTTCAAAAATTCCAAAAAATGCACCTTTTGAAATTCAATTGGAGTTTCATTCAAAATCGCCAAATCAAGCATTTTTCATGAAATCGGTACCCAAAGGGCATTAATTGAAGAATTAATGTAATCAAGTCTCAAACTTAAAATCTCTGGTTTGCTGAAGTAATTTAGTTCTCCCACTAAATTACTTAGTTTTCTAATCAACCTACCAAAAAATGATTAGTGGTGACTCCTTGATAAATCTTATTTCTGAAATTGAACCTAAGTTGCGACTTGGTAGAACTTAGGAGAGTTCGCGCTAAATTAATCAATCTAATTAATTAATTTGGCAATCCATTAACCTGAAATCGTAAAATTGATTTTTAGGTGGCGACAGGAATCAGTTGCAGAAATGTCGCTAGAAGGACAGACAACCAGTGTACGTCACTAAGTAAGACGTGAGTAGAAAGTTACCGAAATGCCCCCGGTAAATGCTCAGTCCTTAGAATTAGACTAAATAGAATTATTTTGGGATGAACGCGATAGAACGGTACCAATTCCAGTTTGAAATTTGTTCGCGCTCGGGACTCGATCGGTGCATTTGGCATGCATCCCGAGGTGAAGTCACATCGATTGTCACATCGATCAAATGTCAAATCAATCAATCGAGGTTTCAATCACACAATTCTCAAGGTTGTGAATGAAGGTACACATCAAGTACATCCTTCATATTACAAACCCCATACCTACCCCACTAGCACTTATTATTCTTGAATTTCCCTTAGTATAATCTCCTTTCTCTTCCCTACCCCTCCATTCAACCAACCACCATCATCTCCCCCCTTCTTCTTCTTCTTCTTCTTCTTCTCCTCCTCCTCCTCCTCCTCCTCCTTCCTTTCCTCTTCGTTCGTTCGTCGAAGCCATCCAACCGCCGTCCATTCGCCCCATTCCACCGTTGCACCGCCACCACCAACCGCTTACTCATCTTGGTAAGCCCCCTTGTCCCCCTCCTCGTCATTCTTGTGGCCTTAGAAGCCACCATGAATCCCAAACAGACCCTAACCTCCCTCCCTCTCTCGGTTTTTACGTGCAGCCGCTTAAATCGTCTCTACCGTCGCCATTGCACCGCCACCGTCCGTCACCCCACACGACCATCCTTACCTTGGCAAGTCTTCCAACGCCCATCCTCTTCAGTTTTGCAGCTTGACTCTTTCATATGAGACCCCAACCAGACCTGTTTGTGCTTCGTCATTTATCGTCGTTGTTGCACCGTTAAAGCTAGCGTTGCCCAATCTAGTTCCACTCATTTCCCAAGCCACTCTAACACTTAGGACTACTGTTTTTAGGTCCAAGGGGCCCTCCTAAGTCGCCGGAACAGCTCTTGCCGTCGCCCCTCCTCCCGTCAGCCGTGAGCCTCCAAATGGCCTCTCAGCGTCCTCGCCGTCATCGTTGCTAATTCCAGCCTATATTTGGCAAGCAATAGCACTAATTGCAGCTTAGGAATGATGTATATGTATGTGGTTAGGCTGTAGGGTGGATTGGCGTTTGCAATTTGTATAGAAAATGTGTAAAATCATTAGACTAACTAAGACCGGTTTATGGTGTTTAAGCAAGATGGGCTAATTGTGGGCTTGGTAGCTTTAAATTGGGTTTGGGCATGTCATTTATAGGCTATGGTGATGGGTTTTGGCATGAAATAGAGGGCTCAAAGGTGTTAAATGGGCTTGGGGTTCGTTTTGGACTAAATTAATCAAATTGGGCTTAATGGGCTAGGTTATTTCCTCGTGAGCTTGGGCTTGAATGTGATTATCTAAGTCTAATGGGCTGGAATTAATGGTTTGGGCGTGCAAATGAGGGGCTAATGGTAGTAATTGGGCTTGGGGTTCAATTTGGGCCAAAATAATCAAGATAGGCTTAACGGGCTTAGGTTGTTTGTTGGGCCATAGGCCTTAGACGTGAATTGTAATATCTAATGGGTCATCTCAAGACATGTTACTAACAATCAACTATGGGCTTAAGGAGTGGTGATGGGCCACGATTTCAGTTGAGCTTAATTTGGACTAATAGACTTAAATTAGGGCCATGTAGACCTTGGGCTTGAACTTGAACCTTGCGATCCACCCAGGATAACTTAAATTCAATCTAAAGAAACATTTAATGGGCCGGGTACGAACCATAGATTAAAGTTAAGGGTTGGATTTGAATTGGACTAATGGACCTTAATCGGGCTTAAGACTCCAATCGAATCAATTTCTGGGACAAATGGGGTTATCTTAAGGAACACAATTTGATAAGCTATACGTATTGAATTTGGAAAGAAGCCTTATGGGTCTTAGCAAAAAAAGTGTACCGTGAGACAAGGTCCAAGTCTGAATGCAGGAATATCGATTGGATAGGATAGGGTACTAGCCTAAGACCCCTTTGATAGAATTTGCGCGCAAGGCACATAAACGACTCAGGGTTATATATTGTATACGCTAATTGAAATGTTGTGACTAAAGGTCGTATTGTCATGTTATGCTTGTGTATATATTCATTACTTAAGAACGTCAGAATTGTGCCCTACAATATGTGTGGCGTGTCTGGATTGAAAATGATTGCAAGCACGACACGTGTCACTGAGCGGAGTGACAAGGGGAGGTTGGCCCTGAGGTGTGTTTACGCGAGGAAGTTGGAGAGATAAGCGTGTCAACCTGAGGCGTATCACACGCGGGTTGGGACACGAGCCTAATGCGTACGAAACGCGGGCTGGATCTATCTAGGTCATATTTGTTTGGCTATTTGTGTACTTGGCATTTCATACTTTATTTGAAGCGTCGGTTGTTTGATTGTCATCTCCTGCATGTGACCCATATTCCTCGCTAGTTTATGATTACTGGTAGACCGACCCTTGTCCCGACAACTGTTGTCCATCTTTTGAGAGGAAACCCTATAGGGGGTGACTAGTAAACCCTAGACTCGTGGTTAGGGCCGAAGTTGCTACTATACTTTATCCTACGCTAGGATTAGTGGTGAGCTTATTGAATCCTCGACTCACTGGCATTGGCTGCCAACATTTCAGATCCTAGAACCCAGTAATGGCTGCACCCCCAGTACTTTTTGGACTCCCAGTGTAGGTCGAGACCGAGGTCACCCACTATGTGGATGAGAACGCTATGCTCTGGATCAGGCATATGACTACTATTTGGGTGGATGAGGGTAGTCCCATTTTTATTCCCCATAGATACGAGGCATGGATGATTGAAAGAGAGTTTGGCTTCGAGGGACCCATCCGATCTTTTGATGTCCCTATTCCCAAGGAGTAGGGGTGAGCATAGGTTCCCGGTAGAACCCAGAATCGGAGAACCGAATCGGTGGTTCCGGTTCGGTTCCAGGTTCTAATAGGTTAAGGTCCAGTTCCCGGTTCTGAATTTTAAAGAACCGGCGGTTCCGGTTCCCGGTTCTACCCTGGAACCGAACCGGAACCAGAACCAGTTTTTTTAATAAACCCTAATGTTCCTTCTTACTTTGTTCTTCAGCGTTATTCCTTTCCTTCTTCTCAGACTTTGGAGAATTCGACAATCGACACACCCTCTTCGACGCCATCATCGACCTCTCCTTGGAACTTCTCGAACTTGGCATGTGCTTCGAAGGTGTGTCAATCTCTGCGAGAAAGAGCAACTGGGAAGCGAAGAGGCCATGGGAATGGATTTTGCCTCTCTTCTTCAATTTCGTGCCCCCTTTCCCTCCTTGCGACTAAACCAGAGAACCAAGACTCGCCATTGAACCAGAGAACCAGCACTCGCGACTGAGGTGATCGATCTGGCTCTCTCTCTCACTCGCTTTCTCCTTCTCCTTCTCTTTCCTCGTCCTCTGTCTGTATCTTATTTTTTCCCTGCTTCTGATTTCAATTATAGAGAAAGGCGCTGAGTGCTCTGTGAGAGAGAAATTGGTGGGGAAGGAAGGAGAATCCACCGGGAGATCGAAGGGGAAGATCTTCTGCTAGAGTCCAGTCGCTATCTTACTACCATTCGCCACCGATCAAGGCCTCAGCAGGTTATTTTTCACTCGGTCCCCCTCTGTGCTTTGTTTATGAGCTTTTAAGCTCGCCCGGCCGAGATCGTAGGTTTCCTTGGTCTGGTGAGCCTTCTCGCTAGTCTGATTTTTGAAAGGATCTGTCTGGTTGCGGAAACTTAATTTTCTGATTGCTAAACATAGTTTTTCGAAGGTTTTGGATGGCCTCTCTTGGACTTTACGACAGTTATGTTATTAGGTTTATGCTTCTTTGATCATTTTTTGACTTAATCAATTGATGGATTTAATTGTTTCCTAACTGATTTTGGATTTTGTGATTCAGTTCGATTGGCAGTGGCTTCTTTCCTCTTGGAGTGATCTACTCTCGTGAAGATGTTGTCTAAGGATGGACGATAAATAAGGTGAAACTGTTCAGTTGGTTACATGAGATAAGACATTTCTTAGAGGACTAATGGCCTCTTTTGCAGTTCTTCTTTGGTTGAGTTGATGAGCTAGGCACTGAAACCTTCTGGGCACTTACCAGTTTTGATTGAAATTTGTTCTTTCAGTTTATCATCTTTGGGAAGAGGGGAGATTATTATTGTCTAGTTCTAATCTTTTTACAGGCTGAGGTTTTGCTAGATTTATGAGGTGGCGACCTGCATTTTTTCTGTGGGGCTGAGTTTTTTGAAACCCGGTTAAGCTACTGCTTCTTGGATTCTAGACAGTTAGTAGTTTGAATGAAGTTTGTTCTCCTGTTCTGTTGTTTTCGAGATATGAGAATTCTCTTTCTTCGCAGGTTAGAGTTAGTCCATGCAATACTTTTGCCTCATCCAGTTTAATCTGCAGTGTCTGTGATGGTTCTTTCTAGCTGCATAAGCATTATTTCATTGGAACTACCTTTTTCTTTGGCCACTTATGTGAGTATTTGTTGTTTTTGGAAGATCAATGATTGTTGCTCCCTTCCTTTGTAGGTATTGTTTGAGTTTGGCAAGCTCTTGGGGTCCACATGAGCCCATTTGATATTTTACGTAGATAGTTTATGTAGGATTTTTTCGTCATTGTATCCTTGTGGTAGATTGTTGATAGATCTATGACATAACTATTATGACTTCCATTTGAGGACTCAGCATAGAGTGGAGTACAGCTACAGCAATAGTGGATGAGGCCCATTTCTAAGTATCAACTCTTGGTGATGTAAAGCTTGTATGAATTCATTTGACATAACTATCATAATTTTTATCGTAAGCCTTGTGGATTTTTTTGGGATTAATTTTGGTTGCCTAGTTAGGTTTCTACGATCCTGTTTTAGATATACTTCTTGAGGATTCATGCTTTTGGACTTTTTTTTCTAGTCACCGGGGAGTCTTAACACATTGGATTAGCAAGCTCTCATCATTGGTTGTATTAATCTCTCACTATTCTGTTCGTTCGCTCTCTTGCATGAAAGCCTCTGCGAGATCGTCTCAGAGGAGAGTTGCGTTGTCAACCCTTCTTTTGTTTCTATTGCTCAATGGATTGTTGATGAGGCTATTGTTCTCTCGGTATGACTTTTGAAGCATCTGGCTAGTTGCAGAAATCTAATTTCTTCTTGAGGGGATTCCGAAAGTTTACACTCCTTCTTGATCGTTTATTGATTCATTGATCGATCGCGTTCACTTGCTCTACCAACTTTTGAGTTCATGTTATATGTGAGTTTTTCTAATAATTGATGTTTATTAAGTGTTCTTAGTGAAATTAATAGGTTCTCGAGTACCCTGGAACCGGACCCTGGAACCTGTGACAGGGTAGATTCCAAGTTCCAAGATATACAGGGTAGGTTCTAGGTTCCAAAAAATGAGGAACCTGTACTAGCGGGTAGGTTCCAGGTTCAAAGTGGAACCTACCCGGAACCTGGAACCGCTCATCCCTACCGAGAAGGATGACCCACACTTCTCCGGCCCGTCACCTATGGAGGAGAGATTATCAACCCAGAGCCAATAGAGGAGCTCCCATCACCTGGACAGACTATGATCGATGGCCACGCCGCGGGCGACCCCATGGATACCAAGCCGTCCTCTCTAGAGTTAAAGGAGGATCCAGAGGAATTCCCGGAGCAGTCTGATGGGAGTGATATCGAGTAGGACCAGATGGTAGACTCTAGGTAGGGTGGTCCGACTGAGCGTAGACTTTTGGTGATGTATTTTGATGCCCTCTTTTGGTGGTCTATATCTAACGCTCCATTGTGTGTGTGTGTATATATATGTTATGGGATTGACCGATATCGTTGACTGTTTTCCTTATACCTTCTACCCTAATATCGTATGTGTGTTTTGCATGGGTTTGGCAATAGCTTCCGCAGGGTTTTGGTTGGACGATGTGTCATCTGGTTGCGATGGAATTTTCTAGGCTGTCGCATATCATGGACCGGGCGAACGCGCGCTTATTCGAGTAATGAACGGGATGTCGCGAGCTCATGGGTTTCGAGGCGTAACACAATCACATAGAGGTCACCTTCTCTCTTGTGTGCCATCTGGAAGTATGAGAAGATTCGGACCTTGTAAAATCTTCAACCCGATTAATCTTTACAAGGAGGGTGTCATTCTAGGACTTGGATGGAACCAGAAAATCTGCAGAAGCTCAAACTTGAATTGTTATACTAAAGCGGAAAGAGCTAGAAGATTTTTGACATTTTGAATATATCAAGTTTTCAAAATGAGTCATGCTCCTGCGAGCCATGAAGAAGTATTTCAATAAATGCGATGGGATATAAGATAATTACCCAAGACATCTTGCAGCATACGTGCATGATCACCAGATGAGTTCGACCAGTCGTATCAATTGGAGTATACTTATCGGAGAGGACTTCTCACGATATCAATTCTTGAGAGATTTTACCTTCTTTTTGAGGAGGGTTTCTAACGACACTCAAACTTTCACTCGAACTCTATGTCCGGAATTTCGAGACTATTTGCAGTGTATACGATTTGATCGATCAGAGAAGGTCTTGTAAGAGACCGTAACGTAGGCTTGGTTAAAGGCTTATGCAACAGATGTGCACTTTGAGACTTAGAAATGAATCAAATTTTAAAAGCATTTTCTTCAGGTTTACAAGTCAAGAATCTCGAAGATCAGATGAGACAAGATTGTGCTTAGTCTTTTAGACAGCAGCTTTTTCTAAAATCCTGTGTTAACTCGAAATGTCTCAATTGGGAGAGGCTTTCGGGTATATTGTAATGTTGGTTTAGGGTAGGCTCGAAAAAGCCATTTTCAGAACGAGGGGTATGGTAGGTTGATGATCACCTTGTATCATTTATCAATTGTCATAGCTGCTTGGGGGTAAATCCATATCTTAGAGCCACAAAAGCTCTCCGGATGCTTGTCCTTAATTAAGCGCGAGGCTTTTTTTGCCTTTATTACATACCTATCAATGGATTTTCCTTTTGACACTCTATACTCTGAGTATCATGGCTTTGTTCCTATGAAGGGTTTTGGCCTTGCTTTTACCAGGCACTTTACTTTTATCAGCTCTATTGCTTTTTGACATTCTCATTGCATTTTTTTACCTCTTTTTTTAGTATAATGATGGGCTTTGGTCAGCCCAATGATCTTTTCAAATTGAGTGTAGGAAATTGTTTCACTTATGACCTTACTTCTTGTTGATAACTCATGTGTATTGCCCTAGTGTAGGGAAGTGATCACCAATTGGGTTTAGAAATGAAAATTTAAAGGCTCAAATTAGCTCATCAAAAGATAACGTGTGTAGAATAGAGAAATGCTCTCCTTTACTTTGATGTTTCAAACGTTCACGAGAGGTCACTTGAAGTTACCACAAAAAGTTTGATGCAAATTTTCGCAATAAAGTCTCACCTTGATCTTTTCTCTAAGGGATCAACCAATAAACCTCTAGATTGCCTTAGCGTGGGGTGGTTCTTGACAGGGTTGTTTTTGAATTCTCCATTTACAGGCTCAAATAGGCTTGCAAGGGATTATCATGTGTTTAGGATAAAGAAATGAACATGCCTCTCATCATTTCAATCTATGTAATCACTGCAAATAGTCCCTACGTTCACGGACAAAGGTTTTTACCTCGCCTCTCCTTCACTCATTCTCTTAAGTGTGTAAGGACGTGTTTGGTCGTGGCTGGCCTCTCATATTTTGGTTTACTCCAGTATGATAGGTCTAATTATTCTCTTTTGGAAATTCATTTCAATTTCATAAAAAATTAGCCCTTACAAGGGATTCATGACTCATGCAAGTGACAGATTTTCCTGGGTAACTTCGAAGATTTTTTGAACGGGAATGAAGATGAAGTTATTTCATGAATTCCCATCAATAATACGATTTGATGATCATCATAGTAAAGTTTTAGGGTAAGGGATACCCGAAAAAAGTAAAAATGCTTCAGGAGTTAGCGTCCACTCTCGCATTAAGAAACTAGAACGATATAACTTTTACCCTGGATTATGAACTAGGCGCACTGATAGGCAAGCTTCATCGTGGACCTCCTTTCTTCGTAATCCTCCGGTCTGGAAAAGGTCATTTGAGTTGTTTCCTCCATCTAGGAATTCCTCTCAGACTTGTAATACAGTGAAAGTAATGCTAGTGTATGCATGTATGCATGGTGTGCATGTAATGGTCCTCAATATGGTTCAGACATTTATGAAGTATAAGAACTGATCAAATCCTTGTCTTATTCAAGGGTGGTATTTCTTGACAGCATCTGCATTTACAAGGTTTGTCAATTCCTCTCCATCCATATTCACGAGAATCAAAGCACCGCCACGTAAAATTTTCTGTACCAAGTACGAACCCTCATAATTCGGTACGAACTTGCCTTCGGTATGGGGAATGTTGGGGAGCACCATTTTCACAACTAAATCTCCGGCTGTAAAGCTTCTAGGTCTTACTTTGCGGTTGAATGACTTAGCTACCTGCTTTTGATATGCCTGTCCATGACAGATAACCTTCAGTCGCTTTTTATCGATCAGGTTTAGTTGCTCATGTCTCTGCTAAATCCACTCAGTCTCTAAAAGTTCGGTTTGGGCTAATATTTATAAGGAAAGGATTTGAACTTCTACAGGGAGGATGACTTCCATGCTGTATACTAGCGAATAGGGTGTTACCCTGGTTGAAGTCCGAATCGAAGTTCGGTATGCCATTAACGCATATGGAAACCTCTTATGCCAATCTCAAAAGTTCTCTCCAGTCTTGGCCAAGATTTTCTTGAGGTTCTTGTTCACCGCTTCTACAGCTCCATTCATTTACGAGCGGTAGCAAGAAGAGTTAAGGTGTCTAATCTTGAACCGATCCAAAAGGTCGCCCACTACCTTGTGATTTAGATTGGATCTATTGTCCGTAATAATAGCCTGGGGTGTCCAGTACCTTGCGATGATATCTCATTTAATAAACCTTGCAATGCTCTTGGTTGTGACGTTGACGTATGAATTGGCTTCGATTCGCTTGGTGAAGTAATCGATTGTCACCAAGATAAAACGGTGTTCGTTTAAAGCGTTAGGGTTAATTGGCCCGATCATGTCGATCTCCTACATAGAAAATGGCTAAGCTTCACACATTTGATGAAATTCATTTGGGGAAGCATTAATCTTGTCTTCGTATACCTAACACTGATAACAAGATCTCACGTGCCGATTGCAATCTGACTCCAAGATCATCCAATAATAATCGAGTCTCATAATCTTCTTAGCAAGGAGGTGCCCATTCATTTGTGGTCCACATTCCCCTTTATGAATCTCCTTCATAAGCAAGTTTGCTTCTTTAGTGTCTACGCACCTTAATAGGACTGAATCAAATGACTTCTTGTACAGCGTCTGACTACTGAGAAAAACTTTTGTGGCCATCTTGGCTATATACTTTTTTATCTCCTATCTAGCTCTCTGAAGGATATTCTCCCTTCAGCAGGTAATTCTTTATGTCATGATATCAACGTTGGTCATCAAATCCTTCTTCGATCACCATGCAGTAAGCTGGTTGTTTGATAATGTTGACTCTCAATGGCTCGATGTCTAAGCCTTCCGTCACTTGCAGCATGGACGACAGAGTGGTCAAGACATCTGCAATGTGATTCTAAGTTCTCGACAGGTATTCAAAATTGATCTCTTCAAACTCCTCAATCATTTCCCCTAGGAACCTGTGATAAGGGATGAGCTTAAAGTTTTTGATTTTTTATTCACCTTGAGTCTGCAAGATAATTAGCATGGAGTCTCCATATACTTGCAGTTTCTTTACTTTCATAATGAGGGCCAACTACAGTCCTAGGATACAGGCTTCATACTCGGAAATATTATTGGCGCACGAAAATGCCAGTTTTGCAGTGAGTGGATAATGTTGTCCTTTAGGAAATATTAGAATTGCCCCAGTTTCAGACCCCGCAAGGTTTACGGCACCATCAAAATACATTGTCCATTTATCCTCGGACAAATTTGAGATATGATCCTCCGGCTTCTCATCACTCGGAATACTGAGTCCTTAGGCATTTTCGACTAGCATATCTGCTATGGCTCGTCCCATGACGGATTTTTGAGTTGAACTTCTAATGTCAAATTCTAATAATAAGACCTGCCATTTAGCTAGTTTCCCAATTAAGGCTGGTTTTTCTAGGATACTTTATTGAGTCGCTCTCTGTAACTAGCTGATGTGGTGATAAAGGGTATATTGCCTCAACATGTATAGCACTCATACCATGCAACACAAGTCTTCTCGACTGTGGGATAATTCATTTTCGATGCGGTGAGTTTCTTGCTTAGATAATAAATTGCCCACTCCTTGCTATCTTTAGGGCTTGTTTAGGCTATCATAGCCCCTAAGGATTCATGATGAATAGTAAGATACAAGGTTAATGGAGAAACCGCCATGGGAGGCACCAAAACTAGTGTCAAGATGAGGCAACTTTTAATCTTTTCCAGTGCTTGGTGACATTCGAAATCCCATTTCATCTTGGCTCATTTCTTTAGCAGCTTAAAGAATGGTTTCGCAACGTTAGAGAGTTGACAAATAAACCTGGCGATGTAGTTTAACCTCCCTAGCAAACTCTTCACTTTCTTGATATCGTGGGTATGTCCAAGTCTAATATCACCTTGACTTTAGAATGGTCGATTTCAACTTCTCGGTTGCTTATCATGAACCCAAGAAGTTTCTTGATCGTGCCCCAAATATGCACTTAGTGGGGTTTAGCTTCAATCTATATTTCCGAAGCCGTTATTGACACTTGATTTTTAAGCATATTTTCTCTTTAAAATTCATAAAAAAAAATTCATAAAAATTCATAAAATTAAAAGAAGAGTTAGTGTAGTTTTACATTAAAATCTCAAGAACTAGAGTGCAAATACCTAAGACTTGAGGGATTATTTTGTAAATAACTAAAAAAAGAGTTAGTGTAGAAATTAGAATAGAGAAGGGAAGATGGAGAAGAATCGATGGAGAAAATAAAATTAGAATAGAGAAGGGAAGATGGAGAAGAATAGATGAAGAAAATAAGATAAGAATAGAGAAGGGAAGATGGAGATGAAGAAGAGTTAGTAGAATGGGAGATAGATATAGAAAAGGGAAGATGAAGATGAAGAGGAGTTAATGGAGAAATTAGAATGTGAGATAGATATGGAGAAAGGAAGATGAAGATGAAGAAGCGTCAGTGAAGATATTAGAATGGGAGATAGAGTTAGTGGAGAAATTAGAATGGGAGATAAATGAGTGGATTATAAAAGGAGGAAGAAGATAGCTTGGAGGGGGATTTTTTTTTTAGAGAGAAAATTTTAGATGTTTGAGAGGGTTTTGAAAGATTGAAGAAAAATTAAAAAGAAAGAAAATATCAAAAAGAGAGAGAGAGAGAGAGAGAGAGAGAGAGAGAGAGAATTCTTTTTCAGTCCTATTGAGATATGTAAACGCTAAAGAAGCAACTATACTCATGAAGGAAATTCATAAAGGGATATGCGGTCCTTATATGAACGGCCACCTCCTCATAAGGAAAATCATGCGACTTGGTTATCATTGGATGACCATGGAAGCGGACTGCAACCAACATATAAGGTCCTGTCATTAATGCCGGTATATGGCGACAGAATCAACGCACCCCCGAATGAGCTCCACCAGATGTCGGAGGCTTGACCATTCGCCATGTGGGGGATAGACATGATTGGTCTTATTCACCCTAGCGCTTCTAATGGGCACCGCTTCATCCTGGTGGCAATCAACTATTTTACGAAGTGGATCGAAGCAAACTCATATGCAAATGTCACAGCAAAGAATGTGACCAGGTTCATCAGAAGGGATATCATCTCCCGATATGGGACCTCTCAAGTGATAATCATAGATAATGGCTCTAATTTGAACAATAAGATAGTCGATGGTCCGCTATAAGCTTCAACATTCGACATCTTAATTCGTCTCCCTATCGTTCAGAAATGAATGAAGCTGTGAAGGCGGCAAATAAGAACATCAAGAAAATCCTGACAAAAACCGCAGAGAATTACAGAGACTAGCATGAGAGACTGCTGTACGCGTTGATGGCATATCGAATTTCGATACGAACCTCGACTGGGGCATCCCCATATTCCCTAGTTTACGGTATGGAGGCAGTTCTACTGGTAGAGGTTGAAATCCCCTATCTAAGGATCTTGTCCCAAGTCAAAATCTTCGAAGTTGAGAGGATGCAACAGAGATATGAGCAGTTGAACCCGATCAACGAAAGGCGTCTAAGGGCAATATGTCACGGTCAGAGCTACCAGAGAAGAGTTGCTAAAGCGTTCAATCGAAAAGTCAAGCCCAGGAATTTTGAAGTAGAAGATCTGGTAGTGAAAAAGACACTTCCAAATGTTTCTCATCTCGAGGGCAAGTTTACCCCAAATTATGAGGGTCCTTATGTTGTCAAAAAGGTCCTTCCTGAGGGAGCCTTGATTCTTGTAAATATGGATGGGAAAGAGTTAGGATATCCTGTAAATACGGATGCAGTTAAGTAGTATCATCCTTGAAATGAAAGCAGGAGCTAGTTTAGCTACCTTTTGGATAATTTGAGTTACTTTAGGACTATTATATGTATTCATGCATACACTCATTTGTTTCATGTAATCCTACGTTCAAGGAAAGCTCCCGAATCAACAAGCCACCAAAGCCATTATTGAGGGTCTCACTGATGCGGATTTACTGGAATAGGTGAAACGTATTCGTTCTAATGATATCCCCTAATATGGTACTTTTCTCAAGTGAATCCATTTCTCTGATAGGAAATCGGCGGTGATTAGCCAGAGTCGGAGAGAGGCATTTGATCGATGACCATGACGGTTGTTAACATTAAACAAGTCCAAATGCTCCTTCACCCATGCATTTCATTGTGTATGGGCAAAGTCAGGGACAAGCCACTTCTCGACTTAAGGAGCTGACTTTTAATTTGCTCAATCCACTTACATATCCATGGGCAATTCAAATTCTCCCATTCTTGAGAACTTTCTTTCATACTTGCACATTCTGTAAACACGTGTGATGCTAAAAACTGTCACATCAATATTGTGTTTACACATTCCATGGTTTACGCATGACTATTCTGCATGTTTAATTTGTCAATTTTGACTTGGAGCATAAACTGTACATAATGCATCGAATGTGTAGAATGGGGCATGACAGGATGATAAAAAGCAAGTCATCTCCACACAATGTCCTACATTTTAAGCCACAGTGAGTCGTGTGCTAAATAGATTCTGCATTCCTTAAGACAATGGGTTTTCTCGCAAAAGGTACGATAGCCGAAGGGAAGGAGGCGATCACTTCTCTATCATAAACACTACAGGTGACCATTAATAACCCATTTGAGTGGCGGTGTCATTTCATAATCCCTGTCAAGAATCACCCCTACTTCGAGGCCAAATGGAGGTAGTGCCAACAGCAGCAGGAGATAAATGGTTAGAAATTTTCTTGCCCGGATTAACATCAATTTTCAAGTGTTTCTTTGCTTTCAACTTCGTACAATAATTCAAGTATTTTAGGACGACGAAAAGCATTCGTTTCTTTATCCGATACACTTTTAATCTTTGCATCACCTAATTGAGCCTGTATATTCGTTTCTTAAAACCTTGTTGGTGATCATTGTTCATTCCAAGATGAAGGTGGCGCCACCTCAAAGCAGAAGAGCTCAGGAGAAGTAAGTCTACATGGAGTTCCTAAGTTACTCTTCAAGTGTACTAGATCTTGGGTATGCATGTATATACGACACAATCCTTGGAAGATTCACTCAAAAGAAAAAAAAAGAGAAGAAGAAGAAAAACTAGTCCCTAGGCATAAAAAAAACAAAGCATCGGTCAAAAGCAAGACCAATGCCCATTCAAATCATTGTTCATTTTTGAATGCCTTTGAAAACTTAGTGAAAACATATTGTCTCCTTCTGTAAATCCCTAATGAGATCTAGTTGCAAAAGAAAACTCTTCGAATTGCAAAATATACTCAGTTGAAGTTTATACCGTTCAGTAGCGACGACGGTATCAACAGAAGTTGACACTACTCTCAGCAGACATTGGCATCATTCTCAGACAATGATGGCGTGATAAAGATGCGATGATCACCAATGTCAAACCCACCTGATATATTTTTTGAGCCAAAATAAGCCTTTTATTTCCTTGGTCCCCAATCCCAACCTATGTTACAACCCGTGAAAGTCTTTTCTGATTAAGGCGCTTGAATTAACGTAGAGTTGAATGATTTTAAGCAACGCTCGAAAAGGTACGAGCAAGATTATTTCTCTCTCATTTTGGTAGGATTTTTTACTTGTAAACCCAAAGCAGAAGATGAAGACTTTTTTTTGTTAATTACCTTGGCTCAAAAGAGTCCCCTTTTGTAAGCCTTTGGCCCAACCTACATTATAGTCCTTATCAAGACCTCCGAATCGACTAAATCGTACAAATTACGAGATTACTCAGACCCTTGTTGAATGCGATGATAGTGAGATTGAGTGATTTCTTTTCAATCCTGCAACCAAGATAAACAGCCTTTTCAGACTGAAGTCTCTCATTCATATTACATTCGAGGTGTTCATACTACGATAACCTCCTTGGACAGAATTGGTAATGTAAACTTGATAGAATAGTTATGCATGATCCACATTTTGATTAATTGCATCATGAGTTATTACACAAACTGTTTCTAATCATTGCAAATTTAGCTGAATAGTTTTGCGTGAACTGATGAACTCATTGATGAAAACGCTTACACATGTTACCTCTGACACTCCCTGGCAGATAGCACATTCTTGATGTTCGAGTCACCTCCCAAGGTCTCGAGATTCATATGGCGATTATTGAATGAACAAGCCTAGTTGTCAAGGAACCACCAAGCGTTTCTTCCAAATCCTCATGTAAGTATGTCTTCAACCTCAACCTTTCAAGAGAATGAATTCTGACGATTGTCAAGGTGCTTGAATCCATTGTAGCATATACAGGTATCCACCTTCTTCGATGAAGCATGACCAGTATCAAAAATAGAAATATTAAAGACATTTTGATCTCTGCCTCTTTGGCTCATTCCTAAAGCGACAGGAGAATATAACCCGGGTTTGAGCTTCTGCAGGATTTTTGGTCTCCCCATATCTTAGAATGGCACACTTCAAGGTAAGTTAAATCGGGTTTGAGCTTCTGCAGGATTCTTGGTCACCCTAAATCCTAGAATGGCACCCTTCATGGTAAGTTAAATTGGGTTTGAGCTTCTGCAGAATTCCTGATCCCCCCAGGTCCCATAATAGCGCCCTTCGAGGATGATCCACTTTTAAGGCCTGAGTTGTAGGCACCACATAGACGAGCCCTTCTTCTAGGGTATGCTATCTCTGGAGCCCTTCCATTGGAAATCCCTATACGGAACGGTCCATTTTCAAGTCCTGAGTTACAAGCACCACATAGACGAGCGCTTTTTGTAAGATATGCTATCTCTGGAGCCCTTCCATTGGAAACCCCAATATAAAACGGTCCATTTTCCAGTCTTGAGTTGCAAGCACATATGAACGAGCCCTTTTAATAAGGTATGCAATCTCTGGAGCCCTTCCGTTGGAAACCCCAATACGGAACAATCCATTTTCAAAAGTCCTCCTTACATGCACAAAAGTCCTTCTTACAAGTACAAAAGTCCTTCCTACAGGTACCAAGTCCTTTCTACAGGCACCAAGTCCTTCTTACAGGCATTTTCTTTGATAAAACCCGACATCAGGTAAACCGATTAGTAGAATCCTTTCATCAAGATTCTATCATGGTACGACCCACCATACGGGTCAAAATGCAAGCGAATCCTCTAAATAGAATAGATCGCCACTAGAGTCCTTTCATTAGGAACTCTACCATGGGTTGAACTAGCATACGGGCCAAAGCTCAACCTCCCCGAAGTATCCTCAAAATGAATCTTTGCAAAGAGCATATTCATGTCAGGCAACAGCCATACGACAGGTAATTAAGTGCTAGGAAAACTCTCTCTCTATCTCTCTTTCACTTCATGAGAGCCTCCCCAAGCCGAGCTTGAATCAGAATTTACACAGAAAGATAGTGGTGATCAAATGTCACAACTCTTTCTATTTCCCTAGGTTGAGTCGATTAGGATTTAGGTGTCATCTCGTCCTTGAAATGAACCTCTATCGAGCTTCCTTTTAAAGAGGGGTAACCGTTGATACAAGAAAAATATTATATACTTTCCCAAGAAATTTTTCAGTATTTTTATTTTCAAAAATTAAAGAAAATAAAAAAATAAGAAAATGAAAAAAAAAATCAACTTTGGAAGCCTTGGCCAAGCCTAGGGAACCATTTTTTAACAAAAATAATTTTTTTTATATTTTTTTTATTTTTAATAATTTCAAAAAATACAAAAAACTTGAAAATTTGGAAAAACAAATAACATTTGAGGCCACAAAAATACTTAAAAATAATAAATATTTTTCTTTTAAATCTCTTTTCATGTTGGCCATCACAAATTTGAAAAATTCAATCTAGGGTCATGTATTTCTTCACGAGTATAATATCGAATCGGGCCAAAAAAAATTTAATTTAAGTCAATTTATTTTCATTTTTCACTTTTAAGATTATCCTCTATTAGTCTGAATTTTCATCTTGGCCCAATGTACCCAGAATGATTTAATTTTGTAAAAGGGGCTTAGTTGAATTTTGTATTAAAATCTCAAGAACTAGAGTGCAAATACCTAACACTTGAGGGATTATTTTGTAAATAACTAAAAAAAGAGTTGGTGGAAAAATTAGAATAGAAAAGGGAAGATGGAGAAGAATAGATGGAGAAAATAAGATTAGAATAGATAATGGAAGATGGAGAAAAATAGACGAACAAAATAAGATAAGAATAGAGAATGGAAGATGGAGATGAAGAAGAGTTAGTAGAATAGGAGATAGATATGGAGAAGAGAAGATGAAGATGAAGATGAAGATGAAGAGGAGTTAGTGGAGAAATTAAAATGTGAGATAGAGATGGAGAAAGGAATATGAAGATGAAGAAGCGTTAGTGGAGAAATTAGAATTGAAGATAGAGTTAGTGGAGAAATTAGAATGAGAGATAAATGAGCGGGCTATAAAAGGAGGAAGAGGAGAGCTTAGAGGAGGGATGTTTTTTTTAGAGAGAAAATTTTAGATGTTTAAGAGGGTTTTGGGAGATTGAAGAAAAATTAGAAAGAAACAAAATACCAAAAAGAGAGAAAGAATTCTTTTTCAAAAAAGAATTTTGAAGATGGTGGGAGTTTAAAGCTTGGGGTTATCATCACCAATTCCTTTATCGATAAACACAAATTAGGAGTTCATCCCTGTCGTTCGAGCCGCAATCTTGATCCACAAGGTGTTACGATATCCGAATTTGGCAATCAAATCCGTCAAATTAGGTAACGATCCTAACCATTGAAATTTTCGAGAATTTCATTGTTCAAATGGATTGATTTAAATTTTAATTATGTCATGTCATACTCGTATGTCCCCATATCCACATGTCACATTCGTACTATAATTTTCTGCATTTTTCGCTTAACAAATTCAAACCCTAGAATAGGAAGGCTGACTCACCCGTTGAAGGTTCTATATATATTACCTTTACTTTCTGCAATTTAATTCATGCACCATCAAACCCCAGAATGGGTAGGCCGAGCCAAGGCCGAGCAAAGGCCGAGTTCCTCGTTGGAGGTTCAGTATATACTGCATTTACTTTCTTCAATTTAATTTTTACACCATTAAACCCCAGAAAGGGTAGGCTATGCCAAGACCGAGCCTCCCCTTAGAGGTCCTTTATTTGCTGCATTTATTTTCTGCAATTTAATTTTCTGCACCATTAAACCCCAGAAAGGGCAGGCCAAGCCAAAGCTGGGCCACTCATTGGAGGTCCTTTATTTACTGTCTTTACTTTTTACAATTTAAATTCTTGCACCATCAAACCCCAAAATGGGTAGGCTGAGTCAAGGCCAAGTATATTGTTGGAGATCCTTTATATGCTGCCATTTACTTCCTGCAGTTTAATTTCTACATCATCAAACCCCAGAACGAGTTGGTTAAGCCACCTACTGGAGATTGTAACACTGCAAAAGAAGCCATTAGCTCACTCCCTCTTTCGGCTTCAGGGAATTTTTAATGCTTTGAAAATAACAAAAAATGTCATTCATGTGCATTTCATAGCATAGCTTATATGTATTTTCCCATGCCGCATTTGTATTTATATTGTCATTGATTCGTGTATATTCATCTAAAAAATTCAAAAAGAAAATCTTAAAAACTAGGAAACGGGCCATTTCGATTGGCCAATTCTATTTTTGATGACTTTCCTTCATGATATTTTCAAAATGACGATTTTACCCCCTCATAGGCAAACTATCTTGAAAATTTTCAGAAAGTTCAGATAAATCTCAAAAACTAGAAAACGGGGCCATTTCGACTAGCCAATCCTATTTTTGGATGATTTCCCTTTCAGATATTTTCAAAATTATGATTTTGCCCCTCATAGGCAAATTATCTCGAAAAATTTCAGAAAATGCAGAAAAACCTCAAGAATTAGAAAATGGACCATTTCAACTGGCCAATCCTTTTTTTGATGATTTATCGTATGTCGCGTATGCATGTCCACGTATGCATGATCTGTGTACACATGTTACATACGTATGTCCATGTACATATATTGCATTCGCATGTCATATTCGTACGTCTTCAAATCTACATGTCATATTAGTACGTCTTCGAATCTACACGTCGTATTCATACGTCTTTGAATCCATATAATCGTATTCGTACATATTCATATTCGTCTATCTGTATTCGTATATATACATGCGCATTTCCATGTATATCTATCGCGCTCGCATGTCCATGTTCATGTGATGTATCTGCGTGTCCACGTTTGCATGTAACGTACATTCGCATTTGCATGTCATATTTGTATATCCGTCCTCGCATATTCATGATTGCATGTCCACATTCACATGTATACGTTTGGGTGTCTATATTTGCATATTCGCGTTTTGCTTATCCATGCATCCATTACCATCCATGCAATTCATCTAAAAAGTGAAAATACAAAAAAAAGAACACCTCACTAGAGCTTTAAGAGTAAACCAAGCCTGAGTTACCAAATTAGGATACCCATGAAATTAAGGTACCGAAAGGGCATTGTTTTAATTAACTAGTGTAACTAAGTCCCCGAACTCATAATCTCTAGTTTGTAGAAGTAATTTAGTTCTCCCGCTAATTTACTTAAGTTTCTAATCGACCTACCAAAAATGATTAGTGGTGACTCCAAATTCTAAAATCATTTGAACAAAAACCAAAGTTACAATTCGATAGAACTTGAGAGAGTCCATATTAGGTTAGTCAAATCTAATTAACCTGATAATTCGTTAACCTGGAAAATTTTCAAAATATTTTTCGAGGTCGCAACAGCCGTTCAAATAACTTTCTTAGTATCTGGATGTGATCGTCTCCAGGTCTAGACTTCGCGATCATATCGTCGATATATACTTTTATCTCTTTATGCATCATGTCGTGGAATAGGGCCACCATGGCTCTTTCGTAGGTTGACCCCGTATTCTTCAAGCTGAAAGGCATAACCTTATAGCAGAAAGTGGCCCATGGCGTTATAAACGAGGTCTTGGCCTTATCTTCCTCCTTTAGAAGGATTTGATTATACCTGAAGAATCCATCCATGAACGAGAACATCTCAAAACCAGCGGTGCTGTCGACCAAGACATCGATGTGCGGGAGAAGAAAGTCATCTTTTAGGCTTGCCTTGTTCAGGTCGCGGTAATCTATACATACTCTGACTCTTTTGTCCTTCGTCATCACCGGAACAATATTGGCAACCCATTCAGGATAAGCAATCATCTCAATAAATCTCACCTTCAACAGTTTCATCACCTCTTCTTCGATCTTTTTAGTAACTCCAGTTTCGTGCGTCGAAGCTTTTGCTTCTTAGCGGAAATACTCAGGTCCGTTGGGAGTGAATGTTCGACAATATTTAGATTCAACCCCGACATATCTATATAGGACCAAGCAAATAAATCTCGATATTTTTTTAGGAGTTCAGTAAATCGAGATGCTTTAGACGAAGATAGCCTTCCCCCAATTTTTACTTCTTTCAAATTCTCGGAATCCCCCATATTGACTGTAATGGTGTCCTTTGCGGTCAGGGGTTTATATTCTTCTTATCTGCTCCAATCTCTCCTGATATCGCTTGCGTCATCATCACATGCCTCCTCAATCTCATGAGAGAAGTCGTCGGTACAGTCTGAGCCACATAATAAACTGTCATGCACATGAGAGATGGTATGCCTAAAATGTTACAAGCATGGTTAGTATTTTGCTAATACCAATAAAGATGCATGAATTTTTCAAAAACATTTTGAAAACGATTTTTAAAAAATGAAAAAAAAAGAGGGGGACTGATCCTTATCTCATTGGACGTCCTCGCTCTCCTAAAAGATTTTTCAGGAAAACAGGGATCATGTGGCAAATCAGCCTCAAGCTTCAAAAATTTGAAGTTAAGTATCATCATTAGGCTAATTTGTTACTCTACATGTCCTTAACAAAACTCATGGGACTTTTATTAGATGGAAAATGGACCGCATTACAGCATACACTACTTGGACTAATGGTCGGAGATCCAAGGGTATTTTTTTTAAAGAAAAATGCACTACTAAGGAATGAAAACATCATGCAGGAATCTAAATACAGGAATTGAAATGCATCAAGGAAAATGGAAAGAGGGGGCCTCTTTATACAAGTTGGTTGGGTTTCTCGTCAAGCCACTCGATGATGATGTTGACGGTGTCTTCCAGAAATGGGTTGAATAGATCAGGTTCTAATGTACCCTAAATGGTTTCGTCTGCTAGCATCTTGGGATGCTCAAAGAAATACTGACCTAGTGGACTGCTGATCAGGCTAGTTTCCCCTTTCCAAGCCCTAGAGCCAATAAACGAGCTAACTCTGCCTCCTCGGCTTCTACGACTCCCATACAGGCCTCTACCTCAGCCTCTAGAAGTAAAACCCCTACTGGATTCACGAGTATATCCTAAGCCTGCTCGATGTTCGTTGGTGCCTATCTGTAGTGGCGGTTAGATTCCCTGACCGTTCTTTCCTAGGCCGCATCTAGGGATGAACCCATACGCCAATAATATCTTTCCGGGAGCTATGGCATACTAGGAAGGTGTAAGAAACCTCTTTTTAGCCCCGGAAGGTGCATGTGTGACTGCCACCAACTCGAGAGAATGATAACTAGCCTCCTCCTTTCACTCCGGCTCCATATATGGGACCGCGCTCCTTTGGTATGTAGAGAAATCCATCTCTCCATGCACTGTTATCACTTTCCTATCGATCACGAATCTAATCTTCTGGTGTAGGCTCGAAGGTATTGGGCCTACCGTGTGAATCCATAGTCTACCCAGAAGAAGTCCAAAGGTGCTTAGGAGGTCCATAACCTAGAAGTTGATGGAGAACTCTACGGGTCCAATGAAGACGTCCAGCTCGATTTCACCAACCACGTTCTTCCTTATTTCGTCAAAGGCCTTGATGGTGGCCTCGGAAGTATAGATGAGCTTCTCATTTACACCCAGGTTCCTGAGTATGGCCAATGGACATATATTGAATGCTGACCCATTATCGATTAGCACGTGGGAGATCTACTTACCGTGGCTCCTCGTCGATATGTACATAGCCTTGTTATGGGCACATCCATCTATAGAAACATCTTCATTCGAGAAGGATATCTGGTTCCTCAGTAATATGGACCCCACAAAGTCCTCCAACTGCACCTCGTTGATAGTCTCTGGTACATATACTTCATTCAACACCTTCATCAACGCGCTTTTATGCTTCTCCGAGTTGATAAAGAGATCGAGCAGAGATATCTGGGCCGGCATCTTCCCTAATTGCTCTAGCACTTCAAACTCACTTGTCCTGATGATGGACAATGCCTTCTCTGCATCTTCTCTCGTCACCTCTCTCCTTCCAGGTTCCCCATCTCTTAATGCATAGCACCTATTGGACCTCATGACCGCGTCTACCTCGCCGGTACCATAGTCCTAAGGGACAGCCTTGAGGTTGTAATCCGCTAGTGGAGGGACCTTTATCACGATCTTTTCAACTTTTTCATAGCGTTGCGCCTTCCTATCCTCTAGCTCAAGACAAGATAGGGAGATCACCATCCGCTCAAAGGAGTTACTCTCAACGTCCTCCTATTTGTCTACCTCGTCCAGCTTGATTACAAAGGGGACCTTTGACCCCACCACTGCGATTAGTTCATCCTCATTGATGTAATCTGAATCGTGATCACGATACCATGCTCCCGGTGTTATCCCTATCGACTCTAGTGAAACGCCATGTCCCCTCTGGTACTCGCTAGTCCGTACTAATTCCATAGAAGTGCTAGCCTGGTCAGGGTCTTTCTCGTACTCGGGCTTGTCTCTCCGGAGAATACTTTCATGTCTCACCCTAATGCTCACCATAGACTGAAAGACTGGAGCCCATACGCATGCATGCATTCATAGTATCCTTGGGGAAGAGTTCGTATGAAAAGTTGCACCATCTCTCTCTCAGTTAGTGGAGGTAAAATCTGTTTCACCTGCATCCTCCACCTGTGTATGAACGTCTCGAATCTCTGACCCTTCTTCATGGTAATGTGAGTCGGATCATCTTTAGTGACCGTGAATCTCAAGTTGGCTTCAAATCGCCGTATGAATTACTCTTCCAAATCTTCCCAACTGAAAATCCAGTCGAAATTGATCAAACGATACCAATACAAAGCTGGGTCAATTAGGCTACATTCAAAATTACTAATGAGGACCTCATCATCCCCATGATAGCCAGCCATCTTATTGAGATAGCCGGAAACGTGATCTAAAGGGCAGCCTTCACCTCCGAACTTCTGTGGAAATGTTATCGACTGGTCGAGTCGATACTGCCGTCCCTCTTGGGCGATAATCACTTTCAACTCAGACACCATGTTGGCCAGGTCCTTAGACTGTTTTTCCAATTCGACCAATCTTTGATTTTGCCATTCGATGGTCCTCCTTAGTTCTAACATCTGATACCTATCCTCTACGGGTGGCACTCGTGTGTTTGCTGCCATTCTTAATAGATCAGCTATTTTACAGTTTATGCCTCTTTCTAAGTTGATAGCTTGTTCATAAGTTTCTAGAATGCACTCTTCTTACACAGGATTGTTGTGACTTAGGGTTATTTCGCCAACTGCACCCACTAATTCTTCATCCTTAACTGGATCATGCATATCGTCCCAACCATCAGGAACAATTTCCTCAGTTCTGACGAAGAAGCTCGGTGGGATAGAGTAAAGCACTCAGTAGTTATAACCTCCGCTATCCTGGCCTAGAGTGTTCACTATGTCTCCTCTTTCGAGGGCATCTCGCAAAAACTTCTTGTCAGCCTCATGCGCCCTTTTACGGCAGATTTCCTCGTCATCTAGTTCTTCATCAGATTCCCTTGTGACATGTTCTTCGTTTAGCAAGTGTTCAGATGGGGTTTCCCCCAAGCTTGCATCACCGGTCTCTATTTTGAATTCGCTCGAGGATATGTCAATCCTCGAATGGGTACCATTCGATACTGAGCCGCTAGCTCGGTCCAAGATACCTAGGGTAGCCAGTTTCTCTAAACATTTTATCCTCTCCTCTCTCAAGGCTTCCCTTTCAGCTGGGTATGCGGTAGCCAACTCTAACACCTCTTGTAACTTGGCCATATCGGCCACATACTCTAGCCTATTCGTGTCACCGTCATCCCAAATGGTGTTCACTCTCCCGTGATCTGGCATGGGGTTTTGCTGTACGTTCGGCTTCACCTTATCAAACTTCAACACTCCTCCATCTATCAATGCTTGCACTTAATACTTGAGTATGAGACAGTTGTCTGCGTTGTGTCCCTTCTCTCTCATGTGGTAGACACATGACTGGTCTCGTCAAACCCAGGGAATCTCGGCAGATTTGGCCTGGGAGGTCTTTTGGCGACCAAGTGACCTTCCAACAACATAGACAACAGTTTTGACAATGGACGAGACAGTGGTGTAAAGGATGGTGGAGCTCTCTTCCTAGCCTCAAATTTCCTCGAGGCTGGTCTTGACGTCCTTCCATGAATAGGGGTGGATTTCGAAAATTTCTTCAGTTTTGGGGGGTTCGGTACAAAAGCGATGTCACTTGCATTCTCTCATTCTCTTCTAGCTAGATACGATCATTTAAATTACGGCTCTAGTATGCGCTTCTCTCTCAGAGCTCACTCATGAAGTTCTGCTACCTTGACGAGGTGAGTGAGAGTTTGACACCCCGAGGTGTTCAGCTTCTCAAAATACTCAAGCGGTAATATCTTCAAGAACAGATCTACTAACTCCTTCTCTAGGATGGTTGGTTTGACCTGAGTGGCTGTCACCAGCCATCTTTGGGCGAAAGTGCATATGGACTCATTCTTTCCTTTAAGGGTCCTTAATAGGTCCTCCCTGATTGGTGCTGTAGCCGTGTTGAACTTGTGTTGATGTAAAAATTTCTCCGCTAGATCCTCCCAACCATCATACTTCTCCATGTCAAGTTCAATAAACCATGCCAAAGTGGCACCAACCAAGCTTTCGTGGAATGTGTTCATGAGTAGTGGGACATAGTCGGAGTAATGTGCCATTTTGCGCAAATAGTATCTCATGTGAGCCTAGGGACAGCCTGTCCCATCATACTTCCTAACGAACTCCGGTTCCTTATACCCAGCCGGGAGTTTTATATTAGTGAACGGTGAAATCTTGTCGAACCTAGCCAACTCGTAGCCTTGGCTACTCAAACATTCCTCGATCTTCGCGAGCCTCTTCGTGCCTTCATCGGTCTTAGCCGAGGATTTTTCTCTCTTTTCCTTTTTCAGGTTGATCACAAATGGATGGGCCTTAGGGGATGCTTCTTTCTCGGATTCAGTACTGGTGATCTGATTGGTGTCCGAGTCAGTAGATATCCCGGGATATGCAAATGGATTAACTTCGGGTGCATTTGGGGACTTTCCCTGTGCGGGGGTCATCATCAACTTCATTTCTACCATCATGGCAGTCATCATGTTTATCTGGTTCTCAAGGTTGGCCACCCTGGGGGTCAACTCTTCTCACTCCATTCTTAGTTTTCTAATTTTACTGCGGGTTCTCGTGATTATAGAATATCACCTATTTTAAAAATGGCAAGTTAAGAACTCGTGAGTAGAGAGAGAAGGTGAAGAAATTTAAAACTTCCTTAATATTATGTTCACACGTGGTTAATGAGAGGAAAGACTCGATCATGAACCTTAGCTTCATGTTAACGAACTTTCTACTCATTATACGTGAATGAGTATACTATCAAGAAGGCGAATGATCATATATGAAAATTTCATGAGCTTATTACATATCAAAATTAAATGGGGAAATAATCTATTCAGTCCGGAGACGCTTGGAGGCTAAGGCACCCTCGACGATCTCTGATCCATATAAGTCTCACACATACGGATCTTCGTCTTCCTCAGCTGGTGGTGGTCCCATTGTTCTGGTACATATGGCTCCACTCTAGGCAGGTGCAGGACGATGTTGTCAGGTACGTATAGTTCCACCAAGGACTACCGGTACTCCTTGAATAACTTGATGTACTCCTTGAACGCCCGGTGAATGTTCATCTCTTCATCTAGATAATCTGACCACTCTACGTCCTGTAGTGGGGAGTTCTTCAAGGCGTGTATTATGAAATCGATCTTGGCCTGGTACATTGTCTTGGTCTCTTTAGTGAGCTCGCCTCGTGGTAGGTTGAAGGTAAAAATTCCTGGATACACTGCTGACGGGACCTCCTGTAGCATACCAAATTGCCTTACTACCCGGATAGAATAATAGGCGGTTCTACCTGTGCAGCCTAGTAAGGGAATAGGATTTCCATCTATTCTAGTGATGTGGGCTTCTAAGATCCTAGGCCAGGTCAAGCGCCAGCAAAGCTATTTCGGCTCTAAGTATCCTAGTCGTTTCATCCAGTCTTTGAAAGATAATTTGTCAATAGAGGATTGACATTTCAGGAAGGATCCAAGCGGGTGAATATGTCGGCTGATTTCATAGCATCCAACACGAAGGTTAAAGGTTTTAATGTGTGAGGTGAACCTCATGTAGAGAATGCCATTGGATGCTTGGAAGGTACCTCTTTAGGTAGATTGGAAACGGTTTAAGGAAAGGAAGGTCTCGGCTAAAATTATGTAAGAATAGTTTCAGTATTGACATGCTTGCTTGGCAATGTGGACCATGGAAGGATCGAACGCAATTTTAGAAGTAGGGAAGACGACGAAAGCAAAAAAGGCTAGGATGAATACTTAAACCAGCTTCGACCGAAAGGGACGAGTAGTTGCTGTAAAGAAATGAGAGGATAAACTTGCCAGAGTTGGATTTGAGGATTGTTTCAATTTTTATGGTCTTGAGGCGTAGAAATTTAGACAAGGCTAAGGTGAAATCTTTCCCCAACACTGGCTGCACAATGTAATCGTTGAACTCTTCTTTAATGATGGTCGTATACTCCTCCACGGTAAGCATAATCTTTAGTCCTCGAAAGTCGAAGGTCATGGTATCTGAATCCTAAAATCTTACTAAGGCCTAGATGAGGGCGGGTTGATAGTTTACTTTGATGTGATTCACTAAGCGCCCCAAGCGTTCTTCGACATAGTTATGGTTATCTGAGTTAAGATGGCCCCACCATATTAACAGTTCCTTGCGTAGGACTGGGATGACTCTAATATTCGATTTCCCCATCTATTTTGAATATGCAAGAATATGCTAAAATTAATTACCACGGGTTATAATGAGAATGAATGGAGATGCAATATGAGTCAAATTCCATATTTTCTTTTGGTGAAATAAGGGTTAAAGCACTCTTATTTAGCCAAAAGAAGTCAATCAGAGTGTTTTAATTCAGATTTCTTCCAGAGGAAATTATGCAATTGGTTAGAATCCCTCAATAATTGGAATGAAAGCCATTGCCACATGCATCTACTAAAAATCTCAAAAAGGAGTTGAAAGATGTGCGGATACATCCCAAAAGATCCTTAATATATCAAATCTAGTGTGGACGAAGGAGGATGCGGAAATTCAACATTTGAAATTCTGGAGTAAAGACCTAAGGTAGATAGGTGCGGCAACTACTAAGGGTGACCCAAGTCAGATCATAAGTCGTCTGGTCAGCATATGTATTCAGGTGAATCGTCACGACTCAATGTTGGTGTTGCAGCATGGAATGCTCTTTTGTTCCCTTGTGGTCGTCTTAAGAACTACAACATGACTTGGGGGAACCATTTATCTATCCTAAAAATGGCTTTCAAACCAATCATTGAAGTGATGATTTTTTATGTATGATATGCATGGTATGTAGGAGCTTTAAAGTGAGAATGAATTACAAGTTAAAGGTAAGAAAGCCTTACCAACCAGACTCTTTTGTTTTTGATTTTAAGTATGCCAACCGTTCAATTCACATACACATGAGATAAGTGAGGATTTGACTCTAGAAAATAATAGAAGGGACAGGGTATGGACCTAGTAGGCTCCCACTATCTGACTCAATGACTTCGCCTACAAGCGCGATCAAACATCAAGTGGGAAGAATCATCAATTCGGATAGCGAGCATGATCAAATATGGTCAATCCAGGCATAATCAAATGCAAAGGCTTTGCATATCGATCCCTATCTATAGCGACCTAAGAAGAGTATTTCGCGACTTGGGTTTAGGTGCTTGTGTGTGCAGGTATCGTGATTGTTAAAATATGCAAAACATGCACAGCAGTTGATATCAAAACAGCGCTTCTAAATTGCAAAAAATAAACAATCAATCCCAAACTCCAATCATGTACAAAAAGTGTCAGCAATCACTCTACCCCTTATAACTCCCATTTGCCAAAACATTTAACACATTCAACTAATAGACTTACCTCACCTTTAAGAGTGCCTGCAGAAAATTGTGTTAGAAATCACTCAACTTTTTAATCGGCTCAAGTCCTCTAATGAGTTAGAACTAAGTCCCCAGCGGAGTCGCGACCCTCCCGAGGTTTCTTGGATCCTCGAGGGAGATAATGGATTATTAGGCCTATTTTGATATCTGGCTTAGCTTGGGCCCTCTCAAGCCTATACCAAATCATGTCAGAAAATTTTAAAATCGAGATCGACCTTAGTATGGTCAAGTGTGATTAATGCGTATGCCATCGGCGTCCCCGGCAATCATTTGATGAAGGGTATGATTAGAAATCCTATCGAACGATTGAGAGAGATCGTTCGATAAACTAGAGATTTAGATTCGGGGACTTAGTTACGCCAATATTGCTATCGACGCCCTTTCGGTACTTAAGTTGAATGATTTCCTAATCTAGGAGGTTCATACAGATATTCTTTGGGTAAGGTGGGTCTTAAGAAAACTAAATGGGTTAATGTAGAATGGGATTATCTATCCTATCAATCACAATCATAAAAAATTGCACAATCAAGGAATGGAGAAACCACACCAAATCAAGTCATGATAAGTCTAGAGGAGTCTCAAAAACCTAGGAAAAATGCCAACTAAGTTCAAGGGTGATTTGGGAAAATTTAGGTCAAATTGACCAAAAGGGCAAAATGGTAATTTCTCAAGACTCGAGAGGTAAAAAATGTGAAAATAAGTCAAACCAGTTGAATGTGGTTTTTCCTTAATTTTCACAAGTTTTTTGAATTTTTCTAAATTTTTTTTAGAATTGTTTTAGAGTTTTATGAATTTTCTAGGACTTTCTAAGAAATTTCCCTTTTTTGTGTTTTTTGTATTTTCTGAAATTTCTTATTTTTTTACCAATATTTTTCCTATTTTTTCAAAAAAATTTAGGATTTTTCGGTTTCTCTATGATCTTTTATTATTTTTTTTACTATATTTTCTTTATTTTCCTATAATTCCTGAATTTTTCTGATTTTTAAGATTTTCTGAGTTTTTTATTTATTTACTTATTAGTTCCCCTATTTTTGACATTTTCTGAAAATTTTTATTGTATTTTATTTTATTTTTAGGAATCCTTTTTTATGATTTTTTATTTTTATATTATTTATTATTATTATTATTTTATTTTTTATTTAATCCTCCAAATCAGGTCGGGTTAACTCAGCCTGATTGGCCCAAACCTGATCTAAAACCCGAAACCAAAACGACGCCGTACCTTTTTTTATTGATTTTCTCTTTTTATTTGTCATTTGATTTTTTTGGGATTTTTTTTATAAATTTTTATTTATTATGCGGACCGGGTCGAATAAACCCAGCTCATTAACCTAACCTGGCCTAAGGCCCACTATTCCAACCTAACGCGAAACGACATAGTTTTGGAGATTTGTTTTAGTTTTTTCGAATTTTTTATTTTTACTCTAGTTTTCTAATTCTTCTACCCAGGTTTCTAATCCTGGTCATTCATTCTTCATACTAACCTATGGTTAAGATCGAATCGAAGACCCAATCCTGGCCATCAATTTTATTATTTATTTTTTTTATTTCTGAGAATAATTGAATAATTCGAATTTTAGAAATTTTTATTCTGAAAATCTAAGATCTTGACACATGGCACTAACCTAGCCGTTGGATCAAATTTCTATTCTCTAAGCCACAGATAATCTCAGCCAACATGGCGCCACGTCATTATTGACTCGGTCAATGAAGGTTGACCGAGTCAATGTTTACCGAGGAAGATGATGAACAGTGTCACCAATGGCAGTGTTCATTGTCATGAAATCAAAGCTAGCGACCATGAAATCTTCTCAATTTCAATCTACTCCTGGTATATGCCAACAAGCATGAATTATTCCACAGATTCATCACAAAAACTACCTGAATTGCCACAAACTCAAGCCGACCGTGAGCTAGATCTCGGGGCCTTTTAAACTTGTAATATCCACATTCAAAACTTCATTTGAATCATTAGACAACATCAGGGGGGTTTAGGGAACTTACCTGAATTCGAATGAGCTTGGCTTCACACGGAATGAGCTCGCGAACTGGAGACAGGCTGAGAGGGTTTTGGGGGGTGAACTTGAGGTTTTATGCAACAAACATATGGAAAAGATGCATAGGCAAGATTAGGGGGATGCAAGGAGTTGATTGGATTAAATTACAGACTGAAAGAGCAAGTAGATTGAGTTCGGCCATTGATGACCGAGCTCGAGTTCAAACATGGTACATACCTCCTTTAGTGACAAAACGACGAGGGGTGGAGATCGGAGTGTTGCTTCGAACGTCAGAAAGCTAGAGGTGGTGATAGCGTGACTCAACAAAGCTTGAATTGCAGCAAAAGAGCTTTTCAAACTCTCGGTCGTATTCTTCCCCAAAAAACAGAGGACTCTTTTTTCCCCCTCAACGTAGAAGCCTCATGTCCTTTTTAACCCCTCTCTTAGTCTATTGTTGTAATTCCTCGACTGAGTGAGAATCCCTGATTTTTCTTAACCAAGTGAATCTAGTTTGTTGCCAATCCCCTTCCCCAAGCCTGTTTGAAAATCCTTCGCGCGAGAGGAAGAGAACCAAAGATGGTTCTGAGTCTGCCAGGTCAAACGGGTTGACTGGGATGGGTCAACTCGACCCGGTTAACCCGATTCGATTAAAAACTTGAAATTGACCCCAAATTAGCCCACATTTCACAAAATTAACACTAAAATTGGACCGAGGAGGATGAAATTTATTTGAAAATGAATTTCTCATTGAAAATACGTGAATATTTGCATGAAAGCTCCAATTTTGGGTTTGACCCAAGGACTCATTTTGTAAAATTCATACTCTTGATGACCTTTTTTGCAAAAATTGACATGACCAATGGAAAAGTTTTAATTTCATTTTAAGTGTTTTTAGGGACTAATTTGAAAAATCAAAAATTGCATTCTGGTCCTTTTAGCGAAATTGGACAATTCTGTGGGCTTTTGGACTGGATTTTAACTTTGAAAAATAGAGGACGATGACACGACTCTAAAAATGCAAAATTGGAAAATTAAAGAGCTAAAATGGAATTTCTAGAATTATTTCAAATAATCTAAAAATGAAATTAATAAAGAAACCCTCAATTCCAAATTGAATTTTTCAAAATTTATTCATCCAAAATGAAGAGAAAATTAAAATAAAAACACTGACTTGTTTTTGGCCTTGAATGCTATTTTTTTTTATTAATTTTCCAGTATTTGTCTAATTGTTTGTTCAAAAATTGATTCTCTGGGCCAGGCCGAAGTTCCCAAAGTTGATTTTGTAATTTTCTCATTTTTTTATTGATTTTGTTTTATGAAATTTTGAAAATAAAATACAGAAAAATACCGAAAATATGAAAAATTATTTTTTATTCAAAATTGATTCCTTGGGCTAAGCCGAGGTCCCAAAGTTGGTTTTGTAATTTTCTCATTTTCTATTGATTTTTTTATGAATATTTAAAAATAAAATATAGAAAATACTAAAAATATGAAAAATTATTTTTTGCTCAAAATTTATTCCGTAGACTAGGCCAAGGTCCCCAAAGTTGATTTTTCAATTTTATGAATTTTTATGAATTTTTAAAAAAATTTAAAAATAAAATTGGCCAAAAATCAAGTGTTAACATCAACCTACCAAAAATAATTAGTGATGACTCTAAATTCTAAAATCATTTGAAAAAAATGAAAGTTGCGATCCGGTAGGGCTTGGGAGAGTCCATATTAAGTTAGCCAATCTAATTAACCTAAAAACCCGATTCAATTTTTAGGTCACGACACTTGTGAGATAATTACTAGTGCATTCTAGCCCGTGTTATACCTGTTAATTGTATGCAGTAAACATAGACTTGGGATTTAAGCCGAACTACTATATATCTAGTGTGCTGATCTTTTCTAAATTATTATTCGGTTTGCACATACTCAGATACTATTGCGCGAAATATTTACTCACTCGATCCTTTTCTTATCACCTATTATTTTTTGCATTGTCTAGAAAAGTTTCGAAACAATCTGCCTCTAGGTTGCATTATTAGCACCAACAAGAATAAGAGTCCTCGAAAAAATATGTACCTTCAATTGGAAGCTTGGCTGAAAAGCTTTTGCCACACTTGAGTTGCTTCTTGACTTTTATTACTAACTTGCAAACATCTTCAAAAGACCGACATGGTTGAGTACAATAAAGTTAGCAACCTCCCTATTCAAACTACCAAGGAAATCAGCAAGAATTTGTTCTTGCAATTCTAGAACATTACACCACATAATGAGTTGCTCTTATTCTCTAATTTATTCATCCATGTTCATTCTACCTTGCTAAAGGGAATTCATTTTGAGGAACATGTCTTGCTTATAGCTAGTGAGCAAGAACCTCTTTTCCATCAACTTCTTGAGTTTTTCCCTAGACTTTAGTTTTCTTTTTCCTTCCCTGGATCGATGATGCTTCAAGTTCTCCCACCAAAGAGAGGTGTATTTCATCAAGTTTCGAACATCAACCTTGCATCTCTCCTCATTCAAGCATGACTTGAAGTCAAAAATTCATTCGAACGCTTGCGACCAGTAGTTAAAGTCTACTAGAGTGAGGTTAACCTCAAATTCCGATGCTTTTACTTTGACGTAACAATAATTCTCCTCACGTTCTCTTCTTCTTCTTTGGCTCGATATTTTGAGTCACTTGAGTTTCCTCCAGTGTAACTGGACTCACCACTAGAGCTTTAACAAGAATCTGATTCTTTGTGTTAGTGCTGATTAGGGCGTCTTACTTGTAGCTATTGTCTCACTAGATTCTCTACGCGATAGAGGACTTTTTCCGTTTGTTGTTGTAGATTCTCTATTGCATGGTCTTGTCTTTTATTGCGTGCATTGGATCAAGATTATCCATTTGTAGAATGATGCTGATAACAGAAAGGAATCACTCAATATTAGTTCAACCTTAAGCTCAAATAGTAATTTCATGCGGTTGCAAGGGTGAGTAAGTGTGTTTTGAATTATTATAAAAGGAAGTATGGATAGATCAGAGTCTATAGGGATGGATATTGATTGATGGATGCTAAATAAATGATAGAATACGATCCAATCAAGGCCTAAAGGACACACAACTAGCCAAAGATCAAAATTGGGATCAACGAAGTTCACCACCAAGGCCCGAAAGACAAACCACCAACTAAGAATAAAGGACTTCAGGATATAAAAGCTCACCAACTTGGCCTAATGGACAAATCGCCAGCCAAGGATAAAGGGCTTCTTGGCTCACCATCAAGAAGTAATCCAATATCCAAGATAAAGAAACTGAAATGAGAGTTATCCACTCTCCAAGATATTTGCTCAAAATAAAGGCAAATCTCTAATATTCACATTCATCAAAATCTATTTTTACAATGGAGATTACACCTCTCTATATAGGAATAAAGCTAAACAAAAGAAAAAACCCTTCAAATTCTCGAAACCAAATAAACTCTTGGGGAAGTCACCTATTTATGACTCTTAAAATAGCAACACAATAAATACTCATAAAAGCTATGAATTGAAAGACTCAATAAATAAATACATTTAACTAGATGCATTGAAACATGAAAAGACCCACTAAATTCGTGCAATAGCTTGGACAACCCATAGAACACCATAAAAGGTCATTAAATGGTGCTAGGAATCGTCCTAAACAGCCTCCAGTCCATCAACACAATTTAGACCATAAAGACCTAGGATCTAAGAATGTAATAACAACATAAAGACTTGAACCCTTGACTCTTTAGTTTTGTTGTTCCCCTCCATAATTTCATCCAACAACAATGACCAGCAAATAACTATATTACCAGATAAGTAAGAAAATGGTTCAAAATAGTCTCCTATTAATACGTTGTTGGTCCGCATTAAAATTAGTAACTAGATTGGTGAAAGGGTAACATAATTGGCATGGAAGAATCAGTAACTCCTCAATCAATAATTCAGCCAATAGTTTTCATGTTGATAACTTCATTCTTGACCTATCCAAGTAAGTTCTAACCAAAATTTGTCTTTACTTGAAAGAACAATGATTGTGTTGGATTAGTCTAGAATAACCTTTGATGCACGGTGGTCAGTTAGTACACTTAGAAATCGAGAATGAACTCATCTATGGATATCTTGTTAGTCTAAAGACAACTTGTTCACTAAATCGACAGCTCCTTCGTAGAATCGACATATTTAGCTATGCTCCATTGAATCAAGTTATCCTTGAAATTGGCCTTTTCATGTCGGGATAAAGATTGAGATGGATCAATAGATGTGGTTGGAGTGGAGCTTTGAGATTTGATTCATACTACCCATGGCTCTTGCATCTTGTCACAATCTTCCTTTTAGGGAAATGAGAAGAAAAATAGTTAAGAGGCATTATTCAAGTTGGGCCAATGACTATTCATTCAACGTGGACTCTCTCGAGTCCATACCTTGCACGATGTTAGATTTGTATTTTTAGTTCCTTTTGAGCTTATAGATTTCAGGGAGTATTGATACCTTAATTTTTACTACCCTTTTAATCATTAATTGCATTTTAAAATCAAGGACTAGCCTTGGTCCCTACCAAAAATAATTAAATCATTTTTTGTATAGTTTCCATTTAGAATTAATTAATTTCTGCATGGATTGCATTCTGCATTCGTTTGGACTGGCGATGGAAATGGATCTAAGGTTGACAAATTGATAGGCCAGACCACCGTGTGAAATTCGGCTAGCAGCATAGGAAGTAGAGGCTGAGATCTCAAAGGCTTTAGGGCCTAATTGGAGTTTGATTTAGCCCGTTAAAGAATAATGAAAGAGAAAGGCCTTTAATTAAATGCTCATTAATTAGAAAAAGGCTTAATTAAGCCCAGAAAAGAGCAGACGAGTCCACAGATGAAACCATAGGCCTGTCAAGCCCACATATCAAGGCTGACCGAAATTCATTACGATAGGGACCTAATTGAACACAAATTTTGTTCTTGGGGACCAATTTGCAATTATCCGAAATTTGGGAGACTATTTTGCAAATAATGGGAATAGCGAAACCCTAGTATTGTCTGTTTAAAAGCGCTTAAACTTCATTATTGGGGAGGCCACAAAAAAAAAACTGATATAAAAGGCCATTCATAGAGAGGCAACTCAGAAAACACGTGACAGAGAGATCAAGGTTGAGTCTGAGCACAAACTCTCGGCCGTGCCTTCCAACGTGCCCCTACAGTGTCCCCGGTGCTGCTGTCTGCTGGGGGTACACGACAGAATACATGGAGAAACTGTGAGTACTAGCTCAAAAAAAGGGATATTGCAGTATCTTGGAGATTGACGACTGTGATGAAGCAGTGGTGTTCGGACTTTCTTCCCGAGGGTAGTTGACAATCCAGCTGAACGCCCATTTGTAGCCCAAATCCAACACGGAGGAAGGAGTCTTCAAGTTTTGCACATGCGAAGACACGAACAAAGAGAGGTCACCAAGAAAAGACTAGTTTTTCTTTAATTCTTTATTTTTCCTTGCAGATCCACAAAAAGCACATCGAAGGTTATCCCTCCTGGTTTTCCCTCCTCATCAACGATTGGTATTTGATCAGTCAAACTTCCCAACCTGTGGCCACAGAATCCCGACGCCGCTACTCCAATCTGAGACTACATACAAAGCTAGCAATATCGGAGATCTCTGCAGCCTCGACGAATTGTTGTTTCCGGCGTTGCCCCGCGATTCCAATCTAACTCAGCAAGCCTAGGGCTGCGACAAATCAGCTGCTGTGTCGCCTCATCCGACCTGTCTCGTGCCTACCTTTGGTGAAGACGACGAAGCCTGTTCCGGCCACGTCGTCGGTATGCTAATCTCCCCCAACCCAGCCCCCCCTCTCCTCCCCCCACAAAACAAAAACCAAAACAACTAAAAAAAAAAGAAAAAAACAAACAAAATCCAACTGGTTCGAGCTTGCCGCGATCGACCCTTCCTGTTCAACGAAGAGATCACCGCCGAGTTGACGAAGCAAAGTCGGTCTTAATTCATCCACTGTTTAGACTTTGAGGGAAACGCAAGTGGCAAGAACACAAGTGGACCCTTCGATGAGGCTACTGCTCTCCCGACACCCAGCTAGCCACCATCGTCACCGTCCCAACGGCCACAACACGTAGAGGAAGACTCTCCTCGCTGAGGGAACCCTTGGCAAGAGGATAGACACGTGACCTTATTATCTTGCTCTGACGCCTTGTCATTCTATAATGCCTATCAAACACCAAAATTTCCTCTTCTCGAGTGGCCTATCTTTATGTATTCTTTGACCGTTTGACTTGGACTAAATCATCTTCTTAAAAGCAATTTGAAGTGATCCATCTTCGCGACCTGAACTGAATTATCTTTTGGTCCAATTGAGATTCTTCTCACAGTGTCACGAAGAACAATCCCCTTCTCATTTTCAAATAGAGATAGAATGAAACAAATTTCGCATACAACATTAGCATGACACTGTCTTTTACGCAAAACAAAAAGGCGAAATATTGGAAATTGATCTTTCATGATACCAAAAGCATCAGCAAGAGGGTTAATCTTCATTGTCTTGACGTAGTCAAGTTAGGTTCATCATCAAGTTCTAGCAGCTGATTTACTACTGAATCCATGGTGGGTCTCTTGTTCCTGTCCTCCTCCACACATGACACGCCAATCTCAACAAGCATTCTTGCCTGCTTCCTGCTATATTGCCCTTTCAACCTCGTGTCCACCAAATCCTCTATCCCCAATTCCTCTCCACATTGAATCTTCCTCTTCATCTCCCGGATGAAGACCGTCAGCTCGGTTTCCTGCTCCTCGTTTTCCGCTTTCTTCACAACCCAATTCGAGAGGCGAACCCCCCTCACTATCTCCAGGACCATCACACCATAACTGTATACGTCAACCTTCGCCGTGATTGGGAGGTTCAGGGCCCACTCGGGCGCCATGTAGCCCTTCGTACCCCTTATGCGCGAGAACTGCAGATCCGTGCTGTCCCTCTGGAGCAGTTTCGCCAGCCCAAAGTCTGCGATCTTGGGCTCGAATGTCTTATCCAGGAGGATGTTCTCGGGCTTCACGTCACAGTGGATGACCCACTCGAGGCATTCGTGGTGCAGGTAGGCTAGGCCTTTGCCGGTGCCGAGCGCGATCCTGAACCGATCCCTCCACTCGATGAAGTTCCCCGAGAACAAGTGCTTGTCCAGGGACTGATTCTCTACGTACTCGTAGACCAAGAGCTTGTGCTTGCCCTCACAACAGAACCCCCACATCCTCACCAGGTTCATGTGATTTATCTTCCCAATTGTACTGACTTCAGCCCAGAAGACCTCCTCCTCATGGTACACGTCTCCGAGTCTCTTCACGGCCACGACCCTTTCGTCCACTAAAATGCCCTTGTACACTGATCCTGACGCTCCTCTCCCTATCTGTGTCTTGAAGTTCTGGGTTACGTTCTTGAGTTCCTCATAACTGAACCTCCTGAACTGGCTCATGATGGCGTGGTACCCATCTTCCACTATCCTCTGCACATCACTCTTTCTGAAGAGAATCCACCAGCCCGTGAAAAAGGTAAGGATCTCGACCGCCCCAATCACAGACGCGAACCAGTAGAGGTAGGTCCATCTCACCCTCTTGCCTATAGTGTCATACATGGTAGATGAACCTACCATTAATTGGTCTAGGGCCGCAGAACAATCCGGATTGCTGCCATTGTGAATTTGCTCCAAGGATGCCACCACGGAGGTGAGCAGCTTCAGATGTAAAGTTCCGGGAAAAGATGGGGCCTTGTAGCCGCTGAAGAGCAAGCTCTTCCCGAAACACCATCTTTGCGCTTCCCGGTAGCTGAACCCCAAGCAGCTGCAGTCATCCAAACAGGCCTGCCTGCAGAAATTGAACGAGGCGTTGCTGTTGTAGATGGCATCGAACCCATAATAGTCCGTGTTGGGAAGCACAAAGAACATCACGTCCTGAGACTTGGAGCAAGTGAAATTGAACTTGGGCTTGCAACCCTTGTACCAGTCACTAGGCTCGCTCATCTCATAACCAGGAGGGCATGTGCACTTGGGCTCAGGTGTGTACACACAAATCCCATTCTTCCCACATAATCCGTGCACGTTGCACAATCCCGGAAGCGCCTGCCATGTCACCACCCAGAACCCAGACTGCTTGTCCAAGCTGTGGAGCCTCAGGTTCCCGTCGTGGTCCATTGTCAGCCGCCTTTTGATCCCACGGCCTCGGTCGGAAGCATTGAATTGAAACTGGTCGCTCGATTGAAAATGCCCCGTCTCGTCTAGGACTGCAATCCGGCTACTGTTGTAATTTGTTCTCCCGTTCTGGAACATTTGTAAGTCAGGGTTAGGCCAGTAGAGGCTGGATATGTCCGGTCCGTCGTACATCAACCTCAGCAGATTGTCACTGTCGAAGTAGAGATTGAAATAGCCAGAGTAAAATGCTCCCCGTTTTAGAGAAGACACCAATTTCTTGCTCTTAGTGAGGAGCTGGTTTGGCAGCAGAGTATCAGTTGGATACTCAAAGCTCTGCCACAGAATTGTCCTATCAGGACTTCTCAGAACAAGATTACCCGAATCCAAGAGCTCGAGCGAACGGGCATCGGTAGAAGTCGTGTTGGTCTCCCAAACCACAGAACCGTCCACGTCAGTCAGGACCAACGAGCCAGTGCCCCGGAGTGTGACCTTAGAGCCTTGGCCATTCACTGGATTGTCCCGGTTGGCCGTCCAAATGACGGTCCTGTCCGAGGAGTTGGTGAACCAGATCGAGAACCAGTAAGCATTGCCTCCAAGGCCATAGAAGCCGCATGTGAAGGTCTTATCTGGGGAAGTGAGAGCGTTGGATTCATGCTTTTCAACTGAAAGAGAAGAGCCTCGGCGCAAAACGTCTGAGCATGCAAAGGAAAAATATGTGGAGAAGGTGATGAGTGGGAAGAGAGAAAAGCTTGAAAATGTGTAGGCTTTGTGTTTCATCACTGGAGTTTTGGGAGATACATGGACAGAGAGTTCTGGATTTTGTTTCGGTTACAGATATTTGAAGTGATATAAATGGTGAAAAATAAAAGTCAATGACTTGCCAAAATTGAATTTTTCTTTCTTCGATTTTAGGAAAATGATACCTGTCACAAGTGGCCTACAGACATTTATTTCGTTGTCTGATCGAATGTCATATGGATAAGAGAAGACGTTGGAGAAATTTTGGTTCATACAATGTGTTTCGATTTGGCCCACACACTAAAGAAAATCATGAGGTGCTTCAGAGTCACTCGCGGAATTATCGGCAAGGGGAAAGAAGTAGGCAGTTCAAGCAAATATACTTCACTATAGGAATTATTGGGTAAAACACACTATAAATGTCAAAATTTGTGTACGGCTTTCACTATAGTGCCAAAACTTTCAAAATAATCACTTAAGTGCCAATTATTTTGAAAAACGATAACTCAAATGCTCATTTTTTTAAACGATCACTTTAGTACCAAAACTTTCAAAACGATCAATTCAATTCTTTTTTTTTTTTAAAAACGATCATTTAAGTGTCAATTTTTTTTAAAATGATCACTTCGATGCCAATTCTAAAACACTGGATGGGGCATTGAAATGGTCATTTTTCAAGAAAATTGATATTTAAGTAATCGTTTCGCAAAAAATTTAGCACTTAAGTAATTATTTTGAAAGTTTTTTTGATAATTAAGTGATCATTTTGAAAGTTTTAGCAACAAAGTGAACGTTGTACACAAATTTTGATACTTATAGTGTACTTAAGCAGGAATTATTTCCTACAGATTACTTAAAATAAATTGAAAAGCCTCAAATATCTACACAGGGGCGGGTGGGAGAATCCTTGAAGCCGGTAGGCCATAGAACCTGCATCGTCTCGGGTAGGTTTCGTAATAGGTATTAAAGCTGGCAGGATAAGTCAGAGGTACCTAAATTTCGGGATTGGAGAGCATGTGATTGGTGCTAGAATTAGGGTCAGACCACCCTGTACCCACTCTGCACCATGCACCGCTTACCCTTTGCGAGGTACGCTGTAAGAAGGTACTGAGTTTACCTTGTATGACATTTCTATACGTGTACCTAATTATATATTACTTTATCCTTTTACTAACCTTAACATGTAGTGCAAATGGAACCGACATGTTTCTAGGTGGTTCCAAGAGCCTATAGGTATAGGATGGCTTCAAAAACCTGGAACCCTTCCCAATCGGGGAAACTTTACACCCCCACTTACATCCTTACCTTGAGCTAGCTGCTTAAACAATTAAAAATCAAGAAGTGCTTCATTAGAATTTTTATTGTTAATGAGTCCCGAAATACTTATTAAATATATTTAATAAGAATTGCTTTGATTTCGAATATGTTCGATTACACATAACATGATTACCACCGTGTACTAAAAAGCTGTTCACTTTCTAAAATGGTTCTTCACTGGTGTCCAAGGAAAGTCTTTAACAGGATTCTCTTCAAACTATTCGGATATTTGCTTTAGGTTTACATTGTGCGGTGGGAAAACTCACCAACTCTCCCCAGAAAAGCAATACCATGCGCTTTCAAAACTGATAGGCTGAGAAAATCGTAATAAGAAAAGCCAAGTTGGGATCGCAAGTTGTCAGAATGGCCACGTTTGGAAGGACCAATCTTGCGATTATTCCCAAGGTCCATATAGACCGGCGTGGAAATTGACCGGAGACAATGTCTTTTTTCTTTTTGGGTAAAATATAAGTTTGATTTATTAGATGGAGTAGATAAGCTCAGAGCTCTCTCAATTTTATAGATAGAAATAATAATGCGAGAAGATGAAGATGGGAAGTTTCCACATAGTTACCCAATGCAACTGTAACTTAGGAAGGTCTGAAATTTTTGTGTAGTAAAGTTTTACCTCTAACAATTTTATGCGTCTTAACCAAAAGAATTTGGATATCATTTAACATATGTTGAAAACATTTAGGGTTGTTGTGCTCTATCTAAATGCAACATATAATTGATAGGAATAATGCCTTGAGGATGTCGCGACCTGACAATTAGGGAACTCTCAGGTTAATGGATTACTAGATTAATTAAATAAATTAACTAACCTAGTGCGAGCTCTCCCAAGCTCTACCAATTCGCAACTTAGGTTCATGTTCAAATGATTTAAATTTTGGAGCCGCCACTAATCTTTTTTAGTAGGTAGATTAGATACCTAAATAAAGCATTGGGAAAATACTTTATTTTCTGCAAACCAGAGATTTAAGTTCGGGGACTTGATTATGTTAATTTTTCAATTAACACCCTTTCGGTACCATTCTTGTGAAGATTTCTTGAATTGGCAAATTCAATTGATTTGATTTATAAAGCAAGGTGCAATGGTATTTTTGTAGGTTTTTTTTTATTTAAATGAATGCAACATGCAAATACATGAGTGCAAATATGACATGAAACTATATGGTGTTATGCATTCTGAACTATATGACAAACATGATGTCCAAAAATCTAAGTTAAATGCACAAAAATGTGGATTCTAATAATATGCAAAATAACATGAATGAGAAAAAATATGCATGCTAATTTTTTTGAAAAAAATGACATAATGTGAGTTTTAGTGCACACAAAAATGAGTTAAAATAAATAAATAAAAAATCATGACAGGCAAGGGATGCAAATCTACCTATATAACAATGCGTGAATGACATGGTAAATATGCATGAATGGAAGAAATGGCGTGGTAAATATGCATGATCTACCCTATATGAAATGCACATGAGTGATATTTTTTGGTATTTTCGGATTAAATAAAAGGCAAAAATAAAAGATGGTATGAGGGTCGAAACAATTAATATAAATTAAGAAATTGATCACTCAAAGTTTAATTTTATATTAAAAGCTGTCTTGACATTTAATTCCATTTTAAACCATGATCTGATGTTCTTTTTTTTTATGAAAATAGAGACAAATAAAAATATAATAAACCTTGAGTGTGGTACACCATGTGATCCGAAATTTTCCGATGAATTCGCTTCGTACCCAAAGTTTAGGGTCGGAAGGGAATTTATTCACATCGTATCCCGAGGGTGGGGTCAGATGGTGAATTTAAATGAAATTTATTGATCCGGCCCCAAAGTTATGGGATGAGATGGATAATTTCATTTGTACGGATGACGTCGTACTTCGAGGGTGGAGTCGGATAGTCATCCATAATGCACATATCCGAGGGACAAAGGCGCAAGGGAGCATGTACTATACTCAAGGAATATTATAAAAATATTTGATTTAGACCATATAAAAGATGAATGAGATTTTCGACCACTAAAGGGTAAGGATCGCCGAATTTGAAGGGGAAATGGCCCTATCCACAAAGGATTACATCTTTCTTACTTAGAAAAATTATCTTATGAGATCTTGAATATTCAGATAATTCTCAAATTGGAAAGATATTTTCAATTCAAGCCAATGTTTATCCGCAAGACATTAAGATATGCTCAAGACTTAAATTGCTTCAAATTCGAATTTAAGATAATTCAAACACTCCCAAAGATATGCACAATCCGTTCAAGATAATGATCAATATTCAGATATCTCAAATTCAAGCCGCAATATACATCAAATATCCAGAGATATACCACAAATCTGAAAATAATATTCAAGATATGCACCATATCCAAATCGAGATAAAATATGCAGAATATTCGATGGATAATGCCCTAGAATTCAAGGATATGCCAAATAAGCTCGAAAATTTGGAAACATGCTTAGGATATCATATATTGCTCCAGATTCAAGAAGTTCAAGCTAGACAATTTCAATTTATCTCCACTCATGTGATATTCATCAAATATTCACTCATGTTCAAGTATTTTCAGAATATTGTGAGATAAAAAAATTACCTGACTGTTGATCCAACCAAACTTGAGCGTACGAATTGTGTCGCTTCGAACTAGCAAGGAAGTCTGATTTGCGAGATTGCTCTTCCTTTTCGAACTTGAACCAAACTTGTGGATGATGCTTCAAAGATTTGCAGTCGTTCGGGGAATCACGCGTGGGCTTGGAACGTCAGCTTGGCACAAAGTTCCTTGGGATAGCAAGCTTTGGGACGTGAACTTTTTCCAAGAAGAAAATTCCAGCACACGCAGTAACGTATATTTCGCCCGAGACAACACCCCTATGAGCTCAATTTGCTTTCATGCGATCTAACACGTGTAGTAACCGAATTAGATCATTAAATAACAATAAAACAAGGACCGATTGACCTTGATAGGTGGCTGAACAGAGGTGGTAATTGCACCAAATGTCAGAGTTGAACAGCAACAAAAATTGGACACCAAACAGCGTGTGATCCAAGCCAAATTGCAGCGAATCAAACCTTCAAAAAGCAGGTAATTAGACACCGAACAGCAAGTTAAAACGAGGCTAGGTAGCAGCTATTTTGGCCTCCAAATTCTAGTAATTCAGCAGCGGAACAACGAGGATTCTGGGCACCAAACAGCGAGGATTTTTGGTACCAAACAGTGACAAAATCAAGCCTTTTCTAAGCAAAAATCCTGCACTTTTCCAAGCTAAATTTCCAGCACGCACGCAAGCTGTAATTTCGTCCAAAATCGTGCCTTTTAAGCTTGGTTCGCTAGGGGCTAGTCTCAAACGATCTAGCACAAAGAGCAAAAAGGTTAGGCCTTCAAATAATATCTAAACTATGACCAATTAACCTTGTTATGGGCTCGGCTTGTGGTCTTGATGAGGCTTCAAAGTCTTGAGTGCTCTCTTGTAATTGTAGCTTTCTTTGACCAAATACTCTGGACCTTGATTGGCGGAACAATGGAGAAGCGACAGAATCAACTTCTTGGACTCACGGTTCTCACCCTTGAGCAAATAGTCAACAGATGAAAACACACACAGGAGTATGTTGGGGACAATTGCCAGACAGAGGAAACGCCCCCACAAGATGATTTTCGGCCGAGCTTTCACCCCCAACTCCTGACCTTTCGCTCTCTCAAAATCTGCCGTATGTTCGGACTGAGTGCCCTCAATGTAGAGGTGGCCACGGTTCGGAACCGGGCCGGTTCCGGTTCCGGACTATCATGAACCGGAACCGGAACCTTGAAGGCGGTTCCGGTTCATGAACCGGCGGTTCGGGCCGGTTCAAGGGCCGGTTCCGGTTCCGGTTTGAACCGGACGGAACCGCCGGTTCGGTTCCGGTTCGGAACCGCCGGTTCGAAACCGGTTCCGAACCGGAACCGAACCGGCGGTTCCGTCCGGTTCAAACCGATTTTCAAATAAAACTTTAAGAAATAAAAAAATTTTAAATAATGAATTATGAAATAAAAAAGATAAAATTATGAAATAATAAATTTTCAAATACAAATTGTAATCAAATTTATGGATCGGGGAAAAAAAAAGGGAGGGAAGAAAGGGCTTGAACTTAATGAATTATCATTAAGCGCCTACATATCTTCTTGGGGATAGAAGAATCAAAGCCCATGTAGTTCTTTTACCTTTGATAACCCCATACTTACCTCATCATCAATCGTCGCTACCCGTGGCGGTGGTACCTGTGCCGGTGATATCTTCATCATTGAAGAATTCGGATTCGATGTTGCGATCCATTTCTTGTTGTCGATATGCCGCCTTTGTCCAATCATCGACACAAATTTGAACTTCAACTGAATCCGGAGATAATCTCGAACGTCGATCATCCAAAATATTACCTCCAATACTAAATGCTTGTTCAACCGCAACGGTTGAGCAAGGGGTTGCTAAAATCTCTTTTGCAATGTGAGCTAATACTGGAAATTGAGTTGAATGATTATTCCACCACTTTAGAATTTGAAAATCAATGCCGTCTGATTGAGGAAACTCAAATTCAGTAGTTAAATAAATTTCTATTTCAGAAATATTTCCCATTATTCCCTTTTGTCTTTTTTGTCTATTTATTAGATTTCTAGACCCTCTACCTAGGTGCTTACCTTGCATGCCACTAACTTGGGAAGAAGTTCCACTATCACCAACTATATTATATCTATTACAAAAATCATTATACAATTCTACTATTATATCTTTAACTTCTTTTTCTATATCTCTAATATTTACGGTTTCAATCAAATGTAAACACTCATAGTATGAATTCAAATCATCAAGTAAGCCCTCCATTTTCGTACGTGGATCCAAAACACAAGCAACCAAATAGATAATAGGAATTTTGGTATAATATTGCATCCATTTCGTTCGCATTGCTATAATAGTTGGACCTAATTGATTATCGCCTTCATTTTCTTGAAAAATATCAACAATATTTAGACACTCTGTTAAAAATAAATGTGTAGTAGGATAATAAACACCGGATAAAGTATAAGTTGCATTATTAAAAACTTTTAACAAATCTAAAATTCTTTTGCAAATATCCCACTCTTGTGGGTATAAATTACTTTGAGGAACATAATTCGCAAAAAATGTACATAATAATTCTTTATATGAAAAAGATTGATTAAGCAACTCGTATGTAGAATTCCAACGATGTGGAACATCTCTTGGAAATTTTTTTGGTTTTTTTCCATTTTGTTTACAAAATCTACCCCATTCTCTCATAACTTGGGAATGTTTCCATAAATATGTAATTGCTTTTTTTATTGGACGAAGAGCATCTTCAAGAATTCATAAACCATCTTGTACGCATAAATTTAAAACATGGCAAGCACATCTAATGTGAAAAAAATTTCCACCAAAAGCGGGTTTACAAATTGTTTCTAACTCGCGAACAGAAGCAGTATTTGATGCGGCATTATCAAAACCAATTGAAAAAATTTTATTAACCAATAAATATTCTTCTAAAACTTGCTTAATTATTCTATAAATATTATGTGCCGTATGCGATTCATCAAAAACTCGAAATGCAATAATTCTTTTTTGAATGTTCCATTCATCGTCTATCCAATGACATGTAATACCCATATAATAATGAGTTTGCCAAGGATCACTCCAAATGTCGCTACCTATATGCACACGTCCATTGAAAAATGCAAAAAAATTTCTCAAATCATCTTTTCCTTTTTTATAAAGTTTAATCATTTGGCGTTTAACCGTATTTCTCGAAACGGGTTTTGCTTGTGGAGTACATGCATTTTGTACAAAAGTATTAAAACCAAATTTTTCACCAAAATTAAACGCTAAATGTTCAACGGCAGTAAATTTAGCAAGTTCTTCCTCATACTTATTTCTATCGTAACGAAATAAATTAGAAGTGTTAGAATCGACAAACTTGGGAATTTGTTATTGCCTCGTGTCGATCCCGAATTCCGTTGGATGTTTTGACGCCAAATGTCGACGATATGTTCCATAGCCGCTTCCAGTTGTAAACCTGTATACTTTTTTGCAATGGTTACAAATGAGATTGTAGTCGTTACCTTCTAAATGTTGCTTGGTGAAGTGTTGCCATATGATGGATACACTCCCTCGACTCATTTCTTTTGTTGTTGATGCTTCTTCGGTATTGGTAGTTGGTTGTAGACTTTCTTGCGTCGGGATGTGCTCGACATTAGGAATAACGTTGATATCATCTTCGTCATCGTATCCCCAATGTGCATACTCACGAGGATCATGAGAATAATTGGATTCTTCGGGAATCATCGGGCTCTTTCCTCTTCCACTAGCCATTTTTTGAGAGAATTGAGCGGAAGAAATTGAGCAAATTTGAGAGAATTTGAGCGAAGTTGAGAGAATTTGAGAGAATATGAGAAATGAGAGAAATGAGAGAATTTGAGGAAGTTGTGAGGAAAAATGAAAGGTGAAGATGGATATTTATAATGGTTATGGTTATTTTTTAAATTAAAAAAATTATTTAATAATTATTAAAAAACAAAAAAAAAAATAAACGGCTATATAGCCGTTCAACAACCAAATGGCCATTTTGCCATTTGGTTGACCAAGCAAACGGCTATATTATAGCCGTTTGCAAACGACTATAATATAAACGGCTATAATATATCCGTTTGGGGGCCGGTTTGGGAAAATTACAACCCGGAACCGACCCGTGCCACACGGGCCGGTTCCGGTTCGCATTGAACCGGCCCGTTGACCGGGCCGGTTTCGGGTTTGACCCGGGCCGGTTCCGGGTCGGAACCGGCCCGTGGCCATCTCTACCTCAATGTGTATTCTGAATTTCAGAGCAGAAAATTGTCCACCCCCTTTAACCCTAAAGTTAAGCTCAACATTTATAGACAAGAAGACTCTTCTCTAATCCTAGTCAAGGTAGGATTCACTAATGACCGTTAAATTAGAAACTCTAGATGAGATTTGATATTGATCGTTAGATAAAAAAAAATCTGTTCTTTGAGGAGTCTTAATGGATCAGGACACCTTTTTTTTTTTTAAAACTTTTTCTGTTCCGATCATGTAATTTGACGACCAAGTTTGGAGACTTGGAAGGAAACGGTGGTTAGGGACTAATGATCGTGGCTTAGGGAATTTTTTAATGATGGCACTAGTGGAACTTGTGGAAAGTGACGACTTCATTTTTTTGTTGTACCAGGAGAGGACCACCGAATGGAACTTTTTCCCTTTTGCTGGACATTGTCCCCCAAAATTGGATTGCACTTGCCAATCAAACTCTTTTGACCACCGCTTGGACCTTTTCCTTTAACCAAATAATCCAAAATCCTTGAGATAAGCTTTCATCTTTTTGGTTGTTCTTGGTGCGAAGAACAGGAAGCTTCACAATGTCGCCGTCCGTCTTCATGTCTCTCTGGCCGTCTATTCAATAGGTTGGCCTCCCCATGTACTTATCATGGCCCAAAAAAAATTCAATGACGCACTATGGTCTAAATCGCTGGTCAAATTAAGTTCAGTTTCTTGTCTTTCACGCAAAAAGTACATAAAAAATGCAATGCAAAGAAAAAATAAAAACATGATGCATGAGGAAATATTTTTTGTGAGAATTAATTCTCATTTTTTTTGTGCAGTATAAATGAAAATGAAAATGAAAATTTAGGTGTCAATAGAGGAGCCTCGTGACCAAGTCTTTGTCTAGGAGAATTATCAAAAAAGTCTTAAACCGATTGCAATTGTGTCAATTCAATCCTAAACTCTCTTTTTGTTTTTGCTAGTTAAGTCCTACAAATTTTGCAATTGTACCAATTTAATCCACTTGGCTGCCCGACACTAACATGGATAATTTTTAATAAAATTTTAATTTTAAATTTTTCTTAGCTTTTTCTATTTCTTCTAGCTTCCCTACCTATTGTACTATAGCTAGGGAGCTTTGGCAAAGATCGCCAAAGCTTTGGGCCATTGGGCTAGGGTCATGAAGCCCTCGCTAGTGAGGTCTTCGTCTCCTCGAATTAGCCTCGCCTAGGCTAGGCGAGGCCATGGTAGCTGCGAGTGATGCCCCCTCAAAACTAGCCATGGCCTTGTCGGCCGTGGGCCAAGCCATGGCAAGGTTGCCCTTGCTCACGGTTACCATGGCCTTGCCTAGCTTGGGTGAGGCCATTTAGGGTCAGCAAAGCACTCGCCGGTGGCTGGTGTGAGCTTTGGGACCTTGGTGTAGTGGTCATCACCTCCGAGGACCATGGGCGAAGCTCACTGCTACACGGTAGGTAAGGTAGGTAGGGCAGAGAGTTAGAAAGAGAAAAAAAAATTCGTAAAAATTATCTAGCGTCAGCCTATAAAGTGGACTGAATTTGCATAATTACAAAGGCTCAACTACCAAAAAGAAAAAATTTAGGACTAGATTGACGTAATTGTAGTTGATTTAGAACTTTTTTGGTAATTTTCCCTTAATCCCTTCACTACAAAAAAAATTAGGTTTTAGCAACGGAATTTGCGACAAAAAATTTGGCAAAATTCATCGCTAAACCTAGTTGCGACGAAATTTGCGACGAAAATAATTTCGTCGCCAATTCGGGGTCGCTAATTTGCGACGAGAATAATTCGTGGCAAAATTCGTCGCAAAGAATTCGTCGCTAATTTGCGACGAGAATAATTCGTCGCAAACAATTCGTGGCAAAATTCGTTGCAAAAAGTTTGTTGCAAAATTCGTTGCTAATTTGCGACGAGAATAATTCGTCGCAAACAATTCGTCGCAGAATTCGTCGATAATTTGCGACGAGAATGATTCGTCGCAAATAATTCGTCGCAAATAATTTGTCAAAAATAATTCGTCGCAAAATTTGCGACGAGAATAATTCGTCACAAAGAATTTGTCACTAATTTGTGACGAGAATAATTCGTGGCAAAATTCGTTGCAAATTAGCGATGAACATTTTTCGTGGTAAAATTTATCGCCAATTAGCGAAAAACCAGCAAGACGATTTGCCACGAAAGTTACGACGAAAATAGCAACGAAAATAATTTCGTCGCCGACTTTGGTCAGAAAATTTAGCAACGACATTTGCCATGAAAAGTTTCGTCGGTAATTCATTACCCACAAAGACAATGTAATTTTCGTCGCTAAATTATATATAATGACATTTGCAACGACATATCACGGTGCTCTATGGCTCCAAATAAAAATGTTCCTCACCTCCTATTTGAATCTCCCCACACTTTCATAGTCATTAAAATATAAACACAAAGTGAAAAGAGTTACTATATACCATGCAAATTCCATTGCCCACAATATCACGAAATGAGGATTCTGTTAAAAAAAAGCCAACGCAACATTCACAAAATTACTGCATGTCTCAATCTGTCACTATTAGAAATCTATTCAACTATGATGTATGTCGACACAAGAAAAATCGAAACAACTGAGAAAGGATAGCTACAACATTGAAAACGAAGAAGAATCGAATGGTATATCTGCCAATAATCAAATTAAAAATTGCTGAAAAATACCAAACTAAGTTAAACGTCAAGGACCTGAATCACACGCAATATTATCGAACCTTCAGTTCCTGCGTCTCATGAAAACCATCTTCAAGTTTGACAATATCAGTTGCTGCACGATACAAAATATACCCGACTAATAAGCCTATCACAATGAACAAAAATGCAGTAGTAAGGGCAGTCCATCATAGCGGTGCCTTCTGATAATATCTGCTCATCATAAAAGAAAAGGAAATGGCAGCATCAGATCCTCTGGAAATTGTCCACTCAGAATGAAGTCTCAATGATTGAGCCCATTAACCTACAAAAGCAACACATTATTTAACTTTATTCAAACACAGAAGAAGACTTGCGGCTTATAAGGAAGAAGGATGTAGATAACACTATGAACAAAGGCTATAATAGGAAATATATGAGAAAAGATAACTCATTTAGGCAAATATAGCCATGTTATAGGGCAAACAAAACCAAAGAAGCGAATCATCTTGCTCACTTCATCTATTTTTTGTGCAAATCATTAAGCAACTGTTTCATTCTCGCTGCATAAGCAAAAAATTCTTACCATTTAATCAATGAAATGATTGAGAAAATCTTCATCATCAAGATAATTGCCATTGTGTTGCTCATCATTATGGCCATCACCTACTTGGTTAGTGGGAGGGACAGGAAGAACCTGATCTTGGTTAAGGTTGAGGTGTCGAAATATCAATTGCATTTGAGACTCTAAAGATCTAATTTTTTCTTCTTTCTGTGATAATTCTTGTTTGACCATTTTCATTTCTTCATCCTTCTCTACAAGTATATGTTTCAATTGGGTCAATTCTTAGGTCATTTGCTCCTCAATTCGTGTCCTTCTTGAAACAGCGGCATTAGAAGATGAACTTGCCGCAACCTTTGATGAATATATCCTTGACAGAGATCACATCCCAAATATTTTGCCTCTTTTCATCCCACCCGATGCCTCCACCCATAATGTCATATTGTCAGACCCTTCACTCGATTGCTCAGACCCATCACCACCACTAGCAGTACTCATTAAAAGTTCATCATATTTTTCCTACATTAACAATATAAATGCAAATAAAATAACTTCACACACATATATGTAACTACCATCAATATTAAAAACCTTTGTTATTTTCATTCTAGTTAACCTTACATAGCTTAATAGCTTTTGCTCGATCGCTAGTCCATATCTTATCTTTTTTTTCAAATGTGCGTTCAAATGTATCCGTATATTTTGGTTCCGTCCCTAATTCATCTGCCTATAAAATATAAACATAAATGAGTAATTAAATTAAATTAACCTACAGCATATTTAACAAACTTACCATTCTTTTTCTATGCTCTCCAATGCTGATGGAGCCCCCAGCATATGTAGCAGATCCTTCACTAGAACTAGAAGCTTGATTTTTCTTATTCTATTCACATCTTTGTTTATTTCTTTCAGTTTCCCAAATTTTCTTCATTTTTGTCCAACTCTCACCTATAATAAAATCTGGCTTCACTTGACTTGTCTTAGCTCTATTTATCACATTTCGTATGTGATCACCAGCTTTCTTCTTGAAAATTCTTTTAATTTCATCATCTTCCATTTCATCCCACTTAAATTTCCGCTGCAATAAATAGAAAATTAATCGACTTTATTTATACCGAACTTAGTTTGTGAGAAAATAAAATGGTAAAACTTGCTTTGAACTCATTCCACCACAATTCCTTTACTTCTTTTGGAGCGCTACTGTAACTAATCCACTCCCCCCTCCAATAGTTATTGACTATTTTATTAAGTTGTCTCACAACATACGTAGCATCCGTGAATCTGCAAACAAGTTAGAACGATATAAACAATTCAATTGACATTCATATTTTAAATCGATTAGTTTTAGCATTTCAATAAAATATAATACTTACGAATCTCTATATGGGCATAAGGTGTCTTCATGCACATACCGGGTGGAAGATTGTATGGAGTTAAGATAACTGGCCAACATGAATAATTTTTTCCTGATTTGCCAAATGGGGCGAATCCATCAGCACAAAGACCTAACCTAATGTTTCGAGGCTCGTTCGCAAACTCGAGGTATGTTTTATCAAAATGTTTCCATGCCTCTGCATCTGAAGGATTACATATTACACCTTCTTCTGTTTCATGATTTGCATGCCAAGTCATTTATTCAGCAGTGGCTTGAGATGCATAAAGCCTTTGCAATCTAGAGATTAAGGGCAAATAAAACATTTGTTTGCATGGTCTACGCTTCTAATTACGACCTTGTCTCCTGTTAATCTTGTACCTAGGTTGGCTATAGAATTTGCAATAATCCGCATTTTCATTGTCTCTCCAATATAACATACAACCCGTACTACATACATCAATCCTTACAACTGGAAGACCTAAGTTATCCATTAGCTTCTTCATATCGTAAAAATCACTTGGCATGATATTATCCCGAGGCATTGCTTCCCGCATTACTTCAACAAATGAATTGAAGCAATTTTCAGACACATTATATTCTGCCTTGATATTTAACAGTCGTGAAGTAACTGATAACTTAGTGTGGTTGTCACAACCTGCCCATAAAGGTTCATCTACTGCTTTTAACACTTCCCAGAACTGATTAGATGGAAAAGTTTCATTATTTGCATTCTCATCAAAACCTGTTACACCTACCTCTTCCAATTGTGATGCATAACCAGTACCCACTTGTTCAAGTGTAGCAGTAAAACTAGTACTTGCATGGTTTGATTCTAATACAAAATTCTGATCAGCTGCATCAATGACCATCCTTTGGTAGGGGTTCAATTGGTTATAATAACTACATTCTTCCATGATTGAAAATTGATAACTTCTTCGATATCCTTCATCAGATATAAATAGTTCACCATGACAAGTCCAATTATAGTAGTTCGGAGTAAATCCAAATCTATAAAGATATTCTCTAACTTTATCACACACATGAAATTTCCCATTACTGCACTTTTTACATGGACACCTTAACTTATTACCATCCATGCAAAAACTGTTCCAACCAAATACGAAACTCATCAGTTAATCCTCGACGTCAAAGTAAGTTCTTATTATACATCCAAGCCCTTTCTTTTTGCATTGTGTCTGTACAGAAATTAAAAAATCTCATAAAATATTTACAATGTCATATGTACTATTTAATATTCTTAATTAAAACTATAAATGGTTCACCATGGCAAAAAATTGATAATAGTTCAAAGTATCAATTCAGCGGATAAAAGTTGTCGCAAATGTCGTCGGTAATTTTGCGACAAATCCATTTCGTCACCAGTTAGCAATGATCATTAACATGTCGTCGCCAATTCACGACGAAACTTCGCAAATTATCGATGAAAAAGAGGGGTCGTCGTCAATTAGCGAGACATCTGAGTTTTGTCTGAAATTAGCGACGAAAATGAGATGTCGTCGCTAGTTACAATCTCTTTCGTTGTAAATTAGCGACGACAGTAACCAAGTCGTCGTCAATTATCAATGACGGGCACTAATTCGTTGCTATTTAGTGACGAAAAAGATCTGTCGTCGCTAATTAGCGACGATATATTTTCGTCGCTAATTAGCGACGAATAGTATGTGCCGTGGCTAATTAGCGACGAATTTAGCGACGAACCGTATATGTCGTTGCTAATTAGCGATGAATTTAGCGACAAATACGTGCTCAAGTAAAATACATACGTACTATAAAAAAATTCAAGTGAAACAAATGCATAAATTACCAAATCAAGAAGACTTACCCAAGTAGAAGAAAGTGCTGAATTTGATGAGAATTGCAATGTCTCACATTGACACCTACATAACAAAAATATGAAAATTACTCAATATCGATGAAGCTTATGGCAATTGATGAAAGATAATGGTGAAATAAATAACAATTTAATTTATACTTACCATATAACACAAATAACAAGAGAGAAGACGGAAGACAGAAGAGAGAAGAGAGAAGAGAAAAGAGAAGAGAGCGGACAAAGGGAAAAGAATGGAGAGAAAAAATTGGGAAAAGGGCTTTCAAAAGGGTGAAAAAAGTGTCAGTAGAGTTTAGCGAGGAAAGTGGTTTGTCGCAAAAATAGCGACAAAAATCGTCGCAAACTTTTTTCGTTTGCTAATTTCGTCGCAAATTAGCAACGGATTATATTTCATCGCTAATTTTCGTTGCAAAATTCCCTTTCTTATTTTTTGGCGACGAATTTTGTGACGAAATATAATTCCTTGCTAATTTTTTCTCAAATTTGTGACGGAAGATATTTTTGTCGCTATTTTCGTCGCAAATTAGCGACGAATTATTGTTTGTCGCTAATTTTTCATAGCTAAAAAGCAATTTGTTATTTTGCGACGAATTTTGCGATGAATTTGGTACGAAAGTTGTTTTCGTCACAAAATTCGTCGCAAATTAGTGACGACTTATTTTTCGTCGCTAATTTTTCGTAGCTAAAAAGCCATTTCTTTTTTTGCGACGAATTTGTGACGAAATTTTTTTTCGTCGCAAAATTCGTGGCAAATTAGCGACGACCCATTGTTCGTCGCTAATTTTTCGTAGCTAAAAAGCCATTCGTTATTTTGCGACGAATTTTGTGACAAATTTGTGACGAAAGTTATTTTCGTCGCAAATTAGCGACGACTTATTGTTCGTTGCTAATTTTTCGTGGCTAAAAGCCATTTGTTATTTTGCGACGAATTTGTGACGAATGTTTTTGTCATCGCAAAATTTGTCGCAAATTAGCGACGAATTAAAATTCGTCGCTAATTTTTCGTGGCTAAAATCCCTTTTTTTTTTGTAGTGCTTGTAGACCGTATCATCTGTTGAAGCCATGTTCATCATCGAAACATTGTATTTTATTCACCATAATATTTAAAATATTAATTTATAGGATCCAATAGCATAAAATAAAGAACAAAAGTTATTTTTGGGTGCGGCAAAGATGACTCAATCTTGGTCGAGCTGAAAAGCAGACGAGACTTTCACAAGGACTCGGCCGCCTCTGAGAATAAAGCCATGATACAAACAAGCCGAAGCGTGCCGGGGTTTTCTTGGTTAGTTATTTATTTATTGGCTCTAATGTATTTGTTAATAAGTGCATAAACGGTTCCGTTCTTCCGCTAAAAATTCACGTTTTAGGAAACGTTTTACTAAAAATGATCGCTTGTATGACTTAAAAAAAATGAAAGAACAAAATTGTTTAGGAAAATATTCAGCCGTAAATTGTTGTCGGTAATGAAAACCTTTTTTTGTTAATTATTTTAAGCGATACAATAAATCATTTTTTGAAATACATCTTCTAAATTATTTATTTTTTTCACAAAATAAATAGATCCTGAAAGTATATCGCAAAGTCATTGGACCCTCTAATTTATGTTGCATGGTAGAACTTAAATATGAATGTAGGTAATAGTGAAAACTAGGCTTCGATTTACTATGGATTATCTTACTCTTATGGTCCGTAATCATTCATTCATCTACTTGTCACAAAAAGAAACACTAACGAATGCAAAGGGCAGATACGACTTTGCGTGTTGGTTATGACTTATCCACGAAATATAAAATGTGAACTTCCGTTTAAATAAATTACCGATAATTGACCGAAGTATGCTGGCAATTTGTGTTCACATGTCATGTTTGGGTTTTATAGACGTGTTAAGTGTTGCAAATTGAAAAACACTATATCTGTTTTTTTTTTGGTAAAGAAAAAAACACTATATCTGTTTGTTAATTCATTTTATAAAACTTGTGTATGTATTGAAAATTCGGGTCGCTTCCAGATTTGTCAGATGATTGTGTTGCTGTATTCGGGTCAAGTCTATTGAAATTTCTATTTTGCGACTTAAAAGAACACGAAATCAATTCTGTAGCCTTGAGCTGAATTTCAATTGAAAAGGAGCCGCTTGCATCATCATATGCAATATAAATGAACCTACACTCGCATTTATAACCCGAAAAAAGAAAAGAAAAAAAAAAGAGCCTAAGAAAAAAGTTGAGAACATTCATGACCGGGAAAATTAGGTTAACCCAAATCGGGAATGCTGAGAGTTTCCTCGCTCAAGATCCGGGTTCAAACACGCTAAATTTTTCAGAAGTCTCGGAAGTCCTTATCATCGACCGAAAAATATAAATTTTTATGATGTGCAATATGCTTAATCTTCGATACCCAGCCAGCTGCATATGCATGATTCAAGAAAATAATAATTATAATAATTAACGAAGACCCAAGATTGATGCATAAGGTGGAGAATTTGCAAAGTCTTCTAACGATCTTGATTATTTTACAAATTCGTATAATTATAACAACAGGTGGCATCTGATATGGCACAAAATCGGGGAATAACTCGTGGGCTTGACATGCCGGGTTCATTATATCGATTAGGTCGGCCTATGATTCCAGTGCGCGTACTATTAGTAAGTATCGTGTCTTAATTTGATGTTAATGCGACATTGATTAGTGATTAATGATCGAGGCAAGAAGATTTTGTACACACCCCACATCAGCTGTAGGATTAATAATGACGAATTTTAGATTAATTTTAGGTTAGTGTAAAAATGATTCCCACGAGCACTACATTTTTTGGAATCAAGGATAGCGTTAGCTCTTTGTCCATTTGTCTCAAGCACACGGTTCCTAATTAACCCTTTTCCCTTTTTTTTCCCCACTTTTTCGGCACATAATTAATTAGAAAAGAAGAACAAATCACGGAGGGAGGAGGGAAAGGTATCGCTCGATTTGGATAATAATGAACTAAATTTGGGAAAATTCCCAACACCCGATCTTTCAAATTAGGGTAGTTCCTATAGTAAATGGAACGAGATTGATTGCAAAAGTGACTGAGACGAAGGTACTCAATATATCTCTAAGTAAATATACACCGTGACTTATGAATTTTTCGTCTGAAATATTTAATATCTCACCCTTTGATGTTTGTTATGTGACTCCACAACCTCTTTGAAATTATACAGCTCTCCTATCTCGATCTAGGTTCAGATTAAGATATGAGGATTTTACTGTCCCGTCCCGAACTAGATCTAGATATTTATCTAAGAGTTCCTTATAGGTATCACGTCGGCGTCCTTTCAACGTAATGATGTTTGTATCTTTGCACGACAATGGTGATGAAAAAGTTGACCTACACGCACACCGCAAATTGTTGCAAATGAGTAGAAAATCTTGGCGTGTACTCATTATTGAATTTGGTGATTGGCAGCCAGTCATTTAACTCATTATTGAATTTGGTGATTGGTAGCCAGTCATTTATGATGGCAAATTCGCTCTTGAGGGATGAGATATGTTACTAGTGACGGATTATACTTTGTTATTATCTTTCTCACATTTGTTTTGTATGCAGTTATTATATATTTGCTAGGCTTAAAAGTCTTTCATGTACCTCTTGAGTATTATTTTGCTTAATGAATAGAATTTGTCTCTCCATTAATATATATAAATTTGGAATATTCTGATATTTATTTTTAGTTTTTTTTTTATAATCGATGTGTCCGAAGGCTGACAAGCAGGGCTCAAATCGGGACTGCGAACCCGACTAGTTCTCGAGAAAGGCTAGCGCAGCATCCCACCGCCACGATCTTCTACTTAAATCTTCTCGTGTTAGCGCAAACACCACCAAATCCTCTCGCGAGAAACCTTAATTTTTCTTTTTTTATCTTCTCTCAAGTCAATATACAACGAGGGTAACCGAATTGAAAAGACGGAAATATCGAACTGCCTGTCTTGATGCGGTGTGACCTAAACCCGCCTCCTCATGTTCGCACGAATAGAACAATCCGTGTGAAAGCTTTCGTTTCGTTTTTGTCTTTGCGTGGCGGCCCGAAAGAGATCACATCGTAATCATATTCCCCACCAAAATTTTTGTGTTCAATCTCTTTGAAAAGTCTTATTTTTTGGGCGACTTTCGTCCCTTTATTTCAGCCTCAAACTCGTCTTTTCCGACAAAAAAAAAAGGATTACCTAAAGTCGCCACGTCAGCGCACATAAAACAACAAATATTGAAAAATGCCATGTCTTGCTACCTTAAGTAAGCATATATCGGATAAGCATTTTTTCGGAAGGACATGATTGTCCTTTTTCAAATTATTAGGATTAAAATGCATATTAAATAAAACGTTTAGGGCTATTGATGCAATTTTTCCGAATTCACAGGTTCAAATTTATCTACCTAAGATGAGCTTCGCACTAATATTAACAAACAAAAAAAAATCTCTAGTGAGCTTAATAGCTCGAAATTGCAAAAATAGTAAATTTGTGATTTTTTATATTGGACTCACCCCCGAATCTCAGCATTCAATGTGTTGATCGGGCTCAATTAAGCACCTGTTTGACAGTTAAGCTGGGTCAAAATCAATTTTCAACCAGTTTTATGTTTCGACGATATGATTAGTTTTATGTTTATATATTCTAGCAATATGATGATAGCCCCATTAGAGTTGTCAATATAGGTCCATGACTAATATGGGTCCATGACCCATTTGCTAACTCATATTTTGTACAAATTGGCTGTGTATGGGTTGTAAGTTTTTAAAAGATAAATGAAAATGGGTCTAAAAAGTTAAAATTAAATCAGATGGGTCAAAAATGGATCACACAATTGAACACATTTTAGTCCCATCTAAAAAATTAAGTTGGTTGGACTTGGCTTGGGTAAGTGCACCTCATGCATATTAGTTTATATATATTTTGTTAAAAAAAGGTAAAAGAGAGAAAGAAAAATAAAATTAAAAAATTGTAAAAACTGTTCAAGAGGTGGAATGCTACCACCGCCGATCACTAAAGGGAAAAATGAGAAGAAAATAGAAAAAGAATTAAAATCGAAGTTAAAAAAATTATACAAAATTTTCGTTAAATTTGTATTGCATGAAAGTGTCTAAAAAATATCATTTTTTAAAATCGAATTATAAGAAATAAGTATTATTCTATGATTCGTTAAATATATAAGTGTTTAAGTAATATGGGTTAGGTATAGGTTAAAATAGGTTAAATAAGTCAATATGGGTTGGATCATATTCAATCCGACCCAAACTCGACTCGACTCGACTTGACTCACCCATTTGATAGCTATAGTATTTGTCGCGTGACAAACCGTGGTCGACACAAGCAAAAATAGGTGTTTTTTTCGTTTGTGTGAACCGCTTAATAAACGACACATGTGCTCATTATTCAGTGTTATTAATAGAGCGTGGAAGTGAAAGAAAGGCAAGAAAGGCGATATGTTGGAGGGCAAAATTAGGGTCTCGTGGCAAAGTATAAAGGTGAGATTTATTTTATGAGTTGTACCATTCTTATGTCATTTTGTGTCCTTGGCTGACAACGTAATTATTGTTTATCAAATGTTTTGGGGGGGGGGGGGTTTTGTGTTTTTTGTAGGGACCAAGTGCTCAAGTTGTTGTGCCTTTGCATTATTGTGGTCCCTATGATTGATTGAAAAAAAATCATTCTTTCGAGTTGTGGTCCCCATTATAGAAAAAATTATTATTTTTTATATAACTGCACCGTTAAAGGTTTGCATTGTTGTGGTCCTTGTAATGGAGAAAAATTTTCTTTCTTTGGTGTAGTGTTAACATTATATGTGTTGTGATTCTTGTTATAGAAAAAATAATGAAACAAAATCTAGATTGGTTACAGTAGAATTCCAACTAGATTTGCTGTGAATAATGAAACTTTTTCTAGAAGCTATTCCTTTCTATGAATAATGAGATAGAATCTAGAATTGATTGTAGTAGAATTGTAACTCTACTAAAAATATTTCTCCCAAAACTGTTATATGGACTACATATGTGTCCAAGATAAATCAATAGCTCCAACCACGCAAGAGTATGCAGCCATGGAGTAGAGTAGTTTTTGTCACTTCAAGAAGAGGCTTAACTACATCCTTTTGAAATGGACAAAGTTTACAATTTAGAAACCTCTTGCTTCAAGTAAACAAAAAATTGTAAAATCAATACAATGGCTTTGAAGTTTCCCAGGATTGATAAATCAGGCTTAGAGAACAATTAAAAAAAAACAAGGTAGCTCATCACATCAACATGACGTAAAATAATACAGAGCTTGTAGTTCTTCTGTAGCTCCATTATACAATAGTATAGGTAATTTGGATCTAGCAAATGATATTGAAGGCTACAAAAGCATTAATGAGTTATTAGGTACAAACACCAGGCTCGATTAGTTTTACAATTCTCTATTCTTTCCTATGGGTAAGTTAGTAGATGATAGTGAAGGCTAGAAATGTTGTTTTTCTATAATTGCACTGTTAACATGGTTTGCATTGTGGTCCCTGTTATACAAAAAAAATTATTTTATCTTTGGTGCAGTATTTATACGATGCAAAAGGATCTCGTGATTGATTGCACTTGAGACTTTTGTATTTGTTCTTGCTCATTATCCAAATAAGCATTTCTAACCCTTTTAGGTGAGCACTCTTGGGGAGGAATCTTCTGTATACGGATCGTGGGAGCCTTTGCCACAGGTTCCATACCCTTATTTTGATTTTTTTAGAGTATTATTCTCACTTATCTCATGCGTGTGTCCATCGATGGTTGATATATTTAAAACCAAAACATCTTTCATTTTTCATACGAAATGGTTGGTAAGTTTGTCCCTTTTTTGAACTTATTTCTTTTGTTATATATATGTGTCTTCTACATGACAAACTGTTCATAGCACGCACATTTGCATATGTGGAGCATATCATGCCTATCATCATGTTCTCATTCGAGTGATTAAAATTAATGCTGATGGTAGAATAGATTGTTGTTGTATCCCGTCGATTCATCAGATTTAGAGCCTTTTTTGCCATGAGAAGAAAGTGGTATGACCCACTATCATGACCCTAAAAACTTTTCTATTCGTGGAAAAATTTCCTGGCTAACGGATTATTAGATTAATTAGATGGATTAACCTAATACGGACCCTCCCAAGTCCTACCAAATCACGACTTAGGTTTGTGTTCAAATGATTTTTAATTTTGGAGTCGCCACTAATCATTTTTGGTAGGTTGATTAGAAACTTAAGTAAATTAGCGGGAGAACTAAATTACTTCTACGAACCAGAGATTATGAGTTCGGGGACTTGGTTACACTAGTTAATTAAAACTAATGCCCTTTCGGTACCTTAATTTCATGGATATCATAATTTGGCAACTCAGGCTTGGTTTATTCCTAAGACTCTAGTGAAGTGTTCTCTCTTTATGTTTTCACTTTTTTAACGGGATGCATGAGTGATATTTTTTTTATTTTCAAAGTGTTAAAAATTCTATGAAGCCAAAAGAAGGAGTGTGTTAACGACTTCTGTGCAGTGTTATAGTCTACTCACTTTGGAGATTGATCATTCAAAAATTAAACGGCAGGAAGTCAATGACAGTAAATAAAGACCTCCAATGGACAGCCCAGCCATGGCTTGGCTCTCCTTTTTGGGGTTTAATGGTGCAGGAATTAAAATGCGGAAATTTAAATAACTGTAAGTAAAAACCTCTAATGCATGGCCTAACATTGGCTTGGCTCTTCCTTTTGGGGTTTGATGGTGTAGGAATTTAAATTGCAGTACGTAAAAATCTTCAATGGGCGGCCTAGCATTGGATTGGCTCTTCCCTTTGGGGTTTAATGGTAAATAAATTTAAATTGCAGTAAGTAAAAACCTTCAATAGGCGGCCTAGCATTGGCTTAGCGATTCCCTCTAGGGTTTGATGGTGTGTGAATTTAAATTGCAGGAAATAAATGACCTCCAGTGGATGCGCTTTGCTTCTCCAAATTGCAGGAAATAAACAGCCTAGCAATGGCTTGGCTCTTCCCTGTTGGCAGAATGCCCTGTAGCGTTGGCAAAAATGCCTGTGGGCCATGCTTAGCAATAAAATACTGGTCCTTCGAAATCCTCTACGTGTTTCGAATCTGAGGAAGGTGAAGAGGCGAGCCTTTGTTGATTTAATCAGAAAGACATTGCAAGGTCGAATCAACATACTTGCCTCGCGGATTCCTATTACAAAATGTATGCTTTTCAAAAATACAGGACCCTTCAAATACATTAAAAATACCCCCATTCTCGATCTGGATACATTCACTACCCCCATCAAAATACATGGCTTATACATGCCGACTGATTGACACGATTCTGTCTCCAGAATTTCTTCGCTTGCCCCTAGGATTATCAGTTGCGGCATCGGCTATTTCCATTCTTTCGTATTATTCAAGATCATTTCTGGCGTATTGTTGAGCCCAATTTTACTCTTGCCTGGAGTACCTATAATTCCCTGCAAAAATAAATAAAATAATGAGTATGTGATCCAAAAAAGGTCGGTCCATGACATCTAGATTATTCCAATTTTATTTTTCAATTTTATGAGAAATTAGAAAAAATTTTCTTAGAAAAACATGGCGAATTTCTTCAAAAAAAAAATTTCTTACAGATTTTATAAATGTGACAAATTCCTTTGATATTTACCAATTTCTCGAAAGAATTTCCTTTTTTATCAAAATGAATTTCTAAGGTAAATTTGTTGAGAAAATCTTGGGTCCATCGAAGTATTAAGAAAAAAATATGACAAAATCTTTCATTGATTAACAAAATTCCCTTAAATAATTTTTCCGCATTCATTATTTTCAAAAATGGGATATCAATTTAATTTTTTTTATTTTCTTCTGAAAAATGACCATGGTATTGAATTCAAAATTTGACCGATACCTAACATGGACCGACAAAAAATAAATACAAGATAAAGTTAGAAAACTTACTTTCACCGTGAAAAATACCATGCAAATCACATAGACACGCACATGAATTGTGAGTTTAAATCATAGCCTACCTACCCTAAAGGCTCACAAAGTGAAGCGGAAGACTTACGGTAAGGCGACAATTTCGTGCACATAATCAAGATTAGCCGTGATCCCACGACATAATCAGGATTAGCTGGGCCTTTTCACTTCGGCTGCTCGAGCTAAAAATTAAAACCACCGCTTTGGTAATTTTACCGAGCCTGATGCCTAACTTTTAAAGCACATTTTTCAAAAGAGGTTCGGGATTGAATCTGGGCTAACTTTCGACGTAATCTCACGCCGAACGCTAGAACCAAATCACAATACCATCCTAAAACTAGTGGTCCAGGTCCGACCACAAGACGTGTGTGGTGTAGTGCTAAAACAATTAAACATGCACAACAATTAAATGCAAACACCGCTTCAATATTTCAAAAATTAAATAACAATTCTCACACGCCAAACCTGCAAAACAAAGGGTTAGCCAAACACTACACCCCTTATAACTCTCATTTGTAATACCATTTAACACCTAAAGATTAGGATCCACCCAATTCAAACCAAATGGATTTTCACTAAATTTTCTGGCCCAAGTCCTCTAGGTTCTTAAATTTTTAAAAATTAAAAATACGTCCCCAGTGGAGTCACCAAGCTGTCGCGACCCTAAGAATTTTTTTTCGATCGGGTTAACAGATTATTAGGTTAGTTAGATGGATTAACCTAATACGGACCTTGCCAAGTCTTATCAAATCGCGACTTAGGTTTGTGTTCAAATGATTTTTAATTTTGGAGTCGCCACTAATCATTTTTGGTAGGTTGATTAGAAACATAAGTAAATTAGCGGGAGGACTAAATTACTTATACGAATCAGAGATTATAAGTTCGGGGACTTGGTTACACTAGTTAATTAAAACTAATGCTTTTTCGGGGTTGAATCCACCTAAAATGGCCATTAAGCTTAATGTCAACATGGAAGGGAACAAGACTAATGCCTTTTCGTGACACCTGCGACACGAAGGGAACAAGAGACGCTATACCCGCGTACACGGGTAAAGGTCATTAAGGAAATCTGCAAAAAAATCTCTTGGGAAATCCATCGGTGGTTTAGTATTCTTTCCTAGTAGTCATTTCCACGACGGCGCTGCGACCTCTTCACCCGTTGACATGTGGTTTTAACACTGCTCGACCACGTCAAGCACTCGAGAAGCAATCTCAATAATCCCCGACCTGCTTCAATTAAACTGGCATGTCACCAAGGAATTTCTATTTTGGCTCACCCTTGCTCCGATAAATCTCACGATCACCATCTGCCCGTGATGAGTGTTCCATCATTGGTATGGGTAAAACATAAGCAAAGAGGCCAAAGGGAAGTTTCTTTTATGACTTATTATTTTGTTTACTCTGTAACATGCAACGGAAATAATTTTATTTATGTCTCATTCTCCAAAGTCCATGAACACGGTTCTTATGCGCAGGGGGGAAATCTCAGTGAAGTTTCAACATGGAACTCTGGATGGCTGCTGTCTTGTCAATATATGATGGTTTGATTTCGACTCAGAGTGGGGGATGACAAAGATCAATGCAAACAATAAGCTACGGTACATTATGGTGAAGGTTCAGGCTTCCTTGCGTCAAGTCAAGAAGGTAACTCGAGTCTGCTGTAGCATGGCTATGTTGCAGTGAGCGACGCAAAGCTTCTCTTGACTATCATTCTCGAAAACGCACTTCCGGCCACGTCTCAAAAGAGAGGGAGTCTATTTTGGTTTTCGGTTTGGGAGAGTCACGCGTCAAAACTCTATTCCTATTCCTCCTAATCTTCCAACGACAGGTCTGATCACTTCTAAATCTATGTCTTTGGGGCCATTAAATCTGCCTGAAATCCCTTGTAAAGTATCGAGTCCGTTGGGCTCTACCGGATAAGTAAAATTTCAGAGTTTTATTACTCACCTTCAATCCGTAACCACTCTTAGCCAAGAGGATGAACCTTCTTTCATGAGGACCTTGTCAAAGTCGATTGTGTGGTCAGTGATTCTAATATTGGTGATTAGACACATTACTGGTGAGTTTATTCTTGGAGTTGCTCACAATCCAGTTCTTTTGGTCGTAGTCGTGGTCCTCTCCGCCTTGGTTGCCACGTTGTGCACTTGGAATAGTTGCTGGGCAATAAAAGCCATCATAAGCCCCCGATTGTACGACAATACAGTAATCTCAGAACCACTAAAAATGGCCAACGCGTGAAAGTCTTTGGGGTAATTACATGTGGCAATGTGCCTCTTCAGTCATCCTTCCATAGAGTGCCGAGATGCGTTTATACATCTACGGCCCTGTATGAGTATAGAGGTTGGGGTTCTAAAGTAGTCGATCCTACGTAGTGTCGTTTTGCGTGGAGACTTAGACCAGCAAACACAACACCAGCTCATGAAAGAGGATTCAATCTAAGGAGAGAAAAAGAAGCTGTTGTTGTGAAGATCAAAGGGGATGGAATGCTGATAGACTGGCAAAAGAAGGAGGATATCCAACTTGGTTTGGACTCGATCGGTCGGCCCACGACCTTCGCTCGAGCGCTGAGAGAAGGGAAGAGGACGACTTGTTCTTCATCGGTTCAGAATAGGGATTGCGGGGGATCGGGATCATCGAGCCTTAGATTTTGAGGTGTTCCATTCCCCACCTTCTCAACTGGTTTCGAAAGGGATCAACGCAAAGGCGTGGACGGAGACAAATCACTAGCTGTTGCACCGAAAAGGATAACAAGCAGATATGTTTTTTTTTTACTATGGCGCCACGCCATCACCACCAACTACCGGACGCTTCCTGCTACCGTTCATGGTTGAACCAAGAGAAAAGCAGGCACGATTTGCTTGTGGCTCTAGGATACCCGCCCCAAAAAAAGTGGTGGAACCCCCTAGGTTGCTTCTTGGACCCAATTGAAGTGCTGTCCTTTGGTCCAGCAGGCGTGATTTTAGTTTTCCCTTATTCTAGCCCAGCCATAGGTGATTCCCGCAAGCCAGTTTAGAGTTACTTGGCCCGTGAGATTGCGGCAAAGTTCAAATTCGAAGATTTGGAACTACAACGACGTGACCCCATGCACCTGGTACGGAGTCAGCTGCACTCAGATTGGGGATCATCCACAAAGAAAAAGCTTCAGGGGGAAAGGAGAGTTTTGGCTTGATCGCGAGAGGGCGACGGCGATGGTCAGAGTCCCGAGTTCGAGGAAAACCAGCCTTCTCCAAGACAATTTGGAGGTAGTGGCGACTGAAGACTACGAATAAACCACCCATCAAGACGTTGGTGACGAAAAAATTCCAGAGGAGTTTCTTTTCTGGAGGTCCTCCCCTGGGTGGCGCGGAGGATAACGCGTCTTTGCTACTGACTCACCCGCGCGATCAGTGTCCAGCTGGAGATAGCCACTTCAACCAGCAAATAAGGATCGTGGAAGCGACACACAGGTTTTGAGAGGGAAGGGGTTGGTTGTCATGGGTGACTCCTTGAATAGAAATATGTGGGAATCGCTAGTCTGCATCCTTTGAGGCTCGGTGAAAGATCAAAAGAAAGTCTATGAAGCCATCGATAGACACCACTTTCGCGGCTATTTCGTCAGCTGTCCGTTGGAGAAGAGACCTTGCAGGCTTGAAGAAAAAGCTCATTTTCAACTTCAATCGGAGCAATCGGGACCCGAGTTAAGTTTCTGCTAACTCCATTCGCGCTTGCTATATGCCAAGAATAGTTTGATATGTTGTGTATGCTTGCTTAAAAGTCTGCCATGGCCGAATGTGTTTATGCCCTAAAAAGTTTCCACCATCGGATGGTGCTGAATTTTAGATATGTTGTAGCTTGTATCGAGATGATTCGAACGATGCCAAGATCGGCCATTTTTCAATAAAAAAATAAAAAAAATTAATTAATAAAAGAATAAAAAATCATAAAAATAAAAAAAATTCTGAAAAAATTCAGAAAAATCTCAGAAATTAGGAGACGGGCCATTTCGACTGGCCAATCTTATTTTTGATGAATTCCCTTTTCGAAATGACGATTTTGCCCCTTATAGGCAAATTATTTTGGAAAATTTCGAAAAATCCTCAAAAATTGCAGAAAAATGGGAAATTGTCAATTTTGACTGGTCAGACCCATATTTTGTGAATTTGACTTACATTTCTTCATGAAATGACCATTTTGACCCTCATGGATAAATTGTCTTAGAAAACTTTGAAAAATTCTCAGAAATTGTGACAAATAAGGAATGACCACATTCAACTGGTTTGACCTAATTTTCACTTCCCGATCCTTGGAAAATAGCCATTTTACCCTTTTGGTTAGTTTGACCCCAAATCCTTCCGAATCACCCCAAATGAATTTTCATGAAACGGTACCGAAAGGGCGTTAGAGTAAAATCTAGCGTAACCAAGTCCCCAAACTCAATTTCTCTGGTTCGCAGAAATAAATTAGTTCTCCCACTAATTTATTTAGATTTCTAATTGACCTACCAAGAACAATTAGTGGCAACTCCAAATCTTAAAATCATTCAAACAAAAAACAAAGTTGCGATTCGGTAGGGCTTGGGAGGGTCCGTATTAGGCTAGTTAATCTAATTAACCTAATAATCCGTTCACCCGAAAAATATTGAAAACTTTTCGGGTAGCGACAACTTTCCTCATACAACGGTGATGTCTTTTGGAGTCTATTTTAAGAAGGTCGAAACTGGTGACAAAGATACGATAATCACCAACGTCAAGCCCACCTCAAATGTTTCCTAGACCAAAATAAGCCTTTCACTTCCTTGGTCCCCAATCTTAACCTACGTTACAGCCCATGAAAGTCTTTTCTGATTAAGGCGCTTGAATTAACGTAGAGTTGAAAGCATCGTTCAAAAAGGTACGAGCAAGACTATTTCTTTCTCATTTTTGCAAGGTTCTTGACTTGTAAACTCGGAACAGATAATGAAAACCTTTTTGTCAATGCCCTTGACTCAAAAGAGTCCCCTTTAGTAAGCCTTGACCCAACCTACATTATGGTCCTAATCAAGACCCCTAGATCGGCGTGATTGTACCAATTGCGAGATTACTCAGACCCTTGCTGAATACGATGACGGTAAGATCGAGTGATTTCTTTTCAAATCTTGCAATCAGGATAAACAACCTTTCTCGAGAGCGAGAGAAAGCCCTTTCGGACTGAAGTCCCCCATTCAGATCACATTCGAGGTATTCATGCGATGATAACCTCCTTGAACGGAATTGGTAATGCAAACTCGACAGAATAGTTTTGCATGATCCACATATTGATCAATCGCATCATGAGTTATTACACTGACTGCTTCTAATCATTGCAAACTCAGCTAAATAGTTTTGCATGAACCAATGAACTTATTGATGAAAATGCTTGCACATGTTACCTCTAACATTGCCTAACAGGTAACAAGTTTCCGATGTTCGAGTTACCTTCTTAGGTCTCAAAATTCATTTGGTGATTATTGAATAAACAAGTCTAATCGTCAAGAAACCACTAGGCATTTTTTCCAAATCCTCAAGCAGGTATATTTTCAACCTCAACCCTTTGAGGTAAGTTAAGTCGGGTTTGAGCTTCTGTAGGATTCCTGGTCTCCCTAGATCCTAAAATGGTACCCTTTGAGGTAAGTTAAATTGAATTTGAGCTTCTACAGGATTCCTAGTCTTCTCAGATCCTAGAATGGCACCCTTCAAGGTAAGTAAAATTGAGTTTGAGTTTCTGCAGGATTCATGGTCTCCCTAGATCCCAGAAATAGTACCCTTCATGGTAAGTTAAATTGGGTTTGAGCTTCTGCAGGATTCCTGGTCTTCATAGATCCTAGAATGGCACCCTTCAAGACAAGTTAAATTGGGTTTGAGTTTCTCTAGGATTCTTGGTATTCCTAGATCTTAGAATGGCACCCTTCGAAACACAAAAGTCCTTCTTACAAGCACAAAGTCCTTTCTACAGGCATACCCAAGTCCTTTCTATAGGAACCCAAAGTCCATTCTACAGACACCCAAGTCCTTCTTACAGGTATCTAAAGTCCTTTCTACAGGCACATAAAAGTCCTTCCTACAGTTATCTAAAGTCCTTTTTTACAGGCACCCAAGTCCTTACAGGCATCCAAAGTCCTTTCTACAGGCACATACCAAGTCCTTTCTACGGGCACACAAAAGTCCTTCTTACAGGCACCCAATCCTTTCTACAAGCACCCAAAGTCCTTTCTATAGGCACACAAAAGTCCTTCTTACAGGCACCCAAGTCTTTTCTACAGGCATACAAAAGTTCTTCTTACATGCACCAAGTCCTTTCTACAGGCGCACAAAAGTTCTTTCTATAGGCACAAAAGTTCTTTCTACAGGCATGGAGTCATTTCTATAGGTACAAAGTCCTTTTTACAGGCATTTCCATGGGGTGACTCACCATACGGGTCAAATCTTAATCCAATTTTAATCAGTAGAATTCTTTCATTAGGAATATACCATGGGGTGATCCACCACACAGGTCAAATTTTAATCCAATTTTAATTAGTAGAATCCTTTCGTTAGGAATCTACCATGGGTTGACCTACCATACGGGTTCAAGTTCAACTGCCATAAGGTTTTCTTATAACGAATCTTTAGATTCTCATTCCACTTTTAGTAGAGCATTCATGTCAGGCAACAGCCATACAATGAGCAGGCAAGTCGTAGGCCTCTCTATCTCTCCCTCACTTCATAGGAGTTTCTTCAAGCCATATTTGGATTGGAACTTGCAAAAAAGGCTATTACAGATCAAATGTCACGACTCCTTTTTATTTCAATGTATTGAGTCAATTAGGATTCAGGTGTCATCTCGTCTTTGAAATGAACATCTACCAAGGTTCCTTTCAAAGAGGAGCAACTATTGACACTTGATTTTTAATTATCTTTTCTCTTTTAAAATTAATAGAAAATCCATAAAAATTAATAAAATTGAAAAATCAACTTTGGGGACCTCAGCCAAGCCTAGGAACCAATTTTGACCAAAAAAATGATTTTTCATATTTTCAGTATTTTTATTTTCGAAAATTAATAAAAAATATATAAAAATTCGTAAAATTGAAAAATCAACTTTGGAGACCTTGGCCAAGCCTAGGGAACCAATTTTGACCAAAAAATTATTTTTCATATTTTTAGTATTTTTCAGTATTTTTATTTTTGAAAATTAATAAAAAAATATATAAAAATTCGTAAAATTGAAAAATCAACTTTGGGGACCTTGGCCAAGTCTAGGGAACCAATTTTGACCAAAAATTATTTTCCATATTTTCAGTATTTTTTAATATTTTTTGAAAAATAGAAAAATGCTTGAAAATTAATAAAAAAAATAGAATTTGAGCCCACATAAATACACAAAAATAGTCGGTATTTTTCTTTTAATTTTCTCTTCATTTTGGCCGAAGAAAATCTGCAAGAATTATTTTGAAAGCGAGAATTACTTTGTTAATCTCATTTTCAGACTAATTGAAAATAGTATAGAAAAATCATTTTAGCTCTGTAATTTTCGTTTTTTGCATTTCTAGAGTCGTGACATTATCCGGATGCATTTTCCATTTTCACGTTTGGTTTTCCGAATTTAACTTATCAACTCGAATTCTCTCTCTCTCCTCTCTCACCCCCTCTCTCCCTCTCTCTCTCTCTCTCCCTCCGTGAGAGAGTTGAAGATGGGAAGAGCATTCATGTACGTGATACTGGGAGGAGGTGTCACCGTTGGTTACGCTGCTCTCAAGTTCGCCACGTGCAGCATCTTTCTTGGTGAACTCTGCATCATCTCCGAGGAGCCGGTTGCGCCATATGAGAGACTTGCATTAAGCAAACGATTTCCATCATTCTACACTCATGTTAGTGCGAAGGAAGAAAGACTAACTCTGAAGCGGTACGAAGAACGCGGAATTGAGTTGATGCTTGAGACTTGTGTTAAGCCTGCTGATGTGTGGAGGAAGACACTATTGACAGCTACAGGAGAGACAAGAAGCTATAAAATTCTTATCATTGCAATAGGTGCTCGGGCTTTAAAGCTTGAAGAATTTGGTGTGAATAGATCAGATGCTGAAGGTGTATGCTATCTATGGGATTTAGCCGATGCAAATGGAATTGTTGATGTGATATAATCATGTAGTGGCGGCAATGCCGTCGTCATCAAGGGTGGTCATGTAGGAATGGAATGTGCAACATCTCTTATGATCAACAAAGCGATCGTAACCATGGTTCTTTCCTGAAGCACATTGCATGGCCCGCCCATTTACACTTAAAATCAAAAATTTTTATGAGGTCTATTATGTGTCCAGGAGACTGAAGTTCATTAAAGGAACCGCACTATCATTATTTGACTTTGATTCTAATGGAAAAGTCATTGCTGACATGATTAAGGATGGTAGTCGGCTACTTGTAGCCATGGTTGTGGTTGGGATTAGAATTCATCCAAACAAGACCCCTTTGAAGGACGGTTCACACTAGAGAAGGGTGGTATCGAAGTCAACTAACGGCTGTAATCAAGCTACAACGCAGTGTATGCCATTCGAGACGTTGCCACATTTCCAGTCAAATTATTTGGAGAGACTGGTAGACTTGAGCATGTTGATTTGGCTCGAAAATCAGCACGACATGCCGTTGCTGCAATGAGGGACCTAGAAAAGACCAAAGAATTTGACTACCTCCCATTCTCCTACCCTAAAGTCTTCGCATTATCATGGCAGTTCTATGGAGATAGTTCAGGGGGAGCCATCCATCTCGGTGATTTCTCAGGGAGGAAATTAAGTGGAGAACAAAAAGCTGACTGGGTTTCGGTGGAAAGCAAAAGGAGAAGGAAACATCATTCGGTGGGGGACGAGGGGTCCTCGTCTTTTTCATTTTTCATTGGGAGGAAGCTAGAGGATACAATGGCAACAATATTGACTAGAAAAAGGGGGGGGGGGGGGGGGGTGTAAAAGAGAAACAAAGGAAAGAAAAAGAGGAGGAGAAGTGGGGGACAACAGGTGATAGGTGACCGAAAAGAAAAGAAAAAAGTAGAGGGCAAAGAGGACTAGGGAGAATAACGAAAGATTAGGGAGGATGACAGGTCCAAGGAAAAAAAAAAGGGGTAAAAACTTGTAGTGGAGAATGGCCGAAAAACGGGGGCGAGATTATTGGACTCACGGTGTCAACAGGACCCCTCAACCATCTACGAGCCTCTTCCTCACCCGGGTCTCCTCCATCACCTCAGGACTCGGAAGCATTCTTCCAAGGATTCTAAGGACAAAAGGTAAAACCAAACTTGAAGAAGATGAAGAAAAAAGAAGGGAAAGTAAAAAAACTTTTTGTTCGGTCAGAAAGAGAGAGTCAAAGGGGACAAGCAACAAAAAATGTTAGTCCGCACAGCCACACTATAGAGCTTGCTCTTTTCGCTTCCCGTGATCACGTCGTCATCGTCCCCCCTCTCCGTCGGTGTTGTCAGAAGTGAAATCGACAGCTCTCCGGTGGCCCACTTCCCCCGCGAGTACTCTATCTGCCCGCAGTGTTGGGGAGCCGCATGGCGAGCGTTAACGGCGGCACCTTCGAGACCAGCGGATCGCTTCTCCACCGCAAGAACTACCACATCTTGAATTACACCAAATTGATCAGTTTGAAGAGGATATAGCCCGTGAAATGTGAAGAGAGCAAGCGGCGGGAGACTTCTTCGATGAACCTGGAGTTCTTGACCTCGTTCAAGTTTGATTGGGCATTGTCGGTGATCGTCTTCCGTGTCTTCTTGGCAAGAAGAAGCTTCTTCCCCAAACCTGATGTAACATCAAATCTGATGCAGTTAACGGTGGCAGCGAAGACAACATGATGATCCACGGCAACAATCAAATAAGAAGGAGCATGAGATCTCGACATGAAACGCTGCTGAATCGTACATGGAGAACAACAGCCATGAGTTCGGTGTCGCCATCGAATTACGTTGGGCTTGCAAGGGCGGTTTGACTACTGCTCGCAAGAACTGTGCTGAGATCTGGTTCAAAATCAAGGGCAACGAGACCTGTGAGATCTGCCAGTCCATTGCACGTAATGTGTCTAGCGCAAGTGAGATAGAGGAATGATCAAGAACAGGGGCTGGCTGGCTGGTCACACGCGGAGGAGAGGGAAGGGGAGATAGAGTGACCGGTGGTCCTCCCTCAACTCTTTCCATCGCCGCTGAAGCACGGCTTATCCCCGACGGCTTGTTGCGACTCTGCCGCCACCTTGATATTTTTGCCACACTTCGTAACCAGCAGCAGTCCTAGAGTAACCTCAGCGTTTCTCTTCATCCTTGTCCAAGATCCAACGCAACCGTAATTGTTCCCACTCCTCACTATCGACCAACACAGTCCACATCAAGCTGTGTTTCCTTGGCTCAAAACATGAAGATCAGACCAGAAAATACATATACTGACCGAGAAGGAAGGACTCAGACACACGTCGATCTGAGAAAGCGAACCAGCCCACGCATAGGTCCAGCCTTAAAAGAAGATTGCATAAAAGCCAAAAGTGGACTTAGATATACATTCGGAGAGCTAGAGGAATCACCAACGCCACCAGCTCCACCCCACCGACGAGGAGCTGATCCAGTACTACCTGAAGCGCAAGGTATCCGGCGAGCCTCTCCGCTTCGACGCGAACTCCGACGTCGACATTTACAAATGCGAGCCCTGGGACCTCCCTGATAAGTCGAAATTGAAAACTAGAGACCTTGAGTGGTACTTCTTTAGTCCGTTGGATAAGAAGTATGGAAATGGGTCAAAGACAAATCGTGCTATAGATAATGGTTACCGGAAGACAATAGGGAAGGACAGGGCCATCTTTTATTATTTTCGAGCAGTTGGAATGAGGAAAACTTTGGTTTACCGTATTGGGCGAGCTCCACGTGGACAATGCACAAAGTGGGTTATGCATGAATACCGGTTTACCGATGAAGAATTGGAGAAGGCTGGATAATGAAGAAGCGGTTCACCGGGGGTAAGAGAGGATTCATCAAAAAGGCTGTTGAGGAGAGAATTGTATTGCAGGCATAGATGCGCTTCAATGCATGGTAGGTTCGAGGGAAGTCGGATGCTGGAGTTGCAGCCAAAAGTAAGAGAGTTTAGAGCCTAAAAGGAAGACCTTTGCGGAAGAGAATGAAGACCTTCGCGGAATAAGCGGCGAAGAAGTCCCAAACCCTCCCCACCTCAGCCATCTCGGCCGAGATCTACAATCTCTGAGATTGCCAAGGAGTCCAGGGAGCTCGCCCTCAGGGTTTCCAAGATGGCCGACGAACTGAGGTACACCGACCTGAAACAAGCCGACCAGATCAAGTCCATTACCGTCTATCGTGTCGTAGGAGTGGAGTCCCTCTGGCAATGCCACTACAGTGGCGGAAGAAGACTTCGAGAAAATTCGTCGTAACCGCGATCTGTGGGAGTTCGTCAAGGGGTTCGCGTCCGTGGCGTTCCAGAGCTTCTTGATTCGTGACGAGAATGAGGAGGATTAGCAAAAACCAACATGATCAAAGACATTGAGGAACTTTATGTTTGCTAAAAACTCGATCGAGATAATATCTCATGCCCGGAGTGAAGCCATGCATAAGATTCAAAGAGATGTGGAGCTTCACAACGAGAACCGAGATGGGCACCTTGTTAGGAGATGGTGACAAGCAAGCTATATACATTGACGAGGACGATGTCGCCATGCACGCCATGAAGTGTACACGACCATCGGACTCTCAACAACGGGACCGTGTACATCGGACCACCTAAGAATATCCTGTCTCAGCTAGAGGTCACCCGAATCTGAGAGAATTCTCTACGTAATGTAATGGTTTTCTCTTGTTTTGCTAATAAATGCAGAGTATCCAAGTATTGCTGTGTGGTAGATGTTTCAACGGAGTGCAATACTGAACTTTTACAAGAAACAGATCACACTGCTCTATGTGGGAACTGGGAATCTGCGGCTCGGTCTCACTCGAGGAAGTAGGCATATACACAGAAGTTGGAGCAGATGCTCAGTCCACAGCTAAGAAGCACGGACACGCCTCAAAGGGGGGCGTGTCCGTGTCGGACACGCCTCAAAGGGGGGCGTGTCCGTGTCGGACACGTGTCGGCGTGCGACACGCGGCCGACACGTTCGGACACGTGTTGATCGCGTGTCGGATTCCGACACGCGGTCAACGCGCCCGACACGCAAAGGACACGCGTGTCGAGCATCTTAAAAAGATTTTTAAAAAAAATTAATAATATAATTACATACTTAATCTTAGCCAAATTATTAAGAAAAGTAGAGATTTCATTTTAGCCAAAAAGCCAAGATGAGAAACTTGTAAGCCTTAGTGTAGAGACTTCATCTTAAAGAGACATCTTACTTGTTATCTTCACTAGGCAACCAATGTGGGACTCTTTTCTTTAACTTATAAGCCTCCAAGTTTCATCCTTAACTTTTTAAAGAGACTTCATATTTGTCACTTTTCCTCACAATCAAGGTGGGACTCATGAATCAAGTCATTTTGCTTTTGTCTGTGTCTCTCACCATTTATATGGGACTAATTCTATGATTTTTTAGTTATTTATTTATTTATAAATTTGAATCAAATTAATTTGCTTGAAATAATCACAAAAATGATAATTTATAATGTATATATATATAATATAAATTTATTATCTAACGTGTCCCGACGTGTCGAAATTTTCTATTTTTTAAAAATGACGTGTCGGCGTGTCGTGTCGTGTCGCGTGTCGCGTGTCGTGTCCGTGCTACCTAGGTCCACATGAATTAATTTGCTTCTACATCCCAAGCTAGGAAAAGTCCATGGCAGATTACGGGGTGGTCAAGTTTCATTCTGCTCTGAGTTCCATTGGGTCCTCACTTGTAGCAATCTCGTGAATTCCCGGCCGAAGCTGAATGTGCTCCCCATGATGGGTCACTTGTTTCGGGACAACCAATGCCACGTTGAATGGGAAGAGTGATGCTGAGCCCGATTGGTATCCTCAAGATACGAAAGTTGCCAATATAATGGAGAACATGATAGCTTCTGATGATGTGGCCAAGACCCAAAGCAGGCAGGTGGAAGATGTAGATGGATAGCCAAATACTAAGAGCCTGCGGCTCACGCCTACATCTAAAGGCAGAGAACGAAAAAAAAAAAACTCCTCATGATGATGGCGACGCTTCTTGACAAATATTGGACCATCCGGTTCTCCATTTAGTGAGGACGTGTTGGTTGCTTAGGTTCCAGTGTCATTTAGCAATCTATGGGGGGAGGACATCTCCCTCGATGACATGATCGAGATCGAGATCGCGAAGATCAAGAGGCCAAGGTCCATGGTCAAGGAGCTGAGCGGAGCCGTGAAGGAAATCTTCGGCAAGTGCATTTCCGTCGGGTACACGGTCGATGGTAAAGACTTGAAAGACCTGCAAGAGGAGATCTCGGATGGCGACGAGCGAGTAGGGTCAGATGGTGACGAGTGCGAGCTGCGCTAGAAGCGTGTGCAAGCAGGTCTCAACGACGGCGCGACTACCAGATTCGGCGGTGTAGTGATGGCATGTGAGGAGGACCCGAATGGAGCGGCAACGTAACGAGCAAGACTCGGCGGCGAGAACCAAACACAAACTCCTACCTCCGCGTTTTGACGCCACCTTGGATCGGAGTCCCACCACGTTAGTTTTCTCGACCTTTGATTCGTATGTGATGATGTGTTTAGTTGTTACATGCTAATTCGATAAAAATTGTTTGCCGGTGAGTTTAGTTCATATTGGGGAGGTCTGAATGCGACTGTGCAAGAGTACTAGGGAGAAGACGACATAAAGAGGTTTTATAAAATATATATAATAATAAATAAATAAATAAGAGAAATTAAACATGGAAAGCTGGGGGAGGTTTTGGCCGTGCATTTTGGTTTCGTGACCGGTGGAATCATTTTCAAGAATTGGGCCACAAACCAAGTGTGAGGCTCAGGCCCAAAAAAAGAAGGCGATTAGATAGGAGATTAGGCTGAAATATCTTCAGTGAGCTTTTTAGCAACTAGGGCTTCTTACCATTTTTGTTTAGGGTTTCGTTCAGGCTTAGAAGCCCAGCCCAGGTTACCAATGTTGGAATAAATAAAATAAAAAATAATAAATAAAAAATAAAAATAAAAATAAAAAAATCGAAAAAATGCAATAAAAAGAGAAACATGCATAAAAATCATAAAAAAAAATTCTGAAAAATTCAGAAAATTTTCAGAAATTAGGAAAAGAGTCATTTCAACTGACTAATCCTATTTCTGGTGAATTTCCATCTCGATCTTTCCAAAATGACGATTTTGCTCTTTATGGGTAAATTGTCTCAAAAAATTCAGAAAAATTCAGAAAAATCTCCGAAATTAGGAAACGGTCACTTCGACTGACCAATCCTATTTTTTGATGATTATGCTTCCTAATCTTTTTAAAATGACGATTTTGCCCCTATGGGTAAATTGTCTAAAAAAATTTCGAAAAATTCTCAGAAATTGTGGAAAATAGGAAATAACCACATTCAACTAGTTTGACCTGTTTTCATTTCCCGATCCTTGAAAAAATAACCATTTTACCCTTCTGGTCAGTTTGATCCAAATCTTTCCAAGTTACCCCAAATGATTTTTCATGAAATTGGTACCGAAAGGACATTAGACTAATTTAACGTAACCAAGTTCCCGAACTCATAATCTCTTGTTCGCAGTAATAAATTAGTTCTCCCGCTAATTTATTTAGGTTTCTAATCGACCTATCAAGAACGATTAGTAGCGACTCCAAATCTTAAAAGTCATTTGAACAAAAACCAAAGTTGCGATTCGATAGGGCTTGGGAAGGTCCGCGTTAGGTTAGTCAATCTAATTAATCTGATAATCCGTTTACCTGAAACTTATTTTTTCGGGTCACGACAGTGAGGTACAACAATTATTAGGAAATAATCGAGTTAGAGCTGTAGTTATGAGTGCTACAAATGATCTAATGAGAGGAATGGAAGTAATTGACACAGGAGCTCCTCTAAGTGTTCTAGTCGGCAGAGTAACTCTAGCCAAATTTTCAACATGCTTGGAGAGCTTGTTGATGATTTAGGACCTATAGATATACGTACAACATCTCCTAATCATATATCTTTGCCTCACTTTATATAGTTAGCTACAAAATTATCTATTTTTGAAATAAGAATTAAAGTAGTAGATGTTTTAACCCCTTATCGGCATGGAGGAAAAATAGGACTATTCAAGAGGGGTGCTGGAGATATTAATGAACAAAATATTGCATAATCTAAAGTGGTTATGGTTTACGGTTAGATGAATGATCCCCTCGGAGCTCGTATGAGAGTTGGTTTGGTTGCCTTAACTATAGCGGAATATTTTCTAGATGTTAATGAACAAGAGGTACTTCTATTTATCGACAATATCTTCCGTTTCATCCAAGCAGGATTTGAAGTGTCTACCTTATTGGGTAGGATGCCTTTTGCTATGGGTTATCAACCCACCTTCAGTACTAAAATGGATATTTTACAAGAAAGAATTACTTCTACCAAAGAGGGACCCAAAGAGCTATGGTCGCTCTGCTCTAGGACATAATACACAACGAAATCGAAGTGTACATAGATGATATGATTACCAAGTCCAAATCAGGAGAAGACTATATCCTAGTGCTAAGAAAATGTTCGAATATCTACGAAAATAGAAGCTGAAGTTGAACCCTAGCAAGTTCGTATTCGGGGCAAGATCTGGAAAGCTTTTGGGATTTGTGGTTAGCAACCGTGGCATCGAGGTCGACCCTTCCAAGATCAAGGCCATACGGGATATCTGCACCCCTACCTCAGTAAAAGAAGTAAGAAGCTTACTAGGGCGACTGAACTACATAGCCAGATTCATATCACAACTTTCCGATGTGGCAAGGCCTTTCTTCAAACTCTTAAAGAAAGGCGCTAAAGTCATCTGGGATTCAGAATGTCACCAGGCGTTTGAAAAGATCAAAGAATATCTGGTTTTGCCTTCGGTATTGGTTCCTCCGATCCCGGGAGTCCCTCTAACCCTGTACCTTACGATCCATCAAGAGTCATTGGGAGCCTTACTTGCCCAGACAAGACCGGAGGATGGGAAGGAGCGAGCGATTTACTACCTGAGCAAGAAATTCACACAGTCAGAAGCTAATTACCCAGCAGTTGAGAAAACGTGCGTCGCATTGATCTGGGTACTTCAGAGGCTGAGGCAGTATACTCTCCACCACCATATCCAGTTGGTCACGGAATGTGACCCCATCAAATACTTGGTAGAGAAGCCGGCTTTACCGAGGAAGTTAGCCAAGTGGCAGGTACTGTTATCAGAATTCGACATCAGAAGCTCGACCCAGAAATCAGTTAAAGGGAGAGCCGTAGCTGACATGCTGGCAGAAAACTACCAAGACTCCACAATCACTACTGAGGAGGAGGTTGAAGATCGGATCTTAACATTATCCGATAATTGGTGGACCATGTATTTTGATGGTGCCGTTAACTTAGCCGGGTCAGGAACTGGGGCAGTACTGATATCCCCGGAGGGTTTACATTATCCAGTCACAGCAAAGTTGGTGTTTCCATGCACTAACAACATGTCAGAATATGAAGCCTGCATCCTGGGCCTACAGTTGGCCGTCACCATGAAGGTACAGAGGTTACAGGTCTATGGAGATTCCATGCTTATTATTTTTCAGACACAGGGAGAATGGAAGACAAGGGATCCTAAACTCGTTCCCTACCATGAATTCTTGGAGGAATTAGCCAAGGAATTTGATGAAATTTCATTTGAGTATCTGCCAAGAACCCAGAATCACTTCGCGGATGTGTCGGGACCTAAAATTCATTTTTAGGTTAATGGATTACCAGATTAATTAATTAAATTAACTAACCTAGTTCGAGCTCTCCCAAGCTCTACCAAATCGCAACTTTGATTTTTTTTCACATGATTTTAGAATTTGGAGTCGCCACTAATCATTTTTGGTAGGTTGATTAGAAACCTAAGTAACCTAGCGGGAGAACTAAATTACTCCTGCAAACCAGAGATTATGAGTTCGGGGACTTGGTTACACTAGTTAATTAAAACTAATGCCCTTTCGGTACCTTAATTCCATGGATATCCTATTTTGGCAACTCTCACTTGATTTATTCCTAAGACCCTGGTAAGGTGTTCTTTTTATGTTTTCACTTTAAAATGAAATGCATAAAGGGTATGAAAGCAAACGTTGACATACAAATACGACACACAAATACGGACATACGAATATGATATACGAATACGTAGATATGCGAATACGAATACGTGCGTGACGTGCGAATGACATACGTACATGACATGCGAACAACATACGTACGTGACATGTGTATGAATACGATATGCATACGAGATAGACGAATACATATACGTGCGTTACATGCGAAGGACATACGTACGTGGACATGCGAATGATATGCGTACGTGACATGCGTATGAATACAACATGCATGTGGGGATAGACGAATACGAATACGTATGTGACATGCGTATGAAGACGCACGAATACGATATGTAACATGCATACATACACCATACAAATACGTGACATATATATGTGACATGCATAGTGATATGTCTATGTAAATACGTACATTTCGATTTTGCCCATAAAGGGCAAAGTCGTCATTTTGAAAAGATGGGATAAAACCCTCATTTTTGAAAAAGAGGGGATAAAACCCTTATTTTGAAATTTTTGATTTTTCTGAATGAATATGCATGGGTTAATAACATATCATAACAGACAAATGTGGATTTGCAAACGTCGCGTACGTGACGTGCATACGAGAACAAACAAATACGATATGTCTATACGAACATACGGATAACATAACAAACATACATGAGACATACTACATGAGATGCACATGAATGGCATTTTTTGTATTTTCAGATTTTCCATTTTTTTTTTGGTTTTTTGGATTTTCTACATTTTTTTTGTATTTTGGATGTATTATAAAAGAATGCAAAATCACCCAAAGCAAATGAAGATGTGAAGAGAGAGCAGGTAAAGTAAAACTACCCTAAGGACAGTGAAAATAAAACCCGCAACTCGTCGGGTGAATAATTACAGACCAATTAAATAAAACCCGAGACATGATCGGGAATACAACAAAAATGGACCGGAATGTAGGGGTGTCAATTATACCCACCCCGACCCGACCCTACCCTACCCGACCCTATCCTAACCTACTTTTAGGGTATTTTAGGGTAGGGTAAAGAATAGGTTCGGATGGTAGAGGATATTTTAGTGATTTAGGGTAGGTTAGGATAGGGGAAGGGTATAACCTATCCCAACCCTACCCTGTACCCAGTACCCACGTGAAAGAAGATGGAACACCTCCTCGTCGATCTACCCGAAGCACCTTGCCATCGTCTCCCTACATGCCTCCGGCGCTCCACCACTCGTGCCCCGCCGTGCTCGTCGTAGACCCCGAAGAAATCGTCTGCCTTGCCCAACTTCAGCCTCTTTGCGAACCCTAGCTCCGCCCTCACCGCATCCTCCATCGTCCATCCTCCTCATATCGTCCTCTTTGGATTCATTCGGTAGGTGAGTTTTCCGATTCCCGATTGCCCCTGCTTTTGGCGTTTTAGATTTCTCGTCTGTCTTTACGTTTCTTCCGATTCGCCTGTGTCTGTTTGGTGTCAGTTTCGTTTCTTCTGCGCGGAAGGACACATGCATTGCGCGCCGCGCGGCGATCTCTATTAGATTTGAAGAACTCATTGCATTTCGCACCGTTTGCTTTCTTTGCAGACCAAAAGAACGAAGAAGGCAGGCATTGTCGGCAAGTACGGTAAGGATCCTGACGATCTTATAGCCAATTCCTAGGTGCAAACAGCTGATGCGCATCGATCGTGCCTCGTGCATTGTGGGCATTGATGTCTGAAAAGAAGATGTGGATTGATTTTAAGGATTTCTGTTCAAGAACTTGGATAGGATAAGATGGTGCAGGGGACAATTAGAACTGCTTTCCTTTCTGATTGAACTTTGTCATGTATTAGGCAAATCTGGTAGAGTTTATGTCACATATTTCGTGAGGGTCGATTAGATTTGTGGCCTCAAGAGTAGGGATAGGACTAACTACTGTATTGAGAAATAAGCATTGGGTGGGGAATTTCTCATGTGCACTAATGGTAAATGTTGGTTTTAATTACTTTGTGATGAGTCATAGTGGCGGAGAATTGCATTTGTTGCAACTTGACAGTAGTCATCATATTAAACAATGATTGGTTGAATTGAAGCTGAATGCCTCGTACTATTGAAGTCGTAGTTTCTTGGCTTGGTCCTTCTTCTTTTTTCATTTTGAAATTTAGTGAAGAATTGATTGCTTGTTTGCATATTGGGGTAATATCAAAAGGTGTTACATTGTAATGCTGTTTTGTGGAAAGAGCTCTAGGTTTTACATTGATTTTACTGAGGAAGTGTATTGAGGAGTTGCATGCTTTCTAGAATCAAAATACACTGAAGCTCCAGATTCACCAAATTTACTAATATTCTGAGATAGATCACTTTATTAAGCAAGCTATGGGCTGGATTAGTCACAATTTGGATCATACTGTGTAACAATGTTCAAATATTATCTTGCTATGGCATCATTGTTTAGGCAGAAAAAGGGTTGTCTGGAGGAACAATGACTTTAGGTATGCTGCATGTTCTACCTGTGTAAAAGAGAGAATGAAAAGCGTATGCTCTCTCTCTCTCTCTGCATGGATAAAGTAGTGGTGGATATCGTGGTGTCGCGTAAAAGTAGTCGAAACTGCTCGCTTTATATACAATCATTAACTGTTCCACGAAACAGAGGATCTCTTTTGACAAGCTTACGTAAATAGTTAGGAGAAACTTTGTGATTCTTTAAATAAAACATGGAGCAGGTGGTAGATGTGAGAATATTATGCTTTCCAACCCAGGCAAAGTTTTTGATAGGAACTTTCATCTGAACAGAGTTTTTCTTAGTTAGATTTTTTTTCTTTTGCTTCACTTTACTAATTTTCAATGCAAGTGAATTTTATTAGGTGAAACTATTTCTTTGTTTTTTTTTTCATGTCCTTCTTGGTTCGCCATCTTCTATGGGTCAGGACATAGCAACTTCACATGTATGTACCATGCGATTTATCTATACGATTTATTAGAGAAGCGTGATTTCTTTTTGCGCGGCGAAGAACTAGGATGCCTGTCTGCTTTTCGATATTTCTTCTTGTAATGCAAGGGATTTTGGTATTTGGGGCATCATGGGGCAATATTATTTTGGTTCACATTTAGTTTTTCAAGTGAAGTAATATTGGTCTAGCTTTTCCTAGAAAATTCACCGTTCTTAGCATTTTCACCTCACTGGATTTGTAGGCTTGGTTTGTGGGAGAGAAGGTTGGCGACGGGATTGGTGGAGCAAGAAGAGAAGCCCAACACCAGGCTGCTGAAGGTTCACTAAGGCATTTGGCTAGTAAGATGTTCTCTCTCAGAGTCCTGTTTAATCGATTTTCTGCTAAATGTAAGCATCTTTGAGCATAGTTGACATGACATAGGGAGGCTCGGATACTTAGAAACAATTTAAAACAAAGTTGTGTCTCTTGGTTATAGATAACTACTGAATAAATAGGCCTGAGGAAAAAGTATGATAACCAAGATGCTGGTAGAAAAGAATTAGCGACCATGTTTATTCTTGCTGAATTGCCTTTCAAGTTTGTAGAGCATGAGGGATTTCGGCGATTTGTGAATAGAATCCAGCCAAACTTCTTAATCCCGACACGCAACACATTGAGGCGGGATTGTTATGATTTATACATGGATGAAAGAAGTAAATTGAAGAGCTATTTCTCTGAAACATCTCCTAGAGTATGTCTAACAACCGACACATGGACTTCTTGTCAAAATATGAGTTATATGTGTCTTACTGCTCATTTTGTGGATGCTGATTGGAAGTTACAGAAGAAAATTATAAATTTTTGTCAAATTCCGGGTCATTCTGGTGAGATGATAGGAAAAGCAATTGAGAAATGCTTGATTGATTGGGGGATTCAAAGAGTTTTTTCTATCACTGTGGATAATGCGAGTTCAAATGACTTAGGAATTCAATATTTGAAAAAAAGATTTGACTTTTGGAACTCTCTAGTATTAAGAGGTGAGTTACTCCACGTCAGGTGTTGTGCTCATATATTGAGCTTGATTGTGCGAGAGGGGTTGAAAGACATGACTGATTCCATTGTTAGAATACGTTCAGCTGTGCGTTATGTGAGGTCTTCTCCTGCAAGGCTGAAACGGTTTAAGGGTTGTATTGAGCTAGAAAATATTGAGTCCAAGAGTCTTGTATGTTTGGATGTGGAGACTCGTTGGAACTCAACATATTTGATGTTGGAATCAGCATTGAAGTTCGAAAAAGCGTTTAGGTCGATGGAATTTCAAGATAATAAATTTGCTGAAGAACTTTCTAAGGGGAAAGGGTTGCCCACTAGTGAGGATTGGGAGTATGCTCGTCTCTTTCTTCCTTTCTTGAAGTTATTTTTTGATACAACTTTGAAAGTTTCAGGTTCTTCTTACGTCACTAGTAATGACATGGCGAATGATGTTTTTGGGATTTTTATAATGATTGATAGATATTGCGAGAATGAGGATCAAAGTTTGCAGAAAATGGCTAAGAATATGAAGACCAAATTCAGTAAATATTTTGGCAATGTGGACAACATCAACCTTACTTTGTTCATTGCTTGTATATTTGACCCGCGACATAAGTAGGACTATGTGAGGTGGATGATCAATCATGTTTATGAAAGGAAACAAGCAGAAACTTTACAAGATAAAGTTACAGTATCCCTGACGTCATTGTTTGAGCAATACCGCACTGGTAAATGCCCCCAAAGCACCTTGAGGCAAAAGAGCACACGGATGATAAGAATGTCAAAATCTCCCGTGGTTGGTGCTGATATTCTAACTGAAACATATCTTAGCCTTACTGGACAGCAATATTTGGAAGAAAAATCTGAATTAGACAAATATTTGGAGGAAGGATGTGAACGTTATTGCCCTGACTTTGATATCTTAAGTTGGTGGAAAGCAAATTCTTCAAGATATCCTATTCTCTCTTCCATTGCTCGAGATATTTTGGCTGTGCCCATATCAACTGTAGCTTCAGAGGCTGCCTTTAGCACGGGAGGTCGTGTGCTTGATGCGTTTCGTAGCTCCTTGACCCCAAGCATGGTGGAGGCCCTTATATGTGCTCAAGATTGGTTACGATCTGTACCACTTCCACTTACGATTGAAGAGGACTTAGAAGAACTCGAAATCTTTGAGTCAGGTGAGAAAAACATTGTTGTAGGATATTTATACTTTTCTATATTTCAAAGCATATATTAGTTCTCATTTTCAATGTGAATTTAATTCAGAGTTGCCTACTACGACCATGGAGCTAAACTCGGTATTGAATTCCCTTGATGATTGATGAAGTTGGCGATTGGTACTTGTTAGACCAATTTTTTATTCTTATTGTGAATTTTCTCGTTCATATTTTCAGTTGGATTCATCTCTTTCTTATCATGATGGACCTAAGCTAATGTGTATATTCTTATTTTCAGGTGATCTGCACCACTTCCACATCCTAGCGATCAGTTTCTCTTCATCTTCGAAGAACTCTGCCTTTGATTCCTCTATCTTGGCCCCTAGAAGAAGGCGTTGTTTTTTCCTCATCATTAGAGCAATATGGAGAGGAACGAAGACTGCTATTATCACTGTCTAAGCTTCAAAAAAATACCTTCAGTCTCTAAACTAGTCAACTTAAAATAGGTACCTTCTGCACCCCCACTGCTTTCATGAGAGCTGTGGTCTTTTTCTCCCATCACCAGTGCAAAAAAGAGTTGCTGATGGAAATCACAAGAGGGTGTATTGGAAATTTTCTAAACAGGAGATTTGTGACTGTAAAAGTAAAGAAGCCAAGATTAGAGTTTTTTTTTCCAGAATTGTAGAGAAAACAAGGGGTACTGGTTACAAATAGAATCTAACTTGTAATGAGAGTGGACTCGGCTGTCTTTTCCCATGAGGTACAAGTTTGAATCTAACTTGTAGAGAAAACTGAAGGATGCTGAATTACTTTGAACAGGTGTGTGAGGAGATGACACTTTGCCAATATGACTTAGCAAAGCCAGATGATAACAATTGGAACTACAATAATTATTGTCATGCATACTCGTTCCCTAGGAAAACCCTACTTAGATTCACAGCAAATATATGAAGGCAACAGAACTCCAAATAAGTTGTACGGACACAAACTTTGCATTTTCGTTTTTCTTTTTTTGGGTTGAATACAAACTTTGAATTCACTTGCATGTTCAGAACAGAGCATTGGCAAAAAGGCAAAGAAAGTAAAGACTCAATCAAGATATATGTATGCGATTTCCTTCCCATACATCGATATTAATCTTTGTTAGGTATCAGCATTTCCTCCTGTCCTCTGGAAATGACGGGACACATTTAGGAGGATCCTAGAGAAGGCCTTACAACTTTGAGAATTACGGCCATGAGATCCTCCCCATGAACTTAGAGATAGATACCCATATCTTGCTTAATCCTAGCTTAAAGCCTAGAACGTCTTAAGATTTAAAGCTATGTTGTCAAGAGCTAAACCGGACAAGTCGACCTTTAAAAAAAAAAAAAACCCTACACCCGACCCTAACCGACCCGAACCGACCCGATTTTTTGTCAACTTCATGTTCGGTTCGGGTCAGGGTCGGGGCGGGTAACACGCATAACTCTTGAGGGTAGGGTCGGGTAGGGTAGTATGGAAACCCTACCCTACCCTACCCATTGACACCCCTACCGGAATGGACATCGGTCAAACACCCGTCGCCAAGCCTCGTGGGTCGAGAGTACAACAAAACGGACCGGAATGGACATCGGTCATCCTCCAGTCTTCAAAGCATCGGGCCGAAAGCCAAATGAAAATAATGAACTTATCCAATTGGACATGCACAATCACCAATGAGTTAAGACAATTCAAAAACTCAAAGAGAGTTTAACACGTGCTGATTAAACTTCATTGAGACCATTTTTTACATTTTCCAATGCATTAACACAAAAAATACGAATTAAATCATACTGTCCATGAACATTCTTAGGGAGAAAGTAGTAACCATAAAATATAAAAGAAATAATGAAATGTATGTAAAAATTCTGAGATTTTTTATGTGGATGGGAAAATGTGTCTTTGACAACTTTCATGTTTTACATTCTTATTGAAGAGACACTCATTTTCGTGTAGAAAATGGTCTTTCATGAGAGCTCAGCAGCAAACAAACAAATTTCACACAACAGACATATTTCAGGATTAAGCTTAAATGGACACTCAAATCTCAAAATTAATGCACCAAACTTTCCAGTCTACTAAACAAGACCCCAATGAACAACTTTCATTTTTTGTGAAGTTTCAAAAGAAGACTCTAAATATAAGATAACTACAAATCAATATGACCACGCACAGAAAAACACTCAGACTCAAGGACGCCAACAGAATTGCATGATTTCATTAAATGCATTAAAAATACGAAACGTGCATGAATATTTTTGTATTTTTTATATGTTATGTATTAAGATCTTATGAACAAATGTCATGAAGAGGTCTTTATGAAACAAAGTCTAGAATAACCCATGGAAAATCATTTAGCGTGAAAGGTCAGATCAGAAAAATTCCATCTCAGGTTCTGATCACCATATTTCCAGATTTCTGCTTTCAATTTCGGGACCCTTTTGACATAGCAAACGACGTCAATTTTCGTGCCATAATATATCAAATCGAAGATCTCGAAGTCATCTACGAATGTTCAGTACATTTATTTTCGAGATTTCGTCATCTAAAGACGAAAAATTGAGTTACCAGATAATTGCACATGCTGATGCGCCTAGAGCTCGTTGGAGATGAATCCGTCGCATCGCCAAGGCTTGTTCCACGGCGGCGAATTTTTCTCTCTCAAAATTTTTTTCTCTTGAAATCTCTCCAAAAAAAAGTTTTTTCTCCAGTTTTTCTTCAATCTTCCAAAACTCTCTCAAACATCCAAAATTTTCTCTCCAAAAAGATTTTCCTCTCAAGCTCACTTCTTCCTCCTTTTATAAACCACTCATCTATCTCCCATTCTAATTTTTCCATTAACTCTATCTCCCATTCTAATTTCTCCACTAACTCTTCTTCATTTTCATCTTCCCTTCTCCATCTCTATCTCACATTCTAATTTCTCCACTAACTCTTCTTCATATTCATCTTCCCTTCTCCATATCTATCTCACATTCTAGTAACTCTTCTTCATCTCCATCTTCCCTTCTCTATTCTCATCTTATTTTCTTTATCTTCTCTTCTCCATCTCCTCTTCTCCATCTTCCTATCTTCATCTCCTCTTCTCCATCTTCCCTTCTCTATTCTAATTTCTCCACTAACTCTTCTTTTTGTTATTTACAAAATAATCCCTCAAGTATTAGGTATTTGCACTCTAGTCCATGAGATTTTAAGTATTTGTAATTCAGTCCCTGGAGAAATATTTCTTTAAGTCCAAATCTCCTCACAATTTTCGACACACCTATCGCATGTTGAATTTAAGCTCATTTCTTGCTATTGAAAATAATGCAAAATTTAATTAAAGGCCTGTTTGTAAAATTGAGTCATTCTGGGTATAATTGGGCCAAGATGAAAATTTGGAATATTAAAGAACAATGTCACAACTCCTAAAAGTGAAAAATGAAAATAAATTGACTCAAATTGAATTTTTTTAGGCCCGATTCGAGATTATGCTCGTTAAGGAATACACAACCTCGAATTGGATTTTTTTAATTTGCGATGGCCAACATGAAAAGGGATTTAAAGGAAAAATATTGACTATTTTTATGTATTTTTGTGGCCTCAAATGCTATTATTTATTAAATATTTTCCTAATTTCTAAAAATTATATTTAAAAAAATACAAAAAATATAAAAAATTATTTTTTTACTAAAAAATGGTTGCCTAAGCTTGGCCAAGGCTTCCAAAGTTGATTTTGCAATTTTCTCATTTTTATAGATTTTCTATCAATTTTAGAAAATAAAAATACCGAAAAATACTGAAAATATGAAAAATCATTTTTTGGTCAAAATTGGTTCCCTAGGCTTGGCAAAGGTCTCCAAAGTTAATTTTTTCAAATTTATGAATTTTTATGGATTTTCTATTAATTTTAAAAAAGAAGAAAAGAAAAGGTGATTGAAAATCAGGTGTCAACAGCTGCCCCTCTTTGAAAGGAAGCTCGGTAGAGGTTCATTTCAAAGACGAGACGACACCTGAATCCTAATCGACTCAACACAATGAAATAAAAAGAGTCATGACATTCGATCTCCAATACCCCTTTTAGCAAATTTCGATCCAAACCCGGTTTGAGGAGGCTTTCATGCGATGAGGGAGAGACAAAGATGAGAATTTACCTGGCACTTACCTGCTCGTTGTATGGCGGTTGCCTGACATGAGTGCTCTGCTGAAAATGAGATGAGAACCTAAGGATTCGTTATAAGAAAACCTTAGGGTAGTGGAACTTGGACCCGTATGGTAGGTCACCCCATAGTAGATTCCTAATAAAAAGATTCTACTGATTAAAATCGGATTGAATTTTGACCCGTATGGTGGGTCACCCCATGGTAGATTCCTAGTGAAAGGATTCTACTGATTAAATTAAGATTTGACCTGTATGATGGGTCACCCCATGGAAATGCCTGTAAGAAGGACTTTGGTGCCTGTAGAAAGGACTTTGTTTCCCTATAAAAAGGACTTTGGTGTGCCTGTAGAAAGGACTTTTGGTTGCCTATAGAAAGGACTTGGTGCCTGTAAGAAGGACTTTTGTGTGCCTGTAGAAAGGACTTGGTGCCTGTAAAAAGGACTTGATGCCTGTAAGAAGGACTTGTGACTGTAGAAAGGACTTTGATGCCTGTAAAAAGGACTTGGTATGCCTGTAAAAAGGACTTGATTTGCCTGTAAGAAGGACTTGGTTTCCTATAGAAAGGACTTGGTCGCCTGTAGAAAGGACTTTGGTTGCCTGTAAAAAGGACTTTTGATTACCTGTAGAAAGGACTTGCTCGCCTGTAGAAAGGACTTTGGTCGCCTGTAAAAAGGACTTTGGAAATGGACCGTTCCGTATTGGGGTTTCCAATGGAAGGGCTCCGGAGATAATATACCCTAGATTTCACTTTTTTTGGGTAGACTGAAGAGGTATTGATTGAGAAAATGATTTTTGGGTATATCTGGGATCTAAGGAGATCAAGAATCCTGCAGACGCTCTAACCCAATTTAACTTACCATGAAGGGTGCCATTCTGGGATCTGGGGAAACCAGGAATCTTGCAGACACTCAAACCCGATTTAACTTACCTTGAAGGGTGTTATTTTGGGATCTAGGGTGATCAGGAATCCTCAAAATCCGACTTAACTTACCTTGAAGGGTGCCATTCTGGGATTTGGGGAAACCAGAAATCCTGCAGACGCTCAAATCCAATTTGACTTATCATGAAGGGTGCCATTCTGGGATCTGGGGAAACCAAAAATCCTGCAGAAGCTCAAACCTAATTTTTGTTGTCCCATCACTTTAGGAATAAACCGATGAGGCAAAGATCAAGAACACGAGAGTTGGTCAATTATGATTTGATAAAGCTTGAGAACACGAGATTGTATCAATCGTGAGCTGATGAAGACTTCATGAGAGTATGTTGATCATGAGTTGCAAGGGTTCAGAAGACTTACCTGGATCTTCTGAGTTAATGATCGAGGCATAGACAGACCGATTGTATCGTGTCTGCTTGCTCACTGAATGACCTTATGTGCTGCAATGGATTTGAGCACCCAGACAATCATCAGAATTGAAAGGTTCAGGTTGAAGATATACTCACCTGAAAATGCTTGGCGAGCATTAGCCAACAGGGCTTGTTTGTTTAATAGCCTCTGGATGAATTTCGAGATCTCGGAGAGTAACTCGACTATTAGGAATGCACTACTTGTCAGACAGTGTCAGAGGTAACATGTGCAAGCATTTTTATCAATGAGTTCATCGGTTCATGCAAAACCATTCAGTTGAGTTTGCAATGATTAAAACCATATGTGTATGCTCATAATATGGATCATGCATGACTATTCTATCGAGTTTGCATTTCCAATTCTGTCCAGGGAGGTTATCATGTCATGAATACCTCGAATTGAACCTGAATGGGGACTTCAGTCCGAAAGGGCTTTCTCTCGCTCTCGAGAAACGCTATTTATCCGGATTGCAGGATTTGAAAAGAAAGCACTCAACCTTACCATCATCGCATTCAGCGAGGGTCTGAGTAATCTCGCAATTGATACGATCAAGCCGATCTAGAGGTCTTGATTAGGACCGTAATGTGGGCTGGGTCAAAGGCTTATCAAAGGAGACTCATTTCGAGTCAGGGCCATTGACAAAAAAAGGTCTTCATCATCTGCTCCGGGTTTACAAGTCAAGAACCCTGCAAAATGAGAGAGAAATAATCTTGCTCGAACTTCTTCGAGCGATTCTTAAAGTCATTCAACTCTTACATTAATTTAGGTGCCCTAATCAGAAGAGACTTTCAAGGGTCGTAACGTAGGTCGGGATTTGGGTCTGAGAAACGAAGGGCTCGTTTTGGCTCAGCAAAATATATGAGAAGGCCTTGGTGTTGGTGATCATTGCAGTCTTGTCACCGATCTTTGACCTTCCTGAATTTGTCTTTAATGAATACCATCATTGGCTGAGGGGTGGTAGTTCTTTTACACTTTGCAAACTGACTTCTTTGGGGATCCTTTTTCGGGAATTCTCAAAATGTATGTTCGAAGTCAGAAGTTCATTACAGATATATGGGCATTGGCCTTGCTTTTGATAGGCACTTTGCTCTTTCTGCCCGAGATTCTTTGGAGTAGCCTTTGCTTTTCTTACTCCCGACTCCCTTTTGTTTGGAAGCAGGCCCATTTTCTTTAGGCTACACTTGTCTCTCTCTTTTTTTTTGTTTAATAATCTTGTGATTTTGAATTTTAGCAACAAGATGATTTTCAACAAATGATACTAGACATTACATGAAAGTCTAGCATATGAAATGGGCTGATTCGAGAATTCTCTATTGGCCCAATTTCTTCAATTCTGCTCTTTTGGGGGAAGGTGTCGTCGTTACCTTGAAATGAGCAAGGATCACCAACATGGGCTTGAGAAATGAATTTGCAGGCTCAATTGGGTTATGCAAAGGATGAGTGTGTAGGATAGAGAAAATAAATGCTCTTCGTCATCCTAAAGCACTTGAATTAAAATTCGAGTATCATGCAAAGAAACACTCGAAGATTGATGTTAGTCCAAGCAAGAGAATTTCTAACCATTTATCTCCTGATATTGTTGGAATTACCTCTGTTTTGCCCCAGTGCGGGGTGGTTCTTGACAGGGTCATGAAATGAAATCACCGTTTAAATGGGTTGTCAATGGTTGCCTGAAGTGTTTGGAATGGAGAATGAATGCCTCCTTCACTTCGACTATCGTATCTTTTGCGAGAAAACCCATTGCCTTGGAGAATGCGGAATCTGTCTACCGCTCAACTCACTGTGGATTAAATATAGGACGTATGTGGAAATGGCTTGCCTTTCATCGTCCTGTCATGCCCCATTCTGTACATTCGATGCATCGTGTACAGTTTATACCCCCAGTCAAAATTGACAAATTGAACATGCAGAACAGTCATGCATAAATCATGGAATGTGTAAACATCATGCAAATATGGCAATACAAGTACAAGTATGGAAATTGCCCCTGGCTGTGTGGGCGGATCAGACACGTTGGGGGCCTATTCCCCGAGTCGAGGAGTAGCTTGTTTCTGGTTTTGCCTCTTTTCGATCTAGGGTTCGCCATTGATTTCCCTTATTTCATCAGACGGATCGCATCAGGCGATCATAACTTGGCCCCTTTGGGCTGTTTTCTTTGAAGTATCAGGTGTTAGTTTAACATTTCCTGTAACAAGGAAGGAGACCTGTTAGCCAGTATCAGAAATGATGAACTGGACACGATACTGAGTTACCCTTGAGTGCTTCGCGCAACTCCTTTACCAGTTTTACCACTCGGGATTTTCTCCGTGGGTATGTCAAGTTAGACATTTCCTGTCAAACAATGGAGAAGAAGACGTATTAGTCAGTATTAGAAATGATGTATTGGATACGATACTGGTTTACCCTTCATCTTGAATGTTTTGCGTGACGCCTTTATCAAGTTCACTGGATTGAGTTTCCCTTGGCTTTCGCTGGACACTTCAACGTTAAGCTAAGATCGTAACAAAATACTGACCTTGGTATTGCTCGTCGAGTATTCTTGTTTCTTTTTGCAAAAAGAAATGCGAGAAAAAGTTGTTTTATTTATTTACAATACTTACAACATTTCCATCCTCGAGGATCGAATGCGGGACGTCTCGGACCACTGTCATTCCCCATGCCATCTAGTCCACAAGACCGCAGGCGCTCATGGAGGTTCCTTTTAAGAGTCAATCCTTGAGATGACATGGTGTTGTTGTATTGTACTAGGTAATTCCAGGTCACTGTATTTTTCGGGGCGGTTTACAAACCCTGTTAAGAATGGAATAAAATAATTCAGAACACGAGACGAGTATGAGCAAATTAGAACGATACAGAATTACCCTTCTTTGAGATTGTTTGGGTCTTTCGTTCACATATTCCTCATTTGAAGCCGTCCATTCTGTGGCGATGTCCACGAATCTATTTGCCCAAAGTTTTGATTAATCGGGGAATTTCGTTTTTGGGTCAATTTGCAAATTCCTGTAAACAGAAGGGATCTAATTTAGAATCGGGACAATTTGAGGGTAAATTGAAACGATACTGCTTTACCCTTCTAGTTCGCGCGACTTTTTACTCGCAATAAATTCACTACGAGTTTGGTGTGGTAGCAGACTCGAGCATTTAATAGGAGAACAGGAAATTGCTGCTTCTTGCTTTTGCGTTCATTCTGAACATCAATAAAAGTAGAAAACATCACATGCAAGGAAATGAAGCGTCTGCATTCGTTCAAGATCGATTTTGCTCCCTCAGCAGGCTCTCCCATGATCAGCTGGCTTCATTCTGGACCAGGTATGCATCGGCTATGTTGAAGAACCCGTGATCTCAGCTTCGAAATACAGACTCCCTGTGCATATTACAGTCCCCGTGCTTCATTAACATTAAACTGGTTGATCATGGCGGTGAGTTCATCGTCAATGCCGCTTGCCTGGTGGTGATACATCTCCCCTTCCCCGGGAGGTATTGATGCTGATCCAGTAGCATTAGTCTTTTTGTACCCTGCTCCAATAGAACTCGATTCTGTTATAAACTGGTCTAACTCGCTTCTCAAACACGCATTTTCAATCCTCAGATCATGCATTTCATCGAAGGCGAGGAGGAGGCTGTTGCAGTTAGGGCAGGTGGCGGAGTCAAAAGCCTCTTTATACATCTTGTTTTCCGCTCGGAGGTTTTCATTTTCAACTCTTAGAAACTCGGCTTCGTTGTGCTCATGACGAGTCTTCATTCGGGTTCGCCTATTTTGAAACCAGAACTTGATTTGTGAAGGTTCAAGTCCTAGCTCTTGACTTAGTTCCATTTTCTGTTTGCCGTCTGGCATAGGACATGTTCTGAAGAAATCCTCAAGCCTTTGTACTTGCTCCTTAGTATGGCGATGGTAACGCTTCTTTTGACCCTTACCGTTGTTGTCCTTATCTTTACTGAGATCTTGGACGTCGTCGGCGGAAGGGCCAGGTTCCATAGGCTCGATCTCAAACATGGTTTCGAACTCTTCCTCGCCCATATTCAGCAGGCAATGATAGCTTTCGGAAGTATTGGGTTGAGACATCTTCGATTTGGTCGATGAGTTCTCAAGGTTTACTATATCTTTCTGTATTTTCACTCTCTCTGAACCGTGTATGCTTTAAAACTCTCTTCAATGTATGAATAAAGATTATCAGGAGGATGTCTCTTTTAAAATTTGGCGTCGGCTTAGCATATGTATCGCTTCTCCCGAGATTTCTGTCTTTCTCAACCTTTCCTGCGTGTTTCTTGCTTGGCTCGTCTTTTCTCATCTCTTCATAGTGGTAGGGTCCCTATCAACGTCTCTACCGTCGATTTGCTGGCGTGTTCTCCTATAAAAACGAATCTCATTTTCCTTGTCTCCCACCCAAGTCACCTTTCTTTCTCCTTTTTCAAAGTTGTGTCATCCCGTCAAACTTTTGGCAGAGATGTCGAATTTGCTTGGCTCGAGATTGGAGACGAGTAGCGGAGGTGATGCTGATAGGGAATGGTAGACAGGAAAATCTGGCCAGTAGAGACTTTCACTGCAAAAATGAAAGGGAATGCGGCAGTATATGTTCTTCATATTCTAGAAAAATTGGAACGATACTGTTTTACCCTTGTATGTACTTCCATTGAATTTGAATTGAGGAAGTTCCTTCATTTGGATTGGATTGGATTGTATGTCCCGAGTTGCCCTTCACTTTGAGCTTGCCACATAAGTGCTTTGCTTAGTTGGGCCTTGTTTTCTTTCGGGTTTCTTTGGACCATCATCATTTTTTATGCCATCGGGTCCGTGGATCGGAGGGCTCCTTTAATTTAAAGGTTACCTTTAAGGCAAATGAGTCCTATCGCATTCCATTGGGTCATTTCATTTTGCAACACTCTTGAGGCAATTTGCAATCCCCTGGAAGAGAATGGAACAAATCCAATTTAGCATTTTGCGACGATTGAGGGTAAATTGGAACGACACACAATTACCCGTCTTCGAGCTCGCCTGGGCTTTTCACTTGAAATTTCCCTACGTGAGGTCATTCAACATTTCTCATTATGGCAGTCAGCGACGTTGACACAAATTGATCCGCCCTGAGTCTAGCATAAAAAGGGATTCACGCATTCGACGGGATAAAAAACAAATTACCCCATGCTCCTGAATTAAATCTAGACACCTAGAAAGCTGGAAATATCACACGCAGGGGAATTAAGCATGAAATGAAAGGTGCACTTGTTCAAGGTCAGTTCTGCCTCTCCTGCGGCTCTTCGATAATCAGCTAGTCTCATGCTGGTTCAGGCATGGATGACCGATGTTTGAGAGTCCTTAATCACTGGCTTCCGATTATGGCTTCGGATGTCTGTCAACCTTAAACTGGTTGACCAGGGCAGTAAGCTCATCATCTGGGTAATCTTTTGAACCTTCCAGCAACTGATGCTCGAATTGGGCATTATTGTTGGCAAATGCTGGCGGTAGATTTCTCATTCTGTCCTTGCCATGAGCAATTTGACTTCTCGAGCTGAAGTCTTCATCATTACTCCAGAAAGTGTGGGGATCACCAACTGTCCTGCTGCCAAGAACTCCTTCCATTTGAGGATTAGAGAAGTGGAAGTGCTCAGGATAATTTCTTGTCTGATTCTCTGGCTGCGCAGGCGCGCTGATCATGGGATGAATTCTAGCTACGGGTTGGTGCTCAAACCAAGGAGTCTGAATACACTGCCCCTGCGGTCTATACTCTTGAAGAGCATTAGGGTGATTCTGGGGATACTTTGATTAACGCCTGGGGGATTGATGGCACGGCTACTGGTTTGGTTGATGATGGGAAGTGGCTCGCCCCATGCTAACCTGTGGAACTTATGGTGGCGAGGAGACTCGACGTTCAGGCTTGGATCAGTCCCGCCTTGGTTTTCTTGATTCTGAGCTGCATTGTGTTCTCTCACCCTTTTTTTGTACTTCTGAAGATGACTCGAAACATTTGCTTTAGTGAGTCCCTCTACCTTCATAATTTCCAGTATATGTTGCGGCCGTGCCGAATTGATTCCTAGTTGCTGAACTGCATTAACAAACATACGATGCAGCTCGGGAGACCAACTCATCTTCTTTCTCCAGTTGCTTGGAATAAAATTGAAGGCTTGATGCTTATTCTCATGGTCGTGCAATTGCTTCCTTACCACGTGCTGCCATATGTTTTGAAGCATCTGAACCCTAACTGGTTTCGTTACGATGTCTTGGGCCCCGTTTAAGACAGCCTTCATCATGGCTTGCTGATCATCGCTTGCCGATATTACGAGGACTGGCATGTTTAATTTAGAATTGATGACTTCCAAGAGAGTGAAAACATCCATGTCAATCCCTACCATGGCGGTGATGACGATATCAAACTGGTCACTACTCCTCCTTAATATCTCTAAGGCCTCTGTCGCCTTTGCTTGAGCTACAACCTTATACCGGCATTTTCTTAATACGGTAACAAGGATTGACAGAGAGACTGGATTACCGTCAATGGCCATGACCAGTAGACCCTCAGGGTAAGGAACTTCATCAGCTTCGACCAGGGTTGAACATGCGCCCATTTCCCTAATGCTCGACATATTTCTGGATCTAGGACTGCCGATTCGAGACCGCCTCAGGATGTCTTCTCGGACTTGAGGGATCACGGGATCGTTGATGGCTTCTCGTAACAGGCTTTGAAAGCCAATGCTTTGATGGTGAAGGTTTTGAATTCCTCTCCCACGAGAACTCCTTCCTCTCTATCTTTCTCCTGCGAGTTCGTGCAGATGAACCCTCACTATCAAATGAGGATAAATTCTCTCTCTGGCAATAGAAACAACTTCCCCCTTCACGGGCAGTGCTATTAGATTTACCGAGGGGAAAATCTGACATTCAGCTTTTGATTAAAGGGGAAATCCTCGTTTATCGCTCAGTTTGTCTTCTTCTTTCTTTTCGCGATAGCCCCTGTCAAGATTTCCACCGTCGATTTATTGGCGGGTCCTCCAATGAAGACGAGTAATATCTCTCTTTCTGCCGAAAATTTCTTTGTCCCCCACTCAGCTCGTCTTTTCGTTCTTTCTTTTTTCAAAGCGGTGGAGTCCCGTCCAGCTTTTCCACAGAGACGTCAGGTTTGTTCGGCTCGAGGTTGCCACTTGACTGGAATTTGAGCCACCGGGGGTGTTGCCAACAGAGAATGGTAGATAGGAAAACCTATAAGGACTGCCCCTGTGAAATCAGTATTTAAATTAAAGCAGATTACCATCTTCGCATTCCGCTCATATGCCTCATCTCTCTCCTTTCTTTCGTATTCTGCTTTCAAAAATGGCCAATTCTCCTAACCACACCTTATCCGCCGAAGTCCTGGCTGGGTGGGAGAGACTCTACAATCTTCTTGGTAGAGGTTACGCTCATATAGCCAAAAACTCTACCGTTGAGGTTGAAATCCTTGGTTTATTCAGGACTGTGGACGCTGCTTCTGTTGAGGGTACCCAACTGGGGAAGGAGTATCGGAACTTCTCGACCGTCTTCATCAATTTTCTGGCTGCCTATAACCGCGCTTATGAGACGGTCCTTGTGACCGCCGTCGTGAAAGCTCGTTACCGAGACCGGCACGAGCGTCTGGCAACAGTTACATTTGTGACTGATAATCACAAAAAGGCCTTCAAGTTTGCCAACGATCAGCTTTCCTGGCTGGTTCGTGAGAGGGGAAAGCTGGTGGACCGTCTGGCCTTGGTCCGAACTTACGCCGAACAGGAGCCAGGCAATATTATGATGAGGTGCAAATGCGGTTGGCTGCAGGAGAGGCTTGATGACATTACGGCAGACATTGCTTTCGAGAGGGCGGCGATTCCGGACCTGGAGTTTGCCGTTGAGCATTACGAGGCCACTATGGCCCAGGTTAAAGAGAAGTGCGATCGCCTCTTCTTTAGGCTCGCGGAGCTTGATCCCGAGAACGCCCGGTGCACCCAGAGCATCAACTTTATGGAGAGCCAGCTGAGCTCCTTTGTGACGCTTATTAGGGCTCAATTTGATTTCACTTTTCCTCCCCAGTGAGTTGTTGTAAGGTTTGTTGGTGAATGGAATGAAGAGAAAGTTTCACGTGTTTGTGCTTTTCATTTTCCTGCCATTTCTTCGCCCATATAGCATGATAGGACGATTTACGGTACTGAAGACGTTGAGGCTTAACACTCTTCTCGGTGTTCTTGTTATCTGCTGCCGGCGATGATATCAAGGACATTGGCGAAGGGTTCGGTGGCGGCCCCCACCGTTCACAGCGCCGTGAGTCAGTCGTGTGAATTATTGCAAATCGACCACTCGATTAGTGCTCCAATAAACAAACCGGGCTGCCCGTTGCGTGCCCCACTTTACTCCTGCCTATCTCTTTCGGCGTCCACTTGAATGTGTCGGTCGCCTGTAGCGTTGGGAGAAATGATTGCGGGCCATGCTCGGTAATAAAATACTAGTCCTCCAAAATCTTTTATGTGTTTTGAATCCGAGGAAGGTAAAAAGGCAAGCCTTTGTTCAATTTAATTAGAAAGGCGTCGCAAGATCGGGTTCATAATCTTGCCCCATGGGTTTTGATTACACAGTCTCGACTTTCTCAACAAAAATACATGAACCCTTCTAATATATTAAAAATGTCCCCAGGCCCGATCTGGATGCATTCACTACCCCTCATCAAAATACATGGCCCATACGTGCTGACTTATTGACACGATTTTGTCTCCGGAAGAATTGGCCTCTTCATATGCCCCTAGGGTTAACGATATCTTCGCTTGCCCCCTGATTGTTATCACCAACGAGCCCGATTTTTCTCCACCCCAGGGTACTTATAATTCTCTGCAAAAGTAAAGAAAATAATCAGTATGTGATCCAATAGGGGTCGGCCCATGATTCATACATTAGTCCAATTTTATTTTTCAATTTTAGAGAAAATTTTCTTAGAAAAACATGGGTGAATTTCTCAAAAAGAATTTTCTTGCAAATTTTTACAACTTGAAAAATGTGATAAAATATCTTAAAATTTAGCAAATTTCCCGAAGGGATTTTCCTTTTATCAGAATGATTTTTTAGGGATAAATTTGTCAAGAAAATCTCATTTCTATTGAAGTAGAAAAATGTAACAAAATCTTTTACTGGTCAACAAAATTTTCCTAAGGGATTTTTCACACTTATTTATTTATTTATTTATTTTTATTTTTTTCAAAAATGGGATACTAATTTGATTTTCATTTTCTTTTGAAAAATGACCTTGATGTTAAATTCAAAATTTGACCGACACCTAACATGGACCGACCAAAAATAAATACAAGATGAAGTTAGAAAACTTACTTTCACCGTCAAAAATACCATGTAAGTCGCATAGACATGCACATGAATCGTGAGTTTAAATCTTAGCCTATCTACTCTAAAGGCTGACAAATTGAAGCGAAAGACTTACGGCAAGGCGACAATCTCGCGCACATAATCAAGATTAGCCGTGACCCCTACGACGTAATCAGGATTAGCCGGGTCTCCCAACTTCGGCTCCTCGAGTCAAAAATTAAAACCACTGCTTTGGTAATCTTACCAAGCCTGAGGCCTAACTTTTAAAACTCATTTTTGAAAAGAGGTTCGGGATTGAATCTGGACTAACTTTCGACGTGATCTCACGCCGAACGCTAGAACCAAATCACAATACCATCCTAAAACTAGTGACCCAGGTCCGGTCACGGGACGTGTGTGATGTAGTGCTAAAACAAATAATCATGCACAGCAGTTAAATTCAAACACCGCTTCAAAATGTGCAAAAATTAAATTTCAATTTCCATACACCAAACCTGCAAAATAAGGGGTTAGCCAAACACTCCACCCCTTATAACTCCCATCTACAAGACCATTTAACACCTAAAGATTAGAATTCAACCAATTGCCAAACCAAGTGAATATTCATGAAATTTTACTGGCCTAAGTCCTCTAAGTTCTTAAATTTTTCAAAAATTAAGAACAACTCCCCAGCGGAGTCGCCAAGCTGTCGCGACCTAAAATTCATTTTTAGGTTAATGGATTACCAGATTAATTAATTAAATTAACTAACCTAGTTCGAGCTCTCCCAAGCTCTACCAAATCGCAACTTTGATTTTTTTTCACATGATTTTAGAATTTGGAGTCGCCACTAATCATTTTTGGTAGGTTGATTAGAAACCTAAGTAACCTAGCGGGAGAACTAAATTACTCCTGCAAACAAGAGATTATGAGTTCGGGGACTTGGTTACACTAGTTAATTAAAACTAAGGCCCTTTCGGTACCTTAATTCCATGGATATCCTATTTTGGCAACTCTCACTTGATTTATTCCTAAGACCCTGGTAAGGTGTTCTTTTTATGTTTTCACTTTAAAATGAAATGCATAAAGGGTATGAACGCAAATGTTGACATATAAATACAACACACAAATACAGACATACGAATATGATATACGAATACGTAGATATGCGAATACGAATACGTGCGTGACGTGCGAATGACATACGTACATGACATGCGAACGACATACGTACGTGACATGTGTATGAATACGATATGCATACGAGATAGACGAATACATATACGTGCGTTACATGCGAAGGACATACGTACGTGGACATGCGAATGATATGCGTACGTGACATGCGTATGAATACAACATGCATGTGGGGATAGACGAATACGAATACGTATGTGACATGCGTATGAAGACGCACGAATACGATATGTAACATGCATACATACACCATACAAATACGTGACATATATATGTGACATGCATAGTGATATGTGTATGTAAATACGTACATTTCGATTTTGCCCATAAAGGGCAAAGTCGTCATTTTGAAAAGATGGGATAAAACCCTCATTTTTGAAAAAGAGGGGATAAAACCCTTATTTTGAAATTTTTGATTTTTCTGAATGAATATGCATGGGTTAATAACATATCATAACAGACAAATGTGGATTTGCAAACGTCGCGTACGTGACGTGCATACGAGAACAAACAAATACGATATGTCTATACGAACATACGGATAACATAACAAACATACATGAGACATACTACATGAGATGCACATGAATGGCATTTTTTGTATTTTCAGATTTTCCATTTTTTTTTTGGTTTTTTGGATTTTCTACATTTTTTTTGTATTTTGGATGTATTATAAAAGAATGCAAAATCACCCAAAGCAAATGAAGATGTGAAGAGAGAGCAGGTAAAGTAAAACTACCCTAATGACAGTGAAAATAAAACCCGCAACTCGTCGGGTGAATAATTACAGACCAATTAAATAAAACCCGAGACATGATCGGGAATACAACAAAAATGGACCGGAATGGACATCGGTCAAACACCCGTCGCCAAGCCTCGTGGGTCGAGAGTACAACAAAACGGACCGGAATGGACATCGGTCATCCTCCAGTCTTCAAAGCATCGGGCCGAAAGCCAAATGAAAATAATGAACTTATCCAATCGGACATGCACAATCACCAATGAGTTAAGACAATTCAAAAACTCAAAGAGAGTTTAACACGTGCTGATTAAACTTCATTGAGACCATTTTTTACATTTTCCAATTCATTAACACAAAAAATACGAATTAAATCATACTGTCCATGAACATTCTTAGGGAGAAAGCAGTAACCATAAAATACAAAAGAAATAATGAAACGTATGTAAAAATTCTGAGATTTTTTATGTGGATGGGAAAATGTGTCTTTGACAACTTTCATGTTTTACATTCTTATTGAAGAGACACTCATTTTCGTGTAGAAAATGGTCTTTCATGAGAGCTCAGCAGCAAACAAACAAATTTCACAGAACAGACATATTTCAGGATTAAGCTTAAATGGACACTCAAATCTCAAAATTAATGCACCAAACTTTTCAGTCTACTAAACAAGACCCCAATGAACAACTTTCATTTTTTGTGAAGTTTCAAAAGAAGACTCTAAACATAAGATAACTACAAATCAATATGACCACGCACAGAAAAACACTCAGACTCAAGGACGCCAACAGAATTGCATGATTTCATTAAATGCATTAAAAATACGAAACGTGCATGAATATTTTTGTATTTTTTATATGTTATGCATTAAGATCTTATGAACAAATGTCATGAGAGGTCTTTATGAAACAAAGTCTAGAATAACCCATGGAAAATCATTTAGCGTGAAAGGTCAGATCAGAAAAATTCCATCTCAGGTTCTGATCACCATATTTCCAGATTTCTGCTTTCAATTTCGGGACCCTTTTGACATAGCAAACGACGTCAATTTTCGTGCCATAATATATCAAATCGAAGATCTCGAAGTCATCTACGAATGTTCAGTATATTTATTTTCGAGATTTCGTCATCTAAACACGAAAAATTGAGTTACCAGATAATTGCACATGCTGATGCGCCTAGAGCTCGTTGGAGATGAATCCGTCGCGTCGCCAAGGCTTGTTCCACGGCGGCGAATTTTTCTCTCTCAAAATTTTTTTCTCTTGAAATCTCTCCAAAAAAAAATTTTTTCTCCAGTTTTTCTTCAATCTTCCAAAACTCTCTCAAACATCCAAAATTTTCTCTCCAAAAAAATTTTCCTCTCAAGCTCACTTCTTCCTCCTTTTATAAACCACTCATCTATCTCCCATTCTAATTTTTCCATTAACTCTATCTCCCATTCTAATTTCTCCACTAACTCTTCTTCATTTTCATCTTCCCTTCTTCATCTCTATCTCACATTCTAATTTCTCCACTAACTCTTCTTCATATTCATCTTCCCTTCTCCATATCTATCTCACATTCTACTAACTCTTCTTCATCTCCATCTTCCCTTCTCTATTCTCATATTATTTTCTTTATCTCCTCTTCTCCATCTCCTCTTCTCCATCTTCCTATCTTCATCTCCTCTTCTCCATCTTCCCTTCTCTATTCTAATTTCTCCACTAACTCTTCTTTTTGTTATTTACAAAATAATCCCTCAAGTATTAGGTATTTGCACTCTAGTCCATGAGATTTTAAGTATTTGTAATTCAGTCCCTGGAGAAATATTTCTTTAAGTCCAAATCTCCTCACAATTTTCGACACACCTATCGCATGTTGAATTTAAGCTCATTTCTTGCTATTGAAAATAATGCAAAATTTAATTAAAGCCCTGTTTGTAAAATTGAGTCATTCTGGGTATAATTGGGCCAAGATGAAAATTTGGAATATTAAAGAACAATGTCACAACTCCTAAAAGTGAAAAATGAAAATAAATTGACTCAAATTGAATTTTTTTAGGCCCGATTCGAGATTATCCTCGTTAAGGAATACACAACCTCGAATTGGATTTTTTAAATTTGCGATGGCCAACATGAAAAGGGATTTAAAGGAAAAATATTGACTATTTTTATGTATTTTTGTGGCCTCAAATGCTATTATTTATTAAATATTTTCCTAACTTCTAAAAATTATATTTAAAAAAATACAAAAAATATGAAAAATTATTTTTTTACTAAAAAATGGTTGCCTAAGCTTGGCCAAGGCTTCCAAAGTTGATTTTGCAATTTTCTCATTTTTATAGATTTTCTATCAATTTTAGAAAATAAAAATACCGAAAAATACTGAAAATATGAAAAATCATTTTTTGGTCAAAATTGGTTCCCTAGGCTTGGCAAAGGTCTCCAAAGTTAATTTTTTCAAATTTATGAATTTTTATGGATTTTCTATTAATTTTAAAAAAGAAGAAAAGAAAAGGTGATTGAAAATCAGGTGTCAACAGGATGCTTTAGCCACTTTGTCTTCGATGTTGCAAGTGGGGGAGGGGCTCGATATCGAGCCTTTACGAATCGGCATAGTTGATCGGCCTGCTTACTGTATGTTCATTGAAAGTGAATTTGACGGCGAACCATGGTATCACGACATCAAGAATTATCTTTTGAAAGGAGAATTTCCTCCGGGAAGTCAAATTAGAGATAGGAAATATATAGCGAAAATGGCCACTAAATTCTTTTTGAGTGGGCAAACTCTGTATAAAAGATCATTTGACTCAGTCCTATTGAGATGCGTAGATGCCAAAGAAGCAAGTATGCTCATGAAGGAGATTCACGAAGGGGTATGCGGTGCTCATATGAACGGTCATCTCCTCGCAAAGAAAATCATGCGACTGCGTTATTATTGGATGACAATAGAGTCAGATTGCAATCAGCACGTAAGGTCCTGTCACCAATGTCAGGTACACGGAGACAGGATCAATGCGCCTCCAAACGAGCTCCATCAGATGTCGGAAGCTTGGCCTTTCTCTATGTGGGGAATAGACGTGATAGGCCCAATCAATCCTAAAGCCTCCAATGGTCATCGTTTCATTTTGGTGGCAATTGATTACTTTACGAAGTGGATCGAAGCGAACTCATACACGAACGTCACAGCAAAGAACGTGGCAAGGTTCATCAGAAGGGACATCATCTCCCGATATGGGGCCCCTCAAGCAATTATTACGGATAATGGTTCAAACTTGAACAATAAGATAGTTCATGGTGTGTTGGATGCTTTCAACATTCGACATCTTAATTCTTCTCCCTACCGCCCGCAAATGAATGGAGCTGTGGAGGCGGCAAACAAGAATATCAAAAAAATTCTGTCAAAAACCGCACAGAATTATAGGGATTGGCATGAGAGACTGCCTTATGCATTGATGGTGTATCGAACATCGATTCGAACCTCAACTGGGGCAACCCCTTATTCCCTAGTTTATGGAATGGAAGCAGTTTTGCCTGTGGAAGTTGAAATCCCGTCTCTAAGGGTCTTGTCCCAAGCTGAACTCTCCGAGGCCGAATAGATCCAGCAGAGGTATGAGCAGTTGAACTTAATCGACGAGAAGCGCTTGAGAGCGATCTGCCACGGTCAAGGTTACCAAAAGAGGGTTGCAAAGTCGTTCAACCGGAAAGTCAAGCCCAGACATTTTGAGGTGGAAGACTTGGTAGTAAAGAAGACGCTTCCGAATGTCTCTCATCCTGGGGGTAAGTTCACTCCAAACTATGAAGGTCCTTACATTGTCAAAAAGGTTCTTCCTGGAGGAGCCTTGATTCTTGCAAATATGGATGGAGAAGAATTAGGCTTTCCTGTAAATGCAGATGCAGTTAAACGGTATTATCCTTGAAATGAAAAGCAAGAGCCAGCTTGGCTACCTTTTGAACGATTTGAGTCACTCTAGGGCCATTGCATATGTTTCATGCATTCATGCATACATGCATTTACCTCATAAGATTGCAGGTTCAAGGGAAGCTCCTGAACTGACATGCTGTTTTAGGCAAGCAAGAATCCTGCTCATGGACAGGAACAGGTAAAATGTATTCGTTCCAATACAATTGCCTATACCATACTCTCATTGGATAAATTTATTTGTCTCAAAGGAAACCAATGGCGATTCAAGGAGCTGCCCATAGATATGGAGCGGGCATGATCACAACAGGCATGAATGCTTACCAGGCTTTCACAGGCAAATGATATGTTCTATCTCTAGGGCGTAAGAATGACTGAGAACCAAGCGACTCTTAGACCTCGAGTCTAGAGCAAAATGCTCAACAGCCTTAAGACCTTTCGTCAGTAAACACGTCTAAAGGAATCGGGAGGTTATCCAAACATGATCCAAATGTGCATTGCGTGTCTTAAAATCTCCAGTGGGGGTTAAATTTTGCAGAAAATGAAATGAAGTTTTTCAAAAGGTGTTTAAACCTCTCAAAAGGATACTTTCCAAAAGGAGGAAAAGCGAAACTCGTCCAAACACGTTCTCATACACCCTTGAGAGACATTGAGAGTAAAACCCCGATCTATGGATATAGGGATTATTCGCAAACGATTACATGGATTGAGAAGATGAAGGACGTTCGTTTCTCTCCCCTAAATACATGATGACCCTTTGCAAGCCCTCTTGAACCCATGAGGAGGTTACCTAAAAATAACCTTGTCAAGAACCACCTCACACTGGGGCAATTTGGAGGTTCGCTAGTAGATATATTGAAGAGAAAAGATCAAGAAAGACTCTATTGTACTGACTTGCATCAATCTTTTTGTGATAGCTTCAGGTGGTGTCCCGTGGAAACTTGAAACATCTTGAAGTGAGGAGGAGCATTTCATTTCTCTATCCCCAAATACTTTATCCTTTGACGAGCCAATTTGAGCCTTCGAAATTTCATTTCTAAGCCTCGTTGGTGATTGCCTCCATACACTGGGACGATGCGCACGATTTACCGAAAAGATGAGATAACATCATGGAAATCTTGAGAAATTCCGCATAAAAGAAAAAGAAAAAAAAATCGAAAGAAATCGATTGAATTTGAGGGCTAGTAAAAGCAAAGAGCCTATTGAAAGCAAGGCCAAAGCCCTTCACTGTAAAATGATAAGAGTTGGAATGCATTCAAGGACATGACAATTGCATCGAAAGACAAATCTGTCAAGATAGAAAAGAAGGAAAAGGGTACATAAACTTGACAGATGAACGTTCAAGGGAATCTTCAGTCACAAGTAAAAAGTCATTCCCAATGAACATTGAGAGTCGGTAATGATGCAAAGGTAATCACCAACCTTTTGGACCCCTCTTTCTTAAAATCTGGCCTTTTAAGCCTACCCAAAACCAACGATACAACCCTTTCCAAAGACTCTTCTGATCAAGGTGTTTCGAGTTGACATGGGGCTCCACAAAGGAAGCTACTACTTAAAGAAGTAGGTACAATCCTGTCTCATCTTGTGTTTCAGGTTCTTGGCTTGTAGACTCGGAGATGATATTTTGAAAATATTTTTTTTTCTTCTTGGCCTCGAAGTACTGATCCATCGTGAAAGCCTTTGACCAAACCTATATTACTGTCCTTTGAAGGACCCTTTCTGATCAATCAGAATGTATACGTTGCGAATGATCCCGAAATCCTAGATATTGGGTTTTGTGAGGTTGGTCCGAAACATAATGTTAATATTTCCCCAGTGAGTGGAAACCCAAAATAAATTTCTGAAATTGTAAGAGGTCCTCCTTGATGAGAGTACTCCAATTGATGGTTGACCAAACCCCTTTGGCAATTTCATAGCATTTGATCTGAAATCTTTCCCATGGGAAATTTTGATCACCAATGTCACGTCGCATGATGTTCTGGATGGCCTCTCACATCACATTGCACTCGTTGAAAAACTTCACATGACTCCTAGACAATCATCATAGGAGCGTAACATATCTTGAAGATTTGAGATATTCAAAATGCCTGAAATCTTCTAATCTCTCTCTTTCTTTGGTGAGGAAAATAGGGTTTGAGCTTCTACAAAATTGCTGGTCTTCCCAGATCTTGGAATGGCACCCTTTATATTAAGATGATTTCGGTTTCAGCTTTTACAGGACTTCTGGTCTCCCCAAATCCCACATTGGCACCCAAAAATTATTTTCCAGTCCATACCTCTATTGTCTACCTAAAAAGTGACATTTTGGTAATCATTGGTGATTTTTATTAGGAAATGATCCACCTTTAAGCCTTGAATTGCAGGCACCACTTAGGCGAATCCTTTAAGTTGGATACCTCGTCTAGGTAACAACCAGACGAATCTTTTAACTAGGATAGATCGTCTTCGAAATCCTTTAATTAGGAGCTTCATTATGGGCTGACCTACCATACGGGTCAAAATCTGGCGAATCCTTTGAGTAGGATAGGTCGCCTTCGAAATCCTTTCCGTAGGAACTTACTTATGGGCTGACCTACCTTACGGGTCAAAATCAGGCGAATCCTTTGAGTAGGATAGGTCGCCTCCGAAATCCTCTCCATAGGAAATTCATTATGGGTTGACCTACCATACGGGTTTGAGCTTAACCTTCCTAAGGTATGTTTACAAATGAATCCTAAGATATCTTTGCGAAGAGCATTCATACCAAGCAACAACCGCGCAACAGGCAGGTAAGTGTCAGGTAAAGCCCCCCTGATCTCTTGCATATCATAAGACCCCCATCGAACCCCGCTTGGACTCGAGCTTTACACGAGAAGATATTGAAGGTCAGACATCACAACTCATTTTGTTTCCCCTAGTCGAGTCGATTAAGACTCAGGTGTCATCTTATCTTTGAAAGGAACCTCTGCCGAGCTTCCTTTCAAAGAGGGGCAGCTGTTGACACTTGAATTTTAATCATGTTTTTTTAGAAAATTAATTAAAAATCCATAAAAATTTATAAAATTTTAAAAATCAACTTTGGAAGCCTTGGCCAAGCCTAAGGAACCAATTTTGAACAAAAAATAATTTTTGAAAATTTTCTTTTTTTTTATTATTTTTCATATATTAGGAAAATATCCAAAAAATCATGAAAAATAGATTTCGTGGCCTAAAAATAGGAAAAAATATCCAATATTTTTATTTTAAATCCCTTTTCATGCTGGCCCAATTAAATCTAAAAACAATCCAATTTGAAATTATGTGTTCCTTTACAAACGTAACTCCAAATTGGGCTTAAAAAAATGCAATTTGAGTCTTTTTATTTTAATTTTTCACTTTTTATGAGTTGTGGCATCCCCTTCTAATATCCAAAATTTTTATCTCGGTCTAATGCTGCCCGAAATTTCTCAATTTTGACAAAAGGGCTCAATGGGAACTTTTATTTTTTTTAATTTGGCCCCTAATTCACCAAAAATGAAATTAAAATTTTTCTAGGGGCACCCATGAAAATAAAAATCCATCACCACATACTTTTCAGCATTCTAAATCCATTAGTTGGGGTATTTTCACATGTTTTCGCCGTTTAGGCCTTGAAATGCTCAAAATGAGGTTTCCGGTCAAACTGAAAATTTGGGGTTTCTGTCCAATTTCAAGCGAATTTTTCATAAAACCCTCATTCCTAGATGTAACTCGTGTCGGGAAACTCATTTTTGGCCTTAATTTCACAAAAAACGGCCAATGTTTTGCCCAATTTGGCCTTTTTTCAGCCGGTCGGGTTATTGGGTCGGGCCGACCCGACCCATGACCCGACACTATTCATCATCTTCTTCTTTTGACACCCACACAGCACGCGCGCACGTTTTTTTCCTCTCCTCTGCTCAAACGACGACGTTGCCTCCTCCACGTCACGAGATCTCCCTTTTGTCGCTTTATGGCGCACATGGCCGGACGTACGGAGCGAAGACGCGAATGTTTGTTATTCGAGAAAGGGAGAGGCCATAGGTACAGGGGTGAGCTGTCCAGCTGAGGGATTGGAAAAAAATGGGTTCGAGAACATTCTTGCAAGGATATATAGAGAGCGACAAGAGGAGAGGCGGCGGCTAGGTTTTTTTTTTCGGGGAGATTTTCTCTAAAAATCACAAACCGAGCTCGAGGGCTCCCAAAAATCGAGAGCTTCAAGCTTTCTGTCGGAACACTCAACGCAAAATCGAGGCCCGCCGACCGTCGTCCGAGCTTGCAGGCGGCCCACGGAATCTCTTCGACCCGTCCGTGTAGCTTCACGACCCCCGAAACGGTGAGCACTATTTTCAAGCACGCGGAGGTCCGTTAATGGCATGTTCATCGTTTCTTGGTTTTTCTTTGGTTTTTCTGTTTCAAAATTTCTCGGAGCACTTACTGACCGCATACGCATCTTCTTTTTACGTTGGCCCTGCATAAAAACCATCGAGTCAACCTTGGACCCGTGAACCTCTCTCGAGCTCGCATGCTCGGTTCGCGTTGAACTGAGGCCTTCGACTGCCCAGGTAAGTTTCTCTACCCCCCATGATGCTTCTTGATGGCTTATGTTGGCTTGTTAGTATCGGAAATCGAAGGTTCGAGTTCTCCATATTTTCTTAGCTCTCGGCTTGTATAGTTTAGGCCTGTTCTTGAGCTCTGTTAGTGGCTAAAAATGGCAAGTATGGATGCTAGAATGGCTTAGGATGAGTATCGGCGGAAGAGGGACCTCGAAATAGGTGATTTGGGTTTCGACCAAAATTTTCCGGCGTGTCCGCCGGAAAAGTTTGGCCGCCGGCAACCCCCGATCGTCTTCTCCGACGACGTGGTTGGCCGGTCGACCCGTCTTGCCCTAAGTGAGAAATGTTTTTTTTAAAAAAAAAAAAGAGAAAAAGAAGGATGGAGATCGGTGCTTGAAGCCCAGGAGTGGTCACAGTGTGGCATAAAAAAGGGAGAACTCACGAAGAAGAAGAAGCCCCAGCAAGAATAGACATTAAAATAATAAAATAAAAACAAAAACAAAGCAAAATAAAGAAAGGAAAGTCAAGGAAAGAGTAAAAGGGAGGACCTGTTTTCATGCGTAGTGATAGAAAGTGGAAAACCAAGAAAAGACAAGCTAAAAGAAAAAAAAATAAAAATAAAAATAAATAATAAACAAAAAGAAAGAAAGAAGAATAAAAAAAAACGTGAGCAGATTAGTATGGGGATGGACGGTTTTTTAGAAGATTGGGTGATTTAGTTCGGGCTTGATATTGTGCTTGGACTGGTGCGTGTGGGCTTAGCCCAAAATTTGACAATAATTGGTCTTTAGAATAAAAATTTGGGTCCTTTTTTTTAATTATTTTCACCTGGGCCTTAAGCCCTTTCCCTTTTGGCAGATCTAGAAGGGTTGGGCTTAGAAGCTGGGCCCAGATCGCAATTTTCGGAATTAATAATATTTAAAATATTAAAGTAATTGAAAATTCGAAAAATCCCTAAAAAAGCCTTAAAAAATTGGAAAAAATTCTAAAAAATTCCAAAAAATTCTCAAAAATCTCAAAAATTAGGAAATGCGCTATTTCAACTAGCCAATCCTATTTTTGATGATTTTCCTTTCCAATCTTTTCAAAATGACGATTTTGCCCCTCATGGGCAAATCGTCTCGAAAAATTCCAAAAAATTCTCAAAATTCTCAAAAATTAGGAAATGGGCTATTTCAACTAGCCAATCCTATTTTTGATGATTTTCCTTTCCAATCTTTTCAAAATGACGATTTTGCCCCTCATGGGCAAATCGTCTCAAAAAAATTCCAAACAATTCTCAAAAATTAGGAAACGGGCTATTTCAACTAGTCAATCCTATTTTTTATGATCTTCCTTTCCAATCTTTTCAAAATGATGATTTTGCCCCTCATGGGCAAATCGTCTCGAAAAAAATTCCAAAAAATCCTCAAAAATCTCAAAAATTAGGAAATGGGCTATTTTAACTAGCCAATCCTATTTTTGATGATCTTCCTTCCCAATCTTTTCAAAATGATGATTTTGCCCCTCATGGGCAAATCGTCTCGAAAAAAATTCCAAAAAATCCTCAAAAATCTCAAAAATCAGGAAATTGGCTATTTCAACAGTCAATCCTATTTTTGATGATTTTCCTTTCCAATCTTTTCAAAATGACGATTTTGCCCCTCATTGGCAAATCTTCTAAAAAAATTTCTGAAAAAAATTCCCAAAGATCAAAAAAAAAATTAGGAAAGAACCACATTCAACTGGTTTGACCTATTTTCATGGCTTTGACTTCCCGAGCCTCCCAAAATGACAATTTTGCCCCTCTGGTCAATCTGACCCAAACCATTCCCAAATCATCCATGAACCTAATTGGTGTGTTTTCTAGTCTTCTAGGACTCCCCTTTCCTTGAATTGACTTGATGTGATGTGGTTTCTCCCTGATTGATTCCTTGATTGCGCATTTATTTCTATGATTGTGATTGATAGGATAGCTAATCCCATTTGCATGGACCCATTAGACTTTCGAAGCCTACCTTGCCCAATCTCGCCTGCATGAGCTCCTTAGATTAGGAAATCACTCAACTTAGGTACCGAAAGGGCGTCGATAGTAATATTGACGTAACTAAGTCCCCGAACTCGAATCTCTGGTTTACGTAGAATCGAACGATTCCTCCCAATCGCTCGATAGGGTTTCCAATCATACCCTCCAAAAAATGATTGGTGGCGATTCCGATGGCATGCACACTGAGCACATGTCACCCGACCACACTAAGGTCGACTTCGATTCTAAAATTTCTTGACTCGATTTGGTATGGGCCTGGGAGGACCCGAGCGAAGCCCAGACATCTCGAAATGGGCCTAGCAATCCATTAGCCCCCCTTCGGGAGGGTCGCGACAAATCCTACAGACGCGCAAACCCAATTTCACTTAACATGAAGGGTGCCATTCTAGGATCTGGGGAAACCAGGAACCCCAATTTTTGTTGTCCCATCACTTTAGGAATAAACCGATGAGGCAAAGATCAAGAACACGAGAGTTGGTCAATCATGATTTGATAAAGCTTGAGAACACGAGTTTATATCAATCGTGAGCTGATGAAGACTTCATGAGAGCATGTTGATCATGAGTTGCAAGGGTTCAGAAGACTTACCTGGATCTTCTGAGTTAATGATCGAGGCACAGACAGACTAATTGTATCATGTATGCTTGCTCACTTAATGACCTTATATGCTGCAATGGATTTGAGCACCCAAACAATCATCAGAATTGAAAGGTTCAGGCTGAAGATATACTCACCTGAAAATGCTTGGCGAGCATCAGCCAACAAGGCTTGTTTGTTTAATAGCCTCTGGATGAATTTCGAGACCTCGGAGGGTAACTCGACTATCAGGAATGCACTACCTGTCAGACAATGTCAAAGGTAACATGTGCAAGCATTTTTATCAATGAGTTCATCGGTTCATGCGGAACTATTCAGTTGACTTTGTAATGATTAAAACCGTACGTGTATGCTCATAATGTGGATCATGCATGACTATTCTGTCGAGTTTGCATTTCCAATTCTGTCCAGGGAGGTTTTCATGTCATGAATACCTCGAATGTAACTTAAATGGGGACTTCAGTCCGAAAGGGCTTTCTCTCACTCTCGAGAAAGGCTTGTTTATCCTGATTGTAGGATTTGAAAAGAAATCACTCAACCTTACCATCATCGCATTTAGCGAGGGTCTGAGTAATCTCGCAATTGATACGATCAAGCCAATCTGGAGGTCTTGATTAGGACCATAATGTGGGCTGGGTCAAAGGCTTATCAAAGGGGACTCATTTCGAGTCAAGGCCATTGACAAAAGAGTCTTCATCATCTGCTCCGGGTTTACAAGTCAAGAACCCTGCAAAATGAGAGAGAAATAACCTTGCTCGAACTTCTTCGAGCGATTCTTAAAGTCATTCAACTCTTACATTAATTCAAGTGCTCTAATCAGAAGAGACTTTCAAGGTTCGTAACGTAGGTCGGGATTTGGGTCTGAGAAACGAAGGGCTCCTTTTGGCTCAGAAAAACATATGAGAAGGGCTTGGTGTTGGTGATCACTGCAGTCTTGTCACCGATCTTTGACCTTCCTGAATTTGTCTTCAATGAATACCACCATTGGCTGAGGGGTGGTAGTTCTTTTACACTTTGCAAACTGACTTCTTTAGGGATCCTTTTTCCGGAATTCTCAAAATGTATGTTCGAAGTCAGAAGTTCATTACAGATATATGGGCATTGGCCTTACTTTTGATAGGCACTTTGCTCTTTCTGCCCGAGATTCTTTAGAGTAGCCTTTGCTTTTCTTACTCCCGACTCCCTTTTATTTGGAAGCAGGCCCATTTTCTTTAGGCTACACTTGTTTTTGTTTTTCTTTTGTTTAACAATCTTGTGATTTTGAATTTTAGCAACAAGATGATTTTCAACAAATGATACTAGACATTACATGAAAGTCTAGCATATGAAATGGGCTAATTCGAGAATTCTCTATTGGCCCAATTTCTTCAATTCTACTCCTTGGGGGAAGGTGTCGTCATTACCTTGAAATGAGCAAGGATCGCCAACATGGGCTTGAGAAATGAATTTGCAGGCTCAATTGGGTTATGCAAAGGATGAGTATGTAGGATAGAGAAAATAAATGCTCTTCGTCATCCTAAAGCACTTGAATTAAAATTCAAGTATCATGCAAAGAAACACTCGAAGATTGATGTTAGTCCAAGCATGAAAATTTCTAACCATTTACCTTGTGCTATTGCCGGGACTACCTTCATTTGGCCCCAATGAGGGGTGGTTCTCAACAGGGATTATGAAATGAAATCACCGCTCAAATAGGTTATCAATGATCACCTGTCGTATTTAGGATAGAGAAATGAATGCCTCCTTCCTTTCGGTATCGTACCTTCTACGAGAAAACCCATTGCCTTGGGGAGTACAGAATCTATTTAACACACGACTCGCTGTGGCTTATAATGTAGGACGTGTGTGGAAATGGCTTGCCTTTCATCATCCTGTCATGCCCCATTCCACACATTCGATGCATAATGCGCAAGTTATGCTCCAAGTCAGAATTGCCAAAATCCAAACATACAGAAGAGTCATGCAAGAATCATGGCATATGTAAACACAATGTAAATGTGGCAATGTGCAAGGATGGAAGAGAATTTCTCAAGAAAGAGGGAATTCGAATTGCCCCTGGACATGCGAACCGAATAAATTGAAGATCTACTCCTCAAGTCAAGGAGTGGCTCGTTTTTTACTTTGCCCATGCACAATGAAATGCATGGGTGAAGGAGCATTTCGGCTTGTTTAATGTTGACAATTTTCATGGTCATTGGTCGAGTGCCCCTCTCCAACTCTGGTTGCAGCTCCTTGAATCACTGTCGATTTCCTGTCGGAGAAATGGATTCACCTGAGGAAAGTACCGTATATGGGATATCATTGGAACGAATACATTTCACCTGTTCTAGTAAATCTGCATCAGTGGGACCCTCAATAGTGACTTTGATGGCTTATTGATTCGGGAGCTTTTCCTGAACCTGGGATCACATGAAATAAATGCGTGTATGCATGAATGCATGAAATGCATGTAATAGTCCTAAAGTGACTCAGATTGTCCCAAAGGTAGCCAAATCGGCTCCTGCTTTTATTTTAAGGATGATACTGCTTGACTGCATCCGCATTTACAAGATATCTTTCCCATCCATGTTTACAAGAATCAAGGCTCCCCCAGGAAGGACCTTCCTGATGATATAAGGACCCTCATAATTTGGGGTGAACTTGCCCTCGGGATGAGAAACATTTGGAACTGTCTTTTTCACTACCAGATCTTCTACTTCAAAATTCCTAGGCTTGACTTTTCGATTGAATGCTTTGGCAACTCTTCTCTGGTAGCTCTGGCCGTGACATATTGCCTTCAGACGCCTTTCATCGATCAGGTTCAACTGCTCATATCTCTGCTGCGTCCACTCCGCTTCAGAGAGTTTGACTTGGGATAAGATTCTTAGAGAGGGGGTTTCAACCTCTACCGGTAGAACTGCCTCCATACCGTAAACTAGGGAATATGGGGTTGCTCCAGTCGAGGTCCGTATCGAAGTCCGATATGCCATCAATGCGTACGGCAGTCTCTCATGCCAGTCTCTATAATTCTCTGCAGTTTTTGCCAGGATTTTCTTGATGTTCTTGTTTGCCGCCTCCACAGCTCCATTCATTTGTGGGCGATAGGGAGACGAATTAAGATGTCAAATGTTGAATGCTTGTAGCAGATCATCGACTATCTTATTATTCAAATTGGAGCCATTATCTGTGATTATCGCTTGAGGGGCCCCATATCGGGAGATGATATCCCTTCTGATGAACTTGGCCACGTTCTTTGCTGTGACATTTGCATATGAGCTTGCTTCAATCCACTTCGTAAAATAGTCGATCGCCACCAGGATGAAGCGGTGCCCATTGGAAGCACTAGGGTGAATCGGACCGATCATGTCTATCCCCCACATGGCGAATGGCCAAGCCTCCGACATCTGGTGGAGCTCGTTCGGGGGTGCGTTAATTCTGTCACCGTATACCTGGCATTGATGACAGGACCTTACATGTTGGTTGCTCCGCTTCCATGGTCATCCAATAATAACCAAGCCGCATGATTTTCTTTGCGAGGAGGTGGCCGTTCATATGAGGACCGCATATCCCTTCATGGATTTCCTTCATGAGCATATTTGCTTCTTTAGCGTCTACACATCTCAATAGGACTGAATCGAAGGACCTTTTATAGAGAGTTTGCCCGCTCAGGAAGAATTTGGTAGCCATCTTTGCTATGTACTTCTTATCCCCGACCTGACTCCCTTGAGGGAATTCTCCTTTCGAAAGATAATTCTTAATGTCATGATACCAAGGCTCACCATCGAATTCGCCTTCCACCACCATGCAGTAGGTTGGCTGATCCATGACATTGATTTTTAAAGGCTTGATGTCGAGCCCGTTCTCCACTTGCAACAATGAAGATAGAGTGGCTAACGCGTCTGCAAAGTGATTCTGGGTCCTTGGCAGATATTCGAACGAAATTTGTCGAAATTATCGGTTAACTCCTCTAGGAAATTATGATATGGGATGAGCTTAGAATCCCTTGTTTTCCATTCTCCCTGCGTCTGGAGAATAATCAGCATGGAGTCTCCATAAACCTGTAACCTTCGCACCTTCATGGTGATGGCTAATTGCAGGCCTAGAATACAGGCTTTATATTCTGATATATTATTGGTGCATGGGAATACCAACTTCGCAGAAACCGGATAGTGTAGGCCGTCCGGGGATATTAGTATTGCCCCAGTTCCAGATCCGGCCAAATTAACGGCACCATCAAAATACATGGTCCACTTATCATCAGATAATGCGAGGATTCGATTCTCTGCCTCCTGTTCATCAGGGATTACAAGTCCTTGTGAATTTTCTGCCAACATGTCGGCTAGGGCTCGCCCCTTGACTGACTTCTGAGGTGAACTCCTTATGTCAAATTCTGATAACAGAACTTGCCACTTGGCCATCTTTCCCAATAAGGCGGGTTTCTCCACCAAATACTTAATTGGGTGGCATTCTGTTACCAGCTGGATATGGTGATGGAGGGTGTATTGTCTCAACCTATGGAGTACCCAAATCAGTGCGATGCATGTCCTTTCAACCATCGGGTAATTAGCCTCTGACTGCGTGAACTTCTTGCTCGGGTAATAAATTGCTCGCTCTTTACCGTCCTCCGGTTTCTTCTGGGCGAGTAGAGCTCCTAATGATTCCTGATAAATCGTCAAGTACAGAGTCAAGGGGACTCCTAGGGTTAGTGGTACCAATACTGGAGGTAAGACCAGATACTTCTTGATCTTCTCAAATGCCTGATGGCATTCTGAATCCCAAATGACTTTGGCGCCCTTCTTGAGGAGTTTAAAGAATGGTTTTGCCACATCAGAAAGCTGGGATTTAAATCTGGCAATATAGTTTAACCTCCCCAGCAGGCTTCTTACTTCCCTTATTGAGGTTGGGGTATTAATGTCCCGTATAGCTTTGATCTTGGAAGGGTCGACCTCGATGCCATGACTGCTAACCATAAATCCTAAAACCTTTCCAGATCTCACCCCAAATATGTACTTATTGGGATTCAGCCTCAGCTTATATTTTCGTAGGCGTTCGAACAACTTTTTTAGTACTAGAACATGGTCCTCTCCTGGTCTGGACTTAGCAATCATATCATCTACGTACACCTCGATTTCCTTATGCATCATGTCATGGAATAGAGCGACCATGGCTCTTTGGTATGTCGCCCCAGCATTCTTCAACCCGAAAGGTATAACCCTATAACAGAAGGTGCCCCATGGTGTTATGAATGAGGTCTTCGCCTTGTCTTCCTCTTTCATTAAGATCTGATTATAGCCAGAAAATCAATCCATAAAGGAAAACCGTTCGAACCCGGCTGTACTATCGACCAACACGTCTATGTGCGGTAAAGGAAAATCATCCTTTGGGCTGGCTTTATTCAGGTCTCGGTAATTGACGCAGATTTGGACTGTGCCGTCTTTCTTCATCATTGGCACGATGTTAGCGATCCAATCGGCATAGGGGATCGCTTCTATGAATCCCACTTTGAGGAGCTTCATCACTTCCTCCTCAATTTTCTTGGAAAGTTCGGGCCTCGTTCGCCTAAGCTTTTGTTTTTTTTGGCAGGATGCTAGGGTCAATGGGTAGTACGTGTTCCACAATGTTAGGGTCAAGGCCGGGCATGTCTGCATACGACCAAGCAAAGATATCTTGGTATTCCCTGAGAAGTTCAGTCATTCGGGTAGCTTCAGAGGGTGATAAAGACTCCCCAATCTTCACTTCTCTAACATTCTGTGAGTCGCCCAAGTTCACTACCACTGCCTCTTTTGCTGTTAGGGGTTTAAACTCTTCGTATCGACTCCAATCTCTATGAATATCTATGAAATCCTCATCTTCTTCCCCAATGCCACAAGAGTAATCTCCTTGGTGATTCGAGTCACACAACAGCCTATTATGCATGCTTGGAATGATATGCCTGAAATGTCATGAAGATGATTAGTCCCTTTTAGCAAGTAGTTTTCATGCATGATTTTCAAAAACCATTTGAAAAAATGTAATAAGAGAGCCAATCCTCATATCCTCGGATACCTTTGCTTCTCTTAATTTGCTTGATAAAATAGGAAGCGTGCGGGAATCCAGGCCTCAAATCTTCGAGAATCGAAGATAGACATCATCATTGGGCTGGTTTGGAATGTTCCCGCACGTCCTTAATAAAAACGTGCACATGAATTTTACTGATGAGGCCACATTACAAGGCAACCATTTGGACCAACGGCTCGAGATCCAAAGGTATTTTCTTGGAATTGAAAAGAGAGAAACCAAACGAAATGCAACAACTGAATTAAAATTGGGGTTAAAGAGATGCTATAAGAAGCAGAAGAAAAGCCTCTTTACTCAGGCGAGATAGAGTCCTCGTCAAGCCTCTCGATGATGACGTTGACGGTATCTTCTAGAAATAAGTTGGACATATCAAGCTCTGGTGCGCTTTGAATAGCTTCATCTGCTAGCATCTTGGGGCGCTCAGAGAAATACTGACCCAGTGAACTCCCAATCGCGTTAATTTTTCCTTTCCAAGCTCTGGAGCCAATGAATGAATTAACTCTGTCTCCTCGACTTCCACGGCCCCTATAATGGCCTCCGCCTCGGTATCCATGACAGCTTCTGGAAGTATGGCCCTTACTGGATTCACCAGTATATCCTAGGCCTGTTCGGTGCTTGTTGGTGTCCAATTGCAGCGGCGAGCGGATCCCTTGACCATTCTTTCCTAGACTGAGTCCAGGGATAAAACCATATGCCAATAGCATTTTTCCAGGTGCTAGAGTATATTTGGAGGGTGCAGGAGCCCTCATTTTGGTTCCTGGAGGTGCATGCGTGACTGCCACCAACTTGAGAGAATGATAGCTAGCCTGTTCTTTGTGCTCCGGCTCTACATATGGGACCGCGCTCTTCTGGTATGCGGTGAAGTCCATTTCCCCATGCACGGCTATCACTTTCCCATCAACCACAAATCGAACCTTCTGGTGCAGGCTCGACGGTACTGCGCCTGCAGTGTGGATCCATGGTCTGCCCAATAGAAATTCAAAAGCACTCAGGAGGTCCATGACTTGGAATCCAATGGAGAACTCTACTGGCCCAATTAGGACATGTAGCTCGATTTCACCAACCACATTCTTCCTCATTCCATCGAAAGCTCTAATTGTAGCATTGGAGGCACGAATAAGCTATTCATTCACACCTAGGTTCCTGAGTGTGGCCAACGGACATATGTTGAATGCTGACCCATTATCAATTAGCACGTGGGAGACTTGCTTGCCGTGGCTCCTCGCCGATATGTACAGAGCCTTATTATGGGCCCATCCATCCACAGGAATGTCCTCATCCGAGAAGGATATTTGATCCTTTAATAGGATAGCGCTAACGAAGCTCTCTAGCTGTATTTCGTTAATCGTCTCAGGTACGTGTACCTCATTCAGGACCCTCATCAGCGCATTCTTATGCTTTTCTAAGTTCACGAACAAATCCAGTAGTGAGATTTGGGCCGGCATTTTCCGTAACTGCTCTATTACTTCAAATTCTCTCGTTTTGATTATGGTTAACAGTTTTTCGGCATCTTCTTTAGTTATGTCTCTCTTCTCGGTCTCTCCCTCTTTAGGTGCATAACACCTCCCCGATCTCATCACTGCATCTATTTCGCTCGTCCCGTAGTCCCAATGAACCGCTTTGGGATCGTACTCTTCCACTGGAGGGATCTTTATCACAACAGGCCTGACACCCTCAGCCTTTCCTTCAGGGTCATCATTCGCCTCTTCATTAGAGATGCTGATTGTAAGTGGCTTGACTAAGTAATCATCTCCCTTTTCCCAATTGTCAACCTTGTCTAGGTTAATTACAAAATCTGCTATAGTCTCAATCATCCCAATGAGGTCATCAAAGTCTTCAAAATTGTACCCGCATCTGGGTTCAGCATGAGCTTTCTTATCGGGTCTATCAGAGGGTGACGCATTGGTTCTTCTAGCATCCTTGCTCTTCAGCCTTCCGTTGGTGAGTCCCCATTCAACTTCCTCGCCTACCCGCAACAGATGGGAGAACGAGTCGTAGGTGGTCCCGGCCATATATTGGAAGAGTTCGTACGGGAGGGTTCTCAGAAAGTACCCGATCAGCTCCTCCCTAGTTAACGGAGGATTTATTTAAGAGGCGCGCAACCTCCATCTATGCGCGTAAGTTTGGAATCTCTCATCGCTTTGTTTGACCACTTGAAGGAGATCAGCTCGGGTGGGGCCTCCTCCAATGCCAGATCCGCACTCGTCCATTCGTTCCCTCAACTTATCAACCACAGTTGCCAATTTCCCTAGTCGCTTCTCTATTGCAGTCAGCATGCGACCTTGGTTTTCGACCCTTGTATGCAACTCCAGTTCAAGTGCGTCGCTCATGACCCGCGCTTGACTCCTTTCTCTCGATCGCTGGAGCAAATCTAACAACTTTTCGAAGGTGAAGTTCAGCTTTCTCTCGATGTTACCGAAGCGTTCTGCGACGTTTAATCCGCTTAATGGGTCGGCTTCTTTCTCATTTGTCGCAATAAGGATGATTTCATCAATTGTCTCAAAAGAGTCTTTCTCGGAAGGCCCCTTCTTTGGCACCTCCTCTATATCGTCCATGCCTCTCCACCGGTTGGGCACTATTTCTTCCGCCTTTTCGAAGAAACGTGGTGGGATTGAATATAGAACCCTATAGTTGTAGCCTCCGTTATCCTGCCCTAGGGTATCCATAATTTCTCCCCTCCTGCTAGCTTCGCGGACAAATCTCTTGTCTGCATGGCGTGCCTTTGTTAGTCTAAACTCCTCTTCGTCTAACTCCTCTTCGGATATTATACCCACTACCTGGTGGTCCGGGAATGAGTTTTGTTGTACATTTGGCTCCGTTTTATCGAACTGAAGGATGTGATTATCAATGAGGGCCTGAACCTTGAACTTCATGGTGACACAATTGTCAACATTGTGGCCTTTCTCTCCCATGTGGTAGACATATGATTGGCTCGGATCATAACCTAGAAATCTCGAAGGATTTAATCTCGGTGGTTCCTTGGCGACTAGCCTCCCTTCCAACAGCATTGGGAGCAGTTTGCATAGTGGCCTAGGGAGCGGAGCGAACTGCTTGGGTGGTGGCTTCCTTTTTTGAGGTTGAGGCGGCTTCGGTGTCGACCATGACGAGCTTCCTTGTGCCATGGTAGAGTTGGAGAACTGCTTTGGTTGCGATAGACTAGGTACGAAAGCCACGTCGACGTTGGGTTCTCTTTACTTCCTAGGTGGATACTGGCGTCTTGTTGCAGTCTCAGGAGCCTTTCTCTCTCTCATAGCCCATTCAAGTCTTTCGGCAACCTTTATGAGATGTACGAAGGTCTGGCACCCAGAAGTGTTCAGTCTGTCGAAGTACTCATACGGTAGTGCCTTCAGAAACAGGTTGACGAGCTCGTCTTCAGGGATTGATGGCTTAACTTGCGTAGCTAAAGCCCGCCACCTTTGAGCATAGTTACGAATGGCTTCATTTTTTCCTTTTACCATCCTCAGCAATTCTTCCCTAGTAGGAGCCGTCGCGGTGTTAAATTTATACTGATGCAAGAAGTCCTCAGCTAAATCTTCCCAATCGTCATAATCTTCTAGATCCAACTCAATGAACCATGCTAGAGCAGCACCTGCCAGACTCTCCTGAAACATGTTCATCAATAGCGGAACCTAATCAGAATAATGCGCCATCTTGCGCAAGTAGTACTTCAGATGAGCTCGGGGGCAGCCTGTCCCATTGTATTTTCTGACGAACTCGGGCTCTTTGTAATCATGCGGGACTTCCACTTTAGCGGAGGGGGATATCTTGTCAAAACGGGCTAGTTCATATCCCTGGCTACTAAGGCATTCCTCAATCTTTGCGAGCCTCCTTGCACCCTCCTCTGCTTTGCTCACAGGCTTTTCTTTTTTTTCAGTATCGAGGTCGATTACCACCGGCGGGGACTCAAGTGACGGCTTGACATTCCGCACCTTTCTTGGAATGTGCGCCTCCCCTGGAGCTTGAGTCACGCTCGAAGGGTGGGATGATGATGGGTGAGCAGTTTGGGCCGGATCAACTGGCGGGCTAGTTTTCGCCTGGGCTTCTATCATCATAGCTTTCATTTCTACCAACATCGTAGCCATGGTTGTCATCTGCGTCTCAAGGTTAACTACCCTGGGGCTCAATTCCTCACGTTCCATTCTTGTCCTAAGACGGGTTCTGATATGGCTGCGTGGCACTTCCGTGATCAATGGGTACCTAAAAAAAGAATTAATACAAATGAGTATGATGAATGAAAATGACAAGTCGGTCCATGACAACCCTCTAGACCCAAGAAACAAAGCCAACATGATAAACAGGATTAATTCAAACAAATTTCGATTTCGTCAGATTTTACGAGAAAATTCGTATCAATTCCCACAGAATTCAAAAAAGTACCAAACTTTGCGAGTTGATAATTAAGACAATGATGTACAACTTTCATTTTTTGAGCTTGGGAAGATTCCTCATGGATTAGTACAGTTTAATACTTCTTTCTAAAAAGTTTCTTCAGAAAAATGATTTGTCCGGTTTTTACTTTGAGGATAAATGGGTCATCCAAAATGTGAATTGATGCCCAAAAATTTCCAGTTCACTAATTAAAAGCCCAATATACAACTTTCATGTTTTAATTTTTCTCAAAAGAGCATGTTTTCTAGTGATAAATGGAGAAACAAAAGTGAAGTCGAGAAAATTCTAGAATCCAGACAGTTTTTCTTTCACATTAAATTCAGTAATAAATGGAAAATACATTGAATTGATTCAAAAACAATTTTTTGTGATGAATTAGGGTCTTATGAATGTTTTATGTGAAGACTCTATGGATCAATTAAAACTATAAAGTTCAATAAAAATTATGTAATGCCAGAAAGTCATATCTGAACAGTAACCTTTATTACAAGAAAAGCTCATAAAGTCATGAAAATGCAATTAAACATGGAACAACAATCCTAAACATGGAAAATCAAGCTATTTTTCTTTTCTTTGTAGCGACGCAATCTATAGACAAATGGGCCTCCAACTCTTTCCGAAGTCGTGCATTTTCCTTAGCCAAAGTCTTCATTTGTCTTTTCGCCTTTTGCGTCTTCTTTGCATAGGTCTCGATCTCGGCTTGACAGGTGGGCTTCACAATCACCAACGAGAACTTCGGAAGCATGTGAGTTGGTATCAAATGGCACTTAATATACCGGGCCTTCGCATGATAACATTTTTCCTTTCCCTCGAGCTCCTCCTTGGGTAGTGATAGTAAGCGAGTCTTGGACTTGAGCCAAGTTTGGTCAAGATGCTTGATCTCGGTTCTATAATTCTCACCTGCAACGAATTCAACTTGAAAAGTGTTTGGCCCCAAAGGTGGTGGAATATCTTGTAAAACTTCATATTGCCGTACCACACGGAGAGGACGATACTGCGTCATACCGATAATACCCAAAAGAAGTATAGGCTCTCGCTCACCATGGTACAAACGAGCCTTAGAGACTTGAAACCATATAGCTTGCCATAGAAAAACCTTGGGACTCGGATCTTTAAATAAATCAATCCACTCGGAATAAGACAATCTAGCAATATTTTTTTGCAACTCTTGAAATTTTGCAATTGGGTTTTCCTCTTGACTTACCCGTGGAATGATCATTTTTGAGCCGAACTTAGCATAATGAGAGAAAAACCACATTTGCAAAAGTCCAACCGGAGCGTGAAATGTTTTTTCCTTGTTTTGCTTAAAACGAGTCAAAGATATAAAAGTCTCGGCCAGGATAGCATTAGTAAAGTTTATTCCACTGCAGACTTGCCTAGCTATCCAAGCCATGGATGGACTAATAAAATCCTTTTGGAGCGGAAAGATCACAAGTCCGAAGAAAGCTAGAATAAAGATCCTGCTTTGCAAGTATGAATTGCTCTCATAAAAAAGTTCAACGAGGAATGAGAAAGGGCATATATGACAATTTCCTTTTAAAATTTTCCTCATTTTATTTTCGCTAATTTTCAAAAAATCAGCAAAAAAGCAAATTGGATCCATTTCCACACAAGGGCAAATTAAATCAATACTCAAAGGTTTTCCAATGGCAAGGCTATACTCTTCCAAAGTCGGAGTGAGCTCGTGCTTACCTAAAATGAAAGTAGCAGTATATGGGCACCAAAAATGTGCAAGCGCCTGCATGACCCCAGTCTGTAATTCGATATCCAAAAGTGGCAATACGTGACCCATACGACTAAGGGCATAGGTCTGTGCATCAATGCTCAAGTGCCTCCACATCTGCTTCAACTCGGCCTTTGGAATGTACACGAAATGGATATCAATGTGTCCCATTGTCTATAAATCACGCGCCACAATCCTAAGTGTCATGGACCGACCCAAACAATAACATAAGATAAGATGAAGTTCAGAAATGTACTTAACCGTGGGATAGGAAAATAAACAATCACATGGACACGCACATGACTCGTGGGTTAACCTTATTCTAACTATCCTAAAGGCTCACAAATTGAAGCGAAAGACTTACGGCAAGGCGACAATCTCGCGCACATAATAAAGATTAGCCGCTATCCCGCGACGTAACCAAAATTAGCCAGGCCTTTTCACTTCGGCTACTAGAGTCAAAAATTAAAACCACCGCTTTGGTAATCTTACTAAGCCTGAGGCATAACTTTTAAAACTCATTTTTGAAAAGAAGTTCGGGATTGAATCTGGACTAACTTTCGACGTGATCTCACGGTGAACGCTAGAACCAAATCACAATACCATCCTAAAACTAATGGCCCAGGTCCGGCCACGGGATGTGTGTGATGTAGTGCTAAAGCGATTAATCATGCACAACAATTAAATGCAAACACCGCTTCAATAATTCAAAAATTAAATGACAAGTTTCACACACCAAACCCGCAAAACAAAGGGTTAGTCAAACACTCCACCCCTTATAACTCATATTCTGCAAAACCATTTAAGACCTAAAAATTAGAATCCAACCAATTCTCAAACCAAATGGATTTTCACGAAATTTTTCTGGCCTAAGTACTCCAATTAGTGCTTTATTCTTTCGAAAATTCCAAAAAACCAGTCCCCAGCGGAGTCGCCAAGCTGTCACGACCCGAAAAAATTTATTAAATTCAAAATCGGGTGAACGGATTATCAAGTTAATTGATTAACCTAATTCGGACCCTCCCAAGTCCTACCGAATTGCAACTTAAGTTCTTTTCATGCAAAGATTTTTTATTTGGAGTCGCCACTAATCATTTTTTGGTAGGTCGATTAGAAACCTAAATAAATTAGTGGGAGAACTAACTTATTTCTGCGAACTAGAAAAAATGTGATCGGAGACTTGATTACGCTAGATCATTCTAACGCCCTTTCGGTACCATTTTATTTCATAAAAGCTCATTTGGAATGATTGGGAAGAAGTTTGGAATAAACTAACCAAAAGGGTGAAATGGCCATTTTTAAGGATCGAGAGGTGGAAACATCAGAGATATGATTTGCCAGTCGAAAAAAAAATTTAGGTGGATACGCGTGAATTAATGACAACACAAATACGAATGCAACATGTGGATATGGAGACACACGAGTACGACATGAGATAATCCAAATTTAAATCAATTCATTTGGGTAAGGAAATTCTCAAAGATTTAATGGTTAGGATTGTTACCTGATTTGACAAATTTGATTATCAAATTCGGACCTCGTGTCACCTTATGGATCAAGATTGCGGATCGAACGATGAGGATGAACTCGTGACTTGTGTTGATCGGTAGAGAAATAGGTGATGGTAACACCTATATTTAAATTCCCACCATCTTCAAGACTCTCTTTTGGAAAAAGAATTCTCTCTCTCTTTTTTTTTTCTTTCTCTCTAATCTCTTTCAATCTCTCAAAACTCTTTCAAACATTCAAAATTTTCTCATCATCCAAAACTCCTCCCTTTCAAGCTCTCTTCTTCCTCCTTTTATAGCCCACTCATTTACCTCCCATTCTAATTTCTCCATTATCTCCATCTCCCATTCTAATTTCTCCATTATCTCCATCTCCCATTCTAATTTTTTCACTAACTCTTCTTCATCTTCATCTTCCCTTCTTCATCTTCATCTCTATCTCACATTCTAATTTCTCCACCTATTCTTCTCCATCTCCATCTTCCCTTCTCCATATATATCTCCCATTCTAATTTCTCCACTAACTCTTCTTTTTCTCCATCTTCCCTTCTCTTATCTTATTTTCTCCATCCAGTCTTCTCCATCTCCTCTTCTCTATCTTCATTTCTCTTATCTTATTTTCTCCATCTATTCTTCTTCATCTCCTATTCTCCATCTTCTCTTCTCCATCTCCTCTTCTTTATCTTCCCTTCTCCATTCTAATTTCTCCACTAACTCTTTTTTTTGTTATTTGCAAAATAATCCCTTAAGAGTTAGGTATTTACACTATAGTCCTTGAGATTTTGAGTATTTGCAATTTAGTCCCTGAAAAAATATTTCTTTAAGTCCAAATCTCCTCAAAATTTTCAACACACCTCTCCTATGCTTAGTTGAAATTCATCGCATATCAAATTTAAACTCATTTCTTGCCGCAAAATTTAATTAAAGCCCTTTTGCAAAATTAATTCATTCTAAGTATAATTGGGCCAAGATGAAAATTTAGAATATTAGAGAATAATGTCACAACTCCTAAAAGTGAAAAATGAAAATAAATTGACTCAAATTGAATTTTTTTAGGCCCGATTTGAGATTATGCTCGTGAAAAAATACACAACCCCGAATTGGATTTTTTTTTTAAATTTGTGATGGTCAACATGAAAAGGAATTTAATGGAAAAATATTGACTATTTTTACGTATTTTTGTGGCCTCAAATGGTATTATTTATTAAATATTTTCCTAATTTTTAAAATATATACATAAAAAATACAAAAAAACATGAAAAATTATTTTTTGTTCAAAAATGGTTACCTAAGCTTGGCCAAAGTCTCCAAATTTGATTTTTCAATTTTATGAATTTTTATGGATTTTCTATTAATTTCCGAAAATAAAAAATAACGAAAAATACTGAAAATACGAAAAACCATTTTTTGGTCAAAATTGGTTCCCTAGGCTTGGGCAAGGTCTCCAAAGTTGATTTTTCAATTTTATGAATTTTATGGATTTCTATAAATAGAAACGATGATTAAAAATCAGGTGTCAACAATCTTCAGCGAAAGCGGGGACGTTCCCGGACATGCTGCCAATCCTCCTTCCCTTGGTCGGACATGTCGACCCAAGCAGAGTAGCTAGGTCATATGTTGCAGCCGTCTCGTGCTATCGTCACTTTCTACAAGGTCCATGGGGTCCTCAGCTTCTTCTTCCGGATTGACTCGCACGCGAGCTCCTCGCGGGTCTCCTTGTCCATTCATAGATACACGATGTTGAACTTGCCTCGCCCCAACTCCCGGCCTTCCTCATTTGCTATTTTCTCCATCGAACCTGGTCGGAGAGGAAATGGCACAGTCATGGTTCGAAACAGGGACTTCCGAACGGTCGTGCCACCGTCGAGCTCAACCCATCCAATCTCGCCAACTCCACTGCATTGGACGGTCCTCCGGCCAGCGCAACAACGTCTTGGGTGGCCATGGTGAGAATATCAGCGCGTTAGACCTTGTTCTAGCAGTTCGGGACGGTGTCGATAGAGACTTTCGCCTTGATCACGATGTCGAACCCTTCTCCGGCTAGTGACAAGTTGTCCGGATGGTCTTTCTCCGCCTTGTTGCTAGTGGTTGACACCACTATCACCAAAGCATTACAACCATGTTAGCATATTAGTTCTGCCTCTCCTGAGTCAACGTCGAGTGAGGATAGAGGCACAAGCAAACGGACAGTGACCATGTCACCAAGAGCTTGAACAGAACCATCACCGGAAGCGAAGCAAAGTGGAGGTTATGGCCAAGAGGATGTTTTTTTCGGTGCTTTAGCTCTAGAGTGGTGTTTTTTAGCTGGGATTGGATCCGGGCCTTCTCTTCTTTCTTGCGCGAGGTGCCGAGTTATCTCCAAAGCTTCCTGGTTCCTCTGGCGTTACTGCCCCCTCCCTTTGTCTACTTATCATCATTGCTTTTTTCTTTCTTCCCACCGAATCATGACTCCTCTTTCTCTTTTTCTGTTTTTCATTCGCCTTTTGTCTGTTGATGATGATCCACCAGGAGTAGCAAACATCGTGAGTGGCCGTAACCTCCAATTTTGACTTGCCATTCACATAACCACCAGCACCGACGACTACAACTTTCTTTGCAGGACCTTCAGGAGATATTCATAAAGAATCTGTACTTGTCCTAATTCCAGCATCCTTTCACGTCCATCATTTTGAGAGCTATGCAATATAATACGTCAAAGGCTTCTCCATCTTCTCCTAACAATTTGACAACATTGACCCCCAGAAGACATCTTGGTTTGACTGAGTATAAATCTAGCGTCCCTTTGACTCCCCCGTAAACACCAAATATTTAACAAAGCTCGTCATTTGGTACAGAAGAATCTAATTTGAAAACTACAAGAGTTCCTTGATTTGTATCCTTCTCTGACAGGTTATCCTCGGCGTGGAGAAACGAATATATTAGGTTTTCTTCATCTCAAGGGCTTATTTTGCAATGCACGCATTGCAGTGCGAGCAGATCAAATGTCATGGTATGAAATCATCAGAAGTTCATGATGCTTACGTGCAATATATAGAGTTCTTATATCGTTATATTGCTCTGACACAGCAATAGAACACGCAAGACATCCCCAAGTTCTCTCGAGACAACATATGAATATATTGCAGACCGAGCACCTTCATGTTGTCAATGGACCCGAGTTATTTCTTTTCCAAATTTGAACTATGGATTGGGTTAGTTTGTGGGTGGGAATTATTCGCCAGTGAAGTATCTCATCGGGGATAACAACGTGAGGAATTGCTCAAGATGCTTGTTCATGGATTAGCAAAAGGTTGACCATGGGGGAGACATTGCCAATGTGTGCTTTGGAACTTGCAATCTCCACACCAAAAAAAGTATTCCTTTACCTGCATGAAGAAAAATCACAGAACCCCAAGTGTTATTGTGAAATTTGAGCAAAAATCTAAAGCAAATGCATCACTTGAATTTGTTATCCTCTGGTTTTTTACTGGTTTCACCAAGTAATTCCACAACGCAACTCTCGGGTGCATCAAGAATATCTCATGAGATCGATCCTGCATGTTTGACCGGCAAATCCTGCGAACACAATAATGGAAAATGCACTATCAAGGCATCGAAAAATTAAGACCATTAGAAGACCATATCACGACTCTTGAAACATAAAAATCGCAAATTACAAAACCAAAAATGAATTTTCTTTTTTTTTTAATTAACTAAAAATGGGATTAACCAAGTAACTCCCTGTTCAGAATTAATTTTTGTAGGTTTTCTCTAGCCAAAATGAAGAGAAAATTAAAATAAAAATACTGACTCTTTTTTCATATTTTTGTGGCCTTAACTGCTATTTATTTATTAAATATTTCCCTAATTTCTGAAAAATATTAAAAAATAGAAAAAATACGAAAAATTATTTTTTATTCAAAAAGTGGTAGCCTAAGCTTGGTGAAGGCTTCCAAAGTTGATTTTGCAATTTTCTCATTTTTTTCTTGATTTTCTATGAATTTTCGAAAATAAAAATACCGAAAAATACTAAAAACATGGAAAATAATCATTTTTCATTTTTTTTTGTCAAAATTGGTTCCCTAGGCTTGGCCAAGGTCCCCAAAGTTGATTTTTTAATTTTATGAATTTTTATGGATTTTTTTATTAATTTTAAAAAAGAAAATATGATTAAAAATCAGGTGTCAACAGCTGCCCCTCTTTGAAAGGAAGCTCGACAGAGGTTCATTTCAAAGACGAGAAAACACTTGAATCCTAATCGACTCAACACACCAGGAAATAAAGAGAGTCGTGACATCTGATCTCCAACACCATTCTGTGTAAGTTCTGATTTAGACCCTATTGGAGGAGGCTTTCATACAGTGAGGGAGAGACAAAGTGGAGAGTTTACCTGACACTTACCTGCCCGCTGTGTAGCGGTTGCTTGATATGTGTGCTTTATTGAAAATGGAATGAGAGCCTAAGGATTCGTTTTAAGAAAACCTTAGGGTGGTTGAACTTAGACCCGTATGGTAGGTCATCCCATGGTAGATTCCTAATGAATGGATTCTACTGATTAAAATTAAATTAAAATCTGACCCGTATGGTAGGTCACCCCATGGTAGATTCCTAGTGAAAGGATTCTACTGATTAAGATTTGACCCATATGGTAGGTCACCCCATGGTAATGCCTATTAGAAGGACTTTTGATTGCCTGTAAGAAGGACTTGGTGTGCCTGTAAAAAGGACTTGGTTTGCCTGTAAGAAGGACTTGGTGTGCCTGTAAGAAGGACCCGGTTTGCCTGTAGAAAGGACTTTGATGCCTGTAAAAAGGACTTGATGCCTATAAGAAGGACTTGTGCCTGTAGAAAGGACTTTGATGCTTGTAAAAAGGACTTGGTGCCTGTAAGAAGGACTTGTGCCTGTAGAAAGGACTTTATACCTGTAAGAAGGACTTTGGGTTGCCTGTAATAAGGACTTTTGTATTGCATGTAAGAAGGACTTTGGATTGCCTGTAGGAAGGACTTTGGTGCCTGTAGGAAGGACTTTTGTGTTGCCTGTAAGAAAGACTTTTGTGTTGCCTGTAGAAAGGACTTTGGGTCGCCTGTAAGAAGGACTTTGATGCCTGTAGAAAGGACTTTTGTGTTGCCTGTAGGAAGGACTTGGTGCTTGTAAGAAGGACTTTGGGTTACCTGTAAGAAGGACTTTTGTGAATGGACCGTTCCGTATTGGGGTTTCCAATGGAAGGGCTCCAGAGATAATATACCCTAGATGTAACCTTTTTTTTGGGTAGACTGAAGAGGTATTGATTGAGAAAATGATTTTGGGTATATCTGGGATCTAGGGAGACCAAGAATCCTGCAGACGCTCTAACCCGATTTAACTTACCTCAAAGGGTGCCATTTTGGGATCTAGGGAGACCAGAAATCCTACAGATGCTCAAACCCGATTTAACTTATCTTGAAGGGTGTCATTCTGGGATCTGGGGAGACCAGGAATCCTGCAGAAGCTCAAACCCAATTTAACTGTTCTCCCATCACTTTAGGAATAAACCGATGAGGCAAAGATCAAGAACACGAGAGTTGGTCAATCATGATTTGATAAAGCTTGAGAACATGAGATTATATCAATCGTGAGCTGATGAAGACTTCATGAGAGCAGGTTGATCATGAGTCGCAAGGGTTCAGAAGACTTACCTGGATCTCCTGAGTTAATGATCGAGGCATAGACAGCTGATTGTATCATGTCTGGTTGCTCGCTGAATGACCTTATGTGCTGCAATGGATTTGAGCACCCAGACAATCATCAGAATTGAAAGGTTCAGGTTGAAGATATACTCACCTGAAAATGCTTGATGAGCATTAGCTAACAGGGCTTGTTTGTTCAAGAGCCCTTGGATGAATTTTGAGACCTCAGAGGGTAACTCGACTATCAGGAATGCACTACCTGTCGGACAGTGTCAAAGGTAACATGTGCAAGCATTTTTATCAATGAGTTCATCGGTTCATGCAAAAACCATTCAGTTGAGTTTGCAATGATTAAAACCATATGTGTATGCTCATAATATGGATCATGCATGACTATTCTGTCGAGTTTGCATTTTCAATTCTGTCCAGGGAGGTTATCATGTCATGAATACCTCGAATGTAACCTGAATGGGGACTTCAGTCCGAAAGGGCTTTCTTTCACTCTCGAGAAAGGCTGTTTATCCTGATTGCAGGATTTGAAAAGAAATCACTCAACCTTACCATAATCGCATTCAGCGAGGGTCTAAGTAATCTCGCAATTGATACGATCAAGCCGATCTGGAGGTCTTGATTAGGACCGTAATGTGGGCTGGGTCAAAGGCTTATCAAAGGGGACTCATTTCGAGTCAGGGCCATTGACAAAAAAGTCTTCATCATCTGCTCCGGGTTTACAAGTCAAGAACCCTGCAAAATGAGAGAGAAATAATCTTGCTCGAACTTCTTCGAGCGATGCTTAAAGTCATTCAACACTTTCATTAATTCAAGTGCTCTAATGAGAAGAGACTTTCAAGGGTCGTAACGTAGGTCGGGATTTGGGTCTGAGAAATGAATGGCTTGTTTTGGCTCAGAAAAATATATGAGAAGGGCTTGGTGTTGGTGATCATTACAGTCTTGTCACCGATCTTTGACCTTCCTGAATTCGTCTTCAATGAATACCATCATTGGCTAAGGGGTGGTAGTTCTTTTACACTTTGCAAACTGACTTCTTTGGGATCTTTTTTCGGGAATTCAAAATGTATGTTCGAAGTCAGAAGTTCATTACAAATATATGGGCATTGGCTTTGCTTTTGATAGGCACTTTGCTCTTTTTGCCCGAGATTCTTTGGAGTAGCCTTTGCTTTTCTTACTCCCGACTCCCTTTTGTTTGGAAGCAGGCCCATTTTTTTAGGCTACACTTGTTTTTCTTTTTCTTTTGTTTAACAATCTTGTGATTTTGAATTTTAGCAACAAGATGATTTTCAACAATTGATACTAGACATTACATGAAATGTCTAGCATATGAAATGGGCTCATTCGAGAATTTTCTATTGGCCTAATTGTCTTCAATTCTGCTCCTTGTGAGAATGTGTCGTCGTTACCTTGAAATAAGCAAGGATCACCAATATGGGCTTGAGAAATGAATTTGCAGGCTCAATTGGGTTATGCAAAGGATGAGTGTGTAGGATAGAGAAAATAAATACTCTTCGTCATCCTAAAGCACTTGAATTAAAATTCGAGTATCATGCAAAGAAATAATCGAAGATTGATGTTAGTCCAAGCAAGAGAATTTCTAACCATTAATCTCCTGATATTGTTGGAATTACCTCTGTTTTGCCCTAGTGTGGGGTGGTTCTTGACAGGGTTATGAAATGAAATCACCGTTCAAATGGGTTGTCAATGGTTGCCTGAAGTGTTTGGAATGGAGAATGAATGCTTCCTTCACTTCGACTATCGTACCTTTTGCGAGAAAACTCATTGCCTTGGAGAATGCGGAATCTGTCTACCACTCAACTCACTGTGAATTAAATACAGGACGTATGTGAAAATGGCTTGCCTTTCATCGTCCTGTCATGCCCCATTCTGTACATTCGATGCATCATGTACAGTTTATACCCCAGTCAAAATTAACAAATTGAACATGCAGAACAGTCATGCATAAATCACGGAATGTGTAAATATCATGCAAATATGGCAATACAATGTATAAGTATGGAAATTGCCCCTGGCTGTGTGGGCGGATCAAACACGTTGGGGGCCTATTCCCCGAGTCAAGGAGTAGCTTGTTTCTGGTTTTACCTCTTTTCGATCCAGGGTTTGCCATTGATTTCCCCTATTTCATCAGACGGATCGCATCAGGCGATCATAACTTGGCCCCTTAGGGCTGTTTTCTTTAACGTATCAGATGTTAGTTCAACATTTCCTGTAAAAAAAGAAGGAGACATGTTAGCCAGTATCAGAAATGATGAACTCGACACGATACTGAGTTACCCTTGAGTGCTTCACGCAACTCCTTTACCAGTTTTACCACTCGGGATTTTCTCCGTGGGTATGTCAAGTTAGACATTTCCTGTCAAACAATGGAGGAGAAGACGTATTAGTCAGTATTAAAAATGATGAATTGGATACGATACTGATTTACCCTTCATTTTGAATGCCTCGCACGATCCCCTTATTAGATTTGCTGGATTGAGTTTCCCTTGGCTTTGGCTGGACACTTCAACATTAGGCTAAGATCGTGACAAAATACTGACCTTGGTATTGCTCGTCGAGTATTCCTGTTTCTTTCTGCCAAAAAGAAATGCAAGCAAAAGTTGTTTTATTTATTTACAATATTTACAACATTTCCATCCTCGAGGATTGAACTCGGGACGTCTCGGACCACTGTCATTCCCCATGCCATCTGGTCCATAAGACCGTAGGCGTTCGTGGAGGTTCGCATTTAGGTGTTAATCCTTGAAGAGACGCGGTCTTGCATTAGGCAGTTTCACGCCGCAGTTCTTTTCAAGGTAATTTTCAATCCCTGTTAAAACGGAGGAAAGTAATTCAGAATTCGAAACGATCTTGGATAAATTGGAATGATACAAAATTACCCTTCTTTGAGATTGCTCGCGTCCTTCGCATTTTTCTTGTTTGAAGTCTGTCATTTAGTGATAATATCTGCGAATTGATTTGCCCCCAATTTTGTCCAACTAGGGAATTTCGTTTTTGAGTACGACTGTATTCTCGGATCAATTTGCAAATTCTTGTAAACAGAAGGGATCTAATTTAGAATCGGGACAATTGAGGATAAATTGAAACGATACTGTTTTACCCTTCTAGTTCGCGCGGCTTTTTACTCGCAATAAATTCACTACGAGTTTGGTGTGGTGGCAGACTCGAGCATTTAATTGGGGAAAAGGATAATAATTACTTCTTGCTTTTACGCCAATTCTAGACATTCATAAAAGAAGACAACATCTAATGCAAGATAAAGCATATTCATCCATTCATGATTGATTTTTCTTCCCCATATGCAGGCTTTTCCATAATCAGCTGACTTCATTCCGAACTAGGTACGCGTCGGCCATGTTGAAGGTTTGGTGGTCACTGGCTGAGCATGTGCATCACAGCCTCAATGCTTTACCGATATCAAACTGGTTGATTATGGTGAAAAGATCATCGTCAATGTCTGCTTGGTGATGATCTGTCCCTTCTTCCTCGGGAGGTATTGATGATGATCCAGTAGCATTGGTCCTTTTGTACCCTTTTCCAATAGAACTCGATCCTGTTATAAACTGGTCTAGCTCTTCTCTTAAACGTACATTTTCGATCCTCAGATCATGCATTTCATCGAAGGTGAGGAGGAGGCTGTTGTAGTTGGGGCAGGTGGCGAAGTCAAAAGCCTCTTTATACATCTTGTTTTCCGCTCGGAGGTTTTCATTTTCAACTCTTAGAAACTCGGCTTTGTTGTGCTCATGACGAGTCTTCATTCGGGTTCGCCTATTTTGAAACCAGAACTTGATTTGCGAAGGTTCAAGTCCTAGCTCTTGACTCAGTTCCATTTTCTATTTGCCATCTGGTATAGGGCATGTTCTGAAGAAATCCTCAAGCCTTTGTACTTGCTCCTTAGTATGGCGACGGTAACGCTTCTTTTGACCCTTACTATTGTTGTCCTTATCTTTACTGAGATCTTGGATGTCGTTGGCGGAAGGGCCAGGCTCCATGGGCTCAATCCCAAACATGGCTTCGAACTCTTCATTTCCCATATTCAGCAAGTAATGATAGCTCTCGAGAGTATTGGGTTGACACATCTTCGATTTGGCGAATGGTTCCTCAAGACTTGCTATATCTTTTTGTATTTTCACTCTCTCTAAACCGTGTATGCTTTAAAACTCTCTTCAAAGTATGGATGAAGATTATCAGGAGGATGTCTCTTTTAAAATTTGGCGTGGGCTTAGCATCTGTATTGCCTCTCCCGAGAGTTCTGTCTTTCTCAATCTTTCCTGCGTGTCTCTTGCTTGGCTCGTCTTTTCTCATCTTTTCATAGTGATAGGGCTCCCGTTGTCGTCTCGACCGTCGATTTGCGAGCGAATTCTCCGATAAGGACGAGTCGTATCTCCCTTTCTGCCGAAAATTTCCTTGTCTCCCACTCAGCTCGTTTTTTTTTATTTTTTCTTTTCCAAAGTGGTGGCGTCTCATCCAGCTTTTCTGCAAAGACGTCGGATTTTTCTTAGCTCGAGGTCGCTGCCTAACTGAAATTCGAGCTAATGAGGGTGGTGCCTAATAGGGAATGGTAGATAAGAGAAATCTTGACTGGTTGATACCCTTACTATAAAATCAATATTTACTTCAAAGAAGATTACCATCTTCGCATTCCGCTCATCTGCCTCATGTGACATTCTGGATTTTCGACCCATTTTCGGAATTTATAAATTGAATGGATATACTTCATTAATACGCTCTAGTTAAGCCTCACTCGAGTCTGATCAACTTGAGGCGACCAACCGAAGGGGAATGGCTACCTAGGAAATTTTCCTAAACAGCCGCCCGTTGGTCTGAGGAATTCGACAGAGTCGTAATTTAATGGATTCGGCCACGAAATGAATTCCGATCTTGGACAATCGAATTTCTAAGATGGTCACAATGTAGAAATGGATACAGTTTCAGAAACATCGCCCGAAGGGCAGACAGCCGGTGCACGTCGAGAAGCAAGACGTGAATGGAAAATTACCGAAATGCCCCCGGTAAATGCTCAGTCCTTAGAATTATATAAATTAGGATTTTTGAGAATAAATACGATAGATCGAAACCAATTCTAGTCCGAAATTCATTCGCGATCGGGACCCGATCGGTGCACTTGGCACGCAAATCGAGGCAGGGTCAAATCAAGTGTCACATCAATCGATGTCCCACCCATCAAATCAATCAATCAAGTGGCACAACTCCCAATGCAAGTCAATCAATCACATCTAGTCATTTCAAGTACACATCAAGTCACATAAACTTTACCTACCCCACTAACTCTTTCTTTGATTTTTCACCAAAAACCTTATAATCTCTCTCTCTCCTCCTCCCCCTCTCATTTTGGCCGAAAATTCCTCTCCTCCCTCTCTTCTTCTTCTTCTTCCTCTTGTTTCCTCTTCGGCCGTCCGTGCCGCCGCCGTTCCGCCGGTGCTCCACCACCGTCGACCACCCATCTTCCTCCTCCCACTTTGGTAAGTCTTCTAAGCTTAATCCTTTTCATTTTCGTGACTTGGTGCCCCTCGAAGAAGCCCCGACCAGCCCGCTCTCTCTCTTGTGCTCTTCCTTCATCGTTGTTGTACCATGAAGACTCGGGCTGTCCAAGCCACTCCACACTCTCCCTCCACCTTTCTAACACCTAAATCCAACCTATTCATGTCTAGGGAGTCCCACGAAGGTGTTGAAACCGCTGCCCAAGCCGTCATCCAACTCTTCTTGGCCGTGAGCCTACACGGCCGTTCTTGGCTCCATCGTCCGTTCTCGTCGTTCTCAACCCATTCAAGGTAAGCCACACTCCTAATCTTAGCCTAGGAATGGTTTATGCAAGTGTGGTTGATTAGTTTAGAGATCTATGTGTGGTCCTATGTTGATTAGTGAGTAATTATGTATAATGGGCTTTAGACTAATATGAGAAATGGACGTTGGGCCATGGGTAGTGGCTGGTCATATTTATTTGGGCTTCGAATAGGTTGATGTGGGCTGCAAATTGAGGGATTGAGCATGAGAAATGATGGGCCATGTGAGTTGTTGGGCTTAAGGGCTTAATTTTAAGCTAATTGGGCTAAATTGGAACTTGTGGGCTTAAAATAAAATAGTGGGCCTTATATGGACGAAAATGAGAATAAAATGGGCCTCAATTATAGTCTAGAATATAAAATTTTAGGGCCCAATAGAGTATGTGGGCTTAGGGTTTGAAATTTGGCCTAAATATGCTAAAATGGGCTCAATAAGCTTGCCTTAAAATATGGGCTTGGGCCTCACTCGAAATTAATAAAAATAATGGGCCTTAAAATATTTAATTACTTATAATTAAATCATGGGCTTGTGAATAGTAGGTGAGCTTAGACCCAATTGGGCCTAATTCAACTTAATGGGCTGAAACTAAAGAAAGAGCCATTGGGCCTTAGATATTGGGCTTAATTAAATATAATAAGATCAATTGGAATCCAAAAGGATTTTAAGATGTTAATTACGGGCCATCGATGGGCCGAGGTCTAATGATAGAGACTACGCTTAGGCCGGATTATTGGGTCTGATAGGACCAAGTCCTGAAATAAACGGGTTCCAAATGGCGATGTTAACCACGACTGAGGTTCATTCGAGAGGATTGTTCAGGGGAAGTAAATGGCTTAATGTGGGACGTCTGATTGAACCTAAATGAGCGAGAATCCGCTTTTAGAGTACTAGGTACACATGTGGCCTGTTCTACTGAACGCGAGTAGCTCAGATGATTTCTAGAAATGCTTTGCTCCTGTACTTATGTACCTTCGTGAATGCATGCTCTGTGACTGATTCTCTGTTCGACATTGTTTGAGCACCATATTTCATGAGTATGGCATTAGTCACCGGGAGGTGTGACATGTTGGATGGGCCCTGATGCGTTGTTACGCGGGGAATAGGGAGTATAAGGATGTTGTGCGCCCGGACGTGCTCGGCACGGGGTAGCTGGAGAGATAAGGGTGCCTACCCGAGTCTTAGTTTTGACGCTATGCGGGTTGAAGCACTGGGAGGATATTGTGCACCTGGGTCTTTACGCGCTGGAGGCGTATATGCGGGTGCATGGACAATGGGTGATGTGCATTGAGGCACAAGCAATGAGCATTTGAACATTTGAGCATTGGCATATGGCATGCATGAGTATGAGACCTGAGGCGTGACACGCTGGTCAAGACGAAACTCTGGCAGTGCAAAATGAACATTGAAAACTGAATAATGAATCTGAGGTCATGGCATAGATGATAATCATTCACGTTATGCGAGACTGCCTTATTAAATGCATGCTTGCCTGATTGGTTTGGCCTGTGTACGTTTACGTTTTATTGTGGTACCGCTGAGACCGTTTGGGTAGAGAGTGCTAGTTCGTCTTATTAATTGCCGGACATGACCCATCCAGTGAGCGTACCTCACCCTACGCGAGTCAGATGACCTGAAACCCTAGTCAATGGATAGGACCGATCCCACTAGTATACTCTATCCTACGCTAGGATTAGGGGTGAGCTTGCTGAGTCCTCGACTCACTGGCGGTGGTTGCCATATTTTCAGATCCCAGACGCCAGTGATGGCCGCACCCCCTGTGTTCTTTGGCCTGCCAGTGCAGATGGAGCCCGAGGTTACCCGCCATTACGATGAAAGTGCTACAATGTGGCTCAGACGACTGACTACTGTATGGGTGGATCAGGGAAGTCCCCAGTTTGTTCCCTATAAGTTTGAGGCCTGGTATAGAGAGGACGAGTTAGGTATGGAGGGACCCTTGAGAGATGCCCTGATACCCATGGGGGACGACCCTACTATTCTACGACCTGCTGTATATGGAGGTGAGGTGGTCGACCCCGACCCGATGTTGGAGCTGCCGTCCCCAGGACGCTCGGAGATAGACGGCCACGAGGAGGGCGACGCCATGGACACCGACCAGGAGGAGGATCCCGAGGAGCAGCTAGAGGATTGAGTTCTGCTGATGCTGGCCTAGTTTTTGGGAGATAGTGTAAGCGTAGGTATCGAGACCATGGGTTGAAATTTTCTTTTGGGGGTCTGTACCGAACGCCTTGTTAACATGTATATATGGATGCTTTGTGTTTCTCCTTTGTGTACTACCCCGATTTTCATATGTATGCATGTATGGATAGGAGGCACGCTTCCGCAGGTTTCAAGTTCAGGTTGACAGGATCATATGATGGTTTTGATGGACGCGCCGTCTGGTCGCGACGAAGGTAATTCCCTGGGCCGTCGTGTATCCTAGACCAGGCGAGCGCTGAGAAGAGATTTGAATGTATGAGCGGGATGTCGCGGGCTCGAGAGGGGCTCGGGGCGTGACATCCCCGCTCGAGTGCTCAGGCTCGGGGCGTGACATCCCAGCTCGAGTGGTATCAGAGCAAGGTCAGCTCAATACGAGACCGTTCGAGGATTTGGAGTGATAAGGCTGTTGATTTTGGGGTAGTTAGATGGACAGACCCTAGACCTAAGGATTAGGCAGGGTAGAATGCATGAATTGATTGGCGCATGTGATTGCTTAGTTCAATTCGTTTCCTAGAATAGACTGAGGCAATAGCAACTATGAACTGAATTGCAGGTGCGTCAGGACCTGAGGTAAGGTTCTAAAGCATATCCCCATGAGTAGGGTTCTGGGATGATGACTGCTGATTTGCTGGTTGCTGATTGTTGTTGTTTGTTGTTGATTGTTGACTGTTGTTTGTGGTTGTACGCTTAGTCGGCTATCGCACACTGCTTGACCATCATGCATTGCATGATTTATGCATTGAAAACAAAATGGTTTTAATTGGAAACTGTTTAAAAAGGGAGATTTGGATTTGAAAAGCACATGCATCTCATGTTGTTGGATCGGGTAACCGTCAGCCTGGTATGGGACAGGTCTGACGGGACGTCTAAAAACTGTAATGAAGCGTGGTATGGGACACGTGGAACGGGATTCTCCTTGGATATGGGTAACTTAGGACAACTGTTCGCACCAAGAAATGATGAGGGCGGGGAGTGGTCGCCGGGGCAGAGACCCGTTCAACGAGCGGCTCCCGGCAGGCTTCTAGTTGAGGTGGCGAACAGAGTGGCCTAGGGTGTGCATTGACGGGGTTGAGTCTAGATGTCTACCAGGTTCAATTGCATTTAAGCTGCAGCGAATTTTACATGCATATTCATGTCAGTAGACGCGATAGCAGGCGAAAGCTTGTATGGTAGTTTAGATTACTAATTCCTGAAAGAATTACATCGGGTCCAGGAGTGGATAAGATTAGGAAGGATGAGCAATAGGGGCATAAGATCTAGCGCAGCCGCGTAGAGTTCGCGAGCTCTAGCACCAGAATGAGACCTTAGGATCAAAAAGATGATGAGGATCCTGATTGAAGTCAATAAATTGATGGGTAGGCAGGCGGCAAGAAGAACTGCCATTGTAGCCCCAGCAGTTGATGCCGCTCTGGCTGCTGTGAATGGAGCGAATGGGATAAGGGTAATTGAAATGGAGGTCGTCAGATACATCATGTGGTAGAGCAATTCCTGATGCTGCAACTAATTGAGTTTGAGGGAGTGGAGGACCAGAAGTAAGTTTCTGCAGTTGAAGAACCAAGGATAGATGAGGTCTGGAAAATGTGGAAAGAAATAAGGGAATCCGATGGGCAGGTAGACTGAAGAAAGAGCTGCTATTGTTGCCCGAGCTGCAAAAGCTGTAGTGGCCACCGTGAACAAGGCCAATGAGATTGATAGGATCAACAGAAATATGAAATGGAGTCCATTAAATGCATTAGTAAGTGGAATTATTTTTGAAGGTGAAGTTATCTGATCTTGATGGAAGTAGTTACCCTATGGACGGAAAAGTGAGAAAAAGGCGTTTGCTCTACTAAAGTGCTAAGATGAAGAGGGCGCTCGAGAGGAAAAAAAAAAGGATGGAAAAATTTCCTGAAGCTTCATCAAGAGTAAACATTTGTGGATGAGTATGAAAGCAAAATGTGAGGAAATTCAGAGGGTGTGTCAAGGAAAATAAAGATACTCTTATTGGATTGGGACGAGAATGTGCTTAAGCATGGCCAGTAAGACCTTTAAGATGTAAGGTTGTTCGTACAGGTGAATAACAAGACAGACATTGCAGTAACAAGGATGATAGTTGCAGGAATTAGTTCTTGGGATTTAGGTATGGTCGAAGGATGGTGTAATCCCTGCGATAAAGTATTTCGATCTCGTTAATGGTCATAGTCGGTTCAAGAAAGAGTGGCATGAACTAAATGGTTAACTGGTAAATTACAGCCTCTGGACAACTTAGATGTAGGTTGCATTAGCGTTTGTATTGCAAGAGTGCCTGTCTATGGACTCGCCTGGTGGAAATAATATAGTAATGAGATGGTAGGCATTTGTGGACTATATGCATTGAAGCTCAGATACAGGTTGGAGGATAAGCTTGAAAAATAAAGGTTTAGGCTTGAATCTTGGGAGTTTGATGAATACTTGTTTGGGACACCTATCAATGTGAAGGTGTAGTGCCTTGATAATTTTAGTTGTTGAATCTCATGAGTGGCCAGAGTGAAGGTACAATCGGGGTTCGCTGATAAATTGATGAACATTAGAAAAGCTCAGGTGCAAAGTCGGATTGAAGGGTATGCTCAAAGTTTAATGGCGTAATGTATAAAGGAAGGACTAGCCAAAGTATACGATCGTGATTAAGAACTATTGATACCCAAACTTGAGGACATATTGTAGTGATTTAGCAAGTTGGTGATGGTAAGCTTAGGAGATAAGCTTTTGAATCCGAATCGTGAGAGCTTAAGGGATGACCCGCTCAAGAACATGATGATTATGAGGATGTTTTGAGTTTATATGATGATCAGGATGTAAAGTGTATAGATTTGATATAAGTAAGTGATCTACGAGGCGTACCAATCATTGAAGGAGTTGAGAAAAACCTGAGTTGCCCTGGAATGGCATAAGAATGAGCGACTGGTGAAAAAATGGTGACGATTATATCCTGATAGGCTTAAATTTGGAAGTTCTAATGGTTAGCCTTGGAAAATAGATCGGAGTTATGGAATTGCGAAGGCTCGATGTTGGAAGACTATAGGCTTGAATTGTGTCGGACCTTGATGGGTTAGATGGGATCCTTACAAAAAGTTCTAGATGATTGGATAAAATTCACAATGAGGCAAATGGTAAACCTGGACCATGAGTCGATTGGATTGCACGAGTTTGGTTCGTAATGAGGGGCAACAGGAAAAGCGTTGCGTTAGTTGGGATTTAAATGATCGATTCTGGAGATGATCATCGCCTATGGCATTTAGACATTGATGTTACAAGGGCCCATGAAGTACGTGACTGATGAGTAGGCACACGATGATGGTAGAATGCTAAGGGTGGACTAAACTTGAGTTTGGAGATAAGGATGCTGACTCTAAATGTAGACCTCGATCGGGCGAGATGATTGAGATCTCGATGCGAGTAATGACCAAATAGAGTACTCCACATTGGTTCCAAGTGATTGGTTTTATATAAATTGGTCGTTTACAATGTTTGGAGGTTTAAGTGAAGACAGAAACTAAGGGTTTAAAAAATAAGTGGTATACGAGGCAAGTGGAAAAAAAAAATTGAGGATATTCATGCATTACGACAGTCTGTGGCATCGAGGCGAAGACAAGAGAAAGGCGTATGTATGAGGTCGTTTTTAATTCTAGCAGTCAGGTTGCGATATGAGCTTGACAAGAGGTAATTCAAGGAGTGATACCAAAGACTAGGAGCCTTGACATGTAAAATTGATATCACAAGTTCGCAAGATGAACTTGGTAAGTCCTTGGTGATAAGAGCTGGACTATTTAAGAAATGAGATGGATGCTCCACGCCGGAGTTACACCATATAGATCGACGATCATAGAGATTAAGTTAGGAGCCTCCTTGGTATTGTTAAGAGGGTGTAATTGAAAGTTGTGACCAAACGAATCCATGAGCTTCAAACTGTCGATGACCCGTGTTAAAGATTACTTTTGTAGGATGTGAAGACTCCAAAGGAGTAGATACCAGAGTAACACAGTGGAAAATGAGAAAGGGTGTAAAAGGAATCAAAGGAAGATATATGAAAGCTAGCTCGACAAACCTTAAAGGAGGATAGGAAAAGTGACTTCACCCAGTAGAGTACGCATGATGGTAAGTGCCAACAAAAGATCAGGATGTTAGTAATGGAATCACTGGATGGTAGAGAGAGAAAAGGGAATTCTCTTGTGCTAGGATGAGATTGGTAAAAGAATTATAGTAGACTCAAAGTTATTCTAACAGTTGTTGGTGCAATCAAGTGATATGAGAAAGATCAAGGGCTGTTCAAAGTTGCCAAGATTGTCAGATGGATAAGCGGCGCAAACCTTGGGATCTTAAATGAGAGCTTTGTGTACCCTTAATCATGAGATCGATAGGCGAATGGTGAAATGGTACATGTGACGGAATTGATACGCATGTAATATAGAAAGGGATAAGTCTGGAGAATACCATAAAGCGAAAATAGTCGTTTGAGAAAGGTAAAGAAATGGTTAAAGCCCCACTGCTCTTTCAGGGTGTTCTGGTGAGATGTCTCTAGTGAGAAATGTCAAAGTGCCTTGGAAGTGTTGGTGAAAATCAAGTGATTGAGATTTGCACCTCCGTAATAATTGGAGAGGACCACTATTGTGCGATCAGGGCGATTCATGATGAGACCCACACGAACTAGTTGGCTGGTGATCCGATAGTATCGTGATGGGGGTGAATGTGCTTGAATTGAAAGACCGTAACCAACAAAGTCCCAGGCATGGCATCTGGAAGTAGCATCGTGAAGAAGGGGCTGAGATGTATCATATCCTAGATATAAGGGATGCTCTATTTAGAGAGATGAGACGGACCCAATGGTTCTGAAGTAGGCCGTATGGGGGAGCAAGAGTAAGAATGGATTGGGCTTGTCCATATGAAAATGTTAAGAAACTATAGGTCGACGTTGATAATGGACCTACAAGCAATTCAGGCCGATGAGAGTTCTTTTGAATGGTACAGATTGCGGAATGTAGTGAAAAAAAGAAGACGAGGGGATCAAAGTACGCAGCGGAAGATTAATTGGGCCACAAAACCGAAGGAGGTAGCAAACGTGAGATGGTTACATTGATGGGAAAGGAAGTAAAAGGCAAGTTTCGAGGACGAAACTTTTTAAGGAGGGAAGAATTGTGACATTCTGGATTTTCGACCCATTTTCGGAATTTATAAATTGAATGGATATACTTCATTAATACGCTCTAGTTAAGCCTCACTCGAGTCTGATCAACTTGAGGCGACCAACCGAAGGGGAATGGCTACCTAGGAAATTTTCCTAAACAGCCGCCCGTTGGTCTGAGGAATTCGACAGAGTCGTAATTTAATGGATTCGGCCACGAAATGAATTCCGATCTTGGACAATCGAATTTCTAAGATGGTCACAATGTAGAAATGGATACAGTTTCAGAAACATCGCCCGAAGGGCAGACAGCCGGTGCACGTCGAGAAGCAAGACGTGAATGGAAAATTACCGAAATGCCCCCGGTAAATGCTCAGTCCTTAGAATTATATAAATTAGGATTTTTGAGAATAAATACGATAGATCGAAACCAATTCTAGTCCGAAATTCATTCGCGATCGGGACCCGATCGGTGCACTTGGCACGCAAATCGAGGCAGGGTCAAATCAAGTGTCACATCAATCGATGTCCCACCCATCAAATCAATCAATCAAGTGGCACAACTCCCAATGCAAGTCAATCAATCACATCTAGTCATTTCAAGTACACATCAAGTCACATAAACTTTACCTACCCCACTAACTCTTGTTTTTCTTTGATTTTTCACCAAAAACCTTATAATCTCTCTCTCTCCTCCTCCCCCTCTCATTTTGGCCGAAAATTCCTCTCCTCCCTCTCTTCTTCTTCTTCTTCCTCTTGTTTCCTCTTCGGCCGTCCGTGCCGCCGCCGTTCCGCCGGTGCTCCACCACCGTCGACCACCCATCTTCCTCCTCCCACTTTGGTAAGTCTTCTAAGCTTAATCCTTTTCATTTTCGTGACTTGGTGCCCCTCGAAGAAGCCCCGACCAGCCCGCTCTCTCTCTTGTGCTCTTCCTTCATCGTCGTTGTACCATGAAGACTCGGGCTGTCCAAGCCACTCCACACTCTCCCTCCACCTTTCTAACACCTAAATCCAACCTATTCATGTCTAGGGAGTCCCACGAAGGTGTTGAAACCGCTGCCCAAGCCGTCATCCAACTCTTCTTGGCCGTGAGCCTACACGGCCGTTCTTGGCTCCATCGTCCGTTCTCGTCGTTCTCAACCCATTCAAGGTAAGCCACACTCCTAATCTTAGCCTAGGAATGGTTTATGCAAGTGTGGTTGATTAGTTTAGAGATCTATGTGTGGTCCTATGTTGATTAGTGAGTAATTATGTATAATGGGCTTTAGACTAATATGAGAAATGGACGTTGGGCCATGGGTAGTGGCTGGTCATATTTATTTGGGCTTCGAATAGGTTGATGTGGGCTGCAAATTGAGGGATTGAGCATGAGAAATGATGGGCCATGTGAGTTGTTGGGCTTAAGGGCTTAATTTTAAGCTAATTGGGCTAAATTGGAACTTGTGGGCTTAAAATAAAATAGTGGGCCTTATATGGACGAAAATGAGAATAAAATGGGCCTCAATTATAGTCTAGAATATAAAATTTTAGGGCCCAATAGAGTATGTGGGCTTAGGGTTTGAAATTTGGCCTAAATATGCTAAAATGGGCTCAATAAGCTTGCCTTAAAATATGGGCTTGGGCCTCACTCGAAATTAATAAAAATAATGGGCTTTAAAATATTTAATTACTTATAATTAAATCATGGGCTTGTGAATAGTAGGTGAGCTTAGACCCAATTGGGCCTAATTCAACTTAATGGGCTGAAACTAAAGAAAGAGCCATTGGGCCTTAGATATTGGGCTTAATTAAATATAATAAGATCAATTGGAATCCAAAAGGATTTTAAGATGTTAATTACGGGCCATCGATGGGCTGAGGTCTAATGATAGAGACTACGCTTAGGCCGGATTATTGGGTCTGATAGGACTAAGTCCTGAAATAAACGGGTTCCAAATGGCGATGTTAACCACGACTGAGGTTCATTCGAGAGGATTGTTCAGGGGAAGTAAATGGCTTAATGTGGGACGTCTGATTGAACCTAAATGAGCGAGAATCCGCTTTTAGAGTACTAGGTACACATGTGGCCTGTTCTACTGAACGCGAGTAGCTCAGATGATTTCTAGAAATGCTTTGCTCCTGTACTCATGTACCTTCGTGAATGCATGCTCTGTGACTGATTCTCTGTTCGACATTGTTTGAGCACCATATTTCATGAGTATGGCATTAGTCACCGGGAGGTGTGACATGTTGGATGGGCCCTGATGCGTTGTTACGCGGGGAATAGGGAGTATAAGGATGTTGTGCGCCCGGACGTGCTCGGCACGGGGTAGCTGGAGAGATAAGGGTGCCTACCCGAGTCTTAGTTTTGACGCTATGCGGGTTGAAGCACTGGGAGGATATTGTGCACCTGGGTCTTTACGCGCTGGAGGCGTATATGCGGGTGCATGGACAATGGGTGATGTGCATTGAGGCACAAGCAATGAGCATTTGAACATTTGAGCATTGGCATATGGCATGCATGAGTATGAGACCTGAGGCGTGACACGCTGGTCAAGACGAAACTCTGGCAGTGCAAAATGAACATTGAAAACTGAATAATGAATCTGAGGTCATGGCATAGATGATAATCATTCACGTTATGCGAGACTGCCTTATTAAATGCATGCTTGCCTGATTGGTTTGGCCTGTGTACGTTTACATTTTATTGTGGTACCGCTGAGACCGTTTGGGTAGAGAGTGCTAGTTCGTCTTATTAATTGCCGGACATGACCCATCCAGTGAGCGTACCTCACCCTACGCGAGTCAGATGACCTGAAACCCTAGTCAATGGATAGGACCGATCCCACTAGTATACTCTATCCTACGCTAGGATTAGGGGTGAGCTTGCTGAGTCCTCGACTCACTGGCGGTGGTTGCCATATTTTCAGATCCCAGACGCTAGTGATGGCCGCACCCCCTGTGTTCTTTGGCCTGCCAGTGCAGATGGAGCCCGAGGTTACCCGCCATTACGATGAAAGTGCTACAATGTGGCTCAGACGACTGACTACTGTATGGGTGGATCAGGGAAGTCCCCAGTTTGTTCCCTATAAGTTTGAGGCCTGGTATAGAGAGGACGAGTTAGGTATGGAGGGACCCTTGAGAGATGCCCTGATACCCATGGGGGACGACCTTACTATTCTACGACCTGCTGTATATGGAGGTGAGGTGGTCGACCCCGACCCGATGTTGGAGCTGCCGTCCCCAGGACGCTCGGAGATAGACGGCCACGAGGAGGGCGACGCCATGGACACCGACCAGGAGGAGGATCCCGAGGAGCAGCTAGAGGACTGAGTTCTGCTGATGCTGGCCTAGTTTTTGGGAGATAGTATAAGCGTAGGTATCGAGACCATGGGTTGAAATTTTCTTTTGGGGGTCTGTACCGAACGCCTTGTTAACATGTATATATGGATGCTTTGTGTTTCTCCTTTGTGTACTACCCCGATTTTCATATGTATGCATGTATGGATAGGAGGCACGCTTCCGCAGGTTTCAAGTTCAGGTTGACAGGATCATATGATGGTTTTGATGGACGCGCCGTCTGGTCGCGACGAAGGTAATTCCCTGGGCCGTCGTGTATCCTAGACCAGGCGAGCGCTGAGAAGAGATTTGAATGTATGAGCGGGATGTCGCGGGCTCGAGAGGGGCTCGGGGCGTGACATCCCCGCTCGAGTGCTCAGGCTCGGGGCGTGACACCTCACCTCTCTCTCCCTTGTATTCTGCTTTCAAAAATGACCAATTCTCCTAACCATACCTTCTCCGCCGAAGTCCTGGCTGGGTAGGAGAGACTCTACAATCTTCTTGGTAGAGGTTACGCTCACATAGCCCGAAACTCTACCGTTGATGCTGAAATCCTTGGTTTATTCAGGATCGTGGACGCTGCTTCTGTTGAGAGTACCAAACTGGGGAAAGAGTATTGGAACTTCTCGACCCTCTTCATCAATTTTCTGGCTGCCTATAACCGCGCTTATGAGACAGTCCTTGTGACCGCCGTCGTGAAAACTCGCTACCAAGACCGGCACGAGCGTCTGGCAACAGTCACATTTGTGGCTGATAATCACAAGAAGGCCCTCAAGTTTGCCAACGATCAGCTTTCGTGGCTGGTTCGTGAGAGGGGAAAGCTAGTGAACCGTCTGGCCTTGGTCCGAACTTACACCGAACAGGAGCCAGGCAATATTGTGATGAGGTGCAAATGTGGTTGGCTGCAGGAGAGACTTGATGACATTACGGCAGACATTGCTTTCGAGAGGGCAGCGATTCCGGACCTGGAGTTTACCGTCAAGCATTATGAGGCCAGTATGGCCTAGGCTAAGGAGAAGTGCGATCGCCTCTTCTTTAGGCTTGCGGAGCTTAATCTCGAGAGCGCCCAGTACGCCCAGAGCATCAACTGTTTGGAGAGTCAGTTGAGCTCTTTCGTAATGGTTATCAGGGCCCAGTTTGGCTTTACCTTTCCTCCCTAGTGAGCTATTGTAAAACCTGTTGATGTATGGAATAAAAGGAATGTTTCGCATGTGTATACTTTTGTTTTCTTGTCATCTCTTCTCCTGTGCAGCATGATGAACGGTTCAAGGCACTGGAAGCACCGAGGCTTAACATTTTTCTGATGTTCTTGTTTGCCGTTGTAGACGATGTTATCGAAAATCGGCGGCGGCCCCCACCAGCCATATTGAGACTCGCAATCAATCAGATAAATCTAGACAGCTCGACTACTCGATCAGTGCACTAATAAATAACCCAGGCCACCTGTTGCTTGCCCCACTTTACTTATGCCTATCTTTTTCGGCGTCCACTTGCTCGTGTCGACCGCCTATAGCAATGGGGGAAACGTCTGTGGGCCATGCTCAATAATAATTCTCCGATCCTCCAAAAGTCTCAAAGTGATTCGAACCCGATAAAGTTTAAAAGGCGTTGGATTTGGCTAGAAAGACATTGCGGGGTTGGATCAACGTAATTGCCACATAGATTCTGATTACGAAATCTATACTTTTCAGAGGTACAAGAACCTTCAAATACATTAAAATGCCCCCAATTCCTGATCTGATACATTTACGGCCCCGTCAAAATACAAAGTTCGTATGTGCCCACCAATTGACACGTTTCTGACTCCAGGAAGATCGATTTCCTCACTTGCCCCTTGGGTCATCAGCTAAGACACAACAATAATCCGTCATTTCGTATACCTCGAGGTTATTCCTAGTATAATGCTGAACCCGATTTTGCTCCTACCTGGGGTACCTGTGATTCCCCTGTAAAAGAAAAGGACATAATGAGTATGTGATTCAAGATGGGTCGGCCCATGATTCCTACATTAGTCCAATTTTATTTTTGCAAAATTTAGAGAAACTTTTTTTAGAAAAACATGGGTGAATTTCTCAAAAAGAATTTTCTTGCAAATTTTTACAATTCGAAAAATGTGATAAATTCCTTTGATATTTACCAAATTTCTCGAAAGAATTTCCTTTTTACCAGAATGAATCCTCAAGTTAAATTTCTTGAGAAAATCTTGGGTCCATTGAATGATTAAGAAAAAATGTGACAAAATATTTCATTGGTCGACAAAATTTCCCTAAGGAATTTTTCCGCATTTATTATTTCAAAAATGGGACACCAATTTAATTTTTATTTTCTTTTGAAAATGACGTTGATGCTAAATTTAAAATTTGACCGACACCTAACATGGACCGACCAAAAATAAATACAAGATGAAGTTAGAAACCTTACTTTCACCGTGAAAAATACCATGTAGGTCACATAGACATGCACATGAATCGTGAGTTTAAATCTTAGCCTATCTACTCTAAAGACTGACAAATTGAAGCGAAAGACTTACGGCAAGGCGACAATCTCGCGCACATAATCAAGATTAGCTGTGATCTCACGACGTAATCAGGATTAGCCGGGCCTTCCCACTTCGGCTGCTCGAGCTAAAAATTAAAGCCGCTGCTTTGGTAATCTTACCAAGCCTGAGGCTTAACTTTTGAAACTCATTTTTGAAAAGAGGTTCGGGATTGAATTTGCGCTAACTTTCGACGTGATCTCACGCCGAACGCTAAAACCAAATCACAATACCATCCTAAAACTAGTGGCCCAGGTCCGGCCACGGGACATGTGTGATGTAATGCTAAAACAATTAATCATGCACAACAATTAATATACAAACACCGCTTCAAAAATGTGCGAAATTAAACAAACAATTCCAACACCAACCTGCAAAACAAATGGTTAATCAAACACTCCACCCCTTATAACTCCCATTCTGCAAAACCATTTAACACATAAAGGTCAGAATTCACCCAATTCAGATCAAATGAATTTTCATGAAATTTTTCTGGCCTAAGTCCTCTAAGTTATCCTCCTTTCGCCCACTTCGTCCCAACACACTGGCGTCCTGCACGCCCTCCCATACAGAGCTTCGAATGGCGCCATCTTAATACTCTGTTGGTAGCTATTATTATAGGCAAACTCCACCAAATGTAGCTGTTCTTCCCATCCGCCCTTAAAGTCAATGATGCAGGCTCTCAACATATCCTCCAGAGTTTGTATCGTCCTTTCGGACTGTCCGTCTGTCTGTGGGTGATATGCCATACTAAAATGCAACTCTGATCCCAATGCAGCTTGTAAACTCTTCCAAAATGTTGCGGTGAAACGAGGGTCACGATCTGAAGTGATCATTACAGGTACCCCATGTAGGCGGACTATCTGACGTACAAATAGATCGGCTAATTTCTCAAGAGGATGATCCTTTCGCATGGCGATAAAGTGAGCTGACTTCGTCAGTCGATCAACTACAACCCATATCGAGTCATTCCCCCTCTGACTTCTTGGCAATCCTGTCACAAAATCCATCGTGACGTGTTCCCATTTCCATTCTGGAATCTCCAGTGGCTGCAACAGTCCTCCAGGTTTACAGTGCTGCGCCTTCACTCTTTGGCACGTCAGACACTTGGCTACAAACTTCGCCACATCGACTTTCATTCCGTTCCACCAGTACTGCTGACACATGTTTTGGTACATCTTTGTACTACCAGGGTGAATACTATAGCTGCTTCGATGAGCTTCCGTCAGAATTTCCCTCTTTAAGGCTTCATCGTCTAGTACGCACAGTCGTCCTCTAAACTTCAGAATCCCGTCCTCTGCCACCTGAAACTCTGGTATCCTCTTATCTGTGTCCAAGTACAGAGTTTTCTGCAAGTCAGGGTCCGTAGACTGCAGTTCCTTGATCCTCATTTGAATCGTCGGTTCAATCCTCAAGGTAGCTATTAGACTCGAGAGGGGTCCCATTTTCAGTTTAAACTCCGAGTCTCTCAGTCCTGCAAGTAGAGTCCACTCCTTAACCATCAGGCACGCCATACTTGACTTTCGACTAAGGGCATCGGCTACTCTGTTAGCCTTTCCAGGGTGATACAGGATATCACAGTCGTAGTTGTCGCCACCTAAAAATTCGTTTTTAGGTTAATGGATTACCAGATTAATTAATTGAATTAACTAACCTAGCTCGAGCTCTCCCAAGCTCTACCAAATCACGACTTTGGGTTTGGTTTAGATTATTTAAATTTGGATTTAAGATTTGGAGTCGCCACTAATCGTTTTTGGTAGGTCGATTAGAAACCTAAATAAATTAGGGGGAGAACTAATTTATTTCTGCGAACCAGAGAAAATGGGTTCGGGGACTTGGTTACGTTAGATTACTCTAACGCTCTTTCGGTACCAATTTCATGAAAATTCATTTGGGGTGATTTGGAAAGATTTGAGGGCCAAACTGATCAGAAGGGTAAAATGGTCATTTTTCAAGGCTCGGGAAGTGAAAAGAGGTCAAACCAGTTGAATGTGGTCATTCCTTATTTTCCACAATTTCTGAAAATTTTTCGAAATTTTTCGAGACAATTTACCTACGAGGGGCAAAATCGTCATTTCTAAAAGTTAGAGGGGCAAAATTGTCGAAAATAGGATAGACTAGTTAAAATAGCCTATTTTCTAATTTTTAAGACTTTTTGACAAATTTTTGTAGTTTTCTGATTTTTATGAATTTTTCATTATTCATCATTTTCAATTTCATCATCATTTTATATATTTTATATTTATATATATTTATTATTATTTCTTTTATTTTTTATATAAATATCATTTATTCCAAGGATAGTGATTTGGGCTGAGCTTCTAAGCCCAATCCTTCAAAAGTAGACAAATAGGAAAGGGCTTAAAGCCCAAACGAAAATCCCAAAATTTTTATTCTAAAGCCCCAATCTAATTAAGCCCTAACCTGGCCCAAACGTTGCTAAATTAAATTAGCCCAAAACAGGACTTACGCCCAATCTCTACTCTAGCCTAGCGTGAACTTAAGCCCACTAGACTACCACAACCCAAAAGATCAACGGTCAGCAGCCTAATCCTTTACTACATGCACGCTTTGGAATAATTATACGAAACGAAAGGGAAGTGTGCATGGAGGATGAACTAACAGAAGAACGGGGGCATAAAAAATATCAAACCCTTTATTACATGCATACTTTACCGAGATGAACTGATAGAAGGACAGGATCGAATACTCACATACGACTTCTCCCAAAATGGCTTTTGAGTGATTGGTGATGCAGCATAACTCCAGCAGGCTCTGAGCTCTCTCTTACAGTCTCCTAATTCGCGGAGGCAAAGTGCAGACATAATCTTGGGCTTCACGTCTCTCGGTAGAAAGCCCCGTTAGTTCCTCCACCTCCCATCTTTGGTAGACAATCTGGCCCTCCAAGAGCAATATTATATCATCAAAGAGTTCATAAGTCTCGCGAGCTGGTAGCAAATTGACGCCTGCCGATGATTATTCACATTCTCTTCATATATGAATATTTAAGTCTGCTATAAAGGCTGCATTTCCAACTTTGTATACTCGCTCATATTCGCAGAAGGTGGTGTAGAATCCTCCTGGGCCTCACTCACGGATTTCATCTCTTAAACAGGGGGAGGGTTTACAATAGACATTAGCATGACAACATCTTCCGAGAGTCGACCTTTCATCTCCCTGTGCTCTCGATACAGAGCGCATCAGTGCATGGCGCAATGCGCCAAGCATAGATCACACGGGGCATTCTTTAAATGATATTTCTTTTGCAGTGATTGGCGAACAGTGCCAGTGTAAATGCCACTCATCCACCAAGCAAATATTAAGCCCTCACCAATGAGAAACGATGTATGAGTATCAATGCCATTGCATGCAATGGCAGCTACTAATAGTGTAATGCCATCTTCCATGAAAACGGTATGACAGATGCATGGAAAGGTTCATGAAGTATCCTCTCTCAAGCTCTCAACATTACGACCAAACAGGGCACAAGGGCAAAATAATCCAATCCAGCAACTTTCGTGCCTTCAACACAACCAAAAATTCCAGTTGTCCAATTTTCATCTACATGGGGGCTCGAAGCTTTCAAGAAGAAGTTGCCCACACTCGTGGCATTTACGAACATCCAACTATGGAACCTCAATATACAGGTTAAGCTCTCCAGGCTTTATATCCTCCCAAGACGTTTTGTCCTTTTGTCAACTTTACATAATGTGATTACCTCGATCGCTCCGCCATCTTCGATGACTTGAGAAAATCTGAAACCTCGCCAGTTTCATAACTTTCGTTGCACGGAAACAGTTCGGTTATTATTTAGAGGTCTTACGGTGGCCAGACGATTGCATGGAGCTCAGATGAAGTGGGAGCCGTGTTTGATCTTGTTTGCTTTTCTCACGTATGGCGATGATGGATTTGCGTTGCGCCTCACAGGTCGGAGGTCGACGTGCGGCCGGTTGAACTCAAGTCACCCTCTCTCTCTCTCTCTGTTTAGATCCAAAACGATGACTCCTTTCTGGTGTCGGGCCTTAATGCGAGAGAGCTACTTGGCAATGATCGCGGCGTGGCGGCGGGGTTTGGTGTTGACAAGATTCTTCGACGGTCGTGAAATGTAGACACGCTCATTAACACACTCATTGGTACCGACCATACCCATTTTGACGGAGACCTTAGAGATTGCCATATTCCCACGGCACCACCTTTGTTTTGGACCGGCATTAGAGAGGCTCGAGCCTACAGTCTGAGCTAAAGCCTTCTGCTTCTTCCGAGAAGACACACTCGAGGTTAGAGTCGACCTAGCTATCCCAGTTGAACCCCAGCTGGAACCAGAAATTGATGCAATGGACGATCTTGACCATCTACCAAAATAAGCGAACGGATTCTTCCAAAATCCTCTTCATTCCCTAATATTTTATTGATGACCCTCAAGCTTCGCAGCTTCAAAGTTATGAAGCTCGTCTTTGCTTACCATTCTCAAGATAGGCTACAGATACTCTTGGAGTTTAGCATTAAACAGTAACCCTTTTACATTGCTGTGAGAAGCAAGGCATTTTTTAAAAAGACCAGAGCTTCGAAACTCACCTCTCGCGGTCACCACCCTGAGATATAGAGTTCTTCTCCCTTCCCCAGACCTGCCTTCGTCAGATCCACCCCAGGTAATGATGGTCGAGGAGCAACGTGACTGAACATCACAGTTAAATAGTATCTTTTGGTGATGAGCTCTCCCGCCTTCTATTCTCATGCAAGTCTAGCCCGACCGAGCTTCTAACAGAGGACACTCTAAATTTTCTCCTAGCATCCTTACGACCTCAGATGTTAACCCAGCAAATAATGGGAAACCCTTCGATGTAAACAGTGGAGCCATCAAATGTCCTCTGGAACCTCCTTCTCCGGGTGACCCAACTCCTCGAAAAAAATGGAAGCTCACGGTCCGGAGGAGGACGCCCTACATGAGATGCGCTTTTCGGTGGAAGAAGGGGATCGCGATTTTTTCACATTATAATCTCCTGGTGCTCTGAGATTCTTCCGATAAGCGCGAGCTCCGCGATGGGGAGAGAGAGAGAGTGCCAGCAGAATGCCTTCAACACTGGTCCTCATTCCTTCTTTTATGTAGTTGACTTTCATGCGAGCGAGGCGGTCAACCATGGGGTGTCTTTCTCCATATTCAGCTCCTTCGTACCAAAGGTGAAGCTGGAGAGCGGGTACATGGTGACCACTGGTGAACTCACCATCTTCTGCCTCTTCTTCGTCTTCTTCATCTTCAGCGAAAGCGGGGACCTTCCCGGACATGCTGCTAATCCTCCTTCCCTTGGTTGGACATGTCGACCCAAGCAGAGTAGCTAGGTCATATGTTGCAGCCGTCTCGTGCTATCGTCACTTTCTATAAGGTCCATGGGGTCCTCATCTTCTTCTTCCGGATTGACTCGCACGCGAGCTCCTCGCGGGTCTCCTTGTCCATGCATAGATACACGATGTTGAACTTGCCTCACCCCAACTCCCGGCCTTCCTCATTTGCTATTTTCTCCATCGAACCTGGTCGGAGAGGAAATGGCACAGTCATGGTTCGAAACAGGGACTTCCGGACGGTCGTGCCACCGTCGAGCTCAACCCATCCAATCTCGCCAACTCCACTGCATTGGACGGTCCTCCGGCCAGCGCAACAATGTCTTGGGTGGCCATGGTGAGAATATCAGTGCGTTAGACCTTGTTCTAGCAGTTCGGGACGGTGTTGATAGCGACTTTCGCCTTGATCACGATGTCGAACCCTTCTCCGGCTAGTGACAAGTTGTCCGGATGGTCTTTCTCCGCCTTGTTGCTAGTGGTTGACACCACTATCACCGAAGCATTACAACCACGTTAGCATATTAGTTCTGCCTCTCCTGAGTCGACGTCGAGTGAGGATAGAGGCACAAGCAAACGGACAGTGACCATGTCACCAAGAGCTTGAACAGAACCATCACCGGAAGCGAAGCAAAGTGGAGGTTATGGCCAAGAGGATGTTTTTTTCGGTGCTTTAGCTCTGGAGTGGTGTTTTTTAGCTGGGATTGGATCCGGGCCTTCTCTTCTTTCTTGCGTGAGGTGCCGAGTTATCTCTAAAGCTTCCTGGTTCCTCTGGCGTTACTGCCCCCTCCCTTTGTCTACTTATCATCATTGCTTTTTTCTTTCTTCCCACCGAAGCATGACTCCTCTTTCTCCTTTTCTGTTTTTCATTCGCCTTTTGTCTGTTGATGATGATCCACCAGGAGTAGCAAACATCGTGAGCGGCCGTTCAAACCTCCAATTTTGACTTGCCATTCACAAAACCACCAGCACCGACGACTACAACTTTCTTTGCAGGACCTTCAGGAGATATTCATAAAGAATCTGTACTTGTCCTAATTCCAGCATCCTTTCACGTCCATCATTTTGAGAGCTATGCAATATAATACGTCAAAGGCTTCTCCATCTTCTCCTAACAATTTGACAACATTGACCCCCAGAAGACATCTTGGTTTGACTGAGTATAAATCTAGCGTCCCTTTGACTCCCCCGTAAACACCAAATATTTAACAAAGCTCGTCATTTGGTACAGAAGAATCCAATTTGAAAACTACAAGAGTTCCTTGATTTGTATCCTTCTCTGACAGGTTATCCTCGGTGTGGAGAAACGAATATATTAGGTTTTCTTCATCTCAAGGGCTTATTTTGCAATGCACGCATTGCAGTGCGAGCATATCAAATGTCATGGTATGAAATCATCACAAGTTCATGATGCTTACATGCAATATATAGAGTTCTTATATCGTTATATTGCTCTGACACAGCAATAGAACACGCAAGACATCCCCAAGTTCTCTCGAGACAACATATGAATATATTGCAGATCGAGCACCTTCATGTTGTCAATGGACCCGAGTTATTTCTTTTCCAAATTTGAACTACGGATTGGCTTAGTTTGTGGGTGGGAATTATTCGCCAGTGAAGTATCTCATCGGGGATAACAACGTGAGGAATTGCTCAAGATGCTTGTTCATGGATTAGCAAAAGGTTGACCACGGGGGAGACATTGCCAATGTGTGCTTTGGAACTTGCAATCTCCACGCCAAAAAAAGTATTCCTTTACCTGCATGAAGAAAAATCACAGAACCCCAAGTGTTATTGTGAAATTTGAGCAAAAATCTAAAGCAAATCCATCACTTGAATTTGTTATCCTCTGGTTTTTTACTGGTTTCACCAAGTAATTCCACGACCCAACTCTCGGGTGCATCAAGAATATCTCATGAGATCGATCCTGCATGTTTGACCGGCAAATCCTGCGAACGCAATAATGGAAAATGCACTATCAAGGCATCGAAAAATTAAGACCATTAGAAGACCATATCACGACTCTTGAAACATAAAAATCGCAAATTACAAAACCAAAAATGAATTTTCTTTTTTTTTAATTAACTAAAAATGGGATTAACCAAGTAACTCCCTGTTCAGAATTAATTTTTGTAGGTTTTCTCTGGCCAAAATGAAGAGAAAATTAAAATAAAAATACTGACTCTTTTTTCATATTTTTGTGGCCTTAACTGCTATTTATTTATTAAATATTTCCCTAATTTCTGAAAAATATTAAAAAATAGAAAAAATACGAAAAATTATTTTTTATTCAAAAAATGGTAGCCTAAGCTTGGTGAAGGCTTCCAAAGTTGATTTTGCAATTTTCTCATTTTTTATGGATTTTCTATGAATTTTCGAAAATAAAAATACCGAAAAATACTAAAAATATGGAAAATCATCATTTTTCATTTTTGTTTTGTCAAAATTGGTTCCCTAGGCTTGGCCAAGGTCCCCAAAGTTGATTTTTTAATTTTATGAATTTTTATGGATTTTTTTTATTAATTTTAAAAAAGAAAATATGATTAAAAATCAGGTGTCAATAGTAGTCCTTGAGCAATTCCATCCAACGGCGGTGCCTCGTGTTTAGCTCCTTCTGGGAAAACAAATACTTCAGGTTCTGATGGTCCATATAAATCTGGAACTTTTCTCCAACCAGATAGTGTCTCCATATTTTCAGTGCGAATACTATCGCAGCGAGTTCTAAGTCGTTCGTCGGGTAGTTCATCTCATGCGGTCTCAGTTGTCGAGATGCATACGCTACAACCCGTCCATGTTGCATCAGGACACATCCCAGACCTCTTAACGATGCATCACTATAAATTTCAAAGCCTCCTGGTCCGAACGGAATAGTCAGTACTGGAGCAGTCGTCAGCCTCTGTTTAAGCTCTTGAAAACTTTCTTTGCACCTATCCGTCCATTCAAATTTCGTATCCTTCTTCAATAGACGTGTCAAAGGGCCAGCTATGGCAAAGAATCTTTCTACAAAGCGTCTATAGTAACCTGCCAACCCCAAGAAGCTCCTTACTTCCGTTACAGTTGTAGGTTTCGGCCAGTTCATTACCGCTTCTATCTTGGATGGATCGACAGAGAGTCCTTCGCCAGAGATTACATGTCCAAGGAAAGCTACTTTACTCAGCCAAAATTCTCATTTACTGAACTTGGCATATAGCGAATGCTTCCTTAGCGTCTCCAATACTGTCCTTAAGTGCAATTCATGGTCCTCAACACTTCGTGAATAAATCAGGATATCGTCAATGAACACTATAACAAATTGGTCTAAAAATTCCTTGAACACCCTATTCATTAGGTCCATGAATGCAGCAGGCGCATTGGTCAACCCAAATGGCATAACCGTGAACTCGTAATGACCATACCTTGTCCTAAAGGCCGTTTTTGGTATATCCTCACTCCTAATCCTCAGCTGGTGGTAACCCGTCCTAAGATCAATCTTTGAGAATATGGTTGCTCCCTGTAATTGATCGAATAGATCATCAATCCTGGGGAGTGGGTACTTGTTCTTCACCGTCACCTGGTTCAGTTGTCTATAGTCAATACACAATCTCAACAACCCATCCTTTTTCTTAACAAACAGCACTAGCGCGCCCCATGGCGACGCACTGGGTCGGATGAATCCTTTGTCTAGCATTTCCTGCATCTGCACCTTGAGCTCCTTTAGCTCCACCAACGCCATCCTATAGGGTGCCTTAGAAATCGGTTCAGTCCCTGGAACTAATTCGATAACAAACTCTACCTCTCTTTCTGGCGATAAGCCAGGCAACTCCTGTGGGAATACATCAGGGAATTCACGAACTATAGCCACATCCTCCAACCTCATTTCTTCCATAGAGGAGTCGACCACAGATGCCAGATAACCATGACATCCCTCATCCAACAGTTTGGTCGCTTCCAACGACGTTATCAAAGGAATTGAAGTTCCTCCCTGACTACCCACAAATTCGAATCTAGGGTACCTAGCTGGGTTAAACTGGATCACCCTGCTACTACAATCAATCACGGCTCCCTGTTTAGTCAACCAATCCATTCCTATTATGACGTCAAAGTCAAACATTGGTAGCACTACCAAGTCAATTACTCCCCTTCCTACACCAAAACTTATCTCACAGCCTATGCAACCCATTAGAACAGGAATCCTATCTTTCAACGGAGTCATAATATGCAGCGCTACTTTCAACGGTTTCATCTCTATATTAGACAAAAGGGCAAACTGCTCAGACACAAACGAGTGTGTAGCTCCCGGATCAAACAAGGCATAAGCAGTGCATCCACAGAGAGAGACCGTACCTGTGATCACCCCCGGCGCGTCCTCAGTGTCCTTACGCGCCACAGCGTATACTCTCCCTTGTGCAGGAGGTCAATTCTAGTTTCCTTGTGCAGCTACCGGTGGTGGTCTTATCGGGGGTCCTTGCTGCTGATTCTGTTGTCCATGGTTCTTCCTCGGGCATTGCCTTGGCAAATGCCCCATCTGCCCGCACCCAAAGCAAGCACCAGTCTTCTTAGGGCAGGATCCGATCGCATGCCTCATTCCACAGTCAGAGCATCTTGGACCATTACCTGTCGTCGGTTTTCCCAAAGTCTTCCGGGCTGGAGGGACAAACCTCATGTTGTCCATCATTGGCCTTTTCCCAAGGCTTCGGTTATCCCTTGAGTGTGTAAACCGCGAACCAGATGCGGTGCTTCTTTCGTTCGAGTCCCTTTCAAACTCCTGTGCTCGTTCATACATTGCTCCATACTCCCTTACTCCTGCAGTGATCAATCTGCTGCGGAGGTCCGGCCTCAGTCCTTCACGGAACCTCCGTGCTCAATCCTAGGCATTCTCAATCAATCTGGGCGCGAATTTAGACAACCTTGCAAACTCAGCCTCGTACTGGTCCACCGTCATCTGCCCTTGGCGGAGTCGCAGGAACTCCTCCATCTTCCTCTCCTACGCAGCTTCCGAGAAATACTTGCCATTGAAGGCCTCACAGAAAGCTGTCCAGTTTGGCGCTATACCCTCGTGAAAGATCCTTCCACGAGTAGCCTTCCACCAGTCATTCACGGTATCTTGGAGCTGGTAGACCGCCAGTGAAACCCTTTCTTCGTCCGTGCACCTCAGTACGTCAAACGCTTTCTCCAGCCGTTCAATCCAAAGAGAGGCTGCTTCAGGCCCACTACCTCCGTCAAACTTTGACGGTTGTAACTTCAGGAACTGCTCCACCAGGTGTGGTGCCTGTCGGCCTCCATTCCCATGACCATTGTTCCCATTCACTCTGCTCGCTCCATTCGCAGCAGCTACAGCCGCTTCAGCGGCCTGGGCTACAGTGGCATCCCTCTCTGCAGCCTGCCTTCCCATCAGATTCCCCATCTCAGCTAGCACTCGCAGTATGTCCGCGATGCTAGGGTTTTCAGCTGCTGGAGCTTGCGAGCCTGATGCGCCATCAGTCCTTCTAGGCCTGCCTCGATTGTTCATGTTCTCGGATCTTACTTACCTAGACCTGTTATAATCCCGTTTAAGAATTAAGGCCTATACCACACCTCAGGTCTAGTGATACACAACAACAGGCTAACATATGGCTACTAACAACAGTTTCAGAAAGGCACTCACATCACATCACAGTTAGGGTTCAGTCTCTTACCTTAGGTCCAGGCGCAATCTGCAATTTAGCAGTACCATAAATAGTATTTAACACAAGGACCTAGCACAGACCTAGGTAACCAGTTTACAATAGTAACCACTTGCGCCAATGAATGACATGCAGCGTTCCCATCTTAATCCTGCCTTAGGGGTCTTGCTATCTAACTACCCCATGAATTACCATCCTTATTACTCCAAACCTCAAATCAGTCTCATCTCGAGCTGTCCTCGCTCTGATACCAATTTCGAGCGGTGATGTCACGCCCCGGATCCCGGCGGGCCGCGCGGCATCCCCATCGAGTTACACCTGACCTGCAATCACATCGTTTGGCCCAACAGCGAACGACGGCCCAGGACTCGTCGCGGCCAAACGATGGATAACTAAAAGCGACAGCAGATAGCGCTCTACTCCCAACCAAACAGTCATTCAAGCAAGACAGGAAGACGGGAAAAGAACCATGACATTTAACATCCACTCAAACCTTGGGGATTCAATACAACTAGACGAGGGAGGGATAAACACAAAATAAAGTTCAGGGTGATAAAGAAGCTCGGGTCCGACAAACTCATGGGCGAGATTACAACCGACATTCCAAAATAAACCCCTAACGGCCTCACAACAAAAGGGACAGGCCAGACAACGTGAGATAGGTACAACTAAGGGTCCTCTTCGTCAGCCGGGGGAAACTCTTCCGGGTCTTCGTCACTATCGACGAATACGTCGTCCTTGCCGTCGAACTCCATCCTAGCATCTCCATCGGAGTCTTCCACCTCCATTGGTTCAGGGTTCTCAACCTCACCCTTGTGAACTACATTAAGTACCGGGTTCCCATCCGGCCCTAGGACAGGTGCAGCCATGGCGTTCAATGGCCCCTGCCAATAAAAACTTCTCCATTTGTACCAAGCTACATACTGATGACCTATTAGGCAGTCCTTTTTCCCCCTCATCGACCCAGACTGTAGTAACTACCCTCTTGTACCACCCGTCACCAAGTATCTGATACTGTACCTCATGATCCTCTATCTCTACAGGTCGACAGTGGCGAACTGGAATAAAGTCCTTTTTCAACAACTTCTTGCAATCATTCTTGGTTGTTCTTGAGCTTTTCAAGTTTTGTGCATGTAGTAGAGTGCATGGATGCGTGTTTTTGCTCTTGTTCATGCTTGTGTAGCGAGATATAGGGTTGGGAACGTGCCGCGCTAGTTGGATTTTTGCCCTATTTTGAGCTAAAATGGCTTGGCTTCCCTATTTTTGTGTTTTTTTTCTCTCATCTTTAGTGCATTTTGGGTCATTGTTGGTTGAGTCCCTTCCCTTGATGCAGCTCTTCGTGTTGACATATTATTTTCCCCTTGGTTGTGAATGAAGCGTGAGTTATGCCCTTTTGAAATTGCCTTGTTAGTTTAATCCAAATCTAGGAATTTTACTAAGTGTTAAAAATAATTCAACTTGCTTAATTTGAGCTCCATTTTTATGCTTTACCATCGGCATTTCTTGTTGTTTTTTGAGCTTGTTGCATTCCTTGAATGCACTTTTTTGCCCTTCTTTCAATCCATAGAAAAAGTTATGGACTTAGTACTACCCCTTATTGGTTTAACCCAAACCTAGAAATTGTGTATGGAAAATAATCCAACTTACCCAATTTGCACTCGATTTTCGTTACCTTCCCTTGAGTATTTCTTGCTATTCTTGGGTCCATTGTATTCTATGTCCCTAATAAAATGCATAGGTATGAGTTTTGGCTCATGCCTTTGTCTGTAGAAAAAGTTACAAGGTCAGGAATAACCCATATTAACCTAATTTGTGCCCTAATTGAGTTTAAAACAGTTCAAAGCCCCAACTTTCGGGGTGATTTTCTCTCTCGTTTTGCATGCTTTAAAAGCCATTCTTATTTCTTTTATTCTCGGTATATGTCTATTCACATTGGTATATTTCTTAGCCATTGGTTGCAGTTAAGGTGTAAGTTATGGTCCTTGAAAATCGCATCAATTACTTGCAAAGTGAGGTTTGACTTTTTTTTTTTAAGTCTGGAAGTTATGAGTTCGTATGTTTGTGGCCTTAGTACAAAGTGCTCCCATGGAATTATTATGAGCAGCCAAATGCATTGAAAACCTTGTTTAATCTAGTTTCATAGGTATCAATACTCTCAAACATACCTCAGTAAGCTGTTATGCTAAAGGAGGTTTTTTGGCTCAGTGTTGGGCTTACAACTAGCCACTTTCGTGAAACCATTACAACGTACTTGGTTGATCTTTTCCTGAGCCGTTGGTTGTTTTGGAAACTACATCATGCCTAGTTTTCCATGGTATAATTGGTTTCCCTTGGCTTAATTTGAACACCAAGAAAATTAGTCTCGAACATATCTCAATGAGCTGTTATGCTAAAGAAGGTTTTTTTGCCTAAGTATTGGCTCGTGAGTAGCCATTTTACCAACGCCATTACAATGCGTTCGATTGACAATTTCCCAAGGTGTTTAGTGCTTTGGAAACCCATCATTTTTCTAGTTCTGCATGGTATATTTGGTTATCATTAATTGTACTCAAGAGCTAATTTATTTGCTTAATAAAACGCCCCTTTGGTTGAGTAATTTCAAGAAAAATGTTCAAAATTCAAGAAAAATTATCTGAAGTGATATCGTCTAGACTAACCCGAAACCGTTATGGTTGGGGTCAAGTGCCCGTAAGGCACGAGCTGGGTCAACCTGATCTAGATAATAATAAAAAAATAAAATAAAAATTAAAAAAACTCCAAAAATAAAAACAAAAAATATTTTAAAAATAAAAAAATCCCAAAATTCCAAAAAACAAAATCCCAAAAAATAGGAAATGGCCATGAACAACTAGGCAAACCTATTTTTGGGTACTTTGAGTCCTGATTCTTCTTAAAATAATAAATGTTTCCTTCATAGGCAAATTGCCTCTGAAAAATCCGAAAAAATTTCAAAAAAATATCGAAAATTGAGAAATGGGCACTTTCAACTAGCCAACCCAATTTTTGATAATTTAGATTTATAATCCCTTTAAAATAATGATTTTTCCCCTGATGGGAAAATCGACTCCAAATCTTCTTGAACTCCATCCAAACCTCCAAATACCCCTCCTCTAAGACATTAGAGCTTTATTAAGGATGCCACATTAATTTTCATGCATTTTATCCATACATCATTGGATCGTTAATTTGCACACTTTTATTGATTGTGATTGGCAAATTAGACATCCTTCTCTACATAAACTCTTAAATTTTAGGATTTCCTCATTTCGATTCATCTACATGAAAATCATAGTTAGGAAATCATTCAACTTAGGTACTGAAAGAACATTAATGACAACATTGGTGTAACTAAGTCCCCGATCTCAAATCTCTGGTTCCGTTAGAGTTGTACGGCTATTCCTACTGCTCAATGAAGTTTCCGATCTACCTTCCCTAACGATCGGTGGTGACTTTGAAAGCATGCACAACTATGCACACGTCACCGAACCACACCTAAGGTCGAATTCAATAACTCACTACGATTTAATATGGGCTTGGGTGGGCCCGAGCTAAGCCTGTTCTTGGAGAGCTTAGCAATCCATTAACCCGATTTTTTCGAAATCGAGTCACGACATACATACTCATCAATTCACATATCACATTGAACTTAGCCCTTTGGCACTAATTTCTAAACACATTTACGCCTACTTATTCTATAACTAATTATTTCAATCGAGTACTATTGATTTCTAGCATGACTTTAATGGTACTAAAGAAGTACTTGGCTAACCACATACTTATCACTTTTTTATTATGAAAATCAATACCATAATCATGCTCCTCCTAGAATGACTGGATATGAAATGAGCTAGTTTTCTACTCAATACAGCATATATGATTTATAGACAATTATTTTGTGTACACTTTACTCTAATATAATTCCTCGTATATCTAGTGAATTTAAGATTCCTCTAATGAGTGATTGAGTACTCCATGATAGCCTCTTTCAATTACTTTGCATTATCAAATCTCATCAATAAACAAATTAAAGAACTTGAACCAACCGAATCGTAAGAATGGTACTTACTTGACTTTTTTCTATGCTGAAGTGTAATATTTTTGTTGTCATTATTGTCTAAGCTACCACTATTATCCACGCCACTTTCCTCATTTTCTATATCATCACTATAATTCATAATAGCTCCATCTTCCTTGATTATAGAAATGCCTTAATCCACTACTCGAAGTTGTGCTTCCTTCCTTTGCCGAAACTTTCTCACTTCTTCTCTTCCTTGTGCAATGTCTTCATTATCAACATCACTTGGGCAATGTGTATGCAGTTGTATTTCCTTGTCTTTATTTTAGTTGATTCTTCTAGCACTATTTCTTCACCATTAAATATGCTATTAGTTCTTTCAAGTTGTTCACACAGTTCTAACACATGAGTTGTATGGAAAGCCTGACTGTCCTCTACTCTCACATTTTCTTATAAAATAGATGCATTACTATCCTGGGTTTTGACAGCGACCTCCAAGATTGTTTCCTCGTCTCTATTGCCATCTACATACACAAACACCTCTTGACTATGAACGAAATAGTAAACAACATCCCTAATACCACTATCATTATGCATGTACTGTTGACACCTGATTTTTAATCATATTTTCTTTTTTAAAATTAATAGAAAATCCATAAAAATTCATAAAATTGAAAAATCAACTTCGGGGACTTTGGCCAAGCCTAGGGAACCAATTTTGACCAAAAAATAATTTTCCATATTTTCATTATTTTTTCGGTATTTTTATTTTAACTTTCTCAAACATTAATAGAGAATCAAGAAAATGAGAAAATTAAAAAAATCAACTTTGGAAGCCTTCGCCGAGCTTAGGCTACCATTTTTGAACAAAAAATAATTTTTCATATTTTTTGTATTTTTTAATATTTTTTTAGAAAATAGGGAAATATTTAATAAAATTAAAATTTGAGGCCATAAAAATAGTAAAAAAATAGTGAGTGTTTTTCTCTTAATTTTGCCTTCATTTTGACCGAAGAAAATTTGCAAAAATTAATTTTGAATCAGGAATTGCTTTGTTAATCCAATTTTTAGATTAATTGTATAAATTGTAAAAATTTCTTTTTAGCTCTATAATTTTCGATTTTTGCAGTATGGAGTCGTGACATTGCCCTCAAATAGTTCAAATTTTTTTAATAACCTCATGGTGAATTTTTCATGGTTGCCGAGATCGGCTGTGGATCCTTCGGCGGAATGCTTCTCAACAAGACAAAGCATCCCCATCTATTTTAAGGCCCAATTGTACATCATTCTTCAAGGAGAGTTCTAGTCCGTTAAGACAGATTGGCATGATTTTTGCTCTTCAATACCCACGTCTTGCAAGACTCTATGGATGCTGCATCGAAGGGAATCAACCTTTGCTGGTCTACGAGTACATGGTAAATAACGGCCTTGCTCATGCTTTATTTGGCCCTAAAGAATTTCAGTTAAGGTTGGATTAGCAAATGAGACACAAGACATGCATGGGAAGTGCTAGAGGCTTGGCGTATCTCCATAAGGAATCAAGGCTGAAGATCGTGCATGGAGACATCATCATGGAAGATGGACTAAAAAAAAAGAGAAGAAGAAAGGAGCACTGAGTCAAAAGAGAAAAGGGCCATGATGGAAAAAGAAAATGAAAAAAACTATAATAGAGGAGGGTCTGCCGACAATTCATGTGGTCCTTGTTCAAGTTTGGAGCGTCAAAAAGCGGTGGCTCTCACGTGGCGTTTTCGGTGGACAAACGAAGAGGGTAGTTGAAGGAGTTGTTAGAGCGAGCCTGCCTTTGGTGGACCTGGGATCGGTTTGTCTCCCTTCATGCTGGGGAGAGTTTGTTTGGCGACTTCTTAAGCTTGGTGGCTTCCGCCTGGTTTCTTTGTTGGTTGCGCGTAGTGGTCAACTTCCGTGAATGACCACTGCTGGAGGTGTAATGCAAGCTATGATTTATGCTGGATTTTTATTGTACCTGGTAGTGCATCAACAAGCCATCGAGCGAAAATTCCCAGCAGAACATCTTCACAAGGTTGAAGTCTGCTACTATACATCTGAAATTGAAGTTTGCGGAGGTTGAGCTATTGGATATAAGCTCTACTTATTCCGCGCTTGGATGCGACATCTGAAGTTTCTCTTGATGGCAAACGGCTAGAGTGGCCAGGGAATCGTTTATTGGGCTACGGGGGATTCTGAAACCTCAGCTACTGTTTGTATCCCCGAGGACATGATCCTCACTCATCATCTTTCCTTGCCACGGATGCCAATTTGTGTCCAACAATCCATAGCTCTGGCAGCCAAGAAAGTTGAGAGACCCATCCATCAGCATATTCAGTCCATAGAAAATTAAAAGATGATTGAGCTGGGACCTAGTATTCGGTGCTTTTATTAGTATTTGAAGGTGTTCAGCGCAAGACACCCACTAAAGTATGAACATGGTGGTAGCATCAAAGAGCCTCCACTGGCAGAAGAAAAAAAAAAGAAAGAAACGACCATCATCATGACTTTCGGTTAGTGCTTACTCAGAAAATGGAGACACACGTAAAGTGAAGTGGGAGGGTAAAAAGCTCACCTTCAGGAGCTTTGTGCAAAGGAAGCAAGGGACAATCCGTTGAGAGATCTGGTTCTGAAAAGAAAATTTTTGAATGGAGCCTACGAGTGGACACGACAAAAAGAAACCTCACCGAAAGTTAAAGGGGCAAGAGACGAAGGCCATAAATAAAAAATATGAAATTGTTGCCCCTGTCAGAACGTTTCTTTTCTTTAGTGAAGCTCATTTCAAAGCATATGGTGGCTGTCTTACTTGTGGAGAAGAAGTATTCCCAGATTTTCTACGAAAATGTTGACTTCTATGTGGTAGCTCGCTTACTATTAAGATAGTAGTGGCAACAGCAATAGTAACAATAGTTCCAACGCTGACCCAAAACGAAAGTGCTCAAGGGGGATGCGAATATGAGGATACACATGAGGACTAGTGGCAAAAACTGCTGCACTTGTTGACCAGTTCTTATTCCTAGCACCAACTACTCGTTGAACAAAAAGACAGGCTGTCGGATTCAATTATCCATTCTCCTAACCAATCTTCGGGTGGGTTGAGACAAAAGAGAGCCAACACTAACAAAAGAGGGGTGGCAGACCAAAAATGCTTTCGGTGGAATGGTAGATGCATGTAGAGAGAGTGAAAAGTGAGGAGAGGGGTAGACACTCTGATCTGGGGAGGCTTAAGGGGATCCTCTTCCTTTTGGGGGGGGGGGGCGGCTCGAGATGCGGTCCTGGAGGGGATCCACGAAAAAAACTCTCTCTCCAAAAACACCTCGTCAGGAAATATTCAGGGGAGTCCTGATCAGGTCTCCCCTCAACCCGAGATCATGCTGTTCCGTGAAATACAGCCCCTAGCACCCATTCTATCAAACAGTTGAAGGGCGATGCTAGTTTGCCCATGCTTTGCGTGTATACCAATGAATCCATTCTCCATGTGCAAATTATCATGCAAGTGACACGGGCCAAAGTCTTCGTGCCCCAGCCGGTCGATCATCAGGCCGAGAGATACCTCAAGACTTGCTGTTTTTGGGTCCCTTAGGGTTTTTCTAGGGTTTTCTTCTAGAGTTTCCAGAATACTCCGGAGAGGGGTAATATTGTAAATATCCCTAGTTTCCAGAATACTCCATACTTATGGCGGTGGTTAGGGAGTCGGTAGATGGAATCTGAGCCATCAGATCTAGGAGAGATCCAACGGTTGTAATCTGAGGCCCTCTACTATATAAAGAGGCGTTCTCCTTCTCATTTCATGAATCCACCAGAAATAGAAAGGTATTCTCCCAGAGTCTCTCTCTCTAGAACTTCCTCTCTCTACGCGATCCGAGTTAGAAAAGGCTTAGCTTGGGCGCTCCAACGATCCTAGGACGCCTAAGTCGCCGCACGAGTCGGCCCTCCGCAACTGGCCTGTGACAAGTGGTATCAGAGCAGCCCCGTAGAGACGACTGTTCGTGAGATCGCAGAGTAACAACCTGATTGAGGATATGACCAACCCAGAGGTGGATCCTGCACACATCGTGGAGGCTGAAAACCCCCAAGAGATAGTGCCACGGGAAAGACGTGGTAGATCGAGAAGACGTGAAGAGTCGGCTGAAGCAATGGCCGCGCTCAACGAAAAGTTCTCCAAGATGAGAGCCACGATGATGGAGCTGGTTGATGGACTTGACAACGTCAAGGATCGGATCGCTGAAGTCGATAGAACGCTTCGCGACGACTTCTTCCTCGTGATGAACGGAGCGATCGGTCCGCTCTAAATGAAAGATGAAGCTCTCGTGGCGTCGATCGAAGCCTTGAAGCTCGACGTACAGGAAAACGATATCTCCCACCAAGCCGAGATCGAGGCGCTGAAGATGGAGATTCAAGGGCTCAAGACTAGCTGGTCTTGTGCAAAACCAGCATCGTAAATGGTGCAACCGCTACACAAAATGCACTGAGGATTGACGTGCTGAGGCTGAAGGATTTCAAAGGCGAGCGATCAGCGATAGAGGTGGACAAATTCGTCTGGAGCATGGAGCAGTACTTCTTGGCCATGGGTATAAGCGACACTGTAGCTCAGGTACGAGTTGCTTCACTATATCTCGATGATAACGGTATGTTGTGGTGGCGATTCATGCTTGATGAGGCGAGGAAAGGCTCATCCAGCTATATAGAAACCTGGGATGAGTTTGTCCAAGAGGTCAGGAATCACTTCTACCCTGAGCATGCTCCCCAAGAAGCTCGCAGCAAGCTGCATCGCCTGGAGCAGAAAGGAACAATCCAGGAGTACGTGAAGGCGTTTTCCGAGCTCAAACTCCAAATCCCGAATCTTGGTGAAAAGGAGGCACTCGGAGCGTTCATGGACGGACTCAAGCCATGGGCCCAGCTCGAGCTAAGGCGACGGGATGTGAAAACATCACAAAAGCCATCTCCGTGGCCGAGTCACTGGTCGATTTTGACAAGGCCGATTTGTCCAAGCACAAAGGCAATGGGTGGAAGTCTGATCGTGGCGCGGAGCGCAGTGACGAAGAGGTCGATTCCTACCATGGTAGAAAAGATCATGATGAAAGAGAAAGACACTGGGGTGAAGGTTCATCCATGCCTTCCTACCAATACCGGGGTAGCCGACCCCAAAACTACATCAACCAGGAGGACAGGTTTAGGCATCCTCCCTCGCAACTGTGCGGAATCTGCAAAGGCGGTCACTGGACACAGCTTTGTCCAAAGAAGAACCAAGGCAAAATGCTATACTCCATCGTTACCAAGAAGGTAAGGAGGAGGAGCAGAAAAAAGAGGAACCAAAGGAGGTGCGACTCGGTGTATTGCAGAAGATCAACATTGTGCGGCCTGGCTCACCTCCCAAACCATCCCTAAGCGCACAAACTCTACACTTCGTGGACGTCAAGGTGTACGGGAAGACTCTCCAAGCCTTGGTGGACACGGGGGCAACAGACGTCTTCCTCTCGAGCGAGGTAGTGAAGTGGCTGAAACTTCGCATCGATCCATCCGATCGTTGGTACAAACCAGTCAACGCGGATGATATACCAGCTACCGGCATTGCTCGAGGCGTCAAATTAAAAGTCGGCGATTGGTCAAACAGGCTCGATCTCGAGGTAATCCCGCTCGACGACTATGACATGATTCTGGGGATGGACTTCTTTGATAGGGCAGAAGCTATAATCGACTTAAGAACTAAGTCGATCATCATAACCGATCGCAAATGCCCGACCATGGTGAGCCTGCGCACTGAGGTGAAGGAGTCGAAACGCATCTCCACGATCCGACTCGTGGATGCCAAGCGAAGAAATCCGATGCCGACCAAGCCAAAGCACGGGTTCCGACTAGTGCAAAAGCCCAAGAAAGAGTGGGAGCTGTCCACAAAATCCCAAAACAAGTTGCCAACCCAGGTGCTGTTCCCGGAGATGGAAGACCTTGGAGCGGCTGAAACAAAGAAAGAGTCGCTGAAGACTCATGCTGCGATCGAGACACCGACCAAGACTCAGGTCCCAAAGCTGAAGAAGAAGCGCTCTCGTGGACGGAAAAACAAGAATCAAAATAAGCCGACGACTCGAGGAAAGGAGGCGGGCGGCCAAAAGAAAACTGATGCTAACAAGTTCTGCCCCGAGCGAGGAGCATCGAGGACGGCGCTCGAATGGGTGGGGGAGAATGACATGAGCCGAGGTCTTCGTGCCCCAGCCGGTCGATCATCAGGCCGAGAGATACCCCAAGACTTGCTGTTTTTGGGTCCCTTAGGGTTTTTCTAGGGTTTTCTTCTAGAATTTCCAAAATACTCCGGAGAGGGGTAATATTGTAAATATCCCTAGTTTCCAGAATGTTCCATACTTATGGCGGTGGTTAGGGAGTCGGTAGATGGAATCTGAGCCATCAGATCTAGGAGAGATCCAACGGTTGTAATCTGAGGCCCTCTACTATATAAAGAGGCGTCCTCCTTCTCATTTCATGAATCCACCAGAAATAGAAAGGTATTCTCCTAGAGTCTCTCTCTCTAGAACTTCCTCTCTCTACACGATCCGGGTTAAAAAAGGCTTAGCTTGGGCGCTCCAACGATCCCAGGACGCCTAAGTCGCCGCACGAGTCGGCCTTCCGCAACCGGCCTGTGACACAAGCCTACTTGCAAAATGTGAGAATAAACATTCCTACACCAGGGTGAGATACCCATTTCGGCACAACCTCTCGTCACCAAAGAGAAAGTGAAATCACCACCCTCATGCTCGGCTACCGGATCCCCCCTTCCTTTCGCGGCAGCAAATGGTGACAACATTTGGGCTTGTTCAGCGGAAAATCTCATGTTACAGCAGTCACCGACAAAGCAACTTGATTTCCATCTCTATGCCGAGCTCTGCATGGTTTGCCGTCGTTGCCCGACACTATCTTGACCTCACTGTTATCGCCGTTACTGCCCTCGGTGAGCTTCGAAGATCCTCACCATTGTTCAGCTTTCTCTTGCCATCGTCTGATGCCTCCTACGTGGCCGGAGCTGAGGGGGTTGTTGAAACCACGATTCGAAGAAATGGCAAGAAGCTCAGCTGAAAACGCCAGCGAGTCATGAAGTAAGGAGAAAACGAGAGACTCGTTCTCTCAGCTCTTCAAGAAGGAAGGTACTTCCTATTGATGATATACCTTCGAACATATAAGATTGGTGACTACTTCGACGTCAAAGTTAACGGCACCATCCATAAAGGCATGCCTCACAAATTCTACCACGGACGCGCTGGCCGCACCTGGAACGTCACCATGCATGCCGTTGGTGTCAAAATCAACAAGAAGTGAGGGAATCGAATCATTAAAAGAGGACTCGCGTAAGGATCGAGTACGTTCAACCCTCGAGGTATTAGGAGGAGTTTTGGCAAAGAAAAGCTTGGAATGGTGAGTTATAGGTGGCTGCCAAGGTACGTGAGAAGAAGATCAGCACCAAGAGATAACTAGAGGAGACCAAACCTAGCTTCATGGTCAAGGACAAGATCATGGAGACCATCACTTTCAAGCGTCAAAGCCCATCGCATCACTGATACTACCTCAAGTCTCTTCATTGGCGGAGAAGTCAAGCTCGGAGCTAAATTAATTCTCTAAACGCCTTCTGGAGTCCACTCGACGGCAGCAAAGTAGACCGCGAAAATTCCCCATCTGGCCGAATCGAAAAAGCTAAGGAGGTTATATTGGATACTTCAGCAAATCAAAGAAGACCTCTGTTGGAAAGAAGAGTAAAAGAAAAGGGTGGACTTGCAAAGATTAGAAGGGACTTGCTGCGTGTACTGGCTACCCAGTTCTGTGGTCGAGCCATTATCGAGACAAAGGCTCGGGCGCTGAAGGTGACTGAGGAAGCGGAAGGGCTTGTTTCCCTGACCAGACCAGTGAGGAAGCACTGGAACAGATGTCCCAACATTTGTGAACAAGTACAAGTTGCTGATATCGGGCCTATGGGATGCATGACAAGGGATGAGCATGAGAAGACTTATGAAGAAGTAGACCTCGGAGCTGTTGTTGTTTCTCATTACGATGAAGCGGTCAAAATGAGAGAAAGGGAGCTGAAATTGAGCAGCTCAAGAAGCTCGAGGTGTTGGATCTTTCAAGGAACGTCCTCAGCAATTCATTACCTGTTGAGCTGGAAAATTGCAGTGATCTATCTGCGCTCGTGCTTTCGAATTTGCTCGACTCGTTTCGAGATAAGAATACTTCAAAAGGGAGCATCTTGTCAAGATTTCACTTGATGAACGATGAGTATAATTATTTCAAGGGTGGAGTTCCTGAGGGTATCTCAAAACTGCCCAAGGTTAGCATATCGTGGGCATCAAGGACAAACGTGGAGGATAGGATTCGTACGGACTGGAGCATTTGGAAATGGTCAAATTTGGCAATGTTATATCCAAATTAGGTAACGGATTCTTATCTCAAAGTATTTCTAAGTTCATTACTCGATTGGGTTGAATTGCATATTTTGAGGATTTGTTTGTTTAGCTTAGAAAATTACGCATCTAAATTAAACACTTGGAGGACTTTGCAATATTTAATTTCTTAATATTGTTAGACTGCATTCATATGACAATAAATATGAGAAATCCAAAAAAAATTTCATTTATCTTTTAATTCCATCTTATAAAATCTCAAAAAATTAGCAAGATATGGTTTCTTATAAACCACGTCTCATCATTTTTAGAAAGATAGGATTTTCTAGAAATCCTATCTAATGTGTTGCTTTTAAAATATGTAGATTCAAGGTAAAAATATTTTCTTAAAATTTTTGGGAATTAATGCAAATTGAAATCCAAAATTATAAGATAATCTTGAACCAATTCATTCTAATTTTCATTTAATTTTTAATTTCGAAAATTCCACAAAAAAAAATAATAATAAATTCAGAAAAATTCATAAAAGGAAAACTAAAAAAATTGCACCTTTGAACCTCAAGTGAAAATTCATCAAAACTGCCAAGTTGAACATTTTCATGAAATTGGTACCGAAATGGCACTAATTGGAAAATTAGCGTAATCAAGTCCCCGAACTCATTTTCTCTGGTTCGCAGAAATAAATTAGTTCTCCCGCTAATTTATTTAGGTTTCTAATCGACCTACCAAAAACTATTAGTGGCGACTCCAAAATTAAAAATCATTTAAACAAAAACCAAAGTTGCAATTCGGTAGGGCTTGGGAGGGTCCGTGTTAGGTTAATTCATTTGATCAACCTGATAATCCGTTCACCCGATCGAAAATAAATTTCTTTTCGAGTCGCGACATGTACCTCAATCTATCCTGCAGACTCTTACTAGATACTAGATAATATAGTTTAGCTATTTTACATCGTAAGTGTTGTACTATATCATTCATAAACTCTTTATATGATAGCCTACTCATACTGATAAGGACAAAAGCAACGCTTCCACCGATATATATTTCTCCATCTATAAAAATATGTAACACCATAGTTAGCATACGTACCACACCTTCAAGAGCATATGCGAAAAAACATGTTAGAAAAACACTCAACTTTTTAATTGGCTCAAGTCCTCTAAAGGTTTAAGAACAAAGCCCCAAGTGGAGTCACCAGCTGTTACGGCCTGATTTTGAAAAGTTGGGTTAATGGATTGCTATGCCCTCTAAGAACAGGTTTAGCTCAAGCCCTCATAAGCCCATACCAAATCGTGGTGAGTTATTAGATTTGACCTTAGACGTGGTCGAGTAACGTGTGCATCGATGCACATACTTTCAGAGTTCCCACCAATCTTTAGGGAAGGTAGATTAAAAATCTTGTCTAGTAGTGGGAGTAGCCACATGACTCTACTGGAACTAGAGATTTAGGATCAGGGATTTAATTACACCAATGTTGCTATTGATGCCCTTTTAGTACTAAGTTGAATGATTTCCTAACTATCATTTTCATGCAGATGAATTAGAATGAGGAATTCCTAAAATCTAGGAGTTCTTATAAAGGAGAATGTCTAACCTACTAATCACAACCAATAAAGCAAGTGCACAAATTAAGGATCCAATGATGTGTAGATACAATGCATGAAAATCAACGTGGTATCCTTAGTAAAACTCTAATGACTTAGAGAAGGGCTGTTGGAGGTTTGGATAGAGTTCGAGAAGATTTGGAGTCGATTTGCCTATTAGGAGCAAAATGGTTATTTTGAAGGGATTAGGAACCCAAATTATCAAAATCGGGTTGATTAGTTAAAAGTACCCATTTCCCAATTTCTGAAATTTTTTAAAAATTTTTCAGATTTTTTACGAACAATTTGCATATGAAGGGAAAAATCGTCATTTCAAAAAGAATCGGGAGTCAAAGTACCCAAAAATAGGTTTGGCCAGTTGATCCTGGCCATTTCCTATTTTTTGGAATTTTTAGATTTTTTTCTATTTTTTAATGATTTTTAAATTGTTTTTATTTTTTTTATTTTCTGAAGTTTTTCTTATTTCTCTAAATTTTTTCATTTTTTCAAAAAATTTTTATATTTTTTATTATTATCTAGACCAAGTTGTCTTGACCCAAGCCTCATGGGCGCTTGACCCCAACCATAAGGGTTTGGGGTCTGTCTAGACGACACCATTTTAGGTAATTTTTTTTAATGTTTAATTTTTTTTAAATTACTCAACCAAAGGGGTATTTTATTAAGCAAATAAATTGGCCATTGAGTGCAATTAATGAGAACCAAATATAATGTACAGAACTAGAAAATGAGGGGTTTCCAAAGCACTCAACAGCTTGCAAAATGTCAATCGAACGCGTCGTAATGATGTCGGGAAAATGGCTACTTGCGAGCCAACACTTGGCCAAAAACCTCCTCTAGTGTAACAGCTCACTGAGTTTTGGTATTTAAATTAAGCTAAGGAAAACTAATTATACCATGGGAAACTAGGCATAATGTAGTTTCAAAAACAATCAACAGCTCGAGAAATGGTCAATCAAGAGTATTGTAATGGTGTCACGAAAGTAGCTAGTTGCAAGCTCAACACCTAGCCGAAAAAACCTTCTCTAGCATAATAGTTCACTGAGGTATGTTTGAGAGTAATTATCTCGGTGCTAAAAAATAATTAGCTAAAGCAATTGATACTATATGAAACTAGATTAAATAAGGTTTCGACGCACTTAGCTACTCATAATAATTCCATGAGACCACTTTGTACCAAGGCCGCAAACAGATGGACTCACAACTTCTAAACTTGAAAAAAATTGAAATCTGACTTTGCAAGTCACTGAAGCGATTTTCAAAGACCATAACTCACACCTAGATTGTAATCAATGGCTAAGTAATATACCAATGCAAAGAGACATGAACTAAAAACAAAATAAAACAAGAATGACTCTTAAGCATGTAAATGAGATAAAAAATCACTCCGAAAGTCGGGAGTTTGAACTATTTTAAACTCAATCAGGACATAAATTAGTCCAACAATGAGTATTCCTGATCTCGTAACTTTCTCTATAGATAAAGCCACGAGCTAAAACTCATGCCTATGCATTTTACTATGCACACTGAACACAATGGACCCAAGAATAGCAAGAAATACTTAATGGAAGGTAACAAAAATCGAGTACAAAGTAGGCAAGTCGGACTATTTTCCACACACAAGTTTAGGTCAGATCAACAAGGGATATTAACAAGCTCATAACTTTTTCTATGGATTGAACCGAGGGCAAAAAAGTATATTGACGTGTTCTACTACATTCAAGTAATGCAACAAGCTCAAAAACAATAAGAAATACTGATGGTAAAGTATAAAAAATGGAGCTTAAAGTAAGCATATCGGACTATTTTCAACACATGGCAAAATTCCAAAGTTCAGATTAGACCAACAAGGCAATTTCAAAAGGGCATAACTCACCTTGACTCACAACCAATGGGTAAATAATATATCAACATAAAGAGTTGCATCAAAGGAAGGAACTCAACCAAGAATGACTCAAAACGCACGCAAGATGAGAGAGAAAAATAACACAAAACTAGGGAAGTCAGGCCATTTTTGGCTCAAAACAGGGCAAAAATTCTACTAGCACGGCATATTCCTGTTCTTGTACCTCGCTACACAAGCATGAACAAAAGCAAAAACATATATCCATGCACTTTACTACATGTGCAAAACATGAAAAGCTCAAGAACAACCAAGAATGATTAATCATGGGAAGCTGTTGAAAAAGGAGCTTAAGGTAGGGTACTTGAACAAAGAGTGGTATTTCATCGAACAAGTTATGTGCGTCGTTAAAAACATGCATATGGGATATTATCAACAAAAATCAAACCACACAAATATGCAAATAGGAGAAAATAAGTGTAAAAAAGTGTGTGGGGATGGTCGGTTTGATCCCATTCGACTCGAAAGTCGACTGGGACCAAATCGGCGAAGGGCACAAAAACAATTCAAGGAAGCATTTTTGGCTCGCCCTTTTGTGCAACTTCGGCGACAATATGAGGTGGTGGTGGGCTCGATCGGTAGCCTAGGTGTAGTAGAAGCTCAGTCGGGAAGTGATGATCGCTCAAACTCTCTTGTTCGCTCAAAAAATCGCCCACTCAAACCTCTGATGACCAACTTTGAAACTCTAAGGATCGCCCCCTTTCTCTTGGTATTTTTTTTTTTTTGCCAAAATGGAGGAACCTCCAACATTTTGGCCTTGCTCCGACTTTATAGAGCTTGTCCCAATCTCGTACATACCCTCCCTCCCTCCCTCCCTCCTCATACGTGCATGACCAGCTCACCAAGTTCTCTGCAATGGGATTTTTTTGTTGACCTCCTCCGTATGTGGACTATCCACCCTTTTCGTACTAATCCGGTGCGTACAAGATGCTAAATTTGAAGGGGGAAGGTTCTCGAATGGTTTTGAGGGACGAATGCTCGAAACGCTTGCAGATTTGGTCTACAAATCCATTGGGTCTTCATCGAAGTCGCAGAAGTAGCGAAAATGAGGCTGGGGATGGTGTCTCCAATGACAGCGAGGTGTGAAAGTGGGCTCAATGGGACTGGAGGAGAGTGCTCTTCAAAACCCACGATTAGTCATTGTTGATCATGTCCGATTGGTCGCTCAATTTGGCCGATTTTCGCCGATGGGTCTGCTGCACGTGAACAGTACCAAGCTTGGAGGAAGATGATGAACAGTACTGGATCAAACCCAGCCAACCCGATTGACCAAAATCATCAAATTAGGCCCTCAAATGACCCTTTTTATTTTTGCAAAATTGACACTGAAATTGAGTTTTCCAACATGTTTTCCATTTAATGGAGTCATTCTTAGGATAAAAATGTTTGATTTAGTACAAAAACCCAAATGTCAAATTTGACCCAAAATTGAATTTCGAGCATTTCAAAGCCTAAACGGTGAAAAAGGACCAAAATACCACCACCAATGGATTTATAATGCTGAAAAGTATAGGTTGATGGATTTTTTTTTTCGTGGGCACTCCTAGAAAATTTTTAATTTCACTTTTGGTGAATCGGGGGCTAAATTGAAAAATATGGATTCGAATTAAGCCTCTTTGTCAAAATCAGGTAGCTCTAGGTATAATTGGGCCAAGATGCAAAATTGGTACATTAGAGGACAATGTCACAACTCATAAAAGGTAAAAAATTAAAATAAAAAGACTCAAATTGCATTTTTTTAAGTCTGATTTGGGATTGTGTTTGTGAACGAACACACAATAATGAATTGTATTTTTCAAATATAAATGGGTCAACATGAAAATGGATTTAAAATAAAATATTAGATATTTGTTTCCTATTTTTAGGCCACAAAATCTATTTTTTAATGAATTTTTTGGGTATTTTCCTAATATATGAAAAACAATTAAAAAGCGAAAAATTTGGAAAATTATTTTTTGTTCCAAATTGGTTCCCTAGGCTTGAAAAAGGCTTACAAAGTTGATTTTTCAATTTTATATATTTTTATGAATTTTTTTTATTAATTTTCTAAAAAAATGATCAAAATTCAAGTGTCAATAATGTACAAGCAAGAATATGCACAAATTTGGGACTATGTTAGAGAGTGTAGGCTTCAAAATCCACTTAGTAGAATTCATGTAGAAGTTGAGGAGTTGTCATTAGATGAGCATCAGACATGATGTATACATGTTTTGAGGCATGTAGAAAAGAATTTTAGGCTGGTTATAGAAAATGATAGGGTTAGATGGTTTTTTCTTAAAGGGATTATGCAAATGAGAGTTATTCGTAACATTGTTAATTATCTATCTTGTACTGATAATTAACTAAAGCCTGGAATTGCCAGCTCAAAGCCAAAAATCTTAATGCGGTGTAGGCCAAACTTGTCAAATGCCAGCATGCGCCACTTATGTGGATGAACTTAAGGACTGCTCTAATAGCAGAACGAAAAGGGGACTTAAAAGGAAATTAGTTGAAGTACAGGAGGAGGGTTCCACTGATGAACTACTTATACAAAAACTGGCTGGTACCTGGAGAATGGAGGAAATGTACTGGCATTAGAGATCTTGGGACAATTGGCTCTCTTTTGGTAAGGGAAACACCAAACTACTCTTCAAATGAGGGCTAGCACTAACATTTTCAGAGCAAACGCGGATCAATCTAGATGGGTAAGAAAAGAACAGGAGGTCATTGCTGTTCTCGCAAGCTTTTACTATGATCTTCTCAGAAGTGATGCAGTGAATAGTTGGAGAGTCTTCGAGGGATAGAGTCCTTCTTTAGTTACTGCAGAGAGGAATTCAGCCTTGACTGCAGTGTGTAACTAAAAATGAGGTGGAAACTGCTATTTTTGGCTTGGCTCTTCCAAGGAACCAAGACCTGATGATTATCCAGGCTACTTTACCAGGAGGACTGGGATGTTCTTGGGCCCTTCGTCACCACAGCAGCTAGGATTTTCCTTTTGATGCACGTGTCCTTCCTTCATCCCTGAATGATACTTTAGTTGTCCTTCTTAAGATAACGTCAAATGCTGTAGTGGCTCTCATATTAGGCCAATTAGTTTATGCAATGGCCTCTAAAAACGATATCTAAATCTACGTTGATAGAATGAATAGTTCCTCCCTTTAGTCATTACTCTATATCAAGATGCTTTCATTGATGGAAGATCCATGATGACATCATTATGGCACACGATGTATTTCACCGTACGAAACTAAAGAAGAAGAGGGAAAGATGGCTGGTGTGCACTGAAAGTACAAATGATTAAGATCTAGGATAGAGAGTTGAATGGAATTTCTTGGAGTGTGTTATGTTTCCGCTGAGCTGTGATAAGGTGTGGAGTGACTCGGGTTCGATCTCTCTTATGGATTGATAAAAAAAAATGGGAAAAGGTCAGGGAAAGTCATCCGTAGTAGAGGAATTAGACAAGGAGATTCCCTTTCCCCGTATCTTTTCATACTTATTGCTGATGTACTCTCCCATTTACTTGTAAAATCTGTACAAAAAGGCACATTTGAGGGAATCTGACTGTAAAGTGATTGTCCTGAGGAGGATCCCAGTGCAGACCTGGGAGTAGCTATGGTGCAGCACCCAGGTAAATATTTGGGTCTACCTACTGTTCCATAACAGAGGCCTTGAAGACTGTAAAATCCAGAGTATAGGGGGTTGGAAAGCAATGTTTCTATCTGATGCTGCAAAGAGAGATCTTGATAAAGGCAGCTGCCTACGCAGTTGCAACATATTCTGTGGCATGTTTCAAGTTCCCTAAAAGGTGGTGTGAGGGGTTTGATTCAGCTATTGCTTATTCTGGTAGGGGCAGAAATAAGATGAAAGAAGAGTACATTGGAAGTTTTGGAACAAGTTAAGAATTAATCAGGCTTTACGGGGGAATAGGGTTTAGAGACATAACGAAGTTTAATACTGCTGTCCTGACACGGAGAATTATACATTGCCCATAGGACCTGTGGGTTAGGTTACTTAAAGTCTTCTATTCCTCTCATTTTTCTTTCTAGGAAGCATTTAAAGGAGGCAAGGCATCTGGGGCATGGAGGAGCATCCTGGAGGGAAGATCACTTCTGAAAGAAAGTGAATGATGGCAAGTTGCTAATGGAGAATCTATTTCTCTCTGGTCTGACAAGTGGATAACCGATACCTGGAATTTGCAACTCCATCCTAAAGCTGATGTGGAGGCAGATAGAGATATGAGGGTAGCTCAACTAATTGATGGTGAGTCAAAGGAATAGGAAACCGGAAAGCATTGCGCACAATCTGTCGGTGGGTATGGGGGAAGCTAATTTCCAGAGTACCTATTCATTCGAGCTAGGAGAGGGACAAATTATTCTTCCAAGCAACATGAATGGCTCCTTCACCAGGAAATCTTCTTATCAAGCGGCTTTGAAGTAGCTGGAACAGAAACTTTAATGTGGCTAAAGCTTCGAGTTCTAGCAAAGTGGAAAGTAGATTATGGAAATTGGTAAAGAACTTGGATAGAGAGCCAAAAATAGAACATTTTTCATTGGGAAGATGTGCTCTGGGGCGGTGGCAACAGGGGAAAATCTATACGATTGCACTCTCTGTGGGTTGACAGAATCAGTGGAACATCTGCTACGTTGCATTGAATGGTGGAGGTCTGCGTGGTTTTGCAGCTGCTAAAATTATGATTCTTAACTCCCAAATTACGTACTTTCGATAGATGGCTGCTACAACAAGTTGATAACAAGTTGATTAAGGACTAAGGTGAGGGGATTGTTAAAGGAGATTGCTTATACTGCGTGGTACATTTAGAAGGCCAGAAATGCAGCTGTCTTTCATCATATTAGCCCATTTGCGTGAGGGTGTTATTGAGCAGATCAATCATGCATTATAGGAGTACCAAGAGCTTCTTAGTAAGGCTGGGAAGAACACTCCAGAGGAAGGGCAGGGTGAGAAGGGCCATTTGCACCATAAATGTTCCGAAGACTCTCTCCGTCCCCGCAGAAGCAAATGCATCAATGATGGCGCTCCAACTTATCACTTTGGGCTTCGCCAATGAAAAACCAAGGGACAATGTTTCAAAAGCCTCATCGCATAATCATTGTTAAATGGCTGGATCGAGAAACCAACTCCAAGAGTATCCAGTATTCGCCCAATGACATATATTAAAGACAGATGTTATATGGGAAATTGGAAATGGACATGTAGGACATAGGCAAAACAGCAAAGGGTTGAAGTAGACCTTCATGTGCTCGAGCATGCTTCAAAGGAGAAAGCATTGTCAGGTTAAACAGATGCAGAAAATGAAACATCTCTTTTGACCGTTTATCTGAATTGACCAGTAGATTTAGATTGTCCTGACGATGATTTAGTGCAGAGTGGGAGGAGACCTTATTATCTTGCTCTGACGCCTTGTCAATTTCTGCCGATCAAGAACCAATATTTCTTCCACTCCTGTGGCCTTCCTTTAGGTATTCTTCGACTTCTTGACTTGAATTAAATCATTTTTTAGAAGCCAACTTGAACTAATCCACATTGGACACTTGAGCCAATCTATCTTTTACTTTTATGGAGATTCTTCTTGCAAAGTCCGGATGAATAATTTCCTTTTGATTTCGGATAGAAATTGAGAAAGATGATGAGTTTCTTACATAACAATGTGATGACATAATTTTTCAAGCTAAACAAAAGGGCTAAAGACTGGAAATCGAATCTTTCATGTTGCTAAAAGCATCAGCAATCGGCTTAATCTTCATTATGACCTAGGCAATTTAAGGTTCATAGTCAAATTCTAGCAGTTGATTCACTATTGAATCCATTGTTGGTCTCTTGTTCCTGTCCTCCTCCACACATGTCACGCCAATCTCAACAAGCACTCCTGCCTGCTTCCGGCTGTATTGCCCTTTCAATCTCTTGTCCACCAAATCCTCTATCCCCAAATCCTCTCCACAGTGATACCTCCTCTTCATCTCCTGGATGAAGACCGTCAGTTCGGCCTCCTGCTCCTTGTTCTCGGCTTTCTTCATGACCCAATTCGAGAGCCGAATTCCCCTCACTATCTCCAGGATCATTACCCCGTAACTGTACACGTCGACCTTCGCAGTGATCGGGAGGTTCAGGGCCCACTCGGGCGCCAGGTAGCCCTTCGTGCCCCTTATGCGCGAGAACTGCGAATTAGCACCGTCCCTCTGGAGCAGTTTTGCCAGCCCAAAGTCTGCGATCTTGGGCTCGAAGGTCTCATCCAATAGTATGTTCTCGGGCTTCACGTCACAGTGGATGACCCACTCGAGGCACTCGTGGTGCAGGTAGGCCAGGCCTTTGGCAGTGCCGAGCACGATCCTGAACCGATCTCTCCACCCGATGACGTCCCCCGAGAACAAGTGCTTGTCCAGGGAGTGATTCTCCACGTACTCGTAGACCAAGAGCTTGTGCTTGCCCTCACAACAGAACCCCAACATCCTCACGAGGTTCATGTGATTTATCTTCCCAATTGTTCTGACTTCAGCCCAGAAGACCTCCTCCTCATGGTACACATCTCTGAGTCTCTTCACAGCCACGACCCTTTCGTCCGCTAAAACGCCCTTGTACACCAGTCCTGATGCTCCCCTCCCTATCTCTCCCTTGAAGTTCCGGGTCGCGCCCTTGAGTTCCTCATAGCTGAACCTTCTGAACTGGCTCATTATTGCGTGGTACCCATCTTCCACTATGCTCTGCTCATTACGCTTCCTGAAGAGAATCCACCAGCCCGAGAAAAAGATGAGGATCTCAGCTGCCCCGAAAGCAGATGCTAACCCATAGAGGTAGGGCCATGTCACCCTCTTGCCTGTAGTGTTATACAACGTAGATGAACCTACCAATAATTGGTCGCCGCCCACGGAGCACTCAGGATCGCTGCCGTTGAGAATTGGCTCCAAGGATGCCACCATGGAGACGGGCAATTTCAGATGTAAAGTTCCATTAAAAGACGGGAGCTGGTAGCCGTTAAAGAGCGAGCTCTTCGTCCAACACCATCTTTGCGATTCCCAGTAGATGAAGCCGAAGCAGCCGCAGTCATCCAAACAGGCCTGCCTGCAGAAATTGAATGAGGCGTTGTTGTTTTCAACGGCATTGAACCCATGGTAGTCCGTGTTGGGAAGCGCCAAGAACTTCACCTCCCGAGACTTGGAGCAAGTGAAATTGAACTTGGGCTTGCAACCTTTGTTCCAGTCACTAGGCTCTTTCATCTCATAACCAGGAGGGCATGTGCACCTCGGCTCAGGTGAGTTCACACAAATCCCATTCCTCCCACATATCCCATGCACAATGCACTGTGCCGGAAGAGCCTGCCACGTCACTGCCCACGACCCTGACTGGTCGTCCAAGCTATACAGCCTCAGGTTCCCATCGTGGTCCATTGTGAGCCGCCGCTTGATCCCCAGGCCTCGGTCAGAAGCATTAAACTGAAACCAGTCGCTCGATTGAAAATGGCCTGTGTCGTCTAGGACCGCGACCCGGCTGCTGTTGTCATTTGTTCTCTCGTTCATGGACGCGCCACAGTGCAGGCTAGGCCAATAGAGGCTCGATATATCCGGTCCGTCGTACATCAACCTCAGCACGTTGTCATTGTCGAAGTACAGATTGAAGTAGCCAGAGTAAAATGCTCCTCGTTTTAGAGATGACACTAATTTCTTACTCTTGGTGAGGAGCTGGCTTGGCAGCAGGGTATCAGTTGGATAATCAAAGCTTTGCCATATGATTCTTCTATCAGGACCTCTCAGCACGAGATTGCCCGAATTCAAGAGCTCTAATGTACGGGCATCGGTGGAAGTCGCGTGGATCTCCCAGACCACCGAACCATCTACGTCAGTCATGACCAACGCACCGGTGCCCCGGAGCGTGACCTTGGAGCCTTGGCCGTTCACGGGCTTGTCCCGGTTGGCCGTCCAAACCACGGTCCTGTCCCTGGAGTCAGTGAACCAGATGGAGAACCAGTAGGCATTGCCTCTGAAGCCATAGAAACCGCATGTGAAGGTCTTATCCGGGGATGTTAGAGTGTCGGATTCACGTTCTTCAACTGATAGAGAAGAGCCTCTATGCAAAACGTCTGAGCTTGCCAAGGAAAAACATGTAGGGAAGATAACAAGTGAGAAGAGAGAAAAGCTTGAAAAAGTGATGGCTTTGGGTTTCATCCCTCGAATGTTAGAAGAAAGATGATATTCGAGCGCGCAAACGCATATATAAATGGAGGGATACAATGGTGTCGATGACTTGCCGAAACTGGGTTACATACATTAAATACGGTATTTGATCAAATATTATATGAATGGCATTGCATAGTCAAGTATAAACCGTTAAAAGGCCAAATAGGAGGAGACATAGGAGAAATTTTGGGTTTACACGATTTTATTTGGATTGACCTTGGGCCAACATCTACGTTTGAAGAATCATCATCACGACCTGGCTTCAGAGGCGCAGTGGGAATATTAGCAAGGGAAAAGAAGTAGGCAAATGCCAAAATTTACGCTTGGAACAATGGAACCTACATGTTTTAGGGTGGTTCAAAGAGCTTATCTGTGACATCCCGTATAGGGAGTGTGCACAACTCCTTGTCCTACATTAGGGGAATCCTGGGCTACCTTATAAAGCTTGAGTTTGCCTTAAGCTTCCGAGACGCGTTTTCCGAAGGTAATATGGGCGACCCTTGGAGGAACAAAATCACTGTGTGTCCAAAACGGATAATATTTTGTGAACGTTAAGCCTAGGTCCTTACATTATCCACCCCGAAATTCGGAAAAAGTACCCATAGAATACGTTCTAGGGTTAATTAGTTTTATCCTATTCATCCCGAAACCTGTACACTCTGCTTATATCTTTACCCATTCACCTACCTACTTAAAAAGGTCAGGAATCAAGTACTTGAATTGTTCGACCAGAAAAAAAAAAGTACTTAGAATCTATTTTGACAAGGGTCTTGAACAAGTTCCGGGATGTTTGCCGAGTATACCTAACAGGTAATTTTAAATTTTCAATGCATCAAGTACACATAATATGAGACATATGGCACGTTAGAAAATTGCATACTTTCTTTAAAAGAGTTCTTAACCAATGCCCAAGATCACTTTTTTTTTTTAACAAGATCCTTTTCAAACTATTCAAAAAAAAAAATATTTATTGTTTACATTGGGAGTTTTGTTTGTTACTCGTTGTCTACTTCATTTGCAAGATAAAATTTACCCATCTTGTTTTTTTCCACACGTCTTGTGTTGGTCTCAACTCCATGGGGGAAAACCTAACGGTGAACATATTCAGCTCACCAACTTTCCACAGATCACGTCGAGGATTAGAAATTAGATTAGAACGGGAATGAAAGTCAATGCAAAATAATCTTTTTTGGGTCCGGTCAATTATCGCAACTGACCCTCTAAAGTAAAGGGGGGCCCTATTGGCCGAGAAATCCGTAATCACAAAAAGCCAAGTCGCAATCGCATGTTGTGAAGACGGCCACGTGTAGAAAAAGATCGATCTTGGAGGATAATCGGGTTTTAAGAGATGGCTCCTATCATGAATTATGGGCAGCATGATGTTAAATTCAGCAAGCGAATGAGCGAACTGATGTCTTTCTTCGTTTTTGGAAGGAATTGATATGACTGTGCATGTGGATTCAAAGGCACGGATATAACTAATGTTTTTCTATTGGAAAATATTTTCTCTCCGTTTGTTTCAAAAAGTAAGCTATTTAAAAAATATTTTCTAAAAAACAATTACTTATATCATTTAGAAAAATTAATCCATAAATAATGATCTATGCCTAATCATTTTCGTAGGTGATGAAAAAATTATTTATTCATTTTTTTAAGTAACAAAAATGATTATTTTTTGAAAAATACTTTTCAAATTGCTCATTTTCTATGAAACAACTAGAGCCAACCACAAAATATATTCGTGTCTTTTGAGGTTTCAGCTAAAATACTGGAAAATATTATCAATTTCCTTGAAAATGACTTCGTGGAAAGCATTTTCCAAAAATGTGACTTTTTCCGTAAAATAAAGGGGCCTAAATATAATCACAATTGACCTTAATGGATTGGCAGTTCATGTTCAATCGTGTCTAGTCTTCTCATTGAAAAGTACAATGTTTTTTCGTTGTTGATTGAGCACAAAAATTATGTATAGATTAAAACTATGTATCACTTTGATCTATTGCAAAATTGTCAAATGATCTTACTTAAACGTGTCAATTTGTGTCAGAATCATTGATGCTGGCACTATAGTGGTCAGCAAACAATCAGGATCCAACTAAACCAAACAAGACTATACCCAATTGACTAATTTTGAACGGTAACCGGAAGGTATTGGTCCAGTTCTCGATTTCAAATTTCTAAAACTAGCAAGTACCAGTTTGATTCCTAATTTCAGGTGGAAACCATCTAACTAAACCAATTGGACTTTACCTATTTATATAGTATAGATATATATTTTAATTGAAACTATCTCCCAGAACCAAGCCCAACTAACTAGGAACCATGTAGAGACAAATATGAAGCTAATGCTAATGGATCTAACAACTGTCAAACTGTTTCGTCTTACTTGAGACAGATATGAAAGTACTATTCACTAAACAGAGTACATGATATTCTACCAAATCCTTTTTAATTGATGTTAGTGCTCGGTAGGACCGGTGTTGACACTTGATTTTTAGCCAATTTTATTTTCAAAATTTTTTAGAAAACCCATAAAAATTCATAAAATTGAAAAAATCGACTTTGGGGACCTTGGTTTGGCCTAGGGAACCAATTTTGAGCAAAAAATAATTTTTTCAAATTTTCCACATTTTTCTGCATTTTATTTTTAAAAATTCATAAAACAAATAAATAAAAAGTGAGAAAATTGCAAAATCAACTTTGGGGACCTTGGTTTGGCCTGGGAAACCAATTTTAAGCAAAAACTAATTTTTCTTATTTTTCGCATTTTTAATATTTTCAGAAATTAGGAAAATAATAAACAATTAATAAAAAAATAGCGTTTGATGTCAGAAAATTACCAAAAAATAGTCCATATTTTTAATTTAATTTTCTTTCCATTTTGGATGAATAAAGTTTGAAAAATTAATTCTGAAATCTAGGGTTTCTTTGTTAATTTTAATTTTTAGATTGTTTAAATAATTCTAGAAATTCCATTTTTACGTTTTAATTTTCAATTTTACGTTTTTAGAGTCGTGTCATCCTCCTCTATTTTTTAAAATTAAAATCAAGTCCAAAGGCTCTTAAAATTGTCCAATTTCGCTAAAAGGACCAAAATGCAATTTCAGATTTTTTAATTTTGTCCCTAAAATCATTAAAAATGAAATTAAAAATCTTCTATGGACTAAATTGAAAATAGGGCGACATCACCTCCTAGATTTTGACCTTATGAATCCATTGGTGGTGTCAATTTTCGCAAAAAAGGACCGTAAGACTTTGGATTTTGCAAAATGGGTCCCCGAATCCATTTGAAAATTTGGGGTTTTCGCGAAAATACTAAAAATTGCCGGCCAAAAACACCATTTTCAAATAAATTGGATGCCCCTGAGTCCAATTTTGAGGTCAATTTTGACAAACACGGGCTAATTTGGGATTAATTTCGTCTTTTTTGGTCGGTCGGGTCAACCGGGTCGAGTTGACCCGACCCGGTCAACCCAGTTGACCCGTCTTCCCCAGAATCAAATCTGGTTCTCCTTCTCCCTCGCGCGAATTGAATTCAAAATTGGGGGAAAATCCCAACCGAGAGATCGGACGCGATTTTGGGAAGATTTGGAGGAGGTTGGACGGAGATTTGAACGGAATCAGAAGGAGACAATCTCGGGGAGGTTACACCGCTCGAATGGGGTTTAAAAGAGAACGGGGAACCTCGAGCTTGGTGACTTTTTTTTGCCAAAGAAAACGTGGACTGCAACTCGGAAATTAGGGCGATTGGAAGGAAATCAAAAGGAAAAAACACCTCCGGAAGATCATTAAGGCCCATTGGAGCTTGCCCGTATGCTCCCCGAGCTCGCCGTTGCCGGAAAACGTAAGTCCCGAACTCAAGCTCAGCTCGGTGCTTCAATGGCAACTTTTTTAATTTGGCCATGATCCTTGCTCCTTTTGTGTGCGTTTTGCTCCCCTTACTTTCCTGATCACGTTCCTGTCTTTGTTTTGCATCGATTCCACGTCTAAACCCTGAGTCGAGACTTTAAACCCTAGCTCGTCCTATCTCGACTCAATTAGGCCAATCTGGCAACTTAGAGGTCAATCAAAACCCCAGGTAAGTCTTCTGACCTCCTCTTGGTGCTTTCTGTAGATTTAATTGAATAGTTATGATTGGTGCTGCTCGATTGAACTGCCATAGTCTTTCTCTGTGAATGCTTCGATTGCCATGTTTGAACCGATAGATCCAGTTGATTCTTGGGTATGATGATCGGGAATGGATTAGGTTTCGATTGGCGTCAGAATTAGTTCGATCGGCGTCGGTTTCACCGTTAGATCGTCACCGGCAAACCATGACCGTCCGCTCAGGGGCGGCTCGCGGAAGAAGACGATCCCAGTCAACCGTTTGACCTGGTCAATGGATGACGTGGCGCTGACGTAGAAACCCATGTCATTGGCCACGTCAGCATGTTGACCTGGTCAAACGCTGACGTGGATGACACGTCAGTTGAAATTAAACAAATAGGATATTATAATATATATTGATCAGACGGTTAGGGTTAATCTGAGGTTCACTCTCAGCCGTAGGGTTAACACGAAGGATGGGTGGTCAGGATAGAGACACGTGGGTCATTTTTTGCCGTAGGATCATAATTTAGGCGAGAAAATAAAGAAAGAATAAAAAATATATAAAAACAATTCAAAAGAAAACTGATGCTACGTCGTTTTGGCGTCGGGCTAGAATAATGGGCCTAGGTAGTGGGCTGGGTCCATTTGACCTGGTCCGCATAACCTTATTCAGAACAAAAAATAATAAAAAATCCAAAAATAATCAGTTTTAGGATTCAGTTAATAAAAATAATAAAAATAATAAAATAGAAAGTTAATATACGGTGTCGTTTCGGGTCCGAGCTTTAGGATTCAGTTTAGGTTATTAGGCCGGGTCAACCCGACCCGGTCCGAAAAATTAGAAAATAAACAATAAATAATAAACAAATGAATAAAAAAATAATCAAATAAAAACACAAAATAGAATATAAAAATGTAAAAAATATATATAAAAAGATTCTAAAAATCTTATAAAATTTTAGAAAATTCGGAAATAAAAAAATAAAAAAAAAATAAAAATCAATATAAAAAACGTAAAAATTCGTAGAAACCTTAAAAAAAATTAGAAAAATTGTTAGAACATATAAATTTTTTTTAAAAAAAATTAGGAAAAATATTATGAATTAAAAATAAAAATTCCAGAAAATATAGAAAATATTCTAAAAATAGGAAAACCCCCAGAAAGACTAAAAAATGGGAAAATTTAGGAATGATTGGAAAATAAAAAATAGTAAAAATTTGTGAAAATTCATAGAAAAAGACTAAAAAGGATCATTAAAATTCATAGAAATTTTAGGAAAATTCGAAAAATTTGTTAGAAAACATAGAAAATGTTTGGAAAAATAGGAATAATCTAGAAAACCAAAATAAAATCTAGAACAATTTAGGATAGGTAAGTCCATCTGCATGAATACCTTAGACTTTTAGAGCCTGCCTTACTCAATCTCGCCTGCATGAATTCCTTAAATTAGGAAGCCACTCAACTTAGGTACCGAAAGGGCGTCGATAGTAGTAACGACGTAACTAAGTCCCCGAGTTTAGATCTCTGGTTTTCGTAGGATCGAGCGATCTCTCCCAATCGTTCGATAGGGTTTTCAGTCATACCCTCCAATAAAATGATTGGTCGTGACTCCTATGGCATGCACACTAATCACATGTCACCCGACCACACTAAGGTCGACCTCGATTCAAATTTTCATGACGCAATTTGATATGGGCCTGGGAGGGCTCTAGGTAAGCCTAGATACCAAAAATGGGCTTAGCAATCCATTAGCTCCCTCGGGAACCCGGAAAATTTCGGGAGGGTCGCGACAAACTGGCGACTCCACTAGGGAGTTAGTTTAACCCATTAGAGGATTTGAGCCGATTAAAAAGTTGGTTATTTTCTAACATACTTTTTTGCAGGCGCTCTTGAAGGTGAGGTAAGTCCACTAACAATTTGTTAAATGTTCTTGCAGATGGGAGTTATAAGGGGAGGAGTGATTGCTAACATGTTTTATACAGGGTTGGAGTTTGGGTTTGTTTGTTTAATTTCTGCAAATTAGAAGCGCTGTTTGATATCAACTGCTGTGCATGTCCTGCATACTTTGAGGATCACGACACTTGCACACACAAGCGCCTAAACCCAAGCCGCGAAACACTCTTCTTAGGTCGCCTTAGATAGGGATCAGTATGCAAAGCCCTAGCGTTTGATTGCGCCTGGGTTGACCATATTCGATCCCGCTCGCTGTCTGGATTAACGATTTTTCCCACTTGACGTTCGATTGCGCTTGTGGGCAAAGTCGTTGAATCAGACAGTGGGAGCCTTTTAGGTCCATACCCTGTCCCTCCTTTTATTTTATTTTTTAGAGTCAATTCCTCACTTGTCTCATGCGTATTTGAATTGGTCGGTTGGTACAACTAAAACCAAAACATAAAAGGGTCTGGTTGGTAAGACGTTCTTATTTTCACCTTATAACTCATTTCCGTACATTTTAATTTCTGTATACCATACATTTCATACATCATTTCATGAGTGTGTTATCATCTTGATGATTGGTCTGAAGGCCATCTTAGGATAGAAAGATAATTTTCTACATAACTTGAATTTTTGGATATTGTATTTCCGCATCCTTCTCGTCCCCTTTAGACTTGGTGTATTAGGGATCTTCTGAGATGTATTCGCACATTTTCCAACTTTTCTAGGCAATAGCCTTCATTCCAATCATTGAGAGATCTTAGCCAATTGCATAATTTCTTTGGAGAAATCTGGATTAAAACCCTCTGACTAACTTCTTTTGGTCAAGTAGGAATGCTTTAATCCTTATTTCACCAAGAGAAAATATGAAATTGGGCTAGTGCATTTACATTGAATCTTCATTATAACCCATGGTAATTAATTTTAGTATATTCTTGCATATTCATGATAGATGGGGAAATCGGATATTAAGATCATCCTAGTCCCACGTAAGGAGCTTACGGCGTGGTGGAGCCGTCTCAACCCAGATAACCAAGCCTATGTTGAAGAACGCCTGGGACGCTTAGTGGATCTCATCAAGGTCAACTACCAGCCCACCCTCATTCAAGCCTTGGCAAGGTTTTGGGACCCAAAGACCGTGACTTTCAACATTCGAGGAATAGGGATCACACTTACCCTAGAAGAGTATACAACGATCATCGGACTGGAGTTTAACGATCACATTGTGCAGCCGGCATTAGGGAAAGATTCCACCTTAGCCCTGTCCAAATTCCTGTGTCTCAAAACCATAGAAATTGAAAAGGTCCTCAAATCCAACTCTGGTAGGTTCACCCTCTCATTCCTATATAACAACTACTCCTCACTCCCGGTCGAAGCTGGTCTTAAACCAGCTAGAGTATTCATTCTTGCCTTCTTCGCTTTTGTCCTTTTCCCTACTTCCCAAACCACTTTTAATCCCTCCACAGTCCACATTGTTAAGCAAGCCTGCTACTGTTGGAATTACTCCTACATGATTCTAGCCGAAACCTTCCTTTCCCTAAACCGTTTTCAGACCACCCAAAGAGGTACATTCCAAGCATCCAATAGTCTTCTCTACATGTGGTTCATCTCGCACGTCAAAACCATTAACCTCCGTGTTGGATGCTACGAGATCAGCCGACAAATCCACCCACTCAGTTCCTTCCTGAAGTGTCAGTCCGCCGTCAAGGAGCTGTCCTTCAAGGATTGGAGGAAAAAACTAGAAGACCTAGAGCCGAAACAACTTCGCTGGCGCTTAATCTTGCCTAAGATCCTAGAAGCTCGCATCACAGAAGTACATGGGGACCCTATCCCTTCACTAGGCTGCACGGGTGGAACCGCCTATCCTATTAGGGTGGCAAGGCAATTTGGTATGCTGCAAGAAGTCCCGCCGGCAGTACAACCAGGGGTCTTCGCCTTCGACTTACCACGAGGTGAGCTTACTAAGGAAGCAAAGGCAGCGTACCAGGCCAAGATCGACCTCATCATCCACACCTTGAAGAACTCCCCACTGCAGAATGTAGAATGGCCAGACTACCTAGATGATGAGATGAATGTCCATCGAGCATCCAAGGACTACATCAAGTTGTTCAAGGAATATCGACAATCTTTCGTAGAGCCATACATACCAGACTACATCATCCCGCACCTGCCTAAAGTGGAGCCATATGTACCAGAGCACATGGGACCGCTGCCGGCCGAGGAAGATGAAGACCTGTAGGAATGGGACCTGGAGGAATCGGAAGACAGCGAGAATCCCTTAGCCTCCAAGTGCTATCGGACAGAATAGACGATTTCCCTACTTAATTTTGCTTCTAATTGTAATAGGATCATGACACTTTCATATATGATCATCCATCATCGTTTTCTTAAATTAAGTAAGTACCATGGGTCATTCACTTTCTTGGTAGCATACTTATGCCTGTTCAATGAGTAGAAAGACCGTTTGCATGAGGCTAAGGCTCATGATCGAGTCTTTCCTCCCATTAACCATGTATGAACATAGTATTGAGAAGGTTTTAAATTTCTACACTCTTACTCCGCTCGCAGATCCCTGACTCCGTATCTTTAAAAACCAGGTGAAATTCTGTAGTCACGAAAACCCGCAGTAAGACGCGAAAAATGGTTGAAGAACTGACTTCCAGAGTGACCGGCCTCGAGGATCAAATCAACTTGATGGCCGCCATGATGGCGGAAATGAAATCAATGATGACTACGTAAGGGAAGGCCCCAGTTGCACCCGAAGTTAACCCCACCACTTCAACTGACTCCGACACAAATCAGACTACCGGCATTGAATCTGAGAAGGACGTGCCCCATAAAATCCCTATGTTCGTAATCGACCTGGAAAAAGAGAAGAAGGAAAGACCACTGGCTAAGACTGAAGAGGGCGCGAGGAGACTCGCAAAAATCGAAGGATGCTTGAGCAACCAGGGTTACGAACTGGCCAGGTTCGACAAGATCTCTCCATTCACCAAGATCGAAGTCCCAGCCGAGTACAAAGAGTCGGAGTTCATAAGAAAGTACGACGGGACAAGCTGTCCCTGGGCTCGCCTGAGATATTACCTGCGCAAGATGGCGCACTACTCGGACTACGTCCCATTGCTAATGAACATCTTCCAGGAGAGCTTGTCAGGCGCCACGCTGGCCTAGTTCATCGAGCTGGACATGGAGGAATACGATAGCTGGGAGGATCTGGTGGAAGATTTTCTACACCAATACAAGTTCAACACGGCCACGGCGCCAATCAGGGAAGATCTGCTGAGAACCGTGAAAGGAAGAAGCGAGACGATACGCACCTTTGCTCAAAGGTGGCGGGTGACAGCCACTCAGGTTAAACCGGCCATTCTGGAGGAGGAGCTGGTGGACTTGTTTTTGAAGACCTTGCCGCTCGAGTATTTCGAGAAGCTGAACACGTCGGGCCCACCTTGTCAAGGTGGTGGAACGTCATGAGTGGGCGCTGAGGGAGAAGCGCGTGCCGGAACCATCGATTAGACGATCCTACCTAGCTATGAGAGAATGGGAGAACGTGGGAGATGTTGCGTTTGTACCAAACCCCCCGAAATTGAAGAAGTTTCCAGAATCCACCCCCACTCAAGGTGGGACGTCAGGATTGGCCCCAAAGAAATTCGAGGCCAGGAAAAAAGCTCCGCCATCATTCACACCACTCCCTCATCCGCTGTCAAAACTACTGCCCACGCTGTTAAAAGGGCATCTGGTCGCCAAAGAGCCTCCAATACCGAACCCACCAAGGTTCCCTAGGTTCAACGAGACCCAGTCGTGCGCATACCACATGGGGGAAAGGGGCACAATGTGGACAATTGTCTGGTGCTCAAGTACAGAGTTCAGGCGCTGATAGATGGAGGAATTCTGGAATTCGATAAGACGGAGCCGAATGTGCAACAGAACCCTTTACCGGATCATGGCAGAATCAACGTCATTTGGGACGACGACAACACGAATGAGCTGGAATGTGAGGCTGGTATGACTAACGGCGACCATTCGAAGATCGACCTATTCTCAAACGAGTTCAAGGTGGAGACCGGAGACGGAAATCTGGGAGAAACCTTACGTGAACGCGAGCCTAACGAAGAACGTGCCATTAAAGAATCTGATAAGGAGTCGGACGACGAGGACGCCCGTCGCAAGAGGGCGCACGAGGCCGATAAGAAGTTTCTACGGGAGGCCTTAGAGAGAGGAGATATAGTAGACACCTTGGGACAGGATAGCGGAGGTTACAACTACCGGGTGCTTTATTCTGTCCCACCAAGCTTTTTCATCAAGACTGAGGAGATCGTCCCTAATGGGTGGGGCGGCATGGATGACCCTGTTAACGAAGAAGAAGCAGTGATTGAAGTGGATGAAACAGCCTCGACTTAGGTAAAGGAGGAATGTGATTTGGGAACTCAAGAACGACTCGCCGGTTTAGAGAAAGGTATAGACGGTCTAATGGCTGAGCTCTCAAGAATGGCGGAGAACATACGGGCGCCGCCCGTAGAAGAGAAGTACCAGATACTAGAACTGAGGAAAACCATCGATTGGCAAAATAGAAGAATAGCTGAATTGGAAGATCAGTCCAAAGACCTAGCCAGCATCGTGCGTGAGTTGAAGGCAATCGTTACCCGAGAAGGAGGGCGACATCGATCCAACCAGTCGATAATGTTCCCACACAAGTTCGGAGGGGAAGGCTGCCCCTTGAACCACATCTCCTGCTACCTCAGCAGGATGGCTGGTCATCATGAGGACGATCAGGTCCTCATCAGCAACTTCGAGCGTAGCCTAATCGGCTTGGCTCTGTACTGGTATCGCTTGATCGACCTCAACTGGATTGTTGATTGGGAAGATCTCGAAAGACAGTTCATATAGCGATTTGAGGCCAACGTGAAGTCCATAGTCGGCAAGGACGATCTGACTCACGTTACCATGGAGGAGGGCGAAGGGTTCAAGGCATTTGCACATAGATGGGAGGTGTAGGCAAGGCAGGCCTTACCTCCACTAACTGAGAGGGAAATGCTGGAGCTATTCATACAAGTCCTTCCCCAAGAGTATCTCGAGCGTATGAACGCATACAGATTTCAGTCTTTCGATCATGTGATAAGCATCAGAGTGAGGCATGAACAAATCCTTCAAAGGAATGAACTTGAAAGCGAGAAGGACCCTGACTGGGCTGGTGCTTTTACGAAATCGGTGCAGCCTAACGATTGCCGAGGGCAAAACGACTTTCCACTGGAACCGATGAGGACGACACTAGGGCCATGGTACCGTGATTACGGTTCAGACCACATCGATGAGGATGAGCTGATCGCGATGATAGGAACGAAGGCCCCTTTCGTGATCAAGTTAGACGAAGTAGACAAGTGTGAAGACGTCAAGAGTGGTTCTGCGAAGCGCGTGGTGATTTCCCTATCCAATCTGGAGTTAGGAGATTGGAAGATGCAAGGAGACATTAAAATCGAGAGAATCGTGATAAAGGTCCCTCCGCCAGCAGAATATGATCCCAAGGCTGTCCCTTGGGACTATGGGATCGGAGAGATTGATGCGGTCATGAGGTCCGATAGGTGTTACGCTCCGAGAGAAGGGGAGCCCGAAAAGAGAGAGGTATCAAAAGAAGATGCAGAGAGGGCCTTGTCCATCATCAGGACAAGTGAATTCGAAGTAATCGACCAGCTGAGGAAGATGCCAACCCAGATATCGCTGCTCGACCTATTTATCAACTCAGAAATACATAAAAGTGCGCTGATGAAGGTGTTGAATGAAATACATGTGCCAAAAACCATCAACGAAGTGCAGCTGGAAAACTTTGTGGGGTCTATTCTACTGAGGGATCAGATATCCTTCTCAGACGAGGACGTTCCCGTAGACGGGTGGACCCATAACAAGGCCCTGTATATATCGGCGAGAAGCCACGGCAAGCAGATCTCCCACGTACTGATCGACAACGGCTCCGCGTTCAATATATGCCCACTAGCTACGCTCAGAAACTTGGGCATAAACGAGGAGCTTATTCGCACTTCCAAGGCCACTATCAGGGCCTTTGATGGGATGAGGAAGACTGTAGTTGGTGAGATCGACCTAGACGTGTTCATTGGACCCGTAGAATTCTCCATCGGGTTCCAAGTTATGGACCTCCTGAGCGCCTTTGGGCTTCTTTTGGGCAGACCGTGGATCCATACAGCGGGCGCAGTACCCTCGAGCCTGCATCAGAAAGTAAGATTCGTGGTCAATGGGAAGGTGATAACGATACGCGGAGAAACAGACTTGGCGGCATATCACAGGAGTGCAGTCCCGTACATAGAGCCGGAGCAGAAGGAAGATGCTAGCTACCACTTTCTTGAGTTGGTGGCCGTTACACATGCACCTGTCGGGGTCGAGAGGAGAGTTCATAAACCTTCCTAGTATACTTTGGCTCCTGGGAAGATATTGTTGGCACATTTGTTCTCGGGCGCGGGCTAGGAAAGAACGGCCAGGGAATCCGATCGCCACTGCAGTTAGACGTAAACGAACGACGGACAGGTTTGGGGTATACCAGTAAGTCTAGTGGGAGTTTCACTTCTAGAGGCCGAGGCCGAGGCCAGTATGGAGGCCGTGGAAGCCAGGGAGGCAGAGTTGGGCTGTCCATAGGCTTCGGAGCTTGGAAGGGGAGAGCTAGCATGATCAACAGCCCTTTGGACCAGTATTTCTTTGGACGCCCCAAGATGCTGGTAGACGAAATGATCCAGAACACAGTAGAACCGGACTTGTCCAACTCGTTCTTAGAGGACACGGTTAATGTCGTCATCGAAGGACTCGAGAAGGAATCTAACCAGCCTAAATAAAGAGGTCCCTCTTTCCCTTATGCATTTTAATTCATGCATGTTGTTTTCATTCCCAGGCAATGCATTTCCCTTTCAATCCATAAAAAATATATAAAAAAGAGAAAAAAGAAAAAAGAATGCCCTTGGATCTCGGACCGTCGATTCAAGTGGTGCATGCTGTAATGCGGTCCATTTTCTAATAAAAACCCCATGAATTTTGTTGGGGACATGTGGGATGACAAATCGGCCCAATGATGATACTCGACTTCAAATTTTTGAAGCTTAATGGCTGATTTTCCACATGATCCTTTGTTTTCCCTAAAAATGTTAGGAGAGCGAGGGTGTCCGATGAAATGAGGACTAGTCTCCCTTCTCTCCTTTGCTTCTTTAAAAAAAATTCAAAATATTTTTGAAAAAATTCATGCATCTTCATTAGTATCACTAACATACTGACCATGCTTGTGACATTTCAGGTATGCCATCCCTCACATGCATAACAGGTTAATATGTGGCTTAGACTACAGTGATGACTTCTCCTACGAGATCGAGGAAGAGTGCGAGGATGATGCCAATGATATCAGAAGAGATTGGGGCAGATATGAGGAACATAAACCACTGACCGCAGATGACACTATTGCAGTCAATCTCGGAGATTCTGAAAATGTGAAAGAAGTCAAGATTGAAGGAAGGTTATCTTTGTCTGAGGCAGCTTGGTTTACTGAACTTCTCAAAGAATACCAAGACGTGTTTGCCTAGTCCTATGCAGATATGCCGGGGTTGGACCCAAGTATTGTCGAGCATTCGCTTCCGACAGACCCGACTATTCCCGCCAAGAAGCAAAAACTCTGACGCACGAAACCCGAATTATCTAAAAAGATCGAAGAGGAAGTGATGAAGCTGCTAAAGGTGGGATTCATTGAAGTGATCGCTTATCCTGAATGGGTCGCCAACATCATTCTAGTGATGAAGAAAGACGGGAGAGTCAGAGTCTGCGTAGACTACCGCGACCTGAACAAGACGAGCCCGAAAGATGACTTTCCTCTTCCACACATCGATGTCTTGGTCGACAGCACATCTGGGTATAATCAGATCCTTCTGAAGGAGGAAGACAAAGTGAAGACCTCGTTTATAATGCCATGGGGCACCTTCTGCTATAAAGTTATGCCTGTCGGCTTGAAGAACGCAGGGGCAACTTACCAAAGGGCTATGGTGGCTCTGTTCCACGACATGATGCACAAGGAGATAGAAGTGTATGTTGACGACACGATCGCAAAATCTAGACCTGGAGACGATCATGTCCAGATACTGAGGAAGTTATTTGAACGACTTCGGAAGTACATATTGAAACTAAACCCCGCTAAATGCATATTTGGAGCACGATCCGGAAAGCTTCTTAGGTTTGTGGTGAGCAGCCGAGAAGTAGAAATTGATCCTTCTAAAGTCAAGGCGATATTAAACCTTAGTACCCACACAACGGTCAAGGAAGTGAGAAGCTTACTGGGGAGACTAAATTACATTGCCAGATTCATCTGTCAGCTCTCCGATGTCGCGAAGCCATTCTTCAAGCTGCTGAAAAAGGGGGCCAAGGTGAAATGGGATTATGAATGTCATCAAGCGCTGGAGAAAATCAAAAGCTACCTTATCTCACCACTAGTTTTGGTGCCTCCCGTAGCGGGGCTCCGCTAACCTTGTACCTCACTGTTCATCAGGAATCCTTAGGAGCTCTGCTTGCTCAAACGAGTCCAGAAGATGGTAAGGAGCAGGCGATTTATTACCTGAGCAAGAAATTCACTGCATCAGAAATGAATTACCCCACGGTCAAGAAGACCTGTGTCGCGTTAGTCTGGGTGCTACACAGGGTGAGGCAATATACTCTTCATCACCGTATACAGCTAGTAACAGAGAACGACCCAATAAAGTACCTCTTGGAGAAGCCAACCTTGATCGGAAAATTGGCCAAATGGCAGGTTCTTCTGTCAGAATTCGATGTTAGAAGCTCAACTCAGAAATCTGTCAAGGGGCGAGCTATAGCAGATATGTTGGCTGAGGATGCCCAGGGATCCAGTGCCCCAAGTAATGAGAAGGCAGAAGATCGCATTTCTAATTTGTCTGAAGATAAATAGACGATGTATTTCGATGGTGCCGAAAACCTTACAGGATCTGAAACTGAGGCAATTCTTATATCTCCTGAAGAACAACATTATCCAGTTGCTGCAAAGTTGACGTTTCCATGCACCAACAACATTTCCGAGTATGAAGCTTGTATCCTCAGATTGCAACTGGCCCTCACCATGAAAGTAAAGAAACTGCAAGTATACGGAGACTCAATGCTGATCATCTTACAAACCCAAGGTGAGTGGAAAACTAAAAACTCAAAGCTCATCCCCTATCACAGGTTCCTAGAAGAAATGATTGAAAAGTTCGAAGAGATCGACTTCGAGTACCTGCCGAGAACCCATAATCACTTCGCGGACGCCTTGGCCACCCTATCATCCATGCTGTAAGTAACGGAATATCTAGACATCGAGCCATTAAGGGTCGACATCATCAAGCAACCGGCTTACTGTATGGTGGTTGAAGAAGGATTTGACGACCAACCATGGTATCACGACATCAAGAATTACTTGCTAAAGGGAGAATATCCTCCCGGGAGTTAGACAGGAGACAGAAAGTACATAGCCAAGATGGCTACCAAATTCTTCCTCAGTCAACAGACGCTATACAAGAAGTCATTTGATTCGATCCTGTTAAGGTGCATAGATACTAAGGAGGCGAACCTGCTTATGAAGGAGATTCATGAAGGGGAATGCGGACTGCACATGAATGACCACCTTCTCGCTAAGAAGATCATGAGGCTCGGTTATTATTGGATGACCATGGAGTCGGATTGTAACCAGCATGTGAGATCCTGCCATCAGTGCCAGGTATATGGGGACAAGATAAACGCCCCTCCAAATGAGCTTCATCAGATGTCTGAAGCCTGGCCGTTCTCTATGTGGGGAATCGACATGATCGGGCCAATCAACCCTAACGCCTCGAACGGGCATCGATTTATCTTGGTGGCGATAGATTACTTCACCAAATGGATTGAAGCTAATTCGTACTCCAACGTCACAGCTAGAAGCATTGCGAAGTTCATTAAAAGGGATATCATCGCGAGGTACGAGACGCCCTAGGCCATTATCACAGACAACGGGTCCAATCTAAATAATAAGGTGGTTGATGATCTATTGGACCGGTTTAAGATCAGACACCTTAACTCTTCTCCTTACCGCCCACAAATGAATGGGGCTGTAGAAGCGGCAAATAAGAATATAAAGAAGATCTTGGCCAAGACCGCTGAGAACTTTCGAGATTGGTATGAGAGGCTGCCATACGCATTGATGGCTTATTGAACTTCAATTCGAACTTCAACTAGGGCAACACCTTACTCTTTGGTGTACGGTATGGAGGCCGTTCTTCTTGTAGAGGTTGAGATCCCTTCCTTCCGAGTATTAGCCCAGACCGAACTTTCGAAGGCTGAATGGATCCAACAAAGGCATAAGCAGTTGAACTTGATTGATGAAAAGCGGCTAAAGGCTATATGTCATGGACAGGCATACCAAAAGCGGGTAGCTATGTCATTTGACCGCAAGGTGAAGCCCATAAGTTTTGCAGTCGGGGATTTAGTTGTGAAGAAGGTACTCCCCAATGTTTCTCATCCTGGGGGCAAGTTCATACCAAATTTCGAAGGTCCGACGTAGTGCAAAAGGTTTTAGCTGGCGGCTCTTTGATCCTCTTGAATATGGACGAGGAAGAATTGGCAAATCCTGTAAATGCAGATGCTTTCAAGAAATACTACCCTTGAATAAGACGAGGATTTGATCAGTTCTCGTATCCCAATCGTATCTGAGCCACATTGAGACCCACTATATGCATTTCATGTATACATGCATGCATTTGCATTACTCTTTCTTCGTTGAAGGTCCAAGAAAAATCCCCAGTAAAAGAAACAACTCGAACGACTTCACCCAAACCAAAGGATCATGAAGGAGAGGGATCCGCAAAACAAGTTGCCTATCAGTGCTCCGAGTTCGCAATCAAGGATAAAAGCCGTATCGTTCTAATTCTTAATGTGGGGATGGGCACTAACTCTCGAAACGTTTTATTTTTCTTAAGTACCTCCAGCCACTACGAATAGGTAAGTATCCCTTACACTAAAATTTTCAGTCTTGCCACGTCGTGATGATCAGTGAATCACACCATCGACGAAACTCGCAAGGTAACTTCATCTGCATTCTCATTTTAAAAGATTTTCAAGGCTACCCAGAAAACCTAATGCTTGCATGCATCATGAATCCCATGTGAGGGCTAATTTTGATGAAATAGAGATAAGTCTCCAAATGAGAACGATCAAGTTCGTCATGCTGGAACAGATCAAAATCCGAGAGGCCAGCCATATCCAAACACGTCCCCACGCACTTGAGAGAATGAGTGAAAGAAAGGCGAGATAAAAACCTTTGTCCATGAACGTAGAGACCATTTGCAGTGATTACATGAAATGAGAAAACGAAAAGCACATTCGTTTCTTTATCCTAAACACGTAATGATCCGCTGCGAGCCCATTTGAGCCTGTAAAGGGAGAATTCAAAAACAACCCTGTTAAGAACCACCCTACACCGGGGCAATTTGAAGGTTCATTGGTTGATTCCTAGGAGGAAGGATCAAGATATGACTTTATTGTGCTAACTTGCATCGACCTTTTCGTGGTAGCTTCAGGTGGAATCCCGCGGAAATCTGAAACATCAAAATGAAGGCGAGTAGTTCATTCCTCCATCCTACACACTTTATCCTTTGATAAGCCAATTTGAGCCTTCAAACCTTCATTTCTAAACCTAGTTGGTAATCACCTCCCTACACTAGGGCAATGCATGTGACTTACCAATAAAAAGAAAGGCACCTGGTTCAAGCAGGGCTAAAGCCCATCATGGAAGAAGAACACCAATGCCTGAAAACCGGTCGAAGAAAAATACAATGAAAATGTCAAAAGGCAATAGGGTTGATAAAAGCAAAGTGCTTGGTAAAAGCAAGGCCGAAGCCCTACATAGGAACAAAATCCATGATGCTCCAAATATAAGTAAAGTATCAAAAAGGGGACAAGATACAGATCTGACCCCCGGCAGTAATGACAGTTGGTAATGATGCAAAGGTGATCACCAACATATCGTGCCTCTTACCCAAAATGGCCTTTTCGAGCTTACCTTGAACCAATGTTACAACTTATCCCGAAAGCCTCTCCTGATTGAGACGTTTCAGATCAACACGGGATTTCACACGAGGAGCTGCTGCTTAAAGGAGTAAGTACAATCCGACCTCATCTGATCTTCGAAGTTCTTGACTTGTAAACCCGAAGAAGTTGCTTTTAAAATGTTGATTCATTTCTGAAAACCTCAAAATGTCTACCAATTGCGTAAGCCTTTGACCAAGCCTCCATTACGGTCCCTTAGAAGACCTTCTCTGATCAGTCAGGTTGTATACACTGCAAATGGTCCCGAAATTCTTGGCATATGTTTCGATGTTAATTTGGGTGTTTCTAGAAATCTTCCCCAGTGAGAAAGCAAAAATCTCTCAGAAATGAATATTGTGAGAAGTCCTCCCTAATAAAGGTACTCCAGTTGATATGACTGATCGAACTCGTCTGGTGACTTCAGATTTATTGATTCAAAATTATCCTAGCAAAGGATTTTCGATCACACATGTAGGTTGCAAGATTGTCTTGATTAACTATCTTATGCACCTTGCTTTTATTGAAACAAGTCTATATGACTCGCAGGGTCAAAACCCATGTTGAAATTCGCATATATCAAAATTCTTTCTAAACCTTTCATTCACCAATACAATGATCCGGGTTTGAGCTTCTGCAGGATTCCTAGTATTTTCAGATCCCAGAATGGCACCCTTCAAGATAAGATAATGTGGGTTTGAGTTTCAACAGGATTCCTGGTATTTCTAGATCCCAAAATGGCACCCTTCAAGATAAGATAATGTGGGTTTGAGCTTCTGCAGGATTCCTAGTCTTCCCAGATCCCAGAATGCCACCCTTCAAGATAAGATAATGTGGGTTTAAGCTTTTGTAGGATTCTCGGTCTCTCCAAATCCCAGAATGGCACCCATCATGGTAAGATAAATCGGGTTTGAGCTTCTGCAGGATTCCTGGTATTTCTAGGTCCTAGAATGGCACCCAAAGTCCTCGATATAGGCGTAAAAGCCCTTGATATAGGCACCAAGTCCTTGACATAGGCATCTCAATGGGGTGACCTACTATACGGGTCAAATCTTAATCAAATTTTAAATCAGTAGGTTTCTTTCATTATGAATCTACCAGGGGGGCGACCTACCATACGGGTCAAATCTTAATCAGATTTTAAATCAGTAGGTTTCTTTCACTAGGAATCTACTATGGGGTGACCTACCATACGGGTCAAATCTGAACCGAATTTTAACTAGTAGAATCCTTTCACTAGGAATCTGCCATGGGTTGATCTACCATACAGGTCCAAGTCCAATCACCTTAGGGTTTCCTCAAAACGAATCCTTAGGCCTTCATCCTGGAGCAATCACTAGCGACGCGAGGCAAGCAGGTAAGTTTCAGGTAACTGTCCTAACTCTTTCTTCTCTCTCTCTCCCCACATCAGAGTGAGCAGTATGAAATTTGGACTTAAGTTCTCAAAGAGAAAACTAGAGTTGGATGTCACGACTTTTCATTTTTCCCAGTAGAGTCGGTTAAATCTCAAGTGTCACCTTGTCTGTGAGAATGATCTCTCACGAGATCTCTCTCAAAGACAGACAGCTGTTGACACTTGATTTTTAGCCAATTTTATTTTCAAAATTTTTTAGAAAACCCATAAAAATTCATAAAATTGAAAAAATCGACTTTAGGGCCCTTGGTTTGGCCTAGGGAACCAATTTTGAGCACAAAATGATTTTTCCAAATTTTCCACATTTTTCTGCATTTATTTTCAAAAATTCATAAAACAAAATAAATAAAAAGTGAGAAAATTGCAAAATAAACTTTGGGGACCTTGGTTTGGCCTGGGAAATCAATTTTGAGCAAAAACAAATTTTCCTTATTTTTCGCATTTTTAATATTTTCAGAAATTAGGAAAATAATAAAACATTAATAAAAAAATAGCGTTTGATGTCAGAAAATTACCAAAAAATAGTCAATATTTTTAATTTAATTTTCTTTCCATTTTGGATGAATAAATTTTGAAAAATTAATTCTGAAATCTAGGGTTTCTTTGTTAATTTTAATTTTTAGATTGTTTAAATAATTCCAGAAATTCCATTTTTCCGTTTTAATTTTCAATTTTTACGGTTTTAGAGTCGTGTCATCCTCCTCTATTTTTTAAAATTAAAATCAAGTCCAAAGGCTCTCAGAATTGTCCAATTTCGATAAAAGAACCAAAATGCAATTTCAGATTTTTTAATTTAGTCCCTATAATCATTAAAAATGAAATTAAAAATCTTTTGGGGACTGAATAGAAAAGAGGGCGACGTCACCCCCTTGATTTTGACCTTATGAATCAATTGGTGGTGTCAATTTTCGCAAAAAAGGACCCTAAGACTTTGGATTTTGTAAAATGGGTCCCCGGATCCATTTGAAAATTTGGGGTTTTCGCGAAAATACTGAAAATTGCCAGCCAAAAACACCATTTTCAAATAAATGGATGCCCCTGAGTCCAATTTTGAGGTCAATTTTGACAAACACGGGCTAATTTGGGATTAATTTCGTTTTTTTGGGTCGGTCGGGTCAACTGGGTCGAGTTGACCCGACCCGGTCAACCTAGTTGACCCATCTTCCCTAGAACTAAATCTGGTTCTCCTTCTCCCTCGCGCGAATTGAATTCAAAATTGGGGGAAAATCCCAACCGAGAGATTGGATGCGAATTTGGGAAGATTTGGAGGAGGTTGGACAGAGATTTGAACGGAATCGAAAGGAAACAATCTCGGGGAGGTTACACCACTCGAATGGGGTTTAAAAGGGAATGGGGAAGCTCGAGCTTGGTGACCTTTTTTTGCTAGAGAAAATGCGAACTGCAACTCGGAAATTATGGCGATTAGAAGGAAATCAAAAGGAAAAAACACCTCCGGAAGATCATTGAGGCCTATTGGAGCTTGCCCGTACGCTCCCGGAGCTCGCCGTTGCCCGAAAACGTAAGTCCCGAACTCAAGCTCAGCTCGGTGCTTCAATGGCAACTTTTTCAATTTGGCCATGATCCTTGCTCCTTTTGTGTGCGTTTTGCTCCCCTTACCTTCCTGATCACGTTCCTGTCTTTGTTTTCCATCGATTCCGTGTCTAAACCCCGAGTCGAGACTTTAAACCCTAGTTCGTCCTGTCTCGACTCAAATAGGCCAATCTGGCAACTTAGAGGTCAATTAGAAGCCCGGTAAGTCTTCTGACCACCTCTTGGTGCTTCCTGTAGATTTAATTGAATAGTTATGATCGGTGCTGCTCGATTGAACCGCCATAGTCTTTCTCTGTGAATGCTTCGATTGCCATGTTTGGACCGATAGATCCAGTTGATTCTTGGGTATGATGATCGGGTTTTTGATCATCCTTAGCAATTGTTGACACTTGGTTTTTTATCATCCTTTTTCTTTTAAAATTAATAACAAAATCCATAAAAATTGATAAAATTGAAAAATCAACTTTGGGGACCTTAGCCAAGCCTAGAGAACCAATTTTAGCCAAAAAAATATTTTTCATATTTTTAGTATTTTTCGGTATTTTTTTCACCAATGGGAATAATACTCCTTATAATTTGATTAATCTCGGCAGCGGGTCTGTGGATAATTACATGAGCATAGAGCAATGGACAACCGGCCTCATGGACTGCGTGCAAAATCCACCCCAACGCCTTCATCGCAGCGCTGTTTCCATGCATGACTTTCGTGCAGATCGCAGATATACGCGACAATGGCCACATGACCTGTGTCACCAGCAAAATCATCTACGCTTTCTCATCATGCATATTGTCACGGCCATACCGTATGAAACTGAGACGGAGATTACAGTTGGTCGAGATCCCGACCTTAGATTACATCGTCCATTCATTGGTTAAGCCTGGTACTCTCTGTCAAGAATACTACGAGCAATTCCTTGGACTTTCTGCTATGTTTATTGCTGGAGTTTGACGAGTCGTTGCAAGAAGATATGGGTGTAAAGGTTGAGCGGGAGACAAACTTGAGTGGCTCCATATGAAATAAAAACAAAAAGAATGAGGAAGGTGAGAATCCAACGTGAAAAGATGAGAAAGGCGAGGACAATTGGTAGTGGAGGCCTTGGATGCTCTTCGGTGGGCCAATGCTCAGGGAAGCTCAACGCAAGGAGTCATTACCATGCTGGCCAGAGAGAAAAAAGAGACGGAGAGGATGAAAGGGGGACAGAGGAGCAATGAGGGCTCTTCTTCGGGGGGGTCACAGTCTGATATCCTCATTTTTTGCTCGGCCAGACCCTGGTCCATGGTCCAACTGCTGCTCCAACAGTACCATCCAGCTTCGCCGTGCCCCAAGCCCAACCGAGCGGTCGACTAAGCATCCTTTGTGCACCATTGAACCAAGCTCGATGACCTACCACTTGCTCATACCCTAGCTAAGACCACAGCCGGAGTTCCAGTGACATTGCCTTCAGGAGTGATGTTTGAGTTTCACATACTTCCAGTGGATGCAAGAGTTGTGGTAGAAGGGGGCACCATCATCGCGTACGATCCGAGAGAATCAGGTTTCCAAAGGGCATAAGTGTTGACACCTGATTTTTAATCATTTTTTCTATTTTAAATAAAAATTCATAAAAATTAAGAAAATTAAAAAATCAACTTTGGAAACTTGGGCCAAGCCTAAGGAACCAAAGTTGACCAAAAAATGATTTTTCGTATTTTTTAATATTTTTTGTAAAATACAAAAAAACTTGAAAATTAATAAATAATAATATTTGAGGTCACAAAAATATGTGAAAATAGTCAGTATTTTTCTTTTAATTTTCTCTTCATTTGGTCAAAGAAAATCTAAAACAAAATTGATTTGAAATTGGAATTGCTTTGTTAATCTCATTTTTTAGATTAATTGTAAAAATTGTAGGAAATTCACTTTAGCTTTATAATTTTCAACTTTTGCATTTTTTGGAGTCGTGACATTATCCTCTAACAGTCTAAATCTTTCAATGGCAAAATTCTGCATTCTTTAAGTAGATGTTAATGGCCTTGAGACTTTCCTAGAGAAAAAAAAAATTAATTATGGCATCGTCTTCAAGTAAGTTCAACCGATTATTTGGCAAAAAATATCAAGAGCAGTAAACGGGAAGCTGGAAGTGATCTTTCACGATTTTCTAGGAGGCTCAGACCTTAAAGCTTTTGAAGATCATCCACTTAATCATAGAGATGGCCATGCCCTAGATAATGCTAAAAGTAATTATGAAGCACGATGCGACCGAAAGAAAATGGCATGTGGAAACCCATAATAATTGCACCGAAAATAGGAGGGCTTCAAACTCTCTCTCTTGGGGTTTGTGGATGGGAGGATAATGGAAAGAAAGGAAAAGCGACTAATGAGGTGAGGAGAACACACGGGAGTCACGCACAAAACAAAAGAAAGAACCACCGGTAAAGGACACCTGATGAGTTCCACGAAAGCAATGCAAAGGTGGTGGGACAATATTTAGTGGGCATACGGCGATATTATATCTTCCAAGCTTTAGCTGGTGATGAGGTAACATTTGTCTTTACAAATCAAGTGGACGGGAGGTTTGTCCCAATGGAGACAGCAACTAGCGAAAAGATCAGGATAGGGCAGAGCAGGCTCCATCTAAAGTAAAATTTGAACCAAAAACCCCACGAAGGAACGATGAGCACTGGGCTCCTCTGGGAATCAACACCTTGTTCAGTCCAAGAGGACCAACCAAAAGTGGGTGCTGCCAAGAAAGTTGGTTAGCACATGTGGACTCAGTACTATACAGCTTTTCATGAGGTTATTCGTGGGTTTGATCGTAGTCAGGAAGCTAGAGCTCTCGTAGCTTCATTTGCAAAGAGCCATACACCAAGAGGATATTCCGACTGCTGTCCTGTTGAACTTTTTCTCAAAGAAGAGAGCAAGTAGGCACAACGAGGGATATAAAAGACGATAAGAGTTGACATAGGTCGTCAACCGCTAATGCTTTGCATGATGAAAATGTTGAAATCAGTAAGTGAGTGGAAGCGGCTTTGGGGGGACCCAAAAGGGAGAAAAGAGAGAATCTACTCATTCTCTCCTCCCCACTCACCGAAAGAAGAAGTGGACAAGGGCATACTCGAGAGAGGGGACCAAAAAGAAAGATTAAAGAAATGAGAGGAGGAAGAAGAAGAGAAGAAGCGGAGCTCAATGAGAGAAGGGGGGACGACTAGACCGACGGAGTTTATATCGAGTCCTCATCGGCCAAGATGCAAGAGGACTTAACTGAAAATTTTCGCTCAGATTTTGAAGATAGAAATCCTTCAGACTTGACGAGGCGGTTCGCAGATTAAGAAGGCCCAATCAACTCTCTGTTCATTCACACTTGAGAAGAACACCGTTCGTCTCCCTCGTGATGGCCCGATGTACGCTGCTGGCCTCTAATTCTTTCAACTCGAGGGGAGCGCAGGAGACAAGAAGATAAGTTTTGGTTCCCTTGGTTCGTTTATATATAAGTTAATCTTTGGTCTTTAGAATGCAAAGGCAACTCTATTAGGTCCTGTATTGAATGTCCATGAGGGGAGGTTATTTTTGTTTGTTAACTTGAGCTTTCGTGCCGATGCAGGAACAAAAGGGAATTGTTCAAGGAATCCTTTTGAGGCTGGAATACGATGATAGAGATGCAATTCTGCAATATCTTTACTCGAGGCCTGCATCAAAAGAAAAAAATCATGGGCTACTAAACTCAAAAGTGGTCGTAGCGAGGAGAACAGAGCAACACAGGATGTGGGGAAGCAATGGTGCTCTCTCAAATATTGGATACTGCAGGATGGCTTTCTATAATATATGCAAAGAGTCTCCTAGATGGCTGAATCATTGAACTGGATGGCGAAGCCAAGACCATGAAATGTTTGTTGAAAGAAAGATCATTAGCAGATAATCACTTGCCGGTAATAGTCCACCGAGAGAAGGACCTCGAAGTCACGTTATAGAGACTCAGAGGCCAAGGTGTTAGCCACCGAAAGAAGCAATACCCTGGATCTGGGGCTCATGGTTCTGCTGGTTGCAAAGCTCGAGAGGGACCAAGACGTTTCTCCTTACTGGAGTTCAGACTCTAAAGAGTATACAGGTGTCGCGACCCGAAAAATTATAGGTTTCAGGTGAACGGATTATCAGATTAATTAACTAACCTAATGCGGACTCTCCCAAGTCCTACCGAATCGCGACCTTGGGTTTTTATTTAAATGATTTTGAAATTTTGGTATTTGTTCAAACGAATTTAAGATTTGGAGTCGCCACTAATCGTTCTTAGTAGGTCGATTAGAAACCTAAGTAATCTAGCGGGAGAACTAAATTACTTCTACGAACCAGAGATTACAAGTTCGGAGACTTGGTTACACTAGTTGATTAAAACTAATGCCCTTTCGGTACCTTAATTTCATGAATATCCTATTTTGGCAACTCGAGCTTGGTTAATCCTAAGGCTCTAATGAGATGTTCTTTTTGTGTTTTCACTTTTTAAATGGAATGCGTGAATATATGGATATAGCATACAAATATAGCGTACTGATATGACATGCGTATGCAAAGACATATAAATACGACATATGACAAGACATGCATATATTACACTCGTACGCAAGTAAAGAATACAAGTATATGAGTACGAACATACAAGTACGAAAACGTACGAATACAACATATGTATACGAACATACGAATACGAATACATATGTGACATGCGAGTACAAAAACGTACGAATACAATATGCGCATACGTGAACATACGTACATGGACATGCGTCTGCAAACGCGTATGTAATATGCGTACAAATACGACATGCATACGGGGATAGATGAATACGAATACGTACATGATATACGAATGACATACATACGCGGATATGCGTATACGAGTACGTACATGACATGCGTATGACATACATATATGAGCATACGAATACGATATGCATACGTATATATATGAGTACGACATACGTACCTGACATGCGAATGACATACGTATGTGAACATGTGTATGCGAATACGTACACGACATGCGACGAGACATGCGTATGCGGACACTCATACGTAGGTATAAGAATACGGGCATACGAATATGAACATACAGATACGACATGTATATGTGACAGGAGTACGTGGATAGGCATGCGCAACATGCGTATATGAATGTGTATATGCTTCGATTTTACCTATGAAGGACAAAATCGTCATTTTGAAAATATCAGGATTGACCAGTCAGAATGGCCCGTCTCCTGATTTTTGGGATTTTTGAAGACAATTTGTCTGTGAGGGGATAAAACCCTCATTTTTCAAAAGAGGGGATAAAACCCTCATTTTTTAGAATTGTTTTTTTTAAATGAATATACATGGATTAATGACATATCATAATATGCATGAACTATACTATATGAAATGCAAATGAATGGCATTTTTTGTATTTTCAGTGATTTGATTTTTTTTTAGATTTTGAATGTATTATAAAAGAATGCAAAATCACCCAACGCAAACAAAGATGTAAAGAGAGAGCAGGTAAAGTAAAACTATCCTAAGGACAGTGAAAATAAAACCCGCAACTCGTCGGGTGAATAATTACAGATCAATTAAATAAAGCCCGAGACATGATCGGGAACACAACGAAAATGACCGGAATGGACATCGGTCGACCGCCATGGTTGGGCCGCACGGGTCTGGAATACATCAAGTCGGACCGGAATGGACATCGGTCACCCTCCAGGATGAATTTGAGTCTAATTAGTGTAAGTATGCAATAAACGGAGCTTTTGAAGAAAAAAATAAAAATGCTATTTTTTATTTTTTTTTTCTTAGCTTTTACTATTTTATTTTATTTTTTGAATTTTTGAATTTTTTTTATTTTTAATGATTTTTATTGACTTTTCGTTATTTAGTTTCCTTCAAAAATCCCCTTTTTTTTAATAAGGCCCAGTCGGTAAGGAAACACCCCGGCCCAACATAATTAGCTAGCCCAAATTCCTTATTTCCTCCCTCAGCCCAGCCGAACAGCCCAACCGAAAATCTCTTTTCCTTCCTCAACCCAAACCAACCGAGCAAACCACAACGGACACGAAAGGCCCAAGACGCAAGCCCCTGTTCATCTTCTTCAACTTCCGGCGCGTCTGCAACCGAGGTAAACGGCACCGCAGGCGTGGCCGGACGACCTTTCACCAGTTCAAGTCTCAGTCTCTCAACCTCGCTCAAGCTCTCGAGATCAACATATCAGGGGATCAAACTAAATCCAGACTTAGAACACGAGCAATCAAACTTACACAGAGCACATACGCGACGGTTCAAACACGCCGACCGAAGTATGATGGATCAACCAAACTCAGAATACATTCGATCAACCAAACTCAGAATACATTCGAATGGAGTTCAGGCGACTCACCTGCAGGTCCGATTGACCTGGTCTAGGCTGGCTTGAGCCAGGGAGGTCACGATGAATTCGGCGGAGGAGGAGGTCTCGGCTCGTACAACGCCTCTGGCCACACCCTGAGGTTCGCCAAATTGATGGACGCCAATCCACCGAGAGTACGAGACCCCTCACTCCAGAAGCAGTTGAACCGAGTTTAACACCGGAATGTTGTAGATCGAATTGAGAGTCCCTAGTTAGGGCGAAGGATTCCCAGATTGCAGTGCTTGATTTCGCGAGTTTCGTCCTCGTCGAGTAGCCATCCCTCTGTTCTAGAGCGAACGTTCCTGAGCTCTCTCACCGGAATCGTCTCCTCGTCTTGTACTTCGGCCACCGAGAGAAAGAGAGAGCCCATGTTTGCTTTTTTTTTTAGTCAAGCTTTCCCCCCCTCGTGGACATGGAGATGCCCCCCTCCATCAAGGATCCTCTCCCACCAAAAACCCTTGACCCGATCCCCTGTTCTCTACCAAGATCAAGATGATCAAGTTTTTTTTTTTCGCCTTCAAAGATCCCTCCCTTCAGCCACTTTTGCAACTAATTATCTTCAGTTGGACTCAGCTGACCTTCATTTGTCAACAAACTTTCACTGTCAGTTTTCACGGTAAAACTAGCTGGTTCATCATCTTCAATTCTGCCCTATCTGTCTACAGCCAGCCTCATCGACCCTTTTTGCCCTTTTCAATCTTTGCATTTCGTAAGGTTCAGGTACTGCCTTCTACCATCCGGTCAATTTGATCATTTCTTGCAACCAAAACTATCATGGCTGTATCGTCACCCACTAAGGATTCAGCAACTCGCATCTGTCGGCCCTTTAGTGCAACCACCTTCTCTCAGCTGCCCTTCTTTTGTTGGACAGCAACTAACTTCACCAGCAGCTCATTTCTTTCTCAACTGCCCTTGGATTTCCACTGATGTCCTTCTTGTGCTTCCTCTTGAACTTCAGCTAGTTTTTTTTGTTCTTTGGACAGTAGCTAAATTTTTCTTTGGCAGCAGCTCTTCAATCACTTTGGACCAGCAGCCCTCTCATCCAACTTTCCGAGAAAGGTTTAGGTGGTCCTCCATTCTCCCAGCTTTCATTTTTTTTATATGATTGAGACTGACCAGTACGAGACTAGCAATTAACTCAACAGTTGGACATGCACCGATGGAAATGGATTGGCAGTTGGACATGTTATGCTATTTGACCTTGCCGTTGAATGCCAAGGAGGTGATATCCACCAATCTTCCAGTCCTGAATCCTTGATACTACCGTGAGAATGTACAGGACTAAGGTTGGTGGAACAAATTCTATTCAAGTCCAGATGCATTCTCTGGTCAACAGAAGTGATTTCATCTAGACTTTGTCGCTCTAATTTAAACATCAAGCAATCAGAAACATGGTGGTAGTGAGCGAAAATGGATTCCTCTTCTGCTGTCCAGGTGACCTTCTTTTACTGAAGGACTGAGATGATTAGTTCATCTTTCTCGGTATTGCTTGCCTATGCGACCTGGAAAGGTTTTTGCAATCAGCGACATTTGCTGCCGTATCTCTTGACCAAATTGATTAGTAGATCACCTTCCCCTTTTTCCATGATCCTTTGATGAGACTAGGGTTTAGAACCTTCTGCCAATGACACAAGTACTAACAATCTGCCTTACCAGGGACACACGCAGCTATTGTCTTCTAGTTCTTGCCGTTGAACTTTTGCATCGTTGCAATAAGAAATCTCTCCTCTTCCTTTGTCCATCTTTTCCTTGTTGAACGCCTAATTGGACCACTTGGCTTCCATTCTAGAAGTATGTAAGCCGTCTCATTGTTAGTTAAACGACCCGCATCTTTTCCCGTCCAAAAGCCTTGATTCGTCTCTCTTAGTGCAACGCAGGATAGTCTAAAATTCCGCTCTTTGCACTTCTCATAAGCTGAAAGGGTCAAACCAACGGGCAAAGCACTTGAAATACACCAATTCTCATCAGCGACGCACTTGCCTTGGTTATAAGCTATTTGATTCAACTCCAAACACGCTCTCAACAAGCGTTTCTAAGTCGAAGCCAGTCCATGCACATGCCATGATGGAGTAGAGAGGCGTGAAACGGAAGTACGATCAGAGAACGCGCCAGCGACCGTACGGACGCGGATTGCGACGAGATCTGAAGATTCTTATAAAACTGGGGAGGGAGAGAGAGAGAGAGGGGGATATCAGCTCGTTCGATTCTAAAAGAAAGTAAATGCAAATTCAAGCTTATGACTAACAAATAGTTAAATATGCAATACATAAAGAATTATTTTTGTGAGAATCAATCCTCATTTTGGACAATGTCACGACTCCAAAAATACCAAAATCTAAAATTACGGATTTTCCACAATTTTTACAATTAATATAAAAAATGAGATTAACAAGGTAACACTTGATTCAAAAAATAAAATTTTTTATTTATTTTTATTTTTTGCAGATTTTTTTCAAAATGAAGAGAAAATTAAAATAAATAAAAAATGCTGACTCTTTTTTTTGTTCAAATTTTTGGGGCCTCAAATGCTATTTATTCCAAAATTTCAAATATTTTTGTATTTTTCAACAAATAATTAAAAATGAAAAAATATGAAAAATTATTTTTTAGTTAAAACTGGTTCCCTAGGCTTGGCCAAGGTCCTCAAAGTTGATTTTTTAATTTTACGAATTTTTATGGATTTTTTTATTAATTTTCGAAAATAAAAATACCGAAAAATATTGAAAATATGAAAAATTATTTTTTAGTCAAAATTGGTTCCCTAGGCTTGGCCAAGGTTCTCAAAGTTGATTTTTTAATTTTACGAATTTTTATGGATTTTTTTATTAATTTTAAAATAGAAAAGATGATTAAAAATCAGGTGTCAATAGCTGCCCCTCTTTGAAAGGAAGCTCGGTAGAGGTTCATTTCAAAGACGAGATGACACCTGAATCCTAATCGACTCAACATAATGAAATAAAAATAGTTGTGACATTCGATCTCCAATACTCCCGGTGTAAGCTCCGATCCAAACCCAGTTTGAGGAGGCTTTCATGCAGTAAGGGAGAGACAAAGATGAGGGTTTACCTGGCCCTTACCTACTCGTGGTATGGCGGCTGCCTGACACGCATGATCTACCGAAAATGGAGTGAGAACCTAAGGATCCGTCATAAGAAAACCTTAGGGTGGTTGAACTTGGACCCGTATGGTAGGTCAACCCTTGGTAGATTCCTAATGAAAGGATTCTACTGATTAAACTTTGATTAAAATTTGACCCGTATGGTAGGCCACCCCATAGAAATGCCTGTAAGAAGGACTTTGGTGCCTGTAAGAAGGACTTTTGGTTGCCTGTAAGAAGGACTTTGGTGCCTGTAAGAAGGACTTTGGTGCCTGTAAGAAGGACTTTTGGTTGCCTGTAAGAAGGACTTTGGTGCCTGTAAGAAGGACTTTGGTGCCTGTAAGAAGGACTTTTGGTTGCCTGTAAGAAGGACTTTGGTGCCTGTAAGAAGGACTTTTGGTTGCCTGTAAGAAGGACTTTGGTGCCTGTAAAAAGGACTTTGGTGCCTATAAGAAGGACTTTGGTGCATGTAAGAAGGACTTGAAATGGACCATTCCGTATTGGTGTTTCCAATGGAAGGGTTCCAAAGATGGCGTTTCGCCTAATTGGTGCCTGGTTTTCAGGACTTGAAGGTGGACCTTGCAGTATTGGGGTTTCCAATGGAAGGTCTCCAGAGATGGCATTTCGCCTGAAGTTGAGGCCGTATTGCTTTCTTGCGCAAATGAGGTCTTTGAGAAATGAAGCTGTACCGCCTTCTGGTGCAGGTAAAGTCTTCGAAAATAGGAGGCTATGCTGCATTTTTTGTGCAAGCGAGGCATGTTGAGATCAAGATCACGAGAGTTGGTCAATCATGATTTGATAAAGCTTGAGAACACGAGATTATATCAATCGTGAACTGATGAAGACTTCATGAGTGCATGTTGATCATGAGTCGCAAGGGTTCAGAAGACTTACCTAGATCTTCTGACTTAATGATCGAGGCATAGACAGACTGATTTGTTCACTGAATGACCTTATGTGCTACAATGGGTTTGAGCACCCAGACAATCAATAGAATTGAAAGGTTCAGGCTGAAGATATACTCACCTGAAAATGTTTGGCGAGCATTTGCCAACGGGGCTTGTTTGTTCAATAGCCTCTGGATGAATTTCGAGACCTCGGAGGGTAACTCGACTATCAGGAATGCACTACCTGTCAGACAGTGTCAGAGGTAACATGTGAAAGCATTTTTATCAATGAATTCATCGGTTCATGCAAAACCATTCAGTTGAGTTTTCAATGATTAAAACCGTATGTATATGCTCATAATGTGGATCATGCATGACTATACTATCGAGTTTGCATTTCCAATTCTGTTCAAGGAGGTTATCATGTCATGAATACCTCGAATGTAACCTGAATGGGGACTTCAGTCCGAAAGGGCTTTCTCTCACTCTCGAGAAAGGCTGTTTATCTTGATTGCAGGATTTGAAAAGAAATCACTCAAGCTTACCATTATCGCATTCAGCGAGGGTCTGAGTAATCTCGCAATTAATACGATCAAGCCGATCTAGAGGTCTTGATTAGGACCGTAATGTGGGCTGGGTCAAAGGCTTATCAAAGGGGACTCATTTCGAGTCAAGGCCATTGACAAAAAAAAAATCTTCATCATCTGCTCCGGGTTTACAAGTCAAGAACCTTGCAAAATGATAGAGAAATAATCTTGCTCGAACTTCTTCGAGCGAAGCTTAAAGTCATTCAACTCTTACATTAATTCGAGTGCTCTAATTAGAAGAGACTTATAAGGGTCGTAACGTAGGTCGGGATTTGGGTCTGAGAAACGAAGGGCTCGTTTTGGCTCAGAAAAATATATGAGAAGGGCTTGGTGTTGGTAATCATGGTAGTCTTGTCACCGATCTTTGACCTTCCTGAATTTGTCTTCAATGAATACCACCATTGGCTGAGGGGTGGTAGTTCTTTTACACTTTGCAAACTGACTTTTTGGGGATCCTTTTTTGGGAATTCTCAAAATATATGTTTGAAGTCAGAAGTTCATTACAGATATATGGGCATTAGCCTTGCTTTTGATAGGCACTTTACTCTTTCTGCCCGAGATTTTTTTTTGTTTTTTTTGTTTTTTTGTTTGTTTTTTTTTAGTAGCCTTTGCTTTTCTTACTCCCGACTCCCTTTTGTTTGGAAGCAGGCCCATTTCCTTTAGGCTATATTTGTCTTCCTTTTTCTTTTGTTTAACAATCTTGTGATTTTGAATTTTAGCAACAAGATGATTTTCAACAAATGATACTAGACATTACATGAAAGTCTAGCATATGAAATGGGCTAATTCGAGAATTCTCTATTGGCCCAATTTCTTCAATTCTGCTCCTTGGGGGAAGGTGTCGTCGTTACCTTGAAATGAGCACCAACATGGGCTTGAGAAATGAATTTGCAGGCTCAATTGGGTTATGCAAAGGATGAGTGTGTAGGATAGAGAAAATAAATGCTCTTCGTCATCCTAAAGCACTTGAATTAAAATTCGAGTATCATGCAAAGAAACACTAGAAGATTGATGTTAGTCCAAGCAAGAGAATTTCTAACCATTTATCTCATGATATTGTTGGAACTACCTCTGTTTTACCCCCAGTGTGGGGTGGTTCTTGACAGGGTTATGAAATGAAATCACCGTTCAAATGGGTTGTCAATGGTTGCCTGAAGTGTTTGGAATGGAGAATGAATGCCTCCTTCACTTCGACTATCGTACCTTTTGCGAGAAAACCCATTGCCTTGGAGAATGCAGAATCTGTCTACCGCTCAACTCACTGTGGATTAAATACAGGACGTATGTGGAAATGGCTTGCATTTCATCGTCCTGTCATGCCCCATTCTGTACATTCGATGCATCGTGTACAGTTTATACCCCCAGTCAAAATTGACAAATTGAACATGCAGAACAGTCATGCATAAATCATGGAATGTGTCAACATCATGCAAATATGGAAATACAATGTACAAGTATGGAAATTGCTCCTGGCTGTGTGGGCGGATCAAACACGTTGGGGGCCTATTCCCCGAGTCGAGGAGTAGCTTGTTTCTGGTTTTGTCTTTTTTTGATCCAGGGTTCGCCATCGATTTCTCCTATTTCATCAGATAGATCGCATCAGGCGATCATAACTTGGCCTCTTGGGGCTATTTTCTTTGACGTATCAAATGTTAGTTTAACATTTCCTGTAAAAAGGAAGGAGACATGTTAGCCAGTATCAGAAATGATGGACTAGACACGATACTGAGTTACCCTTGAATGCTTCGCGCAACTCCTTTACCAGTTTTACCACTCGGGATTTTCTCCGTGGGTATGTCAAGTTGGATATTTCCTGTCAAACAAAGGAGGAGAAGACGTATTAGTCAGTATTAGAAATGATGAATTGGACACGGTACTGGTTCACCCTTCATTTTGAATGCCTCGCATGATCCCCTTATCAGGTTCGCTGGGTTGAGCTTCCTTCAACTTTCGTGGGCCACTTCACCATTAGGGCCAAGATCGTGACAAAATACTGACCTTGGTATTGCTCGTCGAGTATTCCTGTTTCTTTCTGCAAAAAGAAATGCGAGAAAAAGTTGTTTTATTTATTTACAATACTTACAATATTTCCATCCTCGAGGATCGAACTCGGGACGTCTCGGACCACTGTCATTCCCTATGCCATCTGGTCCACAAGACCGCAGGCGCTCATGGAGGCTCCTTTTAAGTGTTAATCCTTGAAAAGACGCGGTCTTGCACTAGACAGTTTCACGCCGCAGTTCTTTTCAAGGCAATTTTCAATCCCCTTCTTTGAGATTCTTCGCGTCCTTCGCCTTTTTCTTGTTTGAAGTCTGTCATTCAGTGATAATATCCGCGAATTGATTTGCCCCCAGTTTTGTCCAACTAGAGAATTTCGTTTCTCGGGTCGTTTCGTAAATTCCTGAAAACAGAAGGGATCTAATTTAAAGCTGGAGCAATTTGAGGGTAAATTGAAACGATACTACTTTACCCTTCAGGTTTATGCAGATTTTTACTCGCCATCAATTCGTCGCGAGGTGGGTGAGGTGGCGGATTCGAGCATTTAATAGGGAAGTCGGATCATTACTCCTTGCTTTTACATATTACAAAAGCAGAAAAATATATCACGCAAGGGAATAAAACACATTCACTCATTCAGGATCAATTCTGCTTCCTCTGCAGGCTCTCCCATGATCAGCTGGCTTCGCTCCAGATCTAGGATGCATTGGCCATGTTGAAGGACCCGTGATCTCAGCTTCGAAATACAGACTTCTTGTGCATATTACAGTCCCAGTGCTTCATCAACATTAAATTGGTTGATCATGGCGGTGAGTTCATCCTCAATGCCGCTTGCCTGGTGGTGATACATCTCCCCTTCCCCGGGAGGTATTGACGCTGATCCAGTAGCATTAGTCTTTTTGTACCCTGCTCCAACAGAACTCGATTCTGTTATAAATTGGTCTAACTCGCTTCTCAAACACGCATTTTCAATCCTCAGATCATGCATTTCATCGAAGGCGAGGAGGAGGCTGTTGCAGTTAGGGCAGGTGGCGGAGCCAAAAGCCTCTTTATACATCTTGTTTTCCGCTCGGAGGTTTTCATTTTCAACTCTTAGAAACTCGGCTTCATTGTGCTCATGACGAGTCTTCATTCGAGTTCGCCTATTTTGAAACCAGAACTTGATTTGTGAAGGTTCAAGTTCTAGCTCTTGACTTAGTTCCATTTTCTGTTTGCCGTCTGGCATAGGACATGTTCTGAAGAAATCCTCAAGCCTTTGTACTTGCTCCTTAGTATGGCGACGGTAACGCTTCTTTTGACCCTTACCGTTGTTGTCCTTATCTTTACTGAGATCTTGGACGTCGTCGGCGGAAGGGCCAAGCTCCATAGGCTCGATCCCAAACATGGTTTCAAACTCTTCCTCTCCCATATTCAGCAGGCAACGATAGCTTTCGGAAGTATTGGGTTGAGACATCTTCGATTTGGTCGATGATTTCTCAAGGTTTACTATATCTTTCTGTATTTTCACTCTCTCTGAACCGTGTATGCTTTAAAACTCTCTTCAACGTATGAATAAAGATTATCAGGAGGATGTCTCTTTTAAAATTTGGCGTCGGCTTAGCATATGTATCGCTTCTCCCGAGAGTTCTGTCTTTCTCAACCTTTCCTGCGTGTTTCTTGCTTGGCTCGTCTTTTCTCACCTCTTCATAGTGGTAGGGTCCCTATCAACGTTTCTACCGTCGATTTGATGGCGTGTTCTCCTATAAAAACGAATCCCATTTTCCTTGTCTCCCACCCAAGTCACCTTTCTTTTTTTTTTCAAAGTTGTGTCATCCTGTCAAACTTTTGGCAGAGATGTCTGATTTGCTTGGCTCGAGATTGGAGACGAGTAGCAGAGGTGATGCTGATAGGGAATGGTAGATAGTAGAGACTCTCACTGCAAAAATGAAAGGGAATGCGGCAGTATATGTTCTTCATATTCTAGAAAAATTGGAACGATACTGTTTTACCCTTGTATGTACTTCCATTGAATTTGAATTGAGGAAGTTCCTTCATTTGGATTGGATTGAATTGTATGTCCCGAGTTGCCCTTCACTTTGAGCTTGCCACATAAGTGCTTTGCTTAGTTGGGCCTTGTTTTCTTTCGGGTTGCTTTGGACCATCATCATTTTTATGCCATCGGGTCCGTGGACCGGATGGCTCCTTTAATTTAAAGGTTACCTTCAAGGCAAATGAGTCCTATCGCATTCCATTGGGTCATTTCATTTTGCGACACTCTTGAGGCAATTTGCAGTCCCCTGGGTGAGAATGGAACAAATCCAATTTAGCATTTTGCGACGATTGAGGGTAAACTGGAACGATACTCAATTACCCGTCTTCGAGCTCGCCTGGGCTCTTCGCTTGAAATTTCCCTACGTGAGACCATTCAACATTACTCATTATGGCAGTCAGCGACGTTGCCACAAATTGATCCACCCTGAGTCTAGCATAAAAAGGGATTCACGCATTCGACGGGATAAAAAAACAAATTACCCCATGCCCCTGAATTAAATCTAGACACCTAGAAAGCTGGAAATATCACACGCAGGGGAATTAAGCATGAAGTGAAAGGTGCACTTGTTCAAGGTCAGTTCTGCCTCTCCTGCGGCTCTTCGATAATCAGCTAGTCTCATGCTGGTTCAGGCATGAATGACCGATGTTTGAGAGTCCCTAATCACTGGCTTCCGACCATGGCTTCAGATGTCTGTCAACCTTAAACTGGTTGACCAGGGCAGTAAGCTCATCATCTGGGTAATCTCTTGAACCTTCCAGCAACTGATGCTCGAATTGGGCATTATTGTTGGCAAATGCTGGCGGTAGATTTCTCTTATGGTCCTCGCCATGAGCAATTTGACTTCTCGAGCTGAAGTCTTCATCATTACTCCAGAAAGTGTGGGGATCACCAACTGTCCTGCTGCCAAGAACTCCTTCCATTCGAGGATTAGAGAAGTGGAAGTGCTCAGGATAATTTCTTGTCTGATTCTCTGGCTGCGCAGGCGCGCTGATCATGGGATGAATTCTAGTCACGGGTTGGTGCTCAGACCAAGGAGTTTGAATATACTGCCCCTGCGGTCTATACTCTTGAAGAGCATTAGGGTGATTCTGGGGGATACTTTGATTAACGCCTAGAGGATTGATGGCACGGCTACTGGCTTGGTTGATGATGGGAAGTGGCTCGCCCCATGCTAACCTGCGAAACTTATGGTGGCGAGGAGACTCGTCATTCAGGCTTGGATCAGTCCCGCCTTGGTTTTCTTGATTCTGAGCTGCATTTTGTTCTCTCACCCTTTTTCTGTACTTCTGAAGATGACTCGAAACATTTGCTTTAGTGAGTCCCTCTACGTTCATAATTTCCAGTATATGTTGCGGCCGTGCCGAATCGATTCCTCCTGCTGAACTGCATTAACAAATATACGATGCAGCTCGGGAGACCAACTCATCTTCTTTCTCCAGTTGCTTGGAACAAAATTGAAGGCTTGATGCTTGTTCTCATGGTCGTGCAATTGCTTCCTTACCACGTGCTGCCATATGTTTTGAAGCATCAGAACTCTAACTGGTTTCGTTACGATGTTTTGGGCCCCATTTAAGACAGCCTTCATTATGGCTTGCTGATCATCGCTTGCCGATATTACGAGGACTGGCATGTTTAATTTAGAACTGATGACTTCCAAGAGAGTGAAAACATCCATGTCAATCCCTACCATGGCGGTGAGGACGATATCAAACTGGTCACCACTCCTCCTTAATATCTCTAAGGCCTCTGTCGCCTTTGCTTAAGCTACAACCTTATACCGGCATTTTCTTAATACGGTAACAAGGATTGACAGAGAGACTGGATTACCGTCAATGGCCATGACTAGTAGACCCTCAGGGTAAGGAACTTCATCAGCTTTGACCAGGGTTGAACATGCGCCCGTTCCCCTAATGCTCGACATATTTCTGGATCTAGGACTGCCGATTCGAGATCGCCTCAGGATGTCTTCTTGGACTTGAGGGATCACGGGATCGTTGATGGCTTCTCGTAACAGGCTTTGAAAGCCAATGCTTTGATGGTGAAGGTTTTGAATTCCTCTCCCACGAGAACTCCTTCCTCTCTATCTTTCTCCTGCGAGTTCGTGCAGATGAACCCTCACTATCAAATGAGGACAAATTCTTTCTCTGGCAATAGCAACGACTTCCCCATTCACGGGCAGTGCTATTAGATTTACCGAGGGGAAAAATCTGACATTCAGCTTTTGATCAAAGGGGAAATCCTCGTTTATCGCTCAGTTTGTCTTCTTCTTTCTTTTCGCGGTAGAGGGCCCCTATCAAGATTTCCACCATCGATTTACTGGCGGGTCCTCCAATGAAGACGAGTAATATCTCTCTTTCTGCCGAGAATTTCTTTGTCCCCCACTCAGCTCGTCTTTTCGTTCTTTCCTTTTTCAAAGCGGTGGAGTCCCGTCAGCTTTTCCACAGAGACGTCAGGTTTGTTCGGCTCGAGGTTGCCACTTGACTGGAATTTGAGCCACCGAGGGTGTTGCCGACAAAGAATGGTAGATAGGAAAACCTATAAGGACTGCCCCTGTGAAATCAGTATTTAAATTGAAGCAGATTACCATCTTCGCATTCCGCTCATCTGCCTTACCTCTCTCCCCCTTTCTTTCGTATTCTGCTTTCAAAAATGGCCAATTCTCCTAACCACACCTTATCCGCCGAAGTCCTGGCTGGGTGGGAGAGACTCTACAATCTTCTTGGTAGAGGTTACGCTCATGTAGCCAAAAACTCTGCCGTTGAGGCTGAAATCCTCGGGTTATTCAGGACCGTGGACGCTGCTCCTGTTGAGGGTACCCAACGAGGGAAGGAGTATCGGAACTTCTCGACCGTCTTCATCAATTTTCTGGCTGCCTATAACCGCGCTTATGAGACAGTCCTTGTGACCGCCGTCGTGAAAGCTCGTTACCGAGACCGGCACGAGCGTCTGGCAACAGTCACATTTGTGGCTGATAATCACAAAAAGGCCCTCAAGTTTGCCAACGATCAGCTTTCGTGGCTGGTTCGTGAGAGGGGAAAGCTGGTGGACCGTCTGGCCTTGGTCCGAACTTACGCCGAACAGGAGCCAGGCAATATTGTGATGAGGTGCAAATGCGGTTGGCTGCAGGAGAGACTTGACGACATTACGGAAGACATTGCTTTCGAAAGGGCGGTGATTCCGGACCTGGAGTTTGCCGTTGAGCATTACGAGGCCATTATGGCCCAGGTTAAAGAGAAGTGCGATCGCCTCTTCTTTAGGCTCGCGGAGCTTGATCCCGAGAACGCCCGGTGCACCCAGAGCATCAACTTCATGGAGAGCCAGCTGAGCTCCTTTGTAATGCTTATTAGGGCTCAATTTGATTTCACTCTTCCTCCCCAGTGAGCTGTTGTAATACTTTTTGATGGAATGAAAGAAAAGCTTCACGTGTTTGTGTTTTATTCTTCCTGTCATCTCATTTTTTTTTTTTTGCATAGCATGATAGAACACACGGGCCGCCATGGTTCAAAGCAAACTTCCCTCCCGGAAGAGGGACTACTAGTAACAACCTTCGTAGGGCAAGGTCATTCGCTTCTGCTGGATCTAATCGGCCTCCATCAACTATGTCTCTGAAAGAATACGTAGCGAGCGTATCTCTACCTCAACTGGTAGGTCTGCCTCAATTTTACTCATCTTGACAGATGGTGGCCACGAGATGATGACATACAGTCTATCAGACAAGGACAAGACCCCATTACTTCCCTCTGATGATGATATCAAGGATATGGAGGAAGGATTCGGTGGTGGGCCCCACTAGCCGCATTGAGACCCGTGACCTGGTCACGTGAATTATGATAACTCGGTCAGTGCACCAATAAATGAATTAGGCCAGCTGTTGCGTGCCCCTACTTTGCTCATGCTTGTCTCTTTCGGCGCCCACTTAGATGTGTCAGTTGCCTGTAGCATTGGGGGAAACGTCTGTGGGCCATGCTCAATAATAATTCTCCGATCCTCCAAAAGTCTCCACGTGATTCGAACCCGAAAAAGTTTAAAAGGCACTGGATTTGGCTAGAAAGACGTTGCGGGGTTGGATCAACGTAATTGCCACTTAGATTCTGATTACGACATCTATACTCTTTAGATGTACAAGAACCTTCAAATACATTAAAATGCCCCCAATTCCTGATCTGATACATTTACGGCCTCGTCAAAATACAAAGCTCGTACGTGCCCACCAATTGACACGTTTGACTCCGGGAAGATCGATTTCCTCACTTGCCCCTTGGGTCATCAGCTAAGACATCAACAATTATCCGTCCTTTCGTATACCTCGAGGTTATTCCCGGTATAATGTTGAACCCGATTTTGCTCCTACCTAGGGTACCTGTGATTCCCCTGTAAAAGAAAAAGGACATAATGAGTATGTGATTCAAGATGGGTCGGCCCATGATTCCTACATTAGTCCAATTTTATTTTTGCAAAATTAGAGAAAATTTTCTTAGAAAAACATGGGTGAATTTCTCAAAAAGAATTTTCTTGCAAATTTTTACAATTTGAAAAATGTGATAAATTCCTTTGATATTTACCAAATTTCTCGAAAGAATTTCCTTTTTATCAGAATGAATCCTCAAGTTAAATTTGTTGAGAAAATCTTGGGTCCATTGAATTATTAAGAAAAAATGTGACAAAATATTTCATTGGTCGACAAAATTTCCTTAAGGAATTTTTCCGCATTTATTATTTCAAAAATGGGATATCAATTGGATTTTTATTTTCGTTTGAAAAAAATGACCATGACGTTTAGTTCGAAATTTAACCGACATCTAACATGGACCGACCAAAAATAAATGCAAGGTAAAGTTAGAGGTCTTACTTTCACCGTGAAAAATACCATGTAGGTCACATAGACATGCACATGAATCATGAGTTTAAATCTTAGCCTACCTATTCTAAAGGCTGACAAATTGAAGCGAAAGACTTATGGCAAGGCGAGAATCTCGCGCACATAATCAAGATTAGCCGTGATCCTCTACGACGTAATCAGGATTAGCCGGGCCTTCCCACTTCGGCTGCTCGAGCTAAAAATTAAAACCACTGCTTTGGTAATCTTACCAAGCCTGAGGCCTAACTTTTAAACTCATTTTTGAAAAGAGGTTCGGGATTGAATCTGGGCTAACTTTCGACGTGATCTCACGTCGAACGCTAAAACCAAATCACAATACCATCCTAAAACTAGTGGCCCAGGTCCGGCCATAGGACGTGTGTGATGTAGTGCTAAAACAATTAATCATGCACAACAATTAATATACAAACACCGCTTCAAAAATGTGCGAAATTAAACAAACAATTCCAACACCAACCTGCAAAACAAATGGTTAGTCAAACACTCCACCCCTTATAACTCCCACCTGCAAGACCATTTAACACCTAAAAATTAGAATCCAACCAAAATTGCCAGAAGCGAGATATCCATGAAATTTTTATCGGCCTAAGTCCTCTAAGTTCTTAAATTTTCAAAAATTAAGAACACGTCCCCAGTGGAGTCGCCAAGCTGTCGCGACCCGAAAAATTATAGGTTTCAGGTGAACGGATTATCAGATTAATCCGACCTTGCAACGCCTTCTTGATTAAATCCATTAAAGGCTTGCTTTTTAACTCCCTCGGATTCAAACCACGTGGAGGATGTTAGAAGATCGGTGTTTTATTAATAAACATGACCCACAAGCGTTCTTCCCAATATTACAGTCGACCGACACCAATAAGTGGACGCCGAAAGAGACTAAGCATGATTGAAGTGGGGCACATAACAGGTAGTGGGTTCATTATTAGCACATTGATCGAGTGATTACGGCTGTATTGATTTACCTGACCAGTCACGGGCCTCACTATGACCGGTGGGGGCCGCCGCTGAATTCTTTTTCCGTGTCCTTAATATCATCATTAGGGAGAAGTGATGGGGTCTCGCTTTTATTTGTTTGGCTGGTTGTAATCATCACAGTCACCATCTGGCAAGATAAGACGCGATTGAGGCAATCCTACCAGTCGAGATAGAAATACGTTCCCTACATATTCTGTCGGAAGTACAGTTGACAGTAGCGAACTGGATCCAGCAGAGGTAGATGACCTCGTCTTGTGAAGATTGCTGCCGACAGCCTCTCTTCCAGAAGAGAAGATTGCATTGAACTATGACGGTTCATATGACGTAAAGAAAGTCCTCCCAGAAGGTGCTCTGATCCTAACCAAGTCGGATATTTGTATTGACTCTGATTTCGTGAGGAAACGAAGAGATGGCGCGAAGATAAAAATATAGACATGCGAAACATTCCTTTTATTCCATACATCAACAGGTTTTACAATAGCTCACTGGGGAGGAAAGGTAAAGCCAAACTGGGCCCTAATAACCATTACAAAAGAGCTCAACTGACTCTCCAAACAGTTGATGCTCTGGGTGCACCAGGCGCTCTCGGGATTAAGCTCCGCGAGCCTAAAGAAGAGGCAATCGCACTTCTCCTTAGCCTGGGCCATACTGGCCTCATAATGCTCGACGGCAAACTCCAGGTCCGGAATCATCGCGCTCTCGAAAGCAATGTCTGCCGTAATGTCATCAAGTCTCTCCTGCAGCCAACCGCATTTGCACCTCATCACAATATTGCCTGGCTCCTGTTCGGCGTAAGCTGATCGTTGGCAAACTTAAGGGCGTTCTTGTGATTATCAGTCACAAATGTGACTGTTTCCAGACGCTCGTGCCGGTCTTGGTAACGAGCTTTCACGACGGCGGTCACAAGGACCGTCTCATAAGCGCGGTTATAGGCAGCTAGAAAATTGATGAAGAGAGTTGAGAAGTTCCGATACTCCTTCCCTAGTTGGGTACCCTCAACAGAAGCAACGTCCACGGTCTTGAATAAACCGAGGATTTCAGCCTTAACGGTAGAGTTTTGGGCTATATGAGCGTAACCTCTACCAAGAAGATTGTAGAGCCTCTCCAACCCAGCCAGGACTTCAGCGGAGAAGATATGGTTAGGAGAATTGGCCATTTTTTAAAGCAGAATATGAAAGAAAGGGGGAGAGAGGTGAGGCAGATGAGCGGAATGTGAAAATGGTAATCTGCTTTGAAGTAAAATATTGATTTTATAGTAACGGTATCAATCAGTCAAGATTTCTCTTATCTACCATTCTCTATTAGGCACCACCCTCGTTAGCTCGAATTTTAGTTAGGCAGCGACCTCGAGCCAAGCAAAATCCGACGTCTTTGCGGAAAAGCTGGATAAGACGCCACCACTTTGGAAAAGAAAGAATAAAAAAACGAGCTGAGTGGGAGACAAGAAAATTTTCGGCAGAAAGGGAGATACGACTTGTCCTTATCCAAAAACTCGCTCGCAAATCGATGGTGGAGACGACGACAGGAGCCCTACTACTATGAAAAGATGAGAAAAGACGAGCCAAGCAAGAGACATGCAGGAAAGATTGAGAAAGACAGAACTCTCGGGAGAGGCAATACAGATGCTAAGCCCATGCCAAATTTTAAAAGAGACATCCTCCTGATAATCTTCATCCATACTTTGAAGAGAGTTTTAAAGCATACACGATTCAGAGTGAGTGAGAATACAAGAGAAGATAGCAGATCTTGAGAAATCATCAACCAAATCGAAGATGTCTCAACCCAATACTCCCGAGAGCTATCGTTGCCTGCTGAATATGGGAGAGGAAGAGTTGGAAGCCATGTTTGGGATCGAGCCCATGGAGCCTGGCCCTTCCGTCAACGACGTCCAATATCTCAGTAAAGATAAGGACAGCAACGGTAAGGGTCAAAAGAAGCGTTACCGTCGCCATACTAAAGAGCAAGTACAAAGGCTTGAGGATTTCTTCATAACATGCCCTATGCCAGACGACAAACAGAAAATGGAACTGAGTCAAGAGCTAGGACTTGAACCTTCGCAAACCAAGTTTTGGTTTCAAAATAGACGAACCCGAATGAAGACTCGTCATGAACACAACGAAGTCGAGTTTTTAAGAGTTGAAAATGAAAACCTCCAAGCGGAAAACAAGATGTATAAAAAGGCTTTTGACTCCGCCACCTACCCCAACTACAACAGCCTCCTCATCACCTTTGATGAAATGCATGATTTGAGGATCGAAAATGCACGTTTAAGAGGTGAGTTAGACCAGTTTATAACAGGATCGAGTTATATTGGAAGAGGGTACAAAAGGACCAATGCTACTGGATCATCATCAATACCTCCTGAGGAAGAAGGGACAGATCACCACCAAGCGGACATTGACGATGATCTTTTCGCCATAATCAACCAGTTTGATATCGGTAAGGCATTGAGGCTGTGATGCACATGCTCAGCCAGTGACCACCAGACCTTCAACATGGCCGACGTGTACCTAGTCCGGAATGAAGCTAGCTGATTATGGAAAAGCCTGCAGATGGGGAAGAAAAATCAATCCTGAATGGATGAATATGCTTTATCTTGAATGGGATGTTGTCTTCTCTTATGAATGTCTAGAATTGGCGTGAAAGCAAAAAGTAATCATTTCCCTTTCCCCAATTAAATGCTCGAGTCTGCCACCACACCAAACTCATAGTGAATTTATTGCAAGTAAAAAGCCGGGCGAACTAGAAAGGTAAAGCAGTGTTGTTTCAATTTACCCTCAATTGTCCCGGTTCTAAATTAGATCCCTTCTGTTTACAGGAATTTGTGAATTGATCCGAAAATACAGTCGTACCCAAAAATGAAATTCCCCAATTAAGCAAAACTTTAGGAAAATAGATTCGTGGAGATCGCCACAGAATGGACGGCTTCAAATGAGGAATATGTGAACAAAAGACCCAAACAATCTCAAAGAAGGGTAATTTTGTATCGTTCCAATTTACCCAAGATCGTTTCGAATTCTGAATTACTTTCCTCCGTTTTAACAGGGATTGAAAATTGCCTTGAAAAGAACTGCGGCGTGAAACCGCCTAGTGCAAGACCGCATCTTTTCAAGGATTAACACCTAAAGGCAAGCCTCCACGAACGCCTACGGTCTTGTGGACCGAATGGCATGGGGAATGACAGTGGTCCGAAACATCCCGAGTTAGATCCTCGAGGATGGAAATATTATAAGTATTGTAAATAAATAAAACAACTTTTTCTCGCATTTCTTTTTGCAGAAAGAAACAAGAATACTCGACGAGCAATACCAAGGTCAGTATTTTGTCACGATCTTGGCCCTAATGATGAAGTGGCCCACGAAAGTTGAAGGAAGCTTAACCCAGCGAACTAATAAGGGGATCGTGCGAGGCATTCAAAATGAAGGGTAAACCAATATCGTATCCAATTCATCATTTCTAATACTGACTAATACGTCTTCCCCTCCATTGTTTGACAGGAAATGTTTAACTTGACATACCCACGGAGAAAATCCCGAGTGGTAAAACCGGTAAAGGAGTTGCGCGAAGCACTCAAGGGTAACTCAGTATCGTGTCCAGTTCATCATTTCTGATACTGGCTAACATGTCTCCTTCCTTTTTACAGGAAATGTTAAACTAACATCTGATACGTCAAACAAAACAGCCCCAAGGGGCCAAATTATGATCGCCTGATGCGATCTGTCTTATGAAATAGGGGAAATCAATAGCGAACCCTGGGTCGAAAAGAGGTAAAACCAAAAACAAGCTACTCCTCGACTCAGGGAATAGGCCCCCAACGTGTTTGATCCGCCCACACAGCCAGGGGCAATTTCCATACTTGTACATTGTATTGCCATATTTGCATAGTATTTACACATTCCGTGATTTATGCATGACTGTTCTGCATGTTCAATCTGTCAATTTTGACTGGGGGTATAAACTGTACACGATGCATCGAATGTACAGAATGGGGCATAACAGGACGATGAAAGGCAAGCCATTTCCGCATACGTCCTGTATTTAATCCACAGTGAGTTGAGCGGTAGACAGATCCGCATTCTCCAAGGCAATGTGTTTTCTCGCAAAAGGTACGATAGTCGAAGTGAAGGAGGCATTCATTCTCCATTCCAAACACTTCAGGCAACCATTGACAACTCATTTGAACGGTGATTTCATTTCATAACCTTGTCAAGAACTACCCCACGTTGGGGCAAAACAGAGGTAATTCCAACAATATTAGGAGATAAATGGTTAGAAATTCTCTTGCTTGGACTAACATCAATCTTCGAGTGTTTCTTTACATGATACTCGAATTTTAATTCAAGTGCTTTAGGATGACGAATAGTATTTATTTTCTCTATCCTACACACTCATCCTTTGCGTAACCCAATTGAGCCTGCAAATTCATTTCTCAAGCCCATGTTGGTGATCCTTGCTCATTTCAAGGTAACGATGACACCTTCCCCCATGGAGCAGAATTGAAGAAATTGGGCCAATAGAGAATTCTCGAATTAGCCCATTTCATATGCTAGACTTTCATGTCTAGTATCATTTGTTGAAATCATCTTGTTGCTAAAATTCAAAATCACAATATTGTTAAACAAAAGAAAAAGAAAAACAAGTGTAGCCTAAAGAAAATGGGCCTACTTCCAAACAAAAGGGAGTCGGGAGTAAAAAAAGCAAGGGCTACTCCAAAGAATCTCGGGCAGAAAGAGCAAAGTGCCTATCAAAAACAAGGTCAATGCCCATATATCTGTAATGAACTTCTGACTTCGAACATATATTTTGAGAATTCCCGAAAAAGGATCCCCAAAGAAGTCAGTTTGCAAAGTGTAAAAGAACTACCACCCCTCAGCCAATGGTGGTATTCATTGAAGATAAATTCAAGAAGGTCAAAGATCGGTGACAAGATTGCAATGATCACCAACACTAAGCCCTTCTCATATATTTGTCTGAGCCAAAACGAGCCCTTCGTTCCTCAGACCCAAATCCCGACCTACGTTACGACCCTTGAAAGTCTCTTCTGATTAGAGCACTTGAATTAATGTAAGAGTTGAATGATTTTAAGCATCGCTCGAAGAAGTTCGAGCAAGATTATTTCTCTATCATTTTGCAGGGTTCTTGACTTGTAAACCTGGAGCAGATGATGAAGACTTTTTTGTCAATGGCCTTGACTCGAAATGAGTCCCCTTTGATAAGCCTTTGACCCAGTCCACATTACGGTCCTAATCAAGACCTCCAGATCGGCTTGATCGTATTAATTGCGAGATTACTCAGACCCTTGCTGAATGCGATGATGGTAAGGTTAAGTGATTTCTTTTCAAATCCTGCAATCAGGATAAACATCCTTTCTTGAGAGTGAGAGAAAGCCCTTTCGGACTGAAGTCCCCTATTCATATTACATTCGAGGTATTCATACTGTGATAACCTCCTTGAACAGAATTGGTAGTGCAAACTTGACAGAATAGTCATGCATGATCCCCATCTTGATTGATCGCATCATGAGTTATTATACGTATTGCTTTTAAACACTGCAAGCTTTGCTGAGAAATTTTGCATGAACCAGTGAACTCATTGACGAAAATGCTTGCACATGTTGCCTCTGACACTGCCTAACAGGTAGCACATTCCTGATGTTCGAGTTACCTTCTAAGATCTCGAAATTCATACGTTAATTATTGAGAGAACAAGCCTAGTTATCAAGAAATCACTAGGCAGTCTTCCAAATCCTCAGGTAAATGTATCTTTAACCTAAACCTTTCAAGAGAATGAATCCTGACAATTACCAAGACATCCAAATCCAGTGCGACACATTCAGGTATCCAACTTCTCTAATGAAGCATGTTTGTCTCGACAGTAGAAATGTTCGAGATGTTTTGATCTTTACCTCTTTGACTTATATTTGAGTAATAAGAGAATATAAATTGGGTTTGAGCTTCTGCAGGATTTCTGGTCTTTCCAGATCCCAGAATGGCACCCTTTAAGGTAAGTAAAATCGGGTTTGAGCTTCTGGAGGATTCCTAGTTTCCCCAGATCCAAGAATGGCACCCTTCAAAACACCAAAGTCCTTCATACAGGCAACCAAAAGTCCTTCTGACAGGCACCCAAAGTCCTTTCTACAGGCACACAAAAGTCCTTTCTGCAGGCACATAAAAGTCCTTCTTACATGCACCCAAAGTCCTTTCTACAGGCACACAAAAGTCCTTTCTACAGGCACATAAAAGTCATTCTTACATGCACCCAAAGTCCTTTCTACAGGTACCAAGTCCTTCTTACAGGCACCAAAGTCCTTCCTACAGGCACTTAAAGTCCTTCTTATAGGCACACCAAGTCCTTCTTACAAGCAAACGAAGTCCTTCTTACAGGCACACCAAGTCCTTCTTACAGGCAAATCAAGTCCTTTTTACAGGCACACCAAGTCCTTCTTACAGGCAAATCAAGTCCTTCTTACAGGCACATGAAATCCTTCTTACAGGCAAACGAAGTCCTTCTTATAGGCAAATCAAGTCCTTTTTACAGGCACACCAAGTCCTTCTTACAGGCACACCAAGTCCTTCTTATAGGCATACCAAGTCCTTTTTACAAGTATGAAAGTCCTTTCTATAGGCATAAGTCCTTCTTACAGGCATCAAGTCCTTCTTACAGGCACCAAGTCGTTTCTACATGCGACTAAAGTCCTTTCTACAGGCACACAAAAGTCCTTCTTACAGGCACCAAGTCCTTTCTGTAGGCAACCAAAGTCCTTTTTACAGGCACACCAAAGTTCTTCTTACAGGCAAAACAAAGTCCTTTCTACAGGCAGCAAAGTCCTTTTTACAAGCACCAAAGTCTTTCTTACAGGCATTTCCATGGGGTGACCTACCATACAGGTCAAATCTTAATCCAATCAGTAGAATCCTTTTATTAGGAATCTACCATGGGTTGACCCACCACACGGGTCCAAGCTCAACCACCCTAAGGTTTTCTTATAACGAATCCTTAGGTTCTCATTCCACTTTCAGTAGAGTATCCATATTAGGCAACAGCTACACAACGGGCAGGTAAGTACCAGGTAAGCTCGCTCCTCAATATCTCCCTCACTTCATAGAAGCCTCCTCAAGCCAGGTCTGAATCAAAACTCATACAGAAAGGTATTGGAGATCAAATGTCACGACTCTTTTTATTATCTTGTGTTGAGCCGATTAGGATCTATGTGTCATCTCGTCTTTGAAATGAACCTCTATCGAGCTTTCTTTTAAAGAGAGGCAGCTGTTGACACCTGATTTTTAATCATTTTTTCTATTTTAAAAAAATTCATAAAAATTAAGAAAATTAAAAAGTCAACTTTGGAGACCTGGGCCAAGCCTAAGGAACCAAAGTTGACCAAAAATGATTTTTAATATTTTTCGCATTTTTTAATATTTTTCAGAAAATAGAAAAATACTTGAAAATTAATAAATAATAATATTTGAGGTCACAAAAATATGTGAAAATAGTCAGTATTTTTCTATTAATTTTCTCTTCATTTTGGTCAAAGAAAATCTAAAACAAAATTGATTTGAAATTGGAATTGCTTTGTTAATCTCATTTTTTAGATTAATTGTAAAAATTGTAGGAAATTCACTTTAGCTTTATAATTTTTGACTTTTGCATTTTTTGGAGTCGTGACATTATCCTCTAACAGTCTAAATCTTTCAATGGCAAAATTCTGCATTCTTTAAGTAGATGTCAATGGCCTTGAGACTTTCCTAGAGAAAAAAAAATTTAATTATGGCATCGTCTTCAAGTAAGTTCAACGGATTATTTGGCAAAAAATATCAAGAGCAGTAAACGGGAAGCTGGAAGTGATCTTTCACAATTTTTCTAGGAGGCTCAGACCTTAAAGCTTTTGAAGATCATCCACTTAATCATAGAGATGGCCATGCCCTAGATAATGGTAAAAGTAATTATGAAGCACGATGCGACCGAAAGAAAATCGCATGTGGAAACCCATAATAATTGCACCGAAAATAGGAGGGCTTCAAACTCTCTCTCTTGGGGTTTGTGGATGGGAAGATAATGGAAAGAAAGGAAAAGCGACTAATGAGGTGAGGAGCACACACGGGAGTCATGCACAAAACAAAAGAAAGAACCACCAGTAAAGGACACCTGATGAGTTCCACGAAAGTAATGCAAAGGTGGTGGGCATACGGCGATATTATATCTTCCAAGCTTTAGCTGGTGATGAGGTAACATTTGTCTTTACAAATCAAGCGGACGGGAGGTTTGTCCCAATGGAGACAGCAACTAGCGAAAAGATCAGGATAGCGCAGAGCAGGCTCCATCTAAAGCAAAATTTGAACCAAAAACCCCACGAAGGAACGATGAGCACTGGGCTCCTCTAGGAATCAACACCTTGTTCAGTCCAAGAGGACCAACCAAAAGTGGGTGCTGCCAGGAAAGTTGGTTAGCACATGTGGACTCAGTACTATACAGCTTTTCATGAGGTTATTCGTGGGTTTAATCGTAGTCAGGAAGCTAGAGCTCTCGTAGCTTCATTTGCAAAGAGCCACATACCAAGAGGATATTCCGACTGCTGTCCTGTTGAACTTTTTCTCAAAGAAGAGAGCAAGTAGGCGCAACGAGGGACATAAAAGACGATAAGAGTTGACATAGGTCGTCAATCGCTAATGCTTTGCATGATGAAAATGTTGAAATCAATAAGTGAGTGGAAGCGGCTTTAGGGGGACACAAAAGGGAGAAAAGAGAGAATCTACTCATTCTCTCCTCCCCACTCACCGAAAGAAGAAGTGGACAAGGGCATACTCGAGAGAGGGGTCCAAAAAGAAAGATTAAAGAAATGAGAGGTGGAAGAAGAAGAGAAGAAGCGGTTCTCAATGAGAGAGGGGGGGACGACTAGACCGATGGAGTTTATATCGAGTCCTCATCGGCCAAGATGCAAGAGGACTCAACTGAAAATTTTCGCTCAGATTTTGAAGATAGAAATCCTTCAGACTTGACGAGGCGGTTCGCAGATTGAGAAGGCCCAATCAGCTATCTGTTCATTCACACTTGAGAAGAACACCGATCGTCTCCCTCATGATGGCCCGATGTACGCTGCTGGCCTCTAATTCTTTCAACTCGAGCGGAGCGAAGGAGACAAAAAGATAAGTTTTGGTTCCCTTGGTTCGTTTATATATAAGTTAATCTTTGGTCTTTAGAATGCAAAGGCAACTCTATTAGGTCCTGTATTGAATGTCCATGAGGGGAGGTTATTTTTGTTTGTTAACTTGAGCTCTCATGCCGATGCAGGAACAAAAGGGAATTGTTCAAGGAATCCTTTTAAGGCTCGAATACGATTATAGAGATGCAATTCCACAATATCTTTACTCGAGGCCGGCATCAAAAGAAAAAAATCATGGGCTACTAAACTCAAAAGTGGTCGTAGCGAGGAGAACAGAGCAACACAGGACGTGGGAAAGCAATGGTGCTCTCTCAAATATTGGATATTGCGGGATGGCTTTCTATAATATATGCAAAGAGTCTCCCAGATGGCTGAATCATTGAACTGGATGGCGAAGCCAAGACCATGAAATGTTTGTTGAAAGAAAGATCATTAGCAGATAATCACTTGCCGGTAATAGTCCACCGAGAGAAGGACCTCGAAGTCACGTTATAGAGACTCAGAGGCCAAGGTGTTAGCCACCGAAAGAAGCAATACCCTGGATCTGGGGCTCAAGGTTCTGCTGGTTGCAAAGCTAGAGAGGGACCAAGACGTTTCTCCTTACTGGAGTTCAAACTCTAAAGAGTATACAGGGAAGCGACAAAAACGAATCACAAGCTCGTCAATGGTAGTGCTAAGGAAAGAGAGATAAAAAAAAGTTGTCGCGGTTGAAAAAGAAACCATCAGCTATAGAGGATGGAAGGCCATGTCCATCATAGGAAATGAAACTTTGGAGGAGGACACGAGAAGCAACTTGGAAAAGGAAAGGGGAGGAGACCGTCGAAGGAGAGCCTCTGAGGCTACTTCTTGGCTGAAAAACTTATATACGTACAGCCGGGCATCGGGAATGGAGGTATTTTTACTCTTGGTGCCGCTCCACGGCAACCTCCTTGGCCACGGCACCTTTGCCAAGATCTATTACGACCGCAACGTCAAGTCCGACGAGGGCGTCGTCATGAAGGTCATCGACAAAGAGAAAATCCTCAAGAGCAGCCTCATCACGCACATCAAGTGCGAGGCCTCGATCCTCCACCGTGTCCACCACCCCAACATCGTCTGTCTCTTCGAGGTCGTGGCGACCAAGGCCGAGATCTACTTCATCATGGAGTTCGTCCGCGACGGTGAGCTCTTCAACAAGGTCGCCAAGGGCTGCCCCAGCGAGGAAGTCACGCGTCATGCAGTTTCTCCATTTCGAGGGACGCATCACTAAACTGGCCTCCGCAAAAGGGGGGGGATCACTTCAAGGACACTTGGGACTGTTCCAGTGACGGTTTAAGCTTAAGAGGCGAAAGCAGTTGCGGGCCGTTGGGGTCAAGGTGAAACTGGACTGTAAGGGGTGAGGGGCGTTCAGCATGTAGGCATCGAGCGTAAGGCGAGCAAGGTCATGGTGCTCGTGTACGTGGACTTGGTCAAGGTAATGGTGCGTATCAACCACCGGGTGAGCAGGGAGGACGAGTTGTAGCCGTATGTACCATACGACGAGGTGGAACACTCATACGCGTAAGAGGTGACGAAGTACATCACTGCTACTGCCACTATCCTTCGCGCAAGATTGTCAGCTTGGACCTTATCTATGCCCTAAAGGTACGAGGTGCCGTAGTTATGGATCCAAGGTCCTTGGAAACGGCTTGGGTGTGAGATGTTTTCTGGGATGTACTCGCCGTGCATGTATGTGTATGGGAGGCCATGCGAAAAAATAAAAAGAAAAGGCTCTGGTTTTGGAGGAAGGAGGATCCGAAAAGAAAAAAAAAAGAATTTCATGGAAGTGGAGGGGCCGTCCACTGACTCTCTCTCTGGTTATCTCCTGGCTGGCTGGTTTTGAAGAGATAGTATTGGAGGTGAAGAGGGAGGTTGGAGAGGAGCATGCATCAGGGGACGGTGGCCTTGTCAAGTGCTACGGCCTCCCCCCAGGACAACATCACCGTCCTCATCGACAAAAATGATGGTCACTTCCAACCCACCAGCAAGAACATCCGTCGCGCCCTCTCCGACCTCCTCCGATCCACCAAATCCGGTGACTTCCTATTCGCCTATTACAACGGCCATGGCACCCACCTCCTAGCCGAGACCATCGAGGACAACGACACGGGTTACGATGAGTGCATCGTCCCTTGCGATATGAATCTTATCGCCAATGATGATTTCATGAAGTTTGCCGACTAGGTTCCAGATGATTGTCGCTTGACATTGCACTTGATTCCTGCCACAGCGGCGGTCTTATTGAGTAAGCTACGGATGGGAGTGAGAAAGTTGATGCGAAAGAGGATGGCACCTCATGTCCTGTTACGAATGCATGAAAATACTTATCTATAATACATGATTTCGAGGAGATCTCGAAATGCACAAGATGATGAGACGCATTTGAGAGAGGGAGAAGTTTGATCAGGAAGAGGGGAGTGGCGAAAAAGGGGTAAAAAAAAAAAGGAGGCTGTCATTATTGGAAGGAGCTCGTATGAATAATGCGGACGGCTGCCTTGTTCTAGGATATCGACCTAGGTTCGGGTTTTCGTAAACTCCGTGACTTCCTCTCAAACCAGAATGGGAAAATAAGCGAGTCAAAGTCAAATGAGGATTAAAGCTTCACCGAGCCTCTTTTGTAAGGAAAAATCATAACTCAGAATTAGTGAATGACGATAACAAGGTGGTGTTTGAGTCTGTGGTGTATAGTGAGACATGCGAGCTGTTAATATCTTTCGGAAACTCCACGTCTGATATCACGTTGCCTGGTGATTCGGATGATGTGAACAAGACGCATGTGCACACAAGCTAATATCCCTGCTCTGGCCATGGAGGAGACTACACCGTTGGCAGGCTTTGACGCAACCATGTTGGCACTTGAGGATATATTTGCTGGCAAAGGTGACATAAAGGATGAAACGGAGCTAATGCAGGTCGAAAGGAAAGGGAGAGAGAGGCCACTTGGTTAAGCATCAGGAGTTGATAGAGACCTGATAGAGAGTTGAATGGAGAAAGAAAAAAGAGAAGTCTAAACAAGAGAATGGGAGGTGAGCAGTCCATCTTCGCAGGTTGTCTGGAGTTGAGGTCGCTTTATTGCAATCCAACATGATGGAGGAGGTCATTCCGGCTGAAATTGAGCAGCTCAAGAAGCTCGAGGTGTTGGATCTTTCGAGGAACATCCTCAACGGTTTAACACTTGTTGACCTGGGAAACTGCAGCAATCTATCCGTACTCTTGCTTTCGAATTTGCTCGATCGCATCTGCACTGGCTAGTATAAGTCGCTGAAGAAAGAAGCCCTGACCGAGGACGAGCGATCTCACAGGCTCGCTCGAGTCAAAACAGTCGCCATTGCGCCGGCTAAGAGACATGTAAATGGGTCATTGCCATTTGAAGACTTCATAGAACTTGAGGATTAGAGTGTAAAAAAAGTGAATCTGGGATTTGATGCTGACCAGAGGGCTGTGCCGATGGGCTTCTTGCCTCACCCGAATATAGAACAACTTACAAGGAGACAAAGGTACGAAGATTGCATTGGAGGATTATACTATGGGTGAGGTCAGTTATTAATGCTCTACGATAATTTTTAATAATCTAAGCATTGTTGGTGTTATCCAATAGTATGTTTCAATACTTTTTGTTCTGTAGCATGCATAATGGAGCAATTGAGACCAATAGCTGGGCTGCCCTTTGTTAGGTGGGCTAGGAGGTTCTTGGGCCTAGATTAATTCGAGTGGGTAGTGGAAAATTGGGGGTTGGGCTTGACCTGCTCTTTAGATTTAAGTCCACGGACTGAACTCATATCTTGAGCCTAGTCTGAGTGAGAGCTCGAGTGATGAATGTTGGGGTGTCGGTTCCTTTCGGGCCAGGTTCTTCGACTAGGCCCATTCTGCGTTTAATAATAAAATAAATAATAATAATAATAATAATTAAAAAATGATTAAAAAATCCAAAAAATTTTGTCAAAAGTCTTAATGATTAGGAAATAGGTTATTCTAACTAGTCTATCCTATCTTCGACAATTTTGCCCCTTTAAATCTTCGTGAAATGACGATTTTGCCCTCATGTGGGCCAATTGTCTCGAAAAATCCTGAAAAATTCTCAAAAATTGTGAAAAATAAGGAATGACCACATTCAACTGGTTTGACCTGTTTTCACTTTCCGGTTTTTAAAAAATGACCATTTTACCCTTCTGGTCAGTTTGATCCAAATCTTTCCAAATCACCCCAAATGAATTTTCATGAAATTGGTACCGAAAGGGCATTAGTTTTAATTAACTAGTGTAACCAAGTCCCCGAACTCATAATCTCTGGTTCGTAGAAGTAATTTAGTTCTCCCACTAATTTATTTAGGTTTCTAATCAACCTACCAAAAATGATTAATGGCGACTCTTAAATTTAAAACCATTTGAAAAAAAAACCAAAGTCGCGATTTGGTAGAGCTTGGGAGGGTCCGCGTTAGGTTAGTTAATCTAATTAACCTAATAATCCGTTCACCCGATAAACTATATTTTCGGGTCGCGATAATAAGCAAAATGGCAGATAATAAAAACTCTGCAAATTTGTCGCCTCAGTGTCCACGTTATACTGTTTTGTCATCTGAAGTTTCATCCTCAAAGCTGTACGGAGAAGGGAATTTCCATGGCTGCCTCTGGTTTAAAGCTGTCTCTAGAGATGTTTACATAGATGGCTTACTTTCTAGAGGTGGGAGCACAGCTGCCACCTAAACCCTCAGATGTCATCGATACTTGGGAGTGGTGTAAGGCAGGGGAGGATGGGTCGGTGACAACTAGCTGGAGTTGATTCTCTCGGATGGACGACTAAGAAGGAGGAGGAGAAGATCGAGGAAGATGCGCGGCAACAATTTGAATGCTGGGACGCATCCGATGCTCAATGAGGCAACTCGTGACAATGTCCTTGTAGGGCTTTTCAACTATGTTTAAGAGGAACCGAAACATTGCATATGCACGAGGATAATAGCGAGCTCGATGAGTTTGGCAAAGAGGTGGAGACCGTATCCCTCGAATCTGGTGTGAAATGCAAGATGCAAAAAGGCAAAGGGAAAGCTCCGAAAAAGGCTCTGTTTCGCGATTGACTCTAGATATCGGCCGTCTTGTGATAATGATCTCCTGGCTTCACAACATGGCTTACTCTGAGATCTTCTCCCCGTGGGCCATAAGCCCTAAGCGATTAGGGAGTTTAAGCTACATGACTGAAGGCGTGAAAACGGTGGAATCCATCTCAGCTTTCTGTTTTCACCAGTTTCTTTCTTCCACAAGCGAAAGTAGTTGATCAAGGTCAGAGAGGAGTTGCTAATGGAATTGCGATGGCCGCTGTGGCTATCTTCAAGGCGGCCGATCCAGCTGGAGAAAGCTCAATATCCTCCCAGACACAAAAGTGTCAGCATGCGGCCTTTCTCTCAGGTAACCAGATGATCTTCTTCACCCGGAATGTGGTCCTGGCGATTGGGGTGCAGATGACGTTCAAGCCGTTCCTTGTCGAGCGCCGCGAAGGAACGAAAACAGAGTTGAATTCGCGTGAATTCTAAGCAACGACGTCGCTAAAAGTCAGAGCATAGCTTGCATGCTAAGTGCTTTTCTCATGACTATTGTGTGGAGCGTTCAAATGGGTAGATTGTTAAGGAAATGATTGACAAGAGAGGATATGAAGTCAGACTTACCAAAGTCACTACGGAAGTTCACGAGGCATATTTTGCTCAGCTATATCTTATTAAGATGGTCAACAAATCCGAATCTATTAGCCTTGATCTCTGACCTCCAGATGCCATCAACATTACAGTAAGTGCAAGGTGCCAATACAGGAGAACAAATATTTGGCTTATGGTGAAGGAATGAAAGTTACTGGGTGTAGCAAGCGCTCAGCGCAGACTCTTGGATCGGACGGGTTATTGTTCATGGAACTTGATAGACCCACTGATCAGCCATGCATGCAGACGAAAGAGTCTGGTTTGGTTCGCAACATGCTCATAGTTGCTGTAGAGGAGTGCTACACAGATGCTGCTCAATGGAAGAACAAACCAAGCCTGCTATGAGCTAAAAGAACTTCCCATGGCAGATGAAGAGAAGACGACGACGTTGATAATGATTCGAGCCGTCGTCGAAACCATCCACACCTCTCTTTCGCAGGTCGTCCTCTACCTCGTCGGCGGCACTCCCTCAGCAACCCTCCACTCAAGAGTCGAATCGTTCGAGTCAGGTCACGGCTCGCCTTATCTCGGTATTCGTCTGCGCTTCACAAAAAAAAAGTCTCGTCCTGTTTATTCGTTAATGGTGCTGGTCGCTTGAGAAGAAGGCTTTTGATTTGAGGGATCATCAGGAATCGAACCCTCGGATCACGGACTTGGAGCGGTTCCAGTCTCTCATTAAGCTCATCTTCTCCGAGTCCCTCGCTGGAGACTTCTTCAATTTTCTTCTTGGGCGCCCCAAGCACTTGCTCGTTCCCCAACTAAAACAGTCAGGATACGAACGATACTACTCTGGACATTCTTTGAAAAGGGTCCCACTCCGAGCTCCCATGTCACTAGCCGGCAAATTGATCGCGCGTCTGGGCTTGACACTAACGCACGAGGTCCACCGTCATTCGACGTCGCAGCACTAACCACTCGTCCATCTCTCGAATGCTGGCGCCGAGTTCCAGTGACCAATCTCCACCATTTCCAATTCCACCGATTTCTCCTGTCATTACCTCGTCTACGCCATCCAAGGCGAAGGGTTAAACCATGTAACTCGTGACGTACTTCTCCAATTTATTAGTCTATCAAGACATTCAGCAAGGGAAAGGGGTCGCCGATGCTAGCTTGATTGAGATAAGGCTGAAGTCGTGGATCCTCTAGACTCGTAGCTGCGACGACGTGTATGGTGAGGGCCGTGCCTCTTGACAGAGATCCCGGTGGTTGAAAGTATCCTCAGACAATTTCATGATGTTAGAAATGTCTCAGTTATCATGGTTTCAAGAATCGTCATTATTGTCCACGACACCTTCCCCATTTCTCAGACCCCGCATGGTGAATGCATTGAATCAAGTGAAAACTTCCCGATTGACGTAGACATCCGTGTCTCGATCGTAGCTCTCGGGATGGTCCCAAAGAAAGATTATCTGGAGGCCAATACCTTTGCCTTCCTATTCACCAGCGTGGAACGACTAGAATCCAAGGTTACCCCACCAAGCAAATGCTGAAATGTCAGCATTGATGAGCATACTTCCTCCAACAGCTATAGTAGTTGAAACAGGGGAGGATTCGGTGATAGGGGAAGAATGGAATTTCTCTCACTGAGGCGATTTTCAATCCGTCCATAACAATCGTCGATGTGTAGAAATCTAGAGGCTGATGTCCCAATTTGTCAACTCTCCATTCAGTCTGATAGAGGGAGTATATATCACTATAACTTTGAGAAGGCATTGACATCTCTCGAGGAGGAAAGTGTTCTAATTATTGGTGCTGGAAGTATTACTCACGACTTGAGGGGCAGTCACTTCGACGATGCTCTTATCTCTGTTGACACCTAAATTTTTTATTTTCTCATTACACAAAATTGGGAAGTAATTCTCACAAAAAAAACCATTTCTCCACATATTGCTATTGAAAATATTAAAATAAATTTTGGAAGAAAGTCAAAAAAAAAAAAGCCTCAATTTTTGACTATTAATGGACAACTTAGGTGTGCTTAAGCCTCAATTTTTGACTATTGATTGTCAAAAATGGACAACTTAGGTGTGCTTGAATTTGATAAAATTAAGTGTAGTCAAATAAAGACATTTAAGTTTGACAAAAATTAGGTATATAATTGGCTATAAATATGTGTGGTTTTTCTTGTAAGTTTCATATCAAGGAGGAGAAGAAATAGAGAGAGAGAGAGAGAGAGTTCTTGTAAGAACAAGCTTAGAGCAAAGCTTGATTTTATTTGTGTAAAACCTTGGCAAAGGTATTTTGTAGTATTGCTCTCTCATTTGCATTTTTGTTATTCTCTCCAAATTAAATCCTCCAAGCTTCCGCAAAATTCCTCCTTCCTTTTTTTATTTGGTTCCTACATTTGGTATCAGAGCCAAGTTATGGCGTCCACAAGTTCCGTTCAATTTCAACTTCCAAAGTTGAACGGAAAGAATTTCAACAACTGGTCCGTCCAAATGAAGGTTTTGTTCAAATCGCAAGATTTGTGGAACCTGGTGGAGAATGGCTACATCGAAGTAGCTAATAACGAAGAATTCAATGCCATGAGAAAGGAGGAGAAGGATTCGTTGGTGGAATCCCGGAAAAAAGATCAGAAAGCATTATATGCGATCTTTCAAGCCGTGGAGGAGACGATATTTGAAAAAATATCGAATGCCGAGACCGCCAAAGCAGCGTGGGATATTTTGCAAAAATCCTACAAGGGCGACGATCGTGTTCGAAGAGTTCGGCTTCAAACACTTCGAGGTGATTTTGAGTCTTTACGCATGAATGATTCTGAATCTATCTCTTTGTATTTTGATCGTGTACAAAACATCGTTAACCAATTGAGGGTTAATGGTGAAACACTCCAAGATGTACGAGTCGTAGAAAAAATCTTGAGGTCTTTGACTGAAAGATTTGACTACGTTGTTGCGGCAATCGAAGAAGGCCAAGATATATCAACTATGACGTTGGAGCGGTTGATGGGTTCATTATGCTCGCATGAGCAAAGAATGAATCAGAAGTCCGTCAGTTCATATCCCGAGCAAGCTTTGCAAAGTCGTATCGCTCCATCAAATCGAGGAAGCTATCAAGGAGGTCGAGGTCGCGGAGGAGGCCAAGGAAGAGGTGGAAATTCCAATTTCACCGGGAAATTTAAAACACGTGACAAATCAAAAGTCAAGTGTTTTAAGTGCAACAAGTTCGGACATTACAAATCCGAATGCCATGCAAAGGCGACGTACGAGCAGGCGGAGCACGCACATACCACTGATGCTGAAGAATACATGGTGCTAGCATGTAAGAAGGATGACTCAAGCACTGTAGATACCAACATATGGTATCTAGATACTAGTTGCAGCAATCATATGACTGGCCGGAAGGAATTATTCTCGCAATTGGATGAGACGAGTCGTGGTGAAGTCAACTTCGGGAATAAATCAAAAATTCCCGTGATGGGCAAAGGTAACATTAATATCAAGTCAAAAGATGGTACTAATGTTGCTATTGCAGATGTTTACTTTGTGCCAGGACTTTTTTAGAATTTGCTAAGTATTGGGCAACTTTCCGAAAAAGGCCACAAAGTTCACATTGAAAATGGAATTTGCACCATCAGAGGTGTCAACAACAAGTTGATCACAACGGTGCAAATGACGAAGAACCGGATGTTTCCCATGACTCTTCAGACGAAGAATCTCTTGAGTTTTCAAGCGATGATGAAAGACAACAACTGGCTGTGGCATCTTCGATACGGTCATCTAAATTTTCGTGGACTAAAACTACTGGTTCAGAAAAGGATGGTGACCGGCATGCCTTTAATCGAATGTCCAGATCGTCCATGCGAAGGATGTCTCGTTGGAAAACAACATCGAGAATCATTTCCAGTAGGGAAAGCCAGAAGAGCAAAGCAACTTTTGGAGCTGGCACATACAGATATATGTGGCCCTATTGAGGTTGAATCAGTCGGACAAAAAAGGTACATGCTGATTTTTGTTGATGATTTTACCAGAAAAACTTGGGTATATTTCTTGAGAGAAAAATCTGAAGCATTTGCCAAGTTCAAAGAATTTAAAGTCTATGTTGAAAAACATAGTGGCTTTAATCTGAAGACGTTGAGATCGGATAGAGGAGGAGAATTTACCTCAAATGAATTTGACAAATTTTGTAAAATTCATGGAGTAAAACGTCAGTTGACTGCCAGCTATACACCTCAGCAAAATGGTATAGCAGAAAGAAAGAATAGGACAATTTTTGAAATGGCAAGAAGTATGTTAAAAGCCAAAAATTTGCCTAAGAATTTTTGGGCAGAAGCGGTTGCTTGTGCTGTATTTGTACTAAACAGGTGTCCAACAAGGAGTGTTCTTGGAAGAACCCCAGAAGAGGCTTGGAGCGGCAACAAGCCAGATGTTTCGTTTCTACGAGTATTTGGGTGCATGGCATATCCCCATATACCAGATGAACGAAGAAAGAAGTTGGATGACAAAAGCGAGAAGTGCATCTTCATTGGCTATAGTGACACAACTAAAGGTTATAAGCTGTATAACCCAGTCACTGAAAAGGTAATTATCAGCAGGGATGTCCAGTTTTTTGAAGATGAAGCTTGGGACTGGAACCAAAAGGGTGACCAGAAAAGCATCACCATCGAAGATGAACCATTGGAGAAAGAAATAGAAGAGCCTCCATCATCTTCAACTAGTGGTACATCTTCACCAACAGCAGCTTCAGAACCACCACTACGTCGTTCACAACGACTGAGGGAGACGCCAGCAAAATTCAGGGATTACGTGGTCACAGGAGGCGATGGCAGTGATAATAACGGAATCACTGATGAAACATTGGTAAACTTTTGTTTGTTTGCTGAATGTGATCCTGTAACCTATGATGAAGCAGCTGCAGATGAAAGGTGGATTCATGCAATGGATGAAGAGATTCACTCCATTGAGAAGAATGACACATGGGTGCTAACTTCTTTACCACCTGGTAAGAAACCCATTGGTGTCAAGTGGGTGTACAAGACGAAGTACAAACCCAACGGTCAGGTGGACCGTTACAAGGCCAGACTGGTTGTAAAGGGCTACAAGCAAAAGCCAGGTATTGATTATTTTGAAGTTTTTGCACCAGTGGCTCGGATGGATACCATCCGGATGATCTTAGCACTTGCAGCTCAAAATCATTGGAAGATCCATCAAATGGATGTGAAATCAGCATTCCTCAATGGTGTTCTTGAAGAGGAAGTCTACGTGGAGCAACCACAGGGTTATGAGAAAGGGCATGAAAATCAAGTTTACAAACTGAAGAAGGCTTTGTATGGGCTAAAACAGGCACCTCGTGCTTGGTACACGCGTATCGACACATACCTGTTAGAGCGTGATTTTCAAAAGTGCCCGTATGAGCATACACTGTATATCAAGTCAAATACTAACGGTGACATAATAATTGTGTGCCTTTATGTTGATGACTTGATATTTACAGGCAGCTGTGAAAAAATGTTTTCAGAATTCAGGGAGGCTATGACTAGCCAGTTCGAGATGACTGATTTAGGATTGATGTCCTATTTTCTTGGGCTTGAAGTGAAGCAGACAGATAATGGCATATTTATTTCACAGCAGAAATATGCTAATGATATTCTGAAGCGATTAAAAATGGAATCGCTCAAACCAATTCGAACTCCCGTAATTGAACGTTTGGAGCTGAAGAAAGAAGGAACCGGTGAATTGGTAAATCCTACTTATTTCAAAAGCATTGTTGGCAGTTTAAGATATTTGGCTTCTACAAGACCAGATATTACCTATGGAGTGGGAATTATTAGCAGGTTCATGGAGAAACCATACCAATCACATTTACAGGCGGCAAAAAGAATTTTGCGGTATGTCAGTGGAACTCGTGATCATGGAATTTTATATTCTTATACTGACAACTTTGATCTGTTGGGGTATACAGATAGTGATTGGGCAGGTGATACTAAGACTCGAAAGAGTACTTCAGGGTATGCTTTCTTTCTTGGATCAGGAGTAATTTCTTGGTCTTCGAAAAAACAGCAGGTTGTTGCACTCTCGACAGCTGAAGCAGAATACATGGCATTAGCTTCAGGGGCCTGTCAGGCAATATGGCTTCGATGGATGCTGCGTGAATTGATGCATGAACAAGCAAGTCCTACTAAATTGATGTGTGACAATAAGTCGGCTATTGCATTAGCCAAGAATCCTGTATTTCATGGCAGGAGCAAGCACATCGACATCAAGTATCACTATATTCGTGAGCAAGTCAAAGATGGTGAAATTGAACTTAATTTCTGCAGATCAGAAGACCAGATTGCAGATATCCTGACAAAACCATTGAAGGCTGATTTGTTCGAAAGATTGAAGACGATGCTTGGCGTTATGAACTTCCAAAATCAATTTTAAGGGAGGCTATTGAAAATATTAAAATAAATTTTGGAAGAAAGTCAAAAAAAGAAGAAGCCTCAATTTTTGACTATTAATGGACAACTTAGGTGTGCTTAAGCCTCAATTTTTGACTATTGATTGTCAAAAATGGACAACTTAGGTGTGCTTGAATTTGATAAAATTAAGTGTAGTCAAATAAAGACATTTAAGTTTGACAAAAATTAGGTATATAATTGGCTATAAATATGTGTGGTTTTTCTTGTAAGTTTCATATCAAGGAGGAGAAGAAATAGAGAGAGAGAGAGAGAGAGAGTTCTTGTAAGAACAAGCTTAGAGCAAAGCTTGATTTTATTTGTGTAAAACCTTGGCAAAGGTATTTTGTAGTATTGCTCTCTCATTTGCATTTTTGTTATTCTCTCCAAATTAAATCCTCCAAGCTTCCGCAAAATTCCTCCTTCCTTTTTTTATTTGGTTCCTACAATTGCAAATTCACTTATTTTTTTATTATTTTTTGCATTTTTTGTCCATGCATTGCATTTCCATTTTTTTGCATTGACAGGGGAAAGAAACTGGGACCAAACGCTGGTTCTTATTCTTCCCATGATGGATGTCACGTTGGGGCAAGTTCAATGTTTAAACAGAAGAAATTTGGTCAAAGCACCTTTGAAGTAATCATATGGCTCCGACATGAGTGCAGCAAGAAAAAACGGTCGATGGAGGAATTGAACAAAGTTTAGTGGAGGGCCAGGGAAAGATAATGAGAGATCTTCATCATCAAATTTTCCTTCCTAAGACGTGCTACATTGGATCCCATGAAAGAGAGAATTTTGGGTCTTTTGTCTTGCTTTTGCAAGTGGGTCGTGGGGGCTCTTCATTATATAAGAAGAAAAGGAGAGCATGCTTTTCATTTTTAATAATGAGGAAGGTCAGCAAAACAACTTTCAAGGTTTGAATTCTAGATAAAAAATGGATGGTAGTGCGGATGGTCTAACTCAGGCTATGAAGGTAAATTAGCCACGCTCAAAAAATACTACTCGTGGAGAATATCAGACCAAGTACTTTGCCAATAGAACATCGATGGCCCCGTCATGAAGAAATCTGGTCACAGTTATGGCCCCAAAGTACTTGGGATTCCGACAGCTAATCTATTAACACGAAGGTGGCCCTAGTTCAAGTTTAATTCCCAGCAAACGATGATTCACGGTCAAACATTTAGATAGCGGTGCCAACATGATGGTCTCGATGGGTGGAGGACACATGAGGAAAAACTCACTCATTCCTTTCCCCACTGACCCAAAAAGAAAGAGAAAGGGGACGGCCACATCTAGAGAATTAATAGAGAGGAGAGAGCTAACAAGGAGCAGGGAGAACTCTGGGGAGTGGGGATTTTGCTGGGGAGAGCAAAAAAAAAAAAGATCGAGAAAAATTGTGAGGAGAATTGACGGAGGAAGAATTTCGAGAGAGAAAAGTTGAGAGAGAGTTGAGAACCTTATGCTCTGAAGAAAAAGAACCGAGAGAAGGAGGGTGCTTAGCTTCTTTTCCTTAGAGAAACATGCACGCTCAAGAGTTGATCTGACTTCTCTCTTTTCAAATATTCATTGTTGTGGACTGGGCACAGGAAAGAAAGGGGAGGAGAGGCACACGCTCAGATTTTTGGAGAAAACTCTCCTTCATAGCGCATTGAGTTTGCTGCAGTTTGGCTCCGTCCTCACCATAAACAGTTTAGTTTTCATTTCTATTCGGCACCAGATTTTTATCGTTGATTTCGTGCCGGTTCGATGATCAATTTGGGGCTTTTTCACCACTAATTTTCTGCCGAGTTTGGTATTGTTTGAGGCCTGATTTGCTACAATTCAGTGCCCAGAGCTTGCTGTCCAGTATTGTTTATACCCCAAATCGGCTTAAGTCTTGCCCCTACGAATTAAGGTAATTTCCATATCCTTTAGGGTTTATATGAGCATGACTTGTGGTAATTTTTGCAGTGTTTTAATACTGTTTTACTATTATTGTTTATGCTATTTCAATGCAGTTTCGCACTGTAAACATGCTGTTTAGTCTAAATCAAGGCCATTTTCGCATATTTTGTGATCATTGACTCATGCGGACTTTCATAGGAGCTCGAGGATATGTCTTTGACTATTTTAGTTACTGTTTTGTACAGATGGTATGCTGTTTGTTGTGTTGTTTCGAGCCATGAAATTGCTGAAATTGTCGAAAAAAAATGCAAAGTTTTCGGTATAATTGAAAGTCAACAAACCTAAATTTCCATCACGTTAGTGAGGAAGGGGATTGGTTTTCGATTTTACGCGTTTTTTTTAATTGTAAAGAAAAAAGTTCTAAATTTAAAATTAGGAAATATTCTTTCTTAATATGCAACAATTTTTCTTCCTTGGACACTTCTTCCCATCATCATTCGGGAACAAGTCCCCAGTTTTAGAAAAACATGAAAATGATCAATCCGATCTATTACCATTTAGATCCGGTTTGCCATCTTTTCAAAAAGCCAAATTTAGATTTAGGCACACCATTTAAAAAAAAATCCGAGACACAATAGTTTTATTTGCTTGGACTTATTTGATTAATGTCTTGTTTGATTTTTTCTTTTTTTGAATTTCCTGAGACTTTAAAGCTCCTAAAATTTAGGAAGATATAGTTCCTTACAAATTATATCTAACTGAATTTTTTTAGGGAACTAAGTTCAACTTGGAAATGAATAAAAAAAAATCGAATCAAACATGTCTCTATGTGGCCCAATAAAAAAATAAAAATAATAAAAAAAAGATGTGTCTTCACGTTTTTTTAAAGGAGAAATAAAAAAAATAAAAAATTAAAAAAAAATTCCATGCATCTCATGCAAGCATTCCATATTTCAAAAAAAAAATGAATGACATATCATATCTTTGCATCATTTTCTCATGTCGTTCACATTTTTAAACATCATTTAGCCTGTTATTTCTCTAAAAAAAATCATGCATATCATTTTATGTCAACATTTTTCCGCATGCATCATATCTTTAGGCCCAAGTCATATTTTATTTTATTTTTTATTTATTTATTTACTTTTTCCTCTTCACCACAACATGTGGCATATCATTAGTATCACATTTAGAATATTCATGTTAGGGTAATTTGACTTGCATGTTTTAAGTGCTCGAAATAAATAAAAAAAATCGCATGCTATATAGTTTTTTTTAGAATCTTCGCATGCTATATATATAGTCTTTGAATGTTTATTTTATATAAAGTGCATGACTTCCTGCATTTTTTTTTCGAGCATTGCATTATTTTGGTGCCACATTAGCCCGTTTAATTTTTACTCATGTAAATTCGGCATATAGGTTAACTCTTGCATGTCGTGCATTGCATCCTTTAAAAAAAACAATAAAAAGCCTTCATCTAATTTGTTAAAATAAAAAAAATCATAAAAAGTAAAAAAAAGAAAAATCAATCAATATCGTGTTGCCGAGGATAGATTTCTCATGGAATCAAGGTACCGAAAGGGCGTTAGTTAATTAGCGTAATTAAGTCCCCGAACACTCAATCTTTGATTCGTAGGAATAAAATAGTTCCTCTCGCTATTTTATTTAGGTACCTAACCAACCTACCAAAAATGGTTAGTGGCGACTTCGAGATTCTAAATCATTTGAACCAATCAAAGTTGCGAATTGGTAGGGCTTGGGAGAGCCTGTGTTAGGTTAATCACTTAATTAGCCTGATAATTCATTAACCTAAGGTCTTAACCGATTTTTAGGTCGCGACAGCTTGGTAACTCCGCTGGGGACTCATGTGCTCTAAATTTTTTTGAAAGAAAACTTAAAATCTGTCAAAAAATTAAAAGCTCTAGTGGACTTAGGCCAAATAAAATTCCATGGATGTCTCGCTTTTGGCGATATTGATTGAAACTTACTTTGAGGTGTTAAATGTTTTCATAGGTTTTGGAGGGATAAGGGGTGGAGTTGATTGTTAACCCTTTATTTTGCAGTTTGGAGTTTGGAATGAATGTCTTAGGTTACATTGAAGTGTTGATTGAATATAAACTCTTGTGCATGCCATTTATTGCTTTTACATATACACTTAGCACACACTACCCGCTATTGAACCCGAATGGCTAGGCTTAGGATGGTATTTGATTGGGGACACACAGGCCATAACCATTTGGCCCAAGTCGCCCTTCTCAAGTCCCGAACTTTTCAAATTGGTGCCAAGAGTTACCACCCCCATCATTGACCATTATGATGTGGGCCGTTACTTGGCTAAGCCGGATGTCTACGGGGATCCTCGACTCAATCACTAACTAAGGTGATTCGGTCTGGACATCCTTGGGGCTCCACCTTTGTCAAAACCATGCTAGATAGAAATCGAACATCACGAAGCATTTCATGTGCATGTTTATGTAATTGACATATTTGGTGCGTTAGAAAGCGGTATTTTCTAGAACTTTCGCTCTATCTTTACTTATTTTTTCGAGTCGGTCCATGACTTTTGTTAGGAGAGTTTGTCAAGTGTCTCGAGCTATATATAATGGGGAAAGTCTAGGTAATTACTCCAGCAAAGGATCAGCTGAAGGAGTGGTGGAATGAATTGTGTGAAGATGGCAGAGATGCAGTCAAATATCGCATTGGCCAAATGCTCCCTCTAATCGACATTCAACTCCGATTTGGTCTCATCCATGCACTAGTGCACTTTTGGAGCCCGAAGGCCACCACCCTTATATTTGGTAAGCATGAGCTGACTCCGACCTTAGAAGAATATAGTGTTCTTGTTGGAAAGTCACTCGACTACTCGAGATTAGTTAGCCCGCCAATTAGGGAAGATCCAACTTTGATTTTATCTGAGTATTTAAATCTCAATCGAAATGAAGTAGTCAAGGTTCTTAAAGCAAATCGGGGAAGCTGTCCAATTGTATTTTTAGACTTGTGTTTTGCAAAAGCCCTCTCTGGATATGATAAAGCTAAAGTTTTTATCCTTTTATTCTTCGGTTCAGTCATTTTTCCATATAAATGAAATATGATCGACCCCATGATCGCATTTTTAGCCCAGCAGGTGTGCGGTGGAAAAAACTTTGTTAATGCCATCTTGACCGAAACTTTCATCTCTTTGACAAAGTTTAAAATGGACCATGATAGGACTTTACGTGCGTCACCCGAACTCCTCCAAATATGGTTTCTCTCCCATTTTGTTAAATTCGGGGATTTTTTTGAAATTTCAAAAATCAATGAGTTTGAACATCCACTTTTGAAGTTTAAAAATGAGCAAGATCGGGTTCCCGATTATCATTACTCCCAATGGTTAGTTTTGTTAGCAAATCCGAGTCCTGTGACTTTCCTATGGAAGGCTTCTTGGTTTAAGGTTGAGAAGGCTAGGCTTACAGGTCGAGGCGGAGTACCTGTTCCTCTATTGGGAGTTTTTGGTATTACCGAGTATTATCCGATGAGGGTAACACGAGAATATGGAGTGATACAACTGATCCCTCCAAAGCCGAAGGATGAAGAAGTCCGCATCGACTTTATTATTGGGAGCCGAAGATTTGAAGAGCATATCACCCTTGCTCATATTCTGTGGGAGGGGTGCCGACCAGCAAAACTCGTTTTGCCAAAAGAAATTCTCATAAGGAAGGAAAAGACTTATCAGGCTTTGGCAAGCTATATTCGAAGGCACGTAATTCCCGAAGATTGGCTTCCAGTGATACCTCAAGCTGCTGTGCAGGACACCAAGCGAATAGAAATCAATCACCTCAATCGAAAGGTTGTTAGGGCTGAAGAGGCGGCCAAGAAGAGTGAGGACAAATACAAGAAGCTCAAGACTCGTGCTACCCCCCAGAAATATATAGCTCAAGCTAGTTAGAGTCTTAATTGTATTTTATTTAAGATATGTATTTTGAATTTTATTGGCCTTTTTGTGGAATTTAAATGCTTTGAGTGTCCTCGAGTCGTTTTCTGGCTCTCTACCAAAGAATGAAAATGTTTCTTGAGCTTTGTGTGTAAAAGTTGTTGAATTATTCCAGGCTGTTTCCCCTTTATTGCTAAATAATCCTCGGGAATGACACAGTTTGAGAACCTCACAGACATTATTTTCATATCATCAATTGCCACTTGAAAATGAATCTTTTTACTAAGCATTATAACGAGAAAGCCAAGGTTTTGAATAAGACACTTGCAAATTTCCAGATCACGATTTGCATCTTATCGCCCTTTTGCTCTCCAGGATAAAAATCGGATAAGGCACTTTTTGAATCAGGATAAAATTTTTGCCATGCAAACATAAATTTGTCCGTGGCCCTCTTGGCTGTGTGGTTATAAATTTCAGCAAAATTTTGACTACTCTGTGATTCCTTTGGAAATTCAAACGAAACTGGAAATTTTTGTTAGGTCACGTCAGTCAGCCTAGAGAGTCATCATGGACCGACTCGTCTTTTTCGTCCATCATACTAATTTGTGTTAATTATCTTTTTAAGGTAATTCATCACGAATCCCCCACACCCTCATAATACTCGATCGGTAGCAAAAAAAAATGGCCAATCAAGCTGAGATTGCAGCCATTGTGGAGGAGAAAGTGAAGGAGCAATTGAGTCCCATAAATAATCAAATGGCCGCTTTGATGACCCAGATGGAAAATCTCATGATCATGCAGCAGCAGGTCAGTTCCAGTTCTCAGCCAAGCCTTCGTCCGGACAAAACTCACATGACGAACGATTATCCCGCGACACCTTTGGATGATGTCATTCTAACAGGCACCAATGTGCCTCCTGTGACCTCGACTCCTCCACCAGTTCTCATTCCTTCTCCAACCATGAATGATGAAAATGCTAAACTTATAGCAAGGCTCGAGCAAAGGATGCGTGATATTGAAGGGACCCAAGGCGTGCCCCCGATCGACTTATCGGTGTATACCAGGGTACAAGTACCAGAAAAGTTTAAGATGCCAACTTTTGAGAAGTATGATGGTATATCCAACCCCATGCAACACATTAAAATGTTTCAAGGCCTCATGAATAAATATGTTTCAAATGGACCCCTAATGGTTCAAACCTTTCAGGCAAGTTTGAAGGATGCTGCAATGAGATGGTACACTAATCACCAGATCAACAGAAAAGATTCATGGGAGGAGGTCGCTAATACTTTTATTAAGCATTTCAAGTTTAATCTCGACATCACCATCACTCGCGAGGATCTAGAACGGGCCGAATTGAAAAGGGGTGAGACCCTTAAAGAATATGCCACCCGTTGGAGGAGTATGGCATCCCAAGTCATGCCGGAACCACCTGAGCATGATCTAATGAAGTTGTTTGCATCCACACTCCCGCAGTCAATTCGTTCGAGAATACTAATAACAACCATTCAATCCTTTAGCCAGTTGATTGCTATGGGCGAAGAAATCGAGGCAAATTTAAAGAAGGGGTGGTATGGAGATGCTGGTGCAAGCACTAAACGATTCGTGACCAAAAAAGACAAAGAGCCAGCTCCCCAAGTCAACATGACTTATGTCCAGAAGCCTCCAAGCCAAGCTCCTAAGGGACAAGTCTACTCAGCAGTCAACTAGTTCCGGATCGCAAGGTCAGAGAGGGAATAGGCGTAATAATCGGCTGTTTACACCACTCCCTGGCACTCTTTCTCAAGTCTTTGTCGTTTTACGCAAGAAGGAGCTACTAACAACCGAGCCATTGCGACCAAATTACGCGTCCTTTGCAAGGTACGACCGGTTAAAGAAGTGTGACTATCATCGCGGTGAGCCCGGACATGACACCAATGACTGCTATGTGCTTAAGAACCACATTCAGGATCTGCTTGAATCTGAAGCGTTTTCGTTTCAGAATAATAGTCAACCGAATGTTCAGAATAACCCATTACCTGATCATTCGGGCAAAGTCAATGCTATTTTTGACTCAGGGGTTGAGCGGACTAATGGTTTCAAGGTTCGGGTCGTTAACATCTTTGATGCTCTAGTACGGGCAGGATATTATCAGATTGGGGAAGTGGTTACATTGGACTAGCTAAAGGAGAAGATTTTGAGTTTGATAAATGAGAGATAGATAATGTGTGTAAACCAGGAAGGGATAGTAGTCACTACGTCCCAGATCATCATCGACTGGGATCAAGAATTTGCAGCCTTGAGTACATCTCAAGTTGAGTCAAAGTCAAAAGTTGACCCAGTAGAAGCTGATGTGACCAGTCTGGTTAAAGCCGACCCTGAATTAGCTGATATGCCGCCTTTAGAGGATGCCTATGATGATGACTTAGGGATTTTCATCCCTGATAGTTTTGTGATTACTCCGCCTCGGCCGTTTCCATATGAAAATAACAAGATGGTGCCATGGTCTTATGATCTAGAGATGAACCTGGTGACAAGGTCGGGATGTACGTATAACAGTGATCAACCGACCAAAAGACCACGGACGAGGAAGCTAAGGAGTTCCTAGCTGTGATTAAGAGGAGTGAGTACAACATAGTTGATCAGTTGAGGAAGTTGCCAGCTCAGGTATCCTTGCTGGAACTTCTCTAGTCATCCGAAAAGCATCGCAATTCCCTGATGAAGGTTTTGGGAGAGATCCACGTCCCGGAGAATATTGATGGAGACAAACTAGAAAATTTTGTCGGAGCAGTCCTTCTGAAGGATCAAGTTGCGTTCTCTGATGAGGAGATTCCGATGGAAGAAAGAGGCCATGATAAAGCTTTGCATATTTCGGTCAAGCACAAACGAACCCACGTGGCTCGAGTACTTGTTGACAACGGATCAGCCTTGAATTTATGTCCTTACGCCACACTGAATCGTCTGGGTATCGACCCGACCAGAATGCAAGCAGCCAAGACCTCCGTCAGAGCCTTTGATGGGGTAAAAAAGGATGTTATGGGACAAATCAACTTAGAGATACAGATCGGACCTTCTGTGTTCGATATTTTGTTCCAGGTGCTGGATATCCCTTCGGCCTTCAACCTTCTGTTAGGCCATCCATGGATTCACAATGCCGGGGCCGTTCCATCCAGCCTTCATCAGAAGATTAAATTTGTGGTCGAACAAAAGCTTATTACCATCCATGGAGAAGAGGACTTCCGTATTTTTAATGAGACGGCCATTCCTTATGTGGAACCTGAACATACCGAAGACGACTCTTACCATTCTTTTGAGTTAGTGCATACTATTCATGCTTCACAGGAGAGTCCTTTGCCGGTCCTGGAGTTATCTAAGACGTCCATCATGATTGCTAAAGTAATGGTGGGTAACGGATTTGAGCCTGGTACGGGATTAGGCAAGCATGGTCAGGGGATCCGCACTTCGATTAAGGATAATGGGCAATCCCACACTGCTGGCTTGGGATTTCACGGAGCTGTGCGTTATGATCCCAACAAATATAATCATGCCCGAGGGAGTAGTCGGACTGGTCATGGGGGCCGAGGCCTAGTAGACTGTGGAAAGTCTAAATGTAGTCCAATACCGCCGCCCCTTTATGAAACTTTCCGTTTGACTGAAGTAATAGGTGACTATGATGACCTAAGCAAATTTGACGATGACTTGGGGATAGTTTTCCCTAACTCGCCAAAAAAGCATGAGCCTGGAGTGATGGTTTTTGATGATGACATGCCGTACCTCGCTGACTTGTTCGAGGGTTTAACCATTGCTACCATAATCGAAGACCCAATACAGGTCGATGAAGCTGATGATGCTAGAAGTCCAATTGAAGTAGATCGTGATGTAGTGTCCCGGTATCTGAAGCCATCCATCGGTGCCATATTTGACGATCCATTGGGAGGGTTAAAATTGGAGTAATATCTTTACGTTTTGTACTCCCCTACGTGGGAATTTGTATCGCTTTCTTGAGAACTTTCCATTTCTTCTAGATTGTATTTTAAGTATTTCCTCAAGTGTGTAATTTTAAAAAAAAATTCATAATGTTTTGGAATCTTGTTAAGGCACCCTAACTAACCCGATGACGATAACCAACGATTAAAATCTCTGTCATCTTTAATAAGTACTGAGGGTTGGGCTTTTACAAGAATTCTAAAAAAAAAACAGAGAAAGAAACACATGAATCTCCTTGAGCCCTGTTTGTCTTTTTGATTTCGCTAATTTGTGTTTCAGTAGCGAGAATGAGGAGGGAGAAACGGTGGATCCAGTCATATGCCTTGCCCACAATTCGGATGATTTTGTTATGAGTGATGAAGAAATACGTCAAGATCTCGATCATCATGAGAAGCCTAAACTTTCGACCGTTGAAGAAACTTTATCAATCAATATCGGTGATGCGGAGAATCCTAAAGAAGTGAAGATTGGGGTAAACCTTCCTAGAGACATGTCTGAGCACTTAAAGAAACTCCTCAAGAATTATCAAGACATCTTCGCTTGGTCTTATGCGGATATGCCAGGCCTTGATAGATCGATTGTTGAGCACTTTTTACCGATTGATCCTTTAATTAAGCCCAAGAAACAGAAGCGACGCAAGGCTAAGCCAGAGTTGGCAAAGAAAATCGAAGAAGAAGTCATGAAGCTCATCGATGTCGGATTCATAGAAGTTACCCAGTATCCTACTTGGGTAGCCAATATAGTTCCTGTATTGAAGAAAGATGGTCGTGTTCGGGTTTGTATGGACTACCGTGACTTGAATAAAGCCAGTCCGAAAGATGATTTTTCGCTCCCACATATTGATGTACTCGTGGATAATACAGCAGGATTCGAACTGTTCTCATTTATGGATGGTTTCTCGGGGTATAATCAAATCTTGATGAACGAAGAAGACAAAGAAAAAACAGCATTTACTACCCCCTAGGGGATATTCCATTATAAAGTCATGCCCTTTGGCCTTAGAAATGCTGGAGCAACATACCAACGAGCAATGGTTGCTTTGTTCCATGATATGATGCATAAGGAGATCAAGGTCTATGTCGATGATATGATTGCAAAGACCCAGTGTGGAGAAGATCATCTCGAAACCCTAAAAAAGCTATTTGAAAGGCTTCGAAAGTTCAAATTGCGCCTCAACCCAGCCAAGTGTGTGTTTGGCGCTCATTCGGGTAAAATGCTTGGGTTTATTGTCAGTAGCAAGGGTATTGAGATTGATCCATCTAAAGTTGAAGCTATATGTAAGCTCAAGCCACCAAAGACTGTTAAGGAGGTTCGGAGTCTCATGGGCAAATTAAACTACATTGCCCGATTCATCGCTCAACTAAGCGAAACTGCTAAGCTGTTTTTTAAATTACTCAAGAAGAATGCAACAATTAAATGGGACGGTGAATGCGAGGAAGCCTTGTTGACACCTGATTTTTAATCATCTTTTCTCTTTTAAAATTAATAAAAAAATCCATAAAAATTCATAAAATTAAAAAATCAACTTTGGGGACCTTGGTCAAGCCTAGAGAACCAATTTTGATCAAAAATAATTTTTCATATTTTCAGTATTTTTGATATTTTTATTTTGAAAAATTCATAAAAAAATCAAGAAAAATGAGAAAATTGCAAAATCAACTTTGGAAGCCTTTGCCAAGCTTAGGCAACCATTTTTGGGTAAAAAATAAATTTTCATATTTTTTGTATTTTTTAAATATATTTTTTAGAAATTAGGAAAATATTTAATAAATAATAGCATTTGACCCTACAAAAATACATAAAAATAGTCAATATTTTTCCTTTAAATCCCGTTTCATGTTGGTCATCGCAAATTTAAAAAATCCAATTCGAGGTCGTGTATTCCTTAACGAGCATAATCTCGAATCGGGCCTAAAAAAATTCAATTTGAGTCAATTTATTTTCATTTTTCACTTTTAGGAGTTGTGACATTATTCTTTAATATTCCAAATTTTCATCTTGGCCCAATTATACCCAGAATGACTCAATTTTACAAATAGGGCTTTAATTAAATTTTGCATTAATTTCAATAGCAAGAAATGAGCTTAAATTCAACACACGATAGGTGTGTCGAAAATTGTGAGGAGATTTGGACTTAAAGAAATATTTCTCCAGGGACTGAATTGCAAATACTTAAAATCTCATGGACTAGAGTACAAATACCTAACACTTGAGGGATTATTTTGTAAATAACAAAAGGAAGAGTTAGTGGAGAAATTAGAATAGAGAAGGGAAGATGGAGAAGAGGAGATGAAGATAGGAAGATGGAGAAGAGGAGATGGAGAAGAGAAGATAAAGAAAATAAGATGAGAATAGAGAAGGGAAGATGGAGATGAAGAAGAGTTAGTAGAATGGGAGATAGATATGGAGAAGGGAAGATGAATATGAAAAAGAGTTAGTGGAGAAATTAGAATGTGAGGTAAAGATAGAGAAGGGAAGATGAAAATGAAGAAGAGTTAGTGGAGAAATTAGAATGGAAGATGGAGTTAGTGGAAAAATTAGAATGGGAGATAGATGAGTGGTTTATAAAAGGAGGAAGAAGTGAGCTTGAGAGGGAAATTTTTTGGAGAGAAAATTTTGGATGTTTAAGAGGGTTTTGGGAGATTGAAAAAAAATTTGAGAGAAAGAAAATACCAAAAAGAGAGAGAATTTTGAAGATGATGGGAGTTTAAAGTTAGAGGGTTATCATCATCAATTTCTTCATCGATCAACATAAATCAAGAATTCATCCCAGATTTGAAGCTAAGTGTCCCTCTACTCTCTTTATTTTTTATTATAAACTAGCTCAAATTTTCTACTCTTCTCCCATTTCCCTATATTTGATTTCAGGCAGGAACCAATTATATCTATCAAGCACTTCTTATAATGCCATTGAAGCTAAGTGCCTCTTTCATTGTTCTAATTTTTAATGTGAATTAAATCATATTTGCTCCATTACTCCATTTCTCCATATTTTTATGTCAGGCAAAGGACAATTCCAAGTCAATGGTAAATCCCATGGAGGTGTAAAATGGGCGCTACGAGCTCTTGAGTGCCCATTAAATTTTCAATTGATCCGTCGTTGTATTTCGGCCCGAATTTTCAAATCAATTCGTTTTATTTTAAAGAATTTAAACCCCAGAATGTGAATGTGAAGGGCAGAGCCCGCTCATTGGAGGTTATTTTAAATTTCTGCAATTTAAATTCCTGCACCTTAAACCCCAAAGGAGAGGGCTAAGCCAAGGCTGAGCTATCCATTGGTGGTCTTTATTTATTGTTATTTATTTCCTGTAATTTAATTTTTGAATCACTAAACCCCAAAATGAGTAGCTCGCAGCACTGCACAGAAGTCGTTAACTCACTCCCTCTTTCGGCTTCAGGGAAATACTTAATATTTTGAAAATGCCAAAAAAAATGTCACTCACATATATTCCATTTAAAAAAGTGAAAATACAAAAAGAGAACACTCCACTAGAGCCTTAGGAATAAACCAAGCCTGAGTTGCCAAATTAGGATATCCATGAAATTAATGTACCGAAAGGCATTAGTTTTAATTAACTAGTGTAACCAAGTCTCCGAACTCATAATCTTTGGTTCGTAGAAGTAATTTAGTTCTCCCGCTAATTTACTTAGGTTTCTAATCAACCTACCAAAAATGATTAATGGCGACTCCAAATTTTAAAACCATTTGAACAAAAAACCAAAGTCGCGATTTGGTAGAGCTTGTGAGAGCTCGAACTAGGTTAGTTAACTTAATCAATTAATCTGGTAATACATTAACCTAAAAAAATGAATTTTAGGTCGCGACAAGCCTTTGAAAAACTAAAACAACACCTCATGAATCTACCTGTGCTGGTCCCGCCAATGCCAAGGCGACCTTTAATCCTATATCTCACAATCCATAGTGAGTCTTTGGGTACGATGCTTGCTCAAGAAAATCAGGAGGGTGGAAAGGAACAGGCTATCTACTATTTGAGCAAGAAATTCACGACCTCTGAGTTAAATTACTCTAAGGCGGAAAGAACGTGCGTGGCACTGGTTTGGGTACTACATAGACTACGGCAATATACCTTGCATTACCAAATACTTTTGGTGACAGAATGCGATCCTATTAAATACTTACTAAATCAACCTACCTTGGTCGGGAAGCTTGCTAAATGGCAGGTCCTTACCTCTGAGTTTGACATACAATACCTGTCACAAAAGTCAGTTAAAGGACGGGTCATAGCTGATATCCTGGCTAAAAATCCGAGGAAAAATGAAGACGTCTATTATCCCGAGGATCGAATCATGGCGGCAGATGACTATACATGGACTATGTACTTCGACAGAGCTGTAAATTTATCAAGATCAGGCACCGGAGCGATTTTAATATCCCCATGAGGGCAACATTATCCAATAGCTGCAAAGTTGATTTTTCCTTGTACCAATAATATAACCGAGTATGAAGCATGCATTCTTGGGTTACAAGCTGCAATCGAAATGAGAGCAACCCGGCTTAAGGTATTTGGGGATTCGGCTTTAATTATTCTTTAGACCATCGGAAAATGGAAGACGCGAGACGCTAAATTACTCCCTTATCATGAATATCTAGAGGAGTTAGTAGATGAGTTTGATGATATCTCATTCGAGTATCTATCCAGAACTCATAATCAATTTGCAGATGCATTGGCCAATTTATCATCAATGTTGCAAGTCACTAGTGGACTTGAGGTAGAACCGTTAAAAATCGAAGTGTTGAGAAAACCAGCTTACTGCATGGCCGTGATCAATGAACTAGATGGCAAGCCGTGGTACCATGATATCAAGACCTACATCCAAAAGCAAGAATTTCCTGAAAAAGCACCGCGTCAGACCAAAAATACATCAGGAGAATGGCCTCGAAGTTCTTTTTGAGTGGAAAAAGCCTGTATAAGCGATCTTATGATTCAGTCCTGCTGAGATGTATCGATTCTACCGAAGCAGTACGTTTAATGTTGGAGATACACGAAGGTGTTTGCGATCCACACATGAATGGTCACATGCTAGCCAAGAAAATCATGAGATTAGGTTATTTTTGGCTCACCCTAGAAAGTGACTGTATCCAACATGTTTGGAGGTGTCATAAATGTCAGACACATGGAGATAAAATTAATGCTCCCGCAAATGAGTTGCACCAGCTATCGGAATCATGGCCATTCTCTATGTGGGGCATCGACGTGATTGGACCCATTAATCCGAAAGTATCCAATGGATATCGATTTATTTTGGTCGCCATTGACTATTTTTCAAAGTGGATTGAAGCAACATCATATGTAGCAGTCACTGCATGAAATGTAGTAAGGTTCATTCGCAGGGATATTATTGCTAGGTATGGTTCTCCTAAAGCCATAATCACCGACAACGGATCGAATTTGAATAACAAGCTAGTTGACGAGTTGTTCAAAGAATTCAAGATCAAGCATCTGAATTCCTCTCCGTACCGTCCACAAATGAATGGAGCGGTAGAAGCTGCCAATAAAAATATCAAGAAGATCTTGGCTAAAACAGCCGAGAATTACCGAGATTGGCCGAGAATTATCGGACCTCAATCAGAACATCAACTGGGGCAACTCCCTACTCTTTAGTATATGGCATGGAAGCAGTATTACTTATTGAAGTGGAGATTCCCTCCTTGCGTATTCTTTCTCAAGTTAAGCTAACTGAAGCTAGTTGGATCCAACAGAGGATGGATTAATTGAATCTCATTGATGAGAAGCGGCTCAAGGCTCTATGCCATGGACAGTGCTACCAGCAAAGGATTTTTAAGTCTTTCAACAAGAAGGTTCGGCCACGGCACTTCCAAATAGGTGATCTTGTTTTACGGAAACTGTTGCCAATAGTTCCTCTTGCAGAGGAAAATTTGCTCCAAACAACGGTGGACCATACGTCGTGAAGAAGACGCTCCCAGGCGGCGCTTTGATTTTGGCTGAAATAAACGGTTGTGTGTTTACTAACCCCGTTAATTCTGATTCTGTGAAGAAATATTATACTTGATTGTTTAAGACATTTTCATAATTAAGTTATGGTATTCGATTATTTGATGACCGATCATGAGTTGTTAACTTGCACTGTTAACATTCATTGGGAAAAAGTTTCCAATCGAAAATTCTAGAATGAAAAACGAAACTTTTCTCTCATTTCATACATCAGCAAACCTTACAACAAGTCATTGGGGGAGACAAGTAAACCCAAATACAGCCCTAATAAGCAACACAAAGGAGCTCAGCTGACTCTCCATAAAGCTGATGCTTTGCTGACATCGAACGGTCTGAGATTCAAGATCTGCAAGGTTAAAAAACAAGCAAGTACATTTTTCCTTCTGCCTAGCTACGTTGGCTTCATGATGTTCAACGACAAATTTCAATTTGTCGATCAGGTCTCGATCGAGAGCTATATCAACCGTCAGGTCTTCAATCCTCTCTTCTAGCCAGTCACATCTAAACTTCATCACGATATCACTAGGGTCATGCTCAAAGTAAGTCCGATTCAAAGCTAGGCATTCCACCAGCTTCTCCCTCTCGTGGACCAGTAAAGAGGCTCGTTCATCAGCAGATTTGACGGACTCCAGGCATTCAGATCGATCCTGGTAGCGAGCTTTCATGGCCCGAGACAGGGTGATGGTTTCATAGGCACTCCGGCTAGCCTCTAGAAAGTTGATGAAGATATATGGGAACGCTCTGTATTCTCTCCCAAAGTTAGTGCCTTCGATTGAAGAGACATCTATCCTCCTGAATAGACCAAGGATCTCGACTTCAGCACTCGGGTGATGGGCTATGTAAGTATAGCCTCAGCCAAGAAGGTGATAAAGTCTCTCCCATCTAAACATGACTTCAGCCGGGAAGATGGGCGCAGAAGGATTAGCCATTATTGAGAAGGGAATCAAAGCTGAAGAGCGGAATGCGAAAATAGTAGAAGAGAGAATCAAGGCGGATTAGCAGAATGCGAAGGTGTTCATTAACTTCGCGTTAAATATCGCTTCACAGTGCCCATCCTTATCGGTCAAGCGTCCTTACTTGTCATTCCCTTTCGGCGTCTCTTCTTTTAGCTCGAATCCCCTGATTAATCTGCAATCTCGAGACAAGCAAGCCCGAGATTTTAGCAAAAAAAGTTTGAAGTGATGCCTCCACTTTAAAAAAGGATGAAAAGACGACCTGAGTGGGGAGACAAAGCAAGTTGTATCAGAAAAGAAGAAAAGACCTGTCTTCTATTATAGAAAAAGAAGAAGCTCACCTGCAAACCGACGCCTAAGAGAAAAAGGAAGAAGAGAGGGTTTTGCATTAGAAGAACCCAGAATCATCACCGACGAAGCGTCCTCCCAGAACACCAAATAATCTTTGGGACCTATCACGAAAAAACGTCGCAGATCCCGTGGTTCTACGAGTCTAGAGATATACTAGAGAGACTCTATCGTAGAGCTTCGACCTGAAGCCTTGAAAATAAAACTCACCTACGATCCTCTAACATCACCATGCTCCACAGATGACGGGTTCGCCCAACCCCTGATGGAACGTCCTGCAAGCCAACATGAGTAGCCTCAAGATAGCAGCTCCAAGTTTGTAAACACAGAGATGGTTGGTGAAAAGGGCACAAGTTTAACCCAGGCGAAGATGGACGGGGTTTCCTATCCTGAGGGTTTGCGAGTCATGACTATTGACAGCAACCCAGTTTCCCTTCAAGTCCTCGCCACCATGTTAAGAAAGTGCCAGTATGAGTTTACAGCTCAAGCAAAGTCGAAGAGAGCCTTAGAGATGCTAAGCCAGGATAGGCAAAGGTTTGATATCGTCATCACTACTATGGTAGGGCTCGACATGGATATTTTCAGATTCTTGAAAGTTGTCAGTTCTAAGCTAAACTTACCAGTCATCATAATATCGGCAAGTGACGACCAGCAGGTCATAATGAAAACCGTATTGCATGGGGCTCAAGATTTCCTTATGAAACCAATTAGGATTCAAACGCTCCAAAACATTTGGCAGCATGTTGTGAGAAAAAAGTTATCCGAACAAGAAGGCAACCGCCTTACCTCTGATGGTTTGAAGACGAGGCTCATCTGGACCGAGGAGCTTCATTCCAAGTTTGTCGATGCAGTTCAACAACTAGGAGTTGATACAGCACATCCGTGGCAAATACGGGAGATCATGAAGGTAGAAGGACTTGATACGCAAAAGGTTGCGAGTCATCTTTGGAAGTACAGACAAAGGCTAAGACAGCATAACACAGCTCGAAGCCGAGGAAGTCGAGCTAGCAAATGCACCACCACTCCCTCGAGTGTTAACCTAAGTATTCTCTCTAGCAGCCTCGATGCTTTACAAGAATACATACCGCATGTACAATGGGCACAGACACCTTGGTTTGAACAGCAACCCTCAGCTAGAGTTTTTCCTGTGGTTAATCAAGTCTCTACGCCCGACGTTCAAGGATTAATTTTCTCGACCGCGCAATCCGAATATGTGTCATCAGAGAATCAGATGGTGTTCCCGACAAATGGCGCAGGATTCCACCCCGAACATCGGGTTTCCTACGAAAAAAATATAGTATAAAGTTTGTCACCAGTAAAAATATTAGAGGATAATAGTGCCCAATTTGAAGGTTCGGGAGAAGGAAGAGACACGTATCACAATGAATTGGGCAGCATCGATGACGAGCTTACTGTTTTGATCAACCAATTCAACGCCGATGAAGCTCCAAGGCTGTAATGGAGTCTTTATTTCGAAAATAAATAACTCTGTGATAAAGTTTCTCATATGTGGCCGTAATCTCACTTGAGAAGATGTGTGTGAAAAATTCACCATTATTGTTAAAATAGCAGATGGCAGACAAGTGTTTGGTGAAAATGTTAATTTGCTTTATAGTGCCATACTTTGCCGGTTGATTTCCCTATTTTTGATGTCATCCCTGTTGGCTCAAATCCTCTAAGCCTAATATTAGTATGCAGTCTAGAGCCATGTAAATCTGAAATTTGTGCAAAAGGGTTTGAAGGGACTCCACCACCTTGAAAAAGAAGTAAAAGTAATCTGAGTGGGAGACAAAGCGAAAGTTAGTAGAAAAGAAGGGAGAATTTGGCTCCATTCCTAAAAAGAAGTGAAAACTCGCATGCAAATTCAACACTCAAGAAAGGCAGGAGGCCCCTACCACTATGAAAAAGTAGCAAAAGTTGAGGAGACAGAAATCTGGAGAAAGCGATACGATTTCTTAAATCCACGATCAAATCTTGAAAGAGGTGCCATCATGGTAACCTTTATCCATCCTTAAAAGAGGGAGCCTTCAACCATAGGTGGTCACTCAGAAAATCTAGAGAGAACGAAAGAATACAAGAAAGATTAGCAAACCTTGAGAGAAGTAGCCGATCAAGGATGTCTCAACCCAACATGTTTAAGGGTTATCGTCACTTGCTGGATATGGGAGACAAAGAGTTCAAAACCACGTTCGGAACTAAAACCATGGAGCCTGGCCCTTCCACCAACAACGTCCAAGATCTCAACAAAGATAAGGACGACAACAACAAGGGTCAAAAGAAGCGTTACCGTCGCCATACTGAACATCAAATTCAAAGGCTTAAGGATTTATTCAGGAAGTGCCCTATGCCAAATGGTAAACAAAGAAGGGAACTAAGCCAAGAGCTAGGGTTGGAAGCTTCACAGGTCAAGTTTTGGTTTCAGAATAGGTAAACCCGAGTAAAAACTCAACACGAACACAATGAGGCCGAGTTTCTACAGGCTGAAAATGAAAAACTCCTAGCAGAAAACAAAAGGTATAAGGAAGCGTTCGACTCCGCTACCTGCCCAAATTGCAGTAGCCTCCCCATTCTCGACGAAAAGCAATATCTGAAGATCGAGAATGCCCATTTGAAGGGAGAGTTAGAGTAGTTCACAGCAGAATCAAGTTTTGTTAGAGAGATGTACGAGAGAGTTGATCCCATGGAATCACCATGGACACCTCCCGAAGAAGAGGGGATACATTTTCGCCAAGTGGATAACATCGACGATGAGCTCGCCGCTATCATAAAATTGATCGATGGTGATGAAGCGTCAGGACTGTAATATGTATGCGGGGCTGGTAATTCAAATTCAGCGATCATGGGTCTTTCAGTGTATCCGATGCCTACCTGACTCTGAATGAAGCCGACTGATCATCGGAGAGCCCCACCAAGGAAGCAAGGCCAACTTTAAATAAACGCATATATTTTACTTCCCTGCGTGGGATATTTCCAGTTTTCATAAATGTCTCGCATTAAATCAAGAATAGTGATCTTCCTTCCAATAATTAAATGCTTTAGTCCTTTGCTGCATCAAAATGAAGACAAAATTAATTACGACTAAAAAATCCATGCAAGCTCAAAGGGTAACTCTGTATCGTTTCGATTGGCCCTCATTTGCTCCAGCTCTAAGTCGAATCCTTTCATTTCTCAGGAATTTCCGAACAGTCCCTAGAGTACAATCATAATGCGAAGTCCACTCGTTAAACAAGACTGGGGGCAAATTAATTCATGGACGCTGCCACTAAATGGATGGTTTCAAATAACGAATATACGGACGAAAGACCCGCACAATCTCAAAAATGGGTAATTTTGTATCGTTCTAATTTATCCATAACTATCTTGAGTCCTAAATGGATATATTCTATTTTTACCAGGGATTATAAATTACCTTGAAAGGCACTGCGACATGAAGTCGCCTAATGCAACAAAACTGCGTCACCTTGAGGATCAGCGATTAAAATAGAACCTCCATGGACTTGACGATGAGAGGAACAAGGATACTCAATGAACGAGACTAAAATCCATTCTTTGTCACAACCTTGACTCTAAGGGTGAAGTGTCCAGCAAAAAAGAAACCGAGAAAAAAATTCAGCTCAGCGAAGCTGTTAAAAGTGGTCGTACGAGGCATTCAAGATAAAGGGTAAACAGTATTGTTTCCAATTTATCCCTTCCAATACTTGCTAACACGTCTCTTTTCTTTCTTATAGGAAATATTTATTCTAACATCTAATAGGTTGAAGGAGGCAACCCCAAAGGGGTAAAATTACGATCATCCAATGAAATCCATTCCGATGAAATCAATTCCGATGAAAATGAGGCAAAGTGATGGCAAATCCTGAATTGAAAAAGGAAAGTATATCCTTTTTAACGTATCTGATTTCAATAATACCCTTTTCTGCTCCTTTTATCGCAGGGGCATTCGATCGACGGCCAAGACAGCTGTCAACATTAAGCAAACCCAAATGCATCAAACCAAGATAAGCCGCTCCTCAACTGATGGAGTGGACTCTCAATCTGCTCGATCCATTCACATGTTTAGGGGGCAATTCAAATCCTCACATTCTGGAAACACAAGTGATGCTAAAAATTGTCACATCTGCATCATGTTTACACATGCTCTAATTCATGCCTAACTCTTCTGCATGTTTAATTTGCCAATTCTGATTTGGAGTATATATGATGCATCGAATGTGTAGAGTGGGGCATGATAGAATGATGAAAGGCAAGCTATGTCCACACACGTCCTACATTTTAATCCACGGTGAGTCGTGTGTTAAATAGATTTCGCATTCCTCAAGGTGATGGGTTCTCTCACAAAAGGTACGATAGCCTAAGGAAAGGAGGCGATTGTTTCTCTACCCCAAACACCACAAGTAACCATAGACAACCCATTTGAGCGGCGGTTTCATTTTTGTAACCCCTGTCGAGAACCACCCCACATCGGGGCCAAATAAAGGCAGTCCTAGCAAAAGCATGACGTAAATTGTTAGAAATTTTCTTGTTCGGACTAACATTAATTTTCGAGCGATTCTTTGCTTTTAACCTCGTGCGGTAATTCAAATGCCTTAAAATGACGAAAAGCATTCATTTCTCTATTCGATACACTTTTATCCTTTGTATTACCTAATTGAGCCTGCATATTCGTTTCTTAAAACTCCATTGGTGATCGTTGCCCATTTCGAGATGAAGACGATGCTACCTCAAAGCATAAGAACTCAGAAGAAGTGGGTTTAATGGAGTTCCCCAGTCAACTCTTCAAGTATGATTTTTTATATGCGTGTGTATAACGACACAATCTTTGAAAATTCCTTTTCTAAAAGGAAAAAGAAGATAAAAAAGAGAAAAGAGTTAGTCTGGGGCATGAAAAAACAAAGTGCCATGTCAAAAGCAAGGCCAATGCCCATTCGAATCAATATTTATTTGTGAATGCCTTTGAAAATTTAGTGAATGCATACCATCTCCTTCGGTAAATCCCTAATGGGATCTGATTGTAAGAGAAAATTCATTAAAGGAGTCAGATTGCAAAATATACGGTTGAAGCATACATCGTTCGGAAGCGACAATGGTACCAGCAGAAGTAGATATCATCCTCAGACAATGATGGTATTCTTTGAAGACTGTTCTATAAGGGTCGAAACTTGTGACAAAGAGGCAATGATCACTAACTCAAACCCACCTCATATATTTTCTGGGCCAAAATAAGCCTTTTCACTTCCTTGGTCCCCAATCATAACCTACGTTACAATCCATGAAAAACCTTCTCTGATTAAGGCGCTTGAATTAACGTAGAGTTGGATGATTTAAGCATCGCTTGAAAAGGTTCGAGCAAGACTATTTCTCTCTCATTTTTGCAGGGTTCTTGACTTGTAAACCGTGAGCAAACGATGAAGATTTTTTGTCAAATGGCCTTGGCTCAAAAGAGTCCCCTTTGGTAAGCCTTTGACCCAGCCTACGTTATGGTCCTAACCAAGACCTCCAGATCGGCTTGATTGTACCAATTGCAGAATTACTCAGACCTTTGCTGAATGCGATAGTGGTGAGATTGAGTGATCTCTTTTTCAAATCCTACAATCAGGATAAACAGCCTTTTTCGAGGGTGAGAGAAAGCCCTTTCAGACTAAAGTCCCCGATTCAGATTACATTCGAGGTGTTCATACTACGATAACCTCCTTGAATAGAATTGGTAATGCAAACTTGACGGAATAGTTATGCATAATCCACATTTTGATTGATTGCACAACGAGTTATTATACAAGCTGTTTCTAATTATTGCAAACTTAGCTGAATAGTTTTGCATGAACCGATGAACTCATTAATGAAAATGCTTGCACATGTTACCTTTGACACTACCTGACAGGTAACACGTTACCGATGTTCAAGTCACCTTTCGAGGTCTTGAAATTCATTCGGCGATTATCGAATAAACAAGCTTAGTTGTCGAGAAACCACGAAGCATTTCTTCAAAATTCTTAGGTAAATATATCTTCAAGCTGAACCTTTCAAAAGAATGAATTCTGATGATTGTCAAAGTGCTCGAATCCAATGTGGCACACACGGTTATTCAGTGAATAAGCAGGCATGACACCAGTCAGCCTGTCTATGCCTTGATCATTAACTCAGAAGACCTAGGTAAGTTTTCTGGACCCTTTCGACTCATGATCGACATGCTCTCATGAAGTCTATATTAGTTCACGATCGACATACTCTCGTGTTCTTTACTTTTATTCAACTCATGATCGACCTGCTCTAATGAGATATTCATTGGTTCACGATTGACCTGCTCTCGTGTCCTTAAACTTTATCTGGTTCACGATCGACTTGCTCTCGTGATACCTTTACATAACTTATGATCGATGTGCTCTCATGAGACTTTCACCAGTTCATGATTGACCTGTTCTCGTGTCTTTGATCTTTATTTGGTTTATGATCGACCTGCTCTCGTGATACTTCTATCCAACTCATGATCGACAAGCTCTCATGAGTTATTCATCAATTCACGATTAACCTGCTCTCGTGTCTTTGATCTTTATTTGATTCATGATCGACCTGCTCTCATGATACCTCTATCAACTCATGATTGACCTGCTCTCACAAGATCTTTATTAAGTTCACGATCAACCTGCTCTCGTGTTCTTGATCGTTGTCAAATCACAATCAACATGCTCTTGTGATCTTGGCCTATCTTTACCGACTCATGGTGATTCGTTAAAACGATGGTGATCCCGAGAGACAGAAGGTAGGCCCCAATACCTTGAGATCCTCGTGAAGTCAAGGGGACCATCAGCATCATGAGGTATATGTTGAGACAGGTATCGCATATGTGGTTCGTGGGCAGATTTCTCCGATCCATTTCTTTGGTCATGTTATTTATAAGGCTGCATATCATTCATCATTTTCCTCGCGTAGAAAATGGGATTAAAACCTCAACAAAAAAATTCATTCATCATCTGCATTGTCAAAATTTAGGTTCAATTTGACCTTTGAGCGAAACCTCAGCGAGCCTCCACTCAAAGAGGGGTAGCTGTTAACACCTAAATTTTTTATTTTCTCATTACACAAATTTGGGAAGTAATTCTCACAAAACAAAAACCATTTCTCCACATATTGCAAATTCACTTTTTTTTTATCATTTTTTGCATTTTTTGCCCATGCATTGCATTTCCATTTTTTTGCATTAATAGGGGAAAGAAACTGGGACCAAACGCTGGTTCTTATTCTTCCCATGATGGATGTCACGTTGGGGCAAGTTCAATGTTTAAACAGAAGAAATTTGGTCAAAGCACCTTTGAAGTAATCATATGGCTCCGACATGAGTGCAGCAAGAAAAAACGGTCGATGGAGGAATTGAACAAAGTTTAGTGGAGGGCCAGGGAAAGATAATGAGAGATCTTCATCATCAAATTTTCCTTCCTAAGACGTGCTACATTGGATCCCATGAAAGAGAGAATTTTGGGTCTTTTGTCTTGCTTTTGCAAGTGGGTCGTGGGGGCTCTTCATTATATAAGAAGAAAAGGAGAGCATGCTTTTCATTTTTAATAATGAGGAAGGTCAGTAAAACAACTTTCAAGGTTTGAATTCTAGATAAAAAAAAATGGATGGTAATGCGGATGGTCTAACTCAGGCTATGAAGGTAAATTAGCCACGCTCAAAAAATACTACTCGTGGAGAATATTAGACCAAGTACTTTGCCAATAGAACATCGATGGCCCCGTCATGAAGAAATCTGGTCATAGTTATGGCCCCAAAGTACTTGGGATTCCGACAGCTAATCTATTAACACGAAGGTGGCCCTAGTTCAAGTTTAATTCCCAGCAAACGATGATTCACGGTCAAACATTTAGATAGCGGTGCCAACATGATGGTCTCGATGGGTGGAGGACACATGAGGAAAAACTCACTCATTCCTTTCCCCACTGACCCAAAAAGAAAGAGAAAGGGGACGGCCACATCTAGAGAATTAATAGAGAGGAGAGAGCTAACAAGGAGCAGGGGGAACTCTGGGGAGTGGGGATTTTGCTGGGGAGAGCAAAAAAAAAAGATTGAAAAAAATTGTGAGGAGAATTGACGGAGGAAGAATTTCGAGAGAGAAAAGTTGAGAGAGAGTCGAGAACCTTATGCTCTGAAGAAAAAGAACCGAGAGAAGGAGGGTGCTCAGCTTCTTTTCCTTAGAGAAACATGCACGCTCAAGAGTTGATCTGACTTCTCTCTTTTCAAATATTCATTATTGTGGACTGGGCACGGGAAAGAAAGGGGAGGAGAAACGCACGCTCAGATTTTTGGAGAAAACTCTCCTTCATAGCGCATTGAGTTTGCTGCAGTTTGGCTCCGTTCTCACCATAAACGGTTTAGTTTTCATTTCTATTCGGCACGAGATTTTTATCATTGATTTCGTGCCCGTTCGATGATCAATTTGGGGCTTTTTCACCACTAATTTTTTGCCGAGTTTGGTATTGTTCGAGGCCTGATTTGCTACAGTTCAATGCCCAGAGCTTGCTGTCTAGTATTGTTTATACCCCAAATCGGCTTAAGTCTTGCCCCTACGAATTAAGGTAATTTCCATATCCTTTAGGGTTTATATGACCATGACTTGTGGTAATTTTTGCAGTGTTTTAATACTATTTTACTATTATTTTTTATGCTATTTCAATGCAGTTTCGCACTGTAAACATGCTGTTTAGTCTAAATCAAGGCCATTTTCGCATATTTTGTGATCATTGACTCATGCGGACTTTCATAGGAGCTCGAGGATATGTCTTTGACTATTTTAGTTGCTGTTTTGTACAGATGGTATGATGTTTGTTGTGTTGTTTTGAGCCATGAAATTGCTAAAATTGTCGAAAAAAAAATGCAATGTTTTCGGTATAATTGAAAGTCAACAAACCTAAATTTCCATCACGTTAGTGAGGAAGGGGATTGGTTTTCGATTGTACGCGTTTTTTTTTAATTGTAAAGAAAAAAGTTCTAAATTTAAAATTAGGAAATATTCTTTCCTAATAGGCAACAATTTTTCTTCTTTAGACACTTCTTCCTGTCACCATTCGGGAACAAGTCCCCAGTTTTAGAAAAACACGAAAATGACCAATCCGATCTATTACCATTTAGATCCGGTTTGCCATCTTTTCAAAAAGCCAAATTTAGATTTAGGCACACCATTTTTTTTTAAAAATCCGAGACACAATAGTTTTATTTGCTTGGACTTATTTGATTAATGTCTTGTTTGATTTTTTCTTTTTTTGAATTTCCTGAGACTTTAAAGCTCCTAAAATTTAGGAAGATATAGTTCCTTACAAATTATATCTAACTGAATTTTTTTAGGGAACTAAGTTCAACTTGGAAATGAATAAAAAAAATCGAATCAAACATGTCTCTATGTGGCCCAATAAAAAAATAAAAATAATAAAAAAAGATGTGTCTTCACGTTTTTTTAAAGGAGAAATATAAAAAAAAATTCCATCCATCTCATGCAATAATGCATTCCATATTTCAAAAAAAAATGAATGACATATCATATCTTTGCATCATTTTCTCATGCCGTTCACATTTTTAAACATCATTTAGGCTGTTATTTCTCTAAAAAAAATCATGCATATCATTTTATGTCAACATTTTTCCGCATGCATCATATCTTTAGGCCCAAGTCATATTTTATTATTTATTTTTTTATTTATTTATTTTTTCCTCTTCACCACAACATGTGGCATATCATTAGTATCACATTTAGAATATTCATGTTAGGGTAATTTGACTTGCATGTTTTAAGTGCTCGAAATAAATAAAAAAAATTGCATGCTATATAGTTTTTTTTTAGAATCTTCGCATGCTATATATATAGTCTTTGGATGTTTATTTTATATAAAGTGCATGACTTCTTGCATTTTTTTTTTAGCATTGCATTAATTTGATGCCACATTAGCCCGTTTAATTTTTACTCATGTAAATTCGGCATATAGGTTAACTCTTGCATGTCGTGCATTGCATCCTTTAAAAAAAACAATAAAAAGCCTTCATCTAATTTGTTAAAATAAAAAAAAATCATAAAAAGTAAAAAAAAAAGAAAAATCAATCAATATCGAGTTGCCGAGGATAGATTTCTCATGGAATCAAGGTACCGAAAGGGCGTTAGTTAATTAGCATAATTAAGTCCCCGAACACTCAATCTTTGGTTCGTAGAAATAAAATAGTTCCTCCCGCTATTTTATTTAGGTACCTAACCAACCTACCAAAAATGGTTAGTGGCGACTCCGATATTCTAAATCATTTGAACCAATCAAAGTTGCGACTTGGTAGGGCTTGGGAGAGCCTGTGTTAGGTTAATCAATTAATTAGCCTGATAATCCATTAACCTAAGGTCTTAACCGATTTTGAGGTCGCGACAATCTCTTCTTGGGCTTCAGAATTTGACGTCTGGCTCAGGGATGCTCTTCTTGGAGGAAGAACTAAAAAATGAAACTGAGGTGGCGATGGATCCATACTACCATTGGTGTCCGACGATGTACGAGATGGGGAGATAAAACCTCGCGGTGGCAAAAAGATCTTGGAAGCAACTCCAAAGGATCGAGTTCACGAATTTAGGAGAGCAACTTGTAAGGCTTAAGTTGTGGGACTGAGCTTGCTATAACAAGTACCTGGACTTCAACGGCATTGCCTAAGATACAGCTCTCAGCCTACTCGCTGGAATTCTGGGACAATACTACAGCATCAAAGGCAGAAGTCCATCCCAAGAAGCATCATAGAAGACTTCATTATTTACGGTTCTAGAGGCCACGGGAGGGACGAAAAAGGAGAAGTTTTCTCGCTTTGTTTCATTTTTCTCTCTCTTTTCTTGCTTTAATTAGTTGTTGCACGACATTCACAGAAAAGGGTTTTTTGTTATTCCTTTGTAATGAACAGGAACATGGGAAATAAAAGTACAGGTTCACAATGGATGCACGAGATGCTCAGGCCCACGGTGGTTCACTCGAAGAGCCCGATAAACGTGGATGAATTTGTTGGCATGTCAAAGCTCAGTCTAGGAGACTCCATTGGCAACGCTGGTCGCCCTTCGCTATTGGTCCGAACTTGAGAACACCTATCAGTTGAGCTCCTCCAAGACTTAGCCGTGATGTGAGAGCACCGTCGTCCGCAATCCATCGAAGATTCGGTCCGAAATTGGAAGGTAGATTTCGCAAATTAGGTAAATTTCTTATCCCTAAAAGACTTAAATTATCTTGTCGCTTAACCGATTGGATCGATATTTTTGCCTATCTGATTGGTTATATTTACATATTTGAATTGAATTGATTGGATTGCTATTTTTTGCAATATTGGAATGCATGTTAGAAATTTCCATATATATATATATATATATATACATATTGCGTGTAGATAATTGCTACATATAATTTAGAGTTGATGTGTTTAAATTAACTTGCGTCCTAGAATAAAATCATATTAGATAGAATTATTTTTGGAATAAATTAAATTAGATTTTATTCTAGGATAGAGTATGCATGTTTAGGCATAATTTAATTTAGAAAAAAATGTAATAAAAGATCCAAAAAAGAATGAAAAATTCATGAAAATCATAGAAAACTCTTTAAAAAAAATCCATAAAAGTTGGAAAAACTTCAAAAATTCTAAAGAGGCTAAAAAATCAGGAAATTGATCATTTTAGCTGATGAAAGCTGTCTTTTGACAGTTTCGTCCACTCCGATCTTTTCAAAATGAGAGTTTTGCCCCTTATGGGTAAATTGTCTCAGAAAATCCTAAAAAATTCTTAGAAATCGTGAGAAATAAAGAATGACCACATTCAATTGGTTTGGCCTGTTTTCATTTCCCGACCCTTGAAAAATGAGTATTTCACCCTTCTGATTAGTTTAATCCAAATCTTTCCTAGTCACCCCAACTGATTTTTCATGAAATTGGTACCGAAAGGGCGTTAGAGTAATCTAACGTAACCAAGTCCCCGAACTCATAATCTCTGGTTCGCAGAAGTAAATTAGCTCTCCCGCTAATTTATTTAGGTTTCTAATCGACCTACCAAGAACAATTAGTGGCGACTCCAAATTTTAAAACTATTTGAACAAAAAACCAAAGTCGCGATTTGGTAGAGCTTGGGAGAGCTCGAACTAGGTTAGTTAATTTAATCAATTAATCTGGTAATCCATTAACCTAAAAAAAATGAATTTTAGGTCGCGACAGCTTAGCGACTCCACTGGGGACTGTTCTTAATTTTTGAAAAAATTTAAGAACTTAGAGGACTTAGGCCTGAAAATTTCATGAAAATTCACTTGGTCTGAATTTGGTGTATTATGATCTTTAGGTGTTAAATGATTTTACAGGTGGGAGTTATAAGGGGTGGATTGTTTGTGACTAACCCCTTATTTTGCAGGTTTGGTGTTGGAATTGTTTGTTTAATTTCGCACATTATTGAAGCGGTGTATGCATTTAATTGTTGTGCATGATTAATTGTTTTAGCACTACATCACACACGTCCCGTGGTCGGACCTGGGCCACTAGTTTTAGGATGGTATTGTGATTTTGTTTTAGCGTTCGGCGTGAGATCACGTCGAAAATTAGCCCAGATTCAATCCCGAACCTCTTTTTAAAAATGAGTTTAAAAGTTAGGCTTTAGGCTTGGTAAGATTACCAAAGCAGTGGTTTTAATTTTTAGCTCGAGCAGCCGAAATGGGAAGGCCCTGATAATCCTGATTACATCGTGAGATCACGGCTAATCTTGATTATGTGGGCGAGATTGTCGCCTTGCCGTAAGTCTTTCGCTTCAATTTGTTAGCCTTTAGAGTAGATAGGCTAAGATTTAAACTCACGATCCATTTGCATGTCTATGTGACCTACATGGTAATTTTCAAGGTAAAAGTAAGATTTCTAACTCTATCTTGAATTTATTTTTGGTCGGTCCATGTTAGGCGTCGGTCAAATTTTAAACTTAATATCATCGTCATTTTTCAAAAGAAAATAAAAATTAAGTTGGTATCCCATTTCTAAAAAATGATGAATGTGAAAAAAATCCCTTCAGGGAATTTTGTTGACCAATAAAAAGATTTTGTCACATTTTTCCTTAATGTTTCAATGGACCCAAGGTTTTCTCAACAAATTTACCTTAAAAATTCATTCTGAGGAAAAAGGAAATCTCTTCGGGAAATTTGCTAAATTTTAAGAGGTTTTATCACAATTTTCAAGTTGTAAAAATTTGCAAGCAAATTCTTTCTGAGAAATTCACCCATGTTTTTCTAAGAAAATTTTCTCTAAAATTGAAAAATAAAATTGGACTAATGTAGGAATCATAGGCCGACCCCTATTGGATCACATACTGATTATTTTCTTTACTTTTGCAGGAAACTGCAGGTACCCGAGGCGGAAGTAAAATTGGATTCACTAATACATCAGGAATAATCTTCAGGGATCAGAAAGGATGGAAATTATCGATGCCTTAACTGATGACCCTGGGGGCAACCGAAGAAATCCATTCTCCTGGAGACAGAATTATGTCAACCAATGGGCACGTATGGGCTCTGTATGTAGATGGGGCGGAAAATGTATTTGGGTTAAACATGGGGGCATTTTTATTGTATTGGAGGGATTCCTGTATTCTTGTTGAAAAGACGCAGATTATCAGAATACATGAAGTATGTACATTAATCCGACCTTGCAACGCCTTTTTGATTAAATCCATTAAAGGCTTGCTTTTTAACTCTCTCGGATTCAAACCACGTGGAGGATGTTAGAAGATCGGTGTTTTATTAATAAACATGACCCACAGGCGTTCTTCCCAATATTACAGTCAACCGACACCAATAAGTGGACGCCGAAAAAGGCTAACCACGATTGAAGTGGGGCACGCAACAGGTGGCGGGTTCATTATTAGCACATTGATCGAGTGATTACGACTGTATTGATTTACCTGACCAGTCACGGGCCTCACTATGACCGGTGGGGGCCGCCGTCGAATTCTTTTTCCGTGTCCTTAATATCATCATTAGGGAGAAGTGATGGGGTCTCGCTTTTGTTTGTTTGGTTGGTTGTAATCATCACAGTCACCATCTATCAAGATAAGACGCGATTGAGGCAATCCTACCAGTCGAGATAGAAATACGTTCCCTACATATTCTGTCGGAAGTATAGTTGACAGTAGCGGACTAGATCCAGCAGAGGTAGATGACCTCGTCTTGTGAAGATTGCTGCCGACAGCCCCTCTTCCAGAAGAGAAGATTGCATCGAATTATGACGGTTCATATGACGTAAAGAAAGTCCTCCTAGAAGGTGCTCTGATCCTAACCAAGTCAGATATTTGTATTGACTCTGATTTCTTGAGGAAACGAAGAGATTGCGCGAAGATAAAAATATAAACATGCGAAACATTCCTTTTATTTCATACATCAACAGGTTTTACAATAGCTCACTAGGGAGGAAAGGTAAAGCCAAACTAGGCCCTGATAACTATTACGAAAGAGCTCAACTAACTCTCCAAACAGTTGATGCTCTAGGTGCACCGGGCACTCTCGGGATTAAGCTCCGCGAGCCTAAAGAAGAGGCGATCGCACTTCTCCTTAGCCTGGGCCATACTGGCCTCATAATGCTCGACGGCAAACTCCAGGTTCGGAATCGCCGCCCTCTCGAAAGCAATGTCTGCCGTAATGTCATCAAGTCTCTCCTGCAGCCAACCGCATTTGCACCTCATCACAATATTGCATGGCTCCTGTACGGCGTAAGTTCGGACCAAGGCCAGACGGTCCACCAACTTCCCCTCTCACGAACTAGCCACGAAAGCTGATCGTTGGCAAACTTGAGGGCCTTCTTGTGATTATCAGCCACAAATGTGATTGTTGCCAGACGTTCGTGCCAGTCTTGGTAACGAGCTTTCACGACGGCGGTCACAAGGACCGTCTCATAAACGCGGTTATAGGCAGCTAGAAAATTGATGAAGAGGGTCGAGAAGTTCCGATACTCCTTCCACAGTTGGGTACCCTCAACAGATGCAACGTCCACGGTCCTGAATAAACCGAGAATTTCAGCCTCAACGGTAGAGTTTTGAGTTATATGAGCGTAACCTCTACTAAGAAGATTGTAGAGTCTCTCCCACCCAGCCAAGACTTCGGCGGAGAATGTATGGTTAGGAGAATTGGCCATTTTTGAAAGCAGAATACGAAAGAAAGGGGGAGAGAGGTGAGGCAGATGAGCGGAATGCGAAGATGGTAATCTACTTTGAAGTAAATATTGATTTCATAGTGACGGTATCAACCAGTCAAGATTTCTCTTATCTACCATTCTCTATTGGCACCACCCTCGTTAGCTCGAATTTCAGTTAGGCAGCGACCTCGAGCCAAGCAAAATCCGACGTTTTTGCGGAAAAGCTGGATGAGACGCCACCACTTTGGAAAAGAAAGAATAAAAAAATGAGCTGAGTGGGAGACAAGGAAATTTTCGGCAGAAAGGGAGATACGACTCGTCCTTATCGGAGAACTCGCTTTCAAATCGACGGTGGAGACGACGACGGGAGCCCTACCACTATGAAAAGATGAGAAAAGACGAGCCAAGCAAGAGACACGCAGGAAAGATTGAGAAAGACAGAACTCTCGGGAGAGGCAATACAGATGGTAAGCCCACGCCAAATTTTAAAAGAGACATCCTCCTAATAATCTTCATCCATACTTTGAAGAGAGTTTTAAAGCATACACGGTTTAGAGAGAGTGAAAATACAGAAAGATATAGCAAATCTCAAGGAACCATTCGCCAAATCGAAGATGTCTCAACCCAATGCTCTCGAGAGCTATCATTACTTGCTGAATGTGGGAAATGAAGAGTTCGAAGCCATGTTTGGGATCGAGCCCATGGAGCCTGGCTCTTCCGCCAACGACGTCTAAGATCTCAATAAAGATAAGGACAACAACGGTAAGGGTCAAAAGAAGCGTTACCGTCGCCATACTAAGGAGCAAGTACAAAGGCTTGAGGATTTCTTCAGAACATGCCATATGCCAGAAGACAAACAGAAAATGGAACTGAGTCAAGAGCTAGGACTTGAACCTTTGCAAATCAAGTTCTGGTTTCAAAATAGGCGAACCCGAATGAAGACTCGTCATGAGCACAACGAAGCCGAGTTTCTAAGAGTTGAAAATGAAAACCTCCGATCGGAAAACAAGATGTATAAAGAGGCTTTTGACTCCACCACATGCCCCAACTGCAACAGCCTCTTCCTCACCTTCGATGAAATGCATGATATGAGGATCGAAAATGCACGTTTAAGAGGTGAGTTAGACCAGTTTATAACAGGATAGAGTTCTATTGGAAGAGGGTACAAAAGGACCAATGCTACTGGATCATCATCAATACCTCCCGAGGAAGAAGGGACAGATCGCCATCAAGCGGACATTGACGATGATCTTTTTGCCATAATCAACCAGTTTGATATCGGTAAAGCTTTGAGGCTGTGATGCACATGCTCAGCCAGTGACCACCAGACCTTCAACATGGCCGACGCGTACCTAGTCCGGAATGAAGCCAGCTGATTATGGAAAAGCCTGCAAAATCAATCATGAATGGATGAATATGCTTTATCTTGCACGGGATGTTGTCTTCTTTTATGAATGTCTAGAATTGGCATGAAAGCAAGAAAGGATCATTTCCCTTTCCCCAATTAAATGCTCGAATCTGCCACCACACCAAACTCATAGTGAATTTATTGCGAGTAAAAAGCCGTGCGAACTAGAAGGGTAAAGCAGTATCATTTCAATTTACCCTCAGTTGTCTCGATTCTAAATTAGATCCCTTCTGTTTACAGGAATTTGCAAATTGATCCGAAAATACAGTCGTACCCAAAAATGAAATTCCCTGATTAAACAAAACTTTGGGCAAATAGATTTGTGGACGTCGCCACAGAATAGACGGGTTCAAACTAAAAAAGACGCAAACAAAAAACCCAGGCAATCTCAAAGAAGGGTAATTTTGTATCGTTCTAATTTGTCCATGATCGTCTCAAATTCTGAATTACTTTCTTGTCTTAACAGGGGTTGTAAAATGCCTTGAAAAGAACCGGGACGTGGAATTGCCCAGTGCAGCGTAGCAAGACCACACAATCTCAACGGTTAACTTTCAATTTACCCGCTCGCTATCCAAGTTGATGATTCTTCCCACTTGATGTTCGATTGCGCTTGTGGGCAAAGTCGTCGAATCAGATAGTGGGAGCCTTTTAGGTCCATACCATGTCCCTTCTTTTATTTTCTAGAGTCGAATTCTCACTTGTCTCATGCGCATGTGAATTGGTCGGTTGGTATACCTAAAACCAAAAATAAAAGAGTCTGGTTGGTAAGGCGTTCCTACCTTTAACCTTTAATTTATTCACATTCGCTTTAAATTTACATACCATACACATCGTGCAAAAATTATCATTTGAGTGATTGGTCTGAAAGGCATTTTTAGAATAGAAGGATGAATCCCTTAAGTCATGTCATAGTTCTCGAGATAACCACAAGGGGGCAAAGAAGCATTCCACGCCACGACACCAACATGGAGCCTTTGAAGCATGCCAATTCGCTTGTAAGAGGGAGCTCCAAGACGGATGGATACATATGAAGAAATCCGATTTCAACCAGACGATTTATGATCTGATTTGGGGCACCCTTAGTGGTTATCACATCTATTTATTGCAGATTTCATTTCTAAACTTTGTACTCCAGATTTTCTCATGTGGGAATCATTTCTATCTCATCCCATTAGATCTGATGTACTAGGGATCTTTTGAAATGTATCTATAATATTCAGTCTACACTAGAGATTTTAGTAGATGGATGTGATAATGGCTTTCATTCTAATCACTCGAGTGATCCCAATCAATTGCATAATTTTCTTTGAGGGAAATCTGGTTTAAGACTCTCTATTAGACCTTCTTTGGTTAAATAGGAGTGCTCAACCCTTATTTCACCAAAAGGAAGTATGAAATTGAATGGTTCATGCATATATCACTCATTTCGCATGTAATCCATGATAACTAGTCAAAGTCGTTCGTGTTTTCTAAATTTAAGAAAATATTGGATACTCAAATTGTTCATGTCTCTAGTAAATGAATTTATTTTGGATGTCCTATATTTTACTGAATTTAGGACACATTGAAATTGCACTTTGCATTTATTTTTTACCACTCTATTAATTTTTCTTGAAAATTGACCGAAAGCAGTTGTCATGGATTACACTCCTTTCAATGGTATGCTTTCTTATGAAAAATATTGATAAGAGCTTTCTACGCAAGATTGAGACTTGCGTAAAGATCCTTATCTTCATTAATCGTAAGATGGCATAAAATTGAAAGGATTTATGCTTTCTTTTCCAGTTTTCCATTCTAATGCACCTATTTCATCTAAAAATAAAGTAATAATGATGGCGGAAGAAAATCTCACAACTCGCTCAGGAGCACACATGGAAGATAATAATATGAATGCGTGACTTACTAAGCTAGAGGATCAAGTGGCCCAGATTTTTACCACACTCTCAAAGCTTTCAACAAAAAATAAAGCTCTTGCTCCATCATTTGCTATGGAAAGCCCTGTGGTCACACCTACTGGATCGCTAGTTGTCGATACTAAAGATGATGAAGGGACAGAAGAAATCTTCTTAGTCCCACGCCCCACCTTGATGAAAAAATCGAGCTGCTTAATGGAAGGAGAAAGCCATGCAAATTTAACTAAGGCCAAAACTCATCTAGATGTTCCCCAAAAGGATAACACATTATCTCCTTACTTCGTAGGAAAAGCTCCTGATGTTTTTCGAAGGCCAGAGTTTACCAAGAAGTACGATGGCATTGGATGTCCGAAAACTCATATCAATCATTTTTTGGAAGAGATGACTGAATACGTTGACGATGACTCACTCTTGATCTAGAATTTCCAATTTACCTTGATTGGTCCTGCGCTATCGTGGTTTATGGCGCTTGATATCAGAGGTATCGATGAATGAGACGATCTTACTGACCAATTTCTACAACAATATAGGTATAATATGAAGACCGTCCCTGCCAGAATGGATTTAAAGCAGTGGGAATGAGGAGGAACGAAAGTTTTAGACCATTCGCACGAAGATGGAGAGCGAAAGCTGCTCAAGTTCAACCTCCGTTGGATGAGGATGAGTTGATAGGACACTTTCTAACAACCCTTCCATACAAATTCTTTGATAAGCTGCATACATCTGGTTGTCAAACATTTTCGCATTTGATGGACGTTGGTGAAAGGGTATAATGGGCCATGCGAAATGACAAGCTCAAAAATAAGAACTATGGGGAATGCCTTCAAGTCAGCAAAGGACCATTTAATGAAGCAAAGCCCGCGTATCAGGGAATGTCAGCTATGAATCAAACTCTCAAAGATAAGCTAGGATACCAATCACATGTTTACACTTCTCATCAGGGGCAATATGGGCCTAAGGTGGAGAGACCACGAAAACCTAACCGAGAGAAGAAACTCCCACCAAAGCAATTCACTCCACTCCCATATCCTTACTCAAAACTACTTCCAATGTTATTAGAGAGTGGGTTAGTTGCAAAGGAGCCGCCCAGAAAGAGCCCTCCAAAAAATTTCTCCGGTTATGACGAGACCAAGGCATGTGCGTATCATATGGGTGAAATGGGGCATGACGTCGATAATTGTTTGGTTCTCAAGCATAAAGTTCAAGCCCTCATAGATAGTGAGATCCTCGAGCTGGATGACCTAAAGTTGAAAATACTACATGGCCACCCACTTGAACATCAAGGAGTAATCCCCGTAGAGGACATTGAAGAAGGTAAAAACTGGATTTCTTAGTCGGCACCACGAGGCAATTTCAGCTGGGATATCATCATACCTCAAAGGAGTTCGTGGAAGAAAGTGATTCGCCAAGGAGCTGGGTCATTTGCAGCCGTTTTGAATTTCGCAAAATAAAGCAGTCAATGCTAGTTGCTTGCGTTATGTCATTTTCATTTAGTCTTTCAATTCATATTGTGAGTAGAACTCGATGGTACCTTGGGTCTTGAGCCGTGGGTCCGAGGTAGTCTCCTTTGTAAAATGGCCTTATCGTTTCATTCTAGTGGATGCATATGCATGATTTATTAAGGACATGCGGGAATATTCCAAACTGGCCCAATGATGATACCCGTCTTCGATTTTCGAAGACTTGAGGCCCGGATTCCCGCATGCTTCCTAGTTTTCAAATGAATTTTACAGGAACGAGAATGTCCGATGGTATAAGGACTAGTTCCCCCATTTCTTAATTCTTCTATTGAAAACGTCCTTCAAAAGAATTTTTCAAAACATTCATGCATCAACTTTAATGTTGCTCATACATTTACTCGTGCAGATATCTCCAAGAATGGTGTTCCAAGAAGGTAAACGTGATCGTTCTAATGGAAACATCTTATATATAGTCTAACATGTCGGTATATTCCTTTTGGCCTAGGTTGAAGATGGCCAACTACTCAAGATGATGAGAAAAATGGTGATCGAAGATGAACGAAGAAAGTTTATTGAAAGCAGCCCCCCCAATTCTACCAAAGAAGCACACCGGGGCAACAAATGAGGGAAGTTGTCCATGTGCGATTGCATGGCCAACCAAGAAAAGAACGAGACTGAGTCGTCACTTTCGGTGAAAAGATGTATCGTTCCTAAGTAACTTTCAGTCAGTCAGGAAATAACTGTTACCTATCCTTTTCTTCTTTACAGGTGACAGATGGAGGTAAAGCACTTGGAGAACAATGCTACCAAATAACAAAACATGGAGAAAATATCAAACACTTCAAAAGGAAATGCGGCTGAGAAAGTCGTCTAATCATCATATGATAGGGTTATCAAGCCATCAAGGGGCAAAACATTTTGAAGAACGATATCCCATGAAGACGAAAACAATCGATGACCCAAATAGCTGAAATAAAGAGTGGAATCAATAAGGGGATCCATTGGGAGCAAGTCCCTTTCTACCCACCAAAAGAATTAGCTTGGGGTATACTCTTCTTTCATCATCAGAGAACATATCAAGACAAAGCCATCGAAGTCTCGAGTGGCGAATAGCAAGACATGTCCTACTGAGGCAAGGCGTTTGAAAAGAGCAATACTCTCAAACATCAGAAGGACAGCTCTAAAAGTGCGTATTCTGTTCCTAAAAAGCTCAAATAAATCCAAAATAGGACTAACATTCATTTCTTCATGCAGGTGAAAAGTGAAGAGGAAACTTCGAATAATAGATATCCCAAACTGGACAGGGGATTACAAGAAAATGTGAAAATATACTGAGCCGTTTGGCTGGGGCAAGTATTACCCAGCCAGGGAAACGTCATCTTGGTGATCAAACTAGATGACAAGGTTCTTGCAATGGGATTTCGATGGGAGTGCATAATCAAGAGTAAAGCGGTATTGTTCCAATTTATTCTGGATATGAAAATATGCTAACTCCTCATTTTAACCCTAATAGGGACTCAGCACCACAATGGAGAGGTTACGGACTCTCACAATTTATGCGATCATATTCGGATTGGAACGCATAATCAAGGGTGAAGTTGTATTGTTCCAATTTACTTCAAACTGGAAGACATACACTAATACACTTCCTTTTACTTTTACAGGGATCCTCCGCTGCGACGGGCAGATAAGTATCCCTTTCCTAATGTTCTAAAACTTTCAAAATCATCAAAATCATAACATTTGAATTTCAAGGATTAGAAAATTCACAAAATCAATAATGTTTTCAAATAACATTCAAAGGTTTTAATGAGCTCATGTCTTGAAGAAAACATCCGGCTTAGAACCTCATTCATATCATGATTTGAAAGGTTTTGAAGTTATCCAAATCATGTTTGAAACATACATCATGCATCATAATCCCCTATGGAGATTGAATTTTGATGAAATTTGAAATGAATTTTCAAATAAGAGCGTTTAAGAATTATCAATTGGAGTACCTCAAATGATGAGAGGCAAACCATACCCAAACATGTCCCTACACACACTTGAGTGGTCAGTGGAGACCTCTACTCAGGGACGTAGGATTTATTCGCGGTGATTACATGGATTGAGATGACGATAGGCGATTACTTCTCCATCCTAAACACTACAGGTGACCATTGACAAACCCTTTGAACGACGGTTTCATTTCTTTACCCCTGTCAAAGAACTACCCTACATCGGGGCTAAACGAAGACTATTCCAGCAACAGTATGAGGAAAAGCGTTCGTTTCTCTATCCTACACACTTTCATCCTTTGCATGCCTAATTGAGCCTGTATATTCGTTTCTTAAAACCCCGTTGGTGATCACTATCTATTCCAGGATGAAGACGGCACCGTCTCAAAGCAGAGGAACTCAGAAGAATCGGCTCTGCATGGAATTTATGAATTGACTTTTCAAATGCACTAGATTTTCATTTGCATGCATTTTGTCACAATTTTCAAAAAACTCTTTGGTCAAGAAAGAAAAAAAAGAGAAAAGAGCAAAAGACGGGATCTAGCAAAAGAAGAAGAAGAAGAAGAAGAAGAACAACAACAACAACAACAACAAAAGCTAATCCTGAGCATCAAAAGAGCAAAGTGCCGGTCAAAAGCAAGGTCAATACCCATTTGCAAATTTCTTCAAAATTTTATACATCCGTTTTGCAAACTCAGCTTAAAAATGTTTGCAAAAGAAAATTCTCCATAGGGGTGTTGACACCTGATTTTTAATCATCTTTTCCTTTTTAAAATTAATAGAAAATCCATAAAAATTCATAAAATTGAAAAATCAACTTTGGGAACCTAGGCCAAGCATAGGGAACCAATTTTGAGCAAAAAATAATTTTTCATATTTTTCGGTATTTTTATTTTCTAAAATTAATAGAAAATCCATAAAAATTCATAAAATTGAAAAATCAACTTTGGAGACCTTGGCCAAGCCTAGGGAACCAATTTTGAACAAAAAAAGATTTTCCATATTTTCAATATTTTTAGGTATTTTTATTTTTATTTTTTATTTTCGAAAACTAATAGAAAATCAAGAAAAAAAGAGAAAATTGCAAAAATTAATTTTGAATTGGGAGTTACTTTGTTAATCCCATTTTTAGATTAATCATAAAAATTGCAGGAAATTCATTTTAGCTTAGTAATTTTTCGACTTTTACATTTCTGGACTCGTGACATTATTCTCTAATAGTCCAAATTTTTCAATGTCCTAATGGTATATTTCCTGTTGTAGAGTTTGACTTTCCGAATTCAATTCATCATCCGACAGGTCTCTCTCTCAACCTGAATTTTGAAGCATCGAGTAGTCCCAAGAAATTCTAAAGGAGCGAATTTACTTAAAAATAAGGCATAATCGTATGAATTTTTCCCCGTCTTCTTCAGCCTAGGGTTTCGATTCGCTTCTTCCGATCGAAATCCTAACTGAAGCCAATAGCCCTCCACATTTCTTCAGCGATGGATCCCTCTTTCGATCACTTGGATATATTCGACATCTACAGCCGATTCTGCAACATTAAATCTGGAATTGCTTCTGCACGTGCGGAAAGAGGTCTGAGACAAGGCGATGAATCAAAAACAGCAAAATTTTCGAGGGAGGCATTGGTACAGCTTTTAAAACATGCTGAATCGAGATTGCCAGTGAGGGATTCGATTTTTAATGAGCCCTTCAAACTTATGTCGCGAATGAACTTGCTGACTGATTTTGCAGAGTTGGCATGCTTCTATTTTTATCTACCGTGAAAATGGACTATTAGCTGGGAGGTTTTGACATGAGGAGGATGGCCGACACATCCCTATTGAAGGCACTACTAAGTAATATCCCCTATATTTTAATCCATCCTCTTGGAACCAGCTTAGAAAGATTATAAAGAGACATGAGGAGGATGGCCGACAAGATTTGGTGGGGGTACTTCCCCATGATGCGCAAGAAAAAAATGGGGAGTGGATCTCGGTCTATAAAGGGAATGTCTGCTTTGGAGAGAGGAAGAATGACGGACACCGCGGGAGGGCACCGAAAATAAAATAATGATGATGAGGGCGAAGGGGGGACCTCCATCGATTCCAAGGGCAATGCGGATAACTGGCTCATCCGAAAATATAGTACGCTGGATTCCATTGCTGAAAAGGATCACCATGACTTTGATGCTTCGATGGTGTCAGAGATAGATGGAAGGGTGAAGAATCGTGTTGATATCTTGCTGCATGCATTGGAAGGTGTCGGTGCATGATTGACTCAGCTGGAGAGTAGAATTCACGACCTCGAGAGTTCTGTTGAGACCTCGAAGGAGCAGAACTTGAGCTCCCAATAGCTGTTTAAAGCATAACAAAAAATGGCGAAGTCGATGACGATGAAGACGGAGGAAAAGTTTTCAAATTCGGGGACGGCTGTCCTGGTTCTGTCGGATTCACCATCGTCGGAGTTGAGGATGACGAGGGAGTTGTTTGTGTCCGTGGCGGATGACGAGTATGTCAAGGAAAAGTGGGGCCGATCTCATCCACCTATGCACATTCATTCATGAGTTGCTTGTTAGATCGCCACTGAGACAAGTCATTTTGCATGGAGGTTTGACTTCATTTTAAAATCACCGAGAGGGGCAAACTCGATTGTTGGAGACGACAAGGGAATAAGGAACAGAGAAAGAGCACTGAGAGAAAATAAAAATAGCAAATAAAGAATGTTTGAGTGGACTTTCGGTGACAAAAGAAAAAGAAGAGGACGTGGCCACGATCAAAAAGGGAGGCAGACAAGCATTAGTTGGGGGGACTCAGCAATTGCAACGGGGACTTGTCTATCTCATCTTGAAGCCGACGGTCAACTGAGGATCCGATGGGCAGCTGAACAAAGACTGGTGAACGTAAAGGAGATGGATCTTTTGGTGCAACAACCGCATCGGCTGATTCGGATTAAGCTGGGAAGTGCTTGCAAGTCGCTGGGGGGAGCTTATGCTTTCCTACAACTTTATCTCGGGGCCATTTCCCGTGAGAAGATCTTACTGCAAGAAGCTGAGAGTGATAGATTTAAGCTCAAACAAAAATGGCCGTCGAAAAAAAACTTGGCAAAGCTCCACGAAGCATACTAGAGTACAACATCACCGACCTACCCTCTCTCTCTACCTCTACATGCAACGAGAAAGGGGTAATTTGTGCATCTGCTTTTCACGCAAACCGGTGAATAAGAGGCGCATCGCCGTGACGAAGTGCATCACCAACCATAGCCGGTCACTCTCGTCGCTTCCTAGCTCAAGTAGCCAGTGGAACCACGTGCGATCGTCGCGCAAGGACGACGATGCCGCGCTGTTCGACCGCTCGGCCTCGCTCAGCCTCACCAGCTCATCCTACAGGCTCAGTATATCGAGGGATCAAGCATGAAGAGTCTTCCTCGTAAAAAGTGGGCTTTGCCTACTCACCGCCACCATTTTTCACGTTCTTCTTTTCCATGGAGGGGAGATTTGGGAGCAGAGTAAGATAGTAGAGAAGCTGGAGGCTTGGCTGTAAACAAAGATCCCTACCATCCAATTTTCTCTTCATTAGAACTTGGATCAGAGGCCTACACGGTAAGTACATTGATAGCTCTGCAATCTATGAAAATTCCCATGCACGTTTATGTAAATATTTCCCTACATTATTGTGAAGGTTCTGCATGGAATTCCTCGTAATGTCAACATCCTAGGTGGAGTAGTTTTTTCTTCTTCTTTTTTTAATATGGAATGCACGAACTGTGTCAAGAGTTGATGAATTTTTGTGAGTATATTTTGTACCGACTGTCTTGGTCTGCTCTGATGCATACTTTTGTGAGCATATTTTGTATCAAAGATCACGGAAGAGGATGGTGAAAATAAAGAGAATTGAAACGGAAAAAAAAGGGAAATCGTAGATACGAATTGGGTTAGGGCCACATTTAGTCTAGAGTTCGTTTTGGGCTCATGGGCTGTGCACGTAGGACTGTTCTTGTGAATTAGATCTCATTTGGTGTTGGGCTGATTTATGGGCTTGGTTTAAAATCTGATCAAAATTGGGCTTGAAGAGTGGGCCATCCAAAGAATACGAAAATGGGCTTAACCCAAGTTCACTCTTTTCATTCCGAACAGACTTTAATACCTGGTCTGGGTGACTATGGCGTGGGCCAGGTCCTCCAGCCCGGTCCGAATAATTTTCCTCAAATAATTTAAAATAATAATAATAATTAAAATTTAAAAAAAATTAAATTAAAATAATAATAATAATAATAATAATAATAATTAAAATTAATTAAAAAATTGAAAAATTCAGAAAATTTTAAAAAAAATCTTAGAAATTAGGAAACGGGCCATGTCGACCGATCAATCCTATTTTTGACGAATTTCCACCCTGATCTTTTAAAAATGACGATTTTGCCCCTCATGAGTAAATTATCTCGAAAAATTCCGAAAAATCCTCAGAAATTGTGGAAAATAAGGAATGACCACATCCAACTGGTTTGACCTGTTTTCACTTCCCGATTTTTGAAAAATGATCATTTTACCCTTCTGGTCAATTTGACCAAAATCTCTCCAAATCACCCAAATGAATTTTCATGAAATCGGTTCCGAAAGGGCGTTAGAGTAATCTAGCATAACCAAGTCCCCGAACTAATTTTCTCTGGTTCGCAGAAATAAATTAGTTCTCCCACTAGTTTATTTAGGTTTCTAATCGACCTACCAAGAACGATTAGTGGCGACTCCAAATTTTAAAACCATTTGAACAAAAAAAACCAAAGTCGCCATTTGGTAGAGCTTGGGAGAGCTCGAATTAGGTTAATTAATTTAATCAACCTGATAATCCGTTCACCATGAAATAGATATTTTTCGGGTCGCGACAAGGGGTCAAGTTGTGAAATATATCATTCCTTAAGCGACGACATCAGCCAAAGTTCGCACTATCCTCATACAACGATGGTGTCCCTGGAAGACTGTCCCAGAAGACTAACATGGGTGACAAATCTGCAGCGATCACCAACATCAAACCCTCCTCAGCTTTTTCTCCCTTGATCCCCAATCTTAACCTATGTTACAACCCATAAAAGTCTTTTCAGATTAAGGCATTTAAGTTAACGTAGAGTTAAATGATTTTAAGCATCACTCGAAGAAGTACGAGCAAGATTATTTTTCTATCATTTTGCAAGGTTCTTGACTTGTAAACCCGGAGCAGATGGTGAAAATCTTTCATTCATTAGCTTTGACTCATTTATGAGTCCCATTTGCAAACCTTTAACCGAGCCCAACATTACAATCCTCTGAAAGACCTTTCAGATCAATCAAATTGTATGCGCTGCGAATAATTTTAAAACCCTAAGCATAGGTTCGAGAGAAAATTCGAGTGCTTCCTAAATAAAAATCAAAACCTCCTTCGAAGAGATAAGTGAGAAACCCTCTTTGATGAGCGTACTTCAATTGATATCTTAAGCAAACTCATTTGGCAATTTTAAATCATTTAACTCAAAATCATCCTCCTAAGGGATTTTTAATCATGCTTGATATGTGACAAGATGCTTTGGGTAACCTTTGACATCACTTTACATTCTAAAAATTTTGCATGACACATAGATGATAATCATAGGAGCATGACTCATTCCAAAAAACTTGGAACATGTGAAACGTCAGAAATCTTCTTGCTCGTTCATTTCAGTATGACGATTTGGGTTTGAGCTTCTGCAGGCTTTCTAATTCCATCCAGATCCCAGAATGGCACCCTCCTTGGTAAGACAATTCAGATCAAAGTTTCCATATGATTCTTGATTTCATAATCTCAGGATAATATCAAGACAAGATTTTCACATTCGAAGTCATTTTCAAAGTCTAAACACCCCTCTGATTCGCGAAAGCGTCGTCACGGGTCTCCTTTAAAAAAAATCACAAAGAGGCGACTAATTTGAGTTCGGAGCTGAACAGTTCACGACTCAAAATGCATGATGACTTTGATAAATCTTTCTGTAAGTGTTCACAGGTTAGTAGCTGCGGAGCTGTCATCCTCCGGATTGGATCGCTAACCTTCAGCTTCAAAAGATTTAATTTCCCCCTTGGAATCCTCCATAATAGGAATACGCCTCTAAGGTATCTCGAAGCCCAACTCGAGTCGGAGCCTAGAGTGCTCGCGACTCGCCGCTGAGAGATACGGTGACTGCCTTTTCCGCGAGTGTGCGTTGGTTAGTAGCCTCGGAGCTTTCACCCTCCGGAATGGATAGCAGCCGATAGCCTCGGAAAAGATTTAATTTTTCCCCAAAACCCTCCATAATAGGGATACACCTCTAAGGTATCTCGAAGCACAGTTCGAGTCGGGGCCCAGAATGCTCGCGACTCGCCGCTTAGAGATACGGTGACCGCCTTTTCCGCGAGAGTGCGTTGGTTAGTAGCCTCGGAGCTTTCACCCTCCGGAATGGATAGCAGCCGATAGCCTCGGAAAAGATTTAATTTTTCCCCAAAACCCTCCATAATAGGGATACACCTCTAAGGTATCTCGAAGTACAGTTTGAGTCGGAGCCCAGAACACTTGCGACTCGCCGCTTAGAGATACGGTGACCACTTTTCCCGCGAGCGTGCGTCAGTTAGTAGCCTCGGAGCTTTCACCCTTCGGAACGGATAGTAGCCGATAGCCTCGGGAAATATTACCTTTCTTCACAAAAGTCCTTCCTTCCTATAGGCACATAAGTCCTTCCTACAGGCACCGTCAAGTCCTTCTTACAGGCACATAAGTCCTTCCTATAGGCACAAAGTCTTTTTTACAGCCGCTTCTATGGGTTGACCTACCATACGGGTCAAATATGAATCAAATATTAATGAGTAGAGTCCTTTCACTAGGAATCTGCCATGGGTTGACCTACCATACGGGTCGAGTCTCAATCAAATATTAATCAGTAGAATCCTTTCACTAGGAATCTGCCATGGGTTAACCTACCATACGGGTCCAAGTCCAATCACCTTAAGGTTTTCTGAAAACGAATCCTTAGGCCTTCATCCCGGAGTAGTCACTGGCGACGCGAGGCAAACAGGTAAGTTCCAGGTAAATCCCCTGACTCTTTCTTCTCCCTCTCTCCCAACATCAATGTGAGCAGCATGAAATTTGGACTTAAGCTTTCAAGGAGGAAACTAGAGTTCGATGTCACGACTTTCCCTTTTTCCCAGTAGATTCGGTTAGATCTCAAGTTTCATCTCGCCTTTGAGAGTGATCTCTCACGAGACCCCTCTCAAAGAGGGGCAGCTGTTGACACTTGATTTTTGGCCAATTTTATTTTCAAAAATTTTTAGAAAATCCATAAAAATTTATAAAATTGAAAATCAACTTTGGGGACCTTGGTCTAGCCTGGGCAACCCATTTTGAGCAAAAAATAATTTTCCTTATTTTTTTTGTATTTTTCTGCATTTTATTTTCAAAAATTCATAAAAAAAATAAAAAGTGAGAAAATTGTAAAATCAACTTTGGGGACCTCAGCTTAGCCTAGGGAACCAATTTTGAGCAAAAATTAATTTTCCTTATTTTTTCATTTTTTAATATTTTTCAGAAATTAGGAAAATAATAAAAAATTAATTAAAAATAGCATTTGAAGTCAGAAAATTACCAAAAAGTAGTCAATATTTTTTATTTGATTTTCCCTTTATTTTTAATGAATAAATTTTGAAAAATAAAGTCTGAAATCTAGGGTTTCTTTGTTAATTTCATTTTTCAAAATATTTAAATAATTCTAGAAATTTCATTTTAGCTTTTTAATTTTTAATTTTTACATTTTTAGGGTCGTGTCATCCTCCTCTATTTTTGAAAATTAAAATCGAGTCTAAAAGCCCTCAGAATCGCCTAATTTCACTAAAAAGGACCAAAATGCAATTTCTGATTTTTCAATTTAGTCCCTAAAATCACTAAAAATGAAATTAAAAATTTTGTAGGAACTGAATTGAAAATAGGGTGACTTCACCCCCTAGATTTTGACCTTCTGAATCCAATGGTGGCAACAATTTTTGCAAAAAAGAACTCTAAGACTTTGGATTTTGCAAAATGGGTCCTCGGGTCAAATTGAAAATTTGGGTTTTTGTGGAAATATTGAATAATTTAAGGGGAAAATGTCATTTTCAAATATATTTGATGCCCCTGAGACCAATTTTGGTGTCAATTTTGGAAAAAAGTGAAAAAATTGGGATCAATTTGAATAAAATAAGCGGTTTGGGTCAGTCGGGTCGGACCTGATCCGACCCGACCCATATCACCCTTCTCCTTCCCCAAGAGATTGTAGGAGGTTTGAAAACAGGGGGGGATTTGCAGAGATTCTAGGGAGAATTAAACGGAAAATCTTGGTTCTGTTAATGGGATTTGGAGGGAGAGATTGTAGGAGGGCTTGTGATACGCGAAATAGGTTTAAAAGGGTCTTCGAAAGAAAAACAACGGGGGAGAACCTTTTTTTTTAGCAGAAGACTTCCAGAGCTTAGAGGAGAGCATCCGAGCAACGGCAAGTCTTCGGAACAACTCCACAAGCATCGTACGAGCCCACGGGACTTCGGCAACCCAAAAAGTCGAAGTGTCACCACGCAGAGAGGTAAACGCCATTAGAGCTTTCGAGCTCGGGCTTCCATGGCAACTTCTCGAACCGAACATATTTCTTTGCGATTTTTGTTCTAAATCGTTTCTTCGCACTCCCTGCCTACGTCTCTCTCCTTGCTTTGTGTCTTCTTTGCATAAAAATTCGTCATCAACCTCCATGAACCTTCGGTCCTACCTCGGCCATGCGAACTCATCTTGAGCGAAGCCAAAGCAATCGGTCCTCGAGGTAAGCTTCCCCGATTCTCTTAATGTTTTTTGATGCATTAACTTAGAGATTTAACGTAGAAATTGCGAGATCGTTAGTTGTCGGAAAAGCTGCAGATCTAGACGGAGCTGGATAGGGCTGTTAGAGGGGGCGTTTGGGTTTGCTAAGCTCATATTTGGCTTTAAATCGTCATTTTGTATAGGATAGGTCAATTTGGGTGAAAAATAAGCATTTTAGAGCCAATTTTGGAATTTTTCGGCAACTCACCGGCACGGTTGGCCGGACCAGCGAGCTGCCGGTCTTCTTTTTCGTTGGCAAGTTGATTGGTGAGGGAGAGTTGACCATTCAAGAAGAAACCGATGAAGAAGATGATGCAGTGGGAGTAAAAAAGGATAATAATAAAAAATACTGAAAAAAAAGGAAAAGGGGGCTATTGGCGGCTGGATCCAAGGATTTAGGGTTTATTTAGGTCAAATTTAGCATCAAGGGCGTGTGGGCTAGGTGAAGGCCAATTTACATTTGGGCCTTTATTGAAAATGACTTTAAAAGAAATACAACATGGGCCTATTTCTTTTTTTTAGATTTTCGTTTGGGCTTCAAGCCCTTTCTTATTTCGCTGCCTTGGGAGGGTTGGGCTTTGAAGCCCAGCCCACATCATAATTTTCGGAATAAATAATATTAAAGTATTAAAATATTGAAAAATTTGAAAAAATTTAGAAAAATCACGGAAATTCTAAAAAAAATCCCAAAAAAAGGAAAAATCCCAAAATTTCCCCAAAAAATAATAAAATAGAAAATTCCTTAGAAAGTTCAGAAAATTCACAAAAAGTGTAGATAGAAATAAAAAAAATACAAAAAAATAGAATTAAAAAAATAAGGAAAATCATAAAAAAAAAATTCAAAAAAAACCTTAAAAAATAGGAAATTCAGAAAAATCAATAGAAAATGAAAACTATGCCGTTTCGACCCGAGGGATAAAAATGTTTTAAAAAAATCAGAAATCATGAATAAAAATAGTAATAAAGAGAAATTTTAGATAAAAATAAAACGAAAATAAAAAAAGGAAAAATCATATAAAAAATTAGAAAATTCTCAGGAAAGTCAAAATAATTAAAAAAAGAAATAGGGAAATAAATAAAAAAGTTCATGAAAATCATAAAATATTTTCAAAAAATGTCGAAAGTGATAAAAAAAAATTGATGATAAAGAATAATAACCAAAAAATATAAAACAATTCTGAAAATATTTTTTTAAAATTTTATGAAATTCCGAAAATAAAAAAATCATCATAGAAATTCGTAGAAAGGAAAATAAAAAATAAAAAATAGAAAGTTTAGGAAAAATTGGAAAATTCGTCAGAAAATGTAGAAAATGTTTGGAAAAATTGAAAAATTTTAAAATCAAAATGAAATTCAAAAAAAAAAAAACATAGAAATTGTCCTAAAAATAGGAAAATTCTCAGAAAAAGTTTTTTAAAAAAATTCCAAAAAAATTCGAAAAAAATTCTAATTTTTTTAAAACCTAGAAAATCACGAAACAAATCTCGAAAAATCTAGAAAAATAATAAAAAATCAGAAAACGCAGAAAACATCCAAAAATAGGGAAAATTCCAGAAAATTCCAAAGATTCTAAAAAACGTCCAAAAATGGAAAAGTCCTCAGAAAACCATAGAAACTTCAAAATAAAATCTAAAACAATTCTAGGAAAATCATAGAAAATTTTAGAAAATTTAGAGAAATTCCTAAAAATCGTGAAAATTAGGGAAAAACCACATTCAATTGGTTTGACCTATTTTCACGGCTTTGACTTCCCGAACCTTTTAAAATGACCATTCTGCCCTTCTGGTCAATCTGACCCAAATCATTCCAGAACATCCCAAATCATCTTCAAAGCTAATTGAGATATTTTTCCATACTTCTAAGACCCCCCATTCGTTTGTAATTGACTTGATGTGGTATGTTTACTTCCTAATTTGATTTCTTGTTTGCGCATTTATTTTTCTGGTTGTGATTGATAGGATAGATAATCTCATCTGCATGAATCCCTTAGGTTCTTAGAACCTACCTTACCCAACCTCGCTTGCATGGATTCCCTAGATTAAGAAATCATTCAACTTAGGTACCGAAAGGACGTCGACTTGCGGGTTGACGTAACTAAGTCCCCGAATCTAAATCTCTAGTTTTCGTAGGATCGGACGATCTCTCCCAATCGTCCGATGAGGTTTCCAGTCATACCCTCCAATAAATGACTGGTGGCGACTCCTATGGCATGCATACTAATTACATGTCACCCGACCACACTAAGATCGACTCCGATTCAAATTTTCCTGACGCGATTTGGTCTGGGCCTAGGAGGGCCCGAGCTGAGCCCAGATATCCAATGGGCCTAGCAATCCATTAACTCCCCGGGATCAGGAAATCTCAGGAGGGTCGCGACAATTGGGTGTAGCAAGCGCTTAGCGCAGACTCTTGGATCGGACGAGTTATCGTTCATGGAACTTGATAGACCCAGTGATCAGCCATGCATGCAGACGAAAGAGTCTGGTTTAGTTCGCAACATGCTCATAGTTGCTGTAGAGGCGTGATGCACAGATGCTGCTCAATGGAAGAACAAACCAAGCCTACTGTGAGCTAAAAGAACTTCCCATGGCAGACGAAGAGAAGACGACGACGTTGATAATGATTCGAGCCGTCGTCGAAGCCATCCACACCTCTCTTTCGCAGGTCGTCCTCTACCTCGTCGGCGGCACTCCCTCAGCAACCCTCCACTCAAGAGTCGAATCGTTCGAGTCAGGTCACGGCTCGCCTTATCTCGGTATTCGTCTGCGCTTCACAAAAAAAAGTCTTGTCCTGTTTACTCATTAATGGTGCTGGTCGCTTGAGAAGAAGGCTTTTGATTTGAGGGATCATCAGGAATCGAACCCTCGGATCACGGACTTGGAGCGGTTCCAGTCTCTCATTAAGCTCATCTTCTCCGAGCCCCTCGCTGGAGACTTCTTTAATTTTTTTCTTGGGCGCCCCAAGCACTTGCTCGTTCCCCAACTAAAACAGTCAGGATACGAACGACACTACTCTAGACATTCTTTGAAAAGGATCCCACTCCGAGCTCTCATGTCACTGGCCGGCAAATTGATCGCGCGTCTGGGCTTGACACTAACGCACGAGGTCTACCGTCATTCGACGTCGCAGCACTAACCACTCGTCCATCTCTCGAATGCTGGCGCCGAGTTCCAGTGACCAATCTCCACCATTTCCAATTCCACCGATTTCTCCTGTCATTACCTCGTCTACGCCATCCAAGGCGAAGGGTTAAACCATGTAACTCGTGACGTACTTCTCCAATTTATTCGTCTATCAAGACATTCAGCAAGGGAAAGGGGTCGCCGATGCTAGCTTGATTGAGATAAGGCTGAAGTCGTGGATCCTCTGGACTCATAGCTGCGACGACGTGTATGGTGAGGGCCGTGCCTCTCGACAGAGATCCCGGTGGTCGAAAGTATCCTAAGACAATTTCATGATGTTAGAAACGTCTCAGTTATCATGGTTTCAAGAATCGTCATTATTGTCCACGACACCTTCCCCATTTCTCAGACCCCGCATGGTGAATGCATTGAATCAAGTGAAAACTTCCTGATTGACGTAGACATCCGTGTCTCGATCGTATCTCTCGGGATGGTCCCAATGAAAGATTATCTGGAGGCCAATACCTTTGCCTTCCTATTCACCAGCGTGGAACGACTAGAATCCAAGGTTACCCCCCCAAGCAAATGCTGAAATGTCAGCATTGATAAGCATACTTCCTCCAACAGCTATAGTAGTTGAAACAGGGGAGGATTCTGTGATAGGGGAAGAATGGAATTTCTCTCACTGAGGCGATTTTCAATCCGTCCATAATAATCGTCGATGCGTAGAAATCTGGAGGCTGATGTCCCAGTTTGTCAACTCTCCATTCAGTCTGATAGAGGGAGTATATATCACTATAACTTTGAGAAGGCATTGACATCTCTCGAGGAGGAAGGTGTTCTAATTATTGGTGCTGGAAGTACTACTCACGACTTGGGGGGCAATCACTACGGCGATGCTCTTATCTCTTCTTGGGCTTCAGAATTTGACGTCTGGCTCAGGGATGCTCTTCTTGGAGGAAGAACTAAAAAATGAAACTGAGGTGGCGATGGATCCATACTACCATTGGTGTCCGACGATGTACGAGATGGGGAGATAAAACCTCGCGGTGGCAAAAAGATCTTGGAAGCAACTCCAAAGGATCGAGTTCAGGAATTTAGGAGAGCAACTCCTAAGGCTTAAGTTGTGGGACTGAGCTTTCTATAACAAGTACCTGAACTTCAACGGCATTGCCTGAGATACAGCTCTCAGCCTACTCGCTGGAATTCTGGGACAATACTACAGCATCAAAGGCGGAAGTCCATCCCAAGAAGCATCATAGAAGACTTCATGATTTACGGTTCTAGAGGCCACGGGAGGGACAAAAAAGGAGAAGTTTTCTCGCTTTGTTTCATTTTTCTCTCTTTTCTTGCTTTAATTAGTTGTTGCACGACACTCACAGAAAAGGGTTTTCTGTTATTCCTTTGTAATGAACAGGAACATGGGAAATAAAAGTACAAGTTCGCAATGGATGCACGAGATGCTCAGGCCCACGGTGGTTCACTCGAAGAGCCCGATAAACGTGGATGAATTTGTTGGCATGCCAAAGCTCAGTCTAGGAGACTCCATTGGCAACGCTGGTCGCCCTTCGCTATTGGTCCGAACTTGAGAACACCTATCAGTTGAGCTCCTCCAAGACTTAGTCGTGATGTGAGAGCACCGTCGTCCGCAATCCATCGAAGATTCGGTCCGAAATTGGAAGGTAGATTTCCCAAATTAGGTAAATTTCTTATCCTAAAAGACTTAAATTATCTTGTCGCTTAATCGATTGGATCGATATTTTTGCCTATCTGATTGGTTATATTTACATATTTGAATTGAATTGATTGGATTGCTATTTTTTGCAATATTGGAATGCATGTTAGAAATTTCCATATATATATATACATATTGCGTGTAGATAATTGCTACATATAATTTAGAGTTGATGTGTTTAAATTAACTTGCGTCCTAGAATAAAATCGTATTAGATAGAATTATTTTTGAAATAAATTAAATTAGATTTTATTCTAGGATAGAGTATGCATGTTTAGGCATAATTTAATTTAAAAAAATGTAATAAAAGATCCAAAAAAGAATGAAAAATTCATGAAAATCATAGAAAACTCTTTAAAAAAAATCCATAAAAGTTGGAAAAACTTCAAAAATTCTCAAGAGGCTAAAAAATCAGGAAATTGATCATTTTAGCTAATGAAAGCTGTCTTTTGACAGTTTCGTCCACTCCGATATTTTCAAAATGACAGTTTTGCCCCTTATGGGTAAATTGTCTCATAAAATTCTGAAAAATTCTCAGAAATCGTGAGAAATAAGGAGTGACCACATTCAACTGGTTTGGCCTGTTTTCATTTCCCGACCCTTGAAAAATGAGTATTTCACCCTTCTGATTAGTTTAATCCAAATCTTTCCTAGTCACCCCAAATGATTTTTCATGAAATTGGTACCGAAAGGGCGTTAGAGTAATCTAACTTAACCAAATCCCCGAACTCATAATCTTTGGTTCGCAGAAGTAAATCAGCTCTCCCGCTAATTTATTTAGGTTTCTAATCGACCTACCAAGAACGATTAGTGGCGACTCCAAATTTTAAAACCATTTGAACAAAAAACCAAAGTCGCGATTTGGTAGAGCTTGGGAGAGCTCGAACTAGGTTAGTTAATTTAATCATTTAATCTAGTAATCCATTAACCTAAAAAAATGAATTTTAGGCGCGACATCAATCCATTAGGTCCTTCGGGAACCCAGAAAATCTCGGGAGGGTCGCGACAACCGGTTCCAAGAATCCAACCAGAACTCATGCTAGACTTGTGGTTCAACTCTCAGGTGGGTCCATAGAATAGTGGGTGATTCACAGTTCATATTTTCTTGAATCAGACCTAGTGGGTAATGTTAACACTTGATTTTTAATCATATTTTCTCTTTTAAAAAATAAAAAAATACATGAAATTTTATAAAATAAAAAAATCAACTTTGGGGACCTTGGCCAAGCCTAGGGAACAGATTTTGATCAAAAAATAAATTTTCATATTTTCAGTATTTTCCTGCATTTTATTTTTCAACAATTCATAGAAAATCAAGAAAATATTAGAAAATTACAAAATCAACTTTGGAAGCCTTGACCAAGACCAAGGAACCAATTTTGAACAAAAAATAATTTTTTTATATTTTACATATGTTTTTTAAAGTTTTTCAAGAAATACAAAAATACTTGAAAATTAGGGAAAAATAACATTTGAGACCACAAAAATACAAAAAAAATCATTATTTTTCTTTTAAATCCCTTTCTTGTTGGCCATCGCAAATTTAAAATATTAAATTCAAGATCATGTGTTCCTTCACGAACATAATCTTGAATCGGGCCTAAAAAAATCTAACTTAAGTCAATTTATTTTCATTTTTCACTTTTAGGAGTTGTGACATTATTCTTTAATAGTCTAAATTTTCATCTTGACCCAATTATACCCAAAATGACTCAATTTTGCAAAAGGGCCTTAGTTGAATTTTTTTTTTCAGCAGTAAGAAATGAGCTTAAATTTGATAATCGATTAAACTAGATATAAGGTGAATTTCAACCAAGCATAGGAGAGGTATGCCGAAAATTGTGAGGAGATTTGGACTTAAAGAAATATTTCTCTAGGGATTGAATTACTAATACTTAAAATCTCAGGGACTAGAGTACAAATGCTTAACATTTGAGAGATTATTTTGTAAATAACAAAAAAGAGAGCTAGTAGAAAAATTAGAATAGAAAAGGGAAGATTGAGAAGAGGAGATGAAGAAGAATAAATGGAGAAAATAAGATAGAAATAAAGAAGGGAAGATAGAGATGAAGAAGAGTGAGCGGAGAAATTAGAATGAGAAATAGAGCTAGAGAATAGATGATGAAATAGAGAATGAGAGATAGATAAGTAGACTATAAAGGGAGGATGAAGGGAGCTTGGAGAGGAGGATTTTGAGAGAGAAAATTTTGGATGTTTGAGAGAGTTTTGGGAGATTGAAGAAAAATTAGAAAGAAAGAAGAAATTAAAAAGAGAGAGAGAGAATTCTCTTCCAAAATAGAATCTTGAAGATGCTGAGAGTTTAAAGCTAGGCTACCATCATCAATCTCCCTACTGCGGTTTAATTTCTGCACCATCAAATCCTAAAATGGGTGGACCGAGCCACATGTTGGAGTTTTTTATTTACTGCTTTCCATACTCTTCTTTCTATAGTTTAATTTCTATACTATCAGACCCAAAAATGGGTAAGTTAAGCTAGCTAAATGAGGTTCTTTATTTACTATTTTCTGTACTCTACTTTCAGCAGTTTAATTTCTGCAGTATCGAATCCCAAAATCGATAGGCTGAGCCACCTGCTAGAGATTTTTTATTTACTATTTTCTACATTTTATTTTTCGCAGTTTAATTTTTTCATCATCAAACCCCATAATGAGTACGTTAAGCTACCTGCTGGAAGTTCTTTATTTACTACTTTATGTACTTTACTTTCAGCAGTTTAATTTCTACACTATCGAATCCCAAAATTAGTAGGCTGAGCCACTTATTAGAGGTTTTTTATTTATTACTTTCCATACTCTACATTCTGCAGTTCAATTTCTATACCATTGAATCCCACAATTGGTAGGCCGAGCCACCTAATGGAGGTTTTTTATTTACTGCTTCCTATACTCTACTTTATGCGGTTTAATTTCCATATTATCAAACCCCAAAATGAGTAGGTCAAGCCACCTATTGGAGGTCGTAACATTGCATAGAAGTTGTTAGGTCACTCCCTCTTTCAGCTTCAAAGAATTTTTAATGCTTATCTTCATAGATTGCTGTTTATATCGCATCTTCTAATATTGCATTTATATTCATAATATTTTACATCGTCAGTCTTATTTAATTGAAAATTACCAAAAAATGTCATTTGTGTGCATTTCATATAGTATAGCTGATGCATACGTTACCATGTCACATACGTATTCGTATTGTCATTAACTCATGCATATTGATGCAAAAAAAATTTTAAAAAATCTCAAAAAATAGGAAACGAACCATTTCGATTGGTTAATTCTATTTTTGATGATTTCCCTTCCTGATCTTTTCAAAATGATGACTTTTCCCCTTATAGACGAATTGTCTTGAAAAATTCCAGAAAATTTAGAAAAATCTGAAAGACTAAATGGGCCATTTCAACTAGCCAATCCTATTTTTGATGATTTCCCTTCCTGATCTTTTCAAAATGACGATTTTGTCCATCATAGATAAATTGTCTTGAAAAATTCCAGAAAATTGAAAAAAATATGAAAAACTAGGAAATAGACCATTTAAATTGGCCAATCCTATTTTTGATGATTTATTCACATGTCGTGTATGCATGTCTATGTATGCATGATTCGCGTACACATGTTACATATGCATGTCCATGTACATATATTGCGTTCGCATGTCCATGTACGCATGTCACGCTCGCATATTGTATTCGTGTGTCTTCATATCTGCATGGCGTATTCGTACATCTTTGAATTCGCATGTCGTATTCGTATATTTTCATATTTGCCTGTCTATATTCATATACCTATATACACATGTCCATGTATGTATGTCGCGTTGGCATGTCCGTATTTGTATGTCATATGCGCATATTAGCGATCATGTGCTGTATTTGTATATCCATGTTCATATGCCGTATTTACGTGTCCACATTCGTATGCAACGTACATTCATGTTTGCATGTCTTATTTGTATATCCATATTCGCATATTTATGATTGCATGTCCACAGTCACATGTATATGTTCACGTGTCTGTATTTACATATTCACGTTTTGCTTATCCATGCACCCATTACCATTCATGCGTTCTATCTAAAAAGTGAAAATACAAAAACAGAACACCTCAATGGAACTTTAAGAGTAAACCAAGCCTGAGTTGCCAAAATGATGATATCCATGAAATTAAGGTACCGAAAGGGCATTGGTTTTAATTAACTAGTGTAACTAAGTCCTCAAACTCATAATCTCTAGTTCGTAGAAGTAATTTAGTTCTCCCGCTAATTTACTTAGATTTCTAATCGACCTACCAAAAAATGATTAGTGGTGACTCCAAATTCTAAAATCATTTGAACAAAAATCAAAGTTGCGATTCAGTAGGACTTGAGAGGGTTCGTATTATGTTAGTTAATCCAATCAACCTGAAAATCCGTTAACTTGAGAATTTTCCACCATCGAAAATTTGTAGGTCATGACAGCTTGGTGACTCTGCTAGGGACTGAAATTTTTGAATTTTAAAAAAAAAAGGACACTAATTGGAGAACTTGAATTTTTTCAAAATTTTAAAAGCTTTAGTGGACTTAGGCTGACGAAAATTTCATGGATATCTTGCTTTTGGCGATCTTGCTTGGAACTCATTCTTTAGGTGTTATATGTTTTTACAGACATGGAGAGATAAAGGTTGGAGTGTTTGTGGCTAACCCTTTGTTTTGCAGACTTATTATGAGAATTGTGATTTAATTTCTAAACTATTGAATTTGTATTTAAATGTTGTGCATGATTAATCGCTTTAGCACTACATCACATACGCCCTGTGGCCAGACCTGGACCACTAGTTTTAAGATGATATTGTGATTTGGTTCTAGCATTTGGCGTGAGATCACGTTGAAAGTTAGTCCAGATTCAATCCCCAATCTCTTTTGAAAAATGAGTTTTAAAAGTTAGGTCTCATGCTCGGTAAGATTATCGAAGCGGGAGTTATAATTTTTAACTCGAGCAGTCGAAGTAGAAAGGCCCAGCTAATCTTGGTTACATCGTGGGATCACAGCTAATCTTGATTATGTGCGCAAGATTGTTGCATTGCCGTAAGTCTTTCGCTTCAATTTGTGGATCTTTAGGATAGTTAGAACAAGGTTAACCCACGAGTTATGTACATGTTTATGTGATTTGCATTATCAAGGTGAAGTAAGTTCTCTAACTTTATCTTGTATTTATTTTTAGTCGGTCCATATTAGGTGTCAGTCAAATTTTGAACTTAACATCGTGGTAATTTTTTTCAATGAAAATAAAAATAAAAAAATCAAATTGGTATGTCATTTTCTGAAATGATGAATATAGAAAAATCTCTTAAGGGAATTTTGTTGACTAATAAAAAATTTTGTCATATCTTTCCTTAATACTTTAATGGATACAAGATTTTCTTGACAAATTCACTCATGAAAATTCATTGTAATAAAAGAAGAAAATTCTCTTAGGAAGTTTGCTAAGTTATAAAATCTAGAAGAAAATCTTTTCTGAAAAATTCACTCATGTTTTCCTAAGAAAATTGCCTGATTTCTCCACAAAATGAAAAAAAAATTTGGACTAATATAGAAGTCATGGACCGACTTTTCTTGAATCACATGCTCATTATGTCATACCTCGAATCCCCAATCGAGGTCGCGGCATCCCGTTCATATAATCAAACCTTTGCTCAGGCGATGCGTCCATTAAAAACCTTGAACCTGCAGAAGCGAGCCTCCTATCTATACATGCATACATACAATAACGGGGTAGAATATGCGAGAGGAAATAAAACACAACACACCCTTTTCATATATATATATATATATATATACACACACGAACAAGTGTTAGGTATAGACCCTAAAAAGAAATGTACATCACATGGTCTAGACACCTACACTCAACCTATCTCCAAAAGTCTACACCTGTACCAGCTGGACTCAGTCCTAGGGCTCCTCCTTGCTGTCCTCCTCGGGATCCTCCTCCTCTGGATCCTCCTCCTGCTCCTGATCGGTGTCCATGGTCTCGCCCTCCTCATGGCCATCTATCTCCATAGATCCTGGGGACGGCAACTCCTGCATCGGCTCGGGGTCGACTACCTCTCCTTCATATTCAGCAGGTTGCAAAATGGGGGCGTCGTCATCCATGGGTATCGGGGCATCTCTCAGGGGTCCCTCAAAACCAAACAAACCCTCCCTAAACCAAGCCTCAAACCTATAGGGAACGAACTGGGGATCACCCTGATCTACCCATATCGTAGTAATGCGTCTGCGCCACATCACAGCATGCTCGTCATAGTGGTGGGTAGCCTCGGACTCCATCTGTACAGGCAGACCAAAAATTGTAGGGGGTGCGGCCATCACTGGCGTCCTGGATCTGTAAACATGGCAACTACCGCCAGTGAATCAAAGACTCAATAAGCTCACCACTAATCCTAGCGTAGGATAGAGTATACTAGTGGTTTTTGTCCTATCCACTAGGCTAGGGTTTCTGGTCATCTAATTCGGGTATTCTCACTTGTTATGGATACCAAGTCCTAGAGCGCGAACAGCCAGACTACGCATTGTAACACAACATGTATATCGTAAAATGTAAACGGGCAATCAACAGACAATGTCAGTACTCAATGTGCAAAACCAAATGCATGATTCAGCCCCCCTCAACTGATCCCATTAGATCCTGCCTGTGTCTCATACGCATCAGACTCGTGCCTCAACACACGTGTGGTACGCCTCAGGTTGGCGCACTTATCTCTCCACTTCCCCGCGTAAAAATGCATCAGGGCCAACCTCTCGACTTGTCGCTTCGATTCCCCGCGTAACACGCATCAGGGCCCATCCAACCAGCTTATCTCTCCAATTCCCCGCGTAACATGCATCAGGGCCAATCCAACCCTTGTCACCCCTCACAATGACCCATGCCATGCTCAAAAAGTATTGTACTCGGACAATTTCAAACAACATATCTATCACAGAGCAGGCATTTTACGGAGTTTCACATGCAAAGAAGCATAGTGATTCAAGGAGTAATCCGACCAACTTACGTTCATCAAGTTGAGCTACATGTGAACCCAGTACCCTACAAGTAGATTTTTAATCATCTGAATTCAGCCAGGTATCCTTGATTTTATTTCGATAAGACCATTCAGTTTCCTCTTAGGCCGACTCAAGAAAACCTGATAATAATGAATACCGTTCTTGGAAACTATTTATTTCGGAGCCTAGTCCTATTAGGCCTAATGATCCGGTCCAAGCCCAGTCTCTATTATTAGTCCTCGGCCCATCAACGGCCCATGATTAGTATCTTAGAATACTTTTGGGTTTTATTAAATTAGATTAAGCCCGGACTAAATCCCAATGGGCACCTCTCTTAATTCAAGCCCATTTAGTTAGTTTAAACCCAATTGGGTCTAAGGCACATTTACTTTATCTAAAGCCCACAGTTTATTGTTAAAACTTAATTAAATTAAGGCCCATTATTATATAAATTTTCGTGCAAGGCCCAAGCCCAATTTTCCACTTAAGCCCATTAAGCCCATTTTCACATAATTAGGTCCAATTTCAATCCCTAAGCCCATGTACATTATTGGGCCCTAAATTCTTGCATTTGAATCCATATTTACAGCCCAATTAACACTCATTTTCGTCCATTGACAAGCCCATTAACATATCTTAGGTCCATAAGCCCACATTTGGTTAGTTTAGCCTAAATTAGATCCCCAAGCCCAATAACTTCACATGGCCCATCTCTCACACGCCTAAACCCACTAATGGCAGCCCACATTCAACGTTTCAAGGCCCAATTTATTTCCTCATTGCCCCACACGCTCGGCCCGACCATGATAGCCCATTTTACTCTAATGCCCAATAACCAAAATCACCCATTAACCACATAGAGTATTCACATCATCCCTTAAACCAAGCTACCACATACATATAAACCATTCCTAAGCTAAGATTAGGAGTGTGGCTTACCTTGGATGGACCGAAAATGACGACGACGAAGGCGCGGATGAACGGGCCAAAATGGCTCACGGCCGACGTAGAAAGGGGACCGTACGGGGGGGGGAGGCTGGTTCGGTGCTTCCGCGGGCCTCCAAGGTCCTAAATGAGTGGGTTTTTGATGTTAGAACGGCTGAGGGTATAGGCGGAACAAGCCGGGTTAGCTCGAGCTTCACGGTGCAACATGAAGACGAAGAACGATAAAGAGAGAACGGGTCTGGTCGGGGCTATTCCAGGGGTTCCCATGCTACGAACATCAAGGAAACGAAGCTTAGAAGACTTACAAAGATGAGGGACGACAATGGGGACGCGGGACGGTGGCGGAACGGCGGCCGGTGGACGGTGGCTTCGGGCGATGCACACGACGGTCATGCGGAGGAGGAAAAGAAAAAGAAGAAGAAGAGAATGGGAAGATTATGGAGTCAGCCGAAGTGAGAGGGAAGAGAGAGAGGGAGAGATTATAATGGGGTTTTTAATAAAATGGAAAATGAGTTAGTGGGAGTTAGTATGGGGTTTTTTATGTGATTTGTACTTGACTAGTACTTGTGATTGATGGATTGATGTGCATTGAAAATTGTGCCAAGATGTGATTGATGTGACACTTGATTTGACTTACCTCAATTTGCGTGCCAAATGCATGGATCGGGTTCCAAGCGCAAACGAATTTCAGACTGGATTTGGTTTCGTTCTATCGTATTCGCTCTCAAATAATCCTATTTGATCTCATTCTAAGGATTGAGCATTTATCGGGGGCATTTCATTAATTTTCCATTCACGTCTTGCTTCTCGACGTGCACTGGCTGTTTGCCCTTCGGGCGATATTTCTACGACTAAATCCATTTCTTTATCGTGGCTACCTTACTCATTCGATTGCCCAGTGTCGGATCTCATTACGTGGTCAATTTCATTAAATATCAATTCTGTCTCAATCCCAGACCAACGGGCGGCTGTTTGGAAATTTTTCCCAGGTAGCCTTTCCTATTCAGTTAGTCGTCCCAGGGTAGCTAATCCTGAGTGAGTGTCCACTAGAGTGTACTAATAGAGTATTTACATTCGTTTAGAAATTCTGATTAAATGGGTCGAATTTTTAGACTGTCACACATTACTTCATCTACTTTTGCAGGAAATCATTGGTGCCCAGGTGGGAGCCAAATTGGGCTTATTGATGATAACAATATGCCGAGAATGGTCTTGAGGAATGCGAAAGGACAGGAAATTACCGATGTCCTAGCTGATAACCTTGAGGGCATGCGAAGAAATCAATCCTCCTGTAGATAAAATTGTGTTAATCAGTGAGCACATATGGACTATGTATTTTGATAGGGCAATGAATTTATCCGGATCAGGCATGGGGGCATTTTTAATGTATTAGGGGATTCCTATACTTTTTTGAGAAAGCATAGACTGTGTAGTCAAAACCCATGGAGAAAGTATATTAATCATACCCTGGAATGCCTTCCTGGCTAAATTAGTAAAAGGCTGCGATCAACATAGAATACTCTGGAGGATCGGTGCTTTATTATTGAGCATGGCGTACAAGTATTTCTGTTGGCACTAAAGGCGACCGACACAAACAAGTCGACGTTGAAAGAGACAAAACACGAGTGAAGTGGGGTATACAACAAGTGGTCTGATTCATTTATTGGCACATTGACTGAGTCGTCGCAACTGTGATAATTCACATGGCCAGTCACGAATCTTAATGTGGCTAATGGGGCTACCGCCAAATTCTTCTTCAGTGTCATCGATATCATCGTCTAAAACAGCTAACAAAAACACCAAAAAGAATGTTAAGCTTCAACATTTTTAATGCCTTAAATCGTTCTATCATGCTCTGTGGAGGAAGAGAAGGTGGAAGATTAAAGCATAAGTGTACGAAACTTTTCTCCCATTCCATACATCAAAAAGTCTTACAACAGCCATTGAGAAGGAAAAGTAAAATCAAATTAAGCCCTAATAAGCATTACAAAAGAGCTCAACCGACTCTCCATGAGGTTAAAGCTCTGCCTACACCGAGCGATCTGGGATTCGAGATTCGCAAGCTTAAAGAACAGGCAAGTGCATTTCTCCTTCTACTTGGCTACACTAGCCTCATGATATTCAACGGCAGATTTCAGATTCCCGATCAAGTCTTTCTCGAGAACTATATTCGCCGTTAGGTCTTCGAGCTCTCCTTCAGCTAATCATATCTAAACTTCATCACGATATCGCTCCGGTCATGCTCGAAGTAAGTGTGGTTCAAAGCTAGGCGCTCCACCAACTTCTCCCTCTCGTAAACCAACAACGAAGCCCGTTCATCAGCAGACTTGACGGCCTTCTTGTACTGAACAACCGCGTATTCTGTAAACTCCAGGCATTCAAGGTTATTATTTCGTAGGCATTCCAGCAGGCCTCTAGAAAGTTGATGAACAGAGTTGGAAACCGCCTGTATTCCCTCTCCGAGTTGGTGCTTTTGATCGAAGAGGCATCTATCTCCTTGAACAGATCGAAGGTCTCAGCCTCAACACTCAGATGATGGGCTATGTGAATATAATCTCGGTCAAGAAGGTGATAAAGTCTCTCCCATTTAAACATAACTTCAACAGGGAAGATGTGTGTAGGAAGATTAGCTATTATTGTTAGAATGATACAGGAGAGAATCAAGGCCAATGTGCGGAATGCGAAAGTATTAGAGGAGAGAATCAAGGCAGACTAGTGGAATGTGGAAATGTTAATCCGCTTTGCATTAAATATTGATTTCACAGTATGATCCTTTGTTGGTCAGATTTTCCTATCTGCCATCCTCTTTTGGTGTCATCCCTGTTGGCTCAAATCCTCTGCTAATCTGCAATCTCGAGCCAAATAAATTCGAAATCTTTACAAAAAATGGTTTGAAGGGACGCCACCACTTTGAAAAAGAAGAAGAAAAAGACGACCTGAGTGAGAGACAAGAAAAATTTTAGTTGAAAAGAAAATAGAATTTGTCTCTATTCATAGAAGAAGAGAGCTCACCTACAAAATTGACAGGCGAAAGAAATAGTGATAGGAGTCCTACTACTATGAAAAAAAATGAAAGAAGACAAACTGAGCGAGAGACATTACAAAAAGTTGAGGGAGACAAAAATTTTGGAGGAGGCAATACAATTTTTGAATCCACGCCTAAGTTTTAAAAGAAGTGTCTTCCTAGTAATATTCATCCGTGCTCAGAGGAGAGTTTTAAAGTATAGAGAGTAAAGATACAAAGAAGAGTAGCAAACTTTGAGGGACCAGTAACCAATAAAGGATGTCTCAACCCAATACATTTGAGGGCTATCGCCATTTATTGAATATGGGAGATGAAGAGTTCGAGACCATGTTCGGAACTAAGACCATGGAACCTAGCCCCTTCGCCAGCAACATCCAAGATCTCAACAAAAATAAGGACAATAACAATAAGGGGCAAAGGAAGCATTATCGTCGCCACATTGAGCATGAAATTTGAAGGCTTAAAGATTTCTTCATGGAATACCCTATGCCAGATAACAAACAAAGAATGGGACTGAGCCAAGAGCTAGGGCTGAAACCTTAGTCAAGTCAATTTTTGGTTTCAAAATAGACAGACCCGAGGAAAGACTCGACATGAACACTATGAAGTCGAGTTTCTAAAAGCTGAAAATGAATAACTTCGAGTAAAGAACAAGAGGTATAAAGAAGATTTTGATATCGCCACCTGCCCCATCTGCAGTAATCTCCTCACCCTCGATGAAATGCAGTATCTGAGGATCAAAAATGTCCGTTTGAGAGGTGAGTTAGACCAGTTCATGGCAGAATCAAGTTCTGTTGGAGGAATGTATGAGAAGATTGATCCTATGGGGTCAATATTAATTCTTTCTAAGGAAGAGGGACGTATCACCATCGAGCAAATAGCATTAACGACGAGCTCGCCGCCATAATAAATCAGTTCGATGTTGATGAAGCACCGAGGCTATAATGTGCACATGAAGCCTATATTTTGAAGCTAGTGACCACAGATCTTTCAACATCGCCGATACGTACCTGATCTGGAATGAAGCTAGCTGATCGTTGGAGAGCTTGGAAAGGAAGCAGAATCGATTCCAAACGAATACATATATTTCATTTCCTTGCGTGGGATATTTTCTATTTTTATATATGTCTAGCATTAATTCAGGAGCAAAAAGTAGTAATGTTCTTTCCTCCTATTAAATGCTCGAATCCTTTGCTATACCAAACTTGAGACAAAATTAATTACGACTAAAAATCCACGCAAACTCGAAGGGTAACTCCGCATCGTTTCAATTTACCTTCAGTTACTCTAACTCTCAATTGAATCTCTTCCATTCTCAAGAATTTGCAAATTGTCCCGAGTACAGAGTGATACTCAAATGTGAAGTTCTCTCATTGAACAAAACTCGGGGCAAATCGATTCGTGGATATTGTCTTTGGATGGATAGCCTCAAATAAGGAAAATATGAGTGAAAAGCCCAAGCGAACTCAAAGAAGGGTAACTTTGTATCGTTCTGATTTACTGTTGACATCTGATTTTTAATCGCTTTTAAAACTCATAAAAGATCAATAAAAAAATAAAATAAAAAAATTAATTAATTAAAAATTAACTTTGGGGACCTCGGCTAACCCTAGAGAACAAATTTTGACCAAAAAATAATTTTTCATATTTTTGGTATTTTTCGGTATTTTTATTTTTTGAAAATTAATAGAAAATCAAGAAAAAATGAGATAATTACAAAATCAACTTTGGAGGTTTTGGTCAACCCTAGGCGACCATTTTTGAACAAAAAATGATTTTCCATATTTTTCACATTTTTTAATATTTTCAGAAATTAGGAAAATATTATAAAAATAAAAAATGGCATTTGAGGCCACTAAAAATGTGAATAAGTAGTCAGTATTTTAATTTTAATTTTCTCTTCATTTGGACTAAATAAATTCTGAAAAATTCAATCTGGATTTTAGAAGTTCTTTATTAAATTTATTTTTTAGGTCATTTGAGAAATTTCTAGAAAAACCCATTTTAACTCTATAATTTTCGATTTTTGTGAGTTGTGACCTTGTTATCCAATAATCTAAATTTTCATCTTGGCCCTTCTTATGAACCACGTGTACGGATCCTCCAAAACTCGGGATTCTAAGCTCAATTTTCATGAAAGGATAAAAAATTGTCTTATCGGAGGTGGCAGTAAAAGTAAAAATGCGAGTGGAACGTTGGGGAAGAAAGTATGTGCAGCCATGTGTTCAAAATATATATATAGAAGCTTGGAGCTGTAGAATATGACTTGGAGAAACCATAATGGATAAGCCTAGTCTTAGCCAATGTTTACATGGTTATATGTTGCATTGGCGTCAACGAAAAGAAAGTTTTGAGGTAATGGGCCCATCCAGAATAGACTACATGGCTACGAAGAAACTCTTAGATCTAGCAAAAAAAAAAAAAAAGAGGTGCATAGAGAAATGAAACCACTTCCGTTAATTACACGACCAAGGAAGGCTCAAAGTGGAGAGAAAGCAACGATGGACGAATATAAAAAAGAGAGAAAATAGTGGAAAGAATGAAAAGTGGGCGATACATAGGGGGTAAATTCAAAAAGAAAGCTGGATAACAAGTAATAGGAATAGCAAAACGGTGAAGATCAGAGACCATTGATGCGAAAAGAAGTTTGTGACCTCAACTAATTTGGTGAACGAGGACTTGACATGTCGCAATGCTTCTTCCTCGGATTTTGTTTCAAGGTGGATGAGTAAAAACGTGAATAGAGGATGCTGGGTGAGTGCTTTCGGCAATAAAATAAGGAAAGGGAGCACAAAGGAAATCATGAACACAGCTGGTGGACATTCACAAGAGAGAGGACACTCGGAATAAACGACTGAAAAGAAAGCAAAAAAATCTTTTCTGACACAGAAGACATTAGTGACTCTTTAAATAATCAATATGATTCATCCAAGGAAGGTTCGTTGGCGTCAAACGGTCCTTCTCCGAGATAAATGCGGGATAAATATAACAATCAAATTTTACGTGCTAGAAGGACACCGAGCAAAGCTGTAAAGCGAGAAGCTACGAGCTGTCATCAAAGACTAAATAATGGGAAGAGTTGAACGAGGACTATGCCAATGTGATCACCAGCCATAGAAACGCGATCTACTATAGTTAGTCAAGTTTTGACAAGTAGTTGGCGTGAGAAATTAAAAACTTTCAGAGAGGAGAGGTTCGGGGGATCCGGGAGCCGATCCACTCTTCAAATTCGAACGAAGATTGACATTGGAGGAGCGGTTTTTCTCCAGACCGCTCGTCATTGTTAGATATATGCCCTAAAGCAACTATGTAATAGTTACATATTAGGGATTTCGGTTGTATATCAATTTATTATTAAATTAATGGCAAAGACATGTTTATTCATTTGTCCAATTATATATGAATAAATTTCATAAGATCAGTTGTGACTAAACCTATTCTTGAGACGTCAAAAATATGCGTGGCAGGTTTATAGTTAGACTGAATCTTTAAACTGTTCTCGGTCGATGGATCATTGAATGGATATTAATGATCCTGTTGAGACCGATGTGTTCTTAATTCTGCTTTTTAAGTATTGGATACTTAAAGGAATGATGAGTCACGAGTCATTAGGTATTGCGATGCCCGAATTAGAACGCAGGTGCTTGTGTCAGACAAGTTCACTGAACGTGACACACATTTAACGATTAGCGACATGGAAGCTTTTAGCGTGGTCAATGTCTAATCGTTCATGCTCAAGTCTTGTGTAAATAATCCTTAGACCTAAGGCACAGTGTTGACTTGTACGATGGATGGCTATAGTTCATAAGTGCGCATATTGGCGGTTCGCTGATCCGTCTCTGTACTTGATGGTTATAGTTCGTGCACATATGAAGTCACACGTGTGCGAAAAATGGAATCTGTCTCCTTGTTACATGCAAGGTATGATGTCCTATGCGATCTAGTTATGACAATGCATTGAAATCCTCGGCCGGGGTTGTAGCCGAGAATAAAATGTTTATATCTCGTACAAATGCATGTGAATTAGATTTGTGCATATGATCGAATCAGTGGCTTGACAAATATTCCATGGCCTTTGTTCGATCGGGACATAGTAAGACAGAAGGATTGAATTACATTGTAGCTAGAGCTGACGGGTTTATTATGTTCTTAAAATATTCACATTGTCTGGGTAGCCATGACATATTGCTAGATGTCACTCGTGACTTGTAGGACCTAGAGGTTGATCAGGACAATCGATTCTCTTGGAAGTACTAATGTGTTAGTACTTGTCTTACTACCAGCTCAGTGATGAACCTATGGATGTCACACACCTTAACCAATACATGACGATGTTGAACGAAAAATATGATATTGCTGTTGACACCTGATTTTCAATCACCTTTTCTTTTCTTCTTTTTTAAAAATTAATAGAAAATCCATAAAAATTCATAAATTTGAAAAAATTAACTTTGGAGACCTTTGCCAAGCCTAGGGAACCAATTTTGACCAAAAAATGATTTTTCATATTTTCAGTATTTTTCGGTATTTTTATTTTCTAAAATTGATAGAAAATCTATAAAAATGAGAAAATTGCAAAATCAACTTTGGAAGCCTTGGCCAAGCTTAGGCAACCATTTTTGAGTAAAAAAATAATTTTTCATATTTTTTGTATTTTTTTAAATATAATTTTTAGAAATTAGGAAAATATTTAATAAATAATAGCATTTGAGGCCACAAAAATACATAAAAATAGTCAATATTTTTCCTTTAAATCCCTTTTCATGTTGGCCATCGCAAATTTAAAAAATCCAATTCGAGGTCGTGTATTCCTTAACGAGCATAATCTCGAATCGGGCCTAAAAAAATTCAATTTGAGTCAATTTATTTTCATTTTTCACTTTTAGGAGTTGTGACATTGTTCTTTAATATTCCAAATTTTCATCTTGGCCCAATTATACCCAGAATGACTCAATTTTACAAACAGGGCTTTAATTAAATTTTGCATTATTTTCAATAGCAAGAAATGAGCTTAAATTCAACATGCGATAGGTGTGTCGAAAATTGTGAGGAGATTTGGACTTAAAGAAATATTTCTCCAGGGACTGAATTACAAATACTTAAAATCTCATGGACTAGAGTGCAAATACCTAATACTTGAGGGATTATTTTGTAAATAACAAAAAGAAGAGTTAGTGGAGAAATTAGAATAGAGAAGGGAAGATGGAGAAAGGGAGATGAAGATAGGAAGATGGAGAAGATGAGATGAAGATAGGAAGATGGAGAAGAGGAGATGGAGAAGAGGAGATAAAGAAAATAAGATGAGAATAGAGAAGGGAAGATGGAGATGAAGAAGAGTTAGTAGAATGGGAGATAGATATGGAGAAGGGAAGATGAATATGAAGAAGAGTTAGTGGAGAAATTAGAATGTGAGATAGAGATGGAGAAGGGAAGATGAAAATGAAGAAGAGTTAGTGGAGAAATTAGAATGGGAGATAGAGTTAATGGAAAAATTAGAATGGGAGATAGATGAGTGGTTTATAAAAGGAGGAAAAAGTGAGCTTGAGAGTAAAAAAAAAAAATTTTTGGAGAGAAAATTTTGGATGTTTGAGAGAGTTTTGGGAGATTGAAGAAAAACTGGAGAAAAAAAATTCTTTTGGAGAGATTTCAAGAGAAAAAAATTTTGAGAGAGAAAAATTCGCCGCCGTGGAACAAGCCTTGGCGACGCGACGGATTCATCTCCAACGAGCTCTAGGCGGATCAGCATGTGCAATTATCTGGTAACTCAATTTTTCGTGTTTAGATGACGAAATCTCGAAAATAAATGTACTGAACATTCGTAGATGACTTCGAGATCTTCGATTTGATATATTATGGCACGAAAATTGACGTCGTTTGCTATGTCAAAAGGGTCCCGAAATTGAAAGCAGAAATCTGGAAATATGGTGATCAGAACCTGAGATGGAATGTTTCTGATCTGACCTTTCACGCTAAATGATTTTCCATGGGTTATTCTAGACTTTGTTTCATAAAGACCTCTTCATGACATTTCTTCATAAGATCTTAATGCATAACATATAAAAAATACAAAAATATTCATGCACGTTTCGTATTTTTAATGCATTTAATGAAATCATGCAATTCTGTTGGCGTCCTTGAGTCTGAGTGTTTTTCTGTGCGTAGTCATATTGATTTGTAGTTATCTTATGTTTAGAGTCTTCTTTTGAAACTTCACAAAAAATGAAAGTTGTTCATTGGGGTCTTGTTTAGTAGACTGGAAAGTTTGGTGCATTAATTTTGAGATTTGAGTGTCCATTTAAGCTTAATCCTGAAATATGTCTGTTTTGTGAAATTTGTTTGTTTGCTGCTGAGCTCTCATGAAAGACCATTTTCTACACGAAAATGAGTGTCTCTTCAATAAGAATGTAAAACATGAAAGTTGTCAAAGACACATTTTCCCATCCACATAAAAACTTTCAGAATTTTTACATACATTTCATTATTTCTTTTGTATTTTATGGTTACTGTTTTCTCCCTAAGAATGTTCATGGACAGTATGATTTAATTCGTATTTTTTGTGTTAATGCATTGGAAAATGTAAAAAATGGTCTCAATGAAGTTTAATCAGCACGTGTTAAACTCTCTTTGAGTTTTTGAATTGTCTTAACTCATTGGTGATTGTGCATGTCCGATTGGATAAGTTCATTATTTTCATTTGGCTTTCGGCCCGATGCTTTGAAGACTGGAGGATGACCGATGTCCATTCCGGTCCGTTTTGTTGTACTCTCGACCCACGAGGCTTGGCGATGGGTGTTTGACCGATGTCCATTCCGGTCCATTTTTGTTGTATTCCCGATCATGTCTCGGGTTTTATTTAATTGGTCTGTAATTATTCACCCGACGAGTTGCGGGTTTTATTTTCACTGTTCTTAGGGTAGTTTTACTTTACCTGCTCTCTCTTCACATCTTCATTTGCTTTGGGTGATTTTGCATTCTTTTATAATACATCCAAAATACAAAAAAAATGTAGAAAATCCAAAAAACCAAAAAAAAAATGGAAAATATGAAAATACAAAAAATGCCATTCATGTGCATCTCATGTAGTATGTCTCATGTATGTTTGTTATGTTATCCGTATGTTCATATAGACATATCGTATTTGTTTGTTCTCGTATGCACGTCACGTACGCGATGTTTGCAAATCCACATTTGTCTGTTATGATATGTTATTAACCCATGCATATTCATTCAGAAAAATCAAAAATTTCAAAATGAGGGTTTTATCCCCTCTTTTTCAAAAATGAGGGTTTTATCCCATCTTTTCAAAATGATGACTTTGCCCTTTATGGGCAAAATCGAAATGTACATATTTACATACACATATCACTATGCATGTCACATATATATGTCACGTATTTGTATGGTGTATGTATGCATGTTACATATCGTATTCGTGTGTCTTCATACGCATGTCACATACGTATTCGTATTCGTCTATCCCCGCATGCATGTTGTATTCATACGCATGTCACGTACGCATATCATTCGCATGTCCACATATGTATGTCCTTCGCATGTAACGCACGTATATGTATTCGTCTATCCCGTATGCATATTGTATTCATACACATGTCACGTACGTATGTCGTTCGCATGTCATGTACGTATGTCATTCGCACGTCACGCACATATTCGTATTCGCATATCTACGTATTCGTATATCATATTCGTATGTCCGTATTTGTGTGTCGTATTTGTATGTCAACGTTTGCGTTCATACCCTTTATGCATTTCATTTTAAAGTGAAAACATAAAAAGAACACCTTACCAGGGTCTTAGGAATAAATCAAGTGAGAGTTGCCAAAATAGGATATCCATGGAATTAAGGTACCGAAAGGGCATTAGTTTTAATTAACTAGTGTAACCAAGTCCCCGAACTCACAATCTCTGATTTGCAGGAGTAATTTAGTTCTCCCGCTAGGTTACTTAGGTTTCTAATCAATCTACCAAAAATGATTAGTGGCGACTCCAAATTCTAAAATCATGTGAAAAAAAATCAAAGTTGCGATTTGGTAGAGCTTGGGAGAGCTCGAACTAGGTTAGTTAATTTAATTAATTAATCTGGTAATCCATTAACCTAAAAATGAATTTTAGGTCGCGACAGCTTGGCGACTCCGCTGGGGACTTGTTCTTAATTTTTGAAAAATTTAAGAACTTAGAGGACTTAGGCCAGTAAAATTTCATGAATATTCACTTGGTTTGGCAATTGGTTGAATTCTAATCTTTAGGTGTTAAATGGTCTTGCAGATTGGAGTTATAAGGGGTGGAGTGTTTGGCTAACCCCTTATTTTGCAGGTTTGGTGTATGGGAATTGGAATTTAATTTTTGCACATTTTGAAGCGGTGTTTGAATTTAACTGCTGTGCATGATTATTTGTTTTAGCACTACATCACACACGTCCCGTGACCGGACTTGGGTCACTAGTTTTAGGATGGTATTGTGATTTGGTTCTAGCGTTCGGCGTGAGATCAAGTCGAAAGTTAGTCCAGATTCAATCCCGAACCTCTTTTCAAAAATGAGTTTTAAAAGTTAGGCCTCAGGCTTGGTAAGATTACCAAAGCAGTGGTTTTAATTTTTGACTCGAGGAGCCGAAGTTGGGAGACCCGGCTAATCCTGATTACGTCGTAGGGGTCACGGCTAATCTTGATTATGTGCGCGAGATTGTCGCCTTGCCGTAAGTCTTTCGCTTCAATTTGTCAACCTTTAGAGTAGATAGGCTAAGATTTAAACTCACGATTCATGTGCATGTCTATGCGACTTACATGGTATTTTTGACGGTGAAAGTAAGTTTTCTAACTTCATCTTGTATTTATTTTTGGTCGGTCCATGTTAGGTGTCGGTCAAATTTTGAATTTAACATCAAGGTCATTTTTCAAAAGAAAATAAAAATCAAATTAGTATCCCATTTTTTTTAAAAAAATAATAATAAGTATGAAAAATCCCTTAGGAAAATTTTGTCGACCAGTAAAAGATTTTGTTACATTTTTCTACTTCAATAGAAATGAGATTTTCTTGACAAATTTATCCCTAAAAATTCATTCTGATAAAAGGAAAATCTCTTCGGGAAATTTGCTAAATTTTAAGAGGTTTTATCACATTTTTCAAGTTGTAAAAATTTGCAAGAAACTTCTTTCTGAGAAATTCACCCATGTTTTTCTAAGAAAATTTTCTCTAAAATGGAAAAATAAAATTGGACTAATGTAGGAATCATGGGCCGACCCCTATTGGATCACATACTGATTATTTTCTTTACTTTTGCAGGAAACTACAGGTACCCGAGGCGGAAGTAAAATCGGGTTCAGCATTATACCGGGAATAACCTCGAGGTATACAATAGGACGGATAATTACCGATGCCTCAACTGATAATCCTGGGGGTAAGCGAAGGAATCAATCCTTCCGAAGTCAGAAACGTGTCAATCAGTCAACATGTACAAGCTTTGTATTTTGATGGGGCTGTAAATTTATCCAGATCGGGCATGTGGACATTTTTAATGTATTAGAAGGGTTCATGTATTTTTGTTGAGAAAGCCGAGACTGTGTAATCAGAACCCATGGGGCAAGATTATGAACCCGACCTTGCGACGCCTTTCTAATTAAATTGAACAAAGGCTTGCCTTTTTACCTTCCTCGGATTCAAAACACATGGAAGATTTTGGAGGACCAGTATTTTATTACCGAGCATGGCCCGCAATCATTTCTCCCAACGCTACAGGCGACCGACACATTCAAGTGGACGCCGAAAGAGATAGGCAGGAGTAAAGTGGGGCACGCAACGGGCAGCCTGGTTTGTTTATTGGAGCGCTAATCGAGTGGTCGATTTGCAATAATTCACACGACTGACTCACGGTGCTGTGACCGGTGGGGGCCGCCACCGAACCCTTCGTCAACGTCCTTGATATCATTGCCGGCAGCAGATAACAAGAACACCAAGAAGAGTGTTAAGCCTCAACGTTTTCAGTACCGTGAATCGTCCTATCATGCTATATGGGCGAAGAAATGGCAGGAAAATGAAAAGCACAAACACGTGAAACTTTCTCTTCATTCCATTCACCAACAAACCTTACAACAACTCACTGGGGAGGAAAAGTGAAATAAAATTGAGCCCTAACAAGCGTCACAAAGGAGCTCAGCTGGCTCTCCATGAAGTTGATGCTTTGGGTGCACCGGGCGTTCTCGGGATCAAGCTCCGCGAGCCTAAAGAAGAGGCGATCGCACTTCTCTTTAACCTGGGCCATAGTGGCATCGTAATGCTCAACGGCAAAGTCCAGGTCCGGAATCGCCGCCCTCTCGAAAGCAATGTCTGCCGTAATGTCATCAAGCCTTTACTGCAGCCAACCGCATTTGCACCTCATCACAATATTGCCTGGCTCCTGTTTGGCGTAAGTTCGGACCAAGGCCAGACGGTCCACCAGCTTTCCCCTCTCACGAACCAGCCACGAAAGCTGATCGTTGGCAAACTTGAGGGCCTTTTTGTGATTATCAGCCACAAATGTAACTGTTGCCAAACGCTCGTGCCGGTCTCGGTAACGAGATTTCACGACGGCGGTCACAAGGACCGTCTCATAAGCGCGGTTATAGGCAGCCAGAAAATTGATGAAGACGGTCGAGAAGTTCCGATACTCCTTCCCCAGTTGGGTACCCTTAACAGAAGCAGCGTCCACAGTCCTGAATAAACCAAGGATTTCAGCCTCATCGGTAGAGTTTTTGGCTATATGAGCGTAACCTCTACCAAGAAGATTGTAGAGTCTCTCCCACCCAGCCAGGACTTCGGCGGATAAGGTGTGGTTAGGAGAATTGGCCATTTTTGAAAGTAGAATACGAAAGAAAGGGGGAGAGAGGTGAGGCAGATGAGCGGAATGCGAAGATGGTAATCTGCTTCAATTTAAATACTGATTTCACAGGGGCAGTCCTTATAGGTTTTCCTATCTACCATTCTCTGTCGGCAACACCCCCGGTGGCTCAAATTCCAGTCAAGTGGCAACCTCGAGCCGAACAAACCTGACGTCTCTGTGGAAAAGCTGGACGGGACTCCATCGCTTTGAAAAAAGAAAGAACGAAAAGATGAGCTGAGTGGGGGACAAAGAAATTTTTGGCAGAAAGATAGATATTACTCGTCTTCATTGGAGGACCCGCCAGTAAATCGACGGTGGAAATCTTGACAGGGGCCCTCTACCGCGAAAAGAAAGAAGAAGACAAACTGAGCGATAAACGAGGATTTCCCCTTTAATCAAAAGCTGAATGTCAGATTTTCCCCTCGGTAAATCTAATAGCACTGCCCGTGAAGGGGGAAGTCGTTGCTATTGCCAGAGAGAGAATTTATCCTCATTTGATAGTGAGGGTTCATCTGCACGAACTCGCAGGAGAAAGATAGAGAGGAAAGAGTTCTCGTGGGAGAGGAATTCAAAACCTTCACCATCAAAGCATTGGCTTTCAAAGCCTGTTACGAGAAGCCATCAATGATCCCGTGATCCCTCAAGTCCGAGAAGACATCTTGAGGCGGTCTCGAATCGGTAGTCCTAGATCCAGAAATATGTCGAGCATTAGGGAAATGGGCGCATGTTCAACCCTGGTCGAAGCTGATGAAGTTCCTTACCCTGAGGGTCTACTGGTCATGGCCATTGACGGTAATCCAGTCTCTCTGTCAATCCTTGTTACCGTATTAAGAAAATGCCGGTATAAGGTTGTAGCTCAAGCAAAGGCGACAGAGGCCTTAGAGATATTAAGGAGGAGTAGTGACCAGTTTGATATCGTCGTCACCGCCATGGTAGGGATTGACATGGATGTTTTCACTCTCTTGGAAGTCATCAATTCTAAATTAAACATGCCAGTCCTCATAATATCGGCAAGCGATGATCAGCAAGCCATGATGAAGGCTGTCTTAAACGGGGCCCAAGACGTCGTAACGAAACCAGTTAGGGTTCAGATGCTTCAAAACATATGGCAGCACGTGGTAAGGAAGCAATTGCACGACCATGAGAACAAGCATCAAGCCTTCAATTTTATTCCAAGCAACTGGAGAAAGAAGATGAGTTGGTCTCCCGAGCTGCATCGTATGTTTGTTAATGCAGTTCAGCAACTAGGAATCGATTCGGCACGGCCGCAACATATACTGGAAATTATGAAGGTAGAGGGACTCACTAAAGCAAATGTTTCGAGTCATCTTCAGAAGTACAGAAAAGGGTGAGAGAACACAATGCAGCTCAGAATCAAGAAAACCAAGGCGGGACTGATCCAAGCCTGAACGTCGAGTCTCCTCGCCACCATAAGTTCCACAGGTTAGCATGGGGCGAGCCACTTCCCATCATCAACCAAGCCAGTAGCCGTGCCATCAATCCCCCAGGCGTTAATCAAAGTATCCCCCAGAATCACCCTAATGCTCTTCAAGAGTATAGACCGCAGGGGCAGTGTATTCAGACTCCTTGGTTTGAGCACCAACCCGTGGCTAGAATTCATCCCATGATCAGCGCGCCTGCGCAGCCAGAGAATCAGACAAGAAATTATCCTGAGCACTTCCACTTCTCTAATCCTCGAATGGAAGGAGTTCTTGGCAGCAGGACAGTTGGTGATCCCCACACTTTCTGGAGTAATGATGAAGACTTCAGCTCGAGAAGTCAAATTGCTCATGGCGAGGACAGAATGAGAAATCTACCGCCAGCATTTGCCAACAATAATGCCCAATTCGAGTATCAGTTGCTGGAAGGTTCAAGAGATTACCCAGATGATGAGCTTACTGCCCTGGTCAACCAGTTTAAGGTTGACAGACATCTGAAGCCATGATCGAAAGCCAGTGATTAGGGACTCTCAAACATCGGTCATCCATGCCTGAACCAGCACGAGACTAGCTGATTATCGAAGAGCCGCAGGAGAGGCAGAACTGACCTTGAACAAGTGCACCTTTCACTTCATGCTTAATTCCCCTGCGTGTGATATTTCCAGCTTTCTAGGTGTCTAGATTTAATTCAGGGGCATGGGGTAATTTGTTTTTTATCCCGTCGAATGCGTGAATCCCTTTTTATGCTAGACTCAGGGCGGATCAATTTGTGGCAACGTCGCTGACTGCCATAATGAGAAATGTTGAATGACCTCACGTAGGGAAATTTCAAGTGAAAAGCCCAGGCGAGCTCGAAGACGGGTAACTGTGTGTCGTTCCAATTTACCCTCAATCGTCGCAAAATGCTAAATTGGATTTGTTCCATTCTCTTCCAGGGGATTGCAAATTGCCTCAAGAGTGTCGCAAAATGAAATGACCCAATGGAATGCGATAAGACTCATTTGCCTTAAAGGTAACCTTTAAATTAAAGGAGCCCTCCGATCCACGGACCCGATGGCATAAAAAATGATGATGGTCCAAAGCAACCCGAAAGAAAACAAGGCCCAACTAAGCAAAGCACTTATGTGGCAAGCTCAAAGTGAAGGGCAACTCGGGACATACAATCCAATCCAATCCAAATGAAGGAACTTCCTCAATTCAAATTCAATGGAAGTACATACAAGGGTAAAACAGTATTGTTCCAATTTTTCTAGAATATGAAGAACATATACTGCCGCATTCCCTTTCATTTTTGCAGTGAAAGTCTCTACTGGCCAGATTTTCCTGTCTACCATTCCTTATCAGCATCACCTCCGCTACTCGTCTCCAATCTCGAGCCAAGCAAATCCGACATCTCTGCCAAAAGTTTGATGGGATGACACAACTTTGAAAAAGGAGAAAGAAAGGTGACTTGGGTGGGAGACAAGGAAAATGAGATTCGTTTTTATAGGAGAACACGCCAGCAAATCGATGGTAGAGACGTTGATAGGGACCCTACCACTATGAAGAGATGAGAAAAGACGAGCCAAGCAAGAAACACGCAGGAAAGGTTGAGAAAGACAGAAATCTCGGGAGAAGCGATACATATGCTAAGCCGACGCCAAATTTTAAAAGAGACATCCTCCTGATAATCTTTATTCATCCATTGAAGAGAGTTTTAAAGCATACACGGTTCAGAGAGAGTGAAAATACAGAAAGATATAGTAAACCTTGAGAAATCATCGACCAAATTAAAGATGTCTCAACTCAATACTTCCGAAAGCTATCATTGCCTGTTGAATATGGGCGAGGAAGAGTTCGAAACCATGTTTGGGATCGAGCCTATGGAACCTGGCCCTTCCGTCGACGACGTCCAAGATCTCAGTAAAGATAAGGACAACAACGGTAAGGGTCAAAAGAAGCGTTACCGTCGCCATACTAAGGAGCAAGTACAAAGGCTTGAGGATTTCTTCAGAACATGTCCTATGCCAGACGGCAAACAGAAAATGGAACTAAGTCAAGAGCTAGGACTTGAACCTTCACAAATCAAGTTCTGGTTTCAAAATAGGCGAACCCGAATGAAGACTCGTCATGAGCACAACGAAGCCGAGTTTCTAAGAGTTGAAAATGAAAACCTCCGAGCGGAAAACAAGATGTATAAAGAGGCTTTTGACTCCGCCACCTGCCCTAACTGCAACAGCCTCCTCCTCGCCTTCAATGAAATGCATGATCTGAGGATTGAAAATGCGTGTTTGAGAAGCGAGTTAGACCAGTTTATAACAGAATCGAGTTCTGTTGGAGCAGGGTACAAAAAGACTAATGCTACTGGATCAGCATCAATACCTCCCGGGGAAGGGGAGATGTATCACCACCAGGCAAGTGGCATTGACGATGAACTCACCACCATGATCAACCAGTTTAATGTTAATGAAGCACGGGGACTGTAATATGCACAGGGAGTCTGTATTTCGAAGCTGAGATCACGGGTCCTTCAACATAGCCGATGCATACCTGGTCCAGAATGAAGCCAGCTGATCATGGGAGAGCCTGCTGAGGGAGCAAAATCGATCTTGAACGAATGCAGACGCTTCATTTCCTTGCATGGGATGTTTTCTACTTTTATTGATGTTCAAAATGAACGCAAAAGCAAGAAGCAGCAATTTCCTGTTCTCCTATTAAATGCTCGAGTCTGCTACCACACCAAACTCGTAGTGAATTTATTGCGAGTAAAAAGTCGCGCGAACCATAAGGGAATTTGCAAATTGACCCAAAAACGAAATTCCCCGATTAATCAAAACTTTGGGCAAATAGATTCGTGGACATCGCCACAGAATGGACGGCTTCAAATGAGGAATATGTGAACGAAAGACCCAAACAATCTCAAAGAAGGGTAATTCTGTATCGTTCTAATTTGCTCATACTCGTCTCGTGTTCTGAATTATTTTATTCCATTCTTAACAGGGTTTGTAAACCGCCCCGAAAAATACAGTGACCTGGAATTACCTAGTACAATACAACAACACCATGTCATCTCAAGGATTGACTCTTAAAAGGAACCTCCATGAGCGCCTGCGGTCTTGTGGACCAGATGGCATGGGGAATGACAGTGGTCCGAGACGTCCCGCGTTCGATCCTCGAGGATGGAAATGTTGTAAGTATTGTAAATAAATAAAACAACTTTTTCTCGCATTTCTTTTTGCAAAAAGAAACAGGAATACTCGACGAGCAATACCAAAGTCAGTATTTTGTTACGATCTTGGCCCTAATGGTGAAGTGGCCCACGAAAGTTGAAGGAAGCTCAACCCAGCGAACCTGATAAGGGGATCGTGCGAGGTATTCAAAATGAAGGGTAAACCAGTATCGTATCCAATACATCATTTCTAATACTGACTAATACGTCTTCTCCTCCATTGTTTGACAGGAAATGTCTAACTTGACATACCCACGGAGAAAATCCCGAGTGGTAAAACTGGTAAAGGAGTTGCGCGAAGCACTCAAGGGTAACTCAGTATCGTGTCCAGTTCATCATTTCTGATACTGGCTAACATGTCTCCTTCCTTTTTACAGGAAATGTTAAACTAACATCTGATACGTCAAAGAAAACAGCCCCAAGGGGCCAAGTTATGATCGCCTGATGCGATTTGTCTGATGAAATAGGGGAAATCAATGGCGAACCCTAGATCGAAAAGAGGCAAAACCAGAAACAAGCTACTCCTCGACTCGGGGAATAGGCCCCCAACGTGTCTGATCCACCCACACAGCCAGGGGCAATTTCCATACTTGTACTTGTATTGCCATATTTGCATGATGTTTACACATTCCATGATTTATGCATGACTGTTCTGCATGTTCAATTTGTCAATTTTGACTGGGGGTATAAACTGTACACGATGCATCGAATGTACAGAATGGGGCATGACAGGACGATGAAAGGCAAGCCATTTCCACATACGTCCTATATTTAATCCACAGTGAGTTGAGCGATAGACTGATTCCGCATTCTCCAAGGCAATGGGTTTTCTCGCAAAAGATACGATAGTCGAAGTGAAGGAGGCATTCATTCTCCATTCCAAACACTTCAGGCAACCATTGACAACCCATTTAAATGGTGATTTCATTTCATGACCCTGTCAAGAACCACCCCGCACTGGGGCAAAACAGAGGTAATTCCAACAATATCAGGAGATAAATGGTTAGAAATTCTCTTGCTTGGACTAACATCAATCTTCGAGTGTTTCTTTGCATGATACTCGAATTTTAATTCAAGTGCTTTAGGATGACGAAGAGCATTTATTTTCTCTATCCTACACACTCATCCTTTGCATAACCCAATTGAGCCTGCAAATTCATTTCTCAAGCCCATGTTGGTGATCCTTGCTCATTTCAAGGTAACGACGACACCTTCCCCCAAAAGAGCAGAATTGAAGAAATTGGGCCAATAGAGAATTCTCGAATCAGCCCATTTCATATGCTAGACTTTCATGTAATGTCTAGTATCATTTGTTGAAAATCATCTTGTTGCTAAAATTCAAAATCACAAGATTATTAAACAAAAAAAAAAGAGAGAGACAAGTGTAGCCTAAAGAAAATGGGCTGCTTCCAAACAAAAGGGAGTCGGGAGTAAGAAAAGCAAAGGCTACTCCAAAGAATCTCGGGCAGAAAGAGCAAAGTGCCTATCAAAAGCAAGGCCAATGCTCATATATCTGTAATGAACTTCTGACTTCGAACATACATTTTGAGAATTCCCGAAAAAGGATCCCCAAAGAAGTCAGTTTGCAAAGTGTAAAAGAACTACCACCCCTCAGCCAATGATGGTATTCATTAAAGACAAATTCAGGAAGGTCAAAGATCGGTGACAAGACTGCAATGATCACCAACACCAAGCCCTTCTCATATATTTTGCTGAGCCAAAACGAGCCCTTCATTTCTCAGACCCAAATCCCGACCTACGTTACGACCCTTGAAAGTCTCTTCTGATTAGGGCACCTAAATTAATGTAAGAGTTGAATGACTTTAAGAATCGCTCGAAGAAGTTCGAACAAGATTATTTCTCTCTCATTTTGCAGGGTTCTTGACTTGTAAACCCGGAGCAGATGATGAAGACCTTTTTTTGTCAATGGCCCTGACTCGAAATGAGTCTCCTTTGATAAGCCTTTGACCCAGCCCACATTACGGTCCTAATCAAGACCTCTAGATCGGCTTGATCGTATCAATTGCGAGATTACTCAGACCCTCGCTGAATGCGATGATGATAAGGTTGAGTGCTTTCTTTTCAAATCCTGCAATCCGGATAAACAGCGTTTCTCGAGAGTGAGAGAAAGCCCTTTCAAACTGAAGTCCCCATTCAGGTTCAATTCGAGGTATTCATGACATGATAACCTCCCTCGACAGAATTGGAAATGCAAACTCGATAGAATAGTCATGCATGATCCATATTATGAGCATACACATATGTTTTTAATCATTGCAAACTCAACTGAATGGTTTTGCATGAACCGATGAACTCATTGATAAAAATGCTTGCACATGTTACCTCTGACACTGTCTGACAAGTAGTGCATTCCTAATAGTCGAGTTACTCTCCGAGGTCTCGAAATTCATCCAGAGGCTATTAAACAAACAAGCCCTGTTGGCTAATGCTCGCCAAGCATTTTCAGGTGAGTATATCTTCAACCTGAACCTTTCAATTCTGATGATTATCTGGGTACTCAAATCCATTGCAGCACATAAGGTCATTCAGTGAGCAAGCAGACACGATACAATCGGTCTGTCTATGCCTCGATCATTAACTCAGAAGATCCAGGTAAGTCTTCTGAACCCTTGCAACTCATGATCAACATACTCTCATGAAGTCTTCATCAGCTCACGATTGATACAATCTCGTGTTCTCAAGCTTTATCAAATCATGATTGACCAACTCTCGTGTTCTTGATCTTTGCCTCATCGGTTTATTCCTAAAGTGATGGGACAACAAAAATTAGGTTTGAGCTTCTGTAGGATTTTTGGTTTCCCCAGATCCCAGAATGGCACCCTTCATGCTAAGTCAAATTGGATTTGAGCGTCTGCAGGATTTCTGGTTTCCCCAAATCCCAGAATGGTACCCTTCAAGGTAAGTTAAGTCGGATTTTGAGGATTCCTGGTCTCCCTAGATCCCAGAATGACACCCTTCAAGGTAAGTTAAATCGGGTTTGAGCGTCTGCAAGATTCCTGGTTTCCCCAGATCCCAGAATGGCACCCTTCATGGTAAGTTAAATTGGGTTAGAGTATCTGCAGGATTCTTGATCTCCCTAGATCCCAGATATACCCAAAAATCATTTTCTCAATCAATACCTCTTCAGTCTACCCAAAAAAGGTGAAATCTAGGGTATATTATCTCCGGAGCCCTTCCATTGGAAACCCCAATACGGAACGGTCCATTTCCAAAGTCCTTTTTACAGGCGACCAAAGTCCTTTCTACAGGCGAGCAAGTCCTTTCTACAGGCAATCAAAAGTCCTTTTTACAGGCAACCAAAGTCCTTTCTACAGGCGACCAAGTCCTTTCTACAGGAAACCAAGTCCTTCTTACAGGCAAATCAAGTCCTTTTTACAGGCATACCAAGTCCTTTTTACAGGCATCAAAGTCCTTTCTACAGGCACAAGTCCTTCTTACAGGCATCAAGTCCTTTTTACAGGCACCAAGTCCTTTCTACAGGCACACAAAAGTCCTTCTTACAGGCACCAAGTCCTTTCTATAGGCAACCAAAAGTCCTTTCTACAGGCACACCAAAGTCCTTTTTATAGGCAAAACAAAGTCCTTTCTACAGGCACCAAAGTCCTTCTTACAGGCACCAAAGTCCTTCTTACAGGCATTTCCATGGGGTGACCTACCATACAGGTCAAATCTTAATTTAATCAGTAGAATCCTTTCACTAGGAATCTACCATGGGGTGACCCACCATACGGGTCAAAATTCAATCCGATTTTAATCAGTAGAATCCTTTTATTAGGAATCTACTATGGGGTGACCTACCATACGGGTCCAAGTTCCACTACCCTAAGGTTTTCTTATAACGAATCCTTAGGTTCTCATCTCATTTTCAGCAGAGCACTCATGTCAGGCAACCGCCATACAACGAGCAGGTAAGTGCCAGGTAAATTCTCATCTTTGTCTCGCCCTCATCGCATGAAAGCCTCCTCAAACCGGGTTTGGATCGAAATTTGCTAAAAGGGGTATTGGAGATCGAATGTCATGACTCTTTTTATTTCATTGTGTTGAGTCGATTAGGATTCAAGTGTCGTCTCGTCTTTGAAATGAACCTCTACCGAGCTTCCTTTCAAAGAGGGGCAGCTGTTGACACCTGATTTTCAATCACCTTTTCTTTTCTTCTTTTTTAAAAATTAATAGAAAATCCATAAAAATTCATAAATTTGAAAAAATTAACTTTGGAGACCTTTGCCAAGCCTAGGGAACCAATTTTGACCAAAAAATGATTTTTCATATTTTCAGTATTTTTCGGTATTTTTATTTTCTAAAATTGATAGAAAATCTATAAAAATGAGAAAATTGCAAAATCAACTTTGGAAGCCTTGGCCAAGCTTAGGCAACCATTTTTGAGTAAAAAAATAATTTTTCATATTTTTTGTATTTTTTTAAATATAATTTTTAGAAATTAGGAAAATACTTAATACATAATAGCATTTGAGGCCACAAAAATACATAAAAATAGTCAATATTTTTCCTTTAAATCCCTTTTCATGTTGGCCATCGCAAATTTAAAAAATCCAATTCGAGGTCGTGTATTCCTTAACGAGCATAATCTCGAATCGGGCCTAAAAAAATTCAATTTGAGTCAATTTATTTTCATTTTTCACTTTTAGGAGTTGTGACATTGTTCTTTAATATTCCAAATTTTCATCTTGGCCCAATTATACCCAGAATGACTCAATTTTACAAACAGGGCTTTAATTAAATTTTGCATTATTTTCAATAGCAAGAAATGAGCTTAAATTCAACATGCGATAGGTGTGTCGAAAATTGTGAGGAGATTTGGACTTAAAGAAATATTTCTCTAGGGACTGAATTACAAATACTTAAAATCTCATGGACTAGAGTGCAAATACCTAATACTTGAGGGATTATTTTGTAAATAACAAAAAGAAGAGTTAGTGGAGAAATTAGAATAGAGAAGGGAAGATGGAGAAGAGGAGATGAAGATAGGAAGATGGAGAAGATGAGATGAAGATAGGAAGATGGAGAATACAAAAATATTCATGCACGTTTCGTATTTTTAATGCATTTAATGAAATCATGCAATTCTGTTGGCGTCCTTGAGTCTGAGTGTTTTTCTGTGCGTGGTCATATTGATTTGTAGTTATTTTATGTTTAGAGTCTTCTTTTGAAACTTCACAAAAAATGAAAGTTGTTCATTGGGGTCTTGTTTAGTAGACTGGAAAGTTTGGTGCATTAATTTTGAGATTTGAGTGTCCATTTAAGCTTAATCCTGAAATATGTCTGTTCTGTGAAATTTGTTTGTTTGCTGCTGAGCTCCCATGAAAGACCATTTTCTACACGAAAATGAGTGTCTCTTCAATAAGAATGTAAAACATGAAAGTTGTCAAAGACACATTTTCCCATCCACATAAAAAATCTCAGAATTTTTACATACATTTCATTATTTCTTTTGTATTTTATGGTTACTGTTTTCTCCCTAAGAATGTTCATGGATAGTATGATTTAATTCGTATTTTTTGTGTTAATGCATTGGAAAATGTAAAAAATGGTCTCAATGAAGTTTAATCAGCACGTGTTAAACTCTCTTTGAGTTTTTGAATTGTCTTAACTCATTGGTGATTGTGCATGTCCGATTGGATAAGTTCATTATTTTCATTTGGCTTTCGGCCCGATACTTTGAAGACTGGAGGATGACCGATGTCCATTCCGGTCCGTTTTGTTGTACTCTCGACCCACGAGGCTTGGCGATGGGTGTTTGACCGATGTCCACTCCGGTCCATTTTTGTTGTATTCCCGATCATGTCTCGGGTTTTATTTAATTGGTCTGTAATTATTCACCCGACGAGTTACGGGTTTTATTTTCACTGTTCTTAGGGTAGTTTTACTTTACCTGCTCTCTCTTCACATCTTCATTTGCTTTGGGTGATTTTGCATTCTTTTATAATACATCCAAAATACAAAAAAAATGTAGAAAATCCAAAAAACCAAAAAAAAAATGGAAAATCTGAAAATACAAAAAATGCCATTCATGTGCATCTCATGTAGTATGTCTCATGTATGTTTGTTATGTTATCCGTATGTTCATATAGACATATCGTATTTGTTTGTTCTCGTATGCACGTCACGTACGCGATGTTTGCAAATCCACATTTGTCTGTTATGATATGTTATTAACCCATGCATATTCATTCAGAAAAATCAAAAATTTCAAAATGAGGGTTTTATCCCCTCTTTTTCAAAAATGAGGGTTTTATCCCATCTTTTCAAAATGACGACTTTGCCCTTTATGGGCAAAATCGAAATGTACGTATTTACATACACATATCACTATGCATGTCACATATATATGTCACGTATTTGTATGGTGTATGTATGCATGTTACATATCGTATTCGTGTGTCTTCATACGCATGTCACATACGTATTCGTATTCGTCTATCCCCGCATGCATGTTGTATTCATACGCATGTCACGTACGCATATCATTCGCATGTCCACGTACGTATGTCCTTCGCATGTAACGCACCTATATGTATTCGTCTATCCCGTATGCATATTGTATTCATACACATGTCACGTACGTATGTCGTTCGCATGTCATGTACGTATGTCATTCGCACGTCACGCACGTATTCGTATTCGCATATCTACGTATTCGTATATCATATTCGTATGTCCGTATTTGTGTGTCGTATTTGTATGTCAACGTTTGCGTTCATACCCTTTATGCATTTCATTTTAAAGTGAAAACATAAAAAGAACACCTTACGAGGGTCTTAGGAATAAATCAAGTGAGAGTTGCCAAAATAGGATATCCATGGAATTAAGGTACCGAAAGGGCATTAGTTTTAATTAACTAGTGTAACCAAGTCCCCGAACTCATAATCTCTGGTTTGCAGGAGTAATTTAGTTCTCCCGCTAGGTTACTTAGGTTTCTAATCAATCTACCAAAAATGATTAGTGGCGACTCCAAATTCTAAAATCATGTGAAAAAAAATCAAAGTTGCGATTTGGTAGAGCTTGGGAGAGCTCGAACTAGGTTAGTTAATTTAATTAATTAATCTGGTAATCCATTAACCTAAAAATGAATTTTAGGTTGCGACAATTGCAAATGTGTTGCAATCACGACTATTGGATTTGACGAAATGAAATGAAATTAAATTGGATTTAATTTAATTCTTATTTTTTGGTCATGGACGTACGTGCATACGATACGTGCGCACTCTTTAAATAGGACACATATTGATATATCCAAAATGTACGCATATGTTTTTTTATTAAATTATAAGAAGATATAATTTATAAATATATATTATATATATAATTTTATATTATGTTGCATGCACATATGATGTGCGTGCAACAGTTATGGTCAGCACAAATTTGTGCTGACTATAGGGTTTCTCTTAAAATAATTTAAAAAAAAAGTCAAAAAGTTAAAAAGTCAAAAAGGTTGGAAATTAGTTGATTTGTTGACTGCAAGTGGTTAGCAAAAGTTGTTGACCACGATCAACCATTCTTGCTGTCTGTGCAATGCACGCTAATCGTGCGTTTGTGTTAAAAATGCACGACGCGCACGATCAGTAACCGTTACTGATCGTGCACGTTATTCGTTGTGTGTATAAGGTTTTAATCTGAAAAAGTTGCAGATGTGTGTAGAGTGAGAGTGTGTAAATTAGAGTGCAAGCCCGTGAGAAAAACTAAAGAGAAAACTAGCAAAATTCTCTCTACGGTTTTATTCTTACTGTGACCGAAAATCTAGAGCGTGGAGAGTTATTTTTCACGAGATTGCTAGCACAATCGAGTGTAGAGTTTTTTCGCGTCGTCTTTCTTCCGTTCGTCGTGCGATTGGTGGTGTGTCTGAACTAGAGGTCCGACGTTTGTGGGACTCAAATCGAAGAACATTTGAATCAACTTGTTTGAAGCACGCTATAAGAGGTAATTCGTTAACCCTCTTCGTTTAATTTCATTTTTGATTGAAACGCACAAACAAAGCCTCTGGAGATACATGTATGGGTTTTATTTCCACTGCGTTTATAATTTAATTTTTGCCTATGCATGTTACTTGAATCCCAATAGTGGTATCAGAGCCAGTCCTTAGGCGTTCTCGTGCGTTTAATTGATTTAGGTTCGTAGTAATTTTTCTGCGTTCTCATGGTCAATTCAATTTTAGTGAATTGTTCGCTTTTACGTGGCCGATAGAAGTTGATTATTTTATATGATAAATATGATCAACTGAGCAGAAAAATTAAAACTAAATCAATTTTGAATCAAAAGTCTGTGTTAGTATTTTTTTTTTATGTATGTATTCTGCAAAATGATTTGAGATTGTGAATCTAGAGGCGACGATGCTTTTACCGCTTAGAATTACGCACGTGAAATTGTTTCGCCGGCGTTGATTTCTTAATGCGGCTTGCGCTGCTCGGCCATAAATTTTGAATCAATGTAGAATTTTATTTGTGCCTTCCGAAGATTTAAATTATGAATTTATTGCTTACGTGGAAGGGTGGTGATCATGGAAAAACCCTAATGAATGTATGATGTTTATTGGTATTTTTTTGGGGTTGTAATTTTTAAATGGAGGCTGCGTCCTTCTTTTATTTTTTCATGTAATAATTATTTTTAGTGTAGTTTAGCATAATCAATTGTTGATGTAAATGCTACGAGGATTACGTGAAGGAACCGTTAAGCCGGTGAGCTCTATGGGCCTGGTTCGTGAAGAGTTCGAGGAACCAAGAAGAAGTGAAGCAGTTCTCCGTTATTAAAATATTAAAATGGTTAAATGTGGTCTTTTTGGCTTGAGACCGATTAAACCATAATTCCATGATCACCACATAGGATAGATGTTTATGCGTTTGACATCTATTTATTTATTATGTTTATGAGAGCATGTTAAACCGGTTAATGTGCAAAGTGAGACCTTTAATAAAGACCCAAACCTCCTTTAAAATAATATTAAGTCGTAACGGGTTTGGGAGTCGTGGCCTTTCCATTGTCGTGGTTTGATCCTATATTATAGTGATTGATTGACTGGCTATGGATACATAGGGGTCAATTGTCATTCATAATAATGGACCACTCCATTAAACATATGATGTTGTGGGGTTGAAACCAAACGATTTCCAATAACTATTAGGTGAGGGGTCGTTTGCGTTTTCAATACTTGCATGAGACAATAGTTTAGACTTATCTATGATCATGAAGTCAATAACTGTCAGGTGAGATTTTCATGGTCTAGAGGCCGAAGTTATGATTGGGACTCGCATGTGATGCGTTGAATAAGTTGATTCACTCACTAAGTTCATGGAACACCAATAACTGCTAGGTGAGGTGAACTATGAGCTGGTGAGACTCCAATCCCCACTAGTAGTCTTTACCCAACAATGATTATCGTTTCCCATTTTAAGGAGTATGGGATCTGAATATAAATTTGGTGGGAGGATCTATTTCATTTAAAGGCCAAAATGAAATAGTTATTTTGAAAGACAACGACTAACAATTTATTTTCTGCACAGATATTTATTACTCTGAAAAATGGTAAACTCAAACTCGCTTGCTTCGATACTTGACAAGAATTTTTTGATTGGACCCAATTTCACCGACTGGGTGAGGAATTTGAGAATTGTTCTCAATTCATAAAAACTCGGGTATGTGCTTGATGAAAAGATGCCAACCTCTTTTCTCGAGGGTGGGACCTAAGAGGAACGTGTCACTTATGATAAGTGGCGTGATGATGACTTAAAGGTTAGGTCATATATGCTTGCTTCGATGAATAATGAATTTCAAAAGAAGTATGAAGCTATGGAAGATGCTAGATCGATCATTTTGCATTTAAAGGAATTCTTTGATGAAAATGGTCGAACATCTAGATATGAGATATCTAAGGCATTGTATCGCATGAGGATGGATGAGGGATCATCAGTTAATGATCATGTTTTGAAAATGATCTGGCACATAGAAAAATTGGCGAGGCTGAATCTTGTTATGGACAATGACTTAGCTGTGGATTTGATCCTTCAATCTTTACCCGATTCCTTCTCTGGTTTTGTCCAAAACGTTCACATGCATAAGGTGGAGAAAACTCTTGCTGAGTTACATAGCATGTTGGTAGTTTATGAGAAGGAAATGCACAACACGAGGCCTCATATGATAGCTATGGCTAAGGCTTCTTCTTTAAAGAGTAAGACTATTTTGAAGAAGAAAAAATGGAAGAAGCCTGTGAAAACTGCTGTGCATCCAAAGCCCAAGGTTGAAAAAGAAAAATGTCATTATTGTGGTGTCATGGGGCATTGGATGAGGAATTGCAAGAAGTACTTTGCAAGCTTGAAGGTCAAGACTAAGAACCAACCTTGCGAAGGTATAGTGTCTATGCTTATTGAAACTAACATGATGATTAGTGCTGAATCCAACTTATGGATTTTAGATTCTGCTAAAACCTCACATATTTGTATGTCTTTGCAGAATCTGGAAATAAGCAGGATACTGGAGCGAAATGAAATTGTCCTGACATTTGCAAATGGAGCAAGAGTTGCTGCAATAGCTATAGGGACTTTTCATTTATGTTTGCCTTCTGGACATATTTTGGTTTTAAATAATTGTTTGCATGATGAGAATGATGTTCGGAACATCATCTCTATACCTCGTTTGGGTAAAGAGAATTATGAATTTTCTTTTTTAGATGATGTATGTTTTATTTATTATAATAGAACGTGTGTTGGTTTTGGCTTATTAACCAATAATCTTTATACCATTACGATGTCTATTAATGCGATTACCAATGTCAATAAGCAAAATAATCATAATGTAAATGCCATAAATAAACGCTCTAGAGATAGTCCAAATCCAAAGTATGTTTGGCATCTCCGATTAGGTCATATTGGAGAAGACAGAATCAACAAGTTGAGTAATAATTGATATATTAATCCAATTGGTTTTGAACCATACTCGACTTGTGAAGCATGTCTTCTGGGAAAAATGACCAAAGCGTCCTTTGTAGGACATAGTGCGCGAGCTGCTGACATACTGGGATTGATACATACAGATGTATGTGGACCAATTAATGAAACTGCTAGAGGTGGTTATTCTTACTTCATTACCTTTACCGATGATCATTCACGGTATGGGTATTTGTACTTAATGAAGTATAAATTCGAATCTTTTGAAAAGTTCAAAGAATTCAGGTCTGAAATTGAGAAACAAACAGGAAAGAGTATTAAGGCTCTTTGATCTGATCGAGGAGGTGAATACCTTAGTACCGAATTCTTGAATTATCTTAAAGATAATGGTATTTTATCACAATGGACACCTTCTGCTACTCCAGAGCATAATGGTGTATCTGAAAGAAGAAATCGTACTTTATTAGATATGGTACGATCAATGATGAGTTACACCGATTTGCCTATATCCCTTTGGGGATATGCCCTTGAGACAGTTGCATATTTACTGAACAGAGTGCCATCCAAATTTGTTTCAACTACGCCTTATGAGATATGGCATGGTGGGAAACCAAGTCTTAATCATATTAAGATTTGGGGTTGTCCAGCTTTTGTTAAGAAGCTGAGAATAGAAAAATTGGAGGCCAGGTCTGAACAAGGTCGCTTCATTGGATATCCAAAAGAGACTCTTGGATATTATTTCTATTTTCACTCTGATCAAAGGGTTTCGGTCAGTAAGCATGCTTCATTTCTGGAGAATCAGTTCGTCCAGGATGGTGGTGCTGGACGGAAAATAGTCTTACAAGAAGAAAATTATGAAATACTAAATAACCAAATTCAGACATCGATATCTGATTCAGTGAGAGCTTCTGATACACAACCTCTTACGAAGAGTACGAGAACGTCTCGTCTACCTATTCGTTATAGACACTCGATTGAAGATATTGAGTCACTGTTCATTGTGAATAATAGTGATCAGCCGAGTGACCCTAATACTTATGAGGAGGCGATGTTGGACATCGATTCTGGTAAATGGCTAGAAGCCATGAAATCCGAAATAGATTCAATGTATTCCAGCGATGTTTGGACTCTAGTTGATCTGCCTAAAGGTATTGTACCAATTGGTTGCAAATGGATCTTCAAGAGGAAGACGAGCGCTGATGGTCAAGTTGGAACGTATAAAGCACGGTTGGTGGCGAAAGGATATCGTCAAAAAGAAAGGATCGATTATGACGAAACTTTCTCACCTGTAGCCATGCTAAAATCCATTCGGATTGTGTTGGCTATAGCTGCGTACCTTGATTATTAGATATTTCAGATGGATGTCAAAACGGCTTTTCTAAATGGTTTCCTCGAGGAGGACATTTATATGGAACAACCACAGGGTTTTGAATCCAATGGTGAAAGTCGAAAGGTGTGTAGGCTTAAGAGATCTATTTATGGACTCAAACAAGCCTCCAGAAGTTGGAACATCCGTTTTGATGAGGTGGTCAAATTGTTTGGCTTTATCAAAAATCCGGATGAACCTTGTGTATACAAGAAGCTTAGTGGGAGCGCAATTGTATTTCTAGTTCTGTACGTCGATGATATACTTTTGATCGGGAATGATATACCGATGATATCATTGATCAAACTATTCTTGTTATAGAATTTCTCCATGAAAGATTTAGGAGAGGCAACCTACATTTTAGGCATCAAGATCTATAGAGATAGATCGAGACGATTAACTGGCCTCTCACAATCTACGTACATAGATAAAGTGTTAACACGGTTTAACATGCAATGTTCCAAAAGAGGATTATTGCCTTTTAGGCATGGAATCCGTCTTTCCAAGGAGATGTGTCCCAACACTCCTGAAGAAAGAGAACGGATGTCGAGAATACCTTACGCATCCGCTATTGGAAGCATAATGTATACAATGCTATGTACCAGACTTGATATTGCACATGCTGTGCTGTAAGCATTACTAGTAGATATCAGTCTGATCCAGGGGAAGAACACTGGATAACAGTCAAGAATATCCTTAAATACTTACAAAGAACTAAGGATATATTCTTGATATATGGAGAAGGAGAGTTTAAAGTTGAAGCTTATACTGATTCCGATTTCCAATCGGATCCTAATGACTATAAGTCTACATCTGGGTTTATCTTTATACTCAATGGTGGTGCAGTTAGTTGGAAGAGTTCCAAACAAAGCATAACTGCTGATTCCACCACTGAGGCAGAATATGTAGCCGCTTCTGAAGCAGCAAAGGAGGCCGCTTGGATGAAGAAGTTCATTTTAGAACTTGGAGTAGTTCCTTCCATTGAGCAGCCGATTACATTGTTTTGCGACAATAATGGGGCAATAGCTCAAGCTAAGGAACCAAGGTCTCACAAGAAGTCCAAGCATATTGAGAGACGCTTCCATCTCATCAGAGAAATAGTTGGGAGAGGTGATATCGCCTTGCAGAAAATTGCCTCAGCGGAGAACGTGGCAGATCCCTCTACTAAGGCCTTACCTCAGTCTTCTTTTGAAAGACACATTGACAAAATGGGTTTGAGGTACCAAACAAGTTGGTTTTAGTGCAAGTGAGAGATTGTAAGATATATGCCCTAAAGCAACTATGTAATAGTTACATATTAGGGATTTTGGTTGTATTTCAATTTATTATCAAATTAATAGCAAAGACATGTTTATTCATTTGTCCAATTATATATGAATAAATTTCATAAGATCAGTTGTGACTAGACCTATTCTTGAGACGTCAAGAATATGCGTGGCAGGTTCATAGTTAGACTGAATCTTTAAACTGTTCTCGGTCGATGGATCATTGAATGGATATTAATGATCCTGTTGAGATCGATGTGTTCTTAATTCTGCTTTTTAAGTATTGGATACTTAAAGGAATGATGAGTCACGAGTCATTAGGTATTGCGATGCCCGAATTGGAACGCAGGTGCTTGTGTCAGACAAGTTCACTGAACGTGACACACATTTAACGATTAGCGACATGGAAGCTTTTAGCGTGGTCAATGTCTAATCGTTCATGCTCAAGTTTTGTGTAAATAATCCTTGGACCTGAGGCACAGTGTTGACTTGTACGATGGATGGCTATAGTTCATAAGTGCGCATATTGGCGGTTCGCTGATCCGTCTCTGTACTTGATGGTTATAGTTCGTGCACATATGAAGTCACACGTGTGCGAAAAATGGAATCTGTTTCCTTGTTACATGCAAGGTATGATGTCCTATGCGATCTAGTTATGACAATGCATTGAAATCCTCGGCCGGGGTTGTAGCCGAGAATAAAATGTTTATATCTCGTACAAATGCATGTGAATTAGATTTGTGCATATGATCGAATTGGTGGCTTGACAAATATTCCATGGCCTTTGTTCGATCGGGACATAGTAAGACAGAAGGATTGAATTATATTGTAGCTAGAGCTGACAGGTTCATTATGTTCTTAAAATATTCACATTGTCTGGGTAGCCATGACATATTGCTAGATGTCACTCGTGGCTTGTAGGACCTAGAGGTTGATCAGGACAATCGATTCTCTTGGAAGTACTAATGTGTTAGTACTTGTCTTACTACCAGCTCAGTGATGAACCTATGGATGTCACACACCTTAACCAATACATGACGATGTTGAACGAAAAATATGATATTGCAAATGTGTTGCAATCACGACTATCGGATTTGACGAAATGAAATTAAATTAAATTAGATTTAATTTAATTCTTATTTTTTGGTCATGGACGTATGTGCATACGATACGCGCGCACTCTTTAAATAGGACACATATTGATATATCCAAAATGAACGCATATGTTTTTTTATTAAATTATAAGAAGATATAATTTATAAATATATATTATATATAATTTTATATTATGTTGCATGCACATATGATGTGCGTGCAACAGTTATGGTCAGCACAAATTTGTGCTGACTATAGGGTTTCTCTTAAAATAATTTAAAAAAAAGTCAAAAAGTTAAAAAGTCAAAAAGGTTGGAAATTAGTTGATTTGTTGACTGCAAGTGGTTAGCAAAAGTTGTTGACCACGATCAACCATTCTTGCTGTTTGTGCAATGCACGCTAATCGTGTGTTTGTGTTAAAAACGCACGACGCGCATGATCAGTAACCGTTACTGATCGTGCACGTTATTCGTTGTGTGTATAAGGTTTTAATCTGAAAAAGTTACAGATGTGTGTAGAGTGAGAGTGCGTAAATTAGAGTGCAAGCCCGTGAGAAAAACTAAAGAGAAAACCATAAAAATTCTCTCTATGGTTTTATTCTTACGGTGACCGAAAATCTAGAGCGTGGAGAGTTATTTTTCAGGAGATTGCTAGCACAATCGAGTGTAGAGTTTTTTCACGTCGTTTTTCTTCCGTTCGTCGTACGATTGGTGGTGTGTCTGAACTAGAGGTCCGACGTTTGTGGGACTCGAATCGAAGAACATTTGAATCAACTTGTTTGAAGCACGCTACAAGAGGTAATTCGTTAACCCTCTTCGTTTAATTTGATTTTTGATTGAAACGCACAAACAAAGCCTCTAGAGATACATGTATGGGTTTTATTTCCACTGCGTTTATAATTTAATTTTTGCCTATGCATGTTACTTGAATCCCAATAGTGGTATCAGAGCCAGTCCTTAGGCGTTCTCGTGCGTTTAATTGATTTAGGTTCGTAGTAATTTTTCTGCGTTCTCATGGTCAATTCAATTTTAGTGAATTGTTCGCTTTTACGTGGCCAATAGAAGTTGATTATTTTATATGATAAATATGATCAACTGAGCAGAAAAATTAGAACTAAATCAATTTTGAATCGAAAGTCTGTAGTTAGTATTTTTTTTATGTATGTATTTTGCAAAATGATTTGAGATTGTGAATTTAGAGGCGACGACGCTTTTACCACTTAGAATTACGCACGTGAAATTGTTTCGCCGGCATTGATTTCTTAACGGGGCTTGCGTTGCTCGACCATAAATTTTGAATCAATGCAGAATTTTTATTTGTGCCTTTCGAAGCTTTAAATTATGAATTTATTGCTTACGTGGAAGGGTGGTGATCATGGAAAAACCTTAATGAATATATGATGTTTATTGGTATTTTTTTTGGGTTGTAATTTTTAAATGGAGGCTGCGTCCTTCTTTTATTTTTTCATGTAATAATTATTTTTAGTGTAGTTTAGCATAATCAATTGTTGATGTAAATGCTACGAGGATTACGTGGAGGAACCGTTAAGCCGGTGAGCTCTATGGGCCCGGTTCGCGAAGAGTTCGAGAAACCAAGAAGAAGTGAAGCAGTTCTCCATTATTAAAATATTAAAATGGTTAAATGTGGTCTTTTTGGCTCGAGACCCATAAAACCATAATTCCATGATCACCACATAGGATAGATGTTTATGCGTTTGACATCTATTTATTTATTATGTTTATGAGAGCATGTTAAACCAGTTAATGTGCAAAGTGAGACCTTTAATAAAAGTCGTGGTACTCATTAAAAGTTTATTAGATTTCCTCAAAGGAAAATGAAATTGATATAATTCAACACTTGGTCGTTGGTTGGGTGAACAGTCGTGGTACTCATTTAACACCTAGGAATTCCCAGTGAATATGGAGTGGGTTGGCTTGATCCCTATGGTTTCTACATGTTTAATGTAGATGCAATGTATTAAGGTGATTCTACTTGCTATGTTCTGGTATACGATGACCACGTACTATAGATTGAACTTAGGGTTAAGACAATGGCAGTGCTCTTTGCTCTAAGGACTATATATTTGTACTAAGTCGTTCAATCATAGTTCGAAGATTTTGTAGACATTTTGCGGCATTGTGCTTCTGATATTTAATATGCATGCGCAAATTTGAATTGTAAGATATATAGTAACATGTCAGGTGGGTGTCTTTGGTACGAGAGAAGACATCATGCAGGCATCATTATACTCTGATCAGTGTCTTCTAGGATCAAACCTAAAAATCCAAATGTCTTGTACTGCATATGATAGCATTTAACTACGAATCTGTTATCTTGTGTCATAAGACCTCCTTCTGCAACTTTGCAAGAGTAAAACTTAAGGTTTAAAACTGCTATACTTACTCCAGTTTCTTCTACATGAGACCTACCATTCCTTCAATTGAGCTTTTGGATTCCCAGTCCAAACGTGCATGGTCGTCCTCGCGGTTTTTTTTCCTCTGCCACAGGTTGTGATCCGGATTGTCTTACCAAAGCTGAGTGGTTCAAGCTCCTTGAAGACGAAGAGCTTATTGAAATTCGTAGTATTCTTTCAATACATCTCAAGGATTCTTCGTATATACCCATTGTACGAAGAAGTAACAAGAAGCTCAGACATCCTCACAGAGATTGTGTGGGTGGTAGCTGTTTTTTAATTTTATCCCATATATGCTTGCTATTCATGTTATTGGGTGCCTTTTGGTACCTACGCTCAACAGAACAAAAGACCATACGCCGGCAACAAACATGTACAAAATTCGCAACGCAAAATCGATATCCCAATGTGGTAATCAACGGCAATGTTCATGGAGATGATAGGCCATTGAGGATTCACAGTTCAACGATGACGGATTATGAATAGAAGGATTCGAAAACACTAAAGCCCAGATTGAAAGCTGACTCCAAAAATCACTAAACAACAAAGGGAAGCTAAGTATTTATTATTATTATTATTATTATTATTATTATTATTATATTTTTCTATTCTATTATTATTATTATTATTATTATTGTTATTATATTCATTATTATTATTATTATTATCATTAAATGAACGTAGACTTTTCACACTTTATCTCCATTTTCCTGATATTTCATGTCAGGTAAAAAGACAATCTCAGGCCAACGGTAAATCCCACAGAGATGCAAAAATTGACCCAGACAAGCTACTAAGTGTCCACCAATTTCTCAATTGATCTGTGATTAAAAGTCCCTCTTAATTCAAAAGAGACTCTCTATGTTGAGAACAGAGAGAGCGAAAATCATTTCTAGAAATCCCTCCCGAAAAAAAATGGGAGATAAGTGCTCTTTTCATTCTTCTGATTTTAGGTGTAGATTAGCACAGATTGTGTATACTGACACTTCATTCTATTTTATGTCAGGCAACCGCAGCTCTATATCAACGGTCAATCCTATGGAAGCACAAAAATGGCTTGGAGGTGTCCTCAAGCGCGCACAAATTTTAAATTGTTGAATCAATTTGTTGTAATTTATTTTTAAAGAACTCAAACCCCAGAATGGAGAGGCAAAACACATCCACTTGAGGTCCTTTAAATACTTGCACCATAAATCCCAAAGGGAAGAGCCAAGCCAATGCTAGACCTCCCATTTGAGGTTTTTACTTATAGTAATTTAAATATCTATAATTTATATACTTGCACCATAAATCCCAAAGGGAGGAGCCAAGCTAATGCTAGGCCTCCCATTGGAGGTTTTTACTTACAGTAGTTTAAATACCTGCAATTTAAATACCTACACCTTAAATCCCAAAGGGAAGAGTCAAGCCAATGCTAGGCTTCCCATTGAAGGTTTTTACTTACAGTTGTTTAAATACCTGCACCATAAATCCCAAAGGGAAGAGCCAAGCCAATACTAGGCCTCCCATTGGAGGTTTTTACTTACAGTAATTTAAATACCTGCAATTTAAATACCTGCACCTTAAATCCCAAAGTGAAGAGCCAAGCCAATATTAGGCCTCCCATTGGAGGTTTTTACTTACAGTAATTTAAATACCTGCACCATAAATCCCAAAGGGAAGAGCTAAGCCAATGCTAGGCCTCCCATTGGAGGTGTTTATTCACTGTCATGTACTTCCTGTAATTTAATTTTTGAATCACCAGACCCAAAAAATGAGTAGGTCGTAACACTGCACAGAAGCCGTTAACACACTCCCTCTTTCGGCTTCAGGGAATTTTTAACACTTAAAATATATATATACCATCCATGCATCCTATTTAAAAAGTGAAAACACAAAAGAGAATACCCTACTAGAGCCTTATGAATAAACTAAGTCTGAGTTGCCAAATTAGGATATCCATGAAATTAAGGTACCGAAAGGGCATTAGTTTTAATTAACTAGTGTAACCAAGTCCCCGAACTCACAATCTCTGGTTCACAGAAATAAATTAGTTCTCCCGCTAATTTATTTAGGTTTCTAATCAACTTACCAAAAACGATTAGTGGCGACTCCAAATTTCAAAATCATTTAAAATAAAAATCTAAAGTTGCAATTCAATAGGGCTTGGGAGGATCCATGTTAGGTTAGTCAAATCTAATTAACTTAATAATCCGTTAACCCCCTTCAGAAACAAAATTTTTTTTAGAGGGTCGCGACATTTACCCTTAATTATTCCAAACTCTGAGTTGAGTCTATCCTATTCTTGATAGGAGATTATTACTTGCCTCGATGGCGTCATAAATTGGAGTTTATTCGATGTAACACGACAAGACTATACCACTTGAAAATTAGCCCTTACATTAAAGGGGAGCCCCATGGATGCCTATGGTCTCATGGACCTGATGGCATGGCATAGGGAATAACAATGGTCCGAACGGTCAGAGTTCAATCCTCAAAGTTGGGGAATGTTGTCAATATTATAAATGAATAAAACATTTTTTTTGCACATTTCTTTTTGCAGAAAGAAGCAAGAATACTCGACGAACAAGATCGAAGTTAATACTTTACCTCAACCTTAGCTCTAATGGTGAAGTTTCCAATAAAAGTCGAGGAAAACTCAACCCAGCATAACTGGTAAAGGGATGTTGCAAGGCATTCAAGATGAAGGGTAAACCAGTATCATTTCCAGTTTATCCCTTCCAATACTGGCTAACACATTTTCTTTCCTTTTGATAGGAAATGTTTACACTTACATTTAATATGTCGAAGGAAACAACCCCAAGGGACAAAATTATGATAATCTGATGAGATCCATTCTGATGAGAATAGGGCAAATTGATGGCAAACTCTGAATTGAAAAGGAGAGTATGTCTTCTTTAACTCATTTGGTTTCGAGGATAATCTTTTCTACTTTCTTTCTTATAGGGGCATTCGATCGATGACCATGACGGTTGTCAACATTAAACAAGCACAAATGCTTCACTTCACCCATACATTTTATTGTGCAAGGGCAAAGTCGGAGATAAGCCACTCCTCGACTTAAGGAGTATAATCCCCCCAATTTGTTCGATCCGCCCACATGTCCAAGGGCAATTCAAATTCTTCCATTCTTGAGAATTTTCTTCCATATTTACACATTCTATAAATAGGTATGATGCTAAAAATTACCACATTTGCATTGTGTTTACACATTACATGTTTTATGCATGACTATTCTGCATGTTTAATTTGCCAATTTTGACTTGGAGCATAAACCGCACATGATGCATCGAATGTGTAGAATGGGGTATGACAGGATGATGAAGGGCAAGCTGTTTCCATACACGTCCTACATTTTAATCCATAGTGAGTCCTGTGCTAAATAGGTTCCGCATTCCCCAAAGCAATGGGTTTTCTCACAAAAAGTACGATAACAAGAGAGAAAGAGGTGATCATTTCTCTATCCTAAAAACTTCAGGTGACCATTAACAACCCATTTGAGTGGTGGTTTCATTTCGTAACCGCTATCAAGAACTATCCCACATCAGGACCAAATCGAGGTAGTCCCAGCAAATAACATGAGGTAAATAGTTAGAAATTTTCTTACTCGGACTAGCATTAATTTTCGAGTGTTTCTTTTCTTTCAATCTCGTATGGTAATTCAAGTGCCTTAGAACGACGAAAAGCATTCGTTTCTCTATCCGATACACTTTTATCTTTTGCATCACCTAATTAAGCCTACATATTCATTTCTTAAAACACCCCCGTTGGTGAACACTGCTCATTCCAAAATTCATAAAATTAAAAAATTAACTTTAGAGACCTTGACCAAGCTTAGAGAACCAATTTTGATCAAAAAATGATTTTCATATTTTTAGTAGTTTTCAGCATTTTTATATTAAAAAATTCATAGAAAATCAAGAAAAAATGAAAAAATTGTAAAATCAACTTTAAAGGCCTTGGCCAAGTCCAGGAGACCAATTTTGAAGAAAAAGTGATTTTTCATATTTTTCATATTTTTTAAATATTTTTCAAAAAATACAAAAATATTTGAAAATTCAAAAATATAGCATTTGAGGGCACAAAAATATGAAAAAATAGTCAGTATTTTTATTTTACTTTCTCTTAATTTTGGCTAAAGAAAATTTGTAAAAATTAATCTGGAATAGGGAATTACTTTGTTAATCTTATTTTCAGGTTAATTGAAAAAAATTATAGAAAATTCAGTTTAGCTTTGTAATTTTTAATTTTTACATTTCTGGTGTCGTGACATTGTTTTCTAATAGTCCAATCTTTTCAATGGCTTTAGGTACAAATGGAAGGAAATTGTTAGCAAATATTCAGTAAGAGCACTCATATACGAGGTTCAAAAGATCTCTCAAGACTCACGAAATAACACGTAGATGAGAAGTAGACAGCACATCACTTAAAGTGGTTCTTAGGCAACAACTAAACCCAATATGTCCTCGAGCTTTACCATCGATTGAGATGCGTCCGCAAGTCCCGTATCATTGGTCCAAAATTTACAGGCATGCACGGCCAAGTTTTGTCCAAACTTGAATTGAAAAGATAAGCTTGCAAACTATAGGTAAAAGAAGGTGGGTGGCAGACAAAGCCCAATGGATACTTACGATAAAAAGAAAAAGAGGAAAGTTGAGGAGAGGTAGGGGTGAGCAACTTGGCCCACCCGAACCGAGACCGCTCGGACCGGACCGGGACCGGTGGTCCGGTTTCCGATTCTATAGAGGTCCGGTCTAGTTCTCGGTTCCTAAAATTAGGACCGGTGACCGGGCGGTCCGGTTCTCGGTTTCAGGTTTCTAGGATTGGACCTGACCGGTCTTTTTTTTTTTTAATTTTTTTTCCTAATTCAGTCCGTGAGTCTCTTTCGGCTCCTTGAGCCTCTTATTTTTTCTATTGGGAAGTCATTTTATATAAACATTGAAGTTCTATAACTTTATTAATTTCAACGATTAGAGAATAATTTTGGTTATATTTTTTTTTGTCGGGTCCGGTCCAGTCCATTTATCAGTCCAGTCTGGTTCCCAGGATGGTCGGTCCGGTTCCCGATTCCAACAAATTGAGAACTGGGACCACCGATCCGGTTCCCGGTTCTTGAGTGAAACCGGACCGGACTGGGAACCAATCACCCCTAATGAGAGGGGGGCAATGAGTAGTGAGAGAGGTCCGCAACTCTTGGTGGACACTGCAAGGAAAAGCTCAAGAAGGAGAGGGGAGGTGGCTCAACGAAGAGGGCATGACGTCCCTATGGTGAGGAGATAAAAAAAAAAGAAGAAAAAAGAGATGAATATAAGGGAGGTTGCGGAGAGGGAGGGGGGCTCTTCAGTTGATCGGATCTTTCTCCACCATGATAGCTCACACCGAGCTGAATTTCCCTAACCAATCTAACCACCCGTGGTCTCTCTGTTTCCTCCAAGCTAAAAAGAAAACATTTCTCCTCTTGCTGATCCTGCAAGAGTTCCACCTTCAGAGGCGTTTGAGAGAGAGAGAGGAGAGGAAGATGGCTCATCGTTTGTATGATAGGGGATCCCCAGGTGACGCTCTGAAGGAGACACAACGGGGTTTCAAAGAGATTTGGCTCCTGAAGGATGAAGAGTGTCTATGGAACTCTGAACGAAGCTGAAATCACTTTGCTTAAGGTTCTCAGTCCAAACCATTGGGTGTTGAATGAAGGAAAGTGCTTCTGCTTTTCTGAAGACAGTGAGCTTGCAAGGTTGGGAGTGAAATCGAAAGGAAACTTTAGCGAATGTTCAAGAGAAAAGCTCTTGGTTAATTATCTAGCTGAAGTGTTTGAAGAAAAGCCTGAACAGTCAAACGGATCTCGTGTGACTCTCTTTTCACGTGCATGGAAAAACTTCAGACAACACTTTGTCTCTTCTTAAGGATAGTGCTCTTAGAGATGTGAAAATTCCTCCTGGACCGAGGATACTCATTCACGGCCACGTTCAGAGAGTCTCCTAGGTAGCTGGTCAAAATGAGGTTACAGATGAAGTTAAAATAAGGAAATGAGAGGAGGAAACGTTCTCGGGATAATCCCTAGAACTCTCATGTGCAAAGAGATAACAGGTGGATCTGGGGGAGAGGTGAGGCCAGTGGCTGACATGCACTAGAGGAAAGCAGACATGGCTCGCCACTTCGATTTGCTTCATTGCCCTACCATATGGGTAGGGGACTCTGGAGAAGCTACTGAAGGTCACGACCCAGGCTCAACTCAGCATTCATGACAAGCCTGTTGGGTTACTGAATGTGGGTGAGTACTACAACTACCTCCTCACATTCATCAACAAAGCTGTGGCCGATGGCTTCATCAAGCCATCTCAACGTCACATCACAGTCTATGCATTAAATGCCAAGGATCTCGTCTAAAAGTTGGAGGACTATGTGCCGCTTCATGATAGTCCCATTGCTAGGGTAAGACGAGAGGAAGTACTCTAAGCTTGACTAAAGACAACACCTGAAGCTAGGAGGGAGGAGGACTAGACAAAAAAAAGGTAGAGGCACTCTCGGCCCAAGAGGCTACGAAGAACAGATGGAATGAAAGAGGGAGAAAAAAATGAAAACCCTAGGAAACCTAGGAAGCTCAAGCAAAGCACCGATGGCGTTCCTTTTCTTTGCCAGGATATTCAAGCCACGCTCTGGACCTGTGTCTCCGTAACCTTCCTGCTCACTGGTTCTTCGATCGTGCTTCAATCTTCAAGTGCCGCAGTTTCGGTGGGGGGACATTTTACGCCTTTCCAAGATTTGATTACGCATGGACAGATTCAGCTATTTACGATCATGCCAGCGGCGATTGTTGTCTTCAGTTATGGATCAAACGAATTCGATTATGAATAGTTCGGTTTCGGATTTGCGGAGGGCATCCCTGGTCGCTCGAACTTCGTATAGTTGCAGTTTTTTACTAGAAATCCTATCGATCGGGAGACCTCGAGGTCGCCTTGGAGGTATCGGCCTCTTCATGCAACAGGTTCTTGTCGTCACCCAGAAAGAAGCTATTATGATATTCTTGGTGTTTCGAAGAATGCCAATCGGGATGAGATTAAGAAGGCCTTTCATGTGCTCACAAAGAAGCACTATCCCGACGCAAAAAAAAAAATCCTTCTGCAAAGAGGAAATTTCAGGAGATAAGGCATGCTTATGAGACTTTGCAAAATTCTAAAAAAAAAAAAAAAGAGCAGAGCATGATAGGAAACGCTCTAGAAGTTCAGTAAATGTCGAATATGGTGAAGGAAATACTGAGGGGTCACACATGATTACGAGAGTTTGAACTGATACTTTCTTTCGTTGAAGCTGCGAAGGGAACTCACTGAAACCACGAAAAGAGAGGGCTCATGCAAAAAAAAGGGAGTGGAAGCTGCAGGGCCCTTGGAGATAGAAGATGATGGTGAAACATTCACTATGAAAAGCAAGAAAGGACTCTCTCAACCGAAAAAAAAAGGAGACCACTCTCTCTCCCTCTCCCTCTCCGTCCCTCTCCTCTCCTCATCGTGCTCGTGCCATGGCAGTCGCGTTTCCTTCAAGCGGCGTATCGAGCATCGAAGCCAATAGCCGAACGCCGAGGAGTTCCAGGCTTGCGCTGCCGTTGCTGTGTCTCGGGTACGTACTTGGTCTCTCTGTCTTTCTCTTGATGTGTAGGCAAGAAAGCAAATGCCCATGTTTGTCTTGGCATGCGTGAGTGATTTCGAGAAAGTGGTAGAAGGTAAATTTCTAATTTTTTTATGGCGTCATAAATGCAAGGCAATGTTTGCTTGACAAGAAAAAAGATTGAGAATTTTCTCTAGCGTATTCAATGATGGTTGTATTCGTTGGATTGCAAAGTCATGTCCTTTGGCTAAATTATAAGTATACCCTTATTTTTGGTTGGACTTGGTTATGTGGCGCCATAAGAAAACGGTTTAGGTTCTTGAACTTAGCTCATTTTCAGTCAATTCCACGAGCTTCTTAATTCCTTGCGATCCATGAGTCATAGATTTCATGTGCTATTGATGGAACTTAATCTCCATTTTCTGGTCGTGCTTTCTCATTGTGAATTTAGATGGATTTTGTGATTGCTCAGTACCCATATTAAATTAACTCTTCATGGGTTGTCTCATTTTGAGTTGTGTATGCACGTTGTTTTCTAAGGACGGTTCGAGGCAGGAGAGTTCATGAGAGAGAATTTGTCTTTTCTGATGATAGGTGTCCAGAGATGCTTGCTGGTTTGAATGTAAAGCAACATTTTCCAGCCAATGTCATATTGGATAGAAAAGAGGGAAAGAATCCTATTAGGATTGAATAGTAGTTTGAAGAGTAGAAAGAGAGGAACCCTATTGAAGGAGCAGATATAGACTCTTAGAAGACCTTTAACTTGCCAAAATGAATTATCAAAAGCATTTAGTTTCCTTTCCTCATAGGCAAATCGTCTTGAAAAATTATGAAAAATTCTCAAAACTAACAAAAATTAGGAAACGAGCCATTTCAACTAGCCAATCCTTTTTTTTTTTTGATGACTTCTCTTCTTGATTTTTTTTAAAAAATTATTTTGTCCCTCATAGGCAAATCGTCTTGAAAAATTCTAGGAAATTAAAAAAAATCTCAAAAATTAGGAAGCGGGCTATTTCGACTGGCCCATCCTATTTTTGATGACTTCCCTTCCTATTTTTTGAAAATGAAGATTTTGTCCTTTATGAGTAAATTGTCTCGAAAATTTTTAGAAAAATTCTCAAAAATCTCAAAAACTAGGAAATGGGCCATTTCGACTGAGCAATCCTATTTTTGACGATTTTCCTTATTGATCTTTTTAAAATGACGATTTTACCCCTCATTGGCAAATCTTCTTAAAAATTCCAAAAATTTCAAAGAACTCTCGAAAACTCTAGCCAATCCTATTTTTAATGATTTTCCTTCCTAACCTTTTCAAAATGGCGATTTTGCCCCTTATGGGTAAATTGTCTTGAAAAATTACGAAAAATCTCAAAAATTAGGAAATTGGCCATCACGACTAACTAATCCTATCTTTGATGAATTTTCTTTATGATCTTTTCAAAATAACTATTTTGCCCCTCACAGGCAAAATGTCTTGAGAAAATCCAAAAATCCCAAAAATTTCAAAAATTAAGAAATTGGCCATTTCGACTAGCCAATCCTATTTTTGTTGATTTCGCTTCTTGATCTTTTTATAATAACGATTTTGCCCCTCATAAGAAAATTGTCTTGAGTAAATTTCAAAAAATCCAAAAAATTCTCAAAAACTAGGAAACGGGCCATTTCGACTAGCCAATCCTATTTTTTTTGCGATTAGTGGCGACCCCAAGTAAAAAATCTCTGCATGAAAAAGAACCTAAGTTGCGATTCGGTAGAATTCAGGAGGGTCCGAATTAGGTTAGTTAATTAACTTGATAATCCGTTCACCCAATCGAAAATTTAATTTTTCGGGTCGCAATAGGTACGACCCATCATACGGGTAAAAATGCAGACGAATCCTCTGAATAGGATAGATTGCCACTAGAATCCTTTCATTAAGAGCTCTGTAATGAGGTAACCCACTATACGAGTCGAATCTCAACCAATTTCAATCATTAGGATCCTTTAATTAGGAATTCCATCACGGTACGACCCACCATATGGGTCAAAATGCAGGCGAATCCTCTAAATAGGATAGGTCGCCACTAGAGTCCTTTCGTTAGAAATTCTGTCATGGGTTGGCCTACCATACGGGTCAAAACTGAACCTCCCCGGAGTATCCTTTGAATGAATCTGTGGATGCATGTTCAGAGAGCATAAATATTAGGCAAAGCCATGCGACAAGTAGGTAAATATCAGGTAAGCTCTCCTCTCTATCTCTCCCTCACTTCATAGGAGCCTCCTCAAACCTAGTTTAGATCAAAATTTACACAGAGAGATATTGGAGATCTAATGTCACAACTCGTTTTATTTCCCTAGGTTGAGTAGATTAGGATTCAGATGTTATCTCGTTTTTGAAATGAATTTCTACCGAGCTTTCTTTCAAAAAGGGGCAGCTGTTGACACATGATTTTTAATCATATTTTCTCTTTAAAAAAATAACAAAATCTATAAAAATTCATAAAGTTAAAAAATCAACTTTGAAGACCTTGGCCAAGCCTATAGAATCGATTTTGATCAAAAAATAAATTTTCATATTTTCAGTATTTTCCTGCATTTTATTTTTCAAGAATTCATAGAAAATCAAGAAAATATTAGAAAATTATAAAATCAACTTTCGAAACCTTGGCCAAGCCTAGGAAATCAATTTTGAATAAAAATAATTTTTCGTAGTTTTATATTTTTGAATGTTTTTCGAGAAATAAAAAAATACTTGAAAATTAAGGAAAATAACAGTTGAGCTCACAATAATAATAAACAAATAGTCAATATTTTTTTTAAATCCCTTTTCATGTTGGCTATCGCAAATTTGAAAAATCCAATTCAAGATCATGTGTTCCTTCACGAGCATAATCTTGAATCGGGCCTAAAAAAATCTAATTTAAGTCAATTTATTTTCATTTTTCACATTTAGTTGTTGTGACATTGTTGTTTAATAGTCTAAATTTTCATCTTGATCCAATCATACCCATAATGACTCAATTTTACAAAAGGGTCTTAGTTGAATTTTGTATTTTTTTTCAGCGGTAAGAAATGAGCTTAAATTTGACAAACGATTAAACTAGACATGAGGTGAATTTCGACCAAGCATAGGAGAGGTGTGTTGAAAATTATAAGGAGATTTAGATTTAAAGAAATATTTCTCTAGAGACTAATTGCAAATACTTAAAATTTCAAGGACTAGAGTACAAATGCCTAACACTTGAAGGATTATTTTATAAATAACAAAAAGAAAAGTTAGTGGAGAAATTAGAACAGAAAAGGCAAGATGGATAAGAGGAGATGGAGAAGAGAAGATGAAGAAGAATAAATGAAAAAAATAAGATGTAAATATAGAAGAAAAGATGGAGATGAAAAAGAGTTGATAGAGAAATTAGAATGTGCGATAGAAATAGAGAATGAATGATGAAATAGAGAATGAAAGATAGATGAGTGGACTATAAAAGGAGGATGAAGAGAGGTTGGAGAGGAGGATTTTGGGAGAGAAAATTTTCAATGTTTGAGAGAGTTTTTGGAGATTAAAGAAAAATTAGAGAGAAAGAAGAAATTAAAAAGAGAGAGAGAATTCTCTTTTAAAAGAGAATCTTGAAGATGTCGGGAATTTAAAGCTAGGCGTTACTATCATCAATCCCCCTACTTGGTGGTGTAAAGATCTCTTGTACTCTACTTTCTGTGGTTTAATTTCTGTACCATCAAACCCCAGAATGAATGGGCCGAACCAACTGCTGGAGGTTTTTTATTTATTGCTTTTCGTACTCTACTTTCTATAGTTTAATTTCTACATCATCAAACCCGAGAATGAGTAGGTTAACCTATCTGTTGGAGGTTCTTTATTTACTGCTTTCTGTACTCTACTTTTAGCAGTTTAATTTCTGCACCATCGAATTCCAGAATCGGTAGGTCAAGCCACCTGCTTGACGTTTTTTATTTACTGCTTTTTGTATTTTATTTTTCGCAGTTTCATTTCTACACTATCAAACTCCAAAATGAGTCGGTTAAGCCACCTGCTAGGGTTCTTTATTTACTGCTTTCTATACTCTACTTTCAGTAGTTTAATTTCTACACTATCGAATCTCATAATTGGTAGACCGAGCCATCTACTAGAGGTTTTTTATTTACTGCTTCCAGTACTCTACTTTCTGCAATTTAATTTCCATATTATCAAACCACAGAATAAGTAGGCCGAGTCACTTGCTGGAGGTCGTAATATTGTATAGAATTTGTTAGCTCACTCTCTCTTTTGGCTTTAGGAAATTTTTAATGGTTATCTTCACAGCCTGTTGTTTATATCGCATCTTCTAATATTGCGTTTATATTCAGAATATTTTCCATCGTCAGTCTTATTTAATTCAAAAATACCAAAAAAATGTCATTCATGTGCATTTCATATAGTATAGCTCATGCATACGTTGTCATGCCGCATACATATTCGTATTGTCATTAATTCATATATATTCATGCAAAAAACAACATCAACATCAACATCACTTTTATCCCAAACCAGTTGGGGTCGGCGGTCGATGAACCCAAAGTGAAAAGTTTAAAATATACTAAAATAAAAGTTAAAATATAAAAATAAAAATAAAGTAACAATAAAAATATAAAATTTAAGAAATAAAAATAAGAATAAAAAATAAAAAGTAAAAATATGGCTATCCAAAAATAACATCAACATCAACATCACCTTTATCCCACACCAGTTGGGGTCGGCGGTCGATGAACCCAAAGTACTAAATAAATAGAAAGTACTAAACAGGGCACTCTGGGACATAGGAAATCCCCCTTCTACAATGCGGATAGCTTTCCTCCACTCCGTCCTATGGCAGACCATGCGCCAATCTATTTCCCACTCTATTAAATCTTGTTTCACCACCTTCCCCCAAGTAAGTTTCGGCCGACCTCGTCCTTTCTTCTGATCGTTTTCTCCATAACACACTTCTGTTCGTATCGGAGCATCTAAGGGTCTACGAAGAATATGTCCAAATCATCTCAATCTATGTTCTCTCATCTTCTCTACCACTGGAGCTATTCCAACTTTTCGTCGAATATCGTCATTTTTTATCTTATCCATCATTGTATGACCACACATCCACCTTAACATTCTCATTTCCGCTACTCCCATTTTATGCTCATGTTGCTTTTGTACCGGCCAACATTCAGCTCCGTATAGCATTGCAGGTCTTATTGCTGTTCTATAAAATTTTCCCTTTAACCTAAGAGGGATTTTGCGATCACACAAAAATCCGGATGCACTGCGCCATTTCATCCAACTTGCTTTGATTCTATGGCTAACATCCTCGTCAATCTCTCCCCTCTTTTGCAAAATTGATCCCAAGTATCTGAAAGCATCTTTCTTAGGTACCTCCTGTCCAAGCATAGCCACATTTTCTTGATCATCTCCTCTTGTCGTTGCGAACTCACGCTTCATGTATTTCGTCTTACTCCGACTTAACGTAAATCCTTTGGACTCTAACGTGTTTCTCCATAATTCTAATTTAGCATTGACCCCAGCCTTGGTCTCATCAATAAGGACAATATCATATGCGAACAGCATATACCACGACACTTCTTCATCTTTTACTAACAGTTTTTGATTTTCATCCTTGATACACCTAATCTGTGTCAAGTCTTTACTTTTCTTGTCCCTTGTCCTGGCAAGCCTATAGATATCTTTTTCTCCCTCTTTTCTCCCAAGTTTTTTATACATATCAGAGAAAACCTTGCCTCTAGCCTCTCTCATAGCTTTTTTGGCATCTTTTCGTGCCAATCTAAAGTTTTGCAAATTCTCTTCATTAGGACATTTATGCAGACATTTAAAGCACTCCTTCTTCTTCTTAATTGCCTCTTGCACCTCTTCATTCCACCACCAAGTTTCCTTTGTCTGAAGTCCGTGCCCTTTACTTTCACCTAGCACCTCTTTTGCCACTCTATGTATGCATTTAGACATCTCACTCCACATGTTATTTACTTCGCCCTCTAGTTTCCACGGTCCTTCTTGAAACATCTTTTCCTTGAAATTGGTATGTTTTCCCTCCTTTAACTTCCACCATCTTATTCTGGGATTTTGAGCCCTTCGCGGCATACTCTGTGCCTTATATTGAACCTCTAGGACTACCAGCTTATGTTGCGTAGCTACACATTCTCCAGGGTAGACTTTGCAATCTATATACGAGGTTCTATCCTCTCTTCTAGCAAGAAAGAAATCAATCTGACTAAAATTCTGACCGCTACGAAAAGTTATTAGATGTGACTCTCTTTTCCTAAAGAAAGTATTTGCTAACATCAAATCATACGCTAGTGCAACGTTCAAGATGTCTTCGCCACTCTCATTTCCAGTCCCATAGCCAAAACCTCCATGAACTCTGTTAAAACCTCTACTACTTTGGCCAACATGTCCATTAAGATCACCTCCTATGAATACTTTCTCGTCACGTGGTATCCCCCTTAAAATCTCCTCCAAGTCTTCCCAAAATCTGTTCTTATCAGCTACTGGCAATTCAACTTGGGGGGCATACACACTAAGGATGTTTAAGATCAATTCTCCTACTACTAGCTTAATCAAGATAATCCGATCGCCTGATCTTTTAACATCGACAACTTTATCCTTGAAACTTTTATCGATCAAAATCCCAACTCCATTTTGACTCTTCTTTGTGCCTGCGTACCATAACTTGAATCAAGTACCTTCCACTTCCTTAGCCTTCTCTCCAAACCATTTAGTCTCTTGCAGGCACGCAATATTCACTCTCCTTCTAGCAAAAGTATCTGCTAACTCTCTCAACTTTCCCGTTAAGGTTCCTATGTTCCAACTCCCTATTCGAATCCTTAGTCCTTAGGCATTTCTTGCCCCCCACACTCGCCCATAAAAGTGTGAGGACCCTAGCTTACTTTTCACCACATCCGGGCAATGTGGCGCATCACTTTGGGAATGATGGCCCAAGGCTAACTTCCTTACCCCTCGCACCCGCCTATCTTGGTGCAAGGACCCTTGCCCATTTTTCGCTGCACCGGGGCGCCGATGTAACGCGTCGCTAAGAAGGGTACGCTCCAACGAAAAATCTTTAGGGTTCATCTCATAAGGGGTAGCTCTTTTTTTTGCAGCCGGCTCGCTACGCCTGACGCTAACCCTCCTCCTTTACCCTGGCTTGGGACAGGCTATGTAAGCTACATCGCCTGACACATATATTCATGCAAAAAACAAATTCAAAAAAATCTCAAAAACTAGGAAACAGCCCATTTGGACTGGCCAATCCTATTTTTGATGATTACTTTCTAATCTTTTCAAAATGATGATTTTGCCCCTTATAGGCAAATTATCTCGAAAAATTCCAGAAATTTCAAAAAACTCTCAAAGGTTAGGAAACAAGCTATTTCGACTGGCAAATCCTATTTTTGATGATTTCTCTTCCTGATCTTTTCAAAATGACGATTTTGCCCATCAAAGGTAAATTGTCTTGAAAAATTCCAGAAAATTCAGAAAAATCCCAAAAACTAGGAAACAGACCATTTCGATTGGCCAATCCTATTTTTGATGATTTATTCACATGTCGTATATGCATGTCTATGTATACATGATTCACGTACAATGTTATGTACGCATGTCCATATGCGCATGTTACGTTCGCACGTCCATGTACGTATGTCACGTTCGCATATTGTATTCATGTGTCTTTATATCGACATGTCATATTCGTACATCTTCGAATCTGCATGTTGTATTCGTATATTTTCATATTCACGTATCTATATTCATATACCTATATACACATGTCCATGTATGTATATCGCGTCAGCATGTTCGTATTCGTATGTCGCATACACATGTCTGCGTTCATGTGCTTTATTTGTATATCCATGTTCGTATGCTGTATTTGCATGTCCACATTCACATGTAACGGTTATTCATGTTTGCTTGTCATATTTGTATATCCCTGCTCACATATTTATGATTGCATGTCCACGTTCGCGTGTCTATATTTGCATATTCATATTTTGTTTATCCATGCACCAATTAACATCAATGCATTTCATCTAAAAAGTGAAAATACAAAAAGAGAATATCTCATTAGAGCCTTAGGAGTAAACCAAGTCTGAGTTGCCAAAATTAGGACATCCATAGAATTAAGGTACCGAAAGAGCATTAGTTTTAATTAACTAGTGTAACCAAGTTCCCGAACTCATAATCTCTGGTTCGTAGAAGTAATTTTAGTTCTCCCGCTAATTTACTATAGTTTCTAATCGACCTACCAAAAATTGATTAGTGACAACTCCAAATTCTAAAATCATTTGAACAAAAATCAAAGTTACGATTCGATAGGACTTGAGAGGGTTCGTATTAGGTTAGCTAGTCCAATCAACTTGATAATCCTTTAACTATGTGACATTCTGAATTTTCGACTCATATTCGAAATAAATAGAATGGATATGTTTCATTAATACGCTCTAGTTAAACCTCACTCGGGCCTAATCAACTCGAGATGACTAACCGAATGGGAAAGGCTATATAAGACCTTAAAGTACGTGGACCTGACAGGTCAAAACGCATAACTCCTAAACAGCCGCCTGTTGGTCTGACGATTCGACAGAGTCATTATTTAATGGATTTGGCCACGAAAATGAATTCCATATCCTGGACAATTGAATTTTTATGAATGTCATGATGGAGAATTGGATTCAGTTGCAGAAGCGCCGCCAATTGGCTAGATAGCCAGAGAATGTCGCGAAGCAAGACGTGAGGTGAAAAATTACCGAAATGCCCCCGGTCAATGCTCAATCCTTAAAATTAGATTAACTAGAATTTTTATAGAATGAGGGCGTCAGTGTAGTAGAATTTTCAGTCTAAGGTTCGTTCGCACTCGGGATCCGATCAGTGCATTTGGCACATATCTCGAGGCAATGTCCCAGCAGTCGTCCCATCAATCAAGTCTCGTCAATCAATCAATGTCAAATCATGTCATTTCAAGATTAAATCAAGTCAATCCATTAATTGTCTATCAATTATTAAAAACCCCACAAACAACTCTCACCTACTCCACTATCTCTATTTTGAATTTTTGTCTTTTATGCATTATAATCTCTCCATTCTCTCTCTTTTCCTCATTTCCCTCACTTCCCTCTCAAGTTTTCGGCCAAACCGTCCTCCTCCTCTCCTCTCCCGAAGCTCTCTCACCCTCTCGCGTTTTCGCGCGTACCTAGACCAAAATGGCTTGTTCGAGCTCATCCGGAGTCCAAATGACTCCTCTTTTTCTTCCACACGACCGTAAGTCAAAGGGCTTCAAGATCTAGAAGTATTTTCCTCAGATCTTTCCCAGAGCCCCCTCAAAATCAAGCCAAACTGTGACCCTGTGCAGATCGGATCTCCCTAGCGGCACTCAACTTCAAACGGCCGTCAATGAAAACTCAACCCTCGGATCTTCCTAAATTTTAGATATGTTGTAGCCCCATCTGAGATGAGTTCATAGAACTTGATTTCACTCCAATCCGATATAATTTGGGCATCCATTCGTGCGTTTCCATTTCGATCGACGAAATTATTTTGCTGAGTCCATTTCGTGCTTTACATTCTGTGGTCATAATCTGACCTTGGGAACCTAGGGCACTTATATCCATATCATGTTCTTATTTTCTAGCTTGTTATAGTCCCGATTTAGCCCTTACTTAGCCCCTAAGTTGCCGTGCTTCTCCATTGGCCGTGAGCTCCCCTTCGGCCGCCAATCATCTCCGCCGTTGCCGTCGTCATCTCAGCCCCATTCCGGTAAGCAAACCCACTAATCTCAGTCTATGAATATTGTATGTGTGATCGGTTGGTCATTAGATTGCTTGATATGTACAAATCAACTTGAAATCGTGAAAAATCGTTAGAACGGTTTAGGCTGGTTTTGGGTTTTTGGGACGAGCGGGCTGTTCGTGAACTTGGTGGTCTGAAAATAGGTATAAGAGTGATACTTATGGGCTGTGGACGTGATTTGGGGCCGTGGATGAGAGGCCAAGAGTGGTAAATGGGCTTGGGAACTAGTTTTGGCTAAATTAAACTAGTTGGGCTTGATAGGCCAAGTTGAATTCTTATGGAAATGAGCTTGGACGTGGTTCATAAGGCTTAATGGGCTGTTTGGTGGTAAATTCTAAGTTAGAAATTAGAAGACCGAAGTGTGATGATGAGCCGTAGATCGAATTGGGCCAAAGAGGGGTTAATGGGCTTAAATTGGTTGTTTTGACAATGGGCTTAGGCTTGGGTTTCTAGAGCCCAATGAATTGGTCTAGATTGAGTCTAAATGAGAATTTGATGGACCTAAGAGTGATCGTGGGCTGCGAGTCAATTCGGGCTTAAATGGACTAATTTAATCAAATGGGCTGAAGGTGCAATTTCTTAAGTAGAGGCTTAGGCTTGGTTCATTGGGCTTAGTGGGCTGTCCTAAGAATGATTTGAGTGGAAATTTGTGAGGTCGAGTGTGGTTGTGGACCGAGAGTCAATTTGGGCTTAATTTGGGCTAGTGTGATCCAATGAACTTAAGGTGTGGTTTTATGCGTGATGAATTGAGCTTGATTTAATGGGCTTAGAGACCTAACCATGGGTTGATGTGAGTGAATTTGTGAATCCAAATGTGAGTCAACGGGCTACGAATGAAGGAATAGGGATTATGGGCCGAATTGGATAAATGGGCTCGAAGGGCTTAACGTGTGAAATCGAGTAAGGCAAGTTGATCTTGATTTAAGGAACGTAGAACTCAGTTCATGGAGGAACTAAAAGGTAATTTTGGAGCCTGAGTTTGGTTATTAGGCCATAAGTAAATGATGGGCCTAAAGTGAACTTGAGAAGAACTTGAGCCGAGAAGGCTAAGTTGTCTACGTTCGATGCCTTGCTAGTAATTAATTGAACATATGCCTTGATGAATATGTTTTGCTATTAACTTGTGACATGCCATGCTATGCACGTACATTGAATAGTTCGTCTAGAAGTTGTGCTCTATGCCTGTGATGAGTTGCATATTTGTTGTACATGAGAATATGAGGCATGTGGCATATGTGGCGTGCACTGATTTGGTCATGAGCATGGCATCCATTCACACGCGGCGAGATAAGCGTGAGAATGGCCTTGAGGCGTGTTTACGCGGGGAAGTTGGAGAGATAAGCGTGCTGGCCCGACGTGCTGGGCCGGGGCACGGTGCGCTCGGACATGCACGGCACGGGATAGCTGGAATGATAAACGTGCCAACCTGAGGTGTCCTACACGTGGGTTGGGGCACGGGCCCGAGGGGACGGACCTAATGCGTTTAACACTGGTCAAACGGTATTCTGATACCGGGCATTGAGCATTATGCATAGAGCATTGAGCACTGAGTTTAGGAAACATGGTATGTTTTGTCCGTACATTTTTGGCATGTGGATTTATTTTCTGGCTATGCATGAATTGCTAAGTTAATTGGGCTACGTTCATTGTACCCTATTTATGTCACTGTCCAAAGAGAGCCGATTTAGGGTGTGTCGACTAACCCTAGAGTTACAGGTTAGGGCCGAACCGATGAATATACATTATCATATGTTAGGATTAGTGGTGAGCTTATTGAGTCTTTGACTCACTGGCATTAGTTGCCAATATTTTCAGACCCTCGACCATAGTGATAAGCATCCCACCAATCATCTTGGACCCCTGTGGAGGTAGAGACTAACGTGAGGCCTTTCTGCCGAGACCAATGGATACCGAGCCTTCCTCTCCTGAGTACGAGGAGGATCCCGCGGAGCTACCGTGGCAATCGGATTGGAGCGACACCGATCAGGTATAGACCTCTAGGTTGAGATGTCTAGTAGATCGTAGGGATTATGGACCAATGTCGTATTTTCCTTAGAGGATCTTGTACCCTAACGCTTATTAACCATATGTATGTATTGGTGATTATTGTTGCCTGTGTATTTTTCGTATTCTATCCCGTTATCATATGTATGCATGTATGGGTTGGAGATTAGCTTCCGCAAGTTAGTGTTTGTTTTCGAAGCGTCGTCTTGCCATGATGAATTTTATTGGGTCGTCGTTGATCGTGAGCTAGGCAAACGCAGATAGATTTGGCGGGATGTCGCGAGTCCGTAGGGTTCGGGGCGTGACAAACTAGGAAGTTTTCACCATCGAAAATTTTTAGGTCGCAATAGGTAGTTCTCGATTTTAGGGTGGGAACCCATCCTAAAAGCGATCATCCCTAGTAAAGAAACTATAATTATCAAAGAGTGTCGAGTATTATCGACTTAAACCATGACTTAACTTGAACCAATTAAGTTGACTTAAGTATATTATAAGTGCCAAAACTTATATAGAGTGCTCACTTTAGCGCTAAAACTTTCAAAACAATCATTTAAGTGTAAAATTTTTTAAAAATGATCAATTCAATTCCAAAACTTTAAAATGATCACTTAATTGCCATTTTTTTTAAAAAACGATAACTTCAGTACTAAAACTTTCAAAACGATCATTTAAATGCCAAATGTTTTTGAAAAACGCTTATTTCAGTGCTAACTTTGGCGAGCCACTTCAGCTCAAATATTAATAAAAAAGTGGCCCATGTTGGATTTCTAGCGAGCCATGCCAACTCAAATCGGATTTGGCAATGAAGGGAATATTTTTCAAAAAATTTGGTACTTAAGAGATCATTTTGAAAGTTTTGGCACTAAAGTGAGCATTGTACACAAGTTTTGGTGGTACCTAGAGAATAATTTAGCCCAATTAAGTTAGGACTCTTTTTGTCGATATAATGGCAACACAATATATTTCCTGTTGCATACTTGCTTTTCTCCAAAATAAAGAACAAAAATTTCTTTTTTGGACTTTCATCCCACGATATTGGAACTTGTGACCAGATGGGCATTGAGAGAAAACCTCTATGATCTTTTTCTTCCTTTTTTTTTGTCGAAACCTGCACGATCATCACAAGGCACAACTTTTGTAAATTATGTGTTTTATTTATATATATCACATAACACGTAAACCATCTGGTTTAATCCACCATTTATGTCGAACCGGTTGGTTTGTCCGATATAGTCTTACCTCTACGAATTTCAAAACATCACCTCAAATTCAAATTGCTTCTCTGACCCAAAAAAAAAAAAAACCTCGAATTGCTTCAATATCTTAAAACTCATCAATAGCCACTTTTGCATCCCTTGGGAGTTAATTAACACCCGAAGTAATCTCAACTGAATCGATAATGCGATTCACAGTTTGCACCTTAAAAAGTGTATGGCCATGTTTCATTCTGGCACTTTTCAAAACCACGTCAAGAGGAGTAGCTTCGCAAGAATCACCGTAGATTTGTTTTTGTTTTTGTTTTTTTGTTTTTTTTTTTGTGAAAGTTACCATAATGCTTGTATTATTTCAATTCCTCTTTGCCTTTTCCATATTTGACAATGCAAAGCTGGAAAGCTGTATTTTCACGTTAGAACCCAAATTGCATCCCGCACCAGTCAACGTCTTTATCTTACTATTAGTGAAAGCTGAACTATAACTGTGCTTTTTTCCCTACTTCTACCGAATCCTCTCATTTAAGAAATCGTCACTTTTTCTCTCTCAATTCCCCTTGTCAGTAATTTCCCAAACCCTCCAAAAGCGATGGAGGAGACAACATCTCAATCCATGAAACTCGATTGGTTGACCATCTCTCCTGATCTGGAGAGAGAGAGAAGTATCCTAGTGAGATTTGGTGAAATTGTAGCCTATAGAGGTTTACTTGGCTCTTCTCTTCTCTTCTCTTCTTTTGTTTCTTTTCCTTTTTGAAGTTAATTGGAGTTCCACACCCTTATTGCGGTAAAATAGATTTTCTAGTAGGTATTCGTACTAAATCAATGTCCATATTGTTGACACCTGATTTTTAATCATTTTTTCTATTGCTAAAGTAATAAAAAAATTCATAAAAATTCATAAAATTGAAAAATCAACTTTGGGGACCTTAGCCAAGCCTAAGGAACCAATTTTGACCAAAAAATAATTTTTCATATTTTCGATATTTTTCGGTATTTTGATTTTCAAAAATTCATAAAACAAAAAATTAAGAAAATTGAGAAAATTTTGGAAAAATAACATTTGAGGCCAAAAAAATACACAAAAATAGTTAATATTTTTATTTTAAATCTATTTTCATATTGGCCATCACCAATTCAGAAAAATCCAATTCGAGTCCCGTGTTCCTTCATGAGTATAATCTCGAATCGAGACTAAAAAAATTTAATTTGAGTCAACTTATTTTTAATTTTCATTTTTTATGAGTTGTGACATTGTCTTCTAATATTTTAATTTTCATCTTGGCCCAATTATACCCAGAATGACTCAATTTTGTAAAAGGGCTTTAATTAAATTCTGCATTATTATCAGCGGCAAGAAATGAGCTTAAATTTGACATGTGGTAAATTTTAGTGTGTCAAAAATTGTGAGGAGATTTAGACTCAAAGAAATATATTTTTTCAGGGACTGAATTGTAAATACTTAAAATTCAAGGACTAGAGTGCAAATACCTAACTCTTGAAGGATTATTTTACAAATAACAAAAAGAAGAGTTAGTGGATAAATTAGAATAGAGAAGGGAAGATGGAGAAGAGGAGATGAAGAAGAGAAGTTGGAGAAGAATGGATGGAGAAAATAAGATAAGAATAGAGAAGAGAAGATGGAGATGAAGAAGAGTTAGTGGAGAAATTATAATGGAAGATAAGAATAGAGAAGGGAAGATGGAGATGAAGAAGAGTTAGTGGAGAAATTAGAATGAGAGATAAATATGGAGAAGGGAAGATGAGATTAAGAAGAGTTAGTGGAGAGATTAGAATGTGAGATAGAGATGGAGAATGGAAGATGAAAATGAAGAAGAGTTAGTGGAAAAATTAGAATGGGAGATAGATGAGTAGATTATAAAAGGAGGAAGAAGTGAGTTTGAGTGAGGATTAGATTCTTTGGAGAGAAAATTTGAAGTGTTTGGGGGATTCTTTGGAGAGAAAATTTGAAGTGTTTGAGAGAAATTTTTTTTTTTGAGAGAAAATTTTGGATGTTTGAGAGAGTTTTGGGAGATTGAAGAAAAATTTGAGAGAAAGAAAATACCAAAAGAGAGAGAATTTTGAAGATGATGGGAGTTTAAAGCTAGGGGTTATCATCACAAATTCCTTCACCGATCAATATAAATCAAGAGTTCATCCTCGTCAACGAGCAAGCAAATTCGAGCTAAGTGTTTTTATTTATTCATTTATTTATGGTTTTACTCGCAAATTAGCACAAATTGTATACACTTTCTCCATCTCCCATTTTTTCCCATATTTTATGTCAGTTGAAGGATATCTCTATGTCAACAGAAAAAATCTCGTAGAGATGCAAAAATCGGCCTAGACAAGCCCCTAAGCTGTCCACCGATTTCTCAACTGATCTGTGACTAAAAGTCCCTCTTAATTCAAAAGAAACTCTCTATATTGGGAACATAGTGAGCGAAAATCAATTATAGAAATCCCTCCCAAAAAACGGGAGATAAGTACTCTTTCTACTCTTCTGGTTTTAGGTGCAGATTAGCACGTATTTTGTATACTGACACTTCACTCTATTTTATGTCAGGAAGCCGCAGCTCTATATCAATGGTCAACCCTATGGAAGCACAAAATCGGCTTGGAGGAGTCCTCAAGCGCACACAAATTTCAAACTGTTGAATCAATCTGTTGTATTTCATTTTAAAGAATTCATACCCCAGAATGGAGAGGATAAAGTCCATCCGCAATTTAAATATCTGCACCATAAATCCCAAAGCGAATAGCCAAGCCAATGCTTAGCCTCCCATTGGAGGTTTTTACTTACAGTAGTTAAATACCTGCAACTTAAATACCTGCACCTTAAATCCTAAAGGGAAGAGCCAAGCCAATGCTTACCCTCCCATTGGAGGTTTTTACTTACAGTAGTTAAATACCTGCACCTTAAATCCCAAAGGGAACAGCCAAGCCAATGCTTAGCCTCCCATTGGAGGTTTTTACTTATAGTAGTTAAATACCTGCACCTTAAATCCCAAAGGGAAGAGCCAAGCCAATGCTTAGCCTCCCATTGGAGGTTTTTACTTACAGTAGTTAAATACCTGCAACTTAAATACATGTACCTTAAATCCCAAAGGGAAGAGCCAAGCCAATGCTTAGCCTCCCATTGGAGGTTTTTACTTACAGTAGTTAAATACCTGCAACTTAAATACATGTACCTTAAATCCCAAAGGGAAGAGCCAAGCCCATGCTTAGCCTCCCATTGGAGGTTTTTACTTACAGTAGTTTAAATACTTGCAACTTAAATACCTGTACCTTAAATCCCAAAGGGAAGAGCTAAGCCAATGCTAGGCCTCCCATTGGAGGTGTTTATTCACTGTCATATACTTCCTATAATTTAATTTTTGAATCATCAGACCCAAAAGATGAGTAGGTCGTAATACTGCACAGAAGTCGTTAACACACTCCCTCTTTCGGCTTCAGGGAATCTTTAACACTTAAAAAATATAACAAATAAAAATATATACCATCCATGCATCCTATTTAAAAAATGAAAACACAAAAGAGAATACCCTACTAGAGCCTTAGGAATAAACCAAGCATGAGTTGCTGAATTAGGATATCCATGAAATTAAGGTACCGAAAGGGCATTAGTTTTAATTAACTAGTGTAACCAAGTCCCCGAGCTCATAATCTCTGGTTCGTAGGAATAAATTAGTTCTCCCGCTAATTTATTTAGGTTTTTAATCGACCTACCAAGAACGATTAGTGGCGACTCCAAATTTCAAAATCATTTAAACAAAAACCAAAGTTGCGATTCGGTAGGGCTTGGGAGGGTCCGCGTTAGGTTAGTCAAATCTAATTAATCTAATAATCCGTTAACCCCTTTTGAATTTAAATTTTTTTTAGAGGGTCGCGACAGCTTGGCGACTCCACTGGGGACGGCATTTTTAAATTTTCGAAAAAATGTACCAATTGGAATATTTGAATTTTTTCGAAATTTTGAAAGTCTTAGTGGACTTAGGCCAATGAAAATTTCATGGATATCTCGCTTCTGGCGATCTTGTTTGAGACTCATTCTATAGGTGTTATATGTTTTTGCAGGATGGGAGTTATAAGGGACGGAGTGTTTGGCTAAGCCCTTTGTTTTGCAGGCTCGGTGTTGGGTTTATTTGTTTAATTTCGCACATTTTTAGAAGCGCTGTTTTGATATCAATTGTTATGCATGTCTTTCATACTCTGAGGATCACGACACCTACACACACAAGCGTCTAAACCCAAGTCGCGAAATTCTTCCTAGAAAACCATAGATAGGGATCGAATATGCAAAGCTCTTGCGTCGATTGTGCTCGGGTTGACCATATTTTATCCCGCTCTTTATCTGAATTGACAATTCTTCCCATTGTAATTTGATTGCGCGGAGGGTAAGTTTGTCAATTCAGATAGTGGGGGTCTTTTTAGGTCCATACCTTGTCTCTCCTTCTTTTATTTTCTAGAGTCCACTCCTCACTTGAGTCATGTGCATGACTATGTGATTTGCATTTCTCCAAGGTAAAAGTAAGTTCTCTAATTTTATCTTGTATTTATTTTCGGTCGGTTCATGTTAGGTGTTAGTCAGTTTTTGAGCTTGATATTACGACCATTCTTTTAAAAGAAAATAAAAATTAAATTTGTCCCTCATTTCTTTTTAAAATTTTTTTTTTGAAAAAATGATGTGAAAAAATCCCTTCATGGGAATTTTATTAACCAATAAGGGATTTTTTTCATGTTTTTATTGCTTCAATAAAAATGAAATTTTCCTCTGAAAATTTATTTCAATAAAAAGAAAAATTCCTTAAAAAAAAACTCTAGTAGACATCAAGTGATTTTATCACATTTTTCTAATTATAAAAACTTACAAGAAAATTCTTCTCGAGAAATTCGCTCATGTTTTTCTAAGAAAATTTTCTCTAAATAAAATTAGACTAATGTCTCGGGGGAATTATATTGACCAATAAGAGATTTTTGTCATGTTTTTCTAGCTTCAATAAAAATGAAATTTTCCTGACAAATTTTCCTCTGAAAATTTATTTCGATAAAAAGAAAAATTCCTTAAAAAAACTTTGGAAAACATCAAGTGATTTTATCATATTCTTTCAAATTATAAAAACTTGCAACAAAAATTCTTTTCGAGAAATTCGCTCATGTTTTTCTAAGAAAGTTTTCTCTAAATAAAATTAGACTAATGTCTCGGGGGAATTTTGTTAACCAATAAATGATTTCTGTCATGTCTTTCCTCCTTCAATAAAAATAAAATTTTCTTGACAAATTTATCTCGGAAAATTTATTTTGATAAAAAGGAAATTCCTTCAAAAATTTTAGTAAACGTCAACAGATTTTGTCACATTCCTTTAAAAAAAATAAAAAAGAGAGTAATAAATCTGCAAAAAAATTCTGTATCAGAAATTAACCCATTTCTTCATAAGGAATTTTTTTTCCTTCTGATTTCTCTATAAAATAGAAAAAATCAAATTGGACTAATATAGGAGTCATGGACCGACATTCCTTGTGTCGCATACTAATTATATCATTTTCTTTTGCAGAGAGATCCTAGATACCCCAGACGGGTGTAAAAATTAAGTTCAATAATATATCAAGAATCATCTTCAGAAATACCAAAAGACGAAAAACACCGAGGCTTCAACCGTTAATTCTGGGGGTCAAACGAACACTGTCCATCTTTGACAGACAAAGTTGTGTCAATCCGTAAACTTGGGACTTTAAAGGACCGAGGTTCTATTAATGAACGTGGCCCACAGAAATTTCTCCCGACGCTACAGGCGACCGATACGAGCAAGTGGACGCCGAAAGAAACAAAATATGGATAAAAGTGGGCACACAACAGGTGGCTGGATTTATTACCAGCGCACTGATCGAGTTGTCATAGCGTTATTGTTCGTGATCTCAAGATGGATAGTGGGGGCCACCGCCGAACCCATCATCAATGTTCTCGATATCATCGTCTGGAGCAATTAAACAAGAACATCAAGAAGAACATTAAGCCTCGACATCTTCGGTACCTCAAATCGTTCTGTTATGCTATGCGGAAGAAACGATAGCAGGAAAATTAAAAAAACAAAAACAAAAAAAAAACACGTGAAGCTTTTCTTTCATTCCATTCATCAAAGAGTATTACAACAACTCACTGGGGAGGAAAGGTAAAGCTAAACTGGGCCCTGATAACCATTACGAAAGAGCTCAACTGACTCTCCAAACAGTTGATGCTCTGGATGCACCGGGCCCTCTCGGGATCAAGCTCCGCGAGCCTAAAGAAGAGGCGATCGCACTTCTCTTTAATATGGGCCATAGTGGCCTCGTAATGCTCAACGGCAAACTCCAGGTCCGGAATCGCTGCCCTCTCAAAAGTAATGTCTACCGTAATGTCATCAAGTCTCTCCTGCAGCCAACCGCATTTGCACCTCATCACAATATTGCCTGGCTCCTGTTCGGCGTAAGTTCGAACCAAGGCCAGACGGTCCACCAACTTTCCCCTCTCACGAACCAGCCACGAAAGCTGATCGTTGGCAAACTTGAGGGCCTTTTTGTGATTATCAGCCACAAACGTAACTGTTGCCAGACGCTCGTGCCGGTCTCGGTAACGGGCTTTCACGACGGCGGTCACAAGGACCGTCTCATAAGCGCGGTTATAGGCAGCTAGAAAATTGATGAAGAGGGTCGAGAAGTTCCAATACTCCTTTCCCAGTTGGGTACCCTCAACAGAAGCAGCGTCCACGGTCCTGAATAAATCGAGGATTTCAGCCTCAACGGTAGAGTTTTTGGCTACATGAGCGTAACCTCTACCAAGAAGATTGTAGAGTCTCTCCCACCCAGCCAGGACTTCGGTGGATAATGTGTGGTTAGGAGAATTGGCCATTTTTTAAAGCAGAATACAAAAGAAAGGGGGAGAGAGGTGAGGCAGATGAGCAGAATGCGAAGATGGTAAGCTGCTTCAATTTAAATACTGATTTCATAGGGGCAGTCCTTATAGGTTTTCCTATCTACCATTCTCTATCGGCAACACCCCCGGTAGCTCAAATTCCAGCCAAGTGGCAACCTCGAGCCGAACAAACCCGACGTCTCTGTGGAAAAGCTGGACGGGACTCCACCGCTTTGAAAAAAGAAAGAACGAAAAGACGAGCTGAGTGGGGGACAAAGAAATTTTCGGCAGAAACAGAGATATTACTCGTCTTCATTGGAGGACCCGCCAGTAAATCGACTGTGGAAATCTTGACAGGGGCCCTCTACCGCGAAAAGAAAGAAGAAGACAAACTGAGCGATAAACGAGGATTTCCCCTTTGATCAAAAGCTGAATGTCAGATTTTCCCCTCGGTAAATCTAATAGCACTGCCCATGAAGGGCGAAGTCGTTGCTATTGCCAGAGAGAGAATTTGTCCTCATTTGATAGTAAGGGTTCATCTGCACGAACTCGTAGGAGAAATATAGAGAGGAAGGAGTTCTCGTGGGAGAGGAATTCAAAACCTTCACCATCAAAGCATTGGCTTTCAAAGCCTGTTATGAGAAGCCATCAACGATCCCGTGATCCCTCAAGTCCGAAGCTAATGAAGTTCCTTACCCTGAGGGTCTACTGGTCATGGCCATTGACGGTAATCCAGTCTCTCTGTCAATCCTTGTTACCGTATTGAGAAAATGCCGGTATAAAGTTTTAGCTCAAGCAAAAGCGACAGAGGCCTTAGAGATATTAAGGAGGAGTAATGACCCGTTTGATATCGTCCTCACCGCCATGGTAGGGATTGACATGGATGTTTTCACTCTCTTGGAAGTCATCAATTCTAAATTAAACATGCCAGTCCTTGTAATATCGGCAAGCGATGATCAACAAGCCATAATGAGAGCTGTCTTAAATGGGGCCCAAGACGTCATAACGAAACCAGTTAGGGTTCAGATGCTTCAAAACATATGGCAGCACGTGGTAAGGAAGCAATTGCACGACCATGAGAACAAGCATCAAGCCTTCAATTTTGTTCCGAGCAACTGGAGAAAGAAGATGAGTTGGTCTCCCGAGCTGCATCGTATGTTTGTTAATGCAGTTCAGCAGCTAGGAATCGATTCGGCACGGCCGCAACATATACTGGAAATTATGAAGGTAGAGGGACTCATTAAAGCAAATGTTTCGAGTCATCTTCAGAAGTACAGAAAAAGGGTGAGAGAACACAATGCAGCTCAGAATCAAGAAAACCAAGGCGGGACTGATCCAAGCCTGAACGTCGAGTCTCCTCGCTACCATAAGTTCCGCAGGTTAGCATAGGGCGAGCCACTTCCCATCATCAACCAAGCCAGTAGCTGTGCCATCAATCCTCCAGGCGTTAATCAAAGTATCCCCCAGAATCACCCTAATGCTCTTCAAGAGTATAGACCGCAGGGGCAATGTATTCAGACTCCTTGGTTTGAGCACCAACCCGTGGCTAGAATTCATCCCATGATCAGCGCGTCTGCGCAGCTAGAGAATCAGACAAGAAATTATCCTGAGCACTTCCACTTCTCTAATCCTCGAATGGAAGGAGTTCTTGGCAGCAGGACAGTTGGTGATCCCCACACTTTCTGGAGTAATGATGAAGACTTCAGCTCGAGAAGTCAAATTGCTCATGGCGAGAACAGAATGAGAAATCTACCGCCAGCATTTGCCAACAATAATGCCCAATTCGAGCATCAGTTGCTGGAAGGTTCAAGAGATTACCCAGATGATGAGCTTACTGCCCTGGTCAACTAGTTTAAGGTTGGCAGACATCCGAAGCCATGATCGGAAGCCAGCGATTAGGGACTCTCAAACATCGGTCACCCATGCCTGAACCAGCACTAGACTAGCTGATTATCGAAGAGCTACAGGAGAGGCAGAACTGACCTTGAATAAGTGCACCTTTCATTTCATGCTTAATTCCCCTGCGTATGATATTTCCAGCTTTCTAGGTGACTAGATTTAATTCAGGGGCAATGGGGTAATTTGTTTTTTTTATCTCGTCGAATGCATGAATCCCTTTTTTATGCTAGATTTAGGGCGGATCAATTTGTGGCAACGTCGCTTACTACCATAATGAGAAATGTTGAATGGCCTCACGTAGGGAAATTTCAAGTGAAAAGCCCAGGCGAGCTCGAAGACGGGTAACTGTGTGTCGTTCCAATTTACCCTCAATCGTTGCAAAATGCTAAATTGGATTTGTTCCATTCTCACCCAGGGGATTGCAAAGTGCCTCAAGAGTGTCGCAAAATGAAATGACCCAATGGAATGCGATAGGACTCATTCGCCTTCAAGGTAACCTTCAAATTAAAGGAGCCCTCCGGTCCACGGACCCGATGGCATGGAAAATGATGATGGTCCAAGGCAACCCGAAAGAAATCAAGGCCTAACCAAGCAAAGCACATATGTGGCAAGCTCAAAGTGAAGGGCAACTCGGGACATACAATTCAATCCAATCCAAATGAAGGAACTTCCTCAATTCAAATTCAATGGAAGTATACACAAGGGTAAAACAGTATCGTTCCAATTTTTCTAGAATATGAAGAACATATACTGCCGCATTCTCTTTCATTTTTGCAGGGGAAGTCTCTACTGGCCAGATTTTCCTGTCTACCATTCCCTATCAGTATCACCTCCGCTACTCGTCTCCAATCTCGAGCCAAGCAAATCCGACGTCTCTACGGAAAAGTTGGACAGGACGCCACTACTTTGAAAAAGAAAGGATAAAAAATAAGCTGAGTGGGAGACAAAGACATTTTCGGTAGAAAAGAGATACGACTCGTCTTTATTGAAGAACTCGCCAGCAAATTGACGGTGGAGACAGCAACAAGGGGCCCCCTTCCACGAAAAGATGGAAGGAGACGAGCTGGGCGAGAGATACGATGAAAAGAAAATCGAGAAAGCCAGAACACTCGAGAGAGGCAATACAGTTGGTAAACCCACGTCTAATTTTAAAGAAGGCATCTTCTTGATAATTCTCATTCGTGCTCGAAAGAGAGACTCTTAAAGCATACGCAATCTCCAAGAAAAATCCAGAGAGTGAAAATACAAGAAGAGATATCAAACTTTGAGAAATCGTTAACCAAATCGAAGATGTCTCAACCCAACACACTTGAAAGTTATCGTTACTTGCTGAATATGGGAGAGGAAGAGTTCGAAGCCATGTTTGGGATCGAGCCTATGGAGTTCGGCCCTTCCACCGACGACGTCCAAGAGCCCGATAAGGATGAGGACAACAACGGTAAAGGTCAAAAGAAGCGTTACCGTCGCCATACTGAGGAGCAAGTACGAAAGCTTGAAGATTTCTTCAGAACGTGCCCTATGCCAGACGGCAAATAGAAAATGGAACTGAGTCAAGAGCTAGGACTTGAAACTTCGCAAATCAAGTTCTGGTTTCAAAATAGACGAACCCGAATGAAGACTCGTCATGAGCACAACGAAGCCGAGTTTCTAAGAGTTGAAAATGAAAACCTCCGAGCGGAGAACAAGATATATAAAGAGGCTTTTGACTCCGCCACCTGCCCCAACTGCAATACTCTCCTCACCCTCGATGAAATACATTATCTGAGGATCGAAAATGCACGTTTAAGAGGTGAGTTAGATCAGTTTATAGCAGGATCAAGTTCTGTTGGAGCAAGGCACGAAAAGACCGAGACTATGGGACCAGCATGGATGCCTTCTGAGGAGGAGGTGAGGTATCATCACCAGGCAAGTGGCATTGGCGACGAACTCGCCGCCATGATCATGCAATTTGATGCTGATGAAGCACCAGGGCTTTAATGTGCATACGGATCATGTATTTCAAAACTAGTGATCACGGGACCTGCAACACAGCCGACGCGTACCTGATCCGGAACAACGCTAGCTGATCACTCAAGAACCTGCAAAGGGAGGAAGATCAAACCTGGACGAATACGTCTACTTAGTTTCATCGCACGTTCTCGCATTTTATCGATGTCCAAAATCAATGCACAAGCTAGAAATATCGGAGCCGTTACCGCACCAAACTCGAAAAAATTAATATCGAGAAGAAATCCGCGTAAATCCGAAGGGTAAACCCGTATCGTTTCAAGTTACCCTCGAACTACCCATGTTTTAAAATTAAGCCCCTCCTATTTTCAGGAATTTGCAAAAAGACCAAAAAACGAAATTCCTTGGTTGGACTAAATTGGGGCAAATCAACTCGTGGACATTACCACGGAATGAACAGCTTCAGACAAAGGAAAGTGCGAACGAGAGACCCGAACAAATCTCAGACATAGGGATTGCAAATTACCTCGAGAAATACCATAACATGGCCCAAGGTGATACAACAGGGCTGTTTTATCCCCAAAGATTAACCTTTGAAAGGATAGCCCCATGGACACCTACGGTCCAATGGACCGAATGGTATGGGGGATGACAGTAGGTCCGAAATATCCCGAGTTCGATTCCCGAGGGTGGGGAATGTTGTATGTATTATAAATAAATGAAACAACTTTTTGTGCATTTTTTTTAACAAACAGGAATACTTGACGACCTTACCAAAAAACAGGAATACTCGACGAGTAATATCAAATTCAGTATTTTACTATAGTCTTGCGATAATGGTGAGGTGCCTAACAAAAGTCGAGGAAAATTCAATCCAGCAAAATTGGTAAGAGACTCGTGCAAGGCATTCAAGACGAAAGGTAAATCAGTATCGTTTCCAATTTACCCCTTTTAATACTGGCTGATATGTCTCTTTTTCTTTTTACATGAAATATTTACACTAACATTTAACATGTTGAAGGAGACAAATCCAAAAGAAAATTATGATCATCTGACAAGATCTATTCTGGTGAAAAATGGGGCAAATTGATCGCAAGCTCTGAAGCGAAAAAGCAAATATGTCTTTCTTATCTCGTTTGATTTCGAGAATAATTTCTCTGCTTTTTGCAGGGGCATTCAACCGCTAAACCGTGGCGGTCGCTGTCATTAAACAAACCAAAATGCTCCCTCACCCATATGCTTCATCACGTAGAGACAAAGTTTGAGACGAATCACCCCTCGACATAAGGAGTAGGCTTCCCAATTTGTTCGGTCCGCCCACATACCAGGGGCAATTTAAATCCGCCCATATTTGCACATTATATAAACACACGTGATACTAAAAAATTGTCACATCTGTATTGTGCTTACACAGTTCATGTTATGTATGACTATTCCGTGTGTTTAACTTACCAACTCCAACTTAGAGCATAAACTGCATGGGAGACATCAAATGTGCAAAATGGGGCATAACAGGATGAGGAAAGGCAAACCATTTCCACACAGGTCTAACATTTTAATTTACAGATAAACAGCCTTTCTCCAGAGTGAGAGAAAGCCATTTCGGAATGAAGTCCCCCATTCAGATTACATTCAAGGTGTTCATACTATAAGAACCTCCTTAAACAGAAGTGGTAATGCAATACATGATCCATATGTTGATCGATTGCATCATGAGTTATTACACAGACTGCCTTTAATCATGGCAAACTTAGCTGAACAATTTTGTATGAACCAATGAACGCATTGATGAAAATGCTTGCACATGTTACCTCTGACATTGCCTGACAGGCAACACATTCCCGGTGTTTGAGTTACCTTCTAAAGTCTTGAAATTTATTCGCCGATTATTGAATGAAAAGCCTGGTTATCGAGAAGCCACCAAGCATTTCTTCTAAATTCTCAGGTAAGTATATCTTCAACCTGAACCTTTCAAGAGAATGAATTCTGACGGTTGTTGGGATACTCGAATCCATTGCGGTATATACAGGTATCCACCTTCTTCAATAAAGCATGATTTGTCTCAAGGACAGAAATATTCGAGACCTTTTGATCTCTGCCTCTTTGGTTTATTCCTAAAGCGACAGGAGAATATAATTTGGATTTGAGCTTCTGCAGGATTCTTGGTCTCCCCAGATTTCAGAATGGCACCCTTTAAGGTACACCAAGCCCTTCTTACAGGTAAACTAAGTCCTTCTTACATGCAAACTAAGTCCTTCTTACATGCAAACCAAGTCCTTCTTACAGGCACAAAGTCCTTCTTACAGGAAAACCAAGTCCTTCTTACAGGCAAAGTAAGTCCTTCCTACAGGCAAAGCAAGTCCTTCCTACAGGCAAAGCAAGTCCTTCTTACAGGCAAATCAAGTCCTTCTTACAGGCACAAAGTCCTTCTTATAGGCAAATCAAGTCGTTCTTACAGGCAAATCAAGTCCTTCTTACAGGCACAAAGTCCTTCTTATAGGCAAATCAAGTCCTTCTTACAGGCACAAAGTCCTTCTTACAGGCAAATCAAGTCCTTCTTACATGCAAAGCAAGTCCTTCTTACAGGCAAAGCAAAGTCCTTCTTACAGGCAAACCAAGTCCTTACAAGCAAATCAAGTCCTGCTTACAGGCAAATAAAGTCCTTCCTACAGGCAAAGCAAGTCCTTCTTACAGGCAAATTAAGTTCTTCTTACAGGCACAAAGTCCTTCTTACAGGCAAATCAAGTCCTTCTTACAGGCATAAAGTCCTTCTTATAGGCAAATCAAGTCCTTACAAGCATAAAGTCTTTTTTACAAGAAAACAAAGTCCTTCTTACAGGCATAAAGTCCTTCTTATAGGCAAATCAAGTCCTTCTTACAGGCATAAAGTCTTTTTTACAGGCAAACAAAGTCCTTCTTACAGGCAAAGCAAGTCCTTCTTACAGGCACAAAGTCCTTCCTACAGGCAAAGTAAGTCCTTCTTACAGGCAAGTCCTTCTTACAGGCAAATTAAGTCCTTTTTACAGGCAAATCAAGTCCTTCTTACAAGCAAATTAAGTCCTTTTTACAGGCATTAAGTCTTTTTTACAGGCACAAGTCCTTTTTACAGGCACAAAGTCCTTTTTACAGGCACAAGTCCTTTTTACAAGCACCAAATCCTTTCTACAGGCATCAAGTCCTTCTTGCAGGTATCTCCATGGGGTGACCTACCATACGGGTCAAATCTCAATCAAAATTTAATTAGTAGAATCCTTTCATTAGGAATCTACCATGGGTTGACCTATCATACAGGTCAAATTTCAATCAAAATTTAATCAGTAGAATCCTTTTATTAGGAATCTACCATGGTACGACCCACCATACGGGTCAAATGGTATGACCCACCCTACGGGTTAAATTTTAATTCAATTTTTAATCAGTAGAATCCTTTCATTAGGAATCTACCATGGGTTGATCCACCATACGGGTTCAAGTACAACCACCCTAAATTTGTTTTTTATATAACGAATCCTTAGGTTCTCATTTCATTTTCAGTGGAACATTCATGTCACGACTCTTTTTATTTCCTTGTATTGAGTCGATTAGAATTTAGGTGTCATCTCGTCTTTGAAATGAACCTCTACCGAGCTTCTTTTCAAAGAGGGGCAGCTGTTAACACCTGATTTTTAATCATTTTTTCTATTGCTAAAGTAATAAAAAAATCCATAAAAATTCATAAAATTGAAAAATCAACTTTAGGGACCCTAGGGAAACAATTTTGACCAAAAAATAATTTTTCATATTTTCGATATTTTTCGGTATTTTGATTTTCAAAAATTCATAAAACAAAAAATTAAGAAAATTGAGAAAATTTTGGAAAAATAACATTTGAGGCCAAAAAAATACACAAAGATAGTTAATATTTTTATTTTAAATCTATTTTCATATTGGCCATCACCAATTCAGAAAAATCCAATTCGAGTCCCGTGTTCCTTCATGAGTATAATCTCGAATCAGGACTAAAAAAATTTAATTTGAGTCAACTTATTTTTAATTTTCATTTTTTATGAGTTGTGACATTGTCTTCTAATATTTTAATTTTCATTTTGGCCCAATTATACCAAGAATGACTCAATTTTGTAAAAGGGCTTTAATTAAATTCTGCATTATTATCAGCGGCAAGAAATGAGCTTAAATTTGACATGTGGTAAATTTTAGTGTGTCAAAAATTGTGAGGAGATTTAGACTCAAAGAAATATATTTTTTCAGGGACTGAATTGTAAATACTTAAAATTCAAGGACTAGAGTGCAAATACCTAACTCTTGAAGGATTATTTTACAAATAACAAAAAGAAGAGTTAGTGGATAAATTAGAATAGAGAAGGGAAGATGGAGAAGAGGAGATGAAGAAGAGAAGTTGGAGAAGAATGGATGGAGAAAATAAGATAAGAATAGAGAAGAGAAGATGGAGATGAAGAAGAGTTAGTGGAGAAATTATAATGGAAGATAAGAATAGAGAAGGGAAGATGGAGATGAAGAAGAGTTAGTGGAGAAATTAGAATGAGAGATAAATATGGAGAAGGGAAGATGAAGATGAAGAAGAGTTAGTGGAGAGATTAGAATGTGAGATAGAGATGGAGAATGGAAGATGAAAATGAAGAAGAGTTAGTGGAAAAATTAGAATGGGAGATAGATGAGTAGATTATAAAAGGAGGAAGAAGTGAGTTTGAGTGAGGATTAGATTCTTTGGAGAGAAAATTTGAAGTGTTTGGGGGATTCTTTGGAGAGAAAATTTGAAGTGTTTGAGAGAATTTTTTTTTTGAGAGAAAATTTTGGATGTTTGAGAGAGTTTTGGGAGATTGAAGAAAAATTTGAGAGAAAGAAAATACCAAAAGAGAGAGAATTTTGAAGATGATGGGAGTTTAAAGCTATGGGTTATCATCACAAATTCCTTCATCGATCAATATAAATCAAGAGTTCATCCTCGTCAACGAGCAAGCAAATTCGAGCTAAGTGTTTTTATTTATTCATTTATTTATGGTTTTACTCGCAAATTAGCACAAATTGTATACACTTTCTCCATCTCCCATTTTTCCCATATTTTATGTCAGGAGAAGGATATCTCTATGTCAACAGAAAAAATCTCGTAGAGATGCAAAAATCGGCCCAGACAAGCCCCTAAGCTGTCCACCGATTTCTCAACTGATCTGTGACTAAAAGTCCCTCTTAATTCAAAAGAAACTCTCTATATTAGGAACATAGTGAGCGAAAATCAATTATAGAAATCCCTCCCAAAAAACGGGAGATAAGTACTCTTTCCACTCTTCTGGTTTTAGGTGAAGATTAGCACGTATTTTGTATACTGACACTTCACTCTATTTTATGTCAGGAAGCCGCAGCTCTATATCAATGGTCAACCCTATGGAAGCACAAAATCGGCTTGAAGGAGTCCTCAAGCGCGCACAAATTTCAAACTGTTGAATCAATCCGTTGTATTTCATTTTAAAGAATTCATACCCTAGAATGGAGAGGACAAAGTCCATCCACAATTTAAATATCTGCACCATAAATCCCAAAGGGAATAGCCAAGCCAATGCTTAGCCTCCCATTGGAGGTTTTTACTTACAGTAGTTAAATACCTGCAACTTAAATACCTGCACCTTAAATCCTAAAGGGAAGAGCCAAGCCAATGCTTAGCCTCCCATTGGAGGTTTTTACTTACAGTAGTTAAATACCTGCACCTTAAATCCGAAAGGGAAGAGCCAAGCCAATGCTTAGCCTCCCATTGGAGGTTTTTACTTACAGTAGTTAAATACCTGCAACTTAAATACATGTACTTTAAATCCCAAAGGGAAGAGCCAAGCCAATGCTTAGCCTCCCATTGGAGGTTTTTACTTACAGTAGTTAAATACCTGCAACTTAAATACATGTACCTTAAATCCCAAAGGGAAGAGCCAAGCCCACGCTTAGCCTCCCATTGGAGGTTTTTACTTACAGTAGTTTAAATACTTGCAACTTAAATACCTGTACCTTAAATCCCAAAGGGAAGAGCTAAGCCAATGCTAGGCCTCCCATTGGAGGTGTTTATTCACTGTCATGTACTTCCTATAATTTAATTTTTGAATCATCAGACCCAAAAGATGAGTAGGTCGTAATACTGCACAGAAGTCGTTAACATACTCCCTCTTTCTGCTTCAGGGAATCTTTAACACTTAAAAAATATAACAAATAAAAATATATACCATCCATGCATCCTATTTAAAAAGTGAAAACACAAAAGAGAATACCCTACTAGAGCCTTAGGAATAAACCAAGCATGAGTTGCCGAATTAGGATATCCATAAAATTAAGGTACCGAAAGGGCATTAGTTTTAATTAACTAGTGTAACCAAGTCCCCGAGCTCATTATCTCTAGTTCGTAGGAATAAATTAGTTCTCCCGCTAATTTATTTAGGTTTTTAATCGACCTACCAAGAACGATTAGTGGCGACTCCAAATTTCAAAATCATTTAAACAAAAACCAAAGTTGCGATTCGGTAGGGCTTGGGAGGGTCCGCGTTAAGTTAGTCAAATCTAATTAATCTAATAATCCGTTAACCCATTTTGAATTTAAATTTTTTTTAGAGGGTCGCGACACATATTATTCAATCTTTATGAACCAAGTTATTACCTTAATACGGAGATAATGGAGAAAATTCTTTAATTTTATCTTCTAAATGGCATTTTTTCCCCCACAAGATAAAGCTTCGTATACAACCTATAAATCTAGATTACCCTAGTTATTATTTTCATAATCTGTATTTCATCTAGACATGTTAACAGTTTCTACACTAACTAATAAAAAATTATTACCTTAAATCATAGCCTAGTGTACTTGATAGTGTAGTCAATTGAAATGTTGGGAAATATAGTGAACAAATGGGAGCAAATGGAATCAGAATTTGAGGTGCGAATTCACTTTCTTTAAAGAAATATTTGTCTCATGACTTTGCTAATGGTTACCGGCAACAATCCTCTAGGATACAATAAAGTCTCAAGTGAGAATATTAAATATCAATTATGATATTTCTCCAAAACTCTTAAAGGAAAATAATTGGAAACAATGACCGTGCATTTTTTTTTTGAAAAGAAACAAAAAATGAAAGAAAATGATGTAAATAATGAATAGAATCATTGAATTTATAATAGCAAACAAAATACAACTTTTCATGCTATTCTGAACAGAACACAACTTTTTGCGTCTAATAAGAACAACTTTTCATGTCCAAAAACTGTTAATTCAAACATAAACTCTTCTTGTCTGAAAATATTTAATTCATACACAACTCGTCATGTATGAAAAATTGCAACCTTTTAATTTTTGTAGGACCCCATAATAACCATTAGACATAATTAATTAATTAAAAAATTCAAAATAAAAAAGAAAATATTGCAATCCTACGTGAAAGTCGCGCTATTTTGCTAGGGCACAATATTTAATTTATTATTCTAATTTTAAAAAAAAATCATTGATTAGTACCGCTTCTAATCTGCGACTGTGCAAAGTGCAAAGCGTGTCTAATAATTGTGTACCTGCACGTGGATATAATGAGGACTAGCCCACTTAACTAATTGTTTCACATTTTTTCATTTTTTCTAAGTGAGAAAATGAAAGGGCAAGATTTTGTTTTTCATTTTGTTTTTTACAAACAAACATCAACCTGAAATATATCATAACAAGGCATGTGTTCTATATACATGCATGATGCATTTTAGGTTTCACTGCAAAAGACGTGTATCTTTCTATAAGTCCGCATGCGAGAGACGAAAGTTCTATTGTAAATCACATACATATTTGTATTGGTTTAGCAAGTACCAAAGCTATGGAGAGAGGGAAAAGGTTTAGGAATGCGAATTAGATTGGGAACGGAATGGCAGATGAGAAAAATGTAAATTTAATCTTGAAAAGAAAGAAAGAAGGGATTTGTTCACAATTATAATGATTATCTACAAGTAATATGGAGGTTCAATGAGCACCATGTTGAATCTCTCTAACCTTTCCTTCTCTTCCACTTTGGCCAATGGCTTTCCGATCTTTAAATTAAGATTTTTTTGGCATTTTGCTCTATCATATTATCGTAAGAAATCTTCATAAAATACATGGATGAGTCATGAAACTTTTGTAAATAATATGTGTGGTTGAAATCCCTTATCGTGTCATCTAGAAGTTTCTCGTAATAGAAAACTTAGAGAGTGATATAGCTAGATAATTTTTTACTGGATCAACTAGCCACTGAGGAGCTTTTTGAGAAGCCACCCTAACTTGTTGGATAAGCTATCCTCTAACTTATCGAGGAAGCCATCCCTTGACTTGTTAAAGAAGTTATCTCTTGTGGCGACATCCAAACCCTAGTTATAAAGGGAATCATAGAACGACCGTGGAATCAAAGAAGCATTGATCATGACATGACCAAATCGGTCATATAGATTGATTGAAGATCAACATGAATCAACTTCAGATCGACTAAAACCGATGGACCAACCATAAATCAGCCTCAAACCATGAGTCAACCATAAACCTTGTAACAGTCTCAAGTGGATCGAAGATCCATTGAAGGAATCGACGATGGATTCGACAAGGACCAAACGGGGCTGATGAACAAGCTGGACCGACCACCGATTTAGGGCAAGGCATGCCTAGCCAGCGACTAGCCCAGATGATACTCGATTGGCCTATGCCTAGTTAGTGTGTAGCCATGCCAAAACACGCCGATTGGCCTACACAGCCCAAGGTAACCATGCTTAGATCGAGCCGCAGACTAAGGGTGGTATCGCTCGATTAGTGTCGACAAAGGACAACAAGTTCAACCAGTGCAATCAGTCTGATTCAATCACGATCCACCCTTGCCGCTTGAGATTGATTGCCTGTTGATTTGACTTTGGATGATTCTAAAAGATATTTAACTAGATTGTCATCATTACATTAGAAGATATTTTGCTTAGATATATTGGTTAAAGTCGTCATTAGCATTAGATATTTTAGTTAAGATATTTTATCAAGCGATGATTATATTCAAAGATACTTAATATGGACGAATAACCTTTTGACAAGTGGACCAATTATGAGGAGATACAAATCTAGTCTAAGGATCATAAGGACACCTCACCTAAGCTAGACTAGCATTTGCACTAATTGGAAGGAGACACAAGCCTACCTAGATCTTTAGGGGACCACCTCATCCAATAGCTTCAACAAATAGACCAATAAAATGAAGATACATAGCCACTAATAATGAAGGGTAATGATGAGGGGACCATTATAAATAGGGGTCCAACCCTACCATTCTACCATACACACACCACTCTCCTCATCTTGCCCTCCCTCTCCCTTTCTCTTGCTCTCTTTCCCTCACCCAACACTCTCGACCATCGCTAGCCACCACTGTATGCCACTGCCTCTCCCTCACTCAACTTTCACTTTTGTTGCTGATCTTAGGTAAGTAACTTCTCTAACTCTAAGTTAGGTTAATTTCCTCAATTGCTTTTACTTGGTTGCATTGCCTTGAAGTTGATTGACATCATTACTGTGAGATATGTGGAACGGGCCATGCCCTAGACATGGATGGGCAAAGACCATGAGCCAATCGGCCACATTATGTTTATATTGGCCATGATCATTTGTAACAATTTGTACCCAGTCATATAGAATGGTAAGCCATATAGAAGTGTCATGCCGCGTAATACTTGCTATTGCATCATGCCCTTGGGCCATTTGTTGTGACTGGCTAAGAATGAATATAATAATCTAGCGATTGATTGATTGTATGCAAGATCACCTAAGAAAGATAAAAGTTGTCATCACTTGACGATGGCGACAATGCCTCATTTGATGACAAGATGTGCCATGACCTATGACGGGAAGCCTTGGGGAGAATTTTAGGATGCCTCATGACTTTGTGATGCCCCGTAAGGTAGATGAGAGGCCCCCACGAAGTGCTGTGTTTGGGATGTTCCTCAATGTGCGATGCCTGGTGACTTATAATGGGAAGCCCGTGACCTACAGTCGATTTTGATGATGAAAGAAAGAATACTATGTAGTCATATATATGCATGAGAATTACTTTGTCGATGGTCTACCATCGATATGTAGTCGACATGTTCGTATTGGCCTCACAAGTTTTAGTGTCGAGTGAAGCAGTAAGCTAATCTCTTACTTTAGAGCTAGAGATTTCACTTAGTGAGATGTGTCTCATCCCTTTACCTTTCGGATTTATAGGTAGAGTTTTCCTTTATTGATGTGGTTGACTTAAAGCACAATGTCAATTATAGCCATTGCGACTCTATTGTGTGGATCCAAGTCAAGATCACGAAGCGGGGCTGATAACATCATCCTCGATTACGATGTACCAAGCAGTATATCACTGGGGGAACTAGTTTTGATTGCCACCACATAGCGGAGTTGTGTTTCCCTTTTTGCCCACCCGGGATAATTTGTAGCGGAGAAAAATAAATAATATACCACACTCCAATGTATAACAATATTAGTGTATTATGTATACTATGGTTTGTTGATAGCTATTGTGCTGTTGAATGTTTGCTTTAATTCACCTTTGCATGCAAATAAAATAAAATAAGACACAATAACAAGTGTTGCTACTCACGGCCATGAACTGAAAACCATCGGTTTCGGCTCATGGATCAGCGGTTCCAGTTCCAATTTATGGGGAACCAGAACTAAGCCCTTAAGTTGTAGTTCTGATTTTGAACTGCTGATTTCGAGCCTTGTTCCGATTCAAAATACAAAATGGAACTTTTGGTTCAGTTTCGATTTTAATTATGGTTTTTGAGTTTAAAAATTAAATTGTAATGAATTTATAATGAAATTGTAATCAAATTATCAAATAATGAATTATGAAATAAAAGAAAATAATGAATTATGAAATTATGAAATAATGAATTATCAAATACAATATGTAATCAAATTTGGGGAGAAAAAGGGAGGGAGATAGGGCTTGAACTTAATGAATTATCACGCGCGCACACACACACATATATATATCCTCTTGGGGATAAAAAAAATCAAAACTCATATAATTCTCTTACCTTTGGTAACCCATACTTACATGATCCTCAGTCGTCACTACTTGTTTCGATACTAGTGTCAATGGTATCTCCATCATTAAAGAATTTGGCTTTATTATTATGATATATCTCTTGTTGTTTATATTAAGTTTTTGTCCAATCATCAACACAAGCTTGAACCTCAACTGAATTGAGAGCTGGCCTTGAACATCATTCATCCAAAATATTACCTCCAACGCTAAATGTTTGCTCTACCACAACTGTCGAATAGTGAGTTGCTAAAATTTATTTTGCATTAGAGCAAGAATTGGGCATTGGGTGGAATACCTCTTCCACCAATCTAATATTGTGAAATCTGTGTTGCCTTCAAATTCATCAAGCTCAAAAGAAATAATTAGATAGCTATCTATTTCAAAATTACTTTTTATTACTCACTTTTGCTTTTTTTTTTCCATGCAATAGAAATTGGTACCCTCTATTAATTTTACCTATATTCCCGCTTTATAATTGGGATTTTTACAACTCAGTCCCTAATAACACTTAAAATGCAATTAAAAATTTCTTAGGGACTGAATAAAAAATTGGGGCACGTCATTCCTTAGTGTTTGGCCTTCTGAATCCATTGGTGATGCTAATTTTTCAAAAAAGAGTCATCAAGAGTTTGGATTTTGCGAAATGGATCCTCGGGTCAAAGGGGAACATTTGGGGTTTTTGTATAATTCCTCGCATATTTTCAATAAAATTCACATTTCCTAATCAGACTCATGTCAAGGAACTATACTATGTGATTTGATTTGACAAATTGTGAGTTTTGGTAGGATAACTTCGAGAAAATAAGTGATTTGGGTCAGTCGAGTCAGACTAGATCTGACCCGACTTGACCCAATTACCTAGCCCTATCTTCTACCTCAAACGATGGTTCACGTAGAGGAGAGATGCAAAAGGGGGAAGGACAATTGAGTGAGTTTTTCACTACCCGAAACCAATGTACCAAATGGCATGTGATCCTTATCGCCGGGCACGTGAACTCGGGTCGGAGAACTTTCCCCTGCGATGCACAAAATTTCTTCTTTCAAGAGGGGTGTAAAAATCCCATACGGATTCGATTAGAGAGGAGGATTTTGTTGGGAAGCACTAAAAAACTAGAGAGAAAGTAAAAGAGGGAGAGAGACGATTGTGGTTGGCTCCCTTTTGGCTCGCCATTGACAGAAGCTCCCGAGGTTTCTCAATCTTCGTCAGATCAAGAAGGGAAGAATCAAGACTTGAAATCACCCCCAGAGCTTCCTGACACTCCAAGGACGCTGTCAGACCCAACCAATCAAGCTCGTCACCTCTAAATAGGTAAACACCATTCTCGAGTTTAAAGCTCTGCAACTATGGTAGATCAACATTTCGTCGATTATATCTTGATATTATGTATGTGTTTCCATCTCTGGACCTCTTTGAGCTCGTTTCCATTTCGCTTAAATCTTGATTATGCATAAAATTCCTAGGTCGAGCATCGAAAAACTCCAAAGCTATCGTAGTTCCCCTAGCTCAAGCTAGCCAAAACCAGGACAATCGAATCTGCAAGTAAAACTCCTAAACTTTGTCTGAGTGTGCTTAATGTTGGAATTAGTCTGATATAGCCTGTGCCATATACTTGAGTTGCCATGGAAGCTCTGTGTGTAAGTTTGATTATTCGAGTTCTATTGCTTGGAATGAGCCTATTTTTAGATATGTTATTCTGCTTCTTGATGCAAATCGATTGGGACCAGTTTCGTCTCATTTGGTCGAGGTTTTGCCGTTAGATTGCCATTGGGGAGTCTCGGCTGTCCGTCGTACTTTAGCCCAGCGAAGAAGATGAAGTTCATTCAGCAAGTTGACTTGGTCAACGTTTGACGTGGCGCTGACATGGTAAGCTACATCAGATGCCACGTCAGCACGTTGACCCGGTCAAAGGCTAACATAGTGCCACGTCAGCTCGATGGTTATAATAGATTGAATAGAATAACAGAATTGATTGTATAGTGAGGGGCTAGCCACGTGTCAGCATCCTAGAATTTTTGAAGATAAAAATCTTTAAATTCGAATTATCCGCCAATTAAAAAAATAATAAAAATGGATGGTCAAGATTTAGTCTCTAGGTTAGATCTCAACCATAGATTTAGTTGAAGGAGGAGTGGTCAAGATAGTGGCATGTGGCAAATCTTAAAACTACGTCATTTTTGAGTTGGGTTTAGGATAGTGGGCCTTGAGCCGGATCTAGGTAGTGGCCAGGGCCTATCCGACCTGGTCCATATAACAAAAAAATAGTAAAAATATATAAAAAAAATTCAGAAAATAAAAAAATTAAAGAAATGAGAAAATTCAATAAAAAATTCAAAACTATTTCATTTTTAGGTCCAGGTCAAATCCAAGTGGGTTTTGGTTCGGATCTCGGGTCGTTGGCTAGGTCAACCCGACTTGATCCAAAAAATAAAATAAAATAAAATAAAATAAAAGTAAAAATAAAAAATAGGAAAAATTCATAAAAATCATAAAAAAAATTATAAAAAATAAAAAATACAAAAGTGTAGAAAATTTCAAAAAAGGGGGAAAATTCTAGAATAAATAATAAAAGAAATAAAAAAAATTTGAAAAATTTCACAAAAATAGGAAAATTTCTTAAAAAGTCTTAAAAAATTCTAAAAAATTCCAAACAAATTCTCAAATTTTATGAAAATTAGGGAAAAGCCACATTCATTTGGTTGGACCCATTTTCACATTTTTGATCTCCCGAACCCTGGAAAATGACATTTTCGCCCTTCTGATCGATCTGACCCGAATTCTTCTAAATTACCCATGAATCTAATTGGCGTCTTTCCTAGGTTTCTAGGACTCCCCTAGGCCTGACTTGGCTTGATTTCATGTGATTTCTTCATGTATGGGTTCCTTAACTGTGTGCTTTCTTTATTGACTGTGATTGGTTGGATAGAAAAATCCCGTTTGCATGATCCCTTTAGATCTCTTAAGACTTACCACACCCAATCCCGTCTGCATGAATTCTTTAGGACAGAAAATCACTCAACTAGGTACCAAAAGGGTGTCAATAGCAATATTGGAATAACTACGTCTCTGAATTCAAAATTTCTGATTTTCGTAGAATCGAGTGATCCCTCCTAACCGCTCAATAGGATTTCCAATCATACCCTCCAAAAATGATTGGTTGCAACTCCAAATTACACGTACAGTGATGCACATGTCATCGACCATACTAAGGTCGAACCCGATAAACTTATCGCGATTTTATGAATTAAAGGCTCGAGCGAAGTTTCGATCTTAAAAAATAAGCCTAGTAATCCATTAGCCTTCGTCCTCCCCCTCTCTCCGAGGGTCGAGTTGCGATAGCTAGTGACTCCGCTAGGGACTTGGTTCTAACCCATTAGAGGACTTGAGCCGATTAAAAAGTTAAGTGTTTTCTAACATATTTTTCTGCAGTTGCTCTTGAAGGCGAGGTAAGTCCACTAATTAAAGGTGTTAAATATTTTTACAAATGGGAGTTATTAGGGAAGGAGTAAGTGCTAACATGTTTCATGCAGGATTGGAGTTTGGAGTTGATTGTTTATTTCCCGCAATTTAGAAGCGCTATTTTGATACCAATTGTTATGCATGTCTTGCATATTTTGAGAATCACGACACCCGCACAAGCGCGTAATCCCAAGCCGCAAAAAACCTTCCTAGGTCATCATAGATAGGGATCAATATGCAAGGTTCTAGCGTTTGATTGTGCTTGAGTTGACCATATTTGATCCCACTCGCTATCTGAATTGACGTTTCTTCCCACTTGATGTTTGATTGCCCTTATGGGTAAAGTTATCAAGTTAGATGATAAGAGATATTTAGGTCCATACCCTGTCCATTCTTTTTATTTTCTAAAGTCAAATCCTCACTTGTCTCATGCGCATGTGAGACGATTGTTATACCTAAAATCAAAAAAGAAAAAGGTCTGGTTGGTTAAGCTTTCTTACCTTTAACATGTAATTTATTTCCATACATTTTAAATTCTACATACCATGCATATGATACATCATCTCATGAGTAAATCATCATCTAAATGACTAGAATGAAAGCCATTTTTAGGATAGAAGGATGGTTTCCTCAAATCAATCAATAGTCTCTACGGTCTTCACGAGGGAACCATGGAGCATTCATAGGCAAGATAGAGAAGTAGAGACGTTTAGAGCGTTCCGATTCGCCTATAGGAGGGAGCTCACTGGGCATAATTTACTACACTTGAGTGGACTGGAGATAGACCATAAAATCAAGGAATGGACCAAGATTTATGAAAAGAAGGAGCATCGCCACATTGAAAAGGCAAAGAAAAAAGCCTGGCGTCCTCTCACGATTGTAAAGCCACGTACCATGAGGGTGGTACTCAGAGGGACATTATTTAGGAAATTCAAAAGAGTTACCACAAGAATGCAGCGACGAAGGATCGACAATACAAAATTCGAAGATTACTCATCTTCAGACAAGGAAGTAACCTCGAAGACGCCGATCACTTCATCTAGATATGATTTCCTGTCAATATCGTCCAGCGATTCTAAGATGAATGGATACATGTGTTAGCTTGGAGAAACCCGACTTCAACTACACAACTTGAGATCTGACTTGGGGCATCATTAGTGGTTACCACACCTATTTATCTTAGATTTTTGTTCCTAAATTTCAGATGTTGTATTTCCACATCCTTCTTCGTCTTCTCTAGATTTTATATATTAGGGATCTTTTGGGATGCATTCGCATTTTTTCAACTCTTTTTAGAGGTTTTAGTAGATGGGTGTGATGATAGCCTTCATTCCAGTCGTTAAGTGATTCTAATCATTTGATAATTTTTTTGGGAGAAATCTGGGTTAAAACTCTTTAATTGACATCTTTCGGTCAAATAAGAATACTCAACCCTTATTGCACCAAAGGAAAATATGAAATTGAATTAGTGCATTTACATCGTATCCCCATTCATCTTGCATTATAACCCGTGATAATTAATTTTATCATATTTTCTTGCATATTCAAAAATAGATGGGGAAATCGGATATCAAGGTCATCCTAGTCCCACGCAAGGAGCTCATAACATGGTGGAGCCATCTCAATTCAGACAATAAAGCCTATGTCGAAGAATGATTGGGGTGCTTAGTGGAGCACATCAAGAAGGACTATTGTTGACACATGATTTTTAATCTTTTTTTTTAAATTAATAGAAAATCCATAAAAATTCATAAAATTAAAAATTCAACTTTGTGGACCTTGGTCAAGCCTAGAGAACCAATTTTGACCAAAAAATAATTTTTCATATTTTCAGTATTTTTTGATATTTTTATTTTTTCATAAAAAAAAATCAAGAAAATTGAAAAAATTGCAAAATCAACTTTGGAAGCCTTGGCCAAGCTTAGGCAACCATTTTTTAGTAAAAAATAATTTTTCATATTTTTGTATTTTTTAAATATATTTTTTAGAAATTAGGAAATATTTAATAAATAATAGCATTTGAGGCCACAAAAATTAGGAAATAGTCAATATTTTTCCTTTAAATCCCTTTTCATGTTGGCCATTGCAAATTTAAAAAATCCAATTTGAGGTCGTGTATTCCTTAACGAGCATAATCTCGAATCGGGCCAAAAACAAATTCAATTTGAGTCAATTTATTTTCATTTGTTCACTTTTAGGAGTTGTGACATTGTTCCTTAATATTCCAAATTTTCATCTTCGCCCAATTATACCCAGAATGACGCAATTTTACAAATAGGGCTTTAATTAAATTTTGCATTATTTTCAATAGCAAGAAATGAGCTTAAATTCAACATGCGATAGGTGTGTAGAAAATTGTGAGAAGATTTGGACTTAAAGAAATATTTCTCCAGGGACTGAATTGCAAATACTTAAAATCTCATGGATTAGAGTACAAATACCTAACACTTGAGGGATTATTTTGTAAATAACAAAAAGAAGAGTTAGTGGAGAAATTAGGATAGAGAAGGGAAGATGGAGAAGAGAAGATGAAGATGAGGAGATGAAGATGGGAAGATTGAGAAGAGGAGATGGAGAAGAGAAGATGGAGAAAATAAGATGAGAATAGAGAAGGGAAGATGGAGATGAAGAAGAGTTAGTAGAATAGGAGATAGATATAGAAAAGGGAAGATGAATATGAAGAAGAGTTAGTAGAGAAATTAAAATGTGAGATAGAGATGGAGAAGGGAAGATGAAAATGAAGAAGAGTTAGTGGAGAAATTAGAATGGGAGATAGAGTTAGTGGAAAAATTAGAATGAGAGATAGATGATTGGGTTATAAAAAGAGGAAGAAGTGAGCTTGAGAAGGGAATTTTTTGGGGAGAAAATTTTGGATGTTTGAGAGGGTTTTGGGAGATTGAAGAAAAATTTGAGAGAAGAAAAATACCAAGAGAAAGAGAATTTTGAAGATGATGGGAGTTTAAAGCTAGCGGGTTATCATCATCAATTTCTTCATCGATCAACATAAATCAAGAATTCATCCCAGATTTGAAGATAAGTGTCCCTCTACTTTCTTTGATTTTTTTAGTATAAACTAGCCCAAATTTTCTACTCTTCTCCTATTTCCCCATATTTGATTTTAGACAGGAACCAATTATATCCATCAAGCACTTCTCGTAATGCCATTAAAGCTAAGTGCTTCTTTCCTTGTTCTAATTTTTAATGTGAATTAAATCATATTTGCTCCATTTCTCCATATTTTTATGTCAGGCAAAGAACAACTGCAAGTCAACGGTAAATCTCATGGAGGTGTAAAATTGGCGCTGACGAGCTCTTGAGTGCTCATTAAATTTTCAATTGATTCGTCGATGGATTTCGGCCTGAATTGTCAAATCAATTCGTTTTATTTTAAAGAATTTAAACCCCAGAATGTGAAGGGCAGAGCCCGCTCACTGGAGGTCATTTTGAATTTCTGCAATTTAAATCCATGCACCTTAAACCCCAAAGGAGAGGGCCAAGCCAAGGCTAAGCTATCCATTGGTGGTCTTTATTTATTGTTATTTACTTCCTGTAATTTAATTTTTTAATCACTAAACCCCAAAATGAGTAGCTCGCAACACTGCACAGAAGTCGTTAACTCACTCCTTCTTTCGGCTTCAGGGAAATACTTATTATTTTGAAAATACAAAAAAAAATGTCACTAACATATATTCCATTTAAAAAAGTGAAAATATAAAAAGAGAACACTCCACTAGAGCCTTAGGAATAAACCAAGTATGAGTTGCCAAATTAGGATATCCATGAAATTAAGGTACCGAAAGGACATTAGTTTTAATTAACTAGTGTAACCAAGTCTCCGAACTCATAATCTCTGGTTCGTAGAAGTAATTTAGTTCTCCCGCTAATTGACTTAGGTTTCTAATCAACCTACCAAAAATGATTAGTGGCGACTCCAAATTTTTAAAACCATTTGAACAAAAAACAAAGTCGCGATTTGGTAGAGCTTGGGAGAGCTCGAACTAGGTTAGTTAATTTACTCAATTAATCTGGTAATCCATTAACTTAAAAAAAATGAATTTTAGGTCGCGACAACTTGGCGACTCCACTGGGGATTTGTTCTTAATTTTTGAAAATTTAAGAACTTAGAGAACTTAGGCCAGAAAATTTCATGAAAATTCATTGGATTTGGCATTGGTTGGATTCTAACCTTTAGGTGTTAAATGGTCTTGCAGGTGGGTGTTATAAGGGGTGAAGTGTTTGACTAACCCTTTGTTTTGCAGGCTTGGTATTGGAATTGTTTGTTTAATTTCGCACATTTTTGAAGCGGTGTTTGTATATTAGTTGTTGTGCATGATTAATTGTTTTAGCACTACATCACACACGTCCTGTGGCCGGACCTGGGCCACTAGTTTTAGGATGGTATTATGATTTGGTTTTAGCATTTGGCGTGTGATCACGTCGAAAGTTAGCCCAGATTCAATCCCGAAGCTCTTTTCAAAAATGAGTTTAAAAGTTAGGCCTCGGGCTTGGTAAGATTACCGAAGCAGTGGTTTTAATTTTTAACTCGAGCAGCCGAAGTAGGGAGGCCCGGCTAATCCTAGTTACGTCGTGAGATCACGGCTAATCTTGATTATGTGCGCGAGATTGTCGCCTTGCCGTAAGTCTTTCGCTTCAATTTCTCAGCCTTTAGAGTAGATAGGCTAAGATTTAAACTCACGATTCATGTGCGTGTCTATGTGACCTACATGGTATTTTTCAAGGTAAAAGTAAGACCTCTAACCTTATCTTGTATTTATTTTTTTGGGATCGGTCCATGTTAGGATTCAGTCAAATTTTGAACCTAACATCGTGATTATTTTTTTCAAATGAAAACAAAAATTAAATTGGTGTCCCGTTTTTGAAATAATAAATACAGAAAAATTCCTTAGAGAAATTTTGTCAACCAATGAAATATTTTGTCATATTTTTCCTTAATACATCAATGGACCCAAGATTTTCTCAATAAATTTACCTTCAAAATTTGTTCTGATGAAAAAGAAAAATCCATTCGAGAAATTTGCTAAATATAAAAGAGTTTCATCACATTTTTTAAGCTGTAAAACTTGCAAGAAAATCTTTTTTGAAAAATTTACCCATGTTTTCCAAGAAAATTTTGTTCAAAAATAAAATTGGACTAATGTTGTAATCATGGACCGACCCCTCTTGAATCACATACTCATTATATCCTTTGTTTTTGCAGGGAATCCTAGGTACCTCAGGTAGGAGTAAAAATGGGGAATAACCTCGAGGAATACGATAGGACGGATAATTATCGATGCCTCAACTGATAATCTTGGGGGCAAGCGAAGAAGTCCTAGACATAGAATCGTGTCAATCAGTCAGCACGTATGGGCCATGTATATTGATGGAGCAATGAATGTATCCAGATCAGACATGGGGACATTTTGATGTATCGGAGGGTTCCTGAACTTTTTTTTGAGAAAAATATATACTATGTAGTTAGAACCCATGAATCAAATATGTTAACCCAATCCCGCGGTGTCTTTCGGATTAAATCCACCAAAGCCTTGCGTTTTAGCTTCCTCGGATTCGAACAATATGGTGGATTTTTGAGGATCAGTATTTTATTATAAAGCATGGCCCACAATCATTTCTCCCGATGCTATAGGCGACCGGCACGAACAAGTGGACGCCGAAAGAGAAAAGCATGAGTGAAGTGGGGCACGCAACAGGTGGCTTAGGTTATTTATTGGCGTACTGATCGAGTAGTTACAGCTGTCTTAATTTACCTGACTGATTACGAGCCTCAATACGGTTGGTGGGGGCCGCTACTGAATCTCGATATTATCGTCTAAAGCAGCTAATACCAAGAAGGATGTTAAGCCTTAGCATTTCCTGTGCTTTGAATTGTTCTATCATGCTATGTGAAAGAATAGATGGCAGGAAAATGAAAAATACAAACATGTGAAACTTCCTCTTCATTCCATACATTAAAGAGTTTTACAATAGCTCACTAGGGAGGAAAGGTAAAGCCAAACTGGGCCCTGATAACCATTACGAAAGAGCTCAACTGACTCTCCAAACAGTTGATGCTCTGGGTGCACCGGGCGCTCTCGGGATGAAGCTCCACGAGCCTAAAGAAGAGGCAATCGCACTTCTCCTTAGCCTGGGTCATACTAGCCTCATAATGCTCGATGACAAACTCCAGGTCCGGAATCGCCTCCCTCTCGAAAGCAATGTCTGCCGCAATGTCATTAAGTCTCTCCTACAGCCAATCGCATTTGCACCTCATCACAATATTGCTTGGCTCCTGTTCGGTGTAAGTTCGAACCAAGGCCAGACGGTCCACCAACTTTCCCCTCTCACGAACCAGCCACGAAAGCTGATCGTTAGCAAACTTGAGGGCCTTCTTGTGATTATCAACCACAAATGTGACTGTTTCCAGACGATCGTGCCGGTCTTGGTAACGAGTTTTCACAACGGCAGTCACAAGGACCGTCTCATAAGCGCGGTTATAGGCAGCCATAAAATTGATGAAGAGGGTCAAGAAGTTTCGATACTCCTTCCCCAGTTGGGTACCCTCAACAGAAGCAGCGTCCACGGTCCTGAATAAACTGAGGATTTCAGCCTCAACGGTAGAGTTTTGGGCTATATAAGCGTAACCTCTACCAAGAAGATTGTATAGTCTCTCCCACCTAGCCAGGATTTCGGCGGAGAAGGTATGGTTAGGAGAATTGGCCATTTTTTAAAGCAGAATACGAAAGAAAGGGGGAGAGAGGTGAGGCAGATGACCGAAATGCGAAGATGGTAATCTGTTTTGAAGTAAATATTGATTTCATAGTGACGGTATCAACTAGTCAAGATTTCTCTTATCTACCATTCTCTATTGGCACCACCCTCGTTGGCTCGAATTCCCATCAGATGGCGACCTCGAGCCAAGCGAATCCGAAATCTCCGCAGAAAGTTTAACGAGACACCGCCACTTTGAAAAAGAAGACGGAAAGACGAGCTGAGTGGAAGACACGGCAAACCTTAGTGAAAAGAAGAGAAGGCTTATCTTCATTTGTGAACGGGGAAAAGACCTCACCTGTAATGCCGACGCTTGAGATAGGTGGAAGAAATAACGACAGGAGCCCTACCACTATGAAAAGGATGAAAGAAAACAAACCGTGCAGAAGACACGGCAAAAGGTTGAGAAAGACGGGAATCTTGGAGGGAGCGATACGATTTATGAACCCATGCCTAAGTTATAAAAAGAGGCATTCTCCTGAAACATTCATCCGTGCTCAGAAAAAATTTCGAAATCATACTCGGTCGCTCAGAAGAATTCAGAGTGAGTGAGAATACAAGAGAAGATAGTAGATCTTGAGAAATTATCAACCAAATCGAAGATGTCTCAACCCAATACTCCCCAGAGCTATCGTTGCCTGCTAAATATGGGAGAGGAAGAGTTCGAAGCGATGTTTGGGATCGAGCCTATGGAGCCTGGCCCTTCCGCCAACGACGTCCAAGATCTCAGTAAAGATAAGTACAACAACGGTAAGGGCCAAAAGAAGTGTTACCGTCGCCATACTAAGGAGCAAGCACAAAGGCTTGAGGATTTCTTCAGAACATGCCCTATGCCAGACGGCAAACAGAAAATGGAACTGAGTCAAGAGCTAGGACTTGAACCTTCGTAAATCAAGTTCTGGTTTCAAAATAAGCAAACCCAAATAAAGACTTGTCATGAGCACAACGAAGCCGAGTTTCTAAGAGTTTAAAATGAAAACCTCCAAGCGGAAAACAAGATGTATAAAGAGGCTTTTGACTCCGCCACCTACCCCAACTGCAACAGCCTCCTCCTCACCTTCGATGAAATGCATGATCTGAGGATCGAAAATGAACGTTTAAGAGGTGAGTTAGACCAGTTTATAACAGGATCGAGTTCTATTAGAATAGGGTACAAAAGGACCAATGCTACTGGATCATTATCAATACCTCCCGAGAAAGAAGGGACAGATCACCACCAAGTGGACATTGACGATAATCTTTTCGCCATAATCAACCAGTTTGATATCGGTAAAGCATCGAGGTTGTGATGCACATGCTCAGCCAGTGACCACCAGACCTTCAAAATGGCCGACGCGTTCCTAGTCCGGAATGAAGCAAACTGATTATGGAAAAGCCTGTAGATGGGGAAGAAAAATCAATCCTGAATGGATGAATATGCTTTATCTTGCATGGGATGTTGTCTTCTTTTATGAATGCCTAGAATTGGCGTGAAAGCAAGAAGTAATCATTTCCCTTTCCCCAATTAAATGCTCGAGTCTGCCACCACACCAAACTCATAGTGAATTTATTGCGTGTAAAAAGCCGCATGAACTAGAAGGGTAAAGCAGTATTGTTTCAATTTACCCTCAATTGTTCCGATTCTAAATTAGATCCCTTCTGTTTACAGGAATTTACAAATTGATCTGAAAATACAGTCATACCCAAAAATGAAATTCCCCGATTAAACAAAACTTTGGGCAGATAGATTCGTGGACATCGCCACAGAATAGACGGCTTCAAATGAGGAATATGTGAACGAAAGACCCAAACAATTTCAAAGAAGGGTAATTCTGTATCGTTCTAATTTGCTCATTCTCGTCTCGAGTTCTGAATTATTTCTCCATTCTTAATAGGGTTTGTAAACCGCCCCAAAAAATACAGTGACCTGGAATTATCCAGTACAATACAACAACACCGTGTCATCTCAAGGATTGACTCTTAAAAGGAACCTCCATGAGCGCCTGCGGTCTTGTGGACCAGATGGCATGAGGAATGACAGTGGTCCGAAACGTCCCGAGTTCGATCCCCGATGATGGAAATATTGTAAGTATTGTAAATAAATAAAACAACTTTTTCTCGCATTTCTTTTTGCAGAAAGAAATAGGAATACTCGACGAGCAATACCAAGGTCAGTATTTTGTCACGATCTTGGCCCTAATGGTGAAGTGGCCCACGAAAGTTGAAGGAAGCTCAACCCAGCGAACCTGATAAGGGGATCATGTGAGGCATTCAAAATGAAAGATAAACCAGTATCGTATCTAATTCATCATTTATAATACTGACTAATACGTCTTCTCCTCCATTGTTTGATAGGAAATGTCTAACTTGACATACCCACGGAGAAAATCCCGAGTGGTAAAACTGGTAAAGGAGTTGCGCGAAACAATCAAGGGTAACTCAGTATCGTGTCTAGTTCATCATTTCTAATACTGGCTAACATGTCTCATTCCTTTTTACAAGAAATGTTAAACTAACATCTGATACGTCAAAGAAAACAGCCCCAAGGGGCCAAGTTATGATCACCTGATGTGATCCGTCTGATGAAATAGGGGAAATCAATGGCGAACCCTGGATCGAAAAGAGGCAAAACCAGAAACAAGCTACTCCTCGACTCGGGGAATAGGCCCCCAACGTGTTTGATCCACCCACACAGCCAGGGGCAATTTCCATACTTGTATATTGTATTGCCATATTTGCATGATGTTTACACATTCCATGATTTATGCAAGACTGTTCTGCATGTTCAATTTGTCAATTTTGACTGGGGGTATAAACTATACACGATGCATCGAATGTATAGAATGGGGCATGACAGGATGATGAAAGGCAAGCCATTTCCACATACGTCCTATATTTAATCCACAGTGAGTTGAGCGGTAGACAGATTCCGCATTCTCCAAGGCAATGGATTTTCTCGCTAAAGATACGATAGTCAAAGTGAATGAGGCATTAATTCTCCATTCTAAACACTTCAGGCAACCATTGACAACCCATTTGAACGGTGATTTCATTTCATAACCCTGTCAAGAACCACCCCACACTGGGGCAAAACAGAGATAATTCCAATAATATCAGGAGGTAAATTGTTAGAAATTCTCTTGCTTGGACTAACATCAATTTTCGAGTATTTCTTTGCATGATACTCGAATTTTAATTCAAGTGCTTTAGGATGACGAAGAGCATTTATTTTCTCTATCATACACACTCATCCTTTGCCTAAACCAATTGAGCCTGCAAATTCATTCTCAAGCCTATATTGGTGATCCTTGCTCATTTCAAGGTAACGACGACACCTTCCCCTAAGGAGCAGAATTAAAGAAATTGGGCCAATAGAGAATTCTCGAATTAGCCCATTTCATATGCTAGACTTTCATGTAATGTCTAGTATCATTTGTTGAAAATCATCTTGTTGCTAAAATTCAAAATCACAAGATTGTTAAACAAAAGAAAAAGGAAAACAAGTGTAGCCTAAAGAAAATGGGCCCGCTGTCGCGACCTAAAATTCATTTTTAGGTTAACGGATTATCAGGTTAATCAGATTAACTAACCTAACGCGGATCCTCCCAAGCCCTACCGAATCGCAACTTTGGTTTTTGTTTAAATGATTTTTAATTTTGGAATCGCCACTAATCGTTTTTGGTAGGTCGATTAGAAACCTAAATAAATTAGCGGGAGAACTAATTTATTTCTACGAACCAGAGATTATGAATTCGGGGACTTGGTTACGTTAGATTACTCAACGCCCTTTCGGTACCAATTTCATGAAAAATCATTTGGGATGATAAAATTTGGATCAAACTGACCAGAAGGGTAAAATGGTCATTTTTCAATGATCGGGGAGTGAAAACAAGTTAAACCAGTTGAATGTGATCGTTCCTTATTTTCCACAATTTCTGAGAATTTTTCGAAATTTTTCGAGACAATTTGCCCATAAGGGGCAAAATCGTCATTTTGGAAAGATCGGGATGGCAATTCACCGAAGATAGGATTGGTCAGTCGAAATGACCCATTTCCTAATTTTCTGAGATTTTTCTGAATTTTTCAGAGTTTTTCTTTATTTGTTTATTATTTAATAGTGGTTTTAGTGAAAACATGCTTTAAAATATGATAAAATCCAATTTTAATTAAGAAAATGATTTTTCGAAGTCTTAATTTATATTAGATGTTATTTATAGCATACAATGAGGTTCTTGATATGTTTAAGCATAAGAATTGACATGAATTAAATTAAAGCGAAAGATGAACAAAAATAAAAAAAATGTGCAAACAATATAATAACAAAACAATAACTAAAACATGATAATTAACGCAAACATAATTAGACACGTTAGAACAAATAGATATGCAAGTTAATATTCAAACAGGAATAAGGGACGCTCACAGAGTTTCTTGCACTGGAGGGTCTCGCACTGCTCTTTCATGCATTATTGAGGGCAGTTTCATGTGCCATCTTCACGGTCCGCAGCCCTCCAACTCAGTTTGCCCCAGCTAAACCTCTTCGGCCTGCCTTTCTTCAGTCCAATCCTGAAGACAAATCCCTCTACTCTGGTGGAGTCTCCTCCTCCAGGCAAATCTCAACTCAAAAGTGATTCAATAGCAATTCAATGTGGTAGCATGCATGCACAATAGTTGTCGCCCCAATAACAAGGATACTATGTTGTTAAGCATCAAGGAAAATATTGCAATCGATTGCTTTCTTCATGACAGAAGTCTGACTGGGTAGCTTCTATTTCACGATTGCCAAAGAAATAATTGGTTTCAATCTTGGGTATGTCAAGTTCCTTCCTAGTACAGCAATGATCTCCAGACCAATCTATTGCTTAAATCGGATTAGTTATATGACAGGTAGCTCATCGTAAGAGATGCCATCTTCACTTCCACATTTATTTTAGGTCATTTTTAAGCTCTAGCACGTTTTGACAAAGCCCCCTTGACCATCGGAACGAGGCGATCGTTGTCATCCGTGACGGTAACATAGAACAGCACATAGATGGAGACACTCAACAAAGCTAGTACCAATGTAAGGATAAAACCTTTCATCGAACTTGGAGAACTTCATGGAATCTATATGGATCGATTTAGGCACCGTGGCATCGATCAGGGCATCGACACTACCAAACCCGCAAGACTCGACCATTCTCGTCTGATCTTCCGAAATCGCTTGAAGGGGTAGAGATTGCAAGGGATGAAGAATCCAATGCAGATTCAAGGTGGTGATGTTGCTTTGACTCCGAGACGATTAGTTTCAAGATTTCCCGATTCGCCAAACGCCTCGCACATTCCATAGTTTCCCCGAAAACTCTGATATGGATCAGCAGTTAATCAAAACTTGTGAAGCTAACTCAGTAGTTGGCACTAAAATGGCAACTCGAGGGCTTCGTGAGAAGGATTTGCTAAGTCCTTGCAGCTCTTCTTGCTTAAGACATTGGACTTTGCCCGATCATACTTCAACTTTTCGGATCGGCTCGCGAAGGATGGACTTGCGGATCAGCGACTTGTGGTACGGCCAGTACAATAGGACTTCTTGGACCTTGCGATGATGGCTCTCGATTCGACCAGTGCGCTCGTGGCTGAAATTTCTACACGGGTTAGAGCAGCGTCGAATAGAAGAAAAGCGATATCGGGCAAAGGACCGAAGTAGCTCGAACAGGAGGAACTATTGGAGCGACGTCGGGAATCAATAGGTTGGTGTCGAACAGGGTCTCGTCGAGAACGATCATAGAATGGAATTGAACTCAGCTCGGGGAGGTCATCGGTCACCGCTCCCTTGGTAGCTTCGCAGGAAGACCTCTATGACCCTCCTCTTCCCGCTTTTTCGCAAGATCCTCCCGTATTATTTGCACACACTAAGACATTAAAATCCCACGACCAGTTGGTCAGAATCTAATTGAAACCATGATCCCCAGGTCCCGTAAACGTGAGGAAAATTTTTAATCCATTCCCGTTGGTCCGAAATCCCCCCTCCATCGTCAAAGCATGACCATCATTCAACCGATCTTTCACCCCCTTACTATATTATTATTTTTTTCGGTGCCTTCTTTCTTTTTTAATGCTGCTTCCACTTTCGGTTTTGAGAACGAGTGGAGAATACTTTATGTCAACTTTTATTATGCTTTCTTCTTTATCATCATGGCCGTGTGTGAGAGTTGAGTGGCATTTCTATCGTCGACCTGAAACTGAGGGACCAGCGAGACCATCAGATATTCGGCGATTTGCAACAACAGATTCCCCTAGCACGTCATGGAGGCCCCTCTCTTTTTTCATTCTTTTTCTCTGTCCCTTATCATGGTGTCTCGCCTATTTTTTCAACTTTTTTTTTATGGGTCCAAACCCACAGTGAAAGGCAGACCCCAAGAAAGAAACTCCTCTTTCGGTGCCCCAAAAGCCGTGTGCATCATGAGTTAGGTCCACCCACTATCAAAGTAGGAACCTCACTGCGGTGTAAGAAGTGCAGCAATATATTCAGCAGTTTCTTATGCGAATTTGTAATCTTCCCAGCATACAGGGCGGCAGGGGCAAGAAAATTTCGGTTAAGATCTCCACAAGCACCGAGAGTTGAACCCATGTTCTTAATTATCGTGCTCATCACTGTCTTGAGGTTCTTCTTCAGAACTCCATAGAGCTAAAATGTTTGTCTTGTAGTCACACGAAGTATTCCAGTTCCAAACTGATCAGCAAGATCATCCATGACCAAATAAAGTTGGTTGGGAACTTTTCCAAAAGATTTCTTCGTACGAAGCATGACCATGTTGGTCTTTTTAATTTCTTTTTCTTCCTCTGGACTCATGCCATCGGTAGTATCGAGATTCCATTAGGAGAGAGAGAGAAAAGTATCTTTAGTGAAATGACGACTGTAGTTCAACCGAAAGCATTTGGAATTTTCTTTGACTCCCACGATGCCCCCATTTTTCTTTTAGCTTTATTGATTCTCACCCCTCTCCACCTGTTTTTCAACCACCTCATTCGATAAACTAGCCAACTCTTTCGCCACTCTGTCCAGCTTCTCGTCAAAACCCTTCGGTCCAAGTGTATACCACCTCGACTTGTGATAGCTCCTCGGACAAACGCAGAGAGATACCTAAATTTGACCATGCACACTTGCATTCTCTCATGCGAGCAACTGCCGTTCTGCATAGCTCTATTTTCCAATTATCACTCAATAGCGACAGCTTATACTCTTGAAGTGGCCATGACTAATTGCGAGTAATGAGCTGTTGTCCAAATCAAAGAAGTGATGTCATTTCTTCAAGCCTTCATTTTTAACAGCTTCTTCTAATTTCCGCTACGGGTGAGGTTCTTGAGGACTTTGCAGCAGATGGGCCGTTGTACTGTGTGAATTAGGCCAAGACAAAAATTTGGGCTATTAGAGGACAATGTCACGACTCCAGAAATGCGAAAATTAAAAATTAAAGAACCAAAAATGGAATTTCTACGATTTTTTTTTTCAATTAGTCTAGAGATGGGTTTACTAAATTAATTCCCATTTCCAGATTAATTTTTATGGAGTTCCTTTGACCAAAAAGAAGAGAAAATTTAAAAAAAATACTAACTATCTTTCCATATTTTTGTGGCATCAAATGCCATTTTCTACTTTTATTTTTCTAATTTCTGAAAAACATTAAAAATGCGAAAAAATATGAAAATTATTTTTTGTTCAAAAATGATTGCTTAGGCTTGGCAAAGGCTTCCAAAGTTGATTTTACAATTTTCTCATTTTTTATGGATTTTTCTATTGATTTTCGAAAATAAAAATACCGAAAAATATTGAAAATATGGAAAATCATTTTTTGGTCAAAATTGATTCCCTAGGCTTGGCCAAGGTCCCTAAAGTTGATTTTTAAATTTTATAAATTTTTATGGATTTTCTATTAATTTTAAAAGAGAAAATGAAAAATCAGGTGTCAACAGCTGCCCCTCTTTGAAAGAAAACTCGGTAGAGATTCATTTCAAAGACGATATGACATCTGAATCCTAATCGACTCAACACAAGAAAATACAAAGAGTCGTGACATTCGATCTCCAATACTCTCGGTGTAAGCTCTGATTCAGACCCAGTTTGAGGAGGCTTTCATGCAGTAAGGGAGAAACAAAGATGAGAGTTTACCTGGCACTTACCTGCTCGTTGTATGGTGGCCGCCTGACACGCATGATCTACTGAAAATGGAGCGAGAACCTAAGGATTCGTCATAAGAAAACCTTAGGATGGTTGAACTTGGACCCGTATAGTAGGTCAACCCATGGTAGATTCCCAATGAAAGGATTCTACTGATTAAAGTTTGACCCGTATGGTAGGTCACCCCCATGGTAGATTCCTAATGAAAGGATTCTACTGATTAAAATTTGACCCGTATGGTAGGTCACCCCATGGTAGATTCCTAATGAAAGGATTCTACTGATTGAAATTCTGATTGAAATTTGACCCGTATGGTAGGTCACCCCATGGTAGATTCCTAATGAAAGGATTCTACTGATTGAAATTTGACCCGTATGGTAGGCCACCCCATGGTTGCCTGTAAGAAGGACTTTGGTGCCTGTAAGAAGGACTTTTGGTTGCCTGTAAGAAGGACTTTGGTGACTGTAAGAAGGACTTTTGGTTGCCTGTAAGAAAGACTTTGGTGCCTGTAAGAAGGACTTTTGGGTGCCTGTAAGAAGGGCTTGAAATAGACCATTCCGTATTGGGGTTTCCAATGGAAGGGTTCCAGAGATGGCATTTTGCCTAATTGCTGCCTGCTTTTCAGGACTTTGAAGATGGACTATTCCATATCGGGGTTTCTGATGGAAGGTTCCAGAGACGGCATTTTCACCTGATTGGTGCCTGCTTTTCAGGACTTGAAAATGGGCCTTGCAGTATTGGGGTTTCCAATGGAAGGTTCCGGAGACGGCATTTTCACCTGCTTGGTGCCTGCTTTTTAGGACTTGAAAATGGACCATTCCGTATCGGGGTTTCCGATGGAAGGGTTCTAGAGATGGCATTTCGCCTGATTGGTGCCTGCTTTTCAGGACTTGAAAATGGACCATTCCGTATCGGGGTTTCCGATGGAAGGGTTCTAGAGATGGCATTTCGCCTGACTGGTGCCTGCTTTTCAGGACTTTGAAGATGGACCGTTTCATATTGGGGTTCCCATTGGAAGGTCTCCAGAGATGGCATTTCGCCTGAAGTTGAGGCCATATTGCCTTCTTGCGCAGATGAGGTCTTTGAGAAATGAAGATGTACCGCCTTCTGATGCAGGTAAAGTCTTCGAGGATAGGAGGCCGTGCTGCATTTTTTGTGCAAGCGAGGCATATTGAGATTAAGATCACGAGAGTTGGTCAATCATGATTTGATAAAGTTTGAAAACACGAGATTATATCAATCGTGAGCTGATGAAGATTTCATGAGCGCATGTTGATCATGAGTCACAAGGATTCAGAAGACTTACCTGGATCTTCTGACTTAATGATCGAGGCATAGACAGACTGATTGTATCATGTCTGCTTGCTCACTGAATGACCTTATGTGCTACAATGGATTTGAGCACCCAGACAATCATCAAAATTGAAAAGTTCAGGTTGACGATATACTCACCTGAAAATGCTTGGCAAGCATTAGTCAACAGGGCTTGTCTATTCAATAGCCCTTGGATGAATTTCGAGACCTCGGAGGGTAACTCGACTATCAGGAACGCACTACCTATCAGACAATGTCAGAGGTAACATGTGCAAGTATTTTTATCAATGAGTTCATCGGTTCATGCAAAACCATTTAGTTGAGTTTGCAATGATTAAAACCACATGTGTATGCTCATAATGTGGATCATGCATGACTATTCTGTCGAGTTTGCATTTCCAATTCTGTCTAAGGAGGTTATCATGTCATGAATACCTCGAATGTAACCTGAATGGGGACTTCAGTCCGAAATGGCTTTCTCTCACTCTCGAGAAAGGCTGTTTATCCTGATTGTAGGATTTGAAAAGAAATCACTCAACCTTACCATCATCGCATTCAGCGAGGGTCTGAGTAATCTCGCAATTGATACGATCAAGTCGATCTGGAGATCTTGATTAGGACCATAATGTGGGCTGGATCAAAGGCTTATCAAAGGGGACTCATTTCGAGTCAAGGCCATTGACAAAAGAGTCTTCATCATCTGCTCCGGGTTTACAAGTCAAGAACCCTGCAAAATGAGAGAGAAATAATCTTGCTCGAACTTCTTCGAGCGATTCTTAAAGTCATTCAACTCTTACATTAATTCAAGTGCTCTAATCAGAAGAGACTTTCAAGGGTCGTAACGTAGGTCGGGATTTGGGTATGAGAAACGAAGGGCTCCTTTTGGCTCAGAAAAACATATGAGAAGGGCTTGGTGTTGGTGATCACTGCAGTTTTGTCACCGATCTTTGACCTTCCTGAATTTGTCTTCAATGAATACCACCATTGGCTGAGGGGTGGTAGTTATTTTACACTTTGCAAACTGACTTCTTTAGGGATCCTTTTTCGGGAATTCTCAAAATGTATGTTCGAAGTCAGAAGTTCATTACAGATATATGAGATTGGCCTTGCTTTTGATAGGCACTTTGCTCTTTCTGCCCGAGATTCTTTAGAGTAGCCTTTGCTTTTCTTACTCCCGACTCCCTTTTATTTGGAAGCAGGCCCATTTTCTTTAGGCTACACTTGTTTTTGTTTTTCTTTTGTTTAACAATCTTGTGATTTTGAATTTTAGCAACAAGATGATTTTCAACAAATGATACTAGACATTGCATGAAAGTCTAGCATATGAAATGGGCTAATTCGAGAATTCTCTATTGGCCCAATTTCTTCAATTCTGTTCCTTGGGGGAAGGTGTCGTCATTACCTTGAAATGAGCAAGGATCACCAACATGGGCTTGAGAAATGAATTTGCAGGCTCAATTGGGTTATGCAAAGGATGAGTATGTAGGATAGAGAAAATAAATGCTCTTCATCATCCTAAAGCACTTGAATTAAAATTCGAGTATCATGCAAAGAAACACTCGAAGATTGATGTTAGTCCAAGCAAGAAAATTTCTAACCATGTACCTTGTGCTATTACTGGGACTACCTTCATTTGGCCCCAATGAGGGGTGGTTCTCAACAGGGATTATGAAATGAAATCACCGCTCAAATAGGTTATCAATGATCACCTGTCGTATTTAGGATAGAGAAATGAATGCCTCCTTCCTTTCGGTATCGTACCTTCTGCGAGAAAACCCATTGCCTTGGGGAGTGCGGCACCTGTTTAACACACAACTCACTGTGGATGTAGGACGTGTATGGGAAGGGATTGCCTTTCATCATTCTGTCATGCCCCATTCTACACATTCGATGCATCATGTGCAGTTTATGCCCCAAGTCAGAATTGGCAAATTAAACATGCAGAAGAGTCATACATGAATCATGGCATGTGTAAATGCAACGCAGATTAGCAGTTTTCAGCCTCACACGCATCTACTAAAAATGCAAGTATGGAAGAAAATGAGTGAATTGGAATTGCCCTTGGATATGTGGGCAGATCGAGCGAATTGGGAGTCCACTCCTTAAGTCGAGAAATGGCCCGTATCTGAGTTTGCCCGTGCACAGCATTTGGGCCTTTTCAATATTAAAAACTGTCATGGTTGTCAATCGAACGCCCTTTTTCCAATTGAGGGTAGCCGTCAATTTGCCCCAATTTGATCAGAATGGATCTCTTCAGATGATCATAATTTTACTATTTGGGATTGTCTCCTTCAACATGTTAAATGTTAGTGTAAATATTTCCTGTAAAAAGGAAAGGAGAAGTGTTAGCCGGTATTAGAAGGAATAAATTGGAACGATACTGATTTACCCTTCATCTTGAATGTTTTGCACGACCCCTTTATTAGCTTCGCTGGCTCGAGTTCCCCTCGACGTTCCTTGTACACTTCACCATCAGGGTTAAGGCTATGGCCAAGTATTGACTTCGGTTTCATTTGTCGAGTATTCTTGCTTTTTCTTGCAAAAAGAAATGTGCAAAAGGTTGTATTATTCATTTACAATACTTACAACATTTCCATCCTCGAGGATCGAACTCGGGATGTTTCGGACCACTGTCATTCCCCATGCCATCCGGTCCATTGGACCGTAGGCGTTCGTGGATGTTCGCTTTTAAAGGTTAATCTTCGAGATGACATGGTCTTAGGCCATTTTGCGTTACGGTGCTTTTCGAGGCAATTTACAATCCCTGTTAAGAATGGGAGGAAATAATTCAGAACTCGAGACGATCATGGGTAAATTGGAATGATACAAAATTACCCCTCTCTTCCCTATTTGCAGCCGTCCATCCAGTAGCAATGTCCGCGGATTGATTTGCCCCCAGTTTCATTTAACGAGAAGATTTCGCATTTGGACATGATTGTATTCTTGGGGCCATTTGCAAATTCCTGAAAATGCAGGGGATTCAATTTAAAACTTGGAGCAATTTGAGGGTAAATTGAAACGATACGGATTTACCCTTCAGGTTTACGCAGATTTTTACTCGCTATCAATTCGTCGCGAGGTTGGTGAGGTGGCTAATCCGAGCATTTAATAGGGGGAAGTCGGATCATTACTCTTTGCTTTTACATATTACAAAAGCAGAAAAACACATCACGCAAGGGAATCAAACACATTCACTCATTCAGGATTGATTCTGCTTCCTTCGCAGGCTCTCCCATGATCAGCTGGCTTCGTTCCAGATCTAGAATGCATCGGCCATGTTGAAGGAATCGTGATCCCAGCTTCGAAATACAGACTCCCTGTGCATATTACAGTCCCAGTGCTTCATCAACATTAAACTGGTTGATCATGGCGGTGAGTTCATCCTCAATGCCGCTTGCCTGGTGGTGATACATCTCCCCTTCCCCGGGAGGTATTGATGCTGATCCAGTAGCATTAGTCTTTTTGTACCCTGCTCCAACAGAACTCGATTCTGTTATAAATTGGTCTAACTCGCTTCTCAAACACGCATTTTCAATCCTCAGATCATGCATTTCATCGAAGGCGAGGAGGAGGCTGTTGCAGTTAGGGTAGGTGGCGGAGTCAAAAGCCTCTTTATACATCTTGTTTTCCGCTCGGAGGTTTTCATTTTCAACTCTTAGAAACTCGGCTTCGTTGTGCTCATGACGAGTCTTCATTCGGGTTCGCCTATTTTGAAACCAGAACTTGATTTGTGAAGGTTCAAGTCCTAGCTCTTGACTTAGTTCCATTTTCTGTTTGCCATCTGGCATAGGACATGTTCTGAAGAAATCCTCAAGCCTTTGTACTTGCTCCTTAGTATGACGACGGTAACGCTTCTTTTGACTCTTACCGTTGTTGTCCTTATCTTTACTGAGATCTTGGACGTCGTCGGCGGAAGGGCCAGGCTCCATAGGCTCGATCCCAAACATGGTTTCGAACTCTTCCTCTCCCATATTCAGCAGGCAACGATAGCTTTCGGAAGTATTGGGTTGAGACATCTTCGATTTGGTCGATGATTTCTCAAGGTTTACTATATCTTTCTGTATTTTCACTCTCTCTGAACCGTGTATGCTTTAAAACTCTCTTCAACGTATGAATAAAGATTATCAGGAGGAGGTCTCTTTTAAAATTTGGCGTCGTCTTAGCATATGTATCGCTTCTCCCGAGAGTTCTGTCTTTCTCAACCTTTCCTGCGTGTTTCTTGCTTGGCTCGTCTTTTCTCATCTCTTCATAGTGGTAGGGTCCCTATCAACGTCTCTACCGTCGATTTGCTGGCGTGTTCTCCTATAAAAACGAATCTCATTTTCCTTGTCTCCCACCCAAGTCACCTTTCTTTCTTCTTTTTCAAAGTTGTGTCATCCCGTCAAACTTTTGGTAGAGATGTCGGATTTACTTGGCTCGAATTTGGAGACGAGTAGCGGAGGTGATACTGATAGGGAATGGTAGACAGGAAAATCTGGCCAGTAGAGACTTTCACTGCAAAAATGAAAGGGAATGCGGCAGTATATGTTCTTCATATTTTTAGAAAAATTGGAACGATACTGTTTTACCCTTGTATGTACTTCCATTGAATTTGAATTGAGGAAGTTCCTTCATTTGGATTGGATTGGATTGCATGTCCCGAGTTGCCCTTCACTTTGAGCTTGCCACATAAGTGCTTTGCTTAGTTGGGCCTTGTTTTCTTTCGAGTTGCTTTGGACCATCATCATTTTTTTATGCCATCGGGTTCGTGGACCGGAGGGTTCCTTTAATTTAAAGGTTACCTTCAAGGCAAATGAGTCCTATCGCATTCCATTGGGTCATTTCATTTTGCGACACTCTTGAGACAATTTGCAATCCCCTGGGTGAGAATGGAACAAATCCAATTTAGCATTTTGTGAAGATTGAGGGTAAATTGGAACGACACACAGTTACCCGTCTTCGAGCTCGCCTGGGCTTTTCACTTGAAATTTCCCTACGTGAGGCCATTCAACATTTCTCATTATCGCAGTCAGCGACGTTGCCACAAATTGATCCGCCCTGAGTCTAGCATAAAAAGGGATTCACGCACTCGACAGGATAAAAAAACAAATTACCCCATGCCCCTGAATTAAATCTAGACATCTAGAAAGCTGGAAATATCACACGTAGGGGAATTAAGCATGAAATGAAAGGTGCACTTGTTCAAGGTCAGTTCTGCCTCTCCTGCGGCTCTTCGATAATCAGCTAGTCTCATGCTGATTCAGGCATGGATGACCGATGTTTGAGAGTCCCTAATCACTGGCTTCCGATCATGGCTTCGGATGTCTGCCAACCTTAAACTGGTTGACCAGGGCAGTAAGCTCATCATCTGGGTAATCTCTTGAACCTTCCAGCAACTGATGCTCGAATTGGGCATTATTGTTGGCAAATGCTGGCGGTAGATTTCTCATTCTGTCCTCGCCATGAGCAATTTGACTTCTCAAGCTGAAGTCTTCATCATTACTCCAGAAAGTGTGGAGATCACTAACTGTCCTGCTGCCAAGAACTCCTTCCATTCGAGGATTAGAGAAGTGGAAGTGCTCAGGATAATTTCTTGTCTGATTCTCTGGCTGCGCAGGCGCGCTGATCATGGGATGAATTCTAGCCACGGGTTGGTGCTCAGACCAAAGAGTCTGAATACACTGCCCCTGCGGACTATACTCTTGAAGAGCATTAGGGTGATTCTGGGGGATACTTTGATTAACGCCTGGAGGATTGATGGCACGGCTACTGGCTAGGTTGATAATGAGAAGTGGCTCCCCCCATGCTAACCTGCGGAACTTATGGTGGCGAGGAGACTCGACATTCAGGCTTGGATCAGTCCCGCCTTGGCTTTCTTGATTCTGAGCTGCATTGTGTTCTCTCACCCTTTTTCTGTACTTCTGAAGATGACTCGAAACATTTGCTTTAGTGAGTCCCTCTACGTTCATAATTTCCAGTATATGTTGCGGCCGTGCCGAATTGATTCCTACCTGCTGAACTGCATTAACAAACATACGATGCAGCTCGGGAGACCAACTCATCTTCTTTCTCCAGTTGCTTGGAACAAAATTGAAGGCTTGATGCTTGTTCTCATGGTCGTGCAATTGCTTCCTTACCACGTGCTGCCATATGTTTTGAAGCATCTAAACCCTAACTGGTTTCGTTACGACGTCTTGGGCCACATTTAAGACAGCCTTCATTATGGCTTGCTGATCATCGCTTGCCGATATTACGAGGACTGCATGTTTAATTTAGAATTGATGACTTCTAAGAGAGTGAAAACATCCATGTCAATCCCTACCATGGCGGTGAAGACGATATCAAACTGGTCACCACTCCTCCGTAATATCTCTAAGGCCTCTGTCACCTTTGCTTGAGATACAACCTTATACCGGCATTTTCTTAATACGGTAACAATGATTGACAGAGAGACTGGATTACCGTCAATGGCCATGACCAGTAGACCCTCAGGGTAAGGAACTTCATCAGCTTTGACTAGGGTTGAACATGCGCCCGTTCCCCTAATGCTTGACATATTTCTAGATCTAGGACTGTCGATTCGAGACCGCCTCAGGATGTCTTCTCGGACTTGAGGGATCACGGGATCGTTGATGGCTTCTCGTAACAGGCTTTGAAAGCCAATGCTTTGATGGTGAAGGATTTGAATTCCTCTCCCACGAGAACTCCTTCCTCTCTATCTTTCTCCTGCGAGTTCGTGCAGATGAACCCTCACTATCAAATGAGGACAAATTCTTTCTCTGGCAATAGCAACGGCTTCCCCCTTCACGGGCAGTGCTATTAGATTTACCGAGGGGAAAATCTGACATTCAACTTTTGATCAAAGGGGAAATCCTCGTTTATCGCTCAGTTTGTCTTCTTCTTTCTTTTCGCGGTAGAGGGCCCCTATCAAGATTTCCACCGTCGATTTATTGGCGGGTCCTCCAATGAAGACAAGTAATATCTCTCTTTCTGCCAAGAATTTCTTTGTCCCCCACTCAGCTCGTCTTTTCGTTCTTTCTTTTTTTTCAAAGCGGTGGAGTCCCGTCAGCTTTTCCACAGAGACGTCAGGTTTGTTCGGCTCGAGGTTGCCACTTGACTGGAATTTGAGCCACCGGGGGTGTTGCCGATAGAGAATGGTAGATAGGAAAACCTATAAGGACTGCCCTTGTGAAATCAGTATTTAAATTGAAGCAGATTACCTTCGCATTCCGCTCATCTGCCTCACCTCTCTCCCCCTTTCTTTCGTATTCTGCTTTCAAAAATGGCCAATTCTCCTAACCACACCTTATCCGCCGAAGTCCTGGCTGGGTGGGAGAGACTCTACAATCTTCTTGGTAGAGGTTACGCTTATGTAGCCAAAAACTCTACCGTTGAGGCTGAAATCCTCGGTTTATTCAGGACCGTGGACGCTGCTTCTGTTGAGGGTACCCAACTGGGAAAGGAGTATCGAAACTTCTCGACCCTCTTCATCAATTTTCTAGCTGCCTATAACCGTGCTTATGAGACGGTCCTTGTGACTGCCGTCGTGAAAGCTCGTTACCGAGACCGACGCGAGCGTCTGGAAACAGTCACATTTGTGGCTGATAATCACAAGAAGGCCCTCAAGTTTGCCAACGATCAGCTTTCGTGGCTGGTTCGTGAGAGGGGAAAGTTGGTGGACCGTCTGGCCTTGGTCCGAACTTACGCCGAACACGAGCCGGGCAATATTGTGATGAGGTGCAAATGCGGTTGGCTGCAGGAGAGACTTGATGACATTACGGCAGACATTGCTTTCGAGAGGGCGGCGATTCCGGACCTGGAGTTTGCCATTGAGCATTACGAGGCCACTATGGCCCAGGTTAAAGAGAAGTGCGATCGCCTCTTCTTTAGGCTCGCGGAGCTTGATCCCGAGAGCGCCCGGTGCATCCAGAGCATCAACTGTTTGGAGAGTCAGTTGAGCTCTTTCGTAATGGTTATCAGGGCCCAGTTTGGCTTTACCTTTCCTCCCCAGTGAGTTGTTGTAAGGTTTGTTGGTGAATGGAATGAAGAGAAAGTTTCACGTGTTTGTGCTTTTCATTTTCCTGCCATTTCTTCGCCCATATAGCATGATAGGACGATTCACGGTACTGAAAACGTTGAGGCTTAACACTCTTCTTGGTGTTCTTGTTATCTGCTGCCGGCGATGATATCAAGGACATTGACGAAGGGTTCGGTGGCGGCCCCCACCGGTCATAGCGCCGTGAGTCAGTCGTGTGAATTATTGCAAATCGACTACTCGATTAGTGCTCCAATAAACAAACCAGGCTGCCCGTTGCGTGCCCCACTTTACTCCTGCCTATCTCTTTCGGCGTCCACTTGAATGTGTCGGTCGCCTGTAGCGTTGGGAGAAATGATTGCGGGCCATGCTCGGTAATAAAATACTGGTCCTCCAAATTCTTCCACGTGTTTTGAATCCGAGGAATGTAAAAAGGCAAGCCTTTGTTCAATTTAATCAGAAAGGCGTCGCAAGGTCGGGTTCATAATCTTTCCCCATGGGTTCTGATTACACAGTCTCGGCTTTCTCAACAAAAATACATAAACCCTTCTAATACATTAAAATGTCCCCAGACCCGATCTGGATAAATTTACAGCCCCATCAAAATACAAAGCTTGTACATGTTGACTTATTGACACGATTCTGTCTCCGGGAGAATTGGCCTCTTCATATGCCCCTAGGGTTAACGATTTCTTCGCTTGCCCCCTGATTGTTATCACCAACGAGCCCGATTTTTCTCCACCCCGGGTACCTATAATCCCCTGCAAAAGTAAAGAAAATAATCAGTATGTGATCCAATAGGGGTCGGCCCATGATTCCTACACTAGTCCAATTTTAATTTTCAATTTTAGAGAAAAATTTCTTAGAAAAACATGGGTGAATTTCTCAAAAAGCATTTTCTCGCAAATTTTCACAATTTGGAAAATGTGATAAAATCTCTTAAAATTTAGCAAATTTCCCGAAGGGATTTTCCTTTTATCAGAATGAATTTTTAAGAATAAATTTGTCAAGAAAATCTCATTTCTATTGAAGTAGGAAAATGTGACAAAATTTTTTATTGGTCAACAAAATTCCCTAAAATGACTTTTCGCATTCATTTTTGAAAAATAGGACACCAATTTAATTTTTAATTTCTTTTGAAAAATGACGATGATATCAAATTCAAAATCTAACTGACCCCTAACATGGACCAACCAAAAATAAATACAAGATGAAGTTAGAAAACTTACTTTCACCGTCAAAAATACCATGTAAGTCACATAGACATGCACATGAATCGTGAGTTTAAATCTTAGCCTATCTACTCTAAAGGCTGACAAATTGAAGCGAAAGACTTACGGCAAGGCGAAAATCTCGCGCACATAATCAAGATTAGCCGTGATCCTCTACGACGTAATCAGGATTAGCCGGGCCTTCCCACTTCGGCTGCTCGAGCTAAAAATTAAAACCACTGCTTTGGTAATCTTACCAAGCCTGAGGCCTAACTTTTAAACTCATTTTTGAAAAGAGGTTCGTGATTGAATCTGGGCTAACTTTCGACGTGATCTCACGCCGAACGCTAAAACCAAATCACAATACCATCCTAAAACTAGTGGCCCAGGTCCGACCACAGGACGTGTGTGATGTAGTGCTAAAACAATTAAACATGCACAACAATTAATATACAAACACCGCTTCAAAAATGTGCGAAAATTAAATTCATATTCCCTCACTCCAAACCTGCAAAACAAAGGGTTAACCAAACACTCCACCCCTTATAACTCCCATTTGCAAAACCATTTAACACCTAAATTATCAGAATTCACCCAATTCAAATCAAATGGAATTTTCATGCAATTTCTTGGCCTAAGTCCTTTATGTTCTTAAATTTTTCAAAACTTAAGAACAACTCCCTAGTGGAGTCGCCAAGCTGTCGCGACCTAAAATTCATTTTTAGGTTAACGGATTATCAGGTTAATCAGATTAACTAACCTAACGCGGACCCTCCCAAGCCCTACCGAATCGCAACTTTGGTTTTTGTTTAAATGATTTTTAATTTTGGAATCGCCACTAATCGTTTTTGGTAGGTCGATTAGAAACCTAAATAAATTAGCGGGAGAACTAATTTATTTCTACGAACCAGAGATTATGAATTCGGGGACTTGGTTACGTTAGATTACTCAACGCCCTTTTGGTACCAATTTCATGAAAAATCATTTGGGATGATAAAATTTGGATCAAACTGACCAGAAGGGTAAAATGGTCATTTTTCAATGATCGGGGAGTGAAAACAGGTTAAACCAGTTGAATGTGATCGTTCCTTATTTTCCACAATTTCTGAGAATTTTTCGAAATTTTTCGAGACAATTTGCCCATAAGGGGCAAAATCGTCATTTTGGAAAGATCGGGATGGCAATTCACCGAAGATAGGATTGGTCAGTCGAAATGACCCATTTCCTAATTTTCTGAGATTTTTCTGAATTTTTCAGAGTTTTTCTTTATTTGTTTATTATTTAATAGTGGTTTTAGTGAAAACATGCTTTAAAATATGATAAAATCCAATTTTAATTAAGAAAATGATTTTTCGAAGTCTTAATTTATATTAGATGTTATTTATAGCATACAATGAGGTTCTTGATATGTTTAAGCATAAGAATTGACATGAATTAAATTAAAGCGAAAGATGAACAATCGACTCAAGGTGGTGATGTTGCTTCGACTCCGAGACGATTAGTTTCAAGATTTCCCGATTCGCCAAACGCCTCGCACATTCCATAGTTTCCCCGAAAACTGTGATATGGATCAGCAGTTAATCAAAACTTGTGAAGCTAACTCAGTAGTTGGCACTAAAATGGAAACTCGAGGGCTTTGTGAGAAGGATTTGCTAAGTCCTTGCAACTCTTCTTGCTTAAGACATTGGACTTTGCCCGATCATACTTCAACTTTTCGGATCGGCTCGCGAAGGATGGACTTGCGGATCAGCGACTTGTGGTACGGCCAGTACAATAGGACTTCTTGGACATGGCGATGATGGCTCTCGATTCGACCAGTGCGCTCGTGGCTGAAATTTCTACACGGGTTGGAGCAGCGTCGAATAGAAGAAAAGCGATATCGGGCAAAGGACCGAAGTAGCTCGAACAGGAGGAACTATTGGAGCGACGTCGAGAATCAATAGGTTGGTGTCGAACAGGGTCTCGTCGAGAACGATCATAGAATGGAATTCAACTCAGCTCGAGGAGGTCATCGGTCACCGCTCCCTTGGTAGCTTCGCAGGAAAACCTCTATGACCCTCCTCTTCCCGCTTTTTCGCAAGATCCTCCCGTATTATTTGCACACACTAAGACATTAAAATCCCACGACCAGTTGGTCAGAATCTAATTGAAACCATGATCCCCAGGTCCCGTAAACGTGAGGAAAATTTTTAATCCATTCCCGTTGGTCCGAAATCCCCCCTCCATCGTCAAAGCATGACCATCATTCAACCGATCTTTCACCCCCTTACTATATTATTATTTTTTTCGGTGCCTTCTTTCTTTTTTAATGCTGCTTCCACTTTCGGTTTTGAGAACGAGTGGAGAATACTTTATGTCAACTTTTATTATGCTTTCTTCTTTATCATCATGGCCGTGTGTGAGAGTTGAGTGGCATTTCTATCGTCGACCTGAAACTGAGGGACCAGCGAGACCATCAGATATTCGGCGATTTGCAACAACAGATTCCCCTAGCACGTCATGGAGGCCCCTCTCTTTTTTCATTCTTTTTCTCTGTCCCTTATCATGGTGTCTCGCCTATTTTTTCAACTTTTTTTTTATGGGTCCAAACCCACAGTGAAAGGCAGACCCCAAGAAAGAAACTCCCCTTTCGGTGCCCCAAAAGCCGTGTGCATCATGAGTTGGGTCCACCCACTATCAAAGTAGGAACCTCACTGCGGTGTAAGAAGTGCAGCAATATATTCAGCAGTTTCTTATGCGAATTTGTAATCTTCCCAGCATACAGGGCGGCAGGGGCAAGAAAATTTCGGTTAAGATCTCCACAAGCACCGAGAGTTGAACCCATGTTCTTAATTATCGTGCTCATCACTGTCTTGAGGTTCTTCTTCAGAACTCCATAGAGCTAAAATGTTTGTCTTGTAGTCACACGAAGTATTCCAGTTCCAAACTGATCAGCAAGATCATCCATGACCAAATAAAGTTGGTTGGGAACTTTTCCAAAAGATTTCTTCGTACGAAGCATGACCATGTTGGTCTTTTTAATTTCTTTTTCTTCCTCTGGACTCATGCCATCGGTAGTATCGAGATTCCATTAGGAGAGAGAGAGAAAAGTATCTTTAGTGAAATGACGACTGTAGTTCAACCGAAAGCATTTGGAATTTTCTTTGACTCCCACGATGCCCCCATTTTTCTTTTAGCTTTATTGATTCTCACCCCTCTCCACCTGTTTTTCAACCACCTCATTCGATAAACTATCCAACTCTTTCGCCACTCTATCCAGCTTCTCGTCAAAACCCTTCGGTCCAAGTGTATACCACCTCGGCTTGTGATAGCTCCTCGGACAAACGCAGAGAGATACCTAAATTTGACCATGCACACTTGCATTCTCTCATGCGAGCAACTGCCGTTCTGCATAGCTCTATTTTCCAATTATCACTCAATAGCGACAGCTTATACTCTTGAAGTGGCCATGACTAATTGCGAGTAATGAGCTGTTGTCCAAATCAAAGAAGTGATGTCATTTCTTCAAGCCTTCATTTTTAACAGCTTCTTCTAATTTCCGCTACGGGTGAGGTTCTTGAGGACTTTGCAGCAGATGGGCCGCTGTACTGTGTGAATTAGGCCAAGACAAAAATTTGGGCTATTAGAGGACAATGTCACGACTCTAGAAATGCGAAAATTAAAAATTAAAGAACCAAAAATGGAATTTCTACGATTTTTTTTTCAATTAGTCTAGAGATGGGTTTACTAAATTAATTCCCATTTCCAGATTAATTTTTATGGAGTTCCTTTGACCAAAAAGAAGAGAAAATTTAAAAAAAAATACTGACTATCTTTCCATATTTTTGTGGCATCAAATGCCATTTTCTACTTTTATTTTTCTAATTTCTGAAAAACATTAAAAATGCGAAAAAATATGAAAATTATTTTTTGTTCAAAAATGATTGCTTAGGCTTGGCAAAGGCTTCCAAAGTTGATTTTACAATTTTCTCATTTTTTATGGATTTTTCTATTGATTTTCGAAAATAAAAATACCGAAAAATATTGAAAATATGGAAAATCATTTTTTGGTCAAAATTGATTCCCTAGGCTTGGCCAAGGTCGTCAAAGTTGATTTTTAAATTTTATAAATTTTTATGGATTTTCTATTAATTTTAAAAGAGAAAATGAAAAATCAGGTGTCAACACCTGCTTCCAAACAAAAGGGAGTCAGGAGTAAGAAAAGCAAAGACTACTCCAAAGAATCTTGGGTAGAAAGAGCAAAGTGCCTATCAAAAGCAAGGCCAATGCCCATATATCTGTAATGAACTTCTGACTTCATTTTGAGAATTCCCGAAAAAGGATCCCCAAAGAAGTTAGTTTGCAAAGTGTAAAAGAACTACCACCCCTCAGCCAATAGTGGTATTCATTGAAGACAAATTCAGGAAGGTCAAAGATCGGTGACAAGACCACAATGATCACCAATACCAAGCCCTTCTCATATATTTTTCTGAGCCAAAACGAGCCCTTCGTTTCTCAGGCCCAAATCCCGACCTACGTTACGACCCTTGAAAGTCTCTTCTGATTAGAGCACTTGAATTAATGTAAGAGTTGAATGACTTTAAGCATCGCTCGAAGAAGTTCAAGCAAGATTATTTCTCTCTCATTTTGCAGGGTTCTTGACTTGTAAACCCGGAGCAGATGATGAAGACTTTTTTTGTCAATGGCCTTGACTCGAAATGAGTCCCCTTTGATAAGCCTTTGACCCAGCCCACATCATGGTCCTAATCAAAACCTCCAGATCCGCTTGATGCGATGATGGTAAGGTTGAGTGATTTCTTTTCAAATCTTGCAATCAGGATAAACAAGCCTTTCTCGAGAGTAAGAGAAAGCCCTTTTGGACTAAAGTCCACATTCAGGTTATATTCGAGGTATTCATGACATGATAACCTCTCTAGACAGAATTGGAAATGCAAACTCGACAGAATAGTCATGCATGATCCGCATTATGAGCATACACATACGGTTTTAATCATTGCAAACTCAACTGAATGGTTTTGCATGAATCGATGAACTCATTGATAAAAATGCTTGCACATGTTACCTCTGACACTGTCTGACAGGTAGTGCATTCCTGATAGTCGAGTTACCCTCCGAGGTCTCGAAATTCATCCAGAGGCTATTGAACAAACAAGCCTTCAGGTGAGTATATCTTCAGCCCAAACCTTTCAATTCTGATGATTGTTTGGTTGCTCAAATCCATTGCAGCACATAAGGTAATTCAGTGAGAAAGCAGACATGATACAATCAGTCTGTCTATGCCTCGATCATTAACTCAGAAGATCCAGGTAAGTCTTCTGAACCCTTGCGACTCATGATCAACATGCTCTCATGAAGTCTTCATCAGCTCACAATTGATATAATCTCGTGTTCTCAAGCTTTATCAAATCATGAATGACCAACTCTCGTGTTCTTGATCTTTGCCTCATCGGTTTATTCCTAAAGTGATGGGAGAACAAAAATTGGGTTTAAGCTTCTGCAGGATTCCTGGTTTCCCCAGATCCCAGAATGGCACCCTTCATGATAAGTGAAATTATGTTTGAGTATCTGCAGGATTCCTGGTCTCCCCACATCCCAGATTGGCACCCGAAAATCATTTTCTCAATCAATACATCTTCAGTCTACCCAAAAGGTGACATTTAGGGTATACTGTCTCCGAAGCCCTTCCATTGGAGACCCCAACACGGAATGGTCCATTATCAAAAGTCCTTCTTACAGGCACCAAAGTCCTTCTTATAGGTAACCCAAAGTCCTTCTTACAGGCGACACAAAAGTCCTTTCTATAGGCACCTAAAATCCTTCCTACAGGCAACCCAAAGTCCTTCTTACAGGCACCCAAAGTCCTTTCTACAGGCGAACCAAAGTCCTTTTTACAGGCGAACCAAAGTCCTTTTTACAGGCAAACAAAAGTCCCTTTTACAGGAACCAAAGTCCTTTATACAGGCAACCCAAAGTCCTTCTTTCAGGCACACGAAAGTCCTTCTTACAGGCAATCAAAGTCCTTCTTACAGGCACACGAAAGTCCTTCTTACAGGCAATCAAAGTCCTTCTTACGGGCAACCTGAAGTCCTTTTTACATGCACCAAGTCCTTTCTACAAGCAATTAAAGTCCTTCTTATAGGCAACCAAAGTCCTTCCTACAGCCACCAAAGTCCTTTCTACAGGCAACTCAAAGTCCTTCTTACAAGCAACACAAAAGTCCTTTCTATAGGCATCCAAAGTCCTTCTTACAGGCACTCTAAAGTCCTTCCTACAAGCATCCAAAGTCGTTCTTACAGGCATCCCAAAAGTCCTTCTATAGGCAACAAAAGTCCTTCCTACAGGCAACCAAAGTCCTTTCTACAGGCAACCAAAGTCTTTCTTACAAACAACCAAAAGTCCTTCTTACAGGCATCCCAAAAGTCCTTCTTACAGGCACCAAGTTCTTTCTACAGGCACAAAGTCCTTCTTACATGCATTTTCATGGGGTTACCTATCATACGGGTCCAAGTTCAACCACCCTAAGGTTTCTTATAACGAATCTTTAGGCTCTCATTTCATTTTCAGTAGGACATGTGTGTCAAGCAACAACCACACAACGGGCAGGTAAGTGCCAGGTAAACTCTCCTCTTTGTCTCTCCCTCTTTGAATGAAAAGCCTCTTCAAACCCGGCCAGAATTAGAATAACACAGAAAGGTATTGGAGATCAAATGTGACGACTTCTTTTTATTTCATTGTGTTGAGTTGATTAGGATTCATGTGTCATCTCATCTTTGAAATGAACCTCTGTCGAACTTCCTTTCAAAGAGAGGCAGCTGTTGACACCTGATTTTTAATCTTTTTTTCTTTTTAAATTAATAGAAAATCCATAAAAATTCATAAAATTAAAAATTCAACTTTGGGGACCTTGGTCAAGCCTAGAGAACCAATTTTGACCAAAAAATAATTTTTCATATTTTCAGTATTTTTTTATATTTTTATTTTCAAAAATTCATAAAAAAATCAAGAAAAATGAGAAAATTGCAAAATCAACTTTGAAAGCCTTGACCAAGCTTAGGCAACCATTTTTGAGTAAAAAATAATTTTCATATTTTTTTTATTTTTTTAAATATATTTTTTAGAAATTAGGAAATATTTAATAAATAATAGCATTTGAGGCCACAAAAATACATAAAAATAGTTAATATTTTTCATTTAAATCCCTTTTCATGGTAGCCATTCCAAATTTAAAAAATCCAATTCGAGGTCGTGTATTCCTTAACGAGCATAATCTCGAATCGGGCCTAAAAAAATTCAATTTGAGTCAATTTATTTTCATTTGTTCACTTTTAGGAGTTGTTACATTGTTATTTAATATTCCAAATTTTCATCTTCGCCCAATTATACCCAGAATGACTCAATTTTACAAACAGGGCTTTAATTAAATTTTGCATTATTTTCAATAGCAAGAAATGAGCTTAAATTCAACATGCGATAGGTGTGTCGAAAATTGTGAGAAGATTTGGACTTAAAGAAATATTTCTCTAGGAACTGAATTGCAAATACTTAAAATCTCATGGATTAGAGTACAAATACCTAACACTTGATGTATTATTTTGTAAATAACAAAAAAAAGAGTTAGTGGAGAAATTAGAATAGAGAAGGGAAGATGGAGAAGAGAAGATGGAGAAGAGGAGATGAAGATGAGAAGATGGAGAAGAGGAGATAAAGATGGGAAGATGGAGAAGAGGAGATGGAGAAGAGAAGATAAAGAAAATAAGATGAGAATAGAGAAGGGAAGATGGAGATGAAAAAGAGTTAGTAGAATAGGAGATAGATATGGAAAAGGGAAGATGAATATGAAGAAGAGTTAGTGGAGAAATTATAATGTGAGATAGAGATAGAGAAGGGAAGATGAAAATAAAGAAGAGTTAGTGGAGAAATTAGAATGGGAGATAGAGTTAGTGGAAAAATTAGAATGGGAGAAAGATGAGTGGGTTATAAAAGGAGGAAGAAGTGAGCTTGAGAAGGGAATTTTTTGGGGAGAAAATTTTGGATGTTTGAGAGGGTTTTGGGAGATTGAAGAAAAATTTGAGAGAAAAAAATACCAAAAGAGAGAGAGAATTTTGAAGATGATGGGAGTTTAAAGCTAGCGGGTTATCATCATCAATTTCTTCATCGATCAATATAAATCAAGAATTCAACCCAGATTTGAAGCTAAGTGTCCCTCTACTCTCTTTGATTTTTTTAGTATAAACTAGCCCAAATTTTCTACTCTTCTCCTATTTCCCCATATTTGATTTTAGGCAGGAACCAATTATATCCATCAAGCACTTCTCGTAATGCCATTGAAGCTAAGTGCTTCTTTCCTTATTCTAATTTTTATTGTGAATTAAATCATATTTGCTCCATTTCTCCATATTTTTATGTCAGGCAAAGGACAACTCGAAGTCAACGGTAAATCTCATGGAGGTGTAAAATTGGCGCTGACGAGCTCTTGAGTGCCCATTAAATTTTCAATTGATTCGTCGATGGATTTCGGCCCAAATTGTCAAATCAATTCGTTTTATTTTAAAAAATTTAAACCCTAGAATGTGAAGGAGAGAGCTCGCTCACTGGAGGTCATTTTAAATTTCTGCAATTTAAATCCATGCACCTTAAACCCCAAAAGAGAGGGCCACGCCAAGGCTAAGCTATCCATTGGTGGTCTTTATTTATTGTTATTTACTTCCTGTAATTTAATTTTTGAATCACTAAACCCCAAAATGAGTAGCTCGCAACACTGCACAGAAGTCGTTAACTCACTCCTTCTTTCGGCTTCTAGGAAATACTTAATATTTTGAAAATACCAAAAAAATGTCACTAACATATATTCCATTTAAAAAAGTGAAAATATAAAAAGAGAACACTCCACTAGAGCCTTAGGAATAAACCAAGCATGAGTTGCCAAATTAGGATATCCATGAAATTAAGGTACCAAAAGGGCATTAGTTTTAATTAACTAGTGTAACCAAGTCTCCGAACTCATAATCTCTAGTTCGTAGAAGTAATTTAGTTCTCCCGCTAATTTACTTAGGTTTCTAATCAACCTACCAAAAATGATTAGTGGCGACTCCAAATTTTTAAAACCATTTGAACAAAAAACAAAGTCGCGATTTGGTAGAGCTTGGGAGAGCTCGAACTAGGTTAGTTCATTTAATCAATTAATCTGGTAATCCATTAACTTAAAAAAAATGAATTTTAGGTCATGACAACTATAAACTCGCCCTCATTCAGGCCTTTTCAAGATTCTAGGATCAAAAACATTGACCTTTGATTTCCATCATTGGGGTAGAGTTTGATGATCATGTTGTGCAGCCACTAATGGGAAATGATTCCACCCTAACTTTATCCAAATTCCTTCATCTCAAAACAACAGAAATCGAGAAAACCCTCAAGTCCAACTCTGGTAAGTTTACCCTCTCATTCCTCTAGAACAACTACTTATCCCTTCCAATCGAAACTGATCTTCAATCAGCTAGAGTATTCATCTTGGCCTTTTTCGCATTTGTCATATTCTCTACTTCCAGAACCACATTTGATCCTTCCATGGTTCACATCGTCAAGCAAGCATGTTACCGCTGTAACCACTCCTACATGATCCTTGCCGAGTGTTGACACCTGATTTTTAATCATCTTTTCTCTTTTTAAAATTAATAGAAAATCCATAAAAATTCATAAAATTGAAAAATCAACTTTGGAGACCTTAGCCAAGCCTAGGGAACCAATTTTGACCAAAAAATGATTTTCCATATTTTCAGTATTTTCCGGTATTTTTATTTTCGAAAATTAATAGAAAATCCATAAAAAATGAGAAAATCGCAAAAACAACTTCGGAAGCCTTCGCCAAGCTTAGGCTACCATTTTTGAACAAAAAATAATTTTTCATATTTTTTGTATTTTTCAATATATATATATATATATAGAAATTGGGAAAATATTTAATAAATAATGGCATTTGAGGCCACAAAAATGTAAAAAAAAAAGAGAAAAAAAGAAGAAGAAAGAGAGTTAGTATCTTTCTTTTGATTTTCTTTTCATCTTGGCTGAAGAAAATTCAAAAAAAAATGTTATTCTGAGATTGTGATTTAACTAGTTCTGGTTTAGTTACCAAAATTCTAGAAATTTAATTTCAGCACTTTGATTTTCCATTTTTTATTCTTAGAGTTGTGACAATCTCCTATGTTCTCTAAAGTTACATTTTAGTCTAAAGGTTCAAAGAATTGTCTGAATTATCAGTAATGAGAGGCAAATCGAGGTTGCCATACAGATAATCAACGAAGTTGTGAAAACAGATTGGGCTATTACCTCTCCCTTCGTGTTCGCATTGCCTTCTTGGTATACCAAAATACAACCACTCCATTTTCTCATCCATTGAAGATAGGTATCCGACATTATATCTCAGGATGGTAGAATGCTAATAGTTGGTGTCACTTTCGGTGATAAAGTGGTCAAAGAGAGCAAAATGTTGAGTGGAAGAGGAGGGCCCTTTGGCATCAAAAGACAATGGAGTATTATACTTGGGTGTTCAAAACCTGGAGTTCATGTATGTCTGGATGCTCTCCACAAATTATAACTATTGACAGGTGCAAGATTTTGCACGGTGCAATCGAGGAGGTGTTTCCAAGATGTCACCATTGTTTTGTTCTGTCTCACATCATGAGAAAAGTTCCCGAAAAATTAGGAGGGTTGAATAACTATGACGTGGTCAGAAGGGTTTTGACTAAAGTGGTGTATGAGTCTCCGAAGGTGAGTGAATTCGAGACAGTATAGAGGATCATAGTCCAGGGTTTTGATGTTGGTGATCACGAATGGCTTAGAGCTTTATATGAGAAGCGAGTCAGATAGGCTCCAGTCTACTTTAAAGACACATTTTTCGCGGGGATGTCTGATGCCCGGCCGGGTGAGTCATTAAATGCATTCTTTTATAAATATGCGCATAAACGAACTCCATTGAAAGAATTTCTCGACAAGTGCGAGTTAGCTTTGCAAAAGAAGCACAGGGAAGAAGCCCTTGCGGATAATGACTCGAGGAACTCAAGTCATGGGCTGAAAATGAGATGTTCATTCGAGTTATAGCTCCCCAAGGTATACACAAGAGATGTCTCCGAGAAGTTCCAGTTTGAGGTAGAGGAGATGTATTCTTGTCTTAGCACGACGCAGCTGTACGTCGATGGGGCCGATTGTTATATTCTTGGTTAAGGAGCAGGTCTCAGGGGAAGGAAGAAGAGGGGAGATAACTAGCTGAAATAGCTCAAAGGAGGTCATGTTTTTAGGTGAACTGGAAGAAATACTGGAAGCAACTCAGCCACCTGAATTCCAGAGATGTATGGTGCCCCTTTTCAGACAAATTGCGTGATGCTTGAGCAGTGCACACTTTCAGAAAAGTATCAGAGAAGTCGAGAAGAGACTCTTTGGTGTTCCAGCAAATGTGAGGAAGTCGAATCTGAATTTCAGTTATGAATTGCTTGAAAAGGCTACCGACTTCTTTGATGACTCGAGGAAGTTGGGCCAAGGAAGAGCTGAACGTGAAGAGGTGCTGCCCAAGATAAAAAGCTGACGTTGAATTCCAATTGCTGTCCAATGATTAGTTGACTTGCTGTCCAACGCATCTGCGGAAGTTGGTTGCAGTCCTAGTTGAATAGCTGCTGGTCCAAAAGAGAGAGAAAAGAGGTAGCTCAAGAAAGACAGGAAGATGAGAGGTAAGACGGGAAGAAGAGTTAGCTGCAGAGCGTGAAGAGGCTCCGAGCTGCTGGTCAAAAAGGCAAAAAAAGACGGGCTGGGGATAGGGGGAGCTGGGGAATAATCTCTAGGAGGACGACGGCCACGTGGTGGTCCCTCTCGGCCACGGCAATCCTTCCCACTTCCTTTGCTTTCACACGACGCCCGTCGCCGAGGACGCCATGGTCGACGCAGCTTCGTCCGCAAGTTGGGTATTCACGCTCAAATCAAGAAATCAGCCAACCAAAGATTACAAGGTCCATGGCTTCATCCGAGACCGCGCTAATATCGAAACTCCGTGGCAAGCTAGCCGTGGTCAAGTGCACTGAGTGAAGAGCCAGCGACATTCCAGCGCAGGATCTCCATCCTGTGCCGCACGAGATGAACCCCCATTAAAGACTCTCAACCATTACTTCTTGAAACCCATACAAGTCCGTCGCTTAGGCCACCAATGTTCCTCTTCTTCTTCATCTCCATTTGAATCGTGGAGGCTATCTCATCCTTGGCTTCGGCAGTCTGGTTTCTCCCAGTCTCGCCTTGCCTCAACATCACATTCTTCTTCATTTATGGAGCTGGTCAAAGCAACTGTCAAGCGGGGGATCTACAGCTCGTGATAGTGTTGCCATTAGAGCCGACCAGAAGAGCTACAATTGCTTATAACTCATATCATCCGCCTGACGTCTTGCGTGTTGCCAAGCTTCTTTTGGGAGGGCGGCATTTGACGGAAATTTGCAACCGCATGCATCATACTTTTGCCCCCAAAGAGATGTAGTTACAATGATTAAGGAGGACAGGTTGACTTGACTTGGGGCGTTCACCTGGAGACTCCTGTTTGGATATCATCCACGATTCCAGGAAGTTAGAGGTGACGGCCTCTGAGTAGCCTGGATGCTTCGTCTGGAGACATGGGTAAACATCAGAGTACATGCGAGCTGGATGGGAGCGACATTTTTACGTCGGATCAGCGGGTGTGGCGATTGGAGTGGGCATGCAGATTTTCGTGAAGACCTTCGCTGGGAAGACCATAACTTTTGAAGTTGAGAGCTCATATACCACGGATAATGTCAAAGCGGGTGGAAAGGCTTCGGATGAACAGATTCAGCGAAGTTGAAGGGTTAGTATACCTCCGCTAGGTCAGCGCATGTTTGAGGTATGAGCTCCGAAACTACCAGGCACCACCGGGAAAGGTATCAGCTCGCGATCTTAGCAAGAGCCTAAGTCCCAAGTCGCAAGAGAAAGCCAAATAGTTGATGGTAGAAGATGCTGGATCAGAAGATGGACATGGAGGTCCCAGATACTCGCAACAGCAACTTCAAGCGAAAGCACAATGACCTCCCTAATTCATACCCTGCCAGCAATGATGGCGGCAATGATGGCCTCAACCCTTCTTTTCTCGAAGCCGTGGAGAGATCTCAGGGCACCGTCGAAGCACTCGACCTCAAGACCCTGAAGAAGCTCGTCCTCGCCTTGCAGCGCCACCACAAGGAGCAACAACAACGATTCCTGGCGCAGCACCGACTTCCGAACCAGTGGCCAGTGGACGAGGCGGTCATGCAGACATACTCAACGTATGGTCGGCTCTGTGAGATGTCGACAATAGTTTCGCTTTTGACACATGTCGTGTCGGGAACGAGAGGTGGTCGATAGGGAAGAGCCCACAGCTCGATATGGGCTCCTCCATCGCTGTATGGTTCGGTTTCAGCTGGGAGCTCATCACAGCTTCCCCGGAACCATATTGAGCAACAGACTTTTGCATGGAGTTTGCTTATTGCGCACACCCACCAACTCCAGTCGTCGCAGACCCAAGCGATGTTTCAGCTTAGAAAGCAGTTGGAGTACCCGCCACGACTGGAGATTTGGAAGGTTCATGGAGTGGATTTTTTGCTTGCTCCCTCCATCCCCAACTATTAGCCTCACATGTGAGAACAACTTCGTCGTTGAGCAAGTTAGTTAACGAAAAGATCAAGCAAAGCTTGCGCTGGACAGCCTTATAGTTCCAGCTGGCTGTGTGGTTGTTGAGGATAAGAACATTATTGCGGCAAGAAGAAACCAGGCTAATGAGACATGGAATGCAACAAGAGCAAGCAGAAGGGAGCTCGAGGGAGGTCTCCAAGAGCAGTACCGAGCTCGGCGTGGCGCTCAATATCACCAAGGCCATGTCTCCTCTGGCGGCGGGCAAAGTGTCTGCCTCTTCTGCCATCAAGTGCGCATCGTCCATTATTCTCCGAAGAAGAGAAGGCTGTATTCTCGTCCGCCTTTGAACAGTGGCTGCGAAGGTGGCCGGAGGTGACGCTCTTGAAGTTCGCAGCTACGCACTCGTTCGCCGCCGCCGAAATCGAAGTCGGTTTCCTCAGGGGATAGTCGCAAAACAAATCTGAGGACTTGGTGTGGTGATTCCATTTCCATCCGAATCTCCGACGAATTACGCAGTCATGTTTAAGCGTTTGCTCTGGTGTTTTTGAGCTCTGATCAGCGCCATGACTTTCTGAATCGGAAGGAATCCCGAAATTCTTCTGGGTTGAGCAGCTCAGAATATGCTGGAAAAACTTGTTTCAGCTTAACTGTGGGACTGTATGGTTTTGTCAAACTTAAAGAGAGTTGTGTTGCACAAGATACGGGTTTTACAGTTGCCCCACAGAGTTCCATGGCCGATGCGTCTCTTCCACATTTTCTGCATCAGCATTGTAGACAAGCCAGCCGAAGTTATGGACCTCGTGGTATCGGTTGCTTCTCAAGAGACACAGGATATGTTTTCCGGACAAGTCCCTCAATTAAGCATGATTTTAATTGCCGTCAACCTGATAAAGATCCCGGGAAGTGCCACGTCTGGATGATCTTACTTGTAGCTGCTGCATATGTCATGTGCATGGGGAGGATCGTTTTAATGCACATCTAGTGGGCATTGGAAGCATCTTGCCTACTTAACATTTTCTTCGTCACTTTGACTCTGGTGCTCCTGCAACTAATGACCAATGTCTCCCTTCACCCTAGAGTCAATGCTGGCTTCTTGATCCCTGGTCTCATGGGACTCTAAGTTGTGTTGCTGGTGTGCCCTTCGAAGCGAACCAACAGGAGAAAGTTGCAACAAGAAGGTTGAAGCTTCCCACAGCACTGAATGGCCTACAATCATAAGCTTCATCATAGCAATCCTCACCATAGTCATTGCTACCTTTTCAACCGGAATCGACTTCCATTGCTTGCAGTTTATGAAGACTCAAGCTAGAGCCGCTGGCACTTACCCACGTGACTACGGCTTCTTCCATTTTGTTTTGCCACTGGAACGATGTATCTTGGAATGTCGTTTATTAGCTAGAACAGTCACTACCCGACAAAGAAGTGGGCGATTGACACGGGATGGACGGGTACTTGAGGTCTGAATCATCAACGAATATAGCGGTGTGGGATACTTGGTGGCGACTGCATCATCGGCACGCGAGAAGGACGTGTGCAGGGTGAAGCTCATCGGATTGGCCGAGCATTATGAGGAAGTAGTGGAGTTCGTGGAGAAGGTCCGCGTTGCTGCTGAGTCGGAAGAGCTCACTGGTGAACGAGCATGCGTGGACCCATGGTAAGATGCTTTCCCGTTTGTTCTTTGATTGGCTAGATCGTCAATTCGTTTTGTGCATGTTGAAGCGGCCTGTAGCCTATGTGTAAGACCCATAAAAGAGAAGACCAGAAAAGAAGTAAGCTCGAGTGGGATTTGGTATGTTTAGGCTAGTTATGGGGTGGGCTCGGATAGGCCTATTGGGCTTAGACTTGATTGAAGGCTTTATTAAGAGATAGGTTCGTTTAAACTTATTTGGACTCTAGGCTTCTTTCTTGGTTCATAGCTTCAGAAGGATTGGGTTTAAAAGCCTAGCCCGGAATACAATTTTCGGAACAAAAAATATTTAAAATATTAAAATAAATAAAAAAAAAGAGGAAGGAAAAATTCATAAAAATCATATAAAAAAATTAATCCTAGAAAAATTCAGAAAAATCTCGGAAATTAGGAAACGGGTCATTTTAACTAACCAATCCTATTTTTGATGAATTTCCTTCCCGATTCTCCCAAAATGACGATTTTGCCCCTTATGGGTAAATTGTCTCGAAAAATTCAGAAAACTCAGAAAAACCCCAAAAATTAGGAAACGAGCTATTTCGACTAGCCAATCCTATTTTTGGATGACTTGCGTTCTCGGTATTTTCAAAATGACGATTTTGCCCCTTATGGGCAAATTGTCTCGAAAAATTCTGAAAAATTCTCAGAAATGGTGGAAAATAAGGAATGACCACATTCAACTGTTTTGACCTGTTTTCACTTCCCAATCCTTGAAAAATGACCATTTTACCATTCCGATCAGTTTGATCCAAATCTTTCCGGGTCACCCCAAATGATTTTTCATGAAATTGGTACCGAAAGGGCGTTAAAGTAATCTAACGTAACCAAGTCCCCGAACTCATAATCTCTGGTTCGCAGGAATAAAGTATTTCTCCCGATACTTTATTTAGGTTTCTAATCGACCTACCAAGAACGATTAGTGGCGACTCCAAAAAAAAAATCAAAAATCAAAATCTTTGCATGAAAAGAACTTAAGTCGCGATTCGGTAGGACTTGGGAGGGTCCGAATTAAGTTAGTCAATTAACCTGATAATCCGTTCACCCGATTGAAATTAAATTAACCAAATTATTTCTTTCGGGTCGCGACACCGAGACCTTCCTCTCCTTGAACCATTTTCAATCCACCGAAAAGGGTACCTTCCAAGCCTCCAATGGTCTTCTCTAGATGTGGTTCGTTTCACATGTCAAAACCTTTTACCTCCGTGTCAGATATTATGAGATTAGCCGACATATCCATCCACTTGGGTCCTTTCTGAAGTATCGGTCCTCTATCAACAAACTATCTTTCAAAGAGCGGATGAAGCTACTAGGAGACTTAGAACCGAAACACAGTTGCACTAGTACCTGACTTAGCCTAAGATCTTAGAAGCCCACATCACTAGAATAGATAGGAATCCCATCTCCCTACTGCTCTAGTGCTTGACTTAGCCTAAGATCTTAGAAGCCCACATCACTAGAATAGATAGGAATCCCATCTCCCTACTGCTCTAGTGCCTGACTTACTATTTTTAAAACAAGTGATATTTTGTAGTCATAAGGACTTGTAATAAAACGAGAAAACTGAAAATGGAGCACAAAGAGCTAACTCCTAGAGTAGCTAACCTCAAAAACTAGATAAACATGATAGCCGCCGTGATGGAAGAGATGAAGGCGATGGTGATCGCCACACTGGGAAAGTCCCCTCATGCGCCTGAGGCTAATCTGTTCGCGCATCTCGGCACATCTACTGATACAGATACTAATCAAACGGCTAGCACTGAGCCTAAGAAAAAAGCACCCTCTAGGGCTCCTCCAGTCATGATTGATCTAGGAAGGGAGAAAAAGGAGAAACCCGCGGTGAAGACTGAGGAAGGCACGAAGAGACTGGCAAAAATCGAGGAGTGTTTGAGTAGCCATGGCTACGAGTTGGTTCGGTGTGATAAAATCTCACCGTTCGCCAAAATAGAAGTCCTAGTTGGCTATAAGGAGCTAGAGTTTGTGAGAAAGTATGATGGGCTGTCCCCGAGCTCACCTGAGGTATTACTTGAATAAATGGCCCATTACTTTGATCATGTCCCGCTGCTGATGAACACATTATAAGAGAGCTTAGCTGGCGTCCCTTTGGCGTGGTTTATTGAGCTGAACATAGAGGAATACGACAGTTGGGAGGATCTCACAGAGGAATTTCTACACCAGTACAAGTTTAACATGGCCACGATGCCGATCAGGGAGGATCTATTGAGGACTCTGAAGGAGAGAAACGAGTCAATACGTACCTTCACCTAGATATGACGAGCAATAGCTACTTAGGTCAAACCAGCCATCCCAAAGGAGGAGTTAGTAGATCTATTTTTGAAGATATTACTAGTGGAGTACTTTGAGAAACTGAACACCTCAGGGCGCCAAACTTTCGCACACCTCATTAAGGTGGTTGAACGCCACGAGTGGGCCCTAAGAGAGAAGCGTATACCAAAGCCATCGTTCAAATAACCTTACCCAGTTAGAAGGGAGCGAGATAATTCAGGCGATGTCGCTTTTGTACCTAACCCGTTAAGATCGAAGAAGTTTTCAAAATCTACCTCCATTCAAGGTGGCCACTCAAGCCGGCCTCAAGGAAGTTCGAAGCTAAGAAAAGAACCAAGCCGTCTTTTACACCGTTACCTCGCTCACTATCAAAATTGTTGCCTATGCTGCTGGAGGGGCGCTTAGTCGCTAAGGAACCCCGGAGATTGAATCCGTTGAGATTCCCTGGGTTTGATGAGAGCCAATCGTGCACCTATCATATGCATGAAAAAGGGCACAGCATGGACAACTGTCTCGTGCTCAAATATAAGGTGCAGGGGCTAATATATGGATGGGTATTGGAGTTTGATAAGATAGAACAGAATATACAACAAAATCCCCTATCGAATTATGAGAGAGTGAACACTATATAGGGTGAGAACGACATGGACAAGTTAGAATTCATGTCGATATAGCCAAGCTATAAGAGGTGTTGGGGTTGGTTGCGACATACCCACTGAGAGGAAAGTTTCAAGAGAGGAAAAGATAGAATGTCTAGCGAAATTGGTAACCTTGGGTATCCTGGATCAAACTAATGGCTCCATGACAAATGGTACCCCGTTCGATGATCAACATGTCCTCTGGCGAGTTCAAATTAGAAACTGATGATGGAAGCTTGGAAGAGACCCCATTTGAACGCGTGCTGAGCGGCGATCATGTCACAAGAGAGTCCGATGAAGATCTAAACGATGATGAGATTTGAAGTAAAAAGACGCATGAGGCTGACAAGAAGTTTTTACAAGATGCCCTTAAAAGAGGTGACATTGTGGATACTTTGGGCCAAGACAACAGGGGTTATAACTACCAAGTATTTTACTCTGTCCTGCTAAGCTTCTTCATCAAAACCAAAGAATTTGTCCCTGATGGTTAGGGCGGTATGAATGATCCAATTAATGATGAAGATTTGGTTGGAGCGGTTGACAAAGCAACCCCTAGTCAAGTTACTCCCATGAAGGAAGAGTACAGTCCGAAAACTCATCAACAACTCATCAACGTGGAAAGAAGTATGAACCGTATGGTCTCTGAGATAATCGAGTTGTTGAGGAAACCGGCAAATACTCATATGCCACCCATAGAAGAGAAATATTATATTTTAGAATTGAGAATGACCATTGAATGGCAGAATCAGAGACTAGCTGACTTGGCTGGACAGTCTAAAGACCTGGCAAATATGGTGTCAGAACTGAAAGCGATTATTGCCCGAGGACCAAAGTAGGCCTCTTATCAGCCCAACCAGTTGATAACTTTCCCACAGAAATTTAGGGGTGAGGGTTGTCCTTTAGATCACATCTCTTCCTACCTCTACAGGATGGTTGGCCATCATGAAGATGATCAAGTCCTTATTAGTAACTTTGAACGCAGTCTGATGGGCCCAGCCTTATATTGGTATTGTTCGATCGATCTGGACTGGATTTCAAACTAGGAGGATCTTGAAGAATAGTCCATACGTTGATTTGAAGCCAACTTGAGATTCATGGTCATCAAGGACGATCTAGCGCGCGTTACCGTGGTGGAGGATAAAGATCTTAAGATCTTCGCTCACGAATGGAGGTTACGGGCAAGACAGATTTTACCTTCGCTGATTGAGAGAGAAATGGTAGAGCTTTTGTACAAGCTCTTCCCCAAGAGTATTTCAAATGCATACGCACATACGGGCTCTAGTCTTTTAGACATCTAGTGAGCATTGGGGTGAAACATGAAACAAGCCCAGAAATGAGGAAAACTTTAACTAGGCCAGCACTTCTATAGAAGTAGTCTAGACTAGAGATTGCCAAAGGTGGAATGGTTTCTCACCATCAACAGATTCAATAGGGATGATACTTGAAGGATGGTGTTGTGATTACGATTCTGAATACATCGACGAAGATGAGCTGGTTGTAGTAGTAGGGACAAAGGCTCCCTTTGTGATCAAGCTTGATGAAATAGACAGATGGGGAAATACTGAGAGTAGTTCCCTTGATCGTGCAGTGATTACCCTCACAAGGCTCGGACTAGAAGATACGAAGGTGCAACACAACAAGAAAATTGAAACACTCGTGATAAACATCCCCCCACCAGCAGATTACAACTCCAGAGCTGTCCCTTGGGACTACGGTACAGGTGAGATTGACGCTGTCATGAGATTTGGGAGGTGCTACACACCAAGAGAAGGGGAGCTTGACAAGAGAGAGGCGACGAAAGAAGACGTAGAGAAGGTATTGTCCATCGTGAGGACAAGTGAGTTTGAAATTATAGAGCAGTTGAGGAAAATGTTGGCCCAGATATCACTGCTTTTCCTCTTCATCAACTCATAGACACACAAGAGTGCATTAATAAAAGTATGAAATGAGGTTCAAGTCCCAGAAACCATCAATTAAGTACAGCTAAAGGACTTCGTGGGGTTTATACTATTGAAAGACCAGATCCTTCTCAGATGAGGATATTCCTATAGATGGATGAACCCATAATAATGCCCTATACATATTAGCGAGAAGCCACGGCAGGCAGGTCTCCCACATACTGATTGATAATGGGTCAATGTTCAATATATGTCTGTTGGCTACACTAAGGAGCCTAGGTGTGAATAAGGAGCTCATCCATACCTCTAAAGACACTATCAGAGCCTTCAACAGAATAAGGAAGAGTGTGATTGGGGAGATTGAACTAAACGTCCTCATTGGACAAGTGGAGTTCTCTATCGGGTTCTAAGTCATGGACCTCTCGAGTACTTTTGGATTCCTTTTGGGCAGACCATGGATTCACATTGCAAGTGGAATACCCTCAAGCTTGCACCAAAAGATTCCATTTGTGGTCAACAGAAAAGTAATAACTGCACATGGGGAAATGGACTTTGCTGCATATCAAAAGAGTGTGGTCTCGTATGTGGAGCCCGAACAAAAAGAGGAATCTAACTACCATTCTCTCGAATTGGTGACAATCACACATATGGCTCCTAGGGCCAAAATGGAAATTCTTAGGCCTTCCAAATATACCTCGGTGCCTGGAAAGATGTTATTGGCCTATGGGTTTATCCCCGAACATGATTTGGGATATACTGGTGAATCCAGTAAGAGTTTCATTTCTAAAGGCTATCATGGACACCGAGGCAGAGGCCAATATAGGGGCCGTAGAAGCCGATGAGCCAGATATAGCTCATTCATTAGCTCCAGAGCTTGGGAAGGAAAAACTAGCATGATTGGTAGTCCGCTGGATTAGTATTTCTCTAAACGCCCTAATATGCTAGCAGATGAAACTATTCAGAATGTAGTAGAGCCTGATGTTTCCTTCCATTCCTAGAAGACACCATCAACATCATCATCGAATGGCTTGACGACGGCTCCATCTCGCCTGTGCAAAGAGGCTCTTTCTTTCCCTTCTTTTTAATGCATTTTAATTCCAGCACTTCGATTTCTACATTGTGTTTTTCTGTAATTCCCCTTATGATGTTGCATTTTTGTTCGTGAAAAATATTCTTGGATCTCCAACCATTGGTCCAAGTAGTATATTCTGTAATACGGTCCATTTTTCATCTAATAAAAGTCCCATGAGTTTTTGTTAAGGACATGCGAAATAACAAATCGGGCCGATGATGATACCTGACTTCAAATGTTTGAAGCTATGATTCCTATTTTTCTAAAAATGATTTAGGGGAGGAAGGACATCTGATGAAATAAGAACCAGTTCCTCTCCTTTTTTTTCTCTGTTTCTTAAAAATAGCTTTCAAAAGGATTTTGAAAAATTGCATGCATTTTATTAATACTAGCAAAATACTAATCATGTTCATAACATTTCAAGCATATTATTCCTCATATGCATGACAGGTTATCATGTGGCTCAAACCTACTAAGGACTTGTCCTATGAGATTGAGGAAGGAGGGGACAAGGACACTAGTGATATCATAAGGGATTAGAGCTGATATGAGGAACATAAACCCTTAACCACAGAGGACACCATTACAGCCAATCTAGGGGATTTTGAGAATCTAAAAGAAGTGAAAATTGGGGAAAGGCTATCTTTGTCAAAAGCATCTCGATTTATTGAACTCCTCAGAGAATATCAGGATGTATTTGCTTAGTCCTATGTAGACATGCTAGGTTTGGATCCAAACATTGTCGAGCATTCGCTCCCAACAGATCCAAGTATTCATGTTAAGAAACAAAAACTTTGATGCACAAAACTGGAGTTATCTAAAAAGATCGAGGAAAAAGTGATGAAACTACTTAAGGTGGGATTCATTGAAGTGATCTCTTATCCTAAATGGGTTGCCAATATTGTTACGGTGAAAAAGGACGGGAGAGTCAAAGTCTGCATCGATTATTGCGACCTGAATAAGGTGAGCCCAAAGGATGATTTTCCTCTCCCACGCATTGATGTCTTGGTTGACAGCACTGCTGCTTTTGAGATGTTTTCATTTATAGATGGATTCTTTGGGTTCAACCAAATTCCTTTAAAAGAAGAAGATAAGGCCAAGACCCCATTCATAACGCTATGGGACACATTTTGCTATAGGGTTATGCCTTCTGGCTTGAAAAATACAGGGGCAACGTACCAAAGAGTGACGATAGCTTTATTCCACGACATAATGCATAAGGAGATAGAAGTCTATGTTGATGACATGATCGCAAAATCCAAACCTAGGGAAGATCACATCCAGATATTAAGAAAGCTGTTTGAACAACTCTAGAAGTATAAATTGAAACTAAACCCTGCTAAATGCATATTTGGGGGCACGATCAGTAAAACTTCTTGGGTTCATAGTGAGCAACCAAGGGATTCAAATCGATCCCTCTAAACTTAAGGCGATATTAGACCTCCAAACCCCTACGAGAGTCAAAGAAATAAGGAGTTTGTTAGGGAGGCTGAATTACATCGCCAGGTTCATTTGTCAACTCTCCAACATAGCAAAATCATTTTTTAAACTGTTGAAGAAAGGAGCCAAATGAAATGGGACTCTGAATGTCATCAAGTACTGGAAAAAATTAAGAGATACCTCATTTCGCCACCGGTATTGGTCCCTCCTGCACCTAGTTCTCCGATAACCCTATATTTCACCATCCATCAAGAGTCTTTGGGAGCTTTATTAGCTCAAACAAGACCAGAGGATGGAAAGAAACAAGCAATTTGTTATCTTCTCATTAGTATGGATGCTATACAAATTGAGGCAATATACCCTCCACACCATATTTAGCTAGTCACAGAAAACGATCATATAAAGTATCTTTTAGAAAAACTAGCTTTAATTGGGAAACTTGCTAAATTGCAGGCCCTCCTATTAGAGTTTGATGTTAGTAGTTCAACTTAGAAATCCGTTCAGAGACGAGCCATGGCAGATATGTTAGTGGAAAATGCCCAAGAATTCAATATTCCAAGCGATGAGAAGTTAGAGGATAATATTTCAAACTTGTCCGAGGATAAATGAACAATGTATTTTGATGGTGCGGTAAACCTCACTGGATCCGGAACTAGGGCAGTTCTAATATCCCCATATGGACAATATTATCTAGTTGCAACAAAGCTGATATTCACATGCAACAATAATATTTTTGAATATGAGGCATATATCCTAAGGATACAGCTAGCCCTCACTATGAAAGTAAAGAAGCTGCAACTCTATGGAGACTCCATGCTAATCATCTTGCAAACCCAAGGCGAATGAAAAGCTAAAGACTCTAAACTCATTCCTTATCACAAGTTCTTAGAAGAAATGATTGAGGAATTTGAAGAGATTAATTTCAAATATCTATCGAGAACTCAGAATGACTTTGCTGACACCTTGGCTACCCTATCCTCCATGCTGCAAGTGACATAAAGTTTAGATATCAAGCTATTGAGAGTCGACATTATTAGACAACCAGCTTACTGTATGGTGATTGAGGAAGGGTTTGATGATCAGCCCTGGTATCATGATTCAAGAACTACTTATTGAAAGGAGAATATCCTCTAGGGAGTCAAATGAGAGATAAGAAGTATATGGCTAAGATAGCTATGAAGTTCTTTCTTAACGGCTAGACCTTGTATAAGAAGTCATTTGATTCAGTTCTATTGAGGAGCGTAGATGCTAGGGAAGCAAACTTACTTATGAAGGAGATTCATAAAGGAGAATGTGAACTGAACATGAATAGCCATCTCCTCGCTAAAAGATTCTGAGACTCAGTTATTATTGGATGACTATGGAGTCAAATTGCAACCAACACATAAGATCTTGCCATTAGTGTCAGATATATGGAGATAAGATCAGTGCTCCCCCAAATGAACTTCATCAAATGTCCAAGGATTGGCCATTTTCTATGCGGAGAATTGATATGATTGAGCCAATTAATACTAAAGCTTCAAACGGACATTGTTTTATCTTGGCGGCAATCGATTACTTCACAAAATGGATATAGGCCAATTCATGCGCCAATGTTACTGCTAAGAGCGTCATATGTAACAGTCTGAAAATTCGACCCAATTATCGAAAATTCAGTATAAAATGAATATACTTCATAAATGTGCTCTGATTAATATTCACTCAGAATTAGCTATTCTGAGACGACTAATCAAATGGGAAAGCCTACCTAGAATATTTTCCTAAACAGCCACCCGTTTGCCTGAGATTTCGACAAAGTCGTTATTTAATGAATTTGATCACAAAATGAATTTTGACCTTGGACAATTGAATTTTTATGAAGGTTCCAATGGAGAATTGAATTTAGCTACAGAAGCGTCGCCAGACAGGCAGACGGCTGGTGAACGTCGCAAAGCAAGACGTAGGGTGGAGAATTACCGAAATGCCCCCAGTCAATGCTCAGTCCTTAGAATTAGAATAATTAGAATTATTTTAGAATGAACACGTTAGAGTAGTGTCAATTCCAGTCTGAAATTCGTTCGCGCTCGGGACCCTATGGATACATTTAGCACGCATCCCGAGGCAATGTCCCATCAAATGTCACATCAGTCAATCATGTCAAGTCAACCAATCAATCAATGTCAAATGGCACAATTTTCAAAGCAATCAACTCAATCCATCAAGTACATCTTTCAATCATATACCCCACCAACTAAACCTACCTAACCCACTAACCATTATTTTTGAATTTTAGCTATTATAAACTTTATAATCTTCTCTCTCTTTCCCCTCACACCCTCCCATTTTCGGCTAGCCCCTCTCCTCCCTCACCCTCCCAACGCCACCATTTTCTTCCTCTTCCCCTCGGCTTCTTCTACTTCTTCTTCGTCCGCCACCGTTCACCACCATCCCGAGCTACCACTGGCCACCCCATGGTTCCTCCTCCCTTGGTAAGTCTTCTTGGCCCCTTACCCTTCCCTTTAGTGGCCTAGAAACCACTTGAAATAAGGCAAAACTGTGACCTTGTACAGTTCAGTTTTTCCTACTGCCACTCAACTTCAAACGGCCACCAACGAAAACTCAACCATTGGATCTTCCTAAATTTTGGATATGTTGTAGCCCCATCCGAAATGAGTTCATAGAATTTGATTTCACTCCGAGCCGACATGATTGAGGCCTCCATTCATGTGTTTCCATTTCGGTCGACGAAACTGTTTTTCCTGAGTCCATTTTGTGCTTTACCTTCTATGGTCATAATCTAACCTTGGGGACTTAGGGGACTTATATCCATGTCATGTCCTTATTTCCTAGCTTGAAATGGGCCCGGTTTAGCCTTCACTCTGCCCCCCAAGTCATCGTGCTCCTCCCTTAGCCGTGAGCTCCTTATTCGGCCACCATGAGCTTCGCCGTCTTCGTCATCGTTCTAGCCACTTCTTAGTAAGAAAACCTACTAATCTTAGTTAAGGAATATTGTATGTATGATTGGTTTGGTTGATAGCTTGCTTGGTGTATGTAAATCGACTAGAAAACTTGAAAATTGCATAGAACGGTTAAGCCGATTTAGGGGATTCGAGGTAGAACGGGCTAACTCGTGGGGTTAAGATCTATGGTAGGCATGAATGGGACTCGTGGGGGCTGAGAAATGGAGATTGGGGCGTGAGATAGAAGGGTGGAGTGAGTTATTGGGCTAGATTAGTAGTTTGGGCCAAAAATAGTTTAGTTGGGCTTGATGGGCCACGTTGAATTCTCATGGTAATGGGTTTGGACATCGCTCATAAGGTTAATGGGCTGTTTTGGGGTGTATTTTAATTAAGAAATGTGAAGGCCCGCGTGCGAATATGGGCCATAGATAGATTTGGGCTTAAAATGGCTTAATGGGCCCAACTTTGATTGTTTTGATTATGGGCTTGGGTGTGAGCTTCTAGGGCCTTCTGGGCTGGTCTTGGGTGAGTCTAAATGAGAAAATCATGGGTCTAAGTGTAAATCATGGGCTGCAAATTGAATTGGGCTCAAGGTGAGCTAGTTGGGCCAAACAGACTTATTTGAGAAATTAAGCAATATGAGTGGGCCTTAAACGAGGTAATGCCATATGTGGCCCATGAATGATGTAAAAATAGCATTTACAGACTGATTGAAGTGAGTAGATCAAGAGTGATCAAAGGGCCAGAGTGTGGGCTTAAGATTATATGTCTAAATGGGCGTAAGGGGAATGTACGCTCGATGGGATTATATTGTTTACACAAATTTAAATATCACATTTCACATTTCAAAGGACCATGCTACGTACGTGCATTGATTGACTATCTGAGAACGCATGTATTGTGCACTGTGACATTGTGCTGTGCTTTCGCACCGATTGAGCATGAGCATGGTATGCACTGTTGTGTGGAGCGATAAGGGGAGGATGACCCCGTAAAGCACTAGGCGCATGGAAAGTGGAGCGATAGGCGTGCGGATCTAATGCACCTGGTGGAGGCACGATGCGCCTTGATGTGCGAGGCATGGGATAGCTGGAGATATAAGCGTGTCAACCTGAGGCGTACCATACGCGTGTTAGGACACGAGCCTGTAGCGTATGAGATGCGAGCCGGACCATTCGTGGTCACATATGCATTAGCATTATGCATCGTGCATTGAGCATCGAGTTCGAGATCGACAAGGACTAGATGATAGACCCTAGGTTGAGTGGTCTGACCGAGCGTAGATTTCTGTGTTGTATTTTGATACCCTCTTTTGGTGGTTTATACCTAATGCTATATATATTATGAGTTGACCGATATTGTTAACTGTTTTTCTTGTACCCTTCACCCCTATTATCGTATGTATGCATGTATGGGATTGGAGATTAGCTTCCGCAGGTTGGTGAGTTTGATTACCGAAGCGTCGTTTGGCCGTGATGAATCTTTCCTTAGCCATCATAGATCGTGGGCCAGGCGAACGCAATTGATTGGCAGGATGTTGCGAGCCCATGGGGTTCGGGGCGTAACATCCCCGCTCGAGTGGTATCAGAGCAAGGTCAGCTCGATACGAGACTTTTCGAGATTTGGAGTGGTAAGGCTGATGATTTTAGGGTAGTTACATAAACAGACCCTAGGCCTAAGATTAGGAATGGTAGATTGCATGAATTGATTGGCGCCTGCAATTGCTGAGTTGTATTAGTTGTCTAGAGTTGTCTTAGACTATATTGCCTAATGACTAAGCTGCAGGTGCGTCAGGACCTGAGGTAAGGTTCTTAAGCCTAGCTCTATTAGAGGTGTTCCCTAGTCGCTGATTGCTGATTGCTGGGTGTTTATATATTATAGAATGCTGCTTGTGATTGTATGCTTAGTCTGCTGTTGCATGCTGCTAGACCATCATGTACTGCATGGATTACCACATTGAAAACAAAGTCATTTAGAAACAAAGTCGATTTGGAAATAATGATTAGATTTGAGAAAATACATGCATGACCGCACCATGTTTTGTTGGACTGGGTAACCGTCAGCCTGATATGGGATGGGTCTGATGGGATACCTACAAATCGTAATGAAGCACGGTATAGGACGTGTGGAATGGGGCTCTCTTTGGAGGTGAATAACTTGGGATAACTATTCTCTCCAAGACCAAAGAGAGCGGGGAGGAGTCATCGGGGCAGAGACTTGATCAAGGAGCGGCTCCTGACAGGCTTCTAGGTGAGTGAGACAGATAGAGTGACCTAAGTTATACATTGACAGGGTTGAGTCTAGGTGTCTATCGAGTCCAATTGCATTAAAGAGCTACAGCGAACTTTACATACATATTCATGTCAGTAAACGCGATGGCAAGCGAAAGCTTGAATGGTAGTTTAGATTTCTAATTCTTGAAGGGGATTATACCAGGTTTAGGAGTGAGAAAGTTCTAGAAGGATGAGCAATAGGGGCAGAAGACTGAGCCCAGCCGCGTCGAGTTCGCAAGCTCCAGCGCTTGAAGGAGACCCTAGGATTGAGGAGATGATGAGAGTCCTGATTGAGGTTAGTTGTCGATGGGTAGGCAAGCTACAGAAAGAACTGCCGCTATAGCCCAAGCAGCTGAGGCCGCCTTGGCCGCTGCGAATAGAGCCAATAGAGGCAATGGGCATGGTAATAGAGGATGCCAGACCTATCATATAGTGGAGCAATTCTTCAAGCTGCAACCATCTAAGTTTGACGGAAGTGGAGGGCCTGAAGTAGCCTCCCTCTAGATTGAGCAGTTGGAGAAAGCATTTGCGGTGTTAGGATGCATCGAAGAAGAGAAAGTCTTACTGGCAACCTATCAACTCCAGGGCACTGCTGACAATTAGTGGATGTCCACTCGTGGACGAGTCTTCTTAGAAGAAGCGGGACCCAATTAGAATGCATTTTGTGCAACGTTCAACGGGAAGTACTTCTCCGAAGCTGCCAAAGAAAGGAAAATTGAGGAATTTATAAGACTTCGACAAGGGCAGATAACAGTGGACCAGTATGAAGTAGAGTTTGCCAGGCTGTCTAAGTTCACACTGAGGCTAATAGAGGATCCTTGGGATAGAGCAAGGAGGTTTCGTGAAAGACTGAGGCCAAAGTTGACGAGTATGCTGATTACCACTGGGCTGAGAGACTACAACGAGATGTATGAGAGAACTCTAGCAATCGAGCGAGACTTGATGGAGAAGGCCACCGTATTTAGATCGCGGTTCGCACCTGGAAGGGACCATAGGAATTTTGGTAAGAGGCCAATACGAAACAGTCGAAGGTTTGTCCCGCCAGCTATGAGGACCCTGGGAAAGCCATCATCATTAGCAGGTGCAAATTGTCGCGACTGTGGCAGAAGACATGGGACCAACCCTTGTCCAAAGCGGACAGGAGGGTGCTTTAGCTGTGGACAGTTAGGGCATCATGGAGAAATTGCCCAAGGAAGGGCCCGGGACCGTAGTTCTAGTAGCAATGACCTCAAGCTGTAGCCGCCCCTCAAGGAAATTAGAACCGTTCACCCGCTCAAGGAAGGGTCTACGCAGTGGCGCGCAAAGAGGCTGAGAACCCGCTAAGGATAATCACAGGTACCATCTCTCTCTGTGGTCATACTGCGTATGCATTGTTTGATCCTGGAGCATCGCATTCCTTCATGTCTGCAAAATTTGTTGAACTATCTGGATTAGGTGTTAGACCTCTGGATGTTGTCTTGTATGTAGCCACCCCATTAAAAGATAGGGTAATCATCACGTTAGGATGCAAGGGGTATAAGATGATCTTGGGTGATAGAGAAGAAGAAATTGACTTGGCTGTATTACCCATGTTTGACTTTGATGTGATCGTTGGTATGGATTGGCTAGTTAGACATGGGACTGTTATTGATTGTAGTAGGAGTATAATTCAACTTAATTCAGTAGGTAGACCTGGATATGAATTCTTAGGGAACCGAGGAGGAACCTCAATTCCTTGGATTTCGTCGCTGGAAGCGACCAGGTTAATGGACGAAGGTTGTCTAGGATTTTTGGCAATAGTGACGGACTCATCTGCTCAGGAGGTGAAATTAGAGGACGTGTTAGTAGTGAGGGATTTCCCGGATGTATTCCTTCAAGAATTGCCTGGCTTGCCACTAGAGTGTGAGGTAGAGTTCGTAATTGAGTTGGCACCTGGAACCGAGCCGATCTTAAAAGCACCATATAGGATGTCATTGTCAGAGTTAAAAGAAATGAAGGTGCAGATGCAAGAGCTATTGATTAAAGGATTTATACGCCCCAGTGCGTCACCATGAGGAGCACCGGTGCTGTTGTTAAGAAGAAGGATGGATCATTGAGGTTGTGCATCGATTATAGGCAGTTTAATCAAGTAACGATCAAGAACAAGTACCCGCTGCCAAGGATTAACGATCTGTTCGATCAACTTCAAGGAGCATCTGTGTTCTCCAGAATAGATCTAAGGACAGGCTATCACCAACTAAGGATCAAGAAAGAGGATATTCGGAAGACGGCTTTCAGCACTAGACATGGGCATTACGAGTTTACGGTTATGCCATTTGGATTGACGAATGCCCAGTCGCATTTATGGATATAATGAATCGAGTGTTTAAGGAGTTGCTGGATCAGTTCATGATAGTCTTCATTGACGATATTTTAGTGTACTCGAAGGGCTCTGAGGACCATGAGCGACATTTGGAAACTGTTTTACGAACCCTGAGAGAACACTCACTGTATGCTACGTTTAGCAAATATGAGCTCTGGCTGAGTAGAGTGGCATTTCTGGGACATATAGTATCTGATGAGGGAATATCAACAGATCCAGCGAAGATTGAAGCTGTAGAGAAGTGGCCGAGACCTACAACCGTGACGGAGTTTCCTTGGATTGGCTGGATATTATTGACACTTCATGGAAAGGTTCTCCACGATAGTTACCCCATTGACTCGTTTGCTGAAGAAAGAGTCGAAGTTTGAATGGACCCCAAAGTACGAAGAGAGTTTTCAAGAGCTAAAGAATCGATTAACTACATCTCCAGTATTGACAATCCCATCAGGACCTAGAGGATTTGAGATTTATAGTGAAGCATTACTGAGGGGATTGGGATATGTCTTGACGCAACTTGGACGGATGGTAGCTTATGCATCTCGACAATTGAGACCGCACGAGATAAATTACCCGACACATGACTTGGAGTTAGCTACGATCGAGTTCGTTTTGAAGATATGGAGGCATTATTTGGTGGGTGAGAAATTTCAAATCTATACGAACCACCAGAGTCTAAAGTATTTGTTCTCGCAAAAAGAGCTGAACATGAGACAGCATCAATGGATAGAGCTGTTGAAGGACTACGATTACGACATTTTATACCATCCTGGAAAGGCGAATAAGGTAGTGGATGCCCTAAGTCGTAAGTCGAGCATCGCATACTTCATGGTTAAGGGATGGATGCTCTTAGAAGCAATAAGGGACTCAAGTTTAAGATCGAGGTAGGGAACCTCTAGAGCCTGATGGCTACATTGTAAGTCGAGCGAAAGATCTAGTTAATGATTAAGGAACTACAGCCTACGAATTCAGATATCCAGAAGATTGTGTCTGTAGATGCGAATAACAGGAAGCCTGAGTTTCAAGTAACCGAAGATGGGATATTGAAGTTCAAGAGACGACTTTGTGTGCCGAACGATGAGGAGTTGAAGGAAAGGATCCTGGCCGAGGCTCACAGGAGCAATTATAGCGTACACCCTGGGAGTATAAAGATGTACCAGAATTTACGTCAGCACTACTGGTGGAATGGAATGAAAGTGGATGTGGCCAAGCATATAGCCAAGTGCTTAACGTGCCAACAGGTGAAGGCGCAACATTGTAAGCCTGGAGGACTACTGCAACCCTTGAAGATCCTAGAGTGGAAGTGGGAGTATGTCACTATGGACTTTGTGACAGGGTTGCTAAGGAGTCAGAGAGGAAATGACTCCATTTGGGTGATAGTCGACAGGTTGACTAAATCTGCTCACTTCATCGCAATGCGAAAGGACTTCGCTTTGGAGAAACTAGTTGAGTTGTACGTGAGACAGATTATTCGACTACATGGAATGCCTATGATTGTTACGTCAGACCGTGACCCTCGCTTCACCGCAACCTTTTGGAAGAGTTTGCAGGGTGCTTTGGGAACATAATTAAGATTTAGTACTGCATATCACCTGCAGACTGATGGCCAGTCGGAGAGAACTATATAAACATTGGAAGATATGTTGAGGGCTTGTGTTATAGACTTCAAAGGTGGCTGGGAGGAGCAATTGCATTTAGTGGAGTTTGTCTACAATAATAGCTACCAATAAAATATTAAAATGGCACCCTTCAAAGCATTATATAGAAGAGCTCGTAGAACACCGATCTGTTGGGACGAAGTTGGTGAGAAAAGCATAACAGGCCCGGAGTTGGTCCAGCAATCAGTAGAGGCGGTCGAAGTGATCAGGGATAGACTGGGGACAGCGCAGAGCAGGCAGAAGAGCTATGCAGACAAGCGACATAGGCTGTTGGAGTTCTAACCTGAAAGTGTCACCGATGAGAGGGTTGCCTCGATTTGGCAAAAAAGGGAAGTTGAGCCCGAGATTTGTAGGACCATTCGAGATTTTGGAGAAGATTGGGACACTAGCCTATTGCCTAGCATTGCCATCAAATCTATCCCAAATTCACAACGTGTTTCATCTGTCGATGTTGAGGAAGAATGAGCCTGACTCGAGCCATATACTCGATCATGAAGTCATTAAAGTGGATGATCAAGTCTCATACGTTAGAAAGGCCAGTCAGAATTGAAAATCAAAAGGAGCAAGTCCTGAGGAGCAAAACAATACCACTGGTCAAGGTCATCTGATAGCACCATGGAACTGAAGGAGCGACATGGGAAACTGAAGACGAGATGAAGAAGAACTATCCCATTTATTCGAGTAGTCAATTATAACCTTTTCTAGTTGTATGGACTAGTAGTTTGTAAATTTCGAGAACGAAATTTTTATAAGAAGGGGAGAATTGTGACAGTTTGAAAATTCGACCCAGTTATTAAGAATTCAGTATAGAATGGATATACTTCATAAATACGCTCTGATTGATACTCACTAAGAATTTGCTACTCTGAGACGACTAACCGAAGGGGAAAGGTTATGTAAGATATTTTCCTAAACAGCCGCCCGTTGGTCTGAGATTTCGATAAAGTCGTTATTTAATGAATTTGTCCACAAAATAAATTTCGATTTGGACAATCGAATTTTTATGAAGGTTACAATGGAGAATTGAATTTAGTTGCAGAAGTGTCGCTAGACAGGCAGACAGTTGGTAAACGAAGCGAAGCAAGACGTGAGGTGGAGAATTACCGAAATGCCCTCGATCAATGCTCAGTCCTTAGAATTAGAATAATTAGAATTATTTTAGAATGAACACGTTAGAGCAGTGTCAATTTCAGTCTGAAATTAGTTCGCACTCGAGACCCAATCGATGCATTTGGCACGCATCCCAAGGTAATGTCATATCAGTCAATCATGTCAAGTCAACCAATCAATCAATGTCAAATGGCACAATTTCCAAAATAATTAACTCAATCCATCAAGTATATCCTTCAATCACATACCCCACCAACTAAACCTACCTAACCCACTAACCATTATTTTTGAATTTTAGCTATTATAAACTTTATAATCTTCTCTCTCTCTCTCTCTCTCTCTCTCTCTCTCTCTCTCTCTCTCTCTCTCTCTCTCTCTCTCTCTCTCTCTCTCTCCTCACACCCTCTCATTTTCGGCCAGCCCCTCTCCTCCCTCTTCCTCCTGACGCCACCATTTTCTTCCTTTTCCCCTCGGCTTCTTCTACTTCTTCTTCGTCTGCCGCCATTCACCGCTCGTTCCGCCGCCCATCACCGCCGCCCCGAGCCACCACCGGCCACCCCACGGTTCCTCCTCCCTTGGTAAGTCTTCTTGGCCCCTTACCCTTCCCTTTAGTGACCTAGAAACCCCTTGAAATAAGGCAAAATCGTGACGTTGTACAGTTCAGTTTTTCTTACTACCACTCAACTTCAAACGGCCGCCAACGAAAACTCAACCGTTGGATCTTCCTAAATTTTAGATATGTTGTAGCCCCATCCAAAATGAGTTCATAGAATTTGATTTCACTTCGATCCGACATGATTTAGGCCTCTATTCATGCGTTTCCATTTAGGTCGACGAAACTGTTTTTCCTGAGTCCATTTTGTGCTTTACCTTCTGTGGTCATAATCTAACCTTGGGGACTTAGGGGACTTATATCCATGTCATTGTTTTTGTTTTCTAGCTTGAAATGGGCCCAGTTTACCCTTCACTCGGCCTCCTAAGTCACCGTGCTCCTCCCTTTGCTGTGAGCTCCTTATTCGGCCACCATGAGCTTCACCGTCTTCGTCATTGTTCCAGCCACTTCTTGGTTAGCAAACCTACTAATCTTAGTTTAGGAATATTGTATGTATGTTTATTTTGGTTGATAGCTTGCTTGGTGTATGTAAATCGATTAGAAAACTTGAAAATCGCATAGAACAATTAGGCCGATTAAGGGGATTCGAGGTAGGACGGGCCAACTCGTGGGCTTGGGATCTATGGTAGGTGTGAATGGGACTCATGGGGGCTGAGAAATGGAGATTGGGGCGTGAGATAGAAAGGTGGAGTGAGTTGTTGGGCTAGACTAGTAGTTTAGGCCAAAAATAGTCTAGTTGGGCTTGATGGGCCAAGTTGAATTCTCACGGTAATAGGCTTAGATGTGGTTCATAAAGTTAATGGGCTATATTTTAATTAAGAAATGTGAAGGCCCGCGTGCAATTGTGGGCCGTAGATGGATTTGGGCCAAAATTAGCTTAATAGGCTCAACTTAGATTGTTTTGATTATGGGCTTGGGCGTGAGCTTCTAGGGCCTTCTGGGCTAGTCTTGGCTGAGTCTAAATGAGAAACTGATGGGCCTAAGTGTGAATCATGGGCTCCAAATTGAATTGGGCTCAAGGTGAGCTAATTGGGCCAAATAGACTTATTTGAGAAATTAAGCAATACGTGTGGGCCTTGAACGAGGTAATACCATACGTGGCCCATGACTATTATAAAAATAGCATTTAGAGACTGATTGAAGTGAGTAGATCAAGAGTGATCAAAGGGCCAGAGTGTGGGCTTGAGATTATATGTCTAAATGGGCATAAAGGGATTGTACGCTCGATGGGATTATATTGTTTATGCAAATTTAAATATCACATTTCATTGTGACATGCCATGGTACGTACACATGTTGATTGACTGTCTAAGAATGCATGTATTATGCCCTGTGACATTGTGATGTGCTTTGGCACCGATTGAGCATGGCATGCACTGTTGTGTGGAGCGACAAGGGGAAAACGGTTCTATAAGGCGCTAGGCGCATGGGAAGTGGAGTGATAAGCGTGCGGACCTAATGTACCTGGTGGAGGCATGGTGCGCCATGATGTGCGAGGCACGGGATAGCTGGAGAGATAAGCATGCCAACTTGAGGCGTACCATACGCATGTTGGGACACGGGCCTATAGCGTATGAGACGCGGGCCAGACCATTCGTGGTCACATGTGCATTGCATCGTGCATCGTGCATTGAGCATTGAGTTCGAGATCGATGAGGATTAGATGATAGACCTTAAGTTGAGTGGTCTGACCGAGCATAGATTTTTGTGTTGTATTTTGATACTCTCTTTTGGTAGTCTGTACCTAACGCTCCATTGTATATATTATGAGTTGACAAATATTCTTGATTGTATTCCTTGTACCCTTCTGCCCCATTATCGTTTGTATGCATGTATGGGATTGGAGATTAGCTTCCGTAAGTTGGTGAGTTTCATTACCGAAGCGTTATCTGGCCACGACGAATCCTTCCTAGGCCATCGCAGATCGTGGGCCAGGCGATAGCAGATTGATTGGCGGGATGTCGCGAGCCCGTGAGGTTCGGGGGGTGACATAGTAAGGTTTATCAAACGGGATATTATCTCAAGGTATGGGATACCCCTAGCCATCATCACAGACAATGGCTTCAATCTGAATAATAAGGTGATTGACGACCTTTTAGATCGATTTAAGATCAAACACCTTAATTCATCCCCTTACCGCCTGCAAATGAATGGAGATGTGAAAGCGGTGAACAAAAATTTTAGGAAGATCCTATCTAAGACTGTAGAGAACTTTCGAGATTGGCATGAGAGGTTGCCATATACATTAATGGCATGCCAAACTTCAATTCGGACTTCGACTAGGGCAACGCTTTACTCTCTAGTATACGGCATGGAAGCTGTCCTCCCTATAGAAGTTGAAATCCCTTCTTCACGAATACTATCCTAAGAAAAACTCTCAGAGGCTGAGTGGATCCAACAGAAGCATGAGCAGTTGAACTTGATTGACGAAAAGTAACTAAAGGCTATCTGTCATGGACAGGCATATTAGAAGCAAGTAGCTAAATCATTTCATCGAAAAGTGAGATCTAGAAATTTCACAGTCGGAGGCTTAGCTGTAAAGAAGGCACTTCCCAATATTCCTCATCTCGGAGGCAAGTTCACGCCAAACTATGAGGTTCGTATATAGTCCAGAAAGTTTTACATGGCAATGCTTTGATTCTCATGAATATGGATGGAGAAAAGCTAGCAAATCCTATAAATACAGATGTTGTCAAGAAATACTACCATTGAATGAAATAAAGACTTGATCAGCTCCCATGCCTCACTGATATTTGAGTCACATTAAAGACCAATACATGCATTTCATGTATACATGCATATGCTTGCATCACTTTCTCCGTATTGCAGGTCTAAAAGGAGCTCCCAAAAAGAGGAGAGAAACTAAGTGGAGGTCCGGACCGACTGATGTTGAAGAATCAGCGGATGAGTCAAATGACCTTATCTAGAATCAAAAGATTACGAAGAAAAGGAGTCCGTGGGACGGGTCGCATATCGACGTGCACAATCCGTAATCAAGGGTACAAATTGTATCGTTCCAATTTCTTAACACAAGAACGTACACTAACTCTAAAACCATTTTTCCCCAGGGAACTCTAGCCACGACAAGAAGATAAGTATCTCTTACCCTAAAACTTCCTAATTCACCATGTCATGATGATTACTAAATCGCATTATCAACGAGGATCCTTAAAATAACTTCATCTGCGTTTTTGTTCAAAAATCTATGAAGTTACCCAGGAAAATATGAAACTTACATGCGTCATGAATCCCTATGATGACTAAATTTTGATAAAATAGAAATGAATTTTCAAATGAAGACGAGTAGACCTATCAAACTGGAGTAACCCAGAATCCAGGAGGCAAACTACACCCAAACACATCCCTACACACTTGAGAGGTGAGAAAAGGAAGGGTGAATGTAAAGAGAGAAATAATGAATATAACAATCATTTGTGCTTGGTCTAGAAAAGATCTTTGAGGCTAACAAAAGCAAGGCGCCTGGTAAAAGTAAAGCCAAAGTCCATTTTTGAAAAAAGCAATAATACTTGAAAACCAGCTAAGGAGAAATACAATAATAATGTCAAAAGGCAATAGGGCTCACAAAAGTAAAGTGCCTCATAAAAGCAAGGCCGAAGCCCTTATTAGGAATAAAAGCCATGATACTTATGATGTGGGTAAAATGTCAAAATGGGAATCTGTCAACAAGTGTGTAGTGAAAACAAATAATGTCTAGAGCTAGATGAATTTCAAGATTCAAAAGTATAGATATATCCCTAGCAAGAATGACAGTTGGTAATGATGCGAAAGTGATTACCAACCTATTGTACCTCTCATTTTGATAATAGCATTTTCAAGCCTACCCTGAACCAATGTTACAACCCATCCTAAAAGCCTCTCCTGATTGAGACGTTTCAAATCAACATGGGATTTCACACAAGAAGCTGCTGTCTAAAGGAGTAAATACAATCTTGTCTTATCTGATCTTCAAGGTTCTTGACTTGTAGACCCGAAGAAATCACTTTTAAAATTTTGATTCATTTCTAAACCTCAAAATGCCGACCTATTACGAAAGTCTTTGACCAAGTCTACATTACGGTCCCTTAGAAGACCTTCTCGGATCAATTAGATATATACACCACAAATAGTCACGAAATTCTTGACATAGATTTTGAGTGATAGTTGGAGTGTTTTTTGAAATCTTCTCTAGTAAGGAAGCAGAACCTCTCAGAAATTGATATTTTAAGATGTTATCTCTGATAAGTACACTCCAGTTAATACGACTAATCGAACTCATCTAGTGATTTCAGATTTATTGATTCAAAATTATCCTCACAAGGGATTTTGATCATACATGTATGTTACAAGATGTCTTGGGTAACTATCTTGTACTACATCGCATTTATTGAAACAAATCTATATGACTCGCAGGAGCATGAATCGTTTTGAAAACTTGAAATATTCAAAATAACGAAAATCTTCTAAACTCTTCATTCATCAATAGAACAATCCGGGTTTGAGCTTCTGCAGGTTTTGGTTTAACTCAGACCTCAAAATGGCACCTTCTTTGTGAAGTAAATCGGGTTCGAGATTTCACGGTACCTAGATCTTCTCAATGTTAGAAGTACGCCCTAAAGACAACCCTGTTAGTGTTACTGGAGGGCATAAGTTGGGCTTTCGACATGATATTAAGTCGATTGGCAAGACGTGTTCATTCATCTTGTCCCATTACTCAGATAAATGAAATCCATAAGATTAGGTGTGACTGAAACCTATTCTCAAGACATCGACAGTATGTGTGACAGGTCTTTAGTCAATACACCATCTTTAAATGGTTTCTGGTCGATGGTTCAATGCATAGGCATTATTGAACCCCTTGAGACTAGTGCGTTTCTAGGAACGTCGCTGTTAAGTATCAGATACTCAATAGGGATGATGAGACACAAGTCATTAGACATTAGATGCCCGAGTTGGAAACGCAAGTGCTCGTCGAGGACGAGTTCACTGAACGTGACACAAAGTGGACGATTAGCAAGTATCGAAAGCTTCGCCCTGGGTCAACATCTAATCGTCTAGGCTTTGGTGTGTAAGTGATCCTTAGACCTGAGGCACAGTGCTAACTTGTGTGTTGGGTGGCTATGGTTCACAACTGCGCATATTGACAAGTCATCAATTTGCCTTTGTACTTGATGGACATAGTCATTCGCATACGAAGTCACAGACGTGCGCAATATGGGATCTGTCTTCTTGTTACGTGAAGCGAGATTGTTGTCCTATGCAATCTACTCGTGACGGTGCACTAGAAAATCCTCGACCGAGGTAAGGCGAGATTGTCTTGTGAAAGCACGTCAAATAGATTGGGGCATATGATCGAATTTGTAGGCTTGACAATTCAATGGCCTTCATTCAATTGGGATAAGGTTAAGACAGACGGATTGAATTACACTGTAAGCCAAAGTGGACAGGATCATTCATGTTCTTGTAACATTCATATTGTCTGGGTAGCCATGATATGTTGCTAGACGTCACTTATAGCTTTTGAGACCCAGAGACTGAACGGGACAGTCAGTTCTCTTGGCGATACTCATTTGATGGTATAAGTCTCGCTGCCAGCTTAATGGTGAACCTAGGGATGTCACACATCATAACCAGTGCGTGGCGACGTTAAATATGGAAGATGATATTGCAAAGGCATTTGCACTTGGCTATTGAGATAGTCAGATAAAAATTAGTTCAAATTAGATTTGATTCTAATTTCTAATCACGAACGGATAAGTCGCTGATGCAAGCATTGCGCAAGTGCTCATGAAAGCACTATGCAAGAGTTGCGCAAGCGTTGCGCAAGCATGATGTCATATTGATGACTATGTAATGCAAGCGCTGCGCAAGCACGATGTCATCTTGATGTGGCACCTGCACGAATCACGAGATGATAAGGATAAGATTTCTTATCCATTAGAAAGTCTAAAGGATAAGAAATCTGATCCAAAATAAAGGATTCTAGAAAAGTTCGATTAGATAAGATTTGGTATCCGATAAGACGGCATGAAAAATAAGGAAAATAAAACGATTCCATCGTGACTCGAGGAGGATATCAATGTGAGAATAGCAAAGTGGTACAGTGCGATCGACAGGGCGGCGTCGCCTTTGCAAAATAGGCCAGTTGGACCAGCCCACCGACCGACAATCAAAGGCGGACTAAACCGCCTTTGACAAAGTCAAAGAAGGTGGAAGAAGGGCTGTAAATTACCGCCCCTACCCCTCGCCCAACCCCTATAAATAAAGATTGGGGGTTAGGGTTTTAGAACCCTTTTGAAATCTCTCCATTTCACCCATCCTCGAGAGAATTTTGTGTCGTTCTCGTGATGAATCCTAAGGAATTTCGAACTCTTGTTTCACCAAAAAAGACAAGAGGGTCGTGAAGTAGTTCGTGATGAAGATAACAAGCTCCATTCATCATTTCTCAACGGTCGCTAACACGATCAAGGAGCGGATGGCCGTGAACTTCATCTTCCGTCGCCGCGCAGCCGGTGGTGTGTCCGAACTAGAGGTTCGACATTTAACGGACTCCAAGAACATGAGAACAATCCCATCCAAGTTTTGGTTCTCGAGGTAAGCCCAAAACCCCCTTGATGCGTGATTTAGATTTCCGATTAAAACGCGCGAGATACCCTAAGACGATCGAGGCGCGTAGAACCGCATGCTTCTGTTGGTTTTATTTGTATTTGAGTGAAATCAATTGTCATTTCTCCGCGCACCACCCATGAGGGAATACAAGATTCCCAAAAAGTGGTATCATAGCCTAATTTAGGTGTACTCGTGCGTTAGATCGATTTCGTTCCCGATATTGTTGACGATCACTGTTTAGGTTTTGGAAATTAGAATCTACCAAACGGCGAATCAAAGTTGATAGTGATCAACTTATCAAGGATTAGAATGGACTCGATCTTGAATCAAAAATTCATGATTGAAAACATGCTGGAAAGGTTGGCTAAGGCGACGAGATTGCACAATGGTTTGAGAAAACGAATCAGGAAACGTTTGCTGAATCGTGAATGAACCGTCGGCCGAGAGGCCAGCAGCCACCAACCCGCTGGACCAACTGGCCGGTTAAACCAACCAGCTGGACCAACTGGCTGTGGGGGCCAGCTGGTATGGTCAAAGGCGGCGCAGGTCAAACCCGGGGATCAAACCCTGACGAACTTGGAATTGCGTGAAATTTGGTCGGGCGCTTGAAAACAAGCTACTGATCAAAACTCATTACTATGTAAGGAAAATTGCTTATTTTCCGATTTGAGGTCGTCTTGATGGTTTTTTGGGTCAATTTTTGAATTTCAGTATTGTTTTCAATTTTAGAAAGAGTTTTATTAGAATCCTCTGATACTTTGAATTATGAATTCATTACTTGAAAATGAGAGGGTGGTGATATGAAACTTCGATGTGGTCTTTGGGCTCGAGACATATTGAACTTGGTTCATAATTACCTTGTGACATACATATATATTTTCTACATGTATATTTTAATTTATATTCTGGCGGAAGGGATACATGTTGGCTTTTATATGTGGATATATTTGTGCTGCTGTTGGTTATTGTTAGGATTATCGAATTTATACTTAATGAAGTACAGATTTGAATCTTTTAAAAGTTCAAAGAGATTAGAAATGAAACTAAGAAAATATATGTAAAATTGTACTATCACTCTTCAATTTGATTAAGGAGATAAGAACCAGATTTTAAATATCAATAGAATAATAGCAATTATCTAAAAGGCCCTCTCCAAAATGCTGGTGTACCTAAATTCAGAAGTCATGCCTCATTGGATAAGGAACGACATGTGAATTACACCTATGCAACAATATCCCTTTTGGGATATGCCCTTCTGACGACCATAGGTGGACTGAACAGAGTGTCATCCAAAATCTGCTTTTTATTATGCCTTATGAGATATGATAAAAAAGAAAACAGATTAGTTGGAGGCAATGGATCTCTAGTTCAATAGGAGCGTTTGATATACGTCTCTTAGGTAAAAGACGAGAAAGCCTCGTCCTATTAAGAGTTATGGACACTTGGTTAAGGATTTCATCCATTGTTTACAACAAACCATGGTGATCTGCTAAGTGTTTATAATGCCTAAGAGAAAGAGATGTTTGACATCAATTCTAGAAATGGCTCAAAGCTTGGAAATCTGTAAAGGACTTGAAACATTCCAACGATGCTTTGAACATTGATTGACTTGACTAATGCTATTGTACGTTAGGCTACTGGAAGATTTTCTCAAGAAAATTCACTCTCAAAGTCAATTTGGGATGTATTAGAGGTGTCTGGTTGAGAAAAGTTCTCGCCTGAAGGCCTCACCGAAGTCTATTCAGATTCATTGGTTGTAATTGCACGCTTGGAATATAAGTGATTCCACGAGGGCGTACTAGTGGCTTTCCTAAATAGATTTCCTGAAAAGGACATCTATATAGAATAGCCGAGGGATTTAGAATCCCAAGCTGACGATCCAAATGTGTGCAAGTTAAAAGGTCCCTTTCTGGACCTAGGCGAGCCTCCAAAAAATTAGAATATCAGCTTGATGAATTGTCCAAACTGTTTGGATTCATCAAAAGGCTAGATAATCCTTATGTATATGTGAAGCTCAGTAGGAGCATTATTACATCCCAATGTTACATATCAATGACATGTTGGCAATTGGAAATGAGTTTCCAGTGCAAGTCATTGGACATTAAATGCTCGAGTTGGAAACGCAGGTGCTCATCGAGGATGAGTTCACTTAACGTGACACAAAGTGGACGATTAGCAAGTATGGAAAGCTTCGCCCTGGGTCAACGTCTAATCGTCCAGGCTTTGGTGTGTAAGTGATCCTCAAACCTGAGGCACAATGCTGACTTGTGTGCTGGGTGGCTATAGTTCACAATTGCGCATATTAACAAGTCATCGATTTGCCTCTGTACTTATGGTTATAGACATTCGCATACGAAGTCATAGATGTGCGCAATATGGGATCTTCTCCTTGTTACGCGAAGCGAGGTTGTTATACTATGCGATCTACTCGTGACAGTTGTCGCGACCCTCCTGAGATTTTTGGATCTCGAGAGAGTTAATGGATCGCTAGGCCCATTGGATATCTGGGCTTAGCTCGGGCCCTCCCAAGCCCACACCAAATCACGTCAGGGAAATTTAAATCAAGGTCGACCTTAGTGTGGCCGGGTGATATGTGAATAGTATGCATGCCACCAAAGTCGCCACCAGCCATTTATTAGATGGTATGACTGGAAACCCCATCGGACGATTGGGAGAGATCGTTCGATCCTACGAAAATCAGAGATCTAGATTCGGGGACTTAGTTACGTCGATATTGCTATCGACGCCCTTTCGGTACCTAAGTTGAGTGACTTTCTAATCTAGGGAATCAATGCAGGCGGGATTCGGTAAGGTAGGTTCTAAGAATCTAAGGGGTTCATGCAGGTGGGATAGTCTATCTTATTAATCACAATCATTGAAATAAATGCGCAATCAGGAAATCAATATACATAGAACACACATCAAATCAAGTCAAGGCGGGCCTAGGGGTGTCTTAGGAAAGCCTAAAAAAAATTGCCAATTGGGTTTAAGGATGGTTTGGAATAGTTTGGGTCAAATTGACCATATTGGCAAAATAGTCATTTTGAAAGGCCCAAGAAACCAAAAATGTGAAATTAGGTCAAACCAGTTGAATGTGGTTTTTCCCTAATTTTCACAATTTTTGGGAATTTTTGAGCTTTTCTAGGATTTTTATTTTGAAAAATTTTTAGAATTTTTTTAAAATTTTTTGGAAATTTTTTTAAAATTCTTTGGAAATTTTTTTAAAATTCTTTTGAGAATTCTCCTATTTTTAGGACAATTTCTATGTTTTTTGGAATTTCATTTTTGATTTTTTTAAATTTTTCCAATCTTTCCAAACATTTTCTACATTTTCTGACAAATTTTTCCAATTTTTCCTAAACTTTCTATTTTTTATTTTATTTTTTTATTTTTCTCTCTAAGAATTTCTATGATTTTTTATTTTTGGGATTTTCTAAAAAAAATTTAAAAATATTTTCAGAATTGTTTTATGATTTTTCCTATTTTTATATATTTTTCGTTATTATTCTTTATTATCAATTGTTTAAATCACTTTCGACATTTTTTGCATTTTTTGAAAATATTTTATGATTTTTCTGAACCTTTTTGTTTCTTTCCCTATTATTATATTTCTTATTTTTTCTAATTATTTTGACTTTCCTGAGATTTTTCTATATTTTTCCAATTTTTTATTTTCGTTTTATTTTTTACCTAAAATTTCTCTTTATTACTATTTTTATTTATGATTTCTGATTTTTTTAAACATTGTTATCCCTTGGGTCGAAACGGCGTAGTTTTTATATTTTTTATTATTTTGATTTTTCTGATTTCCCTATTTTTTAAGGTTTTTTCTTTGAATTTTTTGATGATTTTCCTTATTATTTTTTATTTTTGTATTTTTTTTATTTCTATTTACACTCTTTGTGAATTTTCTGAATTTTCTAAGGACTTTTCTATTTTATTTTTGGGGGAAATTTTGGGATTTTTTTTTTCTGATTTTTTTTAGAATTTCAGTGATTTTTCTAAAATTTTTCATTTTTTTAATATTTTAATATTATTTATTCCGAAAATTGTAATTTGGGCTGGGCTTCTAAGCCCAACCCTCCCAAGGCAGCGAAATAAGAAAAGGGCTTGAGGCCCAAACGAAAATCTAAAAAAAGAAATAGGCCCATGTTGTGTTTCTTTTAAAGTCATTTCCAATAAAGGCCCAAATGTAAATTGGCCTTGGCCTAGCCCGCATGCCCTCATGCTAAATTTGACCTAGATAAACTCTAAATTCTTGGATCCAGCCGCCAATAGCCCTCCCGTTTTCCTTTTTAATTTTTTTCAGTATTTTTTTTTATTATTATCCTTTTTTACTCCCACTGCATCGTCTTCTTCGTCGGTTCCTTGTTGAATGGTCAACTCTCCTTCACCAGTCAACTCGCCAACGAAGAAGAAGACCAGCAGCTCACTGGTCCGGCCAACCGTGCCGGCGAGTCGCCGAAAAATTCCGAAATTGGCTCTAAAATGCTTATTTTTCACCCGAATTGACCTGTCCTACACAAAATGCAATCTAAAACCAAATATGAGCTTAGCAAACTCGAACGCCGCCTCTAATAGCCCTATCCAGCTCCGACCAAATCTGTAGTTTTTCGACGACCAACGATCTCGCAATTACTACGAATTTTTATGCAAATAAGGCACAAAGCATGCAGAGAGACGTGGGCAGGGGGTGCTAAGAAATGATTTGGAACAAAAATCGCAAAGAAATATGTCCGGTTCGAGGAGTTGCCATGGAAGCCCGAGCTCGAGAGCTCTAATGGCGTTTACCTCTCTACGTGGTGACACTTCGACTTGTTGGGTTGCCGAAGCCCCGTGGGCTCATACGATGCTTGTGGAGTTGTTCCAAAGACTCGCCGTTGCTCGGATGCTTCCATCTAAGCTCTGGAAGTCTTCTGTTAAAAAAAAGGTTCCCCCTTTTGTGTCAGACTCCTTTTGTCGAAAGGTCCCTTTTCCTTGTTCAACCCCTTTCTCTTTTATAGCCTCTTGCCCAGAATATTTTTTTTAAGAAAATCCTCTCCAACTGAATGGATGTCTCCCCTCCAATTCACGTCAAAGATCTTTGCAGATCTTACCAATCCTCAACAGACTTACTCTCATTTCAAAACCAACGTGCGCGTAGGAGGTTCTGGGGAAGATGAATATCGCGGGTCAACTGGCCGGGTTGACCCGACCTAACCGACCCACTTTGTTCAAAATCTCAAATCAGACTTCAAATTGCCCATTTCTTCCAAAATTGATACCAAAATTGGACTCGGGGGAATGACATTTACTTGTAGATGGAATTTTTCTCAGAAATTCTCCAATATTTGCACAAAAACCCTAATTTTGGGTTTGACCCGAGAACCCATTTTGCAAAATTCAAAGTCTTAATGTCCATTTTTGCAAAAAATTGACACCACCAATGGATTCAGAAGGTCAACATCTAGGGGGTGACGTCGCCCTATTTTCAATTCAGTCCCTAGAAAAGTTTTAATTTCATTTTTAGTGATTTTAGGGACTAATTTGAAAAAATCAGCATTTTGGTCCTTTTTAGCAAAATTGGACAATTTTGAGGGATTTTGGATTAGATTTTAATTTTTTAAAATAGAGGAGGATGACACGACTCTAAAAATGTAAAAATTAAAAATTAAAAGTCTAAAATGGAATTTCTAGAATTATTTAAATAATCTAAAAAATGAAATTAACAAATAAACCCTAGGTTCCAGACTTTATTTTTAAAATTTTATTCATCAAAAAATAAAGGGAAAATTAAATTAAAAATATTGACTTTTTTGGTAATTTTTCGACATCAAATGCCATTTTTTATTATTTTTTTTATTATTTTCCTAATTTCTAAAAATATCAAAAATGAAAAAAATAAGAAAAATTATTTTTTTGTTCAAAATTGGTTCTCTAGGCTAGGCTGAGGTCCCCAAAGTTGATTTTTCAATTTTTTCACTTTTTATTGATTTTTTTATGAATTTTTGAAAATAAAATGCAGAAAAATACATAAAATAAGGAAAATTATTTTTTGCTCAAAATTATTTTCCTAGGGTAGGCCGAGGTCCCCAAAGTTGATTTTGCAATTTTCTCATTTTGTATTGATTTTTTATGAATTTTTGAAAATAAAATGCAGAAAAATACAAAAAATGATGAAAATTATTTTTTTTTCTCAAAATTGGTTCCCTAGGCTCAACCAAGGTCTCCAAAGTTGATTTTTTAATTTTATGAATTTTTACAGATTTTCTAAAAAAAATTAAAAATAAAATTAGTTAAAAATCAAGTGTCAACAATTGCCCCTCTTTAAGAGGGTTCTCGTGAGAGATCACTCTCAAAGACGAGATGACACTTGAGATCTAACCGACTCTACTGGAAAAATGAAAAGTCGTGACATCCAGCTCTAGTTTCCTCTTTGAAAATTTTAGTCCAAACTTCATGCTGCTTACTTTGATATGGGGAGAGATGGAGGAAATGAGAGTCAAGGGATTTACCTGAAACTTACCTATTTGCCTCGCGTCGCCATTGACTGCTCCGGAATGAAAACCTAAGGATTCGTTACAAGAAAACCTTAGAGTAATTGAACTTGGACCCGTATGGTAGGTTACTCTGTGGAAATGCCTGTAGGAAGAACTTCATAAAGAAAGGTAATCTTTGCCGAGGCTATCAGCTGTTATCCGTTCCGGAGGGTGAAAGCTCCGAGGCTACTAACTGACGCACGCTCGCGAGAAAGGCGGTCACCGTATCTCTAAGCGGCGAGTTACAAGCGTTTTGGGCTCCGACTCGAACTGTGCTTTGAGACACCTTAAAAGCGTATCCCTATTATGGAGGGTTTGGGGGAAAATTAAATCTTTTCCGAGGCTATCGGCTGCTATCCATTCCGGAGGGAGAAAGCTCCGAGGCTACTGACCAACACACACTCATGGAAAGGGCGGTCACCGTATCTCTAAGCGGTGAGTCGCAAGCGCTCTGGGCTTCAACTCGAACTGTGTTTCGAGATACCTTGAAGGCATATCCCTATCATGGAGGGTTTGGGGGGGAACTAAATCTTCTGAAGCTAAAGTTGGTGACCCAGTCCGGAGGATGACAGCTCCGCGGCTACTAACCTGTGAACACTTGCAGAAAGATTTATCAAAGTCATCATGATTTTAGAACGGCGAGTCATGATTGTTTAGTTTTGAACTCGAACTATGTTTTTGGACGCCTCTTTGTGATTCTTTTTTTTTTTAAAGAGACCCGTGATAACGCTTTCGTGAATCAGAGGGGTGTTTCAGACTTTGAAAAAGACTTCAAATGTGGAAATCTTATTTTGATATTATTATGAGATTATGAAACCAAGAATCATATGGAAACTTTGATTGTCTAGCTAAAGAGGGTGCATTCCGGGATTCGAGGAGACTAGGAATCCTGCAGAAGCTCAAACCAGATTTATCTTACCATGAAGGGCGCCATTCTGGGATCTGGGAAGACCAGGAATCCTGCAGAAGCTCAAACCCAGATTATTATCTTGGTGAATGAAGAGTTTAGAAAGAACTATGATATATCAAACATATGCAAATTTCAACATGAGCCATGCCCCTTGTTTCAATAAATGCGAGGTGCATAAGATGGTTAATCAAGTCAATCTTGCAACCTACATGTGTGAGCGAAAATCCTTTGCTAGGATAATTTTGAATCAATAAATCTGAAATCACCAGATGAGTTCGATCAGTCGTGTCAACTGGAGTATCCTTATCGGAGAGGACTTCTCACGATGTTAATTTTCAAAAGATTTTGTTCCCTTTCTGGTGAGGGTTTCTGAAGATACTCAAACTGTCACTCGAACCTTATGTCCAGGATTTCGGGACTATTTGCAGTATATACAACCTGACTGATCACAGAAGGTCTTTTGTGGGACCGTAATGCAGGCTTGGTCAAAGGTTAATGCAAAAGGTGGGCATTTTGAGTCTTAGAAAAGAACTGAAATTTTAAATATAGTTTCTTCAGGTTTACAAGTCAAGAACCTCGAAGACCAGATGAGACTAGATTGTGCTTACTCCTTTAAGCAGTAGCTTCTCGTTGTGAAATCACGTGTCGATTTGAAACGTTTCAATCGGGAGTGGCTTTTAGAATAGGTTGTAGTATTGGTTCGGGGTAGGCTCGAAAAGGCCATTTTCAAAATGGAGGGGTGCAATAGGTTAGTGATCACCTTTGCATTATTATCAACTGTCATGGCTATTGGGGAAATTTTGTATTCCTGAGCTGTAAAAGTTCTCCAGATGTTTCATCTCCAATTAAGCTATAGGCTTCTTTTGCCTTTATTACATGTTTATCATTGGATTTCCTTTTCGACACTCTATTTATACTCCGGGTGTCACAGCTTCATTTTTATGGAGGGCTTTGTCCTTGCTTTTACCAGGCACTTTGCTTTTGTCGGCCCTATTGCTTTTCGGCACTGAGTGAAAAATTGTTCTACTTATTGCCTTGCTTCTTGTTGATAACTCACGTGCTTTGCCCCGGTGTAGGGAGGTGATCACCAACTGGGTTGAGAAATGAAGATTTAAAGGCTCAAATTGGCTTATCAAAAGGTAGCGTGTGTAAGATAGAGAAATGAACTGCTCCCCTTCACTTTGATGTTTCAAACCTTCACGAGATGCCACTTGAAGTTACCACGCAAAGGTTGATGCGAGTCAACACAATAAAGTATCATCTCGATCTCTTCTCCAAGGGATCAACCGACGAACCTCTAGATTGCCCTGGCGCGGGGTAGTTCTTGATAGGGTTGTTTTTTTGAATTCTTCATTCACGGGCTCAAATGGGCTTGCAAGGGATAATCATGTGTTTAGGATAAAGAAATGAACATGCCTTCTATCATTTCAATCCACGTAATCACTGCAAATAGTCCCTACGTTCACGAGCAAAGGTTTTTATCTTGCCTTTCTTTCACTCATTCTCTCGAGTGTGTAGGAACGTGTTTGGGTATGGTTGGCCCCTCAGATTTTGATTTACTCCAGTATGACAGGCCTGATCATTCTCATTTGGAAATTCATTTCTATTTCATCAAAATTAGTCTTCACAGGGGATTCCTGATGTATGTAAGCATCGGATTTTCTTGGTAACCTTGGAGATTTTTAAATGAGAATGCAGATGAAGTTACCTCACGATTTCGCCGATGACGTGATGACGTGGCAGAATGGATGGTTTTTAGGGTAAGCAATACTTACCTGCTTACCATGGCGGAGGATCCCTATAAAAGTAAAAAGAGAGTGTGTTAGTGTATGTCTTAAATTTTAAGGTAAATTAAAGCAATACAACTTCATCCTTAACTATGTATTCCAATCCGAATACAGTCGCATAAATTGTGAGAATTTGTAACCTGTCCATTGTGGTGTTGAGTCCCTGTCAAGGTTAAAATGAAGAGTTAGCATATATTTCATATCCAGAATAAATTAGAACAATACAACTTTACCCTTAATCATACACTCCCATCAAAACCCCAACGTACAAATTGCAGGAACCTCGTCATCTAATTTGATCACCAAGGTGACGTTTCCTGTAGAGATTAGAGGGAATAGGTCAATATATGCTCTCAAATTCGAGACAAATTGGAACAATATATCTTACCCTTGGTTATGCACTCCGATCTAAAGAGAGAATGCATAGGTCATGAAAAGCTATAATTTTTTCAACAAGATAGGATTGTCAGTTGTCCTATAACCACCAAATCTTTTCAATGAAAGAGATACTTATTTATTTGTTTGGTAATGAATCTTCCTTGTAAGCTTGCCTTAAAAGGGTCCCTTCATCAAGTTGTGTCAAGTGTTGTCCATGGTTTTCACCGCAAGCTCTCACAGGCATGACTTATATTTGCTTGATGGTTGTGGATCCTTTTAGATGTGTTTGTTGAAGTTCTTGGCATTTGACAACTTTGAAATCTCATTATAAACCTCTTTCGTTTGACTTGAAAGGTGTTGTCTACTAATAAACCTTTGATTACATCGATGAGCCAATTCCCTCGTTCAGGTGGCCTTTACCCTGGTTAGATAATATTTGCCCTAACCAAATAGTTCAGTGTATTTTTATATTCTCTTGTAATCCCCTGTCTAGCTTGGGATATCTATTATTTGAAGTTTTCGCTTCACTTTTCACCTGCAATGAAAAAAATAAATGCTAGCCTTTTTCAGGTTTATTTGAGATTTTAGGAACGGCATACTCCCTTTTATCGTTTTTCTGATGTTCGAGAGGACTATTCTTTCGAAACGCCCTGCCCCCAGTAGGACGTGTCTTGCCATTCGCCATTCAAGGTTCTGGTGGCTTCATCCTGACACACTCTCCAGTGATGAAAGCAAAGTATGCCACCAATTAGTTCTTTTAGTGGGTAAAGAGGGGCTTGTTCCCAATGGATCCCCTTATTGATTCCACTCTTTATTTCAACTACTTGAGTCAACGGTTGTTTTCAGCTTCATGAGGTATAGCTCCTCAAAATATTTTGCCCCTTGATGGTTTGATAACCCTGTATAAATAGAAAGGACACGTCAATTAAGGATCCTTCAGGTAATGAAAGATCTGGAGCGATACCGCTTTACCCTTCATCTGAGCTCGTGTCAACCTCCTCAAAAGGTGAAAATAGCTTACACCTATGTAACCTACTATATGGTGATTAAGCGACTTTCTCAACCACCTTCGCCTTCGAAGTATTTGACGTTTCCCCTCTATTTGGTCATTTGGTAGCATTGTTCCTCAAGTGCTTTACTTCCATTTATCGTTGAGAGGGATAACTCAGTCTCGTCCTTTTTCTTGGTTGGCCATGCAATCGCACTTAGGTGACTCCCCTAATTTGCTGCCTCGATATGATTCTTTGGTAGAACTGGGGGGGCTTCTTTTAATAAACTTTCTTCATTCATCTTCGATCACCATTTTTCATCATCTTGAGTAGTTGGCCATCTTCAACCTAGGCCAGAAGGAATATACTAACATATTAGACTATATATAAGATGTTTCCATTAGAACGATCACGTTTACCTTCTTGGAGCACCGTTCTTAGTGATACCTGTATGAGCAACATCAAAGTTGATGCATGAATGTTTTGAAAAATTCCTTTGAAAGACATTTTCAATAGGAGAGTTAAGAAATGGGGGAACTAGTCCTTATATCATCGGACATTTCCGTTCCCGTAAAATTCATTTGAAAACCAGGAAACATGCGGGAACCCGGGCCTCAAGTCTTCGGAAATCAAAGACAGGTGTCATCATTGGGCCGGTTTGAAATATTCCCGCATGTTCTTAATAAAACATGCATATGCATCCACTAATAAGGCCGTTTTACAAAGGAGACTACCTCGGATCAACGGCTCAAGACCTAAGGCGTCATTAAGTTCTACTTACAATATGAGTTGAAAGACTAAACGGAAATGAGACGATGCAAACAATTAACATTGACTGCTCTATTTTGTGAAATCCAACATGGCTACGCATAACCCAGCTTCTTCATATGCTAGCATGGCATTCTCCTTGTGTCGGTGAATCACTTTCTTTCATGAACTCCTTTGAGGCATGATGATGCCACGGTTGAAATTGCCTCGTGATTCGAGGTTATCGACTAAGAAATCCAGTTTTTATCTTCCTCATTACCATCTACGGGGATTACTCCTTGATGTTCAAGTGGATGACTATGTAGTATTTTCAACTTCAGGTCATCTAGCTTAACGATCTCACTATCTATGAGGGCTTGAACTTTATGCTTGAGAACCAAGCAATTATCGACGTTATGCCCCCATTTCACCCATATGATATGCACATGCCTTGGTCTCGTCATAGCCGGAGAAATTTTTTGGAGGACTCTTCCTAGGCGGCTTCTTTACAACTAATCCGCTCTCCAATAACATTGGAAGTAATTTTGAGCAAGGATATGGGAGTGGAGTGAATTGCTTTGGTGGGAGCTTCTTCTCCCGGTTAGGTTTTCGTGGTCTCTTTGCCTTAGGCCCATATTGCCCCTGGGGAGAAGTGGGAACATGTAATTGGTATCCTGACTTGTTCTTGGGAGTTTGATTCCTGGTTGACATTCCTTGATACGTGGGTTTCGTTTCATTAGATGGTCCTTTGTTGACTTGAGGGTACTCCCCACAGTTTTTCTTATTTTTGGACCTGTCATTTCGCATGGCCCACTCTACTCTTTCACCAACGTCCACCAAATGCAAAAATGATTGACAACCAGATGTATGCAGCCGATCAAAGAATTTGTATGGAAGGGTTGTCAGAAAGTATCCTATCAATTCATCCTCATCCAATGGGGGTCAAACTTGAGCAGCTTTTGCCCTCCATCTTTGTGCGAATGATCTAAAACATTCGTTCCTCCTCATTTTCACATGTTTTAAATCCATTCTGGTGGGGATAGTCTTCATGTTGTATCTATATTGTTGTAGAAATTGGTCAGCAAGATCGTCCCACTCTTCGATCCCCCTAATATCAAGCGCTATAAACCATGACAATGGAGGACCAACCAAAGTATATCGAAAATTCTGGATTAAGAGTGAATCGTCATCAACGTATTCAGTCATCTCTTCCAAAAAGTGATTGATATGAGTTTTCGGACATCCAATGCCATCATACTTCTTGGTGAATTCTGGCTTTTGAAAAGAATTAGAAGCTTTTCTTTCAAGGCGATGGAGAAATGTGTTATCCTTTTGGGGAACATCTAGATGAATTTCAGCCATAGTTAAATTTACATAGTCTCCTTCCTCTATTAAAGAGCTAGACTCTTTCATCAAGGTAGAGCGTGGGACTAAAAGGATTTCTTCTGTCACTCTATCCTCTTCGGTATCAACAACTAGTGGTCTAGCAGGCGTGACTACAATGCTTTCCATAGCAAGCAACGGAGGGAAAACTTTATCTTCTGTTGACAGCTTTGAGAGTACGGCGAAAATTTGGGCCACTTGATCCTCTAGCTTAGTAAGTCGTGCATCTGTGTCATTATTTTCCATGTATGCTCCTAAGCGGGTTGTGAGATTTCCCTCCGCCGTTGTTATTTCCTGATTTTTTATATGAAATAGATGCATTAGAATGAAAAAAGAAGCCTAAATCATTTCAATTTTGCGTCATCTTATGATTAATGAAGATAAGGATCTTTACGCAAGTCTCAATCTTGCGTAGAAAGCTCTTATCAAAATTTTTCATAAGAGAACATACAATTGAAAGGAAAGTAATCCATGATAACTGCTTTTGATCAATTTTCAAGAAAAATTAATAGAGTGGTTAAAAAGTAAATGCAAAGTGCAATTTCAATGTGTCCTAAATTCGATAAATTATAGGACATCCAAATTAAAGCCGTTTACTAGAAACGGGAACAATTCGAGTGCCCCATATTTTATTGAAACTAGGAAGCATGAACGACTTTGACTAGTCATCATGGATTACATAGAGAAGTTAGTTATGCAAAATGCGATGATATGTGCATGAGCCATTCAATTTCATATCTCTTTTTGATGAAATAAGGATTAAACACTCTTATTTGACCGAAAGAGGTCCAGATTTCTTTCAAAAGGAATTATGCAATTGATTGGGATCATTCAAGTGATTAGAATGAAAGCCACTATCACACCCATCTACTAAAATCTCTAGTGTAGTCAGAATAGTGTAGATACATCTCAAAAAGATCCCTAGTACATCAAATCTAATGGAAAGAAATAGAAATGATTCCCACATGGGAAAATCCGGAGTACAAAGTTTAGAAATGAAATCTGCAATAAATGGATATGATAACCGCTAGGGATGCCCCAAATCAGATCATAACTCATCTAGTTGAAATCAGATTTCTTCAAACTAGCGTATGTATCCATCCATCTTAGAGCTCCCTCCTACAGGCGAATCGGCATGCTTCAAAGGACTCTATGTTGATGTAGTGGCGTGGAATGCTTTTTTGTCCCCTGGTGGTTAGCGCGAGAACTATGACATGACTTGGGAAAAACCACCCCTCTATCCTAAAAAAATGGCTTTCAAACTAATCACTCAAATGATGATTTTTGTGAGGTGATGCACGATGTGTATGGTATGTAGAGTTTAAAGCGAATATGAATAAATTACAAGTTAAAGGTAGGAAAGTCTTACCAACCAGACTCTTTTTATTTTTGGTTTAAGGTGCACCAACCGACCAATTCACATGCACATGAAATAAGTGAGGAATTGACTCTAGAAAATAAAAGAAAGGACGGGGTAGGGACCTAAAAGGCTCCCACTATTTGATTCGACGACTTTGCCCAAAGCACAATCAAACGTCAAATGGGAAGAATCATCAATTCAGACAGCGAGCGGGATCAAATATGGTCAACCCAGGCGCAATCGAACGCTAAGGCTTTGCATATCGATCCCTATCTATGGCAACCTAAGAAGAGTATTTCGCGGCTTAGGTTTAGGCGCTTGTGTGTGCAAATGTCATGATCATCAAAATATGCATGACATTCACAACAGTTGATATCAAACAGCGCTTCTAATTTGCAGAAAATAAACAAACAAACCCAAACTCCAACCTGCATAAAACATGTTAGCAATCAATCCTCCCCTTATAACTCCCATCTGCAAGAACAATTAACACGTTTGGTTAGTCAACTTACCTCACCTTCAAGAGTGCATGCAGAAAAACGTGTTAGAAAACACTCAACTTTTTAATCGGCTTAAGTCCTCTAATGGGCTAAAACCAAGTCCCCAGCAAAGTCGCCAGTCTGTCGCGACCCTCCCGAGATTTTTGGATCCCGAGGGAGTTAATGGATTGCTAGGCCCATTGGATATCTGGGCTTAGCTCGAGCCCTCCCAGGCCCATACCAAATCGCGTCAGGGAAATTTAAATCGAGGTCGACCTTAGTATGGCCGGGTGATATGTGAATAGTATGCATGCCACCAGAGTCGCCACCAGTCATTTATTAGAGGGTATAACTGGAAACCCCATCGGACGATTGGGAGAGATCGTTCGATCCTACGAAAATCAGAGATCTAGATTCGGGGACCTAGTTACGTCGATATTCCTATCGACGCCCTTTCGGTACCTAAGTTGAGTGACTTTCTAATCTAGGGAATCAGTGTAAGCAAGATTGGGTAAGGTAGGTTCTAAGAATCTAACGGGTTCATGCAGGTGGGATAGTATATCTTATTAATCACAATCATGGAAATAAATGCGCAATCAGAAAATCAATATACAGAGAACACACATCAAATCAAGTCAAGGCGGGCCTAGGGGTGTCTTAGGAAAGCCTAAAAAATTGCCAAATGGGTTTAAGGATGGTTTGGAATAGTTTGGGTCAGATTAATCAGAGGGGCAAAATGGTCATTTTGGAAGACCCAGGAAACCAAAAATGTGAAATTAGGTCAAACCAGTTGAATATGGTTTTTCCCTAATTTTCACAAATTTTTGGAATTTTTGAGCTTTTCTAGGATTTTTTTTGAAACATTTTAAGAATTTTTATAAAATTTTTTGGAAATTTTTTAAAAATTTATCTGAGAATTTTCCTATTTTTAGGACAATTTCTATGTTTTTTATTGGAATTTCATTTTTTATTTTTAAAATTTTTCCAATCTTTCCATACATTTTCTACATTTTCTCACAAATTTTTCCAATTTTTCCTAAACTTTCTATTTTTTATTTTATTTTTTTTATTTTTATTTCTACAAATTTCTATGATTTTTTATTTTTGGGATTTTCTAAAAAACTTTTAAAAATATTTTCAGAATTTTTTTTATGAATTTTGCTATTTTTATATTGTTTTGGTTATTATTCTTTATTATCAATTTTTTATCACTTTCGACATTTTTTACATTTTTTGAAAATATTTTATGATTTTTATGAACCTTTTTATTTATTTCCCTATTATTATATTTCTTATTTTTTTCTAATTATTTTGACTTACCTGAGATTTTTCTATGATTTTTCGTATTTTTTATTTTCGTTTTATTTTTTACCTAAAATTTCTCTTTATTACTATTTTTATTTCTGATTTCTGATTTTTTTTAAACATTGTTATCCCTCGGGTCGAAACGGCGTAGTTTTTATATTTTTATTATTTTTGATTTTTCTGAATTTCCCTATTTTTAAGGTTTTTTTGAATTTTTTTAATGATTTTCCTTATTATTTTTTATTTTTGCATTTTTTTATTTCTATTTACACTCTTTGTGAATTTTCTGAATTTTCTAAGGACTTTTCTATTTTATTTTTGGGGGAAATTTTGGGATTTTTTTTTTATTTTTTGGGATTTTTTATAATTTTCGTGATTTTTCTGAAATTTTTCATTTTTTTAATATTTTAATTTTTTAATATTATTTATTCCGAAAATTGTAATTTGGGCTGGGCTTCTAAGCCCAACACTCCCAAGGCAGCGAAATAAAAAAATGGCTTGAGGCCCAAACGAAAATCTAAAAAAAGAAATAGGCCCATGTTGTGTTTCTCTTAAAGTCATTTCCAATAAAGGCCCAAATGTAAATTGGCCTTGGCCTGAACAATAGGTTCCTTCTTTCTTATGCATACTGAGGAACTCTATTTCCTTTTAGGCAATGATCATTTTTTATAAGAAAGCGTGATGCCATGTTTCTAAGTAATTTCAACAAACTGAATGAGAAATTTATAGTGAAATTCTACATCTGCACTATAAAAAAGGATGTTATCATTGTAGATCTACAAATTTGCTTAAATCGATTGAAAATTTTACACATAGTTTTCTAGAAAAGAGAAGGGGCAGTTTTGAGTCCAAAAGGAACTATCATCCATTGAAAGTGCTAGTTTAGAATGAAAAACCATATTTTGGGTCTATCTTCAGGATGTATTCCCAATTTCCAAAATCTCACTTTTAGATCAAACTTTGAATAAATCTTTTCCTGGGCAAGAGTAAGGAAAAGGAAATTTTTATGAGGCAATGGAAATTTATCATATTAGAGAAATTGGTTCAAAGGCTGATAATTAATTATCAATCAGAGTTTGCCACGAGTTTACTCTGATCATTTGTTGATATAAAAGGTTTCACAAGCCCGTTGAGAATTAGAGAGTTCAATGAGACCTTGAACAAGCAATTCAGCACCTTCTTTCTGGGCAAAGGAAGGGTGTTCTGAATTCATGCCAGAATAACTGGATTTGGTGGGACTGGTATCCTCATTTTTTTAAGGGGAGTCTCACAAAGAATTCTAGATTTTTTTCACAAAAGATAAGGACAAGTTGGGGAAAATTGGAAGTGGGATTTAGAGCAACAGGATAGAAGACTCTAAGTAATAGGATCAAGGATTTCTGGTCGAATGCAAAGAGTCTCTGGATGTCTACAAATTTTCCAAACTGATCTTTGAATTGCAAACTAATAAGTACAATTTTGAGTTGTGGGAGTTGAGTAAGAATATCTCAACCAATGATGAGATCTTTATCAGGGGATTTACTTCCAAGGATCTTTGTGGTTATCAAACACTCCGGGAGCTAGGCATTAGGGATAGCATACCTATTTTCAAATTTAGGCTTGTCTCCGCTTCCTTCCTGGTATCAAAGCCATTCACCATCAAAGCTGAGTTAAGATTAAGATTCTAGACTAGGACCTGTATGATGAGAAGAACACTTAGATCTCATGGAAACCCCCTCAAATATTTCACCTATTAACATAGATTCTCCCCCATTTCTTTAGCCTCTCCTCCAGAACTCCGCAGATCTACAACATTCAAGATGGACTATCTTTATGAGGTAGCCTATCTTAATGAAGAGAGACAAATTTCAGAAATCAACTGCCCCTCATGAACCCATAATCTGCCTTTTCCAAACCCTCGTCCTTCTCCCCCATTAGATTCATCAAGCATCTCATTAAGCATACCCCTCAAACTATCAAGGAGTATGTCCAGTCCTCAAAATTTAACCAATATCCTATTATGTCCACCCAACAAGAGCAGTTCATGACTCTCAGTATCCCACAAGAGTTCCCTCTTCAATGGGCTTAAGAGTGCTACACACATCTTCATTTTGGTGCAATTCGTTTTGCTCTTTCCTTCCATGGGCATAAAGGATTACCAGTTGTATCACACGTAGCATTGTTTGACACTCATTTCATTGACTACCAACATGCCTACATTGGAACAATTCAAATGATGGCACTGTTTTTGTCATTCTTTCCAAATTTCAACATGGTTATTACTAATCCAAGCCTTTTGTCTGCCCTTATAGTACAGTTACAATCACTAGAGCCCTTCAGACTCCTAGATCTATAGCCACTACTTTGCATTACCAAATGATCTACAGAGTTCAAAATCGTGTTATTGATCTTAATCTTCCTAGTTTAGAAGACGACGTATTCATCTCTATTGATCATAATCAGACTTCTTATGTTCATGTGCCCAGACAGATTCCTAGAGATCAACTTGTTAAGCTTCTCCTTGAAAGTTGGGTAACCAACTATGAGAAACTTTACTAGAACACGAAGCATGTTCAATCCTTTGAACTCCACTTTACCAAAAGGAAAGATGGTACTATTACTATCAAATTCACCAAAGAAAAAGAAGACTCTACTTCTATTTTCCCTTCTAGTCTACCATCCTATGTTTTACTCCATGTCTAGCTGACCCAATAAGCATACAATGCCTAGACCCCAAAGAGTTTGTTCATTCCTTTGACTCAAATGGGCAACCTGTCCATTATTTCAAGAATCTTATAGGATACTATGTTTGGGACATTGATTATGTCTATCCGTCATGTTTCCAAACTCATGAAGAAGATGACAGACCTTCTTCCAAAAAGAAGAAGATGACAATGATCCTATGATGGAACTACTTGGAGAATATAGTGCAAGATTCTAACTCATGGTTGCCTATGGAGCACCTGAGCAACCTTTTATTATTCCACCTTCGCCACCAACTTTATCATCAAAGAAATCTGTCATCTTCCCATTTTACAAACCCACCTAGAAATAGGTAAAGAAACACTATTATCCTATTGAACTCCCTAGACCATGTACCTATACCCCAAAACCTAAAGCATCTCCAACCTTCTGCAATATTTACATGTTCCATCCCAAAGATTTCCCTTCACTCGACACACTAGGTGAATCTAACAACAATGGCACCAAATTTTCTCTATTAAAAAGTTTTTCTGATCCACAACAAAGGTATTACTACACACCCAAGATACTTGCTCCTCGTGATGTAGTCATCGATGATGCAAAGGACCTATTCCAACTGAAGCTATCCTGAATTGGCAGACAAAATTGTCTTGCACATAATTTTGTTCTAAACACTATTGCTACCCATCTAAAACAAGTAGATCGGAACATTGCTGCATATAATAAGATGTTAGAAGATTTTCAGAAGAGGCTTCATCTATTGAAAAACAAACTAATTCCCCATCATTATCTAGAAGACCAAACCCCTGAAATTGAAAAGCTCAGACGTCAAATCTAGATTCTCTAAAATCAAATATTATATTAAAAGCCTTCTTCTTCTGAATCTTTTCTATTTCCTTCTACTCCAATTCCACGATCAAGATTAGCTCCTTTAAGATCATCCTCATCATTTGTAGCCACCATTGATTTTGCCCCTCCCCCTGCACCCAAAATAAATTTCCTATCTCTTAAAGAACGTTTGAAGAAATTAGACAAACAAGCCCAAGAAAAAGAGAAAGGAATGACTCATGCACCTATAGCACTCCCAAAACCTCCCTCAAGCACCAAATCCAAAATCCTACTATTTCTGCCATAAATCGACAAGACCCCCATCAGATTCAATCATCTAATTCTAATGCAGCATCTGATTCATCCAACTTGGAGTCTTCTAATGACTTACTCTCAAATGATTCATTTCCTAATGATAAAATCCTCATAGCAAATTCAGTATCACCAGATGTAAAGTTTACCTCAGAACTAGAAATTGTACATCCTTCTGCTAATCCTACCTCAGAAACTTCATCGTCTAAGGAATTTTTCCCCTTGGATAACCTCCCATACCACAAATGGTCTAACCACCTCTAAGAGTTTCATGCCTAGTTGACTACTCGAAATCTCAAGGTGTATAACACTTATGAAGTGCTCTTTGAATTTATTAGTAGGTTTACCGAAACCTTAAATGACTGGTGGAAGATAATTGGAGAACAAGACCAGATCCATTTCTTGATCCAAAACCTGGATGATGCCATCTAGCTTGTACACTTGTTCTTCATCAGCAGTCCAGATAATACTATTAAACTTAAAAGAAAAGAGTTATTTGAGTGAAGATGTTGTTCTACGGCAAGAAGAGACCTTGATCGCTACTTCAAAGAAATGGTTAAGATTTGTTATTTGCTAGTCACTAATTGAAACCTCAAACCAATCTTCATGGCTTCCATTCCAAAAGAAGTGATCCAAGCTACTAAAAAGAACCTCTAAGCCCAACAAAGACCTATAGCAGATGCCACTCTTGGAGAAATTCAGCAAGCAATCCATATAGCACTTGAAGAGCTATGCCATCGAAAGGAACTTTTCAAAAGTTACATATGAGAAAATAGAGAACTTGACAAAGTCTATGCTAAGCCAAATTGGAAGATCAAATGCTCCAAAGATTACAATGACTCTTCATGCTCCGAACACAAAAAGAAGAGATACTTCAAGAAGTTTTCATTTAGAAAGAAATGAAGTAAGGGAAAATAGAATTTTTTTCACAAAAGAAGGCATTCCTTCCATTCTTCTAAAAAGAGCTTCTAGATGTTATATCTGTAACAAGAAAGTACACTTTGCTAAGGCATATCCTAAAGCAAAGCCTCAAGGAAGCCATATGATCCAGAAGATTGCTCACAACACAAGTGTTTTGCTTAATGATGATGATCTCGAATTAGTATTTTCAGTTGAAAATGAACCATCGGACGAAACCCTTTGTGCCATAGCCTTTACGTATTCCACTTTCCTTCCATTCCAAAAGGTTACCATTTGGTGCAAGGAGGATAGTGTTGGGGCTAACAATACAATTTAGAGGGGGGTAAATAGGTTGTTTGAGAACTTTGAAAAATATTTGCAAAATAAAATAAGTTTAATTTTAAACACCAAGTCAAGCATCTGTAGAGACATTGTAGAAATCAAGTGAGCAAATTTTTTAAAGAACATGAGAAGCATGTGTGCTGAAGTGTATGAAGATCATAAGAAATAAGAGCACACAAAACAATAGATGATATAAAAGATGTGGTGAGTAGGCGTTTCACAAAACAATATCTAAACGTGTGCAAGATTGAGTAAAAGATCAAGTACCATACAAACACACAAGGTATATAGTGGTTTGGCTTTATCCCCAAGCTTAAGTCCACTCTCAAGACTAACAGCCATAACTTGTGCTGGAATTCACTAGTAATCTACTCAACAAGTTACAATTGGCAAGCACTAATCCTTTCACTTGATAGATCACACCATTAGGACTCAATTACTGCTCTTACTATTATATACTTGATCTTTTGGACAATTATAACACAAAAAGATTACTAGAAAAGATCTTTCGGGAGGACAAAGAAAGTAATTCACAGTAAGCATTACCATTTTGTAATGTGCTCTCTAATATTTTGGCCTAGAAGATCTTCCATTATATATATAACTTCATTCTTCCTATTGGAGGGGCTTGAGAAATCCAACTAGCCATTAGAAATCTATTGGAACTGTTACAGTTGCTGTTTCTGACACTGTTCTCAAATATCTACTGTTCTGATATTGTAATACAAAAGTTGACAGATGCTAACGACTATAATCTACCTAATAGACTATTTGATTTTTCTCTATGGATCTTTCACCCACCAATAGAAATATTCTTTGTCCAACAAACATCCGCACATGCTTGCTATTCAAACATCTCCAAGACCCGATATCGACATAAACATTGTCACAACTAACCTTTGAGTCTGTTGGTGCTGTTGATAGAAAAACCATCTGGATGACTTGTAATTTATTATCCAATGATCCTCTTGAGTGTCTCAGCATCCAAAGACGTCACGTCGATGATAGATTAACTATGATACCTCCAAGTCATCATGAACGCCTCGTCATCTTTGACTTGTTCTTCTCCTTGTCAAGATCTTCATCCTTATACCTAGTCTTCATTGAACTCACAAAGGTCACTGATATCATCACAATCTTTGTAGTTATATTCTTCAAGACCAAAGATCTAGTCAGTTGATCAAGTGAACAGCACCTTCCAAAACCAAACATCTATACAATCCCTTAGCCATAATCAAGATGTCTAGATCTCTACTAGTATGTTGATGTTGCTCAATGAAAAGCCTTGTAGTCAATTTGTGATCAATCAACCAATGATTCTCTTGGCTTCTTCGGCGTATAAAGGCTTTCAAGGACATCAACATCCTCACTAATTTCTCCTCTTCGGTGATTCACAAGGATCATCGATGTTGTCTTAGTCTTCCACCCAATCTTTATAAGGCAGCTACTCTTTGCCAAAGATATGCTACTTCAATAATAATTTGGTGCAATTGATCTTTCTTTTGGTCCTTCCAAGCATATTAGCAATTGTGATTCTTCCAAGTAATTCATCTTTATGATCCTTCTAAGCTTTAGCAAACATTCTCGTTCTAGGCTTGTTCACCATTAGCAAGGTCCATCCACTGTTCACCTAATTTTTGTACCTCAAGCTATCATGAATATCCCAATTCTTCTGGATTTATTCACTTTCGACGTTTACCTTATCTAAAGATCCTTCCAGCTCATTGACATCTTGAATGCCAATATCTTGTTCACATTAGAGATCGGTACCAACCCTAAAGATTGACAGAGCAAATCTTTATCTCATAGACATTCAATGCTCTTTATAACATCATCTGCATTTCAACTTATGCATATATAACTCAGTATACTCAACCAATACACCCATTAGTAGCCTTTGAATTTTTTTGTTATCATCAAAATAAGATTGAGGATTTTTCAATAATTAGCACATTGGTGATATTTCCAATAGATGGCACACACTAATTTGTGTGAATCCAATCTCTACCCAATAATAAATCATATGTCACATCAGTATCTATTACGAAAAATGTGGTCTAAGATTACCAATTTCCAATCGCTAAATCCACTACTAGAGGACCTCAGGCATAACTAACACCGCCGATGAAATATGAAAATGTGACATTAGTAGGGACAATGTCTGAATCCTTCTTGTAATTTTCTTTAAGAACTTATATGGCATAAGGTTCAATATAGCTCTAGAATCAACCAAAACTCGATTAACTGGATGACCATCGACTCAACCCATCATCATGATTGCCTTCAATTGCTTAGTCTTATGATCGGCTAGTTTTTTGAACTCGACATTATCTTTGTCAACGAATTGAAATTCTACCTTGGGCTTCTCCTCTACTTCGATTCCATTATCCTCGAGAGACGCTATTCTCATATCCAATGAAGTTACATGGAAGTTTAGCATGTGCGATATTTGATGCCGCCAATGAAGACTGTAGCACCCTACTTCGAATGCTACCACCAAAGCTAAGACGTCCTAGGCCGTCACATCTAACTACTATCATTCTTAGGTAAATATTCTCATTAAATCTCGTCTCCAATGTCAAATTGTCAGATTTGATTCTATTTTTAATATAATATTATTAATATTAATGGTGCAAGTGGAAGGCTAAACATAACACAAGTGCATGGAGAATGTGTAGAAGGCACGAGACCTAAAGGTTTGGTTTTATTCATAGGGTTCGTGATCCTATTAAAACACCCGATCAATAAACAATAGACCTAGAAAGTGGAATTGAGTTTATTTACAATTACATATATCCTTGGGAATATTCTTTGCATAATTCGATTATTACAAACTATGATGACTATTCCTATCCTATCGATACTATCATTGAGTTTTGCCTTCACCACCATCTTCAAGGCTCGATGCCATTCCTTACTCGAGTATCTAAAAAGATAGCCCCTAAACATGGGTAAGCTAACAATAATTCAACATGTAAAACTTCTAGCCTAATGACTAGGCCGTCCATTTACTCATTCAAAGGACTCATCAAGTAATCCAATTACTCTAATGCTTGCTCGATTCACCATATCATTCAAATCCATGACAGCAAACTAACCAATTATCAATTTATCACAATGAATAGAATTCAGACATAGTCATATGTCACTTGAATGTTATGAGATGTAGATGAATGTATGCATGCACTCCCATGCAAATTACTTACCATTGTCGTACCAAAGTCCAATTACTGACTCATACTTTAATACTTTTCCTGGCCTTACCTTCGTTCCTCATGGCAACTCCCCGCCATAAGATCCTTTAAAGCTTCGCATTCTATACCACGTGGTCCTCTTGGCAACACAGCCAAGGCATACCAACTCATGCAGGGAATTAAATACAATTCATTATTTTTCTTGTGACCCTCAACCCCTTTCACTATGTGTGCAATGTCATGAATTCAAGTATAAGCAGAGCGTGCCATGCTATGAATGCATGTATTAAATGTTACAACCAAGAGAGGCAAGTACAACTCATCGGATAATTGATGCATTCACCACTCGGCTCGTTGAAAGAAAGTAATTCTCGTATTCGAAAGCTACACATACTCAATCCACAGTGACATGGAATGCAAGTATGAAGCAAGGTCCCTTACCTCACGCATGGCCATTTAACATAGTACAAGTAACCCCTAAGCTTACGGCCAAACCTCCATGCACATAAACATTAAAATCCTACATCATATTGACGACATTTCCAACAGCAGATTAGTATGCTATGACACCTAAAGCAACCCTTGACAACAATAGAGAATAATTAACCTATGATTGGGCCCCATCACAAGTAGAAAGGCATAATCAATTATACCATTCTTGGTGCCACCTCCTAGTGACCGAATTATTAGTTCATCGGTACATCAATTCCACATGACCATAAGGTGTCAATTACTCTCTTTAGTACACCATACATGGTTTTCACTCTCTGTTTATACTCAAATCGAGACTGACCTCTCATGGTATTCATCTCTCTTAACTCAATCTCACAATCTCTAACAACAATTATACCAAATCACTACTCCAAGATGCTAAATAAGCCCATGGCAGCAACCATTCAGCCTATCAACAACATGCACGCCACGACCAATCTTCTTATCTACGACCATTTCTCATCTTGATGATTCCTCTATTCATTTCACTTGTCCAATGCTCAAGGACACTCACTAAAATCTTTGGGATCAGGGTATTACACGCCCAAAATCGAATTAGCACATGCACGATAATCCTTAATTCCAGCTCAATCCACAAAAATTCACGCAATCAAACTCCATATTCCTCATAATCATAACCTGTAGTCGATAGTACAAGCAGTGGTTTGTCATTTTATCTTCATTTCCTAACTCATGCAAGATGATCTTCAGTTTCAAACCCATTTTTGAACATCGACAATCCATGCCCAAACGAACAAAAAATGAGCGACATGGTAGTAGGGATAGAAGTCCCCTTGCTTGGGATCGTGTATAAAGAAAAAAAAAGGTCGAATCACACCAGATGAATCATAGGTCTCATCATCCAACTTCTATTTTGCTCAAACCCATGAAATTATGTCTACTCCCTAGACAATTAACCCTCATATCCATGTTTCCCATGATCTTATGGTCACGTAAGAAAAAATGGAACTCAATTCAGCCTCTAAACGAGCTTAAGCGAGCTATTTTTTCTATTGGCCTACACCAAAACCCCCGAGAAAGAAGCTCTCGAGATGGAGGCTGTACGCAAAAGGAAAAGAGGGAGAGGTAATGAGAAGAGGAGGGGAAAATGATGAAGATTTCCTTCCCTATGCATCTGATGATCACACCCTTGGTGAAATTAAGAAGCATTTTGCCAAGTATCATTTTTCTATCAAATTTTCCATCATTGGTATTACCCCTACGTGACACGTCCACGCACAATGCTTTCCACTAAATTTTCATGTGCCACCTCGCACTTAGCCAAGCTTGAACATGAATCCACCTCCTTTAACATCTCTATCTACATTACACCTATCCAAGCCTCAAATTTTTTTTTTAATCTTGTATTTATTATAGATGAATTTCTAAGACAAATCTCTTTATGTACTAATTGTCCAGTGAAATGCAACATCACACATTTTTCAATCGACTGGACCCTTTATAATTTATTACGAATACATTTTGTAATATATCCAAAATGACCTTCATATAGAGAAATGCACTTCCTACTCGCTAGGTAGATTTTTCCATAGCAATATCGAATAATCAGTCTCAAAAAGGGTATTTATCTAAGAGGTCATATCCATCTCAATTGACGACTAACTGTACTCATAATCAACATTGTATTCAAAATAACTTTAACTTAAGGAGGTAAATTTTTAGGATGCTACAAAGATGATGTTGTGGGCCAATTAAACTTTGGCTTAGCTTTCGGGATCCCGACTTTTGTCTTTGTCGGTAACTTTAGGCTCTAAGGTTGACCCCTTGTTTTCCTTTTTTTACCAAGCCAAACTCTTCAGTTTAGCTTTCTTTAAAACTGGATTTTCTTGCTATCGGCTCAATATTTCCAATTAGAGTTGTAATTCTTGGATCTTCTTCCTTCTGTGAGTCTCACGCCTCTGAGTTCTAGATAAACCCTCCAGATTCTCACTGTTGGGTTGTCTTGGACTCTCTTGTTGTTCTTGTGTAGAGAATCATTGCCTTACGGGAGGATCATGTGGAACCATCAATGTAGGATTTTAGTTACCTTTCGTCTTCAGTAACGGAGGAAAATCATCATCCTCAAATTCTAGACATCATCCTATGGGGATGATATCTTTATGCTAATTCCAGAACTTGGTGATTTCGAATAACGGACTAGAAATCCATTTTCCCACTTAGTTCTCCCAAAGTATCAGTGCCAGATCACTCTCTAAATAACTTTGTCAGAACGACTTCTTAGCTACTTTCTTTGATCCTTTCGACCGATCACCAAACCTCCTCTGTTGAGGAGCCTAAGATAGGGTTTCTTGATAGGAGGTCACACCATGTGCACATTATTTTTAAGACCTAACATCTTAGTATTTCCACCTCGATAAAGTGACATGTAATGCCCTTGATTGTATGAATACATTTTGCCATATGCATCCTCATCTCCTGATTCCCACAGACTCGGCTGCATTTATATATTGGCTTCCACTTACCATATCTTGTCGCGTAGTCATAACTCATCTCTTGATGACACCTTTGATACAACATCACCAGTGGGGTTTAACCCCTTCTAAGAGGTGTTGACACCATTCCAGTCATTATAGGAAAAGGGTCCTATTCTATTTCCATCTTCTTATCTTGTTCCTCAGTGAATTTAATATTCCCTTAGCGTATAGCCTCCTGAACAATTTGCCTGAAGACAATGCGGTGGACAGTACTATGGCTCTAAGAGTTGTGACATTTACAATACCTTTTGTCAGCTAACTCTTCCTTGCTAAGTATCTTCTGGCCTTCAGTTAACTTGATCAGACCATCTTGCAAGAGAAGATCAAAGATCTCATCCAACTTCGTCACATCAAATGAGTAGCAATGGACTTCTTTCGCTCTCTCCATAATCGACTCTTTCACCTAGGCAGGCTTCAAATCACAACACACACATGCTTGTCTAGTACCATCCTAGCCATAAGAATCTCAATCAATTCATTCTAATCTGAATTCGTGTCGAAACTCTCTTCTCGATTTGCTAAAGCCAAATTTTGTTTATAATCCTTGTAGGAATTTTTTTTTATCCTTTTCTTTACATAGATTCTCAAAGCTAATTGCAACAGCAGTTAATGAAAGGAGATCTATGAATTTCTGACCTTCAAGGCACTCTCTAAGATTGAACTCAAACCGGCTTTAGTAATGTCAGTTACTTCTTTTTTAGGTAGAGTAAACGTGCAACGGTTTCTCAGTCTTTTAAACAGCGCTATGTATTGCTCTATGGGCTCGTTACTGTATTGTTTTGTATTTTCTAATTGAGATAGCATTACCTCTGGTACCATTCGATAAAACTAGGCATGAGACTTGTTCTTCATATCTTTCCAATTCAGCACAAAATTTGGTGCCAAACTTGTGTATCAAGTGAAAGCCACTTTCGATAAAGACAACAAAAAAACCCTCAATATAAGGTGCCAATCGTTGTTTGCTTCACCACATTGTGTTGTGAACTTACTTATGTGTTCCACAGTAGACTGATCATCTTCACTAGTGAACACCACAAAATTGGGTAGGTATCTTATATCCCCATGGGTATGCTATATTATCCACCCAATCGTGATATGGCTTTCGGTAAATTGGCCAGGGTACCATTCCTCCTTCAATACTCATGTGTTGTATCACTATGCCTACGACATTTTCAGTGATGCTCTGCTCTCTCAAAGGACCAACAGCTTAAACCACGTTTCCTCCTTGCTGCCTAGATGGAGATGGACGTCGTGCCAAGTTGTCTATTGAGCACAATGGTCATGGAGCAAACTAACCAGGGTTAGGAGGCATACCTAAACCAATGTCCATCGAGTTCAGGGGGTTAATCACTCCTACTGGTTGATATCTAGCATTACCGACTAGCCTAACATTGACATTCGTATTTGGTAACACATTAATTCTTGGATTTTCAAACGCATTTAGTATCCGATTTAACCCTGTAGCGTTCCCATCCACAGCAACTAACAGAAATCCACTTACATTAATTGAGTTATTAAAACTACCAACGCCATTCTTACGTTGGTGGTTAGGGGTATCATCTCGTTAGGGTATTCTTACTCTCGTAAGTAGAGCTACCTGAGTCAATCCTCTATTCCCATATGGGACAACAAGATTTATTGGCACTCCATCCATGAGCAAGCTCGCTCCTTACCTAAATGGTGGTTGATAGGATAAACTACGCTTATTCACCGAATTTGTCACCATATCACTAACTATAGGCTTAAGGACATCAGTAAGATGATTCATCACATGGTTGGTAAACTCATTTTGATTTTCCTCAAACACCCTTTTCATGGTGGCAACCGCAACAACATCTAATGCCAACTCCTTCCTTTGCTCATCAGTAAGTTCTCTAGGTATATCACCTAGAACTCCACTGAGAGTTACATTGGCATTTTTCTGGCCATCATTCGATGACCACTGAGGAGAATGACTCCTGCTAGTGACGCCAGCCTAATTCCTAATTTTTTCCATAGTTTTTCCTCAATTAAACCACAAATGGTCCCACCAAGCGTGTCAAAAAAATGTTTCATCGGAAACGTCCGTAACGAAAGATCTTTCACCAACAAACGTATAGTTTTCAGATTTATTATTTTAAACGGGCCCTTGTAGCAATTCCGAACATAAAGTAAATAAATGACAAAAAGTGATAAATAATGTGGTAAGTGCAGGAAAAGTAGATGCTTGATAAGATAAATTGCAGAAAAAAAGATATGTTATTTGATTGATTGATTGATTGATTGATTGAGGGTCCTTTATAAAGAACCATTTACAACTATTTATAGGCAAACAAATAAATTATCTCCAGTAGTTTCTTCATGTGTGCATTATCCCAAAAATTTTGGATATGCCTCGGTAACTGTTCTCCTGATCTTCATGACTATTTAAATATATATCTAATTGCTCCACATAACCATCGGCGTCACGTACCGACATAATCGTATAACTGACATTTCCCTTGAATCGAGCTTTATCTGCCCAACATTCCTTTCTAACCAAGACTTGATTTGACGTGTTTCGGCTACCAACATGTATATCTTAATGGGCTTAGAAACTTCCCACAAGCTCTATAACCAACCAAGGCCCAAGCCAGTTTTTGGTGTCAACATATGTTATCCTTTTGAATCACAATGTCGTGTGAAGTAGTATTAGTAAAAGATATCTTTCTTATCGAAAACATGTCCAAACGACAAGAATTAATTTTCCTCCATTCAATCATGAGCTCATTGATTTGTCAATGGTATTATGTTGTAGGTTTTAGTTACCAAAAAATCATTCATTGTGCTTTCATCTAAGCTTTACGTGATTGTGAACGGATGTCTAAACCTAGTTATAACTTCTTTGCATTCAAATACATATTTCTTCATACAAAATCTCATGTTTCGTCATAAAATAAAATAAAAATTCAAGGTATGGTTTACTTATACATAATCATCTTGAAACATAGGATTACGAGAAATACATAAGACTTTCTTCATGGTAAAACAAGAAAAACAAAAAAGTTCAGTTATGAACTTTCCTTTTCCTTATCCTATTTCCTAGTAAGCATTACCTAGTCTTCATGGTCTTGACATTGGAAGGAACAAACAAATAAAAACATGAGCCGGAGCCAAGCATCAGGATTTCGGGCCTAAAATACAATTAGACACCTGGAAAGACTTGCGTCTCGCTCATCTCATTGGACCACTTCTAGTGATAAATTCCTAAATGGGCCATAACCCATTTAGATATGTATACCTGGTGACATGAGAATCTTTTGCATCATTGGAAACTTAGGCCCTGTTTGGCAAGTAATTCTAATCCAAAAAAGCAATTCTAATTAGAATCATATTTTTTTTATCCAGTTCTTTGGATGATTTTTAGAGAATCAGAATACTTTTGGTAACTGCATAAAATTTTTTGCTCCCATGTTCGGCCAGGTGGTGAGAATTTTTTTAAAAAATATTTTTTAAATTTTTTTAAAAAAATTCGACCCCTTTTTTAAAAAATTTAAATTTTTTTGTTAAATTTTAAAGCTTATTTTTAAAAATGTATTTTAAAAAATTAGTTGTTAGTTAAATTTTAAATCTAATTTTAATTTTTTTTAAAGTTCAAAAGCCCACGTGGACTTAATCTTTTTAAAAGGACCAAGACTTTATTTTTTGTGGTTCTCAAAAATGATTCTTTTTTTCAGAATTAACTTTTTTTAATTCTTATTTTTGCTTCAAAATTGTTCTCATGAATAGAATCATAATTATAATCATTGATATTACCAAACATGTTTCTCATCTCTTTTTGTTCTGAAAAACAGAATCACATTTGTTGCCAAACAGACCCTAATACTTTTTGGAGCAAAAAAAAATAAAAAAAGTTAATTTTAGAAAAAGAATCACTTTTCAGAAACACACCTCTCACTTTTCTCTCTTGGTTCTCTCATCGCTTTCCCTCAACCTAAAATAGAAATTATGTGTAATTACCAAACATGTTATAATTATCTAAAACTCATCTAAGGAACAAAATAAAAAAAATTAATTATAATCATAATCACTTTTTTAGATCAGAATCATCACCACGCAAGCTTATCTGATTCAGATAAAGTTAAAGAGGAAAGTGACTGTGAGGCACTCGTGTCAAGAAGCAAGACCAATTTTTGGTGTAGAGATGGGGCTTGGTCTTAGCTCTGCACAAGAACAGGGATATAAAAGGAGAAAATTATCCAAAAATTCTTAAACCTATTGTATAATAGACAATTCGATCTTTTATTTTAGCCAATTTTTTTTAAAAATTTCAACTAATTTAATGATAAACTTTTTAATGATTTGCCAATTTAGTAAAAAAATCTTTTAATTCTAAATCTTTTGATAATAATTCAATATAATCCTTTTGGCCTATTATCCAAGGACTAATTGGCAAAACTTCAAAACGTCCAAGGCTAAATTGACAAACTTTTAAAGGCTTGTGATTAAATTGAAACAACTTAAAAATTTAAAACTGAATTAATAAATCATTAAAAGGTTTAAGACTAAATTAATATAATTAAAAATTTTATTATTTCAGCATGAAGACAAGGATGTAATGTATGTGATCCACATCCTATAACCATTCACCTTTAGACCCACAGAAGATGCGAAAAAATCTTGGAAGATCCAATGAGACTGTCACGGCAGCAACGGACCGGTAGACAAGTACTGATTGAAATAAGCTGCAGGTGCAGGAGACTGTTCGACCCGACAACAAGAAATTAAAAGGCTTCCATAAGAATTAGGTGACATAATTGAGCAGAGGGCGAGTCTTTTAAGAATTTGTCGGTTCTTGACACTAGGAAATGGACCCCGACTACCATCTCGCCTTATGACAAAAATAATACATGGAAGTATTGTTAATCATCTTTTACCACTTAAGACATAAAAGTAAGACAAACCCGGTCCTCATTAACTAGAGGATAGCAAGAGGATCTCTCTTTTGATCGGGTCCAACACAGAACACTACCTTGACATCATTGTCCAATGGAAATTAGTGGGTACAAGTCGAATTGTGGTACTTACAATGACAGAACCGTCCGGATCTTCAAGGAATGTAATGACTGGCTGAAACACCTCTGATGAAAACAAGTTATGGCATTTTGATAATTTCTGCACAGAACTTCTGAGAATTTTTCATCCTCCATACTATTTACAAATCCTCTCCTGCCAACTTCCCCCAGTCACACTAAGAATAACTGTACAGACTATTTTACACCGTCGTAACAGGAGCAAAGTTAATAGGGAGAGGAAGTAAAGTAACTTCATCATTATCTACGTGGGGCATTGCTGGTCTTCGCTTTTGTGGAGAGCCATGCCCGACCTTAAATGGATCTGCCTGTTCTTAAGAATATCGATGTAATTACGAAGCCTGAATCGCTCTGAGCTAGTGAGGGAGAAAGGTGGATTGAGGATAAGCAATGGCGCCTCCACTAGAAGAAAGAGTAACAACCACACTGCCTTTGAATACAATGATTCTGCAGTTACCGTATCACCCATAAGTTCATCAACCTGCAATTTGAAACAGCAACAGTCAAGTACATCAGTCCACATATACTCTTCGAACTGGTGTCGGACTTTATTGATAATTTCAAAGCAATTTGATGAGTTCCCAGATACTAAATAGCTCAACTAGAGCTAACATTTCAATTTAAAACTTTACAAAGTGCAACTGCAACATAATAGTATGTTTGATGATTCATGCACTGGGAGCAAATTGCTGACTATGCCGAGCAACTTAGGCTGCCTTGCAGTTGAATCGCATTGCATACATTCCCTGCACTGCACAGGCTTTGCCCTATATAATGAATCATCAGTTTAATCGAGGCAGAGCATTGACCGATCAATATGGTGAAGGCCTCTAACCAAGTCATTATGAAAGAAAAAGAGCTCATCCAAAGCAATGGCAATTGTATCATTCTGTTCTAGACACTCAACAACACTCTACAGTAGTTGGTAGATAGAACATAAGGATGGATAACATTAGGGGTACCAAACATTTGCGAAGACTAGTACAAAAAAGTGTACCTGGCCATACATCACATTGATGCAGTTTTCATAAGGCAGACAGAAACCAATGATGAATGCCCACATACAATTTTAACGATCGAACTTCGAAAAAATTCAAAGCATTATTACAGACAAAAACCAATGATGTATGGCCACCTACGATTTTGAAAATCAAACTTTGAAAAAAATTCATAACCCGCATTACGAAGTGTTAACACCATTAGTAGATCTGCATCGATGGCCTAGAAAAGGACATTAGTTCAACCACATGATATTAGCAGGAAGGAAAAAAATTAATAAAGAACACTCACACCCCCACTTCTGCCAAGAGCAAGAGCAGATTGAAATATTGCCTCCATTGCATCCGGCATTTCTGTACTTCCTGCAATCATCTTACTCATGTTACACTAAATAAACCAGACAGATGTACCTCACTTTATTTCACATTCAATTCATAGCAAGATAAAATGAGTTGAAAGTCACTGTTTAGCATGTAAGCAAACCTAATTATGCCTAGGCATACTGAATTACAATGTCCTGTTACGCTGAAGTACGTTAGTGACTGAACAAGCAAAGAGCATGCATTGGCATAATTTGTCCTCCTGTGTCTTCCTTTCAGTTAGGTCCTTAGGACACCATCGGGAATTATCAAGAATACCTAAGGTTTGGAGTTAAAGACCGTTTTCAGAACTAGAATTCTACTAGAAGATTTTTTAATCCCTTTTATTTTACATGATAACCTATACACAGGATAGATGATCAGAATAGAATTTGATTAAGGAGAAACGATGCAGTAAAGCAACAGTAACTCAAAGAAATGATCCAAACCAGAAAATAAAATACATATATAAATATATAAATGTGTGTGTGTGTACAGAGAGAGAGATAAGACAGACCTGGTTCAATAACCTTTGCAAGTTCCTCAGCATGCTCCACTTCCCGAAGAAATTCATCCTCAATATGGGTGGAAACCTCTTCTGGCCCTAAAGTGTTGTAAGCATCAGTACATACTTCCAAGCTGGGACTGCAATGCTTTTTGTCGCAGCTCCGTCTTAATCTCATAGTCACTGGGCTGGGACTTCCTTCCATAGCAGATGCAGCCTCTGCATGGCATATGTGCAATGCTTGTTTCCGTATAGCAAGAATCACAAGCTGGATTGAAAATGCTTCCAAATGCTCTCTCTTATTCATCTGTTTCCAGATTCAAGAAATATTTACTAACGCGAAGATGTAGAAGCCTAAAGTTTCACTAATGCAGTTCAATAAATGCTGAAGGCAATATTTCTCTTGTGGGTGTAATCAGTACGAGATGCATACTAAATCTAGCAATGAGTAGTAGAAGCTTGAAAAATGCAACCCTGACAACAGTGCATCAGATAACTCAAGGAACTAATAAATAACAAGGTCCAACGTGGCTGAGTTTTAGTTTCCATTTAGCTACCAAAATAGGGGAGGTTTCGATTTCAGTCTCAATCTCAAACCCTCAATTAAAAGGGTTGAGGTCATGCCAAAACCCCATATCCATTCACACACCCTCTTATGAAAAATTATTCAGACACTAAGAATCCAGTTGCATTATTTTAATTGATAATTGGGAGTCCCTGCACATGTGCACAAAATGCTGAAAAGGAGTTGCCCCTTCATTCCCTAATCATTGAAAACTGATAAGTATAACAAACTTCTATTCATCTCTGTTGTTATTTACTTTTTTCAAATAGAAAGTGCTCTTCTTCTATCCTAAAGCCTAGCCATTGCCTCAATTCCCTATTATTTTAAATAACTGCTTGGTCATCTGAAACAAAATTGGAGGTGTTAGCATCATATTTTATCACTCCATTGCTTCCTATATTGACAAGCAAGATTACTCTAGGCTTCAAAGTCTTTTTTCAGCAAAGAGCAGCACCTTAGGCTAGATTATGGTTCAAAGACAAGAGGGAGCTGAGCCAAAATCTACATGAATCAAATATAAGTTTCTATGGATTTGATGATGTGAGAAATCAAGTACCATGATCCTAAGCCACACAACTAAACCAATCCAAAGGGCTTATTATCTGTTTTCCCCTTTTTGTGCTATCAAATTGCTTGCATTTTGTGACTTTCAATTTAATTTTTCAGCTTGCTTACATCTTGTGTCCCTATTTCTAGCAAGAACTAAACTATATCGTCATATATAAGAAATGTAGACGAGTAAGATCTACTTTTTCTTCCAAAAAGATTGGAAAGGGGAACAGAAAAGATACACGATACCCTGTATGCTGTGTGAAAAATTGCTTAATTTAAAAGAAAAATCAAAAAATTAAAAAGTAGAAGGCTTTCCTGTAATTTGCAAGTAACTGGCATCTTTCCAGAAAGTTCTTATGGCCAACAATATTTTACAAGATTCAAATGTTAGTAGTGTTAGTAGGATAGGTTTCATGTACGAGACAAATAGCCTACCCATCCTCAGAAAAACACAACCCCCCCCCCTCCCTTTCTTTTTTCTTTTTCTTCTTTCCTTCCCCAGTCCATATTTCAGCACACAAACCATAATCCAAAAAGTTGCCATGTTTGAAACTGAACTAGAATGAAACTTTGTACATTTCACCACAAAGTTGGACAAAATCAGAATTTCACTCCACAATCTCCCCCATTCTACTAAATAGATGCAAATTGATCATGTCGAAAGTGTCAATCAAGTAGTAATATAAAAATCATAATGCTGGGAACGAGTTGTAACTTGCCTTTTCATTCACTAATTGCTTGATGATAGATGCAAACTGTTGCAATGAAGTAATTCTCATCATACAATTAGATGATGGCTTTTCTAAGGCATCTACATTATCCATGGATTCAAATGAATTCCCTTGAGCAACCGTAGGATTTCCAATGCTTCCAGTTCGGAAAATGTTACCCCTGCTTGAAAGACCAATTGGCACTGGGACACTTGATGGGGGAGCCACTTCATGAGATGCCTGAGGTGGACTATCTGATTTGAATGGAAACTGGCTCATCTTAGAAGCACTAAGAGAGGAAGATGAGACATCCAAAGGAGGTCCAGGAACTAGAACATAGTCATCAATCAACTCCATAGAGTCTGCGACTGTGAATTAGACGATATACTTCAAAAGCAATCATTAGCTTACATAATTGAGAATAAAGAGAGCAAAAGGAACATACCTCTCGAGCAAGTGTTCATTGGTCTTTGGTCCAACAAAAGATCATTTGGTTTTGCACCAGAATTTCTATGAGTGTCAGGCCTAAAGCTATCATTCTCCATCTTCATGTTGCTGCTACCACTATCCCTTGAATTCTGATCTATGTAACTAAAAGCAGCGGATGAAGATTCTCTCATATCAATCTTTGGATCAGTTAATCCCTTAATCAACTGTGTTGAGGTCCTCCTATTTGGAAAGGATGGACTCCTAACAGAACCATTACAATCATCATCAAGAAAAAGGGGAAAACAATCATCATGAACCGATTCCTCTATGTTCTTCACAGGGTCAGACTCCGACGTAGGAAAACTATCCATGGTTCTTGAAAACTTGCTACTTCTGCACATTGAAAGACGATTGTAGTCATGAACAGAAAATTTTAATGCATGAGGTCTACGGCAAAAGTTTTTCCCTCAAAAGTACCTCAAAGAACCATCTGGTTGCTTCTGTGGCAGAAATGAGTGGTTAAAGAACTCTTCAAAAGTCAAACGTTCAACTGTAGATTCAAACAAAAATTAATAGCGAGGTTTTTTTTCACTTGAACTCTAGCATCCAATAACCGACAGACAACTAAATTAGAGTCCACTGGTAAATAATTTAATATAAATGTCTTCCTGGTTTCCTTATTAGTTCATTTAAGTAACAAGAGCAATGAATTTTCAAAATTAGCCAAAAATAGATCTACTGTACAGAAGTCCACAGGTATCTGAGACAGGTAGAGAGCCAGTTCGTCATTTCATCATGCAAACAGCCTCCACAGGCAGAACGAGAACTCAAAACACTAGAAAGAAAGATTGTTCTCATATCACTAAGCTTTCAGCCAAATGGAATTACGAAACAAACAGCTTTTGGCACAGATGACTGAGGTCCAAGGTCACGGGTAGCTTAAGGAAAACAAGGTAATGAAATTACAGAGTTTTGGCACGGTATAGCTTTGTACACACAACACTATTATAGAAGCTCAATATTATGGCAAGAACTAGCGCCACATGATATTGCGGGTTGCCACATGAGGACCTGGTAAAACCATCATATCAGTGTCTGGAAAGTCAGCAAGAAAATCAACCCTATCTCAGTTAGTAACTCCCAATTCTGCTCTCTTCACTCCTCCAAAAAAAAAAAAAACAAAGAACAAAGAGCAAAGAAATCTCTAAAGCTCCACACTTGTTACACTCCATGCTCAATGCGACTTCCAGAGTTTCTTTTTTCCTGGAACTGGAGTTCCAACATCTACATTTTCAGCTAAATGGAATTACAAAATAAACAGGTTTTGGCACAGATAAGTGAGGTCCAAGGTCACCAGGTATCTGAAGTAAACAAGATAATGAAATTACAGATGGTTTTGGCACGATATAGCTTTGTACACGCAACACTGTTCTAGAAGCTTCAGTCACATATTATGGCAAGAACCGTGATATTGGGGGTTGCCATGAGGACCTGGTAAATTAGTGTCTGCTTACTGAGCAAGAAAATCAGCCCTATCTATGATAGTAACTCCCAATTCTGCTCTCTTCGCTCCTTCAACAAAAACAAAGAACAAGGAAAACCCTAAAGATCCACACTTGTCACCCTCCATGCTCAATTGACTTCCTGAGTTTCTTTTCCAGGAACTGGAGTTCCAACATCTAAGTTTGCAGCTAATATCACTACGTTTTCAGCTAAATTGAATTACGAGATAAAGAGGTTTTGACACAGATAACTGAGGTCCAAGGTCACCGGGTATCTGGTGTAAAACGAGTTAGTGAAATTACAAACGGTTTTGGCACAGTATAGCTTTGTACACACAACACTATTCTAGAAGCTTCAGTCACATATCATGGCAAGAACAAACGCTGCATGATATTGCGGGCTGCCATGTGGACCTGGTAAAACCATCATATCAGTATCTGCTAAGTCAGCAAGAAAATCAACCCTATCTAAGATAGTAACTCCCAATTCTGCTCTCCACTTTTCATTCCTTAAACAAAACAAAGAACAAAGAAAACCCTAAAGCTCCACACTTGTTACACGCCATGCTCAATGTGACTGCCAGAGTTTCTTTTTCCTGGAACTGTGGTTCCAACGTCTAATTATTAGTGGATGCCTTCTAATTTTCACAAGCTTTTTAACCAAACAATTATTTGATCACAACATCCAGATGTTACCAGATTATCTCATTCTCGACTAAACAAAAAGTCACAAAAGTAACCAGAATGCACACAATGCCAATGATGACTTCCAAAATGATAAATGTCCTAAAGAGAACTAGAACAGTTCGTTGCATCCTTTTTCATATTTTCATGAATCCCATCACAACTTTTCCATAGTAATCCACGCCTAATAAAGTCATTAAACAATCAGGATAAGGGGTTACAAAAATTTCGGTGGGTTTGTTTTCCTTTTCTTATTTGACCACAGTCTACATGCTCCCAAATACCTGGATTACGGCGAAGCAACTTCTGGCACAAATCTTTGCAGTCAGAGCTTAGATCATTACTTTCAGGAGGAAACTGCAACTCTGTTGATCTTATAATGTTGTTAAGTAACTGTACAAAGCCCATAGGAAGACAGGGTTTAGACATAAAGAAATAAGGGGCAATCGTTATCCTACTGGTACTAGAAAGCATTTAAAAGCATTCTTGCGTGAGGCAGTATCAATTATACATGTGTTTGGTCGTTCCCAGTGAATGGGGTTTTTCCAGTCACAAGCTGATACAGTATTGCACCAACACTCCAGAGATCTGCCTGCATATTTCATTCAACAAGTAAGTTCCTTGAAACAACAACTAAACTTAAACTGAGAGGAGAAGCTGTTACCTTAGCGTCATACTTCTGAAGTTGCATGATCTCCGGTGCCATATAAAGAGGTGAACCACAAACGGTTTCTGCAAGGTGTCTTGGTTCCAATGGTCTGCCAATAGAGAACAGTCACATTAAGTGGGAAAACAAAACTTACACAACCAATCAGTAAAATAAATTGCACAACCTCAGCACAAACATATGTCTTAGAAAACACTAGACCTACATTCCCAAAAAAACAAAAATGTAGAATTAAAGCAGACCAGGTCACATGCCCACTCTTTAGAAAATGAATTGCGTTAAGCCTGAAGTACCAAAGCCCTCCGAAAAACTAACTTAGTACAGGTCCAAATTTAGATGAAGGTTAAAAATAAAAAAATTAAAAAGCAGCAACAAAACACACCGTCAAATTAGAAGTACTACTATAGACGTTCACCTTAGAAGTCAACACCATCAAGATGCACTTTACAGGAAAAGTTGTGATCTTGCAAAATAGCATTTGGTAACAAGGTAGGCCTAGACCAGCAAGTGCAAACACAAGGTTCAGCACTCGTATTCTCAAGGAGCTATTCCTGAAGATTGTTGAGAACATGGGCTACAACCATCCAGGCCTAAGATGGTACTACATGAAATCAAGTCTCTCTGAATGACTAAAAAATGTCCATGCATAGCCACTTAAATAACCCCAGCCATTAAATTATCCAATCTCTAACTACAATTAGACAATTAATCTTAAACATTAAATATATAATGAAAATCACATTCAGAGGCAGACGTATTTTCTTCACCATCTAGAGAGAGAGAGAGAGAGAGGAGTCCTTTCACCTTGCAAATCCAAAATCTGCAATCTTTAATACAGGAAGTTCATCATTGGTTAAAAGAAGGAGATTCTGTTCAAAGGGTAATCCATGTTATAGTATGTTCATCGTCTGAAAAGTATTAGAATGGATGAGAAAGAAGAGTATCAAACAATATGCTTGATTATATTTATCTATAACCCACAAGACAGAACGTTCATCATTGGCCGATACAAGGGGTCATCTGGGTTATAATATGTCCAAGATCTCACAAGTATCAGACTGGATGAAAAAGAAGAGTATCAAGCAATACGATTATCATAAATGTTTAGTATAAAAAATTCGCATGCAATTTATGAAGATATGTACTTCTTTCTGCAACAAATCAATAATATATAACTCGTCCTTTCGGATATTAAGGCACTTAAAGGATGTATTGGCATGGTATCAATTCTTACAAATATGAATTATTCAAAATAATCATGGCAGAAGCCTAAAATTCTTGGAATTAACGTACATGCAACTAACCGTACCTGTGGTTTCAGATCCCGGTGTATAAGATTATTGTCGCGGAGAACTTGTAGACCAGTTGCTGCAAAGGGACACAATCACCAAACTCAAATCACAGAGAGTTGGGAACAAAAGATCTGACAGATGAAGTGTAGATAAATTAAATTATAGCACACCTAGCTGTTGCATGAAGTGTTTAGCAATCTCTTCTGGAACTCTTCCATGGCGATTAATGTACATGGAAAGATCACCACCTTTGCAGTACTCCAGTACAAGATGTATTTTCCCAGGGCTCTGACTCATGCAACACGGTTCCAATTTTAAGCTACTAATAAAATCTTCAAAGAATTTGTATATATACATATATTATAACAGCTCAAGAACATATCATGAACTAGCGTCTGACATGTCAACATTGTTTCTGACCATTAGTTACGCATTTTATCAACTCCATGCTGATAAATGCTTTTGGGTGGCAAACTTGCTATCCTAGACTCAAAAAAGAACCTCCAGCTGAGAAGGACTTTGCACCACAGCTTATAGTTCGTCGACTTTCTAAACTCTATCATCCACAGGGTATTTGCACACAATAAAATATCTACTTTACTTAAGCAAATCTATGATGAACTGCGAAGCATCTAATGCTTTTTCTTCAGTAAAAAAGTTCTTTTTCTGAAACAAGAAAAAAAGGTCTCGTTATGCACTAGGAAGTAGGAATGCCAACGTCCCTAACAAGTTCCATAACAATTTGCTCAGGACCTTATAACACCCGCCAAACCAGTAGTGGCCTTAGTAATAAGATCGCCCGATCATTTATAGTCTATATCATACCAGTCCAAGAAAAAACAGGAAGAGAACATCTTAAAACTCCCAAAAGGTCCGAAATCTCCTTCGCCTACAATTCCCTCGCTCAACTGAACGAGCTTCAACGCTGAAAAGTAAGCAACTTTCGCGATTCGGAAATGCCAAAAAAAAAACGCCCAAGACGACTCACCTCAATGATATCGTGCAAGCGGATGATGTTCGGATTGTTTATCCTCCTCAGTATATCTATCTCGGACAGGAGACTATCCCGCAACTTCTTGCTGAGCTTGCCCGTGGCAATCTCTTTGATCGCAACCGCCGTCCCGTGGACCCGGTGCCGCGCGTGCCAGACCAGGGAGAACGACCCAGACCCGATTTGCCGGCCCACCAGGTAATCCCCGACCACCCTCCCTCTCGCCGCCGATTGCGCCATCGTCCGCAACTACCTCGACAACAAAAACCCTAGAATCGATCGGGACGCCGAGCTCGGCCGGAACGGGCGAATCGGAGCTAGGCGACGAGCTTATCGGGCGCTGGGAGACGTGGATTTCGGACCTTGCGCCGGAACTTCCAAGGAAGGCTATGAGGTTCGGATGAGAACGGAATGAGAAATGATGAAGCCAGAGAGAAGGAGAGACGGGAGGAGAAATGGAGAGGCTGAAATCCACGGGTGTTCAATTTATAATGTAGGCGTGTGGGGAGATGTGAGGCGAATTTGATAATATAATTAATTAGCGATTAATTTTCATGAGTCCCATGCGTGGATACGTGCTTAGAATGATAATTATCGAGCATCAGGATTTAATTATCAATGTGGTCACGATCTTGTTGTTAAGAAATTAAGATCCGCGTTCACTGCAGACTGACTCAGCAAAAATAATAGATATGAAAGTTAGAGAAATGATAAATTAAGAAATGAAAAAGCATCATCTGTATAAAAAAAATTAATTTAAAGATTAGATTTTTTGCCTCAAATAATTGCGTGGGATTCGGGTTTGGAGTACATTCAGATTGGATTTTTGCGTTTAATTAGAGAAGGACGGGAAGATTGAAAGGGAAAGCGCTTTTCGTTTGCTGGCTAGGCTGCAGCACGTTTTTCTTTTGCGTTTGGCAGTCTTAGGGTGTGGCCAGTTCTATTGTGTTTACAATGAGACCGGGATGAGCCGCTATCTTATTGGTCCATCTTAGTACTGTGTGAATTTGGATGGATGAGGCGGGTGGGTCTAATCCGATATTACGCGTCAACATATGATTGATAGGATACATTTATCCAGAGATAACGAAATGCCCAAGAGAGGTTAAAAATGGTAGCACCTAAAAAATTATTTGCAAACTCAAGGTTGAATGTGTATTCATGAAGTTTTTAAGAGTGTACTTTGCCCTACTGGTCTCGCGAATTGTGAAAATTTTTACTGTTGCAAGACGCAATGAAAAAAAGCTACCGGGGTAATGTAAAAAAATATAATGTTGTGCTTCTAAATGGCCCCACGATTCAAATAGGCTCTTATGGCATTATTGACACATAATTTTTAATTATATTTTCTCTTTAAAAAATGATAAATTCATAAAATTAAAAAATTAACTTTGAGGACATTAGCCAAGCCTAAGGAACCGATTTTGATAAAAAAAAATTTCATATTTTCAGTATTTTCCTGCATTTTATTTTTCAAAAATTCATAAAAAAAAAAATCAAGAAAAAATTACAAAATTACAAAATCAACTTTGGAAGCCTTAGTCAAGCCTAGGGAATCATTTTGAACAAAAAATAATTTTTCGTATTTTTTATATTTTTAATATTTTTCGAGAAATACAAAAACACTTGAAAATTAGGGAAAAATAACATTTGAAGCCACAAAAATACAAAAAAGAACACCTCACTAGAGCCTTAGAAGTAAACCAAGCTTGAGTTGCCAAAATTAGGATATCCATGGAATTAATGTACCAAAAGAACATTAGTTTTAATTAACTAGTGTAACAAATCCTCGAACTCATAATCTCTTGTTCGTAGAAGTAATTTAGTTCTCCCGCTAATTTACTTAGGTTTCTAATCGACCTATCAAAAAATGATTAGTAGCGACTCCAAATTCTAAAATCATTTAAACAAAAATCAAAGTCGCGATTCGGTAGGACTTGGGAGGGTTCGTATTAGGTTAGTTAATCCAATCAACCTGATAATCCATTCACCTGATCAAAATTATTTTCGAGTCAAGATAGTTTGACGACTCCGTTGGGGACTGAAATTTTTGAATTTTCAAAAAAAAAAAGAAAGCACTGAGAGTACTTGGATTTTTTTCGAAAATTTAAAAGCTTTAGTGGACTTAGGCCGATGAAAATTTCATGGATATCTCGCTTTTTGGCAATCTTGCTTGGAACTCATTCTAAAGATGTTATATGTTTTTGTAGATATGGGAATTATAAGGGATGGAGTGTTTGGCTAACCCCTTTATTTTGGAGGCTTGATGTTGGAATTGTTTGTTTAATTTCGCACATTTAAGAAGCGATGTTTTGATATAAATTGCTGTACATATACTACATCTTTTGGCGATCACGACACATCGCACACACTAGCGGTCAAACCCCGACTACGACCACCTTTAAGTTTACCTTAGATAGGGAAAGGGTGCGAAAGGATCTCGTGATTGATTGCACGTGAGACTTTCGTATTCGTTCCTGCTCATTATCCAGATTAGCGTTTCTAAGCCTCTCGAACGGGTGCTCTTGGAGGAAAATCTGTTATATACGGATCATGAGAGCCTTGACCATAGGTTTCATACCCTCCATTTTGATTTTTAGAGTGTTATCCTCACTTGTTTCATTGCATATCTATGTAATTTACATGGTATTTTTTCAAGGTAAAATAAGTTTTCTAACTTTATCTTGTATTTATTTTTGGTTTGGTTCATGTTAGGTGTCAGTCAATTTTTGAACTTAACATCTGGTCATTTTTTTTAAGAAAATAAAAAATGAATGCAGAAAAATCTCTTTGAAAATTTTGTTGACCAATAAAAGATTTTGTCACATCTTTCCTTCTTCAATGGATACAAGGTTTTTTTAACAAATTTTCCCTTGAAAATTCATTGTGATAAAAGAAAAATTCCTTCGGGAAATTTGCCAAATATCAAAGGATTTTATCACATTTTTTCTAAGTTATAAAATTTAGAAGAAAATCCTTTTTGAGAAATTCACCCATGTCTTCTTAAGAAAATTTTGCCTAATTTCTCCACAAAATGGAAAAATAAAATTGTATTAATTCGGCGAGTCATGAACCGACCTCTATTGGATCACATACTCATTATTTCCTCTATTTTTGCAGGAAATTATAGATATTCTAGGCGGGAGCAAAATTGAGTTCAACAACATACCTGGGATAATCATAAGGAATACGGGAGGACGGAAATTGCCGGTGCCTCAATCGATAACCCTTAGGGCAAGCGAAGAGATCGATCCTCTCAGAGACAGAATTGTGTCAACCGATGAGCATGTATAGGCTATTATTCTGATGCAACGATGAATTTATCCACATCAGGCATGGGGCATTTTTTATATATTGGGGGTTTCTACACTTTTTTGAGAAAAGTATAGACTGTATGATCAAAATCCATGAAGTAAGTATGTTAACCCGACCTTACAATGTCTTCCTGACTAAATTGACCAAAGGCCTGCCTTTTAGCTTTCTTGGATTCGAACGACGTGGACTCTAGAGGACCGGTGCTCTATTATTGAGCATGGCTCACAGGCATTTCTACCTACTCTACAAGCGATCGAAACAAACAAGTGGACGCCAAAAGATACAAAGCATGACTGAAGTAGGGGCACGTGACAAGTGACCTAATTCATTTATTAGCACACTGATCAAGTGGTCATATCTGTAATTATTCACACAACTAGCTCGCGAGTCTCAATGTGGCTAGTGGGGTCCGTCGCTGAACACGTTTTTAGTGTTCTTCATATCATTGTCTACAGTGGCTAACAAGAACATCAAGAAGAATGTGAAGCCTCGACGTTTCCAGTACCTTAAGTTATTCATGTTATGTGGAAGAGAAGACATGGCGGGAAAATAAAAGCACAAACATGTGAAGCCTTTCTCTAATTCCATTCATTAACAAGTATTACAACAACTCATTGAGGAGGAAAAGTAAAATCAAATTGAGCCCTAATAAGCATCACAAATGAGCTCAACTGACTGTCCATGAAATTAATGCTCTATCTACACCGAGCGGTTTGGGGTTCAAGATCTGCAAGCTTAAAGAACAGGCGAGTGCATTTTTCTTCTGCCTGGCTGTATTAGCCTCATGATGTTCAACTGCGAATTTCAGATTCCTGATCAGGTCTCTCGAGAGAGCTATATCCGCCGTTAGGTCTTTGAGCCTCTCCTCCAACTACTCACATCTGAATTTCATCACGATATCGCTCGGGTCATACTCAAAGTAAGTCAAGTTCAAAGCTAGACGCTCCACTAGCTTCTCTCTCTCGGGAGCCAATAGCGAGGCCCGTTCATTAGCAGATTTTCAATCATCTTTTCTCTTTTAAAATTAATAAAAAAATTCATAAAAATTAATAAAGTTGGAAAATCAACTTTGAGGACCTTGGCCAAGCCTAGAGAGCCAATTTTGACCAAAAAATGATTTTCCATATTTTTGGTATTTTTCAACATTTTTTATTTTCGAAAATTAATAAAGAAAATCCATAAAAAATGAGAAAATTGCAAAATCTAGTTTGAAAGCCTTGACCAAGCTTAGGCAACCATTTTTAAACAAAAAATAATTTTTTTGTATTTTTATTTTTATTATTTTTTAGAAATTATGAAAATATTTAATAAATAATAGCATTTCAGGCCACAAAAATATGAAAAAATAATTAGTATTTTTCTTTTAATTTTTCCTTCATTTTGGCCAAAGAAAATCTGCATAAATTAATTTTGAATTGGGAATTACCTTGTTAATCCCATTTTTTTATTAATTGTAAAACTTAATTTTCAATTTTTACATCTTTTGAGTCTTGACATGGTCCTCTAATAGTCCAAATTTTCATCTTAGCCCAATTGTACCCAGAACGAACTCCAAAAGAGCGAGCAAGAGAGAGATGGACAACGATAAAGAAAAGAATCCGCGATCGTCGCCGTGGGAACCCAACCTGTGAAATTAGGTTGGTTTTTAGCTGCATGGTCGGGCAATGCTTTCCTCGCATGCATTTGACGAGTTCGACGTCTCTCTATCTCATAGAAAGAGGCTCAAAGAATTGAATTCTGAGCATAGACATGTAGATCACATGTATATGTGAGCAATTATGGTGGCCCTGATTATTAGGAAAAGCATACACTAATGGGGCACTTCTCTTTTTCATGGGTGCTCAAGTCCCATTGTTAGTTTATCATCTTGCTATAATATGAAAGAGTGCGAGGAAAAGACCATAGCTATACATGGCAGAAGGAATACTTCACTGATGCACAATTTAAATTAATGGTTTGTGCGGGATATGCCATTTTCTTCACTTCTTCCCACTTGACCTAATTCTCTCGATCTGTCAAGGCATTAGTTGGTTCCACAGTGTTAGTTCTTGTCCTATCTATTCTTGCATTTCCTTTTGCTAGTGACCCATCTCTTCATGGAAACCCCATTATGATTTCACCTGTTAAACAACATTGATTTTTTGTTGTTTTGGCTCCCCGCAACCGAGAATATGTCTCGGTCAAAAGAGGAAGAGTTTGATGGAGCCATGATGGACAAACAAAGATCCTTTCGATAAAAAGGAAAAGAGAGGATGACGCCAGGGAGGAACCCACGTGGTAAGCCCAACTTCTGCGTCCAATGAGGGGGCGGAGGGGACTAGATCACAGCGACAGGGAAGAGAAAATGGAATGAAGATTGAGCAGCTTCTCAAGCAAAGAGGTGAATGGATACCCAGGAGGGGGTTTCATCTCCCAGCACTGACTCGGCAAGCTTCCTGATCCTACGCAGGGCTTTTTTCAAAATTAGGGTTAAAAAAAAATTATTTACAAAAATAGGGTAAAAAAAAATATTAACCAATTTGGGGTCTGTGCGGCATTATAACTGCCGCTCGGCCCATGCGGCCCAGGGCCCGTGCGCGGGCCTAACTTTTTTTTTTAATTTTCTTTTTTAATTTTCTTTTAAGAAAGTAATTAAAAATAAAATAATTAAAAATAAAAATAATTTTTTCGAAAAATAAAAATAAAATGAAATGAAAATAATTAAAAATAGAAATAATTAAAGTAAAAATAAATAAATAAATTAATTTAAAAATAAAAATATTTTAAAATAAAATAAAACAATAAAAATTTAAATTTTTTTAATGATAATTGAAAATAAAATAATTAAAAATAAAAATAATTTTTTCGAAAAATAAAAATAAAATGAAATGAAAATAATTAAAAATAGAAATAATTAAAGTAAAAATAAATAAATTAATTAATTTAAAAATAAAAAAATATTTTAAAATAAAATAAAACAATAAAAATTTATAAAATTTAAATAATAATTAAAAATAAAATAATTGACAATAAAAATAATTTTTTCGAAAAATAAAAATAAATTGAAATGAAAATAATTACAAATAGAAATAATTAAATAAATTATTTAAAAATAAAAATATTTAAAATAAAATAAAACAATAAAAATTTAAATAATTTAAATAATAATTAAAAATAAAATAATTGACAATAAAAATAATTTTTTGAAAAATAAAAATAAAATGAAATGAAAATAATTAAAAAATTACAAATGGAAAAATAAAATAAAATTATTAGAAAATTGAAATAATAAAAATAAAATATAATTAAATAAATTAATTAAAAAAATTTAAAAAAATGGAAAAATAAAATAAAATAACTAGAAAATCGAAATAAATTTTGTAAATACAATTTTTTTTCCTTTGTAGCTTATTTTTATAACATAATTATTCATAATTAATTGAAAACATTTATTAATATGAATGTAATTATTTTATGAAGTATGTAATTTAGTTTTACGTAAATAATTATTTTTATGAAGTAATGTAAATAAATAAATTAAAAATAAATAATTATTTTATGAAGTATGTAATTGTATTTACAAAATTTATTTCAATTTTCTAGTTATTTTATTTTATTTTTCCATTTTTATAAATTTTTTAATTAATTTATTTAATTATATTTTATTTTTATTATTTCGATTTTCTAATAATTTTATTTTATTTTTTAATTTTTAATTTTTTTTAATTATTTTCATTTCATTTTATTTTTTATTTTTTGAAAAAATTATTTTTATTGTCAATTATTTTATTTTTAATTATTATTTAAATTATTTAAATTTTTATTGGTCTATTTTATTTTAAATATTTTTTATTTTTAAATTAATTTATTTAATTATTTTTACTTTAATTATTTCTAATTTTGATTATTTTCATTTCATTTTATTTTTATTTTTCGAAAAAATTATTTTTATTATTAATTATTTTATTTTTAATTATCATTTAAATTTGTTAAATTTTTATTGTTTTATTTTATTTTAAAATATTTTTTATTTTGAAATTAATTTATTTAGTTATTTTTACTTCAATTATTTCTATTTTTAATTATTTTCATTTCATTTTATTTTTATTTTTCGAAAAAATTATTTTTATTTTTAATTATTTTATTTTTAATTATCATTTAAATATTTTAAATTTTATATTTTTATTTTAATATATTTTTTATTTTTAAATTTAGTTATTTATTTATTTTTACTTTAATTATTTCTATTTTTAATTATTTTCATTTCATTTTATTTTTATTTTTCGAAAAAATTATTTTTATTGTTAATTATTTTATTTTTTAATTATCATTTAAATTTGTTAAATTTTTATTGTTTTATTTTATTTTAAAATATTTTTTATTTTTAAATTAATTTATTTAGTTATTTTTACTTTAATTATTTCTATTTTTAATTATTTTCATTTCATTTTATTTTTATTTTTCGAAAAAATTATTTTTATTTTTAATTATTTTAGTTTTAATTACTTTCTTAAAAGAAAATTTAAAAAAAAAGTTGGGCCCGCGCGCGGCACTGTTGCGACGCGCGTTGCGTTGCGTGCGAGCCCTGGGCCGCACGGGCCGGCCCATGCGCCATTATATTAATGCCGCATGGGCCGAGCGGCACTTGAATAGTTACGCCGGCCCGTGCAGCAGTGATAATGCCGCACGGTGGCCCGTGCGGCACTTTGAATGCCGCACGGGGCCCGTGCGGCACTATAACTGCCGCACGTGGCCCATGCGGCACTTTAAGTGCCGCACGGACCCAAATTGGTAAATAATTTTTTTTTACTCTATTTTTGTAAATATTTTTTTTTTGAACCCTAATTTGGAAAAAAGCCCTCCTACGCACTGCCTGCGAATAAAGAAGAAGATGATACACTAGAGATGGAGTCTCCTGGCTGGTTCTAGTGTTATTCTTGGTGATATCATGGCCGCCGTCGTCATCGCCAACTACATCTTCCTAAGCAACCCATTCCATAAGCCAAAGCCAAGGAAGGAGGACTCACCATCATCTATCAAGTGAACATGGCGGTCTTTCAAGTGAACATTAGGTTCATGTTTGGGTTGTGGTTCTGAGCGTTCTTGAATCTTAAGATGGAAACAGAAAGTTGCATGTTGAAATATTAGTTTCAAGAGCATTGTTCAACCCAATGTGCCTAGCCATTCTCTTTTGTTGTATGCTACTGTCATATTTTCCGCTTGACTACCAAAAACGCGCACATGAAAATCAACCCACCCTTAGAACACATAAAAATAGAGGGAGAGAGCGAGGAGGTTCGAATGAAGAATATTTGGCCAGTGGACTCAACACCGCATTGTTCTACATCAAGATACGATGCAGCTAGGTCAATGTTTCATGAGATTTCCGCTGGACTCGGTTCTCTGAATATCCCAGTTAAACAGTCGCATGCTGAAGCTGGAAAGTCAGTGGCAAAAGGGAGAAAATGTTTTCATAACATCTAATGGGTCGTCACGGTGTGGCATGTCCAACATACGAGAGGAGTTCATGGCAGGGTAAAATGGTGACGGCTTGTTACTCTGGCAAGCACTCTTGACCCAGAATCACTTTAGTGCTGGAAATGTTGGTTCAAAAAGTGAGCATCGTCGACTCGAGCTGGGACGGAACACTCACATAATGATGATTAAAGGAGAAGAGCATCGAAAGAGAACAATCATTACGAAGGACAGCATCATGGCACGAAGAAAATGACACCAAAAAAAAAAGAAGGTTGGTAGAGACTCCACTAAAAAGAAGTTGGGGAGCACCATCATGAAGAAAAAAGAAAAAAGACCTCCCTCGATGATGGTTTCAATGTTTTACGGATTTTCTCATGTTGCTACCCGGTGTTACCCGACAAGCTTACACAACCAAGCGGACAGAATCGGCAAGAGTGGAGGTTACGCTCCAGATGATTTTTGCAAGTTCCTCTGGCCAATGCATTAGTGACATAGCTCCTATTCTAGCTGATTTACCTGTCGCTACAACCAAGCCGTAGAGGCTTTCATTGGTCTAAACTTTCTCGACAGTGGAGGCATTTGCCAAGCAGACCCCCATTGTGAAGGCTTCTAATGACTTTTACCCCAAGGATCCTGCGTTCACACCATAAATATTTCGTCTGTAAAACATGCAACCTGACTAGGATATGCTCCATAGTCTTCATCCAGTGGCAGAATACCATGGTGCTGCTCGTGCTGCTGGAGGCTGCGCTATATATGTGAGTGACAAGCCGGACAACCACAACTTTGAGCTTTTGAAGAAGCTTGTCTGACCAGAGGAATCAGTCGCTAACCCTTCTCATTTACCCCCATCATTGTTCGCCATGGATCCCAACCAGCCTGTAGTAGAAAATATGCCAACCCAGAGACGTGTTTCTTTCACGTCATTTCTTTTAGGGCTGCTGCTTTGGCATTTTACATATTATCTACTCTCTTCTTTGATAATTCTGGTCATCATTTTCGTGGTGACAGTCTTCCCAGCTGTTCTAGACTTTTGGTTTGTGGAAAGTGTGAGTGGGTGCATTTTAAGAGATTTGTGTGAGTGGGTGAAAAAGAAAGCAACTTGCAAAGTTTGTGAAATGAGCTTTCTTTCGTTCCTCAGTAACTGTCCCTCATCCTTACATGCCCAGCTCGTCTCAGACTCCCAAGGCATTGAGGGTCTATTGGCAGTTGACGTTCCGAGGAAAAGAGGGGGCTTTAGCGTACTTTGAGAGGAAAGTAGCAAGAAATGGGCAAAGGAGGCGTGTCTCGCGGGGATGATGAAAAAGAGAGCATGGCTGCTTGGCTCGTCGGTCTTAAAGACCCTTAAGACTCAACCCTTTTGCTCTCCCTCCACTTGTCCCTCATGAGGTCAGCGTCAGGATGAAGGCCATTGGTATATGCGGGAGTGAGGTTCACTATCTAAAGATGTTAAGATGCACTCATTTCATGGTGAAAGAGCCTATGGTGATTGGGGCATGAGTGTGCAGGGATCATAAAAGTAGGGAATGATCTTGAGAAGGCACAAGAATTTTCAAGTTCGGTCGTGATTACTGCAACACCATGGATATGACAGGCGAAGACGTGCATGCTAGTGCCAGGTTCAAGATTATATAGCGTGAGGTATCAAGAAAAGGACGAAGGGATCTCTTCCGGTTACCTCGTATAACTTGGAGGCATCGGGCAGATTCACTTCATGATGAAGTTTGCGAGCGCTTGAAGTATATACGAAGCCATAAGGAGAAGGCCGACCCTGAACCCCCTGTGGCTCCTTATCGATTTAAGAGCTCCAAGGCAGAGAAATGCTGCCATCCATTCTCAAAGCCGCGACCGCAACATCAAGATGCGGCCGCCCGTTCGACTCTATCTCCTCTCCAAAACATGCGGCCGTGTTTCAATCGTACATCAACTTGTCGACAACAACTTGTCGACAAAGAATAAGGGCCCCATTTGCAACATCGTCCTTCGGCCAAATTAGGAGCAAATCTTTGACACGGCAAGAGTGGCTATGAAAGCATCTACGTAAAGTGGAGACATGAACAACTCGAGGTACTTGTCGTCATATTCATAGTAGTCATCCTCGTGGATACGCTTTCTATTCTCACCCCAATGACCAAGGTTACAGACGCGGACTCGCACGGGTTCTGCTGCTCAACGCCGATTAGCTGCGTTGACTGGCTTCTTTCAACTGCATTGACTAGCTTCTTTCTAAGCTTTGGCCAAACCAAGTCATGTACAATCTAGCTTTCCATATCTTTTGGCTTGCACTAAACTTCAATTCAGAGAAACCACAAGGCGAACTCAAATTCCATATGAGGCTATCAACCAACTTGTATGTCGCGTTGAGCTTTGAGCTTTAAGCCGATTTGCATGTCACTATGCAACTGTTTGCACGTGGAGGCATGTGCTAATCTCTTTAGGTGGAGCTATCGTTGGAATAATCATGGGAGCACTAAAGGGATAAACAACTGAGACGGAGTTCGTGAAAGGAGCAAGAACCGAGGTTGGATTACGACAACATGCAATTCGCTCAGACTAATGCTAGTCACTCAGCCCTAGCTTCACTGGGATTTGGGAACCTGACGTTGCACATATTGTAGACTAGGAAGCCATCCAGAGGCGATGCGGATGAGGTCGGCGTAACCCCAGAGAATGCCAGGAAGTATAATGGGAATCTGTTGGAGGAAGAGCGAAATGGGTTCCGTGGAGGATAGACGGTTCTTAGAGGATGGTCTCTTGTGTGCTGAGAATTATGGAGACTCTTCAGAGAATAAAGACTTACTCATTCAATTCAAAGGAACAGCAGGGAATTAGAGGTCCCGATATCATTGCCGGTGTCTCTTTATGAGGCAACTAGCTTGTATAAGGGAAGAAGAGTCATTTCGTCTAAGGGAGATCGAGAAACTACCTTTCGAGTGTGTCAGATCATATTTTATTGTGCCTGTGGAGCGCTGGCTGGAATTGTTGGGGGCGTTCTTAGATTAAGAGGAAGATTCATCATGGGTCTGCTGTTTTTGGAGCTGGGCGTCCCTCCGCAGGTCTCAAGTGGCATAGCCACATTTGCAACGATCTTTTCCTCGTCCATGAAGCTGATAGTTGTGTCCAGGAGGGCATCGCTCATCATCTTCGTTCTAGCCTTCACAATATTTGTTAGCACAATCTCGCTCGGGGAGGTTCAAAAAGGGAGTTCTACGATGATGAAGCAGATCAGTCGAATGGACGCCTCAGCGATCGCGAACTGAGTTGAGGGTCCGAAAGCTCTCCTACACAAGATCAGCAGCTCACCTATGATTGCTGAAATGCCACCCGCTTGAACCTCACAGATTCATGGAAGAAGATGAAGCTTAGGTTGCTGTACGAAGTGGCTGTAGTATTACTAGTTCTCTCCGACTATGAGGTGGCACGTAGGAGCCAAGGAAGGAAAAAGTGAAAAAAAAAAGGGTGATGCGCGGATGGTACAGACGAACTCCAGGTGAGAGAATTCTGCTCCGTGGACCAATGATGATGCATCAACCCGAGGAGCATAAGTGTATCTCAAGAACAGCCACGAGCTGGACAACTCGACCGATCTACGAAGGAGCTCTCGAGCCTAAACAGGATCAAGGTGAAGGTTTGGTTCTTTTGGCTTAGCATCATGAAAGTGGTCCGAGATGGAGACCAGCTGGAATCCCTCGTCAGGATCGCGGCAGCGGACTTCGCGATGAACGATCCGCACGAGTGCCCGGCCTGCGACGCGCGTTCAACTCCAACGGCTCAAGAAGCATCAAGGTGATCCCAAGGTAAGGATGCGAAGGTATGCCAGGGTTAGTGATCCTAATTGCCTAAGCTAAAGCATGCATGTAGTAAAAGTTTTGATTTTCTAATCTTTCTATCCTTCTGTTAGTTTATCCCCTGTTCATCTCCCGTGTACCCTTCTCTTTCATTTCATATTATTATTCTAAAGCATGCATGTAACAAAGGGTTAGGTTGCTCGGTGTTGATTTTTTGGGTTGTGATAGGCGTGTAGACTTAAGTTCATTCTAGGCTAGAATAGAAAATGGGCTTAAGTTCTGTTTTGGGCCAATTTAACTTAGCAACATTTGGGCCAGGTCTAGATCTAGGTCAAGTTGGGCTTTATAATAAGGATTTGAGCTTTCATTTGGACTTTAAATCCTTTCTTGTTTAAGTACTTTAGGAGAATTGGGCTTAGAAGCCCTGCCTAGATTGCCATTTTCGAAAAAAAAATCGAAAAAAATTAATTAGGGACAGAAAATAATTCTAAATTCCCAAAAAGAGAAAATCTCTAGAAAATTCTAAAAAGATAAAAAAAATTCCAAAAATTCTCAAAAAATCTCAGAAATTAGGAAACAGGTCATTTCGATTGACCAATCCTATTTTTGGTGAATCTCCACCTCGATCTTTTCAAATTGACGATTTTGCCCTTTATGGGTAAATTGTCTCGAAAAATTCTGAAAAATTCTGAAAAATCTCAAAAATTAGAAAACGAGTCATTTCGATTAACCAATCCTATTTTTTGGTGAATTTCCATCCTAATCTTTTCAAAATGATGATTTTGCCCCTCATAGGTAAATTGTCTCGAAAAGTTCAAAAAACTCAGAAAAATCTCAAGAATCAGGAAATGGGCCATTTTGACTGGCCAATCCTATTTTTGGATGATCTGCCTTCTCGATATTTTCAAAATAACGATTTTGCCATTTATGGGCAAAATTGTCTCAAAAAATTCAAAAAATTCAAAAAACTCAGAAAAACCTCAAAAATCAGGAAATGAGCCATTTTGACTGGCCAATCCTATTTTTGGATGATTTGCCTTCTCGATATTTTCAAAATGACGATTTTGCCACTTATGGACAAATTGTCTCGAAAAATTTCGAAAAATTCTCAGAAATTGTGAAAAATAAGCAATGACTACATTGAACTGGTTTGACCCGTTTTTACTCCTTAATCCTTAAAAAATGACCATTTTATCCTTTTGGTTGGTTTGATCCAAACTTTTTCCAATCATCCGAAATGAGTTTTCATGAAATGGTACCGAAAAGGCATTAAAGTAATCTAGCGTAACAAAGTCCCTGAACTCATTTTTTCTGGTTCATAGAAATAAATTAGTTCTCATACTAATTTATTTAGGTTTCTAATCGACTTACCAAGAACGATTAGTGGCGACTCCAAAATTAAAAATCATTTAACTAAAAACCAAAGTTGCGATTTGATGGGGCTTGGGAGGGTCCGTGTTAGGTTAGTTAATCTAATTAACCTGATAATCCGTGTTGACACCTGATTTTTAATCATCTTTTCTCTTTTAAAATTAATAAAAAAAATCCATAAAAATTCATAAAATTAAAAAAATCAACTTTGGGGACCTTGGTCAAGCCTAGAGAACCAATTTTGACCAAAAAATAATTTTTCATATTTTCAGTATTTTTGATATTTTTATTTTTGAAAATTCATAAAAAAATCAAGAAAAATGAGAAAATTGCAAAATCAACTTTGGAAGCCTTGGCCAAGCTTATGCAATCATTTTTGAGTAAAAAATAATTTTTCATATTTTTTATATTTTTTTAAATATATTTTTTAGAAATTAGGAAAATATTTAATAAATAATAGCATTTGAGGCCACAAAATACATAAAAATAGTCAATAGTTTTCCTTTAAATCCCTTTTCATGTTGGCCATCGCAAATTTAAAAAATCCAATTCGGGGTAGTGTATTCCTTAACGAGCATAATCTCGAATCGGGCCTAAAAAAATTCAATTTGAGTCAATTTATTTTCATCTTTCACTTTTAGGAGTTGTGACATTGTTTTTTAATATTCCAAATTTTCATCTTGGCCCAATTATACCCAGAATGACTCAATTTTACAAACAGGGCTTTAATTAAATTTTGCATTATTTTCAATAGCAAGAAATGAGCTTATATTCAACATGCGATAGGTGTGTCGAAAATTGTGAGGAGATTTGGACTTAAAGAAATATTTCTCCAATGACTGAATTTCAAATACTTAACATCTCATGGACTAGAGTATAAATACCTAACACTTGAGGGATTATTTTGTAAATAACAAAAAGAAAAGTTAGTGGAGAAATTAGAATAGAGAAGGGAAGATGGAGAAGAGAAGATGGAGAAGAGGAGATGAAGATGGGAAGATGGAGAAGAGGAGATGGAGAAGAGAAGATAAAGAAAATAAGATGAGAATAGAGAAGGGAAGATGGAGATGAAGAAGAGTTAGTAGAATGGGAGATAGATATGGAGAATGGAAGATGAATATGAAGAAGAGTTAGTGGAGAAATTAGAATGTGAGATGAAGATGAAGAAGGAAAGATGAAAATGAAGAAGAGTTAGTGGAGAAATTAGAATGGGAAATAGAGTTAGTGAAAAAATTAGAATGAGAGATAGATAAGTGGGTTATAAAAGGAGGAAGAAGTGAGCTTAAGATGAGAATTTTTTTGGAGAGAAAATTTTGGATGTTTGAGAGGGTTTTGGGAGATTGAAAAAAAATTTGAGAAAAAAAATACCAAAAAGAGAGAGAGAATTTTGAAGATGATGGGAGTTTAAAGCTAGCGGTTTATCATCATCAATTTCTTCATCGATCAACATAAATCAAGAATTCATTCCAGATTTGAAGCTAAGTGTTCCTCTACTCTCTTTGATTTTTTAGTATAAACTAGCCCAAATTTTCTACTCTTCTCCTATTTCCCCATATTTGATTTCAGGCAGGAACCAATTATATCCATCAAGCACTTCTCATAATGCCATTGAAGCTAAGTGCCTCTTTCATTATTCTAATTTTTAATGTGAATTAAATCATATTTGCTCTATTACTCCATTTCTCCATATTTTTATGTCAGGCAAAGGATAACCCCAAGTTAACAGTAAATCCCATGGAGGTGTAAAATTGGCGCTGACGAGCTCTTGAGTGCCTATTAAATTTTCAATTGATCCGTCGATAGATTTCGGCTCGAATTGTCAAATTAATTCGTTTTATTTTAAAGAATTTAAACCCCCGAATGTGAAGGGCAAAGCCCGCTCATTGGAGGTCATTTTAAATTTCTGCAATTTAAATTCCTGCACCTTAAACCCCAAAGGAGAGGGCCAAGCCAAGGCTGAGCTATCCATTGGTGGTCTTTATTTATTGTCATTTACTTCCTGTAATTTAATTTTTGAATCACTAAACCCCAAAATGAGTAGCTCGCATCACTACACAGAAGTCGTTAACTCACTCCCTCTTTTGGTTTCAGGGAAATACTTAATATTTTGAAAATGCAAAAAAAAAAATGTCACTCACGTATATTTCATTTAAAAAAGTGAAAATACAAAAAGAGAACACTCCACTAGAGCCTTAGGAATAAATCCAGCCTAAGTTGCCAAATTAGGATATCCATGAAATTAAGATACCGAAAGGGCATCAGTTTTAATTAACTAGTGTAACTAAGTCCCCGAACTCATAATCTCTGGTTCGTAGAAGTAATTTAGTTCTCCCGTTAATTTACTTAGGTTTCTGATCAACCTACCAAAAATGATTAGTGGCGACTCCAAATTTTAAAACCATTTGAACAAAAAACCAAATTCGCGATTTGGTAGAGTTTGGGAGAGCTCGAACTAGGTTAGTTAATTAAATCAATTAATCTGGTAATCCATTAACCTAAAAAATGAATTTTAGGTCACGACAATCCGTTCAGCTGAAACTTATTTTTCGGGTCGCAGCAATGGCCTTTTTGTACCGAGCAATCGCGTGTTCCGCAGACTCCAAGCATTCAGATCGATCCTTATAGCGAGCCTTCACGATGCAAGTTAAGGTGACCGTTTCCTGAGTATTTCGGCAAGCCTCCAGAAAGTTGATGAAGACGTGTGGAAACGCCCTGTATTCCCTCTCCAAGTTGGTGCCTTCGACCGAAAAAGCATTTATCTCCCTGAACAAATCAAAGATCTTAGCTTCAACACTCGGATGATGGGCTATGTAAATGTAGCCTCGGCCAAGAAGATGATAAAATCTTTCCCATTTGAACATAACTTCAGCCGGGAAGATGTGCGTAGGAAGATTAGACATTATCGAGGAGAGAATCAAGGTTAGCGAGCAGAATGCGAAAGTATTAGAGAAGGGAATCAAGGCAAACTAGTGGGATATGGAAGTGTTAATCCGCTTTGCGCTAAATATTGGTTTCACAGTGCCATCCTCTATTGGTCAAATTTTCTTATCTGCTACTCCTTTTCAGTGTTATCTCCATTGGCTCGAATCCCTGTCAGTTGACAATCTTGAGCCAAACAAATTTGAAATCTTTGCAAAAAGGTTTGAGGTGATACCACAACTTTAAAAAAGAAGAAGGAAAGATGACCTAGGTGGGAAACAAGACAATTTGTAGCAGAAAAGAAGAGAAGATTTGTCTCCATTCGTAGACAGAGTGAGAGCTTACCTGCAAAATCGACAGTTGAGATGGGCGGAAGAAATAATGACAAGGGCCCCATACCATGAAAAAATGAAAGAAGACGAGCCGAGCGAGAGATACGATAAAAAGGCTGAGAAAGACAGAATTCTCGGGAGAAGTAATACAGTTTCTAAACCCACGCCTAAATTTTAAAAAGCGACGTCCTCTTGATAATGTTCATCCATGCTCAGAAGAGAGTCTTAAAGCATATACGGTCGTTTAGAAAAATTTAGGGAGAGTGAGAATATAAGGAAGAGTAACAAACCTTGAGGAACCATTAACCAATCGAGGATGTCTCAACCCAACACACTTGAGAGCTATCATTACTTGTTGAATATGGGAGACGAAGAGTTTGAGGTCATATTTAGAATTCAGACCATGGAGCTTGGCCCTTTCACCAACGACGTCCAAAATCTTGATAAAGATAAGAATAATAACAATAAGGGTCAAAGGAAACGTTACCGTCACCATACTGAGTATCAAATTCAAAGGTTTGAGGATTTCTTCATGAAGTGCCCTATGCCAAATAACCGACAAAGAATGGAACTGAGCCAAGAGCTAGGGCTAAAACTTTCGCAAGTCAAGTTTTGGTTTCAAAATAGGCGAACCTGAGTAAAGACTCGACATGAGTGCCATGAGGTTGAGTTTCTAAGAGCTGAAAACGAAAAACTCCGAGTAGAGAACAAGAGGTATATGGAAGCTTTTGACTTTGCCACCTACTCCAACTGCAATAGCCTCCTCACCCTCGACAAAAGACAGTATCTAAGGATCGAAAATGCCAATTTAAGAGATGAGTTAGATCAGTTCACAACAGAACCAAGTTTTGTTGGAGGAAGATATGATAACACAGATCCTATGGGGTTAGCAGTGATGCCTCCCAAGGAAGAAGGGATGTATCACCACCAAGTGGCATTGACGATGAGCTCACCGTCATGATTAACCAGTTCAATATTAATGAAGTGCCGGGGCTCTACTGTGCACACAGAGCTTGTATTTCGAAGCTGGTGATCACGGGTCCTTCACTATCTTCGATGAGTACCTGACTCGGAATGAAGCTAGTTGATCACTGGGGAGGCTAAAAGAGGAGCAGAACCGATCCTGAATGAATGCATATTTTTCATTTCTTTGTATGGGATATTTTCTACTTTTATAGATGTTTGGAATGAATGTAAAAGCGAGAAGTAGTAACCTTCCTTCCTCCTATTAAATGTGTGGATCCGTCACTGAACCAAACTCGCGACTAATTAATTGTAAGTAAAAAGCCCGCACAAGATCGAAAGGTAACTCCATATCGTTTCAATTTACCCTTAATTGCTCCAGTTTTAAAATTGGATCCCTTTTATTTTTAGGAGTTTGCAAACCAACCCGAGAATACAGTTGTATCCAAATGCGAGATTCTCTTGTTGAACAAAAATTAGGGCTAATCAATAGACGACTTCAAATAAGGAAAATACAAACGAAAGACCCAGGCAATCTCAAAGAAAGGAATGGTAAATTGCTTTGAAAAGCACTGCGACGTGAAATTGCCTAGTGCAATGCAACAAGACCGCGTCATCTCGAGAATTAACACTTAAAGGAACGCCCCCATAGACGCCTACGGTCTAATGGGCCCGATGGCATGGGGAATTACAATGGTCCGCAGCAGTTCGAGTTCGATCCCTAAAGATGGAGAATGTTGTAAGTATTATAAAGAAATAAAATAATTTTTTGCACGTTTCTTTTTTTTTAATAAAGAAATAAGAATACTCGATGAATGAGACCGAAATCAATACTTTGCTTTGGCCCTAATAGTGAAGTTTCCAACAAGAATCAAGGAAAACTCAATCTAGCGAAGCTGGTGAAACGCTCGCACAAGGCATTCAAGACAAAGGGTAAACCAGTATTGTTTTTAGTTTATCCTTTCCAATACTAGCTAACACGTCTCCTTTCCTTTTGACAGGAAATGCTTACACTAACATTTAACATGTTAAAGGAAACAACCCCAATGGGCAAAATTGTGATCATCTAATGAGGTCTATTCTAATGAAAATGAGGGCAAATTGATAGTAAATCCTGAATTGAAAAGGAGAGTATATCTTTTTTAACTCATTTGGTTTCAAGAATACCCTTTTTTGCTTTCTTTCTTACATAGGCATTTGACCAACAACCATGATGGTTGTCAAAATTAAGCAAATCCAAATGCATCAAATTTTCACTCCACTCCTTCACCTATGTGTTTCATTGTGCATGAGCAAAGTCAAAGATGAGCCACTCTTGACCTAAGGAGTAAACTCTCAATTTATTCGATCCACCCACATGTCCAGAGCAATTCAAATTCTCCCATTCTTGAGAATTTTCTTCTATATTTATACATTTTATAAACACGTATGATGCTAAAAATTGTCACATCTGCATTGTGTTTACATATTCCATGATTTATGCACGATTATTCTGCATGTTTAATTTGCCAATTTTGACTTGGAGCATAAACCGCACATGATGCATCGAATGTGTAGAATGGTGCAGGACAGGATGATGAAGGGTAAGCCATTTCCACACACATCCTACATTTTAATCCACAGTGAGTCTTGTGCTAAGTAGGTTCCGCATTCCCCAAGGCAATGAGTTTTCTCGTAAAAGGTACGATAACCGAAGGGAAGAAGGTAATCATTTCTCTATCTTAAACACTACATGTGACCATTGACAACCCACTTGAGTGGCAGTTTCATTTCGTAGCCCCTGTCAAGAGCCACCCCACATCGGGACCAAATGGAGGTAGTTCCAACAAATAGCATAAGGTAAATGGTTAGAAATTTTCTTGCTCGGATTAATATCAATTTTCGAGTGTTTCTTTGCTTTCAACCTCGTATAGTAATTCAAATGCCTTAGAATGAAGAAAAGCATTTGTTTTTCTATCCGATATACTTTTATCCTTTACATCGCCCAATTGAGCCTACATATTCATTTCTTAAAAAACCCCGGTTGGTAGTCACTGCTCATTCCAAGATGAAGATGGTGCCACCTCAAAGTGAAAGAACTCAGAAAAAGTAAGTCTACATAGAGTTCTCGAGTCAACTCTTTAAGTATGCTAGATCTTTGATATGCATGTGTATAACAGCACAATCTTTGAAAATTCTTTTAAAAAAAAAGAGAAAGAGAGAAAAGCCAGTCTTGAGCATGAAAAAGCAAAGCGCCAATTAAAAATAAGGCCAATGCCCATTCAAATCAATATTCATTGAACTTTGCATGTACATTTTGTAAACTCAGTGAAAACATATTGTCTCCTTTTGTAAATCCTAATAGGATCTGGTTGTAAAAGAAAACTCTTCGAAGGAGTCAAATTGCAAGATATACTCAGTTGAAGTTTATACCATTCGAGAGCGACAATGATATCAACATAAGTTGACACCTTCCTCATACATGGTGTCCTTTGAACACTATTCTAGAAGGTCGAGACTGGTGGTAAAGATGCAATAATCACCAATGTCAAACCGACCTCATATATCTTCTAGACCAAAATAAGCCTTCCTTAGTCCCCGATCCTAACCTACGTTATAACCCGTGAAAGTCTTTTCTGATTAAGCTGCTTGAGTTAACATAGAGTTGAATAATTTTAAGCATCGCTTGAAAAAGTACGCGCAAGACTATTTCTTTCTTATTTTTACATCTTGACTTGTAAACTCGAAGCAGATGATAAAGACTTTTTTTTTTTTATCAATGACCTTGGCTCAAAAGAGCCCCTTTTAATAAGCCTTTGACCCAGCCTATATTGTGGTTCTAATCAAGACCTCCAGATTAGCTTGATCGTACCGATTGCGAGATTACTCAAACCCTTGCTGAACGCGATGATAGTAAGATTAAGTGATTTCTTTTTCAATCATGCAATTAAGATGAACAGCCTTTCTCCGGAGTAAGAGAAAACCATTTCGGACTGATGTCCCCCATTCAGAATACATTTAGGGTGTTCATACTATGATAACCTCCTTGAACATAATTGGTAATGTGACTTTGACAGAATAGTTATGCAAGATCCACATTTTGATCGATTGCATCATGAGTTATTACATAGACTACCTCTAATCATTGCAAACTTAGCTGAACAGTTTTGCATGAACCGATAAACTCATTGATGAAAATGCTTGCACATTTACCTTTAACATTGCCTGACAGGTAACACGTTCTCAATATTTGAGTTACCTTCCAAGGTCTCAAAATTCATTCAGTGATCAATGAATGAACAAGTCTAGTCGTCGTGAAACCACCAGGCGTTTCTTCCAAATCCTTAGGTAGGTATATCTTCAACTTGGACCTTTCAAGAGAATGAATTCTGACGATTATCGGAGTGCTCGATTCCATTGCGGCACATACAGATATTTACCTTCTTCAATGAAACATAATTCGTCTTGAAAATGGAAATATTCGAGATATTTTGATGTTTGCCTCATTGGTTTATTCCTAAAGTGACAGGAGAACATAATCCGAGTTTGAACTTCTGTAGGATTTCTGATCTCCCCAAATCCCAGAATGGTCCCCTTCATGGTAAGATAATTTAGATGTGAGCTTCTACAGGATCCCTAGTCTCCCCAGATCCCATAATGGCACCCTTCAAAGATTTCTGATCTCCTCAGATCCCAGAATGGCACCCGTCAAGGTAAGTTAAATTGGGTTTAAGCTTCTGCAGGATTTCTGATCTCCCTAGATCCCAAAATGGCACCCTTTAAGGTAAGTTAAATTGTGTTTGAGCTTCTACGGGATTCGTGGTTCCCCCAGATCCCAGAATGGCACCTTTCAAGGTAAGTTAAATCGGATTTGAGCTTTTGCAGGATTTCTAGACTCCTTAGATCCCAAAATGGCACCCTTTAAGGTAAGTTAAATTGGGTTTGAGCTTCTGTAGGATTTTTGGCCTCCCTAGATCCCAAAATGGCACTCTTTAAGATAGGTTTGAGCTTTCGCAGGATTTCTGATCTCCTCAGATCCCAGATTGGCACCCAAAAATCATTTTTTAGTCAATACCTCTTCTGCCTACCCAAAAAAGTGACATTTAGGTAATCATTGGTGACTTCTAATACAGAATGATCCATTCCCAAGTTCTGAATTGCAGGTACCACATGAACGAGTTCTTTAAGTAAGGTATCGTGTCTCTAGAGACCTTCTATTGGAAACCCCAGTATAGAACGGTCCATTTTCAAGTCATAAGTTGTAGGCACCACATAAACGAGCCCTTTAAGTAGGGTATTGTGTTTCTAGAGCCCTTCCATAGGAAACCCTTAATACGGAACGGTCCATTTTCAAGTCATAAGTTACAGGCACCACATGAACGAGCCTTTTAAATAGGGTATGTTGCCTCTGGAGCCCTTCCATTGGAAACCCCTGAAGTGGTCCGTTTTCAAAAGTTATTCATACATGCACAAAATCCTTCTTACAGGCACTCCTTCGAAAAATCCCACATCGAGTGATCCATTTACAAAAGTCCTTCATACAAGCACAAAATTCTTTCTACAAGCACAAAGTCCTTCTTATATTCACCCCTTTGGCAAATCCCACATCGAGGTGAGCTGCTTTAAAAAATCCTTCCCTCAGGCACCAAGTCCTTTCTACAGGCACCAAGTCTTTCCTACAGGCACAAAAGTCCTTCTTATAAGCACTCCTTCTGTAAATCCCACATCGAGTGTACCATGTTCAAAGTACTTCTTACAAGCACAAAATCCTTATTACAAGCATTTTCTTCGGTGAACCCAACATCAGGTAAATCGCGTAGTAGAATCCTTTCCAATATTCTATCATGGTATAACCTACTATACGGGTCAAAATGCAGGCGAATCCTCTAAATATGTTAGATCGCCACTAGAATCCTTTCATTAGGAACTTTGCAATAGGGTGTCCCACCATACGGGTCGAACCTCAACCAATTTCAATCATTAGGATCCTTCAATTAGGAATTCCATCACGGTACGAGCCAGCATATGGGTAAAAAATGCAAGCGGATCCTCTAAATATGATAGATCGCCACTAGAGTCCTTTCGTCAGGAATTCTACCATGGATTGGCCTACCATACGGGTCAAAACTTAACCTTCTCGAAGTATCCTAAGAATAAATCTGTGGGTGTATGTTTAGAGAGAATAAATATCAAGCAATAGCCATGCGATAGGCAGGTAAATATCAGGTAAGCTCTCCTTTCTATCTCTCCCGCACTTCATAGGAGCCTCCTCAAACTCGATCTGGATGAGAATTTACATAGAGAGGCATTGGAGATCTAATGCCACAACTCTTTTTGTTACCCTAGGTTGAGTCGATTAGGATTCAGGTGTCATCTTGTCTTTAAAATGAACCTCTATCAAGCTTCTTTTCAAAGAGAGGCAGTTGTTAACACCTGATTTTTAATTATATTTTCTCTTTAAAAAATAAAAAATCCATAAAAATTCATAAAATTAAAAAATCAACTTTGGAGACCTTGTCTAAGCCTAAGGAACCGATTTTGACCAAAAAATAAATTTTCATATTTTCAGAATTTTCTTGCATTTTATTTTTAAAAAATTCATAAAAAAATAAAAAAATTAGAAAATTACAAAATCAACTTTGGAAGCATTAGTCAAGCCTAGGGAATCATTTTGAATAAAAAATAATTTTTTGTATTTTTTTTATATTTTTTAATATTTTCTAGAAATTCAAAAATACTTGAAAATTAGGGAAAAATAACATTTGAGGCCACAAAAATACAAAAAAAAGAACACCTCACTAGAGTCTTAGGAGTAACCAAGCCTGATTTGCCAAAATTAGGATATCTATGGAATTAAGGTATCGAAAGGGCATTAGTTTTTATTAACTAGTGTAACCAAGTCCCCGAACTCATAATCTCTGGTTCGTAGAAGTAATATAGTTTTCTCACTAATTTACTTAGGTCTAAAATGATTAGTGGCCACTCCAAATTCTAAAATCATTTGAACAAAAATCAAAGTTACAATTCGGTAGAACTTGGGAGAGTCCGTATTAAGTTAGTCAATCCAATCAACATGATAATCCGTTCACCTGATCGAAATTATTTTTAGGTCGCGACAGGTATTTTAGGTGAATTTGGATAATCGTGTGTTTATAGATGTGCATGGCAACACTTTGAAAGTGAATTTATGTTCTAGAAGTGCTTTTAAAGCAGAAATCGTTTTGGTAATGTAACTTCTAAAATAAAAATCCGTTGAGTAAAAAATTTTACTTCTAAAAGAATTTTGACTTATGAAGTTGTTTTTTTCCTCAATTTGAGAAGTAAAAACAAAATTGCTTCTCAACTCAAAAAGTATTTCTTAGACCAAAAAGCTCAAGAAGTACTTCTCGCTCACATGATGTGAGAATGTGCAATCCTTTGTCTTGACTTGGCAATTGTAAATGCAATTTTTTTTTGTAAACATTATATTGTGCGAAAAATATACCTCAAAACTGGATATGCAATTTATCCAAAAAAATACATGCCACATATTTAACAAGATATAATCATAATTTAATTTAATCCATTTAGGCAACAAAATTCTTGATCATTACCTAATTTGGCGGATTTAATTGTCGAATTCGAACCTCGTATTACCTTGTGGATCAAAATTGTAGATTGCAGCTCGAATAACGGGATGGACTCACGGCTTGTATTAGTTGATGGAAGAATTAGTGATAGTAATACTGAGTTTTGAACTCTCACCCCCCCTCTGTAAATTCTCCTCTCAAAAATCTACTTTCTCTTCCTCTTCTCTTTTAGTTCTTTTTCAATTCTCTTCCATAATCGCCCTCTAAAGCTTTCCTTGTTCCTCCTTTTATAACTTACTCTTGTATCTTTTTTTCTCTATCAAATCCTCCCTTTTCTATTTCCATTCATCCTTCTCTTTATCCATCTTCATTTCTCTGTCTCCATCTTTCCTTATAGTTTCTTCACTAACTCTTCTTTATCTCTATCTTCTCTTCCATATCTTCATCTTCTCTTCTCTACCAACTCTTTTAAATATTTACATTTTAATTCCTAAAATTTTGAGTGTTTACAATTCAATCCCCGAGGAGATATTTCTTTAGATCTAAGCCCTCATAAAATCTTCGCCTATCAGTTTGAACTCAAATCTTCCACCGTAAGCCAAAATGAGATGCATGTGAATGATTTCATCATTATATATTTTTGGGTAGGGACTGAGATGTCCCTAATATTCATATGCAAAAATAAAATGCCTAAAAGGAATCGTCAAAATTTAGGTATCAACTTTAAGTGGAGGCTTGTAGAGATTATGCTCAAAGACAAAATTAAAATCTAAATTTTGACTATGAAATGATTGTTGGTGGGGGTTTTAATTTCATTTTTTCTATGTAATGAAATGATCCATGAAATGAGACGTGAAGACAATTAACATGTGTAACGACCCCTTCTTCCGTTCTAGTAGAGTGTCGGGATTCTTACACATGGATCGGACATGAAGTATTAGATATTTACCCTAAATACCCTGCAATGCTAACAAGCATTTTTAATACTCCATTTTCATTTTGTCGAAAAATCAGGTTTTTAAATATGCAATGTCTACTAATCCCCCATCTTTCATTCTAGCAAAGAATCAAGCTTTCGAGATCTTAGAGTCTTACTTGCATTCTAGCGCACATTAAAGATTTTGAAGTAGGGAAAGTAATAGTTGTATTTTAGCACAAGTAAATTTTTTCGAAGTAGATAAAACAATACTTGCATTTTGGCGCAAGTAAAGTTTTTCGGAGTAAAGAAAGCGATACCTGCATTCTGGCACAAGTAAAGTTTTCTAGATGAGAAAAAACCATGCCTAATTCAAGTGTTAGGATTGGAAGTTCCTCCTGAACCTGGTTTTGGGGTAGGCTTCAAAAGAATTTTGCTTTCAATTTCTAGGTTGAAAGCATTGGACCTGTCTTCACTCGCGGCAAGATTTAAGGCAACATAATCACAAAAAGAAAGCTAATGTGACAAATTTTTTCAAAATTTATGAATTCGCCTGCATTACTAATTCTATTTAGGGAGGTTATTCATAGTGAGTACCTCGAATGTAGCCTGGACATGGGAATTTAGTCTGAAAGAGCTTTCTTTTACTTTCAAGAAAAGCTGCTTATCCTAACTACATGATTCAATAGAAATCATTTAATTTCACCATCTTCACATTTGACAAAGGGCCCAAGTGACCTCACAATTGGTACGATTAAGCTAATCTATAGGTCTCGATGAGGACCTTAACAAGGGCTAGGTCAAAGGTTTTCAAGGGGGACTCTTTATTGACTCAAGTTGCTTTTTTTTTTAGCAAAAGGTCTTTATCATCTTCTCTAGGTTTATAAGTCAAGAACTTTGCAAAAATGGGAGAGAAATAATTTTGCTCAAACTTCTTTGAATGATGCTTAAAGTCATCCAACTTTATGATAATTCAAATGTCCTAATCTAAAGAGATTTTTAAGGGTTGTAATATAGGTTAGGATTGGAGACTAAGGAGCGAAGATGCTCGTATTGGCTTGAAAAAGTATATGAGAAGGGATTTGATATTGGTGATCATTGTTGTCTTGTCACCAATTTTGACCCCCTGAAATGGTCTTCAAAAGGTACCATCATTGTTGAAGATGGTGTGGACTTCAATCGAGGACTACATTTCACAGTTTGGATCCTTGAGGAAGTTTTCCTCTTCAGTACGACTCTTATGGGAGTTCACAAAATGTAAACATATGCATAGAATTTACATGCAAAGATGTACCCTTAAAAGATCAAAAATACTTTACAAATGAATTGGGATTGAATGAGCATTGGCTTTACTTTTGATAGGCAATTCTCTCCCCCCTTTTTTAAGCAAGACATATTTCAGAAATAGTGCCAAACATTACACATAATGAAAATCTAGTGCACTCGCTGAGTTCATTCGGGGATTCTCTGTGAACTTGATTCTTTTGAGTTATTTTGTTTGTAGGTGGCACCATTTTCATCTTGGAATAGGCAGTGATCACCAATAGGTTTATGAAATGAATCATTAAGCTTAAGTGGACTATGCAAAGGATAAGAGCATATAGGATAGAGGAATGAATGCTCTTTGTCATCCTAAGGCACTTGAATTGAAGCTTGAGTTTAAATATAAATGAACACTCGAAAATTGACATTGGTCTGAGCAAGAAAATTTCTAACCACTAACCTCATAATGTATGCTCCGATTTCCCTTGTTTGATATTGGTGCAGGGTGGTTCTTGATGGGGGTAACAAAATGAAACTATCGCTTAAAAAGAGATTAACAATGGATAACCTGTAGTGTTTGGGATGGAGAAATGAACGCCTCCTTTACTTCAACTACTGTACCTTTTGCGAGAAAACCCTTTGCTTTGAGGAATGAAAGATAGTACCACTCAACTCACCTTGGGAAAATGTATTTGGAATGTGTTTGAAAAAGGCTTGCTTTTAATCATTATGTCACGCCCCATTCTTTTTATACATTCGATGCATTATGTGTTGCTCATACTCCTCTTTTGGAGTTGGTAAAAAATGTAGAAAAATCTTGCATAGATCATACAATATGTGAGCCCTTTTCAAATGGTATATCGAACTACGCAAACATTGAAAGAAATCCATAAAAAATGGGGGGTAGTAGATTGCGATAGCATCACCGATAAATCTAGCATGTTTGAAAGCTTAATATCTTTGTTTTTATGTGGACCCCCCCTCCTGTTAAAAAGGAGAGGAGACATATCAGCCATGAGATAAAAAAGGATAGATTGAAATTAATACCGGGTTACCATTCATTTTGAGTGCTTTGCACTTTTCTTTTACCAACTTTGCCGCTCAACGGGAAGCCAATGAATGAATTCATAGGCCTGAGGTTTGAGATTTGCCCAAGATTCTGTAGCCATCTGAGTTGAATTTCCTCAATCTTCGTTGGGCACTAAGCCATCAAGGCTAAGGATGTGGTAAAATACTAACTTTTGCCTCATTTAGTTGGGTATTCTTCTCCTCTTGTGCAAAAAGGGATATGCAAAAAGCCTTTTATTATTCATTTAGAACAGTTACATCATTCACCAACCTCGAAATTGAACCGAGTTGCTTTGGACCTCTGTCATCTCCCATGCCATCAGGCCCATGGAACCATAGGTGTCCATAAGAGGGCTCCTTTTTAATTTAAGGATTAGCTTTAGGAGAACATAGTCTCATTGCGTTGCATTGGGCAACTCTGCTTTGCGATGCACTCTAGATAATTTACAATCTCCAGTTAAGAATGAAATAGATTCAATTTAGAATTTGAAACGATTAATAGTAGATTGGAATGATACATAGTTACCCATCTTCGAGCTTGCTTGGGTTTTTATTCGTAGTTCCCTACTTGAGGATGTTTAACACTTTTCTTTATGGAAATCAATGACGTTATTCATAAATTGATTTGCCTCGAGTTTTGTTCAACAAGAAATCCATACATTTGGATATGACTATAGTTGCGAGTAGTGTTGGTCCTTGCCCCTTGGATTAATTCTACATATTTTAGAAAATAGTAATGTCCCAAGCTGGGGATCGTACAAAAATCAACTACGTATTCATTCAGGCCTGTGTTCACTTCCTTCGAGGGTTCTCTAGTGATAGACTAGTTTTGCTTTGGATTAGGTACATATTGGTGACGTTTATGGACCCACAGTCACTGGCTTTGAAATACTGGTTCCATCTGAACATCGAAGTCTCAATGCTTCATCAACGTTGAATTGGTTGATCACGATAGTAAGCTCAGTGTCAATGTAACTTGATTTGTGGTGATACATACCTCTTCCTTCTCTCGAATATTCGGACAATTGATGTCTGAATTAGGCACTATTACCTTCTAATACTTGTAGTGGCGACAGATTTCTCACTCTATTTTTGCCACAAGCAACCTAATTCTTGGACTTGAAGCTTTCGCCACTGGCCGGAGCATGTGAGGATGATCAATTGGCCTGCTACTGAAACCACCTCCTATTTAGGGGCTATAGAAATGAAAGTACTTAGAATGACTTCCTATTGTTGCGACCCGAAAGAAATTATATTTTTTTATCAATCGGGTAAACGGATTATTAGGTTAATTAGAGGGACTAACCTAATTCGGACCCTCCCAGCCCTATCGAATGGCAACTTTAGTTTTTGTTGAAATGATCTTAGAATTTGGAGTTACCACTAATTATTTTATGGTAGGCTGATCAAACACCTAAATGAAGTATCAGGAGAAATATTTTATTTCTGCGAACCAGAGATTAAGAGTTCGAAAACTTGGTGTTGACACTTGATTTTTAATCATATTTTCTCTTTAAAAATATAAAATTTATAAAATTAAAAAATCAACCTTGAGGACATTGGCTAAGCTTAGGGAACCAATTTTGACCAAAAAATAATTTTTCATATTTTCAGCATTTTTATTTTCGAAAATTTATAGAAAATAAAGAAAATGAGAAAATAGAAAAAAAATCAACTTTGAAAGCCTTAGCCAAGCCTAGGAAACCATTTTTGAATAAAAAATAATTTTTCATATTTTTATATTTTTAAATATATTTCAAAAAATAAAAAAATACTTAAAAATTCGGGAAAAATAACATTTTAGGCCCATAAAAATACATAAAAATAGTCAATATTTTTCTTTTAAATCCCTTTTCATGTTGGCCATCGCAAATTTGAAAAATCCAATTCTAGTCATATATTCCTTCACGAGCATAATTTCGAAGCGGGTCTAAAAAATCCAATTTGAGTAAATTTATTTTCATTTTTCATTTTTAGGAGTTGTGACATTGTTCTCTAATAGTCTAAATTTTCATCTTGGCCCAATTATATTCAGAATGACTCAATTTTGTAAAAGGGCTTTAATTGAATTTTACATTATTTTCAGCGGCAAGAAATGAGCTTAAATTTGACAAGCGATTGAACTAGACATGCAACGAATTTTGACAGGGGAGGTGTGTCGAAAATTGCGAGGAGATTTGGACTTAAAGAAATATTTCTCCAGGGACTGAATTACAAATACTTAAAATCTCAGGGACTAGAGTGCAAATACCTAACACTTGAGGGATTATTTTGTAAATAACAAAAAGAAGAGTTAGTGAAGAAATTAGAATAGAGAAGGGAAGATACAGAAGGAAAGATGGAGAAGAGGAGATGGAGAAAATAAGAAAGGAATAAATGAGGGAAGATAAGATGAAGAAGAGTTAGTGGAAAAATTAGAATGGGAGATAGATGAATGTGCTATAAAAGGAGGAAGAAGAGAGCTTGGAAGGTAATTTTTTGGGAGAGAGAAAATTTTGGATATTTGAGAGAGTTCTGAGAGATTGAAGAAAAATTAAAGAGAAAAAAAAAGAGAATTCTCTTCCAAAAGAGAATTTTGAAGATGGTGAGAGCTTAAAGTTAGATGTTACCATCATCAATTCCTCCAACAATCAACACAAGTCACAAGTTGATCCCCGTCGTTTGAGCTGCAATTTTGATCTATAAGGTGACACGAGATTCGAATTCAGTAATCAAATCCATCAAATCAGGTAACGATTCTAACCATTAAAATCTTTGAGAATTTTGTCGCTTAAATGAATTAATTTAAATTTCAATTGTGCTATGTCGTATTCATATGTCTTTGTATCCATATGCCATACTCGCATTACAATTTTCTGCATTTGCCGCTTAATAGATCCGAACCCCAAATTGCGGTAGGCTCTTTCCCTTACTTAGTGGTGTAAAGATTTCTTGTATTTTACTTTTTGCAATTTAATTTTTGCACCATCAAACTCCAGAATGGGAAGGCTAACCCACCCGTTGGAGGTTCTTTATTTACTACATTTACTTTCTATAGTTTAATTTCTGCAGCATCAAACCCTAGAATGGGAAGGCCAAGCCAAGGCCGAGCTACCAATTGGAGGTCCTTTATTTACTGCCCTTTACTTTTTGTAATTTAATTTTTACACCATCAAACCCCAAAAAGGGAAGGCCAAGTCAAGGCCGAGCCACCCATTAGAGGTTCTTCATTTACTGCCTTTTACTTCTTACAATTTAATTTCCGTACCATCAAACCCCAAAATGGGAAGGCTGACCCACCTATTGGAGGTTTTTTATTTATAGCATTTACTTCCTACAATTTAATTTCCGTAATATCAAATCCCAGAATGGGAAGACCAAGCCAAGGCCGAACCACCTATTGAAGGTCTCTTATTTACTATCCTTTACTTTCAGCAATTTAATTTCTGCACCATTAAACCCCAAAAAGAGAAGGTCAAGCCAAGGCCGAGCAACCCATTGAAGGTTCTTTACTTACTGCCATTTACTTCCTGCAATTTAATTTCCGCACCATCAAATTCTAGAATGGGTAGGCCGAGCCACCCATTAAAGGTCCTTTATTTACTGCCCTTTACTTTCTGTAGTTTAATTTCTGCATCATCAAACCCCAGAATGAATAGGCCGAGCCATCTACTGAAGGTCGTAACACTGCACAGAAATCGTTAGCTCACTCCCTCTTTTAGCTTCAGGAAATTTTTATTGCTTTGAAAATACCAAAAAATGTCATTCACATGCATTCCATCTAAAATGTGAAAATACAAAAAGAGAACACTCCACTAGATATTTTAGAGTAAACCAAGTCTAAGTTGCCAAAAGTAGGATATCCATAGAATTAAGATGCCGAAAGGGCATTAGTTTTAATTAACTGGTGTAACCAAGTACTCGAACTCATAATCTCTAGTTTGTAGAAGTAATTTAGTTCTCCCGCTAATTTACTTAGGTTTCCAAATGACCTACCAAAAATAATTAGTGGCGACTCCAAATTCTAAAATCATTCGAATAAAAATCAAAGTTGCAATTCGATAGGGCTTGGGAGGGTCCGTATTAGGTTAGTCAATTTAATTAACCTGATAATCCATTAACCTAGAAATTTTCCACCAATCGAAAATTTTTAGGGTCGCGACACTTAGTTACGCTAGATTACTCTAACGCCATTTCGGTACCATTTTATTTCATGAAAATCATTTGGGATGGTTGGAAAAAGTTTGGGCCAAACTGATTAGAAGGGAAAAATGGTCATTTTTTAAATGCTTGGGAAGTGAAAGTAGGTCAAACCAGTTGAATGTGGTCATTTCCTATTTTTCATAATTTTTGAGAGATTTTTCGATTTTTTTGAGACAATTTTCCCATGAGGGAAAAAATCGTCATTTTAAAAAAAATCAGAAAAGGAAATCCATCAAAAATAGGATTGGCCAATTGAAATGGCCCGTTTCCTAATTTTTGATATTTTTCTGAATTTTTCTAAATTTTTCGAGACAATTTACCTATAAGAGGCAAAATCGTCATTTTGAAAAAATCAGGAAGGAAATTCATCAAAAATAAGATTCGCCAGTCGAGATGGCCCGTTTCCTAGTTTTTTAGATTTTTGAGAATTTTTTTGGAATTTTCCAAGACAATTTACCCATAAGAGTCAAAATCGTCATTTTGGAAAAATCAGGAAGCAAATTCATCAAAAATAGGATTGGCCAGTCAAAATGACCCGTTTCCTTATTTTTGAGATTTTTTAGAATTTTTTAGAATTTTTCAAGACAATTTACCCACAAGACGCAAAATCGACATTTTGAAAAAATCATGAAGGAAATTCATCAAAAATAGAATTGGCTAGTCGAAATGGCCTGTTTCCTAATTTTTGAGATTTTTGAGAATTTTTGAGAATTTTCCAAGACAATTTACTCATAAGGGGTAAAATCATCATTTTGAGAAAATCAGAAAGGAAATTCATCAAAAATAGGATTGGCTAGTTCAAATGGCCCGTTTCCTAATTTTTGGGATTTTTGAGAATTTTTTCAAATTTTTTAAGACAATTTGCCCATAAGGGGAAAACCATCATTTTGAAAAGATCAGGAGGGGGAATCATCAAAAATAGGATTGGCTAGTCGAAATGACCCGTTTCCTAATTTTTGATATTTTTGAGAATTTTCTGAAATGGAATCGTCTTGATGCAGGCTGTAACATATCCAAAATTTAGCACGATCCAACGGTAGAAAACATATTCGGCCATGGCAGACTTTCGAGTAAGCATACACAACATACCAAGCTATTCTCGATATTCAACAAGCACGAATGGAATTAGCAAAAACTTATCTCGGGTCCCGATTGCTCCGATTGACATTTAGAATGAGATCTTTCCTTCAAGCCTACAGGGTCTCTTCTCCAATAGATAGAAAATGAAATAGCTGGAGATGAAAGAATGAAACCAAGAATTCAATACTGATCGAGTTAGAATCGATAACTAGAGGGAAAATAGGGAAGATTTAGCTTTGGTTCTTGTATTGAATCTCCTAGCAGTAGTGCAGCGCCAATCTAATCACAGGGAAAATTTGATGTGGGACATGCAAACACCACCGATAAGCCTACTGAAATACCTCAGCCGCTCATAGAAGCATTCAGGCTCTAAAGCATTTGCTTCCCAGTTTGGCTCTTTAAGTCCTAGTCTCATGAATAGGGTGCATATTCTTGCCAGAACTAGCTCTGCTCCTCCAAATTTGGACGAGCAGAAACATGGTCAGGCTCGCTATGCTACTTCGATTTAGTCTCGAGGAGTGACTTCCACTTCCCTTCAATTGCCAATTAAATCGCTTATGCTACCTATGGGGGAATGCATCTCCTTTATTGTAGCAAGCAATGTTTGTCATAGGTCTATAGGCTCATATGATTCTACCTCAGGGCACCATGCATTAGGGTCAGGGCTTGAGTTTTGGGGGGCTCAGATTAGCCCCCAATTCCCCTCCCAGTTGGGAACCTTGCGAATGGGTGTCAGCCCATATTCACAATAACAAGGAGCGAAATTTGGTGCTCCTTGCAAGACTTCTGTCAAAATAACTCCGTCAGAAACACATCAAGAGGCAAGGCTTGATGAGCGCACAGAGGGATTTTTTGATGAGGGCCATCCAGCAGGTCTCATTCAAATGCACCTCCTCAAGCGCAACATACATCATCACATCCATCAACCATCCAATCAACTATTTTATGAACAGTCACAGTTCCAGCCCTCTATACTTTATCGCCTAACGTTCTCTTCCTCTATCCGGTACATAGATAAACCTACCCCTCAGGCACCAAGATTTAATCCTACCGTCAACCAAGGGGCTCAAAGAATGGCATTACGGAATTCCCAAGATAATTCGCAGCTTCCTAAGAGGGCTGGCATATTTATCTGAGCAGCTGTGTAGCCACCCAAGCAGGATCTAATGCAAAATGCCCATGCCCCTTTTCAGCTCTTGTACAAGGGACGTCTAAGCCCAGAATGGTTTCAGATGGTGAAAATATTACTGATTTACCTTCTGCAAGTGTTTTAACTGGTTTTGAAAAGGTTGAATCACCTAAAACTGTCAAAACTTCTGGGAATTCAGTATCTAGAGATTCTGAGGCTCCTAGATGCCCCTTATTGAAAGAACCTGGAAGTAATTTAGGGGCATTGCCAGGGCCTAACAAACAATATGAAGGGTCAACTGGTGCTCCTAGGAAACGGTCCGTTAACAGTTCTTCAACTGCCAATGGCTCTTCCACCGAAGCAGCTTCAACTAATGTTGATTCAATCAAGGTTAATGAATAAGGGAACTCAAACTCAACTGTAGCTTTACGAAATCTCCTCATAGTGGGGTGCTTGAGAATTTGAAAGCAATAATTGTTGGTGGAAAGCCTGTTTAGAATCAATCTCCAAAATGATTCAGATTCACTAGTTTAGAAGGAATGTTGGGAAAACTTGTTGAGCCTGAATCTGAATCTAATCAGCTCAAAAAGGGCATTCAGAAGCAGAACGTGTCTGAATCTGAATTCCTGGAGAACACTTACTATTTAAAAAGGTTTGGTGAAAACTTTCAGATTCACTTGCAAATAGCTTTTCGACATAAGAAAAGTGGGATCGACACAAGTATAAATCGAGGCCTGTGTTGAACACAGTTTCCTTAAAACAGATTCGCTCCCTCAACTCAATGCTTGAGGTTTCGTGAGCGTCTGTCTCCCAGGATACAACGGTTGACAGCTAGGAGATGAGCACAGTACCTTAGAGCTTTCGGCGAACTTGAAGAACTTGTGTTTGAACACTATCGAAAACAATGCAAGAAAACAACGGTAGAATTTTGGTTTTCGTCTGAGTGTGTGTCTGTGTATCTGTGTATTTTAAAACTGAAAGAGAATCATCTATTTATAAGATGAGTGAGGGGTTATTTCGGAATTATATGGTGTAACAGTTGATAACGGCCGATTAAATTTGCCATTCGTAACTGTTGTGGTCTAACGGACATTCAAATATGCCGTTTATGTCATAATGGATGATTAACTTTGCCATTTGTAACTGTCGTAATGTAATGACATTCCAAAACGTTACAAATGGTCAGCTTCTGAGCGTCGCAAGCTGCTTCTGAACCCTGCGCGAGTAGCTTCTGAACGCTGGATCTGAACCCCGCGCGAGCTGCTTCTGAACGCTGGATCTGAGCCCCGCTCGAGGTGCTTCTGAACGCTGGATCTGAACCCCGCTCGAGCTGCTTCTGAACGCTGGTTATGAACCTGCGTGAGCTGCTTCTGAATGCTGGTTTTGACCCTGCGAGAGCTGCTTCTGAACGTTGCTTTTGAGCTCATCCGAAACATACTCTGCTTTTGAGCTCGCATTAAAGCATTGTTACAAACTCATCTATTAACACCAACCGTTACAAAATCCGTAACAATATTCCTTCTTCCTTTCCAATGTGGGATTAGTCTTTCCCACTTCCCAATTCCAACTCAAGGGTGTTCTTTGAGAAACAATTTCTCATTCACCCACACCATATTTCCAACAATCCCCCACATGAATGAAAATTGTTTTGTTTTTGACTCGATGATAGTGTTCGACAAACGAAACCTGCGTAGGATAGGTAGGTGTTACCCTTTGAACCTTCCCTTGTGAGAGTATATTTACTTTACTAGCTGTCCACTAGACATGATGTCCTTGAACTGTCCTGCTTTTTTTGTTTATGTAAACGAATCATATACTCCACACAGGAATCATCAAACGTTTCTTCAGTTCTCATGATTGTGTTCGTTTTGGTCGTGAACACCAACCTGGTTCTGCGAGAGTTTCTAAAGAATTTAGCCACAAAAAATTCTCCTTTAAAGCGGCCCCACTTCTCTCTCACATAGATGATTACTTAATTTTGAGTAATTTGATTACTCCACTTAAGAATCATTAAAGCAAAACTGCTATCCTTTTCCTTACAATATCACTGTTATTTCTAAAGAATGGTTTTAGGGATAAACCCCCACAGTGACATCACTAAGTCAATATAATTAGGTTGTCCCTTTGAACCTAGATCTTGGGATCTCCAGTCAACTAGGTTGGGTTTCCTTTATATCAACTCATTCTTTCATGGGCTTCAGTCCCATTCCTCTTGCCGATTTCTCAACTAACTCTCTGTTTAACCCTTTGGTTAGCGGATCCGCAATATCATCCTTTGACATCACGTAGTCAATAGAGATAATTCCAGTTGAGAGCAGTTGTCTAATGGTATTATGTCTACGACGTATATGTCTAGACTTACCATTGTACATTTTACTTTGTGCTCTTCCAATTGCAGATTGACTATCACAATATATGCAAATTGGTGGCACAGGTTTTTGCCATTTTAGAATATCCTCTAGTAAGTGGCGTAGCCATTCAGCCTCTTCTCCACATTTATCCAAAGCAATGAATTCAGATTCCATTGTGGATCTGGCTATAACCGTTTGTTTACAGGATTTCCATGATACGGCTGCACCCGCTAGTGTAAATACATATTCACTAGTAGACTTTGAGTCTTTCATATCAGATATCCAGTTCGCATCACTGTATCCTTCTAGAACAGCTGGATATCTGGTATAGTGCAGACCATGATTCCGAGTATATCGTAGGTACCTAAGTACTCTTACAATTGCTTTCCAATGATCAGTACTCGGATTGTTCGTATATCTACTCAATTTACTAACTGAGTACGCAATGTCTGGTCTAGTACAACTCATTAAGTACATCAGACTTCCAATAACTCTAGAGTATTCTACTTGAGAAATACTCTCTCCTCTATTCTTGGATAGATGAAAACTATTGTCGAGTGGTGTTCTCGCAATACCAGAATCATCCACATTGAACTTTCCAAGAATTTTATCCACATAGTGTGACTGATTTAAGATAAGACCTTCTGACGTTCTTGTGATTTTAATTCCTAGAATCACATTAGCAAGTCCCATATCTTTCATGTCAAATCTCGAATTCAACATATTCTTAGTGGATTTGATCATTTCATCATCACTACCGACGATGAGTATGTCATCTACATAAAGACACAAAATGACATAGCCATTTTCTATTTCTTTAATGTAGACACATTTATCACATTCACTAATCTTAAATCCATTGGTAACCATTGCATTATCAAACTTTTCATGCCACTGTTTTGGCGCTTATTTTAAGGCATACAATGATTTAACCAATTTACAGACTTTCCTTTTTTTTCCTGGAACTATAAAACCCTCAGGTTGTTCCATGTAGATTTCTTCATCTAAATCACCATTTAGGAAAGCTGTTTTTACATCCATTTGATGTACTTCTAGATTTCGCAATGCTGTAATTGCAAGAATCATCCTAATGGAGGTTATTCTCGTCACAGGAGAATAAGTATCAAAGTAATCTAAGCCTTCTCGTTGCTTGTATCCTTTGATTACAAGTCTGGCTTTATACTTATCAAGAGAACCATCTGCGTTCATTTTCCTTTTAAAGATCCATTTTGTTCCTAAAGGTTTACATTCAAGAGGAGGATCCACTAACTCCCAAGTATGATTCTGCAATATAGAATCAACTTCACTTTTAATTGCTTCTTTCCATAGAAGTCCCTCGGAAGAATTTACTGCTTCTGGATAGTTTAGTGGTTCATTTTCTAACAAATAAGTTAGAAAATCATCTCCAAATGATTTCTCCACTCTTGCTCTTTTGCTCCGTCTGAGCTGTTCAGAAGCAGGATCGCTCTACTTCTGAACTCTTCTTTGGAGTAGGTCAGAAGCAGACTCGCTCTGCTTCTGAATACTGTCATGATCAGAAGCAGACTCGCTCTGCATCTGAACTCTGTCATGATCAGAATCATGACTTCTTTCATTCATAGTGTCAATCGTTCGCTTGGACGAACTAGATCCATCATTGGATTTGCAAGGAAATACACCTTCGAAGAATGATGCATTCCTAGATTCCATGATCGTATTCTTGTGTATATCTGAAATTTTCGATTCATGTACAAGAAAACGATATGCATTACTGTTATGTGCATAGCCTATAAAGATACAGTCTACCGTTTTAGGACCTATCTTTGTTTTCTTTGGTGTTGGAACAGCTACTTTTACAAGACACCCCTACACTCGTAAGTATTTATAGGATGGTCTCCTACCTTTCCATAACTCATAAGGGGTTTTATCCTCCTTTTTCCGAGGTACCTTATTTAAAAGGTAATTGCTTGACAAAATAGCTTCACCCCACATATTTTGGGGCAAACCTGAACTTAGTAACATCGTGTTCATCATTTCTTTCAATGTGCGATTTTTACGTTTAGCCACACTATTTGATTGAGGCGAATAGGGTGTAGTTACTTCATGTATAATTCCGTGTTGTACACAGAATTCACCAATCGGTTCTTCGTACTCACCACCTCTATCGTTTCTCAATCTTTTGATTTTCTTGTTGAGTTGATTCTCAACTTCATTCTTATAGAGAACAAATTTCTCTAAGGCTTCACTTTTGCTTTTAAGCAAATACACATAGCAGTATTTAGTGCTATCATCGATAAAGGTAATAAATTATTTATTACCACCTCTTGTTTGTATGAATTTCAAATCACAAACATCACTATGAATTAGCTCAAGGGGTTCGGTGTTCCTTCCAACTATTTGAAACGATGATCTCGTTAACTTTGCCTCAACACAGATTTCACATTTGTGTTTACAATCAATTTGGAATGAGGGAATGTGCTCCAAGTTAATTAATCTACGCAATGTATCATAATTAACGTGTCCAAGTCTGCCATGCCATAAGTTGGAAGACTCCAGGAAATAAACGAAAGACTTATTATCTTTATTGATAATTGTTAACACATTGAGCTTAAAAAGCCCATCAGATACATATCCCCTTCCTACATACATTCCAGATTTTGACAAAGTAACTTTGTCTGACTTGAACACCATACGAAATCCGTGCTTGTTCAATAGAGACCCGGAGACCAGGTTCTTTCGGATTTCTAGCACATACAGAACATTGTTCAGAGTCAGCTCCTTCCCAGAGGTCATCTTCAGAAGCACCTTCCCTTGGCCTTCAATGGCAGACGTGGCCGAGTTTCCCATGAAGATTTTCTCTCCATCAATTGGTTCGAAAGTTGTGAATAGGTCCATGTTGGAGCATACGTGCCTCGTGGCACCAGTGTCAATCCACCATTCCTTTGGATTGGACCCGACCAGGTTTACCTCAGACACCATCGCAGAGAGATTTATGTCTGAGAAGTCATGAGTGACATCATTCACCATGTTCGTCTCATGCTTCTTCTTCTTCGGAAATCTGCATTCCACGGATCGATGGCCCATCTTGCCACAGTTGAAGCATTTCCCTTGGAACTTTGTTTTGGAGACTCCTCCTTTCGGTCCCAGCTTCGTCTTAATGGCCTTCTTGTTCTTGTGGGCTTGCTTGTGCTCCACAACGTTTGCCTTAGCTGCAATGGGGTTGAACCTCTTGCGTTCAGAGCTTCTGTTGTCTTCTTCGATGCGAAGTCTGACAATCAACTCCTCCAGGTTCATTTCCTTTCGCTTGTGCTTAAGGTAATTCTTGAAATCCTTCCACCCAGGAGGTAGCTTCTCAATAATGGCAGCCACCTGGAAGGTTTCACTCAGATTCATCCCTTCAGATTGAATCTCGTGCAAAATCACTTGGATTTCTTGCACTTGACTGATCCACTATCTTATAATCAAGGAATTGACCGACAACAAATTTCTTTGCTCCGGCATCCTCTGTCTTATATTTCCGGTCCAAAGATTCCCACAACTCTTTTGCCGTATTGATTGTACAATAGAAATTATACAGAGAGTCGTGCAAGCCATTCATGACATAGTTCCTACAGAGGAAGTCAGAATGCTTCAAAGCCTCAAGAGTATTGAAGGCTTGTTTATCCGTTTCACCATCGGATATCTGAGGAGCATCCTCAGTCAAGAATCTCGCAAGATTCAACGTTGTTAAATAAAACAACATCTTCTGTTGCCACCTTTTAAAGTTCGATCCGTTGAACTTTTCAGGCCTTTCGCCTTGGTGAACAGAAACAGGAGTAGAAGATTGACCACGGTTTTCAGAACCAAGTTGAACAACTTCTTTCTCAGTAGCCATTTGAAAACAAGGAGAATCTATTTCGTCAACTAAAGATGCTGCTTCTGAACTATCAGAAGGAGTTCAGAAGAAGAATCAACAGCAAAACTTTCTGCCTTTGAACTATCAGAACGAGTTCAGAAGAAGAATTGACAGCAAATTTCCTACTTCTGAAGTATCAGAAAGAGTTCAAAAGGAGAGTCGATAATAAACGTTTCTGCTTCGGAACTATTAAACAGAGTTCAGAAGCAGACGAATCTGTTTTAAGATTGTTGTTTGAAAGCCTGTTTAGAATCAATCTCCAAAATGATTCAGATTCACTAGTTTAGAAGGAATGTTGGGAAAACCTGTTGAGCCTGAATCTGAATCTGATCAGCTCAAAAAGGGCATTCAGAAGCAGAACATATCTGAATCTGAATTCCTGGAAAACACTTACTATTTAAAAAGGTTTGGCGAAAACTTTCAGATTCACTTGCAAATAGCTTTTCGACATAAGAAAAGTGGGATCGACACAAGTATAAACTGAGGCCTATGTTGAACACAGTTTCCTTAAAACAGATTCGCTCCCTCAACTCTGTGCTTGAGGTTTCGTGAGCGTCTGTCTCTCAGGATACAACGGTTGACAGCTAGGAGGTGAGCACAGTACCTCAGAGCTTTCGGCGAACTTGAAGAACTTGTGTTTGAACACAATAAAAAACAATGCAAGAAAACAAAGGGAGAGTTTTGGTTTTCGTCTGAGTGTGTGTCTGTGTATCTGTGTGTTTTAAAACTGAAAGAGAATCATCTATTTATAAGATGAGTGAGGGGTTATTTCGGAATTATATGGTGTAACAGTTGATAACGGCCGATTAAATTTGCCATTCGTAACTGTTGTGGTGTAACGGACATTCAAATATACCGTTTATGTCATAATGGATGATTAACTTTGCCATTTGTAACCGTCATAATGTAATGACATTCCAAAATGTTACAAATGGTCAGCTTCTAAGCGTCGTGAGCTGCTTCTGAACCCTTCACGAGTAGCTTCTAAACGCTGGATCTGAACCCCGCGCGAGCTGCTTCTGAACGCTGAATCTGAGCCCTGCGCGAGTTACTTCTGAACGCTGGATCTGAACCCCGCTCGAACTGCTTCTGAACGCTGGTTATGAACCTGCGTGAGCTGCTTCTGAACGCTGACCCTACGAGAGCTGCTTCTGAACGTTGCTTCTAAGCTCATCCGAAACATACTCTGCTTCTGAGCTCGCATTAAAGCATCGTTACAAACTCATCTATTAACACCAATCGTTACAAACTCATAATGGATGATTAACTCTGCCATTTGTAACTGTCGTATGTAATGACATTCCAAAACGTTACAAATGGTCAGCTTCTAAGCGTCGCGAGCTGCTTCTGAACCCTGCGCGAGCTGCTTCTGAACGCTGGATCTGAACTCCGCTCGAGCTACTTCTGAACGCTGGTTATGAACCTGCGTGAGCTGCTTCTGAACGCTGGTTCTGACCCTGCGAGAGCTGCTTCTGAACGTTGCTTCTGAGCTCATCCGAAACATACTCTGTTTCTGAGCTCGCATTAAAGCATCTTTACAAAATCATCCATTAACACCAACCGTATATAAAGCACTTGAAAGCCTTCTTCCTTTCCAATGTGGGACTAGTGTTTCCCACTTCCCAATTCCAACTCAAGGGTGTTCTTTGAGAAACAATTTCTCATTCACCCACACCATATTTCCAACAGATTGTGAACCCAAAGTGACAGTTTTAACCAAATCCCAAGATGATGAAGCCTTCCCTTCTAGTTGACGCCCATCTAAAGTTTAGGCATCCACAGCAATAAAGTCCACTTTTCCAATCGTGAATTGGTGATTTTTATTCCCAAATTCTCTTTCGTACTGACTGAGAACCTATGGCTTATGGGAGTGAAGGTTTGCATAACCAACATCATGGTTTCTAGGAATGTAGCAGACTGGACATTCCGTATGCTTCTCCTGAGTTTTGAGATCAAAGATATGCTTGAAACGGTTCAATGAATCCTGCCATTCTTCATTAGACAAACACGGGCCTCCATCAAATTAATCACCTAAAAACAAGACCATGTCAGGTTTGAAAGGCAGAATGGAACTCAAGTACGCTCTGTGCATATACAAATCTATATAGAACTGTGCCATTTCCAAAGCAAAGGATTTAGGTGGTCGGCCTTGAGATGTTCTATCCGTCAGCTGTGGAATAGTTGATTCAGAACGTTTTGCATTCCGTGCTTCAGATGATAATTCACGAGGTCCCGTCAAATGATAAATTAAATTTGGAGAATTGAACACAACAATGAAAAATGCACCATCATGCCACTGAAAAATTTGGATTATTAGAGGACAATGTCACGACTCCATAAATACAAAAATAAAAAAATAGAGCTAAAATAAATTTTCTATAATTTTTTTCAATTAACCTAAAAATGAGATTAACAAATTAACTCCCGATTTCATATTAATTTTTCCAAATTTTCTTTGGCCAAAATGAAGAGAAAATTAAAAGAGAAATACTGACTATTTTTTCATATTTTTGTGGCCTGAAAAGTAAATTTTTTACAAATATTTTCCTAATTTCTAAAAAATATTTAAAAATGCAAAAAATAAGGAAAATTATTTTTTAGTCAAAATTGGTTTCGTAGGCTTGGCCAAGACTTTAAAAGTTGATGTTGCAATTTTCTCATTTTTTCTTGATTTTCTATGAATTTTTGAAAATAAAAATGCTGAAAAATACTAAAAATATGAAAATTTATTTTTTTTTGTCAAAATTGGTTCCCTAGGTTTGGCCAAGGTCTCCAAAGTTGATTTTTTAATTTTGTGAATTTTTATAGATTTTTTTTATTAATTTTAAAAGAAAAAAGGTAATTAAAAATCACGTGTCAACACATATCCAAGTCTTCGATTCATATGTTTAGACTGAACAGTCGAGAAACTTAATTTTTAAAGATTAAGCATGTTGATTTGATTAACCATAGGGAAAGAACTAGTTGAAGGTTATTACTCAAGCCAAGGACATGCCCACTGCATATGTGGTACTCTTGAAGAATATTGAGATGACTTGGAAGAATATTTTGATTAACACCCGAGGGACTAGTGGTGCAACTGCTAACTTGGCTCATGCTGAGAGGTGGCCGAGCCCTTCCTACTCTATGGGCATATTATAGCAATGGTGATACCTAGTGCTCAAGCTTGAATCAACTTCACTTTAGCCTTCTTGGTTCTGAACTGTGTTGCACATTCTTAGCTTTTTTTCTATACTTTTGAAGGTGACTCAAAACTTTTTCTCTAGTGAGTCCCTCTACCTTCAAGAATTCCAGTATTTGTTTTGGACATGCTGAATTGATTCCTAATTACCAAACTACATTAACGAATTTGAAATGAAGCTCGGTAGTCCAATCGAGCCTTGTCTTCATGCTAAGGGAATTGCCGTCATCGGCAAGGCGATTATTTTCTTGTTTGAATAACTATTTCCTTACAACATGCTACCAAATGTTTTGGAGCACTCGAACCTTAATTGATTTCATAAGTAAGTCTCACGCGCCATAAAATACAGCTCTCATCATGATTTGATGATTGTCACTTGCTGACGCTATGAAGACCAGTATGTCTAACTCAGAATTAATAACCTCTAGGAGGTTGAAACCATTCATATCGAGCCCTATAATGGCGGTGACGACTATATGCAAATAGGAATATCTAGCCTATCAATCACAATCAGTAATAATAGATACGCAAATCAAGGAATCAGTGACATATAGATAAATCACATCAAATCACAAAATAGCATCTCTAGTAAAGTCCTAAAGGCTTAAAGAATGTGCAATTAAAGTTTAGAAGAGATTTGAAAAAAATTTGGAACAAATTATCCAGAGTGGCAAAAAGATCATTTAGGAAACGAATTGAGGGCCAAAATCAACATAAAAAAATGGTCAAACTAGTTAAATATGTCATTTCCAAATTTTTCGAAAATTTTTAGAATTTTTTAAAATTTTATGATATTTTTATTTTTTTGAAATATTTTATTAATAAAAAATTCCAAATTGAGTTGACCCTGCCAACGCCTCTCAAACGCCCAACCCAAACCACAAGGGTCTAGGGTCGACCTAAATGATACAATTTTGTCAATTTCTTTTTATTCATTTTTTCAAATTTTCCTACCTATTTACTAATCCGATGGTCCACGGTGTGCCACAATGCTAGTCCACAACCCTTAAATCCATTGTTTGAAATCTACAGCCCAGATCGACAGGCGTAGATAATCCACATCCATTCGATGATATTTATTTTTTATTTTAGAAAAAATGTTTTTAATATCAAAAGTCTATTTTTGGCTTTAAAATATTCCATATCGTGCCATGTGGTCATATCGTGGCCATTCAATTTGGCTTTTTATTTTTTTATATTTAAAATTGTTTTGTTCATTTGACCTAGCTACCACGTAGCACCACGTCAACACCACGAGGGCATTGACTAGGTCAATGAACGTTAACCGTTTAGCATCCTCGTAAGGAAGACGATCCACATATGACTAAGGTTGTTTCAATTGTCAATTGACAGTGAAACCAGATCCGATTGTTCTAATTTTTGCACCAATCAAGTTTCATGATTTACACTATAACATACTCAATTTTTAGCAAGATCCAACAGTGAGAACTAAACTAAACTACTCGAGCTCAAACTAGCTCGGCTATGGCAGATGTACAACTAGTATTCTACACAAAATTGAGACAAATCAAGCATCCAGGTAGCTTCAATAGAGGTTGTTGCGACCTAAAATTCATTTTTTAGGTTAATAGATTACTAGATTAATTGATTAAATTAACTAACCTAGTTCGAGCTCTCCCAAGCTCTACCAAATCGGGACTTTGGTTTTTTTTATTCAAATGGTTTTAAAATTTGGAGTCGCCACTAATCATTTTTGGTAGGTTGATTAGAAACCTAAGTAAATTAGCGAGAGAACTAAATTACTTCTACGAACAAGAGATTATGAGTTCGGGGACTTGGTTATACTAGTTAATTAAAACTAATGCCCTTTCGGTACCTTAATTTCATGGATATCATAATTTGGCAACTTAGGCTTGGTTTATTCCTAAGGCTCTAGTGGAGTGTTCTCTTTTTGTATTTTCATTTTTTTAAATGGAATATACATGGGTGACATTTTTTTTTGGCATTTTCAAAATATTAAGTATTTCCCTGAAGCCGAAAGAGGGAGTGAGTTAACGACTTCTGTGCAGTGCTGCGAGCTACTCATTTTGAGGTTTAGTGATTCAAAAACTAAATTACAGGAAGTAAATGACAATAAATAAAAACCATCAATGGATAGCTCAGCCTTGGCTTGGCCCTCTCCTTTGGGGTTTAAGGTGCAGGAATTTAAATTGCAGAAATTTAAAATGACCTCCAGTGAGCGGGCTCTGCCCTTCACATTCTGGGGTTTAAATTCTTTAAAATAAAACGAATTGAATTGATAATTCGGGCCGAAATCCATCGACGGATCAATTGAAAATTTAAGGGGCACTCAAGAGCTCGTCAACGCCAATTTTACACCTTCATGGGATTTACCGTTGACTTGGAGTTGTCCTTTGCCTGACATAAAAATATGGAGAAATGGAGTAATGGAGCAAATATGATTTAATTCACATTAAAAATTAGAACAATGAAAGAGGCACTTAGCTTCAATGGCATTATGAGAAGTGCTTGATGGATATAATTGATTCCTGCCTGAAATCAAATATGGGGAAATGGGAGAAGAGTAGAAAATTTGGGCTAGTTTATACTAAAAAATCAAAGAGAGTAGAGGGACACTTAGCTTCAAATCTGGGATGAATTCTTGATTTATGTTGATTGATGAAGAAATTGATGATGATAACCCACTAGCTTTAAACTCCCATCATCTTCAAAATTCTCTCTCTCTTTTTGGTATTTTTTTCTCTAAAATTTTTCTTCAATCTCCCAAAACCCTCTCAAACATCCAAAATTTTCTCTCCCCCAAAAATCTTCCCTTTCAAGTTCTCTTCTTCTTCCTTTTATAGCCCACTCATTTACCTCCCATTCTAATTTCTCCATTAACTCTATCTCCCATTCTAATTTTTCCACTAACTCTTCTTCATCTTCATCTTCCCTTCTTCATCTCTATCTCACATTCTAATTTCTCCACCTATTCTTCTCCATCTCCATCTTCCCTTCTCCATATATATCTCCCATTCTAATTTCTCCACTAACTCTTCTTCATCTCCATCTTCCCTTTTCTTATCTTATTTTCTCCATCCATTCTTCTCCATCTTCTCTTCTCCATCTCCTCTTCTCCATCTTCCCTTCTCTTATCTTATTTTCTCCATCCATTCTTCTCCATCTCCTCTTCTCCATCTTCTCTTCTTCATCTTCCCTTCTCTATTCTAATTTCTCCACTAACTCCTTTTTTTGTTATTTGCAAAATAATCCCTTAAGAGTTAGGTATTTACACTCTAGTCCTTGAGATTTTGAGTATTTGCAATTTAGTCCCTGAAAAAATATTTCTTTAAGTCCAAATATCCTCAAACTTTTCAACACACCTCTCCTATGCTTAGTTGAAATTCATTGCATATCAAATTTAAACTCATTTCTTGCCACAAAATTTAATTAAAGCCCTTTTGCAAATTTGAGTTATTTTGAGTATAATTGGGCCAAGATGAAAATTTAGAATATTAGAGAATAATGTCACAACTTCTAAAAGTGAAAAATGAAAATAAATTGACTCAAATTAAATTTTTTAGGCCTGATTCGAGATTATGCTAGTGAAGGAATACACGACCCCGAATTGGATTTTTTAAATTTACGATGGCCAACATGAAAAGAGATTTAAAAGAAAAATATTGACTATTTTTATGTATTTTTGTGGCATCAAATGCTATTATTTATGAAATATTTTCCTAATTTCTAAAAAAGATATTTAAAAAATACAAAAAAATACGAAAAATTATTTTTTGCTCAAAAATGGTTGCCTAAGCTTGGCCAAAGCTTCCAAAGTTGATTTTTTAATTTTATGAATTTTTATGGATTTTCTATTAATTTTCGAAAATAAAAATATTGAAAATTACTAAAAATATGGAAAATACATTTTTGGTCAAAATTGATTCCCTAGGCTTGGCCAAGGTCCCCAAAGTTGATTTTTTAATTTTATGAATTTTTATGGATTTTATATTAATTTTAAAGAGAAAATGTGATAAAAAAATCGGGTGTCAACAGAGACCCCTCTTTGAAAAGAAGCTCGGCAGAGGTTCATTTCAAAGACGAGAAGACACCTGAATTCTAATTGACTCAACACAATGAAATAAAAAGGGTCGTGACATTTGATCTCCAATACTCATTTTTGCAAGTTCCGATCCAAACCCGGCATGAAATCTCTCAATCTTACGGTCGCTAGGAAAAAACAAAGCTTGATTCGCTTTCCAAATGAGCTCAAATGAACGATTTCTTCTCGGACGCGCGCAGAAAATCAAGAAAGAGTGGGAACTCAAGATGGAGAAGTTGTCTACGAAAGTGAAGAGGAAAATCAGGGAGAGAGGGAGCCGAGAGAGTGAGAGTAAAGAGTAAAGAGTAAAGAGTGAGCCTTGACCTTTGATTAAATGAAGCTTCCTTTAGAAGCATTGGACTATTCATGAATAGTGATGTAGTGGGGTGGTTGATGGTGGTTGACTTGACTTGATTGACCTTGAATTGATGTGTATTAATGAAAAGGGGCCCATGACCAAGTCAGTATTAATGATATCTAACTTGTATAAATAATATCCAGGGATATTTCGATCATTTGAAATTTTTGGACTGGTTGAACATTTGGTTCAGGGTACCAAAGTAATTGCATTCAAGATTAGGCTTGAGCACGAATGGTATCGACACTTCAATTCAACGGCTCGATTTTCTCTGTCTGACACCTCAGGATTTTCAAAATCCTTTTTCAAGTTAAATACAATCACGTCCAATTATTGTCCTTTAAACCTTAAAAATGCAATATTATCTATCTTATAGATATCTTAATTTCGAGATGTCACAAAAGGACTCAAAATGTAATTTTTGGCTCAATCTAGGGCTATGCTTATTGAAGACTCTTGTGACCCCAATGGAATTTCTGCAAGTTTTAAATGGAATAAAAATAAAAATAAAATTAAAATTAAAATATTGGATATTTTTCGCATTTTTGTGGCCACAAATTCTAATGGTTTCTCGAATTTTTAGATATATTCCTAATAAAAAAAAATTACTAAAAATACCAAAAAAATTTTGGTTCAAAAATGGTTCCTTACACTTAGCCAAGGTTTCAAAAGTTAATATTTTAATTTTATGAATTTTAATTTTTTAATAATTTTCTTAAAAAATGACTAAAAATTAGGTGTCGACAAATATAAGCCAAGTAAACATAACACGAGGTAGGCATATAACCATCAAATTCAACCATATGTCTACTAATTTCACTTATCCTACCCTTAAGGATGTCAATCATTGCCAATAGATATGACATGCAAGATAATTTGGCGAACTACATATCAAGGTCGAACCTCACCTCTCTTGGTTATCTAATTTTGCCGCCCAATTTTGACAATCCATCCATAGATACCACTAACCCAACTCCCAAAGGTGTCAATCAAGTTACTAAAAGCAACATGCAAAGAGAATCAGTGACGTACACATCAAGACCAAAACATCAAATAGTAAAACGAGTTAGAGTTCTGCTCACCTCAATTCCATGCTTGAGGAAGACCACAAAACCGCTATCGTTCCGTGCTCAAGCTTACCTTTCCACAAACGAATGAGAGAGTGAGAGAAATTGAGAGAGATCGAGTGTGGTCAATTTGAGAGAGAAAGGGGGGGCATCAGGAGGGAGATCTCGAGAGGGAGGGCTAGAGAGGAGAGAGAGAGAGCTTGAGAGTTGTCTTGCACCAAATAAGCAAAAGAGAGAAACTAAGGGCTCAAATAGTGGGATGGTAGCTTTTTGCACGACCACGAAGCGTTCTTCATGCACGACCCCACATGTCAATCAACCCATCAAGTGGAATGTCCATTAATTATCTCGATTTCTCACATGATTAAGCTTTATGGGATCGAAACTAAATACAAAAAGTCTTTATTCTTTTTATGATGACTTTCCATGTCATTTATTAAAGTCCCAAAAATATAATTTCTAGACAATCATCACCAAAAATAATCCAATCTGAGATATTAAACAGATTGGCAAAACATAGATCATCACACTGGCCTTGATGGATGAGGGCACGATACAAGAGTTCCGAGCCCAGGCCATGGCATTGGAGTCTTGAGCCCAACCTTGATGGATTCGAACCTCAAGTGCTAGGGTCTCAACTAGGGGGCACTAGGATTCGAGGTCCATTCTCAATAGACTTGGGCCCAAGTGTCTAAATCTAGGCATTGCCTTTGTAAACCCGTATCAAAGAGCCATGGAGCAAGCATGAGCATCAGGTTCTTGACTTGAATTCTATGAACCCAAGACCTCATGCTCGAGAGCCGGAAAATTGAGTAGGAGATCTTTGTGCTCAAGCCGAGTTCCTTGGCTATCCATATGCAAGTATCATGGCTCAACAAATTGGATCAATCCCTTAGACCTTGAGAAGACTTACGAATCGATTCACATATCGAACGGGCTAAGGAAGGAAAGCTCAAGACGGCCCGACTGGGTCATGCATTTACCAAGACGTCAGGGTACTCAAATGGATGAGATTCCTCTAGAGTCTTTCATGAGTAACTACGTGGGCCCCTTTCATGAGTAATTATGTTGGTAGATGGTCGGGTAGTTAATGCATGGTCGAGTAGTAAATGTAAACCCTCGACCCCACTAGAGCTAAAGCTCCCTTGTGTTGTATAAAAGGGAAAGACCCCCACACTTGTACATTATCAAAAACTCAATACAATCAGATTCTCTCCATTCTCTCGAGTGCTCTTGAGTGTCTTTCCAATTCGATTCTGACGACCCGAACCTCAAGTGAGTGTAAGTGATCATGAAGGCTGATTTGGGATCATATCTTAAGGCCGCGTGGATCATGATATCGATAGATCGACTCTTGGCTCGTGACAAGTGGTATCAGAGCAAGTTCAGCCCTTATTCGAATTATTCAAGTCTTGACATGATGGCAAGAAGTGGTGAGAATGTGGTTGAGGCGGCGCTTGTCCATGAGGAATCCGATGATGAGTGGGCTAAAGGGGTCATTGAGTGACCCACTAAGCAACCTATCCCCAAGGCCAAGAAGGAATAGAGGAGTTCTCGGGATGTGTTGCACGATATCAAGATCCGAATGGGCAGGGTAGAACTGATCATTGCAGAGTCGCAAGATATAATGGTGGACTTAACCAATGACTTCAAGGAGCTCGTGATTGGAAAGGAGGAGCTGCTCGCTAAGTTGCAAGACCTTGAGAATAGTACGGGCGAAATCCAGGGGTAAGTCATGGGTGCTCTCCATGAGTCGAAGGATCTCCAAAAGGATGAATGAAGCCTTGGAGGCCTTGGTGGTGGCTATTCATGTTGAGCTCAATGAAGTTCATGGGGAATCGGCTAAGCTTAGGGCCAGAGTGGCCAGGCTCGAAGCTGAGTGTGTAGGCGAGGCATACCTCGCACCGCCAAGAGTGGATGTCCCTCAACCAAAGGAGTTCAAAGGCTCGAGGACGACCAAGGATGTAGATAACTTCCTTGGGTGCTTGAACCAATACTTCGAGGCCAGTGAGATTCGCGATGAGTTGGCGAGGGTAAACACCGGGGCAATATACTTGAGCGAGAATGCACTGTTGTAGTGGCGTACTTGGAGTAGTGATAAAACGGCTGAGCCTATCGTCACATGGGAAGCCTTTACGGGAGAGTTACGTAGGCAATTCTTCCCAACATATGCAGAGGAAGAAGCTCGAGATAAGATGGGACGCCTTGAACAAAAAGGCTCGATTCGGGATTATATGCGGAAGTTTTCTGAGTTGAAACTTCAAATCCCCTCAATGAATGATAGGGAGACCTACTACCAGTTTGTGAGTGGCCTCAAGTGTTGACACTTGATTTTTAATCATATTTTCTCTTTTAAAATTAATAAAAAAATCCATAAAAATTCATAAAATTGAAAACTCAACTTTGGGGATCTTGGCCAAGCCTAGGGAACTAATTTTGACCAAAAAGTAATTTTTCATATTTTCAATATTTCTCGATATTTTTAATTTCGAAAATTCATAAAAAAAAATCAAGAAAAATGAGAAAATTGCAAAATCAACTTTGGAGGCCTTAGCCAAGCTTAGGCAACCATTTTTGAACAAAAAATAACTTTTCATATTTTTTGTATTTATATATATTTTACAAATTATGAGAATATTTAATAAATAATAACATTTGAGGCCACAAAAATACATAAAAATAGTCAATATTTTTCTTTAAAATCCCTTTTCATGTTGGCCATCGTAAATTTAAAAAATCTAATTTGGGTCATGTATTCCTTCACGAGCATAGTCTCGAATTGGGCCTAAAAAATTCAATTTGAGTCAATTTATTTTCATTTTTCACTTTTAGGAGTTGTGACATTGTTATCTAATATTCCAAATTTTCATCTTGGCCCAATTGTAACCAGAATGACTCAATTTTAATAAAAGGGCTTTAATTAAATTTTGCGTTATTTTCAATAGCAAGAAATGAGCTTAAATTCAACATGCGGTAGGTGTGTCGAAAATTGTGAGGAGATTTGGACTTAAAGAAATATTTCCAAAGGGACTGAATTGCAAATACTTAAAATCTCATGGACTAGAGTACAAATACCTAACACTTGAGGGATTATTTTGTAAATAACAAAAAGAAGAGTTAGTGGAGAAATTAGAATAGAGAAGGGAAGAAGGAGAAGAGAAGATGGAGAAGAGGAGATGAAGATGGGAAGATGAAGAAGAGGAGATGGAGAAAAGAAGATAAAGAAAATAAGATGAGAATAGAGAAGGGAAGATAGAGATGCAGAAGAGTTAGTAGAATGAGAGATAGATATGGAGAAGGAAAGATGAAGATGAAGAAGAGTTAGTAGAGAAATTAAAATGTGAGATAGAGATGGGGAAAGGAAGATGAAGATGAAGAAAAGTAAGTAGAGGAATTAGAATGGAAGATGGAGTTAGTGGAAAAATTAGAATGGGAGATGGATGAATAGGCTATAAAAGGAGGAAGAAGTTAGTTTGGGAGGGGGAATTTTTTTGGAGAGAAAATTTTGGATGTTTGAGAGGGTTTTGAGAGATTGAAGAAAAATTTGAGAGAAAGAAAATACCAAAAGAGAGAAATTTTTTTTGAAAATGATGGGAGTTTAAAAGCTATGGGTTATCATCACAAATTCCTTCATCGATCAACATAAATCAAGAGTTCATCCTTGTCAACGAGCAAGCAAATTCGAGCTAAATGTTTTTATTTATTCATTTATTTGTGGTTTTAGTCGCAAATTAGCACAAATTGTATATACTTTCTCCATCTCCCTTTTTCCCATATTTTATGGTAGGTAAAAAAAAGGACAATTACGTATCAATGATAAATTCCATGGAGGTGCAAAGTTAGCCCAAACAAATTCCAATGTGCCCATCAATTTTGCAGCCGACCCGTCAACGGATTTTAGTTCAAATTGTTGAAACAATTTGTTGTATTTTATTTTAAAGAACTAAAACCCCAGAATGGAGAGGCAAAGCGCATCTACTGGAGGTCATTTATTTCCTGCAATTTAAATTCCTGCACCATTAAACCCCAAAGGGAAGAGCCAAGCCAATGCTAGGTCGCCCATTGGAGGTTTTTACTTACCGTTATTTAAATTCCTGTAATTTAATTCCTGCACCATTAAACCCCAAAGAGGAGAGCTAAGCCAAGGCTAGGCCATCCATTGGAGGTCTTTATTTACTATCATTGACTTCTTGCCGTTTAATTTTTGAATCACCAGACCCCAAAGTGAGTAGACTGTAACATTGCACAGAAGTCGTTAACACACTCCCTCTTTCGGCTTTAGGGAATTTTTAACACTTTAAAAATAAAGAAAAATACCACCCATGCATCCTATCTAAAAAGTGAAAATACAAAAAGAGAATACTTCACTAGGGTCTTAGGAATAAACCAAGCTTGAGTTGCCAAATTAGGATATTCATGAAATTAAGGTACCGAAAGGGCATTAGTTTTAATTAACTAGTGTAACCAAGTCTCCGAACTGATAATCTCTGGTTCGTAGAAATAATTTAGTCTTCCCACTAATTTGCTTAGGTATCTAATTAACCTACCAAAAATGATTAGTGGCGACTCCAAATTTTAAAACCATTTAAACAAAAACTAAAATTGCGATTCGGTAGGACTTAGGAGGGTCCGTATTAGGTTAATTCATCTAATAAACCTAATAATCCGTTAACCCGATTGAAATAATTATTTTTTGGGTCAAGACAGCTTGGCGACTCCTCTGGGGACGAGATTTTTAAATTTTTGAAAAAAAGACACCGATTGGAATATTTGAATTTTTTTCGAAATTTTAAAAGCCTTAGTGGATTTAGGCCAATGAAAATTTCATGAATATCACGCTTTTTGCGATCTTGTTTGGAACTCATCTTTAATTATTGTGCATGTTTAATTGTTTTAGCACTATCATGCACGTCCCGTGGCCAGACCTAGGTCACTAGTTTTAGGGTGGTATTGTGATTTGGTTCTAGCGTTCGGTGTGATCTCACGTCGAAAGTTAGTTCAGATTCAATCCCAAACCCTTTTTCAAAAATGAGCTTTAAAAGTTAGGCCTCAGGCTTGGTAAGATTACCAAAGCAGTGGTTTTAATTTTTAGCTCGAGCAGCCGAAGTGGAAAGACCCGACTAATCCTGATTACGTCGTGAGATCATGGCTAATCTTGATTATGTGCGCGAGATTGTCGCCTTGCCGTAAGTCTTTTGCTTCAATTTGTCAGCCTTTAGAGTAGATAGGCTAAGATTTAAACTCATGATTCATGTGCATGTATGTGATCTACATGGTATTTTTCACGGTGAAAGCAAGTTTTCTAAATTCATCTTATATTTATTTTTGGGTCGGTCCATATTAGGATTCAGTCAAATTTTGAACCTAACATCGTGATCATTTTTTCAAAAGAAAAGAAAAATCAAATTGGTGTCCCATTTTTGAAAAAAAAATGAAAAATGATGAAAAAATGAATGTATGTGAAAAATCCCTTATGGGAATTTTGTTGACCAATGAAAGATTTTGTCACAGTTTTCCTTAAATCTTCAATGGACGCGAGATTTCTTTGACAAATTTATCATTAAAAATTTATTTTGATAAAAACGAAAAATTCCTTCGGAAAATTTGGTAAACGTCAAGGGATTTTATAACATTTTTCAAGTTATAAAAACTTGTAAGAAAATTCTTTCTGAATAAATTCACCTATGCCTTTCTAAGAGAATCCTCTCTAACTTCTCATAAAATGAAAAAATAAAATTGGACTAATGTAGGAGTCATGGACCGACCTCTTTTGGATCACATACTAATTATTTTCTCTATCTTTGCAAGGAATCACAGGTACCCCAGGCAAGAGCAAAATCGGGTTCAACATCATAACGTGGATAATCTTAAAGAATACGAAAAGGATAGGACATGGCTGACGTCGCAACTGATCATCCTGGGGGCAAGCGAAGAAGTTCCGGAGGCAAAATCTTATCGATCAGTGAGCACGTACGGGCTATGTATTTCGATAAGGCCGTAAATTTATCCAAATCGGGCCTGGGGGCATCTTTAATGTATTAGAAGGGTTTCTGTATTTTTATTGAGAATGCATAAATTGTGTAATCAGAGCCTATGAAGCAAGTTTATTAACCCGACCTTACGACGCCTTTCTGATTAAATTGAATAAAGGCTTGCCTTTTTACCTTTCTCGGATTCGAAACACGTGGAGGATTTTGAAGGACCAATATTTTATTGCTGAGCATGGCCCACGGGCATTTTTGCCAACGCTACAGGACATTCTGCCAACACTACAGGCTGCCAACACAAACGAGTGGACGCCGAAAGAGATGAGCATGAGCAAAGTAGGGCACGCAACAGGTGGCCTGGTTTATTTATTGGCGTACTAATCGAATGGTCGTATTTGCAATAATTCACGTGGCTAGCTCACGGGGCTCAAGGTGGCTAATGGGGTCTGTTGTCGAAAGTTTATTCAATGATCCTGATATTATTGTCTAAAGTAGCTAATATCGAGAAAAATATTAAGCATCGGCGCCTCCAGGGTTTTGAACTGTTCTATCATGCTATACGGAAGAAGATATGGCAAGAAGATCATAGCACAAGAGATGCGAAACTTTCCTTTCATTCCATTCATCAACGAGTTTTACAACCACTCATTGGGGAGGAAAAGTAAAACCAAATTGAGTCCTAATAAGCATCACAAAAGAGCTCAACTGGCTTTCTATGAAACTAATATTTTGCCTACACTGAGCGAGCTGGGATTCAAGATCTGCAAGCTTAAAGAACAGGCGGATACATTTCTCATTTTGTCTGGCTGCATTGACCTCGTGATGTTCAACGGCAAATTTTAGATTCTCGTTCAAGTCTCTCTCGTAAGCTATATCTGCCGTTAGATCATCGAGCCTTTCCTCTAGCCACTCACATCTGAACTTCATCACGATATCGCTTAGGTCATGCTCAAAGTAAGTCTGGTTCAAAGCTAGGCGTTCCACCAGCTTCTCTCTTTCGTGAACCAATAGCGAGGCACGTTCTTCGGCAGACTTGACGGCCTTCTTGTACCGGGAAGCCGCTTGTTCTGCAGACTCCAAGCGTTTAGATCGATCTTGATAACGAGCTCTCACGACGCGGGATAAGGTGACCGTTTCCTGAGTGTTTCGGTAAGTTTCCAGAAAGTTGATGAAGACATGTGGAAATACTCTGTATTCCTTCTCCAAGCTGGTGCCTTCAATCGAAGAAGCATTTATCTTCATGAACAAACCAAGAATCTCAGCTTCGACACTCGGATGATGGACTATATAGACATAGCCTCGGCCAAGAAGATGGTAAAGTCTTTTCCATTTGAACATAACGTCAGCTGGGAAGATGTGGGTAGGGAGATTGGCCATTATTGAGGAGAAAATCAAAGCAGATGGACAGAACACGAGAGTATTAGAGGAGAGAGTCAGGGTAGACTAGCGGGATGCGAAGATGGTAATCAGCTTTGAAGTAAATATTGATTTCGTAGCAATGATATCAACTAGTCAGACTTTCCAATCTACTCTTCCCTGTCGGTATCACCCATGTTGGCTCGAATTCGCTGCTCATCTGCAATCTCGAGCCAAGCAAATTCGACTTCTCGGCGGAAAAGTTGGACGGGACGCCACCGTTTCAAAAAAGAGGAAGAAAAAGACGACCTAAGTGCGGGACAAATAAAATTTATAACGGAAAAGAAGATGGGATCCGCCTTTATGGGAGAACGCACTAGTAAAATCAACGGTGGAAATAAGCGGGAGGGATGACAACGAGGACCCCAACAATGAAAAGACAAAAGAAAGCAAACTGTGCAGGAAACATGGTAAAGAGGTTGGAAAAGACAAAATTATCGGGGTGAGCAATACAATTTCTAAACCCACGCGTAGATTTTAAAAAGAGCCATTCTCCTGAAAACCTTCATCCGTGCTCAGAAAAAAGTTTCAAAAGCATACACGGTCGCTTAGAAGAATTCAGAATGGGTGAGAATACAAGAGAAGATAGCAGATCTTGTGAAACCATTAACCAACTGAGGATGTTGCAACCTAACACCCTTGAGAGCTATCGCTACTTGCTGAACATGGGAGAGGAAGAGTTCGAGGCTATGTTTGGGATTGAGCCCATGGAGCCTGGCCCTTCCACCGACGACGTCCAAGATCTCAGTAAAGCTAAGAACAACAGCAGTAAGTTTTGAAGGAAGCGTTACCGTCGCCATACTGACGAGCAAGTACAGAGGCTTGAGGATTTCTTTAGGACGTGTCCTATGCCAGACGGCAAACAAAAAATGAAACTGAGTCAAGTGCTAGGACTTGAACCTTCGCAAATCAAGTTTTGGTTTCAAAATAGGCGAACCCGAATGAAGACTCGTCATGAGCACAACGAAACTGAGTTTTTAAGAGTTGAAAATGAAAACCTCCGAGCGGAAAACAAGATATATAAAGAGGCTTTTGACTCCGCCATCTGCCCTAACTGCAATAGCCTCCTCACCCTCGATGAAATGCATGATCTGAGGATCGAAAATGCACGTTTAAGAAGTGAGTAAGACCAGTTTATAACAAGATCAAGTTCTGTTGGAGTAGGGTACAAAAAGACCAATGTTATTGGATTAGCATCAATACCTCCTGAGAAATAGGGGACAGATCACCACCAAGCGGACATTGACGATGATCTTTTCGCCATAATCAACCAGTTTGATATCGGTAAAGCATCGGGGCTATGATGCATATGCCCAGCCAATGACCACCAGACCTTCAATATGGCTGATGCATACCTGATCCGGGATGAAGCCAGCTGATCATGGGAGAACCTGCAGAGGAAGCAGAATTGATCCTGAATGAGTGAATGTGTTTTATTTCCTTGCGTGATGTGTTTTTCTGCTTTTTAATGTGTAAAAGCAAGGAGTAATAATCCGACTTCCCTCTATTAAATGCTCGAATCCGCCACCTCCCAACCTCGCGACGAATTGATGGCGAGTAAAAATCTGCATAAACCCGAAGGGTAATGCCGTATCGTTTCAATTTACCCTCAAATTACTCCAAGTTTTAAATTGAATCCCTTGTATTTTCAGGAATTTGCAAATGGCCCCGAGAATATAGTTGTACCCGAAAATGAAATTCCCCGGTCGAACTAAATTGGGGGCAAATCGGTCCGTGGACATTACCATCGGATGGACGGTCTCAAATAAGGAAAATGCTAACGTAAGACTCGTGCAATCTCAAAGAAGGGTAATTTCGTATCGTTCCAATTTGCCCAAGATCATCTCAAATTATGAATTACTTTCTTAACAGGGAGTGTAGATTGCCTTGAAAAGAATCGTGACGTGAAATGGCCCAAAACCATGTCATCTCGAAGATCAACCCTAAAAGAGAACTTCCATGGACATCTAAGGCCCTGTAGTCCCAATGGCGTGGGAAGTGACAGTGGGCTGAAGCGATCCAAGTTCAATCATCAAACCTTGGTCCAAATGACGAAGTGTCCAACAGAAACCGGAGACAAACTCAACCCAATGAACCTGATAAAGGGATTATGCAAAACATTCAAGATGAAGGGTAAACCAGTATCGTTTCCAATTTATTCCTTTCAATATCGGCTAACATGTCTCCTTTTTTTTTACAGGAAATGTTAATACTAACATTTAACATATCGAAGAAGATACCCCCTAAGCGACAATTCAAAACTATATTGCTTGATCTGCTCACATGTCCAGGGGCAATCCAAATTTTCCCATTCTTGATATGCTTGCATATTTCGTAGACATGTATGACGCTTGAAAATTGCCATATCCGTGTTATACTTGCACATGCCATGATTCGTGTATGACTATTCTGCATGTTTAATTTTGCCAATTCTGGCTCGGGGCATAAACTGCATATGATGCATCGAATGTGTAGAATGGGGCATGAAAGGATGATGAAAGGTACCCCATTTCCATACACGTCCCATATCCACAGTGAGTTGTGTGCCAAATAGATTCTGTATTCCCCAAGGCGATGGGTTTTCTCCCAAAAGGTACGATACCGAAAGGAATGAGGCATTCATTTCTCTACCCTAAACACTACAGGTGCCCTTTAACAACCCATTTGAACGGAGGTTTCATTTCATAACCCCTGTCAAGAACCACCCCATAATCGAGGCCAAATGGAAATAGTCCCAGCAAATAGCATGAGGTAAATGGTTAGAAGTTTTCTTGCTCGGACTAACATCAATTTTTGAGTGTTTCTTTGTTTTCAACCTTATATGGTAATTCAAGTGCTTGAGGATGACGAAAAACATTCGTTTCTCTACCCGATACACTCACATCCTTTGTATCGCCCAATTGAGTCGGTACATTCATTTCATAAAACCCTGTTGGTGATCATTGCCCAGTTCAAGATGAAGATGACATCACCTCAAAGCAGAAGAGCTCAGGAAAAAGTGGGTTTACATGAAGTCCCGAATCGACTCTTCAAGTGTGTTAAGTCTTTGATATACATGTGTATATGGCACAATTTTTAGAAATTCTTTTCCTGAACAGAACAGAAAAAAATAAAAAGGCAAAAAATGGGAGTAAAAGAAGAAAAGCCAGTCCCTTGGCATGAAAAAGCAAAGTGCCTGTCAAAAGCAAGGACAATGTCCATTTAAATCAATATTCATTTTTGAATGTCTTTGAAAACTCAGGGAAACATACTATCTCCTTTTGTAAATCCCCAATGGGATCTGATTGCGAACAAAAATTCCTTGAAAGAGTCAAATAGCAAAATAGACAGTTGAAGTTTACACCGTCCGGGAACGACGACGGTATCAATAGAAGTTAACTTTCCTCATACAATGGTGATGTCTTTTGGAGTCTATTTTAAGAAGGTCGAAACTGGTGACAAAGATGCGATGATCACCAACGTTAAGCCCACCTCATATATTTTTTGGGCCAAAATAAACCTTTCACTTCCTTGGTCCCCAATCCCTACCTACGTTACAGCCCATGAAAAATAAACCTCTCTCATTTTTGTAGGGTTCTCGACTTATTAACCTGGAGCAGATGATAAAAACTTTTTTGTCAATGGCCTTGACTTAAAAGAGTCCCCTTTGATAAGCCTTTGACATAGCCTACATTATAGTCCTAATTAAGACCTCTAGATCGGCGTGATCGTACCAATTGTGAGATTACTCAAATCCTTGTCGAATGCAATGATGGTATGTTTGAGCTTCTGTAGGAATCTTAGTCTTCCCAGATCCTAGAATAGCACCCTTCATGATAAATTAAATCGGGTTTGAGCTGCTGCAGGATTCTTGGGCTTCCCAAATCCCAGAATGGCACCCTTCAAAACACCAAGTCCTTTCTACAGGCACCCAAAGTCCTTCCTACATGCACACAAAGTCCTTTTTACAGGCACAAAGTCCTTCTTACATGCACCAAAGTCCTTTCTATATGCATACTAAAGTCCTTCCTACAGGCACCCAAAGTCCTTTCACAGGCATACTAAAGTCCTTCCTACAAGCACCCAAAGTCCTTCCTACAGGCACCAAGCCCTTCTTACAGGCATCAAAATCCTTCTTACAGGCACCAAAGTCCTTTCTACAGGCACCCAAAGTCCTTTCTACATGCACCCCAAGTCCTTTCAACAGGCACCCCAAGTCCTTTCAACAGACACCCCAAAGTCCTTTCTATAGGCACCACAAAGTCCTTCTTACAGGCACCGTGTCCTTCCTACAGGCACACAAAAGTCTTTCTTACAGGCACCAAAATCCTTCTTACAGGCAACCAAAAGTCCTTCTTACAGGCACCAAAGTCCTTCCTACAGGCACCGAGTCCTTTCTACAGGCACCGAGTCCTACCTACAGGCACCCAAAGTCCTTCTTACAGGCACAAAAGTCCTTTCTATAGGCACCCAAAGTCCTTCTTATAAGCACCAAAGTCCTTTCTACAGGCACCTAAAGTCCTTTCTACAGGCACCCCAAAGTCCTTTCTACAGGCACACTAAAGTCCTTTCTACAGGCATTAAAAGTCCTTCTTACAGGTGCCCAAAGTTCTTATTACAGTTACCAAGTCCTTTTTATAGGCATCAAAAGTCCTTCTTACAGGCACCCAAAGTCCTTCTTACAGGTACCAAGTCCTTTCTACAGGCATCAAAAGTCCTTCTTACAGGCACCAAAGTTCTTCTTACAAGAAACAGAAAAGTTCTTCTTACAGGCAGCACAAAAGTCCTTCTTACAGGCAACCCAAAGTCCTTCTTACAGGCAACACAAAAGTCATTCTTACAGGCAACCAAAAGTCCTTCTTACAGTCAACACAAAAGTCCTTCTTACAGGTAACCCAAAGTCCTTCCTACAGGCACTAAGTCTTTCCTACATGCACATAAAAGTCCTTCTTACAGGCACCCAAAGTCCTTCTTACAGGCACCAAGTCCTTCCTACAGGCACACAAAATCTTTCCTACAGGCATTTCCATGGGGTGACCTACCATGTGGGTCAAATCTTAATCAATCAGTAGAATCCTTTCACTAGGAATCTACCATTGGATGACCCACAATACGAGTCAAATCTTAATGGGTCAAATCTCAATTAAATTTTAATCAGAAAAATCCTTTCGCTAGGAATCTACCATGGGGTGACCTACCACGGGTCCAAGTTCAACCACCCTAAGGTTTTCTTATAACGAATCCTTAGGTTCTCATTTCATTTTCAGTAGAGCATTCATGTCAGGCAACAGCCATACATGGGGCAGGTAAGTACCAAGTAAACTCACATTTGTGTCTCTCTATCCCTCCATCGGAGTCTCCTCAAATCGGGTTTGGATCGGAACTTGCAAAGAGGGCTATTAGAGATCAAATGTCATGACTCCTTTTGATTTCATTACGTTGAGTCGATTAGGATTCAGGTGTCATCTCGTCTTTGAAATAAACCTCGACCAAGCTTTCTTTCAAAGAGGGGCAGCTGTTGACACCTGATTTTTAATCATATTTTTTCTTTTAAAATTAATAAAAAAAATCCATAAAAATTCATAAAATTGAAAAATCAACTTTGGGGACCTTGGCCAAGCCTAGGGAACTAATTTTAACCAAAAAGTAATTTTTCATATTTTCAATATTTCTCGATATTTTTAATTTCGTAAATTCATAAAAAAATCAAGAAAAATGAGAAAATTGCAAAATCAACTTTGGAGGCCTTAGCCAAGCTTAGGCAACCATTTTTGAATAAAAAATAATTTTTCATATTTTTTTTGTATTTTTATATATATTTTACAAATTATGAGAATATTTAATAAATAATAACATTTGAGGCCACAAAAATACATAAAAATAGTCAATATTTTTCTTTGAAATCCCTTTTCATGTTGGCCATCGCAAATTTAAAAAATCTAATTCGGGTCATGTATTCCTTCACGAGCATAATCTCGAATCGGGCCTAAAAAAATTCAATTTGAGTCAATTTATTTTCATTTTTCACTTTTAGGAGTTGTGACATTGTTCTCTAATATTCCAAATTTTTATCTTGGCCCAATTATACCCAGAATGACTCAATTTTACAAAAAGGGCTTTAATTAAATTTTGCATTATTTTCAATAGCAAGAAATGAGCTTAAATTCAACATGCGGTAGGTTGTCAAAAATTATGAGGAGATTTGGACTTAAAGAAATATTTCTCGAGTGACTGAATTGCAAATACTTAAAATCTCATGGACTAGAGTACAAATACCTAACACTTGAGGGATTATTTTGTAAATAACAAAAGAAGAGTTAGTGGAGAAATTAGAATAGAAAAGGGAAGATGGAGAAGAGGAGATGAAGATGGGAAGATGAAGAAGAGGGGATGGAGAAGAGAAGATAAAGAAAATAAGATGAGAATAGAGAATGGAAGATAGAGATGAAGAAGAGTTAGTAGAATGTGAGATAGATATGGAGAAGGAAAGATGAAGATGTAAATGAGTTAGTTGAGAAATTAGAATGTGAGATAGAGATGGAGAAAGAAAGATGAAGATGAAGAAGAGTTAGTGGAGGAATTAGAATGGGAGATGGAGTTAGTGGAAAAATTAGAATGGGAGATGGATGAATAAGTTATAAAAGGATAAAGAAGTGAGTTTGGGAGGAGGAATTTTTTGGAAAGAAAATTTTGGATGTTTGAGAGGGTTTTGGAGATTGAAGAAAAATTTGAGAAAAAGAAAATGCCAAAAGAGAGAAAATTTTGTATAAGATGATGAGAGTTTAAAAGCTATGGGTTATCATCACAAATTCCTTCATTGATCAACATAAATCAAGAGTTCATCCTCGTCAACGAGCAAACAAATTCGAGCTAAGTGTTTTTATTTATTCATTTATTTGTGGTTTTAGTCGCAAATTAGCACAAATTATATACACTTTCTCCATCTCCCTTTTTCTCATATTTTATGGTAGGTAAAAAAAAAAGGACAACTCCATATCAACGATAAATTCCATGGAGGTGCAAAGTAAGCCCAAACAAATTCCAAGGTGCCCATCAAATTTGCAGCCGACCCCTCAACGGATTTTAGTTCAAATTGTTGAAACAATTTGTTGTATTTTATTTTAGAGAACTAAAACCCCATAATGGAGAGGCAAAGCACACCTACTGGAGGTCATTTATTTCTTGCAATTTAAATTCCTGAGCCATCAAACCCCAAAGGGAAGAGCCAAGCCAATGCTAGGCCGCCCATTGGAGGTTTTTACTTACTGCAATTTAAATTCCTGCACCATCAAACCCCAAAGGAAAGAGCCAAGCCAATGCTAGGCCGCCCATTGGAGATTTTTACTTACCGTTATTTAAATTCCCGTAATTTAATTCCTGCACCATTAAACCCCAAAGAGGAGAGCCAAGTCAAGGCTGGGCCATCCATTGGAGGTCTTTATTTACTGTCATTGACTTCCTGCCATTTAATTTTTGAATCACCAGACCCCAAAGTGAGTAGACTGTGACACTGCACAGAAGTCGTTAACACACTCCCTCTTTCCGCTTTAGGGAATTTTTAACACTTTAAAAATAAAAAAAAAATACCACCCATGCATCCTATCTAAAAAGTGAAAATACAAAAAGAGAATACTTCACTAGAGTCTTAGGAATAAACCAAGCTTGAGTTGCCAAATTAGGATATTCATGAAATTAAGGTACCGAAAGGGCATTAGTTTTAATTAACTAGTGTAACCAAGTCCGCGAACTCATAATCTCTAGCTCATAGAAGTAATTTAGTCCTTCCACTAATTTACTTAGGTATCTAATCAACCTACCAAAAATGATTAGTGGCGACTCCAAATTTTAAAATCATTTGAATAAAAACCAAAGTTGCGATTCGGTAGGACTTGGGAGGGTCCGTATTAGGTTAATTCATCTAATAAACCTAATAATCCGTTAACCCGATCGAAAAAAAATTCTTAGGGTCGCGACATCAAGCCTTAGGCAAAGAATGAGTTAAAGTGATAGAATGCGAGAGATCTCACTGCGGCTTTGACGGTGGTGGAGTCTCTTGTGGAATTCGCCTAGAGAAGGCAAATACTCAACACAAAGTTAGTAAGGGCACGAGTAGGGGAGATCGTAGCAAGCCTCCTAGATACTATGGTGGGAAAAACCTTGCCCCTCATGCACGAGATGAGGCGAGATCCAGCCACGGTGGATACAAAAGAGGTGGATTTATCCCCTTCAAGTGTTTCTTTTGTCAAGGTCCATATAAGTTTAGCGAATGCCCTAAGGCCCAAAAAATCTCGATGGTCATCAAAGCCGACGAGGAACAAAAAAAGACCACAAGGAAAGAAGCGGCCAAGGTAGGATCGGTGCAGATTCTAAATGCCATACAAACCAAGAAAGCAAGCAAACCCAAGGGGACGATATTTGTGAAAGTAACGGTCGCAGGAAGTAAGGTGAATGCTCTCATCAATACTGGTGCTTCTAATTTGTTCATATCAGAAGAGGCCACGAGGAAACTCAACTTATGGATTGAGAAAAGAGATGGGTGGCTCAAAACGGTAAACTCTGAAAAGGTACGTACTCATGGCTTAGCTAAGGATGTGGAGCTCATTGTGGGATTGTGGAAAGGGTGAGAAAATATCGATGTAGTCCCTTTTGATGACTACGACATGATCATCGAGTGTGGATTCATCGAGCGGATAAATCCCATAGTGGTGCCGGCCACGGATTGTATGTGCATCCTAGATCCTCAATCACAATGTGTAATCCCCCTTAATCTGAGCTAGGGAAGAATTGGGAGGTAATTTCGACCATCCAACTCTCCCGAGGAACTCGAAAAGGGGACGAGACATATGTTGCCGTGTTTAAGGTTAAAAGTACTGAGATTGTTGGGGTTGAGACTACGATAGAGGTGATGCAAGTCCTCAATATGTTCAAGGATGTAACGCCGCCTGAGTTGTCGAAAATGTTGCCACTAAAGAAAGAAGTAGATCATAAAATTGAACTGATCGCTGATGCTCGTCCACCAACCATGGTGCCTTATCGCATTGCACCTCCGAGTTGGAGGAGATGAGGAAGCAGCTCAAGGAACTCCTCAACGCTGGCTATATTCAACCTTCAAAGGCCCCATCTATACCCCGGTCTTATTCCAAAAGAAGCATGACGGCTCTCTTTGAATATGCATCGAATATAGAGCTTTGAACAAGCTAACCATAAAAAATAAGTACCCCATTCCTCTCATTACAGGTATGTTTGACAAAGTTGGGAATGCTTGATGGTTCATAAAGCTTGATCTTCAGTTGGGATACTATCAAGTTCGGATCGCTAAAGGTGATGAACCTAAGACGACGTGCGTAACTCGCTATGGCTTGTACGAATTCTTTGTGATGCCTTTCCGCCTAACCAATACCCCAGCAACGCTCTGCACACTGATGAACAAGGTACTTCACCCGTTTCTTGATCGATTTGTTCTGGTGTACTCGAATGATAGTGCTATCTATAGTTGAACGCTTGGAGAGTATGTCAAACACCTTGAATAAGTATTCCAGGTCTTGAGGGAAAAGGTGCTATATGTGTGTTGACACCTAATTTTTAATCATCTTTTCTCTTTTAAAATTAATAAAAAAATCCATAAAAATCCATAAAATTAAAAAATCAACTTTGGGGATCTTGGTCAAGCCTAGAGAACCAATTTTGACTAAAAAATGATTTTTCATATTTTTTTGTATTTTTTGTATTTTTTTATATATTTTTTTAGAAATTAGGAAAATATTTAATAAATAATGGCATTTGGCGCCACAAAAAAAGAGTCTATATTTTCCTTTAAATTTTCCATTCATTTCGGCCGAAGAAAATGTAAAAAAAAATTAAATTAAAAAAATTAATTAATTAGTCTAGAATCATGGTTTACCTGCTTAATCACATTTTTTGGACTAATTACCAAAAATTTCAGAAATTTCATTTTAGCCCTTTAATTTTCAATTTTTGGAATTTTGAAGTCGTGACATTACCCTCTAATAATCCGAATTTAAATCTTGACCCGATTGCATCCAAAGAGGGCGAGGCGGGACAACGTTCCAAGAGTCCATGACCATCCTCATCATTTTATCCCTCGAAATGTGTTCCCTCCCTTCGGTCTTTTCTCAAATCGCGAGTTGCTCCAACCTTAACACCATCGCCTTTGTCCGCCGAATGATGCATGCTGAGTAGCTCGACCTAATTATTTTCACGGGAGGTGATATATTTAGCTTTAATGTGATTGACGCGGCAAGACCTTTGGAATATGCATTTTCCCTTCTGCTATGTCCGCGAGCATACCATGGGTCGCTGTATTGGGAAATCATGGCCAAGAGCCTACCTTGTCAAGAGAAGGGAATATGAAACACATAGTTAGCCTCAAGCACACTTTATCTCGGGTCAGTCGCACCAAGGTTGATTTTATTGATGATTTTGGCGATTATAGCTTAGAGGCGCGTAGAGTTGGAGGCTCACAAGCACTGGGGTAGACGCTTCATAAGGTTGTTTCCACAGTACACTTCATGGGAGAACACGAAAGATCTAGACGGACCTCTTGTGATTGGATATATGTCTCCTGACTACTTTACACATTCAGTATCATATTTCGTCGAAGCGCCTCTTTCATATCACGATTATTCAAAATACAATGCGGTGGTTTATTCGACAGTTATGAAGGTAGATGCAAAAAAAAACTTTCAAGTTCAGGGATAAAGTATTGAAAAATGGAGGGATATGGAGAGACATATGTGATAAAAAGAAGGTTGTCAGCATGATCGGTGAAGATAAAGTTGATATCTTAGTTGAACTCGCTAATCGTACTGCCAATAACAGGCTGGGAATGATGGCTTATTGACCTACTCCAGTTCAGGTCCTCCCAATACGATGCAGAGGCACGTTGAAGAGTTGATCCGGTTACCAGGTGCTTCCTTTGTTATACACCTTCTTCTGAGGCTGGGCCCGTTTGTCCAACTCCTACTCTTTCAAATGGCTTTGTAACATTTGGTAGCTTCGATAACTTGGCAAAGATAACTCCTAAAGTGCTGCAAGTTTGGGCAAGAATACTTTGTGCAGTTCTAAACTCTCGTCTGGTGGTAAAGTGTAAACCTTTTTTGTTGTAAGGAAGAGATTCCTCGCAACTTTGGAGCAGCCGAGATTGGAACTTTTACGTGTTGATCTACTTTCGCTAATTCTTCTTAATCATGACCATATGCAAGCATAACTTGGATACTTTTCCCTTATGCTGAAACTACTACAACATGTGAATCATTATGCATAGGGGTAGCCTTCCACTTTGAGGAGACTACCAAAACTCGAGCAGGGAGTAAGTTTCTCATGGGTGCAGCGATCGAGAAAAAGAATAGTTGGTGGATGATCCACTGGCAAAAAGGAAGGGAGGTGGCTAGCCTTCGTGCGGAAAAAATAAATATAACTAATGGAGGGTCCACTAAAGAATCCACTTTCGGTGGAGCATTGGAAAAAAAAAGGATAGTGACAAGGGAGGCCCGCCCAAAAAGAAAGATGGAGATGATGTTACGAGGGGATTAAAGAAAGAAATTAGGAGGAGGCCACTGGATGGCCTCAAGGGATTAATCATCTCGGGGGGCTAAAAAATTCTGCGGGGGGAGACAACGCCAGATTACCATCAGGGCGGCCTCGAATACTCGATGTTCAGTTTCAATTCTTCAGCCTCCGACGCATCCCAATCGGTGGCATCGACGCTGGATGAGAAGCCGAGCTTAGCAGCGGACCAAGGGTGTGTCTTCCAAGACTAAAACAAGCCAATGTTGGACCAGATCCACCAAGAGGCCACCCATATTGCCTGAAGATCCAGCTGCTGCACATAGGGGATCGAAGCTTCCTTGGCTTTGTCCTTTTCTTTTTCTCCTCCTAGTTGAACAACACCAAGGAGATCATGAGCAGCGGCGGACCAGCCTACAAAGAATTGATTCATGTCCATTTGAAACGAACCGTACTGGCCATGATGACCCGGAACGAAGAACAGGAACTACGCTAGTCGAAGTACGACGAGAGAGTCGATTTTGAAGTCGGCGTGGCAGAAGAGGAGGATCCGACCGTCGATGGAGGTGGGAAAAATGGCAATGAAGGTCGCTTGCGAAATGGGGAACCTCATCCAGAAGAAGCGGTTCAACCAACTCCGGGGCAAAGTTGATTGCTCTTCACTCGTAGGTGATTGCAAGATTCTGCAAGGTGATTGGAGTTGACGCAAAGAAAAGACAAGGTTACATGTATGAATGCATGCATGCATACACGTGAAATCAAAGTAATTCTTGAGACCGAACTCGGATCACTACGGACCATTGTCATTCCATCATGCCATCAGGCCCATTAGACCGTAGGCATCCATGGGGCTTTCCTTTAAGTGTTAATTCTTGAGATGACGTGGTCTTGCTGCATTGCATTGGGCAATTCTATGTCACGATGCTTATCAAAGTAATTTATCATCCCTGTTAAGAATAGAATACATCAATTTAGAACTCGAGACGATTATGGGCAAATTGGAACGATACAAAATTACCTCTCTTTGAGATTGTTCGAGTCTTTCATTCATATTTTCCTTATTTAAAACCGTCCAACTAGTAGCAACGTCCGCGGATTGATTTGCTTCCAGTTTCGTTTAACAAGAGAACTTCGCATATGGATATGATTGTATTCTTGGGGCAGTTTGCAAATTCCCTATAAATTTATACGGATTTCTTTTACTCGTAATTAATTCGTTGCGAGTTTGGTGCAGCAACGAGTCGATGCATTTAACAGGAGAAAGGCAGATGATCACTTCTTGCCTTTACACAAATTACAGACCCCTTTAAAAGTAGAAAAAAAACATATGCACTCATTCAGGAATGGTTCTGCTTCCTCTGCAAGATTTCCCATGATCAGCTGGCTTCATTCCAGATCAGATACGCATTGGCCATGTTAAAGGACCTGTGATCATCAGCTTCAAGATATAGGCTCCGTGTGCACATTACAGCCCCGGTGCTTCATCAACATCGAACTGGTTGATCATGGCAATAAGCTCGTCGTCAATGCCACTCGCCTGATAGTAATACATCTCCTCTTCCTTAGGAGGCATCGATGCTGACCTTATAGGATCGGTCTTTTCGTACTTTCCATCAGTAGAACTCGGTCCTGTTATGAACTGATCTAACTCACCTCTTAAACGGGCATTCTCGATCCTCAGATACTGCCTTTCGTCGAAGGTGAGGAGGCTATTATAGTTAGGGCAGGTGATGGAGTCAAAAGCTTCCTTATATCTCTTGTTCTCTATTTAGAGTTTTTCATTTTCAGCTCTTAGGAACTCGACCTTATGGTGCTCATATCGAGTCTTTACTCGGGTCCATCTGTTTTGAAACCAAAACTTGACTTGCGAAAGTTCCAGCCCTAACTCTTGGCTCAGTTCTATTCTTTGTTTGCCGTCTGGCATAGGACACGTCTTGAAGAAATTCTCAAGCCTTTGTATTTGCTCCTCAAGATCTTAGACGTCGTTGGCGGAAGGGCCAGGCTCTACAGTCTGAATTCCAAACATAGTCTCGAACTCTTCCTCTTCCATATTCAGCAAGTAACAATAGCTCTCAAATATGTTTGGTTGAGACATCTTCAATTGGTTAATGGTTCCTCAAGGTTTGCTACCTCTTCTTATATTTTCACTCTGGGCGACCGTGTATGCTTTAAAACTTTCTTCAGAGCATGGATGAAGATTGCCAAGAAGACGTCTCTTTTAAAACTTAGGCGTGGATTCAGAAATCGTATCGTTCCCTCCAAGATTTTTGTCTTTCTCGACTTTTTATCGTATCTCTCGCTCGGTTTGTCTTCTTTTATCTTTTCATAGCGGTAGGGTCTCTGTCATTATTTCTTTCGCCTATCTGAAGCGTCGATCTTACTGGTGACCTCTTTTCTTTTCATGACTGCAGACAAATCTCTCTTCTTTTCTGTTAAAGTTTTTCTTATCTCCCACTCTACTCCTCATTTCCTTTTTTCTTTTTCAAAGTGGCGTCGTCCCCTCAAACTCTTTTGCAAATATATCGGATTTGCTTGGCTCGAGATTGCAAACGAGCAGCGGATTCGGGCCAACGGGGGTGATACCAATAGAGAATAGCAGATAAAAAAATCTGACTAATTGATACTGTCACTGTAAAATCAATATTTAACTAGATGTAGATTATCACTTTCGCATTCCAGTCTTTTGCTTCACTTCTCTCCCCTAATCTTTCGTATTCTGCTCGTCGGTCTTAATTCTTTCCTCTATCATTTTAACAATAATGGTCAATCTTCCCACGCATATCTTCCCAGCTGAAGTTATGTTCAAATGGGAGAGACTTTACCAACTTCTTGGCCGAGGCTACATATATATAGCCCATCATTCGAGTGTTGAAGCTGAGATCTTTAGTTTGCTCAGAGAGATAAATGCTTCTTCGGTCGAAAGCACCAACTTGGAGAGGGAATATAGAGTGTCCCTACACATCTTCATCAACTTTCTAGAAGCTTACCGGAACACTCAGGAAATGGTCACCTTAGCCTGCGTCGTGAGAGCTCGCTATTATGATCGATCTGAACGCTTGGAGTCTGCAAAACACGTAGTTGCTCGATACAAGAAGGCCATTAAGTCTGCTGATGAACGAGTCTCGCTATTGATCCACGAGATAGAGAAGATGGTGGAACGCTTAGCTTTGAACCAAACTTACTTCGAGCATGACCCGAGCGATATCGTGATAAAGTTCATATGTGAGTGGCTGGAGGAGAGACTCGACGATTTAACGGCGAATATAGCTTTCGAAATAGACTTGATCGAGAATCTAAAATTCACCATTAAACATCACGAGGTTAATGCAGCTAGACAAAAGGAGAAATGTACCCCCCCTTATTTTTCAAGCTTGCAGACCTTGAATCCCAGATCGCTCAGTGTAGTCAGAACATTAATTTCATGGAGAGCCAATTGAGCTCTTTTGTGATGCTTATTAGTGCTCAGTTTGACTTTACATTTCCTCCACAATGAGCTGTTGTAATACTCCTTTATGAATGGAATTAGAAAAAAGCTTCACCTATTTGTACTTTTATCTTCATGCCATCTCTTCTTCCGTATAGCATGAATGACTTAAGGCATTTCTCGCACCTATTTCAATTAGGATCAGAGCACCTTCTTCACAACATATGGGTCACCATAGTCCAAAGTAAACTTTCCTGTCGCAGCAACCGTCATAGGACGAGGTCACCACCTCTGCTAGATTCAATTCGCTACTATCAACTGTACTTCCGAGAGAATACGTAGGAAACGTATTTCTACTTCGACTGGTAGGACTGCCTCTATTTCATCTTATCTTAATAGATGATGGCCACAAGATGATGACATACAATCCATCAGACAAAGGCAAGACTCAATCACTCTTCTTTGATGATAACCTCGGGGACATGAAGAAAGGATTCGGTGACGGCCCCTACTGATCACAGTGAAACCCATGTCGCGACCCGAAAAAAATTCATTTTTTTAAGTTAATGGATCACGAGATTAATTGATTAAATTAACTAACCTAGTTCAAGCTCTCCCAAGCTCTACCAAATCGCGACTTTGGTTTTTTGTTCAAATGGTTTTAAAATTTGGAGTCGCCACTAATCATTTTTGGTAGGTTGATTAGAAACCTAAGTAAATTAGCGGGAGAACTAAATTACTTCTAAGAACCAGAGATTATGAGTTCGAGGACTTGGTTACACTAGTTAATTAAAACTAATGCCCTTTCGGTACTTTAATTTCATGGATATCCTAATTTGGCAACTCAGGCTTGGTTTATTCCTAAGGCTCTAGTGGAGTGTTCTCTTTTTGTATTTTCATTTTTTTAAATGGAATATACTTCAAAATATTAAGTATTTCCCTGAAGCCGAAAGAGGGAGTGAGTTAACGACTTCTGTGCAGTGCTGCGAGCTACTCATTTTGGGGTTTAGTGATTCAAAAATTAAATTACAGGAAGTAAATAACAATAAATAAAGACCACCAATGGATAGCTCAGCCTTGGCTTGGCCCTCTCCTTTGGGGTTTAAGGTGGAGGAATTTAAATTGCAGAAATTTAAAATGACCTCCAGTGAGCGGGCTCTGCCCTTCACATTCTGGGGTTTAAATTCTTTAAAATAAAACGAATTGATTTGACAATTCGGGCCGAAATCCATCGACGGATCAATTGAAAATTTGATGGGCATTCAAGAGCTCGTCAGCGCCAATTTTACACCTCCATGGGATTTACCGTTGACTTGGAGTTATCCTTTACCTGACATAAAAATATGGAGAAATGGAGTAATAGAGCAAATATGATTTAATTCACATTAAAAATTAGAACAATGAAAGAGGCACTTAGCTTCAATGGCATTATGAGAAGTGCTTGATGGATATAATTGGTTCATGCCTGAAATCAAATATGGGGAAATGGGAGAAGAGTAGAAAATTTGAGTTAGTTTATACTAAAAAATCAAAGAGAGTAAAGGGACACTTAACTTCAAATCTGGGATGAATTCTTGATTTATGTTGATCGATGAAGAAATTGATGATGATAACCCTCTAGCTTTAAACTCCCATCATCTTTAAAATTCTCTCTCTTTTTGGTATTTTCTTTCTCTCAAATTTTTCTTCAATCTCCCAAAACCCTCTCAAACATCCAAAATTTTCTCTCTAAAAAAATTCCCCTCTCAAGCTTACTTCTTCCTCCTTTTATAACCCACTCATCTATCTCCCATTCTAATTTTTTCACTAACTCTATCTCCCATTCTAATTTCTCCACTAACTCTTCTTCATTTTCATCTTCCCTTCTCCATCTCTATCTCACATTCTAATCTCTCCACTAACTCTTCTTCATCTTCATCTTCCATTCTCCATATTTATCTCCCATTCTAATTTTTCCACTAACTCTTCTTCATCTCAATCTTCCCTTCTCTATTCTTATCTTATTTTCTCCATCCATTCTTCTTCATCTTCTGTTCTCCATCTTCCATTCTCCATTCTTATCTTATTTTCTCCATCCATTCTTCTCCATCTTCTCTTCTCCATCTCCTCTTCTCCATCTTCCATTTTTTATTCTAATTTCTCCACTAACTCTTCTTTTTGTTATTTGCAAAATAGTCCTTCAAGAGTTAGGTATTTGCACTATAGTCCCTGAAAAAAAATATTTCTTTAAGTCCAAATCTCCTCACAATTTTTGACACAATTCACCGCATGTCAAATAATGTAAAATTTAATTAAAGCCTTTTTTGTGAAATTGGGTCATTCTGGGTATAATTGTGCCAAGATGAAAATTTGGAATATTAAAGAACAATGTCACAACTCCTAAAAGTGAAAAATGAAAATAAATTGACTCAAATTAATTTTTTTTAGGCCCGATTCGAGATTATGCTCGTTAATGAATACACGACCCCGAATTGTATTTTTTAAATTTGCGATGGCCAACATGAAAGGGGATTTAAAGGAAAAATATTGACTATTTTATGTATTTTTTTTTGCCACAAATGCTATTATTTATTAAATATTTTCCTAATTTCTAAAAAATATATTTAAAAAAAATACAAAAAATATGAAAAATTATTTTTTACTCAAAAATAGTTGCCTAAGCTTGGCCAAGGCTTCCAAAGTTGATTTTACAATTTTCTCATTTTTCTTTATTTTTTTTTAATTTTCGAAAATAAAAAAATAAAAAATACTAAAAATACGAAAAATCATTTTTTTGGTCAAAATTGGTTCCCTAGGTTTGGCCAAGGTCCCAAAAGTTGATTTTTTAATTTTATGAATTTTTATGGATTTTCTATTAATTTAAAAAAAAATTAAAATTAAAAAACAGGTGTCAACAACCCGCAATTGGTCATTATTACCGCTCTGACCACTCAGTTAGTGTGCCAATAAATAAATCAGGGCACTTGTTGCGTTCCCCACCTCACTTATCTCTTGTCTTTTTCGGCACCCACTTATTTGTGTTGACTGCATGTAGTTTCGGCAGAAATGCCTACGTTTCGTGCTCAACAATGAAACACCGGTCTCCTAAAGTCCTTCACACGATTCGAATCCGAGGAAGTCAAAAGGCAAGGCTTTGGTCGATTTAACCAGAAATGCGTTGCGAGATCGGGTTAATAAACTTACTTCATGGGTTCTGATTATACCGTGTATGTTTTTTCAACAAAAATATAAGAACCCCTCTCAATACATTAAGCATGCCCCCAGGCCTGATGGATACATTCACTATGCCATCAAAATACATAGCCCATATATGCTTACTGATTGACGCAATTCCGTCTCCGAGAGAAGGGACTTCTTCGCTTGCCCCCAGGGTTATCGGCTAAGGCATCGGCAATTTCCCATCATTTCATATTCTTCAAGATTATCTCTGGTTTTGCTCTCGCCTAGGATACCTATGATTGCCTAGAAAAGTAAATGACGTAATTAGTATGTGATCCAAGAGAGGTCAGTCTATGACTCCTTCGTTAGTCTAATTTTACTTTTCCATTTTATGGAAAAATCAAATAAAATTTTCTTAGGAGGACACGGGTGAATTTCTCAAAAAAAAAATTCTTGCAAATTTTTCCGACTTGAAAAATGTGATAAAATCTCTCGAAATTTAGCAAATTTTCCAAAGAAACCTCCTTTTATCCCAATAAATTTTTATGGGTAAATTTGTCAAGAAAATCTTATTTCTATTAAAGTAGGAAAGATGTGACGAACTTTTTTTTTATTGGTCAACAAAATTCATTGAAGGGGTTTTTCCACATTTTTTTTAGAAATGGGATACCAATTTGATTTTTATTTTCTTTTGAAAAAAATGACCACAATGTTAAGTTCAAAATTTGACTTACACCTAGTATGAACCGACTGAAAATAAATGTAAGATAGAGTTAGAGAACTTACTTCACCTTGAAAAATACAATGCAAATCACATAGACATGCACATGAATTGTGAGTCTAAATCTTAGTCTATCTATCCTAAAGGCTCACAAATTGAAGCGAAAGACTTACAGTAAGGCGACAATCTCACGCACATAATCAAGATTAGCCGTGATCCCACGATATAACCAGGATTAGCCGGGCCTTTTCACTTCGGTTGCTCAAGTCAAAAATTATAACTCCTGCTTCGGTAATCTTACCAAGCCTGAGGCCTAACTTTTAAAATTCATTTTTGAAAAGAGGTTCGGGATTGAATCTGGACTAACTTTCGACGTAATATCACGCTGAATACTAGAACCAAATCACAATACCATCCTAAAACTAGTGGCCCAGGTTCGGCCACGGGACGTGTGTGATGTAGTGTTAAAACAATTAATCATGCACAACAATTAAATGGAAACATCGCTTCATTAATTCAAAAACTAAATCACGATTTTCACACACCAAACCTACAAAACAAAGGGTTAGGCAAACACTCCACCCTTTATAACTCCCATTCTGCAAAAACATTTAACACCTAGTGTTAAAATTCACCCAATTCAGATCAAATAAATTTTCATGAAATTTTCTAGCCTAAGTCCTCTAAGTTCTTAAATTTTCAAAAATTAAGAACACGTTCCTAGTGGAGTCGCCAAGCTGTTGCGACCTTAAAAATTTTCGATCGATGGATAATTCCCAGGTTAATGGATTATCAGGTTAATTAAATTGACTAACTTAATACGGACCCTTCCAAGCCCTTTCGAATTGCAAATTTGATTTTTGTTCAAGTGATTTCAAAATTTGGAGTCACCACTAATCATTTTTTATAGGTCGATTAAAAACCTAAGTAAATTAGGGTGCGTATGGTAACGTTTCTGTTCCCGGAACAACTTTTGGAACAGAAACACTTTTTTGTGTTTCTGTTCCCGGCAATGATTTCTAGGAACATAAACGCGTTTGGTAACTGCATATAGTTTTTGTTCTCGGAACAAAAAAGGAACAGAAACGCGTTTGGTAACTATATAAAGTTTTTGTTCTCGAAACAAAAAAGAACAAAAACGCATTTGTTAACTACAAAAAAAATTATATTCCTAATTTTTTCATTTAATTCTATTCCTAATTTTTTCAATATGGATGAGATTAACAATAAAAAAAAATGAAACAGAAGACAAATTAGAATTGAGCAATGAGAACATGAAATATGTCTTTCGTATATAGGAAAAATTACAATTATGAGATATACATAAATGTTTCCAAGTAGATAAACATATGATAACATATTTGAATGCAAATATTGTTTGATAAACTGTAATTGAAAAGTGTATTTGTATACAACTTTGACGTAAATGCCGTTTAATAAAAAATACCCTTTGTAAATGATTCGATTTCTCAATTAATTTTTATTATTTAGAATATTTTTTGATTTTTGATTTTTAATTATTTTATTTTTAAATTTATTTATTTTTTCGAAAAATATTTTTTATTTTTTATTTTTTTCGAAATTATTTTTTATTTTTATTATTTATTTTTTCGAAAAAATTATTTTTTATTTTTCTTTTTTTAATTAATTAATTAATTTTATTATTTCGTTTTTTATTTTTATTATTTTATTTTTATTATTTCAAAAAAATATTTTTTTATTTTTAATCATTTTATTTTAAATTAATTTTTATTATTATTTATTTTATTATTTCAATTTTTAATCTTTTTTATTTTTTATTTTTCGAAAAAATTATTTTTTATTTTTAATTATTTTATTATTTCGACTTTTTTATTTTTTTTATTTTTTTTATTATTTTATTTTTATTATTTCGAAAAAAAATTATTTTTTATTTTTAATCATTTATTTTAAATTAATTTATTTGGTTATTTATTTTTATTATTTCGATTTTTATTCTTTTTTATTTTTTATTTTTCAAAAAAATTATTTTTATGTTAATTATTTTATTCTTTAATTATTTTTATTTTTAATTACTTTTAAGAAAGTGTTCCCAATTGTTTCCAAAAAATGTTCCAAATGTGTTTCTAAAAAGTGTTCCGGGAACATAGAAGCAAGTTTTTTTTGTTTCTCGTTTCTGCTCCAAAAGTGTTCTCGGAACACTTTGGGATCACTTTTTTACCATACGCGTTTCTGTTCCCAAAGTGTTCTGGGAACACTTTGGGAACAGAAACACTTTTTCTGGAGCGTTACCATACGCACCCTTAGCGAGAGAACTAAATTACTTCTACGAACCAGATATTATGAGTTCGGGGACTTGGTTACACTAGTTAATTGAAACTAATGCTTTTTCGGTATCTTAATTTCATGGATATCCTATTTTGGCAACTTAGGCTTGATTTACTCTTGAGATTCTAGTGAGAGGATCTCTTTTTATATTTTCACTTTTTAGATGGAATGCATGTGAATAACATTTTTTGGTATCTTCAAAACATTAAAAATTCCCTGAAGCCGAAAGAGAGAGTGAGCTAACGACTTCTGTGCAGTATTACGACCTCCAACAAGTGGCTCGGCCTACTCATTCTGGGGTCAGATGATTCAGAAATTAAATTGCGAAAACTAAACTTAGCAAATAAAGGACCTCTAATATGGAGGCTCTGCCTTAGCTTGGCCTACCCTTTCTAGGGTTTAATGGTGCAAACATTAAATTGCATAAATTAAATGCGGTAAATAAAGGACCTCCATGAGGGATTCGACCTTAACTCGGCCTAATCTTGGTTTGGCCCTCCCTTTTGGGGTTTGATGGTGCGAAAATTAAATTGCAGAAATAAAGAACACTAAGTAAAGACCTCCAATGGATGGCCCAATCTTGGTTTGGCCCTCCCTTTTGGGGTTTAATGATGCAGAAATTAAATTACATAAAATAAAAGACGGTAAGTAAAGACCTCTAATGGATGACCCAGCCTTAGCTTGGCCCTCCTTTTTGGGGTTTAATGGTGCGAAAATTAAATTACAGAAAAATAAAGGACAACAAATAAAGACTTCCAATAGATGGCCTAACCTCAGCTTGGCCATTCCTTTTGGAGTTTAATGATGCAGAAATTAAATCGCAGGAAATTAAATTGCAATAAATAAATGACCTCCAACGAGGGACTCGACCTTGACTCGGCCTACCCATCTTGGGGTTTGATGGTACCGAAATTAAATTGCAGGATATTAAGTACGGTAAACAAATGACCTCCAACGGGTGGGCTTTGCACTTCCTATTCTGGGGTTTGGATTTGTTAAGCAAAGAAATGCAGAAAATTGTAGTACTAATGCAATATGTGGATATGGAGACATTTGAGTACGATATGACATAATCGAAATTTAAATCAATCCATTTAGGCAACAAAATTTCCAAAGATTTTAATGGCTAGGATCGTTACCTGATTTGACGGATTTGATTGCCGAATTTGGACATCGTATCACCTTGTGGATCAAGATTGCAGTTCGAACGACAAGAATGAACTCTTAATTTGTGTTGATCGATGAAGGAATTGGTGATGATAACCTCCTAACTTTAAACTCCCACCATCTTCAAAATTCTCTCTCTTTTTGGTATTTTCTTTCTCTCAAATTTTTCTTTAATCTCCAAAAACTCTCTTAAACATCCAAAATTTTCTCTCCAAAAGAATTCCTACCCAAACTCTCTTCTTTCTTCTTTTATAACCCACTCATTTATCTCTCATTCTAATTTCTCTACTAACTCTATCTCTCATTTTAATTTCTCCACTAACTCTTCTTCATCTTCATCTTCCTTTCTCCATCTCTATCTCACATTCTAATTTTTTCATTAACTCTTCTTCATCTTCATCTTCCTTTCTCCATCTGTATCTCACATTCTAATTTTTTCATTAACTCTTCTTTATCTTTATCTTCCATTCTCCATATCTATCTCCCATTTTACTAACTCTTTTTCATCTTCATCTTCCCTTCTCTATTCTCATCTTATTTTCTCTATATATTCTTCTCAATCTTGTCTTTTCCATCTCTTCCTCGATATCTCCTCTTCTCTATCTTCCCTTCTCTATCTCCTTTTCTCTATCTTTTATTCTCTATTCTAATTTCTTCACTAACTCTTCTTTTTGTTATTTACAAAATAATCCCTCATGTGTTAGGTATTTGCACTTTAGTCCTTGAGATTTTAAGTATTTGCAACTCAGTCCCTGAAGAAATATTTCTTTTAGTCCAAATCTCCTCACAATTTTCAACACATCTCCCCTATGCTTAGTCGAAATTCACCACATGTCAAATTTAAGCTCATTTCTCGCCGCTGAAAATAATACAAAATTTAATTAAAACCCTTTTTGCAAAATTGAGTCATTCTGGGTATAATTGGGCCAAGATAAAAATTTGAAATATTAGAGAACAATGTCACAACTCCTAAAAGTGAAAATTAAAAATAAATTGACTCAAATTGAATTTTTTAGGCCTAATTCAAGACTATGCTCGTGAAGGAATACACGACCCCGAATTGGATTTTTTAAATTTGCCATGGTCAATATGAAAAGGAATTTAAAAGAAAAATATTGACTATTTTTATGTATTTTTGTGGCATCAAATGCTATTATTTATTAAATATTTTCCTAATTTCTAAAAAATATATAAAAATGCAAAAAATATGAAAAATTATTTTTTATTCAAAAATGGTTACCTAAGCTTGGCTAAGGTTTCCAAAGCTGATTTTGCAATTTTCTCCATTTTTCTTGATTTTCTATGAATTTGTGAAAATAAAAATGCTGAAAAGATACTAAAAATATAAAAAAATCATTTTTTGGTCAAAATTGGTTCCTTAGGCTTGGTCAAGGCTTTCAAAGTTGATTTTTTTTAATTTTATCATTTTTATTGATTTTTTTATGAATTTTTGAAAATGAAAAAAATATTGAAAATATGAAAAATTATTTTTTGCTCAAAATTGGCCCCTAGGCCAGGCCAAGGTCCCCCAAAATTGATTTTTCAATTTATGAATTTTTATGGATTTTTTTATTAATTTTCAAAAATAAAAATGCCGAAAAATACTGAAAATATGAAAAATCATTTTTGGTCAAAATTAGTTCCCTAGACTTTGCTATGGTCCCCAAAGTTGATCTTTTTAATTTTATTAATTTTTATGAATTTTTTTTTATTATTTTTAAAAGAGAAACGATGATTAAAAATTAAGTGTCAACACATGTGTACCAGGTTATAGTATATATGTCATAAGTGTACTAGTTTACAATTTTTATGATAAAAAAATCACTTTGGGATAAATGTGTCAACGGTATATTAGTTTATAGTTTTTTTATGGTAAAAAAAATTTGTGTAAAATTGTCATATGTAACATTTTGAGGTTTTTGGTGATATTAACTCATAAATCCCAAACACCAAAAGATATTATCATTTTTTTTGGAAATTGACTGTTTAAGAAATACTTTTCAAGAAAATGTCACATTTTTTGAGAAACAAACAGAGTCTTAAGGTATGATTGTTTTGGTGAATGTGCTTTTCAGGAATTGATTTTTCAAACTTTCACTCGTTTGGTTTTCGAAAACGACTTAATGACCAAAAAACACTTCCCTATCAACAAAAAATTCATGCATAAAATTGAGAAAGTGAATTCCCAAATCTAAAGAGATGAAAAAACTTTTGGTTCGAACCTCGTTGGGTGCCGATGATTTAAGCGGAGGGTCGTGGCGGTGGGATGCTGTGTTAGCCCTCCCGGAGGATTAGTTGAGGTGCGTGATCCGTACGAACGCTGGCCCGGACACCTTTGATACATAAAAAAAAACTTTTCATAATTGATCATTTCTATTTTTCATATTTTTACATTTTTTACATTGTGTGTTTTTCTGTTTTATATTTTATTGCTATTTTTTTTTCTTTTTTAAGGCCTACGACTGGCCATAGATGTGGGCGGCATGCTCCAAGCTTGCTTGAGGCTAGTGACTAGTGAGCTTGAACTCGCTCATGGCCGCCGTCGATCAGTCGCGGTGGAGAAAGAAAAAAAGAATTTGATTATTTTTTTTAACATGAGATAAAATCATGAAATTCAAATTATTTTTCAAATAAGACCCAAACAACAGAAAATACTTTCGCTCACATGTTAGCAAATAATTTTTTCTGGAAATCATATCCTTTTTAAAAAGAGTTTTCCCTTAATCAAACTTCAATTGGAAAAAAATTATTTTCATTTACGGGAACAACTATTTTCTTGGCAGGAAGACATACGTGCGCATCCGCGTCCCCTCCCCCTCCCCACTAGATCATCAAACCATTGCACGCAAATATCTATCGATACGCCAAATCAAAGTTCGTTCGTTTCTAGAAGATTCCTCCCCTCAAATTCTGTGTCGTCTCCTACCTCTGACCGGAACCGATTCAATCAATTCAATTTCTTGATCGTGCATCGTTTCTAGGGTTTTCAACTCGCCGGAAAACTGAGCAGGAAACGAGAGACTGATCATGGATTGGGGGAACGTGACCGCGGAGGATCTTATGGACGCCCTTCGCGAGGTGGACTGGTCGTTGCCGCCTCGCCCCTTGCCCGAGTTCTTCTCCAGGTTCACCGTCCCGAGATCTCACGCCAAGTGGAGCAGCCGGCTCAAATGCAACCTCTACTAGTACGATATCCTTCTCTTATCTTCGTTGAACCTGTAAAACCTTTGTTTGCTCTTATCATGAGTTCATCGCCGTGAAACAGGGGGGCGGATCTGACGTAGTGTGTTCAGGCGACGAAATTGAAGTGCTCTTGATGGAGATTGTGTTGATTATGAAATGAACTGATTCGTACCGGTTGAATTTTGCGCACGGCCTTATTGTTCCGAACTTTGAGGAGATTGAGTGGGGAAATTCAGAGAATCTTAGTTATGCTTAATTTTGAATTACTAGATTTCTTCTTTTTCGGTTTTGTTCTAGCTGGAAATGCGATTTTGAGCATTATTGGATTGGTTGCTAATAATTCAGATCACCTCTTATTCGCAAGGTAAATTGCAAAATCTCACTAATTGTAGAGTAGCTGAAACTGACTAGGGAAGTGATTGGGAATCTGCCACTCTGTTCCCTTGACCAATGCTTGTGATTATAAGCTTTGGAGATAGATAGCATGTTCAGCATAACATTGTTTCATGCCACACAATTCATTGATGATGAAGTAGCTGATAGTGACGAGAAAAATGGAAGCTGGGTGAAGTTCAGCTACTATTTGTCGCCTATGTATCGCAGAGAGAGGTCCATTTATATATAAAGGAGGTGGAGCGCCTGTGATCTGGTAACTGTTGGGAACATGTACTATGTAACAAAATGCTGACAAATTATGCAATGTGATATTTGAGCGATAGTTAAATTCAAACCTCCATTGTCCTTTTAATGGGTTTTTCTATGGAATTGGCAATTTCCTATCTAATTACTGGTAAAATATTTTGTACTTGCAGCTATAGGACAAACTACTTCATCATGATCGTTGTCATTCTTGGTAAGTAACTGTAAGAAGGAAGATTTCTATCCTGTTTTGACAATGGAGAAGGTAGAACTATCTCCTTTTTTCTAATTTTCGCCTATTATTGTATCGACTGCAGCACTTGGTTTTCTTAGGAGGCCACTTGCTATTGTTGCAGCTCTTTTGACAACCCTTAGCATCGCATTTCTCAATGATAGGTTACGGTTCTCTCTCTCTCTCTCTCTCTCTCTCTCTCTCTCTCTCTCTCTCTCTCTCACACACACACACACACACACACACACACACACACACACACACACCCACCCACCCGCACATACACACATCTGGTGGAGAATAGTCATATTAGTGAAAAGCATCTTTTACATGATTATTTGATCTATATAACATACAACTGCATATGTTTTGAAATACTAGAGAACTTAGCAGTTTGTGTTTTATATTTCCTTGTCCAAGGTCAATGGTGAATGTAAACTACATGAATCTTTATTGCCATACTCTGTCCACTGTGCCAATTTTGTCTCTAGCATTGCCTGTTGATGTCACCAATGGTTGTTACTGCAGTTTTGCAGGCACTTTTAGCGAGAAGGTGGCAAGGAGTGTTAGGCAGTTTTCTCCACATTTAGCTGCCAAGATGAGGCCATCTCTCACGTAAGTTTGGGGTCTCATATGTTCCTTAAAATTCCATTTTTTTTTCCCAATGATTAGCATTTTTAACGTTGTACTCCCCAGCAGACCTGTTATCCGTGGGCGTCCATCAGCTAAAAGGGCAGTCCACATATGTGGTAGGCCACGTTGGGTTTTTGTGTTGATATTCTCTGCTGGTAAATCCCAAACTTGCCATTGCTGTTGCATAAATTTCTGAATTTTATCTTCTCCATATCGTGCAAGCCATTAATGAGTGGGTCTTTTCCTTCTCTATCCTTGCACAGTTTCGCTTGTCCTGTGGTTCATCTCCTGTGGTCTTTTAACAGTCCTTTGGGCACTTGTCATTGGACTTTCTGGTACAAGTTTTGCTTAGTTCAATTTAGTTGTTCTTGTACTTTGCAATTTATCTAATATGCCTCTCCATGTCTGCTTGCTCTCTCAGCCACTCTTCTCCATGCAAGTTTTAGAACACCAAACTTGAAAGCTCGCCTGAATACATTCCGTGAGGAATTTCGTGCTGTTTGGCGTAATTACAGTGAGCTGTAGGGTATCTCCAGCTTTGAAATGAGTAGATTCTCTGGGTAAGTTTCTTATGCTTGTTTTATATTGTCTTCGATGTTTAGATAGACCATCTTTCTGTCTTTAGGGAAAATTGAATTCTCAATCATCCTTCTACCATAGAATAGCACTATCAACTTTTGGGAAAATTGCACCACAAATCCTAAACTTAGTATAGGAAATGCGATTAAGTTGCTATGATTATGAGTGACATAGATTTCAAAAGATTATAATTAAGTCCTGGATTTGTTGAAATAAGTGACATGAGGACAATTTCAAGTACTATTCATTGAAAGGACTTGATTGCACTTTGGAAAAAGGTTAGGACTTAATTAAATGAATTGATAGGTTTAGTACTTGATTCCATTTTGTACACAAAGTTTAGACTTCTGGCGCACTTTTCATGTCAAATTCCTTGTAATGCATGTGTCTGTGGTCTTCACGTGCTCAAAGATCGTTTCCTGGTCGTTAATGGGAAAAATGTCTTTGAAGAGATTGAACATTGTCCATCTTCAGAGAGTATACTGTGAGATTTTGACTGTTGCAATGAGAAAATTGTATATGCTGTTACTTTTGTGTGGTCAGCACGATAATTTCTGTGATGCTGCTTGCCCATACAGAGGTGGCTAAATTTATATCATGTTATTTCTGGACTGGATTCCTGGAGGTGGATGCTGGTTTGACTAGCTAGGCACTCCCCTTATGGGAACACTTCTTTCGAAAAGATTATGACATCAACCAATGTGAATTACATAGCACACCATGGAATGGTGAAGATGCTGAAATTCTTTTCTTGTGGTAGCATCTAGACGCAAGGTTATCATATAAAATACCAAAACTTGAATGAAGAGAAAAATTGGATTTTTAGGGAACAATAAGGAAGAAGGGATGGCTCGAGTAAAGAAGGTTTGCTGATAAGGATGCTATGAAATATTGCGAAAGAAAGGAGCAGAATGAGACCTTTACTTAAGGCTCAGCAAAAGCTGCAATCAAAAGTTCTTTTAGAGGTTGACATGTGTCTTAACTCTAGCATAGCTTAACGGCTACAAGAATAACATTGCAATGCACATCATGAATTCAGGGCATGACCTTTTCGAAATAGGAGAAGCACAGTTTTATTGGACATAGGGAGCATCTGTGTAGTTTTATTAGACATTGGAATTGAGTAACTACAATATAAGCAGCATTGTTGTTTGGTGGATCAGAAAATTCAAGGAGCTCTAATTTCAAAGAGTTATGGCTAAATTTTGAGTTTTATGGTTTAGATGCAGATTGAGCAAAATGTGACCTGATTCGAGTGCTTAACTAAACCACCTTTTATTGGGGGGAAATGAGGGTGACCTCTGTCATAAATGAGATTAGGTATGAAGGCGATGGCTACATTTCAAAACAAATTTTCATTTTTCCACGAGGAAAATATGTCGTGCTGGACCTATGTACCATTAGATATATTCTTAATGGTAGAGATTATATGATTTGATTCAGCATGTGCTTGTTTCATTGAAAGTATATGTTTGGAAACTGTTTTCATTGATTTTTGGTGTTTGGCAAACATTGTCAATGAATTCTTGGCGGTATAAAAGTCAGAAAATGAAGTCTCCTACTAGAAAAGAGGAATTCTTTTTCTTTTTAAGTAAAAAGAGCTAAATCTGGTGTTAATCTGGTAAGGATGAGGACTGGTGCACCAATTCTAAGGCAAGCGATCTCTCTCTCTCTCTCTCATGCACTGCCTTCAAATTTGCTGTATGCCTTCACAAAAGAACTTACATGTTTTTAATAAAGATGGCAAATAATCATGAGAGCCCTTATTTGGCTTTTCTGCCCTGATCATTAATTAGCAATGCCGAGAAGCTGAGATTTGGAAAAGTCTGCAATGGATTGTTTCCTTGTTTCAAATTGGTTCACAATGTTTAGAAGCGGATGTTAAAATGACAATGCTTCTTACCTGTTTCAGCTTACTCAAAGTCAGGCTAGTGTGTTGACTCCGATTGTTTCTTATTTAGGTGTTTACCCCAAGGCCTGAAGCTTATTGATGTTATAGTTGCAAGTTCGGATGACTGCTGCCGAGACAAGCATGGTGAAATAAGTTATTTCTTGGACCGGGATCCCTGGGTGAAGGCCATATAAATCTCCGCTGATTCTCCGAAGGCGTAAAGTGTTGAAAGCATAGTATTCAGCTTTTCATTTCCTGGTCAGCAAAGGCAGAAGATCATATACGGGCCACCATGAAGAACTCTGGCTGACCTGATGGCTCATTTACCTTCTGAAATCGTTTTCCTTTAGGAGACACGTAACCCTGTTTGCATAACGAACAGATAGGTTTAAAAAAAGAAAAAGAGAGAGAGAAATATGTTACGATTATTCGCAACTTGAGATGGCACAACCTGTCTGTATCTCTGGGAAGCTAATTGGAGGAGATTTTCTTGAGCCTTATGCTGTGAAACAAGTTGGCGTCCCGACATTCACGGTTGTGAAAAAGTACGGTATTCTTTCTGTCCCGCTGAGTGTCTGGTCCGCCACTTATTTTTCCTTACATAATCAAGTTCTGGGGCTTTCTTCATCTACATCTACAGTTAACTCATTCGTTCGATTGCTACTAGTAATACCATCAAAATTGCGGACGTGACATTACATATGAAACGCGATGGATATGTGATGTACTAGTAATCAAGTTCTCTTTTAGGTTCCCTTTTTGCCCTCCTTTCCAGCTTTCTCGCTTTCTAATTGGTTCCACATCTGCATCGTGCGTCCGTACTGTGCCAGGTTGCGGATATCGTAATGGGACTAATTAGGATTGACCAAAGAATTTGATTGTGCAAATACTTAAAATTGGAGAACTTGATAAAATGAAATATTAGCGGCAGGGGTGTATTTATAATAAAATTGAAACGAATATAAAAGGTTTAAAACTCAATTGGCAAAAAAAGGATTAAGACTGAATTGACACATTTGCAAAAAGTTTAGGTTTTTTTTTTTTAAATCTATAAATATTTAGAACCATTTCCTTTCCAACTAATGAAATATTAGTAGCGGGGGAGTATCTGCCATCTTAGGAAGAATAATGTCACGCAAGGGCACGGACTGGTCCCATGTTACGTTGGCCTCTTTTAAGGCTTGCACCATGTGCGTCTCTTTTTCTTCTCTCTCTCTCTCTCTCTCTCGCCTATGATATCGGGAAAAATGTTGGTTGCTAAGAATCACTGGCTCGATCGTCTCCCTACCATAAGTGTTTTGAGATTGGTCAAGAGAGGAAGGTCATAAGAAGGTCAAACATGGATGGCTTGTTGGAGAGGACATAGGCTCTTGCATCGGCATGGGGAGTCATACTGATACTGGGTCTCATCGAATGTTGCCTCAGCACCATCCCTCACCACCACGGCGACAAAACTGACGATTGTGCTGGTTGTAGTAGCGATATTGGTGTATGATGTGTGCTCATTCTCATTATTATTATTATTATTATTATTATTATTATTATTATTCTTTTCCTTTTGAAGAAAAAGAAAAAGAAGAATAATAATAGACCGGTCCAACTTCGTATAAGATCTCTTTCCTCCATAAAAGTGGGGTGCCCCTTGTAGCCCAAATCCATTAGAGAAGCTTCATTATTTAAACTCATTTTCTATCTCTCTTTTAATTTCTTCTAACCTATATAGGACTATCTCATTCATCTTCTATGGGTGTGACGCCTAAAATCCCAACAATTGCCGGTCTTCATCTTCTTGGGTTGATCCTCGATGTTGTATATCAGTCTTGATATGCCCGGTCTTGCTAAAACTGGATAGATATTAATTTCGCTGCATACTGTTCATTATTGTAGAAATGCGAACTTAAGATGTCTAGTTGACAATAAGGTCTTCGTTTGATGCTGATTCATGTTTATTGGGCCGTTTCCAGGCTTCTGTCCCCTTAAAAGCCAATAAAAGCTGTTGCCCCACTGGGCTTCAACCATGATTATAATTAACAAGCGATTGAAATTCTCTCTACTTGGGAGTAATTTTACGGGGTGGAGTTACCCTATAGGACTAAGCGACCCTATGCTTCATGGAATTTATCCAAAGCCGTAGCCCTCAACCCTCCCCCTCGACTAAAGAGGCTGCAACCGACCTCGAGGTTGGCAACTTCCAATCTGAGGTTGCAAGCCTTAGATAGGTGATCAGTAGTGTCGGATGGTGTTTGCTCTAACATAGAGAGAGAGAGGGGGGTGGAATGCGCTTTGACGGTGCCGGAAAAATAATACTACCTAAATGGCTTCGTTTAAAATATTTCGGCGTTTGAATTGCTTAGAAAAATGAGTGAATAAATAATATTTTCCAACTAAAACTTGAAGTGAGGAAAATGATTTTCATTTTAAAAAATTAGCAATTATTTTTCATAAAATGACTAGATATTGGCACTTGGATTAGAAATTCTGCACTTGGGCATGGAACGCCAAGGTCATTACCTAGGCTCTTTGCAACTCAGCTAGGTCCCCATCACCTAGGTCCAAATACATCGAGGCCAGGCTTGGGACCTCGACACCTTGACCTTGGTCCATCTAGGTAGCGCCCGATACCTTGATCGCCGCGCTTGGATCCATCGAGGTCAGGCTTGGGTCCTTAGTACCCGTGCCTATGTCTAATTAGGCTATGCCTCAAATCCCCCAGTACCCATGCTCGAGTCCCTACTTTCTGAGCCTAGGGTCGGGACTCCCATGCATGTTATGGAGTCCCTGGCGCTAGTGCCCCAATCCATCAATACCAGCCTAGCCTTGATGGACTCGGCCATGGTGTCGCGACCCGAAAATAAGTTGCGAGTAAACAGATTATTAGGTTAATTAGATTAACTAACCTAACGCGGACCCTCCAAAGTCCTACTGAATCGCAACTTTGGTCTTTTGTTCAAATGATTTTAGAGTTTGGAGTCGCCACTAATTGTTTTTGGTAGGTCGATTAGAAACCTAAATAAAGTATCGGAAGAAATACTTTATTCCTGCGAACCAGAGATTATGAGTTCGGGGACTTGGTTACGCTAGATCACTCTAGCGCCCTTTCGGTACCATTTTATTTCATGAAAACTCATTTGGGATAATTGGGAAAATTTTGGATCAAACTGACTAGAGGGGTAAAATGGTAATTTTTAAAGGATTAGGGGGTGAAAACGGGTCAAACCAGTTGAATGTGGTCATTCCTTATTTTCCACAATTTCTGAGATTTATTTCGGAATTTTCCGAGACCAATTGCCCATAAGGGGAAAAATCATCATTTCGAAAAGATTACGAAGAGAATTCATCAAAAATAGGATTGGCCAGTTGAAATGGCCCCATCACTTAATTTTTGAGATTTTTCTGAATCTTTTGGGACAATTTGCCCATAAAGGGAAAAATTGTCATTTTGAGAGGACCGGAAAGGAAATTTACCAAAAATAGGATTGACCAGTCGAAATGGCCCGTTTCCTGATTTTTGAGGTTTTTCTGAATTTTTCAGGATTTTTGGAGACGATTTGCCCATAAGGGGTAAAATCGTTATTTTGAAAAGATTGGAATGGAGATCCACCAAAAATAGGATTGGACAGTCGAAATGACTCGTTTCCTAATTTCTGAGATTGGAGACGATTTCCCCATAAGGGGCAAAATCATCATTTTGGAAAAATTGGAAAGGAAATTCATCAAAATTAGGATTGGTCAGTCGAAATGACCCGTTTTCTAATTTCTGAGATTTTTCTGAAATTTTTTTTAATTGAATTTTTTTTATGATTTTTACGAATTTTTTAATTCATTATTATTATTATTATTATTATTATTATTATTATTATTATATAAGATGATTCGGGTCAGGCTAGAGAACCCACCTGATCAGACATGAACTCAGGCCTTCAGCCAAGGTGCACGCACGGATTGGGCTCAGGTGTGAGCCCAATCCGTGGGCTAAAAACTGAAACAAAAGGGCCACATTCTATTTCCTTTAAATTTCTGTGGGGCCCAATTCTAATTTTAATAAGACCAGCCCATAAGGTTAAGAGATCTAGCCCCTACCTGCATCCAAATGGCCTCTTCTCACTATCCACGTTTTTCTATCCTTTTTTTTTAATTTTCACCCTTTTTACTTTTTTTTTCTTTCTTCCTTTATATATATATATATATATATATCAGATGCTGACCTAACGCTCTACCATAATACGTTACTTTGTAACAAAATTGCTCTTTGCCCAACTGTTCCAGAGGCAAGATGCATGAGGGCACATATGAAACTAGCACACATCAATGCAAAAACAATGTGAAGAGATTGAAGAAACCTACCTGCTCTGGGGGTGCGTTCCCTCTCGTGTGAAGTGGTTCTGAACTAATAAGGCTTGTGAACCCAATTCGCGTGCACTTGGGCGGGCAATAGCTTGCTCAAAAGAATTGTACTTTCGAGTGAAAGATTGTTGCAAGATCAGTCCCCAGATAGAAGTGCAGATGTACGTGTATGCTGCCCAACTTCTTCTATGCATTACTTTGATCTGCTCAACATCCGCAAACGAGGGGTTTCGTACCTCACATAATCTCGGTTTTGAATTTTTCGTTGGCCGACACATCCCCATTTCAAACCCAAAATGGTTCCTCCTCCACATCCTATCAAGCCATAAAACTTCCAACATGATTAACCCATATCCATCCACGTGATCACCATCTTCATCGTTCATCCTCGATTCCATCACCACCTTGCACGTGCTCCCTAGTGTCCCCTGCTCCAGCATCTCCACCGATGCCTTTAGCAATTGTTGAATAATCGATGCCTCTCACTCTAGTCAATCCATGCATCCCATCCAAATCATAGGTGCTTACACTAGCAAATTGCCGTGAACCTTGTGAAAACAAACGAAATGAAGCCGCTACATTTTCATCGGCACCTTCATTGGGGCAAACCTGTGGCAACCCCATTGCTAAAATCTGATTCGCTTACACCTTATTCCTTGGAATAACTACATATGCTTGCCTTTCCCCTATTAGTCCTTCGTCCCAAACTCCTACATGCAGTTTTGACCTTACCTAGGCGACTAAACTGTCTCCTCTTACCAATAATTTCTTACCTTAGACACAAGTAAATAGCCATCAACAAACATTAGAGTCTCCAATCACATCAACACCATTACACATATATGCCCATAAATCAGACGATTCAAAGGACAAGTTGTGAAAAGTACCGCACTGATCTAAAAAGAACCCATACTCATGTATCTACAACAGGCATCCACATTTCAACCAGATTCCCACTGTAAGAATGGATATAGAGACATAAGCATGTACTAAGCATCCATTAGAATCCATCTCGCGATGGCATTTGATATATGTTCCAACAGGGAATGCAGGGCCTCTGCTTCATATTGGATCTGAACATTAACTCCAACAACTGAGACCAAAAGCACCGATAATGTGAGTGGCGACGGAGTAATCCGGAAGACAAGTCATGTTGTCCACCCATCCATTTTGGAAAAAGTTATCGTCCCTAGGACGTTGGCATCGGCAACGATCGGTCCGGGGAAATTTTTTTTTCGATCAGGCTACGAACTCTCCTATATTGATCGCTACGATAATCAGCATGATCGTAAACCAGAGAATGGCTCTAGTAGCTCGGGCTGTTATACCCTGCCACTTCGTCGGCAGGCTCATTCTAGCCATGTCAACCAAAGGATTTTCCAGCGATTCTACCAAGGCGCATCGCGACGTTGTTTCCCTAACTTTCGAGTAAGATTTTCTCACTCACGGTGCCTTCGACCACGGAGTTGTGGACGTTGATCCCCACCGTGATATCATCCATGAGCATACTTCCTTCCGCTTTTCAAACCTTCGACCGGAAAACCGAGATCGAACCGGACGTACCGGGACATACACATCGCAGGAGGATCGAAGGAACTGCCGAGCTCCGAAACGTCAAACTCAACTACTCGTCACGACGAGAAGTTTCCGTCTTGAAGAAGTTCACGTTCAGAACAGAAGTTGGGATGAAGGTGGTCGAAGGAAACCTACCCCCTGGAGTTGATGAGGATTAAGAGGATCTAGTGAGAGAAACCAGACGAGGAGGACGGCCGTTCTCACAGACCCCCTGTTCTGCTGCCCTTTCCTTTGTTTTATCCAGTCGAAGGTTCAGCCTGGCTTCCGACGATCAAGGAGCTGCCTTTTCATTCAGCTAGGGAGGTCATCGTTTTGCCAGAAGTTCAGGATAGGAACCAGGCATCCAAAGGCTTGTGGATGATGATGGAGAAGATGACGATGGAGTTGATGTGGGATCCAGTGGTAAGCATAACGTCGAGTTGATCCGAGGAGGTTTTGCCGATGAAATTGTGCATGGTGGACGAGACCGAGATGGCTGTAGAGTTGTGGATGGTCAGGTGACCTACTTGGTTGGCGCCCAAGAGCCTCCGCCATCAGGTCATGCATGGTGCCATGACAAAAGTGACCGATGAGGAGAAACCCGTTCCTACGATCTCGCCAGTCGTGGGAACAGCATCCAACTTCTCCTGTGTGAACTCAAGTTCAACATCTCCGTTCAAGATGGAGAAGCTCCAACCTCTCCCCCGATGAAGTCCCTGGTCAACGCCTTCAAGACCAGATCGTTCGCGACGCAGCGGTCGGCATCACTTTTAGTTCGCGCCGCAGCTTCTCTAACCAGTCGTGAACTCTCCATGCATTCGTCCGTTGAGCCCGCTAAAATGGCCGAGAAGCCTCCCCTTCCAGCCTCAGGTTTCTCCTTCGCGGCTGATGCTTGATGATCGCAATGAGAGGCCAGAGCCTTTTTTCCTCCCTAGCTTCCTAGGTGAGATGAAAGTCCCCCGTTTTTTTAAGCTACCGAGCCTCTCGAAAGAGAAGAAGGATGATCTCCCAGCGGACCCCCGCTGTGGGCGATTCCCCCCGTCGTTTTTTTTAGCCTCTTCCTTTTTTGATTGAGGACCTCCCTTTCTTCCTAAGTGGGAGACCCTTTTAAGTGCTCTTGCTTTTGTCAACTCTCTCTTTTTCTTCGTATCAAGTGTCCATGTCGTTTTCTTTTCTTCTTTTCCACCGAAAGCCTCTTGTCTGTTTGATATGCTGCCCTCTTTGTTTATTCTCTCTTCAAAATCATGGCGTGAAGACCTCCTTCTCATTTTCGCAGAGTACTCCACAGGTGGCCCCCTCTTTTGCTGAATCATTGCCCCACTATTCTTGCCAATAGTTTCTAACTTCGTGGAGAGTCTTTCTCCTGCGAGTTGAGTGTCTTCGGGCCTTTGGTGATGATGGTGGCAAATAACTTCCAGCCTCCCCATCATGGTGTCTTTTCTTTTTGTCAATCCTCTTGCTTTACCAACTGATTTCCTGAAGAGGACTCGAGCTGTTCCTTCCCACGTATTTTCTGGATTTCTTCCTTCGAATATCTAGGAACCATTCTGTTTTGACTTCCAGGACTGGCAGTTAGTGCTCACTCACAAGGTCTTGAAATTCTCGGCAAGATGTCATCAACTGATGGTATGGGCCGGCATTTGTAAATTGTCCAGGTGACATTAACAAAATAGAGTTAAATGTTAGAAGGAAGTCAACTCGATGCGTAAAAAGCAAAACGGTTTTTCCGGGGTAAAGCTCCCATGACCTGTGGTTTAAACTCCACTGTGTTTTGCCCACCTTTCACAGTCACCGGTTCATTGGCAAGCACACTTTCAAGATGGTCAAAAAGTCCCTTAGCCTGGCACGCTCCGAGGTCTGGATCTATATCTTCATAGGACTAAACAAGGGCGGTCCCTTTGTTTTCAAAGGTCGAGCCATCGATTGTCTCGGTGTAAAGGTTCATAACTGGTTCTGCAATCTGTTTCCAGCTACAATAAGCGATCGGTACACACGTCTCCCAAGCTACATCTCGGTTCATCTTCAAGAAGTAACCGTGCTCAGTGGCTATTCCTGATCTTCTACAAAAGGGGCGAACCACTCAACTAGCGTCTCCCTGCCTCTAGCACTAACAATAATGCCATGTTGTTCTTGGTCTCAACCGAGACCATTTAGGAACTCAATCGATTTCTGGGTTGCATTCTTGTCCATGGAACCTTGGGGCATCAAAGTACCATCATAGTCAAACGTTTCCAACGGGTAGGAAAGACATGCATTTCGCCCATCCTTGAAGAGTGCATAACCAAATACCCTTTGTACACAAATTTTCTCCACGCAATCTTCAGGTTCCAACTTAATCAGCTTGAGGTAACCACTTGTTTGTGACAATCCTTCAACGATCTGATCTGGCTCCGATAAGTCTCCTTCAACCACATGCACCCAACGGGGCCGTCCTTGTATTGTCTCTAAAATCTCCGTCCCTTAAGATTAGCAAACCCATGGTGATATGTAGTGGTGAAGTGGTTTTCGATCACACTAGTGTAAACACCCTACTAATTAACGCCAATAGGGAGTGGACATTTTAAGCCCGTCTAATAATCATCTAAAAGACAATGGACCCATAGCAATCCCACCATGCTAAAATAACCAAGCACCTTTAACACATTGCTCCCACCACTGTAATCGCACCTATCTGTGGTCATGGATTGTTTAAGGCCTTCCTTTTCCTGACCCAGGATCCGAATGATTATGCACTTCTCCATAAGTGCTTGCAACTAATTGAGCACACTATATACATTCGAAGCTTGATCATACTACTTCAATCATGCAATCTCTTATACAGTCTTGTTCTTCATCTTCACTCTATACTGGTAAAAGCTTTAAAACTGGTAAACAGACTCACCCATTGTGTCCCACAATTGCTGATTTGGGCAACTGCATAATCACAACTCCATGCAAGACTATATGAAAGAGACTACGATAGTTATCCCAAGAATTAATCTGTTATTTTAACATTGGAGTAATTGGACCAAAATGAAATACGAGGCACTAGAGGACAACGTCATGACTCTGGAAATGTAAAAATTGAAAACTACAGAGCTAAAACGAATTTTTTTATAATAAATTTTTTTAATTTAAATTTTTTTAATTAATCTGAAAATGAGACTAACAAAGTAATTCTCGATTCCGGATTAATTTTTGCTGATTTGCTTTGGCTAAAATGAAGAGAAATTTTTTAAAAAAATACTGACTATTTATTCATATTTTTATGGCTCAAATGTTTTTTTTTTATTAATTTTCAAGCATATTTTCTATTTTCTAAAAATAAAATAAAATAATAAAAAAATGCGAAAAATATGAAAAATATTTTTTGGTCAAAATTGGTTCTCTAGGCTTGGCCAAGGTTTCCAAAGTTGATTTTTTAATTTTATAAATTTTTATGAATTTTCTATTAATTTTAAAAGAGAAAAAGTGATTGAAAGTCAGGTGTCAACAGCTGCCCCTCTTTGAAAAGAAGCTCGGTAGAGGTTCATTTCAAAGACGAGATGTCACCTGAATCTTAATCGATTCAACACAATGAAATAAAAAGAATCATGACATTTGACCTCCAATACCCCTCTTTGCAAATTTCGATCCAGACCGATTTGAAGAGGCTCCTAGAAGGTGAGGGAGAGACAGAGAGGAGAGTTTACCTAACACTTACCTGCCCGTCATCTGGCCGTTGCCTGACATGAATGCTCTTTGAACAGATACCCGAAGATTCATTATGAGGATACTCCGGGGAAGTTGAGTTTTGACCCGTATGGTAGGCCGACCCATTGTAGAGTTCCTAATGAAAGGACTCAATTGGTGGTCTATCCTATTAAGAGGATTCGCCTGCATTTTGACCCGTATGGTGGGCCGTACCATGATAGAATTCCTAATGAAAGGATTCTAGTGGCGATCTATCCTATTTAAAGGATTCGCCTGCATTTTGACCCGTATGGTAGGTCATACCATGATAGAATCCTGATGAATGGATTCTACTGAGCGGTTTACCTGATATGGGTTCACCGTATAAAATGCCTGTAAGAAGGACTTTGTGCCTGTAAGAAGGACTTTGTGCCTGTAGGAAGGACTTTGTGTATGTAGAAAGGATTTGGTGCCTTGTAAGGACTTTTGAAAATGGACTGTTCCGTATTGGGGTTCCCAATGGAAGGGCTCCAGAGACAACATACCCCACTGAAAGAGCTCCTCTATGTGGTGCTTGCAACTCAGGGATTGAAAATGGACCGTTCCGTATCGGGATTTCCAATGGAAGGGCTCCAGAGATAGCATACCCTACAAAGAGGGCTCATTTATGTGGCGCCTGCAACTCAGGACTTGAAAATGGACCGTTCCGTATTGGGGTTTCCAATGGAAAAGCTCCAGAGATAGCATACCCTAGAAAAAGGGCTGGTTTATGTGGTGCATGTAATTCAGGACTTGAAAGTGGACCGTTCCGTATTGGGGTTTCCAATGAAAGAGCTCCATGACTCGTTTATATGGTGCCTGCAAGCAGGACTAGAAGATGGACCGTTCCGTATTGGGGTTTCCAATGGAAGGGCTCCAGAGATAGCGTACCCTAGAAAAAGGGCTGACTCATGTGGTGCCTGCAATTCAGGACTTGAAAGATGGGCCGTTCCATATTGGGATTTCCAATGGAAGAGCTCCATGACTTGTCTATATGATGCCTGCAAGCAGGACTAGAAGATGGACCATTCCGTATTGGGATTTCCAATGGCAAAAAGGGTTCGTTTATATGGTGCATGTAACTCAAGACTTGAGAGATGGACCATCCTTGAAGGGTGCTATTCTAGGATCTGGGGAGACTAAAAATCCTGTAGAACCTCAAACCTGATTTAACTTACGATGAAGGGTGCCATTTTAGGATATGGGGAGACTAGGAATCTTGTAGAAGCTCAAACTCGATTTAATTTCTCCTGTCGCTTTAGGAATAAGCCAAAGAGGCAGAGATCAAGAACACGAGAACAGGTCGATCATGAACTAATGAAGGTCTCATGAGAACATGTTGTTCATGAGTCAAAAGGGTTTAGAAGACTTACCTGGGTCTTCTGAGTTAATGACCAAGGCATAAACAGGCTGATTGTTTCATGCATGCTTGTTCACTGAAGGACCATATATGCCGCATTGGATTTGAGCACCCTGACAATCGTTAGAATTCATTCCCTTGAAAGGTTCAGGTTGAAGATATATTTACCTGAGGATTTTGAAGAAATGCATGATGGTTTCTTGGCAATTAGGCATGTTCATTCAATAATTGCCGAATGGATTTCGAGACCTTGGAAGGTAACTCGAACATCAGGAACGTGTTACCTGTCAGGTAGTGTCAGAGGTAATATGTGCAAGTATTTGGATCAATGAGTTCATCGATTCATGCAAAACTATTCAGCTAAGCTTGCAATGATTAGAAGCAGTCTGTGTAATAACTCACGATGCAAGCTATCAACATGTGGATCATGCAACACTATTCTGTCAGGCTTGCATTACCAATTCTGTTTAAGGAGGTTATCATAGTATGAACACATCGAATGTGATCTGAATGGAAAACTTTAGTTCGAAAGGGCTTTCTCTCACTCTCGAGAAAGGCTGTTTATCCTGATTGCAGGATTGAAAGAAATCACTCAATCTTACCATTATTGCATTCTGTAAGAGTCTGAGTAATCTTGCAATTGGTACAATCGAGCCGATTTGGAGGACTTGATTAGGACCATAATGTAGGCTGGGTCAAAGGCTTACCAAAGGGGACTCTTTTGAGTCAAGGTCATTGACAAAAGGTCTTCATCATCTGCTCCGCGTTTACAAGTCAAGAATCCTGCAAAAATGAGAGAGAAATAGTTTTGCTCGTACCTTTTCGAGCGATGCTTATAATCATTCAACCCTACGTTAACTCAAGCGCCTTAATCAAAAAAGACTTTCTCGAGTTATAACGTAGGTTGGGATTGGGGATCAAGAAAATAAAAAGCTTATTTTGGCCCAGAAAATATATGAGGTGGGTTTAACGTTGGTGATCATCGCATCTTCACCACTAGTTTCGACCTTTTAGAATAGTCTTCAACGGACACCATCGATGTATGAGAAATGTGTCAACTTCTGCTGATATCATTGTCGCTCCCGCACGGTGTAAACTTCAACTGAGTATATTTTATAATTTGACTCCTTCGAAGAGTTTTCTTCCTCAACTAGATCCCATTGGGGATTTACAAAAAGAGACTATATGTCTTCACTGTAACATTCAATGAACATTCATTTGAATGGGCATTGGTCTTGTTTTTGATTGGCGCTTTGCTTTTTCATGCCCGGGATTGACTTTTTTCTTCTTTTCTCCCTTCTCTCTCTTTTTTTTAGAAAAATGAATTTGCAAAGATTGTACCATTATACACATGCATATCAAAGATCTCACTTGAATCGGGAATTCTTTGTAGACCCATTTCTTTTGAGCTTTTTTGCTTTGAGGTGGGGCCATCTTCATCATAGAATGGGCAATGATCACCAACGGGGTTTTAAGACACGAATATGCAGGCTCAATTGGGCAATGGATATGAGTGTATTGGATAGGGAAACGAATGCTTTTCGTCATCTAAGACATTTGAATTATCGTGCGAGATTGAAAGTAAAGAATCATTCGAAAATTGATGTTAGTTTGAGCAAGAAAATTTTAACCATTTACCTCGCGCTATTGCTGGAACTACCTCCATCTGGCCCTGATATGAGATGGTTCTTGACAGGGGTTACGAAATGAAACCATCGCTCGAATGGGTTTATCAATGGTCACCTGTAGTGTTTAGGATATAGAAATGAACGCCTCTTTCCTTTCGACTATCGTACCTTTTGCGAGAAAACCCATTACCTTGGGGAATGTAGAACTTATTTTGCGTATGACTCACTATGGATGTAGGACGTGTATGGGAATGGATTGCCTTTCATCATCCTGTCATACCCAATTCTACACCTTTGATGCATCATGAGAAGTTTAGCCCCCAAGTCAGAATCAGCAAATTAAACACGCAGAAAAGCCATGCATAAATCATGGAATGTGCAAGCATAATACGGATGTGGTAATTTTCAAACGTCGTGCATGTTTATGAAATATGCAAGCATATCAAGAATGAAAAAATTTGGATTGCCCCTGGGCATGTGAGCAGAACGAGCAATACAGTTTTGAATTGTCGCTCGGGGGTGTCTTCTTCGATATGTTAAATGTTAGTATTAACACTTCCTGTTGAAAGAAAAGGAGACATGTTAGCCGATATTGGAAGGGATAAATTGGAAACGATACTGGTTTACCCTTCATCTTGAATGTTTTGCATGATCCCTTTATCAAGTTTATTGGGTCGAATTTGTGTCCGGTTTCCATTGGATACTTTGTCATTTGGGCCAAGGCTTAGAGATTGAACTTGGGTTGCTTCAAACCACTATCACTTCCCATGCCATCAGGTCTACATGGCCTTAAGCGTCCATGGAAGTTCTCTTTTAAGGGTTGATCTTCGAGATGACATGGTCTTGCACTGGGTAATTTTACGCTATGGTTCTTTTCAAGGCGATTTATAATTCCTGTTAAGAATGGAAGAGTAATTCAGAATTCGAGACGATCATGGGTAAATTGGAACGATACTAAATTACCCTTCTTTGAGATTGCTCGTGTCTTTTCCTCATGTTTTTATTTGCTTAAAGCCATCTATCCAGTGGTAATGTCCACGAATCGATTTGTCCCCAGTCTCGTTCAACAAGAGGACTTCGCATTCGAGTATGGTTGTGTTCTCAGGCCAGTCGCAAATCCTGAGAATAAAAGGGGTCTAATTTAAAATTGAAGCAATTGATGGTAAATTGAAACGATATGGAGTTACCCTTCGGGTCTTCGCGGACTTTCAGTCGTAATTAATTCATCGCGGGTTTAGTGAAATGGTGGATTCAAGCATTTAATAAGAGGAAGGCGGATTATTACTCCTTACTTTTATATAAATTACAAAAGTAGAAAAACACACCACGCAAGGAAATAAAACATATGCACGCATTGGTTCTGCTTCCTCTGTAGGCTCTCCCATGATCAGCTGGCTTCAGTATACATCGGCCGTGTTGAAGGTCCCGTGATTGGTGACTTCGAAGTACAGGCTCCGTATACCTATTAGAGCCCCAGTGCTTTATCGGCGTCAAACTGGTTGATCATGGCGGTGAGCTCGTCGTCAAAGCCACTCGATTGGTGGTGATACATCCCCTCTTCCTCGGGAGGTATGAATGTTGACTCCACAGGATTTGTCTTTTCGCCACTTCCCCTAACAGAACTTGATCCTGCTATAAACTGATCCAGCTCCCCTCTTAAATGGGCATTTTCGATCTTCAGATACTGCCTTTCATCAAGGGTGAGGAAGCTATTGCAGTTGGGGCAGTTGGCGGAGTCGAAGGCCTCCTTATAAATTTTATTCTCTGCTCTGAGTTTTTCATTTTCAGCTCTTAGAACCTCGACTTCTTGGCGATCATGTTGGGTCTTTACTCGGATTCGCCTGTTTTGAAACCAAAACTTGATTTGCCACGTGTCGCGACCCGAAAAAAATTAATTTAATTTTTTTTCAATCGGGTGAACGGATTATCAGGTTAATTGACTAACCTAATTCGGACCCTCCAAAGTCCTACCGAATCGCAACTTAAGTTCTTTTCATGCAAAAGATTTTTGATTTGGAGCCGCCACTAATCATTTTTGGTAGGTTAATTAGAAACCTAAATAAATCAGCGGGAGAACTAATTTATTTCTGCGAACCAGAGAAAATGGATTCGGGGACTTGATTACGCTAGATCATTATAACGCCCTTTCGGTACCATTTTATTTCATGAAAGCTCATTTGGGATGATTGGAAGAAGTTTGGGTCAAACTGACCAGAAGGATAAAACGGTTATTTTTCAAGGATCGGGAGGTGGAAACATCAAAAATAGGATTGGCCAGTCGAAAAAATTTTTTTAGGTGGATACGCGTAAATTAATGACAACACAAATACAAATGCGGTATGTGGATATGGAGACATACGAGTACGACATGACATAATCGAAATTTAAATCAATTCATTTGGGCAAGAAAATTCTCGAAGATTTAATGGTTAGGATTGTTACCTGATTTGACAGATTTGATTGTCGAATTCGGACCTCGTGTCACTTTATGGATCAAGATCGCGGCTCGAACGATGGGGATGAACTCGTGACTTGCGTTGATCGGTAGAGGAATTATGGATGGTAACATCTAGATTTAAACTCCCACCATCTTCAAGACTCTCTTTTGAAAAAAAGGATTCTCTCTCTTTTTTTTGATTTTTTCTTCCTTTCTAATTTTTTTTAATCTCTCAAAACTCTCTCAAACATCCAAAATTTTCTCTCCCCCTAAAAAATCTCTCTCAAACACTTCAAATTTTTTTTCTCCAAAGAATTCCCCCCATCCAAACTCTCTTCTTCCTCCTTTTATAACCCATTCATTTATCTTCCATTCTAATTTTTCCACTAACTCTTCTTCTTCAACATCTTCCATTCTCCATCTCTATCTCACATTCTAATTTCTCCACTAACTCTTCTTCTTCAACATCTTCCATTCTCCATCTCTATCTCACATTCTAATTTCTCCACTAACTCTTCTTCATCTCCATCTTCCCTTCTCCATATCTATCTCCCATTCTACTAACTCTTCTTCATCTCCATCTTCCCTTCTCTATTCTCATCTATTCTTCTCCATCTTCTCTTCTCCATCTCCTCCTCTCCATCTCCTCCTCTCCATCTCCTCTTCTTCATCTCCTCATCTCCATCTTCCATTCTCTATCTCCTCTTCTCCATCTTTCCTTCTCTATTCTAATTTCTCCACTAACTCTTCTTTTTATTATTTACAAAATAATCCCTCAAATGTTAAGTATTTGCACTCTAGTCCATGAGATTTTAAGTATTTGCAATTCAGTCCACGGAGAAATATTTCTTTAAGTCCAAATCTTCTCAAAATTTTCAACACATCTCCCCTATGCTTATTTCTTGCCGCAAAATTTAATTAAAGCCCTTGTGTAAAATTGAGTCATTCTGGGTATAATTGGGCCAAGATAAAAATTTAAAATATTAGAGAATAATGTCACAACTTCTAAAAGTGAAAAAATGAAAATAAATTGACTCAAATTAAATTTTTTAGGCTCGATTCGAGATTATGCTCGTGAAGAAATACACGACCCCGAATTGGGTTTTTTTTTTTAAATTTGTGATGGCCAACATGAAAAGGAATTTAAAAGAAAAATATTGACCATTTTTACATATTTTTTTGTGACCTCAAACGCCATTATTTATTAAATATTTTCCTAATTTCTAAAAATATATATATAATTCAAAAAATATGAAAAATTATTTTTTTGTTCAAAAATGGTTGCCTAGGCTTGGCTAGGGCTTCCAAAGTTGATTTTATAATTGTTTCAATTTTTATGGATTTTCTATTAATTTTCGAAAATAAAAAATGCTGAAAAATACCAAAAATATGAAAAATTATTTTTTAGTCAAAATTGATTCCCTAAGCTTGGCCAAGGTCCCCAAAATTGATTTTTCAATTTTACAAATTTTTATAGATTTTGTATTAATTTTAAAAGAGAAAACATGATTAAAAATCAGGTGTCAACAGCTGCCCCTCTTTGAAAGGAAGCTCGGTAGAGGTTCATTTCAAAGACGAGACGACACCTGAATCCTAATCGACTCAACACAAGGAGATAAAAAGATTCGTGACAATTGATCTCCAATACCCCACATTTGCAAGTTCTGATCCAGTTCCGGCTTGAGGAGGCTTCTATGAAGTGAGGGAGAGCTAGAGTGGAGAGGTTACCTGGCACTTACCTGCCCATCATATGGCCGTTGCCTGACATGAATGCACTTTGAATAGACACCCAAATGTTCACTCAGAGGATAATCCGAGGAGGATGAGCTCTGACCTGTATGGTAGGTCAACCCATGATAGAGTTCCTAGTGAAAGGAATCTATTGGCGATCTATCCTGTTTAGAGGATTCGCCTGCATTTTGACCCGTATGGTAGGTCAACTCATGATAGATTCCTAACGAAAGGATTCTACTTATTAAACTTTGATTGAAATTTGACCCGTATGGTAGGTCACCCCATGATAGATTCCTAATGGAAGGATTCTACTGATTGAAATTTGACCCGTATGGTAGGTCACCCCATGGTAGATTCCTAATGGAAGGATTCTACTGATTGAAATTTGACCCGTATGGTAGGCCACCCCATGGAAATGCCTGTAAGAAGGACTTTGGTGCCTGTAAGAAGGACTTTTGGTTGCCTGTAAGAAGGACTTTGGTGCCTGTAAGAAGGACTTTTGGTTGCCTGTAAGAAGGACTTTTGGGTGCCTGTAAGAAGGACTTGAAATGGACCATTCCGTATTGGGGTTTCCAATGGAGGGGTTCCAGAGATGGCATTTCGCCTAATTGGTGTCTGGTTTTCAGGACTTGAAGATGGACCATGCAGTATTGGGGTTTCCAATGGAAGGTTCCAGAGATGGCATTTCGCCTAATTGGTGCTTGCTTTTCAGGACTTGAAAATGAACCATTTCGTATCGAGGTTTCCGATAGAAGGGTTCTAGATATGACATTTCGCCTGATTGGTGCCCGCTTTTCAGGACTTTGAAGATGGACCGTTTCGTATTGGGGTTTCCAATGGAAGGTCTCCAGAGATGGCATTTCGCCTGAAGTTGAGGCCGTATTGCTTTCTTGCGCAGATGAGGTCTTTGAGAAATGAAGCTGTACCGCCTTCTGGTGCAGGTAAAGTCTTCGAAGATAGGAGGCCGTGCTGCATTTTTTGTGCAAGCGAGGCATGTTGAGATCAAGATCACGAGAGTTGGTCAATCATGATTTGATAAAGCTTGAGAACACGAGATTATATCAATCGTGAGCTGATGAAGACTTCATGAGCGCATGTTGATCATGAGTCGCAAGGGTTCAGAAGACTTACCTGGATCTTCTGAGTTAATGATCGAGGCATAGACAGACTGATTGTATCATGTCTGCTTGCTCACTGAATGACCTTATGTGCTGCAATAGATTTGAGCACCCAGACAATCATCAGAATTGGAAGGTTCAGGCTGAAGATATACTCACCTGAAAATGCTTGGCGAGTATTTGCCAACAGGGTTTGTTTGTTCAATAGCCCTTGGATGAATTTCGAGACCTCGGAGGGTAACTCGACTATCAGGAATGCACTACCTGTCAGACAGTGTCAGAGGTAACATGTGCAAGCATTTTTATCAATGAGTTCATCGGTTCATGCAAAACCATTCAGTTGAGTTTGCAATGATTAAAACTGTATGTGTATGCTCATAATGTGGATCATGTATGACTATTCTGTCGAGTTTGCATTTCCAATTCTGTCCAGGGAGGTTATCACGTTATGAATACCTCGAATGTAACCTGAATGGGGACCTCAGTCCGAAAGGGCTTTCTCTCACTCTCGAGAAAGGCTGTTTATCCTGATTGCAGGATTTGAAAAGAAATCACTCAACCTTACCATCATCGCATTCAGCGAGGGTCTGAGTAATCTCGCAATTGATAAGATCAAGCCGATCTGGAGGTCTTGATTAGGACCGTAATGTAGGCTGGGTCAAGGCTTACCAAAGGGGACTCTTTTGAGTCAAGGCCACTGACAAAAAATGTCTTCATTATCTGCTCCGGGTTTACAAGTCAAGAACCCTGCAAAAATGAGAGAGAAATAGTTTTGCTCGAACTTCTTCGAGCGATGCTTAAAATAATTCAACTCTTACGTTAATTCAAGTGCTCTAATCAGAAGAGACTTTCGTAGGTTGGGAGTTAGGACTTAGAAACGAAAGGCTCATTTTGGCTCAGAAAAATATATGAGAAATGCTTGGTGTTGGTGATCATTGCAGTCTTGTCACCGATCTTTGACCTTCATGAATTTGTCTTCAATGAATACCACCATTGGCTGAGGGGTGATAATTCTTTTGCTGGAAATTGTAAATTGACTTCTTTGGAGAATTCTCTTTTGAGCGTTCTCAAAATCAGAGGTATATTACAGATGAATGGGCACTGGCCTTGCTTTTGATAGGCACTTTGCTTCTTCTGCCCCAGATTTCTGGAGTAGCCCTTGCTTTTCTTACTCCCGACTCCCTTTTGTTTGGGAGCAGGCCCATTTTTTAGGCTACACTTGTTTTTCTTTTTGACAAGATGATTTTTCAAAAATTGATACTAGACATTACATGAAAAGTCTAGCACATGACATAAGCTCATTTCGAGGGTTCATTGTTGACCCAATTTCTTTGATTCTGCTGTTTGGGGAAAGCGCCATCCTTCTTTGGAATGAGCAACGATCACCAACAAGGGCTTGTGAAATGAATTTCTAGGCTCAATTGGGCTATGCAAAAGATGTCTGTGTAGGATAGAGAAACGAATGCTTTTTGTCATCCTAAAACACTTGAATTAAAATTCGAGTTAAATGCAAAGAAACACTCGAAGATTGGTATTAGTCCAAGCAAGACAATTTCTAACCATGATAACTGCTGGAACTACCTCCATTTGGCCCCCGATGTGGGGTGGTTCTTGACAGGGTTGCAAAATGAAACCGCCGCTCAAATGGGTCGTCAATGGTTACCTGAAGTGTTTGGGACGGAGAATGAATGCCTCCTTCACTTCGGCTATCGTATCTTTTGCGAGAAAACTCATTGCCTTGGAGAACGCGTAATCCGTCTACCGCTCAACTCACTGTGGATTAAATACAGGACGTATGTGGAAATGGCTTGCCTTTCATCGTCCTGTCGTGCCCCATTTTGTATATTCGATGCATCGTGTACAGTTTATGCTCCAAGTCAAAATTAACAAATTAAACATGCAGAATAGTCATGTATGAACCATGAATCTGTGTAAACACCATGCAAATGTGGCAATGTGCAAGAATGGAAGAGAATTTCTCAAGAAAGGGGGGATTCGAATTGCCCCTGGATATGCGAACCGAATAAATTGAAATTCTACTCCTCAAGTCGAGGAGTGGCTCATTTCTGACTTTGCCCCTGCACAATGAAATACATGGGTGAAGGAGCATTTGGGCTTGTTTAATGTTGACAACCGTCATGGTCATTGGTCGAATGCCCCCCTCCAATTCTGGTTGCAGCTCCTTGAATCACCGTCGGTTTCCTGACAGAGAAATGGATTCACCTGAGGAAAGTATCGTATAGGGAATATCATTGGAACGAATACATTTCACCTGTTCCAGTAAATCTACATCAGTGGGACCCTCAATAGTGACTTTGGTGGCTTATTGATTCGGGAGCTTTCCCTAAACCTGGGATCACATGAAACAAATGCGTGTATGCATGAATGCATGAAATGCATGTAATAGTCCTAAAGTGACTCAGATTGTCCCAAAGGTAGCAAAATCGGCTCCTGCTTTTATTTCAAGGATGATACTGCTTGACTGCATCCGCATTTACAGGATATCCTAACTCTTTCCCATCCATGTTTACAAGAATCAAGGCTCCCCCAGGAAGGACCTTTTTGACGATATAAGGACCCTCATAATTTGGGGTGAACTTGCCCTCGGGATGAGAAACATTTGGAACTGTCTTTTTCACTACCAGATCTTCTACTTCAAAATTCCTGGGCTTGACTTTTCGATTGAACGCTTTGGCAACTCTTCTCTGGTAGCTCTGACCGTGACATATTGCCTTCAGACGCCTTTCATCTATCAGGTTCAACTGCTCATATCTCTGCTGCGTCCACTCCGCTTCGGAGAGTTTGACTTGGGATAAGATTCTCAGAGAGGGGATTTCAACCTCTACTGGTAGAACTGCCTCCATACCGTAAACTAGGGAATATGGGGTTGCTCCAGTCGAGGTCCGTATCGAAGTCCGATATGCCATCAACGCGTACGGCAATCTCTCATGCCAGTCTCTATAATTCTCTGCGGTTTTTGCTAGGATTTTCTTGATGTTCTTGTTTGCCGCCTCCACAGCTCCATTCATTTGTGGGCGATAAGGAGACGAATTAAGATGTCGAATGTTGAATGCTTGTAGCAGATCATCGACTATCTTATCATTCAAATTGGAGCCATTATCTGTGATTATCGCTTGAGGGGCCCCATATCGGGAGATAATATCCCTTCTGATGAACTTGGCCACATTCTTTGCTGTGACATTTGCATATGAGTTTGCTTCAATCCACTTCGTAAAATAGTCGATCGCCACCAGGATGAAGCGGTGCCCATTGGAAGCGCTAGGGTGAATTGGACCGATCATGTCTATCCCCCACATGGCGAATGGCCAAGCCTCCGAAATTTGGTGGAGCTCGTTCGGGGGTGCGTTAATTCTGTCACCGTATACCTGGCATTGATGACATGACCTTACATGTTGGTTGCAGTCCGCTTCCATGGTCATCCAATAATAACCAAGCCGCATGATTTTCTTTGCGAGGAGGTGGCCGTTCATATGAGGACCGCATATCCCTTCATGGATTTCCTTCATGAGCATGTTTGCTTCTTTGGCGTCTATACATCTCAATAGGACTGAATCGAAGGACCTTTTATAGAGAGTTTGCCCGCTCATAAAGAATTTGGTAGCCATCTTTGCTATGTACTTCTTATCCCCGACCTGACTCCCTTGAGGGAATTCTCCTTTCGAAAGATAATTCTTAATGTCATGATACCAAGGCTCGCCATCGAATTCGTCTTCCACCACCATGCAGTAGGCTGGCTGATCCATGACATTGATTTTTAAAGACTTGATGTTGAGCCCGTCCTCCACTTGCAGCAATGAAGATAGAGTGGCTAACGCGTCTGCAAAGTGATTCTGGGTCCTTGGCAGATATTCGAACGAAATTTCGTCGAAATTGTCGGTTAACTCCTCTAGAAACTTATGATAGGGGATGAGCTTAGAATCCCTTGTTTTCCATTCTCCCTGCGTTTGGAGAATAATCAGCATGGAGTCTCCATAAACCTGTAACCTCCGCACCTTCATAGTGATGGCTAATTGCAGGCCTAGAATACAGGCTTCATATTCTGATATATTATTGGTGCATGGAAATACCAACTTCGCAGAAACCGGATAATGTAGGCCGTCCGGGGATATCAGTACTGCCCCAGTTCCAGATCCGGCCAAATTAATGGCACCATCAAAATACATGGTCCACTTATCATCAGATAATGCGAGGATTCGATTCTCCACCTCCTCCTCATCAGGGATTACAAGTCCTTGTGAATTTTCTGCCAACATGTCGGCTATGGCCCGCCCCTTGACTGACTTCTGAGGTGAACTCCTTATGTCAAATTCTAATAACAGAACTTGCCACTTGGCCAGCTTTCCCAATAAGGCGGGTTTCCTCCACCAAGTACTTAATTGGGTCGCATTCTGTTACAAGCTGGATATGGTGATGGAGGGTGTACTGTCTCAACCTGTGGAGTACCCAGATCAGTGCGACGCATGTCCTTTCAACCATCGGGTAATTAGCCTCTGACTGCGTAAACTTCTTGCTCAGGTAATAAATTGCTCGCTCTTTCCCGTCCTCCGGTTTCGTCTGGGCGAGTAGAGCTCCTAATGATTCCTGATAGATTGTCAAGTACAGAGTCAAGGGGACTCCCGGGGTTGGTGGTACCAATACCGGAGGTAGGATCAGATACTTCTTGATCTTCTCAAATGCCTGATGGCATTCTGAATCCCAAATGACTTTGGCGCCCTTCTTGAGGAGCTTAAAGAATGGTTTTGCCACATCAGAAAGTTGGGATATAAATCTAGCAATATAGTTTAACCGCCCCAGCAGGCTTCTTACTTCCCTTACTGAGGTTGGGGTATTAATGTCCCGTATAGCTTTAATCTTGGAAGGGTCGACCTCGATGCCATGACTGCTAACCATAAATCCCAAAAGCTTTCCGGATCTCGCCCCGAATATGCACTTGTTGGGATTCAGCCTCAGCTTATATTTTCGTAGGCGTTCGAACAACTTTTTTAGCACCAGAACATGGTCCTCTCCTGGTCTGGACTTGGCAATCATATCATCTACGTACACCTCGATTTCCTTATGCATCATGTCATGGAATAGAGCGACCAAGGCTCTTTGGTATGTCGCCCCAGCATTCTTCAACCCGAAAGGCATAACCTTATAACAGAAGGTGCCCCATGGTGTTATGAATGAGGTCTTCGCCTTGTCTTCCTCCTTCATTAAGATCTGATTATAGCCAGAAAATCCATCCATAAAGGAAAACCGTTCGAACCCGGCTGTACTATCGACCAACACGTCTATGTGCGGCAACGGAAAATCATCCTTTGGGCTGGCTTTATTCAGGTCTCGGTAATCGACGCATATTCGGACTGTGCCGTCTTTCTTCATTACTGGTACGATGTTAGCGATCCAATCGGCATAGGGGATCGCTTCTATGAATCCCACCTTGAGGAGCTTCATCACTTCCTCCTCAATTTTCTTGGAAAGTTCGGGCCTCGTTCGCCTAAGCCTTTGTTTTTTTGGCAGGATGCTAGGGTCAATGGGTAGTACGTGTTCCACAATGTTAGGGTCGAGGCCGGGCATGTCTGCATACAACCAAGCAAAGACATCTTGGTATTCCCTGAGAAGTTCAGTCATTCGGGTAGCTTCAGAGGGTGACAAGGACTCCCCAATCTTCACTTCTCTAACATTCTGTGAGTCGCCCAAGTTCACGACCACTGCCTCTTCTGCCGTTAAGGGTTTAAACTCTTCGTATCGACTCCAATCTCTCTGAATATTTATGAAATCCTCATCTTCTTCCCTGATGCCACAAGAGTAATCTCCTTGGTGATCCGAGTCACACAACAGCCTATTACGCATGCTTGGAATGATATGCCTGAAATGTCATGAAGATGATTAGTCCCTTTCAGCAAGTAGTTTTCATGCATGATTTTCAAAAACCATTTGAAAAACATAATAAGAGAGCCAATCCTCATATCCTCGGACATCTTTGCTTCTCTTAATTTGCTTGATAAACTAGGAAGCGTGCGGGAATCCAGGCCTCAAATCTTCGAGAATCGAAGATAGGCATCATCATTGGGCTGGTTTGGAATGTTCCCGCACGCCCTTAATAAAACGTGCACACGCATTTTATTTTACTGATAAGGCCGCGTTACAAGGCAACCATTTGGACCAACGGCTCGAGATCCAAAGGTATTTTCTTGGAATTGAAAAGAGAGAAACCAAACGAAATGCAACAACTGAATTAAAATTGCGTTAAAGAAATGCTATAAGAAGCAGAAGAAGAGCCTCTTTACTCATGCGAGATAAAGTCCTCGTCAAGCCTCTCGATGATGACGTTAACGGTGTCTTCTAGAAACGAGTTGGACATATCAAGGTCTGCTGCGCCTTGAATAGCTTCATCTGCTAACATCTTGGGGCGCTCGGAGAAATACTGACCCAGTGAACTTCCAATCGCGTTAATTTTTCCTTTCCAAGCTCTGGAGCCAATGAAAGAATTAACTCTGCCTCCTCGACCTCCACGGGCCCTATAATGGCCTCGGCCTCGGCGTCCATGACAGCTTTTGAAAGTAAGGCCCTTACTAGATTCACCAGTATATCCTAGGCCTGTTCGGTGTTTGTTGGTGTCCAATTGCAGCGGCAAGCGGATCCCTTGACCATTCTTTCCTAGACCGAGTCCAGGGATAAAACCATATGCCAATAGCATTTTTCCAGGTGCTAGAGTATACTTGGAGGGCGCAGAAGCCCTCATTTTGGTTCCTGGAGGTGCATGCGTAACTGCCACCAACTCGAGAGAATGATAGCTAGCCTCTTCTTTGTGCTCCGGCTCCACATATGGAATCGCGCTCTTCTGGTATGCGGTGAAGTCCATTTCCCCATGCACGGTTATCACTTTCCCATCAACCACAAATCGAACCTTCTGGTGCAGGCTCGACGGTACTGCGCCTGCAGTGTGGATCCATGGTCTGCCCAATAGAAATCCGAAAGCACTCGGGAGGTCCATGACTTGAAATCCAATAGAGAACTCTACTGGCCCAATTAGGACATCTAGTTCGATTTCACCAACCACATTCTTCCTCATTCCGTCGAAAGCTCTAATTGTAGCATTGGAGGCACGGATGAGCTCCTCATTCACACCTAGGTTCCTGAGTGTGGCCAATGGACATATGTTGAATGCTGACCCATTATCGATTAGCACGTGGGAGACCTGCTTGCCGTGGCTCCTCGCCGATATGTACAGAGCCTTATTATGGGCCCATCCATCCACAGGAATGTCCTCATCCGAGAAGGATATTTGATCCTTTAATAGGATAGCGCTAACAAAACTCTCTAGCTGTATTTCGTTAATCGTCTCAGGTACGTGTACCTCATTCAGGACCCTCATCAGCGCATTCTTATGCTTTTCTGAGTTTACGAACAGATCCAGTAGTGAGATTTGGGCCGGCATTTTCCGTAATTGCTCTATCACTTCAAATTCGCTCGTTTTGATGATGGTTAACAGTTTTTCGGCATCTTCTTTAGTTACGTCTCTCTTCTCGGTCTCTCCCTCTTTGGGTGCATAACACCTCCCCGACCTCATCACTACATCTATTTCGCCCATCCCGTAGTCCCAATGAACCGCTTTAGGATCGTACTCTTCCACTGGAGGGATCTTTATCACAACCGGCCTGACACCCTCAGCCTCTCCTTCAGGGCCATCATTCGCCTCTTCATTAGAGATGCTGATTGTAAGTGGCTTGACTAAGTAATCATCCTCTTTTTCCCAATTGTCAACCTTGTCTAGGTTAATTACAAAAGCTTCTATAGTCTCAATCATCCCAATGAGGTCATCCAAGTCTTCAGAATTGTACCCGCATCTGGGTTCAGCATGAGCTGTCTTGTCGGGTCTATCAGAGGGTGGCGCATTGGTCCTCCTAGCATCCTTACTCTTCAGCCTTCCGTTGGCGAGTCCCCATTCAACTCCCTCGCCTACCCGCAACAGGTGGGAGAACGAGGCGTAGGTGGTCCCGGCCATATGTTGGAAGAGCTCGTACGGGAGGGTTCTCAAAAAGTACCCGATCAGCTCCTCCCTAGTTAATGGAGGATTTATTTGTGAGGCACGCAACCTCCATCTATGCGCGTAAGTCTGGAATTGCTCATCACTTCGCTTGACCACTTGAAGGAGGTCAGCTCGAGTGGGGGCTCCTCCAATGCCAGATCCACACTCGTCCATTTGTTCTTTCAACCTATCAACCACAGTTGCCAATTCCCCCAGTCGCTTCTCTATTGCAGTCAGCATACGACCTTGATTTTCGACCCTTGTGTGCAGCTCCAGTTCAAGTGCGTCGCTCATGACCCGCGCTTGACTCATTTCTCTCGATCGCTGGAGCAAATCTAACAACTTTTCGGAGGTGAAGTTCAGCTTTCTCTCGATGTTACTGAAGCGTTCTGCAACGCTTAATCCGCTTAATGAGTCGGTTTCTTTCTCATTTGTCGTAATAGGGATGATTTCATCAATTGTCTCAAAGGAGTCTTTCTCGGAAGTTTCCTTCTTTGGTACCTCCTCTATGTCGTCCATGCCTCTCCACCGGTTGGGCACTATTTCTTCCGCCTTTTCGAAGAAACGTGGTGGGATTGAATATAGAACCCTGTAGTTGTAGCCTCCGCTATCCTGCCCCAAGGTATCCACAATTTCTCCCCTCCTACTAGCTTCACGGACAAATCTCTTGTCTGCATGGCGTGCCTTTGTTAGTCTAAACTCCTCTTCGTCTAACTCCTCTTCGGATATCATACCCACTACCTGGTGGTCCGGGAGTGGGTTTTGTTGTACATTTGGCTCCGTTTTATCGAACTGAAGGATGTGATTATCAATAAGGGCCTGAACCTTGAACTTCAAGGTGACGCAATTGTCAACATTGTGGCCTTTCTCTCCCATGTGGTAGACACATGATTGGCTCGGATCATAACCCGAAAATCTCGAAGGATTTAATCTCGGTGGCTCCTTGGCGACTAGCCTCCCTTCCAACAGCATTGGGAGCAGCTTGGATAGTGGCCTAGGGAGCGGAGTGAACTGATTGGGAAACGGCTTCCTTTTTTGAGGTTGAAGCGGCTTCGGTGTCGACCATGACGAGCTTCCTTGTGTCATGGTAGAGTTAGAGAATTGCTTTGGTTGCGATAGATTAGGCACGAAAGCCACGTCGACGTTGGGCTCTCTTTCCTTCCTAGGTGGATACTGGCGTCTTGTTGCAGTCTCAGGAGCCTTTCTCTCTCTCATAGCCCATTCAAGTCTTTCGGCAACCTTTATGAGATGTACGAAGGTCTGGCACCCAGAAGTGTTCAGTCTGTCGAAGTACTCATACGGTAGTGCCTTCAGAAACAGGTCGACAAGCTCGTCTTCAGGGATTGATGGCTTAACTTGCGTAGCTAAAGCCCGCCACCTTTAAGCATAGTTACGAATGGCTTCATTTTTTCCTTTTACCATCCTCAGCAATTCTTCCCTAGTAGGAGCCGTCGCGGTGTTAAATTTATATTGGTGCAAGAAGTTCTCAGCTAAATCTTCCCAACCATCATAATCTTCTAGATAACTCAATGAACCATGCTAGAGCAGCACCTGCCAGACTCTCCTGAAACGTGTTCATCAATAACGGAACATAATCGGAATAATGCGCCATCTTGCGCAAGTAGTACTTCAGATGAGCTCGGGGGCAGCCTGTCCCATTGTACTTTCTGACGAACTCGGGCTCTTTGTAATCGGGCGGGACTTCCACTTTAGTGAAGGGAGATATCTTGTCGAAACGGGCCAGTTCATATCCCTGGCTACTGAGGCACTCCTCAATCTTTGCGAGCCTCCTTGCACCCTCCTCTGCTTTGCTCACAGGCTTTTCTTTCTTTTCAGTATCGAGGTCGATTACCACTGGCGGGGACTCGGGTGACGGCTCGACATCCGGCACCTTTCTTGGAATGTGCGCCTCCCCTGGAGCTTGAGTCACGCTCGAAGGGTGGGATGATGACGGGTGAGTAGTTTGGGCCGAATCAACTGGCGGGGTAGTTTTCGCCTGGGCTTCTATCATCATAGCTTTCATTTCTTCCAGCATCGTAGCCATGGTTGTCATCTGCGTCTCAAGGTTAACTACCCTGGGGCTCAATTCCTCATGTTCCATCCTTGCCCTAAGACGGGTTCTGATACGGCTGCGTGGCACTTCAGTGATCAATGGGTACCTGAAAAAAGAATTTATACAAATAAGTATGATGGATGAAAATGACAAGTCGGTCCATGACAACCCTCTAGACCCAAGAAACAAAGCCAACATGATCAAAAGATTAATTTGAACAAATTTCAATTTCGTCAGCTTTTACGAGAAAATTCATATCAATTCCCACATAATTCGAAAAAGTACCAAACTTTGGGAGTTGATAATTAAGACAATAATGTACAACTTTCATTTTTTGAGATTGGGAAGATTCCTCATGGATTAGTACAGTTTAATACTTCTTTCTAAAAAATTTCTTCAGAAAACTAATTTGTCCGGTTTTTACTTTGAGGATAAATGGGTCATCAAAAATTTGAATTGATGCCCAAAAATTTCCAGTCCACTCATTAACATCCCAATCTACAACTTTCATGTTTTGATTTTTCTCAAAAGAGCATGTTTTCTAGTGATAAATGGAGAAACAAAAGTGAAGTCGAGAAAATTCCAAAATCCAGGCAGTTTTTCTTTCACCTTAAATTCGGTAATAAATGGAAAATACATTGAATTGATTCAAAATTTTTTTGAGTGATGAATTAGGGTCTTGTGAATGTTTTCTGTGAAGACTCTATGAATGAATTAAAACTATAAAGTTCAATAAAAATGATGTAATACCATAAAGTCATATCTGAACAGTAACCTTTATTACAAGAAAAGCTCATAAAGTCATGAAAATGCAATTAAACATGGAACAACAATCCTAAAGATGGCAAATCAAGCTGTTTTTCTTTTCTTTGTAGCGACGCAATCTATAGACGAATGGGCTTCCAACTCTATCCGAAGTCGTGCATTTTCCTTAGCCAAAGTCTTCATTTGTTTTTTCGCCTTTTGCGCCTTCTTCGCATAGGTCTCGATCTCGGCTTGACGAGTGGGCTTCACAATCACCAACGGAAACTTTGGAAGCATGTGAGTTGGTATCAAATGGTGCTTAATATACCGAGCCTTCGCATGATAACATCTTTCCTTTCCCTCGAGCTCTTCCTTGGGTAGTAATAGTGAGCGAGTCTTGGACTTGAGCCAAATTTGGTCAAGATGCTTGATCTCGGTTCTATAATTCTCGCCTGCAACGAATTCAACTTGAAAAGTGTTTGGCCCCAAAGGTGGTGGGATATCCTGTAGAACTCCATATTGCCGTACCACACGGAGAGGATGATACTGTGTCATGCCGGTAATACCCAAAAGAAGTATAGGCTCCCGCTCACCATGGTACAAACGAGCCTTAGAGACTTGAAACCATATAGCTTGCCATAGAAAAACCTTGGGACTCGGATCTTTAAATAAATCAATCCACTCGGAATAAGACGATCTAGCAATATTTTTTTGCAACTCTTGAAATTTTGCAATTGGGTTTTCCTCTTGACTTACCCGTGGAATCGTCATTTTTGAGCCGAACTTAGCATAATGAGAGAAAAACCACATTTGCAAAAGTCCCATCGGAGCATGAAATGTTATGTCCTTGTTTTGCTTAAAACGAGTCAGAGATATAAAAGTCTCGGCCATGATAGCATTAGTAAAGTTCATTCCACTGCAAACTTGCCTAGCTATCCAAGCCATGGATGGACTAATAAAATCCTTTTGGAGCGGAAAGATCACAAGTCCGAAGAAAGCTAGAATAAAGATCCTGCTTTGCAAGTGTGAATTGCTCTCATAAAAAAGTTCAATGAGGAATGAGAAAGGGCACATATGACAATTTCCTTTTAAAATTTTCCTCATTTTATTTTCGCTAATTTTCAAAAACTCAGCAAAAATAAAAGTTGGATCCATTCCCACACAAGGGCGAATTAAATCAATGCTCAAAGGTTTTCCAATGGCAAGGCTATATTCTTCCAAAGTCGGAGTGAGCTCGTGCTTACCTAAAATGAAAGTAGCGGTATATGGGCACCAGAAATGTGCAAGTGCCTGCATGACCCCAGTCTGTAATTCGATATCCAAAAGTGGCAATACGTGACCCATACGACTAAGGGCATAGGTCTGTGCATCAATGCTCAAGCGCCTCTACATCTGCTTCAACTCGGCCTTTGGAATGTACACGAAACGGATATCGATGTGTCCCATTGTCTATAAATCATGCGCCACAATCCTAAGTGTCATGGACCGACCCAAACAATAACATAAGACAAGATGAAGTTCAGAAGCATACTTTACCGTGGGATAGGAAAATAAACAATCACATGGACATGCACATGACTCGTGGGTTAACCTTATTCTAACTATCCTAAAGGCTCACAAATTGAAGTGAAAGACTTACGGCAAGGCGACAATCTTGCGCACATAATCAAGATTAGCCGCTATCCCGCGACATAACCAAGATTAGCCGGGCCTTTCCACTTCGGCTGCTCGAGTCAAAAATTAAAACCACCGCTTTGGTAATCTTACCAAGCTTGAGGCATAACTTTTAAAACTCATTTTTGAAAAGAAGTTCGGGATTGAATCTGGACTAACTTTCGACGTGATCTCACGGCGAACGCTAGAACCAAATCACAATACCATCTTAAAACTAGTGGCCCAGGTCCGGCCACGGGATGTGTGTGATGTAGTGCTAAAGCGATTAATTATGCACAACAATTAAATGCAAACACCGCTTCAATAATTCAAAAATTAAATCACAAGTTTCACACACCAAACCTGCAAAACAAAGGGTTAGCCAAACACTCCACCCCTTATACTCCCATTCTGCAAAACCATTTAACACCTAAAAATTAGAATCCAACCAATTCTCAAACCAAATGGATTTTTGCGAAATTTTTCTGGCCTAAGTCCACTAAGGCTTTTAAAATTTCGAAAAAAAATTCAAGTACTCTAATTAGTGCTTTATTCTTTCGAAAATTCCAAAAAACCAGTCTCCAGTGGAGTCGCCAAGCTGTCGCGACCCAAAAAAAATTAATTTAATTTTTTTTCAATCGGGTGAACGGATTATCAGGTTAATTGACTAACCTAATTCGGACCCTCCCAAGTCCTACCGAATCGCAACTTAAGTTCTTTTCATGCAAAAGATTTTTGATTTGGAGCCGCCACTAATCATTTTTGGTAGGTCGATTAGAAACCTAAATAAATCAGCGGGAGAACTAATTTATTTCTGCGAACCAGAGAAAATGGATTCAGGGACTTGATTACGCTAGATCATTCTAACGCCCTTTCGGTACCATTTTATTTCATGAAAGCTCATTTGGGATGATTGGAAGAAGTTTGGGTCAAACTGACCAGAAGGATAAAACGGTTATTTTTCAAGGATCGGGAGGTGGAAACATCAAAAATAGGATTGGCCAGTCGAAAAAAAATTTTTAGGTGGATACGCGTAAATTAATGACAACACAAATACAAATGCCGTATGTGGATATGGAGATATACGAGTACGACATGACATAATCGAAATTTAAATCAATTCATTTGGGCAAGAAAATTCTCGAAGATTTAATGGTTAGGATTGTTACCTGATTTGACAGATTTGATTGTCGAATTCGGACCTCGTGTCACTTTATAGATCAAGATTGCGGCTCGAACGATGGGGATGAACTCGTGACTTGCGTTGATCGGTAGAGGAATTATGGATGGTAACATCTAGATTTAAACTCCCACCATCTTCAAGACTCTCTTTTGAAAAAAAGGATTCTCTCTCTTTTTTTTGATTTTTTCTTCCTTTCTAATTTTTTTTGAATCTCTCAAAACTCTCTCAAACATCCAAAATTTTCTCTCCCCCTAAAAAATCTCTCTCAAACACTTCAAATTTTTTTTCTCCAAAGAATTCCCCCCATCCAAACTCTCTTCTTCCTCCTTTTATAACCCATTCATCTATCTTCCATTCTAATTTTTCCACTAACTCTTCTTCTTCAACATCTTCCATTCTCCATCTCTATCTCACATTCTAATTTCTCCACTAACTCTTCTTCTTCAACATCTTCCATTCTCCATCTCTATCTCACATTCTAATTTCTCCACTAACTCTTCTTCATCTCCATCTTCCCTTCTCCATATCTATCTCCCATTCTACTAACTCTTCTTCATCTCCATCTTCCCTTCTCTATTCTCATCTATTCTTCTCCATCTTCTCTTCTCCATCTCCTCCTCTCCATCTCCTCTTCTTCATCTCCTCCTCTCCATCTTCCATTCTCTATCTCCTCTTCTCCATCTTTCCTTCTCTATTCTAATTTCTCCACTAACTCTTCTTTTTATTATTTACAAAATAATCCCTCAAATGTTAAGTATTTGTACTCTAGTCCATGAGATTTTAAGTATTTGCAATTCAGTCCACGGAGAAATATTTCTTTAAGTCCAAATCTTCTCAAAATTTTCAACACATCTCCCCTATGCTTATTTCTTGCCGCAAAATTTAATTAAAGCCCTTTTGTAAAATTGAGTCATTCTGGGTATAATTGGGCCAAGATAAAAATTTAAAATATTAGAGAATAATGTCACAACTTCTAAAAGTGAAAAAATGAAAATAAATTGACTCAAATTAAATTTTTTTTGCTCGATTCGAGATTATGCTCGTGAAGAAATACACGACCCCGAATTGGGTTTTTTTTTTAATTTGTGATGGCCAACATGAAAAGGAATTTAAAAGAAAAATATTGACCATTTTTACATATTTTTTGTGACCTCAAACGCCATTATTTATTAAATATTTTCCTAATTTCTAAAAATATATATAATTCAAAAAATATGAAAAATTATTTTTTTTGTTCAAAAATGGTTGCCTAGGCTTAGCTAGGGCTTCCAAAGTTGATTTTATAATTTTCTCAATTTTTATGGATTTTCTATTAATTTTCGAAAATAAAAAATGCTGAAAAATACCAAAAATATGAAAAATTATTTTTTGGTCAAAATTGATTCCCTAAGCTTGGCCAAGGTCCCCAAAATTGATTTTTCAATTTTACAAATTTTTATAGATTTTGTATTAATTTTAAAAGAGAAAACATGATTAAAAATCAGGTGTCAACACCACGGTTCCAGTTCTAACTCCTGGCTCAGTTCCATTCTCTGTTTTTCATCTGGCATAGGGAACTCCTTGAAGAATTCTGCAAGCTTTTGGACTTGATGTTCGGTGTGACGCCGGTGACGCTTCTTTTGATCATTGTTGTTGCCGTCCTTCTCTTTACTGAGATCCTGGACGTTGTTGGTGGAAGGGACAGGCTCCATAGTTTGAATCCTAAACATGGCCTCGAACTCTTCATCTCTCATATTCAGCAAGTGGCGGTAGCTCTCACATATGTTGTGTTGGGACATCCTTGACTAGTTACCAATTCCTCAAGGTTTGCTACTCCTCCTTATCCTTTCACTCTCTCTGAGTTTTTCTGAGCTGCTGTGTATGCTTCGAGGTTTTATTTCTTTTAGAGTTCGGAAGAAGACTGCCAGGAGGACGACTCTTTTAAAATCGAGGGGTTCATAATTTTCATTACTTCCCCCAATATTCCTGTCTTTCTCAACTTTTTCACTGTATTTCCTGCCCATTTGACTTGTCTTCTTTCATTTTTTTTCATAATGGTAGGACCTCTATCACTATTTCTTTCGCCTATCTCAAGCATCGATTTCGCAGGCGAGTTTTTACTCAGTCTACGAATGGAGACAAGTCTTCGCTTCTTTTCTGCTAAAGTTTATTTTGTCCCCTACTCAGGTCATCTTTTCATTCTTTCTTTTTTCTCAAAGTAGTGGTATCCCGTCCAACCTTTTCGCAGAGACGTCGGATTTCCTTGACTCGAGATTATAGACGAGCAGCGAATTCAAGTCAACAGGGGTAATACCGACATAGAATGGTAGATAGGAAAATCTTGACTAGTTGATACCGTCACTACAAAATCAATATTTACTTTGAAGCAGATTACCATTTTCGCATTCCGCTAGTCTGCCCTGACTTTCTCCTCCAATACTCTCGTGTTTCGCCCGTCTGCCTTGATTTTCTCCTCGATAATAGCCAGTCTTCCCACATAGATCTTCCTGGCTGAAGTTATATTCAAATGGAAAAGACTTTACCATCTTCTTGGCCAAGGCTATATTTACATAGCCCATCATCCGAATGTTAAAGCTGAGATCCTCGATCTGTTCGGGGAGATAAATGCTTCTTCGATCGAAGGCACCAACTTGGAGAGGGAATACAAGGCGTTCCCCCACGTCTTCATCAACTTTCTGGAATCCTGTCGGAACACTCAGGAAACGGTCACCTTAGCCCGTGTCGTGAGAGCTTGCTACCAGGATCGATCTGAATGCCTGGAGTTTGCAGAACGCTCAATTGCTCGATACAAGGAGGCTGTCAAGTCTGCAGATGAGCGGGTCTCGCTGTTGGTTCATGAGAGAGAGAAGCTGGTGGAGCGCCTAGCTTTGAATCAGACTTACTTTGAGCATGACCCGAGGGATATTGTAATGAAGTTTAGATGTGAGTAGCTGGAGAATAGGCTAGACGATCTAACAATAGATATAGCTTTCGAGAGGGACATAATCGACAACGTAAAACTCGCCGTCGAACACCATAAGATGAATGCGGCCAGGTACAAGGAGAAATGCACTAGCCTGTTCTTCAAGCTTGTAGATCTCAAATCCCAGGTCGTTTAGTGTGGGCAGAGCATCAACTTCATGGAAAGTCAATTGAACTCTTTTGTAATGCTTATTAGGGCTCAGTTTGATTTTACTTTTCCTCCTTAGTGAGCTGTTAATACTCCTTGACAAATGGAATGAAAGGAAAGTTTGGTATGTTTGTACTTTAATCTCCCAGCTATCTCTTCTTCCGCATAGCATGAATGACTTAAGGTATTTCTCACACCCATCTCAATTATGATCAGAGTACCTCCTAGGAGCACCTTTTTCACGACATATGGGTCTTCATAATCCAAAGCAAACTTTCTGTCGCAGCAACCTTCGCAGGACGAGGTCAACCATCTCTGCTAGATTCAATCCGCTACTGTCAACTATACTTCCGAAGGAATATGTGGGGAACGTATTTCTACCTCGATTGGTAGGACTGTCTCAATCGTGTTTTATCTTGACATATGGTGGCTGTGAGATGATTACACACAGCCAAACAGATAAAGGCGAGACCCCATCACTTTTCCCTGATGATGATATTAAGGACACGAAAAAAGGATTTGGTGGTGGCCCCCATCGGTCACAATGAGGCCCGTGACTGGTCATGTAAATTAATACAGCTGTAATCATTTAGTCAATGTGCTAATAATAAACCCGCTACCTATTGCGTGCCCCCACTTCGCTCGTGCGTTGTATCTTTTGGCGTTAACTTATTAGTGTCGGCAGAAATAACTGTGGGCCATGCCCATTATTAAAACACCGGTTCTCCAAAGTCGACGTCGTTTGAATCCAAGGAAGATTAAGGCAGGCCTTTGATTTAATCAAGAAGGCATAGTAAGGTCTGGTTAATAAACTTGCTTCATGGATTCTGATTACAAAATCTATGCCTTCTCAACAAAAATATAGGAACCCTTCTAATACATTAAAGATGCCCCCATGACCGATCTGAATAAATTTACGGCCTCATCAAAATACATAGCTCATACGTGCACAATGATTGACACGATTCTGTTAAGGGTGAGCAGTTCCAGGTTCCAGGTAGGTTCCGCCCAGAACCTGGAACCTACCAGCAAGTACAGGTTCCTCATTTTTTGGAACCTAGAACCTACCCTGTATATCTAGGTACCCTATCACAGGTTCCAGGGTTCAGTTCCAGGGTACCCAGAAACCTATTAATTTCACTAAGATTTATCCACTGAAAGGGCTGTTTGTGATAGTACCCGGCTCTATTCTCTGTAAATTCATCCTTCACAGTTTGTGATAGTTCCGAAGTCCCACAGAGAAACAAGGCTAAATCATCTCGCTCTTCTTTGTCAAGATTTATCCACTGAAGGGGCTATTTTCCCCTTTCACCAAGAAATTCTTGCAGTGCTGCTTCAACATGAGAGATTTGATCTCTAATGGCCACAATAAAATGTCCATGTCGAGCTGTCGTACTTTTGTCACCGTGAGGCTAAGCCTGACTCTCTCAAATTCTTCCAACTTATAAAGAACCAAAAGCAGGTATATATCAGTTCCAAGGCAAAAAAGAGCAGATAGCTCCAAAAGAAAAAAAGAAAAAAAAAATCTTCAGTATGTTCAATGGGTGTGTGAGTAGAGTTTGAAAGATGTGGTACAATGTGATGTCTAATTCCAAGCCACAGACCAAGTAGAAGACGCTAAAAGGCAACGGGAGTGTGGTAGTGACCTATTCTATATCTCAAAGAAGACCAATGACAAGAATTTTAAGGACGCAGTGCTAATGATAACTTTTGACAAAAAAATATCTTATTAGCAGAAAGAGGCCAAAGAAGACCAATTGCAACCCACTTGGTTTTGATTCGAACACTACTTGATCAATAAGGTTAATCCCCAGCATTGAGTACCAAAGATACAAACTTCTTGCCGTGTACAATAAGACAAGCAATATCTTATTAGCAGAAAGAGGCCAGACCTAGAAAACAATATCATATCGACATATTCAGACAAATGGGAGGCAATGCAACACATAAGATAATAGTTTAGCACCTGCCGCATCCATTCTCTAACAAACAGAGAAGATTCAAAGCTCGATATCTGACCCCGTAACACATTTTTTACAGGCAATGAGATCCCGAAAAATGGACAAATTTCTATTTCCTCTTGACACCTATCATTATCGTAATGATAAACAGCTAAAGAAATAAAAAAGAAAAAGAAACATACGAGATGTAGTTAGAATTAGATAGGTCATCAGAAATGACTCAAAGGTTCATAACAATTATGTTCATGCAACCTTCACAGCCAGTACAGCCGATCATTCAAGAAAACAAGATGAACTCAGTCAGATTCGAAGCTATATTCTAACTGATCCGATTCAGGCATTTCATCAAACACGGGGTGATCATTTCGGACAAGAGATCTAAATGCTACATCGAAGCATCTATTCTAATCCAGGCTATCACAACAGCATCAAAATGAGCTCAGATCATTAATAAATCGTTAATCAGAGATGATTTCACCCAAATTTTAATTAGACTTCTTCGCCTTTTATTTATTTATTTTTCTCTCCAAGAATAGCTGAGAGCAGAGCATATGAAGGTAAGGCGCAATTACCGGTCATGAACTATGATTGGAGTAGAAAAAGGAAGTTCTACAACTGTGGCCAGTGATTGCGTCGGCGAAGAAGCTTCAAACGGGTCCTGAGTGCTTCGGACTTCTCAGCCGAAAAACAGAGTGAAATAGAGTATTGGCAGCGTGAATTTGGAACGGTGAGGACAGAAATGAGAAGATTAACCCGCTAGATAGTAAATACTTGCCGTGTACAAATTGAACAGAACATGAGATAGACAAAGGAAATGGAAAAACAAAACGTAAGATCGGAGTGAGGACAGAAATGAGAAGGGAAAAAGGAAGTCAAAAGCTCGAGTTTCTCAAAATCTTACCAAATAAACCCACCTCGGTCAGATCTCGCTGGAATGATCAGATTTGGTGGGGAGAAGGGTGTTGGCGACTCGGCAAGCAAGAGGAACTTGGGGACACCGTTGGAGGTGTGGGTGCCGAGGACGAGGCGGTTGACAGCGAAGGAAGGGTCGTCGTCGTCGAAGGGCTGGGGGAGGGATAGGTGTGTAGGAGACTTCAGAGGAAGAAAGAGAAATAGAAAGTCAAAAACTAGAAAGCCTTGTTTAGGGATTACATCTTTCGGTTCCGGTTCCGGGTCCGGGTCCGGGTCCGGTTCCGGTTCCGGTTCCGGTTCCATGGTAGAACCAGAAACCGGAACCGGAACCGACGGTTCCAAAAAATGCGGAACCGAGAACCGGACCCTGTTTTACCAGAACCGGGAATCGAATAGAAATCACAGGTTCGGTTCTTCGGTTCCCGGTTCTACTCGGAACCCATGCTCACCCCTAGATTCTGTCTCAGGGACTTCTTCGCTTGCCCCCAGGATTATCAGTTGCGGTGTCGGCCATTTCCTATCCTTTCACATTCTTCAAAACTATCCCCGGTATAATGTTGAACCCGATTTTGCTCCTACCTGGAGTACCTGTGATTCCCTGCAAAAGTAGAGAAAATAATTAGTACGTGATCTAAAAGAGGTCGGTCCATGACTCCTAAATTAGTCCAATTTTTTTAATTTTTTGTGAAGAAATTAGACAATTTTCTTAGGAAGTCATTGGTAAATTTTTCAAAAAACAATTTCTTGCAGGCTTTTAAAACTTGAAAAATGTGATAAAATCTCTTGAAGTTTAGCAAATTTCCCGAAGGGATTTTCTTCTTTTATCGAAATGAATTTTTAGGGGTAAATTTGTCAAGAAAACTTCACTTCTATTAAAGTAGGAAATATGTGACAAAATATTTTATTGGTCAACAAAAACTTCTCGAAGGGAATTTTCACATTCATTTTTTAAAAATGGGATACCAATTTGATTTTTATTTTCTTTTGAAAAAAATGACCATGATGTTAAGTTCAAAATTTGACTAACACCTAGTATGGATCAACCAAAAATAAATACAAGATGAATTTAGAAAACTTACTTTCACCGTGAAAAATACCATGTAGGTCACGTAGACATGCACATGAATCGTGAGTTTAAATCTTACTCTATATACTCTAAAAGCTGACAAATTGAAGCGAAAGACTTACGACAAGGCGACAATCTCGCGCACATAATCAAGATTAGCCGTGATCCCACGACGTAATCAGGATTAGCCGGGCCTTCCCACTTCAGCTGCTCGAGCTAAAAATTAAAACCACTGCTTTGGTAATCTTACCAAGCCTGAGGCATAACTTTTAAAACTCATTTTTGAAAAGGGGTTCGGGATTGAATCTAGAATAACTTTCGACGTAATCTCACGCCAAATATTAGAACCAAATCACAATACCATCCTAAAACTAGTGGTCCAGGTCCGACCATAAGACGTGTGTGATGTAGTGCTAAAACAATTAAACAAGCACAACAATTAAATTCAAACACCGCTTCAAAATATGCAAAAAAATTAAATTCCAATTCCCACACACCAAACCTGCAAAACAAAGGGTTAGACAAATACTTCACCCCTTATAACTCCCATCTGCAAAATCATTTAACACCTAAAGATTAGAATCCACCCAATTCAGACCAAATGACTTTTCATGAAATTTTCTGGCCTAAGTCCACTAGGTTCTTAAATTTTCCTCAAAAAATTAAGAACAAGTCCCCAGCGGAGTCGCTAAGCTGTCGCGACTCGAAAATAAGTTTCGAGTGAACGGATTATTGGCTTAATTAGATTAACTAACCTAACGTGGACCCTCCCAGGCCTTACCAAATCGCAACTTTGATCTTTTGTTCAAATGATTTTAGAGTTTGGAGTCGCCACTAATCGTTCTTGGTAGGTCGATTAGAAACCTAAATAAAGTATCGGGAGAAATGATTATTCCTGCGAACTAGAGATTATGAGTTCGGGGACTTGGTTATGCTAGATCACTCTAGCGCCCTTTCGGTACCATTTTATATCATGAAAACTCATTTGGGATAATTAGGAAAATTTTGGATCAAACTGACTAGAAGGGTAAAATAGTAATTTTTTATGGATTAGGGGGTGAAAATAGGTCAAACCAGTTGAATGTGGTCATTCCTTATTTTCCACAATTTCTGATATTTATTTTGGAATTTTCCGAGACCATTTGCCCATAAGGGGCAAAATCATCATTTCGAAAAGATTACGAAGAGAATTTATCAAAAATAAGATTGGCCAGTTGAAATGGCTCATCACTTAATTTTTGAGATTTTTCTGAATCTTCTGGGACAATTTGCCTAGAAAGGGTAAAATTGTCATTTTGAGAGGACCGGGAAGGAAATTTACCAAAAATAGGATTGACCAGTCGAAATGGCCCGTTTCCTGATTTCTGAGGTTTTTCTGAATTTTTTAGGATTTTTGGAGTCGATTTGCCCATAAGGGAAAAATCATCATTTTGAAAAGATTAGGATGGAGATCCACCAAAAATAGGATTGGTCAGTCGAAATAACTCGTTTCCTAATTTCTGAGATTGGAGATGATTTCCCCATAAGGGTAAAATCGTCATTTTGAAAAAATCAGAAAGGAAATTCATCAAAAATAGGATTGGTCAGTCGAAATGACCCGTTTCCTAATTTCTAAGATTTTTCTGAATTTTTTTATGATTTTTACGAATTTTTTTAATTCATTATTTATTTATTTATTTATTTATTTATTATTATTATTATTATTATTATTATTATTATTATTATTATTATATAAGATGATTCGGGTCAGGCTAGAGAACCCGCCTAATCAGACATGAACTCAGGCCTTCAGGGCCAAGGTGTACGCACGGATTGGGCTCAGGTGTGAGCCCAATCCGTGGGCTAGAAACTGAAACAAAGGGGCCACATTCTATTTCCTTTAAATTTCTGTGGGGCCCAATTCTAATTTTAATAAGACCAGCCCCTACCTACATCCAAATGGCCTCTTCTCACTATCCACGTTTTTCTATCCTTTTTTTTTAATTTTCACCCTTTTTACTTTTATTTTTATATTTTGTTTTCTTTCTTCCTTTATATATATATATATATATATATATATATGATGTTGAGCTAACGTTCTACCATAATACGTTGCTTTGTAACAAAATTGCTCTTTGCCCAATTGTTCCAGAGGCAAGATACACGAGGGCACATATGAAACTAGCACACATCAATGCGAAAACAATGTGAAGAGATTGAAGAAACCTACTTGTTCCGGGGGTGCGTGCCCTCTTGTGTGAAGTGGTTCTGAACTAATAGGGCTTGTGAACCTGATTCGCGTGCACTTGGGCGGGCAATAGCTTGCTCAAAAGAATTGCACTTTCGGGTGAAAGATTACTGCAAGATCAGTCCCCAGATAGAAGTGCAGATGTACGTGTATGCTGCCCAGCTTCTTCTATGCATTACTCTGATCTGCTCAACATCCGCAAACGAGGATTTCGTACCTCACATCATCTTGGTTTTGAATTTTTCGTTGGCCGACACATCCCCATTTCAAACCCAAACTGGTTCCTCCTCTACATCCTATCAAGCCATAAAACTTCTAGCATGATTAACCCATATCCATCCACGTGATCTGTCACGCCCCGTGCCCCCTCTCGAGCTTGCGACATCCCGCTCTGCATTTCCATTTTCTACTCAGCGCTCGCCTGAGCATCTGCACGCAACGGCCCAGGAAATCTCTCTTCGTCGCGACCGGGTGGCGCGTCTATTCAAACCATCAACTTGAAACCTATGGAAGCGAGCCTCCTATCCATACATGCATACATACAATAATGGGGTTGAACGTGCGAAAAGAAAAAAAACACAACATGCCATTGTATATATTTGAATAAGTGTTAGGTACAGACCCCAAAAAAAGATACACAACACATGGTCTAGACACCTACACTCGACCTATCTCCAAGAAGGCTAGACCTGCATCAGCTGGACTCAGTCCTCAGGCTCCTCCTCGCTATCCTCCTCTAGATCCTCCTCATCTGGGTCCTCCTTCTCCTCCTCCTGGTCGGTATCCATAGCCTCGCTCTCCTCATAGCCATTTACCTCCGTGCGTCCTAAGGACGGCAACTCCTGCATCGGCTCGAGATCGACTACCTCTCCTCCATATTCGGCGGGTTGCAGAATGGGGGCATCGTCCTTCATGGGTATCGAGGTATCTCTTAGGGGTCTTTCAAAACTGAACATGCCCTCCCTAAACTAGGCCTCAAACCTATAGGGAACAAAATGGGGACCACCCTGATCTACCCAAATCGTGGTCAAACGTCTGCGCCACATCACAGCGTGCTCATCATAGTGATGGGTAGCCTCGGACTTCATCTGTACAGGCAAACCAAAAAGTGTAGGGGGCGCGGCCATCACTGGCATCCTGGATCTGTAAACGTGGCAACCACCGCCAGTGAGTCGAAGACTCAGTAAGCTCACCACTAATCCTAGAGTAAAATAGAGCATATTAGTGGGTTGGTCCTATCCAGTGATCTAGGGTGTCTGTTCACTTTTCTCGAGCACTCTCACTCACTATAGGTACCAAAACTCAGTGTACGAACCCTCGAGCTACGTGTAGTGAGATATCATGAACATCATATAATATAGGTGGGAAATCAACAGTCAATACCAGCATACAATATGCAATGACAGATGCATAAATCAGCCTGCCTCAACAGCTCCAATTGGGTTCTGCCCGCGTCTCTTACGCATCAGGCACGTGCCTCAACCCGCGTGTAGTACGCCTTAGGTTGGCACGCTTATCTCTCCATTTCCCCGCGTAAAAACGCATCAAGGCCAACCTCCCGGCTTATCACTCTAATTCCCCGCGTAACACGCATCAAGGCCCATCTAACCAGCTTATCTCTCCAGTTCGCCGCGTAACACGCATCAGGGCCGTTCACCCCTTGTCACCCCTCCCAGTGACCTATGCCATGCTCACATCATACTGTACTTAGATAGTCTCAAACAATACACGTCATAGAGCAGGCATTCGCATGCATAGAGGCATAGCAATTTGAGAAATCATCTGGGTAACTCACATTCATCAGGATGAGCTACATACGTATCGGTGCCCTACAAGCAGCTTCCTGATCATCTGAGTTCAATCAGGTATCCTGCATTTTTCAATAAGACCATTCATTTTTCCCCTTTGACAATCTCAAGAAGCTCATTAGTATTTAATACCATTCCTAGAAATCATTTATTTCAGAACCCAATCTTATTAGGCCCAATGACCCGGTCTAAGCCCAGTTATTATTGTCAATTCCCGACCCATTCATGGTCCACATTTACCTTATTAAGGTACAATTGGATTTTCATAATTTAAATTCAAGCCCAGACTAAGGCCCATAAGGTTCCTTTCTTAATTCAAACCCATTAGCTTAGTTTAAGCCCAACAGAGTCTAAGGCCCATTCATTTTATTTCAAGCCCACTATTTAATTATTAGGACTTAAATATATTAAGACCCATTATTATATTAAATTTTCATGCAAGGCCCAAGCCCCAATTTTTAAGTTAGCCCGTTAAGCCCATTTTCATTTAATTAGGGCCAAATTAAATACCTAAGCCCATGTATTTCATTGGGCCCAAATTTTACATGTTCTAGCCCACATTTGAAGCCTAATTAAACCAAATTTTCGTCCAACCCAAGGCCCATTAAAACAACTTAAGCCCATTAGTTCACATTAGGTTAGTTTAGTCCAAAATAAGCCCTTAAGCCCATCTACACCCTAAAGCCCACTATCTACATGCCTAAACCCATCCATTGCAGTCCACAATAGTCGATTTTGAAGTCCAATTCGTCCACCTCAGCCCACATGCGCGGCCCATAATCAATTTTCCAATTTAGTCTAATGCCCATTAACTAAAATCGATCATTAATCACACTAATCTCACCCTTAAACCCCTAAACCGAACAGCCACCCATGCATACCATGTCCCTAAACCACGATTAGGAGTTAAGCTTACTTATTAGCGGCTGGAACCAACGGCAATGGCGGCTTGGACTCCAGGCGGCCGAATGGAGGTCTACGATCAATGGGGAAAAGGCGGCTACCCAAGGCTGGTTCGGCGGCTTAGGAGGGTTTCTCGGACCTAAATACAATAGTTTTAGGTATTAGGGAGGCCAAGGTGTCGGGTAGAATAACCCTTGATGGCCGAAGTTCAAATGACGTTCAACGACGGACGGAACAACAAACGGAATGGGGGCTGGTCGGACCTTAAATGGGGGAACCGAGTCACGAAATTGAAGGAAAAGAGGCTTGGAAGACTTACTAAGGGAAGGCAAGAGGATGGCGGTGGCGTGGAGGCCGAACGATGACGGATGGTGGACGGTGTTGGGCGGCTTCTCGCGAAAAACCGAGAAAGGGAGAGGAGTTAGAGTCTGGTTGGGTTTCAAGGGAACACCTAAGGCCACGAAAACAAGAAGAAGATGGACTAGAGTAGCTCACCTAGACGACGGCTTGAAGGATGATGGCCGACGGCGACGACGGGATCGAGTGGTGGACGGTGGTGCTCACGAGCGGAGAAGAAACAAGAAGAAGAAGAGAGGAGAATGAATGAGAAATGGTGATGGAGGGTGGCCGGCCGAAACTTCATAGAGGGAGGAGAGAGATTATAACAATTATTAAAATCAAGGAAAATTAATTATAGTAGAGTAGGTTGTACTTGGACAAGACATGATGTGAGTTGAATGATTTCCTTGGAAATTGTGCCTTGATTTGATTGATGTGACACTTGATTGATGTGACACTTGATTGATGTGACGCTTGATTTGACTTGCCTCGATTTGCGTGGCAAATGCATCGATCGGGTCCCGAGCGCGAACGAAATTCGATCTGGGTTTGGTTTCGGTCTGGGTTTGGTTTCATTCTATCGTATTCGCTCTCGAATAACCCTATTTGATCTCATTCCAAGGATTAAGCATTTACTAAGGGCATTTCGATAATTTTTCATTCACGTCTTGCTTCTCGACGTGCACCAGCTGTCCGCCTTTCGGACGACGTTTCTAAAACTGAATCCATTTCTCCATCATGGCTATCTTACTAATTCGATTGTCCAGTGTCGGATTTCATTTTATGGTCAATTTCATTAAATACCGACTCTGTTTAAGTCTCAGACCAACGGGTGACTGTTTGGGAAATTTTCCACGGTAGCCTTTCCCCTTCGATTAGTCGTCCCAGGGTAGCTAATCCTGAGTGAGCGTCGATCAGAGTGTACCAATGAAGTGTTTCCATTCATTTAGAAATTCCAATAAGGGTCAAATCTTCACCGTTCATCCTCGATTCCATCACCACCTTGCACGTGCTCCCCAGTGTCCCCTGCTCTAGCATCTCCACCGATGCCTTCAGCAATTGTTGAATAACCAATCCCTCTCACTCTAGTCAATCCATGCATCCCATCCAAATCATAGGTGCTTACACCGGCAAACTGCCGTGAACCTTGTGAAAACAAACGAAATGAAGCCGCTACATTTTCATCGGCACCTTCATTGGGGCAAACTTATGGCAACCCCATTGCTGAAATATGATTCGCTTACACCTTATTCCCTGGAATAACTACATATGCTTGCCTTTCCCCTCTTAGTCCTTCGTCCCAAACTCCTACATGTAGTTTTCACCTTACCTAGGCAGCTAAACTGTCTCCTCTTACCAATAATTTCTTACCTTAGACACAAGTAAATAGCCGTCAACAAACATTAGAGTCTCCAATCACATCAACACCATTACACAGATATGCCCACAAATCAGACGATTCAAAGGACAAGCTGTGAAAAGTACCGCACTGATCTAAAAAGAACCCATACTCATGTATCTACAACAGGCATCCACATTTCGACTAGATTCCCATTGTACGAATAGATATAGAGATATAAGCATGTACTAAGCATCCATGAGAATCCATCTCGCGATGGCATCTGATATATGTTCCAACAGGGAATGCAGGGCCTCTGCTTCATACTGGATTTGAACATTAACCCCAACAATTGAGACCAAACGCGCTGATAAAGCGAGTGGCGACGGAGTAATTAGGAAGACAAGTCATGTCGTTGACCCATCCAGTTTGGAAAAAGTTATCGTCCCCAGGATGTCGACACCGGCAACGATCGGTCCGGGGAAATTTTTTTTTCGATCAGGCGACGAACTCTCCTATCTTGATCGCTACGATAGTCAGCATGATCGTAAACCAGAGAATGGCTCTAGTAGCTTGGGCTTTGATACCCTGCCACTTCGTCGGCAGGCTCATTCTAGCCATGTTAACCAAAGGATTTTCCAGCGATTCTACCGAGGCGCATTGCAACGTTGTTTCCCTAACTTCCGAGTCAGATTTTCTCGATTCTATCGTCCATGAGCATACTTGCTTCCGCTTTTCAAACCTTCGATCGGAAAATAGAGATCGAACCGGACGTACCGGGACATACACATCGTATGAGGATCAAAGGAATTGCCGAACTTCGAAATGTCAAACTCAACTACTCGTCACGACTGGAAGTTTCCGTCTTGAAGAAGTTCACGTTCAGAACAGAAGCTGGGATGAAGGTGGTCGAAGAAAACTTGCCCCTTGGAGTTGATGAGGATCAAGAGGATCTAGTGAGAGAAACTAGACGAGGAGGACGGCCGTTCCCGCAGGCCCCCTGTCCTGCTGCCCTTTCCTATGTTTTGTCCAGCCGAAGGTTCAGTCTGGCTTACAACGATCAAGGAGCTGCCTTTTCATTCAGCCAAGGAGGTCATTGTTTTGCGAGAAGTTCTGGATAGGAACCAGGCGTCCAAAGGCCTGTGGATGATGATGGAGAAGATGACAATGGAATTGATGTGGGATCTAGTGGTGAGTATGACGTCGAGTTGATCCAAGGTGGTTTTGCCGGTGAAATTGTGCATGGTGGACGAGACCGAGATGTCTGTAGAGTTGTAGATGGTCAGGTGACCTGCTTGGTTGCACGCCCCAACAGCCTCCGCCATTGGGTCATGCATGTTGCCATGACAAAAGTGACCGATGAGGAGAAACCCGTTCCTAAGAGCTCGCCAATCGTGGGAACAGCATCTAACTTCTCCTATGTGAACTCAAGTTCAACATCTCCATTCAAGATGGAGGAGCTCCAACCTCTCCCCCGATGAAGTCCCGAGTCAACGCCTTCAAGACCAGATCGTTCGCGATGCAGCGATCGACATCACTTTTAGTTCGTGCCGCAGCTTCTCTAACCAGTCGTGAACTCTCTATGCATTCGTCCGTTGAGCCCGCCAAAATGGCCGAGAAGCCTTCCCTTCCAGCCTCGAGCTTCTCCTTCGCGGTTGATGCTTGATGACCGCCATGAGAGACCAGAGCCTTTTTTCCTCCCCAGCTTCCCAGGCGAGCTGAAAGTCCCCCCTTTTTTTAAGCTACCGAGCCTCTCCGAAGAGAAGAAGGATGATCTCCCAGCGGACCCCCACTGTGGGCGATTCCCCTCGCCGCTTTTTTTAGCCTCTCCCTTTTTTGACTGAGGACCTCCCTTTCTTCCCAAGTGGGAGACCCTATTGAGTGTTCTTGCTTTTGTCAACTCTCTCTTTTCCTTCGTATCAAGTGTCCATGTCGTTTTCTTTTCTTCTTTTCCATCGAAAGCCTCCTGTCTGTTTGATATGTTGCCCTCTTTGTTTATTCTCTCTTCAAAATCATGGCGTGAAGACCTCCTTCTCATTTTCACCGAGTACTCCACAGGTGGCCCCCTCTTTTGCTGAATCATTGCCCCACTATTCTTGCCAACAGTTTCTAACTTCGTGGAGAGTCTTTTTACTGCGAGTTGAGGGTCTTCGGGTCCTTGATGATGATGGTGACGAATAACTTCCAGCCTCCCCATCATGGTGTCTTTTCTTTTTGTCGATCCTCTTGCTTTACCAACTGATTTCCCGAAGAGGCCTCGAGCTGTTGCTTCCCACGTATTTTCTGGATTTCTTCCTTCGAATATCTAGGAACCATTCTGTTTTGATTTCCAGGACCGGCAGTTAGTGCTCGCTCACAAGGTCTTGAAATTCTCGGCAAGATGTCATCAACTAATGGTACGGGCCGGAATTTGTAAATTGTCCAGGTGACATTAACAAAATAGAGTTAAATGTTGGAAGGAAATTTACTCGATGCGTAAAAAGCAAAACGGTTTTTCCAGGGTAAAGCTCCCATGACCTGTGGTTTAAACTCTACTGTGTTTTGCTCGCCTTTCATAGTCACCGGTTCATTGGCAAGCACAATTTCAAGATGGTCAAAAAGTCCCTTAGCCTGGCGCGCTCCGAGGTCTAGATCTGTATCTTCATAGGACTAAACAAGGGCGATCTCTTTGTTTTCAATGGTCGAGCCATCGGTTGTCTCAGTGTAAAGGTTCATAACTGGTTCTGCAATCTGTTTCCAGCTACAATCCGTGACAGGTACACACGTCTCCCAAGCTACATCTCGGTTCATCTTCAAGAAGTAACCGTGCTCAGTGGCTATTCCTAATCTTCTACAAAAGGGGCGAACAACTCAACTAGCGTCTCCCTGCCTCTAGCACTGACAATAAATGCCATGTTGTTCTTGGTCTCAACCGAGACCATTTAGGAATTTAATCGATTTCTGGGTTGGATTCTTGTCCATGGAATCGTGGGGCATCAAAGTACCATCATAGTCAAACGTTTCCAATGGGTAGGAAAGACATGCATTTCACCCATCCTTGAAGAGTGCCTAACCAATACCCTTTGTACACCAATTTTCTCCACGCAATCTTCAGGTTCCAGCTCAATCAGCTTGAGGTAACCACTTGTTTGTGACAATCCTTCAACGATCCAATCAGGCTCCGACAAGTCTCCTTCAACTACATGCACCCAGCGGCTGTCCTTGTATTGTCTCTAAAATCTCCGTCCCTTAAGATTAGCAAACCCATGGTGATATGTAGTGGTGAAGTGGCTTTCGATCACACTAGTGTAAACACCCTACTAATTAACGCCAATAGGGAGTGGACATTTTAAGCCCATTTGATGATCATCTAAAAGACAATGGACTCATAGCAATCCCACCATGCTGAAATAGCACCTTTAACACATTGCTCCCACCACTGTAACCGTACCCATCTGTGGTCATGGATTGTTTAAGGCCTTCCTTTTCCTGACCCAGGATCCGAATGATTATGGACTTCTCCATAAGTGCTTGCAACTAATTGAGCACACTATATACATTCGAAGCTTGATCATACTACTTCAATCGTGCAATCTCTTATACAGTCTTGTTCTTCATCTTCACTCTATACTGGTAAAAGTTCTAAAATTGGTAAACAGACTCACCCATTGTGTCCCACAATCGCTGATTTGGGCAACTGCATAATCACAACTCCATGCAAGACTATCTGAAAGAGACTACGATAGTTATCCCAAGAATTAATTTGTTGTTTTAACATTGGAGTAATTGGACCAAAATGTAATACGAGGCACTAGAGGACAACGTCATGACTCTGAAAATGTAAAAATTGAAAACTACAGAGCTAAAACGAATTTTTTTATAATAATTTTTTTTAATTTAATTTTTTTAATTAATTTGAAAATGAGACTAGCAAAGTAATTTTCGATTCCGGATTAATTTTTGCTGATTTGCTTTGGCCAAAATGAAGAGAAAATTCAAAGAAAAATTTCACTATTTATTCACATTTTTATGGCTTCAAATGTTATTTTTTTATTAATTTTCAAGCATTTTATCTATTTTCTAAAAATAAAATAAAATAATAAAAAATGCGAAAAATATGAAAAATTATTTTTTGGTCAAAACTGGTTCTCTAGGTTTGGCCAAGGTCTCCAAAATTGATTTTTCAATTTTATGATTTGTTATGGATTTTCTATTAATTTTCGAAAATAAAAATGTCGAAAAATACTGAAAATATGAAAAATTATTTTTTGATTAAAATTGGTTCTCTAGGCTTGGCCAAGGTTCCAAATGTTGATTTTTCGATTTTATAAGTTTTTATGAATTTTCTATTAATTTTAAAAGAGAAAAAGTGATTGAAAGTCAAGTGCCAACACATGGGCGCCAATTTCTCAAGCTCGACCTTGATGGATGGGGGTCGTGTGCGGGCACCATTAATAGAATCTCGGGCTTAGTCTCGATTGATCCAAATATTGGCACTAGGGACCTAGGCCCATCCTCTATATACCGAGGTCGAGGCACCAAGTAGCCACACATGAGCATTGAGTTCTTAAGCTCAGTTTCAATGGATCATTAGTGCCTATGCTCGTGTTCGGAAGATAGGGATTCGAGCTTGAGACCCCAGTGTCCGAACTAGGTTCTTTGGTTTCTTATGCGCAAGCTACTAGCACTCAAATAGTCCATGTCTATTTAGGAAAATGATTTTCCTTACTAAATAATATAAAACACTTTCTAGTTCACTCTCAGATCTCAGCCAAATATTGAAAAATCTTATCATTTATCTGGAAAATGACTTTCCAATTTTTTTCAAATGTGTCCCATTTACGGAGAAAAAAATAGAGCCTATAAGAAAGTTGCTAATACTATTGCTAACTACAAGTAAATGTATATATGTAAAACTACTAACTTTTTGAACTAATGGAAACGACGCTCTTCATTTATATATATATATATATATATAGGGGTCACCTACTGGTGGAGGAAAGTTTTGCTTTGCTGGTTTGAGGAAAAGAAGGAAGCAACAGATATGTGGACAGTTAATTTATTAAGAAATAGTTATTAAAAGTTTTAAAACTTATTGAAAAAGTGCAATCAAATTTTAGATTTGGTCAAATTGATGCAATCAAATTCTTCGATTAACTCTGTCCAACTTTTTTTTTGGTCGAAAAAGAACTCCATCCAACTTGACTAATAGAAAATGTTGACATGACTTTTTTTTTAATATTTACTCTTTTCTACACAGCTCTAACATGACTAAAACGACGTCGTTTTGGATCAAATTTAATTTTAATAAAAATTATATTTAAATTATATTAGGGAATAAACTAATTAGAAAATCAGGCGAGGCCAGCACTGTTATTGCCCCCACAATCACTGGCAAGGACTAGCAATGGTGGGGAATGACTGGCTACTAGTGACCCTCTCCTACGATCAGCAAGGGTCGTCAGCCACGGCCCCTTGCTGACCTTGGCCGGACCATCTCTAAGGTGGTGGTAGCAACGAGGGCCCTATAAGCCCTCGCCAGTTTGCTTTCCTTTTTTTTTTCTTTAAATCTAAAGAAGACTCGATTGCACTTTTTCATTAGAATTTTTAAAAAAATAGCATTAGAATTTTTCGTTAGCTAGTTGGATAAAGTTAACGAGAAGACTCGATTGCACTTTTTGTAAGTTTTAAGACTCAATTATACTTTTGCGACATGTTTTATAACTTCCATTTCACTTATATGTGAAGTTATAAATTATGTGAAAAAATAAATTCTCTCATATGTTGATATTAGTATTGTAACCCTATGCTAAATTTACCAAGCAAAGTCTTTTTAAATGATTGAGAGAGAGAGAGAGAGAGGGGGGAGAGGAAAAATTACCAAAAAAAAAATCTTAAGCCCTTCACACTTTTGTCAATTTGATCTTAAACTTTTAAAATTTGTCGATTCAATTCTAAACTTTTTCACCTTTTGCCTAATCAAGCGAATAGAAATCATTACCATGGACGATTTTTAACGATTTTTAATACTTGTTAATAACTTTTTCGACCTTTTTTTTTAATTTTGATTCTTTTTTTCTTTGTTTTGTCTTCTTTATGAGTAGGGCTGGCAAGGGTTGCCGGCAACTCCTGAAGGACCTTGAGCGAGAGCCGCGAAGCCCTCACGATTACGGATGTGGGGTCATGGCCCTCGTCCACCCTCACGGTGGCCACATGTGGACGGGGCCATGGTGAGGGCGAACGTGGACCGCCACCCCTCCCCCATAGTCCGATTGGGTTCCAAGAGCCGGTGACCTTGGCCGGTTATAACTCGGCGAGGCCGTCAACCTTGAAGTCATAGAAGAAAAAAAAAGGGAAAAAAATAAATTATTTACATCAGTACTAACAGTATTATGTGGGACGGTCGAGATCCATATCAGCGATTTTCGATGAATATGATTGAATCAGCAAAAAGTAACAAGATTTGACACTGAATTGATAAATTTATAAGGTTTAGGATTGAATTGGTAAAAGTGTGAAAGGTTTATGACTTTTTTGAAAATTTTATCAAGAGAGGAGGTACCTGCAATGGTGCAGCGGCACCGAACGCTGACATTAGTTGTGGCTAGAGGCGGCAAATCTACGGGAGGATGGACGTAGCGACACTCATTGGTTGGAGACAGAGAGTTGCGGTGTTTTAGATGTACTGGACAACGGGAAGAAGAAATTGAAAAAAGAACGGGGAGAAAAAAAAAGAAATAGACATAAAAAAAATTAAATCTCTACCTTGAAATTATCTAGATTATTACATAAATCATGTAGAGATGAAATGAATTTCCCATATGACACGATCATGTGGACGTTTTTTAAATATTTTTTTAATCTTTTATTATCTTATCCTTTTCATTGTCATTTTTCCCTCTTTTCTTTCTTTTTTTTTATATTTTTTCTTTTGTCTACGGGGGCCTAGTGTGGCCATCGCCGAGCCTCGGGTGAGGAACGCTCACGCCTGGGTTGGTGAAGGGGGCCCTTGGGCATCCCTCACTTGAGGCCGTTGATTGCCATAGCTAGAAGACGAAAAAAGAAAGAGGAAGAAAGAATAAAAAAGAGAGATAAATAAATAAATAAATAAAAACTAAAATATTATTAAAAATTGTCTACATCAACACCGATCGTGACATGTAAGACAGCCAATGTCCATTTCAACGATTTCCAGTCAAAATTGATTAAATTGACTTAACTAACAAATCGTGAAAATGTTTAGGGATCAATTGGCGAAATCAAAATATTTATGATTGAATTGACAAAAAATGCAATAGATCTAAGACTTTTTAGACAATTTTCCATACAATAATGATTCTCAAGCTCAAAGCTTTCCAAATCAATTTACTCACCTACATCAGATTGGTTTGGTTAACGACTTAGATGTTCTATGACAATCTTGACTTATTTGTCTTCAAGAATTTGCTTTGGAAGGAGAAGAGCTTAGCCAGCGAATCCACGAAGAACCGGTCATCCTCAAACTCCCTCCCACATCATCATCTAGCGTCGGTCACAGGTCCAGCATCGCGGCTCCTTGTCGCAGTGTCAGTGTCGCTGCCATTCATCCCGGATCCCACCGTTTGCTTCCAGGTCAACGCATGAATTGGGTCTTACCGATTTTGCTTGAAGATCAACGTTTATCATAGTTTGGGTTGCAGTGTGTTCGACGATTGCGGTTCTGATTATTATCGTTGCCGCCCTGAATGCTGTCTTCGCGATCCGTATGAGGGGAAGGATTTTAGGGGCAGGGAATTCCGGTGGAGGACACGGAGGAACAGCGAAGCACAAGGCGCTGAACGTTCATTTTGGAGGAGTACTAGATGGCGCCGCCTCTCTAGAGTGTGGAGGAAATATGGTCGGTATTGGCGATTTCAGCAACGGCAGCTGCTCAATCAGGTGGGGCTGACGGAGGAGTCGTAGGCTGCAGTGACGCAGGTGGCGGTAGTGGGGGAGTTTCTGCGCCAAGTGATAGCGGCGGCGGAGGGGGTGGCTGCGGCTGTTAACGAGGGACAGAAAATCGACGTGCTTGACACTTTTTGGATTGAAGTTTTCTACACAAAGGAACTAACTATTTAAGAAATTATTTTAATTTTTAATTTTTAAATTGAAACTAATTATTTGTATTCTTTTTATTTTTATTGTTGAGGAGTGCGTTGACTAGAGAAATTTGTAATAATTGGCTTCGTTCTCTATTCGTTATTGTTTTCTAAATTAGGAAGCATACTTTTATGAAATTACTTTCTTCGCTTTTAATGTATATTTCATTCACGTAAACAATTAACTTACGTTGAATTATTGACATCACGACTCTTTTATTGATTAAGTTTAAATTTGCCTTTGTTATTTCGTTCTGCTCTTTATCCGAAATGTCCCTTGAATGATTGGATATAAAGTTGATGCTGGTAATCAAAGCAAAATCAGGTAACTCTATTTCTCCTGAGAACGTTTGAACCGATCGTGGAAAAGGTTTGGGTAAGCCTTATATAAAACTCCACACCCTGCACAAGCCCATACTATGGGCCTGACACACTATGGGCTTTACACATGGTTACAGGACAAATGATATTTAGACTCTGTTCGTTTCGCCAAAAATATAACATTCAAGAAATTTTTTTTTATAAGATAAGAAATATATTAGCTAATCATAATGCATATACAAAAAGGAGCGACTAAACACGAATCTCATACCCAGGGTTACATAGGCGATGTCCCGACGGTGCAAGGGTGTAGGGTCAAAGCAAAAGCCAGAGGCAAAAAAAACAACAGCCCACAGAAGGGCTAAACCGAATCAGAACAATCAAACCAGGAAGGGCCAAAACAGAAAGAGGCCAAAATAACAGCCGAAGAACAAAGAACACAACAAGCAGCAGCCACAGTAATGTTCCCACACTCCGTGCACAGCCGCAGCCCATAGGCCATCCCCCAAGTTCCAGGAGGCGCCGGAAACCAGCTCCCACAGCAGAGCTCTTGCGCACGCCACGCACAGCTGTAGCTCTCAGACCAACCAGAGGTCACCGAGGCAGCACGAAGCATCCACACGCCAGCAGCGAATCAGCAACAGAAGCGGGACAGACCACAACCAAGCCGTCCCCAAACCCAGCAGCCCAAATGGTCTTCGAGCTCAGGCCAGCAGAAGACCGCAGGAGGGATTCGGAGAGGAAAGCCAGTACAGGGAGCCACAACCACAGCAATGCTCTCCAGGCACAGTTGCAGCTCTCAAGCCATCTAGATTGGCCTCCCCGAGTCAGCAAATGGCGTCCACAAGGCAGCATCGTACCAGCAGCAAAACATACCCAGCAGAGCCGCCTCACGGGCCATCACGCCAGCACTTGGCCACGCCAGCGAGCACAATCCGTTGGTCTTCGAGAAGTCATTTTTCAAAAAATATTTTTGAGAAGTCATTTTTCAAAAAATAATAATAATAATACCTTTCAGTGTTCGGCCAAAACCTTAAAATGAACTGAATTATTTTGTATTATTTGGTAAGGAAAATATTTTCCTCATTTGATTTTTTGTGCTGTCATTGGGTTGAAAATTGCTAGCGTGGCTTGAAGAGGAAGAAATAAAAAAATGAAAATAAAGTAAAAATAAAAATATATATAATAAATAAATAAAATTCAAATAGAAAAAAATAAAATAAAAACAAAAAATAATTATAAATAAAAGAAATGTGAAGTTGTGTACCGAGGAAAGAGAAGGAAATATAATTTCCTCTTTACAAGGAGTTCTTTCATTGACAGAAAATGTTTTCCTTCACTAGTTTTTTTTTTCCATGAACTAAATGCTGCAAAATCCAAATAACATTTTCTTGAAAGTTGTTTTTTACGAAACGAATGGAGCCCAGTTTTGTTTCGAGAAAAAAACTTCCAAGGAAAACGTTGTCGATGTTTGGTTAAAAAAAAAACTAGTCAAGGAAGATATTTTCCACCAATGAAAAAAAAACACCTTCAAATGTATGGAAAATTATTTCCTCTTTTATGAAAAGATGAAATCAGTTTCCCTCTTTTTTCCTCTCTACTCTCCTTCACCTTTTTTTTGGTTTTAATTATTGTTCATTTTTATATTCACTTTTTTCTTTGTTATATATTTTTTTTTTCTTTTCTTCATTCCTTTGTTGGTCGCTAGCCACGACAATAGCCCATGACTGGTTACACGTGAAGGACAAGCTCACCTATGGTCAGCGAGCTCGAGCCTCGCCTGCCTCGGGTGAGTCCGTCAAGGCAAGGCTCATTGTCGCTTGATGTAGGTGAGGCAAGGCTTGGCCTCGCTCAAGGTCAGTGAGGCGAGGCTTAAGCTCCCTAACCTTGGGCTAGCTTAGCCCTCACCTGTGGCCTATAACCGGTAAAGAAAGATGATGATGATGATGATGATGATGATGATGATGATGATAATAATAATAATAATAATAATAATAATAATAATAATAATAGAAGAGAATAATAACATAAAAAATATGAAAAATAAAAAACTATTGTAAAATTCAATTTTTTGAAATTGCAAAAAATTATCCGCATTAGCATAGTTGGGTCCACGTCAACAATTTCTGAGCAAACGATGATGTAAAAAATCATTGTAGACAATTTAACCATTATGCGTAATGGGATTGGTTAACCCACATGGACGGCCCATCCATCCATAGAACCCAATAGTCATTCAAGTGCATTGCCTGCTTCACAAGAATATGCATATGTTGTAAGTAAAATGAACATGTTGAAGCACACGTCTTCTTTTCTTCTATTTCCCTTCTTTTCTTTTTTCATTGTGACCAGAAAAGGTCAATGGAGCTCGCCAGCCTTGGCCAAAGGTTGTCTTGCCCGTGGCTAGCCTTGCCTAGATCTAGGCAAGGCAGCCTTGCCCATGGTCACAATTATTTATGCTAGGCTACTCTCGTCTAAAGCTCTGGCAAAGGTCACCAAAGCTCACGGGCCACAATGAGGGGGAGAAAAAGAATGAAAAGTGAAGAAAAGGAAAAAGACGAAAATGTAAAAAAAATGTCTATATTAGGGCCAACCGTGCCACATAGCACGACTAATATATGCATCAGCCATTTTCATCTAAAGTTGGTAAGGTTGACTACATTAGTAAATTATCAAAAGATTTATGACTAAATTGATCAAATGAAAATGTTAATAATTGAACCACGTTGGCCATGGGTGAGGCTATCGAGGCTGTGAGGGTTGTAGGCACATAAAAAAGGAAGAAAGAAAAATGAAAAATGAAAAATAATAGTTACTCTCGCCGCCAATATAGAAAAAAATAAAAAAGTGTGGAGGCTTAGTTGTTCAAGTGTGGACAAAACGAGGAAGATGGAAGTCACCATCGGAAGTGGAAGTTACAGCTCTTCTCCTCGCTTGCAATGCTACTCAATCTGTCAGTATTCACAAAGCAATCTTTGAAAGTGATTGCAATGTGTTGATTGATGCAATACAACATAGGGGCCTTTGCCATTGGTGCATTCATCCATTCATCTTAGACTCTCATCTCCTCCTAAACAACAACCCAGGATGGAGTTTGAAATGGACTAGTAGAACCTGTAATGCAGTTACTCATGAGCTTGCAAATTGGGCTTTTCATCGTATAGGAACTATATCTTCTTCTTCTTTTTTTAATGATCTCCAAGCTAGAGTGAAAATAGAGTGATAGGAGAATCTTCTTTCATCAATCATTTTAATGTATGCTCATTTTCCTCCTTGTAATATTTGCTCTGCTTTGACGGAATGAAAGTGTTTTTCTAGGGGAAAAAAGAACCATGGCCAGGAAAAGCAACTTTTGAAATGAATCTAGTAATCTATGATTAAAAACAAGTTGAATCTCGTAATCAAATTGACTTAGGCTTGCAGTTGCAAATTGGTAAAAGGCCCCCGACGCTATGCTCGGGCCACGTATTTAGAGACATGTCCCATGCTGTGATTTTACGCCTTTAGACTCGTTCTCTGGATGATGGGTTGGTTTGTCCTCCGGTGTTGAGTCTTTTCTTGCCCCAGTTCAACCCAACAACATTTCCTTCTTGTTAATATGAGCTGTCATAATCTTCGACTCAACTAATCTCATAGAATGCACAAATATCACATCATTGAAATTAGGTGCGAGCATCAATCCTGGGTCAAAGCGATAATCAACTTGTTTTTCTAGTTTTTCTCCAAATTTCAGGTCCAAGAAGACATCTTTAAAGGCATTGATTTTCAATCAAGGGAGAAGAATCTGGAGTTATCAATCAAAATCACAATTGCTAATTGTTGGAGATGCTAGAATCAAGGGATTAACAACTTTTGTAATATGTTGATCTCTTTATTATTATTTTTTATTGTTGTATTGTTTCCTCGTGTAATAGTTTATAATATCTTTATATAGTGAAAGTCATCTCAACAATTATACATTGAGATCAAGAATCAAACACATTTGTTCTTTTATGGTATCAGAGCATATTTTCGAAAGAAATCAATGCTTAACCATGGCTTTTGCCTAGTATCCAAACCCCCACATCTTTGAACTTAGCAATTTTGTGTCACTGAAACTGACATAAGCAAATTATTCTTGTTGGAGAGCACAAATGCTTGCACTAATTGAAAGTCAGGAATCGGTGGGATTCATTGATCGCAAATACTAGATACCGAGTCCCATAATCACCTCCTCTGCTAAAGGAGGAGAAAGAAGAGACAAATCTAGAGTTTTTACAATGGAGAAGGTCATATTGCCTTCTGCGGGGATGGATTACTGCGATGCTCTCTGAAGAAGTTCTTGCTCAAGTGGTAGACTTGAAGACATCGGCTAAGGTGTGGTAAAGGCATCAGCTGAGGTGTCGTTTCCTATCAAATATGTAACAAGCTAGGACATATTGATTTATATTGCTTTAATCGATTTAATCTATCTTTCCTCCCATTAGATGTGCCAAAGGCATTTGCTACAATTACTATTCGAGATAGTCATGACTCAGTATGGTTCACTGAAAACCGAAGCTTCAAATCATATAATCGGAGATGAAGGTAACCTTTTCAAATTACCACCATATATGGGAATGGCTGGAAATGGTGATTCACTTGAAATTTCCCATACTAGTGATGCTCATATCAATGTGGGCCAAGAGAGTGTTGACTTAAAAAAATGTTCTACTTGTTCCTCATATGGAAAAGAATTTATTATCAATGAGCAATTTACAACTGACTATCTTCTAAATTCTGAGTTCTCTATCACTGGTTTTGTGATAAAGGACAAAAAATGGGGAAGGTTCTAACAGTTGGAAACCGTGAAGGTGATCTATATACCTTAAAGGCATCAAAAGAAACACTATTTTCAAACCATTTCAAGAAAGTTGATGAAAGTACTTGGCATCAAAGGTTGGGACATCCACAACTGACGACAATCCGTTATCTACAAAATAAAGATGATATTACTGTTACTGTCTGGAATAAACCTACCATAGTATGTAGTAGTTGTCAAATGGGGCAAGTATCTAAACTTTCTTTTTTGCCTTCCAAAACCAGTACTACTAAACCTTTCGAAAAGATACATACTGATCTGTGGGGAAAGGCTTTGATAATGTCATTTCAAAGGTTCTAGTATTATGTTTGCTTTGTAGATGATTAAACGCAATAAACTTGTTGTTTCCATTACGAAAAAAAAAACTGATTTTTATGCATGTTTTCTCAATTTCGAGAAATATTTGAAAAGGCAATTTTGAGGGCATATTAAAATCTTTTAATTTGATGGAGGAGGAGAGTTCAACCGAGCAGATTTCTTGATCCACTTTCAAAAGAATGGGATTTTTAAACAAGCATCTTGCCCAAAAATGAACAAAATGGAGTTGCTGAGCGAAAACATAGGCACATATGTGAAATTGGCTTGACCATGCTTCATCGAAGTGGAACTCCTAAAAAATACTGGGTCAAGAGCATTCAAACAATAGTTTTTCTATTGAATCGGCTTCCTACAAGTGTGTTAAGCATGAAATCACCTTATGAATTCTTAGTTGCCAGAAAACCAAATTCTAATATTTTTGGAAGTTTTTGGTTGTAGGTGTTTTCCTTATCGTAGGGACTATACCAAGGGTAAGTTTGATCCTCAGTCGTTACCATGTGTATTTCTCGGCTACAATGATTGCCATGAGAGATATCGATGTCTCTATCCTCCGATTGGTCGAATTTATATATTGCACATCATCTTTGATGAGACCTTATTTCCCTATCCAGTACTGTTGACACTTGATTTTTAATCAATTTTATTTTCAAAAATATTTTAGAAAATCCATAAAAATTCATAAAATTGAAAAACCAACTTTGGTAACCTTGGTTGGGCTTAGGGAACCAATTTTAAGCAAAAAAATAATTTTCCTCATTTTTTGTATTTTTCTACATTTTATTTTCAAAATTTAATAAAAAATCAATAAAAAATAAGAAAATTGAAAAATAAACTTTGGAAGCCTTGGCCAAGCCTAGGGAACTAACTTTGAGCAAAAAATAATTTTCCTTATTTTTTGTATTTTTCTGCATTTTATTTTCAAAAATTCATAAAAAAAATCAATAAAAAGTGAGAAATTTGCAAAATCAACTTTGGAAGCCTTGGCCAAGCCTAGGGAACCAATTTTGAACAAAAAATAATTTTCCTTATTTTTTTCATTTTTAATATTTTTAGAAATTAGGAAAGTAATAAAAAAATTAATAAAAAATAGCATTTGAAGTTAGAAAATTGCCCAAAAAAAAGTCAATATTTTTAATTTAATTTTTGCTTCATTTTGGATGAATATATTTTGAAAAATTAAGTCTGGAATCTAGGGTTTCTTTGTTAATTTCATTTTTCAGAATATTTAAATAATTCTAGAAATTTCATTTTAGCTTTTTAATTTTCTATTTTTACATTTTTAGAGTCGTGTCATCCTCCTCTATATTTAAAAATTAAAATCCATGCCAAAAACCCTCAGAATTGTCCAAGTTCACTAAAAAGGACCAAAATGCAATTCCTGATTTTTTAAATTAGTCCCTCAAATCACTGAAAATGCAATTAAAAATTTTCTAGGGACTGAAATGAAAATAGGGCGACGTCACCCCCTAGATTTTGACCTCCTGAATCCATTGGTGGTGTCAATTTTTGCAAAAAAAAATGCCTTTAGGACTTTGGATTTTGCGAAATGGATACTTGGGTTAAATTTAGAAATTGGGTTTTATGCCAATTCCTAAGAAAATTGGCGTGGAATTATACTTTCCTAAGGTATTTCATGCCATTGGATTCAATTTTGGGGCTTAATTTGGTTAATTTTGACTTTTAGGGGGTAATTTGAGCAAATTTGACTAGCCGGGTCAATCGGGTCGAGTGGGATCCGACCCGATGACCCGGCCAATCATTTGAGACCCAAAGAACCCAAGTCTGAATCTTCCTCACGCAAAACTAGCTCAAACAAATATGGGGGATCCTAACCGAGAAAATTTTGACAAGATTCCAAGAGATTGTAAGTTGTTTTGGGCGAAGATTCAAATCAAGTTAGGTTGAGACGATCTCGGTGGGGTTGGGGTACCCAAATTGAGTTTAAAAGGATGAAGAGAGGGGGCAAACGAGGGAGATTTTTTGGGAGATTTTGGGCAAGCTCGGGAAGTGGCCTGTAACCGGGAAATTTGAGCGAGAGCAAAGGAAGTTGAGAAATTACTTCGAGAAGATATGTGGAGTCCTGAGGAAGTGATTCGTGCCATTTTCAGAGCCTTTCGACACCAAAAACGGTAAGTCACAAGCTCGACCTTGAGTTCGGTGCTCTAATGGCGAATCCTTGATTTGACTATAATTCTCATCTTTTTTGTGTGCGTTCTACTCCTCTCACACTTCTAACCGTATTTGCATCTTCACTTTGCGTTGATATTGCATGTGAGTCTTGAATTGAGCCCTCAACCCCTAGTTCATCCTATTGTGAATTGGATAGAAAAATCTCGCAATCTAAAGCTCGATCAGAGCCCCAGGTAAGTCTCCTGAACCCTCTGTGATGCTTGCTTGCAACTTAATCGCATAGTTATGCTCTGTTTCGTGTGATTGAACCGCCATGGGTGCTCACTGTAATTGCTTCGATTACTAAATTTCAATCGATAGATCTGGTTAGGCTTTAGATATGTTGATCTAGGGTCAAGTGCGAGTTGAATCGCGGTAGAATTAGCTCAATCCGAGTTGTTTCCACCATTGGATCATCGTCGACGAACCTCATCCGTTCAATAAGTGTTGGCCCAAGGAAGAAGACAATACCCTGTCAGCTAGGGTTGAGCGGTTCCAGGTTCCGGGTAGGTTCCACCTAGAACCTGGAACCTACCCGCTAGTACAGGTTCCTAATTTTTTGGAACCTAGAACCTACCCTTCAAACCGTGGAACCTAGAACCTATCCTGTTACAGGTTCCAAGGTCCGGTTCCAGGGTACTCGAGAACCTATCGATCAATGGAGAGGCATATTATTAAAAAAAAGGCTTTTAATGAAGTTGGGATACGCGAGAAATAGAATGCAGTCCTAAGAAATTTTGCAGGGTAGCTACATTTTTCACATGCTCTCTTTCAAGCAATCATTCTCAAGTAGGGGTGAGCAGTTTCAGGTTCCACTTTGAATCTAAACCTACATATCAGAACAGGTTCTTCATTTTTCGCTCCAAATTATATAGTCATCATTGGACGCCATAGAATATTGTATGATCGTGTGAAAATATATATAAATAAAAAATTTATGTTGGGATCCAGGGTACAGGTTCCAAGTTCCAGATTCCAAGTGGTGGAACCTGGAACCTACCCGCTAGAACAGGTTCCTCAATTTTTGGAACCTAGAATCTACCCTACATACCTTGGAACCTGGAACCAGATAGGTTTCTACATGTTCCGGTTCTAGGTTCTCGGTTCTACCCTGGAACCATGCTCAGCCCTACTGTCAGCGGTTTGACTCGATCAAAATCTGACATGGCGATGACGTGGCAAAACACGTCAAATGCCACGTCGGACGTTGACTTAGTCAAACGCTGAGGTGGAGTCCACGTCGTTCTATCCTCGCCTGAATAGTGATCTTGATCGGATAGCTAGGAGTGCGCCACATGCTGAGATCTCGAGATTTTGGGAATAAAAAAAATCTAATTTAAATTTTATAATCATTTTTAAGTATAAAAATAACGGACGGTCGAGATCTAGTTCCTGGGTCAAATCTTGGCCATACGTTCCTTTAGGAAGATCGGACATCCGTGGGCTAGCCACATGGTGATTTTCTAATCGTATGATCGAAATAGATGGAATTTAAATAAGAGTAAAATAAAAATCGAAAAGAAATTCAAAAATTCAAAAAAAATAATACATAAACTACGTCATTTTGAGTCAGGCTTAGAATAGTGAGCCTTGGGCCTTGATAGTGGGCCGGGTCTATACAACCTAATCCGTATAACCTAATTCAAAACAAAAATAATAAAACAAAATCCAGAAAAATAAATAAAAATCAAATAAAAGAATAATAAAAATAAAAAATAGAAAACTAATAAACGGTGTCATTTTAGGTTTAGGGTTTTGGATTTCGGTCCAAGTTGTTGGGCCGGGTCAACCCGACCCGATCCGAAGAATTAAAATTAATAAAAAAAATGTAAATAGAATAAGAATAAAAATAATAGGAAATAAAAAAATCAACAAAAAATCAAAAAATCTATAAAATAGCAAAAACTATGCCGTTTCAGTCCCGGAATTAAAATAATTAAAAATTTTCTAAAAAAATCGAAAAAAGAGAGGAAAATTTTAATAAATAAAATAAAAATTGGGAAAAATTAAAAAATAAATAAATAATAAAAATTTCAAAAGTCGTTAGAAAATTAAAAAACTCTGAAAATAAAAAATGCTAATAAATAATTCTTAAAAAAAATAAACATAAAAAAATAATAAATGTTCACAGAAAATTTTAGAAAATTTGTCAGAAAATATAGAAAATATCCAAAAAATTTGGAAAAATCCCTAAAAGTCACAAAAATTTCAAAAAATTCTAGAAATATAATAGATGTTTTTTTTAAAAAAAATTTCAAAAAAAATCATAAAAATTCCAAAAAAATGTCCAAAAATAGGGAAATCCTTATAAAATCATTAGGAAGTCATAAAAAATTCTAAAAAAATTTCAAAAAAATTTAGAAAAACTTGGGAAAATTTTCGAAAATTATAAAAATTAAGGAAAAATCATATCCAACTGGCTTAACCCGTTTTCACATTTTCGACCACCCAGGCCTTAGGAAATTACCATTTTGCCCCTCTGGGCAACCTGATCTAAATTTTTTTTCTAAATTATTCTGGGAGTCAGCCGGCATTTCTTTTAGGTCTTTGAGGCTCCTCTAGGCTTGATTAGTCTTGTCTTGATGTGATTCTTTCATTCATTAATTGTGCAATTATTCCTCGTTGTTATGATAGATAGGTTAGCTTTCCCATTTACATGAACCCATTAGACTTTTAGGACTCACCTTACCCGAAAAATACCTTCACGGAGCTCTTAAATTAAGAAATCACTCAACTTAGATACCGAAAGGGCGTCGATAGCAATATCGACATAACTAAGTCCTCGAATCTAGATCTCTAATTTACGTAGGATCGAACGATATCTCCCAATCGTCCCATAGGGTTCCAGTCATACTCTCCAATAAATGATTGGTGGCGACTCCGATGGCATGCACACTATTCACGTGTCACCCGACCACACTAAAGTCGACCTCGATTTAAATTTTCCTGACGCGATTTGGTATGGGCCTGGGAGAACCCGAGATGATCCCAGATATCCAATGGGCCTAGCAATCCATTAACCCTCCTCGGGATTCGAAACTCTTGGGAGGGTCGCAACAGGTACCCAGCTCTTTATTTTGGGATCAAAGTGATGAAGTGGAGATATTTGAATTTATAAGCTTAATGAAGACAATTTAGCATCTAACTCAGAAATTTCACCTTTGTATTTACAACAAGGTGTGCTCTCTGCTAACTCAGATCCACTGTGTGATGACTTATCGAATTATGCTACTTAGGATAATTCTCATGAAGACAACATTGATAGAGGTGAGTCACATGTTCACGAAAATCATGTTGAAAATGATGACTCATCTGGTGCTTCGCTTGATTCTCTACGCAATTTGACAAATGAAGATTCCTCTTTGGATGTTCTTCATGATTCCTCAGTAGCTCGTTCACCCACTGCAAATCATTCAATGGTTACTCGAGCACATCCTGGTATTGCGAAGCCTAATGCAAAATATGCCAATTTTCATTTGATGGACTCCAAACTGGCGGAACTAAACAATATAGACTCTGCTTTAAAGCATCTAGGGTGGTCGGCCGCAATGAAAGAGGAACTCGAGGCCTTGCATCGTAATAAAACTTGGACTCTTGTTTGACGTCCTTCAAATACTAAAGTGTGGGATTTACATTAGTTTTTAAGTCTCAGTTAAAGGTCGATGGTACATTTGAGAGATTAAAAGCAAGATTGGTCGCCAAGATATATACTCAAGTAGAAGGAGTAGATTTCCTTGAGACATTCTCACCAGTTGTTTGACTTGGAAGCGTAAGAACGGTCCTCACCATTGCCACTGTTAAAGGTTGGCCCATCAAACAATTAGATACTAAAATTGCATTCTTACATGAATTTTTGTCACAACCTGCTTATATGGAGCATTCGTCAGATTTTGAGGACGAAAATCACCACTCTTATGTTTGCAAACAGGGAAGAGCTTTGTATGGCCTCAAACAGTCACCAAGAGCATGGTCTAATCACTTTAGCTCATTTCTTTTGGCATCCAGTTTCTTTTGCATCATTTCGGATCCTTCGTGATTTATTAAAAAAAATTGGATCATAGCATTCTAACTGTACTTTTATATGTAGATAATACAATCATTATAGGTGATAATCCAAAATTGCTCGATGGATTCACCTCTACGTTGAGCAGCGAATTTGCATTGAAGGATATGGGACAACTACACTATTTTTAACTGTGGAGGTTAAGATATTCTCTGGTGGTCTTTATCTGCGCCAACAACAGTATGCCTTATCAATTATTAAACGGACACAATGGAGGGCTACAAGCCGATTTCCACACCTATGACTACTAGCTCTCATTCTAGTACAGATGCAACAATATTTTCATATCCTTAGCTATATCACAATATTGCTAGAGCTCTTCAATATCTCACAATTACACGGCCGAATGTTTCATATGTAGTCAATTTTATCTGTCAATTCATGCATCAACCTACTGTGAGTCATTTTCAAATTGTGAAGTGCATTTTCCATTTTATTAGTGGCTCAAGAGATCAACGCATCCAAATCTTGTCCAAGTCAACTTTGGACTTGTACGCTTTTTGTACCTTCTTAAGTAGCAACCGTATATCATGGAGTGCTAAGAAGCAATGAACGGTTGCTCAATCCAATGCCAAGGTAGAGCATCGTGCAATACCATCGACAACTATAGAGATTACTCGGATATTATTCCTTTTGAGAGATTTGGATATTCATCTCTCGAGTCCACCAATACTATTTTGTGATAATATCAATGCACTTTACATGTGGATTAATCTAGTGTTTCATGCAAGAACTAAACATATCAAATTACATTATCATATGTGCAAGAAAAAGCGGCTCTTGGAATACTTGTGAGTCAGTATGTTCCGTCTGTGTATCAAATTGTTGATTTCTTCGCAAAACCCCTATCTAGGAATATATTTTGAAACTCATGTCGCAAATTGGGAATTTAGGATCGTCCCATTCCCAATTTGAGGAGGAGTAAAGGCATTGATTTATCAATCAAGGGGGGAGAATTGTTGTATTGGTTTCCTACGTAATAGTTTGTGATATCTTTATGTAGTGAAAGTGATCTCAACAATTGCACATTGAGATAAAAAAAAATCAAAAACATTTGTTCTTTTAGCTTTAGAGTGAATTTCTATGTCAGCTTATGACATATTCTTGAAATTGAAATTTGGGTAAAAGCTAGAGAAATTAGGGTTGGTTTTTGTTAATTGCTCTTGCTCTTATAAAGAGTCCTCCTTTCATCTCGCTTGGAGATATTCGATTTTGGGCTCAGCTGAGTCTTCAATTTCTTATGCTTGCGAGCCTGCCATCTCTCGAGAGCTCCCAGGCAAGGACATTCGGCTCGGCATGCTCAAAAAACTCGCGTTTATGAGTGGTTTTTTATCTCTTGGTTGTCAATGAGAAATTTGGATGGAAGGTTAATAGGGGTATATTTGGAACTTAAGTAAAAATTGATGGCTTTTTGTGATATAAAAGAGTTTAAGATAAAATTGTGACTCTTGGGACAACAAATATTTAGGGTAGAAATAGGACCCGACCCAAAGGTTTGGGTTTTCTAAGGTATAATGCCCATAATTGGAATAGGAACGGAGAAAACCCGAAACCGAATGGCATTCGGGTGAAAATCGATTTCTCTCGGTACAGAGTTCAAATATCAGTTCGAGTTCGCCCAACCTCTTCTTATGCAATGTCTTGTTTCTGAGAGAGAGAGCGCGCGCGCGAGAGAGAGAGAGAGACAGAGACAGAGAGAGACAGAGAGAGAGAGCGCAAATGGTCGACAGCAGTGGCGGCGCGTCGCTGCCGTCGGTGGGGCAAGACGCGCGGAAAAGGCGCGTGAGCTACTTCTACGAGCCGACGATCGGCGACTACTATTACGGGCAGGGCCACCCGATGAAGCCCCACAGGATCCGGATGGCTCACAACCTCATCGTCCACTACTACCTCCACCGCCGTATGGAGATCAGCCGCCCCTTCCCCGCTGCGACCACCGACATCCGCCGCTTCCACTCGGACGACTATGTCCACTTCCTCTCCTCCGTCACTCCCGAGACCGTATCCGACCCCGCCTTCTCCCGCCTCCTCAAGCGTTTCAATGTCGGCGAGGACTGCCCAGTCTTCGACGGTCTCTTCGGCTTTTGTCAGGCCTCCGCCGGCGGCTCCATGGGCGCCGCCGTCAAGCTCAACCGCGGCGATTCGGACATCGCCCTCAATTGGGCCGGGGGACTGCATCACGCCAAGAAGTCCGAGGCTTCTGGGTTTTGTTATGTCAATGATATTGTGCTCGGAATTCTTGAGCTCCTCAAAGTTCACAGGGTATAAAGTCTCTCTCTCTCTCTCTCTCTCTCTTCCCCGATGTCTCTGTCTTTGCACAATGCATACTTAGATTTACAGGTAATGCGTGCTTAGAAACTGTTTAGAGATGAACAATCTTAATCAATTCTGACCTAGTTGTGGTGATGATAGATTTACATACCTTCCCTTTCTTCCTTTCTTTCTCAGGTATCCTCTGGTTTTCATGGACTTCTATATCTTCATTCCTGTCGTTTATTAGTGTTGCAGGATAGTTTAGATATGGGCAGTGTGCATATGCATTTCTCAGTTTTAGTGTCTTCTGCCTGAAGAAATTAGTGAAGATCTAATAGAGTACCTTGATATCATATAGTTTTTTCTACCATTTCCGTAGGCTATAGCATGCTATTGAGTTTGCCATGTCGTTCGTATGACTAGTCACAACCAAACCAATCATTTCGCCAGATCCTTTTAATTTAATTCAAATGAATTTTCAGCGTGTTCTCTACGTGGATATCGATGTTCATCATGGGGATGGAGTGGAGGAGGCATTTTATACTACGGATAGAGTCATGACCGTGTCCTTCCATAAGTTTGGGGACTTCTTCCCTGGAAGTGGGCACATTAAGGACACTGGGGCAGGGCCCGGGAAGAACTACGCCCTCAATGTGCCACTGAATGATGGGGTAGATGATGAAAGTTTTCGTGGCATGTTTCGCCCCATTATCCAAAAGGTTATGGAAGTATACCAACCAGATGCTGTTGTTCTTCAGTGTGGGGCAGATTCACTGTCTGGTGACCGATTGGGATGTTTCAATTTGTCTGTGAAAGGTCATGCAGATTGCCTCCGTTTTCTAAGATCTTTAAACGTTCCTTTAATGGTCTTGGGTGGGGGTGGTTATACAATGAGAAATGTCGCTCGTTGTTGGTGCTACGAGGTCAGTGGCTTCGTCTATTTGTCTCAATCGCTTATATTACTTGTCCATAGCATTCAGGTGATTTCCTAAATGCTTGTCTGTTGCTTTTGTCACACAGACTGCTGTTGCAGTGGGAGTGGAACCTGAAAATGACTTGCCTTACAATGAGTATTATGAGTACTTTGGCCCTGATTATACACTTCATGTCGAGCCATGTAACATGGAGAATCTTAATGCACCAAAAGATTTGGAGAGAATCAGGTTTGCTGGTCTCTTGTTTCTGCCAATAGATAGAGTTCACATAAATATTTTTTGCCTTTTCTTGTTTTTGTGTACATCTTCTGGATATTCTACATCCACTCAACAACTCGTCCAGAAACGAAAATAAGAGAACAGACCCCTGATTAGTGGCGTTTGCAATTTACTTTACATCAAAAGACTTACATGTGTCTTCTGGTTGAGATGATGTTTAGATCATATCCGGAAAAGTGATATTGTGAACTGGTTTTGGGATTATGATGGTCTTGTTTCCGTCTCAGACGCTGCTTATCCTGTTGAATTTGTGAGTCTTGTACTTGTAAATAGGCAGGAATTGTTATTCATCGATCAAATCTTCTTTCCTCCAGTAGGTTCTAGAACTGTTTAATAGACACAGCGTTGCACAGTTGTCAGTCTTTTTTTAGAGTATTGGCTTTATGAGGGTTGTCCATGATTTTGCTTCAGAAGTCACAAAAGGTTGCTTGAAAATCCTTTTGTAATATGAAGATATGGCTTCATTATTCTCTTGGAGATTTTCAATAGATGCAGCTTTCTAATTTGGAAAGCCTGGACTTTTTTCGCTTTTATTTACTTATTTATTCTTTTTTCGGCACATATTTTTTCTAATAATCAATTTTTTTAGCTTGTTTGATATTTTCTACTTGCAAAGATAGATTCTACCCTCTATTAGTCGTGTATTGCATGGAGGACTAGAGGAACTCATACGAGCAATCTGTGCTGTCCTCTGGCAAGTAGTATGCTTCCGGTAATTGTGTATCAGACCAGTCCTGTTGTTTTAGGAGTCCATGGAAATTATTTTTTTCCATGGTCGTATAAGAGTGCAGTTGAAATTGAATTAACAGTAAATTTTGAAGTGTGTTGGGAGGCAAATCTCTGTCTCCACTCCTGGGTTATTAGATTCATACAGTATAAACATGTGGTTCTTGTTGTGATAAATTATTTTTTTCCATGGATGTATAGGAGTGCAGTAGAAACTGAATTAACAGTAAGTTTTGAAGTATGTCGGGAGTCAAATCTCTGTCTCCACTTCTGGGTTATTATATTCATATAGTATCATACAGTACGAACATGTGGTTCTTGTCGCGATATTTCTGTTAGTGGATAAAATTGCTCTATCTGCTTGCAGTTTTCTTAAAAAAAATTTCACTCGAGGTTTCTTGAATTTGTTGGTTTCAACTCCTCCGTACTCTCCAATAACCAGTCTAGGCATGCACCTGCATTTTAATTACTGTCATGATGCTCTGATGGAGTTTAATCTTTACAATGTTTTTCCCCCCTCTGATTAGTTTTTGACAAGTATTGTTTCTCAGGAATATGTTGCTAGAGCAGCTATCAAGAATCCCCCATGCACCAAGTGTTCCTTTTCAGATGACACCACCCATTACACAAGAGCCAGAAGAGGTAGGTTGTTGGTCTGGTGGACTCTTCCCACATACTATTTGTCCCTTCGTGTTGTTCAGTATTAGATATGAAAAATCTGCAGGCCGAGGAAGATATGGATGAAAGGCCAAAGCAGCGCATTTGGAATGGTGAGGATTATGAATCAGATGCAGAAGACGACAAGAGTCGACATAGATCATCAGCTGCTGATGCTTTGCATGATGAAAATGTTGAAATCAGGTCAGACATTTCCTATCTTACGGTGTTGCAATCTTTCCCTAATCCAACTAGAAGCATCTCTACTCTCTTTTTTTCTCCAAGGAGGTGTAAATCATGTTTTGGAAAATAACTTTTAGGTGCTTATTAGGAGGCATTGGTGATTTATCCTCCAATAACATTAAGTAATTTGAACTCAGCAAAATCCACTACTCGTATCACTGAGTTTCCATCCTGAAAGGGCCACTGAACAGTTCACCAAGTAACTTGACATTAAAGTAACTATAAGATGAATTGTAATTGGGATAATCTTGGTACCTTCATGGGGTGAGGGGCAAGGAGAGTGGAGAAAGAGAAAAACGAGACTAGATAAATCATCTACAACTGCCTCTTGCCTTTGCATTTGCCTACTTTTAAAGCACACATTTTGTATCCTGAGATTTGATAGGACCCACAATTTATCGGCCGAAGTGAAATTGATCTATTAATTAGTATTAATTCTTCCGATCTCTTTTATATATATATATATATATATATATATATATATAGAGAGAGAGAGAGAGAGAGAGAGAGAGAGAGAGAGAGAGAGGGGTTGTGGGTGATTCGTGATTCCATAGTAATTTGAGTTTTTGGGTCAATGCAGGGACAGTGTTGGCGAAAACAATGGGGGTGAAACAAGGGAAGACCGTCCACCATCTTGACAAAAATATGCTCTGATTCTTGTCTACTCTCGGGTCTTTCTGACGGGCAATGCATGAAATTCTTTCTAGGTTAGGAGATAACCTTATCAAGCGTATAGAGTTCTCTCCAACAGTTGGGCATACTGGTTGATTGGTGAGCCGCTGGATGAGGCAGGTTTTGTCTATCCGAGGTCACACTGTATGTCGGAATAGGAAGACCGGAATTGCCCGAGTGTAAATGAGATGTTTTTCCTTATGTCTCCGGCGGATGTCGTCGTTTCATTGGCTTATGTGAGATGGATTTACTTAGTTACCCAGATATGTCATTCTACCGCCGTACCGCGGTCACATCAGTTTGGCTCCTGCTTTGATCATCTTTGGTAAGATAAGCGAGGTCTATGTAAGTTATGCAGCTGCGCGATTGCATCACCTTTGGCAGCGAGCACTTCGTTTTCTTATTGATGTTCCTGATCTGCTCGTTCTTCAGTGAAATTGGGAATGAATACATATTTCACTTTACAGATTGTCGTTATTATGAATTTGAGAACTTGATCACATCGTTGGCAAAATTGGGGATTTCTGCTACAAATTTTGTGGCATTTTATGGTTTTTAGTGCGCTCACGAGTTGTAAATTGTAATCATCTGGTGCTGCGCTCAACACCAATGAGACAAGAATGTCGTCCCTCTCATCGCCACTGCCTTACCTCGTTTCCATTTCGGCCCCTCCTATCTTCTTCCCCATCAGACCCACCCCTACGACCGCCAACGGCCTCCTCCGCCTAATCCCAGCGAAAGGCCACCGGCATTCTCTCTCTGCCGCCGCCCCCCAGGATGATGGAATCCCCGCTGACGATGTCAAAACCCTTGCCCGGTTCAAGTCCCGCCACAACTACATACGCGTGCTAGAGGTCTCCAGGAGGTGCGACCACCCCTTCGCCGGCTCCCGCCTCCTCCTCCTCGACTCCCCAGGCAACATCCACAGCATCTCCTTTCTCCTCAAGCCCCTCACCTCCACCTACCTCGACGTCTTCGCCACCCTCCCCCCCATCGTCCCCAACGGCCCCATCGGGGTCCTCGGGTTCGGCGCGGGCTCGGCCGCGAGGCTGCTCCTGGAGTTGTACCCCCGCGCGGTGGTGCACGGGTGGGAGCTCGACCCGGCCGTGATCGACGTCGCGAGGGAATACTTCGGCCTCTCGAGGCTCGAGAGCGATCACCAAGATCGGATCTTTATCCACGTCGGGGACGCGCTGAAGGCGAGCGCGAGAGAAGGTTTCGCGGGCGTTCTGGTGGACTTGTTCAGCAAAGGGTGTTTGGTGCCGGAGCTCCAGGATCAGAGGACGTGGGAGAGGCTGAGGAAGGGGCTGAGGAGGGGAGGGAGGCTGATGGTGAACGTGGGAGGGAGCTGCGTGGAGGCGGAGGATAAGAGCAGAGACGGGAGGGCGATCATGGAGGAGACACTGGAGGCGATGCGTGCGGTGTTCAGGGAGGAGCTTCAGGTGTTGAGGCTCGGGAACGGGGAGGACGACAGCTCGCTCGCCCTCACGGGTCGAATGCCGGATCTTGACGCGTGGAAGGCGGGGCTCCCCAAGCCCTTGAGGTGTTATGCGGATATGTGGAGACCGATCGGCGGTTAGTACTCCCACTCTTGTCGGAGTAGGAGATAAAGTAATAAAAAAGAAGGTGGAGCTGTTAAGGAAAGGGGAGCATGCCATGTGTTTGCGTTTATTCCTATGTGAAGAAGCCTCTAGGGCGACTGAGCGTGTACTTGAATTTGGACAAATGAGTGATGAAAATGCAAACGCCCATTGCTTTGAATCGGTTTAGTGTCATCTTTTTGGCGAGACTAAGATAAACGATGAAGATTAATAGATTCATGGGTGCGATTTTTTCAAGCAATTTTCCAACTGCTTGGCTTATACATGAGTTGCATGAGAAAATTATCAAGGAAATCATAAATTTATTTTTTTTTTTTTGGGTAAAGAGGAAATCATAAATTTATTGCTATCAAGGAAATCATAAATTTATTGCTATCAAAGAATTCATTCATAAATCTTTTTTTTAGTCTATTCATTACTAAATATATTTTATTTATGTCAATTCAGCTCAATCAGCTAATTTACCCATTTAAAATTAGTCAGATGGATTGAAGTGATAATAAATGTAAATTTTTAGGACTTAATTGGTAAAAAAAAGATTTAAAATTAAATTGATACGATTGTAATAGGTTCAGGACTTTTTTGGTGGTTTCCTCAAAGTTGCACAAACCAAACTCATGGACCATTACACAAGGAGCTATCCTCAATAATCAATGTCAACTGCTGCATTGTAAACTTCCTAGTAACCTCGGGAAAAAAAAAAAACTTTCTAGTGACAAGCCCACATATCTAAGAAATCACAAAAGCATATAGTTTCTTGAGGTATTTGCTTCCCAATGGACCAGATGGTGCACAAGGTCACTGACTTTAACTTGCGCTACCGCTAGTAAATTTTCAGTTACCAAATCAAAGAGTACTTGCGATCTGCTTTCCATACCCATAGACATATGAGATGCCGCAAAAGCCCAGTTACTCTCTTGTAAAGTCTTAAACATAGGGCTGATACAAACATGAGGTTGCACTTTTTCCACAAAGAATCAGAATCTTTGGTGCAAGATTGAGAAGAAGGGAAAGGAACGGAGGATTAAGGTTGGGACTTTATCAACCTAGGGGCAGCTTTTTTTCTGTGGGCATTGCTTTAGGCGCCCCTGACACATTTGCCCGATTAAGAAAAACGTTAATCACCCCAGGGAGATGATGACTTGGCAAGAAGACTAATGTCGTTTTGTGGTCCTCATTTTGATGTGATTGACAGTGAAAACCGCAACGTGATGAACAAGTATCATGTTCACGACTGCATATAAGCTACTCGATGACATTCCTGTAGCCAGAGGGGGAGAGAGAGAGAGAGAGAGAGAGAGAGAGAGAGCTATGAATGATCTACGGCTGCTTTGGTTCAGCTGACCCACATGGAATGTTCGCTAGAAATCCGGCAGGCGTGCTTCGTTGGCAGTTGATAGAGTAAGAGAACAAGAGAAATGGACGAGGAACCGGTAAAGGAACACTGTGTGTTTTTCCAAAGGTTTTTGCGCTGTGGTTTGATGGATATAGACCTTAGGCCATGAGCTGAATGGGGACATGGCGACTTTTGCTAGGGTTCCAAATGCTACTTCAGATAGATATTAGACATGGATGCTATACAGATTGTTAGGTCCAGAGAAATAGTTTGGATGATATGGCCCTATTCAAGCAACGCATTCTTACCCTTCTTTTGGCACGCAATGTAGATGTGTGACGAGAATAAATGGGCTATCTACGGGGATAGCATAGTTGAGTTGAAAATCTCAAGTTCTCGGACTGACTGCACCATGAATGCTCTAACTTAGTCTCCTAATGAATATCAAAGGAGTACCGGGATGTCGGCAAAAGTCAATTTTAGTAATCTTTATAAGTCGATCTTTATGTTTCTAATGATAAGGTGCGCATGTTTCAAATAGTTTGACAAAAAAAAAACAAATTGTGGACTAGACAAAAGAGACATAATTTGGAGAATGACCTTCCTCGAATGCCTTCCTCCACATGAGGATTGGTTGAAACCCTAATTCATGCGGCGGGGGGGGGGGGGGGGGGGGGGGGGGGGGGGGGAGGGGGGGGGTTGTGTGAAGAAGAGAAATGATAATAGGAGGGGAGGGAGGGTTGTGTGTGTGCGTTGTGTAGGCACATAGGTAGGCTAGAGGGCAAAGGACGGGGCCAACTAAAGATGGTCGGGGCAATTGAAAGGGATTCACGTTACCATTTACCAAATAGTTCTCTTGACAACTACATTTCTCCTTCCCAAAGGCCCCACTCACTCACCATGTGTTGTATATAGAGACCTCTTCCTTCTTAGGATGCCCTTTTACATTTTGTAATCTCTTGTTACCGCATGCACATCATCACTCAACATCATCATATTAAGCCGTAATCAATAATTGTTTAGATTCCTTACTTCTGATTTTGTACCTCCGTGTAAGGTTAACCAAATGGTTGAATTCGCATCGTGTACGGCAATAACATGATATTTATAGAATTTAGATCGATGTTGTAAAACGTGACTCGATATTGTATTCACATATATTGGCTTCAACAATCAGGGCTTAAAATTCAAGTAGTAATTCCCTCGATTTTCGCATCATGAGAAAGAAAATGCATTGAAATCTTAAAGGAAAGTGATATAAACGATCCCTGAATTTTTGCTTAAATGTAATGCGGTCCTTAAATTTTTAACTTATTTAAATATGGTTTATAAACTTTAGCCTAAAACATAATGTAGTTTCCAAATTTTAAATTTGTTTAATGGAGTCCCTAGACAATATGAAAATGTATAATGTTGCCCTTCTAATAATTCTAGTTTGGGAAACACATTGACCATTTTCATATAATTGAGGGACTAGATTAAACATATATCAAAAGTTTAGAGGTTTTATGGGCAACACTGCATATTGAAATAAAGTTCAAGAATCTCTTGTGCCATTCTCTCGTATCTTAATTATGAAATTGAGAAACTCTGGACTATCCCCAACGGTTAAAGTCAAGAATCTTGGCTGAGGAGAATAATGATTAGGTGCAGCACCAATGCCCGGAGTGGATTTCTCTGCTCAGCATGCAATCAATTCGAACGATTAAGTCAGCCCGCAATAACATTACCCATTCTGGGATGAGAATGAGATTCACTAATCATGCGAATAAGAAGCACAAACATTTCTCTCCTATTGTTTTCTTTAAACTATGCAATGCACTTTAATAAATTGAACTTGATGAAGGCTAGTTTAAGGTGTGAGAGCTGCTATATAATAGGCACAACTTTACCAAATTACCCCCTTCCAGTTCAAAACCATCATAGCCTACATATACACAAGCAATAGCATGGGGGGTCCTCTTAGTATTCTATCAAAAATTCTCTGCCACTTGTACACATGTCAGTAGAATCCTGTTGTCGCCTCCATCATCCATCATCGAGCAATGTCTTTGGATGAACCCGTGATGGTACCTTCACATGACATGATCTTGCAACAGTCCACCTTCTGATTTCACCATACATAGGTTCACCTGGGAATAGTAGCGGAAGAGGGCACGAAACTCACCGGACAAAGTGACGCATTCATCAATCGCATGATCAGAGGATTCAAAGAACTTAGTTGTCAATACAATATCCCTATTCATACATACGTACGTGTACGCATACATGTAGTGTATTCAATTTTTTCTGGTCTTAAGTGCCTATCAATTTTTAGGACAACTATGGACATTCTGTTAATGATGTAGCCATCATGGTCAATTAATTCAAGAAGTACGCACGGCCCTATTATTTTGGTTAGGGTTTGCAAATAAGTCATGTGGTTTATCAAAATGTGGAAGATTATGCTTGTTGATTAATATATTTTGCTCTCTCATATAGTTGATGAAAATGGTCATGATATCGTCAATCTTGAATATGACAAAATGGTTTAACATTATCCCGATCTTATTGTTGTCGCGATGATAGAATATTTATAATGGTTAGTGTGTGAATATTGAGGTTCCGATGCTTTTTAATAATTCTTCTTAGAATAATCATGATAAGACGAATAAGATATAAGGAAAAAAAAAACTAGCTTATCAAGTCATTAGTCTCTATAGGTCCGTTAAATAAGCCGTGACTTCACAGACTTCCACTCTAGGACAATGACCCGTTGTCGCAGACTTAAATGCACATCCAAAAAAGTCATAATGATTCAAGCAAGGAGTAGCAAGAACTGGATGTTTCCCTTCCCTCTTTCTTGCCCCTTTAAAACATCCCAGAATACTAGAATAAACGCATATGTAAAGGGGGTCTAGCAGTGAAGTTTTAGAAGCCCTAGCGGATTGACCGATGAAGGAAAAAATTGCGCGTGTTTCATCCCAAGAGACAGTGAAAAAGGGAAATAGGAAAGCATAGTGAGTGTAGTAGGCTCACGATCTTGCAGTTCTGAGGGTGTGCCACTTGCATTTACGGGGGATATCGATTCGGAGTCCTCAATGATTTTTCTATTATTGTTCATGTTCATTGTTCATTGTTCCTTGGTCACCCCTTTTTTGACTTTTTTGAATGGGGTGGTCGTTGTATTTCAAGAACACTGCTTAAAGTGTTGAAAAGGAGAGTAAGAAAGAAAGAAAGAAGAAGCTAGAAAGCTGCCCCTACCACCTTACTATGTAATATGGATAAAATGTAACTGATATGTACAGAACAGTTTGCTGAATTGAATGGTGGGTACTTGTTGGTAACCATGTTTGAATTAACTTCATAAAAAGAAAAAGTTAAAAGAGAGCCCTTTGGAATTTTGTTTTGCCTAATTCACTTTAAAAAAATTGATTTTTGAAGTGGACAACTTAATTAAGATACCCACCCATCAGGTGGTCGCGTGGTAAGGAGTAGACTCTTGGGATCCCGCTGAGTAGTACTCGCGGTCCTGGGATCGAAACTTACTCGCCCACATTCACTGGTGTCTTACCCGGAGTACCGTGGTGGTGGGGTCCTGCGGTGCCTCCCCGGGGATTAGTCGGTCGCCGTCGGTTTGAGCGTCAGCTCGCCGGCACGGCTGGACACCCCGGTTATAAAAAAAAAACTTAATTAAGATGATTAATTCTTTCATTTTTATAGTGTATCGGAAAATTTTATTTTCGTATTTAGTTAACTAATACCGTAGAGACACTTGTAGAACAAATACTTAACAAATTATCAACGCACAATATTAAAAACTTTAGCGATATATAAACTTTTAAGCTCATATGATATTATTTTAATTTTTTTCAAAATCGTCCGAATTTATAATCGCATTTTTTAACAAAAAATTGAAATGGAACATGTCAAACTGAAAGTGCCTTCAAATGAGTTTCCTACCAAATATTGTCTTAACATTTCTATCATATTATAACTGCGACATTAAAATTAACATTATGTTAAGAACAGTTGAGACTAAATCAGATTTTTACTTCCATTTGAGAAGTGATGAAAATGGAAACTATTGACCAGTACCATAAGAATATATATTTTTTTCCTCTGTTTGAAGAATTCAGATTGTGGAATCCCTTTATCCCGTAAGTATTTCATCCACGATTGACGAAAACATCGCCATGCAAGAGAGGGGGGGGGGGGGGGAAACAGATGCGTTCAAAATCAAGAATTTATGAGCTGTTGGGTGTCTTATCAAAGTTGAATGATAATTCGGCAGCAGCAAGGATAAAATCGTTGTTGCACCACCAAACCATTAACTTGAACGTGCGAACGGTTAGTGAACCAAAGTCGTTACATGCTATTGCAATTATTGCAATAACTTATGCATGCAATTGACCCATCATTCGTAATTTAAGTTTTTTTTTTTTTTTAGAGAAATTGAGTCCCACTAAAGTTAATGGATTCGAATTATCCTCTGGGTGATCTACCAGTACAGAACTTCTGCAATGGTACTTAGACAAGCATGGTACCCTGTGTACAATATACGTTTTTGTTTGGCCTCTTTGCATATGTCATTAGGGAAGAAGTTTTTGTACTGGGTTTCATCTAACTAATTGAAAACTATTAAATATAATGGTATGCTACATCAATTTGATTTGACTAGCTTGACAGAAATGGTTTTCAGAAGAAGCACTGCTCAAGGAAATCCTATTTGTGACAAGTCATGGTTCTGTAATCAATTTTGTGAGGCTTAACTTCTCCCTTAGATAGATATATTCTCTCCAACCCTTGCATGTGGGGATGCATATACTGTCTGAACGCACGAGGATGAGAGGGGGGCGAATCACGAAATGGAAGGTCAGCCCCCACACACCCAGCATTGCTGATATTATTATGAGAGGGAGAGTTATAGTCACTCTTTTTTGCTCTAGGGGTCTGTACCCCTCTCATTTATTATTACCCTTTGTCTTTTTTGGCTTCCAATTCCTTCCCCATCCACTAAAATGCCCACTCTCTCCCTCTCTCCCTCTCTCTTTGCTTTTCTGGAGGTGTGATTGATGAATTGGCATGAACTATTTGCCTTCCTCTCTACTGCTGCCCAATTAGGGTTTCATCATAAGAATTTGCTCTCTCAGCATTAGAATCTCTCTCTCTCTCTCTCTCTCTCTCTCTCTCTCTCTCCGCAACAAATTTCCATCCTCTCTACCATCGTTTTCTAAGGTCACCTTTTTATCTTTGGAACAAGGAAAAATCTCCTGAGAGAGATCCCTACAAGGCAAAAGGTACAGCTCCTTTTTTTTCCTATTTTCTTTTGATCAAAAAGACCTTGAACTAGCTATGAGGCAGGTAAAGATCATGAGTTATAGCTTACTCCTCACCGGCTAAGGTTGAAGTTTCTGGGAGATTCTGAAGCATAAAAAAGACTGAAAATAGCTAGGTGTTCGGACAAATGCTTGGAGTTTCTTAATCAGGGATTTACCATGTTTAGGTGCCGAAAAATTTTGCTGAACTTTTATGTTGTGGGAAGATGTAGAGAACTGTTTATTTGGGAAGATGTAGAGAACTGTTTATTTAACTAACTCTTTGTTTTTTTTGGTCAGATTTTTTGACTAACTTGAGATAGATTGATTTCTCTAGCTGAGTGTGATGAATTGCATGTGCACACAAATAGTTCTTCTGATCTGGGAGACACTTGAACGCCAGAGAGAGAGAGAGAGAGAGACCTGCTGAATAGTGAAGTGGAAACAACAAAACCCATAAAACAAAAAACCAAGAAAAGAAACGAATATATCCTAGTTCTTATCAAGAGCAAGAGAGGAAAGCCAATTTGGAATGTTCGGACTCCAGAAATTCTGGGTTGGCATGAACTTGCTAATTTTTCCTGAAAAGGGTACATTCGGAAATGAAGCTTGCGGCTGATACCCTTCAGCTCTCAAGGAAACAGGATGGAGTAAAATTATTCAGGGCTTCTCTTTTGATTATTTGCACTTATCTGTTTCACTCATCAGCCATCCTCTGTAACCCTAGAGCAACGGCTTTCTCATGTCATCCCTCACTATAAAAGTAAACGAAACGATGGAGTCAAGCCAGGCGAATGGATTAAAAAAAAAGGAGGCAGTAGCTAATCGGAAGCTAAACAACCATATATGTTACATTCAAACTACGTATGATGGTTCTTGAATCTGAGGAAAAAAAAAGTGTGCTCACAGCAATCATTGGATTGTAGAGACATGTCATCATCCAGCTCCTACAACGCCCCCTGTGCTGCCTGCAAATTCCTGAGAAGGAAGTGCATGCCGGGTTGCATCTTCGCCCCTTACTTCCCACCAGAGGAGCCTCAGAAGTTCGCCAACGTCCACAAGATCTTCGGTGCGAGCAATGTGACCAAGCTGCTAAACGAGCTCCTCCCACACCAGAGAGAGGACGCCGTGAACTCGCTAGCTTATGAAGCCGAGGCAAGGGTCCGTGACCCCGTCCATGGCTGCGTTGGCGCCATCTCCTTCCTCCAGAGGCAGGTCCAAAGGCTCCAGAAGGAGCTTGACACGGCCAATGCCGATCTCATCCGATACGCCTGCAACGGGATTCCATCCTCAGCAGCCATTCCCGGGAGCAATAATCCAGTGCAACCCGTTACGCTACGCCAAAGGGTGGCGCCACTCGAATTTGGTGGTGTCGGGAGGCCAATAGGCAACGAAGGAGGAGGGGCATTTTATCAAGCTCCTCTTCCTCCTCCTCCTTATCCATTTCCGTATCCTCCTCTTCCATGGAATGATAACTTTGGAGGGGACTTCAATGGAGGAGGAGACAACATGTGAGAACTCAATAGGAGCAGCCCTAATGAGGAAGGTGATATCCAGCAACCATGTGCATACCTACTTGGTTATGGATTTTATAAAATTGACGTCTCTGTTCAATTTCTATTATATATATGTGGAGTCATGTAGTAGCTATAGCTTCTAGACCATTTTAACGTACTGCTCGTTATACAAGCAATAACTTTCATGGGGGTTATCTCGCATTAATGTGTCAATCCCTGTTAAACCTAGCTAGAAAAACCAGCTCAAGAGAGAGTCTTGTTGTGTAGCTATATATGTTTTAATTGCTTATATTATCATTGCATAGCTGTTCCAAAGCATGTGCCTGCGGAACTGCGGTTGTCTGTTTCATTGTTTTTATATTCTTTAAAGCTTATCCATCCACTTACAAGCCTCTTTTAGCCATATATGCCAGTATTCTCAACTCTCTTTCTGCGCGTTGTTCTTGAGGACCACCCTGATTTATAATCACTTTCTCATCAGATCTTTCAGCAGTCATAAAGCACAAGTCTTCAACTTCAACTCTCACAACTTAGGCATATTCCCAGCATGATGTCCTTGCGGCTTTTCATTCGGCTATGCGTCTTTCTCATGAAAGGGGGAAAAAAGCAGGTTTCGAAAGTGTGAAAAATTTGTTATTGTAGAGAAGACCCTTTGAAAAAGATTGCGTGAAGTTTTTGTGAGGATTGCTAAAAGTTTTATCTCTTCTATGTATTGCAAAATGGTTTGCTTCATGTCTTTATTTGATCTATTTCCTCAGTGGCACTGGGTAGTAGCTTTGTGAGGAGGAAAAGAACATTGACTTCCAAAGTTCTGAAATTCTAGAGGCAAAAAGGAAAAGAAAGGTTCATGAAAGTCCAAATCTGCGCAGCCGTCACCAGTTCTTTGCCTCACTTTACCTCATAATTCCATGCATCAGTTTTTAGCCTTTAAATACCCAAATTTTAAGAATCCTAAATAAAACAAGAATAGAATATAATATTCAATGTCTGTCTCTCCCCAGTGGGCGTAAAAGGTTGCAGCTTTATTACGTGCATGCTTCTCTTACACATTTTCTTCGCTAATTCGCATGATATGCTCTGTCACATGCTATTAGTAAGCATGCAAGCAGTGGCCAACTGAGAAGCCAATAACAAAAAGGGGCATGTTATTTCCAGCAAGAACAGAACTAGGGTTTTACTTTTATCACCTTCAAGAGAAACAGAAGAAGATCTTACCTAGGGAGGCTTTTTCTATATTTATTAGAGGTTTGGAATGCTATTGATCCACATAAGACTTAATTGGCATGTTGTTTCTTTTCTTGCATCCTTTTCTTTCTGGAACACAAACCCACACGTTTGTGGACCATTTCTTGTTTCTTCTTCAAGGACGCTCTCTATAGAAAAGAGTAACGGAACTGCACTAAAATCATCGAGTCAAAATATAGAAAGTGAAAATATGACAAAAATATTTGGCCTAATACCAAAAAAACCCCCAAATTTAGTTCTAGTCCCAATTCTATTATAAATTTTTTCTCGTCTTACAAAAAACTCACAACTTTTTTTTCATTCCCAATTCTATTCTAAACATTTTTTGTCTAGTAAAAAACCACCAACATCAGGTCCAGTCCTAATTTTACCCTAAACTTTTTTTGTCTTATAAAAAACCCTCAAACTTTTACTTCTCATATTTACCTCTGTCAATCTTCCCTTCAAAATCGTCGTTAGTGATGTGGCATTTGCAAGCCATCGTTCTAGTTAATTTCTCAATTTTCATATCCAAGAAGACATCTTTTGGAGATAAATTACCATAGCACCAACACCATCTTGTTGCATCTGAAATTTGGGTAGTTGGCTTTTTTCAATTGCTCTTACTTTGTCTTCCTTCCATCTTGCTCAGGGACCCTTGAGTTTGCAGTCAGTCTTCAATCTCTCACGCTCAAGAGTCTTCCATCTCTTATGATCAGAGTCTCCACTTGCGCTTGAGGCACCAAGCTTGGGACACTCGAACCATTTGTGCCGTGGAGTTTTCCATTTCTTGTTTATCAAGAGAAGCTTTTGATAGAGGATTAATGTTCGAGTTTGTGACCTTCTAATGAGACAAAAAGAAAATTAGGATATAATTGGAACTAAACCTAAAGTTAAAACTTCTTATGAGAACAAAAAGAGCATACAATATAATTAAGATTGGATCTAAATTTGAAGATTTTTCAGGGCACTAGGCCTTAGATATTTACATAATAAGTGAACCCTATTTAGCGGTGTCTTTTATAACTTGATTCTTATCTATAATTAAAAAATTTTGAAGGAAAAGAAAATGAGCAACATGGTCCTTTCTCATCTTTGCCCGTACACTGTTCTCTGGGTCTCTGCCGGGGCCTTTGATCTCTGCCAGTTGCAGGGAGAGTCACGTCCAACGCTGTCGCCCTCCAACTCGTCAATTTCTCAGACATTATCAAGAAAAGTCTGAACCTGAACCTGAACTCACTGTTGCAAAATTCTTGCCCCCACTGAAAATCCCACTCTTCGAATTTCGATTTGCCCCGAGCTTCGAGAAATAAAAAGTCTTGTCTTTTTTTCCTCAAGTTGGACGCGCACGACAACACCTGTAAAGTAGAATTTTTAGTTCTATAAATACTTTAAAATAAAAATTCGTTTAATTTGAATTTTTTTCTTCTAAAAACAATTTTTGGAGTGAATTAAACATTCTTGGAGCAGAAACATTGTGATGCGCGTCAAGCTACATTCAATTCAATAAAAGAACTCGTGATTATTTAGGTAAATATTCACAGTATTGGTCGTGTCGTTTCCCCGAGGAAAAACCGACAAGTTTCAGTTGTTCCAGAATCCATCAAATCTTCCTCAGGCAAGACGTGGAGAAGAAGCAAAAACAGACTGTTTCCCACATATTTCAACAGCTGTAGCTTCCAGTCCAATAGATTTCGATGTACCCACGAAATAGCCTCTCTTAAAACAATTTGTAACTTAGTGTTTTCGCCATTCCTTAGGTTTGGATGTTCTTGATGTGCCAGGAATCTCTGTCTATTTCTGTCTAACCCAATCCAATCCAATCCCCTCTCTCTCTCTCTCTCTCTCTCTCTCTCTCTCTCTCTCTCTCTCTCTCTCTCTCTCTCTCTCTCTCTCGCAGCACGTAAATAACGTTTTTTCAAACCTCGATGAGTCTGTATGCATGACTTGGTACTCACACACTTATGGAAATGGACTGTATGCCTACATTCACTCGTGTACTCTGTGTTTATGATATCAACATGCGTGTATGCGTATGATTAACGTAACCTTGCTCGAAAGCATCATCTAAGTTTGTTAAAGTTACCAAACTTCTTGTTGAAAGCGTGATCATTAGTTACCTATTGCACTTTTATTAATTTAGTACTGAATCTTTTACATTTATTAATTGAGTTCTGAACGTTTTCACGTATTGCTATGTGAATCAATCCAGCCAATTTTAACTGGAAACAACTAATGTGGACGTTAGCCGTCTAACGTGACATACCCAACGCTGACGTGTACAAATTTCATTAACATTTTACTGAAAAGATAGTACGAACGCTAGAAGGGCTTCTCAAGGAAGATAAGAAAAGTGAGTAAAACCCACAATGAAAAGGTTGAAGGTCTCTTTGAGGCTTAAAGAAACTGGCTACAATCCGTAGAACATAGAATAGTAGAGTATCCAGCATCCGTGTTTCGCAATTGTTTTCTCATATTGGCCAACAAGGGTCGGCGGGCCCTCGTTGGCTATTGGGCTAGGGTGTCCAAGCCCTTGTTGGCCATGGGTAAGGCAAGGCGAGGGTGTTGTAGCTCTCGCCAACCATTATAAGGGAAAAAAAGCCAAAGAAAAGAAAATAAAATGTTTAAAAAATAATAAAGATTTTACTAACATTTGCTTATGTAAGCATCAATTGTGCCACATAGAACGCTCAGAGTCCACATTAGCATTTTTTGGCCATAATCGGCTGAATGGACCCAAATGCCAATACGAAAAAAAAATTTAGGATTAAATTGATAAAATTAAAAGATTTATGACTAAATTGGCAAAAATATAATAGGTTTAGAACTTTTTAGATAATTTCCTCAAAGAAATTCCAATGAGGCAATATTCAAACACTAAATGCCATAATAGACTTGTTGAGAGTATCATGAATTCATGTCCCTTACTATAACATCAGAATCCAATACTAGAACTTATATCTTTACTTACGGACGTGGCCTCGAGCTAGCCCTAATTTTTCAATGCATGTGTTCGAAGTTGAATCTTTACTTATAATTGAAGCTTTTCTTTTCTTTTCTTTTCTTTTCTTTTTTTTTTTTTTGGTCAGGGAGAGAGAGATTATTAGCTCTAAATCAGGTAGAAACTAGGTAGCTCCTTCATCTAACGTGGACATCAATATTAATTGTTGCAGTAGTCAAAATTGCACATGAATGAATTAGGAGTACACACAGGAGATTGAATGGACCAACGAAAACCCGGCACGTCAAGCATCGGATAGGAACGAAGATGGCTCTTATTCAAGTCGGAGTCATACGATTTTTTTTTTATCACCCCAACACAAAAAGATAAAGGGCATGTCTAAAGAAAATCACGTACATTTTTGCCGCGCCAAGCATCGGCAATGCAATGCCCGGTGCGACGGATGCATACACAACACGACTCGAATCCAAGAGGACTGTCCTAGGATTTAGATCTTCTGAAGAAAATTTAATCAGCTTAAGCGGCACAGATTCAATGAACATAAGGACGGTCTAAGATCGGGATGGGGATCACATACTCAATTAGATCTCCCCCTCTCACCTACCATTACAGCTTTAAACCACGCCCAACACCCACATCGAAGGACACAAACTTTTGTCGATTTATTCACTCTTTCAATCTAATTGATTTTTCCAATTCAATCAGATTAATTTATTTTTTTAAAAAAAAATGTTCCGTTTTTCAAATGGATGCCTTCCCTTTTAACGCTGAAAGCAAGCTCTTTTTCTGAGACTGCCAATGATGATGGCTATGATGGTTCCCAATTCCCATCAGCGTGATCCGTAAATTAAACAGACATCATCAGATTTGATCAATTCGGTCTTTTGGCGATAGATAAATATTCTGTCTTTTGGCGTATGACTTGTTAATCGAAAAGCTGCGATACGTGCAGATCTTGGAGATCTGAGAATATGGAGGATAAAGGTGTTCGAGGGGTGGAATTTTTGCTTGCTCTCCAACTTTTTTTTTTTTTCCATGAGTGGGGAATGTTTAGGGCTTTTATATTAATGTGAATGTTCCAACCATTAATTAATTTAAGTCAGAGAATATTACCCTTTTCTTGAAGACGGCTATATACGCGAGGTTGGTTTGACCAAACCCTAAAGGGAAACCCCGTAATGCGATCGGAAGCAATTCATGAACAAATCATATGGAATTTGGCTCTCATTGGCTAAAATGGTTCATTTCCTTATTGCTAAGTGAAAGATTTTTCTTTTTCCTTTTTCCTTTTGTGATCGGTTATAGGAAAGGCCAAACCCTAGATGGCCATTTGCCCGTCATAGATCTAAAATTAGTCCATCTTTCGGTTGATTTTCAGCATGGTCCAATTTTCTTAGGATCAAGGTAGGAAAAAAATAGAGAAAAATTGCCAAAAAAGTACTAAACTTATTGTAATTGTGCCAATTCATTCCTAATTTTTTTTTATCCAATTGAGTCCTAAAATTCTTGCAATTGTGTCAATTCAGCTCATTTTACTAGCTGAGCTAATATGGATAATTTTAAATAATGTTTTAATATATTTTTTTCTTTTATTCCTTCCTAATCCTATTGTGGCCGCCGAGGGTTGGCAGAGCTTGCCAGCAAGGGCTTCATGGTTGCCGCAAGTGAGGCCGCCTCACATGCAATTGGCGAGGCCATGGCCACCTTTGCCCCTGGCTGCCCCTCACAAGGGCTATGTGGCCCTCACCAACCTATGAGCTTTGACGACCCTCACCATAGTAGCATTAGGAAGGAAAAAAAAGAAAGAAAAGAGAAAATAAAAAATTTAGAAATTGTAAAAAATTGGCCATGTTAGTGTTGGCCGGCAAAGTAGATTGAGTTGGCACTATTGTAAAAGATTTAAAACTCAATTGACTAAAAAAAATATTTAGAACTGAATTTGCACAATTATAATAAATTTATGAATTTTTTTTCAATTACCCCAAAAAAATAGTCTACAATCTCTTATCCATGTTGTCGGTCGCTTGCTTCAATACGAAATAAGGATGTGTTGTCTAATGTGCGAAAGTTAACTCGTGTACAATCTAGGACGAGACTAGATCAATAAGGTCGCAACATTGGAATTGAATTTCAAATTTAATGGACCACAATGCCTTACTTTTGTTTCCTAGTAGTCCCTTCTCTTCAACTTGCAACTATAATAGTTTTTTGGTTGGGAATTTTCCAATCAATCTTGAATTAGTATGTGAATGCCAATTCAGTCCTAAACTTTTCAATTTTACTTATTAGGTCCTTAACCATTGTTTGAAATTCTAATGTAATCATTCCGATCAATTTTTTGCTGGGAACTGGTTTGTCATGTAGGATGGCCAACAATGACTAGACCGTACGTTAGCAATTTTCTGTGAAAATTAGGCAGAATGACTGTATTGAAATATTGAGCAAAGGTTTATGACTAAATTGTCGAAATTAAAATGTTTAAAAATGAATTAGTATTTGCACAATAGGTTTAGGATTGATTGGGTGATTTTCTCAATTTTTTTTGGATGAGGTGGATTTTTACCCATTTTAATTATTTCTAGAAATAAGATTTGTTGTCCGACAGAGACCTAAATGAAGCAAGGCCCAAGGCTGGAATCCGTGGGCTGGGCATGGAAAGCATGGTTGCGGAAATTCATGTGCTATTTCTCAACATATACCAACCGAGACCATTGGCCAGAATTGTGTGCAATGAACATTCGATATGAGCCTTACTAACATGCAATGTTGAAGCTAAAAATTGTGGATTCAAGTTTCAACTCGGCGTGAACTTCCCGATAGAGATGTTGCACAAGTAATGTTCAATCCAACATGTGATCATAATAGTTGGTTTGATGCAAGTACTTTCCGTCAATCAACGTCTGCCGCGTCGATTAGCAAATAAATGCTCGCAAACCATGAGATCTATTCGAGCATTATGCCTGTTCCGGTTCGCTTAAGTTGCTGAACTTGTGGAGCGACAATAGCCATGCTCTTTTTCTCGCGTTATATCTTGTACCATTAATTGGTGAGCGCTAGAGCGAGGAATTGCCCATTGTATTATGGGACAAGAAAGCATTTTTATGTGACGGACAGTTGTGTTGTTGACGTGGAAGAACAAGTCAATCGCTTTTCGATAGAGTGATTGTCATTTGCGTTATATGTTAAATAAATAAATTCATTTTTAAGGAAGCTGATCGTTTTTCGATTAATTAAAAAAAAAAGAAAGGAAAGAAAGAAATTATATAATGTAGGAAGATTATCCGCGCTAGGCTTTATGACAACGTGAAATGGTTTGTCATGCATATTGCGTACCCTCACGTTCTCACCCCAAGCCACGTGTCAAACACTTCCACGTGTCCACTTCTCTACCCTCCTTAAATGTTCAACCACACTCTCACCTCTCCTACGTACTAAATCATCTGCATCATCTGCATCGGACTACCGCTCTCACTTCTGGATCAACTCTGTCAACGCAAGCTCCTAGCACCACCGCAACCAAATGGCGGAGCACTACCAGCCACCGCAGCTCCAGACCCACCCCCATCGCCAGCAACCCCCCGCCGCCTCAACCCAGAAGCTCAGGAACATCTTTTCCGATAGGGGCCCCTCCACCGCCCAGGTCCTCTCGGTGGTCACGCTCGTCCCGCTCGGCGGTGTCCTCCTCCTCCTGGCGGGCCTCACCTTTGCGGGCACCCTCATCGGGATAGCCATCACGGCCCCACTCTTCGTCCTCTTCAGCCCAGTCCTCGTCCCCGCGGTGCTCACCATCGGCCTTGCGGTCGCTGGGTTCTTGATGTCGGGGGCGTTTGGGATCACGGGGCTGGCTTCCCTCACGTGGATGCTGAGGAGGCTGAGGGAGCTCCTGCCGGAGCAGGTGGAGCCAGCCAAGCGGAAAATGCAGTACGCAGCCGGCCATCTGGGCCAGAGGACGAGGGACGTGGGCGAGACCATCCACGAAAAGGCCCACGATGAGGGGAAGGCCCGTGAACCTGCCAGGACGTGAACAACAGCAGGTAGAGGTCGTCGCTTTTCACGGGTGTCTTGTGTGTGTATATATGGGTCGGTGGACTATGTAGTAGTAAAAGAATGCGATAATATGTATCAAAGGTGTGAGAAATGGGGAAGAGGAGATGATGATGCTTCATTTTGGGATTTGTTTATGCGAGCATGCAAGCGAATAATAAGACTTTACTACGACCGAGTTCTGCTATATTAAGGCGACATGAACGTAATGCTTGCTCTCAACTCGCATATTCTGTGCTAAAACCCACATTTGCGGAGCTGATCAGTGAACTAACTCGAAGAATCCTCAAATCAGAAGGCACAGTTCTATACAACCATCGATTCAGAATAGGAACAGTCGCAGACGATATACCGTTCCATATATTTCGGCAAAACACAAGTATTCACGGAACAAGAATCTCGAAAACACCGGTGCGCATTTCAGGTTTGACTGAGAGATGTAGCAAGTTTGATAGGTTTCATACGATAAATACATCAACCAAATAATATATACATCGTGTGCATCGTGTCCTTCACCAGCAAAAACTAGAAACTCCACAACATTTTAACAGTCGCCCACATGCAAAGGCAAAAGGTGGTGGACGGAGCATGTCGTTGCTTTAACCTGCGGCTCATCCCCGAGACTCCCCATTGCTCATCAGAGTGTCTAACAGCAGATTGAGGTCCGGATGCTGCCCTTTTGCTTCAAGCCTGTTTGCAGTAGCTCTCACCAAGTCCCTCCTGAACCCCATTGCAACAGCCTTGTCAATGACATCATCCATCAGTGCCCTATTCCCTGTGGTCTCCCTGGAACTCGAGTCAGAACCGATGGGAGAGGCAGTTGGTAAAGCATGGGGCAAAACACGCGCAACCGGCAATTGCGGGTAGTCATTTCCCATGCCAGGGGCTGGAGGAGATGAAGTTTCTGCAGATGAATCGCCGTGTCCTGAGTTATACTTTCCTCGAGGATCAATATTGTCAAAATTGGAGCTCCCTCCTGCTGAATTATATCTGCCAAGAAGTTCTGAATAAGGCCCACTTGGAGGCTGGTCATATGTCTTGGTGAAAGGAGACTGCAACTGATGGGAAGAAATGAAGGGTATCCCTGGAAGCGCATGAAAATTTTGGGGATAGTTCTGAGATGGCATGCAAGGAAGTTCGTTGGGGTCATGGGTTGTTTCATGATGAGGCTGGGTAGATGGTGCATCATACGTTAGGGGCAAGCCAAAATCTTGAGGTGTCAGTGCTGGTTTTGAGGGAAACTGTAGCGCCGCTGGAGACAGAAGAGGAGGCCCTTGAGGCACTGGGTGTGAATGAGAAATTGATGGCTCGTGGTATTTATCTTGAAAGTGGGTTTGGGGAGCCACAGCACCGTATGGTAGGGGCAGTCCGAAATCTTGAGGTGTCGGTGCTGGTTTTGAGGGATACGGTGTTGCAGGTAAAGACGGAAAATATGGCATGGGAGGCGTCGGCTGCGAATGAGAAACTAGCGGTGTGTGGTGTTGCTGATGGGTGTTCTGTGGAGGTAGCGTGGGTGGCTGGCTATTCAGTTCTGGCAGTGAAACGAAGGGACTGGTGTTCTGAGCCAATTGGGATGTAAGCTGTGGCGGTGTTACCACTGGTATTGGATAAGCATAGGAATGCGGAAGGTTAGTAGAAACATATGGAAGCGAAGATGCAAATTGTTGGGAACAGACAACAGGGACAGGAAGCGGCTCTGCAGATTTTTGAGTCCCAGGAGCTGCTTTCCGCTGTCCCAAGTTTGTCTGAGTAGAATTTTCCTTCTTTTCCTCTCGTGCTTCGCTTTTTCGGATCTGAAGCTTTAAAATCTGCAGCTGAGCCTGAGCTATGTCTTCTTTATCTCTCAAATCCCAAGTACAGCTTTGAACCTGCAATATGAAGATATCAAAAGCTCATCCAGAACGTGCTATGTTGAGAAACACCAGAATACTCACTGTGTAATATACGAGGGAAATGTTTGACTGAAAAACACACAAGCACAAACCCGCTCGCGCGAGGGAAATGTGAAAAGAACTACATTTCAGTACGAATTAGCAATTTTGTGTTGGTAAGTTAAAGTAAAATTGGAAAAAGGAAGAACTTCGACATGTTTACATGATAGGGATCATTACTGCCTCTCCTATCGACGCTTCGTACCTTTTAAGGAGAGAATTATTAGCATGCTGCACACTAACCACCAACTATTGTCAAGATCCGGGTGCAGAAACAATTGCCAAAAAGCTCCGATATCAAGTTAAAATGATTAAAGGTTCATAGTCCATTTTCCTATCAAAGAAACCCAACTGCGAACCAAATTTTAGTTAGCATTCCTAGGCAACACAAGAATATAGTCACAAATCAGAGACAGCTGAAATTAAAATACCTCTCTCAGCAGGTTTTCCAGCTCTCGGAGCTTCGCATCAGTTTTCCCATGATTATACTCGAGAGATTCCTTCATATCCTCCACAGCATTCTCTAGTTGGCGCGTTCTGGTCTCCAGTTGAGACAGTCTTGCGCTGACACGCTCCACAGCATGAAGTACATTATCATTGTGATCCTTCATCTTGCGCTCGATCAAAGAAATCAATGTTTCATTGAAGGAAACTCTCTCCTTCCTCTGTCCAGGTTTGCAAAAATAACAGTTAATCCATCAAGTTTGCACTGCTGTGTCCTGTAAGGAAGGCATAACTAAAACCATTCTATCTCTAGTGAGATAGAATCATCAACAGCAGAAATAGATGAAATAGAGGATCAACTTCTGCCAACATTTAACGAAATGGTCCAGTTCATATTCAGAAAACTCGCTGTTAAGAAAATTTTCCACCACATAAGTAAGCAACTGATATGCCGACCCCAACTGGTTTGGGATAAAGGCGATGTTGATAAGTAAGCAACTGATATCTTAGTAACTGACAAGATTAGCACAAGTGCAAACGCCCAACAGAGTGAGCAAATGACAAGAAAATAGCCAAAGAGTCTCTATGATGCTATCTGAGGTGAAGATAATGTACAGGAATGGAAATTCCAGCATAGTTTCTCCATAACCAGAAGACTCGAGTCAATAGAGTTAATCTTGCCATCTCAGCTTAAGTTTCGATATCATCCCTTTATAACTAGCAGACTTACAGAGGATATTGGCATGGGTTGAGGGTGCGTCATGTACGAGTGGCAAAGCCAGTGATACCATGAAAGGCAACCAATCAAGAATTATAAGGGCCAAAAACCAAAGCAACTATCAAAATTGAGGAGCCTTCGGTTATAATCCTAAGCGAATCACATGTGACAGCGTTCTAGGCATTTTCGCTTTGATTCACTTGTGTTTGCATGGTAAGCATCGTGTAAGAGTTTATATGCTCTAGTAACAGGGGACATGTCACTAGTTGTTCTATATTCCTCTCTAGTCTCTTTCTCTCTACCCGATCTCCATCTTCTCATGAATTCTTCACAGTGAACTCTACTTCCTCTAATTTTTTCTCTTTACCTCCCCCTTTCTCTTTCGTTTCTAACCATTTGCGGTTTGTGTTGTGATTCGGGACCACTAGAGCTCGATCTCGCTAATTTCCAGCCACCAATTCCCTCGCCGCCAAAATAGGGCGTGATTTAACTACTTATTATGTTCAGCAACGAAGTCACCAGTCATCGCGCAATTCGTTTCAGTAGCCATGGACTGACAGGGAAGCAAAGAAAAGAGGCACGAGGAAAAGTGAAAGACATACTCTGGAGGAAGAAGACTGCGACTGCGACTGCTCAGGGTGGAAGTTGAAGCTGCACGAACCGCGCAGTTGGAAGTCGTAAGCGTCGACGTCGCTGTCGTCGGAGAAGTCCATGACCGGCTTGTCCTTGTACTCCGATGTCCTCATCGACGTGAGGCGTCGCCAATCTATATAGCGAGCAAAGGAGGCGGAGGGGGGATCGAGACAATAACAGTGATCCTGCGTCAGCTCTTCTGCTCGATTTTGACTTGATTTAGGGTTTTGATGCGAGCAAAAATTGCTGATTTCGCGGATGAACGAACGAAACTGGTCTGGTCAGTGTGAAGAAGCCAATCAAGCGACGCCACGCGTCCTCGAAAGGTTTCCGCTTCGCGGGATGGCTCCCGATTTTACCGGTAGCTCTACCGTTCTCGGCACTTGCTTCCTGTCACTTACACGTGCCAAGCAATCTTCTTATCTATCGTATGACCGGCACGCGTGGCAAAGTCAAATGATTCTCGAGGCGACGTCAACTGCTTTGGCCAATCTGCCCACCGTTCGAATGATTTCTACCGTAAAAGGTTATTATTGCAAGAATTTTAGTCGATCGCAACGGCAACTAAGCATTGTTAACATGCTTTTCTTTAAAGTATTGGCATGAAATGTCGTGTTGCCCGTAATTGAACGAATTACGTATCAAGAAAAAATGAGCAGTACTTCGTCGCAAAACAAGCTAACTTAGAATCAATTTCTCTCGAAACTAAATCGACTTCTTTTAATAACAAGCAACAATATATTGTTGAGATTTATCCTACGTCGAATATCGATGCAATCACAATAGAAAATTAAAAATTGATGACACACAAGATTATCCAGGTCCACTCTAGAATAGGGCTACATCCTGCAAATGGATTTTTATTATATTTTTCCGCTCGTTATAATGATTTCTCATACGAGTATAATATATATATGACTTAAAAATAATTGGTCTAAAATCCTAATCTATCCGAAAGCCCTTTATCCCACAACAAATGAGTCTACTTAAATAAAAGCCTAAACCCGATATTATTTCGAAGGCGCTACTCCCGAGCCCTCGCCTGCTCACCAGTTAGCGGAACTCTCACCCAATGACCGAGCAGCGGGACCCTCGCCTATTGATCGGGCAGCAAGACCACCATGTTGAGGGCGCTGCCCTGAGCCATTGTGTTCATTGCGTAAGGGTTCTATGTCGTCAGTTCATGCTTTGATTTTCTTAAATTCACGTGGGCATGCCCAATGTTAAAAATAAGAGTCCTCGAATTATTCATCAATTTCAACATATATATCCACCAAAATAATCTCATAACGAGTAAATATAATGGGGGAATGAAAAAAAAAAAACAACAGATCAAGATTTATGTGGAAAATCTCAAAAGGAAAAAAATCATGGATGACTCAAAACTTTCATTAATCATAAAGAATAGTAAGATATACAAATAAGTTTATCTTTAATTACATATTAGAGGCTCAATATGAACATTACAAGAGTATTTTTTCGTCACAAAAGTAGAATAATACAAAATGAGGCAAGAAATCTTAACTATATTATGAAAGTTCAAAGAATAATCTCAACGAACGGAATGAATCAAGTCACAGAGTTCGGCCTCACGGACAATATCTTGAAATTTGAGCTAATTATGTCAATATTTAGCGTTCGAATCGGGATCACAAAGTCGCGTCCCTTTTTCTTCTCTTCCCCTTCTCTTTCGGTGCTCCCCTGTTTTTATCTCTCTTGGGCCTCATTCTCTCTCTCCCCTCTGTTTTCTCGTCTGGGCATTGTACGGGCACAGGGAACAAAAGAAAGTACAGCCTATCATATTTTCTTTTGTCTTTTTGTCTTTTTCTTTTGTTTGACTTTTTTTTTTAATTTCTTTATTTGCCGTTGTTTTTTTCTCTTTTTCTTTTGTTTGACTTTTCTTTCTTTTCTTACTTATTTTCTTTATTTGCTTTATGGGCCCCACATAGGCGGTCCCACCACCATTGCGAAGTTAATTAAAGGACTTTTTGTTTACCTTCTCGCCAGTTTTTTGAGCTTTCCTTATAATACGGATATTTTCGTACTTTCGACGGCAAGATATTCAATAGACGTTCCTTTAATAAAATTAAAAAACATACACTTTCCACACATCAAGCGATTTGCCTAATAGTAGATTGCTATGTTCTTCATTGGAAGAAAAAGCATTTTGCATGTTTGAATATTCACAAACCCTTCGTGTCAAAACTCATATTCGACTACAGACAGCTCTGAAGATGAAGGGTCCGGCCGTGGGACCTCAATCCTCACCATCTTCCCCTCGTATTTAAATTTCACTCCCACCCCCATCAATTCTACAGCTTCTCGGCTCTTCCAACGAGCACACCCTCATCTCCACAGCTCCTCTCGCTTTAATCCTCGCCGCGTTCTTGTCAAAGCCCAGCGATTGAATCGCTCCGCCAGAGTCGAACATGTTCACCAACCCAATGGGGGCAAATTGGACCAACTTCCTCGGCAAGACGGTCACTGGCGAAGCTGTCAGGAGCTCGTAGTTGAACGGCTCTAGAGAAATCTCTAGGCTCTCTGAGGACTTCAAGAGCTTAAGCTTCTTTTCCCGGAACAAGTACACCACGAACACACCATCTCCTTGCACGGGAATAGGATTCTTGGGATTGTTCCATTCGATGTCCTTAGGACTTGCGTGTTGCACAACACGGTGTGCGAAAACTCGGATGCGCTATTGTTTCTTCTGGACTTGGGACACCATCCTCCTCCTTGGCAGTTGAACACTCCTAGGACTCCCGTGTACTGATTCAGTATAAGCAGATTAATGTTATTTCAGTGCTAATTCTCGGAGACATGTTTTCGAAAATTAAATAAATGGGACTAGAGGTAACTTTCCTCGTTCTTACCTTGTTGACATTCCAGATCTTGAGCATGGTCTTCCCATCATGTAAAGGGTCTTCAAATAAGCAATCTCTAGTGGGGAGCACGTAGTACCGGCATCTGAAGATGGACCCGCCTGGCAAAACCATGTGCTTCAGCAAGCCGAAGTCATGTTGGCCGACTGAGTCACTCACGTAGATCGGCCCTTCGGAGATTGCTCGAGAAGCGGCATGGAATTCTGCACACGGATGGGTTGATTGGAACATGTCCCAGTCTGGCTGTATGAAGTTACCCATCTATAGGCTGTTGTAGGCGCAATGGACCATGTGGCACCCTTGGAGCTAGTGTATCCCATTCGGGTTGCCCGAGGGGTCGATGCACCAGAAATGGTCCCCTGAACGAATTAAGAAACCACCTCAGCCGATAAACACACGAGAACAACCGAGTTTGTCTCATGATCGGATCGAACTTGACAGACGTACCGACTCGTCCAAGAGATATGGCCTCTGTACCGAGGAACATGAAGTCGTTGCAGTGCTCCATGCTCGTCGTGACCCCGTTTCCTTTGAAATGCTTCCTCACCGAAGCAGTGAGCGCGTCGTGGTAAGCTTTAGCTAGCTCGACCCGGCCTTTAAACTCTTTGCAGAGCATCTCCAGTAACTGAAACCGCGTTGGTGAAAATTATTAAGGCATATATAAATGTCAAGACATGAGCTACAGAAAGATGGATCTGTGGAGCATCTGTGTGGCAAAAGCATAGTCAGTCATACCAAAATTCGAACGATGAATCCGAATTCGCAACCTGACCTATGCGCAGTCAGATAATGAGAACTGAAATGCTAGTCACTTACCTAACACCAAAGCGAGGTAGGCTTAAAAAGGGAAAAACAGAGCCATCGCCCTGTGGACTCATTGCTTTCGACATAAACGACCCTGCAATCGCAATTAAAATCTCGATTGGACACCCGGGTTTTCCTTTCATCTTCAATCGAAGGGCTTAAGAATTGAAAACTGAAGTTGTCAGTGCCGAATTCAAGCCACCATCACACAGTAACTGTCGTCTGGGTCTCCCTCATGTGGGGGACCCAGTAACATATTTTATTTGTTTTAAAAAAAAAAGAAAGGAAGGTGGGAGACAAAATAATAAGAAAAAAATAATAAATAAATATGTGTTTGTGTGTGAGTTTTGTGTGCATGAGTTTCTCGTGGTCTTCAAAAGAGAGAGAGAGAGAGAGAGTGTAAGAAAGAGAGAAAATTAGAGAGAAGGGAGAGGGTTCCTTACCGAGGGGTTTACAGAGAGCGCGAGGGAGAAAAAGAGAAAGAGAAAAAAATCTTTATAGTCCAAATTTGAGGGTCAAACGTTGACGGAATTGACTCAAATTTGGATATATTGTTTGTGATGCCGAGATCTACGTATTGATGGTTCTCGTTTGTTGAGATTCTCCTCCGAATTCTCCAATCGCGGTTAGGGTTTTCTCACCTCTTGTGTATTTTTCCACCTTTGTGGTGATGAAATATTATTATAATATTGATGTAGAGCCTCTAGTGTGTGACTAGAGATAGACCATATCGTATACCTGCTATTCTTGGTGATTAGTAGAGGAGTTTGGGTAGTCCGTGGTTTTTCCCGATTTGGGTTTTCCATGTAAATATTGGTATGTTATTTTTATTACTCTGCATGAAACTATTTTGAATGGATATAATTGTTGGTTGTTGCTGGATTAAATCGGTGAAATTAGGAGAATATTTTTTTGATCCTAGATTGGTCTAATTAGAGGCGAAGTGCTGCCGGATTTTCCCCAACAGAGTGGTATCAGAGCTTGTGTTGAGATTTCAGTGTTAGATGGAAGAATCAAGTAGCACAATGTTTAAGTTGAATGCCTCTAATTATTCTATATGAAAGCCCCGGATAGAAGATATGTTATATTGCAAAGACTTATTTGATCCTATCGACGGTGACGAAGCTCAAAGAGACAAGGAAGACAAAGACTGGGAGCGAATGAATCGGAAGACGGTTGGGTTTGTTCGGTAATGGATTGATAATAGTGTATTTTATCATGTTGTTCAAGAAACCAAAGCGGGTGTCTTGTGAAAGAAACTACAAGATCTCTATGAAAGGAGAACCCCGCAAAATAAAGCTCTTCTGGTTAAACGACTTGTGAACTTGAGATACAAGGAGGGAAGCAGCATGTCGGAACACTTGAGTGAATTTCAAGATGTTGTAAATCAATTGACAAATCTTGAGATTGACTTAGGTGATGAATTGCAATCATGTTTGTTGCTTGGTACTCTTCCTGTTAGTTGGGACACACTGATTTTTGCGTTAAATAATTCAGCTTTTTGTGGTGTGCTTTCTATGAGCATGGTTAAAGAAAGCTTGTTCAATGAATAAACTAGAAGAAAAGGCTTGAATTATGCTTCTAGATCAGAGGCACTTGTCATAGAAAACAGGTCCAGAAGTCAATCAAGAAAGTTTCAAAGTAATGACAGGGGCAAGTCAAGAGGAAGATCGAAGTCCAGGCCAAAGAGAAGTGTGAAATGTTATAACTGTGGCAAGATGGGACATTATGCTAAAGAGTGCTGGCAACCAAAAAGAGAAAAATCCCATGATAGAAATGGAGATAAAAAGAAAGAAGAAAATCAGGCTACAACAGCAGCTACATCCGATGGTGATATTGTCTTCATTTGTGATGATGGTTATGTAAACCTTACATGCCAAGACTCTAGCTGGGTTGTTGATTCTGCAGCTTCCTTTAATGTCACCTCACGGTGTGATTATTTTACATCTTATTGCAGCGGTGATTTCGGTTGTGTTAGGATGGAAAACAGTGGTGTTTCTAAGGTTATTGGCATGGGAGATGTTCACTTGGAGATCGATGTGGGATGCAATTTGCTTCTAAGAAATGTGAGACGTGTTCCTGATATTTGACTGCAGTTGATCTCTACAGGTGCCTTAGATGACGATGGCTATGGCAGTTTTTTCTATGATGACAAATGGAAATTGACTAACGGCTCTATGGTAGTGACAAAAGGTAAGAAGACATGTACTCTTTACACCATGGAAGCAAAATTGATCAGAGAAGATGTAAATGCAGTGGAGGACTCCTCAGTTGATTTATGGCATATGAGACTTGGTCATCTTAGCGAGAAAGGACTTGAATCTCTTGCTAGAAAGAATTTTCTACCACTGAAGGAAAAAAATCTGACAAAATGTACTCATTGCATAATGGGTAAGCAACATCGATTCTCATTTCAGAATTCCTCTCCACACACAAAATCTAATGTACTCAATCTAGTTCACATTGATGTTTGTTGCATGGATGCTAGAACACTTGGCGGTGCATTATATTTTGTGACATTTATCGATGATTGCTTTAGAAAAGTGTGGGCTTTTGATTTGAAATCTAAAGACCAGGCGCTTGCGGCTTTTAAACAATTGCATGTCAACGTGGAAAGAGAAACCGGGAAGAAGTTGAAATGTGTTCGAGCCGACAACGGTGGATGTCGCGACCTAAAATTCATTTTTTTTAGGTTAATGGATTACCAGATTAATTAGATCAAATTAACTAACCTAGTTCGAGCTCTCCCAAGCTCTACCAAATCGCGACTTTGGTTTTTTTTGTTCAAATGGTTTTAAAATTTGGAGTCGCCACTAATCGTTATTGGTAGGTCGATTAGAAACCTAAATAAATTAGTGGGAGAACTAATTTATTTCTGCGAACCAGAGAAAATGAGCTCGGGGACTTGGTTACGCTAGATTACTCTAACGCCCTTTCGGTACCAATTTCATAAAAATTCGTTTGGGGTGATTTGGAAAGATTTGGGGTCAAACTAACCAAAAGGGTAAAATGGCTATTTTTTAGGGATCGGGAAGTAAAAATAGGTCAAACCAGTTGAATGTGTCATTCCTTATTTTTCACAATTTCTTGAAATTTTTTGGAATTTTTCGAGACGATTTGCCCATGAGGGGCAAAATCGTCATTTTGGAAAGATCAAGAAGAAAATTCACTAAAAATAGGATTGGTCAGTCGAAATGACCCGTTTCCTAATTTTTAGAATTTTTCTGAGTTTTCAGAATTTTCCGAGACAATTTACCCATAAGGGGCAAAATTGTCATTTTGGGAAGATCGGGATGGAAATTCACCGAAAATAGGATTGGTCAGTCAAAATGACCCGTTTCCTAATTTCTGAGATTTTTCTAAATTTTTTTTTTCAAGATTACAACATACGACGGAAATGTTCTTGATAATAATCAATCGATTCAAATCATGATAGGAAAGCGAATATGCCAACAAATTTAATCAAGAAAGTGGATATATTAATCAAATTTTGAAGCATTTCACGAAAATTTAAATCAATCTTTAATTCGTAATTCCATGATTAACGATTGAACTCGAATCCTTGTCTAATTGAGCATTCTATAGATAATCCTAAAAATGGATTTTCTCGATCATGTGGCAAGTTACGGGTTAGGAACGAAATTTTCCCAATTAACTTACACAAAAAAAAAAAATTCCACTTTGGTGCAATATGCGCAAGATAAGCAAATAAATCACAAAATGGACAGATGAATACACCAAAGTTCAAGATAAGAAAATTACCTTGATTGCCCAAAGATTGCTTTCTCAATTCGAACTTGCAAAAACTTGATGACCAAGCTAGCAATTCTCAGATCAGCTAAGGATTTTTTTTCGAGCCTGATTTAGGATTCAACAAGGTGAAGTTTCAGCAGGAAATCTGAGTTTTAATCCGCACCAAAAAGCAAAGAAAATCACACCAAAATTCTTGAACAAATTAACCCCAAACAATGAACAAAATCTGCACTGAGTAGTTAATAAAAACGTCCAAAAATAACGCTGTTTTGGATTCGGTCAGTGATGAGTTAGTCCCTAGAATAGCCTGAAATTTCAACATAAGATTACAGCAAGAGAAACCCCCTGAGTAGCTGCAACCTAACGCCAAATGAGGGCAAAACAGAGTACCAAACAATAGAGAACTCAGTCCCCAACAGTAGATGATTCTAGCATCAGAGAACAGCGAAGGACGGCCCTTGTGTTGTCAAGCAAAAAGAAGCTTAAGATTTTCTCCATTATGTACTTGTTCTTCCTCCACCATTGTTTATTCCAACCTTGTTAATTGCGGAATAGATACCTGCAACAGTTCACAATCAGACACCATTATCTATTTCCACCAACCAAATTTGACTTGCACAATCTCATGCCGCCATCCAGTTTTTTTCTAGGATCCTTATATAAGTAGAAAGGCAGCATGATCACTCAGGTAGGAAGTAATCGAAGATGACGTCTAGTAGTAAGTAAGGATGCCGAGAATGATCCCAAGGGAACGAACCACAGCTTAAAAAAAATAAAAATAAATAAAAATAAATAAAAATAAAATTCTAAACAGGATCCAAGCAGACATTACCATGTGAATATGACCTCTGTCTATGCGCATGACTCATTAGGTTTAAACAATGGCAAGATGCATCATCTTGGATTTCTACTAGAACCAACACAGCTAAAGTTCTAAAGAACCCGCAAACCAATTCACAACAAGCTTTGCAACTCTCAAGTCTCTAACCAATCGACTCTTCACCAATTGATTTAGACGCACGATTCTCGAATCAAAAATTAGTAGATTCCTAAGGCTTCAACCGTGTAAAGGAGCTGCTATTGAGACTATCTCAAAACCAAACAAACCACCGCAGAAACTTTTTTTTTTTATGCTGTCATGTGCCCAAGAGAACTAAACTTGACAAGACCAAAAACGTGAGCCATAAGGAAAGTTAGAACAAACAGTTCATATGGATTCGGAAGATGAATTCGTCTCGGGCTTGGCATGACCGTCCAAACCCATGGGATGCTGCAAGTTCTGCAAAACTTGTGTGGCAAGCCACTTAACCCGCTGCTCAAAGCATCGCTCGCCGAGCCGAAGAGTTGACAAACCATATGGGCCATGACTCCGAGGATCTGCATTCCATTCTGGTAGAAATCGACTTGAATCTGCATCATTGCCTTCTCGTCCTCGATCCGCTGGAAAACGGTCTCGCTTCACGGTTATCCATAATGCAAAACCGAGACTGTTGTTCGTCCCCATCCAGAGTGTACTCTACGTTGGCCGGGTCAGAGGTGTAAGCCTCGCTCTTGAAAGGACTGAGCACCCTATAAGTCTTGTGCTTGCTGGCAAGATCGGTCATGTAATAGCGCAAGTAACCGAGATTGACGAGCTGGTTCGAAACCGTCCCAGCGACAGGATGGTACTTTGGACATCGTCTTGCTTCGATTCTGCTTTGGTGTTTTGGCGGAGAAGTGAACGAAAGCCAGGGTCAAGACCAGAGCCCAAGTGAAGTTGCAGCTCAAATCTTGCCCTCTCCGACTGGTTCTACCGGAATCTCCTTTTGCTCCGCTTGGCTTGGCTACCTGACTCGAAGCTGTGAGACATGAACCTCGCACAACCGGGCAGATCGGCCCCCTCCGGAAAGGCCCCCGCCCAAGGTGCTTTTAGGGGAAGGTTGAGGAGTAGATTTTCCTTTTTTTCCTCCATCACGTGTCATTCAGAATGACAGGTCACGTTCATCTACTTTGGTTTCCCATTCATTCAAACTACCTGTCAACCCGACAATTTCTTTCGGTGCTGATTCCACAGCCATTTCAATAAGAGAGCCTTGCTGAGTTAACTTTAGTGGCCGACACGATAACTCATCACTCTTTGTCGAACGAGACAATGGCATTGCAATAGGAATTTTTGCAGGAGGACGATTACCATCTATAGCAACAGGCCAAATAGAGAGCCTTAGCAACAGCGTCCAGATATTGGAGAATCAGATTTCATGATTGCAATGGAGGAGCCTCATGTGATCGGAACATAGCTAGTTTTTATCGATAATATCTGCTAAAGCACGTGAGAAATTATGACATCCACCAGCTAAAGGTTAGCCATTGCAGCACCCAATCCTCCATGGGTCCCCAGACTGCGTTTCATCTTTTCTGGGCCCAAACGATCTGATGTAGGTAAACTTGGAAGTGCGCAAACTGACAACGTAATGCCCGTTGTTCCAATTGCTTCAAATGCGCGTTTAACTTCTGCAGCAAAATCAACAAGAGAAGGACCAGTAGTTGCAGCTGTTCCAGCAACCTTATTCACAAGAATTATCCCAACCGAACCTCTCCGTCCCATTGTGCCTTATTCGAGGTGGCAAAGCACGATCATCCCCAACAATCACAGTCCCCACTTTATAATTTCAGCTTAGCTTGCCATCCACCAAACTGAAATTTCTTTAACGATCACCAAAGTAATTCGCGACAATAAGAAGGCCTCCCCGGGGACCAGTTACGGCTCGGATACCAGCTATAATTCAACAGGAAGAATCAAGTGGCCCGCAAGGGTTTTCATTAACTGCTACTCTTTCACTTGTAGCATTGTCTGAATCGAGAGACAAGGGAGGCCAGGCCCCCTTTAGCATCTCAAGCTCGGGTTGAACGGCTGAAGATGATTTGGATGTCTCTTTGGCAGACGAGCGCACGAGAGGATAGCGCTTTTTCAAACTCATTGGAAAAGTTAGAAACCTCGCCACAATAGACGGCAACGATTCTCTTGTCCTTAGAATCCAAAAGATAGCTTGCCACATTTTTTGGTCGGAGGAGTTCCATTTTCTGCCTTCACTTGACACACACCCCTCTGATCTCCTCTAATCTCTAGCTTCAGGATCTTTAATAATGCTATGGTGAGTGAATCGCACGATGATCTTCTTCCCAACCTCATCTTGCGAAAGGGCACACCCAAAACATGTTCATGAAGTATCTGGAGAATTTTCAGATTGACCACACGGTTGAAGGTTGAGAATCCATGATACACAAGGTGGTAGACTATCCAGAGGCTCTTCAATGACAGTTTTTTTTTTTTTTATTCTCCAAGCCAAAACAAGAGGTTAATTCCAGTTGATCATCAGCTTCTTCTCGTAAAAATGACGCAAGAAAAGATCCAGCACCGGCCTAGCAATTGAGGGGTCTATTAGGACAAGCTTTACAAGTCTAGAGTGCGTGATTCTTTTTCACTTTTGTCTGCTGACAAAGGCATCTCTGGAGCAAGCTAATTAGCTCCTGGTAGAGAGCTCCATCAGTACAACTAAACACCTCAGCTTACTGGTTGCAACCGACTTGGCTTGACGAATCTTGAAATGGGAGACTGTCATTAAATTGTTTATTTGCCAAGATGAGATCAAAAATGGCATTTGTTGCTGCAAGAAGGATTGCATCTTCTCGTCTAAACATGGCTTTGCGAATGACTAAAATCATATAATCCAGAATATCTCCACTAATTTTGATTAGTGGCAACAATGAAGCAACTAGACAAGATGCAACCTTGCCATACATGAAAGTAAAATAATCTAGCAACTCCTTCAGCCGAGACGCATCCTCCTTGATAGCGTATAGATAATTCCCGATCAGGCGACCAAGTAGTCTAACATTTGACGTGCTTCGCCCATATTTCATGAAAAGGATCCAAACTTTGCTTTGCTCAATTCTCTCACTCCCGGCCACGTCATGCGCTTCAATGGTCCACCATTATCAACGATAATTTTATGAGTCAGTCCCACCGTGATGCCCATCTTCGCGCTCCTTTTCTCTCTTCCTTTCGGTGCCCCCATCATTTCATCATTACTTTTATTTTTGTTATTTATTTTTTTTCTTTTTGGTCAAAGTGAACGATGGGTAGTCCCTTTCTTCGGCAGAGACTCATGACCATCGAGATTCAAGATTTAAGGCCGAATTTGACGATGAAGTTTTGACGGGTTATAGGATTCATAACGACTGGTGGGGCTGCCGCAAGATGCTCTATCCATTAGCTATGGATCAGCTGATTCGTAAGGTTTTGCATTCGCGTTTTAGATGATAATTCATGAGATCCCGTTAAATGACAAATTAAATTCGGAAAACCAAACGCAACAACGGAAAGTGTACCGTCGAGCCATCGAAAAATTTGAAATATTAGAAGACAACGTCGCGACTCTAGAAACGCAAAACCGAAAACTTCAAAGCAAAAAATGAATTTTCTACAAACCTCTTTTTATATTAATCTGAAAATGAGGTTAACAACGTAATTCCCAATTTCAGATCAATTTTTGCAGATTCTCTTTGGCCAAAATGAAGAAAAAATTAAAATAAATAATACTAACTATTTATTCACATTTTTATGGCCTCAAATGTTATTTCTTTTTATTTTTATAATATTTTCCTATTTTACGAAAAATATTAAAAAAATACTAAAAATTTGAAAAATCATTTTTTTTTGTCAAAAATGGTAGCCTAAGCTTAGCGAAGGCTTCCAAAGTTGATTTTGCAATTTTCTCATTTTCCATTTTGTTTTATTTTTTTTATTAATTTTTGAAAATAAAAATACCGAAAAAATACTGAAAATATGGAAAATCATTTTTTGCTCAAAATTGGTTCCCTTGTCTTGGTTAAGGTCCCCCAAAGTTGATTTTTTCAATTTTATGAATTTTTATGGATTTTCTATTAATTTTAAAAGGGAAAAGATGACTAAAAATCAGGTATCAACAGTGGAGAATATAGAGGCCTGTTTGAGTATTATTGCAGGGATTATGGCATCAAGCTTGAGAAGACTGTTCCGAAAACACCACAGCAGAATGGAGTGGCATAAAGAATGAACCATACGATTAATGATCGGATTCGGTGTATAATATCTCATGCGAAGTTGCCTAAGTCATTCTGGGGTGAAGAGATGAGAACGGCCGTGGACCTGATAAATATTTCTCCATCAGTTCCTCTTAAGGGAGATGTTCCACAAAGAGTTTGGAGTAGGAAAGATGTTTCTTACAATTATCTGAAAGTGTTCGGCTGCCGAGCATTTGTACATATTTCAAAAGATGAGAGATTCAAGCTTAATAACAGGTCTAAACAATGTATCATATTGGGTTATGGACATGAAGAGTCTGGCTACAGATTATGGGATCTAGCTACAAAGAAAGTCATCAGAAGCCAAGATGTGGTGTTCTTTGAACATCAAACCATTGAAGACATCGACAAACCAGAGAAGCAAAAGAATGTAGCTCAACGCATGGTTAATTTCAGCCCAAATCCTCCAACCATATTGGGTGAAAATCAAGGAAGAGAAGTGCATGGAAATCATGAAGATGATGAATCCTCACAGAATGTTGATTCTTCAGTGGAGCCGGGTGAATCAATTGAGTAAGAGCAACCAGTTGAACCAGTTGGGCAAGAAGAACCGATTCTACCTCAAGTTAGAAGATCAGAAAGAGAGCGTAGGCCATCATAAAGATATCAACCGCATGAGTATGTATTACTCAACGATGCAGGAGAGCCAGAAACTTATGAAGATGCTATATTGTGTGATAAGAAGAATGAGTGGCATGAAGCTATGCAAGATGAGCTCAAATCTTTGCATGAGAATCACGCATTTGAATTGGTGGAGTTGCCTAAGGGTAAGAGAATACTCACAAATAAATGAGTGTACAAGTTGAAGACGGAAGAAAACAGTTTGCAACCACGATACAAGGCTAGACTTGTTGTGAAGGGCTTTCGTCAGAAGAAGGGAATTGATTTTGAAGAGATTTTTTCACCAGTTGTAAAATGCCTTTTATTCGAATTGTTCTTGGGTTAGCTGCGAGTTTGGATTTAGAAATTGAACAGCTTGATGTAAAAACAGCTTTTCTCCATGGAGAATTAGAAGAAGAGATATACATAGAGCAACCAGAGGGTTTTAAAGTTAAAGGCAAGGAGCATTTTGTATGCAGGTTGAAAAAGAGTTTATACGGTCTTAAGCAAACGCCAAGATAGTGGTACATGAAGTTTGATTCATTCATGAAAGATCATGGATATGGTAAAACCAACTCTGACTCTTGTGTCTTTGTGAAAAGATTTTCAAATGATGATTTTATTATCCTTCTACTCTATGTGGATGATATGTTGATAGTTGGGCATGATGCTAATGAAATCAAGAGCTTGAAAAATGAGTTGAGTAAAGCTTTTGCGATGAAGGATCTTGGATCGGCTAAACAAATTCTTGACATGCAAATTACTCGTGATAGGAAGAATAAGAAACTCTGGCTATCTCAGGAGAAGTATATTGAAAAGGTGCTTCAAAGATTCAACATGAGCACATGTAAACCGGTAAGTACTCCACTTGCTGGTCACTTCAAGTTGAGTAGTAATGAGTGTCCTACGAGTAAGAAAGATAAAGAAGAGATGATGAAAATTCCTTATGCATTTGCCGTGGGTAGTTTGATGTATGCCATGGTTTGTACAAGACCGGATATTGCTCATGCAGTTGGTGTTGTGAGTAGATTTCTCTCAAATCCAGGTAACGAACATTGGAACGGTGTGAAATGGATTTTGAGGTATCTCAGAGGCACTTCCAGATTATGCTTGTGTTATGGAAATGGAAAGCTTGAGTTGAATGGTTATTCAGACTCTAATTATGCTGGTGACAATGATTCCCGAAAGTCTACATCAGGTTATATGATGATCTTTGCAGGGGGAGCAGTTTCATGGCAATCAAGATTGCAAAAATGTATTACTCTGTTTACAACTGAAGCGGAGTATATTGCTATCACCGAAGAAGGCAAGGAACTCTTGTGGATGCAGAAATTCCTAAGAGAGTTGAGCTTGAAGCAACAGAAGTTTGTTTTATTTTGTGATAGCATAAGTGCTAATCTTAGCAAGAATCCAGTGTTGCATTCAAGATCGAAGCATATTGATGTGAAGTATCATTGGGTCCGAGAAAAGTTAGAAGAAAAACTCTTTTTGTTTGAGAAAGTTCATACCAACGACAACGGATCCGATATGATGACTAAAGTCTTGCTAGTGATGAAACTTGACTCTTGTCGAAGCAAAGTGGGCATGATGGAACTCTCCACATGAGATAGAGGGAGAGATTTGTCGACTGGGTCTCCCTCATGTGGGGGGACCCAGTAACATATTTTATTTGTTTTAAAAAGAAAAAGAAAGGAAGATGGGAGACAAAATAATAAGGAAAAAAATAATAAAGAAATATGTGTTTGTGTGTGAGCTTTGTGTGCGTGAGTTTCTCATGGTCTTCAGGAGAGAGAGAGAGAGAGAGAGAGAGAGAGAGAGAGAGAGAGAGAGAGAGAGAGAGAAGGGAGAGGGTTCCTTACAGAGGGGTTTACAGAGAGCGCGAGGGAGAAGAAGAGAAAGAGAGAAAAATCTTTGTAGTCCAAATTTGAGTGCCAAACATTGACGGAATTGGGTCAAATTTGGATATGTTGTTCGTGAGGCCGAGATCTACGTATTGATGGTTCTCGTTTGTTGAGATTCTCCTCCGAATTCTCTAATCGCGGTTAGGGTTTTCTCACCTCTTGTGTATTTTTCCACCTTTGTGGTGATGAAATATTATTGTAATGTTAATGTAGAACATCTAGTGTGTGACTAGAGATAGATCATGTTATATACCTGCTATTCTTGGTGATTAGTGGAGGAGTTTGGGTCGTCCGTGGTTTTTCCCGATTTGGGTTTTTCACGTAAATCTTGGTGTGTTATTTTTATTACTTCGCATGAAGCTATTTTGACTGGATATAATTGTTGGTTGTTACTGGATTAAATCGGTGAAATTATGAGAATATTTTTTGATCATGGATTGGTCTAATTAGAGGCGAAGTGCTGCCGAATTTTCCCCAACAGTATTGAATATGTATGAATGTTCTGCATCGACAAATTATATTTTGTGAACCGTAGCTGACTCAATCTAGACCAAATTTCCAGAAAAATTAATTTTCAAAAAAGCACTTTCACTCAACTTATTTCGTTTTCGTTCTGAGACCACAAATGACAAGAAAAGAAAGAGATGAGCATGGAGAAAAGGGAGGTTAACTCACGTGGATCACATTAACTTTGACGCCCTTAATCCCCACAGACTCAAGGGGGGAGTGAAGCCCCTCGTACAGGTCGCACGCCTTCTCTAGCGGGACCAGCCCTGCCCCGTTGTTCACTTTCGTGTCCACCGCCAAATCCTCCATTGCCGTCCTTAATCCTTCCGAGGGCCTCGGCTTCACCACCTTTGATTCAGGCATGCCCGGGACTCCGGTTCTCAAGCCGCCCCAATACCCGCACAAGGCGTGCCATACGTACACGTGCTCCACGCTCCTAAACTCTTCCTTAAGGTCCCTAACGAAGGCTCCCATGCCCTTGGCAGAGTCGCCTTGCTTGCTCTGGTAGTCCCTGAATTTGTGGTTCTCTTCGAACTTGACGAGCTGACATGTCATTTGCTCCACAGAAGCAGTCAGGTTCATGCATTCTCGATCGTTGGTGATGGGGTCGTCGTCGTGACGTATGGACTGCCACCCATCATCGATCAAGACCATGCCCGGTGGGTAGCCACCCTCTACCAACCCCTTAACGCCTTCCCAAACTCCCTATGGAAGAGACAAGACACGTAATATTAAACAGGATGATTCTACACGAAATTGGCTATGTCGAGGGAACGGCATTACGGTTGCATGGACAGTTACCTGTAGGTGCACTGTAAGGTAAAAGGCGTCCCATGTGCACCAGTCGAATTTGTCGGCGATGGTCGGAGGGGTCTTCTCTCTCGAGAAGCCTAAACGTCCGTCCCTAGGTGGGACAGGATCTCCCTGATGGCATTCCTCACGAGCGCGTAGGGGTCGTCGCCGACGTGCATGTAGAGGCAGCTCCGGAACACGGATCGGGTCACTCGGGTTGACCCGCTCTCCACGCAGACGTCCACGTAGTCATCCGACCCGCGCTGCAGGGAGGCCCTAAATGGACCCTCCAGGAGCGAGAGCAACAAAACGTAGGGGCGCCCCGCGTTATTTCGGTCGAGGATCAAGAGTTGGGTCTCATGCTCCACGTCCCGACCGTTGGACCCGGCCCAGTGGGTGGTCCACCAGACCTTGAACCGGAATATGCTCATGAACCGGATGCCCCGGAGCTTGCCGAGGCTAACCACGTGGTGGCATTTCGGGGGGTCGCTGGACTTGAACCCCATGAAGCATCCGACTGTGACGCGGTTGCTATCGTTCTTGGCCTTGCCGGAGGAGATAGTGGGTGAAGGGGTGGCGATGATGTTGTTGACACCTAAATTTTGACTTTTTAAAATTCATTCACTTAAGTACATAAAAAAATGAGAATTTGTTCTCACCAAAAATTAATTTTTTCATGCATTGTATATTTAATTTTTTGTCGGTCATGCATTTTAAATTGACAAATGATTGGATTGAGCGTGAGGGAGGTGTGCCGAAAGGCTTATGAAGTTTTGAACTTAAAAGAAATTTTTCCACAGGGACTGAATTGCAAATACATAAAACTTCAGGGGCTGAATTGCAAATACATAAAATTTTAGAGATAGTGGAGAAATTAGAAAGGAAGATGGAGAAGGGGAGATATAGAAGGGAAGATGGAGAAATTAGAAAGGAAGATGGAGAAGGGGAGATATAGAAGGGAAGATAGAGAAATTAGAAGGAAAATGGAGAATGAAAGATGGTAAAATTAGAAGGGAAGATGAAGAATTAGAATGAGAGATGGAAAGATTAGAATGGAAGATGGTGAATTAGAAGGGAAGATGGAGATAAAGAATGGAGGATGGTGGAATTAGAAGGGAAGATGGAGATAAAGAATGGAGGATGGTGGAATTAGAAGGGAAGATGGAGATAAAGAAGGGAAGATGATGGAATTAGAAGGGAAGATGAAGTTAGTGGAAAAATTAGAATGATAGATGAAGATAGAGAAAGGAAGATGGGGGAGTAGGCTATAAAAGGAGGAAGATTAGAGAGAAATGATGAGGACTTTGGAGATTGAGGAAAAAAATTTGGAGAGATTTCAAGAGAAAAAATTTTGAGAGAGAAAAATTCGCCGCAGTGGAACAAACCTTGGCGATGCGACGGATTCATCTCCAACGAGCTCTAGGTGCATCAGCATGTGCAATTATCTGGTAACTTAATTTTTCGTTTTTAGATGACGAAATCTCGAAAATAAATATATTAAACATTCATAGATACCTTCGAGATCTTCGATTTGATATATTATGGCGTGAAAATGGACGTTGTTTGCTATGTCAAAAGGGTCCCGAAATGGAGAGCAGAAATCTGGAAATATGGTGATCAGAACCTGAGATGGAATTTTTCTGATTTGACCTTTCACGCTAAATGATTTTCCATGGGTTATTCTAGACTTCGTTTCATAAAGACCTCTTCATGACATTTGTTCATAAGATCTTAATGCATAACATATAAACAATACAAAAATATTCATGCACGTTTCGTATTTTTAATGCATTTAATGAAATCATGCAATTCTGCTGGCGTCCTTGAGTCTGAGTGTTTTTCTGTACGTGGTCATTTTGATTCGTAGTTATCTCATGTTTAGAGTCTTCTTTTGAAACTTCACAAAAAATGAAAGTTGTTCATTGGGGTCTTGTTTAGTAGACTGAAAAGTTTGGTGCATTAATTTTGAGATTTGAGTGTCCATTTGAGCTTAATCCGGAAGTATGTCTGTTCTGTGAAATTCGTTTGTTTGCTGCTGAGCTCTCATGAAAGACCATTTTCTACACGAAAATGAGTGTCTCTTCAGTAAGAATGTAAAACATGAAAGTTGTCAACGACACATTTTCCCATCCACATAAAAAATCTCAGAATTTTTGCATACATTTTATTATTTCTTTTGTATTTTATGGTTACTGCTTTCTCCCTAAGAATGTTCATGCACAGTATGATTTAATTCGTATTTTTTGTGTTAATGCATTGGAAAATGTAAAAAATGGTCTCAATGAAGTTTAATCATCACGTGTTAAACTTTCTTTGAGTTTTTGAATTGTCTTAACTCGGTGATTGTGCATGTTCGATTGGATAAGTTCATTATTTTCATTTGGCTTTCGGCCCGATGCTTTGAAGACTGGAGGATGACCGATGTCCATTCCGGTCCGTTTTGTTGTACTCCCGACCCACGAGGCTTGGCGACGGGTGTTTGATCGATGTCCATTTCGGTCCATTTTTGTTGTGTTCTCGATCATGTCTCGGGTTTTATTTAATTGGTCTGTAATTATTCACCCGACGAGTTGCGGGTTTTATTTTCACTGTCTTTAGGGTAGTTTTTCTTTACCTGCTCTCTCTTCACATCTTCGTTTGTTTTGGGTGATTTTGCATTCTTTATAATACATTGAAAAATCTAAAAAAATTTCATAAAAAAAACCAAAAAAAAAATTGCACCTTTGAATCTCAAGTGAAAATTCATCAAAATTGCCAAGTTGAACATTTTCATGAAATTGGTACCGAAAGGGCGTTAATTGAAAAATTAGCGTAATCAAGTCCCTGAACTCATTAATCTCTGGTTCGTAGGAATAAAGTATTTCTCCCGATACTTTATTTAGGTGTCTAGTCAACCTACCCAAAATGATTAGTGGCGACTCCAAGATAAATCCTTCTTTTGATGAAATTGAACCTAAGTCACGATTTGGTAGAACTCGGGAGAGTTCGAGCTATGCTAGTTAATTCAATTTAATTAACATGGTAATCCATTAACTTTAAAAATTGGGAAACCGATTTTTAGGTTGCGACAGCTTGGCGACTCCACTGGGGAGTTGTTCTTATTTTTTGAAAAAACTTAAGGACTTAGAGGACTTAGACCAGAAAATTTCATGAAAAATTATTTCATCTGAATTGGGTGAATTCTAACCTTTAGGTGTTAAATGGTTTTGCAGAATGGGAGTTATAAGGGGTGGAGTGTTTGACTAACCCTTTGTTTTATAGGTTGGTATGGGAATTATTTGTTTAAATTCTGCACATTATTGAAGCGGTGTTTGCATTTAAGCTTGTGTTTACAGCTTTAGCACTACATCACACACGTCCCGTAACCGAACCTGGGTCACTAGTTTTAGGATGGTATGGTGATTTGGTTTTAGCGTTCGGCGTGAGATCACGTCGAAAGTTAGCCCAGATTCAATCCCGAACCTCTTTTCAAAAATGAGTTTAAAAGTTAGGCCTCAGGCTTGGTAAGATTACCAAAGCTGTGGTTTTAATTTTTAGCTCGAGCCACCGAAGTGGGAAGGCCCAGCTAATCCTGATTACGTCGTAGAGGATCACGGCTAATCTTGATTATGTGCGCGAGATTGTCGCCTTGCCGTAAGTCTTCCGCTTCAATTTGTCAGCCTTTAGAGTAGATAGGTTAAGATTTAAACTCACGATTCATGTGCATGTCTATGTGACATACATGGTATTTTTTACGGTGAAAGTAAGTTTTCTAAACTTCATCTTGTATTTATTTTTGGTCGGTCCATGTAGGTGTCGGTTAAATTTCGAATTTAACATCATAGCCATTTTTCAAAAGAAAATAAAATCAAATTGGTGACCCATTTTTGAAAAATTAAATAAATGTGGAAAAATTCCTTAGGGAAATTTTATCTACCAATGAAATATTTTGTCATATTTTTCCTTAACACTTCAATAGACCCAAAATTTTCTCATCAAATTTACCTTGAAAATTCATTCTGATGAAAAAGGAAATGCTTTCGAGAAATTTGGTAAATATCAAAGGAATTTGTTACATTGTTCTTAAGTTATAAGATTTGCAAGAAAATTTTTTCTGAAGAAATTCACCCATGTTTTTCTAAGAAAATTTTCTCTAATTTCTCTAATTTTGTAAAAATAAAATTGGACTAATGTAGGAATCATGGGCCGACCCATCTTGAATCACATACTCATTATGTCCTTTTTCTTTTACAGGGGAATCACAAGTACCCCGGGTAGGAGCAAAATCGGGTTCAGCATTATACCGGGAATAACCTCGAGGTATACGAAAGGACGGATAATTGTTGATGTCTTAGCTGATGACCCAAGGGGCAAGTGAGGAAATCGATCTTCCCGGAGACAGAATCGTGTCAATTAACGATCATGTATGAGCTTTGTATTTTGATGGGGCCGTAAATTTATCCAGATCGGGCCTGGGGACATTTTTAATGTATTAGAAGGGTTCATGTATTTTTGTTGAGAAAGCCGAGACTGTGCAATCAGAACCCATGGGGCAAGATTATGAACCCGACCTTGCGACGCCTTTCTGATTAAATTGAACAAAGGCTTGCCTTTTTACCTTCCTCGGATTCAAAACACATGGAAGATTTTGGAGGACCAGTATTTTATTACCGAGCATGGCCCGCAATCATTTCTCCCAACGCTATAGGCGACCGACACATTCAAGTGGATGCCGAAAGAGATAGGCAGGAGTAAAGTGGGGCACGCAACGGGCAGCCTGGTTTGTTTATTGGAGCACTAATCGAGTGGTCGATTTGCAATAATTCACACGACTGATTCACGGCGCTGTGACAGGTAGGGGCCGCCACCGAACCCTTCGTCAATGTCCTTGATATCATCGCCGGCAGCAGATAACAAGAACACCAAGAAGAGTGTTAAGCCTCAACGTCTTCAGTACTGTAAATCGTCCTATCATACTATATAGGCGAAGAAATGGCAGGAAAAAGAAAAGCACAAACATGTGAAACTTTCTCTTCATTCCATTCACCAACAAACCTTACAACAACTCACTGGGGAGGAAAAGTGAAATCAAATTGAGCCCTAATAAGCATCACAAAGGAGCTCAGCTGGCTCTCCATAGAGTTGATGCTCTTGGTGCACCGGGCGTTCTCGGGATCAAGCTCCGCGAGCCTAAAGAAGAGGCGATCGCACTTCTCTTTAACCTGGGCCATAGTGGCCTCGTAATGCTCAACGGCAAACTCCAAGTCCGGAATCGCCGCCCTCTCGAAAGCAATATCTGCCGTAATATCATCAAGTCTCTCCTGCAGCCAACCGCATTTGCACCTCATCACAATATTGCCTGGCTCCTGTTCGGCGTAAGTTTGGACCAAGGCCAGATGATCCACCAGCTTTCCCCTCTCACGAACCAGCCACGAAAGTTGATCGTTGGCAAACTTGAGAGCCTTTTTGTGATTATCAGCCACAAATGTGACTGTTACCAGATGCTCGTGCCGGTCTCGGTAACGAGCTTTCACGACGGCGGTCACAAGGACCGTCTCATAAGCACGGTTATAGGCAGCTAGAAAATTGATGAAGAGGGTCGAGAAGTTCCGATACTCCTTTCCCAGTTGGGTACCCTCAACAGAAGCAGCGTCCACAGTCCTGAATAAACCGAGGATTTCAGCCTCAACGGTAGAGTTTTTGGCTATATGAGCGTAACCTCTACCAAGAAGATTGTAGAGTCTCTCCCACCCAGCCAAGACTTCGGCGGATAAGGTATGGTTAGGAGAATTGGTCATTTTTTAAAGCAGAATACGAAAGAAAGGGGGAGAGAGGGGAGGCAGATGAGCGGAATGCGAAGATGGTAATCTGCTTCAATTTAAATACTGATTTCACAGGGGCAGTCCTTATAGGTTTTCCTATCTACCATTCTCTGTCGGCAACACCCCCGGTGGCTCAAATTCCAGTCAAGTGGCAACCTCGAGCCGAACAAACCTGACGTCTCTGTGGAAAAGCTGGACGGGACTCCACCGCTTTGAAAAAAAGAAAGAACGAAAAGACGAGCAGAGTGGGGGACAAAGAAATTTTCGGCAGAAAGAGAGATATTACTCATCTTCATTGGAGGACCCACCAGTAAATCGACGGTGGAAATCTTGACAGGGGCCCTCTACCGCGAAAAGAAAGAAGAAGACAAACTGAGCGATAAACGAGGATTTCCCCTTTAATCAAAAGCTGAATGTCAGATTTTCCCCTCGGTAAATCTAATAGCACCGCCCGTGAAGGGGGAAGTCGTTGCTATTGCCAGAGAGAGAATTTGTCCTCATTTGATAGTGAGGGTTCATCTGCACGAACTCGCAGGAGAAAGATAGAGAGGAAGGAGTTCTCGTGGGAGAGGAATTCAAAACATTCACCATCAAAGCATTGGCTTTCAAAGCCTGTTACGAGAAGCCATCAACGATCCCGTGATCCCTCAAGTCCGAGAAGACATCCTGAGGCGGTCTCGAATCGGCAGTCCTAGATCCAGAAATATGTCGAGCATTAGAGAAACGGGCACATGTTCAACCCTGGTCGAAGCTGATGAAGTTCCTTACTCTGAGGGTCTACTGGTCATGGCCATTGACGGTAATCCAGTCTCTCTGTCAATCCTTGTTACCGTATTAAGAAAATGCCGGTATAAGGTTGTAGCTCAAGCAAAGGCGATAGAGGCCGTAGAGATATTAAAGAGGAGTAGTGACCAGTTTGATATCGTCCTCACCGCCATGGTAGGGATCGACATGGATGTTTTCACTCTCTTGGAAGTCATCAATTCTAAATTAAACATGCCAGTCCTCGTAATATCGGCAAGCGATGATCAGCAAGCCATAATGAAGGCTGTCTTAAACGGGGCCCAAGACGTCGTAACGAAACCAGTTAGGGTTCAGATGCTTCAAAACATATGGCAGCACGTGGTAAGGAAGCAATTGTACGACCATGAGAACAAGCATCAAGCCTTCAATTTTGTTCCAAGCAACTGGAGAAAGAAGATGAGTTGGTCTCCCGAGCTGCATCGTATGTTTGTTAATGCAGTTCAGCAGCTAGGAATCGATTCGGCACGGCCGCAACATATACTGGAAATTATGAAGGTAGAGGGACTCACTAAAGCAAATGTTTCGATTCATCTTCAGAAGTACAGAAAAAGAGTGAGAGAACACAATGCAGCTCAGAATCAAGAAAACCAAGGCGGGACCGATCCAAGCCTGAACGTCGAGTCTCCTCGCCACCATAAGTTCCACAGGTTAGCATGGGGCGAACCACTTCCCATTATCAACCAAGCCAGTAGCCGTGCCATCAATCCCCCAGGCGTTAATCAAAGTATCCCCCAGAATCACCCTAATGTTTTTCAAGAGTATAGACCGCAGGGGTAGTGTATTCAGACTCCTTGGTTTGAGCACCAACCCGTGGCTAGAATTCATCTCATGATCAGCGCGCTTGCGCAGCCAAAGAATCAGACAGGAAATTATCCTGAGCACTTCCACTTCTCTAATCCTCGAATGGAAGGAGTTCTTGGCAGTAGGACAGTTGGTGATCCCCACACTTTCTGGAGTAATGATGAAGACTTCAGCTCGAGAAGTCAAATTGCTCATGGCGAGGACAGAATGAGAAATCTACCGCCAGCATTTGCCAACAATAATGCCCAATTCGAGCATCAGTTGCTGGAAGGTTCAAGAGATTACCCAGATGATGAGCTTACTGCCCTGGTCAACCAGTTTAAGGTTGACAGACATCCGAAGCCATGATCGGAAGCCAGTGATTAGGGACTGTCAAACATCGGTCATCCATGCCTGAACCAGCACGAGACTAGCTGATTATCGAAGAGCCGCAGGAGAGGCAGAACTGACCTTGAACAAGTGCACCTTTCACTTCATGCTTAATTCCCCTACGTGTGATATTTCCAGCTTTCTAGGTGTCTAGATTTAATTCAGGGGCATGGGGTAATTTGTTTTTTATCCCGTCGAATGCGTGAATCCCTTTTTATGCTAGACTCAGGGCGGATCAATTTGTGGCAACGTCGCTGACTGCCATAATGAGAAATGTTGAATGGCCTAACATAGGGAAATTTCAAGTGAAAAGCTCAAGCGAGCTCGAAGACGGGTAATTGAGTATCGTTCCAATTTACCCTCGATTGTCGCAAAATGCTAAATTGGATTTGTTCCATTATCACCCAGGGGATTGCAAATTGCCTCAAGAGTGTCGCAAAATGAAATGACCCAATGGAATGCGATAGGACTCATTTGCCTTGAAGGTAACCTTTAAATTAAAGGAGCCCTCCGGTCCACGGACCCGATGGCATAAAAAATGATGATGGTCCAAAGCAACCCGAAAGAAAACAAGGCCCAACTAAGCAAAGCACTTATGTGGCAAGCTCAAAGTGAAGGGCAACTCGGGACATACAATCCAATCCAATCCAAATGAAGGAACTTCCTCAATTCAAATTCAATGGAAGTACATACAAGGGTAAAACAGTATCGTTCCAATTTTTCTAGAATATGAAGAATATATACTGCCGCACCCCTTTCATTTTTGCAGTGAAAGTCTCTACTGGCCAGATTTTCCTGTCTACCATTCCCTATCAGCATCACCTCCGCCACTCGTCTCCAATCTCGAGCCAAGCAAATCCGACATCTCTTCCAAAAGTTTGACGGGATGACACAACTTTGAAAAAGAAGAAAGAAAGGTGACTTGGGTGGGAGACAAGGAAAATGGGATTCGCTTTTTTAGGAGAACACGCCAGCAAATCGACGGTAGAGACATTGATAGGGACCCTACCACTATGAAGAGATGAGAAAAGACGAGCCAAGCAAGAAACACGCAGAAAAGGTTGGGAAAGACAGAAATCTCGGGAGGAGCGATACATATGCTAAGCCGACGCCAAATTTTAAAAGAGACATCCTCCTGATAATCTTTATTCATACGTTGAAGAGAGTTTTAAAGCATACACGGTTCAGAGAGAGTGAAAATACAGAAAGATATAGTAAACCTTGAGAAATCATCGACCAAATCAAAGATGTCTCAACCCAATACTTCCGAAAGCTATCGTTGCCTGCTGAATATGGGAGAGGAAGAGTTCAAAGCCATGTTTGGAATCGAGCCCATGGAGCCTGGCCCTTCCGCCAACGACGTCCAAGATCTCAGTAAAGATAAGGACAACAACGGTAAGGGTCAAAAGAAGCGTTACCGTTGCCATACTAAGGAGCAAGTACAAAGGCTTGAGGATTTCTTCAGAACATGCCCTATGCCAGACGGCAAACAGAAAATAGAACTGAGTCAAGAGCTAGGACTTGAACCTTCGCAAATCAAGTTCTGGTTTCAAAATAGGCGAACCCGAATGAAGACTCGTCATGAGCACAATGAGGCCGAGTTTTTAAGAGTTGAAAATGAAAACCTCCGAGCGGAAAACAAGATGTATAAGGAGGCTTTTGACTCCGCCACCTGCCCCAACTGCAACAGCCTCCTCCTCACCTTTGATGAAATGCATGATCTGAAGATCGAAAATGCACGTTTAAAAGGAGAGTTAGACCAGTTTATAACAGGATCGAGTTCTATTGGAAGAGGGTACAAAAGGACCAATGCTACTGGATCATCATCAATACCTCCCGAGGAAGAAGGGACAGATCACCACCAAGCGGACATTGACGATGATCTTTTCGCCATAATCAACCAGTTTGATATCGGTAAAGCATTGAAGCTGTGATGCACATGCTCAGCCAGTTACCACCAGACCTTTAACATGGTCGACGCGTACCTAGTCCGGAATGAAGCCAGCTGATTATAGAAAAGCCTGCAGATGGGGAAGAAAAATCAATTCTGAATGGATGAATATGCTTTATCTTGCATGGGATGTTGTCTTCTTTTATGAATGTCTAGAATTGGCGTGAAAGCAAGAAGTAATCATTTCTCTTTCCCCAATTAAATGCTCGAGTCTACCACCACACCAAACTCGTAGTGAATTTATTGTGAGTAAAAAGCCGCGTGAACTAGAAGGGTAAAGTAGTATCGTTTCAATTTACCCTCAATTGTCCCGATTCTAAATTAGATCCCTGCTGTTTACAGGAATTTGCAAATTGATCCGAGAATACAGTCGTACTCAAAAACGAAATTCCCTAGTTGGATAAAATTGGGGGCAAATCAATTTGCGGATATTATCACTGAATGACAGACTTCAAACAAGAAAAATGCGAAGGACGCGAGCAATCTCAAAGAAGAGTAATTTTGTATCGTTCCAATTTACCCAAGATCGTTTGGAATTCTGAATTACTTTCCTCCGTTTTAACAGGGATTGAAAATTGCCTTGAAAAGAACTGCGGCGTGAAACTGCCTAGTGCAAGACTGCGTCTTTTCAAGGATTAACACCTAAAGACGAACCTCCACGAACGCCTACAGTCTTGTGGACCAAATGGCATGGGGAATGACAGTGGTCCGAGACGTCCTGAGTTCGATCCTCGAGGACGGAAATGTTGTAAGTATTGTAAATAAATAAAACAACTTTTGCTCGCATTTCTTTTTACAGAAAGAAACAGGAATACTCGACGAGCAATACCAAGGTCAGTATTTTGTCACGATCTTAGCCTAATGTTGAAGTGTCCAGCCAAAGCCAAGGGAAACTCAATCCAGTGAACCTGATAAGGGGATCGTGCGAGGCATTCAAAATGAAGGGAAATGTCTAACTTGACATACCCACGGAGAAAATCTCAAGTGGTAAAACTGGTAAAGGAGTTGCGCGAAGCACTCAAGGGTAACTCAGTATCGTGTCCAGTTCATCATTTCTGATACTGGCTAACATGTCTCCTTCCTTTTACAAGAAATGTTAAACTAACATCTGATACGTCAAAGAAAACAGCCCCTAGGGGCCAAGTTATGATCGCATGATGCAATCTGTCTGATGAAATAGGGGAAATCAATGGCGAACCCTGGATCGAAAAGAGGTAAAACCAGAAAAAAGCTACTCCTCGACTCGGGGAATAGGCCCCCAACGTGTTTGATTCGCCCACACAGCTAGGGGCAATTTCCATACTTGTACATTGTATTACCATATTTGCATGATGTTTACACATTCCATGATTTATGCATGACCGTTCTGCACATTCAATTGTCAATTTTGATTGGGGATATAAACTGTACACGATGCATCGAATGTACAGAATGGGGCATGACAGGATGATGAAAGGCAAGCCATTTCCACATACGTCCTATATTTAATCCACAGTGAGTTGAGTGGAAGACAGATTCCGCATTCTCCAAGGCAATGGGTTTTCTCGCAAAAGGTACGATAGCCGAAGTGACAGAGGCATTCAGTTCTCTATCCAAACACTACAAGTGTCCATTGCAAATCTCTTTGAGCGGCGGTTTCATTTTCTCAACCCTGTCAAGAATCACCCCACATTGGGGCAAGACGAGGTAATTCCAACAGCGGCATGAGGTAAATGGTTAGAAATTCTCTTGCTCAGACTAGCATCAATCTTCGGGTGTTTCTTTACATTGAACTCGAACTTTAATTCAAGTGCCTTAGGATGATGAAGAACATTCATTTCTCTATCCTATACACTACATCCATTGTACAGCCCAATTGAGCTTGTATATATTCATTTCTCAAGCCCCATTGGTGATCATTGCTCGTTCCAATTTGAAGATGACGTTATCACCAAGGAATAGAACTGAAGAGACCGGGGCAGTAAAGAATCCCCAAGTGAACTCATCTCGTATGTTAGATTTCTCATGTAGTGTCTAGCATCATTCCTTACAAAGAAAGGAAAAGGAAGAGAGGTGTCAAAAAATAGCTCTCTCTCAAGAAAGAAAATGGGAATCGGGATTAAGAAAAGCAAAGGTTAGTCCCACAGAATCCCGGACAGTAAAAAGCAAAATGCCTATCAAAAGCAAGGCCAATGCCCATTCAAATCCTTGTTCATTTGTTTTAAAAATCCCAAATGACAGACTTGTAAAGAAAAAGCCTCCAAGAGAGTCAAATGGAAATTGCAATCATCAGCGGAAGCTCCATCCTCAAGCAGTGATGGCACATTTTGAAATCAATTTCAGAAGGCCAAGACCGGTGATAAGACAGCAATGATCACTAGCATCAAGCCATTCTCATATATTTTCTGAGCCAAAGCGAGCCTTTCTCTCAGTCCCAAATCCTGATCTACGTTACAACCCTTTAAAGTCTCTTCTGATTAGGGCATATGAATTAACGTAGAGTTGAATGATTTTAAGCATCGCTCGAAGAAGTTCAAGCAAGATTATTTCTCTCTCATTTTTGCAAGGTTCTTGACTTGTAAACCCGGAGCAGATGATGAAGATCTCTTTCAAAAAGCCTTGACTCCACAGGAGTCCCATTTGGTAAACCATTGACCTAGCCTATATTACGGTCCCAATCAAGACCTCCAGATCGGCTTGGTCGTACCAATTGCGAGATTACTCAGACCCTCGTTGAAAGCGATGATGGTAAGATTGAGTGATTTCTCTTGAATCCTACAGTTATGATGAATAGCTTTTCTCGAAGAGTAGGAGAAAGCCCTTTCGGACTGAAGTCCCCCATTCAAAGTACATTCGAGGTATTCACAATGTAATAACCTCCTTGAACAGAATTGGTGATGCAAACTTGACAGAATAGTTTTGCATAAATCCACTAAGTGAATTTCAGCATACATGCCTGTACATGTTACATCTAACATTGTCTGTGCACATGCATTCCTAATATTCAAGCTACCTCATGAGGTCTTGAAATTCATCCAAGAATGATTGAATGAACAAGCCGTGTTGGCAAGTGCCTACCTGGCAAGCTTCCAAGCTCCCAGGTAAGTATATCTTCAACCTGAGCCTTCTGATGATTGTTAAGGCACTCAAATCTGTTGCGACACATACAGTCATTCAAATATTCGTCTTCTTCAGTGACGCGTGATTTTTATGAAATACATGTCGCATTAGCATTGATTTGGTCTATGCGCATAATTTTACTTCAAGAGAATAAGCAGGTATGATGCAGTCAGCCTGTCTACTCCTTGACCATTTGTTCAAAAGACCCAGGTAAGTTTTCTGAACCCAGTTTTGAGTATCTTGTGTTTACACTGACATGGCTTGTGTAGCACACCCTCTCGATGTGGTCACCGCCCTGTGAAATTGGCGACACTTCTCCCTTTCAGATCATCAAAGACCAGCTCTAATGATCTTGAAAGAAATCTACCTCTCAACTACCCAAAAAACACAGGTAAGTTTTATGAACCCTTTTCAAAATCGCAAGCTTTGAGTTTGCACCAATGAGAAAGCACACTCCTTAATTTCATCCAGTTCATAATCGACATGCTTTTGTGATCTGCATGAAACATTTGTTCGAACCATGATCAACATGCTCTCGTGGTCTCGACAAATTTTATCAAAATCATAATCGACATCCTCTTGTGATTTTGGTACCCTATCAAGTTCATGATCGACATGCTCTCATGTTCTTGATCTTATCCATCCGGTTCATAATCGACATGCTCTTGTGTCTGGATGCTTGTGCAAACCATGATCGACATGCTCTCGTGGTCTCGACAAATTTTATCAAAAACCATAATAGACATGCTCTTATGGTTTTGATACCCTTTCAGATCATCAAGGACCAGCTCTAATGATCTTAAAAGAAACTATGTGACTCCACTCGAAGAGATGCAGTGGACGCATCCCCTTACAGATCTTGCGCTTTCTCGCATCAGGGGGAAACCTCTAGTAACGGATAGGCACCAGTACCTTAAGATTCTTGCATCCACAAAATGCCTGGAGCTTAAGGGAATCACCAGCATTATGAAGTGTCTGGTAAGACCGACATTTTATATGCGATCCATGTGCAGGTTTCTTTAATCCGTTTCTTCGGAGCAGAGAAATCTTAACACATGTTATTTACAGTCCTGCACATCATGCATCATTGCACTTGCATATAAAATGGGATTAAAACTCCCCCACAAAAAAAATCATCATCATTCATTTGCATTGTCAAAATTTAGGTTCAATTTTGTCTTTGAGCGAAACCTCTACGAGTCTCCGCTCAAAGAGGGACACTTAAATTTTGATTTTTTAAAATTCATTCACTTAAGTACATAAAAAAATGAGAATTTGTTCTCACCAAAAATTAATTTTTTCATGCATTGCATATTTAATTTTTTGTCGGTCATGCATTTTATTATGGCTAACGACGGAGGATTTGAGCTTAAATTGACAAACGATTGGATTGAGCGTGAGGGAGGTGTGCCGAAAGGCTTATGAAGTTTTGAACTTAAAAGAAATTTTTCCACAGAGACTGAATTGCAAATACATAAAACTTCAGGGGCTGAATTGCAAATACATAAAATTTTAGAGATAGTGGAGAAATTAGAAAGGAAGATGGAGAAGGGGAGATATAGAAGGGAAGATGGAGAAATTAGAAAGGAAGATGGAGAAGGGGAGATATAGAAGGGAAGATAGAGAAATTAGAAGGAAAATGGAGAATGAAAGATGGTAAAATTAGAAGGGAAGATGAAGAATTAGAATGGGAGATGGAAAGATTAGAATGGAAGATGGTGAATTAGAAGGGAAGATGGAGATAAAGAATGGAGGATGGTGGAATTAGAAGGGAAGATGGGGATAAAGAAGGGAAGATGATGGAATTAGAAGGGAAGATGAAGTTAGTGGAAAAATTAGAATGATAGATGAAGATAGAGAAAGGAAGATGGGGGAGTAGGCTATAAAAGGAGGAAGATTAGAGAGAAATGATGAGGACTTTGGAGATTGAGGAAAAAAATTTGGAGAGATTTCAAGAGAAAAAATTTTGAGAGAGAAAAATTCGCCGCAGTGGAACAAACCTTGGCGACGCGACGGATTCATCTCCAACGAGCTCTAGGTGCATCAGCATGTGCAATTATCTGGTAACTCAATTTTTCGTGTTTAGATGACGAAATCTCGAAAATAAATATATTGAACATTCATAGATACCTTCGAGATCTTCGATTTGATATATTATGGCGTGAAAATGGACGTCGTTTGCTATGTCAAAAGGGTCCCGAAATGGAGAACAGAAATCTGGAAATATGGTGATCAGAACCTGAGATGGAATTTTTCTGATTTGACCTTGCACGCTAAATGATTTTCCATGGGTTATTCTAGACTTCGTTTCATAAAGACCTCTTCATGACATTTGTTCATAAGATCTTAATGCATAACATATAAACAATACAAAAATATTCATGCACGTTTCGTATTTTTAATGCATTTAATGAAATCATGCAATTCTGCTGGCGTCCTTGAGTCTGAGTGTTTTTCTGTGCGTGGTCATTTTGATTCGTAGTTATCTCATGTTTAGAGTCTTCTTTTGAAACTTCACAAAAAATAAAAGTTGTTCATTGGGGTTTTGGTTAGTAAACTGGAAAGTTTGGTGCATTAATTTTGAGATTTGAGTGTCCATTTGAGCTTAATCCTGAAGTATGTCTGTTCTATGAAATTCATTTGTTTGCTGCTGAGCTCTCATGAAAGACCATTTTCTACACGAAAATGAGTGTCTCTTCAGTAAGAATGTAAAACATGAAAGTTGTCAACGACATATTTTCCCATCCACATAAAAAATCTCAGAATTTTTGCATACATTTTATTATTTCTTTTGTATTTTATGGTTACTGCTTTCTCCCTAAGAATGTTCATGCACAGTATGATTTAATTCGTATTTTTTGTGTTAATGCATTGGAAAATGTAAAAAATGGTCTCAATGAAGTTTAATCATCACGTGTTAAACTTTCTTTGAGTTTTTGAATTGTCTTAACTCGGTGATTGTGCATGTTCGATTGGATAAGTTCATTATTTTCATTTGGCTTTCGGCCCGATGCTTTGAAGACTGGAGGATGACCGATGTCCATTCCGGTCCGTTTTATTGTACTCCCGACCCACGAGGCTTGGCGACGGGTGTTTGATCGATGTCCATTCCGGTCCATTTTTGTTGTGTTCCCGATCATGTCTCGGGTTTTATTTAATTGGTCTGTAATTATTCACCCGACGAGTTGCGGGTTTTATTTTCACTGTCCTTAGGGTAGTTTTACTTTACCTGCTCTCTCTTCACATCTTCGTTTGCTTTGGGTGATTTTGCATTCTTTATAATACATTGAAAAATCTAAAAAAAATTCATAAAAAAAAACCAAAAAAAAAATTGCACCTTTAAACCTCAAGTGAAAATTCATCAAAATTGCCAAGTTGAACATTTTCATGAAATTGGTACCGAAAGGGCGTTAATTGAAAAATTAGCGTAATCAAGTCCCCGAACTCATTAATCTCTGGTTCATAGGAATAAAGTATTTCTCCCTATGCTTTATTTAGGTGTCTAATCAACCTACCCAAAATGATTAGTGGCGACTCCAAGATAAATCCTTCTTTTGATGAAATTGAACCTAAGTCACGATTTGATAGAACTCGGGAGAGTTCGAGCTATGCTAGTTAATTCAATTTAATTAACATGGTAATCCATTAACTTTAAAAATTGGGAAACCGATTTTTAGGTCGCGACAGATGTTGGGAGGGACGTGGGTGAGGACCGGGTGGCTGTTGGCGACGAAAGCGGCTCCTTCCAGGGCAATCCGAGAAGGCGCTCGACCGCCGTCGGCGAGGAGGGACACGGCGTCCGCGGCATTCTTGGTCAAGCTGGAAGGAGCCATAGGAAGGAAGCCTGAGCTTTAGTATGTGCGCAGCGAGAGCAAGAGGGCGCGAATGTGGAAATGTGAGCTTTGTGTTTTGAGTGGGGAACAAGGGAAGTATGGAGAAAGGAGTTTATATAGAGCGAGGGGCATGGAGGGCATAAAAAATCGTATTTTCTTTCTCTTTTTCATCTTTTAATTTTCTTGATGGGTATGGAGGGCAGAAAATGTTCATGTCATAAGTTTTAAACTGATTGCGAGCCATAAAAAAATAAAAAATATATATTATATGATATTATTTTTATAGTTATTCAAAGACAATTATGCTAATAAAGTTTTCAAAAAATTATATTAGTAGAGGAGATACATACACGAGTTCGGAAATGGACAGACATTTTTTTTCGCTTGGTACATTTAATGCATGAATAATTAGTATAGTGACACGGGCCAAGGTACGAGTTCGGAAATGGACAGACATTTTTTTTTTTCGCTCGGTACATTTAATGCATGAATAATTAGTATAGTGACATGGATCGAGGTCTTCATGCCTCAATCGGTCGTCCATTTGGCTGAGAAGATTCCCAAGACTTACTATGTCTGGGTCCCTTAGGGTTTATCTAGGATTTTCTACTTTACTTTTCTAGAATATTCCCATGAACGAGCGATATTGTAATTATCTGAAGTTTTTGAAATGTTTCTATTAATGTCAGTGGTTAATGAGTTGATAGATGAAATATGAGCCATCAGATTTGATAAAGATCAATAGTTGTAATTCGAGACCCTCTACTATATAAAGAGGCGCTTTCCTTCTCATTCGATCATCCACTGAAAGAAATACAAAGCCTTCTTCCACAGCCTCTCTCTTTACGCAATCCGAGTGTAAAAAGGCTTAGCTTGGATGCTCCAACGATCCAAATGATACCCGAGTTAACTTATGAGTCGACTTTCCGCAATCAACCCATGACAAGTGGTATCAGAGCAACATAGAGACGACCGTTCGTGAGATCGAAGAGCATCAACCTGGTCGAGGACATGGCCAACCCAAAAGTGGATCTCGTAAACATCGTGGAAGGAGATAACGCCGCAGGAGTCGACCCTCCGCAATCAGCCCGTGACAATAGCATGTCACATCGACGGGGATGTGATGGATTTGCTCTACATCTTAGATTTGCTAAGAAGGGCATCCACATATTAAAGACGTTATGGAAAACATAGGTAGCCAAATTCTCAACCAAAAAAAAAAAAATGTTTAGATGCTGCGAACTTTTGGTGCAACGCGATACATCCATGTCGAGTACATTGGATATAACTCTCAAAAACGTTTTGAGTCTGTTCCTAAGCATAACCTTGCTTAGGACCACAAATTCTACATAATTAATGGCAATAAATTTCGGATAATTTCTAAGCATAGCAGCTTTGTACTTCTTCACAAGTAATAGCTACGAAGGGGGCCACAAAGTGCCAATTTCTTGGAAGAAAGCTAAACATATGTCAATTTCCTTTTTACTTTTTCTTTTTTATTTTTGTGGGTGGTTCTGTGACGTCTTTAAAGACAAAGTTTCCCTTCTCCAAGACCAAGTTTCTCTGCCTTTCCGATTCTTTCTTAGATTTTTCCTAATTGCTCCCCCTCAATTCTCGAACCTTTTCATTGTTCAGTCACGAGGATGAGCAGAAATTCACGCACCTTCCATTGCACTCTATTTGAAAAAGGCGTTTGCTTTGTCACCTTAGTGTAAAAAGCAGGACCAATTATAATTTTTAGGTGAGCAGAATAAGGACCCGAAACTTACCTTGTCAAAGTCGGTTCTTCAAATATGATTTCAGGATTGAGTCGGGGTTTGGCTAGGATTTCAAGTACTATACCTACCCTTCTAGGAAAGAGCATATCTTCAACAAAAGTAGCAAAGGCATTGATAAACTTATTAAACTTCTAATATACCAAACCCATATTCCACATTTTTTTTGTCTTTTCTTCAAACAATTTTTTTTATTATTAAAAAGACAGTCGAAAATCAATCCTACCCGAGAACCAGACTTCTTGGTGAATTGAAGCTCATGAATATAAAATCAAGCACCGAATCGGTCGAGGCCGGCTACTATTTTCTTTTTTCTTTTATCGAGAACTTACTCAATCTAGTAAGGAAAATTCGATTTGGTTCTCGAATTAAATCGGTCCAGCTTAGAAATCATCGTAATGAGACAAAACGCAAAAGTATAGACGAGTCGAGGTGGGATGAGCCGTACTCATTCACAAGATAAACATGTTTTCACGTTTATGGACATAAGGATTTCCATGGCATTGTGATGTGTGGATCCCATCATCCCATGCGGGAAGACACAAGAAATTTCTGTGGCCTTGGAAACAGATCATCTCATTGGCTATTGCCGATACCAGAGCTCCACGAAAAGCGTAGAACCATATCGAACCCAGTGATCGTAGGCTCGCAGCCACCAACACTATTGGACAAGATCATCTTTCCCAAATTTCCCATTTTGTAAATTAATGAATCCATGTTAAGATTAATCCTGCATTACTACGACTGTTAAAATTACCCTCTTTTGAATTTTTTTAGAGTTTTTAAACATAAAACGGAAAAAAGAAAAAGAAAAACATAAGAGAGAAAGAAGATTGGTGAATGGATACTTAAAGCCTAGAAGAGGACTGTACGAAGAATGACAGTAGATTACTCGACTTGAAAAAAACAAAAAAGATGATGGCATTCATGTCGTGCCTCGAAACAATCCACACATTCCAAATCTTTTTTTTTTTTTTTTTTGCGTCTGAAACATAGTTTAGAGTCGGCTGCAGCAACGTAGGCAATAATAAGTACAGAAATTACACTAAACAAGGGACGGAATCTTTAAAAAGCCAAACAATCCTAGGTAAAAATGGTTTTCGATGCTAATTATCCGGTTATAGAAGGGGCCTCATAGGTTTCCGTCTCGTGTTTCTGTGAAATTGCAGCCATGGTAAAATCTCGGTTTATACGAATATCAGAGATTTTAAAGCACGCAAATTTTCTGTAAACAAAATCAAAATAGATAATTGAGGATGGCTTGTTTCTCAATAGTAGGACATGACTTATAGATCGAGCAACCGACATCCATATTCATAAGTTCGGTATTTTGAAAATAGCTTGGTGGAACTTGAGAATTCGAACACTAAAGTTGAGTAATAAGTGAACAAAATGGAATTGAATTAGGTTGGAATCGAGTGATGATTACCATATCGTAATGAATTAAACGATCGAATTTTCTATATCCACGGCCCAACTGAATTTTGACACTTGGGCTCACTAACTCGTTCTCATATGGGCTTTATTTACAGCCCAAATCGATATTCTTTCACGGTGGCGCGAGGATTGGAGAGAAGCATACGGAGAACTTTCATGGCGGAGGAGGAGAATTCTCGACAGCTGAACGAGGATTGCTCTTTCCTTTGGGATGAAGCGTCGCAGCTGTACTTTCACGCCAGGTATCCCTCGCTCTTAGCAATTCAACGCTTCCTTCGCCGTGCCTTGCACGAGAAGGACTTGGGTGAGCATGCGATCGCTCGACTGGATTGCCAGGATTCTCAGCGTTTTCGGTTCGATGTGGAAAGTCGCCATCTATTTTGGTGTTCTTTGACGCTTTCTTTGGCGAGATTGATTAATCTGATGATCTTCCGAGACGAACTGATTTGACTGTTGAACTGGAGTTCTCTACTGCGAGGAGAGAGTAATTGGCGTGAATAGTTAACATTGCACCTACATGGTTGTTTTTCTTGGCCACACAACCAAAGAACTGTCCCTAGAGTTCATAGTGTCACGCTTGGCTTGTATTTTTTGCTTATATGAAAGTGTAAGCATAAGGTTCTTGCGCAGCGGAGTGATTATTAGTTGGATACTGAAGAACAGAATGACCCTTTCACCTTTCATTAGACCTACTAGATAATCCATGTGCTACACAATATAATGTAATGTCAAGAAATTCCCATTGCATTGCTGTGAATGTAAGTTCTTTCGGTTTTGAGAGGTACTGTACAACTATCACCTATGCGAGATTTTCTTTTTTCTATATTCGAATTGAATCCTTTGGACTTTTCATTTCTCTATCACAGTTTTTCTTCTTGTACCTTTTCACAGAACCGGATTTTATCACGACCCTAATGCGGGCTGGTACTATAGCAGTAAAGACGGGCTTTATTACAGATTTGAGGATGGAAATTACATACCTTTAAACCAAGAAGCGGTAAATGTAATCTTCCTGTCCTGATTTTCCAGGGGGCTCCTTTTGTTCCTTTCTTTCGTTTCGTCTTTGGCATTTCACCCTACAAGGTGCAATATTGATAAGTTTCACTATCCTGTTTGTCCAGGTTGATGAACGTGATGGAGGAGGTACCCATGAAATTTCCATGCGAGATGAATCACACTCGCATAAAGGTTGTGATGGAGAGGGTATTGGCTTCTTGAACGAGAGAGTTGAAGTTGAAGGTTGCCACCAAGAGCAAACTATAGTCAATGAGGCCACTCCAGGTGAACCATTTCTTTGTGCCAGTCTTCTGTTCACGTTTTCCCTGATTATATAGACTCGTTATCATCATTGCATATTAGGCTGTAATGTAGGCTTAATAGAAGCCCCGTGGTTTTACTTTGATATCCTCGTGCTTTGAGCTGCTTAATGTTGGCAATTCATTGTAGGAGCACTCTTTGAGTTTAGGTGTGTAGTAGGTTTTTGTTGAAGCTAGGTGATTTGGTTTTGTCATCCGTTTGTGAGCTCTTATCTGCTTAATGTTGTTATAATATAGCATTTGACTTTATTGAAGCTCTTCACTATAGTCTTAATGCAAAGCATATGCTTCTTAGCTTGTTGGTATAAGAAGTTGTGGTGGTTATGGACTCGTGGTATTTATCTACTTCTGTTTGATACTGTTTCCTGACTCTGTGTTAACTAATGCCAATGATTCAGCTAAAAATGCGATACTGTTGCTAACAATACGTTCACTAAGTATCATAATTTTTTTTATTTCATTTTTGTACGGGAACTAAGTATCAGAACTTGAAAGAACAGATTTTCAAGTTGAGAGGACCCTAGTGGTTAGAGCATATATACCTTTTTACACCAAAAGACTGTGGACACCTGGAACTTTGCGAGGGTTCAATGCCCCACTATGGTTCAGCAAATCAAACATGCAGTATTGTTCAAAAGCCTGATAACTCTCTTGGTCATTGTTGTCTAGCCTCTGCAAAGAGAGAAGTGGATTCCATGGCGGGAAGGTCTGCAGATTTGAAGGAAGAGTGCTCCTTTATTTGGGATGAGAGATTGCAGCTGTACTTTGATGCCAGGTTGCTCACTTTACGCTCGATATCTCACGGGTGTCAAATCTTTAAATTCATGTGCTTTCTATTATAAGCATGTGGTTTCTCGATGCGAGTATAATGTTTGTTTTATTTTGCCAAAAGTCAAGATCAAGATCCGCACTTCTTTCTTTGACTTTCTTGTGTATTGCGCTGTTCAGAAAGCAAAATGAATAGAAAATCAATATAGGAAAAATGCTACGGTGTTGCTCATTTTAGATTATTGTGGTCATTACAGGGGTCACGTAGTCGACAAATCTTCATTATAGAATTTTAATTTCCATTTTATGTTTATAACCTTTTGTTGGAAAGAGCAAGTGAACTTGTAAGGTTGGAGGGATAGAGAGAGGTGGAAGATCCCATAGACATACTCCGGGCAGCGGAGGAGTTCTTGGAGGATAGGCTCAAGAGGAGGGACTGGCTGTGGAGAGAGTTGTATGCCAAATTGAAAAAAGAGTTGCTTGGAAATTGATGCACTGTTGCGCAAATGTCACCAAAATAATGAATAATTTAAACTTGTTTGAAGACATTTTACTTTTTGGAACCTTGATCCCCATAAAATGACATAGAACCAGGTCGAAATAATCCCAGAGTGATGTAGAGCCATGATTCTCTAGGAGTTATTACCAGAATCTTCTTATTCTACAAGTTAAGCTGAAATCCTTGTTAGGAATGTGGATGTGACGTTTCTTGTTTTCAACAGCTGGTTCATACTGTTAAGCTGATTATTTTTGCCAACTCTATCTAGTTCGAGAGGTTTTTGCGGTTGACCTTTATTTTCTCATATTGTTCTTTGTACTTCTGCAGAAGTGGGTTTTATCATGACTCCACTGCTGGCTGGTACTACAACAGTAGAGATGGTATATATTACAAGTTACAAAATGGAAATTATGTGCCCTTGAAGTCCGACCTGGTAGACATTACGTTCTTGACCTGAACTAGTTTAATTTCTCCTTTGCCTTTTATCTTTTGTAATCGTGTATATGAGGTTCAATTTTGATATTTCCATCACTGCTTCAGGTTGATAAAGGTGATGTCGGAGGTACTTGTGTAAATTCCCTCCAAAATGAATCTCATTCACATAAATGCCATGGGAGGAACAACAATTACTCCTCTATCTTAAGACATGAATCTGAAGCTTGCCAACAAGAGGAAAAAATAGCTGATGAGGCCAGTTCAGGTGAACCATTTCTGAAGGCCAGTGGATTTATTACCGTAAATTTCACTAGTGGTGACTAAAATTTAGCGGATTTTGCAGCCGAGTCATTGAACTTTGATTTAAATTATCTAAAGCACTGAATTTCACTTCCTTAGCAATTAATGCGCTTTGACTGGTATTTGGCCAACTTCCGGTGGAATGCTGACATGACAGCCACAAGGCAATGGCAAGGCTTGTGGAAATACAAACACGTGTAGGCCACATCAGCAGTTTGCCCAAGATTGGCAGATATTGGTCAAAGTTCTTAAATTGCAAGGAAATAAAAGTGTAATGCTTTGGGTAATCAAAACTCAATGGTTCGATTGCAAAATCTCCTTGAATTTAGTGACAACCAGTGGAATTTACACCTTTATCACTTTTGAATGTGATTTTGTCAAGAACTCAAGTTGTATCTAGTGCTTGGCTTAAGAGAGCACCATAGTTTTTCTTTGACATCCTCATATCTCTTAGTTAGTGCTGGTGGATTTTGGTGCTTCAAGCATATCAGTTCATGTGATCTCTGAACATGAGGTCTATGAGTATGAAGGCTTGAATATACTCTCAATATTGAGAACCTGAGATCAACAACCACTAACTTGTGCTTTTCCTGAATTTCATTACTCTAACTACCCATCAGTCTGACGTACTATTTTTTCGTTTATCAATTACCATAAGGTAGAGCAGAAGTGGTTTGATCCTCCTTTATGTTATAGAATCCACAATATACCTGACTTTCTGTTGAATGATTGTTCTTTCTGAAATACAGCAACTTCCTATATTTGCAGTGTTCTGATTATATTCAGCTGGTGATGTGATATAGCTATATCAATCAAGTGTGTGTATTCTATGATCTAAATTATCTAGATCAATAAGTTCATGGCAGCCCAATTGCCCACTGCTTTTGTTATAATTTCTGCCAAGCTCCACCAGTCTAGCGGCTGAATATCATGATTTTTTGCCATCACATTGGTGCTTTCACCCCAGTCTTGCTTTGATACTTTGTCTTTTTTATACTGCCAAGTGCAAACGAATTTGTCTATCAATTTATTCTGCTCCCAGTCTATGTCCTTTGATGGACTTATCTTGGAAGCAACTGGATTGTACAAATTAAAGCCTGGTTTTGCAGGTCCATGCACTAAAATTATTGTTGTGTTCTATTATTGCACAGACAATGAGGGTGCTGTCCATCATGCTTCTGAAGATCCAGAGCCACCATCAGAATGGTACCAAATTTCTGCAGGATGCCTCTTGTTGTAGATTTTTTTCTTCCAGATATGCTGAACTGGATATTTCACTGCTCTTAGGTTGGAGGATACACTGATTGAACTTTACTTGGCTGGCTATTCCAACCCGACAATTGATGCTGGTGGTGAATCTGGTGATGCGATGACACCCCCTGAAGCTTGTGATCAGAATGATTTTAGATTGTCATCACCTGGTTTGTTCTAGTGTTTTGCATCACAATTGGAATAACGAAATACTCCTAAAGAAAAACTTAAAAGCCTTTTCTTTTGACATAGAAACTAACAATGCTTACAAGCTAGAAGAAGGAGAGTGGATACCGGAAGACCTCCCTGTTCCATCTGTTTCAAAAGAAGACGCTTTGAATCAAGGTTGCCTTATTACCCAGAATGGCTGATATTTCTATTTCATTTAGTTTGATGCCGATTGGAATATGCACTTTTGATACAATGTTTGCTCTCTCTCTCTCTCTCTCTCTCTCTGTGTTAGAATATTTCTTGGAGGTAATTAGAGGAAAAGATTTATATCTACATTCATGATTAAAAAGGCAACATGCAATTATTTTTGAGGTTTGAATTAATCTTGACCATTCTGGAGGCAATTGACCTCTTCTTAGCTCCTTAACTCCACAACTAAAAGCATCTGTCTTGTAATCTATCATTACGGTGAAAGAGTTCTGGCATTGCCTTCTAAAAAATCTGTTCCCCTATGTTGTCTATATATGTAGAAGTGTGACAATACGATGTCACACGTTCTAACCCAGTTTATTGTCAGATTTTGCAGGAGTTAACTATCTTTTTCTTGTGATACTGATTGCCTGCACTATATTGTTAACCCAGTTCTCTTGCAAGATGAGGAAAAATGGCAAGCTCAATATGGTCAAGTCATTCAATCAAGAGAAGAGCCTGCACTGGAGTTCCCAGTTGTGGATTTGTGGGACTGGAAAGTGGTTAGAGGGCCAGGAAAGGATGGAAAAAGTCAAGTGGTTAGGCTAGTCGGTCGGCTCATTAAACGATCTGCTAAACTCCACCCATCTATGCCTGCCGGTGGTGGTTTTCTAAAAACTGCTCCAATATGTCAAGTGCGCTTTGATCTGGTACGAGTTAGAACAGGTTTGGTTTTGCCTCATGATTGTGACAGTTTACACAGTTGGAAGCATAAATATATATTCTAGGGTACATATATTAATGCAACCTCTGTACAGTTTTGAGGATGTTTACATTTGTGCGAGTTCTAGTCAATGCTCTCTTAAAAACTCGTTCTTTCAGGAAAAATATATAAGCTGCGAAGTCCCAGTGTGAGCTACTTAGCTACAGTGACTTCTTATGATTCTTTAAATCCAACGAAAGATTGGGGGTTTCCTGAGCTAGTAGCCGGAGGAGAATCTGTCAGCCTTTCGAAATCCACTAAAATCAGTGAATCAAAAAAAGTACCAGATACGGAACCGGATGAACTTCTGGCGTCGCAGAAGGTAACATCATCATGAGCAATATTTGAGGTTGCCATGGATCTGAGTAATGAAAGAATTCGTTCTTGCTCAGTTATTTTAGACTGTCACTTGATAGTGGATATACTGTAAATAGAACTTAAGTTCATATGCAAATGGAAAGGGCTGGAGGGCCCTTCTAAGCATTAGATGGACGCTCAATACTTTCATGGCTTAGCCTCACCAGTGCAACATTTTTTGCTTCACACCTCTTGCCCTGAACTCGTAGTATGCATTACAGTTATCATGTCTGGGTAGCCTATAGATCCTATGGCCATCCATCGGCTGTCAGATCAGTTATTATGGATTATTAGAATTATTTTATTGGAGCGGCAACAAAGCAGATATTCTGGTAGTTTTTGTGTTGTTGGCCTTCATTCAAGTTGCTTGACAAAATACTTCAAATAATTTCTCTTGTTTTCTAAAGGAGCAGAGCTGGTCTATGATCTTTTTTTTTTTTTTTGGTGGAGTGAGCAGCAGTGATTGAAGATATGTCCTTTCTCTTGCCTGAGAAGTTCCAAATGAGGTTACATGTAACTTGGGTACATGCATCGGAAGAATGCAGAAGACCGATATGAACCTGCTGTAACAACACCCAGAATTTCATTTGCAACATCTAGGTTCAGCTTGCAAGACAGTGCAACTGACTGGTCTATAAACTTGTCTGAAGCAACCTTTACTACCAAAAAGTATCTGCTCAATGGATGAAAGATGTAGACTGTTCACGTTCTCCCATTTTACTGGACTATGATGGTGATTGTATGGACCTCATGATAGAGATGGTCAGTTTTATTAAATACTTCTTGCTTATATTGCCAGCACATAGGACCTGGATACAAGGATAGAGCTGCTGCAAGAAGAATGTTGCATCATGGCTATGGCGTGGGGCCTGGACAAAAGAATTTGCTGTCTCGTGGTGATGATGTAGGATCTTCCGGAACTTCTGTCTCTACAGAAGAAGCTGCAGCTGAAGCCCTGAACCTGTCTTTTGGAGCCGGTAGTTTTGCCAGAAAAGTCCTTGAAAGTATGGGCTGGAAGGAGGTAATACCACAATGCAGATTAAAAAACACCCTCTTCAGTGGAAAACATCTTCATTAATCTAAGTATTTTATACCACACAAATATGTCACAGTTGACTGGGATTCAAAATAAAACCCTCAGGGATAGGTTGAGGTCTCTGCCTTTTATCTGTTCTGATGACTGGGCCACTGGGTTCCAGTCTTTTAGCACTGAGTGTCACAATCTGGGTATTGATATCTACCTATGAGATTCTTCCCATCATTCAAAACTGTATGTCGCATCTGCTGCTATCTTTGCGCCTTTTTTTCCCCTTTTCACAAGTTCCTGATATGAAGGAAGCCTTTGGTGCAGCTGTAAGGTTGCTCACATTATAAGTCCATCTTGAGGTTTCACGTAGTCAAAATAGCCTCTCTACATGGAATCTACTCTGTATGCATCTATATTTTGAAACCAAGACTGGAGGAAGACATGGAAATGTAACTGCTGCATGGTTTCAACCGAGTTAATTCACTGCTAGTGCCAGGACAATGGACTAGTTTCAGCATTCATGGGCCTGTGCTGGTGCTTAATGTACATGCTAGGGGAGCTGACGGTCTGGCTTTATAAACATCTCAGCCCTTGGCTCCTTGGGGGAGCCTGAACCCATGTAAACTTGGCAGCAGGCTCTCAAATTTAGTATACACAGGACCCTAACGGTTGAACAAGTGATTAGGGTTTTCTCATTCAACCCAAGTTCAGCCCCGATGGTCGCAAGCCTGCTTCCAGTTGGGCAATTTCAACTGGTTAATAGTCTTGTTTAGTAATCCTTGACATGCCCGTGGCCTGTCTGAACCCAGCAATTCTGGGCACTTCAACCTGTCTAAAACTGACTCTCAAGTCACAAGATCTACTTAATTCAATTGCATATTTTCCCTATTTATCTGATAACAAGTCCTTGGTGCAACTGCAGGGTGAGGGTCTAGGGAGGACTGTGAAGGGTTCGGTTGAACCTGTTCGGGCAGTTGGGAATGTTGGCAGTGCTGGCTTGGGCTGGCCTCAAAGTAGAACAAAGCATCAGTAAGAACTGGCAATTTCCCTTTGAACAGGTAATTCGAGCTTTATATTTTCTAGATCTTGCATTTAATATAGGTCAGTTCAGATGCAGCACCACAGGGCGAGAGTGGAATAGCTCTTATGGGTGAACCAGGATGAGACATAGCTATCCAGCTACTTTATTCCAAAGGGTGATAAAAAACTTCTGGAGAAGTTTTTGCATGTTAAAGTTTAAACAGCAGTCATGTTCTACCTTAAGACATAAGTTTTACTGCTAGGTAGCAATGTCGCGGAACTTCATCACAGAAACTTTGTTTGGTTTTTCTACTTTCTCAAACTTTTACCAGTAAACATCCTTTTGTGGATCAATTAGCACTTCGATGATATGAATCTATTATGGTAAACACCTTGGTAGTTAGATTTCTCTTGTATCATTATGGATGATTAAATGCAAGCAAAGTTGATCTTGTAGCCTCCTTTTGACTTTTAACCTTGACTTATGCGTGGATTATATTGCAGATAATGTTGATGTACATCTGCTTACAAATGCAGAGGTGGTCTTATGAAGGCAGGTGCATATTGCTTTGTTGAGATTATTGGCCATCAGGTGTATATATTGGCAAAGTTTTCCTTTTTTGTCTAACATGTAAGTTGACGCTGATTGAATCGACATGGCTCTTGCGCAGAGTGAAACACTGTTGCCCCTCAAATGTTTTGTGAACACCACTTCTATCTGCATTCGAAGGAAATGACTTCTATGATTCTTGTTTCCTGTAATGGAGGGTAGACATATCTAGACTAGAGAAATGTATAACTTAAAGCAGATACAGTGCGGCCACTGGCCAAGAGAATAGTTTGTTAGGTCTACATATCTACATCTAACCTTCTCGTTTTAATTGTAAGGCAATATGCGTTGATATTTCCTGAATTTCATGCGATGATTGTCTTGGTTCTCAGAGTGACAGGACTTGATTATATCTATTATCTTGGGGTTTTATTCGGAGGATCCGTTAGGATTGTCACAGTAGCGTTATTAGATGTGGCATTGGGTGGATCCCACAAAATCCTTGTAGGCCTCGAACCGTTGTCACGTTTTAGGTAGTGTGTTGGGCCTTGATCCATCCGACCATAGGGTTTTTGACACATCAGATTCCTATCAGTAAGGCGGATTTGAGCAATATTTGCGATCTTTGTATTTGACTAACAATGAAATTGTTACTATTTTAGATTGTGGAAATACTAGATAAGTTCCAAAGTCAAAAGTGTGATCAATGGATGGCAGGGAGGGAAGGGTATCAAATTTGCTACTCTTCATATGGAGGGCCCATGGGGCATGGGTCAAGATTTCTGGAGACCGCAATCTGAGGACATTTTACTTCAATTTCTTGAATTGGTTCATTAGTAGACTCCTAAACAATTGAAGATCCTTCATCCGAAAAAGTTGGTTCTGTGCACACTCTATAGTGAATCCACTCCGGAAACATTTGGCGAACGCATCATTCTGTCTTGCTATAATTCTTGAACTAAAAATTTTCCAATTCCAACTTTTTCATCACACCCAGAATTTTTTTTATTCATTATATTCACGTAATGACAACTTACAAGAATTCACTGAGGTTCAAAAGTAATGTCGGTGTGGAGGTGGTATGTCGATTCTTTAATTCATATCGCATGCTTCGAAAGATGTCCCAGAGGCTATAAAAACCTAGTAATTCTTTAAAGCTTTGTGTTTGGCTTAATATATACCCAAAATCCGACTTCTTTTTGGATAGATATGCTCTTGTAGGTGAAGACAAGCAACCTTTTGTTAAGAATCTTGCCATACAAGGGCCAATCAAAGGATAAACAAGACATAATCTTTTTTTATGCTGTCTAGTGCTTAGCATAGATTAATGTTGTCATCCTAAATTAATAGCTCATAGCTAATTAGTCCGCTATTAGAGCCACATTTGGTGAAAAACATATAAGATTCTTGATCGTGTCCTCCTTTTTTTCTCCGTGATTGGCTCGTGCTATGTGAGCCCCACCCTCTCATCCTATGATTTTGTACACGGCACGTGTGGCTTGTATTTTTCAGAAGGATACAAATTTCTTTGTGGTGGACTTTATAATGTCTTCAATGGTGGAAAATGCTTGGTTGCCATGATTGATCTCTCGGAGAAATTGTAGGGCTTGTCGGCAGGTCTCGTATTTTGCTTTGTTGAACTGATTTGATTCCGGTTGAACATTTCAGGTTTGAGGGGGACATGATATGACAATGGGCCCATGAGGTTCTTGGGGGCTTTTTATGAACAAAAGCTTTTGCTTTATGTACTTCGTTTGTCTGTAATGGGTATGTTGATAAAGTGGACAATAATCCCTTCTCTCTCTCTCTCTCTCTCTCTCTCTCTCTCTCTCTCTCTCTCTCTCTCCGTCGCTTAGTTAGGTGCTTATGATCTTGCTTTAGGTAGTAGTTCCTTTCTCAAGAACATTTTCCATTTAGGAGAATTAATTAGGAAATGAGATGTATCTTTTGTTGTCAAGACAAAATCAAAAAATGGTTCTTCTTTAGGCTCCATTCGTATTGTGAAAAATAATTTTCAGAATAAATTTTTCCATATCATCTGGCATTTAGTTCATGAAAGATTAATGAGTCAAGGAAAATATTTTCATGTCATAAAGAGAAACACATTCAAAAGTAAGGAAAATGATTTCCTCTTAAGAGAATATTTTCCCTTATCTTTCCTTCCTCCTCTCTTACATATTTTCTTTCTTTTTAATTATTTTTTTATTTCCATTTCATTTTTTATTTTTAAAAAATTTTCTCCTTTCTATTTTTTATTTTTATTTTTATTTTTCTCTTTTCCCTTTTTCGTCAACTAGTCATTGGCCACAACCATGGACAACGACTGACCATAGGCGAGTGAGGCCAGGCCTTGCCAAATCTGGTGTGGTAAGGTGTCGCTAGCCTTCCTAGATCTAGCAAGGCGAGGCTCTAGCTCGCCTGCAACCAATTGCTGGCGACCGACAGAAGAGGGGAAAAGAAAAAAAAAAGTGAAAATTATAAATATCAATATAAAATATAAAATATAAAAGAAGTACATGAAGGAAAATCAAATCCGATTTTTCATATCTAATAGCGAAAAATATTTTTTAGGTAATTTTCAGATTTCAGCCGAACACCAAAAATATTGTAATTTTACTTGAAAATAACTTTTTGGAAGATACTTTCCAAAAACACCGGGCGAACGAGCGGAGCATTAATATTGGTTCTTTTGGACTAAACTGAAAACGATTTGACTTCACTATTTTTTTTCTTGGCCATTGGTTTTGGCTTGAAAATTTATGCACTAGATTTTCTCTCACTATTATTTATGTAACTCTGTGAATTTCAGCTGACTATGCATGTCCATATCTGCCTGTTTAGACCAAGAATTGAATGGGAGGAGAAAAAGGTTTATCGATGGCAAAGATTGTATTGTCTTCTTCGTGTATACCTTTCAGTTAAAAATGTCCAAGTGAACACTCCACAAATAGAACTGAATCAAGAAGCTTTCCTGGATGAACGATCCCTCTATGTGTCAAATGTTCGGAAAAAAAAAAAAGAAGAAGAAAAGAATGAAGTATACTGATTTTTTGTTCCTCAAAACTTTTCTGCTTTTACTGGAGAGAACAAGAGCGATCAAGGTCTCAGAATTATTATGGTTTTTTTCACCTGAAACTATAGTCATAATCATAACCTAATTCCTAACACGCAAGTAAAAGCACTCTTTTCTTTTGAATCTTGTGTGAACTGCTTTTTAGTGCTTAACAAGTGAAAAGTGGAAGCACCAGTGCCCTTATAACTAGTCTTCACCTTCATCCATTTAAGGAAAACTTCCGAATTACCATCTTTTTTTTCAAATAAAGTTTTAAAGTATAGTTTGTTTTAAATAAGATTTTAAAGTGCAATCATTATTTTTTAGAAAAAGGGGCCTGAAGTGAAGCATAAATGACGAATATGCCATTTTTCAAACCTTTCTTTGAAATAATAAATGCGCTTCAAGCTCTTATTTAAAGTAAGGATCGATTCAGATCTTATTAAAAAAAATAAAAACACTTCAAATTTTTATTTAAAATTTTCTTCTGATTTAAGGGTTGTGCAACAGGAGAAGAAAGCAAACAACATCAAAAGGCCAAAGATCACGTGAAGCTTTGGAGGATTGGTGCCTCAAGAAGCTGTGGCAAACGAAATAAAGAGGTGTACTCAAGTTGGGAAGCACAAAGGGGCCACCTACAACAGTACAATTGTTGAAGGGTCAACCTCAGTGCTCTCTTTTAGTCTGTCGAACCTCCAACAATGGCCATCATTTCTCCAAAGTTGCAAGACTTTGGACAAAGCTCCTTGGAACAATTTGAGACAAAAGCAGACGTGAAGGGACAAGCTTAGCACGCACCAAAAGCAATACTGTCTCTAAGGATTAATGGTGTACCCTTATTTTTTTTTTTTTTTGCCCTTTTCGCATGCATATATGGTCAGCCTCAATCAATATATGTATGTATGTTTGTGTGTGTCTTATATCATTAGGGTTCTCTAGATATGCACACGTGTGATGGAGTGTGGAATTATAACCTTTCTTTTGGATGCTTCACTTGTCTCAGCCAGTCACAAACTTAGTGCTATAAGAATCCCTAAGATTTTATCTTTGTCACTTTCACAAGTAAATTACATCTTCATCTTATTTGACAAACCAAGAATGTGTGAGGCTTGCATTTTGTATTTAGGGATAGTAAGAAAGGGTATGGAGTTTTTGTGTTGCATTTGTTAGGATAACTGTCCTTCAGTTGTAGCATGAGCCGATATAATTGCTTTAATAGCAAAAAGATCATACATATTCCAAACTTTTAATTTAAACTTGTATTTACTCGGTGAGATGTGACAAGTTAATTGTCTGAACTTTTAACTCATCTTTGGATTTCCTATGTGGGGTAACCTAATTTTCTTTGTTTTCAAAAGGTGCATCACGAGTTTATGGGCCAATCAGGGCGTTGTACCTCCCAAAAAAAGAGAAAAATGATCTTGCTCTTAATCATCTCCTTTGGGTGAATAATGGAGTTTTAAAACTTAATCAACAAGATACATATTGGTAAAGTTGAGAGAAGGCTTAAAAGTCCAGCTACTCGATGCCTTCACAATGATCATTTTTTTTTTCACCATTCAAACCCGAAATTAAGCATAATTCTCATATTATGATCTCAACGTTATCATTGCCTATGATTTTCCTCGAGTGCGTGAATGTGGCACTATATTTTCCCACGAGACCATAGCAAAAAAGTCGAGTCGTTTGGGGGACAAACTGCGCTCATGTCACATCCAACTAAAATTTTCCATCTACAGTAAAAAGAATGTGACTGATGACAATCTCTTATGTAATAGTTACGCATTTTGGTTTTTCTCCTCGTATATAGGAATATTGAAGTATAGTTTTTTTTTTTTTTTGTATTGAAGGTGTCCGGCCAAAGTCCGTACGGATCGCGCACCTCGACTAATCCTCCGGGAGGGCTAGCGCAAAATGTTGGAAATGTTGGAGTATAGTTCATACTCTTTAATAACAAAAAAGCACGTGGACACTAACAAACTTTTACAATTTAAATTCATATTTTTTCATTAGTAGTTTGGGCTTGAGCTCATGAATAGTTTCTACTATATACACATTTTTTTCTTAATTAAGAGATATAACAAGAGGTGCGAGATATTAATTATAGTGAAATTCTCTACTGGATATAGTTCTAGTTTAAAGATGAATTATGATAAAATCTCATATCTCGATTTTTATTTCTCATTGCTTTTACGCTTTACTTAGTGTTATTGTGCACCGATCCTAACATCTAGTATTAGAGTGAGGTTTGAGGTTAGGGTTTTCTTAGTGAAGAGAGATCTGAAAAATCAAGTCTTGGGAAGATGTCAGCTAGTCAATCGCAGATTGAAATAGAGAAATTCGAAGGAAAGACTTTCGAGTTATGGAAGTTGAAGATATAGGCTTTACTCGTGGATAGAGATCTGCGGTACGTGATTGACGAACATAAACTTGAGGTAAATACCAAGGAGAAGGTGAGGGAGAAGGAGATTGCATTCGTATCCAATCAATTGAAGGCATGGATTAGTAGCAATCATAAAGCATGAAGTCTGATTTGGCTATGCCTGACAGATAAAGTCCAAGTCCTAGTGAGCGTGACCTTTGAGAAGATGGCGAAGGATCTCCAGATGAAGCTGGGAAGCCTTTATCAAAGCAAGTCACTCGTGAACAGGTTGTTTCTGCGGAAACAACTGTACAACCATCGGATGAGTAAGGGTAATTCCTTTTTTACACACTTAAACGAGTTAACACTATTTGTGGGCAACTTGCATCCATTGATGTTAATTTGGATGAGAAAGATAAAGCATGTCATTTACTATGTTCATTGCTAAAGTCAAGGAAACATATAATTGTTTCTATTGGCACTAGTTTTAGTGCGTTATCTTTTGAGAACGTTGTATTTTCGTAACTGCCTGACGTGATGGGGAGAGCAAGTTCTGATAATGCAGCGAATTGAGGTTCTTTTCATAATAGGAAGAAATAATGAATAATCTAAATCTAAATTTGGTGATAGGAATAAGTTTAGAAGAAGATCTAAAAGTCAAGATCATTATGAAAGAAAGTATTAGAAGTGCGAAAAAGCTAGACACTTGAAGAAGGATTGCATAAGCGAAAGTATGAGTCCAAAGAAGCAAGATGAATCACCATCCTCTAGTACAAAGAAGAATGATGACAACAATATAGAAGACATATATCTCGTTTGCAAGTCTTGCAACTCATCTCAGATTGACCACGATGCATGGATAATTGAGATTGGAGCGTCTTTTCACATGACACCTCATAGCAATTGGTTCTACCATTATGAATCACATCAAGAAGGTACAGTGTGGATAGGAGATGATAAGACGCTTGATATTGTCGGTTATGAAAAGGTGAAGCTGAAGATGAAAGATGGGACAGTCAAGAATCTTTCAAATGTGATACATATTCTTGATCTTAACGAGAGTCTTATTTCTGCGAGAATTATGGCCGATGCTAGTATTACTTTCACTAGCAATAGAAACTTTGTTAGGTGTATGCCCTAAAATAACCATGCTGTTGTTGTATTTTGGATATTTTATTGTACTTTCAATCGTATTAATAGCAAAGGCGTGTTCATTTATTTTATCCCATGGGTTTAAATGAATGTGTCGCAACCCTAAGAATTTTTATTTCGATCGGGTTAACGGATTATTAGGTTTATTAGATGAATTAACCTAATACGAACCCTCCTAAGTCCTACCGAATCGCAACTTTGGTTTTTGTTCAAATGGTTTTCAAATTTAGAGTCGCTATTAATCATTTTTGGTAGGTTGATTAGATACCTAAGTAAATTAGCGGAAGGACTAAATTACTTCTACGAACCAGAGATTATGAGTTCGGGGACTTGGTTACACTAGTTAATTAAAACTAATGCCCTTTCGGTACCTTAATTTCATGGATATCCTAATTTGGCAACTCAAGCTTGGTTTATTCATAAGACTCTAATGGGATGCTCTCTTTTTGTATTTTCACTTTTTAGATAGGATGCATGGGTGGTATTTTTTTTTATTTTTAAATTGTTAAAAATTCCCTGAAGCCGAAAGAGGGAGTGTGTTAACGACTTCTGTGCAGTGTTACAGTCTATTCACTTTGGGGTCTGGTGATTCAAAAATTAAATGGTAGGAAGTCAATGGTAGTAAATAAAGACCTCCAATGGATGGCACAGCCTTGGCTTGGCTCTCCCCTTTGGGATTTAATGGTGCAGGAATTAAATTGCGGGAATTTAAATAACGGTAAGTAAAAACCTCAAATGGGTGGCCTAGCATTGGTTTAGTTCTTCCCTTTGGGGTTTGATGGTGCAGGAATTTAAATTGCAGTAAGTAAAAACCTCCAATGGGCGGCCTAGCATTGGCTTGGCTCTTCCCTTTGGGGTTTAATGGTGCATGAATTTAAATTGCAGTAAGTGAAAATCTCCAATGGGCGGCCTAGCATTGGCTTGGCTCTTCCCTTTAGGGTTTGATGGTGCAGGAATTTAAATTGCAAGAAATAAACGACCTCCAGTGGATGCGCTTTGCCTCTCCATTTTGGGGTTTTAGTTCTTTAAAATAAAATACAATAAATTATTTCAACAATTTGAACTAAAATCAATTGGCGGGTCGGCTGCAAATTTGATAGGCACCTTGAAATTTGTTTGAGCTCACTTTGCACCTCCATGGAATTTATCGTTGATACGGAATTGTCGCTTTTTTTTACCTGCCATAAAATATGGGAAAAAGGGAGATGGAGAAAGTGTATACAATTTGTGCTAATTTGAAACTAAAACCATAAATAAATGAATAAATAAAAACACTTAGCTCGAATTTGCTTGCACGTTGACGAGGATGAACTCTTGATTTATGTTGATCGATGAAGGAATTTGTGATGATAACCCATAACTTTAAACTCCCATCATCTTCAAAATTTTCTCTCTCTTTTGGTATTTTCTTTCTCTCAAATTTTTCTTCAATATTCCAAAACCCTCTCAAACATCCAAAATTTTCTCTCCAAAAATCCCCCTTTCAAACTCGCTTCTTCCTCCTTTTATAGCCTATTCATCCATCTCCCATTCTAATTTTTCCACTAACTCTATCTCCCATTCTAATTCCTCCACTAACCCTTCTTCATCTTCATCTTCCTTTCTTCATCTCTATCTCACATTCTAATTTCTCCACTAACTCTTCTTCATCTTCATCTTCCCTTCTTCATATATATCTCCCATTCTACTAACTCTTCTTCATCTCCATCTTCCCTTCCCTATTCTCATCTTAATTTATTTATCTTCTCTTCTCCATCTCCTCTTCTCCATCTTCCCATCTTCATCTCCTCTTCTCCATCTTCTCTTCTCCATCTTCCCTTCTCTATTCTAATTTCTCCACTAACTCTTCTTTTTGTTATTTACAAAATAATCCCCCAAGTGTTAGATATTTATACTCTAGTCCATGAGATTTTAAGTATTTACAATTCAGTCCCTGGAGAAATATTTCTTTAAGTCCAAATCTCCTCACAATTTTCGACACACCTACCGCATGTTGAATTTAAGCTCATTTCTTGCTATTAAAAATAATGCAAAATTTAATTAAAATCCTTTTTGTAAAATTGAGTCATTCTGGGTATAATTGGGACAAGATGAAAATTTGAAATATTAGAGAACAATATCACAACTCCTAAAAGTGAAAAATGAAAATAAATTGACTCAAATGCTATTATTTATTAAATATTTTCCTAATTTCTAAAAAATATATTTAAAAAAACACAAAAAATATGAAAAGTTACTTTTTACTCAAAAATGGTTGCCTAAGCTTGGCCAAGGCTTCCAAAGTTGATTTTGTAATTTTCTCATGTTTTCTTGATTTTTTATGAATTTTTGAAAATAAAAATATCGAAAAATACTGAAAATATGAAAAATTAATTTTTTGGTCAAAATTGGTTCTCTAGGCTTGACCAAGGTCCCCAAAGTTTATTTTTTAATTTTATGAATTTTTATAGATTTTGTTTTATTAATTTTAAAATAGAAAAGATGATTAAAAATCAGATGTCAATAGAATGAAGTCCGTAAGATCAGTTATAACTAAGCCTCTTCTTGAAATCTCAAGAATATGTGTGATAATTTATTAGTTAGACCGATCTTTAAATTGTTCTTGATTAATGGATCGTTGAGTGGACATTAATGATCCTGTTGAAATTGGTGTGTTCTAAACTTTGCCATTAAGTATTGAATACTCAAGGAGATGAAAAGTCACAAGTCAATGAACATTAGATGTCCAAGTTAGAATGCAAATGCTAATATTGGACAAGTTCACTGAATGTGACGAGTCTGTATGTTGAGGAGAGAGGAGAAGAAAAACATCTATGAATCTCTCTTTTTTTCAATATGAGTGTTTTCCCTTAAACACCTTCTCTCCTACCACGAGGACCTTTAGGTTCTCAAAGTCTGAAACTTCAGAATTCTTTCTAGTTTTTCCATTCTCTCTGGTGTTCTGAAACTTCAAAAGTCCCCTAGTTTTTTGCCTTTTGAATCCATTGGTGGTGTCAATTTTTACAAAAAAAAGGCCATTAACAGCTTGGATTTTGCAAAATGGTCCCTTGGGTCCAAATTGAAAGTTGTTTTTTTTTTTTGCAAATTCCCCAGAAATCTCAGGAGAAAAATCACTCTTTCTATGGAAGTCTTAGTCCTAAGCTTGATTCTGACATCAATTTGGAGAAACTGGGGCAAAATCACATTTAATTTAGATTTTTTAGCTCGGTCGGGTCAACCAGGTTGGATTGATCCAACCCGATCAACCCGTTGACCGAGAAACCAGAGCCAATTCTAACTTTGGCTTCTCTTCCTCTTGCGTGAAGAAGGTTCAAACAAGCTTGGGAGAGAGGATTTGCAATAGATGGAGATTCGTTTGGTTGAGAAAATTGAGGGATCCTTGTTCGGCTAAGAGATTGCAATGAGAGAATAGGCGAAAAGACGGGGATTTGGGCGAACAGAACAAGGGAAAAAATATTAAGAGGGAGGAGAGTTTTGGAGGCTCGGGGGGTGAACTGCAAGTGTGGGATTTGGGCGATTAGGAGCAGATTGAGGCATGAAACCACCTAAGGAAGATTGCTGGAGTCTAGAGGAGAGGACCTGTGCCATTTTCAAATATTTATTAGTGAAGAGTTGCAGCAATGGATCCTAGGAGCTAAGGGCCTCCAAAGATCTGGATCTGTATCTAAAGGGCTGATAACAGACGGGAATCTGATAAGGCAATGTTGAAATTGGGTATAAGGTGACAAAGACGGTGCTTGCATTAAGTGTGGTCTGGATGGTACCAATATAAGCATGTTGATAATCCAAAAATCGGGTGTCAAGTAGGGCGACTCTGGCAACTATAGGGAGACCCTTTTTGCCATGGAAGGACAGAGCAAGTCTAATAGCTCCAAAGTGAAGGTGTGTGCACCCTTGTTAGTATCGCGACCCTCCCAAAGTTTCTAGATCCTCGAGGGAGCTAATGGATTGTTAGGCTCATTTTGATATGTAGGCTTAACTCGGGCTCTCTCAGGCCCATACCAAATCGTGTCGAGAAATTTTTTAATTGAGATTGACCTTAGTGCAGTCGAGTGACATGTGACCAGTGTGCATGCCACCGGAGTTGCCACCAATCATTTTGTTGGAGGGTATGATTGGAAACCCTATCGAGCGATTGGGAGAGGTCGCTCGATTCCGCGAAAACCAAATATCTAGATTCGGGGACCTAGCTACACCAATATTGCTATCAACGCCCTTTCAGTACCTAAGCTGAATGATTTCCTAATCTAAGGAGTTCATGTAGATATTCCTTGGGTAAGGTAAGTCCTAAAAGTCTAATGGGTTCATGCAAATGGGAATATCTATCTTATCAATCACAAATTATTAAAATAAATGTACAATCAAGGAATCGATTCAAGGAGAAATCACATCAAATCAAGTCAAAGCGAGTCTAGGGGAATATCAAAATCCTAGGAAAGACACCAGCTAAGTTCAAGGGTGATTTGAAAAAAATTTGGGCCAAATTGACCAGAAAGGTAAAATGATAATTTTTCAGGGCATAGGAGGTCAAAATATGAAAATAGGTCAAACCGGTTCAATATGGTTTTTCCCTAATTTTCACAATTTTTTTGGAATTTCTTTAGATTTTTCTAAATTTTTTTTTGAATTTTTTAGAGTTTTTTTTTTGAATTTTCTAAGACTTTATAAGAATCTTTTTTTAATGTTTTCTTCATTTTCTGAAATTTCCTTTTTCTCTTTTTTTATTTGAATTTTTCCATTTTTTTTACCATTTTCTAATTTTTTTTAAAATTTTCCAAAATTTATATGATTTTCTATTATTATTTTTTTAGTCTTCCCTACTTTTACTATATTTTCTTCATTTTTCTACAATTCCTGATTTTTTTCTGATTTTTTAAGATTTTATGAATTTTTTTATATTTTTATTTACTTATTTATGTATTATTTGTTGGAATTTCCACTGTTTTTAACATTTTCTGAAAGTTATTATTTTATTTTATTTTATTTTATTTTGAATATTTTTTATTTTTGTGATTTTTATGATTTTTTTATTTTTTTATTTTTTTTTATTTTTATTTAATTCTCCGGACCAGGTCAGGTTGACCCAGCCTGCTTGACTCAAAAACCGGAACCTAAAATCCTAGACCAAACCGATGGAATTTTAATTTTTATTAATTTTCTATTTTTTTTTATTTTTTATTTGATTTTATGAATTATTATTATTTTATTATTATTTTTATCCTACGAACTGGACCGAATGGACTTGAACCAGCGCCTAAACCCGGCCCAAGGCCCACTACTCAACCCGACGCAAAAACGATGTAGTTTCAGTATTTATTCTTGAATTTTCAAAATTGTTATTGTAATTCTATTTTTCAACCCAAGTTTTGATCCTTTGGCCCAAAATTCCCCACTTGTCACTATATCTAACCGTTCCCTCCTCTTACTAAATCTATGGCCCAGATTAAATCTATGATTCAATCCCGACCGTTTGATCTGTCTCGGCCATTTTAACCATTATAACCAATTACACTGACCGGGCATCCATGTCAGCGTTTGACTCGGTCAACCTGTCGACGTGGCGTCTAACGTGTCCTGCCACGTCAGCTCCACGTCGTCTGTTGACCGAGTCAACGAATGGCAAGACTTCATCTTCCTCCTCGAATTGGAACTAGATGGACGGTCGTGGTTTGCCGATGGCGATCCAACGGAGAAACTGATTCCGATTAACCTATTTTCAACGCTAATCAACTCGCCCTTCACTCCAAATTATCATATATGAGCATGAGTAGAATCTAACTGTTAAAACGCCCTAATCGAAGCTCACACAGGAACAACCATGGTGAAATCAATCAAGCTAATCCGATCGTAACTATCGAATTAGTTCACGGAGGAGTATCTAAGGATGTTCAGGGCGCTTATCTCAAGCTCTTATTAGGCTTTAAGTTGCCAGATTGAGCTGGCGACATCGCTATAGTCGGACGAGGGCGAGAGGTTTCAAACGAGGACTCTCACGCACGATCGATGCAAAAATTAAATGCGAACATGTTCGGGGAAGTGTGAGGAGTAGAAAGCACAAAAGAAACGGAAGAATTGTGGTCGGATTAGGAATCCGCCATTGGAGCACAGAGTTGAGCTCGAACTTGCGACTCACCCTTTTGGCGTCGGCGGGATTCATGTGATAGATCTCAACATTCCAGCCATGCTTTATTCATCTCCATGGATAAAGAATAAACCTCTTGTGTCCATGTTCCAAAACAGATCCCTAAGGATCAACTAGCCAAACTCCTTTCGGATGTATGGATCACCAACTATGAGAAGTTACATCAGACTTCTCAACCTCTTTAGGCTATGGAACCCAAGTTCGAAAAATTTCATGATGGCTCTATGTCCATCAGATTCAACAAGGACCAACCCAGTCCTTCGAGGTTTCCCCCGGTTCCAACTATTCTCTGCTTCACCCCCTGTTCCTCATATCCGGTTTGACCTAATGAATCGGACCCCCAAACACTTTGTCCACTCCTTTTTGGCCACTGGTGCTCCCATACACCATTACAAGGACCCTTCTGGCCATTGTTATTGGGATCCTTTCTGTTCATGTCGAACGTGTTCAAAGCCTCTCAAAGATCTGGAACCTAAGAAGAAAGTTTCGTTTTTCCAATGGTATCTCGATGGAGAACTAATGATGGCCCTTCGGGTCAAGATGAAGGAAAGTACTAGTTCATGGTCCTGTATGGCGACCTAGTTAAAGCACGATCCAAGGTCCCAAAACCTTGCATGCCATCTCCTCCTCCACCCCCCTCAAAAACTGTATAAGCCAGTAGTTTCTCTCTTCTATAAACCCCTGTTTAAATGGTTTAAGAATAATCCTTCTTGTGGACTTGCAACAAGTCCTTTGAGGCAAAACTCCCGGTCCAAATCATGGCTTCTCCACCAGTATACATGTTTAGACCTAAAGAATTTCCTCTCTTGCCAAGAGCACAAGCTACTTCATCATCCCCGACACAACATCCTTTTCCCCCATCGTAAAAAATTCTCTAACATGGATTACAAATATCTCCATGCACCCAAAATTACTACAGCAAACTCCATCGGACCAGATGGTAGAAGATCAATCCCCGCTCCGACCGAGTTAGCCCATAACTCACAAACTGAAAACTCCCTAGCACAGAATGTTGCTCTATCTAGGATAGAAGCCAACACTTTGGCTATCCAGAAGATGCTTGCGGCATCTCAGACCCAACTAGACGACCTAATACAAGGTCGGGTGCAAATGTCTTATCTTAAAGACAAAACCTTGAAAATATCCACCCTCAAGAAAAGAATTGCCTTTTAAAAACAGTTTTCTCAAGCCTTAGCCCTAGTCCATAAAGACCCATTCTTTGGGATTTCACCTCCCAACCTGTTCGCACCTTTTTCCACTTCCACCTCTTCTTTACAACCACATTCCTTCACAGGCATCATGACTTCCATAGACTATGCCTGTCTGAAGGCTAAGTCTCAGGAAGCAATAGTGGAAAGGCAGAGAAAAGAAGAACACCAGCAGCGCAAAGAAGCTAGAAGGCTTCATCATGCTCAAAAGTAGGCTGCTGTAGCCACCTAGATGGAATCTTCAGCTTCATCTTCCGCTTCATCTTCAGAATCCACCCCACATATGCAAAATATGATTACGAATCCACTCACCTCCTTCCTTCAGGCTCAAGCAGATTCGAATACTTTTGATGGACAGCATCAGCCTATGTCTCTTGAAACAGTTCCTAATCCGGAAACTACACCATCATGTTTCTTAGTATTCATTTCAGATCCACCAGACACACCCCATTCTGCATCTACCCATTCATCAAAGTCTACCTCTTTCTCCATTCCATCTGTCATTGATTCACCCACATATTTACCTTCAGCACTTCCACCCCCAGTTTTAATGGCTGATCTAGCTCCAGGAGATGATATTGATATTCCCGAGTTTGTTGATATCAAACCTCAGGTTTCCAACTCCATAATTTCTAGGTTCTTTTCCTAAATGATTGTCCAGTCCATAAATGGCCAGACTGCCTACAAGAATTCCATTCTTGGATTACGGCTAAACTTCAGACAACCACAGATCTTCATGGCATCTTGCTTGAATTTATCAACCGATTCATTGGTTTGCTAAAGTATTGGTGGCTTCTCTTAGGAGAACAAAATTAAATTACATTTCTTATCGGTTTCGGTAGATAATGCCATCTAAATACTCCACCTATTCTTTATTGGTCACATCGACGAAACTCTCCAGGTCAAAATACATGAGTTTTTCCAACGTAAATGTTGCTTGTTGGAAAAGAAGCATTTAAATCATCATTTCCAAATTATGCACAAGCTCCTTTATGAACTTGGTGTAGATTGGAATCTTAAGAGTGTTTTCGTGGCCTCCATACCACCCGAGATTCGAGACATCTTAGAAAAACACATCCAGTCCAAAATCAAATCTATTGACTAAGCCATTTTTGGTGAACTCCACCGAGCTATCTTTATGTCGGTTGATGAACTTTGTCAAAGACATAAGATGTTCCAAACCTACCTTCACAAGAGCACTCCTTTCAAATCCCGTGACCATCCAGAATGGTCCATCAAGTATCCCAAGCACTGCTCTAATCCTAGTTGCTAAACCAGAAAGAAAAGGCATATTCAGAAATCTTCCTTCGCGTTCAAGAGACCAAAAACCAAACCCTGAAAATTTCTCAGGAAAAAGCATCGTCACCCTTCTGGTAGGGAACAGAAATTTGATCGTTGTTTCATCTGTAACAAGAAAGGCCACTTTGCAAAAAAGTATCCCAAGGCAAAGTTCAAGCAGCAACGCATGATCCACGAGCTACAAAAGGCAACAGGCTTCAACTTTGATGACGATGATGTTGATTCCATTCTCTCCTTTGATGATGAGCCTACGGCAGATACCATTTTTGCTCTCCAGACCATCGAGTATGATTCTGAATCTGACTCAGAGGAAGAATGTGCTCTCAATTACTTTCCCATTTTCTACCATGTTTTCAGCCATATTTCAGAATTCCATCCACACGTATTGGCTTACATCTACCCTACTCCCTTCCTCTCGCCAATCACAGTCGTTGCATTGGTTGACACATGAGAATCTACCTCCTTGATGGATACTAAAGTTCTCCTACCTAACCTTTGGGACCCGCACCTCACCCAATTCCCCCATTCTGGAGACATTTTTAGCTCTACTATTCTCAGTAAGTCAATAACATTCCATCTTTTGCTAGAGTGCTACATGCTTGTCCAGATATTTGGATGTGATTCTCCTGATCGAGATTTCATTCTCGGATGGGATATACTATCCCAACTTGAGATCTCTATTCTACCTCATGGCGTCAAAGCCAAGTCCAAACTCATCGGGTTTATGGATACCCAAAGAGTATTTACCATCTCTCCCACCGCTCTAGAGCCAATCACCCAGAAGCTGATTACCTCAGTACAGATTCTCATGCCCATTTCTTTAAAACTCATGAAAACTCTCTATGGACAAACCCAAAATTCTTTGTTCGTCTTCCTTACATTCCTTCAGCCCCTACCATTCCGAGTAAAGCCTCCCATCCAGGCATGAATCCAGAGCATTTTAAATTAGTTCTGACATAATGTTCTGATTTGCTAGCCCAAGACCTCATAAAGCTAGCAGCATCCTATTGGGCTTGCGAAGTATTCTATATCAACAAAAGAGCAGAACAATCCCATGGTAAGCCATGATTGGTGATTAATTACTAGCCACTAAATCAATTCTTGAAGGATGACAAGTTCCCCTTACCTCACAAAAACTCCCTTTTCACTAGCTTGGCTAGAGCACAGATTTTCTCGAAATTTGATCTCAATGCAGGTTCTTGGCAAATAGGGATTCATCCTACTATCAATGGAAAATTCTTCCATTCGGTCTCAAAACTGACTCGTCTTTGTTTCAGAAAGTTATGTGTAAAAATCTTTCAGCCTTTACTCCTCCATACACAAATCTATATAAATGATATTCTTCTGTATAGTCCTGACAAAGAATCTCATTGTTAACTCCTTTCCCAGTTTGTTGACATTGTGTATAAATACGATATTATGCTTTCTCAAAAGAAAATGCTCTTGGCATAAAAAGAAATCAATTTCCTTGGCATGCATCTCAAGCAAGGGACTTTCTATCCTGGTCCTCATTTTACTGATGAACTTCTAAAGTTCCCTGATTCTAATCTCTCTCACAAAGAGATTCAGGCCTTTCTAAGCATTGTTAATTTTCTCCGGAATTTTGTTCCCAACATTGCAAAGCACCTTTTTTCTTTGCAAAGGATGCTCAAGAAAGATACCCTGCCTTGGGGGCCAAAACAAACTGCCGCTATGCACTTATTCAAGAATACACTCAAGGATCTTCCCCTTTAAAGATCCCGTCCACTAGACAACTTATCCTATAGACCGATGCAAGTGATAAGTATTGGGCAACAATTTTTATTAAAGATGTTGATGGTAATCGTTCTGTATGTGGTTACGCAAGTGGACGCTTCCCCCCATTCGAACTGCACTACCATTCCATGTTCAAAGAAATACTTGCAATTAAATATGGCATTAAAAAGTTCGAGTTCCATCTTATTAGAGTTCACTTTTTAGTCAAAATGGATATATCCTCTTTCCCTCAGATGCTCAAATTCAAACAAAAGCAAATTCCCCATCCCCAGCTACTCCGATGGGCTAAATGGTTCTCAAAGTACTCCTTTGATGTCAAACATCTTTTAGGATACTCCAACACTTTTGCAGATCATTCCTCTCGTCCCAGACAGGAATCCATAAACATGTTTGTAAAGAGGAATTACTCCCATCCTGCACCCGGTCAAATACATACTTGGTATACTACCTAGGACATCCGTCCACAATGGCCTACGTACCAGTATCCTCCTGAGATACCTGAGCTCATTCGCAACAATAGGTTCAGCAGATACTCCATGCTCAATCTCCTCCAGTAGTACCGGAAGCGTATTTTTAACAGGTATGACCCTCTTAACTTTCTCTTAGACTTAAATACCCAATATCCCTTTGCTTCCCCCTTCCATTGGACTTTCAATAACATCTTCCCCCAAGAATTTATTTGGTATCTATAGATACTTGTACATCTCCATACCATAGCCATCGAGATACCCACTGAACAAGGATATTAGTTCTTCTATAATACCCTTCGTGATCACCATACACTTCCTATAGACTAAAAGAATTTTCTATTCTTCCTTCCTCGGTTTCAGAAACTCCCCCAATGGAAATATTCGTTCATCCAAGCCAACCGCATTGCTACTGGCTCTCCAGAACGAAACACCATCATTTTTCTGCATCGCCCTTGGATTTTCATCAGTCCTACTGGACATATTTCAGATTCCCTACACCCTCAAGGTCCTTCCACCTTTAAGCCTCAGACTAACCATGAGATAGCAGACATTCACACCACTTGGCATGCCCCAATCAAGTCTCTCCCTTTCCAGTACAAAGAACTCTAGCGACTACTCTGTTAAAAGAATAGTTTTATCCCCCTTGCGATATGCCCACACGATGCATCAATCCCCCTACCATAGGACCCAAATCCAGTAAATGCATTGCCGATACCGCCAATATTACCAACACTAAGAACCCTACTCCTTGACTCCATGGAGCCCCAGGACCTACATGCACTAGATTTTCAGAACTCCCAGGACCCATATGTATTGGATTTTCAAGATCCATAGTCCTTTTATTGTCGGTCAGAGAGCTTCAGTAGACGTACTCATTCATTGAATCTCAACGACATACCAGAAGCTCAATGACAAACACAATTAGTCACCCATGAGCACTCTCGCAGACTCAGCCCGCATTTTACGGAGCCAAGGAATAACCCCCGCACTCCTTCTGATGATGAAGACATGGAAAATACAGAAGAAAGATTCGGTGGAGGTCCCCACTAGCCGCTGTGATAATGGCCATAATATGTTTTTACTATAGCAATGTTACTGTAGCAATGTTACTGTGCACTTTCTACTATTTTATACTGTAGCACATGTGTGCAAATAATACAGTCACCAATTGTAGTGTTTGGTTTTGAGGTCTGTCCTAGTCCTATATAAGGACTGCCATGACTCTAAAAAATTTTTGATCGTTGGAAAAATTCCCAGGTTAACGAATTATTAGGTTAATAAGATTAATTAACCTAACGCAGACCCTTTCAAGCCTTATCGACTCGCAACTTTGGTTTTTATTTAAATGATTTTCAGAGTTTTGAGTCGCCGCTAATCATTTTTGGTAGATTAATTAGAAACCTAAGTAAATTAGCGGGATAACTAAATTACTTCTACGAACCAGAGATTGTGAGTTCGGGAACTTGGTTACACTAGTTAATTAAAACTAATACTCTTTCGGTACCTTGATTTCATGAATATCCTAATTTGGCAACTTAGGCTTGGTTTATTTCTAAGATTCTAGTGGGGTGTTCTCTTTTTTTGTGTTTTCACTTTTTAAATGGGATGCATGGATGATATTTTTTTTTTGTATTTTCAAAGTATTAAAAATTCCCTAAAGCCGAAAGAGGGAGTATATTAACGACTTCTGTATAGTATTATGACCTCTAACAGGTGGCTCGGCCTACTCATTCTGGGGTCTGACGGTATAGAAATTAGACTGCAGGAAATAAAGTACCACCAATGGATGGCTTGACCTAGGTTTGGCCTCTCTTTTGAGGTTTAATGGTACAGAAATTGAATTACAAGAAATTAAATTGCGATAAATAAAGACCTCCAATGAATGGACTAGCATTGGCTTGGCTCTCCCCTTTGGGGTTTAATGATGCGAAAATTAAATTGCAAGAATTTAAACGATAGTAAGTAAAACCTCCAATGGGCGGTCTAGTATTGGCTTGACTCTTCCTTTTTGGGTTTAATGGTGCAGAAATTAAATTACAGGAATTTAAATCACAGTAAGTAAAAACCTTCAATGGGCGACCTAGTATTGGCTTGGCTCTTCCCTTTGGGGTTTAATGGTGGGGAAATTAAATTGCAAAAATTTAAATGACTGTAAGTAAAAACCTCCAATGGGCGGCCTAGCATTGGCTTGGCTCTTCCCTTTGGGGTTTAATGGTGCAGGAATTAAATTGCAGAAATTTAAATGACGATAAGTAAAGACCTATAATGGACGGCCCAGCCTTGGCTTGGCCCTCTCTTTTGGGGTTTAAGGTGCAAGAATTTAAATTGCAATAAATAAAGACCTGCAATTGATGGCCCAGTCTTGGCTTGACCCTCTTTTTTGGGTTTAAGGTGCATGAATTTAAATTGCAGTAAATAAAGACCTCCAATGGACAGTCCAGCCTTGGCTTGGCCCCCCTCTTTTGGGATTTATAATGCAGGAATTTAAATTACAGTAAATAAAGAATCTCTAACGGGGGACTGGTCTCGGTTCGGCCTACCTATCATAGGGTTTGGTGGTACTGGAATTAAATTGCATGAAATAAACGACCTCTAGTATATGGGCTTTGCCTTCTCCATTCTGGGGTTTGAATTCTTTAAAATAAAATACAACAAATTGATTAGACAATTTGAGCTAAAATCCATCGACGGGTCGGGTGAAAATTTAGCGAACATTTTGAAGCTTGTCTGGGCTAATTTTGCACCTTCGTGAGATTTGCCGTTGATGTGAAATTTTCCTTTTACCTGACATAAAATGTGGGGAAATAGGGTGATTAGTGTAAATTATATGTGCTAATTTACATCTAAAATTAGAACAATAACAAAGATCACTTAGCTTCGATTTGCTGGTCTTTTTCACTGAAGTTATTCCTTAGCTAATTAGCGATGCGTTCGCTTATTTCAAACAAGTAATTTCCAATGAAGGCGATTTCTGGGCACACAACTCTCCCTTCCATTTCCATCACAAAATGTTGTGCGCTAAGAACCGGAGAATACCCCTTCAAGCCTATCAGTGGTAGAGTTCCGTATTCTAATCGCTGCTTTTCTCTACTCGTAGTTGATCCCGAATATCTAGAACAACCTCTGCAGCATCCGATCACATTCATCTGGCATGGTGCTTACGTTGTCTGGGGCATACACCACGAAACTCTCCTTCGGTTGACCATTGTTGTCCGAGGACCTTAATCCTAACTCCACGATTAGAGAAACATAAGAAATTGACGAAAGCACATCTCGTATTCGATCGAAGGAATCGTAAGAATCATAATCAGCTCTAAGAGAAGGAATTGCATATTCTTCGGGCTCTGGAAACCTTCGAACTTTGTAGCTATCCGTGTTGCCAAATTGTGCCCCCTGTATAATGTACCTTCCCCCACCCTCGAGAAAAAACATTTCACTGAGCTTCAACGATAAGACGTAGTCGTCCAAAACGATCACTTCAGGGAGACTGATTGTCGTTGGACCAGGTTCCATCAATGACCGAGTGACCGAGAGAAATGTTGGATTGCTTCTTGGGCTCACCCGATTGAGAATTAATCGCCAACCTTAAGATCTCGTCGAGAACGGTGACACCCTCGGAGGGGATCCTGAGAGAAAAACCCGAGCTTCTGAGCATGGGGGCTCATTCCTCTCTCTGCTTTCTTCTTAAAGCCGTGATGACTGGAGGAATTTGAAGAAGAAAACGAAGGAGAGTATCCAAAATGGAGCAATTGGCTTGGTGGATTCGTGTGAAAGGACTTTTGCTAAACCCTCACCTCCCTTCCGTATCAACGCGGGGACGAATACGGCCATAAAGACGGCCAAGGAGCAGAGCAAGGCCCGCGATCACGCTCCCTACCCCTGGAAAACGCTTCCACGCGACAAATACCTCTCTTTTATCATAACATGACACGGGTATCCTTGGCCTTGAATAATACCCTTGAATGCGTGTAAGGGGCACATCACAGGTAGAGAGAGAGAGAGAGACGAACTATGGCCCGAACGAGTACGAGGGAGGTAACACAGAGCACGAATGAGACGGGTTGTTGAGGATAGTCCGGCGGCAAGAATTGATGAAGAAGAAGATCGCCTCGTTAGGGTCGACGGAGGGTCGCCGTTTTGAGGCTTTGAGAAACTGGAGGAACGGCAGAGGAGTTTCTTGAAGAAGGAAATGGACTGTGAGACGGCGTGGTGCAGGGAGAGGGCGAACGACAAGGAGGAGAGAGAAAGGGACCAAGCCTGGAGGATCGACTTGTGGGTTGCCTTCGAGCCCCCGAGGTGGAGTTCTTCCCCCCCGGTTATCAAGAAAAAGCTCCAGTGTTTTTTTCCCGACTTCTCGCATCCGGAATCACCATGAAGAAGGAGAAGCCCCTGTTCCCTCTTCCTCCATTTTTTAATGTCCCCCCCACTAGCTGGTCTAAGGTCCTTTTTCTCTCTATCCAAGGAGAATTTTCAATGGCCCGCGCCTCCCTTTCGTGGCCGACAATGGACACTTATCCCCTCATTCCAACTCCTCTTTCTCTTTTTGTTTCACTCTTTTTTTTATTCTTTTCTGTCTACTCCTTGTTGACCATCTTTTCCAAGGGTCATCGTGGATGAGCTCCTTCTCCTCTGGTGTCAAGAATATTTTTCTTTTATGGAGAGGTATGGCTGACACCTTTTGTTCATTCTTTTCCTCATGCGGAACTTACAGTGAGAACCAAGGAACGTAGCACTGGCCACTTCACTTCAAATCAAAGCGTGTTGAGTAATTTCAACTCCCAAATGATCGTGGAGGCGAAACGATGTGGAGGGCGAATCTTCTCAATGAGATTCATAGAAGCCAATACATTGGCAATGTCATAAAGTCGCCTTACTTTTGTACTTCTCATAATTGAACTCTGGCCATCTCCCAGCAGTATTTTAGCAGCTTCATCAAGGGAGAACACAGACACATTTGAGCAGATAAAAATCTTTGTAAAATTTCGAGTCAAAAGTCCCAAAGATTTCTTTCTTCATCGTCCTCGTCATTCGCCATGACATTTTTCGCCAATCTATTGCGATCCTAAAAGTTTTTCTATCGATGGAAAATTCCCGAGTTAACGGATTATTAGGTTGATTATATTAATTAACATAATATGGACCCTCCCAAGTCCTACCGAATCGCAACTTTGGTTTTTTGTTCAAATGATTTTAGAATTTGGAGTCGTTACTAATCATTTTTAGTAGGTTGATTAGAAACCTAAGTAAATTAGTGGGAGAACTAAATTACTTTTATGAACCAGAGATTATGAGTTCGGGGACTTGGTTACACTAGTTAATTAAAACTAATACTCTTTCGGTACCTTAATTCCATAGATATCCTAATTTGGCAACTCAGGGTTGGTTTATTCATAAGGCTCTAGTGGAGTGTTCTCTTTTTGGGTTTTCACTTTTTAAATGGGATGTATGGATGGTATTTTTTTGTATTTTCAAAGTGTTAAAATTCCCTAAAGCCGAAAGAGAGAGTGTGTTAACGACTTCTGTGCAGTATTACGATCTCCAACAGGTGGCTCGGCCTACTCATTCTGGGGTCGATGATTCGAGAATTTAATTACAGGAAATAAATGACAATAAATAAAGACCATCAATGGATGGCTCAGTCTTGGCTTGGCCCTCTCTTTTGGAGTTTAATGGTACAAGAATTAAATTACAGGAAATTAAATTGCGATAAATAAAGATATCCAATAGATGGCCTAGCATTGGCTTGGCTTTCTCCTTTGGGGTTTAATGATGGGAAAATTAAATTGTAGGAATTTAAATGACAGTAAGTAAAAACCTTCAATGGGTGGCATAGATTGGCTTGGCTCTTCCCTTTGGGGTTCAATGGTGTATAAATTAAATTACAAGAATTTAAATGACGATAAGTAAAGACTTCTAATGGACGGCCCAGCCTTGGCTTAACCCTCCCTGTTGGGGTTTAAGGGCGCAGAAATTAGATTGCATGAATTTAAATGACAGTAAATAAAAACTTCCAATGGGCGGCCTAGCATTGGCTTGGCTCTTCCCTTTGGTGTTTAATGGTGCGGAAATTAAATTTCAAGAATTTAAATGACAGTAAGTAAAAACCTCCAATGGGCGGCCTAGCATTAGCTTGGCTCTTCCCTTTGGGGTTTAATGATGTAGGAATTTAAATGACGGTAAGTAAAGACCTCCAATGGACAGCCTAGCCTTGGCTTGGCCCTCTCTTTTGGAGTTTAAGGTGCAAAAATTTAAATTACAGTAAATAAAGACCTCCAATAGAAGGCTCAGCATTGGCTTGGCCCTTTCTTTTGAGGTTTAATGGTGCGAAAATTAAATTACAAGAATTTAAATGACAGTAAGTAAAAACCTCCAATGGGCAGCCTAACATTGGCTTGGCTCTTCCCTTTAGGGTTCAATGGTGCAGGAATTAAATTGTAGGAATTTAAATGACCTCCAGTGAATGGGCTTTGCCCTTTCCATTCTAGGGTTTGAATTCTTTAAAATAAAATACAACAAATTGATTATACTATTTGATCTAAAATCCGTCGACGGTTTGGGTGAAATTTAGCGGGCATTTTGAAGCTTATCTGGGCTAATTTTGCACATCCGTGAGATTTGCTGTTGATGTGAAATTTCCCTTTTATCTGACATAAATATGGGAAAAATTGGGTGTGAAATCTATGCTCATTCGCATTAAAAATTAGAAAAATACGCAAAACACTTAGCTTCAGTTTGCTAGTGATTTCTAGAGACAGTTGATGTAATGATATCATCATGAAAATCATTCCGTCTCCTCCAAATCGGCCTTATCAGTATCAAATCCGGTCTGCCGACCGGGCTTACGTCCATTGACGACTCCACCCTACACTTTCATTGACTCCTTCATATCAAAGGAATCATCCCTTTCCATTAAAGGCGAATATCCTCCAAAATTTGAGCTTCCGTATTGTTCAGAATGGACGGCTCCACAGAGAGATAACATACTCTACTTCAATCAACTTTGGGCACGATCTCCTGTCCAGGGGAGTCTCTGGACTTTTGTTTATCTTCAACCCCGAGAAGATGCATCATAACAACGTGGCCGTATGCTTTCTCGGCGAAAAGGTCCAAAAGAACTAATCGTGGCTTGGACCGGAAAAGAAAAGGGCCAAGAAAGGAAACTGCAAATCTTCTTGAACCACTAGAATGTGGGCCTTCGTGTGGTGGATGTCAGCAATAGATCCACTGGGAGCCCAGCGATGCTTCGAGCTTTCCACCCAACATCATAAGGAAGGGGTTCGACTTGGGGCCAATAATAGCATAGCCTGCTTTCAAGACATCATCTTCTTGGATCCTCTTTATAGGGATGTTTTTTTTTTTCAAGGTACTTCCCATTCACACGCCACGGCTGATTAATGGGGTTTGCTCTCTCTGGTACTTGCAGCTATTTTGTTCTCATTGAAGAGACCTTCTAGGTGATAATTAGGTCTCTTTTGGATTTTGCGGTCTTTGCAGTAAGGGTGGTCGAAGGCTTGATCGGTCAGATATGTATACACAATATAACCTCCCCATCTAGACTTTGAATGCTTCTCACAGCAGGTTTGATCAAGCACCTCAGGTGTTTCTAGACTTCAGACGTATGCTTCGAACCAGAGCCCAAATGCGCAGCTCCAGATCGAGAGATCAACCTCCACAAACACACAATCACTACCCAAGCTCTTTTTTCAGCCCATCATCTCTCTTTTGACCAAAAAGAGAAAACCCCCTTTTGCATAACCATATTTTCAAGAACATCCACCCACTCCCCATCTCAAAAAACCCCACGATCACTTCATCAACTAACGTATCTACCATCTAATATTTCTCCTCACCAAAATTTCTTCGTCCCATATCGGCCCATTCTTGAGAAAATTCACATCATCCACCGTAATGTCGGACTCGGGATCATTGTATGGAAATTCTACTAATCCACATGAATCCCCTGACATTGAGTAGCTAAGAAATAACCGCTCTCATGAACCACAATAATGGTGGTGAGAATTCCAGCAGCCTTCGGGATCGACTTGAAGCTCCCCAAATCGAACTCGGAAGCGGCGACCGCTCGCTGATCAAGCCTTTCCCAATGTGAGACCCCGCTTCCACCAAAGAAGAACCTATTCTTGCCGTCAAAATGAGTGTGAGCCAAAGAGAGGGAGCATAGAGGGGAAGCAGCGAGAAGAGATTTTCAGAGGTGGGTCTTGGGCTTCCAGGGGTGCTCGGAGAGAAAAGGATGTAGTGAAGAAGTCCCCCCGTGATTTTATTGTAGGAGGTCCCTATGAATTCCCTCCTCCTCGATGCTTGGGCTCCGCCCATTGAGATGGTGTCAGAGTCTCCTCTCCACTATCCACCAGTCTCCCCCTTTTCTTTCGGTACTATCCACTCTTCCACTATCTACCCTTTCTTTTTTTTTTTCATCTTCTGGGTCCCTTATCCACTTGCCCGAATTATCGTCACCCATTCTCTTCTTTTTCATTGTTCTAGTCACTGAAAGCTTGAACCTCTTCCCGTTTGTCCCCTTCCTCTTTTTTAGTTGTGAGTGCTCCCCTTGCTATCGTGTAGCCAAAAAAATGGTAGCCACTTATTATCCTAACGTTTAAAAGCCGCTCTGCCTATAAAGTATCCCTTCTAGTGAGAATTTTCGCGGTTTGCATACGAAAAGAAATCTCAAGTCTTGAGTGGTCATGCTTTCTTTGCTGTTTCCAATTTAAAAATGGCAGAGACCCTTTCATACTGACTCCAAGGCGGTTTCGATGTTGCCATTTCAAGAACAATGCATCCCAGGCTCCACAAGTCAATAGCCAAATTGTAGTCATTTGTGTTTATCACGACTTCAAGTGCCATCTAGTAAAGGTTACCCTTGAAAGAAAGCATTAATTGGCAAGATGTTATATGCTTCGCCATACCAAAGTGCGCCAATTTAATCTCACCATTGGAATCAACTAAAATACTTGCACCTTTAATGTCCCTATGCACCACATTTCTTCCATGTAATTAGGCAAGGCCAGAAGTGCCGTGCCTGGTATAATTTTGAATAACTGGTTCCTCAAACCCACCATACTCCAGGAGTAATTTGTGGATTAAATCACCAGACACATACTCAAGATAAACTGAGAGGGTATCTTCTCCCAGTTCACTGCCAAAGTATCGTACTATATTTGGATGGCGAAGTTGACTAAGCAAGTTTATCTCCTGATTAAGCTGCTCAAAATTCTCCTTTAATAGCTGATCATCTGAAGCAATCTTCGCTTCCTTTATAGCACGCATTTGCTCATTCCAAACTCTTTTTTTCATAGTCAAATTGAACTGGAGGACCTTTCTTGATTTTATCGAACAATTCCATGACCCATTAAAATGACAGAAAAATTTGGACTATTAGAGGCTGATTGTCACGACTCCAAAAATGTATAGATCGAAAATTAGAGAGCAAAAACGAGTTTTCTATAAATTTTTCAGATGACCTAAAAATAAAATTAATAAAGAAACTCTCAATTCCAGACTAATTTTTTCAAAATTTATTAGACCAAAATGAAGAAAAAATTAAAATAAAAATACTGACTATTTATTCACATTTTTATGGCCTCAAATGTTATTTCTTTATTAAACATTTCTCTAATTTCTAAAAAATACAAAAATAAATATGAAAAATTATTTTTTGTTTAAAAATGGTTACCTGGGCTTGGCCAAAGTCCCCAAATTTTTTTTTCAGTTTTATTAATTTTTATGGATTTTTTATTAATTTTCTAAGAAAAAGAATACCGAAAAATACTAAATTACGTAAAATCATTTTTTGGTCAAAATTGGTTCTTTAGGCTGGCCAAGGTCCCCAAAGTTGATTTTTCAATTTTATGGATTTTTATGGATTTTCTATTAATTTTCGAAAATAAAAATACCAAAAAATACTAAAAGTATGTAAAATTATTTTTTGGTCAAAATTGATTCTCTAGGCTTGACAAAGGTACTCAAATTTTACTTTTCAATTTTATGGATTTTTATGGATTTTCTATTAATTTTCGAAAATAAAAATACTGAAAAATACTAAAAATATTTAAAATCTTTTTTTGGTTAAAATTGGTTTTCTAAGCTTGGCCAAGGTCGCCAAAGTTTATTTTTTAATTTTTTGAATTTTTATGGATTTTTTTATTAATTTAAAAAGAGAAAAGATGATTAAAAATCATGTGTCAACATAATCCACCAGAAACTTAGGGTCCTAAACTTGTACGCTAGACCAAAGAGCATCGCCAAAGCAAGAAACTTCCCTGTACTACAACTTAACTGATCACGCTTCATGTTTTGGGTGAGCAAGGTCTAATTTATTGTCTTGGATAGCGATCGGTGGTGAAACTTGGCATTGTCATAGTTCAAGTCCTTCATTGAATAAGGCAAATAATTGGACATGATGGATGGATCGCTCTCTGTCTTTCCGTCCGATCTGCTCCAGCCAGTAATGAGGCCCTCAATAACTGGTGGAGGAGCAAGAGCAACTTTTGTTGCATGCTTGACAGTTAAGTTGTTCGCAAGAATATTAATACCCGAAGGTGGACCTTCAATGTAGATTATAACTTTTGATGGGGAACTATTCAGGAGAAACTTGCCCCACATTTGCATCTACTCCTTGTCCGTCGCTTGCATGTTGGCCATGCTTATGTACTGCTCATGGAGGTCTGTCATTTGGGTCCACAGAATGATCAGTATCCTCTCGCTGAAAGCCCATTCCAGGTCTAGGCACATTATATCGCAAACGCAAAGTGCTTCCTAGACTCTGAAATTATCCCAGACTCTGGAACTATCTTTCAATCAACCATAGAGTCGTGCAAGACCATCTTGCCACCTCTCCCAGTCTAATTGATCAACCCATCACTAAATATGGGATGGAGGATGATGTTCTCATCACCAATAGCTGTGCAATTCTTCTTTCTTTCTGCCAATCTTCCACTAACAATTGAAAGAGCCGAAAATGGTATGCCATGGCCCATAAGTTACTGCAGCAACTTGAAGTCTCTCAAAGGGACCTGAACCCCCCCCCCCCCCACCTTTTTTGGGTATCCAATGGCTAATGGCTTTTTTGTCCCAGAAGATTAAGACCAGTTTGACACTGTTTGCGATTTTAAGTTCCACATTGAAGGCAATTGGACCCAAACATAATATGAGGCACTAGAGGACAATGTCATGACTCAAAAAACAAAAATGAGAAATTAAAGGGCTAAAATAAAATTTCAAAAATTTTTGGTAATTAACTCAAAAATGTGATTGCCTAGGTAAACCACTATTCTGGATTAATTAACTTTTTTTGGATTTTCTTCGGCCAACATGTGGAGAAAATCAAAAGAAACAATACTTACTATTTTTCCATATTTTTGTGGTCTCAAATGCCATTTTTCAAATTTTTTCAAATACTTTCCTAATTTCTAAAAAATATTTAAAAAATGCAAAAAAATATGAAAAATTAATTTTTTGTTCAAAAATGGTAGCCTAAGCTTGGCGAAAGCTTTCAAAGTTGATTTTGCAATTTTCTCATTTTTCTTGATTTTCTATGAATTTTTGAAAATAAAAATACTGAAAAATATTAAAAATATGGAAAATCATTTTTTGTCAAAATTGGTTCACTAGGCTCGACCAAGATTCCCAAAGTTGATTTTTTCAATTTTATGAATTTTTATGAAATTTTTTTATTAATTTTAAAAGAGAAGAAGTGATTGAAAATCGGGTGTCAACAAGGATGAGTCTATATGTTGAGGTGTGGGGGAGAAGAAAACATCTTTGAATCTCTTTTTGTTTTGATATGAGTGTTTTCTGATAAACACCTTCTCTTTTACCACAAGGACCTCTAAGTTCTCAGAAGTCTGAAACTTTAGAATTCTTTCTAATTCTTCCATTCTCTCTAGTGTTCTAATGGATTCAAGTCCCCAGTTCTTTTCACTTGAGTTTCTTATGACTAAAAGATAGTCTCTTGACCAATATCATGAGGGCTCTGAGAGTTGGCATAGCATACTTGTCATAAGGAACAACAATGTTTGTGTCCCATGGAGCTTGGATCTCACTAAGCCACGCTTTGCACATCGTTATGGTATCAAAACTAATAGTTCACGCTTTGGTCAGGTGTAAATGATCTATAAACCTAAAGCACGATGATGACTTATATGTCGAGTGGCTATGGTTTACAAATACACATATTGTCGGGTTGTCGATCCGTCTCTATAGTTGATTGTCATAGTTTATTCACATGCGAAGTCATAGGCGTGCACAATAGTAGAATCTGTCTTCTCGTCATATACAAGGTTGATGTCCGATGAGATCTAATCGTGACAGTGCATGGAAAATTCTTGGCCGAGATTGTGATCTAAAATGTCTCGAGAATATGCATGTCAAATAGATCTACGTGTATGATCGAATTGGCAGCTTGACTTATAATCCATGGCTTTTGTTTGATCAGAACATGATAAGACAGAATGATTGAATTACATTGTAGGTAAAACTAATAAGTTCATTATGTTTTTACAATATTTACGCTATCTAGGTAGCCATGATATATTGTTAGATGTCATTCATGACTTGTGGGACCTAGAGACTAATCGAGATAATCAATTCTCTTGATGATACTAATATGTTAGTATATGTTTCACTGCTAGCTCATTGATGAATCTATGGAGGTCACACACCATAACCAATGTGTGACGACATTGATATGGAAGACGGAATTGTAAAAATGTTTGCAATCATGACCATTGAGATGGCAAAATTAGATTGAATGAGTTTTGATTCCAATTTCTAATAATGAGCAGATAGGCATATGATGCAGGCACGATCTCAAGAATGATGTCATACTGATATGATATCTACACGAATCACCAGATGACGAGAAATAAGATTTCTTATCTGAAAAAGTCAAAGGATAATGTTTGTTATCCAAAGAGATAAGGTATCCAAAACGAGAAGATGAGGCAATAGGATCGCATGGACTAAGGGATATAGGATTAAAAAAGGCTGCTAAATTGAATAACCAGCCGCCGGCCATAGAGCGCCAGCCATTGGCCAGCGATCAAAGGTGGCTCAAAATCACCTTTGATCGGCTGATCGGCCATCTGTCAACCAATTGGTCGATCCATGTCACTAGCTGCCGTCGCCTAGGGCGACAAGGAGGTCGATAACAGTTTACCCCCCTCTCTCGTCTCTCTCCCCTCAAGTCTATAAATAGACTTGAGGGTTAAGTCAAAGGTTGGTTCTTTTTTCCGCACCTTCTTTGCATATATGTGTTCTTGAAATACAAATAAAAGGTTGTGTAGCCATTTATTGTCAAAAGGAAGAGCTCATATTGTTGCCTCTTAAAGGATTGCTAGCATAATCGAGGAGCAATCATCTATGAGCTTCATCTTCCATTTGCCTTGCGATTCGTAGTGTGTCTGATCTAGAAGATCAACACTTATGGGGGTCAGGAACATACGAACCAAGGCAGCTCAGACACGCTTTTAGAGGTAAGGGTTGAAACCTCTTCATGTATGATTTTGATTTTCAATTAAAATGCATGGATATTTTCTATAAAAGATTCACATACAGGGTTACTCTATATTTTCGCTGCGCAATCCTCTGTTATTGAAAAAATTGATAAATTTCTCATACAAAACCCAACAAACTCATACAAGTTAACCCGTGAATCTATGGTGATCGCTAGAGGCGATTGGGAAGGAAAGCTATGGAAAGTACTATGAAGCATAGTGACCAGTGGTGAGAGTTATATCATGGAGGAGGTGGAAGAAGATCTCGCGATGATATGGCATCAGAGATTAGGTCATATAAGTGAAAAAAGGTTAGTGACCCATACTTCAAAGAAGGTGGTGAAGGAAATCTCAAGCTATTTTATAGGTTTTGGATTTTTTGAACATTGTCTACATAGAAAACAGAATCATGTATCCTTTGAATATGTAGGTAGGAGTACGAAAGCACAATGATGTCTTCGGTCATATGCCAATAATATCATTTGGAAAATAAAGGTATTATGTTGCTTTTACTAACGACTTTTTTAGATATGTGTGCATATATTTTTTGCAGAAAAAAAAAGATGATACGTTTTTAAAAAATTTCGTGAGTTCAAAGCTTTGGAGGAAAATCAATTTGTCATAAAGATTAAAGTTTTGCAGACTGATAACGGAGCAAAATTATGTTTGGCGAAGTTTGATCAATTATGTGCGACCAATGGCATTGGAAGGCAGAAAATAATGCCATAATATTCACCTTAGCAGAATTGGGTGGTAGAGAGGCTTAATCGGTCTCTCATGGACAAGGCAAGAAGTATGTTGAGGGATGTTAGCTTAGCAAGTCAGTTTTGGGCAAAAGTAATGACCACCGCATGCTATTTGAAGAACAGGTATCCCACATCATCTTTGAATGATCAGGCACCGTTTGAGGCACTATTTGGGAAGAAGCTAAACATATCCCATGTCAAAGTATTTAGCTATGAAGCATATGTACATGTGCTAAAGGAAAAGAAGAACAAGCTTTAGAGCAAATTAGAGAAGAGTGTCTTCATTTAGGTACAAGGATGATATTAAAGGATATAAGCTATGGAATACTACACGTATTATCTATTGCAAGGATGTGATATTAAGAGAATCTATGATACAAAAGATTGTTTCACAAGCTTCTGAATAGCCACAAACGATTAAGTTAGATGTTAGTTTGTAGGGAGAGATAGAGGCTACAAAAGTTTATATAAAAAAATTCAGATTTTGAAGTTGATAAGCCTGATGTGGAGGATGATATAGTAAATTTTGATATTGAGTTCAAAGATAAAGCATCACCTAAGCCAATCTTAAAGAGGTCCACAAGGCAAAGAAGACAACTTGAGAGATATACCCCGTTTGCTAGTAATGAAAATTGTGCTTTGACTATTACAAGTAATGATTCAAATACTTTTAAGAAAGCAAAAAGTGCGAAAGATGCTAAACAATGGGAGAAAACCATGAAAAATGAGATGAACTCATTGGATAAAAACAGAATATCGAGTTTGGTGAAACTACTTGTAGATTGGAAGGCAATTGGTTGCAAATAGGTATCTAAGAAGAAGATGCTTGCAAATGGAGATACATAATGATATAATGCTCATTTGGTTGTGAAAGGATACTCATAAATAGAGAGAATTGATCATGGTGAGATTTGTTTTCCTATTGCAAAATTAAATTCCATAAGACTTTTTTTATAGCAGCTACATACTATCTAGAGATAGAGCAAGTTGATGTTAAAAAAAAAATTGCTCTGTGGTGATTTGAAGAAGGATATTTATATGAAGCAACCATAAGGGTTTGAGGTCAGAGGAAAATGAGATTTTGTCTACAAACTGAACAAGTATGTATACGGCCTAAACAATCTCCAAGGATATGGTATTATAAGTTCGACTCATATGCCTTAAAACTTGGCTTTATTCTCTATGATGTTGATCATTGTATTTATGTGAAGAGGTTAGATAATAATTTTGTTATCTTAACCTTATATATTGATAGTATGCTATTAATAGGGAATAGTATAAGAATAATTAGCACTATGAAAAGACTATTGGCAAAATAGTTTGAGACAAAGATTTAGACCTAGCAAACTTCATCTTGGGCATGCACATGAAAGGGAGCGTGAGAATGGAAAGTTATGGCTAAATCAGAAAAAATATGCTGGAAGTGTGTTGAAAAAGTTCAACATGAGGGACTGTAAACTTGTGAAGACCCAAATGTCCACAAGTCTCAAGTTACCAACGTTCCAATATTTCAAGACTAAAGAGGAAGTTGGAGAGATGCCATGTGCAAGTACAACTGGGAGCTTAATATATGCCATAGTGTACTTGTCTAAATATTGCTTAAGTAGTGGGAGCATTGAGCATATATATGTCCAATTCAAGGAAAAAGCATTGGATAGCTACAAAAAGGGTGCTTCATTATCTTCGTGGTATGTCTGACTTTGAGTTATGTTATGAAGGGTATGAAAAGCTCTAAGGGACAATAAGCATTAGAATTGAAATGTTTTATTAATGCTGATATTGATAGCACGACGTCAACCAGTGGTTATGTTATTTCCTTATTCGGCAGAACTGCAAATTGGGTGAGCAAGAGATAGAGCACAGTTGCTTTATCTACTACTAATGCAGATTATATGACTCTTACTCATGCTAGTAAGGAAGTGATCTGGATGAGCAAATTATGTAAAGAGCTTAGTTTTACGTAAAGAGGAGTGAAGATAGGGTGTGATAGCCAAAGTGTTATATTCTTGGCTAAAAGTCTTGATTTTCATACAAGAAAAAAAAACACATTGACATGTAATATCACTTCATTCAAGAGAAAGTAGAATGAAAAGTTGTAATGCTGGAAAAAGTTGACACACGAGTGAATGGTGTAGGTTTTTTTACCAAGGTAGCAAGTGCAAAAAAGGATGGATGGTGTACAACCGAGTTGGATCTAAAGAAGTATAGGAAATATTCACCGAGTGGGAGAATGTTGGGGTGTGGGTTATACTCTCTAACAACAAGAAAGCACGTGGGTCCTGCAAACAATTGGACCTTAGCGACTTTTTTACGATTTAAGCCCATGTTTTTTCATTTGTAGTTTGGGTTTGAGCTTATGAATAACTGCCACTATATATACTAATTTTCTCTTGTAATTGAGGGATATAATGAAAGATATGATGTGTTAATTATAATGGAATTCTCTACTGGATATAGGCCTAGTTTAAGGATGAACCATAAAAAAAATCTCATATTTCGATTTTTATTTCTCCCTTTTTTTTACGCTTTACTTGGCGTTATTGTATGCTAATCCTAATAAAGAACAATACCTGAAGAAAAAGAGGACAAAACAAGAAATAACCATCATAAATGGTTCGCCAGGAAAATGGTAAGGGGCCACAGATAACGACAGACGGTGATTATTATGATTTGAGTGTAAACGAAAAGATTGAGAATAAGAATAGAAATATTTTCAACTTTAGCTATTGGAAACACGTGGCAGAAATTTGATACCTTCATCCAAAGAGATCGGGTGCCAAGTCTATCCCGTCAACATATCCAATTAGATCCACCTTCATTCGAAATCTTAAGTGAATGAGTTATGGGCCAACTAGAATATATATTAACTGCTCGGCAGCACACTAATTCTTTGATGTGGAATTTTAATACAATTCACATTTGCATCTCCATATTAGCAACACCTTCGTATGCGTGGGTCTAGAAGCAAATAAGGGTGCCTATGGACCACAATGTATAATTTGTCTCTCGGCAGGGTCAAAAGACATTACTAGTGCAATAGTGCAGCAGCAGAAGATAAAGGTTCACCAACAAGGAAAAAGTGTGTGATGGCGCTCTGACTTATTTAGGGTTGTGTGTTCATTGGTTTGAGGCTTACGCCACAATATTTGGGCTTTGGTCAAACAACTGATGGACTATATTCAGAATATTATAAATCCAGTTTTTGTGCGTGGCTTCTCTCTGCAAAAACTGGTGTCTCGGTGTGTTGAGCTTTTGAGTTGCATCTTCATGAAGGAGACTTTGAGGTACTTAGCAGGAATTGCAGGCCCCAGTGGGTATGGCTCTAATGCCACGGCTGAGGAAGTCACTGGGGATTGTTCGTGCTTGCTTCCTTCTCATCTCACTGCTGTCATCACAGGTTGGTTGGTCTCTGATCGAGCTCTTGCTTGATCTTCACACCAAAAAAAGAAGAGTTATGTTTTCTGCTTTTTCGCGTGTTCTTTGTTGGGGTGGGGAGGTTGTTCATCACCCTCTTTTGCTCACGATGGGTTGGAGTCTGCTGCTTTGAATGATAATTCTCTCTCTCTCTCTCTCTCTCTCTCTCGCCCCCAACTCCTCCATATTCATAGAAGAATATTGTATTGTTTCTTATGGTATTTTCACTGTTATAGGTTGGAGTCTGCTTCTGGTTTGAGAGAAAATTCTATTCTTGTTGGACATGTTTTTCTTCTTCTTCTTCTTCCTCCAAGAGATTTCTACCCCTCTCTCTCTCTCTCTCTCTCTCTCTCTCTCTCTCTCTCTCTCTCTCTCTCTCTCTCTCTCTCTCTCTCTCTCTACATAATCAGGGAAGAATATTGTATTGCTTCTTATGGTTTTTTCATTGTTATGGCCTTTTTCTCAGTGAATTTCGAACACTCGTAGCAACATTTGAGAGCAAATCTTTTTTGGCTTCTAGATGGACATGTTTTGCCAAATCAGTGGCACAAACAACTCTATCAAAAATGACCACATTAGACGATGTTGGTGTACCTTAAAGCTGCTAACCAGATAAGAATCCAATAATGGAGAAGATGAGATGAATTAACCCCCCACAAAAAAAAAAGTCCATAAAAAAAAAAAAGACAGACATGTATGCTTTTTTTGGTTGAAGTGTTGGAGGATATGTTTTTTTTTCCTCTTTGAGGATCTTTCTCCTTCATTTTCTTCACCGGATCACTTGCTTTTTGTTGCCATATCTGCTAAGCCCAGCATGTGCCTTCCTCATTTTCTCTCCATTAGCTCCTTCATATTTCAGACGTTATTAGACTAACATGCACGTTTGCCTACAACCCCAATCACTTGCTCTTGTATGGACAAAACCCGAAACTGATTTCGCCTTTGCGCTTTGGGGTTGTGAAGGGGCCACGTCCGGAATTGGAGCAGAAACAGCAAGGGTGTTGGCAAAGAGAGGGGTCAGGATAGTAATACCAGCAAGGAACTTGAGAAGAGCAGCTGAAGTGAAGGACAAGATTTTGCAGGAATCTCCAGACGCCAAAATCATACTGTTGGAGATCGACCTCAGCTCCTTCACTTCCATTAGAAGATTCTGCGCTGAGTTCTTGTCTCTTGGGCTGCCACTTAATATACTAATGTAAGCTCCTTACTTTTGCCTTCGGCGCCCGCATTTTGCGTTTTCATAAACGATAACGAGGAAGACGCAAAATGCTTTTCAGAAATAATGCAGGAGTGTTCTCCCAAAAGTTGGAGTTTTCGGAGGAGAAGATTGAGATGACATTCGCAACAAATTACTTAGGTAATGAATCGATCTCTCGTCGATCAGCCGTACACAGTGCCAAATTCTCATCTTAATTCGCCCGATGCTATATCAAAATCTCTCGGTATAACCAGGATAGGATCCAAGTCGAACCTATTACAGGCCAAGAACCTTCAAATTTCAAGTTGATTTACATATCTTAATCGAATTCTAATCGAGGGAATTCATTTCGGCAGGACATTATCTACTGACAGAAATGCTGTTGGAGAAGATGATAGAAACCGCGTCACAATCAGGCATAGAAGGAAGGATCATCGACGTTTCCTCGGTGATCCACAGCTGGGTGAAGAGAGATTCTTTCAGCTTCAACAAGATTATCAACCCCAAAATGTAAATGAAACATGATTAATTCAACTTCTCGGTAACATTGATAGAAAAAGCTAACTCGCCGATCAACCCTCTACTCGTTCGTGCAGTTACAATGGCACACGATCTTACGCTCAGTCGAAGTTAGCCAATGTTCTGCATGTGAAGGAAATGGCAAGACAGCTCAAGGTACAAAAAGTTCACTCAAAGAGTCGAGAGTCATTTCATGTTATTTTCCTTCAATTGCTCAATCCCATCTCACACTTGAACTCACATGACAGGCAAGGAATGCCAGAGTTACCATCAATGCAGTCCATCCAGGCATAGTGAAGACTGGAATTGTCCGAGCACATAAAGGCTTTATTACAGGCAAGACACATGTCAATGCAGCCGGCTAAAACAAGATTGTCGATTCACGTGCCCAAAAAATTCCTAGTTTGCCACATAACTTATCTAATACTTCTACGATTACAACTCAATCATATTGAATAAACCTAATCCATAAAAATTTCTCCATGCAGATTCCCTGTACTTCATTGCATCCAAGCTACTAAAAACTATATCACAGGTTCGTGTTCACAATTCACCAATATCGCACGCGGGCAATCGCAGAGAGTAATTCAGATGTGATTGTAACAAGAGCTGCCTTTGTGATTGCAGGGCGCATCAACAACATGTTACGTTGCTCTGAGCCCCAAGACAGAAGGGATAAGCGGTAGATACTTTGCAGATTGTAATGAAAGTACCTGCTCCAGTCTAGCAAACAATGAACATGAAGCAAAGAAGCTATGGAAGCAGACAAGTACATTGATCCAGAGACGGCTCCGGCAATAGACCGCTATCCGATGTGTAAAGTTACAGCGGTTAGGAGTCGTGTACATACGGTTATGTATTCAAGACTACAGAAGGCACACACAGCAGTAGGATTATTGGTGGGGAAAGCAAAAGCAAATGAAAATAAAGCTACTTTATAACGGCAGATAATATAAAAATTCCATTTCCGTTCCTTTCAGACTTCCCCAAACGCTATCCTTCACCTGAAACTCTAGACGTAGCTTAGTTCTCTCAATCTCCACCATCTAATCATTCACATATATCAAGTCCAAAGGAGATGTGTATGAACTGGTTACTTCCTTCAATTGTATTTGTTCAGTATCTACATCAACACGGATGGAATCACAAAAAAAATCCATAGCTGAAAGATCCATATTCATGAGATGCAGCTCGTTAAACATGTAGGGTCTTGGCAGCATTGACATGTAGCCAATGACAAAGAATAAAGAAACCTAAACAGTTAAAACTAATGTCACGCTTGCTTAAGCTGACTTTTGTGGCATAAGCAAGCGCCACATGCTATTTTCGTTGGGGAAGCTAAAGAGACAGGATTGTCCTGTAAACGATGATATAGATGGCTTGACTGGTTCATGCCGTTTCTCATACACTTTTTTTCTTTTATAAAAACAAGCTTTGCTTTTTTTTTCCCCTGTCGCGAGCTTTTCATGTCACAGACAAACGTCAGAGCATCATTACATGGCCCAGGAGCCTACTAACCCCCTTCCAGAAAGCCTGTCATCCCGACTGTAATAGAGTATATGCATGGATTCGCAACAATAAAGAACCTAATGTTAGCTGCTGCTTAATATGCTGCACGAACACACTCGCTTTCTGAAAATTACACCAACATCAATGGTGCGCCCATCTTGGTGGAAAATTTTGAAAAGTAAATGTAACTTCCGCATATCAAATTGCTAATTAAATCATAGCGTCCAGAATGAAAAGTCAGAATATTAAAATGACTATGTCTTGGAAAGAACCTGAAAAAGGCGGACAGACTAGAAAGTGATATAGTGAGGATGCCAAGGTGAATTAAGACAAAAATTACAAGAACAATTCATCTAATTGGCAGTAAACAGCCTACAATCCCAACAAGGTACACAAACCTTCACTTCTAGAATTAAGGAAACTGCGGTGAGTAACCCAGAGAATACAAGGTAGTCGAAACACTCAGGCCAACAACTTTCTGTGATTATGCACCACCTTCACACGTTCTTTTGGGTTAGATCAAACACGAGTTCCTCAAACCAAAAAATGGGGACTTCATCCAGCCCGGTATGCCACATAAGATGCTCCATCATGGGATAACAATTGTAAAACCTTCTCTTGCATGTCAACTGTCAGGCAACCTCTCTCACTGATAATTAGAACTAAACCATGTCACAAGACGTGCCAAACTAGGGATCAACAATTACTGGGAAAATATCTCAATCCTTATTACTTAACCTGAAACAGAGAGACAATCATGGTGTCATAAAACGTGGATAAAATCTCATGAGAAATTCCAAACTTTAAAGTGGCGAGAAGGAAACGAAGTCAACATACACTAATAGAGAAATTGGAGTTTTCATGCATATAATGTTAAGCTTCAGCAGGATTATTATTTTGTTTTAACAAGGACCAATACAACCATGACAAAAGGGTAACGACATAGGAAGTCCATGAAATTTTTCTTGTGGTTCAATGTGGTCCTAGGCCTTTTCTTGTTCAATTTAGCTGCTTTTGCCTGCTTAGCGTGCCACCTCAGCCACATGGGGTGCCGCCTCATTCCTTTTTTCCACCTCATATTTTTCCATCTTTTTTATTATTTTTTTCCCTTTCTTCTTCTTCTTTGCCCATGCACATATCACCGCCATTACAGAGAGCAGCTACCAGAGAGCCACCTTGTCATGGCTAAAGACCAGCTGTACCACTCCTCTACAAATACCTTGATTGACGGAACCCTAGCTTGATAAACCCCGGTCCTGCAATTCTCTATGGATACCTCCATCGCCTCCATTACACATGGAAGCCCACATGTAAAAGGTAATGACATCATCATCCACGTCACCTAATGCCATCGGATTTTTTCACAAAACAACGACATTGAACCGATTTTGAAAAGTTCAAGTGTTATGTTGAACAAGGAGGAAAAGTTCAGGGATGTCCTGTGTCATTACCCCTTAAACAAAAAACCCCACCTGAAATGGAGAAACTTAAAAAGCTTACATGTAACAAAGCTAACTAAGGTAGCACCTCCTTTATCAGAAAGTACGGATATGAAGAATCAATCCTGTTAAATGCAAAATGTACTGCACGAGCAGCCATCTCGTTGAAAAATGGCCCCAGCCCACCATTCCCAGTTTTTATCCACCACCAAATTGATAAACACACATCATCTCACTTTGCCTCGCAGTTTTGAAAATGACGGGTAATTCCAATCTTATTTGCTGACTGGTAAATGAAAGCCCCAAAGGTACTGAACTAGGCACCCCTAGAAAACAACCAAATGACAAAACCAATAGCCATCACCAGTCTCATATATGACCACTGACTTCCACATGGTGGCTAGCAGTTGAGCATTCCTCCCACGTAATCATTTTTAAAATAAAAACCTCGATCATGTATCTCATCCACTTTTTAGAATTTGCAGGCTACTCCTACTTATGAAACTGTTTCACGCAATTCATAAATGTTATGGTACGCCTCCAAATAATCCTTCATTATTCAGTGTGAATGTCTGAGCTCACCTTGATGTAATGAATGTCTGAGCCCACCTTGATGTTAGATGTTTCAATCCGAATGACAACAAGTACAATTTATCAATTTGGTTTGATTTTAGCTACTGGTTTGATTTATTTTTTTCATTTGAGTTGTGGCCAGATATATAAGTTGTTGGATGTAATTCAAATTGAACCAAACTGAACCACGAATGCCCTTAAAGTATCTCCTAGCAACTCAAATAGACATAACAAGGAAGGTTCTATCCAAGAATACCTTCGAGATGACCGGCGACAAGATGATGTGGATCCTGAAGATGTTGCTATTCTAGTGCTTTTACCGCGGTTCACTTTCTTGATATCTCTATCAACTTCCCCACATTGAACATCATAATATTTCTTCCTCGCTGGAGACTCACTTATTTCAGTTGAAATTGAGGTGGCTGGAGCAGACAGAGAATTCACGGAATACTCTTGATGGACAGCGGTTGTTGATGGTGAGGTTCCTGTATATTGTGATATAGTATATTAGCATTTGCGCAAAATCCACTTTGAAAGAAAATAAGGCAAAAGTAGTCGAATGTCACAGAATGAAAACCATAGCATTTGAATGAAGACATAGACAAACTCAGGATACATGGTGGCGTTGGCTATTCAGATCTGCGAAATGTCTGATATGTGTTGACAGTCACAGAAGTCAACTTCATATGCATAGAATGTAAAGGAAACAAGAGAGAGATAATACCCCGTGCTGCAAATTGTTGAAACTTCCTTCTCATAATCCTCACAAACTTGTATAGATCATTACTTTTGTTCAACTCATGGATCAATTCTTTCGTGCCCTCCAATGGGGGATCACATTCCAATACTAAGACAATCCAGCAAAAGAAATAAATGGGTAAGCAACTTCACCTATAATTTAAATGATGAAGCATAATGTCTAATACCAACAACTAAGCCTTACATGTATATGTGTCATTTGCAAGGCGAATGGTGAAAAGGTACACCTTGTGTGAACTTTCTGCCTCAATATTATCAAACATGAACTTCACCCCTGCAATATAACATTAGAAGATATGAGACCAATTATGCAACATAAAGGAATAACAATTCACCCATGCGCTTGCATTTACCAATTCCACCTTCAATTTGGAAACCAAGAACCTTATTGTACCAAGAAATTGCCTCTTGTATATCCCCCTTTTGACCAATTCGCTGTTCATTCTTTTCTTCAAATGCAGTCAAAGCTGCCCATGATCAGAGGAACAAGCAGTTAGATGGAGAAAGGGTTGATATTGTACAGGAACATAAGAGACACTTAACAGTAGCTACAAATCAATATTATGCCAAAATAACCAGAAGAAACAAAGAAAATCAGTTAATAACAAAATAACAGAAATGTTGCAACACATCATGAACTTTTCTTTGTCCGACTGTGTTGCATTTGCTCTTCATGTTCAAAATTACACAATAATGAAGGAAAATATATGTGAGTTAAATAAAGACCTATCAAAATAAAATAACATGTTTAATCTAACAGAGGCATCACACCAGGTCCTTCAAGGCCAAAAGGATTAGAGGAACAAAAGGCCAAGCGTTATGAATTTGAAAATTCAACCCAATGGCTCAATGCAATATGACAATACAGGGAAAGGAAACTGGGGGCATTCTAAGTGAAATTGGTTGCACCTAATGCTTATGAGACAGAAAAGCACATTCTTGCATTTCCAGAAGAATTTGTCCTGATGAAATCATTACAATCCCAGTTTCAACCTTTGCACATTCTTGCATTTCCATAAGCAGGCCTAGCAACACAACTAGTAGTATTATCTACACGGTACACACACAATTCTGACACAAGGGTCAAAGTCAAAAAACTGAATAGTGACCAAAACTTTATAGAACTGCATCTTACAATTCTGCTGACTGCACTCAAAAGTAGATAACAACTAAGATAAAGAGCATACCAATTAATTCTCGGGATATGATTGCAGCACACTTATCCCTCCTGGCCTTCTGGTCCTGCACGGATCTTCTAAGATTCTCTTGCCTAGTTTTTACGGCACAGATAGAGTCCATAATCGCCATTCGCTTGGCCTCATTACGAGTCTTGACTACACAAAATCAGATACTAATATTCAGTGAGCAACAAAAACCGTACTCCCATGGGGTACCAATTGTTTAACCGGGCAATGGAGAGAAGACTGAGTTTGAATCAGCCAAAGCATTTGCTTATGACAGGAGCAATCAAAGTATTAACCCAAAAGTCTGCCGAATCCACGTGCTTAAGAGACACAATAAACGAACTGCGAAGCCATAAAACTAATAAAAAGGGGAACAAAAAAATGGACGCCAAATTAGTTCCGCTGTATTGCAACGGAGAGTGAGAAAGACCACGACAGTCAAAAGCAAACCTGCGAGAGCTTTGACAAGCTCAACCTCCGCTTCTTTCAAGCTGCTGTTTGACTTCGATAGTCTTCCTGCGATAGGGAAAGGAGTCGAACTTCATCTCAAATTCTCCAATTAATCCAAAATCACATCATCACGACAGAAGCAAACCTTGCCCCCAACAATCCTCTCGATCCTCTGAAACCCTAGTCTAGGATGAAGACAGACCTTTATATTGGACGGTTTCTTGCGCTTTGGCCTTCATGGACTGCAGAGAATCCAGAAACGACGACGCGAACGCCTCGATTTTGCGCTGCTCGGCGGAGATCTCTGCTTCGCACGCCAGTCGCAGAGACTCCATCTTCTTCCGCACCGATTCCCCTTGCATCATCGTCCCCACAAAGCGAGCGAGACAGAGAGATTTTGAATGTGCTTCCAACTCTTAGCCCGCCATTTTGGCTTTCAAGTTCAAATACGAGAAAGCCAGATGACTAGAAACGAAAGCGGAAATGGAGAAGGCCCAAAAGCGACGGTTGATGGGAGAAACAGTGACTCGAGAGCATGTGACTCAGTGAATCGCTTAGTTCGGATACAACTTCAAAAGCAATCGCTGAGCTCGACAGAATCTGCAATTACATCACTGAATTTTGTCTACTACTTACTGGAACTTAGCTGATTTGAGATTAGGATAGAATGTTGTCACTGTAGCATGTGATAAAAGATGTGATGTCCAAAAAATTGAGATTGTTGTAGGACAACCTTTGAATAAGTTTGTTTCACAAAAAAAAGCTCACGTTAAAGGAAAATACTTTTTGAAAAATCATTTTAAAAAAAAAACGATTAGCTTTGATGCTATACAATCAGCAATATTTTTTGGCATTTGAATCTCATTTTTGAAAAATGATTTCAATCTCATATCCTCGTCTAAGGTAAAATAAATTCGAGTTTCAATCTCGTAACGTTATTTCTCAATCTCATAGCTTTATCAATTGACAAGTGAGCCCAAGCTTGCCAAATCCAGTGAGGCTCGGCCTCGCTCAATACTGGCGAGACTAATTGGGCTTGACCTTGGCAATTCGCACCTATTATTGACTATCGCCTAGGGAAGTAAAAATATAATAAAATATTAAAGTAAAAAAAAATCGAAAGGAACAGTTTTGGCAAGTGTTTTTACTAATTGGGCTTGACCTTGGTGATTCGCACCTATTATTGACTATTGCCTAGGGAAGTAAAAATATAATAAAATATTAAAGTAAAAAAAATTGAAAGGAACAATTTTGGCAAGTGTTTTTACCTCTTCAGATCGAAGAATTCACTTTTCTAATTTTATGCATTAATATTATTGATGACCGAAAAATATTTTCGATTGACTTATTATATTCGACGAATTAAACTAGTGAGAATTTGAAAAACGAATGCTCAAGAAACATTCTCATTCAAGCGACAGATAAAGGGGGACTTATTTAACCACATAATTTGGGCTCCATAGATTGAACTCCTGCGTATGGAGCAAACCCTAAGTGAATAAGTCCTTCTTCGACCTGCTCCAATATATTCATATGCAAGCGCTTTCACGTGAAAACTTGGTCAAATCTACTCCTCTTTGAGATGAACTACGTGGGCCGGTCCAACGAGATATGTTGATTTGGGCCTGATGAAAAGATATTGGGGTTTTGGGTCGAGCCTGGCCTTTTCAGATTTGCCTGATCGGCCTAACTAAAGCCCAACAAACAAAACAACTAATCCCAAGTAGTTTCCAAAATTCAATTTGCATTGCCTGCCCCGGCCATAATTAATTAGCAAAACAACAACAACAACAAGACAATAGAGTTAGAGAGAGAGAGATGGCGCGCCTTTTGCTTGCTTTTTTCCATGTAAAAGAGCATCCTCCCCTCCCATCTTTTTCACCAGCAAACTATAAAGAACAGTTGCAGAAGCCCCACCACCAACAATGGATGCAAGCAAGTTACTGCATTTTCGACTGGGAGGAAGAGGAGCACGTCTTTCTTTTTTCCAGTCAAATCAATCCAGAACGCGAGGCTGCATTTCATTGGGCAAAAAGGAATGAACGAGAACTTCCCTCATGCGTGCTCCCTTTTGAGCGCGCGCTCTCTCTCTCTCTCCAAGTGAAGGAAAGGGAAAAGGACAAGACTTTGCTCTGGTAAGACAGAAGCAGCTGGGTCGGCTGGCAAGGACCCTCTTTGCTTATGTTCCTGTTCGTTTCTGGGTTTGACTGCAAATCTAAATTCATTGTTGTGTTGCAGACGTATCCATGGAGATATGTCTGCCGAGATGCATTCTATTATTTCAGCTGAAACCTGTTCTTCAAGTTAGGAAGCATTTAAATGTTGCAGAGAAGGTCCACCGACCATGTCTAATGTGGTTACCACAGAGAGAGAGAGAGAGAGAGAGAGAGAGAGAGAGAGAGAGAGAGAGAGAGAGAGAGAGAGAGATTACAAAAGCTCCAAGATGAATTGGCTAGTATTATCAACACTCGATAGATCCAAGATATACATGCCAAAACTAGGATTATCCAATCAGCAAGCTGTAAGGGAAAGCAAAAGAACCATGTAAATTTTGTAGCAATACCAACTTAAACCATGTGATGCGTAGCTATTGAAGAGAAAATATAGATTCATCTGAAAACGAAATGGCTAACAACTTAAGCAAGGAAGAAAAAGGGGAAAAAATGGAAAAACTCTCTACAATTTTTGAGTCATTCTGATCTGATCATGGACATCTCACATTTCTTCCGGGACCTCCGTAGTAAAAGTAGGTCCCCCAAACTCTGTTCCTCCCTTGCCTCACGTCGTAGCAGCTCGGGTGATCGGCCAAAATGCGTAGGTTGGACGGAGGGATCAGGCTGTTGTCCCAATCCACGATCTGTAAGTTCCGAAAGTAGGACGACCTCTTGAACCCTTCGCCGGCGAAATGGCCGCTGCCCATCTGCGTGGAGGTGTGGTAGCCTCTCGATCTGGTGTTGACGATTTCACCCCCGAATTGCACCATGTTTGCATGGCTTCTCAAGTGACTGAACAGGTACGCCGGCCAGTATCCTACGAGTAGGCCTGAGCCAAATTGGAGCCACCAGTGTCCGTGCTTTGGATCCTGCAAATAGTGCATTGGCATCATTGGTCTTGAGAGCGACTCGTTTGGATAATTGACATTAGTGGGGTCTAATCTTATGATTTGCTACTTTATTGTAATAGCATAAATTAGCCCTTCTTGATGGATCTAGTTCAGCATCTATGCTCATATGCAGAGGGGTGAAAAATCAGGAGGCCACATGAAGTGTCTTGCAGTTGTGACTGGAGAAAAAAACAAACAAAATCTTAAGAAATGATTAAAATGCTAATGAAAGGTGGGAGAGCTATGCCAGAAAGCTGATTAACGTGTGTGATCAACTTCATTTATCCAAAAGCGGGTCTCATGATGGATCTCTTAAGCACATTTGGCAACAGTGCAACTCTTATTAGATAATTGCTATTGACCAACTGAGATTAGCCATATTGATCAAGGCCTAATTTTCAAGGTGTAGGTAAACAAGTCTAGAACAGACAATCTACTTCACAAGTTATTTCAAAATTATAGAGAGTCAATTTAAAAACAAAAAAGGCTCCTTGTATACATCGAAATAACGGCATTCAGTTTACCTTCCAAACCATTACACTAATGTCAAATTGTCTGCCATTGTAAGAAGACCTCGGCGAGATAGCGGCTCCGATAGCGATCCTTCTGTTTGTCTGAACAAAGCCTGAGCACAGCAGGTTATAGCAGCCAGTTGCTTGGTATGCATCTGTCTGCAAATTGTTCGCCTCTCAGCTTCTTTTCAAGTTCCTAATTTACATAAGTTACGGAAAGATATAACTCGACTGATTTCTTATGTCAGATCAGCCAAGCCAGATGATACTTACAGTCCAGTAAGTGAAGAACCTTGGGTAGTTATCTCCATATAATTCTGGGCTAACCTGATTATAGAGAATATTTAGATGATTGATCAGTAACAAACAATAATTCCAGGCTAACCTGATTTTTTAAATCTGTGTCAAACATTAACATTTTCATTCTTCTGGGCCTTCATATGAAGTTATTCTCTAGTGTTTGTGGTTTGGTCTTCAGAATGCAGAAAAATCTATCAGTGAATGATCAAATACACTCACCTGCCATCCAGCTTCAATTGTGTTAAGGTCATTACCAAAGGAACCTGAGATAACCCATATTTGCGATAAGCTAAACTCATACTCGTCGGTGACACGGGGCGCCCACACGTTAATGCTGGCTTTGGCTCCATAGAATTGGTCCCCATTCACATACACAACTGCATGCTGTAATCAGGAGAGCAGTATTTCTTTAAATTCCTGCTTTATAAAATGCTGCTCATACGACTATCGAAGTTATTGATTGTTTCGGATCAAAGGCTGGTAGGCCGTAAGTCACATCAATTAATGTGCGTGGCCCTCTTTTCAATTATGGGGTTTTAATTTTCAGACGGCTCGACATGGACAGTTCAATATAATCTGACGATTGGTGCCAAATAACAGTTTCTATTCATGTAAAACTAGGATTAGTAGTAAGAAACAAATGCCTAAAAAGGTATATTCAGCTGTATGAAGGATTAAAGTTCAACAAAGAAGGCAAGCACAACGTGTTTTCAGCTTTTCTGATTATGAAGGAATGTTTCCAACGGAAGCAAAGCCGGAAACATCTTAGGAATTTTTCTGATAGCGGGAAAAACAGAGTCTTTTGCAATCTTTCTTGTTCATCGTATCCGAGTTCATTATTGACAGTTCGACACAGACAACAAAACGCTGCGTCAGCAGAGACTCGCTCACCTCATGACCACTGCCTGTTGAGTCCCTCCTAACATTCCTCCTCAACTTCCTTCCAAACCTTCTAATGGAACTTGCCCTGAGCATGTCTCTCTCTGTGGTTCTTCTGATTGGAATTGTCCCTTCTGGGCATGACTCACCTGCCTCGGCCCATAGCTGAAAAGCATCTGTGACATCATCTGTGGTTGAGTCATTGCCCTTTGGCCTCTCCGGTGGATCCTGTAGAATCCGAGTTATTCAGACTCAAAATCTTCCACCTTTAATTTATTCGGTGAGTTGATTAAAGGTGGAAGTAGTACCAGTGCTTTCTGCCCTTTGAGTTGAGGGTGGTCAAAAGCAGGTTGAAGATGAGAAAGCACACAGTCTATCAAATCGCCATCTGGGCTCTGCCAAAAAGAAAAGCAAAAAAAAGAAAAAGAAAAAAAGAGATCATTCATCTTCCTTAAAATAAAACAAAATAAATGAAACGGCATTTCTGAGCCAAATGCTCTATCAAGAAAGACCAGAGAATTAGTAGAAACAAAAAGCGCAAAAACCTGAATGGTCTTCACCGCAGGTTTATTGATTTTCTTGAGATAAGCGTGGGCTTTCTTCAGCTTGTGCGGCTCGTTGTGTGGATGGAAAGTCTGGTTGACTGGAGGATTGTTAATGGATTCTGGTGCTGTAGTAGGCAGTGAAAGAACAGGGCTTAGTAAACAGAGAGCAAGGAAGGAAGAAACCAACATGGGCATGATCCGAGGAGGAGAAAGTGCCAATTTTGAGGAATGTTTTGGCTGTGAAAAGGAGTGTTGTTTGGCTCGCCTGACTTGGTGGCGTTGTCCTGTTGTCGGGGTGATAAGCACGAGACGGGAAGAATTCAAAACAGAGAGGAATGGTTTCTGTTCATGGCCATACTAAACAGATGGACATTCAAAGAGTGCACAGAGAGAGAAGACTAGTCGTCTGCCTCTGCCTCTGCCTCATCGTTTTCACAATATTAGAACCCTCTCCCTCTCTCTCTCTCTCTCTCTCTCTCTCTCTCGAAAATCCGGTGTTTTGGTTTTATTTTTCTGACACGGGAGAAACTTGAGGCACGAGCGAATGAAAACTGGATGAAGGGATGAGCCGAACTTCTGTCGTGGTTTTATCCACAATTAGTAGTTTAAGACACATCAATCTCTGTTCTGTATGGGACCATAAACCTGAGAAAATCTCAGAGAATGATGGCAGAAACAGGAAATCACATTTTTTTTTTTTTCAGTATCAGTTTGCGTAAGAGAAAGACTTGGCAAGAATAAGAAAGAGCCAAACTCTCGAGATTTATGCATATATCTCTTTTGATATTTCACAATCTTGATCAATTATATTCGATATCATGTTTATCTTATTACTTTAGATAGTTTTGAACTAAAATCTATAAATAAGTTTTATGTATTTTTTTTATACACATCAAGATATATCGAAATTCCCCGCACATTGTAACTTTTATCTGGTGGTGAATTTACTTTCGATGCCAGTCAGTCGATCGGTCGTATAGGCCGGTTGATGCTAGGACCCGGGGGGATTCTCCTTCTCTAGTTCATAACCGTGTCATCGTCGTTCAAAACTTTCTGGTCATAAGCGTGGAAATTCAAAGTCAAAGTTCCCTGAAGTTCACTGGAGGCGAATGATGGGGTGGGCCCGTGGGCCCCGCCTAATTGAACAGCCCCCCCGGGTCCCACCCGACCTGACAACACTCTGATGTCATGGTCCACCTAAGCAATAAGGGCCCCGTAGGGAGGCCATTAATTACGTCATTAATAGCTCCTCTGCAGGTGGCAAGCCTGGTAATTAATGAGATTAGCTGGAGCCGCACCGATACGGTTGGTTCCCTAATTTCGCGTATTAGCAATTTAAGGATGCCATATTAATTTTTTCCTCATTTATAGTAGTATGCTACTTTATGGGGATTCTGATTTTACGCTAATATATCCGTAACTTTTTCCGTGCTAGAGTTCTTTGGACAAGTTAAAATTGGGAATAGATACAGCTGAGCGATGGCATTGGATTCAAAGGTTCCCATCGATTCGATTTGTGTAAACCGGTCTAACCCATGTAGGCTCTCTAATGTTGCAACTATATTACCTATAATTATCGCTCATTCAAGGACATTACTGTCTATTTCAGTGACGAATTTCATTTAAGTGCAAGGTCTAGATCGATCCGATCCCTAAATTTTTTGGGCCGAGGACTGGTAATTCGGTCCGATCCCAGTGGGACTACTAACACTAGTTATTTAGAGAAATTGAAACCTTGAATCTAAATTAACAAATTTCAATCTCAATCATTTAACCTAATAAAACATACATATGACTATTGTATATCCATCACGTGAGTACTTTTAATTTTAAATAATGAGAAAAGATTAAATTAGGAAGAAAAACACTTAAAATAACTGAAAACAGGATTATGCTTTTGCATCATTCTTCTCGAGTTGAAAAAAATCAGTGAGATTACACTTATACTTCATTGAATCTAAATATGAATAAAATAATGAATTTGTATGATATAGTCAAGACAAAACACGATCAGAGACTGCATATCGACAAAGATGGGGAAGGTGAGAGAAGCGAGTGATAAGCAATGTTGTGTTGCGAAGGCAAGATGCGAGCATCGAGCAGAAGATGATAAAATTAGATTACCTAGTTCTTCAAAAACTTCTAATCTCCCTCTATATATTATATATTTATTTATTAATTTTTTTGGCGAGCCGGTCCAATCCCATCTACTATGGAACCGGGGAACTAGACCATCTGCCCACCGGTCCTATTTATTGAGGCTAAGGACCGGACCGCCCTCCTTAAAGACTGGACTAACCCTGTCGATCCGAGTCGGGCCGGCCCGATCTGGTCGAGTTTGTCCACCCCTTTGTAAGGCTAGTGTCAGTCAATTGAAAATTTGAATCTGAGAAATTCATGATTTTTCAGGTGGAATCAGGTCACAGTTGGCTCTAATACCGATCCGTGCCAAAAGTTCAACAAACGACGTAAATAAAATAATATTCTTCTAAAGAAACATGCGTATGCCCATGTGGGAGCGAAAGAGCCCCTCCCTCCGCGTGAATTACGATTTACTTTTCTTTTTTAGGTCCAGAGTGATGATGTTCGCCACTTCCCAAAGACTTGCCTTCTTTTTGCACCTTGTTAAAATCGTAAGAAAAGAAATTATTCAAAGAACATTAATACTCTATAATACACTAGGAGCATCAAGACGTTAAAGGAAAAAAGAAAATTTTCAAAAAAAAAAAATCAAAAGTGCCTTTATTTTCTCAAATAATAATATAAAATTGACATTATTTTAAATAAAGGTTTGAGTGCTCTTATTATCTCAAATAAGAGCCTGAAGTGGATACTATTTTAAATAAAAGCATGAAGTAACCTTAGTAGTTTCAAAAAAGGGATTTCACTGGCCGGTTAGTATGAGCATTTTGGTCATTTAGTTTTTTTTTTAATAAACACTTTCGACAACAACACAAATTTCATTTGATAATAATATAAAATTTTTACGATTATTGGTTGATAGGCCTTGGCCATCGACTAGCAGCTTGACGATTTGGGATCGGCGAGATGGATGCAAGAGAGAGGGAGGCCACACAAAAGAGAGAGAGAGGGAGTGAGCGATAAGAACAATTCTTATTTCTATTTTTATTGCCGGAGTAGAAAAGTAGAAAATTTTTGTTTTTCATTTTTGTTCCAAACCTAATTCTAAGCTACAAATCTGTCCCAAAAATAAAAAAATCGAAATTATTTTACCAAACGGATTTATACTCTAAATCTGTTCTTGAGAACAGAAAAAAAAAAGAAACGGAATAAATATCATTCGCACCCCCAAACGTGTTCTTCTACCCGAAAATTGTCCTAGATATTAGAGTTAAAAAAAAAATTAGTTCTACTCAAAAACTATTCTCAATAACAAAAATGTCACCACACGCACCACAAGTTTACCGCTTAAGATCTTTATTTGAGATAAAGTCTCCTCTGATTTTTATTTCATGCTCTTATCTAAGACTTTTGCAAGATGTCAATTTTAAAATCGTTTTTCCCGTGAACCGTGAATGAATTATTAAGATAAATGCGAATGAAAATTAAGGAATCGGGAGGAAAATCAACATACGAGTCCCCAATTTTATTTATTTATTTATTTATAAATTTTGTGAGAAAAAAAAAACGGGGTACTAGGTGCGCTGTCTGTCACTCGTCGATGCTGTACATGAAAAATGAAAGGACATTATGTCTTGAGGAATAATGGAGGGTATAAAATGTGTCCCACCTTGGATCCCATTGAGCAGGCCGTCATGATGCGGTGAGATTGTATGATCTCCGGTGGAACCGCCTTTTCTAAAGTTGGAATTGATTATATTCCCGTCCCCCACTCATCCGAGAATTTGAATTTTTTTTTTCTTTCTTTCCCTTTTTTCTTTTTGTGTCCCATTTTCTCTTTTTATCTTCTCAAGATGTATATTCAGTGTTAAAGAAAATTCGAATTTCGAGGTCACAATAGATAAGAATATGCGAGAGTGAGAATTATATAATATCTATAAGATTTGCATAGTGAAGAGTACGTGAGGTATATATAAATCATATTCGACACAATTTATATGAGATTACAAAATATTATGATAGCAACGATAATCAATGGGGAGTGCTAATGTGACAATACTGTCACTTTCTGGTCAGTAAGGGTACGACATTGGCCAGTCATTTTAGTTGTGGTTGGCACGAAGAAATAAAAGAAAGCTGAGATTTAATTTTTTTTTTTTGTGTTGTGTGTGGGGCTTGCATAGATCGGTCACGCGGTTGTATTGCCGTGATAGTTATGGAGAATCAAAGGACATATGGAAAATTAACCACATATATCTTCAACAATTGCCTTTTTTTTGTTTTTTGTTTTTGTTCAGGCATAATCTTGGCGTTGCACTTAGAGGTCAATGATTTCAGGATGGATAGTTCTCGATCTAGAATCAAGAACCGCCTGCTAAGGACCGGTTTCGCAAAATACAAACCGTGAACGATTCACTCGTTCCATTGATCCGCTCAAGAAATGAACCATCGGTCCAGTCTGATTTTTTGTTGGATCTTTAGTTATATTCTTATTGAGCACCGACATCAATTAAAAAAGAAAATGGACTGTAGTGCTCATTGTTTGTCCTGATGTTCTGTATCTGCATATTCATCTCAAGGAATGCTTTTGCTGGTCGTCGCAACTTTGATGCAGAAGAATTTTGGAATTCTGCAAAGCTGAGGATCAACCACAGTCCGACGCATGTCAAGATTGATGATTGCTGTGCTGATTTGTTGGTGTGGGAACCTGTTCTTTCCACGCTCAAGTTTCTCCTCCAGAATGCACCCTGCCTGGACGAAATAGCGATCAACAGTGCCAATTCCTTTTCGTCCAAGGCGATTGATCCATGGGTGCTGCTTGAAGCTGCACGGATACTTCTGTCGCACCCAAAAGCGCGGTGGTCATTCTTAAGGCTGTTTATCGCTCTCTCTTTTTTTTCTTTTACAAAAAGGATGGGTTTGGACACTGAGCCTTTGAAGAAGATGATTTGTATTATATAAAGGGACTGATTCGGTTAAGCTGGTTGGATGATTCTCACCCGAAATCACAAATCGAGCCAGTATTCGTCAATTCCAAAAATTGAAATTGGAAACCGGACCAACACCCGCCGATTCCATTCAAAATCAACTGGTCGGGTATGGTCTGATTTTATTTAGGTAGATCATAGTTCTTTTTCTCACCTCTAGTTACACTTATGTTTGTCTTGCTGGTGAAAAGGGGGAAAAAAAAACAAAAGGTCCTGTTGGAGCAATTTCTCGTCAGCTATCGAAAGATTTTCAAATGGCACAGAATATTATTGAAGTGATGAAGTCACTACCTTCTCCTAGCTGCTCAGGAAAAATAAGCAATATTTTGATCGGAATGGTACGTCTTAACTCTTTTCAATTTATTTACTTAACTGCACACTTAAACTGCGTTTATTTCGAACCAACCAAAAAAAAAAGTACTCCATTTTTTTTTGGGAAAAAATGAGTAATTCGAAAATTGTTTCCTTAGGATGATCGTTTATATCACTTGAAATAATTAGTCGATGAATTTTTTCTTCATCGTCGATAGCCGTTGATGAATATGTTTGGGAAAATATTTATCATTCATTTGCTTATTTAAGTGATACAAGTAATCATTTTAAGAAAATATTTTTCAAATAATTTACTTTTCACGAAATAAACGCATCATTAGCATTAAATTAGCAAGGGGAAAAAAAAAAGAATAAGGAAGTCAAAAAGAATTTCATTGCCTAGGATTATTTATACCTAGACTACTCAATTGGGAAGAGAGAGGTTTTAGCATTGCTAAAGACGCCGTTTCCAAAATGCCTTCTTATCTAGCGACGCGAATGATTTGTTTCTAAGCCAAATGTTTTCATGTTACTTTCCTACGATAAAAGCTTGTCGATTTTTTTTTTTTGAAATTTGTAAGACGACAATGCGTGTGCCGAAATGACGCTATTTTTCATGGAGACTAACTACTAACTTGCAAGGCCGCGTTCTTTGCCGTGCGGCGGTGACGACTAACCCGATATACATGGACGGAGCTTTTTCCATCCAAGCGAAAGTCGGAATGTCTTCCGTCGTTCGAAAGATCTTATGAATTTTGCGCGCACGACGTGGGATGAAAGGAAGGACTTGCCCAAACAATTTCAAAAACGCAACAACATTTCCCAGCTTTTCCTTTTTAGTTAATGGTGAATTTTGCAGGCAATAAAGGCATCACCGAGCATTTTGCAGTTATTAAGAGAAGGAGAAGGTGTGGGAGAGAAGATGGATAAGAGTTCAAAAGGAGCGAACAAAGATTTATGGATGAGGGGAAAAAGGGCGGTCGGCAACCTAACCAAAACGGCTAGCGTAATAACTACGGGAGTTGCTGTCCTGTCGGTAAGGTTGTGCTTTGGACCTCGCTCTGTCGTTTTAGTTAATGAGGACTGCAATGATGTTTGCTCTTTCTAATGTATTTTCTGCTCTCTTTTCCCCCCCTTCTTTAACCTTACAGTGGGAATAATCATGGGCTGCCATGCCTTGGTCTTTCTTAAAGTACGAGAAACACGCGCGGAGAAACATCATTTTCCTCCCTTTTTTTTTTAGGGTTTTCCATTCCTTCAATATCACTCATCAAGTATCCAAATTTCAAAAAACAAATTTGAGTAGATCATTTATCCAATGCAAGACTCTTCTCGTGTTATGCGTAATCAGTGGATAAACAAACTACAGCATTTATTGATTAGATACGGTTAACGAATGTTCGGAGACGCTCGTCAATAGGGTCCTTCGAATTCATACGTATCGACTTCATCCAAGTTGAAAAAAAAAAAAGGGAGATTTCGAATTCAAGAGAGAATGATAATTGGTGACATGAAATGTAATTGAAAAAGAAAAAAAAAGAAGAAGAATTATGCAGTGACCATGCTCGATGCATTTACTAACATTTCTCAATTGCGAATCGTTATTTTGCCTCAAAGTAGATCGGTATTTTTCTACATCTCGTGCCTCCGATTTTCACCGGATGGTGAAGGAGTAAAATTGTGAGGTCACTGCTAAATATCATTTAACTTACGATGGAGCAAATATTGGGTTCTCAGTCTCGTGGTGCAAATTTCTTAGTTCTCCACGAGCGATCATTATCTTCATTTTTGGAAGCAAAAGAACGTCGATATCTACACAAAATTCGATATGGATAGTTTAATTTCCATATGAAGTATGGAAAAGTTTTCATTCGGTGTACTTGACGTTTAATTAGGAAAATATATATAAATATTTCGGACATGTCGTGAGACCATGGGCGCATACGGTCCTCCTGCAACTAAAGAAAATTTACTATTGACATCGAGTAAAATTTTGTTCATCTCTTTCTCCGCTACTTATCTTTCTTTTCTTGGAAGAATTCTGAAAGTGTTGGTTGCTTTGCTGAATCACGAGTGGGGATTACACATTGGCCCATGGGCTTTTACCACCCGAACCAGCCAGGAGCCACTACTGCTTCGACCATGATTCGGGTTTATATCGTAACCCGTATCCGTGACCCGATAAAAGATCGCGCATGTCGCTCTTTATTTGCAATTCAGCTTCTTGTCATGAACATCTTCACTTATGGCGAGGCATTCTTGGAAGCGATTTGATCAAATTGGGGCGGCATTCATCACTGTGAATTACTCTTCCTTCTTGTTTTCTACGTGGAGGCATGGATCTACTGTTCTACAAGCTCGCGACGGAAGAGAGAGACGCAATCATGTTCGAATTTAATGAACCCGGGACGATCGGTGTGATTGGAGTCTTGCCTCGGCGGTACCAAGTACGCGGTGATCGGAGGTGAACTAGGCATTGTTATTCGGGAAAAGAAGGTCTCTCTCCTTTTCGCCGTAGGAGTATTATTTTAGCTGCTAGGTTTGCATAACAATTCCCCTTTTTTTTTTTTCGTTTGTGTGTGTGTGTGTTTTTTTTTATAGGTAGCTCGTGCCTTCTCTTGTAAAAATATCAGGTTTATCACCTATCTATCTAATGCAATATCTTTCTCGTGTTATGGATAATCAACAGATAACAAATCACAGCCTTTCTTGATTAGATATAGTTAATAAATGCTTTGGAGACATTCGTTGACAAGGTCTTTCGAATTCATTTTCATCGACTCGTTGAGATTGGAAAAGGGAAGATTTCAGAATCAGGAGAGAATGACGGTTGATAATGTGAAATGTAACTGAACAAAAAAAATTATGCAGCGATCATGCTCGAGACATTTACTAAGATTTCTCAATTTTGAATCATTATTTTGCCTCAAGGTGAATCGGTATTTTTCTGCATCTTATCCATCTTTTGTGCCTCCAGTTTTCGCCGGATAGCGAAAGAGCAAAATTGTTAGGTGACTTCTAGATATTGTTCAACTCATGATGGAGCGAATATTGGGTACCCCTCACGGTGTAAACATTTTAGTTCTCCGCGAACAATCATAATTATCAATTTTAGAAGAAAAACAACGACGGGATCCACGCAGAATTCAAAATGGATAGCTTAATTCTTGTGTGAAATATGAAAAAATTATCCTTCGACATACCTAAAGCTTTTTCTTTTCAGACATGTCGTTAGACCATGGGTGCAAGCAAGCTTGTTCCTACTTTGAACATCGAGTAAAATGTTGTTCATCTCTTTCTCCGCTACTATCTTTCTTGAAGAAATTCTGTACGTGGTAGTTTATTTTAGCTACTATGATTGGGCAGAGAAGGTAATAACTTTGTTGGCTCCCTCCTTTTCGTCATAGGAGTATTATTTTAGCTGTTAGGTCTATATACGAATCCTTTTTATTTACTTATTTATTTATTTATTCATGTCTTTTGATTGGTTACTTACGTCTTCTCTTATTTAAAATGCAACTACTATCGTAATCTTTCAGGACATTATGTTTACTAGGCACGTAAATGACACATCACAAACACATGTAAGTCATTTCAGCATTAGAGACATAGAAGCAGTGGTGCACCACAAAAATGTCATTAAATTACATTACCGGTGCAACGCAGCATAAATTAACCCCCAAAAGGACAATAATACTAGAAGATTTCAGTTAGAAAAAATGACACTAGAAGTGTCATAACTTTCATACGACAACGTCACTTTGTTGCCAAATCTTCTCGCTAGATCGTTTTAGTGCTAAATTAAAAAAAATACAAAACTACTTAAATTTGGAAATTGTTACAACACATCAATTACATTTCCGATTTTAGAACAGCACATTGACCATAATTGAAACCAGAAAGAAATGAGTAGACTTTTAATCGCGTGTCAAACCATAAGTTATTGTTGTAAGAAACAAAACAATAAATGCCCCACATTCTCCTGTGTAGCTAACTTCAGGATGGTTATTGCTTCAAGAGAAGTTCCTATCCATTAATATTCGATTGATTGGTCCGAGATTATCGACAAAAAAGGATAAATACAGATTGAGATCATAGAAACATGAGCTTGTGACATAACTACGCCTAATTTTTGATTGGTTAATGCAAGAACTATAAATAAAGGACCAAGTGATATGGTATAAGCTTTTTCTCTCTCGTTCTCCAATCTCCATTTGCCCTGTCCGCTCTAGGTAGGCTTGCTTCTCATAGGTCTACGGCTCTCCTCTAGGAGAGTCAGCAAGCTACCTTGCTTGCAGCCATTCCCTAAAATGGGAGAGACGAGGGAATCATCCGCTATAAATAAATAAGGATTCTGACAGGCAAGAAATGCCTTAATGGAGATTGGAGAACAATCAATCAAAAAGGCCATCATTGGGGCAAAGAATGCAATAGCTTTGGTGAGTGCAAAAGTCATGGGCCTTTTCAATAAGGCTCACGCTAGCTAGAAATTGTCCGGAGGAACATAACTGTCTTCTCACCTTTCTCTGGCTCTGATCTTGATCATTCCCCTAAACTATTTCCTTCCCTCCATCCACGAGTAGATATTTTGTATTGAATAATCTAAAACCTAGAAAGAATTTTTGGTCCTATAAAAAGTGGAATTTGTGCTTGTGGAAATTCTCGAGTAATCAAAGATGAAAAAGAGGGCCGCATTCTCATTCTAAAGTAAGGCCAAGGACTCTTTGTTCCCCCATTGATCAAGACTGGCAATGAGATCAAAAGAAAGAAAAATGAAATCGTTTGCTTGAAAAGTCTATGAATACTCTGGGATATAAACCATGGCAACAAATGTCAAGCATACGACTATGCCACCCCTTTTCATTTTGTGGAAGCCCTCGGCAAAGGATTGGGCCGCAAGTGATGGTGCATTTTGCCGAAAAAGAGAAATATGACCGACAGTTGTTCAAATGTATATACAAATAATTTCTTTTTTTTACAGGTCAACAAGTAGTATCTCACCTCTTTTATTTTCTTTAGGAAAGCTAGTTTCAGTCCTCCAAACGCTTTTGGACTGATAGGTTTTGTCACGCCCCGAACCTTATGAGCTCGCGACATCCCGTGAAATCGCGTTCATCTGGCCAACGAGAACGACGACCCAAGATTCGCTGTGGTCAAACGACGCACACCAAAACACACCAGCGAAAACACTACTCAAACCCAGATAAGCACACAAGAGAATGGGGTGGGGGAGAGAAGGCACATAAACATAAACGACAACTGCCAATACATATATATACACATACAACCAACCAACGTTAGGAATACAAGGCTATCAAAAGAATACATCACTCAGCTAGTGTTACGCCCTGAACCCGGTGAGTAACGCGACATCCCTATTACCTTTACGATCGATTGGATAACAAGAATGACGACCCATGATACTCGTCGTTGTCCAAACGATCTCAGAGTTCCGGCGGCAACAGAAACGAAACCCTACCAAACATACATGCACAAAATCAAAGGATAAAGAGACAGTGCAAAATAGCAAACTTGCTTTTTCCATTTTACTTTCTCATATAAAGACAGTGTTCCTGTACAAACCAAACTTCACTGTATTCCCTGAGATGTCACTCAAACATATTTACAAAAAGGAGATATCAAACTTCTCTAGGTGGACAGATATTCACACTTCAAAATTTCTCCATCCATCGTGACATTTCGTTGCTAGACCTTTGATCAAAAAGGGGCCACTGGTCTGCAACATCATCTCACAACCCAGTTAGTCTAATTACAAACCTGCCTATACAATCAAAAAGAGGCCGTAACCTCTCGCCTACTCGTCGGCGTCTGATCCATTGTTCGAGGTCCTGCTCACCTTAGTGGATGGTAGCTCCTCTAGGTCAGACTCTCCAGATGAAAGCGGGATGTTCTCTCGGCTATTATCAGTAGATCCTTCAACTTTTATGGGGGCACTACCCTCAGAATGTTCGCCTAACCCTTCCTCGCCAGCATTAAACTCCTCGCATTGGTTGGGAATGTCTATTGCCGGATCCCATGGTACCAGATACTACAATGAAACCTCAAAACCCTGCAATGGTCCCAGCAGCATATCTCCTCTCCGGTACATCCAAGCTATAAACAAATGTCGTTGCCAGGGCACTTGTCCTACATCTACCAAAACAGTAGTCTTGACTCTAACAAAAACTTCTCCACGATCATGGGGATCAGGGAAAGATTGCGTCTCGGTAACGAAGTCCCGTGGGATCCCTTGCCTAACTGGGATAGCATTCATTGTGTCTCAGGTTGGTATCCGTGCCACAGCCTGCGTAATAGTACCGCATCAGACTAGCACCCGCGCCTCGGCCCGCGTAATAGTACCGCCTCAGGTCGGCACTCTCATTTCTTCATTAATTACTCCGCATAATGGTACCGCCTTAGGGTTTCCTTTTCTCACAACACTATCTGCCATGCCATCATTATGAGACCCATTCTCATCAAGCAATTCCAATTGTGTTCGGTAAATCAAACGGCATATCTATGTAGATAATTCAAATGTAATGTCATCAAATGATTTATACACAATTCAAGCCAAGCAGTTCGAACACATAATCTCGACTCAATAAAGCATCTAAGCCAATCACTTTTGGCTAGCAAATGCAATTGCATCAGAAATTAGCTATCATGTCCTTTCTCACTTTGAACCGTCAAATTGGGCCCACGACATCACGTGAACCTTTCCTAAGCTCACAAGGACGGTCCTCAAATCTCATCGCCAGTATCGTTCAAAACTTCTAAAGTGTCGCAGTTGACTCCCTCACGTCCGAATTGGGTCCATTGATCCCCGATTGATCAAATTTCTCATTTCTCAAGCTCTAGACACCGCGGGGCCCACAATCGCACTCAAGGACATAATTATTTACTCAGAAATAGCCACAATTCAAGTGTGTCTAGCGCACTATAAGTCTCAACAGCCACTATATACACAAATATCTCAAGGTCAGTCAATTTTCCTCAAGTGATCTACCCCGTGTCGCGTCCTAGAGCTAATCCAGGCAATATCTGTCATCCTACACAAGATTAAGGATGCGACTTACCAAAAGAAAGCTTGATAAGCCAAGGAAATAGGGCTGGACAGAGGCCATGGAAGAGGACTGCCAAACCAGCGAGAATCGGGGCTGTACAGGGGTTGAACCGACACCAAAATGAACTAGAAATCACATATTTGACATGGAAATGAGATCTAAGGACAGCCGGGGTCGACATATATCAATTAGAACCAAAACAGAAATTCAGTACCTAGAAAACAATTTTGTCGACTGATACGAGAAAATACATTTGAAGGGTCAAATGACCTTGGATCGAGGCGATTCAAGTTGGGTTGGATTCAGAAGACATTAAAATATAACATATCCAAATATCACGAGAATCCAACTTACAAATTTTCGTCAGCGGCCGATTGAAGTCTGCAGCCGAGATTAGGAGCCAGCAGGGAGAGAAAGAGAGAAATGGAAGTGGAAGCTTGCGTGAGTGAAAGAAAGTGAGGAGAGAGAGTGGCGCTGCCGAGTTTAAGGAAAAGAGAGAGAGAGAGAGAGCCTTTATTTTCTAAAATAATAATAACAACAATAATAATAATAATGATAAAATAATAAAATATCTCGATTGCTATTCATCGATTTGACCAAAAGTTGGTCAAAGCTTATCTAATCTAGTCAAAACTTCGGGAGCAAGGTTGACCAGTCAATTTCGGGATTCCGCGTCAATTTGGGACTGGTTAGGGTTGAACCGGTGCTCTTTAAGCTCAATCGCGAAGGGAAAATTACTCGAGATGATCTCGGAAAATTTTTTTGACTTCGCTAAAATTCATCTCACACCCTAGCCACTGAATCTAGAGCAAATCGGGGACTCGCCAGAGGTTTCTAATTTTTTTCTTCCTTCTCGGCACTCCGAGTCCAAACTATCAATTTTCGAACCTTTCTCGTCAATATCCAAATTTAGCAACTGCAACGCACTTGAAAATCAATTGTCCTATTCGAAACTCAATTCGTGGCCAAATTTATAAGATAGCAGCTATAATGAAATTCTCAAACTAACAGGTGGCTGTTAGGAGTTATGCGTATCGACCAATTGGTCCACGTACTTATTTTCCTAGATAACCATTCCCTTTTGGTCAGTTATCTCGAAGTGATTAGTTTCGAATGGAATTCATTAATAGTGCATCCATGACATATCCATTCTATATTCAAATCCCAAACAGGGGTCGAAATTCAGAATGTTACAATTCTTCCCCTCTCAAGAAATTTCGTATTCGAAATTACAACATACTAATACATCAAACTATTCAAATAAACTGGGATATTTGCGCCTCATCTCGTCTTCACTTTCCCACGTGGCGCATTCGGTTCCATGATGTTCCCAGACTAATACATCAAACTCCTAGATCGGCATGTCCAAACCTCACATCGGACCTTCAAAACTCCAGACCCCTCTTGACCATTCATGCCTCATATCTATGGGGTATCAAAAGCGGTCCTCCATCGTCTACCCACACAATAGTAACATGCCTAGCCCACACTGCACCATCTACATCCGTAAAATGCTTCACATCACACTCCACCTTGACTGGGTGTCCAAAATGAAACAGTGGAATACTCATTGCTAAGGTCGAGGGTTTGAAAAAAAGTGGCAAACAACATCAATGAGTCGAGGACTCAGTAAGCTCTCCACTTAGCTTAGCATAGGATGAGGTCTCACAGGTTCAATCATAACATTTAATTCTACAGTAGACCAACTCCCTTTACCAAACTACACCAACAGTGTCATAGCAGAGCTTAATCGGGCATAAGTCGAAACAGTCAAGTGGACATACAATTGACAAGGTAGTCATACATATCAGGAATAAACACTAATGCATGCTACGATCCAATATTAATTACCAATCATCATCGACTATTTCACACTACCAGAATTCATCTCGACCCGCGTTAAATGTATCAGGTTTAATGCTCGTGCATGCCATATATCAATGCTCAATGCTCGGTATCAAAATACCACTCGACCCACGTTAAACGTATCAGTCTGACCCATGTATTGTACTCCTCAAGTCTGTGCTCAACCCGTGTGTGGGACGCGTTAGGTTGGCATCTTATCCCTCCAGCTATCTTGCGTCAAACGCATCAGAGCACATTTACCTTATCTCGCCGTTCGTCCCGTGTCATATAGGCACCTCAGGACTCTCCTTATCTCTCCGCTTTCCCTGCGTAAACACGCATCAAGGCCCTCCTCACCCTTATCTCACCGCTCATGCCATGCCAAATGCCTCAATTCATTCATCAAATATGCCACACAGTAACAATACTAAAGTACTCGCACCAGGCATGATAATTTACTTTTGAGATCAATTCATGGAATATGAGCGCACAACGTGGCATACAAGCATATAAGTCATGAAATATAATTCTTCTAATACTAATCTCGATTGAACATGGATTAAACCACCAAATCCATCTAAATATGCGTACTTACCAACCACAAGGCATAATATGCTCATTTTAATTTAGAAATACATCAATAGACTTCCGACTCACACTATTGCCCATAATTACACCGAAAATACCTTGTGAACAGTAAAATACTTGCCATGAACAGTATTTAACTCATATAAACGGTAACGATCACATTCTCAAACGAAGAGCTCATAAAGCAAGTTAAGCCTAACTTATTTATTTAAGCCTAAAATAGCTATCCCTCTCACTAATTACCCATATAACTAAATTCACTCACTAAACCATCTTAAATTAGTTTGTGAATAGTAACTCGACGACATGAACAGTACCTACGAACCCACAAATCAGTTCGCTCAACCTACCGGAACAAGTTTAATTACGAACTTCGTCCAACTTCCAACCTTTCGTTAACTAACCAAGTATCCTAGAGTCTAATCTACACGTACGACATTCCTAAGCCAGGATTAGAGGATTTGCTTACCAACACGAGCTCAAGAAATGAAGGTGATGACGACGAGGGGTGCAAGGCACGCACGGCGGCTGAGAAGAGTCATGGGTGGAGGTGGGCCGATCCCAGCGGCTTGGGGTGGTTCTTACACCTAAAAATGATGGACAAACGGGTCAACGAGATTTAAGAACCCATGAGACGAGGCCACGAGGCCGAAAGTTCCTCCAGTGCTAGTCCGATGGACGGCGGCGCACAAAGAGAGGGAGGCTGATCGGGGAAGAAAACGGGGGATTCAAGGCCAAGGGATGAGGAAACAAGGATCAAGGGAGCTTACCAAGGTGAGGTAGTGGTCGGACGGCACGGATGGGCGGCGGATGACACGGCAGAGTAGGGCGGCGTCGGGCAGACGGGAGAGAGAGAGAGAGAGAGAGAGAGAGAGAGAGAGAGAGAGAGAGAGAGAGAGAGAGAGAGAGAGAGAGAGAGAGAGAGAGAGCTAGAGAGCAAATGACTGGGAGAGGGGATTGGTTTCGGCCAAAATGAGGAAGAGGGGAGGGAGACAAAGAGGGTCTTGATATCATGAAGAATAGACAAAATGACTTCTATTAACACAAATACAAGTAGGTGGGAATTGGTGAGGAAGTGGTTGTATGAAGTTTTGGGGAGAAATGATGGCTTGACTTGACATTTGAATGATTGATTGACTCTTGACTTGATTGATAGATGATGTGTCACGATGGATTGATCATGACGCGAGCAATGGGATGATCGACGAGACATTTTCCTCGGGTTTCGTGCAAAATGCACTAATCAGGCTAGAGCATGAACGAACTCGAACGAACTATCTCACTAAACTAACGCTCTCTCACAACCACAAATATAACCACCCACGATCTAAAGAGTTTGTCGCAAACCAGGGGCAAATCGATAAAAATCCAACTTAACGACATCCTAAATTTGACTGGCCAAATTGACGATCTAACTTCTACCAAATCCAAACATCAACTGTAGCGTTCATGAGAATTCGATTATCCAAGATCAGAATTCATTTCGTGGCCAAATTCATTAAATAACGACTTTGTCGAATTCTCATACCAAAGGGTAGCTGTTTAGGAGTTACACGTATCGACTGATCAGGTCTACGTACTTTAGAGTCTTATGTAGCCATTCCCCTTCAGTTAGTCATCTTAGAGTAGCTGCTTCTGAGTGAGATTCGACTAGAGCTCATTAATAAAATACATCCGTTCTTTATTGAAGGTCTCGATATTTGGTCGAATTTCCAGACTGTTACAATTCTTCCCTCCTTATAAAATTTTGTCCTGGAAATTTACAGACTACTAGTACATCCAGCCAAGAAAAAGGGTTACAACCGATTAATCAAACATATGGGGATACTTCCCCTTCATTTCGACTTCACTTTTCTACGTGGCTCCCTCAGTCCCGTGATACTCCTAGATCACCTTGACTAGTGGAACTGTCTTTCTATGTACGAGACTCGATCATCCACTTCTATGACCTCGTGATCGAGTACATGGCTTGGGTCCGACTCGTACTTTCTTAGCATCGACACATGAAACACATTGTGGACTTGCGACAGGCTTGGTGGCAAGGTAAGACGATAGGCCAGTGTCTTGATTCTCTCTAATGTCTCAAATGGTTCCACAAATTTGGGACTCAGCTTCCCTTTCTTGCCAAATCGAGATAGTCCTCTCATTAGTGACACCGTCAAGAATACGTGGTCTCCAACTTGAAATTCCAATGGCCTACGTCACTTATCTACGTAGCTCTTTTGTCAGCTCTACACATTCCTCAATCTCTTTGATCACTCTAACTGCCTCCACCAACTACTGGACCAACTCCAAATGTTATGCTCCTCTCGCCAACCTCATCCCAGCATACCGGTGTCCTGCATGCCCTTCTATATAAGGCCTCGAAAGGGGTCATCCTGATACTCTGCTGATAACTGTTGTTATAGGTAAACTCCACAAAGTGTAACTTGTCTTCCCATCCACCTTTGAAATCTATCACACAGGCTCTCAGCATATCTTTCAAGGTCTGTATTGTCCTTTTCGACTGCCAATCTATCTGCGGGTGATAGGTCGTACTAAACCTCAATTCTGTCCCTAAAGCACTTTGTCGGCTCTTTTTCTAGAATGTTGCGGTAAAGTGAGGGTCATGGTCCAACGTGACTGTCACAGGCACTCCATTCAGTCGAATGATCCGCCTCACATACAACTCAGCTAGCTTTTCCAAAGCGAAGTCCTTTCGTATTGCAATGAAGTGAGCAAACTTGGTCAACCAGTCGACTATAACCCAAATCAAGTCATTTCCTCTTTGACTCCTTGGCAACCCCGTTACAAAATCCATTGTGATGTGCTCCCACTTCCACTTCGGTATTTCCATCGGCTGCAGCAATCCTCTAGGCTTACAATGCTACGCCTTCACTTGCTGACACGTCAGGCACTTAGCTTCATACTTGGCTACATCTACTTTCATTCCATTCCACCAGTAGTTCTGACGCATGTTCTGATACATTTTCGTACTCCCAGGGTGGATGCTGTAGTTACTGCAGTGAGCTTTAGATAGGATCTCCTCTTTCAATTCCGCATCGTTTGGCACATAAAGACGTCCTTTGAGCTTCAATACTCCATCTCCAGTCAATTGGAACTCAAGCTTTCACTTGGTTGTGTCCATAGATACAATCTTTTGAATATCAAGGTCCGTAAACTGCAATTCTTTAATCCTCGACTGAATCTCTAGTTCAACTCTCAGAGTAGCCATCAGGTTTGAGAGGTTTCTTACCTCGATCTTGAATTCCGAGTCTCTTATCCCTTCTAATAGCGTCCATTCTTTAACTACCATATGCGCGATGCTCGATTTCCGACTCAAGGCATTCGCTACCTTATTCGCTTTCCCAGGGTGATACAGAATGTCGCAGTCGTAATCTTTCAACAACTCAATCTAGCGACGCTGCCTCATATTCAATTCCTTCTGCGAGAACAGATACTTCAGACTCTGATGATCCGTATAAATTTGAAATCTTTCATCCACCAAATAATGCCTCCAAATCTTCAGTGCGAACACTATCGCAGCCAATTCCAAGTCATGCATCGGATAATTCATTTCATGCGGCCTTAGCTGTCGAGATGCACAGGCTACCACTTGTCCATGTTGTATCAAGACACATCCTAATCCTCTTAACGATGCGTCACTGTAGATCTTAAATCCTCCAGGTTCTGATGGGATTGTTAACACTAGTGCAGTAGTTAATATGCTCTAAAGCTCTTGGAAACTTTCTTCACATTTATCCGTCCATTTAAACTTTAACTCCTTTTTCAGCAAGTGAGTCAACGGAGCAACTATCATGGAGAACCTTTCCACAAAGCATCTATAGTAACCAGCTAATCCAAGAAAGCTTCACACCTCAGCCACGGTCGTAGGTCTTGGCCACTTCTTTACGGCCTCAATCTTCATCGAATCTACTGATATTTCTTCGCCAGAGACTATATGTCCAAGGAACGCCACTCTATTCAACTAGAACTTGCACTTACTGAACTTGGCGTACAAAGAATGTTCTCTTAGGGTTTGTAGAATAGTCTCCAAATGTCTTTCATGGTCCTTAGAGCTCCTCGAGTACATCAAGATATCATCGATGAATACTATCACGAACTGGTCCAGGAACTCTTTAAACACCCGATTTATCATGTCCATAAACGCAGCTGGGGCATTTGTCAAACCGAACGGCATAACCATAAACTCATAATGCCCATACCTTGCTCTAAAAGTTGTCTTTGGGATATCTTCCTTTCGGATCCTCAGCTGATGATAGTCTATCCTTAGGTTTATCTTTGAGAACATCGATACTTCTTGCAGCTGGTCGAATATATCATCTATCCTCAGCAGCGGGCACTTATTCTTGATGGTCACCTGATTCAGCTATTTGTAATCGATACACAACCTCAACCATCTATCCTTCTTCCTAACAAACATCAACGGAGCTCCCCATAACGAAGCACTAGGGTGGATAAATCCTTTATCCAGCAACTCCTGCATTTGCATTTTTAGCTCCGACAGTGCCATCCTATATGGTACCTTCGAATCGGTTTTGTCCCAGGGGCCAACTCAATTACAAACACTACATCTTGCTTTGGTAGCAAGCTAGACAACTCCTAAGGGAAGACATTTGGAAAATCTACTAGTACAGGTACTTCCTTTAATTTTACCTCCTGAACAGACGAATATGCCACTGACGCAAAAAATCCCTGACAACCTTCGTCCAACAGCCTAGTCGCTTCTAGCGACGAAATCTAAGGGATTGAGATTTCTCCTCGGTTCCCCAGAAACTCATATCTAGGGTGACCCACTGGATTAAGTTAGATCACCCTTCTGCCACAATTAATAACGGCCCAATGTCTAACTAACCAATCTATACCCACAATCACATTAAAGTCAAACATTGGTAAGACAACCAAATCAATTAATTCCTCTCTATCACCTAGGGCTATCTTATACCCCTGACACTCTAACGAGACAATCACTTTATCCTTTAATGGGGTAGCCACATGCAAAATAACATCTAACGGCTTAACATTCATTCCAGACAACGCAACAAATTGTTCAGACACAAACGAGTGCGACGCTCCAGGATCAAACAATGCATACGTAGTATGACCACGGAGAGAGATGGTACTTGTGATCTAGGTAGCACGGACACGGACACGACACGCGACACGCGACACGACACGACACGCCGACACGTCATTTTTAAAAAATAGAAAATTTCGACACGTTGGGACACGTTAGATAATAAATTTATATTATATATATACATTTTAAATTATCATTTTTGTGATTATTTCAAGCAAATTAATTTGATTCAAATTTACAAATAAATAAATAACTAAAAAATCATAGAATTAGTCCCATATAAATGGTGAGAGACAGAGACAAAAGCAAAATGACTTGATTCATGAGTCCCACATTGATTGTGAGGGAGAGTGACAAATATGAAGTCTCTTTAAAAAGCTAAGGATGAGACTTGGAGGCTTATAAGTTAAAGAAAAGAGTCCCACATTGGTTGCCTAGTGAAGATAACAAGTAAGATGTCTCTTTAAGATGAAGTCTCTACATTGAGACTTACAAGTATCTCATCTTGGCTTTTTGGCTAAGATGAAATCTATACTTTTCTTAGTAATTTGGCTAAGATTAAGTATGTAATTATATTATTAATTTTTTTTAAAAAAGCTTTTTAAGATGCCCGATAAGCGTGTCCTTTGCGTGTCGGCCGCGTTGACCGCGTGTCGGACACGTGTCCGAACGTGTCGGCCGCGTGTCGCACGCCGACACGTGTCCGACACGGATACGCCCCCCTTTGAGGTGTGTCCGTGCTTCTTAGCTTGTGATCACCCCTTGCGCTACCTTGGCCTCCTTACGTGTTACTGCGTAGACTCTTCCTTGAGTTGGTGGGCGATTCAGATTTCCTTGAGAAGCGGCCATGGTCTGGGGTCGCTATTGCTGGAACTGCGGTGTTGGGGCTCTCTTCGGACAGGACCTCAATTGATGCCCCATTTGCCTACATCCAAAACAAGCTCCTGTCTTCCTTAGGTAGAGGTTAGCTTCATGCTTCCTCCCATAGTCAAGACAAGCAGATGACCTCGGCTTCCCCAAGGTCCTACGAGCAGGCGGGACAAACCTTTTTGTGGAGCATTAGCCTCTTGCTAAAGTTCCTATTGTCCTTCCTAGGCATGAACCGCGATCTAAAGGCGATACCCCTTTCACTCAGATCTCGCTCGATTGCTTGCGCTCGCTCATGCATCTCATTATAGTTTCTGAGCCCCAAAGCAATTAGCCGACTCTTCAGTTTTGGTTTCAGACCTTCTCGGAATCTCCTTGCTTTGTCCTACTGGTTCTCAATCATCCTAGGAGTAAACTTGGTCAGCTGTACCCTGCAACTGGTACACCGCTAATGCCACCTTCTGCTCATCTTAGCAACCCAACAGAGCGAATACCTTCTCTAGCTTCCCAATCCAGATAGATGCTACCTTAGGACCACTACTCCTGTCAAACTCTAACGGCTTTAGCTTCAGAAATTGCTCAACCAGTTGGTACATTTGACGCTCCCCATTCCCAACTCCATGGTAACCATTTGATGCAGCCACTGTTGCCTCAGCTGCTTAGGCGACAGAGATAGCTCTTTCCTGGGCCTGCCTGCCCATAAGGTTACCAATCTCTTCTAACGGCCTCAGAACTTCATCAATCCTAGGGTCCCATCTAGAGGCAGGAATATGCGAACTCGACGAGGTTGCGCCAGACCTTCTACCCCTATTGCTCATCCTCCCAGATCTCACTTACCTAAGCCTATTATAATTCCATTCTGGAATTAGAGACCTAAGCCACTACTCAAGGCTTATTATAGCAGTTCTACCAACGCACATGACTAGAACTATCAACCAGCAGTCACTAACGTCTTACAGATAAGGTCTAGACTCTTAGCTCGGGTCCAGACGCATCTGTAAATTAGTAAACTCACAGCATAAGATCGAAAGAAGATCGAGCTCAAACAACACAATGTAGCAACCACAAGCACCAATCAATTCATATGATCGTGCCCTTCCTAAGCCAAAGCTTAGGGTCCATCTACCTAACTACCCCATAATCATCAGCCTTATCACTTCAAACCTCGATTAGTCTCAGATCGAGCTGACCTTACCCTAATACCACTTCAAACGGGGATGTCACGTCTCGAACCCTACGAGCTCGCGATATCCTACGAAACCGCGTTCGTCTGACCAATGAGAACGGTGACCCAGGATGCGCCGCGGCCAAACGACGCACACCAAAACATACCAGCGAAGGCACTACTCAAACCCAGACAAGCACACAAGAAAATGGGGGTAGGGGAGAGAAGGCACACAAACATAAACGACAACTGCCAATACATATATATACACAACTAACTAGCATTAGGAATACAAGGTCATCAAAAGAATACATCACTCGGCTAGTCTTACGCTCCAAAATATACATCAACCTAGAAGCCTACTTCTGATCAATGTCACTCTTGTCTGACGGCCAAAGCAACTCCTTGGGGTCAGACTTCTCCTCGTACTCAGGAGATGAAGGCTCAATATCCATGGGATTGCCCTCATCGTGGCCATCAACCTCCACTTATCCCTCTAAAGGCAGCTACTCACTCGAGTCAAGGTCGATGACCTCTCCACCAAAAATCACAGGGCAAGTAAGGTACGGATCGCCAAACTCCTCGATCAGCACGTCCAAACCGCGCAACGGACCCCTAAACTCTAGACCCCTCTTGATCATCCATGCCTCATACTTATAGGGTATCAAAAGCGGTCCTCCATCGTCTACCCACACAATAGTAACATGCATGGCCCATATCACACCATCCGCATCCGCAAAATACTTCACATCATAATCGACCTCGACTAGGAGACCAAAATGAAACGGGGGAATACTCATCGCTAAGGTTGATGGTCTAAAAAAAGTGGTAAATAATGCCGGTGAGTCGAGGACTCAGTAAGCTCTTCACTAAGCCTAGCGTAAGATGACGTGTGCTTACAGGTTCGGCCATAACATGCAATTCTAAGGTAGACCAACTCCCTCTGCCAAACTACACCAATAATGTCATAACAGAGCTTAATCGAGCATAAGTCGAAACGGTCAAGTGGACATGCGATTAATGAGGCAGTCATACATATTAGGAATAAACACTAATGCATGCCATGTATCAATGCTGAATGCTTGGTATCAAAATACCACTCCACCTGTGTCAAACGCATCAGGTCTGACCCGCATATTGTATACCTCAAGTCAACACCTTATCCCTCCAGCTACTTCGCGTCAACTGCATCAGGGCGCATCTACCTTATCTCGCCGTTCGTCTCGTGTCATATAGGCACCTCAGGACTCTTCTTATCTCTCTGCTTTCCCCACGTAAACATGTATCATAGCCATCATCACCCTTATCTCGCCACTTATGCGATGCCACATGCCTCAATTCATTCATCACATATACCACACAGTAACAATACCAAAGTATTGGCATCAGGCATGATAATTTACATTTCAGATCAATTTATGGAATATGAGCGCACAACGTGGCATACAAGAAAAAAAGTCATGAGACATAATTCTTCTAATACTAATCTTGATTGAACATGGATCAAACTACCGAATTCATCTAAATATTCATATTTACCAACCACAAGGTCTAATATGCTCATTTTAATCTAAAAATGCATCAACGGACTTCCAACTCACACTATCGCCCATAGTTACACCGGAAATACCTCGTGAATAGTAAAATACTCGCCATGAACATTATTTAACTAGTATGAACGGTAACATTCATATTCTCAAACGAAGAGCTCATAAAGCACGTTAATCCTAACTTGTTTATTTAAGCATAAAATAGCCATCCCTCTCACTAATCACCCACATAACTAAATTCACTCATTAAACCATCTCAAATCAGTTTGTGAATAGTAACTCGATGACATGAACAATACCTACGAACCCACAAATCAGTCCACTCAACCTACTGGAACAAGTTTAGCTACGAATTCCGATCAAGTTCCAACATTTCTTTAACTAACCAAGTATCCTAGAGTCTAATTTACATGTACGACGTTCCTAGGTCAGGATTAAAGGATTCGCTTACCAAAATGAGCTCGAGAAATGAAGGTGACGACGACGAGGGGTGCGCGGCACACACAGTGGCTAAGAAGCACACAGCGGCCGAGAAGAATCATGGGTGGAGGTGGTTTGATCCCAGCAGCTTGGCGTAGTTCTCATACCTAAAATGGATAAAACAACGGGTTAACGAGGTCTAATAACCCACGAGACGTAACCATGAGGTCGGAAGTTCCTTCAGTGCTAGTCCGGCGGACGACACGGCGAAGGAGGGTGGCGTCGAGCGGACATGCGTGAGATCGAGAGGGAGAGGAGAGAGAGAGAGAGAGAGCTAGAGAGCAAATGAGAGGGAGATGGGGTTAGTTTCGGCCAAAATGAGGAAGAGGGAGGGAGACAGAGAGGGTCTTGATATCATGAAGAAGAGACAAAATGGCTACTATTCATATAAGTATAAGTGTGTGAGATTTGGTGAGGAAGTGGTTGCATGAATTTTTGAGGAGAAATGATGGCTTGGCTTGACATTTGAATGATTGATTGACTCTTGACTTGATTGATAGATGATGTGACACGATGGATTGATGGTGACACGAGCAATTGGATGACCAACAAGACATTTTTCTCAAGTTTCGTGTAAAATGCACTGTTCGAGCTAGAGCACGTACGAACTCGGACGAACTATCTCACTAAACTATCGCGCTCTCACAACCAAAAATATAACCACCAATGATCTAGGGAGTTTGTCGTAAATCGGTAAAAATCTAACTTAACGTCTTGCTTCACAACGTCCCAAATTTGACTAGCCAAACTGACGATCTAACTACTACCGAATGCAAACCTCGACTGTAACATTCATGAGAATTTGATTGTTTGAGATCAGAATTTATTTCGCGGTCAAATTCATTAAATAACGACTTTGTGGAATTCTCAGACCAACATGCGCCTGTTTAGGAGTTACGCGTAATGACTGATCAGGTCCACACACTTTAGAGTCCTATGTAGCCATTTCCCTTCAGTTAGTCATCTCAGATTAGCTAATTCTGAGTGAGATTGGACTAGAGCACATTAATGAAATATATCCGTTCTTTATTAAAAGTTCTGATATTGGGTCAAATTTCCAGACTGTCACAGGTTTCATGTTACGTCAATTTGAACTTGCTCAATCTTTTCAATTGAGACCTTATAATCCTTTGGTTCTGGAACTTACCAACTTATTATTAAAAGGGGAATGGGTAGCGAATTAAATTTTGTGCCAAATACATATGAATATGCAATTTAAATACATGCATGGTACCGCAATTACTAACGGATCCACATACGGTCTCTTACCAAATTTATTGAGTCAAGAAACTTTAAACACTAATCGAGGGTTTCTTCATAATAAAAGAGATTATCAACAACTTGATACGTTACATTACATTTCGCCACAGAATTATGTGCATACAAAGTATGGAAAGATATTATGAGAATGGAAGTGAAAATGTGATTTAATTTATTTTAGGAAATGCAAGAAATTAACTCAAGATAGACATAATAATTTGTTTGTATCTTAGTTTTTTTTTTCAAATATGGATTATAAAATGGAGAGATATTTAGAGATACTATGACATTATGAATTTCGACATTTTTGGGATTTCCATAATGAATGGATATTTCATCATTACGCTTTAGCTAAATTTTACTCAGACCTGATTGTTCTTGAGATGACTAACCAAAGGGGAAAGACTAGCTAGGAAATTCAAGTAAGACTAGCTAGGAAATTCAAGTACGTGGATCTAATTATAGATCGATACGCGTAACTCCTAAAAGCCGCTCATTAGTCCGAGAATTTACTAAAGTCACAATCGATCGAGTTTGGCCATGAAACGAGTCGCGACACTGGGTATCGACATTTCATGGATGTTACTGCTACTGTTTTGGATGTTGCCTCGTCAGGGATTAGCCGTTTTAGGATTCGCTCGGATTCGCCGAAAAATTGACATTTTGGGAAATGGCCTTTTGCCCTCGGGTTGTAGTAGACTCCCTAGGCTGTCAGTAGTGGTGTTTTAAGTTCGATTAGGGTTTGGCCCTCATGTAGCATTGCATTTGGCTTTGTTCGTGCCTAAGTCTCGTTCAGTTCAAAATTCATTGATAGCTGAAAATTGATCACGTTGGGTGTCAAATCTATCGCGCCGGTCGAATCAATCGAACGTTGCGTTAATCTTGTCAATCAAAATCAAAATCAAATTTAGTTAATCACCAATCCCCCATCAATCCATAATTCAAGTGTCACTCAAGTCACTCACATGTCATTCAAGCTACCTAACCCCAACCACTCCACTACCTCACCTTGGATAAAGCTTTAGACCCTCTCTCTCTCCCTCTCATTTGGTGATTGGCCACTCTTCTTACTTCTTCCCTCACTTACGCCATTCTCTCTTCTCCCTCTTCTTTTCTTCTTTTGTTTTGGCGGACCCTTTGCTCCACTGCCGGCCACCGACCAAAACCCCTCAACCTCAGTTACATTTGGACATCCTTTCCTTTTTCCGTGGTAGCCCGAAATCTCGCCGTTCAGCCCATCCGACCCTTCGACACCACTGCCTTCTCTTCTTTCTTTCTGCCGGCCGTCGTTTCCTTCGCCACCGTCTAGTCACCGTCGGCTTCTCACCACTAAGGAGGACCTTTGGCGACCCCTCACCACTATCATCCACCTTTACCTTTGGTCGCGAGACCTTGGAGTAGTCCTGACCAGTCGCTACCCTTCTTTCGTGAAGCCTCGCCGGCTAGCCTCTTCGCCGCCACCGTCCAGCCCTCTCGAGCACTGTCTTAACATTGTTTTGAGGTGAGCCAACTCTCTAAACCTTGAGTAGGCCTAGATATAATGCTAGATTGGCTTATAAACGGACGTAGGCTCGGTTTAGAGTATCCTTGGTGGGCGAAATGGGTTCGCCAGAAAAATGCACTATCCACGTCACCCGTGCACTATTCACGATGGTAGTGGGCTATTTGTGGTTGTTGGAACACGTATGATGATGTTTAGGAGCAGTATGGTAGAGTTCGGATAGGTTTAAATAGAATTATCACCGAAAAAATACATGTGTACACTATTCACATCGAAAAATACTATTCATGATCAGAAGTTACTGTTCATTGGCTGAAAACATTGTTCACCAGCAAGTTCATGTGTGTTTGTACCATGTTTGAGGGATTCGAGGGTTGGAATAGATGTTTAAACGCCCAGAAGCTTAAGTCGATAATTGTGGTGGACTTTAGTGTTAAATTGAGCAGGCCATAACTTATGGTATTTGTGTGCGAAATGTAAAAGTTAGATGTCGTGATTGACTGCTCATTATTTCAATGCCTGTTTACCGAGTTGTCGCCATGCGAGTAGGGCTGGCTATGTGCGATAATTCATGTGATTGTGGAATGTGTGCAATGACATAGGATAGCGCATGATTTATAATATGATTACTGGCATTGAGCATTTATCGATATCTTGATGCGTTTTAACGCGGGGAGTGGGTTGGTCCTAATGGATTTTACGTGGGGTGTCAGAGGCATAAAGTTCGTTACGATGAACTGTCCTAATGCGTGTTACACAGGAAATTGGAGAAATAATGATGTAAATTATGTGTCCTAATATGTTTGATGCAGGATAGCTGGAGAGATAAGGGTGTTAACCTGATGCATTTTTATGCGAGTTGAGGCACATACCTGATGTGTTATTATATGGGTCGAGCTAAAACGGAACTTGTATTCATGACGTGTGTGATAATGACACCTGTGAATTTGACCTGAGATGTGTTTACGCGGGTCGTGTTGGCTATCGTGTGAATTTATCATGTTTGCTAGACCGTCGCATGTAATTGGTTTATCTGACTTTGAGTGGGATTATATTGCATGTTTAAGATTGATTTGGATTATGTCTGGTCCTAAGCAAGGTTTAGAGTGTGAGCTTGCTGAGATATAAATCTCATAGTTATCGTAAAACCCTCTTTACTGACCCTCGACGGTGAGGATGAACATTCCCTTGTTCCGCCATGGGATGCCGGTAGAGGTTGAGACTAACGTGACTGAGTACCCTGCAGTGGATATAGTTGTATATAAGAAGTATTTCCGTATGGTTTGGGTATACGCTGGAGACGAGTTTTTGGTGCCACATCTTTATGAGGCGTGGATGTGTAGGAGGGGACTTGTGTTCGTGGGACCGCTGTGGAGTTTTGATGTCCCAATTCATGAGTTAGACAAGATGGGTCTGTTAACCACCATTACCCTTGGTGGCGAGGTGGAGAGCCCGTATGCAGCCTCGAAGCATTCAGCTAGCAGTTGGCCTATGGAGATAGAGGCTGCAGATAAGGAGGACCCAATGGATAGCGACCCTCTGACACCTGTGGAGTCTAACCCAGAGGAGATTCCACTGTCTAACCTAAGTGATATGACTAACGAGTAGGTTATATGGCTCCCGTTTCCCCTTTTTGTAGCCCTTGTATTGGGAAGCTTGCTTAGACGTCGACTTAGTCCCTTTTTGTATGATGGTTGACTTATAGTGGGATTTTGTAATAATCCCCTTTTGGTTGTATTGAACTGTTTGGCATGTATTTGTATTTGTGACGTTATATGTATGTATGGGTTGTGCATTCGCTTCCACTAGCGTTAGTTCCTCTGATGGTCGTTTGGTCCGCAACGAGTACTGGGTGTTGCTTCTTCTTCTCATAATCGATTGACGTGAAGGAAGGGATGTTGCGCACTTGTAGGATTCGAGTCATGACAGATACATACTAATGGAATTTCCATAATTAATAAACCTTAGGAACGGAAATCAATTTAAGCATTTCCACATGTAATAACTTAAAGGCGAGCATAATATTTGAACTATTAACGCAAGCTCTTGTGCCCCATTTCTCCCTCCATTCTCTTCTTCTTTTGCTTCTCTCGCAGAATCCAAGATGGAGTGGGAAGTTTACTATAAAGATAACTTGTTGTTCAAGAAGATGAACATGGATAAAGACACTGCGTATCAAGCCACTGCAATAATCGGTCAAGATGGTAAAGTTTGGGCCCAAACCTCCAACTTTCCTTAGGTTCATCCTCTCATTCACCTTCTTCAATTTTACCTTCTTTTTTTTTTTCTAGTTGTGAATTCTCATGTTGCGGTGCACTAACTAGTCACTTCTTCAATTTGGTTTTTGTTTTATCATGAGCATCGCGTAACTTAAAATGGCATTCTAGTAAGTGATTTGATTAAATGGGTGCGAATCATGATTGCTCATCTTTCAATCGATAATCTTCTTTGTTATTAGTTGGATGTAAGCGATTTGATTAAAATTGGATGGTATTGAGAATCATGATTACAGGACACGGATTTACCGTTCTGCAGGTTAAGGCGGAAGAGAGAAACACAATCTTGCGTGAATTTGATGAACCTGAGATGCTCACTATGATGGGACTCTACGTTGGCGACACCAAGTATGTGGTCGTCGGAGTTGAATCAGGTGATGTTATTCGGGTAAGCAAGGTAATAAGTTTGTCAGCACTCACCATTTTTTTTTGTCATATGTAACATTCTTGTTTGGCCGGTATGTTTCCCGGATGCAATATCCACTTATACACCCATCAAACAGCTATCCACATATGCTCGATCGAAACAATAGCCGCTACCCAACTTTAAAAGAAACGTACATTCCACTTGAACATACCTAAAAGGAGAAATGCCATTTAGAGAACAAATAAGTTCTTTTTGGGTACATTTGTTTGGTTGGTTAAGTAGCAATGACATTGGACATAAGTGGCTGTACTTGTGATTATAGGTTTTACTTATAGAGTATAATAGAATCCATGTCAACTTTGACTTTTCTTTGCATGCTATGAAAAGCTAGTTTCATTAACTACTTTGTCTCGAAGAGCTTGTGGTAAGAAGTGTAAATAATTTTGCATTTTGCAATTGCCCTGTAGGACATATACTTCTAGTAATCGATGGCTTCTCTCCTATAATTTAGTTTGTTCTTATTTGATTTTAGCTGCGTAACGCTGTGACCATCAAGAAGACAAGTGTGGCCTTGGTTATTGACATATATTACAGAATCGGGCCTTATAATATGTGCAATGCGATCATGGAGAGGGTGGGTGATGACTTAATCAAGCGGGGTTACTAGGCAAGTCACGATCGCATCATTCCTTCCTATGCGGAATCTCTGCGTTGTCTGGATGCAAGTATCTAGATAAGATCGGGATTGTTGGATTTGATGCAGTTTTTCATTAGATGCCATGGAAATCTCGAGTGTAAGAAAGGTTATTTGGTTTATAAATGGAAAACAATGTTAAGAGTGAGTGACAAATAATTGTATTGCCATGATTTAGAGACGTGATTGAAGTGATAGTGCATAATCTTTTTGTGGGAATCCTTAATGTGCAAAAAGCTATGATTAGTTTCAGAACATCATGAAGAACTTATGTAGTATTCTACATGTTATTATTTTCTTTTGGAAAGGTTAGAAATGAACACATTCTTAAAGGACAGGTGCTTTATGGTGAGTTCATTTTTGTTGTTGTTTATGCATTACGTTGTCTTGACAAAGGGTTATGAATTGGAGTAATTTGTAACTAGGTTTTAGGTGTTTTTCTTCAATCCCTGTATACTTATCTTGTAATAACTCTTATGGTTATGGGTTAGCTTGGCATCATCAACTCATTGAGAACATTGCTGAAGCAAGTAGGAGAAGTCATCGATAAAGAATTCTATCTATCAAAGCACCTTTTGAGAACATTATTCAAGACAGACAACAATGAGCACCCCTGATGAAGGCTGTCACCTAAAGGCCTTCCCCTAGGTCAACCACAAACATACAAAAATATAGAGCACCTCAACTTTTGTATTGAAAATTTCCATCTTCTTTAAGGACCGAAAAGGATTTTCTTCCATCTTCTTCATCACATTCACCATGAATAATCCCAAGGCATAAATAGGCTCACCATGTGATAAGAAGACATCTAAATACAACTCCAAATCACAGAAAATCACTTTCGATTCCATATGCTGTAACAAAAAAAAAATACAATAAACAAGGAAAACAGGTCAAGAAGCTGAAGAGGAAGGACCGTGCATCATGATCAGATGAATGAAAGAAATAAAGGTAAAACAAAGCATTTTCATGATCATCCGAAAACTCGCCCACTCGATCTTTGTCCTTAAATAGAAGGAACTCGAATCGGCATTTTTTGCATTTTGTTGGTAAAAAAAATCTGTAAACGAAATTCTAAGGTTTGTATAAAAAGAGACCAAAGCAAGGGCGTCCAAACAAAGGAGATCCCAAAGTGGTTGAGGTGGTTTAAATCCCTAATAAGCAGGGATACTATTTAGGCGGTGAGACTTAGCAAGCCAATATGCTACCAAGTTTGTAGAATGGCTGTAGTAAACCACCAACACATTAGTATTTAGGGCCAGCAATTGTTGGGCTTCAAGTAAAATGACTTCAAATTCCCACCCCAGGACTGTTTCTCCGTTGACTTCCGCAACCAAAGTACAATAGTCACACTCAATAATCACTTTCCTCTCATCTTCACGCTTTTCCTTCAGATGCACCCGATCTAGAAGATTTAGAGCTTCTAGTAGTGCTTACGCTTTAGCTTGAAAAGGCGAGCAAGCTAGGATCATTTTCACGAATCCGTCCAAGAGAGATCCGTTGGAGTCTCGCAGCATATCGACGGCGGCACTAACACTCGGGATGCCACCAACAAAGCATCTATGTTAAACTTCAAGTCAGATCTCATCGGGGGGGGGTCCATTTTTGTGGAGGGGCTAATCTAATTTTAGTAAATCTTCGATCTTTGCCATTTAACTTTCTGTAGCTTCGCACAATACCATCTGCTTCGTAGATCAACATGTCTGAACATGGTTTTTTTCTCCTAAAAATCATGTTGTTTCATGCCTTCTAGATGCACTAGAGGAGTGCTGTTGTACTATCAAAGAAAAGAGACATCGTAGGGTTCTCGATCTGTGCTTGTAGCCAAGTTTCGATCCTTATACTGTTTGAAGGGGAGATAAGAGCCGAGAGCCTCTAATCATTCCAGATCTGTTCGGTCCAAGGGCAGGAAAGAAATAAATGTTCAATGGTTTTCACCTGAGAGTCGCACAATGAGTAGAAAGGATGAGGTATTATTTTCCTTCCAAATAGATTTTCTTTGGTAGGTCGAGCATTTTAACACATTTTCTAAGTAAAAATGTGAACTTTTGGTGGGATTTGAGCTTTCCGAATTATGTTCCACAATTTGCTAGTAGGCTGCAAGGATGTCGAGGCTTGTTCAGTGCTTGGTTGCTGGTTTTTTTCTCTGCTTGTGTTATATGCACTCCGTACTATAAAGGCTCAGGAGGTTCTAACTGTCCAAACTAGAGGGATAATAGGGATTGATAGGATTTCCTCTGATAGTTGCTTGTCAAAAATGTTCCTGATGATGTGTTCATCCCACTTTACATCCTTAGAAATCAACTTTGATACATTCCGCAGTTCATTCTTATTCGCTGGACCACCAATCACTCCTTTATTAAGCTAACGATCTTCTCTTATGTTAATATTTCTCCATTCTCGATTAATCGCCTAACTAACTCTGCAATAACTTCCCTCCCATGTAAAATGTTTTGCCATCCCCAGAAAGGTCTAGTGCCCCTGGTCGCTTTTAAGAAGTTCCCTCTTGGGAAATACATTTCTTTCAAGATCTTGCCCCATAAAGAGTTACGATTCTGAGAAAGCCTCAAAGCTTGCTTTTCTAGTAAAGTTTTGTTGAAAGTGATGAGGTCTTTAAATTCGAGACCCCCTTTAGCCTTTCTAGTTTTCAAAATCTCCCAGTTTCGCCAATGCAATCCAGAGCCAGTTTCGTTATTTTTCCACCAAAAGGCCGCTATCCTCTTTTCAATAGCTCTACAGGTTGAAACTAGTATTTTGAAAATCGACATAGCATATTGAAGGATAGCCTATACCATTGTTTTTAGCAGAACTTCCTTTTCAACCTTTAAAATTAGGTTTTCTTTCCACTCTTAAAATTTCATGTTGACTCTAGCATTGATTCACGAGAACATTTGTTTCTTTGACTCCCTCCAATCAGATGGTAACCTTAGATATCTCTCTATTTTTTTTCAATCACTAGAACCCGCAAGAAGCCTACTAGATTCTCTTGAAGCTATTTAGGACAATTTTCTCCCCATAAATAGCCTTGATTTGTCTAGATTTATTTCTTGGCCTAACATTCTATTAAGTTCCCTTCAAGAAAGAAAATAGAGTCATCTGCAAAGAGTAAATGGGTAAGAGTAGGACAAGACCTGTTTAACTTTATGCCATTTATTGTTTCATCATTCAATGCCTTCCTCATAAGCATCGACAGTGTATTTACCATAAGGATGAATAAGTATGGAGATAAAGGGTCTCCTTGTCAAATCCCTTTTGGTGGCTGAAAATAAGACATGGGTTCTCCATTAAATTTCACACTTACGATTGCTGAAGTTACACAAATTATAACCCTTTCCACCCACATCGCACAGAAACACATTTTCACTAGACATGCTTCCAGAAAATCCCATTCCACCCTATCATATGCTTTCTTCATATCTAGCTTTAACACTGTTTGAAATATTTTCTTTCTCTTTCTTACTCTTATTTGGTGTAAGACCTCTTGAACAATAACGATATTATCCAATATTTGCCTCCCTCCCACAAACGTGCTTTACTCCTTTGCAATAATGTCGGGTAGCCAGTATTTAATTCTATTTGCCAATATCTATGAGATGATTCTATGGGCAACGTTACATAAGCTTATCAGCCTGAACTGATATAGGCTTTCAGGGGTCTTAACTTTTGGGGATCATAGTGATATATGTCCTATTCAATTCAGTGTTCATGCTTCCTATTTAAAAAAATGTTTTGATTCCCTCTAATAACCCCATCTTGATGCTCTCCCGGGCTTTTTGATAAAATAATCCATTCAGTCCATCTGGACCAGGGACATTAAAAGGATCCATTGTAAATACAGCCTGGTGTATTTTTGTAAGTGTAACTTCAGCCGATAAATCTGTGTTCATCCCCTCTGTCACCATGGTTAGGCATTGGTGAAGCAATGGGTGAAAATTTCATTACCCGGTTGATTTGTATAGGTCCTCAAAGAACTCTAATGTCATCTTTTTCAAAGTTTTCTTATCTTTAACACATATATTCTGATTAGTTCACTTCAGCATGGATATCTTGTTTCGCTGCCTTCTCTGTATTGTGGTAGCATGAAAAAATATCTTATTTTTGTCCCCCCATTGCAACCAGTTGATTCTCGATCTTAGACCCAATACATTTCCTCTCTTCTTCATATGTTTTCAATTTGGTTCAATATATTTTCTCGACTGCAATTGTTTCGATTTACATTTCTGTCATTTATCACCTTTTCTAACTCCTCTTTTAACAGCTTGATTTTAGAAATGTTATTTGAGAACTTCCGTTTACTCCACTTCTTAAGGGTTCCTGTTACTTTCTTAATTGTCCATACCAAATCATCACCATTGCTCTTAGATTCTTCCCAAATCTCTTTAACTAAATTCCCACGCTCCTCATTTTCCAGCCAAAAAGCTTCGAATATGAAAATCTTCTTTCTTTTAACCTTTTTGGCCATCAAGGATAATAAATTTGGGCTATGGTCTGAACCTATTGCTGGTAAAGCAAAAGATTCGGCTTGTGGAAAGGATACTCTCCAATTCAGATCACACACAACCCTATCAAGCGTTTTTTTTAAAAACTAGATTTCCATCTTTTCTATTATTTGACCTAGTAAAGGCACATCCCTTACTCTCAAGATCCATCATCCCACAACTATTTAAGAGCTCGCTGAAACTCTGCATTCTATAGTTATCTGACTCTCTTCGTCTCACCTTTTACCAGTGGTATAATGTTTCATTAAAATCCTCGATCCAAATCCATGGGAGATTACTCCACTCTTTAATCATCTTAAGCCTCTCCCATGTTCTCAATCTCTGCTGGTATGATGCTAGTGCGTAAATGAAAGTCATTTGAAAAACAAACCCTTCAGCTGGATCATTATACTGGACATCAATATACTCCTCATTAGCTGCCAACATCTGAACCCCTATTTCTTCTTCCATAACAAAGCCAGATTGCCACCCAGTCCTATTGGATTTAGCACCACATGCTTCTGGTACTTGATACCCTGCCTCACCCTCTGGATAACTCTTTCCTAGTTTTTAGTTTCACTAAAGAATATTAAGCTGGGCCTTTCCTAAGCCACTATGCCTTGTAACGCCTGAACTGTCAAAGGTTTGCTCAACCCTTGTTAGTTCCAAGCAAGAATACTCATTTGTAACCCGGTGAATTATTAGGGCTAGCCATCAAAGTCTGTGTATTTGTTTTCTCTACTGAGATAACATGGTTCTTGTTGATACTTGATTTTTAGCAAATTTTATTTTTTAGATAATTTTAAAAAATTCATAAAAATTTATAAAATTGAAAAATCAACTTTGGGGGACCTTGGCCAACCCTAGGAAAAAATTTTGATCGAAAAATAAATTTTCATATTTTCAGTATTTTCCTGCATTTTATTTTTAAAAATTCATAAAAAAATCAAGAAACAAAATGAGAAAATTAAAAAAACAACTTTCAAAGCCTTGGCCAAGCCTAGGCAACCATGTTTTAATAATAAATAATTTTTCATTTTTGTTTTCATATTTTTAAATATTTTTTGGAAAATAGAAAAATATTAAACAATTAATAAAAAAATAGCATTTGAGGACACAAAAATACAAAAAAATAGTCAATATTTTTATTTTAATTTTCTCATCATTTTTCCTAAAGAAAATTTGAAAAAATCAATATGGAACTAGGGTTTACCTTGTTAATCTAATTTTCAGATTTATTTGGAAAAATTCTAGAAAATTCGTTTTGGCTATGTAATTTTCTCTTTCTGCATTTGTGGAGTCAAGTCATCCCCCTCTATTTTCCAAAATTACAATCCCATAAAACATTTACTGAATTGTCCAATTTCGCAAAAAAGGATCAAAACGTAATTTGAAAATTTTCAAATTAGTCCTTAAAAGTGCTTTAAATGAAATTAAAAATTTTTTGAGAACTGAATTAAAAATCAGAGCACGTCACCCTCCAGCTTTTCACATGTTGAATCCGTTGGTGGTGTTAATTTTTGCAAAAAAGGGCATCAAGAGTTTGGACAATCTCGCGCACATAATCAATATTAGCCGCTATCCCCGACGTAACCAAGATTAGCCGGGCCTTTTCACTTCGGTTGCTCGAGTAAAAAATTAAAGCCATCACTTTGGTAATCTTACCAAGCATGAGGTATAACTTTTAAAACTCATTTTTGAAAAGAAGTTCGGGATTGAATCTGAACTAACTTTCGACGTAATCTCACGGCGAACGATAGAACCAAACCACAATACCATCCTAAAACTAGTGGCTCAAGTCCGGCCACAGGATATGTGTGATGTAGTGCTAAAGCGATTAATCATGCACAACAATTAAATGCAAACACCGCTTCAAAAATTCAAAAATTAAATCACAAGTTTCACACACCAAACCTGCAAAACAAAGAGTTAGCCAAACACTCCACTCCTTATAACTCCCATTCTACAAAACCATTTAACACATAAAAATTAGAATCCAACCAATTTTCAAACCAAATGGATTTTCACGAATTGTTTTTTGGCCTAAGTCCACTAAGGCTTTTAAAATTTCGAAAAAAATTCAAATACTCCAATTAGTGCTTTATTCTTTCGAAAATTCCAAAAAAACCAGTCCCCAGTGGAGTCGCCAAGCTGTCACGACCCGAAAAAAATTATTAAATTTAAAATCGGGTGAACGGATTATCAGGTTAATTGACTAACCTAATTGAGACCCTCCCAAGTCCTACCGAATCGTAACTTAAGTTCTTTTCATGCAAAGATTTTTAATTTGGAGTCGTCACTAATCATTTTTGGTAGGTCGATAGAGAAATTAGTGATGGTAACACCTAGATTTAAACTCTCACCATCTTCAAGACTGTCTTTTTTGGAAAAAGGATTCTCTCTTTTTTTATTTTTTTTCTTCTCTCTAATTTCTTTCAATCTCTCAAAATTCTCTCAAATATCCAAAATATTTTCTCAAAAAAAAAATCCTCCCTTCCTTGCTCACTTCTTCCTTCTTTTATAACCCACTCATTTATCTCTCATTCTAATTTTTCCACTAACCCCACTTCATTTTCATCTTCCATTCTCTATCTCTATCTCACATTCTAATCTCTCCACTAACTCTTCTCTATCTTCATATTCTCTTCTTCATATTTATCTCCCATTCTAATTTCTCTATTAACTCTTCTTCATCTCCATCTTCCCTTCTGTATTCTTATCTTATTTTCTCCATCCATTCTTCTCCATCTTTTCTTCTCCATCTTCCCTTCTATATTCTAATTTCTCCACCAACTCTTCTTCATCTCCATCTTCCCTTCTCTATTCTTATCTTATTTTCTCCATCCATTCTTCTCCATCTCCTCTTCACGATCTTCCATTCTCCATCCTAATTTCTCCACTAACTCTTCTTTTTTCTTATTTGCAAAATAATCCCTCAAGAGTTAGGTATTTGCACTCTAGTCCCTGAGATTTTAAGTATTTGCAATTCAGTCCCCAAAAAAATATTTCTTTAAGTCCAAATCTCCTCACGATTTTCGACACACCTCCCCTATGCTTAGTCGAAAGTCACCACATATCAAATTTAAACTCATTTCTTGCTACAGAATTTAATTAAAGCCCTTTCACCAAATTGAATCATTTTGAGTATAATTGGGCCAAGATGAAAATTTAGGATATTACAGAATAATGTCACAACTCCTAAAAGTTAAAAATAAAAATAAATTGACTCAAATTGAATTTTTTTTTATTCGAGATCATGCCCGTGAAGAAATACGCGACCCCGAATTGGATTTTTTTTTAATTTACGATGGCCAACATGAAGGGAAAAACATTGACTATTTTTTATGTATTTTTTTGGCCTCAAACGTTATTATTTATTAAATATTTTCCTAATTTCTAAAAAATATATAAAAAATACAAAAAATTATGAAAAATTATTTTTTGTTCAAAAATGGTTCTCTAGGCTTGGCCAAGGTCTTTAAAGTTGATTTTTCAATTTTATGAATTTTTATGGATTTTCTCTTAATATTCGAAAATAAAAATACCGAAAAATACTGAAAATATGAAAAATAATCTTTTGGTCAAAATTGGTTCCCTAGGCTTAGTTAAGGTCCCCAAAGTTGATTTTTCAATTTTATGAATTTTTATGAATTTTTTTATGAATATATTTTTTAAAAAAAGATGATTAAAAATCAAGTGTCAAGAGCTGCCCCTCTTTGGAAGGAAGCTCGGCAGAGGTTCATTTCAAAGACAAGATGACACCTGAATCCTAATCGACTCATCACAAGGAAAAACTTGTGACACTTGATTTCCAATACCCTCCGTCGCAAGTTCCGATCCAGACCCAGTTTGAGGAGGCTTTCATGCAGTAAGGGAGAGACAAAGATGAGAGTTTACCTGGCACTTATCTGCTCATTGTATGGCGGCTACCTGACACACATGCCGTACTGAAAATGGAGTGAGAACCTAAGAATTCGTTATAAGAAAACCTTAGGGTGGTTGAACTTGGACTCGTATGGTAAGTCAACCCAAGGTAGATTCCTGTATGGTAGGTCACCCTATGGAAATGCCTGTAAGGAGGACTTTGAGCTTGTAGAAAGGACTTGGTGCATGTAAGAAGGACTTTTGGTTGCTTGTAAGAAGGACGTTTGCTTGCTTAAAAGAAGGACTTTGGTGCCTATAAGAAGGACTTTTGGTTGCCTGTAAGAAGGACTTTTAGTTGCCTGTAAGAAGGACTTTTGGTTATGCTTGTAAGAAGGATTTGGTACCTATAAGGACTTTTGTGTACCTGTAAAAAGGACTTTGGGTGTGTAGAAAGGACTTTGGGTGTGCTTGTAAGAAGGACTTGGTGCTTGTAAGAAGGACTTTTGTGTGCCTGTAGAAAGGACTTTGGTTGTGCCTGTAGAAAGGACTTTGGGTGTGCCTGTAAAAAAGACTTGGTGCTATTCTAGGATCTGGAAAGGCCAGGAATCCTGCAGAAACTCAAACCCGATTTAACTTACCTCAAAGAGTACCACTCTGGGATTTGGGAAGGCTAGGAATACTGCAGAAGCTCAAACCCGATTTAACTTATCTCAAAGGGTGCCATTTTGGGATCTGGGAAGGCTAGAAATCCTGCAGAAGTTCAAATCCGATTTAACTTACCTCAAAGGGTGCCATTCTAAGATCTGAGAATACCAGGAGTCTTGTAGAAGCTCAAACCCGATTTATCTTACCTTGAAGGGTTCAGGTTTGAAGATATACCTACTTGAGGATTTGGAAGAAACGACAGGTAGTTTCTTAATAACTAGGTTTGTTCATTCAATAATCGTCAAATGGATTTTGAGACCTTGAAAGGTAACTCGAACATCAAAAATATGTTACCTATCAGGCAGTGTCAGAGGTAACATGCGTAAGCATTCTCATCAATGAGTTCATTTAGTTCATGCAAAACTACTAAGCAAAGTTTGTAATGATTAGAAGTAATCTGTGTAATATCTCATGATGCAATCAATCAAAATGTGTATCATGTATGACTATTCTGTCAAGTTTGCATTGCCAATTCTGTTCAAGGAGGTTATTATCGTATGAATACCTCGAATATAATCTGAATGGGGGACTTCAGTCCAAAAGGGCTTTCTCTCGCTCTCGAGAAGGGTTGTTTATCCTGATTGCAGGATTGAAAAGGAATCGCTCAATCTTACCATCATCGCATTCAGCAAAGGTCTGAGTAATCTCGCAATTGGTACGATCAAGCCGATCTGGAGGTCTTAATTAGGACCGCAATATAGGCTGGGTCAAAGGCTTACCAAAGGAGACTCTTTTGAGTCAAGGTCATTAACAAAAAGTCTTTATCATCTGCTCTGGGTTTACAAGTTAAGAACCTTGCAAAAATGAGAGAAATAGTCTTGCTCGTACCTTTTGGAACGATACTTAAAATCATTCAACACTACGTTAACTCAAGTGCCTTAATCAGACAAGATTTTCATGGGTAACGTAGGTTGGGATTGGGGGACCAGGGAAGTAAAAGGCTTATTTTGGCCCAAAAAATATATGAGGTGGGTTTGACACTGGTGATCATCGCATTTTCGTCAGTCTCGGCCCTCCAGAGTAGTCCTCAAAGAACACCATTGCCGTATGAGATTGGTGCCAACTTCTACTGGTACCATTGTCGCTCCCGAACGGTATAAACGTCAACTGAGTATGTTTTGCAATTTAATTCCTTTGAGGAATTTTCTTTTGTAACCAGATCCTCTTGAGGATTTTACAACATGAGATAATATGTTTTCATTGATTTGAATGGGCATTGACCTTACTTTTAATTGGTGCTTTGCTTTTTCATGCCCGGGATTGACTTTCTTTCCTTTTTGTCTTTCTTTTTTTTTTTGAGTTCTTATGCTTCAAGGTGGGGTTAGCTTCATCTTAGAATGAGCAATGATCACCAACGGGGTTTTAAGAAATGAATATGCATGCTCAATTGGGCGATGCAAAGGATAAAAGTGTATCAGATAGAGAAATGAATGCTTTTCGTCGTCCTAAGACACTTGAAGTATCATGTGAGGTTGAAAATCAAGAAACACTTGAAAATTGATGTTAGTCCGAACAATAAAATTTCTAACCATTTACCTTGTGCTATTTGCTGAGCCTATCTCCATTTGGCCTCGACGTGGGGTTGTTCTTGACAGTGGTCACGAAATGAAATCATCGCTCAACTGGGTTGTCAATGGTTACATGTAGTGTTTAAGATAGAGAAATGAATGCCTCCTTCCTTTCGGTATCGTACCTTTCACGAGAAAATCCATTGGCTTGGTGAATACGGAACCTATTTGGCACACAACTCACTATGGATATGGGACGTGTATGGAAATGGGTTGCCTTTCATCGTCCTGTCATACCCCATTCTACACCTTCGATGCATTATGTGCAGTTTATTCTCCAAGTCAGAATTAGCAAATTAAACATGCAGAAGAGTCATGCATAAATCATGGCATGTGTAAACGCAAATACAGATGTGACTATTTATAGCATCGCGTGTGTCTGAATTTGAATTGCCCCAGGACATGTGAACAAATTGGGGAGCCTACACCTTAAGTCGAAGAATGACTTGTTTCTGGCTTTGCCCTCTCCGTTTCAAATTAAGGTTTGCCATCAATTTGCCCCATTTTGATCAGAATGGATCTCTTCAGATGATTATAATTTTGCCTTCATGGGGTTGTCTTCTTCGACATGTTAGATGTTAGTGTAAACATTTCCTGTCAAAAGAAAAGGAAACATGTTAGACGGTATTGGAAGGGATAAATTGGAAACGATACTGGTTTACCCTTTATCTCGGATGTTTTGCATGATCCCTTCATCAGGTTTACTGGGTCGAGTTTGTCTCCACTTTCGGAGGGCATTTCACCATTAGAGCCAAGGTTGTGGTAGAGTATCGACTTTGGTATTGCTCATCGAGTATTCCTGTTTCCTTCTGCAAAAAGAAATGTGCAAAAGGTTGTATTATTCATTTACAATACTCACAATATTTTCATCCTCGAGGATCGAACTCGGGACGTCTCGAACCATTGTCATTCCCCATGCCATCTGGTCCACAAGACCACAGGCATTCATAGAGGCTCCTCTTAGAGGTTAATTTTCGGATGGCACAGTCTTGTCGTGTTGGGCAATTTTATACCATGATGTTTTTTAAGGCAATTTACAATCCCTGTTAAAAACGGAATAAATTAATTCAAAGCTCGAGATGATTATGGTAAATTGAAACGATACAAAATTACTCTTCTTTGAGACTGCTTGGGCCTTTTATTTGCAATTTCCTTGTTTGAAGCCGTCGATCCTCTGTCGGAGAAACGGATTCACTCAGGCGAGATGGAGTCCTCGTCAAGCCTCTCGATGATGACGTTGACAGTGTCTTTTAGAAACGGATTGGACATATCAAGCTCTGCTGCGCCTTGGATAGCTTCATCTGCTAGCATCTTGGGGCACTCGAAGAAATACTGACCCAGCGAACTCCCGATCGCGTTAATTTTTCCTTTCCAAGCTCTGGAGCCAATGAATGAATTAACTCTGCCTCCTCGACTCCTACGGCCCCTATGATGGCTTCAGCCTTGACGTCCATGACAGCTTCTGGAAGTAAGGCCCTTACTGGATTCACCAGTGTATCCTAAGCATGTTCGGTGCTTGTTGGTGTCCAATTGCAGCGGCGAGCGGATCCCTTGACCATTCTTTTCTAAACCGAGTCCAGGGATAAAACCATATGCCAATAGCATTTTTCTAGGTGCTAGAGTATACTTGGAGGGCGCAGGAGCCCTCTTTTTGGTTCCTGGAGGTGCATGCGTAATTGCTACCAACTCGAGAAAATGACAGCTAGTCTCTTCTTTGCGCTCCAACTCTACATGTGGGACTGCGCTTTTCTGGTATGCGGTGAAGTCCATTTCCCTGTGCACGGTTATTACTTTCCCATTAACCACAAACCGAACCTTCTAGTGCAGACTCGACGGTACTGCTCCTGCAGTGTGGATCCATGGTCTGTCCAATAGAAATCCGAAAGCACTCGGGAGGTCCATGACTTAGAAACCAATGGAGAATTCTACTGGCCCAATTAGGACATCTAGTTCGATTTCACCAACCACATTCTTCCTCATTTTGTCGAAAGCTCTGATTGTGGCATTGGAGGCACGGATGAGCTCCTCATTCACACCTAGGTTCATGAGTGTGGCCAACGGACATATGTTGAATGCTGACCCATTATCAATTAGTACGTGGGAGACTTGCTTGTTGTGGCTCCTCACCGATATGTACAGAGCCTTATTATGGGTCCATTCATCCACAGGAATGTCCTCATCCGAGAAGGATATCTAGTCCTTTAGCAATATGGACCCCATGAAGTCCTCCAGTTGCACCACATTAATAGTCTCCGGTACTTGTACTTCGCTTAGTACTTTCATCAGGGCACTTTTATGCCTTTCCGAATTGATAAAGAGGTCGAGCACTGAAATCTGAGCTGGCAGTTTCCTTAGCTGCTCTATTATTTCAAACTCACTTGTCCTCACGATGGATAACGCCCTCTCTGCGTCCTCTTTTGACACCTCTTTCTTCTCTGATTCACCTTCTCTTAGTGGATAGCACCTGCCAGATCTCATGACGACATCTATCTCACTAGTACTGTAATCCTAAGGGATAGCTCTGGGATCGTAATCCGCTAGTGGAGGGACCTTTATCACAATATTTTCAACTTTTTCATCATGTTGTGCCTTCCTCTGCTCTAGTTTAAGCTTCGTGAGGGAAATCATCGCATGGTCGAGGGAACTACTTTTAACGTTCTCCCTTTTGTCTACCTCATCCAGCTTGATTACAAAGGGAGCCTTTAATCCTATCACAGCGATCAGCTCATCCTTTTCGATGTATTTAGAATGGTAGTCAGAACACCATGCTTCAGGCGACATCCCTAAGGTGGCCATTTTAGCTAAATTTTTCATTTTTTTTCTCTCTCGAGGTTTTCCTATCGACGGGGCATGTAGCGGCTAGATCAAACACCTCTTGCAGCTTCGTAACATCGACCATGAATTCAAACTCGTCAATGTCATTCTTATCCCATATGGCGTTTACCCTCTCGTGATCTGGTAGGGGATTTTGCTGCACATTTGGTTCCGTTTTGTCAAACTCCAATACTCCTCTATCCATCAGCGCCTGCACCATATATTTGAGCATGAGACAGTTATCTGCGTGGTACCTCTTTTCGCCCATGTGATAGGCGCACGACTGGGTCTCGTCAAACCTAGGAAATCTCGGCAGGTTTGGTCTATGTGGCTCTTTGGCGACTAAGCGCCCTTTCAGCAACATTGGTAACAACTTCGATAGGGGACGGGGTAATGGAGTGAAAGACGGTGTGGTTCTTCTCTTAACTTCGAACTTTTCTGGAGCCGATCTGGACGAGCCACCTTGAGTAGGGGTGGATCCTGAAAACTTCTTTGGCCTCGGCGAGTTTGGAACAAAGGCGACTTCGCCTGTATTCTCCCTTTCCCTTTTGGCTAGATAAGGCCATTTAAATGACGGCTCTATTATATGCTTCTCCCTTAAGACCCATTCATGACGTTTTGCCACCCTGATGAGATGCGCGAAAGTTTGACAGCCTGAGCTATTAAGCTTCTCGAAGTACTCGAGCCGTAACGTCTTTAGAAACAGATCTACTAACTCCTCCTCTGGGATGGGTGGCTTGACATGGGTAGCTATCGCTCGCCACCTCTGAGCAAAAGTACGTATAGACTCATTCCTTCCTTTTAGGGTCCTCAACAGGTCTTCCCTAGTAGGCGCTATAGCTGTGTTAAACTTGTATTGGTGAAGGAATTCCTCGGCCAGGTCTTCCCAATTGTCATACTCTTCCATGTCGAGCTTGATAAACCATGCCAGTATAGCGCCAGACAGGCTCTCTTGGAATGTGTTCATCAGCAGTGGGACATAGTCAGAATAATGCGCAATTTTACACAAGTTGTATTTCAAATGAGCCCGAGGACAGCCTGTCCCATCGTATTTTCTCACAAACTCAGGTTCCTTGTACCCAGCTGGAACTTCTATTTTGGCGAACGACGAGATTTTATCGACTTTTCGATCTTTGCCTACTTGTATCCTTGGCTACTAAGACACTCTTCGATCTTTGCCAGCCTCCTTGCGCCTTCCTCAGCTCCAACCACGGGTTTCTCTTTATTTTCCCTTTCTAGGTCAACTACGACCGGTGAAGTCTTAGGGGTGCTTCCTTCTCGGGTTCAGTACTCGTAGTCTGATTGGTATCTGAGCCAGTAGATGTACTGGTATTTGTAAACGGACTGGTCTCTGGTGCACTAAAGGGACTTCCCTTGTGTGGCAGTCATCATCGCATTCATTTCTGCCATCATGGCAGCTATCATGTTTATTTGGTTCTCGAGATTGGCCACCCTAAGGCTCAATTCATCGCGTTCCATTCTTGTCCTAAGACAGGTTCTGATACGGCTACGTAGCACTTCCGTGATCAATGGTACCTGAAAAAAGAATTTATACAAATGAGTATGATGAATGAAAATAGCAAGTCGGTCCATGACAACCCTCTAGACCCAAGAAACAAAGCCAACATGATCAAAAGATTAATTTCAACAAATTTCGATTTCATCAGCTTTTACGAAAAAATTCGTATCAATTCCCACAGAATTCGAAAAAGTACCAAACTTTGCGAGCTGATAATTAAGACAATGATGTACAACTTTTTTTTTTGAGATTGGGAAGATTCCTCATGGATTAGTACAGTTTAATACTTCTTTCTAAAAATTTTCTTCAGAAAACTGATTTGTCCAGTTTTTACTTTGAGGATAAATGGGTCATCAAAAATGTGAATTGATGCCCAAAAATTTTCAGTCCCCCAATCTACAACTTTCATGTTTTGATTTTTCTCAAAAGAGCATGTTTTCTAGTGATAAATGGAGAAACAAAAGTGAAGTTGAGAAAACTCCATAATCCATACAGTTTTTCTTTCACCTTAAATTCGGTAATAAATGGAAAATACATTGAATTGATTCAAAAATTCTTTTGAATGATGAATTAGGGTCTTGTGAACATTTTCTATGAAGATTTTATGGGTCAATTAAAATCATAGAATTTAATAAAAATTATGTAATACCAGAGAGTCAAGTCTAAACAATAACATTTATTACAAAAAAAGCTCATAAAATCACGAAAATACAATTAAACATGGAACAAGAATCCTAAACATGGCAAATCAAGCTATTTTTCTTTTCTTTGTGGCGACGCGATCTATAGGCGAACGGGCCTCCAACTCTTTCCGAAGTTGTGCATTCTCCTTAGCCAAAGTCTCCATTTGTTTCTTCGCCTTTTGCGCCTTCTTTGCATAAGTCTTGATCTCGGCTTGACGGGTGGGCTTCACGATCACCAACGGGAACTTCGGAAGCATGTGAGTTGGTATTACATGGTGTTTAATATACCGTGCCTTCGCATGATAACGTCTTTCCTTTCCCTCGAGCTCCTCCTTGGGTAGTGATAGTGAACAAATCTTGGACTTGAGCCAAGTTTGGTCAAGATGCTTGATTTCGGTTCCATAATTCTTGGCTGCAACGAATTCAACTTGAAAAGTGTTTGGCCTCAAAGGTGGTGGAATATCCTGTAAAACTCCATATTGCCGTACCACACGGAGAGGATGATACTGCGTCATGTCGTTAATACCCAAAAGAAGTATTAGGTCCCGCTCACCATGGTACAAACGAGCCTTAGAGACTTGAAACCATATAGCTTGCCATAGAAAAACCTTGGGACTCAGATCTTTAAATAAATCAATTCACTTGGAATAAGACAACCTAGCAATATTTTTTTGCAACTCTTGAAATTTTGCAATTGGGTTTTTCTCTGGACTTACCCGTGAAATGGTCATTCTTGAGCCGAACTTCGCATAATGAAAGAAAAACCACATTTGCAAAAGTCCAACCGGAGCGTGAAATGTTTTATCCTTGTTTTGTTTAAAACGAGTCAGAGATATAAAAGTCTCGGCCAAAATAGTATTAGTAAAGTTCATTCCACTACAAACTTACCTAGCTATCCAAGCCATTGATGGATTAATAAAATTCTTTTGGAGTGGAAAGATCACAAGTCCGAAGAAAGCTAGAATAAAGATCTTGCTTTGCAAGTGTGAATTGCTCTCATAAAAAAGTTCAATGAGGAATGAGAAAGGGCACATATGATAATTTTCTTTTAAAATTTTCCTCATTTTCTTTTCCCTAATTTTCAAAAACTCAGCAAAAATGACAATTGGATCCATTCCTACACAAGGGCGAATTAAATCAATACTCAAAGGTCTTTCAATGGCAATGCTATACTCTTCCAAAGTCGGAGTGAGCTCGTGCTTACCTAAAATGAAAGTAGCGGTATATGGACACCAAAAATGTGCAAGCGCCTGCATGACCCCAGTCTGTAATTCGATATCCAAAAGTGGCAACATGTGACCCATACGGCTAAGGGCATAGGTCCGTGCATTAATTCTCAAACGCCCTCACATCTGCTTCAGCTCGGCCTTTGAAATGTACACAAAAAGGATATCGATGTGTCCCATTGTCTATGGATCACGCGCCACAATCCTAAGTGTCACGGACCGACCCAAACAATAACATAAGAGAAGATGAAGTTCAGAAGCATACCTTACTGCGGGATAAACAATCACATGGACATGCACATGACTCGTGGGTTAACCCTATTCTAACTATCCTAAAGGCTCACAAATTAAAACGAAAGACTTATGGCAAGGTGACAATCTTGTGCACATAATCAAGATTAGCCGCTATCCCCGACGTAACCAAGATTAGCCGGGCCTTTCCACTTCGGCTGCTCGAGTCAAAAATTAAAACCACTGCTTTGGTAATCTTACCAAGCCTGAGGTATAACTTTTAAAACTCAATTTTGAAAAGAAGTTCGGGATTAAATCTGGACTAACTTTCGACGTGATCTCACGGCGAACGCTAGAACCAAATCACAATACCATCCTAAAACTAGTGGCCTAGGTCCGGCCACAGGATATGTGTGATGTAATGCTAAAGCGATTAATCATACACAACAATTAAATGCAAACACTGCTTCAATAATTCAAAAATTAAATCACAAGTTTCACACACCAAACATGCAAAACAAAGGGTTAGACAAACACTCCACCCCTTATAACTCCCATTCTACAAAACCATTTAACATCTAAAAATTAGAATCCAATCAATTATCAAACCAAATGGATTTTCATGAATTTGTTTTTGGCCTAAGTCCACTAAGGCTTTTAAAATTTTGAAAAAAATTCAAGTACTCCAATTAGTGCTTTATTCTTTCGAAAATTCCAAAAAACCAGTCCCCAGTGGAGTCGCCAAGCTGTCACGACCCGAAAAAATTTATTAAATTTAAAATCAGTTGAACGGATTATCAAGTTAATTGACTAACCTAATTTAAACTCTCCCAAGTCTTACCGAATCGCAACTTAAGTTCTTTTCATGCAGAGATTTTTAATTTGGAGTCGCCACTAATCATTTTTTATTACGCTAGATCATTCTAACGCCCTTCTGGTACCATTTTATTTCATGAAAACTCATTTGGAATGATTGGGAAGAAATTTGGGTCAAACTGACTAGAAGAGTAAAATGATCATTTCTCAAGGATCGGGAGGTGGAAACATCAAAAATAGGATTGGCCAGTCGAAAAAAAAAATTTAGTTGGATACGTGTAAATTAATTACAACACAAATACGAATGCGACATGTGGATATGGAGACATACGAGTACGACATGATATAATCGAAATTTAAATAAATTCATTTGGGTAAGGAAATTCTCGAAGATTTAATGGCTAGGATTATTACCTGATTTGACAGATTTGATTGTCGAGTTCGGACCTCGTCTCACCTTATGGATCAAGATTACGGCTCGAACGATGGGGATGAACTCGTGACTTGTATTGATCGATAGAGAAATCAGTGATGGTAACACTTAGATTTAAACTCTCACCATCTTCAAGACTCTCTTTTTTGGAAAAAAGGATTCTCTCTTTTTTTTTTTCTTCTCTCTAATTTCTTTTAATCTCTCAAAACTCTCTCAAACATCCAAAATATTTTCTTAAAAAAAAAAATCCTCCTCCCTCCCTTGCTCACTTCTTCCTTCTTTTATAACCCACTCATTTATCTCTCATTCTAATTTTTCCACTGACTCCACTTCATTTTCATCTTCCATTCTCTATCTCTATCTCACATTCTAATCTCTCCACTAACTCTTCTCTATCTTCATCTTCCCTTTTTATATTTATCTCCCATTCTAATTTCTCCACTAACTCTTTTTCATCTCCATCTTCCATTCTTTATTCTTATCTTATTTTCTCCATCCATTCTTCTCCATCTTCTCTTCTCCATCTCCTCTTCTCCATCTTCCCTTCTATATTATAATTTCTCCACTAATTCTTCTTCATCTCCATCTTCCCTTCTCTATTCTTATCTTATTTTCTCCATCCATTCTTCTCTATCTTCTCTTCTCTATCTCCTCTTCTTCATCTTCCCTTCTCCATCCTAATTTCTCCACTAACTCTTCTTTTTCTTATTTACAAAATAATCCCTCAAGAGTTAGGTATTTGCACTCTAGTCCCTGAGATTTTAAGTATTTACAATTCAGTCCCAAAAAAAATATTTCTTTAAGTCCAAATCTCCTCACGATTTTTGACACACCTCCCCTATGCTTAGTCGAAATTCACCACATATCAAATTTAAACTCATTTCTTACTGCAGAATTTAATTAAAGCCCTTTCGCAAAATTGAGCTATTCTGAGTATAATTGGGCCAAGATGAAAATTTAGGATATTAGAGAATAATGTCACAACTCCTAAAAGTTAAAAATGAAAATAAATTGACTCAAATTGAAAGTTTTTTTTATTCGAGATCATGCCCGTGAAGAAATACACAACCCCAAATTGGATTGTTTTTAATTTGCGATGACCAACATGAAAAGAAAAACATTGACTATTTTTATGTATTTTTGTGGCCTCAAATGTTATTATTTATTAAATATTTTCCGAATTTCTAAAAAATATATAAAAAATACAAAAAATTATGAAAAATTATTTTTTGTTCAAAAATGGTTCTCTAGGCTTGGCCAAGGTCTCCAAAGTTGATTTTTCAATTTTATAAATGTTTATGGATTTTCTATTAATATTCAAAAATAAAAATACCGAAAAAATACAGAAAATATGAAAAATCATTTTTTGGTCAAAATTGGTTCCCTAGGCTTGGCCAAGGTCCCCAAAGTTAATTTTTCAATTTTATGAATTTTTATGAATGTTTTTTAATTTTTATTTTTAAAAAGATGATTAAAAATCTGGTGTCAACAACCCTCACCTAGGATTCAAAGAACGAAGGTTCCCGTGTGCAAAATTTGTTTTTTGGGAGGAGGTATTTAATCAAACTAGAAGATTATTAGAGGGGGAGTTCATTTTTGGCAAGAGACAATAACAGAACAGGGAGAGAGTAAGGAAAAGGGAAAAAAGAGGCCGCGAGGAATTGCCATTATTGGAGGTGGGAACTCACACTGTGAGAGCTCGGTGAAGAAGATCTAGAGGTTGTCTAGTCATACAATCATCTCAGGAAGTTTCCTAGTGAACTCACACTGTGAGAGCTCTTGTGCCCTAGAAAGGTGAGTTAGCTTCTCGAGCTTCTTCTCGGTGCTCACATGGCATCTCAGAATTCTAGCTATCATTCTTCAAGATTTGTGAGGCGTTTTAATCCTTGAGTTCTTTTGAGCATGTTTGTACTTGATTTTTGCACGCGTGAGCTAATATCCGAAACCTCCTACCCCCGCTGAACTGTCACGATCTAGTCAGCCTAATCTGGCGATCAAGGGCTCAATTCGAGCCCGAGGTAAGTTTTCTGAACTCCTGTTTGTGTTGTGTGTGGAAATAATTGAATAGTTATGCTCTGGTTTAGCTGATTGAACCGCTATTGTTGTCCTCTATTAAAGCTTTGATTGCCTCGTTTGAGTTGATAGATCTGCTTAGGTTTTAGGTATGTTGATCTGAAGTTGAATAGGAATCGATTGGCGTCGAAATTAGTTCAATTGGAGTTGGTCTCAATGTTGGATCATCGTCAGCGAGTCTTGGCCGTTCATCTAGGTTTAGCTGAGTGAGGAAGACGAAGTCTAGTTAGCATATTGACTCGGTCAACACTTGACGTGGCGCTGACGTGGTAAGCCACGTCAGACACCTCGTCAGTATATTGACCCGGTCAAATGCTGACGTGGACGACAAGTCAGCCGACAGTTTTAACGAATTGAACATAATAACAAACCTTCATCGGACGGCCAGGGTTAAACCACATGTCGAGATCTGAAATTTTCTAGGAATATAAGCTTTAATTTCTATTATCCATTTATCCTCAGAAATAAAAATAATGGATAGCTTAGACTAGTTCAACCCGAGGCCTCGACCGTTAGATCTTTAGTTTCATTTGGACGGCTTAGATTTAATCTTAATATCGATCTCGACGGTAGATTTGGTATAAAAGACAAGTGGCTACATTGGTGACACATGTTGAGTTTCTAGGCCGTAGGATTAGAAATAGGTGGGAAAACAAAAGAAATAGAATAAAAAATGAAAAAAATTCAAAAATTTGAAAAATAAGTCCTAAAACTATGTCGTTTTTGAGTCAGTTTTAGGATAGTGGGCCGGGTCCATCCGACCCGGTTCGTATAACAGAAAATAAAAAAGATATAAAATAAATTCAGAAAATCCAAAAAAATTAGAAAAATAGAAAAACAAATAAAAATCAATACTACATCATTTTAGAATTAAAGTCAAACCCGTGTGGGTTCTCGGGTCGTGGGTCGAGTCAACTCGACCCGGTCTAGAAAATATAAAAAATAATAATAATAAATAAAAAAAGATAAAAAAAATCAGAAAAATAGAAAAAAATTCATAAAAATCATAAATATATATATAATTTTTTAAAAAATAAAAATAAAAATGCGAAAAATTCCCCAAAAATAGGAAAATTTCTTAAAAAGTCTTAGAAAATTCTAAAATTTTAAAAAAAAATTCATAAAAATTATAAAAAAAATTCAGAAAAATTCAGTAAAATCCTCAAAAATTGAGAAAATTAGGGAAAAATCACACTTAACTAGTTGGACCCATTTTCACATTTTTGATTTCCCGGGCCTTCGAAATTACCATTTCGCCCCTATGGTCAATTTGACCCGAACCCTTCCAAATCTCCCATGAACCTAATTGACATATTCCCTAGGTTTCCAAGACTTCCCTGGGCCCGACTTGACTTGATTTGGTGCGATTGTTTTCATGTATGCGTTCCTTGACTGCGTACTTCCTTTTTTGATTGTGATTTGTAGGATAAAAAAATCCCGTCTGCATGATCCCGTAGATTTCCTAAAACTTACCGCTCCCAATTCCCGCATGCATGAATTCCTTAGGATAGAAAATCACTCAACTAAGTACCGAAAGGGTGTCAATAGTAACATTAGCGTAACTAAGCCCTCGAACCCAAAATCTCTGGTTTTCGCAGAATCGAGCGATCCCTCCTAATCACTTGATAAAATTTCCATTTATGCCATCCAAAAATGATTGGTGGTGACTCCAACTTGCACGTACAGCGATGCATATATCACCGACCAAACTAAGGTCGGTGTGACAGTCTGAAAATTCGACCCATTTATCGGAATTTCTAAATGAATGGAAATACTTCGTTAGTACACTCTGATCGACGCTCACTCAGGATTAGCTACCCTGAGATGACTAACTGAAGGAGAAAGGCTATCTAGAAAGATTTCCCAAATAGCCGCCCGTTGGTCTAAGACTGAGACAGAGTCGGTATTTAATGAAATTGACCACAAAATAAAATCCGACAATGAACAATAGAATTAGTAAGATAAACACAATGCAGTAATGGATTCAATTTCAAAAACGTCGCCGGAAGGGCAGACGGCCAGTGCACGTCGCGAAGCAAGACGTGAATGGAAAATTACCGAAATGCCCCCGGTAAATGCTCAGTCCTTAGAATTAGTTAAATTAGGATTTTTGAGAGTGAATTCGATAGATCGAAACCAAATCTAGTCCAAAATTTCGTTCGCGCTTGGAACCCGATCGGTACATTTGGCACGCAAATCGAGGCAAGTCAAATCAGTTGTCAAATCAATCAAGGTCTTGTCAATCCCATCAATCAAATCATTCACATCATAGTTCAATTCCCAAGGCAATCTATCAAGGTCAAGTTAAAGTACAAGCCTTTTATCACATGTCAAATTTCCCAATACCTACTCCCACTAAGTCTTTTATTTTGAATTTCCCCACATTATAATCTTTTCTTCTCTCCTCTCCCCCACGCCATTTTCATCATCTTCTTCTTCGTGAGTCGTCTGCCCGAAACCACCGTCCACGCCGCCTATTCGTCGTTGTCCGGCCTCCACCGTCGCCGTCCTCACCTCACCTCTCCTCGGTATGTCCTCTAGCCCTTCTTCCCTTCCTTTTCGTGACTGGAAGTCCCACAGAGAACCCTGACCATCCCCCCCATTTTTCCCGTTGCTCCGTCGGTCGTCGCGCGCCATGGGAGCTTCGGCCACTCCGGCCGGTTTCCCTTGTTCCCGTGCTCCTCTAGTATGTCTTACCTTCTGTTTTGGGCGTGGACAGCCCCCTTAAGCCGCCAGGGCAGCCGCCCAACGCAGCCCCTCTCTTCCTCGGCCGAGAGCCATTCCAACCGCCGGTGTCTCCTTCGCCTTCCGTCGTCGTTCTGGCCAACCTTGAGTAAGCAAATCCACTAATATTAGCATGGGAATATAGTATGCATGAAAGGTGGCTGCTGGTTTGGGCGTGGTTTAGGGGTTAATGAAGAGTAATGTGAGGTTTTGGTTGAAACTAATTAAGCTAAGTGGGTAATTAGAAGGTTGGGTTGAACTATGGGCTTGGGGATTTGAATAAGGGGCTGGAAAAGGTATCTATGGGCTGCTTAGATGGGCTTGGGCGTGTATGAGGTGGGCCATGGATATTATTTGGGCTTGAGGGCCATTTTTAGGCTAAAATATTCAAGAATGGGCTTAATAAACATGGTCTTTTATTGGGCCTGAGGGCTTAGGCGAAAATTAAGAGTCAAATGGGCTGCAATTGTGGACTTGGACATGTGGACTTATGACCCTAGATGTTAGGTGGGTCTAAGGGACTCGAATTGGGCCTAATTAATGAAATTTGGGCTTAACAAGCTTATTTTAAATTATGGACTTGGGCCTTACACGAATTTAATTGGAATAATGGGCCTAAATTCTAGTTTTAATTTAAGAAATAAATTATGGGCCCTAAACCTTGAAATAAGCCTTAGACCCAATTGAACCTAAATCAATTAATTGGGCCCTAACCTAAGCCCAGCCTAGTTTAATTACACCCAAGGGTATACCAAAACACTAATTCATTACTCATGGGTTACTAATTCCCGGGGAACTAACATTGGTTACTAGGTTTGACTGGGTTGCTGGGATTGACTAGATTAAACTCCAATTTCATGGGTTCCAAGATAACGTTAAACACGACTGGATTTACTTGAGGGACGGATTGTAGAGTACTGGGCTTACGTGTTGCTTGTTATGATGAACGTAGTAAATTATTCATATGATTCCTTAATATGTCATGTCCTTGTACTTACGTACTTTATGCATGCATGCTCTGTGACTGAATTGCTGTTTGCAATCATCTGGGCCCCGCATTTATTGAGAGCATGGCATGAGTCATCGGAGTTGTGACATGTTGGATGAGCCCCAGAGGCGTTGTTATGCGGGGAAATGGAGAGATAATGGGTGGCCAACGTAAGGCGTAATAAACGCAGTTGTGGCAATTGCCAAGTGGCACTGTTGGATGCGCCCTGATGAGAATTGGAGGGATAAGCTAGGCCAACGTAAGGCGTAATAAACGCAGTTGTGGCATTTGCCGAGTGGCACTATTGGATGCGCCCTGATGGGAATTGGAGGGATAAGCTAAGCCAACGTAAGGCGGAACAAATGCAGTTGTGGCATTTGCCGAGTGGCACTGTTGGATGAGCCCTGATGGGAATTGGAGCGATAAGCGGGCACGATCCATTGGAATCAGTTATGGCTGATTGAGGTCTGCATCCGTTCGCATATTGCATTATTGTTGACTGTCTGTTATTGCCCGTCTGCATTGTATGATCTGCATTTCTACACATTGTTCGACTGCTTATACGTTGGGGAATCCGGTACCAAGGGAAACTGAGAGTGTCTAAACCTTGAACCGTAAACCCTAGTTTACTGGATAGGACCGACCTCACTAGTATACTCTATCCTACGCTAGGATTAGTGGTGAGCTTGCTGAGTCCTCGACTCACTAGCGGTGGTTGCCTTGTTTTTTCAGATCCAGGACGCTAGTGATGGCAATACCCCCTATGCTTTTTAGATTGCTAGTACAGATGGATACCCAGGTTACCCTCCATTTTGACATGCACGCTGTGATGTGGCATAGGTATGTGACGACTGTATTAGTAGATCAGGGTGGACCCTACCTTGTACCTCATAGGTTCGAGGCATGTTTTAGAGAGGGCCTATATGGTTTTGAGGGACCCTAGAGAGACGCCCCGATACCCATGGAGGTGGACTCGTTCTTTCTACAGTCTGCCGAATATGGTGGTGAGGTGATCGACCCTGACTCGCTGCAGGAGCTGCCGTCCCCAAGACGTTCTGAGATTGATGGCCATGATGAGGGTAACGCCATGGACACTGACGAGGAGGACCCCAAGGGGGATCCCGAGGAGGAGCTTGAGGACTAAGCCCCACTGTTGCTGGTTTAGCTTTCTGGAGTTAGCATGAGCGTAGGTATCATGACTATATGTTGTGATTTTCTTTTGGGATCTATACCTAACGCTTATGATATGTATAAATTGGTGTTTGTTGATATTCTGTGTTGTACTACCCCTCTATATTGTATGCATATATGTATAGCTAGGAGGCACGCTTCCGCAGGTTCGCAAGATAATGAAGGATGCGTCGTCTGGTCGCGACGAAGAGACTCCCTGGGCCGTCGCGTATCATAAACTAGTTGAACGCAATGTGATTCGATAGCATGAGCGGGATGCCGCGTGCCCGATTGGGGTTCAAGGCGTGACAGTCGGACCCGATAAACCCGTTGCGATTTGGTATGGGCTTGAGAGGGCCCAAGCGAAGCCTCGATCTCCATGAACGGGCCTAGCAATCCATTAGCTCGCTAACCTCCATACTCTCTCGTGGGTCGGTTCGCGACAGGTCTCAAGTAGATTCATTTCGTTCAGTATCATGGTACTTTCAGTTGCTTTCCCATAGCTGTAACCTGCTCTTCCTTTTTTGACCTCTCTCCCATTCTTTTTTATTCTAATGCAGGTTCTGTGTCTCACGGCCAAGTTGGAATGAAGGGAGCTCTAACAAGAGGGATCCTGCTTCAACCAGAACTCTATTTCTAACATTTTGCTCACGAGTATTAGCACTAAGCTCTAACTCATGCATTTTCCTTTTCTTTCTCTCATCTTCGGGAACTCTACCACCATTTCCCCCCTATCATTCTTTCGGAGAAATTCTGAAAATCCAGAAATATCAGGAGTTTATGGAATTGTTTACTCGTCTAAATTTTCTTCAAGGTTAGCCTCATAAAAAAGATTTCCAAAAAGGGCTCCGTAGACTCATTTCTGCCCTAAGCCATGACCCATAAAACTGATTATCAAAATTAGAGAAATGTTCCTCATTATAAGGAATTTCTTGACAACTTTGTGCATAATGGCATATCTTTCCACAGGAATAGCAAAAGGTAAGTAACCTTTCATATTGAAAATCCAACCATAGAATCTTCTCCTTGAAACTATAAAGCATGCCTGATTGCAAAGGAGAATATAGATTCAACATTACTTTTGTCTTGCTAACAAAAATACCTATAATACCTCTTGTCTCTATTTTGATATCTATCACCCTTTCTATTTTCTCTGCAATGTTCAGAATTACCTCTTCATTTCTTCCTTCTACAGGTGGTCCAACAATGTGAATCCAAAAAGCACAAAGGTCGAAAGGTAAGTATTGAGAGAGGGTACTTGGTTTCTAGAGATTTAAGACCAGAAGATGCCGAGAGAAAGACCAAGGGCCAGAGTTGATGATCCTATTTTTTTCCTCAGTGTTTTAAAAAACAAAAGAGAACAAGCCAAGTTCAAGGTGAGAACATACTTCATTTTCAGTTTTCCATGCTTTCTTCATTGTTGTCTGGAACGCCCGGAAGTTTATTGTAGGGTTTCCATGAAGATGGCCAAAGATAGTTCAATCTCCTTCTTCTAAACTTTCTTCTGTAACCACTTTGTCCATAACTGCTTTCTTTGTTCTTGGCCATAGGTGACCCAGCTGGTTGCACAAAGATGCTAGTCGTATTTCTTGTTCGGCATTTTGCTCCATGGCTATAGCTAGCAATAGGTACAAGGATGAAGAACCCCAAGAATCAGATCTACTATGCACGATGAAACCAAAGCAAATGGGAGAAGTGAAATAGGTTTTAGATTTGGGCTTGCAAAGATTGCAACATTGTAATGATGGAACGTAGAAACAAAAAAACGGGTTGAGGAAACTAGGGTTTGGCTTGGGTTTTCTGGAAAAACAAGAAAGAAACTAAGTGCGGGTTCAAAGGAGGTTTTGGATCTATAACTTTGTTTCTAGGTATGTTTCGTACATTTTCCATTGGACAGAATTAGGGTTTGTCTAAGAAACATGAGAGAGCCTAGCCAAAAGTAGGTAGGGGGCAAGCTCTCAGAGCGAGAGGGAAGGCTCTCAAAAAACGAGAGAGAACCAAAGATGCATTTTCGCAATTTAAGTACTTCGATTAGATGTTGAATAGCTTCTAGGAGCTGAACACCAGCTTCCTTAGCACAAGTTTCACAAAAGAAACTAAGAAACGGTAGGATATCCAAGTTCATTTACAAACCACACAACCTTTCTTGTACTTGAGATTTCCATGGCGTCCAATGAAAATCTACATCAATTCCAACATGTGGAATGACGCTTGAATTGGTTTCCGGTCCTAAGACTTATTTATTATGGAAATTGCATTCATATTTATCTCTCAATATCTCTCCGTCTTATATTTCAAATTAAAAAAAGAAAAAAAAACCTTCGACGTACATGTTTTTCCACAAACATATCAATATTGGCTAAAAAGGCCCTACTAACTGTTTTATTTATCTTCTTTTCTGTTATTTTGTTCCGAAATAAGAAAAAAAATAAATATGTTTATGCACGTTAGTTAATTTTTTAATTTCCCGAAACAGATCAATGGCCAAAAAATAAATTAAAAAATCTTAAGCTCAAGTATTGGGCATGGCCAGTATGGACGGGATCTTGAGTGTTGGGGACTCGGGCCTAAGCGTTGGGTTTTTAAGCCCAACCTCAATAGACCCAATTCTAGTCACTGGGAAGCCAAACATGGATATTGGGGACTCGGGCACCACTACTGAGGTCTTAGGCCGAAGTGCTGAGGGCCCGAACACAGGTGGCAAGGCCCCAAGCCTAGCATTGATGGACCCAGGCCCATTGCCAAGGACCCGTGAACAAGTGGTAGGGTTCATGTGCCCAAGGGCAAAGTCTTTGATTGAATATGGATGTTTAAGTCATATCTTGGAAGATATTTTTGACATCTTGAAGAGAAAATCATTTACTAAATTTAAACATTAGGGGTGAGCAACCAAACCGGGTTTACCCGGTACTCGAATTGGCCCACCCGAAAAACAGGGTCGGGAATCGGTTCCTGTTGAAACCAGGCCGGGAACCGGTTCCAATTTTTACGGACCGGTTAGAACCGGTCCGGTTCCCGGGTCTAGGTATGAACCCACCCGGACCGGTTTATAGGACCGGTTTTTAGGCGATGTTTTAAGAAAAAAAACTCTAATCAAGTCTTCGAGTCACAGACTCGCATCCCCTTACCTCGGCCTCCTCTATTTCCTTTCGACATTCTCTCGCTCAATCTTACACTAGGGAGTATTTACATTTGTAAATGTAGAATTTTTTTTGGTCGAATATGCACAGTTCATTGAATGAGTAATATGTATTTATTTTCGCATACAGGGAAACCGGGTAGATCCTGAAACCGGACCGAAAAACAGGGTCGGTTCCAAAACAGGGTCCAACATAAACAGGGTAGGGTCTCGGTTCCAAAAATTGAGAACCGGTTATAACATGGTCGGGTTTAGGGTCTAGATCTGGACCCGGCCCACCCGGCCCATGCTCACCCCTATTAAACATAGGCTTTTCATTGATTAGGAAAAGATTTTCTATTGGCTCATTTTCCTAAGAGATCCAATTGCCAAAAAATGAGGAAAGTGGAGGCAAAAGAAGCTTCCACAATGGGCAAGTCGGTATGCAAAAATTATAGGATAATTTGGTCACGTAACTGAAAAGGTATGTAAAATATGTCTTTATTATGGTAATTCTATTCTTATTTCTCTCCCCATATCACTCATTAGTATAATCCACGTTTAGAAAGACCTTTCGTGCTAATTTTTTTTTCACAAAAATATGAGTACTAGCTATAAAGTGAAAAAAGCTTGTGCATTATTAAGTAGCAGACATAATATTAAACTAAATAACAAAGGAGATTATCATGCCAACTAATAAATTAATCTCGATTAGATCTAATAAATCAGGATTAAGTCCTTAATTCAGTCAATTATCTCGTGTGGATCAAATTCTCCATCGCTAGTTGCGTCCACCCGAAAATTTATCTCATAACCCTAAATTATTATAATGAAAAAATCCCAATCATATCAATGTAATTCTGAACTATGAATAAACATTTATATCCATGATTTTGTAGACCAATCCCTTCGCATTCTCTCTCCACACTTGATTATGGAGGCCGACCTGGATCTTGCCACCACCATCAATTCTTCTTTGAGACTTATAAATCGTCCCGACCCCATCACCGCCACTTAAGACCTGAATAAAATATTTAGTATTAGTGCAAGGACTGGGGAGTGGGGAATTATATTTTATTAAGCGCGTTAATATAAAGTGACGTGTATTTCTTAGAAAGACTTAGAAAAATTCCCTAAAATTGTTGAGAATTTTGTTTTGTGGAATAAAAGTGAGTGTAAATTACACATGAGATACGTTGCCCTCCGGCCTTGGTGAACTCTTAACGCATGTAAATGACCGTTCCTTTTTTCTTTTGTTCGGTATGTGTTATTTCGGTTCTGTTTGGTTAACCAAACCAAACTAAAAATCTCCCTTATTGTTAATATTAGCAATTTGATGGGAGAATTACACCTATATGAAAAATAAGATAGAAAAAGGAAAATCGAAAAATCGAATTATATGAAAAATAAGACAAAAAATGAAAGTAGAAAAATTGAACCGAATTGGATTTTCGGATCGCGATTTAATTCGGTTCAGCTGCTCACCCAAACGGTTCAGTTCTCTTCAGTTTTCCAGAAGAATCGAACTATTGACACCGCTAAGTGCAAGGATTGGAAACTAGGAAATTATATTTTATCAAGCACGTCAATATATAGGAGTGTGTATTTCTTAGAAAGACTTAGAAAAACTCACTCAATTCGTGGTGTACATAAGAAATTTGTTAAGGAGAAGTTGTGGGTTCTTCCAAAAGATGCGTGTAGCGCGTTTTTGATTTTATACGAGTTAGATAATAAGAAATTAGAAGGACGTAAATGGTGAAAAAAGAAATACGTTGTTATCATGATTGGTTCAAACAGAGTACGTTTATTTAAGGGAAAATGTTTTTAAATATTTTTTAGGGATTACTTTTCGGACTTTCACCGTTTGGTTCGTCCAAAATGACTTGGACAATAAAAAATACTTCCATTAATGGAAAATTTATGTATAAAATTAGAAAAGTGGATTCCTAAATCTAAAAAAGGTGAGAACTCTTTCCGGAATTGTACATCTTTATTTTTATATACTTCTATTTTAAAATATCAATATATCAGTGTTTTATTTTTTACTCTTATATATATCTTTATATTTTTTTTCTTATATATATATTTTTTTATTTTTGCTTCTTCCTTGGTCTCTGTCCGGCAAGCTCAAGCATTGCTAGATCGACGAGCTTGTACGACATGCTGACCTCCAGCGAGGCCTCAAAGCTCGCCGATCTAGCAATGCTCAAGCTCATCCTCGCCTGTGACTGGTCATTAGCTACAGCCAGGGCCGACCATCGAGCTAGAAAGAAGGGAAAAAAAAGAAAAGAAAAATAAAATAAAGTAAAACATAAACTATAAAAATATAAAAAAAATTCCAATGTTTTTTTTAACCTTAGGTGAAGTCATGAAATTAAAATCATTTTTCAAATGAGATCCAAATTTTGGAAGACGTTTTCGGTCACATATCACAAAATATAGGAAAAAAACTAACCATTTTAAAAAATGATTTTCGAGAATTTAGTTTCTTTTATCATGCAGTTTCCCCCTGCCAAACACACCCTAAAATGGACTGCGTTATGCAAAGTGATGGAAGCATGAAACAGACCCAAATACTCGAGCGAAAAATAAATGTAAAAAATGGTACAACAAAGTATTTTCATGATCACACGGAAACTCGTCCGTTCAATCACCAGTGGCGATAAACCCTTTGACCTTCACTAGAAGGAATTTGAATCTGCAACTACGGTTTAAGTATTTTGGTCAGATGTCAAATAACTTCTAGGAGTGGAATAACGGCAAATGTCTTAAGTCCATTTACAAACTAAATAACCTTTCTTGCACTTGAGATTTCCATGTCTCCAATGAAAAATTGAATCAAGTCCAACAATTCTAGTCTGGTCAAGATACTTGGATCAAGAGAATGCAAAGATTCTGTCTAGTAAGGAATGATGCGACCGTGATGTGCCTAATAACCCAGCTTGACTAAGTCGTTGCCATCCCTCTCAACAATTGCCTTGCACAAATTAAAAGTCCCGGAGTTGTAATACATGCTGATGACCAAGGCCGCACTTGTCTTCTTGATGGTCACATTTTCACGCCACTGCAAAATTGTTTAGACCTCTAGCTGCAAGCTCTTCGAGACAAAATAGTTGAGGAAACTAGCTTTTCAGATCAAGCAAAGAAGAGTTGAAGCCAACATTGATGCTAGTATGCTTAATGAAGTAAAACCTATAATCACAAGCATTGCCACCAATGTTCAATGGCATTGTTGCCTAACCAATCCAAACGTTTGTTGGTTTTCTAATGGCCCCAGGCGCTCGTTATACACATAATAACATGTCATATGCACAGCGGAAGAAAATAAATTCAAACGGCGCCCTGGATCGTCTTAAAAGTCCTCATATACTTTAATCGAAAATCTAAGTTTCTAAAGCTAGTTTAGAAACGTACCTGGATAACAAAGGTTGGATGCGACTCTACTTCTTTTTTCTCAGGTCCAAGAGGTGTCGGGCCACTAGTTCAGATACACCCCGACACCTGTGTGACCTTGAAGACGGAGATTCGGAAGAACGACCCTTGAATTATGCTAGTAATCCTCGCGGTGTCTCAATCCGAACCCTTCGTTTTCAACCAATGGAAACACAAACTTTGTGTACCCGAATTGGCTGATTCTCGAGCTCACTTTTCCACGAAATTTGGCACGTGTATGAGGGTTTCTCTCAAGTGTCTAACCTTCTAATTTGAGGGGCCTAACCTCTATTTATAGAGGGTTGAAGAGAGGGAGAGAAAGAGGGAGAGGGGCGGTTTTAACCGCCCCTCTAGAACCTCCTTTCGTGGCGGCCAATGAGAGGCCGTCACGTGTCCATCCAGCTGGCCACGTGGGCCAGCTGGACGCTGGTCAAAGGCGATCAAACCGCCTTTGACCAGCCACGTGGGCCCCGCCCATTGGGCGGTGGTCAAAGGCGGTTTAACCCCCTTTGACCAGCCCGTTGGCCCATTTTGGGCGCCCAATTAGGCTGCCCAAATGGCATTATTTCTAGGGAAAATTCTCATCCCCGGGTTCTAGACATTCTAGATTTCATGTCCCTCAAATTTCGTGATCAAATCACGTAATTTGACGTGCCAAACATCTCTGTCAAACGGATAGAAAATTCTATCCTGCTTTTGACAATTTCTAGAGGATTCTTTTCTTTTCCTCTCTTTTGGATAATTAATCTTATCCAATGATGATGCAGGCATGATGTAACCATTACATCATCGATGACATCATCATGACATCATGCCTGTGTAATCTATTTCGTCATGTAGTGAGCTTTAGAAAAGAGGAACGAATCCAATCCGTTTCAACTCTTTTTGACTATCCAAATAGTCCTATCGCATTCTCGCGATCCCGTCTTCGTTGTGGACGTCACCAAATGTCGGTTAAGGCGTGTGACATCCTTAGGTTCACTCCCAAACTGGCAGTGAAATTCCTCAAGGAATTGATCGTCCCAAATCAATCCTTAGATCCCACAAACCGTGAGTGACGTCTAGCAACATATCACGGTTACCCAGTTAGGATGAAGTACGAGGACAAAGTGAACCTGTTGGCCTTGGTTCGGTGTTATTCAGTCCTTCTGTCTTACCATGTCCCGATCGAATGAGGGCCATGGATATCTTAGTCAAACCCACAAATTCGATCATATGCACAAATCTATCTGACGTGTATTCGGCGAGACTCCTCTCGAATTCTTCCTTGGCCAAGGATTTTCTAATGCACCGTTACCCATAGATTGCATAGGACATCAACCTCATCTAGTGAGGAGACAGATCCTAACTGTTGCCCACGCCTGTGACTTCGTATATGGAGGACTGTTACCATCATGCACAGAGGCGGATCAATGATCGGCCAATGTCGTGCGTGTGAACCACAGCAATCCAATATACAAGCCAGCATCGTGGCTCAGGTCTGAGGACCATTAACACACCAAAGCCAAGAGCGATTGAGACATTGACCAAGCACGAAGCCTCCATGTTAGTCAATCGCTCTTTTGTCACGTTCAGTGAATTCGATCGAACTCGTTTCGATACGAACACCTGTGTTCCAGCTTAGACGTCTAACGTCCGATGACTTGTGACTCGTCATCCCTATTGGGTATCCAATGCTCAATAGCGAGGCTGCGAACACACTGGTCTCAATCGGGTCATGGATGTCCAATCCACGATCCTTCGACCAGGAACAAATTTGAAGATCAGAGACCAACTGATGACCCGTTACACATATTCTTGACGCCTCAAGAATGGGAATCAGTTTCAACTGATCTAATGGACTTTATTAATCTAAAACAAAGGAACAAGATGAATAATCAAGCGTCTTGCCATTAATGAAATATCGATAGTACAATATTTATGCCATACATGTGACTATCACATGGTTGCTTTAGGGCATACTCCTAACAACGTTGCACCCAAAAATATCAATACTAGCCATAATGTGAAAAAATTTTGTGCATTATTAAGTAAGGGACATAATATTAATCTAAATGAAGAGCCAGATTATCATGCTAAATGAAGAGCCAGATTGTCATGCTATCCAATATTTTTTAGAAAGTCATTTTCTAGGAAAATGACGATATTTTTCAATATTTGGCTAGAACTTGAAAACTAATTGGAAAATGTTTTCCACCATTTGATATGGAATGGATTTTCCTCTATGCACGCCTTTTCATAGTTATTTTATTTTATTTTCTTTTTTGACAAACGAATTTTTAATTATTTTTATTTTTAGTTTTCCTTCAATTTTTTTTATTATAACTTTTTCCTTCTTCTTTGGCTGGTCGCCAACCACACCGACATGTGCGACTGGCCACAAGTGAGCTCAAAGCTCGCGGATTTTTCGAGTCACTTGCCGCCGACTTGTGAGGTCTCGAGCTTGCCAGATCTGGCGAGTTGCTTGTTGCAAACTTCTAAGGAGAGAGAAACAAGAGATAGAGAGAGAGAGAGAGAGAGAGAGAGAGAGAGAGAGAGAGAGAGAGAGTGGGAGAGAGTTGCAGAGGAGCAGACAGCTCGTGGAACCCGCCATTGATAATGGGCATGACAATGGGAGGCTTGAGCTCTAGATATAGTGAGTTTGCCATGAGTAAGGCCTTCAGTTCTCCATAAGTTGTCGACCTCTGGTGAGGTGTTAAGCTCGCCGAAGAAGTTGAGGAGGGAGACGATGGTAGCAATCTCAAGAAGGGTGATGATGTGGAGGGAAGTGTAAGGCAGCAATAGGAGGAGGAGCGGCTTGGTTGTGTGAGAAAGATGGGGGAATTGGAGCAGATTTGGAGAGAGACAAGCAAAGGTCACGTGAGGAAGATGGAGGAATAGTAGCAGATTTGGAAATGGAGGAGAGGACGCTTGGGCAGAGGGCAACATGAGGGGGTAGAGGGCACAAGCTCCAAGAGAGAAAGATCAGAAAATGATTTCCATCCAAAGATAGAAATCATTTTCCCCAGTTTTAGAACAAGTTTTTTTAATTGATTGGATAATATTTTTTTTTGATTGCCTATTTTTTGCCCCACAAACACCAAAAATTAGAGAAGATACTTTTCAAGAAAACCTTTTCCATAAAATAAACGCATTCTTAGCGTCACTCGAGACTACGAATATTTATCTCTAAGATTTCGTAGACGAATCCGTTCACATTCTCTCCCTAGACTTGATTCTGGAGATTGATCTAGATCTTCCCATCACCATTCAATCTCCTTCATAGTCAAACAGGTAAATAGCATCGGGTTTGAGAAAAGAAAAAACTTCCAAAGCAGTTCCACCATCCTTCATTCCAAATACTCTAACCCCAACCTCTTCTCCAAAAACTTCCAAAGCAACTCCATCATCCCTCACTCAAGAATGAAAAAACAAAAATAAAAAAGTACCATTATCCAATTTCTTGTTCAAAACTTTCATACTGGCTCCATTATCATTCATTTCAAATACTCTAACCCCAACTTCTTCTTCAAAAACTTCCAAAGAAACTCTACCATCCTCTAAGAACAACCCTATCTGCTGCTCTATGTCTCGAATGATCCTCTTCACGCGGGGCATCATCCCAGCCACCTCCTTGTCGTTAGCTTCAAAGAGGACGTAGTGCAGGCTGTAGCAAAATACAAAATAGCGTTAGTATAAACGTCACAAATAATACGCAAGCTGGGAATAAGAAATTTGTAATATTAGGAACGAAAATAATGGAATGGATACAAATGGACACCAAGGTCTGTGTTGCACACAGTTTCCTTAAAACAGATTCATCCTCTCCCTCTAGTATGTGCTGGAGGTTTCTCGTGGACGTCTGTCTCCCAAGATATAATGGCAAACAGTGAAGAAGTAAGCACAGCACCTCAAATCTTTCGGCGAACCGAAATAACGTCTCGAACACTATTGGAAAAGCAATGCAGGATGAAGAGTCTAGAAACAGAAGGAGAGTTTTCAAGATTTTCTAGTTGCTTATTAACAGAACGGGAAGCCACCTATATATATGGTAATCGGGGGCATTTCGGGAATATGACTAGTAACGGCCAATTAAATCTGCCGTTATAAGATTAATCAATAACGGCCAATTAAATCTGTCATTATAAGACTAATCAATAATGGTCGATTAAATATTTTCCATTAAATGATTAATTAATAACGGCTGATTAAATCTATCACTATAACTTAATTAGCTTGATGTTACTCATAGCAGTAGTTATAAAAAAATTAAAATTCCGTAACTGGTTCGTAACAGCTCGAGTTGAAAATCGAAAGGCAAAAGTGGGCCTGTCGCAAACCCACTTTTTAGGGCTGCATTCATGTACGCAGGTCGTGTGCTCACACCCGGATTTTAACTTGTCGGACCTTCGTCGAGGCCTGAGATTTGCACCCCCTTGCACCTGCACACGAGGCATAGTGCTGGTGCTATAATAGTTACCTTTTCAAAAGGAGTGTAACCATATATAAAGCACTCTAAAGCATTTTTGTCTTTTCAATATGGGATTAGTATTTTTCACTTCCCACTTCCAACTCAAGAGTATTCTTTGAGTATCAATTTCTCATTTATTCACCCATCGTTATATCTCATATTTCCAACAATCCCCCACATGAATGAAAATTATTTTCGTTTTGACTCTGTGATAGTGTTCAACAATTGAAATCTGCATAGGATAGATAGGTGTTACTAGCTGTCGAGTAGACATGATGTCCTTGAATTGTCCTGCTTTCTTATGTAAATGAACCATACACTTCACACAGGAATCATCTAAATGTTTGTTTAGCTCTCATGATTATGTTCATTTTGGCCATGAACATAACCTAGTTCTGTGAGAGTTTCTAAAGAATTTAGCACTAAATAATTCTCCTTTGAAGCGGCCCCACTTCTCTCTCATATTGGTGATTACTTAATTTTGAGTAATTTGTTTACTCCACTTAAGAATCGTTAAAGTAAAATTGCTATCATTTTCCTTATAAATATCATTGATATTTTATAAGAATGACTTTAGGGATAAACCCCCCACAGCGACATCACTAAGTTCATATAATTAGGTTCTCTTTAAACCTAGATCTTGGGATCTCGAGTTAGCCAAGTTGGATTTCTGTTATATCAATTTATTCTTTTATGGGCTTCAGTGTCGTTCCTCTCGTCAATTTTTCAACTAACTTTCTATTTAACCCTTTGGTTGGCGGATCCGCAGTATTAGCCTTTGACTTTACGTAGTTAATAGAAATAATTCCAGTTGAGAATAGCTGTCTAATGGTATTATGTCTACAATGTATATGTTTAGACTTACCATTATTCATGTTACTTTGTGCTCTTCCAATCACAGATTGACTATTACAATGTATATAGATTGGTGGCAAAAGTTTTTGCCATTTTGGAATATCCTTCAATAAATGGCGTAGCTATTCAACCTCTTCACCACATTTATCTAAAGCTATAAATTCAAAGTCAATTACGGATCTGGCTATAATAGTTTGTTTATAGGATTTCCAAGACACGGCTGCGCTTGCTAGTATGAATACATATCCACTAGTAGATTTTGAATCTTTTATATCAGATATCCAGTTCACATCACTATATCCTTCTAGAATAGCTGGGTATCTGGTATAGTGTAGATCATGATTACGTGTATATTGTAAGTGTAACATTCTGAATTTCGACCCCTGTTTGGAATTTGAATATAGAATGGATATGTCATGGATACACTATTAATGAATTCCACTCGAAACTGATCACTTCGAGATAACTGACCAAAAGGGAAAGGCTATTTAAGAAAATAAGTACGTGGACCAATTGGTCGATACACGTAACTCCTAACAGCCATCCGTTAGTTTGAGAATTTCATTATAGTTGATATCTTATGTATTTGGCCACGAATTGAGTCCCAAATATGAAAATTGATTTTTAGGAGCGTTGCAATTGCTAAAATTGGATAATGACGAGAAAAGCTCGAAAATTTATAGTGTGGACTCGGAGTGCCGAGAAGAAAGGTAAAAATTAGAAATTTCTGTCGAGTCCTCGATTTGTTCTGGATCCAGTGGCTAGGGCATGAGATGATTTTTGACGAAGTCCGAAAAATTTTCCGATGTCATCTCAAGGTATTTCCCTTTCGCGATTCAGCTAAAACGGCACCGAATGAGCTCTAATCAGTCTCCTTTGGCACGAACTTCGAGAAATATCTTGTCAATAATCTTTTTGACCATTTGACTCATCTTTGACCGACAATAATTGAGATTCAAACTTTATCAGTCCAAATTTCACTGATAGACCAAAAATCGATCAATTCGTTCAGCTTAACATCGCTATCAGTGAATAGTCTTGAGGATAATAACCCTTGAAGATATTTATGACTTTTTTTCCTTGCTTTTCACCCACTTTTGACCGGTTATCTTCTTCCTCAGCTCCCCCACGTTCAGATCTTCCTTCTCCCTCTCCCCTGTTTCGTGTCCAATTTCTAGTAGCCTTGTTCAAGCAGCCGTCGACGGAAATCCAACCGTTGGATCGTCGCGATTTTCGGGTATGTTGTAGCTCTATGTCTTATAACCCAACTTGAATTTCCCCAATCGGAGGTCGTTTACCCCTCCAAATCTATTTTCTTCTATCAGACGTCGAAACTGTTTTTATGCACCCGAATTTCTGTTTTAGTTCTAATTGATCTATGTTGACCTCGGCTGTCCTTAGATCTCATTTCCATGTTAAATATGTGATTTCTAGTTCGTTTGGGGTCGGTTCAGCCCCCTTACAGCCTCGATTCTCCTTGGTTCGGCCGCTTTCTTCCACGCGCCGCCGTGCCTCGTTGCCGTTTTTGGTTGCTGCTGTTCACAGCCTCTGTCCAGCCCTTTTCCTTGAATTTTCAAGCATCATTTAGTAAGTCGCATCCCTAATCTTGAGTAGGACATCAGATATTGTGTGGATTTAGCTTTAAGACGCGATTCGAGGTAAATCACTTGAGGAAAATTGACTGACTTTTAGATATTTGTGTAAATCGTGGCTATTGAGACTTATGGTGCGCTGAACGCACTTGATTTGTCGTTGTTCCTGATTAATGCTGTCTTTGAGTGCAATTGTGGGCCCCGCGATGTTTAGACATCGAGAAACGAGAAATTAGATCAATCGGAGATAAAATAGACCCAATTGGGAAGTGAGGTCATCAATTGTGATGCTTTGGAGGTTTTGAACGATACTGGTGATGAGGTTCGAGGGCCGCTTTTATGAGTTTAGAGATGGTTCAGGTGATATTGTGGGCCCCACCTGATGGTTCGAGTGAGAAAGGGGCAGAATAGATAATCTATGATGCAATTGCGTTGCTAGCCAAAAGTGATTGGCCGAGATACTGTGTCACACTGAGATTATGCGTTTGAATTGCTTGGCTTGAGTTGTGGGTGAGCTATTTGGTGACAATTACATTTGGTTTATCTGTTTGGATATACCGTTTGATTTATTGAACATAATCATGGCGAATAATGCATTGAGAAATGAAACCCTGAAGCGGTACCATTACGCGGGGTAACTGGAAAAATTGATGGTGCCGACCTGAGGCAGTACTATTACGCAGGTCGTGGCACGAGTGTCAAACCTAAGGCGGTACTATTACGTGGGTTATGACATCGGACCTAACCTGAGGCGGTACCATTACGCGGGTTAAGGTCGGACCTGAGACGGTTTCATTACGCGGGTCCAGAGGATCAAATGAGCCAACAGTTGGGACTGAAAGAAAAATGGCATGTACATGCGTTTAAACTTGTTATTTGGAATTGAGACTGTTTTATTTGTGTTCTTGGCCAATGAGGGCAAATAATCTTCTGTCGTCGTTTTCTACTTTGTGGGACCAGTTGACTATCTGTGCTTGTGATTATTTATTGGAGTTGGGTCTGGAGATATTTGGTATCCTAAGAGGGATTTAGGGTATGCTTGCTGAGATTAGTTCTCATTGGTGATTTCCCCCATTTTCAAAACCCCATCCATCAAAATGAATGCTATCCCAGTTAGGCAAGGGATCCTAATGGACATGGAGATAGAGACACAATCGTTCTCGGATCCTGATGCTCGTGGAGGTGTTTTTGTAAGACATAAAACTAGTTTTCGTAGACATAGGACAGATGCCCTAGCAACGTCATTTGTATATAGCCTGGATGTACCGGAGAGGAGATATGCTGCAAGGACCATTGTGGGGTTTTGAGGTCCCATTGCAGTATTTGGCACTATAGGATCCGGCAAGAGACATTCCGGATGAAGGCGAGACGCTGAGTGCTGAAGAGGAAGGGTCAGTTGGGCACTCTGAGGGTAGTGCTCCAATGGTAATTGAAGGTTCGCCGGAGAATAGCCAGGAAACCATCCTTCGTTCGTCTGGAGAAACTGACCCTGAAGAGGCCCCGTCTTCTGAGTGGAGTAGAACTACCAACAAAGGGACGGATGACGATGACGAGTAGAGTGGGAGGCTATGTCCTCTTTTTAGGTTGTATAGGCAGGTTTGTAAATAGACTGATTGGATTGTGAGATGATGTTGCAGACCAGTGGCCCTTTTTGATCAGAGGTCTTGCAACGGGCTGTTATGAGGGATGGAGAAATTTTGAAGTGTGAATATCTGTCCACCTAGGGGAGTTTGACATCTCCTTTGTAAATGTGTTTGAGTAAGAACTCAGGGAAGGTAGTAAAATTTGGTTGTACAGGAACACTGTCTTTATATAAGAAAGTAAAATGGAAAAGCGAGTTCGCTGTAGTGTATTATCTCTCTATTTTCTGTCTTTGTGTATGCATGTATGATTGGGTTTCATTTCCATTGCTGCAGGAACTCTGAGGTCGTTTGGATGACGACGAGTATCCTGGGTCGTCGTTCTTGATATCCAATCGATCGTACAGGTAATAGGGATGTCGCATGGCTCGCAGGGTTTGGGTCGCGACAGTAAGTACCTAAGTACTCTTATGATTGCTTTCCGATGGTCAGCACTTGGATTGTTTGTATATCTACTCAATTTACTAAACGTATAGGCAATATTTGATCTAGTACAACTCATTAAATACATTAGACTTCCAATAACTCTAGAGTATTCTGCTTGAGAAGTACTCTCTCCTCTATTCTTGGATAGATGAAGGTTATTGTCAAATGGTATTCTAGCAATGCTAGGACCATTCATGTTGAATTTTCCAAGAATCTTGTCCACATAGTGTGACTGATTTAAAATAAGACCTTCCGACGTTCTTGTGATTTTAATTCCTAAAATCACCTCAGCAAATTTCATATCTTTCATGTCAAATCTTGAATTCAACATATTTTTGGTAGATTTAATTATTTTGTCATCACTAATAATAATGAGTATGTCATCTACGTAAAGACACAAAATGACATAGCTATTTTCTGTTTCTTTAATGTAGACACGTTTATCACATTCATTGATCTTAAATCCATTTATTATCATTGCATTATCAAACTTTTCATGCCACTGCTTTGGCGCTTGTTTTAGGCCATACAATACTTTCACCAATTTACTGATTTTCCTTTCTTGTCCTAAAACTACAAAATCTTCAAGTTGTTCCATGTAGATTTCTTCATTCAAATCACCATTTAGAAAATCTACCTTTACATCCATTTGATGTACTTCTAGATTTTCGCAATGCTGCAATTACTAGTATCATCCTAATGGAGTTTATCCTCGTCACAAAAGAATAAGTATCAAAGCAATCTAAGCCTTCTCGTTGTCTGTATCCTTTGATTACAAGTCTGGCTTTATTCTTATCAACGGAGCCATCTGCTTTCATTTTCTTTTTGAAAATCCATTTTGACCCTAAAGGTTTACAACCAGGAGGAGGCTCCACTAGCTCTCAAGTATGACTCTACAAAATAGAATCAACTTCACTTTTTATTGTTTCTTTCCATAGAAGCCCCTCAAAAGAATTTACAACTTATGCATAATTCAATAGTTCCTTTTCTAACAAATAAGTTAAAAAATTATTTTCAAATGATTTGTTTCACTCTTGCTCTTTTGCTACGTCTCAATTTAAACTCATGATCCGAATCATGACTTTCATTATCCAAATCACGACTTCCTTCATTCATAATTTCAAATATTCATTTCGATGAACTTAATGCATCATTGGATTTGTGAGAAAATACATCTTCGAAAAATGATGCATTTCTTGGAATAGGCCGAGAGAGAGTCCTTAGCCCACATTTCTGCATATGTAAAAATCAATCCTTAGGCCGCATCTATCTAATAAAACTCGCCTACAAAGATATAATCCACCATTTTAGGACCTATCTTGCTTTTCTTTGGTGTTAGAACAGACACTTTTGCAAGACACCCCCACACTCGTAAGTATTTATAGGATGGTCTCCTACCTTTCAATAGTTCATAAGGGGTCTTATGCTCTTTCTTATGAGGTACATTGTTTAAAAGGTAATTGCTTGACAAAATAACTTCACCCCATATATTTTGAGATAAACTTGAACTTAGCAATATCGCATTCATCATCTCTTTCAATGTGTGATTTTTACATTCAGCAACACCATTTGATTGAGGTGAGTAAGGCACGGTTACTTCATGTATAATTTCGTGTTGTGCACAGAATTTACCAATCGATTCTTCATATTCACTACCCCTATCACTTCTCAATCTTTTGATTTTCTTGTTGAATTTATTTTTAATTTCATTCTTATAGAGAACAAATTTCTCTAAGGCCTCATTTTTTATTTTAAGCAAATACACATAACAATATTTAGTGCTATCTTCGATAAAGGTAATAAAATATTTATTACCGCCTCTTGTTTGTACGAATTTCAAATCGCAAACATTACTATGAATTAATTCAAGGGGTTCGGTGTTTCTTTCAATTGTTTGAAAAGATGACCTTGTTAATTTTGTCTCGACACAAATTTCACATTTATATTTTGAATCAATTTGGAATGAGGGAATATGTTTTAAGTTAATTAATCTACGCAATGTGTCATAATTAACGTGTCTTAGTCTAACATGCCACAGATGCGAAGGCTCAAGCACATAAATAGAAGACTTATTATCTTTATTGATAATTGTCATGACATTGAGCATAAAAAGTACATCCATTACATATCCCCTCCCTACGTACATTCCATATTTAGGCAAAACAACTTTGTCTAACTCGAACACCATACAAAATCTACACTTGTTTAATAGAGACTCGAAGACCAAATTTTTTCGAATTTCTAGTACATATAGGACATTGTTCAAAGTCAGCTCTTTCCCAGAAGTTATCTTCAGCAACACCTTCCCCTGGCCTTCGACAGCAAAAGAGGCAGAGTTTCCCATGAAAACTTTCTCCCCATTAATTGGTTCGAAAGTTGTGTAAAGATCCTTATTAGAGCATACGTGCCTAGTGGCACCAGTATCAATCCACCATTCCTTCGAATTGAACCCAACTAAGTTTACTTTAGAAACCATTGCAAAGAGGTTTACATCTGACATGTCTTGAGTGATGTCATTCACCATGTTTGTCTCATAATTCTTCTTCTTCGGAAGTCTGTAATCCATAGATCTATGGCCCATCTTATCATGGTTGAAGCATTTTTCTTGAAACTTGTTCTTGGAAACTCCTCCTTTGGGTCCTATCTTTGCCTTAATAATCTTCTTGTTCTTGTGGCCTTGCCTGTGCTCCAGGACATTTGCCTTAGCTGTAGTAGGATTGAACCTTTTTCGTTGTCTTTATCAATTCGAAGTCTAACAATCAGCTTCTCTAGGTTCATTTCCTTTCGTTTGTGCTTGGGGTGATTTTTGAAATCCTTCCACCCAAGAGGTAGCTTCTCAATAATGATAGCCATTTGGAAGGTTTTACTTAGGATCATTCCTTCAACTTGTATCTCATGCAAAATCATTTGGATTTCTTGCACTTGACTAATCACAGTCTTAGAATCCACCATCTTATAATCAAGGAATCGACCGACAACAAAATTCCTTGCTCCGCATCCTCTATTTTCTATTTTCGGTCCAAGGATTCCCATAACTCCTTTGCTGTCTTTATCATACAATAGACATTGTACAATGACTCATGTAAACCATTCATGATATAGTTCCTACATAGGAAATCAGAGTGCTTCCATGCTTCAACAACGTTGAAGACTTGCTTATCCGTTTCTCCATCAAATGCCATAGGAGCCATTGGAGGTTCCTTAGTCAAGAATCTCACAAGATTCAATGTTGTTAAGTAAAACAATATCTTTTGCTGCCACCTTTTAAAGTTCGATCTGTTGAACTTTTCAGGTTTCTCACCATAGTTGACAGAAACTGCAATAGGGGCAGAGGGTTGGATGATGTTGTCAACAACTTGTTTTCTAGCAGCCACATCAACAATTTCTTTTCTAGTAGCCATTTGAATTTTAATTATAAAATCTATTTTAAGATTGTAGCAAAATACAGAACAGCGTTAGCATAAACGTCACGAACAATACGCAAGCTGGGAACAAGAAATTTGTAATTGTAATAATAGGAATGAAAATAATGGAATCGATACAAATGGACACCAAGACTTGTGTTGCGCACAGTTTCCTTAAAATAGATTCACCCCCCTCCCTTTAGTATCTGCTGGAGGTTTCTCGCAGACGTCTGTCTCCCAAGATACAACGGTGGGCAGCGAAGAAATAAGCATAGCACCTCAAAGTTTCCGGTGAACCAAAACAACGTCTCGAACACTATCGGAAAAGCAATGCAGGCTGAAGAGTCTAGAAATAGAAGGAGAGTTTTCGAGATTTTCTTGTTGCTTATCAATAGAACGGGAAGTCACATATATATATGATTTGGGGGCATTTTGGGAATATGACTAGTAACAGCCGATTAAATCTGCTGTTATAAGATTAATCAGTAACGGCCGATTAAATCTACCGTTATAAGATTAATCAACAACGGCCGATTAAATCTACCGTTATAAGACTAATCAGTGACGGCCGATTAAATCTTTACCGTTATATGATTAATTAATAATGGATGATTAAATCTGTCGTTATAACTTAATTAGCTTGTTGTTACTCATAGCAGCAGTTACAAAAAAAAAAAAATTAAAATTCTGTAATTGGTTCGTAACAACTCGAGCTGAAAACCAAAAGGCAAAAATGGGCCTATCGCAATGCCCATTTTCCGAGGCTACATTTGTGTACGTAGGTCGTGCGCTTACGCCCAAATTTCAACTTGTCGGGCCTTTGTTGAAACTTGGGATTTGCAACCCCCCTGCGCCTGTGCACAAGGCATAGTGCTTGTGCTATAATAGTTACCTTTCCAAAAGGAGTGTAATTATATATAAAACACTCTAAAGCCTTTTTTCTTTTCAATATGAGATTAGTGTTTTTCACTTCCTACTTCCAACTCAAGGGTGTTCTTTGAGTATCAATTTCTCATTCATTCGCCTATCGATATATCCCATATTTCCAACACAGGCAACCCACTAGGGTGGTGGTTATAGATGCGGCCTCAGTGGAGCTGTTGCTGGCCCTCTCCAAAAAGCGCTCCGCATCCATGCCAAGAGACCTCAGATACTTAGCAATGTGTAGGTTCAAAATCATTAAATAATGGATAAAACGATATTTTAAGATACGGACAAAATCATCATGTTAGCTCGAGTGGATCTATTTGTATTTCGTGAAATAGATTAAATCGCATTTTTACTCGTTATCATAACAACATTTGAAATTTTGTATGAACATAATTATATGGAGAAACGAAATATATGTTACGTCCCTCTTCCGACATCTAGGGTGAATGATAATATTTCAGAAACGCTCAATTAGCTTTTAAATTTTCTTGACCCGTTAAATTTCGTAACCAACGAATGTGGATCAATGAGTAATGGTTGTGCCATGAATGCATTTAAATTGCATATTCGTACGTGTTTAAGACAAAATTTAATTCGTCACTCATCATTTGATCTGCAAAGGAAAAGAAGAAATTGGGGAAGTTTCTATATTTGTATTACTTCGACTTTAATGTATTTACATGTACAAGACTTAGTTTATAATATTATGTATAAACAATAAAAGGAAAGAATAAAGAAGGAATATACATAATCAGTTCTAATCTTAGATTGGTTCATTCAATTGTTCTAGAATGGCAAGCATATCTCCAATAAATTCTACCCCGGAACTAGTTCGAGCCGTCCTCCATTTGTGGAGAATGCAATGAACAAGTAATTGGACAAGGTCTGTAAACTCATCTTCCAATTGTGAATGTCATAGGTCAGAGTGCGGCTCCTCCTTTCTTCCAAGTTTCCCTCAATAAATAAACCAATTGCTCCCACAAAAAAATGTGATAGAAAGGTTGTTCGGTTTGTAAATAAAAAACAATGTTAGAGTGAGTGACAAATAATTGTAGTACCATGATCTAGAGGCATCCTTGATGTGATAGTGCATAATCATTTCGTGGTAATTCTCCGTGTGGAAAAAAGTATCACTAGTTTTAGAACATCATGAAGAGAATATATATAGCCTAAATTGATTATGTCCAAGACCTGGAAGATAATGGATGAGGAGGTAGGCAGGCTCACAAATATAGAGCCTACTTTATTCACCTAAATTGATATGTGAGGCCATACAATGATGGGGCAGGTAGGAGCATGTACCTTTTATAGTAATCTAAGGATTTTGATTATGAATAGAAGAATACCTAAGGCAAAACTAAGCCCTCCCCATCCTCAACTTACTAAGATAGTCCTTCATCAAGATTAGATTAATACATGAATTATCCAAACATGTGCATCCAACAATTCATCGAAACTAAAATGTGTAAGGAGTCAAAAGAGGAAATGCCAAAAGCCTTTTGGACATGTCCTGTAAGAGATAGAATCCCACCTGTAAATGAAAGAGAGAACATAGTGGAGCATCAAGGTTGGGACTCTTTACTTTTTTTTTTTTCTCACTTTTCATCGTATGAACCAGCACACTCCAAATTTGAAAATCTATACATTCCACTGACCAACTTTTCTTGACTCTAGTTTTCCTTGGAAGATGTAGATAGCCTAACTTAGCTAAAGAAATTATTAAGCACTCTTGAAGTTCTTCTTAAACTTTAATCACCCACCGTACTCACAATTCAAGTCAGAAAACGAAAAAATAGCAAAGTAGCTGGCCAAAAAAACCATATGAAATTTGCCACTCAATAATCTCAAAAGCAAGTTCTCAAAACAAAGAAGCTAAGAAGAACAAATTGATCTCCGTCCTCACATGATGGAGAGACTTATGTTTGATGCAGAGCATAAGAAAAAAAAAATTGTGAGAGTGCAGCGAAAGAGCAACTGGAATCCACATAGCAGAGGTCTAGCTATCTAGTGATCAAATCAGAGATCAAAATGACTTGCTGATACAAATAAGGTTACAACATCAATTGTAACATCATAGACAACAAACAAACAACTCCTTGTTTTCATTTCTTGAAGTTAATATCTAAACTATAAAGAAGATAGCCATACCCCAATCTCCGCCTCAAACTTGGTGCCTAAACTTTGTAAACAGAGTCGGTTCTAGATTTCACATCAAACTTTAAAAAAAGATATGAGGTCAAAATTGCTTTTGAGTATGTTTTTTTTTTTTGTGGTAAGGAAATTGCTTTTGAGTATGTTACGTGTATGAACAGTAGAGAAAAGATGTTATACTTTAAAAATGAGTGAGCATAACCCAGATTAAGATAAAGATTTCCAAACCCTCGAAGGATATGAGTAGTAAAAAGGATGAGCAAGGGATGGGGATGTGCAAACAAGAAAACAAAATGCTGAGTTTGTTCTTCATTGCTTTGTACAAAATTCAAAAAGACAAAATTATGATTTGGATATTGGTTGGGTTAAGTATGGGTCGTTAAATTTATATTTGTATGAAAGTGGATCAAAATGGGTCAAATGAGTATTGGTTGGGTCGAGTATTGGTCGGGTCGAGTATTGGTCGTTAAATTTTGTATTTTTTAAATAATTGTTAGCTTCTCTCCCATCACGTAGTTGTTCTTATTTGTGCGGCCATGGTCACTGGCATATATTACAGAACTGCTTCTAATTTGTGCAATGTGATCATGGGGAGGGCGAGAGATGACTTAATCAAGCGGGGTTATTAGGCACGTCACAATCAAATCATTCCTTCCCATGCAGGATCTTTGCATTGTCTTGATAGAAGTATCTAGATAAGATTAGGATTGTTGGAGTTCATGCTGTTTTTCATTGGACACTATGGAAATCTCAAGTGCAAGAAAAGTTATTTGGTTTGTAAATGTGGATTCGAATTCCCTCTAGTGAAGGTCAAAGGGGTTTATTGTGAATGCGGATTGAATGGATGAGTTTCTGTCTGATCATGAAAATGCCTTCCTTTTGTTCCATCTCAGCTTGGTTTCAACATCGGATCATCTGAAAAGTGATTGGAGATGGGCATTGCGTATTCTTTTCAAGGAGAAGCATAATGTGGTGTGCTCTATAGTCCTTCCTCTTCGCCTTCTTGGCATGTTTTCCTTGTTTACTGTGCATATGAAAACGAAAGTGATTTTCTGTGGTTTGGAGTTGTATTCCTTTCAATTCATTTTTGCCAAGTTTATCTTGTCATAATATTTGTTCTTATCTTATCCTGCTGTAGGGAATATGTACAGAAGAGTATTTTGTAAATGGGTTTTTAGGTGTTTTTCTTCGATCCCTGCGTACCTATATAGGATAACGCTTATGGATTAGCTTGGCATCACCAGGCCATTGAGAGAGAACATTGTTTATGCACATTGGGGAATCCGATAAAGAGGACCCAGGTGCCCGTGCCAGGGTTCCTAAGATCCTAGACTTGGGTACAGTTTCCCATTCGGGACTATTGAGGCTGGACTAGGGACACTAGAGCCTGTGCTCAGGTTTCCAAAGCCTTCCATTCAGCTTGGGCTCGGGACCTTGGCGTCTTGGTTTGGGGTCCATTGACGTTAAGTTTGAGTCCACCAAGGCCAGGCTTGGGTCCATCAATTATATTTTTATTAAGCGCATTAATATGTAGTGGTGTGTATTTCTTAGAAGGACTTGGAAAAATTCACTAAATTTGTTGACAATCGTTCTTTTTTTTTCATTGTATGGAATAACAGTGAGATGTAAATCATATGTGAGACTCATTGGCCTCCGGTCTTGGTGAATTCTTAAGCATGTTAATGACCTCTTCCCATACTCTTAATTAACTTGTATCCGTCTTGTTTACTAAAGAGGGAAGTGATTACAGTGGATCATCGTCTCTTGTCTTCAATCGCTTACTGCTTTCTGCAATTACCTTCTGGTTCTAATTCTAACCAGGAGAACATGAAAGCACCCACACCCAAGACATGCCTTCATGTCGTTGATAAAGACATAAAATTTCTACTTGGAATAAAAATTCATTTAATAACAATATAAATTTTTGCAGTAGCGGCCGTTGGGCCTCGGCCGGTGACCAGAAAATGGCAACTGGTGGCAAAGACACGAGAGGGGTGACCGGCCGCCGGCGATCGATGGGCGGCAACTAGTGGCAAAGACATGAGAGAGGGAGACCCGCAATGGACAATTGGTGGATGGCGACCGGCTTTAGGGATGCACTAGAGAGGGAGACCACACGCGAGAGTGAGAAAGTGAGCAATGAGAAGAACTTTTAAAAAATTTATACTTCTTATGTCTTTTGCAAATTTATTTTCGGGCCAAAAATTTTTTCCCGAAAAATAGAAAAGTGAAATTACGTTATCAAATGGATTTTTGCTATATACTTGTTCCTCGAAATAGAAAATTAGGAAAATAAAACTGTTGTCATGAGCACCTTGTTGTTCAAGAAGATGAGCACGTGAGCATGGATCATACCTTTTTTTTTTGTACTCTTCTGTTCGTAATCCCTTCAGCGAGACAGCACATTCACAAGCAGCAAAAAAAAAATCTACCATAAGTTCCGGACTTTTAAGAATTTATTCATTTCTAATATTTCCAAATACAGAAAATCAAACAGCCGCCTTCTTGTGAAATAGCTAAGACAAATTTTTTTAAGCAACTTGCCAATAAAAAGCTGAGGTGGCTCATTTGTCGTGCTTTAATATCTCGCAATAACATTCACAAGGCATCGTAGACCGGCATATCATAATGGTCGTAACTTTCAAAGAACAAAAAAAAAAAAAGATGGTACTGAACAGTAAGAAGGGCCGAGATGTGATGGATCAACGTGAAAATCATCTCAATGGTGGTCCTTTAAAACATCTTTAAAGGCTAAGGCTCCATTTTTTCGGAAAAAAATACGATATTTCTGTAAAATTATTTTCAGAAAGTTATTTTTCTGTAAAATGAAAATATTTTCGGCGTCTGGTAAAGAAAATTTGTTTTTAGATTTCTAATGTCGCGGCCTATTTCCCCAACGCAGCCGGAGGCAAAGATAGTGCAAATATTGAGAAATTTCCTCATATGTGCGTCCACGTAGCTAAACATCCCAAGAGGAGTTCTTCATATTTGGAAGGTAATATGAATCTCTTCACGATTAACACTTCTTAAATATGAATCGCTGTTTGGTGATGTGCGACAAAAATTATACATAGTCTTCACAATAATCAAATGGGCATCGGTACTTTCAAGAGCCAATGGAAATCTCCAGTGTCTTCATCAAACTGGGATTGTTGAAGTTAATACAATGTTTCATTGGATGCCATGGAAATCTCAAGTGCAAAAAAAGGTTGTTTGGTATGTATTTTTGTTGTTGGGAGAAATATAGTATAAGTACCAAGAAGTTGTGTAAAGAGATCTGCCACCAAAAACTTCAGCCATATCACTTAAGTACTAAATTAAAAAAAAAAACAATCACTTAAGTGTCTCTAGTGAAATATTACAGCCAAAACTGCCATGTGGCATTAATAATTAAATTTTTAATGTAAAACGACATTTTAAAAAAAAGTCCACAAGGACTTCTACATTTTAGAATAAATCAAAATTTAAATTTAAAAATTAGCTACAAACAAAATTCTTTTAAAATAAAAACTTTATTTAAATTAGCTTAAAAAAGAGGGACAGAACAAGGCGACAAGGGCTTGCACAAACCCTCGCAACCGCTGCCCCACCATCACTAGCAAAGGCTAACGGGGGTCACCAAGTGCAAGCAAGGGCCTACAAGCCATCACCCAAATCGGGCAAGGGTCGACGGCCCTCTCCCAAGTTTGGCGGGGGCCTCCCAAGTTTGCTGCTTGGTTCTATGTTTACCATTTTTTAAATCTTTTTTCAAAAAAAGTTTAGTTTTTTTCAATTTATTTTAAAATAAAATTTGTATTTTTTTTAATTTGCATTTTTTTAATATAAGTCAAATAAAAATCATATTACAAATAGAATTTGAACAAAATTGATATTGGATTAGCCACATCATTACCATGTAAGATAGAAAAAATATTAAAAGAAGTCGTCATTTTTTGGGGTTAATAGAAGGACTCTTTTGTATCAATTTAACAAATTTTAGGACTTGATTATAATTTTTGTAAGTTTAAGGATTCATTTCTACTTTCATGACAAGTTTTAGGACCTTTATTGGACATGTCCTTTTTGAATTTTTAGCTTTTTATATTTTTTAACTAATCATGTTTGTTTTTTATTTTTTTTTCCAATTTTTGGGTTTTTTTTATTTTTGTAAACTAATTAAGTTTGTATTTTTTTTTTCAATTTTTAGCTTTTTTATTCTTGTAAAATAATTAAGTTTGCATTTTCTTTTTTATTTTCTTTTCAATTTCTAGACTTTTTTTTATTGTTAACTAGACTTTCCACAAGCCACATCAACTTTAAATATTAGTAAACTATTGTCACGTCGAATTTTTGGCAATGCATATCATATCGACACTCAAATGATCGTTTTTCAGAAAAATTGACATGATCCAAATGAAACTTTACTATCAAAATGATCTCTGTGCATAACTTTTTGGCACTTATACTGTTCTTTTCCCTTTTGTTTCGTGAACATAAAAAGAACATAAATCTGTTTGTGTATGTCAGTTAATTTTTTTTCTATTTCCTGGAATATATCACTGGCCAAAGAATAGATTATAAACTCTTAAGCTTGAGTCCTCGGCTTGGCCAGTGTGTATAGGATTTTAGATGTTGGGGACCCGAGCTAGAACGCTGGGGTTCTGAGCTCGGCCTCAGTAGACCCAAGTCTAGATGTCGAGGAGCCGAGCATGGGTATTGGGGACTCGGGCACTACTGCTGAGGTCTTGGGCCTAGGTGCCGAGGAACCGGGCACAAATGGCGAGGCCCCAAGCCAGGTCTCGATGGACTCAAGCCCACTGCCAAGGAACCAAGAACAAGGTTAGGGTTTTATGTGCCCAAGCAAGCGCAGAGTCTAATATCTATGTCTAAGTTATAATTTGGAAGATACTTTTGACTTCTTGAAGAGGTCACTTACCTAGATTTAAACATAGGTTTTTTGTTGACTAGGAAAAGATTTTTCGTTGACTCATTTTCCTAAGAGACCTTAACGCCAAAAAATGAGGAAAATATTTTCCCAATAAAAAAAATCAAGAAATAAATGTGTCATGAGTAAGATTTTCTCCAATTAATTGGAGGCAAAAGAAGCTTCCACAATGGGCATGTCTTTATTGTGGAAACCTTATTCGTACCTCTCTCTCCCTCTATATCTCTCATCAATATATTCGCATTTAGAAAGAACTTTCATGCTAAAGAAATTTCGCAAAGATATCATACTAGCCATAAAGTGAAAAAAGCTTTGTGCATTATTAAGTAGCGGACACAGTGTTAATCTAAATGATGACCAAATTATCATGCCAGCTAATAAATTAATCTCGATTAGATTTAATAAATCAAGAGTAAGTCCTTGATTTAGTCAATTCTCCCATGTGGATCAAATTCTCCATCAATCATTGCATCCATTTGGAAATTTATCTTGTAACCCTCGATAATTATGGTGAGAGAATAACATTCTCTCCCTACACTTGATTCTGGAGACCAACCTAAATCTTCCCATCACCATCCAATTTCCTTCATATTCAAACAGTTTGTTGCGTTGGGTTTCACTCGTGTCATAAATGGTGGTGGGATTATGCAATTTTTTTTTTTGATTGGGAGGATTATGCAATTTAAATATATGCATGGCACCACCATTACTTACTGATCCATGTTCGATCGGTTACCAAATTCAGTGGGTCAAGAAACTTTAAAAGTTATTATGAGAGATTTTCAATCGCACGACAGTTCGAAAAATGGCATATATTAAATTTCACCAAATAGTTTTGTGCATAAAAAATATGAAAAGAGGTTATAATAACACAAGTAAACATGCGATTTAATTTAATTAAGGAAATACAAATAAATCTACTCGAGATCTTTACCCAAAATAATAATAATAATAAATCTACTCGAGATTGACATAATAATTTTGTCCGTATCTTAAATTATTACTTCTTTAGCCAATATTGAGAGATACGTGCGACTTCATAAAGGCGAGCGTAAGTTTATAAGGTCTTCTTCCCTTTTCTTTGTTAACAGAAAGGCGAGCATAAGTTTCAAACCAGTAACGCAAGCTCCTGTGCCCCATTTCTCCCTCCATTCTTTCTTCTCCTCCTCCTCCTCTTGCAGAATCCAAGATGGAGTGGGAAGATTACTATGAAGATTACCTGTTGTTCAAGAAGATGAGCACGTATAAAGAGATCGCATATCAAGCCGCTGCTATAATCGGCCAAGACGGTAAAGTTTGGGTCCAGACCTCTAACTTCCCTCAGGTTCGTCCTCTCATCCAACTTCTTCAATTTTGCTCCTTTTTTTTTCCCAGTCGTGAATTCTTTTGTTGCGGTAGAGTCTTCCATCAGGTAACTAGTCACTCCCAACAATAAACTCGGTTCCGAGTTCTGGTTTTTGTTTTTATCATGAACATCACTGTAACGGGTGCCAATCAAGATTGCTCCTCTTCAATTTGATAATCTTCTTTGTTCTTAGTTGGATGTAAGCGATTTGATTATAAAAAGGGGAAATACAAATTGGATGGTACTCAGAATCATGATTACGGGACACGGATTATTGTTCCTTAGGTTAAGGCAGAAGAGAGAAACGCAATCATGCGGGAACTTGATGACCCCGGGACGCTCACTACGATGGGACTCTACCTTGGCGGCACCAAGTACGTGGTGATTGGAGTTGAACCAGGTGATGTTATTCGGGCAAGGAAGGTAATAAATTTGTCGGCTCCCATCTTTTTGTCATATGTAACATTCTCATTTGGCCGCTACTTTTCCTGGACACACATCAAACAGCTATCCACAGTTGCTCGCTCCATACAATAGCCGCAGCCCAACTTCAAAAGAAACATTCCGCTTGATTAATCATCGATTTAGAGAACAAATGAGTTCTGGCTTTAGTGTACATGATGCAAAACAAACACGCATAGATGATACCATTAGACCATCTAGCAATTGCATTGACCGTCGGCAGTCAATTTGAGATGGCCTGGCAGCGCATCATTAGGATGGATAACTCCACATGCTGCCTAGCACCTGGTTATATCCATTTAGGGTCTTAGACAACGTAAGATGCTTTGGCTAGACAGGAACTGCAGAGTCATACACCATTCTTTGATGATGCCATTCCAGTAACTGTCTCGCTGCGTTTGCCACACTGCTGAAGCTAGCTCTTAATCTCTCCTTAGTGTTTCCTAATTCTTCTTGAGAATCTTGCCAAGATGCTCGACACGCTCTTTGTTGAATAACCAACTTCTGCAATGGAATTCTTAAACCATCCTAACAAGTGATCGTTTCAGCTTGATTAAGCAACAGCTCTATGACTTGTCAAGCAAATGAAATAAAAAAATAAAAAAATTGTCTTTTATGACACCGCGGTTGCTTTTTTGGGTGCAACGTTTTTTTTAGGTTAGGCAGCAATGGCATGGGACATTAGTGGCAATGCTTGTGATTATAGGTTTTAGTTCATAGAGTATACTAGAATCAATGTTGGCTTCAACTCTTCTTTGCTTGCTCTGAAAATCTAGTTTCCTCAACTATTTTGTCTTGAAGAGCTTGCAGCAACAGATATAAATAATTGTGCATTTTGCAATTGCGTGTAGGAGTCATATTTATAGTAATTGATGGCTTCTCTCCCATCACTTAGTTGTTCTTATGTGATTTCAGTGGCGTGACAGTGTCACCATCAAGAAGACAAGTGCAGCCTTGGTCATTGGCATATATTCGAACCCCGGGATCACTAGCTGTTGTAATGCGATTGTTGAGAGGGTGGGCGAGGACTTAATCAAGCGGGGTTATTAGGCATGTCACGATCGCATCATTCCTTACTAGACGGAATCTTTGCATTCTCTTGACGCGAGTATCTAGATCAGACTAGGATTGGAGTTGATGCAGTTTTTAATTGGACTCCAAGGAAATCTCAAGTGCAAGAAAGGTTGTTTGGTATGTATTTGATGGACTTAGGCACTTGCCGATTCTTTACTTCTTTTATGAAACTTTTGCCGAGGAAGCTGGTGTTCCGCTCTGAGAAGCTATTTGACATATTATCAAAGCATTTAAACTGTAAATGATGATTCAAACTCCTTGTAGAGAAGGTCTAAGGGGTTTATTGTGATTGGTGATTGAATGGACGAGTTTCCGTCTGATCATGAAATGTTTTTCCTCGTTTGCATCTCAGCTTTGTTTCAATATCGGATCATCTGCAATTGATTGTTGATGGGAATTGTGTATTCCGCTCAAGAAGAAAGAGAATCCTTTTCTCATAATGTCGGGTGCTCTACAATCCTTCTTGACCTGTTTTCCTTGTTTACTGTGTTGTTGGTACAGCACATGGGACCGACAGTGATTTTGTTTTCTATTTAGATGTCCTTTTATCACTTCAACATGGATACATTCCATGTTCTGAGCATGTTTGTGCCGTGGGATTGTTCATGGCGAATGTGGTGAAGAAGATGATATTTTTCGCTCCTTAAAGAACACGGAAGTCTTCAATACAAAAGTTGAAATGCTCTATGTTTCTTAGTGTGTGTGTGGTTGACCAACTAATTACGAGATCTCCGCATACTCTATGCCAGAGAAAATATAGAGCTGTTTATCCTCTCATAATCCCTGGATTCAAATTTTTTTAAAGGACCGGTCGTTAAATTTCGCATTTTGTAAATAATTGATAGGTTCTCTTATGTTGTCTCGCTGAAGGAAATATGTACAGACTCGGTTTTTAGGTGTTTTTATTCGATCCATACGTACTTATATAGGATAATGCTTATGAGTTAGCTTGGCATCATCGTATCATTGAGAGAGAACATTGTTTAAGCAAGTTGGGGGATCCGATAAATAGGGACATAGTGCTTGTGCCTCAGGTTCAGTGTTCAGTCCGGGTCAATTGAGGCTAGGTTGGGGACACTGGTGCCTGTGCTCGGGTTTCCAACGCCTTCTATTGAGCTTGAGCTCGGGATCTCGGTGCCTTGGTTTGGGGTCCACTGAGGTTAGGACCGAGTCCCCAAGGCTGGGCTTGGGTCCATGAATTATATTTATTAAGCGCATTAATATATAGAGATTTTTATCCAAACGTTACACCCAAAAATATCAATACTAGCCACAAAGTGAAAAAAGCTTGTGCTTTATTAAGTAGGGGACATAATATTTATCTAAATGATGAACTAGATTATCATGCTAGCTAATAAATTAATCTTGATTAGATCTAATAAATCGAGATTAAGTCCTCGATTTGGTCAATTCTCTCTAGTAGATCAAGTTCTCCATCAATCATTGCATCCATTCGGAAATTATCTTGTAACCCTTGATAATTACGGTGAGAGAATCACAGTCAATGAGCGTCATTCGAAATTACGAATATTTATCTCCATGATTCATATTCTCTCCCCACGCTTGATTCTGGAGACCAACCTGGATCTTCCCATCGCCATTCAATCTCTTGCATAGCCAACCGGGTAGATTGCATGGGGTTTGAGAAAAGAAAAAACTTCCGATGCAGCTCCACCATCCTTCATTCCAAATACTCTAACCCCAACTTCTTGTCCAAAAACTTACAAAGCAACTCTACCATCCTTCTTTCCAAAATGTCTTTATTCTCACCGCTTCTTGCCGATCTATCTTCATATTTGAGCTCGAAAGAGAGGATGGGTTGTGAGAGAAAATGTCTCAATCTCCTTTCTCCTTTCATAGAGGGAAAAAGTGGTAGTTGCAGTGCAAAGACGTTCATCATCCTCTCCTTTCCAATGTTGCTCTGTAGAGACACTCGTCCTACCCAGAAATCGGACCGGAACACCTGAAAAGCAAGTCCGAGAGTAGATTCTAATTTTTGAGAGCCGGTTGGAAACGGTCCGATTCTCGGTTCCAAGTGAAGACTCACTCAAGAACTAGATTGATTTTGGAACTGATTTTTAGCTACTGTTTTTAAAATTTTTTTTAAAAAAAAAATAGTCTCACTCGCTTCACATCCTTTATTTTTTGTGGATTGTAATTTATAATGCTCATATTAGGGATTATTATTTTTGGCAAAGTGAATTTTATTATTCATCTTTACTTTGAATCGTTTCATTGCTACTCATATTATTTTGCTGAAAAAAGATGAAATCAGAAAAAGAAACAAACGAAAACATATATTCTCGGGTAGACCCTAGAATCGAAACTCCCCCCCTCCCCCCCCCCCCCAAAAAAAAGCAGGTTTCAAAATAGATTCGAAGACAAAAGGGGTAGGCTCGAGATTTCAAAAACTGAGAACCGATTATAATAGGATGGGTTTCTGGTTCTAGATATGGAACATACCCACTTAGAGCATACTCACCCCTACTCGATACCATGTCAATTTGGCATTTATCTGGTCATAACGTTGTAAAGTAATATTATGATATTTCTATTCTTCGGGAGCAGGGCTTATTGATTGCATGCACCAATTTAATCCAAATTAGCCTAATCATAATTTTGGACTTTACATTCATGTCATTTGCGTTGATTGTGTGTAAATGGTGACTTAGCTTCACGTCTCAATAGTTTAGCCTTGCACGAAGGAGTTGAACCAAGACACGCATATCATCCTCGTCGGGGGTGAGTGAGTTAGAGCCATCATCTATTTTTTTCCGGAAAATGCAATGACGAAAGGGTTTATGAAATACTTTAACGGGTCAGCCTGGTTGGAACTAGTAGCTTGCTTCATGTTTGGGCCTAATTTATGGGCCTGGTATCGACATTGGCCACCAAGACACGCAGATCATCCTCGCAGGGGAGGCCGTGAGTTCGAAATCGAGCCATCATCTACTTTTGGGAAAATGCGATGGACGAAACGGGAGGTGTAACGAGCAATGACCATAATGCATAAGTAATAGGACAAGATTCTTAAACTGATGTTCCAAACACGTGGCCTACGCTTGCTTTCCATCCTTAGAAACTGCATTTAACTGTCGTGAGAATAGAACGATGGATCGCCAAGTGGAAATTTTATTTGCAAATTTCAGTGTCTCTCTCTCTCTCTCTCTCTGATTTTTCTAGTAGTCAAAGAATAATGTGAACACAAGAGACCCGTACCCAGAATCATGGAGACCAAATGCAAGGAAGCCCAGCCTTGACGGACCCGAGCCTACTGCCAAGGACACATGAACAAGCGCTAGGGTTCATGTCCCCAAGCGGGCGAATATCTATGTCTAGGTCATATTTTGGAAGATATTTTTCACTTCTTAGAATGATCATTTATCTGGACTCACACATGGGCTTTTCGTTGACTAGGAAAAGACTTTCCATTGACTCATCTTTCTAAGAGATCCAAACGAAAAAAAAAAACGAGAAAAACATTTTTCCGGTAAAAAAATCGGTAAATAAATGAGTCACGAGATAAGATTTTCTCCGATGAATTGGTGGCAAAAGAAGCTTCCACAATGGTGACGTCTTTATTATGGAAATTCTATTCGTATTTCTCCATCTATATTTTCTCATCAATATAAAGTGAAAAATGCTTGTGTGTTATTAAGTAGCGGACACAATATTAATCTAAATGATGAACCACCTTATCATGCCAGCTAAAAAAATTAATCTCAATTAGATCTAATAAATCGAGATTAAGTCCTTGATTCAGTCTATTCTCTCACGTGAATCAAATTTTCCATCAATTGCTGCATCCATTTGGAAATTTATCATGTGACCCTTGATAATTATGGTGAGAGAATCACAATCAATTAGCGTAATTCAAGCATGGAAGAGTGGCGTAAATTAGGTTTCGCCACATAGTTTTGTGCATGCAAAATATGAAAATTCAAGAAATTCAAATAGATCTATTGGAGATTGAAATAATAATTTTGTTCGCATCTTAAATTATTATTTTGTCTAATATTTAATTATGAAGAAGCTTTAGTCACTTTTTAGCGAATATTGAGAGATAAGTAGGAATGGAATTTTCATAATAAAGAAACATCAAAGAATTAGTAGATCTGTTCCGCCCAAAATGGGAATAGGCTAGGGTTATGAACCCCCTCACACAACCACACACCCAAGACAGGTGTCTTAATGTCATTGGCTCTCTCTCGCAGGTATGTATCGACGGTCATCGTAGGAGTGGGAGGAGAGATGGGAGGGTGGAGTAATTTTGTCCTATGAAGATGATCCATGGGAAATATAAAACCCGTCAATGTCATCGACCATTTTTTTTTTTTAGTCGCAGGTCTTTTCGAGCCAACAAAAGAGGTTTTAAGATGTGGTCTTAATAAAATGTTGTCGATGGATTTGCAGCTGAAATTTTTCCTTTTCCCAGTAATACACCGAATCAGACCAGTATGATGAAGAAGAAGAAGACGACGACGACACAGAAACCCAGAAGACTGGTAAAATCAGACCAGTTTGAAGAAGAAGAAGGAGGAGGAGGAGAAGACGACGACACAGAAACCCAGAAGACTCCACTTCTCTGTCTTCTTCTCGGTTCGTACTTTTTTTTTTTTCGACCAAAAAAAAAAGTACGAACCGAGAAGAAGACAGAGAAACCCAGTCAAACTTTGAGAGAAAACGAAAATGAAGCCGGAGAGACTGAAGAAAGAAGTAAAAAGAACATGAAAACCCAAGCTCTGTTCTCAGGCACCACATACGAACCGAGAAGAAGACAGAGAAACCCATTCAAACTTTGAGAGGAAACGGAGGAAACGAAAACGAAGCTGGAGAGACCGTGAAGAAAGAAGTAAAAAGAAAATGCAAACACAAGTTGTGTTCTCAGGCACCACATACGAACCAACGAGTTTTCTTTTCATTGCTTTGTACAAAAACTCAAAAGTCAGACCACACATTCCAAGTTCCAACTCTAAGACTTCTTACTTACTGCTGCCACCTGTTCGAAAAGAAAAAGTTCGGAAGCGTCTCTCTACCCTCTTCATTCCAAAAAAAAGGAGGAAAAAAAACGAAAACAGAAAAGCCCTATCTGCTCTACTACTCCCTTCCCTTCCCTGAGGTTGACTCCGAGAGACGCTTCAACAGTTCTACACGGGAAGCCGACGCTGAGCCTTCTCTAGCCTGTCTTCAAAGAGGACGTGGCTGAGACGATTAACCCACGCGGTGGTAAGAGAGGCAGCCTCAATGGGCGTTTTGCTCGCCCTCTCCAAGAAGCGCTCGGCATCGGCGTCCAAGCCGAGGCATTTCAGGTACTCGGCAATGCTGTTTGTTCAGAACCTCCATCCTAATCTCTTGTTGTTTCTGATGTCTCTCCATGTCGATGCTCGGATTGCAGAGAGGAAAGGGTATGAAATGGGTCCATCTACTTCTGCTTTTATAGATGGAGAGGTGGCAGGTGCACACGCCAATCTTGCTTGAGTGCTTTGCTCTCCGGCGCTGCGGCTCATCCTCGCCGAGATGTGCAGAGAGCTCTTCTCTCTCCTCCCGTCGCTGTTAAGAGCTCTTTTTGAGAGAGAGAGAGAGAGGGGGGGGGGAGATATTCTATTGATTAAAAAGATTTCGTTTTGTTTTTTCCTACAAGCCCACCAAAAATCCAGATATAAAAGCCCTTCATAGTCGAACTTTTAGCTGCAATTTTCGAAACAAATTTCGAATTAGGAAAGCAATCTTTGGGCAACTAAGGTAATTTTCTTGTCTTGAAATTTGGATATTCACTTTCCTTGATTGAAAAATTATGCATGTTTTAAACATATTTGCATATCTTGAAAATCGCATTATGAGTTAGAATATTCAATTGCCTTAATTGGAAAAAATTGCTTGTCAAGTTCGGAAATTTAAAATTCTAAATATATCTCACAAGTATATCTTTTATTTGAATTGAAAAGATTATGATTTGATGTGAATATTTAGGAATTTTTGTGATTATCTTGTGATAATTAAAATTCTCCGAAGATATTCAAAGATACCCAAAAATATTTCAAGATGTGATTGATTAGGAAATTTCATAATCCGCAACCGCATACATGAAAATAAGTCGATCTATCAGGCTTTAGATAGAATTACTTCCATAGCAGGTATTTCGAATTTTAGAGTCGATCTATCAGGCTTTAGATCGAAACTTAATTCGAAAGAAATAGCGGTAATTATCTTTTAATTTTTGCGACTTGAACTTTAAATTTCATCTAAAAAAACTAAAAGAAAAAGGAAGATATGATTTCTTAAAAAAATCACGTCTGATCATTTAAAGAAAGATAAGATTTTGTAGAAACCCTATCTAATGGGTTGTACTCGATAAAATCTTTTTAATCCATTCAAACTTTTAAAAGATGTAGACGTATGATTCACTCTCTCTTTTTTTCATTTAATTTTAATTTCAAAAATCATTAAAAAATAAAAAAAATTCATAAAAAAGAAAATCCTAAAAAATTATTCCTTTTGATTTCAAGCTAGAATTCATCAAAATTGCCAAATTGAACATTTTCATGAAATCGGTACCGAAAGAGCGTTAATAGAAATATTAGCGTAATCAAGTCCCGAACTTAAAATCTTTGGTTCGTAGAAATAGAATAGTTCTCTCACTATTTTATTTAGGTTTCTAATCGACCTACCATAAATGATTAGTGGCGACTCCTATAAAAAAAATTTTGCATTTAAAGATTGAACCTAAGTTGCGAGTTGGTAGAGCTTGGGAGAGCTTGAGCTAGGTTAGTTAATTCACTTAATTAACTTTGTAATCCATTAACCTAAGAATTGGAAAATCGCGAATTTTTAGGACGCGACTTTTTCATGATCAGACAGAAACTCATCCATTCAATCTGCATTCACAATAAACCCCTTTGACCTTCACTAGAGGGAATTTGAATCCACATTTACAAACCAAATAACTTTTATTGCACTTGAGATTTCCAAAGTGTCCAATGAAAAACAGCATGAACTCCAACAATCCTAATCTTATCTAGATACTTTGTGTCAAGACAATGCAAAGATTATGCATAGGGAGGAATGATTTGATCGTGACGTGCCTAATAACCCCGCTTGATTAAGTCATCTCTCACCCTCCCCATGATCACATTGCACAAATTAGAAGCGGTTCTGTAATATATGCCAGTGACCATGGCCGTACAAATAAGAACAACTAGGTGACGGGACAGAAGCTAACAATTATTTACAAAATACAAAATTTAACAACCAATACCCGACCCAACCAATACCCATTTGACCCATTTTGATCCACTTTCATACAAATATAAATTTAACGACCCATACTTAACCCAACCAATACCCAAATCATAATTTTGTCTTTTTGAGTTTTGTACAAAGCAATGAAGAACAAACTCAACATTTTGTTTTCTTGTTTGCACATCCCCATCCCTTGGTTAGCCTTTTTACTACTCATATCCTTCAAGGGTTTGGAAATCTTTATCTTAATTTGGGTTATGCTCGCTCATTTTTAAAGTATAACATCTTTTCTCTACTGTTCATACACGTAACATACTCAAAAGCAATTTCCTTACCACAAAAAAAAACATACTCAAAAGCAATTTTGATCTCATATCTTTTCTTAAAGTTTGATGTGAAAACTAGAACCGACTCTATTTACAAAGTTTAGGCACCAAGTTTGAGGCTGAGATTGGGGTATGGCTTTCTTCTTTATAGTTTAGATCTTAACTTCAAGAAATGAAAACAAGGAGTTGTTTGTTCCTTCTCTATGATGTTACAATTGATGTTGTAACCTTGTTTGTATCAGCAAGTCGTTTTGATCTCTGATTTGATCACTAGATAGCCAGACCTCTGCTATGTGGATTCCAGTTGCTCTTTCGCTGCACTCTCACAATTTTTTTTTGTTATGCTCTGCATCAAAGATAAGTCTCTCCGTCATGTGAGGACGGAGATCAATATGTTCTTCTTAGCTTCTTTGTTCTGAGAACTTGCTTTTGAGATTATTGAGTGGCAAATTTCAGATGGTTTTTTTGGCCAGCTACTTTGCTATTTTTCTCGTTTTCTGACTTGAATGATGAGTACGGTGGGTGATTAAAGTTCAAGAAGAACTTCAAGAGTGCTTAATAATTTCTTTAGCTAAGTTAGGCTATCTACATCTTCCAAGGAAAACTAGAGTCGAGAAAAGTTGGTCAGTGGAATGTATAAATTTTCAAATTTGGAGTGTGATGGTTCATACGATGAAAAGTGGGGAAAAAAAAAGAGAGTAAAGAGTCCCAACCTTGATGCTCCACTATGTTCTCTCTTTTATTTACAGGTGGGATTCTATCTCTTACAGGACATGTCCAAAAAGGCTTTTGGCATTTCCTCTTTTGACTCCTTACACATTTTAGTTTCAATGAATTGTTGGATGCACATGTTTGGATAATTCATGTACTAATCTCATCTTGATGAAGGACTATCTTACTAAGTTGAGGACGGGAAGGGTTTAGTTTTGCATTAGGTATTCTTCTATTCATAATCAAAATCCTTAGATTACTATAAAAGGTACATGCTCCTAGCCCCATCATTCTATGGCCTCACATATCAATTTAGGTGAATAAAGTAGGCTCTATATTTGTGAGCCTACCTACCTCCTCATCCATTCTCTTCCAGGTCCTGGACATAATAAATTTAGGCAATATTTATATTGATATTCTCTTCATGATGTTCTAAAACTAATGATACTTTTTTCCACGTGGAGGATTATCGCAAAAAAATTATGCACTATCACATCAAGGATGCCTCTAGATCATGGTACTACAATCTTTTGTCACTCCCTCTAACATTGTTTTCCATTTACAAACCGAATAACCTTTTGTTGCACTTGAAATTTTCAAGGCGTCCAATAAAAAACTACATCAACTCCAACAATCCTAATCTTATCTAGGTACTTGTATCAAGACAATATAAAGATTCTGCATAGGAAGAAATGACACAATCATGACGTGCTTAATAACCCTGCTTCATTATGTCTTCTCCCAACCTCTCCACGATCGCATTGCACAAATTAGAAATCACGGTTTTGTAATATATGCCAATGACCGAGGCCGCAAAAATAAGAATAACTAAGTGATGGGAGAGAAATCATCAATTATTTACAAAATGAAAAATTTAATGATCAATAGTCGACTCGATCAATACTCAACCCAATCAATACTCATTTGACATGTTTTGATTCATTTTCATATAATACAAATTTAACTACTCATACTCGACCCAACCGATACCCGAATCATAATTTTTTTGTTTTGAATTTTGTACAAAGCAATGAAGAACAAACTTAGAATTTTGTTTTCTTGTTTGCATATCCTCATCCCCTGTTTGGCTTTTTTTATCACTCAGTCCTTCAAGGGCTTGGAAATCTTTATCTTAATTTGGGTTACGCTTGCTCATTTTTAAAGTATATCATATTTTCTCATTTGTTCATACGCGTAACATACTCAAAAGCAATTTTAACCTCATATCCTTATTTAAAAGTTCAATGTGAACTAGAACCGACTCTGCTTAGAAAGTTTAGGCACCAAGTTTGAGGTTGAGATTGGGGTATGGCTATCTTCTTCATAGTTTAGGCCTTGAGCCCTTCAAGAAATGAAAACAATCAGTTGTTTGTTCACTCTCGGTGAAGTTATGATTGATGTTGTAGCCTTGTTTGTATGAGCAAGGCGTTTTGGTATCTAATTGGATGACTGGATAGCTAGACCTCTGCTACGCAGATTCCAGCTGCTCTATTTGCTGCTCTCTCTCAATTTTTTTTGTTGGGCTATCATCAAAGATAAGTCTTTCCATCATGTGAGGAGGGAGATCAATATGTTCTTCTTTGTTTTTTTGCTCTGGGAACTGGCCTTTTAGATTGTTGAGTGGCAAATTTCAGATTTTTTATTGCTAGCCGCTTTGCTATTTTTCTTATTTTTTGACTTGAATGATGAGTACGGTAGACAAATTAAGAGTTTAAGGAGAACTTTGAGAGTGCTTAATGATTTCTTTAGCCGAGTTAGGCCATTTGCATCTTTCAGGGAAAATTATGATGCCGAAACACATACGAAATTGGCTAAGCAAGAACACACGAATTTGATAACAAAGGAACAACCGTTCTCTCAGCTTAATAACTGAAAAATATCCAAAAAAAAGTCCCCTATGGAAACCCTAAATACCCCTTTTATATGGTGTTGACCCTAATAAAAAAAAGGAAACTTAAAAGATAACAAAACACCACTAAACAGGAAACTTAATCCCGAAATTAAAAATACTGAAAATAATAAAAAATTGAAAAACCCAACTAAACGTTCCCAAATCGCCGAAATTCATCGTTAGTCACGGCCAAAGGTGTGAGTTGTGATCAGAACGCCGTTTCGCTTTAACCGACCGAATTTGAGCGCCAAAGCCTTCCGTTCGCCGACTTCAGCTGAAAATTCCGCTTATCGATAAAACTGTCGAAACTGGGTGCATCATCCTCCCCTGCTAGAAAAAAAAAAGATTCTCCCTCGAATCTGCTTCATCTTCACTGACAGCAAGCTCCTCAAATTCTGCTTTGCCTGTATAATAGGGCGATTGTTGACACCTGATTTTTTATCGCATTTTCTCTTTAAAATTAATAGAAAATCCATAAAAATTCATAAAATTAAAAAATAACTTTGGGGACCTTGGCCAAGCCTAGGGAATCAATTTTGACCAAAAAAGTATTTTCCATATTTTTAGTATTTTTCAATATTTTTATTTTTCGAAAATTAATAGAAAATCCATAAAAATTCATAAAATTAAAAAATCAACTTTGGAAGCTTTGGCCAAGCTTAGGCAACCATTTTTGAGCAAAAAAAAATTTTCGTATTTTTTTTGTATTTTTAAATATATTTTTTAGAAATTAGGAAAAATATTTCATAAATAATAGCATTTGAGACCACAAAAATACATAAAAAAAATTCAATATTTTTCTTTTAAACCCCTTTTCATGTTGGCTATCGTAAATTTAAAAAATCCAATTCGGGGTCGTGTATTCCTTCACGAGCATAATCTCGAATCGGGCCTAAAAAATTTAATTTGAGTCAATTTATTTTCATTTTTCACTTTTAGAAGTTGTGACATTATTCTCTAATATTCTAAATTTTCATCTTGGCCCAATTATACTCAGAATAACTCAATTTTGCAAAAGGACTTTAATTAAATTTTGCGGCAAGAAATGAGTTTAAATTTGATATGCGATGAATTTCGACTAAGCATAGGAGAGTTGTGTTGAAAATTTTGAGGATATTTGGACTTAAAGAAATATTTTTTCAGGGACTAAATTTCAAATACTCAAAATCTCAAGGACTAGAGTGTAAAAACCTAACTCTTAAGGGATTATTTTGCAAATAACAAAAAAAGGAGTTAGTGGAGAAATTAGAATAGAGAAGGGAAGATGAAGAAGATAAGATGGAGAAAAATGGATGGAGAAAATAAGATAAGAGAAGAGGAGATGGAGAAGAGGAGATGGAGAAGAGAAGATGGAAAAGAATAGATGAAGAAAATAAGATAAAAGAAGGGAAGATGGAGATGAAGAAGAGTTAGTGGAGAAATTAGAATGGGAGATATATATGGAGAATGGAAGATGGAGATGGAGAAGAATAGGTGGAGAAATTAGAATGTGAGATAGAGATGGAGAAGGGAAGATGAAGATGAAGAAGAGTTAGTGGAAAAATTAGAATGGAAGATAGAGTTAATGGAGAAATTAGAATGGGAGGTAAATGAGTGGGCTATAAAAGGAGGAAGAAGAGAGTTTGAAAGGGAGGATTTTTGGGGGGTGAGAAAATTTTGAATGTTTGAGAGAGTTTTGAGAGATTAAAAGAGATTAGAGAGAAAGAAAAAAATCAAAAAAAAAAGAAAGAGAATCCTTTTTCCAAAAGAGAGTCTTGAAAATGGTGAGAATTTAAATATAGGTGTTACCATCACCTATTTCTTTACCGATCAACACAAGTCACGAGTTCATCCCCATCGTTCGAGCCGCAATCTTGATCCATAAGGTGACACGAGGTCCGAATTTGATAATCAAATTTGTCAAATCAGGTAACAATCCTAACCATTAAATCTTCAAGAATTTCCTTGCCCAAATGAATTGATTTAAATTTTGATTATCTTATGTCGTACTCGTGTGTCTCCATATCTACATGTTGCATTCGTATTTGTGTTGTCATTAATTCACGCGTATCCACCTAAATTTTTTTTTCGACTGGCAAATCAAATCTCTTATGTTTCCACCTCTCAATCCTTAAAAAATGGCCATTTCACCCTTTTGGTCAGTTTGTCCCAAACTTCTTCCCAATCATTCCAAATGAGCTTTTATGAAATAAAATGGTACCGAAAGGCCATTAGAATGATCTAGCGTAATCAAGTCCCCGATCCCATTTTTTCTGGTTCGCAGAAATAAGTTAGTTCTCCCGCTAATTTATTTAGGTTTCTAATCGACCTACCAAAAATGATTAGTGGCGACTCCAAATAAAAAATCTTTGCATGAAAAAAACTTAAGTTGCGATTCGGTAGGACTTGGGAGGGTCCGAATTAGGTTAGTCAATTAACCTGATAATCCGTTCCCCCGATTGAGAAAATTAAATTTTTTTTTTCGGGTCGTGACAGCTTGGCGACTCCACCAGAGATTTGTTCTTAATTTTTTAAAATTTAAGAACTTAGAGGACTTAGGCCAGAAAATTGCATGAAAATCTCATTTGATTTGAATTGGGTGAATTCTGATCATTTAGTTGTTAAATGGTTTTGCAGATGAGAGTTACAAAGGGTGGAGTATTTGGCTAACCCTTTGTTTTGCAGGTTTGGTGTGTAAGAATTAGAATTTAATTTTTGCACATTTTTGAAGCGGTATTTAAATTTAACTGATGTGCATGGTTAATTGCTTTAGCACTACATCACACACATCCCGTGGCCGGACCTGGGCCACTAGTTTTAGGATGGTATTGTGATTTGGTTCTAGCGTTCAACGTGAGATCACGTCGAAAGTTAGTCCAAATTCAATCCCGAACTTCTTTTCAAAAATGAGTTTTAAAAGTTATGCCTCAGGTTTGGTAAGATTACCAAAGCGGTGGTTTTAATTTTTAACTCGAGTAGCCAAAGTGGAAAGGCCCAGTTAATCTTGGTTACGTCGCGAGATAGCGGCTAATCTTGATTATGTGCGCGAGATTGTCGCCTTGCCGTAAGTCTTTCGCTTCAATTTGTGAGCCTTTAGGATAGTTAGAATAAGGTTAACCCACGAGTCATTTGCATGTCCATGTGATTGTTTATTTTCCTATCCCACGGTAAAGTACGCTTCTAAACTTCATCTTGTCTTATGTTATTGTTTGGGTCGGTCCATGACACTTAGGATTGTGGCGCGTGATTTATAGACAATGGGACACATTGATATCCGTTTCGTGTACATTCCAAAGGCCGAGTTGAAGCAGATGTGGAGGCACTTGAGCATTGATGCACAGACCTATGCCCTTAGTCGTATGGGTCACGTATTACCACTTTTGGATATCGAATTACAGACTGGGGTCATACAGGCGCTTGCACATTTCTGGTGCCCATATACTGCTACTTTCATTTTAGGTAAGCACGAGCTCACTCCGACTTTGGAAGAGTATAGCCTTGCCATTGGAAAACCTTTGAGCATTGATTTAATTCGCCCTTGTGTGGAAATAGATCCAATTTTCATCTTTGCTGAGTTTTTTAAAATTAGCGAAAATAAAATGAGGAAAATTTTAAAAGGAAATTGTCATATGTGCCCTTTCTCATTCCTCGTTGAACTTCTTTATGAGAGCAATTCATACTTGCAAAGCAGGATCTTTATTCTAGCTTTCTTCGGACTTGTGATCTTTTCGCTCCAAAAGGATTTTATTAGTCCATCAATGGCTTGGATAGCTAGGCAAGTTTGCAGTGGAATGAACTTTACTAATGCTATCATGGCCGAGACTTTTATATCTTTGACTCGTTTTAAGCAAAATAAGGAAAAAACATTTCACGCTCCGGTTGGACTTTTGTAAATGTGGTTTTTCTCTCATTATGCTAAATTCGGCTCAAAAATGACCATTCCACGAGTAAGTCAAGAGGAAAACCCAATTGCAAAATTTCAAGAGTTGCAAAAAAATATTGCTAGATTGTCTTATTCCGAGTGGATTGATATATTTAAAGATCCGAGTCCCAAGATTTTTCTATGGCAAGCTATATGGTTTCAAGTCTCTAAGGCTCGTTTGTACCATGGTGAGCGAGAGCCTATACTTCTTTTGGGTATTACCGGTATGACGCAGTATCATCCTCTCCGTGTGGTACGGCAATATGGAGTTTTACAGGATATTCCACCACCTTTGGGGCCAAACACTTTTCAAGTTGAATTCGTTGCAGGCGAGAATTATAGAACCGAGATCAAGCATCTTGACCAAACTTGGCTCAAGTCTAAGACTCGCTTACTATCACTACCCAAAAAGGAGCTCGAGGGAAAGGAAAAATGTTCTCATGCGAAGGCCCAGTATATTAAGTACCATTTGATACCAACTCATATGCTTCCGAAGTTCCTGTTGGTGATTGTAAAGTCCACCCGTCAAGCCGAGATCGAGACCTATGCAAAGAAGACGCAAAAGGCGAAAAGACAAATGAAGACTTTGGCTAAGGAAAATGCACGACTTCGGAAAGAGTTGGAGGCCCATTTGTCTATAGATTGCGTCGCTACAAAGAAAAGAAAAACAGCTTGATTTGCCAAGTTTAGGATTGTTGTTCCATGTTTAATTGCATTTTCATGACTTTATGAGCTTTTCTTGTAATAAAGGTTATTGTTCAGATATGACTTTCTGGTATTACATAATTTTTATTGAACTTTATAGTTTTAATTGATCCATAAAGTCTTCACAGAAAACATTCACAAGACCCTAATTCATCACTTAAAAAACATTTGAATCAATTCAGTGTATTTTCCATTTATTACTAAATTTAATGTGAAAGAAAAACTGTTTGGATTCTGGAATTTTCTCGACTTCACTTTTGTTTCTCCATTTATCACTAGAAAACATGCTCTTTTGAGAAAAATTAAAACATGAAAGTTGTAGATTGGGTTTTTAATTAGTGAACTGGAAATTTTTGGGCATCAATTCACATTTTTGATGACCCATTTATCTTCAAAGTAAAAACCGGACAAATCAGTTTTTTGAGGAAAATTTTTAGAAAGAAGTATTAAACTGTACTTATCCATGAGGAATCTTCCCAGTCTAAAAAAAAAAGTTGTACATCATTGTCTTAATTATCAGCTCGCAAAGTTTAGTACTTTTTCGAATTCTATGGGAATTGATACGAATTTTCTCGTAAAAGCTGACGAAATTGAAATTTGTTCGAATTAATCCTTTGATCATGTTGGCTTTGTTTCTTGGGTCTAGAGGGTTGTCATGGATCGACTTGTCATTTCATTCATCATACTCATTTGTATAAATTCTTTTTTCAGGTACCCATTGATCACAGAAGTGCCACACAGCCGTATCAGAACCCGTCTTAGGATAAGAATGGAACGCGAGGAATTGAGCCCCAGGGTAGTTAACCTTGAGACGCAGATGACAACCATGGCTACGATGCTGGCAGAAATGAAAGTTATGATGATAGAAGCCCAAGCGAAAACTAGCCCGCCAGTTGATCCGGCCCAAACTGCTCACCCGTTATCATCCCACCCTTCGAGCGTGACTCAAGCTCCAAGGGAGGCGCACATTCCAAGAAAGGTGCCGAATGTCGAGCCGTCACCCGAGTCCCCGCCGGTGGTAATCGACCTCGATACTGAAAAGAAAGAAAAGCTTGTGAGCAAAGCAGAGGAGGGTGCAAGGAGGCTCGCAAAGATTGAAGAATGCCTCCGTAGCCAGGGATATGAATTGGCCCGTTTCAACAAGATATCCCCCTTCGCTAAAGTGGAAGTCCCGCCCGATTACAAAGAGCCAGAGTTCGTCAGAAAGTACAATGGGACAGGCTGCCCCCGAGCTCATCTAAAGTACTACTTGCGCAAGATGGCGCATTATTCCGATTATGTTCCGTTATTGATGAACACGTTTCAGGAGAGTCTGGCAGGTGCTGCTCTAGCATGGTTCATTGAGTTGGATCTAGAAGATTATGACGGTTGGGAAGATTTAGCTGAGGACTTCTTGCATCAGTATAAATTTAACACCGCGACAACTCCTACTAGGGAAGAATTGCTGAGGATGGTAAAAGGAAAAAATGAAGCCATTCGTAACTATGCTCAAAGGTGGCGGGCTTTAGCTACGCAAGTTAAGCCATCAATCCCTGAAGATGAGCTTGTCGACCTATTTTTGAAGGCACTACCGTATGAGTACTTCGACAGACTGAACACTTCTGGGTGCCAGACCTTCATACATCTTATAAAGGTTGCCGAAAGACTTGAATGGGTTATGAGAGAGAGAAAGGCTCTTGAGACTGCAACGAGACGCCAGTATCCACCTAGGAAGGAAAGAGAGCCCAGCGTCGACGTGGCTTTTGTGCCTAATCTATCGCAACCAAAGTAGTCCTCCAACTCTACCATGGCACAAGGAAGCTCGTCATGGTCGACACCAAAGCCGCCTCAACCTCAAAAAAAGAAGCCTCCTCCCAAGCAATTCGCTCCGCTCCTTAGGCCACTATCCAAGCTGCTCCCAATGCTGTTGGAAGGGAGGCTAGTCGCCAAGGAACCACCGAGATTAAATCCTTCGAGATTTCCGGGTTATGATCCGAGCCAATCATGTGTCTATCACATGGGAGAGAAAGGCCACAATGTTGACAATTGTGTCACCCTGAAGTTTAAGGTTCAGGCCCTCATTGACAATCACATCCTTCAGTTCGATAAAACGGAACCAAATGTACAACAAAACCCACTCCCGGACCACCAGGTAGTGGGTATGATATCCAAAGAGGAGTTAGATGAAGAGGAGTTTAGACTAACAAAGGCACGCCATGCAGACAAGAGATTTGTCCATGAAGCTAGCAGGAGGGGAGAAATCGTGGATACCTTGGGGCAGGATAGCGGAGGCTACAACTATAGGGTTCTATATTCAATCCCACCACGTTTCTTCGAAAAGGCGGAAGAAATAGTGCCCAACCGATGGAGAGGCATGGATGACATAGAGGAGGTGCCAAAGAAGGGTCCTTCCGAGAAAGACTCCTTTGAGACAATTGATGAAATCATCCCTATTGCGACAAATGAGAAAGAAGCCAACCCATTAAGCGGATTAAGCGTCGCAGAACGCTTCGGTAACATCGCGAGAAAGCTGAACTTCACCTCCGAAAAGTTGTTAGATTTGCTCCAGCGATCGAGAAAAATGAGTCAAGCGCGGGTCATGAGCGACGTATTTGAACTGGAACTACACACGAGGGTCGAAAACCAAAGTCGTATGCTGACTGCAATAGAGAAGCGACTGGGGGAATTGGCAACTGTGGTTGATAAGTTGAAGGAACGAATGGACGAGTGCGGATCCGGCATTGGAGGAGCCCCCACCCAAGCTAACCTCCTTCAAGTGGTCAAACGAAGCGATGAGCGATTCCAAACTTACGCGTATAGATGGAGGTTGCGCGCCTCACAAATAAATCCTCCGTTAACTAGGGAGGAGCTGATCGGGTACTTTCTGAGAACCCTCCCGTACGAACTCTTCCAATATATGGCCAGGACCACCTACGACTCGTTCTCCCATCTGTTGCGGATAGGTGAGGAGTTGAATGGGGACTCGCCAACAGAAGGCTGAAGAGTAAGGATGCTAGAAGAACCAATGTGCCACCCTCTGATAAACCCGATAAGATGGCTCATGCTGAACCCAGATGTGGGTACTTTTCTGAAGACTTGGATGACCTCATTGGGATGATTGAGACTATAGAAGCTTTTGTAATTAACCTAGACAAGGTTGACAATTGGGAAAAGGGAGATGATTACTTAGTCAAGCCACTTACAATCAGCATCTCTAATGAAGAGGCGAATGATGACCCTGAAGGAAAGGCTGAGGGTGTCAGGCCGGTTGTGATAAAGATCCCTCCAGTGGAAGAGTACGATCCCAAAGCAGTTCATTGGGACTACGGGACAAGCGAAATAGATGTAGTGATGAGATCGGGGAGATGTTATACACCCAAAGAGGGAGAGACCGAGAAGAAAGACGTAACTAAAGAAGATGCCGAAAAACTGTTAACCATAATCAAAACGAGCGAATTTGAAGTGATAGAGCAGTTACGAAAAATGCCGACCCAAATCTCATTACTAGATCTGTTCGTGAACTCAGAAAAGCATAAGAATGCGCTGATGAGGGTCCTGAATGAGGTACACGTACCTGAGACGATTAACGAAATACAGCTGGAGAGCTTCGTTAACATCATCCTATTGGAGGATCAAATATCCTTCTCGGATGAGGACATTCCTATGGATGGATGGGCCCATAATAAGGTTCTGTACATATCGGCAAGGAGCCACGGCAAGCAGGTCTCCCACGTGCTAATTGATAATGGGTCAGCATTCAACATATGTCTGTTGGCCACACTCAAGAACCTGGGTGTAAATGAGGAGCTTATCCGTGCCTCCAATGCTACAATCAGAGCTTTCGATGGAATGAGGAAGAATGTGGTTGGTGAAATCGAGCTAGATGTCTAAATTGGGCCAGTAGAGTTCTCCATTGGATTCCAAGTCATGGACCTCCCGAGTGCTTTCGGATTTCTATTGGGCAGACCATGGATCCACACTGCAGGCGCAGTACCGTCGAGCCTGCACCAGAAGGTTCAATTTGTGGTTGATGGAAAAGTGATAACCGTGTAAGGGGAAATGGACTTCACCGCATACCAGAAAAGCGAGGTCCCATATGTGGAGCCGGAGCACAAAGAAGAGGCTAGCTATCATTCTCTCGAGTTGGTGGCAGTCACGCATGCACCCCCAGGAACCAAAATGAGGGCTCCTGCGCCCTTCAAGTATACTCTAGCACCTGGAAAAATGCTATTGACATATGGTTTTATCCTTGGACTCGGTCTAGGAAAGAATGGTCAAGGGATCCGCTCGCCGCTGCAATTGGACACCAACAAGCACCGAACAGGCCTAAGATATACTGGTGAATCCGGTAAGGGCCTTACTTCCAGAAACTGTCATGGATGCCGAGGCCGAGGCCATCATAGGGGCCGTGGAAGTCGAGGAGGCAGAGTTAATTCATTCATTGGCTCCAAAGCTTAGAAAGGAAAAATTAATGCGATTGGGAGTTCACTGGGTCAGTATTTCTCCTAGCGCCCCAAGATGCTAGCAGATGAAGCTATTCAAAGTGCAGCAAAGCTTGATATGTCCAACTTGTTTCTAGAAGACACCGTCAACGTCATCATCGAGAGGCTTAACGAGGACTCTATGTCGCCTGAGTAAAGAGGCTCTTCTTCTGCTTCTTATAGTATTTCTTTAACCGTAATTTTAATTCAGTTGTTGCATTTCATTTGGTTTCTCTCTTTTCAATTCCAAGAAAATATCTTTGGATCTCGAGCCGTTGGTCCAAATGGTTAGCTTGTAATGCGGCCTTATCAATAAAATTCAATAAAATACGTGTACACGTTTTATTAAGGACGTGGGGGAACATTCCAAACCAACCCAATGATGATGCCTATCTTCAATTCTCGAAGATTTGAGGCCTGGATTCCCGTACGCTTCCTAGTTTATCAAGCAAATTAAGAGAAGCAAAGGTGTCCGAGGATATGAGGATTGGCTCTCTTATTACATTTTTTCAAATGGTTTTTGAAAATCATGGATGAAAACTACTTGCTAAAAGGGACTAATCATCTTCATGACATTTCAGGCATATCATTCCAAGCATGCATAATAGGCTGTTGTGTGACTCGGATCACCAAGGAGATTACTCTTGTGGCATTGGGGAAGAAGATGGATTTCATAGATATTCAGAGAGATTGGAGTCGATACGAAGAGTTTAAACCCCTAACAGCAGAAGAGGCAGTGGTAGTGAACTTGGGCGACTCACAGAATGTCAGAGAAGTGAAGATTGGGGAGTCTTTGTCACCCTCTGAAGCTACCCAAATGACTGAACTTCTCAGGGAATACTGAGATATCTTTGCTTGGTCGTATGCAGACATGCCCGGCCTCGACCCTAACATTGTGGAACACGTACTGCCCATTGACCCTAGCATCCTGCAAAAAAAAAAACAAAAGCTTAGGCGAACGAGACCCGAACTTTCCAAGAAAATTGAGGAGGAAGTGATGAAGCTCCTTAAGGTGGGATTCATAGAAGCGATCCCCTATGCCGATTGGATCGCTAACATCGTACCAGTGATGAAGAAAGACGGCACAGTCCGAATCTGCATCGATTACCAAGACCTGAATAAAGCCAGCCCAAAGGATGATTTCCCTTTACCGCACATAGACGTGTTGGTCGATAGTACAGCCGGGTTCGAACGGTTTTCCTTTATGGATGGATTTTCTGGCTATAATCAGATCTTAATGAAGGAGGAAGACAAGGCGAAGACCTCATTCATAACACCATGGGGCACCTTCTGTTATAGGGTTATGCCTTTCGGGTTGAAGAATACTGGGGCGACATACCAAAGAGCCATGGTCGCTCTATTCCATGACATGATACATAAGGAAATCGAGGTGTACGTAGATGATATGATTGCTAAGTCCAAACCAGGAGAGGACCATGTTTTGGTACTAAAAAAGTTGTTCGAACGCCTACGAAAATATAAGCTGAGGCTGAATCCCAATAAGTGCATATACGGGGCGAGATCTGGAAAGCTTTTAGGATTTATGGTTAGCAGTCGTGGCATCGAGGTCGACCCTTCCAAGATCAAAGCTATACGGGACATTAATACCCCAACCTCAGTAAGGGAAGTAAGAAGCCTGTTTGAGCGGTTAAACTATATTGCCAGATTTATATCCCAGCTTTCTGATGTGGCAAAACCATTCTTTAAGCTCCTCAAGAAGGGCGCCAAAGTCATTTGGGATTCAGAATGCTATCAGGCATTTGAGAAGATCAAGAAGTATCTAGTCTTACCTCCAGTATTGGTACCACCAACCCCAGGAGTCCCCTTGACTCTGTACTTGACGATTTATCAAGAATCATTAGGAGCTCTACTCGCCCAGACGAAACCGGAGGACGGGAAAGAGCGAGCAATTTATTACCTGAGCAAGAAGTTCACGCAGTCAGAGGCTAATTACCCGATAGTTGAAAGGACATGCGTCGCACTGATTTGGGTATTCCACAGGTTGAGACAGTACACCCTCCATCACCATATCCAGCTGGTAACAGAATGCGACCCAATTAAGTACTTGGTGGAGAAACCCGCCTTATTGGGAAAGCTGGCCAAGTGGCAAGTTTTGTTATCAGAATTTGACATAAGGAGTTCACCTCAGAAGTCAGTCAAGGGGCGAGTCATAGCCGACATGTTGGCAGAAAATTCACAAGGACTTGTAATCCCTGATGAGGAGGAGGCGGAGAATCGAATCTTCGCATTATCTGATGATAAGTAGACCATGTATTTTGATGGTGCCGTTAATTTGGCCGGATCTGGAACTGGGGCAGTACTAATATCCCCAGACGGCCTACATTATCCGGTTTCCGCGAAGTTGGTATTCGCATGCACTAATAATATATCAGAATATGAAGCCTGTATTCTAGGCCTGCAATTAGCCATCACCATGAAGGTCCGAAGGTTACAGGTTTATGGAGACTCTATGCTGATTATTCTCCAGACGCAGTGAGAATGGAAAACAAGGGATTCTAAGCTCGTCCCATATCATAAGTTCATAGAGGAGTTAACCGATAATTTCGACGAAATTTCGTTCGAATATCTGCCAAGGACCCAGAATCACTTTGCAGACGCATTAGCCACTCTATTTTCATTGTTGCAAGTGGAGGACGGGCTCGACATCAAGCCTTTAAAAATCAATGTTGTGGATCAGCCAGCCTACTGCATGGTGGTGGAAGGCGAATTCGATGGTGAGCCTTGGTATCATGACATTAAGAATTATCTTTCGAATGGAGAATTCCCTCAAGGGAGTCAGGTCGGGAATAAGAAGTATATAGCAAAGATGGCTACCAAATTCTTTCTGAGCAGGCAAACTCTCTATAAAAGGTCCTTCGATTTAGTCCTATTAAGATGTGTAGACGCCAAAGAAGCAAATATGCTCATGAAGGAAATCCACGAAAGGATATGCGGTCCTCATATGAACGGCCACCTCCTCGTAAAGAAAATCATGCGGCTTGGTTATTATTGGATGACCATGGAAGCGGAATGCAACCAACATGTAAGCTCCTGTCATCAATGCCAGGTATACGGTGACAGAATTAACGCACCCCCGAACGAGCTCCACCAGATGTCGGAGGCTTGGCCATTCGCCATGTGGGGGATAGACATGATCGGTCCGATTCACCCTAGTGCTTCCAATGGGCACCGCTTCATCCTGGTGGCGATCGACTATTTTACGAAGTGGATTGAAGCAAGCTCATATGCAAATGTCACGGCAAAAAATGTAGCCAAGTTCATCAGAAGGGATATAATCTCCCGATATGGAGCCCCTCAAGCGATAATCACAGATAATGGCTCCAATTTGAATAATAAGATAGTCGATAATCTGTTACAAGCATTCAACATTCGACATCTTAATTCGTCTCCCTATCGCCCACAAATGAATGGAGCTGTGGAGGCGGCAAACAAGAACATCAAGAAAATCCTGGCAAAAACCGCAGAGAATTATAGAGACTGGCATGAGAGACTGCCGTATGCATTGATGGCATATCGAACTTCGATACGGACCTCGACTGGAGCAACCCCATATTCCCTAGTTTACGGTATGGAGGCAGTTCTACCGGTAGAGGTTGAAATTCCCTCTCTGAGAATCTTATCCCAAGTCAAACTCTCCGAAGCGGAGTGGACACAGCAAAGATATGAGCAGTTGAACCTGATTGATGAAAGGTGTCTGAAGGCAATATGTCACGGTCAGAGCTACCAGAGAAGAGTGGCCAAAGCGTTCAATCGAAAAGTCAAGCCCAAGAATTTTGAAGTAGAAGATTTGGTATTGAAAAAGACAGTTCCAAATGTTTTTCATCCCGAGGGCAAGTTCACCCCCAAATTATGAGGGTCCTTATATCGTCAGGAAGGTCCTTCTTGGGGGAGCCTTGATTCTTGTAAACATGGATGGGAAAGAGTTAGGATATCCTGTAAATGCTGATGCAGTAAAGCGGTATCATCCTTGAAATAAAAGCAGGAGACGATTTGGCTACCTTTGGGACAATCTGAGTCACTTTAGGACTATTGCATGCATTTCATGCATTCATGCATACACGCATTTGTTTCATGTGATCTCAGGTTCAGGAAAAGTTCCCGAATCAATAAGCCACCAAAGTCACTATTGAGGGTCCCACTGATGCAGGTTTACTAGAACAGGTGAAATGTATTCGTTCCAATGATATCCCATATACGGTACTTTCCTCAGGTGAATCCATTTCTCCGACAGGAAATCGACGGTAATTCAAGGAGCTGCAACCAGAGTTGGAGAGGGGCACCCGACCCTTTGACCATGCGAAGTCAGCTAAAGGAACACCGGGCAAATTGAAAAGTCCTTGTCTACCAAATTCCCAAAGTCAAATTCCCAGTTGGGGCATATACAGGGGCAATTTTGGATTCTGCTAAAGCCTGGCCTGATTGAGAACGGAGCAAACTAACACGAGCTCCAACTTAGAAAAAAGGGAAGTGTCGTATCTCTTTCTCATATGTCTTCCAAAGTGACATCGAATTTTCTTCTTGCAGGTGCCAAGTTAGAAGACATGTCTTTGATTGCTACTACTGAAGCAAATCAAAATCGAAGTTTCTCCATCATCTTAAGATCCTATTTCATGCACATTTTTCTCATGCGGGATCTGATGTGGAAACGAGTCATTCGCCAAAACTCAAAATCAAATTCCCAGTAGTGACTATATCTGGGGCAATTCCCAATTTTGGCAAAAGCCATGATCGCCTGATGCAATCCATCCTAATGGTAATGAGGCAAACAAGGGCATTCGACCAACCACGTTGGTTTTCGCCATATCACAACTAGGGCGAGCATATTTTGGGGCAAACATGAGAATGAGCTCGTCTTCGCCCCCAACTAATTTGATTCGCTCGCATTGTCTTGGGGCAACTTAGATTCCCCCTCATCTGTTTTTGAGAAACATGACAATTCTGTTAATTGCTACATCTGCTTGGTTGAAAAATGCTCGCACATTGTGTGATTCATACATAATTGTTCTTCATGTTTAATCTACCAAATTTGAATAGGGAGCATAAAATTGCATATGATGCATCGAATGTACAGAATGGGGCATGACAGGATGATGAAAGGCAAGACATTCCCATACACGTCCTGTAATCTAATCCCCAGTAGATGAGCGGTAGTCAGGATCCGTATTCCTCGAGGCGATGGGTTTTCTCGCAAAAAGATACGATAACCGAAGTGACAGAGGCATTCAGTTCTTTATCCAAACACTACAGGTATCCATTGCAAACCTCTTGAGCGGCGGTTTCATTTTCTCAACCCTGTTAAGAACCACCCCACACTAGGGCAAAACAGAGGTAATTCCAACAATATCAGGAGATAAATGGTTAGAAATTCTTTTTCTTAGACTAACATCAATTTTCGAGTGTTTCTTTGCATGATACTCGAATTTTAATTCAAGTGCTTTAGGATAACGAAGAGCGTTTATTTTCTCTATCCTACACACTCATCCTTTTGAGCCTGCAAATTCATTTCTCAAGCCCATGTTGGTGATCCTTGCTCATTTCAAGGTAACGACGATACCTTCCCCCAAGGAGCAGAATTGAAGAAATTGGGCCAATAGAGAATTCTCGAATTAGCCCATTTCATATGCTAGACTTTCATGTAATGTCTAGTATCATTTGTTGAAAATCATCTTGTTGCTAAAATTCAAAATCACAAGATTCTTAAACAAAAGAAAAAGGAAAACAAGTGTAGCCTAAAGAAAATGGGCCTGCTTCCAAACAAAAGGGAGTCGGGAGTAAGAAAAGCAAAGGCTACTGTTGACACCTGATTTTTAATCATTTTTTCTATTGCTAAAGTAATAAAAAATCCATAAAAATTCATAAAATTGAAAAATCAACTTTGGGGACCTTAGCCAAACCTAGGGAACCAATTTTGACCAAAAAACGATTTTTCATATTTTCAGTATTTTTACGTATTTTTTATTTATTTATTTTCGAAAATTAATAGAAAATCCATAAAAATTCATAAAATTGAAAAATCAACTTTGGGAACCTTAGCCAAGCCTAGGGAACGAATTTTGACCAAAAAAATAATTTTTCATATTATATATATTTTAATTTTTTTTAAAAAAAAATACAAAAATATTTGAAAATTTTGGAAAAATAACATTTGAGGCCAAAAAATACACAAAGATAGTTAATATTTTTATTTTAAATCTATTTTCATATTGGCCATCGCAAATTCAGAAAAATCCAATTCGAGTCACGTGTTCCTTCACGAGTATAATCTCGAATCGGGCCTAAAAAACTTTAATTTGAGTCAACTTATTTTTAACTTTCACTTTTTATGAGTTGTGACATTGTCTTCTAATATTTTAAATTTTCATCTTGGCCCAATTATACCCAAAATGACTTAATTTTGCAAAAGGGCTTTAATTAAATTATGCATTATTTTCAGCGACAAGAAATGAGCTTAAATTTGACATGTGGTAAATTTTGGTGTGTCAAAAATTGTGAGGAGATTTGGACTTAAAGAAATATATTTTTTTCAGGGACTGAATTGTAAATACTTAAAATTCAAGGACTAGAGTGCAAATACCTAACTCTTGAAGGATTATTTTACAAATAATAAAAAGAAGAGTTAGTGGATAAATTAGAATAGAGAAGGGAAGATGAAGATGAAGAAGAGTTAGTAGAGAAATTAGAATGGAAGATAAGAATAGAGAAGGGAAGATGGAGATTAAGAAGAGTTAGTGGAGAAATTAGAATGGGAGATAAATATGGAGAAGGGAAGATGAAAATGAAGAAGAGTTAGTGGAGAGATTAGAATGTGAGATAGAGATGGAGAATGGAAGATGAAAATGAAGAAGAGTTAGTGGAGAAATTAGAATGGGAGATAGAGTTAGTGGAAAAATTAGAATGGGAGATAGATGAGTAGGTTATAAAAGGAGGAAGAAGTGAGCTTGAGAAAGGATTCTTGAGAGAGAAAATTTGAAGTGTTTGGGAGAATTTTTTGGAGAGAAAATTTTGGATGTTTGAGAGAGTTTTGGGAGATTGAAGAAAATTTTGAGAGAAAGAAAATACCAAAAGAGAGAGAATTTTGAAGATGATGGGAGTTTAAAGCTAGGGGTTATCATCACAAATTCCTTCATCGATCAATATAAATCAAGAGTTCATCGTCGTCAACGAGCAAACAAATTCAAGCTAAGTGTTTTTTATTTATTCATTTATTTATGGTTTTACTCGCAAATTAGCACAAATTGTATACACTTTCTCCATCTCCTTTTTCTTCCATATTTTATGTCAGGAGAAGGATATCTCTACGTCAACAGCAAAAATCTCGTCGAGATGCAAAAATCGGCCCAGACAAGCTCCTAAGCTGTCCACCGATTTCTCAACTGATCTGTGACTAAAAGTCCCTCTTAATTCAAAAGAAACTCTCTATATTGGGAACATAGAGAGCGAAAATCAATTATAGAAATCCCTCCCAAAAAAATGGGAGATAAGTACTCTTTCTACTCTTCTGATTTTAGGTGCAGATTAGCACATATTTTGTATACTAACACTTCACTCTATTTTATGTCAGGAAGCCGCAGCTCTATATCAATGGTCAATCCTATGGAAGCACAAAATCGGCTTGGAGGAGTCCTCAAGCGCGCACAAATTTCAAATTGTTGAATCAATTCGTTGTATTTCATTTTAAAAAATTCATACCCCAAAATGGAGAGGACAAAGTCCATCCGCAATTTAAATACCTGCACCATAAATCCCAAAGGGAAGAGCCAAGCCAATGCTTAGCCTCCCATTGGAGGTTTTTACTTATAGTAGTTAAATACCTGCAACTTAAATACCTGCACCTTAAATCCCAAAGGGAAGAGCCAAGCCAATGCTTAGCCTCCCATTGGAGGTTTTTACTTACAGTAGTTAAATACCTGCACCTTAAATCCCAAAGGGAAGAGCCAAGCCAATGCTTAGCCTCCCATTGGAGGTTTTTACTTACAGTAGTTAAATACCTGCAACTTAAATACCTGTACCTTAAATCCCAAAGGGAAGAGCCAAGCCAATGCTTAGCCTCCCATTGGAGGTTTTTACTTACAGTAGTTAAATACCTGCAACTTAAATACCTGTACCTTAAATCCCAAGGGGAAGAGCCAAGCCAATGCTTAGCCTCCCATTGGAGGTTCTTACTTACAGTAGTTTAAATACTTGCAACTTAAATACCTGTACCTTAAATCCCAAAGGGAAGAGCCAAGCCAATGCTAGGCCTCCCATTGGAGGTGTTTATTCACTGTCATGTACTTCCTATAATTTAATTTTTGAATCATCAGACCCAAAAGATGAGTAGGTCGTAATACTGCACAGAAGTCGTTAACACACTCCCTCTTTCGGCTTCAGGGAATCTTTAACACTTAAAAAAATATAACAAATAAAAGTATATACCATCCATGCATCCTATTTAAAAAGTGAAAACACAAAAGAGAATACCCTACTAGAGCTTTAGGAATAAACCAAGCCTGAGTTGCTGGATTAGGATATCCATGAAATTAAGGTACCGAAAGGGCATTAGTTTTAATTAACTAGTGTAACCAAGTCCCCGAGCTCATAATCTCTTGTTCGCAGGAATAAATTAGTTCTCCCGCTAATTTATTTAGGTTTCTAATTGACCTACCAAGAACGATTAGTGGCGACTCCAAATTTCAAAATCATTTAAACAAAAACCAAAGTTGCGATTCGGTAGGGCTTGGGAGGGTCCGCATTAGGTTAGTCAAATCTAATTAACCTAATAATCCGTTAACCCCTAGAAATAATAAAAATATTTTTAGAGGGTCGCGACAGCTACTCCAAAGAATCTCGGGCAGAAAGAGCAAAATGCCTATCAAAAGCAAGGCCAATTCCCATATATCTATAATGAACTTTTGACTTCGAACATACATTTTGAATTCCCGAAAAAGGATCCCCAAAGAAGTCAGTTTGCAAAGTGTAAAAGAACTACCACCCCTCAGCTAATGGTGGTATTCATTGAAGACGAATTCAGAAAGATTAAAGATTGGTGACAAGACTGCAATGATCACCAACACCAAGCCATTCTCATATATATTTTTTTAGCCAAAACGAACCCTTCGTTTCTCAGACCCAAATCCCGACCTACGTTACTGTTGCGACCTAAAATTCATTTTTTAGGTTAATGGATTACCAGATTAATTGATTAAATTAACTAACCTAGTTCGAGCTCTTCCAAGCTCTACCAAATCGCGACTTTGGTTTTTTGTTCAAATGGTTTTAAAATTTGGAGTCGCCACTAATCATTTTTGGTAGGTTGATTAGAAACCTAAGTAACCTAGCGGGAGAACTAAATTACTCCTGCAAACCAGAGATTATGAGTTCGGGGACTTGGTTACACTAGTTAATTAAAACTAATGCCCTTTCGGTACCTTAATTCCATGGATATCCTATTTTAGCAACTCTCACTTAATTTATTCATAAGACCCTGGTAAGGTGTTCTTTTTATGTTTTCACTTTAAAATGAAATGCATAAAGGGTATGAACGCAAACGTTGACATACAAATACGACACACAAATACGGACATACGAATATGATATACAAATACGTAGATATGCGAATACGAATACGTGCGTGACGTGCGAATGACATACGTACATGACATGCGAACGACATACGTACGTGACATGTGTATGAATACAATATGCATACGGGATAGACGAATACATATACGTGCGTTACATGCGAAGGACATACGTACGTGGACATGCGAATGATATGCGTACGTGACATGCGTATGAATACAACATGCATGCGGGGATAGACGAATACGAATACGTATGTGACATGCGTATGAAGACGCACGAATACGATATGTAACATGCATACATACACCATACAAATACGTGACATATATATGTGACATGCATAGTGATATGTGTATGTAAATACGTACATTTCGATTTTGCCCATAAAGGGTAAAGTCGTCATTTTGAAAAGATAGGATAAAACCCTCATTTTTGAAAAAGAGGGGATAAAACCCTCATTTTGAAATTTTTGATTTTTCTGAATGAATATGCATGGGTTAATAACATATCATAACAGACAAATGTGGATTTGCAAATGTCGCGTACGTGACGTGCATACGAGAACAAACAAATACGATATGTCTATACGAACATACGGATAACATAACAAACATATATGAGACATACTACATGAGATGCACATGAATGGCATTTTTTGTATTTTCAGATTTTTCATTTTTTTTTTGTTTTTTGGATTTTCTACATTTTTTTTGTATTTTGGATATATTATAAAAGAATGCAAAATCACCCAAAGCAAATGAAGATGTGAAGAGAGAGTAGGTAAAGTAAAACTACCCTAAGGACAGTGAAAATAAAACCCGCAACTCGTCGGGTGAATAATTACAGACCAATTAAATAAAACCCGAGACATGATCGGGAATACAACAAAAATGGACCGGAATAGACATCGGTCAAACACCCGTCGCCAAGCCTCGTGGGTCGAGAGTACAACAAAACGGACCGGAATGGACATCGGTCATCCTCCAGTCTTCAAAGCATCGGGCCGAAAGCCAAATGAAAATAATGAACTTATCCAATCGGACATGCACAATCACCAATGAGTTAAGACAATTCAAAAACTCAAAGAGAGTTTAACACGTGCTGATTAAACTTCATTGAGACCATTTTTTTACATTTTCCAATGCATTAACACAAAAAATACGAATTAAATCATATTGTCCATGAACATTCTTAGGGAGAAAGCAGTAACCATAAAATACAAAAGAAATAATGAAATGTATGTAAAAATTCTGAGATTTTTTATGTGGATGGGAAAATGTGTCTTTGACAACTTTCATGTTTTACATTATTATTGAAGAGACACTCATTTTCGTGTAGAAAATGGTCTTTCATGAGAGCTCAGCAGCAAACAAACAAATTTCACAAAACAGACATATTTCAGAATTAAGCTTAAATGGACACTCAAATCTCAAAATTAATGCACCAAACTTTCCAGTCTACTAAACAAGACCCCAATGAACAACTTTCATTTTTTGTGAAGTTTCAAAAGAAGACTCTAAACATGAGATAACTACAAATCAATATGACCATGCACAGAAAAATACTCAGACTCAAGGACGCCAACAGAATTGCATGATTTCATTAAATGCATTAAAAATACGAAACGTGCATGAATATTTTTGTATTTTTTTATATGTTATGCATTAAGATCTTATGAACAAATTTCATGAAGAGGTCTTTATGAAACAAAGTCTAGAATAACCCATGGAAAATCATTTAACGTGAAGGGTCAGATCAGAAAAATTCCATTTCAGGTTCTGATCACCATATTTCCAGATTTCTGCTTTCAATTTCGGGACCCTTTTGACATAGCAAACGACGTCAATTTTCGCGCCATAATATATCAAATCGAAGATCTCGAAGTCATCTACGAATGTTCAGTATATTTATTTTCGAGATTTCGTCATCTAAACATGAAAAATTGAGTTACCAGATAATTGCACACGCTGATGCGCCTAGAGCTCGTTGGAGATGAATCCGTCGCGTCGCCAAGGCTTGTTCCACGGCGGCGAATTTTTCTCTCTCAAAATTTTTTTCTCTTGAAATCTCTCCAAATTTTTTTTTCTCTCCAGTTTTTCTTCAATCTCTCAAAACTCTCTCAAACATCCAAAATTTTCTCTCCAAAAAATTCCCCTCTCAAGCTCACTTCTTCCTCCTTTTATAAACCACTCATCTATCTCCCATTCTAATTTTTCCATTAACTCTATCTCCCATTCTAATTTTATAAATCACTCATCTTATTTTCTTTATCTTCTCTTCTCCATCTCCTCTTCTCTATCTTCCTATCTTCATCTCCTCTTCTCCATCTTCTCTTCTCCATCTGCCCTTCTCTATTCTAATTTCTCCACTAACTCTTCTTTTTGTTATTTACAAAATAATCCCTCAACTATTAGGTATTTGCACTCTAGTCCATGAGATTTTAAGTATTTGTAATTCAGTCCCTGGAGAAATATTTCTTTAAGTCCAAATCTCCTCACAATTTTCGACACACTTATCGCATGTTGAATTTAAGCTCATTTCTTGCTATTGAAAATAATGCAAAATTTAATTAAAGCCCTGTTTGTAAAATTGAGTCATTCTGGGTATAATTGGGCCAAGATGAAAATTTGGAATATTAAAGAACAATGTCACAACTCCTAAAAGTGAAAAATGAAAATAAATTGACTCAAATTGAATTTTTTTAGGCCCGATTCGAGATTATGCTCGTTAAGGAATACACGACCTCGAATTGGATTTTTTAAATTTGCGATGGCCAACATGAAAAGGGATTTAAAGGAAAAATATTGACTATTTTTATGTATTTTTGTGGCCTCAAATGCTATTATTTATTAAATATTTTCCTAATTTCTAAAAATTATATTTAAAAAAAATACAAAAAATATGAAAAATTATTTTTTTACTCAAAAATGGTTGCCTAAGCTTGGCCAAGGCTTCCAAAGTTGATTTTGCAAGTTTCTCATTTTTATAGATTTTCTATCAATTTTAGAAAATAAAAATACCGAAAAATATTGAAAATATGAAAAATCATTTTTTGGTCAAAATTGGTTCCCTAGGCTTGGCAAAGGTCTCTAAAGTTAATTTTTTCAAATTTATGAATTTTTATGGATTTTCTATTAATTTTAAAAAAGAAGAAAAGAAAAGGTGATTGAAAATCAGGTGTCAACAGTTACGACCCTTGAAAGTCTCTTCTGATTAGAGCACTTTAATTAATGTAAGAGTTGAATGACTTTAAGCATCGCTCGAAGAAGTTCGAGCAAGATTATTTGTCTCTTATTTTGCAGGGTTTTTGACTTGTAAACCCGGAGCATATGATGAAGAATTTTTTTGTCAATGGCCTTAACTCGAAATGAGTCCCCTTTGATAAGCCTTTGACCCTGGCCACATTACGGCTTGATCATATCAATTGCGAGATTACTCAGACCCTCGCTGAATGTGATGATGGTAAGGTTGAGTGATTTCTTTTCAAATCCTGCAATTAGGATGAACAAGCCTTTCTCGAGAGTGAGAGAAAGCCCTTTCGGACTGAAGTCCCCATTCAGGTTACATTCGAGGTATTCATGACATGATAACCTCCCTCGACGAAATTGGAAATGCAAACTCGACAGAATAGTCATGCATGATCCACATTATGAGCATACACATACGGTTTTAATCATTGCAAATTCAACTGAATGGTTTTGCATGAACTGATGAACTCATTGATAAAAATGCTTGCACATGCTACCTCTGACACTGTCTGACATGTAGTGCATTCCTGATAGTCGAGTTACCCTCTGAGGTCTCGAAATTCATCCAGAGACTATTGAACAAACAAGCCCTATTGGCTAATGCTCGCCAAGCATTTTCAGGTGAGTATATCTTCAGCATGAACTTTTCAAATCTAATGATTGTCAGGGTGCTCAAATCCATTGCAGCACATAAGGTCATTCAGTGAGCAAGCAGACATGATACAATCAGTCTGTCTATGCCTCGATCATTAACTCAGAAGATCCAGGTAAGTCTTCTGAACCCTTGCAGCTCATGATCAACATGCTCTCATGAAGTCTTCATCAGCTCACGATTAATATAATCTCGTGTTCTCAAGCTTTATCAAATCATGATTAACCAACTCTCGTGTTCTTGATCTTTGCCTCATCGGTTTATTCCTAAAGTGATGGGACAATAAAAATTGGGTTTGAGCTTCTGCAGGATTCCTAGTTTCCCCAGATCCCGGAATGGCACCCTTCATGGTAAGTGAAATTGGGTTTGAGCGTCTGCAGGATTCCTGATCTCTGCAGATCCCAGATTGGCACCCGAAAATCATTTTCTCAATCAATACCTCTTCAGTCTACCCAAAAGGTGACATTTAGGGTATACTGTCTCTAGAGCCCTTCCATTGGAGACCCCAACACGGAATGGTCCATTTTCAAAAAGTCCGTTTTATAGGCACCTAAAGTCCTTCTTACAGGCACCCAAAGTCCTTCTTACAGGCATCAAAAGTCCTTCTTACAGGCACACAAAGTCCTTTCTACAGGCATCCAAAAGTTCTTTTTACAGGCATACTAAGTCCTTTCTACAGGCACCTGAAATCCTTTCTACAAGTATACAAAAGTCCTTCTTACAGGCACCAAAAGCCCTTCCTAGAGGCACCAAAGTCCTTCCCACAAGCACCAAAGTCCTTCCTACATGCACCCAAAATTCCTTCTTACAGGCACACAAAAGTCCTTTCTACAGGCACAAAGTCCTTCTTACAGGCATTTTCAGGGGGCGACCCACCATACGGGTCAAATCTTAATCACTAGAATCCTTTCATTAGGAACTCTTCCATGGGGTGACCTACCATACGGGTCAAATTTCAATCAAATCAGTAGAATCCTTTCATTAGGAATCTACCATGGGTCGACCTACCATACGGGTCCAAGTTCAACCACCCTAAGGTTTTCTTAACAAATCCTTAGGTTCTCATTCCATTTTCAGTAGAGCATGCGTGTCAAGCGACCGCCACACAACGGGCAGGTAAGTGCCAAGTAAACTCTCATCTTCGTCTCTCCCTCATTGCATGAAATTTTCTTCAAGCCGGGTTTGGATTGGAACTTGCAAAGATGTGTATTGGAGATCAAATGTCACGACCCTTTTTATTTCATTGTGTTGAGTCGATTAGAATTCAGGTATCTTCTCGTCTTTGAAATGAACCTCTGCCGAGCTTCCTTTCAAAGAGGGGTAGCTGTTGACACCTGATTTTTTATCGCATTTTCTCTTTAAAATTAATAGAAAATCCATAAAATTTGATAAAATTAAAAAATCAACTTTGGGGACCTTGGCCGAGCCTAGAAAATCAATTTTGACCAAAAAATTATTTTCCATATTTTTAGTATTTTTCCATATTTTTATTTTCGAAAATTAATAGAAAATCCATAAAAATACATAAAATTAAAAAATCAACTTTGGAAGCTTTGGCCAAGCTTAGGCAACCATTTTTGAGCAAAAAATAATTTTTTCGTATTTTTTTGTATTTTTAAATATATTTTTTAAAAATTAGGAAAAATATTTCATAAATAATAGCATTTGAGGCCACAAAAATACATAAAAATAGTCAATATTTTTCTTTTAAATCCCTTTTCATGTTGGCCATCGTAAATTTAAAAAATCCAATTCGAGGTCGTGTATTCCTTCACAAGCATAATCTCGAATCGGGCCTAAAAAATTTAATTGGGTCAATTTATTTTCATTTTTCACTTTTAGAATTTATGACATTATTCTCTTATATTCTAAATTTTCATCTTGACCCAATTATACTCAGAATAACTCAATTTTGCAAAAGGGCTTTAATTAAATTTTACGGCAAGAAATGAGTTTAAATTTGATATGCGATGAATTTCGACTAAGCATAGAAGAGGTGTGTTGAAAATGTTGAGGATATTTGGACTTAAAGAAATATTTTTTCAGGGACTAAATTGTAAATACTCAAAATCTCAAGGACTAAAGTGTAAATATCTAACTCTTAAGGGATTATTTTGCAAATAACAAAAAAAAGGAGTTAGTGGAGAAATTAGAATAGAGAATGGAAGATGAAGAAGATGAGATGGAGAAGAGAAGATGGAGAAGAGGAGATGGAGAAAAATGGATGGAGAAAATAAGATAAGAGAAGGGAAGATGGAGAAGAGAAGATGGAGAATAATGGATGGAGAAAATAAGATAAAAGAAGGGAAGATGGAGATGAAGAAGAGTTAGTGGAGAAATTAGAATGGGAGATATATATGGAGAAGGGAAGATGAAGATGGAGAAGAATAGGTAGAGAAATTAGAATGTGAGATAGAGTTAATGGAGAAATTAGAATGGGAGGTAAATGAGTGGGCAATAAAAGGAGGAAAAAGAGAGTTTGAAAGGGAGGATTTTTGGGGGGTGAGAAAATTTTGAATGTTTGAGAGAGTTTTGAGAGATTGAAAGAGATTAGAGAGAAAGAAAAAAAAAGAGAGAGAATCCTTTTTCCAAAAGAGAGTCTTGAAAATGGTGGGAATTTAAATATAGGTGTTACCATCACATATTTCTCTATCGATCAACACAAGTCACGAGTTCATCCCCATCGTTCGAGCCGCAATCTTGATCCATAAGGTGACACGAGGTCCGAATTTGATAATCAAATTTGTCAAATCAGGTAACAATCCTAACCATTAAATCTTCGAGAATTTCCTTGCCCAAATGAATTGATTTAAATTTTGATTATATCATGTCGTACTCGTGTGTCTCCATATCTACATGTCGCATTCGTATTTGTGTTCTCATTAATTCACGCGTATCCACCTAAATTTTTTTTCGACTGGCAAATCATATCTCTGATGTTTCCACTTATCAATCCTTAAAAAATGGCCAGTTCACCCTTTTGGTCAGTTTGTCCCAAACTTCTTCCCAATCATTCCAAATGAGCTTTTATGAAATAAAATGGTACCGAAACGGCCATATTTAAAACTCGTCTTCCACTAGTACACTTAGTATGAAAAATATTATGACTAAGCCATGACTCATCTTCCGGTACGACATCAGCAAACTCCTCCGGTACGACATCAGCAAACTTCTCAAGCAAAGGCCAGGCTTGTGAAGGGATTTCAGGACCTTCAGAATTCTGCTCCACCACGACGGCAGCAAAAAACTCAAGCGCGCGCACCGCCTCTTCTTGGAACTCTAATCTGGATAACATATTATTCTTCACTTCCTTTCTCAAATCAGTAGGGCCCAGGGTAATAGTTCTACCATCCTTCTTAAAAGTGTAGGTATTTCTAAAACCATCATGCTGCGTTTTCCTGTCGAATTGCTACGGCCTCCCCAACAGGATATGACAGGCATCCATGGGAATCACATCACACCACACCTCATCAGCATATTTCTTGCCAATCGAAAACTACACAAGACACCTTTTACTCACTTTCATTTCGTTTTCCTTTTTGAGCCATGACAGTTTATATGGTTGAGGATGATCCTCCGTTTTCAGCCCTAACCTCTCCACCATAGTAGTGGAAACTACGTTCTCGCAACTCCCTCCATCTATGATCACATTACATAGTTTTCCTCCACTAGTACACTTAGTATGAAAAATATTATGCCTAAGCCATGACTCATCTTCCGTAACAGCCATATTTAAAACTCGTCAAACAACTAAAGACTCACCAGAATCTGCATAAATAATCTCGTCCGGCTCTGGATCCGTGTCCTCTGGCTCCCCATCAGGTTCATCATAAATTGACTCCTCATCATAGACTGGATTCTCTACCAACGTCACAATCTGACGGTTCGGGCAATCAGCAGCAAAGTGTCCCAACCCCTGACAATTGAAGCAACGCTTAGCTGCAGCTCCTCCCCTGCTAGTTCCCGCACTACTCTGATCCCCTTTCAATGCAGGTTTAAAACTTGCACCCCTAACTGCCGCTGGAGTCGAGTTGATTGCAGAACTCCCTCCCTGTCCTCGAAAGTCTTTACCAGACCATCGATTCTAAAATTTAGAGGCATTGCCCTTCCTCTTACATTGCGACTCCACCTTCAAGGCTAATCGGCACATATCCTCATACGTCCAATACTGCTGCAAGTGGACGACGTTAGAAATCTCCGTTCGTAGCCCGGCCAAATACCGAGCAATAGTTTGTTCTTCTTCCTCATCCACGTCACAATGCATTCGTAACCGATCAAACTCCTCGGTATACTCCTCCACCATTGAATCTCGTTGCCTAACGTTGTGATATTCAGTAAACGCTTCTTGCCTGTAGTGATTAGGTAAGAACTTTCCCTGTAGCAACTTTTTCATCTTCTCCCAGCATCTCACCTTCGATTTTCCTTCCCTAACACGCTGTTTCTTAACGTGCTCCCACCAAATCGAAGCATGTTTCCGTAATTTTATGGCTACCAGTTTCACCTTCTGTTCCTCAGTTAGATCTTTGATATCAAAAACCCTCTCTACAGTGTGTAGCCAATCAATAAACTCATCAGGATGAATCTTACCTTCAAACTCAGGAATCTTGATCTTCATCCCAAAATTTCGAGAAGGTGACTAATTGCCAGATCGCATCCCTCGATTTCGCCCCTAGTTCCGAACCCCGAAAGGGTTGACGTCTTCCTTTTCATCTTCGGATGTTGCATCAGATTCCTCTTCTTCGGATTGAATGCCCAACCCCACATGCGCAAGTTGTCGTTCCAAATCCTGGATTCGCCGTCTCTATTCTTCAATTTCCATGTCTCGCGGGTCTTTGTGACGCGGCTATTCGTCTGCTTCAGGAATGACTCCACTCCCTCGACCACCACGACCTCGCCGTCCACCACGACCACCACGGTTCTGTTCAGCCATCGATTCAAAGCAACCTGTGCTCTGATACCAAATGATGCCCATACATGTACGAAATTGGCTAAGCAAGAACACACGAATTTGATAACAGAGGAACAACCGTTAATTATGCCAAAACACGTACGAAATTGGCTAAGCAAGAACACACGAATTTGATAATAGAGTAACAACCGTTCTCTCCGTTAAATTACTTGAAAATATCCAAAAAAAAGTCCCTTATGGAAACCCTAAACACCCCTTTTATATGGTGTTAACCCTAATCAAAAAAAGGAAACTTAAAATATAACAAAACACCACTAAACAGGAAACTTAATCTCGAAATTAAAAATACTGAAAATAATAAAAAATTGAAAAACCCAACTAAACGTTCCCGAATCGCCGAAATTCATCATTAATCACAGCCAAAGGCGTGAGTTGTGATCAGAATGCCGTTTCGCTTTAACCGACCAAAGTTGAGCTCCAAAGCCTTCCGTTTGCCGACTTCCGCTGAAAATTCCGCTTATCGGTAAAACTGTCGAAACCGGGTGCATCAAATTAGACTCGAGAAAAGTTGGTCAATGGAACGTACAGATCTTCAAATTTGGAGTGTGTTGGTTCATATGAAGAAAAGTGAGGAAAAAAAGACGTAAAGAGTCCAAGCCTTGATGCTCCACTTTGTTCTCTCTTCCATTCAAAGGCGGGATTCTATCTTTTGCGGGACATGTCCAAAAGGCTTTATAGCTTTTCCTCTTTTAACTCATTAAACATTTTAGTTTCAACGAATTGTTGGATACACGTTTGGATAATTCATGCATTAATCTAATCTTAATGAAGGATTCTCTTAGAAAGTTGAGTATAGGGAGGGTCTAGTTTTGCCTTAGGTATTCTTATATTCATAATCAAAATCCTTAGATCACTATAAAAGGTACATACTTCTTCCTGCCCCATCATATGTGGCCTCAAATATCAATTTAGGCAATTAAATTAGCCTTTGTATTTGTGAGCTTGCCTACCTCCTCATCCATTCTCTTCCAGGTCCTGGACATAATCAATTTATGCTATATTTTTTTTTCATGATGTTCTAAACCTAATGATACTTTTTCCACATGGAGGATTACTGCAAAAAAGATTATGCACTATCATATCAAGGATGCCTCTAGAATATGGTACTACAACCATTTGTCACTCACTCTAACATTGTTTTCTATTTACAAACCGAACAACCTTTCCTTTCCTTCACTTGAGATTTCCATGGCATCTAATGAAAAACTGCATCAACTCCAACAATCTTGATCTTATCTAAGTACTTGCATCAAGATAATGCAAAGATTCCGCATAGGAAAGAATGATACGATCATGATGTACCTAATAAGCCGGCTTCATTAAGCCCTTTCACACCTTCCCCATGATCGCATTGCACAAATTTGAAGTTGCAATTCTGTAATATATGCCAATGAATAAGGACCAAATAAGAACAACTAGGTGATGGGAGAGAAGTTATCAATTATTTACAAAATGCAAAATTTACTAACCAATACTTGACCCAACCAATACTCATTTGATTTGTTTTGATTCATTTTCATATATCATAAATTTAACAATCCATATTCGAAAATACTTGAATCATAATTTTGTTGTTTTGAGTTTTGTACAAAGTAATGAAGAATAGACTTAGCATTTTGTTTTTCTTAATAAAGGACTCTCTTAGTAAGTTGAGGATAGGAAGGGTCTAGTTTTGCCTTAGCTATTCTTCTATTCATAATCAAAATCTTTAAATTACTATAAAAGATACATGCTCCCACCTACCCCATCATGTATGACCTCACATATCAATTTAGGCAAATAAAGTAGGTTCTTTATTTGTGAGCATGCCTACCTCCTCATCCATTCTCTTTCAAGTCCTGGATATAATCAATTTAGGCTATATATATGTTCTTAATGATGTTCTAAAACTAACGATATTTTTTTTTCACATAGAGGATTATCGATAAAAGATTATGCACTATCACATCAATGATGCCCCTAGATCATGGTACTACTACTCCCTATTATTTTCCATTTACAACCTGAAGAACCTTTCTTACACTTGAAATTTCCATGGCGTCCAATGAAAAATTGCATTAACTCCAACAATCTTAATGTTATCTAGGTACTTGCATGAAGACAATATAAAGATTCCACATTGGAAAGAATGATACGATCGTGATGCGCCTAATAATCCTACTTGATTAAGTCCTTTCCCACCCTCGCCATGATCCCATTGCACAAACTAGAAGTTGTGGTTCTATAATATATGCCAATGACCAAGGTCACACAAATAAGAACATCTAGGTGATGAGAGAGAAGTTGTTAATTATTTACAAAATGAAAAATTTAATGACCAGTACTCGATTCAACCAATACCCATCTGGTCTGTTTTGATCCATTTTCATACAATACAAATTTAACTATCCAATACCCGAATCATAATTTTGTTATTTTGAGTTTTGTACAAAGCAATGAAGAACATACTTAGCATTTTGTTTGCTTGTTTACACATCCCCCATCTCTTGCTCAACCTTTTTTTTATTGTTTATATCCTTCAAGGGCTTGGAAATCTTTACCACAATCTGGGTTACACTCGCTCATTTTTAAATATCGTCTTGTCTCTGTTGTTCATATGAGTAACACACTCAAAAGCAATTTTAACCTCATATCCTTACTTAAAAGTTCAACGTGAACTAGAATGGATTCTGTTTACAAAGTTTAGGCACCAAATTTGAGGCTGAGATTGTGGTATGGCTATCTTTTTATTATATATATAGTTTACGCCTTGAGCCTTTCAAGAAATGAAAATAAGGAATTGTTCGTTCGTTCTATGTGATGGTAGGATTGATGTTGTAGCCTTGTTTGTATCAACAAGTCATTTTGATCTCTGACGTGATGATTGGATAGCTAAACCTCTACTACGCAGTTTTCAGTTGCTCTATTCGTTGCTCTCTCTCGATTGTTTTTTTGTTGGGCTATGCATCGAAGATCAGTCTCTCTACACGTGAGGAGGGAGATCAATATGTTCTTCTTAGCTTCTTTGTTTTGGGAACTTGCTTTTTAGATTGTTGAGTGGCAAATTTTAGATGTTTTTATTTTGGCTAGCGGCCTTGCTATTTTTTTCTCATTTTTTGACTTGAATGATGAGCACGACAGACAAATTAAAATTTTAAGAAGAATTTCAAGAGTACTTAACGATTTCTTTAGCTGAGTTAGGCTATCTTCATCTTCCAAGTAAAAATAAAGTCGAGAAAAATTGGTTAGTGGAATGTATAGATCTTCAAATTTGGAGTGTGCTCGATCATATGATGAAAAGTGAGGGGGAAAAAAGGAGGTAAAGAGTCCTATCATTGACACTCCTCCCTGTTCTCTCTTCCATTCACAAGTGGGATTCTGTTTTTTGCAAGACATGTCCAAAAGTTGCGGCATTTCCTCTTTTGACTCATTACCCATTTTAGTTTCAATGAATTGTTGGATACATATGTTTGGATAATCCACGCAATAATCTAACCTTAATGAAGTACTCTCTTAGTAAGTTGAAGATGGGGAGGATCTAGTTTTACCTTAGAGATTCTTCTATTCATAATCAATATCCTTAGATACTATAAACGGTACATACTCCTACCTACCCCATCATGTATAGCCTCACATATCAATTTAAGCGAATAAAGTAGGCTCTTTATTTGCGAGCCTACCTACCTCCTCACCCATTCTCTTTCAGGTCTTGGACATAATAAATTTATGCTATGTATGTCCTACATGATGTTCTAAAACTAATGATGCTTTTTCCACATAAAGGATTACTGCGAAAAGATTATGCACTATCACATCAAGGATGCCTCTAAATCATGGCACTACAATTATTTGTCACTCATTCTAACACTGTTGTCCATTTACAAATTAAACAACCTTTCCTGCACTTGAGATTTCCATGGCGTCAAATGAAAAACTGCATCAACTCCAACAATATTGATTTTATCTAGATACTTGCATCAAGACAATGCAAAAGTTTCACATAGGAAGGAATGATGCAATCGTGATGTGCCTAACGACCCCACTTGACATTACACAAATTAGAAGCCCCGATTATATAGTATATGCCAATGACCAAGGCTGCACTTGTCTTCTTGATGGTCACAGCTTCACACCATTGAAATCAAATAAGAACAACTAGGTGATGAGAGAGAAGCTATCAATTATTTACAAAATGCAAAATGCAAAGTGCAAAATTATTTATACTTGTTGCTGCAAGATCTTTGAGATAAAATAGTTAAGAAAACAACCTTTCCGAGCAAGAAAAGAAGACTTGAAGCCGATATTGATGCTAGTATACTTTATGAAGTAAAATCTACAATCGCAAGCATTGCCACTAATGTCCATGTCATTGTTGCCTAACTTATCAAAACATTGCACCCAAAAGAGCAACCCCGGTAAAAGTAGGTTCCTTTTTTTCTTTTATTTGGTTGACTATTCTTGAAGCCATTGCTTAATCAAGCTGAAAAGATCGCTGTTGGGATAGTTTAAGAATTCCCCTGCAGAACTTGGTTATCCAACAAAGAGTGTGTTGAACATATTGACAAAATTCTCAAGAATAGTTAGGAAATAGGGCAAGGTTATAGGAGAACCGTATACAACAATGGCTAGAGCAACAAAAAGGAAACTTAAAATGGAAGTGTAGGGACTAGGGAGAGAGTAAAGCTAGCTTCACCACTGTGACAAATGCATCAAGACAATTACTCAGATAGTAATACAGTGAATTAAACAAAAGATCCTGAGGCTCATCCTCAAAGAAGGGCGTATGGCTCTGCAATTCCTATCAAGCCTAATCATTTTATGTTGTCTGAGACTCTAAATGGAGACAACTAGATGCTATAAGGTTACTTGCTAGTTCAGGTTAAAGAAGCAATATGTGGAGTTATCTATCCTAATGATGCACTGCTGACAATTAATGGAATTGCTAAATGGTCTAATGGTATCAGCTATCCATGTTTGTATTGCATCATGTACTCTAACACCAGAATGACATTTCTCCTCTCAGGTATGTTCAAGTGAAGTGTGCTAGTTTATACGATGTAAAGTGAGAAAAAAAAAAGGTAAGAGTCGCAACCTTGACGTTACACTCTCTTCTCTCTTCCTTCATAGGTGGGATTCTGTCTCTCACAGGACACGTCTATAAGGCTTTGGCATCTTTTCTTTTGACTCCTTACACATTTCAGTATGCACATGTTTGGATAATTCATGCATTAACATATCTTAATGAAGCTTGTAGAAATGCGAAGGACTCTTAGTAAGTTGGGGATGGGAAGGGTCTAGTCTTGCCTTTCATAATCAAAATCTAAGATTATTATAAAAGATACATTCTCCTACTTGCCCCATCATGTATGGCCTCGCATATCAATTTAGTCAAATAACAGAGTAGGCTCTGATGATGCCTAGCTAACCAATAACCATAAGAATTATCCTAGATAATTATACAGGGATTAAGGGAAAACAACTAAAACCCAGTTATAAACTACTCTTCTAATCATAACCCTTCAGCAGGACAACTTATGCGTAAACAGCAACAACAACAACAACAAAATCATTGGAAGCACTAATCCTTTAAGAATTTGTTCATTTCTAACCTTTCCAAATGCAAATGTTAAAAAAAATGCATATAACAAGTTGAACGCTATATAAATTCTTCATGATGGTTTAAAACTAATGATACATTTTTCCACATGGAGGATTACCGCAAAAAAATTATGCACTATCCCATCAAGGATGCCACTAGATTATGGCACTACAATCATTTGTCACTCACTCTAACATTGTTTTCCATTTACAAACCAAACAACCTTTCTTGCACTTGAGATTTCCATGGGTTCCAATGAAAAAACCACATCAACTCCAAAAATTCCTACTTGATCAAGATACTTGCATCAAGAGAATGCAAAGATTCCATCTCGTAAGAAATGATGAGATCATGACGTGCCTAATAAGCCCGCTTCATTAAGTGCTCGCCCACCCTCTCAACAATCGCGTTGCACGAATTAAAAGTCCCGGGGTTGTAATATATGCCAATGACCAAGGCTGCACTTGTCTTCTTGACGGTTACACCGTCAGACCATTGAAATCAAATAAGGACAACTAAGTGATGGGAGAGAAACTATCCATTATTTACAAAATGCAAAATTATTTACCCCTGTTGCTGCAAGCTCTTTGAGACAAAATAGTTGAGGAAACTAGCTTTTCAAAGCAAGCAAAGAAGAGTTGAAACCGACATTGATGCTAGTATACTTTAAGAAGTGAAACCTATAATCACAAGCATAGCCACTAACGTCCAATGCCATTGCTGCCTAACCTATCAAAACATTGCGCCAAAAAAAAGCAACCACGAAAGATAATTTTTTTTTTCATTTGCTTGACTAGTCATAGAGCAGTTGCTTAGTCAATCTGAAACAATCACCGTTAGGATGGTTTAAGAATTCCATTGCAGAAGTTGGTTATTAAATAGAGAGTGTGTCGAGCATCTCGGCAGGATTCTCAAGAAAAATTAGGAAATAAGGCGCGGTTATAGGAGAACTGCCTACAGCATTTGTTAGAGCAACAAAAAGGAACTTAAAAGAGATGCGTAGGGACTAAGGAGAGAGTGAGAGCTAGCTTCAGCACTGTAACAAATGCAGCGAGACAGTTACTCAGACAGCAATACAGTCAATTAAACAGAAGCCCTTGTGGCTCATCCTCAAAGAAGAGCGTATGACTCTCCAGTTCTTGTCTAGCCAAATCATCTTATGTTTGTCTGAGACTCTAAATGGAGACAAACAGGTGCTAGGTCACTTGCTAGTTCAGATGAAAGAAGCAACATGTGGAGTCATCTATCCTAATGTTGCGCTGCCAGACCATCTCAAATTGACTACCCATGATCAATGGAATTGCTAGATGATCTAATGGTATCAGCCATCCACGTTTGTTTTGCATCATGTACACTAAAACCAGAAGTCATTTGTTTTCTAAATGACAAGCTTATTACCTTCCATGCCCAAGTAACATCACCTGGTTCAACTCCAATCACCACGTACTTGGTGCCGCCAAGGTAGTGAGCGTCCTGAGTTCATCAAATACGCGCATGATTGCAATTTTCTCGTCCGCCTGAACCTGCAGAATAGTAAAATCCGTGTCCTGTAATCATTATTCTGAAGAACGGCCAATCTTTACATCCCCTTCTTAATCAAATCGCCTACATCCAACCAATATTGGAATGCCCCTTTTTGATAATGTCGCTCACAGGAAACCGCTGTACACCAAACCGAGTTTTTTGTTGGGAGTGACCCATTACTCTACCGCAACAATAGAATTCAAAGCAGGCAAAATTGAAGAAGTTGGACGAGAGGATGAACCTAAGGGAAGTTGGAGGTCTGGGCCCAAAATTTTCCATCTTGGCCGAGGAAAGCAGCAGCTTGATATGTGTTGTCTTCACACGAGTTGATCTTCTTGAACAACAAGTGATCTCCATAGTAATCTTCCCACTCCATCTTTGGATTCTATAACTATAACTGGAGAAGGAGGAGGAGGAGGAGGAGAGGAAGAATGGAGGGAGAAATAGGGCTCAAGGCACTAGTTCTGGAGGTTTCTATATTATGGAAATTCCAATCCTACTGATCTCTCAATTTTGGATAAAAAGTGACTAAAGCTTCTTCATAATTAAATATTAAACAAAATAATAATTCAAGATGCGAACAAAATTATTAATTCAATCTCCAATAGATCTATTTGTATTTCCTAAATTAAATTAAATCCCTCTTTTCATATTTTGCATGCACAAAACTATGTGGCGAAACCTAATTTACGCCACTCTTCCATGCTTGAATTACGCTAATTGTTAAGTGGAAATCAATATGTTCTTCTGCATCAAAGATAAGTCTCTCCATCATGTGAGAATGGAAATCAATATGTTCTTCGTAACTTCTTTGTTCTGAGAACTTGCTTTTTAGATTGTTGAGTGGCAAATTTTGGCGGCCAGCCACTTTGCTATTTTTTCTCATTTTTTGACTTGAATGATGAGTATGGAGGGCGGATTAAGAGTTTAAGAATGACTTTAAGAGTGCTTAATGATTTCTTTAGCCGAGTTAGGCTATTTACATCTTCTAGGGAAAACTAGAGTCGAAAAAAATTTGGTTAGTAGAATGTATAGATCTTCAAATTTGGAGTGTGCTAGTCCATATGATGAAAAGTGAGGGAAAAAAAGTGGTAAAGAGTCCCAAACTTGACACTCAACTCTGTTCTCTCTTCCTTCACAAGTGGGATTCTATCTCTCGCGGGGCTTGTCTAAAAGGCTTTGGCATTTCCTCTTTTGACTCCTTACACATTTTGGTTTCAAGGAATTGTTAGATACACATGTTTGGATAATTCATGCACTAATCTATCTTAATGAAGGACTCTCTTGGTAAGTTGCGGATTTGGGAGGGTCTAATTTTGCCTTTCATAATCAAAATTCGAGATTATTATAAAGGTATATGCTCCTATCTGCCCCATCATATATAGCCTCACATATCAATTTAGGCGAATAAAGTAGGCTTTGTATTTGTAAGCATGCCTACCTCCTCATCCATTCTCTTTCAGGTCCTGGACATAATGAATCGTGGATGCGGAACATATTGGACAGCAATATCTGGTGAAGGCAATGGCTTCAATTCAAAAATCCAAACTAGGCATGGCCACGAGCTGATTCGGGTCTAAAACCGGCCCGGCGGTGGTCCAAAACCAGAATGGCCCATGGCCATAAGGGTCTGATTCCGACAAATCCAAGCCGTTGGAATTCCAACTTGAAAAAAAAATTAAAAATGCATGATAAAAAATTTATAAATACCAATTTTATTTTTCATTTTTTTCACACAAATTCTCTTTTCATCTCAATTATCTCAAATTCTCTTTAACTCTCAAGTCTCAATTACGTTCTTAGTTCTCTAATTTCTTATTTTCTTTATTTATTATCTCATTTTAATAATTTCCTAGTTCAAATTCTTTGTTCATGCCCTATATTTTTTTTTTATTATACCATATATATATTTTTATATATTAAAGAAAAGGCAAGTGAAAATAGAACTAGTGACAGAGGGAAGAGTACAATGGGGAATCCAGTTATCCTGATCTTCATGATAATGCAAATTGGGGAGTTAATGTAGATGATGAAATTAAAATTTTTCCTAATATGGAATAAGTCAATAGGCAAGAGAGTCTTCATCCTTCTATCCTGTTGACACCTGATTTTTAATCATCCTTTCTATTTTAAAATTAATAAAAACAATTTAATAAAAAAAATTTTATAAAAACTCATAAAATTGAAAAATCAACTTTGGGGACCTTGGCTAAGCCTAAAGAATCAATTTTGATCAAAAAATGATTTTCCATATTTTTCGGTATTTTTTATTTATTTATTTTTGAAAATTAATAGAAAATTAATAGAAAATTCATAAAAATTCATAAAATTGAAAAATCAACTTTGGAGACCTTAGCCAAGCCTAGGGAACCAATTTTGACCAAAAAAATAATTTTTCATATTTTTCACATTTTTTTAGTATTTTTTAGAAATTAAGAAAATATTATAAAAAATAAAAATAAATAGCATTTGAGGCCACAAGAATAAAAATAGTCGGTATTTTGGTTGTCATTCTCTCTTCATTTTGGCCCAATAAATTTTGAAAAAAAAGAATTCAATCTAGAATTGAGGGAATTACTTCGTTAATCCCATTTCCAGGTTAATATATATATATATATATATATATATTAGAAAAATTCACGTTAGCTCATTAATTTTCGCATTTCTGGAGTCGTGACATCGCCCTCTGATATCCAAAATCTCTATCTTAGCCCAATGGTTTTAATTAGAATTTTTATTCTCAATTCAATTCTCCGACTTATCGAAAATGAAATTAAATTTTTTCGATGGGGCACCCATAGAAATCAAGACCTCTTTCTGTTAGCCCTGATAATAAAAAAAATTACATGGAGGCAATCATAGAAGTCTGGAGGGTGGAAGACGCTTTTGGTAAAAAAAATAAATAAAAAAGAATAAGAAAAGTTGACAATAGAGAGATTAAAGTAAAAAGTGAATATTTTAATGGAGGAGGGGGGGATTGAACGTGAATGATGATGGGGAATTCAAGGAGGGAATAAAAATAATGGAGAGAAAGGAAAATGATAAAAAAAAAATGGGAGGTGAATATTTTATTAAGGGGAAGTGGGACTTTGAAAACAAGAGGGAGGAGAAGAGCAGCAATTGAAGGAGGAATAAACGAATAAAAAAAAGAAGAAAGAAAAGAATGTTAAAAAATGGGAGGGCTTCCTCTCAAATAAAGCTCATATTAGACAATTTTCTAGATGGACACGAGATGTATGGCCAGGGAAATTCCTTTCACTCCACGTGCAAAGTGCGTCTTGGAATGGCCATGGAAAGAAGACTAAAAAAATGAGAAACCCCACATGCGCCATCGAAAGAGTATGGAAAGAAGAGACCCATTGTGTGCTCATGGGAAGACCGAAAGAAAAGTTAGGGAATATTTTAGCAGGAAGCCCCACGAAAAAAAAAAACAAAAAAAAAACTGGAGAGGCGCAATGTCAAGGAGATGATGTGCCTGAGGATTTTCTGAACCCATTTTGAGTCCGCCAGTCATACTTCTCCAGGGCATTCAACTTTCTTCTCCAACTTGCAGCGATGGTGACTTTGAGAGATGCAGAATTTCGGATGGGGTCAACTTGAATAAAGTTGGATTTCATGGGCAACTTATGATTTTTCAGTCGTTTTAAGATATGGGGTTGATTTGGACAAGACGGGAGAACACACTTCAAGTTTGGTCAGAACAGTCAAAGCTCTCCATCTCATCTCCCAGTCAAACTCATCCGCCTACCCACCGTCCAAAAAAAGAACCTCAATACCTCTCTCTAGGGAGGAGACCAAAAAAAAGGAAGGAAGAGGCAGGTTCTGGCGGGGGAATACCTCCCGTTGCGAAGTCCACACTCGAGAGAAAGGAGCCTAGCTTCAAACCTCCCTTTGGGGATTCTCTCAAACCACAAGTTCAGACACCTCTTCCGACGAGAATCTTTGATTTCCGCACTACTTCGACGCCCCGCAACACCTCCTCGCCCTCCACGAGCTCCGCCGCGTCCGCAACCCCCTTCTCCCTCATCTACTCTCGGCCTCGCACTCCAACTCCGAGCTCCAGAACTACTCGTGAAAACCATGCAAGCATGTGGTCAAAATAATCGTTCTGGACCTATAAACGCTGCTCCATGAATAAGAGTTCCAAGCCCAATTTAATAGGAAACGACTTCATCTAAGGCTGGTGAAGCCTTTGCGATAATGGTGGCTTCTTTTATCGCTTTGACTGGTGCTCTCATCGCGCGGGTAGGACATGCACGAACGCAACCCGATCCTGCAATCCTGTCGGCAAGTGATTCATGAGCCATCGTGGAGTCTGATATTGACACTGAGCAGCCACTTGAAGCGTCACCACTCGTTCGTGTCACCTTGATCGTCCGTGCCCTTGCCTTGCACTTGCGAAACCTAGGCAGCATGACGGAGAAAGATGGACTCCCCAATATCGCTGCACGTGCTCTATGTGATCGACCATGCGAAGAAGGTTATTTCGGTGCCATTATTCCACGATCTTGCTGGCCAGAAAGTTCAATGACCCATGTTCCAGCGAAGAAGTATTACCTGAAGTCCAAGTGTTAATGATGTCCTCACCTGAAGTCTAAACATCCGCAATTATTGAGGATCCAAGACGAGAATCTCTCGTCCATGCTCACCGCGTCAGTTTATATAGAGTTCGCCTCTAAGCAAGGAGATATTGACAAAATATCGAGGGTAACTATGTTTAGAAGTAAATCATAACGTGCGCAATTGCATCTAGATACTTGAGGTCAAGTCATTCTTTACTTATATGATGAAATACCTCAATTACATTTGCATGAATAAAAGCCTAAGATCTAACCGACATTAGCTCATCTGCTTGTTTGGTTCACTGTGTTAGATATATAAATTGAAGGAATCTACCGTTATGCTTATCACAATTGATTTTCGAGAACCATATATAGGCTATGCCTTTGCGTGGAGGATTTAGTTAGAAATTTGTTCAATTGATTCACATGTAAATTCTCTAGTTCGAATGCCTACTACATGCTCGATCAATAGCCAGAAATGTGTTAATAATGGTTAGAGTATAAATTTAATTAGAATTTATCTTTGTGACTTGAAGAGTGTTTGCACGATTCCCACGCGTTCAGAGGCAATGGGAAATTAGAGTTGGAATGTCCTAAAAAGAAATGAAGATAGAAACGAAAGAATGAAAATGTTATGAAATGCATGCTATAGAATTTTGAGCGAAAAGAAATAAGTAAGTGTTGGTGGATTTCGAGTGAAGGAACTGAGAATTATTAAAATCTCTCTATCGTGATCTTTTATGTTTCGATGGCTGATGAGATGCTCTTTTAACATGGATAGGGAATACACTTTGGTTCTTATTCAATTTCCGGACGTGTCGATACTGATTATATATGATAGATTGGTCTGCTAATATCCATATTTGACTCTGGTTGCATTTTGATGTGGTAAAAAATAAATATGCCTCTGTGATTCCCTTTCCTTTGTTCCATGCTATATTTCGGTAATTGATGAATATGTTCGGCGTGAGCCTAAGTTCAAGCAAAAAGGCAACTCCACACCAACAGCAAAAGAGAGCTAAGTACCCTTCCGATTCTTTTTACCTTTTTATTTTATTTTGTTTTATCTTTTAGCGTTATTGTTATTATTATTATTATTATTATTATTATTATTAAATGTGCACTTTCCTTATTTCCTCTTATTTTTATGTCAAGTAAAAAGGAGGACTCCATATCAATGGTAAATCCCACGGAGGTGTAAAATTGGACCAGACAAGCTCCTAAGTGTCAACCAATTTCTCAGCTGATCTGTGACTAAAAGTCCCCTTTTTAATTCGAAAGACACTCTCTATATTGGGAACATAGAGAGCGAAAATCAATTACAGAAATCCCCTCCCAAAAAATGGGAGATAAGTGCTCTTTTCACCCTTCTGGTTTTATGTGCAGATTAGCACAGATTTTGTATACTGACACTTCACTCTATTTTATGTCAGGAAGCCGCAGCTTTATATCAATGGTTAACCCTATAGAAGCACAAAATCGGCTTGGAGGAGTCCTCAAGCGCGCACAAATTTCAAATTGTTGAATCAATTCGTTGTATTTCATTTTAAAGAGTTCATACCCCAGAATGAAGAGGACAAAGTCCATCCGCAATTTAAATATCTGCACCATAAATCCCAAACCAAGCCAATGCTTAGCCTCCCATTGGAGGTTTTTACTTACAGTAGTTAAATACATGTACCATAAATCCCAAAGGGAAGAGCCAAGCTAATGCTTAGCCTCCCATTGGAGGTTTTTACTTACAGTAGTTAAATACCTGCAACTTAAATACCTGTACTATAAATCCCAAAGGGAAGAGCCAAGCCAATGCTTAGCCTCCCATTGGAGGTTTTTACTTACAGTAGTTAAATACCTGCAACTTAAATACCTGTACCTTAAATCCCAAAGGGAAGAGCCAAGCCAATGCTTAGCCTCCCATTTGAGGTTTTTACTTACAGTAGCTAAATACCTGCAACTTAAATACCTGTACTTTAAATCCTAAAGGGAAGAGCCAAGCCAATGCTTAGCCTCCCATTGGAGGTTTTTACTTATAGTAGCTAAATACCTGCAACTTAAATACCTGTACTTTAAATCCCAAAGGAAAGAGCCAAGCCAATGCTTAGCCTCCCATTGGAGGTTTTTACTTACAGTAGTTTAAATATTTGCAACTTAAATACCTGTACCTTAAATCCCAAAGGGAAGAGCCAAGCCAATGCTAGGCCTCCCATTGGAGGTGTTTATTCACTGTCATGTACTTCCCATAATTTAATTTTTGAATCATCAGACCCAAAAGATGAGTAGGTCGTAATACTGCACATAAGTCGTTAACACACTCCCTCTTTCGGCTTCAGGGAATCTTTAACACTTAAAAAATATAACAAATAAAAATCTATACCATCCATGCATCCTATTTAAAAAGTGAAAACACAAAAGAGAATACCCTACTAGAGCCTTAGGAATAAACCAAGCTTGAGTTGCCGAATTAGGATATCCATGAAATTAAGGTACCGAAAGGGCATTAGTTTTAATTAACTAGTGTAACCAAGTCCCCGAGCTCATAATCTCTAGTTCGCAGGAATAAATTAGTTCTCCCGCTAATTTATTTAGGTTTCTAATCGACCTACCAAGAACGATTAGTGGCGACTCCAAATTTAAAAATCATTTAAACAAAAACCAAAGTTGCGATTCGGTAGGGCTTGGGAGGGTCCGCGTTAGGTTAGTCAAATCTAATTAACCTAATAATCCGTTAACCCCTTTAGAAATAATAAAAAAAAATTAGAGGGTCGCGACATATCGGTGCTAAAGAAATATCAACAACAAAGGAGTGAAATGGTACATTCAACATATGGGACCACTTCACGAAGGTCGAAAAATTTGAAGAAAGTCTCAAAAGGTATGAAGTAGCTTGTAAATATTGTGATAAAATATATAAATATACAGATGGACAAGGATATGAAACATCTAATCAGCATCTTAGGACAAGACATCCAACCAAAGTGGGAATTAACACCAAGCAATAACAAATTTTCCAGTACCTCAATCCCAACAATTCTCCTTTATCTCTTTTTAATGAAAAATTTATAAAGAAGAATTAGGTAAATTTGCTTATGTTAAACATTGATCTTTAATTTTAGTAAAAATTTTGGTTTTGATCATTTTATACAAAATACATGTGCTCCACAAGTAAAACGTGTTCTTAGAAATGCACTTAAATGCAAAACTAAAAATATTTATAAAAAAGGAAAAAAAGATTTTAAAATTTTTTTATGAATTTTAATAAACGTGTGCATATAAGTAGCGATATTTGGAGTAATCATTGGCAAGTTAATTCTTATATGGATATAACATGTTATTTGATAGATGATGATTGAAATATTCAAAAGGAAGTTATTTTATTTAAAGTTTTTGATGATAGGCATACGACAAATAATATGTATAGATTAATTAGAAAAAATTTAGAAGAATATTATTTGCTTAATAAAAAAATTTTAATTGATTTGATAATATCGTGGCAAATAGTGCTTTAATTGTTAAATTAGAAAAGATTTGTAAATCCGCTTTTGGTAGACAATTTTTTTACATTAAATGTGCTTGTCATGTTTTAAATTTTTTTGTATAAGATGGTTTAAAAACTCTTGATATTTTTCTCAATCCAATAAAAATAGCAATTCGATTTTTATGGAAATATCCCTAAATAATGAAAGAATGATTAAAATTTTGTAGAGTAAATGAAAAAAGACCAAAAAGATTTTCAAGAGATGTTTCAAATTGTTGAAATTCTACTTATGGGTTGCTTAATAAATCTTTTGCATATAGAAATTTATTATGTACATTTATTTTAGATAATGCACATCAAATTAATTTATACCCATAAGAAGAGGATAATTGCAATTTTTTTTAGTTTAAAAGTTTTTAATGATGCAACTTATACTTTGTTTGGTATTTATTATCCTATTACGCATTTATTTTTAATAGAATGTATTAATATTATTGAATTTTTTGAAGAAAATGAAAATGATTAGACTTTAGGTAGTACTATTAGAACAATGCAAGCAAAATGGATACATTATTATTGAAAAATTCCTATTATTTATTTAATTGCCTATGTTTTTGATCCATGCTATAAATTAGATGGTTTATGTGCTTATTTGAATATGTATTATGAATGTTTGCATTTAATCAATACTGTAAATATTAGAACTATACAAATTAAAGTTAAAAACATAATAATAGAGTTATATAATGAATTTTGTAGAACATATAATCTGAGTGATAGTAGATATGGATCTTCTCAATCTAGTGACTTATAAAGTGGAAATATAGGTAAAATTGGTAGAGGGTACTAACTTCTATTGTATAGGCAAAAAAAAAAACAAAATGGATCAATAGGACATAATTCTAAAATAGTGAGCTATTTAAATTTTTTTAAAAGTTTGATGAATCTCAAGGTAATACAAATTTCACAATATTAGATTGGTGAAAGAGGCATTCCATCCAATACTCAATTCTTGCTCTAATTGCAAAACAAGTTTTAGCAACGTCTTGTTCAATAGTTGCAGTAGAACAAGCACTTAGCGCTGTAGGCAATATTTTGGATGAGCAACGTTTAAAATTAACTCCCGATTCAGTGAAGTCTCGAGTTTGTGTTGATGATTAAACAAATGTTCAGTATAGATAACAAGAGATAGATCACAATAATGAAGTCAAATTCTTTGATGACAGATATACCACCGTCACCGGTACAAGAACGGGTAGCAACGATTGAGGATGAGGTAAGTATGGGATTATTAAAGGTAAGAGAACTACATAGGCTTTAATTCTTCTATCTCCAAGAAGATATGTAGACACTTAATGATAAATTATTAAGTTTAAGCTCCATCCCCCTCCTTTTTTTTCCTCTACATTTGGTTACAATTTTTATTTGATGATACATTATTTCATAATTTCATAATTCATTATTTTCTTTTATTTCATAATTCATTATTTGAAAATTTGATTACAGTTTTATTACAAATTTATCACAATTTAATTTTTAAACTCAAAAATATTATGAAAAAAAAATCAAAATCGATTCGGCAGTTTCGAATTGCCAAACCAGCCTAGAACATCCGGTTCCTCCAAAGTTTGAACCGAAACTGCCGGTTCATGAATCGAAACTAGCGGTTCCAAAACCATGATTATGCCTAATCCAAACGGCTTCTTTCCCTCGTAGAAATAGTCAAAGACTCAGCTTTTTCTAAGCAACTTAGCAAAAAAGAAAAAAGTTAAGAGGTCCTCGCGCTTCAACATCTTGCTATAAGATGCACAATGCATCAGGTGCCTGTACTTCATAATGCTCGGATCTTTCAGAGAATCAGAAGAAACAACATGCACGAATTATGAAAGTCATACAATACAGATACGATATAGTAACCAAATAGATTGTAAGGAAGACACAAACACCTCTTATCTCAAGAGCATTCCCCCATCAGCCTGGTTCTAGCAAAAGGTGCACGGATTATCAAAGTCATACAATGCAGATACCATATGGGTGCCGGGGACTCGGGCATTACTGCTGAAGGCTTAGGCCTAAGCGCCAAGGACCTGGCAACGGGTGGCTGTTGACACCTGATTTTCAATCACCTTTTCTTTTCTTCTTTTTTAAAAATTAATAGAAAATCCATAAAAATTCATAAATTTGAAAAAATTAACTTTGGAGACCTTTGCCAAGCCTAGGGAACCAATTTTGACCAAAAAATGATTTTTCATATTTTCAGTATTTTTCGGTATTTTTATTTTCTAAAATTGATAGAAAATCTATAAAAATGAGAAAATTGCAAAATCAACTTTGGAAGCCTTGGCCAAGCTTAGGCAACCATTTTTGAGTAAAAAAATAATTTTTCATATTTTTTGCATTTTTTTAAATATAATTTTTAGAAATTAGGAAAATATTTAATAAATAATAGCATTTGAGGCCACAAAAATACATAAAAATAGTCAATATTTTTCCTTTAAATCCCTTTTCATGTTGGCCATCGCAAATTTAAAAAATCCAATTCAAGGTCGTGTATTCCTTAACGAGCATAATCTCGAATCGGGCCTAAAAAAATTCAATTTGAGTCAATTTATTTTCATTTTTCACTTTTAGGAGTTGTGACATTGTTCTTTAATATTCCAAATTTTCATCTTGGCCCAATTATACCCAGAATGACTCAATTTTACAAACAGGGCTTTAATTAAATTTTGCATTATTTTCAATAGCAAGAAATGAGCTTAAATTCAACATGCGATAGGTGTGTCGAAAATTGTGAGGAGATTTGGACTTAAAGAAATATTTCTCCAGGGACTGAATTACAAATACTTAAAATCTCATGGACTAGAGTGCAAATACCTAATACTTGAGGGATTATTTTGTAAATAACAAAAAGAAGAGTTAGTGGAGAAATTAGAATAGAGAAGGGAAGATGGAGAAGAGAAGATGGAGAAGAGGAGATGGAGAAGAGAAGATAAAGAAAATAAGATGAGAATAGAGAAGGGAAGATGGAGATGAAGAAGAGTTAGTAGAATGGGAGATAGATATGGAGAAGGGAAGATGAATATGAAGAAGAGTTAGTGGAGAAATTAGAATGTGAGATAGAGATGGAGAAGGGAAGATGAAAATGAAGAAGAGTTAGTGGAGAAATTAGAATGGGAGATAGAGTTAATGGAAAAATTAGAATGGCAGATAGATGAGTGGTTTATAAAAAGAGGAAGAAGTGAGCTTGAGAGGGGAATTTTTTTGGAGAGAAAATTTTGGATATTTGAGAGAGTTTTGGGAGATTGAAGAAAAACTGGAGAGAAAAAAAAAATTAGAGAGATTTCAAGAGAAAAAAATTTTGAGAGAGAAAAATTCGCCGCCGTGGAACAAGCCTTGGCGACGCGACGGATTCATCTCCAACGAGCTCTAGGCGCATCAGCATGTGCAATTATCTGGTAACTCAATTTTTCGTATTTAGATGACGAAATCTCGAAAATAAATATACTGAACATTCGTAGATGACTTCGAGATCTTCGATTTGATATATTATGGCGCGAAAATGTACGTCGTTTGCTATGTCAAAAGGGTCCCGAAATTGAAAGCAGAAATTTGGAAATATGGTTATCAGAACCTGAGATGGAATTTTTCTAATCTGACCTTTCACGCTAAATGATTTTCCATGGGTTATTCTAGACTTTGTTTCATAAAGACCTCTTTATGACATTTGTTCATAAGATCTTAATGCATAACATATAAAAAATACAAAAATATTCATGCACGTTTCGTATTTTTAATGCATTTAATGAAATCATACAATTCTGTTGGCGTCCTTGAGTCTGAGTGTTTTTCTGTGCGTGGTCATATTGATTTGTAGTTATCTCATGTTTAGAGTCTTCTTTTGAAACTTCACAAAAAATGAAAGTTGTTCATTGGGGTCTTATTTAGTAGACTGAAAAGTTTGGTGCATTAATTTTGAGATTTGAGTGTCCATTTAAGCTTAATCCTGAAATATGTCTGTTCTGTGAAATTTGTTTGTTTGCTGCTGAGCTCTCATGAAAGACCATTTTCTACACGAAAATGAATGTCTCTTCAATAAGAATGTAAAACATGAAAGTTGTCAAAGACACATTTTCCCATCCACATAAAAAATCTCAAAATTTTTACATACATTTCATTATTTCTTTTGTATTTTATGGTTACTGCTTTCTCCCTAAGAATGTTCATGGACAGTATGATTTAATTCGTATTTTTTGTGTTAATGCATTGGAAAATGTAAAAAATGGTCTCAATGAAGTTTAATCAGCACGTGTTAAACTCTCTTTGAGTTTTTGAATTGTCTTAACTCATTGGTGATTGTGCATGTCCGATTGGATAAGTTCATTATTTTCATTTGGCTTTCGGCCCGATGCTTTGAAGACTGGAGGATGACCGATGTCCATTCCGATCCGTTTTGTTGTACTCTCGACCCACGAGGCTTGGCGACGGGTGTTTGACCGATGTCCATTCCGGTCCATTTTTGTTGTATTCCCGATCATATCTCGGGTTTTATTTAATTGGTCTGTAATTATTCACCCGACGAGTTGCGGGTTTTATTTTCACTGTCCTTATGGTAGTTTTACTTTACCTACTCTCTCTTCACATCTTCATTTGCTTTGGGTGATTTTGCATTCTTTTATAATACATCCAAAATACAAAAAAAAATGTAGAAAATCCAAAAAACCAAAAAAAAAAATGGAAAATCTGAAAATACAAAAAATGCCATTCATGTGCATCTCATGTAGTATGTCTCATGTATGTTTGTTATGTTATCCGTATGTTCATATAGACATATCGTATTTGTTTGTTCTCGTATGCACGTCACGTACGCGACGTTTGCAAATCCACATTTGTCTGTTATGATATGTTATTAACCCATGCATATTCATTCAGAAAAATCAAAAATTTCAAAATGAGGGTTTTATCCCCTCTTTTTCAAAAATGAGGGTTTTATCCCATCTTTTCAAAATGACGACTTTGCCATTTATTGGCAAAATCGAAATGTACGTATTTACATACACATATCACTATGCATGTCACATATATATGTCACGTATTTGTATGGTGTATGTATGCATGTTACATATCGTATTCGTGTGTCTTCATACGCATGTCACATACGTATTCGTATTCGTCTATCCCCGCATGCATGTTGTATTCATACGCATGTCACGTACGCATATCATTCGCATATCCACGTACGTATGTCCTTCGCATGTAACGCACGTATATGTATTCGTCTATCCCGTATGCATATTGTATTCATACACATGTCACGTACGTATGTCGTTCGCATGTCATGTACGTATGTCATTCGCACGTCACGCACGTATTCGTATTCGCATATCTACGTATTCGTATATCATATTCGTATGTCCGTATTTGTGTGTCGTATTTGTATGTCAACGTTTGCGTTCATACCCTTTATGCATTTCATTTTAAAGTGAAAACATAAAAAGAACACCTTACCAGGGTCTTAGGAATAAATCAAGTGAGAGTTGCCAAAATAGGATATCCATGGAATTAAGGTACCGAAAGGGCATTAGTTTTAATTAACTAGTGTAACCAAGTCCCCGAACTCATAATCTCTGGTTTGCAGGAGTAATTTAGTTCTCTTGCTAGGTTGTCGCGACCCTCTAAAAAAATTTTAAATTTTAAAAGGGGTTAGCGGATTATTAGGTTAATTAGATTTGACTAACCTAACGCGGACCCTCCCAAGCCCTACCGAATCGCAACTTTGGTTTTTGTTTAAATGATTTTAAAATTTGGAGTCGCCACTAATCGTTCTTGGTAGGTCGATTAGAAACCTAAATAAATTAGCGGGAGAACTAATTTATTCCTGCGAACCAGAGATTAGGAGCTCGGGGACTTGGTTACACTAGTTAATTAAAACTAATGCCCTTTCGGTACCTTAATTTCATGGATATCCTAATTCGGCAACTCAGGCTTGGTTTATTCCTAAGGCTATAGTAGGGTATTCTCTTTTGTGTTTTCACTTTTTAAATAGGATGCATGGATGGTATATATTTTTATTTGTTATATTTTTTTAAGTGTTAAAGATTCCCTGAAGTCGAAAGAAGGAGTGTGTTAACGACTTCTGTGCAGTATTACAACCTACTTATCTTTTGGGTCTGATGATTCAAAAATTAAATTATAGGAAGTACATGACAGTGAATAAACACCTCCAATGGGAGGCCTAGCATTGGCTTGGCTCTTCCCTTTGGGATTTAAGGTACAGGTATTTAAGTTGCAAGTATTTAAACTACTGTAAGTAAAAACCTCCAATGGGAGGCTAAGCATTAGCTTGGCTCTTCCCTTTGGGATTTAAGGTACATGTATTTAAGTTGCAGGTATTTAACTACTGTAAGTAAAAACCTCTAATGGGAGGCTAAGCATTGGCTTGGCTCTTCCCTTTGGGATTTAAGGTACATGTATTTAAGTTGCAAGTATTTAAATACTGTAAGTAAAAACCTCCAATGGGAGGCTAAGCGTTGGCTTGGCTCTTCCCTTTGGGATTTAAGGTATAGGTATTTAAGTTGCAGGTATTTAACTACTGTAAGTAAAAACCTCCAATGGGAGGCTAAGCATTGGCTTGGCTCTTCCCTTTGGGATTTAAGGTACAGGTATTTAAGTTGCAGGTATTTAACTACTGTAAGTAAAAACCTCCAATGGGAGGCTAAGCATTGGCTTGGCTCTTCCCTTTGGGATTTATGGTGCAGGTATTTAAATTGCGGATGGACTTTGTCCTCTCCATTCTGGGGTATGAATTCTTTAAAATAAAATACAACGAATTGATTCAACAATTTGAAATTTGTGCGCGCTTGAGGACTCCTCCAAGCCGATTTTGTGCTTCCATAGGGTTGACCATTGATATAAAGCTGCGGCTTCCTGACATAAAATAGAGTGAAATGTCAGTATACAAAATATGTGCTAATTTGCACCTAAAACCAGAAGAGTGGAAAGAGTACTTATCTCCCATTTTTTTGGGAGGGATTTCTATAATTGATTTTCGCTCTCTATGTTCCCAATATAGAGAGTTTCTTTTGAATTAAGAGGGACTTTTAGTCACAGATCAGTTGAGAAATCGGTGGACAGCTTAGAAGCTTGTCTGGGCCGATTTTTGCATCTCTACGAGATTTTTGCTGTTGACGTAGAGATATCCTTCTCCTGATATAAAATATGAAAAAAAAAAAAGAGGAGATGGAGAAAGTGTATACAATTCGTGCTAATTTGCAAGTAAAACCATAAACAAATGAATAAATAAAAACACTTAGCTCGAATTTGCTTGCTCGTTGACGAAGATGAACTCTTGATTTATATTGATCGATGAAGGAATTTGTGATGATAATCCCTAGCTTTGAACTCCCATCATCTTCAAAATTCTCTCTCTTTTGGTATTTTCTTTCTCTCAAATTTTTCTTCAATCTCCCAAAACTCTCTCAAACATCCAAAATTTTCTCTCCAAAAAAATCCTCCCAAACACTTCAAATTTTCTCTCTCAAGAATCCCCCCCTCAAGCTCACTTCTTCCTCCTTTTATAATCTACTCATCTATCTCCCATTCTAATTTTTCCACTAACTCTATCTCCCATTCTAATTTCTCCACTAACTCTTCTTCATTTTCATCTTCTATTCTCCATCTCTATCTCACATTCTAATCTCTCCACTAACTCTTCTTCATCTTCATCTTCCCTTCTCCATATTTATCTCCCATTCTAATTTCTCCACTAACTCTTCTTCATCTCCATCTTCCCTTCTCTATGCTTATCTTCCATTCTAATTTCTCTACTAACTCTTCTCCATCTTCCATTCTCTATTCTTATCTTATTTTCTCCATCCATTCTTCTCCAACTTTTCTTCTTCATCTCCTCTTCTCCATCTTCCCTTCTCTATTCTAATTTATCCACTAACTCTTCTTTTTGTTATTTGTAAAATAATCCTTCAAGAGTTAAGTATTTGCACTCTAGTCCTTGAATTTTAAGTATTTACAATTTAGTCCCTGAAAAAATATATTTCTTTAAGTCCAAATCTCCTCACAATTTTTGACACACCAAAATTTACCACATGTCAAATTTAAGCTCATTTCTTGCCGTTGAAAATAATGCAGAATTTAATTAAAGCCCTTTTGCAAAATTAAGTCATTCTGGGTATAATTGGGCCAAGATGAAAATTTAAAATATTAGAAGACAATGTCACAACTCATAAAAAGTGAAAATTAAAAATAAGTTGACTCAAATTAAATTTTTTTAGGCCCGATTCAAGATTATACTCGTGAAGGAACACGTGACTCGAATTGGATTTTTCTGAATTTGCGATGGCCAATATGAAAATAGATTTAAAATAAAAATATTAACTATCTTTGTGTATTTTTTTTGGCCTCAAATGTTATTTTTCCAAAATTTTCAAGTATTTTTGTATTTTTTTAAAAAAAATTAAAAATATATATAATATGAAATTTTATTTTTTGTTCAAAAATGGTTGCCTAGGCTTGGCCAAGGCTTCCAAAGTTGATTTTTCAATTTTCTCATTTTTTCTTCATTTTTTGTTTTATGAATTTTCGAAAATAAAAATACCGAAAAATACTGAAAATATGAAAAAATCGTTTTTTGGTCAAAATTGGTTCCCTAGGCTTGGCTAAGGTCCCCAAAGTTGATTTTTCAATTTTATGAATTTTTATGGATTTTTTATTACTTTAGCAATAGAAAAAAAAATGATTAAAAATCAGGTGTCAACATAGGTTACTTAGGTTTCTAATCAACCTACCAAAAATGATTAGTGGCGACTCCAAATTCTAAAATCATGTGAAAAAAAATCAAAGTTGCGATTTGGTAGAGCTTGGGAGAGCTCGAACTAGGTTAGTTAATTTAATTAATTAATCTGGTAATCCATTAACCTAAAAATGAATTTTAGATCGCGACAGTGGCGAGGCCCCAAACCCAGCCTTGATGGACTCGAGGCCATTGCCAAGGATCCATGTACAAGTAGTAGGGTTGTCTTTGGTCGAATACAAATGTTTAAGTCATATCTTGAAAGATATTTTTGACTTCTTGAAGAGAAAATCATTTACTGAACGTAAATTCAGGCTTTCCATTGACTAGAAAAAGATTTTCCATTGACTCATTTTATTAAGAGATCCAAATGCCGGGAAATAGGAAAAAAAAATTCGGAAAAAAATACCAAAATAAACGAGTCCTCATGTTCCGACCAAAAAAAAAAGTGTCCTAATGTGAGATTTTCTCCCATTAACTGGAGGCAAAGAAGCTTCCCCAATGGGCATGTTGATATGCAAAAAATATAGGATAATTTGGTCAAACAACTTAAACACAATTAGAAACAACTTTCGTGCTGAAAAAATTTCACAAAAAAAAAATCAATACTAGCTTTAAAGTGAAAAATTCTAGTAAAAAAAATCTATAAAGAGAAAAATGCTAGTGCATTATTAAGTAGTGGACACGATATTAATCCAAATGATGAACCATATTATCAAACCAGCTAAAAAATTAATCTCAATCAGATTTAATACGTCGGGATTATGTCTTTGATTTAGCCAATTCTCTCATGTTGATCAAATTCTGTATCGATCGTTGTATCCATTTGGAAATTTATCAAGTAACCCTAAATAATTATGGGGAGAAAATCGTAGTCATATCAATGTAATTCGAAACTACGAACAGATATTTATCTCCATGATGTTGTAGATGAATTCCTTCACATTCTCTCTCCACACTCATACTGGAGGCCAACCTGGATCTTTCCACCACCATTCAAAATTTGTATTAGTGCAAGGATCAGGTAGTGGGGAATTATATTAAGCGCGTTAATATATAGTGGTGTGCATTTTTGAGAAAGACTTTAGAAAAATTCACCAAATTTGTCGAGAATTGTATTTTCTTTTTCTTTGTATGGAATAAACAGAGAGTGCAAATTATAATCTGCGGATTCAAGATAAAAACCGATAACCACGATTTGTGGTTATTTAATTATTTTCCATAATCTGATTTACCAAGCTTTCAATGTTCCTTCTGATGTTTTATATTCTGTTTGCTTTCTCCTAGCTAAATTACCTATCCATATTATAAATCTCTAATTTCGGCCCAAAAATGAAAGGAAGAACAATAAAGAGTAAAAGAAAATAATGTCAGGTTGAGTGATAAGTAATAGCTGTGCCCTGATCTAGGGGCATCCTTGATGGGACGGTGCAGAATGTTGATCTTTGTGGTCTTTTTGGAGGAGTTCTCCGAGCGCGGCTGCTTTTGCTTTTCTAAAGGTGATGATACCTAATAGAAAATAAATAATACAAATAACCTCTTAATTTTGATTTAACGTGTAACCTAATCTATGAATTTTTAATTTTTTCAATATAGCCCTTGAATTTTTAGTACATGTTCAATTTAGCTCGTGAACTACATGAAAATGTTCAATGTGATCCTTGACCTTGAATTAACGAAACGATAATATTGAACATATTTATATAATTTTCGGACTACATTGAACATGTCTCAAAATTTTGAGAAGCACATTGAACAAATCAAAATGTTAGGGATTACATTACATATTTGGTTAAAGTCGATGGATCATATTAAATAAATTAAAAATTCAGAGATTAAATTATATTTGAAGCATGACCAGGGTAAGAGCAAGAGGATGTCTTTACTTAGATCGGAGGAACGCCAGTCACAATTGGGCAACCCAAGTGTAACTTTAGAATGCATCATCAGGTGGGATAACGACCCAAATAGTGCAAACTATTGAGTCTACAGCATCTCTTTTTCGTCTTCAGAATTGAAGGAGAATAAAAAGAGCATTCCTGAAATCTGGAATGACCAGAAAAGAATGCAGCGGGACTTTGAATCTCATTCTCGACTCCAGTCTCGACAATTCAGGTCGGAGATAGCGGGTTCGCGAGTCGAATCGTGGCATGACATGACCAAAGTGGTATTCTCTAGTGCAACTAATGTGTCATGCCGGTAGCAAGGTCATCGGCATTTTTCAGGTAGAAGGAAAGAAGGCAAGAACATTCCCTAGCATTTCTGCTCTTAATTCGCTCACAAGGAAGGAAGCATCTCTTAAGAGTTTTGTCCAAGTGAATTCGAAAGGGGACAAGGAGCATCTTCAGCTTTTCTGCAATCTGACGAGGAGCATCTTCAGCTTTTCTGCAATCTTCTCGCTACTTCACTTTAAAGCGCGAGAATCAGGAATTTGAGTTCTTTTCTGTCCCTTGTCACCGTCTCCATTCATCTCCTCCGTTCAAAAGCTTCCCTGAGAGCTTTAACAAATTGATAAGATCTCTGGACCAGTACCATCGGATTACACTTCGATCCCGAGATCCACTTCTAGGAACCGTGCGATCATTGAAGAGTTATGTCGTCTTCGGCGAGGGAGAATGCAAGAGCGACAGGAGAGGTCACTTGCCGGGGACTAGTCCGCCGGATGGTCAATCTACCCCGGGCCATCGTCGGCGAGTTCTCAAGGGCGATGAATCACAGCATGGATTTGATGCAAATAGGCAACAGAAGACACCAACACATCCCCATTAACTACCCGCCGCAACATCAGCAAGAGCCCATGATTACCCAAGATCACGAGTGGGCGTTCTTGACAGTCTTCGAACAGCAATACGGCTCCATGCACCCCTTCTTCTACGCGTGCCGGTTCGCGCAAGCCCTCAAAATTGCGGAAGCCGACCGGAAATTCTTGTTCCTGTACTTGCACGCGCCAGATCATCCCTTCACGCCCTCCTTCTGTAGAGATACTCTGTGCTCGGAGATGGTCGTGCAGTTCCTCGATGCAAATTTCGTTAGCTGGGGAGGACTCGCCAACACTGGAGAGGGCTTGCAAATGGCCACAGCGCTGCGTCCTCAGAGCTTCCCGTTCTGCGCAGTTATCGCTCCAGCTCCTGGCGATAGCATTGCAGTACTACAACAGGTCTCTTAGAACATATTTTCGTTTTTAACTTTCCAAAGATTAAGGTACTTTACTCTTGCTGCTAGGGATCACCATACTCTGGAGCAAAATAATCTGACCATACCCAAACGAAAAGTTGGTCCTCCTCTTTTCTTTTCTTGTTTTTTCAGTGATAATTGCAAGTTGTTCTTGTACTTGATTCACGATGGCTAGATAGAAGGTCCCATCTCCCCATCGGAGCTGGTGGACATTCTCCAGAGGACGGTGGAAGAGCAAGGGTCGGCCTTTGGCGGTGCGAGGGCGAAGCAAGAAGAAAAGATAAAAGCTGACCGACAGCTAAGACAAGAGCAAGATGCCGCGTATTTTGCTGCTCTACAGATAGACAAGGTCTGATCTAATTTACTGAGTAGCTTGCAATAAGAAGTGACCATGAACTGAATCTTTCTTCTCTTTCTGCTTTCTAGGAGAAGGAAAGAAGGAGGTCATCAGGAGGAGCAGGACCCAAGGCTCATAAGCTGAAGGAAGTTCCGCGCAAAGAAGAATACGAGAAATTGCAAAAGAGTCCTTCCAATAAGCAGTATGATAAACTGAAAGAGGCTACGCCCGCGAGCAGACAATTGCAAAACAAGGGAAAAGCTAGTCAAGGAATGGATCGACAGATGACACAGGTATGGCATAACACACTGATGTTCCAAAAAGCAAATTGTTACTTCCAGGCTTGAGCTAGAGACAGACTGAGTAAAAAAAAAATGACTCCGGGCCCTTCACTTCCATTTTTTTTTTTCCAGATATTGATTCGCTTCCCCAACGGCGACAGAAGGGAACAAAGCTTCTTGTGCACAGACAAGATCCAATCAATCTACAGATACATCGACTCGTTAGGCCTCCCAGGCATCACGAATTACAGACTGGTGTCTAGCTTTCCGAGGAAGACATATGGCGTCGATCAGATGGGAATGACCCTGAAAGACGCTGGTCTCTATCCTAGAGCAAGCCTCTTCCTTGAGCCTCTTTAAGATCCAATCCCAGTAATATAGTTCACGCTCTTGTACTGTTTGTTTCATGATTGATATGCATAACATATGTGGCCCTTCAGCATAACATATGTGGCCCTTCAGTGACAAGTGCGCCAGCCCAATCAGATTTATGAAATGTCATATTTCACAACTTCCGTATTTGGACAAGATCTGAATTAAAAAAGTAATGTGACATTAAATACAAAGTCGACAAAAGGTCGATTGTCTACTAAACTATGTTGTCCGTCACCTTGACAGTGGACAAATTGAGACAGGCTATTTGATTTGCCATCAACTCTATCCTAGGACAGTAGTCTTCGAGTTTGGATACAGAAAAGACAAAAATATATTCCAGGAACATTTTGCTGCGGACTCTGATCTTCGTGATCTCAGACTCGTGTTTTGTCCAATTCGCCATCTGTCTTCCTTCATAAACCCCACAACGATGATCCATGTTCTTCAAACTCACCCGCACCAGAACCCGCAATCGCAAACAATGGTGGGACGAAGACTCACTGCGATCGCATCACTGCTCAGCCTACTCTCCCTCTTCGCTGCCGCGTGCTACGCGATCGAGTCGCCGCAGTACACGATCGTCCACACGGAGTCGGACTTTGAGGTGAGGCTGTACGGGAATTCCTCGTGGATGTCCGCACCGGCGAACGACCTCTCCTTCGAGAAGGCCACTTTCAATGGCTACCAGAGGTGCCCTTTTCTCCTCTTCTTGCGTTGATTCTTTAAATTCCAGTTTTTTTTTTTTGCGTAGTTGTCGAGACTTATAGGGATTGAGATGCTGGAAACTTTCATTATTGATTCTTGACGGTGATTGAATCGCGTTCGATGAACTTCAATAGAGTATGGTGATACACTAATTCGGTTTCAGTTTACATTCACTGGGGCATCTTTTTCAGGAATGCAATCCCATTAGTTCTAGAACAAAACAGCCTTCACAGGATGCGACCAATCTGCAGATTGCAGTCTTATGATCTGTTGCTTCTGCTTATGTTTTCGATTCTAATTATTGATTTATGAGCCTAGATAAGACGGACGTATGTACGGACGTACGTACTTGCACATAACACATATCACTTGTAATTCAAAGATGAGTTCTTTCGTGTTGTCGATCTTTAACACCATTGTCCCGCAGCCTTGCGAGATTGAAATGTCGTTGGCTGCCAAAATTTCGCAGATAGATAAATCCGCTTCTTTCTTGTTTCAGGTTGTTTGAGTACACCCAAGGTGCCAATTTGAATTGCTCTAGGTTGGCAATGACATTACCTGTCTCGACAAGCATCGTCCCGGGAGCAGGACCCCTCCGCTCGTCCGCCTATGTCGTACGTTTCTACTTGCCCACGAAATTCCAATCAACCCCACCGACCCCGCTTCCCGAGCTGAACCTAGAACCGTATAACTGGAGCAGCCACTACGTTGCCGTCAGGAAGTTCCCTGGATTTGCACTGGACGACATCGTCCTCAAAGAAGCTGAAAAGCTCGCCCTCAGCCTAAGCAGATCGGCATGGGCAAATGCTACTTCCAAGAGCGACTACGCATACTCGATTGCACAGTATAGCACCCCGTTCCAGATCATCGGGCGAGTGAACGAAGTCTGGGTGGATGTCGAAGCGGCTGGAGTGAATGGACGCAAGTTAGGTGGTGTAGCTTCATCCTGAACTTATACTTGTCTGAGGGGTACTAGAATCACTTCTGTCAGTGGTTATAGAGATGGCGCGCATAGTGTCTTTTAAGATATGTACTCCACGTTTCATGCCGCCTTGTGTTCGAGTATGTTCAAAAGGTGAGCGGGGATTGTAATACTCTCTGTATGGATCTATATGACGATTAACGTTTGTGCTGTTGTTTTCTGCTCTCTTTTCTCACGGATGAAGTCGCACCAATGAACTTTGCCGACTTGGTGAAAGCGAAGAAACGAATGGTTGGGGAGATGTGAAATGTACAACTCTGTGTTGAATTACTTTTTAGGGAAGAAGATGTTCCAAATTTGAGGGAGTTGGTGCCTAGAACTGTTTGTAGATATATGGCCAGCAGAAGATTCGATCTTCGTTCGCGGTGTTCTCACGGTCTTCCTAGGGCGGCGCTCTCCTAGAATCACTTGTCTTGCTCCGATCACGGAGACGTCACGGGTTTTTGCTCATGAAAGACGCGAAATGCTGCATCGCCGATTTAGGACAAGCCAGTCAGCAATGCAGACGAGTGGAAAGTGCCGTTTCAGAAGAAGCAAACATGAGTTGGTCCGGAACTTCCCCGATACATGACAGGCACAGCGGGCACTGACGTGGCCAGCCTTGGCCCGGCCGCGATTGCCTCGATCAAAACTGGTCTGGACGAGGGCCCAAAGACCCTTGCCGGCCACTTATTAAAAAAAAAGGAAAAAATACAAATACAAATAAAAATAAATCAAAAAATTTTAAAATATTATTAAAAATTGTTCACAAGCACTGATCGTGCCATGTAGAGTGGCCGGCGTTTACATCAATGATTTTTCGGCCAAAGTTGATCAAATGAACTCAACTGACCCAACGTGAAAAGAAAATTAGGACTTAATAAGTAAAATTAAAAGATTTAGGATTGAATTGGTAAAAGTGCAATAATAGGTTTAGCACTTTTTGGATAATTTTTCCTGAAATCATAGCTGACTGGATTAATGCAAGTCTACTTGAGCTCTTGATCCCTTCTCTTTTTCTCAATTTTTGTCCACTTTAATTTTCTAAATCACAAAAATAGGTGATCTTATCAACCCCATTGCAGTTCACTCAACTCAGATCACAATGTCCCTCTCTAAGTTGAGGTGGTATTTTCGTCTGTTTCTAGAAAGAAACAAAAGAAACTAAGGAAAAATTTAAAATAAGAGTTTAAAGTGCCTCATTGTTTCAAAAAATGGCATGATAAAAGATTTTTTCATCATTTAATATTTTTACTTTTTTTCTTTTGCATTTTCCCATTTCATTTTTTTTTTGTGGACGATGGTCAACAAGGGTTGCCTAGCTTAGTCCCTCACCTGTGGCCGTAGAGGATGGCCTCATCCAGCCTTTGCCTTGAGATCGACCACCGATGAAAAAGGAAGGGATAAATGAGAGAAAAAAAGAAGAAGAGGAAAACAATTCATAAAATAAAATGACAAAATTAGCGTTGATTACATCCTTCTTTGAAAGAGTAAAGACATTTTAGGATTTTATTTGAAAAAAAAAGTCCACTTTATATCCTTATTTGAATAAATGAGAGCATTTCAAGTTCTTATTTAGACATTTTTCATAAACTAACGGTGTAAATTTTTGGCAATTGATAATTTTTCTTTTGATAGGAGGCGAATGTTGATATTGAAATGCACACGGTCCACATTTATCTAGTTATGAGAACTAAATCATAAATTTCATCATCGGTTTTTTTGCCTTAGACATACCCTAATTTCGAAATTTACTGAAGGTGGTATTTTATCCAATTTATCTTTCTAACCAAGTTCCTAATGACATTGTTTCGCCCTTCATTTCTCAAAATAGAGATCAAGCATATTTCAATTTTCTTGACTATGTATAATATATACGCGCGCCCACGCTTGTATTAACGTGTAATTTTGGTTACAGTAACTTGTAGAAATGGATTTTCATTTAGCATGTACAAATTTAAGACTTAAACACAAAGAAAGACATAAAAATAAAAATATTCTTTCTTTTTCTTCTTTTTCTTTTCTCTTTTTGTTAACATTAAAAATAGAATAAATGCGAAAACCGATTTATAATATTAACATATTATAAATGGAACACATTTATTAAGTATAAACCCCATCGTTGTTGGTATAAAATGCACGGAACGAGCCGTTTCCAAGATGTTTGTCTGGTCTGGTGCAGTCTGCCTTTTCACCTCACAAACCCATTCCTCAGATTCTCCGAAACCTTCCAAAGAACAAGTAGATTTTTTTTCATTCCCCTCCTCCTTCTTCCCTGGTGGAAATCCCAGGACAAGAAATTCTAGGATTTCTGGGAAAACGAAATGGGGTTGTGCCGATTCTTTTTCGGCATGTCGTAGCGACTGTGTCTTGTGTCTGAACTGAACTGGCCATGTTGCTTTCGTCCTCATAGAATGATGGGGGTCAGAGCTGGTTCCCCTTCGGTCTCTTGTGTTGCTACTTCTGTTTCTTCTCCTTCCAAGCGCAAGATTTTCCAGGTAATTGAGAAAGACTTTGCCTGGCGTGAGTCCAGATTACGTTTTAGTACTTCAAGATTTAATTTTTGCTGAATTTGTGTACGTCATTCAGCATGCTTTTTTGCTTGCGGATTGTCAATCTGATACTCGGTGGAGGTGGAAGTGGTGATGGTGAGTAGATTATGGCTAAATTTCTTGGATTATTTTCGTCATCAAGATTTATCCATCCGTGCTTGTTATCGGGGTGTGTGAGTAGAATTCTCACGCAATAAGTACGATTTTCGGAAAGATTAAGATAAAGAGTTCCAGTGAAGGCATAGGATGGAACTGTATTGACAATCCATAATAGCTTTTAGCAGGGAGACTGTGACTTAATCGTCTGGAGAATCAAGAACCTGGGTGTTAAGGGGGGTGATGTATGATATGCAATTTGTCCTTTGGGCTCCATGTTGGGATAAGCTCCTATTATAATGCACAGACTGTGATAAAGTCTTCCTTCACCACCCCAACAGGGGGCAATGTATATTCGACTAGCGCAATCTCTCATTTCCTTTTTCTCTGTGGATGAATATGTACCATGTCATCAATATTGATGATATTGCAAGACCGGGCATCGGCATGGGCTCAGTCAGTGAATCTCAAAGATAGTCACGGATTTCCACATTCTTTGCTTTTATGTTGTCCCTATGGATGCTCTCCATTGGATGCTCTCATCCTTGTTAAAGTTTGTTGTTTATATGGTGAACCCGGAGTTAATTCCGGGCACTATAAGGTTACTCTGACCTCAGATCGGAAGTACATTGGCCTTCCAGTACGTCTTGCTAATGAGGGGACAACTGCAGATAATTTCATATCAGTTTCAAGAGGATGGTGCAAATGTTTATTTTCTTGGTTGGTCGAATAATCAGAATGCCAATGTAAGATAGGTACTTACTCAATGATGCTGTTGGAAACTTGGATTTTACTCCTAGATAATTAATTATCTATGGCTAGAGTCACCTTGATAGTGAAGTCTGAGTAAGTGAAATGCCGGAGAGTTAGTTTGGTTATATTCAAGGTTACTAAGATTTGGACCCCGTTGAGGATGGTGGATTAGGTTTTATGATAATGAACTTTACTGGTAGGATCGTGAGATTGTATTTGCGAAAAGATGATGGATAAATGTGGATAGATGTTTCATATTGAAGAAAATAGGGTTTAGTTAGATCAGAGCTCCAAAGTTAGTGCTAAAGCATCTATAGACATGTCAGGCATTAAGATCTTGAAGTGGGGAAAAGTGTGTTATGAAATGTATGTGGAAAGATGCAATGGTATCAATAGAGAATGCTTTTTGTGAGAACAGAACTGCAAATGTAAAAAATTCTCTCTCTGAGATAAAATTAGCTTTGGGTTTTACTTTAAGTTTCTATCATCTAAATGCTTAAATGTACAAAGACAGACTCAAATAAGACACAAAGACCTTGAGAGGGTACCAACTTCTAGAGAATACCTGCATATAATGACCAACATTTATTACTACATTGGTTTTTAGTGTTTGGACTGTAAATAGATATTTGATACTGTTTGTTATCGGACAAAATTTCTTTGCTACAACAGATGGATTGAGAATTATAGAATGCTTTAGACTGCTCCTCTTTAGGATTTCTGATTGTCTTGTGAATGTTGCTAAGTTGCTTTAAAGCTTTCAAATGGGGAATCGGATCCTCCTTGTCCTTACGACATGACTTACCAATTTTCCAAAAAGAAGCTTGTTTTCTGAAGGATGCTTTTTTCCCCATTTGCTCATATTTGGTCAACTGATATAGTTCCTTTTGCGAATTACTGCAGCATGCTAAGTTGATGATAGTTTATTTTCTGCACTTGTTAATAATGATAATCACTTCCTGTAGTTTCCATCGGGCTTTCAATCTCGATATCTTAAGTTTTCGTGAGAATTGACTTGCTGGATAAAGGAGGTTCTAGCAATCCCTGTGGACGAGGATCATTTATCCTGTCAAAGTCCTAACATGTGAAGGGAAGAAAAAGAAATCTGGATCTTTTTTCTTGATTCAGAGGGTGCAACTGGGATTTTGATGACTGCAATTCATCAACTCAAGATATGGTGTCTTGTGTTTTCATTCTCCTTTCTAGTGTTCAACGAGTTACCGTTTTTAGTTATCTTGAGAGCACTTCAATTGGTTATTATTTGGTGTTCTACCTATGGACTACACATTACTTTATAGAGACCAATTTTGTCATAGTTCAGTGATCCTAAGTTTTTCAAGTGATGTCTCTTCTTTTAGAAAATTTGGTTCTAATTTATTTCAACTCTGATACTTTCATTGCCAGCTTGGCCTATTAAGAGTGCCATGCGGAAGCCACCGATCTGATACTCACTGGCAGAGCAATTGTAAAGGTAATTTTTGGAACTGAAATATTCTATCTGTATTTTGCGTAGGCACATCTGATATAAGGAATTTTGCGATGATGCTAGCAGATGGCTTATGATATTAGCTACTTTAGTTTTCAACTTCAAACTTTAAAAATCTTGGCTATGCCTGTTTTACAATATATTATTTCTGTCGTGTGCTTGCTAGTTATCATCAGTTATCTATTACTACTGGATTAAATGGTTGGTTTTGATTTCTTCTTCTTTCCTTTTTTTTAGCCATCAAGGCTCATGGCTTCATCAATGGAACCGTCATCTCAGGTAGAAAGTTTGAAAATGGGAAAAAAACACTCTGCACTACGTCAGTGGGGCATGCACAAGACAGTGAGGTTGATTCGGATGCTCTAGAGGAGACAAATATTCTCACTCCCTCTGAAGAATCCTTGTCTTCAAGCAGCTTGTATGTCCCCTTTGAGGGAACTGATGGAAAATCGGGCCTATTATCATTTTACAATCGCCCATATGGAAGAGAGGACAAACTATCTATCCTTTACCCACAGGGAAATCAGAACAACCTAGAATGGATCATTGGGCCGGCTGTGCTTGTGACGTCCTTTATTTTCCCTTCACTCTACCTTCGGAGAATACTATGTACTATATTTGAGGACTCTCTTCTGACAGGTAAGTGAAATTTCTTATGTCGACACATTTTTTGTTATTCCCCAAGAGAATAGCAGACAACATTTGCTTCGGTTGTTCCTCTGTTTACTTGTCCACATCTTAGTTCATTTCCTTCTCCCTTCAAATGTGGCTTTGTGATTGCAGATTTCCTCATATTGTTCTTCACGGAAGCTCTGTTCTACTGCGGTGTCGCAGTATTTCTTCTACTTATAGACCGTATGCGAAGGCCTTTGGCATCTGACTCTGCAGATGAAAAGAAGAGGTTGGCTCCACAATTGGTGCACCGGATCTCTTCAGTTGCTGCCCTGGTGCTTAGTCTTACAGTTCCCATGGTGACCATGGGCTTAGTCTGGCCATGGACTGGCCCTGCAGCTTCCGCAGCACTTGCTCCATATCTGGTCGGTATTACTGTCCAGTTTGCGTTTGAGCAATATGCAAGATACCGCAAATCCCCTTCCATGCCTGTGATACCCATTATATTTCAGGTGAGTGGCACCATACCATGATGGCATTGGAGGGTCTTTGAATTGGCCAATGCAGTGCTTTAGTTTGCTCATTTCTGGATCAATTTTGAAAGTTAGCCTGTTTGATGGAGTAGTCTTATTGAAGGTTCATATCTTTGTTTTTCCCATTGAATATCCAGCATGGAATGCTAAATGCTTACGAGGCCACTATTCATAATTTCTACTGGCACTTAGAACCTATGGAGGACAAAGAAAGGGCCGAATTGTTTACCTATACGTTGTTTCTTGGTGCTTGACAGGTTTATAGGTTGCACCAACTAAACCGAGCAGCACAGCTGGTGACAGCCCTGTCTTTTACAGTGAGAGGAGCAGAAGTGACACCAAACAACCTGGCAATAAATAGCTCCTTAAGCACTCTTTTGAATGTCCTTCAGTTTCTTGGTGTCATTTGCATCTGGTCGCTTTCAAGCATCCTCATGAGAATCTTTACTTCAAACCCCATCACTGCAGAATGAATGGTGAACAGTTCAGTAGAAATCACGAGACCATCATCTAATTGTTGTACGTCCATGCATGTACTATCTTTCAGATAGGATTTAACCAGGCAAATTTGTAGGCCACAAAGATGAATTAACAGTTGAGGTGGAGATTCTTCACAGCAGAATAGAAAGTTATTGAAGGACCCTAAAGGTAGTTTATACACTGGAGATCGAGTTAGCATCGCTCTGCTGAGACTTTTGCCATAAAGAAAACAGTTCACAACTGACAGCGATTGAACATGTCAAAAAAAAAAAAAAAGGTTCAAGAGCTCTTTCTCACAGCTAATTGCATTATTTTGCAAGTTTCTTATGCATTGTGGATGAAAATAGGCTTCCAATTCAACAATAATATGCCTAGCATTTTCATCTGTCACTTTTCCTTTTGCTGGTGTGTTCTTTTAGGATTTCATTTTAGAGTATTCATGTAGGTCACTATGTTCTTGTGTCTGGAGTATGCTAATCGGCTTTTACAGCCAAGCCGTTATTCTTTTCTCTGGGATTGTAAGCACGTGCCTAGTTTTCCGCAAAGCTTATAACACTCTTCTTAAATTTACAATGTTGAGTAGAACAATGGCCTGAAGAAAACGGAAGTAGCAAAACTCGCATGAGTAAGTCGCTTCGGCATGTCCAGCCGTGGGAAGAATTTCCCCAGTGGCCTATGTTTAAGCATATTTGAAAAGGAAGAGCTGTTGGTCTTTGTAAGACACGAGAAGGTTTTATTTGCAATGACAAAAATTATTACTTTATCATCACTTTGGATTCTCTGCACATTCCATTCCCTTGTTCATCATCATGTCCTTGCAATAATAGCCAAAAAAATATCTCTCTTCCTAGAATTATGACCTTCCTTCAAACGATTGTGGGAGGACCATTATGTGAAAGATGCGTTCGGCCCACAAGAATGCTGTGATCCTAGAGTTGAATTTCCCTTTATCCAAGGAAACCTTAGATGACTCCCCAAACTTTTTTTTATTTCCCCCTTATCCTTTATCACCCAATTGCACTTTGTCCCTTTTTTTGAATTCAAACCTTGTCATGCCAAGGTTGATTTATCCACTTTGCACACCCCCCCCAAAAAAAAAAAATGAAAATGGTTGAAAGGAAGAAATTTTCTCAACGAAACAAAGGTGTGATTAAACAGAAAAGGCCCAGTTTTTGCACATGTTAATAAAAGTAATACATTGCTCGACCATAAGATGAATTAGCGTTCAGACCTAAGATGAAGTTAGTGTTCAGCCATGAGACAAAGTTAATGTTCAAGGTATTGAGAATTGGAGTGATGATGAAAATTGACTAACCAAAAGTATCAGCAAATGTACAAAACGTATTGGAAGGGAACCTCCTTATTCCAATGCCAATCTTGATCGGCCGCAAACTCGGATAACCCTTTACGTTGAGATTCTTTCTTTATGCAATTAATTTTCATAAAATAATGTGATTATGCTTTTTTTTTCAGTGGTCAAAGAGGCTTTTAAAGGACGTCTCGGTTGGGGTTCGCTACAGAAGTAGAAACAAAAAGTTTAGTGAACAAAAAGTCAACACTTTAAGAGCTAATCAGCTACGCAATCTCTAACCAACCGGAAGCAGATGGCTGACACAAGTCAAATGCTAATTCACATGGACATCATGTAGACTGCCGAAATGATTGGTGGTGGGCACCAATGGTTAATTTATCATGTCATGTACAATTTTGAGCATGTAAGTTGTTATAAATGCTCAAAAGCTGGTTGTTTGACTGAAATCTTTCAAATTAAACTCGAGACAAAGAAGGAGAGAAGGAAATAAGAACAAGAAGATTACAATGAAACAAGTTCTTGTTGCCTTCAATCTGTTGATATTCTGCTGAAAATTTTGCTCTTGGTTTTGCTTATTCATAGCGTTCCCTTTCTTTTCATTATCCTGTTGTTGAACCTAGTATATCGAATAAATCTCAATTGTCGCAATCGCAATTGCCTAGACAAAACTGCAGGAATATTAGGTTCATTCTGTTTTTCAGACAACCATCAATTTGCGCGGCTTTTGTTTACTATTACTTGTGCTCAATAATGTCACCTTCTCCTTTGGCTCTATGTTTTTTGTCTTTGCATCTGTCATCAAGACTCTAAAATTTCAAACCCAAGAAGTCCCCTCACTCTTTGTTTAATCTGTACAGTAAGTGATTGGGAGTCTCTTCTTCTTAAACAAGATATCTAGATTAGAGGAGGAGGATTTGTTAAGTCAACTATGTTGGATTCACAAGAATTTCTCTGTTTTCTTAATTTGTCTGTTTCTATTGGGTAGAATATTTTTGGACTTTTCTTTTTTTTTGTTCTCTTATCTTGTTGCTACAAGGCAAACGAGGATTTTGATATCTGCTGAGCATGCATGCTGGTGCTTCTGACATGTAAGCATGCATGAATGTATCCGCACTTGCAGAGCGATTGGAAATATTAAAGAAGAAAACGGAGAGAGAGAGAGAGTGGAAAAGAACGTGAATGTATCCGTAAGCATTTTGGGTGACATTCTCTTCATTGACAAGCATAAAAAGTGAAACTTTAAGCATTTGGGTAACAAATGGTCCTGGTGAATTTGAGTGCTTTTCTGTTTCCTTGTCTAGAGATATTGATGGGACAAAAAAGCCTGTGGGGATATTCAATCCATATTGGTTGCCTCTGCCTAAACCCTGAGAAACTAAGCAAAGTTGATGGAGAGAGATTTAGAGTCAAACAAAAAATAAGGAAGACAATTTATCCCTGACAAAGAATATCCAATCTTGATGTGCACTTGTTTGTCCTCATCTGTTTGGCTCTTCATTGAGGCAATATTCTCTCCTTCTCTCTGATCTTGGTGGAAATATACAATGCAAATAGCCAACACTGGATTTTCTTTTTCTTCTTTTTCTCAATGAAAAAGGGCAAGGATTCACATTATCTTTGGGTCTGAACATAATTAAAGGGTTTTCTTTCTGTGGTGAACCTGATTCAAGTGTGGTTGTTCTGGTCTTCTGTTCTTTTCCTGTATTTAATTGGGTATTAGGTAGTTTAGGTTGTGAGAGAATATTTGATGTCTGAATTCGCAAATCACAAGAGTCAAAACCGACTAAGACCAGGAGGAATAGTATGCCAAAAAAGTGGGAATGTGAAGCACTGAAACAAAGGAAAAATAATTTGTCGACCGTGATTAGAGTAAGCTTTGTACAGTTTCAATTTCTTTCACATTAGTGGGTTCAAGTAACTTGCTTGACCAAGAAACTCCTAGTGGCAAGAATGTGAAATGTCTGCACGATAATAGTCTTATATGCCCTTGCAGACCATGACACAACTTCCACTGAGCTAATGGGTTTGTACCTGTTTAATGAGGAAAATAATTGAAAGTCAGCTGATCAGATCTCTCAATTCTGTACACAGAAAAGAAGAAAGAGGTGTGATTTCCTTTCTGAGTTGCTGGACGCAAAACTTAAGCTCTTCACAGCGTTATGAAAATTGGAATTTATCATCTCAGCATACTCTTTTGTGCCACTGTTAATGCAAGATCTGTTCATCTTTTCGTTATCGTCCGATGTTTCATACTGATCACGGATCGAATATTAATTTGACACAGACTTCATTATCAAACATAGGCCTAGGGGAAGGTCCACTTCTTGGATTGTCTAGCAGGCACAAGTGGGTCAGTCTCCCAACTCTATTGACCTTTTGGCAATGCCCATCACATTATCTTATCCCCCACGTACTTTCTCATCTCAGAAGCTGAATAGCATGCTGGGATTTTCTGTCATTGCCTTGAGAAAAAAGGTTAGGAAAAAGGAACTCACATGCCCTTTTAGCCAAATATAAAGAAGAGAAAAGCACACCGTCTTTCTCGATGAGGTGATTTTCTTAAGCTTAATTAATTTCCATTGACGGCTCTATAAACAACTCTAAGTAATAGAGCTATATAAACGCCAAGACACATTACCTCAGCCCTTTAAGCTTTTTCCATCTCTCTTCCAACTTTCCCTCCTCAACTTCTCCCCTTCTTGTGTCCCCCCTTGTTCTGCTGTTTCTGTCTCTTGAGCTTCACCTACTTTAGCTGGTTCTTGCCTGCTAAAATTCTAAACTCTGCATTGAATCAAACTTCTGAAATATAGATTCCGAATCTTGGGAATCAGCATATGACACTTTAAGTTAGAACTGCCATTGAACCAGCACCCATCATTCCAAAATGAGAAGCAATCAAATGATTCATTTCCTGCTGTTCTTCAGCATACTTGGTGCTGTTCTTGATGTTTCTCTAGGAGATGATCCGTCAGAACCCTACTGGCTTCTAAGAATAAAGGCGCAACTGAATGATCCTTCTGGAGTTCTAAATAATTGGTCTCCAGAAGCTCATATATGTGGATGGTATGGGGTCACATGCTCAGACGATCGATCAAAGGTGGTGGGATTGAACTTGACGAATTCTGGGCTGTCGGGTCCAATCTCGCCCGAGTACGGTTTTCTCACTTCACTAGAGATGCTTGATTTGTCGTCAAATTCCCTCACTGGCTCAATTCCTCCCGAGCTTTCAAAGCTTCAAAGTTTGAAGTTGCTCCTCCTTTATTCCAATTCTCTCTCTGGCGAGATACCCGTGGAATTAGGCCTGCTGAAAAAGCTGCAAGTCCTAAGAATAGGAGATAACCTCTTAAGCGGCAAGATCCCCCCAGATATCGGTAACTTGTCGGAGTTAAGAGTATTAGGCCTTGCCTATTGCCAGTTCAATGGGAGTATTCCGCTTGAGATTGGAAATTTGAAGAATCTGATTTCTCTGGACTTGCAGAAGAGCCATCTCAGCGGCCAGATTCCTCAAGAGATTAGCAGCTGCGAAGCGCTCGAAAACTTTGCAGCGTCCAACAACATGTTGGAAGGGGACATTACTTCTTGGGTGGGATCGCTTAAGAAACTGCAAGTTCTGAACTTGGCGAACAACAGCCTCACTGGACCAATTCCAACTGAAATAGGTGGTCTCTCAAATTTGAGGTACTTAAATTTGCTCGGAAACAAGCTGACCGGGGAGATCCCTCGGGAGCTCATTGGGCTGGTACAGCTCGAAATGCTCGACTTATCGGAAAATAACCTCTCCGGGTCTATTAGCCTTTCCAGCACCCAATTGAAGAACTTAGAAGTTCTGTTCTTATCCGACAATATGTTGACGGGTGGACTACCAAACAACTTCTGCTCAAGCAGCTCGAGCTTGAAACAGCTCATTCTCGCTCGTAATGAACTCTCCGGCAGATTCCCTATGGAGATAATAAACTGTTCCTCGCTGCAACAGCTGGATTTGTCGGATAACAACTTTGAGGGGTCCCTACCATCAGCCCTCGACAGGCTACAGAAGCTAACCGATCTCCTTCTCAACAACAATAGCTTCGCCGGAGTCCTTCCTCCTGAGATAGGGAACATTAGCACCCTGGAAAGTCTTTATCTCTTTGATAACATGATCACAGGCAGCATTCCGGAGCAACTTGGCAAGTTAGGCAAGTTGAGCACCCTCTACCTGTATGACAACCAGATGACGGGAAGCATTCCTAGAGAGCTGACTGACTGCTTGAGCTTGACTGAAATCGATTTTTTCGGGAATCACTTTAGTGGGTCTATTCCCGCCACGATCGGGAAGCTAAAGAATCTGGTGATGCTTCACCTGAGGCAGAATGAATTTTCGGGTCCGGTCCCACCGAGTTTGGGATACTGCACGAAGCTTCAGCTTCTGGCCTTGGCCGATAATAAGCTCACCGGAACCATACCACCCACTTTCCAGTTTCTCTCAGAACTCAGCACGATCACACTCTACAATAACTCCTTGGAGGGTCCACTCCCTGAATCTTTCTCCCGTCTGAAGAGCTTGAGGAAAATCAACTTTTCCCACAACCGGTTCGAGGGGACGATAATTGCCCTCTGCGGATTAAATCTGCTGACCGCGCTCGATCTTACAAACAACAGCTTCTCAGGCCCCGTCCCTTCCACACTGGGCATGTCAACGAATTTAACCCGTATCCGCCTTGCCTACAATCATCTCACTGGCAGCATTCCTTCTCAGCTCGGCCAGCTCACCGAGCTCAGATTTCTCGACCTTTCTTTCAATAACTTGGATGGAAATGTGCCATCTCAGGTATCGAATTGTGGAAAACTTGAACACCTCCTACTTAGCAACAACAATTTCACAGGCGCCATACCCTCCTGGCTCGGGGGACTAGAAGAACTTGGGGAGCTCGATCTCTCATCCAATGCATTACAAGGATCAATACCGGGAGAGCTGGGAAATTGTTCAGAGCTCCTCAAGCTTTCCCTCCATAGCAACAATCTCTCGGGAGTGATTCCACCGGAGATTGGAAATCTAATCGCTCTAAACGTCCTCGATTTGCAAAGGAACAATCTTTCGGGCACCATTCCTTCCACAATTCAGCAATGCAAGAAGCTTTTTGAACTGAGACTCTCGGAGAACTTCTTGACAGGTCCAATACCATCCGAACTAGGACGGCTAACTGAATTGCAGGTGATCCTGGATCTGAGCAGGAACTCATTCTCGGGCGAGATCCCTTCTGCACTCGGAAATATGGTTAAGCTAGAGAGGTTGAACTTGTCTTCCAATCAGCTTCAAGGAGAAGTTCCACCCTCACTAGGAAAACTGACGAGCCTTCACATGCTGAACCTGTCAAATAATCATCTCCAGGGCCGACTTCCTCCAACTTTTTCAGGATTCCCACTCAGCTCTTTCTTAGGAAACAAACAGCTTTGCGGCCCACCATTAGCGTTGTGCTCCTCACAAGCAATGGAGAAGTCGCTCTCCAAAGGTGAGGTCGCGGGGATCGTGGCAGCCATCGTCTTTACCTCAGCACTGATATGCTTGGCAATGCTTTACATCATGCTCAGAATCTGGTGCAACTGGCGAAGAGTCCTAATATCGAGCTCCGAGGGAAATGGGGCCGAGCTCAAGAGAGAAGAGATGTGGATCCATGGAAATGAAAAGAGAAGAAACAACGGCAACTACTGGAAAATGAACTCCTGGTTGGTGCCTTCGCACGAGAAGCATCTATCGAGCACATGCATTTTCGAGCCCAAAATGGATGCAGAAAGTCCAGACAGAACATCAATATGAGGGGATATCGACTGTTTTCGTGTTCTTCCATGTTTTGCTTGAGTTTTCAAGTTGATTTCACAGTATTCCTTCGTTCTTTCTTCAACTCTTTCTTAGTCTTTTTTTTTTCTTGTTGCAAAATGAATACGTTAAGATCGGATCGCAAGCTCAGACAGCAGTGCTGAGAGTTTCTGTTCCTCGCTGTCTTTGTGTATCGCTATTGTGCACAGATTATGTCTGCTGAACGTGTATAAACTCACTGGTACTGCTTTGTTTTCGCGTTTCCTTTTTGGGCACGTGCTTAAATTCACTAGTAATGGTTTTAACTTTAAGCGGTGCGGGTCAGAAAAATGACCCGGCACATTTTGCTACGATGACCTTTCTCATTCGAATTCGGGAAAAAATTGACATAAATAATACACGAACTAACTTGAGCTTTTAATATGTCATGTGGTCTATAAAATTTTCATTTGTTCAATGCGATCTCTGAACTTTAGCTCAATGTGCAATATGATCTTTAAATTTATAATATGTTCAATGTAATCTCTAAACTTTTGGTACATGTTCAATTCAAGTCAATAAAAATATTCAGTGTTATCCTTGATCTTAACTTAATGGAATGGCTACTTCAAATAGTCCGGGGATCGTGTTGCACGTGTACCAAAAGTTTAGATATCACATTGAACAAATTAAAAAGTTGGGAAACGCCATTGCACATTCATGATGAAGAAGTTCGGGGATCACGACGAACAAATCTAAAGTTTCAGGGACCGCATCGTAGGTTGGGTAAAAGTTTATGGATTATTTATGTCATTATTCCTTGGATATAACTGGACGATGGTAATACTCTGGGACGCGGTTCGATATGTCGGCTCGATGACGGAAGACGTACGTTGGAAAATGGAGGCCCTCGTTGGAAATAACGTGAAAAGGAGAGTTCAGCATGGAATTGTGCTGTTGTTATCAGGAATGATGGCTCATGTCACTTTCCTAATATTCCAACGTAGGAATGCACTCTTGTGACCATCGAACTCCACCAGTAAAGAATCACCAACTCGTGTCCGATTCAATGTATAGCTCTCTGAGTCTTCGGTCGACTCGGGCGAAAGAAGTCGAAGTTATCGAGCAGGCAAGGATTTTCCTCTCGATAGGACGGCGCACTAAAGACTCGGACTAAGCCAGAGAAGCGGAAGAATTTCTCGATACATTCGGTATAAAGCCGCCATGTGGCGGCACTCGTCGCCCGTGCTCTCCGTCGTCAACTTCATGCTCATCCTAGGCTTCACGTTTCTCTTGCTTCTGGAATAAATTTTAGCTGCCATTCATCTTGTCATCATCATCCTGAAGATTATTCATGACTCCCCTCTTCGTTGCATAACACAACAACGCATCGACATTGAAATTTTGAATCTTCGGTACTGGGGCACCTCGCTATGTGCATCGAGAAGCCAATCAGGGGCCCCCTCGAGTCACACTATCATTCATCAACGAGGGCTGCTCGTTTTTTGTGGGCCGTCCCTGCAAGGCCCATGTCAGAGTTGAATCGCATAGCGATTTCCATTAATCGTGACCATGCCCGATGCTAATTAGGACTGAGCATGACGGTCCCACTGAATTAGGTACCACCCGGGACTAAACCGAACCAAGTCGTTCGGTCTAATTCCCGGTGGCTCCGGTTCTATTCCCGGTTCCATAAAATTGAAACGGGTTGTTGTTTGTCCGGTTCTCGATTTTAATGGGAACTAGGCTGCCCGAACCGAACCGAATAATTTTTTTTTTTTAAGAGAACTTCCTCGATGTAAATTTAAACCTAAACCTAAGATGCTTAATATGCTGATTTTGACTTTTAGGTTTAGCGATAACGCGGTGCAATTTAACGAGAAAGCTGTATAGTAAATACGGGGTCAACGATAAATCACAAAGAAAATGTCAATGGCCCACTTATTGGATCGCCTGCGAACCGAACCTAGTCGGTTTGGTTCTCAGTTTCAAGGTGGGACCGAATCGGACTAAAAACCGATTGACCCTAATTAGAGTTATATTCAATTGCGTATGGACCTCAATAGGAAAGGAATGGTCAGGAGCGATCATGTCACAGTCCTGGACCAATCATCCAATTGTAAAGGCAACACCAGGACGCACGGCCGACGCCCTCGGAATCGAGAAAGGAGGAGAGTATTTTCAATTGCATTCAAAACCAAGAGGCAAGGTTTTCTAATTTATGCGGTGATCCTACACAAGAAATCTTGCTTTTAACACCCGATATCACTAATTCGCGAAGAACAGTCCGTACAGACTCTCCGTGATGCCGGACTGCATGTTCTCGGCCTGCTTCCAATGGCGCTTCCTCTGATTTATGAACCAGTTGTTGATCTGCTTCTGGTCCAGCCCCGTCGACACCGCCAACGCGAGCTTGTCCGCTTCCTGTATGTATTCAGGAACACCAAGCACATTAGTCCTCACACCCGAACATCGACTAACAGACGATTCCAGGATTAGTTTTAACCACATGTATGGGGTGCGAATGTTTTTACCGTGGGGTATGGCCAGTTGCAATGAATGCTCCACCAATCGAGCAGCAACTGCCGGGCCTCCTGCGGCAGCTTCTCTTTCTTCTTCTTCTTCTTGGAGAACTCCAGCTTTAGAGCCGCTATGTATCCGCTGTACTTGCGCAGGAGTTTGCCCTTAAGTTCCAGGTCTTCGCTGGACCGACCGCCCTCCGACGACACATCGATCTCGCCTCCACTAAGATCCTCCTCGGATGACCCGGCACAATCTTCTGTCACTTGGAACAGCAAAGGGAAAAAGCCAGGCTCATCATGAGGATGATCAATTTCTTGAATTTGCTCGTTACAAATCATAACATGCATAAAAAGACTCGACCCACTCCGGCAACATCTTCTGTTTCATTTTCTTAAAATTTCTGTCATTATTTTCGGGCAGGAAGGCAAAGGTAGGTCCTACGCAAACGAGATTGTCCGAAAGAGATCGACATGGGCTGAGTCGATGGGCTCAGAATGGATAAAGTCCCATGCAGGTGATGGTCCACAGAACCCAATGTCATTTATGATGCTCTGCAACCCGACCCACATCAGTTCCTGCTCTCTCTCTCTCTCTCTCTCTCTCTCTCTGTAGAGAGAGAGAAGGTCAGAGACAGAAAGGGCGGAGGAGGAGGTGTGTGATGTCGAATCCGACTCAGTGGTCCAGGTCGGGTCGGGTTGCGTCCACGGGACGTACGGACGTCACTAGCGCAAGCACCGGACAGTCATCTCAAACCAGAGAATTGAAACACAACGTGCATAACTCCCGTCCCTCCGACCTGGTCAGATGGGAACTAAAGAAGTCTACTCATTTAAAATCTTTAAAACCTGGGAAACCCTGCAATTTGGCAGAAGAAGGGAAGACTGAAGATGATGAAGATGCTGTCGTTTCTTCGTGTGTTCTCTTGACAAAAAGGGTACAGGCCGCATCGTTAAAACCGGGGACCAACTCCTTCCTCACTTCTTTGGTCTGTCCTTTTCCCATATTTTCCGTTCTGTCGCCTCTCCCGTTTTCTACTCTTTCACATGGAAAAAAGATTCTGTACTTGCCCTAATACGAGAAAGAAAGAGCTGCAGGGAGATTGGCCACGCGGTGCTTTTTCATTTTCACCGAAGTGATGATGTTTGCATTTTCACAGATGAGATTAATGCAACCGGATTCCAAGTGATGAAAACGTTCACAGGACAATAAAGACTGGGGACAATACTGGTGTCCAAAATCACAAAATTGACTCATGCAGTTCTCCTTCTATAGATAATGAATCTCATCTATAGTCGGCGCTAACTCTAAATAAAGAGTGGAGCAAAGTTGGCCAAGATAGAATGTTTCCATACACACACATTCGCTTCAACAACCAAGCGACGGTGACGTAAAAATCAAAAGCTCCAAACATAGAATATCTGAGTGCCAATGATTGTTTATGTTATCACCAGCAGAAAAGGATCATCCAGCTGATACTGATTTGGAAAATATTGATGGATCGTGGCACTAACGATGAGACTATAGCAAATCGCACAACCATGTCCCAACACAGGTTTCCACGACGCGAGATTATGGAACACTAATTTGTCCCGAAAGTTCGAGGGGTGTCTGTCGTGCAATCTCGGTGAGAAGATGGCAGGCTCTCAAAGAAACTCAAACAACTGGCCTGAAACATCATTCTAATATACTAATTAAACTCCAGCGCGGCCAAGTACACTCTCACACGTGCTCGGTATCCTTACTCAGTCGCTGACTATGCCATCAATATACCTTAAGCTCACAGTCTAAAAATATATAAATGCAGAAACTCAAGACCACATCACAAGAATGGCTTGAGGGAGCTTTATCACAGAAAGATGCTAAAAATAGACCGGGGCAATGGGTCGCGCACAATCTTTGCTTAAGTGCACTAAAAGGTTAGAAGATTAAAGCATTGAGTTGTGGGACAAAGTTCATCCGTCCCCAGTGGAAATTCATGGATTGTATCATTATTCTATTAAGCATGCAGCCTCAAAAGCAGGAGAAGGATGGCAAATTGATTTAATCAAAGTAAAGAGTGAAGTTAGGCGAGGAAAGACAGGAACACTAGCCAACATTGTATTTCGTAGAGTAGTGCCAGGAATTCTAAACTGGGTTTTCGAAATTAGAATATCAAGTCCATTGGAAAATTTTTACTGAGTGTTGAGTGATGCCCGTTAACTTAAATGTCATGCTCCGACTGTTCCATTACGAAGGCCAATCTCAGCATTCCGAGTATAATACCATATTTTGGAACTGTACAACACTTTTTCTATCTTGATCCATTTTCCAAATTCTCTCTATTTCGCCACAACTATGTCAACTATGTCAAGAATGTGGCAAGCTTAATCATGAAGTCAGGAACTTGAAGAACAAGGCCGTCCAGCTAGAACTAGGTTTTTTTTTTGGGTAAGGTAAGGATAATATTAGCTAATCACAGAACTAGTTAATATCCAAGAGTTATTCTGTCCAATCTCAGCATTCCGAGTATAATACCATATTTTGGAACTGTACAACACTTTTTCTATCTTGATCCATTTTCCAAATTCTCTCTATTTCGCCACAACTATGTCAAGAATGTGGCAAGCTTAATCATGAAGTCAGGAACTTGAAGAAGTCAGGAACTTGAAGAACAAGGACGTCCAGCTAGAACTAGTTAATATCCAGCTTGTGGTCAAAGAGTTATTCTGTTCAAGTCTCCGCAAAACAAGAAATCTAGCTCAATCTAGACTGTTGTAGGTGGATGTATGATGCAAGCAAAGAGGAGTTCAAGTGAAAAATACACAGCTTAGCTTCATTATTAAGAAATCTGGAAGAATCCTCTAAGAGGTTGGACTAAGTTGGCCAAAATGCCTATAAGAAGGCCACAGCTCATTCATGTAAAAATGTGTGGCGAGTCGAGAATAAACTCCGTACCCTTGTACTCCTCCACCAACACCAACACCAACATCTTCTCCTACGACTATGTAACACCGTTTTGTTAATCTAGTGAAACAATATTTTCTCTAAGGCAATGGCTATATAGCCATACTACACACACATACACTTGCACATCACAAACCAAAAACTATCATCGTTATGAAAACCATGCTTCCGCACAATCTGAATTCCAACATTCACTTTGCCTGTTATACAACATACTAGTGCTTGGTGTGACTTCGACAAGGAATATAGGAGGATTCTGCCTTTTGATGGTTGATATGAATGTTTTATTCTCAACATCCTTTGAGAATTATTAATGAGTTATTTCACGTGCAAGAGAACAATTCTAGATCTTCAACATCCGACATGCAAGTACAAGTCCACTTTCAAAACAGTTTTTCAGGGAGTAAATAATATTTCCCCATCCATGGTCGGTCGAAAAGGTCATCCTCCTTAGGAACTTGTACTAATCCTTGATCAAAATAAAAATAAAAAAGAAAGTTGACAGTAAATAAAGGACTCTTAAGTCTTTTAAAGCATGGATTGACCCACAAAAACTGCCATGACAGCGGCAGAGATGTAAAAAGAACACAACACAACGTGCAAAAGCAAAGAACAGCATTCACACACACACACACTAGGCACTCAATAGATTGATTATATCAAACAACGTCTTTATCTAAACCAATAAGCCGTCTGAGAAAAGAAACCTGTACCACAGTCCATGTAATGGAATTGTGTATACTGAGATGCCCTTCATGTCCTTGCAGGGACTTGGAGTCTCAGAGTTGTTCTGGTGATTAGATATAGAGTATGAAAGCCCTGGCCAAGACCAGCAGCTGCTTTCTTCTGACCGATTTTAGTCCAATCAATTCATTCGACGTTCCCAAATTCCTTTTCAGCCTCATGAAAACCGTTATGGCAATTTTTTTCTCATCTAAGACAGGCTTCCTTGTCCTTAAAATTAAAAAGGAAAGAGCCCGGAAAAACTAAATTGGAGCGACGCGTCGCTCCAGACCAATTTTGGACGGCACGTATTAAAATCCGAGACACTAGAGAGACGAATAAAAGCCACTCAGCAATTCACAAGCATTGCCAATCTTGAAGATTTCAATGTGGGCACACAACACAGATAATGAATAGACAATGTGGACGCAGCAAATGCAATCTTTCATTTCATTTGTGACATTATTACTCCACTTTTTTGCAAAAAAAGAAAAATGAAAAGACAAGAAGAACCCCCAAAAGGAAGCGCTGTAAGTTGACTTGCTGTTAGTTAACAATCATATATATGCACAGCAATTTTTTACTGTCCTTTATGGGCTGTCAAAAAAAAAAATTCTTCAATGGCAAACAAGCTGAAGAGGCAGATTGAAAAGGAGGGTTCTATCCTTAAGTACACAACTCACGTAAAACTAACTTTCTCGAACTACGCTAACACAAAGCAAATGTTTTCTTAAAGTCGACTTAAGTCTTTTAGCACAGTCTTGGTCTACTTAAGAGCGGCTCAAGGCAAGACATTCAGTTATTTACGACTCTTAAGCTACTTAAGAACTAATAAGAGAGTCGAGACCCCAGCAATCAAATACTTGGTTAACGTCAAAACCGAACTTGAATGCACATTCACCACAAACGAGAAAGGCAAGAATAAAAAAAAAGGACTTTTCCTTTCTAGGGTTTCGTTGGGAGGCTTTCTTTAGTCCATTTCTACAGCGACTAGAGATGTCTTCTTCTTCTCCGTGTTGTTTTTAATGCATATTACCCTATAGAAAGGGCGCGACATCTTTTAAGGAACAGCGCGCAGAGAGAGAGAGAGAGAGAGAGAGAGAGACCGTGAAGGTAGTTGGTTGATGAAGACGACAGAGCTTTGAGCTGGTCACGCATGGTGTTCAAGAACGAGGTTGCCTCCTCAAACGGCCTTGACAGATCCGATTTGTACTTCACCAACATCCCGTAGTAAGTTTCCTACGTAATTAAGAACAATGAGTGAAGACATTCGGTTTTGAGCCGCCCATAACAAATATTAAATTGGAGATTATTAAGGTTTCGCCCTCGAGAAAATAAAAGAAGAAGAAGAAGATCGAAAAGAAGGGAAAAAGGCCAAAACAAAACCAAACTGGTGCCGCCAAGTCTAAACGTCCATGTCCGAAAGCAAGAAAACGGAAAGAATTCGAGTAAAATTCACTAGGGTTTCGGTCAAAACGGGCAGAAGAGAGAGACCATGAACTCATCAAGTTCGGGATCCGAACCGAGACAAGTGGTAACAGATCCTGCGACCATAGAAACGTAGACACTTTGTCGCCGGATTTCGTCCAGCAAACCGGCTACTTCCGGCGGAGCCCCCACCTGCGGGGGGCGCAAAGAGAAAAGAACCGGGAATTAATTCAATACACGACAGCTATATGCTTCGCGCTAGTGTCGCTTCGGAACTCTAATCTTCGTAAACAGTAAAAACCACTTTCTTGAAAGAGGCCAAAGAGCCGCATCGGCCATACCTTGTGGCAATCAACATACGCCTCGAGCACTTTCGGGTAAAGGGGGTGCGCAGCGACTTTAGCTCGAAGCGTCGTTGAGACATCGTCGCCGACATCATCTTCTTCCTCTTCTCCGTCATCTGCAACAGCAACCATGCTCGACCCCGCATCGGATACGGCCGACGAACCCGGCACCAAAAACTGGCGGCGGTCCGACCCGCGTAGGCGGAAGGACGTCGAGCCTTGCGGATGAACAAAACTACCAAAAGGATGGTGACTACGACGATGATTGCGGTTACTTTCTCCCGGAGAAACCTGCAGGTCCTCCGGAACAGCCTCCATGGAAACGTGCGGCCCGTACAGTCCCTCCATTATGGATGCGTGTACCAAGAGAGCAACAGCTTGTGGTGCTCCTGTGTCGGTAGTTTGTATATATACAGAAGTACAGAAAAGATAGAGAGAGAGAGAGAGAGAGAGAACTGTGGATTACAGTGTTCAATCATTCATGTCGTGAGTGGGACTGTGGAATACGGAGCGAGATTAGGGTTTTGTTTTTGTGTGAGGAACAAGAAATCTGGAAGAAGCAGGCAGAGCCGCAGAGACAGCCGATGCATTGGGAAGCGCAATTTTAGCGTGCGATCGTACGAATAAGGAGAAAGCTCGAGAAAAGCAGGGTGCTTTCATTTCACGGAGATCAGCCACGCGCCCTTGTACCGCGCGTCCGTCGCTAACCGCAGCGGCATTTGCAACGAGGTACCTCGCTTTTAGTTTGGGGGAAAGAAAAACATTTTTTTGATTACGTCACTCTCTTAATTATGAAGATTAATAGCCCGTTTCGGATTAAAAATAAATAATTAAAAATTATTATGAGATTTATCCTTTTAAAAATTTATAGCCCATGCAATATGCTATTGTTACTCTTACTCGAAAAACTTTTATACCAACAAAGCCCTTAATTGAATTTCCCACCGTTCTCTCCTTTTTGGTAATTGATGGCTTTCGATCATAATCTGGCTAATCTTCTAGGCAAGCTGACCAGAAAAGATACTTTACTAAAAAAAAGAAGTTTAACAACAAAATAGCTAATTAAAAAGAAAACAATAGGGGTGGAGTTTCACCGGTATTCATAAAGTTATCGATTCTCTGCTAACATGGAGGATGGGAGAGATCCCTTTCGTGACGATAATAATGAGCCGGTGATCTTTCTATATTGTTGAAGGGAGAGGGTCGGCATTCCTCCGCATCGGGGGAGGCCCTCTATCCTTCCCTTCCTTTTTTTTTTTTTGGTTTCTTACAAGTTTTAGTTTTAGTTTTTTTTTCACTACATGATATCAAATTGAACACCATGCCAGCATTCAGCCAAAAAAATGACCATATTTTGACCAAAGTCCATCAGTGAAAAGTAACCAAAAGTTCTGGGAATTGAGCAATTTAGAGTCAACATTTGGTGAGAATGAGTTAGTAACGTTTTGTAAAAATCATTGTGCAATGGTGGCACTTGTGAACATGAAAAAAAAAAAAAGACACTTTTAATGTTAAAAAATTGTGTATAGAGATCACTTTGGTACTAAAAATTTCTTCTGGATCACTTTAATGCTAAGTTTAAGACAAAATGATCACTTTAATACCTATTCTAGCCAAAAGTATCACGTGTAATTAATAAATAATTTTTAATGTAAAATGACATTTAGAAAAAATAAGTCCACGTGAGCTACCATGTGGACTTCTACACTTTGAAATAAATGAAATAAATCAAATTAAAATTTAAAAACTAAATAAATTTAAATCTTTTAAAATAAAAATTTTATTAAAAATAAATTTAAAATTGTATAAAAAAACTTAAAATTAAAAAAAATCAAAACCAAGAATCCCTTGATGCTGCTGCCCCACCACCATTGGTGATGGCCAGTGGTGGTGGGCATGGCCAATGGGGGTTGCCGATTCCCAGCCGGGGGCCGACAACCCCATCTACAACAAGCAAGGACCTCTGAGGTTCAACGACCCTCATTGGCCATGTCCCACCACCATTGGCCATTATGGTTGTAGGGGCGATGGTGGCGAGGGTTACGGCAATCCTTGCCACTTGATGCTATATTCCTTTTTTTTCTTTTTTAAATTTTCACCTTATTTTTCAAATTATTCTAAATAAAAAAAATTAAATTTAGAAAAATGCTACAGTGGACCTCTGCCGCATGAGTGTCATATATTAATAAAATAAGGTCACGTTGGATTTTCAGCGGACCAAATCAAACTTGGCACTAAAACGATCTTTTTTAAAAAACTTAGCACTAAAGTGATTTTGTTGAAATTTTTTGCACTAAAGTGATCTTCTTACATAACTTTTGGCAGCAAAAGTATCCTTTTCCTTGTAAACATGCCATTACAAATTTGGAACAAACACCTCGTACGAATACACAAAATTGAGCTTCTTCTTATGTTGTTTCCTTCTGCGATTTCATTCATTTAACCCCAATTTCTTCCTCGATGTGTTTTGGCTTGCCTAATGTGACCTCTATAATAGTATGTTTTTTTTTTAGAAGCCCCTTTCATATCCTTCAAGGATACTCCTAAAAGAATTTGACATGGCATCACTTTATTTTTCACTTAACAAGTCAAATCAAATTCTCGTTGATTGTTCTTGATCATTTGGTTATAGCCCTATTAAGCTAGCGTTGGGATTCATGAGAAGGACCATGGTCTACTCCTATAGACTATCCCAACCACTTATGGTTTTGAGAACTCCCAAAGCATTTACTCCTTTAAAATGTGATAAAGAGATCATGTTTATGTACATTGTTTATTTGTCACTTCTTACATTCATGAAAAAATAAAAAAGAGAGAGAGAGAAAATAGTGATGAACATGACGACGATTCTCCCTTTCCCTTTTCTGAATGTTGTATCGGGACAAACAATCTCTCGCTACATTGAATACATTTAATTTGTGAAATCGAGGTATGTCCGTTCTGTGATAGACTTTTCCAATCAATAATTCAAGTAAGGTTTTCAATAAGTGTCGCGACCTAAAAATTCGAGATTTTCCAATTTTAGGTTAATGGATTACCAAGTTAATTAAGTGAATTAACTAACCTAGTTCGAGCTCTCCCAAGCTCTACCAATTCGCAACTTAGGTTCAATATTTGAATGCAAAAGATTTTTAATAGGAGTCGCCACTAATCATTTATAGTAGGTTGATTAGAAACCTAAATAAAATAGTGAGAGAACTATTCTATTTCTAGGAACCAAAGATTTTTAAGTTCGGGACTTAGTTACGCTAATATTTCTATTAACGCCATTTCGGTACCGATTTCATGAAAACGTTTAGTTTGGCAATTTCGATGAATTCTCGCTTGAAATTCAAAGGCGTAATTTTTTTAAGGATTTTCTTTTTATGATTTTTTTGTATTTTTAAAATTAATTTAGAAATTAAAAATTAAATGAAAAAGAGAATGAATTGGCCTAAGATAAACTTATAATTTTCGGATTTAATTTGCATTAATTCCCAAAAATTTTAAGACAATATTTTTACCCTACGTCTACATCTTTTAAAAGTTTGAATGGATTTAAAAGATTTTATTGAGTACAATCCATGAAATAGGATTTCTACGAAATCTTATCTTTCTTTAAATGATAAGACGTGATTTTTAGGAAATCATATCTTCTTTTTTTTTAATTTTTTGAGTTTTTTTTGTTTTTATAAATGAAATTAAAATTCAAGTTGCAAAAATTAAAAGATAATTACCGCTATTTCTTTCAAATTAAGTTTCGATCTAAAGCCTGATAGATCGACCCTAAAATTCGAAGTACCCGCTATGGAAATAATTCTATCTAAAGCATGATAGATAGACTTATTTTCATATATGCGGTTGCGGATTAGGAAATTTTCCTAATCAATCACATCTTGAAATATTTTTGGGTATCATTGAATATCTTCAGAGAATTTTAAGACTATCATGAGATTACATAAAATTCCGAAATATTCACATTGAATCACAATCTCACAGTTTAGGCAAGTAACATATTGCAAGATTTTCAAAGGTATTCAAGATTCAATTTTGATGTGTAATCTTCCAAATTAGGCAATCCAAATTAAACAATTAAATCATTGCAGATATACTCAAATAATTCAAACAAGTCAAATTATGAAAACAAGACAATCTTAATATTTGGGGATAGAATTTTACTTTATCTTAGGGTTGCAATTTCCTAATTCGAACTTTACTCAAAGATTACGCACCAAAGTCGAGAGGAAGATTGATCGGCTATGGTTCTCGTACGTCCAGGAGCTTTGTCAAGGCTTGATTCGCAGTACTAATTTGGGCATAAATCCACCTAAGAAAACAGCACCAAATTGCGAGGAGATCTCGCAAAAAACGATGGGGTAATTGGTCCAAGAAAGTGAGTAAACATCTGCACTAAACCAAAGAATAAGTCACTCAAAATAGTGTGGTTCCAGGTCTCGAACAGCAGCGAAATGATCTCCGGACATCGGCAAACTCGGGCACCAAACTACGGGGATTTCATGTGGCAAACTCCAGCACAAACGAACACCGATCAGCAGTGATTTCTATGCACAACAGCAGCTGGAAAACGGCCCGGACGGCAGCATAAACTCACTTTAGACAGCGGCTTGAACTCGGCACCAAACAGCAGCAAATTAGATACCGAACATCAACCTTTTTTTGTTGCAACAGTTGCAAAACGTCAGCAAGTACAGCAGGGGAGTGGGTGAAGCAGAGGCAACTAATGGGGTTGACCTTCAAGGAAGAACCGAAGATATCAAGCTCTTTCTCTCATGTTTTTCTCTCTATTTTTCTGTATGGTGACCATGTGGGCTCCTCCTTTAATTGTGAACCCTATATGTGTATTTATAATGATCAGCTAGGGTTTGCGCTTTTTCGTTTAATTATGAAATAGTCCCTTAACTTCGGATAATCGCAATATAATCCAGTAACAAAATATTCTGCTCCATAAAAGGCCCTTTCTTTTTTAATTAAACATTAAATGGGATGATTTAGGCTCAAATTAGGCCCCAAGACCTTGGTGAATTTTTGGCAATTGCTCTGGTCCAATCACCTGTCAAATTAAACTCAATTCCCCACCGTCGATGCAAAATGCAATGTAGAAAAAATAAATATGCAATGCATGGAGAAATATTTTTGGTGAGGATTAATTCTCAATTTTGTGCAATATGAATGAAAAAAGAAAAATCAAAATTTAGATGTCAACAGTAAGTTAATTCCGAGTAATTCCGTTGCATATCTTGTGGGAATGGTTCCTTCAAGTAGAATATCAATTCATTCATAGCAATCAATTCTTCTCCGTAAGTTAAGTTCGATCTTTTGAAAGCAATAAATGATCCAATTGCCATCAATTATAAACTTATAAATATTGTAATGTCATAGATTAATTTCTTTTCTTTTTCTTTTTTGTCAAGGTGGTAGATTAGTTTCAAACACAAAAAAAAAAAATCATGTATTTAGAACTTACATTAGAAAGAAAAAGCTTATTCAAAAATCAAATCAACTTGATTCTTTTTTCTCTCAGTGTGAGGAGCGAAAACTTGGCAATTCGGAGTCTCATGAAATACCTAATAAGTCCCATAAATCGATCATGCTCAAGATTTGACCTATGCAAATAACCCTAACATGGAGCAATTGACATGCAATTAATGAGATTTGAAGTACCCTAATTTTGGATTGAAATCATTAGACCCGCATTAGACCATCCTTATGTTTTGTGATATAGGGGTAATAATTTCAAAGGTTTATACTACGAACAAAACATCAAACTGGTATATATGTAATAAACTTACCACAAATTAATTTTTTAACAAAAAATTCAAATTGATACACTTGTGATAAATTTATCATCCTTTAATTTTCGTTAAATTTGATTAAAATCAGAAAAAATTCAAAACTGATATATCTGTGATAAACGAAAGGTAAAAATCTCACACTGGTACATCGATCAACTCTCACGCGTCATCTGATTAAGTAATTTAATAATAAAATTTAATAAAAATTAATGGACGATAAATTTTTGATATTAATCCTAATTTCAAATGACAGATAACCTTCCAAAGATATATTCAAAGAGTGGACAAGTTATCGACGCCCGATCTCCAAGAAATGGGTCAGTGCTCAATGGGTTATTCCGGATTTTGCCCTTTTCCGGCTATATGGGGCCAATAGAATGTAGAGCCACTGAGTTACATCGGTAGCTGCAGCTGAAATGTAAAATCAGAGGGACATGAACAGACATGCCATCCTGATCAAACGATCACTTTCTTCTTCGTGACGGAAAAACATTCTCGGATTCTAGGAAGCCCACACGCACGACACCCAATTCATTCATTACTTTATTTAAATCGATAGCTGACGCAGTTATTCCCTTCCTCCACTTCGATATCTGTAAAAACAAACGTTTATTTTTTGGTCATTATTCGTGCATTATCGTACTAGTGGAGACGACTTTTCCTCTGTAAAAAAAAGATGTTTATGCCGGGATTCAGCTCTCCACGGCCGCTTAAAGTGATCCATTCTTCCCTTTTAATTATAGTGGAAAAAGGGTCTCACGATTAAAACGAGTGATTAATTTAAGTGCTCTGGCAGACACAAGTTTGTGGTAGTATCATTACAAGTTGACCATCCTAGGTCACATTTATGCAGAATTTTAATTTTGTGAAAAAAATTCTAAAGAAAGATACGAAGTGCGCTTATTTTCTAAAATAAAAATTTGAAATAGATCTTTTTTTCAAATAAGAATATGAAATGTTTACCTTACAAGGGCAATTTCGACTTTATTTTTATTTTTACTTTTTCTAATTCTTTTTTTTTTTGTTGCGGTTGGCGAGGCGACCCTCGCGCTACCTAGGCAAGGCTAGCCCTCACCGATGGCCTGTTACTAGCAAAAATGAAGGGAAAAAAAGGGCAAAAGAAAAAAACTTTCGGTAAATGTAAACAAAAAAATACCATTAGTCAAATCATTCATTAAAATAATGAGGGTGTTTTAGGCTCTCATTTTAAATAAAGTTCACTTTATATTTTTATTTGAGAAAACGAAAGCGCTTCACGTCCTTATTGAGAATTTATCTTAATTTCTCCATTCTTACTTCTTTTCATTTCTTTTACGATTCTTCATTGTCATTGTTCCAACATTCTTCGACCAGATTGGCCGAACCCAAAATTTGCAATTGCACAAATGAGGCAGAGACCAGCTTTGATCTCATAGAACCGGTATAGCGATGCGAGTATTCACATTGAACGACGGCGAGCGGACTGATTATGAACCGCGACATCCCTAGAGACCAAGACAGGAATCCAGAAGTGGGTACGTTAATTTCCTCCTTTGGCCCTGATTACGAGATTAGGGATAATCCTAAGCTGTGTATTTAGTGGACCCCGACCGCCTAATAACACGCTCCAAGGTTCTGTCGAGAATCATTTGGTTGGGGCCGGAATATATCCAGCTCGCTTTCCTGTCTTACTGAAACTTCTTTAGGCAACGATCTTTGTTCTAAAGCTGATGCCCTTCAATTTTTTTATGATAAGACTTGAAATTAGATGGTTCTACATGGAATAAACAAAGAAAATAGAGGCTCAGATGTCTGGAAGTGGACCAAGAGGACAAACTTGGGTAGTAATGATGTTTATGCCGGGATTCAACTCTCCGCACCTCTTCGTGCCCCAGAAAGTGATCCGTTCCTTCCTTCTGATTATAGTGAAATAAGGGTCTCACGAATAAAACGAGTGATTAATTTAAGTGCTCCGGCAGACACAAGTTTGTGGTGGTATCATTAAAGTTTGGGTCACATGCATGCAGATTCTTGATCTCGTGAGAAAATTTCAAATAAAAACTCGAAGCGAATGTCATTTTTTTCAAATAAAAATCTAAAGTGAGTCTTTTCACAAATAAGGGTCTAAAATGCCCTCGCCAAAGGATAGTCATCTGAGACAGGCCAACTGCAAAAGCGAAGGAGAAAAAAAGAAAAAAAAAGAGAAAAGAATTTAGAAAATATAAATGACAAAAATACCCTTGGTTAATACTTTCATTAAAATAATGAAGGCACTTTAGGTCCTTATTTGAAACAAGATCCATTACATGTCCTTATTTATGAAAATGAGAGCACTTCAGATTCTTATTTGGAATTTTTCCTAATTTCTTTATTGGTACTTCTTTTCATTCCTTGTTGGAACGATAAAGATGCAAGATTTTCCTAATCGTAATATAATAGGAAATATGGCTGGGTTATGCAATATCTGTAGTTAACAAATTAATAATTATAATCCATTGTATTGCTCTTTATTAAAGGATGATAAATCCTCCCCAAAGAAAATAAGATGATTTGGGGATTTACCACCATGGCCATAAGCTTCCAAGAGATTCTTTTTCTCTTGGTTGTTTGAACCACGTTATATCTTGAGTGCTCCTCTTCTCTTCTTTTATCTCCTTTTTATACATGATTATCATTAAAACATGGTATCAGAGTTAGACATGATCGTATAGTCGGCTCTATTGTCAATGATTTTGCTTGTCTATTGGAGACAGAGAATTCAAATTTTTTTGGGTTTGCGCAAAGGGCGATCATCTTCATCACACTTTCATTGGATTCAATTATGAACACAATGATAGTGCTGATATCCATAGCAGTAAGTTGTGATTGGTTACTCTTTCAAATGAATGTTAAAAACGCGTTCTTACAAGGTGAGCTAGAAGAAGAAATTTATATGAACATTCCTCCTGGACAATGTTTAGAAAATCAACCCAATGTAGCATGCAAGCTTAATAAAGCTATCTACGGTCTCAAACAGTCGCCACATGCTTGGTATGGGAAATTAAGTTCTGCTCTTGAAATTGTGGGTTTCAAAAAATGTGATTCGGATTCCTCCTTATTTGTGAAGCTGAATTTCGAAGGAACGGTGGTTGTCCATGTCTATGTGAATGATACAGTTCTTATTGGTGATAATATTCATTAAATCAAGGCTCTCAAGCTGCGCTTGAATGTGAAGTTTAACGTCAAGGATTTGGGACACTTGTGCTACTTTCGTGGCATAAAAGTGGGTTACTCTATTAAATGATTATTCATTTCTCAAAAAAAATATGCTCTGGACTTGTTGAAAAAGATTGGGATACTTGGAGTTGCTCCTGTTGAATCTCCCATGGCTTATAACCGATAAGTTTATTGACAATGTCGCCCCATTACCTAACATTGGTCTGTTTCAAATGTTGATTGGACGGTTAATCTACTTAACCATTACTCGGCCAGATGTTACTTACACCATCAGTTATGTAAGCCAATTCATGCATGCTCCTATTGAAGGACATATGGCACTCGTGGATTGCATACTTCGATACATAAAGTCTAGTCCAAGTTGAGGTATTTTGAAGAAGAAATATAGTCATACTGTTGTTGTAGGGGACACCGATGCGGATTGGACTAGGAGTCCTATGGACAAAAAATCAACTATAGGTCCCTGTACTTTTTTAGGTGGCAACTTAGTCACTTGGAAAAGTACAAAACACATTGTTGTGGCAAGGTCCAATGGAGAGGCTGAATACAAAGCCATGGCATCAACCACAAGTGAAATAGTTTGGCTTCATTTGCTTGTGCAAGAATTCGGGTTTGGAACTCCTAAGTCTCCTATGAAACTATCTTGTCATAATCAAGCCGCAACCCATATTGCTTCAAATCTAGTTTTCCATGAACGGACGAAACATATAGAAGTCGATTGTCACTTTTTTCATGAGAAGGTTCAAGACAAGACAATTGAAACTCCTTATGTCCGTAGTGACGAGTAACTTGCTGACGTATTCACCAAGGCTCTCTCACTACAGATGTTTTTTAGAGTAGTATATCCAAGTTGACCTTGGAGGACGTTTTCGTTTCACCTTGGCGGGAGAGTGTTGGAATAATGAAGATGCAAGATTTTCCTAATCCCAATATAATAGGAAATATGGCTGGGTTGTGCAATATCTATAGTTACCAAATTAATAATTGTAATTCCCTGTATTGCTCTCTATTAAAGGATGATAAATCCTCCTCAAAGAAAATAAGATGAATTGGAGATTTACCACTGTGAAGCTTCCAAGAAATTCTTTTTCTCGTGGTTGTCTAAACCATGTTAAGTCCTAGGTGCTCCTCTCTTCCCCCCTCTCTCTCTCTCTATATATATGATTATCATTAAAACATTTCTTTTATGATTCTTCGTTGTGGTTATTCCCGACATTTTTCGACCGGATTGGCCGAACCCAAAATTTGCAACTGCACAAACGAGGCAGATATGGACTTTGATCTCGTAGAACCGGCACAAAGTGAATACAGTGGCGTGAGTATTCGCATGGAATGACGGTAAGCGGACTGATTAAGAACCACGACATCTCTAGAAAACAAGATGGGAATCCAGAAGTGTGTACGTTAATTTCCTCCTTTTGCCCTAATTACAGGACTAGGGATAATCCTAAGCTGTGTATTTAGTGGACCCCGACCGCCTAATGACAGGCTCCAAGATTCTGCCGGAAATCATTGCTTAGGGCCGGAACATGTCCAGCTCGCTTTCTTGTCTTCCTCAAACTTGTTTAGGCAACGATCTTTGTTCTAAACCGAATGCCCTTCATTTTTTTGATGATAAGACTTGAAATCAGATTGTTCTAAAGGGAATAAACAAAGAAAATACAGGCCTAGATGTCTGAAAGTGAGCCCAGAGGACAAACTTAGGTGTTGGGGCCAAATAAAAAAAAAATTTGTTCTGTCGGTAGATTTTGGAGGGGCAAAGAATATCTTTTTAAAGTGAAAGGCTGCTTTCTTTCTTTTAGCATAACCAAGGTTGCTTAAAATGATGAGTTGGGAGAGTAATGTGAAAATGAGCTGAATGATGAAAAAGTTTGGAGGATCTTGATAAACGGCGAATCGAAGTCCAGAAACGTGATCCGAATCCGATCGGAAACTCTCTTTGGTTTTGTTTTGATGAAGATCTGGAATGCATAGAGTTGGCAAGTTCTCTCTCTCCCATTGATACAATACCCTAGTTAATGTTACATGTAATTTGTCCTTACCTAAGGATCCAACTCCTAACTTCGGACTCTTACATCTCCGCTAGACTCGTCAAACGGATGAATTGATCGAAAATGAACCGATCGAATTTGACGTATTTTTGTGAATTACAATTTTATATATTGACCTATCTAATCTGACCCAACTCGGGTTTTCAATCCTTAGCAATTTTTCTTCTTAAATTGTCGCCTTGAAAATTGAGCGACTCCATGGATCTGCTCGCGGAATCAGCAAGGGAGGTTAGATCGGTTCAAGTCATGAACTTCACGTGGCCTCATCTCAATATGTTGGTCTCCAGGCATTGCCCTGCCCCAGTCACCCGAGTACAATTATTAGCTTTCCATACGTAAACCACTCGTCCTCCTCCTCTCTAAGACACTCACACACACGGTGAGAATGGATGTGGACTTTCAATACTAAAGTGTTTCCTAAAGCATACATTGATGTAGCATATGTTCATGTTCATCCCGACCCGGCTCGGCCCGGTCTCGGACATTAAATGTATAACATTGATGTTGCTTGCCCTTTCATTTTTCATTTGATTGTGCGATATTTAAAATCATCTTTATTCATTAGAAGAATCATATTCCTATTTCGTTGAATCAATTGAGTATTTAAATATTTGACTTTAAGGAATTTTTAAGTATTTGCTTTAAGAAATCAATTGGGAGGAATCAATGATGGTAATTCCTCTAGAAAGTTTATGATGTCTTGGTTCGTTTTCTATTCGAGATAAGATAACCTGTTAAGTTAGATTTAGCAAAAGTAATTCCTCTCAACTGATCCCTTGAAATTTTTTCTTTTGTGGGAACTGATTCCTTAAAGTAAAATACTTCAAATTGCAACTTGTATTACTAGCATTGAATGTTTAAAATATAGCCATGCATCCCAAAATTAAACTCTCGACAGAGGATACAAATACTCGAAGACTCTAGAGAAATAGGGTGTGACGTCCCAAGCACGCTACTTATTAATTATGCGCCATTTTAATATGATATCATGTTTAAAATAGAGGGCGCATGCGATAGAATATGAATGAAATAATCATCGGCCATACGTTAACATATAAGTGCATTCAAAAGTCGTAGGCACGACGCCCAAGAGTATGGCCTTAATTGGGTTCAATAACCTGTAGCCGGATTACATCACAACTGAGTTCATATATATAGTCGTAAGATGACCAGTTAATTACGACAACTGGGAGACAATACAATTAAAACTACTCCCCATCTATAATCACGAATTCTCTATCCGGCACCACCGCCACCACTTCTATCCATGGGCATTACCGCTCGCAACCATCCTCACTAGCTAGCTAATCTGAAAAACAATTTATTCAATGGGAGTGAGCTCAAGATCTAAGTGGCATGAGCACAAACATGAACACGTGACACATGACACGACACGGCATGGCACGTAATTTAAAAAAAATAAAGATTTTCGAAACACGTTATATATTAATTATATATTTTTATTTATAAATGTTACATTATTTTTTATGATATTTTATAATAATGGAGATCTTTTTTAAAAAAACTATTATAATAAAAGAAAATTTCTCTCGTGACTGACCACCTTTAATGCCCCACGCTCTCTCTCCATCATCTTGCGTCTTGGTTCTCTCCTCTCTCTTACGCTCTCACTACTTTTTTAAAAAAATCATCGCACTTCCCAAGTTGTCTCTCCCCCTTCCTCTTGTCTTCCCCACGCTTTCAATTCTCTCTCTACTCTCTTTCTCCTCTTTTAACACACGTCTCACCTCTCTCTCCTCTCTGTCTGGAGAAGCCAACGACCTGAGGACGACGACCATGATTTTGGCTACCTCATCCCTTCTCCGGTGCTTCGTTGTTCTGTCCTCTGCCGCTCGTTCGCTGTCTGCTCCGGCGCATATGAAGTTCATCACTGCTCGGACGTTCTCTACTCGCCTCCTCTTCCACCTACAAATTTGCACTCCTGCCTTCTGCTCCAGATCTGCGGTTTCCCCGCCATTCGGCACCCTCCTCCCCCTCTCCTCATCTGCGCTTTTGCCGCCCTCCTTCCTCCCAGACTCGCATGTCTGCAGCATGACGTGTTGGACACGTGCCGGAGCGTGTCAAGCGCGTGTCTGTGTCCTACATGTGTTCGACACCGATGCGGCAACCTCTTAAGCGTGTCCGAAGCGCGTGTCTGTGTCCTACATGTGTTCGACACCGATGCGGCGACCCCTTAAGCGTGTCGGGGCTACGTAGCTTAAGGGTCTGTAAGTAAAATCTCCAATCAAATGACTAAAATGTCTTTCGTCGTTCGATCAAGCAAGATGCAGCCATAGTTCACTCATCAAATGAAAAAAAAGAAAATCAATCACGACACAATTAACGATCCCAACCGATAAATGAAACTACAAATTTTCACTAGAGCTTCTCAAGGCTTATGGCCAATGTCATCTAACTCGATCTTCCTTTCTTGTCTATTTGGCGACATTCAAATGAATCACGTTAAATTCAGTCAGCCCAGAGCCAGATTACAACATTCGAATAAGCCAAATCGACGTATAAGTTACTAAAAACCCCAAGAATAATCCTCCATATTTGCACGGTCGAGCACCCTACTTCACAGGGTAACCTTAATTCATGTCAACCTAACAACCTACCTAACGATCGACCCATAGATTCACATTACCCATGCCCTGTAGGTGATACGACAGGCAACAGATCCCATATGCAACAACGTTTGCACATCCACACAAAGATTTCTTCAATTCAGCATTCTCAACCGAAATTCATCATCTCACACCAAATTGAACAACAAATGGATATTCTAGTGGTATGTTTAGAAATCTACTTGCCTAGAATTGAGGTTCGACGAAGGTGGGAGTGGAATTGACTTCTAAACGAGCTTGATCATCGACGAGTTGTGGAACCGTGGTGTTGCCAGTGCTTGCTCGGGCGAAGGAGCTGCACGGTTGGCAACGCCGAATGCAGAAGAAAGAAAACATAAGAAGAGGGATACATAACCCAATCCCTCTTGCAAGCCATGAGAGAGAAAAAGAAGGAAATCTAAACCTTTTGTATTTACGCCAGTTCAGTCTATTCGTTTAATTTTGGCCATGAATCATTGGTGTTAAATTATGTCTCGAGCTTAAGCTCACGTATGATGTGTTTATTTTGAATTTAATTGTGGCCGTGAGAGAAGAAAATTAGGGGGGAAAAAAAGGGGAAGGACAATTTTATATGCTTATGTGGGGTCAGAAATGTGTTTGTCCATGAAAGAAACAAAAGAAGGGTTTTTTGTGCTTTTATTTCTCCTCCTGTGGTAGCCGCCCAAGGCACAAAAAGGTCAAAAAGAAGACTTTGTGGACTTTTTCTTCTTTCTTGTTCAAAAAAGCTTGCAGCCGCACAGAGAGCAAATGTCGCACGGTGAAGGTCCAAGGGAGAACTTGCAAAGAACAGCCGCACGAAAGAAAAGAAAGAAGAACACGCAGAATGTTCTAATTTTCGGCCACACATACGAGGCTTGTTTGGGCTTGAACACGGCAATTTGCTTCGTGAGTTTATTATATCTAATTGAGAGTTGTTTTATTTGTAAACACTTTGGACTTGGGTATAAACTAGATCCGAAAAACGCAAGCGTATTGAGCGATTATAACTCTGATTCTCCAATTATAATAGATTGTTCTTGCTAACTCTCTCCATGGATATATATATCGATATTCGAACCATATCACATAATCTCTAGTGTCTTTCATCATTTCTCATTATCTTTTTCTTGGCTTTTCGTATTGATTTAATTTGCAAGATCTTATTATTATGCATTAATATTACAACAATTACTATCAGGACTTGAGATCAAATTTCTAGATTGTGATTTGAGACATATTACTTGTCCTATTGTTTATTTAGGAGTTCTGTTATTGCAATTTTGTCTGGAGTGAAAATAGAAATAAAGAAAATTAACGGGAGGAACAATTTTGGATCATGCGGCCTCAAGATGGAGGCGTTATTGACAATTCAGGGTTTAGTAGAACCATTGGAGGGAAAGACTAAATAAATTGCCCGAAATGATGAAAGATATTGAAAAGGACTTGCTAATGAGGAAATTTAGGAGTTTAATCCTATTCAATTTATCGGATGAAGTTTAAATAGAGGTAGGCAAAGAAAAGGATATCACAACGTTATGGGTAGAACTTCAAGCGTCCTACTTAACAAATAGTTCAAACAATCGTTTATTTATGCTGAAGAGAATATTTCATTTCAGATATACTAAAGGTACATGTCATGACCGCAAAACCCCAAATAGATTATCTTGAGTGTTATTTATAAATATTTTCGGTTTGGGCATTATCTAGATTTGGAAAACACAAGCGTATTGAGCGATTGTAACTTTGGTTCTCCGATTATAGTAGATTATTTTTGCTGGGTCTTTCTGTGAATATAAGTACTAACATTCGGACTGAATCATGTAATCTCTAGTGTCCTTTATCATTTCTTGTTTTCTTTTTTCTGAGCTTTTCGCATTGACTTAATTTACAAGATCATGTTATTCCACATTAATATTACAACAGTTGACATGGACACTGACCATTCTACAAGACATGGTCAAGACTAAAGTGGACAATTTTTAATATTATTTTAATATTTTTAAAATTTATTTATTCTTTTCTTTCTCTTTTTTTTCCCTTCCCTTCTTTCCCTAGCCGGCGAGGTGGCAAGCCTTGATTCACCAACAAGCCCAATCTCGCCATCGCCACCCATCGCCTCGGGCCGGTAAGGTCATTTTCGGCGACCGGCTAAAGGAACAAGGGAAGGGAAACGAAAGAAAGATACATAAAATAAAATAAATAAATAAATAAATAAATAAACATTCGAAAAAATTAAAATGTTATTAGAATTTATCTACTTCAGTGCCGCCTATCACACCACGTAGGATGCTAAACATCCATGTTATTGTTTTTCGACTAAAATTACTTGGATGGACTGAATTGACATAAAATCAAAAGATTTATGAATCAATTAATCACCCTCCTTAAAAAAAAAAAAATACTGAATTGGCACGATTACGTCACTTTTCCAATTTACATGAATCAGGTCATTAAGCCCTTGCGGCCTTCTTCCTTTGTTTTCGCTAGAAACCGTATCATGGCCCACTTTAGTTTCACCGCTTTCACTGAAATCGGAGAAAATGGGCCCATGTCACGTCCACTTCAACCCAAACCGAGGTGAATTTCGTTTTCTTAACCCGTTCAGACTCTCAATAAAAAAAATTTAAAAAAAAAGGATTGTACTGAACAATATACCCAAACCGAAACACGATCCGACCCGAGATTTTCGGATATTTTAGGTTCGGGTCTTGTTCGGATTGGGTAATTACTTGGAATTCTTGATACGTATATAAAGATTTTGGATCGGGTCGGCTCATGTTTTGATTTGGATATATCCTGGCAAATTTGAAAAAATTGATTTGACAAATGAAAAAAGCATGAAATACACTTAAAAAGGGAATAGGAATTCTCAGCATTCGTAAAGATGCGAAGTGTAGCCGCGTGCAACAGGCGACTGGAAACACGTGCGCAGTTCCGAAGGCCGTCTTCTCCGGCTCCTCCACGTTTGCAACTGCCCTTGATATAATAATTGGGCCCAAAAAGGCGGGCCTAATCGAAATCAAAGTGGAGGGATATGGGCTTTTTTGGCCCAACAAAGTTTATAAACCTAAATTGGGCCTTGGGCCGAGGATCTTTCCTCCGCATCCCGACAGGCAACCGATGACGTGCTCGATCATAAATGTCAGAACTACCCCCACATGCTAGCGCAGCGCGGACCTTTAAGGAAGATGTTGCCATGATTCAGCTTCATGCATGTAATTTGCGCATGTTAAGGAATAGATCGTACGCTATTGGGATTGTGCAATTGCAACAAGCCAAGCTAATCATATGTAACTGGTTAGTGATTAGAGATGTATCGAAACTGTTTCTCCAATATAAAATATATTTCAACTAATTGTGGGAAAAAAAAATCTATTGGATAGATATAGGGAAGAATATCACGAAAGTCATAAACTTATTGTACGTATTCCAATTTAATCATAAACTTTTAAATTTGGTTAATTTAGTCCCAAACCTTTTCACAGTTTACCAATATACTCTTTCTAGCCAATTTAGGCTAACAATTACTAATATCAACGTCGACCGTTCTACGTGATACGACAATTATTGACATTGATAATTTTTCAAATTAAGTTTTTTCTTTTTACTTTTTCCCCTATGTACCCGTTGATCTATAGAAAAGGGACAAATGAAAAGAAAATATGTACTTTTTTCAAAATTTTATTTAAAAAAAGTATGAGTGAGTGTCAACTATCCTATAGCAACCATACCACGTAAAATAGGTGACGTCCATGTCAACTATTTGCAATTAAAATTAACTAGAAAAACTACATTGATAAATTATTATAAGGTTTAGGATTATGTTGGTCATATTTTTGACAAAAAAAAAATTAGCCGGGCTAAAAAATTTAGAACTGAATTAATATTTGCACAATAAATTTATGATTTTTCTTTTTTATAATTACCCCCTTGGATACATTTTCATTTATATCTGCTTGAATTAAAAAAAAAATAAAAACAAAAACATAATCTGTGATTTGTTCGGACCTGTGCTGTAGGGGTGGCCACGGTTCCGAGCCGATTCCGATTCCGAATCGTCCTGGTTCCGAACCGAAACCGAAGCCCTGAACCGGCCCGGTTTTTGAAGTAATAAAAATTTCAAGTAAAATTTTACAAAATTATAATCAAACTTAGAGGAAAAAAAAGGAGAGAGAAAGAGCTTGACTTAATGAATTATCATTAAGTGCCTACATATCTTCTTGGGGATAGAAGAATCAAAGCCCACGTAGTTCTTTTACCTTTGATAACCCCATACTTACCTCATCGTCAATCGTCGCTTCCGGTGGTGGTTCCCGTCATGTTGCTCGCTCCATCATCGAAAAATTCGGCTTCTACGTTGCGATCCATCTCTTGTTGTCGATATTGAGCCTTCGTCCAATCATCGACACAAGCTTGAGCCTCCACAGACTGCGGAGATAATCTTGAACGGTGATCGTCCAAAATGTTGCCTTCAGCGCTAAAAGCTTGTTCAACCGCAACTGTTGAATAAGGAGTTGCTAAAACCTGTCTAGCGATGATAGAGAGAATTCGATATTGAGTCGAATGCTTCTTCCACCACTCTAAAATTTGAAAATCCGTGCCACTTGCAAATAAGTTAGTCTCAAAGTTAGTGCTTAAATAGTGATCAAATTCGGAAATATCCGTGCGCCTTCTTTGTCTTTTTTGCCTACTCATTAGCATTTTATACCCTCTACTCATTTTACCTTCGCTCTCGTTTTCTACGCGACTAAATTGAGAAGAAGATTCAATATCGGTTGCGTTATATCTAATATAATAATCATTATATAATGCTACTATTGAGTTGCTAACTATCCCTTTTAATAAATTAATATCTAATTCTATTTCTAAATGAAGACATCCATAATACATAGTCAAAAAATCTTTTACGCCTTCTAATTTCGTACGTGGATCGAAAGCAGAAGCAACCAAATAAATAAAAGGAATATGTTCATAATAAGTTAGCCATTTTGATTTCATTGCCTTAATAGTTACACCTAATTGTTCATTGTCTTCATATTCTTCAAAAACACCAGCAATATTAACACACTTTATTATAAATAAATGAGTCGTAGGATAATAAACACCGGATAAAGTATAAGTTGCATCATTGAAAACTTTTAAACAATCTAAAATTTTTTGGCAAATATCCCAATGTTGTGGTAATAACTCAAGTTAAGGAATATTAGTCGAAATAAATGCACATAATAAATCTTTATATTCAAAAGATTGATTAAGCAATTCGTACGTGGAATTCCAATGGGTTGGAATATCTCTTGAAAATCTTCTTGCCCTTTTTCCATGTTGTTTACAAAATCTACACCAATCTTTCATAATTTGGGGTTATCTCCATAAATATTGGATTGCGATTTTTATTGGGTTGAGAAAAACGTTAAGAGTTTGTAAACCTACTTGTACACTTAAGTTTAAAACATGGCAAGCACATCTAACATAAAAAAATTCTCCACCAAAAGTGGGTTTACAAAGTTTTTCCAACTCTTCAATAGAAGTGGTATTTGCCGCGGCATTATCAAAATCAATAGAAAAAACTTTTTCAACTAAACAATATTCTTCTAAAACTTGTCTAATTAATCTATAAATGTTAATTGCCGTATGTCTATCCTCAAAAACTCGAAATGCAATAATTCTTTTTTGAATATTCCAATCGTCATCTATCCAATGACACGTAATGCTCATATAAGAATGAATTTGCCAAGGATCGGTCCAAACATCGCTACCTATATGCACACGTCCATTATAATTCATAAAAAAAAATATTTTTAATTCTTCTTTTCCTTTTTTATACAAATTAAAAATTTGGCGTTTAAGGGTATTTCTAGAAACGAGTTTTGCTTGTGGATTACATGCATTTTGTATAAAATTATTAAAACCAAAATTCTCACCAAAATTAAATGATAAATGTTCTACAGCCGTAAATCTAGCTAATTCTTCTTTATAAACATTTTCGCTATAACGGAATAAAGGAGGAGCATTAGTTTTGGCGTACCCGGAAATTTGTTGTTGACGAGTGTCGATCCCAGCTAGCGTTGGATGTTTTGACTTCAAATGCCGTTGAAATGTTCCATAGCTTTGACCACTTACGAATTTGTAATTTTTTCCACAATGTTTGCAAGTAAGTTGATATTTTTTTTCTTCAATATGCGTCTTCGTGAAGTGCTCCCATATCGAGGAAGTGGATGACCACTCTCGTCCCATCGTTGTTGACACTTCTTTGGTGGGAGGATTCATGCTACCTTGTGTTGGAACGGATTGCTCGACATTTGGAACATTATCGATTTCAATTTCGTCGTCGTCGAAGTCATAATATGCATAATCTTGAGGATTATGAGATTGAGGATAATCGGACGATCCCATTGGCGCCATCGGGCTCTTACCCCTCCCGCCACGGCTTCCACTTGCCATTTTTCGAGAATTTCCAACAAAAAAGAAATGAAGAATTTCGAGAGAAATGAAAGTGGATCGAGTATCGCGACTTGAGAGAATTTGAGATTGAGAATTTGAGAGAATTTGAGAAATTGAGGGAAGAGAAATGAGAGAAGTTGTGAATAAAATGAAGGGGGAGGGGGGTATTTATAAGAAAATATTTGTTAATTAAATAAAATTAAAAAAAATAAAAATAAAATATAAAAAAGGGGGCAACGGCTAGTAGCCGTTGGGCCGGCGGTTCCGAACCATGAATCGGAACCGCTAAACCGGCCGTACCAGCCGGTTCGGCGGTTTTCACGGTCCGGTTTCGGGCCGGAACCGGCCCGTGGCCATGTCTATTATGCTGTGTTTAAGGAAGCTGTCCAGTCGATACGCGTGCCAATTCTGCAACTGCTTCTTTTCTCTCTTTGGAAGGTCTAAATTACACTTTCGAGAAACCTCCATTGCATGAATGTTGACAATTCAAGGCTTTAGGTTTCCATGGATAACGAAAAGACCTATCTTTCCAAAGACACTCAATTCTGGACATGATCATTGGTAGAGCATTCGGAATCACTTTTATTTCGTGGGAGAAAAAAAAGAAACACCAAAGATGAGGGTACCCGGTAAATAATCGACCACCAAATTCTTACTCGCACAATGTTAATTGCAAGGATTATCTCGACATGATCAGTAATTTTCTGTCGGCCAACATAGAAAAGAGTGCAATGCAGTAACTTGACATTCAAGACGTTTGTTTGAAGAAATTGCTTAACCATATGGATCGAGTTCATGGCATCGCGACCGACGACCATCGATGTATTCGATCAAGAATGTCCGAACTACACACGTGCTGGCACATCCCCCCGTTTAAATTCAATCATTAGATTTATGTTTACACATTGCTCTATCGCCATAAGTGGGTGAGTTTCATGAGTTTACGCTCAATTAGCTACGAACTTGAAGTTGGGCCTGGTGACTCGATGGACTCGGTCAGGCCCGTTCGACCTGGCGAGGCTCTCGAAATGCGAACCGGGCGGGCTAGGCAAGCAATTTTCCATTATGGAATCGGGTTCGCCCAAGCCCCGGCCTGGTGTAAAGGTCTGGACAGGGACTTTAATCCAAGTATCTGGCCCACTCCACCCTATGATCAAGCCTACTCTCTTTTGCCATCCAAAGGGATGATGTGTGTGAGGTCTAGCTTCGAAGACGAAGGTGTCAAGTTTTCTCGTATTAGAAGCCACTTATTCCAGTCAAGCTATGAAGATGGGATAACCTTTCAAGGACCACCACAAGTGATTAACCATGTATTTTCATCCCCCCCCCCCCTCTTCTCTCTCTCTCTCTCTCTCTCTTCTGGACCCCACGAGGGAGACGGCACTTGAGAGTTCATTTAAGTCCCTTAGGTTGACCACAATAATGGATACTATGTTTCACAGGATACATTGAAATCATTTATCAGCAATAGATGTATTTGCTTTAATTGGACAATGAGGGAAGCCGGAGATGCATGCGATTAACTTTTTTCACTGGTCACTCTCATTACGTGAAAAAAAGTGAAGAAGAAGAAGAAGCAAAATCGGAATAAGTACGCTACAAGTGTTATAACTTTTGCACGACGATCATTTGAGTGCTATAAATTTTTTTTTTTCCCTCACCTCAATGCCAAATCGAAGCAAAATGGATTACCTGACTGCCACTTCTGGCAAATTGTCCTATGTTGAATTTTTTTATTAATTTTTTTTTTCGCAACATGCGAATTTATTATTATTTTTCATTTTTCCATTTTTTTTGGATTTTTGACATTGGTCGGGTAGGGTCACCGACGATCCTTGTCGGCCATAGATCTGATGCCAAAGGGCGAGGCCCACCTCACCCTTTGGTCGGCAAGGCTACAATGACCATGAGGGAGGGCCGTCACAGTGGCATTGGCCACAGGCGAGGGTATGAAGGCAATCGCCAAATATGGGTGAGGGCCCTTGCGAACCTATCGGCCATGGCCGCGAAGGCTCTTGCCTAGACTAGGTAAGGGCCATTGTGCCCTCGCCCGTGGTCAACAAGGCGAGGGTGACCGCCCGCTGAGGGCGTAACAACCCTTTGCCTAGATCTGGTTGCGTGAAGACTCTCGCGTCCTCACCCATGGTGGGTGTGGTTGCCACGGGCCTTGCCCATGGTTGTCGTAGCCTTGCTGATCAAGGGTCATTGGTGACCCTCACTGGCCAATGTAGAAAATAAAAAAAAATGCATAGGAAATTTTTTTGAAAAAATAAAGATATTTCAAAAAAATTCAAAAAATTTTAAAAATTTGTTTTGGCGTCTATGTAGGATTTTCGATGAGTCAAATAGCCGATGGCACTCAAATGATCGATTTTTAAAAGTTATAGCATTCAAATGAACGAGAAAAAAAGTTACGGCACTCAAATGATCGCCGTACAAAAGTTGTGATACTTTCGGTGTATTTATGCTAGCAACATCAAAATCGAGTCTGCCTCTTATATAATCGAACACAAGATACTCATCCAAACGGCGCTAATTGTGAGGTTTGTCTCGACATTATCTAAATTTTCCTATCCAACCTTACAAATGAGAATGCGAATGCGAATGGAGTAGCTTGACATTCGAAACATAGTTCGGAGATATAGCAAAACCATTCGGATCTAGTTCTTAGCATTGAAATCTCTACATTAAAAGATGGATTTAAGCCTAATGGCCAATTGCCGCTTGCTTCTTTCCACTTCCAAGCACACCTGAGCAGTGGGCGAGCCTGTATGAACCAGTTCAAGCACTCGGAGCCTAACATGGAGACAAGGGTTAAAGAAAGACACCGTTTATCGAATTCATCATCAAAATTTGTGCTTAGAACCTAGTGAGAATCATCGTCCCGGCAAGTCGCGTGACTCATGATCAAGTCTTACGCTTTGAAATGAACAATGCTAACGAGGAAATCTATAGTACCATCTTGAATCACCCTGAAATGATATGGAAGCACTAAGCTATTTAAAAAATGGTCAAAACGTCGGTCAGGAAGTGGGAGCCAGCAAGGTGAATTTACATTCAAAGGGTAATAACTGTGCACGTACAATTGAATGTTGCATTGCAACGTTAATAATGTCTGAACCAGAGAGTACCAACTAACCTGTTAAAAGGAAAATTGTCCAGTGCATGAGCTTTGCTCTTATGACCGCTGGTGAATCGTGATGGTGGATCATGCAAAGGGCTGTGATTCTTCTGTGTCTCGCCGTTCTTCTTGAATTCAAACGTCTCTGTCTCTGTCTCTGTCTCTCTCTCTCTCTCATTTATCCACACGAAATTACTCGTCTTGAATTCTCAGTCTCAAGTGCACTATCCTAGAACTGGAATCTGGCACCAGCCATCAAACCCCATTTCATTAAGAACACTACCTTACTCTCCCTCCCTCCTTTATCATCCCCCTGCTCAAAATTTCATCGGACAAAAAACGAAAAATGTCTCCTTTTTTCCGGTAGAGTTCTGACGCCTTTCAACGTTGGAGATGACGTTCTTGCCGCTCGAGGTTCAGTGGGTGATGGGTTTGCTTTTCTGGGTCCTTCTGCTTTTGTGTTGGGAAGCAAGTTGTGATGGCCCTGGGTTGTCTGTGAGACTCACTGAGTTTCCTAATGCAGTTTCGCGTAGAAATGCGACTGCATTTTCTTTCGAGCCTTTGGTGAATGGCAGTGTTGGAGCTTGCTCTGACTGTAGCTTCAGTTGCAAGGTTTGTCTCGGCTCTTGTTCAATTGTGATTCTCACCCTTGCTTTCGTGCTAGTGATGATTCTTCTCTCTCGGTTTGTGTTCTGCTGCGAGGAACAAAATAGGAATAAGCCATTGCTCTGATTTAAGTGCATTGTCAAAAAAGGAAACTGGGAAATGTCTACATTTTTAATGGTGCTCCTCACTTTCTTTTTTCCCCTCCTTAGCCCTTGCTTCTTAGTTCTCTGCTAAATCACAGTAACTTATTTCCATTTTCTGATGGGCAATTACTTCGGAGAAACCACCTCATTATATGATTCAGCAGGAAATTTTGTTTTTGTTTCACGAGATTCATGTCAAATTACGAGCGTCCCCCCCCCCCCCCCCCATGCCACTTGATTTAACAATTGTTTGGTTTCCCTGTATGCAAAAACTGTTGCAGCTGGATAGTGGCGCCTTCTCGGATTGTCGAGGCAGGAAAGTTTCATATGGTGGCTTGCTAGATGGAAATCATTCATTTGAGGTGTGCACAAATGGATCCCAAGGATTTGGCTGTGCTCCCTATAACTGGACAATTGGTCAAGAATCTATCCCTTTTATCACTTTCGGGTGGTTCAATCTTTTTCTAACATAGGATAACTAAAAATTGCATTCAAGGTATAGATTGATTTGTTGTTCCAACTATTTTTCTATGGAAGAATATCATACATACCAAAATCTGCAGGAGATGATTTTCAAAGAATGAGTATTGTAAATAATTGGGGACTTGCGCTTTGTTTTCCTGGAACCTTCTTGCATATGAAATCAACAAGGACTAGGTGATGGCTCGCGAATTTGCCTATTGATTTTCCATGATTGTCCTTAAATTAGTAAAACCTACTTCTCACTGCAAACAGAGAGATGGAAGCTTTTGCTGTTAGAATTATTAATTTTCTTGGTCATTACTTGGAAAAACATATATTTATTTCTTATTTACATATATATTTTTTATTCTTTTATTTTATTTTTCATTATTACTATTATTATTATTTTCTTTTTGGTACCCATATTTTTGCTTTTTTTAGTATATTTAAGCTTTTCACTTCGGGTTCATCGACCGCCGACCCCAACTAGTTTGGGATAAAGGTGATGTTGATGTTAATGTTGATGTTGATGTTGATTACTTGGAAAAACATAGTCTGGGCAACTAGCTTTTTTCCTCTGAAAATATGCTGAGGTGCTCAGGGCAATGGCCTATAGGAATACAAGCCCTATACGGCAGTAAAGTTTAGGTTGAGGTGCATCCGATTTGTAATGACTTGGTAAGCAGTTGTCATAGCTAGAGCCACAATGAAGTAAGTGTAGGTGGTCGACATTTGGCATTGCTGAACTACTGAAGTTGGTGTCATCATGGCAGTAGCTGGCACTTAGGTTTGGTACAAGACTGATGGTTGATCTTGTTTTGCAACTGTACTAGTTAAGTTGTGTGGGAAATAATCAGATTTCGGAACTTAGAAAAAATGCGTGATCACAATTGACTATACCCTTGCTCTTGCTCAGCTATGGATTTTGCTTTGTTAACAAGCTTCAAATAGCAAAAGGAGAGATCCCGCAAATTTCCGATCTGATTGTTCCATTTCTGCAGATACAATTCCACCAACAGCATACGTAACATCTCCAGCATCTTTGACGAGTGCCCTTAATGTCTCTGTGACTATAATATTTAGTGAGCCATGTATTGGTGGAGGAGGTTTTGGATGCTCCTCTGTGGATGCCTGCAACGTGAGTAGGTGGCTATCTTTAACATTTTAAGATTCAATAGTCCTCTCTTTATCACGTTTACTGCGGAATTCTACATCCCTCCTGAAACCACTTACGTTGTAATGTCTCATGTTTGCAAATACAGCTCTATTGATAAACTGATGTAATAGTTTATGAGGCAGAACATAGTGTGCTGGAGAAGATAATGAATGACTATCAGGGCAAGGAGTCGCAATTTTTTAATCATGTTCTGAAGTTAAATCTTGGACTCGAAATCTTAAGAAAACACACCAATGACAACATGAACTTCAGAAGATGTACCTTTTATTGACTGAATAAGACTTTCTAATCTCTCCGGCAAATCAGTTCAAACTGTCCAACAAGCTTGTATTAGTCATTGTTGCTGTATCTATGGATAGTCAGATGTACTGATTGAAATAGGTCATTGACATCTCTTTGCAGCTACTGGTCTATGGTGCTGGGCGAGTCATTCCATCCAGTCTTAACATTTTGCGGCCAAACCTCGAGTACTACCTTTTAGTAAGTTTAAATTCTACTGTTCAGTATGGACGAGTGATCTTGGTTATGGACAAGAACTTCTGCACCGACAATGCTGGAAATGCATTCACAAGGACGACTAATTCAAGCTTTTACGTGCATTTTGGTGAGTCTACGTTTCAGTGGTACTTACAGCCAACCTTTCATGGAGTACCATCCAGAAGGGGCTTCTCTTAGATTTACAGGCATTTGTAATAATTATAAAGCTTTTTCTTCTGCAGTTTTTTTCTTTTACACGTGGACTGGTATAGCATTTTCATTGATATGGTAATTAGGATAATTTAGTCTCTGATTTTGAACACCTTCCTATGCTGATGATTGAGCAGACACATAGAAGATAGTTTCACTTGATAATAGAGGTCTTAGTTACACTCGGACAGAGGGAATTCATTTCAATTCATTTCCTACACTTCAGAAATAATTCTTCCGAGAAATTGACCTGCACAAAGTGAATATGATTTTTTCTTAGTTCGAATGTGAAGACGATCTGATTTTGCCCCTCCTTGTGGTGCATTTATGTAGACAGAAGGAATGTGTCCATTAACTTGAGGACTCACATTCCTGAAAAGATGCTTCAAGTCAATAATCAAATCAGAACGGTGCAAGCTACAAATAAGCAGGACAACTTGAGGGTGTACCTCTATTTTTCGGAACCAGTCATGAATTCATCAGCAGAAGTCCTAGAATCACTCAACACAAGTCAGGGCACCCTTCTCCCGACCAATGGAAAAACACTCGGAAATCGGAAATTTGGTTTCATGGTCAGTTATATCTTTTGGTTTTAATGGTTTGTGACTGCTCACGTGTTCTGAAACTTAAACATATGGTGTATTCACAATTTTCTTTATTTACTGAATTTCCTAATTTTCAGGTGGCCAATACATCCGCTGTTGCTATAATCACCATAAGCTTCGAGTCTGAGTCAATAATTAGCAGACAAGGGACTGCTGTTTCTCCTATTGCACCAGTTACTTTCCTCTATGGTACCGTCTAAAATTCTAAAAAACTCAACTGTTTATAATTATTTTCAGTGTGAATTATCTACCCTTACATGGTTGGAAATATCTCTCAGACTCTCAGAGACCAACTGTCAGCTTGAGCACAACCTCTACTTCTAGGACAAGAAAGCACAATATCCCTATATCAATAAAGTTTGCTAAACCAGTATTTGGCTTCAATTCATCTAATATAGCAATATCAGGAGGTCATTTGCAGAGGTAAGTTCTGATTTACCATCCCAGCATTTTGCACATGTAAATTGAAAGTACTGCACACAGAAAGAAATACACACTATTCATACCTAGGAATATGGTCACGCTGGCAAAGACCCCACACTTAAATTCATGCATCATTGTTGTAAGACTTTACTTCGACAGCAGTTAATATACAAGATATATGACATACTGAATTTGTTCCTATCAATGTGTTCTCCAGCTTTTATGAAATGAGCAGAAGCAAATACTCCATTGAGATTAAAGCAGAAGATGATATAGTATCTGTGAGTGTTCCTGAAAATGCAACTGGGGATGTTTCTGGAAATGAGAACTTGCCTTCCAATATTCTTCAAGTGAGACATTGTAAGGAAATTGCTTATGCCTCTATAAGCTCAGTTAGTCGTTATTTGAGTTGCTGAGGGCATTTCTCTGTTTACTTGATTGCTCTAATTTATGGGCTAAATTTTACAGATTCCATGCCCGTAGTGTCTTCCATTGCTTCTGTCACTGCAACTGCTGCTTTTTGTATCACATTTTTCGCTGCGGGACTGCTCTCTGTTTCCACAGCAAGCCTTCTTGCTGCTGGTGCTTTCCCGAGGACATCTGCTGCTTTGATATCCAGTCCTTCAAGGAATCTTTTTGTATGTTATAAATCTCCCGTTGATGTGTTTTTTGCAATTCCATGCGCCTTACTTAAATTACTTTTGTCTCCTGGAGTAATTTTTTTAAGCCATGGTGCTATGTATCATTTTCCTTTTCTTGGCCAGACACTATTCTCTGTATTGTTTAAATGAGTGTTTTGTGACTTTTTTGTCTTTCATCAGGAAGACAAAAAGATTCTATAATTTCAGTTCTATTAGGGAATCTGTTATGAGGAATCTGAACAACCGCCACCGCCACCCAAAACTTAGTCTTTTCCGAGTGTGAAGTCTGAACAATGTCGATGCCAGGAGGAAAAAAACTTATCATCATCTGGGGTCAAAATGCTGTTTAAACACCAGATGGCACTTCATGTATATTTATTGACATGAACTAGGGCATTCTCCAAGGCCTATTGTTTTCTACAACTATTGCTTTTGAATGCTTGGAATTTCCTATGTTGGAGAACACTGTTATATCACTCTTTTTTTTGGTGAGGTGTTATATCACTCTTTTGCATCCATGAAACGGTAAATGCCACGGAAAACTGAACAATTTGACGATCCAAAAAGTGCACTTCAAGTAGAGAGGGGGATTCTTTCAGGTCCTGCTTTTTCTGAATATTTCCTAGTTGTGGAACTCATTTATGACTGCAGATGTTGCTGCAAGAGTCTAATAGAAGTTTTTATGGTTCCATGCAGAGAATTGCATGTCACGTCCAGGTATTTGCACTATCTAGATGGTTGGCAGTTACATTGCCAGTCGAATATTATGAACTTGCAAGGGACCTGCAGTGGAGTATTCCTTACTTTAGTCTCCCGTGGGAAGCCGGGCACATCCAGCCAGTCATGGTGGGGTCAAGTCCTGCAAATTCAACATCCTACTTTAATGAAGTTCTTGATTTGGAAACAGTCGGAATACCTAAAGAAGGGAAGTTGAAACGAGCTGCTGCAGTTTATGGATTGCCACTTTCTCCAATGGAGTACAGATCCTTTTTTGAGGTTAGGGAAACTTCTGGTCTATAATACTGTTCTCCAGAGTTGTATCTCCATCATCAGCTCTGTTAACCATAATAACCACGGCATTGGAAATTAAAAACTTGCAGATGGAAAATAGTAAACCGGAAGCTGAATACATTTTGGATCCTCAACATATGAGTGGGTAAGTCTCTCAGTGTTTTCTATGAGATATGAATTGCCAAATAAATTAATCTGAAGAGTTGTAGGAATGAATTGTGGAGTTGTTAAGAAATCAATCCAGAAAGAGGAGACAATGTTAATAATTCATCTATAATCGTTACTGGAGAATCACTTACCTCCTTTGAACATCTTTTATCAAGTTACTGTATCTGCTACACTCTATCTTGCTAGTTTGATATGAGTGTTGAGTCCACTAATTTGTCAATTACAAATTTCCCTTTTGACATCTCAAAATCCTATTTGATATTGGGCTATCTACAAAGGAAGTCTGATATAATTCTGACTGCCTGCTACTTTTTGTTGATGAAGATGATTGGTCTTTTGTAGGTGGAGAGATTTCAGTAGAAACATGTTCTGGCTGGCAGTAATCAGTGGCAGTTTGATATTACTGCATGCTTTGCTTCTATTGATGCTTAAGTTCAAGAAAAAAACAACTGAAAGGCAAGACAGTAACGGAGCACTCGTATTCCCAAGATTGGAGATGTTTCTTTTAATTCTTGCTTTACCGTGTATATGTCAGGCCTCTTCTGCTCTGATCCAAGGTACATGACACGCTCTTCTATCCAGTTAATGACCAGAATATTCTGTCTAAATTACCTCTTTAGCTTCATCGATTTACTTGTTATTCTCTATGGTAGGTGGAACTCCATCAGGGGTTGTGGTTAGCATTCTGCTGTTGGGTTTTGTGTCTTTCAAACTTCTATCCTTGTTCCTATTCCTCTCAGTTGGTATCATATCTGGGAAAGTGCTTCAATACAAGGAAGTCCATCATGTAGGCCGACGTTTTCACTGGTATCAAGAGCTTATTAGAGTGACCCTCGGTCCAGGTAAAAGAGGCCAATGGACGTGGAAAAAACAGTCCAACTCCATTTACCTGACAAAATTTGGCCCGCTGTTTGAGGACCTGAGAGGTCCCCCAAAATACATGCTCTCACAGATATCTGGAGGCCGCCCCAGGAAAGGTGACCGCATAATTGCATCAGAAGATGAAACAGAAGATGCTGAAGCACCCTTCATCCAAAAGATATTTGGAATCCTCAGGATATTCTATACATTGCTCGAATGTATCAAAAGGGTCACTCTGGGAATCTTGGCTGGCACTTATATGAACAAGTGGTCTTCTAGAACCCCGACGATCACCCTATTGTGTCTGACTTCTTTCCAGCTCTTCTTCCTTGTGCTGAAGAAGCCTTTCATAAAGAGGAAAGTTCAACTGGTCGAGATCATATCGGTTTCAACTGAAGTAGGCACATTCGCATCATGTGCAGTGCTCTTGAGGAAGGAATTCTCGGAGCAGGACGAAACTTGTGTGGGAAATTTCATGGTTGCACTGTTTTTGATTGGTTTTGTGGCTCTAATGGTCAATGAGTGGCATGCACTGTATAAACAAACCAAGCGGCTTGACCCTGATGATAAATCCTTCTTGTTGGGTTTGAAAGTAGCTTTACTTGGAGTCCTAATTATTTGTGTTCCTCGGAAATTTAGTCAAGGCCTGGAAAGCAAGTTCCCTAACACTCAACCAGGTGGCAGAGAAACTGGAGACACAGGATCATCTGCCGATAGGAATAGGAGTTCTGGAAGCCGGAGTTCAGGTACGACAGATAAACCATGGCTAGGGCAACTGAGGGACTTGGCCAAGGCAAGCTTTACTAGAGAAGGAAGTGGTGCAGTGCCGACCGACCCGTCGAGCAGTCGTCCAAAGTGGAGCGGCTTCTGGGGGACCAAAAAGAGCGGGGGCACGTCTGCGAGCTCGTCTTCAGACTTCAACTCAAAGCAGACTGGGTTGCACAAAGAGTTGGAAGCCATTTTTGCATCCAAGTAGGTGACCAATGATGAAAAAACTCGACACTTGGAAAGATCATGATCAGTTCATTCATCCTCCAGCAGTAGCTTGGAGCTGAAGGTTTCTGCTACACAGTTAATCTTGCGGGACTTTCAAGTTGGTGGATTAGGGGAGTGGGCCTGTAATCCCTTTTTGGGCAATCACAGGAAGAAAATCATGAAATTTTTATGATTAATTAGGGACTGGACATCTGAGCCTGTATGTATTGCAGTACTGCATAAAGTGATTTAGGCCTATGCAGCCCCTAACTTACTCAGTAATTCCTCTGCGAAAACCAAAACTTGCCATACTCAACCCAAGTTGTGCACATCTTGATATTTGCAACACAAATGAATCAAGGAACTCAGTTTCTTGGACAACAAGCTATAGCATTTCTCTGCATTGAGTGTGACTATCTCAACAAGTCCATTTTTACGAGTCACGCCCCAAATCTTTGTCCGAAATTTAGGAAACGACTAATATAAATCATTTCACGAAAATGTAGTAACTAGAGTAAAACCTTGCAGCCGTTGGAAACAATCATAAGATCCAAACTGTCTTAGATGTACCAAAACCAGAAATTCTTTAAGCTCAGTCTATTGATAATTGGAGACCAGAGGAAAGAAGCCGCCCAAGAGTTGCACAGAGCACAAGATTTTATGTATGCTCATGGTGTTGATCGGCTGATCACGAACTTTCCTTTTTCCTTCTTCTCTCTTAGCGTAATGTAACGTGGACACCTGGCAGATCCATGCAAATTACCCTGTTTTAACAAGGGACACCTGGTCGTTCTGCTTTTGGCACCATTCTCCCTCTTTCTCTCTCTCCTCTCTCTCGCGAATGTCGTCGAGCGTCATCGATCTTATCAAATTCTGTACCTCGTATTAAATCCATAAAAGCCAGGGTTGGCGATTTCTTCATCGAGAGACCGAGAGGCTCAGATGGCATTGAACAAGGCTAAGCAGATCGTTTCTTCAGCTCCGGTGGTCGTCTTTAGGTAGAAATCCTTTTCTTTTTCCTTTTGCAAACGCAAGATGTGCATGCTCTACGCATGTTTTCTTGATCGAAGTTCACTTTTGGGTGCAGCAAATCATACTGTGGCTACTGCAACAGGATGAAGCAGTTGTTCACGCAGCTTGGTGCTGCGTACAAAGCCATTGAACTCGATGAGGAGAGTACGTTTTCTTTTTATTTTTTCTCCTCGTGTCGGATGTTGCGTAGAGAGGCTTTTCGTGTTTATATGGTCTTTTTGCTTATACCCATGAAGAGTAGTTGATAAAGTTTGAGGTTTTGAGAAACATTTCGGCAATCGAGCCGTCCGTCGCAGGAGACGGGTACGAGATTCAGTCAACTCTAGCAGAGTGGACGGGGCGACGGACCGTCCCTAACATTTTCATCGGTGGCAAACACGTCGGCGGCTCCGACGGTTAAGTCTCCCTACCTTATTCTATCTTCGATCTTGAACATTCCCAGATCGATTCAGCGAATGCATTACGGATAACCATATTACCTAATTATGTCTCACAGCAATAAGTCTTGATAAGGGTTTGTGTTTTTCTCATCTCTCTCTCTCTCTTTTTTTTTTTTCAATTGAAACTGCTGCAGAGGTTCTTGAGATGCATCGGTCGGGAACGCTGACGCCCCTGCTCGAGGATGCTGGAGCAATTGCTAACAACTCAGCTCAGCTTACTAGCATCTAAGTCAGGAAGTCTCCCTCTATTACCGCACTGTCCCCTGCCGTCACACGACACACAGAGACTCGACTCTTGCTCTTGTTCTTGCCCTTGTTCTTGTTTCTTCTGCATAATGTAATAATGCCTGATGCAGACTGGTCGCGTTTGCTGTGAAATGCTTATAGACACGTAAAGACCTCTCTTTTAAGCAAAAATCAAACAAGACAAAGGGCAAACAAAAATCTGTCTTCCAAGCAACTTCACATTCTGCGGGTGAGTATCGATCTTTAGTTCTTGTGGGATGTTATCCAGGCTGATGCACATATCATGAAACCTGCGAACATGATGAGATGAGAATCAGAAGTAAGCATCCTCAAGAACAAGAGGGGAAAAACTCGTCGTGGGTTTTGATCCTTGTCTTCAGCTTGTTCGGAGAATCACTGATGAAATACTAAATGTTACTGAGCTAACCAAAAAAATTCAGACTTCGAGGGTAAAGATCAACTACTAAGAAAAGTACCTGCTAAGATGTTCAATGGACACCACGTTCCTTTATTTGATGATGACCCACCTGCATGATCACCATACCTAGGACTGTCACATAACTAAGACCCTTTATTGTCTTAAACAGAGAAAACTATTAAATAAAATCTTTAAGACATTACAATTCTATCAATTCAGTTTTAATATTTTTCTTATTAATTTAGTCATAAACTTTTTGTATTTATGTTAGTTCAGTTCTTTCGATTAGTTTTGACTGGAATTCACTAACGTAGTACGGTCGAAGCTGATGTGATAATTTGTGATAATTTTTAATAATATTTGAGTATTTTTCAATTTTGACGCCACTCACGTTACGCTAGCATTTTTCGGTTAAAGTTGATTTGAAGGACTAAATCGACATAAATGCAAAAAGTTTAAGACTGGATTGACACAATTTCAATAAATTTAAAACTTTTTTGTTATAGTATTCTTAGTAATTTTCGGTTAAAGTTGATTGGAAGGACTGAATTGATACAAATGCAAAACAAAACATTTAGGACTAAATTGATACAATTTCAATAAATTTAGAATTTTTTTTTTTTACAATATTCCTAAATTGCAGCTCTTTTAGGGGTTCAGGTAAAGAATTTGCACTGGACAAGGTTAGTTTTAACGAAGACTTCCCAAAATTTGATCACCTGAATCGCAATTGGAGGTGGAATTGGAGCCCCCACACATGCATAATTGCTTGACCCCGTCGTCCTTATGATCGTCCACGTCGCTGTACCCGCACGTGCCGCCGGTGGCCTCGCACGCTCCGCAAAACTCGTCGCCCCCTTGCACCGAGTACGTCACACGTATGCCGTACGCCCACTCCCGTGGACCGTCGACCCTCAACGGGGCAAGAGCGTACGCGCTGCTGTAGCCTTCGCACTGAAGCTTGGTCAAGTTGATGGCCTTGATCGCCTCGAACGACACCGCGCAGCACTCGGGAGGGCCTGACCCGAACTTCGACCGGACCTTGGTCCGGCCAACCCAGTCCCATGCCGGGCAGTCGTAGTACTCTTCGCAGCCCATCCCCGAGACGTTCCGGCACGGCAAGTGGCGGTCAGCAAAGCCCTGAAAGAAGAGAAGCTATTTTGTGCATTAATGATAGAATAGAATACCGCCTACTAACAACCTACGAAGAAACAAATCAGTCAAAGAAGCAAGTTTTTTAAAGTTGTAATGCGCAGATAGTCAATCGAGTTATGGCTAAAGCGTTACGCAACATCCGATTTACAATCAATTGATAATCTATGCTCATGTGAAATCAAATCATATCATAGCCGTATCCTACCAGAGTTCACAAATCTTTAATTTCAAGAACTAGTTGAGCGAAAGTCGGATCATCCGTCGTATGAGAGGAAGTCCAATTTTTGTGCAAGAAATACAGATGGGTACTATGAATTTCAAACAGCGTCCCGGTTTTTAGATTGGCGATCCAGCACTTTTCAGAATTTACAGCGAATCGAGTGTCTCAAGCGCGTGTTAATGAAGCTTCAAAACATGCGCTATACAACGCAATGCCGCTGCAGTAGGATTGTTTCCAGCCAGCCATACCAGATGGAGTCTAAATTACCTGGAAGAGGGGGGAGACCGCGGAGCAGCCGAGGAGCATGAAGGCGTTGTCGGGGGAGGCGGAGATGTAGGGGCTGCGCCAGGGCTCGACGGAGAAGCCGTTGCCGCGGCGGCCGAGGACGATGGAGTCACAGTTGGACAGGTGGGGGTCGTGGAGGGAGAGGGAACGGTAGGCGTAGTCGATGTCGAGGACGCGGTAGGACCCCGAGGAGATGTGGAACATGAGGACGTCGTTGATGCAAAAGAGGAGGTCCCGGAATCCCGGGTGGCCACAGCCGTGCTGGAGCGAGAAGGGGTAGTCAACAGTGATGTTGCCGCAGTAGGATCGGCACGTGGGGATGTGGACGGTGGCCGAGTTCTTCGGTGGCATCACTAGGACTGTGATGAGGAAGATGGTGGCGGTGACCAGCATTTTGAGCTCAGCCATGTTAGTGTGAGAGTTGGCAGCAGGAGGAGGGTGAAGAAGATTTGGCGATGGGGATACTTTGCTTGTGCAGTTGGAAATCACTTTGAAAGAGGAAGAGTGAAGGTAAGCTGCTGGATTGGAGATATTTTGGTAACATTGAGGGTTGTGGGTTTGCCTTTTTCGCTTTATGGTCAGCAGGAAATGAGCGCATCTTCAAATCACTTTGCTTTGCTTTGCCTTTTTCTACAGGTGCTCGTTCCTGCTTTTTAGCTTTGCCTCTTCTTACTTTATCGTGTCTGCAGCAAGATTTAACTAATGACCCTTAATTTGTAATTACTCGTGTCTGTTTATTGATAAACTGTTCTTTATTGACTACTTGACAAGTTCTATGGTTCATTAAACAAAATCTCCGTGTTAAGCATTGGCTTCTTGACTTTGGCTAGGAGAAGTTTCCTTCCTAACCAAAACTACACAAGCACTGAGAATCTGCAGCAAAGGGTGACAGAACTTTGTACTTGAACGGAAATATACCCCGATCAACCGCATATAACATCCCCCTGTGCACACTCTGCTCGGCCTGTTTCATACTTATCTCGGCCTCAGCAGATCGGAGGTATAAATAACATTCAGCAGCAACCACTTTGTCTACTCGTTCACGGAAAAGAACATGGAGTGCAAGGTAGAGCCCAAGGCAATTCCCAAAAATGCTCGCAAGCTATGATCCCATGGGGCTGCTAGTGCTAGATAAATGGTTCCTCCCTGGACGGACAAATGCCCACCTTTGATTCTGTAGGCTGAGTTCGAGAACTGTACATGCTTTCATGTATCCTTTTCTTCTTGGCTCTCCTCCTCTTCCTTTCTGCCTGTGTTTGCGCTGTTCGATCCTTGAGGTCACCTTTGCCAGCAAACACCTCCCCGGGTGCCAACATGGCTGCATCAGACTGACAATGGTGCAATCTGCTCCCAGAAACATGAAGAAATAAAGTCAATGACGGCAGTAACTGGCGTAATAGTTTTCGGGAGAGTTGTCGATACGAGCATTTGATCCACTTTTATTCACTTGAGTTACGTGTAGATTCAATAGATTTAAAAAATGAGTCAAAGACGGGTTTAGATTTATAAAGCTTATTCAAATATGAATTTTAACTCAATTTATTTTTTTGCTCATGGCTTACAGCTTCCCAAACATCATCACGGTGTGCCTCAATTAAAGAGGAGGGTAAGGCTTTTGTTAAGAATCAGAGACGCCATGTTAAAAGAGGGTAAGGCTTTTGTTTGGAGTTTCCTGCTATCTTGGCACCTGAGGTTGACATCTGCGCGAGGCCACACGTCGAATTCCACGAACGATTTCCCTCGTTTCTTCCGCAAAGACAAATCGCTAATAATTGAAACCGGGGGGGCAAAACACATAAAAATATCCTCGACAAATCTCGGTGACTTCCGTACTGAAGCGGGGGCAGTTCATTTTCCTTAAGTATGTGAGCAGCAGTAGCGATCGCACAGGATAGATCGTGCGGTCATACAGCAGGTCTTTGGCTTCATGTGGGCTTCTTGAGCAGTTTTACAAGGCGGGCGGCGGGCGGCAGCGGCCGGTGATAGTAGGCCGTGTTGGGCGGCAGTGGTGGTTGGTGAGGGGTGGCGGTCGGAGATGGCGGGCAGCGAGTAATCATAAAAAATTATTCTTATAAAAAATCAAAAATTTTATAGAAAAATTAAAAAAAAAATCAATTGGATAAAAGTGTTTAACAATATCATTTTTCTACATAAATTATAAGAAACAAATATTTCATGATTTGGTTAAATATAAAAGTATTTAAGAAATATGGTAGGGTCGGGTATGGGCTGACATGGGTCGTTAAATTTGCAATGCATTAAAATTGATCAAAACGGATTAAACAGGTCAATAAGGGTCGAACCATATTCGACCCAATCCGCCTGTTTGACACTTTTTAAGTCTAGTTTGAAGTACAGGTTGTTAGGTCCAGACGGGTGATATTGGCTCTTGGGGACATGAGTACGTCGGGTAATAAATCTTGACGTTGGGTGTGTATATGTAATGTTCCATTGGTTCATTTTTTCCCCCTCTCCTTAAGATATGTGGCAAAAGGCCGTAACTTTTGCTATAAAACCATGGATAATTATTGAATGTCGTTGAGGATCCTATAATAGTTGCACGTGTTGTGTATAATCACATTGTTTCCCACTTGTTAAGCTAATAGGCATGTTGAGTCTGGCATAGATATGTGCCATTAGCACGAGGATTTTGCTGCTCAGCATTAGTGGCTGTGAATTGAACTGTGGACCAAAAATGAAATCGATGTTTTTTTTTTTTTTTGGCTTGTTGGTCCCTTACTCCAACTTTTCATGAACCTTGGAGGAAACGTTTCTCCTGAACTATGTTATATGTATTAGGTTTTAATGCATGGGAAGAATACGGTGTTGTTGCTGTCTCTTTGTTCTCTCAATTGTGAAATCCTTGCGGAAGGGATTGTTTTAAATGTTATTCATTTTCCAATACTTAGCGCATGTTCTCCATCTTGAGGAATTCTTGTTGTTTTGTGCTTTATCCAGAAGTTACATTGCACTTTATCTTATCGTGAAACTAACATCTGAGATCGGGAATTTAGCTGGGGAAATTGCACAAGAACATACGAAGCGACAGGTAACGTTGGCTTGTTCATCACTGTTTTCTTCACATTGTGTAAGACAGGTTCTTAAACTCTTTCTTGAAGTGCTCGTCCATTGCGTGCTTATATTTACATTAATTTACAGTCTAGTGCTACATGATGTGTAACATCTGACTTTCATTGACCAATTATATGTTTGACATCGCTTCTTTAAACCTTGGCAGAGTGACGAGGCTCCTATAAATGATCTCATGGAATGGGATTCAGCCAATTGTCTTGATCGTGGAAGCTTGCACAACAAATTGTAGCTTTCCATATGAAGGTATGTATCGTTGTCTAATTTTCATGTCATAAGAAATGGATTAGGATCATTGTATGCAGAAGACACTTTTCTAGGAATTCATAAACAGATAGTTTTGTAACTTTTGTTGACAAGTTAGTAAACCATTTTTTTTTCCCTGTTGCAGCACAATGCTGAACCTGAAGCTGTTTACCCGTTAATGGAGGTAAAGTAAATTATTCATGCCAACTTTTATTTTCTAGTGACGCTGTTTTGAAGTGACTCTAAGAATATTTAACTGACTTCCAGGTTGAAGACCTTGATATGTTAATGGAGCATGTTGACAGCACTTGCTTCAAGAGGACATGTCTATACCTCACCAGTGCTGCAAGGTACGTGATATATTTGTTGTCAAAGCAGTGCATAACAGTCGGGTATTAATTCACTATGGATTGCTCCGAAAATGGTCTAGGAGCTTATTAGTTGAGGGCTGACTCATGACTGTGCCTTTCGTCTCTATCAATTCTCTCTTTTGTATCAATTGCAGATACCTTCCTGGATCTGATGACATGTTAGTTCTGGACATGGCTCCCATGATCTACCTCAAGTTTGAAGAATGTGCCAGTGCCAATGCCCTTCAGATCGCGCACTGTTCCTTGATAATATGCAGGTATATTTGGTTCGTGCACATGGCAAGACTGCCTGTGGCGAATTCGATGGTGATTTGCTATTCTTTTTTGCAGGGTTATTGCCTTTGAGCTTGATGAAGATATGGTTCCAGATGATGAAAGAGAAGCATTGCAGGAAATTATCAACTATACTAAACTAAGTGAAGGTTATCTTACTCTTGCCTGGATATTGAGGTTATGAAGCCCAAATCTCCTGAAGACATTTACCAGGTTTGAACAGCTGATAATTGTTCATGCAAACGTGAAAAACGAAAGACAGAAGAAATTGTTATATTGATAATACTGGATTATATCAATATGTATAGCTCACTAATAATGAATAAGACTAAAATACCTTTGCTAAGAAATAAGCCCAATAATTAACATTTCAACACTTTCCCTCAAGTTGGTGTATAAACATCAAAGAGCCTCAACCTGTTGCACAAAGTTATCACTCTATTACCCTGCAATGATTTAGTGAATAGATCAACAAGTTGATCCTCAATCCATGTGTATTGAAGTATTTCTTCCTTGTTCTGGATCTTTTCTTGTACAAAATGGCAATCTACTTCAACATACTTCATGCACTTATGAAAGACTAGATTTGAAGCAATATGCATAATAGATTGATTATCAGAACACATAACTGAGGGAGTTGAGGATGACCTATTGACTTCGGATAACAACATCCTCAACCAAAGCAACTCGCTAGTCACATGAGCCAAGGCATAATATTCCACCTCTATACTCGATCGAAATACAACCTAGTGTTTTTTACTTTTTCAACTCACAAGATTGCATCTCAAGAAAACACAATAGCTAGAAGTTGATCTCCTATCAATAGGACACCCAGCCCAATCTACATCAGAGTAGCCAATGACACTAATATATCCATTATTCTTGACCAAAAGGCCTTTACCCGATGCTCCCTTCAAATATTTAATAACACGTAGCACCGCCTCCCAATGTGTAGTGCAATGAGCAATCATAAATTGACTAACCATGCTAACATCAAGACCTCTAGGCTGCCCCCAACTTCTCTTAAATTTCACTACGCTTCGACTTCAGTCTCTTCCTTATCATGACCGTTTTATTGAAATTTCAATTTGCATTCGAATAAGATGGTGTTCGCAACTTCGAACCCAAGAGAAGGTAGTAGAGTACATCAGGGCTCTGAATGTTGCTAAATTGGACAAGGTGAGCCTTTGTTTGTTTGATTTTGGGAATTTTCAGATCCTTAGGCATTTTATGCTCTGCAAAGTATTCCATCATCTTCGTTTTCTAACCGGTTGCTTCCATATATGTTCTAATTTTTTCATTTTTGCTATGTTCTTTTTGTAATTGTTTAACTCGTTATGTTTATAACTTGGACCTATCGATGGACAAGTTGAGTCAATATCATGTATGGCCAAGAATCCGAATTGCAGCATTCACAAATAACCTTTAGTAAATTGTGTGTTTAATCTTTATAGCGTGGCAGCCAAGGATGTTGTTGACGGTGGACGAAAATATGAAACCCATATCTATGCAAGCACAAGTGGGTCAAGCTGTTGATGTAGGGTCGTCCCATGACAATCACTGGCTTTCGGACACATTCTACCCTAGTCCTGGCATTTGGTGATCAGGCAGAGTTGGCTACTAAGTGAGAAGTAATATATCTCTCTCCATAGTAAAAACTTGTCTTTCAACTTGACCATGTATGGTGCCCTTAAATTGCGACTATTTCTTGCGGATTTATTCTGCTCTTTCCTATTCTTGAAGGTTTTGTCATCTTGAAGAAGGATCCAAATTACAGGGAAGATCACTAGTTGGCTTCTTGTTGGGCAAAATTCTATATCCTTATGGCTCCAAATCTTCCAGGAAATCAACTCATTTGCGTCCAGCTTGGATTGAACGCTTTTGATAGTATCCTTAAATATCTTTGCTTTCTGAGGTGAATTGAGACAGTGGAATTAGTGAGTTGGACAAAGACACAAAAAATAGGCCTCTTGATTGCTCCCCAAGAAAAAGCTACTTTACTTGTTGCGGGAATATGCTTCCTTTATTGTAGTGCTTTAGATTATCTCAACAATACATATAGGACTTTGGATCGGTCCACAAAGAACCTGGGCTTAAGCCCATCTATCACGTGGCCCAATCGTTTGGTGGGCCCACCCAAGCTCTCTTCTCTTTCTCTCCTTCTGCCTCTCCCCCTCTCTCTCTCTCTCCCTCTTGCTGCAAGGGTTTTAGCTCTCTTCTCCGTCACTTGATTCTCCCTCTAGGGTTTTTCAATGATTCAATGAAACGGCAATCGACGGTTAAATTTCTAAAATTGGACTATTTTGGACATGCGGTATCAATGGACATCGCGATGAAGATCAAAATGATATCACATTCTACGGATGAATTCACCCGAGAGCGTAGCCAAGACCTCCAGGTGAGCTACTGCCCTAACTTCTCTGAAATCTTGCGCCATTGCAAATTCGTTCTCTTCCTCATCATCATCTTTTCGCTGAAATCTTGATTCACACTCCAATAGAAACAGAGGATGTTTTGTAACTTCAACCCCAACCTTTGAACCCGAGAGAAGGCGATAGTGTACGTTTGAGCTCTGAATTCTTCTAAATTGGACAAGGTGAGCCTTTGTTTCTTTTTATTATTATTATTTTTGTTGGGGGTGGGGGAGGGGGAGGGATTTTTAGATACTTAGGCATTTTATTAGCTACAAAGTATTTCATCATCTCCATATATGATCTAAATTTTTCGTTTTCGCTATTTCTGCTTATAATGTGGTTGTTCGTTTATAATTGTCTAACTTGATTCGTTGATAACTTGCTAGATTTTCGCAAGGCCCTTTATTGGAGCTATGATGGGCACGTTGATTCGGCATCATGCATGGCCAAGAATTTGAATTGCAGGATTCACAAATAACCCCTAGTAAATTCCATATTTTACCTTCATGGTGCGGTGGTCGAGGAAGTTGTTGAAGGTGGACAAAAATCTAAAACCATTGTCTGTGCCAGTACGGGTTGATCGAGCTATCGTTGAACAGGCAGGTCGTCCCCAACACCATCCCTGGCTTTCAGACACATTCGGCCCCAGTCCTAGCGGCTGGCGATCAAGTAGAGTTGGCTACTGAGGAGTAGTACAAACTCTCTCCGTAGTAAAAACTTGTCTTCCAATTTGGCCACATGCGACGCCCTTAAACCGCCGCCGTTTCCTGCTGGTGTGTTCTGCTCTCTCCTATTCCTAAAGGTTTTGTCATCCTGAACGAGAATCCAAATCACGAGAAAGATCACTGGTTGGCCTCTTGTTAGGCAAAAGGTTACATCCTCATGTCTCGAAATCTCCTAGGGAATCAAGTAACTCATCGGCATCCAGCTTGGATTGGACTCTGTCGACGGTATCCTAGGAATATCTTTGCTTTCCGAAGAAGACGGGTGAATCGGTGAGTTGGACAAGGACGCAAAAAATTGGCCGCTCAATCGTTCTCCCGAGAAAAAGTTACGCTGCCTGTCGTGGGAAGATGCTTCCTTAGCGTAGTGCTTTAGATTATACCTCGACAGTATACAGGTAGAAGCGATCTTTCTTTTTTGGCTTCGGGATATTCCTCTAATTGATTCAATGCTCCAATTGCAATGCTTTCATGTGATTCTCGCGATCACGTGTCTAATTATATTATCTATGGAGGGATGTATGTGGACGGCCTTTTCGACAAAGAGGGAATGTGCCATGGAAGTACAATTTTAGGGAAGTAACGTGAGAATTTATCCAAAGTCAACATGGAAAGGTGACTGCGATATGGGGCAAGCATCTTAGTTTTTCTGCATGTAAGGTGTTTTACTGAGACACCATGATGATGACGTGATGGCCGTTCTTTTGATGGCGAGCTTCTCGGATTTGATAGCTATGGTTCGCCTGCAAATTACAAGTTTTCGGGAAAGTTAAAAGCCAATTAGCGTACTTCTAGCAGATCTGGAAACTATATGTAAACATGGAAGCACTTAAAGGCAATCAAGTCTATTGAGTGATGTAGTGGATTTAGTCACATAAGCTGAGTCTAGGAACAAATATGATTTGGATCTGTAAAATACTCTATATGAAGAAATATTCAAAAATATGGGAAAAAAATGAAGAGAAAGAAAGTGTAGATTGTTGGACATATTGTTAATATAGTTCAAAATAATATGTTCACATACAAGCCCAATAGGTGAAAGCATGCTTGTTTGGGTCTATATGGGCTGGAGCCCAATAGCTTGCATATTAACTCTAGGGTTTCCTAAGCTGGAGGTAACACTGAAGAGCATTCCAAAATTTTGATGTCTCTTGGTGTAATACTTCAAGCACCCAATACTCTCTCAAACCCACATACTCCAACAATCTTGAAGTATTAGATCCGTATGTCGGATTTGAGCGAGTAAGGTGTCTACTCGAAGATCTCGTCAAGACGAACTCGCAGGTATAATTTATTTTCGATTTCAAATGTCAGATTGACCGGGATCTGAGTTTGAAGTTTCGGTGGCCGAAATCTTTGAGCCAAAAGCCCAGAAATTATAGTCAATTTCAGAAGCTGAGACCACTTGGGTTTTGTTCTACTCGTCAAGACGAATGTTTTGAGTGGTCATTCGCGTCAAACGGAGGTCGGACGACGGAGATACGACAATCGGAAGTTTCAGTGCGTTTCCGGTGACGGGAATTTCTGCAGAATCTTTGATTCAAAAGCCCAGAAATTATAGCCAATTTCAGAGATTGATACCACTTGGGCTTTGTTCTACTCGTCAAGACAAACGTTTTGAGTGGTCATTCGTATCAAACGGAGGTCGGACGACGGAGATACGACAAGCTGAAGTTTCTAGCACTTTCTTGGTGACGGGATTTCTCCGAAATCTTTGATTCAAAAGCCCAGAATTTACAGCCAATTTCAGTGGGTGAAACCACTTGGGTTTTGTTCTACTCGTCAAGACGAACGTTTTGAGTGGTCACTCGTCTCAAACGGAGGTCGGACGAAGGAGATACGGCGATCGGAAGTTTCCCACGCGTTTTGGCGATGGGATTGCTCCGGCGACGGGAATTTTCCGGCGACCGAATTTTTTCCGGCGAGCTTTGGTGACGAGGGCAGTTCATCTTAAGGTTTTTGGGCGTTGCGGATCCAATTTTGGGGTCTGTTTTGCCAAATTCCACTCTACAAAGCACTAAGGACTTCAAGGTGCACTCTTTCTAACACTTTGCTTTGATTAAAATGGCAAAGCGTAGTTCCTATGATATTATAAAGCTGCAATCGTTTGATGTCACTGAGTTTCATGGCTGGAAATTACATGTTCAATTTGGCATGAAAGAACGTGAAATATTCTACACTGTTTTGAGTGATTTTGCATCTACCGTCGAAGATGTGGACGAATATCAATGGAACAAAGATGAAGATTTTTGTAGAGATTACTTGTTGAACTCTCTAAATCCTCGTCTAGCTATGACTTATAGTGAGTATAAGACGGCGAAAGAGATATGGGATCACTTGAATGCTCAGTTCCAAAAACAAGAGGGGCTCTCTAAAACCCTCTTAGCAGAGAAATTCTTTGACTTTAAGTTCAACATGAATTCAAGTGTCACTTGTCAATTAATTGAACTTGAGAATATGAGGAACAAGCTGAAAGATGATAAATCTGATATGTCTGATAATCTTTTTGTCGGTCTTGTTTTGAGTAAGTTACCTGCTGAATGGAGTTCTTTCAAGACTAAAATGCACAGACTGAAAGAACAGATGGGACTGGATGAATTAAAGAGGTATATTCACATTGAGGATCAAAACAGTTCTAGGAAGAGTTTGGAACAAGTTGGACAACAAAAGTCGGTTGCCAACTTAGTTTCACATTCCAATAAATCTCGAAAAATGTCCAAGTCACCAAAAGGTGAATCCTCTTCACAGTTAGAGGCCAAAAAGACTATCTTCAAAAAGAAGAAGATGGGAAAGTGCCATAACTGTGGAAAGTGGGGTCACTGGGCAGCAGAGTGTAAACTACCAAAGAAGCCAAAGAACAACACACCACAAAATGAGGCTAATATGCTAACTAGTGAGTCTCAGCCTCAAGCCTTCATTGGAATGATGAAAAATGGAAATGCCAGTATCTCTTCTGAGTGGTGGTTGGATAGTGGCGCTACTTGTCATGCTGCAAATGACAAGAACCTACTCACTGAAGTCACCGTGGAAAATTGCAATGGTGGTGAGGCAGAAGTGACTCATATTGGAACTGCAAATTTGGTGCTTTCTTTAGGTAAATTACTAACTCTGAAACATATTAGAGTAGTACCTTTACTTAAGAAGAATTTGATATCTATGAGTTTACTTGATAAAGCTGGTATGTCCTTTTCAACTATGAATGGTAGAGTAACTTTATCTGTTAACTAATGTTATTTCGGTTGTGCATTCATGGTTAATGGTATGTACAGGTTGAGTTTATATACTGATAGCATAAACCATGTGAGTTCTACTCTGATTGATCCAAAGTTACTGCACAATAGACTTGGACATGTGAACTACAGGAAAATGCAACATCTAGCTAAAACTCACAACATTCCATTGGATACTTCTATTCGATTTGACAAATGTGAAGTGTGTGCATAGGCTAAGATCACTAAAAAAACCTTTTAAGTCGGTTTCTAAAAGCACACAACTTCTTGAGCTGATACATTCTGACCTTTGTGATTTTAGAAATTACGTCACTAGAGGAGGTTGGAAGTATCTGATAACATTCATAGACGATTTTTCTAGATATTGTCATATCTATTTGTTGAAATCGAAAGATGAGGCTTTTGAAAAGTTTAAGATTTTCAAGTCTAGAGTAGAAAATCAACTCAACTTAAAAATTAAAAGGTTTAGGAGTGATAGAGGAGGAGAATATACAATGACAGGGTTCAAAGAATTTTGTGCTTCAGAGGGCATAATACTTGAAACCACTGCTCCTTATTCACCCCAATCAAATGGTATTGCTGAACGTAAGAATAGAACGTTAACTGAAATGTTAAATTTTATGTTACTTACAGCTGGCATGCCTTCCTCCTATTGGGGAGAAGCGGTTTTAACTGCTAATCACATCCTGAACAGGTTGCCACACTCTAAGTTGTCCATGACACCTTATGAGATATGGCATAAGCGTCCTTGTAATTATGATACTCTTAAGACTTGGGGCTGTATTGCTTATGTAAGAATACAAGATCCTAAGAGACCTAAGGTGGGACCTAGAACCATTACTTGTGTATATCTAGGTAGTGCAGAAGATAGTGCTGCAGATAGGTTTTTGGATCTATCTACTAACACAGTGATAGAATCTAGAGATGCAGAATTCTTCGAGAATAAGTTTCTCAGAGATCATGGCTTGAATGTTTCTAGATCTACAGATATGATTTCAGAATCTTCTGTAGAATCTGAAGCAGGCCCTTCTGACACTAATCCCACAAAACTAGCTGTTGAATCAGTTCTAGTCAGAGTATCTACAAGAGAAAGAGTTCCCAAAAGTTTTGGTGAGAACTTTGTTACTTACCATCTAGAGGATGATCCATTTTCTTATCAAGAAGCAATGAGATCTAGGGAATCCTTATTATGGGCAGAAGCCATAGATGATGAAATGAGCTCTCTGTTGCAGAACCACACTTGGCAGCTAGTCAATTTGCCAAAAGGGGCTAAGGCTATAGGCTGTAAGCAGGTATTGAAAAAGAAACTGAATAGTGATGGATCAATAGCTAGATACAAAGCACGTTTAGTAGCTAAAGGCTATAAACAGCAGAGTGGAATAAACTATTTTGATGTTTATTCACCTGTGTGTCATCTATCAACTATAAGAATTCTTCTTGCTTTGGCATCTATTGAACACTTTGTAGTGCATCAAATGGATGTAAAAATAGCTTTCCTAAATGGAGAGTTAAATGAGGAAATTTACATGGTACAACCAGAAGGGTATGTCCTGAAAGGTCTTGAGGACAAAGTTTGTAAATTGAATAAATCTTTGTATGGTTTTAAACAAGCACCTAAGATGTGGCATCTTAAATTTGACAAAGTGGTAAAGAGTTATGGCTTTCAGTCTAGTTATTCAGATAAATGCCTTTACCATCGTTCTATGTCAAATAAAATAGTCATTATTTGCTTTTATGTTGATGACATGTTAATTCTTGGCTCCGATCATTCTGTAGTGAGTGACGTGAAAGCTACTCTAGCTAAAGAATTTGACATGAAAGATCTTGGTATTGCTAATACCATTCTTGGTATGAAAGTAAGCTTTGAAAGGCAAGTTATCTCCCTTAGCCAGACTCATTATATTGAGCAGCTACTTTCTACTTGGGGATACAGTAAGTGTAAACCGAGTGAGACACCATGTGATTATAATAAAAGATTGAGTCCCAATGAAGGGACCAGTGTGGATCAATTAAAATACTCGAAATTGATCGGTAGTCTCATGTATGTTATGAGTTGCACTAGACCGGACATCGCCTTTACAGTTGGCATGCTGAGTCGTTTCACTAGTAATCCCAGTAAAGAGCATTGGGATGCCCTTAGTAGGCTGATGAGATACCTTAAAGGTACGAAAGATTATGTTATATGCTATTCTGGTTACCCTCCAACTCTAGATTGATATTCTGATGCCTCGTGGTGCTCAGAAATTGGAAATAGTAAGTCGACAAGTGGATATATATTCACTTTAGGTGGAGCTGCTATTACTTGGAAATCCAAAAGACAGACTTGTATTGCCTTGTCGTCTATGGAATCGGAACTTTTTGCCTTAGCTTCCGCTGGCGAAGAAGCAGAATGGATAAAGAATCTGATTTTGGATATTCCTTTGACTCGGCTACAGATTAATTCTTTAAGCCTGTTCTGTGATAATCAAGCAGCTGTCCAAGTTGTCAAGGCTCTCTTTAATTCAAAGAGAAGACATGTGAGACTGAGACATGCGTTTTTAAATTATCTTAGAGAACAAGGAGTTATCACCTTGATCGATGTAAGATCGAAGGATAACATGGCCGATACTCTCACAAAAGGTATGCCTAAAGATCGATTATTCAAAACAGTGGGGGAAATGGGGTTAAAGATTACGTAGACTGGTCTTAATTACCATTTACCTACCTTCTGATTGTATGTTTTGACTTATCGAATCTTCCTTTATTGGCCAAAAACGATAAGCACAGTTTATATGTTTCATCGATGTTCATGGTTGCTGACTAATTTGAAAAGGGTGAGTTGTCACATTCCAAACTTGATGAAGATAACTTTGACCTAATTCAAAAGTTCTACCTGAAAGCTTGTGTCATTCCAAACTTGATGATGCAATCCAACTAGGCTGGACTATCCTTTTGGTTAAATGATTTCATTCCAAACTTGATGCTAGATTATTTGACTTTAAGGAATTAGTAATTGTGACATTCCAAATTGAAACATAGAAATAGTTGCTTGCATAAGAAGCCTATTGGTCTTGTTAGGTTATTGTAAGTGACTTGACTATTGGTCATGTTCCTTGAAACTAGACAATGGTTATTCTCTTACAAATAAACCTTGGTTGATGGCTCTTTGTAAATCAAACTGTTTAGGCCTTATTCATAATTTATGAAACTGGCAAGATGCTTATGAACATGATATTATGATGCTTTATGACATCAATATATGTTCTTCTCTTCCTGATGTTACGGTGCTAAGTTCTTTTAGTAGAATTAGATACTTTTAGTAGATTATTCAAATGATTGAATTCATGATAATATGAAATTCATATTTGACATTCTACAGCGGATGGCAGAGATGGAGGAGAGCTTGATGAGTGGGATCCTGACCAGGATGATCTACTTAATGAATGAATATATATCATTTAGAGTATGTGGGGGACTTGACAGTTCACCTACTGTTGCCCATTTCTGATGGAGTCCATTTATTTGAGACTTGCCTTTTGCTATCTCTATCTTGGGAATATTATTATGCTTGTTTCTTGTGTTTGTAAGGCCTTGGACTATTTTGACTAGCCTACTTATACTTGACTGTTATGCATATGTTGGTTGTGAACTGATTTTGAGATTTATTTTGGGTATACTGATCTCAAAACAGATTCATGATAACGATGACTCACTCATTTGGATTGCAAATAATGATTGAGTTTTTGATCCGAGTTGATTGTCTTGGACTGAATGTGGATGATTCATATTTGTTTGAACATTACACTGTCACCGTATTGGATTGTGCTGTATGGTGAACATAGGATGAGATTGTTGGACATATTGTTAATATAGTCCAAAATAATATGTTCACATACAAGCCCAATAGGTGAAAGCATGCTTGTTTGGGTCTATATGGGCTGGAGCCCAATAGCTTGCATATTAACTCTAAGGTTTCCTAAGCTGGAGGTAACACTGAAGAGCATTCCAAAATTTTGATGTCTCTTGGTGTAATACTTCAAGCACCCAATACTCTCTCAAACCCACATACTCCAACATAGATGCACCCTCAAGCGAACACTAACTGTGTGGTAGCACGACCTTAGCCGTGGGCAAAGGCTTGCTTGTTGTAGTTATGTGATCCTATGGAGCCACTTGCCTTGGGTGCTCGTGACCTTTCTAAAGCTTTGCCTGGGTTCATGAACCCTTTGCTAATGGCGCCGGGGTCAAGTGGCCACAAATGGGTCTCATCAGGGCATGGTGATGATAGGGGCTTTGCCAAAGCAAGCCGCAAAGGCAAAAGCTCAAATAATGTCACTAGAAAATGCAAAGCAAATTTACAAGGCCGTTTTGGTATTCGTGATCATTAGGGCTTAATCAAGTAATAAATACCTCTTAAAAAGAGGAATTGTCACATATATATATATAGGATGCAAAAAGTTTCGATCGCACAAGATGTATGATATAAATATTGGTATAAAATTAAACATAAAAAGGTAAATTAATATTTAGTTAGCAGTTACGACAATAATGGTTTTGTCACAGAAAAATTCACAATGGACTTGAATCCGACTCGATCACCTCATGAACTCAAAATTTACTATTGCGAAATGCACCCATGTCATGTCACTCGTTAAATTAAATAGAGATCGGACTACAGACCGGTCTACAAAGAACTTGGGCTGGGGCCCATCTATCATGCAGCCCATTCACTTGGCGGATCCAAATTCTCTCTTCTTCTTCTTCTTCTTCTTCTCTCTCTCTCTCTCTTCTTCCCCCCCCCCCCTCTCTCTCTCTCTCCCCCCCCCCTTCCGCAAGAGTTTTAACTCTCTTCTTCATAGAATGATCATAATTTTAAGATAAAATTGAAAACTGAAGAACCAAACTTGTGATTCCCTATGCAATTTTAGATTGTAGTAAACCAAGATTCGATTCTCGATTCTGCATTTTTAGAATCTTTATAGCAATCATTCTGATTTTTTAATTCTATTCCTCGGAACAAAAAAATGATAATCCTATTTGGTAATGTAAATGATTATAATTCTGATTATGTTTCCAAAAACAATTTTGGAGAAAAAAATAACAAAAAAAAAGTTGGTTCTAAAAAAAAGAATTAATTTTGAGAATCACAAAACAAAATAAGGTCCAACGTCTCTCACTTTTCCATTTCTGTTCGCATGTCACTTTTCTCTTGATTTAAAATAGAATGAGGTCTCATTTTGGGGGAAAAAATATAAGATAATAAAATAAAAATAGGGAAATTTGGAAAATTTCTTAAAAAACCAGAAAAATTTCAAAAATCCCCAAAAATTTAATAAGCTTATCACGCTAGTTTGATCTCATTTTCATAAATTTAGACATAGATTTCCTAGATTTTGTTCTTTTTTGAAAAAAATTGTAAATACTTTTGAGATTAAACTCAAACCACATTTTTCTAACCCCTTAGACTTCATTAGGGTTTTATGATGCAATTTGTCTATGCCATGATTTCCATTGCTCACTCATATTTTTTTTTTATCGTGATTTGCCTAGGTTTATGTACTTTGGACTTAATATAGTTTTAGAAAATTTTGAAAAAAGATGAAAATAACCATCGTGAATACCGAGCAAGCTCTTGTTCTTAAATTTTTGATGAATTAAGATTAAGATTTGATTTCCTAAAATCAAAAACACACATCAATACAGGATAGTGTAGTGCATTTTCTTTATAAAAATAAGGGTGTCGTTCATATCGGTTGTTTGCTAACTCAAAGAGTTCGATGAAAACACATAATAAATGACAAAAATGATTCGTGATGATTTTTGATATATATTTTTTTACATTTCAATATGCAATATATCATATAAGAGAATTAACATGAATTAATTTTCAATTAATTCGAAATATATGATGAAATTTCACAAGATAACTACATAATTATTTCACTTAGATAAAAAAAAATTGAGAAGAACAATTGTTCTCTGAAAAAAAAATTTGTGTAATTATTAAACACGTTTCTATTTCAATAATAGAAATTTTGGGTAGTTGTTCAATGCATTTTGATTATCTGAAATTCATCTAGAAATAAAATTTAAAAAAAAAAGTCATCTCAATAAGAATTACTTTTTCGAATTGGAATGATTGCTATACACATACTTATAAACCGCCGGTTCCGGTTTCCGGTTCTCAATCTCACCAAAACCGAAACCGATGAACCCTAATGAAGGGCTTCTAGCTTCTGTTCCTCCTCTCAAGTCATAACGCGGTACGCCCGAGCCTACTCTGTGACGATCTCCCAGGCCCTCGAGTGGCCATTCCTCACCGTCGACTGGACTCCGCTCCCTCCCCAGCCCTTCGACGACGACCCTTCCCTCGCCGTCAACTGCCTCGTCCTCGGCATCCACACCTCCGACGGCGTCCCGAACTTTCTCTTGCTTGCCGACGCCCACCTCCCTGCCAAATCTGATCGTTCCAGTGACATCTGACCAAGATGCGTTTATCAGTTAATCTGTAGTCCTGATTTCTTTTATACGCTTGTCTCTGCTTGTTTGTTTGTTTGCACTGTGTTTTTGCTTGAGTTGAGCATGGCTTTTGGGCTCGTGGGTATTAGGAAAGCCCCTTAAAAATGCAATCTTTCTGTCACTCTTAGCTTGCTCTTCCATTTTTCTGTTCTCTGCACGCGTTTGTTGCTCCTCCTCCTGCACGGCTCTGTGAAGGATTTCTTAGCTTATTGTAGGAAATTCGTGAGAGAGATTTGGTTCCGCTGATTGGTTTTACTTTAAAAGAAAATTATTTTAGATTGGAGTGGCTTCAGCCTTTAATTTGACATTAAGAAGAACCAGGGGAAGTTGAATGTTTGTGAGGTTAGTTATTGCTCTGGCTTCAGCCTTCAATTTGACAGATTTGGGTTTTGAGTGCTTGTTTACTCTGACTTGAACGTTTGTTAGGTTAGTTATACATAAATAGGACCAGGGGAAGTTTGACGGGCCTTTTAGATTTAAGCTCGAGTGCTTTCTGTTTGTCTTCTTAAATAAATCGATGCAAGTGCAATGCGGAGTCACAAAAACAGCATGGGCAACTAAAGGAACTCCATTTGTATAATACTCTAGGCCATACTCCTTTATTAGTTTCTGTAAAAGAAGCCAGGTCTCTGGATGAACATGGTATTAGTTTCTGTTTTGACATAGCTGGACATCGAGTATTAGTTTCTATCCAACTTTCTGTGGTTATGCTAGTTCTATTCTTCTATTTTGTATGTGTGTTTCGTTGGAGTTTCTAGTTTGATGCAATGGGAGCTATATTGTAGTTCTGTGTGATCTTGTAATTTTAGTTTCTAGTTACAGTTTCCAAAATGAGGGCAAAGTACGGAAATATGCCATGTGATCCTTCTCTTATCAAGTTGTCCTGGCTGAAAATCTTCTGTTAGGTGTTTTTTGCACTAGTCTGAGTAGTCTCTCCTAGGGCTTTCAGCGATTCAGTGAAATGGCATCTGCCGGTTAAGTTTCTGAAGCCGGCTTGTTTTGGACAAGCGAGATCAGCAGACGCCGTGATGAAGGTCAAAGTGATATCGCGTTCCACTGACGAATTCACCCGAGAGCGCAGCCAAGACCTCCAGGTGAGCTACTGCCTCAAGTTCTCTGAATTTTCGCTGCTTTTCGGCTTCAGTCTCTTCATTATCGTGATTGTTTCGCTGAAAACTCAATTCGAATTCAATCAGAGGGTGTTTCGCAACTTCGACCCCAATCTTCGAACCCAAGAGAAGGCGGTAGAGTACGTTCGGGCTCTGAATGCTGCTAAATTGGACAAGGTGAGCTTTTGTTTTTGTTTTTGCTGTTGTTTTGTTTTGTTTTTTTTTTTTTGGGGGGGGGGAGGCCGGGGGTGAATTTTCTGATCCTTAGGCATTTTATGCACTGCAAAGTATCTCATTAGCTCCATTTTCTTACCGGTTTGCTTCCACATAGGATCTAATTTTTCTGTTTTCACTATGTCTGCTTAAAAAGTGGCTGTTCGTTCGTAATTGTTTAACTTGTTTTGTTCATAACTGACTAGATTTTCGCAAGGCCCTTTATTGGAGCTATGGATGGACACATTGATTCAGTGTCGTGTATGGCCAAGAACCCGAATTACTTAAAAGGAATATTTTCTGGCTCTATGGATGGAGGTATGTTGATTTTGTCGTTATCCTATCATGGTGTTTCCATTAAGCAGTGGATGATCGTGAGTGTGGTACAAGTGATTGTTGATTCGTCCTAAAGCATTGATGTAATACATTGGGAAGCTACACAAATTTTACTTTGAAGTTTCTGATAGCATAGTGACAGTGAAATGGCATTAACCCCAAGTCTCCTATATCTGTGATTTCTGCAGTTCTTATTGTTCTTCCCTTGGAAAAAATTTCCTGTCCAAGACTCAAAATATATCCTGGTTTTACGTTTTTCATTTCCAATAGGGGCAGTGGCTTATCCATTCTATACTTGCATCATAATTGCATGTGTCATCTAATATTTGTTTCCCTACCAGTGTGAAGCAAAAACATTGACTAAATTGCTGGTAGACAGCTAATTATATTCTTATGTTTTTCTTACAGATATCCGCCTTTGGGACGTCGCTTCTAGGTAAGGTGTTAAGGTCCCGCGATACAGACCGTGTCACAGGGCGATTAACTGGAAAATCCAACTCAATGGACTTCCCTTTTCCCTTGTTTCGATTCCTTGATCTACCTATTTTGAATAAACACTCAAACTCATCGAAGGGAGCTTGAAACCTTAGAGTTCGTTAGAGAGAACCCCAAACCTCTGGAATTTCTGGTAAAAATCGGCTTGGCCTTCGTTTATTCATCCTGTCCTTTTAAATAGGACTAATCTGCTTACAAGAATAGGAAACCTCTAATTTAGGCTTCTTCTTAAAAACATAATACGTAAAGAACCTATTCTATGAAATAAATCAATAGCAAATAACTTATTCTAGGAAATAAGTCAACAGCAAATAAAATAAGAATCCCAAGCCTATCGAAATACTAAAATTCAATTATTGCACCTAGCATAAGTGCGTCCCACAAATGAGTCCATAACATAAGGCTAGTTTGATGTACTTTCAGATCTTCATGTAGTTCACATCTGGTATATTAAGTTGTTCGAAAAGGAAAGACGTATGGTCTAAGCGTCTGTTGCAAAACTGATGGGCAGGCGAACAGTATGTCAATTTCCCGGTCATCAAGGTCCTGTGAGAGGTTTGGCGGTATCTACAGATGGTCAAATTCTTGTATCTTGCGGGATTGATAGCACGTAAGTCCCATTATTGACACTTGGCAGTTGATAAAGAATTTTGCAATATGTGACAACAATATACTGCATTATCTTAAACCAAGGAAAATGCTGCATTTGGATGTAATGCTTCTTACACAGAAAACCTATTCTTTGGTTGTTCAGGGTTCGACTGTGGAATGTTCCTGTAGCTACTCTTGGAGAGTCAGATGGCACGCATGAGAACTTGGCACAGGTTTGCTTGTCTGTATTTCGACACTGGTCAGTCCATGAACATTTCGCCCTTTTGAACTAACAATTCAATTTCATTGCATTCAGCCACTGGCAGTTTATGTCTGGAAAAATGCATTCTGGTAAGTTTTATATTATAATATACTAACTGCAAAACATGAATCTTTGTCTTCATTAGTAGATGCTTTTGGTATATCAGTTCTTCCTTGTAACTCTCAGGGCAGTTGATCACCAATGGGATGGTGAACTTTTTGCTACAGCTGGCGCTCAAGTAGATATTTGGAATCAGAACAGGTGTTCTAAGACAGTAATTTCTCTTCTTTTTTAAGGTACTTTATGTTCTATCCTAATCCTTTATGTAATCGTTCCATGTAGGTCTCAGCCAATAAGCAGTTTTGAATGGGGAACGGACACAGTCATTTCTTTAAAATTCAACCCTGGAGAACCAAATGTATTGGCAACATCAGGAAGGTTTGTTTGGATGTTATGTGTCCCATCCTACCCAAGTGTTTTCTTTGTTCCTTCTTGTCAGGTGTTCCATAAGGTGTTCATTCGCGGTTTTAAATCCGATTTTATTTTCCAGCTGTTATAGTTTGTTATTTGTCTATATCATCTATGTTTTGGATGCTCAACTAATATAAATCACCACTTTCTTTTGTCTCAATCAGCTTTAACTTTGATAAGTATATTTCCTTCAGTATTAGATATAAGGCATGTAATAATGGCCTTCTTTTTCCTTGCAGTGACCGCAGCATAACCCTGTATGACTTGCGCATGTCATCCCCAACAAGAAAAATCATCATGAGGGTAATTTGGCAATTTGTCGCTTCAGTCTATTATTGGAAGAGAAATTTTTTACAGATGAATGAGAATAATGATAAAAAAAACTTAAACTGAGGCAACTAATTTTTAATTTTGATGGCGGCAAACATGCTCAACAGCTTCATAAACAGCAAAATATGAAGATGCACACAACTTTATATGCAGTTGATTGGAGATTATTTGAAGAACATGTTATTCAGTGATGTACAGTTTTAGTTATGTAGTCATTGCTAACTCAGCTCTTCCTGTTTCAGACAAAAACTAATGCTATTTCTTGGAACCCAATGGAGCCAATGAACTTCACTGCTGTAAGCACAGCTTTTATTTCTTGTTTGTTCTGTGTTGCAATTCTCTTCTAATAGATTTCTTTCTATTCTAATCTGTTCTCTTAGAGTGCAGCTGTTGGGCTGCCCTAGGGTAGTCCACTAGTGATTGAAAATTCCTTTTTTTCCATTTTCTCTATTCATGTGGGGGGAATAACAAGAGGATAGTTGATAATAAAGCATTGAAATAAATAGTTTGGTGGACACTTCTTAAGCTGTGAAAGCAGGACTGTGTAATTGGGGGAAGTTTATTTGTACAATGCTCTATGTACATGTGGTGATCTTGTAGATCAGTTGGAAGCTAATAGACACTTCTTTTAGAGATTGAGAAGTGATTTAGACTGGTTATCTGAATTTAACAAATACGATATTGCTGTGCTGCTTTAAGTGATATATTTTTCCTACTGCTTTTGCAGGTTTTAAGATTATAACTCCTGATGATTGGTAGTCTTTTAGGAATGAACTGCTAGTTTGGGAGTGTTTTCTAGAATTTGTTTCGACAAGCTTTGTTTTTCCATGAAAAATAACATAACAACAATTTCAAATTGTTTACATGTAAAAATGTTTTGGCAGATTTTCTTAACCAGAAAAGCAAATTTATTTTTGCTCTTTGAATTGTAATTTCTTTGCATCCTGTAATAATTGCTTGTACCAGGTGTTGTCAATTTGCAGAGAAGGGTATAGTAAATATGACTAAAGAAAACCTCGTGTTCCCCTAAATATGTTTGTTTGTGGGTGGAAAGAACAATAATCAATAGTCAATAACTGGTTTAAAATACTTCTCCTGGCCAGCCTAGATTTTCTTGGCCAAAAATATAGACAAGCATAGCTTCTGAAAGGGAAAAGAATAGAGAGGTTTCCTTATAACTGTTGTCATTAGGCGATTGTGTTTTAATCTAACCTTGACAGGTGCAGCAACTGACTGTGGAAGTGATGTTGTTTGCATGCCTAGGAAGAAATGTTGCTCTGTTTCCATACTTGCCACTTCAATGCTCAGCATAATGGAACTCACGGTAAAACACTGTTACATGTAGGCAAATGAGGATTGCAATTGCTACAGCTATGATGCGAGAAAGTTGGAAGAAGCCAAATGTGTGCACAAGGATCATGTTTCTGCTGTGTAAGATGATAGATTAATGGTTTTAGGGACCAGTTACAGTCTTGAGTTTATTTTTGTTGGTAAGGATTCTTTGGAATTGAAATCTGTCTCCCTTTCCAGGATGGATATTGATTACTCACCCACTGGCCGAGAATTTGTAACTGGATCCTATGATAGAACTGTAAGTCCAGCATCACATTTGCTTTGTGTGAATAAAACTGTGTGGTAGGTAGAATCACAATAACTCTTGCTATTTCTCAGGTGAGGATTTTCCAGTATAACGGAGGTCACAGTAGGGAGGTTTATCATACGAAAAGAATGCAAAGGTATTCCCAACTAGAGAGCTTTTAGTTTATAATCTCTCTTTCTCTCTAGGTGCTTATTCAATTGGTTGAGATAGTTAAATTGGAAATGACTTTTAGATGGCAGCCTTAACTGAGCCTTTAAATGAATATGGTCTTATTCAGGTTGGAATTCCATTGGGTAAGCTCAGTCTTATGTCTTCTGACCGGGTTGCTTGCATGTAGGGTATTCTGCGTCAAGTTCAGTTGTGATGCAAGTTATGTTATATCTGGGAGTGATGACACCAACTTGAGGCTTTGGAAAGCTAAAGCCTCCGAACAGTTGGGAGTTGTAAGTACTGCTGTTGACACTGGTTTAGATCAATAACTGGAACTCTCTATTGACCATGGAGTATCTGAATGTATACTTCTGCGTAGCAGAGCCAGTGTATGAGCAACTGGACAGAGGACACTTTCCTTTCACAAATAACCTTTGATTAGCCAAATAATTGTCATTATTGCGCATGCTCGTAAAAAAGGTCATTGATTGAACATTGAATTCAGAATCGAGGCATGGTTGGAAGTTAATTGTGTGATTGTCAAAAATGAATGGAATGAAGTTGATTCTCTATAGAATTGTTGTCTGAATCAGCAAATCGAATTCATCACCTATTATTTTGCATTCCATAGGTCCTCCCAAGAGAGCGCAGGAAGCATGATTATCATGAAGCTGTCAAGAACCGATACAAGCACCTCCTTGAAGTGAAGCGCATTGTGAGGTAACAATATCCACTTCAAATTCGTGTACCTACAGATCGTCACACTTTTGTTTGTAAACGATCCCAGCAGTTCTGAAAACACTTCTGTTTTTAGTTTGAACCAAACTCATCACTCCTTTTCCCGGCAAATTTCTTGGTTGGATATGCAGGCACAGGCACTTGCCTAAACCAATATACAAGGCCGGTATTCTAAGACGCACAGTGAATGAAGCAGAGAGAAGGAAAGAAGAAAGAAGAAGAGCACACAGTGCCCCTGGATCGAGTTCAACAGAGCCCTTACGCAAAAGAAGAATCATCAAAGAAGTTGAATGACAGCTTCCCAGAAATATAGCCATCCCTGCCCTCTCACGTCAATCCCACGAGCCTCTTATCCATTCTCATTCGATCACGGGGATGGGCCATCTTTCTCAAGAGTTAGCCTTTGAGTGAGAAGTTGCTTCACCTTAGAGACGAGAGGATGACGTTGCTCAAGCTCTCTCCGTCTTTAACAATTTTGGTAGAATATCACAGTCCATTGGTTGGAAGAGTGGCTGCTGCAGAGTATGCTCTCTAATAGTCAATTTCTGATTTATTGGCCAGTTATCAGGATATGATACGCAGGTTATTTGATTGTATCGTAAGTTTTGATCTTTAATTCAGTTGAGCAGGAAGTGGGGCGAATTTGGTTCCCTGCCTTGTGCATCAAGAAAAATGAGTTGTGCTTTTTATTTTTTTTGTGTAGAATTGGAGATGAAAAGATCGAGCCATCGATGCCCTAGTAGAAACTAGAACACCTTCAGTCCATTATATTACAGTTCCAGTAGAAATGAAGGGGCGTTAGGCCCTCTTGGTATTAACCAAGATGTCAGTTCCATGCGAGACGATGCATTATCATTTTTCCCTTGACCATCCTGAGATGCCTCAACTTAACTCATCCTTTACAGAGACGGAATTATACAGTAGGGCATATAGAGTCGCTAAGACGCCATATCGTTCATTCTTCGCCAAAACAAGCACGGCATGGCTGGGGTATGTGTTACGAATGCTGATCGAGAAGCAGTGAACATTCGACTCTTTAGGCACCTTCACTTTCCAATATGATCCCTGTAAATGCCGTCCTCAATTTAAAGGAAATTGAAGAAACCAACCTAGAAAGGATAGCCCTGAAGATACCAATACCGGTCTTGAATCAGGATCTTGGTTTCTCCTAGATATACGGTTTGATGCTCTCTTTGAAAATTCCTATGGACGACAGCCATCATCTCAGTTTCATTTCCCATTGTAATCTGGGTTTTCAGCCATATTCATCGGACCTGAAGAAACGAATTAGAAAGAATAGTTCGGTTGAAACAAAACAAGCTGCGGTAGTTTTTTAAACAGAGGAAAGAGGCAGCCCTAACTTCTCCGCCATTTCGACCACGGCCCCATTCCCTTGCTTCCTGCAATCCACAATAAAAATCTACACGAATTGGACTGGACGGCCATCGAGAATGGTTGCACTTATGTATATTTGACAGCGTCTTCGGCTTCTTCTCTAGAATAGCATATTTAAGGAAATAAACGAGATTACATAAGAAAGCTGGTATCCACAATGAGTTCAGAGGGTATCAAAATGTCACGGCAAGTGAGCGGACTTCAGTAATGGATCTACCTGACAGTAATACTACTCAGAGGAATTGTGCTGCCATGCAAATCTGCAAAATAAGAATCACGGCGAGAGGGCATAAAAAGATCATAGTACGAAGAGCATATGTCGCAATTTCAATGTTACATTTTAGAACCATGGTGAGTATTCAACGAACTATTCTCTCGCCCTCTGCTGAAGAACACATGCTTATCCACCAATGCAACCAGAGCTGCCGGCAGAAATCGTTGCTACAAGAGGATCTTGTGATTTTACAAGCAAATTTTGATCCAACTGAACGGCCATGTGTTTCTGGTGAATGAATGCATGGAGATTTCCTTGTTCAAAGTTGAATCTGCCCGTCTCACCTGATCATTAGCTGATTGGAATATGGTATTTCGGTTGTTGAATTCTCTGCTTATCTTGTGCCCACGCCATGGCAACCTTCCTAGCTATTTCTCTGCTAATTGCTAAGTAATGATCAACGAGCAATGCACTGAACTGGACTCTTCGCGTCATTTCTCTCTCTCCTACACAACTTCTCAGTGTAATCCATTTGAAGAATTTTAGGTTGGCATGGCTGACGTTACGTCCAATCAGCACCAACTCTCCCAAGTTTTTTATTTTCTCGACACCGACATATAAACCCTATGAAATCTGTTCATTTCCCTAAAGTCCCTTAAGATTGCCTGTTCCTCTTCCCACGCACTCTTTACTTCGTCCCCATATGACTTGTAATATCTGTTTGCATGTCAATTCGTCCCGGTTCTGTCTCGGCCGGCGTCTTTTGCCAGCCATCATTCGCCAAAGCAACCTCCTGAGGCTAACGCAGACTGGTCATGTTTGAGTTGCATGTTGTGTAGTTCCATGACGAAGTGAAATGCTAGACACGTAAAGACCCCTCTTTTAAGTAAAAAAAAAAAAATCTCTCTTCCAAGCAAAGCAGGATTGTCAAAGAATCCTCATTTATCCTTCACATTCTTGCTGGTTACTATCGATCTTTAGTTCTTCTGGGATGTTTTCCAGGCTAATGCACACATCATGAAACCTACGAAGCTAATGAGACGTGAATCAGAACTAAGCATGCATCCTCAAGAAGAAAAAAGGAAAAATCATCGTAGCTTTTAAACTCGACTTCGAGGTTAAATATCAACTACTAAGAAAAGCACCTGCTAAGATGTTCAATGGAGAACATGTTCCTTTGTTTGATGATGACCCACCTGCGTGATCATCGAATCTTGGATGTTACTAACGAAGACCCTTTATCGTCTTAAACTTGCTGAACTCATAGTGACGTGTAACAGATTAGAGCTGCAACTCGTTTAGGGTTTCAAATAAGGAATTTGCACCGGAGAAGGTTAGTTTTTACGGTTTCTAAGTTCATAAACCAAGACTTCGACCAAACTTTGATTACCTGAATCGCAGTTGGAGGAGGAACTGGAGCCCCCACACATGCGTACTTGCTTCGTCATGACCATCTACGTCGCTGTACCACGCATGTGCACTGAGTACGTCATGCGTATGCGGTACGCCTGCTCGTGCGGGCCGTCGACCCTCAACGGGGCGAGAGTGTATGCGCTGCTATGGCCTTTGCACTGAAGCTTGGTCAAGTTGATGGCCTTGGTCGCGTTGAACGACACTGCGCAGCACTCCGGAGGGCCTGACCCAAACTTCGAGCCGACCTTGCTCTGGCCAACCCAGTCCCATCCTGGGCAGTTGTAGTGCTCTTCGAAGCCCATCCCCTAGACATTCCGGCACGGCAAGCGGCGGTCAGCAAAGCCCTGCAAGAAGAGAAGCTATTTTGCGCATTAGTGATAGAATAGAATACCACGTACCAACAACCTATATAGAAACAAATCAATGAAAGAAGCGAGTTTTTAAAGTCCTAATGCCTAGGTGGAACATCCAATTTACAATCGAGTTATGGTTAAAGCGTTGCGCAATACCCAATTGACAATCGATCGATAATCTATGCTAACGTGAAATCAAATCAAATTCTTGTCATATCCTACTACAAATCTTTAATCACATATCACATTTGGATTAGAAAAACATGCGTTAGACACTGCAACGCCATTGCCGTAGGATTGCAGCCATACCATATGGAGTCTAAATTACTTAGATGAGTGGGTAGTCTGCAGAGCAGCTGAGGAACATGAAGGTGTTGTCAGGGGAGGCGGAGATGTAGGGCTGCACGAGGGCTCAACGGAGAAGCCATTGCCGCGGCGACCAAGGACAATAGAGTCGCAGGTTGAGAGGTGAGGGTTGCAGAGGGAGAGGGAACAGTAGGCATAGTCGATGTCGAGGACACGGTAGGACCCCAAGGAGTTGTGGAACGGGGACGTCATTGATGCCAAAGAGGAGGTCCTGGAATCCCAAGTGGCCGCAGCTGTGCTGGATAGAGAAGGGGTAGTCGACAGTGATGTTGCCACAGTAGGATCAGCACATGGGGACATGGAGGCTGGCCGAGTTCGGTGGGATTATTAGGACTGTGATGAGGAAGACGATGGCAGTGACCAGCATTTTGAGCTCAGCCATGTTAGCGTGAGAGTTAGCAGCAGGAACAGGGTGAAGACGATTTGGCGACGGGGGATACTTTGCTTGTGCGGTTGGAAATCGCTTTGAAAGAGGAAGAGTGAAGGTAAGCCGGGTTGGAGTTTTCGGTAATATTGAGGGTTGTTGGTTTGCCTTTCTTGCTTTATGAGTGCATCTTTAAATCACTTTGCTTTGCCTCTTTAACAGGCTCCTGTCCCTGCTTTTTAGCTTTGCCTCTTCTTACTTTTTTGAGTTTGCAGCAAGATTTCACCAATTACCCTTAATTTACAATTACTCGAGTTCGTTTATTCAATGTTTTGGTGCATCCGTGGCCAAGATAAATTTTTCTTAATTGATTACTTAACAAGTCAATGGTTCATTAAACAAAAACTCCGTGTTAAGCATTGGCTTCTTGACTTCGGCTAGGAGAAGTTCCCTTCCTACCAAACTACACAAGGACTGAGAATCTGCAACAAGGGTGACAGCACCTTATAGTTGAGCACAAACATACCTTGATCAACCACATATTACATCCCTAGCACACTATGCTCGACCTATTTCAGAAGTAAAACATCAGCAGCAACCACTTGTCTACTCACTCACGAAAAAGAATACGCAATGTAAAGGAGAGCCCAAGTCAATTCCCAAAAATACTGGCAACTATGATCTCATGGGCAGCTAGATAATGGTTCCTTCCCTGGACAGATAAATGCCTACCTTTGATTCAGTAGACTAAGCTCGAGATTCAATAGCAGGTGTTCATACATTAGCGATAAAGCACTCTCACAATTTGCTACGGACGGTCCGCTATCAATCATCTCATATCAAGCTTCAGTGTTTTGTCCTTTGGTGTACAGGTAAGCACCTTCCCAAGAGGTTACCCATCCTAGGAGTGCTCCCACTTGTGCACACTAACTTTGGCTAATTAAGTCAGTCGATTACGTAACATCCCTGAGTTAAGATATTACTCCAAAATTTTCTCCTTCCAATAAAAAAACTAACATGAAGTAGAGTGGCTAACATAATCACAACAAGTAGCTCTCCCCAAAAAGATCTTCCATCTATTTTCAATGTCTCTCTATACTTCAGGCCAAACCAATCAAAACTTTGTGGACCTTGACATCAAGCTGGGTCATTGAGACGTAAAAGAGCCCGCCCATTCTCCCTTTCCCTCTGGTTCTTTTGTCTCTCAGTATTTGACAATTATACCTGACTCTCGTTTGAGAGGAATACGGAAACCCTCGACAGAAAATGGAACCTCCGCAATATCTATTCCTCTTTGCCTGCATTTACAGAACATTTCAATGCGGAATTCTAATACCACCACGATATAGGTCAACGCAAAAATGATAAGGTGTACCTTCACTGCGATTCAGTGCTGTTTCTCTACCCTTCTTTGCCATCCTTTTTGTTGCCTCAGCTGTAATCAAGTTGACCCCAAACAAAAGATAAATCTTTAGAGTGAAAGCAAAATGGAGCCAAAAAAGAATACAATCCAGAGCATTGGAAGAACAAGGACAATTTTGCATGAAAAAAACTGTATATACTTTTATGTATCCTTTTCTTCTTAGCTCTCCTCCTCTTCCTTTCTGCCTGTGTTAGCTCTGTTTCATCCTTTATGTCACCTTTGCCAGCAAATACCTCCTCAGGTGCCAACATGGCTGCATCAGAGACTGCCAATGGTGCAATCTACTCCCAGAAACATGAAGAAATATGGTAAACCAAATGCAACTGATATACATCCATATTGCCCAAAAACAAATTAGTTACCTCCTCCATGGCAAGAGCAGGGACATTAGCTTGTATGGACATGTCTTCAATTATCTGCCAAGTCATCGGAAAATAGTTAATAACCAAAAGCTCAGCCATCAGCAATCTGTTTGATGGTGTGTTCCTGCACTTACAGGTTTAGGAGCAAAATGAAAGTGAGAAAGAGCATCCAACTTCAAAGAAACCTTCTTGAATAGCAAGCTAGCCTGATCAGAACAGAGTTGTAAGACTAAGCATATTATATTATATAAGCCATTAAATCGCATGACGTTTCAGATGGGGAACATAAAGAGCAGAGGTGATCATGAAAGCAGAGGCATCTAGAATTCCATGTAAGGAACAGGAATGGAACGAAAAGGTAAGGAACATGCCTCTTTTTTCAGCTCATCAGAAAAAGACAGTGGGGCAGAAGCCAAATTTGATCTCTGTGCATACTCTTCCTGCAAGGGAGAAAATTCTCAGGTAAGAATCAATGTATTGCATCAAGCAGAAAGAGTCCCCACAGTTTAGAATGATGTGAGAGAGGATATAGATGGGGAAAAAGTAATGAACCACATGCTAACCTCATAAATTTCAGCGAGCCCTCTCTTGCTTTTGTTCTCGTCCTGAAAAAGGCAAGAAAATTAAGTTGCATAATGCCCACCGCTACCAATTAAACAGCGATAAAAAACAAGTCTTACCAGTTGTTTAATTTCTCTTGGTGCTTTCGTTGGTAGACTAGGAGGCTTTTCCACATCATCAAAATGCCCCTATAGAAGATCATACGATAGCTTCTCGGGGTTAATTTGCTACAAACATAAGACTTTAAGTGCATTATATGAACAATAATGGAGAGCCAGAGATCTTCAATTAAATCCTAAGGTACAACAAAGAGCTTCAATAGGGTATTATAGATTTTAGTCCATATGCCCCAGAAGTTAAAATAGGAAACAAAAGGAAATCCTTACATTTCATAGTAAGATGTGAGGGACAGTGGATTATTAACTAATCTGACAAGAACAGCATATCTTAGAATCACCAGGCAATGTCATACCATACAGGTCAACCTTCCAGAGTCAGCAATTTTTGTCTATTCTAATTCTTGCACGTTTCCAATCTTTGAGGGCATTAAGTATGCATTTAAATGATGGCACTAATTCAGACTTTTTAAAAGGATTTTGCAAATTATAAGACACATTATTTTGTCAACTAAAAATGTGTTATTCATTATTTTCTATTTCTAGAAAAAAAATCTCTAAGTTGGCGTTGCCTTCTTTGTTAAAGAACGTGAGAGTAAACATTCTTCCAGTTCTGCATTCCATCAGCATCAATCGCAAAGCCAAGTATAAACTTTACCTCGCGAATCCTACCACGGATTAACTCTTCAAGAGAAGCTGTAACCTCTTCAGTGATTACAGGTGCAGGCCGAGCGTTGTGTTCAAAATCTAAATCCACTTCAAGGGCACTGTTCTTAGGTCTCTTTGCAGCAGTCACCTGCCATCATCATCACTATATAATTCAGATGCGAGTATTGCGCAATTTTTTCAAACCAATACAGAATGCCAATTCGCCAAAATTAAATGAATAAAATACAAAACATCACCTCTCCTTGCATTGTCCATGTTTTTGGCTCCAAATTGGACTTCTCCATCTGCTCAATTTTGGCTTTAAGGTCCAAGAGTTCCTTCTCATGGGTAGAAAGATTATGGTTTCCCTGCACAGAAGGGGATTTAGGTCCTGAGTTGTTTCAACTAACACATGAGCATCCAAAAGATAGTCCATCGCACAAGACACATATCTGAATACCTATACAAATGCACTTAGTCAGTGATTACCTCATTTCCATCTGCTCCATTTTCTTCTTCTTCATCTGTAGAATATCCTAATCCATCGCTTGACTTTGGTTTCCTTTGAGTGACTTTCTTCTTTTTAGCTCCAAAAAAGTCTTCATATCTAAATAATATCATATTACGCAAAAGAGGTCAATAAGAAAATGCCTCATAAAAGTTGATTGCCAGCCAAAGAACTCCAAGAAAAAGATATTACGTCCATAAGCATGGCGGAAGTCAGTTGTTAAACAGATTAAGCAATCATGGCATTCATGACTTCAAGAGAAAAAAGAGCCGGATGCAACTTGGATCACAGATAGGAAGGAAAGTCTTTTCTAATCTCTTTTGCTGATTGGGAAGAACATGAGGGAATGGGGATGGCCATAAGGTAGTACATAATTCAAACGATGCTCATGCATTTGTTATTGCAACAAAAATTAGAAGACTTACATCATTTGAAAGAAAGAAAGAAAGAAAGAAAGATGACAAAAATCTGCCTTCTGTCAACATTTCCATCAACATAATCAACCGTAAAGAAGTGATTGGGAAAGTCAAAAACATTACCTAATTCCCGGCTTGTCCTTGCCTTCATCATCCTCATCAAATTCGCCGAGCTGCAAAAAGATGTGTTTGCTAATATAAATATTACATCATGCGAAAATGAATCTAAATTACTGACAAGGAGTTAGATGAACTCACCTTTCAGGATTTCTAAAAGTAATTAGACATAAAAAAAAATGCAAGTAAAATTTCCACAAACATGAAGCAGAGTCATGATTTTCAAACTCAGCCAAAATTTGATTTTTATGTGATCACAATATTAGCATCCATCAGCCCATTCTCACCTCATCATCATCACCTTCTTCTTCTTCTTCCTCCTCCCCATCCTCCTCTTCTTCCTCATCGTCATCGGAGTCACTGGTCACCGCCTTCTTCTCCTTCTTATTCTTTTTGGTGGCATCTCCCAAACCATATTCTCTAGCCTCGTCTTTCTGCAAATATTCCTCCAATTCCTTAATCTTCAAGAATTTATCCTCAATCCCACCATCATTCCTTTCTTCTTCCCCCTCCTCACTCTCCCCACTTTCAACCGCTCTGCCTTCAACACCGTCTTCTTCACCCTCCTCCTCATCCTCCTCTTCATCACTATCACCATCCTCGTCAACCTCATCAAACCCATCCACCTCCATGCCCACACCGCCCAAGTCATCAACATTCCCATGTTCACTCACTTTAACATCCCCACCTCCTCCACGACCCTTCCCTTTCCCCTTCGTAGCCTCGCCGTCCCCGAACAGATTCGAAATTTCGTCTGGGTTCTTCTCGAACCGCCTCAATTCGCGTCGCAAAGTCGACAACAGGGGCTGCGATTGGAGATCGATCTGCTGCCAGATTTGTTCGGCGTCGAAGCCGTCGACCAGGAGCTGGTCGAACGGCGACTTGGGGGAGAAGGGTCTTAGAGAGGAGAAGAGGTGGAGGGAGGCGGCTCGCGTTTCTTGAGAAAGGGAGGGATTGGGAGCGAGCCATATTGGAGGGTCGGTCGATTTCAGGCGATGCAAGACTCGAAGGCCGGCTTCCTCTGTGTTCACCATGACTTTCTTTTCTCTCTTTCTCCTTTCCTCTCCCAGAAAGCGATGGAAAAGAAGAAGCCGAGAAAATTTTGGTGAAGGCCCGCAGAGTAGAATGCAGACAACGAGCGTTCCGTTAGGGGTTTTGGGTTTTAGAGGGCATGGTCTGAAGAAAGCGAAGCGGCGCCCCGGTGAAATTGCCCTCGCTTCTTGGTCTGGTCTGCCGCCATTTGGAGCATCGATCGTTAGAAAAGGAGAACGAGGACATACTTACGAATGCTAAGCCCCCCTTGATACTTCTATAAGTAAATAAAAAAATTAGAATTTTTTTTTTAAAATTTTGTACAGTTACTAAACATATTTTTTTTATACAAAAACTCTTCAGAAAATAAAAATATAAAATATTATTTTTGAACGGAAACTATTTCCTACGGGAAATGTTACCAAACGCACTGATACATGGCAATCGAAATAAAAAAAACAAATGAAATTATCAAATACTTTGGAGAAATTTTCAAAAAAGAACTCGAATTGCTTTCATTTTTTCAAATAAAGGCTTAAAGTTGACTTTATTTCAAATAATATCTTTATTGTCTCAAATAAAGGCTTAAAGTGTTTTCATTATCTCAAATAAGGGTCAAAAGTGACCATGATCGTTTCAAATAAAGGCCTCATCTCATTGGCCAGCTAAATATTCTAGCTAATCAGAGATATTTTTGTTAAAATACACTTTTAGCCAATTTTTTAGTTATATTAAATTAAAAATTCAAATAACAACCAAAAATTAAAAAAATAAATAAATAATGGGGGGCCCTCTCCCTACTCTAGCAAGGGCCAACAGGTCGTCGTCGAGGTGCTGTGATCGCACTGGCCATTGCTGCCACCCCACTGGTGTTGGGGCAGCAACTACACACAGGAGGGTAGCTCGTTCCCACTTGTGTTTTCTTCTTTCTTTTGTTTTTTTTTTTTTTTTTGGGTAAGGTTCTTTTGTTATTTTTTAGTTTTAGCTTTTTTTAAAAAAACTTAAAAAAGAATAAACAAATAAAAAATAATTAAATGACCAAAATGTCTCCATTAACTAGTGAGTCAAGCATTTTTCTCAAACTAAAAAGGTCATTTTAGGCCCTTATTCAAAATAATATCCATTTCAAGCCCTTATTTGAGATAACGAAGACATTTCATGCCCTTATTTGAAATAATTTCAACTTCATGCTTTTATTTAAAAAAAAATAAAGACACTTCTAATCTTTTTTAATACTTCGAGTTTTTCTTGTAGTTAAATTGTGAATTATGATTTTTTTTAATCCAAAAAGTTTCTAGAATTCAAAAGCCAAGAGAGCTTTTCATTATGTTTATTTTTAAATCCGAAAACAATTGAATAGTTCGAAAAGCACACCCAAAGATGAGTTCATTTTCCTTCCTTTCCAAATGTGAGTAAGAAATTGTAGGCAGGATCTATTTCACTTTCATTCCTATCTTCATCGTTTTGGGATTTCGAATTGGTTCTGATTCTTTGCAGACGCGATATTTGAAAAATGTTAAAAGAGCATGTTAGCCATTTTCGTGCTTTGGTAATTAATGAGTAGTTCTTCCATTCAAACTAGTGCCCCAGAGGCACTTTTATAGTTAACGCGACTTGTGATACAATGCGACCAATGAACTCTCGTTCACCAAGAAAGGCGCATGATATAAAGGCGACATATCCTAGAATTAAAATGGCGTCCGGTACATGTTACATTGTATGCTCGTGTTTGCTACGACGAAATAGAGACAGAACGAACATTTCCACGGAAACATGAGATGAGCGTGTGCACAGAAGGAGAGAAAGACAATTCTTTCTTTCTATTTCTTTCAGACAGCCGCAAGTTCTAGACCTTTTGACATATTATTGCCGGGGATTACAGAAAGCTATATGTTGATCAAATTTTTCCTGCTTATTTTCTACTTCCAAAACTGAATGAATTGAGTAACTCTGCTATAACCTGTGTATTATCTCAGAAGAAACTGTCACTCTAGTCTCCTGCGCCACTGCTTACTCCGATGGAGAAACACCGGACAGCCTGAAATACGTCTGCCTCGTGTCCAAGCATTTCATCCATGTCGCCTCGAACCTTGATACGACTGAGGGAACCATCTCGCCAACAGGCTGTGTTTCAGCTTTACCACCAAGGCGAAAACCCCATAGCATGGGAAGTGCATTAGTGCCACGGAGAAGTACCTTCAAATGCCATAAAGGAGTCGTCAAGGCTATTTGCTAAAGAAAGCCAAACTACTAGGGAACTTGCTTTGTTTTCTTTACAGCTAACAATTTCCGTCAGGAATAGCCAGTGTTCGGTGCAACGTAGTAGGTCGTGGTCATAATAGCTTTCTATGTGAATTGAGCCTTACAATCATTTGTGGAATCGACTAAGGCTGTTCGATACTATTAGATACACATTAAAGTACTGCAAGTTCGAAAATAAAGCCGGGTCTCCAACTGAACCATCCAGGTGTCCAAATCTGTCTCAGTTTGCAAGTGTAGTTAAAAAGAAAGTAATTCGAATGGGGAAGATTAAGGGGAGTTGCATTGTTCATCTCCCATGCATAGTAAACGTTATAGGACGAGCTGTCCAACATAATGTCGGAAGGTCTACATACCATAAAGGAGCATAAGGAGATGACAAGTCGAGGAATGGATACGGCCACCTGTGAAGCAGTAGGCAATCCAGCGTCATGATAAGCATAGATCATAATGAATCGATGATGCAGTAGAAAAAATTACAGAAGGTTACCAGATGGTGAAGCAAGCATGGACAACCCACTGGAAAATGACATAAATGGTCGTCCACAAGAAGAAGTATGCAATCCGAAAGAGAGGAAACCGCTGCAAGGGAAGAGCTCCAGGAATCAGAACACAGGGTATCTGACGTTAAAAGAGAGAGGGAAATTAATGCTAGCGAGCTACTTGCTTACCAAGCAATTCAAAGCTGTGTCTCCAAGAAGTAAAACAACGTTGATGGTATGCATGTTTATGTCCAACTGCAAGTAAAAGGTCAGATGAATAGGTTAGATGAGTAGCAGAAACCAGACAGGTCAATGGGAAGGACTCGAGATTCTTCAAGCAATTTTGTTTTAAATACAAGCTTAAGACTGACTGAATTTCCATCAGACAATCGTGCCAATTATAAAGAAACGCACTTCTGTGCTGAGTTCACATGGAAGAGAGCAGTTGTACATTCTCCCATTTGTATGAACGACTAGTGGATAATTGTCTATCAAGGAATCTTTCACCACATAATAATTTGATTTTATGTGCTAAAAAAGATCTAGGCAATGTTCTGTTACTTACAAATCTCAGTCTATAATTGTTGACGGCAAGAAACGGGACAATTATGAACCAGAAGACGCTATCAGTGAGCATGACTGCACCGGCATTCATCTGTCATTTACAAGGGGAGAACAATGTCAATGTCCTGACCTCTCATCAAAGCTGAAGAGATAATGATTACATATTCAATACATACCTGGAAAATTATTTGGAAGGAATAGCCAAAAATCCCCGCAGTTTCACGAACGGCTTGACTAGGTGGAGCAGAGCTTTTGTTGCTGCTAGTTATGCCAGAAGAATCCCTGAGTCTAGGAGCCGCAAAATTTGCTTTCTCTGAATCTATCTCTGTGCTGTCAAATTTGTGGCCGTACCTGTAACATCCGTATGCGGAGAGCATCGAACCAAGCTGGTGCAGGCCCACAAAGTAGTCATGTTAGATATATAGAGGAAAATGAGAGTGTAGTGACTAGTGGAAACATAGAAGGAAAGAAGCAAAATGAAGGACTCGATCATAATGTTTCAGCAGAGCTGCATAAGACATACCCCGAAATAGATGGTGACTAACGTAGAAGTCCACCTGTTCAGAGAGAAATTTTATTCTGTCAAACCTCAGACGAAGTGATGGAACAGTCTAGACCTTTTACGTAGCTAGTAACAACGAAGTGCTTCAGGTGAAATTAAGTAATAAAGCCTCATGTTCCGGCGAGAGCAACTTGCTAAAGGAGGAGAGATCCATCATTCAGGTATACATCATTATAAGGAAAAACGAAAACCCTGCTTCCCCTCGTTATCATCGAGTTAATGTTGTCAGCACTTCAATCAGGGAGCCCTTAACTCCTTACTGTGTCGAACCAATAAAATCATTTAGAACCCAAAAGCTCCATAATTAAACTTTCCGAGTGATCCCGTGTAATGCAAATGCAGTTTTCCAATGTAGGGCAATCTAGGAAATTCAGTAAATGAAATTGATACTTGATTGCAACAAAATTCTATGAACTGCTAAATGACATGCTTGGATAGCAAACTATTATCTGAACCCCCGAATCTATACACACCCTAACTGAGATGATAATGGATTGGGAAAAACTAATTATGCAAGAGAGAGGAAGCGGAGGACTTACTGGGTGTAATAGTAGTATATGCTCGCGCCGTCCACGAGAGCATTCACACATGACATTCCCAAGACCAAGAAGAAGGCAATGACTCTTAAAGCCAGAAGCCAAGCCGGGTGGATTCCTTTCAGACATGGAGTCCAGGTCTCGTCGTTATACAGAACACCTGCAGCCTCTCGATTGGTTTCTCGGCTGCCATCGCCACTGCTACGGCTGCTAAAAGCTTCGTACTTCCTCGCAAGCATCAATGCAAAACACAACGATACTAATACCCAGATCGCACAGAGCAAGACCCTCCAGTTGAGCCAGTAACCCACGGCGGTCGTGGGACCACTCGGCATGGCTGGCTTCCAGGAATTATCTGAGGATCCTGTTAGGGAACCCATTTCATTATCCTTGATTTCCCAAATATTTGCTTGGTTCAGCGACCTCAAAAATGGACCGTTTCACCTCCAAATTCTCAATCTCGACAGGGAAATAAAAGGGCAAAGAAGATGACGAGACGGGGGGAAATGGAAAGGCACTAATGGTAGCTTAACAAATGCGGGATAAGAGAACGACCCACCCAACTACGATTTCATTGAAGCAATCGTAGCAAACTCTTCCGGTTCGTTTTCCTTATTCGCTTTCAAGGATCAAAAGTACGAACAATCCTAATGCAACCATATGCGAGGTCCGTTGATAAAACGGATTGACATCCGAAGACTGGAACGAGATGTGGGCTCGCAGAGAAGTTCAAAAATCACATTCGCAAAAGCTTGGGGGGGCTTTTTTGGCACAGAGAAGATGGAACGTACGATGAGATTGAAAAAGCAGAAGCCAAATTCTAAGCTAAGGAAAGGACGATACTCGCAAGGAAAAGCAAGACATATGTGGTGATGGGTGAGAGGAGAGGCTACGCGTTGAGGGTAAGGCGGTGACTAGTGAACTTTTAGCGCAAGCTTCCCCTTTTCTTACCAGGTAAGATACCGTAAACTACAATACTATGCTGCTCCTCAGTCGCAATCTTAGGACAACCATGCAAATGTGAAGTCCTCCCCATTCCCAACATGCATTCTGCGTCGGCTTTCCCTTTGTTTTCTCGTGTCTCTTTTCAAGCTTGCAATTTTATGTCCCCTCCTTTTCTGACGTGAAGCCTCGAGAAAGAGAAGGCGACAAGAAGACAGAGATGGGGGCGCTCGCAGTGCAAACCCTTCTTCAGCCTTTTTTTTCCTCTGAGGGGAGTGGCTAATCAACAAGCCAGTGTTAAAAGGCGCGGACAAAATCATGTGGACCTTCGGCGAGTGCCATAATTCGTCAATCAAGCACCTAGGAACTGTACCAGCTTAGGCCGGCTGGCAGAGAAGCTCAAATCTTTCGTCTTCTTCTACTCTCCGTAGGTTCTCTCGAGGCATCACCAACTGCGTTGAAACTGAAGCGTTCATGGCGCTGATGGCATCTAGCTTTCCTCTGTGATGGACCATTTTCTTTTCGCCCGATGCGTGAGAAAGAGAATTTGCAGGACGCTTTTTCTTCTTCCTTGTGTTTCCATCGTGGGCTTGAACTGGGGAAGCTGGAGCCTTTAACCTCCCGGCCCATGCTAAAGATGATGCAGTACCCAATAGATGCGCACAACAATGGCAATGTTCGATTTCATGGAGGACTTAATTCTCGACTTCCGAACAGATTTCCACCACCCATCTTCTGGATTTGAGTCGGTCGACTCGCCAAGACGAGCCGAATGTATCGGGGCCGATGCATTCGGTGGGTCCTTTCGCGAGATCTGCGTGGTTCGGCGGCTCACATACATGCAATCAGCTAATAAAAATCGAGTGCGTGGGAGGGGAGCATCGTTCGGAGAGGACATTCATATATTTCTCGGGGCCGAGAAAGAGGAACTTTGATCGACAGGGACAAAGGGTCTTCCTTTCATTTATGAAGACACTAAATTTTGACCCGGAAAACAAACCTCCATTCTAGCAAAAGGATGATCGCACTTTTTAAGGTTGAAACTAACGTGAAGTTGAAGCATATTTCAAGCCCACAAAGTCAGGCGGAGAAACGGCTTGCTTTTGAAAAAGTTGGGCAACCGAAATCAGCTCGGCTGTCTACGTAACACTAATGAATATCAAAAGGTCAGAAAAAAAAAATTCAAGATTAGACTAGAGAGAGAGAGAGTATCTGTAGTGCCTCTCGCGCACTTGTTGACCATACTCAATAAGAAATTGTTCCGATTTTCGAAGTACTAATTTCACATTACACAAGCAAATCATCGCACTGTTGCGATCTCAGAAAACCACCGATAGACACCACGGTGGTGCGGGAAACCGTGGTCGAACGCGGTTGCTGGAAGAAGCGAGAATGCGAAAGCAGCTGAGTAGTTTTCTCCATGGATGTTCTGGAGTGAACACGAGAAGAAGCGGATTCGAGTTTTATAGGGAAAGAAAGATTTTCTCAGCATGACTGCGAATCCGAAGCGCATTCCGTAATGGGTATCGACGGCAGCAAAAAGCTTATGACGTGCGCGCTTCACCGGTCGCTCGTGCATCATCTCCACATCTAATGGCATCAAAACGCTGACCCGAAAGCGCGCGCGCACGAAGACGGAGAAGACACAGAGAGAGAAAGAGAGAGAGAGAGACTCACCGGCCATGTTGTTCGGTCTCCGTCGCGGCAACTCGGGCTCAACTCATCGACCGATGGAGCAAAAGACCGACCCGATGAAGAATTTCCGAAGGTCGAAGCTCCGAATTATAGGCAGGCGAGAGAACGGGGAGCAAAAGACCTTTTTCAGCTGGAATTCGGAGAGACCCCCGGGGGGTCAAGTTCTTTAGTCTTTCCGGGGTGCAGAGTGCATGACGGGGTTTCGTACGTTCAAGTCGTTGGCGCTCACGCTTTTGGTGATGGGGGCCTCAAGATCGCAAAAAAAAAAAAATTAGATGCCTGTGATGCAACCCCCCACGACTACCTGTCGTCGAAAATTTTAGCACGCGAGGCGAGTCGACCGCAGGGCGAGAGATTTCGAGATTCGAATGCGAAGCCGACGGTGGTTTCACATCCGTTGATCGGTTGCCCCACGTCGGTCATGTGACCGGTACATAAGATCGATTTTTGGTAAGGTGGGGGGGAGCTGAACAGAGTTTTCGCTTTCTTTTCTCTTTTTTTTTTTTTTCCCTTGGCTCCCTGTTTAATTGGTTTTAAGACAGCATAGTAATTGTGAATAAGGTGGTGGTTCGTTCTGACAGAGACGGTTTATGTAGGAAGAGTGGGGAAGTTGGCAAATTCGCATATCCACGGCTCCGGGTCTTCGAGTTTTAACTCATGGCACCTAAATTCTTGTCTCGTTTCAAGTCTTTCAACTGTACACACCAACTTCGACCAAAAAAAATGTACACATCATTCTAGCCCCCACAGAACAAGAAAATTGCACTTGACCGAATTGAATCTTTGTTGGGGAACACCACGTTCGAGCCACAAATCCCCCATGCACAAGCATGATATATATACCCTCAAGAACCGATCGGATCTGTGCCACCTCGATAGTAATCAGATGATAACAACGAGAATCGGCGACTTTTTGTCCACACGCCTCGTGACGGCGACACCGTCATTTTCGAGCGGTATGCTTTTGCATCTGCTGGTGCCGGTTTCACGACCCTTTGGAATTTAGGCCACGTCAGGAATTGTAACCTGAATAACAGTTCCGAATGAGATCTGCCATGTGCTCAATTTAGTTTCGGAGATTTGCATAATCCTGAACTTTAGCTCCTCGTCCAAGGAAAAGGGTTGTCGGCTTTTTTTAGCTTTCGTCATACGTTTCGGTCGAATCTTTCGGGCAGCCTAACGACGCCAATGTCCATTTCTCACTTTCCTAAACTCTAGCATTGCGCTGGCGCTCCTACCCAGCCATCCATGAGGCCCCCAAGTAGACAATAACGCAGAAGATGAATGATCAAACCCCCACAAGAACTGCTGCGTAAGCCCAAAACAGAGTTCCCTGGCAAGTCACTGTACATAGCTTGAAAACAGCAGTTACTGATCAACCGTCGTAAGAACAGCCATGCAAAGCAGCCAGGGAGGTTCGCCCCCCATCAAAAACCTGCGCTAGATCCCTACAGACTCAGAAGGAAGAGTCACCTTCTTCCTGGCTTTTCGCCCTCTGTCAAAAAAAAAGGGGGGACAAAAAAAAACAGTGACCGTCATCCTTATCTTCTGCTAGTCATCTTCTTCCACTTATCCTTGAGATCAGTTGCCGTACGAGTTGGTCCAAAAACACGAGAGCCGTATTCCAGAATCTCCCTCCAAGGAATATTCTTGGTCGACCATGCTTGCACTCCTTCTTGCAGCAGCACCGGATACGCGCATGGGATAAATTCAGGGAACCGCGAGACCAATCACATCCCGTCATCTTTAGCTCGTCAAAAGCATATTTTACCTCGTCAATCAGACAGAGCTGCCAATCACTGAACGACCATATCACAGAGGAGCAACTTAGCTCATTCCATCATAGTTTGCTGGAGGCTGTGGTTCCATTAATTTGAAATGGCGTCCTAGAGTTCTCGAGATAATATATCCAGGTGAATATAAATCCTAGCGTCCGAAAATTTGAGCGGGGGTAATTCCAGGGATTCCAACGGTTCAGTTCAACTCCGATGTGAGCAGCTCAACCAAACTTAAGAGGGTAATTCCAAGGATTCCTACGGTTCAATCCAATTCCATGTGAGCAACTGAACCAAATCGAGTCGTGACCCAAACTACAATCCTAACCAAACCTCAATTTGGATTTTCGATTTTCTGAAATAAAGAAGAGAAACGAATATTATATTCCGAAGCGATTTGGAGAAGGGTGAGAAAGAAAAGAGATTTTTAACCCCCGTGTTCGATTTTTCTTGAGAATTTCGATTACAGTTTGATTAACCAAACCTAAAATGTACAAAATTTCGATTTGGTTTGATTTCGGTTTTGATTTTTCGATCCAATTCTGACACCTTTGTCTGAAAGGTAGGGTGGGAGTTGCGAGGATTAATCCTTTCACCTGAAAACTTAACCAATTACTAGAATGACCGCGAGCGTCGCCAAGAACAAATTGATAATCCAAAGACACGTGAACAAAATAAACGGTAAGGTTATTGAATCGCGTGATAAGCACAAAACTAATGATATTTATAACCCAACCTTTTACTCCTTCCCTATATATATGCTTTGAACAGGACCGAGATGGTTGATATGGACAAGCAAAGGAAAAGCAACACGCGAGGCCGCTCCACATTGCCGAGCCAGCGGGGCAGCAGGCGGCGCCTTGCGTTTTCGGTAGAATGTCATGTCATCTCGCACCCGCTGCACCGAGCCATGATGATGCCGTGTACTCTTCCAGTGGAACCGCAAGGCTAGTCAGGGCTTCTGCTTCAGAGAGAACTCAGATAGTCTCGTATCATGGTCAAGATAGGATTTGCGAACGAAGCGCCCTCTAGCCTCTCGTAGAATATACCATCCATCCGGGCCTGAACGCCTTCGGAAAACGTCAATTCTCGAAGCATTTCCTTCAACGCAGCGTCGACCCCGACAAGAGAGCCTCCTATCCCACTCAATATTTCAGGAAGCGAAGTAGATGGCCTCGACAGCTCGACAAGGGTGACCTGCCTCGAGAAGATGAATGATCAAACTTACTCGGCTACAAAACAAATTTCTGCTTGTTCTTTAGATTTCCATAAAAAATCAGTGATGTTCGGGAAAAAAATATGATTTTGAGATCATCAGTGAGCCTTTTCTAAGCGCAAAAGGAAAACCATCACTGACTGTCGACCTACTTTATTAGTTTGAGGTATGTTGGCCTTCTCTTTCGCAATCGCAACAGCCCGAGAAAATCCGCCGATTGCATCAACCAAACCTCGTGAAGCAGCATCATTGCCTGTCCATACTCTTCCTTGTGCAACCTCCTCCATCTCATCAACCTGTGGGAAGATATAACAATTACAATTCCATTAAGTAGCCGGTGTATATCAGGCAGGCTCTATAGATGAAACCCAAATGTTGATTCCATACCGGCATGGATCGCGAGAAAGCCGCCTTATCGCGAAACATTTTGTATGCATTATTTGCCATCTTGGCAAATAGCTCTGCTTCATCTGGCCTTCAATCATTTACAAACAATCCAGAAAAAGTGCAGGAGAAACAGTTACGATGGAACGCGTCACCACATGAAATCCAAGAGCAGCACTCAAAAGTCGCAATACAGTTATCAAGATATCCTAATTTACACTTCAAAGTACCGGGCGACAATGCCTCTCACCTAAAAGGTCGTTGCTCAGCCGCAAGGAGCTCCGCATATTTTCCCCTTGATATGATCTCCTTATTGAAGCCTATTTTCTCGTACAGATTCTCCAGGTTAAGCTTCCCTGAAAGGAGAAAAATGGCACGCTCAACCCCTTTAGAACCTTCATGAAGCTACAAAAATCCAAATGAAAAGAGGTAGCATAACTGTCGCAAAGCATGAGACTACAAAGAGATACTAGGTTCACCTGAAACAACTCCAATAGAGCCAGTTAAGGTAAGACTTTCTGCAACAATGGTTGGTGTTCCCATTGCCATGTAATATCCTCCACTGGCTGCTACATCAACCATTGATGCAATAACAGGCTTTGATGCAGCCAATAGCCTAATCTCCCTCCACATTCTGCTCATCATAAGCATCATGAAACACCCAATTAAGCTACAATTAGAAAAGAAAGCAGAAGGAAAGAGTAAAACGTTCAATATGACAGTTAAAGATGAGATTTTTCGCTGCATGGAAATGACGGGCAATCGCTTAGGGCAAGACTTTACTACTTCCAAATGCATCTTATGAGCTATCCCACCAGCTTCAAATTTCAACTACATAAGTAGGGACACTACAGAGATGAGTAGTTTCTCAATCATATGGTGCAACGTCGACCATGTCAAAAGTGCATGACTTTCCACTGACAATTACTCTGATTCCAGATAGAGAAGAAGAGCTTTTACATGCCACAACTATAAAACTTCCTCGGCAAAAAATTATTTTGAAACATCCTATTAAAAGGGATAAGTGCAGAAACTAGAGTTCATTTTGACTGGTAGTCAACGACAACACAAGCTCTTTTCCAATTAGGTCTTAAACTCACTGATGATGGAATCAAGGCATTGGATATTATACATGCCAAATGACCAAAGCATTCTATGTTGGTGCCACGAAGGAATTTCGGAACTAAAAATGAAGTGACAACAAGCTAAAGACCAGATTAGGGCATTTTGTAAGATCTTAAGTCCTCAATTGATTGAAAAGAAAAATTAAGTACTTGATTGACCAGGGGCTAAAACTTTTAAGTCTCATTTATCCCCCAACTAAACTATAAACACCACAGTGATAGCAAGATATTATGATGACTGATTACAACCACATCCGTAGAAAACTGAGACATTATAGCTTGATTTCTCGCTAATATATGCTTTTACGTTTAAGTATCGAATGTGGCTCACGAGAAAAGACAGTTGAACAATGTTCAAGTGATATATAGCAGCAACTTACAAGTCTGAGGCTAGAGCATCACCACCAGGACTGTCGATTCGGATGATAGCGGCTTTAAATTTTTTTGACTCTACACAAAGGAAAGATATAATGCTTAAGGACACATGAGATGAAAAAGAAGACGCAATAAATGATCATTCTCAGTGTGCCATAAACGAAAAGGAAATAGTAACAATATGGGAACACTTTGAGATGGGCTATCAGGCTATGCTTTGGAGGGAGACCATTTGAATTGGCTTTTTTATCTAAAAGATTGACCATTTCTTATTTCCTAAATGCATGTGGACTAATGAAGGGAACAATACAGTTCACCCCTAAATTGCTTGCATCCACCTCCACTTACTCAAAGTTTACTAGAATTATTGAAGCAGGAAAAAATGAAAAGACAAAATTATATAATCAGCTGATCCATGAAGGCATTTTTGTAATATTCCGATTTCCGAGGTTTGTAGAATAATAAAAACATTTCATCAGCAGAATTAGAGTTTGATGTGATAATGGTTCAAGAGATGCTAAAACTTTAATTATATGTCATTTGATGCACAAAAGCATCAGGACAGATTTGGTCACTCTTTGCAGGAAAGCTGCAAAACATAGCATGAGATGGCAATACTAAAGATTCAGCATAAAAGAAATACAGTGACTACACTAGACATTTTTATCTTCTTCATAAGTTGCTCCAGCTTATTATTAAAACACCACTTCATAACCAAGCAAACAGAACGCCACTTCATAACCATAACTATGGAAGTGACAACCACAGAGCTTTGGCAAAACACTGCACCGAAAAAGCAAATGCCACCCAGTATGCTTATTGCTGTTTTCTGAGCTAGCAAAGAAATCTTACCTCTTACAACCCGAATTTTTTCAATGATTTGCTCTGCTATTATACCAGAAGAACTGGGAAGGCTCGTCGGACTTTTCACGCGAGTTATAGCACCAGAGGCTCGTATTACAGCTATTAAGTCCTTACCACCGGATAACCCAAGGGTCCACTTGCTAGCTCTTGAGTACCTCCTGTAGTACCACAAGAAAAGAACCATTAACATGAGACGGTAACATTTAATTTCTGAATTTCTTATTCTTTTGTTCCCAGTTCGGCGGGGGAAAGAACACTTGTTTCTGAAACATGACATCCCTTTTAAAACCATAGTTGTGTACATGCTAGAAAACTTCAGATCACATGGGACCCTTAACAAGGGAAACATGCTTCTAACTACACACCGAACGAGATTTCCTTGTGGACTACCTATAGTCAACCAATGGAAGATTCTTATCCGTCTTCATTCCAAGTTTTTCTTTCAGCATTGTTATCACCTGCAACATACGCATTAGTGAAAATAATCTAAGATGAGACAGGAATTCTGCCCTATCACTAAATGAGATAAGAATATGAGGAGACAGGGACAATGAAGACAAACACTAGGACGCCGAGTAGCTACCTACTAGTAAGATTTGTATGCCAGCAAGTTGCTTGTGATTACATAAAACTAATTTATGGAAGCAAAAGGAAGAAGAATGATATTTCTTAAGAGCTATTTTTACACCTTTTCTTTTGACAAACAACAGGCATCTGACCACCATGAATAATCATAGAAACACGTATTCACAGACGCAAGGATGGAATGATAATAGAAACTCATTAACAGTATATATGCCTTGGCAGATCTTACTTAATGCTTTGTTCTCAGCAATTCAACACATTAAGAGCAGAGTTAAGCACCTCATCATCATAGCGTATGTCAGTTATGAAGCCCTCTTTTTTCAGCTGTTCCACTTGAAAAACTCCTTCGTTTATGAATTTCTCAATATCTTCTTTTTTCTTCCCTGTTCAAAACAGAAGAGCATCAGAAATGTTTCACAAGTACATATTGGAAGATCAAGCCCGTACGATGTTATAGCTGCAACACCTTTTGTTGAAGAAACTTCATCTATCCAACTGCCATATATATTATCCAGTATGGTCGTCAACATCTCACAATTTTCTTCAGACATGGATTTTCGCGTGAGTTGATCTCCAGCACTTTTATATTTACCAATCCTTTCAACTTGTGGTTCAATCCCCACTTTCTCCAATACACCTGAGAGAGAGAGAGAGAGAGAGAGAGAGAGAGACTAAGCTACCAGAAGAAAGCATGATCCAAGCGTTTAAAGAAAGAGCCAGGCAAAGTCACTTTTAGATTCCTATTTAAATTTTTTTATTGCAGCATACAGCTGCAAGTCCGACCCCAACTGGTTTGGGAAAAATGTGATGTTCAAGTTGATGTTGATGTTGATACAGATGCAAGTCATCCACTAATTACAATCATATAAACGGAAAACATGCATGCCTCATGCTTCTTGATGTATGCTTGTCTTCTCAAGATTCCAAGACAAAACAACCGAAAGACGGAATTGACAAAAGGATTTTGCTGAGAACTTCAAGCATCAAATATAGCAAATATTCACATATAATTTCATCCCCCTACCCACTCCCCCCAACCTCATCAAAAGAAGAGAAGGAAGAACAATTACAATAACAAGTATCAAGGAACTTGCAGGATTCTGGGCATGTCATGACCCTCCCCTTTCAAAAAAAGCAATGAAATAATTGTTGGCAACTGGAGGAAAAGAAAAAGTACAGGAATCCTAATAGCATCGAAGCATACAAGCCTGAGAAATAAGCATCCAAGATACAATTTTCAGTCAGCTGCCAGATAAAGCACAGTAAAGTTTAAAGGTCTTGGAGAATCAATTTACCTCTAAAGAAGGAACCTTGAACAGTCAGACCATACAAAGAAAAATAAGCACTTGGAGGGGCATATAACTCTTCACAGGCACAAGCAAGGTAATACTCTTTTTCTCGACATGTAGGGACATACCCCACAATGAACTTACCTATAATATCAGAATAAAGCTATATCATAAACAAAGTAAAGAACAACAGTTAGTATATGACTGACAGTAGGAAATATCTTAAAGGCAAAAACCATAAGGGCAAGTACAACGGCGGTATGCTTCAGTTTAAATGAACCTAGCATCCCCTCATATTCTGTGAGAGTAAATTCTGACTGCAGGAACAAACCCAGTGTTGCTATCCCAAAGACTCCCTCATTTTCAAAGTATAACAACACATTAAAGTAAACTCATACATTAAGTGACTCTTAATAAGTTTACGCCACCAGTTGCAAACTCACATTATTAAGCAACTCTTCATAAGCTTGTCAAAATACTTCTTGAAGAAATACCGTAGAATAAACCATGGTGGCTTAATCAAATTTAAGCACTTCAATTTACCGAGTTTAAGGAGAAAACACCAAAAGCACATGGTAACCAGGTTGTTTTGTATGGCATATTGCCTGCATGCACATACCATCTGTCTAACAAGCATGGGGGTTCTAGCAACAGCTAGCCACTTTCTAAAATATGTATATCTACCGAAATTCAAGAAGCTCATTCTTTACCTGATTTCTTGAAATTCAGGATGTGTCTCCGAATTTCTTGGACTTTACCCCATCCGCAGTTCAATGAGTCAATATGGAGGTAAATACCAGAGATACGAGGATCATATGCTGCTTTTACAAAATTCTCGCATATTTGAGGAAGGGAGAGTCCTGAAGAGAAACGGCTCTTTAGCTGATCAGATATCTGAACATTAAAGAAAACACAAGAAGTTCCAACTCCAATGAGAGGTAAACATGATGAGTCAGATAATGAACTCATATAACATGATCTTAAGCAATTTGGTGGAGATACTATATATGCATTTTTACTTTGACATAATGTTACAGGCAGGGCCAGAGGTATCGAATGCACAGTCTTTTTCGCTGCATTTGTATGCCATTGTTAATTATTTTAACCTACCCTCTTGTGAGACAAATAAGAAACACAACATCAATATAAGCAAAGGGTTTTGATTCACACTCTCAGTAGTGTGGTCTCAAGCAATTGACTTTACATTGAAAAACACAAGTAAAACTAGAGACAAATTTTAGCTTTTGCAAAAGAAAGAAACTTCTCATTATCAGAAAACCACTTCTCACTGGTCCTCTATCATGCATATTGTAACTCGTAAGTAAACAGATCGTTAACATGTCTCACTCCTCTTGCTGTATCTATAAGTAGTTGTCAAAATCTGAAGATGAAACAACCGTATTCAGAGGACCGAGAGGGAAGCAGCGTTTTCAATGCCATTCCAAAGATATTGGAACATCGCAAATCGCCTTCATAAATCATGATAGTACCTCAAAACTGACATCTGAATTACCGTAAAGCCGACCTCTAACATGGCAAAACACCCAATTTTTTCTTCTTTTTTCAACGACGAGGAAGCTACACCTAAATATCCAGCTACACCCAATAGGTATATGCCAAAGCCCGTATTTACGGCAAGATCTTATGTCATGTGCTGAAAGGGTTTAAGTGCTCAAACCCAAATGAATAATAGAGAGATGAAGTACTCTTCTCAAACTTAAAAAGTATTGTTCGTCAAATGACCGAACCTGGCCACGCAATTTCATAGTCAAGACACTGCCTTTTCTCACACGCTCCCAAGGGAAAGCAACGAGCATTTTGAGCTTGACCCCGAATTTCTTCCACACCCCAAACTCCTCAAACTCGAACTCCCCGCTGGGGTAGTCCCCGCCTTTTTTGGCGTGCGATTCTTGTTCTTTCGTTTCTTGCTCTTTTTCTGGTTTCTGAGTCTCGGTCGCCGACACGGAATCATCGAACGCTCTAATGGATAAGCTCCTGTGATGGGTGACCGGGGCAATGAAATTCAAACAATGGGTGAAAGAAAGATGGTTTCTTGGAAGTGAAGAAGTGGTGTCGAGGAGAGAGACGGATTTCGAATGGAGAGGGGAGAGAAGGGGGGAGAGATGGAGGTGATTGTGAAGAGGAAGACATGGAGCGTGAGTTTTAGATAGGTGGAGGATTGCAGAGAAGCTACTGCGGTGGGTCTGGACGGTGGAGGTTATTTGCGACGTGTGAAGAAGCTTTGACATCTCTCTCTCTCTCTCTCTCTGTGCGAGTCTCGTGTGTTCTGTTTTCGTAGTCGAAATCGCTAAGAATGGCGGAGGGAAAGGCAAGAGGCAAGAGGAAGGGGGTGCGACAAGGCAGACTTTGCGCCACGTCATCCTTAAAAGGTCACTGACGTGTCATATCCACATCCTTACGTGCAAAAAAGGCATCGAATCAAAGTGAAAGTCCTGGGTAAATAACCGTCAAAATTGGAGTCCCAAGCTCCTAATTACTCTCTTTCGCTGACTTTCCTTCGCTTACCATTGTTCTTATAAAAGGATATGCGAGTTGGAACCTTAGGCTAAACCATCTTTCCATGTAAACAGAGTGATCCTAGAGCATCAATGCCCTGTCAAATCTTCTTCCTTATTGCAAAATATGCGTATCTTTGACCATGTCTGTCCAAACACAGGAAAAAAGAAACTGAAGAAAGGAAACGAAAGCTCAAATTCCACTAGAGGAAGTTGATCTATACAACTGGATGTTGCTACTTCGCTATACAGTTCCTACCATGAGAATGGTTTACAAGAAATTCAATCGGAGCAAAGACTCGCTTCAATGTCAGGTCTGACTCCAGAACAGACTCTGAGATATCAGAAAGCGTCGGAGTCATCCCCCAAAGTGGAGAGTAAGAACGGCGCGATAGCCACGTTGAACGTCGGCGACTTTACCTTGTCCACGTGTTTCATCTCAAAGTCACCTTCCTGCCGTGCAGAAATGGAAAAAATTCGGATGAGGTTCATTCTTTTGTGCCTTGGACTGACAAAATGGATACTATGCTACACAAACGTTCGCGAACCACAACACAGATTGGAGACAACAGTGACCACGACCACCTTATGTGAAAACTCCTTCTGATAAAACCGTGGATTCTTGTATAAACATCATTTCCACCAGTAAACATCTTAGTTGAATCACTTACTTTTGGGCCAATTTTTCGACATCCAACGTCACTTGGAGTACTTACATGGTGCAACTGTAAATCGTTCCACACACAAAGAAAATACCCATGCACACACGCAGCATGCGTATGCTTCAATTCCAATCGGAAAATTACGTTGATTGTTCGAAGTGAGAAAGTCTTACCATTCTTCCGCTGGGCGTGAAGAGCGGGCATGCAGATGAGTACTCAAAACTAGTCTGGGGAAGCATAACAGGTTGTTCGCCTATAACTCCAATTCCCCTGAAATAAAAGGACATAATAAGTCCGACTCATACTTTCTTGATCGAGAAAAGTCATGGAGATGATTCAATACCGCATGCAACCAGAGTACTTGTTGCAAGAAATTACTATCAGAACTTGCATTTCCTGCCTCAATAACAGAAAGGACAAAATACTAAAAGCATGAAGGGACAGAGAGAATCACCATAAGTTCTCAACTTTGCCATTGGCATCTGTTATGATCCAGTGTCTCCTAAGAAGTTGAACTGGTCGATCTGAATTGTTGGTAATTCTGATCCTATAAGCAAAAAAGTACTGCCCTTTGGAAGGCTGACTCCGCCCCTCAATGTACACACTCCTGACTTGAATCCTGATACCCTGAAATATTAAGGAGTTTCCTTTAGATCAATGAACCATCAGGCATGGAAAGAAGGGCAGGACAATGATGGAGACGATAAACAACAGGCTGTAAAAACTCTTCGTAATGAGAACTCCCGCCACTTCAATGGCTACCATTCTGAGGATCTTGAACAGAACATTTCAGTAGTTTCTACAAATTGGTTGCTAAAATGGCTGTATTATGAGACTGACTGGCGACTCCTACAAGCATTTCTAAGTGCTCCTCATGTAACTGTAGGTAATTGCCAATCTCCAAAAGATTTCTCAGAAAAATTAAATTACGAGAGACAAACCGTTCACAATATCATCTTTACCAAAAAAAAAAAACCGTTCACAATATCATACTAAATATATGACTGACCGGCACACTGATGAAGTTTAGATTAAACTATGCATACAAACAGACTCATGAACCGGACTAGAAGCATCAATTAATTCATAGTAATGTCTGACTTTGTAAAAGCCTATCTAATTGTAGCCACAAACACACATAAACTGCATACCAAAGTTGTTGCATCACTTGAACATTTCAAGAGTGAATGGGGAGCAATTTCTTTCAGCTCGTTGCGGTATTTAGCAGCATCCTGAAAGAAAAGACATATCAGAAGGTTAAGTGAGATAGTTGGCACAAGTCCAACATCAACTGCCAAAGTCAACAACCAGTGAAAACAAGGTCAGGACAACACAATCATCATCAACAAAGTCAGCTTGATCCTCTCACAGAGAAAGAAAATAAGTGCAACATAATGCTCCAATCTGTATATACATATACACACACACACACACACACACACTTATGCATGTATTGAGGTCTACATCTGAAGAAAAGCACCTGGAGTTTAGGCATTTAAACTGGGGTTGTCACTAACGAATGGCGATGTTAAGGAGGATTATGATGGAACTTGCACGATGCAGTAACTTTGGTCATATCAAAACTTCACTAAATCTTTTATCACGTGTTTTGCTCTCTAAGCATTTCTACATCTTGCAGATCTTGTTTGCTTCGTATACGCAACAAGATGAATGTGAAAACTACTGTAAAATATGAATAGATCCAACTCCATCAAAAAGAAAAGAATAGGAAATAAGGAAGAGAAGATTCGGGTATAAAGGGCACAGCATTCGAACTCTGCACCTCAAAATACATCATATGGGCAAAAACTAATTAACGTAAACATGGAGATCTGGGGCACTTAATGCCCAAGCATATAGCACAAGAGTAGTGAGGCTACCCATGAGGGAAACAAACATACTGAACCTCCTGATATAAAGGTATGACTACCTTAATAGGTGACATTTACCACTAGCAGCTGAGTCGCTGACCCAAAAGGGGTCGAGGCACTACAAAGAAATCAAAGTGAAATTTCCAATTAGAGGCAGGAGACCATGGTAAAGATCGACATGGGGTAGTTTGTGGTCACATTGATTGTTTTAGACAAAAGGAATTGAAGATTCACATAATGCATACTGAAGCCTGATCTGGCGAAATAGAACGCAGCAGCAAAATGAAGACAAAGATTAAGCTTGGGAAATAGAATTGAAGTACCTCAAACCTCTCATCAGTGACTGCGTCCTTGATTAACCTTTGCAGGCGTAGAACCGGCTCCTCTTCCTCAAACAACTTCAATGAATCACGAATTCGAGCAGCTTCCTTATAATCCTAAAACACACAAACACAATTAATCTATATGCCAAAACTTATCACCGTATCGAAATATAAATCAAATCCTCCTTTAAGATATGAAGCACACAACCATCCGAAATGAGACCAACATCATTAAAATCCCCGTGGCTCCGAATCCAGATTAACCATCACAAGATACGAATGCATACCCATTCTTTTATGCCCAAATTCACATACTCGTATAAACAAACAAACGGCGTGACAAAGCAAATGCATATATGTCCACCGTCCCCCGTAACAGGGCTACAAACCGTAAGAATTCACCCATTGAGCAAACCAACGGATGAGAGGATCGAACCATCACCTCGGATTTGGCGGCGACCTCCATTTGCTGCTTCAGCAGAGCATAAGTCTGGCTCCGCGTGAGGAACGAACTGGCGCCGGAGCTGGAGCTCAAGCTCGAACTCTTGCTCTCCCCGCCCCCTCCTCCCGCCCCGCCGCCGCCGCCGCTCCTCTCCGCGGAAGAAGCCACAATCCTGCAATTCCTCTGGGTCTCTCTGCAGTTCAGCCACCCTCTCCTCGGGCTCGCCTCGGACGGCAAACACCTCCGCGCCCCCGCATTGACGTCGCCGAAAGCCTTCAGGCTCAGCGAATGCATTCTCGCTGACTCGGTTCTATTTCGGAATCACGGAGGAGAAGAAGACCCCACAGAGGATGAAGGAGAATCTCAGGAAATCATTTTCCGAGAAAATTGCACGCACTTATTGCGGTTGAAGCGAGACATTTTCGGGAATCGAGAGAGTGTGCTGTTCTGATTTTCTACTTGTCTCCGATTTATCGGAATTTTTTCCAAGTTCTTGTGTCCGCCACGACATTCCGGCATCATCCGCAAGAGCTGGTGGAATTACCAGAAAGCCCTTGCGAGATGCTGGAGGATTGAGAAATGGGGGCGGGCCGAGGGTACTTTGGGGATTTAGGATTAATGGGAATTTTCCTGCTTCTTATGGAAGAGGAATGCGCCAAGTGTCGTGACACTGTTCGAGGATGACGTGGCTTAATTGTTGCGTCCATTAAATAGCTAATTTGCACATGTTGGATTCCCAATCATTTTTTATCACGCTTTTTTTTAATGGATAATAACATAAATAGTGCATGAACTTTAGCTCAATATATAAAATGATTCTTGACATTTTAAAATTATTTAGTGTGATCCAAATTTTATTTTATTCAATGTTATCCCTGAATTTTGTGTACAAATTCAATTTAGTCCATAGATTACATGAAAATATTCAATGTTGTCAGGACTACGTTGAACATTTTCTTCATGTAATTTATGGATTAAATTGAACATTTTTCAAAAATTTAGGAACTAAAGTGCAGGTCGCTTTTCCCTTTTTTTTAAGTGAAGAATATCATTTTCAAAGAAAGATTCCCAAAACTAAAATTAACATTGTCAAGTCTTCCCAAGTCAGTATAGGATGTGTCGATGCATCAAATCTAATCTTCATGAGTTTGATTGTTTAATCTTCAATCGATGTTCCAAATAATCATGATGCTATCTCTTTATATGCATGATGCATGAAATTATAATGAGGACCTTCACTTCACCTGAAAAGGTGGTGAAATCAACTCAAAATTTACAATGTGTAAATGATCATAAGGACACGACTAAACTAATTGTATAATGTATTAAGTTAATACCATAAAAAAATTTCAAACTGATATACTTGTAAAAAAATTCAACTCAAAATTTACTATGTGTAAATGATCATAAGGACACAACTAAACTAATTGTATAATGTATTGAGTTAATACCATGAAAAATCTCAAACTGATATACTTGTAAAAAATTTACCCCAAATTATTTTTGTACCATAAAAATTCCAAAATAAAATACTTGTGATAATTTTATCTCAAATTATTTTTTGAACACAAAAACTCCAAATCGGTGCATATATGACAAATTTACTCCAAAATACTTTTTTTTACCACCAAAAATTTTAAACTAATACACTTGTGATAAATTTGCCCAAACTAAATTTTTGACCATCAAAACTCCAAATTAATATACACGTGACAAATTTATCCTTTGTTACTTCCCATCAAACGAGATTAATATTATGAAGAACTTCAAACTGATGCGTTATGACAAATAGATATTGACACCTGATTTTTAATCATTTTTTCTATTGCTAAAGTAATAAAAAATCTATAAAAATTCATAAAATTGAAAAATCAACTTTGGGGACCTTAGCCAAGCCTAGGGAACTAATTTTGACCAAAAAATGATTTTTCATATTTTCAGTATTTTTACGTATTTTTTATTTATTTATTTTCAAAAATTAATAGAAAATCCATAAAAATTCATAAAATTGAAAAATCAACTTTGGGAACCTTAGCCAAGCCTAGGGAACCAATTTTGACCAAAAAATAATTTTTCATATTTTTGATATTTTTCGGTATTTTTATTTTCCAAAATTCATAAAAAAAAAATAAAGAAAAAATGAGAAAATTGCAAAATCAACTTTGAAAGCCTTGGCCAAGCCTAGGCAACCATTTTTGAACAAAAAATAAATTTTCATATTTTTTATATATATTTTTTAATTTGTTTTTAAAAAAATACAAAAATACTTGAAAATTTTGGAAAAATAACATTTGAGGCCAAAAAAATACACAAAGATAGTTAATATTTTTATTTTAAATCTATTTTCATATTGGCCATCGCAAATTCAGAAAAATCCAATTCGAGTCACGTGTTCCTTCACGAGTATAATCTCGAATCGGGCCTAAAAAAATTTAATTTGAGTCAACTTATTTTTAATTTTCACTTTTTATGAGTTGTGACATTGTCTTCTAATATTTTAAATTTTCATCTTGGCCCAATTATACCCAGAATGACTTAATTTTGCAAAAGGGCTTTAATTAGATTCTGCATTATTTTCAGCGGCAAGAAATGAGCTTAAATTTGACATGTGGTAAATTTTGGTGTGTCAAAAATTGTGAGGAGATTTGGACTTAAAGAAATATATTTTTTCAGGGACTGAATTGTAAATACTTAAAATTCAAGGACTAGAGTGCAAATACCTAACTCTTGAAGGATTATTTTACAAATAATAAAAAGAAGAGTTAGTGGATAAATTAGAATAGATAAGGGAAGATGGAGAAGAGGAGATGAAGAAGAGAAGTTAGAGAAGAATGGGTGGAGAAAATAAGATAAGAATAGATAATGGAAGATGGAGATGAAGAAGAGTTAGTAGAGAAATTAGAATGGAAGATAAGAATAGAGAAGGGAAGATGGAGATGAAGAAGAGTTAGTGGAGAAATTAGAATGGGAGATAAATATGGAGAAGGGAAGATGAAGATGAAGAAGAGTTAGTGGAGAGATTAGAATGTGAGATAGAGATGGAGAATGGAAGATGAAAATGAAGAAGAGTTAGTGGAGAAATTAGAATGGGAGATAGAGTTAGTGGAAAAATTAGAATTGAAGATAAATGAGTAGATTATAAAAAGAGGAAGAAGTGAGCTTGAGAGGAGGAATTTTTTTGGAGAAAAAATTTTGGATGTTTGAGAGAGTTTTGGGAGATTGAAGAAAAATTTGAGAGAAAGAAAATACCAAAAGAGAGAATTTTGAAGATGATGGGAGTTTAAAGCTAGGGGTTATCATCACAAATTCCTTCATCGATCAATATAAATCAAGAGTTCATTCTCGTCAACGAGCAAGCAAATTCGAGCAAAGTGTTTTTATTTATTCATTTATTTACGGTTTTACTCGCAAATTAGCACAAATTGTATACGCTTTCTCCATCTCCCATTTTTTTCCATATTTTATGTCAGGAGAGGGATATCTCTATGTCAACAGCAAAAATCTCGTAAAGATGCAAAAATCGGCCCAAATAAGCTCCTAAGCTGTCCACCGATTTCTCAACTGATCTGTGACTAAAAGTCCCTCTTAATTCAAAAGAAACTCTCTATATTGGGAACATAGAGAGCGAAAATCAATTATAGAAATTCCTCCCAAAAAAACGGGAGATAAATACTCTTTCCACTCTTTTGGTTTTAGGTGCAGATTAGCACATATTTTGTATACTGACACTTCACTCTATTTTATGTCAGGAAGCCGCAGCTCTATATCAATGGTCAACCCTATGGAAGCACAAAATCGGTTTGGAGGAGTCCTCAAGCGCGCACAAATTTCAAATTGTTGAATCAATTTGTTGTATTTCATTTTAAAGAATTCATACCAAAGAATAGAGAGGACAAAGTCCATCCGCAATTTAAATATCTGCACCATAAATCCCAAAGGGAAGAGCCAAGCCAATGCTTAGCCTCCCATTGGAGGTTTTTACTTACAGTAGGTAAATACCTGCAACTTAAATATCTGCACCATAAATCCCAAAGGGAAGAGCCTCCCATTGGAGGTTTTTACTTACAGTAGTTAAATACCTGCAACTTAAATACCTGTACCTTAAATCCCAAAGGGAAGAGCCAAGCCAATGCTTAGCCTCCCATTGGAGGTTTTTACTTACAGTAGTTAAATACCTGCAACTTAAATACCTGTACCTTAAATCCCAAAGGGAAGAGCCAAGCCAATGCTAGGCCTCCCATTGGAGGTGTTTATTCACTGTCATGTACTTCCTATAATTTAATTTTTGAATCATCAGACCGAAAAGATGAGTAGGTCGTAATACTGCACAGAAGTCGTTAACACACTCCATCTTTCGGCTTCAGGGAATCTTTAACACTTAAAAAAATATAACAAATAAAAAATATATACCATCCATGCATCCTATTTAAAAAGTGAAAACACAAAAGAGAATACCCTACTAGAGCCTTAGGAATAAACCAAGCCTGAGTTGCCGAATTAGGATATCCATAAAATTAAGTTACCGAAAGGGCATTAGTTTTAATTAACTAGTGTAACCAAGTCCCCGAGCTCATAATCTCTGGTTCGCAGGAATAAATTAGTTCTCCCGCTAATTTATTTAGGTTTCTAATCGACCTACCAAGAACGATTAGTGGCGACTCCAAATTTCAAAATCATTTAAACAAAAATCAAAGTTGCAATTCGGTAGGGCTTGGGAGGGTCCGTGTTAGGTTAGTCAAATCTAATTAACCTAATAATCCGTTAACCCATTTAGAAATAATAATTTTTTTTAGAGGGTCGCGACAATAGAGAGTAAAAATTTCAAATTGGTATACTCATCAATTACCATGTGTCATTCAACTCAATAATTTGATGGTAAAATGTAACAAAAAACCAACGGATGACATATCTATCGCAAATATGATAATTTTCAATGAATTTATCATAGGTGAAACGGTTTTGGATTTTTGGTTGTAAAAAAAAATAATTTGAAGTGAATTTATCACAAGTGTATCAATTTAGAGTTTTTTGTGATATTGGCATTTCATGTAGAACCATAAATCAACTTACCTTGGGAAAAAAAAACATTGAAAAAATAAGGAGAATTTTTCAAAAGACCAGCATACTTATATCTTAGTGCTTTTAGAGTCCTTCCTTCTTCTCGAAGAACGCCAAGTACGTATGTGGTCTCTTTATCATGAAATCCTTTATTTTAAATTAAGCAAACAGATGAAACAAATTCCCCGACTGCGGTTCTCATGACTGACTCACCAACAGGTGATGTAACTAGTGTGCATTTTCTTGCCCGTCGGAAAAGGCGGGGCCAATCTTTACTATATTTTTCATATCCACGGGAAAATTATTAAAAAAATAAATCATAAATATATTATAATTATGACAATTTAATTATAAATATTTATTTTATCAATTCAGTTCTAAATCTTTTGTAATTATGCCAATTCAGTCCGTGTAGCTCGCTCGGCACTGACTTGACAAACTTTTTATAATATTTGGGATAACACCGCGAAAAACTCCAAACTGGTACACTCATGATAAATTTACCCCAAACTATTTTTTTGGCCTCAAAAAATCCCAAATTGGTACACTTGTGACAAATTTACCTCAAACTAATATATTTTTGACAAATTTACCTTCCGTTGATTTTTATTAAATTTAACATCGAATTGCTTAGTTGGATGGCATGCGGCACTTCATAGGTATACTAGTTTGAAATTTTTACCCTATGTTTATCACATGTTTATCAATTTAGGATTTTTAATGGTACTAATCCAAGTTAACAAAGGGTAAATTTGTCATAGATGTAATAGTTTGAGGTTTTTCATGGTAAAAAAAATAGTTTGAGGTAAATTTGTTACAAATGTACCAGTTTATGGTTTTTTATGGTCAAAAAAATAGTTTTGTGTAAATTTGTCACGGGCGTACCAACTTAAGGTATTTCATGGTCAAAAAAATAGTTTGGAGTAAATTTATCATAAGTGTACCAGTTTGGGGTTTTTCGTGGTTAAAAAAATAGTTTGGGGTAAATTTGTCACGAGTGTACCAGTTTGGGGTTTTTCGTGATATTAACCCACAATATTTTGATATTTTGGGTATTTTTATTTTTTAATAAAATTTTCTGCCTTTTTTTTCTTTTTGGTTAGGACTGGCGGCAGGCCCAAAGTGAAGTTTCATTTATTTCTTTTTGGAAAGTAAGTGAATTTTTAAATAATGTTGTTTATTACTTAATTGGGGGAAAATATATAAAAAAAAATCCTAAGACTTATTGCATTACATTGATATTAATTTTGTCTTAAACTTTTTAATTGAACCAATTTAATTCTAAATCTTTTAATAATTTGTCAATATTATTAAAAGTTTCCCTCAATTTTATGAATGTCGATTTAGTTAATGTCAAATCATGATATCATTGCCATATAAATTCTCTAATTTTATAAAACCAAGTGAGATTCTTGTGCCGTATATGTCGTAGCATTCGATATCCTACATGTTTGGCATATCTAATGGTACGCATTTTTAGACAATTAAATAAAATTGAAAAAAAAACAAAGATCAGAATAGTTGAGAGGATTAACAAAATAGAATGAAGCGGTCAAGAGTATGGTTGGAATTGGTAAGTTGAGAGTAAAATTACAATCATTCTCATTTGCGAGGTCAATTGAAAAGTCAACATACGGTTTTGTAATTTAGACTGCATATGGTAACGCTTCAGAAAAAATATTATGTTCCCAAAGTGTTTTAGGAACACTTTGAGAATAGAAACTCGTATAGTAAAAAAAAAGTGTTGTCAAAGCATTTTAGGAACATTTTTAATAAATAAAAACACTTTCGGAGCAAAAATAAGAAACAAAAAAAAAACTTGCTTTTGTACTCTTAGAACACTTTTTAGAAATACATTTAGAACATTTTTTGAAAACAACTGGAAACATTTTCCTGAAAGTAATTTAAAAAATAAAAGTAATTAAAATAAAAATATTTTTTTTTGAAAAGTAAATAATAAATAATAAATTAAAAATTAAAAATCGAAATAATATATTAAAAATAACCATAAAATTATTTAAATATAAAAATAATTAAAAAAAATAAAAAAAAATAAATTTAAAATCAAAATAATTAAAGAAAGCAATTTAAAAATAAAATAATTAAAATTAAAAAAAATCACAAAATAATAAAATTAATTGAGAAATTGAGTCATTTACAAAGGGCTTTTATTACCAAACGGTATTTACGTCAAAGTTATATCCAAATGCACTCTTTAATTATAGTTTATTAAATATTATTTACATTTCATCGAACCCCTTTAGCTTAAAGGTATTTATTTTTTTCTAAAGACATTTGCCCAAAACTAAACCAAACAAACTCAATGTATGATGAGTGATGACACTAATAATAAATAAATTATTAGACACAAAGTTATATATTTGGGTCTCCATCAAAATCTTATAAATGAAATGGCAAGGGACTACAATATACTTGGAATTCTATGATTTTATATTTTTCAATTATGTAATCATACTTTTATCTACTTGAAAACTTTTATGTATAACTCATAATTGTAATTTTTCCTATCTATGGAAGACATATTTCATATTCTCATTATTCAATTCTAATTCATCTTCTCCTTCATTTTTTTTTATTGTTGATCTTGTCCACATTAAAAAACTTAGGAATATAATTAAATGAAAAAAATAGGAACATAATTTTTTTTTGCAGTTACCAAATCTATTTCTGTTCTTTTTTTTTGTTCTGAGAACAGAAACTCTATACAGTTATCAAACGCATTTTTGTTCTTAGAAATCTTTGTCAGGAACAAAACTTTACCATATGTAGCCCAAATGAATCACTTGCTTCGTTTTAAACAATATGTTTTAGAATCACACTACAGTGTTCAGGATTTCAACAAATAAATAAGGGTTAATACTACGAAAAACCCTAAACTGGTACGCCTATGACAAATTTACCACAAACTATTTTTTTGACCACGAAAAACCCCAAACTGGTATAGATATGACAAATTTGCCCCAAACTATTTTTTTACCACGAAAAACCCCAAACTGGTACACCTGTGATAAATTTACCATAAATTATTTTTTTGACCATGAAAAATCCCAAACTAGTATATTTGTGACAAATTTACCCAAAACTAATTTTTTTACCACGAAGAACCCTAAACTATTATACTTATGACAAATTTACCATTTATTAAATTGGATCAGTACCATGAAAAATCCTAAATTGATAAACCTGTGGTAAACGGAGGGTAAAAATCCTAAACCGGTATAGCCGTGAAGTGGCATATGCCATCCAACTAAGTAATTTAATGTTAAATTTAATGAAAATTAACGGATGGTAAATTTGTTGCAAATATATCAGTTTGGAGAAAATTTGTCACAAATATACCAGTTTGGGGTTTTTTGAGGTTAAAAAAATAGTTTATGGTAAATTTATCACATGTGTACCAGTTTGGGGTTTTTCATGATCAAAAAATAATTTGGGGTAAATTTGTCACAGGCATACCAGTTTGGGGTTTTTTGTGGTATTAACCCAATAAATAAAGGAAACTCCATTTTGAGGTTAATTAAAGGAAGCTCAGCAACCCCTACTAACCATTCCCACCCAAGCTCTCGCTGCTACAAGTCCTTTTTCTTTTTCTTTTTCTTTTTCTTTTTGAGTTTTTTAGCATATTTTTCAATTTATTTTTTTAAATTTTAGCTTTTTTTTTATTGCTGATTGAATTCTTCGGTGAGCCATGTAGGCTTAAATTATTAATAAAAAAAATATCCCATAGGATTTCCGGCCACGCAGACTAGAGTTGAAACTTAAATAATCATTTTTAAAAAAAAATTAACACTTGAATGATCCGAAAAAAATGGCATTAAAGAAAGCATTGTACACAATTTTGACACTTCTAGTGTCATTTTACCCATATTTGTACACAATTTTGATTCTTGTTGTCTTTTCCTTTAAATTATTTGGATGCAACAAGCTTATCCCTGCGTGTGCAATTACCTAAGCGGGTTGAAGGCACTAGTTTACATAATAACAAAAGCAAAGAACATATCTGGATATGATATTTGAATGAAAGGCCAAAACATTTCTCTTTGGTTAGTATGAAAGAGAACAATAAGGCGAAGAAAATAATAATTTTTTTTTTTTTGTGTGTGTTTATCTCGCTGCTCTAGGACTCATTAAAGCAACACATTGGGTCGCTAAAGCCCAACTTCGCAAGTCTCTCCTTCCGTGTTGGGTTTCCATCCTCTGTCAATTCCTTATTGGATATTGTGGGCTGCTCATTTTCTTTACCTACTTAAATGAAATAGGAAGATGCATTTCAGACCATATAAAAAAAGAAGAAGCTGAATTGGCGATGGCAAATATGCAAAATTGCAATCATATATTTATTATTAAGCTGCTATTAGTTTTAGAAAAAAAATTCGAATAAGTGTATGAAGTTGAGGTGTTTGCTCAAAAAAGAGTCCAAAGTGAATCTTATCTCAAATAAGTGCTCGAACCGACTAACTCGGTCTCAAATAGAACATCAACTAGCCAAAATCGTAATATGACCAGGGGCATTTTCGTCCAATAGCCTTTTTTTCTTTTTGTATTTTCTTTGTCTTTTTATTTTTTTCTCACTCTCTTTTTCTTTTCGTCTTATTTTATCCCTTTTGTTTTACTTTCTTGTCCAGCATTGTGGCTTTGAGGCCGAAGCCGCTCGCTAATCACCATCGCCTTGGCAACGCGCATGGATTCGTTGGGGCGGGTGAAATGACAAAAGTGAGCAATGAGCGCGTCAAAGACGCTCTTGTGGGCGAAGCTGCGATCGAGGCTGGGGAGGGCGTAGAGAATGCCTTCCAGGGCAGAGAGCATATGAACTGTGTCGGCTTGATGTCTTCTTCAGTAAAATTTTCAGCATTCCCTGCTCCATTTTTCTGTCTGCAGGGGCGAAGGTGAAATGCAGATAACGATGGGCTGAAGAAGAGAGAGACGAAGAAGATGGAAGAAGAAGAGAGACAGAGGCTCACAGAGAGAGACGAACAGACCGAGGTAAATTTAAGGGTAGAAAAAAGCTCTCTCTCTCTTTTACTGCCCAATTCATTGTTCCGTGTCGTCGTTATCAACAGATTTAGGTCTCTAAGGCTCTAGGAGGCCTGAATCGTGTGTTGATTTGTTTGGTTCGATGATGCTTGAGCATGAAACTGTTGATGTGCATCCATAGAGACATCCGACTACAAGCTAATTTGAGTGACTGTTGGCAATGTCGGGCAATTTACTTATGATTCTATCTAGCTAAGTGTTGCACTCACTTTTACTATTGAAAACATTTTCAGATCGAAAGTATGTCAGGTACCCCAGTTCCGGCGCTTTATTGAAAATATTAAAATAAAATTTGGAAGAAAGTCAAAAAAAGAAGAAGCCTCAATTTTTGACTATTAATGGACAACTTAGGTGTGCTTAAGCCTCAATTTTTGACTATTGATTGTCAAAAATGGACAACTTAGGTGTGCTTGAATTTGATAAAATTAAGTGTAGTCAAATAAAGACATTTAAGTTTGGCAAAAATTAGGTATAGAATTGGCTATAAATATGTGTGGTTTTCTTGTAAGTTTCATATCAAGGAGGAGAAGAAATAGAGAGAGAGAGAGAATTCTTGTAAGAACAAGCTTAGAGCAAAGCTTGATTTTATTTGTGTAAAACCTTGGCAAAGGTATTTTGTAGTATTGCTCTCTCATTTGCATTTTTGTTATTCTCTCCAAATTAAATCCTCCAAGCTTCCGCAAAATTCCTCCTTCCTTTTTATTTGGTTCCTACATTTGGTATCAGAGCCAAGTTATGGCGTCCACAAGTTCCGTTCAATTTCAACTTCCAAAGTTGAACGGAAAGAATTTCAACAACTGGTCCGTCCAGATGAAGGTTTTGTTCAAATCGCAAGATTTGTGGAACCTGGTGGAGAATGGCTACATCGAAGTAGCTAATAACGAAGAATTCAATGCCATGAGAAAGGAGGAGAAGGATTCGTTGGTGGAATCCCGGAAAAAAGATCAGAAAGCATTATATGCGATCTTTCAAGCCGTGGAGGAGACGATATTTGAAAAAATATCGAATGCCGAGACCGCCAAAGCAGCGTGGGATATTTTGCAAAAATCCTACAAGGGCGACGATCGTGTTCGAAGAGTTCGGCTTCAAACACTTCGAGGTGATTTTGAGTCTTTACGCATGAATGATTCTGAATCTATCTCTTTGTATTTTGATCGTGTACAAAACATCGTTAACCAATTGAGGGTTAATGGTGAAACACTCCAAGATGTACGAGTCGTAGAAAAAATCTTGAGGTCTTTGACTGAAAGATTTGACTACGTTGTTGCGGCAATCGAAGAAGGCCAAGATATATCAACTATGACGTTGGAGCGGTTGATGGGTTCATTATGCTCGCATGAGCAAAGAATGAATCAGAAGTCCGTCAGTTCATATCCCGAGCAAGCTTTGCAAAGTCGTATCGCTCCATCAAATCGAGGAAGCTATCAAGGAGGTCGAGGTCGCGGAGGAGGCCAAGGAAGAGGTGGAAATTCCAATTTCACCGGGAAATTTAAAACACGTGACAAATCAAAAGTCAAGTGTTTTAAGTGCAACAAGTTCGGACATTACAAATCCGAATGCCATGCAAAGGCGACGTACGAGCAGGCGGAGCACGCACATACCACTGATGCTGAAGAATACATGGTGCTAGCATGTAAGAAGGATGACTCAAGCACTGTAGATACCAACATATGGTATCTAGATACTGGTTGCAGCAATCATATGACTGGCCGGAAGGAATTATTCTTGCAATTGGATGAGACGAGTCGTGGTGAAGTCAACTTCGGGAATAAATCAAAAATTCCCGTGATGGGCAAAGGTAACATTAATATCAAGTCAAAAGATGGTACTAATGTTGCTATTGCAGATGTTTACTTTGTGCCAGGACTTTTTTGGAATTTGCTAAGTGTTGGGCAACTTTCCGAAAAAGGCCACAAAGTTCACATTGAAAATGGAATTTGCACCATCAGAAGTGTCAACAACAAGTTGATCACAACGGTGCAAATGACGAAGAACCGGATGTTTCCCATGACTCTTCAGACGAAGAATCTCTTGAGTTTTCAAGCGATGATGAAAGACAACAACTGGCTGTGGCATCTTCGATACGGTCATCTAAATTTTCGTGGACTAAAACTACTGGTTCAGAAAAGGATGGTGACCGGCATGCCTTTAATCGAATGTCCAGATCGTCCATGCGAAGGATGTCTCGTTGGAAAACAACATCGAGAATCATTTCCAGTAGGGAAAGCCAGAAGAGCAAAGCAACTTTTGGAGCTGGTACATACAGATATATGTGGCCCTATTGAGGTTGAATCAGTCGGACAAAAAAGGTACATGCTGATTTTTGTTGATGATTTTACCAGAAAAACTTGGGTATATTTCTTGAGAGAAAAATCTGAAGCATTTGCCAAGTTCAAAGAATTTAAAGTCTATGTTGAAAAACATAGTGGCTTTAATCTGAAGACGTTGAGATCGGATAGAGGAGGAGAATTTACCTCAAATGAATTTGACAAATTTTGTAAAATTCATGGAGTAAAACGTCAGTTGACTGCCAGCTATACACCTCAGCAAAATGGTATAGCAGAAAGAAAGAACAGGACAATTTTTGAAATGGCAAGAAGTATGTTAAAAGCCAAAAATTTGCCTAAGAATTTTTGGGCAGAAGCGGTTGCTTGTGCTGTATTTGTACTAAACAGGTGTCCAACAAGGAGTGTTCTTGGAAGAACCCCAGAAGAGGCTTGGAGCGGCAACAAGCCAGATGTTTCGTTTCTACGAGTATTTGGGTGCATGGCATATCCCCATATACCAGATGAACGAAAAAAGAAGTTGGATGACAAAAGCGAGAAGTGCATCTTCATTGGCTATAGTGACACAACTAAAGGTTATAAGCTGTATAACCCAGTCACTGAAAAGGTAATTATCAGCAGGGATGTCCAGTTTTTTGAAGATGAAGCTTGGGACTGGAACCAAAAGGGTGACCAGAAAAGCATCACCATCGAAGATGAACCATTGGAGAAAGAAATAGAAGAGCCTCCATCATCTTCAACTAGTGGTACATCTTCACCAACAGCAGCTTCAGAACCACCACTACGTCGTTCACAACGACTGAGGGAGACGCCAGCAAAATTCAGGGATTACGTGGTCACAGGAGGCGATGGCAGTGATAATAACGGAATCACTGATGAAACATTGGTAAACTTTTGTTTGTTTGCTGAATGTGATCCTGTAACCTATGATGAAGCAGCTGCAGATGAAAGGTGGATTCATGCAATGGATGAAGAGATTCACTCCATTGAGAAGAATGACACATGGGTGCTAACTTCTTTACCACCTGGTAAGAAACCCATTGGTGTCAAGTGGGTGTACAAGACGAAGTACCAACCCAATGGTCAGGTGGACCGTTACAAGGCCAGACTGGTTGTAAAGGGCTACAAGCAAAAGCCAGGTATTGATTATTTTGAAGTATTTGCACCAGTGGCTCGGATGGATACCATCCGGATGATCTTAGCACTTGCAGCTCAAAATCATTGGAAGATCCATCAAATGGATGTGAAATCAGCATTCCTCAATGGTGTTCTTGAAGATGAAGTCTACGTGGAGCAACCACAGGGTTATGAGAAAGGGCATGAAAATCAAGTTTACAAACTGAAGAAGGCTTTGTATGGGCTAAAACAGGCACCTCGTGCTTGGTACACGCGTATCGACACATACCTGTTAGAGCGTGATTTTCAAAAGTGCCCGTATGAGCATACACTGTATATCAAGTCAAATACTAACGGTGACATAATAATTGTGTGCCTTTATGTTGATGACTTGATATTTACAGGCAGCTGTGAAAAAATGTTTTCAGAATTCAGGGAGGCTATGACTAGCCAGTTCGAGATGACTGATTTAGGATTGATGTCCTATTTTCTTGGGCTTGAAGTGAAGCAGACAGATAATGGCATATTTATTTCACAGCATGGAATCGCTCAAACCAATTCGAACTCCCGTAATTGAACGTTTAGAGCTAAAGAAAGAAGGAACCGGTGAATTGGTAAATCCCACTTATTTCAAAAGCATTGTTGGCAGTTTAAGATATTTGGCTTCTACAAGACCAGATATTACCTATGGAGTGGGAATTATTAGCAGGTTCATGGAGAAACCATACCAATCACATTTACAGGCGGCAAAAAGAATTTTGCGGTATGTCAGTGGAACTCGTGATCATGGAATTTTATATTCTTATACTGACAACTTTGATCTGTTGGGGTATACAGATAGTGATTGGGCAGGTGATACTGAGACTCGAAAGAGTACTTCAGGGTATGCTTTCTTTCTTGGATCAGGAGTAATTTCTTGGTCTTCGAAAAAACAGCAGGTTGTTGCACTCTCGACAGCTGAAGCAGAATACATGGCATTAGCTTCAGGGGCTTGTCAGGCAATATGGCTTCGATGGATGCTGCGTGAATTGATGCATGAACAAGCAGGTCCTACTAAATTGATGTGTGACAATAAGTCGGCTATTGCATTAGCCAAGAATCCTGTATTTCATGGCAGGAGCAAGCACATCGACATTAAGTATCACTATATTCGTGAGCAAGTCAAAGATGGTGAAATTGAACTTAATTTCTGCAGATCAGAAGACCAGATTGCAGATATCCTGACAAAACCATTGAAGGCTGATCTGTTCGAAAGATTGAAGACGATGCTTGGTGTTATGAACTTCCAAAATCAATTTTAAGGGAGGCTATTGAAAATATTAAAATAAAATTTGGAAGAAAGTCAAAAAAAGAAGAAGCCTCAATTTTTGACTATTAATGGACAACTTAGGTGTGCTTAAGCCTCAATTTTTGACTATTGATTGTCAAAAATGGACAACTTAGGTGTGCTTGAATTTGATAAAATTAAGTGTAGTCAAATAAAGACATTTAAGTTTGGCAAAAATTAGGTATAGAATTGGCTATAAATATGTGTGGTTTTCTTGTAAGTTTCATATCAAGGAGGAGAAGAAATAGAGAGAGAGAGAGAATTCTTGTAAGAACAAGCTTAGAGCAAAGCTTGATTTTATTTGTGTAAAACCTTGGCAAAGGTATTTTGTAGTATTGCTCTCTCATTTGCATTTTTGTTATTCTCTCCAAATTAAATCCTCCAAGCTTCCGCAAAATTCCTCCTTCCTTTTTATTTGGTTCCTACACGCTTCAGTATCTTTACAGTGAGCCCCCTTCATATGACTCGGTCCATAGAGGAGTATACCGAGACATGCCTTGGATGTCCACTTTGTATCCGCTATAGGCTTGTCCATAGCAAGGTTTATCTTGATATTGGACCACCTGCTAGCGAAGTCATTTTCTAGTTTAAGGCCGTGTATCGTTGGGGCATTGGTCATTGGACAGGGCCTCTGGCGCCTTCACAGTTCAATGCGGGCAGTCGGGCTAGTGGTGTAGGCAGTAGTGGCCGTGGTCAGCGACAGAGCACGATAGGTCACTTGTACAGGCGAGTTTCTGATATGGGCATACGATGGCACAACCACTGCTTTTTGGATTTAGGCCATGGTGTAGATATGCTGCTGATAATGATGGTGGTAAGTGGTGTTAGGACTAGAGAGTAGATGTCCTCTCTTTTTGATTCGTCCCAGAGTCCCTATGTTTGTCTTAAATGGTTATTGTAAGTAGCTAGTTATGTAAAATCAGATGTCTTACGATATGTGTAAAGTATTTGCTGTCCGACAATACAAGTTAGTGAAACTTGTAAAGGCCATACCCTGTAGGTGCACCTGTCGTTCGTTTGTTCGTATGCACTTGTATTTCGTATGGCTAGCTACTTTATTTTTAGTATAAGCTTCAATATGCGTCTCTGTATATGTATTGATAGATTAAAATAGAGCACGACTAGAAAAGTGTACGGATGACACCTTGGGACATCACAACTCCTTTGCTAACCAACCGGTGACTCCTTCCGAAGATACTTTGTCCTCAGTCACGGCTCCACTGCCGCTTGTCCCCTTGACGGGGTAGCTTAGGCTGTTGCTCGATTTTTAGTTCTTCTATGGGACCTATCAACGGCACCGTTCTGTTCAACACGAGGTAGTTTAGTTGCGTCCACATTGGACATGCATGCTTCTCCACCAATTCATGTTCTGGCCTCTGATTCACCTGTGTCTTCTAAGCCTAATTCTACTACTGATATTTCCATTGCATTGCGCAAAGGTTTATGTTCTTGCATTGGTCAACCTAATTCTCGATTTACTCCCTATAATGGTTTGTCTTGTCATACACACACTTGTCACCCTCATTCTTGGTATTTATCCTACGATTATCTTTTTCCTACATATTTCTCATTTGTTACTTTTTTATGTACAATGTCCGTGCCGAGTACTGTTGAGAGGCTATTGCCCATCTAGGTTGGAGGTGGGCTATGGAGGATGAAATGCATGCGCTACAAGATAGTGGGACATGGCAGATTACATCGTTACTTTATGGCAAATAGGTTTGTGGGGTATTGTTGGGTTTTCATGATGAAGTTTCAACCGGATGGCTCTATTGACATTGTGAAGGCACATCTGGTTGCCAAAAGTCACACCCAAATTTATGGAGTGAGTTATGATGATACGTTCTCTCCTATCGCAAAGACACCTTCTATCATATCTCTTCTTGTTTGATATGATTAGACTCTTCATTAGCTTAATGTTGAAAATACCTTTCTTCATAGTAGCTTGGCAGAGGGGGTATTTATGGAGCAAACCCCAGAGTTTGCTGCTTAGGGGGAGTCTACTGGTGTTTGTCGCCTATGCAAGGCATCATATAGGTTGAAGCAGTCTCATCATACCTAATTTGGCCGTTTCAGTGATGCAGCTATCCGGTCAAGTTTGTAGCATTGCAAGGTGGACCATTCTGTGTTTAGCTCCACTTCTCCTAGGGGGTGTGTGCTCTTAGTTGTGTATATGGATGAGATTATTATCATTGGTAGTGATTCTATGCGCATAAAAAGTTGAAACAATTTTAACATATAGAGCTTAGCACAAAAGATATGGGTTATATGCAATATTTTTTGGGTGTCAAGGTAGCTTACTCACGTGGTGTTATCTCGCTGTCATACGAAAATATTTTCTAGATATTCTCAGTGAGGTTGGTTTTCTTGGAGTGAAGCCTATCGATACTCTAGTGAATCCTAATATAAAGCTTGATGCAGAACATGGTGACTTAGTTCGTGATCCAAATAAGTATCGGAGGCTAGTGAGTAAGCTTAACTATTTAACTATCACCCAACCATATATTTCTTTTGCTATTAGCAAGGTTAGTCAGTTTGTGAGTGCTCATCGCACTACACATTAGGAGGCAGTGCTACGTGTTGTTAAATACTTGAAGGGACCGCCAGGTAAAAGGCTTCTGTTCAATAATCATATACATCATAGTATCATTGGCTACCTCGATATTGATTGGGTTTAGTGTCCTATTGATAGGAGATCGACTTCTTGCTACTGTGTATGCTTGGAATGCAATCTTGTGAGTTGGAAAAAGTAAGAAATAATGTCAATCGAGTGCATAAGCAAAATATCGGGCCATGGCTTATGTGATTGGAGAGTTGCTGTGATTGAGGGTATTGTTATCTGAACTCAGCATGACATCTTTTACTTCCTCAGTTCTGTGTTGTGATAACCAGTCCGCTATGCATATTGCTTCAAGTCCAGTTTTTAATAAACGCGCGAAGCATATTAAAATAAATTATCATTTTGTGCGAGAAAATATTCAAAACAAGGAAATAAATTATTAGATCAACCCTCACCGTGTTCACTCCATTGTCTACCGTGTGTGTGCCTAATCCCACTTCTTTTTTTCTGCCCGCTAAGCCAATCTCGTGGGTTTTTCCAAATATCGTCCACGTCGGTCTAATCGTCGGCGATGGATGTGCGTCTTTTTGGACGGACAAAGCTGGAAACGGAAGCGTGGGATGTTTATGCTGGACGGCGTTATTAAAAACACCGGATGTCGTGATTCTAATTATAAAACTGGGCTGAGCTTAGGTGTATCAAATCATCTCGACAAGGTGTCTGACATTTTCGAGTTTTACGCCTCACACGTGGCGCTCCTGTCATCCCACGCCACGTGTCCTGCATTTACCTTCTGCGGAGTCGGATCCCACTGGCTCAGGATATTATAAATCAAGGTTCGACCTGCGCGGGGCTTGGATCGAAGGGCGTGTCCCGCTTCCACGTAGCGGATCCAGTGCGCGGCCCGACCCGGCCCGGGACACGGGGAAACGAAGAGGAACGGGCAAAATGGCGGGAAATGGGCGCGTGTCCTGTCCGTGAATTGCGGTGGCCGGGACTTTGGTTAAGGCTGTCGAGTGTGGGGAGTGGGGCCCAGACCGGATGAGCTTCTTGGTCAGCGGCGGGGAAATTTTCTTGGCTGTGGGCGGGCCCACACGCGCCGCCGCGTCCATCGCTCCGCTAACGCTTCTCCTTTCCGACCGTTGCTATGCTCCTACGCGGACACTTTATTTCGCAGCCGTGGTGGAATTTTTTTTTTTTTTGGAGCGACGTGAAACTTTGATTCCCGAGTTCGATTTCTCAATTTTATCTATCAGTATTGGAAAGTTCTGATTGATTCGCGAATTATTGGCCTAAATTCATCTATAGGGTTGATTTTAGATTTCTCAATTGCATAGGGAAGCAGGCCAATTTGCAACAATCGGGGGGTTTTTTTTTTTCCTTCGGGACTTTAAAAAAGAAATCGAGTTTCCGAACGTCGTAGAGTTTTTAATTAGAAATATTTTTAAAATGTTTTAGACACGGGACCGAGAACGAATGGGAAGAGCAAAGAGAAATTCTTCTATTTTGGTTCATGACTTCTCTTTCCAAAGGCCAACCAGATAAAAGAGAGATGGTGTGAAGAGAGGGGAAAGGATAATCTGATTTAATAAGGGCACTAATTAAGAGTACAACGAAAAAAACATCGCTAGAAGAAATTCGTATCGAACGGATTTCGAGTTTATCCTATTTAATTTGGTGTCCAAAAAGGACTTTTCAAACGATTTCTTATATAGATCAAGAGTAATCGACGTGATAAAATGTATCAAGTTCTTAAAAAATGCCTCTTAATCGGTTCAAAAACGGTGGGATTCGCAAGGATTGTGTAATAACACGCAATTTGCAGCCTTAAGCCAAATATTTTCCAGCGAGGATGTACATTTGACCGACCCTTTTGGTTCTTTATTTCAAAGGTTGCACTCAAGCAATCGGCTAATTCTCCTTCGAAACTTTTAAAAAGAAATCGAGTTTTCAAACGTCATAGAGTTTTAATCATAAATTTTCTTAAAATTGTTTTAGACAGAGGCCCGAGAACGAGTGAGAAAGAGCAAAGAGAAACTCTGCTATTTTGGTTCACGATTTCTCTTCCTAGACCCCAATTAAAAATAATATTCTAAAAAAAAAAAACAAAGCCGGTATGAAGAGAGGAAATGGATAATTGGATTTAATAAGTGCACTAGTTACTAGTATAGCGAAAAAAAAAATCACTCAAAAAAAAATTCGTATTGAACAGATTTCGAAATTAATCCTCTTTAAGTTGGTGTCCGAAAAAGATTTTTCGGATGATTTCTTATATGGATTAAGATTAATCGACGTAATCAAATGCGTCAAGTTCTTAAAGTGCCTCTCGATCTGTCCGAAAATGGTGGGATTTAGAAGGATTGTGTAATAACACACGCTTGTGCTGCTGGTCCATCTCGAGTTTATAAATACATAAATCTGTTCATCGCTAGTGTTCAAGCAACGTTTGGTCTCTCTATTTAATTTTATATTCTTCTCTAATCGGTCCGAATCCCTCTCTTTTCTTCGTACGATCGATGAGGTGGATCGCACTCTCCATCGTAACCAAAAGGCCAAACAAAGTCGTTGAAACGAGCTCGTTGCGCATATGATCGAATCGAACTCAATATTTGACGAGCTTAATGTCTGGAATAATAATAATAATAATAATAATAATAATAATAATAAATCTCAAGGCACGCGATTAATAATTCGAAAGTCGCACTTACATATAATAACGTATTAATTTCGGAGAGGGTACAGACCCGTTCCGTGGACATGGAGCTTCATCCAATGCACGAGGATGGGTCGGGGTTGCGTTTATCGAAACAAAATTAGCTTGGGTGGTAAAAGCCCCGTGTCGTTGACCGTAACCTTAACAAATATCCGAGAAATTAATCCCCTTGTAATGAAAAAGGATTAAGGATGAAATAAATTATGGGCGAAACCCGAAACCCATCGTATCATAAATTTGAGACTTGGAATTTGCCTCCGTTAGAACTGATTTTCAAATTTTTAAAACTTGAAATCCAGGATTGGCTATAAGATCTATTCATATTCCACTTATATTTTGAATTGAACAATTATCGAGAATCGTCACTATTTGCTTCTAGTGAAAGCGCGAATTAGTATTTTTCAAATTACATGTTCATCGACGAATGTCACGGAATATGGCAAGATCGCGCGAAAATATTATAAAAGAAAAACACAAAAGCTCTATTCGAATTTCGAAACCTATCCATGGAAGCTCGTTGCTTAGTTTTTTGACCTTGGAATCCCTTCCCCCAGGTGCCTCGGAACCACGTCGATCCATATCCCTGGCATAAATTGCGTCTTGTTGGTTCGGACGGTGAGTCAAATAAAGAGAGCCAACAAGCATCATCATGACTGGGGAGCAGACACGAAAATAAAAAATAAAAAAAAAATTTGGGGAGAGAAAAACAAAAAAGATAAAGGAAAAACGGGGAGCTGATGAAGGCGATGAAGATTTTACAACAACGACGACCCCCAAATGGAATCATCCGTTTCCTTCACTCCCTCGTTAACCGAAACCACCTCCCACCCACTTTCTCTCCCTTCATTTCCTCCCACCACCATCCTTCTCCGCTCCTCTTGAGGCGTCCACCGATCCCCGATCGATCGATCGATCGCCCGTCTCTTCTCTCTGCCGCGGTTTTCAGATCCGTCTCCCGCTTCAGATTGATCCAAGATTCGATCGGGGCTGTGAGGTAGTGGATTCTGATCGATCTTGACGTGGGTTTCTTATTTTTGTTTCGAGGTTCGACGGTTTTCGAGAAAATAGTCGAGGGTTCGATTGGTCTGCGGGTTTCGTTTCGGTGACTGGTGTTCTGGGCTCTTGAAACCGACCGATCGGTTTCTGGGCACTGTGGTTAAGCGCTGATAGAGCATAGGTGTCGGCGTTTTTCTTTCCGAAACGCTTTGTAATTTGTTCGCTGATCTTTCTTTCTTGCTTTCTTTCTTTCGGTTTGTTCACAGTGAGTGAGTTTCTTGAATTTGCGTTGAGCTCCTGGATGCGGGATTCAGCCGCTTTATCTGAGCCCCTTCGATTTCTTGATTAATCAGGAACTAAGAGACTTGCTTCGGTAATGTTTTGAACTCCACAAATTGACCATCTTTCGATCCTCTGAAGATGAAGCCAAATGATAGAATCTTGACTATGTTTTTCCATGTAAATTTGGTGATCTTCATGGGTCATATACTGTTTTGCTGCGGCTGAACTACTAATTTGAGATACTAGGTTTTTCACCGTCCTCTTCTTTGTCAACTTTAAGTTCGAGTGCTCTTGACATTTTTGCTGTGTTTCTCTTTCCTCATATCATTTAATTAACTGATTCTAGTTTCATTAGGTCTATCATCAAGCATTTGTAGTTTCTGGACTCGGGTCATTCTTAATCATTCTTGTTTGTTATTGTTTATATTCTTGTTTTCAGCAGGAGAAATGTTCGGAGGTGATCCCAACAATTGTGGGTTTCCAGTGTTCCTTGGAGATAATGGATTTCAATATGATACTAATGCATTGCCTCAGCTGCAGTTATTTGGAGATTGTAAGTTCAAGCAAGAATCCATCGTTGATAGCTTATCCTATTTTTGCGCTTGTGAAAATTAGTGATTTTCTGCCGTTTTTAGTCCCTTTGCACTATCCTCCTGCTGCTGCTGTTGTTCTCATCATCATCATCAAAATTTAGCAGCAGCCAATGTATTGTTATTATGCAGCATTGTCATCAAAAGCCAGGTAAGAAGATAGCCTTTGCATCATCACCATCATCATCAGTATTTAGCAGCAGCCAATGTTTTGCTATCGTACCGCCTTATCATCAAAAGCCAGGCAACTCAGAAGATAAGCCTTTACATGAATAGCAGCTATTCTTGAGTCATGGTACACATGCAATCGGCAAACCTGTACTTGTGCAAATTTTTGTCATGCTTATAGATGAGGAGACTAGTATTTTCCTGGCCATGTCTGATCAGATTCAAGATGATTGATGTTGAGCAACTTTGCTTTTGGTTTGTCATGCCAGAGAAATAATGCAAGTAATTCCTGGATGCACATTAGTGGTGTTCTGGATTATTCATGCTAGAGAAATTGGAATCAATTTTTTATTCGAGAATTTGGTGCTACTTTTGGGTTTTTCTTGGACAATGGCATTCAGTCGCTAATTTCCAAATGCTTTGTCATCGAAATTTCAGCAGGGCTAGTGACTAACTGTAACAGTAGGGCTTTGAAAGTCACCGCTAGTTATGACTAGATGCATATCAATTGGCTGGTGATACTTTCAACATTAATATTCTTCTCGTCAACTTTTCTTTCCCATGCCGTTATACTTGTTCCTTTTACTTAGAGCATGGTGCGCGCTGCCACTCAGTCATACGTTTGAAGGTTGCCTAGCGCATGCTCTGTAGCCTGTACCTGTCGAATTGTTATGATATTTCAAGCATAGCATACTTAGTTTGGCTTTATAGCTAGTGGCAGTTTATTTCTCATACACATTAAGCCAAATCATTCATTCCCTTGGGGCTTCCTGTTTAAGAATTAAGTATCAGATGGAACTCCAAGGATACCTTCTTTCCTTAGAATTGTTAGGAGCTCTTCTTTTTTCCTGTTGCTTCTTTGCATTCATATCAATCAAGGATGTTCCCTTTTTAGCTTTAACTTTTTTTTCCCCTGCATTACATGTTTTCTAATGCCATAATGTAATGCATTCTGTCGCAGATCCAGTTGGAAATAGTATTGGTCCATTAAACTACACCAGAAAGGATCACACTACCAATATGGATCGATCAGCTAAAAGATTTAGGGAAGCCGAATCTTTTTCCAGAGAGCAAAAGCATCCGATAACCCTCAGTGATAAGATCTATCCAGATGAAGCAGGTCATTCTGGGAGCATTTTCAATCCCAATCCTGTGTCAACTGGTTTGAAACTTTCGTATGAAGAGGATGAACATAACTCCTCTGTAACATCTGCAAGTGAAAGCATAACAGCTGCACTGCCTCTGATTCTGTCGCTTGGCGATAATTTCAAGGTGGAGTTTGAGCGACAGAGAGAAGAATTTGATCACTATATCAGAATACAGGTAATCTTATGCGAAAGGTTCTACCTTTGTCCAGAAATTTTGGCTGTAGAACTACCTACGACTATTGTGGTTTAGTGTCCAATTGGCGCTGTTCGATGACACCTAATATTTACGCCAGGTTCATTGGCAAACTCATGTATTAGCAGCATGAATTGAATATGTTTGTTGAAACTCGTGACTGTAATTTCTGGTCATTTGTTATTGACAGTTACAGATATTATTTTGTGTCATCCGCGGATGAACAATCTTAGCTTTGTCTTAGACTTTGATATTTAATTCTCTAAGTTTAAGATCAAGCCTATGCTTAGTCATTAAGATTGTCATTAGGTGGCAAACCACTCCCCCCCCCCCCAACAAAAAAGAAAAGAAAAAAGAATTGACGGCTTAAAAGAGATGATCTCCTTCGTGATGCTGACAAAAAGCAGAAATAGTCTTTGGAGATCCATTTTCATGTTCAAGTGCGTTGTGTCTGGTACACACTCAGAGAATGTATCTGCATTGGTTAACTGTTTTCCAAACGACAAAGATGGATGCTATAATCGCAGCCATATATTGTCACTAGGATGTAGGCAATACATCCATTTTCCCCTGTTTTTATCAATGTTGAACTCCTATGTACACTGGTTTCTATGAATGTTATGCGCATGTTGTCCACTCAATGAGATGAGAGGACATATATGATGCAGTGGGAGAGACATGCAAACTAATAAAGTACTGAGATGTCAATTTGTGGTTTATGGTAAAAACTTTCTTCACAACTCACTTTGAAGTTGGTTGCCTCATGCTTGCAATCCCCTATATTGTCCTTGTTTATGTAGATTTGCGACTTCAATTGGTGCCGTGCCATCTTAATGACTACTTTGCTTAACTCAGGAAGAAAACATTACGAAGGGTGTAAGAGAACTACGGCAAAGACATACAGCTGCTTTTCTGAGTGCTGTAGAGAAAGGAGTAGGCAAGAAGTTACACGAGAAGTACCTTGAACTAGAAAACATGAACCGCAGGAACAAGGAGCTAGAGGAAAGAATTAAGCAGGTGACAGCAGAAGTTCAATCCTGGCACTATCGAGCTAAATACAACGAGTCTGTTGTGAATGTACTGAAGAGCAATTTACAGCAAGTCATGGCACAGGGCGCCATGCAAGGGAAGGAAGGCTGCGGGGACAGTGAGGTGGATGATGCAGCCTCTTACACGAACCAGAACCATCTCGGCTTGGTGGACGGTTTCGGGACATCAGGAGTCATAAGGAACCAGATGACCTGCAAATCATGTAAGACTAAAGAAGTCTCCATCTTGTTGTTGCCTTGCAAACATTTGTGTCTATGTAAAGATTGTGCAGCGTTCATTGCTGTGTGCCCCCTCTGCAATATGACGAGAAATGGCCTAGTTCAAGTGTATATGTGTTGAGATTTTCCCTTGGTCTGTGCTAGGCATAGATAAACACTTGCTGTTGTCAAAATGATAATGTTTGCTGGGTGAATTATTATGATATGGGAAGTGGATTGCCCCCTCTTTATAATCAAGAGTTGTCTGATAATGGTGTCTTGCTCATGGATAGTTAATCAATCAGATGAATGGCGTCCGTAAGAATAAATTTAGGGGAAGACGGTGCTAGTTGGCGTTGGCCTTGGCTTCTTTTGCGTTACATACTGAAATGGAAAGGCAGATAAGCAGATGGTGTTGGTGATTGGGTCGTTCGGATGGTGCAAGGTCGTGATTCAGGCACCATTCTGGCTCAAGATGTGTTGGGAGTCCTTGGGAGATCTGGGTATCGGAATAATGTCTCTGGTACTAGGACGACTCGTCGACGAATTGTGTGTTATTTATGGCTTTCTCTGAAGGCATAATTCAGGCACCGTAAATCTTTCATAGCAAATTTTTACCTTGTATTTTTTTCGTAAACGACGTAATTGTTCGTAACACGCGTCATGATATTTCTCTTTCTTCTATGAATCCTATGATTGCAATGGTCCTCAAAAAAAGCAGTAATCTGCCTCGGTTAATGGTAAACTTCTTTTGTACCATCGTTATTCGTTAGTAAATTACTCAATGGGTCGTAAATATATCTCGTCCTAGTCATAATTTAGTGTGAAGGACGCGATCTTCCTTTTTGTGGTTGTACATTTTTGTAGTTCCTTACGTAATTTGTCTTAGTTAAAGTTTCTTGTTCAGTTGTTTGCAAGATACTTGAATCATTGTATCGTTTTATTCCCACTTCATAAATTTTCGCAACCAGTGATTCGGTAATTTGCCTTACTCATCGTAACTTTTCTCAATCAAATGCGAGCTTCGTCACCTTTTAAGTCCGTCAACTCTTCTTTAAAGCTTGTAAATCGCGAGAGGAAATCGGTTTCGCTCGATGCAATTTTTTTTTAAAGCAAATCCGACGGACTACTGAAGACACATAGCGGGGCCATAGAATTTGCTGGGAAGGTGGGAATGGCGGTGTGTTTCCCATGTTGTTGCACTTTGAACCATGGCATTGAACGGGGTCTCGGATATTCAATCGACAACTTAAGTGTAACTTCAAAATCGTAGCTAGTCGTTGGAACTAAAATCTTTACCAAGAAGTTGCATTTTCGGCGACGGTCTTGCCATTTAGAGTGATTCTCTTTCTAAGCGAACATTAAACTCCCATTGAACCATCACTGTCCAATAATGCTTTTGCGATTGATCCCTTTCGCCCGACTTCATTTTGTTTCCCTGTGGCCGGGGGGGTGTTAATGATTCAATTTGTTTTGGCTCCTTGAACTGAATCAAAGATTCGGTTCGATTTGTCTTATTATTTTGATTTTTCTTTTTTTTTTGGAAGGGAGGGGGGGGGGGGCGCTTAGGGGCAAGGGCTTGACGGCCCTGAGGGCCGAGGCAAGGGCCGACACTCAACCTCAAAAAAAGAAAAGGAAGAAAAAAGAGGTCATTTTAGAGATTTTCAATGTGATTTAACTAATTGAACCGAATTGAAATAACCGATCTAGAAAAGAAGAATGGTTATTTTTCAATTATCTGAACCAAAAATCGAAATGCCCAAAATTTTCATTTCAATTATGTTTTCCAATTCGATTTTGACACCACTAGACTGAGTTTGAAAGAGATTCCATAATATACGAGTTTTTTTTTTTTTTGGGTGCCCATTTCGCCACCTCTACATCCACCCTAATTTCGCAGCGTGAACGTGGACGGAACTTTAGCACTGTGCTATATCCTACAACGTCCTTCTTTCTGTTCCTCCAAATTTTTTGGCGGCTTCCTTAACTTGAGCGCCGACGCTTGGGCACGTCCGGGAAAACGACAAGAATCACCAACGAATGTAGCGAGCGAATGAAATGAAAATCCCTCATTTTCCAATTTTGTCCCCCACTCTCCCCGTCTCTCTCTCTCTCTCTCTCTCTCTCTCTCTCTCTCTCTCTCCAAACTTTCGCCGCCCACGCCAACCTCGCTGCTCGTTTCTTCAGACTTCTCTACTCTCTCAAAATGCAGAGCACGGCGTTCGCCCTCTCCCCTCCGCTCCCATCCCTCGGGTGGCCGTCGCTCCAGAGCAGCCGCCGCCGCCTCGGCTCCGGATTCGATCCCGCTCGCGTCTCCGCCGTCGCCAGCTCTCGCGATCTCTCCCCTCCCGATGACGCCGCGTGTGGCCTCGCGGCCGTTCGTAGTTTCCCGCCTCGATGCTGGTCGTCCGGCTCTCTTCCCTCTCTCTCCTCTTCGAGGCTCAGGCCGTGGAGCGGCGTGCGCGATCTCGGTTGCGACCGGGAGAAGAGTCGTTTCGAGGTTAGGGCGACGTCGGTCCCGGAAGCTCCCGGCGGCGGCGGCGGAGAGAAGTCGGGGAGCATGGCGAAGAAGCTGGAGCTTGGGCTGTTGTTTGGGCTCTGGTTTCTCTTCAACAGCTACTTCAACATCTATAATAAGCAGGTCCTTCTTCGTGATTTAGCTTCTTTCGTTTTTAGATCGTCGTCTAGTATTTCCATGCTTTGATTTATCATGAAGGTGCTTTTTACGCTTGTCCTCGTAGTTTTGATCCTTGCTTGATATTCTTTCGGATTCTTCTTTACTTCTTTCCGTGCTGACAGTTCTAGACTACCTTCATTTCTAAGGCAATCGTCTAATTTTTTGACAGACCGAGCAATTTCGTGTTTCGGTACTTTGATTTCTCTAGTTGTTTCCTCATCGAATTTCTGACCGTGACCCCAGTTGGTTCGTCCAATCATTGTGGAATCTTGAGTTCTGTAGCATAAACAGTTAAGGATCTTCACCCAATGAGGCCGAAGGGTCACTTTAAGAACTTGATATTTTAAGTGTAATGCTTTACTCATTACGTAGATGAAAATTCTACAAATCCCAAGCTAAATGATGCAGTTTTACAATTGGTAATGTTAACAGGTGATGGTAATTTTTCAATATTGCTTGCCTCCCAATATTACTTGAATTGTTTGAGAAAGAGAAATCTGACAACATCACTTGCCTCCCAATATTACTTGCTACAGGTTCTAAAGGTTTACCACTACCCAGCTACCATCACTATGATACAATTTGCTGTTGGATCTGTCCTTGTTCTGTTCATGTGGACATTTAATCTCTACAAAAGGCCAAACCTCAGTCGTTCACAGGTACCTTGCCATGCAATTGCAACTCTGCAGTTTTTCCTCCTCACATTCAACCTTTTTTGTTTGTTCTCATTCCTTCTGTGACTTTTCTATCAACAGCTTATGGCAATTGTTCCGCTGGCAGTGGTACACTCATTGGGTAATCTCTTCACTAACATGAGTCTTGGAAAAGTAGCTGTTTCCTTCACTCATACAATCAAGGCTACGGAGCCCTTCTTTTCGGTTATCCTATCTGCAATGTTTCTGGGAGAGGTGCGTTTTTCTTTGAGATACAGGTCTTACGTTTCAGGCTTTCATGATAAGATCTTCTGCTCGATGAAACGCTAGCTGCTTCGGTGACAATACATTCTGCTTCTATTCATGATTCAATGTCCAGTGATGTAAATGGGGGAACCCTACTACTTTCTTGAGCATCTGTATTGCTTCTGCCCTTCACTAATTGGCCTGATGATATCTTGAACTTGGTTCTTTCAGTGACTGGTGATGTTGGGGTCCATATGGGTCCTTTATTCTGACATCTTCTGAATTCTGCAGATGCCAACTCCCTGGGTTGTTGGTTCCCTGTTACCAATTGCTGGTGGAGTTGCATTAGCATCCATGACTGAGGCTTCTTTTAACTGGTAAGTTTTGAATGCAAGTGCATTTGTCGGATTATATACAGGTGAAGATGTGTTGATTAAAATAATTTGGTTTTGTGTATACTGAGAACAATGAAATTCTTTTTACGGTATGATATCCTTTCCTTTTCAATGTTTGTGACCTGGTTTCCTGATTCTGAAGGGCGGGGTTTTGGAGTGCAATGGCTTCAAATCTGACCAATCAATCTCGAAATGTTCTTAGCAAAAAAGTCATGGTGAAAAAAGAGGTGATCCATGCTGACTCTGTATCTTTTTGAGAATCTCTCGGTTGTAGTCTCAGTTCTGCACGTTGACATCATGCATCTGGTTGATTTAGTCAAGCACCATTTGACCAAAAATTAAAGTAATAATACCATTGTCCCGGTTCTTTTCTTTGTTAGATCATCATCCATGTGCTAATGCTTCTAGATTTGCTTTTGAAGAAGAAGAGAATGTCTATTTGCTGATTGTTCTATATATTTTGTATTGGCAGGAATCAATGGACAACATCACGCTCTTCTCAATTATAACAATCATGTCGTTTATTCTACTATTTCCTGCAGCGTGTTACATGGAAGGTTTCAAATTTACTCCTGGCTACTTTGAATTGGCCGTAAGTGTTCCCTCAAGAATAATAAAACTCACTACTTTGAGAGGTTATGTTTTCTTTTAAAGTGGGTCTCGGTTCATGTGTTTTATTATCTTGTGAAACAGGCAAAGAGTGGATTGAATGTTAAACAAGTATTGGTCAGGTCTTTACTTGCTGCCCTTTGCTTCCATGCTTATCAGCAGGTGAGTCCAATAGTGCTTTCTTACTCCTATAAAATATTTGTTGTTGAACCTAGATCTTGAATGGAATTCAAATTTTAGCATTTTGATGGGCTAGATTTTTGAGATTTGAGTAACTGCTAAGCAAAGATGGTTGAGACTCGAGATTCGGCTCTAATGGAATGCTTGAGTATGAATTTCTCAATCAATTTAAAGCGATTACGAAGTGAAGCTTTTGTTTTTCTTGCAAATATCTTGAGCTATTCTTTAATTTTTGGGCTCTTTGTTGGTTACGTTCGTTTGAGCTAAAAAAGGATGTACCTATTCCTTTAGGGTTTTGTACACTGGTAGGATAGCTTTTAGAAAAACTCTAGATAATCTTGCTAGACTTACCGGTAAATGACAATATGTCTACCTGGGCATAAACATTGGCTGTACACGGTCTTTATAAAAAAAGGTCTTTCCAGAATAGTGCTGTGTTTACGCAATGTTCTCTACATAGGGGATAGGGCCATTCTGTCAGATAACAGATACCAGGTCTTGTGATAAAGCATCTTGGCTTGTCAGAACACATGGCTTCTGGTAGTGTATTGTGAGAATATTTACATACAATAAGCGATGAAAGTCCATTTAAGCCTTCCTTCCGGGAGCCCAGTCTATACACTCATGTTATATACGATGATGACACTGACTTCTCTCGGTGGAATTATGCAGGTATCCTATATGATTTTAGAGAGAGTATCTCCGGTCACCCATTCTGTTGGTAATTGTGTGAAGAGGGTTGTAGTCATTGTCAGTTCTGTTCTTTTCTTCCGAACGCCAGTTTCCCCCATCAATGCTATAGGTAATGTTGGAATTGTTTCGTCACCCTTGATTTTGCTGCTTTTCGTTGAAACCCGGACTTTTTGTGGAGCATAAATTATTCTTTGTACTTGCATTTCTGTTTGCTGCAGGATTTGAATCCACGACTGCTAACATTGTCTTGTTCACCGATGCAGGTACTGGCATCGCCCTCGCTGGGGTTTTCCTTTACTCCAGGGTGAAGAGGATTAAGCCGAAGCCAAAGACGGCATGAAGTCATTTTGGTAAGAACCGTTGGCTTGTAGATCTGGAATTTTGATCAGCTTTATCTCACAACAGCAATCAATTTGCTTGCAGGTCTGGCAGTATTTGCTACTTGCTTCTACTTTGCGCGAGGTTTATTCTTTTGCCAAAAACTGAATAATTGTACCCCGATTGGTTGGCAATGGCAAGGCACCTTGAGTTCTCGATCTTTTTCTATAGAGTCGTGGTTTTAATATCGTGCAACCCATCCATAATGAGTATTTGCCATCTGATGTCAAAGAATCCTGAGGGAGAATTTGATCAATGAAGTTAATGAAATTGGTTCCGATTATTCTTTCTTTCGATCAGATAGTAATTATGCATTGCCATTATAATTGGCATATGATACTAATCACCAAACGAACGAACAAAAAGGAGCTTGGTGCATTAGCAAGGGGTCCATGCAATTTCTGATTAAAGAGAAATAAATTGAAATGCTTTTTATGATTTTATTGACCACCCCACAAGGAATTTTTTTAAGGATATGCTCCTAATAGCATATAATTCTAATCAAATGGATTTAAAATGGGTCTAGATCTAAGAACGAATATTCCCGGATCCATGAATAAAAAAGAACCGGCAATACAATGTCATGATCACCACAACATGCCAAAGGAGAAAAAGAACCATCCATTATTGTGCTAGATAGTGCTAAGTGAGAGGGAAGCGTGATACATTTAATAAGAAGATGAGAAAAAGATGGACCGTCCTAGCCTCTGGGTGCTAAATGCACCTTTGCTCAAAAGCTTTCTTAGGATTGCTCCCGTCGATCTCTGAGTGGTGAGGGAAATCGTAGGGCATTTCTTCGGCACAAAGCCAAGCTTCATTGAACACCCGGACCACTTCTTGGTAAACCACTGCATTACCTTCTGGTGTCAGGTGCAGCCCGTCGCTGCAAATGAATTAAAGTGCGGGGAAAAGATTTAGAACTCGAGATTCAAAGTGCGATCCAATAATATAAATATCAGGGATGCGGATTTCAGGATAGGAAAAGCTGGAACCTCTATTGAGTAAGACTAGGAAAGTTTTGTTATACCACTTCTAGATATTTTATGACATGACCAACCTCAGAAACTTTTTCTGCCACCCTTCAGTTTCCTGCATCTTGGACCATACATCGATCGTGCGGACCCCCAGTTCGTCGGCTAACTGAATGCACTGCTGCGCGTAATTTCCAGTTACTTCATTAGTCCTTTCTGGCAACTCTCTGGCACTGTCACCATACAACGATCTGTTTCACATTGTAAGAAGTTCATCTACAATTATGTTATACATGGCAATCAAAACGGAGGAGATAGAAGATGATTAATCGATTTCTAAGGCCTAGATATGTTTGAACAACCAGATTTAAGAGAAAAATAAACCTTCACAATGTTCCTTTTTCTCATTGCAAAGGTAAAATTCGTCCACAGAGGGACGACTACATATTATTATGTGCATGAAATCAGACAGTGGCTTCACTCAGAATGTGAAATGGTCAGAGAAGTCCTGGATCCTCATAAAATTATAGGTGAAAAAGCACAGTTGTACTTGTCAATGAAATTTCGACGAATTTTGAGCATAAGGTAAAGATGCAACTAAGATTCCACAGAATGAAAAGCAAAAGTGTCATGCTATATCATATTATGCCAGAACGAATTATTATACTGCAACAGAGGAGAAGCGCATACCTAGCATAGTCATTACGTCCTTTCTCATCAACTGGTGGTGGGGTAATAAGCACAATTAACATTGTGGGAGAACATTTCTGAGATGGCAAAAAAAGAGAGTTAACTCGTGGCTTCCAAATACTAGGACAGGCAAAAACATCTGCAGAGCATGGCCTGTGTATATCACAAAGTTCAAATCTTTCCGTGTAAGGTTGTAGAATGACAGTTTTGAGGTTTGACTAGAAATCACCGAACCAAGCACGACATCATCATTTCATCATCGGTGACAAAAGTGTGAATCACGTATCCCCAATGAGGATCACAACTAAGATGCAAAAATTCTAGATATGGCACTAATAATGCAGCATGGAGAACTTACATGGAGAACTTACGATGACATTTCTACTTTTAACAGCTCGACTAAATCAATGTGATCTGAACCTTGAGGTGATGAACAATCTTCTTGAGGTTCTCCCTGTATTCATCGATAGGCACATGTTGACGTTCACTCGATCTTCCTGAAAGAGCTGCATCATTAGCCCCGAAGAATATTGTGGTGGCTACTGGAGGCATTGAAGCGTCCTAAAAAGTCAGTCACAAGAAATATATATGTCCAGGTTATGTTTGACAAGTGAAAATGAAAAATACAACTCTAGACATCTGAACTCTTTGATATGAATATCTAACATGATGCACATGCCATCTTCCGAAGGTTGCAGCTTTTCAGCAGCAGTCTGGCAAACCATGAGGTGAACTGGCCCCATGGTCTAGTCTCAAGGTACAAAATGTTGAAACATGTTTTGACCCACAAGATTGATCTTTTGAAAGAGTTGACATGTTCACATTGTTCCAAAGTAAGAATTAACCCGTTCAAATCCTCTTGGCCTCACATTGGCCCATCCCATTCAAGTCATTTCCCATGCATAGAATGGCCAGCCCTCCAAGAGAGCAATCCATCTGACGCAGTTTTTCCCCTTCTAATGGTCATATCTATAGATGAGAAGCTAAAGAAGATGCCCTTTCCCATGAAATTGCAAGGCCCAATCTAACTAGCAACTAACTTTAAAAACCCCCCATACATGTAATGCCATTGACAAACAATGGAACTTCCCTATTCCTACCTGTTGCAACATACCATGACTGTCTTTTATGACCTCTTTCCTGTTTTACTTGATACCGGCAGTAAGATAAAAGAATGTATGGAGAAGCTTGTACTTCCAATCCATGTACTAATACCCCTGAAGGTATTGAAGAGCAAAACCACCACTTCTAAGCAACACAATCAACGTCCCCATTGACTATATGGCCAAAATCTGGCTTACTAACTAGGTAACCATCATTCAACCGAAAAAAGAAAAACTAGCTAACTATCCTCCGGCAGCCTGCAATTACCGTAGCACATAGTAAAAACTTTACCTCCCCAATCTAGCACCCTTTCATCTTTCGTCCTAAAACCCCCTGTTCAACGTTTTTCCACTCCCACTTTGGAATGCTAAGGATTGTTATCATTCTCAACAGCCTTAGCATGATCTACTATATATCCCAAACAAAATTTGTCAAATTGGAATCGTCCACCTTGTAACGTCTATCATTTGCAATCGACAACTAAAACAAACATTAGAGCGAGAATCAAGAATCTGCCAATGGTTCAAGAAGCACAGTAGAGAATTCACCCAGAAAGGAACGATTCATGTTCACGGAGAAGGGGGAAGAATCACACGCACCAGAGGGAAAATGTGGTGCAACAGGAAGAGAGCCCATCGGGTGTTGTATCCGCCGTATCCACGGAGAACCACATCAGCCTGCATAGCACCAAGAAGAACAAATCATACTAAAATCGACCACATCCCCCCTCTCCTGCGGCACCCACCCCCTCCCCCCCCCCCCCCCCCCCCCCCCCCAAAAAAAAAAAAAGAAAAAATTACCCACAAATCATACAAAACAACCAAAAAAAGAAAAAGAAAAAAAACAACACCACCATTGATGAATGTTCAATCGAAGAATGTGCGAAACCTTGCGAGAGTAAGTGTCGGCGAGAGCAGCACCCCATCCGCCTGGCCGGAAAGATTGCTGTGTTATTGAATCCCCGAACAAGAAAATCGCTGGTCTCATTCTACTCTACTCTGCTTCACACTGGTGGCGAGACAGAGAGAGAGAGAGACAGAGAGTCAGAGGAAGGGCGATGATTATTGCGTGGAACGAACGCCGCTACCAACCGCTCCCTCCCCATTATTATCACCGCAGCTTGACAAAAAGATGTTCTGACCAAAATATATTTTAAAAAAAAAACAAAAAGATGGAGAAGAAAACGAGAAAATAAAGGCTCTCTTCTGTTTCATTTAATAAATTAAATAAAAATAATTATTATCATTTAATAAATTATAATTTTTTGATTACTTTAATCTATATAAATATTTTCTTTATGAAAATAATTTTATTTTTGACAAAACAAACGAAGCCTATAAACTCTCTCCTTTTTGTCATGTTATACATTAACTATTTTGGCTAAAAATGTTATACATAATTGGAAAATCCAGCAAAAGAAATAATTATGCCAAGTGCATTAGATATTCATCTTCTGCTCCAACAGCGTATTCAAAAACTCCTTTTGAAATTACTTATCGTGGACGCTCAAGATTGCCCAAGTCCGTGACTTTCGGCTCAAGCTAAATAAGACCAAGCGAGTCATGGCAAAGTTGAAATTGGCCAAGTCTTTTTGGTTAGCAACTTTGGACAATTGGGGAGGTAGTCATGGCCACAGTTCATAAATCGCCGGTTCCAATTCCAATTTAAGGGGAATCGAACCCTAGCCCTTAAGTGGCAGTTCCAATTTCTATTTTAAATCGTCGGTTTCGTGCTAGTTTCAGGCTCGGTTCGGGTTCAAAATCGAAATGGAACGTTCGGTTTCGATTATGATTTTTGAGTTTAAAGAATAAGTTGTAATGAATTTGTACTAAAATTATAATCAAATTATCAAACAATGAATTATGAAATCAAAAAAATAATAATTTATGAAATAATGGATTATCAAATACGAATTGTAATCAAATTGCAAATTGTAATCAAATTTGGAAGGAAAAAAAAAGGAGGTAGAGGGGAAAACAAAAAAAAGGTGACCGTTGGTCACTGCCACCAAACCAAAGAGAAAGAGCTGTTGCTTAAGGTTCTTTCATTTTCTTTTTAATTCCCATTTTTTGTAGTTCGGAACTGGTATAGAAACGATGATTTCGAGCCCGATTCAAGATTTTAAGAAATCAAAACTAGGCCCTTATGCCATGAGCCGATTTTGGTTTCGAACAGTGAGCCCGGTCAAAGGATCAGTTTTGGATCGATTTTGGGCCCAACCAAGCTTGTGACCATGACATTACGGGGGAGGTGATAGGAAGTTTGTCGATGGGCATTACAAAATAAAGTCACTAAGTGTCGAGTTGCGAGGTGTCGGTAAGTGAAGCTCGATTCAGTTGGCAAATATATAAAATTTAAAGCTAAGATCGATGAATCAGGCGCGAGGCACATGTTCAGGTTGTGAGGCCAGCAATTTCTGCTAACATAATCGACATTTCGTAGAGGCCATAAATTTCGCAGGCCAACTACGCAATTATGGCCGAGACGTAGATGATGTTATCCCCGTCCGATGAAGAAGATACGAACGGATGGGATCGATTTTTTTTAGTAAAAGTTTGTAAATTCACGTTGCTGAATTCTACGACTCACATAGGCCGTCGTTTGTTTATGTTTTTTTTTTCAATTATTCTTAACCGTTTAGTAGCTATAAATATTAGGTTGTAAGTACCACCAATCAATCAATGATCTGCCTATTATCTTTATATTTCACTATAATTTTAAAATGGTTGGTTGCAATTACCTCCGATTTTAATCCATTTAAAATTCTTGTCTATTCGTGTTTCCCATCAAAGAATCAATAGAGGACTTTTTACATTTTTTTTTTATCGATCTACACATTGATCTATATGTCAAAAAGGGTTTTATGGACACTTTTTTGGCGAAACAAATATGTAGTTTTCAAAAATCTTAATCGGTGATTTTGGCTTCTAATAATTATCAAAGCATAATATAACCCAATATGATCTGAAAAAAAAATTGAAAATTTATTCATTCCTAAATTTGGTAAGAAAAATTCATTTTTCCTCTTTATGTGCAATTTAATTGATAATAAGTTAATCGTAGTAAGTTTTTAACCCCCCCAAAAAAAAAGCATCTGGTATGAAAAAAATCACTATGCACCTTTTTTATTTGTAATTCTCTAAAATAAATTTTTGTTGTAACCAAAACAACTAAATAGTGATTCTTCTGTGGGAAGCTTTTAAATAAGAGACCAAAGTACTATCGTTTTCTCAAATAAAAGCATGAAATAGATTTTATTTTAAACAAAGGACTAAATTGCTCAAATGATTTCATAAAAGGGTCTAATCGAAGAGCATTTTTATTATTTGCTTTTTATTTTTATTTGTTATTCTTCTTTTCTTTTTCCTCTTCTATCCCCTTCCCATCTCCCTCGCCACCACTATTTTCACTACCACTTGCCAGTCCTACATCTCCCTTCTCTTCAACGCCGGCCATCACAGCCCCAGGGATTGGCTTGCCTCCCTGTTGACACCTAAATTTTGACTTTTTAAAATTCATTCACTTAAGTACATAAAAAAATGAGAATTTGTTCTCACTAAAAATTAATTTTTTCATGCATTGCATATTTAATTTTTTGTCGGTCGTGCATTTTATTATGGCTAACGACGGAGGATTTGAGCTTAAATTGACAAACGATTGGATTGAGCGTGAGGGAGGTGTGCCGAAAGGCTTATGAAGTTTTGAACTTAAAAGAAATTTTTCCACAGGGACTGAATTGCAAATACATAAAACTTCAGGGACTGAATTGCAAATACATAAAACTTCAGGGGCTGAATTGTAAATACATAAAATTTTAGGGATAGTGGAGAAATTAGAAAGGAAGATGGAGAATGGGAGATATAGAAGGGAAGATGGAGAAATTAGAAAGGAAGATGGAGAAGGGGAGATATAGAAGGGAAGATGGAGAATGGAAGATGGTAGAATTAGAAGGGAAGATGAAGAATTAGAATGGGAGATGGAAAGATTAGAATGGAAGATGGTGAATTAGAAGGGAAGATGGAGATAAAGAATGGAGAGGATGGTGGAATTAGAAGGGAAGATGGAGATAAAAAAGGGAAGATGGTGGAATTAGAAGGGAAGATGAAGTTAGTGGAAAAATTAGAATGATAGATGAAGATAGAGAAAGGAAGATGGGGGAGTAGGCTATAAAAGGAGGAAGAATGAGAGCTTTGAAAGGAGGACTTTGGAGATTGAAAAAAAAAATTTGGAGAGATTTCAAGAGAAAAAATTTTGAGAGAGAAAAATTCGCCGCAGTGGAACAAGCCTTGGCGACGCGACGGATTCATCTCCAACGAGCTCTAGGTGCATCAGCATGTGCAATTATCTGGTAACTCAATTTTTCGTGTTTAGATGACGAAATCTCGAAAACAAATATACTGAACATTCGTAGATGACTTCGAGATCTTCGATTTGATATATTATGGTGTGAAAATGGACGTCGTTTGCTATGTCAAAAGGGTCCCGAAATGGAGAGCAGAAATCTGGAAATATGGTGATCAGAACCTGAGATGAAATTTTTCTGATCTGACCTTTCACGCTAAATGATTTTCCATGGGTTATTCTAGACTTCGTTTCATAAAGACCTCTCATGACATTTGTTCATAAGATCTTAATGCATAACATATAAAAAATACAAAAATATTCATGCACGTTTCGTATTTTTAATGCATTTAATGAAATCATGCAATTCTGCTGGCGTCCTTGAGTCTGAGTGTTTTTCTGTGCGTGGTCATATTGATTCGTAGTTATCTCATGTTTAGAGTCTTCTTTTGAAACTTCACAAAAAATGAAAGTTGTTCATTGGGGTCTTGTTTAGTAGACTGGAAAGTTTGGTGCATTAATTTTGAGATTTGAGTGTCCATTTGAGCTTAATCCTAAAGTATGTCTGTTCTGTGAAATTTGTTTGTTTGCTGCTGAGCTCTCATGAAAGACCATTTTCTACACGAAAATGAGTGTCTCTTCAGTAAGAATGTAAAACATGAAAGTTATCGACGACACATTTTCCCATCTACATAAAAAACCTCAGAAGTTTTGCATACATTTCATTATTTCTTTTGTATTTTATGGTGACTGCTTTCTCCCTAAGAATGTTCATGGACAGTATGATTTAATTCGTATTTTTTTTGTGTTAATGCATTGGAAAATGTAAAAAATGGTCTCAATGAAGTTTAATCAGCACGTGTTAAACTTTCTTTGAGTTTTTGAATTGTCTTAACTCATTGATGATTGTGCATGTTCGATTGGATAAGTTCATTATTTTCATTTGGCTTTCGGCCCGATACTTTGAAGACTGGAGGATGACCGATGTCCATTCCGGTCCATTTTGTTGTACTCCCGACCCACGAGGCTTGGCGACGGGTGTTTGACCGATGTCCATTCCGGTCCATTTTTGTTGTGTTCCCGATCATGTCTCGGGTTTTATTTAATTGGTCTGTAATTATTCACCCGACGAGTTGCGGGTTTTATTTTCACTGTCCTTAGGATAGTTTTACTTTACCCGCTCTCTCTTCACATCTTTGTTTGCTTTGGGTGATTTTGCATTCTTTATAATACATTGAAAAATCTAAAAAAAATTCATAAAAAGAAAACCAAAAAAAAATTGCACCTTTGAACCTCAAGTGAAAATTCATCAAAATTGCCAAGTTGAACATTTTCATGAAATTGGTACCGAAAGGGCGTTAATTGAAAAATTAGCGTAATCAAGTCCCCGAACTCATTAATCTCTGGTTCGTAGGAATAAAATATTTCTCCCGATGCTTTATTTAGGTGTCTAATCAACCTACCCAAAATGATTAGTGGCGACTCCAAGATAAATCCTTCTTTTGATGAAATTGAACCTAAGTCACGATTTGGTAGAACTCGGGAGAGTTCGAGCTATGCTAGTTAATTCAATTTAATTAACATGGTAATCCATTAACTTTAAAAATTGGGAAACCGATTTTTAGGTCGCGACAGCTTGGCGACTCCACTGGGGAGTTGTTCTTAATTTTTGAAAAAACTTAAGAACTTAGAGGACTTAGGCCAGAAAATTTCATGAAAAATTATTTCATCTGAATTGGGTGAATTCTAACCTTTAGGTGTTAAATGGTTTTGCAGAATGGGAGTTATAAGGGGTGGAGTGTTTGACTAACCCTTTGTTTTGCAGGTTGGTATGGGAATTATTTGTTTAAATTCTGCACATTATTGAAGCGGTGTTTGCATTTAAATGTTATGCTTGTGTTTACAGTTTTAGCACTACATCACACACGTCCCGTGACCGAACCTGGGTCACTAGTTTTAGGATGGTATTGTGATTTGGTTTTAGCGTTCGGCGTGAGATCACGTCGAAAGTTAGCCCAGATTCAATCCCGAACCTCTTTTCAAAAATGAGTTTAAAAGTTAGGCCTCAGGCTTGGTAAGATTACCAAAGCAGTGGTTTTAATTTTTAGCTCGAGCAGCCGAAGTGGGAAGGCCCGGCTAATCCTGATTACGTCGTAGAGGATCACGGCTAATCTTGATTATGTGCGCGAGATTGTCGCCTTGCCGTAAGTCTTCCGCTTCAATTTGTCAGCCTTTAGAGTAGATAGGTTAAGATTTAAACTCACGATTCATGTGCATGTCTATGTGACCTACATGGTATTTTTCACGGTGAAAGTAAGTTTTCTAAACTTCATCTTGTATTTATTTTTGGTCGGTCCATGTAGGTGTCGGTTAAATTTCGAACTTAACATCATAGCCATTTTTCAAAAGAAAATAAAATCAAGTTGGTGACCCATTTTTGAAAAATTAAATAAATGTGAAAAAATTCCTTAGGGAAATTTTATCTACGAATGAAATATTTTGTCATATTTTTCCTTAACACTTCAATAGACCCAAAATTTTCTCATCAAATTTACCTTGAAAATTCATTTTGATGAAAAAGGAAATGCTTTCGAGAAATTTGGTAAATATCAAAGGAATTTGTTACATTGTTCTTAAGTTATAAGATTTGCAAGAAAATTTTTTCTAAAGAAATTCACCCATGTTTTTCTAAGAAAATTTTCTCTAATTTCTCTAATTTTGTAAAAATAAAATTGGACTAATGTAGGAATCATGGGCCGACCCATCTTGAATCACATACTCATTATGTCCTTTTCTTTTACAGGGGAATCATAGGTACCCCGGGTAGGAGCAAAATCGGGTTCAGCATTATACCGGAAATAACCTCGAGGTATACGAAAGGATGGATAATTGTTGATGTCTTAGCTGATGACCCAAGGGGCAAGTGAGGAAATCGATCTTCCCAGAGACAGAATCGTGTCAATTAACGATAATGTATGAGCTTTGTATTTTGATGGGGCCGTAAATTTATCCAGATCGGGCCTGGAGACATTTTTAATGTATTAGAAGGGTTCATGTATTTTTGTTGAGAAAGCCGAGACTGTGTAATCAGAACCCATGGGGCAAGATTATGAACCCGACCTTGCGACACCTTTCTGATTAAATTGAACAAAGGCTTGCCTTTTTACCTTCCTCGGATTCAAAACACATGGAAGATTTTGGAGGACCAGTATTTTATTACCGAGCATGGCTCGCAATCATTTCTCCCAACGCTACAGGCGACCGACACATTCAAGTGGACGCTGAAAGAGATAGGCAGGAGTAAAGTGGGGCACGCAACGGGCAGCCTGGTTTGTTTATTGGAGCACTAATTGAGTGGTCAATTTGCAATAATTCACACGACTGACTCACGGCGCTGTGACAGGTGGGGGCCGCCACTGAACCCTTCGTCAATGTCCTTGATATCATCGCCGGCAGCAGATAACAAGAACACCAAGAAGAGTGTTAAGCCTCAACGTCTTCAGTACCGTAAATCGTCCTATCATGCTATATGGGCGAAGAAATGGCAGGAAAAAGAAAAGCACAAACACGTGAAACTTTCTCTTCATTCCATTCACCAACAAACCTTACAACAACTCACTGGAGAGGAAAAGTGAAATCAAATTGAGCTCTAATAAGCATCACAAAGGAGCTCAGCTGGCTCTCCATGGAGTTGATGCTCTGGGTGCACCGGGCGTTCTCGGGATCAAGCTCCGCGAGCCTAAAAAAGAGGCGATCGCACTTCTCTTTAACCTGGGCCATAGTGGCCTCGTAATGCTCAACGGCAAACTCCAGGTCCGGAATCGCCGCCCTCTCGAAAGCAATGTCTGCCGTAATGTCATCAAGTCTCTCCTGCAGCCAACCGCATTTGCACCTCATCACAATATTGCCTGGCTCCTGTTCGGCGTAAGTTCGGACCAAGGCCAGACGGTCCACTAGCTTTCCCCTCTCACGAGCTAGCCACGAAAGTTGATCGTTGGCAAACTTGAGGGCCTTTTTGTGATTATCAGCCACAAATGTGACTGTTGCCAGACGCTCGTGCCGGTCTCGATAACGAGCTTTCACGACGGCGGTCACAAGGACCGTCTCATAAGCACGGTTATAGGCAGCTAGAAAATTGATGAAGAGGGTCGAGAAGTTCCGATACTCCTTTCCCAGTTGGGTACCCTCAATAGAAGCAGCGTCCACGGTCCTGAATAAATCGAGGATTTCAGCCTCAACGATAGAGTTTTTGGCTATATGAGCGTAACCTCTACCAAGAAGATTGTAGAGTCTCTCCCACCCAGCCAGGACTTCGGCGGATAAGGTGTGGTTAGGAGAATTGGCCATTTTTGAAAGCAGAATACGAAAGAAAGGGGGAGAGAGGTGTTGACACCTGATTTTCAATCACCTTTTCTTTTCTTCTTTTTTAAAATTAATAGAAAATCCATAAAAATTCATAAATTTGAAAAAAATTAACTTTGGAGACCTTTGCCAAGCCTAGGGAACCAATTTTGACCAAAAAATGATTTTTCATATTTTCAGTATTTTTCGGTATTTTTATTTTCTAAAATTGATAGAAAATCTATAAAAATGAGAAAATTGCAAAATCAACTTTGGAAGCCTTGGCCAATCTTAGGCAACCATTTTTGAATAAAAAAAAATAATTTTTCATATTTTTTGTATTTTTTTAAATATAATTTTTAGAAATTAGGAAAATATTTAATAAATAATAGCATTTGAGGCCACAAAAATACATAAAAATAGTCAATATTTTTCCTTTAAATCCCTTTTCATGTTGGCCATCGCAAATTTAAAAAATCCAATTCGAGGTCATGTATTCCTTAACGAGCATAATCTCGAATCGGGCCTAAAAAAATTCAATTTGAGTCAATTTATTTTCATTTTTCACTTTTAGGAGTTGTGACATTATTTTTTAATATTCCAAATTTTCATCTTGGTCCAATTATACCCAGAATAACTCAATTTTACAAACAGGGCTTTAATTAAATTTTGCATTATTTTCAATAGCAAGAAATGAGCTTAAATTCAACATGCGATAGGTGTGTCGAAAATTGTGAGGAGATTTGGACTTAAAGAAATATTTCTCTAGGGACTGAATTACAAATACTTAAAATCTCATGGACTAGAGTGCAAATACCTAATACTTGAGGGATTATTTTGTAAATAACAAAAAGAAGAGTTAGTGGAGAAATTAGAATAGAGAAGGGAAGATGGAGAAAAGAAGATGGAGAAGAGGAGATGAAGATAGGAAGATGGAGAAGAGGAGATGGAGAAGAGAAGATAAAGAAAATAATATGAGAATAGAGAAGGGAAGATGGAGATGAAGAAGAGTTAGTAGAATGGGAGATAGATATGGAGAAGGGAAGATGAATATGAAGAAGAGTTAGTGGAGAAATTAGAATGTGAGATAGAGATGGAGAAGGGAAGATGAAAATGAAGAAGAGTTAGTGGAGAAATTAGAATGGGAGATAGAGTTAATGGAAAAATTAGAATGGGAGATAGATGAGTGGTTTATAAAATGAGGAAGAAGTGAGCTTGAGAGGGGAATTTTTTGGAGAGAAAATTTTGGATGTTTGAGAGAGTTTTGGGAGATTGAAGAAAAACTGGAGAGAAAAAAATTTTTTTTGGAGAGATTTCAAGAGAAAAAATTTTGAGAGAGAAAAATTCTCCGCCGTGGAACAAGCCTTGGCGACGCGACGGATTCATCTCCAACGAGCTCTAAGCGCATCAGCATGTGTAATTATCTGGTAACTCAATTTTTCGTGTTTAGATGATGAAATCTCGAAAATAAATATACTGAACATTCGTAGATGACTTCGAGATCTTCGATTTGATATATTATGGCGCGAAAATTGACATCGTTTGCTATGTCAAAAGGGTCCCGAAATTGAAAGCAGAAATCTGGAAATATGGTGATCAGAACCTGAGATGGAATTTTTCTGATCTGACCTTTCACGCTAAATGATTTTCCATGGGTTATTCTAGACTTTGTTTCATAATGACCTCTCATGACATTTGTTCATAAGATCTTAATGCATAACATATAAAAAATACAAAAATATTCATGCACGTTTCGTATTTTTAATGCATTTAATGAAATTATGCAATTCTGTTGGCGTCCTTGAGTCTGAGTGTTTTTCTATGCGTGGTCATATTGATTTGTAGTTATCTCATGTTTAGAGTCTTCTTTTGAAACTTCACAAAAAATGAAAGTTGTTCATTGGGGTCTTGTTTAGTAGACTGGAAAGTTTGGTGCATTAATTTTGAGATTTGAGTGTCCATTTAAGCTTAATCCTGAAATATGTCTGTTCTGTGAAATTTGTTTGTTTGCTGCTGAGCTCTCATGAAAGACCATTTTCTACACGAAAATGAGTATCTCTTCAATAAGAATGTAAAACATAAAAGTTGTCAAAGACATATTTTCCCATCCACATAAAAAATCTCAGAATTTTTACATACATTTCATTATTTCTTTTGTATTTTATGGTTACTGCTTTCTCCCTAAGAATGTTCATGGACAGTATGATTTAATTCGTATTTTTTGTGTTAATGCATTGGAAAATGTAAAAAATGGTCTCAATGAAGTTTAATCAGCACGTGTTAAACTCTCTTTGAGTTTTTGAATTGTCTTAACTCATTGGTGATTGTGCATGTCCGATTGGATAAGTTCATTATTTTCATTTGGCTTTCGGCCCGATGTTTTGAAGATTGGAGGATGACCGATGTCCATTCCGGTCCGTTTTGTTGTACTCTCGACCCACGAGGCTTGGCGATGGGTGTTTGACCGATGTCCATTCCGGTCCATTTTTGTTGTATTCCCGATCATGTCTCGGGTTTTATTTAATTGGTCTGTAATTATTCACCCGACGAGTTGCGGGTTTTATTTTCACTGTCCTTAGGGTAGTTTTACTTTACCTGCTCTCTCTTCACATCTTCATTTGCTTTGGGTGATTTCGCATTCTTTTATAATACATCCAAAATACAAAAAAAAATGTAGAAAATCCAAAAAACCAAAAAAAAAAATGGAAAATCTGAAAATACAAAAAATGCCATTCATGTGCATCTCATGTAGTATGTCTCATGTATGTTTGTTATGTTATCCGTATGTTCGTATAGACATATCGTATTTGTTTGTTCTCGTATGCACGTCACGTACGCGACGTTTGCAAATTCACATTTGTCTGTTATGATATGTTATTAACCCATGCATATTCATTCAGAAAAATCAAAATTCAAATGAGGGTTTTATCCCATCTTTTTCAAAAATGAGGGTTTTATCCCATCTTTTCAAAATGACGACTTTGCCCTTTATGGGCAAAATCGAAATGTACGTATTTACATACACATATCACTATGCATGTCACATATATATGTCACGTATTTGTATGGTGTATGTATGCATGTTACATATCGTATTCGTGCGTCTTCATACGCATGTCACATACGTATTCATATTCGTCTATCCCCGCATGCATGTTGTATTCATACGCATGTCACGTACGCATATCATTCGCATGTCCACGTACGTATGTCCTTCGCATGTAACGCACGTATATGTATTCGTCTATCCCGTATGCATATTGTATTCATACACATGTCACGTACGTATGTCGTTCGCATGTCATGTACGTATGTTATTCGCACGTGACGCACGTATTCCTATTCGCATATCTACGTATTCGTATATCATATTCGTATGTCCATATTTGTGTGTCGTATTTGTATGTCAACGTTTGCGTTCATACCCTTTATGCATTTCATTTGAAAGTGAAAACATAAAAAGAACACCTTACTAGGGTCTTAGGAATAAATCAAGTGAGAGTTGCCAAAATAGGATATCCATGGAATTAAGGTACCGAAAGGGCATTAGTTTTAATTAACTAGTGTAACCAAGTCCCCGAACTCATAATCTCTGGTTTGCAGGAGTAATTTAGTTCTCCCGCTAGGTTACTTAGGTTTCTAATCAACCTACCAAAAATGATTAGTGGCGACTCCAAATTCTAAAATCATGTGAAAAAAAATCAAAGTTGCGATTTTAGGTCGCACAAGAGGGGAGGCAGATGAGCGGAATGCAAAGATGGTAATCTGCTTCAATTTAAATACTGATTTCACAGGGGCAGTCCTTATAGGTTTTCCTATCTACCATTCTTTGTCGACAACACCCCCGGTGGCTCAAATTCCAGTCAAGTGGCAACCTTGAGCCGAACAAACCTGACGTCTCTGTGGAAAAGCTGGACGGGACTCCACCGCTTTGAAAAAAAAGAAAGAACGAAAAGACGAGCTAAGTGGGGGACAAAGAAATTTTCGGCAGAAAGAGAGATATTACTCATCTTCATTGGAGGACCCGCCAGTAAATCGACGGTGGAAATCTTGACAGGGGCCCTCTACCGCGAAAAGAAAGAAGAAGACAAACTGAGCGATAAACGAGGATTTCCCCTTTAATCAAAAGCTGAATGTCAGATTTTCCTCTCGGTAAATCTAATAGCACTGCCCACGAAGGGGGAAGTCGTTGCTATTGCCAGAGAGAGAATTTGTCCTCATTTGATAGTGAGGGTTCATCTGCACGAACTCGCAGGAGAAAGATAGAGAGGAAGGAGTTCTTGTGGGAGAGGAATTCAAAACCTTCACCATCAAAGCATTGGCTTTCAAAGCCTGTTACGAGAAGCCATCAACGATCCCGTGATCCCTCAAGTCCGAGAAGACATCCTGAGGCGGTCTCGAATCGGCAGTCCTAGATCCAGAAATATGTCGAGCATTAGGGAAACGGGCGCATGTTCAACCCTGGTCGAAGCTGATGAAGTTCCTTACTCTGAGAGTCTACTGGTCATGGCCATTGACGGTAATCCAGTCTCTCTGTCAATCCTTGTTACCGTATTAAGAAAATGCCGATATAAGGTTGTAGCTCAAGCAAAGGCGACAGAGGCCGTAGAGATATTAAAGAGGAGTAGTGACCAGTTTGATATCGTCCTCACCGCCATGGTAGGGATCGACATGGATGTTTTCACTCTCTTGGAAGTCATCAATTCTAAATTAAACATGCCAGTCCTCGTAATATCGGCAAGCGATGATCAGCAAGCCATAATGAAGGCTGTCTTAAACGGGGCCCAAGACGTCGTAACGAAACCAGTTAGGATTCAGACGCTTCAAAACATATGGCAGCACGTGGTAAGGAAGCAATTGCACGACCATGAGAACAAGCATCAAGCCTTCAATTTTGTTCCAAGCAACTGGAGAAAGAAGATGAGCTGGTCTCCCGAGCTGCATCATATGTTTGTTAATGCAGTTCAGCAGCTAGGAATCGATTCGGCACGGCCGCAACATATACTGGAAATTATGAAGGTAGAGGGACTCACTAAAGCAAATGTTTCGAGTCATCTTCAGAAGTACAGATGTCGCGACCCTCTAAAAAATATTTTAAATTTTAAAAGGGGTTAACGGATTATTAGGTTAATTAGATTTGACTAACCTAACGCGGACCCTCCCAAGCCCTACCGAATCGTAACTTTGGTTTTTGTTTAATTGATTTTAAAATTTGGAGTCGCCACTAATCGTTCTTGGTAGGTCGATTAGAAACCTAAATAAATTAGCGGGAGAACTAATTTATTCCTGCGAACCAGAGATTAGGAGCTCGGGGACTTGGTTACACTACTTAATTAAAACTAATGCCCTTTCGGTACCTTAATTTCATGGATATCCTAATTCGGCAACTCAGACTTGGTTTATTCCTAAGGCTCTAGTAGGGTATTCTCTTTTGTGTTTTCACTTTTTAAATAGGATGCATGGATGGTATATATTTTTATTTGTTATATTTTTTTAAGTGTTAAAGATTCCCTGAAGCCGAAAGAGGGAGTGTGTTAACGACTTCTATGCAGTATTACGACCTACTTATCTTTTGGGTCTGATGATTCAAAAATTAAATTATAGGAAGTACATGACAGTGAATAAACACCTCCAATGGGAGGCCTAGCATTGGCTTGGCTCTTCCCTTTGGGATTTAAGGTATAGGTATTTAAGTTGCAAGTATTTAAACTACTGTAAGTAAAAACCTCCAATGGGAGGCTAAGCATTGGCTTGGCTCTTCCCTTTGGGATTTAAGGTACAAGTATTTAAGTTGCAGGTATTTAACTACTGTAAGTAAAAACCTCTAATGGGAGGCTAAGCATTGGCTTGGCTCTTCCCTTTGGGATTTAAGGTACAAGAATTTAAGTTGCAGGTATTTAACTACTGTAAGTAAAAACCTCCAATGGGAGGCTAAGCATTGGCTTGGCTCTTCCCTTTGGGATTTAAGGTATGGGTATTTAAGTTGCAGGTATTTAACTACTGTAAGTAAAAACCTCCAATGGGAGGCTAAGCATTGGCTTGGCTCTTCCCTTTGGGATTTAAGGTACAGGTATTTAAGTTGCAGGTATTTAACTACTGTAAGTAAAAACCTCCAATGGGAGGCTAAGCATTGGCTTGGCTCTTCCCTTTGGGATTTATGGTGCATGTATTTAAATTGCGGATGGACTTTGTCCTCTCCATTCTGGGGTATGAATTCTTTAAAATAAAATACAACGAATTGATTCAACAATTTGAAATTTGTGCGCGCTTGAGGACTCCTCCAAGCCGATTTTGTGCTTCCATAGGGTTGACCATTGATATAAAGCTGCGGCTTCCTGACATAAAATAGAGTGAAATGTCAGTATACAAAATATGTGCTAATCTGCACCTAAAACCAGAAGAGTGGAAAGAGTACTTATCTCCCATTTTTTTGGGAGGGATTTCTATAATTGATTTTCGCTCTCTATGTTCCCAATATAGAGAGTTTCTTTTGAATTAAGAGGGACTTTTAGTCACAGATCAGTTGAGAAATCGGTGGACAGCTTAGGAGCTTGTCTGGGCCGATTTTTGATCTCTACGAGATTTTTGCTGTTGACGTAGAGATATCCTTCTCCTGACATAAAATATGGAAAAAAAAGAGGAGATGGAGAAAGTGTATACAATTTGTGCTAATTTGCAAGTAAAACCATAAACAAATGAATAAATAAAAACACTTAGCTCGAATTTGCTTGCTCGTTGACGAGGAAGAACTCTTGATTTATATTGATCGATGATGGTATATATTTTTATTTGTTATATTTTTTTAAGTGTTAAAGATTCCCTGAAGCTGAAAGAAGGAGTGTGTTAACGACTTCTGTGCAGTATTACAACCTACTTATCTTTTGGGTCTGATGATTCAAAAATTAAATTATAGGAAGTACATGACAGTGAATAAACACCTCCAATGGGAGGCCTAGCATTGGCTTGGCTCTTCCCTTTGGGATTTAAGGTACAGGTATTTAAGTTGCAAGTATTTAAACTATTGTAAGTAAAAACCTCCAATGGGAGGCTAAGCATTGGCTTGGCTCTTCCCTTTGGGATTTAAGGTACATGTATTTAAGTTGCAGGTATTTAACTACTGTAAGTAAAAACCTCCAATGGGAGGCTAAGCATTGGCTGGGCTCTCCCCTTTGGGATTTAAGGTACATGTATTTAAGTTGCAAGTATTTAACTACTGTAAGTAAAAACCTCCAATGGGAGGCTAAGCATTGGCTTGGCTCTTCCCTTTGGGATTTAAGGTATTTAACTACTGTAAGTAAAAACCTCCAATGGGAGGCTAAGCATTGGCTTGGCTCTTCCCTTTGGGATTTAAGGTACAGGTATTTAAGTTGCAGGTATTTAACTACTGTAAGTAAAAACCTCCAATGGGAGGCTAAGCATTGGCTTGGCTCTTCCCTTTGGGATTTATGGTGCAGGTATTTAAATTGCGGATGGACTTTGTCCTCTCCATTCTGGGGTATGAATTCTTTAAAATAAAATACAACGAATTGATTCAACAATTTGAAATTTGTGCGCGCTTGAGGACTCCTCCAAGCCGATTTTGTGCTTCCATAGGGTTGACCATTGATATAAAGCTGCGGCTTCCTGACATAAAATAGAGTGAAATGTCAGTATACAAAATATGTGCTAATTTGCACCTAAAACCAGAAGAGTGGAAAGAGTACTTATCTCCCATTTTTTTGGGAGGGATTTCTATAATTGATTTTCGCTCTCTATGTTCCCAATATAGAGAGTTTCTTTTGAATTAAGAGGGACTTTTAGTCACAGATCAGTTGAGAAATCGGTGGACAGCTTAGAAGCTTGTCTGGGCCGATTTTTGCATCTCTACGAGATTTTTGCTGTTGACGTAGAGATATCCTTCTCCTGACATAAAATATGAAAAAAAAAAGAGGAGATGGAGAAAGTGTATACAATTCGTGCTAATTTGCAAGTAAAACCATAAACAAATGAATAAATAAAAACACTTAGCTCGAATTTGCTTGCTCGTTGACGAAGATGAACTCTTGATTTATATTGATCGATGAAGGAATTTGTGATGATAATCCCTAGCTTTGAACTCCCATCATCTTCAAAATTCTCTCTCTTTTGGTATTTTCTTTCTCTCAAATTTTTCTTCAATCTCCCAAAACTCTCTCAAACATCCAAAATTTTCTCTCCAAAAAAATCCTCCCAAACACTTCAAATTTTCTCTCTCAAGAATCCCCCCCCTCAAGCTCACTTCTTCCTCCTTTTATAATCTACTCATCTATCTCCCATTCTAATTTTTCCACTAACTCTATCTCCCATTCTAATTTCTCCACTAACTCTTCTTCATTTTCATCTTCTATTCTCCATCTCTATCTCACATTCTAATCTCTCCACTAACTCTTCTTCATCTTCATCTTCCCTTCTCCATATTTATCTCCCATTCTAATTTCTCCACTAACTCTTCTTCATCTCCATCTTCCCTTCTCTATTCTTATCTTCCATTCTAATTTCTCTACTAACTCTTCTCCATCTTCCATTCTCTATTCTTATCTTATTTTCTCCATCCATTCTTCTCCAACTTTTCTTCTTCATCTCCTCTTCTCCATCTTCCCTTCTCTATTCTAATTTATCCACTAACTCTTCTTTTTGTTATTTGTAAAATAATCCTTCAAGAGTTAAGTATTTGCACTCTAGTCCTTGAATTTTAAGTATTTACAATTTAGTTCCTGAAAAAATATATTTCTTTAAGTCCAAATCTCCTCACAATTTTTGACACACCAAAATTTACCACATGTCAAATTTAAGCTCATTTCTTGCCGTTGAAAATAATGCAGAATTTAATTAAAGCCCTTTTGCAAAATTAAGTCATTCTGGGTATAATTGGGCCAAGATGAAAATTTAAAATATTAGAAGACAATGTCACAACTCATAAAAAGTGAAAATTAAAAATAAGTTGACTCAAATTAAATTTTTTTAGGCCCGATTCAAGATTATACTCGTGAAGGAACACGTGATTCGAATTGGATTTTTCTGAATTTGCGATGGCCAATATGAAAATAGATTTAAAATAAAAATATTAACTATCTTTGTGTATTTTTTTTGGCCTCAAATGTTATTTTTCCAAAATTTTCAAGTATTTTTGTATTTTTTAAAAAAAAAAATTAAAAATATATATATATTATGAAATTTTATTTTTTGTTCAAAAATGGTTGCCTAGGCTTGGCCAAGGCTTCCAAAGTTGATTTTTCAATTTTCTCATTTTTTCTTCATTTTTTGTTTTATGAATTTTCGAAAATAAAAATACCGAAAAATACTGAAAATATGAAAAATCGTTTTTTGGTCAAAATTGGTTCCCTAGGCTTGGCTAAGGTCCCCAAAGTTGATTTTTCAATTTTATGAATTTTTATGGATTTTTTATTACTTTAGCAATAGAAAAAAAATGATTAAAAATCAGGTGTCAACACCCAGATGATGAGCTTACTGCCCTGGTCAACCAGTTTAAGGTTGACAGACATCCGAAGCCATGATCGGAAGCCAGTGATTAGGGACTCTCAAATATCGGTCATCCATGCCTGAACCAGCACGAGACTAGCTGATTATCGAAGAGCCGCAGGAGAGGCAGAACTGACCTTGAACAAATGCACCTTTCACTTTATGCTTAATTCCCCTGCGTGTGATATTTCCAGCTTTCTAGGTGTCTAGATTTAATTCAGGGGCATGGGGTAATTTGTTTTTTATCCCGTCGAATGCGTGAATCCCTTTTTATGCTAGACTCAGGGCGGATCAATTTGTGGCAACGTCGCTGACTGCCATAATGAGAAATGTTGAATGGCCTCACATAGGGAAATTTCAAGTGAAAAGCCCAGGCGAGCTCGAAGACGGGTAATTGAGTATCGTTCCAATTTACCCTCGATCGTCGCAAAATGCTAAATTGGATTTGTTCCATTCTCACCCAGGGGATTGCAAATTGCCTCAAGAGTGTCGCAAAATGAAATGACCCAATGGAATGCGATAGGACTCATTTGCCTTGAAGGTAACCTTTAAATTAAAGGAGCCCTCCAGTCCACGGACCCGATGGCATAAAAAATGATGATGGTTCAAAGCAACCCGAAAGAAAACAAGGCCCAACTAAGCAAAGCACTTATGTGGCAAGCTCAAAGTGAAGGGCAACTCGGGACATACAATCCAATCCAATCCAAATGAAGGAACTTCCTCAATTCAAATTCAATGGAAGTACATACAAGGGTAAAACAGTATCGTTCCAATTTTTCTAGAATATGAAGAATATATACTGCCGCATTCCCTTTCATTTTTGCAGTGAAAGTCTCTACTGGCCAGATTTTCCTGTCTACCATTCCCTATCAGCATCACCTCCGCCACTCATCTCTAATCTCGAGCCAAGCAAATCCGACATCTCTGCCAAAAGTTTGACGGGATGACACAACTTTGAAAAAGAAGAAAGAAAGGTGACTTGGGTGGGAGACAAGGAAAATGGGATTCGTTTTTATAGGAGAACACGCCAGCAAATCGACGGTAGAGACGTTGATAGGGACCCTACCACTATGAAGAGATGAGAAAAGACGAGCCAAGCAAGAAACACGCAGGAAAGGTTGAGAAAGACAGAAATCTCGGGAGGAGCGATACATATGCTAAGCCGACGCCAAATTTTAAAAGAGATATCCTCCTGATAATCTTTATTCATACGTTGAAGAGAGTTTTAAAGCATACACGGTTCAGAGAGAGTGAAAATACAGAAAGATATAGTAAACCTTGAGAAATCATCGACCAAATCAAAGATGTCTCAACCCAATACTTCCGAAAGCTATCATTGCCTACTGAATATGGGAGAGGAAGAGTTCGAAGCCATGTTTGGGATCGAGCCCATGGAGCCTGGCCCTTCCGCCCACGACGTCCAAGATCTCAGTAAAGATAAGGACAACAACGGTAAGGGTCAAAAGAAGCGTTACCGTCGCCATACTAAGGAGCAAGTACAAAGGCTTGAGGATTTCTTTAGAACATGCCCTATGCCAAACGGCAAACAGAAAATGGAACTGAGTCAAGAGCTAGGATTTGAACCTTTGCAAATCGAGTTCTGGTTTCAAAATAGGCGAACTCGAATGAAGACTCGTCATGAGCACAATGAGGCCGAGTTTTTAAGAGTTGAAAATGAAAACCTCCGAGCGGAAAACAAGATGTATAAGGAGGCTTTTGACTCTGCTACCTGCCCCAACTGCAACAGCCTCCTCCTCACCTTCGATGAAATGCATGATCTGAGGATCGAAAATGCACATTTAAGAGGAGAGTTAGACCAGTTTATAACAGGATCGAGTTCTATTGGAAAAGGGTACAAAAGGACCAATGCTACTGGATCATCATCAATACCTCCCGAGGAAGAAGGGACAGATCACCACCAAGCGGACATTGACGATGATCTTTTCGCCATAATCAACCAGTTTGATATCGGTAAAGCATTGAAGCTGTGATGCACATGCTCAGCAGTTACCACCAGACCTTTAACATGGTCGACGCGTACCTAGTCCGGAATGAAGCCAGCTGATTATAGAAAAGCCTGCAGATGGGGAAGAAAAATCAATCCTGAATGGATGAATATGTTTTATCTTGCATGGGATGTTGTCTTCTTTTATGAATGTCTAGAATTGGCGTGAAAGCAAGAAGTAATCATTTCTCTTTCCCCAATTAAATGCTCGAGTCTACCACCACACCAAACTCGTAGTGAATTTATTGCAAGTAAAAATCCGCGTAAACTTGAAGGGTAACGCCGTATCGTTTCAATTTACCCCCAATTGCTCCAGTGTTAAATTGGATCCCTGTTATTTTCAGGAATTTGCGAATTGACCCGAGAACACCGCCATACTCGAATGCGAAATCCTCTTGTTGAATGAAACTTGGGGCAAATCAATTTGAGGATATTATCACTGAATGGACGGCTTCAAACAAAGAAAAATATGAGCGAAAGGCGCGAGTAGCTTCAGAGATCGGTAATCTTGTATCGTTCTAATTTTTCCATAATCATCTCGAGTCCTGAATTACTTTCATTTTTAACAGGGATTTTAAATGGCCTTGAAAAGAACCAGGACGTGGAATTGCCCAATGCAAAGTAATAGACCACGTCGTCTCAAGGATTAACACTTAAAAAATAGCCCTCATGGACGCCTAAGGTCCCGTGAACCGGATGGCATGGGGAATGACAGTGGTCCGAGATGTCTCGAGTTCGATCCCCAGGGTTGGAGAATATTGTAAATATTGTAAATAAATAATACAATTTTTTTTGCACATTTCTTTTTTGCAGAAAGAAACAAGAATACTCGACGAACGAGACCGAAGTCAATACTTTGCCACAACCTTGGTTCTGATGGTAAAGTGTCCAACGAAAGTCGAGAGAAACTCAACCCAGTAAAACTGGTAAAATGATCGTACAAGGCATTCAAGACAGAGGGTAAACCAATATCGTTTCCAGTTTATCCCTTCCAATACTGGCTAACACGTCTCCTTTCCTTTTGACAGGAAACGTTTACACTAACATGTCGAAGAAGACAACCCCCAGGGGCAATTCAAATTCTCCCATCCCTGAGAATTTTCTTCCATACTTGCACATTCTGCAAATACGCGTGATGCAAAAAAAAAAATCTTCACATCTGCATTGTGTTTACACATTCCATGATTTATGCATGACTATTCTGCATGTTTAATTTGCCAAATCTGAGACGCAATTCCAGATGTCGCCCACTTGACAGACATACAATTTGGTCCAAATGAAGGGATTTCTTCATTTCAAGTTCACAATAAGCATATGCAAGGGTAAAGCGGTATCATTCCAATTTCTCTAGAACATGAAAACATACACTGATGCATTCCCTTTTAATTTTCTGTAGGGGTTACCACCGTGCCAGACAGGTGAGTATCACTTCCCTTTTAAAACTCAATAGAATCCAAAAGTTTTGGAATTCTCAGAGCAGATGCCAGAGTTTCTACAACTCATTCACATGAACATGGGCAACCCATGATCCCCAGAGCCTTCTTGCATGCTTGCATGATTTGTTCATCAAGATTTTCACAAAATCTCATGAGTTGTTGAAGGTTATTTCGTATGCTCAAAAATGCTCACACTTAGCATGGTTTATGCATGATTGTCCTTCATGTTTAATTAATCAACTCTGCACAAGTGGTGTAAACTAAATGAGGTACATCAAGATATCGATCGATTAAAACAAATCTTTGCTTCACCGATCCTTTGACCATACGACGTCAGCTAAGGGAACACCAGGCAAATAGAAGAAGTCCTTAACCACCAAATTCCCAAAGCCGAACTCCCAGCTGGGGCATGTACGGGGGCAATTTTGGATTCTGCCAAAGCCTGACTTGATTGAGAATGGGGCAAATTGTCAGCGAGCTCCAAATTGGAAGAAGGGAATACCCTCTCTCTTTCTCATATGTCTTTCAAAGTGACACCCAATTTTCTTCTCGCAGGTGCCAAGCTAGAGGACATGCCTTCGATTGCTACTGCTGAAGCAATTCAAAAGTAGAGCTTCCTAATATTCGTTCACTCCATCATTTTAAGGCCCTATTCATGCACATTCTTTTTATGCAGGGTCAATTGTGGGAACGAGTAATCAACTAGAGTTCAAGGTCAAATCCCCAGCAGTGACTATGTCTGGGGCAATTCCCAATTTTGGCAAAAGTCATGATCGCCTGATGCGATCCATCCTGATAGAAATGAGGCAAACAAGGGCATTCGACCAACCATGTTGGTCTTCACCATATCACGACTAGAGCGAGCATATTTTTATTCTGGGGCAAACATGAGAATGAGCTCGTCCTCGTTTGATCCACTCGCATGTCTTGGGGCAACTTAGATTCCCCTTCATCTGTTTTTGAGAAGCATTGCAATTCTGATTAATTGCTACATCTGCCTGATTGAAAAAATGCTTCTAAATTGTGTGATCTATACATGATTGTTCTTCATGTTTAATTTACCAACTTTGAATAGGGAGCATAAATTGCATATGATGCATTGAATGTACAGAATGGGGCATGACAGGATGATGAAAGGCAAGCCATTTCCATACACGTCTGTTGACACATGATTTTCAATCACCTTTTCTTTTCTTCTTTTTTAAAATTAATAGAAAATCCATAAAAATTCATAAATTTGAAAAAATTAACTTTGGAGACCTTTGCCAAGCCTAGGGAACCAATTTTGACCAAAAAATGATTTTTCATATTTTCAGTATTTTTCGGTATTTTTATTTTCTAAAATTGATAGAAAATCTATAAAAATGAGAAAATTGCAAAATCAACTTTGGAAGCCTTGGCCAAGCTTAGGCAACCATTTTTGAGTAAAAAAATAATTTTTTATATTTTTTTAAATATAATTTTTAGAAATTAGGAAAATATTTAATAAATAATAGCATTTGAGGCCACAAAAATACATAAAAATAGTCAATATTTTTCCTTTAAATCCCTTTTAATGTTGGCCATCGCAAATTTAAAAAATCCAATTCGAGGTCGTGTATTCCTTAACGAGCATAATCTCGAATCGGGCTTAAAAAAATTCAATTTGAGTCAATTTATTTTCATTTTTCACTTTTAGGAGTTGTGACATTGTTCTTTAATATTCCAAATTTTCATCTTGGCCCAATTATACCCAGAATGACTCAATTTTACAAACAGGGCTTTAATTAAATTTTGCATTATTTTCAATAGCAAGAAATGAGCTTAAATTCAACATGCGATAGGTGTGTCGAAAATTGTGAGGAGATTTGGACTTAAAGAAATATTTCTCCAGGGACTGAATTATAAATACTTAAAATCTCATGGACTAGAGTGCAAATACCTAATACTTGAGGGATTATTTTGTAAATAACAAAAAGAAGACTTAGTGGAGAAATTAGAATAGAGAAGGGAAGATGGAGAAGAGGAGATGAAGATAGGAAGATGGAGAAGAGGAGATGAAGATAGGAAGATGGAGAAGAGGAGATGGAGAAGAGAAGATAAAGAAAATAAGATGAGAATAGAGAAGGGAAGATGGAGATGAAGAAGAGTTAGTAGAATGGGAGATAGATATGGAGAAGGGAAGATGAATATGAAGAAGAGTTAGTGGAGAAATTAAAATGTGAGATAGAGATGCAGAAGGGAAGATGAAAATGAAGAAGAGTTAGTGGAGAAATTAGAATGGGAGATAGAGTTAATGAAAAAATTAGAATGGGAGATAGATGAGTGGTTTATAAAAGGAGGAAGAAATGAGCTTGAGAGGGGAATTTTTTTGGAGAGAAAATTTTGGATGTTTGAGAGAGTTTTGGGAGATTGAAGAAAAACTGGAGAAAAAATTTTTTTTTGGAGAGATTTCAAGAGAAAAAAATTTTGAGAGAGAAAAATTCGCCGCCGTGGAACAAGCCTTGGCGACGCGACGGATTCATCTCCAACGAGCTCTAGGCGCATCAGCATGTGCAATTATCTGGTAACTCAATTTTTCGTGTTTAGATGACGATATCTCAAAAATAAATGTACTGAACATTCGTAGATGACTTCGAGATCTTCGATTTGATATATTATGGCACGAAAATTGACGTCGTTTGCTATGTCAAAAGGGTCCCGAAATTGAAAGCAGAAATCTGGAAATATGGTGATCAGAACCTGAGATGGAATTTTTCTGATCTGACCTTTCACGCTAAATGATTTTCCATGGGTTATTCTAGACTTTGTTTCATAAAGACCTCTTCATGACATTTGTTCATAAGATCTTAATGCATAACATATAAAAAATACAAAAATATTCATGCACGTTTCGTATTTTTAATGCATTTAATGAAATCATGCAATTCTGTTGGCGTCTTTGAGTCTGAGTGTTTTTCTGTGCGTGGTCATATTGATTTGTAGTTATCTTATGTTTAGAGTCTTCTTTTGAAACTTCACAAAAAATGAAAGTTGTTCATTGGGATCTTGTTTAGTAGACTGGAAAGTTTGGTGCATTAATTTTGAGATTTGAGTGTCCATTTAAGCTTAATCCTGAAATATGTCTGTTCTGTGAAATTTGTTTGTTTGCTGCTGAGCTCTCATGAAAGACCATTTTCTACACGAAAATGAGTGTCTCTTCAATAAGAATGTAAAACATGAAAGTTGTCAAAGACACATTTTCCCATCCACATAAAAAATCTCAGAATTTTTACATACATTTCATTATTTCTTTTGTATTTTATGGTTACTGCTTTCTCCCTAAGAATGTTCATGGACAGTATGATCTAATTCGTATTTTTTGTGTTAATGCATTGGAAAATGTAAAAAATGGTCTCAATGAAGTTTAATCAGCACGTGTTAAACTTTTTTTGAGTTTTTGAATTGTCTTAACTCATTGGTGATTGTGCATGTCCGATTGGATAAGTTCATTATTTTCATTTGGCTTTCGGCCCGATGCTTTGAAGACTGGAGGATGACCGATGTCCATTCCGGTCCGTTTTGTTGTACTCTCGACCCACGAGGCTTGGCGACGAGTGTTTGACCGATGTCCATTCCGGTCCATTTTTGTTGTATTCCCGATCATGTCTCGGGTTTTATTTAATTGGTCTGTAATTATTCACTCGACGAGTTGCGGGTTTTATTTTCACTGTCCTTAGGGTAGTTTTACTTTACCTGCTCTCTCTTCACATCTTCATTTGCTTTGGGTGATTTTGCATTCTTTTATAATACATCCAAAATACAAAAAAAAAATGTAGAAAATCCAAAAAACCAAAAAAAAAAAAATGGAAAATCTGAAAATACAAAAAATGTCATTCATGTGCATCTCATGTAGTATGTCTCATGTATGTTTGTTATGTTATCCGTATGTTCGTATAGACATATCGTATTTGTTTGTTCTCGTATGCACGTCACGTACGCGACGTTTGCAAATCCACATTTGTCTGTTATGATATGTTATTAACCCATGCATATTCATTCAGAAAAATCAAAAATTTCAAAATAAGGGTTTTATCCCCTCTTTTTCAAAAATGAGGGTTTTATCCCATCTTTTCAAAATGACGACTTTGCCCTTTATGGGCAAAATCGAAATGTACGTATTTACATACACATATCACTATGCATGTCACATATATATGTCACGTATTTGTATGGTGTATGTATGCATGTTACATATCGTATTCGTGCGTCTTCATAATCTCTGGTTTGCAGGAGTAATTTAGTTCTCCCGCTAGGTTACTTAGGTTTCTAATCAACCTACCAAAAATGATTAGTGGCGACTCCAAATTCTAAAATCATGTGAAAAAAAATCAAAGTTGCGATTTGGTAGAGCTTGGGAGAGCTCGAACTAGGTTAGTTAATTTAATTAATTAATCTGGTAATCCATTAACCTAAAAATGAATTTTAGGTCGCGACAACGTCCTGTAATCTAATCCCTAGTGAGATGAGCGGTAGTCAGGATCCGCACTCCTCGAGGCGATGTGTTTTCTCGCAAAAGGTACGATAGCCGAAGTGACAGAGGCATTCAATTCTTTATCCAAACACTACAGTGTCTATTGCAAACCTTTTGAGCGGCGGTCCCATTTTCTTACCCCTGTCAAGAACCACGCCACGTTGGGGCAAGACGAGGTAATTTCAGCAGCAGCATGAGGTAAATGGTTAGAAATTCTCTTGCTCAGACTAGTATCAATCTTCGGGTGTTTCTTTACATTGAACTCGAACTTTAATTCAAGTGCCTTAGGATAATGAAGAGCATTCATTTCTCTATCCTATACACTACATCCATTGTACAGCCCATTTGAGCCTGCAAATTCATTTCTTGACCCATTGCTGGTAATCATTTGCTGATTTCGAGACGAAGATAATGTTATCACCAAAGACCAAAACTGAAGAGACCGGGGCAGTAAAGAATCCCCAAGTGAACTCATCTCATATGTTAGATTTCTCATGTAGTGTCTAACATCATTCCTTACAAAGAAAGAAAAAGAAAGAGATGTGTCAGAAAAATAGCTCTCTGTCAAGAAAGAAAATGGGAATCGGGATTAAGAAAAACAAAGGTTAGTCCCACAGAATCCCAGACAGTAAAAAGCAAAATGCCTATCAAAAGCAAGGCCAATGCCCATTCAAATCCTTGTTCATTTGTTTTAAAAATCCCAAATGACAGACTTGTAAAGAAAAAGGCTCCAAGAGAGTCAAATGGAAGTTGCAATCATCAGCGGAAGCTCCATCCTCAAGCAGTGATGGCACATTTTGAAATCAATTTCAGAAGGCCAAGACCGATGATAAGACAGCAATGATCACTAGCATCAAGCCATTCTCATATATTTTCTAAGCCAAAGCGAGCCTTTCTCTCAATCCCAAATGCTGACCTACGTTACAACCCTTCAAAGTCTCTTCTAATTAGGGCATATGAATTTAACGTAGAGTTGAATGATTTTAAGCATCGCTCGAAGAAGTTCGAGCAAAATTATTTCTCTCTCATTTTTGCAGGGTTCTTGACTTGTAAACCCGGAGCAGATGATGAAGATCTCTTTCAAAAAGCCTTGACTCCACAGGAGTCCCATTTGGTAAACTATTGACCTAGCCTATATTACGGTCCCAATCAAGACCTCCAGATCGGCTTGGTCGTACCAATTGCGAGATTACTCAGACTCTCGTTGAAAGCGATGATGGTAAGATTGAGTGATTTCTCTTGAATCCTACAGTTATGATGAATAGCTTTTCTCGAAGAGTAGGAGAAAGCCCTTTCGGACTGAAGTCCCCCATTCAAAGTACATTCGAGGTATTCATAATGTAATAACCTTCTTGAACAGAATTGGTGATGCAAACTTGACAGAATAGTTTTGCATAAATCCACTAAGTGAATTTCAGCATACATGCCTGTACATGTTACATCTAACATTGTCTGTGCACATGCATTTCTGATATTCAAGCTACCTCATGAGGTCTTGAAATTCATCCAAGGATGATTGAATGAACAAGCCGTGTTGGTAAGTGCCCACCTGGCAAGCTTCCAAGCTCCCAGGTAAGTATATCTTCAACCGGAGCCTTCTGATGATTATTAAGGCACTCAAATCTGTTGCAACACATACAGTCATTCAAATATTCGTCTTCTTCAGTGAAGCGTGATTTTTATGAAATATATGTCGCATTAGCATTGATTTGGTCTATGCGCATAATTTTACTTCAAGAGAATAAGCAGGTATGATGCAGTCAGCCTGTCTACTCCTTGACCATTCGTTCAAAAGACCCAGGTATGTTTTCTGAACTCAGTTTTGAATATCTTGTGTTTACACTGACATGGCTTGTGTAGCATACCCTCTCGATGTGGTCACCGCCCTGTGAGATTGGCGGCACATCTCCCTTTCAGATCATCAAAGACCAGCTCTAATGATCTTGAAAGAAATCTACCTCTAAACTACCCAAAAAACCCAGGTAAGTTTTTTGAACCCTTTTCAAAATCGCAAGCTTTGAGTTTGCACCAATGAGAAAGCACACTCCTTAATTTCATCCAGTTCATAATTGACATGCTCTTGTGATCTGCATGAAACATTTGTTCGAACCATGATCAACATGCTCTCGTGGTCTCGACAAATTTTATCAAAATCATAATCGACATGCTCTTGTGATTTTGGTACCCTATCAAGTTCATGATCGACATGCTATCATGTTCTTGATCTTATCCATCCAGTTCATAATCGACATGCTCTTGTGTCTGGATGCTTGTGCGAACCATGATCGACATGCTCTCGTGGTCTCGACAAATTTTATCAAAAACCGTAATCGACATGCTCTTATGGTTTTGATATCCTTTCAGATCATCAAGGACCAGCTCTAATGATCTTGAAAGAAACTATGTGACTCCACTCGAAGAGATGCAGTGGACACATCCCCTTACAGATCTTGCGCTTTCTCGCATCAGGGGGAAACCTCTGGTAACGGATAGGCACCAGTACCTTAAGATTCTTGCATCCACAAAATGCCTGGAGCTTAAGGGAATCACCAGCATTATGAAGTGTCTGTTAAGACCGACATTTTATATGCGATCCATGTGCAGGTTTCTTTAATCCGTTTCCTCGGAGCAGAGAAATCTTAACACATGTTATTTATAGTCCTGCACATCATGCATCATTGCACTTACATATAAAATGGGATTAAAACTCCCCCACAAAAAAAAATCATCACCATTCATTTGCATTGTCAAAATTTAGGTTCAATTTTGTCTTTGAGCGAAACCTCTACGAGTCTCCGCTCAAAGAGGGGCAGCTGTTGACACCTAAATTTTGACTTTTTAAAATTCATTCACTTAAGTACATAAAAAATGAGAATTTATTCTCACCAAAAATTAATTTTTTCATGCATTGCATATTTAATTTTTTGTCGGTCATGCATTTTATTATGGCTAACGACGGAGGATTTGAGCTTAAATTGACAACGATTGGATTGAGCGTGAGGGAGGTGTGCCGAAAGGCTTATGAAGTTTTGAACTTAAAAGAAATTTTTCCACAGGGACTGAATTGCAAATACATAAAACTTCAGGGACTGAATTGCAAATACATAAAACTTCAGGGGCTGAATTGCAAATACATAAAATTTTAGGGATGGTGGAGAAATTAGAAAGGAAGATGGAGAAGGGGAGATATAGAAGGGAAGATGGAGAAATTAGAAAGAAAGATGGAGAAAGGGAGATATAAAAGGGAAGATGGAGAATGGAAGATGGTAGAATTAGAAGGGAATATGAAGAATTAGAATGGGAGATGAAAAGATTAGAATGGAAGATGATGAATTAGAAGGGAAGATGGAGATAAAGAATGGAGGATGGTGGAATTAGAAGGGAAGATGGTGGAATTAGAAGGGAAGATGAAGTTAGTGGAAAAATTAGAATGATAGATGAAGATAGAGAAAGGAAGATGGGGGAGTAGGCTATAAAAGGAGGAAGAATGAGAGCTTTGAAAGGAGGACTTTGGAGATTGAAAAAAAAATTTGGAGAGATTTCAAGAGAAAAAATTTTGAGAGAGAAAAATTCGCCGCAGTGGAACAAGCCTTGGCAACGCGACGGATTCATCTCCAACGAGCTCTAGGTGCATCAGCATGTGTAATTATCTGGTAACTCAATTTTTCGTATTTAGATGACGTAATCTTGAAAACAAATATACTGAACATTCGTAGATGACTTCGAGATCTTCGATTTGATATATTATGGCGTGAAAATGGACGTCATTTGCTATGTCAAAAGGGTCTCGAAATGGAGAGCAGAAATCTGGAAATATGGTGATCAGAACCTGAGATTGAATTTTTCTGATCTGACCTTTCACGCTAAATGATTTTCCATGGGTTATTCTAGACTTCGTTTCATAAAGACCTCTTCATGACATTTGTTCATAAGATCTTAATGCATAACATATAAAAAATACAAAAATATTCATGCACGTTTCGTATTTTTAATGCATTTAATGAAATCATGCAATTCTGCTGGCGTCCTTGAGTCTAAGTGTTTTTCTGTGCGTGGTCATATTGATTCGTAGTTATCTCATGTTTAGAGTCTTCTTTTGAAACTTCACAAAAAATGAAAGTTGTTCATTGGGGTCTTGTTTAGTAGACTGGAAAGTTTAGTGCATTAATTTTGAGATTTGAGTGTCCATTTGAGCTTAATCCTGAAGTATGTCTGTTCTGTGAAATTTGTTTGTTTGCTGCTGAGCTCTCATGAAAGACCATTTTCTACACGAAAATGAGTGTCTCTTCAATAAGAATGTAAAACATGAAAGTTATCAACGACACATTTTCCCATCCACATAAAAAACCTCAGAAGTTTTGCATATATTTCATTATTTCTTTTGTATTTTATGGTTACTGCTTTCTCCCTAAGAATGTTCATGGACAGTATGATTTAATTCGTATTTTTTTTGTGTTAATGCATTGGAAAATGTAAAAAATGGTCTCAATGAAGTTTAATCAGCACGTGTTAAACTTTCTTTGAGTTTTTGAATTGTCTTAACTCATTGATGATTGTGCATGTTCGATTGGATAAGTTCATTATTTTCATTTGGCTTTCGGCCCGATGCTTTGATGACTGGAGGATGACCGATGTCCATTCCGCTCCATTTTGTTGTACTCCCGACCCACGAGGCTTGGCGACGGGTGTTTGACTGATGTCCATTCCGGTCCATTTTTGTTGTGTTCCTGATCATGTCTCGGGTTTTATTTAATTAGTCTGTAATTATTCACCCGACGAGTTGCGGGTTTTATTTTCACTGTCCTTAGGATAGTTTTACTTTACCCGCTCTCTCTTCACATCTTCGTTTGCTTTGGGTGATTTTGCATTCTTTATAATACATTGAAAAATCTAAAAAAAATTCATAAAAAGAAAACCAAAAAAAAAATTGCACCTTTGAACCTCAAGTGAAAATTCATCAAAATTGCCAAGTTGAACATTTTCATGAAATTGGTACTGAAATGGCGTTAATTGAAAAATTAGCGTAATCAAGTCCCCGAACTCATTAATCTCTGATTCGTAGGAATAAAGTATTTCTCCCGATACTTTATTTAGGTGTCTAATCAACCTACCCAAAATGATTAGTGGCGACTCCAAGATAAATCCTTCTTTTGATAAAATTGAACCTAAGTCACGATTTGGTAGAACTCGGGAGAGTTCGAGCTATGCTAGTTAATTCAATTTAATTAACATGGTAATCCATTAACTTTAAAAATTGGGAAACCGATTTTTAGGTCGCGACACTCCCCGAGCATGTTGACCCTAATCACCAGTCCATCGCGCTACCCAGGAGTAGAGGTGTCAAATGGGTGGATCGGGTCGGGTTTGAGTCGAGTTGAATATGGTCTGACCCATATTGACTCATCTAACTCGTTTTAACCCATATTCAATGGCCCATACCCAACCCAACCCATAACTAACCCATACCCAACTCGACCTATTTTGACCTATATTACCAAATCACACTAATATTCTAAAAAAAAAAAATTATATAACTCATCTAAACTATTTTAAGCTTTTCATATGTATGTGTTATCAAATAAAATTTTTACATCAAATAAAAAATTAAATAATAAAAAATTATTAAATAAACTAAAAATGATATTGCTAAAATACTTTCATGCAATAAAAAATTTAGTGAATATTTTATTTTTTTAAAAAAATAAATTTTTTAATTTTTTTTTAAAATAAAATATTTTATTATTAAAAATATTTTTTTAAAAAAGTATTTTTATTTTATTTGTCTTTCATTTTTCTGTAAACTTGATTTTAAAAATAATTTTGAAGAATTTCATAAATAACTCATCTTTCGATTGAACAATTATTTATCATTTGTAATACGAGAATAGATATTTCATAAATAACTTGATTTTTAAGATGACTTTCAAGCCATTTTATAAATAATCAATGAATCATTTCCCAACACTTCGCATTCCCAAATCATATCGCAAAGTATCGAGCTCTACTAGCAAGCCGCGATCTCCTCGATTCTTGTCGTGCATCAAAAGGTTAGACATTTTCTCCTTGATTAATAATTCCAATAGAGTCGTATATACCTTTTATACTCGCGCGGTCTCTCTCCATCTTAACAACATAAATTTTTGGATTGGACTTTCTCACATTATATTAAAGCAAGAGGTCTAGAGTTTAAATCATTGACATATTTTAATTTCTAGAATCGTGGTCAATTATTTTTTTTATGTGCGTCCTAATTTAAATTTTTGTGTTGAACTTTCTATTTCCCTTTGTTTCATCTTTTTTAAGTCCGAAATTTCTGTCGTATTTCCCTCTCCTTGCTGGAGTTTTATTTTCACAAAAGGACTAATCCCCTCGCCACCTTGTGCCTTTTGCCCTCGATCTCGATGCGAGCCTCGCCACATGGTGCGTGTCGCCATCGCGTGTGATCTACTTGCTGGACACGACGCCTGTGTATCGATCCATCTATCTATAGTCCATAGCATGAAACGATGTAGAGAGACGCAACAGAGAAGATAATGAAGACGACACCAGTTGGTTTATTCTTAAGGAGGATTTAGGGTGATTTTTTTTTCCCGTGAGAAACCAACGGTTCCGAAAATAATCTCTTAAGAATGATATCTTTTCTTTCAATAGGAATCATTCGAGTCCCATTCACGAGAAACGAAAACACTTGAATCATGCTAGCGATAACGGCGAAAATAAATCTAATATTACATACATGCAAATAGTATTATTCCGAGGTGAATATAGACTCTCGGTTGATACATAAGCGCGTTGATAATTAAAGTTGCCGCCGGCCGCGGCGATGGGCAACGATTGCGGCGGCGGGTGGCGACTGGGACGGTGGCCGCGGCGACGGGCGACGATCGCGACGGCGGCGGCAAGCGGCGAACGACGCCGTGGGTCCATTTGTAAAATTAGAAAATTAAAAAAAAAATAATAAGAAAGTTTAGGCTTTAAGGCCCTAAGTCATTTGTAATTTTTGAGAGTTATGGGTCGAAAATGAGTCCAATATGGGTCAAAAATGGTAGGGGTGAGCATGGGCCGGGTGGGCCGGGTCCAGACCTAGACCCTAAACCCGACCCTATTATAACCGGTTCCCAATTTTTGGAACCGAGACCCTACCCTGTTTATGTTGAACCCTATTTTGGAACCGACCCTGTTTTTCGGTCCGGTTCCAGGGTTTACCCGGTTTCCCTGTATGCGAAAATGAATACATATTACTCATTTAATGAACTATGCATATTCCACCAAAAAAAATTCTGCATTTACAAATGTAAATACTCACTAGTGCAAGATTGAGCTGAGAGAATGTCGAAAGGAAATAGAGGAGGCCGAGGTAAGGGGATGTGAATTTGCGACTCGAAGACTTGATTAGGGTTTTTTTTCTTAAAACATCGCCTAAAAACCAGTCCTATAAGCCGGTCCGGGTGGGTTCATACCTAGACCCAGGAACCGGACCGGTTCTAACCGGTCCTCAAAAATTGGAACCGGTTCCCGGCCCAGTTTCAACGGGAATCGATTTCCGACCCTGTTTTTCGGGTGGGCCGATCCGGATACCGGGTAAACCCGATTTGGTTGCTCACCCCTAAAAAATGGGTTTCATGCATGGCCCAATTTTGACCTATTTAATTTCACATCAACTTTTTTGATCCATTTTTAGTTAGTCCTTGAAAAGTTAATAACCATATAAGACTCATTTTTATATAAAATATGGGTCAAATATGAGTCTTTGACCTATATTGACGGCTCTACCCAGGAGCAGCACTGTCCATGCCAAGGACGCAGCCTCCATCTCCAAACCCTAATCGAGGAAGAAACTAACGCGTAGCACTAACTGTCGATTGCCCCATCCTCCCATCTTTCCCCAGACCATCCCCTTCCTTGGACATCGCTAACCTCAGCCGAGGGAAATTAAGAAATAAGATAAGGAAATGAAAGCAACATAATTCAAAAAAAAATGTAAAGGACGAAAATGCATTTCTCTCAAACCTTTTTTTAAAATGATTCGAGCATTTCAAATTTTTATTCGAAATACGATTTATTGCAGGTGATGGCATTTTAAATATTTATTTGGAATTTTTTCGTTAAAACAAGGTTCCCTGTATTCGAAACGGCCGTTGCCGTTAAGTTGACGGCGATACCGAGCAACTTACCCAGGCTCCCGAACAGCCTTTAGAATCTTTTAGTTGCAGCGGTCTCGACGCAACCATCATCTCCCACTTCTTCACTTCATCGCTGAGAGTTTCAAGCGAGACGACGAGACCACGACTCCTCGCCGATTTAGGGTTTCTTCGAACTCCGATCCTCGATCTTCGCCTTCTTGAATTTTCTCGGACCCATGGAGAAAATCAGAAGAGCGTCGCACGCTGGCTCATGGTACACCGACAACCGTGAGTCCACCGATTACTTTTCCACCTTCGCTTTCAAATTCCAAAGCTCGTTTCTCCCTGAGATTGACGAAGGGCTTATTGTAAGTAAGTCGTAGATAAAAAAAAATATCTGTGCAGAGGCACAGGGCATTTCCCAGATAATGATACGGCTCGGAGGCCGGAACCAACTCAACCGTCGACCAAAACATCAGTGCAAATTTGTCGGTCATTAGTTTTTTTTTTCTGGGATTTTAATGATTCGATGATTTTACAGTGGGATGTCGTCGGTGTTGCTTTCGAGGCGAGAAATTAGCTTCATTTAGCCGAGTACCTTGGGGGATGAGTACTTCTCTGGGGTCTAACTCGAGAAATTAGTTTGCTGCGCGTGGGCCAACTAAATACAAGAGTTCCAATGTCTTGTTTACCGAGAACTTGTATCTTTACGAGAGCCCGAAGGGACGAGAAAATGCAGGAGCACCGGAATAGTCAGTGAATTTGCTTAATTTTTTGTCCGAACACATCGGTCCTGACAATATATTTTTTGTCTGATCATCAGCTAAGAGATTAGCTGAAGAGCTAGAGGGATGGCTTAGAGCAGCTGGCCTGGAAAAATCTCCTGATGTAAGAGGTGTGATTGCTCCGTAAGTATGGGAGTCTTATCTTGGTTCTTCTCTGATGCTAACATGAGTTATAATCAATGTTCCTTATTTTGTTCCATGTTATTCGCGATGCTTTCTCGATGGCCCGGACTACAGGCATGCAGGTTATTCGTATTCTGGAAGGGCTGCTGCTTTTGCTTTTGGAAATATAGATCCTACAAACATGTGCGTCTTCCTATCTTCGTTGATGAAGAATTCTATCCACCAAACCGTTCCATTTGATGGCAATAATACCTTGTGGCCCCCCTAAAGAAATGCTAAGAAGAAGAAATACAAGAAGACTAAAATGTGCACCTGAAGTAAAAAAAACACAAAGCACTTGATGGAGTCTGTTTCATTTCTAATTCTCACGGATATATAATTTCAGTTCCAGGATATTCCTCCTTGGACCATCTCATCACTATTACACCCCCAAATGTGCTCTGTCAACAGCTACCGTTTACAAGACTCCTATTGGGGACCTACCCATCGATTTGGAAGGTATTTTTAAGCTAGTTTTATCATGTTTAGAAAGTTCAACTTTCAAGGGAGATGGATTTTCCTTGCATCTGTGATGTGATGTTGTAATCTGATGTGTGTGCTGTGGAGAAGATGCAAAAGTTGGTCCAGATGAAAGATTGTTGCATAAGAACATGCATTATTGGAAATGCAGAGCTTGCATGCTTTGTTTCCATTTTATTTGTCCAACTGATGTTTGATCCTGATCAAGAAAGTGGTTGGTGTTTTATTTATTTATTTTACGCAATGGTTTTGTTCTTATGGTGTACTCTCTGTGTAAGAAAGCCTTTCTGTTTCCTTTGAATTGAAATTGATTGCACGTGAGTTTTGATATTTTCCATTGGTATTCTGAAACTAAATGTTAACCTTGAGTTACCCTTTTTATACCTTAACTTCAGTTGTCGAGGAATTAAAAGCGACTGGGAAATTTGAGCTGATGAATCTTCGAATTGATGAGGCCGAGCACAGCATGGAGATGCACTTACCATACCTTGCCAAAGTCTTTGAGGGGTACTACCTCTGAGACTAATTAAGCTGCTCTTGTCTATTCTTGCTTCTTTTTGTTAAAGGTTACTGTTTGGTGGTTACAATGCAGGCACCCAGTAAAAGTGGTGCCTATATTGGTTGGTGCTGTTAACCCCGAAAATGAGGCCATGTATGGGCGATTGCTGGCCAAATATGTAGATGACCCAAGCAACTTTTTCTCAGTATCCTCAGATTTTTGTCACTGGGGAACACGGTATGTGCAGTTCAGATTTGCTAGTCATTTAAAGGGTAAATAGATCCACTTTGGTGCATTCTGCTATTTTCAGTGGGAAATTATTATGAGTTGGACCTTGAAGTTATTTTCAGTTATGTTGAAGATATCTTGTAATGTAGAGTCTAGAATGTTACAAGGGGAATCAGCAAAAGCACAATTACCATGCCAAAGGTTCATTTTGTGATCATGACTTGTGAACAATTTTGACTCTGTAAAGTTTAATTTTTTGAGCTTTACATCATGGAAGTACATAGAAATATGTAGTAGTGTAGCTGGAGAATTGTGGTGCCCTGGTTTTATTCCTTCTTTAGCCTAGTTTGCTTTAAAAAATTTGCAGCAGTGTGGTTGTTGATGTTCTGATTAAAGTTGCTGTTTCTTGGATTAGTAAGGCAATTTATTTGCGGGAAGAGTTGGTTCTTTCTGACCCTTTCCGCCTAAGCTTGGCCTTGATTTGTTGTTAGATTCGATCTGTCATCAATGTATCTTTGTCAGAGGGTTTCCACAGAGGACTGCATTGAATGGGCAAGCAATAGAGATGCATTGTTGTTGCTGTCCGTCTTTCTAACCTGTGCTGTGTTCATCTTTTGTATTTGGAGTGAGGATGGACTTAATGAATATCTGTGGCCACGGTTTTTCTTTTATTCATGAGAGCATGAAATAATTATCCATCAATGATCTGAATTTTAATCTGATCTGATTGCATTGCGTTTGGCCTTTGGGTAGCTTGTTGATGTTCTCCGTCTGACATATCTTTGCCTGCGGTTTGTTTCAGCTTCAACTACACACACTACGACAGCAAACACGGGGATATATACAAATCCATAGAGGCCTTGGACAAGATGGGGATGGATATAATAGAAACTGGAGATCCACATGCATTCAAACGGTATCTAATTGAGTACGAAAACACCATATGTGGACGTCATCCAATTAGCGTTTTTCTACATGTAAGACCTCAGATCGTCATGACATTGCTTGAATACCTTAACTAAGTAGCTGACTTGACAGCTTTTGCCATGAAGAAAGGTCAGATTGATGGTTGCTGGAGATATGGACATTGCTTTCATATAGAGCTTGGCATGAGTGAGATTTGCATATAAATTAATGGTATCATATTATGCTGCATCGCCAATATATCATCTCTGACAGGTATTTTGTCTGGTCAGATCACTGTCTAGTGTCTACTATGAATATCTGACTTACGGCTGTGCACTCTCATGCACTCCCAAGAGTGCCTGAGTAATGGCAATTTGACTATCTTGATGTGGAGCATCATTTCTCTTGCTTATGCATCTCCTTTGTTCTTAACTTTGGAGTACCACAATTGGAAGCTTGCAGCGTCACAAGTATCTATAGCTTTTTTTGTCCTGAAAATCAGTGTGGACACTGAACCAGATGAATCCAGTTAGTCGAGTTCTAATATGAAGACATGATGGCTCCTTCGAGGACGTTAATACTTTTTTAAAAAATGTAACGGACACATGGATTTCGAATTCATCCATGGTAGCACATACACACATTAGATTTTGATGTGAAGCTCTCCTAGTATTACCTTCTAGATGCAGGTGTTTGAAAGTTTGTCTAATCTTTTTTTCTTTTCGTGGTCAGATGTTGATGAACTCCTCTGCTAAGATAAAGATAAAATTCCTTCGATATGAGCAGTCAAGCCAGTGCAAGAGTACCAGAGACAGTAGCGTAAGCTATGCATCCGCCGCGGCAAAGGTCGATGGTTGAAGCTGTCGAGATATCTCTCGAAGGAGAACGCTGGTCCATTTGTGCGTCTTGGAAAATTTGAATGTGAAAGAAGATGGTGAACCCATGACTGTCCTTAAGATTGACAAGCAGACTATCTTGTTTATGGGCTCATTGTTATGTTAATTCAGCAGTGGGGTCTCATTTCAAGGGTTTTTTTTTTAACTGCAGCAAGTGGGATCAAATCGACGATAGCGGTAGGGGGTGCGACGTCGTTTTGTTAGTAAGACGGTATACAGGTAAATGAATTATTTTTCACACTAAAAGTGGACGTGACGTCATGATTTACATTGTATTCGTTCATGAGGAACATTTGGATGGTGCGCCTTAACAGCCGTCGGATGAGCTGGGATCGTACGGTTTCGAATAGAGATCCCCGGTGCTTCAGTTCGTCACGTAACTATTTTGTCCTCAGCTTCCGCCACGTGGCCACGCACCCACCACCGCCATTCCCTTCTACACATCTCCCCCCAGAACCTATAAATTCAAGCTTCCCACACGGCAGCGCTTGTCATTCCCTTCTTCATCTTCCCACGGTCCTGTGGCCTTACTTACCTCATCGCAATCGCTCTCTCAATTCGAACCCAGCAATGCTCAGAATCACCGGAGAGAAGCTTTTCGGCAACGCCGTGCGGGTGGCTCTGCCGCGTCCCCTGTCGATCCTGCGGCGGTTGTACCATGAGAGGGTAGTGGACCACTATGACAACCCTCGCAACATCGGATCCTTTGAGAAGGACGATCTGGCGGTCGGCACGGGCCTGGTCGGAGCGCCAGCTTGCGGCGATGTCATGAAGCTCCAGATCAAGGTGGACGAGTCCGGGGAGGTGGTCGATGCTCGTTTCAAGACTTTCGGGTGTGGTTCGGCCATCGCCTCTTCCTCTCTTGGTGAGCCCCCTTTTGCTCATCAGTATTATCTTTCTCTTCTTCCGATTTTTCCTTCTCAACTTGTGACGGTTGAAGAAATGCTTTTCGTTTGGTAAAATACGATTAGTCGAGCGTTCTTTCAGAGACGAGAAATTGGAGAGTTGCGAGTTTCGTATGACATTTGCTTCGTAAAGTTTTTTTTGAGCTTCGTGGTCTTCTCTTTCTTATCCAAGAGGTTATGCCGGCTGGTGGAGTTGGAGACATACAACGTAAGTAGATTCGAGCGTATGTATGCTCCTGCGAATAGCGAGTGAATGGTACCCTCTGGTTCTTTCATCTGTGTGCTCTGTAGAAATCCAAGAATAAAATCGATTCATCTTTTAAGGGCGGTTAAGATTAAGACCATTTTACCGTACGCATTGTTCATCACATTTTTTTTTTTTACATCTCTCGAAATCAGTTTGAGTAGGGTTGGCGTCAGGCGTAGCGAGCCGGTCGCAAAAAAGAGCCACCCCTTATGAGATCTCTCGAAATCAGTTTGAGCTTTAGAACTGAAATTCAGGGCGTCAAATGAACCGCGTTACATACTATCTGTACAAAAATAAGGAGTAAAAACCGGAATAACTAGCAGGAGGGAATAGCCGGGAGACAATCGGAGGGAGAGATCATGTGGTCGCTTGTTAAAATTCTGCAGCGTAAGAAGCATGCTCTATATCTATTTCAAGCACCATGTGTGTCAAACCTTTTCTGCAATGTCTTGTATTTTACCAAAGCTACGTTGTTTTTCTGCACTTCTTGATGGCTGACTAATCTTCACCGTCTTTTCAGCTACCGAATGGGTGAAAGGCAGAAAAATGGAGGACGTCTTGTCCATTAAGAATGCGTAAGCGTCTTTCCTCATCCACCATGCCTGTTTAACTCTTTTTAAGGTGGTTCTCTTTGGGGATTGCCCATCCATTTAGATGGAGAGTAAAATTTATGCGCTTCCTGTTCATTGTGCTCCCCATCGTGGCCGGACCTCCGCTGATTCTTTAGGCGATTGCGAACTTCCTTTGCAGGGAAATCGCGAAACATCTTGCCCTTCCGCCGGTGAAGTTGCACTGCAGCATGCTTGCTGAGGACGCCATCAAGGCAGCCGTAAAAGATTACCAAGCTAAACTTGCCAAATCAAGTGCCAGTCCAAAGGCGGGTGATGCTTGAGATGTAGAGATGCTGATGTAAATACGAGGACGAGCTCATTGTCGCCGGATGTACTATCTGTTTTAGCAATGTTCTAAAACCTCGTATATGTTACGTAGCTGTACGAGTATGGTATTAATTTGTAATTATATGTATAATGTGATATTTCTATAATTATGTTCATCTATACTTTTATTATAATTAGTACATATTATACAATCCTAGTTGGGATTGAGCTAGCATAAACACTGTCGTTATTTTTATCTGAGTCTAAACATTAACATGATATTAGAGTAGGAAAACGCATCATGTTTTTCAAGATTTTTGCCCCCAAATCGGTACTTTTTTTTTGCTGCAATTACTGCTTCAACAATGTTCAATACCACTGCGAATTTTTCTTCTCCTCTACCATCCCTTTGGTCATCATCTTCTCTTTCTATTAATCCTAGTTTTCCATCACCTCTCGATAATATGCCAACCATTTTCACCGCTTCTTTCCTCTTCTCTACTACTCTGATCTTTGCTGTTGCTCAAACTATTGCCGTGTAATTAATCTCGCCGTCTCTTGTTCTTCCCAACATCAGTGATCTTATTTCCATCAAACTTGACGTAGACAATTATTTTTTGTGGAAATCTCAGTTTGAACTTATTTTAATATGTAAGTGGATCGTTTCCATGTGCGCAGAGGCTTGTCAATGATTAGAATGGTACTGTGGTGGCCAATACCTCTTATTTTGCATGGGTCAAGACGAATCCATGCGTTCGCAGTTTAATTAACCCGCACAGCTGACATTTTTCTGTGAAGTTCACAATCTTCAGACATCTCATGAGATTTGGCTCCTTCTAAGGTGACACTTTACTAATTGCTACACGGCCAAGGAAATTGGATTAAAGCTTGATTTTCAAAATGCCATTTAGAAGCTTGATCAGTCAATGTCTAATTATCTTCGACATCTGAAGTCAAATTGCGAACGCTCACTACAATCAATTGTTCCATCTTTGATAAGGACATGGTGATTCAAGCCATCAATGTGCTCCCATGAGAGTATGATCCTTTTGTCACAATGGTCACAAATGGTCTTACTATTCTTTCCTTGGTGATCTGCGGTCACGCCTCTTCATACAAGAAGAATGATCTGCAAAAATCGAACGCCTCATCTTCATCCGATATTCATCATGCTTTGATTGGTCATGCCACTTCAACAATCCACCGTTTCGTAGTGGACATAATTTTAGAGGCCGAAGATCTAGTCGAGGACAAGGTGGACAGATCTCACGTGATCAACTGGTTTGGAAAGCCTCCAATGATCAATTTAATTTACAATCATTCTTCGTACCTTATGTGGATCGCTCCTCCCCCTCCTCAAGTTAGCATCGTAGTGGTTTGAGGCCCTATGTTCCCCTATTCACCGAGGAAGGCATTCTTGGATCTAGGCTCATCTTTCTTTTCAGATTTGTAATGGAGCTAGGCATACTGCGCTATAATGTCAGCAAATATTTTGTTGTAATTGATGGGTTAATGGCTCAATTTATGTCTACGTAACCGACATGCATTTATGTTGGCATAATTGACATGTACTTATGTTGACGTAACTGATGTGGGTTAATGTCGGCGTAACCGATATTTTTTCGGTGTATAAATAGACGTGCTTCCGTAGTTCAGAATCACAACGAAAAACTCACAACTTCAAGCATATCCCTCTAGTTCTTTCATAGTAATCCTTTAGGTGTGCCGATTTCGAGAGGTGTTCGATAGTTCTGTTCGTACAGTGCTGATACAAAATAGGTTTGGGTGTTGTATCTTGGGAGGCATAGTTCATGAAGCCGCTTAGCACCATTGGTAGGAACTAATCGCCTTAAAGAGATTCCGTTCGCCATACCTCACCTCTTATTTAATCTTTTTTTCGATTTTATAGAATTTAGCAAATTTATTTATTTGTAATCTTTATTTGTAAAAATTGTACATTGGCTTGATCAGTATCAAATATTATTATCGCTTTCTAAAAGTTATTATTTTTCTGATTATAATAAAGAGTGTTACGTATTTCTCTCGATACGTTAATGTGCGTGACTGTTTTTCCAACATATTTAACTATGCTTTCACCACCACTGATTTGTGGGACTAGTGACATTGGTATTTTGACAGAGGAGTGTTGGCACACATGACTACCGACATTGGTACAATTCTAAATCCTAGACTCTTGTATGATTCGACAAACGTTTCGGCTGGTGACGGTCGTTTATTGCCTATTAAGCAAGTCGGTAAAACCTTTTTACATACCGATTCTTGATCTTTGCTATTATCACGTGTCTATTATGTCCCTAAACTTACTCGTGATCTTCTCTAAGTTACTTTGTTGTAAAAATTCATTGACTATTGATTTTAATGGTTCATTCTTTTCTCTGAAGGGTCAACGAACCGGGAAAGTTCTCCCCCAAGCAGATTCTTCTCGTGATCTTTATCTGATTTTCAATTCATTGGTGTCTTCTCCCTTGCGTCCTATCGTTGCTTCTTCCGCTTTACTCACTCACTAGCAGGCTCGTTTGGTTATCCAAATAAACAAGTTTCGAATCGTGTCTCCAATTCTAGTTCTAGGTTGGCGTTTTGTGAGTCTTGTCTTGTGATCTCATCGATTATCTTTTGAGTTTGTTAGTTATCGTGCATATTTTCCTTTAGTTGGAGTTCATTCGAATGTATGGACGAGTCCCATTTTATTTAATTTTGGTTTCAATATTTTGTGTCATTCATTGATGACTATTCTTGGTTCACCTAGGGAAAATGAGGGAGAGTATTAATGTGTAATTATATGTGTAGTGGGGTATTTTTGTAATTATATTTACCTATACCCTTATTATAATTAGTCACTTCTGTAAATACACATTATACAACTCTAGTTGGCATTGAACTACTATAAATACTTTGTTGTTATTTCTTTTTGACTCTAAATATCAACATATGGTATATATATGTTTTGTGTTAAGCTTAGCGCCATGACGAATGCATTGCTGATCCCGAAAGAGATCGCTTGATATTGAGAGGGGTCGATCCTTGCTTTGCATAAAGCAATGGCTTCTGTTGTGGTGAAGTCGAAAAGATTATAGGTGCTACGGCTGCTTGTGTCGAGAGTGTCCTAATTCCTTGCACTTCGAGGGAAATATTGGTTAGTGGATCCTTGTCTATACAAGCAGCTCTCTTATCGGATATTGAGTGAGTTTTTAGGCTACGTTTGTTTCGTGAAAAATAACTTTTAGGAAGATGTCTTTAGAATATTTTTGGCATTCGATTTACAAAAAATAAATAAATAAAGGACAACATTTCACCCATAGAAAATACACCTTCAAAAGTGAAAAAAATAATTTTCTCTTTTTGAGAAGAGGAAAATATCTTCGTTCATCTTTCTTTCCCTAACTCTTCACATTCTTTTTCTTTTTTAATTTTGTATTTCCTTTTTCTTGTTTCTTTTTTACTTTTTCTAGGAAATTCAATTTTTTTTTATTTTTTTTTCCAATCTTCTTTGACAGGTCGCCACAGACAAGTGAGCTCGAGCCTTCCCAGATCTAGACAACGTTTTTCAAAAAAAATCTCATTTACCTCTCGCCAAATAAATCTAATGTAACCTAATCCCAATTGCACAGCTAGCTAAAAAATGATTTATGGACAGCATTTACCATGAATTGAAAACAATAAAACCTAGATAGGGGAAGACGACTCCCTCTTTTGACAAGAAGGAAATTACTTTCCTTAAACCACCAAATAAATGAAAACTCGCCATTTTATTTGAGAACGATTTCTATGAAAAATATTTTTCTTTATCATAAGTTTTCAACCAAACAAACAGACCTTTAATACAAGTTTGTTATTTTCACTCCATTTCCAGCATTAGAAAGCAAGAAAATAATCTTTTGAAAATAATCTTCCTTCAAACAAAGGAATCATTACTCAAATTTATTTTTTTGAGAAGCAAACTGTCTGGCTCAAATGAACTTTGAGAGTATGGAAATGAGAGACTAACGGACAAACCTAACGTTTGGCTTTTCAAGTTGTGTCTAATCCTTTCAATTCTGGCGCCTACCACAATGGTCCCCATATAATATAATCCTTGATCACTTGAAAAGCTTTTGAAATTTGGGAGGACCTTTAATCTTGATTTTTAAAGTTTATAGTGTTATCATAAGGAAGTACATATATATATATATATATATATATATATAAGGAGAATAATCACACAAATAGTTTTTAAACTTTGATCTAATTTATAATGTAGTCTTTAAACTTTTAATTTAACAAATATAATTCTTGAACTTTAATTCAAAGTGCAATATGGTCCTTGATCTTTTAATTTGACTAACATAGTCTCCGAATTTTTGGAACATATTTAACTTAATCCTTCAACTTAAATCCATAAAAAGACTATATTGAACATTGATCAAATTAAAATTTCATGGATCATATTAGATATTAGGTTAAAATTTAAAGGTTATATTAGTCGAATTAAAAGTAAAAAAACAAAGTGATCAAAATTCAGAGGCAATTGTGTCATTTTGCTCACAGAAGGACTAGAACCGGTCTTTTCCCTAATCAAATCGTGAACTGTAGCAAATACTGGGAAATCGTTTCGTTCAATTTGCTTGGTTTGAATTCTGACACCGTTCATCCACCAAATCAAGGTCCGTTCTTTTCCCTTCTTCCCCGACAATTCGAAGCCCCAGTTTTCGCCATTCTAGTCACAACAGAGTCGCGAGAACCTTGCTTCGCTTCTTCTCTTGAAAGCGGAAAAAACCATCTCTTGAGTTTCTTGCTTTCATCCAATCTCATCTCTTTTCTCTTTAACTCGATCATTGATCCATGCCCTTTTCCTTTTTGCCCTGATTGGTGCTCGATGTATTTCTTTTTAGCAGTCACTCTCTCTGTCTCTCTCGGGTCATTCCTATTTCCACTGAGGATTTCTTTATTGCCTTAAGCTACAGGTCAAAGAAAGCTATCCTACTCTGTCAAGGTGAAACAGTGAACTTTGAAGTTATTTGTAAGATTCTCATATCTCCTAATTGCTCATTCGTTCTCCGAATATATTAGTTGTTTCTTCCTCAGCAACGCTTCTCCTTATATATAATTAAGGGGGGCGTCCTTTGTTTCCTTTTTCATGTTTCTAGGCGGTAGATGACAAGTGTCCAATAGGTCTGCTCTGACCACAAACAGTTGGGGGTTGGGTTGGTGAAAAAAGCTTTTGATTTTTTTGGATTGATGGCTGGTCGAAGCGAAGACTATCAAAGCTCTCTTGGAAATGACGATATAAAAGATCAGGAAGATGCCCATGAAAGCAGCAATCCTGTAGACAAAGAACAAGATATTGGGGGTGATTCTATGGCTCATCTGGCCAGCAATTCGATCCACAGGTCTAGTTCAAGGCCACAGCTTGACCTCAGCAAAGCAGCAATTCAAGGGACTTTTGAAGAGAGAGATCCCACAATTCTTTTGCCTAATCAGTCTGATGATATCTCGCACTTGGCTCTTGACATTGGAGGTATAGAACAAGATTCCGGGTTTTTTGGTTCCCAATTTTTTCAAACTGTGTTGGTGTTTTTTTTGCTCCCTCATTTTTTCGACCTTCTCTCTTTTAATTTGTGTAGCCGTATCTTGATGGATTGCATTACTTTATTTTTCGTTGGGAAGTATAAGGTTTGACAACAAAGAGAGAAAAAAATGATATGCGCTGCATGAAGTTTTTGTAGAGACTATACAGCAATCTGCTCTTGCGTATTAAAGCTTTTCATTGTTATTAACTTGTTTTTCTGTTTATATTACTATGTTACTTTTTATTTTTCCATTTCCTGGAGATACTTTCACCATCTTGATGTTGGCTTCATCTTTATGAGGATGTACCATGCACGCAGGTTTCCACGCTTTTTTCTCTCCCTCTCCAGCAAATTTAAAACTTCTTCCTTTGATGTTTTTGGAGTGGACATATCGGCTCCGTTTACTTTCACTGCCGCTTTGAAGAACACTTTAATTTATCTTTACTAATATGTTGTGAGATCCTGTTTGCAGCTGGTGGATCAGAAGTGCTTGATAGTGCTTTCTATTTGAAGGGGCTATATCTGAGATAGTAGTTAGAATGCACAATTAGAAATGGATGATATGAATTCTTCTAACACTGGAGAACAGATCAAAGTTGAGTTTTTTTGACAAAAAGTAAATAAATTAATGTACTCTAGTTGGAAGGGCAAACAGGGGCCTTGCTGTCAGAACCTTTTCTTCTCAGTCGTTTGCATTGAATGTCGGGTTCTAAAGCAGCCCCATTCATCATCAAATCTTGATGATGCGTTGGTGTTATGGCAGGTTCTCTCATCAAGTTGGTGTACTTTTCAAGACACGAGGACCAATCCACTGGTGATAAGAGGAAGAAAACTGCGAAGCAGAGACTAGGGATATCCAATGGCATCAGGAGGAGCTACCCTATTCTAGGTGGAAGGCTGCATTTTGTTAAATTTGAGACGAACAAGATAAATGAGTGCCTAGAATTTATAGACTCCAAGCAGCTTCATCGCAGTGGTATGTTTCTTTTACGCTGTCATGCTCTCTGTGTGCACCTGTGCATGCTCGAGTGCTTTCCAGTACACCTGGCACATTTGCTTGAGTGAACATATTTATCAGCAATTGCCAACACAATGTATTATATTTCTGGTCTCTCATCTCTGCAAATTATCTTTGTTCCTGTCTAGATAATTTTTTCATTCTGTGATTTCCAATACACTGGATCTATTCTCCTTACACTGATGTCGGGTTTTGTTATGTTGTCACAGGGGTAGATTTTCGCCATTGGGGTTCTGAGTCTCCCAATTCACAACCCATTGACAATGCTGTAATAAAGGTGAACACTTGTTCGTATGACTATTGTGGAGTGTTTTGTGATCCTTGCCAAATGAGTGGAGAAAAGCCTCAATTTGTTTAATGTTCTTGAAGATGCAGACTTTTTGAACTTGATGAATATTTTTCTTTTTAGGTGATTGAAAGAACGCAATGTTTATAGTATACATGAAATGAAAAAAAGGACCTAGTTTTTCTTCATGTTGGTTGCAGCCCTCTTCTATGTTTTGAGAAGAAGCTTACAGCATCATTTTATGGACATTAGGGATGATTATTTTTACTTCCCATCCCTTTATAAGTGGAAAAAAGAAGAAGAAGTTAATATAAAGTCGAACACAAGTTATTTGATGGTGGACGTTATTTTCTGTGTGGTGCTGATTAGTTTTTTCCTTAAAAGGTCCAACTAATTTTTTCTCATGCTATTCATCCTATCATCATCACTAGAAAAACCATCAGTTCCTTTAGCACCTCTGGCAAGTTATATGTTTATTAGAAGCATGTGTATGTGCATACGTGCATGCTTTTTGCTGATTCTCATTTTGTTGGCATGTGGATGTTTTTGGAAATTAACAAACACTGACATAGTCAGACTCCTGGCCAGGGGATATTGTCCATGTTTCAGTTCTTATCTTGTGAAGATTTTTTTTTTTTTGTGTGTGTGTGTATGGGTGTTTGCTTTTTGTTGATTTTCATTTGATTGGCATTTGGATGTTTATGAATGATCTCTGATGTAGTCAGACTCTTGGCGAGGGAATAATTATCTCCTTTCTGTTCTATTCAAGTGAAACTTCAGCCATTAATGCATTGTTCTTGTGAGAAGGCCACAGGTGGTGGAGCATTCAAATTTGCAGATCTCTTCAGAGAAAGGCTTGGTGTTAGCATTGAAAAAGAAGACGAAATGGATTGTCTTGTAGCTGGTGCAAATTTTTTACTCAAGGTCTTTTCCACTTCCCCTTTCAGTTAGATTTTATCCTTGTCCATTATTTTGCTTTTCCTGAGACGGGGAGCTGAAGCTTCAAGTTTATTTTGAACAACATAGATCTTATCACGTGGACATGTTTGAGCACGTGAATCGACCTACCCTGAACATGTTATGAAGTGCCTTTTCTGTTTTCTGTTCAATTTTCTCACCTCCAATCTTTAGCATTTCAAATATCAACTACAGCAAAATTTTCTGGGTGGAGCTCTGCTATTGTTTAGTCATTCACCCTGTGTTTGTAATTGCAAAATTGTGTATTTTCAACTACAGCTCTGGCAGCATGGAAGGACTTTAGTTCACTAGCATTAGTATTTTCATATCTCTTGGTTGTGATGTCATCCTTAAGTCTCTTGGAGCCTCCTAACATTGCTTCTTATTGTAATTAGGCAATTCGTCATGAAGCTTTTACTCACATTGAGGGACAGAAAGAATTTGTGCAAATTGACCACAATGAATTGTTTCCTTATCTTCTTGTTAATATCGGATCTGGTGTCAGCATGATTAAGGTAAATTTATCATCTTTTACTGTGGCCGTGCTTAAGCTTATATGTTCCCAGTTAGTGTTTTTAATCTTGCCCGCTACAGGTTGATGGCGATGGGAAATTTGAGCGAGTCAGTGGTACTAATGTTGGTGGAGGTACATACTGGGGCTTGGGAAGGCTGTTAACAAAGTGCAAAAGGTCAATCTTGAAAAGTCCATATTTCCTTCTATCTGTCTGCAAGTTTTCCTAAGCTGGTGCCATGGATTGTTATTTGTGCTTCAGTTTTGATGAGTTGCTAGAGCTAAGTCAAAGGGGAGACAACAGGACAATTGACATGCTTGTTGGAGACATATATGGCGGTACGGATTACTCTAAGGTATGACTTGCTTTTGGTTCCTTCCATTAAGATTTTTGCTAACGTAAGTTCTATGAACAGTAATATACCATGTATGTCAAACTTACTTCCGTTTTCATGTGACTGAATATTGTGTTATCACATGTTTATCGATGCAATCAAGCTTCTCATGTTGTTAAGAATCCCAGATTGGTCTATCTGCATCCACGATTGCTTCAAGTTTTGGTAAGGCTATTTCCGAAAACAAGGATCTCGAGGACTACAGACCTGAAGACATATCCTTGTCTCTCTTGCGAATGATTTCTTACAATATTGGTCAGGTAAGTTGCAAACAGAGAGGATCCTGTTGTAACTGTTTTAACTCTACAATTTGATGGCACTACAATTGTGGCCACAGGCATGAGTTTGATTGTACTCTATCCATTTGGCCTCTCGTTAGTTACCTTACACAAGTCTCATTTAGACCAGAGAATAACAAGAGGTCATGCACACAAATATGAGTGTCCTCTACTTTATATTCCATTCATTTTGGTGGATGATGCACCGAGATGATATGATTTGGCATCTGAACAAATTATCCTGGATAGGGTTCATCTCAACGAAGAAGGTTATGATTGACGAGGGCATTTAGGGCGATCAGATCACTTCAACAATATTTGTTCGAATTATTAACCACTCGTTTACTATCTTAGGAAGGTGGCAGTTAGTCCATGTTCTTTAAGTTGTATAATGCACGGTGCCTCTTCTGGATAAATGAAGCACCCTGAAATTTTTCTTGGAGTTTTAATAGAATATGGGAATGGATAGATTGAATGACTTACTGAGGCTTAGTTTAGTTGCTCTAATCTTGCAGTTAACATCTTTAATGAAGTTATGTGGTTTTACGTTGTATTGGAATCTAATTTGCGATGGTGATAATCTCACTCTGCCTATTGTTTCTTTGATTCTGATTGGATCTTTTGCTGCGCAGATATCTTACTTGAATGCACTAAGGTTTGGGTTAAAGCGAATCTTTTTTGGCGGTTTCTTTATTAGGGGCCATGCTTATACAATGGACACAATATCTTTTGCAGTTCATTTCTGGTAAATTTTTTTGTCTACCGTGCTTATTCATAATCTATTTTGAAAACAGCTAAAGTGGAAAGTTGAGTGCATTCTTTTATCTGTCTTGATTATCAGTTATTGAGAGCTAAATAGTGGTGCACTTACGCAGGTCAAGAGGGGAGATGCAAGCAATGTTTCTGCGACATGAAGGATTTTTGGGAGCATTAGGTGCATTTATGAGCTATGAAAAGCATGGTCTTGATGACTTAATGGTTCATCAGTTAGTGGAAAGGTTTCCAATGGGTGCACCATACACAGGAGGAAATATTCATGGCCCGCCGCTGGCAGATCTTAATGAGAAGGCAAGTTTAGTTAGAATAGATAGAAGCTCTCCTGAACATATTGACAGCTCTGAAACTATGAGATTCAATTCTTCATGGTTTGTTGATTTTGTGATTTTGCTCGCTTTTAAGTTTTTTTGAGTCCGCATTGTAGAAGGGGGGATTTCCTATGTCCCAGAGTGCCCTGTTTAGTACTTTCTATTTATTTATATGTTTGTTTATTTATTTATTTTTGGTTAGCCATATTTTTACTTTTTATTTTTATTTTTATTTTTTTTAATTTTATATTTTTATTGTTATTTTATTTTTACTTTTATTTTAGTATATTTTAAACTTTTCACTGTGGGTTCATCGACCGCCGACCCCAACTGGTTTGGGATAAAGGTTATGTTGATGTTGATGTTGATGTTAACTTTTTTGAGGATCTGATTTTCTTTGGAGCTCCTCATTTCAAAGAAGAGAGAATCATCTGTACCCCTTTAATAGGCCGTTTGGTTTCCTCATCCATTCATCTGTACTGGGGATCAGAGCCTGTGCTTTGGTTCAGCGAGAGCAATCCTTCAATCTTTTGAACTTGTTTAAAATGTAGTTTCTCTTCGACATTTCAGTTCTTCTTCTGTTTGGTTAAATTCTCTTTAATGGCATTCTTTTGAGATGTCTTCAAGGGACTTTATTGCTTAGACAGTCTTTTGGATGAGAGCTTGTCTAATATTTAAGCATTATCTGGGAACAGATATTTCGATCAAGCTACCAAAGGTTTAATATTATTATTGCGTGTTAGTTACAAGTGAAAAAAGTTTCTCCCATTCAACAACTGTTTCCATGGTTGTTAATGCTTGGTCAATATTTTCCATTTAACATAAGTGACATCCTATTGTATGGAAAATCCAAAATATATAGATATATATATATATATATATATATATATATATTCTTAGTAGATAATGGTTAAACTTGACTGCCATGATGGATTATAGCATGAAACTTGTCCGGAACCTGTTTAGCAAGGTTTTGATACCGAGCCGATTGACTTTATGGTCGGCTTTCAAGCAGATAGCTTTCGATAATAAAGGAAGTTGGGGAAAAGATTACATAATCAAGTTGACTAGGAGGTGGAACGATATTGATTTTCAGAATAGGTTCCTGCTTTTATATTTAATTGTTCTGGAAAAAGTAAAAGTACATGTTGGCTAATCAATGTCAGGTTGCCACTAGTTTTTGAGAATAAAGCATGTTAAAGTGGCTTTGGATGAAGATTCTTTTCGCCCTTTTATATCCTTCTATTTTATATCAGTGTCCAGGCATCTTTAAAGCACGATTCCCAACAACCATATGCCCACAGGAAGAGAAAAGCATTAACATGTAGATGGCCAAGAGAATTTTTAAACTAGAAATATGCAGTTAGACCAATGGTAAAGAAGAGAATAAAGATCATCCTTTTTTGTTTTGTCTTTCATCTTATCATAATAAGTTGACTGCTTTTTGTGTACAAATCTCTTATGAATGTGTTCGGTTTCAAATGAACTCAACTGTGGAACTACAACCATTCTGGAGATGTTGTCATGGCCAGTGTGGTTGCTTAAACTGGTTGTAGGAGAAACTAAGCTTAAGTGATGAAATATTCTGTACGTTTGAGCTCATGTAAATGTAAATGTCAATTCTCTTGTGGTAGTTTTGTTGAATTTCCCAAAGATCAGTCTCTGGTCTTATGGTACAGTGGTCTACTTATTTCTTAGGTGGGATCATTTTCATATGAGATATTGAGTTCAATAAAGGAATGTCCCTGTATTGGCTGGGCTGTGGAGAAACATACACCGATTGCAAGCAGTTGCGAGACAGAAAAACACATCAACTCCAAGCATTTACAAGACAGCATGTTTTGTGAATATGTCTCCCTATGCTGTATTCCTGACTATTTTCTCTTGATTCCAAGTCATGCCCTTCTAGAGATTCTCCTATTTTGTCTTGCTTAGGGTATGAGATATATATTAGTTGAGTTCTTGAGCAATTCCCTTCGGTGTTTTTAATCATCCATTTCCTCCAGCTTTGATAGTTATCAATACTTTGCAGAATTTCACAGAATGCCTCATGCTTATGGATTAAAGTGCAGATTTCATGGGTGGAAAAGTTTGTGCTGAAAGGAACTGAGATAACTGCACCTGTACCAATGGCTAAACCTGGAACCACTGGACTAGGAGGCTTCGAAGTACCTTCATCAAAGGGAGGTACTCTGCGCTCTGATGCAAGTGCTTTAAATGTTGGTGTTCTTCATCTTGAGCCAACTCTGGAGGTGTTTCCCTTGTTGGCTGATGCAAAAACGTATGCAAGATCACACACTTTTCTTATTTTGATTAGTTATTTTATCTTGCGATCAGCCTCCTCTGTCGTAAGCTCATGCTTATTCTGTCAAAGAAAGACCCAAAAGAGCAGGAGTTCTTACTGTTTTGGCTCATAGAAATACTCCGTGGCATCTTTGAGATAACAGTTCCAAATGACCAAAAGACGTTGAGACTTCTATTGCATGCATTTTTGTATGGCATTGCTTTTTTTGTGATGTTGTTAAAGTTAACTGGAAGGGTAGATGCTTGGTTTCTGCTTCATTCCCATTGAGTATCCTCTTCATTGATTTTCCTTATTCCAATTGTTTGGTAGTATTCTTCTTATTGATACTCCTTTTCTGAGGAATTGAACAATGTCTCTACCGGTGGCTGATATGCTTGAATGCATATGCAATATTCCTCAATTATGTTATGAATTGTGAACTTATAACTTTTCTAGATACTAGGGATTGCATACTTCCACTTGCCCTTTTAACATTATATTTACTTGCAACTATTGCAGATATGAACCGAACACTATTGACCTATCAGAGACTGGTGAGCTAGAGTAAGTTGCAAACAGTACTCACTATCAATTTCACGTATATCACTATTAGTTCTTTAGCTGATTCATCTAAATCTTACTGAAGATACTGGTTCACCGTGCTGCTGGAGCATTTACCAGACCTTGTTGATAAGGTATCTACATGGTGTGATTGTGGCCAATTAAAATCTCCCTCCCTCCCTCCCTCCCTCCCTCCCTCCCTCCCTCTCTCTCTCTCTCTCTCTCTCTCTCTTACAGGTGCATGCAAACTGTGCATGCACTTGCACCCATGTGAGAAAATACTGATGGTCAGACCCAAGCCAATTCTGAAGTGAGTCCCATTTATGTGAGGAATGATAGTACGATTTTCTCATGCTGGCGAATGTCAAAAATCCAAAAGTTGGGTTTGAATTGAGGTACCACGCTGGTCACATGTATAGTTAAGGTTTTCCTGTATCTGACCCTCCTTGGACCCTGCAATGCAGTAACTGCAGCAGAACCCCCAAAACAATAATTGTGAGGTTTTCAACACTCTGTACTGCTCCTAGTCATCTTTAACAGAGTTCAAGGTTCAAGCTAATAATAAGCAGTTCTACAATTGTTATATAGTTGTAAGTTGTGTGAATTGCAGGCCGTTGCAAGCGAAGGAGGAACTGATGATGCCAAAAGGAGGGGCGATGCATTTGCCCGTGCTTTTTCAGCTCATTTGGCTCGGTAATTGTATACTTACGTCACACGCTTGTCGTAATTTTGTGTGACTTTGGTGCAAAACTAGGAGAACTGGTTCATCGATGCCATGAGATGGAACCGTGGTTGGATGAATATATAAAAAGTGTCTTCAGAGTTTGTGTGTAATTCTCTTTTTGAGCGTTGAAAAGACTTGAGTATATCCTTCTAATGAATTGAAGGGATGCCATTAATTACCTTCATCTTCTTAGGCATCTGTACGTATGGAGGTGGACTAGTGTGTCTTTTATCTGAATGATTGAAAACTGGGAAGGTTCAGCTGCCATTGCTTAATGAATTTGATATGACAATTCAAGGGAAGACACAGCTTGGTGGTGCGATAAAGAGTCCATTTGTTCCCTTAAATGTCCTTTTCACGTGAATGGTCTTTTAGTTCACTCGAAGATCTTTTTTTTTTATTGCAAGATATGATGACAATTCAAGACGCATAAAACTGGTTAAAAATCTTGTTGCGATGTTAATATCCTAAAAAACCTCTAAAGATATCAAAAAATATGTGGGACAGTCAATGCACTAAATACTAGTAATAATGTTGTGGTCTTTTCATCAAGTTGCACTTGTTTGTAATTTAATACAGTGCAATTGCCCAAAAGAAATTATATGGCTGATCCACTTAGTGAAATAAGGCTTAGCTGCCTTTATTTTCTTGTTTTTTTTCCGTGTCAGTTAGTTGCTGTTCAGTTGAGTTCCTTCACATGCTAGTCAGCAGCTTCCAACCAAGTTTGGGGCTCAGATTGTGACTGCTGGAGAGTAGGCAATTTAAAGCAATGTTCTACTTATATTTCCTCTACGTTGTTTCTTCAATATATGAAATTACAGTGTGCTTATAACTACGGTTGCTTTACAGAGCTTCAAACTTCCCATCTCGTTCATATATGAAGTTTGTCTTCTTGGTTGTTGAAGTAATGAACTTGAGTGAATATACTCTCTTCTCCAATATTATTGGTTGCCATTTTCTTTTTCTAATTGCTTGATGACTGTTTTTAACTCATGATTGATTGTCATAAGTGAAGCATTAAAATTCAGATAATACTCTGCCGAGCAGATTGATGGAGGAGCCTGCTGCCTATGGAAAGTTGGGATTGGCTGATCTTTTGGAATTAAGGGAGGAATGTTTAAGAGAGTTTCAATTCGTTGATGCCTACAAAAGCATAAAGCAAAGGTAAAATTTTTATCGACAGATGAATAGTTTATTCATGTGAAGGGGATGTAAGGGTCATTTTAATTCTGGAAAAGCATTACACCGATAATTTCCTGAAAGCTGGTTACCATTATCACTTTACCACTTATTTGATATTTACTTTTAGGAATATTCAACTTTAAATTTCACATTTATTCACTGTCACTGTTGGAGATCGTGCAAGCATTATAAGGTTTCTGTGGAATTCAATCTTTCCCATTTCCTTGGGAAAACGACCTTTTGTCCTCCAGTTCTCCCGAAAACAAGGAAACCCACAGTCGCAGGTGCATTTGTTTATTATTTTGCTATTTTAATTTCAGATGAAAACAGAAACTGAACTTCTGGTACCAAACGGACCCTAAGGTTGCGTATGGTAACATGTCTGTTCCCGAAACAACTTCTAGAACAGAAACACTTTTTTCTGTTTCTGTTCTCGACAACGATTTCTGAGAACAGAAACGCGTTTGGTAACTACATAAAATTTCTATTCTTAGAACAAAAAAAGAACATAAACATGTTTGGTAACTTCAAAAAATTATTTTTCTAATTTTTCATTATGGACAAGATCAACTATAAAAAAAAAATCCTTACTAAAAAAAAAACTATACAAAAAAAAATGAAAGAGAAGATGAATTGGAATTGATCAACTATAAAAAGTGTATTTGGATGCAACTTTGATGTAAATATCATTTGGTAAAAAATATCCTTTGTAAATGATTCGATTTCTCAATTAATTTTTATTATTTTGAATTTTTTTATTATTTAATTGCTTTATTTATTTTTAAATTTTTACTTATTCTTATTCTATCGATTTTTAATTTTTTTATTTTAAATAATTTATTTTTCGAAATTTTTTTTATTTTTAATTATTTTTATTAATTAATTTAATTATTTTTTATTTTCGAATTTTTGTTATTTTGATTTTATTTTTTAAAAAATTATTTTTATTTTTAATTATTTTCATTTTTTTAAAAATTGTTTTTATTTTTTTATTTTTTATTTTTTTATTACTCTCAAGAAAGTGTTCCCAGTTTTTTCTTGAAAATGTTCCAAATGTGTTTCTAAAAAATGTTCCGAGAACATAGAAGTAAGTTTTTTTGTTTCTCAAAAGTGTTCCCGAAACACTTTGGGATCACTTTTTAACCATGTACGTTTCTGTTCCCAAACTGTTCCGGGAATACTTTGGGAACAGAAACACTTTTTCTTGAGTGTTACCATACGCAGCCTAATAAACCTAATTGTTTCTGCTTGCTAATGTATTTTACCTAAGCCCCAAGGTGTGTCCTTAACATAACATGAGAGGCTTATGATTTATGCAGGAGTATTCTTTGGAGATGGTGAATGTTTTTGTCAGTAGTTCAGGTGGTTGTGAATGATATTAGAGTAGTTTCCTCACTTGACAACTTTGGTTGTGAAACTGGAAATGCCAATAAAAGGACCAAAAAGAAGAAACTGATTCAATCCCGCCATCAGGCATGTTAAAGAATTATGAAATAAAAAAGACTTATCGGGACTGTGTAAGCGTGGACGTGGCGACATTTTCAGTTTTTAATTTCTTCAGCTCGAAAATACAGGGAAAATGAGGCCTCACTCGCTGTTTTGTCAGACTTGTTGATGGAGCTTGATAGCATGAGTGAGGTGAGTTTAATATGAGTACTACTCTACCATTCCCTTCTTACTGGGGTGAGTGTAACACAAGTACTGCTCTACTATTCCCTTTTTATGGGAAAGAATATTGAAGTATTCAGGGTTCTGAAAAATCTGCAGTTTGAATTTTGGGCTCATCTAGGTGTAGTCTCGATTTCAACCAAAGAAAAATTAATCAGGGGTCGATTATTGTGGAATAAATACTACCACTGAAATATGCTGTAACAATTTAGTCATTTTATCGACTGAAGCATGTACTTTGGTTTCAGGAAACACGGCTGCTTACTCTAATTGAAGGTGTCTTAGCAGCAAATATATTTGACTGGGGATCTCGAGCCTGTGTGGATCTTTATCATAAGGGAACAATTATTGAAATTTATAGAATGAGTCGGAATAAGATGCAAAGACCGTGGCGGGTAAGTGGATTGAACTTAAACTCTGACACAGATTCGGGAAAAGGGATATTTGATGTACTTTCATGTTGTAGGTGGATGATTTTGATGAATTTAAGGAGAGAATGTTGGGATCGGGGTCCCAGAAGCCTCACCCCCACAAAAGAGCATTACTCTTTGTGGACAATGCAGGTGCTGATATCGTACTCGGTATGCTTCCTCTGGCGAGAGAGCTCCTACGACGTGGAACAGAAGTAAGGTTTCCTTTACATTTGCAGGCTAAAGAAATGGTCTGTAATTGTTAAATGAGAAGGGGTGCAAGTCTTTCTTGCACAGTCTGTCAACTGTAAACTAGTTAAACAAAAATTAGTATGGTAAACCCGATTGCTTGATATTCACATCTGAATAGTGTAAGGCATTATGCTTATGCATCATTTTACATTTTTGAATCGTCCCACATAGATTGGTGAAGACACTTAACTTTTCCTACAAAGGCTATATGCGTCTGTCCTAAATGAGATTCAGACCAAACATTGTGATGGAAACCTGCCGAAAGAAAATGGCCGTCGTCTTATTGACTTGTGTAGGAAAGCATAACTATCAATTAAAATAATTATTTGTCGAGGTTTGCATATTCTATCAAAGCCTCAGCTTCTATTTCTTAACCTTTCACTATGCTTTAACGGACACATAACGATATTCATTTGCAGGTAGTTTTGGTTGCAAACTCACGTCCTGCTTTGAATGATGTAACTGCTATGGAGCTTCCTGAGATCGTTGCTGAGGCTGCCAAGGTTAGGATCTTGAAATTCTCATCCTTCTGAGAGGATGGCCAGTGAAAAAATATCACTTTGTTTTATCATGTGCCTCTGCCTTTGCTGCATTTTGGTTTCTTCTAGAATAAAGAAACCGCTTGCACAATAAATAGCAGCATTCTGTTATTTCCAACTGCTCTCTGATCTGAATATTAAAGCATGCATAATTGACGAGATAGACTAATGACTGTTGTGATATATTACAGCACTGTGATATTCTACGAAGAGCAGCTGAAGCTGGAGGCCTCCTTGTAGATGCAATGACCAACACAATCGATGGCTCCAAGGAAATTTCTTCTTCAGTTCCTCTGATGGTTGTCGAGAATGGATGTGGGAGTCCATGCATTGACTTGAGGCAGGTCAGCTCTGAGCTAGCTGCTGCTGCAATGGATGCTGATTTGGTAGGTTACATGTTCACACGCTGAAATTGGGCCCCATTTCTATTTTGTAAAAGCCTTATGCTTTGTTAACGTACATCATGCTATCCCATTGGTCCTGCTGTCTAAAGTTAACATGATGGAGCTCTTGTAATGCAGGTTATCCTTGAGGGTATGGGTCGGGCTCTTCACACCAACTTGAATGCTCGGTTTAAATGTGATGCTCTTAAGGTAAAGCTTCTTATTACAATTTCTCTGAAGGTTGAAGAGTGTCATTTCACGTTTTATGTGCGAACGTAATATGGGTCTGGGAAAATCCATTCAGAAAATTCCATCATTTTCATGTGAAAGTTGAGCAAATGAAAAGCTTCGGTGAGGTTTTCTCTGTGGATTGCTTGAAAGTCATATTCAGCACCCTGTCTCAAAAACGACCCGCTTCTGTCTTAACAGCTTGCGATGGTGAAGAATCAAAGATTGGCGGAAAAGCTGGTCAAAGGCAAGATATACGACTGCATCTGCAAGTATGAACCTGCAGGTTGAACTTGGATGTTTCCCTGTTTGCCCTCTTGCTAGATCCTTTAATGACCCTTCAGTGATTCGAGTAGCTATTGTCAGATGAAAAATGGTGGTTGGACTTCCTCTTCTACTGTTTCTTTTGACACTGCCACAACAGTTCATCTTATAGGCAAGTGCTGTAGCATAAGGTTTCACATTCTGGAATGATTTCTCCAGTTGATGGAAAATCCCCAACCCTCTTGTTATACTATACAAATAAGTACAATCCTACTGATTTCCTGGAGTCCCTCCTGCTCGGCATAGACATGTAGGAACTCCCGCTTAGCTTAATGCGAGCTTAGAGAAGATTGGCTAAGTTTCAGCTTCATGTGGCGTGGCGGAAAATATATAGATGGTATCGAATATCCAAGCTATCTGCGTTCAGACTCCTGCTGAGCATAATGCGAGCATAGAGAAGATTGGCTAGGTTTCAGCTTAGTGTACCGTCGCAGAAAAAGATAAATGGTATCGAATAACCGAGGTATCTACAGTCAAAAGTGAAATGAAAGGCGCGCGCTCATACTACAAGTCCCTTGAATTCGCTAACTGTGACCCTTTATATTTGGCTCGCATATCTGATCTCAAGGAAGGACGAGTCCCTACTATAATGGAGAGTCGTGAAATGGCCACGGGAGGAAAAATGCAGTGTGAATCCTATGTAAGATGAAGTACATGGTATTTGTTGGAAAACTGTGTTAAACAAAGGGCATTTGGTCTAGTGGTATGATTCTCGCTTTGGGTGCGAGAGGTCCCGAGTTCGATTCTCGGAATGCCCCCTGCCACACTCTTTTTTTCCCTTTTTTAAACCCATAATGTCTGCAGTTTTCTGTCCTTAATTTCATGTCAGGAGAATTTGTAGATTGAAGGCTCTTGTCAATGTACTTTCTTCCCGATGTTGGCCTTGTTCCTTCGATCGCTAGAACGAAACACGAGTCTTGCTTTTGTTCAAATCAACTTGAAGTTGGAAGGCCAACAACATTTTCCCCACTATTTACTTTGTACCAGAGGACATGTCAAAATTCATGGTTCTGTCTTTCATGGGAAGTTTTAAAACAGGGCGCAGTCACTTTAACTTAAACTCTCGTTTAACTCAATAAGGCATTCAAGAAATGTTGACACGAATAAAAAATATTAAAATCGACGAGTTTCTCCATTGGAATAATTCTAGCTAAAGTTATCTATAATTTTAATCATATTTATTAAGAAGTCGCGATTTCAAGAGTCAGAAATATAAGATATGCTGTATTATTTGCATGAGATGGGAAACATTACGGATTGGCTCTTATATGTCAAGCTTGTGCTAATATTATTCGTCACAAGAGATGTAAGAGGTCGAATGGAATTGTGAACAATTTTGTCGGGAGGAGAGGTAGTGTTTTTGTTTTTTTTATATATATATTTATAATCAAGAAACCTGCTTTATATACCTTTCCTTAAAAACCATGAAAGACATCATCGGAAACCCTTTAAGAGAAAAAGCATAACAGTAATCATCCCTTTCAGCATAAACAAAAGACAGGTGGCACCTCTTAAAATAGGGGGATAACATTAATTTCTAACACATTTTAAACACTAAGACAAAGAAAAGAGCACTGACATATCTTCCTTGGAGTTGCCCACAAAATCCTACGGCTTTGAATTCAGATCTTTCACACTAGACGACCCACATCAGATGACACAAAAGACGACCCGAAAAAGGAAACTCGACCCAGAAAAGGAAATGTAAAAAATTATGACAATCAATAGTGATGATGATGCTCCGAGGCAGCCATTGTTGAACTCTCAGGCTTCTCATTTTCACACTCCTGTATCGTCAATGCCAAAGTCGATCGTAATAACCGATCTGGAAATAGCAAATCCTATTACTATGCGGCAGCTCCATTTTAGACTAATGGGTTGGTCGCGGAGGGGTTATAGTCACTCATCATCCCAGTCCAAGACGGTCCTAAACCGTTGAGGTAGCCATACCCGTTCTTGCTCGCGTCGGAGCAACCTTGATCTTGCCACTCTAGAGACAAGAGCTTCGGGTTCGGCTTAACATCCATCGCATTGATCGGTTCCTGATCATGGCCGTGGTGATCGTATGGAACGAGCATGTTCAGTCTCTGGCAATTCTCCATGAAGCTGTTAGTATTCCCACCGTTACCGCCGTCAATGGCCATCCCGAACGGGCCACAGAGGCCATGGAAGCTCGGGGATAACCCCGTTGAGGTGAGATCTCCGACCACGCCCAAGTGGGGATGAGGGTTCTCTCCACTCAGCATGAAATTGCTGTCGTAACTCATTACCTTGCTCTCCAAGAAATCGATCGGCCTCTGGTTCTCAAGCCCCGAGAAATTGTTGCCTGGGCCTGCGAAGGAGGCCCCATGGACACCGAGCAAGCCGTGGAGATGCGAGAGCTGCACCTCGGGTGAGAACGAGAGGTGGAGGTCGGTCGAATGTTCACCGTGAGACGAGGACGCCGACGACTGCCCCGGGTGGCTGGGGATCCCAAATCCTTGATGATCACTGTTGGCCAATTTCTTGCTGTTGGCATTGTTGTTGTTGTTGTTGTTATTACCACCGGAACTAGAAGCTTTCTTGTTCTTCCGGCAGCCGCCTCCGACGGGGATGTTGCGGAGGGTGCCGCCTTTGGTCCAGTATCGGCGGCAGGTCTTGCAGAAGTACCGGGGCTGGGAGAGGCTGTAGTTGTTGTAGTAGCAGAACTTGGTGTGAGTGGACTCGCACCTTGGGCACTTCAGGGGCTGGTCGTGCTGTGGCCTGAGCCTCCTCTCCATCAAGGGCCTCGAGCACGCGAGCATGTCGCCTGAATTTGGCGAGGATATGTCCATTCCCGACTCGTCTTGAAGAGTGCCCTGAGAAAAAAGAAATTAAAGGACAAAGAGAATGTGTCAGCAAAAATGTTTCGCGTCATAGATATGCATCGTCCAAGGTCACAATAATAATGCAAGGGAACAGACATGGCTTTCTTTGTCTTTTATGGAAGCAATAATGCAGCGAGTGTTCACCGTCCTCTCTGATAATGTTTCTTACGCGTCGAAGATGTACTTTCGCACGAACATGATGGCCAGACTACGTAAAAAATTGCCACATTTTTATCCTCTGTGACGTGAACAGCCTCCACATTCAGCGAAACATCATCATTTTCAGACGATACTTGAGGAAGAGGGATTGGAGACGAAGCTTCGTTCCGCGATCCCAAATGGGTGGGGAAGGAATGAAGATAACCGATGATGGGAAACTTTTTTCTCGAGCCAGAAGAATGGCGGTGAAATGATTATCCTCGGACGATGCACACAGATCAAAGCGCGTGTTACAGGGAGGTGGGGATGATGGAAAGGAAGGAGGGAGGGAGTGATTTACCTGTAGCCAGTCGGATGAATCCATGCAGACTTGCAGGGAAGTGAACGCCATTTGTTGCTGGTGCGCTCCACTTTGCAAAGAATTTTACACCGGAGACTGACCCTGCAACGGATGAAGATCACGCAATGCAAAACGAGAATCAGAACCAGATCACTCCAGAAAAGAAGTCTCCCGGATCATCATTACTTCACTTCTCTAAGAAGCTTCTGATTATATAACGGGAGTGAGTGAGGCCAGAGGGAGGGGGAGAGAGTTAACTGGGGAATGGCTTATGTGTAGGGCTGCATGGAAGCACTGACGGAGGTTGTGAATAAGAAGGCGAAAGAGAGATACGGTCTACCCGGCGTCGGTGGCTGGTATGTACGGCTAACATCCTGTGGGCCCTACGCTGTCTCTCTACTGCCCCCCCTATGGTGGGTCCACCGCTTTACCTAAGACCCAAACACTAACAGGAGTTACGGGGACCAATGCCAAGCCCTTCTCCAATGTACACTTCCTTTGTCTTAGAATTCTTGCTTGAACTCGTTTCCTCTCCAAGTTCTCAACCCACACTCGGAGTCGATTGGGCCGCGGCTGAAAATGCTCTCCATCCAGTCATCCGATGCACAGACATTACTCGTACCCACATTTAGCTTCGCCCGCATTTCGGCGATTTCATACCATGTGGCTCGCAAATCAAAAGTATGGTTCGAGAATATATTTTTACAATCTTTCCTCACATTTGGTGCTTGAACTCATCATAGGTTGCCAGATTGTCTCACGAATGAGCTCGATACATCTTAATTGAATTACTTTTAAATAAGGAGATTATCATTACCTTAGCGCTCTCAATTGAAGGATCTAAACACAGAGTATAAAGAGAGAGATAGAGGACAGCAGAACAAAAGGGCGAGGGATGGTGGTGGTGGTGGTGACGGCGGGGGTGGGTGAGCCAGGGTTTGAATTGGTGAGGTATGTTTTTTTGAATCTTCTCGACCATGCATCAAAATACTCAAGCCCATGCATAAAAATGAATTGTTTTTTCAAAATTTGTGTTTCTGTTTTTTTTTTTTTCCGTTTCGAAAGAAAAGAACGACAAGTAGAGAAGATAACGTGAGAAATAGCGGCTTCTTCGTCACGACAGGGATGGGGTCGGTCTGACGTGACCGAAGAGGAGTGAAGAGAATATTTATTTTGGGGTTTCCGATAAAGCGGCAAGGCAGCGACTCCTGCTCCTGCCCCCCCTCGCCAGCCGAAACCCAAAACATCACTCCACTTGCGGGGCCTCCCCCGCGTGGGCCCCACTCGCTCGCCTCCCACAAGCAAGGCATATATTCCCCCCACCCCACCCATCACGTGCGATCTCTTCTTCTCCTTCTGCTCCCAGCCCCCCACTCACTCTCTCCTGCTAAAAAAGAGAAACCCCGTTCGCCCCCCAATCAGATCCACACCACCTTCGCGTCCAACCTTGAAGATTTGCATTCTAGACGTCCGATGAAACTCGAAACTAGTATTAATTTTTTTTTCGACAAACTGATAACTAACTCAAACGGCGCGAATGTATTAGATCGGACAGAATCTCTTACAAGAAAGTTCTCGTCCGCAGATGCGAATCCCCATATTTCGCAATTGATCCTATGTAAACTTGTTAATCCTAAACCCTTCCTCCCGTTCACGATCGACTTTGTACGACTCGTGAAATTATCAGATTGACTGACTACAAGCGATTACTAATTTTTTTGCTATCATAGATAGATGTCGGCTTGAATGGAAAATGTCGAAGTTAAAAACGGAATAATGTGCTGCTCAATACATCTTGAAGAATTTATTAGATTTCAAAAAAGATTCTCAACGTTCCCATTCAAATGAAATCAATTGGTATGAAAGGTGCAACGTCATTGATATATATTCTGGCTTCTAGGTTCGAAGTTTTTCAATCGACTTCCCTCGTTTTCCAGTAAGTTTGAAAATCCAATCTCGCGAACGAACAGGCGGGTTTGAATCTATTTGAAAGCGAATTCGATCATGACAAATGGACTTTTTTATGTGGAGCTGCTTTAGGATTAAGATAAACCTGCGAAGATTCTTGATAGCTTGAGCAACACACTCCAGACAAAAACCAGGACAAGATGAGGATCCAAAGCCGGTCGTAACTTGTCAGGCGAATAAAGCGATGACCCGCCGTAGCTCGTCCGCCAACCTCGGAAACGTGACGCTCGATCAAGAAGGGCTATTAACCTCGGCACGAGATGGTCCGTTCCTCATCACCATCCACGGTAAACCTCACGCTCTCGTCCATACAGACACTCTGTAACTGAGATGCATCAACCGTCGTGGATTGGCGGAAGCATTAACTTATCGTATCGACTTGCCGTCATCTGTGCATGTGTGCGTGTTATAGTGGGATAAGTATCAAAAAAATTAAATTAAATCTATTAAACTGGTACCAATTCAATACTAAATCTTTTTGTATCGATATCAATTCAGTACATCCAATAAATTTAGGCAAAAAACAAAAATACTGTCGTGGACGTCATAGTCCTACGTATCACTACTGACGTTGACGAAGAATTTTTTTTATTAATTTTTAACAAAAATTTTGATTTTTTTTTTTACTTTTATTTCTTTCCCTTTTTCTTTTTTCTAGTGGCTGGGGAGGCCACTCTTTTTGTATTAGTACTAATTCAGTATATGCAATTAATTATGTAGAAAATCGCTAACGTGAACGCTGATCAATCTACTTTACATTATTAGGGCTAATGTGAAACTTTTGTGTTCAATTTTTTATTATTTTCTTCTCATTTTCTCCTTGCCTGTGGTGAGGCCACCCTGGCCTGGGCGAGGGTTGGTTAAATTCGTACTGATATAAAAAGGTCGAGAACTAAATTGATTAAATTAAAAAGTTTAAGGATTGAATTGATATTAATGTAGCAGGTGTATGACTTTTTTTGTACTTTTTTATGGGCATAAAGATATCTCAAGTGTTAATATTTGTATACGATGCTTATTTTATTGTTAATGTTTTTTTATCACTTATATACTAAATTAGAAAAAAAAATAATTACTTTAGTATTAATAATAAGAAATTCTGGCAATAAAATTGGCATTTAAATAATCGTTTTTTTTAAAAATAATGACATAAAATGAGCATCCTACGGAGATACTGACAATTGAGATGTCTTTTTACCTTATCCTTGTGTCATATCTAGCTATGAGCTACGTCATTGGGGCTCGGTTGGCGAGGAATCCTATGTTAGGTGGATGCTCGAGAGCAAGTGGGGTTCCGAGTTTCCAGCACATCTGTCTGCCAACCTTTGAAGTATCAAATCAAAATAAATAAAAATTCGAAATAAGACCCAAAAAGATCAAAAGGGGGTGTGCGTATGATGGCGAATGCATGTGTTTGCATGCGCTTTTGAGGAGATTCTTGGACTCACAGTGCCTTCTTCTTAGCCAAATGCTTCGTCTTTTTTGCCGCTTCCACTAAACAAAAGACAAGTGCCCTTGGGCCCTTAGCCACATGACTTGGGGGCTTTAAAGCAATACTACTGCTTCTTCTTCTTCTCCTTCTTCTTCTCGGTCTGCCATTAATGTAGAAACGGGAAATCTTAAAGCTTAAGCTAAGGAGGGAGAAAAAAAAAACCCTAAATTTTCCAATTTGCAGCAACCACGTTTTAGCTTTTTCTTTCTGTTTTATTTGACGTGGGGAGGAAAAAAAAAAGGGTCCGGAAAGGGCTGTCCAGTGTCCACGCCAACATCATTCCAAAGTTTTTTTTAGGCTTCTTTCCTTCTCCTTTTTCCCCATCTTTTTTTTTTAATTCCACGATATCTTTATCCATTTCGTGGAGATAGTATATATTAGCTTTGGGAAAAATTACTCAAAAGTCCTAAGCTTATTAACAATTGTGTCAATCCAATCCTAATTTTTTTTTTTCAATTGAGTACTAAACCTTTCACATTTATGTCAATTCAGTCTATCTGACCCACTTTGATAGGCCGGCGATCAGCTGCAGGAAGAATAAAAAAAAAGATAAAAATTAAAATAAAAGTAGAAAATAAATGAAAATTTTGAAATAAATTAAAATATTTTTAAGAATTGCTGCTCTAGCTCATTATGACTCGATTGGAACAAAAAAAAGATTATGATGAATTGGCGCAATTATAATAGGCTTATGACTTTTTTTTTATAATTTTTCCATTTACTTTGTCGTAAAAAGGCAATTACACTTCTAAGTGTCTTTTTTTTTTGTCGAATTCTAAGTGTCGTTTTGGTTGAACAGATACCGCGAGGCCCATAAAGTGGGGTTTACAACTTCAAAATATGGGATAGGGTTGCAAATTAGTAATATCTATAATTAGACTTCGAAGGAACGCTTTTTCTAGCGATAATGATAATTAGAGTGTGGTGTCATTTTCGTATGATCCAGAAAATGATAAGCACACACGTACGTCTTTAAGTAGATTATTCGAAGGCACATGTGATTAGGGACTAAATTGAGAAGTCAAGGGACTACAAATAGTAATTCTATCGTTTGAGTATATCGTAAGAGTTCTCCGAATAGTTTGGAATCCCTAAATCAAAACATAACTACTGTCCGAAAAAACAGGCCCGACACCACGACCTCACATAGAATAAGTGCGTTCGCAGTCGGAGGGGTCGCAGTTATTCGGATATCATCCATGAACGAACTAAAGAGCAATCGATATTCGAATCGGCTCCAAAACACTTGAAAGTAATAAGTCTCGTATCATTTGAGCGGCCGTTTTAGTTAAAATTAATGTGTAAGAGAGCTTTTTGAGGACACTTTGTCGACGATTATGGAAACTTAAGCATTTTTTGGACGTAAATAAGCTTTCAAAACATCGAATGAAGGCGTCTTTAATGTTGCCATATTTGTTTTGAATTTTCAAGGTATGATGATAAAATATTTTTTTTAAAACACTTGGCTGTATATTGTGTCATCCTCATGCTCTAAGTCGTTCGCAGTCGCCTTCTTCAACTTCCATGGAGGAGAGGATTTGAGTTAAATCTCTCCATCGTTTCTCTTTTCCTTTTTCTTTGATTGATTTGATTCTCTATATTCTTTTTCTTGCTTTTCTCCCGTTTTGATGAGCTTTGCTATTATGAACTAGTCTAGATCTAGAAATTTCTCTATCTCATTTTGTGGAGATTTCTACTGCAATTTTAGTCTAGATTTGGGGATTCTTTGCGTGTATGATTTTGGAGATTTGTTGGTGTACAAGTCCAGCTTCAAGGAGATCGAAAGAGTTTTGTGAATGCTTTACCCTTATAAGTGTTAGATTTATGCTCATTCAACTTTACCATATTCTACGAAGATAGTGTTGGAGATGCTAGACCTACGTATACATCGACAAAACCTTAAGCGGTAGCGACAGTTAACTCAATAATGAAGATGCATTTGATTATCAACAGTCGAACTTTGTTTGAAGGGGTCACAAATTTGCTCCCTGAGTATGCGGGAAAATTGTCAAAAAAGTCCTAAACCTATTGCACTTTTGCCGATTTAGTCCTAAACCTTTCAATTTTGCCAATTCAGTCCTAAACCTTTTCATATTTTGCCGATTTAGTCCTAAACCTTTCGATTTTGCCGATTTAGTCCTAATTCTTTTCATATTTTTTCGATTCAGTCCTAAAATTTTTATTTTTTTAAAAAATATCTTGGAAATAAATCCGAAAATTAAAAAAATTATAAGAAAATTATAAAAATATATAAAAAAAATTTAAAAAATTTAAAAATTTTAAAAAATTAAAAATTTTAAAAAAATATTTAAAAAACATTAAAAAACGAGTGAGCCCTTGCCGCTGCTGCCCCACCATTGCCGGCTCGCCCATTTTTTTCAGCTTTATTTTCAAAATATTTTAAAAAAAGTTAAAAAAAATTTAGGACTAAATTGTCGGTTTTTTTTCTCTTTTTTTCAACTTTTTTTCCAAAATATTTTAAAAAATTAAAAAGTTTAAGCACCTCACCGGCTAGCAATGGTGAGTTAGTCCTAAATCTTTTCGTGTTTTGCCAATTCAGTCATAAAATTTTTAATTTTTTAAAAATATTTTGAAAAAAAGCTAAATAAAAAAAAACAGATGAGCGGCGACAGTGAGTTAGTCCTAAATCTTTTCATATTTTTTCGACTCAGTCCTAAATTTTTAAAATTTTTAAAAAATATTTTGGAAATAAAGCTGGAAAAAAACGGGCGAGCCGGCGATGGTGGGGCGGCGGCGATGGCTCACTCGTTTTTTAATTTTTTTTAATTTTTTTTAATTTTTTTTTTAAAATTTTTTAATTTTTTTGAATTTTTTTAAATTTTTTTTTATATATTTTTATAATTTTCTTATAATTTTTTTAATTTTCGGATTTATTTCCAATATATTTTTTAAAAAATAAAAAGTTTAGGACTGAATAGAAAAAATATGAAAAGATTTAGGACTAAATCGGCAAAATCGAAAGGTTTAGGACTAAATCGGCAATATATGAAAAGGTTTAGGACTGAATTGGCAAAATCGAAAGGTTTAGGACTGAATCGGCAAAATATGAAAAGGTTTAGGACTGAATCGGCAAAATATGAAAAGGTTTAGGACTGAATCGGCAAAAGTGCAATAGGTTTAGGACTTTTTTGACAATTTTCCCCTGAGTATGCAATCCACAATCTTGTTGTGATGATTAATTTTGTTATATGGAGTTTTTTTTTGTCTTGAAATTATTTGAAATTTGTATTGATTTCCAGTTGAACTGCCTTGTTTTCTCTTTTGAATTTTTATAAAAAATGGATGGAATTTTATTTTGAAAAGAAGGGGAAAAAAAAAACTTAGCCGGATCAACTATTGTTGGCAATGTCGAGCCCTCTCTAATAAAAAGTTACGGGTCAAAATCGAAAATTACGGGGACCAGGCGGTCATAATAAGAACGAAGACCAGCGGTTTCTACCATCGGGGAACGGGTCTGCCGTCAATCTGCGTTTGAATTGGAGAACTTCCGGCGTCAATCCGACGGTTAAGATTCGGGCGTGTCCTCGAGTCATTTCTGAGGCTGATTGTCGGATCAAGCGGTCTCGCCCGCCTCGAAATCGACGCGGTCAAGCGAGCAGTAGCCTTCCCTGTGTTTGGGCGGTTGGGGGGGCCCACGCCTGATTCGATCAACATTGCTTTTGTGGCGGGGGGGGCACGTGGATGGCAATGATGCGATCAGACGAACAGCCCCCTCTCAAAGTAGGGAATAAATGCCCACCGTCTCACGATCCGACGGCGACTTTCTCGGGGCCCATCAAACCAACAGATCGGAACAGTGCTAAAGTGAGTTGGGACTATATTTTTTATTCATTGTACATCTTTTCATGGTTTTTTCCTTCTCCTTCTTCTTTCTAGTTTTTTTTCTCTTCCTTTTTTTTTAATGATGTGGGCACACAAAATATTGCCAATTAGCAAGCTCAGGAGTTCCGTCGGTCCGACTTGGATGCGAACATTGAGCATGAAGTCTAGTCTTTTGTACTCGAATTTTGGAGTTAGCTAATGAAGTCTTTTTCTAACAAAAAAAATCTAAGAATTTTGTTGATTTGACATATCCATCATCGAGCGAGTTCGCACTGAATTGGGATTGACAATGGAGCCTGATTTGCAATTCGCGCCTGTCAAAGTTGTGCCGACCATGAGCCTAATCAGGGCAATCGAGGCTTGATGTTGCTTGGTACGTCCTGTTCAGACTCAATACTAGCTCATTTACTATAATTTTGTTTCGGTTAGATGTCAATTCACTTCTTCGGTCCTAATTAACCAGGGCAATGGCAATGTCTAGGTGGGTGTTAGTTGATCTATTGAAATTTGAACGCCCATTAATTAGGTCGAGTTAGGGCAATTGATTTTCTTGCGAGATTGATTGCACCCAATGTAAGGAGCATTAGCCTCTTCTCGACATGCCTAAAATCTTTTATAGCGGGCGATAGTATCGGGATCCAAGGGACTCACTAGGGATCATCATTTTGTGTTATGCCCCCGAAAGTTAGGTCATGCGAGATTCGAACTTAAAACTGTATGATTATGTTTGGTTGTTCGGCTTTCTAATTAGAATAGAACTAGATATAATAGGATAAGAAATCTAAGAATTTTGATGTATCGTATTCATTGTTTGATGAACTGTGAATTTAAAATTGAATAAGCAGAGACAGTGTGTGACTAAAATTAACTCTATTTCACTAAAAAATCAAAATGCTTTAGAAATTATTCAATGACGACTTTCGATGAGTGAGTTATTGTTGAGGTGGAGGTTTGTGCCACTCAAATTTAGGCACAACATTGATAGAATAAACCTATTACAATAGAGGGTTTTGATTTTGAATCGAATCATTTGAGAGTAACCCACTAACCTTGCTTGTTATTTTTTCAAGTGAATAAACAAGTAATGAACAACTTAGTCATTTGATATCTTTCCACAAGTTGAAGATGCTTTCGTGCATGTCGTCTAAGAGAGGAACCTTGAAAGTTGAAGATCAACCTCGAGTTTTTCATGACACGGAGAGCCCCATTTTAAATGTCGAAAAGGTTCAAGCAGTTAAAGAACGAGGAATGTGATCTCATATCACGCCAAAAAATCAATCAAGAAATAAGGTTGTGGAGATACTTGATTTTTTTTTAATCAAAGACCTCAGTCTGGCGCTATTTGAAAGGCAGTTACACTTGACAAATCGTTGCAATCAAAGAGATGACCTGGCGTAGTGGAGAAATAGTAATTATGGAAAAAATTTGATTTTTCTCGTGTCTGCTCTCTTGAGAGATTCTATTATGGTCTATCCCACTCTTCCCTTGTATTTTTTTTTTTATCATGGCCGTATCCCTTCTGTATCTTCTTTATCTTGTTTTGAACCGCTATCAAATATCTATCCCAGCTTATATCTAGATGACCAAACATAATCTATAAGGTAATGTGTACGATCACAATTGCCTAGCCAACTCAACAAACAACAAGGATTTGATGGTAGATTGGACTCAACATGTCCCATCGTTAGTCTTTAGGCACTGCTCGCACTCTGTTGAGTTCCATGGACGGTCTTGTAAGTGCGTCTCTGCTATTCTCTTCTCGACATTCCTAGAATCTGGGAAAGTGGGCAATGCCACTTGGCCTCCGAAGTAATCATCAAGTCCTTGTTTAATGGACTTGCTAGGGATCAACATTTTATGGGATGCCCCTAAAATTTAGGTCATTGGAGAATCAGACTTCAAACCTTAGAAGGCGAGGGGCGATCTCAATTGCCTTGCCAATTCAACTGACTGCCCAGATTTGATGGTAGAGTGGATTAAGCATGCCCCATCGCAAGCACTGCTATGTTAAGCTTGACCCGTGGTGTCGTAAGTACTTCTCTACTATAATACTCTTTTGGTGGAATTTCGTACTAAGGCCATGTTGTTTCAACACCGAAAATCAAGGATTTCAATAAATTTTATCGCTATGAGTTTATTATAATAGAATTTAGTTTCTGCGAGAGAGTATTATGTAACCGTCTAGTAATCTAACTGTCGAGTCTTAAACGTTATCAACTTCTTTATCTTAACATAAAACGAGAAAACTCACACAATGGTAAGTAGTGATAATCTCTATCCCAATGATTATGGACTTGCTCGCGTCGCAAATCTGGTATCGCACAGTTTTGGAACAAGGTACGCCCGTCATTGGTTCGATTTGTCCATGGTTATTGCAATGCAGTTCATGGAGGAGCCTCCTCCTCGACGGTCCACATCGTGTTGGACATAATGGTCCTGGGCCGAAGCCCATCTTCCGTATAGGCCCAAATTGGACTAATGGTTTGCACGACACTTTATTGGGTTTCCTTTTCCAAATTAATCTGCTATATACAAAATGCATTCTCGTCTTACATCATAATTGACTAAACCCTCCCTTGCTCCCTCGCTGCCTCTCTAAACCTTGTTCCCGCCAACGCTCTCGCTCTTCCGACAGCGAGACGAAGACCCCGGAAAGCTCCGACGATCGGCCGCCATGGCCGCGACGGTCACGTCGAGGGACGTTCAAGATATCATCTCGAAGCTGTCTTCCAATAAGGCCAAGACCCGAGAAGTACCGTCGCCTTCTTTTGCCTGTTTCTTTTTCTCGGGAAAATGGAGGGATGTTAACACGGTCGGTTAATCGATTCGGGATTGTCTACCTTCAGTTTCTGTTACCGAACAAAAGAAGATATAGAGAATCGGTTGTTTGCCTGGTATTGCGGAGGCTCGAGGGACGATTCCTTAAAAATCCCCCAGAAAATCTTGAGAGTCCCGTTCTTTGAATTGTCTAAAGTTCTCGTGGAGGCCGAGTTAATTTTCAAGAACTATGTTAATTAGTTGCACAATCTTCGTACTAAGCGAATAAGTTAGCATCTGCCTCACGTTGTGATTGTTTTGTTCGTGGGCCATTTAGGTTCCTTTTGGTTGATTTTCTTTGATACGTGTTGTGTTAATAGGAGGGAATCAAGTTGTTGAACATATGGTTGGATGGAGAGAGATCCTTTGGCTTCTGTAAATATCTTGGGCAACGCACTTCAAAGCTTTCATCGAATGAACTACCTCACTGTAAGCTATTGGACTCTCTGGGTCTTCCTTTTGCCCTCTCTTACATGGCCCCGCCTAAATCAAATAATGAGCGAAACTGATGAGGCTCCAAATTGTTTGTACAGCTGAAACATGGCCATTTCTTGTCAAATTGCTCATCCGGTGCGTGTCATTGGAGGTATCATCCAGCAAAAGGAGGTTGCCCAAGTTAACATATGCAAAATGTCTCAGAATCGTGGTCCAAAAGGCGCATGATACAAAGTTTTCAGGTTTTCTTCCAGTAACCCGTTCAACACAATAAATAAGCTTGCTTTTCTTTTCTGAAAATTTCATTCTGATGGTCAGGAAGTGAATGATAAAAAAGCAGGAGATTTTGCTGAAAGTCGTGTTAAAACTTAATTCCAAAAGCTTGTAGATGCAGGTGTCGTTAGTATTAGGAGAGGGAAAGTTCGGGTGTAATAGTGTGCTTCTTTACAGATTGATACCTGGAATCACTTCTTTCGAGAAAATGCTAAATTGTGAAGGTTGATTATTGGCCCTTAAATTTGTAGTTTTCGTTGGCACGCGTTCCTTGCTCCATGCTTACATGACAACACTACTTTTCTGGATTTTTTTTTTTTTGCGTACTTAATTTTTTTTTTCTTTGGAGAAAGCCAATGATAAGTGCTTCTACTATACCTGCCCCCCTTGATCTTCTTCTTTTGCAGTTGAGCTGTAGCTTTCATTTTCCAGTCTGCATCAAGTTTCTTTTTCTACTTTCTCAGTTCATGAATCAACATCTTTCTTTTACCAGGCCATGATTTGCCGCTGATATCTGTGGTGAAAGTGCTGCTTAATCACATATGGGATGTCTTAAGCGATGTTCCAAGTTTTCAATCAGAATATGGCTTGATGCTAAGGCATCTTTTGGTTGTCAGAGATTATCAATTTCACATGAAGAAGAAAACATATGGCAGTGAGTCCCAATTTTATGATTTGTACCTCTTTTTGGTATAGCGAATGGTTGCTGATTGCTTCATTTTCCACTTTCATTTACATAATGGCTAGACATGGTGCTTCTGTTCATGAAGAAGGTCGAGACAAGCCTGAGCGGTCATAGTCAATCGAATCTCAAAGAGGAGGTTTTTCGCTGCATTTCGCTGCTGCAGTGTATGCTGGAAAATCCTCCTGGCGACTACCCAGATAATATTAGAGAAGATATTATTGATGGTTTTGTTAGGATATTCTCTTTTGTTAGGTCTGTTACAAAATTTTCTCTTGCCTTACTTAGTTATAGCTCCCTATAACAAATTATGGGCCTAAATTTACTTGAACTTTTGTTTTTTATTCTAGGGAAGAGGGAAAGATAGCACGCAAACTTCTTGAGTGTATTAACACGTTTTTGCTGAAGGATGGTCCAAATTTAGGTTGTCAGGCGTTGAAAATTACCGAGACAGTGCAGCGATTTGTGTTACATACTTGGTTGGCTTCACGGGATCGAGGTCTTAAGGTACGCTGCCCTGCCATCTTAGTGGCTTCTGCTTCTGCTTCTTTCCTTCTTGAATTTGTTATCCACTGAATATTGTCTCGCAGGATGCACTTATTTTGTATGCAAGGTTACAGCTAAATTTGACCAAAGAAGATGATGGGAAGGGTCTGGTTGAACAACTTTTGGATGTTGTTTGTAAGGATCTCGATCAATGCACTACCTCTACCAGTGGTGTCCCTTGGTAAAAATAAATCTCTCTTCCTCTCTCTCTCTCTCTCTCTCTCTCTCTCTCTCTCTCTCTCTCTCTCTCTCTCTCTCTTCCCTGCCCACCCCTTCAAATTAGTTTTTCAGGGTAGCGCTTTGAAAAAATTGCTTTATTAAATGGGATCTACACTCAGGAGTGAAGTGGTCAAGGATGATAAATTTGGTGTTCTTGGTGGTTCTCTTTGTGGTTTGGTGGAACTGGCTGCTCTTGCATTCTATAAGGTACTTAGTTCTTGGTCATCTCATTTTTGTATCTCCATGCATCTTGCAGTAATTGCTGTGCCCTGGACCTTGATTTTCTTTGTTGTCAAGGTTTAAGAGTCTGTCTGAATATTTTGAGAACAATTTTCTGGACTGTGTGCAATCATGATTAACTTTGGGACAGATGCTGTCTTTATCTTCTGCTTTTAACATTTTAAGCTGCATCTTATATCTTTAGCATGATAAAGGCGTTGATGTACATATATGCCATTATAGTTTCAGTGCACGTATAGGAAGATGCATTTGTCAATTTATTCAGATACGAGCTTGGTCCTGTTTTGCTTAGAACTTCTCATATGATTATTATGATGTTAATCCTGAATGCTTTGTTCACCTGATGATTATTACAATTTATTGCTCTTCCAGTCATGCATCAGCTCAAGCAAAGCACCATCTCCTGGAAAACGGATTAAAAGGGAACATGCAGCCATCCTTCTGAAAGAGGCATTAATGGGAGGAAAGTGGTCATGGTGCGTTATGTGTCTACTTTTTGTGGTGGAGTCTAACTTTCTGGGGACATGATAGGGCCCAACAACCATGTTTTCTACGACATGCTAAACCTATCAGTTCATATCATGCATCTAATTTGAGCTGCTTATTTAATTGAAAATATTTCTTTTCCTTGCTAAGTAGAGAAACTCATGTTCAAAAGGTTGGGAGGTACTATTGCCCACTTACAAACAAACTACAGACAGTATTAGCATCAGAAGTTTGAACGATAGGGCCTTGGTAATTGTCAACTAGTTGGTATGACACAACTCTTATTCTTCTTCTTAAATTTAATTTTGCAATAGGATAAAGTTCATGAAGAAGTTCTTAATGCTAGCTGTTTTTGTTTCAATAACGACTTTAAAGGCCTGGCCAGAGAAAAAGATGCATAACTTCTAGTAATTCTAGAAGGGTTCAATCACCGGGTCCTACCAGGATCCATGCGGATGAACTTGTGGGATATATAGTTACTGCAAGGAGCATAAAACGTTGTGTTAATGATAATAAGTTGGGCCCAAGTAATTGAGAATTTTGGCTTACGTCACTGGCAGATTGAAGCAGTACCTTTTTTTGAAGTTTCTTTAAGAATCCCCCCTGGAGACTTGTCTGTGAACATTAGGTCATTTCTGCATTATATTTGATCTATAATCAATCTGATTTGTTATTTGTAGTTGTGGTAACTTCATACTGATACTGACTTGCTGGCACAGGCATGCTGCGTTTTGTTGTCTTCTTCTTAGATACCAGAGTTGTATCAGCACAGACCTTTTCACCTTCTGGTTCGAGGGCATATGCACCAATTTTGAAAGGTGTCTCACATTCTTTGGATTTATAATGTTCTTTTCCCCCCCATATTTGCCTTTTTGTTATCATTGTCCATGTTTATGTTGCTTACTTGCCCTACAATTCTGCATGTTTGAAAGCTATTCATTGTCCTACACCACATTATAGCAATATTCCTGCTAAGGCAACCTTTGTCTATCGTCTTTTTTGACTAATAAGGTGTCATTTCATTTGTAGCACATTCTTTAGAGATGTTTCTGGACAGTTAGATGGTGAATGACTGAATGGTGCCTATTCTTTCTTCTGTCTGTAGAATTTTTAAGCAATAATTTGCTAATCTATTGAGTCCTGTGTTCTTCTATTTTAATTAGAAGTTATTGTGGCAGAACTGATTTTGATACACTAATTTAATGTAGACATTGTGGAGATTCATCAAGTGTAGTTGGTATCACTGCTTGAATGTCTTTTGATGTTGCAACAATACTAACTCTTTTTCGAGTGCGCGATAAAGCTTCAAGACTTTACCACACCTTATAGAGGCTTGAGCCAAAGAATAATGAGTCATGTGGATTTGAAATAAATCAATGTCGAAAGGGCCATTCTCATCTTTCATTTGGCAGTAGTATTCTTCACATGCACATCTCTCATCTATTTCTGGGACATTAAAATAGACATTTATGAGTAGAATACTTTTATGCTCTGTAACATGGATAGATGCTTCTTTTTGGTACAGGTAAGATCGGGGCCATGGGTGTATGGTTTCCTTAAGCCATTTCATGCGAATTTAAGTATTTTTTTAATGATTCAAGGTCTTTCGAGTACTTTACAGGATCAATCAGAGGGTTAAAGTACTCGCTAGAGTATGAATATTATCATGTTCCGATAATGGGATAACATTCTATATGCTTTTCATGGTTTGAATCAATTTTAGCCTAAATTTTCCTCATGCATGTGTTATTGATATAAAGCATCTTGGCATTTTCAAAGGGTTTTAATTAATTGCTAAGTGATGACTTTTTCTGTGAAATAGGATTATGAATGATGCCAACACAGAGCGAAATTATGAAGGTTTTTTGTGGACTTTGAGGTATGATTTTTTTTTTTTAATGTGACCAATGAGGTATATGGGATTGACTGATGTGATTTCACATGTCCTTTCACTAGGGCATAATTCATCTCTTTACTTTAATGTGAAAAGGTTTATTATTATTGCTGTCATCATTATTATTATTATTATTATTATTATTATTTAAATGTATATAAATGTGGCCAGTGAGGATCTCAGAAAAATTTGAGGACTTGATTCTATAGGTTCAGCGTTAGATGCTATATACAGCTCTCAAGAGTTACATAAGCTTGATCGCTGTACCCACAATCATTTTACGTGGGTAGAAAACTTCTAGATGTTTGTGCCTATATGTTCTGATTAACAATATTTTCTCGTAACTCAAGGAGTTTGCAGAAGCTATCTTCACTGCTCTCTCTCTCAGATTCACTCAAGGAGGTAATTCTGGAACCATGGTCACAATTCATCGACTAAATTACTTCTTTATCATCTCATGTGGAAACTACTCTGTTGTATCATGTGTAATTAATTTTTGAAGTCATTGCTGATGAATTACCTTCTGTTAATTCCCTTACCCAAAAAAATTACCTTCTGTTAATTCCTGCTCAGACAAGACTTCATGTTAGCAAAACCATTGACTAGACAGGATGTTGCTTTTTCCTTTTCAATGTAGTGAAGTAAGGCATTGGTGCTCCAAAATCTGATGATCTTGGTTCTTGCAGCATTCTTTTTTTTCTAATTTGTTATCCATTTAGGAGGATTTAATGCATACTGTAAGATTTTTTTTCCCTTTTTCTTTTGCTTCGTTGACTATGTTAGGATTTTGAATCCTTCACCTTTGTTTGGAACTCCAACTGGTTTTTACTGGGTAAGCGCCCATGTCTCTCTGCGAACTTTGTTCAGAGTTTCATGTGCGTGTTAACTAGGAGGTTACTACATGGCATTGTATTTATGTGAATCAAAGTGGCTGTCTTCTTTTGCTAATCAAAGTTTTTCAGACATAGTTCAGAATTTATTGCATGGAATGATAACAGTTGACAATTGAAGTGAGGTTCTTGGTTTTGGTTTTTTTTTTTTTCCATCTCTCTTTCCCCCAGTAAGCATGTCTAGACTGGAAAAGGCACTGAGCTCCAGGATAAAACTTTTGCAGTTTGACTCGGGCTGGCAGTTGATATGGAACAGTCTGATGCATGGTTTGCCACTGTTCAGTAATATAACCACGGTGGTAAGTTTGCTCATTGAATATGCTTAGGTTTATTGAACTGATTCCCACATTCACGTGGAATTTTAACACGCGCATTGGCGATGGGATAGAACTGGTTTTGATACCACGTTAAAAAATCCAACCTAAAAGCTAACGCTAATAGGTGGAGGGAGACCACATGAACATAAACAGCATTTAGGACCCGCTATCAAGCAACGTGAGACATACTTCAACGATCCTTTTCTTCGGTGCTGGTTCTGCAGCTATCAAGTCTACTCTGTAGAATCTGTATTTTGTTGATGATTTTTTCACCTGAACAATAAATAATGTCAATTAATTTCAAAACCTTGGTGAAGACTTTTCTTTTTCTTATATTTTCATTTCATTATCTAAAGCTTTTGTTTAGCACTTGTTTGCATTTTGTTGAATTCTATAATGCAGGCTGATGCTGCTCTCATGCTACTTGGAAACCTGATTTCAAGGGTTAGTACTAGGGATATTTTACTTGATGATGCATCTTCATTACAATGACCCTTTTTTCATATGGATTGGATTGAAATGCTCTTTCATGGCCTTTTTTTTGGTTCCAGGATCTAGTTATTACCTACTTAATACCTGAGGACATATGGGATTTAAGGTTGTTCACCAGAACAACGTCGGAGTAAGTACGCTGTTCTTATATGCGCTGACAGGGTGTAAGTTCATCAAGTTGTTTTTTATTCAATGAATAAGGCAAATAAGAGCAATAAAATACCTGAGCCTGCTTCATCAAAGACCTCAGATCTTTACTTTGCGCTGATCATGATCTCTTCTGAGGACTTTGTAGAGAGTGAACTTTCAGATATTTTATTGATAAAACTCAAACTATATATACACATTAAATCCAAAGACAATTATACCCTTTTATTATCTCTAACACTCCCCCTCAAGCTGGAGCATAAATATCAATCATGCCCAGCTTGTTACAAATATATCCTATTCTCCCATTACCTGGAGATTTAGTAAAAATATCAGCAAGTTGTTCACCAGTCCTTATATAACTAGGAAGAATTATTCCACTCTGAAGCTTTTCTCGAATAAAGTGACAGTCAACCTCGATATGTTTAGTTCTCTCATGAAACACCGGATTGGAAGATATATGTATTGCTGCCTTGTTATCACACCATAAAACCATAGGAGCGGAAGCTTTAAAGCTTAATTCAGTTAGGAGCTGCTGAATCCACATTAATTCACATGTCACTTGTGCCATGGCCCTATATTCTGACTCAGCGCTGGAACGAGCAACAACACTCTGCTTCTTACTTTTCAACGACACTAGATTTCCTCCAACCAAGGTACAGTAGCCAGTAGTTGATCTCCTATCATCTGGAGATCCTGCCCAATCAGCATCAGAGAATCCCTCAACTCTACTATGACCATGATTTTGATAAACAAGTCCTTTTCCTAGAGCCTTCTTCAAGTATCTCAAAATTCGAATAACTGCATCCCAGTGAGATGTACGAGGGGAAGATAGAAACTGACTTACCACACTAACTAGAAAGGCAATATCTGGTCTAGTAACTGTAAGATAATTCAACTTACCTACCAGTCTTCTATATCTCTAAGGATTATCAAGAATTTCTCCTCCATCAGCTACCAGTTTGACTCCTTGCTCCATAGGTGAATCAAGAGGTTTTGATCCCAACATTCCTGTCTTAGTGAGCAAATCCAGGACATACTTCCGCTGTGACAGGACAATACCTTTCTTTGACTGTGCCACCTCAATTCCGAGGAAATAGTTCAACTTGCCTAAGTCCTTAGTCTGAAATTGCTGCTGAAGATAAAGTTTTAATTCAGCTATACCAGTAGAGTCATCTCCTGTGATGATAATATCATCAACATACACAATCAAGAGCAACATGCCTCTTCCTGACCGTTTATAGAAGAAAGAATGATCATTTTCACATCTAGACAGTCCAAATGAGAGTAAGACTTTAGAGAATCTTCCAAATCATGCTCGTGGAGACTACTTCAAACCATATAAGGACTTTTTTAACTTGCAAACCAATCCACCAGACTCCCCCTGAGCAACAAACCCGGGAGGTTGCTCCATATACACCTCCTTATCAAGAGCACCATGTAAGAAAGCATTCTTTACATCAAGTTAAAACAAAGACCAGTTATATATGGCCGCAAGCGAGATCAAAATACGTACAGATGTAAACTTAGCAACAGAAGAAAACGTGTCCAGATAGTCAACCCCATATACCTGAGCATATCCTTTTGCTACAAGTCTTGCTTTTAGGCGTGCAAGAGAACCATCGGGATTAACTTTCACAGTATACACCCATCGACAACCAATAGCAGTTTTGCCTGACGGTAGAGGTACCAAGTCCCAAGTTTCATTAACCTGTAATGCCTTTAATTCTTCTTCCATAGCTATCCTCCAGCCAAGGCTTTGTAATGCCTCAGCTACAGACTTGGGGACAGGATTTTGATCAACAGTGGATAGAAAGGATCGAAAAGAAGAAGACATAGAATTATATGAGAGAACATTTGCAATAGAATGTTGAGTGCAGGCACGTATACCTTTGCAGTGAGCAATAGGAAGATCAAGATCAGATATTGCCTGAGGATCAGTTGAAGGTAGATCTGGAGCTGCAAAATGACGTAGTAGTGACGGGAGGATTGGGGGGATCCGTAGCTGCTCGAGAACGCCGAGTATAAACCTTGAGAGGAGATTCCTGTGCAGACACAGGTAAGATAGTTGGAGCAGGTGACTGAATGATAGTCACATGTAAGTCTTCATCCATCTCAGAAACAGTGATTGGAACTTCATGATATGGAGTAGACTCAAAGAATGAAACATCAGCAGTTATAAAGCGTTTTCTCAAGACTGGAGAATAGCAACAGTAACCTTTTTGAGTACGAGAATAGCCCAAAAACATACATTTAATGGCCTTGGGATCAAGTTTTGATACTCCAGGTCGATGATCACGAACAAAACAAACACAACCAAATGTACGGGGTGGTAATGCAAACAAAGGCTGATTAGGAAACAAAGTGGAGAAAGGAATACCACCTTGTAAAACGGAAGAAGGCATGCGATTAATAAGATAGCATGCAGTAAGAACAGCATCAGACCAAAAGGTTTTAGGAACCTTCATCTCAAATAACATGGACCTGGTAACTTACAATAAATGTCTATTCTTCCTTTCAGTTACACCATTTTGTTGAGGTGTGTCAGGACAAGAAGATTCATGAATCATACCACACTGAGTCATTAATTCAGAAAAAGGTGCAGAAAAGTACTCTTTAGCGTTATCAAAATGCAAAACTTTGACCTGCACACCGAATTGAGTATAAATTTCAGAAATAAAGGCTTGAAATATAGAAAACAATTCTGAACGACTTTTCATTAAATATAACCATGTAACTCTGGAATAGTCATCAATAAAAGTAACAAAGTATCTAAAGCCCAAATTAGAAACCAAATGACAATGACCCCAAATATCTGAATGAACTAATGAGAAAGGAGACAGCTCTTTTATTGACTCGAGGGGGGTAATTGACACGATGCAATTTGCCAAATTGGCATGATTCACATTCTAAACTGGAAAGAGACTGAAATCTAGAATCCAACTTCTGAAGATTATGTAGCGAAGGATGTCCAAGACGATAGTGAATTTGATGTAGAGAGGCAATACTGGAGTAGGCAATGGAAGGAGTATCTTCATGCACATACAGCCCTCCTGTCTCTCGTCCTCTACCAATCGTCTTCTTCGTAACCAGATCCTGAAAAATACAAGAATCAGGGTAAAAGGTCACTGAACACTGAAAGTGTTTGGTTAATTTACTAACGGACATGAGATTAAAAGGAAATTTTGGAACGTAAAGAACTGAGGATAATGATAAAGAAGGGGTTGGATGAACTGTACCAACTCCCTTAACTTGAGAAAAAGAACCATTAGCTAAAGTCATAGTGGATGATGATGAAGTAAGAGAGGAAAATATACCTGAAAGACCTGACATATGATCAGATGCCCCCGAATAAATGGCCCAAGGGTGTGAGCTAGCTGAAATACATGCAGTAGCATTACCTGTTTGGACTAGAGTAGCAGTGGAAGAAGAAGTAGGCTGCGAAATATGGGACTGGTTGTACCGTGCGAATTCCTCATCAGACATAACTACTACATTGCCTTGAGAAGTGTCAGTGCCAGATGCAGTATTTGCAAACTGTTGTTGTCCTGGTCTACCATATAACTTGAAGCAAAATTTCTTAATATGGCCAGGTTTTCCACAATAATGACAAGTCCGAATCCCTCCTGAGCTCTCAGCAAAAGCTTGGGGCTGTCCATAAAGCTGCTTTTGTCCTTGGCCTCTTCCTATTCCTCCTATTCCTGTACTTCGACCACCACGGCCACCACGATTATTATATCCTCCACGACTTCCCTCATCACCCCTACCTTCACCAGTTTGATGTTGAGAGACAAGTGCTGAATTATCAACCACAGTTGTGGTATTCTGGGAAGAACCACGAGATACCCAAAGAACTCGAGCATATGTATCCCTAAGTGATGCAATAGTCTCTCCTCCAAGAATCTGAGACCTAACAGCATCATAGGCTGGACCAAGACCCCCAAGAAAATTCATTACAACCAACTGTTCTCTTTGAAGTTGCATTTGTTCAGCATTAGAAGAAATAGGAAGAAGAGCATTCAACTCTTCATACATTCTGTTAAAATCAGCGAAGTATTGATCAATGGAACGCCCCTTGCTTTTAGATCGGCGAAACTCTTGTGATAGTTTTTTTTTTTTTTTGATAACCGAGGTGTCCGCGCGGCCGGCGAGCTTGTGCTCAAACCAGCGGTGAAGCACGACTAGTCCTCGGGAGGACCCGCAGACCCCACAACCACGGGCCCTCAATTAAGTCACCTGGCGCCGAGAAGTTTTGAACCCAGAACCTCTCGTGAAAGGAACTGAGCGCAAACCAACTGGGCCACCAGATGGTGGGTAACTCTTGTGATAGTTCATATATCTTGGAAATATTATTTTGGCCAGAATACAATACATCTAAATACTCCCATAATTCCTTGACTGTATCAATATGAGTAACCAAATCTACAATATTACTCTCCATGGAGTTTAAAAGTTGACCCATGAGACTTGCATCGATAACATCCTAGTTAGCATCATTAGCAGGTTTAGTTCCAGTCAAATGTATATGTTGATTTCTACCCGTCAAAACGAACTTAGCAATCTTTTTCCATTGCTGAAAATTGGAAATACCCTCAAGCTTCTTATCAGTAATTCGAGAGGACGAAGAGGAAATTACCTCAGTCGTCATGTTACTTCTCTCATAACTTTTCTCAGAATCGTCCATTGTAATTGACAACCAAAACAACTCGCAATTCAGAATACCAAATCAGCCAAAAATCACTCGGCAAATCCAGAAAATTGCTCGGCAACACCAATAATTCAATAACCCAAGGCTATTGACAAAGAAATATCACACCAACAAATATCACACTAATCACAGATAAACTCCCACATTAATCAAAAAACTAATCGGACCTCAAAAAGTGCTCTGGAAATTGCTCTGGAAACCACATTACTAGTGCAGCCACAGAACCATAGAAACCCAGAAAGTGCATCATCCTGAGAAAATCTTCTGGAAAATCATCGTGAAGAAGAAAAAACCACATCTGGGCTTGCTGACCTAGTCAAGAGCTTCGCAGCAGAGAACTAACAGGGGCTGTGCGAGGTTGAATAACATCAAACAGGGGCTGTGCGAGGTTGAATAACATCAGTTTCTACGCTTGCTGGCCTGGGTGACGCCAGATGAGGTCTGGCTGGGGTAGTCTGGTGAAGGCGAGTTCAGATCTGGGCTCGCCAGCCCTGGATGATGTCTCAACGGGGTCGTCTGGTCAGGGCGACGCCAGATCTGGGCCAGCCGACGCTAGATCTGGGTCAGCCGACGTCTGGTTGTGGTCGCCGGCGAGGATTGGTGGTCGGACAGGGGTTGGTGTCGCCGGCGAGGGTTGGTGGTTGGACAGGGGTTTAGGTTTACGGTGGTTTAGGCTCTGATACCATGTAGAGAGTGAACTTTCAGATATTTTGTTGATAAAACTCAAACTATATATACACATTATATCTAAAGACAATTATACCCTTTTATTATCTCTAACAGACTTTAATGAAGCTACAACTATGATGCTTAGGTTATCTCTTGTGGACTATGACTCCTTGCTTCAAATTTCTGCATTCTAAAGTGGCAAATCGTCGTCAACTGTTATTATGTTGCTTCCTATCCAACCCTCCTTCTCTGCCCATTTAAAAAGCACCTGTATATACTAACATCCTATCATAAGAATGTTTGGGGTCTGAGTTCTAAATAGTGGATCATTGACCATCTTTTATTCTGTTGCGCATCTAATTGTGTGATTGCTACTTTCATATAGGTCTGTCTTGTATTTCATTTCCAGTTACTTCTCCAGGAAAGGTTCTCAAGTAAGTGCCTTAGACTGACAAGATTTTGCACTTCTTACATAATAGTGTATTGCCATCCCTGTTAGTTAGTTCACTATTTTACATCGATCCGCTAAATTACTTTTCCTAAGGCTGCTTTTCCTTTGTATTTTTGGCATGTTCTTGGTTATAATTTTTTTTCAAAGTAGCCTGTCTTCAAATATGATTGGTAGACTTGACAATTCTTGCTTCTTGGATCTTATCTTTTCACATGTTAGACTTGAATATTTTGCCTTTACTTGATTTTTTCCTCTAGATGGGGGAATTTACTTGTTTTCCTTGTCTGGCTCATTCCCTGCCTTCATATAAGCTGTGATATGTTTATTTTGGCCCACATTTTCCCTGGTTGAATGTATTTAGTTTAGATTGGATTTAAATATATATGGTCAAACTGATTGATCATTTTTTCATTGAATCAGTCTATTTCTGCTCGATTATGCAGGTTGACCCCCGAGACATGTTACATCTGAGGAAAAATCTGTTGAGAACAGTGTTAGATAATTTGAGATGGAAGGTTTGTGTGCCCGAAGTTTCTGTTAAGCTCTTTTCTTTTTTTTTTTGGTCAGAAACTTCTGTTAAGCTTGATATGCCGGTGTTTATAGATAATAATGTACTTATTTATACATATACTAATACTTAATAGGTGATAGAAATTTCTTATAGTATTTTGAGATCTTGGTACTTTTATTTTTTGGATTAGACACCTGTATCTGTGTTTGCTAGTACCTCTTAATCTTTTGTTCAATTAGCACGCTTATTTTGGATTTATATTTTGTTGGTAAATTACCAGGATTCAACCCTGTTCAATGAGAAAATTGTGCTTTTGTTGCCCGCATCCATTTTTGCCCTTTGTTCTGGTTATGATCCATTTAAGCATTGGCACAAATGGACTCCTTCGTCAAACTTTCCTCTAAGTGATTCCGATGCTGTTGCCAGTGGAACTAAGGTAGGTAATAATGTTCTTGTCCTTCTGTTTGTTTCCTCCCCTTCTCATCAGGCTTTTCTTTCACGATCCTCTTGTTCCTTCTTTGAAACTTGACTTTGCTTTTAGAGAGAAGATCAATGTGACAATCTGCCTGACATTTTTGACTGCTCTGTGGAAGCTCTGACAAAAAATGACCTATGTTGCAAGAAGGAGGTGCAAAAATCTGGTCTCTTTCTCTCTAATGGTTTTAGTTTGCATAGTTCCAGAGCTTTTCTTTAAAGTCTACAAATTTTAGGTTTCCCTCGGCCATATCCATCAAGAAGTACATCTTCCTCCTCGGCAGTTAAGAGAACCACTGTTACGTGACTTGGAAATTCATATTGAAGGAGCTTTGATGTTGGAGGATCCTAAAAGCAAGCCTCTGTCAGATATTTTCTTTGTTTGTGCTCACTTGGCTAACTTAATATACGCCTTAAATTTCACCAGGTTTCACTCTTTCTCTTTACATTTTACAGTAGCAATTTTATCAGAAGTTCTAGTGAGTAATTTTCATTCTTTAAGGTGCCTGACTATCGAGTAACATTTTAATTTGTCTTCTCTCAGCTTGCCTTTTGTTTCACTCTTTATATATATTGTAATAACGTTTTCCCATGAATATACTCATATGCTCCGTTCAAAAGTACTGAGTTCTTTTATTTTGTCCTTGTGCTTCCTTGGAGTATAATCATCAGGGACTAATGATCTTTAACTTGTTTCTGTCAAACTCGAATGTTGATCTTGTTTGATGTTTTCACTCACTTCTGTTTTATTCCTTGTTTCATTTAGTTGCTAATTCTTGTTTCCCTTCAGACAAAGGGAAGAAGTAGTAGCGGTCCTATCAAAAATGGCCAAATTCTTGTCAGAGCTGTTGGATAATGCCGCTGCTGTCATTCAAGATGGCCAAAACGATGTTCATTCTCAAGGTTATTTGGGTCCTAGCGTGCTGTGCGATGGAACAAGTGCTGTTTTAATTTCCTCTAGAAGCTTTGTTTCCTCACCTATTTTCGTAGAGTGGAGAAATGGAAATGCTCTAGATGCTGTGTCTCACAGGGCAGTAAGCCAGTCCATGCAGAGGCTCTTAAGAGTATTGATTGGTCTCTATGAAAGTAGAAGGTATGAAAGAAGCCCTCAATCTGATGTGGGCTCATCTGCTGTTGACGTGATGCTTGATCAATATTCTTGCCAAAGCAGTGGAGATAAGAGTCGGATTGTTGATATGGAATTGGATGCGGGCAAGGATTTCAAAGATGTAGACATTTCTCCAGATGGTGGGGAAATTGCTTGTGGAATACCATTATCTATAAAAAGTTGGAAGCTGGGCATGATATCGCTGATATCATGCTTTTTCTCTGTGGAACCTGAAATGACATGGGAAAGTTTATCTGGTCTACTGAAAATAGAGTGTGATAGGAAGGTAAATAGCTAGCTAACCTTTTCCTTATTTCTAATGTTCACATGTTTCCTTTAAACTAATAATTTTCATTCAATTTTTCCCCTTTTTTGCTTCAGGTGTCAGAGAACATTTTGTATAGCGTTTTCTCGTATCCTTGTTGGTCTTCTGCAGTAAATGTTTCGGACATGGTGAGAGGATATTAGGCTCTTTAATCCCTAGAGTTCCTTGAGTATTTGTTCAAAGATTATGTTCATTTTCATTTTCATTGAAGAACTTTTCTTCATTGAGTCTTAATAAGCTGTCTGCAGATTTTTATTTATGTAGTTCTAAAACTCTTGTTTTATGTCACAGGTGAATCTCCTGAATGGCATGATGAAGATGCAAGTCAATCTCAAGCAGGATTGTGGCAATATAGTAGCTGCTATTTGTACCTTCACAAGAACTTTGTTACACCTAGACGGTGTCAGAAAATATAGAGACTCTATTGGATTTTCTGGAGATGAAGAAATTGACCAGGTCAAAACTTCTCTTTACTCTGGATTTTAAATGTAAGGTCATAACTTGTAACATCTAATAAATCATTCGGAGCAACTACTTATTTCTACTTATGACTTTCCTCCAAAATTTCAAATAAATGAAGACATACTAAGTTTCAGAAAAAAGAAATATGGTTTTGCATGTCAATGTTTGCATATTTTAAAACGTTTATGGTGTGTTGTGTTAAGTGTGAGAGGTGAAAATCTGCTGAAGTAAAAAGTACAAGTTACCCCAAACAGAACATTTCTTGTAATACAGAGAGATAACGATGGTACGAAGATATGCTACTCTGCATACATCATCCAAAATTGGAAAAAGAAAAACTATAGCATTGGCTGACATGGTGTCTACTGTCATGTGGTCTTTACTAAATCTTGGCTTGTTTTGTTAGTGATATCTTCATCTTTTGCAGAGTTTGGCACGACTTGGAGATATGGTGTCCGAAATTGCAGAAGTTGAACTTCTTGATTGGTTAGGACGTCTAAAGCTTGTCGACAGCATATGCAATTTGGTCCTAATATCTCCTAAAGTGGGTCAGGTAATTGCAGCTTGTATAGGCATCTGTTCTAGGATACTAAGGAAGTTGAATTACTATAATGACTGGTGCGATCCTTCAAGTTGTAGGACCATTACCCATTCTTGGTAGATGAAGGCGTGGTTTAATATTTAAATACTCTAGCAATCGCCCTCACTTGTAGGCTGGATTTTGGCTTAAGACTAAAGCACGGAGTTCTATAATGGGGAGGCGATTAAGGGGCTTGGAAAGATTTGAACTCAGGATGTTTTGCTTTGATATCATGTGAGATTTTGTGGGGGTACTGCCAACTATTCTAAAAACTCAAGCTATTAGATGAATGCATGATTTATATTTAGATAATCTAACAATCCCATTACGTCATTAATCGTGACATGGGAGGTCTGAATCTTACATTTACTTAAAGGACCTCTTTCTTGTTCATTTGACCAATTTCTTCCTGAACCTGCTATTCACATTACTACAGATGTTGATTGAGAGATTGCTCACAATGCTCCGAGATTCTGATTATAGAGTAAGGCTGTTCTTGGCTAGACGCATTGGTGTTCTTTTTCAGACATGGGAAGGTCATGAAGAGCTGTTTGAGGATATATGGTCAGTTCTACTGTGTTATGTTTTATTTTATTCAGAATTCTTGGGCAAAATATATGGCTTGATACTGCGATGCATGTTATTGGAGAGTGGATTCCGGTGCTTTATTCTCTGATGTTTATTTTTGTTAGGAAACATGGAGGACAACATTGAATCTTTTTGTAGTTACCTAGTTTTGTGTGCTATACTGTTGACCAGATCACTTTTATTGAGTTTAAGTTTCACCTGATAAGGGCCTTATAATGCTAATAGCAATACATGTTAGCATAACATACACAAAACTGTAAATCTTTTGGTCATGTTGGCGCATGTTTGTATGCGAGCTTTGACCATATATCATTATTTTAGGTACTAGCTAATGTCTGATTAGTCGTTAGAATAATTGAATGTTGTGGACAATTTTAGCAATGGTATATGCATTTATGTTTTTTGTTTGATGTGTCTTGGTCTAAAAATTTGTAATATCAAGTATGGGAAGAGATTTGGTTGATCTGATAATTGTGGAATTCTCTACCTCCAGTGTGTGTTGTGGTGCTCTATCCTCCCACTTGGTGCTTCGTTAAGTTCATAAGCAACAAGCTTCCCCTCCACCTTCTACTTTCTCACCCTCTTCACTCTCTCCTCATAACCAAGTGCCTAAAATTGCTGCAATCTGACATCCTCCTTCCTCAGATAGTCTATTTACACTATTGCCAGGTTCTCTTAAAGTCACCACTCCAATGAATGGAAATTTTGTTGGACTGATCTCAGAATCCTCTGCCATCTTACAACTCTTCTGTTGAGAGAGAAAAAACTGAACTGAATGCTTGGTTAGGTCGATGTGACCCCAAGCTATCTATTTATAATAAAGCCAAAAAGGCCAAGAATTACAATATTGCCCTTATTGCTACTATTCATAAAATAATAAAGAAAATAGATAAATATGCCCCTATCGTCTAAAGACTCTCAACACTCCCCCTCAAGTTGGAGCATAAATATCACACATGCCCAACTTGACTAAAATAGGATGAAACGATTTACTCCCTATTCCTTTAGTAAAGACATCAGCAAGTTGATCACCGGATTGAACAAAAGGCATACAAATTAATCCATTCTCCAACTTCTCTTTGATGAAATGTCTATCAATCTCCACATGTTTTGTACGGTCATGTTGTATAGGATTGTGAGCAATACTAATGGCTGCCTTATTAGCACAAAATAACATCATAGGAAGATGAACGGATACACCAAGATCTTCAAGTAATCCTTTGAGCCATAGCAACTCACAAACTCCCTGTGCCATCGCACGAAACTCTGCTTCGGCACTAGACCGAGCAACCACATTCTGCTTTTTGCTGCGCCAAGTCACAAGATTTCCTCCTAAGAAAGTACAATATCCAGAAATAGACTTTCGGTCAGGAGATCCAGCCCAATCAGCATCTGTATAAGCTTCAACCTTCAAGCCATCATGAGGAGATAAAAGAATCCCTTTCCCAGGAGCAGATTTTAAATACTGAAGGATCCGAAGAACAGCATTCATAAGAGTATGGATCATGCATAAACTGACTCTCCAGGCTTACAGCAAAAGCAATATCAGGTCGGGTGTGTGATAAATAAATCAACTTGCCCACTAACCGTTGATAACGTCCTTTATCCACTGGATCACCATCTTTTTCTCGAAGACGAGTATTGGCATCAATAGGTGTATCAGAGGGATGACCTCCCAATAACCCCACTTCTGTCAAAAGATCAAGAACATACTTCCTTTGGGATAGAAAGATACCCTTTGAAGATCGAGCAACTTCAATCCCAAGAAAGTACCGAAGCTTTCCAAGATCTTTTATCTCGAACTCTTGTCCAAGAAACTTCTTCAACCGGTTGATCTCATCACTATCATTTCCTGTGACAACAATATCATCTACATAGACAACGAGAATAGTGATTTTAGTACTTGCTTTCTTCACAAACAAAGTGTGATCAGCATTGCTCTGTTTATACCCAACAGAGACCATAGCTCTCTGAAACCTACCAAACCAGGCTCGAGGTGATTGCTTTAAACCATAAAGTGCACGTTTCAACTTGCACACTTTACCTTGAGTTTTGTCACAGGAAAAACCTGGAGGAATCTCCATATACACTTCCTCTTCCAACTCTCCATGAAGAAAGGCATTTTTCACATCTAACTGCTGAAGATCCCATCCCTGGTTGACAGCACATGAAAGTAGCACTCGAACAGTATTCAACTTAGCAACAGGAGCGAAAGTTTCTTGATAGTCAATCCCAAAAGCCTGAGTAAATCCCTTTGCCACTAATCGTGCTTTATATCTGTCCACAGTATCATCCATCTTTTGTTTGACTACAAACACCCACTTACATCCTACCGGTTTTTTTCCAGGAGGAAGAACAACAAGATCTCACGTGCCATTTTTTTTCAAAGCATACATCTCTTCCACCATTGCTGTTTTCCACTTCTCATCTGCAAAAGCTTCCCGCCAATTTTGTGGGATAGAAACAAAAGATAGAGAAGACATAAAAGCACGATAAGAGCTAGACAACGAGTCATATGAGACAAACTGAGATATAGGGTGTTGAGTACAAGTTCTAGTACCCTTTCGAAGTCCAATAGGAAGATCAGAAGAGGAAGCCTTACCAAAAGTAGTAGAATCCGGATTCGGAGATGATGATTGAACAGGCAATATATCTGTGGTCTTAACCTGCTTGTTGGTAGTGGGCTCGCTACGATGATATGTCTTCAATGTCTTACTACTATCAATAGTTTGCCTAATAGATGTGGGAATAGACTCCCCCTGAAGTGGTTGATTTGTTATCTCCCCCTGTGGCACTGTACTATTTTCTTCTTGTGTTGTATTGTTTTCCTCTTGGGAAGGAGGAGAAACATCAGAGACTATCGGAGGGTAAGTAGAAGAAGGGTAAGTAATATCCACAGGAGCATCTAGAGTGGGGAAAGGGAACACCTCTACACTAGGACACTCCCCCTGAAGAGGTGGAGCTGAATAATAGGAATTAGACTCGTGAAAAACCACATCCATAGATATAATGGTGCGCTTAGAAGGAGGATGATAACACTTATAACCCTTTTGAGTAGCTGAATATCCAAGAAAAATGCAGCGGAGACCACGGGGTTCCAGCTTACTCTTAGAGGCGGTGTTGCGGGCATAACAAACACAACAAAAAATTTTTGGGATAAGAATAAAAGTCGATCCCTGTAAAACATCAATAGGTGTGCGAAAATCAAGAATTCTAGTAGGCATCCGATTTATTAAATAGGCAGCGGTTAAGATAGCATCACTCCAATATTGAGCTGGGACATGACGAGCAAACATAAGAGACCTAGCGACCTCTAACAAATGTCAGTTCTTTCTTTCAGCAACACCATTTTGTGCTGGGGTATCAACACAACTGGTCTGATGAATAATGCCATGATCAAAGAGATATTGTTGAAATTGACCTTCAGTGTATTCAGTGCCATTGTCACTGCGAAGAATTTTTAAAGTGGCATTGAATTGAGTCTGGACCATTTTGTGAAAATTTTGAAAACAATGAAAAACATCACTCTTATGTTTCAACAAATAAACCCAAGTTGTACGAGAATGACAATCGATAAAAGTGACAAACCATCGATGACCGGAAATAGAAGTATGTCGGGAAGGACCCCACACTTCAGTATGGATCACATGAAAAGAGAAACGGCTTTTATTATTTGAAGATGGATATATTGAACGAGTTTGTTTAGCCAAAACACAGGCTTCACAAAAAAACTCATTCTTATTACATGCTGAAACGAGACTAGGAAAAACTTTTTCTAAAGTTCCTAAAGGGGGATGACCTAATCTGCAGTGCCACTGGTGGAGATCTGTCAATGCTGAATTAACTTGATAAGGCGTAGAAGACAAAGTAGAAGTAGAAACCCCACTACCCTCGAGCAGATAAAGACCACCATCCAATCTACCATATCCAATCTCCTTCTCTGTTACCAGATCCTAAAAAACACAATAACAAGGAAAGAAGGTTACTTTACAATTTAAATCTCGAGTCAAACTGCTGATAGAAAGGAGATTAGTAGAGAATGATGGGATATGTAAAACAAAAGATAATGAAAGAGTGGGAGAACAATTGATGGACCCTTTTCCAGCAATGGAAGAAAGGGTTCCATTAGCTACGCGCACTTTGTCTCTGCCGAAAATAGGAGTATATTGCTGAAAGAGACTAGAAGAACCTGTCATGTGTTCTGTAGCCCCTGTATCAATTATCCATGGGCTGGAAACAACAGATGTATTAAACCCCCCAAAGAAGATACCTGAAGTGGCTATGTTTGAAATAGAAGGAGAAGACGAATTGGCAATTGTGGAGGAGGCAGTAGCAATAGTAGCTTTCAGTAGACGTCGAAATGCTTGAAGTTCTTCCTGGGATAAACCGATATCAGTAGTAGGTGTAGTAGGAACAGTTTCAGTATGGTGTGCCTTGTTTTTTCCCTTTCTTTGAGCCTTTTGTGCCTCAAAATCTGCAGGTTTTCCATGTAACTTCCAGCAGGTAGCCTTAGTGTGATACGGCTTATGACAATGTTCACACTTCACAACCTCCTTAGAGGTATCGGACCGGAAGGATGAACTAGATTTGGCAATAGTGCCAGTACTAGTTTGTCTAGTAGACCGATCAATAGTAGGGGGATGAAGCATTGCTGTCCTGCGGTTTTCTTTAGAGTGAACTAGGGCATAGGACTGTTCCAGAGTAGGGAATGGAGACCGGCTAAGGACTTGAACACGTATCTGATCATATGCAATATTTAATCCTGCCAAGAAATCATAAACTCTGATCTTGTCCACATGCCTCTTGTAGACAGCAACATCCGCATCATTGGTTGGATGATAATCAGCATAATGATCTAGCTCTTGCCACAAACTTCGAAGCTCAGCATAATATTGAGATATAGTCATCTCCTTCTGAGTGGTGTCATGAACCCTCTTTCGAAGTTCATACACCTGCGCATCATTCCCAAGTTGACCATAAGTATCCCTTGCAGCCGACCAAATCTGTGCTGCAGAATCAAGAAGCAAATATCCCTTTGCAATATGTGACTGCATTGAGTTAAGCAAGAAAGACATTATCAAAGCGTCGTTCGAGATCCACTTTTCCTGAGTAGTACCTGAGGTAGCTGGCCTCGCAGAAGTGCCGTTGATATGTCCCATAAGCCCTCGGCCTGCGATGGTCAAGAATACCGATCGAGACCATATCAAATAATTTGTACCGTCAAGCTTCACAGGCATCGCAGCAAAATTAATATAATCTATACGGCCATCCCCTAGAGGTCCAGAGCTCACAGTTGAATCCTCAGACGACATTATGTCTCAAAATTCGACTCGAAGAGTGTAAATGGAGAAATCAAACCACCAAAAGTTGCCAAAAAAGGCCAAAATTTTGATGGAAGCCTTCGGTAATAGGTTGAAGTTGTCCTCCAAGAGAAAAACCAAATCAGATCAAGGGAAAGAAAAAATGGAATTTTTCTAGGGTTTTGAAAACCTGAAAAAAATTCGATAATTCTGATTTTTTCCCAAAGAATCTGAAAAAAATATATGATGGTCCACGAACTGCAGTACTTTGGTCTTCAAACAGGAGAGGATAGTCCAGCGGCAAGGCACGAAACAATCTCAAACAAGAAGACCCAAAAAATCGCAGAAGAGGTTGAACCACCTATCGCAGATTGCAAAGAAGCTTTAATTTATCTCATAGAGGTGAGGTTTAGGGCAGACACTAGATTCAAAGAATCACCTCATTAGTGCTGCCCTATGCTGTGAAAGAAAGCAAAGACGAAGGTGGGAAGGAACTGCGGTGGGGTGAGAGAAGAGAGAGAGAGAGAGAGAAGAACGTAGAAGAAATTAGGGTTAGGGTTAGGGTTTCAGTTCAGCCCTAGCTCTGATACCATGTTGAGAGAGAAAAAACTGAACTGAATGCTTGGTTAGGTCGATGTGACCCCAAGCTATCTATTTATAATAAAGCCAAAAAGGCCAAGAATTACAATATTGCCCTTATTGCTATTATTCATAAAATAATAAAGAAAATAGACAAATATGCCCCTATCGTCTAAAGACTCTCAACTTCTTCGAACAAATTGTAGATTATATAGGAATTACTTCCAGTACAACTTCATTTTTGCCTTTTCTGAGGAAGAATTTAAAACTGTTTTATCTGTACATTCTTAAGTATTTCTGGTGATTTCTCCAATGATGTCTTCTCCCACCCACTGTGCTGCACTTGTGGCGGCTGTTGAGCTCATTAACGGGTCTAGAGGCGGTTATTTTTATTTTCCAGTTGAAAGCCAAGATGAATGAATATTTTGGATGTTACCAAGCAGATATAGATGCAAGTTTTAGTATTGGAAAGGCTTAATTTGTGGAAGCTACAAGAGTAGGGTGTGGATTATTTGTTTGGTAGACTTGGGAGTAACAATCTTTATTCTTTATTTTATTCTGTTACTATAACAGTTTCCTGTGCCATAAGGTGAATTTTTTTTTCTTTATCTTTATTTATGCTGAAACGAGTAACTTTAATTTGGATAATGCTCTTGATATGTCCAGCTCCAATTTTGATGTTCCATTGGTATATGTGATGAAAGGAAAGATTGTCCCTGCAAGGGATGTATTAGCAGCTGGTCCACAGCCTCGCCCTGTGATGGAAACCATCATCCTTACTCTATGTCATCTTGCCTTGCACAGTGAAAAAATTGAACTGCAGGTCTGGTAGATGAATCCCTAGAACTCGGTTGTCACATCTGTATGTTCAATTGAATTTTCTGATTTCTTTTTCTGTTGTTCTAGGTAGTTTGATGACTTGGCTTAAAAACTGAAGGATGAATTTGTGGTCAAGATAATCTGATCAATGCAGTAATTCTAGTCTTGACTAATTGAAGGTAAATAGAAAGGTGTGGAAGGAATTGAAGAATTTCTATTCCTAACCCTGGAAATCTGTACACTTTATGGTGTTCAGTTTCCAAAAGTTTATCAGAAACTTTGTCATAAACAGCTTTTTGTTATCTATGAACCGGGCAACTTTCCTGTTGAAAATTCATTACTTCACTGTACCTATAAAGAAAAGGTTCACTACTGCAGCAATATAGGGATGATGTAAACAAGTAATCTTAGCAATCTTGCTAAGACAAATGTATTAAGTAATTAAAAATCTAAGACATACGAATGAGTTAATGTGCTGTAATGCACACGTCACAAAACCTTTAGACATGGAAACTTTTACATTTCCAGAGCACGCTCATGTAGCTTAAGCGGGTGCCATTTAACAAAATCAATGCAATAATAACTAAGTTCAATTTCTCTCTTGCTCTGGTTTCTATGCTCCTTTTGGACTTCTCTACTGATTTCCATCCCTCATCTGTCTTGCGAGTGCTTGCCTCTTTTCCCCCCTTCTTCCAGTTCTGAGTTGATCTAAATTAGAAACTTTGCAGGCTGTCTTTATGATGTGCGTAATCTGTGCAATTGATCCTTGTCACAGGTACGAGCATTCTCTATTCCTTCTTATTTAGGGCCTGATGGTCTCTATTTCCCCACTCATTTTTGCTCAGAAGCTTTGCTCCCTGCAGGATGTTGGCAAATGCAGTGCTTGACAATTTGTCTAGAATGCTTCAATACACTACCAGGTTAAAGGTGACGGGCATTGCTTTTTTTAATCCCACTCCTAACATGGAATCTGAAGCTTATTATGAATGCAATGGTGTATACCATCAGTTGATAATTGTTATTAATGCTATATGTATTCATCTTGAATATAATGATTTCGTCAGTAAAAACACAAGCATCTTAAAACTTTTGCAGTATCTAGAAGAACTCATGGGACCTATCATCTTCTGCTGGGTTACTTGTGGTGTAAGCTTGACTGCCCTTGTTGAGGTGATGCACTTCGCTTTTGCTGCAAATATTGATTGAATGCACTTGATTTGGTCTACAGAGGCGTCATGCCCCGACGACACTTTACAACTCTCTTTAATGTTCTTGTGTTTGCTCTATTGCTTTATTATGTCTCAGCAAGTGTACGCCACTTGAAGCATTTTTCCTTTTAAATCCTCTGTTCCTTTCCAGTGACCCTAATGAGCTCCCTGGAGTTTCTCATTTGGAATGTATTTAAGATCACCTCTTAAAGTGATTTAATGCTGTAGGTTTATCCTACGTCACCGTTATACACGGTTTTCATTATACATGTGGTCTTATACCATGATAGAAGACACTTTGTCCAAAAAATTGAAGTGTTCAAGAAATGGGCCTAAAATGTATATCAAGAATATCTTGTTATAAGTAAAGTTTTCTGTTCCTGTTGGAGCTTGCACTTTGCATGCATTTTGGAATCATCATTATTGTACCATTTATTTATTGCAGGTGAGAAATTTATTTGTTTCAGAGGTGGAACCTAGTTACTTTGTGCAGTATTGTTGCAATTGGCTTCTTCCAGCATTCATTCTGCATGAAGACAGCAAATCTCATCTCAGCTGGCTTGCACAGGTAAGATTTCATTCTGACATCCTTTTATCTGGGGTTGACAGCAAGGATCTTTCAATTAGTGATACATATGGTACTTTTGTGCCATAAGATGAGGACAAATGTTTGAAATGGTCATACGCATGAAAGCTGCATATGTTTTTCTTTATTTGCATGGTTTTGTTTACTTTGATAATCACATTGTCGAATGCTTCTATACTTCTAATACCTGGGTGTTTTTCGTCTTAGCTGACTCAATTATTTTGATTCCAGATTTCTGGTCAACCTTTGGCAGTGTTGGTTCAAAATCACTTCGCCCCAATTTTTGCAGTTTGTATGGCTCTGCACTGCAGTAAAAGCTCGGGATGGGAAAAAGGAGCAATGGTGCTCCAGAGTTCAATTCTTCAGATTGCTGAGATATCGGAGACTGCAAGGGACAATCTTATTAAGAAGCACATGGTTTGTTTGTTCCTTTCCATTACAATTTTAGTGGTAGAATTTTGAATCAGTTAGCCATACTATCTTTGGATGCTATTGTATTTAGGTCTTATTAGCACTCAGTGTAGTCACATCCTTATCAGGACTTCATTTTCTTTTACATTTACCATAACTCATCAACTAATGTATTCAGGATTTATCTGGGGAATAACTGAATAGAACGAAAAGAAGATAGAAATTGATAACGAAATGTTTGATCTTTTCGTACCCTACCATTTTGTTGAATCGTCAGGAGTACTTTCATTTTTTTTTGTGCAAAATTTTCTTTTATGTGGTATGCTATATGTGGGCATTGCCTCTTTTAGTTAGGTGGTTAAGCTTAACAACCTAAGTAGTTGTTCTGTTTGAATTCTGATTCTGTGAGGGCTCGGCAAGTTTCATATCATGCATCTTCCTATAGAGCTGTTTATTGTACTCTTATATTACCTCCATCACTTTTTACCTAAGACATTACCAGCAAGGGAATACTTTCTTTGATACTCCGGAACTATTTCCTGGTAATGCTTCACACCAGCAAAAAATGTTTCTACTGATGTCATGAATTTTTTATTTGGTCAGTTCTTTGTTTACCTGCATCATTTTGCTCTGGAGATTAATGAAGCATCTTGATAAGGACTCTCTCTTGTTTTCTTTTCTAGGTGTCCATAGTTAGCCATCTGTTGTCCCTTGCCTATGATGGGTCAGATCATCCACTTCCGTTCTTTTCCAAGGATAATATATCCTGCGCAATTCGAATGGTTGTCGATGGGTTCCTGGATCAGTATGTGGCCTTCTCTGCACTTTTTGCTTTGTCGTTTATGAATAATCTCAGTAAATATGTTCTCACATTCGATTGTCACAGGGGAGACTGTCCTTCAGTGGTTGGTGTTGTGGATAAGATTAACATTTTCCGCCCCGATAGGGTTTTCATGGTTGTACTTATTTTCTTGCACTTCAACTGATTTTCTTATGAATTAACATTGTTTACATCTCTTAGTGAACTCATCTCATGGTCTGCAGTTCATAGTTGAAATTCATCACAAGGTTGCATCAGCAAGTCATCACAGGCACAGATGTCATAGATTGGCTGAAATCGAAGTTCTTGTAAATATACTGGAGCATAGAGCTGCTAGAGCAAGCACTTCAAAGTGAGTTTACTCCTTGTGTAATTTCCTTTCTAGTCTTTTGCACTGACTATATTGATGACTGGGGGGATCTCCTATACTAGATAGTGTCATAATCAGTAAGAAAAAGCATCTTGTGGGGCTGGACATTAGTGTGCACATGTTTATCCTTTTGTAGGGGGAGATGCTGAAGATGTTTGTATTTTCTCGTCCTCAGGAACTATGGAAGGAAGAGGCTTGCCTGCGTGGCTTGCACTCTGTCCTGCATTAATGTACACTTTATAAAGTCAAAATTTCTTCAACCTCCATTTTTCTCGCCACCTTAGATTTGAATTTGGCGTTTATATTGTGTGTACCTGAAATTGAGTGCATACTTGTTTACTCCAAAAGCTTGAACTATTATAGAATGGCATGGAATATAGTTTTCATCTTAACATGTCCCTTTAGACGAAGGCTGATTTGTTGATGAAGGTCTTAAGCATGTGAATATGATGTTTGGGGGGAAATAGTTGCTGCAGTCCCATACTTATAATGAAGGGGGAGCCAGTAAATGGGTGAAATGGGAGTGGAAGGAATGAAAATTGGGACTTTGTCCTCTGATACCAACTTGAAATTGAGTGTGTTACCGTTTGATACGGGAAAGGAAGCACATAACAGACAAGTTAAGCGACAGAAATCAAGTAAACATTGGTAAACGTTTAAATTCGTGGCATTGTTTGAACTCCAAAGATCTTTATAAAGAAGAGGAGATTGGTAAGCAGGATCTCATGTGGTATTATTCTGAAAGGAATGTTTTACCAACACCTATACTTTTAAGAAAGTGGATGGATACCTCCTGCTCCTCGAACCTCCTCTGACCTTTTAAAGCCATGCATAAATTTTCCAATTATTCATGTTTTTAACTACACCACCATCTTTTTCTAGCAAGATAAGTCTATTTAAGCTTAAGAATTGTCAGAGATTTGCACATCATCTGAGTTACCGTGTTAGGTCGGTTGTTTAATCAACTCGGGTGTCTGAACCAATTATTTGTCTTGCTGATAAGAAGTCCCAGTGTTCACATTCCTAGTTCCCTAATCCATTCTAGTTAGTCCCTATGACATCAATCAAAATCTAATCTTTGATTTTATGCATAGCTTAGTAAGTTTTGTCCCCTAATTCCTGACCACCATCATTTATTTGCCTTTGCATTGAGGCTCTCATGGACTAATGCCTGTTAAGTTGGTCTATACATGTCTAAAAGCACCTGCGTGTTGGTGAGAATGTTATTTCAATTGAGCCCTTCTTTGTGTTGATGCAAACACAACGAAGCTACGTGTATTCTCCGTTTCAATAAGATTAGAGAATGTTGGGGGTAAGGGTGTCAAACTGTCTATATATTGTTCAGTCTTTTGGAATTTTTTGAATGAAGAGAAGGTCAATTTTATTGACCCTCTCTACCTCATCATGTAGGGTTAAATTTGTTAGGATGCCTGGGGAGAGAGAGACCCAAACCCCAATATAGCAATGGAACCTGTCAAAGAGTTGGCCATTCCATGTGAAACATGTTGATGATGATAAAAACAACTTGGCTTCTGTTACAAGGCATAGAACCCCTCACACAAATTGTTGGTATAAATCGGAGGAACTTGGGGTTTCGGTTGTCTCAAAGGAGATTATGGAAAGATGGGAATGACCATCAAATTTCATTGGATAAATGGGGTGTTTATGAAATGACAGTATTTTAATTGTAAAAGTATATTTATGGTTGTTGCTTGGAAAGATGGTGAAGGTTCAAAACCTAGAGCTAGTCCATCTGATTTGTTTACAGTGCACCGATATAATCAATGAATAGTTTGCTGTGTTTTTCTATCCAAGTTTATAAGCCACATATGTTTTTTGCAGTTACCTTTTCAATTTGGTTGGTCAATATATCGGTTGCCATGCTCTGCAAGATCAGTGTTGTCGCATAATAGCCACTTTGCTAAAGACTTTTGAGAATGATACATCCAAAGAAATTACCAGTGTGTTGGGAGAGCAACTTCAGGTGGATGTTCTGTTACTCAATTTATTAGGCAACCTTTCTGCTTAATTTTGGGATAGCGAGTAGCTCATTGCTTTTTACGTGTCCTGCAGTTTCTGGTATCAAAGTTGGTTACATGTTGCATACCATCCAATGCTAATGGAGAAAACCCTCCAAGTGGATCATCCCAAGTTTTATCTTTGCTTCATCATCTAATTTTGCGTTCTGGCCCGCTTCATGATTATATTAGAGTGAGCTTTCTGCCTGATTCCTGTGATAATCTAGTATGCTGTCCTTAAACTGAAAAGTGATAAAATTTCACCTTTTAACCGAGGCCTTGTTTTTATCTACTTATAAAGCATGACCTTTGCTGGCCAGGATTTGGAACCTTTTCCTGAAATCAAAATATTTGATGAGCTGCGGGAGTTTCATGAGGATCTATGCAGGGTGTACTCTCCGAGAGATCACTTGTTGAAAGTACGCAGTCTCCATATTGGGAACCATTTTATAGTTGCTTACCTCAAACTGTTCTAATCCTTCTTTTCTATGTAATTCTTACATTCCTCTTATGTTCGTTCATCAGTTTGCGAAGAGGTCTTGCTATCTTCCACCAAGGCTATTTCTCTGGAGGTGGTTTCCCTTCTACGGGAGGCTGAATTCCGCATGTGGTGCATTCAATTTTATATTCCTCTTGGAAGATGTATTTTCACTTAAATAAGGGTGCAAATAGTTAATTTGCTCAATTACTGGAGTATCGTATCTCTATTACTCAATCTCCTAACAGATGGATGGTCCCAAATTTATTCTTAAAGAGTTCTGCAGCTGGAGCGGTTCTATCATTCCCATCAAGATGCTCACCATTTGACTATCTTTGCAGTCTCCAAGCACTTCATAAGAAGTTACTAATGGGAGAATCATCTGCAAATTTTGACGCAAGGAGTACGCAATGGCATGATGATCCTGAAATAAGAGATGCAGTTTGGACGCTAGTTCGCACGTGTGGCTCTGAGGATGCTGATGGTGTTGGAGCATTGGTGGCGGATCTTTTGTCTAGGGTAGGCTCACTAAATTTTTCTTCCTCAATGTTGTCACTCTGTAAGGTATTTCACAATTTTGATTACTGCATCTTTTTTTCATGATTATGTCAAGGTTGGTATTGGGGATTCGCATTGTGTTGTCTTTCATCGTCCCGGAGATTCTAATCGTGCACATGTCTGCCAACCCATATGCTCTGGGAGGGCTTCAAAAGTGAATTTTAAACTCCAAACAGGCATACCTGAAGAACTTCTATTGGCAGTTTTGAGACTTTTGAAGAAGTATTTGATGGACAGTTCTGTTGTAATTATTGAAGCGACATCGCAGGCTCTCAGGGTGAGTTTGTGGAGTGCTGAATGATTTGAAGTCCAAGCTATTCACACGAGTTTTTGGAGTTGTTCTTCCGAGGTGCATTTTGGAGTGTTTTAAAGTCAATAGTTTGGACAGAATAAAGGTTGATTGTGAAAGTGGTCTACATTATTAAATTTTTATGGAAAATTACAAAGTTAAATGGCATGGTATGCATATAACTATGACACTATTCTCTAAGCTTAGAAAAAAGGTATTTAATCTATTGGCTACATGACTGAGACGAAGCATCCGATGCACAAAATACTTTCTCCTAGGTTTGATATCAATTTTTTGTAGGATTATTTTTTTAATAAGTACTCTATAAGTTGGTTTTGAGCTATAAAAAACTAATCGTTGGAGAATCTGTTTGGAGTTTAGTGGGTGGAAACAACTGAATAAGGACTTAGGACCTAGGAACACTTTGTAAACGTTATCTTATTATGAATTAACAAGTATAGAGATGATTATGAGCACACTACAAACTAAGCTTGATATCAAAGTATTTCTCTAATAGTTTTGTTCTTAGTTTAATCAAATGTTTCAGTAATTAGCTTTGGGGTGCCAAGGACTGTTTGCTAGGAAAAAACTATGTGGAGAATAGAGGGTGGAAACAACTGAATAATTTGTAAATTGAACTGTAATGGGAACGAGGATGTTAATGTAGAACTTAGGAACACCTTATTATTGAAGATTTTTACCATGACTGTAGACATCCATTTACCATTATACAGTTTGACGAATAGACTTACAGATGATAGTTCAGGACTTTGCAGCAAGTTAGAGTGTTAATTTTGACTTCAAGAATTTGATTGTACAGAAGTCACAATCGTTCTGTCGCACAATTCTCCTTCCTATGCTTTCTTTTTTTCCTCAAGGAAAGATTGTTTTTTCCCATGGCTTTTCTTTCTGATAGCTTTGGAATGGTGTTCTCTCAGCTTGAGTTTGGCTTTATTGCATTAGCTCTTGGTTTGGGCACATTGTATGAATTTGCTACCATGCATGATGTAAATCTGTTTCAACCAGGGAATTCTTTCAACTGAAAGGGGTCAAAGTGCTTTATCAACATTTGATTCCTATGAAAGGTCTCTTGTGGAGGTCAGCTTTTATTTTATGCAATTGTAAAATTATTAAAACTAGAAAGAGGAACTGTTTATGGTTGTGTTAGAATGAAAAGCCCTACGTGGTGAGGTGTTTAGTTGGAATTAGTATACAGTCTGGGCATCATGTCTTCATATACTAATGACAACTAACATGTTTCTTGCACTACTTCCTCACATGTTACATCCTGGGAATAAAATATGCTGGAAGATGAATTTCCTACCCTACCAACGCATTCCGTGTGTTTTTTTTTAGTAGAATGAAATATAAAGGACAAGTGAATTTTAAATTCTTGCTGTCATTCAATCCTTAGGAATTGGCTTTCACACATGTTTTTGAGTTTCCCCACCTTGCTTGTCTACTGGATTTGTTCTGGCCTTATACTTGTAATCTCCTTTAACCTAACTTCAGCTTTTGGAATGCAATTCCTGATACATGCTTGTTTTGATTCCATCAATTGGTGTGTTCAATAAAGCTGTCGTATCTGACTAGCTTCATCTTTAAAATTAAAGGATGTTTTACCCTGTGGATTTAAGTTTCTGTACTTTATCATGACTTTTGGGCTTTGTGAATCTTCGTGCTTTTAGTTTATTTTATGTTTTCCCTTGGATAGATTCACTCGAGGGGGGTTAACATGGAATTGGTGGAGAAGCTTCTTTTGGATTTGGAGCGGAAGTTTAATGGTAAATCATGCCTTTTGCGCCTTTTCCCCTTTGGTGTTGCCATTTCATTGTTTTTGTTTATGATTTTGGAAGGTGCAGCTTCTTTGGTTATCCTGAACCCTATATAAAACAGGCTTAAAGTCCATGTTTTTGTGTGGCCTCTGTCAGCTGGAGGAAGGAATGCTATTTAATTTGTTATTCCATTTATTTAACTTTGATGCATGTACCTGGCTATCAGCTATGATTTATTAATAACACAGGCATTTATGAAGCAATTACGGAAGGACATCGTGGGTACTCGAGGGTTAATCTAAAATTTGATCATTATGAGTATGATATTGCTGGATTAGCATGTTATTAATGTGAGGGCCATAATCAGAAGAAACTGTAGCTGGATTGACATGCCGACAAGTAACATTCAATGTTACTGGAATACTCGATGTTATTGGGATAGGTGTTAGATCCTGTAAATTAAAATTTGAAGGGCTAACAGGTTATTGCAGCATTATTATTGGTGGATCTAATCTGTCATCAGTTCCAATTTAACATGCTAATTGGGCTGTAGTGCTTCCCCAGGAAAAGCTGAATGCTACTGCTTTTATTCCCTATACATGGAATTTGTCTTACAATGACTACTATAAAACGTGGTAAGCACAAAGCAAACTTACAATGACTACTGTAAAACATGAAGCCTTGGGTTTTTATACTGGTATAACTTATCAGTTTCATATCCAGATCGTTGGAGTATATAGGATGTGCTGATTTACTCTGTGTTGGCTTTGGTTACTTTTGTTTCTTAGCTGCAATTCTGAGTGGTTGTTTATTTTCTTAATATCAATATCTCAGTTGAGGCAATACCACTGGAGAATTCTGAAGTATGGAAAACATTTGGTAAAACTTTCGATATGTGGATCTGTCCACTTGTTTTCTCTCTGATTGGACATTGTGATGATGTTTTTTTAAGGTAATGCTGTTGTACTCTGTGGAAAAGTTTTTGGTTTCATAGGTGCTGCCTATCTAGCTAACATATAGAAAGCATTTAATAATTAGGTTTCCATGCTTGTGTCAGACTATGTCAAGATGTTGTTTTGTTAAAAGTAGAAGTGGCTGAGCTCCTGCTTCCATATATTATGGTCAACCTAGCAGGAAGGAAGGGTTTGGATAATTACTTTTCCAAGATGATCTCCTCACAGGTTTCTTTCTTCTTGCTGTAAGATATGTTTTAAGTCATATTTGAGAAGTTTTATTCATCATCTACTTATTTCATGTCGTTTTGGTTTTTCCTTTTTAAATGTATATGTTTGATCTTACTGTTGACATAAAGCCAATAGTTCATTGATAGCTGGCGAGGGTACTTAGTTAATATGATGAGGCCGTGACCTTTTGGGAAGTCCTCATTCTGGACCATATTAATAGAGAGGACAATTGTGAGGTCCATTGTGCTAAAGCAACAATACCTTTTAAGAAATTCAACCCAAAATGGTGAGTGGTGGGAGATTACATGTATGTAGGGCCCTGTGAACCATGCAAGCAAGCGAGGTAGGTATTAAGCGATGTGGATATTTAATACCTACCTCGCATGCACCACCGGAGTGAAACATACAAAGAAGATATCTGGAGTTGATGAATAGTAAATGATCTCAACGAGAAGCCACACACTAAGTGAATATTAAATAGTGCGTGATGTTGTAGAACCTGACTCTTTTAGAAGTTGTGGAACCAAAAGTGCGAGCTACTATTTAGAGGATGTATGTAAAGCTTAAGCTGACTCTTCATGTGTATAAAGCCACTGTATATCCTGTAAACGGATGATGTGGAACACTTTAAGAACCTTGAGAGAGAGGAGTTCTACTGGCTGGAGTAATAGATTGTGGACTATATTAGAGTTTTACATGAGCATGTATTTGTGACACCTACAAGCTTAATTTTCATCCTTATGGTAAAGTGGCTTGCTAGATATACTTTAGAACTCATAATTGTACCTTTATTACCAACTGGAGTTGAACACAGATGAGGATGTTTGCAGTAGACGAAGTAAGGTTGAGATGTAGAGACTAGAGTAATGTTTCTCACTATACCTTGCACAAATCTTGTAGTTTGGTTTTTATGTTTGCTTTTACTTTGGTAAATGCTTTAACTTCTGCTAATTTGATCCCACTTGATGGTGCATTTTTTGCGAGTGCTTTGATTCTTATTGTCATAACTGAGCTCCTTTTTGTTTGAGCTCTTTTTATATATGCGTTTGCACTCCCTTGGTGTCTATAGTAGCTCATTTTTCATCTATTACAAAATTAGATGTCATTTGATGGTGGATTATCCAATTTGCTTTGGATTTTGAATTCTTCAGTATTAAATTGCCAGGTTCAAGAGCACATATTTGCTGAGACAAATAGGCTAACCAAATCAATCCAAATATTTTTGGATGTTTTAAATGGGCTTCGTCTGTGCTACATCCTGGAGGGTTCTGCTTCTGCTTCAGTATTATCAAAACGGGAATGTTCTAAGGTAAGTCTGTTGAACAGCCCAAGTCTCATTTGTTTAAGTTTTTTGGCCATCTTTTTCCCATCAGTCACAAATGGTTTTTGTTCAAGAAATGCTATCCAGCAGTTGTTTTGGTTACTTTGATCACAAAACCACGTGTGCATTTCTAATTTTTAGCCCCTTCAACCGTTCTTGAAAGGCTGTTGGTTCTTTCAACCAGCGTTACAAGTATTTGGACCGTAATGAACTTAGGGTTGGTTCTTGAAGCATTACTCCCTGACTACAATCAGGATTTAACTTGATTCTGATTAATCAACATCATTTTCCATATTCTACTGTCAGGACTCCAACTGGCTCATTTATGTTTGATATTTAGGGCTAATGCAATAACACCTCACATAGTTCTGAAGACGCTATGTCTCTCTGAGTTCAATGTGTCTTCTAGTTCCGTTTTTTCCCCTTGGCTTGCTTTGAATCAGTGTGGTTTTGATATCATTATCCTGATTTTCTTTGGAAACTGGCTCTTCAGTATACTACGATCTCCAGTCATGGATCAAAAACGCGTTCTGCCTCAACAAAAGCTAGCGATTTAACTTCTAAATTGGCTTCTTCTGCATCATCATATTCATGGGAAAAGGTCAGGTTTGCTTCTGTACTTGCTTTTCTTAGGATCTCTTTCTTGCTTCGTACCATCTAATACTAAGTAATTCAAGAAAGTGGATTTATGTAGAAAAGCTGTAGAAGAGTCGTTTACTGAGAATGTTATCATTTTACTTAAATGGTTTGGATATATCTGTACAATATCCTTTCCTTACAACTGGAAGATATTTTATCTGTACTGAAGCTATCGGGCCATCTAAAACTTTTCAGAAGAGCTTCTACTGGGTGAATTGTGGTTGACTTTATCTTTTTTTGGTAGCTTCACACACATAGGAAAGACAATATCCTGACCCAAGAATAAAAATGGTTGGATTTTTCGCTTAAAGATGTTTTCCTTGTCGGAATAGCTTTTACTGGTAAATGGTGGTTAACTTGTATAATTCTCTGCTAGTTTCAGGTGTATTGGAAAGATGTTGAAATATGATATCCTGACCCAAAAAAAGAAGTTGGATTTTTCACTTAAAGATGTCATCCTTGTTTTAATGCGGAATAAATTATGGCTTTGTAAGTGAACACTAGTCATATGGTGACAACCGACGTGTGAGTGTTAACAGAACATAGATCCAGGTATCCTCCCATTATGAATGCCTATGAGTTAACTGTAGGGAAATGGGAGCAGAATACATAAGTTTCCCATCTGGTTGTTGAAAATGTAAGTGGAACAAAGCCATCATCACACTGTCTTATTTTACCCCATTTTTTTAGGGGAAAGAAGGGATAGACATGGGAAAAAAATGTACAGTTGCAAAAAGGCCTGATAAAAATAGAAGTTGTTCCTGAACTTATTCAAATCTTTAAACATTTTCTTTCCAGTCTCCATACATTTAAAACTCTTTTTTTTCCTTCTCTCCATGTGCATACTCATGTGCTCTTTTGCTAGTTCCCAAAAGGAGGAGAAAAGATAGCAAACAGTCATTCCCTTTCTTTTCTTCAGAAGATGTGTCATCTGCCCAATCCCCTCTTTTTCACCTTCAACAGTTCCACAACCGCCTACATTGATGGAGAGGGCTGTCAATTAAATTTGATTGTAGACAATTTTTTGAAATTGATTTTTGACTGTCAAATTCTATTAAAGGTTTAGGATTTGGCACTTCTTTCAGTAAGGATCTTTCATCTATTTTTCCATGCAACCTCTTCTTCAGCAACCTGACTGCAACTTCAATGGTTTCTTCCCCTATCCTGGGTTATCATAATTGAGAACTGATTGTTTCGGGTGGAGGAGGAGCTTTAATGGTTGGAATGTATGATAAGTAAATTGGCCATTCTTCGCTTGTTTGTTACTGCGAACTCACTATTTAAGATCCCTTTGGTTTGACCCAAAAAAAAAGAAGAAGATCCCTTTGGTTTGACCCAAAAAAAAAAAAGAAGATCCCTTTGGTTAAGTAAATATATATATTGCAAAGCTTGTTAACAAAGAATGGATCGAAAAATGAATCGAGCATACATCTTAATACTCTCTTCAGTGTCCGATGCTTCGATGTAAAGGTTTAAACCCAGAATTCTAGTTGTAGTTTATGCTTACGCTCCCTAGATTTTGACGCAGTTTCAAATAGACAAATAGACAAGTAGAGACAGGAATTTGTAGATTTGAAATAAGAAAGTGTTTGGGATTCTAGTGCTCTGAGATCTCATGTTAGTAATTGTTTGTCCGGAAAGTTTAAACTGTTGGAAACTGACTTCCAGTGTATATCAATTATATTTCTGACTCTTTTACTTTCTAATTGAGAGCCTTCTTCCCTTCATGTCATGTCTGAATGGGAAAGGCAAAAGATCCATCATCTGTCAATGCTTCCAAGCTCATGTCTGTCCATATCATGTTAGTATTTATTAATTTACCTTCACAGAAGTATGTCATTACCCTGATTTATGAATTGGAAAGATCCCTCCCTGGCCTTGTTCACAAGTTGAAAGATTTCCTTCAATGAGTACGTGGTCTTTGATGGCCCTCGTGAACATTATAGACTGCTCAGAGATGTCCTCCACACCAAACTTTATCACTTACCGCAGTCTGCTAATCTGTAATATCAGCTGAGCAAGCTCATAATTTGCCTCCAGAAGATGATAAGAGATTCCAAAGATTTCTTGCTGAATTCAGATGAAGGTGCAAATAGTTGAATACTATCTTTTTGCACAAGGATAGGAAGCATCTGTAGATTTTGTTATTGAGAAGACAAGTGCATGATCCAAATGAATTAATAATTCCAGGATAGATTGATCAAACAAAAGTTCAATGGTAATGATAGATGGAGCAGAGAATAATAAAGCTTGATAAAGTTTTCTATTCTGTTGCATCACCGTCATTTGGTGAAGATGACTTTTTGATCAATCCAAAAGTACAGGAAAAAGGTTCGGAGTTTGGTAGAGGAGTTTGAGGGCGAGCAGAAAATTGGCAGGCCAGTTGGTGGAGTGGGATAGTGAAGGATGACTAACACATCGCAGGAAATTTTTGAATTTGAATTTTCTCACCTCTTGGATACTAATTAGTTTGTTTCTCCAACATGTTCCAGGTCTATTGGATGTCAATTGATTACCTTATTGTAGCAAGGTCAGCTGCTGTGAGTGTCAAACCATCTCTCTCTCTCTCTCTCTCTCTCTCTCTCTCTCTGTTTTGGATTTCTTTTATTTTTTACGAAAGGAAGGGAGTGGGGGAGTTGTCAATATTATGGGGCATGAGGCAGCTGCGGTGCTCCTCTTGCTATATTTTTTCTCTTGGCCCAATCAATATAATGAAGTTTTGTGTCCCCTTTGCAGTCTTGTGGATCATACTTCACCTCCATTATGTATGTAGAGCATTGGTGTGAGGAGAAATTTAAGAGTCTCACATTGGGGAGGCCTGATTTCTCCTATTCTGAGAAGGTATTTACTGCAGTCTTTGTTACCGTTTCTTTGATATTTCTATGGACTTGTTACTTTGGTGTTGTGAAGTGCGTCCAACTGGGTACCTTCACATTTGCTTTATTGTTTCCCATCACCAGCTTCCCTGCCACATTGAGATATTGGTATCGGCAATTACTCAAGTCAACGAACCTGATAGTTTATATGGGATAATTCAATCGCACAAGGTTAGGCTTCATTCATTTTCAAGTAGATATAGGCAGTGTTTCCTTCTTGACATTGCATTTGTCATAAATGAATAACATTGTCATTGTGTTCTTTGCTGTTTAAAATGGTGCGACTCATGTAGTTTACTTCAAATTAGTAATGTCACAAAGATGATAAGAGAATTGGCAGTAAATTGCCAATAGAGAAGAAGGAAAAGAGAAGAAAACAAGACTAGAAGAAGAGATGAAGAAACAGATGTAAAAGCCAAAAAAGCGGCTCTCAATTTCTGTGTTCACTTTACCCTGCACCTATCGCAATATATTTATATAAATTGTGCATGACCATAATACCCTCATGTATGTAGAAAGAAATAAAACCTAGCAAATCGAAAAAGTAACGTAACAAGTAAAATAGTTGAAACTGTTCTTGACATTGCATTTGTCATAACTGAATATCACTGTCATTGTGTTCTTTGCTGTTTAAAATGGTGCGACTCATGTAGTTTACTTCGACTTAGTGACAGTTGAAACAATGAGCTACTTCGACTAAGTGACAGTTGAAACTATGAGCTCATTGTTGAAAGTAACCAAAGTTTTTGCAATTGGCTTTTAATTTGTTTCATGTAGTAGAAAGAGCTAACCTAGAGAATCCACGGGGGTAACATGGATATTGTTTAGAGAAGGAAATCTAGTAAGAACTAAATTTCCACATTCTCGACTCTTTCTTTTCTATGTAGAAGGTGGGACCTCTCTTTCCTTTTGAAGGCTTTTGAAAAAACCTCTATTTGTTGGAACATTGGAGGGCCATGCAGCCTGATCATAGTTGTGTAGACTATCTGTGTGAATCCTACACCTCAGCTAAATGTGTTAGATTTTTAGAGACAAGGCTCTATTTCTGCTTCTACACTGACAATTATATCATTTCACTTCTTGCTCTTCCATGAGATGAAATTTTGTCCAATGGACATAAGGTTTCCTGATGTAGATTATCTAACAAATAGAGAACCAACCCAGTAGGCATCTGCATATCTGATGGTGCAAATATACCATGATCCTGGTGTGACGCTGCTTTACCTCAAGCACCTTTATATACCGAAGAATATGAAACACTGCATCCCCAGTGGCTCTGTTGTAATGAATCAAGGAACTGACTCACTCACTAGGGGAGCTATATCAGGGTGAGTAATGCTAAAGGTAGTTCTGGGTTCCAACCTGTGAACCGTGCTCGATCATCTTTATTTAATGAAAGCACGACGGATGTATACATACTAGGGTAAACCCCCAAAACCCACAATGACCATTCTACCCTTTACTCTTCAACACTCCCTCTCAAGCTGGAGCATGGATTTCAAGCATGCCTAGCTTGTTGCAAATATACTAAACTCTACCATTCCCTAAGCATTTGATGAAAATATCAGCCAGTTGTTGACCGGTCCTAATGTAACTAGTAGAGATAACTCTAGCTTGAAGCTTCTCATAGACAAGATGGCAATCAACTTCCATATGCTTGGTACGCTCATGGAATACGGGATTCGAAGCGATATTGATATTGACAGCCGCTTGATTATCACATCCCAACTCCATTAGTGCAGGATCTTTGAACTCGAGTTCAACTAATAGCTGACGCATCCAGATTAACTCACAAGTTGCTTGAGCCATAGCTTTATATTCTGTTCTTCTGATTTTGCACTTGATCTGGCCTCAACACTTTGCTCATGAAACTCTTTAAGACCTGAGAAAAAATCTCCTTTTGTGAAGCCATAGTGTTTCCTCCAAGAATTTGTGAATGAACTGCATCAAACTTTGGTCCTAGTGCTCCCGCTCCCAAAAATCCCACAACATCCAATTGTTCTCGCTGCTCCTGCATCTTCTTAACATCAGAAGTAATTGGCAAAAGATGATTAAAATTCCTCATGCATTTGCTTAAAATCAGTAAAGATAGTAGGAGGCCGGCCCTTTCTGTCAGCTCTAAAGAAATCCTATGAAACTCCATAAATCCTAGATAGATTATTTTCTTCAGAATAAAGAACATTCAAGTAATCCCACAAATTCTTAACAATGGTTACATGTGTAACTAAGGTGGCCACATGAGATTCCATAGAATTCCACATTTATCAAAGAATTCTAGCATCCATGGTATCCCATTTAGTATTAGCAGTGGTTCGTTCACCCTCAAATAGCGATTTTGCTTTCTCCCAGTCAACACTGCCATCACATTTCTCTTCCATTGCTGAAAGTTGGTGATACCAGCTAATTTCTCCTCCATCAAACGACTAGAAGATGCAGATTCGACTTCAGTTAATACTCCTTTGTTCTTCTCTGCCATGATCAGACGCTACCCACTAAACGAGGAACAAAACTCCACAAACTATCACACCACCATTGATCACCAACTAAATCAGCCCCTTTAGCCTCACATAAATCAGAAACCAACAGCAGTTGAATCAAACCATACACCTCAAAAACAATCTACACAAATACGACCCAATCAACACTCCTCCAGCCACACAACACATTTAACCCAATCAGCAGCCAAACTCACTAAAATCAGATTCACAGAAACCTTACATCAACAGTCATGACTTTGGGTGCACTTCAATTTGCAAAAATCAGGTGCCAAAGGGTTGTGCGAAGGAATTGCACTTGGATCAGCGACCCCCAGGGTTGTGCGACCACCAAGGAGGAGTTGCACTTCAATCGGCAACTCTTAGGAAGAATCTCGCCTCGTCTAGCAGCGTCAGTACATGCCAGAAATGGGTCGCCAAGTGTGGATTACTTCAGGCGATGCTGGAAATGACGTTGCCAGGCGTCAGATGACGCAGGAAATAGGGTCGCCGGGTCAGGCGATGCTGGATGTAGGGTCACCGACTTAGGTGATGCCGGAAGGTGTGGGATTTGGGTTCACTTGGCTCGGCGTCTCTCGATTTGGTGTTTGATTATCTTTGATAGACGATCGGTGATGAAAGTTAATTTTAGGGTTTAGATCTTAATTCCGGAGCTCTGATACCATGTGAACAGTGCTCAATCATCTTTATTTAATGAAAGAACAACAGATATACACATGCTAGGGTAAACCCCCAAAACCCACAAAGACCATTCTACCCTTTACTCTCTAACGCAACCTATCTGCAATTGTGGAGGGTTTGGAATTTGTTGATTTCAAAGAAGAAAAGTTGTTTCTCCTATTTCTTATTATTTTTTGGTTTCAGAGAACATTACACATGTTGAGTTTATTACTAGTATTAGCAAGTTGGGGCAAATATGTAATTGTGTTTGGCTTAACCCTAAGCCTATAAGTACTTTCTTTGATATCATAAATAAAAATATTGCTCTTTTATCTCTAACATGGTATCAGAGCTAGGTTCTTTGAAACCCTAACCCTCAGTCGTCAGCCCACCGTCAGCCGTCGGCCGCGACCCGTGTGGTCGGCCAACTCGCTCGGCCACGGCTCGTGCGCCCGGCCAATTCCGTCGGCCACGACCCGTGCGATCGGCCACTTATCTCGGCCATGGCCCATGCGCTCGGCCACTTAGCTCGGCCACGGCCCGTGCTCTCGGCCACTTCTCTCGGCCACCTCCCGGCGACCAGACCAGAACAGCCTCCGACGACCCCCGACGACCCTTGACCCCCCCGACGACCCTCGAGGACCCCCGACCAGCCCCTGCGATCCCACTGGCCGGCGTCGCCAAGTACTGCCCATTGTTGAAGGCTCGTCCGTGCTGCTTCCATGAACTGAGTATGCGTTTTGTGACTGCTAAATTTTAATGTGGTTTCATAGTAGTGTTGTTGCTGAGTTAGTGTGGCTGAATTTGGTGTTGTTGCTGAGTTAGTACGACTGAATTTGGTGGTGTTGCTGAATTAGTGTGGCTGAATTTGGAGTTCAGGAGTGATTAGTGACGTGATACTTTGACGTGAATTATTTGTGATAGTAAGTGATTTGGAGAAATGTCTACTGATTCAGCAAACTCCCCGTCTATTGTTTCGGGATCTGTTCCCCCTAGTGCTTCTTTGAGTTCAGGATCTGTTGGACCATATCACAGTATGACTGGTTTGCATAATAGTTTGATCAAATTGGATGGTACCAATTATCCTTCTTGGTCCATGGCTCTTTCAACCTTTATTTATGCTAATCGTCAATCTAGATGGCTCGAAGAAGAACCACCTGAAGATCTAGTCAGTCTAGAAGAATGGAAGTTTGTTGATGCTACTTTACGTACGTTGTTATGGGGAAGTATGGCTAAATCTGTTCGCCACCTTTTTATGGATTGTGCAACAGCTCGTCAGGTATGGACGAAGTGTAGCTTACTTTATTCTGGACAAAATAACATGAGCCGAGTTTGTTATATGTGGGAGGCTTTATTTGAAGCCAAAATTGGTGATGCTGGGTTGACAGAATATTATGCTCGTTTTGCGTCTTTGTATCAGCGCCTCAAATCTTATTTTCCACCGGCGACCACGGTTACTCAGATGCAGCAACGAGAAACTGACATGAAAACAGTGCTCTTCCTCCGCGGTCTTGGTCCAGATCACAATGCTCTTCGACAGCAGATTACCTCCCAGAGCACTCTCCCATCCATTGAAGAGGTGTATTCTCGAGCTGTGCGTTACACTTCCAGTCCTAAAACTTCAACAATTTCAGAAAGTAGTGGTATGGTAGCTCGTGGAGGCCACGGGACTCGTGGTCGCATTAATGGTCGAGGCCATTGGAGTACTGATAGTTCATATCGTGGTCGGGGTCGTGGTCCTCAGGGCCGGGGCGTTACTCGTGGTGGTGGTAATAATACACTTAGGGGAGTTCGTGGCAGTGGTCGAGCGAACCGTTTTTGTACTCATTGCCAACTGTCTGGGCATACGGTTGATTACTGTTATGATCTTCATCCTGAGTTACGAGGTCTACATGCTTCTGTTGATACCGAGCCTTGGACTCCTCCATCTGGATCCTCTATTGGACAAGGTATGATAAACTTGACTCGTGCAGAATATGATGAGTTGGTTAAAGCACGACATAGCATGAGTGATGCTATCTCTGGTCCTACTGCTACTTTGGCACGGAACAATGATGCCACTTGTCTATTGTCTAGTTCATCTGCTCCTCGTTCTTGGATTATTGATTCGGGTGCTACTCATCATATGACCGGTGACTCGTCTTCTTACATCCACTTTGTCTGTTCCTTCTACATCAGTTACCCTAGCAGATGGTTCTCAGTCCAAAGTAACTGGTACAGGTTGTGTATCATTGAGCTCTTCTGTCTCTTTACCTCTTGTTTACCATATTCCTCATTTCCCTTACAACCTTTTGTCTGTCAGTTCAATTACTCGTGATCTCGACTGTGATATCATCTTTTCTTCATCTTCTTGTGTTCTTCAGGATCGGAAGACTGGATGCCGAATAGGTGGTGGGTGTGAGGCTGGTGGATTGTACATCCTGGATCCTGAGATTATTGCTGCTACCACAACAATCCAAAATAAATCTGTGGATGATCTTTATCGCTTACATTGTCGCCTTGGTCACCCATCAGCAGACGTACTCCGACGTTTTCCCTTTGTGTCTAGTTCAGGTCTTCAGTTTCATTGTGAAACATGTGAGTTAGGTAAACACCATCGTGTCTGTTCCCCTTCGTGTTTCGAGTCGTGCTTCCCAACCAATTGAGTTAGTTCACTCTGATGTTTGGGGTCCTAGTAAAGAGTCTTCCTTTGGTCTTCGTTATTTTGTCACATTTATTGATGATTGTACTTGAACCACTTGGTTATATTTAATAAAAGATTGTACTGAAGTCTTTCATTCTTTTCAACAGTTCTATCATGAAGTTCGTACTAAGTATGGTTTTTCTATTAAGTGTTTGCGTACAGATAATGCTTGTGAATACTTTTCTTCTTCCGTCTTCATTCCATTTCTTGAATCTCATGGTATCTTACATCAAAGTTCCTGTGCTCATACTCCGCAGCAGAATGGAGTTGCTGAATGTAAGAACCGTCATTTGTTGGATGTTGCCCGTTGTCTACTTCTTCATACTCATATGCCTAAGTCCTACTGGTGCTATGCTCTTCTTACAGCATGTCATCTTATTAATCGCCTTCCATCCTCCGTGTTGAAAGGAGCTATTCCTTATACTGTTCTTCATCCTGATCGTCCTTTGTGGTCTATTCGTCCTCGTATTTTTGGATGTGTTTGTTTTGTTCATTCTTTGTCTCCTGGGTTAGACAAATTATCTCCTCGTGCTGAAAAATGTGTATTCGTGGGTTACTCTCGTACCCAAAAAGGGTATGTCTGTTATAGTCCTTCTCGTCGTCGAGAGTATATTTCTGCCGATGTGACTTTTTTTTGAGCATCAAACATTTTTTCGTGATGTTAGCCCTCAGGAATCATTCACTATGGATCTTCTACCACCCTCTGCACCTATGTTTCAGTCAGAGCCACAACCAGCTATTTCTGATGATACCTTACTGGATCCAGGATCACCAGCTCCGACTCTTCAGGTTTATACATGCAGTCCTCGACCTGTTTGGGGCCATTCTTCTCCACCAGCAATCGCTCCACCACCACCATCTCCGGTCCAAGCTTCCGATCCTCTTCTACCATCTCCTGTTAGCTCTCCTATTGCTCATCGTACTCGGTCACGGTATCCTCTTTCTCATTTTGTTTCTTATCATAACTTAAATCCTCAGATGTCTGTCTTTGTGTCATCCCTTGCATCTGTGTCTGTGCCAAGTAGTGTGCAGGAGGCTTTGGCTCATCCAGGTTGGACTTGTGCTATGAAGGAAGAGATAACTGCATTACATCAAAATAAAACTTGGGAGTTGGTTCCGTTGCCAGTTAATAAACAATTGGTGGGTTGTCGTTGGATCTTTACTGTTAAACACCATTCGGATGGTTCAGTTGAGCGCTTAAAAGCGCGTCTTGTGGCAAAGGGCTATACTCAAACTTATGGTATTGATTATGATGAGACTTTCTCTCCAGTGGCCAAAATTCCTTCCATTCGCATCATTATTACCTTGGCTGCACGATCTCAGTGGACTCTTCATCAGCTTGATGTTAAGAATGCATTCCTTCATGGAGATCTTCACGAGGAAGTATATATGGAGTAACCACCTGGGTTTGTTGCTTAGGGGGAGAAGGTATGTCGATTGCGAAAAGCTTTTTATGGACTTAAATAATCTCCACGTGCTTGGTTTGGCCGCTTTAGTGATGCGATTATCACTTTTGGCATGCATCGGTGTAGTGTGGATCACTCAGTATTTAGTATGTCATCTTATAAAGGGTGTGTTATTCTTGTTGTCTATGTTGATGATATTATTATCACAGGAAGTGATGTTGAAGGTATACAACGACTCAAGCAATTTCTACAGAAAGAGTTTAACACTAAAGACTTAGGCCGTCTTCGATATTTTCTTGGTATCGAAGTTGCCTATGCTAATGGTTGTATTGCTCTCTCCCAACGAAAGTATACTCTTAACATTCTTAAGGAGGTTGGCTTACATGATGCTAAGCTTGGTGAAGCACCTATGGATCCTGGAGTGAGACTTGATAATGAAAACGGAGAACTTCTTCATAATCCAGAAAAGTACCGCCGATTAGTAGGCAAGTTGAATTATCTTACCATTACTCGTCCGGATATTTCATTTGCTGTTAGCGTGGTAAGTCAATTTATGAGCTCTCCTCGTACTACTCATTGGCAAGCTGTTCTACAAATTGTTCGATATTTGAAGGGAGCTCCGGGTCAAGGACTTATGTTCCATAATTAGGGTCATCTTCGTACAGCTGGTTATTCTAATCCTGAGTCATTGGAGGTGACGGGATATTCTGATGTAGATTGGGCTGGTTGTCCTATGGATCGTCGGTCTACTTTGGGATACTGTGTTTTCCTTGGCGGTAATCTTGTGTCATGGAAAAGCAAGAAGCAAACTGTTATTTCTCGATCTAGTGCAGAGGCCGAGTATCGTGCTATGGCTAATGTCGCGGGTGAACTTCAATGGATTCGTATGTTGTTAGCTGAAATTGGATTACCTATGACCGGATCATCTATTCTTTGATGTGACAACCAGTCTGCTATTCATATTGCTAGCAATCCAGTGTTTCACGAGCGAACGAAGCATATAGAGGTGGATTGTCATTTTGTTCGGGAAAAGGTGAACTGTGGGGACATACAGCTGGCGCACACGTTCTGAAGAGCAACTAACGGATATTTTCACAAAGCCTCTTCGAAGTGGACGAGTTTCATGTATTTGTCATAAGTTAGGTCTGTTTGATATGTATGCTCCAACTTGAGGGGGAGTGTTGAGTTTATTACTAGTATTAGCAAGTTGGGGCAAATATGTAATTGTGTTAGGCTTAACCCTAAGCCTATAAGTACTTTCTTTGATATCATAAATAAAAATATTGCTCTTTTATCTCTAACAACACATATATAGAGTGACAGCTATGCTATCAAAATGAAATAAAAGCAGAAAAGGAAAATATTTTTTACTTCCTATTCTTGAGGATTCAGAAATAAAGGAAATAAAATAAATGGAAACAAAAAAAATCGCATCCCAAGATCTTCTCCTGATTTCCTGAGATCTTCTCCTGATTCTTCGATAGAATTCATTTCCCTTCAGCTTGGACTATTTTCATGTTAGGATCCATAAGGATATTAATTGGTTTCAATCCAGGCATACTTGTTGCCTCTTCTAGTTGTCATTTGTATTTTGATGTTTGCTAGTCGAAATATTTTAGTATGTGGTGTCACCTGGACTCAACACTATCGGCCAAAGTACCTGTGTGACACAACACTGATGTGGACTTAAGATTTGTGTGTGGCACACATTTGAGTTGTGGACATGGCTTGTCATCACGTTGAATTCTGGTCCTCCCTTTTCTCAGTAGAATCTGGTATACAATATCTATAGAAGAAGATGAGGATGAAGGGAAGGAGAGAGAGGAGGGAGGAGTGGGAGGAAGAGAGGGAGGGATGGATATAACCTGAGGGGCGGAGATCCTTGAGCCATTTGGGCCAACAAATGCATTGTGCAAATAAAAGGGAAAGGATGAACTCACTTAGGTTTTTGATTTTAATTTATTAATAACTTTTCTAGCCTAGGCTGTACTCACACATGACATTTTAGGAAATATGATTATCTTTACAGATGAATTTGAGAAATTAGGCTAAAATGACGTCTATGTGAAGAAAGTAATTGAAAATTGAGCTGCGATGACTTTTATGTATTAGTTCACCTCCCCTCCCCTGTTTTCCCAGAAGTATCATTAATCAACTGAATTTATTTTAAGGTTTACTATATCATGTTCCCCTGCTTGTGTCCCATTTCTCGGCTCCTTTTCAAATGAGTTCCAAAGTCTAATATTTTCTCAAAGGACTAATTAGACCCGTGGATTTGCAACGCCTGATCCTCGCGTTGAGTGCAGATAAGATTATTAGTCAGGCGCGTCCCATTTCTCGGATCCTTTGTGACCTGCTAGCATAGTTGGAGCTAAACTTTGAATTTGGGATGGTGGTGTCATATTACTTCAAATTGTAATCCTCGCTTAGCAAGCATGTGCAATAGTCTACTTTTTTCATCCTAGATCTTGGCTTTGTGGTATGATTACGTTTGGTCGGTAGATATGCTAGTGTAATCACGTCAATACAGTAGTATGAACAAATGAATGCTCAAGTCTTCTGAAAAGTTATGTATGTATCCTAGCATGTTTTGTTCAGTTTGCTTGTCCCATACATGCGGTAGTCCTGTTCAATTATTACAAAGTTCCGTATTAAATCAACAAATGGGATATTACTGTTGACAGTTGACCTCTCAAATCATCACCTTTGAGCATGAGGGAAATTGGAGCAAGGCCCTTGAATATTATGACTTACAAGTACGGTCAAAAGCCATGGTGGCAGATGACAAATGTTCCAGGACAGTGTTAGCAGAGGCCCTTCCTTCAACAGTTCATCCATCTTCTTCTACATTTGACAGTGTAACTAGGCTGGGAAAACCTTACAAAGGGATTGTTAGATCTTTGCAGAAAACTGGTTGTAGTCATGTGCTGGATTTGTATTTTCAAGGACTGACTTCTAGTAGAGGACAGTTCCAGTATGATGAAGAACTTAATGAACTGCAGGTACAACTTTTTCATTTCCTTCAGTGGAAAGATACTTTTTTTACAATATATGTCCTTTCTTGGATTTGCAACATTCGCATTGTTTTTGACCAACTAGAGAAGGCATACCGATTATAATTTCATGGTGCACAGTATGAGGCTGCTTGGCGTGCTGGGAACTGGGATTTCTCCTCGCTTTACAGATCCACTGCTCTTTCTTCTGGTCAACAGCTTAGATGCGATCGTTTCAATGAAAGCCTCCACTGGTAATTTTTTTAATATTTAAATAACCTTTATTTTCACTTTATTAAAACTTCCAGTTCCTTTATAACTTTCCATTGAAATTACTAGGATGCAACAAAGGAATAGGAGATGATAATTAGACCTTTCCAAGTAACTTTTCCTTTGGTTATATTTAAATAGCAATTCCGAGTGTGGTTGATTCCTACATATATGAATCGCACATCTATGTAAAACTATAAAATGTGAACCATGTGAATTTACCCTAACTGATGGAGAATACTTTGTTTCCTCCCATTCCTCTATGCGTATCTTTCCTCTCTCTCTCTCTCATAGATATTGAATGTGAACCATGTCAATTTCTACTCATGGATGGATAATCTCTCTCTCTCTCTCTCTCTCTCTCTCTCTCTCTCTCTCTCTCTCTCTCTCACAACACACACACACACACAGAGACAAGTGCGCACACGCCCATTCACAACAAGCATGCCATTATAGGTGGTCGGTTGGGAGACTGGAGTTCTCTTGATTATTAATGATGGTCTTATGCTTTATGCTTTGCATTTTTTCGTTTTTGCACACATAAGATACCAGGTTTATTACTAGGCAGATCAAAGGAGAAAATTGAAAATTGAACTAAAAGATGGAGAATGAAGATACGTGGAGTGTTAAAGTTGTCATATTACTTATCTATATGGTTAGACTAGACCTTGTATTAATGTAGACTTCCTTCATTTTATAGCTCAAGCTTCTAGGTTGGACAGTTTGGTATAATATGAAAGTTAGGTCCCAATTCTTCATACCGTATTCATTATATCATTTCAATTATGATTCTTGTGTTGGTCAATTGAACGTGCTCTTGGTCCAGTTTGTACATAAAAGTTGGTGTCAAAATTAGGCCACAATGCTTGTGACACGGGCCGAGGTCTTCGTGCCCCAGTCGGTCGATCATCAGGCCAAGAGATACCCCAGGACTTGCTATATCTGGGTCCCCTAGGGTTTTTCTAGGGTTTTCTCCGTAAGTTTCTAGAATACTCCGGAGAGGAGTAATATTGTAAATATCCCTAGTTTCTAGAATGTTCCGTACTTATGACGGTGGTTAGGGAGTCGGTAGATGGATTCTGAGCCATCAGATCTAGGAGAGGTCTAACGGTTGTAATCTGAGGCCTTCTCCTTCTCATTTCAATCAACCGACAATAAACCGACAGAAAAACAAAAGGCCTTCTCCCAGAGTCTCTCTAGAATTCCTCTCTCTACGTGATCCGGGTTCAAACAGGCTTAGCTTGGGCGCTCCATCCATCAAAGGACGCCTAAGTCGCCGCGCGAGTCGGCGCTCTGCAACCGGCCCGTGACAAGTGGTATCAGAGCAGCCACGTAGAGACGACGGTTCGTGAGGTCGCAGAGCGTCATCTTGGTCAAGAGTATGGCCAACCAAGAAGAAATTCAAACCAACATCGTGGAGGCAGAGAACCCCCACGAGATAGTGCCGCGGGAAAGACGTGGAAGATCAAGATGACGTGAAGAGTCAGCGGAAGCGTTAGCTGCGCTCAACGAAAAGTTCTCCAAGATGAGAGCCACGAAGATGGAGCTTGTCAATGGTCTTGACGACGTCAAGGATCGGATCGCCGAAGTTGATAGAACGCTTCGCGACGACTTCTCCCTCGTGATGGACGGAGCGATCGGTCCGCTCCAAATGAAAGACGAAGCTCTCAGGCATCGATCGAAGCCTTGAAGCTGGATGTCCAGGAAAATGATATGTTCCATCAAGCGGAGATTGAATCGCTGAAGATGGAGATTCAAGGGCTCAAGACTGAGCTGGTCTTGTGCAAAACCAGCATCGCAAATGGTGCAATCACTACACAAAACGCGCTGAGGATTGATGTGCCGAGGCCGAAGGACTTCAATGGCGAGCGATCAGCAATAGAGGTGGACAACTTCGTCTGGAGCATGGAGCAGTACTTCTTGGCCATGGGTATAAGCGACGCTGCGGCTCAGGTACGAGTTGCTTCATTATATCTCGCTGATAATGGCATGTTGTGGTGGCGATTCATGCTCGATGAGGCGAGGAAAGGCTCATCCAGCTATATAGAAACCTGGGACGAGTTTGTCCAAGAGCTCAGGAATCATTTCTACCCTGAGCATGCTCCCCAAGAAGCTCGTGGCAAGCTGCATCGCCTAGAGCAGAAAGGAACAATCCAGAGTACGTGAATACGTTTTCCGAGCTCAAACTCCAAATCCCGAATCTTGGTGAAGAGGAGGCACTCGGAGCGTTCATGGACGGACTCAAGCCGTGGGCGCAGCTCGAGCTGAGGCGACGGGATGTGAAAAGCATTACATAAGCCATCTCCGTGGCCGGGTTGCTGGTCGATTTTCACAAGGCCGATCTATCTAAGCATAAGGGTAGCAGGTGGAAGTCTGATCGTGGCGCAGAGCGTAGGGACGAAGAAGTCGATTCCTACTGCAGTAGAAAAGGCCATGGTGAAAGAGAAAGAAACTGGGGAGAAGGTTCATCCAGGCCTTCTTACCAACACCGGGGTAGCTGAGCCCAAAACTACATCAACCAGGAGGACAGGTTTAAGCATCCTCCCTCGCAACCGTGCGGAATCTGCGAAGGCGGCCACTGGACACAGCTTTGTCCAAAGAAAAGCCAAGGCAAAACGCTATGCTCTGTCGTTACCAAGGAAGGTAAGGAGGAGGAGCAGAAAAAAGAGGAGCCAAGGGAAGTGCGGCTCGGTACGATCCAAAAGATCAACACCGTGCGGCCTGGTTCACCTCCTAAACCATCCCCGAGCGCAAAAACTCTATACTTCGTGGACGTCAAGGTGTACGGGAAGACTCTCCAGGCCTTGGTAGACATGGGGGCGACTGATGTTTTTCTCTCGAGCGAGGCGGCAAAGTAGCTGAAACTTCGCATCGATTTATCCGATCGTTGGTACAAACCAGTCAATGCGTATGATATACTAGCTACTGGCGTTGATCGAGGCGTCAAAATTGAAGTCGGCGACTGGACAAACAGGCTCGATTTCGAGGTAATCCCGCTTGACGACTATGACATGGTTTTGGGGATGGACTTTTTTGACAGGGCAGAAGCTATAATTGATTTGAGAACCAAGTCGATCATCAAACCAACCGCAAATGCCCGACCGTGGTGAGCCTGCGCACCGAGGTGAAGGAGTCAAAGCGATTCGACTCGTGGATGCCAATCCGACACCAACCAAGCCGAAGCACGGGTTCCGACCTGTGCAAAAGCCAAAGAAAGAGTGGGAGCTGCCCACAAAATCCCAAACCAAGATGCCAACCCAAGTGCTGTTCCCGGAGATGGAAGACCTTGGAGCGGCTAAAACAAAGGAGTCGCTGAAAACTCATGTAGTGGTCGAGACACCGACCAAGACTCAGGTCTCGAAGCTGAAGAAGAAGCGCTCTTGTGGACGGAAAAACAAAAACCAAAGGAAGTCAAAGAAGAAGCGTTCTTGTGGACGGAAAAACAAAAACCAAAGGAAGCCGACGACTCGAGGAAAGGAGGCGGGCGACCAAAACAAAGTTGTTGCTGCAAAGTTCGACCCCAAGCGAGGAACACCGAGGGCGGCACTCGAATGGGTGGGGGAGAATGACACAGGCCGAGGTCTTCGTGCCCCAGCCGGTCGATCATCAGGCCAAGAGATATCCCAGGACTTGCTATGTCTGGGTCCCAGGACTTGCTATGTCTGGGTCCTCTAGGGTTTTTCTAGGGTTTTCTCCGTAAGTTTCTAGAATACTCCGGAGAGGGATAATAATGTAAATATCCCTAGTTTCCAGAATGTTCCGTACTTATGACGGTGGTTAGGGAGTCAGTAGATGGATTTTGAGCCATCAGATCTAGGAGAGATCCAACGGTTGTAATCTGAGGCCCTTTACTATATAAAAAGGCCTCCTCCTTCTCATTTCAATCAACCGACAATAAACCGACAGAAAAACAAAAGGCCTTCTCCCAGAGTCTCTCTCTCTAGAATTCCTCTCTCTACGCGACCCGGGTTCAAACAGGCTTAGCTTGGGCGCTCCATCCATCAAAGGACGCCTAAGTCGCCCGCGAGTCGGCCCTCCGCAACCGCTCCGTGACACTTGCTTATGAGATTTGACCGAGTTTGATATGCATAGTCTTCACCTATCTAATAGCTAAAACTTATAGGTTGGACATTCTAATTCTAACTAAAAGAAAGTTTATGCCCCCTCTAGTCTCTCTTGATTGTGCTGTGTGCTTTGTCTAATATGGAAGGAAGGAAAGAGACTGGAGAAGGTATTGTAGTGACGTACTGATAGATGCAGAGATTTTCTTCATCTTACAACGTAAATCTTAGTGACAATTATTGGCATATCAGTAGGCATCGCATCTTTAAAGAAGGAAACATATTTTTGCGGAAAAAATTCTGCAAATATCGACCAATGAAAGAAAATATCCAATAACTGATGGATGTTATCATAAGCTCATGATCTATGAGTTAACGAACATCAATACTTTGAAAACACATATTCAGCATTATACCGTTGTTATTTTATGTGATGCATATACGTTAGAAACTGACTTGTCAACTTGGTTCCTTTCTTTATATATCTTCTTATTTTGACCAACATTATAGACTTAGTGTCTTCATACATTTAGAAACCATGAAGGAGATTCATCATGTTATGAGATGGATTTTTTGTTCCATCAATAATTTTGATGATAGGTAGCTAGCTCTACTTGAGCACATGAGTTCAATGTATGATTACTTGAAGAATAGTGCTATTCTTGAATGGAGAGGCTGCGTACCTGCTTGAAAGTTTCTACTTGGAGAATTGTCTATGTTATTAGTTGAAACTTAAAAAGCAATTGAATACTAGAACGTTTTGGCAACTACTTAAATGATGGTCCTGATATGCTAGACAATTTACAGATTACTGGTAGAAAAAGGAGGAGTTGCATCTGAAGCTATTCTGGCAAAGGAGTGTGTACCAAATGATTTTGAAACTTTGATGTTGTCCTCCAATCCAGATGATGTTCATGTGGCACATAGTATCTTGCATTTGCTTTCGAGTGAAAGAACAATGTTATTGACCTTTGCATGCTTATATTTTTTCCCCTTTCTTCTCTACATTGTGGAATGCAGTTGTTTGAGGTCACTGCGAGATGGGGATCTTGAGGAATTTCATGGAAAACTCAAGGACTCAAAGCAGGTGATTGCCTCTCAGTTACATCAAGGGGATGTTATTAAATATTAAAGCACTCATTTATTTAGCTGCTTAAGCTATTAGAATAGTTGGCAATGTTCTAATAAAATTTGACATGGTATTAGAGCAAGAGGTCTTGAGTTCAACTCTTTCTAGGGCCCTTTTTTATTTCTACTGTCGTCTTGTACGCTTCAGCCCATCCTATGAGTGAGGGGGAGTATCATTATTCTTAAAGATTAAATCACGCCTTCATATAATAACTTGAGCTTTTGGAATAGTTGGTGGTGCTTTTACAAAATTTCACATTGTTCCTTTTCTTTATCTTTGTTTCAGGAGCTTGTATGGTCTCTCTCTCATGCAAGTGAAGAAAGTACTGAACGTATCTATTCAACAATCATCAAACTCCAGGTAATAATCCTCCATAGTTTATTGTACTCACGAAGTAAGGATAAACAATGTCGATTACAGTCTCTTTCATGGACCTCTTTCAGCCACTGCTCTTCAGCTTGAGTTCGCTATATAACACCTTCTGGGTATTAGTGTTTATGCAAAAGACATCCCAAGATATTAGCAAACAGTACAAAGCCTTTATCACAATTGCTCTTAATCCAGTTGGCGAATGCTATGCAGCTATAACAGAGGCTTTGTAATATGGTATCTGTGTGATTCAGTATATGTAGCTAGTGGTGTGCTCCTCTCTTTATAATGCCTTGAAGTTTTTCTTTGATTGTACATAAACATTCTAAAGTAGTACTGTGGGCGCAATAGTAAATTTAGATTCGCAGTCTGTAGTTACAAAGGTTGTTGAGAGACAAAAAACTGAACTGAATGCTTGGTTAGGTCATTGTGATCCCCAAGCTATTGTAATAAAGCCAAAATGCCAAATTACAGTATTGCCCTTATTGCTGCCATCCATAAATAATATAGAAAATATGCAAATATGGCCCCATCGACCAAATACTCTTAACACCCCTCCTCAAGTTAGAGCATAGATGTCACACATGCCCAACTTGACTAAAACATGATGAAACGATTACCCCATAATCCTTTAGCGTTAACATCTGCAAGCTCATCACTGGACTAAACAAATGACGTACAAATTAATCCGTTCTTCAACTTCTTGTTGATAAAATGCTTGTCAATCTCCACATGTTTCGTATGGTCATGCTATACAGGATTGTGAGCAATACTAACGGCGGCCTTGTTATCACAATATAGCATCATAGGCACCGGAACATATACACCAAGATGTTCAAGTAATCTTTTAAGCCATAACAGCTCACAAACTTCCTGTGGCATCACACAAAACTTTGCTCTAACGCTAGACTGAGCAACTTCATTTTGCTTTGTGTCAAGTCACAAGATTCCCTCTTAAGAAAGTACAATACCTAGAAATAGACTTTCGGTCAGGAGATCCAGCCCAACCAGAATATGTATAGGCTTCGACTTTCAACATGAGGAGATGAAAGAATTGCTTTCCTAGGAGTAGATTTCCAGTACCGAAGGATCCGAAGAACAACATTCATATAAGTAGAGCAAGGATTATGCATAAACTGACTCACCAGGCTCACAGCAAAAGCAATATCTGTTTAGGTGTGTGACAAATAAATCAACTTGCTCACTAGCCACTAATAATGACCCTTATCCACCGGACCACCATCCTTTTTTTGAAGATAATTATTGGCGTCAATAGGTGTGTCATAGGGAAAACATCCTAATAACCCTACTTTTGTCAAAAGATCAAGCACATACTTCCTTTGGGATAGAAATATACCTTTTGAAGATCGGGCAAATTCAATCCCAAGAAAGTACCAAAGCATCCTTTATCTCGAACTTTGGTCCAAGAAACTTCTTCAGCCAGTTGATCTCATTACTATCATTTCCCGTGATAACAATGTCATCTAATAAACAATGAGAATAGTGATTTTAGCACTCGATTTCTCCACAAGGTATAATCAACGTTGCTCGGTTTATACCCCAACAGAGACCATAGCTTTCTAAAACATACCTAACCAGGCTCGAGGTGATTGCTTTAAATCATAAAGTGACACGTTTCAGCTTGCACGTTTCACCTTGAGTTTTGTTACAATAAAAACCTGGAGGAATCTCTAAATACATCTCTTCTAACTCTCCATGAAGAAAGATATTCTTCACATCTAAATGCTAAAGATCCCTGTCTTATTAACAACATGTGAAAGTAGCATTCAAACAATATTCAACTTGGCAACGAGTGCAAAGGTTTCTTGATAGAGTAAATTCCTTTGCCACTAATCGTGCTTTATATCCGTCCACACTATCATCGATCTTCCATTTGACTAAAAACACCCACTTACATCCACCGATTGTTTCTCAGGACAAACAATATCCAACTTGGCAATGGGAACAAAGGTTTCTTGATAGTCACTCACAAAAGTGTGAGCAAATCCCTTTCCCACAGTACCATCCATCTTCTTTTTTACCACAAACACCCACCATTGGTATGTTCCAAACAAGTGTGGGAATAGTCTCTCCTTAAAGTGATTTGCTAGTCACCCGCCAATTTTGTGGAATAGAGAAAGAGGATAGACAAGACACAAAGGTACAATAAGAGTTGGATAAAGAGTCATATGAGACAACATGAGATATAGGGTGTTGAGCACTAGTTTTAGTATCCTTTCGAAGTGCAATAAGGTCAGGAGGAGAAACCTCATTGGAAGGAGTAGGGGAATCCAGATCTGGAGATGATGACCGAACATGCAATGTCTCAGCAATCTTAACCTGTTTGTTGGTAATGGGATCCCTAAGACATCTTCAATGTCTTACTACTATTAATAGTTTGCCTAACAAGTGTGGGAATAGTCTCTCCTTAAAGTGGTTGCTTTGTTATCTCCCATTGTGGCACTATGCTATCCTCTTCTTGTGTTGTATGGTTTTTTTGAGAACCATCATAGACTATTGAAAGGGAAGGGTAAGTAATATTTGGAGGAACATCTAGAGTGGGCAACACCTCCACACTAGAAGGGTAAGTAATATCTGCAAGAATATCTAGAGTGGGCAACACCTCTGCACTAGGGCACCTCCTGAAAAAGTGGAGCCGAATAGTAGGAATTAGACTCGTTAAAAACCACATTCATAGGTACAATGGTGTGCCTAAAAGGAGGATGATAACACTTATAACCCTTCTGAGTAGTTGAATACTCGAGAAGAATGCAATGGAGACCATAGGGTTCCAGCTTATTCTTTGAGGCGTTGTTATTGTGAGAATTTCAAAGAAGAAAAGTATTTTTTTCTATTTCTTATTTTCTAATGATTGTTATAGCAAACATTACATATAAATAAAGTCTAGGATGGCTATACAATTGGGAGAAAATAAAAACAGGAAAGGAAAAGATCTCCTACTTCCTAATTCTGATGATCTAACTCTCAATTTTGAGCATTCAGAAATAAAAGTAAATGGAAATAAATGGAAACAAATTAAAATCATATCCAAAGATTTTCTCTAGATTCCCCGAGATCTCCTGATTCTTTGACACATCCCCTCAAGTTGGAATGTAAATATCTGTCATTCCCAACTTGCTGATGAGAGCCTCGAAGTTAGGCCTGAATAGTCCCTTCATAAGAATATCGGCTATTTGTTGTGTTGTTGGCACAAATGGCATACAAATAAATCCTGCATCAATCTTCTCCTTGATAAAGTGTCAATTTTAACTTGCTTAGTTCTGTCATGTTGAATTGGATTATATGCATTGTTAATTGCAACCTTGTTGTCACTGCACAACTTCATAGGCATTTTCACTGGCACTCGAAGTTCTTCTAGTACTTTTGTTAACTATAGCATGTCATAGACTTCATGGGCCATTGCTTGGTATTCTGCTTTTGCACTACTTCGTGCCATCACATTTTGCTTCTTACTTGAAGTCTATGTACAATATCTTGAAGTCGAGCTTCTGTCAGTAATTGACCCTGCCCAGCCTGCCTAGTCTGCATCCGTGTATGCTTCAATTTCTTGTTGAGTCGACTTTTTGACTAGCAAACCTTTTCCAGGTGTGCTCTTTAGGTATCTCATGATCCTATACGCAACCTCAAGATGTTTTTCATGGAGAGAATGCATAAATTGGCTTACCATACTCATAGCAAAGGCAATATCTGACCAAGTATGCGATAAATAGATCAATTTCCCCACGAGCTTTTGGTATCTTGATGTATCAACAGGAACCTCATCTTTGTCATCTCCAAGTTTTTGATTAGGATCTATTGGAGTTTTTGCCAGTCTACAACCACTCATTATAGTCTCCTTTAAAAGATCCAGGACATATTTCCTTTGTGAAACTGCTATTCCCTTTTTTAACTGAGCCACCTCCATTCTTAGGAAATACTTGAGTTCCCAAGTCCTTGATCTCAAATTCATAAGCCAAACATTTTTTCAACTTGTTCATCTCGGCAATATCATTCCCGGCGAGAATGATGTCGTCCTCACACTATCGGAATTGCAATCTTCCCATCACAAGAATGATTTAAAAACACAGTATGATCTGCTTGTCGTTGAACATCCCTTTGTTTTTTTATAGATTGAGTGAACTTCTCAAACCAGGCCCTCGGTGACTATTTCGGTCCATATGGTGACTTCTTCAATCTACAAACCTTTGATCCAAACCTTCTATCAAAGCCCGGAGGAATCCATGTAAACTTCTTCCTCCAAATCTCCATTTAGAAATGCATTCTTCGTATCTAGTTGTTGTAGAGGCCAGTCAGTGTTGGCTGCAAGTGATAGGAGCACTCTAATAGTGTTTAATTTTGCAACTGGAGTGAAGGACTCAAAGTAATCAATGCCATAAGTTTGGGTGAATCCTTTGCCAACTAACCGAGCATTATACCTGTTGAGAGAGAAAAAAACTGAAATGAATGCTTGGTTAGTTCAATGTGACCCCAAGCTATCTATTTATAATAAAGCCAAAAAGGCCAAGAATTACAATATTGCCCTTATTGCTACTATTCATAAAATAATAAAGAAAATAGACAAATATGCCCCTAACGTCTAAAGACTCAACACTCCCCCTCAAGTTGGAGCATAAATATCACACATGCCCAACTTGACTAAAATAGGATGAAATGATTTACTCCCTATTCCTTTAGTAAAGACATCAGCAAGTTGATCACCGGATTGAACAAAACGCATACAAATTAATCCACTCTCCAACTTCTCTTTGATGAAATGTCTGTCAATCTCCACATGTTTTGTACGGTCATGTTGTATAGGATTGTGAGCAATACTAATGGCTGCCTTATTATCACAAAATAACATCTTAGGAAGATGAACGGATACACCAAGATCTTCAAGTAATCCTTTGAGCCATAGCAACTCACAAACTCCCTGTGCCATCGCACGAAACTCTGCTTCGGCACTAGACCGAGCAACCACATTCTGCTTTTTGCTGCGCCAAGTCACAAGATTTTCTCCTAAGAAAGTACAATATCCAGAAATAGACTTTCGGTCAGGAGATCCAGCCCAATCAGCATTTGTATAAGCTTCAACCTTCAAGCCATCATGAGGAGATAAAAGAATCCCTTTCCCAGGAGCAGATTTTAAATACCGAAGGATTCGAAGAACAGCATTCATAAGAGTATGGATCATGCATAAACTGACTCTCCAGGCTTACAGCAAAAGCAATATCAGGTCGGGTGTGTGATAAATAAATCAACTTGCCCACTAACCGTTGATAACGACCTTTATCCACTAGATCACCATCTTTTTCTCGAAGACGAGTATTGGCCTCAATAGGTGTATCAGAGGGATGACATCCCAATAACCCCACTTCTGTCAAAAGATCAAGGACATACTTCCTTTAGGATAGAAAGATACCTTTTGAAGATCGAGCAATTTCAATCCCAAGAAAGTACCGAAGCTTTCCAAGATCTTTTATCTCGAACTCTTGTCCAAGAAACTTCTTCAACCGGTTGATCTCATCATTATCATTTCCTGTGACAACAATATCATCTACATAGACAACGAGAACAGTGATTTTAGTACTTGCTTTCTTCACAAACAAAGTGTGATCAGTATTGCTCTGTTTATACCCAATAGAGACCATAGCTCTCTGAAACCTACCAAACCAGGCTCGAGGTGATTGCTTTAAACCATAAAGTGCACGTTTCAACTTGCACACTTTACCTTGAGTTTTGTCACAGGAAAAACCTGGAGGAATCTCCATATACACTTCCTCTTCCAACTCTCCATGAAGAAAGGCATTTTTCACATCTAACTGCTGAAGATCCCATCCCTGGTTGACAGCACATGAAAGTAGCACTCGAACAGTATTCAACTTAGCAACAGGAGCGAAAGTTTCTTGATAGTCAATCCCAAAAGCCTGAGTAAATCCCTTTGCCACTAATCGTGCTTTATATCTGTCCACAGTATCATCCATCTTTTGTTTGACTACAAACACCCACTTACATCCTACCGGTTTTTTTCCAGGAGGAAGAACAACAAGATCTCACGTGCCATTTTTTTTCAAAGCATACATCTCTTCCACCATTGTTGTTTTCCACTTCTCATCTGCAAAAGCTTCCCGCCAATTTTGTGGGATAGAAACAAAAGATAGAGAAGACACAAAAGCACGATAAGAGCTAGACAACGAGTCATATGAGACAAACTGAGATATAGGGTGTTGAGTACAAGTTTAGTACCCTTTCGAAATGCAATAGGAAGATCAGAAGAGGAAGCCTTACCAAAGATAGTAGAATCCGGATCCGCAAATGATGATTGAATAGGCAATATATCAGTGGTCTTAACCTGCTTGTTGGTAGTGGGCTCGCTACGATGATATGTCTTCAATGTCTTACTACTATCAATAGTTTGCCTAATAGATGTGGGAATAGACTCCCCCTGAAGTGGTTGATTTGTTATCTCCCCCTGTGGCATTGTACTATTTTCTTCTTGTGTTGTATTGTTTTCCTCTTGGGAAGGAGGAGAAACATCAGAGACTATCAGAGGGTAAGTAGAAAAAGGGTAAGTAATATCCACAGGAGCATCTAGAGTGGGGAAAGGGAACACCTCTACACTAGGACACTCCCCCTGAAGAGGTGGAGCTGAATAATAGGAATTAGACTCGTGAAAAACCACATCCATAGATATAATGGTGCGCCTAGAAGAAGGATGATAACACTTATAACCCTTTTGAGTAGCTGAATATCCAAGAAAAATGCAGCGGAGACCACGGGGTTCCAGCGTACTCTTAGAGGCGGTGTTGCGGGCATAACAAACACAACCAAAAATTTTTGGGGTAAGAATAAAAGTCGATCCCTGCAAAACATCAATAGGTGTGCGAAAATCAAGAATTCTAGTAGGCATCCGATTTATTAAATAGGCAGCGGTTAAGATAGCATCACTCCAATATTAAGCTGGGACATGACGAGCACACATAAGAGACCTAGCGACCTCTAACAAATGTCGGTTTTTTCTTTCAGCAACACCATTTTGTGCTGGAGTATCAACACAACTGGTCTAATGAATAATGCCATGATCAAAGAGATATTGCTAAAATTGACCTTCTGTATATTCAGTGCCATTGTCACTGCGAAGAATTTTTAAAGTGGCATTAAACTGAGTCTGGACCATTTTGTGAAAATTTTGAAAACAATGAAAAATGTCACTCTTATGTTTCAACAAATAAACCAAAGTTGTACGAGAATGACAATCGATAAAAGTGACAAACCAGCGATGACCAGAAATAGAAGTATGTCGGGAAGGACCCCACACATCAGTATGAATCACATGAAAAGGGAAACGGCTTTTATTATTTGAAGATAGATATGTTGAACGAGTTTGTTTAGCTAAAACACAGGCTTCACAAAAAAACTCATTCTTATTACAAGCTGAAACGAGACTAGGAAATTTTTTTTCTAAAGTTCCTAAAGGAGGATGACCTAATCTGCAGTGCCACTGGTGGAGATCTATCAATGCTGAATTAGCTTGATAAGGCGTAGAAGACAAAGTAGAAGTAGAAACCCCACTACCCTCGAGCAGATAAAGACTACCATCCAATCTACCATATCCAATCTCCTTCTCCGTTACCAGATCCTGAAAAACACAGTAAGAAGGAAAGAAGGTTACTTTACCGTTTATATCTCGAGTCAAACTACTGTTAGAAAGGAGATTAGTAGAGAATGATGGGATATGTAAAACAGAAGATAATGGAAGAGTGGGAGAACAATTGATGGACCCTTTTCCAGCAATGGAAGAAAGGGTTTCATCAGCTACGCGCACTTTGTCTCTGCCGGAAATAGGAATATATTGCTGAAAGAGACTAGAAGAACCTGTCATGTGATCTGTAGGCCCTGTATCAATGGTCCATGGACTGGAAACAACAGATGTATTAAACCCCCCAAAGAAGATACCTGAAGTGGCTATGTTTGAAATAGAAGGATAAGACGAATTGGCAATTGTGGAGGAGGCAGCAACAGTAGAAGCTTTCAGTAGACGTCGAAGTGCTTGAAGTTCTTCCTGGGATAAACCGATATCAGTAGTAGGTGTAGTAGGAACAGTTTCAGTATGGTTTGCCTTGTTTTTTCCCTTTCTTTGAGCCCTTTGTGCCTCAAAATCTGCAGGTTTTCCATGTAACTTCTAGCAGGTAGCCTTTGTATGATACGGCTTATGACAATGTTCACACTTCACAACCTCCTTAGAGGTATCAGACCGGAAGGATGAACCAGATTTGGCAATAGTGCCAGTACTAGTTCGTAGAGCAGACCGATCAACAGTAGGGGGATGAAGCATTGCTGTCCTGCGGCTTTCTTCAAAGTGAACTAGGGCATAGGACTGTTCCATAGTAGGGAATGGAGACCGGCTAAGGACTTGAACACGTATCTGATCATATTCAATATTTAATCCTGCCAAGAAATCATAAACTCTGATCTTGTCCACATGCCTCTTGTAGGCAGCAACATCCGTATCATTGGTTGGATGATAATCGGCATAATGATCTAGCTCTTGCCACAAACTTTGAAGCTCAGCATAATATTGAGATATAGTCATCTCCTTCTGAGTGGTGTCATGAACCCTCTTTCGAAGTTCATACACCTGCGCATCATTCCCAAGTTGACCATAAGTATCCCTTGCAGCCGACCAAATCTGTGCCGCAGAATCAAGAAGCAAATATCCCTTTGCAATATGTGACTGCATTGAGTTAAGCAAGAAAGACATTATCAAAGCGTCGTTCGAGATCCACTTTTCCTGAGTAGTACCTGAGGTAGCTGGCCTCGCAGAAGTGCCGTTGATATGTCCCGTAAGCCCTCGGCCTGCGATGGTCAAGAATGCCAATCGAGACCATATCAAATAATTTGTACCGTCAAGCTTCACAGGCATCGCAGCAAAATTAATATAATCTATACGGCCATCCCCTGGAGGTCTAGAGCTCACAGTTGAATCCTCAGACGACATTATGTCTCAAAATTCGACTCGAAGAGTGTAAATGGAGAAATCAAACCACCAAAAGTTGCCAAAAAAGGCCAAAATTTTGATGGAAGCCTTCGATAATAGGTTGAAGTTGTCCTCCAAGAGAAAAACCAAATCAGATCAAGGGAAGGAAAAAATCGAATTTTTCCAGGGTTTTGAAAACTTGAAAACAATTTCGATAATTCTGATTTTTTCCCAAAGAATCTGAAAAAAATATATGGTGGTCCACGAACTGCAGTACTTTGGTCTTCAAACACGAGAGGATAGTCCGGCGGCAAGGCACAAAACAATCTCAAACAAGAAAACCCAAAAAATCGCAGAAGAGGTTGAACCACCTATCGCAGATTGCAAAGAAGCTTTAATTTATCTCATAGAGGTGAGGTTTAGGGCAGACACTAGATTCAAAGAATCGCCTCATTAGTGCTGCCCTATGCTGTGAAAGAAAGCAAAGACGAAGGTGGGAAGGAACTGCGGTGGGGTGAGAGGAGAGAGAGAGAGAGAAGAACGTAGAAGAAACTAGGGTTAGGGTTAGGGTTTCAATTCAGCCCTAGCTCTGATACCATGTTGAGAGAGAAAAAAACTGAACTGAATGCTTGGTTAGGTCAATGTGACCCCAAGCTATCTATTTATAATAAAGCCAAAAAGGCCAAGAATTACAATATTGCCCTTATTGTTACTATTCATAAAATAATAAAGAAAATAGACAAATATGCCCTTATCGCTAAAGACTCTCAACAATACCTTTGAAGGGTATCATTAGCTCTATGCTTGGTTGTGAATACCCACTAGCATACAACTGTGGACTTTTCCTTGTGTAGATTCACCATATCCCACATTCCATTTTTTATTTTCTAGAGCTTTTATCTCCTCAAGAATTGCTTCCTTCCACTTAGGAACTTCTAGAGCATCTTGCACAATTTTTGGGATCTCCACACAAGACAAGGTTGAGGTAAAGGCACGAAAATTGGGTGAGAGGTTTTTGTAAGACATATAATGAGACATAGGATTTTTGGTACAAGACCTAACTCCTTTCCGGACAGCAATAGGTACGTCAAGTTCTTCTGTAGACTCTTTTTTTTTTTTTTGGCCGAGATCCGTTTGGACAAATTGAGTTGGAACGTTTCCTGATGATTGTATGGAGTTGTGGTCATGCCCTGGCTCGGACTCATGTAAAGAGTGTCTAATTTTTTTTTATTGATAAATATATGTACACAATAAACCCTGGATAACCCAAAAGACCATTTTACCCATTTTATATTCTACCATCAATGATCCATGGGCTGGAAACAACATTTATACTAAACCCCCCCAAAGAAGATAACTGAAGTGGCTAGGCCTGAAGCAAAAGGAGAAGATGAATTGGCAACCGTAGAGACAACATATATACTAAACCCCCCAAAGAAGATAACTGAAGTGGCTAGGCTTGAAGCAAAAGGAGAAGATGAATTGGCAATCGTAGAGGAGGCAGCAGTACCAGAAGCTTTTAGTAGATGTCAAAATGCTTGAAGTTCTTCCCGAGATAAATTGATATCAGTTGTAGGTGTAGCAGGAATGGTTTCAATATGGTTTGGCTTGTTTTTGCCTTTATTTGTATCCCTTTTGCCTCAAAATCCGCAGGTTTTCCATGTGACTTCCAACATGTAGCCTTAGTATGATATGACCTATGACAATATTCACGCTTCACAACCTCCTTGGAGGTATCATCATATCGAAAGGGCGGATCAGATTTGGCAATAGTGCCACACTGGTTTGTAGAGTAGATCGATAAATAGTAGAGGGATGGAGCATTTCTGTCCGACGGTTTTCTTTAGAGTGAACTAGGGCATAAGGATGTTCTAGAGTAGGGAATGCAAACCGAGGATTTGAACATGTATATGATCATATTCAATGTTTAATCGTGCAAAAAAATCATAAACTCTGATCGTTGCGCACATGCCTCTTGTAGGCAGCATTGGTTGGTGATAATTGGCATAATAATCTTTCTCTTGCCGCAAAATCCGAAGCTCAGCATAATATTGAGATATAGTCATCTCCTTCTGAGTGGTGTCATGAAACTTTTCCCGAAGCTGACACAATTTGTGCATCGTTCCCAATTTGACCATAAGTATCCCTTGCAACCAACCAAATCTATGCTGCTGTATTAGGAAGTAAATATGCTTTTACAATATGTGGCTGCAGCAAGTTAAGCAAAAAGGACATTATCAAAGAGTCATTCAAGATCCACTTGTCCCGAGTAGTACAAAATGTAGTCAGCATCATAGAATTGCCGTTGATATGTTCTATAAGCCCACTGCCTGCAATGGTCAAGAATGCAGATTGCGACTAGATGAAATAATTTGTGCCGTCGAGCTTCACAAGGATCGTAGAAAAAGTAATTTAATTTGTACGGCCATCTCCTGTAGGTGTAGAGCTCACAATTGTATTCTTAGACATTGTGTCTTAGAAATCGACTTGAAAAGTGTGAAACGAACAATAGAACCACCAAATACTTGCTAGAGAAGGCCAAACATTGGAGCGAAGTCCTCTGGTAGTAGGCTGAAGTTGTCCTCCAAAAATCAGCCAAATCAGATCTAGTGAAGGCACAAAAATCGGTTTCTTGTAGGTTTTTGTAAACCTTAAAAAAATTTCACTAATTCTTATATTTCCCAAAGAATCTGGAAAAAAAAAAATATATCACGGTCCACGAACTGCAGTAATTTGGTCTTCACACATGAGAGAATTGTAGGCCAATAGCAAGGTAGACACAATCTCAAACAAGAAGATCCAAAAAATTGCAGAAGAGGTTGAACCACCTGTCGTAGACTGCAAAGAAGCTTTAATTTATCTCATAATGGTGAGGTTTATGGCAGACACTCGATTCAAAGAATCACCTTGTTGGTGCTGCCTTACACTGTAAAAGAGAGCAAAGAAGAAGGTGAGAAGGGGTTGTGGTGGGAGAGGGTGAAGGTGAGGAGAGAAAGAGAAAAGACCGCTTGCTTAGAGAATGGGGTTAGGGTTCCCATCAGCCCTTTCTCTGATATCATGTTGAGAGAGAAAAAACTAAATTGAATGCTTGGTTAGGTCAATATGACCCCAAGCTATCTATTAGTAATAGAGCCAAAAGGACAAGAGGACAAAAAGAACAGTGTTGCTCTTATTGCTGCCGTTCATAAAACAATAAAGAAAATGCACAAATATGCCCCCATTGGCTAAATACTCTCAACAACAGGGAATCTTGGGGCCCATAATACCCCTTATTTGCATGATACAAAATCTACAGTGTTTCCCTTTACTAGTTTATGTAGTTCTTCAAAAGTCAAAGCAAAATTTACTGGATTTGTGTCTTGTGATTTCTAGAAAAATTGTTTTTCTTAAAAAAAAATTGCTATTGGCTATCTTTGGTTTTCCTTTTCACTCTTTTGGCCGTGATCATTTTTCTGCAGGTATTGTACCATCTTGGCAAAGCGTGGGATATGCGTTGGAGAACCTTCTCTTCCAATCAATTGAAATTGTATCCATGGAAGCAAAAAGTATTTTCTGAATCTTCAACTCCTACAATGAACCAGGTAATTACTTGGCTTTCATCTGCTTAGGATGCTCTCCAATGAGTATAGTGGTGATCAAGCCTGAGAGCTTCCGTGTTAACTGATGTGATTGTTTCATTGATGCTTCTATTCACTTCAGAACAGTGTTTCGGCTGATGATTGAGGTGCAGAACGTTGGTCGACTTGTATATCTGATGGAACTTTTCCATTTGCTTAATGTGATCAATATTTTGCAGTCTTTTGCGGAGTGAACATCCAATTTATGAAAACCTCTGAACAGCTTTAGGCTGATACAAGGATTTGTAGTTAGTGTACTCAAGTAATAATGGCTCATTAGCTGATATGATCTATAGAAACTATATTACCAAAGCTATGATTCAACCTCTTCTTGCTTTGGAAGGGTCAACCGAGATATTACTATGTGGATCAACTATATGAACACTTCTTTTTAGGTCTTCTATAAGACCTAAAACTTCCACAGTTAATATTTTCTTATCATCTCCGTCGACATCTTTTTAGGTCTTCTCTTGCCCTTTTTAATCTAAGTCTCTATTCTATGAGCTCCTAATGAATTTCCCGTATCTAAAGAACATTGGAAAACAGTTCTGGGCATAATTTTTTTTCCTTTTTAGTCAACATTCAAAACCTATTTCATCAGACTGTTAGTATGCTTGACATAACTGTTCAGTTTTTCCTTGTGGAGTGCAAGCCTTTTACACTATGTCCAGTCAAACCTAGTTGAGAGCTCGAACTAATGTAGCCAGTTGCCCATTTATGCAATGGTGTTGTCATTTGATGATAAACCTCGCCGCTATACCTGACAGTTCTAGTCTTTCCCTAGTATATGCCTGTAGTTATTCTCTCTCTGTCTAAAGCTTTTGAAAGCAGACTACTATCTCAACATTTACTACTATTATATGTTAGCTTGTAAGTGTTTCTCTAATTTCTATCGGGCCTAATGATCTATTCCATTTGACTTCAATTTAGATGGTTTGGCTGAATTCTGATTGGGAATGGATTGTGAAACGAACGGAGCTGCACATGAATCTTTTAGAGCCTTTCATTGCCTTCAGAGGAGTTTTGCTCAATATTTTGAGTTGCAAGGACTGCATGGTGCAACATCTTTTGCAGTCTGCCTCCACCCTTCGGAAGGTATAATTCAAAGTGCCTAGTTTCACTTAATAAGTCAAATGCCTATGCATTTCTTAATGTAGTTTCCTTTACATGCCTTTCCACAGGGTTCTAGGTTTTCTCAAGCAGCTGCATCTTTACATGAGTTTAAGTACCTTGTGGTTGGGAGTGGTGAGCCAGGCTCTACATTTTGTTGGACTGGAATGGTAAGATTGTTTGGTTTAGTTGAGATTTGCATGCACGAAATTGCAAATGGACATGCTGATATGAACTTTGACTGTGCTGCCTTTTTCTGTCGTTGGTTCATCTCCTTGTAACATTTGTTTCATCTAAGAGATAGATCTTCTCCTTGCAGTTTGTGATATGATTTTGTTAGTGTATCTCATGCTCTATAAATTGAGCCATCTTATTAACTCTTTCATTAAGTTATTGACTAAAGATGTAGCCTCAAGAGTATTTCTCTCTCCCTCTCTCTTGAAGATCTTAGAATAATTACAACTGGGAATTACTTGTGGTTGCTTATATATGGTTTTACGCCTAATAGAATTCTTATAAATGTAGAAATGTGGGAAAATTTCATTACAAGTGTTAAAGTTGAGTGCACAATGATCTCCCCTAAAAGCTTAAGCGGTCAGATAGTTGCACAGAATGTTTTTTACAGAATAAAAAAGGGAATACCATAAATGAGCGAAAGGGAATTTGTGAATCAAACTTGGGACTTTAGAGAAAAACGCTGAATATAGTTCGTATCTTAACACTTCAATTTGCTGTATATGCAGCTGGAAGAAGCAAAGCTTCTGCGTGCTCAGGGTCAGAATGAGATGGCCATAAGCCTTGCCAAATATATTTCAGAAAATTTCCCTCTAGATGAAAATGCTTCAGACGTATATCGCTTGATTGGAAAGTGGCTGGCAGAAACCAGATCTAGCAAGTAATCTTCCGCATTTATAATTGAAACTTAGTTTGCTTTCAGTTAGAACTTTCAGGAATTCCTACTTTTCTGTGAAATGCAGCTCGAGAACTATTTTGGAGAAATACCTGAAACCTGCAGTTTCACTAGCTGCTGATCGTAAAAGTACAGATAAGAAATCCATAGAAAGACAAGGCCAGACCCATTTTCATCTTGCACACTATGCAGATGCTCTTTTTAGGAGTTATGAGGAGAGACTTACCTCAAATGAATGGCAAGCAGCGATGCGGCTAAGGAAACACAAGGTAACTCTTTGGAGCTTGAACTCTTGGGGCTAATTGATGGTTGTTATGACAGTTGTATTTGCATGTTCATTGTGCAGACCTGGGAATTAGAAGCACTTGTAAGGAGACTGAAGAATTCAACGAAGGCAAGTCCAAGTACTCAATTAATCAATGACCTTCCTTTGGTAGTTCGACGCAACAGTTTCTACACACCAGGAACTGATATTCATTTTTCTGCTATAAAAATTCTGATAGACAGTGCTCTATTCCATATTTAGGGGGAGAAGACAGACTACTTGGTGAAAATACAAGAGTTGCAAAGGCAGCTTGCAATGGATAAGGAAGAAGCCGAGAAATTACAGGTGTCTGTAAAATAGTGCTTTACCTTTCCTTATGCAGAGATGCTGCTGTGTTGTCTTTGAAGCTTTGACCGTCCCTCTCCATCAGCTATTGCATTTTATTTTCTTTTACCAAATTAATAAACATAGAGGGCTAGCATTAGTGTAGTAGCAAAACGTCACTCCATTGTGGCCCAAGGTCACTGGTTGAAATTATGGAAACACCCTCTTTGGTAAACCAGAGTTAAAGGCTGTATAAATCAACCCCTGCCAGTGCATGGAGCCTTGTGCCTCAGGATGCCCTGTTTTTTACCATGTTGATATTTGTACTCAAGATGCTCCTAGAGGGACTGTTAGAATATCTAAATATTGAACCCTGCATTGATCTAAAGCCATTAGAGATGTTGGCAGTGGTCCCATGAAATTTCACATAGTAAGAAGGATGTGTTGAGTGCAAATCTTTCTAGGCCTTTTGCCTGCATTAGTTTTAGGCTAAAGTCTAGCCTACATGTTGGGGTAATATTAGAATATATTAATATTAAATCACGCCTTCATGTAATAGTTATGCTTTTAGAGCTGTTGGTACTAGTCTCAGAGAATTTCATTGGTGTGTCATTTTCGTGTAGTGGAGAACTTGTGGAATATGCTCTCAATTGTACTCATTAAGATATTTAGGGATCTGTGACTTCAGCATTGCAAATAGAGATCTGACTGATGCAATTATTCTCTAAATTTAAGCGTGGGCTTTGCTTAAACATCTTTGTACGTAGCACCCAACCTCATTTTTCATTTGCTTAAGGTGTAACCTGTTTAATGTTAGTCCAAGATTACTTAATTGCTTTTCAACCTATCAGGATGACAGAAACAACTTTCTCAACCTGGCTTTGGAGGGATACAAGCGTTGTTTGGTCATAGCCGACAAATATGATGTGAGGGTGGTAAGTATCTTTTGATTTAGGGTGTTTCAGAAATTTGTTATGCGGTGCTTCCAAAAAACTAGAATTATGAATTTTGGACTGTGTCGCTTGGATAAATACTTTTTCCTCTGAGAGTTGACCCGCTTTTTTTATTGTTTCAATAATCTAAGTGCATGTGATTTGAAGAACTGTAATTTGTAAATTGCATTTACATGAATTTTACATTTTTGCTAGGTTTAGAGAGTCTATAGTACTGCCTTGAAATGTTAGTGGAGACTGAGTGTCCTCCACTTGATCTGGGAATTTTATTCTCTCTTTTGAAGAAACTGACCTATGTGCTTCCAGGTGTTCCGTCTGGTTTCCTTGTGGTTCAGTCTCTCTTCCAGACAAAATATCGTTAATAGCATGCTTAGCACAATTGAGGAGGTATGGCTAAGCTATTGGATTAGTTTCCAAATCATATTATGACTTATATTTTATTACCAAAATTAGTCTATCCTTTGGTCATTATTTAAAAATTAGTCCATCGGTTTGTCATTATTTTCAATATATTCCTTTTGCTAATGTGTTTGCAGGTTCAATCTTACAAATTTGTACCACTAGTTTACCAAATTGCTTCTAGAATGGGAAGTTCAAAGGATACTCAAGGACCTCATGTCTTTCAGGTTATTAAAGAATGTAATACTGTAGATCTTGTAAAGATGCTCTGTTGATTTAAAAAAATAATAATTTCCGATTGCAGGTTGCTTTGATCTCTCTTGTCAAGAAGATGGCCATGGACCATCCATATCATACTGTCTTTCAGGTAATCAGGTTCACAAATAGTTGGCATTACATGCTAGCAAGGGTTTACTTGTTATACAAGAGTATGCAAAATCTCTCTTTGACATTGATACTCACCTTTATCAATCAAGTACTTGATGTACCAATATCTTTGTATTGGTAATACGCGTATCTCGAGAAAGATGTAAGGCAATCAGCAATTAAGCAGACTGTATGGACAGAAAATAGAAGTTGAAAATTTTCAACTCCCATTATCTATCGCGTGATAATGCTGCCTTAATGACTTCATGTGAGCTTTTCAGCATCCAGAATGAGATCCTTACATGGTGCAAGAAGGCTGAGAAAAATGTAAGTTAAAAGATGATATTAGGAATTCACCTGGGAAATCTGCTATGCAATCATTTAGGTTAAATATGAAAATACGGATGGGTTTAACATGAAAAATGGCTTTATCTTACATTTCGTCTCTGTGGACCGAGGAGAAAGGAGGGTAGTACCTTTAATGCGCACGATAGCAAATATAATTGTTAGAAAGCCCAATCTTAAAGCTTAAGCTATTAGGAGGAGGGTGACAAAATGTATATCAGACCCAAACAAATCCATGGACAGGTGATGTGGGATACATTAACTAAACCTTCGCTTTCAAATCGGATGAAAAAGAACACAAATCCCCTACTCAGACTAGGCCAAGAAGGACATGGGACTTACGGTTAAACACATCCCATGGACAAACAATATAAAATGCTTTTAAGAGTGATATTGGTCATTTCCGGAAATCCTATGTATGTAGAATTTTTAATCTATCCATGATGCAGTCTTCTTGTTTCATTCTCCCCTTGCTTCAACTTGTTTACTCTTTGTCTAGCTTCTAGCTCTGGCCAATGGTGACCGAATCAAGGACAAACAGCGCAGTAGAAACTCATTTGTAGTGGATATGGATAAGAAGCTCGCGGCAGAAAACCTCTTAGAGGAGTTGTCAGCACATCACGGAGCTATCATCAGAGAGGTAACTGGATTACTGTTCAATAATTTTATTTTTATCTGTATTGGCCACTCCAGTGCGAGTTATTGATGAGATATGTTTTTGTCCGCAGATGAAACAAATGGTGGAGATCTACATCAAACTTGCAGAACTGGAAACAAGGAGAGAGGTTTATCATATGTTTTGAAATGCATAAATTTTTACATCTCTTTATATCTTTGAAAATGAAAACGTTAATTCATTGTGTAATTTGAATGTATGTACGACATCACTGGAACTACTAATATGTGGTATTTACAGGACACCAACAAGAAAATATCCCTACCACGAGAAATCCGGAGTCTTAGAGAGCTAGAGCTTGTAAGTCATTCTATATTATTTTCCTATTAATAAATGTATCATGATAAGCCATGTGTGTACATTTTAGCGGCTCCATTTATATCATAGAAGTTCGTGATTTCTCTATGTTCTTTCGTAAACATCCGCTTTTTTCGGAACAATATTTACCTTTCATGCATGATTGACTTTTAGGTGCCAGTTGTGACAGCTACCTTTCCGATTGACCGAAGTTGTCAGTATAAGGAGGGCTCCTTCCCGTATTTCAAGGGATTAGAAGATACCATCACGTTTGTCATCATCATTTGAAAAATTTAATACTCGTCCTTCAACCCAATGTCCCCAAAGATATATGTTGAATTGCTCGTGCTACTTAATGCCGGCTTTGACTTTCCTCTTTGTGATGTATAGGGTAATGAATGGAATAAATGCTCCAAAAGTTGTTGAATGCTTTGGTTCTGATGGTCACAAATATCGGCAGCTAGCAAAATCTGGAAATGATGATTTAAGACAAGATGCTGTGAGATTTTTAAGCCCCTCTGTATTCTACATAAGAGGCTGCTGATAGTTTGCTTACAGCTTTCAACTTTTGTGGTGTCTTCTTTTTAAGCATATGATGGTTCTTGCTAAACAGAGTTCCGTTTTGTAAAGAGGTCTTTGATGTTTGCGTTGATTTAGATGATTCTTCTGGCTGTGGCGTAGCTTTTAAATTTTTTTATATGTTAAATGCCAATATAAAATCCATCAATGCTGAAGTGAGAAGATAAGGACTAGACCTCACCCCAGTTTGACTCTTCTCTATAGAAGAGTCAAATATTTTCTTAGCACAGAATGATCACAGATTTCCCTAGAAAAGTCTATGCTACTATTTCATGCCGAAATATATCAAAGGCCTGGCCATCTTGGTATATTGTTTTTATATCATTCTTCAGTAATTTCAGAGTGAATAGTACTCTTTAGATTCATTTTTTTCTCACTATAGTACAAGCTGCCATGCCTTCTTTTTTTAAAAGAGTACACAGACATCAGTAGACATCTACTTCGGCAATGATTGTTGTTGTTTCTGGTGCACAAAGAATTTTTTTTTTTTGTTCTCCTTTGGGCATGAATGGAAGTTTCTGTTTCATCAACATATTCCAAAATTTGCAATTTTCAAGGGTATTTTCAGAGCAGATTATTGCTTCTAGCTCTGCAAGTAATGGTACTTTGATCCTTATGCTGAAGACAGATTTTGCCAATCCTTTGCAGGTGATGGAACAATTTTTTGGTTTAGTGAACACTTTTTTGCATAATCACCGAGATACACGAAAGAGAAGATTAGGTGTACGAACCTACAAGGTACCTTCCCACTCAAATGTTAGCATGTAATCACAATCCTATAAAATGGTTTTCTCGTTGACAATATAAGAGTATCATTTATTAACTGTATCCTATTGGTCAATTTATATCTGGTGACAGTTTCTTTCTCATATAAGAGTATAATAGTGATAAACTCTTGTTATCACAACTAGACAAGCTTTAGATCTTCCACTCATTTCGAGATTATATACTTGTAGCCTTCATTCGCTTGCCTGTGAGCTTCCCTCCTTTTTGAAGAGTTTTGGTAAACTCTGATTGCTGCCCAAATGCATTGTTAAATAGTACTAATATCATAGAGTTTCACAGTAGTCTCTTCATGCTTAAGTCAGTCTTACAGGTGGATTGATCTCTACTGGTGGTTACCCAGAATTCCACCCTCTGCATCCATGAACAGCTTAACTCAATCCTTAATGATTGAATCTGATGTGCTTGTGTGGTGCCTTATGGTCCATCTCTCCCCTCCTTTCTACTAAGGAGACAATCTTCAAACGGATGCACTGCATTTTGTGTTCCTCATCATGCAATGTACAGCTTTTATTTTCTGCTGAACGCATCTGAGTATGCTTGTTTCACAAATAATCATCCCTAGTTACTCTCCAAAACAGCATTGGATGCCTCTCCTGGGTGAAAGTCTTCCAAATGAGTTGCCCTACGCTAGCGTTTTATGTTTCCACCTCAGATGCAGAGGCTAGGTAGGAAGCAGACTAATTAATATTTACAACAAATACCTTTCTGTAATATGTTTCTCATGGTAATCATGCTTCCATCGATTTTAGTACTCTCAATTTGGACTGAGCTTGATGAATTTCTAGAGCTCCTGTTTATATATGATCCTAGATAGCATCATTAGAGCAAAGGGTTTCTGATTTATTTGTCTGTTCTTTGTTGTATATATCTTACTTGAATGGCATGTTCTAACTATGGTAGATTTAATACTGGTTTTCTTCTGAATAGGTCATCCCTTTTACTCCTAGTGCGGGTGTGCTTGAATGGGTTAATGGCACTCTTCCTCTAGGTGACTACCTTATCGGAAGGTCAGCATAAATAAAAGATGCGGTCTCTTAGTAAGTTGACTTCTATTGTTATCTGAATCTTTATATAGATAATGTTGTCAAATCTAATTTCAGCATGAGAAATGGAGGTGCACATGGTCAGTACGGGAGAGGAGATTGGCCATTTCTAAAATGCCGAGAGCACATGGCTAATGTAAGTGTCATAACTTTTGGCAAGTTATTAACACATAGTCAGTGAAGCATGCTGTAATTTATAATGATGAGTTGGAGTTGCTTGATTGACAAATTTTGACTAATTCATTGAGTGTCGAGGGATGTAATTTAACTATCTGAATCAGTAATACAAAAGGGGTCCAAAAGAGATAGATGCTAAAGTTAAAACTAGGAATATTAGCCCAGCTGCTTTCCTTTTGATAAGTGTCCGATAAGTGACTATTTTCCCTTTCTTTTAGTGAATAACGATTGGATTTGTCTGTGTATTAATAGGGAAAGGACAAGCGCAAAGCATTCCAAGAAGTCTGCAAGAACTTCAGGTTACTGTCTCTGCTTGGAGATAAAAATGTGTAATTTAGTGAAGATCAAAGCTACCTTGAACTCATATTTGACACTTGACACAGGCCAGTCATGCATCACTTTTTCCTGGAGAGATACTCATTGCCAGCCGATTGGTTTGAGAGAAGGCTTGCTTACACAAGAAGCGTGGCTACTAGTTCAATGGTTCTTCTATATATATACTTCTTCTGATATTGCTTGTGGAAAACATACCTTTTTTTCTTTATGTTGTTTTAGCACATTGTTGCGTTATATTCATCCAAGACATCGTTGCTGATATAAGGATTACCTTAAGTCTTAAGCTTGATGCCACAGAGCAGATGGCATGATGAGAAAGAAACTGAAAGGTTTTAGTGTTAGAAAGTTTATCTCAAAAGCTTAAGTTGATAGGTGGAAGGTGATTACATAAATATAAAGCTAAATGAAGCCCATAGACTAGTGATATGGAAAACCTTGACATCCCCTATATATGTGCAAACAGGATTGATAACGGCATATGGAATTGGTGCAACAGGCGCCTCAGACGCCAAAATAATGCAGGATGGAACCTGACTTTGATATCATGTTAGGAAGTCTAACTTAAAAGCTTAAGGCTAAGTGATGCTACATGAATATAAGGTCCTTTGAAATCATATAGATAGGCGATGTGGAGTACTTTAACATTTAGGAGCTTAATTTCCCATTAGTGTCAATTTGACCTAGGCAGAAATTTATCTTTAGAAACTTCAGATAGAAATGTGAGCTGATGATGAGTGCACACATTCCATAGAAGTTAACATAAGATTTTACTCTGATTCTGACATTTATGCCAGTCCTTGTTAACCTTCTCTATGGAAATTCTTTTACTTAATTGTTTCTTACTCAGGTTGGCTATATAGTCGGTCTAGGAGATCGACATTCCACGAACATTCTAATTGATCAGGCCACTGCAGAGGTTGTTCACATCGACCTTGGTGTTGCCTTTGAGCAAGGCTTGATGCTGAAGACCCCAGAGCGGGTTCGTTAGTTATAAAGCTTTCAATATTTTGCCTTCCTCTTGGAAGAATTTCTGCAAGAAAAAACTATTTTGAAAATGTTAAAGAGAAATTCGTTAAAAGGGTACAATGGGGTACTACTTCCCTAGGAAGTAATTGCAGGGTAGAGTGCAATTATAATAACTAAAATTCCACTCAGCAGTCTTGTTAATTGAATTCTGCAGGTCCCTTTCAGGCTAACAAGAGACATCATTGATGGTATGGGAGTTACGGGAGTAGAGGGGGTGTTTAGAAGATGTTGTGAAGAGACTATTTCTGTGATGAGGACAAATAAAGAAGCTCTGCTCACGATTGTTGAAGTAGGTCTAGCTTTCACATATTGTCTCGAGAAATTGGTTGAAGTTTTGTGTTTCCTTATGAAGACTGAAGGACAATCTTTTGCAGGTTTTCATCCATGATCCACTTTATAAATGGGCTTTGTCTCCATTGAAGGCTTTGCAGCGTCAAAAGGTATTTTCAAGTGTTGAGCACATTTATCTAGAATATTGCTACGAAATTGAAAACTTGGTTCCCTTTGTCCTATTCTTCAATGGTTAAAGCCACGGGTGGATGGTCAACTTTGCCCTATGGGACTTATTCTAGAATTCATAGAAGAGATTTGAGAGTTGCCAAAACTGTGCTGCCTAATGGCGATAGATTGTCTGTCAAGGGAAAATTTGGAAAGCTTAAAGACCCATGTTGGCATATTTGACATGAGTATTTGTTCGAGTATCCCACAAAGGAAACATGACGTTATTGAAGTCAATGAATGTCGTCTACATTCGATTGTTTTTGCCGTTTACTTTATCTGTGATGTAATAGAGATTTGCATGCTAAGTATTGATCTTGACTTGACAGGAAACATATGATGACCTGGAGACATGCTTTGAAGACTCTCAAGATGAATATGAAGGGAATATGGATGCTACAAGGGCCCTGATGCGTGTCAAGCAAAAGCTGGATGGATATGAGGAGGGAGAAAGGAGAAGCGTGCATGGTCAGGTAATCCCCCCTTTTCCATTCCCAGTGGTCCACCATTCAATTGTGACCCTGAGCATGGTCTCTCAGGCTCATCTTTAAATAACCAATGTCATCTAACTTAAGAAAGACATTTCTCTGCTAAGCATTCTCCCCTAACTGTTTACCAAGTTTGCTTTTCTAGCTCACATGCAAAGCCGGTTTTTAGATGCATTTAAGTGATCCTAGAAATGAATTTTATAGCAACTCTAGTGGTAAACAAATTGTTTGGTGTTAAGGCTCATGAGAGACCTTGCAGTGCTTTAGAGTATAATAATTTTTTATTGTGATATTCTTCTAGGTCCAACAACTCATACAGGATGCCATTGATCCCGACCGTCTGTGTCAACTGTTTCCTGGATGGGGAGCCTGGTTGTGACGCGAACACAACTCTACCTCCAGACTTCTGAAGGCACCCAACACCCAGTCATCCTGTATGTTATTCTTATTGGTTGAGTCATGTATTGGGTGAAGCGGGTGTTTGTAAGAACGAGTAAAGGATCCCGGTCATTTCATTTCCAACTTATTTTTGGGTGCGCTTCCTAATTCGGGCTCATTCAATGGTACGGTACGCTAGCTCTGATATAACGAGCCTGAAAGCCAGCATCCGCATCTATAGTTCTCAATGTCACATTACGTGGCGTAGGTGGTGGCTCGTTTTTGTGTTGCGCTTGCGATGCATGTTTGTTTACTTTTTCCATTATCTGTTGTCAATTTTCATCAAAATTACGTGGCAGGAAACAATGGGAGAGTTAGGGTCAGCTATCTTGGGCACGGAGAGAGACACTCTTCCTACAAGCTTGCAGTGTGAAAACTTTCTCGCTAAGAAATGAAAGTCAAATAGCACGCGGTCTGGTCGGTACAGAGTACCCACCTCCCCGTTGGGTCAACCCCTTTTTCACCTAAACTAAAGTTGGACATCATCGGTCCGTCCAAAACAAAGTTTCGATCGCATAGTTATGTCGTTGCCTTTTTGGTTTAATTGCTCACGGATGCCTATTTCAAATAACCATCTCTATAACCACTTGTAGAGATGGCTAAGCCCGCGTGTTGCTTTTGTATGTAGCGGGTAATGTGAACGAAGTACAAGCACTCGTGTCTCAAATGAAAAAAAGAAGACAAGCGATGCCTTTTTCGAAGTCACGCATGGGGTCCAGCTCCATGACCGACCACCACCAACTCATTAATAGATACTGCAACTGCAAGAACTCCTCCTCCCTGTATAAATTGCGTCTGCCTCGTGAACTCTTAACCGCTTTCTCTTTCTCTTTCGCTCTGATTTCAAGTTTAGGCATCCCTTATGATGCAAAATTTACCTACTGCTTCTCAAATGCAAGCATCGGCATTGCTAGCTCTCTGTCCGAGGTTTGGTAGCTATTGTTCGAGCAAGATAGCGGAGATTGCTTCTAGGATCATGGAAGCGATGGCTGTGGATAACTCGCTCCACCGAGAACTTGCCAGAGAACAGCCGGAACAAGAAGAGCCAGCCATTGAGCGATACAAAGAGGGTGAAGCACGCATTTTCGAGTTCACATTTGTCAGTGGGTGTTCAGAGTTGCCTGCTTTGGTAGCAGCTGATGATATCTTCCACAATGGTCGGATGAGGCTTCTGTGCCCTGTCGCCCATGAAGCTCTGCTGTCAAATACGGTGATCGGAAACCAGGATGAGGATGGCCTTAACATGAGGAACTCGAGGAAAAGGCCTTCGCGGATGCCCCTTAAGAAGCTCATGAGCGAAGAACGAGACTCCTGTTCTGCATTGTCGCGACCCTCTAAAAATATTTTTATTAATTCTAGGGGTTAACGGATTATTAGGTTAATTAGATTTGACTAACCTAATGCGGACCCTCCCAAGCCCTACCGAATCGCAACTTTGGTTTTTGTTTAAATGATTTTGAAATTTGGAGTCGCCACTAATCGTTCTTGGTAGGTCGATTAGAAACCTAAATAAATTAGCGGGAGAACTAATTTATTCCTGCGAACCAGAGATTATGAGCTCGGGGACTTGGTTACACTAGTTAATTAAAACTAATGCCCTTTCGGTACCTTAATTTCATGGATATCCTAATCCGGCAACTCAGGCTTGGTTTATTCCTAAAGCTCTAGTAGGGTATTCTCTTTTGTGTTTTCACTTTTTAAATAGGATGCATGGATGGTATATATTTTTATTTGTTATATTTTTTTAAGTGTTAAAGATTCCCTGAAGCCGAAAGAGGGAGTGTGTTAACGACTTCTGTGCAGTATTACGACCTACTCATCTTTTGGGTCTGATGATTCAAAAATTAAATTATAGGAAGTACATGACAGTGAATAAACACCTCCAATGGGAGGCCTAGCATTGGCTTGGCTCTTCCCTTTGGGATTTAAGGTACAGGTATTTAAGTTGCAAGTATTTAAACTACTGTAAGTAAAAACCTCCAATGGGAGGCTAAGCATTGGCTTGGCTCTTCCCTTTGGGATTTAAGGTACAGGTATTTAAGTTGCAGGTATTTAACTACTGTAAGTAAAAACCTCCAATGGGAGGCTAAGCATTGGCTTGGCTCTTCCCTTTGTGATTTAAGGTACAGGTATTTAAGTTGCAGGTATTTAACTACTGTAAGTAAAAACCTCCAATGGGAGGCTAAGCATTGGCTTGGCTCTTCCCTTTGGGATTTAAGGTACAGGTATTTAAGTTGCAGGTATTTAACTACTGTAAGTAAAAACCTCCAATGGGAGGCTAAGCATTGGCTTGGCTCTTCCCTTTGGGATTTAAGGTGCAGGTATTTAACAACTGTAAGTAAAAACCTCCAATGGGAGGCTAAGCATTGGCTTGGCTCTTCCCTTTGTGATTTAAGGTGCAGGTATTTAAGTTGCAGGTATTTAACTACTATAAGTAAAAACCTCCAATGGGAGGCTAAGCATTGGCTTGGCTCTTCCCTTTGGGATTTATGGTGCAGGTATTTAAATTGCGGATGGACTTTGTCCTCTCCATTTTGGGGTATGAATTTTTTAAAATGAAATACAACGAATTGATTCAACAATTTGAAATTTGTGCGCGCTTGAGGACTCCTCCAAGCCGATTTTGTGCTTCCATAGGATTGACCATTGATATAGAGCTGCGGCTTCCTGACATAAAATAGAGTAAAGTGTCAGTATACAAAATATGTGCTAATCTGCACCTAAAACCAGAATAGTGGAAAGAGTACTTATCTCCCGTTTGTTTGGGAGGGATTTCTATAATTGATTTTCGCTCTCTATGTTCCCAATATAGAGAGTTTCTTTTGAATTAAGAGGGACTTTTAGTCACAGATCAGTTGAGAAATCGGTGGACAGCTTAGGAGCTTGTCTGGGCCGATTCTTGCATCTCTACGAGATTTTTGCTGTTGACATAGAGATATCTTTCTCCTGACATAAAATATGGGAAAAAATGGGAGATGGAGAAAGTGTATACAATTTGTGCTAATTTGCGAGTAAAACCATAAATAAATGAATAAATAAAAACACTTAGCTTGAATTTGTTTGCTCGTTGACGAGGATGAACTCTTGATTTATATTGATCGATGAAGGAATTTGTGATGATAACCCCTAGCTTTAAACTCCCATCATCTTCAAAATTCTCTCTCTTTTGGTATTTTCTTTCTCTCAAAATTTTCTTCAATCTCCCAAAACTCTCTCAAACATCCAAAATTTTCTCTCCAAAAAATTCTCCCAAACACTTCAAATTCTCTCCAAAAATTTCTCCCAAACACTTCAAATTTTCTCTCTCAAAAAATTCTCCCAAACACTTCAAATTTTCTCTCTCAAGAATCCTCTTTCAAGCTCACTTCTTCCTCCTTTTATAACCTACTCATCTATCTCCCATTCTAATTTTTCCACTAACTCTATCTCCCATTCTAATTTCTCCACTAACTCTTTTTCATTTTCATCTTCCATTCTCCATCTCTATCTCACATTCTAATCTCTCCACTAACTCTTCTTCATCTTCATCTTCCCTTCTCCATATTTATCTCCCATTCTAATTTCTCCACTAACTCTTCTTAATCTCCATCTTCCCTTCTCTATTCTTATCTTCCATTCTAATTTCTCTACTAACTCTTCTTCATCTCCATCTTCCCTTCTCTATTCTTATCTTATTTTCTCCATCCATTCTTCTCCAACTTCTCTTCTTCATCTCCTCTTCTTCATCTTCCCTTCTCTATTCTAATTTATCCACTAACTCTTCTTTTTATTATTTGTAAAATAATCCTTCAAGAGTTAGGTATTTGCACTCTAGTCCTTGAATTTTAAGTATTTACAATTCAGTCCCTGAAAAAAATATATTTCTTTAAGTCCAAATCTCCTCACAATTTTTGACACACCAAAATTTACCACATGTCAAATTTAAGCTCATTTCTTGTCGCTGAAAATAATGCATAATTTAATTAAAGCCCTTTTGCAAAATTAAGTCATTCTGGGTATAATTGGGCCAAGATGAAAATTTAAAATATTAGAAGACAATGTCACAACTCATAAAAAGTGAAAGTTAAAAATAAGTTGACTCAAATTAAATTTTTTTAGGCCCGATTCGAAATTATACTCGTGAAGGAACACGTGACTCGAATTGGATTTTTCTGAATTTGCGATGGCCAATATGAAAATAGATTTAAAATAAAAATATTAACTATCTTTGTGCATTTTTTGGCCTCAAATGTTATTTTCCCAAAATTTTCAAATATTTTTGTATTTTTTTAAAAAAAATTAAAATATATATAATATGAAAAATTATTTTTTGGTCAAAATTCGTTCCCTAGGCTTGGCTAAGGTTCCCAAAGTTGATTTTTCAATTTTATGAATTTTTATGGATTTTCTATTAATTTTCGAAAATAAATAAATAAAAAATACGTAAAAATACTGAAAATATGAAAAATCGTTTTTTGGTCAAAATTCGTTCCCTAGGCTTGGCTAAGGTCCCCAAAGTTGATTTTTCAATTTTATGAATTTTTATGGAATTTTTATTAATTTAGCAATAGAAAAAATGATTAAAAATCAGGTGTCAACAGCTGCCCCTCTTTGAAAGGAAGCTCGGTAGAGGTTCATTTCAAAGACGAGATGACACCTGGATTCTTATCGACTCAATACAAGGAAATAAAAAGAGTCGTGACATGATTGTTCCACTGAAAATGAAATGAGAACCTAAGGATTCGTTATATAAAAAAACTTTAGGGTGGTTGAACTTGAACCCGTATGGTGGATCAACCCATGGTAGATTCCTAATAAAAGGATTCTACTGATTAAAAATTGAATTAAAATTTGACCCGTATGGTGGGTCATACCATTTGACCCGTATGGTGGGTCGTACCATGGTAGATTCCTAATAAAAGGATTCTACTGATTAGATTTTGATTGAGATTTGACCCGTATGGTAGGTCACCACATGGAGATACCTGTAAGAAGGACTTGGTGCATGTAGAAAGGACTTGGTGCCAGTAAAAAGGACTTGGTGCCTGTAAAAAGGACTTGTGCCTGTCAAAAGGACTTAATTTGCCTGTAAGAAGGACTTAATTTGCCTGTAAGAAGGACTTGATTTGCCTGTAAGAAGGACTTACTTTGCTTGTAAGGAGGACTTACTTTGCATGTAAGAAGGACTTTGTGCCTGTAAGAAGGACTTGCTTTGCCTGTAAGAAGGACTTTATTTGCCTGTAAGAAGGACTTTGTTTGCCTGTAAGAAGGACTTTATGTCTGTAAGAAGGACTTGATTTGCCTGTAAGAAGGACTTTATGCCTGTAAGAAGGACTTTGTGCCTGTAAGAAGGACTTGATTTGCCTGTAAGAAAGACTTTGTGCCTGTAAGAAGGACTTGATTTGCCTGTAAGAAGGACTTTGTGCCTGTAAGAAGGACTTGGTTTGCCTGTAAGAAGGACTTAGTTTGCCTATAAGAAGGACTTGATTTGCCTGTAAGAAGGACTTTATGCCTTTAAGAAGGACTTGGTTTGCCTGTAAGAAGGACTTAATTTGCCTGTAAGAAGGACTTGATTTGCCTGTAAGAAGGACTTACTTTGCCTGTAAGAAGGACTTTGTGCCTGTAAGAAGGACTTGCTTTGCCTGTAAGAAGGACTTTGTTTGCCTGTAAGAAGGACTTGATTTGCCTGTAAGAAGGACTTTATGCCTGTAAGAAGGACTTGATTTGCCTGTAAGAAGGACTTTGTGCCTGTAAGAAGGATTTAATTTGCCTGTAAGAAGGACTTGATTTGCCTGTAAGAAGGACTTGGTTTGCCTGTAAGAAGGACTTTATGCCTGTAAGAAGGACTTGATTTGCCTGTAAGAAGGACTTAATTTGCCTGTAAGAAGGACTTTATGCCTGTAAGAAGGACTTTATTTGCCTGTAAGAAGGACTTGGTTTGCCTGTAAGAAGGACTTGGTTTGCCTGTAAGAAGGACTTTATGCCTGTAAGAAGGACTTGATTTGCCTGTAAGAAGGACTTAATTTGCATGTAAGAAGGACTTTATGCCTGTAAGAAGGACTTTATTTGCCTGTAAGAAGGACTTGGTTTGCCTGTAAGAAGGACTTAGTTTGCCTATAAGAAGGACTTGATTTGCCTGTAAGAAGGACTTTATGCCTGTAAGAAGGACTTGGTTTGCCTGTAAGAAGGACTTTGTGCCTGTAAGAAGGACTTGGTTTGCCTGTAAAAAGGACTTAGTTTGCTTGTAAGAAGGGCTTGGTGTACCTCAAAGAGTGCCATTCTGAAATCTGGGGAGATCAGGAATCCTGCAGAAGCTCAAACCCAAATTATATTCTCCTGTCACTTTAGGAATAAACCAAAGAGGCAGAGATCAAAAGGTCTCGAACATTTCTGTCCTTGAGACAAATCATGCTTTATTGAAGAAGGTGGATACCTGTATATACCGCAATGGATTCGGGTACCCCAACAACCGTCAGAATTCATTCTCTTGAAAGTTTCAGGTTGAAGATATACTTACCTGAGAATTTGGAAGAAATGCTTGGTGGCTTCTTGACAACCAGGCTTGTTCATTCAATAATCGCCGAATGAATTTCAAAACTTTGGAAGGTAACTCGAACACCGGGAATGTGTTGCCTGTCAGGCAATGTCAGAGGTAACATGTGCAAGCATTTTCATCAATGCGTTCATTGGTTCATGCAAAATTGTTCAGCTAAGTTTGCCATGATTAAAGGCAGTCTGTGTAATAACTCATGATGCAATCGATCAACATATGGATCATGTATTGCATTACCACTTCTGTTTAAGGAGGTTCTTATAGTATGAACACCTCGAATGTAATCTGAATAGGGGACTTCATTCCGAAAGGGCTTTCTCTCACTCTGGAGAAAGGCCGTTTATCTGTAGATTAAAATGTTAGACATGTGTGGAAATGGTTTGCCTTTCCTCATCCTGTTATGCCCCATTTTGCACATTTGATGTCTCCTATGCAGTTTATGCTCTAAGTTGGAGTTGGTAAATTAAACATGCGGAATAGTCATACATAATTCATGAAATGTGTAAACACAATGCCGATGTGACAATTTTTAGCATCATGTGTGCTTATATAATGTGCAAACATGGGCGGATTTGAATTGCCCCTGGTATGTGGGTGGATCGAACAAATTGGGAAGCCCACTCCTTATGTCGAGGAGCGGTTTGTCTTAAATTTTGCCCCTGCGCGATGAAGCATATGGGTGAGGGAGCATTTCGGTTGGTTTAATGACAGCGACCGCTATGGTTTAGCGGTTGAATGCCCCTGCAAAAAGCAGAGAAATTATTCTTGAAATCAAACGAGATAAGGAAGACATATTTGCTTTTTCGCTTCAGAGCTTGCGATCAATTTGCCCCATTTTTCACCAGAATAGATCTTGTCAGATAATCATAATTTTCTTTTGGATTTGTCTCCTTCAACATGTTAAATGTTAGTATAAATATTTCATATAAAAAGAAAAGGAGACATGTCAGCCAGTATTAAAAGGGATAAATTGGAAACGATACTGATTTACCTTTCGTCTTGAATGCCTTGCACAAGTCTCTTACCAATTTTGCTGGATTGAATTTTCCTCGACTTTTGTTAGGCACCTCACCATTATGGCAAGACTATAGTAAAATACTGAATTTGATATTACTCGTCGAGTATTCCTGTTTTTTGGTAAGGTCGTCAAGTATTCCTGTTTGTTAAAAAAAAGAAATGCACAAAAAGTTGTTTTATTTATTTATAATACGTACAACATTCCCCACCCTCGGGGATCGAACTCGGGATATTTCGGACCTACTGTCATCCCCTATACCATTCAGTCCATTGGACCGTAGGTGTCCATGGGGCTATCCTTTCAAAGGTTAATATTTGGGGATAAAGCAGCCCTGTTATATCACCTTGGGCCATGTTACGGTATTTCTCGAGGTAATTTGCAATCCCCATTTCTGAGATTGTTCGCGTCTTTCGCTTGTACTTTCCTTTGTCCGAAGCTGTCCATCCCGTGGTAATGCACATGAGTTGATTTGCCCCCAAATTTTGTTCAACTTGTATTCGGATATGATTGCGTTCTCGGGTCGATTTGCAATTTCCTGAGAATAGAAGGGGCTTAATTTTAAAACTTGGAGCAACTGAGGGTAAATTGAAACGATACGGAGTTACCCTTCAGGTTTATGCAAATTTTTACTCGCCATCAATTCGTCGCGAGGTTGGTGAGGTGGCGGATTCGAGCATTTAATAGGGGGAAGTCGGATTATTACTCCTTGCTTTTACACATTCACAAAAGCAGAAAAACATATCACGCAAGGAAATAAAACACATTCACTCATTCAGGATCAGTTCTGCTTCCTCTGCAGGCTCTCCCATGATCAGTTGGCTTCATCCCAAATTAGGTATGCATCGGCCATATTGAAGGTCTCGTGGTCACTGGCTGAACAAGTGCATCACAGTCCCGATGCTTTACCGATATCAAACTGGTTGATTATGACGAAAAGATCATCGTCAATGTCCGTTTGGTGGTGATCTGTCCCTTCTTCCTCGGGAGGTATTGATGCTGATCCAGTATAATTGGTCATTTTGTACCATCCTCCAACAGAACTCGATCCTGTTATAAACTGGTCTAACTCACCTCTTAAACGTGCATTTTCGATCCTCAGATCATGCATTTCATCGAGGGTGAGGAGGAGGCTATTGCAGTTGGGGCAGGTGGCGGAGTCAAAAGTCTCTTTATACATCTTATTTTCCGCTCTGAGGTTTTCATTTTCAACTCTTAGAAACTCGGCTTCGTTGTGCTCATGACGAGCCTTCATTCGGGTTCGCCTATTTTGAAACCAGAACTTGATTTGCAAAGGTTCAAGTCCTAACTCTTGACTCAGTTCCATTTTCTGTTTGCCGTCTGGCATAGGGCATGTTCTGGAGAAGTCCTCAAGCCTTTGTACCTGCTCCTTAGTATGGCGACGGTAACGCTTCTTTTGACACTTACCGTTATTGTCCTTATCTTTACTGAGATTTTGGACGTCGTCGGCGGAAGAGCCAGGCTCCATAGGCTCGATCCCAAACATGGCTTCGAACTCTTCCTCTCCCATATTCAGCAGGCAATGATAGCTCTCGGGAGTATTGGGTTGAGACATCTTTGATTTGGTTGATGATTTCTCAAGATTTGCTACTCGCTTCCGGTGTTTTCACTCTCTTTGAATTTTTCTGAGCGATTGCCTATGCCTTAAGACCCTCTTCCGAGCATGGCATCTCTTTTAAAATTAAACGTGGGTTTAGCAACTGTATTGCTTCTTCCAAGGGTCCGGCCTTTCTCAATCCTCTTTTCTTGTCGTGTCTCTTGCTCGGCTCGTCTCCTTCCATCTTTTCGTGATAGGGCCCCTTGTTGTTGTCTCCACCGTCAATTTGCTGGCGAGTTCTTCAATAAAGACGAGTCGTATCTCTTTTCTGCCGAAAATGTCTTTGTCTCCCACTCAGCTTATTTTTTATCTTTTCTTTTTCAAAGTAGTGGCGTCCCGTTTAGCTTTGCCGTAGAGACGTCGGATTTGCTTGGCTGGAGATTGGAGACGAGTAGCGGAGGTGATACTGATAGGGAATGTTAGACAGGAAAATCTGGCCAGTAGAGACTTCCCCTGCAAAAATGAAAGAGAATGCGGCAGTATATGTTCTTCATATTCTAGAAAAATTGGAACGATATTGTTTTACCCTTGTGTGTACTTCTATTGAATTTGAATTGAGGAAGTTCCTTCATTTGGACTGGATTGAATTGTATGTCCCGAGTTGCCCTTCACTTTGAGCTTGCCACGTAAGTGCTTTGCTTAGTTGGGCCTTATTTTCTTTCGGGTTGCCTTGGACCATCATCATTTTCTATGCCATCGGGTCCGTGGACCGGAGGGCTCCTTTAATTTGAAGGTTACCTTCGAGGCAAATGAGTCCTATCGCGTTCCATTGGGTCATTTCATTTTGCGACACTCTTGAGGCACTTTGCGATTCCCTGGGTGAGAATGGAACAAATCCAATTTAGCATTTTGTAATGATTGAGGGTAAATTGGAACGACACACAATTACCCGTCTTCGAGCTCGCCTGGGCATTTCACTTGAAATTTCCCTACGTGAGGCCATTCAACATTTCTCATTATGGCAGTCAGCGACGTTACCACAAATTGATCCGCCCTAAATCTAGCATAAAAAGGGATTCACGCATTCGACGGGATAAAAAAAAAAATAAATAAATTGCCCCCTTGTCCCTGAATTAAATCGAGACACCTAGAAAGCTGGAAAATATCATACGCAGGGGAATTAAGCATGAAATAAAATGTGCACTTATTCAAGGTCAGTTCTGCCTCTCCTGTGGCTCTTCGATAATCAGCTAGTCTCGTGTTGGTTCGGGTGTGGATGATCGATGTTTGAGAGTCCCTACTCACTGGCTCCTGATCGCGGCTTGGGACGTCTGTCAACCCTAAACTGGTTGACCAGGGCAGTAAGCTCATCATCTGGGTAATCTCTTGAACCTTCCAGCAACTGATGCTCGAATTGGGCATTGTTGTTGGCAAATGCTGGCGGTAGATTTCTCATTCTGTCCTCGCCATGAGCAATTTGACTTCTCGTGCTGGAGCCTTCATCATTACTCGAGAAAGTGTGGGGATCACCAACTGTCCTACTGCCAAAAACTCCTTCCATTCGAGGATTAAAGAAGTGGAAGTGCTCAGGATAATTTCTTGTCTGATTCTCTGGCTGCGCAGGCGTGCTGATCATGGGATGAATTCTAGCCACGGGTTGGTGCTCAGACCAAGGAGTCTGAATACACTGCCCCTGCGGTCTATACTCTTGAAGAGCATTAGGGTGATTCTGGGGGATACTTTGATTAACGCCTGGAGGATTGATGGCACGGCTACTGGCTTGGTTGATGATGGGAAGTGGCTCGCCCCATGCTAACCCGCGGAACTTATGGTGGCGAGGAGACTCGACATTCAGGCTTGGATCAGTCCCGCCTTGGTTTTCTTGATTCTGAGCTGCATTGTGTTCTCTCACCCTTTTTCTGTACTTCTGAAGATGACTCGAAACATTTGCTTTAGTGAGTCCCTCTACGTTCATAATTTCCAGTATATGTTGCGGCCGTGCCGAATCGATTCCTACCTGTTGAACTGCATTAACAAACATACGATGCAGCTCGGGAGACCAACTCATCTTCTTTCTCCAGTTGCTTGGAACAAAATTGAAGGCTTGATGCTTGTTCTCATGGTCGTGCAATTGCTTCCTTACCACGTGCTGCCATATGTTTTGAAGCATCTGAACCCTAACTGGTTTCGTTACGACGTCTTGGGCCCCATTTAAGACAGCCTTCATTATGGCTTGCTGATCATCGCTTGCCGATATTACGAGGACTGGCATGTTTAATTTAGAATTGATGACTTCCAAGAGAGTGAAAACATCCATGTCAATCCCTATCATGGCGGTGAGGACGATATCAAACTGGTCACCACTCCTCCTTAATATCTCTAAGGCCTCTGTCGCCTTTGCTTGAGCTACAACCTTATACCGGCATTTTCTCAATACGGTAACAAGGATTGACAGAGAGACTGGATTACCGTCAATGGCCATGACCAGTAGACCCTCAGGGTAAGGAACTTCATTAGCTTCGACCAGGGTTGAACATGCGCCCGTTTCCCTAATGCTCGACATATTTCTGGATCTAGGACTGCCGACTCGAGACCGCCTCAGGATGTCTTCTTGGACTTGAGGGATCACGGGATCGTCGATGGTTTCTCGTAACAGGCTTTGAAAGCCGATGCTTTGATGGTGAAGGTTTTGAATTCCTCTCCCACGAGAACTCCTTCCTCTCTATCTTTCTCCTGCGAGTTCTTGCGAATGAACTCTCACTATCAAATGAGGACAAGTTCTCTCTCTGGCAATAGCAACGACTTCCCTCTTCACGGGCAGTGCTATTAGATTTTTCGAGGGAGAAAATCTGATATTCAGCTTTTGATCAAAGGGGAAATCCTTGTTTCTCACTCAGTTCGTCTTCCTTTTTTTCTTTTCGTGGTAGAGGGCCCTTGTCAAGATCTCCACCGTCGATTTACTGGCGGGTCCTCCAATAAAGACGAGTCGTATCTCCTTTTCTGCCGAAAATTTCTTTGTCTCCCACTCAGCTCGTTTTTTATTCTTTCTTTTTCAAAGTGGTGGCAGCCCGTCCAACTTTTCTGCAGAGACGTCGGGTCTGCTCAGCTTGAGGTTGCCGCTTGACTGGAATTCGAGCCAGCGGGGGTGTTGCCGACAGAGAATGGTAGATAGAAAAAACTCGACCAATAAGGACTGCCCCTGTGAAATCATTATTTAAATTGAAGCAGATTATCACCTTCGCATTCCGATCATCTGCCTCGCCTCTCTCCTCCTTTCTTTCGTGATCTGCTTTCAAAAATGGCCAATTCTCCTAACCATACCTTCTCCGCCGAAATCCTGGCTGGGTGGGAGAGACTCTACAATCTTCTTGGTAGAGGTTACGCTCATATAGCCCAAAACTCTACCGTTGAGGCTGAAATCCTCGGTTTATTCAGGACCCTAGACGCTGTTTCTGTTGAGGGTACCCAACTGGGGAGGGAGTATCGGAACTTCCCAACCCTCTTCATTAATTTTCTGGCTGCCTATAACCGCGCTTATGAGACGGTCATTGTGACTGCCGTCGTGAAAGCTCGTTACCGAGACCGGCACGAGCGTCTGGAAATAGTCACATTTATGGCTGATAATCACAAGAAAGCCTTCAAGTTTGCCAATGATCAGCTTTCGTGGCTAGTTCGTGAGAGGGGAAAGTTGGTGGACCGTCTGGCCTTGGTCCGAACTTACGCCGAACAGGAGCCGAGCAATATTATGATGAGGTGCAAATGCGGTTGGCTGCAGGAGAGACTTGATGACATTACGGCAGATATTGCTTTCGAGAGGGCGGCGATTTCGGACTTGGAGTTTGCTGTCGAGCATTACGAGGCCAGTATGGCCCAGGCTAAGGAGAAGCGCGATCGCCTCTTCTTTAGGCTCGCGGAGCTTGATCCTGAGAACGCCCGGTGCACCCGGAGCATCAACTGTTTGGAGAGTCAGTTGAGCTCCTTCGTAATGGTTATCAGGGCTCAGTTTGGCTTTACTTTTCCTCCCCAGTGAGCTGTTGTAATGCTATTTGATGAATGGAATGAAAGAAAAGCTTCACGTGTTTTTTTTTGTTTAATTTTCCTACTATCGTTTCTTCCGCATAGCATAACAGAACGATTTGAGGTACTGAAGATGTCGAGGCTTAATGTTTTTCTTGATGTTCTTGTTTAATTGCTCCAGACGATGATATCGAGAACATTGATGAAGGGTTCGGCGGTGGCCCCCACTATCCATCTTGAGATCACAAACAATAACGCTATGACAACTCGATCAGTGCGCTGGTAATAAATCCGGCCACCTGTTGTGTGCCCACTTTTATCCATATTTTATTTCTTTCGGCGTCCACTTGCTCGTGTCGGTCGCCTGTAGCGTCGGGAGAAATTCCTGTGGGCCACGTTCATTAATAGAACCTCGGTCCTCTAAAGCCCTCCGCATGTTTCGGATAAGAGGAAATTTTAAGATCGGTCTCTAGTTGATTTAATCAGGTAAAGGTATTTGTTTCATGGATTCTGATTATATAATCCATATTATCTTTCAAAAGACGCTGGATCCTTCTGTCTGTCAAAGATGGACAGTGTTCGTTTGCCCCCCGGAATTAACGGTTGAAGCCTCGGTGTTTTTCGTCTTTTAGTATTTCTGGAGATGATTCTTGATGTATTTTGAACTTAATTTTTACACCCGTCTAGGGTATCTAGGATCTCCCTGCAAAAGAAAATGATATAATTAGTATGCGACACAAGGAATGTCGGTCCATGACTCCTATATTAGTCCAATTTGATTTTTTCTATTTTATAGAGAAATCAGAAAAAAAAAATTCCCTTAGGAAGAAATGGGTTAATACATAATTTTTTTGCAGATTTATTACTCTTTTTTTATTATTTTTTTTAAGGAATGTGACAAAATCTCTTGACGTTTACTAAAATTTTTGAAGGAATTTCCTTTTTATCAGAATAAATTTTCAGAGGTAAATTTGTCAGGAAAATTTTATTTTTATTGAAGCAGGAAAGACATGACAGAAATCCTTTATTGGTTAACAAAATTCCCCCGAGACATTAGTCTAATTTTATTTAGAGAAAATTTTCTTAGAAAAGCATGAGCAAATTTCTCGAAAAGAATTTTTGTTGCAAGTTTTTATAATTTAAAAGAATGTGATAAAATCACTTGATGTTTACCAAAGTTTTTTTTTTGAAGGAATTTTTCTTTTATCGAAATAAAATTTTAAAGGAAAATTTTTCAGGAAAATTTCATTTTTATTGAAGCAAGAAAAACATGACAAAAATCTCTTATTGGTCAACACAATTCCCCCGAGACATTAGTTTAATTTTATTTAGAGAAAATTTTCTTAGAAAAACATGAGCGAATTTCTCGAGAAGAATTTTCTTGCAAGTTTTTATAATTTGAAAAATGTGATAAAATCACTTGATGTCTACTAGAGTTTTTTTTTTTTGAGGGAATTTTTCTTTTTATTGAAATAAATTTTCAGAGGAAAATTTTTTCAGGAAAATTTCATTTTTATTGAAGCAATAAAAACATGACAAAAATCCCTTATGGGTTAATAAAATTCCCATGAAGGGATTTTTCACATCATTTTTTCAAAATTTTTTTAAAAGAAATGAGGGACAAATTTAATTTTTATTTTCTTTTAAAAGAATGGTTGTAATATCAAGCTCAAAAACTGACTAACACCTAGCATGAACCGACCGAAAATAAATACAAGATAAAATTAGAGAACTTACTTTTACCTTAGAGAAATGCAAATCACATAGTCATGCGCATGACTCAAGTGAGGAGTGAACTCTAGAAAATAAAAGAAGGAGAGACAGGGTATGGACCTAAAAGGCCCCCACTATCTGAATTGACAACCTTACCCTCCGCGCAATCAAATCACAATGGGAAGAATTGTCAATTCAGATAATGAGCGGGATAAAATATGGTCAACCCGAGCGCAATCGACGCAAGAGCTTTACATATTCGATCCCTATCTATGGTTTTCTAGGAAGAATTTCGCGACTTGGGTTTAGACGCTTGTGTGTGCAGGTGTCGTGATCCTCATAGTATGCAAGACATGCACAACAATTGATATCAAAACAGCGCTTCTAAAAATATGCGAAATTAAACAAATAAACCAAACACCGAGCCTGCAAAAAAAAGAGGTTAGCCAAACACTCCACCCCTTATAACTCCCATCCTGCAAAAACATATAACACCTATAGAATGAGTCCCAAACAATATCGCCAGAAGCGAGATATGCATGAAATTTTCATTGGCCTAAGTCCACTAAGACTCTTAAAATTTCGAAAAAATTTAAGTATTCCAATTGGTATCTTTTTTCGAAAATTTAAAAATCTCTCTCCCCAGTGGAGTCGCCAGTCTGTCGCGACCCTCTAAAAATATTTTTATTAATTCTAGGGGTTAACGGATTATTAGGTTAATTAGATTTGACTAACCTAATGCGGACCCTCTCAAGCCCTACCGAATCGCAACTTTGGTTTTTGTTTAAATGATTTTGAAATTTGGAGTCGCCACTAATCGTTCTTGGTAGGTCGATTAGAAACCTAAATAAATTAGCGGGAGAACTAATTTATTCCTGCGAACCAGAGATTATGAGCTCGGGGACTTGGTTACACTAGTTAATTAAAACTAATGCCCTTTCGGTACCTTAATTTCATGGATATCCTAATCCGGCAACTCAGGCTTGGTTTATTCCTAAAGCTCTAGTAGGGTATTCTCTTTTGTGTTTTCACTTTTTAAATAGGATGCATGGATGGTATATATTTTTATTTGTTATATTTTTTTAACTGTTAAAGATTCCCTGAAGCCGAAAGAGGGAGTGTGTTAACGACTTCTGTGCAGTATTACGACCTACTCATCTTTTGGGTCTGATGATTCAAAAATTAAATTATAGGAAGTACATGACAGTGAATAAACACCTCCAATGGGAGGCCTAGCATTGGCTTGGCTCTTCCCTTTGGGATTTAAGGTACAGGTATTTAAGTTGCAGGTATTTAACTACTGTAAGTAAAAACCTCCAATGGGAGGCTAAGCATTGGCTTGGCTCTTCCCTTTGGGATTTAAGGTACAGGTATTTAAGTTGCAGGTATTTAACTACTGTAAGTAAAAACCTCCAATGGGAGGCTAAGCATTGGCTTGGCTCTTCCCTTTGGGATTTAAGGTGCAGGTATTTAACAACTGTAAGTAAAAACCTCCAATGGGAGGCTAAGCATTGGCTTGGCTCTTCCCTTTGGGATTTAAGGTGCAGGTATTTAAGTTGCAGGTATTTAACTACTATAAGTAAAAACCTCCAATGGGAGGCTAAGCATTGGCTTGGCTCTTCCCTTTGGGATTTATGGTGCAGGTATTTAAATTGCGGATGGACTTTGTCCTCTCCATTTTGGGGTATGAATTTTTTAAAATGAAATACAACGAATTGATTCAACAATTTGAAATTTGTGCGCGCTTGAGGACTCCTCCAAGCCGATTTTGTGCTTCCATAGGATTGACCATTGATATAGAGCTGCGGCTTCCTGACATAAAATAGAGTAAAGTGTCAGTATACAAAATATGTGCTAATCTGCACCTAAAACCAGAATAGTGGAAAGAGTACTTATCTCCCGTTTGTTTGGGAGGGATTTCTATAATTGATTTTCGCTCTCTATGTTCCCAATATAGAGAGTTTCTTTTGAATTAAGAGGGACTTTTAGTCACAGATCAGTTGAGAAATCGGTGGACAGCTTAGGAGCTTGTCTGGGCCGATTCTTGCATCTCTACGAGATTTTTGCTGTTGACATAGAGATATCTTTCTCCTGACATAAAATATGGGAAAAAATGGGAGATGGAGAAAGTGTATACAATTTGTGCTAATTTGCGAGTAAAACCATAAATAAATGAATAAATAAAAACACTTAGCTTGAATTTGTTTGCTCGTTGACGAGGATGAACTCTTGATTTATATTGATCGATGAAGGAATTTGTGATGATAACCCCTAGCTTTAAACTCCCATCATCTTCAAAATTCTCTCTCTTTTGGTATTTTCTTTCTCTCAAAATTTTCTTCAATCTCCCAAAACTCTCTCAAACATCCAAAATTTTCTCTCCAAAAAATTCTCCCAAACACTTCAAATTCTCTCCAAAAATTTCTCCCAAACACTTCAAATTTTCTCTCTCAAAAAATTCTCCCAAACACTTCAAATTTTCTCTCTCAAGAATCCTCTTTCAAGCTCACTTCTTCCTCCTTTTATAACCTACTCATCTATCTCCCATTCTAATTTTTCCACTAACTCTATCTCCCATTCTAATTTCTCCACTAACTCTTTTTCATTTTCATCTTCCATTCTCCATCTCTATCTCACATTCTAATCTCTCCACTAACTCTTCTTCATCTTCATCTTCCCTTCTCCATATTTATCTCCCATTCTAATTTCTCCACTAACTCTTCTTAATCTCCATCTTCCCTTCTCTATTCTTATCTTCCATTCTAATTTCTCTACTAACTCTTCTTCATCTCCATCTTCCCTTCTCTATTCTTATCTTATTTTCTCCATCCATTCTTCTCCAACTTCTCTTCTTCATCTCCTCTTCTTCATCTTCCCTTCTCTATTCTAATTTATCCACTAACTCTTCTTTTTATTATTTGTAAAATAATCCTTCAAGAGTTAGGTATTTGCACTCTAGTCCTTGAATTTTAAGTATTTACAATTCAGTCCCTGAAAAAAATATATTTCTTTAAGTCCAAATCTCCTCACAATTTTTGACACACCAAAATTTACCACATGTCAAATTTAAGCTCATTTCTTGTCGCTGAAAATAATGCATAATTTAATTAAAGCCCTTTTGCAAAATTAAGTCATTCTGGGTATAATTGGGCCAAGATGAAAATTTAAAATATTAGAAGACAATGTCACAACTCATAAAAAGTGAAAGTTAAAAATAAGTTGACTCAAATTAAATTTTTTTAGGCCCGATTCGAAATTATACTCGTGAAGGAACACGTGACTCGAATTGGATTTTTCTGAATTTGCGATGGCCAATATGAAAATAGATTTAAAATAAAAATATTAACTATCTTTGTGCATTTTTTGGCCTCAAATGTTATTTTCCCAAAATTTTCAAATATTTTTGTATTTTTTTAAAAAAAATTAAAATATATATAATATGAAAAATTATTTTTTGGTCAAAATTCGTTCCCTAGGCTTGGCTAAGGTTCCCAAAGTTGATTTTTCAATTTTATGAATTTTTATGGATTTTCTATTAATTTTCGAAAATAAATAAATAAAAAATACGTAAAAATACTGAAAATATGAAAAATCGTTTTTTGGTCAAAATTCGTTCCCTAGGCTTGGCTAAGGTCCCCAAAGTTGATTTTTCAATTTTATGAATTTTTATGGAATTTTTATTAATTTAGCAATAGAAAAAATGATTAAAAATCAGGTGTCAACATGCATCCGAAGCTGATGAACTCGATGGGATAGCTCCAGAAACGTATTGTGCGTGGACGCCAAAATCACCAGGAGCATTTCGGACGCGCTCTAAAAGCAAGAGCAATTCTTCTCATTGTTCGAAAAGGTGGAAACTAAAAGATGTTCTCTCTGATTAAAAATGAACAGATATTGACAGCACATTGGATGTGGATTGAAGCCGTCATGCTGAGAGAACTATTGAAATTAAATCAGTCAAGAGGAATGATGGATGTGTATAACGTCGTCTTCCAATTTATGCCATAAAGCGTGTTATTATGTGTCCAAATTCAAATTATTCCGGTTGGATGGAACTAAATCGGGACCAACTGCAATGGACATGAGAAGTTATTGCGGAAAATTTGTACTGCGACCTTGAGATTGAATATGGAACTGGTATGGGTATTGCCAATTTTTCCAATAAAATGTTGAAATTTGTTGTCGCGACATTTCAACATTATACACGTGCCAACTTTTTCAGAATATTATCAACCCAACCTAGTTATGTACAAACTTTGGGGAAAAAGTGACAAAAAAACTCTAAAATATATTGCATTGGCGTCAATTTAGTGTTAAACCCTTTAATTGTGTCAATTTAGTAATAAACATTTTGTATTTGTATCAATTGAGTCAATCCGGCTAATTTTGGTCATTGATGTGGATGTTGGTTGTCCTAGGAACTACAATCAGGTTAGGACATTTTTTTAATTTTTTACTCTATAATATTTTTTGGTTTTTTTTTTATAATCTTTTTTTTGGATTGAGGGCTAGCAAGGGTGTCCAGCCCTTGCGCGAGGGTTGTGAAACCCTTGCCCGGTGGCTTAACAAAACTAAATAAAAAGATAGAAAGACTAAAAATTAATTAAAAATTAGAAGAATATTAAAATATTATTAAAAGTTATCCACTGTCTGGCCAGTAAAATGAACTGAATTAGCACAATTGCAATAGGTTTAGAATTACATTGATAACTTTTCCGCTAAACTGTCCATGTATGATTAACTCTTCGATAAATTTCTAAAATTCTAGCTCATCCATTTGTCATTCATCTCATGAGATGATTAGGGATCGGGCTCATCGATAATGACAAAATTTTGATCCCCGAAAAAAAGGTGTCGTAAATACATTAAAAACATTTTTGTTTAGAAGTAACATGTCCACATCAAAGGATTTGCGTTGGAGTTGGCCCGGTCATGATGAATTGAATTGGGATTAACTCAAAAAGTTGGATGGACTTGAATTTAGGAGATGAGAGAGGCCCTAATCCCATTTGAACCAACCCCTGTTGAAATTCGGCCTGCCCACATTCCCATCTGCCATGGCCGAAATCCCCATGTGCATTGCACCTGAAGTTCTGAAGTTACGTTTAAAAAAATGCATATTTCCTCTTATATTTTCTGCCACATGTGGAGATAAGAGGGTATATATTTTTATTTCTTACTCTAGGGTCATAATTTATTTTTTTTTGTCTTCAAGATGGGTACTTTCATTCACTTAACAAAGTTTGAGAAATGATCGAAAGTGAGCATCAAAACAGAGCAAATTTCGAAAGGATGGGGCTTAGTTAGCCAATTAGAAGGGAGGTAGCCTAATCTATGAGCCTTAGCTAATCAATTCACACACGAATTTTCTTCCCGAGGAGACAATATAATTCGGACAATTTCATTTAATCCCAAATGTGGGAAAGTGAAACTTTCTCTCTTGCTGTGAGGGCTGAAGACTAGTGCCTATAAATAGGAGTGCATGGCCGGCCGTTCAAGGGGAAGGAACACAATCCACTCTGTCCATTACTCTCTCGTGATCTCTCTCCGGCGGTAGCTCTCTTGGCTGAAGTCTCTTTTCCGGAGTTACCTTGATGGTTTTTCATTCGGGATGGCCTCCATCTTCACCCGACGTCCTTCAACTATCACGAGCACTGCTGGAAAAACCCACCATCGCATCCCATTGTGCCGTCCGTGAGCACTCTCCGCTGGTGGTATCTCTCTTAGTTGCGGTTCATTCATCTCAGCCAACCCTTGGTTCGTGACTCTACTTTGGTGATCCAGTGTTCCACCCTTGCGGCCAATCTCCTTCAAGGAGCCCCCATCCGAGTCCCGGCATCTCCATTGTCTAGGGGTTGCACTACCTCCGGCGGTCCCTTTCTTTTGGCGCTCGTAGTGTCCTAACCAAGGTAGGATCTATGCATTAATCCTAGTGGTAGTAGGATTGATATTGTCTGCAATTGAATTCAATGCTCATGGTGTCATGCCCTAGGTTTAATTCAATCTCTCTAGGTTTACCTTGCATCATATATTGCATATTCTACTGGGTAAATCAGATCTTGAGCCGAAAGATGGACCCTCAATCATATTTTCGGTTATGGTGGTTTGCATTTAATATGAAGAACGATCGATGATGTCGAATCTTGGACATATTACGTGCTTCTTGACTAATATTGACTATCTTCCATGCCTATAGAATAATCTTGAAAAATTTTGAATGATATTGAGTAATCTCGAGTAACACTGGCGACACCTTTGTTAGCATTAATGAATCTTTGATGATCTTGCTTAATTCTTAATTCTTAGTCGATATGGACAATTCTTGATAATTCTTGGCATTTCTTGACACTCTTGAATCATATCGCATGTCTTGGATTGCTCTCAATGATATTTAGTGGTTTGCAAGCGCCACATCAATAGCTAACGCTGTGGTGTGTTCTTATTTATTGATATCCAATCACATCTGGATGCATGAATATTGATGTGGAAATTAAAAGAGATAATTCAAACTTTCTGTCACTCCTTCGGGGTTGCTTGGTTCGGTGATGATGACCCCAAAAATAGTGGGCTGAATAGGTTCATAATGCCATTGGATTGGCTAGCTCGAAACGGGCTGCCCTTGGTTGGCCTAATAATGCTGCCATAGAATGGGCTAAGCCTGAATAGGATTGCCCTAACTAAGTTGGGCTAAGGTAGAGTTGGCCTGGGGTAGAGTAGTTTGACCCCTTGTGACTCAAGTACTCTCAATAGTTGGATCTTCAAGGAGTTCTAAAAATTGGAGGCACATTCTCCATGCCAGAATGACTATGATTCTCTTCAACCTCTTGCTTGTTTTTCATGGTATCAAAAAACTGATTCCTACACCGGAGTGCAAACTCTATTTTGCAAATTAAGTCGCAGCAACATGAGAAAGCAAAAATTCAGGACAGCAATCAAGAAACGAAGAGGTGGAAGCTAGGCTAGGTACGATGGCTCTGACACCATGAAAGGGAATGAGGTAGTCGAGAGAAAGGAAGAAAGTTTTCTATATTTCATTTTAATTGTAACAGATGTACACTCGTGTATATGTAGTATTGACAAAGCATAAGATAAAAGGAAAATAAATATACACAATTCATATTTTCCTAAAGAGTAGAATCAAATCCAATCAATCAAATCTAATCTTCGAGTGTGATCTTCAATCAAGGAGATTACAATCTTCAATTAGCAGCAGGATCTCCAATAGGAAATACCCACCATCGCGTCCCATTGTGCCGTCCGTGAGCACTCTTCGCTGGCGGTCTCTCCCTTAGCTGCGGTTCATTCATCTCAGCCAACCCTTTGGTTCGTGACTCTACTTTGGTGATCTAGTGTTCCTCCCTCGCGGCCAATCTCCTTCGACGTCCTTCGACGAGCCCCCATACTTGGCCTGGCATCTCCGTTGTCTAGGGGTTGCACGCACTATCTCTGGTGGTCCCTTTCTTTTGGCGCTCATAGTGTCCTGACCAAGGTAGGATCTAAATATTAATCCTAGTGGTAGCAGGATTGATGTTGTCTACGATTGAATTCAATGCTCATAGTGTCACGCCAAACATTTACTTCAATTTTTCTAGGTTTTCCTTGCATCATATATTGCATATTCTATTGGGTAAATCATATCTTGAGCCAAAAGATGGACCCTCAAATCATATTTCCGGTTATGGTGGTGTGCATTTAATGTCAAGAACGTTTGATGATGTCGAATCTTGGTCATATTACGTGGTTCTTGACTAATTTTGACGATCTTCCATGCCTATAGAATAATGTTGAACAATTTTGAATGATCTTGAGTAATCTTGATTTAAGGTTGGCGAAATCTTCGTTGGCATTAATGAATCTTTGATGATTTTGCCTGATTCTTGAGTCTTAGTCGATATGGACAATTCTTTATAATTACTCTTGATGATATTTAGTGGGCTTGCAAACGCCCCATCAACAGCTGACGCTGTGCTGTGTGCTTATTTACCGAAATCCAATCACGTCTGGACACATGAATATTGATGTGGAAATTTAAAAAGACAATTGTTTTCCTTGTTCTCCTCCATCTTCAAACTCCCTTTGCCTGCGCTTGGCTGTCTCCACCGCCCAAGCCGCGGCTACCACCACCCTTGAACCGCCGCTGCCGCTGCCGTGGCCATCACAGTCTGTGGCAAAGCTGTTGGCTTGTGTTTATACGCGCATAACAAGAACCCAAAAGTGGCTGATATTTCGGCACCGGGACGGCTGCAAACAGATGTAGGTTCTTAGTTGCGACTGGTCCAAAAGGACGAGCTATCATGATTACTTGCCCATTTTGATTTCCTTCGGTCCAAATTCGAATCTCACGGCTGTTCAAGAGTAGACATCAAAGCAAGATTTGAACTTGACCACAGAAATTTTGGCTGGATTGGTCCACCGTTTGCCAGAACAAGAAAGATGACTATTCTTCAACTCATAATCTAGATTAGGTCCGTAGAACAAACGAGTACATCAAAGGAAAGGGAGACAACGAACTTTCTGTCACTCCCACATGTTTGGTTTGCGAAAAGAGAAGAGGACAGTGAGTTGCTACTATCAGGCTCTTGATCATAATCAGACCGGTAAATCTGGACTATAAAACCACGACTCGCATTGTAAACTATTTGCCAAAAGGCGCTAAGCCCCTATGGAAGCAGACCTCTGACCGGCAATACATTTTGGTAGGCATCCAAGAATAGAGTGATTGGGCGACGGAACAAACGATGAGAAAAATTCTGGATCCCGCTCGAGAGATTCTGCATATCTCTCCAGTATCGAGACAATCTCATCGAAATAGGGTCGTTTGTCTGGATTGCTTGACCAGCATCGGCTGATGAGGTGTCTAAACGCCGGAGGACACTCTGGAGGCAGTGGTGGTCTAGCGTTCTGCGCGGAACCAGCAAGAAAGTATGATACTCAACAATTCCGTTCACTCCAAACAACTTAACGCAACACATCACACGATTTGTGATTTCAAATAACTCAATAGTACCTTCTGGGAAACTGCAAATGCTGCCTGCTCTGGAGTCATATCCTCAAATGGCGTCAATGCTGTCAAGAGCTCCCACATGACTATGCCAAAACTGTAAACATCAACTTTCTTAGTATGGTGCTTCTCTTTGATCATTTCAGGTGCCATCCAACGGTAAGTCCCTGTGAACCCTTTAGTGCTTCCCAACTGAGATTCTGAGCATGAGATACCAAAATCAGCTACCTTCACAGACATGTCGTCTCCGAGAAGCAAATTCTCAGATTTGAGATCTCTATGGAGAATCCCTTGAGAATGAAGGTATTTCATTCCTCGTGCAATCTCGAGAGCTAACTTCAGAACTAAGTTAAGAGAAACGGAATGTGGCTCCTGGTGGTGGAGGTATTTCCTCAACGATCCGCCAGGCATATACTCGGTGATGATGCAGAACACAGGTGGTTTTTTACAAGCTGCAACAAACTGCATAAGTACCGAAGATTAAATAAATGGTCGTATGGTTATTTTAGTCTATCTGCTGGATGATGGATAATTCTCAGAAATATGCAAACAAAAATTGCAATGATTCCACTGGGGACTTAGGCCAACTGCCTAAAGGAAAAACCACTCCCCAAAAAAATAGGGATAGAAATTCATTCTAACTTATAGAGTCTCTCAAGAGTTCTCAATCTCACCCCATCCGGCACTTACCTTAAGTAGGAATTATTTCCAATGGAATGGTTCTATTCAATCACAATTAAACTGTTCAATGCAGTTCCACAGATAAATAAACACAGTTGAGGAATGAAGGCCAGGAAAGTAGAAGGTATAAACGCCATCAAGACAACACGTGTGGTCTATATGTTTTTTTTTCTCCTGTACTTGGCACCACACTGCATTATTGTGGAAAGAGAAAGATCTGTAATACCAGAATATCTGCATTTTGCCTAGATTAATCCTAAACTGAATTCAAAATCCATTTCGATTGGCATTCATCCATCTTGTGTGCATAGCAAGATTACAGATGGGATCATAAGTGGATAGCATTCGACAAGATCAAACGTCATTCGCCAAACTGACAAGTAAAGTAGTTCAGCAGAAAGAAACAGATCACAGTTACATAGATGCAATAGAAGCCACTGGTGGTTCATAATTCTCATAAACAATACCGCCCTTTAACTCAGTAGAATGCATCTTCAGATGCTTCCCTATCTGTGTTTATCTAACGGCAGTTGATGAAAACAGATTCTACCAACCACAACAGCTAGTGACTTTACCAAGTGATTATTCACCCTCTGTCCTATCGATGCTTCTCCAACAGCATGTTCTCCATTTAAGCAGCAAAATGCAAAAAGACTAAAACCCTAAAGCACACTGGAGATTCTCCTAACAACCAAACCACATATGCAAACCAAAACAACGGTCACAAACAAAGGTCGATGACTAATGCCCTTACGGTTATGATATTCGGATGCCGTAGCTGGAGCAGCGACGCGACCTCAGAAGCAAACTGCTTCTCGAGCAAAGAGGCCAAGTCCTCATCCTCCTCAGGCTGACTGATCATCTTGATAGCAACATCCCTCTGCTTGTAGATCCCTCTGTATATCCTGCTATGCCTCCCCGAAGCAAACTTGCCCCCAATCAAAAGCTGAGACATGTCAGCACTCCACTCTTCTTCTCCCTCCCCTTTTATCTCTGCACCAGAAGAAACCAAGTACTTGGACCAAGAGATGGCCCTCCTGTACTCCCCAAGCGAAAGCCTCCTCTCTGGCTTCCTATTGTTTGGCGTTTGCTTCATCAGCCACTGGAAATTCATGGGTAAGTGCCAAATCTTGCAAAGATCATCAAACCCAGAAAGAAGAAAGGGAAACAAAAATCCCTCCCCTACTTCGGCCCCCCTTCGGAACCCAACGAACGCTTACACCATCAAAGGAAGCTGCTTTTATCAAAGCTTAAACCTCCTCATGTCCACCCACATTTCCGCCACGATCAAAGACCCATTAATGCTAAGCTCAATTCTGCGGAATCAATACAGCGCACAAAGCGCTAAATCAGAGCAAAAGGCACAGCCTTGGAATCAGAAACCACAACGGAACTCCATTTACCAGAAAAGGGACGCGTTACCTTTCACAACGAAAACCTCATCTATTTTTTTTCCCTTGTTTCTTTTTCGCCCCCCTCAAATATCGAACGTAACGATCAAGAAGATACAAAACAAAAGGGGAAAAAAAAAACAGAAATCAGCGAATGACAGCCATTTCCCGAAACACGGAAAAGGAAAGAAAGATGCAGTCTTTCTTGATCTCACATGGAGAACGCAGCAACATGGCAATTTCAGAGAGAGAGAGGAAGAAGAAGACGAAGAAGAAGAAGAAGTTAGGTTTTAGAGAGAGAGAGAGAGAGAGAGAGAGAGAGACTCGGCTGAGGTGGTGGAGTTGTGATTTTATGGTGTGCAGTGAAGGCATCATATGCACAGAGCTGGCGGTTTTCTATCACCACGCTCTGTCTCTGTTCACTCCTATTCTTTTTCCTATTTTCTACTTCCCCCCAGCAAAAATAAATTAAACAAAAAATTATGTTTTTTTTTCCTCATATTATTCTTCGTAAGGGAAATTCGACACATTTGAACTTTGAAAAATGTCCTGTGTGAGCTAATGACTCTTATTATTTTTTATTTTTTTATGTGAGGAAAATTCCTGTGCGGACTAATTAGCTAAAGCATATAGGTTAGGCTTTCTCCCACCTAAATAATTATCTAATCCTCCCTTCATTCTTCAGAATTTGCTTTGTTTTGATATTATTTTTGCATGTTTTTGGAACATTATTAATAAATAAAAGTATCCATTGTTTTGATTTTAAAAAAAATTAAAGGATGTCCAGTGTGACGTAATGACTATTTTTATTATTATTATGGCCAATTGGTAATTTTTTAAGGACACTTGTTAAGATAATTAAATTATGAATAATATGTCAATTTGAAAAAGAAGAAAAAAAAAAGCCTCGTTACGACAAACAGAGTAACGTGCGAAGATCCACCCCGGAGCAGACCAAATGGGTCTCGTGACACCGACCACTATCCAGTCCATCTCCCCATTTTACCCTTCCTTTTCCCGTTATTTTCCAAACTGCCATCCCCTCCTGTCTCCTAAAAAGCCTAGTTCACCCGGTTACCGTATCATTAACTTTGATTTCCCGATCGTATCGTGAGTTATTGGTGAAATATTGCCATGATAATCGGCATCGATATAATGATGATAAACATTCTGAAGCCTCAACTACATATTTTTATTTTTATTTTTTGTATTGGTATAATCTATGCAGCGAAATCAAACCGCATCAAAAATTTTCTTGAATTTGTATGTTTATCGCCAAAATTGGTTGAAATACTACTATCCAATCATTGGGTTTATTCATTCATGCATCGCTTTTGCCAGAACGGACTGGTGACAAGAATGTTTTACAATGTGAGGGGCCACCATTTTGGGGAAATAATTTCTACTCGATAACGCGTGCACAATATCAATAACTTCAGGTGAAGCATATAGATTGTGCGCCGTGTTCTTTTGAGAATCGAATTTTCTACTCACTCGAGAAAAATACATTGTGATTTTATAATTATTAGAGGAAAGCCAATATGTCTTTGCCAGAATTTGAACGGCACCTCCTAAAATACATATATTTCAATGGATTCAAAATTTAGTTTCGACACTGCCATCATTGGGGAAGGGCTTGTCCAAAATTTGCGTCGCGCTGGGAAAGGGGGGCAATTTGGTCATTTTGCTTGGGGGGAATGAGGTTTGCAGTTAGCGAGCAGTTAAAAGGAGCCAGGTGGGGACCACGCCGTGTCGGACGAGGCCGTATGGTCCTCTTCCGTATACGGTCATTCCCTCCGTTTCAATGTCTTCTTTTTTTATTTAATTTTCTTTTCCGTTAAATATAAAATATCATCGTTTATTTATTTAAAAAAATGAATGAGAGAGAGAGAGAGAGAGGGGGGGAGAGGGAGTAAATAATAAATAAGATCGTGTACGGTGAGCTCGCGAAGGCCCACGTGAACTGCCGGTGTGGTGTCTCCGTATGTGATGACGATCGGCCAATTGGCTGGAGATGTAGGGCCCAGATTGCCCGGGTGGATCCAGCCTATACAAATCCTCTATTATAATAATAAACGATGATAATAAAATAAGAGAATTTCTCTCATATTTCGATAATTCCTTTTTTTATTATTATTGAGAGTGATAATCATAATGGGGTTGGTGGGTGGGGGGTACTCGGTAGCAATCAAACATCCTATTGTCTTATATATATAAATTTGATGTAGGATCCATTGGATAAGGAGGAAATCACCAAAGAAATTGCTCCCGCCCATCTAATCTAATCTTTCATCAATTTTTTAAGGGGTTAATACCACGAAAAATATCAAAATGATATATTTGTAATAAATTTACTCCAAACTATTTTTTTATCACAGAAACTCCAAACTAAATTTATCACAAATTATTTTTTTGACCATTAAAAACTCTAAACTGTTACAGTTATGACAACTTTATCTCAAACTGGTACATTTGTGATAAATTTACACTCAATTAATTTTCGTTAGATTTTACTGTCAAATTGCTGAATTAGATAACAAGTGACAGTTAACATATTACCGATTTAGGATTTTTATCCTTTGTTTCTCACATATATATCAATTTGGAGGTTTTCGAGTTATTAAATCAATTTAATAGAAATTAACGAAGGATAAATTTATCACAAATATATTAGTTTAGAGTAAATTTATCGCATGTGTATCAATTTAAAATTTTTTATGGTCAAAAAATAGTTTAGGATAAATTTATCGTAGATGTATCAGTTTGGTGTTTTTTTTTGTCGTTAAAAAAATAGTTTAAGATAAATTTATCACAAATATACCAGTTTGGGATTTTTGTAATATTTTTACCTTTTTTTAAGCTTTTCGTGTTACTTAATTTTTGCAAACGATTTGAAATTCATCTATTCCTTATTTTATTTTATTTTTTGCGAAATTGTCGGACACCTGATGTTGGCAACAGCATCAAGAGCCGAGGGAATCACTAATTTCCTATTCTTCCGAAACGTTAGATCCCCATGAACATGGCAATTCAAACCCGGGCATGACTTTTAAAGATTCGAGGGAATTTACACGAAGAAGGGCCAAACCACGAATATGCTAAAAGGCACAAGCTCAAAGCTTTAAAAAAAAAAAAGCACAAGTCATTTTCGAGATTGAGCTGTGTAATTCCAAAGTCCCATCGAAAAAAGGTACATGCCATGCCTGCAGTGATCCATCGACGTCAATGACCTTACTCGAATCAACAACTATATGATGCCGGTGTGTACAAGAAAGAAAGGCCTCACACGATCTAGATGAAGTGGGAAATCGAGACGGAAGGCCAATTCCCTTGATGAAGCGCCCGTCGAACGTCGTACCGTCTAACGTGTCCTTTTTGGTTTTTTGGCCTTTTAGGACATAAGTTTTTCTTCTTCTTCTTTTTCCTGTTTTTGGGTCGGAAATTAGGACATAAGATAAGCACGACGTACAAAGAACAATATAAGGGAAATGCCATGGGATATCTCGAATTTCAATTATGGAAGCTGTTGTTGTTGTTGTTGTTCCCAACGCAAACGTAATTGACGTCGAATTAGCGGGGGAAAACACCCCCCAAAAATAAAATAAAATAAAATAAAGGGGGGAGTTGTTGACCTCCATGCCTCTGCAACAACGTAAGAGGCGCGATTCCCCCTAATTTGAGCTTTTGCTCTTTTTTCTTTTCATTGGGATTTCCGAAACCAGCGGCTTCGTTTCCGACCGAATTGATAGCAACGCTGAGGAGAGTTTGCTTTTGGTCGATAGTTCCGACATCGAGATTTGGTTCCCTTTTGCCTTCGTTGGACAAGGGTTCTTCGAACGCTTGGAAGAGGAAGAAAATATTAAGTGGTTACCAAGCACCGCGTCATAAGCTGACGTGGCATGCAATTTTTGGCCCAAGCCCAATCATTAACTGATACGTAGCAGTGACCTGGACAAATGAAAAAGGGCCAAAAGAAACAAGTTCTTTTCAGATTTTTTTTTTTAATCTCTTCTTGCCCTCCTCCATTCACGGTCGCGCGTTCGGTCCCCAACCCTCGAATCCATCTAGCGTGCCCGAACTCGTAGTCCCTGTCGAAACACATGATAGCTCTGCTTTTTTCTGGGTCTTCAATTTCTTTGTAACCTTTCTTTGGGTTCCTGTGATGGCTTATGGATTTGAAGCAGTTTATGTAAGCCGCTGTAAACCTTATTATTGCAATCTCAGAGAATCAATATAGCTAGAATCTAGAAACACAATGAGAGTTTTAAGGAAATTTGTGCACTTGATTTAAGATCCATCGTTCTTGAAGCAAAATAGTGATGATTCGAGCTCAACGTCTTCTCCTCTATCGCCCTATGTATCCCTCGCTTAATGAGATAGCCCCTCGACAACACCAATCAGGATGTATTTCTTATATGAGATTGTTATGAGTTCATTAGTGTTAGAGGATGGACTAAAACACTATTTATACAATTTCTAGTCAAGCCCTCTCATCATGAGCCAAGCTCAACTCGGTCCACACAATGCCATGTCCATATTAGACTGATTAAGCATTTTTATATCTTGCCTTATTAAACCAATCCTATAAATGATAAATTAATCCCGTATAATAATAGATTACAATCTCAATTAATATAAGCCCACATTAGAAAAATTAACAGTTTAACCTTGGTGGTATAGTTAGGTTGCGCATGGTAATGCTCTAGAAAAAATATTTTTGTTCTCAAAATGTTTCCGAAATACTTTGGGAACAGAAATGCGTATGGCAAAAAAGTGTTCCCAAAGTATTTCGAGAACACTTTTAACAAATAAAAATGCTTTTGGAGCAGAAATAAGAAACAAAAAAAAGCTTGCTTCTGTGTTTCCGGAACACTTTTTAGAAACACATTTGGAACATTTTTTGAAAAAAATTGGGAACAGTTTCTCAAAAGTAATTAAAAAATAAAAATAATTAAATAATAAATAATAATTAAAATGAAAATAATTTTTTTGAAAAATAAAAAATATTAAAATCGAAATAATAAAAATAATAAAAATAATAAAAATAAAAAATAATCAAATAAATTAATTTAAAATAAAATGATTAAAAATAAAAAATATTTTTTTGAAATAATAATAAAATAAAATAATAAAAATGGAAAATAAAATTAATAAAATAAAAAAATTAAATTAATTAATAAAAAATACTTTTTTCGAAAATAAATAAATAAAAATTTAAAAATAATTTAATGTAAAATAAAATAAAATAAAAATTCTAAATAACAAAAATTAATTGAGAAATCGAATCATTTACAAAGGGTATTTTTTTAATCAAAAGACATCTACGTTAAAGTTGTATTTAAATACACTTTTCAATACAGTTTATCAAATAGTATTTACATTCAATTATGTAATCATATTTTTATCTACTTGGGAGCATTTATGTATGACTCATAATTGTAATTTTTCCTATCAATGGAAGACATATTTCATATTCTCATTACTTAATTCTAATTTATCTTCTCTTTCATTTTTTTTTATTTTTTTCTTTCATTTTTTTTATTGTTGATCTCATCTATTGAAAAAATTAGGAATATAATTTTTTTACAATTAAAAAATTCATTTTTATTCTTTTTTTGTTCCACGAACAAAAACTTTATGTAATTACCAAATGCGTTTTTGTTCCTTTTTTGTTTTGAGAACAAAAACATATGTAGTTACCAAACGCGTTTTTGTTTTCAGAAATCGTTGTCAGGAATAGAAACACCAAAAAAATGTTTCTGTTTCAAAAATTATTCCAGAAATGGAAACATTACCAAACACAGTCTTAGTGGACGCAGTAAAACTTCACACTAACATCCATGAAGCACCCTTGTTGACACTTGATTTTTGATCAATTTTATTTTTAGAAAATTTATAAAAATTTATGAAATTAAAAAATCAACTTTGGGGAGCTAGGCCTAGCTTAGGGAACTAATTTTGAACAAAAAATAATTTTTCATATTTTTATATTTTTTTATGTATTATGTTTTTTAAAAATTAATTAAAAATAAAAAAATAAAAAATTGAAAAATCAATTTTGGAATCCTTAGCCAAGCCTAGGCAACCATTTTTGAAGAAAAATAATTTTTCTTATTTTTCGTATTTTTTAATATTTTTTAGAAATTGAAAAAAATGCTGGAAAATTAATTAAAAAAATAGCATTCGAGGCCAAAAAAATACAAAAATTGTCCATATTTTCCTTTTAATTTTCCCTTCATTTTGGAAAAATAAATTTTAAAAATTTTAATATGGAATCTGGGGTTTCTTTGTTAACTTCATTTTTTAGATTATTTAAAAAAATTATAGAAATTTCATTTTAGCTCTATAATTTTCTTTTTTTTTTATTTTTGGAGTTGTGTCATCCCCATCTATTTTTAAAAATTAAAATCCAGTCCAAAAATTCATCAAATTATCCAATTTCGCTAAAAAGGACTAGAATGTAATTTTCAATTTTTCAATTTAGTCCCTAGAAACACTTAAAATGCAATTAAAAAGATTATGGGGACTAAATTGAAAATCAAAGGATGTCACCCGCTAGTTTTTGGCCTTCTGAATCCATTAGTGGTATCAATTTTGACAAAAAAAAAGGATGTCTAGAGCTTGAATTTTGCAAAATAGACCCTCAGGTCCAAATTGAAAATTGGGGTTTTTTTTGCAAATTCTCCAAAGATCTTGAGAGAAAAATCACTCTTTCTATGGAAATCATGGTCCTAAGCTAGATTTTGGCATTAATTTTGAAAAAATTGGATGAATTCATGGTCAATTAGAAGGAATTTGGTCAACCGGATCAGTCGAATCGGATTTGATCCGACCCGATGACCCGGTCAACTGTCAACCTCAAATGCCCAAATTCCAGTTCATTTTCTCTAGCCCGCGCATGTTGATTGATAGATGGGGAGATAATCTAAAATGGATTTTGGGGCGGGGCACAAAGTAATGTGTCATGATTCCCAACCAAACAAAGTAAAGAAAGAAAGGGGGGTTTGTCGGGGAAATTTCGGAGAAAAACAGAGAGAGAGAGAGAGAGAGAGAGAGAGAGAGAGAAAAGAAAAGAGGGAGGGAGAACGAGGAGAAAACAGAGAGAGAGAGAGAGAGAGAGAGAGAGAGAGAGAGAGAGAGAGAGAGAGAGAAAAGAAAAGAGAGAGGGAGAACGAGGAGAAAACAGAGAGAGAGAGAGAAAAGAAAAGAGGGAGGGAGAACGAGGAGAAAACAGAGAGAGAGAGAGAAAAGAAAAGAGGGAGGGAGAACGAGGAGAAAGAGAGAGAGAGAGAGAGAGAGAGAGAGAGAGAGAGAGAGAGAGAGAGAGAGACGAGGAGAAAACAGAAAAAGGGGTGTTGACACCTGATTTTTAATCATCTTTTCTCTTTTAAAATTAATAAAAAAAATCCATAAAAATTCTTAAAATTAAAAAATCAACTTTGGGGACCTTGTTCAAGCCTAGAGAACCAATTTTTGACTAAAAAATAATTTTTCATATTTTCAGTATTTTTCGATATTTTTATTTTCGAAAATTCGTAAAAAATCAAGAAAAAATGAGAAAATTGAAAAATTAACTTTGAAAGCTTTGGCCAAGCTTAGGAAACCATTTTTGATCAAAAAATAATTTTTCTTATTTTTTGTATTTTTTTAAATATATCTTTTAGAAATTAGGAAAATATTTAATAAATAATAGCATTTGAAGCCACAAAAATACATAAAAATAGTCAACATTTCTCTTTTAAATCCCTTTTCATGTTGGCCATCACAAATTTAAAAAATCCAATTCGGGGTCGTGTATTCTTTCACGAGCATAATCTCAAATCGGGCCTAAAAAAATTCAATTTGAGTCAATTTATTTTCATTTTTCACTTTTAGGAGTTGTGACATTGTTCTCTAATATTCCAAATTTTCATTTTGGCCCAATTATACCAAGAATGACTCAATTTTACAAAATGACTTTAATTAAATTCTGCATTATTTTCAACGGTAAGAAATGAGCTTAAATTTGACATGCGGTGATGTTGACACCTGATTTTAAATCATCTTTTCTCTTTTAAAATTAATAAAAACAAATCCATAAAAATTCATAAAATTGAAAAATCAACTTTGAGGACCTTGGCCAAGCCTAGGGAACCAATTTTGACTAAAAAATAATTTTTCATCTTTTCAGTATTTCTCAATATTTTTAATTTCGAAAATTCATAAAAAAAAATCAAAAAAATGAGAAAATTGTAAAATCAACTTTGGAGGCATTGGCCAAGCTTAGGCAACCATTTTTGAACAAAAAATAATTTTTCATATTTTTTGTATTATATATATTTAGAAATTAGGAGAATATTTAATAAATAATAGCATTTGAGGCCACCAAAATAAATAAAAATAGTCAATATTTTCATTTTAAATCCCTTTTCATGTTGGCTATCACAAATTTAAAAAATCCAATTTTGGGTCGTGTATTCTTTCACGAGCATAATCTCGAACCGGGCCTAAAAAATTCAATTTGAGTCAAATTTATTTTCATTTTTTCACTTTTAGGAGTTGTGACATTGTTCTCTAATATTTCAAATTTTCATTTTGGCCCAATTATACCCAGAATGACTCAATTTTGCAAAAAGATTTTAATTAAATTTTGTATTATTTTCAGCAACAAGAAATAAGCTTAAATTTGACATGCGGTGAATTTTAACTAAGTATAGGGGAGGTGTGTCAAAAATTGCAAGGAGATTTAGACTTAAAGAAATATTTTTTTCAGGGACTAAATTGTAAATACTTAAAATTCAGGGACTATAGTGCAAATACCTAACTTTTGAAGGATTATTTTGCAAATAACAAAAAGAAGAGTTAGTAGAGAAATTAGAATAAAGAAGAGAAGATGGAGAAGAGGGGATGAAGATGGGAAGATGGGAAGATGAAGAAGTGGAGATGGAGAAGAAGAGATGAAGATGGTGTCGCGACCCTCCCGAGATTTTCTAGGATCTCGAAGGAGCTAATGGATTGCTAGGCCCATCGAGTATCTGGGCTCAGCTCGGGCTCTCCCAGGCCCATACCAAATCGCGTCAGGAAAATTTGAATCAATGTCGATCTTAATGTGGTTGGGTGACATGTGAATGGTGTGTATATCATCAGAGTCGCCACCAGTCATTTATTGAAGGGTATGACTATGAACCCTATCAGGCGATTGGGAGAGATCGCTCGATCCTACGAAAACCAGAGATCTAGATTCGGGGACTTAGTTACGTCGATATTGCTATCGACGCCCTTTCGGTACCTAAATTAAGTGATTTCCTAACCTAAGGAATTCGTGCAGGCGAGATTGGGTAAGGTAGGCTTTAAAAATCTAAGGGATTCATGCAAATGGGATTATCTATCCTATTAATCACAACCAGAGAAATAAAAGCAAAATCAAGGAATCAAATCAAGAAGCAAACATATCACATCAAGTCAATTACAAACAAAGGGGAGTCCTAGAAGCCTGGAAAATACATCCATTAGGTTTGAAGATAATTTGGGATGGTTTGGAATGATTTGGATCAAATTGACCAAAAGAGCAAAATGATCATTTTAGAAGGTTGTAGAAGCCAAAAATGTGAAAATAGATCAAACCAGTTGAGTGTGGTTTTTCTCTACTTTTCACAATTTTTAGGAATTTCTCTGATTTTTCTAAATTTTTTATAATTTGTTTTAGAATTTTTTTAGAGTTTCTAAGAATTTTCTAAGGATTTTCCTATTTTTTTAGAATATTTTCTATATTTTCTGGAATTTTTACTTCTTATTTCCTATTTTTTTTAAAAAATTCTAATACTTTTCCTAATTTTTTTTAAATTTTTTAGGATTTTCTAAGACTTTCTAGGGATTTTCCTATTTTTAGAATATTTTCTATATTTTCTAGGATTTTCATTTTCTAACACTTTTCCTAATTTTTTTAAAATTTGTTTTTGTATTTTCTAAGACTTTTTAGGAGTTTTCCCATTTTTAGAATATTTTCTATGTTTTCTGGAATTTTTATTTTTTTTTTCTAATATTTTTTATTTTTTAAAGTACTTTTTATATGTTCTATCGACTTTTCTAAATTTTTAAGATTTTTACAAATTTTTTATTTGTTTTCCTATAATTCCCGAATTTTTTGGAGTTTTTTTACAAGATTTTCAGAATTTTATTTATTCACTTATTATTTCTTTACATTTTTTATTCTATTTTCGTATTTTTATTTTTGTTATTATTTTTTTTAATTTCCCGGATTTTTTTTATCATTTATGTTTATTTTGTTTGTTTTTAATTTTAATTCTAATTCTCTGACCCGGCCCGATGGACCCAAATTCTGCCCCGAAACGAACGACACCGCATTAAAACTTTCATTGATTTTATTTTTTATTTTGTTGATTTTCTATTTTCTTATATTAATTCATTTTTGTTTTCTAAATTTTTATTATCTTTATTATACGGACCGGGCCGTATTGACCCAGCCCATTACCTAAGTTTGACCCAAGGCCCACTACTTAGACCTAATGCGAAAATGACGTAGTTTTAGGTATTATTGAATTTTTAAAATTTTCAATTTTTTTATTCTATTTCTCTTATTTTTCGCTGCTCCTAATCCTACGGTCTCTAACTTGCCACGTGGCTAAACTGCAGCCCTTGAATCGACGAATTAAAGCCAACCGTCAGATCAACCTTTAAACCTATCTCGACCAGTAATCTCAAGTACCAAACCGACGGTCCAGATCAGCTTCAAGACTCTATCTTCACCGTCTGGAGAGGATGACCGGAGCCTTCTCTGGTCACTGGCAACCTCGCCGGAGACTCGTCGGCGGGTCAAATCGGACACAAAGACTGGCAAAACCCTTCCCAAACTTACGCTAAGCACAATCGCAAACTCCAGAAAGCATCCATAGTCAACATACGGGGGACTTGAAGTGAACAATGACCTAAAATAACAGAGAAAATTCTCGTTGAAATTAATTTCCAGCGAGAGTTCGACCTAAGCCTTTTCTGAGCAATGCAATTGCGAAAACTCATCAATTATTACCGCAAGAGACACAGAAAACTTACCTTAAAACCCTATTAACTCGATTTTAGCTTTGAACGAGTTCGAGGGCTCACGGTTAGCCGAGAAAGGTTGGAAGCAGACTCAGAGATTTGCACGACGAAATGGCAAAAAAATAATGTGGAGGGGATCAGTACGAACGTAGGAGTGTTCTAAGCCAAGAAATACGAAGAACAATGGAGAAAAATAGAAATCGCCATGAGAGCTCGAGCTCGAAGGCATCAATGGCAATTACCTTGTTTCGCGATGAAACTTCGCGCGGGATAGCTCCTTCTGTTCCTTGGTTCACCAGGAGGCTCGTGATGCCGCCGAAGGAACTTGGTGTGGCCTAAATCGCGACGGCACCGCCCTTCAAAATCTCAGCCTCCTCTCTCAAAAAAACAGAGTACCCCTGTACAAGTTCGTTGTCGTCCCCTTTTATTGTCTCTTGCCCATAATCATTTTTCCAAAATCCCCCTCAACTGAATGGATAATTCCCCTCTGATTCACGCCAAACTAACCTTCAAATTTTTCTGGATTTTCCGTTCGAAAATCTCGCGAACTCAAAATTCCCTCTTCTCTGTGCAAATGAACGCTTGGGGAGGACGACGGCCATTTGGGTCGGGTCGGGTCGGATCTGGTTCGACCCGACCGACCCAAATCGTTTATTTCATCCAAATTGACCCCAAATTTTTCATTTTTTTTTCCAAAATTGACACTAAAATTGGTCTCAGGGGCACTGAATCCATTTGAAAATGGTGTTTTTGGCTGACAATTTCCAATATTTATGCAAAAAACCCAAATTTTCAATTTGACCCGAGGACCCATTTTACAAATCCAAAGTCCTAGGATCCTTTTTTGCAAAAATTGACATCACCAATGGATTCGGGAGATCAAAATCTAGAGGGTGACGTCGCCCTATTTACAATTCAATCCCGATAAAATTTTTAATTTCATTTTTAGTGATTTTAGGGACTAAATTGAAAAATTAGAAATTGCATTTTGGTCCTTTTTAGTGAAATTGGGCGATTCTGAGGGCTTCTGGACTTGATTTTAATTTTGAAAAATAGAGGAGGATGACACGACTCTAAAAATATAAAAATGGAAAAATAAAAAGCTAAAATGGAATTTCTAGAATTATTTAAATAATCTGAAAATTAAAATTAACAAAGAAACCCTAGATTCCAAAATTAATTTTTTAAAATTATTTAAATTTATTCATCCAAAATGGAGAGAAAATTAAATTAAAAATATTGAATATTTTTTGGTAATTTTCTGGCATCAAATGCTATTTTTTATTAATTGTTTTAATTAATTTCCTAATTTCTGAAAATATTAAAAATACAAAAAATAAGAAAAATTATTTTTTGCCCAAAATTGGTTCCCTAGGCTACGCTGAGGTCACCAAAGTCGATTTTGCAATTTTCTCACTTTTTATTTATTTTTTTATGAATTTTTGAAAATAAAATGCAGAAAAATATGGAAAATAAGGAAAATTATTTTTGCTCAAAATTGGTTCCCTAGTCCAAACCAAGGTCCCCAAAGTTAATTTTGCAATTTTCTCACTTTTTATTTATTTTTTTTTATGAATTTTTAAAAATAAAATGCAGAAAAATATGAAAAATAAGGAAAATTATTTTTTGCTCAAAATTGGTTCCCTAGGCCAAACCAAGGTCCCGAAAGTCATTTTTTTAATTTTATGAATTTTTATGGATTTTCTAAAAAAATTTGAAAATAAAATTGGCCAAAAATCAAGTATTAACAGATAGGAAAATGGAGAAGAGAAGATAGAGAAAATAAGATGATGTTGACACCTAAATTTTGACTTTTTAAAATTCATTCACTTAAGTACATAAAAAAATGAGAATTTGTTCTCACCAAAAATTAATTTTTCATGCATTGCATATTTAATTTTTTGTCGGTCATGCATTTTATTATGGCTAACGACGGAGGATTTGAGCTTAAATTGACAAACGATTGGATTGAGCGTGAGGGAGGTGTGCCGAAAGGCTTATGAAGTTTTGAACTTAAAAGAAATTTTTTCACAGGGACTGAATTGCAAATACATAAAACTTCAGGGGCTGAATTGCAAATACATAAAATTTTAGGGATAGTGAAGAAATTAGAAAGAAAGATGGAGAAGGGGAGATATAGAAGGGAAGATGAAGAAATTAGAAAGGAAGATGGAGAAGGGGAGATATAAAAGGGAAGATTGAGAAATTAGAAGGAAAAATGGAGAATGGAAGATGGTAGAATTAGAAGGGAAGATGAAGAATTAGAATGGGAGATGGAAAGATTAGAATGGAAGATGGTGAATTAGAAGGGAAGATGGAGATAAAGAATGGAGGATGGTGGAATTAGAAGGGAAGATGGAGATAAAGAAGGGAAGATGAAGTTAGTGGAAAAATTAGAATGATAGATGAAGATAGAGAAAGGAAGATGGGGGAGTAGGCTATAAAAGGAGGAAGAATGAGAGCTTTGAAAGGAGGACTTTGGAGATTGAGGAAAAAAATTTGGAGAGATTTCAAGAGAAAAAATTTTGAGAGAGAAAAATTCGCCGCAGTGGAACAAGCCTTGGCGACGCGACGGATTCATCTCCAACGAGCTCTAGGTGCATCAGCATGTGCAATTATCTGGTAACTCAATTTTTCGTGTTTAGATGACGAAATCTCGAAAATAAATATACTGAACATTCGTAGATGACTTCGAGATATTCGATTTGATATATTATGGCGTGAAAATGGACGTCATTTGCTATGTCAAAAGGGTCTCGAAATGGAGAGCAGAAATCTGAAAATATGGTGATCAGAACCTGAGATGGAATTTTTCTGATTTGACCTTTCACGCTAAATGATTTTCCATGGGTTATTCTAGACTTCGTTTCACAAAGACCTCTTCATGACATTTGTTCATAAGATCTTAATGCATAACATATAAAAAAAATACAAAAATATTCATGCACGTTTCGTATTTTTAATGCATTTAATGAAATCATGCAATTCTGCTGGCGTCCTTGAGTCTAAGTGTTTTTCTGTGCGTGGTCATATTGATTCGTAGTTATCTCATGTTTAGAGTCTTCTTTTGAAACTTCACAAAAAATGAAAGTTGTTCATTGGGGTCTTGTTTAGTAGACTGGAAAGTTTGGTGCATTAATTTTGAGATTTGAGTGTCCATTTGAGCTTAATCCTGAAGTATGTCTGTTCTGTGAAATTTGTTTGTTTGCTGCTGAGCTCTCATGAAAGACCATTTTCTACGCGAAAATGAGTGTCTCTTCAGTAAGAATGTAAAACATGAAAGTTGTCAACGACACATTTTCCCATCCACATAAAAAATCTCAGAATTTTTGCATACATTTCATTATTTCTTTTGTATTTTATGGTTACTGCTTTCTCCCTAAGAATGTTCATGCACAGTATGATTTAATTCGTATTTTTTGTGTTAATGCATTGGAAAATGTAAAAATGGTCTCAATGAAGTTTAATCAGCACGTGTTAAACTTTCTTTGAGTTTTTGAATTGTCTTAACTCGGTGATTGTGCATGTTCGATTGGATAAGTTCATTATTTTCATTTGGCTTTCGGCCCGATGCTTTGAAGACTGGAGGATGACCGATGTCCATTTCGGTCCGTTTTGTTGTACTCCCGACCCACGAGGCTTGGCGACGGGTGTTTGATCGATGTCCATTCCGGTCCATTTTTGTTGTGTTCCCAATCATGTCTCGGGTTTTATTTAATTGGTCTGTAATTATTCACCCGACGAGTTGTGGGTTTTATTTTCACTGTCCTTAGGGTAGTTTTACTTTACCTGCTCTCTCTTCACATCTTCGTTTGCTTTGGGTGATTTTGCATTCTTTATAATACATTGAAAAATCTAAAAAAATTCATAAAAAAAAACCAAAAAAAAAATTGCACCTTTGAACCTCAAGTGAAAATTCATCAAAATTGCCAAGTTGAACATTTTCATGAAATTGGTACCGAAAGGGCGTTAATTGAAAAATTAGCGTAATCAAGTCCCCGAACTCATTAATCTCTGGTTCGTAGGAATAAAGTATTTCTCCCGATGCTTTATTTAGGTGTCTAATCAACCTACCCAAAATGATTAGTGGCAACTCCAAGATAAATCCTTCTTTTGATGAAATTGAACCTAAGTCACGATTTGGTAGAACTCGGGAGAGTTCGAGCTATGCTAGTTAATTCAATTTAATTAACATGGTAATCCATTAACTTTAAAAATTGGGAAACCGATTTTTAGGTCGCGACAGATGAGGATAGAGAAGGGAAAATGGAGATGAATAAGAGTTAGTAGAATAGGAGATAAATATGAAGAAGGGAAGATGAAGATGAAAAAAAGTTAGTGGAGAGATTAGGATGTGAGATAGAGATGGACAAAGGAAGATGAAAATGAAGAAGAGCTAGTGGAGAAATTAGAATGGGAGATAGAGTTAGTGAAAAAATTAGAATGGGAGATAAATGAGTGGGTTATAAAAGGAGGAAGAAGTGAGCTTGAGAGGAGGAATTTTTTTTGGGAGAAAATTTTGGATGTTTGAGAGGATTTTGGGAGATTGAAGAAAAATTGGAGAGAAAGAAAATACCAAAAAAGAGAGAAAAATTTAAAGATGGTGGGAGTTTAAAGTTAGGAGTTATCAACATTAATTCCTTCATCAATCAACATAAATCAAGAGTTCATCCTCGTCAACGAGCAAGCAAATTCGAGTTAAGTGTTTTTATTTATTCATTTATTTATGGTTTTAGTATCAAATTAGCATAAATTATATACACTTTCTCCATCTCCCTTTTCCCCATATTTTATGGTAGGTAGAAAAAAAAGGGACAATTCCGTATCAACGATAAATTCCATGGAGGTGCAAAGTGAGCCCAAACAAATTCCAAGGTGCCCATCAAATTTGCAGCCGACCCGTCAACGGATTTTAGTTCAAATTGTTGAAATAGTTTGTTGTATTTTATTTTAAAGAACTAAAACCCCAGAATGAAGAGGCAAAGCGTATCCACTTGAGATATTTTAGTTCAAATTGTTGAAATAATTTGTTGTATTTTATTTTAAAGAATTAAAACCCCAGAATGGAGAGGCAAAGCGTATTCACTAGAGGTCGTTTATTTACTGCAATTTAAATTCCTGTACCATCAAACCCCAAAGGGAAGAGCCAAGCCAATGCTAGGCCGCCCATTGGAGGTTTTTATTTACTGCAATTTAAATTCCTGCACCATCAAACCTTAAAGGGAAGAGCCAAGCCAATGCTAGGCCGCCCATTGGAGGTTTTTACTTACCGTTATTTAAATTCCCCCACCATTAAACCCCAAAGGGGAGAGCCAAGCCAAGGCTGGGCCATCCATTGGAAGTCTTTATTTACTGTCATTGACTTCCTGCCATTTAATTTTTGAATCACCAGACCCCAAAGTGAGTAGACTGTAAAACTGCACAGAAGTCGTTAACACACTCCCTCTTTCCGCTTTAGGGAATTTTTAACACTTTGAAAATAAAAAAATACCACCCATGCATCATATCTAAAAAGTTAAAATACAAAAAGAGAACACCTCACTAGAGTCTTAGGAATAAACCAAGCTTGAGTTGCCAAATTAGGATATCCATGAAATTAAGGTACCGAAAGGGCATTAGTTTTAATTAACTAGTGTAACCAAGTCCCCGAACTCATAATCTCTGGTTCGTAGAAGTAATTTAGTCCTCCCGCTAATTTACTTAGGTATCTAATCAATTTACAAAAAATGATTAGTGGTGACTCCAAATTCTAAACCCATTTGAACAAAAACTAAAGTTGCGATTCGGTAGGACTTGAGAGGGTTCGTATTAGGTTAATTCATCTAATAAACCTAATAATCCGTTAGTCTGAGAATTTTTCCACCAATAAAAAATTCTTAGGGTCATGACAAGTGAATTTTGACTAAGTATAGGGGAGATGTGTCAAAAATTGTGAGGAGATTTGGACTTAAAGAAATATTTTTTTCAGGGACTAAATTGTAAATATTTAAAATTCAGGAACTATAGTGCAAACACCTAACTTTTGAAGGATTATTTTGCAAATAATAAAAAAAAAGAGTTAGTGGGGAAATTAAAATAGAGAAGGGAAGATGGAGAAGAGAAGATGGAGAAGAATGGATGGAGAAAATAAGATAAGAATAGAGAAGGGAAGATGAAGATGAAGATGAAGATGAAGAAGAGTTAGTGGATAGATTAGAATGTGAGATAGAGATGAAGAAGGGAAGACAAAAATGAAGAAGAGTTAATGGAGAAATTAGAATGGGAGATAGAGTTAGTGGAAAAATTAGAATGGGAGATAGATGAGTAGGTAAAAGGAGGAAGAAGTGAGTTTGAGAGGAAAATTTTTTTGAGGAGAAAATTTTGGATGTTTGAGAGGGTTTTTGGAGATTGAAGAAAAATTAAATAGAAAGAAAATACCAAACAGAGAGAGAAAATTTTGAAAATGATGGGAGTTTAAAGTTAGGAGTTATCATCACCAATTCCTTCATCGATCAACATAAATCAAGAGTTCATTCTCGTCAACGAGCAAGCAAATTCGAGCTAAATATTTTTATTTATTCATTTATTTGTGGTTTTTTTTGTAAGGTGTGGTTTTAGTCTCAAATTAGAACAAATTGTATACACCTTCTCCATTTCCATTTTTCCCATATTTTATGGCAGGTAAAAAAAAAGGACAATTCCGTATTAACGATAAATTCCATGGAGGTGCAAAGTGAGCCCAAACAAATTCCAAGGTGCTCATCAAGTTTGCAACCGACCCGTCAACGGATTTTAGTTCAAATTGTTGAAACAATTTGTTGTATTTTATTTTAAAGAACTAAAATCCCAGAAATCCCAGAATGGAGAGGCAAAGCGCATCCACTGGAGGTCGTTTATTTCTTGCAATTTAAATTCCTACACCATCAAACCCCAAAGGGAAGAGCCAAGCCAATGTTAGGCCGCCCATTTGAGGTTTTTACTTACTGCAATTTAAATTCATGCACCATTAAACCCCAAAGGGAATAGCCAAGCCAATGTTAGGCCACCCATTGGAGATTTTTACTTATTGCAATTTAAATTCCTACACCATCAAACCCTAAAGGGAAGAGCTAAGCCAATGTTAGGCCGCCCATTGAAGGTTTTTACTTACTATTATTTAAATTTTCGCAATTTAATTCCTGCACCATTAAACCCTCAAGGAGAGAGCCAAGCCAAGGTTGGGCCATCCATTGGAGGTCTTTATTTACTGTCAGACTCCAAAGTGAGTAGACTATAACACTGCACAAAAGTCGTTAACACACTCTCTCTTTCGGCTTCAGGGAATTTTTAACACTTTCAAAATTAAAAAAAAATACCACCCATGCATCCCATTTAAAAAGTAAAAACACAAAGAGAGAACACTCCACTAGAGTATTAGGAATAAACCAAGCCTGAGTTACCAAATTAGGATATCCATGAAATTAAGGTACCGAAATGGCATTAGTTTTAATTAACTAATGTAACCAAGTCCCCGAACTCATAATCTCTGGTTCGTAGAAATAAATTAGTCATCGCGCTAATTTATTTAGGTTTCTAATCGACCTACCAAGAACGATTAGTGGCGACTCCAAACCTTAAAATCATTTAAATAAAAAACCAAAATTGTGATTCGATTAGACTTGGGAGGGTTTGCGTTAGGTTAGTTAATATAATTAACCTAATAATCCATTTACCCGATCAAAAAATTATTTTTGGGTCGCGACAAGGGGGAACGGAGGAGAAAAGAGAGAGAGAGAGAGAGAGAGAGAGAGAGAGAGAGAGAAGAGAAGAGAATAGAGGGAGAGAAGAGAGAAGAAAATCAAAGAGAAAGGGAAGAAAGGAGGAGGACGACAAGAATGGGGATTTTCCTTTTAACACAGGGGCAAATATTGTTTCCCGAGTTGGATGAACAGCCTTCAGACAAGAGATAGCTCGAAGCTTTGCTTATGAGGAGGTTCTTGGTTAGATTGAGCAGCGGGCAAAGAATGCATCGCCATGGGTTACGAATCAGGTTAGTGCGTGCATGAATCGAGTTTATTCGACGAAGCGGGCAAATACCCGACCCAAACCACTGATAGTCCGAAGAAGGCAGACGTGTGGCCGCCTGAGTTTGCCTGGAGCGTGATAAAAAGAGTTGCCTCATCCGCCCTCGACGGATGGCTCTCATGGGTGAGGCGAGCAAACCTCACCATCGACAGAAGCGATTCGGCGTCCGACAATCGGTGCTCGTGATCTACCAGAGAAGACGTAGTTGGTAAGGGCTATAGAGGAGAAAACCTAGTCGTGGAGAAGAGGATGAACAGTGGAAGGGCTTTGTCTTCTTGTTTCCTTTTGGGGTAAGCGTTAGACTTCTCCGGATGGGCCTGTCCTTTCATCGTCAGGCCTAGTCAAGCGGGAGATAGGGGTATGCTGCCTATATCGCTCTTGAGCCTGCGTGGTAGCCGGGCTGATTTCAAAAAAAAGGGTGGTGTTTGGGTCTAAATCAAGCATTATCCTTCGGTGGTGGTTCTCGGACTGGGCCCGCTCCTTAAGCCCAGTTCGAGAGCGGACCTAGGCCTGAAGGCCCGGGTCTATACCGATCGGGTCAGATCTAATGATCTGACTCGGCCTGGATTTATTTTATTTTATTTTATTTTACATAAATAACAATAATAAAAATAAATGAATAAAAAAAAGAAAAAAAGGAGATGCCTCTATTTGCCTATTGTTGTCCAATTAGGCTTTTATTTGCTCAATGCTAAATTATTTTTCATGCCTAATTTGCTTGACTCAATTTTAATTCGATATATATAAATGCTTGAATAAATTGTTCCGTAACGTATTTCATAGTGCATAAATTAGCATGATAATTATGGTTTAATTCAAGATGCGTGTTTTATCTTTTAATTGATTGAACTTCACTGATTATCTACTTTGAGTTGAATGCACAAGGCAGAAAATTGGTACTCCAATGTGGCAATCAACCGCGACGTCCATGGAGATGGTGACCCATTAAGGATTCACGATTCAACGATGACGAAGCATGAGGAGAGGGCTTAGGAAGCACTGAAACCCGGATTGAAAGCTAACTCCAAAAATCGTTAGCACGAAATTGGAGCTAAGTGCTCTTTTCATTTTTTTTCAATTTTGGATGCAAATTGGTGCAAATTTTTTATACCGATCCTTCTATTATGTTGAACCGGATCTCCATATCAATAGTGAAGGTCGCGAGAGCACAAAACTGCCCGGACAAACTCTTGAGTGCCCACCAACTCCTCAGCTAATCTATCAGTGGGTTTTTTGCTCAAATTATCGAATTAATTTGTTGTATTTTATTTTAAAGGGTTCAAACCCCAAAATGAGAAGTGCTGAGCCCACTCGTTGGAGGTCATTTATTTACTGCATTTAATTTTGCAATTTAATTTTTGCATCTTCAAACCCCAAAAGCATCTTCAAACCCCAGAATGCAAAAAGGAGCCCACTCGTTGGAGGTTTTTTTATTTACCGTATTTAATTTCTGCAATTTAATTTTTGCACCATTTAACCCTAAAAGGGAGAGCCAAACCAAGGCTGGGCCTTCCATTGGAGGTTTTTACTTATTGTCCTTTATTTTCTGTAATTTAATTTTTGTACCATTTAACCCCAAAAGGAAGAGCCAATTATTTTATGTAATTTAATTTCTGCACTATTAAACCCCAAAAAGGAAGGCCAAGCCAAGGGTAGGCCATCTATTGGAGATCTTGCTTACTGTCCTTTATTTTCTGTACTTTAATTTTTACACCATTAAACTCCAAAAGGGTGGACCAAGTCAAGGCTGGTCCATCTATTGGAGGTTTTTACTTAATGTACTTTATTTTCTGTAATTTAATTTCTGCACCATTAAATCCCAAAAGGAAGGACCAAGTCAAGACTGGGCCATCTATTGGAGGTCTTTACTTACTATTCTTTATTTTCTGTAATTTAATTTCTGCACTATCAAACTTCAAAAGAAGAGGGCTAAGTCAAGGCTGGACCAGCTATTGGAGGTCTTTAGTCATTGTCCTTTACTTTCTGTAATTCAATTTCAGCATTATTAAACCCCAAAAAGGAGGGCCAAGCTAAGGGTGGACCATCCATTGGAAGTCTTTATTTTTTGTCCTTTACTTCTCGCAATTTAATTCCTACACCATGGCTGAGCCACTCATTGGTGGTCCTTTATTTTCTATAATTTACTTCCTGCAGTTTAACTTTTGTATTACCAAACCCCAGAGAGGGCATTCTGAACCAAGGTCGAACCATCCATTGGTAGTCCTTTATTTCCTATAGCTTAATTTCTGTACCGTCAGACCTTAGAATGAGTAGGCTGAGCCATCTGTTGGAGGTTATAACCGTCAGACCTTAGAATGAGTAGGCTGAGCCATCTGTTGGAGGTTATAACAATGCACAAGAAGTCATTAGCCCACTCCCTCTTTCGACTTCAAGGAATTTTTAATGCTTAAAAAAATACCCAAAAATGTCATTCACATATATTTCATGTAAAAAGTGAAAATATAAAAAGAGATCACATCATTAGAACCTTAGGAGCAAACTAAGCCTGAATTGTCAAAATTAGGATATCCATGAAATTAAGGTACCGAAAGGGCATTAATTTTAATTAACTGGTGTAACCAAATCTCCGAACTCATAATCTCTGGTTCGTATGAGTAATTTAGTTCTCCCGCTAATTTACTTAAGTTTCTAATCAACATACTAAAAATGATTTGTGTCGACTCCAAATTTTGAAATCATTTGAACAAAAACCAAAATTGCGATTCCGTAAAACTTGGGAGGGTCCATATTGGGTTAGTTAATATAATTAACCTGATAATCCGTTAACCTGGGAATTTTCCATCGATCGAAAATTTTTTTGAGTCGCAACAACCCTTCATCCGCAAAGAGTAATGCAAATTTCCAAATCTCTGGAGAATAAAGAAGCCTTTACTTGCAGCCGAGGCTTCGTTTTCGGCGTTAATGGACGAATGTCGGGGATTACCAAATCTGGATCTGCGCGTTGGTCCAAATCTAGTGAAGACACCCATGGATCGTTTGCGAGACTGGCTCGTCCATGGCCGGTGACGCTGTGTCGTCCATGGCCTCAAAAGGCAAAAAAGAGCAACAATAGAGGCATCTTGTAGGATGTCTATGACCTTTGGGATTGTGGATGCTAAAGCATAAAGAAAAACAAAAGAAGACAGCTAGTCGGAGGTCCATGGCCGCCGAGGTTGTCGATGCTCAAAAAGCATAAAGAAAAAGAAAAGAACAAAAGTAGCTCGTCGGAGTCCCCCGGCCATATGCGTATGTATTGCCCTCAAGGGTGAGGATATTCACAATCAAATCCAGATCAGAAGTGTAACTGAACTAAAGCTACCTATCTCATCAGGACAATGATGATAGCTGGTAATGTACTTTTAACACAAGCAAACCTTGTGGGGCTCAGCCTGCTTTTTGCTCTCCAGAACACATGAAGCTCCAGCTCCTGCGGTTTCATTAATCTCACGAAATAGCGGCTCTACCTCTCGAGTCAAACAAACACAAGCACCATAGGAACTCTTTTAAGCATTCCCAACAATCTACGAGAAAATTGGAGTGCAGTAACAGCCCATGCTATTGCGTTTATCTGACTATTTGACCACAATGTTGGGAATGAATCTTATGCCCTGTACAACTTAAGCAACAAAGCAAGAGGAGAAGAAATTAGGACTTCCCGACATTCTACAGTCTACCAGCTACACAGATCTATCATCAAGCAAAATCGCGAGTACACAGGTCGTATCCAGAGATGACGGAACTTAAGGCGAAGGATACAAAAGCCAGGAAGGCTATCCCGATTGAAGCACTTGCCATTTCTGTAAACTGATCTTTGCCCCAGTTCGTTTCCCAGTCAACAACCCGGGTTGCTGCTGCCGATGATGCTGCTATCAAGAGATATGCCAGAATCTGCAATTGAATCAGAAGAACCTTCCCACTCAGTATGCATGCCCCTCATCTAAAATGGGGTCATCTAAACACGCGTATCAACATAAAGAAGAGGTTTCAAACAAGAACCTGAGCAAGCCTAAGGTCCATCTAAGCATGAGACCGCAACTATAAAGAGTCAATCCAGACTTCACAACTGCCTCTGCTAAATTAACAATAGCCATGTCTTAGTTCTGTATGCAGCAATTAATCTCTTCTCCTATGCCAAAAAAAGGACCCAGGAAGACGGATGGAATGAAGAATCTAACAATGAATACAACTCCTCGAGAACGCTAGAAGACAAACTCTTACGAGTTCTGATGTAGAGGATATGAGTGTAACGACCACTCTGTGATTCTACACTAGTATACTTCATGATTTCAAAAACAAAGGAGCAAAGAATAGCTCGACTGCATGCTAAATGTACGAATGGAAAGGGGACATATACTTTGCTTGACTTGCCTGATCCATGAAGAAATCGAAATGAGAACGGAGGTGGTGGCGAATGACATGCCTCCCGGCGATCCAATGGTAAGCCAGATCATATGCTTGAAACCCTGAATACGCAAATCCAATGATATTCACGGATAGGCAGAACCTGCCACCAAATCAGCTTTCTCATTAGGATAAAGAGAAGAAGAAGAAGAAGAAGAACCCTGTGAAACCTAGAGCTAGAGAAGAAACAAATGATCTAAAGCAAGAGATAACAACGATTCTGTCAGAGTTAGCATCCAGTTTCTATAAGAAGCAAAACGATAATGTCGAATCTACGACCTCCAGAATGAAGCCACAGAGAAAAGGAGAGCATCCTAGCGTGAAGCATTACTGCATATGATTCTGCAAATTTAAAGAAGTGAGTCCGTGCGAATTCCTCTTTATGATTGAAGCATCAATTATTGCGGACAGTAAGTTTTTTGGTAAGGTCAGGATGATAAAGCATGCATTTTTGTCAAAAAAAAAAAAGACGCAATGATGGTTCTCGATCAGAAGCTAAATTGAAGAAGAAAATCCACAGTAAAGGCACACCTATACTCCTTGTAGCGATCAAACGAATCGCCACTCCATCCCTGAGTCTTATCGGCAGCCATGACCGAGAACGAAATCAGGCACAGTATCATCTCGCTCATCCTAAACCCTAGCCCCGCCCTCTTCACCATCATCCTGCTCCTCGACCTCCTCAGTATCGTCGACACCGCCGTCTCCGGCCCCTCATCCCTCCCCCCTCTCCCGCCGGCCTTCGCCGCCGCCGCCGCCTCCGGAGGAGCATCTTCATCACTCGCCGCCCTGTTCGCCGCCCACGTCGGCGGCGGCGGCGCAGAAGACTTGTGGTTCTCGCTCTCGAGCGGCTTCCAGACCGAGGGAAGAAGGCGCGGTTGGAGCGGGGGGTACTGGGCTTGCCTGTCGACGGAGACGACGATGGCCTTGGAGTTGTCGGGAGGAGGCTTGTCGAGGGTCGCCGCCGGGGAGGCGTAGGGCGGCGATTCGGGGGGCTCGCCGAACTCGGATCTGAAGGGGGAGTGGGGGGAGCCGTAGATGGTGGAGGACTCGGAGTTTCGCGACGACGACTTCTTCATGGCGGTTCCGCGGTGCTGCGGGTGGAGGTAGCGATGGTTCCGGTGATGGTTTTGAGCGTCGGAGGCGACGATCGATTCCATACGGTTTTCTACCGGAGCGGGGGCGGGTTCTTAAAGAGGAGAGGGAAAGAATGAAGGTCCACCGAGCTTTGGAGTTCGAGAGGAGCGAGAAAAAGCAGGGCAAAGCCTTTTCCAGTACCAGTTTCCACACTCTCAGAGTGAAAGCGAGCGAGAGAGAGAGAGAGAGAGGGGGACGCACGCACGACTCGAAGTGGGGTCCACCTACGGCCACGTAAGCTTCACAGAAGAAAGTGATTAGGATTGAGAAACGGATGGAAATTTATGGCCAGGACAATGACAAGAGTAGGCCCCGAACGTCCACCACTTTTAACATGCAAGGCCTCCCCTCACGATTTTTAATTTATTTAGCACGTGATCCCCACGATTATATCTTTATGAGCAATATTTACCCAGAGAACTTTTAATTTGCTAAATATTTTCATAAAGTTTAGGAATTAAATTGAACATGTATCTAAAAGTTCGAGAACCGTATTGATCTGATTAGAAATTTAGGGATGACTAGGATAATTACAAAAGTACTCCTTGACGGTCAACTTGATATGCAATGTCTCAACTTTTAATTTATTTAATGTGATCTCTCGATCATATCCTCATATACAATGTTGCTTATAAATTTTTAATTCGTTCATTATGGACAATATTAAACATTTCCATATAATTTATGAAGTATATTGAATATGCACCAAAAATTTAGGGATCGCATTGACCCAATTAGAAACTTAGAGATGACATTGTACATTAGGCTAATTTTTTATAGACCAAATTAAACACATTACAAATTAAAGAACGGCATTATATATTGTATCGAAGTTGAGATCAATTGTGTCATTTTTCATTGATGAGTCAAATTTCTTGCTATAGCCATACTACAATGACTAGGGTCCATAGTTACTTAATTGTGCTTTGTAGCAGCCAGCTCTACACTCGCGACAAGAACATCTTGGGCTGCTAGAATTTAAGAGAGGAGCAGGCGCGCATAAACTGAACATGTATAAATTAAGATGAAGACATCACAAGTGCTATAGCTTTTGTACGACGCTTGCTTCAGTGTCGTATATATTTTTTTTCCTTCCATTTGAGTGACATAACTTATATAATGCGTTCACCTAAGTGTCATAATTATTTTTTCTGATTATTTCAGTATCACATAACTTTTCAGTCGATCACTTGAGTGTCATCGCTTATTAAAAATATTAACCACAAATGCTATGTTATGTCGGATTTTCGACACTTGGGTGAATATTTTAAAAATAAAATTGACACTTAAGTAATCGATTAAAAATTATGGCACTCAAATGAACATTTGTTTTTAGAGGTTATGGCACTTAAGTGGTCAAAAAAAGTTATGGCACTCAAGTGAGCACCGTACGAAAGTTACGACACTTATGCCGTACTTATCCCCGTATAAATCTGATTTGCAATTTGTCTTTCCCTGAACTTATTAGTTTTTGCAGTTAACACTGTCAGTTCGATTTGCTTGCAGAAGCGAGCTTCTGTTTGGAGTTGGGTCGACAAAATCAATAATTTTTGTCCTCTTGGAAATCCAATTCGCCTTACCAAATATCAAAGTCGCATGTTATAAGTTACTTCTCAACGTGGCTTCTAATTTCAATGGATCACGAATTAACAAGTCTTTTTATATAGTCCCCCATCAGAAAAAAAAAGTTCAGATAATCAGATACTACTTCCTTCCCACATAAAAAAAAAATGTAAGTTTTTCGGCAAAAATTTAATAAGTAACGTGGCAATCATCTATTTGCAAAGCGTAGAAAGAATGCTCATTACTTCCTCCCTCGACTTTCCTTACGAACTTTGACAACGAGAGTTAATTTCAGAAAATAGTATCCTGTTAAATAAAACCCTTTTCAAAAAGAAGCTCAAATGAAAAAGAAGAAGTAGATTTCACCCCCAAAGTAGGACTAAAACAGCTCTTCACCACAATGAATGCCTTTACCAACAAGTTAAGTCACCTGATGGCCCGTCATCTGGTTCAGACCCGTCCGGTAAAGCTGTACCACCAATCAACCATGATTACCGATGGCGATGATCATCGAATCTTGGAGAAGATTTCCTAGTACCATAATGTAATGGTAGGCCCTCGTTCGATAAGCCAAAGTATATATTTATTTAGAGTATGGTACGATTCAATAATTCAGAACACCTTAAAGTCACGCACTTTCTATAATCAAAACGCACCCAACCCCACGGGGACGAAAGAAGTAAACAAAGCTCTTAAAGCCACTCTGATGGCGACGGTAATTTTTTGGTACTTTGACCCATTATGCAATGTGATCCTTAAACTTTTTAACTTGTTTAGTATGATTCTTAAATTTTGACTAACGTGTAATGTTATCCCTAAACATCCAACTTATTCAATATAATCCTCAAACTTTTGATAAATGTTTAATATAGCCCTTATGACCATATGAAAGTGTTCATTATTGTACTTCAATTTAAATCAATGAAAAGACTACGTATACCAAAAATTCAAGGATCATATTGAACATTATACTAAAGTTTGAAAATCACATAACACATTGATCTAAAGTTTAGAATCCATTCGTGTAATCATCCCGTTCTAATTCGATCTTAGGGTCTTATTAACAACTACCCTTAAGGAACTAACTAATTCAAATAAAATTCAAAAATAATACTTTTTGAGAGATTTAAAATTGAAGGACACTATTGAGGAAGTTACTCACTTCAAATGGAAAATTTCACATTTTCGGAACATTGATATTTTAGGGCTAACGAGTGGAGCGCACTCAGAGCACTCTTTTATTCTTCTCCTTTCAGAAAAAAGGCTAAGCAATACAAATTGGCCTTGGTTGGATCCAAAGTCAAAACAAGCTGGCCATGGACATCCCAGCACGTCCAAAAGCGATCCTTTATTCGGTTCTTTGTTCTTTTAGGAGTGCCCTTACGCTTTTGTAGGGGAAAAAAAAAGCAAAAAACAGTCACAAGCCTTTTCAATTTATCTTCTTAAAAACAGATGCCTCTTTTTCTTTACCCCCCCCCCCCCCTTTTATGGTGGTCTCCCCTTTTCTAGGTTCAATAAAAAAAAAAAGGACGGATCAACGAGAAGAGATCATGAATGGAAAAGGAACATCAAATACTTTACCTCGAAGTGGCGCCGTTGAGACACCTGGTTTCGACGACATTCTCCACAGGTGAAAAGGGAAATAGAAAAGAGAATAGAAATAATGGAATTGGAATGAATCTAAGGAAGAGAGAGCATCACGTAATCCCTATCCTATGGTTTCTTGCCTTCTAATGCCTTGAAGAACAATAAGAAAACCTCCCCATGCCCTAACTTTCATGTTAGGGCGATGTGAAAGAACATGTACACGAGTTGTCAACACCAATTTTTTGGCACAACAGCAGATCAAGAACTACAGGAACCCAACTATAAATATTCTCAGACAGCAATCACATACCATCATGAGCACTCCATCCTACTATTAGCAAAGATCTGCCAGCAATACGATGGCACACGGCGGCACTTGCATGAACTTCAGTGCAGAGAAAATGAGAATGCATCCACCAATTTAACATAACCCCAGTAAGATTCGCAATGTTCTCCAAAACCATAAAGAACTAAGAGTTTAGGCTATCAAACAACATCAGATGTCCTATTCCAATGAACAGAAACCCCAGGGAGGAGTCGAAGTAGAATGTCCCGCTACCATGTATATCACAGGGCATATCTCACTGCATGCAAATTCAATCACTGGTCATCCTCCTTTAGCTTAAGGAAATCCGCAAAGAGAAGTAAATTGTAACAAAGCAAACTAGTAGCACTCAACAACTCATTGCATTAGAGTAGAGTCGGTCCTTATTTGGTCAGGGAAAAAAAGCTTTACATATAACTATATAAGACATAGACACTACAAGAAAAGGCTGAAAACAAAGAAAGCATAAACAAATACTATCAAAACTTTCCTCTCAAGGCAAGAAAGTATGTAACGGCAGGTAATCCTCCACCTGAATCAAACATGCTATGGACAATAACCTCTATGCTCCGCCTTTTAAGTAGATATGTCTTTTCTCTACCACATCAAAAAGGGTAACGAGAAATATTCGATAGCTGCCAGCTCATTCAGGTAATTTCAGACGGTTGAATAAGACAAGGAAACTCCGCTCAGGAACCACATAAAGGAATCCAAGATCAGCTCCCTTCAAGTATGGACCCATGCCCTATAATTCGAAATCAGAACAAGAAAACATGTACACGACGTAAATGACCCGTTATACACAAATTTTGCCAGCAGACAGTCTTGGGAATGGTGTTACCTTGCCATTTAATTGAAGAAGCTCTCCATCGACCCATTTCGGGTTGCGAAATCCAAACTCTGCTATCCTTCCTTGACCTTTGTAACTGCCAACCTAAAAGAAAAGCATTCCACAGTTTAATATATCTACCCATCATGGCAATAATGCAAAGAAAACATCAGGACTTTACTAATCCAGCCTGGAGGGGAACAATCCACACAATTTGGCAATTTTCTGGAACCTATTCTGACCAGAAATGATATCACAGCAAGAAAAAAGAAATATCTTCATGTTGTTTGTTGAGATGCTAAAACTGTCATGTCAAGTACGTTAGACAGAGATGTGAATCGAATCTTTACACACTTAGAATTTAGCAGCAGCTAGAAGCAAAGAATTGTATTACTGTACCATCCAACGAAATTAGAGAAGAAAACCAAGACAGATTACACAATACCCCTCAAAAAAGAAGCAACCTAAAATATGTGCACATCCTCAATCAGAGAGAGAGAGAGAGAGAGATTACCACGCCTAATTCATCTGGGTACATCCCTCGATTAGAAGCTCGTCCCCTTTTCCCAATTTTGGCACGAAATGTAACCTATAAAATCATACTTTTGGTTAGCTCAAAATTAGATACTCCTCGCATAACAAATAAATACAAACAAGTAAATACATAATCCTTTAAGATCATCCCAAAGATGTGAATATAAAAGACCTGGCCAGCAGGAACATTAAGATCCCCTGTCAACTTCACTGCTTCAACATATTCAAAGAATTCCACATCCGATGAACTAACATCAGAGCCATTCCAATGTCCAAACTTGCGTCTCAGTTGAACCACCTCAGTACCATAAGGGCCAAATGCACCGACATATAAACCTAGATTTTAGCAAGCAAATTTCCATTAATGCAAGTTTCTCATGGTAAAGAAAAATGAAGACAAGAGAAAGGAAAAATTGATAATCTGAACCGTACCATCAAAGGGATCTAAATCACCATTGGAAGTGGTGATTCTACTGAAATTCGTAAATTCAGATAGTCTACTCCTTTTCTCTGCCTGAGTAACTGCGAGTTTGACGATTTCTCGAACATCTCTTGAAACCTACAACAAGAGAAAGTTCAAAGTGAAGGAATGTTTGAAACATGAGCACACAATGTTTGTGAAAAGTATAAGACGAATACATGGCTCCAATGCCATAATATTCTGCGTTTATGCGAAACCAATCATATTCAGAAAAGGAATTTAAGTACTTCTCATTCTCTGTGACCAGAATGCACGCTGAACAGAAGTAAATATGCTTCTATTGATCAAATTTCTCTGGCAAAATCTGTGTTTGTTCAAGCTAACTACAACTTTTGTGCTAGCCATTAGAATATTAATTGGACAAAATCTACTGATGAGTACAGGAAATTTCAAATTTTTTTATGTATACTCTTTTCATCCTAAATTCTAGGATCAAAGCTTTAATACTTAAACTCACCTTTGGCGAAACTTTGTCTGCAGCCCAGAATGCCTTTGCAACATCAGGGGGCATCAATTCAGATACACCTTGAGCAGCTATTGCTGCAACTTTCAATTTGGATACTTTGTTATGTCCGCCATCATGCCCAAGGCCTTTAATAGGAATGTGTAGTACAAAAGAATCTCTTTCTATATCGTTTAATTCTGCTGGAAGACGTGTATACTCATCCTTTGAAGGTGTATCCTCATTATGCACTACCCCACCAATAAAAAACTTCATATCCAAATCCTTTTCATCCTCTTTGACACTGCTATCTTCACCTAAACCGATTTCATCAGACTGGAAATTTTCCACATCACCATCTTCATCTTCTGAATTCTCCAAAGGAACTGCTTCCTCATCATCTTCCTGCATTAAATGCTTGACAGGTTCGCTGTCCTCAATCACTTCCTCAGCTACATCAACATTCATGACTTTCACTTTCAGTCCAGGAATTCTATCTTTCAAAAAGTTTATTACACTTTTTACCCCTTCCTCAGTTGCTCCTTCGATATTCAAGCCCTTATCATCATTCATCTCTGTCTTCAAATCATTTTCTTGTACATCAGCACCTGAAGTCTCATCAACTTTAGAAGATTGGCTTTTTGAGGATTTTGATGAGGAGCTTGTGGAGGCCATTGAGTTCCCTTTAGTTTGATGTAAATACACTACCTAACAACATCGTGACATCAGAAGCATTTCGCAAAATCTTCAACGGAACTAGGTGAATCACAATGTAGCAGTTTCCGCTTACTTTATGAGTGCAATGAGAATGATAGAAACAACTAACTCAGTCTGCAACTCTGAGATATCACAAAGGGCCACATGTAAGGAAAGAAAAAATATGAGGACTTAAGGACAATCTCCCAACCAACATTAACTTGAATGTACAGATTTGTACTGTCAGAAACAAGGTTGGCTCATATAGAAGATTCACGTCTCAGAGAAATTGAACTTCAATCATGTATCAGTACAAAGAATTACCAAAAGTCATGCACGGTAGCCATCACGTCAAAGAAATCAAAAAGTGTAACCACACATGTACAGCCAGTTATAGGCTTAAGGCACAAACATTTGAAGCTTATGTTGCAATCAAGTTAATCATCAGTACATCACCTGCAGTTGATATATGTCATCAGCATCTTTGACAACAAAAATTTCAAATATTGGAGTTCCAGGAGATGCAGTGACCAACTGCCTGTAACAAAGATATTAATCACTGCCCATTCCAGTTAAATGCTGCATAAACTATAGTCAGAAGAAATTAACCTCGGGCTGTAACTTCTTCCGACAAATCTGCCCATACTGGGAGTTATGCGTATAAGTCGGCCAAAGGGATCATCAGAGTCTTTTGAGTAACCAACCCACCAGCCCACCTGCCAAGAACAGGTGGCGAAATTGTTAGTGGAATTCAAAAAGTTCAGCACGGCCGCAACTTTTCCAGTTCGTCATTCTACCTGTTTTAGGAAATAGTTTGGGCAATACCAACAGACAAAAACCTAATTAATTCCACTACATTCCTCAGATGATACGACATTTCACTGTTCCATCTTACCATCTATTGCCCAGGCTAATTTTGACAATATGAAAACATATCGCATCAGATATAAAATTAATTCAGGATAAACGACAATGACATGGTGGCCCACAACAAACAATGGAAGCTGGCAAAATGCCGATATCATGGAAAGGGAACAAAATGTTGGAATATTAGATTCTTTCGTACTGCAAATCCTACCGTTTCACCAGAACGCCTTCCTATCATAATGGCCCTCAGCATAGTATTTAATGACAGTCTACAAGAACTTGAACCAAAATCAAACCAATACATAATACCCTATGACACAAACACAAAGAAGTGCATGAAAATAAGACAATCAAAAACGAAACCAAACAGGAATAAGATGACCAAAACTGAGTTATGTTGGGCCTCAGATAAAGATGTTAAAAAAGAGTAAAGATCAAAAGAATTTTAAAGGTTACTCCACAACCAAAGAGATAAAATTGTCAAAAGAGCAAAAAAAAAGAAAAAAAGAAAAGGGAAAACAGATAGATAAAGATGAACAAACTAATGTCGTATGACGAAAATTACCAATCCGCTTCCCGTATGTTTACATAACATTGACGCCTCATGATAACGCTCTTCCTCTATTGCATTCTGCATGTAAACAGGAGATTAGTGAACTGGCTAATGAGCAAGTAAATGCTTCTAGCAAACAAAGCTCTGGCCCAACCTTCAATTGCGACATGATGTCAGCAACGGTATCCTTTGATGTTGCTTCAGAAATAGCCACCTTCAGTTTGGCAGCCTCCTGGAAATCTTCCTTCTCGATTGCTTCTTCAAGTTGGAACTGTAAATCATGATTAGCATCATGAAGAGGAAACTACTGCGTCATTGTTTAGCTTTTGCAGGGGAGACTGCAGTGACTGTGAACAAATTTCCAATGACAAGAAGTAACATTTAACGAACAGTCTTCCCTAAAGAATATAATTCGTGCAAATTGGTATTCTTCAGCAGTTTAAACATCGCCCGATGATATTTGGTAAAAGGGAGCAGGAACATCTCCTACATTTATCTAGAAAGAAGGGCACTCACGGCTTGTCATCCCATGTTGCGCATAGAGCACATATAAACACTAAATATTAGGTAATAACCAAAAGCAAGGGTAACTAGTAACCAACATACAAGCAACACGCCAACTCAAAAACCCACTAGACAAGCCACGAGAAGTAGAATGGGATAATGATCAAATTCCTAAGAAATCATAAACAGAGGAAACCCAATTCATAATTTCTCGATTCCAAGCTCAGAAACTTGCACACTAAAGCCAAGAAAATGAGCACAAGGAATACCATGAGAACAGAGGCGAAGCTCTCGGCCTGTTCAATCTCGGAGAAATGGCGGCTCCATCGGTTCCAGTCCCAATCGGAGCAAGAGCTGCTGGAGGCACCGTCGAGGCTGATGTTGCCACCGCAACGGCAGAGCAGAGCCGGGTCCCTGCGGGGCCCGGCGGAGGAAACGCCGACGTTCTTGCCGTGGACAGTCCGGCCCCTACAGCCGAGGACGAAGAAGCTGGGAGGATTGGCCGATTTCTTGGGCGACGAATCAAGATGGCAGAAGGGTCTCAGGTGAGAGGCTCGGATTGAACTGCCCGTGACCCATGCATTGGTCACCGCCATCTCTCTGCCTCTCTCTCTCTCTCTCTGAGTGCAGTTCAATCGATCTTGGGAGGTTGGTGTTTACTGTTAAGGAGGGACCTCCTGGTGTATGGATAGCATCGCCAGATATAAAATTGGAATATCCGAACCGGGCCGACATTTACCTTTTTTTCCCAGAGAGTTCTTTTCTTTTTCTTCTTGTCCTGCGTTTTTTTTTAAAATTATTTATATCCCTTATAAAAAATAATTGAATGAAATATATTATGATATATTTAAATATAAATTATTTTCGATAATAAGAATGCTTTTCATTGACTAGTTATTCCAAACAATATAAACGATCAATCCTAAAACAAATATTTTCCAAAATATTCGTTTTCTATAAAACAAACGGAGCTGAATTTGAAACATGTGCATTAACGCAATTCTCAATATTATTTCCATCTCTCACATGTTTGATGAAGTTGTTCTTTTAAGGTAAATTCGAATCACATGCTTATAAACACACATAATGTGTTATACTCATGTGAAGATACCTTGATTTGGAACTTATTTTACACCCCTTTTTTTAATCATTAACGACGAACAATGGCAAGCGTAAAAAAAAAATATTGTGTACAAAGCATATGGATATAATTATTTATCTTATTATTAAAAAGCACAAATCGAAAACGAATCTTAACCACTTAAGATAGTATTTCCATAAAGTTTGGAAAATCTCTTCGTTTCATGAATTTTTTTTTTAAGAAATGCCAAATTTTTTGGATAGTGTTTTTCAAGAAAAAAAAATGACTACATGTGCCCAAGGTCTCGAAGCGTATACTGAGTTTTGAATGAGCTAAAAAATTCTTACAAAGACAAAATAAAAAAACAAAGTAGTAATCATTATATGAAATTCAGGGTGGGTTTGGTTCATCATTTCCAAGGGGCTTTCAGTCCCCAAAGCCCCTTGGGAAAATGCTGAACCATTTAGTTCAACTTTAGGCCAACATTTGGCCAAATGCTGGCCTTGGGAAAGCTGAAAGCCCAATGCTAGTAGAGACCAGCATTGGGCTTTCAGCTTTTGGCCAAATGTTGAAGGACTTTTTTTCCTTCCAAAACTACCCTCACCAATTTCCTATTTTTCCAATTTTACCCCTTTTGTTACTGTTCATCTTCTTCATTGTCTGGTGTTTAGACCAAATCTCGTTGGAAAGGGCCGGCGAAAGGACGGCAAGGGGCAGGCGAGGGGCTGGTTGCAAGGGCAAGGGCCGGCGACCTCAGGCGACGAGGTAGCGCAACCCAGGCGACGGTGGCTGGGTCGCCGACCCAGGAGACGTCGAGGGCGAGGATGGCAGAGGTAATCGCAAACCCCTTTCGGAAGCACTTTCACTTTCCCGCTGTACAAATACCCCAAGACAGCCACTAGCGCTTCAGTCCCGACCTTGAAATCCGAGGCCAGTTCCTTCAATTCGAGCCTCACTCCACCCTCGCTCCCCGAGAACGCGGCCCTGAAGAACGAGCTTCGCGCGGCGAGGACGCAGCGGTGGATGGAGACCTCGTGGCCGTCCGCGGCGACGATTGTGGCGTCGGAGGAGGAGCAGGAGTCGGCCCGTGGAAGCTCGAAGATCGACTCGAGGCAGTCGGAAAGCTTTCTTAGGGCCTGCGTTTCCGGCGGCGCCGCGTGGAAGGAGGAGGAGGGAGTTCTCGTACGAGCCGGCGTGGAGCATATGCCACTGCTGTAGCTTACGTCGTCGGAATCGGAGAACCCAGCCCGTCCAACGTCCATGCTACCCACGAGCACGCGTAGGAGAACCCTAGTGGAGTCGAGAGTCCCTTGTACGAGGAGAGAGAAAGAGAGGTACAGAGAGAGAGAGAGTCAACAAAGTGGAAATCTAGTAGAAAGTTTTTTTTAATAAAAGGGTAAAACCGTAACAGATTACATCAAAGCTCCTGTGCAATTTTTTTTACCAAACACCATTTAATCCAAAGCCCATTTGCAAAGTTTTTTTTACCAAATGCAATTAACATTTTCTCAAACCCCTTTGAGCCAAAGAAATTTACATTTCCCCAAAGCTACTTGAAAATGCTGAACCAAACCCACCCGATAAGAGCGGGTTTGGATCCGCAAAAGTTGGGCGGGTCGATCTAAACAAAATCGTTCGGAGCAAGAGCAAATTGGGCATGATTTCAGGCCCAACAGTGAATTCAAACCATGGAGCCTGTTGTTTTGGGCGGGCTTTATCCATGGCTCGCATGGGCCCGTCCGTTGATAACTTTGAACAAATCAACACGGTCGGATTGCTTGGGGTGTGAAAAACAAGTTTTATCCCTGCGATGACAGTTCACTCCACCGGCGTCATCAGAGTTCCATCGAGCCAATTACCAAAACAACCTGTGAAACCGCGGGACGGTGGGACTGAATGATTAATTGTGGATTCACAGGTGGCCATTTCATTGTTCTTTTTTTGGGGGGGCAAAATAGTCATTCCATTGTTTGAAAGGGATAATGACATAAATGATCCATGAACTTTAACTAAATGTGTAACGTGGTCCATGTACTTTTAATTTGACAAATACAGTACCTCAACTTTAATTTAATATGCAATGTAGTTCATAAATTTTTAATTTGACTAATATGGTCTATGAACTTTTGGATCATGCTCAACTTAATCGTTGAACTTGAACTTGAATCAATGAAAGGACTATATCGAATTATCTTTCTATACTTTAAGGACTAAATTGAACATGTTCGAAAACTTCATGGGTCATATTGATCAAGTTGAAAGCACAGGAACCACATTACATATCGGGTCAAAGTTCAATTATCATATTGATCCAATTTCGAACAAATGGAGCTCTTGCGAAGGACGTTCGACATGATTTCGAACGGAGCCATTGTTTGAAATCGTGCCGAACGTCCCATTGTTCGAAACCAAGTCAAACGTGGGCTTTTTTCCAAATTAGGTTGAATAAATAAATTATTTATCAAAAGAGGTTAAAAAAAAATTTACCGAAAGGGGTCAAGAGGCCCACGGCTCGCACACAATGGGGCCTTTTTTTTCGGTCACTTATATATAACATTTAGGAATTTATTTTATTAAGATATATCTAATTATTTTATTTAGTATCTAAAAATTAGTCATAAAGTGAAAATTATATTATTCAGATTTTAATAATTATTTTATTTAGTATGTATTTAATAATTTTATATTTACATAACTTTGTAAATATGAATTATTTTTCCTTTTTACCTTTTTTTTTGGGTAAGGACCTTTTTACCTTATTTGTATACCATAATTTTCAATAATTAAATTCAACATTTTTTTAAAATATGTATGCAGTTATTTTATTTAGTATGTAAATAAGTTAATTAAAAATTATTGACTAGGCCGACGATATAGCATTTTTTTATATCATTTTTTGTACGTGTTTTTATAATTTTATTTATATATCTTGGAAATATAATTTCATTTCTTTTGAAGATTTTTTATAACATAATTATCAACCATTAATTTAAAATTTTATTAAGATCCATGTAATTAATAATTTACTATGTAAATAATTAATAAAATTAGTCGTAAAATAAAATCGGTAAGGTATGTTCACATATCCAAATTAAAAGAACGTGGATAACAAGCTTAATAAATTACTACCGTCGCACAGTCGCATTTTTTTCTTAAATTTCAAATTTTTGTACTTTTTAAATAATTTTGTATTTAAACAACTTTGTAAATATAAATTAATTTTCCTTTTTATTTTATTTTTATGACATAGTTATCAATAATTAATTGTAATTTTTGTTAATATGTACGGAATTAGCTTATTTAATATGCGAATAAATTAATTAAAAATATTCACGAGGCCGGTGCCGGTGCGGTAGCATTTTTTTTATTTTGTATATTTTTCATTTTTTTAAAATTTATATTTGTATAACTTTATAAATATAAATTGTTTTTCCATTTTGAAGCTTATTTTTTAACATAATTATCAATCATTAATTGGAAATTTTATTAAGATCCATGTAATTAATTATTTACATAAAAAATATTCACGAGGCCGCTGCAGCAGTAATTTTGCAATTTCTAATTTTTTTTATGTCTTTTTAATAATTTTATTTTTTATATAACTATGTAAATATCAATTTTGTATGTGTTTTTATAATTTTTTTGTAAATATAATGTTATTTCTTTCGAAGCATATTTTTACAACATAATTATTATTTTTTATTTCGTATATTTTCCTTTTTTATATAAATATTATAAATATAAATTTTTTCCCTTTTGAAGCTTATTTTTATAATATAATTATCAATAAATAATTAAAAATTTTATTAACATATATGTAATGAATTTATTCACACTGTAAATAATTAATAAAAAAATATCCATGAGGCCAGTGTGGTAGTTTTTTTAATTTTTTTTAATTTTTTTTTACATATTTTTAGTAATTTTATAGTTATATAACTTTGTAAATAAGAAATTTACCAGTGTAGTCATAAATCTGTCCCAAATTTTCTTTTATTTCAGAGAAAACCCAAAACTTTAGGGTCCACTCCGAAATTTACCATGAACTTTTTTTTTTTGTCTAAAAGGAATTGAAAGTTTATGTCTCATCCAAATCTACCCCAAATTTTATGTTCGTCTAAAGAAACCATAAACTTTCAACCTATTCCTAAATCTACCCAATGGTCTAATCTCAACTTTGACATTAAATTTCACATTGATTACAAATCTATATAAGAAAGTAACGTGAAAAAAATTTGAGATCATCTTGTTATTATATAAAAATATACTGAATTAAAAAATTTTATAATATCATTTTTAATTAAATTATGAAAATCTGAGCAATTATTAATAAGTGCGCACCATACGTTCATACTCCCACATAATATGCGTATTGTGCACCTGTGAATGCACAATAAAATTGATATTCAAATTTACATAAAGAAAGCGTTCGACGCCTGCATAAAGCAGGCATCGGACGCCTGCAAACAGGCGTCCACAAGGACGCTGTGAAGCGTCCCCCACAGGGACGAGCGTCCCTGTGGGGACGTCTGCTTTGCAGACATCGTTCCTGCGGGGGACGCAAAGCGTCCCCCACAGCCCACATGGACGCCTACACTGATGCGTCCATCAGTGCAGGCATCCATATGCAGACGTCTTTATCTCATGTGAGTTTTTTTTTTTTTAAGTATTAAGACATTGCTCCGTTCATCTGCTATTTATTTTGTTTTTCCATCATTGATCGATTCGTTTTTCAGCTACTACTTGATGTTTTCAGCTCCACTGCTTGAACGATCATCTTGTTGGTGTTCATATCAACGTTCAGGAGGAAAGATCAAGTTTTGTTCAAAATCGATAGTTGATTGAAGGTAAATTTTTCTATCATTAAAGTCAAATTGTTTAATTGTTTATGTTGCACGTTTGGTTGAATATCTAGAAGTGCCATTGGAAAATTGTTCACGTTGGCTTGCACGCATTTGCGCGAAAGGATGTAAGCTAGTTGGTAAAGATCTTGTTCTCGTCCAAGTTTTATTTTTCTGGTTTTTTATATGGGCGGTATTTCTGTTGCTTGCAGGTCCCCAGTGTGTGGTTTCATGTGCAAAAGAACGGAGACCTCTACCTCAAAAAGGGTATGCTTGTTGTCTTGCAATATTTTGGCTGCAAAATACAAGGTTTAAGTTGGAGTTAATACTTTGAATTTAGCTGAAGAGTATTAAATTTGTTGTATCTTTTTAAGTTTAAATCCCTTTAAACGAGAGACCGTGTCTTTTTACTAAGTGTTGGAAGCATCGTGGGTAGCATTCTGCTTGAGTTGGCTAAATAGGGAAGGATTTCATCCATAGTTTTTCTGAATATCCTCCGTTCAGATTCTTTTATGAATTCCATCCTCGAGAGCACAGAAATATTATGTGCAGAGTAACGTGGGATAGTACTAGTCTCCTAGTTCCATTGAAGCTTTGAACTCGAGCAACTTGGGTCCTGTACGTGCATAAACCGCCATCGAACCGGTTCGTGGAGCTCAAAGTTGGTCGTCAAGCTTGGCTAAAAATAAAATCCGGAAAAACAATCTTATCAATTTTGGGTATAATTTCTATTCTTGAAATTGATTATTATGTTGCCTATTTTTGCATGTTCGCATATATATATATTTACATATCTCGTCATATCTTGCATAAAATGTGGATATCTTTCTAAAAAATTTAGATTTGTTTTGGGAAATGTTCTTTCCTATTTTGATTTGAATTGCTTAATTGTTATATTTTTTTAGAATATATTCATCGCATGATATAATCTCAAAATTCTATAAAAAAAAAATTTGCATTCATTCATTTTTATTTTTGAAAAATGTCATATCTTAAAAATTGCATCATGTAGATAATTGCATATGTAATCATTTTTGTGAAATATTTAGGTTAGATTGCATTTGAGAGTAGAAATAATAGAATTTCATGTTTAAAATAATCTATAAATATCATTGCATCTAAGAATAATTTCATGTCCTTTGTTTCTGTTGGTTGGTTTTAGGAACACTTTATCTTTCCTTCACTACCAATCTAGCTCTGCGGCGCCGTTCATTGTTGCGTTGTGTCGTCACCAAACCCATCCAAAGAGCACCAAGCTTGAGTTGCAAATTAAAAAAAAAAACACGTGCAATCTAGGTAAGTTACCTTATTTGGATATTCTAAATGCTTTATTGCATATTTTTATTTATTGAATTGCATCATCATGAAGATTGCACAACAAAAAATTTGAAGGAGATATGGATTCTCTTGCCTTGATTGAAAAAAATTGCTTCATTAAGGTCGGAAATCGAATGTTCTGAATATATCTCGCAATATATCTTGTGTTTAAAAAATCTTGTGTTTAATTTCATGTCACGAAAATAAAAAAAAATTAAAAAAAGCAAGATATGGTTTCTTAAAAAAATATTCACGATGCCAGTGTGGCAATGATTTTGTAATTTCTTATTTTTTTTAATGTCTTTTTAATAATTTTATAATTTTTTTTATCTTTTTAATAATTTTATAATTTTTTTATATATTAATAATTTCGAAATTTTTGTTAATATGTACGTAATTAGTTTATTTAGTATGTGAATAAATTAATTAAAAATTTTCACGAGGCCAGTGCGGTAGCATTTTTTTATTTCACATATTTCCCTTTTTTTATAAATTTATATTTATATAACTTTATAAATTTATATTTTTACCCTTTTGAATCTTATTTTTATAACATAATTATCAATAATTAATTGAAAATTTTATTAACATATATGTAATGAATTAGAAAGAGAGGATTTCCTATAAATCTTATCTTATGGATTGCATTCAATATACAATTTTCTTTTAAATCCATTCTAACTTTTAAAAGATGTAAACATGGGGTAAAAACATTGTCCTAAATTTTTAGGAAATTAATGCAAATTAATTCTGAAAATTATAAGTTAATCTTGAACCACATCACTTTCATTTTTCATATAATTTTTAATTTCGGACATTACTCAAAAATACAAATAAAATCGTAAAAACAAAGAACAAAAAAATTACACCTTTGAACTTCAAGTGAGAACTCGTTACAAATGGCAATGCCATTTACTTACATGGGATGTTGCTTCTTCTTGCATGAAAAAAATTAAAATAATAAAAAGGAAAAATTCCTAAAAATCCAAAAAATTTTAATTATATTAAAAATTTTCCAAAAGCTAAAAAAATATGGAAATGCCTCGGTATAGATTACTTGTTATATTATCATTATTTATTTTATTAATGAAATTAAATTCATTAGTTATATTGATAGTTATCATGTTAATTTGTTAAAGTGTATGAGTAAATATTTAGTAAAATTTAGATGTAAAATAATTTGTAATTTCTTTATTTAGCAGAATGTCGTCTAGATCTTTTGCGAACGTGCATTGTGGAGGTAGAATAGTACGAAATGAATACGGATATGATTACGAAGGTGGACAATCTGCTATGTTCGAGTTTGCAAAACATACGCACATTTGATGAGTTACGCGATACGATTGCACGCGAGTTGAATATAACAAAAAATCAATATATTCAAAGTCTGATGTATAGACAGCCGATTGTCACAACTGGTTGTATTATGTACAACGTTGTGGAGGTGCATAATAATTATGGAGTTAAAATGATCTAACAATTTGCACTTCAGTCTGGTTCTATGGCCTTTCTACAGTTTTATGCAACTGTTGATGAACACCAAGTGATAAATGATTTGGTTGAAGGAGGTTCTCATATTCGCGAAGATGACGTTGGTGTGGATGATCAATACGTGGAGTACGATGACGACGACGACAACAATGACGATAGTGATGAAGAAGATGATTTTTGGATCGATAGTGAGAACAATGATGAACAAGATGATAGATGCGACGATATGGATGCTTACTACAGCACCCATTGCAGTAATCCCATTTTGCCATTGGTACATCCATTGCCTTATTTAGAGATTGACTATGACATGATGCAAGTAGATACAAGAGCTAAGCCGAGCCGTATGTTATTTGACTCTTCGAAGGAATTTGATATTGGAATGTTATTTCCATCTCGGAATGTAGTGCAGTTGGCTGCGAAAGAGTATTCTTTGAGAAGAAATCATCACTTTCGCAGTGATGAGACAAAGAAGGCAATATATTCGATAAAATGTGGTAATCCACACGGACCGTGTCGTTGGAGGCTTCGTGCAATTAAAAATGCGGGTACCGGATTATGGAAAATAACTAAGTATAGTGGGCCACATCTATGTAGTAATCCTCAAATGTCAAGAGATCATCGGCAACTTGATCAAAAGTACCTCTGCAGTCAGATAGAAGCAATGGTTGCCACCCAACCGGATATCAAAATCAAGCCCTTAATTGCCCAGATTAAAGACATGTTTGGTTTTAAACCTACTTATCGTAAAACTTGGGCAGCTAAACAAATGGCGATTGCTAAAACTTTTGGAGGATGGACTGAGTCATACGGTCAGTTGAGAAAATATATGAATGTAATGCAGTTAATGAATCCAGGTTTTAATTTTGTGATTGATGATTACATGAACATAGATCACAGTTGTAGAGTCTTCAACCGAATGTTCTGGACTTATAAACAGACGATTGAAGACTTTAAAAGCTGTCGTCCTATGATTTTTGTCGATGGAACTTTTTTATATGGAAAATATCGAGGAACGCTCCTTTGTGCGGCCTCATTTGATGGAAACAATCATATATTCTCATTGGCATTTGCTGTAGTCGATCGGGAGAATGTTGACAATTGGAATTGGTTTATGAATTTGTTGTGGAGATATGTCACTAGTAGAGAAAATGTCTGTGTAATATCAGACAGGCATATCAGGATTCAGAAAGCAATGGAGACAGAAGGGTGGCGTCCTCCGTATGGCCATCATAGATATTGCATTCGGCATATTGTCAGCAACTACAATAAACACTTCAAAAATGCCGATGGAAAAAGACTTGTTGAGATGGTAGGTAAAAATTTTACATTTACTTACTATAGCTGTTCATAACTTTAGATGACAAATACTTATTATTGTTGTAATATATAGTTTACGAGAATCAACAACAGAAGTTCTTGCGCATCATGAGCCGAATTAGGAAGTGGGATGTACAAACAGCTGAATGGTGTGACCACCTTCCAAGGGAGAAATGGACGAAGGCTTTTGATGAAGGAAGGAGATATGGAGCTATAACAACGAATTTAGTTGAATTGGTTAATGGGATGCTAAAGATTTTTCGTGCTCTTCCAATAATAGCTATGGTGAATAAGATATTCTATCAGCTGGTCAACTATTTTGACACAAGAAGAACTATATACAGGAGGCAGAAGGATAACGGATACATATATACTCAATTTGCGAGTGACACGCTCGAGCGAAACAGTTAAAAATGCAAATGGGCATGAAGTGATACGGTTCAACTTTGATGGAGGAGTTTTCGAAGTTAAAACTAGATTTAATAGATCTAGAGGAACAGGGGGCCACAAACATATAGTACGCCTACACTTGCGAATGTACACATGTGGAAAATTTCAAGAGATAAAAATCCCATGTTCCCACGTACTTGCAGTGTGTCAAAAAAATGGAATTGATAACCATGCGTACGTAGATGAATTCTACACATCTGATAGAACACTTCAATGCTATCAATACATGTTCCATCCATTGGGGAATTCTGCTTATTGGCCTGAACCTAACTGTCGCGACCCTCTAAAAAATTTTTTTAAATTTTAAAGGGGGTTAACGGATTACTAGGTTAATTAGATTTGACTAACCTAACGCGGACCCTCCCAAGCCCTACCGAATCGCAACTTTGGTTTTTGTTTAAATGATTTTGAAATTTGGAGTCGCCACTAATCGTTCTTGGTAGGTCGATTAGAAACCTAAATAAATTAGCGGGAGAACTAATTTATTCCTGCGAACCAGAGATTATGAGCTCGGGGACTTGGTTACACTAGTTAATTAAAACTAATGCCCTTTCGGTACCTTAATTTCATGGATATCCTAATCCGGCAACTCAGGCTTGGTTTATTCCTAAGGCTTTAATATGGTATTCTCTTTTGTGTTTTCACTTTTTAAATAGGATGCATGGATGGTATATATTTTTATTTGTTATATTTTTTTAAGTGTTAAAGATTCCCTGAAGCCGAAAGAGGGAGTGTGTTAACGACTTCTGTGCAGTATTACGACCTACTCATCTTTTGGGTCTGATGATTCAAAAATTAAATTATATGAAGTACATGACAGTGAATAAACACCTCCAATGGGAGGCCTAGCATTGGCTTGGCTCTTCCCTTTGGGATTTAAGGTACAGGTATTTAAGTTGCAAGTATTTAAACTACTGTAAGTAAAAACCTCCAATGGGAGGCTAAGCATTGGCTTGGCTCTTCCCTTTGGGATTTAAGGTACAGGTATTTAAGTTGCAGGTATTTAACTACTGTAAGTAAAAACCTCCAATGGGAGGCTAAGCATTGGCTTGGCTCTTCCCTTTGGGATTTAAGGTACAGGTATTTAAGTTGCAGGTATTTAACTACTGTAAGTAAAAACCTCCAATGGGAGGCTAAGCATTGGCTTGGCTCTTCCCTTTGGGATTTAAGGTGCAGGTATTTAACTACTGTAAGTAAAAACCTCCAATGGGAGGCTAAGCATTGGCTTGGCTCTTCCCTTTGGGATTTAAGGTGCAGGTATTTAAGTTGCAGGTATTTAACTACTATAAGTAAAAACCTCCAATGGGAGGCTAAGCATTGGCTTGGCTCTTCCCTTTGGGATTTATGGTGCAGGTATTTAAATTGCGGATGGACTTTGTCCTCTCCATTTTGGGGTATGAATTTTTTAAAATGAAATACAACGAATTGATTCAACAATTTGAAATTTGTGCGCGCTTGAGGACTCCTCCAAGCCGATTTTGTGCTTCCATAGGATTGACCATTGATATAGAGCTGCGGCTTCCTGACGTAAAATAGAGTGAAGTGTTAGTATACAAAATATGTGCTAATCTGCACCTAAAATCAGAAGAGTTGAAAGAGTACTTATCTCCCATTTTTTTGGGAGGGATTTCTATAATTGATTTTCGCTCTCTATGTTCCCAATATAGAGAGTTTCTTTTGAATTAAGAGGGACTTTTAGTCACAGATCAGTTGAGAAATCGGTGGACAGCTTAGGAGCTTATCTGGGCCGATTTTTGCATCTCGACGAGATTTTTGCTGTTGACGTAGAGATATCCTTCTCCTGACATAAAATATGGAAGAAAAAGGAGATGGAGAAAGTGTATACAATTTGTGCTAATTTGCGAGTAAAACCATAAATAAATGAATAAATAAAAAACACTTAGCTTGAATTTGTTTGCTCGTTGACGAGGATGAACTCTTGATTTATATTGATCGATGAAGGAATTTGTGATGATAACCCCTAGCTTTAAACTCCCATCATCTTCAAAATTCTCTCTCTTTTGGTATTTTCTTTCTCTCAAAATTTTCTTCAATCTCCCAAAACTCTCTCAAACATCCAAAATTTTCTCTCAAAAAAATTCTCCCAAACACTTCAAATTTTCTCTCTCAAGAATCCTCTCTCAAGCTCACTTCTTCCTCCTTTTATAACCTACTCATCTATCTCCCATTCTAATTTTTCCACTAACTCTATCTCCCATTCTAATTTCTCCACTAACTCTTCTTCATTTTCATCTTCCATTCTCCATCTCTATCTCACATTCTAATCTCTCCACTAACTCTTCTTCATCTTCATCTTCCCTTCTCCATATTTATCTCCCATTCTAATTTCTCCACTAACTCTTCTTAATCTCCATCTTCCCTTCTCTATTCTTATCTTCCATTCTAATTTCTCTACTAACTCTTCTTCATCTCCATCTTCCCTTCTCTATTCTTATCTTATTTTCTCCATCCATTCTTCTCCAACTTCTCTTCTTCATCTCCTCTTCTTCATCTTCCCTTCTCTATTCTAATTTATCCACTAACTCTTCTTTTTATTATTTGTAAAATAATCCTTTAAGAGTTAGGTATTTGCACTCTAGTCCTTGAATTTTAAGTATTTACAATTCAGTCCCTGAAAAAAATATATTTCTTTAAGTCCAAATCTCCTCACAATTTTTGACACACCAAAATTTACCACATGTCAAATTTAAGCTCATTTCTTGTCGCTGAAAATAATGTATAATTTAATTAAAGCCCTTTTGCAAAATTAAGTCATTCTGGGTATAATTGGGCCAAGATGAAAATTTAAAATATTAGAAGACAATGTCACAACTCATAAAAAGTGAAAGTTAAAATAAGTTGACTCAAATTAAATTTTTTTAGGCCCGATTCGAGATTATACTCGTGAAGGAACACGTGACTCGAATTGGATTTTTCTGAATTTGCGATGGCCAATATGAAAATAGATTTAAAATAAAAATATTAACTATCTTTGTGTATTTTTTGGCCTCAAATGTTATTTTTCCAAAATTTTCAAATATTTTTGTATTTTTTTTAAAAAAATTAAAATATATATAATATGAAAATTATTTTTTGGTCAAAATTCGTTCCCTAGGCTTGGCTATGGTTCCCAAAGTTGATTTTTCAATTTTATGAATTTTTATGGATTTTCTATTAATTTTCGAAAATAAATAAATAAAAAATACGTAAAAATACTGAAAATATGAAAAATCGTTTTTTGGTCAAAATTGGTTCCCTAGGCTTGGCTAAAGTCCCCAAAGTTGATTTTTCAATTTTATGAATTTTTATGGATTTTTTATTACTTTAGCAATAGAAAAAATGATTAAAAATCAGGTGTCAACAGCTGCCCCTCTTTGAAAGGAAGCTCGGTAGAGGTTCATTTCAAAGACGAGATGACACCTGGATTCTTATCGACTCAATACAAGTAAATAAAAAGAGTCGTGACATGATTGTTCTACTGAAAATGAAATGAGAACCTAAGGATTCGTTATATAAAAAAACTTTAGGGTGGTTGAACTTGAACCCGTATGGTGGATCAACCCATGGTAGATTCCTAATAAAAGGATTCTACTGATTAAAAATTGAATTAAAATTTGACCCGTATGGTGGGTCATACCATTTGAAGATACCTGTAAGAAGGACTTGGTGCCTGTAGAAAGGACTTGGTGCCAGTAAAAAGGACTTGGTGCTTTGCCTGTAAGAAGAACTTTGTGCCTGTAAGAAGGACTTGCTTTGCCTGTAAGAAGGACTTGATTTGCCTGTAAGAAGGACTTTGTTTGCCTGTAAGAAGGACTTACTTTGCCTGTAAGAAGGACTTTGTGCCTGTAAGAAGGACTTGATTTGCCTGTAAGAAGGACTTTGTTTGCCTGTAAGGACTTGATTTGCCTGTAAGAAGGACTTTATGCCTGTAAGAAGGACTTTGTGCCTGTAAGAAGGACTTGATTTGCCTGTAAGAAGGACTTTGTGCCTGTAAGAAGGACTTTGTGCCTGTAAGAAGGACTTGATTTGCCTGTAAGAAGGACTTTGTGCCTGTAAGAAGGACTTGGTTTGCCTGTAAGAAGGACTTAGTTTGCCTATAAGAAAGACTTGGTGCCTATAAGAAGGACTTGGTTTGCCTGTAAGAAGGACTTGGTTTGCCTGTAAGAAGGACTTTATGCCTGTAAGAAGGACTTGGTGCCTGTAAGAAGAACTTGGTTTGCCTATAAGAAGGACTTTATGCCTGTAAGAAGGACTTGATTTGCCTGTAAGAAGGACTTGTTTTGCCTGTAAGAAGGACTTGATTTGCCTGTAAGAAGGACTTTGTGCCTGTAAGAAGGACTTGTTTTGCCTGTAAGAAGGACTTTGTGCCTGTAAGAAGGACTTGGTGCCTATAAGAAGGACTTGGTTTGCCTGTAAGAAGGACTTGGTTTGCCTGTAAGAAGGACTTGATTTGCCTGTAAGAAGGACTTGTTTTGCCTGTAAGAAGGACTTGTTTTGCCTGTAAGAAGGACTTGATTTGCCTATAAGAAGGACTTTGTGCCTGTAAGAAGGACTTGTTTTGCCTGTAAGAAGGACTTGATTTGCCTGTAAGAAGGACTTTGTGCCTGTAAGAAGGACTTGATTTGCCTGTAAGAAGGACTTTGTGCCTATAAGAAGGACTTGATTTGCCTGTAAGAAGGACTTATTTTGCCTGTAAGAAGGACATGGTGTACCTCAAAGGGTGCCATTCTGGAATCTGGAAAGATCAGGAATCCTGCAGAAGCTCAAACCCAAATTATATTATCCTGTCGCTTTAGGAATAAACCAAAGAGGCAGAGATCAAAAGGTCTCGAACATTTCTGTCCTTGAGACAAATCATGCTTTATTGAAGAAGGTGGATACCTGTATGTACCGCAATGGATTCGAGTACCCCAACAACCGTCAGAATTCATTCTCTTGAAAGGTTCAGGTTGAAGATATACTTACCTGAGAATTTGGAAGAAATGCTTGGTGGCTTCTCGACAACCAGGCTTGTTCATTCAATAATCGCTGAATGAATTTCAAGACTTTGGAAGGTAGTTTGAACATTGGGAATGTGTTGCCTGTCAGGCAGTATCAGAGGTAACATGTGCAAGCATTTTCATCAATGAGTTCATTGGTTCATACAAAATTGTTCAGCTAAGTTGGCAATGATTAGAAGTAGTCTGTGTGATAACTCATGATGCAATCAATCAAAATGTGGATCATGCAAAACTATTCTGTCAAGTTTGCATTACCAATTCTATTTAAGGAGGTTCTCATAATATGAACGCCTCGAATGTAATCTGAATGGGGGACTTTAGTCCGAAGGGGCTTTCTCTCACTCTAGAGAAAGGCTGTTTATCTGTAGATTAAAATGTTAGACCCGTGTGTAGAAATGGTTTAACTTTCCTCATCCTGTTATGCCCCATTTTGCACATTTGATGTCTCCTATGCAGTTTATGCTCTAAGTTGGAGTTGGTAAATTAAACATGCGGAATAATCATACATAATTCGTGAAATGTGTAAACACAATGCCGATGTGAGAATTTTTAGCATCATGTGTATTTATATAATGTGCAAACATGGGCGGATTTGAATTGCCCCTGGTATGTGGGTGGATTGAACAAATTGGGAAGCCCACTCCTTATGTCGAGGAGCGGTTTGTCTCAAGTTTTGCCCCTGCACGATGAGGCATATAGGTGAGGGAGCATTTTGGTTTGTTTAGTGACAGCGACCGCCATGGTTTAGTAGTTAAATGCCCCCCATTTTTCACCAGAATAGATCTTGTCAAATGATCATCATTTTCTTTTGGATTTGTCTCCTCCAACATGTTACATGTTAGTATAAATATTTCCTGTAACAAGAAAAGGAGACATGTCAACCGGTATTAAAAGGGATAAATTGGAAACGATACTGATTTACCCTTCATCTTGAATGCCTTGGACAAGTCTTTTACCAATTTTGCTGGGTTGAGTTTTCTTCGACTTTTGTTGGATGCTTCACCATTAAGCCGAGAATGTGGCAAAATATTGACTTCGGTATTACTCGTCGAGTATTCCATTCGGTCCATTGGACCATAGGTGTCCATGGGGTTTTCTTTTCAAAGGTTAATCCTTGGGGATAACGCGGCCCTGTTGTATCACCTTGGGCCTTGTTACGATATTTCTCGAGGTAATTTGCAATCCCTGTTAAGAATGGAATAAAAAAATTCAGGACTCGAGATGATTATGTGCAAATTAGAACGATACAGAATTACCCATGTCTGAGATTGTTCGGATCTTTCGCTTGTATTTTTCTTTAACCGAAGCTGTCCATCCCGTGGTAATATCCATGAGTTGATTTGCCCCCAATTTAGCCCGACCAGGAAATTTGGTTTTTGGATACAACTGTATTCTCGAGTCGCTTTTGCAAATTCCTGAAAATAGAAGGGATCAAATTTAAAACCGGAGCAATTTAAGGGTAAATTGGAACGATACGGATTTACCCTTCAAATTTACGCAGATTTCGTCTCGATATTAATTTTTTCGAGTTTGGTGCGGTTAACGGCTCCGAGCATTTAATTGGGGGGAAAGGGAAATGATTACTTCTAGTTTGTGCATTAATTTTGGACATCGACAAAAGGCGAGAACGTGCGATGAAACTAAGTAGACGTATTCGTCTAGGTTTAATCTTCTTCATGATGCTCTCGCGGGTTGCGGTAGACGATGATATCAAGAACATTAGAGAGGCATTCAGTTTGGCTTTCCACCAGCCGCCTAGAGACCCGCGTTCAATCATGTAAAGCTACCACCACTTAATTAGTGTGCCAATAAATTCAGCCATTTGTTGCGTGCCCCACTTCAACCGTGTTTTGTTTCTTTCGGTGCCCACTTGCTCTTGTCGGGCGCCTGTAGCATTGGGAGAAATACTTGTGGGTCACATTCATTAATAGAACCTCGGTCCTCTAAAACCCTCTGCGTGTTTCGGATCCGAGGAAATTTTAAGACCGGTCTCTGGTTGATTTAATCAGGTTAAGGTACTTATTTCATGGTTTCTGATTATATAATCCATATTGTCTTTCAAAAGACGCGGGATCCTCTGTAATACATTAAATATGCCCCCGTGTTTAATCAGTATAAGTCCACCATCATATCACAATACACTGCCCATACAAGTTTACGGATTGACACAACTCTATCTGTTAAAGATGGACAGTGTTCGTTTGCCCCCCTGAATTAACGGTTGAAGCCTTGGTGTTTTTCGTCTTTTGGTATTTCTGAAGATGATTCTTGATATATTATTGAACTTAATTTTTACACCCATCTGGGGTATCTAGGATCTCCCTGCAAAAGAAAAGGATATAATTAGTATGCGACACAAGGAATGTCGGTCCATGACTCCTATATTAGTCCAATTTTATTTTTTCTATTTTATAGAGAAATCAGAAAAAAAAAATTTCTTTAGGAAGAAATGGGTTAATTTCTGATACAGAATTTTTTTTGCAGATTTATTACTCTTTTTTTTATTATTTTTTAAAGGAATGTGACAAAATCTCTTGATGTTTACTAAAATTTTTGAAGGAATTTCCTTTTTATCAAAATAAATTTTCAGAGGTAAATTTATCAAGAAAATTTTATTTTTATTGAAGGAGGAAAGACATAACAGAAATCCTTTATTGGTTAACAAAATTCCCCCGAGACATTAGTCTAATTTTATTTAGAGAAAATTTTCTTAGAAAAACATGAGCGAATTTCTCGAAAAGAATTTTTGTTGCAAGTTTTTATAATTTGAAAGAATGTGATAAAATCACTTGATGTTTACCAAAGTTTTTTTTTGAAGGAATTTTTCTTTTTATCGAAATAAATTTTCAGAGGAAAATTTGTCAGGAAAATTTCATTTTTATTGAAGAAAGAAAAACATGACAAAAATCTCTTATTGGTCAATACAATTCCCCCGAGACATTAGTCTAATTTTATTTAGAGAAACTTTTCTTAGAAAAACATGAGCGAATTTCTCGAGAAGAATTTTCTTGCAAGTTTTTATAATTTGAAAAATGTGATAAAATCACTTGATGTCTACTAGAGTTTTTTTTTAAGGAATTTTTCTTTTTATTGAAATAAATTTTCAGAGGAAAATTTTTTCAGGAAAATTTCATTTTTATTGAAGCAATAAAAACATGACAAAAATCCCTTATTGGTTAATAAAATTCCCATGAAGGGATTTTTTCACATCATTTTTTCAAAAAAAAAAATTTTAAAAAGAAATGAGGGACAAATTTAATTTTTATTTTCTTTTAAAAGAATGGTCGTAATATCAAGCTCAAAAACTAACTAACACCTAGCATGGACCGACCGAAAATAAATACAAGATAAAATTAGAGAACTTACTTTTACCTTGGAGAAATGCAAATCACATAGTCATGCGCATGACTCAAGTGAGGAGTGAACTCTAGAAAATAAAAGAAGGAGAGACAGGGTATGGACCTAAAAGGCCCCCACTATCTGAATTGACAACCTTACCCTCCGCGCAATCAAATCACAATGGGAAGAATTGTCAATTCAGATAATGAGCGGGATAAAATATGGTCAACCCGAGCGCAATCGACGCAAGAGCTTTACATATTCGATCCCTATCTATGGTTTTCTAGGAAGAATTTCGCGACTTGGGTTTAGACGCTTGTGTGTGCAGGTGTCGTGATCCTCAGAGTATGCAAGACATGCACAACAATTGATATCAAAACAGCGCTTCTAAAAATATGCGAAATTAAACAAATAAACCAAACACCGAGCCTGCAAAACAAAGGGGTTAGCCAAACACTCCGCCCCTTATAACTCCCATCCTGCAAAAACATATAACACCTATAGAATGAGTCCCAAACAAGATCGCCAGAAGCGAGATATCCATGAAATTTTCATTGGCTTAAGTCCACTAAGACTTTTAAAATTTCGAAAAAATTCAAGTATTCCAATTGGTATCTTTTTTCGAAAATTTAAAAATCCCGTCCCCAGCGGAGTCGCCAGTCTGTCGCGACCCTCTAAAAATTTTTTTTAAATTTTAAAGGGGGTTAACGGATTACTAGGTTAATTAGATTTGACTAACCTAACGCGGACCCTCCCAAGCCCTACCGAATCGCAACTTTGGTTTTTGTTTAAATGATTTTGAAATTTGGAGTCGCCACTAATCGTTCTTGGTAGGTCGATTAGAAACCTAAATAAATTAGCGGGAGAACTAATTTATTCCTGCGAACCAGAGATTATGAGCTCGGGGACTTGGTTACACTAGTTAATTAAAACTAATGCCCTTTCGGTACCTTAATTTCATGGATATCCTAATCCGGCAACTCAGGCTTGGTTTATTCCTAAGGCTTTAATATGGTATTCTCTTTTGTGTTTTCACTTTTTAAATAGGATGCATGGATGGTATATATTTTTATTTGTTATATTTTTTTAAGTGTTAAAGATTCCCTGAAGCCGAAAGAGGGAGTGTGTTAACGACTTCTGTGCAGTATTACGACCTACTCATCTTTTGGGTCTGATGATTCAAAAATTAAATTATATGAAGTACATGACAGTGAATAAACACCTCCAATGGGAGGCCTAGCATTGGCTTGGCTCTTCCCTTTGGGATTTAAGGTACAGGTATTTAAGTTGCAAGTATTTAAACTACTGTAAGTAAAAACCTCCAATGGGAGGCTAAGCATTGGCTTGGCTCTTCCCTTTGGGATTTAAGGTACAGGTATTTAAGTTGCAGGTATTTAACTACTGTAAGTAAAAACCTCCAATGGGAGGCTAAGCATTGGCTTGGCTCTTCCCTTTGGGATTTAAGGTACAGGTATTTAAGTTGCAGGTATTTAACTACTGTAAGTAAAAACCTCCAATGGGAGGCTAAGCATTGGCTTGGCTCTTCCCTTTGGGATTTAAGGTGCAGGTATTTAACTACTGTAAGTAAAAACCTCCAATGGGAGGCTAAGCATTGGCTTGGCTCTTCCCTTTGGGATTTAAGGTGCAGGTATTTAAGTTGCAGGTATTTAACTACTATAAGTAAAAACCTCCAATGGGAGGCTAAGCATTGGCTTGGCTCTTCCCTTTGGGATTTATGGTGCAGGTATTTAAATTGCGGATGGACTTTGTCCTCTCCATTTTGGGGTATGAATTTTTTAAAATGAAATACAACGAATTGATTCAACAATTTGAAATTTGTGCGCGCTTGAGGACTCCTCCAAGCCGATTTTGTGCTTCCATAGGATTGACCATTGATATAGAGCTGCGGCTTCCTGACGTAAAATAGAGTGAAGTGTTAGTATACAAAATATGTGCTAATCTGCACCTAAAATCAGAAGAGTTGAAAGAGTACTTATCTCCCATTTTTTTGGGAGGGATTTCTATAATTGATTTTCGCTCTCTATGTTCCCAATATAGAGAGTTTCTTTTGAATTAAGAGGGACTTTTAGTCACAGATCAGTTGAGAAATCGGTGGACAGCTTAGGAGCTTATCTGGGCCGATTTTTGCATCTCGACGAGATTTTTGCTGTTGACGTAGAGATATCCTTCTCCTGACATAAAATATGGAAGAAAAAGGAGATGGAGAAAGTGTATACAATTTGTGCTAATTTGCGAGTAAAACCATAAATAAATGAATAAATAAAAAACACTTAGCTTGAATTTGTTTGCTCGTTGACGAGGATGAACTCTTGATTTATATTGATCGATGAAGGAATTTGTGATGATAACCCCTAGCTTTAAACTCCCATCATCTTCAAAATTCTCTCTCTTTTGGTATTTTCTTTCTCTCAAAATTTTCTTCAATCTCCCAAAACTCTCTCAAACATCCAAAATTTTCTCTCAAAAAAATTCTCCCAAACACTTCAAATTTTCTCTCTCAAGAATCCTCTCTCAAGCTCACTTCTTCCTCCTTTTATAACCTACTCATCTATCTCCCATTCTAATTTTTCCACTAACTCTATCTCCCATTCTAATTTCTCCACTAACTCTTCTTCATTTTCATCTTCCATTCTCCATCTCTATCTCACATTCTAATCTCTCCACTAACTCTTCTTCATCTTCATCTTCCCTTCTCCATATTTATCTCCCATTCTAATTTCTCCACTAACTCTTCTTAATCTCCATCTTCCCTTCTCTATTCTTATCTTCCATTCTAATTTCTCTACTAACTCTTCTTCATCTCCATCTTCCCTTCTCTATTCTTATCTTATTTTCTCCATCCATTCTTCTCCAACTTCTCTTCTTCATCTCCTCTTCTTCATCTTCCCTTCTCTATTCTAATTTATCCACTAACTCTTCTTTTTATTATTTGTAAAATAATCCTTTAAGAGTTAGGTATTTGCACTCTAGTCCTTGAATTTTAAGTATTTACAATTCAGTCCCTGAAAAAAATATATTTCTTTAAGTCCAAATCTCCTCACAATTTTTGACACACCAAAATTTACCACATGTCAAATTTAAGCTCATTTCTTGTCGCTGAAAATAATGTATAATTTAATTAAAGCCCTTTTGCAAAATTAAGTCATTCTGGGTATAATTGGGCCAAGATGAAAATTTAAAATATTAGAAGACAATGTCACAACTCATAAAAAGTGAAAGTTAAAATAAGTTGACTCAAATTAAATTTTTTTAGGCCCGATTCGAGATTATACTCGTGAAGGAACACGTGACTCGAATTGGATTTTTCTGAATTTGCGATGGCCAATATGAAAATAGATTTAAAATAAAAATATTAACTATCTTTGTGTATTTTTTGGCCTCAAATGTTATTTTTCCAAAATTTTCAAATATTTTTGTATTTTTTTTTAAAAAATTAAAATATATATAATATGAAAATTATTTTTTGGTCAAAATTCGTTCCCTAGGCTTGGCTATGGTTCCCAAAGTTGATTTTTCAATTTTATGAATTTTTATGGATTTTCTATTAATTTTCGAAAATAAATAAATAAAAAATACGTAAAAATACTGAAAATATGAAAAATCGTTTTTTGGTCAAAATTGGTTCCCTAGGCTTGGCTAAGGTCCCCAAAGTTGATTTTTCAATTTTATGAATTTTTATGGATTTTTTATTACTTTAGCAATAGAAAAAATGATTAAAAATCAGGTGTCAACACTAACGATCTGCCATTAGTGCCAGATTCGAACCGTATTAGGAAGAAAGGAAGGCCCCGTGCATCACGGATACGAAATGAGATGGACTGGAGTATGTCGAGAAGTAGCACTGCACGTAACTATTGCACAAATTGTGGAAAATCTAGGCACAACAGGCAAACTTGTGCATACAGATCAGCCCAAGAATAAAATTTAGATAGTGTGTGAACATTAAATGTAATACATCTGATTTGTATACTCAATTTGGTTATGTCAATTATGTAAATTAGATATATGCAATTTTTTCTATTACCATATCGAAATTATGCGACATTCATTAAGTTTCTATATTCCATTTTGTAGACATGGCACGAAGAGATTACATTCAACCAGGACCTGAGAATGATTCGTTACTTACACAGTAGGGCCGACATAGATCACAGGTAATATGGAACGCTGAGGTAATTTATCACATTTACCAGTACACTTGCGTTTGCAATAGTTGTATCGTAATTAAATTGCTACTAACAAGTAATGTAACATTTTACATATATATGAGAATCAAGTTCTTAGATGTCAGAGAGGTGGATGGACGCTACACATGGATGAACTTGATGAACGCATTGTACCTTACCTTCGAAATTCTAGATTTTATGGAGTTTATTTAATGGGTTTTTGGCAACTTGATTGGCACTTGATTACGGCTTCAGTTGTGTCGCGACCCTCTAAAAAAATTTTAAATTTTAAAAGGGGTTAACGGATTATTAGGTTAATTAGATTTGACTAACCTAACGCGGACCCTCCCAAGCCCTACCGAATCGTGACTTTGGATTTTTATTTTAAATGATTTTGAAATTTGGAGTCGCCACTAATCGTTCTTGGTAGGTCGATTAGAAACCTAAATAAATTAGCGGGAGAACTAATTTATTCCTGCGAACCAGAGATTATGAGCTCGGGGACTTGGTTACACTAGTTAATTAAAACTAATGCTCTTTCGGTACCTTAATTTCATGGATATCCTAATCCGGCAACTCAGGCTTGGTTTATTCCTAAGGCTATAGTAGGGTATTCTCTTTTGTGTTTTCACTTTTTAAATAGGATGCATGGATGGTATATATTTTTATTTGTTATATTTTTTTAAGTGTTAAAGATTCCCTGAAGCCGAAAGAAGGAGTGTGTTAACGACTTCTGTGCAGTATTACAACCTACTTATCGTTTGGGTCTGATGATTCAAAAATTAAATTATAGGAAGTACATGACAGTGAATAAACACCTCCAATGGGAGGCCTAGCATTGGCTTGGCTCTTCCCTTTGGGATTTAAGGTACAGGTATTTAAGTTGCAAGTATTTAAACTATTGTAAGTAAAAACCTCCAATGGGAGGCTAAGCATTGGCTTGGCTCTTCCCTTTGGGATTTAAGGTACATGTATTTAAGTTGCAGGTATTTAACTACTGTAAGTAAAAACCTCCAATGGGAGGCTAAGCATTGGCTTGGCTCTTCCCTTTGGGATTTAAGGTACATGTATTTAAGTTGCAAGTATTTAACTACTGTAAGTAAAAACCTCCAATGGGAGGCTAAGCATTGGCTTGGCTCTTCCCTTTGGGATTTAAGGTATAGGTATTTAAGTTGCAGGTATTTAACTACTGTAAGTAAAAACCTCCAATGGGAGGCTAAGCATTGGCTTGGCTCTTCCCTTTGGGATTTAAGGTACAGGTATTTAAGTTGCAGGTATTTAACTACTGTAAGTAAAAACCTCCAATGGGAGGCTAAGCATTGGCTTGGCTCTTCCCTTTGGGATTTATGGTGCAGGTATTTAAATTGCGGATGGACTTTGTCCTCTCCATTCTGGGGTATGAATTCTTTAAAATAAAATACAACGAATTGATTCAACAATTTGAAATTTGTGCGCGCTTGAGGACTCCTCCAAGCCGATTTTGTGCTTCCATAGGGTTGACCATTGATATAAAGCTGCGGCTTCCTGACATAAAATAGAGTGAAATGTTAGTATACAAAATATGTGCTAATCTGCACCTAAAACTAGAAGAGTAGAAAGAGTACTTATCTCCCATTTTTTTGGGAGGGATTTCTATAATTGATTTTCGCTCTCTATGTTCCCAATATAGAGAGTTTCTTTTGAATTAAGAGGGACTTTTAGTCACAGATCAGTTGAGAAATCGGTGGACAGCTTAGGAGCTTGTCTGGGCCGATTTTTGCATCTCGACGAGATTTTTGCTGTTGACGTAGAGATATCCTTCTCCTGACATAAAATATGGAAGAAAAAGGAGATGGAGAAAGTGTATACAATTTGTGCTAATTTGCGAGTAAAACCATAAATAAATGAATAAATAAAAACACTTAGCTTGAATTTGTTTGCTCGTTGACGAGGATGAACTCTTGATTTATATTGATCGATGAAGGAATTTGTGATGATAACCCCTAGCTTTAAACTCCCATCATCTTCAAAATTCTCTCTCTTTTGGTATTTTCTTCTCTCAAAATTTTCTTCAATCTCCCAAAACTCTCTCAAACATCCAAAATTTTCTCTCCAAAAAATTCTCCCAAACACTTCAAATTTTCTCCCTCTCAAGAATCTCTCTCAAACACTTCAAATTTTCTCTCCAAAAAATCCTCCCAAACATTTCAAATTTTCTCTCCCAAGAATTTTTCTCAAACACTTCAAATTTTCTCCCTCCCAAGAATCCTTTCTCAAGCTCACTTCTTCCTCCTTTTATAACCTACTCATCTATCTCCCATTCTAATTTTTCCACTAACTCTATCTCCCATTCTAATTTCTCCACTAACTCTTCTTCATTTTCATCTTCCATTCTCCATCTCTATCTCACATTCTAATCTCTCCACTAACTCTTCTTCATCTTCATCTTCCCTTCTCCATATTTATCTCCCATTCTAATTTCTCCACTAACTCTTCTTAATCTCCATCTTCCCTTCTCTATTCTTATCTTCCATTCTAATTTCTCTACTAACTCTTCTTCATCTCCATCTTCCCTTCTCTATTCTTATCTTATTTTCTCCATCCATTCTTCTCCAACTTCTCTTCTTCATCTCCTCTTCTTCATCTTCCCTTCTCTATTCTAATTTATCCACTAACTCTTCTTTTTATTATTTGTAAAATAATCCTTCAAGAGTTAGGTATTTGCACTCTAGTCCTTGAATTTTAAGTATTTACAATTCAGTCCCTGAAAAAATATATTTCTTTAAGTCCAAATCTCCTCACAATTTTTGACACACCAAAATTTACCACATGTCAAATTTAAGCTCATTTCTTGTCGCTGAAAATAATGCATAATTTAATTAAAGCCCTTTTGCAAAATTAAGTCATTCTGGGTATAATTGGGCCAAGATGAAAATTTAAAATATTAGAAGACAATGTCACAACTCATAAAAAGTGAAAGTTAAAAATAAGTTGACTCAAATTAAATTTTTTTAGGCCCGATTCGAGATTATACTCGTGAAGGAACACGTGACTCGAATTGGATTTTTCTGAATTTGCGATGGCCAATATGAAAATAGATTTAAAATAAAAATATTAACTATCTTTGTGTATTTTTTTGGCCTCAAATGTTATTTTTCCAAAATTTTCAAATATTTTTGTATTTTTTTGAAAAAAAATTAAAATATATATAATATGAAAAATTATTTTTTGGTCAAAATTTGTTCCCTAGGCTTGGCTAAGGTTCCCAAAGTTGATTTTTCAATTTTATGAATTTTTATGGATTTTCTATTAATTTTCGAAAATAAATAAATAAAAAATACGTAAAAATACTGAAAATATGAAAAATCGTTTTTTGGTCAAAATTGGTTCTCTAGGCTTGGCTAAGGTCCCCAAAGTTGATTTTTCAATTTTATGAATTTTTATGGATTTTTTATTACTTTAGCAATAGAAAAAATGATTAAAAATCAGGTGTCAACAAGTTGAGCAGTGTAGGCCCGAGACTCATACCTTCCATATGTTAGAAGGTGAATGCACAATCATTCTGCAGGATATTGGGGTTTTGACAGGGCTTCCTATCGATGGAACTGCAGTTATTGGCTCTACGTTAAGAAATTGGGTCACTCTATGTGAGGATCTACTTGGTGACTCCCCATACGGGTTGCGTGGTTCTGTGGCAAAGCTAACCTGGTTGAGAGAACGTTTTGGTGTAATTCCTGACGATGTAGATGAGATTACTATACTACGGCATGCTAGGGCATTTATTCTCCAGTTGATTGGAGGATTTATTTTCTCAGACAAATTAGGCTCCAGAGTTAGCTTGATTTTTCTTCCACTACTACAGAACCTCGAGGATTCTACGCACTACAGTTGGGGTTCAGCAGCACTTGCGTGGTTGTACCGAGAGCTATGCAGTGCGACTGCTCCATCATCGCACCAAATCGGAGGTGCCGTTCATGTTTTACAAATTTGGGCGTGGGATCACTTTAGTTGTGTCTCCCCATCCATTAGAAATCGTGATCCTTTACTACATGCACCACTTGGTAGTCGGTATGTGATCTATTACTTTTTTTAAGTTCGTGAGTCAAAATTTTTTTCAATGCATATAATATATATGTAAATATAATTTCAGTTTTGTTTATGCAGTTGGAGTCAAGCCCGACAAATCACAAGGATCCCTACACATACTTTGCCACATATACGCTATCAATTTGATAGGATGTCATCTGCAGATGTAAGAAATGATAACAATCAATGATTTTAATGTAATTTCACTTTTAAATTAATTTTTCATTTATTTTGATTTGTTTTAATACTATAACAGATTACTTGGGAGCCCTACGATGACATTATCCAGACTCTACCAAATTACTGCCTGCAGGGAGAACAAGTTTTGAGGGCTCGTGTCTCACTCATTTGTTTCCATATCGTTGAGTAGCATTATCCAGATCGAGTACTTCATCAGTTTGGTATGCAGCAGTTAATACCTACTCCTCCCTGTAATCATAGAGCCTTTCATGATATTGAGTTAAGACCAATTACAAAGAATTGTGTCGAATTGCATAGATAGTGGATTGATATATGGAATGGTCGTCTTAACTATATAGTCGATGATGTTCATGCAACGGAGCCACTTTCCTATCATTCGCAATATATGAGGTGGTACCGTAGATACACACGCAGGTGGATTTCTTTTAGGGGAGCTGCAATGGGTGCTGCAGTACGTGCAAATACTTTTACTTTACTTTATTAAATTTTTTTAGTAGCATTAGTTATTCGCATTTAATAACTTCTGTTGATTTTGATTTCATGAACAGAGTGATGGGATGGAACAAAATTTTCAATTATGTTCCAATCCAACTCGGGAGAACGTGTAGGCTATTAAGAGGACATCTAGGGCAATGCTATATGCCTTCAATGAGGAGAGACGGATAACAATGATTCCACCTCCCGAACCAGTACCTACAGCAACATCCAGTGGGGCGCATGAGGATGACCCACCTGAGACTGCCCCGTCGACCCGGAAGACAACCCGAGCTCGTGCTAATAAAGCCATCCTCTACCCGTTGGCCTATCATACAATAGATTTCACTCCAGCGTTCACTGTAGGGTTTAGCCAGACCGATTGCAGTCCACGGTTCGACTCGTTTGCCAGCCCATTTGGTGAGAGATCTGATTTTATCTTCTATGACAATCGACAATCCCAGACTCCAGCTAATTCTCTAAGTTATTATGGATTCAATTTCTCTCCTCTTTACCCATATCCTCCTACAGTAGGATTTGTATCGTCCGATCATGGTGTATTTTCTCAATTTCATGAAGCATCCACATCACAACCACACCTCCCATCACAGGATATGCCTTCGTCATCTACACATCCTATTCAATCGGAATTGCATCATCGCTCTCCGTACAATACTAGACCTGCTGAACGACGGAGACAACCTCGTTGTGGAACAGGAGGCCACGTAGGAAGATAATATCATCAGTGAATGTAATTGAGTTGAGAATCGTTATTTATTATTATAACTTTGAATCAATAGATTTTTTTAACGTCATGGATTGTTATCTATGTTCTTTTAACCTGGATATGTTATCTTCATATATCTTACCAATTTCATTTTACGAATATTTTTTTTTATCAATTATTTAGATACTAAATAAAATTTATTACATATAATGCAAAATATACGAATTAAAAAAAATGATACCGCACTGGCCTCATGAATATTTTTAATTATTTTATTCACATAAAAAATAAACTAAATACGTACATATTAACAAAAATTTCAAAATTATTAAAAAGATATACAAAATATAAAATTGTTAAAAAGACATAAAAATTAAGAAATTACAAAATTACTGCCGCACCGGCCTCGTGAATATTTTTTATTAATTATTTACTATTTAATTACATGGATCTTAATAAAATTTCCAATTAATGATTGATAATTATGTTATAAAAATAAGCTTCAAAAGAAATAACATTATACTTACAAAAAAAACTATAAAAACATGTACAAAATTGATATTTACTTAGTTATATAAAATATAAAATTATTAAAAATACATAAAAAAATAAGAAATTGAAAAATTACTACCGCACCGGCCTCGTGAATATTTTTTTATGTAAATAATTAATTACATAGATCTTAATAAAATTTCCAATTAATGATTAATAATTATGTTAAAAAATAAGCTTCAAAATGGAAAAATTTTATATTTATAAATTTATATAAATATAAATTAAAAAAAACGAAAAATATACGAAATAAAAAAATGCTACCGCACCGACCTTATGAATATTTTTAATTAATTTATTCAAATATTAAATAAACTAATTCCGTACATATTAACAAAAATTACAATTAATTATTGATAATTACGTCATAAAAATAAGATAAAAAGGAAAATTAATTTATATTTACAAAGTTGTTTAAATACAAAATTATTAAAAAAGTACAAAAATTTGAAATTTATGAAAAAATGCGGCTGTGTGACGGTAGTAATTTATTAAGCTTGTTATCCACGTTCTTTTAATTTGGATATGTGAACATATCTTACCGATTTTATTTTACAACTAATTTTATTAATTATTTACATAGTAAATTATTAATTACATGGATCTTGATAAAATTTTAAATTAATGGTTGATAATTATGTTATAAAAAAATCTTCAAAAGAAATGAAATTATATTTCCAAGATATATAAATAAAATTATAAAAACACGTACAAAAAATGATATAAAAAATGCTATATCGCCGGCCTAGTTAATAATTTTTAATTAACTTATTTACATACTAAATAAAATAACTGCATACATATTTAAAAAATGTTGAATTTAATTATTGAAAATTATGGTATACAAATAAGGTAAAAAGGTCCTTACCCAAAAAAATAAGGTAAAAAGGAAAAATAATTCATATTTACAAAGTTATGTAAATATAAAATTATTAAATACATACTAAATAAAATAATTATTAAAATCTGAATAATATAATTTTCACTTTATGACTAATTTTTATTTATTTATTTAGATACTAAATAAAATAATTAGATATATCTTAATAAAATAAATTCCTAAATGTTATATATAAGTGACGGAAAAAAAAAGGCTCCATTGTGTGCGGGCCGTGGGCCTCCGCACGGGCCTTGTGCGGCAGTATGACTGCCGCACGGGCCCCCTTTCGGTAATTTTTTTTTTAACCTCTTTTGATAAATAATTTATTTATTTAACCTAATTTGGAAAAAAGCCCGTCAAACGCCCTCTACGGGTGCGGTGTGCTTCTTCTTTTTTTTTTCTTTTTTTCCTCGTTGCGTGATTTGAACAGTTGATTTTTTGTTTTTTTGGGGGGTAGGTTTTCTCCGTACAATGTCGGTAAGTCATTGCGGCCGCATCACCTTGCTGACCGCCTATCTAATTTCACTTGTTCTACGTTCTTGTCTCGTGGAACCATCGTGGCAATTTCCTGCAATGCCACACACATTTTCACTTCAATTTCACGCCTTGAATGATGGTCAAAAGTGAGGAAACGAGACTCCGAAATTTCACCCATTCCGGATACTAAATAAGGCATGAATAGAAAAATTTTCGTCATATTATGAAAAGTTAATGAAAAAAAAAACGCTCAAGGATTTAGGATTATACAGGCGAAATTTGATAAAAGTTTGGAATTAAATTAACATCCGCGTAATAATAAATACAGGACGACTGATTTGCGTATTTATGATTTTGTTGACCTTGATCATCATTAAAAAAAAAAAAGGGCGGCTGAGGATATTAATAACGTGGAAGAAAATTCAACACCGACAGCTTGCATGGATGGAACCGCAATAATCGCAAGATTCTAACGTGACAAGCATTTCCGGATAGAAACCTAGTCTCGAAATCTTGTCCATAGTTCTTAGTTAAAATAAAATAATTAATCTGAATCATACCGAAATATTTTCTTGCGACGCAAATATTTTCCTAAACATTACCGCATCTCGAGCTCGTGCCTAACAATGGCGAGCAACACACGAGATGCGAGCGTTGGAAAAAGCCGAAAAATTATGTTGCGGTCGGGTAATTAACGACGAGATTCGGTTAAAAAAGTGCCCTCAGGACGCTCGATAAGAAGTATTAATTATGCCTCAAAACTCATGTTCGTATTTGCGATATGCGAAGAAAAGAATAAAATTTCCTATCTCCGATATACTCTGATGCGCGTCAAATCGTTCCCAAAACGTGTTTTTGCTGGACAATTACGTAAAGAACATGGTCGGCAAAAAAAAAAAAAAAGACAAAACAAAAAAAGGAGGAGATATTTCTTGTGGAAATGGCATTCGATTGAAAGCAATGGACCTCAATAATGTATGGAAATATCTAGAAGTGAGCAAACCAACCCAAACAGGATCGGGACTAGACCGGATCCCTAGTTTTACAGCAGATGAGATTAGACCAGACCGCCGAGTATATATAAATAGAAAAAAAATTTAATTTTTTTTTGAAGAACTAGTTAATCTAAGTTCCAGGCTTTTGTTGATGTGCGGTTTCCGATCGTATTTTGTCTTAACTAGATGATGCAAACTCATTATTTTGTTCGCTCTTAGATTCAGCGAAGTACAAGTGTAATCCCATTTTGAACTCGATTCTTTCCCACTCGAGGAGAATGATACGGAAGTATAATCCCGTTTCGGTTGATTTAGCATTATAGATACTTATGTGATGGTTGTACGATGATCATGTATGTTTGATTAGGTTGGACGATTGAGATCAAAAGTTGTTATTTTAGATTGAAGGATTAAATTTCTATAAACAACTAGTGCTAACGGTCCCCACTAGAATCGGACCAGACCATCGATCGATCCTGGTCCGTCCGGTCCAATCCCGATCAACCAATCCTGGCGCGGACCATGCATGCACACTCGTAGGAATGTCGGGGACATTTCGACCAAGAAAAAGAAAAAAAAAAAAGAAAGAGCGTAAAATGATGAGACCTCTCCGGCTCATCGATTCATGAAGGTACGCGACAGAGACATTGATGCTTGCGTCCCCCTGAGTTCTTGAGAATGTCTGCGAAGGGGAACGTAAAAGCGGTCTGCTCAGAGAAATTGTGTTTTTTATTTTATTTTATTTTATTTTTATTTCCATGTTCAAAGTAAGCGACGGCGCTCCCTGTTTCTCGGATTCATACTGAGGCAGGTTCCTGATTCTCGTATTCAGACTTAGTGAACAGCTCGGAAATTGACGATTATTTTGACGTACCAAAAGAGCGGGAAGAACACTATTTAAGTGCACGACCAGTCGCTCATGGCCCGCATGGGAAACGTTGCGAGTAGACAAGTAGGTTTGCATAAAAAGGGTTTTAATATATATATATTTAAAATAAATCTCAATTTTAGAATCCGTCCTAATTATATCAAAAAATTTCTTTTTTCGCCTTATAAAAAATTAATAATTTTTTTTTTGCATTTATTCCAATTCTACCACACTAGCCACCATCTTTGATCACTGCCTACGTGACCTGAATTTTTCTTGCTGAGCTTAATTATAGATGAATTTTCAAAAATTGAAAATTATGTCTAAGCTCGTTATGAAATTCGATATTTATCGGAGTCTATTATTGCTTTATTATTATTATTATTATTTTGTAAATGTCCAAGTAAGATTAACATGAAGACTTCGAGGTCTCTGCCTTTAATTGAAAAGGAAAGAGTTGACCGTACATAAGCAAGGGGGGGACTCAGGGGTATATGAGGAAAGAAAGAAAAGTAAAAAAGAAGAGTTTTATGTCTTTGGGTTCTTTTTCTCTGACAGAGTGACGCAAAAGAAGAATAGAGCCGCATCCGGGAAACTCCATTCGACGAAGGACGAACAATGAAGCCAAAGGTGCACGAATGGTGACGTCCGCTTGATCGCATAAAGGAGTCTTGGACGTGATAGATTTTGTGCTTCGTGAGTTTTTTTTTTTAAAAAAAAAATCCAGTCTTAGATATTTTTGTTTAATAGACGCTTTGGGTTTGAATAAAATTTAGGTATGGTAAATACTCGAGTGATTGTAACTGCGATTTTTTGATTATAGTAGATTATTCTTATCGGCTATTTTTCGTGGATGTAAGTATTGATATTCGGATCGAATCACGTAACCTTTGATGTCATTTATTATTTCTCGTTATTTCTCTGGGCTTTTATCATTGACTTAGTTGCAAGATCCGATTAGGTTTCCACATTATATTAAAACAGTAGTTTTCAAGAATAGTGAAATTTGAGATCATTCGTTCAAATAATCAGATCTTTACGCCTAGCAATTATTTAGGCTGTTGAGTACAAGGAAGAATCTGAAACGCATCGTCTTAAGTGATTTTGTATCTCCCGATAATGTGTAAGGGAATAGATAATAGAAGAGAAGTTAGAGAGGTTTTTTTTTTTTCATGTTAGCTTTGCCGATGTGTAATTGATTAATAAAATGGAAATGCCATATAGAATTTATTAACAGTGATTATGGACAGAAGGCTAACGATGGTAGAATTAGGACAAAAATAAAATTTGAAAATTTTTTTTGAGAGAAAAAAGGTTTTAGATATAATTAACGGTGATTATGGACGGCAAACGACGGACGACAGTGGCGGGTAGTGGTGGCGGACGATGGCGATGGCGATTGATTGTAGCGAACGGTGGCGACCGGCGATGGCGGACAGCAAGCATCAACATTTTTTTTTACTTTTTTATTTTAACTTTATTTTTTAATTTCTTTCATTCACTTATAAAAATAGAAAATTGAAAAAAAAGTAATAATAAAGTTGAGCATTTGAGGTCCCCGGGCCCATTTGTAATTTGTAGGAGTAATGGGTCGAAAATGGATCTAATATAGGTCAAAAATGGATTTTATGTGTGATCCATTTAATTTCACTTCAACCTTTTGGACCTATTTTTAATGAGTACTCTAAACGTTAATGACCTACATAAGATTTATTTTATACAAAAAAATGTCTCAAATATGGGTCTTTGACCCATATTGATAGCTCTACAAAAGACTGACCACATAATCAATTAAAGACAATTACATGAACCATATAACAGTCGTATGATAGAAAAGTTAGAAAAGAAGATCGCTATTTTGAGTACGTGGATCACATTTTTCATTCAATTTCGATGCACTTACATGCGAGACATGCCCACTTTTAGTTACACCATAGACATATAGAGATCCGTATACAAATTTCACCACAACACGTATCGCCGAAAATCTACGATTCACATCATGTTCGGCGAAATGATTCGCAAAATTAACGCGAGAAACCCTAGACGAGCAACATATGTTTCGGTTGACACGTACATTAGGGAGCCAAGATTGGTCTGGTCTATCCCGATAATGTCACGAACACGGTGGTTGGCCTGGTCGAGATGGGTCAAAACGATTGTTGTGGTCTTTGATTAGGATGTCCAACTCCTCCTTCAGCAGCCCCGCCCCACTCTCTTAAAAAAAAAAAAAGAATTCGTTCTTGGTCGTTCCTTAGGTTGTCCAGATCTCCAAGTTGAGGTTCATCTGGTTATAGTCAAAAGACCAAATCCTCTAACTGTAATAAAAGAAGGAATTATACCTAACGACAACCTTATCAAAAATAGTCAGTAGTGATAAGAAAGAAAGTGAGGGAGGGGCGATACGATGGTGTGGTCGGTGAAAGCGCGGTTCGTTCCAAAGAAACAAGGGAATGAGTCCAAGGGTCAAGAGTCAATGTAGCCGGATGGCCCGCCTCTTGAAGACAACATTAACGACATAGGAAATTAATTTATCATGTGTTAACAACCCGTTATGTGTGGAGCACATTTGACCCCATTAATATTTTCTCAACTTTGGCCCCGCTTAGGATATATATTTGTAATTTCTAAAACCCCAAATTTACAACAAACGAAGCTAAAAATCCGAAAAAAATTATCTCGAATTTTATTCACCGACAAAATGGAAAGAAAACACATGAACTGAATTCACTTGAAATGCTGCTCGCTATGAAGTTTCGCGTGGGCCTTAAAAGCTGCTCTTTTTTTTTTTTTCTTCCTGAGGGGGCTTTCACATGTTTTGTTGGGTACAGCCTCCTGATCCACTGGTAATGTGGTCCTCGTCACATTGAAAGTAATGCTTACGTTTTAGATTCTCCTACGTCATGTCATTCGGCAGATCAATGAAGAGCTAGCAACGAGCTCAATGTCATTTGTCTTTGGGGTTAGTTGACACGTTCTTTGCATGGGGCCTTCGGTAGCTTTGCAAGCTTCAACGTTCTGGATCGGGTTTTCTGGTGGGATATTAAGAGAGAGCCGGATTTTGCCTCTGTTTATTACGTGTGTTCGACCCATATTCGTCGAGATTCTATACGACTTTTCTAATCCTCTCACAAGGCGGAAGGAGATATTAATGTCAATCGTACCGCTTATTTATGAACGCGTTGTGTTAAAACACGTACATAGTCAAATTGGGTGACAGTAGGAATTCCAAAGCAAGACTTTGACCCCACTGTATTGCCAAGAGCACAATATTAGAGTATTGGAAAACAAGTCAAGCAGCGAATTTTTTAAATTACCAAGTCGTCTTTGAAGGTCCTCAACTTCCATTCGCGTTGCTGTTGAAAGCCACGGTCGGTGGTGGGGTTCAATGATCTCTCTGTTCAATTTCTGTTTTTCTTGCTCTTCGTCATCAACAATCTTTCAATTTATAAGCACACATGCCCGCAAATATCAGACCTCTTCACACAGGAAATACTTTCTGTCGGAAGTCTCGGGAGTCTCTCAAGCCGCGCTCCCTTTACAGCTAATTTTTTTGCCTTCTTCTCCCTTTCAGACACGGTAAGCTTTATCTTCTGTGGGTGAATGTTACTAGGGCTGATCAAATCCGGAACTCAAAGATGAAGAAAGGCACAAGCAACGATCCGTCGACGAAAGTCGAGCGCAAAACCGTGGAGAAAAACCGAAGAATCCGCATGAAATCTCTCTGCTCCAAGCTTGCTTCCCTCATTCCTCAACACCACATCGCCACTTCTAAGGTCTCTCTCTCTCTCTCTCTCTCTCTCTCTCTCTCTCTCAGGGTTTACTAGAAGTGATTAACTTTTTTCCGAGTTTAACCGTTAGATGATGACACAGCAATTTCCTTTTTTTAAATTGGTTTCTCAACAAGAAGTTGGAAATAACTGTCGTTTGAAGTCTTTAGTTTTCTTCGAAATAGACGGAATCGATTTATCAAAGTTTTTTTTTTTGTATATAATATAGAGATATGTACATAAATCCGGTTCATGTGCATCAACTTCGACAATCATGAAAGAGTGAAAATTTCATTAATTTCCCTCTCTCTCTCTCTCTCTCTCTCTCTCTCTCTCTCTCTCTCTTTGGATTTCAGGAATCCTTGTCGCAGCAAGATCTGCTGGATCAAGCCACAACATACATAAAGCAGTTGAAAGAAAGGATTGAAGGGTTGAAATTGACGAAGGAACAAGCAGTACCGCAGTCCAAAGGGATTGACACGAGCAGCTCTTTGACTTCACCGGATGATCAGGAGGCTCAACAAGGGCTCGTGATTCCGGTGTTTGAACTGAGAGACCATAGTTTGGGTTTGGAAGTGATCTTGATCAGTGGGAGGAGGAAAAACTTCATGTTGTATGAAGTGATTAGCATTCTTGAGGAAGAAGGAGCTGAAGTTGTCAGTGCTAGCTTTTCGGTTATTGGTGATAAGATCTTCCACACGCTCCATGCTCAGGTAATTCATTGTCTATACTTATTTCATCTAGGATGTTGAAATCTTGGTTTAGCAGAAAAAAAGATTATATAGTGCGGATGTTACCCTCAATTAATTAAAGAATGAAAACTGGGGTTTCTTAAGTACCTGCGAAATTAGAGATAGGGTGCGGTATTAACTGATTTTGGCAAGTCAAAAGTTATAAATACCACATGGCAATATAGTCTTTGTGGTAGAGGCTAAATCACATATAATTTGAAGTGTAACTAGGTTTGAGAGTTAAATTTAATGAGGTTATATAACTAGTACAAACTTCATCACGCTTCGTTTTTGGTGCGATGAAATTTAGGATGACAATTTTCGTCACTAAGTTCTATATTGTTTTGCTCCTCTCTTAAGTTCTTTGTTGTAAGCGTTTCGGCCAACCCATGATTAGATGTCCAGCTCTCATATTGTAGTTCGTGATGGAATTGCAGGTGAGACTATGTAGAGTTGGAGTAGAGACCACAAGGGTGAGAGAGAGATTGAAAGAATTGATCCGTTGATTTTCCTAGAGATCGATCTTTTAACGTTGAATAACAAATGGTACGAGAAAAGACACGAACTTTTGCCTGCAAAATGGTCAGACGATGCAAATTGGAGATGGAACGAAATTAATGTTGAAGATGTAATCTTAGTAGTAAAAAAGGCCAACATAGAGTGATGTGTAAAAGGCTTACATACGGTTATTACGAGTTGTATGTATACCCATACCGGCGTATACCAGTTTTGAAGCAATTTAGGATCTATAAAATATCATCCTTGTACTGCTCGTCGGGGAGTTATGATTTCCATCCCGTCGATTCACCTTGAGAAATAAATTGATCTTTTGCATAAAATGTAGCATTGGCAAGGTATCTTGCTCTGTTGGAAAACCCTAAGGTAGTTCGTCAAATCACGAGAATTAAGGTTCTGTATCAAGGTCGAGTTCGTGGTAATAAAACTTATAAGTTGCTGTCGTAATAAAACTTCGAGGAGTATACCTGTACAGATGATGGAGAGAAGAGGCCAAAACTTTGGTTTCAAAGTAAATTTTATGGCCACCTCGTGTGACGATTTTCGGAGAGACTATCTTGATTAGTACTACTTTTGGCATTCTTCCTAAAGAGTTATGGCTCGTGTTGGTGTTGCGGTGCCATTGTAGAGCTGCAGACATGTGCATTTTAGGGCCTTGGACGGAGCTAATGGACTGGTCTGGCACAACTCGCAACACGAATCGATAGGTATTAATTCCATTCGAATTGCTAAATCTGATAAGTTTCGTGTCAAATTCGAAGGACCGTATCATTTTCGCTCCATCAATATTTTGGGAGAGAAGAACGAAAACGGCGAACTGCATAAAACTAAACCTCTAAATAGTGATCATTGCAGCACTCGACGAAGAGAATTCATGACACCATCAATGACAAACCGAGGAAGAGAAGGAGCAGAACTCCAGAGATGAGGATGATGATTAAACTGTCGTGTGGGGCAAGCTCCGTCATTAACAACAGTAATAAAAGTCATTGACAAGAAACAATTTAAGATCCTTCGCTTTCATCTGTTCAACGTAATTTCGTAATATGCACGAAAATATTAAAAAGATAAATCTGAGATAATGTGAACCCATACATAATAGCACGGAAGGGAAGCTAACTGGATCTTGCAATTAAATCATCATGAAATCACCGGAGAAATAAACGAGGAACGATGAAGAACATTAGAAATTTGCATGATTCAGTCCAAATTTTAGGTATCTACTTCATGAGAAGAGCCATCAGTAAATAATCAATTAATAACTTATTCATCGCTGCGTTAATAATCCTTCGTATGCACGAGTGTTTTTCACACTTAAATTACATCCGAATTCTCCATGTTTACTATGATTAAAAAAAAAAATCTCGATGTTTACATAGAGTAACTTCATTGAAGGTAAAACGCACAACTCAACACGCAAGATCCTCCGCATGTTTGGTGCTCCTTTATTTCAGAACATTCCTTCGCACGACTAAAAATGAGTGCGGCCGCTACTGTTTATGGTGCGGTTTGCAGGAGGAAGGAAATCAGAAGGCAAAACCCATGCTCTTCTTTCTTCGTCTCACAATCTCTTCGTCCCACTCACATATACTTATTTAGAATTATGGTGGTCTAATAGATAGATTAGATTGGATTTAGATTGAGTCAAGAACGATCCGGCATAAATTAATTTATTTAATCTGTTTTGAAATATTTAGATGTAATATAAATTTAGTGGCCCGTACTAGACTTGTACCGTACTCGACGATTTCCAATAGTAATTTCATATTTAATTTAACTTATGAAAATCCGTACCCACACTTGATTAATTCTAAATTAATTTATTGAACATAGTCCGGTCATATAATGACCCAGCCCCTTGAGTAGGGCTTAAATGGTAACGGGCCTATTTAGAACATGTGTGCCCTAGTTTTTTGCGGCACAGAGAAGTCCCTCCACTGTGCACATTGTAAAGAAAAGGGTTAAGGGAAAAAAAAAAAAAGTCAAACCAGTCAAAGCTTGGATATTCTTCTTCAATAGAAAGCAAAAGTAAAGTTCCACCGCCCAAAAAATTCCAAATCTAATTCGTATTAAAGGGCAAATCGGATTTCAAACGAGCCTAGATTCGTGATTCAAACTCGGGACACAATTTGTCAACGTACTCTTGACTTTTGAATGTGGCTAATGCCTGTTGCGTAATGTCATCCGCAACGAGATGTTAGAGAGTTGACTTGATATTTTATGCCCCTTGAAATCATCCGCAACTTCGATCCTTCAGGCTCTTCCCCATTAGCGCAAACACCGGCCAGTGCGTCTCCGCTAGTTACTAGTGATTATGTTGGACGAGAGATTGCCAAATTAAGCGGAGATGAGTTGGGTGCTCAAAAAGTCTCTTAACATTCCATTGTTACCTAAAAAAGACTTTGGTTTCATATAGGAAGGTGAATGCTGAAGCGTAAATGGAGTTTTATGAAAGTTAATTTCGGAAAAAAAGACTATTTGTCATTTAATTTGCTTGTAAAGTTAGCAAATACTATCCATTGTTTGGTATGAAAATTTCACATCATCCATTAGTTTATATAACCATCAAACCGCATAACTAAGGAAATATGCGTTCGACCGCATTAAGGGTGAGCAAATTGGACTGGAATGGCTCGAACTGGATCGATCGGGTTGGTTCGGTCTTTGAGGGGGGCGGTTTGTCCCCATTTCCATGGTGAATGGGACTGGACCGGACTGTCCGGAATATATATATAATAATTAGAAAATTTTGAAGAACTAGTTAACCTAATTTTTTCATCTTTTACTCGACATGCAAAAATTAGAAATTTTTGAAAAACTAATTAACTTGACTGCGATTCTCCAATTATAATGAATTATTTTTGCCGACTCTCCCCGTGGATGTTAATGTTGATATTCAGACCAAACAATGTAATCTTTGGTGTCTTTTATTTTTTCTTGTTATTTCTTTGAACTTTTATCATTAACTTAGTTCCAAGATCCTATTATATTTTCACGTTATATTATAATAATTGGTATTAGAGCTTAGATCAGATATTTCTAGATTGTGATTTGAGGCTTTTGTTTGTTTGATTATTATCTGGGAATTCTGTTGTTGCAATTATGTCTAGAGTGAAAGAAGAAATCGAGAAGTTTAATGGGATGAATGGTTTTGGGTTATGGAGCCTCAAGATAGAAACGTTATTGACAACTCAAGGTTTTAGCAAAAGTATTGACAACTCAAGGTTTAGCAAAAGTATTGGAGAAAAAGGCTAAGTTGCTTGAAACAATGAGAGATGTTGAAAAAGACGTGTTAATAAGGAAAGCTAGGAGTTTAATCTTGTTGAATTTATCGAATGAAGTGTTAATAGAGATGGGTGAGGAGAAGGAGACTGCAGCGTTATGGACAAAACTTCAGGCACTCTATGTATCCAAAAATTTGAATAATCACTTGTAGATGTTGAAGATGATGTTTCAATTCAGATATATTGAAAATATGTCTATCAAAACTCACCTAGATGAATGTAATAAACCCATGATGGATTTGAGGTAGGACACGTCCTGATGAAGAGTATGGTATGGTGTTATTGGCTTCTTTACCAGAGTTATGATAGTACTTTACTAATTTGCTATTACAGGGGCATACTATGATTACTTTAGAAGAGGTAAAGTTTGCTTTGTTTTCTAAAGAGTGGCAACGAAATTTGCAAGATGATGGTTTTGTGCAGGATGTAGCGCTAAGCCTAGTGATTCAAGGCAGAGAGCAACATTAGGGGTCCAGTAGCTGCAGAAGTAAAAATAGATCTAAATCATGCTATAAAAAGTCCGAAGGACGCGTGAAATGCTTTGAATATCATGCTAATGGCCACATCATGAGAGATTGTCATAAGCTAAGAAATAGAGGTGATAAGTAGAAGGCCACAAGCAGTATAGCAAAATGGCATGGCAGAATGAAAGAATAGAAATTTATTTTAGTGAGCTTGGAGCATGCTTTCACATGTTAGAATAGGTAAAGAATTTTGGGCCGAAGTAGTGAGTATAACATGTTACATGATTAATCAATCTCCATCATCTACTATCGAGTTGAAGACTCTAGAGGAAGTATGATCAGGAAAACCTGTTGATTACTCTGGATTACAAGTATTCAGATATCCTATGTATGCTCATGTGAGTGATGGTAATCTTGAGCTGAGATCGAAGAAGTGCATATTTCTGGGTTATGCACATGAGGTGAAAGGCTACTGATTATGGTGCACCGATCCCATATCGCCCGATTTTATAATTAGCAGAGATGTGATCTTTGACGAGACTGTAATGCTTCAACAGAGGCTCCTATGACACTATTAATAGGGCAGACAGATCATGGTGCCAGTAGCGAGATAGAACTTCAGGTGGAGACTTCGAAAACCTCGAAGGTAACAGAAGCTAAGACTACAAATGAGGCCACAATTCATGAAGTCGGTGATACTGAACAATCAGCACAACCACAACATAGTATAGTCGCAAATAGACATAGAAGGCAAATTAAACTACCGGTACATTATGCTTAAATAGATATTGCTTATGCCTTGATTGTAGGTGACGAGATAAAGATAATTGAGCCTTCGACTTACTCTGAGGTGATGGCTAGTTCTGAGTTGTCGTAGTGTCTATGAGTGAAGAGATGGAATTATTCCATCGAAATCAAACATGAGAGCTAGTTAAAATACCTAAGAGCTAGAAGATTGTAAAAAAAAAAAAGGGTCTACAAAAATAAAGAGGGTGTTTCTTGTGTCAAGGCAGCGAGATATAAGGCGAGACTTGTTTCGAAGTGGTATTCAGAGAAGGAAGACATTGACTATGCGTATACACAGTAATGGTAGTGACACCATTGGATATGTGTTTACGCTTGCTGGTGGTGTAATTAGTTGGAATGCATCCTTATAGGAAAATATTGCTTTATGGTCAACTGAGGCAGAGTACATAGTATTGACCTTTATAGTGAAAGAGGTAATATGATTACACGATTTGTTCTTGAACTTTGGATTAGAACAAAAAAGTGTTGATATATATCACAGGATATCTAGCATATAATGCGATTTATTACAAGTAAGCAAAGCATATCAATATTAGGCACTTCTTCATCCGAGATGTCTTAAAGAAGGGTAAGATTGTTGTGAAAAAGATTTATATAATAGAGAACCCGGTCGACATAATGACCAAGCCCATTCCTTTGGTGAAGTTCAAGCTCTACTTAAGCATCATTGGGGTCTATAGAGAGTAAGCACTTGTTAGGGTGTTAGGAGAATACATAGATGATGAGCATTATTATTTGGCTTTAAACGTTAAGTTAAGGTGGAGAATTGTTAAATTTTTTTTGAGTTTGAGCTCGTTACGAAACTCGATATTTATTGGAGTCTATCGTTTCTTTATTCTTTTCTTCTTCATAAATGTGCAAGTGTGATAAACATGAAGAATTGGATGTCTCTTTTTTTATTTGAAAAGCAAAGAGAAGACTTTTGACCGTACAAAAGTAAGTGGGACCCATGGTATAGGGGGAAAGAAAGAAAAGTAAAAGGAAGGGTTTTATGCCTTTGATTCTTTTTCTACAGAGTGCCGCACAAGAAGAAGGGAGTTGTGTGGAGTAAACTCCGTTTGGTGAAGGACGAACAACGAAGCCAAGGTACACGTATGGTGACGTCCTATTGATCACACAAAGGAGTCTTGAACGCGATAGATTTTGTGCTTCGTGAGTTTTATTTTAGTATCCAGTCAAGTTGTTTTTATTTATAAACACTTTGGATTTGAATATAATTTAGGTGCAAGAAACACTTTGAGCGATTATAATTACGATTATCCGATTATAGTGAATTATTCTTACTGACTCTCCTCATGGATGTTGGTACCAATATTCGACTAAGCCATGTAATATCTAATGTTCTTTATCATTTTTTGATATTTCTTTGGGCTTTTATCATTAACTTAGTTGTAAGATCTTATTACATTTCTGCGTTATATTACAACAACTATAAAAAAAGACGAGATTTGAGATCGTTTGTCCAAATAATCAGATTTTCACATTTAGTTGTTCTTTGAGTTGTTAAGTGTTGGGAAGAATTCGAAACGCGTCATCTTGAGAGACTCTGTATCTCCCGATAATAGAACAGAAGTTAGGGGATTTTTTCACGCTAGTTTTACCGACGTGTAATTCATTAACAACATGAAAATGCCAAGTAAGATTAACTAATGGTGATTATAGATGGAAGATTAATGGTGGTAGAATTAGGACAAAAGTAAAAGTTAAGAATTTTTTATGAGAAAAAAAGTTTTGGATATAATTATGATAGATGATAAAGTCGAGAGTTTTTTTTTTTTGGGCATTAGACTGGTAGAATTGGGACAAAAAATAAAAGTTTGAGGTTTTTTATGAGATAAAATTTTTTTGGATATAACTAGGACAGATGTTAAAGTTTGGGGTGTTTTTTTCGGTATTGTGACGCATAAAAAGGAACAAAAAAAATCAAAAATCACAAAATATTATTATTGTTTGTTGTTGTTGTTGTTGTTGTTGTTGTTGTTGTTGTTGTTCACGTCAGCGATTTCTGGCCGAAAAATTGGCATGATAGACTAACTTGGGAAAAAGTAAAAAGGCTTATGATTCAGTTGGTACAATTAAAAAGTTTAGAGCTGAATTAGCAACAATGCAATAGGTTTAGGATTTTTTGAATAATTTTTCCAAAGGACCAACCACATAATCAATTAAAGACAATTACATGAGCTATATAATAGTCGTACAATAGAAAAATTAAAAAGAAAAAGAAGATTGCTATTTTGAGTCCCTCGATTACATTTTTCATTCAATCTCGATGCATTTACATGCAAGAGATGCCCAATTTTAGTTACGCCGTAGACATAACACGTACTGCCGAGCCAATTGAGTAAATGATAAACATTGATCGACGACTTTGCTTGACGGTGGCCAGAAAATCTACGACGTGCATCATGTTCGGCGAAATAGTTCGCAAACTTAACGCGAGAAACCCTAGATGAGCAACATATGTTTCGGTGGACATGTACATTAGGGAGCCAAGAAATTGGTCTGGTCTTTCACGATAATGTCACGAACACGGTGGTTGGCCTGGTCGAGATGGGTCAAAACGACTGTTGTGGTCTTTGATTAAAATGTCCAGCTCCATCCCCCACCAGAAAAAAAACAACAAAATAAAAATAAAATAAAAAATTAAAATCGTTCTTGGTCGTTCCTTAGATTGTCCAAATCTCCAAGTTGAGGATCATCTGGGTATAGTCAAAAGAACAAATTCTCTCACTGTGATAAAAAAAAGAAAAAGAAAAAGAAAAAGAAAAAGAAATTATACCTAACGACGACCTCACTAAAAATTTAGTTAGGGGTGATAAGAAAGAAAGGGAGGGGGAGGAAAAAAAGGGGAGGTGGGACGCGCACGCGCGCGATCGCGTGGTCGGCGAAAGCTCGATTCGTTCCAAAATGAAAAAAAGGAAATGAGTCAAGGGTCAAGAGTCAACGTAGCCGGATGGGCCGCCTCTTAGGACAACATTGACGACATAGGATATTAATTTATCATGTGTTAATAAGTTATCATGTGAGGAGCACATTTGACCGCATTATTTTCTCAATTTTGACCCCACTTAGGATATATATTTGTAATTTCCAAAACCCTAAATTTACAACAAATGAAGCTAAAAATCCAAAAAAATTATCTCGAATTTTATTCACGGACAAAATGGAAAGAAAACACAGAAACTAGATTCACTTGAAATGCTGCTCGCTATGGCTTTTCGTGTGGCCTGTTGCTTTTTCCAGAAGAGGCTCTCACACGTTTTGCTGCGTACGCCCTCCTTATCCAATGTCACTGTTGTCCACGTCACATTTGAAAGTAACAACGAGCTTTTACATTCTCCTACGTAATGTCGTTCATCCGGGCAATGAATACCTAGCAACAAGCTCAATGTAGCTTGTCCATGGAGTTCGTTCACATGCTCTTTGCACGCGATCTTCAATTACCTATAAGTTCAAACGTTTTAGGTCGTACTTTGTGATGTGATATTGACGAGCGAGATTTTGCCTCCATTTATTTTGTGTGTGTAACCCGTGTTCGTCAAAATTTCATGGGACTTTTCTAATCCCCTCGCAAGTCGTAGGGAATATTAAAGTCAATCACACCGTTTGTTTATAGGATCTTATATGGAACTATGAACGCGTTGCGGTAAAACACGTATATAGCAAAATCGGGTCACAGTTGAAATTCCAGAGCAAGAATTTTGACCCTATCGTACTGCCCTGAGCGCAATATTAGACTATTGGAATACAAGTCAAGCGGCAAATTTTTTAAATTACCAAGAAGTTGACGTTGAAGGTCCTCAACTTCCATTAGCGTTGCTGTTGAAAGCTACGGTCGGTGGTGGGCTTCAATAATCTCTCCCGTTGAATTTCGGCTTTTCTTGCTCTTCATCAACAATCTTTACATTTATAAGCACACACACATGCCTGCAAATATCAGACCTCTTCGCAGAGAAAATACTTCCTGTCGGAAGTCTCGGGAGTCTCCCAAGACGCGCTCACTTTTCAGCTATTATTGCCTTCTTTTCGTTTTCAGGCACGATAAGCTTATGTTCTGTGGGTGAATGATACTAGGGCTGATCAAATCCGGAACTCAAAGATGCAGAAAAGCACAAGCAACGATCAGTCGACGAAAGTCGAGCGCAAAACCATGGAGAAAAACCGAAGAATCCGCATGAAAGTTCTCTGCTCCAAGCTTGCTTCCCTCATTCCTCAACACCAAATCACCACTTCTAAGGCCTCTCTCTCTCTCTCTCTCTCTCTCTCTCTCTCTCTCTCTCTCTCTCTCTCTCTCTCTCTCTCTCTCTCTCTCTCTCGGTTTGCTAGTGTTTACTAGAAGTGATCAAGTAAAGTGCCTAACCTTCTTCCCGAGGTTAACCGTTAGATAACACAGCAAGTTCTTTTTTTAATTGGTTTCTTAACAAGAAGTTGGAAATAACTATCTCTTGACGTCTTTAGTTTTCTTCGAAATAGATGCAATCGATCTATCAAAATTTTGTTGTATTTAATATAGAGATACGTACATAAATCCAGGTCATGCGGATCAACTTCAACAATCAAGAAAGAGTGAAAATTTCCTTAATTTCCCTTTCTTTCTTTCTTCTTTTTTTGATTTCAGGAATCACTGTCGCAACAATATATGCTGGATCAAGCATCAACATACATAAATCAATTGGAAGAAGGAATTGAAGGGTTGAAACTGCGGAAGGAACAAGCAGTACTGCGGTCCAAAGGGATCGAGGCAAGCAGCTCTTTGACTTCAACGGATAATCAGGAGGCTCAACTAGGGTTTGTGCTTCCGATGTTCGAACTGAGAGACCACGGCTTAGGCCTAGAAGTGATCTTGATCAGTGGGAGGAGGAAGAACTTCATGTTGTATGAAGTGATCAGCATTCTTGAGGAAGAAGGAGCTGAGGTTGTCAGTGCCAGCTTTTCGGTTATTGGTGATAAGATCTTCCACACACTCCACGCTCAGGTAATTCATTATCCATACTTATTTCATCTAGGATGTTATAATTTTGGCTTAATAGAAATAAAGATCATATAGTTTGGATGTTATCCTCAATTAATTAAAGAATGGAAACTAGGGTTTCTTGAGTACATGCGAAATTTGAGATAGGGTGCGGTGTTAACTGATTTTGGCAAGTCAAAAGTTATAAATACCATGTGCTAATATAGTTGTTAAGGTAGAGGCTAAATTACATATAATTTGAAGCGTAACTAGGTTCAAGAGTTAAATTTAATGAGGTTATATAACTGTTGGAATTTTGGGTGTCCAACACCTATAAAAAGTGAATGGGATAGTCCCAATAGGTTAGAAAAGAGATGGAAAATGGGTTTAAATTGTGGAGCTTCTTTAGTTGGTTTACACCTCAAGGGATACCCTACTTTTATGGAGGAGAGAGGTCTTACACAAAGTTGAACTGGTCCACACATGTGTGCTGCCGCCGCCGTCCAGCCGGCTTAGCTCGGGCCGGGGTAGGGTCCGTGTTAAACCCATCGACTTTATTTTTTTTTTCCGAATAGACATATTCGTTGGAAATTTTTTTTATTTTTTAATTTCTTTATTCTTTTCGGATAATGTCTATTCATAATCTCTCTTTAAGCTATCGATTCGGCTGAACGAAAGTGTTGATTCGGTAATAACTGAACGTCGAATGAAAGTGTTGATTTGGTAATAACCAAACACCAAACCAAGGTGACTTCGTGACTCTTCGATTGGACTAGTTAATATACATTCAGATTTTTTCAAAGAAGAACACGAGCATGTCTTCGAAAAATTCATTCATTCATTCACTCTCATCTGTGCGATAATTCTCAAAGTTGCGTTTGAAGGAATTTTGTTGGACAAGTACCGCTTCAACAACATAGTAATTCGTTCTATCCTGGGAGACGATTGTCCATATAATCTTGGGTACTAATAGAGAGGACAAATTCGTCTTAAGGACACGACGTGAATTCGTCGTGCTCAAATCGATCATCTAATCAACCATTCGTCTGCGCTTGATTCAGGTTTGTCTAATTGCTTCGTTTTTTATATATATGCAAACACACATAGGTTCTACTACAATAATTGGTGCAAACTTCACCATGCTTCGTTCTTGGTGCGTTGGAATTTAGGATGACAATTTTTGTCATTAAGTTCTATATTGTTTTGCTCCTCTCTTAAGTTCTTCGTTGTAAGCGTTTTGGCTGACCCATGATTAGATGTCTAGCTCTCATATTATAGTTTGTGATGGAATTGCAGGTGAGACTATGTAGAGTTGGAGTAGAGACCACAAGGGTGAGGGAGAGATTGAAAGAATTGATCCGCTGATTCTCTCTAGAGATCGATCTTGTAATGTTGCGACAACAAATAGTACTAGAAAAGACACCAACTTTTGCCTGAAAAATGGTAATCAGTCGATGCAGATGGGAGACGGAATGAAATGTAGATTCGACGGATGTTTCGTGTCGTTTCAAAACAGAAGTAGCCACGACTAGCAAGCTATATAGTCATTAGTGGCAAATGTTGAAGATGTAATCTTAGTAGTAAAAAAAGCCAACATAGAGTGATATGTGTAAAAGGCTTATATACAGTTATTAGGCGCTTTATGTATACCCATACCGGCATATTCCAGTTTTGAAGCAATTTTGGATCCGTAAAATATCATCTTTGTAGTGCTCGTCAGAGAGTTACGATTCGCATCCAGTCGATTCACCTCGAGAAATAAACTGATCTTTTGCAGAAGATGCAGCATTGGCAAGGCATCTTGTTCTGTTGGAAAACCCTGAGGTAGTTAACTGAAATCACAAGGATTAAGGTTCTATATCAAGGTCGTGTTCGTGGTAATAAAACTTGAGTTGCTATCGGAATAAAACTTCGAGGAGTATACCACCTGTACAGATGATGGAGAGAAGAGGCCAAACCTTTGGTTTCAAAGTGAATTTTATGGTCACATCGTGTGATGATTTTCAAAGAAACCATCTTGATTAGTACTGCTTTTAGCATTCTTCCGAAAGAGTTATGGCTCTTGTTGATGTTGTGGAATCATTGTAGAGCTACATACATGGGAGTTTGAGGGTTTTGGACAGAGCTAATGGATTGGTCTAGTACCATAACCGAGAGAACATTCTTGTATTCACGACATGAATCGACAGCTCTAGATAGATATTAACTCGACAGGTATTAATTCCGTTTGAATGCTAAATTCGATAAGTTTTGCGACAAATTCGACGGGCTATGCGATTTTCGCTCCATCAATCTCTTGGGAGAAAACGAGAATGGTGAACTTCATGAAACTGAACCACTAAATAGTGATCATCACAGCACTTGACGCAGAGAAAGAGCAGAACTCCAAAGATGAGGGCGATGATTAAAGTGCCGTGAGGGGCAATCTCCATCATTAACAACAGTAATAAAAGTCATTGATAAGAAACAGTTTGAGATCCTTCATTTTTATCTGTTCAATGTAATTTTGCACTATTCACGAAGATATTAAAAAGGTAAGTCTAAGCTAACGTGAACCTATACTTATGTTGCGATATAACGCGTAAGGGAAACTAACTAGATCTTGCAATTAAATCATCACGAAATTTCCGAAGAAGCAAACGAGGAATAATGAAGAATTTTGGAGATTTACCTATTTCGATTCAAATATTAGGCATCTACTCTATAGGGAGACACTACAAAAATAAGGGCTTTTAGCCATGAAAAATTAGCGACGGAAAATAATTCATCGCTAATTTGCGATGAAATTAGCGACGAAAATAAAATTCGTCGCAAATCCCTCGCCAAATTCGTCGCAAAAAAATAATGGCTTTTTAGCCATGAAAAATTAACGACGAAGAAAAATCGTCGCTAATTTCCGATGTCGCGATTCTCTAAAAAAATTTTAAATTTTAAAGGGGGTTAACGGATTATTAGGTTAATTAGATTTGACTAACCTAACGCGAACCCTCCCAAGCCCTACCGAATCGCAACTTTGGTTTTTGTTTAAATGATTTTGAAATTTGGAGTCGCCACTAATCGTTCTTGGTAGGTCGATTAGAAACCTAAATAAATTAGCGGGAGAACTAATTTATTCCTGCGAACCAGAGATTAAGAGCTCGAGGACTTGGTTACACTAGTTAATTAAAACTAATGCCCTTTCAGTACCTTAATTTCATGGATATCCTAATTCGGCAACTCAGGCTTGGTTTATTCCTAAGGCTCTAGTAGGGTATTCTCTTTTGTGTTTTCACTTTTTAAATAGGATGCATGGATGATATATATTTTTATTTGTTATATTTTTTTAAGTGTTAAAGATTTCCTGAAGCCGAAAGAGGGAGTGTGTTAACGACTTCTGTGCAGTATTACGACCTACTTATCTTTTGGGTCTGATGATTCAAAAATTAAATTATAGGAAGTACATGACAGTGAATAAACACCTCCAATGGGAGGCTAAGCATTGGCTTGGCTCTTCCCTTTGGGGTTTAAGGTACAGGTATTTAAGTTGCAAGTATTTAAACTACTGTAAGTAAAAACCTCCAATGGGAGGCTAAGCATTGGCTTGGCTCTTCCCTTTGGGATTTAAGGTACAGGTATTTAACTACTGTAAGTAAAAACCTCCAATGGGAGGCTAAGCATTGGCTTGGCTCTTCCCTTTGGGATTTAAGGTACAGGTATTTAAGTTGCAGGTATTTAACTACTGTAAGTAAAAACCTCCAATGGGAGGCTAAGCATTGGCTTGGCTCTTCCCTTTGGGATTTATGGTGCAGGTATTTAAATTGCGGATGGACTTTGTCCTCTCCATTCTGGGGTATGAATTCTTTAAAATGAAATACAACGAATTGATTCAACAATTTGAAATTTGTGCGCGCTTGAGGACTCATCCAAGCCGATTTTGTGCTTCCATAGGGTTGACCATTGATATAGAGCTGCGGCTTCCTGACATAAAATAAAGTGAAGTGTCAGTTTACAAAATATGTGCTAATCTGCACCTAAAACCAGAAGAGTGGAAATAGTACTTATCTCCCGTTTTTTTTTTTAGAGATTTCTATAATTGATTTTCGCTCTCTATGTTCCCAATATAGAGAGTTTCTTTTGAATTAAGAGGGACTTTTAGTCACAGATCAGTTGAGAAATCGATGGACAGCTTAGGAGCTTGTTTGGGCCGATTTTTGCATCTCTACGAGATTTTTGCTGTTGACATAGAGATATCCTTCTCCTGACATAAAATATGGGAATAAAATGAGAGATTGAGAAAGTGTATACAATTTGTGCTAATTTGCGAGTAAAACCATAAATAAATGAATAAATAAAAACACTTAGCTCGAATTTGCTTGCTCGTTGACGAGGATGAACTCTTGATTTATATTGTTCGATGAAGGAATTTGTGATGATAACCCCTAGCTTTAAACTCTCATCATCTTCAAAATTCTCTCTCTTTTGATATTTTCTTTCTCTTAAATTTTTCTTCAATCTCCCAAAACTCTCTCAAACATCCAAAATTTTCTCTCCAAAAAATTTTCTCTCAAGCTCACTTCTTCCTCCTTTTATAATCTACTCATCTATCTCCCATTCTAATTTTTCCACTAACTCTATCTCCCATTCTAATTTCTCCACTAACTCTTCTTCATTTTCATCTTCCATTCTCCATCTCTATCTCACATTCTAATCTCTCCACTAACTCTTCTTCCTCTTCATCTTCCCTTCTCCATATTTATCTCCTATTCTAATTTCTCCACTAACTCTTCTTCATCTCCATCTTCCCTTCTCTATTCTTATCTTCCATTCTAATTTCTCTACTAACTCTTTTTCATCTCCATCTTCCCTTCTCTATTCTTATCTTATTTTCTCCATCTATTCTTCTCCAACTTCTCTTCTTCATCTCCTCTTCTTCATCTTCCCTTCTCTATTCTAATTTATCCAATAACCCTTCTTTTTGTTATTTGTAAAATAATCCTTCAAGAGTTAAGTATTTGCACTCTAGTCCTTGAATTTTAAGTATTTACAATTCAGTCCATGAAAAAATATATTTCTTTAAGTCCAAATCTCCTCACAATTTTTGACACACCAAAATTTACCACATGTCAAATTTAAGCTCACTTCTTGCCGCTGAAAATAATGCAGAATTTAATTAAAGCCCTTTTGCAAAATTGAGTCATTCTGGGTATAATTGAGCCAAGATGAAAATTTAAAATATTAGAAGACAATGTCACAACTCATAAAAAGTGAAAATTAAAAATAAGTTGACTCAAATTAAATTTTTTTAGACCCGATTCAAGATTATACTCGTGAAAGAACACGTGACTCGAATTGGATTTTTCTGAATTTGCGATGGCCAATATGAAAATAGATTTAAAATAAAAATATTAACTATCTTTGTGTATTTTTTTGGCATCAAATGTTATTTTTCCAAAATTTTCAAGTATTTTTGTATTTTAAAAAAAAATTAATATATATAATATGAAAATTTATTTTTTGTTCAAAAATGGTTCCTAGGCTTGGCCAAGGCTTCCGAAGTCGATTTTGCAATTTTCTCATTTTTTCTTTATTTTTCATGAATTTTCGAAAATAAAAATACTAAAAAATACTAAAAATATGAAAAATCATTTTTTGGTCAAAATTAGTTCTCTAGGCTTGGCCAAGGTCTCCAAAGTTAATTTTTCAATTTTATGAATTTTTATGGATTTTTCAAAAAATAAAAATGCTGAAAAATACTGAAAATTTTTAAAAGAGAAAAGATGATTAAAAATCAGGTGTCAACATCCGACGAAAATAGCGACGAAACAAATTTTGTCGCTAATGTCGTCGCCAAATTCGTCGCTAAAAATATTAGTATTTTAGCGATGGAAAATTAGCGATGAAATGTCATTCGTCGCTAATTTGCGACGGAAATAGCGACGTAAAAACCTTCCTCCCATATTCGTCGCTAGATTCGTCGCCAACTAGCGACGCAATATTTTTTCGTCGCTAATTTGCGACAAAAAAAACTCGTCACAAAATTAGTCACGATATTTGCGATGACTTGGTTTTGTCGCTATTTTTGCGATGAACCGTTTTCGTGGCTAAAGTCCACCGACACTTTTTTTAGCATAACTCTTTCCACTTTTCTCTTTCATCGCTAAATTTCCCCCTTTTCAAATCCCTCCATACTCTTCTCTCCACATTCTTTTCCCTTCACCCACTCTCTTCTCACTTCTGTCTTCTATATCTTCTGTTTTCTTATTTGTGTCTTATGGTAATCTTGGAGTAAATTATTGTTTATTTCACCATTATATTCCATCAATTACCATAAGCTTCATCAATATTAAGTAATTTTTCTTTTTTTAGGTATGTGTGGACGTGAGAGATTGTTATTCTCATCAAATTGAGCACTTTCTACTGCAAGAAAATCAAGCAAATATTCAGGTAAGTCTTCTTCACTCGGCAATTTTTTCATTTTTTTATTGGAATTTTTTTTAAAGTATGTATATATTGGAAGGGGGGCTGTATTTGTTGCTAATTAGTGACGAAAAACTAATTCGTTGCTAGCGACGGAAAACTGGTTTGTCGCTATTTAGCAACGGCAGGACTGTTTCGTCGCTAATTAGCGACGAACGAGTTTTTCGTCGCTAATTAGTGACGAACCAGTTTTCCGTCGCTAATTATTTGGATAAACAGGAGTTTTTCGTCGCTAACTAGCAAAAATATTCGTTGCATAATTATTAAGGATATTTGCCAAATTGATACCATAATAGTTCCGTAAAAAAAGTGTAGTAATGATAAATTTCATGTGCGTGATAAAATTAGAAAATATCTTTATAGATTTAGGTTTACCTTGAACTACTATAATTGAACTTGCTATCGTGAACCGTTTATAGTTTTAATTAAGAGAATTAAATAGTAGATATGATATTTTAAATGTTTTATAAGATTTTTTTTTAATTTCTATACAGACACAATGCAAAGAGACAGGGCTTGGATGTATAATAAGAACATACCTAGACGTCGAGGATTGACTGATGAGTTTCGTACTGGGTTGGAATAGTTTTTGGACTTTGCTAGTTCTAAATTTGAGTTCATGGATAGAAATAAGTTAAGGTGTCAATGTAAAAAGTGCAATAATGGTAAATTTTATGTATGTGATAAAGTTAGAGAACATCTTTGTAGATTTGGGTTTGCTCCGAACTATTATAATTGGACTTGTCATGGTGAACCATTTATATCCGATGAAGGAAATCGAACAAGTGACCAATTTTCAATGAGGGAAGAATATAGCTATTACAACCAATTGAACTCGTACCAGAGGATGGTGATTGATGCAGCTGGTCATAATTTTGTGCCAGAGTCGAACCATGCAAGTACTAATTTTACTCCTACACCTGAACAAGTGGGTACAAGTTATGCATCACAATTGGAAGAGGTAGGAGTAACGGGTTTTGATGAGAATGTGTACAATGAAACTTTTCCCTCTAATTAGTTTTAGGAAGTGTTAAAAGCAGCAGATGAACCTTTATGGGCAGGTTGTGACAACCACACTAAATTATCAGTGACATCAAGATTATTAAATATCAAGGCAAAGCATAATGTGTCTGAGAATTGCTTCAACTCTTTTGTTGAAGTAATGCGGGAAACAATGCCTCGTGATAATATCATGTCAAGTGATTTTTACGATATGAAGAAGCTAGTGGATAGCTTAGGTCTTCCAGTTGTAAGGATTGATGTATGTACCAGGGGCTGTATGTTATATTGGAGAGATGATGAAAATGCAGAATCTTGCGAATTCTATAGCCAACCCAGGTACAAGATTAACAGAAGACAGGTCGTAATCAAAAGCGCAGAGCATATAAGCAAATGTTTTATCTGCCCTTAATCCCAAGATTATAAAGGCTTTATGCGTCTCAAGCTACTACTAAACACATGACTTGGCATGCAAATCATGAAACAGAAGAAGGTCTAATGTGTCATCCGTCAGATGCAGAGGCATGGAAATATTTTGATAGAACATACCCTGAGTTTGCGATCGAGCCTCGAAATATCAGATTAGGTCTCTGTGCCGATGGATTTGCTCCATTTGGGAAATCAGGAAAAAATTATTCATGTTGGCCAGTTATCTTAACTCCATACAATTTATCACCCGGTATGTGCATGAAGACACATTATATGTTTTTGACATTGATTGTGCCTGGGCCACAAAATCCGAAAAAGTTGATAGATGTGTATATGCAACCATTGATTGCAGAGTTACAACAACTATGGGAAGAAGGTGCCATTACGTATGATGTTTCTACTGATCAGACATTTGTAATGAAGGCTGCTCTTCTTTGGACGATAAATGACTTTCCAGCTTATGAGATGCTATCTGGATGGAGTACAGCTGGAATTTTAGGATGTCCGATATGTCTGCAGAGGTCAAAGTCATTCAGATTAAAATATGGTAAAAAGGCCAGCTATTTTGATTGTCACAGACAATTTTTGCCGATAAATCATACATTCAGGAGGAATAAAAAAGAGTTCACCAAGAATAGGGTTAAAAGAACACCTCCACCATTGAGGTTGACCGATGATCAAATTTGGGAGCGAGTGCGTGACTTTTCAACTGTCGTTGAAAACCCTCATCATATAACTATTGAATACGGAAGTGCACATAAGTGGACTAAACGTAGTATATTTTGGGATCTACCATATTGGAAGACTCATCTTGTTCGTCATAATCTTGACGTCATGCACATAGAAAAAAATATTTTTGACAATGTCATAAATACTGTGATGGATGTTACTGGATAAACAAAGGACAACTTGAATGCAAGGAAAGATATGAGAATTATTTGTGATCGGCCAACACTAGATGTGGATGCAACCAGCAGGGGACCAAAACCAAAAGCAATTTATACATTGAACAAGGAGCAGAGACGAGTTGTGTGCCAATGGTTGAAAGCTGTGCGATTTCTTGATGGATATGCTTCAAATCTCGGGAGATGTGTTGATTTGAATGAATGTAAGTTGACAGGCTTGAAGAGTCACGATTGTCACATATTTATGGAAAGACTAATTCCAATAGCTTTCAAGGAACTTCTGCCAAACTTTGTATGGGGCGCCATTACAGAGTTAAGTAATTTCCTTCATAATATTTGTTCAACGGTGTTAAAAGCATCACACATGGAGAAACTAGAGAGAGATATTCCAATCATTTTTTGCAACTTAGAAAGGATATTTCCTCCATTGTTTTTTGATTCAATGGAGCATCTCTTAGTTCACTTGCCTTATGAGGCTAAAGTTGCAGGTCCCGTCCAATTTCGATGGATGTATCCATTTGAGAGGTAAAATATTTTCTAAATAAATTTCAAAATGCTATTATATATTATATTCTGATAAACTTTTTTCTATTGCAACTAGGTTTTTATATCATTTGAAGAAAAAAGTGAAGAATAAGGCATGCGTTGAAGCTTCAATTTGCAATGCATATATTGTGGAAGAAGTGACAACATTTGCATCACACTATTTTGAGCCGCATGTGCAATGCAAGATGCGAAGAGCAGGAAGAAATGATGAGGGTTCCCTTGATCTCAATTGCAATTCATTCTCTATTTTTAATTATCTTGGTCGACCAAGCGGGGCATATAAGTTTCGTTACTTAACAGACGAAGAATGGTGAGCAGCCCATACATATATTTTACTGAACTGTCCAGAAGTGGAATCATATTTCGAGTAAGTATACATTTGCAAATATATATATTGTGTGTCAAATATTTCCTAATATATAAATGATATTTGGTAATAGGATTTTTCAAACTTCAATGTATGGGCTACCACCAAACGACTTTGATCGTTTGTGCGATGAAGAATTTGCAGCATGGTTCAAAACATATGTAAGTTGCCGTATTAATATTGTATACATAATTATTAAAATATGTATTATTGACTACGTGTGTGTGATTGTAGGTTCACAATGATCACAACCAAGTCGAAGAGCAAGGATTGGTATATCATTTGTCATGGGGTCCAAACTCAAGAGTACGAAGTTGGCCAGCATATTTCATAAACGGGTATATTTTTCATACTCAAGAATATGGAATGAGAAAAACCACAATGAATAGTGGTGTGTGTGTTCGGTCATCAAATGGTGGAGTGCAAAAGATGACTTTTATGGCTTGTTGGATGAAATAATAGAGATAGAGTACCCTGGACCATTTATGCGGGTTGTGTTATTTAAATGCACGTGGTTCGACCCCGTCAAAGGAATGAAGGTGCATACGAAGTTTAATTTGGTTAAAATAAATCACAAGAAAAAGTATATGAAATATGAACCATTTGTCTTGGCACAACAAGCAATTCAAGTATATTATGCATCATACCCTAGTTTGAAACGTGACAAAATTGATTGGTGGGCTGTATGTAAAACCAAAGCACGAAGAAAAATCGAGGAACACTGGAAGAATACAGCATATCAACAAGAGGAGGTTTATAACACGGTTGAAACTGAGGAATATAACATTCCAACTTTACGAGATCCATGTGGAGCAATGGTAGATGTGGATCCAATTGAAATTCGTGAATCAAATTTACAAACTATTGAAGAATATGATTTTGAGACAGAGGATGAACATGATACTCATGAAGAAGATGAAGATCAAGACGAAGACGAAGACGAAGATGAAGATGAAGACGAAGATGAAGATGAATATTTTTGAGACAATTTTCCTAATTAAGTATAATTATTATTATTGCGACGTATGTTATTATTGTTGTCATTATTATTATTGTTGTTTTTTTTTTTTTAAGTTGGCCCGTTTGTTATGAGATCAACAGGTTTTGGGCCCGACGAAAAAGAAAAAAATTATATCATTATATTGATTTGGGAAGTATTTAGCGACGAATATCAAGGTCGTCGCTAAATTAGCGACGAAAAATGTTGTCATCGCTAATTAGCGACGACATTCATTTTTAGCGACGAAATTTGTTTTCGTGGCTAATTTTTAGTGATGAAAAATAACTTTCCTCGCTAATTAGCGACGAATTTATTTTCGTCGCTAAATTTTAGCGACGACATGCATTTTTGTGGCTAATTTTTAGCGACGAATTAGTTTTCGTTGCTAATTTTTAGCAATGATATTTATTTTTGTCGCTAAAAATTTAGAGACGACATTTGTTTCGTCGCAAACTTCGTTGGCAATTAGCAACGAAAAATAAATTTCATCGCTAATAATTTAGCGACGAAAAATAAAGTTCGTCGCTAAATTATTAGCGACGAAAAATAAATTTCGTCGCTAAATTATTAGCGTCGAAAAATAAATTTCGTCGCTAAATTATTAGCGACGAAAAATAAATTTCGTCGCTAAATTATTAGCGATGACATTCATTTCCGTCGCTAATTAGGGACGAAATTTGTTTTCGTGGCTAATTTTTAGCGACGAAATGTATTTTTCGTCGCTAATTTATTTTTGTCGCTAATTTTTAGCGACGACATGCATTTTCGTGGCTAAAAATCAGCCACGACATGCATCTTCGTGGCTAAAAATTAGCCACGACATGCATCTTCGTGGCTAATTTTTAGCGACGACCTTGGTTTTCGTCGCTAATTAGCGACAAATTCGTTTTCGTCGCTAATTTTTAGCGACGAAATTTTTTTTTGTCGCTAATAATTTAGGGATGACAATTAGCGATGAAATTTTTTTTTGTCGCTAATAATTTAGGGATGACATTTTTTTCGTCGCTAATTTTGTCGCTAATTAGCGACGAAAAATAAAATTCGTGGCTAATAATTAGCGACGACTTTCATTTCCGTCGCTAATTAGCGACGCAAATTGTTTTCGTGGCTAATTTTTAGCGACGACCTTGGTTTCCGTCGCTAATTAGCGATGAATTATTTTTCGTCGCTAATTTTTAGCGACGATATTTATTTTTGTCGCTAATAATTTTGAGACGACATTTTTCTCGTCGGTAATTTCGTCGCTAATTAGCGACGAAAACCCATATCGTCGCTAATTAGCGACGAAAATTTGTTTTTCGTTGCTAATTGGCGACGAAATTAGCGACAAAAAATTGATTTCGTCGCTAATTAGGAAAAATAACAAAGGCTAACCATCTCTCTTCTTCTCACTCGAAGGTTGCGTTTCTCTCTTCTCATTTTGCGTCTGTCAAAAACCCTAAGTAGGAGAGCTGTCTATCTCAACTCACGCTTAGTTAGAAATACCAAGGCGTCTTTGTTCGCTCGGAGTCGGAGGTAAGGTTTCTCTCTTCTTCTCACTTGTAGGTAGGGTTTCCGCGACTTCAACCAAGGCGGCTTTTCTCTTCTTCACGAACCCAGCCAACATCATACCTCGGTCATCTCCGCAGATACTTGTAGTTGACGCAGCCGAGGAGTTGTCTACCCACGATCTGTCAACATTTAGCTTCAAATACTGACGGCTTCCACTCCTTTGGTAAGAAAATATCCCTCTTTACTAATTTCATAGATACTTGAGACCGAATCGCTAAGTTCCTGTTCATTACAAGGGCCTTGTCTACAATCGATTGTGGGTTAGGCTTGTGTGCTTGAAATACAAAGAGATTGCGCACTTTCCATACCAACCAGAGTATGGCCGCCATCAATTCACCTGAAGGTGCATTGGTTCCTTCATTCGCTACTTCTAGAAACCATTTCTCTACTCTGGTTATGTTCCATGGGGGATATGTTGATATTTACGTAGGGGCCAAATCAAATAGGCTTGGTCCACTCACGCATGGTACGAATTATTTAGCCTGAAACCCCTTTAAAGCAGGGCCTGATATTTAAAACATGTGATATTCTTAATGAAGGAGCTACTTTGGAACAAGAACTTGCATTAGTGCATAAATGAGGCTAATTAAAATATGTGGATTTCATTGTGTCATCACATTTGTAAAGAGATGGAATTGGATCCAAATTCTACTTTGGTATATAAAAAATGCTTGCTTTCATTTCTCAGTTTCATTGTGAAATTTATGCAAATTTGTCAACTATGACCATGGAGTTGAACTCGATGTTGATTTCTCTTGATGATTGACGAACTTGGAGGTTGATACTTTTGCCATCTTGCCATTCTACCATAATTAAGTGTTTTTTTTTTCTATGAGACAATGGGGACAAAGGCAGGGGCTAGACATTTTGTTCTTCTGATTGTCTTCTTTTGTAAGGATTAAGAATTAATATTATCTCATGTAGATTCTGTCTTTGCTTTTTATTTTTTCACTAGTGATACTTTGCTAACGATTGTGTACTCCTCCTTTTTAGGCTGAGACAACTTGGGTTTTGACTGTACTTGGGTATCTAGCAAAACTTGTGTTGGGTGTCTTGGGGTAATGTCACTTAGTCTTATTGAAGAATGATTTGTTTTCTGTGTAATTAATGGCATCAAATTGGTTTTTAATATTGCTTGTGAATATTTCTCATTGTTCTCCTTTTTCTCTAGAGAGATGAACTAGTTTACTTGGCTTATTTGCTTACCGTACTTTCTATCTCGTGATAAATATTTACCATGCACTTTTGAATTTCAAAATGATGTATGATAAAAGAAGTGAATTCGATTGACATAAGATGGGGAAAATTATCTCAATATGGTGTTAGTCTGGCTATACCATTGTTTAGCATTTAACTTTAATAACTGTAGTACTTGCTAATTGTTTGTCAAATGTGCTTATCTTATGGCACTGAGCTTATTTTATGGAATTGAGCACATGGCTATATAAAAGTACTCGTTTGGTCGTAAATTGACTGATATTACAAGATTGCTTTGATTTTCCTAGTATTTAGACTCTACGCAATTCTAATATACAAAAGTACTCGTTACGTTTCCTGTTAACTTCATACCTGGATGTTGGTATCGTCAGACATTGTAGATAAGTCGCTGGCACATGTTTGTCTTTGTCCTTTCTTGAATTTTCAACTAGTTAAGAAGATTTCTCGAGTCTTGAAAAGAGTTGATCAGTTCTCGTGAATGTTATTCTTCCTACTTGTATTAGTCATGATGTTATTCCATTTCATGCCTTTTGTTGTAACATTATCACTGTAGATATGAGAATGATCCAACTACCCTCCCCGAATTCTTCCTGCTCATATTTATCCTCCATTATCTGGAGCAAGTGTACATGCTGTTTTCATTCACTTAATCACAATGAAAAAGGTGCTTTTGTCGAACTTTTAGTTTTATATATACCCTAAAGCTTCGATAGTGGGCGCATAACTAGATTCTGGTTTTTAAATTCTGGTTTTTCTTTGTTTTCTTGTGCAACAATGATTGTAATATGCTGCCCTTTATTTTTTGTGGAATCTGATATTGACAAGATGTCAATAGGTTCCTTCGATAGCAGAGATTGCTATTTATCGGAGCCGATAGCAAGCGTGTTTCATTTTCTCGAGTTTTATCTCTCTCTCTCTATAAGAAAATGGTAAGCTTCATGATGTACGTCATTATGTGTCCCTAATACATGTTCATATTTTTTTTATGATATTTGTCTAACCTTCCTACTTGTCAGTATAAACGTGGAGGTACCATACGTGGTGCAGTTTCACAAAGGAGATCAGTCCCTTCTGCTTCCTCGTCCTCCTCCCCTGCCCTTTCCTCTTCCCCGGCCCTTTCATGTAACCCGCAACCACTACATGCTGATGTCTAATAGATTGGCCCTTCCTTTGACTTTCCAGAACATATTATTGGACAACTTGGGCACATGCAAACTGAATCTACTTCAGTTCCAATTCCTGCAATTCCATGTCCTTCAATTCCATCCCCTTCAGTTCCATCTCCTTCAGTACAACACTCGAATGATGATGAAAATAGAAGTGAAGAAGATAGCTGATTCATGATATGCCTATATGGAGATTCGTAAGTACTTCATTTTTTAAATATATGTAATATTTACGGTCATCCCTGCATTTAGGTTTTAGATATGGATGTCAATTGAATTGTCCATATTATTCATAACCTGTTTGTAGATTCATGGATGCTACGTTTGTTGTGAGGCAACTCAATAAAATAGTCAATAACTATTGGAGGGGGGAGTGGATTAGTTACGGCAGCGCTCCAAAAGAAGTAAAGGATTTGTGGTGGAATGAGTTCAAGTTAAGTTTTGTCATTCTATTTTCTCACAAATTAAGTTCGGTGTAAGTAAAGTCAGTTACTTTTCTATGGATTATAGCGGAAATTTAGGTGGGATGAAACGGAAGAGGATGAAATTAGAAGAATTTTTAAGAAGAAAGCCGGTGATCACATACGAAATGTGATGAATAAAGCCAAGACAAGTCAAGTGAAACCGGATTTCATTACGGGTGACAATTGGACAGAAATGAAGAGAACTTGGGAATCTGAAAAAAAAAAAGCAAAGGAGTGAACAAAACAAGAAGAATCGAGCTTCTAGTTCTAGTGAAGGGTCTGCCACATATGCTGGGGGGTTTATTAACATTGGGGAGCATAAAAAAAGAATGGTAAGTTTGTTAAACTCATTCTAAGTTAATTTAATTCAATTACTCATTTGTGTATATATTTTATAGGCAGATGAATTGGGGATGGAACCTACATATACGGCTACATTTGAGCGTACATTTAAAAAAAAAAGATAAGACATGGACTGGCGATCGAGCAAAAGCTATTAAGGTATGTAAGGTTAATTACAATGAAAATAATGAATGCTTTAAGTATTTATGGTAGTTATATATATGAAATTTTATTTTGTCTATATCGTTAATGTAGGAAAAATATGATGAACTTTTAATGAGTACTGCTAGTGGTGGTGATGGTTCTGATGGGTCTGAGACATTGGGTGGAGGGTCTGACAATATGGCATTATGGGTGGAGGCATCGGGTGGGATGAAAAGAGGAAAAATATTTGGGATGGGATCCTTGTCAAGGGTATATTCAACAAAGATTCAGGGAACTTCATCATCCAATGCGGCTATTTCAAGGAGGGCGCGAATTGATGAGCAAGTGACCCAAGAATTAAACCAATTGAAACATTTACTTGTGCATAAGGATGAAGAAATAAAAATGGTCAAAGAACAATTGACAGAAGAATTCACACAACAATTGTCACAGAAAGATGAACAAATCAGAGAGGTGAATGAGAGATTTTTTTCTCTACAGTCTCAAACGCAGTTGATCTTGCGACACCTCAACCTTAATCAACAGCAGGTTCCTCCCGTACCTCCCACAAATCAAATAAATGATGGTCACAATGATGAGCGACACAATGATGATGAGATTGCTGCTGCTGATGATGATTTTGTCAGTCGTTTGATTAATTAAATGGTAAAGGACTTTCTAATGATTAAGCATATATGTATATGTTTGTTATGGTTACTTAATAATATATGGCTGATTAGTATCAGGCAAGCTGGATATTTCTTCAATTGAATTGCTTGCGTGTATGTGTTCTTTGGGTACGGTGCTTTCATGTAATGACTTATATCTCATCAATAATCTCACTTGCAACAGAATGGGTCAATTGCATGGACCCTTATATCTGTTTTTTTTTTGGTAAAGAAAAAGGAATGACCCTTATATCTGTTCAACTTCACCACTTCCATGAATTTCCTCACATTTGTTTCATTGTCTGCCAATTTTGCCTTTTTTTTTTTGGGTTTTCCGCCTATCTGCTTTGGCTCCTCAACTTGGATCACATTGTTCAGTCTGCAAAATGTGATTGTGCGTATTGCATGTGGCAAATCAACCTCTTGACTCTCCATTTTGTTCATCTGATTGATTCATTATCATGGCGTGAGGTGTTCAATTAGTTTCTTACATTCTTCTTGATGATGATAAATTGGGACAAAAGTTTTCTTGCTAATTTTTTTCCATAATCTGCAGGAACCCCATATACCCAGCAGTCCTACAAAGTGAGTGAAGCCTTTCCTTTCAAGTGGATAAATAAGAAGTGGAAAGAAGGTTTTCACGTCACTTTCATGACTACGGCAGGCAGTCGCTGGGGTGTGGTTATGTCTAGAAATTCTGGATTTTCTGACCAGGTATCAGTTTTCCTTAATCTTTTTACAGAAGTAGTTCATGTTGTTAAAAAATGTTGGAAGTGTGGGCATTAGCATCTGAGAATAGGCATTTATTTAGTCCTTTTCAAGTTTCTCTTAAGTTGTCATACTTCCTACGCTACCTATTCAATTATTTGAGGTGAATCTTAAATTCAACTTAGCTATTTATTATTATTTTCTATTAGAACTAGATTATATATTTTTAAACTAAAGCTATTGTATTCATTAGGTTTATTAATCAGTTAAATTGTTTGCATGGTTTACTTCATTTGCATTATTTTCAGTCTTGTGAGTCTTTATACATGTGTTTCTATCAATTGTGAGTGTTCGCTGATTGTTAAGTTGACTGTGCTCTGTTTGTTTGCCATCTATTCGTGATATATCGTACCTTTGTATTTCTTATCTGCTGGTAAAATGTCGAGGTGCACCTGCTATTTCATGTTTCCAAAAGTTTAGTCACGGTTGAAAGCGCATGCAATTTTGAAACCATGATTGATCAGACTTTTGTGAATCACTAAATTATATGCATTTCCACCTTTTGATAATATCTCCAGTTTCTGTTGGCTGTGGGAACCAAGCTGGAGCATGTTATCACACAATTGGCTCATGAAGTTGCTGAAAAGCATGTTGCAATAGAAGGGGACCTTATTGTTCAACCATCAGATGAACACTTTTGGTTTCGACTGCCCACGAGTAGTCCTCTTCTTGATCCAAATTGCATTCTTCTTGTGGATCTGGGTAAGCTGTTTTGCGGCTATTGTGTCATAAGCTAATGGTAGCACAGTAGGAATTTAGCCTGCAGATTGATGGGAAATCATGGCTCCTTGTGTCTGCAGGTTCAATATGGCTTTGACACCTGCATAATGGGACAAGTCTGTTACATTGTTCCAAGGCTTCTTATTGGGTATAGCCCGTGATCCAATTTGATTTCTATATCTTCTAATAGTTATATGATATTGCAGAAGAAAAATGTTTTATCCGCTTTCTCACTTTTTCGTGGACGTATTCAGCGTGTTCATTCACGTACTCTGCAGTTACAGCACTCTACCCCTATATGCCATAGTCACTCAGGTGCAGATCCATCGTGTTTAAAGCATTTGTCATATGGGTTAGTTAATTTTTTACAGTAGAATACATAACCGTGCAGTGCAATTATTACCACGTCTCATTTGCTCTTACTCTAATGTTTAATACGTTTGCATATCCTCATGAGTTCCTTGCCTGTTGGCCAGACATCAGGTTTGAATGTAATAACATAATTTATCGTTGGGTATATTTACACAGGATATCCAGTGGCAAACATTTTGTTAAAAGTCTATGGGCATATCAATATGAAGCAGGGGATCAGAGTCTTACAAGACTTCAAGCTTGGGCACTACATGAAAATTCCTCCTTGAGCGATGTTCATGGCATAGGTTAGTCGCCTCTGTTCCCTTCCGTGATAAGGGATAATAAATATGTTAGTTTCACGAGTTCCTGGTGAGGGGAAAATGTCATTTCCCTGAAATATGTACTCTTGAAATTTGCCTGAAATTGTCATTTAAGTTTGTTTTGTCGTTCTTTTCCATTTCTTTGCTTAAGTTAGGAATTGATCTTCTCTCAGGTGGTCGGTACTATTGTTGCAACATTATTGCATCTCAGAACGGCGTGGTGGAATAAGGAGATGTCGGAAGCAGTCCATGGACTTGCCCCGGTGATGAATGCATTTTAAAGTTGTGCTCAATAAGCATGAGTTGTAAATGTTTTTTTTTTGTTTTTTTTTTTTGCAGAAAAGTTGTAAATGTTGTTGGTGGTCACCATGTATGGATTGTTAGCTTTCGTCATTTAACTTGAAAAGGAGAAAAATCTGTATGTATAAATACATTATTGACTTCTTCAAGAATTTTACATTTTTCTCGAGAAATTATACACTTCTCAGGTTTCGATATTTATAAATTTATTCACGTTTTCTGTGCAAAAAAAGATAAAATTGTGGTTGGGCAAGTATAACAATAATTCTCGTTCATTTTAGGCCCCTCCAAATATATAATAGCCAATTTCGTCACTAAATTATTTCATCGCTAAAAGAACAAAAATTTCGTCGCTAAATTTTGCAAAAAAATCATTACTATTTTCGTCGCAAAATTCGTGGGAAATGCCTTTGTTGAAATATTGTATACAAATTCGTCGCTAATTAGCAACGAATTTTGCCACAAATAGTATCCGTCGCAAATTAGCGATGAAAAAATTTGTCACTAAATTTTGTTATTAAAGTTGGCGACAAAATTATGTTCGTTCCTATTTTCGTCGCAACTTTCGTGGCAAATCTCTGTCGCTAATTAGTGACGAATTTTTCGAGGAATAAGTTTCGTCGCTAATTAGCGACGGAGATTTGCCATGAATTTTTGTCGTTGCACATTCGTCGCTAATTCGTGACGAAATTAATTTGTTGCTATAATTCGTCGCTAAATAGCGACAAAATTTCCAACGAATATTTTTCGTCGCAAATTAGCGACGAAATTACCAACAAACCTGATTCGTCGCAAATTAGCGACGAATTTTGTCACAAAAAAAATTCGTCGCAATTTAGCGACGAAAGTTAAAATTTTTCGTTGCTAAATTTTGCGATGCCTAATTAGCGACGAAAATATTTTCGTCGCAAATTTCGTCGCTAATTCCGTTGCTAAAACCTTATTTTTTTTTATAGGGAGAGCCAATAATAAATAATTAATTAATAATCGAATAATCACAGTGTTAATAATTCTTTTCACACTTGAATATTTTTCACATCTAGATTACCTATAAATCCTCGATGTTTACGAATGAAATACCTTCATTGAATGTAAAACTCTCGACACGAGATCCTCTGTGTTTGGAGCTCCTTTAGTTCAGAGCATTTCCTTGTACGGCTGAAAATGAGTGCAGCCGCACTGTTTATTATGCGGCTTGCCGGAGGAAGGAAATAAGAAAGGAAAACCCATGCTTTTCTTTCTTCCCCTCGCAATCTCCTGGTCCCCCTCACAGATATTTATTTAAAGCTAGGGTCGTCAAATAAGTAGGTTTGAATTGAATTTAAATTAAGTCGAAAATGACTTGACACAAATTGATTTATTTAGCTCGTTTGATATATTTATATGCAATACAAATTTAGCGGCCCGTGCTTAACTTGACCCATACCCAACTTGGCGAGTTACAATAGTAATTCCATATTTAATGTAACTCACGAAAATGCATACCTACCTAATTAATTCTAAATCAATTTATTGAACATAGCCTACTCATGTAATGACTCAGTCCTTTAAATATGGCCACAATGGTAACGGGGCCTACTTAGAACATGTGAGCCCTACTCTTTCTGCGGCGCAAAGAAGTCCCTCCTCTGTGCACATTATAAAAAGGTCCAAAAAGTTTAAATCAGTCAAAAAGCTTGGACAACTCAAACTAGTAGTACGGACAAAAGGGGCCATCGAACTTCAATTGAGTCTGGATTGGTGGGCAACTCAAACTCAAGACACAATTTGCCAACGTACTCTTGACTTTTGAATGGGGCCGTTGCTTGTTACTGAAGCACATCCACAAGGAGACGCCAGAGAGTTAACTAGATATTTTATGCCCCCCTTGAAATCAGCCGCAACTTCGATCTTTTAGGCTCTTTTCTGTTCTTTCCCATTAGCACAAGCACCGGCCGACACGTCTCCACTAGTTACCAGTTGTCATGTTGGACAAGGGATGGCTAAACTAAATGGAGATAAGTTGGGTGCTAAAAAAAAGTCTCGAACATGCCATTGTTACCTAAAAAAGACACCGATTTCTTAAAGAAAGGCGAACGTCGAAAGGTAAATTGAGTTTTATGAAAGTTAATTTAGACAACAAAAAACTATTTATGGCTTAATTTGCTGTAAAGTTAGTAGATACTAGTCATTGTCTGGTATGAAAATTTCACGTGCATCCATTAATTTATATATAACTGTCGAATGGCATAACTTAGGAAATATGCCTTCCACCGCATAAGACAATAATGAAGTGCTTTTGAAATAGAAAATCACGTCTTTGACATTGCGAAATACACACATTATGTAATTCTAAATATATATAAAAAAGGAAATCCTTTTCTGTCTGCTATTTAGATTTTTCATTTTTGTGTTTTAAGTTTCTGTTTAATTTATTTTTTGAGAAAAATTGCCCAAAAAGTCCTAGAATATATTGCACTTTTGCTAACTCAATTTTAAACCTTTTAATTTAATTAATTGAGTCATAAACATTTCATGTGTTGCCAATTGAGCCTGTTCGGTCAATTTTGACAGAAAATTGCTGAAGTAGATGTTGAACGTCCTACATGGCACAACAGGCGTGAACAATTTTTAATAGCATTTTGATATTTAATTATTTCTTATTTCCTATTTAATCATTTAAAAAGTTTGCATAAAAAAATCGGGGACCAACCTTAATCCTTACCGCAAATAACTAAATCATTCCTCATATAGTTTGCATTTAGATTCATTCAATTAATGCATGCCTGCACTTTACATTTTAATTGGACCGACGTTGGGTGGATTCAATTAAATGTTAGGCGGACTGAGCCCGCGTGAATTGGTAATGTGGCCGAGCTCATTCTTTTTCTTAAAGAAAAAAAAAATAATAATAATCATGCATTGTGACCTTCGGCCATGAGAGAAGAATCACGTGCAGAGAAGAATTCGGCCAAGAAAAGGTAAGACGCAGTAGATATATTTTTGGGCAAGACAAAGAGGAAATATGGGCTGAATAAATATGAAGTTATGGGCACATAGCTTACGAAAAGGATGGATATCTTTATTAAATATTTGGTGAGGGCAAGAAATTGATAATTCTTTGAGCAATTCGGGAAGAAAGAATTGCGGCATGTGCGCGTGATTGATGGTGCACATGAAAGTCAAGATTATTCCCTTATGCCTCTTTGATAATTTGGGTGTCCATTTTTATTGCCTGCAAAAACTAAATGGGAAAGCAAAGGAAAGTATTTGGGATAAAGATAAACATGAGTATAGTCCCCGTCACATTTGAAAGCAACGGTGGGTTATTCGCCTATGTCATGTCATTCTTCGAGGCCGTGAATACCTAGCAACGATCTCTATTGAAGTATCCTACGTCGCTTGTCTATGGAGTTCGTTCACATGTCCTTCGCACTAGGTCTCCAATGACCTATAAGCTTAAGCGTCATGGGTTTGAGCTTTTTTTGATGTGATATCATAGAGCCAAATTTTGCCCCAGATTATTTTCTTGAGATTCCAGGCGACGTTCCTAATCCCCTCGCAAGCCAAAGAGAGTGTTGAAGTCAATCGCGCTGCTTGTTTACGGGGGTTTATACGAAACTATGAACACGTTGCATTAAAATACGTACGTAGCAAAATCGGGTTACAGTTTAAATTTCAAAGGAAGACTTTGACCCCCATGTTATTTCCGTGAGCAAAATATTTGAATTTTGGAATGCAAGTCAAGCAGCGAATTTTTTTCAGATTACCAAGTCGTCTTTGAAGGTCCTCAACTTCCATTCGCGTTGCTGTTGAAAGCTACGGTCGGTGGTGGGGTTCAATGATCCCTCTGTTCAATTTCTGTTTTTCTTGCTCTTCATCAACAATCTTTCAATTTATAAGCACACATGCCTGCAAATACCAGACCTCTTCACACAGGAAATACTTTCTGTTGGAAGTCTCAGGAGTCTCTCAAGCCGCGCTCCCTTTACAGCTATTTTTTTGCCTTCTCCTCCTTTTCAGACACGATAAGCTTTATGTTCTGTGAGTGAATGTTACTAGGGCTGATCAAATCCGGAACTCAAAGATGAAGAAAGGCACAAGCAACGATCCGTCGACGAAAGTCGAGCGCAAAACCGTGGAGAAAAACCGAAGAATCCGCATGAAATCTCTCTGCTCCAAGCTTGCTTCCCTCATTCCTCAACACCACATCGCCACTTCTAGGGTCTCTCTCTCTCTCTCTCTCTCTCTCTCTCTCTCTATATATATATATATATATATATATATATATATATATATATAAATCTATATTAGGGTTTACTAGAAGTGATAAAAGTAAGTGCGTAACCTTCTTTCCGAGCTTAACCGTTTGATAACACGGCAATTTCCTTTCTTTCTTTCTTTCTTTCTTTTTCATTGGCTACTTAACAGGTAGTTGTTGAAAATTTACTGTCTTTTGAAATCTTTAGTTTCCTTGGAAATGGATAGAATTGATCTATCGAAGTACTGTTGTGTATAATTAGATAAATATGTACATAAATCCAGGTTATGTGCGTCAACTTGAACAATCAAGAACAAGTGAAAATTTCCTTAATTTGCCATTCACTTTTTTTTTTGGTGGGGGGGGGGGGGATTTCAGAAATCGCTATCACAACAAGATATGCTGGATCAAGCATCAACATACATAAAACAGTTGGAAGAAGGAATTGAAGGGTTGAAACTGAGGAAGGAACAAGCAATATTGCGGTCCAAAGTGATCGCGACAAGCAGCTCTTTGACTTCACCGGATGATCAGGAGGCTCAACTAGGGTCTGTGCTTCCGATGTTTGAACTGAGAGACCACGGTTTAGGCCTAGAAGTGATCTTGATCAGTGGGAGGAGGAAGAACTTCATGTTGTGTGAAGTGATCAACATTCTTGAAGAAGAAGGAGCTGAGGTTGTCAGTGCTAGCTTTTCGGTTATTGGTGATAAGATCTTCCACACACTCCATGCTCAGGTAATTCATTATCCATACTTATTTCATCTAGGATGTTATAATTTTGGCTTAATAGAAATAAAGACCCTATAGTTTGGATGTTATCCTCAATTAATTAAAGAATGGAAACTAGGGTTTCTTGAGTACATGTGAAATTCGAGATAGGGTGCGTTGTTAACTGATTTTGGCAAGTCAAAAGTTCTAAATACCAGTAGTGATATAGTCTTCAAGGTAGAGACTAATTCACATGTAATTTGAAGCATAACTAGGTTCGGGAGTTAAATTTTATGAGGTTATATAACTAGTACAAACTTCACCATGCTTCCTTCTTGATGCATTGAAATTTAGGCTGACAATATCCATGACTAAGCTATATATATATATATTTGCTCCTATCTTCAGTTCTTCGTCGTATGCGTTTCTGCCGACCCATGATTAGATTTCTAGCTCTAATTTTATAGTTTGTCATGGAATTGCAGGCGAGACTGTGTAGAGTTGGAGTAGAGACCACAAGGGTGAGGGAGAGATTGAAAGAATTGATCCGCTAATTTCTCTAGAGATTGATCTTTTAATGTTGCAACAACAAACAGCAGCAGAAAAGACACGAACTTTTGCTTGAAAAATGGTGATAAGCCGAAGCAGATGGGAGACGGAACGAAATGCAGAGTCGACAGATGTTTCATGTCGTTGTAGAACTGAAGTAGCCACAACTAGCAAGCTATATATTCATTAGTAGCAAATGTTGAAGATGTAATCTTAATAGTAAGGCCAACATAGGATGATATGTGTAAAAGGCTTGTATGTGGTTATTACGCGATGTATGCGCACCCATACCGGCATATTCCAATTCTGAAGCAATTTTGGATTTGTAAAATATCATCTTTGTACTGCTCGTCGGGAAGTTTCGATTTACATCCTGTCGATTCACCTGGAGAAATAAACTGATCTTTTGCATAAGATGTAGCATTGTCAAGGCATCTTGCTCTGTTGGAAAACCCTACAGTAGTCAACCGAAATCACAAGAATTAAGGCTCTGCATCAAGGTCGTGTTTGTGGTAATAAAACTTAGAGTTGCTGTCGGAATAAAACTTCGAGGAGTATACCTGCACAGATGATGGAGAGAAGAGGCCAAAACTTTGGTTTCAAAGTGAATTTTATGGCCACGTCGTGTGATGATTTGCAGAGGAACTATCTTGATTAGTACTGCTTTTGGCGGTCTTCCTAAAGAGTTATGGCTCTTGTTTATGTTGTGGTGCCCTTGTAGAGCTGCAAACACGTGCGTTTTGGGGTTTTGGACAGAGCTAATGGACTGGTCTGGTACCATAACTCGCGACATGAATTGACATTAATTGGACAGATATTAACTCCATTTGAATTGCTAAATCCGACAAGTTTTGCGTCAAATTCGAAGGACGGTGTCATTTTCGCTCCACCGATTTTTTTTTTTTTTTGGGAGAAAACGAAAACGGTGAACTGCATGAAACTGAACCACTAAATAGTGATCATCGCAGCACTTGACGAAAAGAATTCATGGCACCGTCAACGGCAAACCGACGAAGAGAAGGGGCAGAACTCCAGAGATAAGGATGATGATTAAACTGCCGTGAGGGGCAATCTCCGTCATCGACAACAGTGATAAAAGTCATTGACAAGAAACAATTTGAGATCCTTCATTTGTATCTGTTTAATGTAATTTTGCATCATGCACGAAGATATTATAAAGGTAGGTCTAAGGTAACGCGAACCCATACTTATGTTGCGATATAATGCGTAAAGGAAGCTAACTGGATCTTGTAATTAAATCATCACGAAATTATTGGAAAAATAAACGAGGAACCGTGAAGAACGCTAGAGATTTACCTATTTCTATCCAAACATTGGATACGTGCTCCATAAATAGAGCCAGCAACAAATAATTAACTAATAATCGAATAATCGGAGCGTTAATAATTCTTCTCGCGCTGGAATATCTTCCACATCTATATTACGTCTAAATCCTCGATGTTTAAGAATGAAATAGCGACACGAGATCCTCCGCGTGTTTAGTGCTCCCTTAGTTCAGAGCATTCCTTCGCACGGCCGAAAATGAGTGCGGCCGCTGCGTTTATTTCGCGGCTAGCGGGAGGAAGGGAATCAGAAAGCAAAAACCCATGCCTTGGCTTTTCTTTCTTCCTCTCACGATCTCCTGGTCCCCCTCACAGGTACTTATTTACGATTAGGGTCGCCTATCAAAAAAGTTAGATTGGACCGGATTTAAATCAAGTCGAAAACGACTCGACGCAAATTGATTTATTTAACCCGTTCGACGTATTTATATGCAATATAAATTTTAGTGGCCTGTACTCAACCCGGCCCCTTACCCAACTCGACGGTTTACAATAGTAATTCCATATTTAATCTAACTTGTGAAAATACGTACCTACCCAATTAATTCTAAGTCAAGTTATTGAACATAGCCTGCCTACTCTTGGGATGAACCGGCCCTTTAAATACGGCTTAAATGGCAACGGGCCCGCTTAGAATACGTGGGCCCCGCTCTTTCTTGCGGCGCAAAGGGAGCCCCCTCCACGGTGCACATTGTAAAGAAGAGGGTTCCAGAAAGTCAAACCAGTCAAAGCGTGAATACTCTTCTTCGATAGAAAACCCCAACCCCCCCCAAAAAAGAAAAAAAAAAAAGAAAGTTCCACCGCCTCGAATTCACGGGCGCGCATCGCATTTCGAACGAGCCTAGATTGGTGGGCGATTCAAACTCGGGACGCGATTTGTCGAGGCGCTCTTTGACTTTTGAATGCGGCCGTCACTTGTTCGCTTAATCTCGTCCGCAAAGAGAGACGCTGGAGAGTCTAACTTGATATTTTATACATGCCCCTTGAAATCGGCTGTAACATGCCATTGTTTTGTTACCTTAAAAAAAGGGCTCCGATTTTTATTTTATATTTTTATAGGAAGGCAAATATCGAAGGGTAAATGGAGTTTTACGAAAGTTCATTTACATTTAGACAAGAAAAAAAAATATTTATCGTGGTTAATTTGCTCGTAAAGTTAGCAGGTACTATCCATTGTTTGGTATGAAAATTTCACATCATCTCTTAGTTTATATGTAAGCGTCAAATGGCATAGCTTAGGAAATATGCCTTTGACCGCGTAAGACAAAAATGAAGTGCTTTTAAAATAAAAAAAGTCATGTCTTTAACATTGCAAAATACACCTATTATACAATTCTAATTCGAAAAGGAAATCCTTTTTTTGTCTACTAGTTACACTGTCGTTTCATGTGTTTTAAGTTTCTACTCAAAATTTTCATGTTTAGTACGACAGATGAATTGAGTCTTAAACATTTTCGCATGTTGCCAATTGAGCTCATTCGGTCAATTTTTTTTACCGAAAATTGCTCAAGTAGATGTCGAGTGTCCTATGTGGTGCAACAGACACTAAGTAGATAATTTATAACAATATTTTTTTATTTTTAATTATTGTTTATTCATTTTTATTTTCCATTTTTTCTTTTATTCTGTTTCCTCCTTTATTTTTATTTTTTCATTTTTTCCCTCTACCATCCATTGTTAGACCTCGATGTCTGGCCTTAGCAATCTCGGGCTAGGGCAAAGGGCGCTCTGGCCTCGATCTAGTGAGGACGACCCTCGCTTGAGGCTAGCAACCTCCGTCGGCCATTGACAATGCCCGAAAGAGGAAAAGAAAAGAAAAAAGCGAAGAAGGAAAACTGAAGAGAAGAAAAAAGGAAAATATAAATTCAAAAAATATTAAAATGTTATCAAAATTGTCTACGTCAACATTGATTGTACCACGTTGGATAACTGGCGCTCATGTTAGTTCCGGCCAAAATTGGCCAAATGTGCTTAATTGGCACAATTTTGAAAAGATTTAGGCCTCGATTGGTAAAATTAAAAGGTCTTGGACTGAGTTGGCAAAAGTGTAACAAATTTTAAGGATTTTTGGACGATTTTCCCTTAAAATTCTACAAAACTATGCGCAATCAAGAATTTTTTGCTTTGGCTATCGACCCCACCAACAAGTCTTCACGCTCGATCTCCATCCCCGAACACCGTGATGTACTAGATTAAACTTAATTAGTGTTGAACATGACTCATTTCTTTAAATGTCTACTTGCAATCCGTCACGTTGCGTCGCTTAGTACACAAATTTTGGAAATCTAATGATGCTCTTTCATTGAACGTGTCTTCCAAATGCATGCTTTTTTTTTTTATATGATTACGAAAAGAGTACCAAGGGCGAATTTTCGTTGAACCGAAGAGCCGAGAAGAGAGGCAAAGAAGAGTGGGAAATAGAGGTGTCGAAAGAGGTTGGGCTGGGCCAGCCACAGCCAATGGTCCGTGCCGTGCCGGTTGAACGCCTCAATCAGCCCAGGACGCCCCTTGGTGCATGTTCGGCCGTGTCGGGTGCCGGCCCGATACGTAGGTCCTTCCTGTGGGATCTTTTCTACAATTCAATGTAGATGGGGGACAACTAGTAAGAAATCGACAACTTGAGCAATGCGAACTCTCAGTGATTGAAGGAAGATAGGAATAAGTCATTGTCACCGATAATTAATATACATCGGCCAACCATAGGTGTCTCGGCACTACCAATCCTATCGCTATCGCTCGCATTTAGTACATCTTGGTAATTCAATCGTGGATTTCTTGGTCCTGGAGGTTGAAGTTCGTCATGCTTGTTTAAAGGAAAAAGAAACCAAAAAATGTACTTCATCGATCATTTTTTTCCTCATTCTCCCATCTAAATTGAGTTGCGAAGCAGATAAAATACATCTCTTTTTGGGTTTTTGTATATGTGGAGTTTGAATCTAGAGAGCCTGACTAAGTGGAGGCCATGGCAGAGCTATCATTTCGATAATACCTGATCTCAGGACGGTGCTTGCTAAATCTAGCCAATAAAACATCCCGATTATTGGATAGAGAAGAGTGCTAGGATCTATTTAGGTAGCTTCATGGTAATTAGTCGCTTGTTTAAGAGGGATTCATGGAGAGAAATGTTCCACGATAAGCTCAAATAAGAATCCCCCCTCTGAGAAGAACAGGGTCCACCATGGTTTTGAGAAAGATTGGCCACCCCCTATAAAATCTTTGACCTTTCAAGAGAAACGGGGAATGATTTTCTTTTGTCTTGCTTCAGGTTCTCTTCATTATTTAATGTCACGGAAGACAGGAACAACACTTGGTACCAAGAGGCACCTTCAGGTTTCTGCTTTCGCCCACCTAACTCCACAGATCCCTCGCACAACACATGGGGTGTGCTCAGTTTCTGCCTCCTCTTCAAGTAAACTGCAGAGTTCCTGAAGCAACTGGGTCCAGGTAAGATACAAAGACCTCTTGCTGTGATTCTTGAATGAGACTTGTTGACCCTCCAGAGGAAGTTTCTTCTTCTGGTTCAGTTCGTGATAAGCACAACCAGATCAACATCAAGAGAACCAACCACCCGAAGAAGAAGAAAAAGAAGAAGCAGCAGCAGCATGGAGGAGATGAGAACTCCTCTGTTTCCGGGCTCTTCGGCTATGGAAGTTTAGTACGGTAATGGAGATAGTCATATCTGTGGCCTTGCTGTTTGTGGGTATCGCGGTCTTGGTGGCGATACATGTGTGTGTGGTAGGGAGAGCGTTCCGAGAAGGAGGATTTGGCAGAGGCCCGGTGCGGAGAAATGGCAACTCCGCGACCACGAAATTGTCGGTCGAAGACTTGAAGAAGCTCCCTTGCTTTGAGTACGGTTCGGAGGAGAAGGCTTCTAACCAGGACGTGGACTGCGCAGTATGCTTGGAGAATTTCAAAGCGGACGAGAAGTGCAGGCTATTGCCTAACTGCAAGCACTGCTTCCATGCTCAATGCATAGACTCGTGGTTGTTGAAGATGCCCGTTTGTCCCGTTTGTAGGACTGCCATAGCTCCCCTGGAAAGCGGCGCCCGTCTAGTCGAGGAAGCTCGAATTGGGCATAACGCTCTCGTCGAACTCACGTAGAATGCTAAGAGCTCTACCATCCGAGATTCCTGGTTTGAACTTCCGAAGCCACATACAAAGCCAGAGTGTTTTCAGGGATCTCACGGTGATCATGGTTTTAATCAGTAATAGCCGTGCCTTAAAACAGGCGCATGATCGCAGTAGCAGGTACTCTTTGGCTATCATGGCCGAAGACCTATACCAAACAAAAAGATAGCCTTCGCTAAACCGCACCGTTTGTCTTATTGATGTAAAGAATCTTCATGTTAGCGAGCAATTTTCTTGTGATGAATTTTTTTGGGGGTACAGGATCTACCGAAGCTGCAGACTTGAATACTAGAGGCCACATCGCAGAGACCTCTTTCAAACTAGGCTCATGGATGTCAAAAACGTAACTAGCATGTGAAATTTCTGATGCAGAAAACATGCGATAAGTCCTTATATTTGAAGAATTCATACAACAATGGGAAAGATTTCCCCCTATGATTTTGCTAAATTTGCTAGACAATTATGCCGCCTTAACAAGATAGCCAACAAACGGTTTCTGCAAAACTTAAGGGTAAAGTATTTTGTGCAAGGAAGAAAGTACATGCTGCTCAGTCGTTCCATACCACTTAGCAGAATTATCTTCCAACTCTTCGCCTTTGATATTTCCTTTTTCTATACATGCATTTCCAAGTGAATTAGCGAGGAGAGGTGGAGCGGGCAGCAAAAGAGCCAAAATTCAGAATTTCAATCTCTCAACAAGAAGGGATGCAGAAGTTTCCAGTTAAACACTCGAAGGTACAAAGCTTGTTTTGCAAAGTAGATGATGATTACTAAACCAACACCTTAAACTAGGAGCGACAATCAAGAATTCCTAGGTCAATCTTCAGCTATTGGCAGCATTTTCCAGTTCTCTCCTTAGCTGCAGAGAAAAATCATCGTTCACATCGTCATCATCCCAATCATCCTCCCACTGCTGGGGCGGTTCTGTTACCTCTTCCAGAGCATCCCACTCTGCCATGAAGATTTATTTCAAAAAACAGAGGGAAAAGAAAAAAAAGCATCTCTATCCAAGAAGAACGACTGGTACAAGTTTTCAGGATACATGGGCCTTCTCAACAGTGAAACCCTCTTGACACTATAAGAACAATGATGTGCTAATATTACCAACAATCTACTTTCTCACATTAAGGCACATAAGAAGCGAGCAAGCAAACAAAGAACCCTACAAGCGCGACAATTCTATCAACATGCCGCCAGCAAAATTTAGTATGTGAGCGATATTATGGTGATACAGAGATAGTCCATGAGTGGTATGACATAGAACAACAAGACTGCCAAGACACAGAACACTAGATTAGGAACCAAGCATCTGCCTTGAAAAACTATTAAGGCATGGAAAAAAATCATAGTCTCATCTTACGCTGAAATTTCCTAATTCTTCCATGCTGCCCTTTTGTCTAGCCGCCTCTCTAATGTCTTTTATCGATAATCAAGAAGTAAAGCTGTTCCGTGGAAGCTCACATTCTTGTAAATAGTATGTATTACCTAGTGGTACCACCAGAAGAAATGCGTTCACAGCGAAGAAACGCGACAACATAAACAAGCCGGTCTAGCAATACGCCCCTCATCGCAAAACATAGAACTAACTCCTATAAGTGTTCAACATTCCTTATGACTGATTTACCCAATCACTCAACGGTGTTGATTCAGCAGACAAACGATACCCAGATTCGAGAAACCAGTAGCGACAGATGCTATTTCTGCCGAAGAAAGGCCAAAGCAAGAATCCTAGATACGCAGGTGTGACGAAAAAGTCGACGAATGACTAAGTGGCCAAATTCTGATCCCTAATAGAAAGAAAGTACGAATTTTGCCCGATGAGACTTGATATAAGGAAACCAAACGACGAAATTTTCACAAAAGCTTGCTCATTCGGTACCGTTTCAGGTCCAATTCGAGGAAAATAGGACGACTCGCACCTTCATTGATCTCAAACTCTTCGAACTCATCGTCGTCCTCGAACAGATCGTTCTTCGCGTCCTCCGTCGCAGCTTTCGGCTCAGCCGCCATCTCGAACCCAGATGCTCACAGACACCAACCTGCACAACGTTTGCCAAATCGAAAATTTTCAGATTCTGCACCTACTTCCGGACAAGTACAATCACAAAAAAAAAAAACCCTAGCGACGACGAAAAGGAATTAGGACCCAAATCAACAGAAGCGGGGTTGAGGCTCGATGAAACCGGCAAGAAATTGCTACATTCAATCGCGAGTTGCCAGTTCGGATAGGGTGGTGAAGAGAGCCTTACCCGCGATTTCTCCGTAGAATCTCCGGTATGTCGTCGTGCCAGTGGAAGCGATGCTATGTGGCCTGCACTAGCCAACCTCTGGAGGGAAGATGCTATTTGCACAGGTGGTTAGATGTCAAGAGACGACGCCGTTTTGGGTGCTTAACTCCTCACCTTTCTTGTGCGGGAAGTAGCGTTTCAGCAAGAGAGCAGAGCAAGAAACGACGTCGTCTCGTTAGTCGTCTATTTCACGTGTACAGTGCCGACAAGCACGCCAGCAGCGTCTACCCTTCGAAACGACCTAGCGCAACTCCTCCTCGACAAAATCATTTTGGAACTGGGGCCAAAAAACAAATTGATTTTCTTACTAAGTTCCGCCGCCTGTGACTCTTTGGATCATGCATATCGCTCCATGTCGACATCTTCATCTGTTTGCGACGCCTAACGAGTGCTACGAGAGAATGGCCTTACTTAATATATTATATCAATTTGGAGAGCTTATTTTCTCGGTTGTAAGCCATCCATCCCGCTCCCGATAGCTCTATACATCCTTCATCAAGCTCGGAAAAAACCCGAGAGGCAATTTTATTATTCTTGCATATAGGGGTAACCAAAACTCGTAGTAACTCGAAAGTCATCACCATCCACAATTTCTTATCTTCCACTATCCTAATTTCATGGCGTCCGTCATATGAAATAGACGACGGTGCAAATGAACGGAACACGACAATTGCTAAAAATAGCAAATGACCTCGTATCTTTTTGGAGACATTTGAAAGTTCATACGCCAATAATGGTAACAGACCGCGTATGTTTGTGCTCATTGGTGTTTTTCCCTTGATTTTCCAGCGTCCGCCTTGCTTAGGGAGGCTAATTGCTCAATTGGGAAGTGGCATTGATAAACCCTCCCCGGTAGCAGCAGGCGAAAAAAAAAAAAATCTAATCAGTCCTCATTGAAATTATGGAGTGACATGTCGAGCTCTTGAGAAAATATTGCTCCGGCGAGAAAGCATTCGAGCTGATTAATACAGAGTCTTTTTTTTTTTTCGAAGAAATGTTTTGCCGAAAAGACAACTCGCTGGTTATATGGGAAAAAAGATATTTTTGATATCAAAAGTTATATGCGGAGATCACTTTAATGCGAAAAATTGCTGCCGGATCATCACTTTAATATCAAGTCGGAGACAAAATGATCATTTCGGTGCTTATTCTGGCCGAAAGTGTTATGTGTAATTAATAAATAATATTTAATGTAAAATGACATTTTAAAAAAATAAGTCCGGGTGACGTAACATTTGAACTTCTGCACTTTAAAATAAATTAAATACATCAAATTCAAATTTGAAAATTAGGTTAAATTTAATTTTTTTAAATAAAACTTTAATTAAAAATAAAATTAAAATAAGCTTAAAAATATAACAAAAAAACCTTAATTTTTTTTTAAAAAAAAATCAGATCTGAGTAGCCTTCGTCGCCGCTGCCCTTGCCATTGTCGGCAATGGCTAGCGGTGATGGGGCATGGCCAGTAGGGGTGAGTCGCAAAGTCTCGGCCAAGGGCAAAACTTTTGGCACCAAAGGGATTTCTATACATAACTTTTGGCACCAAAAATATCCTTTTTCCCTAGTTATACCAATTGCATCTCTATTTCGCTTGTTGACAATACAGACAATATGAAATCTTTCTTTGAATTATTCAGGTTGGTCAATCTGCCAAGTTATGGAATGATATATAGTGTTTGCATAGCGATTGATTGAGATGGACCGGTCAACATTTACACCGTATATGGTTCTGTCTTAATCATTTAGTTCCGTTCGACGTATCATCCGAAAAAGCCGGTCTTTCATATTGCGAGCGGGGTCGAATCTATTCACGCAAGTTACCCAAAATTGCTGCGGCAATTTGATCAAAATGGAGGTAAGTGAGAACACTCCTAAGCACGAAACATCAATAGGAGACAAAGACCCTGTTATAGAAGTTCGTCGTGTTGCTTCAATACGCTATCATTACACAGAGATTGCAAGTTGTCCTATCTCAACAGAGAGACAGAGAGAGTCTGTAAAAGCAGACCTGAACATGGTTGAAGATTATTCTTATGATCTCACATTTCTAAAGCCACGCCGGGTTCCTGAGAGGCGTCACGACAGCCTTCACCTGCAGGTAGCCGTGGAGGCCGTAGATCCCCTTCTCCCTGCCGATCCCGCTCATCTTGTACCCGCCGAACGGGATGGCAGCATCAAACACGTCGTAGCAGTTGATCCACACGGTCCCAGCCCTCAGTGCCCGGGTCAGTGTGTTGGCTGTGTCGATGTTCTTGGTGTAGACTCCCGCGGCAAGACCGTATGCTGTTGCATTGGCCCTCCGTATCACTTCATCGAGGTCCCTGAGTTCAAGGGCAAGGTTAGAATTCCCAAGCATGAATGTTGATCGCGTGATTCAATCGATGCACAAGTATAAATACAGGTTTCCGCGAACCTTGTAATGGACTTACCATCTTTTCCTACCACTCCACATCCTTGTTTTACTCTCAACCAGCAGTTATCAGTCTAGAGTCGTGAATAGATGATTGTAATGACATAGCCTATGTTCCCTTCCCTCACTGAAGTTTTTAACTACCAGCTTTGGAGAATCTCGACCTAAAAAGAGAGATGAATATGATGTTACTGTTTGTTTTACTCACTTAAATTTCAGGATCGATTGAACGGGGCCAAAGATCTCGTCCTGTGCTATCGGCATATCATCCTGATGCAAGAAAATTTTAGTCTCATAACAATGAAACGAAACTACATGAAAGATTGAGCTCCCTTCGAGGAGATTAGATTAGAAGGACAATAAGTAAAACCTGGACATTGGAGAAAACTGTTGGCTGTATAAAGAAGCCTTTGGCCCCAAACCTTTCACCTCCACACTCCAGGGTCGCGTTGCTTTCGACACCTAATCTTATGTATCTCAGGATTTTCTGAAATTGCTCCACATCAATCTGCAAGGATTTTGTGAGGTGATAGCAAGTGTTACTACCATTCACAAGCACATATTACAGAGAACCCCTATTGCAGATTCTGAAAATAGGTTAATTACAAAGAAAACTGACGTGTGTGTCCCTTAACGTAAACTCGAATTATATATGGTTTCCCAATTTTGACAAAGCCTAAGCTTGTTCAATGTCTTTTGGCTTCATCTTGTTTTCCTTCCACACATACTCTGCTAAAGGTTTTTCTGTGGAAGTCCATTCTTCAGAACTGTTCAGGAATCGCACTCAGGGTGCGCCTCTTCATAATAGATATTAGGAACCTGAAATTGTGTACCTGGGGACCTTGCTCGACACCCTTTTTGAAGGGATCGCCCACCACACGTTTCATGGCACGAGCTTTTGCTTTCTCCAAGAACTCATCGTAAATTCGTTCATGCACATAGGTACGTGACCCGGCACAACAACATTGCCCCTGTAGTGGCACATTGTTCTCATTCTCTATCAAGAAATTCCATACAAATCACAAGTCTGGGCGATGATATAAGGTGATGATGCTATGATTAACCTGATTAAAGAAGAGAGCAAGGTGCGCAGCCTCAACGGCCTCATTGATGTCGGCATCTTCACATATGATGAAAGGCGACTTTCCTCCGAGCTCCAAAGTCACCGCCTTAAGATTGCTCCTGGCAGCCAGTTCGAGAACGATCTTACCAGTTTGAGTTGATCCTGTGAAGGAGATCTGCCGAAACACCATAGCAAGTGGTTGTCAAAAATCAACATGTCATGAGAATGTTTCAGGTCCATGAAAGCATCATCATCATATGTACTGAAATTTGAAGTCAAGCCCGAGATAATAAACCTAATGTACCTTGTCCACATTCATATGGCTTGCGAGGGCAGCACCGGCAGTTGGACCGTAGCCAGAAACCACATTCAGGACGCCCGGGGGGAGACCAGCCTGTCACAAAGGAAATGAATTATAACACAAGCATTACCTTGGACAAGAGAGGGAGATAGCATTTTCTTATGTCCTCTCTGTGTTGATCAAATTTCAGTTCTGCATTATGAGAACCAAAAAGGGAACTTTCACGGACAGAGGAAACATGTTGTTCGAGTCTACACATGAAGCAGGTCTACGTTTGATTTGATAACAGGGAACAACAGTTTGTAACCTATTCTGAGTCATTAGGAATAATAAGGCATCGACAAGACCGAACCATCATCATTTTTGGGAAGTAATTGATCTCTTACGTCAGCGAAGTTGATGAGAAAAGGCAGGGAAGAGAGAGGGCTTTACCTCATGAAGAAGCTTTGCAGCATATAGAGCAGTCAAAGGTGTCTGCTCGGCAGATTTAAGGACAACAGTATTACCACAAGCAAGAGCAGGCCCAACTTTCCAAGCAAACAAGGGCAGCGGAAAGTTCCATGGGATAATCTGTCCTGCGACGCCGATCGGTTCATGCAGTGTCTGCACGTGATAATTCCCATCGGCCGGAACAGTTAGTCCGTGTATTTTGTCTGCCCAACCTGAGAAATTGGATCAGATGTATCAGTCATTTCGAACACTGACAGTAAATGCCTAGCAAACAACGAGAGAATTTAGTACCGGCATAATAACGAAAGAGGCGCGCCAGAAATGGGATTTCCGAGTGAAGAGCCTGTTCATAAGGCTTTCCGTTGTTCCATGTCTCCAGTGCAGCAAGTTCCTCACTATGTTTCTCGACCAAATCGGCGAAGCACAGCAGGATCTGACACCTTTCCTGCATAAAGAAAGGTAGCAAGTAGCAATATAACTCATAAAATAAGGCGAATCCAAACTTTTATTTCCAACAGAGCCAATTCAACTCAATAGGGCGGGAGAAAAAGATGGAATTCTCACATATGGAGTCATCTTCGGCCATGGCCCCTCATCAAATGCTTTCCGAGCGGCGGCCACCGCCCTGTCAATATCCTCAGCCTCACCCTCGGCTACATGGGTAATCACCTCCGCATTTCGTGGATCATAGGCCGGGAATGTTTTCCCTATAGAACACAGAGAACAAATCAGTTCATAATGATGATCAAATGAGTCCAGAGATTTCAACTTCCATTTGAGGATTAAGTAAAGGGTCACCTGAGGCTGAATCAACAAATTGACCATTGATCAAATGCTGCGTGTAACAGACTTGAACAGGCGGGGTGACTAGCCCCTCAAGGTCAGCCGCAGCGGTGCTGAACCTGTTGATACTCCTTCTCGAGCCCGGACTTTTCCCTGGAGGTTGGAATCCATTGATTAAGCTCAGGGGAAAGAATAATTCTCGTTTGTGATCAGTCTGAGTCAATTTTTCAAGAGATTCACAACTTTGGATTGACCAGAACTGAGAAAAAACATTTGAAGCTAAGACCCATGAAATTGAACAGGCCGATTAAGATCAGTGAGCTGAGTACAAAAAGATCCCCCTTCATCTCTCTCTGCTTTTTGTCTGTTGGTCCAGTGAAAGTAGCCAGAAAACAGGTCTTGTTGCAGTAAGTTTCCAAATAAAAAGATTAAGAATTAATCAACTCAGAAAATATCCACGACTGTATGATCAACATCAATCTTCTGATTCGAAGCATGAGACCAACAGACCGAGGCACCATCACCATTCACGATCGAGAAATTGAAGAACAACACAAGTGTGCATGTAACAGGAAAGAAAGACAAGTTCGGCCAACCTCGAGAGAGAAGAAGGGAAGAACACCCAGAAGAAGCAGAGAGCGAGCGAGCGAGCAACGATGATACCCTGCGAGCCGCCATTACTGCTCCAACAAAAGCACCCAAAGTCATCTTTTTCACTTCTGCTCAGAGTTGTTAAAACTCAACCCAAAGTTCTCATATCAGAAACAGAGGAACATACAGCACAAGCGCTCCACCAAACTCGTTCACTTCACACTTTCCTCTCTCTCTCTCTCTCTCTCTCCACTCAGTGGACAAGCTACTCTTACCCTCCCAAAGCCCACCGAGGAAGGAGGTGAACAAGGTCAAAGATGCCCAAAATGATACAAAAGTTGATGGACCGAGGCTCAATGATATTATATAAAAGTCGTTCGATTGAATTGAGGGGGTTTAACTTCGATACACGACAACATCATGTTCACCACCCTCCCCGGACCAAAGCTCATCTAAAGAGGCCTCCTTTCTCTTCACCTCTTACCCAGCGTCATAAGTTAAAAAGACATTTATAGAGTATAAGTTCATGGTAATTTTGTTTTTCAACATAATGTCCCCAACATATACAGCTAATAAGTTTGGCAAAACTCACATATGATATTGTGACTCACATGTGTTGACTTGCCATGAATCAGCATATCATCACAATGACGCCAATGCATATTTCCACTATTTCTAATGCCTCTTCTTCTTATGATTATTACTATTTACACCAGATAATTTTGTGCTGGAAAGAGGCCCTCGTTTCTTCTTCTTTTCCTCTTTTTAGCCATGGTGGTAGAAAGAATTGAGGGTGGCCACACGTATATATGCTAAGAAATTGCCTTTTGATTCGACTGATTTGCTGGTCAGCAATTTTGCCTCCCAATTGGAGTAAGTAATGTTAGGTAAACCAAGGTGCAATTTGGCTGAAGGCCATTACTTTTGTGAAAGTAACTTTGCGTGTGAATGAAGGAGGTGGACCTCTGAGAAGATGGAACATGAAGAGACAACAGCGCTTAAGCAGCGATGATAGCAACATGCCACCAAATAAAGCATATTCAGGGCCGGCATTAGAGGCTAATCATAAAGAAAGGAAACGCATATAACATCATCGTATACAACAAAATATACCAATTAAAATCAGGGTCCAAGAAAATAAAATCTACAAATTGAGAAGCTTGAATAGATAGTCCAGTTTTTATTTCATAAGAAGCATATCTGAAGGGGCACTAACAGTAAATCAAAAGAAAGTTATGATGAGAGGAATTAAGAATTAATGGAAAAAGGGCGTAAGGAAAAGAAATGCTTTTGAAGCATCTTTTCTTTTGAAAAACAAAAAAAGCATCTTTTCTGTGCGGGCTTTGCGACATCTTATCAATTCACTATAGATAATTTGAGTATGGACAGGCGCTAATGATGAAACATATAATCATTAACTATAGAACAGCGATGTTTTCCTCCGCTCATCTGGATTAACTAGTCCCATCCACGGATTAAAGTAATATGAATTTTGGAGGATAGGATCTCATCTTCCGAATCCCTAGGACTGTTGTTTTCCAGAACCTCCGGCTGAAAAGGTACAAATCTTTTTCAGATAACAAATTAAAAAATATTATATTATGATGAATATGGGGAAAAAAACGAAATTAAAACCGATTATAAAAAATGAATACAAAAATATGCGTGAAAACTCTTGTGGAAAAAATTACGGGAAAATGAGAAGGAAAATCCACTAAAAAAAACCAGGATTATAAAAGGCGATTCTCCAAAACAAAGACTCTTTTTATTTTTACTTTTAACCTAATAACTTGAAAAAAAATAATATTTATACTACTGCTTTCAAGCCCTAACATTGGGCACATAATGAATTCAAAACACACTCAATAAATTTTTACTTTGGCTTGAATTCATAACATAGACTTAAGTAATAAATAATCTTCTCCTCCCATCAAAGTAAAACTCAATTGCAACATGCATTAACCAAATCAAAGCAATGCCTAAATTTGGCAATTGTCAAGGGCTTCGTCAACACATCAGCTTGATTTTTTTTTTACACCAATCTTCAGGACCTTGATATAGCCATCAGCAGGAATGTCTCAAATATAATGATATTGCACATTGATGTGCTTTCTCCTCTCTTGATCCATATGATCTTTAGTAAGATGTATAGCACTTTGACTATCACAATGGACAATACTTATACCGTGTTCCACATTGAGTTCTACAAATAAGCCTCTTAACCATATGCCTTCTTTAACTACCTATGTAATAGTCATATACTCTGCCTCTGTAGTAAACAAAGCAACAGTATACTATGAAGAAGCTTTCAACTGGCCGCACTACCTCTAAATAGTAAAAATATACCTGGTCAAACATCTCCTCTTATCAAGGTCACCATCATAATTAGAATTAACATATCCTACAAGAGTGTCAATAGTTTTCCCAAATTTTAAAGTGCCCTTCAAATATTTCAAAATTCACTTCACAGCTTGCCAATGAACTTTGCATGGGTATGATAAATATCTACTTTCCACACCAATAGCATTTGAAATATTGGGTCAAGTAAAAACCATAGCATATTATAAAGCTATAAATGACACTAGAGGATGGAACATGTGGCATATATTTTATCTCTTCATTTGTTTGTGGACATAAACTTGCTGAGAAACTAAAGTGAGCAGCAAGAGAAGCACTTACTATTTGGCATCTTTCATGCCAAAACAATCTGACACATTCTCAATGTAGCTTTTCTAATTGCCTAATTTCCATGTTGGGATTTTTTTCAATGCACCAATATCAATTTAATTGTATCCTCAAATTATGTATATCATATTTATCTTTTGCTGCGATCAACATGTCATCAATATATAATAACAGATAAATATAAGAGTTGTTTGAAAGTTTGCACAAATATACACCACTGCTTCAAACTAAAAACACTCTAGTTGACTTATATAGATTTTCTCTTCAAGTTCAACATGCAAGAAAGCTATTTTCACATAGAGTTATTCCAACTCTAAGTCATGTATAGCAACAAATGCATGAAAAACACGAATGAAGATGTGCCTAATGATAGGTGAAAACACATCATTAAAATCAACTCCTTAAATCTGACTATCTTTCTTAGCAATTGGAAGAGCTTTAAATCTAATATCTTCAACTTTAGGAATACTTCTTTTTCTTTTGAAAACGCTTGCAATCCATAATCTTCTTTCCTTTTGGTGGCTTGATAAGCTCTCAAGTCAGGTTATTTTCAAGAGATTTCATCTCTTCATTCATATCAACTAACAACTTTGCTGAATCTTTTGAAGAAATAGCTTCCTTGTATATTTTAGGCCCACTATACTGACTTTTCAATTGAAAGAGCATAAGAAGCCAAATCCGAGTACCCATACTTTCATGGAGTCTTCACTATCCTTCTTAATCTATATCTGGCAATAGAATAATAGTCTTCTCCAAACTCTTTCATGTTGATATTATCAGTAAATGACTGAACTAGTTACGAAGAATTTACTTCAAACTCCACCTTCTCCACAACACTTTTTGAATTTTCATGACAAGGAATGGATGATATCTTGCTAGGATGAATCATAGCAGACTCAGCAAAAGTAAAATATATTCTAATAATTATATTAGATGAATTAGAACACTATAAGCATAACCAAGAAAGATGTTTTTTTTTCTCTAGGCTCTAGTTCCCTCATTAACATATGCATATGCTAGATATTTTAAGAAACGAATAATCAATAGGTTTACCTGACCATACCTCCTCGGTTGCCTTGCACTCAATAGATGTGCAAGGAGAACGATTTATCAACCAACAAGTTGTGTTGATTGCTTTAGCCTATAACTCCTTGCCAAAACCAGCGTTAGACAACATACACCTAGCCCTTTCTATTAAGGTCATGTTCATGAGTTATGTAAAACCATTATACTATGATGTATTCACTGTAGTATGATGCCTCCCAATGCCTTCGTTCTTGCAAAACTCAATGAGCTTGCCTCCACTGTAACGGCCTGAATTTTCGTCAAACAGATTAACAAGCAAAATGATATGTATCGAGCTTAGTTTATGGTGATAGTGAAATCAAGTGATCATTAGTATTTTGAATGGTGGCATATTTGAGATTTTTGACATGGTTGGATGTGATATTTTTAGGTAGATCGTTAGTATTTGATTGAGTGATAGTTTTGGGTAAAATTGGTCCTAATGCAAAGTTGGTTCCTGATTAAACCGTGAAGCGTTGGACCCCCCCCAGCCTTGCCCCTACCTTTGCCCCTCATCCCCTATAAGAACCCATATTTTCTCTCTCCCTCTCACTTTTTCTCCTCCCTTTCGTTCATGGACAACACCCTCCCTCTCCCTGTTTTCTTCCTCTTCCTCATGGAGTTCGCTCGAGGCTCCCCTTGCCCTCATCTTACTCCAATGGCCTCTCAAGCTCGACTTAATGACCTCTCCTCCTCTGCTTAACCCAACTTATATCATTGATTAGGTTGCCTTCGCTTCCTCCCCTCATTTGTCCTCAGCAGCCGCGACACCTAAAAGGGGAAAATGGCGATTTGAGCTGGTTTCATTAGCTAATCAAGCTTTGTTTTTTTCATGCAACAACTTGAGGTAAGTATTCATCTACTCTTACTACTAATCTACCCATTTGTCACTTGTTCTATCGCAGATTGTTGGTTTTGAATACGGGTTTATCGATTGAAAGTTGTGACCACATGGTAGGGAAATTGATATTGTTTGTGTAATTCATTGCTTATATAGTCATTTATGGGTCCTGGGTAAGCGAAATATAAGGGTTGGTCATCTTGATTGTCGCCAATTTGAGATGAATTGAAGTGGGTTCAAAAGAGGTTGTTCAGTCGTGTGCCTTGAGGAAGCCATTCGTGTGGTCTATGTGTCACAAGTTTGCTCTGCTAGTTTAAGTGCTATTAGCTAGGCTAAGGGAGACATAATCTATAATAGATTACCGAGTAAATCATAAACTTGAGGAGAATTGGTGTCGGGATGATGTGGGTGTTCGGCGGTGAGATTTGAGGAGTGATTTGACGGAGCTTGTGGGACTTAAGTAAGCATACCCTATATGAGTTAATCGGCCTAAACTATTGCTAGCTTGTGATGAATTGAAGCGAGACTATGTAGAAGGACTTTCAGCCACAAGGTTTGGGGAACCAAGAGGTTTGGTATCTACATTGTATATGGATGGTATTAATTGTGAGGAGACAAATATTTCAGATGGGTAATTTGATAAGTTGCCAGTTCGGCATAAATGGAAGGTGAGATTACATGAGCTTCGACTTTAAGATGCGGAAGAAAGGTCAATAGATCCATTCGGCTACTTCATGTTCCTTTTATGTCTTGTGAACCTTTCGGGCATGTATTTTGTGTAACTTTTTATTTGATATTCGATTGACTTGTGGCTGTGAGATCTGCTTGAATGAATGAATAGATAATTTAGTCATTTGGCTAGATGTTTTTCTTGTTGAGCTTGGCTCACTCTTGTTGTCGAACCCTTTTTTAGATAACCAGATTTTCGTGGCTTAAGGTGATAGTAGTGGTATTAAAGCATGGTGAAGGAGATAGTGAATATTGTCGTGACCCTTTCCCAAAATCTGGTTAGAGCGAAAATGAGGTGGGCTAATGGATTGCTAGGCCCATTTTGAGATATTGAGGGACCTAGCTTGGGCCCTCCTAGGCTCATATCAAATCGTGTCAGGAAAATTTAAAATCGGGATAGACCTTAATATGGTCGGGTGCACGTGCATAAGTGTAAATACAATGGGAGTCGCTACCAATCATTTCTTGGAGGGTATGACTGGAACCCTATCGGGCGATTGAAAGGGATCGCTCGATTCTACGAAAACCAAAGATTTTGAGTTCGGGGACTTAGTTACGCCAATATTGCTATTGATATTCTTTCGGTACCTAGTTGAGTAATTTTCTATCCTAAGGAATTCATACAGGTGGAATTGGGTGCGGTAAGTCCTAAGAGATCTAAAGGGATCATGCAGACGAGAATTTTCTATCATACCAATCACAGTCAATAAAGAAAGTGCGTAGTCAAAAAATCCATACATGGAGAAATCATATCAAATCAAGTCAAATCGGGCCTAGAGGAGTCCTAGAAGCTTAGGAAAGAAGTCAATTAGATTCATGAATGATTTGAAAGGGTTCCGGTTAGATTGACCAAAAGAGGGAAATTATAATTTTCGAAGGCTCGAGAAATTAAAAATGTGAAAATGGGTCAAACCAGTTGAATGTGATTTTTTCCTAATTTTTGCAAATTTTGAGGATTTTTTTTGAATTTTTTGAATTTTTTTGGAAATTTTTAGAATTTTCTAAGATTTTTCCTATTTTGGAATATTTTTTGATTTTTTTTTATTTTTTAGAATTTCCTCTTTTTTGACATTTTCTACATTTTTTGATTTTTTTTAAATTTTTTAAAATTTTTAATGATTTTTTTAATGATTTTTCCATTTGGGGGGGGGGGGGTTTAGATCTTTTTATTTTCTTATTTTCTTATTATTTATTCGAACCGGGTCGGATATACCTGGCCCGTTACCCAAACTTTGTCCAAAACCTAGATAGCCTAACACGACATAAAAGGATGTAGCTTCGGTCTTTATTTTTGAATTTTTGATTTTTTTTATAATGTTCTCTCTTTTCTTTATTTCCCACCTATTTTTTATTCGACGGCCCACTAGTCGACACGTGGCAACAATCCGACCACTCTTCCCTCATACTAGAACCTACGGATAGGATTAAACCCAGAGACTTGATCTTGACCATCCAAATGTCATACCAGATCTAACGGTTGATGCCAAAAGGGAGACTAAATCCTAGCTTTCCATATTTTTTTTTTATTTCTGGAAATGATTAAGAATTTCGAATTAGAGTTTTTATTCTCAAAATTCTAAGATCTTGACGTATGGCTCAATACCGACCGTTGGATCTAAGTTTGTTATACCCTTCACTAGTTATAACAAAATAGCTGACATGGCGTCCACGTTAGCGTTTGACCGGGTCAACATGCTAAGGTGGCGTCTGACGTGTCTTGCCACGTCAGTGCCATGTCGAAAGTTGACCAGGTCAACCAATTGATTGGACTTCATCTTCCTCATTAGGCTAAACCTAGAAGGACGGCTGAGGCTAGCCGACGACAATCTAGGTTGAAGGCTCGGATTGAGCGCTAGATCGCTAGATTGGGCTGGCGAAATCGTGACAGTCAAACAAAGGTGGGAGGTTTTGAATGAAGGCTCTTATGCGAAATCAATGCAAAATTGAACTACGAGGATGCTCAGTGATGTTGGAGAAGTAATATGCACAAAAGAAGTGTAAGAATCATGGTCAGATTAAGGATCCACCATTGAAGCACCGATCTGAGTTCTAGACTATGACTCACCTTTTTCGGGTTTAGCGAGCTCTGAAACTAGTACCAATCGACTCCTCTGGACTTAGGCTAACTTCCTGGAGTGGTTTCAAGTCTCAACTTGCTCTGAATCGTCTTTGCCGATTCTCCACAGTCGCGAGCTTGAAGCTCTGGCAATGGTGAACTCCAGAACTTTTCTTCCTCTCCCTCTATTTCTCTCTCTATTCTATTAGTTCCCCTTTTCACCAAAATAAAAAAATCCCCCCTTAACAGAAAACCTCTTGAGCTTTTATACCTCTGCTCGCCAAGAGGTTTCACGAGGGGGATTTTATCGTCCCCAAAATCACGTGCATGGTGACGGAAACACGTGCCATTTGGCACGTCGTCGCCGGGCATGATTTGGCTATTCCATCTCAACTCTACTGCATGTCAAAAGGTCAATAAGAAGGGCTTGAAAACAGGTTGAGTTTGGAGAAGGTCTTGTAGGTGTAGGGGTAGTAGACTCTGAAGAAGATGGGTCAAAGTTGGGCATGGGTTGGGTCTAGTCCAACCTGACAAATTCGACTGGCCAAAGTTTAACCAATTGACCCTTAAAACTAGGAAATTTTTCAAATTAAATACCAAAATTGGACTTAGGGATGTTGAATTTACCCCGAAAATTGTATTTCCCCCGGAATTTTCTAGTATTTGCACAGGAATTTCAATTTTTGATTTTGACCCGATTACCCATTTTGCGAAATCCAACCCCTAGATGGCCTTTTTTGCAAAAACTGGCATCACCATTGGATTTAGAAGACCAAAACTAGGGTGACGTGCCCTGGTTTTCTATTTAGTCCCTAGAAAGGTTTTAATTTCATTTTAAGCACTTTTAAAGACTAATTTGAAAAAGTTCAAATTACGTTTTGGTCCTTTCTAGCGAAATTGGACAATTCAGTGAATTTTTAGATTGGATTTTAATTTTGAAAAATAGAGGGGGATGACACGACTCTAGAAATGCAAAAAATGAAAATTACAAGGTTAAAATGGAATTTCTAGAATTTTTGCAAATAATCTAAAAATGAGATTAACAAAGAAAATCTCAATTCTAGATTGACTTTTCAAAATTTCTTCGGTCAAAATGAAGATAAAATTAAAAGAAAAATATTGAATTTTTTTTTGTATTTTTGTGGCAACAAATGCTTTTTTAAATTAATTTTCCAGTATTTTTCTATTTTCCAAAAAATATTTACAAAATACGAAAAAATAAGGAAAATTATTTTTGTCCAAAATTGGTCTCTAGGCTAGGCCAAGGCTTTCAAAGTTGATTTTACAATTTTCTCATTTTTTCTTAATTGTTTTTATGAATTTTTGAAAATAAAATGCAAGAAAATACTAAAAATACGAAAAATTATTTTTTGTTCAAAATTGGTTCCCTAGGCCAGGCCAAGGTCCCCAAAGTTGATTTTTCAATTTTATGAATTTTTATGAATTTTCTAAAAATAAAACTTGCCAAAAATCAAGTGTCAACAAATATCATTTGAGAGTAGACATTACCTTCTTATTTCCTCCCAATGCATCTTTGTTGTTATGAAATGGATGTACTGAACGCATTTCATCTATAAAATATAATTTCTAATATGCTAAGGAGTGATCTTGCTATCTATTGTAAACCGTAATGAACATTAAGAGAACGAACTCTTTAGGCGTCCCTACCTTATACATGCACTTGTGTGATGGCCTCAACCATTTAGTTATGAAGCTTCTGTATGCGCCCTCTAATAAAGATATATTAAGAGATTAAAGCCGATTGCGTGAGTAAACAGGTAGTGAACTTGGGTTATCCCATCCATATATTTCTAGCTCACTATCTGTTCTCAGCCTCTTAATCTTCTTGCTGGTCTGCTTCTCAATCAATGCTTTCCATTGTTTAAATGTAACAAAAATATCACTTTCTTATTTTAGAAAATAGACACAAACTTTTATTGAAAAATCATTAATGAAAGTGAGTAGATACCTTGAACCAAGACCTTTGAAGGAACTTTTGTAGACCCGCAAACATCAAATTGAATATAATCCAAAGTGCCATTTGTTGTGTGAATTTCTATTTTGAAATTGACCCTTTTTCTCTTTCCCAAAAACACAATGCTCATAGAAATTTATTTTTCCAATTTTCTAATCACACAAAAGTCCTCTCTTACTAAGCTCCTCCATCGCTTTAATACTCATATGGCTTAATCTCAAATGCCATAATTTAGTATTGTCTGATTCTGTCATAGCAGATGAGATCGTAGTTGAACCAGCAACTATAGTGTCTTGTAGTTGATACAAAGTGCATTTTTTAGCCCTTTCATCAATAGAAGTGAACCTCTCATGATCTTCATAATTCCACCTTTAGTAGTAAACCTACAACTGTTAGCATCAAATATAAGAGATGAGGTACTTCTTCAAATCAAGAACATGTATGCCATTCTCCAAGTTTCATGTTGTCTTGCATCTTAATGTTGACAGTCTATCCCAACTGCTTTGCATTTAGTGTTAATTCCCATTAGATAATTCCACCATTATATTCTTTGTATGTAGAGAACCAATCACAATTAGAACACATGTGGTACGAATAGCATAAATCAAGAATCCAATTATCATTGAATTTGTCTCTATCATTTGCAACTAATAACCAATCTACGTTTCCTTCTTTAGTAACACCAACTTGAGCAGGATTTTTGTTTCCCTGATTTTATATGTTCTAGTACTTTTTATTGTTTTGCCCATTCGCATTCCTTTGAATTTGCTGATTCATATTAGTTTCTCTTAGTTGCTTCAGCTTTAGTTTCAAAAAATTAATCTAAATATGCTCCTTAGACATACAATAGTTGCAAGGCAGATCCTTATGCTTCAATTTTGACTTGCTCTTGCCACTATTGCTTCTCTCAATAGACCTCCTCCTAGCAAATAAAGCAGCCCCATGATCATTATTGTCCTCAAAGGTCAATTCTATATCTAGTTTCCATTATTTAGCAAACTAGTTTTGACATCTTTAACATCAATCTACTAACAATCATTGTCTATCTAAAAATTGTAATATGGGGGAGGTAGTGAAACTAATAGTAAAAAAGCTTGATCTTTATCTTTAATCTTACCATAAGTCCTTTCTAATTCGAAGATAGTAGCATTGAACTCAAAAATATAACACTTAAGGGAAGCGCCTTTAGCCATATGAAGAGTGAAAAGACTTTGCGTAAGCCTCAAATGATTGGTGAGGGATTTTGTTAAAAAAAATCCTCCTATTTTGTCCATAAATCTACAGCTGATTTCTGATCTAGTGTCTCTGTCAGAATAAGAAGTGCACATGTTGACGTCTTGCGGAAAACAAGTGTTGACACCTGATTTTTAATCATATTTTCTCTTTAAAAAAATAAAAAATTCATAAAATTAAAAAAATCAACTTTGGGGACCTTGGACAAGCTCAGAGAACCAATTTTGACCAAAAAATGATTTTTCATATTTTCAGTATTTTTATTTTCAAAAATTCATAGAAAATAAAAAAACGAGAAAAATGGAAAAAATCAACTTTTGAATCCTTTGCCAAGCCTAGGAAACCATTTTTGAATAAAAAATAAATTTTCATATATTTTTTTTTGTGTTTTTTAATATTTTTCTAAAATTATAAAAATACTTAAAAGTTCGGGAAAAATAACATTTGAGGCCACAAAAATACATAAAAATAGTCAATATTTTTTATTTTAAATCCCTCTTCATGTTGGCCATCGCAAATTTGAAAAATCTAATTTGGGGTCATGTATTCCTTCATGAGTGTAATCTCGAAAAAAATTCAATTTGAGTTAATTTATTTTCATTTTTCACTTTTAGGAGTTGTGACATTGTTCTCTAATAACCCGAATTTTCATCTTGGCCAAATTATACCCAGAATGATTCAATTTTGCAAAAAGGCTTTAATTGAATTTTGCATTATTTTCAGCGGCAAGAAATGAGCTTAAATTTGACAAGCGATTGAACTTGACATGCAGTGAACTTCGATCAAGCATAGGGGAGGTGTGTCGAAAATTGTGAGGAGATTTGGACTTAAAGAAATATTTCTTCAGGGACTAAATTGCAAATACTTAAAATCTTAAGGACTAAAGTGTGAATACCTAACACTTGAGGGATTATTTTGTAAATAACAAAAAGAAGAGTTAGCGGATAAATTAGAATAGAGAAGGGAAGATGGAGAAGAGGAGATAGAGAAGGAAAGATAGAGAAGATGAGATGAAGAGGAGAAGATAGAGAAAATATGATGGGAATAGAGAAAGGAAGATGAGATGAAGAAAAGTTAGTGGAAAAACTAAAATGGGAGATAGATAAATGGGCTATAAAAAGAGGAAGAAATAAGCTTGGAAGGGGGATTGTTGGAGAGAGAAAATTTTGGATGTTTAAGAGAGTTTTGAGAGATTGAAGAAATATTAGAGAGAAAAAAATCAAAAAAAGAGAGAATTTTCTTTTAAAAGAAAATCTTTAAGATTGTGGGAGCTTAAAGTTAGGTGTTACCATTACTAATTTGTTCAACAATCAACACAAGTCACAAGTTGATCCCCGTCGTTTGAGCTGTAATCTTGATCCATAAGGTGATACGAGATTCGAATTCAGCAATCAAATCCATCAAATCAGGTAACGATCCTAACAATTAAAATTTTCGAGAATTTCGTCGTATAAATGGATTGATTTCAATTTCGATTGTGCCATGTCGTATTAATATATCTTTGTATCCACATGTCGTACTCGTATTGCAATTTTCTGCATTTGCCGCTTAACAAATCCGAACCCCAAATTGCGTTAGGCTCTTTTCCCCCAGTTGCTGGTGTAAAGATCTCTTATACTTTATTTTTTACAATTTAATTTCTGCACCGTCAAACCCAAAAATGGAAAGGCTGACCTACTCGTTGCATGTTTTTTATTTACTACCCTTTACTTTCTGTAATTTAATTTCTGCACTATTAAACCCTAGAAAGGGAAGGCCAAGCCAAGGCTGAGCCACCCATTGGAGGTTATTCATTTACTGCCTTTTACTTCTTGCAAATTAATTTCCGTACCATCAAACCCTAGAATGGGAAGGCTGACCCACCCGTTGGAGGTTCTTTATTTACTGCATTTACTTTCTGCAATTTAATTTTCGTACTATCAAACCCCAGAATGGGAAGGCCAAGCCAAGGCCGAGCCACCCATTGGAGATCCTTTATTTATTGCTCTTTACTTTCTGCAATTTAATTTCCGCACCATCAAACCCCAGAAATGGAAAGCCAAGCTAAGGCCGAGCCACCCATTGGAGGTTCTTTATTTACTACCATTTAGTTCATGCAATTTAATTTATGCACTATTAAACCCCAGAATGGGTAGGTCGAATCACCCATTGGAGGTCCTTTATTTACTGCCTTTTACTTTATGCAATTTAATTTCTGCACTATCACTCCCTCTTTTGGCTTCAGGAAATTTTTAATGCTTTGAAAATACCAAAAAAATATCATTCACATGCATTTCATCTAAAAAGTGAAAATATAAAAAGAGAACACTCTACTAGAGTCTTAGGAGTAAACCAAGCCTGAGTTGCCAAAATTAGGATATCCATGGAATTAAGGTATTGAAAGGGCATTAGTTTTAATTAACTGGTATAACCAAGTCCCCGAACTCATAATCTCTGGTTCGTAGAAGTAATTTAGTTCTCTTGCTAATTTACTTAGGTTTCTAATCGACCTACCAAAAATGATTAGTGGTGACTCCAAATTCTAAAATCATTCGAACAAAAATCAAAATTGCAATTCGATAGGACTTCAGAGGGTCCATATTAGGTTAGTCAATTTAATTAACCTGATAATCCATTAACTTGAGAATTTTTCACATATAAAAAATTTTTAGGGTCGCGACAGCTTGGCGACTCCGCTGGGAACCGAAATTTTTGAATTTTTGAAAATAGAAGGCACCAATTGGAGTACTTGAATCTTTCCGGAATTTTAAAAGCCTTAGTGGACTTAGGCCAATGAAAATTTCATGGATATCTCGATTTTGGCGATCTTGTTTGAAACTTATTCTATAGGTGTTAAATGGTTTTACAGAATAAGAGTTATAAGGGGTAGAGTGAGTGTTGATATGTCTTATGCAGGATTAGAGTTTGGGTTGATTGTTTATTTCCCGCAATATAGAAGCGCTGTTTTGATACCAATTGTTGTACATGTTTTGCATATTCTGAGGATCACGATACCTACACGCACAAGCGCCTAAACACAAGTCGCGAAACATTTTTCCTAAGTAGCCATAGATAGGGATCGATATGCAAAGCTCTTGCGTTTGATGGCGCTTGGGTTAACCATATTTGATCCCGCTCATTATTTGAATTGACAATTCTTCCCACTTGATGTTTGATTGCACTTGTAGGTAAAGTTGTCAACTCAGATAGTGAGAGTCTTTTTAGGTCTATGTCTATCTCTCCTTTTTATTTTCTAGAGTCTACTCCTAACTTGTCTCATGTACACGTGAATTGGACGGTTGGTATACCTAAAACCAAAAAATAAAAAAAATAAAAAAGGTCTGATTAGTGAGGTTTTCTTACCTTGAACTTGTAATTAGTTCTGCATATTTTAAGTGCTACATACCATGCATATCATGCATCATATTATAGGAAAATCATCATTTGGATGATTGGTTTGAAAGCTATTTATGATAGAAAGAGAGTTTCCCCAAGTCATATTATATTTCTTAAGACGACCACGAGGGAGTAATGGAGCATTCCATACTGTAACACCAACATAGACTCATGAGGATTCGCCTGTAGGAGGGAGCTTCAAGATAGATGAATATATATGCTGACTTTGACCAGACGACTTGTGATTTGACTTGGGGCATCCTTAATAGTTACCGCACCTATCTACCTTAGGTCTTTACTCCAGAATTTCAGATATTATATTTCCGCATCCTCCCTCGTCCCCTTTAGACTTGATGTATTAAGGATCTTTTGGGATGAATTCGCATATTTTTCAACTCTTTTTTGAGGTTTTTAGTAGATTGATGTGGCAATAGCTTTCATTCTAATCTATGAGTGATTCTAGCCAATTGCATAATTTTTTTTAGAAAGAAATCTGGATTAAAACTCTTTAATTGACTTTTTTCTGGTCAAATAGGAGTGTTTGACCCTTCTTTCAACAATAGAAAATATGGAATTGGGCTGGTGCATTTGCATTGCATACCCATTCATTTTGCATTATAGTCTATGGTAAATAATTTTAGCACATTCTTACATATTCAAAAATAGATGGAGAAATCGGATATCAAAGTCATCCCAATCCCATGCAAGGAGCTCACAGCATGGTGGAGCCGCCTTAACCCAGATAACCAGGCCTGCGTCGAAGAACGCTTGGGCATTTAGTATATCATACCAAGGTGGACTACTAACCCGCTCTCATTCAGGCATTGGCGAGGGTTTAGGATTCAAAGACTCTGACCTTTGACTTTCGAAAACTAGAGATTACACCCATATTGGAGGAGTATACGGCCATCATTAGAGTGGAATTTGATGACCACATTGTACAGCCACTATTAGGGAAGGATTTCACCATAGCCTTATCCAAATTCCTTCTCCTAAAAATCACCGAGATCGTGAAAATTTTCAGATCCAAATCCGGTAAGTTTACCCTCTGATTTCTCTACAACAACAACTCATCACTCCCAATTGAAGCTGGTCTTAAGCCGGCTAGAATCTTCATCCTGGCTTTTTTCGCCTTCGTCCTATTCCCTACTTCTTGGACCACATTCGATCCTTCCATAGTCTATGTCGCCAAACAAGCATGTTATCACTGGAACTACTCCTACATGATTTTAGTTGAGACTTTCTTTTCCTTGAGTCATTTTCAATTCACCCAAAGGGGTACTTTCCAGGCCTCCAATGGCCTTGTCTATATGTGGTTCACTTCACACATCAAGACCTTCAACCTACGCGTCAGATATTATGAAATTAGTCGACATATCCACCCATCGGGATCCTTCCTGAAGTATCAATCCTCTGTTGACAAAGTATTCTTCAAAGACTGGATGAAACTACTAGGAGACTTAGAAATAAAACAGCTTCGCTGGCGACTAACTTGGCCCAGGATCTTAGAAGCCCATATCACGAGAATGGATGAGAACCCTATCCCCTTACTAGGCTACATAGGTGGAATTGCCTATCATCCTATCATGGCAGTGAGACAGTTCGATATGTTACAGGAAGTCCTGCCAGCAATTTGTCCTGACATTTTCGCCTTCGATTTGTCCCAAGGTGAGCTCACTAAGGAGACTAAAATACTGTACTGGGCCAAGGTCGATCTCATAGTCCACGCCTTGAGGAACTCTCCATTACAGGATGTGGAATGGCTAGATTATCTAGACGAGGAGATGGACATCCATCGAGTATCCAAGGAATACATCAAGATGTTCAAGAAATACCGATAAGCTATGGTGGAGCTATACGTACCTGACTATATTGTCCCACACCCGCATAGAGTGGAGCCGTACATACTAGAAGATACAGGACCACCACCAGTTGAGGAGGACGAGGGCCCGCACATTTGTAACTCAGATGGATCAGGAGTCATTGAGAACGCCTTAGCCTCCAAGCGCCTCTGGATTGCATAGACGATTTCCCCCATCTAGTTTTGATATGTGGATGTGTCCATTTCTTGAACATCTATGAGAGGCTTCAGTTGTAATGACTCACGACATTTTCATGGCATTCTTAAAGTAAACAATTGTCACGGGTTATATACCTCCTTAGTAGTATGCTCATTTATGATCAATGAGCGGAAAAATTGCTAACATGAGGTTAAGGCTTACGATCGAGTCTTTTCTTACATTAAACGCATATGAGCATAGTATTGAGGAGATTTTAGATTTCAGTTATTCTTCTCTCTACTCCCAGGTTCCTGACTTACTATCTTTAAACATGTGACATTTTGTAGTCACGAGGACTCGTAGTAAAACGAGAAAATTAAGAATGGAGCATGAAGAGCTGACTCTTAGAGTAGCTAATCTCGAGAACCAGATAAATATGATAGCTGCCATGATGGCAGAAATGAGGGCAATGATGACTGTCACGCAAGGAAAGTCCCCTAGTGCACTCGAGGCCAGTCCGTTTGTAAATACCAGTGCAACTACTGGCTCAGATACCAACCAGACCGGGAGTACTGAACCCTAGAAGGAAGTACCCCCTAAGACTCCTCCGATTATGGTTAACCTAGAAAGGGAGAAGAAAGAGAAACCTACAGCTAGGACTAAGGAAGGCGCGAGGAGACTAGCAAAGATTGAAGAGTGTCTTAGTAGCTAAGGATACGAGTTGGTTCGGTTCGACAAAATCTTGCCGTTCATCAAGATAGAAGTTCCAGCTGGGTACAAGGAACCTAAGTATGTGAGAAAATACGATGGGACAGGTTAATGACGCATTATTCTGACTACATCCCGCTACTGATGAACACATTCCAAAAGAGGCTGTCTGGCACTGTACTGGCGTGGTTTATCGAGTTTGATATGGAAGAGTATGATAGTTGGGAAGATCTGGCCGATGAATTCCTTCACCAATACAAGTTCAACACGGCTACAACGCATATCAGGGAAGACCTGTTGAGGACCCTAAAAGGAAGGAATGAGTCCATACGTACTTTTGCTCATAGGTGGCGGGCGATAGTTACCCAGGTCAAACCAGCCATTCCGGAGGAGAAGCTAGTAGATTCGTTTTTGAAGACATTACCGCTCGAGCACTTCGAAAACCTTAATACCTCAGGCTGTCAAATTTTGGCGCACCTCATCAAGGTGGTAGAACGTCATGAATGGGCTTTAAGGGAGAAACGTATATCAGAGCCATCGTTTGAACGACCTTATCTAGCCAGAAGGGAAAGGGAGAATGTAGGTAAAGTTGCCTTTGTACGAAACCGGCTGAGGCCAAAAAAGTTTTCAAGATCCACCCCTATTTAAGGTGGCTCATTCGAGCCGACTCTAGAAAAGTTCGAAGCTAAGAGAAGAACCATACCGTCTTTCACTCCATTACCTCATCCCCTATCGAAGTTATTTTCTTTGCTACTGGAAGGGTACTTAGTCGCTAAGGAGCCACCTAGACCGAATCCACCGAGGTTTCTTGGGTTGAACGAGACTCAGTCGTGCGCCTATCACATGGACGAAAAAGGGCACAACGCAGATAATTGTCTCGTGCTCAAATATGAGGTGCAGGCGCTGATAGATGGAGGAGTATTGGAGTTTGACAAGACGGAACCGAATGTGTAGTAAAATCCCCTACCAGATCACGAGAGGGTAAACACCATACGAGATGAGAATGACATGGACAAGTTGGAATTCGTGGTCGATGTTACCAAGCTGCAAGATGTGTTAGATCTAGCCGCTATATACCCGGTCGATAGGGAAGTCTCAAAAGAGAAAAAAAAGGAAATATTTAGCTAAAATGGCCGCTTTAGGAATACCGCCTGAAGCATGGTGTTCTGACTACGATTCTGAATACATCGAAAAGGATGAGTTGATCGCTGTGATAGGATCAAAGGCTCCCTTTGTAATCAAGTTGGACGAGATAGACAAATGGGAGGACATTGAAAGTAGTTCCCTTGACCATGCGGTGATTTCCCTCGCAGAGCTTAAACTAGAGCAAAGGAAGATGCGGTATAATGAAAGAGTTGAAAAGATCGTGATAAAGGTTCCTCCAGCAACGAGTTACGATCCCAGAGCTATCCTTTGGGATTACGGTATAGGTGAGATAGATGTCGTCATGAGATCTGACAGGTGCTACGCGCCAAGAGAAGGTGAATCGGAGAAGAGAAATATGTCAAAAGAGGACGTAGAGAGGGCGTTGTCCATCTTGAGGACAAGTGAGTTTGAAGTAATAAAGATATCGGCTTAGATCTCATTGCTCGACCTATTTATTAACTCGGAGAAACATAAGAGTGAGCTAATGAAAGTGTTGAAGAGGTACACGTATCAGAGACCATCAACAAGGTACAGCTGGAGAACTTTATGGGGTCCATCTTACTAAAGGACCAGATACCCTTCTCAGATGAGGACATTCTTGTAGATGACTGGGCCCATAACAAGGCTCTGTACATATCGGCGAGGAGCCACGACAAGCAGGTCTCCCACGTGCTAATTGATAACGAGTCAGCATTCAACATTTATTAGTTGGCCACACTCAGGAATCTAGGTGTAAATAAAGAGCTCATCCGTACCTTCAGGACCACCATTAGAACCTTCAATGGAATGAGGTAGAATGTGATTGGTGAAATAGAGCTAGACGTCCTCATTGGGCCAATAGAGTTCTCTATTGGGTTCCAAGTCATGAACTTCCAGAGTACTTTTGGATTTCTTTTGGGCAGACCATGGATCCACACTGCATGTGCAGTACCTTCGAGCATGCACTAGAAGATTCGATTTGTGGTTAATGGGAAAGTGATAACTGTACATGGGGAGATGGATTTTGCCGCATACTTAAGGAGCATAGTCTCGTATGTGGAGCCAGAACGAAAAGAAGAGGCTAGCTATCACTCTCTCGAATTGGTGGCAGTCACACATCCATCTCTTGAGACCAAAATGAGGGCTCCTACACCTTCCAAATATACGCTCGCACCAGGTAAGATATTATTGGCCTATGGATTTATCCTTGGACACGATCTAGGGAAGAATGGTCAGGAGATTGCCTTACTGCTGCAGTTGGATACTAACGAATATCGAACGGGCCTGAGATATACTGGTGAATCCAATAAAAGCTTTGGCTATCATAGGCATTGAGGCAGAGGCCACTATATGGGCTATGGAAGCCGAGGAGGCAGGGTTAACTCATTCATTGGCTCCAGAGCTTGGAAAGGAAAAAGCCAATGTAATTAGGAGTCCGCTGGGTCGATAATTCTCCGAGTGTCTTAAGATGCTAGTAGATGAAACCATTCAGGGTGCAGCAAAGCTTGATGTTTCCAACCCGTTTGTGGAAGACACCGTCAATGTCGTCATCGAGGGGCTTGACGAAGACTCTATCTCGCCTGAGTAAATAGGCTCTTTCTCTCCCTTCTCTTTAGTGCATTTTAATTTCTACACTTAGATTCCCGCATTGTGTTTATGTTTTTATGTATTTAATTTCGCAATGTTGCATTTTTCTTTCTGGGAAAAACACCCTTGAATCTCCAACCGTTGGTTCAAGTAGCATATACTGTAATGCGATCCGTTTTTCATCTAATAAAAGTCCCATGTGTTTTTGTTAAGGACATGTGGAATAACAATTGGCCCAATGATAATACTTGACTTCAAATATTTGAAACTTGAGGACTGATTTCCACACGATTCCTGTTTTCCAAAACGGTTTTAGGGGAACAAGGACGTCCGATGAGATGAGGATCAGTTCCCCTCTTTTTCCTTTTATTCTTAAAAACAACTTTCAAAATGTTTTTTTTTTCCGAAAATTCATGCATTTTCATTAGTCCTAGTAGGATAATAACCATACTTGTAATATTTCAGGCATACCATCCCCAATGTAAATAACAGGTTATTATGTGGATCAGATCATGCCCATGGCTTCTCTTATGGGATTAAAGAGAAATGTGATGACAACGCTGGTGATATCAGAAGGGATTTAAATAGATATGAGGAGCATAAACCCTTGACGGCAGAGGACACCATTACAATTAACCTAGGGGATTATGAGAATTCGAAAGAAGTGAAAATCAGGAAAAGGCTTTCTTCGTCAGAAGCATCTCGGTTTATTGAACTCGTCAGAGAATAACATGATGTGTTCACCTGGTCTTATTGTCGCGACCCTCTCGAGATTTTTCGAGGATCCCGAGGGAGCTAATGGATTGCCAGGCCCATTGGGTATCTGGGCTTAGCTCGGGCCCTCCTAAGCCAATACCAAATCGCGTCAGGAAAAATTTAAATCGAGATCGACCTTAGTATGGTCGGGTGACATGTGAATAGTGTGCATGCCATAGGAGTCGCTACCAATCATTTATTGGAGGGTATGATTGGAAACCCTATCGAACGATTAGGAGGGATCGTCCGATCCTACGAAAACCAGAGATCTAGATTCGGGGACTTAGTTACGTTGATATTGCTATCGACGCCCTTTCGGTACCTAAGTTGAGTGATTCCCTAATCTAATGAATTCATGCAGGCGAGATTGGATAAGGTAGGCTCTAAAAATCTAAGGGGTTCATGCAGGTGGGATTATCTATCCTATCAATCATAACCAGAGAAATAAATGCACAATGAAGAAATCAAATCAGGAAGTAAATATATTACATTAAGTTAATTGCAAACAAATGAGAGTCCTAGAAGCCTGGGAAAATGCATCAACTAGGTTTGAAGGTGATTTGGGATGGTCTGGAATGATTTGGGTCGAATCGACCAGAATGGCAGAATGGTCAGTCTAGAAGGTTCGGGAAGCCAAAAATGTGAAATTAGGTCAAACCAGTTAAATGTTGTTTTTCCCTAATTTTCACAATTTTTGGAACTTTTTCTGGATTTTCTGGGATTTTTTTAGAATTTTTCTAAACATTTCTAAGAATTCCTAAGAATTTTCCTTTTTTTTTAGAATATTTTTTTATTTTTTTTTGGAATTTTTATTTTTATTTTCTAACATTTTTCCTAATTTTTTTTATGATTTTCTAAGAATTTCTAGGGATTTTCCTATTTTTTTATTTTTATTTCCTAGCACTTTTCTTAATTTTTTATGATTTTCTAAGACTTTCTAGGGATTTTCCTATTTTTTAGAATATTTTCTAACACTTTTCTTAATTTTTTATGATTTTCTAAGACTTTCTAGGGATTTTCCTATTTTTTAGAATATTTTCTACATTTTTAAAAATTTTTAAATTTTCCTAAAATTTCTATGATTTTATTGATTTTTTTATTTATTTCCCAAATTTTACAAGATTTTCAGAATTTTAATTATTTTTTATTCTATTTTTGTATTATTTTTCCTATTTTTTAATTTCCTGTTTTTCCTAATTTTTTCTGTTAATTGTTATCATTTTCACCTATTATTTATTTATTTATTTATTATTTTTTTAATTTAATCCTACGGACTAAACGGCACCGTTTTATTTTTTTAGATTTTTTTATTTTTCGTTATTTTTCTAATTTTTATTGTTTTTCTGGATTTTTTTTTATTATTTTTAATATATATATTTTTAATTTTTCGGACCGGGTCGGGTTGACCTGGCCCGCTATACTAACTGGCCCAAGGTCTGCACAATTAACCTACCAGAACGACGTCGCGTTGAGCATTTTTTGAATTTTTGATTTTTTTAATGTTTATTCTACTTTTATTTATTTCTCGCCTATTCTTTAATCCAATGGCTACGAGATCGCCACATGTTAGAATCTTGGCCGCCCATCATTGGCGCCAGACCTACGACGGAGATCGAATCGACGACCTAATCTCCACCGTCCGTTTTAATTATTTCTGAAAATGATTAAACAAAAACGAATTAAACTTTTTATTTCAAGAAAGCTTGGGATATTGACACGTGGACAATTCAAGACTGTCCGATTAAAATTTTTTAGCCTCATCAGTCGGGCAACGTTCCATCGGAGAAGATGCCCGGCGAAGGTCATGACTCCGGCGAGCCAATCGGAGTTTCACCGGAGTACTAAAACAAGCTCGAAAATGACTACATTCCTTCCTGTTTCTGATCTAGACCAAATCTTAGACACCCCAAGAACCATATGCCGTCAATTCATGCCTTAGATCATCCTGAAATCAGTCCAGACAACACCGGCCAAGCTCGAGTCTCAGGTGAGCCAAAATTTCTTTCATATGTTCAAATACCCAATCAAACAGCCAGTAAGCATTGAGGAATCGTTAGAAGACTTACCTAAATTCTGAGCTAAGCTCGGCTCTACGTGAGATGAGCTCGCAGGCTTGATACAGGCCGAGGAATTTGTTGGAGACGGGTGGGGAGTTTTATGCGATAAAAATGGAAAAGCAAAGCAGAAATGAGAACAGCACACCCACAGGAGCATTTCAAACCAAAGAATGCAGAAAAAGATAGAGAAATGGGGAATTCGCCATTGATGGACCTTCAACCGTGCATCAATGGCGTTTTACTATAACGGTGACGAAATGACTCACCGCTTGATTCTGATGATCCTCTTAAGTTCCAGGAAACTCACGGTGCCAACGCCGAGGCCTGGCTGTTGAGGCTCCTGAAGCTCTCGGCTGGTTCCTCCAATGGCCGACCTCGAAAAAAATCCCCGAAACAGAGCACTCCGCCCCTCTTTATATCTCCCCAAAATCCACCGAATTTCCCCAAATCTCTCACCTTATCCTCGCCAAACCGAAAATTCGACCTGCCCAGATCTCCCGATTTTTGCTCGAGGATCACGCAGAATCGATTTTGAATTCCCCTTTGTTTCTGCGCAAACCCTTGCTCGGGAAGAAGATGATCCTTTCGGGTCGAGTCGGGTCGGATCTAGTCCGACCCGACTGACCCGAATCGCCAATTTTTTTCGAATTACCGTGCCTAGGCTCAAACTTTTCCAAATTAAATCCCAAAATTGGATTCCATGACATGAAATCTATTAGAAAAATGGATTTCCATGCCGATTTTCAAAAGGGCTGGTATCAAAACCCAATTTTAAAATTTGACCGGGGGGACTGATTTGCAAAATCCAAAGTCCTAATGCCCTTTTTTGTGAAAATTGATGCCATCATTGGATTCAAAAGGTCAAACTCTATGGGGTGACGTCGCCCTATTTTCAATTTAGCACCTAGAAAATTTTTAATTTCAATTTTAGTGATTTTAGGGACTAAATTGAAAAATCAGAAATTGCATTCTAGTCCCTTTTAGCGAAATTGGGCGATTCCGAGGGATTTTGGACTTGATTTTAATTTTGAAAAATAGAGGAGGATGACACGACTCCAAAAATGTAAAAATGGAAAATTAAAAGGCTAAAATGGAATTTCTAGAATTATTTGAATATTCTAAAAAATGAAATTTACAAAGGAACCCTATATTTTAGACTTAATTTTTCAAAATTTATTCATCCTAAAGGGGGAGAAAATTAAATAAAAAATATTGACCCTTATTTTCCTAATTTTTGAAAATATTAAAAATACAAAAAAATAAGGAAAACTTTTTTGTTCAAAATTGGTTCCCTAGGCTACGCTGAGGTCCCCAAAGTTGATTTTGCAATTTTTTCACTTTTTATTTATTATTTTTTTATGAATTTTTGGAAATAAAATACAAAAAATACAAAAAAACAAGGAAAATTATTTTTTGTCCAAGATTGGTTCCCTAGGCTAGGCTAAGGTCCCCAAAGCTGATTTTTCCATTTTATGAATTTTTATGGATTTTCTAAAAAATTTTGAAAATAAAATTGGCCAAAAATCAAGTGTCAACACTTATGCAGTCATGCCCGGTTTGGATCTGAGTATTGTCAAACTTTCGCTCCCAACAGATCTGAATGTTCCCACTAAGAAACAAAAACTTCGACGCATGAAACCAGAATTATCTAAAAAGATTAAAGAAGAGGTGATGAAACTACTTAAAGTGAGATTTATTGAGGTGATTGCCTATCCTAAATGGGTTACCAATATTGTCCCAGTTATGAAGAAAGATGGGAAAGTCCAAAAGGTGACTTTTCTCTTCCACACATCGATGTCTTGGTTGACAGTATCGCTGGTTTTGAGATGTTCTCATTCATGGATGGATTTTTTGGGTACAATCAAATCCTCTTAAAAGAAGAAGATAAGGTCAAGACCTCATTCATAATGCCATAGGGCACCTTTTGTTACAGGGTTATGCCTTTCGGCTTGAAAAATGCAGGAGCAACCTACCAAAGGGTCATGATGGCTCTATTCCACGACATGATGCATAAGGAGATAGAAGTATATGTTGGTGATATGATCGCGAAGTCTAAACCTGAAGATGACCATGTTCAGGTATTGAGAAATCTATTTGAAAGATTTCAAAAGTATAGCTTGAAACTAAACCCCGCTAAATGCATATTTAGTGCACGATCAAGAAAGCTTCTTGGGTTCATGGTGAGCAGTCGTGGAGTTGAAATCGACCCTTCTAAAGTCAAAGCGATATTAGACCTCGGGATCCCCACGGCAGTTAAGGAAGTGAGGAGTTTGCTGGGAAGGCTAAATTACATTGCCAAGTTTATTTGTCAACTCCTTGACATTGCAAAACTGTTCTTTAAGCTGCTAAAAAAAGGAGCCAAGGTGAAATGGGATTCTGAGTGTCACCAAGCACTGGAAAAGATTAAAAGTTACCTCGTCTCGCCACTAGTTTTGGTGCCTCCCATTCGGGTTCTCCGTTAACCCTATATCTTACTATTTATCAAGAATCTTTAGGAGCTCTGTTAGCCCAAACAAGCCCCTAAGATGGCAAAGAGCAGGCAATTTATTATCTGAGCAAGAAATTCACTGTATCAAAAATGAATTACCTCATAGTCAAGAAGACTTGTGTCGTGCTGTTATGGGTACTACATAGGTTGAGGCAGTACACCCTTCCTCACCGCATACAGCTAGTCATAGAGAATGACCCGATAAAGTATCTTCTAGAAAAACCAACCTTAATTGGGAAACTGGCTAAATGGCAGATCCTTGTATCAGAGTTCGACATTAGAAGTTCGATTCAGAAATTTATTAAGGGACGAGCCATAGCAGATGTACTAGCAGAAAATGCCCACGGATTCAGTATTCCAAGTGACAAGAAGGCAAAAGATCATATTTCAAATTTGTCCAAGGATAAATGGACAATGTATTTTGATGGTGCTGTAAACCTCACAGGGTTTGGAACTGGAGCAATTCTAATATCCCATGAAGGACAATATTATCCAGTCGCTGCAAAGCTGACATTTCCGCGCAGCAACAAATTTCTAAGTATGAAGCCTGTATCCTAGGGTTGCAGTTAGCCCTTAGTATAAAAGTAAAGAAACTGTAAGTATATGGAGACTCCATGCTAATCATCTTGCAAACCCAAGGTGAATGGAAAACTAAAGACTCTAAGCTCATCTCTTATTATAGGTTCTTAGAGGAAATGATTGAGGAGTTCGAAGAGATCGATTTTGAATACTTGCCGAGAACCCAGAATCACTTTGCGGATGTCTTGGCTACCCTATCGTCCATGCTACAAGTGACGGAAGGCTTAGACATCGAACCATTGAGGGTCGACATTATTAAACAACCAACTTACTGCATAGTGATCGAAGAAGGGTTTAATGACCAACCCTGGTATCATGACATCAAGAGTTATTTACTGAAGGGAGAATATCCTCTAAGGAACCAAATGGGAGATGGAAAGTATATAGTCAACATGGCTACAAAATTCTTTCTCATTGGTTAGACACTATACAAGAAGTCATTTGATTCAGTCCTATTAAGGTGCGTAGACACTAAAGAAGCAAACTTGCTTATGAATGAAATCCATGAAGGAGAATGAGGATCACACATGAATGGCCACCTCTTCGCTAAGAAGATCATGAGACTCGATTACTATTGAATGACCATGGAGTCAGATTGCAACCAACAAGTGACATCTTATCATTAGTGTCAGGTATATGGAGACAAGATCAATGCTCTCCCCAAATGAATTTCATTAGATATCCGAAGCCTGGTCGTTTTCTATGTGGAGGATTGTTGACACTTGATTTTTAATCATATTTTCTCTTTAAAAAATAAAAAAATCTATAAAAATTTATAAAATTAAAAAATCAACTTTGGGGACCTTGGCCAAGCTTAAAGAACCAATATTGACCAAAAAATGATTTTTTTTTCATATTTTCAGTATTTTTTAGTATTTTTATTTTCGAATACTCAAAGAAAACAAAATAATAAAATGAAAAAAAAAATGAACTTTGAAAGCCTTGGCCAAGCTTAGGGAATCATTTTTGAACAAAAAATAATTTTTCATATTTTTTCGTATTTTAATATTTTTCGAAAAATACAAAAATACTTGAAAATTCAGAAAAAATAACATTTGAGGCCATAAAAATACATAAAAAATAATTAATATTTTTATTTTAAATCCCTTTTCATGTTGGCCATCACAAATTTGAAAAATCCAATTCAGGGTCATGTATTCATTCACGAGCATAATCTCGAATTAGGCCTAAAAAATTTAATTTGAGTCAATTTATTTTTATTTTTCACTTTTAGGAGTTGTAACATTATCCTCTAATAGTCTAAATTTTCATCGTGGCGCAACGTACCCAGAATGACTCAATTTTGTAAAAGGATCTTGGTTGAATTTTGCATTAAAATCTCAAAAACTAGAGTGCAAATACCTAACACTTAAGGGATTATTTTGTAAATAACTAAAAAAAGAGTTAGTGGAGAAATTAGAATAGAGAAAGAAGATGGAAAATGGAAGATATAGAAAATAATATTAGAATGGAGAAGGGAAGATGGAGAAAATAAGATTAGAATGGAGAAGGGAAGATGGAAAAAATAAGATGAGAGTAGAGAATGGAAGATAGAGATGAAGAAGAGTTAGTAGAATGGGAAATAGATATGAAAAATGGAAGATGAAGATAAAGAAGAGTTAGTGGAGAAATTAGAATGTGAGATAGAGATGAAGAAATGAAGATGAAGATGAAGAGAGCTTGGAGGAATTAGAATCGGAGATAAATGAGTGGGTTATAAAAGGAGGAAGAAGAGAGCTTGGAGGGAAGATTTCTTTAGAGAGAAAATTCGAAATGTTTGAGAGGGTTTTGAGAGATTGAAGAAAAATTAGAGAGGAAAAAAAGAGAGAGAGAATTCTTTTCCAAAAGAGAGTCTTAAAGATGATAGGAGTTTAAATCTAAGTGTTACCATCACCAATTTCTCTACTGATCAACACAAGTCATGAGTTTATCCCCGTCGTTCGAGTAGTATTCTTGATTCATAAGGTGACACTAGGTTCGAATTTGGCAATCAAATCCATCAAATCAGGTAACGATCATAACTATTAAAATTTTCGAGAATATCATTACCTCAATGGATTGATTTAAATTTTGATTATGCCGTGTCATATCAACATATCTTTATTTATTGCAATTTTCTGCATTTATCGCTTAAAAGATCTGAACCCCAGACCGCGGTAGGCTTTGCCTCCCTACTTGGTGGTGCAAAGATCTTTTGTACTCTACTTTTCGTAGTTTAATTTTTACACCATCAAACCCCAGAATGAGTAGGTTATGCTGGAGGTTCTTTATTTACTGTTTTCCATACTCTATATTTTGCAGTTTAGGGCGCGCATGGTAACACTTCAGAAGTGATTTCTGGCAGAGAAATCAACTTCTGGCAGGGAAATCCGTTTGGTAAAATCATTTCTGAAGTAGAAATCCGTTTGGTAAATTTTTTCACTTCTGGTAGACTTTTCTACTTCTGGTTGGATTTTCTACTTTTGGTTGGATTTTTTGGCCAACTTGAGAAGTAAAAAAAAATTACTTCTCAACTTCAAAAATCACTTCTAATCTTCGCCGCCGCCGCCGGCCGCGGCAAAAAGAAGCGTTACCATGCGCGCTTCAAATGCATTTCTCTATCAGAAATTAACTTCTGATAGAGAAGTTGAAAAATCAACTTTTGCTTCTGGTGAGAAGTTGAAAAATCAACTTCTCCATCAGAAGTTAATTCTCGATGAGAAGTGTTACCATGCGCGCCCTTAATTTCTGTACCATTAAATCTCAGAATTGGTAGGCCGAACCACATATTGGACGTTCTTTATTTACTGCTTCATGTACTCTCCTTTGTGCAGTTTAATTTCCTTATTATCAAACCCCAGAATGAGTAGGTCGAGCCACCTGTTGGAGGTCATAACATTGCATAGAAGTCGTTAGCTCATTCTCTCTTTCGGTTTCAGGAAATTTTTAATGTTTATCTTCATAGATTGCTGTTTATATCGCATCTTCTAATATTGCATTTATATTCAGAATATTTTGCATCGTCAGTCTTATTTCATTTGAAAATATAAAAAAAGATGTCATTCATGTGCATTTCATATAGTATAGCTTATGCATACTTTGCCATGCCGCATATGCATTCATATTGTCATTAATTCATGCATATTCATGCAAAACAAAAAAAAATTCAAAAGAAAAATCTCAAAAATTAGAAAACGGGTCATTTCGATTGGCCAATCCTATTTTTGATGATTTTCATTTCTGATCTTTTCAAAATCACAATTTTGCCCCTCATAAGTAAATTGTCTTGAAAAATTTGAAAGAAATAAAACAAAATCCCAAAAATTAAGAAACGGACCATTTTGAGTGACTAATCCTATTTTTGATGATTCTACTTCCTGAGTCTTGAAAAATGACCATTTTACCATTCTAGTCAGTTTGATCCAAAATCTTACCCAATCATCCCAAATAATTTTTCATGAAATAAAATGGTACCGAAAGGGTATTAGAGTGATCTAGCGTAATCAAGTTCCCGAACTCATTTTCTCTTGTTCGCAGAAATAAATTAGTTCTCTCGCTAATTTATTTAGATTTCTAATCGACCTACCAATAACGATTAATGGCAACTCTAAATTTTAAAATCATTTAAATAAAAACTAAAGTTGCGATTCGGTAGGACTTGGGAGGGTTCGCATTAGGTTAATCAATCTAATTAATATGATAATCCATTCACTCGATCGATAAATTAATTTCTTTCGGGTCGCGATAGGGATCGACATGATCGGGCCAATTAATCCTAATGCTTCAAACATGCACTGTTTTATCTTGGTGGCAATTGATTACTTCACCAAATAAATTGAAGCCAATTTGTACGCCAACGTTACAGCTAAGAGCGTTGCAAAGTTTATTAAAAGGGATATCATCGCGACGTACAGGACACTCTAGGCCATTATTACAGACAATGGATCCAATCTGAATAACAAGGTGGTAGATGGCCTTTTGGATCGATTCCAAATCAGACACCTTAACTCTTCTCCCTATCGCCCGCAAATGAATGGAGCTGTGGAAGCGGCGAACAAGAATATTAAGAAAATCTTGGCTAAGATTGCAGAGAACTTTCGAGATTGGCATGAGAGGTTGCCCTACACGTTAATGGCATACCGAACTTCGATTCAGACTTCAACCGGGGCAACACCCTATTCGCTAGTATAGGGCATAGAAGCCGTCCTTCCTGTGGAAGTTGAAATCCTCTTCTTACGAATATTAAACCAAGTCAAACTTTTAGAGGCCGAGTGGATCCAGCAGAGTAACATGAAACATTAAATTTGAGTAACTTGAAATTTACGAATATTTTCAAATGAGGACGATTAGACTGTCAAGCTTGAGTAACTTGAAATTTGAGAGGCAAACCAAGCCCAAACAAGTCCCTATACACTTGAGAAATGAGTGAAGGAAGGATGAGATAAAAAAAAACCTTTATCCACGAACGTAGGGACCATTTGCAGTGATTACATGGACTGGGACGATGAAAGGCATATTCACTTCTTTATCCTAAACATGAAACAATTCGTTGCGAGCCCATTTGAGCATGTAAAGGGAGAATTCAAAAATAACCCTGTTAAGAACCACTCCATATTAGGGCAATTTGGAGGTTCATTGGTTGATCCATTGGAGAAAAGATCAAGATGAGACTTTATTGCGCTAACTTGTATTAACCTTTTTTGTGGTAACTTCAGTTGATATCTCGTGGAGGTTTGAAACATCAAAATGAACAAGAGCAGTTCATTTATTTATCCTACACACTTTACCCTTGATGAGCCAATTTAAGCCCTTAAATCTTCATTTCTAAACTCAATTGGCAATCGCCTCCCTACACTAGGATAGTGCACACGATTTATCAACAAGAAATAAGGGTATAGACGAAATGATCCCTCGTGTTTAGTCTAGGAAAAAATTTTAGGGACTGATAGAAGCAAGGCACCTGGTACAAGGCGAGCCAAAACCTATTATTCAAGAAAAGCTGTGACGCTTGAAAAACCGTTGAGAAGAAACATAATGACAATATCAAAAGGCAATGGGACTGACAAAAGTAAAGTGCCTGGTAAAAGTAAGGCCATACCCTTCATAGGAACAAAAGCCATGATACTCAGAATATAAATAAAACGTCAAAAGGAGAATCCATTGGCAAACAAGTAACAAAAACAAAGAAAGCCTAGAGCTTAATTGGAGACAAATGTCTAAGAGACTTTTGGGACTCATACGTGTAGATTTATCTCCAAAAGCTAAGGCGGTTGTAATGATGCAAAGGTGATCACCAACCTATCGTACCCTTCGTTCTAAAAATAGCCTTTTCGAGCCTACCTCAAACCAGCATTATAACCCATCCCGAAAGCCTCTCCTGATTGACACGTTTTAAATCAACACGGGATTTCACACAGGAAGCTACTACCTAAAGGAGTAAGTACAATCCGGTCTTATCTGATTTTCAAGGTTATTGACTTGTAGACCTGAAGAAGTTACTTTTAAAATTTTGATCATTTTCTAAACCTCAAAATGCATATCCATTGTGTGAGCCTCTGACCAAGCCTACATTACGATCCTTTAAAAAACCTTCCATGATCAATCAGATCATATAGACTGTAAATAGTCCTGAAATTCTGGACATAGAGTTCAAGTGACAGTTTAAGTGTCTTTAGAAACCCTCCTTAGAAAGAAAGTAAAATCTCTTAAAAATTAATATCGAGAGAAGTCATCTCCGATAAGTATGCTTTAGTTGATACGACCAATCAAACTCATCTGGTAATTTCGAATTTATTGATTCAAAATTATCCTCACATGGGATTTTGATCATGTACGTAGGCTGCAAGACGTCTTGGGTAATTATCTTATATCCCATCGTATTTATTGAAATAATTCTTCATGGCTCGCAGGAACATGACTCATTTTGAAAACTCGAAATATTCAAAATGTCAAAAATCTTCTAACTTATTCCGCCTTGGCGTAATAATTTGGGTTTGAGCTTCTGCAAGCTTTCTGATTCTCTCCAAATCCCAGAATAGCACCCTTCAAGGTAAGTTAAATTGGATTTGAGCTTCCGCATGATTCTTGATTCTTCCAGATCCCAGAATGACACTCTTCAAGGTAAGTTAAATCGGGTTTGAGCTTCTGCAGGATTCTGGTCTCCTCAGATTCTAGAATGACACTTTTCAACCTAAATTAAATTGGGTTTGAGCCTTTGCAGGATTTCTAATCTCCTCAGATGCAAGAATGGCACCCTTCAAGGTAAGTTAAATTGGGTTTGAACTTCCGCAGGATTTTTGGTCTCCTCAGATCCTAAATTGCACCCAAAAATTATTTTTTTCAGTCAACACCTCTTCTGTCTACCCAAAAAAAAGGTGACATTTAGGTAATCATGGGTGACTTCTAATACAGAATGATCCATTCCCAAGTCCTTAATTGCAGGCACCACATGAACGAGCCCTTTAAGTGAGGTATCGTGTCTCCGGAGCCCTTTCATTAGAAACCTGTAATATGGAATGATCTATTTTCAAGTCATAAGTTGCCAGCACCATATGAACGAGCCCTTTAAGTAGGGTATGCTGTCTCTGAAGTCCTTTCATTGAAAATACCAATACGGAATGGTCCGTTTTCAAAAGTCCTTCCTATAGGCACAAAATCTTTCTTACAGGCACTCCTTTGACGAATCTTACATCGAGTGATCCATTTACAAAAGTCCTTCATACAGGTATAAAGTCCTTCATATAGGCACAAAGTCTTTCTTACAAGCACTCCTTCGGCAAATCCCACATCGGGGTGAGCCATTTTCAAAAGCCCTTCCTACAGGTACCAAGTCCTTTCTACATGCACTAAGTTCTTCTTACATACACAAAAGTCCTTCTCACAATCACTCTTTTGGCAAATCCAACATTAGGGTGAGCCATTTTCAAAAGTCCTTTCAACAAGCACTAAGTCCTTCATATAGGCACAAAAGTCTTTCTCACAGGCACTCCTTCGGTAAATCCCATATTGGGTGTACCATGTTCAAAGTCCTTCTTACATGTACAAAGTCTTTATTACATGCATTTTTTTTCGATGAACTCGACATCAGGTAAATCACTGAGTAGAATCCATTCGTCAAGATTCTATCATGGCATGACCAACCATACGGGTCAAATGCATGCGAATCCTCTAAATAGGATAGATTGCCACTAGAGTCCTTTCGTTAGGAATTCTGTCATGGATTGGCCTATCATACGGGTCAAAACTTAACCTCCCTAGAGTATCCTTTGGATGAATCTTTGGGTGCCTGTTCAAAGAGCATTCATGTCAGACTACAGCCATACGATGAACAGGTAAGTGCCAGGTAAGCTCTCCTCTCTCCCTCTCTTCATAAGAGTCTTCTTAAGCCCGGTCTGGATTAGAACTTACACAGAGAGGTATTGGAGATTAAATGTCACAACTCTTTTTATTTCTTTAGGTTGAGTCGATGAGGATTTAGGTGTCATCTCGTCTTTGAAATGAACCTCTATCGAGCTTTCTTTCAAAGAATGGCAGCTGTTGATACTCGATTTTTAATCATATTTTCTCTTTAAAAAATAAAAAATTCATAAAAATTCATAAAATTAAAAAATCAACTTTGGGGACCTTAACCAAGTTTAGACAACCAATTTTGATAAAAAAAATGATTTTTCATATTTTCAGCATTTTTTAGTATTTTATTTTCGAAACTTCATAGAAAATAAAAAAAAGAAAATAGAAAAAATCAACTTTGAAAGCCGTGGCCAACCCTAGGGAAACATTTTTGAACAAAAAATAATTTTTTATATTTTTTATATTTTTTAATATTTTTTGAAAAATATAAAAATACTTAAAAATTGGGGGAAAATAACATTTGATGCCAAAAAAATACATAAAAATAATCAATATTTTTTTATTTTAAATCCCTTTTCATGTTGGTCATCGCAAATATGAAAAATCCAATTCGGAGCCATGTATTCCTTCACGAGCAAAATCTCAAATCGGGCCTAAAAAAATCCAATTTGAGTCAATTTATTTTCATTTTTCACTTTTAGAAGTTGTGACATTGTTCTCTAATAGTGTAAATTTTCATCTTTGCCCAATTATACCCAGAATGACTCAATTTTGCAAAAGGACTTTAATTAAATTTTACATTATTTTCAGCTGCAAGAAATGAGCTTAAATTTGACAAGCGATTGAACTAGACATGCAGTGAATTTCGACCAAGCATAGGGGAGGTGTATTAAAAATTGTAAGGATATTTGGACTTAATGAAATATTTCTCTAGAAACTGAATTGCTAATACTTAAAATCTCAAGGACTATAGTGCAAATACCTAATACTTAAGGGATTATTTTGTAAATAACAAAGAGAAGAGTTAATGGGGAAATTAGAATAGAAAAGGGAAGATGGAGAAAAAAAGATAGAGAATAGAAGATGAAGAAGAGAAGATGGAAATAGAGAAGGGAAGATGAGATAAAGAAGAGTTAGTGGAAAAATTAGAATAAAAGATAAATGAGTAGGTTACAAAAAGAGGAAGAAGTGAACTTGGAAGGGGAGATATTTGGGGAGAGAAAATTTTGGATGATTGAGAGAGTTTTGAGAGATTGAAGAGAAATTAAACAGAAAGAAAAAATAAAATAAAAAAGAGAGAATTCTCTTCTAAAAGAAAATCTTAAAGATGGTGGGAATTTAAAGTTAAGTGTTACCATTACCAATTTCTTCAACAATCAACACAAGTCACAAGTTGATCTCCGTCGTTTGAGCTGCAATTTTGATCCATAAAGTGATACGATATCCAAATTTGGCAATTAAATCCATCAAATCAGGTAACGATCCTAACCATTAAAATCTTCTAGAATTTCGTCGCCTAATTGGATTGATTTGAATTTTGATTGTGCCATGTCGTATTCATATGTCTTTGTATCCACATGTCGTACTCCTATTGCAATTTTCTGCATTTGCCGCTTAATAGATCCGAACCCCAAATTACGGTAGGCTCTTTCCCCTTACTTGGTAGTGTAAAGATCTCTAGTACTTTACTTTTTTGCAATTTAATTTCTGCTCCGTCAAACCCTAGAATGGGAAGACTGACCACCCATTTGAGGTTCATCATTTACTATCCTTTACTTTCTGCAATTTAATTTCTGCACCATTAAACCCCAAAAAGGGGAGGCCGAGCCAAGGCCGAGCCACCCATTGGAGGTTCTTCATTTAATGCCTTTTACTTCTTGCAAATTAATTTCCGTACCATCAATGGGAAAGCTGACTCACCAATTGGAGGTTCTTTATTTACTCAATCACTTCTTGTAATTTAATTTCCGTACCATCAAACCTCAGAATGGAAAGGCCAAGCCACCCATTGGAGGTCCTTTATTTACTATCCTTCACTTTCTGCAATTTAATTTATGCACCATCAAACCCCATAAAGGGAAGGACGAGCCACCCATTGGAGGTTCTTTATTTACTACCATTTACTTCCTGCAATTTAATTTCCATACTATCAAACCCCAAAATGGGTAGGCTGAGCCACCCATTGGAGGTACTTTATTTACTTCTGTTTACTTTCTGTAGTTTAATTTATGCATCATCAAACCCTAGAATAAGTAGGCGAAGCCACCTACTGGAGGTCGTAACACTGCATAGAAGTCATTAGCTCACTCCCTCTTTCAGCTTTAAAGAATTTTTAATGCTTTGAAAATACCAAAAAAATGTCATTCACATGCATTCCATCTAAAAAGTGAAAATACAAAAAGAGAACATCCCACTAGAGTCTTAGGAGTAAACCAAGTCTGAGTTGCCAAAATTAGGATATCCATGGAATTAAGGTACCGAAAGGGCATTAGTTTTAATTAACTTGTGTAACCAAGTCCCCGAACTCATAATCTCTAGTTCGTAGAAGTAATTTAGTTCTCTCGTTAATTTACTTAGGTTTCTAATCAACCTACAAAAAATGATTAATGGTGACTCCAAATTCTAAAATCATTCGAACAAAAACCAAATTTGCGATTCGGTAGGGTTTTGGAGGGTCCGTATTAGGTTAGTCAATTTAATTAACCTGATAATCCGTTAACCTGGGAATTTTTCTACCGATCGAAAATTTTTAGGGTTGCGACAATAAGTAATACTATCATGCTCTCTTCCTAATGACCACATGGCACCACACACCGTACCTTGTGATAGTCAAAGAGATGTGACACCCACGACATTCGTTGACCAACATTTATAAACCTCGAGTTCTCGCAACAGAAATGAAATAAAACCCCATACATGCATACAAACGTGATAGAAAAGAGAGACGCAAGAACAACAGAAACCAAACGATTCCATTCAGCACAAACATTAGGTTACAACCCTTAAGGCAGCAACAAACAGGCGACCTACGCCAAAAACATACAGGACACGAGGCTAAGGGTCAACAGAACTTTGGCTTTACTCCCTAAATGGCAGCAACTTCTCTTGATTCTACAATGCCATAGAGGGACATTCATCCTTATGGTCGGGAATCTAAAAGGGTAATGAGCTACACAAGTAAGATAAAACTCAGTAAGCACTCCCCTAAGCCTCATACAGGACCTCACATACTCTCAAGGGTAAGCTCTAGCATGCATCCTAAGTGTTCACATACAGGCTAATAACAGGAGGTACACAACCAATAGGCATTTTAGAATCAGTAAGCATACGAGCATGTCAACAAGATTCAATAAGAATAAACTTCATATGCACATGCATGCCATGCTCCAACTTCAATTGATTCAGTAGTGCATTTCAGTTAACATGGCTCATTCAGCTCGTGCTTCAACCCATAAGGCTTCGAGTCAAGACTTAGGTTGGTACAACACCGTTTGCCCATGTACTAGCAAGTACGCCTCTTACGCGTACAAGATCCAAGTACATTGCCTCTCCCGGTACCTCAAGCCGTATGGCTTCGGATCCAAGACTCAAGTTAGCACCCTCATCACTTTAGTTACACCGTGTCGCGCATGTCTGGGTGCATCGGAATTATCTTGCCGTTTTCCCCTCATTAGGGCTTACTCTCCAACTGTCTTATCTCTCCAATTCCCCACGTGAACACGCATTAGGGCTACCCTCCACAGTTTATGAACTTTGCCTAACTCATGAATCCCATGTCAGCATGCTATGCGCCATGCACCATGTAAAAATGATCAATCGACACCCTTGGCCATTCTATATCTCATATAACGGATGAGCAGGAATATGATCCAGAAATCTCAACATTCTTTCATGTGCATAGTCTGCCAGAAATCTCATGACACACGAGAATGCCAATGCATGACCATGCAAGCATGCATTCCATGTAATTGCCAGCGTGATATACAAGGCATCAAACTTGTCTTATCCATTCACAACTCAAGCAAGTCAGTTTTGCGCATGCGCGGACCAAACAACGCAACACGCATCCGAACAGTTAAGGTAAACAGGCGATCCATGTAACTTCTCAATATAAACATAAACGACATCAACGATAAGTAGATCAGGCAGTTAATTTGCATACACATTCGGCCAACGATCCCTACGGTACCCTATAAAGTTTATGCCAATCACTTTATCAAATACTTGTGACTTGGCTAACTTTCCTGAACATCCACTTTGATCCTAGACATAATCAATTAACCCTCAACATGCTCATATGGTCCTCTCATTTAGGCAAAACAACTTAGGACCCACATAACCATTCACAATTATTTAATCTAGCATATAAACAAAGCTTAGGGTTGCGATTAATGTCATTTATCACCTAATAAGCTTGTACTCAATCTAGGCACCTTGATTCATGACATAGGTCATCTCGGATCTAACATTCAACTCTCTAAACAATAGGAACACCACATCACAGCCCTAATACGCACTTAACAGCCCTTGAATAGCCCACATTTATCCTCAAATCAGTCCATTTAGCTCACTAGATTCAAAGCCTAACCAAACTCTAATCTCGTTTCTCACTATATCGCAACATAAGGTTCCAATTTAGCCTCGAGTCATTCCATACACTATGACACAGCCAACAATCATTGAAAAAGCACAAGCAAACAGTCCACTCAATCACCAAATTGATCCGGTAATCCGCTCAACTTCAAGCCTCATGCAAACCCCAAACTATTTCAAGCTAAACATGCAACCTATAATCGAGAAACTTACTAAGCCTTGGTCAAGATTTCGGAGTAGGCTTACTTGTTTACGATGAGAAAACGAGCGAGAGATGGCCAAGCAAGGGGCGACAATAATTCACGGGCGGCGGCAGTCCACGGTAGCCGAGAGAGAAGAGAGATGGAACCGGGCGAGCAATAAGCGAAAGGGGAGAGTATGAGGCCGAGAGTGAGGAGAGAACGAAGTGGAGATAGTGGTGGTCGACGGCGGCTCAGAGACGGTGGCGGCGATTGACAGCGATCAACAAAGCGAGAGAGAGACAAGAGAGAGCAAGTGAGTGAGTAAGAGAGAGGAGGAGAAGGGTGGCCGACTAAAATAAGGAGAGAGAGGGAGAAGAAGGAAGGAAAGGTTTTCTCCAATTTTCAAAAGTGAGTTGACATCTATCTTGGGAAGAAGGAGGATGTGATGTGGTGTCTTGAAAAAAGAAAAAGTATCATAAACATTAATTTAGAAAGGACAAAAGTTAAAGATGACGGCCTTGGAAAAGCAAATTATCATATACATTAATAAGGAAAAGAACAAAGGGAATGATGAGTTGTAAAAATGTGGGATGGGGTGACCTTTTCCCAAAAAGTAATGATGTGATATGAAAAATATAAAATTTGACTATTGCAAGATAGATTTGATAGATGGGATCTTGGCTTGACATATTTCCTCGAAAAGCATGCCATCGGGACTTCATGAAATTTTGACGCGACGACATAAAATACGAGACTAACCAGGCCCAAAAATCTAACCACTTTAAAAACGTTATACCCATAATCTAGGGAGTCTAACGCAAGATATGGGCAAAACGGTGATTTTTTACTTTTGCCTTTCTCGCGATACTCCGGAGCGATTATGCCAACTTTAAATCCTTCAAAACAATGTCCAAAGCTTAATTGCAATATCCTCAAAAATTCAAATGTCTAAATTTGGAATTCATTTCTTGGCTAAATCCATTGAACAGCGACTCTAGTGAATGCTCAAGCCAATGGCCGATTTGTTAGGAGATACGCATATCAACTGATCAAGTCCACATATTTCGAAATTCTAGATAGCCTTTCCCCATTCGGTTGGCTATCTTGGAGTAGCTAGTTCCAAGTGAGACTTGAGTAGAATGCTCCAGTGAAATATATCCATTCAGTTTATAAATTCTGAAAATGGGTCAAAATTTAGAATGTCACAAACTCTGTTTGTTGTAATCAGAAAAACTATAACATGAAGAAGGTAATAATATTATTTGGTACCAATCAAACCAATGGATAATCTTTTTCAAATAAATATTACAAACAAATAAACTTGCTAAATTTTGTAAAATCAGAAAAGAAATTAAACAAGAGGTGAGATACACCTAATCGAATCTCTTTAAGGCGATTAATTCATGCCAATGATGCTAAGCATTTTCATGAACTATGCCTTCCACAATATAACACCTCGAACTTACTTGTATCAGTACTATAAAAACAAGACTTTGTCGAACATTTCTTGAAACCAGCACACTTAGAGGACAACTATGAGAGAACTAGAGGAATGCACTTGAAGTTATGAGTTTTCCGTTGTGATCCTGAACTACGAAAATATGTCTATTTATAAATCGAAAAAACATCGGTTACGCCGACATTAATCCATGTCTGTTATGTCGACATAAGTGCACATCGGTTATGATCTCATTAAACCATGTCAATTACATATACATAAATGCATGTCGGTTACACTTCCATTAAGCCATGTTGATTACTCAAATATAAATTTAGCCATTAACCTATCAATTACAACAATCGTCTACATAATGGCTCAACAAAATTAAGACTCGAGGAATTCCAAGTGTACTTGTGGAAATACAATGCATTAAGATAGGTAGCCTTCACTTTGAACATTTTTTTAGTGAAAGTCTATCAGATATACTTAACCAGTTGGTGAACTTAGTCTTGAACTACTAATTGTTGGTGTAAGCCTAAACAATAGACCTCACATAGAGTATCTCCAAGTCAAAATTGGTTCTTGGTTGTATTCAATCTTTCGGCCCTAAACCTCTCAAGATTCGTGCGTACTTTAGAAAATCTAGCATTTAAAGATTTTCATAGAGTCGGCCAGCTCCACAAATATAAGCGTATTCATATTAAAGGTATCCTACCATACCTTACTAGGATATTAAAATCCAAGCTATATGAATCATTAAACGCATAGCGTACCCTTAAAATGCTGTAAGAACCACTATTGCATCATAAGAATGGGAGATAATGCTCACTCTAGAACTTCTGAAATTTACGTTGTCCTATTGAACCTATTCTATGGGATTTCCAATCACATAGGTTAGGCTTTCACCTCAGAAATTCTTTATCGGGTCAAGGCTTTTAACCCCATTTCTTTTGATGTGTAGTTTATTTGCTCTCTCGACAAACATTTTGTCAGTAGATTAGTAATATTTTCCTTTAACTTCACAAAGTTTAAAGAAATTATTCCATGTGAGAGCAATTGCTTTACAGTATTATTTCTACGATGAATGTACCTAGACTTACCATTATATATCACATTATGTGCTCTTGTAATAGCTGCTTGATTGCCACAATGAATGCATATTACAGGCACATGTGTTTACCACAACGAAATATCATTTAAAAATTATCGAAGCCACTCTGTTTCTTCAGCAGCTTTATCAAAAGTAATAACTCTAATTTCATCGTGAAGCATCTTATTAGAGTTTGCTTCAAGGATTTTTATGATACTGCAGCACCTCCTAGGGTGAACATATACCCATTAGTCGATTTCGATTCATTAGAATCCGAAATTCAATTAGCATTACTATAGTCTTTCAACATATCTGGATATTGACTATATTGTAGACTATAGTTTTTGGTATTTTTCAAATACCATAATAATCTCAACAAAGCATTTCAATGCTCGTGATCAAGATTGCTTGTATATCTGTTTAGTTTTCCTACTGAATATGCAATATCCAGTCTAGCACAATTCATGATGTACATGAGACTGCCGACTACTTAAGAATATTCTAACTGTCTAATACTGCTTTTAATACTTTTCCTTAAAGTTAAGTGTGGTAGAAAATGTTTGTTTGCATCTTTAATGCCGAATCCTTTAAATCTCTCAATTACCTTTTCAATGTAATGAGATTGTGTTAAATCTAAACCATTAGAATTTCTGAGAATTTAAATGTCGAGTATATCATCCGCAACACCTAAATCTTTCATCTCAAAGTTCTTCTTGAGAATATTCTTAGTAATTCTGATAACCTCGGTTACAACTCCAAGAATAAGCAAGTCATCGACATATAGACAAATAAGTACACATTCAAGGGACGTAGATTTGGTGCATAGACATTTGTCACATTCATTGATTTTATACCCATTTTGGATCATTACGTGGTCAAACTTTTCATGCCATTGTTTAAGAGCTTGTTTGAGTCTATACAATGATTTGAAAAGTCTATAAACTATGTGCTCTTGTCCTTTGACCTTAAATCATTTGGATTGTTCCATATAAATCTCATCGTCGATTTCATCATTTAAGAATGCAGTTTTCACATCCATCTGTCATACCTGTAAATTGTATAGCGAAGCTATAACAATTAACATCCTAACCGATATTTGTTACTGGTGAATGAGTATCAAGATAGTCTAGACCCTCTTTTTATCTAAACCCTTTGACAACAAGCCGTGGTTTATACTTATCAATGGAACCATCAACTTTATACTTCTTCTTGAATATCCATTTGCATCTAATTGGTTTACTTCTAGATAGAAAATTAACCAATTTTCAAGTATAATTACTTAGAATAGAATCAATTTAATTATCAATAGCTTCTTTCCAGAAAGGAGCATCTAGAGATTATATCGTCTCTTTAAACATTTGAGGCTCACCTTCTAACATATACGTTAAAAAGTCAGGTCCAAAAGATTTTGTAATCCGTGACCTCTTGCTCCTTCGAAGCTTAGCATCCTCAGCCTCAACTTCGTCATTGTTGACCTCTAAATTTCTGAATCTCTTTTGAGAAGGTTCACCTTGATTTCTTTTCACAAAATATATATCTTCAAAGAATTAAATATCCCATGATTCTAGGATTGTACTGGCATAGATTTCTACATTTTGAAATTTGTATGCACTGCTATTTTGAGTATAACCGATGAATATACAATCCACTGTTTTAAGTCTTAACCGAGTTTGTTTAGGAGGAAGAATCGCTACCTTGGCAATGCACCCCCCATATTTTTAAAAAATTATAGGATAGTAACATTCCATTTCACAGCTCATATGGAATCTTACCCTTTTTTATGGGGTATTTTATTAAGAATATAGTTCACAGTTAGAACTGTCCCCCCTTCCTAAGTTTTAAGGTAAATCAAAACTTAAGAGCATGGCATTAGCCATCTTTTTTGGAGTTCTGTTATTTTATTCAGCAATTTCATTTTGCTACGGAGTATAAGATGCAGTTGTTTGGAAAAATATTTCTAAATTTACACACAACTCCTTTAAATTGGAAGAACTATATTATCCTTTTTTGTCAAACCTAAGTACTTTAATTCTCTATTAAGTTAGTTCTCAACCTCATTTTTATACTTGATAAACATGCTTGTAGCCTCATCTTTGCTAGTTAACAGATAAACATAGCAAAATCGAGTACAATCATCCACAAAAGTGATAAAATACTTCTTTCCACCTTTTCTTCCTAAAAACTTTAAATTACATAGATTACTATGGATTAGTTGTAGACATTCACTCATTCTTTCAATAGAATTAAAAAATTACTTAGCAAATATTGCTTTAACACAAGTTTCGCATTTGTAACGGGCATCCAACTCAAACTTTGGAATTAGCCCCAAGTTTGTTATCTTCTTCATTCTATCGTAGTTTACATATGCTAATATACCATACCATAGATAAAGATACACAACAATATAAACTGAAGACTTTTTTTTATTAATAATTGTTTGGTACAAGAATTTTGAGTTTACATCAATAACGGCCACATTGGCTTTGAACAGGTCATTACTCAAGTACCATTTCCTCACATATTCCTTCTTTAGAAAATATAAACTCGTTGGATTTAAATACAATTTTGAAACCCTTCTTGATAAGTATGAGGTCAGAAATAAAATTTTTCCGAATCTCTGATCCATGTAGCACATTTAGCATGGCAATCTCCTTGCCAAAGGTAAACTTTAAGATCATCTTTCCTCTCCTTATAGTTTTTGCTGATGTAGAATTAGCCATATAAAGTAACTTATCTTCCTCAGCCTTCTCATATGATGAGAATAGGTATTTATCCACACAAATGAGAATTTTAGCATCTGTATTCGATCACCAGTTGGTTTTGTTTGACACAAAGGATACCTTAGACACCACCACAACAGTCAGTCTCTCGTTATCTTCTTGTTCCGCCAGATTAAGCTTTTTGGCTACACAAACGGCCTTTTCTCTGTTCGGATATTTCTTACAATCTTTAGCAAAATGGCTTAGCTTATTATGAATAAAACATATCCCTTGAAATTTTTGGGATTGTACATTCTATTTGCCTTGTCCTTGAAAAGACTTTGTTCTTTTTCCCCAACTGCTTGGAATTAAAAGACTCAACAATGTTAACCTTCAATTCAACAGAAGGGTTTGCATTCTTCCTGTTGTCCTCCTCGATTCTGAGGTACAGAATGAGATCTTCAAAACTCATCTCTTTTTGTTTGTACTTTAAATAATTTTTTAAGTTTAACTAGCCTAGATGTAGCTTCTCAATAACAACCGCCACTTGGAATGATTTACTAAGTGACATTATCTTAACAAAGATGTCATTCAGAATTATTTGCAATTCCTAAACATGACTCATAACAAATTTAGAATCTATCATCTTGATATCCAAGAATTTGGCAACCACGAATTTCTTTGTGTCTACATCCTCAGTCTTGTTTTTTTTTTTCCAAGAACTCTCATAATTGTTTGGCAATTTCAATGTTACAATAAATGTTATAAAGGGAATCTACCAAATAATTAAGGATATAATTTTGACATAGGAAGTCTCCATATTTCTAAGCCTGCAACGCCCTAACCATCTTAACATCTTACTCATTTTATTAATTATCGAGTACCTTTGACAAGTACTTGACCATATTCAGCGTGGTCAGATAGAATAAAAATTTCTTCTGCCATTGCTTGAAGCCCACATCGAAAATTTTCTGCGATTTCTCATTTGGTGTATGAGATGGTATCATCAAGGAAGCCAAAGCTTGTTGATAGATACTCACACCATCATAGGTGGTCTTGGCATGAAGGCTCGTAGCATTTGCTACCATCGATCCACCCCTTGATGGGTGATGATTCCATCGGACATAGTCTCTTGACCAAAGGAATGTTTCCAGAATTATCGAGTACTTGATTGTTATCATTCATCACGATTTTTTGATAAGCCCAAACAAACAGTGAGTATAAAACTAATCGCCATAAGATTGTTGGAATAAGAAGAGCACACGTTAACGTATCGGGAGAAATATGTAACACTATTTGTTGTAATAAAAAAATAATAACATGGAGAAGGCGATAATAGTATTTGATACAAATCAAGCCAATGTACAATCATTTTCAAATAAATATTACAAACAAATAAACTTGCTAAATTTTATAAAATCGAAAAAGAAATTAAATAAGAGGTGAGGTATGCCTAACTGAATTTCCTTAAGGTGATTACTTCCTGTCAATGGTGCTAAGCATCTTCACGAATTATGCCTTTCAAGATATAATACCTCGAACCTATTTGTATCAATACCATACGAATAGGACTCTATTGAATACTTCTCAAAACCGGCACACTTGGAGGATGATTATGAGAGATCTAGAAGAATGCACTTAGAGTTGTGAGTTTTTTGTTATGATTCTGAACTACGAAAATACGTCTATTCATAGACCGAAAATCGATCGGTTATGCAGAAATTGATTCATGTCGGTTATGCCGAAATAAGTGCATGTCGATTACGATTTCATTAAACCATGTTATGCAGACATAAAATGAACGTCTGCTACACTTCCATTAAACTATGTCGGTTACATAAACATAAATTGAGCCATTAACCATCAATTATAACAGTCTCCTACAAAACTTTAATCGTATGACATAACGAGATAGAAGATAAAGATTTTTCATCCAATTCTTCCCAAGTTTTATCTGATGTACTTTCTAGTTTCTTCCTTTCCCAAACACAATTTTCTTCAAACCCTGCTAAGTAAGAACAACCAACATACAGACCTACCATAGATTGAAATTGCCGCTCCCATCAAACTTCTCAATATCAATTTTCATTATTGGACTTCAAGTTATAGATAGAAGATCAAGATACTCTATGGTTACTCTATGGCTTTGATGGAAAATTGTTATGACCTATATGGAAACAATAACAAAATTAACACCTGAACACATATATTTACATGAAAACCCTTGCAAAAATCACGGGGAGAGGAGAAACAATATCTACCATGAAAAATAAAGAATCATAAAAGATGGCTCTCAAAACTAAAGATTTCTTTTTTGTACTGCTCCCAAGCCCAAATGTTGGCCCAAGCGCATAAAGAATTTATGACATACTTAGAGAATGTGTTATAAACCCAATGTAGCGAGCTTTTTTTTAGTGTGCTTGAATACAACTTGGTTACTTAAATATCCATTTGTTGATTCGTCACATTATTTTATAAGTCCATCTTTGTATTTTATTATCATCTCTGCCTAAAGGAGAATCTCATGAATAATTAATCATAAAATTTCATTTTGTTAATAATCATGTTGCAAAAACGAGTTTACAATTAAAAATAGGTGAAGCACAAAAAAAATGATAGGCCGATGACTGGTTTTATTGGACTTAATTCCCTAAAAAAGTCCAAACTTTAAACCAAATCTTAAATATACTCAAAATATTTTGTTTTTGTCGTGAAAAAAGCCCTCAACTTTAGGTTCAATCCCAAATATGTCTAGAGCTTTTTTTGTCTCATAAAAAATCCTAAACTTTAGGTCCAATTTTAAATCTACCCAAAATTTTTCTTTCTAAGAAAAAATCACTGATTTTTATTTTAATTGCAAATTTCCCCTTTAGCCATCTGTCCAAAAATTTTCATTAGTCATCCCTAATTTTCATATTCTAGAATGATTTTATTGTGAAGAATTTCTTTATTAGGGTGACTTTGTTATCCATGTGAAAATGCTATGTCGGTCTGTATATATTATCCTAGCACTTTTCTGATGTGGGTTTTTTATCGACATGAAAATGCTATGTTGGGATTGGACCAAAAGCAAGATTTGATAATACATTGAAATTTGTGATTTTTCTTAGATAAAACATATTCAAAGGTGGATTTGATATTGTATCTAAAGTTCGTGATTTTTTTTAGACAAAAAAATGGTAAATTTGGTGCAGGATCAAAAGTTAGGGGTTTTAGGAAATTAGGTCCATCATGTATGATGAATAATATTTGGGCTTGAAACATTTGAACTTGCTCATAAACTAAACATTCATTACCACTAGTTACATGGGAGGAGCCATCGATTGCTTTCACTTGTGACCTTCAACCTCCTTGACACCTTAATATCATGGAACTCCCCCCTCACTTCTTCTCTTCTACATAAATCAACTAGCTAAAAAAGATGCATGTATTAACCAGGCAACCATATTGTTTTGCGAGAATTTTGCAGCTTAGTGTTACATGTCACTAACATACCTTGCCTTAATAAGGTATTGTGTGAGTAAATTCTGACTTGATGAACCATTCAAGAACTAAAGCAACTAGAAAAGGCATCATGTGGGTATGCAGTTTCTCATCAATTAAATTAATTCACACTCTCAACACGATGACCATGTTTTGTCTTAGGAACACTAAATCTATAGAAAGTTTCATTTTCTAAAACGTTAGTTACATAGTTCATGAAGATTTAATGAGTATAGTGAATGTAGTATTTCCTTTATTTAATTACTTAACAAATATACCAGGGAACTAGTCCTAAACATTTTCATTATTATAAAATAGGAGATTACTTATTCTCTTTCTTTGACATCCATTATGGGGAATGTCATTCGTTGGTCCTTCACATTCACTGTATTATTGTAAGTTTCTTGCTCTGGGTTGGGATTTATGGGAAGGATCGTGGTTCGCCTATGTAGGCTATCACAGCCCTTGACCCATTATGGATAAAATGTCAAAGGGGAGTTATCATTTAGAAAAGCTGCTAAAAGTAGTTATATCCTTGAAACATGATATTATGACATTATTAAATTCTTTGGCAATAGATGTCAATTTTTAGATGTTCTTCAAACGAAGAACAATGACGGGAAGAAAACGCATAAGAGGACTTTGATTTCTCTCGCTAATGTCAAGCGAACAAACAATCTCTCGAGAATTGCAGTTATAACATCTAATATGTGGAAAAAAAAAAGGTATGTTCATTAATCGTGATATACTTCTCCGATCAATGATTCAAATCAGATCTTGGGTTTGTTATTTATGTGTAATCAGCCGCGTATGTAATGGGATTGAATCCCCTCATTGGAATCAGAGTCTATTTTATTGTTTCCTTATCGTTATGAGAATCAATAGTCATAATTAGTGCAAACTAGACGTCCAATCTCGTTTCTTACGTATTGAATCCTCTGCCTTGATGAATTGTTGAATTATGGTGAATTTTGTGGGATTTATGGGTAAATCGTTTATGGGGCTTTTTTGGCCTGCGATATTTTTAGCTGATTCTAGCCAAATTCAGACAACGCATGGCCCGACTTCAGACCGGTAGTGTTGGCTCACTATGGAGAACAAAATCCCTAACTTATCTCGATATTTAGCTGTCCGTCGAAGATGAATTTCGCAAAGGAATTTTGCAGTTAGGGTTTTTGCGTCCTAGTCGTTTTCACTCAATTCTGGATAAATTCCTCACCATCTTCATTGATTCTTGGATCTATGAGATCGTGTCAATGAGGTCTTTAAAACCCACAAATTATTTTGGTTTATGGCGAGTCGTCTGAGGAGAATCCAGTGGTGTTTGTCACGGTGGAAACAACGGTAATTTGGCGAGCATTTGTGAAGTGAACTTTTCATGTGCAAGGAAGAAGAAGACTATGTACAAGGAAAAAAAACTAAATTGCTTAGGGGGCGTGGTCTATAGACTTAAGGTCTACAGATCACGCATTAAACGATGGAAATGCCTTCGTGAAATTTCGATGAAATTCCACATGGAGCAGAGTACATATATGTGGAAAATAATTCATAAGTGAAAGTTAAAGGGATTGAGACCTACCAATTGAATATGTACAATGCTCACAGCATATTCCTACATGATATGTTGTATGCTCCCTATCACATCTTCTAATAATAATGTGAATATACAGTATGCTAAGCTGAGTCATATTGACCACTAATGAATGTATAGATTAGTCAAAGAAGGCTTATTGGGTAATATTGAAAAAGTTGATTTGCTTATTTGTGAGCAGTATCTAATGGGAAAAATAACTAGAAAATCATTTGAAAAAGGAATAAGTGCTAAGTTTCTTTTGCAATTTATCCATTCAGACATCTATGGTTTAATAAATATGATATTGAGGCATGAGACTATTTATTTCATCACATTTATAGATGATTATACTTGATTTGGACATGTTGTTCTGATTTCTCATAAATCCAAGACATGAGTTGTTTTGAGAAATTTATGAGCATGGTAGAAAATCAACTTGACAAAAAAAATTTTAAAATCCAATCGAAATCGAGTGTACTTATTTGATCATTTTATAGGTTTATGTGATGAAAAAAGAATAGAAAGATAGTTGAATATTCTAGTAGTTGCTCAACAAAATAGTATAGTATAGAGAAGAAACATAACCCTATTGAAAATAGTTAGGTTTGTGATAGTATAAGCTAATTTGCTAGTCACCTTTTGGGGTGATACTTTGATGATAACTGTTTGTATAATTTATTGTATGCCTTCTAAATATCCATCCTATATGAGTTGTGGACAGGTCAAAAATAAGATTTTAGTTCTTTTAGATCTTCAGGATGCATCGCCTATACATACAGGTCCTCCCACAAGTATGAGAAATTGAAACTTAGAGACAAAATAGTATCTTTATGAGATATTAAAAGCACTCGAAAAGGTATGTTTTTATAGGTGAACAAGAATGTGGGTGTGTAATTGAATTTGAATTACCAGATGTCACATTTTAATAAATGAATTATCGGAAAAAGGGCGAGATAGGTAAAGATTATTATCTGTTTGAAACCTTGGTTCGTCATAATGACATTATTGGGGCATATCATTTTAGTGAGAGCAATGTGAGAAGTAAAAAATTGGTTTCGAGTCAGTCTCAATCTCAACACTTGATGAGAAGAAGTCGTCATTATCTAATCTGAGTGTGAGTGTGATGTAACAAGTGTACAATCTCCCATATGGCGAATGAGTCACAAAAACATTCTCCGTCAACATTTTGACACGAAGAGTAAGCTTTTATGATCAGTCTATAGAATCGGCCCACAAGAAGAGAATAAGCAAAGGAATGTAAATAATGCTTTATTTTTTCCTTGATAAGGAAAAATGGATATAAGCAATGGAAGAAGAGTTGGAGTTAATGGAATCAAACCAAGTTTGGGACTTGATTGATTTTTCGAACAAACGTAGAGCCATTGAGACCAAATGAGTTCTCAAAACAAAGCACAAAGCTGATGGTAGACTGAAAAATATAAAGCTCACATTGTGGCGAAAGGATATAATCAATAAGAAGAAATTGATCATGAAGATGTATTTTCTCCCATGGTGAGATTTATCGTAATTTGCCTTATTCTACCAATAGTTACTAGTGTGGATCTTGAATTACATCAAACAAATGTAAAGGCTGCTTTTCTCAATGGAGAATTAGAAAAAAAAAAACTCATATGGAATAATCCAAAGGGTTTGTTATAGAATGTCAAGATGAAAAAGTATGTCGACTTTTAAGATCAATATATGGCCGTAACCAGTTTTTAAGACAATGATATATATATATATATTTTCGTAATGCTGTAGTGGCATTTGATTTTGTAACGATTGATAAAGATCGTTGTGTGTGTGTATATATATATCAAAGGATCCAAATATTAATTTGTGATCTTATCATTATATATTAATGATATACTAGTTGCTGAAAGCTATATGGAATTTGTCAAAGTTGATAATTGGTCATGTGCCAATTTTGTGATGAAAGATATATGTGAAACTGTATATATTCTTGGAATAAAGATTTCAAGAGATCGTGATCTTTTTCACAATAAGCTTATATAGATAAAATCCTTGAATGATTTCACATGCAAGATGATAAACCTATAGATGCTTCTATTGCAAGAGGTGAAGGATTGAGTGATAGAATATGTTATGAAACTTCATAAGAAAATAAACGAATGGAAAGTACTCCATATGCTAGTGTTGTTGGAAGTTTGATGTACAATGTGTTATGCATAAGACCTGACATTTGATATGCAGATGGAATGATTTATAGATATCAATCCAACCTAGATTAAGTACATTTGACCACTATAAAGAGAACCTTGAGGTATCTAAAGGGTACTGTCGATTTTTTTGTTGAGTCATCAAGGTAAAGATCTGCACTTTGAAGGCTATACTAATATTGATTGGGGAAGAGGTTCATACGAGATAAATTCTACCTTTGAATTTGTACTCTTACTTAACATTAGCGCCATATTATGGAGTAATAAGAAGCAAACATGTATAGCCTTATTCACAATCAAAGTCGAATTTGTGGCATTACTAGCAGTAGGACAAGAGGGTGTTTGGATTAAGAGATGTTTGAATCAATGAGATATTGATAAAAATGCTCTAGGTTCAATTATTAGTAAATTGTGATAGCCAAGCAGCAATAGTTTACATTAAGGATTTATCACATGATTAAACATATAAACATGAAGTATATTTTTGTGAAAGACATGATTGTACGAATATATTTTTGTGAAAGACATGATTGTACGAAAAGATGTAAACTTATAATATATATATCTACGTATAGAATGATAACAGATCTTATGGCGAAGTCAATTCTTAAAGATGTTTTTCTTGGTCATGTGTTGACAAATGGAATAATTCCTTATATTGAAATCTCTAAGACTATATACAAGTTGAAGTACTGGATATTTATATTTCCCAAAATTCATAGTTAATGATACTCGTTATCATTATTGATGCGAATGAGTTGGCATTATATTAAGAATTTATGTTGAATAGATGAGGTATTAGCCCACTCACAAGTATAATTACCTCTACTTATTGTATATTAGATAAAGGTAAGACAATTTTAAGCTTATTATCTAGGTAATAATTGAGAGCTCGAATTTAAAATATATATGTCGCCTTAAGAGAATGTTAAGATGAAGACATATTATTTATTATGTCCGATTGTGAAATAACCCACATATTTCGTTTTATATATCTTCAATGCTAGATATGAGTTTTGATGAATTCTATTAAGAGGGTAGATATGTGAACTCAAGTTAGATATTAGGTATGTCTGAATTATTATTTGTATGGTATTAAGTGAAAAGACATATATTCTATGGGGGAAGGAGGGAATACTGTAACACGTATTTCAAATTATGTATGCATGAGATGACCAATAAGAGATGATAAAAATTTTGATTTCAACTTTTAAACCGTGTGAGACTTTTGAGAATAAGTATTTCTCATTTAGTGTCCTCATGACTCTAACTTATTCTTAAGATTTTTAGTTAGTGTTTGCTATCTTGCCAATGGTCATGAAATTAATTCGATCTAATGAGACATAGAAAAATGAGCAAAACTGAAATTGAGAGGTTTAAGGGAAGAAAAAGGTCAATTTATTTTTGATATCACATTATATCTTTATGTTCATAAGTCGACCAATTATGATTATTTAAGCTTAATCATAATTATAAATACAATGTATATGACATGCTTAAAGAGAGAGATATGATGTAAATGTGACTAATTGATTTAGAGTACTACATATTAGATTTACTCTGAATTAATTTGCCTAATTTGAGTTGCTATATATTCTTAACAAAATCCATGACAACGGGCTCATTAGAGCTGCTATATACTTCCAACAGATATATGTCAACGAGCTCTCGTAATACGCTGTTTGCACGAATTTTTTTGTTGATATGAACATTGCATAAAAGAGAAAGTTATGGATAACCCATAATGGGTGAGTAGGAGATATTGGGATTCATGGGAAGGACTCTGGTCCACCCATGTAGGCTATCATAGCCCTTGACCCATCATGGATAAACTGCCAAAGGGCGGTTATCATTTAGAAAAACTGCTAAAGGCAATTATCTTCTTGAAACATAATAAGAGGACATCATTATGTTCTTTTGTGTTAGACTGAAAACAAGAAAACGAAAGAGAGGACTCTATCAAACGGATGGACAATCTCTTGAGGGTTGCAATAATAACATCTAATTCATGGAAAATAAGGTATGTTCGTTAATCATAATATTTCTCCGATCAGTAATTCAAGTAGGATCTTGTGCTCATTATTTTCGTGTAATCCGCTATTGCTTCCCCTCACTCTGAGCACGAGAGCACCAGTGACCACTGGCAATTCATAGAGAGAGGCTCATGAGGTCAGCAAATCCTCTCCTTCAATCCCTGGACGTTGCAATGCAGACATTTCCCCAGCTTAGCCAGGTATACGTGACAGGGTATGTCCGAAGATTAAATGATAGAGAAATGTCCGTTTTATTTCCTCGTCTTCGTTGCCCTAGAAGGGATTCATGAACGATCGTGCTCCTGGACAGACGTTGTTCTCTATTTGGCCCACGTTGTTTGATTTTGAAAAAATGACATCTTGTTCTCTCGATTAATTGGATACCTGGACCAGTCAAAATGGGTTCAAAATTTATATAATAACACGAGTATTTAAATAGATCATAACAAACTTAGCAAATTAGCATATAAAGATAACTCATTTAAGAAGTCAAAAATAAATGAGTTATAAATAGATTGATCGTGAATTCATTTACAACTCACTTAATGGACTCTACCTTTCCCTCTTCCTCATTCTCGCTAGCAGAAGACGGGCGGTATTATCGTTTTTTTTTTTTCCCCTTTCTGTGCGATTGAACTTCACGCCTCGCTCTTATACATAGTTGAGATTTTAATCTTCGGTTCAATCGATTTTCATTGCTGGAGGAAGTGATATCGTTTCCTCGGTGCGCTCTCCTCCCCTCTTTTTTATTCTAACTATTCAATTTGAATTTCTTTTGCCGAGGTTGCGGAGTGGCCTTTAGAAAAACAGCAGACGTTTGCGGAATTAAGCGTTAGTTTCTACGATTTTGTTGTCTTGCGGAGATTGACCATGCTTTCTTGCAGGAATTTTGCGGAGGAGAATAGGGAGGAGCAGGTTTGGTGTTGATAATAGGTGAACTCGGAGGAGAACGTCATCGCCCTCTCCGTCTCCTCCGGTGGGCTGCCCTCGGGCGGCTTCCCACCTACGCCCGCGCCCGCCAGGGCATCTTCAAGGACCTTGACAGCAGGCTGAAGGAGGGTGGCCTGAGTGAGCTCGAGGCTCCAGATAAGAGGCTTCTCCTCGACTGGCTCGTCAACTCTGTCGATCACAATCCCGAGCGGTTCTTCGAGCAGATCCAGTGCCGCTTCAAAGCGTAAAGGTGCGGAACACACTCAGTGCTTAAGTTTGGTAATATCGGTGTTCGGTATAGGTGAATCCTAAATATGGTGCAACGACAAGAGCAAATTTTAGTCAAATGCGTCTCCCTCATTAATAGCTCGAGCATGAAACTTTGTTTTCTCTTCTTCTTTTTCTCTCCCGGTGGGAAAATAGCGGCAGAAAAGTGACAACTGCTTTTTGGTTCATGAAACTCTGAATTTTAGACGCTTAGAAGAAAATAAAGAAAAAAATTTAAGAAAAAAATCAGATTTTTTTAAATGAAATAAAAAAATCGAGATAAAAATTTAAAATAAAAAATCATTTTTTAAAAATAATAAATAAATAAATAAATAAATAAATAAATAAATAAAATGAAAATGAAAATTATCCACAATGATTTAGTAATATAATAAAAATCATAAGAAATAAGTTTTCTTAAATTGAATTAAATATAAAAATATTTTAGTAATATGAGTTGCATCAGAAAATGCGCATAAATGGGTCATAAATGGGTTAATAGGTCAATTTACGTTGGACCATTTATAACCCAACTCAAATTTGACCCACCCATTTGACAGGTCTACCAAGTACCTATATTACCAATGGATACTTTGTAAATAAGAAGGATGAATATACTATAGCTATATGAAAAAGGAGGGATTGTGCACACGCGGGCCGAGAGAGAGAGAGAGAGAGATCGATCTTTCCAGCCACTTCAATATGCTATAGACCACCCTAGAAATGAAATTCAACCTTGGAAGAGTTGGAATGACAGTGAGACAAAGTTGAATAAAGAACCATAGAACAAAAGAATGGAGATAACACCATGGACATAGTACTCATCGCATAGAATTCATCAAATTCATCTGTAAATTTTAAGAAAATTGCCACTCTACTGAGATCACAGACAAGTTTTTTTTATTTGTCTCACAACAGCTGTTAGCACTAGTGGCTGAAAGTTAAAACTACAACATTAGCTTTGTGTAATTGAAAGTAAAATGCACAAACCAGATGCACCATGTTCTTTAAAGGGGAAGCTCCCTTTCATTATCTTTTGTGTTCATGGAGAGTATACACAGACCATGAGGAAGAAAAAAATAAGTAGCCATAAATACAAGAATACCAAGGTCAGCTTCTTCACCCACTGCTGGCCGACGAGGATTAACCCAGTATATCTGGGTTGCACACCATACACAGTACAGGCTTGCGACAATCCCCATAAGTATCAGAGATTGATAGGATCTCTTTCTGATGGACTTAACGGACTTCACTCTGCAAAGCAATCACATTTAAGCAACAAGAACCAATAAGTGTCCACAATCATGCTACAAGAAAACTAAGTGAAATGGATCTTGGTGGGAATAGAACCTGTTGATGTAAATAAAACCACAAATTAGGCAAATGCATAAGAAACCAACTACAACAACAGCATCAGGGTTGACAGGTGCACGGTTTTTCCACCAACCAGTGCCCAATATCCAAGTATACATAGATGAATGGCCATTTTCCTGCAAAGTGGAGAAATTTTACTTCACAAGGCTGGAGATTCAAGTAAGAGTGCAGCATCTAGAGGAACACACACATAACAATGAACAATCCACTTAAGGTTTCTAATCAATTTGATGATTTGAAATCCACCATCAACCATGAATAAGTGCAACATTTCTCATATTCTAAGAAGTGTTCTCATTCTTCTTTCGAACTGAGCCTTCATCATACACCTAATGCCAAAAATGAATATCTTGGTTTTAATATAATCTGTTCATACAGAGTCAACTCACCCAAAAATGTATCAAGTTTTAGGGCTTAAAATGCCAGGTTTATGAGCCCATCATGGATTAATATGTATGTATGTATGTATGTATAAAAATGCTTGCAAAACTACTACTGAAATGATTGACATGGCATTAATCTTGTGCAGAATGAAACCTTATGGAACAACAAGAAACTCAATTCACATTTACATGGTCAGCACCATTTGAAAGAAATCAAATAGCTTCCGCAACATCAATGAGAAGGGAAACATGCAATTTAGCTCTAAGTTCTTGTAAGCATGATATTCTACAAATTACATGGTAAAGCAGCTTAAAGTTGCATATAACTCCAATATCATCTCCACAGAGTAGCATATATAAAGTGGACGTTGTATTGACTTTAAACATGCTCGATAACAACTCGGGGCAAAATCAATACCTCAAACAAATGGTCTAGGAAAAAATGGGATAAAGAACCGGCAGCTACCAACTGCAGACATTGCCTTCTAGTAAGGGGAACCTGCACGAAATCATTCCAAGTCTGAGGATTATTAAGGAGCAAATCAAGGGCACTATTATGATCACCGAACGGCTGTACACTATTGTTGGACTAACAAGACCACCTTGGCACTTGACAAGATTAAAACTTTATGAAGCCACTGACATTTTAACCTTGATCTTACTAAACTCGACTCATCATGATATTAACAACCAAGAGACTGCTCTTTCCCTGTTTGCCAAAATTGCGCCCCCAAACCCATAGAATAACACAAACCCCTCAACAAATCAAACAATCCATCTTTCTTCACCACTCTTCTACATGAACCAAGCGATTAAAACTCTGGAGAAAACGCACCCCAGAATCAAGAACGCCCTTTTGGAGCAAAACCTTGGAGACCCAAGAATAGAGGAGCGAGAAAGGCAAGCCCAGGATCAGCACGTAGTAGAACGGGTCGTGGATGGCGTCGGCCAGGAGGGAGCCGAGGGGGCCGGCGAAGCCGAAGCCGGGGAGGTCGGAGAGGGTGGAGCCGAGCCACTCGGAGAAGGAGCCGATGTCGGGACCGAAGAAGGCGTTGAGGGTGTAGGCGAGGGTGTGGTGGGGACCGAATCTGCCGTTGGAGAGGGACGTGAGGGCGAGCCCTGAGCCCATGGCGTACATCAGGTGAGGCCCCGGGCCTGGCATTTTCACCCACAGAGGGGGAGAGAGAGAGAGAGTGAAACTTGCAGGATTTTGAGCTGACCCGACACGAAGTCGAGTCGTGCAGATCACAAGATTTTACGATGCACCGCGGAGCAGCTGATCTTGATCACCAGTTTGGTCTTTCTAAGCATATCCTCCTATGCTCGCTTGGAAGTTACCGAATAGCCCCTTCCTCGTCACTCACTCGCAGGTGAAAATTATCTCCCGCGATCCCTGTTTCAGTTACGCTACAACGTAACCTTTCGTCTCTCTCTCTCTCGATCGACATCACCAAAAAGGAGTACAGCTGAGAGGTCTCACCCACCAGAGAGAGAGAGAGAGAGAGAGAGAGAGAGAGAGAGAGAGAGAAGCCATGGAAGAAGTGGAATCGCCTGCTTCGTCGAGGCGCAACAAGGAAGCGGATCCGATGATCGAAGAAGGATCATCTCCACCCCACCACACCTCCCTCTGCTGCAACCACTGCTTCGGCTTTTGCCGCCCGGGCCGCCCCCGGCAGCCCTCCTCGTCGAGCTTCTGGGAGCGGATCGGCTCGTCGCACTTCGACCGCCGGTGGTGGGCCCCGGGGCTCAGGGTCCTGAAGAAGCTCCGGGAGTGGTCGGAGATCGTCGCGGGCCCGAGGTGGAAGACCTTCATCCGGCGGTTCAGCCGGAGCCGGAGCATCACCGCAGCCGGAGTTGCCCACGACCCAAACAGGCACGGCAAGTTCAACTACGATCCCATGAGTTACGCCCTCAACTTCGACGAGGGGCCGGGGCACGATCCTCACCTCGACGACGAAGACCACTTCCGCCGGTATCGGAACTTCTCCGTCGTCCGGCACTCGTGGGCTCCCGGCGGCGGGAACTCCGCAGCGGAGGACGTGGCCGGGAAGGGTGAGGATGCGATGGCGACCGCGGTTGCATGACAGGGTCGTGGGGACTTGGACTCTGTGACGTCACTTGGCGACTTCGTATTTGTACCTCCGTGGATTGTAAAAGCATCGTCGTTTTTGAGTGGGTTTGTGTTGTCGTTTTTGGTTCCAATAAGCTGCGTCGTTCATGCTTTGATTGGAAACAATTCCGTCCGCTAATTTCTTAATTTGTTCCTTCTAGCGTTAAGCAAATAGGGAGAATTTTTCAAATAAAAAATTGAAAAAATATATAAAAATTCTTAAAATTGTCTTATTTATTTATATTTTTCCTTCTTCTTTTTTCCAGTTTGGTTTGATTTATCTAATCGACGAATTGGCCACCCAATCACACCCGATAACTCGAAACTTCCAAAGGTTGAATTCTAATTGCATCCACGCAATCGCATAAGCATGGATATAGAAATACGACAAAGCGTTTTCTGGATTATATGCACGAAACGATCCCTTGAACATAACATTCGGGCAAGTAGACACTAGATAGCCGATAGTGACTTGATGATGCATACAGCAGACGTTAAGTTGGGGACTTTCTCCTGTTCACTGATCTTATGCTGAGCAACACATCCCCCACAATCCATGGGAAGCTCAAGAAATTGAAGCTTCGGCGAACGTAGGACGGATGGTACGCCACGTGATACCATGCCGAGGCCAGGCGCTCCGTCTCGTTGGCCTTGCACCCACTCTCGAACCATCCTCTGGCCTCTTTGTGCAGGCTCTTCACCGACAGCGAGATCCGGTCCTTCATATCCCCGTATTTCCTATTGTCCCTCTGCAGATACACGGCGCGGCTTCGCAGATTGCCGGTCAAGATTTCGTCCTCACTTTCCGCCCCGTAGAAATGCATCAGCGCACTCAGTTTCTCTATGTACTTGTCCCTGTGAGCGACTGCTGTGTCGACGAATGCCTCGTAACCGTCAACTTCCAGATCACAATCATAGTACTCTCGAGCGATTTCCTCCGACCAGACGACTTTCGACTTCTCCAGCAATGACTCCCGCGTCGCACGATACAGCTTTCCAAGCACACCGGCAGATGTGTACATTGGTTTGTCTACTCTCTCCATGAAATCTGGAAACTCTCTTGGCTTCAAAACCCTCGGCATCTCAGCCGGTGCACCAGTCTTTGCAAAGTCCACAGCCATAGAGTGAAGAGTCGCCAACTGTAGACACTTTTCACTCCGGGCCTTTTCTGGCTCGCAGTCAGCATGAACCAAATGTGCAGTTGAGATGGCACCCAGTGTGTCGTTGATCATGTAGTCCACGAAAAATTTATGAATTTCCTGAGAAATATTTGGTGCTGTTAAAGAAAGGATACTACAACCCTATGACAAAACAAAGTTTTGAGACACTCACCTCCAGTGTCACTTCATGATCCGTTATGCGTGGTCTCCTCCCAGTATAATCCATCGGAGTATCAGTTCGCATCGGGATGATATCTTCATCCCAACTAATAAAGAAGAGGTCTCCATCCAGATCGCCACCAGAGCACTCGTCAGGATGAGGCCTGTCAAAACACGTGATAAACCCATTTTAACATGCGTGGTGAGCAAAGTTGCAATTATCGGACACGGAAGAGTAAAACACAGATATGCAGCAACTCAGACCTTTCTCCTTTTCGAGGGAAGACAATGCAATCCATCAAGCCCGTTTCTTCTAATTCCACCTCAAACACAGCCTTGAGGACTCTGATATCCCCAGGGTGAAGGCAAGGGTTTTTAGTGACAACTACCTTCCCTATAACTGCTGCTGTTGTCTCATCGACCTTCCGGAAAAATCTTTGCTCCCCACTTTCTAGCTCTGCTTTTGTCATGGTCACTCGGACATAAACTTGGCCATAGTCAAGTATTCCGGCCTCATCCAAACAACCGAGCAAGATCCGACCCTTTGGAACATGAATGCGGCACCTGCTCTTCAATTCAGACAGCTGAATCTCGTGATGCGCTTGAAGCATCATCAGAAGGTAAGGATCTGCAGTTGGTTCATATCCAGCGACTAGCATTTTCGATATAATGTTTCTGCGGTCTGCACCGCTCAAACTCTCCAACGCAGTTAAAGCAGCCTCCCTGTCAGTTAACATTTTCTTGAGAATAAGCAACTGTTTCTGTTGCATAGCCTCAAACTTTTCATCTGCCACTCCAAGAGTGGAAAGAAGAGAAATGATCTCTCTGTTAAGATAGCACGGCAATGAGTCGCTCCACTTTGTAACATTAAGCATCCTGTTGGATGACTCAAACTTATGCATGCTCTCACGAAGGGAGAGCTTACGGAAGGAACGGCGGTCAACAGCAATAACACCTTTATAGCCCCCATATCGGATTTGAAAGGCTGAAGGACTGTCAGTCAAGCCACACTTCTGAGCAACTTGCCGGGCAAAAGATTTTGAGATCTTTCCAATCCCATCTGAGAAACAGTAGTCAAATCCTCTGGTGTTGACCTCAATATCAGGAATGATCTCCACATCTTGTGCAGGGACAACCATAGTCTGTACAGAAGAGCTAAACATTTGACCCATCCTCGCTGCACATTTGGACACGCTTCGGATTTTGTTGAAGCAGCCCATCCATTCTCTGATCTGTTCTGCAGTCACCTCGTCATTGGAAGCAAACATCCAGACGGAGTTTGACCGAAGTTGACTAGCTGAGAAAGCGAGAAACTGAAACTTCTTCTCACCAATCACGATACCTTCACGAAGAACAGTCAATATACGATGATATATTCCAGTCCTCAGAGGTTTCGAAAAGATGCCTTGCTGAGTACTGGTAGATAAGGCGTTCGGGGGAATTTTGCTCCAATCTTCTTCGACGAAAGAAACCCTTAGAAAATCAGAAGAATGCGATGCAAAGTTCTTCACCACGTAGTTAGAGGTCTCCAGCTCAGGACCTAAGCAATAAATCCTTGTTGGGGTGACAAAAGCTCTGTGACAAAACATTACATTACTGTCTGTTAACCTTCTGAGAGCAGATGAAGGAAGATTTTTTCTGTCTCTCTTAAGGACATGTAACTGGGTCTTCACAAATGGCACGGGATCATAACAAGTGGATGTAAGCTTGTGCAGCTTCTGGAGAACCAAGACAGCAGTGTCAACATCCAAAGTGCTAAGGATGTCGGTTAGTGCATAGGCACCAACCAGACTTATTTTCTGGGTATGAACAAGAGCATTAAGTTGGAATACGATCTCATAGTCTAACTTAGGACCAGAGTTGCACTCCAGGAGTGGGACTATCTCAGATGCAGAATGAAAGTCCTCACCTTCTTCTATAGTAAGATCAATTGTTCCTTCTTTATAATACGGAAAACTTGTAAATACATCTGCAGCTGGTAATTGTAGCCCTTCATCAACTTCCCAACAGAAAGAAGTCGATTGACCAACTGCCTTCACAGGAGAAAAGTCTGTTGTGCGGACCCAAAGAAAATTCAAATCTTCCTTGTAGATATGGTATCGATCAGGACTAAATTTCGAGGTTACGTCAGATCCGGAAATTCTCTTGTAGATCCTCGGTCCGTTTTTAACCTGTGATAGGAAGAAAAAAAAAATGTTCAAGCACCATAATAATGGGTCGATATCCTGTGACAATGACCATTTTCTCACACGAACTAATGGGGTATAGACCTACAAAGAACTGCAGAACCCAATCTGAAAGGAAACAACAGAAGAGAAAAACAGGGAATATTTCCCTGTAGTACAGTGGGACAGATACATTTTGATGCAAAAAATTTTCCCGATAAGTTAATTAAACATATCCACTAAAATAATTATATAGCACCTATAAATTAGATATTGACACGTGCAGTGTTTCAGTAAATATTCCTAAAAATGTTTGTCCACCACAGTGATCTGTCTCCTTCCAGTGTTGAACCGAACTGATCTAAGTCAAACAGATGAATATTGAGGCAAAAACTTGGAGGCAAATGCATAATGCAGATCGTGTTTATGTTCAGAAATTGCCGGGATCATCCAGAGTCACTACCTGACCCACATTATAATCTTCCTATAAAATTTAAGATTTGCCAAATGCATAAACATTTCCCCAAATTAAGTAAAGCCGGTCAACTATGGCTACCACTTCATAAATGAACTTCATTTATTGACCTTGTAACCTGTCTAAATCTATTTAAGTTCAAACACATTTATAAAACTAGTCTACAATTATCCTTCCAAAAGGTAAAGTTATACATTGAAGCAAAACTGGTAAATGAAATTGTGAACGTACACAAGCAAGGGTAAAATCGGAGTGCTTAGAATCAAGTTTTAACTCGCCTAGACATAAACTGAAGTTAAATTTTCCCAGAAGAACTCGATTCCAATACACATTCATTTAGGAAAAAACTAAGCTCAATGAAAACTAGAAATTCGCCAAATTAGATTTTTTTTTTTTTAATTGGCAAGGATCGTGGTAGATTATCAAAACCTTATTTGTGCTCGACCAAAATATTAAAGCATATGCAATGTGAAAGTCCCTTAGTTCATATGACGGTAAACTCAGCGAGATTTTCCTCCTTCTGGAAACGTTCAGAAACACTAGGCTACCTTCCGGTGCACGGAGTATCATTGGATTAGACTGCCTGAACAATGGTAAACCAAGAAATTGAACTCGAAATATAGGCAAGAAATAGCAATTACAATTATAACCAGCCACAAAACCAACAAGCCATCAGGTTACCACATCAACGGACAAAAACATGGCAAACACCCACAAATAAATCAACCCTCCTTTGATTCCAAAAGAATGTCTAATGCATCGATGAATTATCTCCCAAAACACCATAAAAGAGGAGAAGGCATATACCGCCAAGAGAAGTGCATTGACTCTTTTGCCGCCGGAACCACCACCATCACCACCCGAGCAACACCCAACACTCTCCACCACATCATCAAACCCAACCTCGAGCTTATAACACTCCTCCTCCACCCAGACCCAGAACTCAACCCTCCTCCTCTCGGGCATCAACCAAACCCTAACCCTCCTCCAGCACTCCAGCTCGCAGAGGTAGTCCCTCTCCACCGTGAACCCGGCGTGGAGGACCCCGCCGTCGACGCGGTTCCTCTCGTGGACGGGCCTCGGGACGATGTCGTCGTAGGCCTCGGAAAGCGCGAGGGTCTGGGACTTGAGCACGAGGGGCTTAGAGAGGGCGAGGTCGCGGTGGTGGAGGGAGGCGAACTGGACGCGGCCGAAGCCGCGGGGCTTCCAGTTCTTGCGGTCGGTGACGATGTCAATGGCGTAGACGGAGCCGGGGCCGAGGGCCGACTCGAGGAAGCGGAGGAGGTCGTGGGCCGTGACGGTCAGAGGGATGTTGGTGACCCGCAGGGTGGGCCTCTCCGCCACGAGACCTCCCATTGTTGCAGTTGCAGATAGAGAAAGCACGACGACCGTTTGCTTGCCCGCACTCTCCGAGTGTTGCGAGGAAGACGACAGGGGTCGATCGCTCTGCTTTTTCTTTGCTTATTCGTGCGCACCGCGTCTGTCTTTTTCCCTTCTTCTCTCTTTTTTTTTCCCCCATTGATTTCATTGTCCGACGTAAATTAGAAAAAAAAAACCACGATTATATTAAGTCTACCATCAAGAATAATGTCAATTATAAAAAAAATTGATATCACAAAAAAGAAATTTCAAATTATACCAACTATGACACCAATATTTAAAACATTTTTTTATCCCCATAACCCTCAAACTCATTCCTAAATTGTCATCCCACTTATACAAATTTAGGGCATCGGCGATATTATAAAAAAAAAAAGTCTGGGGTATTGACATCAAAGCGGGATAAAACTTTGGATTTTTTATTATTTGATTTGTTATATAATCACAAGTTTGGAACTTTAAGGCACATTTGATAACGCTTATGTTTCTCTGATCTTCGTTCTTCTGTTCTTGGAAAGAAAAAAACACATAAGTCTATCCGATAACTTCAATTAATTTTTCCATCCTGAAAACAGATAAGTGGATGGGGACCGGATTTGGAACGCAAACAAGAAGAAAAAAAAAAGATCTACTTACCTGTTTTTGAAAACAAAATTAAAAAAAAATCATTTTTACTTGGAAATAGTTTTCGAGTGTCGCGACCCGATCTTCTTCGAGATCGGCTGGTGGATTGCTAGGCCCAATTTGAGATATCTGGACTTCGCTCGGGCCCTCCCAAGCCCATACCAAATCGCGTCAGGGAATTTTTTAGATCGAAGTTGACCTTAGTGTGGTCGAGTGACATGTGCTCAGTGTGCATGCCATTGGAGTCGCCACCAATCATTTATTGGAGGGAATGATTGGAAACCCTATCGAGCGATCGGGAGAAATCGTCCGATTCTGCAAAAACCAGAGATTCTGAGTTCGGGGACTTAATTACGTCAATATTGCTATTGACCCTTTCGGTACCTAAGTTGAGTGATTTCCTAATCTAAGGAGTTCATGCAGGCGAGATCGGGTAAGGTAGGCTCTGGGAGTCTAGGGGATTCATGCGAATGGGAGTGTCTGTCCTATCAATCACAATCATAGAAATAAATGTGCAATCAGAAAATCAATACCATGAAAGCACACATTCAATCAAGTCTAGATCAACCAGGGGAGCCCTAGAAGCCAAGAAGATATGTTAATTAGGTTCAGGAGTGATTTGAGATGATTTGGGTCAGATTGACCAGAGGGGCAAAATGGACATTTTGGGAGGCTCGGGAAGTCAAAAATGTGAAAATAGGTCAAACCAGTTGAATGTGGTTTTTTTCCTAATTTTCACAATTTTTGAGAATTTTTCTGGATTTTCCTGAATTTTTCTGATATTTTTGGGATTTTTCTAAGGCTTTCTAAGAATTTTCCTATTTTTTATTTGAAATATTTTTGGTATTTTCTGAAATTTTATTTCTACTTTTTCTAATTTTTTTATATTTTTCCAAGTATTTTCTATATATTTTTTTTGAATTTTCTAAAATTTTTTATGAATTTTTCTTATGATTTTTCCTTATTTCCTAGGCATTTTCTATGTTTTCTGATTTTTTTTTTATCATTTTTCAGAATTTTTTTCGAATTTTTTTATAATTTTCTTGATTTTCGGAATTTCCTAATTTTTTTTATGATTTTCCGAATTTTCATCCTATTTATACATTTTTCATTTTATTTATTTTTGTTGTTTTTTTTATTATTTTCGAAAATATTTTTATATTTTATAATATTTTGATTTCGATTTTCTATATTTTTTTTAATTATTTTCTACATTAATTTTTCCAAGAGTTTCTAAAGTTTCCACGAATTTCTACAATTATTCATTATTTTATTATTTTTTTATCACTAGTTTTTATTTTTATTTATTTGTTATTTTTAATTTAATTTTTTAATTTAATTAATTAATTTTTTTATTATTATATTTATATTCCCGAAATTTCTTTTTAATTATTTTATAATCTCAAACTTTTATATATTTATATAATCTTTCATATGTTTTTATTCTATTTTCTCCTTTTTTATTTTTATTTATTATCGTTTTTCGGATCGGGTCGGGTCGACCCGACCCATCCGACCCGAAGGTCCAAACCTAAAACCCGAGACTAAACGACACAGTTTTTATTATATATATATATATATATATATATATATATATTTTTTGAATTCTCTAGGAATTTTCGAAATTTTTTTTAATATTATAATATTATAAATATTATTTATTTCGAAAATTGTGATCTAGGCTGGGCTTTTAAGCCCAATCCCTCTAGGGTGGCGAAAAGGAAGAGGGCTTAAGGCCCAAACGAAAAAAAAAGCCCAAGTTCTATTCTAAAACCCAATTTAATCCTAGAGCCCAATGAAGTTATCTCAGCCCACTCTTCAATGAAAAGCCCATCCGAATGGCCCATCCGCCCCTTTTCATTAAACCACATGGGCTGGCCCAATTCCAAATAATCCAAACCCTAGCTACCACACCAAGCCGCCGGCGGTACACCACTTTTGCTATATATTTTTTATTCTAATATTTTTTTTGCTTTATTTTCCTTTCCACTTTACCTGGTTACGCATGGAGGCAGCACCCCCTTGTGCCTTTGTCTCTCTTTTTTATTTCTTTCTTTGACTTTTCTTTCTCTTAGTTTGTCCTTTTCTCTATTTTTTTATTCCCTTATTTTTTTAATGCTCATCTTGTCGGTGCTTCTTCTTCGTGAGTCTTCTTTTCCAGACGTCCTATTTGCTCACCATCTTTGCGTCTTCCTCACTGAACACCCACCAAAAACCAAGCACAGACTTCACTGGGTGGCTAATCTTTTTACCACGTCTTCTTAAGGATTTCGCCAGCAAGATTTTTTTGTCGAACGACCACCAACGCCGATGACGGCCCTCCTATTCCGTTGCCAACGGACAGCATCGGATAAGAACCAAATTCCGGCAATGAGTTTTCTCACATCTTCGAACGCTCAAAATTTCATTTCTTAACCACAGCAAGCATAGAGGATGTTCGGGGGGCTTGTCGCGACCCTCTAAAAAAAATTTAAATTTTAAAGGGGGTTAACGGATTATTAGGTTAATTAGATTTGACTAACCTAACGCGGACCCTCCCAAGCCCTACCGAATCGCAACTTTGGTTTTTGTTTAAATGATTTTAAAATTTGGAGTCGCCACTAATCGTTCTTGGTAGGTCGATTAGAAACCTAAATAAATTAGCGGGAGAACTAATTTATTCCTGCAAACCAGAGATTAGGAGCTCGGGGACTTGGTTACACTAGTTAATTAAAACTAATGCCCTTTCGGTACCTTAATTTCATGGATATCCTAATTCGGCAACTCAGGCTTGGTTTATTCCTAAGGCTAAGTAGGGTATTCTCTTTTGTGTTTTCACTTTTTAAATAGGATGCATGGATGGTATATATTTTTATTTGTTATATTTTTTTAAGTGTTAAAGATTCCCTGAAGCCGAAAGAAGGAGTGTGTTAACGACTTCTGTGCAGTATTACAACCTACTTATCTTTTGGGTCTGATGATTCAAAAATTAAATTATAGGAAGTACATGACAGTGAATAAACACCTCCAATGGGAGGCCTAGCATTGGCTTGGCTCTTCCCTTTGGGATTTAAGGTACAGGTATTTAAGTTGCAGGTATTTAAACTACTGTAAGTAAAAACCTCCAATGGGAGGCTAAGCATTGGCTTGGATCTTCCCTTTGGGATTTAAGGTACATGTATTTAAGTTGCAGGTATTTAACTACTGTAAGTAAAAACCTCCAATGGGAGGCTAAGCATTGGCTTGGCTCTTCCCTTTGGGATTTAAGGTACATGTATTTAAGTTGCAAGTATTTAACTACTGTAAGTAAAAACCTCCAATGGGAGGCTAAGCATTGGCTTGGCTCTTCCCTTTGGGATTTAAGGTACATGTATTTAAGTTGCAGGTATTTAACTACTGTAAGTAAAAACCTCCAATGGGAGGCTAAGCATTGGCTTGGCTCTTCCCTTTGGGATTTAAGGTACATGTATTTAAGTTGCAAGTATTTAACTACTGTAAGTAAAAACCTCCAATGGGAGGCTAAGCATTGGCTTGGCTCTTCCCTTTGGGATTTAAGGTATAGGTATTTAAGTTGCAGGTATTTAACTACTGTAAGTAAAAACCTCCAATGGGAGGCTAAGCATTGGCTTGGCTCTTCCCTTTGGGATTTAAGGTACAGGTATGTAAGTTGCAGGTATTTAACTACTGTAAGTAAAAACCTCCAATGGGAGGCTAAGCATTGGCTTGGCTCTTCCCTTTGGGATTTATGGTGCAGGTATTTAAATTGCGGATAGACTTTGTCCTCTCCATTCTGGGGTATGAATTCTTTAAAATAAAATACAACGAATTGATTCAACAATTTGAAATTTGTGCGCGCTTGAGGACTCCTCCAAGCCGATTTTGTGCTTCCATAGGGTTGACCATTGATATAAAGCTGCGGCTTCCTGACATAAAATAGAGTGAAATGTTAGTATACAAAATATGTGCTAATCTGCACCTAAAACCAGAAGAGTAGAAAGAGTACTTATATCCCATTTTTTGGGAGGGATTTCTATAATTGATTTTCGCTCTCTATGTTCCCAATATAGAGAGTTTCTTTTGAATTAAGAGGGACTTTTAGTCACAGATCAGTTGAGAAATCGGTGGACAGCTTAGGAGCTTGTCTGGGCCGATTTTTGCATCTCGACGAGATTTTTGCTGTTGACGTAGAGATATCCTTCTCCTGACATAAAATATGGAAGAAAAAGGAGATGGAGAAAGTGTATACAATTTGTGCTAATTTGCGAGTAAAACCATAAATAAATGAATAAATAAAAACACTTAGCTTGAATTTGTTTGCTCGTTGACGAGGATGAACTCTTGATTTATATTGATCGATGAAGGAATTTGTGATGATAACCCCTAGCTTTAAACTCCCATCATCTTCAAAATTCTCTCTCTTTTGGTATTTTCTTTCTCTCAAAATTTTCTTCAATCTCCCAAAACTCTCTCAAACATCCAAAATTTTCTCTCCAAAAAATTCTCCCAAACACTTCAAATTTTCTCTCTCAAGAATCCTTTCTCAAGCTCACTTCTTCCTCCTTTTATAACCTACTCATCTATCTCCCATTCTAATTTTTCCACTAACTCTATCTCCCATTCTAATTTCTCCACTAACTCTTCTTCATTTTCATCTTCCATTCTCCATCTCTATCTCACATTCTAATCTCTCCACTAACTCTTCTTCATCTTCATCTTCCCTTCTCCATATTTATCTCCCATTCTAATTTCTCCACTAACTCTTCTTAATCTCCATCTTCCCTTCTCTATTCTTATCTTCCATTCTAATTTCTCTACTAACTCTTCTTCATCTCCATCTTCCCTTCTCTATTCTTATCTTATTTTCTCCATCCATTCTTCTCCAACTTCTCTTCTTCATCTCCTCTTCTTCATCTTCCCTTCTCTATTCTAATTTATCCACTAACTCTTCTTTTTATTATTTGTAAAATAATCCTTCAAGAGTTAGGTATTTGCACTCTAGTCCTTGAATTTTAAGTATTTACAATTCAGTCCCTGAAAAAAATATATTTCTTTAAGTCCAAATCTCCTCACAATTTTTGACACACCAAAATTTACCACATGTCAAATTTAAGCTCATTTCTTGTCGCTGAAAATAATGCATAATTTAATTAAAGCCCTTTTGCAAAATTAAGTCATTCTGGGTATAATGGGCCAAGATGAAAATTTAAAATATTAGAAGACAATGTCACAACTCATAAAAAGTGAAAGTTAAAAATAAGTTTACTCAAATTAAATTTTTTTAGGCCCGATTCGAGATTATACTCGTGAAGGAACACATGACTCGAATTGGATTTTTCTGAATTTGCGATGGCCAATATGAAAATAGATTTAAAATAAAAATATTAACTATCTTTGTGTATTTTTTGGCCTCAAATGTTATTTTTCCAAAATTTTCAAATATTTTTGTAATTTTTTTTTTAAAAATTAAAATATATATAATATGAAAAATTATTTTTTGGTCAAAATTCGTTCCCTAGGCTTGGCTAAGGTTCCCAAAGTTGATTTTTCAATTTTATGAATTTTTATGGATTTTCTATTAATTTTCGAAAATAAATAAATAAAAAATACGTAAAAATACTGAAAATATGAAAAATCGTTTTTTGGTCAAAATTGGTTCCCTAGGCTTGGCTAAGGTCCCCAAAGTTGATTTTTCAATTTTATGAATTTTTATGGATTTTTTTATTACTTTAGCAATAGAAAAAATGATTAAAAATCAGGTGTCAACAGCTGCCCCTCTTTGAAAGGAAGCTCGGTAGAGGTTCATTTCAAAGACGAGATGACACCTGGATTCTTATCGACTTAATACAAGTAAATAAAAAGAGTCGTGACATGATTGTTCCACTGAAAATGAAATGAGAACCTAAGGATTCGTTATATAAAAAAAACTTTAGGGTGGTTGAACTTGAACCCGTATGGTGGATCAACCCATGGTAGATTCCTAATAAAAGGATTCTACTGATTAAAAATTGAATTAAAATTTGACCCGTATGGTGGGTCATACCATTTGACCCGTATGGTGGGTCGTACCATGGTAGATTCCTAATAAAAGGATTCTACTGATTAAATTTTGATTGAGATTTGACCCGTATGGTAGGTCACCACATGGAGATACCTATAAGAAGGACTTGGTGCCTGTAGAAAGGACTTGGTGCCAGTAAAAAAGACTTGGTGCTTTGCCTGTAAGAAGAACTTTGTGCCTGTAAGAAGGACTTGATTTGCCTGTAAGAAGGACTTTGTTTGCCTGTAAGAATGACTTTGTTTGCCTGTAAGAATGACTTTGTTTTGCCTGTAAGAAGGACTTACTTTGCCTGTAAGAAGGACTTTGTGCCTGTAAGAAGGACTTAATTTGCCTGTAAGAAGGACTTTGTTTGCCTGTAAGAAGGACTTTATGCCTGTAAGAAGGACTTGATTTGCCTGTAAGAAGGACTTTATGCTTGTAAGAAGGACTTTGTGCCTGTAAGAAGGACTTGATTTGCCTGTAAGAAGGACTTTGTGCCTGTAAGAAGGACTTGATTTGCCTGTAAGAAGGACTTTGTGCCTGTAAGAGGGACTTGGTTTGCCTGTAAGAAGGACTTAGTTTGCCTATAAGAAGGACTTGGTGCCTATAAGAAGGACTTGGTTTGCCTGTAAGAAGGACTTGGTTTGCCTGTAAGAAGGACTTTATGCCTGTAAGAAGGACTTGGTGCCTGTAAGAAGAACTTGGTTTACCTATAAGAAGGACTTTATGCCTGTAAGAAGGACTTGATTTGCCTGTAAGAATGACTTGTTTTGCCTGTAAGAAGGACTTGATTTGCCTGTAAGAAGGACTTTGTGCCTGTAAGAAGGACTTGTTTTGCCTGTAAGAAGGACTTGGTTTGCCTGTAAGAAGGACTTGGTTTGCCTGTAAGAAGGACTTGGTGCCTGTAAGAAGAACTTGGTTTGCCTATAAGAAGGACTTTATGCCTGTAAGAAGGACTTGATTTGCCTGTAAGAAGGACTTGTTTTGCCTGTAAGAAGGACTTGTTTTGCCTGTAAGAAGGACTTGATTTGCCTGTAAGAAGGACTTTGTGCCTGTAAGAAGGACTTGTTTTGCCTGTAAGAAGGACTTGATTTGCCTGTAAGAAGGACTTTGTGCCTGTAAGAAGGACTTTGTGCCTGTAAGAAGGACTTGTTTTGCCTGTAAGAAGGACTTGATTTGCCTGTAAGAAGGACTTTGTGCCTATAAGAAGGACTTGATTTGCCTGTAAGAAGGACTTGGTTTGCCTGTAAGAAGGACTTATTTTGCCTGTAAGAAGGACTTGGTGTACCTCAAAGGGTGCCATTCTGGAATCTGGAAAGATCAGGAATCCTGCAGAAGCTCAAACCCAAATTATATTATCCTGTCGCTTTAGGAATAAACCAAAGAGGCAGAGATCAAAAGGTCTCGAACATTTCTGTCCTTGAGACAAATCATGCTTTATTGAAGAAGGTGGATACCTGTATGTACCGCAATGGATTCGAGTACCCCAACAACCGTCAGAATTCATTCTCTTGAAAGGTTCAGGTTGAAAATATACTTACCTGAGAATTTGGAAGAAATGCTTGGTGGCTTCTCGACAACCAGGCTTGTTCATTCAATAATCGCTGAATGAATTTCAAGACTTTGGAAGGTAGTTTGAACATTGGGAATATGTTGCCTGTCAGGCAGTATCAGAGGTAACATGTGCAAGCATTTTCATCAATGAGTTGATCGGTTCATGTAAAACTATTCAACCAAGTCGGCAATGATTAGAAGTAGTCTGTGTGATAACTCATGATGCAATCAATCCAAATATGGATCATGCAAAACTATTTTGTCAAGCTTGCATTACCAATTCTGTTTAAGGAGGTTCTCATAGTATGAACGCCTCGAATGTAATCTGAATGGGGGACTTCAATCCGAAAGGGCCTTCTCTCACTCTGGGGAAAGGCTGTTTATCTGTAAATTAAAATGTTAGACTTGCATGGAAATGGTTTGCCTTTCCTCATCCTGTCATGCCCCATTCTGCACATTTGATGTCTCCTGTGCAGTTTATGCTCTAAGTTGGAGTTGGTAAGTTAAACACACGGAATAGTCATACATAATTCATGAACTGTGTAAGCACAATGCAGATGTGACAATTTTTTAACATTACGTGTGTTTATATAATGTGCAAATATGGGCGGATTTGAATTGCCCCTGGTATGTGGGCGGACCGAACAAATTGGGAAGCCTACTCCTTATGTCGAGGGGTGGTTCGTCTCAAACTTTGTCTCTACGTGATGAAGTATATGGGTGAGGGAGCATTTCGGTTTGTTTAATGACAGCGACCGCCACGGTTTAGAGGTTGAATGCCCCTGTAAAAAGCAGAGAAATTATTCTTGAAATCAAACGAGATAAGGAAGACATATTTGCTTTTTCGCTTCAGAGCTTGTGATCGATTTGCCCCATTTTTCACCAGAATAGATCTTGTCAGATGATCATAATTTTCTTTTGGATTTGTCTCCTTCAACATGTTAAATGTTAGTGTAAATATTTCCTGTAAAAAGAAAAAGAGACATATCAGCCAGTATTAAAAGGGATAAATTGAAAACGATACTGATTTACCCTTCATCTTGAATGTCTTGCACGAGTCTTTTACCAGTTTTGTTGGATTGAATTTTCCTCGACTTTTGTTGGGCGCCTCACCATTATGGGAAGACTATGGTAAAATACTGACTTTGATATTACTCGTCGAGTATTCCTGTTTGTAAAAAAAAGAAATGCACAAAAAGTTGTTTCATTTATTTATAATACATACAACATTCCCCACCCTTGGGGATCGAACTCGGAATATTTCGGACCTACTGTCATCCCCCATACCATTCGGTCCATTGGACCGTAGGTGTCCATGGGGCTTTCTTTTCAAGGGTTAATCCTTGGGGATAACGCAGCCCTGTTGTATCACCTTGGGCCATGTTACGGTATTTCTCGAGGTAATTTGCAATCCCTGTTAAGAATGGAATAAGACAATTCAAGACTTGAGATGATTATGTGCACATTAGAACGATACAGAATTACCCATTTCTGAGATTGTTCGCGTCTTTCGCTTGTACTTTCCTTTGTCCGAAGCTGTCTATCCCGTGGTAATGCCCATGAGTTGATTTGCCCCCAAATTTTATCCAACCTGTATTCGGATATGATTGCGTTCTCGGGTCGATTTGCAATTTCCTGAGAATAGAAGGGGCTTAATTTTAAAACTTGGAGCAACTGAGGGTAAATTGAAACGATACGGAGTTACCCTTCAGGTTTATGCAGATTTTCACTCGCCATCAATTCGTCGCGAGGTTGGTGAGGTGGCGGATTCGAGCATTTAATAGGGGGAAGTCGGATTATTACTCCTTGCTTTTACACATTCACAAAAGCAGAAAAACACATCACGCAAGGAAATAAAACACATTCACTCATTCAGGATTAGTTCCGCTTCCTCTGCAGGCTCTCCCATGATCAGCTGGCTTCATCCCAAATTAGGTATGCATCGGCCATATAGAAGGTCTGGTGGTCACTGGCTGAACAAGTGCATCACAGTCCCGATACTTTATCGATATCAAACTGGTTGATTATGGCGAAAAGATCATCGTCAATGTCCGCTTGGTGGTGATCTGTCCCTTCTTCCTCGGGAGGTATTGATACTGATCCAGTATCATTGGTCCTTTTGTACCCTGCTCCAACAGAACTCGATCCTGTTATAAATTGGTCTAACTCACCTCTTAAACGTGCATTTTCGATCCTCAGATCATACATTTCATCGAGGGTGAGGAGGAGGCTATTGCAGTTGGGGCAGGTGGCAGAGTCAAAAGTCTCTTTATACATCTTGTTTTCCGCTCGGAGGTTTTCATTTTCAACTCTTAGAAACTCGGCTTCGTTGTGCTCATGACGAGTCTTCATTCGGGTTCGTCTATTTTGAAACCAGAACTTGATTTGCGAAGGTTCAAGGCCTAGCTCTTGACTCAGTTCCATTTTTTGTTTGCCGTCTGGCATAGGGCACGTTCTGAAGAAAGCTTCAAGCTTTCGTACTTGCTCCTCAGTATGGCGACGGTAACGCTTCTTTTGACCTTTACCGTTGTTGTCATTGTCCTTACCGGGCTCTTGGACGTCGTCGGTGGAAGGGCCGGGCTCCATAGGCTCGATCCCAAATATGGCTTCGAACTCTTCCTCTCCCATATTCAGCAAGTAACGATAACTTTCAAGTGTGTTGGGTTGAGACATCTTCGATTTGGTTAACGATTTCTCAAAGTTTGATATCTCTTCTTGTATTTTCACTCTCTGGATTTTTCTGGGAGACTGCGTATGCTTTAAGAGTCTCTCTTTCGAGCACGAATGAGAATTATCAAGAAGATGCCTCCTTTAAAATTAGACGTGGGTTTAGCAACTGTATTGCCTCTCTCGAGTGTTCTGGCTTTCTCGATTTTCTTTTCATCGTATCTCTCGCCCAGCTCGTCTCCTTCCATCTTTCCGTGGAAGGGGGCCCCTTGTTGCTGTCTCCACTGTTAATTTGCTGGCGAGTTCTTCAATAAAGACGAGTCGTATCTCTTTTCTGCCGAAAATGTCTTTGTCTCCCACTCAGCTTATTTTTTATCCTTTCTTTTTCAAAGTAGTGGCGTCTCGTCCAACTTTTCCGTAGAGACGTCGGATTTGCTTGGCTCGAGATTGGAGACGAGTAGCGGAGGTGATACTGATAGGGAATGGTAGACAGGAAAATTTGGCCAGTAGAGACTTCCCCTGCAAAAATGAAAGAGAATGCGGCAGTATATGTTCTTCATATTCTAGAAAAATTGGAACGATACTGTTTTACCCTTGTGTATACTTCCATTGAATTTGAATTGAGGAAGTTCCTTCATTTGGATTGGATTGAATTGTATGTCCCGAGTTGCCCTTCACTTTGAGCTTGCTACATATGTGCTTTGCTTAGTTGGGCCTTGTTTTCTTTCGGGTTGCCTTGGACCATCATCATTTTCCATGCCATTGGGTCCGTGGACCGGAGGGCTCCTTTAATTTGAAGGTTACCTTGAAGGCGAATGAGTCCTATCGCATTCCATTGGGTCATTTCATTTTGCGACACTCTTGAGGCACTTTGCAATCCCCTGGGTGAGAATGGAACAAATCGAATTTAGCATTTTGCAACGATTGAGGGTAAATTGGAACGACACACAGTTACCCGTCTTCGAGTTCGACTGGGCTTTTCACTTGAAATTTCCCTACGTGAGGCCATTCAACATTTCTCATTATGGCAGTCAGCGACGTTGCCACAAATTGATCCGCCCTAAATCTAGCATAAAAAGGGATTCACGCATTCGACGGGATAAATAAATTGCCCCCTTGTCCTTGAATTAAATCGAGACACCTAGAAAGCTGGAAAATATCATACGCAGGGGAATTAAGCATGAAATGAAAGGTGCACTTATTCAAGGTCAGTTCTGCCTCTCCTGTGGCTCTTCGATAATCAGCTAGTCTCGTGTTGGTTCGGGTGTGGATAACCGATGTTTGAGAGTCCCTATTCACTGGCTCCTGATCGCGGCTTGGGACGTCTGTCAACCCTAAACTGGTTGACCAGGGCAGTAAGCTCATCATCTGGGTAATCTCTTGAACCTTCCAGCAACTGATGCTCGAATTGGGCATTGTTGTTAGCAAATGCTGGCGGTAGATTTCTCATTCTATCCTCGCCATGAGCAATTTGACTTCTCATGCTGGAGCCCTCATCATTACTCGAGAAAGTGTGGGGATCACCAACTGTCCTGCTGCCAAAAACTCCTTCTATTCGAGGATTAGAGAAGTGGAAGTGCTCAGGATAACTTCTTGTCTGATTCTCTAGCTGCGCAGGCGCGCTGATCATGGGATGAGTTCTAGCCACAGGTTGGTGCTCAAACCAAGGAATCTGAATACACTGCTCCTGCGGTCTATACTCTTGAAGAGCATTAAGGTGATTCTAGGGGATACTTTAATTAACGCCTAGGGGATTGATGGCATGGCTACTAGCTTGGTTGATGATGGGAAGTGGCTCGCCCCATGCTAACCTGGGGAACTTATGGTGGCGAGGAGACTCGACGTTCAGGCTTGGATCAGTCCCGCCTTGGTTTTCTTGATTCTGAGCTGCATTGTGTTCTCTCACCCTTTTTCTGTACTTCTGAAGATGACTCGAAACATTTGCTTTAGTGAGTCCCTCTACCTTCATAATTTCCAGTATATGTTGCAGCCGTGCCGAATCTATTCCTAGCTGCTGAACTGCATTAACAAACATACGATGCAGCTCGGGAGACCAACTCATCTTCTTTCTCCAGTTGCTTGGAACAAAATTGAAGGCTTGATGCTTGTTCTCATGGTCATGCAATTGCTTCCTTACCACGTGCTGCCATATGTTTTGAAGCATCTGAACTATAACTGGTTTCGTTACGACGTCTTGGGCCCCATTTAAGACAGCCTTCATTAGGGCTTGCTGATCATCGCTTGCCGATATTACGAGGACTGGCATGTTTAATTTAGAATTGATGACTTCCAAGAGAGTGAAAACATCCATGTCAATCTCTACCATGGCGGTGAGGACGATATCAAACGGGTCACTACTCCTCCTTAATATCTCTAAGGCCTTTGTCGCCTTTGCTTGAGCTACAACCTTATACCGGCATTTTCTTAATACGGTAACAAGGATTGACAGAGAGACTGGATTACCGTCAATGGCCATGACCAGTAGACCCTCAGGGTAAGGAACTTCATCAGCTTTGACCAGGGTTGAACATGCGCCCGTTCCCCTAATACCCGACATATTTCTGGATCTAGGACTGCCGATTCGAGACCGCCTCGGGATGTCTTCTCGGACTTAAGGGATCACGAGATCATTGATGCCTTCTCGTAACAGGCTTTGAAAGCCGATGCTTTGATGGTGAAGGTTTTGAATTCCTCTCCCACGAGAACTCCTTCCTCTCTATCTTTCTCCTGCGAGTTCTTGCGAATGAACTCTGACTATCAAATGGGGACAAGTTCTCTCTCTGGCAATAGCAACGACTTCCCTCTTCACGGGCAGCGCTATTAGATTTTCCGAGGGAGAAAATCTGATATTCAGCTTTTGATCAAAGGGGAAATCCTTGTTTCTCGCTCAGTTTGTCTTCTTTTTTCTTTTCGTGATAGAGAGCCCCTGTCAAGATCTCCACCGTCGATTTACTGGCGGGTCCTCCAATGAAGACAAGTCGTATCTCCTTTTCGCTAACGTTTGCCGTGTCTTCCACTCAGCTCATCTTTCCGTCTTCTTTTTCAAAGTGGCGGTGTCTCGTCAAACTTTCTGCGGAGATTTCGGACTCGCTTAGCTCGCAGTCGCCATCTGATGGGAATTCGAGCCAACGAGGGTGGTGCCAATAGAGAATTGTAGATAAGAGAAATCTTGACTGGTTGATACCGTCACTATGAAATCAATATTTACTTCAAAGCAGATTACCATCTTCGCATTCCGCTCATCTGCCTCACCTCTCTCCCCCTTTCTTTCGTATTCTGCTTTCAAAAATGGCCAATTCTCCTAACCATACCTTATCCGCCGAAGTCCTAGCTGGGTGGGAGAGACTCTACAATCTTCTTGGTAGAGGTTACGCTCATATAGCCAAAAATTCTACCGTTGAGGCTGAAATCCTCGGTTTATTTAGGACCGTGGACGCTGCTTCTGTTGAGGATACCCAACTAGGGAAGGAGTACCGGAACTTCTCGACCCTCTTCATCAATTTTCTGGCTGCCTATAACCGTGCTTATGAGACGGTCCTTGTGACCGCCGTCGTGAAAGCCCGTTATCGAGACCGGCACGAGCGTCTGGCAACAGTTACGTTTGTGGCTGATAATCACAAAAAGGCCCTCAAGTTTGCCAACGATCAGCTTTCGTGGCTGGTTCGTGAGAGGGGAAAGTTGGTGGACCGTCTGGCCTTGGTCCGAACTTACGCCGAACAGGAGCCAGGCAATATTGTGATGAGGTGTAAATGTGGTTGGCTGCAGGAGAGACTTGATGACATTACGGCAGACATTGCTTTCGAGAGGGCAGCGGTTCCGGACCTGGAGTTTGCCGTTGAGCATTACGAGGCCACTATGGCCCAGGTTAAAGAGAAGTGCGATCGCCTCTTCTTTAGGCTCGCGGAGCTTGATCCCGAGAGCGCCCGGTGCATCCAGAGCATCAACTGTTTGGAGAGTCAGTTGAGCTCTTTCGTAATGGTCATCAGGGCCCAGTTTGGCTTTACCTTTCCTCCCTAGTGAGTTGTTGTAATACTCTTTGATGAATGGAATGAAAGAAAAGCTTCACGTGTTTTGTTTTGTTTTTTTTTTTAATTTTCCTGCTATCGTTTCTTCCGCATAGCATAACAGAACGATTTGAGGTACCGAAGATGTCGAGGCTTAATGTTCTTCTTGATGTTCTTGTTTAATTGCTCCAAACGATGATATCGAGAACATTGATGATGGGTTCGGCGGTGGCCCCCACTATCCATCTTGAGATCACGAACAATAACGCTATGACAACTCGATCAGTGCGCTGGTAGTAAATCCGGCCACCTGTTGTGTGCCCACTTTTATCCATATTTTGTTTCTTTCGGCGTCCACTTGCTCGTGTCGGTCGCTTGTAGCGTCGGGAGAAATTCCTGTGGGCCACGTTCATTAATAGAACCTCGGTCCTCTAAAGCCCTCCGCATGTTTCGGATAAGAGGAAATTTTAAGACCGGTCTCTGGTTGATTTGATCAGGTAAAGGTATTTATTTCATGGGTTCTGATTATATAATCCATATTGTTTTTCAAAAGACGCGGGATCCTCTGCAATACATTAAATATGCCCCCATGTTTAATCAGTATAAATCCACCGTCATATCAGAATACACTGCCCATACAAGTTTACGGATTGACACAACTTTGTCTGTCAAAGATGGACAATGTTCGTTTGCCCCCCAGAATTAACGGTTGAAGCCTCGGTGTTTTTCGTCTTTTGGTATTTCTGAAGATAATTCTTGATATATTATTGAACTTAATTTTTACACCCGTCTGGGGTATCTAGGATCTCCCTGCAAAAGAAAAGGATATAATTAGTATGCGACACAAGAAATGTCGGTCCATGACTCCTATATTAGTCCAATTTGATTTTTTCTATTTTATAGAGAAATCAGAAGAAAGAAAAAAAAAATTTCCTTAGGAAGAAATGGGTTAATTTCTGATACAGAAATTTTTTCAGATTTATTATTCTTTTTTTTATTTTTTTAAAGGAATGTGATAAAGTCTCTTGATGTTTACTAAAATTTTTGAAGGAATTTCCTTTTTATCAAAATAAATTTTCAGAGGTAAATTTGTCAGGAAAATTTTATTTTTATTGAAGCAGGAAAGACATGACAGAAATCCTTTATTGGTTAACGAAATTCCCCCGAGACATTAGTCTAATTTTATTTAGAGAAACTTTTCTTAGAAAAACATGAGCGAATTTCTCGAAAAGAATTTTTGTTGCAAGTTTTTATAATTTGAAAGAATGTGATAAAATCACTTGATGTTTTTTTTTAAGGAATTTTTCTTTTTTTCGAAATAAATTTTCAGAGGAAAATTTGTCGGGAAAATTTCATTTTTATTGGAGAGAAAAAAACATGACAAAAATCTCTTATTGGTCAATTAGTCTAATTTTATTTAGAGAAAATTTTCTTAGAAAAACATGAGCGAATTTCTCGAGAAGAATTTTCTTGCAAGTTTTTATAATTTGAAAAATGTGATAAAATCACTTGATGTCTACTAGAGTTTTTTTTTTGAGGGAATTTTTCTTTTTATTGAAATAAATTTTCAGAGGAAAATTTTTTTCAGGAAAATTTCATTTTTATTGAAGCAATAAAAACATGACAAAAATCCCTTATTGGTTAATAAAATTCCCATGAAGGGATTTTTCTCATCATTTTTTCAAAATTTTTTTAAAAGAAATGAGGGACAAATTTAATTTTTATTTTCTTTTAAAAGAATGGTCGTAATATCAAGCTCAAAAACTGACTAACACCTAGCATGAACCGACCGAAAATAAATACAAGATAAAATTAGAGAACTTACTTTTACCTTGGAGAAATGCAAATCACATAGTCATGCGCATGACTCAAGTGAGGAGTGAACTCTAGAAAATAAAAGAAGGAGAGACAGGGTATGGACCTAAAAGGCCCCCACTATCTGAATTGACAACCTTACCCTCCGCGCAATCAAATCACAATGGGAAGAATTGTCAATTCAGATAATGAGCGGGATAAAATATGGTCAACCCGAGCGTAATCGACGCAAGAGCTTTACATATTCGATCCCTATCTATAGTTTTCTAGGAAGAATTTCGCGACTTGGGTTTAGACGCTTGTGTGTGCAGGTGTCGTGATCCTCAGAGTATGCAAGACATGCACAACAATTGATATCAAAACAGCGCTTCTAAAAATATGCGAAATTAAACAAATAAACCAAACACCGAGCCTGCAAAACAAAGGGGTTAGCCAAACACTCCGCCCCTTATAACTCCCATCCTGCAAAAACATATAACACCTATAGAATGAGTCCCAAACAAGATCGCCAGAAGCGAGATATCCATGAAATTTTCATTGGCTTAAGTCCACTAAGACTTTTAAAATTTCGAAAAAATTCAAGTATTCCAATTGGTATCTTTTTTTGAAAATTTAAAAATCCCGTCCCCAGCGGAGTCGCCAAGCTGTCGCGACCCTCTAAAAAAATTTTAAATTTTAAAGGGGGTTAACGGATTATTAGGTTAATTAGATTTGACTAACCTAACGCGGACCCTCCCAAGCCCTACCGAATCGCAACTTTGGTTTTTGTTTAAATGATTTTAAAATTTGGAGTCGCCACTAATCGTTCTTGGTAGGTCGATTAGAAACCTAAATAAATTAGCGGGAGAACTAATTTATTCCTGCGAACCAGAGATTAGGAGCTCGGGGACTTGGTTACACTAGTTAATTAAAACTAATGCCCTTTCGGTACCTTAATTTCATGGATATCCTAATTCGGCAACTCAGGCTTGGTTTATTCCTAAGGCTATAGTAGGGTATTCTCTTTTGTGTTTTCACTTTTTAAATAGGATGCATGGATGGTATATATTTTTATTTGTTATATTTTTTTAAGTGTTAAAGATTCCCTGAAGCCGAAAGAAGGAGTGTGTTAACGACTTCTGTGCAGTATTACAACCTACTTATCTTTTGGGTCTGATGATTCAAAAATTAAATTATAGGAAGTACATGACAGTGAATAAACACCTCCAATGGGAGGCCTAGCATTGGTTTGGCTCTTCCCTTTGGGATTTAAGGTACAGGTATTTAAGTTGCAGGTATTTAAACTACTGTAAGTAAAAACCTCCAATGGGAGGCTAAGCATTGGCTTGCCTCTTCCCTTTGGGATTTAAGGTATATGTATTTAAGTTGCAGGTATTTAACTACTGTAAGTAAAAACCTCCAATGGGAGGCTAAGCATTGGCTTGGCTCTTCCCTTTGGGATTTAAGGTACATGTATTTAAGTTGCAGGTATTTAACTACTGTAAGTAAAAACCTCCAATGGGAGGCTAAGCATTGGCTTGGCTCTTCCCTTTGGGATTTAAGGTACATGTATTTAAGTTGCAGGTATTTAACTACTGTAAGTAAAAACCTCCAATGGGAGGCTAAGCATTGGCTTGGCTCTTCCCTTTGGGATTTAAGGTACATGTATTTAAGTTGCAAGTATTTAACTACTGTAAGTAAAAACCTCCAATGGGAAGCTAAGCATTGGCTTGGCTTTTCCCTTTGGGATTTAAGGTATAGGTATTTAAGTTGCAGGTATTTAACTACTGTAAGTAAAAACCTCCAATGGGAGGCTAAGCATTGGCTTGGCTCTTCCCTTTGGGATTTAAGGTACAGGTATGTAAGTTGCAGGTATTTAACTACTGTAAGTAAAAACCTCCAATGGGAGGCTAAGCATTGGCTTGGCTCTTCCCTTTGGGACTTATGGTGCAGGTATTTAAATTGCGGATGGACTTTGTCCTCTCCATTCTGGGGTATGAATTCTTTAAAATAAAATACAACGAATTGATTCAACAATTTGAAATTTGTGCGCGCTTGAGGACTCCTCCAAGCCGATTTTGTGCTTCCATAGGGTTGACCATTGATATAAAGCTGCGGCTTCCTGACATAAAATAGAGTGAAATGTTAGTATACAAAATATGTGCTAATCTGCATCTAAAACCAGAAGAGTAGAAAGAGTACTTATCTCCCATTTTTTGGGAGGGATTTCTATAATTGATTTTCGCTCTCTATGTTCCCAATATAGAGAGTTTCTTTTGAATTAAGAGGGACTTTTAGTCACAGATCAGTTGAGAAATCGGTGGACAGCTTAGGAGCTTGTCTGGGCCGATTTTTGCATCTCGACGAGATTTTTGCTGTTGACGTAGAGATATCCTTCTCCTGACATAAAATATGGAAGAAAAAGGAGATGGAGAAAGTGTATACAATTTGTGCTAATTTGCGAGTAAAACCATAAATAAATGAATAAATAAAAACACTTAGCTTGAATTTGTTTGCTCGTTGACGAGGATGAACTCTTGATTTATATTGATCGATGAAGGAATTTGTGATGATAACCCCTAGCTTTAAACTCCCATCATCTTCAAAATTCTCTCTCTTTTGGTATTTTCTTTCTCTCAAAATTTTCTTCAATCTCCCAAAACTCTCTCAAACATCCAAAATTTTCTCTCCAAAAAATTCTCCCAAACACTTCAAATTTTCTCTCTCAAGAATCCTTTCTCAAGCTCACTTCTTCCTCCTTTTATAACCTACTCATCTATCTCCCATTCTAATTTTTCCACTAACTCTATCTCCCATTCTAATTTCTCCACTAACTCTTCTTCATTTTCATCTTCCATTCTCCATCTCTATCTCACATTCTAATCTCTCCACTAACTCTTCTTCATCTTCATCTTCTCTTCTCCATATTTATCTCCCATTCTAATTTATCCACTAACTCTTCTTAATCTCCATCTTCCCTTCTCTATTCTTATCTTCCATTCTAATTTCTCTACTAACTCTTCTTCATCTCCATCTTCCCTTCTCTATTCTTATCTTATTTTCTCCATCCATTCTTCTCCAACTTCTCTTCTTCATCTCCTCTTCTTCATCTTCCCTTCTCTATTCTAATTTATCTACTAACTCTTCTTTTTATTATTTGTAAAATAATCCTTCAAGAGTTAGGTATTTGCACTCTAGTCCTTGAATTTTAAGTATTTACAATTCAGTCCCTGAAAAAAATATATTTCTTTAAGTCCAAATCTCCTCACAATTTTTGACACACCAAAATTTACCACATGTCAAATTTAAGCTCATTTCTTGTCGCTGAAAATAATGCATAATTTAATTAAAGCCCTTTTGCAAAATTAAGTCATTCTGGGTATAATGGGCCAAGATGAAAATTTAAAATATTAGAAGACAATGTCACAACTCATAAAAAGTGAAAGTTAAAAATAAGTTGACTCAAATTAAATTTTTTTAGGCCCGATTTGAGATTATACTCGTGAAGGAACACGTGACTCGAATTGGATTTTTCTGAATTTGCGATGGCCAATATGAAAATAGATTTAAAATAAAAATATTAACTATCTTTGTGTATTTTTTGGCCTCAAATTTTATTTTTCCAAAATTTTCAAATATTTTTGTAATTTTGTTTTAAAAAAATTAAAATATATATAATATGAAAAATTATTTTTTGGTCAAAATTCATTCCCTAGGCTTGGTTAAGGTTCCCAAAGTTGATTTTTCAATTTTATGAATTTTTATGGATTTTCTATTAATTTTCGAAAATAAATAAATAAAAAATACGTAAAAATACTGAAAATATGAAAAATCGTTTTTTGGTCAAAATTGGTTCCCTAGGCTTGGCTAAGGTCCCCAAAGTTGATTTTTCAATTTTATGAATTTTTATGGATTTTTTATTACTTTAGCAATAGAAAAAATGATTAAAAATCAGGTGTCAACAGGGCTCATTTGAACGCCTTAGACCGCTTGCCGTTACTCTTCGACGGCCACCGAGCGCGGTATGTCAAGGTCCAAACCAAGGTCCGAATAGGCCGTCTACAGTATCCTAACATACCTACACATGGTTTTTCTGTCCGCGAAACTAACCAAAATCAACCGTTCTAGACTCGGCCAGGAACAAACCCGATGACATATCTAAACCAACGATCCTAACTTAAAACCAGCCACACAATCCATCAAAGAATATCACAGAGATAATAGGAAACTTAGCTGCATAGTCGAGAGTCTTGGTTTCACGCGAGAAAAGCCCTCGGGCTTGCAGTAGGCCGAAAGTTTTTGAGGTTGACTCGATGGGTTTCGTGCGATGCCAACGCAAGGAGAAGATACGCACGCGGTCAGTAAGTGCTCAGGGAAATTTCGAAACAGAAAAATCAAAGAGAAAACAAGAAACGATGAACATGCCATTGATGGAGTTCCGCGCGCTCGAGAATGGTGTTTACCTTCTCAGTGGAGGTCGACTCGATTGGTTGGGTCCAGCGGCTTCCTTGAAGCGTCAGGGAACTTGGAGCGGCAACCGCAAGGCTTGGTGCGACTTGGATTGCCGGAGTTCCGAGCTCAAAGTTCTCGGCGAATGCTCTGTAATGGCCCCCCCAGAAGAACCAGCTTCTTTTTTTTAGCTCCTCTTTCGTCGCTCTCCCTCTCTACATATCTGTCTCTCTCGTTTTTGTGCGTATGTCCTCCCCCTGAACATTCGCCGCTCCCTCCTTTTCTTTTGCGCCCGAACCTTTTGGAATCGCTCCCACGACCGTCGCCCCATTCCGTACGCTTGGTCATGCGCGCAAGCGACAAAAGGGAAGATTCGAGGGCAAGAGGCCGCGCGACGACGTCGTGGTAGCGAGAAACAGATGTGCGCGTGTGTGCAGTGTGCGTGGGTGCCAAGGGAAGGGGATGATGAATAGTGTCGGGTCACGGGCCGGGTCGGCCCGACCCGATGACCCGACCGAACGGAAAATGGCCAAATTGAGCCACAATTCGGCCTATTTTGCGAAATTGAAGCCAAAAATGAATTTCCCACGATGGATTACATTTGGAAATGAGGTTTTTGTGGAAAATTTGCTTGAAATTGGACAAAAACCCCAAATTTTGGGTTTGACCCGAGTATCCAATCTGTGAAATTGAAGGTCTTGAGGGCCTTTTTTGCAAAAATTGATGCCACCAATGGATTCAGAAGGCCAACAAATATAGGGTGACGTGCCCCAATTTTTAATTCAGTCCCCGGAAACTTTTCAATTGCATTTTATGTGTTTTTAAGGACTAAATTGAAAAATTGAAAATCGCACATTGGTCCTTTTGCACGGAATTGGACAATTCATTGAATTTTTGGACTGGATTTTAATTTTGAAAAATAGAGGGGGATGACACGACTCCAAAAATGTAAAAATTAAAAATTACAGAATTAAAATAAAATTTCTAGAATTTTTCAATTAATTTGGAAAATGCGATTTACAAATCAAGTCCCATTTCCAGATTAATTTTTTCAGAATTTCTTTGGCCAAAATGAAGAGAAAAATAAAATAAAAATATGGACTATTTTTTCATATTTTTGTGGCCACAAAAGCTATTTTGTATTATTTTTCTTGTATTTTTCTATTTTCTAAAAAATATTAAAAAAAGCAAAAAATAAGGAAAATTATTTTTTGTTCAAAATTGGTTCCTTAGGCTAGGCTAGGGCTTCCAAAGTTGATTTTGTAATTTCTTCATTTTTTATTGATTTTTTATGAATTTTTGAAAATAAAATGCAAAAAAATATTGAAAATATGAAAAATTATTTTTTGGGTCAAAATTGGATCCCTAGGTTAGACCAAGGTCTCCAAGGTTGATTTTTCAATTTTCTGAATTTTTTTTGGATTTTCTAAAAATTTTCTAAAAATCAAATTGGCCAAAAATCAAGTGTCAACAGCTGCCCCTCTTTGACAGGGGTCTCGTGAGAGATCACTCTCAAAGACAAGATGACACTTGATATCTAGCCTACTCAACTGGGAAAATGAAAAGTCATGCCATCCCTTTCTATTTATTTCTTCGAAGGCTCAAGTCTAAAGTCCTTCCTGCTCATTCTGATATGGGAGAGAGAGAGAGAGTTGAGGGATTTACCTGAGACTCACCTGCTTGTCCCGCGGCTATCATTGATTGATCTGGTGATGATGGAATGAATGCCTAAGGATTCATTATAGGAACACCTTAGGATGGTTGAACTCGGACTCGTATGGTAGGTCACCTCATAGAGATGCCTCTATCAAGGACTTTTGTGCCTCTATCAAGTACTTAGGTGCCTACAGGAAGGACTTTGTGTGCCTGTTCGAAGGACTTTGGGTGCCTGTATCAAGGACTTGGTGCCTATATCAAGGACTTTGGTGCCTATATCAAGGACTTTGGTGCCTATATCAAGGACTTTTGCGAAGAAAGGTAATCTCCTCCGAGGCTATCGGCTACTAAAATCCACATTACCTTATCTTGAAGGGTGCCATTCTGGGATCTGGGGAGACTAGGAATCCTGCAGAAGCTCAAATCCAAATCGTTATACCGAAGAGGAAAGAGTAAGCAGATTTCTGATAATTCGCATGTTCCAATTTTGGGAATGAGCTATACTCTTATGATTATCATCTATGAGTCATGCACACATTTTTTAAGGAACGTAAAGTGATGTCAGAGGTTACCCAAAGCATCTTCTCACATATCAAGCAAGATCAAAAATCCCTTAGGAGGGTGATTTTGAGTCAAATGATTTAAAATTGCCAAATGAGTTTGCTCAAGATATCAATTGAAGTACGCTCATCAGAGAGGACTCCTCACAATTTCTCGAAAGGTTTACTTTGGAAGCACTCGAATTTTCTCTCGAACCTATGTCTAGGGCTTCAGAACTATTCGCAGTGCATACAATTTGATTAATCAGAGAGGTCTTTAATGGACCGCAATGTTGGGCTTGGTCAAAGGTTTCCAAGGGGGACCCATAAATGAGTCGAGGTCAATGAATAAAAGGTCTTCATCATCTGCTCCGGGTTTACAAGTCAAGAACCCTGCAAAATATGAGAGAAATAGTCTTACTCGTACCTTTTCGAGCGATGCTTAAAATCATTGAATCTCTACGTTAACTCAAGCGCCTTAATCAGAAAAGACTTTCACGGGTTGAAACGTAGGTTAGGATCGGGGACCAAGGAAGAAAAAGGCTTATTTTGGTCCAGAAAATATATGAGGTGGGTTCGACGTTGGTGATATTACATCTTTATCAACAGTCTCGGCCCTCTCGAGTTGTCCGCAAAGAACAACATCGTTGTATGGGGATGGTGTGGATTTTCGTTGATACCGTCGTCGCCCTCGGACGGTGTAAGCTCCAACTGAGTATATTTCGCAATTTGACTCCTTTGAAGAGTTTTTCTTTTGCAACCAGATCCCATTGGGGATTCGCAAAGGAGATAATATGCATACGTTTTTACTGAGTCTGCAAATGTACAAGTAAAATTCAAAGGCATTCAAAAATGAACATTGATTTGAATGGGCATTAGCCTTGCTTTTGATTGGCGCTTTGCTTTTTGCTTTTTTTTTTTATGCCCGGGATTTGGCTTTTCTATTTTTTTTTCAATTAGATCCCGCTTTTTGCTTTGCTTTTTTTTTCCTTTTGTTTTTGTTTGTTTGTTTTTTCTTGACACACAAGAGTTTTCAATGATTATGACAAAACACATGCGAATGAAAATCTAGTGCATTTGAGAAGTCGATTCATGAATTCTATGTAGAGCCGACTCTTCTGAGTTCCTTTGCTTCGAGGTGGTGTCGTCTTCATCTTGAAATGGACAATGATCACCAACGGGGTTTTAAGAAACGAATATACAGGCTCAATTGGGCTATGCAAAGGATAAAAGTGTGTAGGATAGAGAAATGAATGCTTTTCGTCGTCCTAAGGCACTTGAATTACCGTATGAGGTTAAATGCAAAAAAAAAAACACTCGAAAATTAATGTTAGTTCGAGCAAAAAGATTTCTAACCATTTACCTCCTGCCGCTGCTGGAACTATTTCCATTTGGCCCCGATGTGGGGTGGTTCTTGACAGGGTTTAGGAAATGAAACCGCCGCTCAAATGGGTTGTCAATGGTCACCTGTAGTGTTTAGTATAGAGGAAGGATCGCCTCTCGTCGTTCCAATCCGTGTAATCACTGCGAATAATTCCTACGTCTCTAGGCAAAGGCCTTCACTCATCGCTCAAGTTTGTATAGGGACGTGTTTGGGCATGGTTTGCCTTTCATCGTTTGAGGTACTCCAATTGATAAATCTTAAACGTCCTTATTTGGAAATTCGTCTCAATTTCATCAAAATTCAATCTCCATAGGGGATTACGATGCATGGTGTATGTTTCAAACATGGTTTGGATAACTTCAAAAACCTTTTGAATCACAATGCGAATGAAGTTCTAAGCTGGATATTTTTCAAGACGTGGGCTTATTAAAACGTTTGAATGTTATTTGAAAACATTATTGATTTTGTGATTTTTCTAATCCTTGGAATTCAAATGGTATGATTTTGAAAATTTTGGAATATTAGGAAAGGGATACTTACCTGCCTGCCGCGGCAGAGGACCCCCTACAAAAGTAAAAGAGAATGTGTTAGTGTTTGTCTTCTCTTTTGAAGTAAATTGGAACAATACAACTTCACCCTTGATTATGCGTTCCAATCTGAATACAGTTATATAAACTGTGAGAATCTGTAACATGTCCATTGTAGTGTTGGATCCCTGTCAAGGTTAAAATGAAGAGTTAGCATATATTTCATATCGAGAATAAATTGGAACAATACTGCTTTACTCTTGATTATGCACTCCCATCGAAATCCCAATGTATAAATTGTAAGACCCTTGCTGTTTGATTGTCATGACGACATTTTTATTTTAGTGTGGTGGTCCTCTTGATTGTGAACTGAGTGTGCCGATAGGCAATCCTTTCCGTAGTCTTCGAGTCTGGAGAAGGTCATTTGAATTGCCTCTCCCGCCTGGGAGTTCCTTTTAAATCTATAATATGGAGAAAACAACGCAAATGTATGCATGTATGCATGGAATGCATGGAGTGGTCTTTAATGCGATTCAGACACTAGCGAGTTACGGAAACTGATCAAATCTTCATTTATTCAAGGGTAATACTTCTTGACAGCGTCTGTATTTACAGGACCGGCCAACTCTTCTCCATCCATATTCATAAGAATTAAAGCACCGCCAGGCAGGACTTTCTGGACCATATATGGGCCCTCGTAATTCGGTGTAAACTTGCCCCCAGGATGGGGCGCGTTGGGGAGCGCCTTCTTCACAACTAAATCCCTGACTGCAAAGCTTCTGGACCTTACTTTGCGGTTGAATGACTTAGCCACCCGTTTCTGATATGCCTACCCATGGCAGATAGCCTTCAGTCGCTTTTCGTCGATCAGGTTCAGCTGCTCATGCCTCTGTCGGATCCATTCAGCCTCTGAAAGCTCGGCTTGGGATATTATCCGTAGAGAAGGAATCTCAACTTCGACTGGGAGGACAGCCTCCATGCCATATACTAGGGAGTAGGGCGTTGCCCCAGTTGAAGTCCGAATCGAGGTTCGGTATGCCATTAATGCGTACGGTAGTCTCTCATGCCAATCTCGGAAGTTCTCAGCAGTCTTGGCCAGGATCTTTTTAATATTCTTGTTTGCCGCTTCCACAGCTCCATTCATTTGTGGGCGGTATGGAGAAGAATTAAGGTGCCTAATCTTAAAATGATCCAGAAGGTCGTCAACCACCTTGTTATTCAGATTGGATCCGTTGTCTGTAATGACGGCTTGGGGCGTCCCATACCTCGCGATGATGTCCCGTTTAATAAACTTCGCGACACTCCTGGCTGTAACGCTGGCGTATGAATTAGCCTCAATCCATTTGGTGAAGTAATCAATTGCCTCCAAGATAAAACGATGTCCGTTCGAAGCGTGAGGGTTAATCGGCCCGATCATATCAATTCCCCACATTGAAAATGGCCAAGCTTCGGACATTTGATGTAGTTCATTTGGGGGAGCATTGATTTTGTCTCCATACACCTGGCACTGATGGCAAGATCTCACATGCTGGTTGCAATCCGACTCGATGGTAATCCAGTAATAACCGAGCCTCATAATCTTTTTGGCAAGGAGATGGCCATTCATGTGCGGTCCGCATTCTCCTTCATGAATCTCATGCATGAGCAGTTTTGCTTCTTTAGCATCTACGCACCTCAAGAGAACCGAATCAAATGACTTCTTATACAAGGTCTGGCCACTGAGAAAGAACTTTGTAGCCATCTTGGCTATGTACTTCTTATCCCCCATTTGAGCTCCTGGAGGGTATTCTCCCTTTAGCAAATAATTTTTGATGTCATGATACCAGGGTTGGTCATCAAACCCTTCCTCGACCACCATGCAGTAGGCTGGCTGACTAATAACATCGACTCTCAACGGCTTGATGTCCAAGCCTTCCGTCACTTGCAGCATGGAGGATAAGGTGGCCAGGGCGTCAGCAAAATGATTCTGGGTTCTTGGCAAATATTCGAAATCGATTTCCTCAAATTCCCCAATCATCTCTTCTAAGAATCTGTGGTAGGGTATGAGTTTTGAATCCTTGGTTTTCCATTCACCTTGGGTTTGCAGGATGATTAACATGGAGTCTCCATACACCTGTAGCTTCTTCACTTTCATGGTGAGAGCTAGCTGCAATCCTAGGATACATGCCTCGTACTCAGAAATGTTGTTGGTGCATGGGAATATTAGCTTCGCAGCAACTGGATAATGCTGCCCTTCAGGGGATATTAAAACTGCCCCAGTTCCAGATCCTGCGAGGTTTACTGCGTCGTCAAAATACATTGTCCATTTATCCTTGGCCAGGTTCGAGACACGATCCTCTGGCATCTCATCGCTTGGGATACTGGATCCCTGGGCATTTCCTGCTAACAGATCCGCTATGGCTTGCCCCTTAACGGATTTTTGAGTCTAGCTCCTGACGTCAAACTCTGATAGGAGGACCTGCCATTTGGCCAGTTTTCCAATTAAGGCTGGTTTTTCTAAAAGGTACTTTATCAGGTCATTCTCCGTAACCAGCTGTATATGGTGATGAAGGGTGTACTGCCTCAATCTGTGTAGCACCCATACCAATGCGACACAGGTCTTCTCGATCACAGGGTAATTCATCTCCGATGCAGTGAACTTCTTACTCAGATAGTAAATTGCCCGCTCCTTCCCATCTTCTGGGCTCGTTTGAGCTAACAGAGCTCCTAGAGATTCTTGATGGACGGTGAGATATAGGGTTAGTGGAGACCCGGGCGTAGGAGGCATTAACACTGGTGGTGAGATGAGATATCTTTTGATCTTTTCCAGTGCTTCATGACATTCAGAATCCCATTTCACATTGGCTCCCTTCTTCAACAGTTTGAAAAATGGTTTCGCCACGTCGGAGAGTTGGCAAATAAACCTGGCGATATAATTCAGCCTCCCCAGTAAACTCCTCACTTCTTTGACCGTCGTGGGGACCCCAAGGTCTAATATCGCCTTGACTTTGGAAGGGTCAATTTCAACTCCGCGATTACTCACCATGAATCCCAAGAGCTTCCCTGACCGCGCCCCAAATATGCATTTAGCAGGGTTCAGCTTCAATCCGTACTTTCGAAGTCGCTCAAACAGCTTTCTTAATATCAGAACGTGGTCGTCTCCAGGTTTGGACTTCGCGATCATATCGTCGACATACACCTCTATCTCCTTGTGCATCATGACGTGGAACAGAGCCACCATGGCCCTTTGGTAAGTTGCCCCTGCGTTTTTCAGACCGAAAGACATGACCCTATAACAGAAGGTCCCCCATGGCGTTATGAATGAGGTCTTGGCTTTGTCTTCCTCGTTCCAAAAGATTTGGTTATACCCAGAAAAACCGTCCATGAATGAGAACATTTCAAAACCAGCAGTGCTGTCGACCAGGACATCGATGTGCGGGAGAGGAAAGTCATCTTTCGGGCTTGCTTTATTCAAGTCGCAGTAATCCACGCAGACTCTGACCCTTCCGTCCTTCTTCATTACCGGAACAATATTGGCCACCCATTCAGGATAAGTGATCACCTCAATGAATCCCACTTTTAGCAGCTTCATCACCTCTTCTTCGATCTTTTTAGATAATTCTGGTTTCGTGCGTCGAAGCTTTTGTTTCTTAGCGGGAACATTAGGGTCTGTTGGGAGCGAGTGCTCAACAATACTTGGGTCCAGACCTGGCATGTCCGCGTAGGACCAGGCAAACACATCCTGATATTCTCTGAGGAGTTGAATAAATCGAGATGCTTCTGACGAAGATAGCCTTCCCCCGATTTTTACTTCCTTTAAATTCTTAGAATCCCCCAAGTTGACTGTAATAGTATCGTCTGCAGTCAAAGGTTTATGATCCTCATATCTGCTCCAATCCCTTTTGATTTCGCTGATATCCTCATCTCCTTCTTCCTCAATCCCGCAAGAGAAATCATCGACATTGTCTGAGTCACATAACAACCTGTCATACATATGCGGGATGGCATGCCTGAAATGTTACAAGTATGGTCAGTATTTTGCCAGTATCAATAATAATGCATGAATTTTTTGGAAAACATTTGAATTAAAAGGCCAAAAGAAGTAGAACGTAATAAGAGGGCCAGTCTTCATGTCCTGAGACACCTTTGCTTCTCAAAATTTACTTGACAAACTAGGAAGCGTGCGGGAATCCAGGCCTCAAATCTCCGAGAATCGAAGATAGGCGTCATCATTGGGCTGGTTTGGAATGTTCCCGCACGTCCTTAATAAAACGTGCACATGCATTTTATTGAATTTCACTGATAAGGCCGCGTTACAAGGGAAACCATTTGGACCAACGGCTCGAGATCCAAAGGTATTTTTCTTGGAATTAAAAAGGAGTTAAACAAAATGCAACGACCGAATTGAAATTGCGGGTAACGAAGTGCTATAAGAAGCAAGAGAAAAGCCTCTTTACTCAAGTGAGGCGGAATCTTCGCCAAGCTGCTCAATGATGACGTTCACAGTACCCTCCAAAAACGGGTTGGATATATCGGGCTCAGGTGCGTCTTGAACCTTCTCGTCCGCCAAAAACTTGGAATGACTGAAGAAGTATTGATCGAGAGGGCTGCCAATTAAGCTACCTGTCCCCATCCATCCTCTAGAGCCAATAAACGAACTCGTCCTGCTTCCTTGGCGTCCGTGGCCCCCACGTCGGCCTCGGCCTCGGCGTCCATAGTAGCTCTTAACAGCAGAGCCATTACTGGGTCCACCAGTGTATCCTAGGCCCTTTCGATGCTTGCTCGTACCCAACTGAAGTGGCGATCGAATACCTTGCCCATTTTTCCCAAGTCCACGCCCGGGGATGAAACCATAAGCTAGCAAGATCTTTCCCGGCGCCAACGTGTATTTAGAAGGTGCAGGAACCTCCCTTTTGACCCCAGGAGCCATATGTGTGACTGCCACCAGTTCCAGAGAATGGTAGCTGGATTCTTCCTTCCGTTCCGGCTCCACATATGGGACCGCACTTCTCTGATAAGCCGCGAAGTCCATCTCTCCGTGCACCGTGATCACCTTCCCATCCACTACAAATCGGACTTTCTGATGCAAGCTAGAGGGTACTGCACCCGCCGTATGAATCCAGGGTCTGCCAAGAAGGAACCCAAAAGCACTCGGGAGGTCCATGACCTGGAACTCAATTAAGAACTCCACGGGTCCAATGAGAACGTCCAGGTCTATTTCCCCAACTACACTCTTCCTCATCCCATCAAAAGCCCTGATGGTGGCCTTAGAGGTACGGATGAGCTCCTCGTTTATACCCAGACTTCTGAGCGTGGCTAACGGGCATATGTTAAAGGCCGACCCATTATCAATTAGCACGTGGGATACTTGCTTGCCATGACTTCTGGCCGATATGTATAGCGCTTTGTTGTGAGCCCATCCATCTACAGGGATATCCTCATCTGAAAATGCTATTTGGTCCTTCAGCAAAATGGACCCGACAAACTCTTCGAGCTGCACCTCATTTATGGTTTCTGGCACATTCACCTCATTTAGCACTTTCATCAGTGCATTTTTATGCTTCTCCGAGTTGGTAAAAAGATCCAGCAGGGAGATCTGAGCAGGCATCTTTCTCAGCTGCTCGATTACCTCAAACTCGCTTGTCCTTACAATAGACAGCGCCTTCTCTGCATCTTCCTTCGACACTTCTCTCCTCTCTGACTCCCCTTCTCTCGGCGCATAACACCTGCCAGATCTCATCACAGCGTCGATCTCGCCCGTACCGTAATCCCACGGGACGGCTTTGGGATTGTAATCGGCCGGTGGAGGGATGCTTATCACTACCTTTTCGATCTTCTCGTCATTTTGTACCTTCGCGTCTTCTAGTTTAAGCCCTGTCAGAGTGATCACCGTATGACTGAGGGAGCTGCCTGATTACGCGCAGGGGCGGTATTCTCCTAGGCGGCCATCATCATGGCCTTCATCTCTGCCAGCATTGTGACCACAGAGTTCATTTGGGTCTCCAGATTGTCGACCCTCAGGCTTAATTCTTCTTGCTCCATCCTTGTTCTCAAACGGGTTCTAATACGGCTTCTCGTAGCTTCCGTGATTGACAACTACCTGTTTTGACCATAGAGAAGTTAGAATAAGGAACGTCACGGTTAAAAGCATACTTAATCCAGTTAATTCCATGTTTTCGTATAGTCAATGAGGGAAAGGACTGCCCCACGAGCTTTTAGCCTCGCAGAAGGAATTCTTTTCATCATTACCCACTCGAAAACATGTAATTAAAAGAAGCGTAATCCATGCCAATAGTTTTTGAAAGATCGAACAAGAATGCCATGACATGTATAAAATAGATCCAAGTACGTCTTGTTACAAAAGAAATGCCCTCTAGGATCGTTCAAACTAAACATGAAATGTTAAAATGGCCTAGTCTCGATGGGAATTTCTCTATCCAAACTTGGGGCGCTTCGAAGCTAAGGTGTCTTCGGCATCCTCAGAAATATCAACTTCCCGGCTATGGACTTCCTCATCTTCGTGATACGGCGGCAGTCCTATGTACTCGGGTACATATGGCTCGACTCCAGGTACGTAAGGCACTACATATTCCGGCACATAAGGTTTCACAAAGCTGCGTCTGATTGCCTTGAAGTACTGGATATAATCTGTCGAAGCTCTGTGAATATCCATCTCTCCTCCCAAAGCATCGGGCCACTTGATATCTTGTAATAGAGAGTTACCTAGGCTTTCCAGGATGTGCTTCACCTTGCCTATAAGCTGCTCCTTGACTTCCTCTGATAGAATGCCCGATGGTACATTGAATGAGAAGGTCTCTGGCCTCTGAGGTGGCGGGATCTCTTGTAAGACTCCAAACTGCCTGACAATGCGAAGCGGGTAGTAGGCTGCTCCGCCGGTAATGCCTAATAAAGGAACAGGGTCTCCGTTGTTGCACGTGAGACGGGCCTTGGAGAGTCTCGGCCACCTAAGCCGCCATCGGATTTGTTTTGGCTCTAGGGTTTCGAGAAATTCTTTCCATTTGGTAAAGGAATGTTTGGTGACTTCGGATTGGTTTTGGACGAAAGACTTGATTGGATGAGTGTATTGGTTAATTTCTCTAAAGCTCATGCGAAGCTGGTATTTCTTTATGTGAGAGGCGAACCATAGATAAAGGAGTTCAGATGAGGCTTGGAAAATGCCCTTACCTCGGATCCTATAGCGGTTGAGAGAAATGACAGTCTCAGCTAGGATAAGATTGGAATAGTCCCACCCACAGCACACTTGCCTAGCAATTATGGACATTGTCGGATCGAACGTAACCGGAGAGACAGGAAAAAGAATGAAACTAAGGAAGGCTAGAATGAATACCCTACCGGACTTGGTTCCTTTATCCACGGGAAGGCGAGAGAATCTTTCTATGAGGGATGATAAAGGGAATCTACCCGAATTGCTTTTGAGGATAGGTATGATTTCAGAAAGACTGGTGTCCAAAAATTCGGCTAAGCCGCTCTTGGGTTCGACTCCTATGGGTGGTTGTACTAGGCGAGGATTGGTAAAATTAACCCCGATGACGGCGCTATATTCCTCCAGTGTTGGTGCGAACTCCAGCCCCTCTATATTGAATGTGACTGTGTTAGGGTCCCAGAAATGGGCCAAGGCCTGAATAAGAGGGATCTGACACCGCACGTGCAGCAGCTCCAGTAAGAATCCCAACTTCTTCTTAACGAATGCCTGGTTTGCTTCATTGAGGTCCCTCCACCACTCCTGGAGCTCGTCCTTGGGGATAGGGATCACCTGGATATCCTTCTTTCCCATCGAGTTCTAAAATGTGGAGATGATATTTTGAAAAATCAATTGGTATGGATTACTAAAAATGCAAATTGCATAATGTAGATGCTATGAGTGATGCATGGAATCCCTCGATTGCATATTTCTACTTGGGTGAAACAAAGATTAGAGTCTCTTACTTAGATGTGATCGAATAAGAGGTCTAATTGATATTTCACCTCAAGAGAATTATGTACTCGAGGAGGGTCATTCAAGTGATTAAAAGTAATGCCAACCTCACATTCTATTGATTAGGGCGAAACCAGGAAGCATACAACTGACATAGATCCCTAGTACATGTGTATCTAAGGGAGAGGATAGAACGAGGACATTGATGAAAGGACCCTATACATGATATCTAAAAACTGAAGGCAGAAATGGAAGTAAGAAAACAACCAATGGAATGTGATACTATTTTTGTAAAGGTAGAACCCCCTAGGCTCGATCCTCAAAGCTCGGTCCCTGAAATTTCTTCGGTCCATGGTCCTATCTCCACATACTCCTCACAAGTAGGTGGCGCCTTTGTGTTTTCTTCCTTTTTGGGCTTCTTCTTCAAGGTTATGCGCTTCGGGCGAGTTCTAATAGCTGGACGATGCCCTTTCTTCTCCCAAGGTGCTGACATCGGCCTGTTTTCCTTGGCGATGCGTTCCTCCTTCAGACGGCGACGCTTTTCCCTAGCCCGACTGTTGCGGATCTGCCTTTGCGTGTCGCGGTAGGATTCCAAGAATTTCTCTGTATCCCTTTTTAGCTGGATATTGTCTATATGGAAGGTGGTGTGGCAATCTTCTGGTGGCCCTAAATTCCTTCCAGTGAGCTCTCGTCCGTGCAGGAATCGGGTGAGATGAAACCTAGTATTGGGGGTAGGCCATACCACCTTCTTCTCGTGGCGAAAAAGTTCCAAGTCCGAAGCAACGACACGAGACATTGACAATCTATCCTAAAGTTGGCATTAAATTTAATCGCTTGCATGAGAATGATATGCTCGATGAAAAAGAAACGTGAACATGCTCATGTCGTGAGTAATTGAATGTATACATATAGAAAAAGGAATAGATACGAGGAAGGAACAAACTTACCAACCATACTCGAAGAAAGATTTTGGTTTTAGGTTTACCAACCGTCCACAGACATGCGCATGAGACTGTCGCGACCTAAAATTCATTTTTAGGTTAATGGATTACCAGATTAATTAATTAAATTAACTAACCTAGTTCGAGCTCTCCCAAGCTCTACCAAATCGCAACTTTGATTTTTTTTCACATGATTTTAGAATTTGGAGTCGCCACTAATCATTTTTGGTAGGTTGATTAGAAACCTAAGTAACTTAGCGGGAGAACTAAATTACTCCTGTAAACCAGAGATTATGAGTTCGGGGACTTGGTTACACTAGTTAATTAAAACTAATGCCCTTTCGGTACCTTAATTCCATGGATATCCTATTTTGGCAACTCTCACTTGATTTATTCCTAAGACCATGGTAAGGTGTTCTTTTTATGTTTTCACTTTAAAATGAAATGCATAAAGGGTATGAACGCAAACGTTGACATACAAATACGACACACAAATACGGACATACGAATATGATATACGAATACGTAGATATGCGAATACGAATACGTGCGTGACGTGCGAATGACATACGTACATGACATGCGAACGACATACGTACGTGACATGTGTATGAATACGATATGCATACGAGATAGACGAATACATATATGTGCGTTACATGTGAAGGACATACGTACGTGGACATGCGAATGATATGCGTACGTGACATGCGTATGAATACAACATGCATGCGGGGATAGACGAATACGAATACGTATGTGACATGCGTATGAAGACGCACGAATACGATATGTAACATGCATACATACACCATACCAATACGTGACATATATATGTGACATGCATAGTGATATGTGTATGTAAATACGTACATTTCGATTTTGCCCATAAGGGTAAAGTCGTCATTTTGAAAAGATGGGATAAAACCCTCATTTTTGAAAAAGAGGGGATAAAACCCTCATTTTGAAATTTTTGATTTTTCTGAATGAATATGCATGGGTTAATAACATATCATAACAGACAAATGTGAATTTGCAAACGTCGCGTACGTGACGTGCATACGAGAACAAACAAATACGATATGTCTATACGAACATACGGATAACATAACAAACATACATGAGACATACTACATGAGATGCACATGAATGGCATTTTTTGTATTTTCAGATTTTCCATTTTTTTTTTGGTTTTTTGGATTTTCTACATTTTTTTTGTATTTTGGATGTATTATAAAAGAATGCAAAATCACCCAAAGCAAATGAAGATGTGAAGAGAGAGCAGGTAAAGTAAAACTACCCTAAGGACAGTGAAAATAAAACCCGCAACTCGTCGGGTGAATAATTATAGACCAATTAAATAAAACCCGAGACATGATCGGGAATACAACAAAAATGGACCGGAATGGACATCGGTCAAACACCCGTCGCCAAGCCTCGTGGGTTGAGAGTACAACAAAACGGACCGGAATGGACATCGGTCATCCTCCAGTCTTCAAAGCATCGGGCCGAAAGCCAAATGAAAATAATGAACTTATCCAATCGGACATGCACAATCACCAATGAGTTAAGACAATTCAAAAACTCAAAGAGAGTTTAACACGTGCTGATTAAACTTCATTGAGACCATTTTTTACATTTTCCAATGCATTAACACAAAAAATACGAATTAAATCATACTGTCCATGAACATTCTTAGGGAGAAAGCAGTAACCATAAAATACAAAAGAAATAATGAAATGTATGTAAAAATTCTGAGATTTTTTATGTAGATGGGAAAATGTGTCTTTGACAACTTTCATGTTTTACATTCTTATTGAAGAGACACTCATTTTCGTGTAGAAAATGGTCTTTCATGAGAGCTCAGCAGCAAACAAACAAATTTCACAGAACAGACATATTTCAAGATTAAGCTTAAATGGATACTCAAATCTCAAAATTAATGCACCAAACTTTCCAATCTACTAAACAAGACCCCAATGAACAGCTTTCATTTTTTGTGAAGTTTCAAAAGAAGACTCTAAACATAAGATAACTACAGATCAATATGACCACGCACAGAAAAACACTCAGACTCAAGGACGCCAACAGAATTGCATGATTTCATTAAATGCATTAAAAATACGAAACGTGCATGAATATTTTTGTATTTTTTATATGTTATGCATTAAGATCTTATGAACAAATGTCATGAAGAGGTCTTTATGAAACAAAGTCTAGAATAACCCATGGAAAATCATTTAGCGTGAAAGGTCAGATCAGAAAAATTCCATCTCAGGTTCTGATCACCATATTTCTAGATTTCTGCTTTCAATTTCGGGACCCTTTTGACATAGCAAACAACGTCAATTTTCATGCCATAATATATCAAATCGAAGATCTCGAAGTCATCTACGAATGTTCAGTACATTTATTTTCAAGATTTCGTCATCTAAACACGAAAAATTGAGTTACCAGATAATTGCACATGCTGATGCGCCTAGAGCTCGTTGGAGATGAATCCGTCGAGTCGCCAAGGCTTGTTCCACGGCGGCGAATTTTTCTCTCTCAAAATTTTTTTCTCTTGAAATCTCTCCAAAAAAAATTTTTTTTCTCCAGTTTTTCTTCAATCTCCCAAAACTCTCTCAAACATCCAAAATTTTCTCTCCAAAAAAAAAATTCCCCTCTCAAGCTCACTTCTTCCTCCTTTTATAAACCACTCATCTATCTCCCATTCTAATTTTTCCATTAACTCTATCTCTCATTCTAATTTCTCCACTAACTCTTCTTCATATTCATCTTCCCTTCTCCATATCTATCTCCCATTCTACTAACTCTTCTTCATCTCCATCTTCCCTTTTCTATTCTCATCTTATTTTCTTTATCTCCTCTTCTCCATCTTCCTATCTTCATCTCCTCTTCTCCATCTTCCCTTCTCTATTCTAATTTCTCCACTAACTCTTCTTTTTGTTATTTACAAAATAATCCCTCAAGTATTAGGTATTTGCACTCTAGTCCATGAGATTTTAAGTATTTGTAATTCAGTCCCTGGAGAAATATTTCTTTAAGTCCAAATCTCCTCACAATTTTCGACACACCTATCGCATGTTGAATTTAAGCTCATTTCTTGCTATTGAAAATAATGCAAAATTTAATTAAAGCCATGTTTGTAAAATTGAGTCATTCTGGGTACAATTGGGCCAAGATGAAAATTTGGAATATTAAAGAACAATGTCACAACTCCTAAAAGTGAAAAATGAAAATAAATTGACTCAAATTGAATTTTTTTTAGGCCCGATTCGAGATTATGCTCGTTAAGGAATACACGACCTCGAATTGGATTTTTTAAATTTGCGATGGCCAACATGAAAAGGGATTTAAAGGAAAAATATTGACTATTTTTATGTATTTTTGTGGCCTCAAATGCTATTATTTATTAAATATTTTCCTAATTTCTAAAAATTATATTTAAAAAAATACAAAAAAATATGAAAAATTATTTTTTTACTCAAAAATGGTTGCCTAAGCTTGGCCAAGGCTTCCAAAGTTGATTTTGCAATTTTCTCATTTTTATAGATTTTCTATCAATTTTAGAAAATAAAAATACCGAAAAATACTGAAAATATGAAAAATCATTTTTTGGTCAAAATTGGTTCCCTAGGATTGGCAAAGGTCTCCAAAGTTAATTTTTTTCAAATTTATGAATTTTTATGGATTTTCTATTAATTTTAAAAAAGAAGAAAAGAAAAGGTGATTGAAAATCAGGTGTCAACAGCTGCCCCTCTTTGAAAGGAAGCTCGGTAGAGGTTCATTTCAAAGACGAGACGACACCTGAATCCTAATCGACTCAACACAATGAAATAAAAAGAGTCATGACATTCGATCTCCAATACCCCTTTTAGCAAATTTCGATCCAAACCTGGTTTGAGGAGGCTTTCATGCGATGAGGGAGAGACAAAGATGAGAATTTACCTGGCACTTACCTGCTCGTTGTATGGCGGTTGCCTGACATGAGTGCTCTGCTGAAAATGAGATGAGAACCTAAGGATTCGTTATAAGAAAACCTTAGGGTAGTGGAACTTGGACCCGTATGGTAGGTCACCCCATAGTAGATTCCTAATAAAAGGATTCTACTGATTAAAATCGGATTGAATTTTGACCCGTATGGTGGGTCACCCCATGGTAGATTCCTAGTGAAAGGATTCTACTGATTAAATTAAGATTTGACCTGTATGGTAGGTCACCCCTTGGAAATGCCTGTAAGAAGGACTTTGGTGCCTGTAAGAAGGACTTTGGTGCCTGTAGAAAGGACTTTGTTTTGCCTATAAAAAGGACTTTGGTGTGCCTGTAGAAAGGACTTTTGGTTGCCTATAGAAAGGACTTGGTGCCTGTAAGAAGGACTTTTGTGTGCCTGTAGAAAGGACTTGGTGCTTGTAAAAAGGACTTGATGCCTGTAAGAAGGACTTGTGCCTGTAGAAAGGACTTTGGTCGCCTGTAAAAAGGACTTTGGAAATGGACCGTTCCGTATTGGGGTTTCCAATGGAAGGGCTCCGGAGATAATATACCCTAGATTTCACCTTTTTTGGGTAGACTGAAGAGGTATTGATTGAGAAAATGATTTTTGGGTATAACTGGGATCTAGGGAGATCAAGAATCTTGCAGACGCTCTAACCCAATTTAACTTACCATGAAGGGTGCCATTCTGGAATCTGGGGAAACCAGGAATCTTGCAGACGCTCAAACCCGATTTAACTTACCTTGAAGGGTGTCATTCTGGGATCTAGGGAGACTAGGAATCCTCAAAATCCGACTTAACTTACCTTGAAGGGTGCCATTCTGGGATTTGGGGAAACCAGAAATCCTGCAGACGCTCAAATCCAATTTGACTTATCATGAAGGGTGCCATTCTGGGATCTGGGGAAACCAAAAATCCTGCAGAAGCTCAAACCTAATTTTTGTTGTCCCGTCACTTTAGGAATAAACCGATGAGGCAAAGATCAAGAACACGAGAATTGGTCAATCATGATTTGATAAAGCTTGAGAACACGAGATTGTATCAATCGTGAGCTGATGAAGACTTCATGAGAGTATGTTGATCATGAGTTGCAAGGGTTCAGAAGACTTACCTGGATCTTCTGAGTTAATGATCGAGGCATAGACAGACCGATTGTATCGTGTCTGCTTGCTCACTGAATGACCTTATGTGCTGCAATGGATTTGAGCATCCAGACAATCATCAGAATTGAAAGGTTCAGGTTGAAGATATACTCACTTGAAAATGCTTGGCGAGCATTAGCCAACAGGGCTTGTTTGTTTAATAGCCTCTGGATGAATTTCGAGACCTCGGAGAGTAACTCGACTATTAGGAATGCACTACTTGTCAGACAGTGTCAGAGGTAACATGTGCAAGCATTTTTATCAATGAGTTCATCGGTTCATGCAAAACCATTCAGTTGAGTTTGCAATGATTAAAACCATATGTGTATGCTCATAATATGGATCATGCATGACTATTCTATCGAGTTTGCATTTCCAATTCTGTCCAGGGAGGTTATCATGTCATGAATACCTCGAATTGAACCTGAATGGGGACTTCAGTCCGAAAGGGCTTTCTCTCACTCTCGAGAAACGCTATTTATCCGGATTGCAGGATTTGAAAAGAAAGCACTCAACCTTACCATCATCGCATTCAGCGAGGGTCTGAGTAATCTCGCAATTGATACGATCAAGCCGATCTAGAGGTCTTGATTAGGACCATAATGTGGGCTGGGTCAAAGGCTTATCAAAGGAGACTCATTTCGAGTCAGGGCCATTGACAAAAAAAGGTCTTCATCATCTGCTCCGGGTTTACAAGTCAAGAACCCTGCAAAATGAGAGAGAAATAATCTTGCTCGAACTTCTTCGAGCGATTCTTAAAGTCATTCAACTCTTACATTAATTTAGGTGCCCTAATCAGAAGAGACTTTCAATGGTCGTAACGTAGGTCGGGATTTGGGTCTGAGAAACGAAGGGCTCGTTTTGACTCAGCAAAATATATGAGAAGGGCTTGGTGTTGGTGATCATTGCAGTCTTGTCACCGATCTTTGACCTTCCTGAATTTGTCTTTAATGAATACCATCATTGGCTGAGGGGTGGTAGTTCTTTTACACTTTGCAAACTGACTTCTTTGGGGATCCTTTATCGGGAATTCTCAAAATGTATGTTCGAAGTCAGAAGTTCATTACAGATATATGGGCATTGGCCTTGTTTTTGATAGGCACTTTGCTCTTTCTGCCCGAGATTCTTTGGAGTAGCCTTTGCTTTTCTTACTCCCGACTCCCTTTTGTTTGGAAGCAGGCCCATTTTCTTTAGGCTACACTTGTCTCTCTCTTTTTTTTTGTTTAATAATCTTGTGATTTTGAATTTTAGCAACAAGATGATTTTCAACAAATGATACTAGACATTACATGAAAGTCTAGCATATGAAATGGGCTGATTCGAGAATTCTCTATTGGCCCAATTTCTTCAATTCTGCTCTTTTGGGGGAAGGTGTCGTCGTTACCTTGAAATGAGCAAGGATCACCAACATGGGCTTGAGAAATGAATTTGCAGGCTCAATTGGGTTATGCAAAGGATGAGTGTGTAGGATAGAGAAAATAAATGCTCTTCGTCATCCTAAAGCACTTGAATTAAAATTCGAGTATCATGCAAAGAAACACTCGAAGATTGATGTTAGTCCAAGCAAGAGAATTTCTAACCATTTATCTCCTGATATTGTTGGAATTACCTCTGTTTTGCCCCAGTGCGGGGTGGTTCTTGACAGGGTCATGAAATGAAATCACCGTTTAAATGGGTTGTCAATGGTTGCCTAAAGTGTTTGGAATGGAGAATGAATGCCTCCTTCACTTCGACTATCGTATCTTTTGCGAGAAAACCCATTGCCTTGGAGAATGCGGAATCTGTCTACCGCTCAACTCACTGTGGATTAAATATAGGACGTATGTGGAAATGGCTTGCCTTTCATCGTCCTGTCATGCCCCATTCCCTGGCTGTGTGGGCGGATCAGACACGTTGGGGGCCTATTCCCCGAGTCGAGGAGTAGCTTGTTCCTGGTTTTGCCTCTTTTCGATCTAGGGTTCGCCATTGATTTCCCTTATTTCATCAGACGGATCGCATCAGGCGATCATAACTTGGCCCCTTTGGGCTGTTTTCTTTGAAGTATCATGTGTTGGTTTAACATTTCCTGTAACAAGGAAGGAGACCTGTTAGCCAGTATCAGAAATGATGAACTGGACACGATACTGAGTTACCCTTGAGTGCTTCGCGCAACTCCTTTACCAGTTTTACCACTCGGGATTTTCTCCGTGGGTATGTCAAGTTAGACATTTCCTGTCAAACAATGGAGAAGAAGACGTATTAGTCAGTATTAGAAATAATGTATTGGATACGATACTGGTTTACCCTTCATCTTGAATGTTTTGCGTGACGCCTTTATCAAGTTCACTGGATTGAGTTTCCCTTGGCTTTCGCTGGACACTTCAACGTTAAGCTAAGATCGTAACAAAATACTGACCTTAGTATTGCTCGTCGAGTATTCCTGTTTCTTTTTGCAAAAAGAAATGCGAGAAAAAGTTGTTTTATTTATTTACAATACTTACAACATTTCCATCCTCGAGGATCGAACGCGGGACGTCTCGGACCACTGTCATTCCCCATGCCATCTGGTCCACAAGACCGCAGGCGCTCATGGAGGTTCCTTTTAAGAGTCAATCCTTGAGATGACATGGTGTTGTTGTATTGTATTAGGTAATTCCAGGTCACTGTATTTTTCGGGGCGGTTTACAAACCCTGTTAAGAATGGAATAAAATAATTCAGAACACGAGACGAGTATGAGCAAATTAGAACGATACAGAATTACCCTTCTTTGAGATTGTTTGGGTCTTTCGTTCACATATTCCTCATTTGAAGCCGTCCATTCTGTGGCGATGTCCACGAATCTATTTGCCCAAAGTTTTGATTAATCGGGGAATTTCGTTTTTGGGTCAATTTGCAAATTCCTGTAAACAGAAGGGATCTAATTTAGAATCGGGACAATTTGAGGGTAAATTGAAACGATACTGCTTTACCCTTCTAGTTCGCGCGACTTTTTACTCGCAATAAATTCACTACGAGTTTGGTGTGGTAGCAGACTCGAGCATTTAATAGGAGAACAGGAAATTGCTGCTTCTTGCTTTTGCGTTCATTCTGAACATCAATAAAAGTAGAAAACATCCCATGCAAGGAAATGAAGCGTCTGCATTCGTTCAAGATCGATTTTGCTCCCTCAGCAGGCTCTCCCATGATCAGTTGGCTTCATTCTGGACCAGGTATGCATCGGCTATGTTGAAGGACCCGTGATCTCAGCTTCGAAATACAGACTCCCTGTGCATATTACAGTTCCCGTGCTTCATTAACATTAAACTGGTTGATCATGCCGGTGAGTTTATCGTCAATGCCGCTTGCCTGGTGGTGATACATCTCCCCTTCCCCGGGAGGTATTGATGCTGATCCAGTAGCATTAGTCTTTTTGTACCCTGCTCCAACAGAACTCGATTCTGTTATAAACTGGTCTAACTCGCTTCTCAAACACGCATTTTCAATCCTCAGATCATGCATTTCATCGAAGGCGAGGAGGAGGCTGTTGCAGTTAGGGCAGGTGGCGGAGTCAAAAGGCTCTTTATACATCTTGTTTTTCGCTCGGAGGTTTTCATTTTCAACTCTTAGAAACTCGGCTTCGTTGTGCTCATGACGAGTCTTCATTCGGGTTCGCCTATTTTGAAACCAGAACTTAATTTGTGAAGGTTCAAGTCCTAGCTCTTGACTTAGTTCCATTTTCTGTTTGCCGTCTGGCATAGGACATGTTCTGAAGAAATCCTCAAGCCTTTGTACTTGCTCCTTAGTATGGCGATGGTAACGCTTCTTTTGACCCTTACCGTTGTTGTCCTTATCTTTACTGAGATCTTGGACGTCGTCGGCGGAAGGGCCAGGTTCCATAGGCTCGATCCCAAACATGGTTTCGAACTCTTCCTCACCCATATTCAGCAGGCAATGATAGCTTTCGGAAGTATTGGGTTGAGACATCTTCGATTTGGTTGATGATTTCTCAAGGTTTACTATATCTTTCTGTATTTTCACTCTCTCTGAATCGTGTATTCTTTAAAACTCTCTTCAATGTATGAATAAAGATTATCAGGAGGATGTCTCTTTTAAAATTTGGCGTCGGCTTAGCATATGTATCGCTTCTCCCGAGATTTCTGTCTTTCTCAACCTTTCCTGCGTGTTTCTTGCTTGGCTCGTCTTTTCTCATCTCTTCATAGTGGTAGGGTCCCTATCAACGTCTCTACCGTCGATTTGCTGGCGTGTTCTCCTATAAAAACGAATCTCATTTTCCTTGTCTCCCACCCAAGTCACCTTTCTTTCTCCTTTTTCAAAGTTGTGTCATCCCGTCAAACTTTTGGCAGAGATGTCGGATTTGCTTGGCTCGAGATTGGAGACGAGTAGCGGAGGTGATGCTGATAGGGAATGGTAGACAGGAAAATCTGGCCAGTAGAGACTTTCACTGCGAAAATGAAAGGGAATGCGGCAGTATATGTTCTTCATATTCTAGAAAAATTGGAACGATACTGTTTTACCCTTGTATGTACTTCCATTGAATTTGAATTGAGGAAGTTCCTTCATTTGGATTGGATTGGATTGTATGTCCCGAGTTGCCCTTCACTTTGAGCTTTGCCACATAAGTGCTTTGCTTAGTTGGGCCTTGTTTTCTTTCGGGTTGCTTTGGACCATCATCATTTTTTATGCCATCGGGTCCGTGGATCGGAGGGCTCCTTTAATTTAAAGGTTACCTTTAAGGCAAATGAGTCCTATCGCATTCCATTGGGTCATTTCATTTTGCGACACTCTTGAGGCAATTTGCAATCCCCTGGAAGAGAATGGAACAAATCCAATTTAGCATTTTGCGACGATTGAGGGTAAATTGGAACGACACACAGTTACCCGTCTTCGAGCTCGCCTGGGCTTTTCACTTGAAATTTCCCTACGTTAGGTCATTCAACATTTCTCATTATGGCAGTCAGCGACGTTGCCACAAATTGATCCGCCCTGAGTCTAGCATAAAAAGGGATTCACGCATTCGACGGGATAAAAAACAAATTACCCCATGCCCCTGAATTAAATCTAGACACCTAGAAAGCTGGAAATATCACACGTAGGGGAATTAAGCATGAAATGAAAGGTGCACTTGTTCAAGGTCAATTCTGCCTCTCCTGCGGCTCTTCGATAATCAGCTAGTCTCATGTTGGTTCAGGCATGGATGACCGATGTTTGAGAGTCCTTAATCACTGGCTTCCGATTATGGCTTCGGATGTCTGTCAACCTTAAACTGGTTGACCAGGGCAGTAAGCTCATCATCTGGGTAATCTCTTGAACCTTCCAGCAACTGATGCTCGAATTGGGCATTATTGTTGGCAAATGCTGGCGGTAGATTTCTCATTCTATCCTCGCCATGAGCAATTTGACTTCTCGAGCTGAAGTCTTCATCATTACTCCAGAAAGTGTGGGGATCACCAACTGTCCTGCTGCCAAGAACTCCTTCCATTTGAGGATTAGAGAAGTGGAAGTGCTCTGGATAATTTCTTGTCTGATTCTCTGGCTGCGCAAGCGCGCTGATCATGGGATGAATTCTAGCTACGGGTTGGTGTTCAAACCAAGGAGTCTGAATACACTGCCCCTGCGGTCTATACTCTTGAAGAGCATTAGGGTGATTCTGGGGGATACTTTGATTAACGCCTGGGGGATTGATGGCACGGCTACTGGTTTGGTTGATGATGGGAGTGGCTCGCCCCATGCTAACCTGTGGAACTTATGGTGGCGAGGAGACTCGACGTTCAGGCTTGGATCAGTCCCGCCTTGGTTTTCTTGATTCTGAGCTGCATTGTGTTCTCTCACCCTTTTTCTGTACTTCTGAAGATGACTCGAAACATTTGCTTTAGTGAGTCCCTCTACCTTCATAATTTCCAGTATATGTTGTGGCCGTGCCGAATCGATTCCTCGTTGCTGAACTGCATTAACAAACATACGATGCAGCTCGGGAGACCAACTTATCTTCTTTCTCCAGTTGCTTGGAATAAAATTGAAGGCTTGATGCTTGTTCTCATGGTCGTGCAATTGCTTCCTTACCACGTGCTGCCATATGTTTTGAAGCATCTGAACCCTAACTGGTTTCGTTACGACGTCTTGGGCCCCGTTTAAGACAGCCTTCATCATGGCTTGCTGATCATCGCTTGCCGATATTACGAGAACTGGCATGTTTAATTTAGAATTGATGACTTCCAAGAGAGTGAAAACATCCATGTCAATCCCTACCATGGCGGTGACGACGATATCAAACTGGTCACTACTCCTCCTTAATATCTCTAAGGCCTCTGTCGCCTTTGCTTGAGCTACAACCTTATACCGGCATTTTCTTAATACGGTAACAAGGATTGACAGAGAGACTGGATTACCGTCAATGGCCATGACCAGTAGACCCTCAGGGTAAGGAACTTCATCAGCTTCGACCAGGGTTGAACATGCGCCCATTTCCCTAATGCTCAACATATTTCTGGATCTAAGACTGCCGATTCGAGACCGCCTCAGGATGTCTTCTCGGACTTGAGGGATCACGGGATCGTTGATGGCTTCTCGTAACAGGCTTTGAAAGCCAATGCTTTGATGGTGAAGGTTTTGAATTCCTCTCCCACGAGAACTCCTTCCTCTCTATCTTTCTCCTGCGAGTTCGTGCAGATGAACCCTCACTATCAAATGAGGATAAATTCTCTCTCTGGCAATAGCAACGACTTCCCCCTTCACGGGCAGTGCTATTAGATTTACCGAGGGGAAAATCTGACATTCAGCTTTTGATTAAAGGGGAAATCCTCGTTTATCGCTCAGTTTGTCTTCTTCTTTCTTTTCGCAATAGAGGGCCCCTGTCAAGATTTCCACCGTCGATTTACTGGCGGGTCCTCCAATGAAGACGAGTAATATCTCTCTTTCTGCCGAAAATTTCTTTGTCCCCCACTCAGCTCATCTTTTCGTTCTTTCTTTTTTCAAAGCGGTGGAGTCCCGTCCAGCTTTTCCACAGAGACGTCAGGTTTGTTCGGCTCGAGATTGCCACTTGACTGGAATTTGAGCCACCGGGGGTGTTGCCGATAGAGAATGGTAGATAGGAAAACCTATAAGGACTGCCCCTGTGAAATCAGTATTTAAATTAAAGCAGATTACCATCTTCGCATTCCGCTCATCTGCCTCATCTCTCTCCTTTCTTTCGTATTCTGCTTTCAAAAATGGCCAATTCTCCTAACCACACCTTATCCGTCGAAGTCCTGGCTGGGTGGGAGAGACTCTACAATCTTCTTGGTAGAGGTTACGCTCATATAGCCAAAAACTCTACCGTTGAGGTTGAAATCCTTGGTTTATTCAGGACTATGGACACTGCTTCTGTTGAGGGTACCCAACTGGGGAAGGATTATCGGAACTTCTCGACCGTCTTCATCAATTTTCTGGCTGTCTATAACCGCGCTTATGAGACGGTCCTTGTGACCGCCGTCGTGAAAGCTCGTTACCGAGACCGGCACGAGCGTCTGGCAACAGTTACATTTGTGGCTGATAATCACAAAAAGGCCCTCAAGTTTGCCAACGATCAGCTTTCCTGGCTGGTTCGTGAGAGGGGAAAGCTGGTGGACCGTCTGGCCTTGGTCCGAACTTACGCCGAACAGGAGCCAGGCAATATTGTGATGAGGTGCAAATGCGGTTGGCTGCAGGAGAGGCTTGATGACATTACGGCAGACATTGCTTTCGAGAGGGCGGCGATTCCGGACCTGGAGTTTGCTGTTGAGCATTACGAGGCCACTATGGCCCAAGTTAAAGAGAAGTGCAATCGCCTCTTCTTTAGGCTCGCAGAGCTTGATCCCGAGAACGCCCGGTGCACCCAGAGCATCAACTTTATGGAGAGCCAGCTGAGCTCCTTTGTGACGCTTATTAGGGCTCAATTTGATTTCACTTTTCCTCCCTAGTGAGTTGTTGTAAGGTTTGTTGGTGAATGGAATGAAGAGAAAGTTTCACGTGTTTGTGCTTTTCATTTTCCTGCCATTTCTTCGCCCATATAGCATGATAGGACGATTTACGGTACTGAAGACGTTGAGGCTTAACACTCTTCTCGGTGTTCTTGTTATCTGCTGCCGGCGATGATATCAAGGACATTGGCGAAGGGTTCGGTGGCGGCCCCCACCGGTCACAGCGCCGTGAGTCAGTCATGTGAATTATTGCAAATCGACCACTCGATTAGTGCTCCAATAAACAAACCGGGCTGCCCGTTGCGTGCCCCACTTTACTCCTGCCTATCTCTTTCGGCGTCCACTTGAATGTGTCGGTCGCCTGTAGCGTTGGGAGAAATGATTGCGGGCCATGCTCGGTAATAAAATACTAGTCCTCCAAAATCTTTTATGTGTTTTGAATCCGAGGAAGGTAAAAAGGCAAGCATTTGTTCAATTTAATCAGAAAGGCGTCGCAAGATCGGGTTCATAATCTTGCCCCATAGGTTTTGATTACACAGTCTCGACTTTCTCAACAAAAATACATGAACCCTTCTAATATATTAAAAATGTCCCCAGGCCCGATCTGGATGCATTCACTACCCCTCATCAAAATACATGGCCCATACGTGCTGACTTATTGACACGATTCTGTCTCCGGAAGAATTGGCCTCTTCATATGCCCCTAGGGTTAACGATATCTTCGCTTGCCCCCTGATTATTATCACCAACGAGCCCGATTTTTCTCCACCCCAGGGTACCTATAATTCCCTGCAAAAGTAAAGAAAATAATCAGTATGTGATCCAATAGGGGTCGGCCCATGATTCCTACATTAGTCCAATTTTATTTTTCAATTTTAGAGAAAAACACTCAGACTCAGGGACGCCAACAGAATTGCATGATTTCATTAAATGCATTAAAAATACGAAACGTGCATGAATATTTTTGTATTTTTTATATGTTATGCATTAAGATCTTATGAACAAATGTCATGAAGAGGTCTTTATGAAACAAAGTCTAGAATAACCCATGGAAAATCATTTAGCGTGAAAGGTCAGATCAGAAAAATTCCATCTCAGGTTCTGATCACCATATTTCCAGATTTCTGCTTTCAATTTCGGGACCCTTTTGACATAGCAAACAACGTCAATTTTCATGCCATAATATATCAAATCGAAGATCTCGAAGTCATCTACGAATGTTCAGTACATTTATTTTCGAGATTTCGTCATCTAAACACGAAAAATTGAGTTACCAGATAATTGCACATGCTGATGCGCCTAGAGCTCGTTGGAGATGAATCCGTCGCGTCGCCAAGGCTTGTTCCACGGCGGCGAATTTTTCTCTCTCAAAATTTTTTTCTCTTGAAATCTCTCCAAAAAAAAATTTTTTTTCTCCAGTTTTTCTTCAATCTCCCAAAACTCTCTCAAACATCCAAAATTTTCTCTCAAAAAAAAAAATTCCCCTCTCAAGCTCACTTCTTCCTCCTTTTATAAACCACTCATCTATCTCCCATTCTAATTTTTCCATTAACTCTATCTCCCATTCTAATTTCTCCACTAACTCTTCTTCATATTCATCTTCCCTTCTCCATATCTATCTCTCATTCTACTAACTCTTCTTCATCTCCATCTTCCCTTCTCTATTCTCATCTTATTTTCTTTATCTTCTCTTCTCCATCTCCTCTTCTCCATCTTCCTATCTTCATCTCCTCTTCTCCATCTTCCCTTCTCTATTCTAATTTCTCCACTAACTCTTCTTTTTGTTATTTACAAAATAATCCCTCAAGTATTAGGTATTTGCACTCTAGTCCATGAGATTTTAAGTATTTGTAATTCAGTCCCTGGAGAAATATTTCTTTAAATCCAAATCTCCTCACAATTTTCGACACACCTATCGCATGTTGAATTTAAGCTCATTTCTTGCTATTGAAAATAATGCAAAATTTAATTAAAGCCATGTTTGTAAAATTGAGTCATTCTGGGTATAATTGGGCCAAGATGAAAATTTGGAATATTAAAGAACAATGTCACAACTCCTAAAAGTGAAAAATGAAAATAAATTGACTCAAATTGAATTTTTTTATGCCCGATTCGAGATTATGCTCGTTAAGGAATACACGACCTCGAATTGGATTTTTTAAATTTGCGATGGCCAACATGAAAAGGGATTTAAAGGAAAAATATTGACTATTTTTATGTATTTTTGTGGCCTCAAATGCTATTATTTATTAAATATTTTCCTAATTTCTAAAAATTATATTTAAAAAAATACAAAAAATATGAAAAATTATTTTTTACTCAAAAATGGTTGCCTAAGCTTGGCCAAGGCTTCCAAAGTTGATTTTGCAATTTTCTCGTTTTTATAGATTTTCTATCAATTTTAGAAAATAAAAATACCGAAAAATACTGAAAATATGAAAAATCATTTTTTGGTCAAAATTGGTTCCCTAGGCTTGGCAAAGGTCTCCAAAGTTAATTTTTTCAAATTTATGAATTTTTATGGATTTTCTATTAATTTTAAAAAAGAAGAAAAGAAAAGGTGATTGAAAATCAGGTGTCAACAGAGACAAGTGGGGGTTGGACTCTAAAAATCAAAAGCGTGGGTATGAAACCTATGGCCAAGGCTCCCACGATCCAGATGAAGCTGATTCCCCCCCAAGAGCACCCGCCCAAGAGGGTTGGAGATCGCCAATCAGGATAGTGAGCGGGAACGGATACGAGAGTCTCAAGTGCCATCAAACACGAGATCCTTTCGCACCCTTTCCCTATCTAAGGTAACCCTAGGAGGTGGTTGCAGTCTGGGTTTGACCGCGAGTGTGTGCGAGGTGTCGTGATAGCCAGATATGCAAGACATGCACAACAGTTTGTATCAAAACACCGCTTCTATAATCACATTCATAAGCATACATTCCAAATTCCAACCTGCAGAAAACAGAGTCAACAAACACTCCATCCCTTATTTCTCCCATCTGCACGAACATTTAACACATGGGTTAGTGGACTTACCTCACCTTCAAGAGCGTCTGCAGAAAAATATGTCAGAAAACACTCAACCTTTTAATCGGCTCAAGTCCTCTAAGAGGTTAGAACTTCGTCCCCAGCGGAGTCGCCAGTCTGTCGCGACCCGATCTTCTTCGAGATCGGCTGGTGGATTGCTAGGCCCAATTTGAGATATCTGGGCTTCGCTCGGGCCCTCCCAAGCCCATACCAAATCGCGTCAGGGAATTTTTTAGATCGAAGTCGACCTTAGTGTGGTCGGGTGACATGTGCTCAGTGTGCATGCCATTGGAGTCGCCACCAATCATTTATTGGAGTGAATGATTGGAAACCCTATCGAGCGATCGGGAGAAATCGTCCGATTCTGCGAAAACCAGAGAATCTGAGTTCGGGGACTTAGTTACGTCAATATTGCTATTGAAGCCCTTTCGGTACCTAAGTTGAGTGATTTCCTAATCTAAGGAGTTCATGCAGGCGAGATCGGGTAAGGTAGGCTCTGGGAGTCTAGGGGATTCATGCGAATGGGAGTGTCTGTCCTATCAATCACAATCATAGAAATAAATGCGCAATCAGAAAATCAATACCATGAAAGCACACATTCAATCAAGTCCAGATCAACTAGGGGAGCCCTAGAAGCCAAGAAGATATGTTAATTAGGTTCAGGAGTGATTTGGGATGATTTGAGTCAGATTGACCAGAGGGGCAAAATGGACATTTTGGGAGGCTCGGGAAGTCAAAAATGTGAAAATAGGTCAAACCAATTGAATGTGGTTTTTTTCCTAATTTTCACAATTTTTGAGAATTTTTCTGGATTTTCCTGAATTTTTCTGATATTTTTGGGATTTTTCTAAGGCTTTCTAAGAATTTTCCTATTTTTTATTTGAAATATTTTTGGTATTTTCTGAAATTTTATTTCTACTTTTTCTAATTTTTTTTATATTTTTCCAAGTATTTTCTATATATTTTTTTTGAATTTTCTAAAATTTTTTATGAATTTTTCTTATGATTTTTCCCTATTTCCTGGGCATTTTCTATGTTTTCTGATTTTTTTTTATCATTTTTCAGAATTTTTTTCGAATTTTTTTATAATTTTCTTGATTTTCGGAATTTCCTAATTTTTTTTTATGATTTTCCGAATTTTCATCCTATTTATACATTTTTCATTTTATTTATTTTTGTTGTTTTTTTATTATTTTCGAAAATATTTTTATATTTTATAATATTTTGATTTTGATTTTCTATATTTTTTTTAATTATTTTCTACATTAATTTTTCCAAGATTTTCTAAAGTTTCCACGAATTTCTACAATTATTCATTATTTTATTTTTTTTATCACTAGTTTTTATTTTTATTTATTTGTTATTTTTAATTTAATTTTTTAATTTAATTAATTAATTTTTTTATTATTATATTTATATTCCTGAAATTTCTTTTTAATTATTTTATAATCTCAAACTTTTATATATTTATATAATCTTTCATATGTTTTTATTCTATTTTCTCCTTTTTTATTTTTATTTATTATCGTTTTTCGGATCGGGTCGGGTCGACCCGACCCATCCGACCCGAAGGTCCAAACCTAAAACCCGAGACTAAACGACACAGTTTTTATTATATATATATTTTTTGAATTCTCTAGGAATTTTTGAAATTTTTTTTAATATTATAATATTATAAATATTATTTATTTCGAAAATTGTGATCTGGACTGGGCTTTTAAGCCCAATCCCTCTAGGGTGGCGAAAAGGAAGAGGGCTTAAGGCCCAAACGAAAAAAAAAGCCCAAGGTTCTATTCTAAAACCCAATTTAAGCCTAGAGCCCAATGAAGTTATCTCAGCCCACTCTTCAATGAAAAGCCCATCCGAATGGCCCATCCGCCCCTTTTCATTAAACCACATGGGCTGGCCCAATTCCAAATAATCCAAACCCTAGCTACCACACCAAGCCGCCGGCGGTACACCACTTTTACTATATATTTTTTATTCTAATATTTTTTTTGCTTTATTTTCCTTTCCACTTTACCTGGTTACGCATGGAGGCAGCACCCCCTTGTGCCTTTGTCTCTCTTTTTTATTTCTTTCTTTGACTTTTCTTTCTCTTAGTTTGTCATTTTCTCTATTTTTTTATTCCTTTATTTTTTTAATGCTCATCTTGTCGGTGCTTCTTCTTCGTGAGTCTTCTTTTCCAGACGTCCTATTTGCTCACCATCTTCGCGTCTTCCTCACTGAACACCCACCAAAAACCAAGCACAGACTTCACTGGGTGGCTAATCTTTTTACCACGTCTTCTTAAGGATTTCGCCAGCAAGATTTTTTTGTCGAACGACCACCAACGCCGATGACGGCCCTCCTATTCCGTTGCCAACGGACAGCACCGGATAAGAACCAAATTCCGGCAATGAGTTTTCTCACATCTTCGAACGCTCAAAATTTCATTTCTTAACCACAGCAAGCATAGAGGATGTTCGGGGGGCTCATTTGAACGCCTTAGACCGCTTGCCGTTACTCTTCGACGGCCACCGAGCGCGGTATGTCAAGGTCCAAACCAAGGTCCGAATAGGCCGTCTACAGTATCCTAACATACCTACACATGGTTTTTCTGTCCGCGAAACTAACCAAAATCAACCGTTCTAGACTCGGCCAGGAACAAACCCGATGACATATCTAAACCAACGATCCTAACTTAAAACCAGCCACACAATCCATCAAAGAATATCACAGAGATAATAGGAAACTTAGCTACATAGTCGAGAGTCTTGGTTTCACGCGAGAAAAGCCCTCGGGCTTACAGTAGGCCGAAAGTTTTTGAGGTTGACTCGATGGGTTTCGTGCGATGCCAACGCAAGGAGAAGATATGCACGCGGTCAGTAAGTGCTCAGGGAAATTTCGAAACAGAAAAATCAAAGAGAAAACAAGAAACGATGAACATGCCATTGATGGAGTTCCGCGCGCTCGAGAATGGTGTTTACCTTCTCAGTGGAGGTCGACTCGATTGGTTGGGTCCAGTGGCTTCCTTGAAGCGTCAGGGAGCTTGGAGCGGCAACCGCAAGGCTTGGTGTGACTTGGATTGCCGGAGTTCCGAGCTCAAAGTTCTCGGCGAATGCTCTGTAATGGCCCCCCCAGAAGAACCAGCTTCTTTTTTTTTAGCTCCTCCTTCGTCGCTCTCCCTCTCTACATATCTGTCTCTCTCGTTTTTGTGCGTATGTCCTCCCCCTGAACATTCGCCGCTCCCTCCTTTTCTTTTGCGCCCGAACCTTTTGGAATCGCTCCCACGACCGTCGCCCCATTCCGTACGCTTGGTCATGCGCGCAAGCGACAAAAGGGAAGATTCGAGGGCAAGAGGCCGCGCGACGACGTCGTGGTAGCGAGAAACAGATGTGCGCGTGTGTGCAGTGTGCGTGGGTGCCAAGGGAAGGGGATGATGAATAGTGTCGGGTCACGGGCCAGGTCGGCCCGACCCGATGACCCGACCGAACGGAAAATGGCCAAATTGAGCCACAATTCGGCCTATTTTTGCGAAATTGAAGCCAAAAATGAATTTCCCACGATGGATTACATTTGGAAATGAGGTCTTTGTGGAAAATTTGCTTGAAATTGGACAAAAACCCCAAATTTTGGGTTTGACCCGAGTATCCAATCTGTGAAATTGAAGGTCTTGAGGGCCTTTTTTTGCAAAAATTGATGCCACCAATGGATTCAGAAGGCCAAAAAATATAGGGTGACGTGCCCCAATTTTTAATTCAGTCCCCGGAAACTTTTCAATTGCATTTTATGTGTTTTTAAGGACTAAATTGAAAAATTGAAAATCGCACATTGGTCCTTTTGCACGGAATTGGACAATTCATTGAATTTTTGGACTGGATTTTAATTTTGAAAAATAGAGGGGGATGACACGACTCCAAAAATGTAAAAATTAAAAATTACAGAATTAAAATAAAATTTCTAGAATTTTTCAATTAATTTGGAAAATGCGATTTACAAATCAAGTCCCATTTCCAGATTAATTTTTTCAGAATTTCTTTGGCCAAAATGAAGAGAAAAATAAAATAAAAATATGGACTATTTTTTCGTATTTTTGTGGCCACAAAAGCTATTTTTTATTATTTTTCTTGTATTTTTCTATTTTCTAAAAAATATTAAAAAAAGCAAAAAATAAGGAAAATTATTTTTTGTTCAAAATTGGTTCCTTAGGCTAGGCTAGGGCTTCCAAAGTTGATTTTGTAATTTCTTCATTTTTTATTGATTTTTTTATGAATTTTTGAAAATAAAATGCAAAAAAATATTGAAAATATGAAAAATTATTTTTTGGGTCAAAATTGGATCCCTAGGTTAGACCAAGGTCTCCAAGGTTGATTTTTCAATTTTCTGAATTTTTTTTGGATTTTCTAAAAATTTTCTAAAAATCAAATTGGCCAAAAATCAGTGTCAACATCGAGAATACACGCATGTTTGCTCGAAAAATCAATAGGCCCGTAGTGACGACAAAAAAAAAATTTCCAGATATCGGTGTTGTAGTGCGGGTACAATTTAAGACCTTTTTTTGATATTTTTTCTTTTTAAAAAAGTGGAGATTTGTAGGGAAGTCACACGAGTAATTGACGCATTTTCTGTGCATAATCCTCCTAGAAAGGTAAATCAATTATCGAATCACACCGTTGAAGCAAAGAAATAACAAATAAATAGTCCGCTGTCCCCTGTCCGGAAACTTACGGCACCAATTGCCACGAGCAAAACGATCAAGCCATACGACAGTTTTCACTTGCAAAAAAGCTCTTCGCATTTTCGCGTTCCCCTTCCCTGGAGCGCGCGTGCTTTCCATCAGGAATCCGACGACACGGATCGCTCCTCTTCGTCTTTGATCGAGCTTATCGCCGCCGCGGCTTGGCTCGAGCTTGGCCTTTCGGCAGGCGAAGGGTTTATGCACCGGAGACCTACTTGCAGCAGTCCCACCATCCTTCCCTCGTCAGCACCTTCCGATGTCAGGACGCCGTGGAAGACTTCCCCGGTCCATTCCTCCCTAACCACGGAGTGCACCCACTTGGCAAGATCGTACCCGTTGTTCTGGACCATCTTGCCTGTCAGGAGCTCGAGCAGCATTAGCCCGAGGCCGTACACGTCGTCCTCGAAGGCGTCGTGCGGAGAAGCTGCATCGCTTCTTATCTCAGGAGCTTGAGAGTAGTCTCGGGTTTCCACCACCATTAGGCCGTATTCGCTGATGCACGGATCCATGTCTCTGTCGAGCAAGATGTTCGTGGTCTTTAGATTGCCATGAGCGATCCCGTCTTCACGGAGCTCCGAGTGCATAAAGGCCAAAGCTTCGGCTATCTTGGCTGCGACTCTTAACCTGCTTCCCCAATCAAATATTTGCGCATTCTGCATTCCTGAAATTAAAAACGATGCACAAGAACTTGAATCAGCTTCTCCTCTCCAGTCCATCACTCCGGGAGGTTAAAACTGTGTACCAAATGAGTTCAGCTTCTTGATCAGAAGAGATGGGATGACATGTCTCTCGCATTTGTGACAGCCCAAGTAAGAGGCAACAACAAGGACAATGTTTCCTTTCAGTCCGTCCTTCGATTAGGTCTAGGAAAACTTAATTTAGGCCGCTTTATCGATGTTCTGTATTGCTGTTTTATCGTCCTATGCCGCAACAACATAAAACCTATAGGGAAGCACATCAATCTAATCGGAAACTGAAAGTAATCAGTATTACTGCCCACTCACCGTGGAGAAGGTTGAAGAGACTCCCGTTTGGTTTATACTCATACACCAGGAGCTTCTCTTGCTTGGAGCAGTAAAACGCGACAGGCGGCAGAACATTAGGATGCTTTGCTCGACCCATCTTCCGCATCCTGCTCTTGAAGTCCTCGCTAGGAATCCCCCAATCCTTGATTCTCTTCACGGCCAGAGCAAGGCCGTTGCTGAGCACGACTTTGTAAAGACTTCCGTGCTTTCCTCTCCCGAGCTGTTCGGCCGGCGCTCTAAGCAAGTCCTCGAACTTCAAATCCCTCAGCGCGGGAGCATCCGATAGTACCACAAGTGAGGACGTGGTCATGCCGCTCTCCACTGAAGTTATCGAGTACTCTGACCGGTTGTCGCTTTTCTTTGGTTCGCTCGACGCCCCAATAGCTTTGCTGCTGCTAGTATCACATCTCCTATTCTTACCACCGTCTACCCCATCTGCTTTTTTCTTGGATCTTCTTGCTATTTTGTAGACCAAGAAGAGCACAACGATCAGGCCGAGAATTACATAGCCTAAATAGAAAAAAATCTTATCGAGCGACACGTCTTTGCGTTTCTTCTTGGCTTGTTGAGGGGGAAGACATGAATTCGGCAGCGGACTTCCGCACAATCCCGGATTCCCCAGAAAGCTACTCTCCTGGAAACGGCCTCCGCCATCAGGTATCTGACCAGTGAAATTGTTGTTTGAGACATTAAAACGCTCCAAGTTGGCGAAGTCAAACTGGGGTAGCTCTCCGGTGAAATTGTTGTTCTGAGCAAAGAAGGTAATCATACCCGAGATCCGGGCAAGATTCGGCAACGGACCGGAGAAGTTGTTATCGGATAGGTCGAGCCTCTTCAAATTATTTAACCTCGAGAGGGCGTCGGGGAGTTGGCCCGAGAGCTTGTTCCCGCCTAAGTACAAGTGTGTCAAATGCTTGCAGTTCGCAATCTCTGTCGGAATCCATCCCGCCACATTGTTGCCCTTGAGGCTAAGAACAGCAAGAGACTGTACCCTGCAGAGAGGACTGGCGTCGAGAGTCCCCGAGAAGCCGAGCTCCTCGAGAACAATCCTCTTCACTGATTGCGACTCGCATTCCACCCCCTTCCACTTATCGGCGCACGGATCCGTGGACATGCTCCAACCTTGATCGCTCCCAGGAGAAACTTTCTCCATGAACTGAATCATCGACTGCTTGGTACCCTCATCCACCGAATTCGCCACTCGAAAGGCAAGAAAGATCAGAACGGCGAGCGCCCGGATAGTTGCTCGACCCATTTTCGGTGAATCAAGGTGAGGCCACGAGAGACAAATGGGCCTAATATTTGCCGCTGCCATGTTTATAATACATGAATGGTGGTGCGAGCTTGGTTCGTAAACAGGGCTGGGGAACGGTGGGTGTTGGAATCAGCTGTGAATGACAATTGGCTGAACTTACAATGGCAAATAGTCCTAAAGACATTTCCGGCCGGGATCGTCGCTACGTGCTGCGTAATGAGCCAAAAGCTCAACAAGCCATTGTGCCTTTCTTCTTTAAAAAATTGGATGCCGGCAGTTTGAAGAAGTCGGGATTAAAGGGTCAGTTGTCCTCTGCGCGTTAACTGGTCGTCAAAGATCCAAACTGATGCATTAATTTAAGCATCCGCTGTTACCGCGGCGCAATTTGGAGACCTGAGAGTGGCGTAACCGTGCCAGACTGGGGCAACATCGCTAAGGTAATTCCTGGTAAATATTACGTAAAAATTGCGTCCGAAGTGGGACACTGAGAAAACCACATGCGAAGAAGTCTTCCACGTGGTAAAGCCTCATCAAAATTCACCAAAGTGAAGACGGTTCGGAGAGAATCTGCGTACCAACGGAAGAGACTTGTGTCCAGCGTGAGAGAGAAGTAACCGAGAGAAGTAACCGAAAGAGAAAGCGTGAAAAGTAATGGTAATCTCACGGACGGTTTGCATGCATGTAAAATTCATTGTCGGGGCATGATTGGGTAGTCCTCTGCTTTTACTGATTGATAAATATCAAGGAATTGCTCCACCTTGAGTGACAAACCCTATTTTATCTTCCAATGAAAATGTTCGCTACAAAGTTGTTCCGGGCTTTCCTCACAACAATGGCCAGTCTCATGATATTACAAACATACAACTCTGAATTAAATATGATTGGACAGGTGTGGACATGAAGAATGGGGAGGTTGCGCCTTCAATTATGGAATAATCTGAATAGATATTGATCCTACATTTATTTTATGGGTCTGCATGTCCGGCTATCTCGTCGTCTTCGTCGCTCAATTCGCTTTCCTCAACACTGATTTCCTCATCGTCGCTGTCTTCTTCTGCTCTGGAGTTGCCGATGTGCTCCTTCTTTGCATATCGCTCACAATACTCTATATCCACACAGCATAATACGAAGAATAAAGTACTGCCAGTAAATAGTATGAAATCAAATTGCAAATTATCTCAATAGTGCAAAGTCTCAAGATACTTGAGCTCTATTGATCATTTGCAGAAGTATGTCTCTTGATCGAGGGCTCAATTTATCGCATTTCCACTCGGCAAAAGTAAATGGGGCAAATGAAAGTCACCTTTGACTTTTTGATCGTATTGCTTCTTGTCTTTCATCATTAGTGAAGCAGCATCACCGTTTAGAGGGTCTGAAGGGTTGGGATAAAGCAAGAGTTGAGGAAGAAACACCTCAAATACATTCAAAAGATCTGCAATAGCAGAATAGAAGGGATCATGTGGAAAGTCCCTTGTAAGAGCAACAACAAAAGATGCAGAATGTTAAAAGAATGCGCATAAACTGACTTCTTGCACATTATGGCTACTTGAAGAAGATGTGGAGATGAAAGAATCTGGATGAGCATTACAAAAAGGAGTATCGAAGATGCAAAGAAGAGGAACAATCTTAAAGCAGAAAAATCTAGTATCTTTCTGTACTAACCAAACATTGGACTCCATGATTGGTTGATAACGTCCAGGCATACAGACCCTGACCTGCAATTTCAACCAACATGAAATAGTCAGGACATAAACTATACTGCAGTCTACATTTGCATAATGAAAATGTCAGTGGTCCATTATTAACTGTACCACTCACTCACTTAAAGGAGTCTAACCATTCAAGACAGGAGTTGTACAAGAACATAGATGTTCCCTTTAACAGCAATACAATTACTCACATCTCATCAACATTTGGGTGATATATCTTGTTCACAAATCCAATGGAAGGTGACTTGTAGGGATAAGCATCAGGAAGTTCCACTCGGATCTTCCAAACACCACCTTCGTATAGACCTGAAATCATTTTATTAGGTAAAGCTTGCCGGATAACATTCAGAGAGCCAGTCAAGCTCCTCAAAGGCAGCTCTTTGAAGTTTTAGGTAGTTACTGTAATATATCATAACTTCCATAATTAGCTACATCAATGAAACATAAGCATTCATGAATAATTTAAAAGTCATATAAAGAAACCCAACCGCCTTCAACCCCCCCCCCCCCCCCCACTTTCTTTTTCCTTTTTCCTCCCTTCTACTCAACACAGAGAGAGGAGGAGGAGGAGGGTGGGAGGGAGGGAGGGAGAACATATGGAAAAGGAAACATCTATATTTTGAGGAGAAGGCATGCACCATAGCATTGGTATGAATAAAATCATCCAGCCATACCTCATCCTTGCAATATCAGAAGCATGCAAGAAATTATTCCAAGTGCGGCAGAGAAGTTATTCAAAAGGCAAGAGACTTTTTGTTCAAATCGTCACCATGCTAGGGAGAAAAAGCTGCACAATCATTTCATTACTGACTATGTTAAAATTGCACCTCTGCACTAACATTAGGACTTAAAGTTACCCTGTAAAGTTAGCCGCCTCGGGCCTGTAGCACAAGAAGTTATATCAGTTTATTGAGCTGCAGAATACGCAACCTCGTGCTACGATGATATGCTGATTGATTCTTCAAGCAATTTTCCTAAGCAGAACAGTTCTTAATGCATCCCACAACATGCTTGGACAGATAAAAACTAGTCATACTTTCACCTGAGAGAGAGAGAGAGGGAGGGAGGGAGAGGGCAAAGGAAGAGAGTATACTTTCTTTTGGCCCATGAAATTCCACGTTGAATTCATTAAGACCGTCGTTGATTGTCTCCACAGTATAATCACTCATCATCCTGGATAACATAAAAATGAAGCAAAATGATATCAGAAGGCTTTGTTAACTTCGCCAAGTACAGATGTACCCTAGAAAACTAATCCACTAGATAACTATGTGGTGCCTACAAACAAACTTTTGAGGAGACAGAAAGACAGTTGAATATCATCGATTGCAGTGCATATACCTAGAAACTTTTACATTCAATTAGATTGAGCCAATCCTAGGATTGACAAAAACATAATCTGAGCAAACAGTTTACAGTCATGACTTACAATAATTTCCATACATATGACACATAACCATACTTCAAATGAAAAAAATCGCGTCATTTTGTCAAATGAAATTTGACAATATCTGTAACTTTAGGGCAACAGCTTCATCATTTTGTGCAAATATTTCCATTGTCTCTAAAGTTTAGCTTCACATGATAGTAGCTATGTCCTCTCTAACTCATTTTCATGCCCTGGGGCAATATCTAGTTCCTAACAAAAGGATGATACAACAATTTCTCTGATAATGAGATTACATGCCACTTTTACCTTTTTTCTTTTCCCCACTGTTAATTAATGACATCATCTCAGATTTTCACGGCATTTTCAAGGTTGCCGAATCTCGTGAAAGGCTCAATTATCTGGGGTTACTTCTGTTCGATCCCCGAGGAATTAATTAGCAATGCAAACAACTTCTAGTCAAGTGCACCTTCAGATGAAGAGGCTGGAAATTTCTAATCTTTCGTCATGAAGTTCCCCCCCAATAAATACGACCTTTCATCGAAGAGATCATATCAAGGAACCAAGCAGTTAATATACAGACTATAACATCTACTCCATCCTACTCATATAAGGTTCCTTGACATACTAATGTGATTCTTATTGGATCAGGATGCAAAGTGAAAACAAGACTGCCCTTTTTATTTCTTAGGTAAAAATGGCAACACATGTACCGTGCTATGTAAAGAAGAAGTGAAAGATAAACAGTTAGCGTGTGTAGTACTGACTATAGGGACTTACAGCTTCATAACATCCATCTCTCTCCTCTTACTAGGAGAAGACATTCTCAGTCCTTGTTACTTGAAGCCTGCAATAGTTGGACTGGAGATATTAGTATTAATGGTTTCAAAGCGACAAGCTAGGAAAGCAATATAGAAGCTTAATTATATGCAAATGCAAGTAGTAGTAATACATGGCACAAGTACAACATTTACTCCAATTAAGCGACCATAGCTTTGTCAAGCATGCTATTATCTCAAGTGTCACTCCACAGCAGCAATAACTTGGCCAATTAGCCAATCCCCGGTCGATGACAGCATTTATAGTCATCAGGTGGACAGATTCTACAGTCACTCCAAGGCGACACAATCAGTTCAAACAACATAAGAGAGTCTTGCAGCTGGCACATTGATTTCAAATGCCATTTTAGCCGTCATTTGGTGGTAAAAGAACCTTCCGCCCCTAGATTGAGCTGGACACACTAGAATTTTGCGGACATTCGCGACTATCGACTTTGGACATATTTTGTTCTTATCAAAGTGCGGGCTACACACAATTCGGCACCGGCAATGCTACTACTCAATTCAAAGCTTCAAGCTCTATTCACCACCAAGAACAGATTAACAACAGCAGCAAAAACCAAGAGCAAAAGAAAAAGAAAGAGAAAAAGGAGGACAGTGAGGAAAAATCAAACGAAAGGCGGAACGATCACATGCGGCACTTGCGAGGACCAGATCGATTACCCCCAGAGCCTCATCGCGAGCACCTTCCGACGATGATCGCCCACGCCACAAGCAAAGAAAGCCGGGAAAGCGAGAAAATGCGAATCGGGAGTTGAAAGGGATCGAGATCGAGATCTTACGAGATGAATCCGAGGAGCCGAGCCGTCGACGCGGTTTGGGGGGGCGGAGAGGAGGAAGAACGCCAAGGAGGCGCGGTTGATCGGAGCTCTTCTTGGAGTGGAAAGGCGAGAGGCACGAAGAGACGCGACTCTGAGAATTTGGAGAGAGAGAGAGAGAATGAGAACTTTCACGAAGATGACGCAGAGGGAATTTATAGCTAACCTTCTTGGGGGAGGCAGGGATGGAGAGAGAGAGAGAGGTGTTCCTCCTGCATGTCGTCATGACCAGCGAGCACGTGTTCGAGCTTGAGGATGAAATCCTGCTTTTACGAATTTATGATTACATATTGATTTTGCTAATTGCTCTTTTCACTTATCTTTTCTTTTCCTTTTTCTTTTTCGTTGCTGATCGGAAGTCGATCTCCGGCCTGCGCCTCCGGCCGCTACGCACCGTCAGTCTATCTTTGTCGATTCTATCGCGAGCGAGATTCGCAATTTATCGCGATTCGTTTTTCATGATAAAGTTGGGCACAACAGATTCTCGGCACATTGATAAATGAAAGGGGGAAGCCCGTCCGTCTTATTTTGCTCTTGCCTTATCCCATTTTAGATTTTACAAAAAAATCGAGCGATCGAAACCGCGATCGAAGCAAGATTCGTTCTCCCGGTAAATTGCAGTGTATATCGAATGAAGGGATGCAATTTGATTTTAGTGCGAAACCAGAATAAGATAGACACAGAGGATGGTCTTATAAGGTATCTTTTCTTTCTTTCTTTCCTTTTTTTTTTTTTTTGGCAAAGGAATTAGGCAGGTATGTAATCACTAAGATAAGAGCTCAAGGCCATTTGTTTTAGTTTTTCCATGGTAGGAAGTAATCGTGCATAATGACATGGTGTGATAAAAGAAAGCAAAATCGTGTGCTGGAAAGAAGCAAAGCGAAGGGAGATTCACTAGGTGGAGGGGGATTTTGTGACTGATGTTCTGAAGAGATGGGGAAATTATTGAGAAAGCCAAAAATTTATTATAGTTATGTCAATCCATTAATTTTTTTTTTGTTAATTTGGCCCTAAATATTTTGCAGTTGTTTCAATTCAATCCATCTAATTGATTTGGGCCAAAAAGTGGTATCAGGTTCACCGATAGAGCCATGTAGGATGATTGACGCCAACGTGAATAAATTTTACTAATTTTTTATTCTTTATTCTTTTTCTTTTATTTGCCTCTATTTTTTTTTTGGATTTAGGGCCGATTACACAGGCGAGGGCCAGGACGCCCTCTACTTCTAAGGCAAGGGCATCGTGACCCTCGCCAGTCCTGAGCTTAGAAAAAAAAAGAAAAAAAATAAAGAAAAGAAAAAGAAAAAAATTTAAGATAATTAAAAAAAATTATGATATTATTAAAAATTTATCCACGTAAGCAACGGTCATGCTACATAAGACAAAATGCATCCATGTTAGAAATTTTCTGCCAAAATTGACCGGGCGGACTTAATTGGTAAAACATGAAAATATTGAGGACTAATTGATTATAAAAAAGATTTAAGACTGAATTAACATAATTGCAGTAAGTTTGAGGCTTTTTAGGCGCCCCGAAGAGATGTCCGGGGACTCAAACTGATGGAGTGGTGATGAGACGATACAAGATGAGAATGGCTTTCCATCTCGGGTGGATGATGAAATGGGCTTTGTGTGGAGGAGAAAGCTTCTCTGCCGTCCATCCATGGCCATCTCGGAGGGACCACGACCACCTACCCTCCGAAGCCTTTGCATCTTCTTCGCTTCCTCTTCATGATCATGCGGACACAACACGCCACTGGCAATTGCGTATAGAGATGGCCCAGTTTGGGGTTTTGGAGGGGCCACTGGCAATTCGCATGGCCGCTTGGCTTGCTTCTGAAACAGCTTTGCGCGTGCCTTTGGCAGCTCCTGCACCCACCATGTAAAGTCCACACAAGTTTTCCGGGAGGGCGATAGCCTGAAGGCAATGCACCCGTCACCGTAAATCCTGGAATTCCAACAACCGCCAGTCCCTTGCGTGCGTATATTCATGCTGCCATGTTAGACTCATCATCTCCATCAGCTATCGACCCATGTGATTGCCCTAGGCAACTCACGGCTTGAAATTCACAAGCGCTCGAGTCATATAAGGCAGCCAATCCAATCATTGATCGGATCAGAGGCCGACACATGAGCAAAGCGCATGATGCAACTAATCCGGGTTCGAAAGAGAGGACCTCCTGTTTCATGAATCCCTGCATGGAAGCGAAGAACTGCACGAGTCTAACCCAAACAGTAAGCTTGATGTCGAGCATGCTTTCCGCATTGTTCTCAGAATGCCTTGTAAACCTATGTATCTAAGCATGCAGCCGGAAAATCGGATGCTAAAATCACCGACCGGTATCCTGGCTTCTGTAGAATCAGCGCACTCAGTTGATATTGACAGATAAAGGAAGGTAAAGGAACCTAAAAGACAGGCCACGTTCGCAAGGGCATCTAACTTTGGAATGCTATAGCCTATATCTGAAAACTCACTATAATATGCTTGGAGCTCAAGAACTCAACCGACAGCAAGAAGGAAACACTACAGGAAGATATGAAGAAACACCATCAAGTTTCTTCAGACGATTCCCCATCCGATCTGTACCTTTTTTTCCCTTTCATCTTTCTGATTCTTCTTTGCACAAAAGAGGAAAAAAACACTTTGTTTCTCAAGTTCTCACCAGAATTCAACTCTCAGCTGCTTACAAAGAAAAGCACAAACTCAATCAAAATAATTTCCAGATCCAAACATCAAAGAGAGCCCGAACAGACACTTTACCAATCCACGTATCCATGGGGCATCAGGAAAGAATAGACCTTTACTTGTGAATCAATATGTTGCTTTGTGAGTCAACTTATTCACCACATTCCGAATAGTATTACACTAATAGGGGACACTGATAGTGGCCATAAAGCTGATTCAGATTGAAGTAGCCCTCAAGATCAATATAGCCTAAATTTCATACAAATAAATCAAGAGATAATGGAGACCAAATTTTTCATGATTCTAATGTGATTTCCAGGGATTTCCTCCATAGTAATAGGCGGTGCCAACCATAAGCGCAACAGTAGCACCTTGGACCACCACACGAGCTCTCATCAGTGTCTGCCCCAACTGAGAGTTCCCTCTTCTGAAACTTATCAACCCCGCCGTCAGCACTCCGGCAGTCATGAGCGCACCTATTTAAAGTTGTTCATGTTAGACAAGGCTAGTTAACATTAAGAAAGAAAAGTAACAAAGAAACTGACAATCTTTTCATTCTAGGGAACTGAAAGTAAAGAGCAAATGCTGAAGTAATCCCTAAATTAAAGGTGTAATGTAGTTACAAAGTAGTCCCGAATCATTCTTTGCCACACTCTGCTCCTGTTTTGAATAGGATTAAATTTGAATCCCCATTTCTAATCATCTATAGATGACTTAGAGAGATGAGAGGCAACATAGAGGTACCTAAAAAAATTTGAAAGAAGTCCTGAAATTGATGGCCCAAAACCAACAAAACAACCAGTGTACAAGATAAACAAAAGCAAAGGAGGACAGCATGAGCAATTCAACTGCAGAAAGATGAGAGAAATATCCATGACTCAACACAAGGGGGTTAGCTTGTCCGCTAGGAAGTAAACCCGTAATTATAAGAAGAATCAGAGACTAACTCTCCGGAAAAACATGAAGACATACAAAATCATTTAGTCTGGGGCAATAGTTTTTATTAAGCATCAGAATGTGAGTGCAAATCTTCGATATGCAAAAGCCTATATACTTTCAAACCGGGGTTTTAAAGCAAGTTGCTTCAATTGTATAGCATGGCATGCCAAGAAGCGATCTTTCTACCAAGTTGCTAAATTTTCCGCGAAAACCACAGTGGATAATATCACAAAGAAGTTAAATCGGATCTGTGTACCCCCCGGCACTCCAGGAAGAGACGCCCATCTTTCGTTTCGAGCTAAAAAACAAATAAAGAACACCTGTTCAGATTCTTACACTACATACAATGACAAGCAGAGTCCACTGCTTCATACAATTCGAGAAGATCCCTAGGGAATGGACCCTTCATTGGGATTGCAATATGGCCCCTGATTAAGCCTCAATTCAGTTCCTCCGGCGACTCGCTCGCCGATTTCGAGAAGAGGAAAACGTCCCGAAATCGACGAGGGTATCCACAATCCATGGACTTTAAAAAATTGACGACAAGGCAAGAATGAAAGGATAAACAAAATTTTCTCAAGAAAATGAAGCGGAGGACGAGACTTGCCTACTGGTACGAGAGGGTTTCTGACGCGCTGCTTCTGTTGCAAGAACTCCAAGTCGTCTTCCGCCGAACCCATCCTCCTCTTCTTCTTCTTCTGTGAAAATCAGCGAATGACCGAGAAGCGAGCAAGAAGGGGAGGAGAAGAAGAATGACCGAGAAGGCGCGACCTTGTTGTATCTTGCAAAACACCGAATATGGTCTCTATTCTCAGACATCCAAAAGCAGGGCTGACATGGCCGGTGGATCAGGTCTAGAACTAGGTCCTAAATCCTAACCCCCTTATAATCGGTTCTTAATTTTGAGAATGGAAAATCAACTTTATTTTTTTGACCCGATTCCAAGGTCTACTCGATTTATCTATATGCAAGAATAAAAACAGAATCTTATCATGAAAAAGGAAATAAGAGAAAAAAGAATGGGCATAGATCAAATTATGGATACTTTTTTTTCTTTGTTGGTATCGAAAATGTCCGGGTTAGCGTCCATATAAATCACGCATTTTGACTAATCCTCCAAGAGGGACAGATCGCGCACCTTCCGCTTAAATCACCGGCACCCAATGAGGTTTGAACTCAGGACCTTTCGTGAAAGGACCAGAGCGCAAACCAGTTGAACTACCGATAGGTGGGTATGCACAACTAAATTTGACAAAGAGAAACATACATACTACTCAATTAATCAACTCTACATATTTGACAAAAAAAAAAAAGAATATGCATTTACAAATATAAATACTCTCCAATGTTAAATTAAGCTTAGACATCAGATTACATAATATCAAGAGAAATGAAACATCTTAAGATCACTTGTTCCCCTGGGTGAGCATGCTACATGAGGTGAGGTTGTAGTTGGCAAGCTAACTTAGCAAAGATTAGTCATTTAGTTTTTTTTTTTTAAACAACATCTAAAAATAAATCTATAAAACCGGTCTAGGTGAGTCTTTGTCTAGAATCGGGAACTGAATCGATTTCAATCGGTTCTCAAAAATTAGAACAGGTTCCGGACCGCTTTGAATGAGAATCGATTCCCTGTCCTATTTGTAGAGTGGTCCGATTCAGGTATCGGGTAAACTTGATTCAATTGCACACGTCTATCAAAAAGGCACTATATATATATATATGTATATACATAAACACACACACCCCATGGGTCATATATATACACACTTCATTTTAAATAAAAATTTAAAGTACCATCATTTTTTCAACAAAAGCCTCTAATAGACATTATTTTAAATAAGCGCCTAAAAAGAGCATATTAATTTAAAAAAAGGTCTCACATCATCGGCAAAATGGCACTTTTGTTCTTTACTTTTTGAAAAAAATTTCCATTTTTTCAAAGGTTTTTCTTTACCGTTTTTTATTTATTTTTTCCTCCCTTTTCTCCGTCGGAGATGAGTGAGAGTTGCTCCCCCGGCATCAAGCAAGTGTTGCCCCAACTCGAGAATTATTTAGTGAGCACAATGTCCACAAATTTAAAGGGGAAAAATATTACAATTCAAATGTCTTTTCATAACTACCTAGTTGCATACATTTAAAAAGTTTAAATGCCCCGTGTATTCAAGGGAAAATTATATACTAATAAAAAGCATATCGAAGTGACATTGTGGAATTCGATAATATTACTCGTTTGTCAAATGTACCATACACAACGAAGCTGAACAAGTATAGCCCGCAACGGAATTGATGGTAAGAGGTTAGAGAGAAGACTGTTGGAACTGTACAACCTCCACCATGAAATGATAGATCATCCCAGACATCTAAACTGTGAAGTTCCTTATAAACATCAATGTCTATGCTCTCATTCATTCAGCGGATCTTCAGACACGAGCACTCTTGCGACCGTGCATTTGTAGCAGAGGAGGACTGAAAGCTGCAAAAGGATTGCATGACAAACATTAGCTAACAGAGACAATCCCAAAACCGCTCTAGTTCGATATATCTGCCTCAGCTTGAGATATGAGACCCTCGAAAGGTCGTTCCCTGCAGAAGAACTTTCACTTTCAAACATTGAAACCCAATCCTCGGGTATGTCATTGAATTTCAATTAGACCCAGAAGCAACAGATACCTCATAAAAGACTAAGCAAGTTATAGAAGCATAGTCATCCATCATGTTGCAGAATTCTCTAACAGTGGGCAGTGTACATCTGGACACAATAATCAAACAATCACAAAGGTGGAGATCATAAGCTAAAATGCATCCTATGGTTCTGCAGTACAATAAGAAATCATGCTAACATCCTATACCCGTCCAGAAATATGTCGCCTATGGTAAGTAATCCAGAAAAAATGAAAACAATTTCCTACTATGAAAGAGAAGCATATAAGACCTGACCTCTGCTATCAGTTCGCGGCTCCCCAAAACAGAAGCACTGCAATCAACCCTAGACACACAAACACAATACCATGCAACCATATATGGGTTTCAGCTCTTCAGATCAGCAGACATCGCTGACGGTATGCAGTGGGTTTTGAGTATATCCAGGGTAGCTGCTTTTGCAGTCTCTGTTCGAAGAACTACAATCTGCCAAAAAGGATGCAAATAAAGAGAGAACAAACCAAACAAGTGTGAGGACATGATGCCACTCTTTACCCATGCTACATTTGCACAATAATGCAGACATGCTAATGGACTACCATCGGATCACACTCCCATGCATGTTTAGAAAGCATACAAATGTGCATAATATGTGTCTGAGAGAGAGCGTGTGTATGTGAGAGAGACAGAGATAGAGAGACCTGTTGGTATTCCAGATCAAATTTCAGAAGTTCTTCCTGGCAGCTCTCCACCATGCTGGCTAAGCTCTTCAAGTTTTCCACAGGGTTACCATTGAAAGCAAGAACCTAAACATGCCCAATAAGATGGCTTCAAAATTTGGGCATGCTAAAGCAGAGTATCCGAGAAAAAAAATAAATAAAGCTATTGTTAACCTGAGTGTTTACAATGTATTCGTACCCGATGTTGATATCAGCCGCAAGCACCTACCACGTGTTGCCAAAAGTAGACAGAAAAACGAATCAGATCCTACAGTGGACAAACCCATACATTAGTATAGGCAATGATGATGCCATAATTCTTTGAGCTTCATGGGTTGATAGTTGAATGGAGAAAGGAGGATACGGTGGATGTTTACAGCGAGAGTACCTGAGAAACCACAACAAGCTGCTCATCTGGTGATTGAGGCGTTGAATGCAAGAGTTTGTCCAAAAGCTTCACAAGAGTTTCAGATTCATCCTTACACTGAAATGCAGCCAAAGCATGAGCAAAATAATGTGCAAAATGATCATAACTTGTAACTTCTACAACTGAATCTATAAAGCTAAAACAAGCACAGCACGTCAAGAGATCTACATGTCTGAAAATACATTACTGGGAGTAATAGACGAGATAAATAAACAAGAAATTCCAAATCCTTGACGAAAAGGTGACAATCTGAAAATAGAAAAAAAAAAAATCAATTCCAATAAAGCCTGTTATACAACGAGTAGATAATGATGATAACATCCATAAGTACGTATGTAATCATAGCTGGTTACACACGCGATGAGCACAAAAACGCACATGTATACATAGAAGAGCTCCCAGTCAAAAACGCACCTCAGAATGAACATATGGAACAGAGACGGTGCTAAAAATGAATCCTGCAATTATATAGTAGGAGGGCAGCCTGCCTTCATTGTGCAATGGGATGACCCTCTTGTGAGTAGCGAGTTTCACGTGAAATGTATAGATTTTGGAATTGCGCAGGACTTTGATCACTGAATTATCACCAGTGTACTTCCGCGAGATAAGGTAACTAAAGCCAATACGCTCTCCATGATGAGAAGGTACTGGAGAACACCCAGAACAAGTAGTGAAGGGTCAGATCACGAGTAGTGTACATGAAATACAAGTAATCATAAAGTGGGACAAAAAAAAAAGGATTTCGTTAAAAATGCCCTCAGGGCACTTGTTAAGCAATCAAATAAGAAGTTGTTGCGGTTTCAAATACACAAATAGTCCTTGTAATATGCACAATTGGTTTTTCAAAAATCGAATATTTTCCAATTAAAATTGCTTCACATGTGCCCGGGGAGCACTTATTAACAAGAAGGATATGTGTGTGCGCGCGCGCGTGCGCACCCGCGCAAAATCACATGATACCCATTGCAAGGTTGCAAGTTTTAGCAACAAAGCCTCATATTCAAAGCTCAACATTTCCCCTAAAAGAAGCAGCATTCTTCAACTTCATAATCTTTCTCTAAAACTACTTTATCAAGTAAAATCATGCATACAGCCAAACAGAAGTTAAAGATCTCCATTTAAACAGCAAAAGACAAAATAGATGATAGACAATCAAGAGATGCATCAGTCACTAATACTGCTAAATTGTTAGAACGACCTAATAGAATTTTTAAATATACAGAATAAATAGTTAAGCTTCTTTAAGATGCTTGGCTCTTAGAGAAGCTCTAGGCTTACCAGTTCCATCATTGGCAATATCAACCCCATCAAAGCCGAGAATGATATCTGATGGCTTCGGGACTGCAGATTCTGGAGAGATAGGATCAACTCTTTTAATGCGCACACCCTTTTGATCAGCATTCATGCTCATTGCCATACGTAAATCGGGATTTTCCATCTTCTGCCACTCAATCCCAAAAATAGGAAAACCTGTGTCATGAAAAAAAAAAATCAAGAAGATAGCAAAGCACATCAGCAAAGGCCCGTGAATGTTCTTTGGGGGGTTTGGGTTTTCTTTTTTTTGGGTTCTCAGGTGTGGGGGGTCTGAAAAGTACCCGTGTATGCTCCATTCTTCTCATAGTCTCTAATAAAATGCATGATTACTGGTGTTGGTATGACATAATGTTCTCCACATCTTCTTGTTTAAGGGACTGAAACGCAATACCCACACAATTGCCCTTATTGTTAAAGGCAGGGCCACCCGAATTGCCAGAATTTATAGCTGCATCAATCTTGAACCATGACCATAGGAAGGTATCAGACAATGTTTAATGTGTCAGAAGACGTAACTAATGCCTTCCATAAATGTTAAAAAATTATAAGATCAGTAACATATGAAACGAAACCTGCAGTCCGAGCAGCTCAGTAGAACTATGGACATATGACAACATCTCAATACGTGATACCACACCACTCGTGACAGATACTGTGTCTCTGCCAACAGGATAGCCGACAATAGTCACAGCATCCCGAAGTGCAGGCAAATCCCCAAACTCCACAGACAATACTCCTTCCCAAAACTCATCATCATCAACCGAAAGCATAGCTGCATACCATAGAGCAAACATTTGACTTCAAAATGCAAGGACTATCATATTTCAAATTCATTTCACCCCATAAGCACAATATCACCTAATGTCCCTAAAAAAGATACCTCTACTGATAACCAGCATCATTTTAACACACAGCTCGCATTCTTTCAAGTAGTCTAGAAACTTAATTCAATGAACTTTTATAATCTCAAGAACTTTTTAAGCAATAAGTATCCAAGACCCGTTTCTAGATGTCGAGAATGCCAGAAGGCAGCCCAATCATAATCGCCACAAAATGTATCATAACAAACAATCACAGAGGCACAGACATCTTACCTTAAACGGCAACAGTATCAGAGGAAATACAAGAATTCAAAATGGTCACGAGGAAAATGAGTAGACTAAGTTCAATGAGGACATGCCAATGTCACATTCAGTCCCAATCGCCAACACCTTGGCCACATACTTGGCATCGGACCCCCCCCCCCTTCCCTTTCTTCACCTTCACTTGAGGGCAATGCTCCACCGAATGAGCATTTGTCAATACTCCCCTCCCCTTAATCACAAATCCACTGCTGCTACTGCTGTATTGCCTCTTCTTCTGCCACGGGAGCGAGAAATTCGGCTCAGTGTGCACACAGAACACTTTCACCACCGAGTCCATCGCCGGAACCACCCTCGCCACTGCCTCCTCTGCCATCTCGGCCGCCACTGCGCGCCACAGCAAATCGCCTGGGGTCACAGCGAAGTCGCCGCGGGGGACGCTCCGCGCTGGCATGATGACCGGCAAGGAAGCCTCGGGTTTCTCCGACGTCTTGCGGCGATTCCTGCTGCGGCGGCGGCGCCCGGCCGCGCTGCTGGCGGCTCGATCATCTCAGCGTCCCCGACGGAGAGCTTCTCCTCGAGGGCGGGGCGAAAGTCGGCTGCTTCGGCGGTCGTTTCGGAGGCGGATTTCGATTTCCGGCCCCTTTTGCGCTTGGTCTCGCCCATCCTTTTCTGCGCTATCGATGCAGAGGGGAGTCTAGGGTCTTCCTGGTCGGGTAGTCTCCAATTTCGAATGCAATCGATAGGAACGAGCGGCGGCGACCTGCGGATTTAAAGAACGGCAGCGACGAACGACGGAGGTGAAAATGGAGGGAAATGACATGAATCTTTGGGTATCTCTCCCTTGTCTCCTCGTCCAAGGGAGTTGGAGAGAGAGAGAGAAAGAAAGGGATGACCATCTTTTTCACTTTTCTTTTTCTTTCTTAAAATTTTCCGTGTTCAGACAAGAACGTTGGTGCTGTGCAGGTAGCGGCAGCGACGACAAAGAGCCATTCGATAGTTTGCAGAAGCTAATGCTTTATGCAAGCACTAACCATGTCGTTAAATTAAAAAATTGGACCATTTTGGTTGAGAATTTAATGAATTAAGATTTGGGTAGGTCCATTTTGGATGTGTATCAAGGTGGTAATGATTTTTGACATGTGCAATTTTCATTTTTATATGGTATGATATTTTGACAGAGTTGAGTTTATAAAAATTGGGTCGCGGCCTTCTCTTAGATCTGGCAAGAACCACCACTGGCGGGGTAGGGTGGCGACCCCCAATCAACCCTCACCACACCGTCACTAACCCTTTTCCAATGATGGTGAGTCACTAACCCTTTTCCAATGACGGTGAGTGGCAACGGCTAGTAGGAGTGAACATTGTCCGTGTGGACGGTTCCTACCCTGCAACCGGAAGTTAATTGCTAAGGGCTTTTTTTGAAAAATTGGAATTGAGAACTGTATGTTGGTTTCATGGATCAATGGAATTGGTCCCATCATGCAAATGGAGGAGACCTGGAGTGAGAGAGGAAGGATATGAGCGGGCAAGCCGAAGGCGCGATCATGAGTCGATGGGAGTTGAGAATTGAAGCCGTGAGTCAATGGGAATTGAGGTCGTGAGTTAATGATAATCGATGTCGTGAGTCAAGAGACGGAGATACCGAAGTGAGAGTGAGACATTGAGAGTTAGAGACGAGAGAGAGTACAGACCGAGATAAGAGTGAAGTCTAAAACGAGATAAGCGAGTTTCAAATTAGGGATTTAAGATTTTTTTTACTTTTTAAAATTATAGATTGAATATTACCAGTATCATCCCAGACATCTAAACTGTGAAGTTCCTCATAAACATCAATGTCTATGCTCTCATTCATTCAGCGGATCGTCATACAGAAGCAATCTGGCGACCGTGCATTCGTAGGCGGAGGAGGACTGAAAGCTGCAAAAGGATCGCATCATGAACGCTAACTAACAGAAACAATCCCGAAACTGGTCTAGTTCGATATACCAGCCTCAGCTTGATATAAGAGACATTCGAAAGGTTGTAAGCTGCAGAAGAACGTTCAGCTTCAAAGAAGGGGGGTTTACTTATTAAATTAAAGCGGGAGGTCCTGTATTAATCTTTGCGAATCTAGCATCACTAGTGAATCCTCCTCGGCGACAGCCAGCAGTTGAGGGACTAGCTTTCCTTGCCTTGAAAACCAATCCTCGTGTGTGACATGAAATTTCAATTAGACCCAGAACCTCATAAAAGAATAAGCAAGTTATAGAAGCATAGTCACACCCATCACGTTGGAGAATTCTCTACCAGCAGGCAGTGTACATCTGGACACAATAATCAAACAATCACAAAGGTGGAGATCATAAGCTAAAATGCATATTATGGTTCTGCAGTACAAAAAGAAATCATGCTACCATCCCATACCCGTCCAGAAATGTCTCCTACGATAAGTAATCCAGGGAAAATTAAAAACAATTTCCTCCTATCAAGGAGGCACGTATAAGACCTGACCCTTTCTCTGCTATCAGTTCACGGCTCCCAAAAACAGAAGCACTGCAATTAACCCTAGACACAAACACAATACCATGCAACCATAGGCGGGCTTCAGCTCTTCAGATCATCAGACATTGCTGATGGTATGCAGTGGGTTTTGAGTATATCCAGGGTAGCTGCTTTTGCAGTCTCTGTTCGAAGAACTACAATCTGCCAAAAAGGATGCAAATAAAGAGAGAACAAAACAAACAAGTGTGAGGACATGATGCCACTCTTTACCCATGCTACATTTGCACAATAATACAGACATAATAATGGACTACCATTGGATCACACTCCCATGCATGTTTAGAAAGCATACAAATGTGCATAATATGTGTGAGAGAGAGAGCGTGTGTATGTGAGAGAGACAGAGACAGAGACAGAGAGACAGAGAGACAGAGAGACCTGTTGGTATTCCAGATCAAATTTCAGAAATTCTTCCTGGCAGCTCTCCACCATGCTGGCTAAGCTCTTCAAGTTTTCCACAGGGTTACCATTGAAAGCAAGAACCTAAACATGCCCAATAAGATGGCTTCAAAATTTGGACATGCTAAAGCATAGAATTTGAGGGGAAAAAAAAATGTAAATAAAGCTATTGCTAACCGGAGTGTTTACAATGCCTTCGTACCCAATGTTGATATCAGCCGCGAGCACCTATCATGTGTTGCCAAAAGTAGACAGAAAAACAAATCAGATCCTACAGCGGATAAACCCATACATTAGTATAGGCAATGGTGATGCCACAATTCTTCGAGCTTCATGGGTTGATAGTTGAATGGAAAAGGGAGGATATGATGGATGTTTACAGGGAGAGTACCTGAGAAACCACAACAAGCTGCTCATCCGGTGATTGTGGCATTGAATGCCAGAGTTTATCCAAAAGCTTCACAGGAGCACAATATAGATCCTTATACTGAAATGCAGCCAAAGCATGAGCAAAATAAGGCGCAAAATGATCATAGCTTGTAAACATCTACCACTGAATCTGTAAAGCTAAAACAAGCATAGCAGGTCAAGAGATCTGCACATCTGAAAATACGTCGTGGTAAATAAACAAGAAATTTAAAATCCCTGATCAAAAGGTGGCAATCTAAAAATAGGGGAAAAAAATCAATTCCAACAAAAAAAAAGAGGGGTGCTCGTTATACAACGAGTAGATAATGGTGACAACATCCATGAGTATATATGTCATCATAGCTTGTTACACACGTGATGAGCACAAAAATGCAAATGTATACATAGAAGGGTTCCAAGTCAAAAACGCACCTCAGAACGAAGATACGGAACAGAAACGGTGCTAAAAACAAATCCTGCAATTATATAATAGGAGGGCGGCCTTCCTTCATTGTGCGATGGGATGACCCTCTTGTGAGTAGCGAGTTTCACATTAATTGTATAGATTTTGGAGTCGCGCAGGACTTTGATCACTGAATTATCCCCAGCGTACTTCTGCGAGACAAGGTAACTGAAGCCAATACGCTCTCCGTGACAAGAAGGAACTAGAGAACAACCAGAACAAATAGCAAAGGGTCAGATCACACGTAGAGCACCTGAAATCCAAGTAATCATAAAGTGGGACAAGAAAAAATGTGTTCTGTTAAAAGTGCCCACAGGGCCCTTGTTAACCGATCGAATAAGAAAATATTACAATTTCCAAAGCACCAATAGAAATTTTTTTTAAATTCAAATATTTCCTCTTTAAAAGTGCTTAACATGTGCTCTGGGAGCAGTCTTTAACAAGACCCGAACATATGTGTGGGCGTTGCATTTTTTTTTTTTCACAATCTGAAACTCATCACCCCCCATTGCAAGTAGTTGCGGCAACAAAGCCTCATATTCCCCTAAAAGGAGCAGGATTCTTCAACTACACGATCTCTCTTAAACTACTTACTATTTCAAGTAAAATCATGCATATGATTAAATAGAAATTAAAGATGTCCTTTTAAACAGAAAAAGACAAAATGGAGGATAAATAATTAACAAATTCATCAGTTGCTAATACTGCTAAGCTGTCAGAACTACAATCTAACAGAGTATGAACTCTGTATAATTTTTAAATTTACAGAATATAGCATATATAAGATTCTTTTAGATGCTTAGCTCCTAGAGATGCTCTAGCCTTACCAGTTCCATCATTGGCAATATCAACCCCATCGAAGCCAAGAATGATATCTGATGGCTTCAAGACTGAATGTTCTGGAGAGGTAGGATTGATTCTTTTAATGCGCACACCCTTTTGATCAGCCTTCATATCCATTGCCATACGTAAATCAGGATTTTCCATCTTCTGCCACTTGATCCCAAGAATAGGAAAACCTGTCATTAAAGAATTTCAAGAAGATAGGAAAGCACATCAGAGAAGGCACATGAATGATTTTTGAGGGGTTTGAGTTTCCTTTTTTCCGGGTTTGAATGCGTGAGTGGTTCGAAAAGTACCTGTATATGCTCCATTCTTCTCATAGTCTTGAATGAAATGCATGATCACTGGTGTTGGTATGACATAACCAATGTTCTCCACATCTTCTTCTTTACAGGTCTGAAACGCAATACCAACACAATCGCCCTTCTTATTAAAGGCAGGGCCACCCGAATTGCCAAAATTTATTGCTGCATCAATCTTGGACCATGACAATAGAAAGGTATCAGGCAATGTTTAATGTGTCAGAAGATGTGACTATTGCCTGCCAGAAATGTAAAAAAACAAAAAAAAATCATAAGATCATTAACGTATAAAACAAGAACCTGCAGTCCGAGCAGCTCAGTGGAACCATGGGCATATGACAACATCTCAATACGTGATACCACACCACTAGTGACAGATACAGTGTCTCCACCAATGGGATAGCCGACAACAGTCACAGCATCCTGAAGTGCAGGCAAATCTCCAAACTCCACAGGCGAAACTCCTTCCCAAAACTCATCATCATCAACCGTAAGCATAGCTGCATACCACAGAGTGAACATTTGACTTCAAAATGCAAGGACTATCATATTTCAAATTCACTTCACCCCGTGAGCACAATATCACCTATGTCCCTAGAAAAGATACTTCTGCTGATAACCAGTATCATTTTACCACACAGCACACCCTCTTTCAAGTAGCGTAGCATCAATCAACTTCTATAATCTCAAGGAATTTTTTAAGCAACGAGTACCCAAGACATGTTTCAAGATGTCGAGAATGCTAGAAAACCAGCCGAATCATAATCACCACAAAACGTTTCGTGGCAAGCACTCACAAAGGCACAGACAGCCTACCTTCAACGGTAACGGTACCATGCAAAATAAAAGAACTCGAAATATTGACAAGGAAAATAAGTAGACTAAGTTCAATGAGGACATACCAATGTCACACTCAGTCCCAATTGCCAGCACCTTGGCCACGTACTTGGTATCAGACCCCCGCTTCTTCACCTTCACCTGCGTGTAGTACTCCACTGAATGAGCATTCGTCAAAACTCTCCTCCCCGAAATCACAAACCCACTGCTGTTACTGCTGTATTGCCTCTTCATCTGCCACGGAAGCGAGAAATTCGGCACCGTGTGCACACAGAACACTTTCACCACCGAGTCCATCGACGGAACCACCCTCGCCACAACCGCCTCCTCTGCCATCTCGGCCGCCACTGCCCGCCGCAGCAAATCGCCTGGGGTCACAGCGAAGTCGCCGCTCTCGGTGCCGTGGGGGACACTCCGCGTGGGCACAATGCCCGGCAAGGCAGCCTCGGGTTTCTTGTCGCGATTCCTGCTGCGGCGGCGGCGCCCGGCGGCGCTGCTGGCGGGCTCGATCATCTCCGCGTTCCTGAGAGAGAATTTCTCGTTGGCGGCGGGCCGAAAGTCGGCGGCTTCGGCGGTGGTTTTGGAGTTGGATTTCGATTTTCGGCCGCTGTGGCGTTTGGTCCGGCCCATCCGTTTCTGTGCTACTGATGCAGGGCGCAGACAAGGGTCTTCCTAGTCAGGTAGTCTCCAATTTCGAATGCGATCGACTGGAATGAGTGGCAACGACCTGCGTATTTAAAGAGCGGCGACCACGGAGCTGAAAATTGACGGGAAGGACGTGAATCTCCCAGGGAACCTTCCTCCTGCCCTCGTCCATGGTAGCTCTAGGGAGACAAGGAAAAAGGTATGATGTCCTTTTCCCCATTTCCCTTGTCCTTTTTCTGTGCTTTTTATTAAAAAAAAAAATTCCCACCAGTTAAAAAAACAAAAAAAAATTCCTCTCTCCTCTCTCTTCACTGTTTCCTTCTCCCTCGCGTTGCTTGGCGGCCAGGAAATCCAGAAGACGCCGATGCCTTCTCTCTCTTTCGCCTGACCCCTCCGACCTCCCACCCACTCTCTCCTCCGGCTGATCTCTTTCCCCTTCTTCGACCTGCAGCCTGAACCGCCGCTGTTACTGGCCGGGCAAAGAGCACACTCGGAGTCTTCGGCACCTGGCTCTCCGCCGATGGATTATGTCCATTCGTTCACCGAAGTCTTCTCCGTCCCCTCTGCGGACCTCGAGCCTAAGGCTCGTGGCGGCCATGGCTATGGAGCTCGAGCCTGAACTCAGTGGCCGTGGCGGCCACGAGCCGTGGGCTCGAGCTCCGCGGCCGTGGCCGACGTCTTCTCTATCCTTGGTCGCAAAGCTCGAGCTCGCGGCCGCCATGGCTGTCGAGCTATGGCTGTCGAGCTCAAGGACTTGAGGTCCATGGCCATGGCGGCGGCAAGCTGTGGGCTCGAGCTCCACGACAATGGTGGCGCGAGCTCGTCAAATTAGCTTCCCCACCGCAAAGGTCACAGCCGCTATGGCCACGGAGCTGAGCTCCATGGCCATGGCAGCCAGCGTCTAGATTTCCTGGCCATGAAGCAACGCGAGAGAGGCGGATAGTGAAGAGAGAGAGAGAGAGAGGAGAGAGGAATTTCTCTATTTTTCTGACTGGCCAGCCCTTGTGCGCCACGTGTCACGCAAATAAATGGTGGGACGTCGGATTTACTAAGTCTGTGCCTAATATTTTTTTTTGAAATAAAATAGGAAAAATGACACGTGTGAGCTGAGCTTGGGTCAAACGCAACGGGATCCTTTAACTTTTAATTCATTAAAATATAATGTCTGAATTTTAATTTAAGATGTAATATAAGATTTAAATTTTTAATTTATTTAATATAATTCATGAATATTTTAACATATTTAGTCACTGATTATACAAAAATATTAAACGTTATCTTGACCTTAAATTAATGAAAATATTATATTGAATATTTTAAAGTTCAGAAATTATATTAAATACGTATCAAAAGTTTAAAATTTAAATTGAATAAATTAAAAGTTCATGGATTACATTACACATTGGATTAAGATTCAGAGATTTCATTGGATAAATTAAAAGTTTCGGAATCAACCTTGCATGTTATATAAAAAAAAAAAATCAAAGGCAATTTGCATGGTCATCATAGAAATTCCGTGCGTGGAAAAACAAGAACGTTGTTGTTACGTTTATGGTTTTTGGCTTGTGGCGGCGACAAAGCGCCGGTCGATTAAGCAGTGAGCTTTGCTCTTTTTAAGGATTCAATAGAAGTTTCTTACATTTTTATATTTTAGTGCGGTTGGAAAATTTGTCAATATAGTAAATAAAGACATGGGCAGGGACCATTTGGGATGTGGATCGACGTGGAATGATTCCTGTCATGTGCGATTTTATTTTTCCGCCGTGTAATGTTTGGAGGTCGGTGAACTTTTTAAGTGGGGACCACCGGTTCGCCACTACCAACTTGACCGGACCCCGTTCACACGGATCGAAACTTTGGCCATTCGCGTTCGGGGATTGGCGTCGAATGACGGGGCCGAGTTTCTGCAAATAAAGTTTTAAGCTAATCAAGGTCGCTGGATGTTCGCACTACTCCCCCCGACGTTGTTGAATGGATTGGTCCGAAGGCTACGAATGTCATGTGTGAAACGGTTTGGTAGTTAGATTATCGACTTTGTGATGCGCGAAAAAATTTGAAAAATATTTTTTCATGTCCGTGATTTTTCGAAATGTAATTCCGTTAGTATGGGGTACTTACTTATGCTTAAGTTGATTATATAGATAAATTCACACGATTCCATTGGGTGACCTACGTATCGCATTTTTCGTTGAAGGGAAGTGATATGCTCCGAAGTACGTATCGGATAATTTTCAAAGGCAAAATTTGCGGCGTTGCGATTTTCCGAATATCCGGTTACTTTTGCTAAACGTTCCAATGGTTCAATTTTTTTTTTCTAATTATCGATGTTTGGAACAAGTGCTGATTTTTTTTGTTTATGTACTCAAATGCAATATATCAAGATAATTTATCAAAATTTTTACTTGAGAACCATCTAAATTAAGCCATTTATAAAATCATTACCTGACCACATCTCCGATTACAAATTTATGTGACGCCCAAGAATGTCACACTCGACACGTGTCTTTTTTTTTATTTTGTTTATATTCATAATTATAATTACACGTGCTGAAGCTAAATAAAGTTTTCACATCATCCTTTACATACGACGCATGAGTTTAGCAATAGGCGTATGTTGCTTTGCAATATTAACACATGTTGCACAACATAGCTTTCAAATAGACCGCACAAGACACAGTACCTAGGAAAGGCTTAGGGTCATCTATCACCACCATTACACTCCTCCACTCCAAAAGCCTGCCTGTACAAATGTCAGTCTATCTACTAAGGATCAACGACACCACCACTACACTCCACTCCAAAAGCTAGCAATTTCACCATTCCACTAGGCTTACGAAGTTCAGCTTCACTTGTTGACACGTCAAACATCTAGAGACATGTTTGGCAATATCTGCCTTCATACCATTCCACCAATAATGTTGGCGAAGATTTTGATACATCTTTACTTCCTGGATGAACACCATAATTGCTTCAATGGGTTTCCAACAAGATTTCATTCCTCAAATCGACGTCATTAGGTACACAAAGACATCCGTGAAACCTAGAACTCCATCTTCCGATACTTGACAATCTAGCATTTTTCCTTCTAAAAGCCTCTTCTTGGATTTTTGAAATTTCAAGATCAGTTTGTTGTAGGGCCTTGATTCTTTTGGCAATCTCTGGTTCTATTCTAAGGGTAGCTATCACACTTGAAAGACTACTCATGTCAAACCTAAACTCCAAATTTCGAGCCTCTTCAAGTAATGTCCACTTCTTCACCATCATATGTGCAACCACTTGTGTAGACTTCCGATTGAGATCATTTTTCTCGCTTTTCCCAGATGATACAAATTCTTACCGTCGTAGTCCTTCAATAAATTCATCCAAGGCCTATGCCTCATATTCAATTCTTTTTTGGAGAATAAATACTTCAAACTCTTATGGTCCGTATAGATCTCAAATTTCTCCTCATACAAACATTGCTACCATATTTTCAATGCAAATACAATTGTAGCAAGTTCTAGATTGTGGATTGGATAATTCAACTCATATGGCTTCAGTTATCTTGATGTGTAAGCAACTACCTTCCCGTGTTGCATCAAAACACAACTAAGCCCCTTATGAGATGCATACTATAAATTACAAAGCATCCTGATCCTGATGGTATCGTCAAAATCAGGGCCGTATTTAATCTTTTTTTTAGTTCTTGAAAACTTCGCTTGCACTTATCTAACCACCCAAATTTCACATTTTTCCTCATCAAGCGAGCCAACGGAGCAGCAAGATATGAGAATCCTTATATATATATATATATATATATATATATATATATATATATATTTGATAATATCCTACTAGACCTAAGAAACTCTGAATTCCCATCATCATTGTTAGTCTTGGCCAACTTCTCACTAACTTGACTTTCGCAAGATCAACAGATATTCCTGCACCTATTACTACGTGGCCTAAGAATACCATATGATGCAACCAGAACACACACTTGCTAAATTTAGCATACAATTTGTGCTCACAAAGTGTTTGAAATATAAGTCTTAAATTCTGTTCATGCTCATTCAAGACTTTCGGATATACCAAAATATCATCAATGAAAACTATCACAAATTGATCCAAGAACGACTAAAATATCATAGTCATCAAATCCATGAACATGGTGTGTTAGTCAAATCAAAAGGCATGATTAAGAACTCCTAGTGACCATATCGAGTTCCGAAAATTGTTTTAGGAATATCTTCATTCTTAATTCGCAAGTGATGATAACCTCATCGTGAGTGAATCTTGAAAATACTGATGTTCCTTAAAGTCGATAAAAAAAAATCATCGATTCTAGTTAATGAGTACTTATTCTTGCGAAGGTGTAGCAATCCATCCTTCTTTTTGACAAATACTGCAGGTGCACCCCAAAGTGATATACTTGGTCGGGTAAAAACTTTGTTGAGTAATTCTTGCAATTTGCACTTTTAACTCCTTTGGTTCCATTAAAGCCATCTTATGGGAAGCCTTAGAAATAGGTTCAGCTATAGAGGCCACTTTATGCTAGTGATTTCTCTACAAATTCAACTTCATGCTCCAATGGTAACCCTAGTGATTTCTCTAGAAATACATCAGAAAATTCTCGAACTATAGGAATTTCTTCAAGCTTTACTTTTTCCTTTTGACTAGTCTGTTACACTTTCTGAGTTTATTATTTTTGTGTAGCATTTCGTAGACTGAACCAATCAAAGTATAAAATATGAAAGTTTGTCAACACATCATAAAAAACAATATAATTTATTTTGAGAATTTTTGGAGTCCAAATGATTGGTCTAAAAGCCTTGTACTTTCCCAATTTTTTGTGTCTGGAAAAATTCTATTATGACCTTTGCTCGTTTTTTATTTTTCATGATTTTTCTCAAATTTTTCTGGTATAAACAGTATTCATGAAAGTTGTAATATACATCTAGAGTTACAACATATAAAAATTCAGAAATTTTTGGGAACTTTTAAACTGTGAAAAGAGCTAGTCTTTTGATCAACACTATACTGTTACTAGAAGTTGTTTTTACTCTTTGCTTCTATGAGTTGCTGCATTTATACAAGCTAATCTATACTTTATGCATGTTATAAAAGTTGTAGAGCTCAGTCTCAACTACAACATGTTAAAATTTCGTGATTTTTGGGGTTTTTTACTTATCGAAAAATTGAAAATTCGATCAAAGTGTAGAATTATCTTCTACATAAGAAAAAACCCTTGGATTTTACATCAAATGGTGATTCTTGGTTGAATAGTGTGCGGGATTATACTAGCAAAATTGATTTTTATGCTGAGTAGTCGTGCAAAGTTGAATGGTCATGTATCATATGCATTGGCAAGACATATAAAAATCTCATGTGTGAGTGCATAAACTAAAAGTTGTGAATGAACCCATCACCCAATGATGCCCAGCTGTTTGGGAAAGCCCTTCGTGTGCAAGGAAAACTCCTATTGTGTGATCAAGGAAGTCTCAAGAGTTGAGATACTCAATGAATGTTCTTGGGAGTACCACATGAGAATTGGTGAGAAATCCGAGCGTCTTGGCGGATGAGAGAGAGTTCTGAAAATACTAAATGGAATTCGAATTAAAAACATGTGCACATTTGTGATTGCATGAATTTCGTGACTTGTGATAAATTGATTTATACGTGTATTTGCTTGATTACCATGTTGAATTCAAGTGAAAATGTGATCGAAAACATATGGTTTGCACAGTGTAATGTATAGATGATGCATTTTGCTGGCCTTCGCTCACCCTTGTTGTTATTTTCAGACAATTAACTATGGACATTCCGCCGCACTACCTTATAGAGGACCTATTAGGTGTAAATCTTGGACCAAGGAGGTCATGTTTCATTGGTACAACTCGGTTTTCATTAAGCAAACTTCTGTGGTGTGGGTTAATGTAGGGCGTGTGTCCTTAATCCCGTGTAGGTTTATCGCTTGGTATGTTGAGAGCGCAATCGGGTATTAGGACCTTTACGTATCATTGATGATGGCAGTAATGGGGGTAACAGCAGTGGAGCAGATTATGGCAATGGTAATAGTGGACCGAAGGAAAACAATGATCCCTAGGAAGTGCTGGAAGATTAGGCGCTATACATGTGCGGTATTCCTATGGATAAGTAAAGTTTTGTGTAGGACGATGCCCGCTTATTAGAGGGGATTTAGGAAACTTTTTGGAAACCCTCTCCCAGGTTAAGTAGTTTTGGACGGCTAATATGTAATCCAACTCTTGTAATGTGTTATTTCCATGAAGTGTTATATTGTATGTGATCTTGGTGTTTGTCCTTTTTGGTGAAAATGACAATGTTGATTATCTTCCGTTTGCGCCACGAGGCCGTCACAGTTGGTTGGGCGAGTTTCCTCTGGCACTCACGTAGGTTGAACTCGCTGTTGTTCAACCTTGGTTTCATCACTATTTGAGGTTAGAAAAGCTACTGTTCGAGGACCGTTTGTCACTATTTTGAGCTGGAATTTCCTGCTGTACGGGGTAGTTTTCATCCATGTTCAGTCACAAAAACAGTGGATAGTATCACCGTTATTTTAGTGCAGGTTTCGTGGTTGCTCAGGGACAAGTTTAGGACTGTTTCGCTGCAAAATCAAGTCCAAAATAGCACTGTTTTAGATGATTATCATCGGTTGTTCGATGCAGATTTTAGCTCGGTGTTCATAGGTACTTTCCGTTCTATTTTGGTGGCAATTTTCTTGTCGATTCATGCCATTAGCTAAGTGTTTTTGTGTTAAAAAGAAAGAAAGAAAAAGAAAGCAATGTTGGCTATTTATCAAGGCTCCAACGACTTTAAGTTTGCACCTTGTCATCCTACAGCTCACTCAAGCTCATATGCCACTAGCCACTTTTGCGTTGTTCCCCAACCAGAGTCTAAGTGAGCCATAGCATGGCCGTGGGTGGCTTTGATTGACAAGTATAATCCACAAGATTATTTGAATTTCAAATTAAGAAAGTGATTATGCAAGATAAGATAAAAAAAAATCTGATTTTTCTTTCCTATTTTGGATTGTTCAAATATTTGAATTGCCTTTATTGAACTTTTGCGTATCTTTGGCATATCCTGACACTTTGTAGGTAAGAGCTTATCTTTATTGGTGCATATCTTTTCAAATTTGGAATTATTTGTATATTTTCAAAAATCTAAATCGGATAATTGCATATTTTTGAAAAATGTGAATCTTGGCAGACAAGACAAGGCATCAATTTTCAGCATACCCTTTAATTGTTAAATTTATGGACCACATTGCCTTGTGGATAATCATGTCTTTATCTTTAGCATATTTGATTGTCTTTGCATTTTTCCATGTTCATTTTATCTATGTGATTGTTTGATCTATGTTAAAGTTTGCACATTAATAAACAATCATGCCCGTAATACATGTTCCCCAATTGTGCCTTGTCCCTCAAAAAAGCATAATTAAGGCACTAATTTGATTTCAATTTTGAAGTACGATTTGTCTGTACAAGTGAATTTTACATCAAAGCCTCGATTTCGAGGAGCAGAATGATAATTCCTAAATATAATTTCAAGGTTTGCCCTATGTATGTAGGGACGACAGTTATTCTATATCAAATTCATGTTCCAACCCTAATATAAGGGCACATTGTGAATTAAATCGGAATTTTCGGACTTAAAAAGTGCATTATGGGCAAAATTGTTTATTTTTGTTCAAATTTCATGTTTTTATAGTCTCATTAAATTCTTTAAAAAAATCCCAAAAAAAAAGATGTCACCTTCTCTTAAGATACAACATGTTCTTCTACACTTTTGCATGTAAAATAACATCTAATAAAAATTGAGACTTTGAGAAATCAATTTCTTAAATAATATGGGATGTTATTTCTTAAAAAGTCATTCATATTGCATAGCATATAGTTTAGATATCATATTTGCCATGTCATGCATATTTGCCACGTCATTTTTGCCATGTCATGTTTGCCGCATCAATCACACATATGCCATCTTATGTCATCCATTTGCCATGTCATATAGGTTAGTTGCATTAGCATTGCATTAACAAAAGAAAAACACCTGAAAATTAAATCCATTTTCCAAATAAAAATATTTTCATGAAAATTCCAAATCCATTTAATCTCTGGTTTGCATGAAATAAGTTATTTTCCCAATATCTTATTTAGGTTGCTAATCTACTTATCAAAAAATAATTAGTGGCGACTTTGAAAATTAAAATATTTTACAAAATAATCACTTGAACGTAAGTTACAATTTAGTAGGGTTGAGGAAAGTTCGAATTAAGTTAGTTGAATAATTAAACAAATAACTTGTTAACCTAGAAATTTATTTTTCAAGTCACGGTAGCTTGACGACTCCACTAGGGACTTGTTTTTGTTTAATTTTTGAAACAAAAAAGGACTTAATTGAAGACCTAAAATTTCCGAAAAAAAAATAAAAGAACCTTAGTGGACTTAAGCATGTGATTTTCCATGAAAAATTCCCTATATGGTGTTTGGATATGTTTTTAATTTTTCATGTGTTAAATATTCTCGCAGGGCTACGATAAATACAATTTTTCTAGCCTTTGTTCTTGCAGTGCTCAATTGTTTAATTCTTTTGGCAAGATTACCAAGTTGGATGCATTAAATTGTCGTGCGTGATTTTTCACTTCTTTGCACTGCACTAGACCTAAACTGATAGATGAGCCTATGATGGTGCCAAGATAAGGATCTTTCTAGCCTCAATCCATGGAATGGGTGACCTTGTTTTCGATCCGAAACATGTTGAGAAAAAACTCGCCCTAGCCGTAATTCAATGTCATGGGATGGATTCTCAGCATACGAGAGTTCTTGAGGGCTAAAAAATCAAACCAATATCATTTGGTACGACTTGCCCCTTGAGTCTCGTTTTTCTAAAGGATAATAATGCACTCGCACGTATCATGCGCATGTCTTTGTGTTCGTTATTTTAGCTCTCTGCTGGTTAAAGTAAGATTTCTTGTCTGCCTTTTTTTTTTTTAGAAATTTACTTAGCCGTATAATTGGGTAGATCCATGACATCATACGTTAGCTGCTGTCTTGCTCTAATACATCATGGGAAGCAAGAATATTCATACCGTTATGATGGCCACATTGGCTTTGTGCGATTGGTTAACTCGACCGAATAGTATGACCCGTGAATATGTGGAGCAAATATTGAAGAACTTGTTACCGCTACTATATATTCAGGTTCATATCAGGCTTATTCAAGCGATGGCAAATTTCTAGTGCCCTCACACATCCATATTTATATTCGGTAAGCACGAACTTACCCCTACTTTGAAAGATTATAGCGTGCTTATTGAAAAGCTCTTTGGAGTCGGAAGCCATAAGTCCTTACCCCCATTCAGATCCCACACTATTAATGTCTGAATTTTTCAGAATCAAGGTTAAGGTAGTCCGAAAACTTCTAAAATTTAGCTATGGGAATTGCCCATTCTTGATTTTAACCAAGTGTTTTAACGAAGCTTCACCTTTGCAAAGGGACAAAATTTTCTTGTTAACTTTCTTTAGATTAGTCATTTTTCCTCATTGTCAAAATCATGTTAATCGAAAGATAGCTTTTTTTTGTTCAACAAATGTGTGAGGAGAAAAATCTAGCCAATGCAATACTGGCTGAAACTTTTATATCACTCATAAAGTAAGAATGCGGAATTACCAAGGTTTTTCATGCTTCAGCCGAGCTTTTACAAGTGTGGTTCGTATCTCACATAAAAGATTGCAAAATTCTTGTCACAGCAGACAAATATAGAAATTTTTGTCATCCCATTTTGGTCTTGAAAAGTAACCAAGATGAACTGTCGAATCACCATCTACCGGGTAGCTGGCTTTCATGGAGATTCTGGCTCCTCAGGATTTTCGATGGTGTCATGATTGATTTACAGTAAGGGAAGCTCACCTAGATTGTGGTGGTGAGAGGCGGGTTCCTCTGATGGGGTGTCACTGGAGCCACTGAATACATTCCTTCGTGTGTCACGCTACAATATGGAGAGGTCCAAAAGCTACCGTCATTTCTCGATGACGAGCACATCTTGCTGGACTTTTCTACTCCCGTCCCTGAGCACAAGCAGGCCATTAAAACAAGCCGAGCGTTATGAGATTTTTGCCACCCGAAGAAGCTTAGCCTACCAAGGAAGGATTTGCCATATGAGCAGAAGGCGTATCATGCGACAGAGCAATCTATCAAGAAGCATGTCATTCCCCAAGCATCGTGCCCAAGATCCCTCAGGAGCCATCTACGACCGCTCTTCGGGCACAAGCCAATAACCTCAAGCGAAAGTTGGCTAGACAAAGGAAAAGGCTGCAAATATCGCTAAGGCATAGGCAGCTAAAGGACGGGATTGCTTCCCCGAAGTAGTACACTGAGAGTGTCGAGTCAAGCGTTTCTTTTATGCCTTTATATTCCTAGTTTGTTGTTTAGGTGTTTGTTTCTCGTACTTGAAGTTTCGTTGGTTTTGAGTTTGGTCACGTATTTTTCAATCCAATTGCAAGTCAATGAATTCTACCTTTGTTCTGATTTACCTTTTAGCGTTTTGTGATTTTTATTAATTTCTACAGTCTAGCTTTGAGCAAATATGCCCTTCATGAAGATCGTAGATAAGATACTAATCTACAACATATCGAAATTTTAGAATTAAAGGACTTCATTTGATTGGCATAACAGGGGCTGAAATCACGTTTTTCTAAGGCAAAAAAAAAAAAAAAGGTTGAGGGCCTTGATCATTGAACGTTCCCCGATTCCTCAATTTTTCGAAATTTTTTGCTCCTGATCCACCACTCGTGCATTTCACAAAAAAAAGTCAGGAAGATCCTAATCTATTATGTGAAAAAAAAAATTCGAATCCATATCATTCATTTTCCATTTATTTCATATTTTAAGATGTGTTCAAAATGAGTCTGGATTTCAGAAGTATTTCTGCATGAGTTTTATTCCGCAGTTTACCACTAATTGGAAAGCTTTTCTGCAAAAAATCAAAACTAAAAATTTGTAAATTGAGGCTGCAAATAGCGAACTAAAAATTTTAATCAGAGTTTTAAGGGCATGAACGTGTCACGAACGAAAATCAGATGAATCAGTTTTCTGAAGAAATTTTTCAAAAAAAAAATATTAAATTTCTTTTGATTCGTGCATTTCCCAAAGAAAATTAAAACATGAAAGTCCTTCTTCCTCTTCTTGTACACGTTCTCGTAAATTTTGGTGCCATTTGAAAATCCCCATGAATTATTGTGTGTCATGGATCGACCTACTTGTTCTCCTTAAGCATACTCATTTGTCTCTTTGCCATTCACAGGATTTATGTTATTACGGAGCCTACAAGTGATCTTTATGGTACTCGAGCCAGGACAAGGAGAATGGCCGATAAAGACAACATTGCGGCCAACTTGAAAGAAAAAAAAAATGAAAGAGCGTATGAATGCGATGAACGAGCATACGGTCGCTACAATGATCAAGATGATGGAAGCTTTTATGGTCAAGCAACGGCAATCAAGCTCAGGTTCCCAACCGACGATTTCTCTGCCGACGCGTCAAGTCCTTCGTGCTGATAAGGCCCCGTAAGGCTACATTGCCGTCGCTCTACCTTTTGAAGCTGTCATCCTTATTGGTGGTCCTAATGTTGTGGTACCTCCGGTGATCAATGCTTCCCAACCCAATGTTGTAACTCCAATACCGAATAATGAAAATGCCAAGTTATTGGTGAAACTTGACCAGAGGTTGCGTGAAGTGGAAGGGACCCAAAGTATTGCTCTGATTGAATTGTCTGTATACACCAGAGTACAAGTTAGGTAGCACCGACACGGACAAATGACACGCGACACGACACGACCAACATGTCATTTCTAAAAAATAGAGAATTTCGACACGCCATGACATTTTATACATTGAATGTATATTTTTATATATACATGAAAAATTATTTTTTTTGGTCATTTTAACAACTATCGGATCGGCCGATAATAATAACATTGGATTGCAAAAGAATAGATGTCAATCATTTTTGAAGTATTTGTTTAGGAAATATGATAAAATGTATTTTCATGCGACAGATTTTAGATCTTAGGATAGTGTTAAAAAAAACTTCATTAAGAAATTATTTTACTTTCTTAGAATTCTACATAAAGTTAATTCTAAATAAAGTTAATACACAATCCCCCCCCCCCCCCCCCCCCACACACACACACAAATCTTCAAAAAAAAGTTTTTGTCACATCAACCGTCCTAGTCTTATCAAAATCAAGCTTTTATCTTGCAAGTAATAACTTCCTAGATTTTCTTTCATTCTCACGTTAAACTCCCTCCACATTTTCATTCTCCATTCATATCTCTCTCTCTCTCTTCTTAAAAGAACGGAAAGAACCAAGAGTCCATCAACCTTTTCGTCGACTCGCCACACCTTTCTCAACCACGAGGTAGCCCAGAAGCTCCGCCATTTCCTCCCATCATCACACACTATCAAAGAACTTCGGTTACAGCCCTACCATTATGCCAGCTACCATCGCTGTTCTCTGGCACCACGAAAGACTCATACCAACAATAGAGAAAGAAACAAAGTAGAGAAGGAGATCGAGCTCCACATGGAGGCTCGCATTTCTCATAGACATCTTGTGAGGTTTACCTTACTCACCGACATCATCTACTACCCTATGCTCTCTTAGTTCTACTCCTCTTTCGAATTACACCAAATCTCCCCAGATTCACGTGTCGCTAAAGTGTGTGGCTCGTTGACTGTGTGTCCAAACATATTCGAGCGTGTTGAATGAGAGTCAGACACCAACACGATGACTCCCTACACGTGTCAGTGCTTCTTACGGTACAAGTACAAGACAAATTCAAGATGTTAATCTTTAATAAGTACAACGACACATCTAATCCAAAATGGCACATCGAGATGTACCAAGGTTTGATAAACAAGCACATCTCTAATAGCCCACTTCCAGGCCGTCCATGCAAGTCTAGAAGACGTTGCTATGAGGTGAAACACTAATCACCAAATCAATCGTATGGTTTCCTAAGGAGAAGCAACAAATGCTTTTGTCAAGCATTTCAAATTAAATCTGGATGTTACGGTCACCTGAGAGGATCTAGAACAGGCCGAGCTGAAAAAAGGTGAAACCTTTAAGGAGTATGCAACCAGGTGGAGAAACATGGCAATGCAGATTATGCCAGAATCGCCAGAGCATGATTTAATGAAATTGTTTGTGTCCACACTCCCTGAGGCTATACGCTCGTGCATGGTGGTGACAGCAGTCCAATCATTTAGCCAACTTATCCTGATGAGTGAAGAGATAGAAGTTGGACTAAAGAAAGGATGGTATGGTGAAACTAGTTCCTCTAGGAAGCGATTTTCTAGCAAGAAGGACAAGAAACCACCTGCCACAGTAAACATGGCATATGTTTAGAAGGGGCAAGCTCAAGCCCCTAAAATACAGTTCGTTAGCCAACAATCGACTAATTATGGTTAGCAAAGTCAATGAGTATTTCCACACAAAAAGCAACAATTCACTCCTCTTCATGGTACATCATCTCAAGCGTTAGTTGTATTGCGTAAGAAGAATTTTTCAAGGTATGATCTGCTGAAGAAATGCGACTATCATAGAGATGAACTAGGGCACTCGACTAATGAATGCTTGGTATTTAAGCATCATATTTAAGATTTGCTAGAAACAAGGGCATTTTCGCTCCCGCAGGCAAGTAAACCTAACGTGCAGAATAACCCACTCCTGATCATGCGGGTATTTTGAATGCTATCCTAAACCTTGAAGTTCAAAGTTTCAAAGTCCATGCCTCAAACGTCTATGACGCACTAGTTCGGGCAAGCTACTTTCAGATCGGAAAAATGGTGTCACTATCCGAAGTGAGGAAGTAATTCCTAGCTGCTTGGCCTATAGTAGGCATCTGAATAAGGAATAATAATAAAGGGGTTCATCCTATTTTTTCCATTACCACCTGTCAAGAAACTTGTTGAGGACGGGATAATTGTGTGTACTAATCAGACTAGAGTCATGGCCACTATTTCTTAGATCTTCATTGAGTGGTATTAGGAGCTTGCCGCACTAACAACCAATCAGATCAAGTCAAATCCTAAGCTAGCTAACATGCCTCCTCTAGAGGATATCTCTAATGATGATTTGGGAATGTCATATCTAAAGAATTGGTGATTGTGTCTCCTCAACCAACTTTTTATGAGAATAACAAGGCAGTGCCCTAGTCATATGATCTAGATATTAATCTCATAACAAGGTCAGGCCGCACTTATTCTGACAAGCAACTCACAAAGCAAGTCATAGACAAAGAGGCCAAGGAATTCATAACTAAGATCAGGGCCAATGAATATAGTGTTGTAGATCAATTGCATAAGCTACCTACATAGGTCTTGTTGTTGGAACTTCTTCAATTGTCTTAAAGGCATCGGACACCCCTAATGAAGGTGCTAAGTATAGTTCATGTACTAGAAAACATCGAAGAAGACAAGATTGATTTGGCCCATGACTTCCTTTTTCATTCTATCAAATGCTCAAACAAAAGTTTTAGTTGCCAGTAACTAGGATAGATCAATCCTAGACAATTTAGGGTGGGCAATGGGCACATGTTTAAGGCCAAGCCATTGTCAACAAGCACTTGGACTACATGAGTTTGCTTGTATTTGACCGATATGTGAAGCGCCTTACTGTGCCCCATTTCTTCCACTAGGACTTCCTTTTTCAAGATTGCAACTTGATGTTTTGTGTTCATCCATTCGTCGCGACCTAAAAAAAATTGATCTTTCAAATTTTAGGTTAATGGATTATCAAGTTAGTTCGAACTCTCCCAAGTTTTACCGAATCTTAACTTATAATTCAAGTGATCATTAGACAAAAGATTTAATTTTTGCAGTTGCCACTAATCATTTTGGGTAGATTGATTAGACACCTAAATAAAGTATTGGGAGGAATACTTTATTCCTACGAACCAGAGATCAATGAGTTCGGGGACTTTGTTACATTAATTTTTAATTAATGCCCTTTCGGTACCAATTTCATGAAAAATGTTTAATTTGACACTTATGATGAATTTTCACTTGAAGTTTAAAGGTGCATTTTTTTTATATAACAATGTGAAGAACTAAACTATATGTAATGCATGTCGTGAATGATTTTTTTTAAAAAACATGAATTTTCATTTTTGAGATATAATCTTAAAAGAAATGTGGTTCAACATAAATATTTATAAAATAGATCACGTGTGCAATTATTTACGTAATGTGAATTTTTGAAAGATGTAATTTTTAAGTATAGCAATGGAATGATATATCCAACAAGATTTAATCATGATTCAAATCAATCAATTTAGGCAATGAATTTTTTGATATTCTAAAGATTAGAATCATTACCTAATTTGGCAGATTAGACTACCAAATTCAAATTTTGTACTGCGTTGTTGATCAGGATCTTGGATTACGACTCCAACGACTAGGATGGATGCAGTTTTGTGTTGATAAATGAGGAATTGGTGATGGTGACATCAAACTTTCAAACTTTCACTCTCCAAAATTCTCTTTTAAAAATATACTTTCATTTGGTTTTCTTTGGATTTTCTTCTTAATCTTCTCATTCAAAGCATTCTTTCCTCCTCATTTTATAGCCTTCTCTTCTATCTCCCTTTCCCCATCTCTATCCACCCTTTTCTCTATCCATCTCTATCCACCCTTCTTTCTATCTATCTCCCTTTTTCCACCTCCATCTTCCTTTCTCCATTAACTCTTTTTCATCTTCTCTTCTCTCTCAACTCTTTTTCATCTTACCTTTTCCATCAACTCTTCTCCATCTTCCCACCTCCATCATCCTTTCTCAATCATCCTTTCTCCATCTTCCTTTCTCGATCATCCTTTCTCCAATTTCCTTTCTAATTTCTCCACTAGCTCACTTTTTTAGTTATTTAAAAAATAGTCCCTCAAGTTTTAAATATTTTCATTCTGGTTTTTGAAGTATTAAGTATTTGCAATTCAATCCTTGAGAAAATATTTGTTTAAATCTAAGCTTTCATAAAATTTTCAACACATTTTCCCCATGCTTAGTCCAATCGCTCATCAATTTAAACTCATATCCACCGCCACAACCAGAATAAGATGCATAAATAAATATAAAAAATGATTTAATTATTTTTGACAAGAACTAAAATAGCTCCTTTTTTATGAAAAAAAATTAAAGAGATTAGTAAAAAATTTAGGTGCCAACACCATTGGTTAGGGTGGCATCCTTTTCATGTGTTGCACTAATTTGGCTCGGGCAACACGTCCCCTCAGAATCAACAATTGATAGATATCTCCTGCTATTTTGCATCTAAGGGAAACCTCACGTAAGAAATAGGCAACCCGTATCTTGAGAATCTTACTTCTATTGGTAAAAAAGTTTTGAGGATCAAGGAAATTGTCAACATCACAGTGTTTAGGAGCAAAAACCTAGATGTTTTGTATGTTTAGGAGCAAAAACCTAGATGTTTTGTATGCGATCCGTGTGCAAGATTCTTTTATCACTCCACCAGAAGTAAGAAAGCTCAGCATACGTTATTTACTATTTGCATATCATACATCATACTTATTGCATAAAAATTGGGATTAAGACCCCCATGAAAAAAAAAATCATTCATCCTTTGTATGGTCAATATTTAGGGTTCAATTTATATCTTTGACAGAAACCTTTACGAGTCTCCATTCAAAGAAAGGCAGCTGTTGACATCTAAATTTTCACTACATTTTTTAGTCATGAATTTTTGCACAAAAAATTAGAGCTTACTTTAGTTCTTATAAAAAATAATTAAATCATTTTCACATTTATTTTTAACATCCATAAATTTCATTTGCATTTTATATGGGATAATAGGAAAATGAGCCAAGTTTAAAGAATGGTGGATCCAATCCACAGAGCAGATTCGACCATCGAGGGGGTAATTGTCGAAATTTTCAAGGCCCATTGAGACCTATCTCGAGTTCAATTTAGCCCATTTATGTTCATTTAAAAGGGAAAGCCTAAGGCTTCTAATGAATCAATTTAAGCCTAATTGGAGTCCATAAATGTGCAAATCAATCCACAAAGGCCTGAGAATTCCGGCTAGCCCATTTACTGGGCTTGGCTCTAACCGTTTTAGACCAAAATTGTTGCGATTGAGGCCCATGAAGACTTAATGAAAAATCATTTTTTTGATTAAGGGCCTTTTTTTTTTGTGAAAATTAGAAAACTTGAGCCCTATAAATATAACATTAAGCCTAAGGTTATGGGGACGGCAATTATCACACTTTCTGCTTAGAATTTTCAGAGAAACTTAGGAGTATCAAGAGTTTCTCCTCCTGAGGTCAAGACTTTCCTCTCCCCACCCATCGACGTTGTTGCCGGTGCCTGCCCTGATGCCATCCAGCTCTGTTGTGCTGTTGCCTGTCAGCCATCACCTCCCCGTGCACCACCGTCGCATCCTGCACACCTCCGAGCTGTCCCGCGCCATCCACCACTCCCGCTCAGCCCGAAATATCTGCTGGTCAGGCAACTTTCCTCCAGCACTCATCAAGGTTGAACTCGCTGCTGTTCAGCCTTGGTTTCATCACTGTTCAAGGTCAGAAAAGCTGCTGTTCGGGGACCGTTTCTGTCACCATTTGGAGCTGGAACGTGCTGCTGTCCCAGTTTCATTTTCGCCACTGTTCGGCGCATAAAACAGTGGATAGTATCACTATTATTTTGGTGCAAGTTTTGTGGCTTGTCGAGAGCAAGTTTACGGCTGTTTCGCTGCAAAATCAAGTCTAAAATAGCACCATTTTAGACGATTATCGTTGGTTGTTCGGTGCGGATTTTAGGTCGGCGTTCATCGGTAATTTTTGTGCTATTTTGGTGGCAATTTTCTTGTTGATTCGTGCCATTAGCTACGTGTTTTTGTGTTAAAGAAAGAAAGAAAGAAACTTTTGCTATCTATCAAGGCTCGAAGGAACTACTTTAAGTTTGCACCTTGTCACGCTACGGCTCACTTGACCTCATACGCTGCCAATCCCTTTTGCGTCGTACCCCAACCAGAGTCTAAGTGAGCCATAGCACGGCCGTACATAGCTCTAGGTCGTTCAATCTTCGATCGACAAGCATAATCCAAAAGATTGTTTGAATTTCAAATTAAGAAAATGATTTTGCAAGATAAGATTAAAAAGAAATCTGATTTTTCTTTCCTACTTTGGATTGTTCAAATATTTGAATTAACTTGATCAAGCTTTTGTGTATCTTTGGCACATCCTGATACTTTGTGAGTAAGAGCTTATCTTGATTGGTACATATCTTTTCAAATTCGGAATTATCTTGTATATTTTTAAAAATCTAAATTAGATAATTGCATAGTTTTGAAAAGATGTGAATCTCAACAGATAAGGAAACAAAGCCTTTCAATTTTCGGCACACCCTTTAATTTTCAAATATATTGGATCATGTTGCCTTGTGGATAATCATGTCTTTATCTTTAGCATATTTGATTGTCTTTGCATTTTTTCATGTTCATTTTATCTATGTGATTGCTTGATTTATGCTATGTTAAAGTTTGCACATTAATAACCGATCATGCCCATAATACATGCTTCCCAATTGGGCTTTGTCCCTTAAAAAGTGTACATTAAGGCACTAATCTAACTTCAATTTTTAAGTACAATTGTGCCCGCACGAGTGAATTATACATCAATCCTCAATTTTAAGGAGTGGATTGATAATTCTTAAATAGAATTTCAAGATTCCCCCTATGTATGTAGGGAAAACGGTTATGCTATATCAAATTCACGTTCCACCCCTAACATAAGGGTAGATTGTGAATTAAATCAGATTTTTCGGAATTAAAAAGGTGTATTATGGGAAAAATTATTTATTTTTGTTCAAATTTCATGATTTTATAGTCTAATTATATTCCTAAAAAAATTCCAAAAGAGATGCTACCTTTTCTTAAGGTAAAACATGTTTTTCTACGCTTTTGCATGCAAAATAACATCTAATAAAAATTTAGACTTTGAGAAATCATTTTTTTAAAATAATATTGGATGTTATTTCACATTAGGGTAGCTTTTTTACTTGTATTTTTCATAAATCCAAAAATGCATAAAAAAATATCAAAAATGTCATTCATGTTGCATAGCATATAGTTTAGATGCCGTATTTCCCATGTCATGCATATGTGCCATGTCAATTTTACCATGTCATATTTGCCGCGTTATGAGGCATATGTTACCTTATGTCATCCATTTGCCATGTCATATAGGTGGGTTGCATTAGCATTGCATTTAATAAAAGAAAAAAAATCTAAAAATTAAATCCATTTGCCAAATCAAAATATTTTCATGAAAATTGGTATCGAGAGGGCATTAATTGAAAAATTAATGTAATCAAGTCTCCAAATCCTTTTGATCTCTGGTTCACATGAAATAAGATATTTCTCCCAATATTTTATTTACATTTTTAATCTACCTATCAAAAAATGATTAGTAGCGGTTCCGAAAATTAAAATCTTTTGCATAATAATCACTTGAACCTAAGTTGCGATTTGATAGGATTTGGAAGAGTCCGAATTAGGTTAATCAAATAATTAACTTAATAATTCATTAACCTAGAAATTTATGTTTTAGGTCACGATAGCAGGTTTGCAACCGAAGAGCCAAATCTAGGTCGCTTGACCTTAGTCTCGACCTCGACCCAAAGTAGATCAAGCAAAGACAATTGCTCCGGTGAAGACATTGGCTCAACGGCCACCACGACCGCCGATCTCAAACTCGCCTTGAATGAAGAACCGATGAGCACATGGAAAACAGGAAGACATTTGAACCAGTGGAAGAAGATGAACAATTTTTTAGGGCAAAAGTTTACTAATAGTCATACGTGAGGGCAATATTGAAAAAAAAAATCATTAAACCCTCACAATAGCATTTTGAAAATGCTAACTACTTGCCTTGGGCTTTCAACTTTCCCAATTCTAACATTTTGCCAACGTGGTCCCAAAAACAGTTTTCAAGCACCTTATATTTTCCCCCATGAGGTTTTGGAGGCTCAAAGCTCCTTAGAAAAAGCTAAACCAAATGCACCAATGGGCGTTGGGTTATTTGTTGATATGAGGAATGCCAAAAGACTATAATGATATTACTATTACCTATATTATCTGATTGAATATGGAAATTATTATGCTATAATTATGTCTCCCATAAATTAGCGGTGACGATGCCTTGTTAGTCAAGAAGTCATCAACCCTTGAATGGGGTGATGGTCTAGATATTATACATGCAGGCTTGTATGGGTAATGATGCTAGTTGAACCGACATTCTTCTTAGGACTAATGCGTTATTTTTTATTCTATTTTGGATGCTTGTATTAATACAAGAAAGATGGATGCTAAAATAATGATGCATATGTTGGCCGTCTAATCGGCCATCCGTCTTCTCCGACGGTCTCCCTAGATCACCGTAGACAGATTCTAGCAACAAAATAGTCAAGGATTCGAGACGGCGTACCTGATTTAGTGTCCGTCGTCATTTGGCACGAGAAAATCGGCGATCCAACTTCGGAAACTCCTTCCCGAGGCGAGGTCTTCTCCCTTATTACCCTCCAGTTGCCCGACGTCAATGAGGCGGCCGCACGCTCCGGCTTTATCTCTCTCTCGACTCTGTCTCTCTCTCTCTCTCGTGTTCCTTATGGAGAGGGAGAATAGAAGGAGTTTGAAAAGCAAAATGGCAAGATGTGGGCTAAGGGAGAGTCCTAGCCTTTATATAGGGGTCTCGATCGGGCCCTCCCATCACAGGCCGGGCCGAGATCGGTCCACACGTCAGGCCTAATACTTGGCCCGTTAAGAAAACCGTAATCCATCATTTATTAAACCAATACCGTATACGGTAAATTAATACAGTATTATGGTCGATTACAATTACAATTAAGGCAAGCCCACAAACAGAAAATTCTAACAGCATACGCATATTATCATCTAGGGATAATATCATGAAAAACTCTAAACCGATATAGGTGTGGTAAATTTACGTCAACCTATTTTTTTTACCATAAAAAATCTCAAACCGATACCGAACTTATACACCGGTGATAAATTTACCCTTCGTTAGTTTTGTTAAATTTTACCGTCAAATTGCCGAATTGAATGACCCATGGCAGTTGACAAATGTATTAGTTTGGGATTTTCGCCCTTTTTTTGTACATATGCATCAGTTTGAGGTTTTTCATGGTGCTAACATCTTTTAAGAAAAACTAACGAATAGTAAATTTATCATAAGTGTACCAATTTAGGCTTTTAGTGGTAAAAAAAATAGTTTTGAGTAAATTTGTCACAAATACATCAATTTAGTGTTTTTCGTGGTATTATCCCTATTATCTAAAACTTTTAAAATTTCTATTGTGGATGATGATAGTATTTTATTGTGTTTTCATGTGTTTAAAAAGAAAAACGAATAATTTTAAAAAAGGACACGTGTTTACATTTTATGGCGTCACAGAAAGTCACCACAAGTCCATAAACTATTGCAAAATGTTCAATCCAATCCTTGAGGATATTATACGTTCAATTGGTTTAATCTAATCCTCAAAGTTCCGTAACAAAATGAAATCATTTATTCGGTACTATTCACAAGTTCACATAATTGCACTACTGTCCATTTTTAGTATATCATTTTATTTCAATCCATTTCGTAAACCAACCACACGCAAAAAAAAAAAAACGCTCTCTTTCTATTCCCTTTTACATTTTTGGTCTTTATATATATATATATATATATATATATATATATATATATATATATTACAATATTACAATAGTTCCTCTTAAGTATATTCCAGCTTATGAACTTTATAATAGCAAGACTAGAACACCATTTAGAGTTGCGTAGGATTGTTAATCCTTCTATTTTGAATTTGAGTATTTTCATAAAGATATCTAGAAACGATATTGATTAATCTGTTGAAACATTATTTCTTAAAGAATATAATTTTCAAGCTTTTGTGTTTCTTGTTTTCTCAATCAATTTAATTAAACCCGTATGTTTTGAAGCTATATTAGTTACTGATCCAAAATAATACAAAAATAGTTATGTATGCCACATTGCTGCCTTCGACGACAGCAAGAAAAAATTAGCTTAGCTAATGATCCAAAAATAAACACATAGATTTTAATTAAACACAATTAAGACAACCCGAAAGGGACAAGCCTGAAAATATTAGCTATCTAAAAAATAGGAAAAATTTTGTTAACATTAATAAACGTATCTATAGATTAATTAATATCATTTATAGATATATTTATTAGAAGACTTAGACTTAAAATAGCAGGAATATCAATCCGTTATAACTAGAAATGAGATTCTACTTTTACTGGTTAATCAATAGGTCAACGAATCTATTCTTCTATACGAAAAATCGCCTTCTCGTAGCACCGCCACAACACTGACCGGAGAATTTTAATACAATCTAGAAGATCTGGTAGAATGGTAGAAGGATCTATGGGTTCATTAGGAATCGACAGTCGTTGTCTGGACATACGAGTCACAACCGGCCGGGAAGAGGAGAGATCAATGACGAAGCTACATCATAGAGATTCTAAGTTAAAATACACCTTAATGGAGCTATTGTTACAAATACCAAAAAGGCACAAAAGTAGTAAAAAGATACCATATTCGCTATTAATTTATGAAACAGATTGAATTAAAAAGAATATATCCTAACATATTCACTATCGATGGTACCAAATGACTGATTTGATTTTGTCGTGGAAATTTAAAAGACTAGATTCAACAAACATAAAGTTCATGGACTAGATTGCACATTTCTAGATATTTTTAGAAATGTATTGTACATTTTATAATAGATTAGGAACTTGCGATGAGTTTTCCCCCATGTAATCAAACAAGAGGATTACATTGGACATCTAAAAACAGTTCAAAGATAGCATTGAATGAACTAAAAATTCATAAGTGACGTTCCAAATTATGATAAAGCTTATGAACTACCAGTGTTGTTTTTCCTTTATTCGAAGTTGTTTGGGTTCAAGAAACCTTTTTTTTTTAATTGGTTGCAATTTTTTTAAAAAATTTTAACACGTCAAACTTACTTATTTTTTGGAAGGGTTGAGAAGATTGGGCCCCATCTTTAAAATTTGGAGAGCTCGAGATATCAATTAGACGGGAGTCCAGCGTCACCCGTGCCCGAGCGGGAGGTAGCACGAGTTATCAAGCGCCACGGTTACAGCTAATGACAGTAACACGTGAAAATAAAAAATAAAAAATCTCGTAATGCATGGTTGTTTTGCAATAAAAAAAGAAGAAGCAAAGAATGAGAAAAGGCTAATTTATATGTATAGAGGTGTCGTGGTTAGCTCGTTCGTTGCACCACGTTAGTCACCTAATGAATGTATGATTTACCGTTAGGACGCACGTATGAATTGTGTTAGAGAAATCACACGTCGAAAAACTAGTGTGGTGTTGAGCAATTAATATATATCCTAATTCGTTTAGGTGGGTCCAATAGAATATGTTCATAGGCTCGAACTTGAGTTCCCTGTTGACGATCTCCCCAAATTAAAGGTAACGAAAAATTGAGCATTTCTTTTCCCATCCGTTTTTCATAGCAGAAGTATTTACCGTTTCACCCGAAAAATATGTTAGTCTAGCAGAAATAATTACAAGGTTTAAATTGATCATTTTTGGAGAATTAGATGGTCTTCCTGAGCAAGCTTTTTATTTGGTAGATAACATTGATGAAGCTATTGCGAAGGCTACGAACTTAGAAATGGAGAGTAAATTAAAGAAATGACCTTAAATCTTTATGTACTAACTCCAAATAGAATTATTTGGGACTCAAGTGAAAGAAATCATTTTATCTACTAATATTGGACAAATTGGCGTATTACCAAATTACGCACCTATTGCCACAACTGTAGATATAGGTATTTTGAGGATATGCTTTAACGTCCAATGGTTAACAATAGCTTTAATGGGTGGTTTTGCTAAAATATGCAATGATGAGATCACTATCTCCAGCCTCGTGGCTAATTTTAACATAGAGGCCAACAATAGATAACAACTCCCCTCCGAACACAGCTTATAACTCTCATCGTATTGTTCTCTCCAAAGAGTGACTCTTCTCAAAATCTCAAAGAGTGACTCTTCTCAAAATCTCAAAGAGTGTTGAGTTGGAATCTCATTCTAATTCAAGATTCTTGTGGCTCCGGATGATCCAGCTACAGGAGAACCAGGAACATAGAACTTTCTCCGTTTCTTGCCTAACTCTTCGATCTTAAAAATGTTAGTTTTAAGAATGAGTGATTGCCCTTTTTCTGATCCTTACTGCTCAACCGAAGGGCGGACAGTTAATGTGTCCTACTTATTGAACGGTTTGCAACCCCTGCATGCATACCGAAGGTGTCCTTGGGATGATCATGTAGTGCACGGTCCCTAACATATATTTCCTTGTGAAGTAGATCGATGCATCCTGTACTTATCTCATGATCCGATGTGTAACGATTGCATAATACGAGATTATAAAATATGTAACATCAAATGTCTTGCCAAAAGGATCTTAAGAAATATACTCCAGGTCAGTGCCATCTGCAACTTATTCCATCCATGGGCTTGCAGAGCATTCTGAGACCTCTGGGCAGTTAGGGCCTCTGCGCTTTTGTCCTCGGGTCATTTGAAAAAAAACGTTCTAAACACGATCAAGAGGGATGCTTTAGGCGACAAATTTCATGTAGAGGAATTGGCGTTGATGCGGCTGCCGCCGACAATCCGGACCGTTCAGCCGACGGAAGTCGAAGAGACGTGTCTAGAGCAAGAGTTTGTTTGACGCACCTTAAACAGGACAAAATTAAGAAGGCAAAAGAAAAAGAAAAAACAACAAACTTTGATGAACAATTCCCGATCTCGAATAGGTTCCACATAGAACTTACCCATCAAAATAGGTTTATTATTTTTTTAAAATTTGAAACCAACCCTGTTAAAGGTTGTAGGGTCGGTTCTAGAGTCTATACAAGTTCCATGTGTTTTTTTAATTGAACGATTACAGAGAATCATCGTCTTTAATGATCATCATTTGCTATTTTAATCCACTGGCCACGTCTCATATTTAGACATATGAATAAATATTAACAAAATAAAAGTAATCAGTCGTAAATATTACCGAAAATGAAAGTTTAGACTGGTGGTTCTAGATTACACACTCATCATCGAACACCATAGAGTACCGCATGATCGCACAAAGAGATATACCAAGAAAAACACAAAAATTTGTTACATGTTATATTATAGGTTCCAAGTTTCACCTACTTGAAATTTGAAACCTACCCGTCAGAATAGATTCTTCAATTTTTAAAATTTGAAACCTACTTTCACATATCTTGAAACTTGAAATCGGACATGTTCCCCATCGGTCCGATTCTAGGTTCCAAATTTTACCTCAAAACCATGCTCACCCTTAATTGGAGGGAAAGCTCTAGACAATGTTCAAGAGATAGCTTTTGTAACATTGGTCGAGATGAAACTTGAAGTGCAAGTTAAACGGATGAAAAAAGTGTCCCAGAATTCAAATTCAACCACACAATGGATTATCAAAAGTGCCATTTCTAAACAACCATCATGGTGACTAGCATTGAAGACTAAGCAATCTTGCACAGAGAAAGATACATTCATGATGGACCAACAACACAAACATGCTCAATAACCTGCCTTTAAGCAACAATTTTAAAAAATATATATATATCTGGTGTAAGAATAAAAAATAAATAAATGAAAATGTTGGTCCCATAATACCTTAAGCTGAACATTGCATAAAATAAATTATTGCTCACCCAGTAATTAGTAGCTCAATAGAAGAATTACCATTCTTTTACTCATGAAGATATACCAATAAACATTACCGGTTACAGATATATTTACAGAATATAACAATTTTCTATTCACAATAAACTCACCTTTTTTAAAGGTTTCACTGAGCGCATGAATCTCCTTTTTTTCCTATGACTTTTTCTTTTAACAGATGTATGCAATTCTTTCATTTTTATTCATTCTTGCTTCATCTTTACTCGTGTCTTCAACCAACCCTCTTAAAGAGTAAAATATAGCCGCTACACTAGCCAGCTTGAGTCCCCACTTCTTTTTCCTCTCCTCTCATCTATCAAAACCATGTGAAAAAAGAAAAAGAAAAAAAAAAAGAAATCAGAAACCAACCGTCCCGTAAATTCAGTGTTATGAAGTTTGTCAAGCATCCTTCATACGTTAGCTGCGAAATCCTCGACCTGAAAAGTTATAATAAAAAAAAATAATAATAACATTTTTCATTTTTATTCAATTGACGTCCAAAGAATTCTTCTATGCACATGTGATGCAACCGCCGTATTTTACGTGTTCGAAGCACTCTCAACTTGTTTTGCCGTGATGTAATAACTAATAAGCACATGGAAGCGTTGTTTGATGTAAGTTATCGTGATGGGATAAAAGACATATATAAGTTTCCAAGAATTACCCCATCGCGATTATCTAATGGGGTTAGTTGAATGAGGGCTACGAAATTTGGTGAAACATTGACCAGGGGCCGTCCAGGCAGTGGAAGACCGTCATACGTTGCCCATTGTTTTTCTGGGATTATCAGTTTGATTCATAAAATTCCGAAGTTGTCTCCTTGAACCAGGCCAATAAAGTTCCCTGCTATGAATGTCGAAGATTAATAAACCCGGCAATCGTTAGCCGGCCAAGCAGATATCAACAACACGATAAAAGCATAAAGAACAGCTAATGAGTGAGAATCATGTGATCCGCCGCAGTAACAGACACACTTGCTCGAATCATTAAACGCATTAAACCTGTTCTTCTTCTCCAACAGCAACGAGTTCCAAAAAGCAAAAACAAAGTTCCACAAAAGCCAGAGTTCCAGAATTTCCGCCTTCTAGATTCAAAGAAGCTTCTTAGTTCCTTTCTTCCTGCGGGTTTGTTCCTTCAATGGCCGCGAGCGCCTCAAGATTCATCAAATGCGTGACGGTTGGTGATGGGGCTGTGGGCAAGACGTGCATGCTCATCTGCTACACCAGCAACAAGTTTCCAACTGTATGTTCTTCCCCTTTTTATCCAAAAAGTATAACAGGAAGAAAGAAAAGAGAGTAAATGATTTGTTGACTCATTGGGACTTCTTGGATATCCCAGTCACTGATAAATTGTATGATAAATTGTTTGCCTTTCTTGATTTTTGCGCTGTTTGTGTGTGTCTGATTCTAGGTTTCTCCCCCTTTTTGTTTTTGTTGCTCTTTGGTTTTAACCTTACCAGAGTTGGTGCCTTTTTTTGTCTCATCAAGATTCCTTTAACAGCTTTTGCTTTATGGCCAATATTTTATGAACCCTTGAAATTGCGTTTCTTACTCCTGTAAGTTGTGGTTCTTCATCTCACATGCTCATTGGAATAGATGGATTATATCTTGCATTTCCCAATTTGTCTGCTTTTTACTATGTTTGTGGCGTCTAAATCTTTCCAGTTGTCTGTGATATGATCAGGATTATATACCAACAGTGTTTGATAACTTCAGTGCAAACGTAGTAGTTGAAGGTACCACTGTGAACCTGGGACTCTGGGATACTGCTGGTAAGAACTCCGTGCTCTCATTGATGTTTAGAGCTTTGAAAGGCCATTGTAAATTCGATTTGGTTGCCGTAATCATTTCTCTTGAGTGCATTGTTTTGTTGCACTGCATATGCTTTTGGATGCCAGGGCAAGAAGATTACAATAGATTAAGGCCCCTGAGCTACAGAGGAGCAGATGTCTTTGTCTTGGCTTTCTCTTTAGTTAGTCGAGCTAGCTACGAGAACATACTTAAAAAGGTTCCACTTCCAAATTGTTATTTCCATAATTTTCTGTTGCACTACGCGATGGTTTAGTTTCGAGTTTCTGACGATCATCTGTTGGCCAGTGGATCCCTGAACTCCAGCACTATTCGCCAGGAATCCCTCTGGTCCTTGTGGGTACCAAATTAGGTGAGTTATAATGAGAATGCTGCAACTTTCCCAGAATCCTTGTCTTGGTTGTTGATACTTTTCTGGCTCTCTGTGATCGTCACGTCAGGCGGTTGAGTTGACTAAGTGGACACCTTTCAGTGTCTTACTGGTAGTTGCTTGGAATAGCACTTCTATGATATTGTAATACTTCTGTGCAAGCACCTTACAAGGAGCAACTCTTTAAGTTGGTATTAGCGAAAATTTCTTTATGAGAGCTTGGAGTGATATCGAGCACAGCTTGTATAATACTACATCACTTAAGATTTAGAGCTTCTCGAGTTGACTCGACTCTTAAAGCCTTAAGTCCACCAATGAGGCTCTGGTAAACAATTGTTTTCAACTCTTTCGGCTCCTTGTAATGCAATAATGTGCAATGCTCTGAACTGATCATTAGTTTGCTTCAAGAACCAAGTAGATTTGAATGGTTTCTGTGACCTTCTTCTGCCCTTGTTGTACCTTTCATTTGGCTTAGGCAGTCTCACAATTGATTCCAGGCTTGATGTTATTCTAATGTCGGCGAAACCATCTTAGTTTTTTTCTATCTCAACCTATCCTGAAGGTGCAACTTCTTTAACTTGACCTGTTCATAGATATCATGCCTTTATGCTTGAGTTCAACTAACTTAGTATGTGCGATCACTTGCTCGTGTTAGGCTTGTGAAGCATAAATGGTCTAATAGCAAAACTTGGAGTGACTGTATTGCTTAGAGATGATTAAGATAATGCCACTAAATCAATTTGCGCAAGACTTTCTATATTGAGGACTCAGAAACATGTTACTCAATTTTTCATGTAACTTTGATTGTTGCTGCTGTTTGCAGTGGCTTTGGTGCTGTGCATTTTATACTAATGGCACCCCTGGCCTTAAAAAAAGTACCATCTGGTTTCTGGAGTGTTGACATGTTGCACCTTCTATGGATAATGGATAGTAGCATTAAGTTTATACAAAATCGATCGGGATAGAAAATCTTGAATTGGTATCACCGTAGGAAACTGGTTGTTGGATCTAGATGATAGAAAAGTCTTGTAGGAGTTGGCATCAATCAGATGGATGGTCTTTACCATAAGATTCTTGAATGTTTTTATTACACTTACTCGGTTAGGGTGAAAGGTTATTAAACACAGACTTTTGAACAGATTCTTTGTGAACAACTTCTGAGTATCATGCAAAGAGGTTTATTTGAATGATCAGTACGCAGAGAAGGTTCATCCTTCCTTTCCTAATTGCAACTTCCAGTTAATTGTATCATTAGTCACCAAATGAAAAATTCACAAACAGCACGTCATATCTATCGAGAATTTTGCATATGTTTCCCTTCCCAGTTCCTTCTTTCATTCTTGAGTTCTTTAACTCTTTTGTTCTTTCTATTGCTTATTAAGTGTTCTGAGAATAGAATCATTCTAGAGCGTTAAAATTTCCATTGCTTCTGTTAAATTCTAGGGAATCAGGAGTATATTCTTCCTGGTGTTAGTCTTACTTGGTAATGTTATTTCTATTGTAATGAATTATCTGAAATATATAGATCTTCGCGAGGACAAGCACTATTTAGCTGATCATCCTGGTCTAGTGCCTGTTACCACTGCACAGGTTTGATATCTATTCAGCATCTCATCATGCATCAACAGTGTATAAGACTTGGTCTACTAAGTGTGATGGATCTATGCTTTCAGGGTGAGGAGCTTCGCAAGCAAATTGGCGCAGCATATTACATTGAATGCAGCTCCAAAACACAACAGGTGCTTAAATTCACCCATTGGTTTTGTGCAATTTGTATTAACTAATGTCCTTAGTAGAGCTACACTAACGTGTAAGTGCCATGGTGACAAATGGAGCTCATGGTACTTTGAATAACGATTATGTCTATCTGGGTATTGCTAATTTAAAGGGAATATGTCGACTTTGGAGTACTTCACGCTGAACACTGAACTTCAGTTCCTTTCATTTGTTGCATTAATCTTCCTAGATTTTGAATCATGCCATTATATTGAGAGAAATTTCAAATGCCACTGTGGAGACGTTTATTACACATTTTGCCTATATGAAACTAGGCACTTAAATCTTTCTGTTGGGGATATTAGCGAAGCATGGACATGTAATTCACTGAAAGAACCACACATAATCAAGTTCTTTTCGTGCCAAATGAGGCCACTGCATGGATCCTCTTCGGCTATTTTCTATCGCATAATTTCAAGTTCTCTGCAGTTTCAAGTACAAAAATCTCTCTCTGAAGTTTCTTTCCACTGTCTTCTTAAGCCTTCTCTTACTGTATTCCACCTGCATCCACATCATCAAAAGGTTCTACAGGGTATCCTAGCAGATGTGCAGACCATCTCCCACGGATCCTCTTCCCTTTTGCATAGTAGAGCCAAGATTCTACAACCGCTCTTTCTATTACTTCTTACTCTTGAGTACTCATCACTCTTCGTGTGGAACCTTTCATTTACTGAATTTGCACCTTATAGGGTCCGTCTTTGACAGACTTTAGTCTTCGCATGTTCTATTTGCTCAAATATCCTATAGGAGTGTCCTAAGGCATGTGATGTAAAAAGTAAAGAGATGAGTAGTACAAGCTGAATCTTGATGTAACTTCTTGTTATTGGGGAATCATCTATTACACCTCGAAAGTTTCATTACTGAAATCATGACTTGCAACTTTGCAGGCATGCATGTGTTCCATAGCTTATATGCAACTTGTCAAGGAAACCCCTGAGGGACTTCTAAAAGATCTTGTCATACGGTTTCCACACCTCAATGAAAACCATGCGCAAATTGTTTTGTTCTTCCTTATGTCATTCCTCCAACTTATGCAATAGGTCTTTTCAGGGCTGATTTTTCTGGCACGAAATGTAATTGGCTGTCCAAATTATGCATTTCTTTCAATAAATTTTACACTCTTGCTCTTAACATTATTGTCCGAATCATCAACTTAATTTTGATGGGGAATGCATCTTACTTGGAATAGATCTCTTGTTTTTCCCTCTTTCCTCCCCCTCTGTAACCAATTTATAATTATCTTTTCTTATTCATTGGAGTCGAAACTTTCTCAACAAGTCTAGACCTCATTGATACTACGTGAAAAGTACCCTAACGTTGAATGGTTGCTCATGTAATTCGTTGTCTAAGCAAGTTAGGCTTGTCCTACCAATTTTAGACTAATGAAAGGAGACTCCAAGCATTAGGATATTCCATTTCTTCATAACCTTCTTCCATCGGCACAGCTGTTCGAGAGATGGTAGATGGAAGTTTTACCATCAAAGTGTTTGTTCCAACTTTGTCATTTAGTAGATAGTGACTTCTGATTCTGGATTGTGGATCCTGGCATGCTGAGGCAACTGTTTTATCTTTCTGAATGATAAGCTTCGGTCCTGAATAGATTAGAAAGTCACAAATAATGAAGTGCCAGATAACCTTTAGTACAGTCACTCACACTTCAAATGATACTAGACATACTACAAGCACTGATGCAAATGTGGATTTAGAATTCTATCGCGAAACTGAAAAAATTGCAAGCGTTGAACTTGGGGTGGTTTATTAACATATTATATATGCTGGCTCAGCCATCTTTTTTCTTTCTTTTTTTATTCACTTCAATCAGCTTTAACTGGCTTAATAATAATTTTCCTATGGCAAAATTTATCTAATAATTCTGCACTTGATTGTAAGGTACTCTCAGAACCAAGATGCTCCCAAGTTGACCTGATTAAGAGTAATAACTTGATTCAAACACTAAATAAGAAAAAAATAAGTGTTCATGCTGCCTTACTGCCAAAACATATTATATCTGGCTTGGCAGTTTTTTTTTTTCCTGCTGATTTTTTCATTATTACCTCATGATTCATTGTCATCATTCTAATGACTGCTCTATTAAATTGCAGAATGTAAAAGCAGTCTTTGATGCAGCAATCAGGGTAGTTATTAAACCGCCGCAGAAACAAAAGGAGAAGAAAAAGCCCCGTCGAGGATGCCTCCAGTCAGTACCTTCATTTCTAATAATCCTTCTCTATTTCTTTGAAGAATGCATACATTGATCTTTGCTCATTCAGTTGGGAGATCATATTAACTGAGGCACCGAGTGATGGCAAACTGATTACTGGTTATATTCATTTCAAACAGCATCTATTTAACAAAAAAAGCTGTTACGAATGAAATGATGATTTGCTAAGCAACTTAAACTGGAAAATTGAGGTTGATAACACGAGCTGAAACTACATGCTTCTGTTCATATAAGAGGTGCCGTATTTTCATCATGGTCTGGTAAGCAACGTATCATGTCATCTCATTGTTAGAACCAATATGGTAAGAAGTTGGTTTCATGGCAAAATAGATGAAAACGTATCAAAGCCTGCCAGTTTATGGTTTATGATTCATTCAGAATTTATTTGTCTCTAGTTCGCTTTGGTTCATGTGCTGCGTAAATGTCCATAATGACTAGCGGTGGATCACTGTCTGCAAAAAACATAGCGCTTGCATACATTTGTTGTTGATAGGATTGTCGATCTGTTCATACCTCACAGATATGGCATGGTTAGATCTACGTTGTTCATGCCATTTTATCATACTGTTCCTAATCATCAACCCTTCCTCATAAGACTACTTATTTTTAATTATGAAATGACATCCACCATTGCTCATCGTCAAGACCAGAGATTTTTGGTGCATAATCTTTTTGTGTGAGTTGCAGAAACATCTTCTCTGGGAGGAGCCTCGTGTGTCTCATGTGAACCATGACAGCGAGGGGTTTGCTATCCTACTCTCGCAGGCATGCCAGATCCTCACTCTCCCATATGATCAGATCTGATGGAGAGGACATTAATAGTTTTCGAACTTCCACATAGGATTCTTTGTATAGCGAGCAGCCTTGGTTCTACCGGACAATAATTTGCAGCTGTTTGTCTTAGTTCTGTTCATTCTTAGTATGTCCCTGGAAGGAAAACTGCTTAGTATGATGCCTCGCATCTCTGTTCATGGTCTCTGTTGCCAATGAGACATCGATTCAGATTGTTTTTAAGTGTATTTTAGTTTAAAGTGAGTAAGCTCGCCACCATTCTCAGATTGAAAAACGGTGCTTCGTCCTTTCTACTCGTGAGCGTTAACCTATGGATAAGCTCTGTCAATGACCAAATTCAAGACGGTCATCCGACTGGATTGTCTACCTTGGGATTGTATGAACAATATGGCCATGCAACAGGCGTTTCTGCAAATTCCTGACGATCCGGCCCTCCAATTTTTATAAGAATAGATCTGTCATTCTTCGAAAGAAGTGTTTGCCCCGATATCACAGTTTCCGAAACCCAGATCATTCCTTCAAAAGATAATAGGGAACCCCTTTGCTGATTCTTCCAGACCATGGCATTGAGGATGTGTAGCTTCCAATCCCCTTCGAGGAGATATCTACTCTAGAAAACGAAAAAGCGATTCGTACCGAACAAAGTAGCGAAACAAACAGTCTCATAATGATACAAATAACACCTTTGGTTCGGGGAATAGGAATCATAAATGAAGCTCCCTCTCTCTCCCCCTTTTAAACTTTCCTAAAAGCAGACATTGGAAGTCAAGAGAGCTCTTTCCGCGGCATCTGGATAACCGCAATTTCTGGAACGGAAAGCAAAGAGAGATCAGAATATAGAGGATGCAATAGAATTGACAGGACCGAAGCAACGACCTTTTTTCTGGAGGCCTTGAAGCCTCAATAGAAGAGAGATGCAAACAGGGCTTAGTGTAACTAAGCCACATCAGATTAAGAAAAGCTCACAACACCCCCAATAAGGTGAAACTTTGATCATATATGCGACTGAAGAGAGTTTAAAAAAGGATTAATTAAACCACAATACAAAAGCTTCTGTATAAAAGCAGCTCAAAACCAATTTTGCCATTATCAGAAGCCGGATAAGCATGGATGATCTTTGGGGGTTCCATATTTTTTTTTTCTCGCAGAAATGATTCACCCAAGACCAGCACTGGACCAAGTTTTTCGATGAAGCAAATGACATGCTTTCCGTCAGTCAAAATATCTACATCGGGGGAACGGATCCGCAGCCACCCAGAGAGCATATTCAGCCAATGGTCTTCACATCTCGGACACAGTCTCTTCCCTCTAGAGTGGATACAGCAAAGAAGCGGGGGTTTGGATACCATGGACAACATAAATTACTCAGCACCACCCATCAATGAGGATCCCAGGTTAGATGACGACCTCCGGAAGGTGGCCATTGCCCACCCTCAAAAACTGCACACGAAGAAACATGTAAATAATATAGACATAAAAATTAGATGCTTGCTGATGATAAGAGCAACACCAAAGAGCAAAAGCATATATATATATATATATATATATATAGAGAGAGAGAGAGAGAGAGAGAGAGAGAGAGAGGCACAGCACAATAGCCAAAAACTCAAGCCCCATAGTAAAGTACGGCATGAAATCACACTGATTTTAAAGAGGCAAATGAGGATGTAGTGAGACGCTTACATCAACCAATTGAACATGCAATATAATCCACTATCGATGATTTTAATGCTACCACATCCAGCTTCGTTTCTAGAAAAGCAAATTGACAAGATCTCGGTAACTCCTTGCCCTCCGCTAAAGTTTTCTCCATTTCCTTGCCTCAATTATCAAAACCATCATCATCAAGAAATGACCTCAAAGTGTTCCTTCTCTCAAAAGCCCTTCTATACTATCAACAGCACCAAAAGAAAGGAATGACCGACAGTAAGGCAGAGGCATAATCATAGTATAATCATAAAAGTAGGCTTCCTTTCATGCGCCGTCTTTTTGCAAACAATTATACAATTAGGCAAACCTCCAGTTCTACTTCATTAATTTGACGCCTATCACATACCTTTGGGGTAAAACATGGATACACATACGTCGATCACCCATCAACTCTCTCTTAGATATTCTTACATCATTCTTTCGGATATCTTTCTTGCGATTGACTATGTGGTAAAGTTATGCACATAAAAATGACAAAAGCAAATGCCCAGAATGCATGCTCCTCAAATATACAGTAGTAACTCCATTGAATCCAAAGACTTATAACCTCGATAATGCATCATGAAAACTTACAAGCATCTACAGGTCACCAAACTGTACTATTGTGCATCACTACTGCCAAGTGGACTGCTTGTAATTGTCCCACCCTCCTTCAGGTTCTTTCCTTTTTAGAACACCACTTGAAACTTGGTACATCCTTGCTTGGTCCTCTGCTAACGCCTGTGAACTCACTACAGAGAGTTGTCTGGGTGCAAGCGACGACGTCTCATCTCTACCATCCAAATCTGGCCCTCCAGGCCCAGAATTAAGGTCCAACGCTTGCCTGTTCCATTTTTTATTGTTCTCGTAACTACCACCACCATCTGGAAGGCTAACAATAACAGGTCTCGGGTAATGCGTAGATACCGCACTAGGTGGACCTACTGGATGGACAGGCGGGAAGCAAAGCCTGCCACCTGACAATGGATCTACATACGTCGTTGAACTACTCGAAAAAGTTGCTGACTGCAAAGGAAAGCTCGCAGCATAAGGAGGGAAGACAGAATACTGATATGCAGTAGATGGGAAGGCCACGGCAGGAGAAGATGACAACACTGGCGCACGGTAGATTTCAGTATTAAACGGAATTGCACCAGCAGAAGGCCCCACCATCCTAGGTTGTCCTCCAGTCGCAACAACGGGTAGAGATTGCTCCCCTCTATTTGACAACATTGATGGAATAGTGACAGCTGAGTATGTGCTCCCAGAAGGAAACCAACTCGAGAAATTCCCTACCCCCAAATTGTTCATCTTGAGGCCTGAAACAGGTTGCTGAGGCGGCACACTGCTTCTTGCATGTTGATTAGGTATCGATGGTTCAGCACTCAAGTCATCAGCAGCAGGCCCATCATTCAAATCGAAGTCTCTGTGGGCACTTGTGTCTGTTCCATTGGGAAGAGTACCAGCTGATGATTTGGCCAATGAACAGTTGACATCTAGTCTTCGACTACTGCTTGTCGAGTAGCTCCATAAGTCAGGAGCTTCATCAATCTGATTTAAATCAAGACCAAGACCTCCAGAGCCACGAGTCGGGGCTGAACTATTCATCTCATCGCGTCCTATCTCACAATTACTTTTAAAACTTGGAAATGAAGTACTCTCCAGAATGCAATTTCTAGAAACTGCATCTTCGACAATCCCTTCATCAGGTACATTCAAGTCAATATCCAATGGAGGGCGACTGGGTTTGACAGAAGCAGTATCAGGATTAGGAGGGGGATTTGTTGCGAGCAGAGGCATCTCCAGAAGTTTCCTGGGTTCAGCTGGCCTGAATGCACTTGTGGCCGCCGACCCCTTCCATCCAAGTTCCACTTTAGTCCTCAGCAGATCACCAGGAGGAACAAAGGGGCCCTTTGAAGCAGCAGCAACTGGAATTGGTGCACTAAGACTGGTCGACACAGAAGAGGTAGGAAAAGGCAACCGATTAACCAATGGAACAACAGCTGCGCTTGCATGTGCAGTCAAGTTTGCTGGTTCACTATATTTCACATCATCCGTATTGAGTCCTTCATTCAAATCAAACCCGACTTTTGCATCCTTATCAGCACCCTCGACGCCAGCCAGAGAAGAAACCTCTGGTGAGGCAAATTCCTTGATCTCATCTGCTCCACCGCCTGTCAACTTGCCCAGTCTAGACTTTGCACTAATGTCTTTTACTTGCCCAGGAAGGTCAGATAGCCCTTTGGATGGAGACAAGTTCTGCTCACAATCTGCTCTAGTTTCCTTATTCTCCTCCATGGCCCCACCCTTGTGATTAGAAAAGCCTGCACCAGAAGTGGCTACCGAAACCTCCTGACCAATGGATTGCAGCTCCATGTGGGCATCTCGATTTCCAACATCTGTCCCACCAGTCCTTTCAGCCTTCACATCATCAACATTTTTCGTCGCCAGTTCTTTTGGCTTCATATCTTCAGAGACCACTGAGTCAGTAGGCCTCTCGTCCACCTGCATCCCATCTTTTGAATCTTCATTTGTATGTCTTCCATCCTTTTGGCTGGAGAAAGATCCCACCTTGGCAGCTACTGATGCTACTTCAACGCCAGAAACAGCATCAGGTACTTTGTTCCCAGATGACAAAGAGACAATGGCCTTTGTTTTAGAATCAGGAACAGCATCCTGATTTACCCTGTCGATTGCTGTTTTCTCATTAGACTCGTCGTCATGTCCACTGTCAACAGTCTTATAAAGTTTGGCTGCAGGGAATCTAGCAGCTGAAGTGACCAATGAAAACTCGTTTACGTTCTTGTCACTTTCTGGACATGGTCCTGCCGCCTGTAGCATTTCAGTAGAGGATGAATTCCGGTTTCTCTTCTGCTCTTCTGAAAGTACGTCTTCAGATGGTAATGGAGAGGCCTTACTCTCTGCTTTCCTGGTCAGTAGTGCATCATCGTTAACCATATCCTTCTGCACACAATTATTGGCAACATCGCTGGGTTGACAATGGTTACGAGGTGATGAGTTCATTTTGGAATCATTGCCCACACATGACTGCCCAACTGCAGAGGGGTTCCGTTGTGGAGAGTCACGAGGAGATACCATTTCAGACATTAACATCTCTCCAGCAGCCACACTAGCAAGCAAATTCATTCCAACATCATCTTCAACAGATTCAGAAGCACTAGGCTCGAAGACTTTGGCACAACTTTCCACCAAAGCATTCATGGAGCTAGGAGATGCCTCAGGCAATCTCGCCAATTTAAATTCACTCCCTGATGATGACATAGCACTTTTTGATGTTTCCAATGCCTTCTTAGTGTTTTCACCAGTCTTGAGATAGTCATCCTGAGGAGCAGTTCCTGGGGACCCATCAACCTCGTCACAAGCAGTCACCATATCTTTCAACTCATTATTCTGCCATGACTCAGCATTCCCATCAGACGAAATATTAGCTTGGCATACATTAGTCTTCTCCTTCAGACCAGGATCAAGTTGATCAGGCCTTTCCGGGCGCATTGGAGAGGATGCTCTGCTGATCATGACAGATGGGTCATCGAAGGATCCTCCACTGGCATTTTGAGCAGGACTACGGCCTCTGTTTGGAATCTTAACAATCAATTTGTGACTATTCACCTCGAAAGGCACATCAACTGCCCTTTCACTAGTCAATCCAGACTGAGACACTTTTTCTGGAGCCACATTTCTATGCAAGGAAGTTCTGCTGGACCCCATTTCCCTTCCAGATGCACTTGATCCAGGGAGGCAGTTAACTAACTTCTTATGGCGTGAAGGACCACTAGAAACCCTGCCCGAACCAGCTGTGGAGCTCCTAGCATCTTCCTTTCCTGGAGCCCCGCCAGTCTTTGCATGGTCGCTTGAGCACGACTGGCTGTTGTTGTGAGACTGACTAGAACTACTGCTCTTCTCATCTCTCGATATCGTCATAGGAAGATCGGAAACACTACTAACCACAGCACTACGGCCTTGTCCATCTTTCAAATTGCCACCAATTGATGCATGTGAAGGAGGTGATTTTAATGACCCAGGAGACACGGCAGATTTAGAGGCAGTCTCCCCCTGAATAAGCTTTACCGAAGGACTTTTAGATGCCGGAAGACCAACAGAGCTCTTTGTAGCAGCCTCAGACGAGCCTCCTACATTTCTGATCCCACCATGACCAACCTCAGGAATCTTAGACTTCGCAGACCATGAAACAGCCTGGTTTGAACCAGATTTTGCATCATTGATGTTCATTTCAGCCTCAACACGTTTCTTCCAAGTGTCAACAAGACTTCTTGCCTTCTTTTGAATTTCTGAGTTCTTGTGAGAACGCAAATTGTTCACCGACTTGCCTATATTACACATCTGTAAGGCATTAAGGTTAACAGGTAATTTATCCAGTGCTCGAAGTAATACCAAGATAAATTCTTCCACTGACTTATCATTATCCTTAAGGCTATTGCCATCACCAACTTTCCCCTTATGAACCTCCTGCAGCCACTCATCCAACGCAGACAGACCCTTCAGTCGAACGAACTGGCCAAGGCAATCTACTTTATCAGTGCCTGCAATCACACCTGTCAGCATCAAGCGGCCAGCTAAATCCACTTTCTTCTCACTCCTGTCTGGCAGCATGAGTTGCACCAATTTCTCAACTCCTTCCAAATCCACAAGGCCTCCTTTATCTGTTATTTTGGCAATTTCACATCTCAAAAAGCTTTCTGCTCTAGAGTGACCAGAATCCCCATCCTCCATTTTGATAGATCGTTCACGTTTAATAGGCTCAGAGCCCTGTTCACGTTTAATGGACTCAGAGCCCTGTTCACGTTTAATGGGCTCAGAGCCCTGATCTCCACGCTCTCTTTTCTTTCCCTTACTTTGAGAAGCAAAGGATGAAGCACTATTCTGTACACAATCTGAACCAGATTTTAGTTGTGAAGCTGATGTCGGACCATTCATTCGTTTTGGGGAACGACCATTTGGTTGCACTGTTGCATGCATTTCTATTCGAGTCTTATATAATAGCTGATCTACTTCTTCTTGATGCTCCTGCCAAAAAATTGTCAAATTTAGCCAGACAAACAAACACTTAGGGGCACCAAACTGAAGTTGAACAGAAAGAAAGCTCACATTAATATAGTCTTGGTCAGTTAGCCACCAAAGACAACTGTTCGAAATGTCATAAACTCGTCGACAAACAAAAGAACAGATCCCTGATGGAAGTTCAACACCTTTTGGAAGAAATGCAACTTTACACGGATGGAGTAAAGCTGCTGCAAGAGTCTCATCCCTATGAAAGGAATAAAAGATTTCGTTTGGGGCAGCTTCTAGCAGGATGCCTCTGCTAAGCTTAACTTCAGCAGGCCGATAAAGCCAATTTACACCCAACTTCAAGTCGTTCTCTTTACTTAATGTTAATGAACGAATTATACCGATAAAAGGTGGAGAATCCTGGGGTGGTTTAAACAGGGCACAATCACCAACACTGATCTTGCGTCCGTCCTACAAAAGAGGAAAGCTCAAAGTTTCATTCATCCATATAAACAATTAAATCTTGCAAAAGTGGAGATGCAGGAGAGCAGAACCGAGCATTTCACAACTGTACTATGACCATTCTACAGAAGCACTAGCAGTTTTTCAAAGAAAGGATATTGGAAACTTGCAAACCTACAAAAACAGAACCTGCTCTTTTCCGATCTCTTGAAAGGAAAAGAAAAGAAAATTGGGCATCCAATGAAAGCAAGCTACAACAGAAAACAAAAACTGTAAATGCATTAAAAAGTAAAAAAGAACAATCCAACAAAAGTTACAGACAACGTTAATCTAAGTCCCAACTAGTGACCATTTCTCTCAAGCATCAATTGCTTTATAAATTGTGACCTGGCATGAGCATAATATAAAACACCAATTTAGGAAGCTAAAAAGTTATTCAATTGCATCTTTCCCCTGAATCGCTAACCCTGAAAACAATTCCTTCGACTCACTGGACCATACAACCTTGACATTACATATTCAACTAACACTATCTTAGCTAGAAAATCTTAGCAGCGAGACCAAAAGATGCATTTAGCACTCGCAAACTGAAGCTTGAAAACTTATTGAAAACCTTACCATTTCAATCAACTGAAAATCTGATTCACATTGATTAACATTGGCATCAAGATACAATCGGAGTTTTGACAACAAACACTGTTCAGCTAGAACAGACGAACTGTTTTTCTAGTCAATTGGTGAGTGGCCATTTGTTAGCAATACAGCCATGATTGCCCACCATAACAACATAAACAAGCTTGCAGAGTTTAACACCAAAACCCAAGAAATTGGCAGAAGCTGACCGTGGAAAAAAGGGCTTGTTGCTAAAATAAAAGCAGTTAGGCATCAGGAAGATTATCATCCAGATAGTCCCCCAAGGGGGGGAAAAAAGGAAAAGACGGAAAAGGGGGAAGACAGGGAGAGAAAGGGGGAGGCGGGAGAGATCGTGATTATACAGAAAATGCCTCTGCATTTTCAACTGCATGTGTGTCTCACTTTTGAAAGGACAGATAACAAAGCCAAGCATCAGAGACAACTCTCCAGCAAATTTCTGTGCACCCAAGATCCACTTTCCACTATGATGGCCAATAACCACTTGTGATTGATAAGCAATAACGATGGAAACACAAATCATGAATTCAATTCAAGCCACCAAAACTAAATCCAAGATCGTTTAGATCAAAACTCCACAATCCCACCATCTCCTTAAAAATTCAATATAAACGATAGCAAAATCGTATAGACCCACAGTTTTGCTCAGAAAACCGGTAGGGAAATCCAAACTTCCTTAACCCACAATTTTCTGTTAAAAAAAAAATGAAAATCACCTAACACAAAACAAACCTCCAATTGTGCGCTCGATTAGATTAATGAACAGCTAGATATAGGTAAACCAATCTTCCATAAAACTGAAAGCCAACGAGAACAAATTCATTGCAAAGAAGCAGCCAAAAATCACTGCATATTCAACAATCCTCAAAACCAGCTTCCCATCGTTTTCCAAATTAGTCATCAATCAATAAACAGCAATAGCCAAGCCAATCTACCCAACCAGGCAAACTCAACCAGAACTAATTGGCCGCGATTGTGAAGACCAAGACAAGAACCATCAGCGCACATAATCCAATCCAATCCAATATGGAACCGAGACCCGGAATGCCACAATACCTTGTGAAAGAAATTAGGCGACGAAGAGGCGGAAGAAGAAGAAGAACCATCAGCATCAGGTGCAACAGCAACGCCTACACGCGTGGGGACTGTCCGCATGTGCCAATTGCAACTCCGTCTTCCCCTCCTCTCCTCACCTTCCCTCCCATGCATAGCCTTGCATTTTCCCCTATTCCTGCCCTCTCGATAGTAATAATCCCTATTTCACTTCCAGCGACTACCATCAATAATCCCTCCGGCGAAAATCCTCTTTCCAAGCTACGCCGCCCTCGGAAAAAACCCTAATCCCGGAAGATCCTCCGCTGCCTCCCGTCAATTCTGATAATCGCGACGAGCCCTAAATCCACCATCCGAAAACCCTAGCCACCAAAACATCCAAACCCTACTCTTCTCGAAAAGATCCCAATTAGCGATTCCGGAGAGGGTTCTCGGGCGACCGATCAATTCGCCATCCGATCCGCCGAATCCGAAGCGATTTGAAACGGCTTTCGATCTAGAGAGAGAAAGAGACAGAGAGACAGAGAGAGAGAGACGTGAGAATTTGGTGTGGGCGAAAAAAATTAGATAGAGAAGGAGAGACGGCAAGAGGAAAGGGCGTACTTGGTACATAGCAGGGCCCCGGGCAGGGGACGGGCGGATCGGGCAGTTCGGGCAGGAGCGACGATAACGTGACGGGGCGGTGACTCTGGATGCGATGACGTGCGAGTAATTATGGACCGCGACCGCACTGGATTGGTGTGATCCGGTGTTGACTGATCCCTTGGCCATTTGACTTTGCTTATTTTAATGAATTTTGCAAACCCCCCACGCCCCCCCGCCCCCCAACCAAAAAAAAGAACTATAACTTCGTCGTCAGTCCAAGATCGCAAGCAAGTTGAGGTGGGGTCCGAGGCAAAATGCAGCGTATCGCTCAGAGACGGTTTTTCTGTCTCTCTCTCTCTTTTTTTTTTTTGTTATGATGATGATGATGATGATGCGGTGCCCAATGTCTTGTGAGAGTAAGAATTACTTGCGCAGGGGCTGTTCGCTCTCGCTCGCCCTCTCCATGCGAGCTCAACAGGAACAAAAGCTCCAGGCCTGTGTACATGCGTACTGAACATCTAGGGACGAGGAGATGATACTCCGCGAGCGCCGTACACCTCTTTTACCCACTTATTCGATGTGTAGCCATCTATCTAGGGTTATCATTAGAACGGTTTGAATCCATATTAACCGTCTCTAGCGACGAGCACATAGAGGGCAAAGCTGCATTTGATGCCCGCCCATCACGTCTAATGACCATGTGATGTATATAGCACCTACGCGGTTTTCGTCCGGCGATCCTTAAAATGCATAGGCAACATCAAATTTCAAATAATTTACAGCCGCACAAGTCCGATTTTCGATACAGAGAAAATGATATCTCAGCTCTTGCAATAGCTTGTTTCCTGCAGGCCACGTTTAATCTTTTTCCGGATCTAATCAAAGGCCGCTCGTTCAGACTCCAATCTCCCTGAGGACTACCACCTTCAGTTTTAGCTGGTGTTAACGTTTGGTGGTGGCGGCAGCATCACGAATCGCAAGCATCGATTGGGGTTAGTGGAGGAGGGGTTAGAATTTAGATGGATGGAGGAGCAGTAGTTGGGGCCGAGGGTACGATGGTCCAAGGGTGCGAGGTGCCGCACTTAGAAAGGAAGACAAAAAGAAAGAAAAAGTAATGGAGGGAGGACAGTTAAGGTTGTCCCGAGGTGTCCCAACATGCATCACCCGAACTAAGACAATCGGGGTGGTTCTCCAACATAAATGCACTCTCTGTTTTATAGCAGAGAGGAGTGGAAAAGAAAAGGGAAAAGGGAAAAGGATATGGAGAGATTGATTTCAGAGAGCGGTCACGCTCGAGTAAGCATCCTCAGAAGCGGCCCTTGGGTTTCAGTGAAGAAAGATTCAGGTGTACTTTTCAACAACAAGAAGGGGAAAAACAAAAACAAAAAAAAGCTTTTTTTTCTCTCTCATATGGTTAAAAAGTATGATGCTGCTTCCTCTCTGCCAAACGACCAATGCAACGGACGATGTTGCTCTTTGGGGAGGATGTCAAATTCTCTCCCGCAGGACATGACCCTTTTGTCCTAAAGTCGTGCCGATGGAGCATTCCAATGTGGTGTGTGAGACGAGATGGGATGGGATGGGATGGGATGGGATGGGACGGGGTTAAATCACGCACGTTAACATCATCACCTCCTGTGTGGGTGATTTGCAGCGATGGGGAATTATTGAGACATTGACACGCTTGAGTGTTTTTAATGAGAGTGTCTCCATCTCATACCTATCATTCTTGTTTCACCACAAGACGGAACTCGAAAAACATTTCTCTCGCAACAACACTTCCGGTTAGAATGACTTGCAGGGTTGAGCTCCGTTTGATGAGGAATCTTTTTTGCCTTGTGCTGCACGAGTCTGGAGTTTCAAGACGGGCTTCTAATTTGATAACGACTTGATGAGACTTGAGTGGATATGTGGTATGAACAAACTGAAATGCGACTTGGAAAATGAAAATCACGGTCACTTTCGGTCCTCCGACATCATCCCCTGCCCAGGACCCTTCTTCAATTAAAACTCCTGCAGATGGCAAACGGACAGAGCATCATAAAGGCGCCATCATCTTTGCATTCACTAGCCCCCGAGGCAATAAAAAAGAACCCCCTAGCGAGAATAAACAGATGAATAGATTTTTAGAAAAGAAAAAAAACCAAAGCAACTGTTTTAAGGACGTGGAATAAAACAGTATGGGTGAGTATGCTGTCCTATGTGCATCTATGGACTTTTTGTATGGAAATCTGCTTCAGTACGGATAATTCTTCCAGGAGAAGATCTCAATATGAACTCTTAAAGGGCATAAGCTGTTCGCCGTTCACCAGTAACCAGCTCCAACCGACTTCAACTTCCATCCATCACATCGATTTTATGCAGAGAGCATCACCAATTGACCATTGTGACGATAGATCAAAGTTTGAACTATGAATACAAGCGCTCGAGTATAAATCATCCCAAAGAAGTCATTGTTGTTTGCAGTTGCTCTTCAAAAAGCGATGTCCTAGTGCAACATATCTACATCGTCAGTTGAGTTCTGACAATTGGTTCAGCAAAAAAATGTCCTCAAAGGTGAGGAAACAAAAAATTCACTAGGCAATGATTTGCCAGCAAGGCATAGGAATATAAAGAAGCTGCCATAAAGCATACGAGTGAATTTTGAGTCAAAAACTAGATGAAAATGGGAGCCAAACAAGGCGGAATGGAACAATACCGCTTCGTTGTTTCCAAATCCAGTTCAATTGCATAAGCACCTCAAAGAATGGAACTCTTGAATTAACTAATTGATTTGATGCGCTGTCTCACAAGAGCACTTCTGGAGCTGGAAATCTATTGGTCATGTTTGTGTAGGAAGCTGCACATTAGATTAAAAGATCGATTTGATCAGCGGTCACTTACTCAAAAGTTCAAGCAAACATAAGCAGGTGTTGCTGAGCATCGGAATGATTGACTCCTCAAGAAGAACACGGCACTAAAATATGAAGATTGTACCATGACTCAGGTTCAGCCAACCTGCTTTCCCACCTCCTCCGGAAGTCCCAAGCCACATCCAGCAAAAGAAGCGGTTTTCAGTTTCATTGGTAAGAGCAGAGTCCCTGTAAAATTACGTTACAAGAACCTTCCATGAGTCAATTCCAGACAAAGCATAGAGCACATCTTTTTAACATGTTGAAACACAGAAAATTTCTCCAATACATGGGAAATCATAAAACTTGCACTAAAGATGCTAGACCAGAAAGGAAAACTAAATGCTTTAGCGGCCCTGTGACATGGCCGAACTAGAATGTATCCTACTAGACCCAAAAGGAGAACTAAATGCTTTAGCAGCCCCATGACATGGTCGAACTAGAATGTATCCTACCTAATAGGGCTCGATAAACAGTGAAAATGACATTCACGGGTTCTCACTTGAGTGCAAGCTGTGAACATCTAGACATCACAATGAATGGAAACATACGAGCTACTGCATCTGCTTAACCAACATATCTGATCAGAGCTCCCAACAGAACAAACAACTCATCTACTGCAAGTTCATAGGAGAAGCTCCAACAAAAAGCATATGTGACAGAAGTTTTTTCTCTGAAAAAAACAAAAAAAATTAGCAGCCCCAGCACATCCTTCAAGTCCAAACGGTCATTGTCCTGCCGGATCGAGTAGCTATGGTATAAACCCTACATTCCCAAACTTCCCATGATAACACCGATAAATAAGTCTGCTACACAGGTTGGCACTTCCTAACATTTTCTTAACCATAAAAAAAGTAACTGTCATCCTAATACAACCATGAGTCAGAGTCCGGACTAGAGATCCCGACAATCTTTAATTCTACGATCGCTGATAACTCGAATGTTGGTTAAAAGGCTGCTCGAACAGTTGGGAATTTTATGTATCTACGTAGGGAAAAAATACAATTTTTTGTCGTACAAGCATCGATATCTTCAGCTAAATGCAGCTTTCCGGCATCTACCAAAACCTAGCGACACAAGGAAACATGGGGACGGAGAGAGATGATCCCGGGATTTCCTAGATATAAGCAGCGACAAACATCGCTGAGCCAGGACTCGGAATAATTGGCAAAAGAAGGTATCGAATGGCTTCAAAACGCAAAGCAAAGTAGAAGAGAGGATCGCAACGTACAGCATCGAGATCGCGGTATGGACGGAGTTGAAAGTCCGCCATTGGCTCGAGGATGATCGGATCTAAGTAGTTTCTCGCGTTAAGCGGAGTACGCAATCGATTCGAGCTTCGCTCTGCAAGTTCGCGATCAATCTGTGATCCGAAGTCGCGGCGTTGAACGAGGAAGAAGACTGATAAGGGAAGTCGGAGCTCGTGCTAGGAAGAAGACGAATTTAACCTTCTCCAATTATAGCAGCGATTAATATCAATTTCTCCTATATCATGAACATTACTAGTAAAGAAAATAGAAAAATAAAGCTAACTTAAATTAGAGAGGTCATTATAACTGGCCAATAATAAAATTTAGGTTAATAACACAAAAAAATCCTAAACTGGTATATCTATAACAAATTTACCTCAAATTATTTTTTCCACAAAAAATCTCAAATTGGTACATACGTTCATTTTTTCGACCATAAAAAATTCTAAACTAGCATATTTATGACAAATTTATCACAAATTAATTATTTTCATCATTAAAAATCTTAAATTGGTACACATATGATACATTTACCTTTTGTTAGTTTCCATTAAATTAAATTAATACCACAAAAAAACCCCAAATTGATACATTTATGACAAATAGAAGGTAAAAATCATAAATGTGTACATTCACATGTTACCAGATCAGTAATTTGATAATAAAACTTAACGAAAACTAACAAAGAGTAAATTTATCACAAGTATACCGGTGGAGGTAAATTTGTTAAAGATACACCAATTTAGAATTTTTTGTAATCAAAAAATAATTTGAGATAAATGTATTACGGATATACCAATTTGAGATTTTTCGTGGTATTAATCTTGAAGTTACAGGACCTGCTTACTCAAATAGGTCAAATTCGGGTTACACGGGCTGAACTTTAACATGTCCCGTTTATTAATCATGTCGAGTGGGTAGATAAGATTACAACACGAGAGTGATTAATGTAAATCTAGAACTAGAACTGTTTATCATGTTTGAGTCATCTTATCATGTTGCATAGTCATATGACAATGACATTACCATTATAAAAGCTAACTACATGTCCAATGAATGGCGGATCAAAAGGGCTTAACATTGGTCATCTTCTTTGCCAGCCGCTATATTTTCCACGTTCTTTTAATATTATATTTTTGCATGTGATGTCAATTTATGTCGTCTCTAATTGACATTCTATCGAAGTCCTTAGCTCGCGGTATTCAAATTCAAGCTCCGCGTCCACCGCTTATTGTCAATTCACTAGCTTTTGACAAAAGCACTTGTTCAATATCCGAAAAAGTATTAATAGTACCTTAATTTGTCTGGTGATTGAAATTCATATATTAATGACCTTAATGGGGAAAAAAAAAATACTCGATCACATAAGCGTAGAGAAATGGAGGATGATATACTAACTGGGCTTTAATTGGGCTTCTGACTGAGCTTGCTGCTTAAAGCCCATGGGAGTATTAACACGGGTCCATCCATTTGTTTCAGATTGTATATATTTTAATATTTCCTTCAAAGTACGAAAAGGTTATCCTAATATCTTATAGAAAATTTTAACAATATCCCACTTCATATGACTTTGAATATCTTGCTTATATTTCTCAAATTGAATGCAATAGGACCAATGACCGGAGAAATGCGCTAAAAGCACGGTCCCTCCTATTTCCGAGAAAATTGGAACTTTCTATAACATTCCTCTCGAAAAGTTATGCATAATCAATATAAATTTCGCGAAAAAAAAGAATTTGTCGAAAAGATGAGTTGCATTGTCGAGAAAATTTGCTCTCTCAAATTGAATGCAATAGAAAAAATGACTAGAGAAACCCGCTAATAGCATGGTTCTTCCTAATTTCAAGAAACTCCATACTTTCTCTCAAAAAATTATGCATAATCAAAATAAATTTCGCCAAAAAAACTTGTTTAAAGTGCTTTGTATTAATTTAAATCCTAAATAATAAAATTATAAGCTATTCTAGATTCACATGATTTCTTGTATTACCACAAGAACGACGCCATCATGGAAAAAAATAAACCATATAATTTTCGCATTTATTTGCTACATCATTTAAATTTTTTTGAAATAATACTTGTCAGATAAAACCCCTCCTATACTCATCAAGATATATCCCAAAACACTCCAAAACGGTTGAACGTGATAAGTTTTCCTTTTACTGTTGTAACAAAAGCAAATTATACGATTTTCGATTGATTTTTTATACATATACATACATATAAGTGCGTGCACGTATGTATGCATGTGTCGATACGACAAGTAGGTTTGACAACCGTGGGTAGTCATTGATTTCAAATTTGTTTCAATTTTTGGCTCCATTTGTTTCTGTTGACACCTGATTTTTAACAATTTTTTCTGTTTTAAAGTTAATAAAAAATCTATAAAAATTCATAAAATTAAAAAATCAAGTTTGGGGACCTTGGCTAAGCTTAGGAAACCAATTTTGATCAAAAAATAATTTTCCATATTTTCAGTATTTTTTTGGCATTTTATTTTAAAAAATTCATGAAAAAATCAATGAAAAATTAAAAAATTAAAAAAAATCAACTTTGGAAGCCTTGGCCAAGCCTAGATAACAATCTTTAAACAAAAAATAATTTTTCATATTTTTCACATTTTTTATTTTTTAGAAAATATAAAAATACTTGAAAATTAATAAATAATAGCATTTGAGTTCACAAAAATATGGAAAAATAGTCAGTATTTTCTTTTAATCTTCTCTTCATTTTGGCCAAAGAAAATCTCTAAAAATTAATATGGAATCAGAAATTACTTTGTTAATCTCGTCTTCAGATTAATTGAAAAAAATCATGGAAAATTCATTTTAGCTTTGTAATTTTTGATTTTTACATTTATGGAGTCGTGACATTGTTCTATAATATTTAAAATTTTCATCTTGGCCCAATTATACCCAGAATGACTCAATTTTGCAAAAAGGTTTTAATTGAATTTTGCATTGTTTTCAGCGGCAAGAAATGAGCTTAAATTTGACAAACGATAGAACTAGGCATGCGGTAAATTTCGACTAAGTATAAGGGGGGCGTGTTGAAAATTGTGAGGAGATTTGGACTTAAAGAAATATTTCTCCAGGGACTGAATTGTAAATACTTAAAATCTCAGGGAGTAGGGTGCAAATACCTAACACTTGAGGGATTATTTTATAAATAGAAAAAAGAAGAGTTGGTGAAGAAATTAGAATAGAGAAGAGAAGATGGAGAAGGGAAAATAGAGAAAACGAGATGAAGAAGAATGGATAGAGAAAATAAGATGAGAATAGAGAATGGAATATGAGATGAAGAAGAGTTAGTGGAAAAATTAGAATGAGAGATAGATGAGTGGGTTATAAAAGAAGAAAGAAGTGAGCTTGGGAGATAGATTTTTTTTAGAGAAAATTTGAAATGTTTGAGATGGTTTTGGAGATTGAAAAAAATTAGAGAGAAAAAAAAAAGAGAAAATCATTTTCCAAAAGAAAGTCTTGAAGATAGTAGGAGTTTAAACTAGGTGTTACTATCATTAATTTTTCTACCAATCAACACAAGTTACAAGTTCATCCCGGTTGTTCGAGTTGCAATCTTGATCCATAATGTGACACGAGATCCGAATTCGTTAAATCCGTCAAATCAGGTAACGATCATAACTATCAAAATCTTTGAGAATGTCGTTACCTTAATGGATTGATTTAAATTTTGATTATGTCGTGTCATATTCACGTGTCGTATTCGTATTGCAATTTTCTGCATTTTTCGCTTAAAAGATCCGAATTTCAAATTGCGGCAGATTCTGCCCCATACTTGGTGGTGTAAAGATCTCTTGTACTTTACTTTTTGTAATTTAATTTTTGCAATATCAAACCCCAGAATGAGAAGACTGACCCACCCATTGGAGGTCCTTTATTTATTGCCCTTTAATTTTCATAATTTAATTTTTGTACCATTAAACTCCAGAATGGGAAGGCCAACCCACCCACTAGTGGTCCTTTATTTTCTGCAATTTAATTTTTTGCAATTTAATTTCTATACAATCAAACCTTAAAATGGATAGGCCAAACCAAGGCCGAACCCCTTGTTGGAGGTTCTTTATTTACTGCAATTTAATTTATTGTAATTTAATTCTATACCATTAAACCCCAGAATGAGTAAGCCGAGTTAAGTCCGAACCCATCGTTGAAGGTTCTTTATTTACTGTAATTTAATTTTCTGCAATTTAATTTCTGTACCATCAAATCCCAGAATGGGTAGGTCGAGCCAAGGCCGAACCCTTTGTTAGGTTCTTTACTTACCGTAATTTAATTTTCTGCAATTTAATTTCTGTACCATCAAACCTCAGAATGGGTAGACCGAGCTAAAACTGAACCCCTTATTGGAGGTTCTTTACTCACCGCAATTTAATTTTCTGTAATTTAATTTCTATACCATCAAACCCCAAAATAGGTAGGCCGAGCCAGGGCTGAACCCCACGTTAGAGGTTCTTTATTTACTGCAATTTAATTTTTGTACCATCAAACCCCAGAGAGGGCAGGCCAAGCCAAGGCCGAGTCTCCCATTGGAGGTACTTTATTTGCTGAATTTATTTTCAGTATCAGACCCCAAAATGAATAGGCCGAGCTACTTGCTAGAGGTCGCAACACTGCATAGAAGTCGTTATCTCACTCTCTCTTTCGGCTTTAGGGAATTTTTAATGCTTTGAAAATGCAAAAAAAGGTCATTCATATGCATCTCATTTAAAAAGTGAAAACACAAAAAGAGATCACTTCATTAAAACCTTAGGAGTAAACCAAGCCTGAGTTGCCAAATTATGATTTCATGAAATTAAGGTACCGAAATGGCATTAGTTTCAATTAACTAGTGTAATCGAGTTCCCGAACTCATAATCTCTGGTTCGTAGAAGTAATTTAGTTCTCCCGTTAATTTACTTAAGTTTCTAATCAACCTACCAAAAATGATTAGTGGTGACTCCAAATTTTGAAATCATTTGAACAAAAAGCAATGTTGTGATTCGATAGGACTTGAGAGGGCCCGTATTAGGTTAATTAATCCAATTAACCTGATAATCCGTTAACCTGGGAATTTTCCACCGATCGAAGATTTTTCGGGTCGTGACAGTTACACAAAAAGTGAATCTTTTAAAAATACATTTCACTAAAAATGATTGCTTACAAAAATAAATTTGCAAAAAATATTTTCAGCGTTTATGAAAGTGTTTAAACATATATTATTGTTGGTAATAACTAATGTAAGCATTTTTCATTTCGTAACTAATTTAAAGAATGCAGACGATCATTTAAAAAAAAATATTTCTAGATCATCCATTTTTCGCTTGACTCTTGGATTTTGTGATGTGTTTGAGGCCCTAAGCCTTGTAGAGTTTAGGATAAGTTTGAGAAGTTAATTCAATGAGTACCCTAGAACCCGAACCCGAACCCGATTAACTATATTGTTTTGACATCGTATGCTAAATTACATATGGATATTTGTGTTGGGACCAATCGGGTTTCGTAATGGGTCTCGTGTTAGTTTCGTGGTTTTCTTATGTGTAATTGTGTTGACGTTTACGAAAATGATTTCAAGTTCGAGTAGAGGCTAGGTTTTGATGCATATACGTACGTATGATGATGATATTTACAAACAAAGTCTAGTGATTTTTATAGGCTCGGCTATTTCCACTTTCTTATTGATTTGACTACATTATCCCTTGTCGGAGCTATTCTTGATTTCATATTATTTCTTCTCTCTTTTTCTTCATTTTATTTCGTTTCAATTGACTAAAACACAAAACTACCCACATCGCTTTCAAATAACTATTTTTCACCCTAGCCGCTTCTCCTACACCCATAACATTTCAAGCTTTCTTCATGCTTGTTTTTTTCTTAACTTATTTTCTATTATTGTAATTTGAGCAAGCACCAATCATACATTAAAGTAAAGAAATGCTATTTTTATTTGTAAATTGCTTACTTTATTTACATAGACTATCCTCAAGATCGCGAATTTTCGAATTTGATTTTCAATACAAGGTTATGAGAATTTACTCAGAGATTGAATATTATGGTTGATGTATGAATTACATACAATTTATCCATCGTGCATTATGTTGTTATTTTTTAAACGGATGATTCTATAAAATTCTGTTGCATTTAGAATTAACAAAAGAATATGTCCTTGTAAAAATTTTGAATATGTTGTCTTATAATGTGCTTACAATTGCTATAATTTCTTGACAACGGCTAATTATACCAATAATCGCGGCAAAGATAGCATTCTATTTAATAATGTTTAGGGAGTATTTTCTTATGCATTTGCATGATAATAGTGGATGTTTAGAATTTTTTTATGTGCTTAACTTTGTCATATTTTTAATTTTTTTGAAAGTATCTTTTTAAAAAAATCATGCAACGATGGCATGAAAAATAAATGGTTATAGGACTACTACATTCACCGAATAAAATGAAAGTTCAGCAATGAAAGTACACAAATTGCAATGTAATAACACATATTAATGTTGTAATTGAACGAAATGCGTAGATAAATCAATAAATCATTCTTTTCACTCTTACTTATGCTTACATTTTTTCCACCCATCAGGTGGTCACGTGGTAAGGAGTAGACTCCTGGGACCCCGCTGAGTAGTACTCGCGATCTTGGGATCGAAACTTATTCGCCCACATTCACTGGTGTTTTACCCGGAGTACCGTGGTGGTGGGGTCCTGCGGTGCCTCCCCGGGGATTAGTTGGTCGCCGTCGGTTTGAGTGTCAGCTCACCGGCACGGTTGGACACCCCGGTTATTAAAAAAAAAAAAAAGAGAAATATCAACTCATTAATATAATAATTCATTAGCCATCTACTAAATAAACTACTTCCCTTGGAGTATTTTTGTATTTTCAGTCAAAATTTCCTTTGGAAGATGAGAGCGCCGATTTTGTTTCAAATGGAGAAGAAAAAGAAAATATCAAAAAGAAGAAGAAGGAAAGAAGCAAGAAATAATATTAAATTAAGATTGGGCCTCACATTTAACCCTAACAAATGTTGTCTGACAGAAGTATGGGTAGTTTCGTCACCAGCAAAATCGGAAAAAAAAAAAGAATAGAAGCGAATAAATAATCTTAAGTTAAGAGCGAGACCTGCAAGAGTTAATATAGTGAAATTAATATGATAGAGAGTAAAAATAGCGCGAGCCTTTTGGCATCATATAGACATTGTATCGGAGGACGAGAAAAATTCGGCCTGTCAAAACTCAGTTGATCGTGAAAGTGAAATGATGTCCCCGTTGCACGATGAAATAGTGCGGCGAACCAAAAGACTTTCTAAATGTATGCTAGCTGACTCAATCATAAACTTTTTAATTATATCAATTTAGTCCTAATTCTTTTGCATGTGTGCTACCCGAGCCCATTCGATTAATTTAAGTTGAGAATCGCTCACGTGGATAATTTTAAATATTTTTCATTTGCTCGTTTTTATTTTTGAACAGAGCGCCAACGAACCTCCCTAACACTAGGTGAGGACGACGTGGCCCGAATTAGGGTGAGGGCATTGCAGCGCTCGCTTTGGTTAGCAAGGGTCGTCAACACTTTGTCCAAAAACAAAAAAAAAAAGTTAAAAAAACACCAAAAAATTACCAAAACAACCAAAACATGTATAAATCAACATCAGTGTCAACCGTGTTACGTAGGACGACCGGTATCCATATTAGCAATTTTCAGCTAAAATTGGCTGGATCAACTAAATTGGCATAAATATAAAAAGTTTGTAACTAAATTAGCATAGTTGACGGGTTTATGACTGAATTGGGACAAATGCAAAAAAAAAATTATGACTTTTTGAATACTTTTGCCGTCGTTCGCTTTGTTAGATCTTAAAAAAGACCAAAGGAAGGCTGAAAATGATAATAACAAATCAATGTCTTCTACTTTCTTCTTCTTCTCTATCGCACTGTAAGATTGGCGGTTTGAGTTCATGACTGAAGACCACTTTGAAATGCATCAATATTGTGCTCTTGTAGAGGCAATGTATGTTAAAGTTCGTATTTCCGTAACGATCGGTTGCACCAAGAAAGCTTGTTTTCAGGAGGTACCTCGCACCAATCTATATTTCTTTAATTTTTTTTTCCTCTTTCAACTTGATTTTCTCCATTTCCTATTTTAATTTTCGATGTACATTTTTGATTTTGTGATAGTATTTAACAAGTTTGAGGTGTGGCCTAAGCCTTGTCGAGATAGATCGGGGCAAATTTAGATGACTCACCGGTCCTCGCGCCATTCCTCCCGACAAATCTCTACTGAAAATTACTTTTATAGAATGTTGTGATTTACTATTAAAAAAAGTCATAAACCTTTTGCATATTGGTATTAATTCAATTTATCCAATCAAATTTGGTTGAAAATTGCTAATAGAACACTAGCCGTCTTACATGATACGACTATCGCTGACATGAACATTTTTAAAATATATATTTTAAACTTTTTCCTTTCTTGTTTTTTTGCTTCCCTTTGCTTTTTGCTAGTGACGGGCGAGTACGAACCCCGATGAGGTCCCATCAACCTCACCCAGGCCAGGGCGCCCTTACTAGGCAAGTAATGTCGGGTTCATGTGTCGCGACCCTCTAAAATTTTTTTTTAAATTTTAAAAGGGGTTAACGGATTATTAGGTTAATTAGATTTGACTAACCTAACGCGGACCCTCCCAAGCCCTACCGAAACGCAACTTTGGTTTTTGTTTAAATGATTTTAAAATTTGGAGTCGCCACTAATCGTTCTTGGTAGGTCGATTAGAAACCTAAATAAATTAGCGGGAGAACTAATTTATTCCTGCGAACCAGAGATTAGGAGTTCGGGGACTTGGTTACACTAGTTAATTAAAACTAATGCCCTTTCGGTACCTTAATTTAATGGATATCCTAATTCGGCAACTCAGGCTTGGTTTATTCCTAAGGTTATAGTAGGGTATTCTCTTTTGTGTTTTCACTTTTTAAATAGGATGCATGGATGGTATATATTTTTATTTGTTATATTTTTTTAAGTGTTAAAGATTCCCTGAAGCCGAAAGAAGGAGTGTGTTAACGACTTCTGTGCAGTATTACAACCTACTTATCTTTTGGGTCTGATGATTCAAAAATTAAATTATAGGAAGTACATGACAGTGAATAAACACCTCCAATGGGAGGCCTAGCATTGGCTTGGCTCTTCCCTTTGGGATTTAAGGTACAGGTATTTAAGTTGCAAGTATTTAAACTACTGTAAGTAAAAACCTCCAATGGGAGGCTAAGCATTGGCTTGGCTCTTCCCTTTGGGATTTAAGGTACATGTATTTAAGTTGCAGGTATTTAACTACTGTAAGTAAAAACCTCCAATGGGAGGCTAAGCATTGGCTTGGCTCTTCCCTTTGGGATTTAAGGTACATGTATTTAAGTTACAAGTATTTAACTACTGTAAGTAAAAACCTCCAATGGGAGGCTAAGCTTTGGCTTGGCTCTTCCCTTTGGGATTTAAGGTATAGGTATTTAAGTTGCAGGTATTTAACTACTGTAAGTAAAAACCTCCAATGGGAGGCTAAGCATTGGCTTGGCTCTTCCCTTTGGGATTTAAGGTACATGTATTTAAGTTGCAGGTATTTAACTACTGTAAGTAAAAACCTCCAATGGGAGGCTAAGCATTGGCTTGGCTCTTCCCTTTGGGATTTATGGTGCATGTATTTAAATTGCGGATGGACTTTGTCCTCTCCATTCTGGGGTATGAATTCTTTAAAATAAAATACAACGAATTGATTCAACAATTTGAAATTTGTGCGCGCTTGAGGACTCCTCCAAGCCGATTTTGTGCTTCCATAGGGTTGACCATTGATATAAAGCTGCGGCTTCCTGACATAAAATAGAGTGAAATGTTAGTATACAAAATATGTGCTAATCTGCACCTAAAACCAGAAGAGTAGAAAGAGTACTTATCTCCCATTTTTTGGGAGGGATTTCTATAATTGATTTTCGCTCTCTATGTTCCCAATATAGAGAGTTTCTTTTGAATTAAGAGGGACTTTTAGTCACGATCAGTTGAGAAATCGGTGGACAGCTTAGGAGCTTGTCTGGGCCGATTTTTGCATCTCGACGAGATTTTTGCTGTTGACGTAGAGATATCCTTCTCCTGACATAAAATATGGAAGAAAAAGGAGAGGGAGAAAGTGTATACAATTTGTGCTAATTTGCGAGTAAAACCATAAATAAATGAATAAATAAAAACACTTAGCTTGAATTTGTTTGCTCGTTGACGAGGATGAACTCTTGATTTATATTGATCGATGAAGGAATTTGTGATGATAACCCCTAGCTTTAAACTCCCATCATCTTCAAAATTCTCTCTCTTTTGGTATTTTCTTTCTCTCAAAATTTTCTTCAATCTCCCAAAACTCTCTCAAACATCCCAAATTTTCTCTCAAAAAATTCTCCCAAACACTTCAAATTTTCTCTCTCAAGAATCCTCTTTCAAGCTCACTTCTTCCTCCTTTTATAACCTACTCATCTATCTCCCATTCTAATTTTTCCACTAACTCTATCTCCCATTCTAATTTCTCCACTAACTCTTCTTCATTTTCATCTTCCATTCTCCATCTCTATCTCACATTCTAATCTCTCCACTAACTCTTCTTCATCTTCATCTTCCCTTCTCCATATTTATCTCCCATTCTAATTTCTCCACTAACTCTTCTTAATCTCCATCTTCCCTTCTCTATTCTTATCTTCCATTCTAATTTCTCTACTAACTCTTCTTCATCTCCATCTTCCCTTCTCTATTCTTATCTTATTTTCTCCATACATTCTTCTCCAACTTCTCTTCTTCATCTCCTCTTCTTCATCTTCCCTTCTCTATTCTAATTTATCCACTAACTCTTCTTTTTATTATTTGTAAAATAATCCTTCAAGAGTTAGGTATTTGCACTCTAGTCCTTGAATTTTAAGTATTTACAATTCAGTCCCTGAAAAAAATATATTTCTTTAAGTCCAAATCTCCTCACAATTTTTGACACACCAAAATTTACCACATGTCAAATTTAAGCTCATTTCTTGTCGCTGAAAATAATGCATAATTTAAGTAAAGCCCTTTTGCAAAATTAAGTCATTCTGGGTATAATTGGGCCAAGATGAAAATTTAAAATATTAGAAGACAATGTCACAACTCATAAAAAGTGAAAGTTAAAAATAAGTTGACTCAAATTAAATTTTTTTAGGCCCGATTCGAGATTATACTCGTGAAGGAACACGTGACTCGAATTGGATTTTTCTGAATTCGCGATGGCCAATATGAAAATAGATTTAAAATAAAAATATTAACTATCTTTGTGCATTTTTTGGCCTCAAATGTTATTTTTCCAAAATTTTCAAATATTTTTGTATTTTTTTTAAAAAATTAAAATATATATAATATGAAAAATTATTTTTTGGTCAAAATTCGTTCCCTAGGCTTGGCTAAGGTTCCCAAAGTTGATTTTTCAATTTTATGAATTTTTATGGATTTTCTATTAATTTTCGAAAATAAATAAATAAAAAATACGTAAAAATACTGAAAATATGAAAAATCGTTTTTTGGTCAAAATTCGTTCCCTAGGCTTGGCTAAGGTCCCCAAAGTTGATTTTTCAATTTTATGAATTTTTATGGATTTTTTATTACTTTAGCAATAGAAAAAATGATTAAAAATCAGGTGTCAACAGCTGCCCCTCTTTGAAAGGAAGCTCGGTAGAGGTTCATTTCAAAGACGAGATGACACCTGGATTCTTATCGACTCAATACAAGGAAATAAAAAGAGTCATGACATGATTGTTCCACTGAAAATGAAATGAGAACCTAAGGATTCGTTATATAAAAAAACTTTAGGGTGGTTGAACTTGAACCCGTATGGTGGATCAACCCATGGTAGATTCCTAATAAAAGGATTCTACTGATTAAAAATTGAATTAAAATTTGACCCGTATGGTGGGTCATACCATTTGACCCGTATGGTGGGTCGTACCATGGTAGATTCCTAATAAAAGGATTCTACTGATTAGATTTTGATTGAGATTTGACCCGTATGGTAGGTCACCACATGGAGATACCTGTAAGAAGGACTTGGTGCATGTAGAAAGGACTTGGTGCCAGTAAAAAGGACTTGGTGCCTGTAAAAAGGACTTGTGCCTGTCAAAAGGACTTAATTTGCCTGTAAGAAGGACTTAATTTGCCTGTAAAAAGGACTTAATTTGCCTGTAAGAAGGACTTGATTTGCCTGTAAGAAGGACTTACTTTGCCTGTAAGGAGGACTTACTTTGCATGTAAGAAGGACTTTGTGCCTGTAAGAAGGACTTGCTTTGCCTGTAAGAAGGACTTTATTTGCCTGTAAGAAGGACTTTGTTTGCCTGTAAGAAGGACTTTATGTCTGTAAGAAGGACTTGATTTGCCTGTAAGAAGGACTTTATGCCTGTAAGAAGGACTTTGTGCCTGTAAGAAGGACTTGATTTGCCTGTAAGAAGGACTTTGTGCCTGTAAGAAGGACTTGATTTGCCTGTAAGAAGGACTTTGTGCCTGTAAGAAGGACTTGGTTTGCCTGTAAGAAGGACTTAGTTTGCCTATAAGAAGGACTTGATTTGCCTGTAAGAAGGACTTTATGCCTTTAAGAAGGACTTGGTTTGCCTGTAAGAAGGACTTAATTTGCCTGTAAGAAGGACTTGATTTGCCTGTAAGAAGGACTTACTTTGCCTGTAAGAAGGACTTTGTGCCTGTAAGAAGGACTTGCTTTGCCTGTAAGAAGGACTTTGTTTGCCTGTAAGAAGGACTTGATTTGCCTGTAAGAAGGACTTTATGCCTGTAAGAAGGACTTGATTTGCCTGTAAGAAGGACTTTGTGCCTGTAAGAAGGATTTAATTTGCCTGTAAGAAGGACTTGATTTGCCTGTAAGAAGGACTTGGTTTGCCTGTAAGAAGGACTTTATGCCTGTAAGAAGGACTTGATTTGCCTGTAAGAAGGACTTAATTTGCCTGTAAGAAGGACTTTATGCCTGTAAGAAGGACTTTATTTGCCTATAAGAAGGACTTGGTTTGCCTGTAAGAAGGATTTGGTTTGCCTGTAAGAAGGACTTTATGCCTGTAAGAAGGACTTGATTTGCCTGTAAGAAGGACTTAATTTGCCTGTAAGAAGGACTTTATGCCTGTAAGAAGGACTTTATTTGCCTGTAAGAAGGACTTGGTTTGCCTGTAAGAAGGACTTAGTTTGCCTATAAGAATGACTTGATTTGCCTGTAAGAAGGACTTTATGCCTGTAAGAAGGACTTGGTTTGCCTGTAAGAAGGACTTTGTGCCTGTAAGAAGGACTTGGTTTGCCTGTAAAAAGGACTTAGTTTGCTTGTAAGAAGGGCTTGGTGTACCTCAAAGGGTGCCATTCTGAAATCTGGGGAGACCAGGAATCCTGCAGAAGCTCAAACCCAAATTATATTCTCCTGTCACTTTAGGAATAAACCAAAGAGGCAGAGATCAAAAGGTCTCGAACATTTCTGTCCTTGAGACAAATCATGCTTTATTGAAGAAGGTGGATACCTGTATATACCGCAATGGATTCGGGTACCCCAACAACCGTCAGAATTCATTCTCTTGAAAGTTTCAGGTTGAAGATATACTTACCTGAGAATTTGGAAGAAATGCTTGGTGGCTTCTTGACAACCAGGCTTGTTCATTCAATAATCGCCGAATGAATTTCAAAACTTTGGAAGGTAACTCGAACACCGGGAATGTGTTGCCTGTCAGGCAATGTCAGAGGTAACATGTGCAAGCATTTTCATCAATGCGTTCATTGGTTCATGCAAAATTGTTCAGCTAAGTTTGCCATGATTAAAGGCAGTCTGTGTAATAACTCATGATGCAATCGATCAACATATGGATCATGTATTGCATTACCACTTCTGTTTAAGGAGGTTCTTATAGTATGAACACCTCGAATGTAATCTGAATAGGGGACTTCATTCCGAAAGGGCTTTCTCTCACTCTGGAGAAAGGCCGTTTATCTGTAGATTAAAATGTTAGACATGTGTGGAAATGGTTTGCCTTTCCTCATCCTGTTATGCCCCATTTTGCACATTTGATGTCTCCTATGCAGTTTATGCTCTAAGTTGGAGTTGGTAAATTAAACATGCGGAATAGTCATACATAATTCATGAAATGTGTAAACACAATGCCGATGTGACAATTTTTAGCATCATGTGTGCTTATATAATGTGCAAACATGGGCGGATTTGAATTGCCCCTGGTATGTGGGTGGATCGAACAAATTGGGAAGCCCACTCCTTATGTCGAGGAGCGGTTTGTCTTAAATTTTGCCCCTGCGCGATGAAGCATATGGGTGAGGGAGCATTTCGGTTGGTTTAATGACAGCGACCGCTATGGTTTAGCGGTTGAATGCCCCTGCAAAAAGCAGAGAAATTATTCTTGAAATCAAACGAGATAAGGAAGACATATTTGCTTTTTCGCTTTAGAGCTTGCGATCAATTTGCCCCATTTTTCACCAAAATAGATCTTGTCAGATGATCATAATTTTCTTTTGGATTTGTCTCCTTCAACATGTTAAATGTTAGTGTAAATATTTCCTGTAAAAAGAAAAAGAGACATATCAGCCAGTATTAAAAGGGATAAATTGAAAACGATACTGATTTACCCTTCATCTTGAATGTCTTGCACGAGTCTTTTACCAGTTTTGTTGGATTGAATTTTCCTCGACTTTTGTTGGGCGCCTCACCATTATGAGAAGACTATGGTAAAATACTGACTTTGATATTACTCGTCGAGTATTCCTGTTTGTAAAAAAGAAATGCACAAAAAGTTGTTTCATTTATTTATAATACATACAACATTCCCCACTTTGGAGATCGAACTCGGGATATTTCGGACCTACTGTCATCCTCCATACCATTCGGTTCATTGGACCATAGGTGTCCATGGGGTTTTCTTTTCAAAGGTTAATCCTTTGGGATAACGCGGCCCTGTTGTATCACCTTGGGCCTTGTTACGATATTTCTCGAGGTAATTTGCAATCCCTGTTAAGAATGGAATAAAAAAATTCAGGACTCGAGATGATTATGTGCAAATTAGAACGATACAGAATTACCCATGTCTGAGATTGTTCGGATCTTTCGCTTGTATTTTTCTTTAACCGAAGCTGCCCATCCCGTGGTAATGTCCATGAGTTGATTTGCCCCCAATTTAGCCCGACCAGGAAATTTGGTTTTTGGATACAACTGTATTCTCGAGTCGCTTTTGCAAATTCCTGAAAATAGAAGGGATCAAATTTAAAACCGGAGCAATTTAAGGGTAAATTGGAACGATACGGATTTACCCTTCAAATTTACGCAGATTTCGTCTCGATATTAATTTTTTCGAGTTTGGTGCGGTTAACGGCTCCGAGCATTTAATAGGGCGGAAAGGGAAATGATTACTTCTAGCTTGTGCATTAATTTTGGACATCGACAAAAGGCGAGAACGTGCGATAAAACTAAGTAGACGTATTCGTCTAGGTTTAATCTTCTTCATGATGCTCTCGCGGGTTGCGGTAGACGATGATATCAAGAACATTAGAGAGACATTTAGTGTGGCTTTCCACCAGCCGCCTAGAGACCCGCGTTCAATCATGTAAATTAATAAAGCTACCACCACTTAATTAGTGTGCCAATAAATTCGGCCATTTGTTGCGTTCCCCACTTCAACCGTGTTTTGTTTCTTTCGGTGCCCATTTGCTCTTGTCGGGTGCCTGTAGCATTGGGAGAAATACTTGTGGGTCACATTCATTAATAGAACCTCAGTCCTCTAAAACCCTCCGCGTGTTTCGGATCCGAGGAAATTTTAAGACCGGTCTCTGGTTGATTTAATCAGGTTAAGGTACTTATTTCATGGTTTCTGATTATATAATCCATATTGTCTTTCAAAAGACGCGGGATCCTCTACAATACATTAAATATGCCCCCGTGTTTAATCAGTATAAGTCCATCGTCATATCAGAATACACTGCCCATACAAGTTTACGGATTGACACAACTCTGTCTGTCAAAGATGGACAGTGTTCGTTTGCCCCCCTGAATTAACGGTTGAAGCCTTGGTGTTTTTCGTCTTTTGGTATTTCTGAAGATGATTCTTGATATATTATTGAACTTAATTTTTACACCCGTCTGGGGTATCTAGGATCTCCCTGCAAAAGAAAAGGATATAATTAGTATGCGACACAAGGAATGTCGGTCCATGACTCCTATATTAGTCCAATTTTATTTTTTCTATTTTATAGAGAAATCAGAAAAAAAAAATTTCCTTAGGAAGAAATGGGTTAATTTCTGATACAGAATTTTTTTTTGCAGATTTATTACTCTTTTTTTTATTTTTTTAAAGGAATGTGACAAAATCTCTTGATGTTTACTAAAATTTTTGAAGGAATTTCCTTTTTATCAAAATAAATTTTTCGAGGTAAATTTATCAGGAAAATTTTATTTTTATTGAAGCAGGAAAGACATAATAGAAATCCTTTATTGGTTAACAAAATTCCCCCGAGACATTAGTCTAATTTTATTTAGAGAAAATTCTCTTAGAAAAACATAAGCGAATTTCTCGAAAAGAATTTTTGTTGCAAGTTTTTATAATTTGAAAGAATGTGATAAAATCACTTGATGTTTACCAAAGTTTTTTTTTTGCAGGAATTTTTCTTTTTATCGAAATAAATTTTCAGAGGAAAATTTGTCAGGAAAATTTCATTTTTATTGAAGCAAGAAAAACATGACAAAAATCTCTTATTGGTCAATACAATTCCCCCGAGACATTAGTCTAATTTTATTTAGAGAAACTTTTCTTAGAAAAACATGAGCGAATTTTTCAAGAAGAATTTTCTTGCAAGTTTTTATAATTTGAAAAATGTGATAAAATCACTTGATGTCTACTAGAGTTTTTTTTGAAGGAATTTTTCTTTTTATTGAAATAAATTTTCAGAGGAAAATTTTTTTCAGGAAAATTTTATTTTTATTAAAGTAATAAAAACATGACAAAAATCCCTTATTGGTTAATAAAATTCTCATGAAGGGATTTTTTCACATCATTTTTTCAAAAAAAAAATTTTCTAAAAAGAAATGAGGGACAAATTTAATTTTTATTTTCTTTTAAAAGAATGGTCGTAATATCAAGCTCAAAAACTGACTAACACCTAGCATGGCCCGACCGAAAATAAATACAAGATAAAATTAGAGAACTTACTTTTACCTTGGAGAAATGCAAATCACATAGTCATGCGCATGACTCAAGTGAGGAGTGGACTCTAGAAAATAAAAGAAGGAGAGACAGGGTATGGACCTAAAAGGCCCCCACTATCTGAATTGACAACCTTACCCTCCGCGCAATCAAATCACAATGGGAAGAATTGTCAATTCAGATAATGAGCGGGATAAAATATGGTCAACCCAAGCGCAATCGACGCAGGAGCTTTGCATATTCGATCCCTATCTATGGTTACCTAGGAAAAATTTCGCGACTTGGGTTTAGACGCTTGTGTGTGCAGGTGTTGTGATCCTCAGAATATGCAAGACATGCACGACAATTGATATCAAAACAGCGCTTCTAAAAATGTGTGAAATTAAACATAATCCCAACACCAAGCCTGCAAAACAAATGGGTTAGCCAAACACTCCGCCCCTTATAACTCCCATCCTGCAAAAACATATAACACCTATAGAATGAGTCCCAAGCAAAATCGCCAGAAGCGAGATATCCATGAAATTTTCATTGGCTTAAGTCCACTAAGACTTTTAAAATTTCGAAAAAATTCAAGTATTCCAATTGGTATCTTTTTTCGAAAATTTAAAAATCCCGTCCCCAGTGGAGTCGCCAGTCTGTCGCGACCCTCTAAAATTTTTTTTTAAATTTTAAAAGGGGTTAACGGATTATTAGGTTAATTAGATTTGACTAACCTAACGCGGACCCTCCCAAGCCCTACCGAAACGCAACTTTGGTTTTTGTTTAAATGATTTTAAAATTTGGAGTCGCCACTAATCGTTCTTGGTAGGTCGATTAGAAACCTAAATAAATTAGCGGGAGAACTAATTTATTCCTGCGAACCAGAGATTAGGAGTTCGGGGACTTGGTTACACTAGTTAATTAAAACTAATGCCCTTTCGGTACCTTAATTTAATGGATATCCTAATTCGGCAACTCAGGCTTGGTTTATTCCTAAGGTTATAGTAGGGTATTCTCTTTTGTGTTTTCACTTTTTAAATAGGATGCATGGATGGTATATATTTTTATTTGTTATATTTTTTTAAGTGTTAAAGATTCCCTGAAGCCGAAAGAAGGAGTGTGTTAACGACTTCTGTGCAGTATTACAACCTACTTATCTTTTGGGTCTGATGATTCAAAAATTAAATTATAGGAAGTACATGACAGTGAATAAACACCTCCAATGGGAGGCCTAGCATTGGCTTGGCTCTTCCCTTTGGGATTTAAGGTACAGGTATTTAAGTTGCAAGTATTTAAACTACTGTAAGTAAAAACCTCCAATGGGAGGCTAAGCATTGGCTTGGCTCTTCCCTTTGGGATTTAAGGTACATGTATTTAAGTTGCAGGTATTTAACTACTGTAAGTAAAAACCTCCAATGGGAGGCTAAGCATTGGCTTGGCTCTTCCCTTTGGGATTTAAGGTACATGTATTTAAGTTACAAGTATTTAACTACTGTAAGTAAAAACCTCCAATGGGAGGCTAAGCTTTGGCTTGGCTCTTCCCTTTGGGATTTAAGGTATAGGTATTTAAGTTGCAGGTATTTAACTACTGTAAGTAAAAACCTCCAATGGGAGGCTAAGCATTGGCTTGGCTCTTCCCTTTGGGATTTAAGGTACATGTATTTAAGTTGCAGGTATTTAACTACTGTAAGTAAAAACCTCCAATGGGAGGCTAAGCATTGGCTTGGCTCTTCCCTTTGGGATTTATGGTGCATGTATTTAAATTGCGGATGGACTTTGTCCTCTCCATTCTGGGGTATGAATTCTTTAAAATAAAATACAACGAATTGATTCAACAATTTGAAATTTGTGCGCGCTTGAGGACTCCTCCAAGCCGATTTTGTGCTTCCATAGGGTTGACCATTGATATAAAGCTGCGGCTTCCTGACATAAAATAGAGTGAAATGTTAGTATACAAAATATGTGCTAATCTGCACCTAAAACCAGAAGAGTAGAAAGAGTACTTATCTCCCATTTTTTGGGAGGGATTTCTATAATTGATTTTCGCTCTCTATGTTCCCAATATAGAGAGTTTCTTTTGAATTAAGAGGGACTTTTAGTCACGATCAGTTGAGAAATCGGTGGACAGCTTAGGAGCTTGTCTGGGCCGATTTTTGCATCTCGACGAGATTTTTGCTGTTGACGTAGAGATATCCTTCTCCTGACATAAAATATGGAAGAAAAAGGAGAGGGAGAAAGTGTATACAATTTGTGCTAATTTGCGAGTAAAACCATAAATAAATGAATAAATAAAAACACTTAGCTTGAATTTGTTTGCTCGTTGACGAGGATGAACTCTTGATTTATATTGATCGATGAAGGAATTTGTGATGATAACCCCTAGCTTTAAACTCCCATCATCTTCAAAATTCTCTCTCTTTTGGTATTTTCTTTCTCTCAAAATTTTCTTCAATCTCCCAAAACTCTCTCAAACATCCCAAATTTTCTCTCAAAAAATTCTCCCAAACACTTCAAATTTTCTCTCTCAAGAATCCTCTTTCAAGCTCACTTCTTCCTCCTTTTATAACCTACTCATCTATCTCCCATTCTAATTTTTCCACTAACTCTATCTCCCATTCTAATTTCTCCACTAACTCTTCTTCATTTTCATCTTCCATTCTCCATCTCTATCTCACATTCTAATCTCTCCACTAACTCTTCTTCATCTTCATCTTCCCTTCTCCATATTTATCTCCCATTCTAATTTCTCCACTAACTCTTCTTAATCTCCATCTTCCCTTCTCTATTCTTATCTTCCATTCTAATTTCTCTACTAACTCTTCTTCATCTCCATCTTCCCTTCTCTATTCTTATCTTATTTTCTCCATACATTCTTCTCCAACTTCTCTTCTTCATCTCCTCTTCTTCATCTTCCCTTCTCTATTCTAATTTATCCACTAACTCTTCTTTTTATTATTTGTAAAATAATCCTTCAAGAGTTAGGTATTTGCACTCTAGTCCTTGAATTTTAAGTATTTACAATTCAGTCCCTGAAAAAAATATATTTCTTTAAGTCCAAATCTCCTCACAATTTTTGACACACCAAAATTTACCACATGTCAAATTTAAGCTCATTTCTTGTCGCTGAAAATAATGCATAATTTAAGTAAAGCCCTTTTGCAAAATTAAGTCATTCTGGGTATAATTGGGCCAAGATGAAAATTTAAAATATTAGAAGACAATGTCACAACTCATAAAAAGTGAAAGTTAAAAATAAGTTGACTCAAATTAAATTTTTTTAGGCCCGATTCGAGATTATACTCGTGAAGGAACACGTGACTCGAATTGGATTTTTCTGAATTCGCGATGGCCAATATGAAAATAGATTTAAAATAAAAATATTAACTATCTTTGTGCATTTTTTGGCCTCAAATGTTATTTTTCCAAAATTTTCAAATATTTTTGTATTTTTTTTAAAAAATTAAAATATATATAATATGAAAAATTATTTTTTGGTCAAAATTCGTTCCCTAGGCTTGGCTAAGGTTCCCAAAGTTGATTTTTCAATTTTATGAATTTTTATGGATTTTCTATTAATTTTCGAAAATAAATAAATAAAAAATACGTAAAAATACTGAAAATATGAAAAATCGTTTTTTGGTCAAAATTCGTTCCCTAGGCTTGGCTAAGGTCCCCAAAGTTGATTTTTCAATTTTATGAATTTTTATGGATTTTTTATTACTTTAGCAATAGAAAAAATGATTAAAAATCAGGTGTCAACATCATGGAGCCTCGCCTAGGGCAAGGGTCGACATTGCTTCACTAAACCTTACCTAGTCCGAGGGGAGGCTCGCCTGGCCTCACCCTCACCCAAGCAACGCTCGGCGAGGGCGACCATTGCGCTATGAGATGGCTCTAGCTTGGGGAGAGTCAGCCTCACCAACGATTGACAAAAAGGGAAGGGGAAGAAAAAAAATGAAAGAAAAATTATTTAAAAATATCTAAAATATTCATGCTAGTGTGGTCCATGCCACATAGAACTGTTGACATGCATATCAATGGATTGAATTGATACCAATGTACATTAAATTGATTTAATTGAAAAATTTAGAATTGAATTGATTTTGAAAATTATAGATTCTATGGAAGATCATAAGTTTCTTTTGTTCTTGGACATTTTCGAACCAAAAAAATTGCTCTAGGGGTCTAATACACAATAAAAAAAGGTTAATACTATAAAAAAAACTTTAAATTGGTACACTTATAATAATTTTACCCAAACCTATTTTCTTTGACCACAAAAAATCTTAAATTGATATAGTTGCGTCAAATTTACCCTTCATTAGTGTCCATTAAATTGGATTAATACCACGAATAACTCCAAACTAGTGCACCCGTTAACTGCAGCATGTTATTCAACACATGAATTTGACTGTAAAATCTAATGAAAATTAACGGTAGATAAATTTTATCACGGGTGTAAGGGTTAAAGATTTTTAGTGATGAAAAAATTAGTCTAAGATAAATTTATCACAGATAGATCAATTTGAAAATTTTTGCCGGTATGGTAAAAAAATTAGTTTAAAGTAAATTTATCACGAGTATACTAATTTAAAGTCTTTCTTGATATTAACTCTTAAAAAAAAGTTTTCATTTTTAATAGAAAGAAGAATAATTTCCACTCAATGACAAATCCTGTGAAACAACTCTTGGATATTGTTTTGATGTTCTGACAATAATGTCTACGATGCAAATGCTTACCCCCTGCCAAGCATGTCTACTCTTAGCCGCGCTCTGGAGGTGCTAAAAGCGGCACTAGGCTCTTTCATTATTGCAAGCTGTTGAAGCATTATCATGTCCAATCTTCTATAAATTATTCAACTCCTCTCATCTCCCCCACAAAAAGAAAAAAAATCTTAATTTTAAGTCTAATTCACATCTATTCTAAACTTTTTTTTAATCTAAAAAAACCTCAGTTTTAAGTTCGATCCAGAAAATCTACCTTAAACTTTAAATTTAGTCTCAAAGCTGCTACCGTTAGGCCTTTGTCCAAAAGTCATTGTCTCTGATTCCCCAAATTTTCTTGTAAAAAAAAAAACATTTCGTTTTGTATATAATTTTCTACGTCACCTTCTTGATGTAGATTAGTTATCGATGTGGAAATACCGCACCAAATAACTAACTGCCATCTTTGGACGGAGGGTTATCGGAGGTAGATTCGAGACTCGAAAGAAGTCGGTAATTCTTTTTTTATAGAGCCCGTGGCAAAATTGAGACTGGATCTACAGTTGCAGTTTTTTTTTTCTTTTTAAGACAAGAAAAAGTCTGGGTCCAGAATTGAGACGGAAACTAAAGTTCGGGCTGTTTTCAAGAGAAAAATAAAGTTCGAGATAAAGTCGACGCTGGATCGAAAGTTTGAGATTTATTATGGGATTGCAGTTGAATATCCATGGGACCAAAAAAGGCAATAGATTCGAGAGAGAGAGAGAGAGAGAGAGAGAGAGAGAGAGAGAGAGAGAGAGAGAGAGAGAGAGAGAGAGAGAGAGAGAGAGAGAGAGGTGTGTACTTGGCCTGGCCACCATGGATGATTCCATCGGAGCATCAAAAAGCGCCAAAAGCAAGGCTAGAGAATTTGGTAACTTTGCGGGATCCTCCCAAAATGGAGAAAGGGGCTTCACTCGTAGGCCAAAACGAAAGCAAGAAACCCCCAAACCTCTTCTGTCAATTCCCAGTTTTCTTGCTCGTCGCTCGTTCATAAGAACAGAAAAACCATAATAATTTAAGGTTTGGTGGGGTAACTGGGCGAGGAGCGAATCTTCGTCGACGCTTCTTCACCGGTGCGATCCTGACAGATGTCTTCAAGGGCAATGGAGAAATTGACGGGGAAAATTTTTTTTTTAAAAAAAATGAGGAAAACTCATCCAGAATCTGATAAAGTAGAGTACCCTTTACTTACTTTTTCTGCTCTTAATTAAAAAAAAATCATGATTTTGGGTAGTTGCAGAGAAACTCTAGATTAATATTTCTACGATAAATTTATCTATAAACTTATAAATATTAAATTAGTACATCAATAACGAATTTATCGAAAATTCAGTTAATATTACAAAAAAAAATCCTAAATTAAAGCATATGTGACAAACGAACCGTAAAAATCCAAATTGGAGATATGTGTCATTTAAGTCAATAATTTGATAGTAAAATTTAATGAAAATTAACGGTAGGCAAATTTATCAAAAGTGTATCAGTTTGAGGTAATTTGGGATAATTTATCACATATTTATTAATTTTTTCATGATATTAAGTTATTAACCCTCCATTTTATAAATGAAGGGAAACATGATTCTTTTGGCTAGTCAATAATGTCACTGTTTACTTACTGATTTGAGTTCTCCGTACCGTTTTTTTCTAACGAACTTCGTGGACTTTATTACTATTTTTTTTTTATAATTTAGTTCATGACTTTCTTGTTAAAATGGAAATCATTTATAACTTGGATTAAAAAAAAAAAAGTTAGGCATCGTCTTGATAAATGGGAAGCGAGAAAACGGTTTCACAGTCTAGCTTGAAACTGCTCTTGAAGACTGTCTTGGCTCCATGCTTCCTTCTTGTTCTGGTTTCCAGAGCCACCATCTTCACATTTGTCACACATTCGACTGTTCTTCAGGTGCATTCGCGTCCTCGTCTTCAGCTTCTCGGTTTCTCAAGTAAAGGTTTGAACTGTAATGCTTCTTGATCTAGCTTCCCAATGGTGCGCGAGTGAAGGGCGCTTTTGAGCTCTCTAGCTTCTTTTTTTTCCTTGGGAAACCTTTTCGGGCCAAGGATTCCCATCTTTTTGGACTCTGTTCCAACCCCTTTAGAGATTCTTCTTTTTCGAACCTCTTATCCTCCTACATTCTCTTTATTCCTCCCTTTTACCCTCTTTTTTCAGACGGGTTGATCCTAGTGGTTGTAATAGTCTTGCGGTTTGTCCATTTTTTTTTTTGTGTATTGCTTTGGGTTTCTTGATATCTGGGCTGGGCGTGTTCTTAGTTCTTTCGAGAGCAGTGTCACACACAGATAGAGAGAGAGAGAGAGAGAGAGAGAGAGAGAGAGAGAGAGAGAGAGAGAGAGAGAGAGAGAGAGAGAGAGAGAGAGAGTTGCAAGAGGGTAGAGAAGACGAAAAATGGCTGCAAAACCTGATGAGCCACCAGCACACCCACCAAAAGATCAACTGCTGACTGTTTCATACTGCATCACGAGTCATCCTCGATGGCGTGAGTAGCTCTTTCCTTCACTGATCATGCCGTCGTCCTTCCATTTGTTCCTCGAGCTGATTTTCAAGCTCACTATTCCAGGCCAGTTCTGCCAGTTTTCCATAAGTATGGTTCATGTTGATTCCATGCGATGCATCAGAATAAGTTCTTTTTATGTGTTTATACTAATGTTACTTCGCATACGATTTTCTGCTGCTACAAAACCGTGAGCAGAGATCACAAAACTTTTATATGTGATTGGTAATTTCTCACGGGTGGATGGTAATTTTTTCGAATGTGTTGGTAATTTCACGTAAGTGAATTCCATCATGTGTTCGTAGAGTATAAGTTTGGCAGATTATCCGGTCTATGGCCGCTATTGCCAAGTGAGTCAGTTTTATTGGAAGGAAGCCCCTGTTTCTCCGGTCATTTTTTCATAATTAGGCAAGAAAACCGATTATTCTGTTGATGAATTTGTGGTGGCATAGAAGTCTGATTTGCAGAAGTGCATCCGTCCTACTTTGCTGTTATTTGTGTAATTCCATTCTCATCTGTTGTAGTGGTGTTTAATGTCTGTTCTTTTGTTAGTACTCAGTACCAACTTTGTATATCATGAACTCAGTTCTAGAAGAGGCACTGAATTAATTGCATAAATGGTTTGTGACATATGCAGCTGAAGCTATTCTCCATGGCTTCCAACATTTTCTTGTTATGCTGGGTACAACTGTGCTCATACCGACTGCTCTTGTCCCGCAAATGGGAGGTAGAAATGTAAGGAGTTGCAACATTTGGAAGCATAATGGGTTAAAATTTGCCATTTTGTCTCATGATAATCCTTGAATATGTGATTGATCTCACTATTTAATAGGAGGAGAAGGCAGAGGTGATCCAGACACTACTTTTCGTGGCTGGTATAAACACATTGCAGCAATCTTTTTTTGGGACTCGATTGCCTGCTGTGATGGGAGGGTCTTATACATTTGTTCCAACTACAATCTCCATTATCCTTGCTGGTCGATTCAGTGATGATTCAGACCCTGTTGATGTATTGTCATCTGAACATATCTTCTTTCGTTATGGTGTTTATGCTTTAAGTTACTTATCATTTCAGTGCACCGGTCAGCATTATCATTCGATTTCTCTTTGATATGACAATGTAATCATGTAAACGATGTATTCAGAGATTCAAGAGGATTATGAGGGCAATCCAGGGATCTCTCATTGTTGCTTCCATTCTTCAAATTGTCCTAGGATTCAGTGGCCTCTGGCGGAATGTTACAAGGTACGCTCTCTCCCTCTCTCTGAGCCACAAAATCTCATGCAGTTCTAGCACCATAATTTGAATGGAAGTAATCTCTGCTGTAGTCTATCTGAGTGAAGGCGATTTCTGAAGTGCATTCCCTGCTGCATTAGTTGCACGATCAGGCACAGTAATTAGAGGACCATGAGTACCTTCCCATTGTAGTCTAGAAAACAACGGTTGCTCACTTGATCTTCATTTTTCAGGTTCTTGACTCCACTTTCAGCTGTCCCATTGGTGGCTCTAGTAGGATTTGGGCTATATGAGTTGGGTTTTCCTGGGGTACGTATTCTGTCTTGCTATGCGTGAGTCATGCATGTCTATAGACAGTATATTCTTCACATGGTCATTCATTAACTTTGTATTTTCAGGTCGCCAAGTGCGTGGAGATTGGACTTCCAGAGCTCATACTTTTAGTATTCATTTCCGAGGTTTGTCCTTTGAAAGACATGTCCGAATGCTCCTGCCAAGATTTATACCTTTTAATTTCCATTAGTTCTTTACAATTTCATCGTTATATGAGTTGAGGGAGCGATCTTCACAAAGTTGAAGGTGTGCTGTAAATTTTTTCTCTGCAGTATATGCCTCAGTTTGTAAACTCAGGAAAAGATGTTTTCCATCAATTTTCTGTCATATCCTCGGTGGTAGTTGTGTGGATCTACGCTCATCTGCTAACTGTTGGTGGGGCTTATAACGATGCTGCTCCAAAGACGCAATTAAGCTGCCGCACAGATCGTTCTGGACTCATAGATGCTGCTCCATGGTCAGTTTTCTCTCGTCTTTTCATTTTATCAAGCCCACTGTAGACGTAACACTAATGAAATTGCTGACATTGACAAGTTGGGTGAACCTTGAGATTCTGTAAACTATTTCATTCCTAGCTATTGATAATCATCTTAGTTCAACAATAAGAGATTTGTGAGGACTTCATCTGTTGTGGACATGGTATGGTATCAAGTTCAAATCATGAAAATTATCTCCGACAGATGATGTGGATGTAACATTAAGAACTTGACTGACATTTTTTTTTTGAAATATTCTTTTTTTCGCCTTTTGCCACTCACCTAAATATGGGCATTGCTACAGAAGTTCGAAAAGAAAATAGGACCTGATTAGAGAGTCATTATCTGTTTCTATTTCAAGTTTACTATCCTGACTGAAATTCGGGCTGGTAGGATAAGAGTTCCATATCCTTTTCAATGGGGAGCACCTTCCTTCGATGCTGGCGAAGGCTTCGCAATGATGATGGCTTCTTTTGTTGCTCTCGTGGAGGTACGTCTTTTGACTGTTGGTTTCTCTTGAACGTAAACGTTTCAATTGTTGTGATAAGTTAAAGAAATATACGCATGGCTCTGCACAGTCTACTGGCGCATTCGTGGCAATTTCAAGATATGCAAGTGCGACTCCTATGCCACCATCCATTATCAGTCGTGGTGTTGGCTGGCAGGTATCGAATTGCTCCATAAACATGGATTTGCAAATGCATAGTTTAGAATCCTCAAGGACTGCAGATGATCACTTTATTGCATTGTTGTGCGTCTGATTTCCTTATTGTACTTTGAGCTCTTTTTGCATGTACTCATGTGAAATTTACAGAATTTGATAATTTGGAATAGGGACATTTCAAGTTTCTGCATCTGATCTCGGGATAGGGACATGTTACCTCCAAGGCTCATCTTTACCGCACAATGCTGGATTTTCAAGAGAACGAAGTCTCCAATCTTTTTGCCATTCGGGATCTGTACAACACCCCTGTGCAGATCCAAGACTCTGACCTGCAAAAAAAGGAAGAAATAGGAAGACTACACCAAGCTTATATGAGAATAAGAATTTTATCTAATCCTGTTGTCCTGGAATCCAGTGGGCACCATAAATTTTTGGATGGAGAATGCTAACCTTTAGCCGCCTAAATGGAAACTCCTAGATCAACGAAAATGAAAGATTATCCAAAGTAAAGTAGTAAGATTGAAAATATGCGGACATCTGAAAGAACGAAGGCAAAAGCTGCAAAAACATGAAAGAACATACGCGGTCCTTTCCCTCTCTATATGGCATTGTCTTGTTCTCATATCTGTTGTCCCTAAATTCAGCTGAATTCCTCAGAACTGTCTGGGTGTTTTCCTTTTTTACTCTTGGCATGAACAATCTTCACAAAGGTAATTACGCATCAAGTTTCCTCGCCAACTAATAGCAGCATGGAAATTCGTTTTTGCTTTGGAGGATTGTTTTTGGGTTGAATGTGTCTTTTGATGACTACTTTATTCTGGCATTATTACATGCTAATCAATTTTTCATATCCTTTCCAGGGTTTTGGCATCCTGTTATCTGGTGTGTTTGGGACAGTAAATGGTTCCTCTGTATCAGTGTAAGAACTTCACTGTGAGAAACATTTCTCTATGGCATACAAATAAGACGAGGAAGAGAACATAACGCGAAATTCTTCTGCTTAATGTAGAGAAAATGCCGGCCTCTTGGCTGTAACACGTGTCGGCAGTAGAAGGGTTGTGCAGATAGCGGCCGGATTTATGATCTTCTTCTCTGTTCTGGGTATGTTACTTGTTGGACAAAGCAAAGCAAAGCAAAGCAAGTCTTTTCCTTTAATAGGAACTTATCCTATTTATCAAAGAACTACATTTCATGTTTGTGCAGGTAAATTTGGAGCAGTTTTTGCTTCCATCCCCGCACCCATTGTTGCTGCTCTTTATTGTCTTTTCTTTGCATACGTGGGTGAGTTTTTCAGTCCCCCGACATGGCAAGCATTTAATATCTTATGTTAGTTGATCAGTCTTCTTTTTTGTTTCAACCATCTGCTCTAAATGTGCAGGGTCCGTCGGCCTGACCTTTCTTCAGTTTTGCCATCTAAATACCTTTCGGACCAAGTTCATATTAGGTTTCTCTATCTTCATTGGATTGTCCGTGCCACAGTATTTCAACGAATACACCGCAATCAATGGTTATGGTCCAGTTCACACTCGAGCAAGATGGGTATGCACAAAATCCTTTTTTACATGTTTCTCTACGTTATGTATGATCATGCATGTGGGTTTCAAACTGTACGCCTTTATTCGTAGATGACGACACTTTGACTAAAAGTTCTGTTGTTTTTTCAACTTTACAAGTTCAATGACATGATCAATGTTCCCCTGTCTTCGGCACCATTTATTGCGGGCTGTTTGGCGTATTTCCTGGATAATACGTTGCATAAGAAGGATGGTGCAATCAGAAAAGACAGGGGCAAGGAGTGGTGGGACAAGTTCAAGTCATACAAAGGCGATGCAAGAAGTGAAGAATTCTACTCACTGCCCTTCAACCTAAACAAGTATTTCCCACCCGTGTAACTCGCATCACTCTGGTTGACCATATGCTGTATCATCGATCTGCACTTAGCCAACTGATTTCTAGTGTGTGTTTAGCATGATTCAGGCCGATTTGCTAATAAGAAGTAAGAATCACTATCTCTCCCTTCTGTTATAGACTAAATGATGATTATTCACCAGTGGAGGTCTACTGGAAAAGTAATAAGGCTATTCTCTTCTCTCCCATGAGTTCTGATGTTCCACTACATTTCATTTTCTGCATCTTTGTACGCAGAATTGCTTCTCATCGGCTTGATCACAATGTGAATGACATCAATTATGCTGCCAATTTGCTTGCATTTAATCTGAATTTTGTGGATGATCATGCTGTACTCATTCCACATCGCTTAAACAAATTTCTAGCATAAAACTGCATTAGAGAAAAAGAAAACATGACGGAAGAGGCTGCAGAAGAAAGGAATGACTACACAGGCTTCTTATTTCAGTAAGGGAATGAGAATTTCATTGGGCCACCAAGGGTAGGTCAATTGTCGATTAACACGATGACAAGCCTCAGTCACAAGCAATTATTTTTGGATTCAGGCTTAGTGTTTGGTTGATGCCAAAATATGACTCCAGAAAACGTAGTAGCTTGCCAGCATGTTTCTGATGCTTACCTTTTGAATTGGATAAACAGTCTTCTTGCACGCAACACACTTCTCTTGGGTTCCAGAAAAGAACCTGGAGACTTTGCTGTTAATTTGTACCTGTCCAAAATCGACTATTATAAGCAACTTAGCATAGTCTTAAGAATTCATATGTCGCAGAAGCGACTGATTTCGCATAATCTAGCTCTTAAAGTGAAGCTAGTTTCAATGGGGACTTGGCAACCAAGGGTTACCTGACCAGCAGATTTATTAACAGTTCTCGGGGTACGTACATATACATGCCAAATGGACGGATCAGCAAGTGAATCATTGAGAGACTAGCGTCTATGTTAGTGACTTTCAATCACCTTCCAAACTTTTATCCAAACTGCCAGTCATCTTAAACAGTTGATTGAAGTGGGGCTTGCAATATAATACGCCTTCAAAGGAGGAATAGTTACTCAGCTGCAGGAAATAAAGATTTAGAGAGGTAATAATCACAGAAGCAAAAGACAAGATAAAGATGAGCAAAACTTGATCCAGCTAGCAAATTCCATTATATAGCAAAGGATGACGAGATCAATAAAATGTTTGCATCGAATCTCAGCACGGACAATGGAACAGACAAAAGACATTCGATGCGATCTTAAAAATAGGCAATTTGATAACGTGGTGAAGAGCATTCAACCAAGAAACTCCTAGCAATACTCCAATGACTGAGATAACACCAGTCTGAACAATCTTCCTGCATTCTCTGATAACCACCTAATTTCTTGCTTACGAGCCACAACCTCCGGACATAATTTGTTGATAGCTATCTACCTATCCTCGAATTCTACTTAGATCTTCCATGAGAAGCTCAAGTTTTAACTCTTAATACCTCAATAGAAGGGAAATCTCAATTTTGTTTCGCATTATCAATAATGATAGCAACCTACTCGACTTGTTTTATTTATACAATTTTGTAGCAGATTGGTTAAAATTTCAGCAGTTAACGAAGGTATGATTTAATATCACGCGTTATAGCACTTTCCTTATGTGTAGGCTAGGATTCAACCTAAAAATGAAACATGGGTCTGGATTATTGGGCCATTAAAGATTCAAACACGGGACCTCCTACTTCAATAGCAAGTAGAATTTCGTGCAATAATTCTAGTAACTGTCCTAAAAGTTTAAGCTTCAAATGATAGCGTGATTTACTAATTAAATATTGTAAGAATCATCACACGCATCTCTAATCCTTCCACCTCTGAGAATCCTCCAACCTTGACATGAATACCAAGCTAAAAAATTCTGTAAAGACAAATTCAATCCCCTTCCATCCATCACCTCTCCATCGAAACTGAGATGAGCCAGAGTTGAAAAAAAAAAATCCGACAGAAGAGATTCACTATGGATGTGATCAACCAAAAGAAAGCAAGAGAACCAGAGATTGGTTCATATATCTTTAGAGTGCCCTTGCAGTGATGGCATCTGAAGCAAATCCTGTGATAGACCTTGTTGTCAGCCGTAAGCTGTTCAACAAAGTAGACAGTCTTCTCACATGCCTTGCACTTTTGTGTGGTCCCTGAAAACGTAACCATCTATCCATCTCAAGATCTCTCGATCTCCAGACACAACCACAACTGGAACAAGCAGAAACCTCAATCGTCAATCTCAGACCCAACAAACAGTTCAGGATCCAAGAACACAAATCTTGAAGGGCTTTCTTGGTTCTCGATGATGAGACAGAGACCAATTCTCTCTCTCTCTGTGATTGTGTCAGAGCATTATTAGTATGAGAATTGAACCAACTCAGACAGAGTCAAGACAGATTAAAGAAATGGTGGCAATTGGCGAAGGGCCACTCGGTAGCAGTGTCTAGTCTTTGTTTAAGACTTTTTCAAATTTTATGAACATCAACATCACCTTTATCCCAAACCTGTTGGGGTCGATGGTTGATAAACCCGAAGAGAAAAACATAAAATATACTAAAATAAAAACAAAGACAATGACCAAAAAAAAAAAGAAAGGAAAAAGGACTAAACAAGGCAATTTAGAATATAGAAAATCCTCCATTTACAATGCGAATAGCTTTCCTCCACTCCATCCTTAGACAGACTGTATATCAATATATTTTCACTCCATAAAATTTTGTTTTATTACATTTTCCCAAGTAAGTTTTGGCCGACCTCTTCCTTTCTTTATGTCATGTTCATGGTAACAAATTTCTGTTCCTACTGGGGCATCTAGGGGTTTACGAAAAATATGCCCAAACCATTTCAATCTATGTTCTCTCATCTTCTCTTCTACCAGTACTATTCCAACTTTTTATCTAATATCGTCATTTCTTATCTTATCTATCCTTATATTATCACAAATCTACTTTAACATTCTCATTTCTGCTTCTATACATGCCAACATTTAGTTCTGTATAGCATTGCATGTCTTATTGTTATTCTATAAAATCTTTCTTTTAGCCTAAGAAGGATCTTACGATCACACAAAAATCATGATGTATTGTGCCATTTCATCCAATCTGTTTCGATTCTATGGCTAATATCCTTGTCAATCTCTCCCCGCTTTTGCAAAATCGATCCCAAATATCTAAACGCATCTTTCTTAGGTATCTTCTGTCCAAGCATATCCACGGATTCTTGATCTCATTTTCTTGTTGTGGCGAACTCACACTTCATGTATTTCATCTTCCAAATTTTCTGGACAAATGAAAACAAAATGATACTTGCATACTCACGAAGGTCCTTTTGTAAATTCACTGGCGAAAGTTGGCTGCTACAAAAATTTCTTCTCTGGCCAGTACAGTTAACTTGCACAGAACACAGAATTCTGAGCTCTAACGTGGGCAGTTCCCCGTTTTCTTCTCTTTCTTTATTGAAATTTCCTTCCCTATGTTCAGTATCTTTATACACATTGTTCTCAAAGAAGCGCGAGGGAGTAATTGTGCGGATCAGGAAAGAAGAATGTATGTATGTATGTATGTATGTATGTATGTATGTATGTATGCCTGTGTCGATACGACAAGTAGGTTTGACGACTGTGGAGAGTGATTGATTTCAAATTTGTTTCAATTTTTGGCTCCGTTTATTTCGCAAAAAATAAATTATTTAAAAATACATTTTTCTAGAAATGATGGCTTACAAAAATAAATTCCTGAAAAATATTTTCATCATTTACGAAGTATTTAAATGTTCATTCTTGTTGGTAATAACTAATAAGAGCATTTTTCAGTTGGTAACTAATTTAAGGAATGCAAGTTTCTAGATCATTCATTTTTTGCTTGACTCTTGGATTTTGAGATATGTTTGACGCCCTACGGATCGTAGAGTTTAGGCTAAGTTTGAGAAGTTAATTCAAAGAGTACCCTAGAACCCGAACCCCATGAACTATATTGTTTTGACATCGTATGCTAAATTACATATGGATATTTGTGTTGGGGCCAGTTGGGTTTCATAATGGGTCTCAGGTCAGTTTCGTGGTTTTCTTATTTCTAATTATGTTAACATTTACAAAAGTGTTTTGAAGTACGAGTTGAGGCCAGGCTTTGATGCATTTACGTATGTATGTATGTATGATGATGATATTTACAAAGAATATTCAGTGATTTTTATAGGCTCGGCTATTTCCACTTCCTTATTAGTTTCCTAACACCCTCTATCTTATTGATTTGACTACATTATCCCTTATCGGTGCTATTCTTGATTTCATAGTATTTCTTCCATTTTTTCTTCATTTTATTTCATTTCAATTTACTAAAACACAAAACTGCCCGCATCGCTTTCAAATAATTACATTTCACCCTAGCCGCTTCTCCTACAACCATAACATTTCAAGCTTTCTTCATGCTTGTTTTCTTCTTAACTTATTCTCCATTATTGTAATTTGAGCAAGCACCAATCATACATTAAAGTAAAGAAATGCTATTTTTATTCGTAAATTTTTTACTTTATTTACATAGACTATCCTCAAGATCGTGAATTTTCTATTTTGATTTTCAATACAAGGTTACGAGAATTTACTCAAAGATTGAATATTATGGTTGATGTATGAAATACATAAAATTAATCCATCATGCATTATGTTGTTATTTTTTTAACGGATGATTCTACAAAATTCTGTTGCATTTAGAACCAACAAAAGAATATGTCCTCGTAAAAATTTTGAATGTGTTGTCTTATAATGTGCTTACAATTGCTATAATTTCTTGACAATGGCTAATTATACCAGTAATCAAGGCAAAGATAGCATTCTATTTAATAATGTTTAGGGAGTATTTTCTTATGCATTTGCATGATAATAATGGATGTTTAGAATTTTTTATGTGCTTAAGTTTGTCATATTTTTAATTCTTTTGAAAGTATTGTCCCGACCTAAAATTTCAATCGGTGAAATTCCACGTTAACAGATTTTCAGGTTAATTGACTAACCTAATTCAGACCCTCCCAAATCTTACTGAATCACAACTTAGATTCTTTTCATGCAAAGTTTATTCAATTTGGAGTTGCCACTAACCGTTCTTGGTAGGTCGATTATAAACTTAAGTAAAATAGCGGGAGGACTAAATTACTTCTACGAATTAGAGATTCAGAGTTTGGGGACTTGATTACACTAGATTACTCTAACTCCCTTTCGGTACCATTTTATTTTATGAAGAATTCTTTGAGAAGGCAACATTAATCGATTTTAACCTAAGTCACTAACAAAGGTTATCATGCGAGTGCACAAATAATTAATTGAACATCCAGAAACCAAGTAAGCTCAGAGAGCATGCGCCACACAAAATATGTATATTTTGGTTAGTTTTCATTCTTTCTTTTATAAATGCATGAAAAGTTGTACAATATGCAATGTATAAAATTACTCTAAAATGCAATGGCATAAATTAAATTCAAATCTAAAAAAATTCAAATGACATGACATAAAATGACATGGCACAAAATGACATGATGATGTGACATATGCGAATATGACATACGTATGCAGACATGAAATGCAAAAATGGCTTACGAAAATAGACATATGGATACGACATGTGTACGTGTTCAGTAATAGATACATCACAAAAAAAGTCAAAGAAATCTATGGTTTCACAAACAAGTTCGATAATATAATAAAATGAGAAGATGCAATATAAAAGTAGTAAATAAATATAAGCATTAAAATTCCCTGAAGATGGAAAGAGAGAGTGAGTTAACGATTTCTGTGCAGTGTTATGACCTCCAGCAGGTGGCCCGGCCTACCGATTCTGGGGTTCAATAATGTGGAAATCAAAATACAAAAGATGGAATACAAGAGATCTTTACGCCACCAAGTAGGAGGCAAAGCCTCCTGGGGTTCGAATCTTTTAAGTGAAAAATGCAAAAAATTATAATAAATAAAGATAAGCATTAAAATTCCCTGAAGCTGGAAAGAGGGAGTGAATTAATAACTTTTATGCAGCATTATAATCTCCAGTAGGTGGCTCGGTCTATCGATTTTGGGGTTTGATAATGTGAAAATCAAATACAAAAGATGAAATACATGAGATCTTTATACTATCAAATAGGAGACAAAGCCTACCGCAATCTGGGGTTCCAATCTTTTAAGCGAAAAAATGCAAAAAATTAGGATATGAATACGGCATGTGGATATGAAGACATACAGATACGGCATGGGATAATCGAAATTTAAATCAATCCATTTAGGCAATGAGATTTTTCAATATTATGAAGATAAGAACCGTTACCAAGTTTGACAAATTCAATCACCTAATTTGAACTTCGGGCTACTTCGTGGATAAAGTTTGCTCAGTTTGGTGGGGCTTCTGGGATGCTCATGACAATGTCATTCTTAGACTACTTGACTAGCTTGGTCCCGAATTCCATGTTTCTCAAGTTCAATTTGACAAATTTGATTGCTAAATTCGACTCTTGGACCGCCTTGCGGATGAAGGGTCGATTGGTGGAGGACCCAGGAGAGAACTCGTGGTGGCAACGTCTCCTCAAGCATGTCGAGAACAGATCACCATCGGGTATGGACAAGTTGCAGGAAAACCAGCTTTGAAAGTTTTCTCCACAATTTCTCCCTCTTCCTTTCACATGATTTTTCTGAAGAGTTTCTAAGCAAGAGTCGGTATTGTCTCCTCTCTAATGTTCTGGATGAGTGTCCCCCTTTTGACGTTTTCTTTGCAAATGAGATGCTCCACAAACTAAGAATAATTTTATGTGCCTGGGCAGCTAGACCATGACTATCCATGTAGATTTTAACATCGCCATGCTCACTAGTTATAGGCAATTGTTTGAGCTTCCACATGTGGACTGGGACCCCCAAGGGAAAGGCCATAGAATAGGGCCTTGGGCTTGGATATGATAGCTCCACGGTCTTACCAGAGGGAAATTTTTTTTATTCGACTTAAAACAACCCATCATTTCCTAACACTGCTTAACCAAGGGAATCACCTCAAATTGTAAGGATAATGCCTTCAGAGAACCAAGCTCAAACTCTGCAGGCTATGTATGGCCAGTGTACACATACTGAAGAAGAGAATGTAGGACAGGATATTGAACATCTAGGAGACAAACAACATCACTCGACGAACAAAAATTGAAGTTACCACAGATGCCCAAGATGACCCCATGAGCAGGTACGAGCTTTTCATCCTCTCTAATGATGAAATACACATCAGACAGCTCCCAGCTCTCCAAAAATTTTTCTAGTCCCCATTTTTCATAATCTGAACAATCTTCTCCCAATTCCTCATCATCTTTCCCCTCCTCCCCTCTATGCTCACTCAAATCCACCTACTTCCAGAGTGAGATAGGATTTTGTGTTAACAGCAACACATTGACATTCCTATATCCAACATACTTGTCCCAGCTCCTGAGCCTGACATATCGAACATTGCAATTTGGGTTGCTGTCTAACCACTGGAAAACCAGATTCTAAAAAGAGTATCAACCCTAGCCAACGCTGATCAACTCATCATATATGCTGATCTAATTGCTCTGAAATGCCGAATAGCTGCAAAGGGCAACACCCGCCTCGTCAACTGCAGTTTTCCCATCCACCTCAATTTTGAAACGGCGGTTCCAGTGACTGCCAAGAATCATGGTATGGTGAGAGTGTTATCTCTCTCGTAGTGGTAGTGCTAGCTGCCGACATTCTCTCGAAACACCACGGTTACGTCATTGTGGGCGAAACCTTTGAAAGCAACACAACCTCTCTCGGCTTTTCGGAACATCAAATCCTCGCTCCAAGCATACTCAAAGGGCGTAACCTTGAGGAACTTCTTCTTCTCCTCTGCTATTTCCATTATCGTCACGGTTGTCTCAACCATAGAGTTCCTACTCCTTTGCCTGAAATTGTGATGAGGAAGTAGCGGCTTCAGCTCCGACGAGCCCAGCTTCTGGTATGCAGAAGTTGAAGATAAGCCCAGAAGAACGCTAATCTTTGTACTTGCATTACTGGATTTAGGAGTGGCAATTTCGCCGCTTAGTCCTTGTGGATTCAATAAGGTACCTAGATAGAGAAACTCCATGTTGGGATTGTTGAAAGAAGATTTGTGGGTTTTGCAGTACAAATAGAGGAAGGCAACGAGGGTGAGGATGAGAGAGAGAGAGAGAGAGAGAGCTTGGAGGTCCTCCCGATGCCGGGGCCGGAGGCCCCCCTTGTGAAGTTCGCGCGAGGAGGAAGAAGAATCGAAAAAAAATCCCCCCAGTCCCCCTTCGCGAGAGCCCCCTGATCTCGAAAGAGTGCTTCCTCTTTTATTTTTTCACCGAAAATGCCCACCAAGATTGTACTCCACTCATTCTCCTTTTTTCATGGACCACTTTCTATCATTTTCCCTTTCTTGCCTTCTCTTTTCCACCGAAAGTCCTCCGTCTCTCCCTACTCACTTTCCACTTTGTCTTCTTTTCTCTTATTTCTTTTTTGACCTCATGCCACTATCTTCCGAAGCATCCCGCCTAGTAAGTTTCGGTGACTTCCTTACGCCTATCATCTTTGTGATTCCGGCATTAGCGAAAGTACTGGTCCCTTCTGCAACTTGTTCCCTCCTCTCACTTCCAAAGAATTGCATAGTAGATGCTTCTGTTAAATTCGGTTGTTTAGGTACACGGCTCTCAAAAGAAAGTGAAGCACTTCCTGCTTTAACACTGCCCCTTGTAGTCACTTTAGGCTGACAGTCCGATTCTATAGTTTGAGCAATAGAAGTTTCAAAGGTATTGAAACCACCTGGAACAGTATATGGGGATCTCTCACTTGAGCTGACCCTATGTTTTGATGAAGAAAAGAAGTGGCCATGATTCTCCCTTGTATTAGATAAGTTCTCTTGTTAGCTTGCCGACTTGCTATTCTCCTCAATTTTATGAGTCGAACCAGAATATCCATTGATATACCCATTCATGCAATTGAAGTTGCTCCTTCCAGTAGTTTCTCCTTCAGACGATTGGTATTTGCCTTATGCCTTGCAAAAGCCTCCTTTCAGGAGTAAGAATTGAAAGAGGATGAACGATTGGTTACGTTCCCACTAACTTCAACAAGTAAATCATATTTGAATCCATAATCTTTTCTTGATATTCCTCTGCTTAATTTACATGAAACTCGCTTCTCTTTACTCTTCCTCTCTAGTGCTAAGACAGAACAATATCTAATAGACTTGCATCTGGAGCAGAGAGTTGTTGCTCGACCAGAGTAGCGTATACATTGATGCGTTCCATTTTTTTTTTTTGAGGAAGCCATGAGAAGGACAACATCAGCAATAGCCATAGCTTCAGCTTTGAAAGCTTCCTCGACAGCGAGCTGAGCAAGCAAACTTATCCTCTCTTTCTTCTTTACAGAATCACTCCACTTTCCAAGTAAAATATAAGCAACCAAAGGAAGCACGACCAAGACAAGAAACAAGATTGGAATATCAGCTTCCCTTGGTTCAAGCATGGTCCCAATAGCATACTAATATCCAAAAAAAAGTGAACCAGCTATAGGGCCTCAAATGTTATTTTTCTCAAAATATCAAGTATTTTTGTATTTTTCGAAAATTATTAAAAAATATAAACAATCACTTTTTGTTCAAAATTAGTTCCTTAGACTTGGCCAAGGCTTCCAAAGTTGATTTTGTAATTTTATGAATTTTATATTAATTTTTAAAAGAGAAGAGGGTGATTAAAAATTAGGTATCAACAGCTGCCTCTCTTTGAAAGGAAGCTCGGTAGAGGTTCATTTCAAAAACGAGATGACACCTGAATCCTAATCAACTCAACCTAGCAAAATAGAAAGAGTTGTAACATTTGATCTTCAATATCTCTCTATGTAAGTTTTGATCCAAATCGAACTTAAGGAGACTCTTATGAAGTGAGGGATATCCTACTAAAAGGGCTTGTGTAAGTGGTGCCTACAACTCAGGACTTAAAGGTGGACCTTTCTATATTGGGGTTTCCAATAAAAGGGCTCTACAGACGGCATCTCCTACTAAAAAGGCTCGTCTACGTGGTGCCTGCAACTCAGAACTTGAAGGTGGACCATTCCGTATCAGGATTTTCAATGGAAGGGTTCCAAAGATGGCATATCCTACTAAAAAGGCTCATCTAAGTGGTGCCTGCAACTTAGGACTTGAAGTTGGACCATTCCGTATCAAGATTTCTAATGGAAGGGTTTCAAAGATAGCATATCTTACTAAAAGGCCCGTCTAAGTGGCACCTGTAACTCAGAACTTGAAGGTGGACTATTCCGTATTAGAATTTCCAATGGAAGGAGTGCAGAGACGGCACATTCTACTAAAAGGGCTCGTTTATGTAGTGATATCTGCAACTTAGGACTTGAAAATGGAACATTCTGTGTTAGAAGTCACCACGGATTACCTACGTGTCACTTTTGGGTAGACAGAAGGGGTATGTTGAAAGATTGACTCTGGGTGCCATCTTGGGACCTAAGAAAGGTCAGAAATCCTGGAAGAGCTCAGCAACCAAAGGAAGCACGACCAGGACAATAAACAATATTGGAATATCAACTTCCCTTGCTTCAAGCATGGTCCTAATAGGATACTCATGTCCAACAAAAGTGAACCAGCTATCAGGGCCTCAAATGTTATTTTTCCCGAATTTTCAAGTACTTTTGTATTTTTGAAAAATATTAAAAAATACGAAAAAAATATATGAAATTTTTTTTCTATTCAAAAATAATTCCTTAGGCATGGTCAAGGCTTCCAAAGTTTATTTTTTTTTAATTTTCTCATTTTTTCTTGATTTTCTATGAATTTTTAAAAATAAAATGTAGGAAAATACTGAAAATATGGAAATTTATTTTTTGATCAAAATTAATTTTTTAGACTTGGCCAATGACCCCAAAGTTGATTTTTCAATTTTATAAATTTTTATGGATTTTCTAAAATTTTATAAAAATAAAAATGGCCGAAAATCAAGTGTCAACATACGACTACTACATTCACCGAATAAAACGAAAGTTGAGTAGTTAAAGTACACGAATTACAACGTAATGACACGTATTAATGTTTGTCGCGACCCGAATTTTTTTTTTGATCGGGTGAACGGATTATTAGGTTAACTAGATGGATTAACCTAATACGGACCCCTCCCAAGTCCTACCGAATCACAACTTTGGTTTTTTGTTCAAATGGTTTTAAAATTTGGAGTCGCCACTAATCATTTTTGGTAGGTTGATTAGAAACCTAAGTAAATTAGTGGGAGGACTAAATTACTTCTACAAATCAGAGATTCTGAGTTCGGGGACTTGGTTACATCAGTTAATTAAAACTAATGTCATTTCAGTACGTTAATTTCATGGATATCCTAATTTGGTAACTCATGCTTGATTTACTTCTAAGGCTCAAGTGGGGTATTCTCTTTTTGTATTTTTACTTTTTTAAATGGAACGTACCTAGGTAACATTTTTTTTGCATTTTCGAAATATTAAATATTTCCCTGAAGCCGAAAGAGGGAGTGAGTTAACGACTTTTGTGCAGTGCTGCAACCTACTCATCTTGGGGTCTAGTGATTCAAAAATTAAATTACAGGAAGTAAATGACAATAAATAAATACCACCAATGGATGGCCCGGCCTTGGCTTGGCCCTCTCTTTTGGGGTTTAATGGTACATGAATTAAATTACAGGAATTTAAATGACGGTAAGTAAAACCTTCCATGGGCGCCTTAACATTGGCTTAGCTCTTTCCTTTGGGGTTTAATGGTGCAAGAATTAAATTACATAAATTTAAATGACAGTAAGTAAAACCTCCAATGGGCAGCCTAGCATTGGCTTGGCTCTTCCCTTTTGGGGTTTGATGGTACAGGAATTAAATTGTAGGAATTTAAATGACGGTAAGTAAAACCTTCAATGGGCGGCCTAGCATTGGCTTGGCTCTTCCCTTTGAGATTTAATAGTGCAGAATTTAAATTGCAGGAATTTAAATTGCAGTAAATAAAAACCTCCAATGGACGGCCCAACTTTGGCTTGGCCCTCTTTTTTGGGATTTAAGGTGCAGAAATTAAATTGCGGGTATTTGAATGACGGTAAGTAAAAACCTCCAATGGGCGGCCGAGTATTGGCTTGGCTCTTCCCTTTAGAGTTTAATGTGCATGAATTTAAATTGCAGGTATTTAAATGACTGTAAGTAAAAACCTCCAATGGGCGGCCTAGCATTAGCTTGGCTCTTCCCTTTGGGGTTTAATGGTGCAGGAATTAAATTACAGGAATTGAACAACCTCCAGTGGATGGACTTTGTCTTCTCCATTCTGGGGTTTAAATTCTTTAAAATAAAATACAACGAATTGATTTAACAATCGGGCCAACGTTCATCGACGGGTCGGTTGAGAATTTGATGGACATTTTGGGCTTGTCTGGGCCAACTTTGCACCTCTATGGTATTTACTGTTGACTTGAAATTTTCCTTTGTCTAACATAAAAATATGGGGAAATAGAGAGATGGAGAAAGTGTATACAATTTGTGCTAATTTGCGACTAAAACCACAAATAAATGAATAAATAAAAAACACTTAGCTCGAATTTGCTTGCTCGTTGACTATGATGAACTATTTATTTATGTTGATCGATGAAGGAATTTGTGATGATAACCCCTAGCTTTAAACTCCCATCATCTTCAAAATTCTCTCTATCTTTTGGTATTTTCTTTCTCTCAAAATTTTCTTCAATCTTCCAAAACCCTCTCAAACATCCAAAATCTTCTCTAAAAAAAAAATCCCCTCTCAAGCTCATTTTTTCCTCGTTTTATAACCTACTCATCTATCTCCCATTCTAATTTATTCACTAACTTTTCTTCATTTTCATCTTCCCTTCTCCATCTCTATCTCATATTCTAATCTCTCCATTAACTCTTCTTCATCTCCATCTTCCCTTCCCTATTCTTTTCTCCACTTATTCTTCTCCATCTTCCATTCTCTATTCTAATTTCTCCACTAACTTTTCTTTTTGTTATTTGCAAAGTAATCCCTCAAGAGTTAGGTGTTTGCACTATAATCCATGAATTTTAAGTATTTACAATTCAGTCCCTGAAAAAAAATATTTCTTTAGGTCCAAATCTCCTCACAAGTTTTGACACACCTCCCCTATATTTAGTCAAAATTCACCACATGTCAAATTTAAGCTCATTTCTTGCCACTGAAAATAATGCAGAATTTAATTAAATCCCTTTAGCAAAATTGAGTCATTATGGGTATAATTGGGCCAAAATGAAAATTTGAAATATTAGACAACGATGTCACAACTCCTAAAAGTGAAAAAATGAAAATAAATTGACTCAAATTGAATTTTTTAGGCCCGGTACGAGATTATGCTCACGAAGGAATACACGACCCGGAAATGGATTTTTTAAATTTGTGATGGCTAACATGAAAAGGGAGTTAAAATAAAAATATTGACTATTTTTATATATTTTGGTAGCCTCAAATGTTATTATTTATTAAATATTATCCTATTTCTAAAAAATATAAAAATATATAAAAAAAATTTTGAAAAATTAATTTCTATTAAAAAAAATGGTTTCCTAAGCTTGGCCAAGGCATCCAAAGTTGATTTTTCAATTTTCTCAATTTTCTTGATTTTGTTTTATGAATTTTCAAAATTAAAAATATTGAAAAATACTGAAAATATGAAAAATTATTTTTTGGTCAAAATTGGTTTTCTAGGCTTGGCCAAGGTCCCCAAAGTTGATTTTTCAATTTTATGAGTTTTTATGGATTTTTCAATTATTTTCAGGTGTCTACAGCTGCGCCTCTTTGAAAAGAAGCTCGGTAGAGGTTCATTTCAAAGACGAGATGACACCTGAATCCTAATCGATTCAACACAATGAAATAAAAAAGGAGTAGTGACATTTGATCTCTAATTGGCCTTTTTGCAAATTTCGATCCAAATATGGCTCGAAAAAGCTCCTATAAAGTAAGGGAGAGATAGAGAGGCTTGCGATTTGCCTGCTCGTTGCATGGCCGTTGCCTGACATGAATGCTTTACTGAAAGTGGAATGAGAACCTAAGGATTCGTTATAAGAAAACCTTATGGTTGTTGAACTTGAACCTGTATGGTAGATTCCTAAATAAAGGATTCTATTGATTAAAATTGGATTAAAATTTGACCTGTATGGTTGTTCACCCCATGGTATATTCATAATGAAAGGATTCTACTGATTAAAATTGGATTAAGATTTGACCGTATAGTGGGTCACCCCATGGAAATGGCTGTAAGAAGGACTTTGTGCCTATAGAAAGGACTTGGTGCCTGTAGAAAGGACTTTTGTGCCTATAAGAAGGACTTTTGTGCGTCTGTAGAAAAGACTTTGGGTGCATATAGAAAGGACTTGGTGCCTGTAAAAAGGACTTTTGTATGCTTGTAGAAAGGACTTGGGTACCTGTAAGAAGGACTTTTGTGTGCTTGTAGAAAGAACTTTGGGTGCTTGTAGAAAGGACTTGGTGTGTCCCTGTAGAAAGGACTTTGGATGCCTGTAAAAAGGACTTTAGATGCATGTAAGAATGACTTGGGTGCCTATAAAAAGGACTTTAGGTTGCATGTAAGAAGGACTTTGGTGCATGTAGAAAGGACTTTGTGTGCCTGTAAAAAGGAATTTAGTGCCTGTAGAAAGGACTTTGTGTACTTGTAAAAAGGACTTTCGGTGCCTGTAGAAAGGACTTTTGGTGCTTGTAAGAAGGATTTTAGTGCATGTAGAAAGGACTTTTGGTGCTTCTAGAAAGGACTTTATGTGCCCGTAGAAAGGATTTTGGTGCATGTAGAAAGGACTTTATGTGCCTGTAGAAAGAACTTTGTGTGCCTGTTAGAAAGGACTTTTGGTGCTTGTAAGAAGGACTTTGGTACCTGTAAGAAGGACTTTGGTACATGTAGAAAGGACTTGGTGCCTGTAAAAAAGACTTTGGTGTGCCTGTAGAAAGGACTTTGGTGCATGTAGAAAGGATTTTGTGTGCCTGTAAAAAGGATTTTTTGTTCCTGTAGAAAGGACTTTATGTGCCTGTGGAAAGGACTTTTGGGTTTCGAAGGGTGCCATTCTGAGATCTGGGAATAATAGTAATCTTACAGAAGCTCAAACCCATTTAACTTACCTTGAAGGGTGTCATTCTGGGATCTGGGAAGACCAGGAATCTTGCAGAAGCTCAAACCCACATTATCTTACCTTGAAGGGTGCCATTCTGGGATCTAGGGAGATCAGAAATCCTACAAAAGCTCAAACCCACATTATCTTACCTTGAAGGTGCCATTTTGGGATCTGGGGAGATCAGAAATCCTACAAAAGCTCAAACCCACATTATCTATTCTCCCGTCACTTTATATATCTAATTATCTCAAATTTTTGAGCTTCGAAAAGGACATGCTTCATTAAAGAAGGTAAATACCTGTATTTGCCGTAATTAATTCGATTGCCTTGACAATCATAAGAATTTGCTTTTAGAGTTCAGGTTGAAGATATACTTACCTTGAGATTTAGAAGAAACTCATGGTGATTTCTCGACAATTGGGCTTGTTCATTCAATAATCATCGAATGAATCTCGAGACCTCGGAAGGTGACTTGAACATCAGGAATGCGTTACCTGTCCGACAATGTCAGAGGCAACATGTGCGATCATTTTCATCAATGAGTTCATTGGTTCATGGAAAACTTGTTCGACTAAGTTTGCAACGATTAGAAATAGTTTGTGTAATAACTCATGATGCAATTAATTAAAATGTAGATCATCTAAAACTATTCTATCCAGTTTGCATTACCAATATTGTTCAAAGAGGTTATCATGGTATGAATACCTTAAATGTAATTTGGATGGGGAATTTCAGTCCAAAAGGGCTTTCTCTCACTCTCGAGAAAGGCTATTTATCTTGACTGCAGGATTAAAGAGAAATTACTCGATCTTACTAGCGTCACATTCAACAAGGGTTTGAGTAATCTCGCAATTGGTACAATCATGTCGATCTGGAGGTCTTGATTAGAACCGTAATATAAGCTGGGTCAAAGGCTTAACAAAGGGGACTCTTTTGAGTCAAGGCCTCTGACAGAAAAGTCTTCATCATTTGCTCCAACTTTACAAGTCAAGAACACTGCAAAAATGAAAGAGAAATAGCATTTCTTGTACTTTTTCGAGCGATGCTTAAAATCATTCAACTCTACGTTAATTCAAGTGCCTTAATCACAAAAACATTTCACAGGTTGTATCGTAGGTTGGGATTGGGGATCAAGGAAGTAAAAAGGCTTATTTTGGCCTAGAAAATATATGAGGTGAGTTTGACATTGGCGATTATCGCATCTTTATCACCAGTCTCGGCCCTTTGAATAGCCCTTCAAGAATACCACCGTTGTACGAGGATGGTGTCAATTTCTGTTGATACTGTCATTGCTCCCGAACGGTGTAAACTTCAATTGTGTATATTTTTGCAATCTGACTCTTTCAAAGAATTTCCTTTCGCAATCAAATCCCATTGGGGATTTACGGAAGGAGATAGTATGTTTTCCCTAAGTTTTCAAAGGCCTTCAAAAATGAATATTGATTTGAATTGGCATTGGCCTTGCTTTTGATTGGCACTTTGCTTTTCATGCCCAGGAACTGGCTTTTCTTCTTTTGGTCTCATTTTTTTCCTTTTGGTTATTTCTATTCTGTTTAGGAAAAGGATTTCTAAAATTGTGCTATATACACATGTATATCAAAGATGTAGTGCACTTGAAGAGTCAACTTGGGACTTCATGTAGACCCACTTCTTCTGAGTTCTTCTGTCTTAAGGTGGTGCAATCTTCATCTTGGAATTAGCGGTGATTACCAACGGGGTTTTAAGAAACGAGTATGTAGGATTAATTAGGCGACGCAAAGGATGAAAGTGTATTAGATAGAAAAATGAATGCTTTTCGTCATCCTAAGGCACTTGAACTACCGTGCGAGGTTGAAAGCAAAGAATCACTCGAAAATTGATGTTAGTCCGAGCAAGAAAATTTCTAACCATTTACCTCGTAATATTGCTGGGACTACCTTCATTTGGCCTCGATGTAGGGTGGTTCTTGACAGGGTTTACAAAATGAAATCATCGCTCAAAATGGGCTATCAATGGTCACCTGTAGTGTTTAGGATAGAGAAATGAATGATTCATTCCCTTTGGCTATCATATCTTTCACGAGAAAACCCATTGCCTTGAGGAATGCGAAAATTATTTAGCACACAACTCATTGTGAATATGGGACGTGTATGGAAATGGGGTGCCTTTCATCATCCTGTCATGCCCCATTGTACACATTTGATGCATCATATACAGTTTATGCCCCAAGCCAGAATTGGCAAAATTAAACATGCAGAATAGTCATACATGAATCATGGTAGTGCAAGCACGATATAGATGTATCAATTTTCAAGTGTCATGCATGTTTACGAAATGTGCAAGCATATCAAGAATGGGAAAATTTGGATTGCCCTTGGGCATATAAGCAGATTGAGCAATGCAGTTTTGAATTGCTGCTTGGGGTGTCTTCTTCGATAAGTTAAATGTTAGTATTAACATTTTTTGTCAAAAGAAAAGGAGACATGTTAGCCGATATTGGAGGGGATGAATTGGAAACGATACTGGTTTACCCTTTATCTTAAATGCCTTGCACGAGTCTCTTATCAACTTCATCGGATCGAATTTGTCTCCAGTTCTTGTCGAACACTTTATCATTAGGGCCGAGGTTGTAGCAAAGTATGGACCTTGATTTTTCTCGTTGAGTGTACTGATTTATTTCGCTTCAAATCACAGTTATTTCTCATGCTCTCAGGCCCATTAGACCGTAGGAGGCTCCCTTTTAAGGGTTAATCTTTGGATAATATGGTCTTGTCGTATTAGGCAAATCTACGCCATGATGCTCTCCAAGGTAATTTACAACCCCTGTTAAGATGGAATAAAGTAATTTAGAATTCGAGACGACCAAGGGTAAATTGAAACGATACAAAACTACCCATCTTGGAAGCCGCTCGCGTCTTTCGCTAGTATTTTTCTTTGTTTGAAGTCGTTCATTCGGTGATAATATTTGTAAATTAATTTACCAAGAGGACTTCCCATTCGAGTATGGCTGTGTTTCCGGGTTAGTTCGCAAATTCCTAAGAATAAAAAGGGTGCAATTTGGAATCGGAGTAATTAAGAGTAAATTGGAATGATACGAAACCACCCTTCAAGTTTACGCTGCTTTTACTCGCCATTAACTTTTCCGAGTTTGGTGCGATAATGGCTCCAAGCATTAAATATGGGGAAGGGAGATTACTACTTCTTGCTTTTACATTAATTCCGGACATCGATAAAAGTGGAAAACGAGCAAAGAAACAAAGCAGATGTATTCATCCAGGTTTGATCTTCTTTCCTTTGCAGGCTCTTCAGTGATTAGCTGGCTTCGTTTCGGATTAAGTACGCGTCAGCCATGTCGAAGGTCCCATGATCACTAATTTTGAAGTACCGACTCCGTATGCATATTAAAGCCTTGGTGCTTCATCAGCATCAAACTGGCTGATCATGGCGGCGATCTCGTCGTCGACGCTACTTGCTTGGTGGTGATGTATCCCCTCATCCTTAGAAGGCATCAATATTGGCTTCATAGGCTCGGTCTTTTCGCACCTCACCCCAACAGAACTTGACCCTGTAATGAACTGATCTAACTCACCTCTTAAACGAACGTTTTCGACCTTCAGATACCGTCTTTCGTCGAGGGTAAGGAGGCTACTCCAGTTGGGCATGTGGCGGAATAAAAAACTTCTTTATACATTTTGTTCTCCGCTCGGAGCTTTTCATTTTTAGCTCTTAAATATTTGACCTCATTGCGCTAATATCGAGTCTTCATTCGGGTCCGCTTGTTTTGAAACTAGAACTTGACTTGCGAAAATTCCAGTCCTAACTCTTGGCTCAGTTCCATTCTCTGCTTGCCGTTTGGCATAGGGCATATTCTGAAGAAATCCTCAAGCTTTTGTATTTGCTCTTCGGTATGGCAACGGTAACGTTTCCTTTGACCCTTATTATTGTTGTCCTTATCTTTACCAAGATATTGGACGTCGTCGACGGAAGGGCCGGGCTCCATGGTCTGAATCCCAAGCATGGCCTCGAACTCGTCCTCTCCGATATTCAGCAGGTAACGATAGCTCTCGAGATTATTGGGTTGAGACATCTTCGATTTGGTTAATGATTTCTCAAGGTCTATTACCTCTTCCTGTACTTTCACTCTCTCTGGAGTTTTTCTAAGCAACCATCTTTGAAGTTCTTTTCAGGACATGGACGAAGATTATCAGGAGAACGTCCCCTTTTAAAATTCGAGCGTGGATTTAGAAAACTGTATTGCTTCTCCCGAGTTTTTCTCGTATCTCTCACTCGGTTCGTCTTCTTCAATCTTTTTGTGGTAGAGGGCCCCTACTGTTATGTCCACCATCGATTTGCTGGCAAGTTGTCCGATAAAGACGAAAATTTCTTTGTCTCTCACTTAGCTCGTCTTTTCATTCATTCTTTCTTTTTTTCAAAGTGGTGGCGTCCCGTCCAACTTTTCGCAGAAACGTCGGATTCTCTTGGCTCAAGATTGCAGACTGCCCGGGATTCGAGTCGATGAAGATAATACTGAAAAGGGATGGCAGATAGGACAATCTGGCCGATAGAGACTACCCTTGTGAATTCAATATTTAACTTGAAACAGATTATCACATTTGCATTCCAATCATCTGCTTCACCTCTATCATCTTCTCTTCGTATTCCGCTCGTCAGATTCTCTCATCTATCCTTTTAACAATAATGGCCAATCTTCCCACACACACCTTCCCGGCTGAAGTTATGTTCAGATGGGAGAGATTTTACCATCTTCTTAGCCGAAGCTATATTTACATAGCCTATCATCCAAGTGTCGAAGCTGAGATTCTCGGTCTGTTCAGGGAGATAAATGCTTCTTTAGTCGAATGCACCAATTTAGAGAAAGAATACAGGGCGTTCTCATATGTCTTCATCAATTTTCTGGAGGCTTGCCGAAATACCCAAGAGACGGTCACCTTAGCTTGCGTCGTGAAGGCCCGCTACTAGGATCGATCTGAGTGCCTGGAGTTTGCAGAATGGTCGGTTGCTCGATACAAGAAGGCCGCCAAGTCTGCTGATGAGCGGGTCTCGCTGTTGGTTCACGAGAGAGAAGCTGGTGGAGCACTTAGCTTTAAATCAGACTTACTTTGAGCATAACCCGAGGGATGTTATGATGAAGTTTAGATGTGAGTGGCTGGATGAGAGGCTTGATGATCTGACGGCGGACATAGCTTTCGAGAGAGACCTGATCGACAATCTGAAACTCGCCGTTGAACTCCATGAGATTAATACAGTCATGTACAATGAGAAATGTACTCGCCTGTTCTTCAAGCTTGCAGATCTCGAATCCCAGGTCGCTCAATGTAAGCATAGCATCAACTTCATGGAGAGTCAATTGAACTCTTTTGTGATACTTATCAGGGCTCAATTTGGCTTTACTTTTCCTCCCCAGTAAGCGGTTGTAATATTCCTTGGTGAATGGAATGAAAGAAAAGCTTCACATGTTTGTGCTTTTATTTTTTGCCATCTTTTCTCCCGTATAGCATGATAGAACGATCTGAAGTACTGAAGACGTTGTGGCTTAATGTTCTTCTCGATAATCTAGTTAGCCGCTGTAGACGATGATATTAAGAACATCAAAGACACTTTCGACAGCAGACCCCACTAGCCGCCTCGGGCCCGGTGAGTTAGTCACGTGAATTATTGCAAATACGACCACTCGATTAGTGCGCCAATAAATAAACTAAGCCACCTATTGCGCGCCCCACTTTACTTATGCCTATCTCTTTCGGCACCCACTTGTGTGTGTTGATTGTCTGTAGCGTCGGGAGGAACATCTGTTAGTCATGCTTAATAATAATTCTCCGTTTCTCCACGTGGTTCAAACCCGAAAAATTTTAAAAGGCAGGGCTTTGATGGATTTAACTAGAAAGACGTTGTAGGGTTGGATCAATGTATTTGCTACATAGATTTTGATTACAAAATCTATACTTTTCAAAAATACAGGAACCTCCAAATACATTAAAAATGCCCCCACTCTTGATCCGGATAGATTCATTACCCCCATCAAAATACATGCCCCATACATGCTGATTGATTGACATAATTCTGTCTCCGGGACTTTTTCACTTGCCCCCAGGGTAATTGACTAAGGGATCGGCAATTTCCATTCTTTTGTATTATACAAAATCATTTCTGGCATATTGTCGAACCCAATTTTACTCCCGTCTTGGGTACCTATAATTCTCTGCAAAAGTAGAGAAAATAATGAGTATATGATTCAAGAGAAGTCGGTCCATGACACATAGATTTGTCCGATTTTATTTTTCAATTTTATGAGAAATTAGAGAAAATTTTCTTTAAAAAACATTGGGTGAATTTCTTCAGAAAGAATTTTCTTACAGATTTTATAGCTTGAAAAATGTAGTAAAATCTCCCGAAGTTTACCAAATTTTCTGAAGGAATTTTCTTCTTTTATCGAAATGAATTTTCAGGGGTAAATTTGTCAAGAAAATCTTATGTTCATTGAAGCCTTAATGAAAACTATGATGAAATCTTTCATTGGTAAACAAAATTCCCCTAAGGGATTTCTCCACATTTATTTTTTAAAAATGGGACACCAATTTGATTTTTATCTTCTTTTGAAAAAATTTGACCATGATGTTAAGTTCAAAATTTAACCGACACCTAACATAGATCGACTAAAAATAAATACAAAATGAAATTAGAAAACTTACTTTTATCGTGAAAAATACCATGTAGGTCACATAGACATGCACGTGAATCGTGAGTTTAAATCTTAGTCTATCTACTCTAAAGGCTTATAAATTGAAGCGAAAGACTTACAGCAATGCGACAATCTCGCGCATATAATCAGGGTTAGCCGTGATCCCACGACATAACCAGGATTAGCCGGGCCTTTCCACTTCAGCTGCTCGAGCTAAAAATTAAAACCACTGCTTGGGTAATCTTACCAAGCCTAACACCTAACTTTTAAAACTCATTTTTGGAAAGAGGTTCGAGATTGAATCTGAACTAACTTTCGACGTAATCTTACGCCGAATGCTAGAACCAAATCACAATACCATCCTAAAACTAGTGGCCTAGGTCTGGCCACGAGACGTATGTGATCTAGTGCTAAAACAATTAAACATGCACAACAATTAAATGCATACACCGCTTCAATATTTCAAAAATTAAATAATAATTCTCACACACCAAACCTCCAAAACGAAGGGTTAGCAAAACATTCCACCCCTTATAACTCCCTTCTTGTAAGACCATTTAACATCTAAAGAATGAGTTCCAAGCAATTGTCAAATCAAATAAATTTTCATGAAATTTTTCAGGCCTAACTCCACTTGGTTCTTAAATTTTTTCTAAAATTAAGAACAAGTCCCCAGTGAAGTCGTCAGTCTGTCACGACCCGAAAAATATTTTTTTTTGATCGGGTGAACGAATTATTAGGCTAACTAGATGGATTAACCTAATACGGACCCTTCCAAATCCTACTGAATCACAACTTTGGTTTTTTGTTCAAATATTTTTAAAATTTGGAGTCGACACTAATCATTTTTGGTAGGTTGATTAGAAACCTAAGTAAATTAGTGGGAGGACTAAATTACTTCTACAAATCAGAGATTATGAGTTCGGGGTATTGGTTACATCAGTTAATTAAAACTAATGCCCTTTCAGTACCTTAATTTCATGGATAACCTAATTTGGCAACTCAGGCTTGATTTACTCCTAAGGCTCAAGTGGAGTATTCTCTTTTTGTATTTTCACTTTTTTAAATGGAATGTACGTGAGTGACATTTTTTTTTTACATTTTCAAAATATTAAATATTTCCCTAAATCCGAAAGAGGGAGTGAGTTAACGACTTCTGTGCAGTGCTGCAACCTACTCATCTTGGGATCTAATGATTCAAAAATTAAATTACAGGAAGTAAATGATAATAAATAAACACCATCAATGGATGGCCCAGCCTTGGCTTGGCCCTCTCTTTTGGGGTTTAATGGTACAAGAATTAAATTACAGGAATTTAAATGACGGTAAGTAAAACTTTCCATGGGCGGCTTAACATTGGCTTGGCTCTTCCCTTTGGGGTTTAATAGTGCAGGAATTAAATTACATGAATTTAAATGATAGTAAGTAAAATCTCCAATGGGCGGCCTAGTATTAACTTGGCTCTTCCCTTTGGGGTTTGATGGTATAGGAATTAAATTGCAGGAATTTAAATGATGGCAAGTAAAACCTCCAATGGGCGGCCTAGCATTTGGCTTGGCTTTTCCTTTTGGGATTTAATAGTGCAGAATTTAAATTACAGTAAATAAAGACCTCCAATGAACGCCCACCTTTGGCTTGGGCCTCTCTTTTGGGGTTTAAGGTGCAGGAATTAAATTGCAGGTATTTAAATGACGGTAAGTAAAAACCTCCAATGGGCGGCCGAGCATTGGCTTGGCTCTTTCCTTTGGGGTTTAATGTGCATGAATTTAAATTACAAGTATTTAAATGACTATGAGTAAAAACTTCCAATGGGCGATTTAGCATTAACTTGGCTCTTCCCTTCGGGGTTTAATGGTGCAGGAATTAAATTGCAAGAATTAAACGACCTCCAGTGGATGGACTTTGTCCTCTCCATTCTGGGGTTTAAATTCTTTAAAATAAAATACAACGAATTGATTCAACAATTCGGGCCAACGTTCATCGACGGGTCGGTTGAGAATTTGATGGACATTTTGGTCTTGTCTGGGCCAACTTTGCACCTCCATGGTATTTACTATTGACTTGAAATTTTCCTTTACCTGACATAAAAATATGGGGAAATAGAGAGATGGAGAAAGTGTATACAATTTTGTGCTAATTTGCGACTAAAACCACAAATAAATGAATAAATAAAAAGCACTTAGCTCGAATTTGCTTGCTCGTTGACGAGGATGAACTCTTGATTTATGTTGATCGATGAAGGAATTTATGATGATAACCCCTAGCTTTAAACTCCCATTATTTTCAAAATTCTCTCTCTCTCTCTCTCTCTCTCTCTCTCTCTCTCTTATGGTATGTTTTTTTTTTTCTCAAATTTTTCTTCAATCTCCCAAAACCATCTCAAACATTCAAAATCTTCTCTCCCTAAAAAAATCCCCTCTCAAGCTCACTTATTCCTCATTTTATAACCCACTTATCTATCTTCTATTCTAATTTCTCTACTAACTCTATCTCTCATTCTAATTTATCCACTAATTCTTTTTCATTTTCATCTTCCCTTCTCCATCTCTATCTCACATTCTAATCTCTCTAGTAACTCTTCTTCATCTTCATCTTCCATTCTCCATATTTATCTCAAATTCTAATTTTTCCACTGACTCTTCTTTATCTCCATCTTCCCTTCTCTATTCTTATCTTATTTTTTCCATCCATTCTTCTCCATCTTCTCTTCTCTATTCTAATTTCTCCAATAACTCTTCTTTTTTCTATTTGCAAAATAATCCATCAAGAGTTAAGTACTTGCACTATAGTTTCTGAATTTTAAGTATTTACAATTCAATCCCTAAAAAAAATATTTCTTTAGGTCCAAATCTCCTCACAATTTTTGACACACCTCTCCTATACTTAGTCAAAATTCATCGCATGTCAAATTTAAGCTCATTTCTTGCCGCTGAAAATAATGTAGAATTTAATTAAAGCTCTTTTGTAAAATTGAGTCATTCTGGATATAATTGGGCCAAAATGAAAATTTGAAATATTAGAGAATGATGTCACAACTCCTAAAAGTGAAAAAAATGAAAATAAATTGACTCAAATTGAATTTTTTAGGCCCGGTTCGAGATTACGCTCGTGAAGGAATACACGACCCCGAATTGGATTTTTTAAATTTGTGATGGCCAACATGAAAAGGGAGTTAAAATAAAAATATTGACTATTTTTATGTATTTTGGTGGCCTCAAATGCTATTATTTAATAAATATTCTCCTAATTTCTAAAAAATATATATAATATATAAAAAAAAGTGAAAAATTATTTTTTATTCAAAAATGGTTTCCTAAGCTTGGCCAAGGCCTCCAAAGTTGATTTTTGTAATTTTCTCATTTTTCTTATTTGTTTTTATGAATTTTCGAAATTAAAAATATCGAAAAATACTGAAAATATGAAAAATTATTTTTTGGTCGAAATTGGTTCCCTAGGCTTGGCTAAGGTCCCCAAAGTTGATTTTTTAATTTTATGAATTTTTATGGATTTTTTTTATTAATTTTAAAAGAGAAAAGATGATTAAAAATCAGGTGTCAACAATGTTATAATTGAACGAAATGCGTACAAAAATTGATAAATGATCCTTTTCACTCTTACTTATACTTAGGTTATTTTTTTTGTAGTTTCTTAGTACAAAAAAGAGAAATATGAACTCATTAACACAATAATTCATTAGCTATCTACTAAATAAACTGCTTCCCTTGGAAGATTTCTATTTTTTCGGTTGAAATTTCCTTTGGAAGATGAGGACACCGATTTTGTTTCAAATGGAGAAGAAAAGGAAAATATCAAAAAGAAGAAGGAAAAAAGCAAGAAATAATATTAAATTAACATTGAGCCCCACATTTAACCTTAACGAATGTTGTTTGAGAGGAGTATGGGTAGTTTCGTCCCTAGTAAAATTGAAAAAAAAAAAGAATAAAAGGGAATAAATAATCTTAAGTTAATAGCGAAACCCGCAAGAGTTAATGTAGTAAAATTAAGGTGATATGGATTGAAAATAGCTCCAGCCTTTTCTTTATCATGTAGACATTATATCGGAGGATGAGAAAAATTGGGCCTGTCAAAACGAGAACGTTTACTTAGGTGATGGTGAAAGTGAAACGATGTCTCCGTTGCATGATGAAATGGTGAGGCCTGCGGCGAACCATTTTGTTCCAAAAGGTGCAACGTGCGGCAGACGGTTTGCTGGTGAATTTCTTTGGGGAGGTGCGGCGTTTCAATTTATATTTAAAGAGTTAGGGCTCTTCAATATCAACACACTTGTTCACGGGAAAAGTGTTCAAAAAGTCCTAAACCTTTTACGTTTATTCCAGTTCAATCATAAACCTTTCAATTGTGCCAATTTAATCCTAAACATTTTGATGTCTTCGTTGCATAATGAAATGGTGCGGCGAACCATTTTGTTCCAAGAGGTACAACGCACAGGAGACGTTTTACTTGTGAATTTATTTGGGGAGATGCGACGTTTCAATTTATATTTAAAGAGTTAGGGCTCTTCAAAATTAGCACACTTGTTCATGGGGAAAAGTGTTAAAAAAAGTCTTGAACTTTTTGTGTTTCTTCCGGTTCAATCCTAAACCTTTTATTTATGTCAATTTGGTCTTAATTCTTTTGCATGTGTGCTAATTGAATCCATCTGATTAATTTTAGTTGAGAATCGCTCACGTGGATAATTTTAAATATTTTTTTTATTTTCTTTTTCTTTTTTTTGAACAGAGCGCCAATGAACCTCCCAAACACTCGGCGAGAGCGACGTGGCCTAAATTGGGTGAGGGCATTGCAGCACTTGCTTTGGTCGGCAAGAGTTGTCGACCCTTTGCCCAAAGACAAAACAAAGTTAAAAAAAAAACCAAAAAATTAGTAAAACAACCAAAACATGTATATATTAACGTCAGTGTCAATCATGTTATGTAAGATGATCGGCATTCATATTAGCAATTTTCAGTTAAACTTAGCTAGATCAACTAAATTGGCATTAATGCAAAATGTTTTTGACTAAATTAGCATAATTAACAGGTTTATGACTGAACTGGGACAAATATAAAAAATTTATAACTTTTTGAATACTTTTTCCCTCGTTCGCTTTGTTAGGTCTTAAAAAAGATCAAAGGAAGGCTGAAAATGATAATAACAAATCAATATCTTCTACTTTCTTCTGCTTCTCTACCGCACTGTAAGATTGGCGGTTTGAGTTCATGATTGAAGACCACTTTGAAATGCATCAATATTGTGTTCTTATAGAGGCAATGTATGCTAAAGTTCGTATTTCCGTAAGGGTCGGTTGCACCAAGAAAGCTTGCTTTCAGGAGGCACCTTGCTCCAATCTATATTTCTTTATTTATTTTTTCTTTCGACTTGATTTTCTCCATTTCCTATTTTAATTTTCGATGCACATTTTGATTTTGTGATATTATCTAACAAGTTTGAGGTGTGGCCTAAGCCTTGTCGAGATAGAACGGGGCAAATTTAAATGACTCATTGGTCCTCCTGTCATTCCTCATTATAAATCTCTACTGAAAATTACGTTTATAGAATGTTGCAAGTTACTATTAAAAAAATCTATCAACATATTACATTCATATTAATTCAGTCATAAATATTTTCACATTAATATTAATTCAGTCCATCCGATCAAATTTGACTAGAAATTGCTGACGGAACATTAACCATCTTATATGGCACGACCATCACTAATATGAACATTTTTAAAATATATATTTTTAAAATTTTTCCAATCTTTTTTGCTTCCCTTTTCTTTTTTGCTAGTGACAGGCAAGTGTGAATCCTGACGTGGCCCCATCAACCCTTGCCTAGGCTAGGGCGTCCTTATTATGCGAGGCTCAAGCCAGGCAAGGTTTAGGGAGACTTGCTTAGGGCAAGGTTCAAAATCACATCACCAAACCTTACTCGGTCCAAGGTGAGGTTCGCTGAGCCTCGCCCTCGCCCAAGCAACATTCAGGAAGGCCAACCCTTGCCTAGCGAGATGGCTCTAGCTTGGGTGAGGGTTGGCCTCTCCGACCATTGACAAAAAGAAAAGTGAAAGAAAAACAAAAATGAAAGAAAATTTATTAAAAAATATTTAAAATGTTCATGCCATTATCGTCCATGCCACGTTAGACAGCTAACATCCACGTTAATGAATTGAATTGGTACCATAGTATATTAAATGGTTTCAATGGAAAAACTTAGGACTAGATTGGTTTTGAAAATCATAGGCTCCATGGAACACCATAAGTTTCTATTGTTCTTGAACATTTTCAAACCAAAAAATTGCTTCAGGTGTCTAATATACAATAAAAAAAAAGTTAAGGCCATGAAAAATTCTAAACTGATACACATGTAATAATTTTATCTAAAATTATTTTCTTTGACCACAAAAAATCTTAAATTAATATAATTGTGCAAATTTACCATTCGTTAGTATTTGTTGAATTAGATTAATACCATGAATAACCCTAAATTAGTACAACCATTATCTATAGCGTGTCATCCATCACATCAATTTGAAAATAAAATTTAACGAAAATTAATGGTGGATGAATTTATCATAGGTGTACCAATTTGAGATTTTTAGTGGTAAAAAAATTACTTTGATGTAAATTTAGAATAAGTGTACCGGTTTGAAATTTTTAGTGGTAAAAAAATTAGTTTTAGATAAATTTATCACAGGTATACCGGTAGGAGATATTTTGTGGTTTAGTCAAAAAATTAGTTTAAAGTAAATTTATCACAAATGTATCGGTACGAAATATTTTGTGGTATGGTCAAAAAATTAGTTTAAAGTAAATTTATTACAAATGTACTAGTTTAGAGTTTTTCTTGATATTAACTCTTAAAAAAGGTCTTCATTTTTAATAGAAAGAAGAATAATTTCCAATTAATGACAAATCCTTTAAAACAACTCTTTGATATTCTTTTGATTTTCCGACAATAATGTCTACGATGCAAATGCTTACCCCTGCCAAGCATGTCTACTCTTAGCCGCGCTCTGGAGGTGCTAAAAGCGGCACTAGGCTCTTTCATTATTGGAAGCTGTTGAAGCATTATCATGTCCAATCTTCTATAAATTATTCAACTCCTCTCATCTCCCCACAAAAAGAAAAAAAAATCTTAATTTTAAGCCTAATTCACATCTATTCCGAACTTTTTTTTAATCTAAAAAAACCTCAGTTTTTAGTTCGGTCTAGAAAATCTACCTTAAACTGCTCCCCTTAGACCTTTCTCCAAAAGTCGTTGTCTCTAATTTCCCAAGTTTTTTTGTAAAAAAAAAAAACGATTTCGTTGTGGATATAATTTTCTATGTCACCTTCTTGACGTAGATTTGTTACCGATGTGAAAAATACCATACCAAATAACTAATTGCCATCTTCGGACGGAGAGTTATCGGAGATAGATTCAAGACTTGATAAAAGTCGGTAGCTCTTTTTTAGACAAAAGAAAAGAGTCCGTGACAGATTTGAGGCTGGACCTAAAGTAAATTTTTTTTTTCAAGACAAGAAAAAGTTCGGAGCTAGAATTGACATCGAAACTAAAGTTTTGGATGTTTTTAAGGTAAAAATAAAGTTCAGCATAGGGACGATAAAGAGAGGCTAGAGAATTTGGTAACTTTGTGTGGTCCTACCCAAAATGGAGAAGAGATTCACTCGCAGACCAAAACGAAAGCGACAAACCCCCACCTCAACTGTCGATTCTCAATTTCTTGCTAGTCACTCGTCCATATGAAAACAAAACCATAATAATTTAAGGTTAGGTGGCGTAACTGGCAAACGAGCAAATCTTGTTGACGCTTCTTCACCGGTATATTATCTTGACAGATGTCTTCAAGGGCATTGGAGAAATTGACAGGGAAATTAAAAAAAAAATGAGGAAAAGTCATCCAGAATCTGACATATTAGAGTACCCTTTACTTACTCTTTCTGTTCTTAATGAAAAAAAAAATTATGATTTTGGATTATTACGAGAAAACTCCAAATTGATATATCTACGAGAAATTTATCCATAAACTTATAAATCTCAAATTGATACACCGGTGAAAAATTCATCGAAGATTTGGTTAATACTACTAGGGGTGAGCATAGGCCGGGTAAGTTGGGTCTAGGTCTAGACCCTAAATCCTATCCTATTATAACCGAATCTCAATTTTTGGAACCGAGACCCCACCTTATTTATCCTGAAACCTGTTTTAGAACCGACCCAGTTTTACGGTCCGGTTCCAGAGTCTACTCGGTTTCTCTGTTTTTCAGTCATCCCCAAAAGAAAACAAAGCCAACGGTTCTAGAATCTACCAAGTTTCTCTATTTTTCAGTCATCACCAAAAGAAAACAAAACTAACGGTATAAAAAATATACTCACTTCAGTTAGGCTGCGAGTGCGTGAGGCAAAGCTGTAGCGAAGACTTAGTCACTTAACTTAGGTTTTTTTTTTTTAACAGCATGTAAAACCTGTTCTATAAATCAATCCGAGTGGGTTTTTACCTAGACCCGATTTCCAGAGCGGTTCTAACCGGTTCTCAAAAATTGGAACTAATTCCCAGACTGGTTTGAACGAAAACCAGTTCCCGACCCTATTTTTCGGGTGGTTAGTTCTGGGTACCGGGTAAACCCAATTTGGTTGCACACCCCTAAATACTACAAAAGAAATCCTTAATCAATACACATGTGATAAACGGATCGTAAAAATCCAAACTGGAGATACGTGTTATCTAACTCAGTTAGTTGATGATAAAATTTAATGAAAAGTAACGGTAGGTAAATTTATCAAAAGTGTACTAATTTGAGAAATTTAAAATAAATTTATCACATATTTATTAGTTTTTTTCATGGTACTAACCACTCATTCTATAAACATCGGAAACATGATACCGTTGGCTAGCCAAATTTGAGCTCTCCATACCGCGGTTTTTTTTTTTTTAACGAAGTTCGTGGACTTATTACTATTATTTTTTTTATAACTTAGTTCATGGCTTTTTTGTTAAAATGGAAATCATTTATAACTTGGATTAAAAAAAAAAGTTAGGCATGGTTTTGATAAATGGGAAGCGAGAAAACTGTTTAACAGTCTAGCTTAAAACTGCTATTGAATACTGTCTTGGCTCCATACTTCCTTCTTGTTCTGGTTTCTACATCCACCATCTTCACATTTCTCACACATTCGACTGTTCTTCAGGTGCATTCGCGTCCTCGTCTTCAGCTGCTCGGTTTCTCGAGTAAAGGAGCGTTCGCGTCCTCCAAGAAGAAAAATGGCCGAAAAATCTGAAGAGCCAACACCACCATCACCACACCCACCAAAGGATCAACTGCCCGATGTTTCATACTGCATCACAAGTCCTCCTCCATGGCGTGAGTAGCTCTTTCCTTCACTGATTATGCTGTTGCTCTTCCATTTGTTCCTGGAGCTCATTTTCAAGCTCACTATTCCAGGCCAGCTGTGACAGTTTTCCATGAGTATGGTTCAGGTGATTCCATGCGATGCATCAGAATGAGTTCTTTTTATGTGTTTATACTTATGTTGTGTTACTTCGCACACGATTTCCTGCTTCTACAAACCCGTGAGCTGAGATCACAAAACTTTTATATGTGATTGGTAATTTCTCACGGGTGGATGGTAATTTTTTCGAATGTGTTGGTAATTTCACACGTGTTCGTAGATTATGAGTTTGTCGGATTATCCAGTCTATGGCCGAGCCAAGTGAGTCAGTCTTATTGGAAGGAAGCCCCTGTTTCTCCAGTCATTTCTTCATAGTTAGGCAGGAAAACCGATTATTCTGTTGATGAATTTGTGGTGTTATGGAAGTCTGATTTGCGGAAGTGCATCCCTCCTACTTTGCTGTTATTTGTGTACTGCCATTCTCATCTGTTGTAATGGTGTTTAATGTCTCTTCTTTTGTTAACATTTAGTACCAACTTTGTATACCTTGAACTCAGTTCTAGAAGAGGCGCTGAGTTAATTGCATAAATGGTTTGGGATATATGCAGCTGAAGCTATTCTCCTTGGCTTCCAACATTTTCTTGTTATGCTGGGTACAACTGTGCTCATACCGACTGCTCTTGTCCCGCAAATGGGAGGTAGAAATGTAAGTAGTTGCACCATTTGGAAGCATAATGGGCTAAAATTTGCCATTTCGTCTCAAGATAATCCTTGAATATGTGATCGATCTCACTATTTAATAGGAGGAGAAGGCGGAGGTGATCCAGACACTACTTTTCGTGGCTGGTATAAACACATTGCAGCAATCTTTGTTTGGGACTCGATTGCCTGCTGTGATTGGAGGGTCTTATACATTTGTTCCAACTACAATCTCCATTATCCTCGCTGGTCGATTCAGTGATGATTCAGACCCTGTTGATGTATTGCCATCTGAACATATCTTATTTTGTTTTGGTGCTTATGCTTTGAGTTGCTTATCATTTCAGTGCACCGGTCAGCATTATCATTCGATTTTTCTTTGATATGACAATGTGATCATGTTAATGATGTATTCAGAGATTCAAGAGGATTATGAGGGCAATCCAGGGATCCCTCATTGTTGCTTCCATTCTTCAGATTGTCCTAGGATTCAGTGGCCTATGGCGGAATGTTGCAAGGTACGCTCTCTCCCTCTCTCTGAGCTACAAAATCTCATGCAGTTCTAGCACCATAATTCGAGTGGAAGTGATCTCTGCTGTAGTCTATCTGAGTGAAGGTGATTTGTGAAGTGCCTTCGCTGCTGCATTAGTTTGCACGATCAGGCATAGTAATTGGAGGACCATGAGTACCTGCCCATTGTAGTCTAGAAAACAACTTGATCTTCATTTTTCAGGTTCTTGACTCCACTTTCAGCTGTCCCATTGGTGGCTCTAGTAGGGTTTGGGCTATATGAGTTGGGTTTTCCTGGGGTACGTATTCTTTCTTGCTACGCGAATCGTGCATGCCTATAGACAGTATATTCTTCACATGGTCATTCATTAGCTTTGTATTTTCAGGTCGCCAAGTGCGTGGAGATTGGGCTTCCAGAGCTCATACTTTTAGTATTCATTTCCCAGGTTTGTCCTTTGAAAAACATTTTCGAATGCTCCTGCCAAGATTCATACCTTTCAATTTCCAATAGTTCTTTACAATTTCATCGTTATATGAGTCGAGAGAGCAATCTTCACAGAGTTGAAGGCGTGTTGTAAATTTTTTCTCTGCAGTATATGCCTCAGGTTATAAACTCAGGAAGACAAGTTTTCCATCGATTTTCTGTCATATTCTCGGTGGTAGTTGTGTGGATCTATGCTCATCTACTAACTGTTGGTGGGGCTTATAATGATGCTGCACCAAAGACGCAATTAAGCTGCCGCACAGATCGTTCTGGACTCATAGAGGCTGCTCCATGGTCACTTTTCTCTCGTCTTTTCATTTTACCAAGCCCACTGTAGACGTATCACTAATGAAATTGCTGACATTGACAAGTTGGGAGAACCTTGAGATGCTGTAAACTATTTCATTCCTAGTTATTGATAATCATCTTGGTTCAACAATAAGAGATTTGGGAGGACTTCATCTGTTGTGGACATGCTATGGTATCAAGTTCAACTCATGAAAATTATCTTTGACAGATAATATTGGTGTAACATTAAGAACTTGACTGACATTTTTTTTTTTGAAACATTCTTTTTTTTTCTTTTGCCACTCACCTAAATATGGGCATTGCTACAGAAGTTCGAAAAGAAAATAGGACGTGGTAAAAGATTCATTATCTCTTTCTATTTCAAGTTTACTATCCTGACTGAAATTTGGGCTGGTAGGATAAGAGTTCCATATCCTTTTCAATGGGGAGCACCTTCCTTCGATGCTGGCGAAGGCTTCGCAATGATGATGGCTTCTTTTGTTGCGCTCGTGGAGGTACGTCTTTTGACTGTTGGTTTCTCTTGAGTGTAAACGTTTCAATTGTTGTGATAAGTTAGAGAAATATATGCATGGCTCTGCACAGTCTACTGGCGCATTCGTGGCAGTTTCAAGATATGCAAGTGCGACTCCTTTACCCCCGTCCATTCTCAGCCGTGGCGTTGGCTGGCAGGTATCGAATTGCTCCATAAACATGGATTTGCAAATGCATAGTTTAGAATCCTCAAGGACTGCAGATGATCACTTTATTGCATTGTTGTGCGTCCGATTTCCTTATTGTACTTTGAGTTCTTTCTGCATGTACTCATGTGAAATTTACAGAATTTGATAATTTGGAATAGGGACATTTCAAGTTTCTGCATCTGATCTCGGGATAGGGACATGTTACCTCAAAGGCTCATCTTTACCGCACAATGCTGGATTTTCAAGAGAATGAAGTCTCCAATCTTTTTGCCATTTGGGATCTGTACAACACCTCTGTGCAGATCCAAGACTCTGACCTGCAAAAAAAGAAGAAATAGGAAGACTACACCAAGCTTATATGAGAATAAGAATTTTATCTAATCCTGTTGTCCTGGAATCCAGTGGGAACTATAAATTTTTGCATGGAGAATGCTAACCTTTAGCCGTCTAAATGGAAACTCCTAGATCAACGAAAACGAAAGATTATCCAAAGTAGAGTAGTAAGATTGAAAATATGTGGACATCTGAAAGAATGAAGGCAAAAGCTTCAAAACATGAAAGAACATACGCGGTCCTTTTCCTCTCTATATGGAAACTCCTAGATCAACGAAAACGAAAGATTATCCAAAGTAAAGTAGTAAGATTGAAAATATGCGGACATCTGAAAGAACGAAGGCAAACGCTGCAAAAACATGAAAGAACATACGCAGTCCTTTCCCCCTCTATATGGCATCGTCTTGTTCTCATATCTGTTGTCCCTAAATTCAGCTGAATTCCTCGGAACTATCTGGGTGTTTTCCTTTTTATTCTTGGCATGAACAATCCTCACAAAGGTAATTACGCATCAAGTTTCCTCGCCAACTAATCGCAGCATGGGAATTCGTTTTTGCTTTCGAGGATATTTTTTTGGGTTGAATGTGCATTTCGATGACTACTTTATTCTGGCATTTTTATATGCTATTTTTCATATCCTTTCCAGGGCTTTGGCATCCTGTTATCTGGCGTGTTTGGGACAGTAAATGGTTCCTCTGTATCAGTGTAAGAACTTCACAGTGAGAAACATTTCTCTATGCATACAAATAAGACGAGGAAGAGAACATAACACGACACTCTTCTGCTTAATTTAGAGAAAATGCCGGCCTCTTGGCTGTAACACGCGTCGGCAGTAGAAGGGTTGTGCAGATAGCGGCAGGATTTATGATCTTCTTCTCTGTTCTGGGTATGTTACTTGTTGGACAAAGCAAAGCAAAGCAAGTCTTTTCCTTTAATAGGAACTTATCCTATTTATCAAACAACTACATTTCATGTTTGCGCAGGAAAATTTGGAGCAGTTTTTGCTTCCATCCCCGCACCCATTGTTGCTGCTCTTTATTGTCTTTTCTTTGCTTACGTGGGTGAGTTTTTCAGTTCCACGATATGGCAAGCATGTAATCTCTTATGTCAGTTGATCAGTCTTTTTTTTTGTTTCAACCATCTGCTGTGAATGTGCAGGGTCTGTCGGCCTGACCTTCCTTCAGTTTTGCAATCTAAATAGCTTTCGGACCAAGTTCATATTAGGTTCCTCTGTCTTCATTGGATTGTCCGTGCCGCAGTACTTCAACGAATACACTGCAATCAATGGTTATGGTCCAGTTCACACTCGGGCAAGATGGGTATGCACAAACTCCTTTTTTACATGTTTCTCTACGTTATGTATAATCATGCATGTGGGTTTCAAACTGTCGGCCTTTATTCGTAGATGACAACTCTTTTGACTAAAGTTCTGTTGTTTTCTCAACTTTACAAGTTCAATGACATGATCAACGTTTCCATGTCTTCGGAACCATTTATCGCGGGCTGTTTGGCATATTTCCTGGATAATACGTTGTATAAGGATGGTGCAATCAAAAAAGACAGGGGCAAGGAGTGGTGGGACAAGTTCAAGTCATACGAAGGCGATGCAAGAAGTGAAGAATTCTACTCACTGCCCTTCAACCTAAACGAGTATTTCCCATCCGTGTAACTCACATCACTCTGGTTGACCATATGCTGTATCATCGATCTGCACTTAGCCAACTGATTTCTAGTGTGTATCATGATTCGGGCCTTTTTGCTTACAAGAAGTAAGAATCACTCTCTCCCTCTTCTGTTATAGACTAAATGATGAATATTCAGCAGTAAAGGTCTACTGGAAAAGCAATAAAGCTATTCTCTTCTCTCCCATGAGGTCTGATGTTCCACTACATTTCATTTTCTGCGTCTTTGTACGCAGAATTACTTCTCATCGGGTCGATCACAAGTTTGACATTGTGCAGGACAAAACTGTTACGAAACTGATGGAGAAGAGTTTGTCTAAGACATGCAAAGGCATAAGTAGACTAACCTGTGAACTAGTCACATTTGATCAGAATCTATCGCATGCAACTCTCTACATTTTGATCAGATCAGATCATGTCCATAACTGCATGAAAACTGCAGAGCAAGAATGGAAAATGGAAAGCGAAAATAACAAACCGGATAAGTCTGTGTTGGCCTCAGGGAATTGGTTTCATGCCTGGAGAAAGCGAAACTGCTTCACACTACAATAGTACACAAACCTCAAACTTATAATATAAGAATCACAGTACTGTCTCCCTAATCGCTGTCTTTTCCAAACCCCACTGACCTTGCCCAAATTCTCAAACCAAAAAATTAAGCCACAAACTGAAAACCTGTGAGTAAAAAAATAATGATAAGGTTCGTGTTTTGGAGGGAACCATGCCCATTCGCTGTCTCTTCTAGGACATCCTACTAATCATCCACACGTCGACTGAGACATACCATACGGCTTAGTCGCTCAGAGGAGCATATTAAAGAATATAAATGGAGTTTACTCTGCAACTTCCGCAACTGGCAACTTAGGCACCTCTTCTATTTTTGCATGCTTGTCTAGCTGGCTAAAGTTCCCCTTAACCTTAAAAAGTTGGTTATGGTGGTGCTTACAGTAGAGGCGATTCAGATGAGTGATGTAGTTCGATGGGCTAATTACACAACCTCCATGGCTGCACCTGAAACAAGCTTTATGATATGATGTCCCATCAACCGCCACCTGAAAGAATCAGTAGCTGACAGAAATTTAAGAAGCTACAAGATGAATAAGAATGAACTCCTGAGATAAATTATCCTCGGATGTAAATCGCATCAAATCACCCATCCTCCAAAAAAACCACTAAGTATAGAAAGAAGGATAGATTAGGTGAAATCATATGGAAAGGAAATACAAAAGCTCATGCTAAAATGACTGTCGTTCACTGAAGTTTTTCATTCTGTACTCTGTGAGATCACAATGTGAACGACATCAATTATGCTGCCAAATTACTCGCATTTAATCTGAATTTTGTGGATGATCATGCTGTACTCATTCCAGATCGCTTAAACAAATTTCTAGCATAGAACTGCATTAGAGAAAAACAAAACATGACAGAAGAGGCTGCGGAAGAAATGAATGACTACACAGGCTTCTCCTTTCAGTATGGGAATGAGAATTTCACTGGGCCACCAAGGGTAGATCAATCGTCGATTAACACGATGACAAGCCTCAGTCACAAGCAATTATTTTTGGATTCAGGCTTAGTGTTCTGTTGATGCCAAAATATGACTCCAGAAAACGTAGTAGCTTGCCAGCATGTTTCTGATGCTTACCTTTTCAATTGGATAAACAGTCTTTTTGCACGCAACACACTTCTCTTGGGTTCCAGAAAAGAACCTCGAGACTTTGCTGTTAATTTGTACCTGTCCAAAATCAACTATTATAAGCATCTTAGCATAGTCTTAAGAACTCATATGTTGCAGAAGCAACTGATTTCGCATAATCTAGCTCTTAAAGTGAAGCTAGTTTCAATGGGGACTTGGCAATCAAGGGTTACCTGATCAGCAGATTTATTAACAGTTCTTGGGGTACCTACATAGACATGCCAAATGGATTGATCAGCAAGTGAATCATTGAGAGACTAGTGTCTATGTTTGTGACTTTCAATCACCTTCAAAACTTTTATCCAAGCTGCCAGTCATCTTAAACAGTTGATCGAAGTGGGGCTTGCAATATAATACGCCTTCAAAGGAGGAGTAGTTACTCAGCTGCAGGAAATAAAGATTTAGAGAGGTAATAATCCCAGAAACAAAAGATAAGATAAAGATGACCAAAACTTGATCCAGCTAGCAAATTCCATTATATAGCAAAGGATGACGCGATCAATAAAATGTTTGCAACGAAACTCAGCACAGACAATGGAAGAGACAAGAGACATTCGATGCGATCTTAAAAATAGGCAATTTGATAACGTGGTGAAGAGCATTCAACCAAGAAGCTCCTAGCAATAATCCAATGACTGAGAAAACACCAGTCTGAACAATCTTCCTGCATTCTCTGACAACAACGTCATTTCTTGCTAACAAGCCACAGCCCCAGACATAATTTGTTGATAGCTATCTACCTGTCCTCGAATTCTACTTAGATCTTCCATGAGAAGCTCAAGTTTTAACTCTCAATACCTCTACAGAAGGGAAATCTCAATTTTGTTTCACATTATGAATAATGATAGCAACCTACTCGACTTGTTTTATTTACACAATTTTGTGGCAGAATGGCTAAAATTTCAGTAGTTATGAAGGTATGATTTAATCACGAGTTATAGCACTTTCCTTATGTGTAGGCTAGGATTCAACCTAAAAATGAAACACGGGTCTGGATTATTGGGCCTTTAACGATTCAAACACGGAACCTCCTACTTCAATAGCAAGTAGAATTTTGTGCAATTATTCCACTAGCTGGTCTAAAAGTTTAAGCTTTCAAAAGATAGCGTGATGCACTAATTAATTATTGTAAGAATCATCACACGCATCTCTAATCTCTCCCACCTCTGCGAATCCTCCAACCTTCACATGAATACCATGCTAAAAAAGTCTGTAAAGACATATTCAATCCCTTCCATCCATCACCTCTCCATCGAAACTGAGATGAACCGGAGTTGAAAAAAATCCGACGGAAGAGATTCACTATGGATTTGATCAACCAAAAGAAAGCAAGAGAACCAGAGATTGGTTCATATACCTTTAGAGTGCCCTTGCAGTGATGGCATCTGAAGCAAGTCCTGTGATAGACCTTGTTGTCAGCTGTAAGCTGTTCAACAAAGTAGACAGTCTTCTCACATGCCTTGCACTTTTGTGTGGTCCCTGAAAACGTAGCCATCTATCTATCTCAAGATCTTTCGATCTTCAGACACAACCTCAACTAGAACAAGCAGAAACCTCAATCCTCAAACTCAGACCCGACAAACAGTTCGAAATTGAAGAACACAAATCTTGAAGGGCTTTCTTGGTTCTTGATGATGAGACAGAGACCAATTCTCTCTCTCTCTCTCTCTCTCTCTCTCTCTGATTGTGTCAGAGCATTATTATTATGAGAATTGAACCAGCTCAGACAGAGTCAAGAAATGGTGGCAATTGGCAAAGGGCCATTCAGTAGCAGTGTCTATTCTTTGTTTAAGACTTTTTCAATTTTTTTGGACAAATGAAAACAAAAAGATACTTGCGTACTCACGAGGGTCCTTTTGTAAATTCACTGGCGAAAGTTGGCTGCTTCAAAAATTCCTTCTCTGACCAGTACAGTTAACTTGCACAGAACACAGAATTCTGAGCTCCAACGTGGGTTGTTCCCTGTTTTCTTCTCTTTCTTTATTGAAATTTCCTTCCCTATGTTCAATGTCTTTACACGCATTGTTCCCAAAGAAGCGCGAGGGAGTAATTGTAGGGATCAGGAAAGAAGAATGGATTAAGGCACCAATGAGTCGGCATCTTGGACACTGTCACGCGAACCTCGCTAGCTCGAACCCGATATGAATCATTCTTCGGCAAAAATCGAAATTTCTGCGTCTGAGCGATTTCAATAATGATGCATACTCATTATAAACATGATGGTACAACAAAGCCACTCGATTAAAGAACATGCAAAATTAGTGTCTGGTGCCAACTAGCTGTAAAAAGAGGTAAACTCTGGTGTTTGCCGTCACCCAAAAAGATTGATGCAGATGTTTGTGCCCTGTTTGCGTTCCATTCTGCTGGTAAATGTCTATACATATTCATCACGACTAATTCCTTAGCCGGAAAGCGTTATTAGGTTGAAAGCCACCGGTTTCCCAAATCCAGGTGGAACTAAGGAATCTTTTGCGTGTGAACGTAAGACATTGTCTAATCGTTAATTTCAGAGTGCAAGATGACACTGACCCACATACTCTGTATTTTCCCCTTGAAGGGTCTCGTGCTTGACAGTGACCCAAAAAACCTTTTTTTTTTTTTTGTGAAGAACTAGTGTTGGGTTCGATTTGAAATTCAAGAATTAACACCCACTTTCTGTGCAGCCTGAACCGAAAGTGAGTCTCCAAAGACGGCCCGCATTTGCTACCTATCTATTCCTAAAATGATGCATGAAGATAGAACAAGCCATCATGGTGGCCCAAGTCACATTCACATTTATTGGCAGTTTGAAATAAATTTATAGATCCAAACTTCTCGAATGAACTTCTTCTCATACTCTACGGATAACTCCATATCACATGGCAGAGTAACTTAGTATTATGAATAAGAGCTAATCAGGGAGCCCACTTGACTAGAGAACGACCTTACACTGCCAAAAGTAATCCAGAGAGCAAAGAACTCCACAAGCTCGATCACTAAAGACAATTTTTTTAGCTTACGGGGTAGGTCGCCGAAGGAGCTGTCGACTCTACCCCAGTTGCTTTATGAGTCATAAAACATTCGCCACTGTGGGTTCGCTTTACCGTAAACATGAACTGTTATCGATACCAAACACTTAGGAAAACATTCTACCATACACGGCTGCATACGATGTTTTATCTTGGTTTATGGCATAGTAAATGCAATGATTGGTAGATACGAGCGAGTTAAAAAACCCTCAGATCATGGTTTCGCGAGGCATCTTCCCCCTCCTTCCCTTATCTTCGCCACAAACTCGCCAAGATTCTTGTCTGAGCTCCCGCCTTTGCTCACTGCTATCTTCGCTCTGTCTTTCCAATTCAAAGCATTCTTCTTGAACTCTTCACTTCTCTCTCCCTCCACAACCTCCCTCACGCACATCTCTACTTCTTCCCTGGTCACCATCCCTTGCTCGCCCTTTCTGGCTCTCAGCCCCACTCGCCACTTTTCCTCCAGAAACTTGGCATTCGTCGGCTGGTCACTCCACAGTGGGACCCCCACCACGGGCACGCCTAGGCTCAATCCCTCCAGGGTCGAGTTCCACCCGCAGTGTGTCACGAAGCAGCCCACGGCTCGATGAGCTAGCACCTCTAATTGGTCGCACCATTCCACAACTAGCCCTCTATTCTGGACTGAATCAAGGAACTGGATGGGCGACTTCAGCTTATGCTCGAAATCCTTCAATACCCAAATGAAGTGCTTATTGGTTGCTTTCAAGCCAAATGCTATTTCTTCAACTTGGTCCGAAGAAATGTTTCCCATGCTCCCGAATGATACATAAATCACTGAACCCAGCGGTCTTTCGCCAAGCCATCTCGAGCACTGGTCACCGGTGGGGTTCCAGAGACTGCCTCCGTATGATGTGTCCCCATCGATCTGCCGGTCAACATAGGCTGATGGAACCAATGGGCCAACCATCACCAACGGCCAAATTCCAAACAAGGCCTTCACAAGCTGATAAACGAAACAAAGTAATGCAATTAACTGAAAAAAAGGGGCTTGCAAAGGCGATCATTCATTTGCAACTCCAAACTAGATAGATAGGACCGCCAAAATTCTTTGTCCAAGCGCGTGATTGGATTTCAGACAATCCAAATCTCAGACCTGAAAAGGTGCGGTGCATGTCTAGCTCCCCGTAAACTTGCCTAGGCATTTTCAAGAACATCACAATCAGGACCTGCTGCTCTAATTCTACTCTATCATCCCTATTCTTGTCTGATTATCTGGACACTATCGATGATGGAGCATGCAAACAGCGTATATCATTTTGATCGAGTTATGCCTTTACAGAATCAATGAAGTGTCAGACAAAAGGTAACTGAAGAGGAATTACTTCTCAAAATCTTAAAAAGCTCCAAGGACAAGAAAGGTATATGCTCACCTCAGCCTCCAACTCTTCAAAGGAATTGCAGAGCACCCAGTCATTTTCTTCCAGGCGAGCAAATTTCTCCATAATCAAAGCCAAATAAACTGACTGACTGTCGGAATCCGCAAGAAAGCCCGGTAAGTCAGAGAATTCAAGCAGAGGAAGCCCAGGCAGCACGATGGGCAGCGCATCGGGGTGCAGTGGAAAAGGCAGCCTACCCTGGTGAATGTACCAGTACAAGGAGCAGACAGCAGCTGAGTTGGTTAATAAAACAGCTGCATAAATCCCAGAGGTTTTCGCCACATCAAGAGCCCACGGAAGCAATGAATCATACACGATACAGTTCACAGGGTATTCCGTCTCAGACAACTTGGATATGAGCTCCGATAGTGTTCTCGAGCCCACTCTCTTGAACGACTCTATGTAGGCTTGTGTGCTCGGAGCTTGATTGTAGCCACCCTCATCAAAGCCATCAGAGATCGGCTCAACATGCACCCTCTCTGCTTTAATGGAGCCAATGGTGTAATGGGTGGTGGCTAGAGTGGCCCTGAGCCCTTTGGAGGCCAAGCGCTTGGCGAACTGGAGAAGCGGATTGATGTGGCCCTGAGCAGGATATGTGAGCACGAGGACATGACCTTTCTGATTCTCCATGTCTACCTCACTGTTGTTGTGAGTGTTTCCCTTACCAGGTGCAGGATGGACTCTGTGCTCCGCAGGTTTTTAAAGGTATCTTGACTGTAGAAAGAAGAATTTTCTTCTTAAACTGATCTGACCGTGATCAGCAAGAAACTACAGCCCCAGCTGACAAGTCAAAAGTCAAGAATAATGAACCTGATTTCAAATGAATTTTAGAGCTTTAAAATCTCTTGGCCAAATGCAAATAGTATTTAGTAACTTTTTTAACTCACTTTAGAGAGATGCAATTCCATCCCAAATGCTCTCTAAAATGCCTTAACTCAAGAGGTACTTTGGAAAGTCGCATTTTCAAAATGCAACTATAAATTTTTTTTATTTTTTATTTTTTTATTTTTTCTTTTAAGAAAGTTATTAAAAATAAAATAATTAAAAATAGAAATAATGAAAATAAAAATAATTAAATTGATTAATTTAAAAATAAAATATTTTTTAAAAAATAAAATAATAAAAATTTAAAAAATATAAATAATAATTAAAGATAAAAACAATTTTTTTCCAAAATTAAAAATAGAAATAATTAAAAATAAAAAATTAATTAAATTAATTAATTAAAAATTTATAAATTGGAAAAATAAAATCAAATAATTAAAAAAAGAAATAATATAATATAATATAATTAAAGAAAGTAATTAAAAATTAAAAAATGGAAAAATAAAATATAAATAATAAAAATAAAAATAATTAAAGAAAGTAATTAAAATAACATAATATTTTTCCAAAAAAATTATTTGAAATAATTAAAAATAATTTAAAAAATTGAATCATTTACAAATGGTAGTTTTTACCAAATAGTATTTACGTCAAAGTAACATCCAAATGTACTTTTTAATTATAGTTTACCAAACAATATTTGTATTTCGTCAAGCCCCTTCATCTTAAAGATATTTGCATTTTTCCAAAATTCTTTAGCCAAATGCTGAACCAAACAGGCCCAATGTTCAAGACCTGCATCCAAAAGAAGGCGATATGCACAACTATATGTTCTGCTTATGATGTGTGTTTTTTCCTGGCAAATCAAAAAACAGAAAACGACTTGGCATTTCATGTAAAGATAAATCAATTAATTTGCCAAATTGCGTTACAATATATGTGACCAAATTGCACTAGCAAACCAAGTAAGTGATGCTTCTTTAAGGCATCAAAAGTTGATTTCTTTTTTATGAAAAACATAATCATCACTCTAAACTTTTAGATTTCAACATCTCTATATATAGTGAGCGCTAAGACTCACTAATTATGAGGAAGACTAAGTGCCTATTTGTTAATGTTTCTGTTCCAAAAAAGTAATTCTGCTAAGAATCATTTTTTTCCCTAAATGAGTTTTAGAGAATCAGAATGCGTTTGGTAACTATATAAATTTTTTTTAGGAATAAAAACGCATTTGGGAACTATATAAAATTTCTATTTTGAAAATTAATATCTCTTCTCAATTTTTCATTTAAATCAAATAATTACATAATCACATTTGATGACTTTCTTCAGACCCTACAGTTACAATCCTCTTGCACCATGACATCTTTTTAGCCAAAATATGGATGCTTCAGATGCGATTGTCACTGATGTAGCATCGTACTCCAACAAAAAATCAGGCAGGATTTAGAAAAAAATCGAAAGGTAAAATCACCAAAAATAGGATTGGCTAGTTAAATGGACCTATTTCCTACTTTTTGAGATTTTTTGGCATAACGATTTACCCATGAGAGGTAAAATCATCATTTGAGAAAAATCAGAAGGCAAAATGATCAAAAATAAGATTGACTAGTTGAATTGATCCATCTCCTCATTTTTGGGATTTTTTTTTTTGAATTTTTAGAAATTTTTTCTAATTTTTTTCAATTTTTTTAGAATTTTTATGAATTTTTCATTTTTCCATTTTTAATCATTTTCTATTTCTTTTATTTTTTAATTAATTTTTAAATTTTTATTTAAAAAATCATCCGAATCAGGTCGGGTTGATTCGGCCTAAGTCTCGCAAGCGCCTGACAAAAATGATAAAAGGCTATCGTTATCTTTTTTATTTTCAGAAGTGTTCTTTTTCTTAAGAAATAACTTTTTTTGTTTCTCAAAATTGCCCCAAAAGTCTTTTCGAGAGCATAATCAAAATTAGAATCATTTGCATTACCAAACATGTTTATGATCCTTTTTTATTTCGAGGAACAAAAACGTTACCAAATAGACCATAAACTACCCTTTCAACACTTCTCCTCAAGTTGGGGGCATAAACATCAAAGAGCCATAACTTGTTACACAAAGTAATTGTTCACTGCCTTGTAATGACTTAGTGAGAAGGTTAACAAGTCTTCAATTCAGTCTATTGAAGTGTTATGTCCTTATTTTGAATCTTTTTTCACACAAAATGGCAATCTACTTCAATATGCTTCATGCGCTCATGAAAAACTACATTTGAAGCGATATGCATAGCAAATTGGTTATCATAACACAAAACTGAGAGAGCTGAAGATGACATATTATGTTTGGATAATAACATTATCAACCAAATCAACTCACTAATCACATAAGCCATTACCTGATATTCCACCTTAGAACTCGATCGAGACACCGCGCATTGTTTTTTATTTTTCCAACTCACAAGATTGCCTCCCAAGAATACGCAGTAGTTAGAAGTTAATCGCCTATCAAAAGGACAACTAGCCTAATCAGTATCCTAATAGCAAATAACATCAAGATGTCCATGATTCTTGAATAATATCCCTTTGCATAGTGCTCCCTTCAAATACTTAACTATACATAGCATTACCTCTCAATTTATATGATCTCGCGTCTCTCTCGTCTCAAAAGTTAGCTTAAAGAATGAGTCTTTTCCTCACATTTATAAACTGACCATCAACCCCTCTTACAATTGATGTGGGACATCCCCAACAATCTATTCCTCACACATCGGGCTCTAAATCAAAGGTGCAATAACCTTTATTTCTCCCTTGTGACTGTTAGGTTCAGACTTGTTAATAACCTGAGCTCTAAAATCATTGTTAGGTGATCTTGGGCCTTTCTCATATTAAAAACTAAAACTAACTTAAAAATGAGGCTTTTTCTCACACTTATCAATCGACCATCATTGTCAAAGTATGTCCCACATTGCTTGATAACAAGTTCTAAATACTTTTTATATTCATGTGGCCTTCCTCCATCTATTAACTTAAGTTTTTGGGTTAGATTTTTTAACATAGTATCAGAATGCCAAAGAATATATGGATGTTTCCTCTGATTTTCTATCATTTCTTATATCTTATGGGATTTTGCATCAGAATTATTATCCCTACCAACAGAATAGGGGTAGCTGAACGAAAAACCGTCATCTCCTGGATGTGGCCTATTGCCTCCTTTTCCATATGAATCTCCCCAAAACGTAGTGAGGCTATGTTATTCTTACAGTATGCTATTGTCACGATCCTAAAAATTTTCGATCGGTGGAAAATTCCTAGATTAGCGGATTATCGAGTTAATTAAATTAACTAACTTAATACGAACCCTTCCAAACTCTACCGAATTGCAACTTTGGTCTTTGTTCGAATGATTTTTAAATTTGGAGTCGCTATTAATCATTTTTGATAGGTCGATTAGAAACCTAAGTAAATTAGCAAAAGAACTAAATTACTTCTACGAACTAGAGATTATGAGTTCGAGAACTTGGTTATACCAATTAATTAAAACTAATGTCCCTTCGGTACCTTAATTTCATAGATATCCTAATTTTGGCAACTCAGGCTTGGTTTACTTCTAAAGCTCTTGTGGGGTGTTCTCTTTTTGTGTTTTCACTTTTTAGATGGAATACATCTGAATGACATTTTTTTGTATTTTCAAAGCATTAAAAATTCCCTGAAGCTGAAAGATGGAGTGAGCTAATGACTTCTGTGTAGTGTTACGACTTCCAGCAGATGGCTTGGCCTAGTCATTCTAAGGTTTAATGATGCAGAAATTAAATTACAAAAGTATAGGGCAGTAAATAAAGGACCTCCAATGGGTGGCTCGGCCTTGGTTTGGCTTTCCCATTCTTGAGTTTGATGGTACGGAAATTAAATTGCAGGAAGTAAATGCAGTAAATAAAGAACCTCCAATGGGTGGGTCAGTCTTCCCATTCTAGGGTTTGATAGTACGGAAATTAAATTACAAGAAGTAAAAGGTAGTAAATGAAGAACCTCCAATGGATGGCTCGGCCTTCCCATTCTAGGGTTTGATGGTGCAGAAATTAAATTGTAGAAAGTAAAGGGCAGTAAATAAAGGATCTCCAATAGGTGGCTCGGCCTTGGCTTGGCCTTTCCATTTCGAGGTTTGATGGTGCACAAATTAAACTGCAGAAAGTAAATGTAGTAAATAAAGAACCTCTTACATGTGGGTCAGCCTTCCCATTCTGGGTTTGATAGTGCGAAAATTAAATTGCAAAAAGTAAAGTACAAGAGATCTTTACATCACCAAGTGGGGGAAAAGAGCCTTCTGCAATTTGAGGTTCGGATCTATTAAGCGGCAAATGCAGAAAATTACAATATGAGTACGACATGTTGATATAAAGACATATGAATACGACATGGCACAATCAAAATTTAAATCAATCCATTTAGGTGACGAAATCCTTAAAGATTTTAATGGTTAAGATCGTTATCTGATTTGATGAATTTGATTGCCGAATTCGGATCTCTTATCACCTTACGGATCAAAATTACAGCTCAAACGAAGGGGATGAACTTGTGACTTGTGTTGATTGTTGGAGGAATTGGTGATAGTAACACCTAACTTTAAGCTCCCACCATCTTCAAGATTCTCTTTTGAAAGATAATTATCTCTTTTTTTTCATTTTTTTTTCTTTTTCTCTAATTTTTCTTCAATCCCTCAAAACTCTCTCAAACATCCAAAATTTTCTCTCCCCAAAATCCCCTCTTCCAAGCTCATTTTTTCCTTTTTTATAACCCATTCATTTATCTCACATTCTAATTTTTTCACTAATTCTTTTTCGTCTCATCTTCCCTTCTCTATTCTCATATTATTTTCTCCATTTTCTCTTCTCCATCTCCTATTCTCCATCTCCTTTTCTCCATCTTCCCTTCTCTATTCTAATTTCTCCACTAACTCTTCTTTTTTTTATTTACAAAATAATCCCTCAAGTGTTAGGTATTTGCACTCTAGTCCTTGAGATTTTAAATATTTACAATTTAGTCCTTAGAAAAATATTTCTTTAAATCCAAATATCCTCACAATTTTCGACACATATTCCCTATGTTTGGTCGAAATTCATCGCATGTCTAGTTCAATCGTTTGTCAAATTTAAGCTCATTTCTTGCCGCTGAAAATAATGCAAAATTCAATTAAAACCCTTTTTCAAAATTGAGACATTCTGCGTATAATCGGGCCAAGATAAAAAAATTTGGACTATTAGAGAACAATTTCACAACTCCTAAAAGTGAAAAATGAAAATAAATTGACTCAAATTAGATTTTTTAGGCTAGATTCGAGATTTTGCTCGTGAATGAATACATATCCCAAACTTGATTTTTCTTTGCGATGGCCAACATAAAAAGGGATTTAAAAGAAAAATATTGAATATTTTTATGTATTTTTGTGGCCTCAAATGTTTTTTTTAATTTTTAAATATTTTTAAATTTTTCGAAAAATATTAAAAATATGAAAAGTTATTTTTTATTCAAAAATGGTTCCCTAGACTTGGCCAAGGTTTTCAAAGTTGATTTTTTTTATTTTCTCATTTTTTTTTATTTTCTATGAACTTTTGAAAATAAAAATGTTGAAAAATGCTGAAAATATGAAAAATCATTTTGGTCAAAATTGGTTCTCTAGGTTTGGCCAAGGTTTCCAAAGTTGATTTTTTAATTTTATAAATTTTTTTATTAATTTTAAAGAAAAAACGTGATTAAAAATCAAGTGTCAACAGCTATCTTATAAACAGCCTTCCATCCTAACTCTACTATCCATCTTACAAGTCCACTTTTTACTTTACCATTTCTTGTGCTTGGGTATATTTTTTGTGTGCATCAACTTACTCCTAGTCTTGATAAGCTCGATTCATGGGCTGGCAAGTATGTGTTTCTTAGGTATTTTCGAACTCATAAAAGGTATAAGTATTATAGTCCAGTTAGTCGGTTTTTATATGTCTCAATAGATGTAATCTTTTTCAAGGATCAATCATATTACTCTTCCACAATGAGTCCTTTTGAAGATGTTATCTCTTTAACCATGGCTCCACTACTACCTATTCCCTTTGCGAGTATGCCTGAGTCATCAACATCATTGCCTAATATTCAGTTCGTAGATAAGACCTATCAACAGTGTCGATTTGTTAAACGTGAGATAATATGATCACCGCCTACATTGGATATGCAGGATTCTCCACCAGTTAATGTCTCGTCTTCTGGTCTACTAGTTGCTTTTGAGCCTGATTATACTATTGATATTTCTATTCTATTGCGCAAAGGTATACATTCTTGTATTGGTCAACCCCATCCTCGGTTTACTCCTTATAGTGGATTGTTTTATCATACACATACTTGTTACCCTCTTTATCTGCTGTGTCCATGCCAAGTATTGTTGTAGAGGCTCTTGCTCATCTAGGCCGGTGACAGGCTATGGAGGATGAAATGCAGGCACTACAGGATAATGGAATAAAGCAACTTACATCATTACTTGCTGAAAAACAGGTTGTGGAGCACCATTGGATTTTTACAGTGAAGTTTCAATCAGATAGCATTGTTCAGTGTCTCAAGGGACGTCTAGGGCGTGCATGACAATCATTCTGTTCTAAAAATAATTTCTGGAACAGAAATAGATTTTTCTATTGCTGCTAGAAATAAAAAATTTTTGTTTTTGGTTTTAGGCCAAAATCTGTTTCTGGAATAGATTTTTGTTTCAGAAATAGAAAAACAGATTTGTGTAGCCAAACGAATTTCTGTTCCAAACTTATTTCTGGAATAGGTTTGGAACAGAAATAGAGAAACAGAAACGTTCTCATGCGCGCCTCTAGTTGCCAAAGATTATACCTAAATATATAGAGGTCATTATTTGATACATTTTTTCCTGTGGCAAAGATACCTCGGTTCATGTTTTTCTCTCTCTTGCTAACCATTATGGTTGGATTCTTCACCAATTCGATGTCAAAAATGTCTTTTCTTCACAGGGACTTTGCAGATGAGGTATATACGGAGCAACCCCCAAAGTTCATTGCTCAGAGGGAGTTTACCAGTATTTATCACCTTGGTAAGGCATTATATAGGTTGAAATAATCTCATCGTGCCTAGCTTGATCTTTTCAGTAATGAAGTTATTCGATTTGATTTGTGACAATGTACCGTAGATCATCCTGTATTTAGCTTTGATACCATGATGAAAAAAATAATCGTCATTCTAAACTTCTAGGTTACAACATCTCTATATATATGATGAGCATTAGGGTTCACTAATTATGGAGAAGACTAAACTACCCTATCAACACTTTTCATTGTAAAACAGACTGTTCCAACTGATTCTTTGCCTTAAAAGAGCCGTTGCGAAAATGGAAGTCCAAAATATCAAGAAAGTTGTTATTTAAAGGATATGTGGAAACCGACCACGGCAAGCAAAATTGCATAAGTCTTCTATGAGAATACCTACATACTTGTACAACACACCCATATACAAGACGCAATCTTGATTCATGAAAAATAGATGCTATCGACTCGGCCATTAGCTGTACAGCTAATCAAGAGACCTAACTTCTCACTACCTAAAAATGCGAAAAAAAAATTGATTTGAAATTCCAATATTTAGGGAAAAAAATGCGCACAAAAATTTAGCGGGGCAGCACTAGTGTGGCAATATCTTGAAACATGACCAATCATCCCTTCAATAAAACTTTACCATCTCTGAATTTCCCGTTGACGAGTTCTTCTCATGACAACAATCTTTCTAACCCAGAACCACTTCAACACGCTAAATAATTTCTTCCATCTCTTCTGAGCATTGGCTATGGCAACAGCGGAAGGCTTCAGCAGAAACTCATTCACAGCACATTGCAGATCAGCTTGTGAATCGAAATTCGTGCTGTGAGATGGAAGGGGACAATCAGAGTCGAAAAATTGTAGATGATCCTCATCAAAGAAATCTTGGCTCATAGACCTCGCATCACAAATCATGGAGTTGGCAACTTGACTGGGGAAACTCAGGTTTTGATTGTATCTAAGACCCATGTTCTCTATACCGTGCAATGTATAGTCATCTAAGCCACTAACATCCCCCGGGGAGTAGATGGATGAGATAATATCTGGGGAAGATGCATTTGCGGGGGCATAGTCAAATCCACTTATCCTTTCACAAGACAAGAACCTGCAAGCATTCAAACCCTCTGTCTTTGGTGAGCTCGAGTTGCATGGAGCGCTCGATGCATTTGAAGAGCCAGCGTTGAGATATGCTTCTTCATCAAAAGAAACTACCTCTTCCCAGTGCTGAAAGGCCGAAATAGCCAAGTTGTGGGCATCCACCTGGAAATAAAAAACACTAACATTAACGCAAAAAAGCAATTGAAAGAAGGATAACATGTATAACGAACACATCCAAGGTGAAAAGGAGGGTTTACCGTCTCAGTTTCAGAGAGCTTTTCAATAGGAACAAACTGACAATCTGAAAGTAATCCCATCACTTGTCCCACAAGATTGAAGACGACGCCAGTTTTTAGCTGTGAGGTAGGAGGGCAGTATAGATACACCCTTTTATCAATCACACACGTACGCGCATGCTCTACAGTAACTTCCCACATCTTAGCAGACATACCAGTGCCAAGAATCTGGACATACACAATCAAAACCAATGAGAAGTTTCCAGAGAGGCAAGGAGATGCTTGACTAACTATAATTATTGTGCCCACATATGTCAATAGATGTGCACTGAAGCTTATATCAGGAGAGATCAATTAATTACATGTCGGAGCCTTGAAGGGTCAATGTGTAGCAGTGTCAGAAAATCCTTCACAGTGTGGATGTTTTCCCGACTGAGGCGTTTGTGGAAAGCTCCATCTTTCCCAATCTTTTCCAATCTCCATACTTCATCAAGCAAGGAGGGAGGGTGGTGCTTCTTGTACACTGCAAGGAGAACCAGACACAGAAAGATTTCCATTGATCTCTTCGCTTTGACAATTCAGTATTAAAAATTGCGACACAAAACCAAAAGAAAACATGCATAGAAGCGATTACTTTCTAATACACAGCAATGATGTATTAGGATATTCAGTGATTCAGTATTCTACAAATCATACAAATACTATATACACTTACATTCTCCACGGTGATCCCTGACAACGAAGGATTCTGTCTTTGCTTCCCTTATTCTAATCCCATCAAAGTTATCTATAACTCGTGCCCCTATTCGGAATCTACGGCTCCTAGTCCAGCTTGAATTATCAGTGAAAGCAATCTCAACCAAAGAACAGACACCATCTTTAAGATTGAGAATTGTTTCTCCTGTAAGAAGAGGCTTCTTTCCTTCCCTTTCTCTAACAATGTTGTTCTTGAATTCTTCAACAGTCCAATTCTCGATCTCATCACTGTCAAAGTCGCCCTCCAGAACTACAATTTCAACCTTGGCCAATGACTCGGCCCCAGAATCAACGATCTGTCCACTAAGAGCATCAACTAGAGCTATTTTAACAGCAGAACATTCTTCCCCCTCAATTCTGGCACCAGTAAAGACAGGTAGAGAGAGACTGCTCATAAACTGCAATTGTAAGCTTCTTGTTTCGGAATGAGGTACATCTTTCTCATAACTCCTGGACAGAAAAGTGATCTTGTGTTGGACATACTTATTTGGAAAGGTGTTTAAGCTGATGAATAATGGCCTGGAAAAGCAGTTGTTTTAACCCCAGGTGAGACAACTCCTGGATTAAATGGATTCGATTATGCTTACCTTCTCATGGAGTTCATGTACTTTTTCAAGGCAATATCGACTTCCTCTTTAACCTGTATTCAACAAAGTCAACTCCAAGTGATGCCAATATACCCAAACAACAACGTTATTTGTATACGAAGAACTTGAAGTGTCATGTGTTGTTCTAGGTTAACAGGATGGAAAGTTTCCTTCAAGTACAAAAGCATTTAAAAGAACCACAATCACCAAAACGAGAATCAATAGCTTTTCATGTAGGTAACGACCCTCTTTTCAAAAGCCCAGTGATACTGAAGCTTAAAACAAGTATCGAGAAGAAAAACAATGCCGAAGCAACTAAACACCTCCAAAAGCAAAATGGACAGATTCTTAACATAGTTAGATAAAGATCCCACTAAAGAACACAAGTAAAGTGAAGCATGAACTGCTATAGTTGGAAAAACCAGTTAAAAGTTACCAGTATGTTCCGTCATTATTAAGTTGAAGCAAGGTCAAATGCAAATTAAATCAGATAATTACCTTGAAATGACTAACAAATGCTATCGGTTACTTTCCAAAAACATGAACTCACCACTTTTCGAATTAAAGGCTCTAGAATTGGCTCCAGCAGATGCTGAACGGGTTGCATCTTCATCACTTCGAGTACCACACTGGACAAAGCACATATAAATGTTTTTTTTTTGGTAAGGTAAGCACATATAAATGTTCATTCCCAAGATGAGTAAGAATAGAGGACCATCCAGCAAGCCTCAGAAAACAATATTTCATCCTTCCATAACATATAAGAACAAAAGGTGGACAAAAAAACATCCTGTAAACATTAGAGGACCAGAAGAATTCATTGACTCCTCCATTTTTCTGACTCCTCAAAAGGAGAAACATATTCTATCAAAATAGCAAAAAAGAAAAAGAGTTCAACACTTGTAAGTTGAAGCCGGGATAGGAAAATTGCCCGACTAGCAGCCATCATAAATGGGGAAGCAACAAATTAGCTTTTGCTTGGTCAGCCAAATATTTCTCGGTCAAGAACACGCTATGCTAAAATAATGGCGTGTGTGCACCCGAATGGCTCTCATCCACAGATAAGCTATAGAAAAAGAGCGTGCCCGGCATTACACATTTCGAACTACACGAGTTCTTCTTTCTCAACTCATTCAAATTCGAGACATAGAAACCTGTCTAGAAAGCCAAACTATACGAAACTCGACACGCTTCTGAATAACCCGCCGGGAAACGTAATTTCATACTCAGCATAGCCATGGACAATTCTGGCCTGCGATTTCCAGTGCAAACAACAGTGATTCCTTACGTTCCTCTATGGAACTCCCACTATCAAATGTAACCCAGATAGGAAATTAAAGAACTACCCACAACACGCAAGCAAATATTTCGTCATCAAGACTGACACTTCAGACATAAGAAAGGACTGAAACCGCAATCACCAGCAAAAAGAAAAGTTTCCAATAAATCTCAAATATGCCACTCACTTCTTCAAGGTGGGAATTCGTCTTCGCTTATCATCGGGACAATTCCCATCCGATCGAGCCTTGACATCCTCTTGCTGCCTCTTCAGCGACATGTTCGAGAAACCCCAGTTCGAGAAACCCGCGATGGATTACAATCTCGACTATAGAAATCATCTAAAGAGCCCAACATGCGGCGCAGGCGCGCAGATAAAGAGCAAATAATAGGGAAAAAGATGGAGTCTTGAGGCCTATATATACACAGAAATCAATAAATGGCAATGAATGGCAAGGCTCCAAAAACAGAGGGGCCCGTGTCTTCTTCTTCCTCTACTACCAGCCGTAATCTGAGTTTGGCCGGGTGCGGGATGCTTCGTAACGGGGTAAAGAGACGCTTCTCTATCATCACTCCCGAGACAGGCACGGAGTTGGCACAGTGACTCAGCGCGTCTCTCGAGCCACGTATGGATTGTCACAGAGAAACGACATGGGGTTGTGTGGTGGGGACCTTGAGAAGAACCGGGGGTGGGGAACAAGGTGCCGAAGAAGAGGAAATGCCATTTGGCTTTCGTCGCTTGGCGTATTACGCGACCGTATCCCGTGCCTGAGATTCGTACGGCGTCCGGAATCCGGATACCTCAAATTGATGGAAGCGCTCCCCTGGTCACTTCACTCATTTGTACATTCCTCGATTATGTTAAATAGCATATGATTATGTTTTTGGAAAACCTTGTTAAGTGTAGTTATTAAAAAATTAATTCGAATTTTTTCAAGATAACGAACGGCTATATAATATAAAAACAATCATTGCACGAAAAGTTGCGAAAGCGTTTTTCAAAAATTAATTTTTCAAACTTTCATTTGATTAGCCAAAAATGACTTAGTTGGTGGAACCGTGTTTAAGAAGTGTCAGATGATTTTAAATATTTTTAGTGATTTATATTTTTGACTTCTTTTTTTTACAAATTTTACGAACCACGTGCCTTTGGCGCGAAACTCATGAAACCATTTCAAACACTAAAATACATCCTAAGTCTGAGTATCGAGCTAATCCCAGGATCATGTAAACCAAAGACTTTTGTTGTTCAATTTAAATGTATAAATATTGTGACATTCCAAAATTTTTATCGTTTATAAGGTAAATAATATTGGGATTTTTTAGGTTCAGGGGATACTTTTTAGACGTCGATTTATTTGGTCTGATGAGGGATTTGAAAATTTCTGAAGTGTCGATCAGAAGAATCAATTGGTTTAATCGAGCCATTGAACCTAACACTTAATTTTGACCAAAGCCTTGCTGTGAAATTATCAAAATGCCCTCAATCATCAATACCAACTCATCCCACATTAGTCAATTACTAAATTACCCCTAGATATTATTAACAAAAAACAAAAACATTAATGTGATTTGACCTCGTGGACTCTACCCCATTAATTCCCCATCATCTCTCTTCTCTCTCTCCCCCCAACCCACGGTCCATGGACCCCCTACCCCCAGCTCTCTTCTCCCCCACTTCCATTTTTGTGCACCACCCGCCACCCCTCAAGCTCTGCCATCGTCGTTCACCGGTTGCTACTGTTTGTCATCGCACCATCGCAGATCGCCGCCACTCACTACCGCTCGCTGTTCACCACCCTCATTCAACCACTGCCTAAGTCACCATCCACACCGTCGCTGCCACACCTCGCCGCCATATGTTATGCGTTGTCATTGTCAAGCCGTCTGTTGAACCACCATCTACTGAACCGCCGCCGCCCACTCAAGCCACTTGAGCCGCCTACGAACCATGGCCACCATACATTGCTCGCACCACCATGCCTCCGCGTGCCTGTATTGCCGTTGACACCTTCGTCATCGTGATCATTAGTTTGTAAGTTAGCCTCATAATCTTTGATTATGTTATTAATTGCGTTTAGGGTTAGATTTTATTATGTCAATTGTGGTTAATTTGTGTTAATTATTAGGAGTGATTGGTTCCTGATCCAGTCAGGTCCCCCTCAAGAATCGGCAACCAAAGATCGAACCACCGATCGGGTCCGATTCCCGGGCGGCCCAGTAGAATTGATAAACTATCCAATAAAATTCACGTAACATGTGCCCATATGTCAACTCATGAAGCATGATTCAATGATAAGTGCTCAAAATATCATAGTATCAAACCAGACATCTTCTTGAGAAATGGCAAAGATTGATGCTCAATAGTGATAGAACTAGTTGGTAGGTTTGAATACAATAATAAACTTACCATATATGAAACTAATAGCAGAAAAGCATAATGTTAGGATCTCATATTTTCAAAAATAGTTTAAGAAATAATACATTAAGATTGCATTTAAGAAACTAAAAAAAAAAAGCATGGTCCGGTTTGATCTGATTGGGTGGTCTGGTCCGATTTGGTTCTGTACCCCCTAGAACCAGGAACCGGACCATCACCCTCTGGAATTGAGAACCAGACCATCGATCCGATCCGGTCCAAGCGGTTTCGATTTAGTCGGTCCCACTTACTCACCCCTATTAATTATGGTTGATTAGTGCTAATTATGATTAGTTAATTAATTGCGGTTACTTTATAGTTAATCATGGTTAGTTAATTAACTATAGTTTCTTTAATTAATTATAGTTGGGTTAATTAATTGTAGTCGGGTTAATTAACTAAGGTTGGGTTAATTAACCGTAGTCGAAATAGATAATAATAACTTTGATTATTATTTGGTGATTGTTTTGTGCCCTTGAATGTCTATGTAGACCCAATTATAATCACCTATATTTAAGATTAAATTGTTATATCAAAAAATAAATTTTTGGAGACGTAATTAAGGACGTGTTATGAGGTAGTGCTAGAATATTATGTTTTGTGTTAAAAAAAATATAGTACAATATTAAAATGAGGAATAGCAAGTTTGACAATAAATATATGTCCCTGTAATCACATGTGAATTTTTATTGTATATTGTCGCGACCCGAAAGAAATTTTAATTTATGTTTCGATTGGTGGAAAATTTCCGGGTTAACGGATTATTAAGTTAACTAGATGGATTAACCTAATAAGGACCCTCCCAAGTCCTATCGAATCACAAATTTGGTTTTTTTCAAATGATTTCAAATTTGGAGTCTCCACTAATCACTTTTGGTAGGTTGATTAGAAATCTAAGTAAATTAGCGGGAGAACTAAATTACTTCTATGAACTAGAGATTATGAGTTCGGGGACTTGATTACATCAGTTAATTAAAAATAATGCCCTTTCGGTATCTTAATTTCATGGATATCCTAATTTGGCAACTCATGCTTGATTTACTCCTAAGGCTCTAGTGGGGTGTTTTCTTTTTGTATTTTCACTTTTTTAAACGAAATGTACGTAAGTGACATTTTTTTTAGCATTTTCAAAATATTAAGTATTTCCCTGAAGTCGAAAGAGGGAGTGAGTTAACGACTTTTGTGCAGTGCTGCGACCTACTCATTTTGGGGACTAGTAATTCAAAAATTAAATTACAGGAAGTAAATGACAATAAATAAATATCACCAATGGATAGTTCAGCCTTGGCTTAGCCCTCTCTTTTAGGGTTTAAGGTGCAGGAATTTAAATGACAGTAAGTAAAAACCTCAAATGGGAGGCCTAACATTGGCTTGGCTCTTCCCTTTGGGTTTAATAGTGTAGGAATTAAATTGTAGGAATTTAAATGACAGTAAGTAAGAACCTCCAATGGGCGGCCTAGCATTGGCTTGGCTCTTCCCTTTGGGATTTAATAGTGCAGGAAATTAAATTACAGGAATTTAAATGACAGTAAGTAAAAATCTCCAATAGGCGGCCTAGCATTCGCTTGGCTCTTCCCTTTGGGGTTTAATTATGCATGAATTAAATTGCATGAATTTAAATGATAGTAAGTAAAAACCTCCAATAGGCGGCCTAGCATTGGCTTGGCTCTTCCTTTTGGGGTTTAATGGTGCAGGAAATTAAATTGCAGGAATTTAAACCTCCAATGGGCGGCCTAGCATTGGCTTGGCTCTTCCCTTTGGGGTTTAATGGTGCATGAATTAAATTGCATGAATTTAAATTACAGTAAATAAAGACCTTCAATGGGTGGCCTAACATTGACTTGGCTCTTCCTTTTGGGGTTTAATAATGCAGGAATTTAAATTACAGTAAATAAAAACCTCCAATGGATGGCCCAGCCTTGGCTTGGCCTTCTTTTTTGGGGTTTAAGGTGCAAGAATTTAAATTGCGGGAATTTAAATTGCAGTAAATAAAGACCTCCAATGGACGCTTTGCTTGGCCCTTCTTTTGGGGTTTAAGATGCAGGAATTTAAATGACCTCTAGTGAGTTGGCTTTGCCCTTCACATTCTGAGGTTTGAATTCTTTAAAATAAAATACAACAAATTGATTTGACAACTCGGGCCGAAATCCATCAACGGATCAATTGAAAATTTAATGGGTACTCAAGAGCTTGTCAATGCCAATTTTATACCTCTATGGGATTTACCGTTGATTTGGAGTTGTCCTTTGCCTAACATAAAATATGGAGAAATGGAGGGAAGAGTGTAGACAATTTGTGTTAATTTGCAACTAAAACCACAAATAAATGAATAAATAAAAACACTTAGCTCGAATTTTCTTACTCGTTGATGAGAATGAATTCTTGATTTATGTTGATCGATGAAGGAATTAGTGATGATAACTCCTCACTTTAAACTCCATTATCTTCAAAATTTTCTCTCTCTTTTTGGTATTTTCTTCTCTCCAATTTTTCTTCAATCTCCCAAAACCCTCTTAAACATCCAAAATTTTCTCTCCAAAAAAATTCCCTCATCCCAAGCTCACTTCTTTCTCCTTTTATAACCTACTCATCCATCTTTCATTCTAATTTTTCCACTAACTCTTCTTCCTCCCATCTTCCCTTCTCTATTATCATCTTATTTTCTTCATCTCCTTTTCTCCATTTTCCCCTCTCCATCTCCTCTTCTCCATCTTCTCTTCTCTATTCTAATTTCTCTACTAACTCTTCTTTTTATTATTTACGAAATAATCCCTCAAATGTTAGGTATTTGCATTCTAGTCCCTGAGATTTTAAGTAATTGCAATTCAGTCCCTGTAGAAATATTTCTTTAATTCTAAATCTCCTCACAATTTTCGACACACCTCTCCTATGCTTAGTCGAAATTTATTGCATATCAAATCTAAACTCATTTCTTGTCGCTGAAAATAATGCAAAATTTAATTAAAGCCCTTTTACAAAATTGAGTCCTTTTGGGTATAATTGGGCCAAGATGAAGATTTGGAATATTAGAGAGTAATGTCACAACTCCTAAAAGTGAAAAATGAAAATAAATTTACTCAAATTGAATTTTTTATGCCACAAATGCTATTATTTAGGGAAAATTTTGTTTAAGGGCTCGAAGTACTCTTATTTTTTTAAAATAAGGGCCCGAAGTGATCCATATTTCAAATAAGGGCATGAAGTGCCCTTTTTGTTTCAAAAGAGGGCCTCATCAAGGGTATTTCTGTCATTTCATCTTTTTATTTTATTTTTTCTTTTATTTCGCCGATTTACCCCTTGGAATCACTGTTCATCGTCTTCAACCCCATGACACTGTTCATCAATGACCTCCCCGGCGAGCAAAGGGCAGGCATCGACGACCTCACCTCGGCGAGCAGAGGGCGGGCCTTGCTAGCCTCCCCGGCCTTGCTAGCTTAAATCTGCAGCGAGTGCCAGGAAATCAAAGCAAGAAAGGGAAATGTGGATTACAGTGTGTAAAAATGGAACAAAAAGCCATTCTCAAGATCATAATGGCCAAATCAGGAAATCATCCATATAACATAGACGAAAAGAACAAGGTTAAATCGAGAAAGCAAGATGAAGCGAAATCCACAAAATTACGGCGAAGAAAATAAAATTGCCAGCAAAAAAAAAAAAACCAGAAGCGAAACATTGTCCAGAAGAGAAGAACCCGAGCAGTAGAAATTGGAAAGGAAACGAAAGGGGACGGACCTGAGAAAATTTCAAACGGAAACAAGTAGGATCGCAAAACACGACCAGACAAACAGAAGAACAAAACAAGAGTCATCAAAGCACAGAAAGCAAGAGAAACAGAGCCTTCGCGCTTCAAAGAGAGAGGGAGAAAATAGGCACGAAAATCAGGACGCAGGCTGCAGACATGCGGAAATGAAGAGGAAGAGGGGGAGGAAGAAACCCAACCTCGGAGTATTCATCCGGAAGATGAGCTTCTCGTACTCGTCCAAGACAGGCCACTCCATCGCACAGAAAAGCTAAGCCACAGCAGGCCTTCGCCCTTAGCCTCTCCCTTTCTTTGCCCGGGGAGGCTAGCAAGGCCCGCCCTCTACTTGCCGGGGGGTGAGGCCATCGAGGCCCGCCCTCTGCTCGTCGGGGCAAGGTCATTGATGAATAGTGCCATGGGGTTGAAGATGATGAACAGTGATTCGGAGGGGTAAATCGGCGAAATAAAAGAAAAAAAGAAAATAAAAAGATGAAATGACAGAAATACCCTTGATCAGGCCCTCTTTTGAAACAAAAAAGGCACTTCATGCCCTTATTTGAAACATGATTCACTTCGGGCCCTTATTTAAAAAAACAAGAGTACTTCGGGCCCTTAAACGAAATTTTCCCTATTATTTATTAAATATTTTCTTAATTTCTAAAAAAATATTAAAAAAATACAATAAATATGAAAAATCATATTTTTGGTCAAAATTGGCTTCCTAGGCTTGGCCAAGGTCCTCAAAGTTGATTTTTCAATTTTATGAATTTTATGGATTTTCTATTATTTTTTGAAAATAAAAATACCGAAAATACTGAAAATATGAAAAATCATTTTTGGTAAAAATTGGTTCCTTAGGCTTGGCCAAGGTTTTCAAAGTTGATTTTTCAATTTTATGAATTTTTATGGAATTTCTATTAATTTTTAAAAAAATGGCCAGAAAATACTGAAAATATGAAAAAATCATTTTTTTGTTAAAATTGGTTCTCTAGACTCGGCCAAGGTCCCCAAAGTTGATTTTTTAATTTTATGAATTTTTATAAATTTTTTTATGAATTTTAAAAGAGAAAAGATAATTAAAAATCAGGTGTCAACATATATCAAAGCGTGAATAATTATAATGAGCTAAGTTGCGAGCACGACCATATTTGCATTGGAATAAATGTGAATATATGAATTAGCATGATTATCTAGTATGCTCTTGTAGTCACATAATGGAATGCCTGATATGTCCATGCCCGGGGGAGTTCAAAATCACACAGCTTATTGGTTGCTCGATAGTCCATGTCAACGGGAGTTCGGAATCATGCGACTAGACGGATGCCACTACGGCTTATGCTAGACTGATGCTCCTTATAGGAATGCCTACTATATCCCGGAGATACCGAGGTATTATCGGTTACCATGCCTGATAGGTCGAGACAATACCCGGTCATTTCAGAAGAGCACTTAACCATCCTAGGGATATCAGGAGCTTGTGTTGTGGTCAAGTGGCCATTAATAATTGAAATACATGTGATGCATTACGCATGCAAGATTATGATGAGTATTATGGGTGTATGCCTTAGTTGTATCTTATTTGCATAATGCCATAACTATATTGTACAATATGTGTGGCAGGGGATAAGTGTACATGTGACTAATGGTTGGCTGGTTGAGTTAAGTGACTGATCATGTAGTAATTATAGCATTTCGGAGGTCTACACTATTGATATATTATCGGCTTCAACCTACATGTTTAGGCCACTCAAAGCAAATCAGCATCCTATTCGAGCTTAGGGCATTGACTAAGAGAGATTTTTTTTATCTCACCCATAGATGTTAAATGTTTTTAGGATATTGAGACCCCGGCCAACTACTACCTTTGAGTGGGCGTAGAGGTGGAGACCTTTTGTTGGAGCATTTGGATATAGTGTTGACCCTTCTCAGACTCGGTACTTTTTTTTTATGGTCGTGGGAAATAGCCATGAGGTTGGGGCTTGTAGATGTTTCGTTACATGGGTTTAACGATGTATATAAATAAAATGAACTTTTGCTAAGGTTGGATGTTGCTTGCCTACCATCTATCTATGCTGTTTATATTATTGTTTGAGGAGGTAGAGCGTTCCGCATGCACTTAACTGAAAGATAAAATAAATGAGTTAATGAAGTGCCTGGTACGGTGCCTTGCATAAACTGAGGTGTTTGGTAGGGTTGCTGCATGCCCGAGAATCGAGGTGTGACAAATGCTCTATTTTTTTTTTCTCATTTATCGACTTTTAAGTAGAAATTTATTTTACCGAAATTCATTTTCATCTTTAAAGAATTTAATTTAAGCCTGCATCTTAGACCAATTAGACTGTCGTTTATTAATATTTCCATGAAATATCGCGAATACAAAATTCTCCTATACCAAACAAAGCCGGTATACCAACCCTGATTTTGGTATCATCTTAAAATATGGGCGTCGGGTCAATTAGCGTGATCTAATCACAGATTAATCACGACAAAGCGAATTAAAAACATGACTGCTAATCAGGACCAACTTTTCTGTGACTTCATATTTCTTGACCGCCCGCTCTTGATCTAATCACGTAGATTAGGTAAGTAATCTCCTTTGATGGATTGGTTTGGAGAGGTATTAGTTCATACCTAGCTCCACCTTTGTCTTTTCACGAAATATATTGTTATAGAAGATGAACTAATGCCCCGTCAAGACCCAAAAGTTAGCCATGTTTGAAGATTGAAATTGCATATTCATTTCATTTAAATCTCAAGAATCTACGAAAGTAATTTCCGAAATTCACTGATCTCGACGTAAACCAGTTCTATTTTTCACCAAGCTTAGAAAGGTAATGGAATGGTACAATGGCTGGTAGGGAGGGAAAATTATCAAAAAAATTTTAAACATATTGCAATTGTGTCAATTCCATTCTAAATCTTTTTTTTTTTGGACAAATTAAGTCCTGAACTTTTTGCATTTTTGTCAATTCAGCCCATTCAGCCAACTTTGGCCGATCGACGCTGACGTGGATACTTTTTCATAATATCTTAATATTTTTTGAATTATTTCTTTATTTCTTTTGTTTTCCCTTTATTTCTCTCTCTCTTTTCTCTTTTTCCCTTCCTCCAGTAGGTAGCCGGACTTCTACGAGGTCGATCTCATTGACCGACCGAAGGAAGGACAAAAAAAAGAAAGAGAAAAAAAAGAAATAAAATAAATCTTAAAAACTATCAAAATATTATAAAAAAATTATTCATTTCAGCACCAACCAGCTAAAGTGGGTCGAATAGACTGAATTGACATAAATGTTGAAAGTTTAGAACTTAATTTACCCAAAAGAAAGAGAGTTCAGGATTGAATTGACATAAATATATTAAATTCAAGGTTTTTTTTTTTTTTTGGATAATTCTTCCATGGACGGCGAGAGTATCAAGATATCATGCGGTCAATGCATGAAAAACATCGGCCATGAATGGCGTTTGCAAGGTCCTGTAGAGTCTGCACCTTTAGCGAGAACCGTCCAGCTCTTCGACAGGGGGAAACACCATGTCAGAAACGAGGAAATCATTGCATCACGCACGTTCAGCCACACATGAAATTAGCGTCTGAGGATGTTTCACGAGATATAGGGGGAATCCTGAGCCCTTAGCATAGCCATAGCCACACAAAATGCACGAACGTAGGTCACAAGGGGCAGTGCCTCAGCTAAGATAGAGTGACATTTAGAGGAACATAGACACTACTTTCTCCTTTCCGAGTGATTTTTGCCCGCTCGAGAGCTCTGATGAAGGGTTTTTGAAGGAGGGCCCAGCAGGCTCTCGACATCGTCGGTCCTACAATTATCGATGCACTAGTGATTTCTCATCATTGAGGCCGGACCCCAGAAAAAAAAAAAATCAATCATAGAGAGCATTTGTACATATGTCATGAACCAATTGGTGGAAAAATTGACTAGCCATTGATTTAGACAAATGTTTGCGTGGCCTAGTTGAAAGATTGCAATTGGTCACTATCTAAAATTTTGGTAGAAGAGAGTCACGTGAGTTGTCACATTCGGCAAGTGCACCTTCTCACCACCTTAGTTTCCGCGAATCTTCCTTTGTCCAACCGCCAAGCCAAATCCGCAGCCGAAGCTCGACTTCCTAAAAGTCAAAAAAACCAAGTCTACGTCCAAAAATAGTCCTACGCACCATCTTTTTTTTTTTTTTATGTTATCATCTAAATATGGCTTTCGACCTTAGATTCATAGTCGTCATGAATGTACATTTCGGCCTAATTATTGGGATCGCAATTCAAACCACGGTTTGAATTGATAAAATGTGAAAAGGTTTAGACCTAAGTCGGTAAAATTAAAAGGTTTAGAATCGAATCGGTAAAAGTACAATAAATTTATGACTTTTTATGATTTTCCCGCCAGAACAAGTACGACCATCAAATAAATATTGTCTATGTCTTCCTCCTCCTAAATGTTAATTTTTAGGTTTCTTTATTTTATGAAAAATTTATGTTTGAAGAAGATGATTTTACCCGAAATTCGATTTCCTTTCGAGGGATTTCCCCTTTTGGGGAAAGGCGATTCTTTTGGACCAAAGTCTTAGCATGCCAATCTTATCCAATCAAAAACATTTTCTGCCGACCGATTCATGTTCTGGTGCCCAAACAGGTAAAAATTTCGATCTTCTTTTTTTTCCGAAAAATGATAATATTCAAAAGAGACACACAACTTCAAATTTAAAAATCTCTCATTTACCTTGATTTAAGTTTGATTTCTTCAAAGTAATTCAGAATTTCCTCTCCCCGATTTTTCTTTTTCCGCTGTGCAACCGTGTTATCAACCCCATAAGCAAATGACCGAAAGAAACCGGACAAGCTGTGTGTTTCCCGTTGATGCTTTGAGGGAATAAAGAGGGAAGCGAAGAGCTGTCGGCTCAAAAAAGATTTGAAGGAATCTTTTATTGCTTTTTTCATGACCACATGTTGAGCACTTTGCTTCATAAAGTAGGCAACCTCCGACCGCGACCGCACATGATTGAAACCTCAGGCATTTAATACCCATTAACAAAGGTGTCCCTCATCATGTTACCTTAGAATTCAATCAATCTCCGAATGTCGTGTAACTGTTTTCACTTTCGTACAGAATATGGACACCCCACCCCCGCCCCGCGGTGTGGCGCGCTTCACGTTCTTTAAGCTCCGGCAGCCGAGCACCATCGCTGACTCGGCGAAGTCCGTGTTGTGGCGTGGCCGAGGTGCATGCGTGGCCGAGGGGCGTGCGTTGCCTGAGGAAAGAGGGAAAGATCTCACACTGTTATACGTGGGAATATCTGAATATTTTTCCAAGTAGTCGTGAATGCATAAAGATCAAGAAAACAGAGTACTTCATTTATCAGTCGGTTTTCATAAATCACGCAGCTCAAAACTGACCTGAGTACCTTCTAGCATAAACCAAACCATGACATTGCATCGTAGCCCACTAGCAGGAAAACAAACCCTTCTTCTTTAGGGTAAAACAAGAGAAATGAACTTTAAGCTAGGTTCATATTGTGACCAAATCTATTCTTTTTCACTGGTGACAAGGTAAGTTGAGAGTGGAAATTCTCAAGGGGCTACATGAAATTCTCTAGCTGGCAGATGTGATAATTCTGCCGAACAGCATTTTAGCTTGGGATTTTCTTTTATTTAGTTTCTCAACACATATGCTCTCACAACACCCTTAACAAAATCCATTTCCAGAAGTTCTCTAGTTGGCAAGGGAGATATGATTTTAACCCTTGCTTGGCTTTTCTATGCAAGTCGATGATTTGCACCGAATACAGAACATCGAACATGACCCACATCGGTTCAAGTCTCATCTAGAAGCAATAGAAAAGAATAATTCCCCACAGGGATGCGAATAAATTTAAGCTTTGAGATATTCTGAAGCACCAGAACAAAAATTTCGGGTGTGAATGACTGATTTCTCTCAGGAGTTTGTCAACAAAGTGATCTCGGGATATCTGTTAAGCATTCCAAAAAAGCTTTATATATCTTGTGATATTTATGACTATGCACTATGGTAGATCTTAAACCGACAGTCCTTCCCCAATTGAGTAAGTATTAGATGCATGGGTTTCATAGCTAAAAACCAAACACCTCTCACAGTAAAATGAATGTCTGTTACAAAAACGATGAATCTATTTTTAAATTCTACATTCTCCAAACTTAACTCTGATCGGCAACATGTAGTACACCAAGGGCTAAGATCTTTCTCCTAGAACGGACCAACACTTTGAGAACAGAACAGGGCTGCACAGACCCTTTCGTGGTCAAGATCAAATCACATTTGCGTTTATAGGCCCATCCTTCAGGGCAAGCCAGATTGGGTCATAGCTGGGGCCTATATACACAATGGTCCAAGTCTGGCCCCGTTGTAAAGCTAAGGAGGTGACGTTATACCAAAAACTCTGATTCTGCAAAATGTCGATGAGTATCTACAACTCAATCCATAACTTTTGCGATGGGTGTAGGACCCTTGTAGTAAGGCCGGGTCCACAGTGTTGGCCAGCCCTCTACACCAAAATGAAGGAAAAAAAAAAAAGAGGTGACAGGCATTTAGCCGAACCAAAAGGGTCCAAAATTACAGCCAACCCATCAGCCAAGGTGGCTTTTTTCTTTCTTTCTTTCTTTCTTTCCGCTTTCTCATCCACTAGTAGTATCTATTTCGCGGTGAAGTCTTCACCTAAAAAATCCTGGAGATTCGCAAAAGATGCATGCTTTATGCTTGTGAAAATTAAGCGATCTCGAAAACTACCTAAACCAGGTAACAAACAGCACCAAGTTGCCCTAAAACATGCTTTCAGACAAAAAGAAGAACCAAGACCAAACCAAAGGAGGCATTGCCAATGAAGAGGAAGACACGAGATATAGAGGTTGAAGGATTGAAAACCATGATTGCCATTTGGAAAGTGGCTTGTGCAAATCAATTCTTACGGTAGTTCAGTAGAGGACAGTCTTTGCCCGGGGATTCCTTCCTTTGCTGGCTAAACTTCCCTTTGCCACATTGCTGGCTTTCCTTTCTTTTGCCGCATCTGTGGCACATCTTACCGTGAGTGAACAAAAGGCAATTCAAATCAAATTTAAGCTCGCTTGGAATCCGTCGGTTGAGATGGAGATACGCTTTGTTTCTGTCGGCTGTGGCTGGGATCCATCCAATAGTCTTTGCAATCTCGAAAACCTGCACGTACCATTGAAATTCGTGGTGATGCTAAAACAGCAACTGCTTTGTAATGTAAAGTACTCACATGGGTATCGACTGGGAAATCATCTTGCTGAAGATGGAACATCAAGACACAAGCCACCTGTAACATAAATGGGATAATATGGACATTAAGAATTCCGAAAGTAATAAGATGCAGGAAACTGAAATGGGTAATTTTTATTAATCAAATCAAGAACCCAATGACGACATCTGTCATCCTCAAATTCTGATATCATTTCCAGCGATAGACAAGAGAAGGGACGAGCTGCAACCACTTTTACTAGTATAGGATAGCTGAACAATTCACAATAGAGGAGAAATGAAGATATCTTAAAAAACCAGAAATGACATATTCATGTCCTTCAAGTTTAATATCTATGGCATCCTACGATGGGCCGACCAAAAAGTTTATATGCTTATGAGTTCAATGGCATTATCGTGAGAAGCTAAAGAATGGACAAAGGAAGGACAATTACCGTCTTTGGACCAATTCCTTTGAAAAGGGATAGCTCGGCCTTAATTTCACCGACCGAGAGATCCCGCAAGTATTCCAAGCATAGTTTGCCCCTTTTGTCAAGCAAGCAAGTCAAAATGTTCCTAATGCAAGCTGCTTTTGTTGGGGCTAGACCTCCGCATCTTATGGCATCCTCTATACATGTTGATTCAGCAGCAAGAACCTTGGAAAATCCACAAGCAAATTCATGGGAAACTGATGGAATCATATGGAACATTAGCCATTTTCTTCTTGAACAACAAATTGCCACGACTACCAAGTTCCAGAGAGAAACTAATCAATCCAAAATACTCCGCAATTCTTAAAGAAAATGACCACTTTTCCCAAACATGACTCAGAAGCAATCTGAAAATGCATGTACTAAAATCAAGACAAATTAGCACCCTCGAACATGAATCTAGGTCACTATCCAAATTCAAGCGCATTTAAAAGCTCCTGCCCAAGAACACTTGAGTGAGCAGTCTGGTCGCTGGATCAAAACAATGACGGATCAAATCCGCCTAAATGTTGGAACTTCACGTGCACACATGAAGCCAAAAGCACCAATTAGACAACTCCAACACGAATTACCGCAAAGAAAGCTCCAAAGAACACCAGAAAAACTCACATCTTCCCAGGAGGGAAAAGCAGACTTGAGAGAAGCGAAAGCCCTCTGAGAGTTAACGTCGGTCGTGTTCTGCGACAGCACGGTCTTCACCAGACCATCCAAGACGCTCTCTTCCTCATCCACTTCCTCTTCATCGACAAGCACCGTCTTCACCTCTCTCTGTTCTGGACCATCGCCTTCTTCCTTAACGACGGGACCCATTTTTTGTTCCCTCTGCCTTCGGTACCTGGCGAATTCTTCCGGGAAGCCATGAAGGGCTAAGAGATCGTCCCGAACCGCCCGGCATTCCTCGGGCGTGGGTCGGTGGTGGGTGTGGTACGGATCGTCTTGGATGGATTTAGCGGATTGGGTTTGAGATTTGCTTGGGAGGGTTGAGCGTGGGCGGTCTCGGAGCTTTCTCTTCCGCTGCGTCTGCATTTTTGCCGCGAAGCGCCGCAGGGAACGATGGACGACGGACCATCACGCGAAACGCCGGACTTTGTTGTGGGCCTTGCGGGTCGGATTCATGGGCTTTTACCAAATGGGCCGTGATAATTCCTACTACGGGCCTACACTTGGTAAAGTATATGCCACTCGGGTGAAAAAAGGCATGTGCCACTAACAACCCTACACGTTCAAATATACTCAGTGAGACACTAATACTTCAAAAAAAAAAAAAAAGTGGTGTTACTTGAATCCTCAAACTTATACCAGTAGGACAGAAAATTACCCTCTGTTTAACTTTGCTCACTGTGACATCAATATCTTATACCGATATGACAAAAAAAGTAACTTTCGTCTACCACCAAAAAAATCCTAAATTTTACCGACTTACAACAATATCCCAAAACTTTTTTCGTGTCAGCAATATCCCAAACTTGTATTGGCGACAAGAGGATTTTTTCAAATTCGAAATTTAGGGCGTTTGGTGGTAAACGGAGGGTATTTTTTGTTACACCAGTATATGCGACACAAGAAAAAAAAAGTTGTGATATTAGAGTCATGCAAAATGAGCGTAGTTCAAGGGTTTTGGTGACATAAAAAAAAGTTTTAGGATATTAGTGTGACAGTGAGCATAATTCAAGGTATTTTTAGGACAAAAAAAAAAAAGATTCGAGATGTTATCGTCACAATGAATATATTAAAGATTTTCTTTTTTGCGGTATCAACTCGAAAGGAAAAAAAGAAGAAGAAGAAAATGAAACACATCGCTATTATTACGAGCGTATTAGATTTTAAATTTACTGAGATAGTGATTCGTGATTACAAAAATATGCGTAGAATCCGAATTCCTTTTGCCTCTCCCAAATTTGTTTTATCTCGTTGGTACCGTTGCAAAGCGATGTTTTCACCTCTCTCGAACCTCAATCATGATTTCCGACCCTTCCTCCAAAAAAAGAAAAAAAGAAAAACCTCAATCAGGATTCGAATAATCGCGTCAAGAATGCAAAAATTCCTCCGTCGCTCGAGAACTTAGGGAAGAAGAAAGGGGGAAAAGGGCAGAAGAATCCAAAGAGAAGGTTAGGCCCATGATTGGACTATGATATTTTGTATCTCGTGCCTTTGGTCAGCATCTAAAAATCATATTGAAAGCTGCTGGTGATTTCACTTTTCCCTCCTCCCCTTTGCTTTCTGAAATTTCAGGCGTTTTTGGGTACAAAAAAAAAAAAAAAGAAGAAAAAGAAAGAAAGAAACAAAGTCAGAGAAAATGAAAAGGGCGAGCTTGACGGGATTACACGTAAAGTTCCTTCCCTTTGGAAAAGCTGGAAAAGAGGAAAACACAAGCGCCCAAATTGCATTTTCATGCGCACAAATTGCATTTTCATGCCAATCTCCTCCAAATGTTCTTCCTTTCCCTAATGATGGACGAATGGAGGTTGAGAGCTTTTAAGGACTAATGAGACGGATTAGTCTACCAAAATTAGATTTGGGGTCAACAACATTAGTGCCCATAGCTAAAGGCGAAGTTGTACGGGAAAGTCTCAAAATTATTGCTTTTTTCTTGGCTACTCGGTCCCGGACCTTTTTAATTTTGCCAATTCAATCTTAAACCTTTTTGTACCTTTTTTGTCAATTGAGTCAATACAACCAATTTTATCCCAAAAATAATCGACGTCGACACCGATCGTTTCATATAACACGACTACCGTTAACATGAATAAGTCTTAATAAAATTCTAATTTTTAAAATTTTTAAAATTCATTTTTCATAATTTTTCCTTTTTAGTTTTTAACCTTTTCCTTCGTTCTTTTTTCTTTTTTCCTCTACCAGCCCAAGGCGAGTTCGTAGGCGTGGGCAACCCTCGCTCGATCTTGTGGAGGGCTTGCCCTCCCCAAGGGCCGGAGGGCAAGCCTTGTCTGAGATTGGCGGAAGGAAAAAAAAAAGTAAAAAGAAAAAAAGAAAACAAAGAAGGAAAAATAATAAATAAGCAATTTGAAAGAAAATGAAAATATTGTTAAAATTTATCCACGTCAGCATTGACCGTGTCACGTAGAACGATCGACATTAACATCAATGATTTCGAGCCAAAATTAGCCGGACATACTCAATTGGTAAAACGTGGAAAATATTGACAAAAATACAATAGATTTAGGAATTTTTTGGACAATTTTCCCCCACGATTAAGCCACGGAAATACCAAAAGCTTACTACAACATCTAGTCCAAGTGGAACAAAACCAAGGCAAATACCTAACTTGCCAGCAGAAGGCAAGAGAGAAGAATGTTAGGAAATAGCAATGGAAGCAAAGCTTTCGAGATGCATCTGGATCAGGTCGGGAAGTAGGAAGAGAGAGCTAGAGCGGGCAAGAATACTGTCACGCTCCATGCCAACATTAATCACAAAAGTGACAGCTGACTAAATAATAGCTCTGCAGTTTTGAGCGTCCCACGACATGTAATGATAGTCCAACCCCACCATCACCATCTACCTGTTCACACTCCCATCTCCAACTTGCAGGTTTCGGTCAAGCTCGGACCATCAAAAACTAAATCTGCGCTGGCATGTATAGAAACAGCAAACCATCATGCGAATTTTATACAGGGCCATGAAATGGTAAAGCGACCAAAGGGGTAAAGCTCAACAAGTTCTTCAAAATCACTCTCCCTTTCCCTGTGCGACTCCACAGACACAACACCATACTCACACAACAATTTAACCCCATTACACATGGACATGACAAATGCGCACAATATCGTTATACATTTGGCCAATTTTGATAATTATGCCCTTTTCGTGTTAATTTACACAGGAATATGGACTGCACCGTTCTTTGCCGGGATCTCGATGTCGCGACTTTCGTTGCCTCCAGCTCCACTACGAACAATCATGAAAGCTGACAGTTTTTCCCTCGACCAAAGGAGCTTGCTTGGCACTGGTTTCTCGCCGTTCATAGCCCGAGGCACCGGTTGCACAAAGGAACACCAGTTAAGATTGCCATAATCCAAAATACAAAGCTTGCGATGAATAAAAAGTTGGCGTTGTCTATGCCGCAGATAGGCCTGTTCATCACCATCAAACCTGAACCTTATACCGTAAAACATCATTTTCTCAATCGCCATCCAATTTCCTCCCTCCTGCCTCCGTTAACACCAGTCGTTAGTGTATCTACGTCGCTGAAACTCGGAGATAACAAAGATCATAAGATCAAAAATCAGAAATCGGATGACTTTGCACTATGGACATTCCTCCCACCAACACCGCCAACTCTCTGGCTAGTCCCGCTAAGTTGAGCAGACTCCAGGAGCCCCTCCCAGTCCACATTCTCTTCCTCCCCATTTTCATCTCTCTCTCTCACCATCTCCAACAACCTCCTAGCCTTATCTCTTGCCCTCTCGCTCCCTCTCTTCTCAATCTCCCTCAATACATCCTCTCCCCTCGCTTCTTTCATCAACCCTCTAAACCTAAAATTCCCATGACTCAATGCACAAAGCGCGGCCACACAATTTTCCTTATCCGACTTGGACTTTGCCCCGTTCCCTCTCAAAAGCCCAACCAAAACTGCAACCGCATTACCATCAAGCATAGCTGATCTTCCCTCAACACAAGCAGCCAAATTGCAGAGAATAAGCAATACCCGGCTCAACAAATTTCCCGCTTTTACCATTTCCAGCAGCCTCGGCACGGGATTAAGCTTCACTAACTTCATCCTATTGCTATTAACCAGAGTCAAATTATACAGAGCGAGAGCAGAATCATGCCTAGTTCGCTCGCTATCCGATCTCAAAGCATTTAACAATGCCGGCAAAGCACCTAAAGCCCCAATAGCCATCCTGTTATCTTCCTCTATGGCCAAGCTAAATAGAGCACCAGCAGCATGATCTTGGGCTTCACTAAATCCACCCTTCAACACATCAATCAAAAGAGGGACAACACCAGACCTCACAATTCTCACCTTGTTTGAATTCTCGAGCGATAAATTGACCAGTGTAGCAACAGCATTCACCTGTACATCGCAGTACTTCGAAACAAGAAGCGGCTTTAGGGCAGAGATCACTCTTAAAGTACAAAGAGCAGACCTCCTATGTTCTTGCGTTCTAGTGATCTTTCTCAGCGAAATAACCGCCTGTTCTTGCTCGAAGATGTCTCTGCTCTTCAGCTTCAACACCAATTCCTCTTCTTGACAGCTTAAAATTGGGCCTAGGGTTGGTGTGGGGTTTTCGATTTCTTGAAATTCCGAGGAAGACGAGGAGGAGGAGGAGGAATAGCAACTGGGGCGAGTCTTGAGAGGCAGAGGAGTCTCTGGGCTCGCCGCGATGACCACCGACTCTTCCGACGAGCTCGAGTAGAACCGGTCAACCCGGTGACCCAACTCGCTCACCGCATGCTTGCACGTCACCGGCGGGTTCCCCGTCACGTTCTTCAGTAGCTCCCTCTCCGAAACCCTAATAAGCCCTCCACAATCTCCTTCCTCTCGTTGCCGAGACGCCATCCTTGTACGGACTACCTTCTCCACGGATGCGTACCCCAGAGCGGGCGGGTGTTCGACGCCCCATTTCTCGCACCAGCGAAGGATCGTCGACTTGATGGCTAAGTTGGGGAAGATTGTTTCAAAGTCGGGCTTGGACCCATCCTCAAGAATCGGCGTAAAGCTCAAGTCTTTGCACACCTGGACGGAGACGCGGTCAAAGGTCTGACCGGAGGACACGACCACCGGGTCCGCCATTAGAGAGCCTGCTATCGCGCACAAGAACTCCTTGGGGGGTTCAGGCTTCGAAGGAGAAGCCGAGCGAGCGAACGAGAGTCGCCACTTGTACTTGCCATTGCCGCCCATCTCCAAAAGCTCGAGCTAGCTTCAACAAAGTGGGTGTCAAAAAGTGTTCCAGTGAAGGCCGAACATGGGGTTTTCAAAGGGTTGGCGGATTGAGAGAGCCATCAACTTGGAAAGATACGAGAGGGAATCGAAGGCGCTGCGCTGGGTGTTGGGTGGTGTCAGGTGGTTTTACGAGAGAGGCGAGAAAGAGGAAATGAGTGACGAGAGAAAGAGCGAGAGGTTGCGGGAGGCAAATGGCGGCCTATCCCCATCATTTACATTTGACACTGTCGTGAGGAGATAATTACGGATGTCAAGTGGTGGTTCTTCTTCTTCTTCGTTGGTTAACTTTCGTTTGTCCTTTTGGAGGGTAATGTAAGAAGGGCAGGTTGGGCCGTTAATTACCAGTCCGTCCTATGATTTTGCTGGGTTTGTAGCGTTGACCTAGTTACATGCAAAAAAAAAAAAATCAAGAAATACATAAAACAAACGTAATTCGCAAGATTTAGACAGAAGAAATAACAATTCATATGGCAAAGCGCAGTTGATAAATCAGAATGAGAGTCTACTCGTACCCTTTAGCATTTTTTTTATCATAAATATATGGGTTAATACCACAAAAACCTCAAACTAATACATTTATAATAAATTTACCTCAAACTATTTTTTTGATCATAAAAAACTCAAAACCAGTATATTTATGATAAATTTACTCCAAATTATTTATTCAACTATCAAAAATCATAGACTTGTAAATTTATGACAAATTTGCCCCAAACGAATTATTTTGACCATAAAAAATTCTAAATTGATACACTCGCGACAAATTTATCCTCGATTAATTTTCATAAAATTATATTAATACCGCGAAAAATCTCAAATTAATAAACATGTGACAAACAATTGGTACAAATGCCAAATGTGCATATCTAACAATTGTCACGTGTCATCTAATTAAATAATTTGACGATAAAATTTAACGAAAACTGATAGAGTGCACATTTATCATAACTGTATCAGGTTGGGGTAAATTTATTAAAGGGTCTATTAGTTTAGGGTTTTTACTGGTTAAAAAAATAATTTGAGGTAAATTTATCACAGGTGTATCAGTGTGATGTTTTTCATTGTATCAACCCTGAATGTGGTTTTTTTTTTCTAAATAAGAGATTCGATCGATTAACAAATGTTAAATAAGGCTGACGTTTCCGCATCAAGTATTCCGAGGTTAATGAAAATTACACAACATGCTCCGAAATTAGATAAGACCGAGGTGCAAGACAGCCCTCCCCTTCCCCCGTGCCTATTTTCGTGATTTCATAAATTGATTTTATGATTAGGATGTCAAGCCATTGTCGCCTTGTCTTTCTAAACATTTGACGGGACCCGACAGAATCATCGTACGAAATAATGCAAGGACTGCTGTAGTGCTAAGATGGGGATTTTTAGTTTTGTCTTCATTGCAACTACTGATTGCTTCTGTTTCCGTTCCCATTCAACGACGCTTACGCCTAACCACTAGTCTTTCCCGACTGATAAATATCATTATTCGTGGGAAACCGATACTGCCTGGATAGCACCCAGAAGAAAAGCAAATGACAAAACTAGATTCAATGATGAATATATACCAAGAACTCTAACACCAATTGTAATGGCTTGCGGTGGGCGTCTAGGCTCGGCGTCCCCATCATTATTATCAAGCAGCAACATCAACATCGGTATTTTAAAAGAGCACAGATCGAACATATGCAGGAAACTCCTAGATTTATATTTAGATTTAGTTTGAGAGAGTAAAATCCCTTAATTTAGATCTAAATTTAAATCCGAAAATGAGAGCAGCATAATCTCTGAGAACTTATGGAACCACGTTGCTAATATCCTTGTTGGTGGCTGTCAACTAGACAAATAGCCGAATTGGTCTCTATATTTACCCATGATCAGTTGCAGAAACAAAAGAAAAATTGTAGCCAAGGATAGAAAGATAGAAATGGTGGGGGGTGAGGGAGGGGGAGGGGGAGGGGGAGAGAGGAAGACGGGGCGCGGCTCTTCCTCCCTCAGAATGTGCAAGAGGCGAAAACTCTGTAGGGTGGGGAAAGAAGGGGGAGGAACGAGACACTATACTGCCCGTGTTCCCTTTTTGTTTTTCTTGGTCAAAATGCTACCCATATTCAAATAGTTCAATAAATCATGCCGACAAAAGAATAAAATACTTTGTAATTTCTTTCCAATGGACGCGCAAGGGACTTGTTCACACTCTTCTTTCTAGTGTAATTTGACTCGTGCGGGACATTTTCCAAAATGGTCACAACCCAATAAAAACAATAACTTTGAAAATAGTATTAGTCTGCAAGGGCATAAAACAGGTTTTTCCACTAAAAGGGGGAAATAATATGCATAATGCGCGCATGCTTTGACAGCATTCCATGTAAAAGGGATACTTACCAAAATAGTTTTATTATAGTTATGCCAATTTGGTACTAAGCTATTTTCTAAAATAATCACCAAAAAAAAAACGATAATTGGAAAATAGGATCGAACCGCATGCACATAGAACTGGTTTTTTCACTCAAGAGGGAAATGGTATGCATGCGCAGGCTTTGATGGCATTCCATGTAAAATCAATCAATACGAATAATTCATATTCCGGAATAAGATCTTAGGACGTCGCGGCAAAAGAGTAGTCCTAAACTCAATTGGAGATAACAGGACGAAAATTCTCTCCCAAAAGATAATCAGATCGTGTGGTTCCCATCATCCCAATGAACCAACCACGTTGATGATCCGTAGGACCAATAGCCAAAGCAACATACGGTGAGCAATGCCCTTTGCGCCTCTCCACGGCATCTTCCACAGTGCCAGTTAATCGATGTGTTTATTGGCGAAGGATCAAACTTGAGTCCACGGTTATCCACTTTTAAATTCAATTGGGTCACACGAAATATCCTTTCCAAATAAATCCGAGACTCAAAATAAATAAATAAATAAATAAATCCGAGACTCGCCGGGCTCGAGTGAACTACAAAAATGCACCATCGAGCCGATGAAGTTGACGGCCTAAAGTCGACGTCTCTAATTGCATTAATCTAAATTGGCTGAAATAAATCAAATGAAAATAAGAATGCACAAATAGCAAGACGACCGATATTTCATCGGATTTGTAGGGCTTATATGGTATTCTCGCCAATGATGGAAATCCCATGAAAATGATGCCATCCTTTTTAGCTTCAAGGTCAAAAGTGATGGCAGTTGCCATATCTTTCATGGTGCGCAAGCCCCACTCAGAGAGAGAGAGAGAGAGAGAGAGAGAGAGAGAGAGAGAGAGAGGAGAGGCCCCAGAAATGGAAGCGCTTTTTGTTGCTTCCACGACTCATCGGGCAGTCTTCAGCTCGTGGCTTGAAAACAACCACCACTCCGTGTTTTCAAGGGATGAAGGAAAGTTTGAAAGAAGACAATTTAAGGTAACACGATCATCATTTACACACCCAATTCAGCACAAGCGTCAATTCCATTATCTGCTCCAAATAGAAAATTTGGAGGAAGCGTTCACAACACGACGCCGAACTTAAAAGGCACAACATACAGAGACCGTCCAGCCCACAAAAAAAAAAGGGCATTAGAATTCATCCCAGAGAAGTGTTGGCAGATTTAGGGGGAGCAATACATTCTTCACAGAGCATAATAGCCAGATCTATGTCCAACATAAATACAAGCTCATGGTACTTATTTTAACAGACAGAGATTGGATGGCATCCAAAATATAACACAACAATGGATTACCTGCACCAACCATCACCTGGTCCTTCCTCTTCAGGACACTGTCTTCCTCTCTCTTCGCCAGATAAGGAGGAAAAGAAGGAGAAGAAGAAAATTATAAACAAAAAGATACCAATATAAGTAAAAGCCTCAAATTTCTATACGCGCCTTGAACGAGACAAGAGAGCAAGAAGAATCTTTCTCCTTGGTCCCTGCAAGTAAAAACACAAATTATGAGAACTGGGAGCTTATTAAGATGCAGAAGTCCATATGCAGTTTAATTCCCCATGCTTGACACAGACCCCTGCCATTCATTCTAGGAGCACCACAAGCAGAAGATAAATATAGTTTACTTACGTATTTTTTCCCCAACTAGTTTGGGATAAAGGTGATGTTGATGTTAATATCTGGTGCTAAAAAAACCATGTCCAACCAAGTTAAGACAGGAACAGCTGGTTTTCAGCTCACTTGATTACCAGGACAACCAGCACCATGGCTTATATGCATACATAATCCTAAGAAAAATATGACAACAGAAATGATCATGAAACCTTCGTTTTTTAAACCATTTCTGTTGGCTTTTAGCCACCATTGACATGAGATAATATCATGACGACTTGCATTGCTAGACCTTGCATTTCTTGGTCTGTGGATCTAAAAGCTTACATATCTAAGTTTCACAGTCTTAAGTCAAACATACCATCGGTATGCCCATCTCCTTGAGGTCATGGTCTCGCATCTGATTCAGTACATCCATATCAACCTGCCATTCAGAAACACTTCTAGGGTCAGGAGCGATCCAACATAACAGGTACATCTCTCATTGTCCAGATTGCAAAATTTCAGCACAGGTTACAACATTTCATAAGGTTGTGTGCCAATACCATATCCAGTTCAGCTAAGGTAGGTAGAATTCAGAAGGCACAATCTCTGGAACCGATTGCATGAAAAGCTTTGTCAGCTGCTACATTGACATCGTAGAAGCAGAAAAACAGGAATAGACATTCTCTTAACTGGACAAAAGGGATTGTATATGTGTGAAATGGTTTTGTATATGAGTGTCTAGTGGTGGTAAAACCTAATTAACGAGGAAAATTAAATGCCACCATAATAACATATGGCTAGTGCAAATGCCCACAGTAGATTCACGTTTTAGGCACAGCATGCAGCCACATAAGGCTTGATTAAGAGCTATTTCTAACAGAAGAAAAGATATATAAATAAGGAGAAAGAAGCCACACATCACATGAGGCCGCACTACCAATAGATCATTTTCTACTTTTATCAGACAATGGACCAGTTGTTACAATAGCTCAGGAGAAACAGGAAAACTTCTTCCCAATGATATTTACAAAAACAAATGAAAACTTTAGCTTTTTTTTTCCCCCTCCAAGCATAGATTATTCAAGTCTGTAATAGCTTATACATCAATAATGGAAACATCTTTGCAACCAGCAAACCAGCGGAAAATGAATGGCATACTTCGACAAGTTTTCTTCAGTTTGTTGAGCGCAAGATGCAAATTACTTACTTCCTCAGCCTGAAAATGAATGGCATACTTTCCCAAGCCAAGAGAGTTTAAAAAGGCCCCAACGGTAAGTGCTCCCTGTACCTGCATAAAGCCAACAGAACAGATGATAAGTGAATATTGCTGAAAGGCATGATGCACCTGAGTGGGGAAAAAAGGACTAGTGTTGAAGGGCATACTCCGACACGAGATACTTAATGTGTCATAGAAAACATATACAAACTTATAAAGATTGTAAAACTAAAAACTGTCTCAACGAGATGATGTTGACCAAGGACTTAACCTCAGCTCCTCAACCAAAAAAAAAAAAGTACGTAGTAGATAGTTGGATTAAAACAACTAGCTTTTGACAAATGAATCGGGGCTTTCAAAATGGTGAGACATTAAAAGATATCCCATCGTCAAAGTCTCATTGGCTATAGTAATTTGATAATGTTGGGGTAGATTTCTTCTACAAGTTCGGGTAGATTTCCACTTTTGGGTCTGCAAATTGTTTCAGTTCGACCATGGAGTTTATAGTGTTTGTGTGTGTAATGCCTAGTTGGAAGATAGACATGTAGGTATATAAACTGCAAAGTCACCGACTAAATGATGAAAACAATCTCAGCTGCTCTGATTTGCACATGCATGTGTGTGCTTCATTAAAGAATCCCATCTACCACAATGTCATCTCAGGGCTATGATAATAAATGCCTGAACGCACTGAATTGGAATATCACAGCCCTATGATGCGGAACAGACAACTCAAGCACGGACAATTAACTGTACCGCATATACACTTCTATGTGAGATGGCGCCTTGTGTATGTAATCGGGGCTGAGACCTAGCAGAATCCAGAGGCAAAGGCGTTCTTGTCACAAAATGTGAAGAGGAGCGTGGCCCTGCAACTGCATGACCATAAACATCTCTGACAACCTGTGTAGGAACTCTTGGTGCATCAATCGGCCTATATGTGAGCAGTTCTCGCTGGCCATTGATTGGCCTTGGTGGAGAAAGGCCCCTTGAAACCCTGAATGTTCTATCTGGCGATTCATGTTGTAACCCATCATGGGTCCAAGAAGAATAAGATTTTCGCATTGAGTTCAGCTCGAATAAATCTTCAGCGCTTCTTGTTGGTGGAATTTGCCTCAAAGGCCTATCAGGTTTTGGCTCAAGCGTGTGTGTATATGAGCTCATAGGAAAATGGACAGTCCTAGGAGTATTAACATGGGGATTTATGTGATCATGCTCTCCAACATTGCCACTAGCTTGCCTTGTCTTGTTCCGTTGCATGAGCTTCATGCGAAGGTCTCCAGCACCTTTGGTGATAGTAGAGCTATGACAGTCAGTAGCAGAGATATATCTTCTCTATGAGGGAAAGAAAGGAAGACAAATTCATAAAGTTAACCTTCCAATTATTTATCCAAATCAAGAATGAGCAATATCGAGACCTACCATTCAAGCTCTTAATATCGCTCTCAGCCCTCCGTCTGCAACATATCAAAGACTTACTTCAGATTAATTTCCTGCTTAGCCTTCCCAAGGAAACTAAATGTCTTAGTTCCAATTCATAATTTTTTGTGAGGATTGAGATCCTCTCCACCAAACTGACAATTACTGGCAGAGTAGATCTTTTCTCACATTAAAAAGATTATGGCATGGAAACTCGAAATGAAACTAGTTTCACCCAACTGGTAGTGAATATGCCGCAATAAAATACAAAGAAGAGCAAAATGAAAGCAGCTTGTTTCATCACCATTGCCCTAAAAAAGATTATGGCATGGAAACTCGAAATGAAACTAGTTTCACCCAACTGGTAGTGAATATGCCGCAATAAAATACAAAGAAGAGCAAAATGAAAGCAGCTTGTTTCATCACCGTTGCCCTTACTGCTCACTTTTTCCACATTGTTTTACCAATAAAGAAAATAACCCTGTCATGGCGAAGCATCAATGAAGTACATTGAGGAGCTCTCAATTGGTTCTCTAACTAGTCAATAGATATATCTCTCTATCAACAATACAATCAAATAAGGCCTTAGAAAAGGAAAATTTAACAGCCCCATCATTAAATTTCTTATTAGTGAACCTAAGCTTCGGGAAGCTAGGAATGAATTGATTGGTAGATAGAGAACTAACCTCTTGACACTTCCGTGCAAAAGATTATCAGCTTTCCCTCCAAGTCTCTCCTTTATAGAGCGCTTACTACCAGATTTCGGAAGAGGAGGCACCGCTCGAGAATTGTTCAATGAATTCCCAGCCCTCTTAACTACCTGAAAAAAGGATCACACGTATATATTGGTTAGCCAATTGGTGCTTAAAAGTCCCTCCAGCTCCAAGTAACTACCAATTCAATGACCTGTCTTCGAACAAAAAGAAGAAGATATATATATGTATATATATATATATATATATATATATATATATATATATATATAGCTCAGTCATAGTTGGTTGAAAGCAAGTATCATACAACGCTCTATATCACTTCCCAAGAGGCGCTCATGGAAATGCTTAAAATGAAAAACAAGCTCAGTAATCTAACGGTAGAGCCTCCTTCGGGGTTCAATTGATCACTGAATCAATCATATTACTCCAGAAAAGCACGTCACCCATTACGCCCAGTCATAATCAATCGAACAAAACCATATTACCACAGTCGTATATAGGTCCAAACAACGAAATTTTAAGCTACGCGGAATCCGCGAACCAATGAGTCAAGAAATCCCGCTGAAACAAACATCAACTGATCCAAAGATCTCATATGAAGACGCGAAAGACAAAATGCATCATATGCACAGAGCTAAAGCGACCAATACCTGACCAGAACGGCCGAGAGTGATCGTGACCTGAGGCCTCGACATATCTCACGCCCTCGAGCCCGGAGCTCAAATCATCGGAGACGCGGAGCTGTGAACCAATCGGACTACGCTGGATTCACCGATCCAAACCCTAATACACGGAGGTTTGGATCGGAGGAGAATGAGCTTTTTTGCGAGAGCTGCTTGCATTGACTCGGCGTCGACGACTCCGCACGGGGGACGCCCTGCCAACGAAAACAGGGCAATTTTAGTTATTCTGTGAACACTCGTGAAGCAACGGTTCCCTCACTAGCCGTGTGGATTGGGCCTGTCACAGTCGAACCTATTGGCCTTTCGTAAAAGAGAACACGGGCCCGAAAGCCCAAAACCGAGTATGTCGACTTTCACATGGGCCCATAAGCCCCCAGAGTTTTGCAGTTTTCAGTTCAGGCCCATAGCCGAATGCCCCCTCAGCTTTTCAATACCCTGCGTATAGTATAGCCAAAATACTGAAATATCAGCAACGATAATAATAGCAACAATTGAAAATGGTGATTCCAAATCAAAGCACGGGGAAAAATCTCCGGCTTGACTACAGGATTCAAAGCGTGAAGAATGTGGGTGACGAGTACGCCTTGCTTTCGATGAACTGATTACAAGTTTTAGATAGGAAACAACTCTCGCCTGATAATTGAGAAGACATTCATCTCTGACCCAGGCACAAGCGATTCCTAATTTCGTTGCCTATATCGGGAGCTATGATTGGTTGTCGTGAAGTCAAAATTCCATGTACAAATCAAACAATATGCAAATGATCTATGGATGTCCACTGGTTCATTTTAATTGAATGTAGATAATAATACTCAGTCCTGGAAACGGCCGTCGCGACGGAGAAGTTTGTTCAATATGAAGGCAAATTTGATGGGGTTTTGTGTAGGTACGTGATCAGCGCAAAAACAACAAAAATAAAGTTGTTTTTTCCACAAGCAAAGTGAAGACGAGAAAGAACAGACATATAAATAAGGTTATTGATAGAAACTTAGTTGGATACGCAAAATGCGTCAAGAGCTCATAGAGAACGCCAATTCCAAAAGGGCGGACCTTTTAAATGAAGAAACCGAGTTGTAACCAGCTCGACTAAGGATCCGGATCCCCTGACATAAGGGTGACATAAAGGATATGGGCCGTCCAATTCAAAAATAGATGGCCCAGATTGATTAATTCAAAATTTTAAAATTCTCGTCGAAATTTTTTCCTCCCTTTAAAAAGTTGATGTTGATCAATTTAGGCCGTCCATTTTAAATTGGACGGTTCGGATTGGATAATGTCACCCCTAACATTATGTCAGAGGATCCAAACATGCTCAACTCATCCCATATATTTGATGTGGCGACTTCAATTCACTTCAAATCATCATATACCTCTGGCAAATTCAATTCACTTCAAATCATCATACACCTCTGCCATATATTAAGGCGGCAATTCCTTTTCCTTAATTTCTAATTCATGGTTCAATGTTATTTGTTACTTTTTCTTTTTGCAAGGCGAGTCGTATCTCTTGATACACTTCAAACTAAACAACCTGTGAGACTTCAAAAATTCCCAACCCCCCCCCCCCCTTCCAAAAAAAAAAAACTCAATTAAAATATGTTACATGGCCCGAAATTAGATCGTTTCGAGTTTGCCATCTAACATAAGAATTATTCTGGGAGATGACATGGTGAAAGATAAAGAAAATCTTGTGCTATAAGTTCTTCTTAACTGTGGTGTAAGATGATTGCGCCTTTTTTAACTTCTAAATTTTAGAAACTCCCTTCTTTCAAGAAAAAGATTTTGATAAAACTGTTCGATATTAGGGCAAATTTTACCGAATAGTTTCACAATCTCTCAATAGATCAATGCTTGCAAATGTCTACTATACCTGTTGACGATGGACACAAATAAGAACTAGTCTTTTCCTCAAATCTGAGGGATTGATTCAGTGGAACAATGCGGATGCTCCCTATACATTACTACGGTTTCAGACTCTGTCCGAGATAACTCTTCATGTGTGTACAGATAAATCATCCTCATTACTTGTTTTCATAGACATAGGAAGCTGCAGCGGTTCGTTTTAGAGCATCTAAAATCAGCAGCTAATGTATCATCCTCATGCTCTAATGCGCATGCCAAGAGTAGCTATGGACTGCAGATCATCGGAAAATCAAGAATGGAATCTGATCATCATCGTCACATACTTGACTGTTTCATGCTGCCCAGTAATGTAGAAAAAGCGAACCCTAGTTCGATCTGTATCAAGATGCATGTGGACAACTCGCGGAGAGAAAAAGCTCAAACTCGTCAAAACATCTGAAACATGTTCGGCTAAATCCACCCACGCACGCACGCACCAACACGCACACAGGCGCACGCACGCACACACAGAGACACGCAGATTTAACTGCTTACATGATCCACGCAGAAGCCAAAAACCCAGAACAGAAAAAGAGATGGTTTCCCCAAAATTAATAGAAATGAAGCGAACTGTTTGGAGTATACCAGAAATGGCGAAGAAAAGCTTCTGGGAGATTTCTATGAACTTTTCTGCTTAAACTTAAAGAAAACAATCGGACCGAGACGCTTGATTCCCCGAGAACATACTACAGTTCAGAGAGCAGCTTGCTTCTTGACGATGGATCATCCTCTGAAGCAAGAGATCTTTGGCATCACTTTCTAGGGTTTTCCACCGGAAGAGCTGGCATCATGTTCTTCTTCCTCCTCCTCCTCTTCTTCTCCTTCTTCTTCTTGCTTCGTCTGCTTGATCTCTCCTGATTTAAGTTGAGGGTTGTGCTTCGGGTTTGATGATTGAGAAGGAGGTTGATGGATGTAATGATGATGGTGGTGGAGAGTCAGAGGCATGGGCGAGCGACGCATGATGATGATTGCTTTGTTGGGGGTATTGCTGCTGCTGTTGGTGTTGGGCTTCTTCTCTCTCTCTCTCTCTCTCTCTCTCTCTCTCTCTCTCTCTCTCCGTCTCTCTCAAAGCTTTGAGCAATAATAATTCAAGGTATTGCGTGCCCTAGCGAGAGAGATTATTAATTCATCTCGAAACCCATGGTGGGTGGTAGCTTTTCCGCGTGTTTTCAACTCTCTCTCCCCTCTCCGACCAAAGAAAAAAGCTCTCTCTCTTCTTTAATAAACTCTTTTCTTGAGGACGAAAGGGAAGATGAACTCTCTTTTTATTGTTTCTACGAAATGGGAAAAGAAGGACAAGTCGAAATGGAGATAGTAATAGTACTTGCACACTTGCTTCAACTACTTTCCATTGCTTTCTAGGGTTATGTTTACTGGGAGGGTCCACTTTTTCCGCGGTTAAAAAGTCTTGGGAAACATGCGCATCCTTTCCTATCCGCGCAAAAAAGGACAGATCAATATATATATATATATATATATATATATATATATATATATAGGGTCTTGCACCGTTCGAACAGAAGAACTCGTAGGACTTAAATTTGAACTTGGTACGAATAATCGGTTGACGTCGGTCCATCACGACACCCGACATGATTTTTCTAGACGTCTAACATCGTATCGGGTCTCCAATAATCATATCGGATGTCGTGATAAAGCGACATGAAAATTATTGCCATTTGAAAAAAAAAACAACTAGATTCTCTTGCAATGCATAAGAAAAAAGGATGCGGTCTTCATTGAAAGTTGTGCGAATTGTATATTTAAACATCAGTTGTATAATTGGGTTTTTGTTTATGCTCTCGCCCAATCGCAAAGTGTGCAAGAGTTTTGTTTGCTTTGTTGGAGAACTCATTTCAGTAGGAACCATTTTGTCCATTTAGTACAGTAAAAGGCAGTTTGTGGCTATACCTGGCGAAGGGTGAATATTGTACTTGGAGCTTTATTGGGTTCGGTTAAAGAAGGGAACTTTGGCAGACCAAGGACGAGGGCAAAGGATATGAACCGTGCAAGATTTATATGCAATAATAGCAGAGAGGAGTCATAGAACTCAGGAATGACAGTTGTTCGAGGGAGAGATTCCTAGAGGTGATAGCATATGAGGGACAAGAACAGCTTTGTCTCTCCGTTCCTAAAAATAATACAATGACCAGATGCTTTTCTTGCTGATAGATTAGCAGTCTCTCTCTCTCTCTCTCTCTCTCTCTCTCTCTCTCTCAAAACGGATTAGGGTAAATCTTCCGGAATACACGGATCCTAAGCTGGTTCTTGATCATGTCTGTTGCGAAGATCATCGTTATGCAGCTTGCCATGTTATCACTTGCTCTTTCCACCTCTGCATCAATGTCAAGAACTAGAAGGATGTTTTTTAGAGCCATTTCTCCTTTCAAAACTGTCGCTATCATTAGGAAAGACAAGAGTTAGACCTTACCTCATGGCCAAAAAAAAAAAAAACTAACTTGGGTCACGATTGTTGAGTAACTAGACGATTTACTCTTTCCTTTGTTCGCATATTACCAGATAAAAACTTAGGCGAGCATCGCGGGCCAACCTAATGCTAGGTAGTTCCATCGCTCAATAAACAAGATCCTGAACAGGAACCTCTCTTCGTCTTTCCCTATTCTCGACCGGCTTTTGTGTGTATAAACTAAAAGGAGATAGCATATACTCTAAACGTGCAAAACTATCTTTTATCATAACCTAGTTGCTCTCCAAAAGTAATCTCATTTATGATACCTTTGATGGGTTAATTTGTCCTCTCTTTCTCTGTACATATCTTCTTTTCCACTCTATAAATAGCTGTGAAACTAGGAACATACTGTGGATTTGTGACAAGATAACTTGTCCTCTTTTGGGACCAGAAAGGATTAAATCAAATGATCACGCATCAAGACCCATCTGTCCAAGTGACTTTTAGGTTTGACCCTGATAAAAGCTGCATCATGAATCCGCAAGCGCCAGCCTTTCTTTTTTCTCGCTTTGTCTCCTCATTCTTCCCCGGTGAAAAAACTTTATGTGCGGGCAAAAGGGGCCATGAAAAAAAAAAAAAAGTGGGCCTCTTGACTTGCTAAAGAGAAAAAGAAGTTCAAAATTTCCGGAGATTCAAATCCTTTTTAGCACCAAAACATAGTTCAACGCCAAATATCAAAAGCTTTCTCACTAATCCTTTTTGTCACTTTTTGCTTCGCCTATTTGATCCTTATGCTGAAAAAACTATCAAAATAGTCATAAATCTATCACAATTATGCCAACTCAATATTAAAATTTTGCATTTGTGTCAATTCAATTCTTTTGCTCAGCTTTGACCAGCCGATTGATGTGAATAATTTTTAATAATATTTTTTCATATTTTTTTAGTTTTCTCTACCCCAGGCTAGAGCTGGCAAGCGCGAGGTTGGCCTTGTCAAATTGGGGCAATGCCAGGAAAAAAGTGAAAAAAAAGTTAAATATTATTTATAATTATCCACAACAGTGTCGGTTAGCACCAAATCAACATTGACTGGCCAAAGTTGGCAAGAAGCACCTAATTGGCACAAACACAAAAGGATTATGATTGAATTAGCACAATTACAATAAATTTATGATTTTTTTTTTATAATTTTCTCATTCCTTGCATGCGTTTTGCATGCATCTTGTGTGTGTACGTATATGTATACTATTATTGACATATATTCCATGCATCCATTCTTCATTTCTCTTGATCAATCATATTTACTAGGAAATTCATGTGAAGCGGCTATATTATATATGGATATATTCACTTGGGGCGAGAAAATTTTTTTATGTGTCTATTCCGGAGATTATACATGTCAGTCCTGGAAAAATCCGAAATTAATTAGGTCTTTTACAAGTTTTGCGAATCATCTTTTGTCCACGCATGTCCAAATTAATTTGAGAATAATGATGTACTTATGTAGGTTATTAAGATCCCAAAATGTCAAAAGTCTAAACAGTCCTAATGGGGGGTATTTTGGACCTTTTGCAAAGACCGCTGTGCTTTTTGTTTTTTCAATTCCGCTTCGGCCTCTCTCTGTCTCTCACCCGTTGGTGTGACGTACACCAAATATTCCATAAAAACTGCGGGTCGTTTTGGCTCCCTCCATTATGTGGCCTGTAATCATTACGAACGAGAAAGGAGGCTGGATAGAAACATGAAAAGTATCCAACAAGCACACAGAAAAATGCGGGGGCCTTGTTGCAGTTCGTCGAATTGGGGAAGAAGAGCTCGTGGGAGTAGATTGGAGGGGGGACAGAGAAGATCTCCATGTCTCGAGTAACCTAGATAAAAACCAATATTCTCGCCTAAAATGCGATCATTCGATAGGATAATTTATATATAAAATTACGCTTTCATTTAATAGCTAAAATTTTTAGATTAATCGATGGTGATTACACAAAATTTCGTATGATATCAAAGCAAGGGTCTCGGATCATTCGATAGGATAGTTAACATATAAAATTACGCTTTCATTTAATAGATAAAATTTTTAGATCAATCGAAAGTCTTATGGTATCGAAGCAGGGTCTCGGCTTAAGGTTTTAGAATAATTGGCGGCGATTCCACGAAATAAAATAGGGTGAAAATGAACTTGAGATTCCCTTTCTAGTAAGCACGGCCCCAGTTGAGTAATTATGATCGGGACATTGACCTAACTAGTCAGCTCAAGTAGAATTTAGTCTACCGTGGGGTACAAGCAAATTGACCCTATAAGTTTCTTGATGGGAAAATTACAAAAAAAAAAAAGGTCATAAATCTATTATGTCAATTCAACCATAAATATTTATTTGCCAATTTCGCCCTAAATCTTTTACATTTGTGTCATAGTCATTCCAATCGATTTTGACATAAAATTATTGATGTGGCGCAGAGCGCCGACATGGTGATTTTTAGTAATATGTCAATTTTATTTTTTTCGCTTTTTGTGCTATTTTTTCATTTATTTAATTTTTCTTATTTTCTTTCTCTTTTTTTCTTCCCTTCTCCTCTAGCCAGCCGCCGGGCCTTGGTGACAAGCAAGAGCAAGTGAGGTCGCCCTCGCAGGCCATTGGTGACGGCAAGGTCGGCCTCGCCAAGAGTGACAATTGGCTAGAAGAAAAGGGGAAGAAATCGAAAAATAGCATTAGAAATTTTCATGCCAGCGATTTCAGGCCGAAATTGATCGGAAGGATCGAATTGACACAAACGAATAAGGTTTAGGGTCGAATTAGTAAAAAAAAAATAGTTAAGATTAAATTGGCATAATTACAATAAGTTTAAAACGTTTTTGGCAATTATCTTCTTCCTCGGCAAATGACATGACATCTGCGGTTGAGGATTGCCGCGGCGATAGTGCGCGATGAGAGACGTTATGATCCACTAAAAATAGAATGATGCTGGAACGGGCAAGTGCTTTTGGAAGAGAATTACGAGAGAGGCAGCGATCTGGGTTTTATTTTTATTTTTATTTTTATTTTTATTGGGTCGGAAGCGATCTGGGTTCATCTGGGACAATCTTCAGCTCTTTTCGTTATGAAATCGGGCGGGTCCATACGTTGCGATAAGCCCATGAACAGCACCGGAGAAAGTAGGCCAATCATGGCCTGCACTGTACTTTTTAGTCTGGTCCAAGAATAACCAAAAAAGCCTTTGCTCCCGGGTCTCTCCCTTCTTCGGATTTGTCTCCTTCTCTTCCCAGATTTAGAGACGCGCGGGTCACCCACCTTTTCCCCACGGAAAACACCAAGAGCCCCCGGTCGGGAAAAAAGTGGGCGAACCGGTCTGGTCAACCCGAGTCAAGCGATTGCGCCCGCCCGAGCTTGGGGTCATTACCATTTCGTCCACCCATTGGTGCGCAAGCCCCGTCGTCGTCGCAGCCCCCATCAACGCGTCACGATTCGGGAAGTCTCTCCGTACGAAGTAACAGAGGATGCGTAAGTTGGCTACGGGGTTCGCTTGCGAAATGACTGGCCGAATCTAAGAAATGTCTTTTGAGACAGAAGGATCATGACAAAACTTTTATTTGCCAAGATATTCCTCATTTCAGATGTTTAAGTCACGCGCGGAATCTTTTTGTTACCTCGCTATGAGTACCGAGAAAATTGTCAAAAAAAGTCTTAAACTTATTGCACTTTTACCAATTCGGTCATAAATCTTTTGAGTTTGCCGATCCAGTCTTAAGCCTTTTCACTTCTTGCCGAATCGGTCCTATCGGCTAGATATCTCTAATGTGGATGTCGGCAATCCTACGTGGCACAACCGACGTTGGAGTGGATAATTTTAAATGACATTTTCATATATTTTTTAATTTTGTTTTACTTTTTTTTTTCTTTCCTTTCGCTTTTCGACCCTCGCCGGCTGCGATGCCTTGCGACCTAGGCAAGGCCATCGTAGCCATGAGCGACGGCAGCCTTGCCCATACCATCTTGGCCGTGGGCGAGGCCGAGCAAGGGGTCAGCAAGGTGTCGGGGCCCTTGCTGACGGCCGAAGAACAAACCAGCAAAAATCCGAAGGAAAAAAGCAAAAAAATAAAAATAAAGAAACTAAAACATATATTAAAATATTAAAAAAATTCCCTCGGTGCCGATCGCATCGCATAGGATTGCCAATGTTCACTTCAACAATTTTCGATCAATAAGACTGAATCGAAAAAAAAAGTGAAAAGTTTTATGATTGAATTGGGAAAAGTGCATAAGGTTTAAGAATTTTTTTTTTTTTACAATTTTCTTGATAGCACGTGCTAGTGCAATTGAAGAATTTAACCTTGAGAATGAATGATAGCAACAAGCACTTCCATTAAAATTCTCTCCGCTTGATTATCACAGTCCCTTTCCTCATTTAATTAATATTTGCCCCCACTCCCAAACTTTAAGAGTGGGACGTCATTGCTATGGCAGAAAGGGGGAAGATTTCGAAAGCGAGGTGCGAGTGCAAATCAATTGTAATTTTATCAAAAGTTGGGCTTTTGGATTAAAGCAGGACCTAAGAAAGGGGAAGCACTTGGGTATAAATTATAGCCACTTGGAGATCGATTTCCCCCCTCTTGTCTCATGGAAAGAGACAACTCAAACTAATCCCCGCTTAATCGATCACTGCTTTCTAGCATGATTAAATGGATTCCGTCGATCAAAGTCAAGTCAGTATTGCATCACAAGCTAGAAGAGAACTATTCCAGCTTGTGAAGGATTTGGCTCATATCATGCTCACCTAGTCCAAAGACTTTTCATTCCTAAGGTCCCAACAAAAAAAATAAAAAGAAGGAAAATAGACGAAGGGTCAATCTTGATCTCTTTGCTCGTTCTCGAGGCCTCATGATAGACCCCTCGATTCTGAGACAGATAATCTCGTATTCCAATTATAGAATCTTCGGCTCAAAGTAAATTTGAGGTTCACGTCCACTATTAGGTGTGGCATTTTATCTTATGTGTGATATCGAGAGAGAATACTTGAGGAAAATGTTTGAATACCAATGTCGTTAAAGTAGTAGAAAAACCTTAGGATTGGATTACAATTTTGAAGTCTCCAATTTGTTGAATCTCTATTGACACTCAATTTGAATCGGCCCACCATAAAATGGAACAAGCATAATGAAAGCTCGCATGTCACCAGCTATATATATCACAACCTCTCCAATCAAAGGTTCCAAAAAAGAGGAGGGGGTGTTAGGGAGCTCCAATTGAATTCATAATCGTTCAAAAATTTAAATCAATAAGTTATGAATTAACTAGGATATATTAACTACTCTACATCGCAGTAATTCTTTGACGTGGGATTTTCTTAATGCAACCACACGTGACACGTGCATCCTAACAAGCAAGCAGGAAGACGAGGAACTAAAGGTAGGGAAAGAAACTAAAGTGAGAAATCGCTTTGCTTTCACAAAATTGGAAAAGTGACCCTCCACACCTTCAAGTCACAGTCCAAACTCCCACTGTAAACCACAAAACAAGCACTCGATGAGCCGCCACAATCAGCTGCTGCTGTCAGACACTTGACTGGTCCTCGGTGCCCGTTCAGAACCGAGACACAAGCGTAGCTCTTCTCAGACCCTCTCCAGATTCTTATGGTTTTGTCCGCGGAGCCACTGAACACCAGATCGGACACGACCTTTAAGCACAGTATGGACCTGGAGTGGCCCAAAAGCACGCACACGACCACCATCCGGTCGCCACCGTCTTCCCTCTCCCAAGCCAATATGGATCTGTCGCAACCACCGGAAAATAGGATCGACCCGTCGGAGTTTAGCGCCAGTGCGTTGACCCCAGAATCATGCCCTTCCAACGTGGCGACGAGGGAGTGGTTCTTGTCTCCTTCGAGCTTCTGCCACACCTGAAGCCGTCAAAGAGATTAGAGATGTAAACAGGAAAGAACGCTTACCTAAATTACACAAAAGATTGAGTGAGGTCATTCTTCTCGGTGTCCCATTCACGTTTTGTGACGGTAATAGTGAAAAGACGCAATCTTAAGATTTCCAAGTAGTAAGAAATTTCCATTTTTTGAAGTCTCAAAATTACTATTTTTGAAAGCTGTCCAAATGGTTTTTTTTTTAATAACTAAAATTGACTTCAAGGCGTGCATACTTTACCGTTCGTTTGTAGAGGACAGACCCAGTTTAGGAGAATGGTCCTTCTGTTAATAAATAAGGATGAGGTTGTTGATGTCGGGGGACCAAATCGGACAGTTTTTTTGACACAGCTTATGTTTAGGTACGATTGAGTTGAGGCCACAAAACCGAAATCCTGTCCAAGTTGCCGTTGAATTTTGGCGAGAATCTGGTTGACTCGTAAACTAGATTGAGACGTGTTTAGGAGGAAGACATTGTGTCAACTGATCATTCTACATATGTTGTGCTGAACAAACTTACTAGCAGTGTGAAATACTTCGTAAATTCATCAATAGATAGGGTCTCGTTTACTGTTTGATTAAGTGGGTGTCGTCATCGCGAGTTCTTCGCACAGTCCGAAGACTTACCTTGATTTTCTTGTCAGCTGATCCAGTGTAGACCCGCCCATCTCCGGACGAAGCGACGGCGTTGATCGCGTCGTCGTGCGCATGTCCGACCGACTCCAAGCACCTGAAGTCCGACGTCTGCCATATCTTCATGGACCGGTCCCACGACACCGAGTAGAGGAGCGACCCGTCCCTCGACAACGCAAGCCCTGAGACGACGTCGGCATGGCTCACCCACGCACAGCTCTTGTGTCGCCGGAGCTGGACCTGCTTTTTCGGCGCCAGGAGCCCCAGCGCCCGGTCGCCCAGCGTCGGCAACGTCGCCAAGCGGGAATACTTCCGGTGGTTCGGATGATTCTGGTTCAGGTCTTGAGTTCGGATCCTCCAGGCCCGGATCTTGTGGTCCTGGTGGGCGCTGAAGAGCTTGTCGGAGACGACCACCAGCGACTTCACCGTGCCCGCGCACTCTGCCACCACCACCACCCCACCGTCGCCGCCGCTTCGCATGTCGTCGGAGTTTACTAAGGCAGCGCGTTCCCACAACAGGATGTCCTTGTCAGAGGAGCCGGCGAGTAGGAACTTCCCGGCCACCACAAGGGAGGAGACGTAGGAGTTGGCGTGTCTCCCTCTGACGGTGGCGATGAGGCCGTGGTGGCGGTGGTCGTCCGTTCTTGGACATGATTGTGAGAGCGATGGCCACGGTAATGGCTCTGTTTCGTCGTCTCTGCATGGGTTTGGATTGTTTCCGATTGAGTGGTGGCGGTCGTTATCGTCGTCTGGGAGCGACTGCATCTTTTTCGAGAGGGAGAGAGGAGTAGTGGCAATGGAAACGTTGGATTGGTGGCTAGGAGAGAGAAGCCAAGTTGCGTTTGTATTTATACGGGAATGTGAGTGGGAGCTGTGGGAACGGAAACGTTGGATTGGTGTGGGCTCGGAGAGAGAAGCCAAAGTTGCGTTTGTGGGTCGTGGCTCATGCGCCAGATTCTACGGCGGCCGCACGCCAATGTTCTCAAACCGGCCGGTTGGACCCGAAATCGGAGCACGATCGGGTCGTTTCATAATAACCGGAATGGTGAGGAACCGGTGGAACCTGGGCGTTGGACCAGACAAACTGTTTGACCGATTCCTTGAACTTTATCCAATGAATGTTGAATTTGAATCAGCAAGGATTCGAGCCTTTGTTCACTTGAGAAGAACTTGGCGCTTTCGGTTAGGGCCATCAAAGTGGGTCACAACGCCCTATCTTAACTCAAATTTATGGAAGTTGATCATGGATCGGTTTAAGATTAAAATATGGGTCAAAACAGATTTTAAAATTAAAAAAAAAGGCCGAAAAAAGATGGATTTAAACTTGAAAGTGGATTTGTCCACTTTCAACCCAAACCGATAGGGAAAATAGTACAGGCAAGTCGTGCCACGTCGGCAATACACTACACGTGAGCGGAGGGTGAGTAAAGGCGAAGAAAGAGAAGATCTTAGCGTCACGACACACAACGACACAGCTTCAAGTGATGCTACATCAGGCCTCACTGGAGGTGGGGGAGGCTTGGCTGGCAGTACTTGTGGCCAGTGGCCGGGGTTGGTGGTTGAGTGGCGATCGTGCACTTTGCGGGTATTGGTGGAAGGTGGTAACTAGAAAGTACCGACACCCTTTGAGAGTCTTTATATGGTGCTGAACACTTCGATACTCTCCAACATGCTCTCCGACATGAGATCGATATGTGGTCAGTGCTCCAAATAAGCTAACAACGCATGAATTTAGTATTTCAGTAAGCCATTTCGACACACACAGGATTAATTTTAATCATTTTTAAATAAAACAAGGGTCAAAATATAAATCTATTAATATATATACACACACACACCTTAGTCATATATCTAGTCTAACAAAAAAAATTCGTATATCCATCTACCCTAAAATTAATATATCCAATCAACCAAAAAAAAGAAACCTAAGAATCTCTAATAGAAAAAGACGAAAAAACTCATCGTTGATATTTTTATATATACATAATAATTTATTACGTTTATATAAAAATATACATTTAACATACAACTTTTTTAAAATGTTGAAATTCTCTCTCTTTTTTTTTTTTAGAAATGACTTATCAACGTGCCATGTTATGTCGCGTGCCGGTATTGGTATCAGTGCTACTTAGGGTGGTAGTGATGAGGACGGATCTATAAGGGAAGCAGAGAGACAAGTTGCAAGTATAGGACGAAATTTAGCTGATAACTTAATTTGAATTTCAAATTAAGTGAATAGGTTGATCTTGTTTTGATTAGTTAAATCATTTTATTCAAATAAAGTGGCATGATATCATTGGCATTTCTATCATTCATTCCATGTAAAATTTAAGGTTAGCGGTGAGGGGTTTTATGCTCCTTTTAGGTTCCAGTTCCTAAGACCTATTTGTTGGAAGCGGTTCTCTACTGTTTGGAACCTGAAACCTATCTTGCATACCTTGAAATCTATCATGCATCCCTTGAAATCTAAAACCTACCTTATTAAAGGTTTCAAAGTTCAACCAAGTTTCATATATATTTTTAATTAAATGATTACAGTGAATTATCACTTTTAATAACCAGAATTTGCTCCTACAATCCAATTACAATAAATTTTATTTGAACACACGAATAATATGAAACATTAATAAAATAAAAGTCTCAATTATGAATATCATCAAAAGTGGAAGCTCAATCTAATGATTACAGATTATGCACTCATTATCAAATGCCATGGAATACCGTGAAATCGTGCAAAGAAATAAGATAAGAAATACAAAAAGACTTGTTCTAAGTTTCAGGTTCCAGTCTTGAAACCTACCCATTAAAATCGGTTCTTTAATTTTTGGAACTTGAAACTTACCATGCATATCATGAAATCTGAAATCTACCTCGTTTTCATTAGTTAGTTCTTGATTTTACTATGAAACTATGCTCATTCCTAATAAAGATTCGTAGGCCATGATCTAGATCTAGCCAAATTTCCTAGTCCGACAACTAGAGATCCAAACTAGGCATTAGGGGATATAATTTGGGCATCTGGGTCTTGGCTCTTGGCTATCGTGATAGCCAAGAGCTGTGCTAGAGCCTGGATGTCTCCTTTTCGTTTTTCAAGGTTGAAATGGTCGAAAATGACTTCCTAGTTTTTTGAAGCAAATGATTTTTTGGAAGGTAGGTGTGAATTTTGTTAATTATGAAAATATTTGATGTCGGCTCATTTCCTCACAATAGGAAAAGAAATAAATAAATAAATTGCATTTCAATTTTTTTTTTTAACAAATGAACCCTCAATTTATTCCCTTGAAATTATGTTGATACTAATCAACTCATATATAACTTCATTCAAAATAAGAGTGAGCAAGATGGATTGATGAAATTGGGAATTGCCCATACCGGTCGGTTTGGTCCGGTGTTAGAGGGCAGCGATCCAGTTTCCTGTTCTTAAGAATGATACCAGTATCTCAGTGATTTGATTCCCAATTTCAAGGGGGATTGGACCCAAATTTTGTTATTTTATTTTATTTTTTTAAAATATAAGCCTAATACAATTAAAAATAGAGGTAAGCAAGATAGATGGACCGAATCAGAAACAGTCCAGACCGGAACGAACCATCTAGTTTGGTCAAATTCCAGAGGGCGTTAATCTGATTCTTAGTTCTTAATATTGGAACCGGTGTCTGAGCGATCCAATTTCTAGTTTTAGGAGGCATTGGACAAAAATTTTGATATTTTATTTTTTAAAATTTCTTAAAGGTAAACCTAACACGTTTCTTCTTTCCTAGCCTCTTCTTTCCCTCTCCACTCTCATGGCTCGCCTTCTTTCCGAAAATCACACCGAGGTGGTGCTAATGAGGGTTGGTGGTATGATCTCTCTTTGACCAATATCCAGCCTCTGAGATTTAGCTAATATAGCATTTATTTTTCTCTTGGAAATTTATTGTTTGGGCTGCCAAAAGGATACGGTCTTCTTGGTAATTACAGAGAAGTGAACCCCAGGATTTTTCCTTTCTAATTTTTGGGAAGCATCGACTTCTCTTGTGTTCAATGGGTGGCAATTTTTCCCTTAGATCTCATGTGAGTGTTGCACGTTCGCACTTCCATCAATCCACGCTGTTGAAAGCGCTAGTGGTGCAAATTTACACGTTCAATAAGCATTTCCTAACTTGTCATTTAATAAAAAATTAGGAATAATTATATAAATGGTTCATGAACTTTGATATAATGTGGGCCGACGAGCTCGAGGCTCGCTAGGGAGCTCCCCTGTGGCCTCCGCTGACTGATTAAGGTGGAGGGAGAAAGAAAAAGAAAAAGAAAGAAAAAATAAATAAAATTAAATATTTTAATATGATATAAAGTCATGAGATTGAAATTATATTTCAAATGAGATCCAGACACAAAATGTTTTCGATTACATGTAAAAAAAAAAAAAGTAACTAAACGCCCCCTTGGACGGAAAAACAAATGCAAAAAACAGTTCAAAATAATCAAAATCTCTTCCGCGAACGCAGTCGATTTCGCTTTCAGAGAGCGAGCTTCTGTCCCTAAACATGACTTGGCAAGGCTGGCCCACAAGACGTCACGAAGCACGACCAACAACTGAAGCATGCATTTTATGAAGATCCAATTGAATCCCAGATGTTCATGGAGAGGGGCAGGTGCCCTAGCTATGGAATAATGGTACATCACGTACGCACCATTGGACCTATGAAAATAGAACGTGACGACGTTCTCCTGGATGTGACGGGCACCGAATTGAACGCGGAGTTAGGCCTTGAATCCACGAAGCTCGAGCCCCAACCAACTTACTAGAAGGAAAAAAGGATTCATTTGACTGAAGCATTTGAAAATATGCTTAGATTGCAGAAAATGTTTAGATTCCCCGACTTCTTAATCAATGAGTAGGTGTAATTGATAAGGCAGCCTAAATTTCACGGGGAAATAATATAAATATCCCTGGACTTTCGTTCTATATGCAATGTACTCCTTACGCTTATAATATATTTTTATATGATCTATAAACTTTAGCTTAGTATGCAATGTTATCCTTGAACTATAAATTTTTAGTGCATATTTTATTTATTCGTTAAATTATACGAAATTGTTCATTATTGCCCATAATCTTGAATTAGTGAAAGGACGTTATTGAAGGTTTTCATTTAATTTAAGAAAAATATCGTTTGACTCTACAAGCGTGAAGGACAACATTGAACATGCATCTAAAATTCGAGAACCACATTGAACAAAAAGAAAATTTTAAATAAAGGTTTGAAGTGTATTCATTTTCTCACATAATAGCCTAAAATGGATATTATTTCAAATAAGAGTATAAAGTAGCAAAATAATCTCAAATGAGAGCTTGAAGTGGCCAAATTGTCGTAGATAATGACTTTCGATCGAGTTCAGCTGTCGAAGGATTTAGTTTAAAAAATATAAAAAAATTTCACCTTTATTATTTAATTTTTTTTAAAATTTCTTCTCCCCTCCCCTAGCCATCGATGACTTCATGGATGGTCGAGGGAGGAAAGAGGGAAAAAGAAAAAGAAAAAGAAAAAGAATAATAAATAAATAAATAAATGAATGATGAAAATGCCATTTGAGTGGCAAGGTTAGGCTCTTCTTTGAAATTGGTATGATCACTTCAGGACGTTATTTGAAATAATGTCCACTTAAGGTTGCATGGACAGCTACCACCTCTTCTCTTGGCTTTCCTTCAATTCAAATAGGCATAGGTCGACTAAACAATACTTATTTTCAATTTTTCATTAAATAAATTGAGAAGTTATTGATCGCATTACATATTGAATTAAAATTTGAAGGACACATAATACAAATTAAAATCTTACGGACCACATTATACGTTGGGTCAAAGTCGTTGGACTATTTGTATTATTATCCCTAATTTTTAAGTACAGTTAAAGAACATAGGGTCACGAGTTGGATTTCAATTTGATATAACTCATTGGAATTATATCGATACATAATTTGGCATGCTCGAAGTTGACCCTCATTAGGACTTGAATAGCAATAGAGAAATAACACAAAGCTCGCGCATTTTCTTATAGCGACGACCAAGATCCTTCCATAAGAATGGTACCTCGACAAAACTCGTCGTTGCCCAAAACAAGATGGAACCACGAATTGAATGGATGTTGATAGGGCGGACTTGTTCACCAACTATTCAAGCTAGCTCGGCTTATAATACCGGCCATGCAACTAGATCTCTATGATCGAATGAACCTCGTCAAAAAAGAGAAGGGGAGGCACATGAATTAAGATAATCGGACCCAACAAGTTCACGAGCTTCGCCAAGCTCGTCCCGTCCCGATAATTAAGCTCACAACCGTATGAGGGCATTGCTACATACGCCATGCAATTAAGCTTATACGTTGGCTTCGTATCCTGACCATTCCGCATTGTCGATACTTTCTTTACTTGACCATCAGCAACAGTCAACATTCTAGATGCCGACATGCTTCAAACCCATGGGGTTCTTACGTCAACAATGTCTTATGGGCCTTTATGCTTATCAAGGCTCGGGTCAATTTTGACTGTCGACGTATGTATAACTACTCTTGTCATAGAAAGCGAGAAGTTAATTTCAAAAGGGTATGAAATGTGAGGAAGAGTTGCTTTCCCGGAGATCAAAAGATGGGAAAGATGGATAACGCGATGGGGACAGCCTTGGACTTCAGCGACAAGACTACAGGTGAAAAGTGGGATGCTTTTGGCCTACCAAAAGCATATGATAAGTTATGAAAAAGGAAAATTGAAAAAAGAAAAAAGAAAAAAGGCGCTCCCTATTCTCCACTTTCTAATGAAGTCGGGACCAGACCAAGGTGGGGTGTCAGTGTGGGCCCGCCTCGAAGATGAATGTCGATTTGTCACGAAAACGAATCTTCTTAGGAAGATAGGACGTGGCATCATTCCAATTTCAAGGAAAGTTGCGACGGTGATCGGTGATTTGCAAGCGGAAGCCCTGCTTCTTGGTCCGTCTCTACAGCGGCGCCATCGCCTCACTCAAAATCAACTTTTGATGAAACCTTATAAAAGAAAAAGTCAATACGATCAAATTTTTTTAAATTGATGTATTTATAATAAATTTATCTAAAATTAACTTTTTGATCATAAAACATCCCGAATTGATATATTTACAATAAATTTATTTCAAAATAATTTTTTGACCATAAAAAATCTCAAATCGATACATTAAATACTATATAGCAGTTGACGGGTATATTAGTTTAATATTTTTACCATCCGTTTGTCATATAAGTACCAAGTTGAGATTTTTCGTAATATAAACTCAATTTAATGGAAGTTAATAGAGTGTAAATTTATCACAGGTATACCAATTTAGAAATTTTAGTGATAAAAAAAATCAGTGAAGGGTAAATTTATCACAAATGTATCGGTTTTAGATTTTTGGTGGTTATAAACTAATTTAGGGTAAATTTATCACATGTATACTTTTTTTCGCGCTATTAACCCCATCAATAATCAATAACCACCCCCTCTCTTCTCTCTCTCCCTCTCTCTCTCTCCTCAATGCCAAGTTTTTGGCCGGACCTCTTGCATTTCATTGCTAGCTTCAACATGTAAAATCAAAATGACTAGTGAGAGTTTGAATTTTGGCGGGAGAGTTAAGCCGCAAATAATTTATTTGGAACCATCCAAAACCGGATTGAACTAGAAAAAAGGGAAGAAGCAAAAGAAGTGTGTGCTATGAAAAAGAGGGGCTCATGCTCGATCAAATGGATTGAACCGACACTGCTTTCAAGCTGTCGAAAGGTATAACAGAGCTCGCGCCAAACCCCACCAAAGGAAAAAGCCCCCATTGGTCCCTCCTCGACCTTGAGAGGTGGCAGCAGCCTTCACAAACTTTCTACCTAGGAATGTGAATATTTACTCGTTACATGTTAGAGATCCACGGCATCATTCTGGACTTCCAGTACCTGACGACCTAACCTGCACCGAAAGCTTGGGCTATGCAGGAATACTAGATTAGGTAGAATCCGAGGGCGCACACGTAGGGTCTAGGCCTCCTTTTTAACTAACTGTGTCTCCCTTATAATTGCACCCCCAATCCCATTTTTACTCACCTGGCTTCTTTTTTTTTTTTTTTTCATCAACCACACAAGATCTGGGCGGCGGGAGGAAGATCAGACAGAAGACGTGGGAAGATTGCCAAAACAAAAAAAGTCATAATCATATTTGAAAGGGAAATTTTTAAATAAAAACTCAAAATGCTCTTATTTTTTAAAATAAATAAATAGCTGAAGTGATCTTTATTTAAAAGAATAAGGACTTAAAGTGGCATGATTGTTTTAAATAAAGACCTCAAATGGTTATGGCTGCTTCGAACAAAGGCTTGACCATGCCAACTAAATTTTTTACATGATCAAGGGCATTTTTCATCAAAATATAATTTAAGCCTAATTTTTAGTTAAAAAAATAAAAAATAAAAAAAATTTAAAACCCAAAAAAAGGAAATATAGGTGGGAGGGCTAGCCTCTCACCAATTACGGCCACCCTACCGTCGTTGTCGGTGCTGGCGCCTCAATAAGGGCTAGCGACCCCCCGATTAGAGGCGTGGCCTACTGGCCCTTGCCAGAACTAGGAGACGGTGCCCTCTCTTAGATCTAGTCGAGGGCTATAGGCCAACGGCCCTAATGGCCATCATAGTCACCCTACTGACGATGGGGTTATGCGGTGTCCATGGGCGGGTGCTATAAGCTAGTGGCCCTAATGGCCATCGTTATCGCCCCACCGACGATGGGGCAATGCGGTGTCCATAGGCGGGAGGCTGCCTCCCACTCGTGTTTCTTATTTTATTTTATTTTTTTTACTGTTAAGTTTGTTTAATATTAAAAAAAATAGAAAAGTGAAGGAAAAAAGAAAAAAATAATTGACGAAAATGCTCTAATCAATCGGTAAGGTAGACCCATTTTTTGAGACTGATATGGCTACTTCAGGTACTTACTTAAAATAATAAGAGCATTTCAGATCCTTATTTGAAATAAGTTTTACTTTAGACTCTTATTTAAATATTTTTCTATTTTCATTGTGTCAATTAGTCCTAAACATTTTATATTTGTGTTAGTATAGTCCATCTAGCCAATTTTAATTGAAAATTACTGATGTGAAATTTTTTATATAATATTTTAATATATATTTTCCTTATTTATTTATTTTTATTCTCTTTCTTTATTTTTCTTGGCAAACGACTAGAGGTGAGGGCTGGCAAGGTCAAAGAAATAGAAGAAAATAAAAAATATTTAAAAAATTATCATCGTCAGTGCCGACTATGCCACGTTTATGATTTCTAGCCAAAATTGGCCAGATAAATTGAAGTGACATAAATACAAAACTTTTATGACTGAATTATCATAATTATAATAGGCTTATGAATTTTTAAGTGATTCTCTCAATTTTCAAATTAGATAGAACTTTTCAAGAGATGTACGACGACATTGTAATGGAAACTTCCTTTTCTTTTTCTTTTTTTTAAATGGAGACTTTCATTCGATAATAATAGTATAATTCCCTCATTTTTACCTGTTAATAGGCATAAGAATACCTTAAGTGTCAATATTTGTGTCCGGCACTCATTTTAGTGTTAATTTTTCTTTTGTATTACTGAAATGCGAAATCAAAGAAAAAAAGATCACTTTAATGTCAGTGGTGAGAAATTTCAACGACATCATTGGAGTTGGCACTTAAATAATCATTTTTCAAGAAAATTGATACTTAAATGATCCAACAAAGATCATTTTAGTGCCAGTAGTAAGAAATTCTAGCGATCTCACTAAAGTTGGCATTTAACTAATCATTTTTTTTTAAATTGACATTTAAGTGATCTAAAAAAAATATTAGCACAAAAATGAGCACTGTATATGAATATTAACATTTGATGTATCCTTTTGGCCATTTTAATGCTTTCAAATGCAAGTTGGAGGCTGCAGATTGGTGAATCCCCTCGAGTTCATTCACCAAGCCCCCAAAATAATTTCACTCCGATTAACTATAGTGAAATACCTTACTTCTCTCTCTCTCTGAGCTTAGTATATAGGAACATTATGTTCGTGAAATAACTCGAATCCCTTATAATTACTTGCTTTAACTATTCATGCTATGAATGTGGGAGCATCAACTCCATTCCCGTGAGATTTTGAGGGGCGAGAGAAATTGTTGGAATTATATGAAAGAGTCCCAAACGGTGGGATGAGTGTTGGTTTCATCCGATCAAGTGGATGGCGCAACATTTGCCTCTTGGCTTATGTCGAGTTATTGATTCCTTCATGCTCATATCAGTGAATGTCCTTCTCTCTCTCACCATGCCAAGTCGTGCATAAATTTGATGAGTTTTCTTTGGAGGAATAGTATCAACTTCAAGTGAAAGAATAGCTAAAAGTGATTGGACAAATCGCTCTTATTTGTTCTCGAGAGCGATCCCATCCATATTCTCGTCGACAAATTCCTCTTCCGGCGAAGATGCATTGCTCGAGGGATCAGGCAAATTGCACCTTATCCGATCAAAAAGTGCACTTGGATTGGTCTCCCACTGTTGCTGACAATGGCAATCGATTCAGCTTTGTTGCTTTTATACGTCAGGTCTGATCTTTGGTGGACACGACCACACTAGTCATTCCAATTCAGTCGATGAAGCAAAGGAAAAACGAAAAATCTGACCGAAGGCATAGTCAAGATTATGTTTCGGGAATGGCTATTCCACCAAAATAAGGGTTTCGATTGTATTCATTGACCCGAAACAGGAATATCTTTTCATCAAACCCAATCAACAGACGCCAAATCTAGCTCAATCTATTATTGACGATGTATCCTCTATGGCTGCGTTGGTTGTTCGAATTTATAGTCAGAGGATTAGATAAAATATAATAAGAAATCTAAAGATTTTGTCATATCCCATCTACTATTTGGTGAACTGTAGATATAATGTCAGAAATAGAGGCAAGATACAACTGAGACCGACTCTATTTTGCTGAAACATGAGAATGCTTCAAAATTATTCAATGACGAGTTCTGATGAGTGAATAATTGTCGAGTAAAGGTTTGTGCTATCTAAATTCATGCACAACATCGATTGAGCAGACCCAGTGGAATCGGGAGTCCTGATTTGGAGTCGAATTTTTTGAAAATTACTCACTAGCCTTATTCGCTGTCTTGTCAAGTAAGTATTCAAGTGCTAAGCAATGAAATTATTTAGTCTTTTTTCACAAATTAAAGATGCACTCATGCAGGTTGTCCAAAAGAGTTATCTTGAAAATCAATGATCAATCTCAAATTTTTCATAACATGTCGAGACCCATTTCAAATGTTGAAAATATTCAAGCGATTAAAGAATAAAGGACGTAATCTCATATCACACTAAACTATCATTAAAAAACGAGGTTGTGGACATATTCTGCTTTACTACCAAAGATCCCAACTTGGCGTCGCCGAAGAGGCAGCCAGACTTGATAGTCATTGCCACTAGGGAGGCAACCGCTTGCTGGAAAGATGGCTTGGCATGGCGGAGAGATGGCCTAGTGCTAAGGAGAGGTGGTGGTAGTGGAAAACTGGGTTCTCTTCATGTATGCTCTCTCGAGAAATCCTATCTAAATCTATCACATCCACTCCCCTAGGATATTTTTATCCAGGCTATATCCCCATTTATCCTACCCTGAATATCTACCAAATATAGGATAAGATAAAACATATCATATCTTGATTTTTATCTTGACGACCAAACAGAGCCTTTGAGAAATCCTCAAATATCTCTTAGTTCAAGTTGCTTTTGATTGGCCTATTCATGTGGGGCTTTCGCTCAAGCAGTCGGATGCCCCCTAAGTAACGGCCGAAAGAACCCAATAACTCATGTCCTAAAAAAGCCTTGGCTCGTGGGTTCATCGTGCCACGGCATAGGATCACATTGTTCTTCTTTCACTAACATCGTGATGAGTTACCGACACCCGGAAAATGAGCGGCATTTTATGACTTGAATCGAACATTCTGCCGATCGCGCGGATCTCCTAAATAAAGCCCCGGGGTTGTCATCGACACTTCTCATCCTTTTTCGCTTATCGAAAAATGTTTTCAAATGAGTATGAGGGCGGGAGACTTTGTGAGTAGACTTGAATGATTTTATGGAAGTGGAAGTTGGACTTATGGCCGAGGCCCCAAAAGAATGAATTTACGGGAGCCCTTTTCCATGCGTTTTGCATTACATCGACGTGTTTCGTGTAGCCCACGCACTCTGCATTCAGAGCCCAAAGGCTTAAGCTGGCCCAGATTGAAGTCCCCGCGTTATCCACCCATCACAATAGAAGAAGTCCCTCAAATTCCTTTTTCTTTTTTTTTTTTGGTCGTAAGTCCCTCAAATTCAAAAGGAAGCATTTTGGAGGGGGGGGGGGGGAATGATAGTACGAGTGTCATAATAATTTTTGTGTAACGCTTATTTTAGTATCAAAACTTTTCGACGCAACGCCAATTTATTGAAAAAATGATAAGTTAAGTGTTAACTCCAATCGAATGCTGAAAATCTAACGTCATAATGTTTTAATTTTTTTTTTTCGTGGAGGGAAGCTAGAGAGAGAGTTGTCATCAGTCCATGGAAGCGGCAAGGAGATCACATGAAATTTTCATGGAGGGAAGTATAAAATGATTTGACTTCTTTTCCGCGAAAAATCCACATAAGCATTAAAATCTAATTAAAAAAGCCATATGAGGCTGTTTGCGAATTTTATGCTCGGAGGTATTTAAGTGGTTGTGTTTTTTCCACAGGTCGTGTTTTTTCCAATGTGGCAGCGAAATGATGCGGTCAAAAGTTTAGGCATTAAGATAAGTGCCGTATAAAAGTTATAATACTTCCAGAATCATCTTTCGATATTTTCAGCATCCATCATATCATATGATGCGACACGCGGATAAGTCGATATTCAAATGCAAAAAGTGAGGCGAAGCCTTTTGCTAAATATTGACTAGTCAAACATTTGAAGAGTTTCAGCCGGGTTAGGTCATTGTAAAACAATTTGCCATGCTCATTACTTTCAACGGACCTGCATAAATCGCAAGATCAAAGTCATGGATGGAACCTCAAGTAATCCAAAGTCAAGACATGTGGATGGATGAAGTCCAGTCTCCAAAACTATAATTCAATATACCTCTTATTCACATACAAATTCAAATAATCCAACATGAATCATGAAATATGGAAGATTGACCAATCTTTATTGAGAAACAAAGCCAGTCGACACAGTATATGACACGACATGCGTATACACGATCAGGAGGACCCAAAATGACACAAAAATCCGGGGCGGCCGGCGCCGGGCTAGTGCTTCCGAGTGGTCTGGCGGTACTTGTCCTTGAGCCACTGAAACCCGACGGTGGTCCCTTCCTTGACCTTGTTCACGCCGCGCGACGCCACCGTCTTGGTCTTCGCGAGGCCTTCTCCGACCTTCTGCTTGTACCTGTCGGTTCTGGCGGATCCGCCGAGCCTCTTGGGCTCGTGAGCCGCTTTCGGGGTGTGGTCCCACTGATCAGCCCACGTCGAGGATTCGCTGCTCGCCTCCATGTTCACCACCAGATCTTGTTGCTCTCGAAAGAAAGTTTCTGCGAGAGGAAGGGAGTGGGAGAGAGAGAGAGAAGAGAGAGGAAGGGGATGGAGAAAAAGCTTCTGTGCGCGAAATGAAATGAGCGTCGGAGATTGCAGTTGCCATCACGACTCGATCTCGTTATATGCACGTCGAAACGGGTGGGCCCAACATCTAGAAACAACGACCCAATTGGAGTTTGACACGTCGTCGTCTCTGTTGGGGTAGGGGGAAGTGGGCGAATGGAAGTCAGCATTTGCTCCTTCCGTTTGGTCTGAACGCGGCTGATTGGATTAACCCGCGTGCTTTCTCGGCTTCTAGACGTATCTAGAAATTATTGACCAGAAATCCTTCCGCTTTAAGCAATCGCGGTGGCATCGACATGAACACAGTATTTTCTTTTCTTTTTTTGGTAGACGCGTAAACATGGTCGACATTTTTATGCGTATGCATACGATAACCCATACTATCGTCCCTAGAACGTACCGTGATTTTGTGATGTCATTTCATGATTAAGTTGTATTTGGACCTTTGAACGTGTCCTGTTTGTATTGGACGCGAACCTGACAAGGCATTCCAGTGACATGAACTTTGGACCACATAACCCCTTCCTTTACCGGGCTTTTGCAATGTAATTCTCCCCTTTTCGTTTACATATGAAGATCACATTGTTGATTACTTCACACTTATACATTGCCATTACGAATAAACAATTCCATATATAAGAGAGTTTGGAAACTTAATTACATATTCTCCAAATATACTCCTTTCCTTGCAAGTAAAAATGATACCATAAAAGAGTTTGTGAAATGAAAAAATCGAGATAAATATTCTATCCCACAATATGGCCATGCGCTTGGACTTTGAAAGGGATCGCATTTTAGTCTTTATATAACGTTAACCGTTGGGACTTTGAAGGGGACCGCCTTGTAGTCTATATGACGTTAACCGTTGGGAAATAGTATGATAGAATGGGCCGAAGAATGGAACTAAGTTTTGAGGCGTGAATTCATTTTTTTTAAGGAATTATTTTGTCTTGCAAAATTGTAAATAGTTATTGGCAAAAATCTTTCAAAATATAATAAAGTCTCGATGAGAATATCAGTTAGTAATACTGATATTTTTCCAAGAACTCTCAAAGGAAACAATTAAAAATTAATGACTGTATTCTTGTGAAAGAAACAAAAACAGAAAGTTGAAGTTGTGAATTGAATGGCAACATTATCAATAATTTATATCTAAAAAATCTTTGAACAGATACAGCATTTTGAGCCGAATAGATACATCCTCCCAAAAGTTAAGTAGTTATGTTCAAAAAACATAACTTTTCATATCTGAAAAACTGTAAATTCGGACACACATCTTCAGAAGTCGTAAGAGCTCTTTGTGAACAATAGCACTGTTTCAATAGGATACAATGATTATTTTATAATTATAGATAATACATAAAAAAAAATAGTTGTTTGCTAGTACTGAATTTAGTCCATTTGCGCACTTACTTTTTTTCGATGTGGAACAAGGCACCTCTTAGTTTGTTTTTATAAATAACCCCTAATTTGTTTGTAAAATAAAAATTTCTAAATGAAATTTGAGAAATAAAATACTACAAAAATTTCATGAAATTAATATACATGCACAAAGGTCTCTTTCGAGTTAAAACTTTATTTAGTGCAAGTATTCCAAAATTCTATAAAAGTTACAAGTAGCTATAACATTAAATTTGTTAACTTAAGTAATAGAATCGGGTTGTACATATATTAACCTCTTGTTTCAATGAGAAGTTTTATAATTTACTTGGCACTATCATCACGTTGTGCTTATTCTTGTTTCATGAGGTTTCTAGAAAGTAACCCTAGCTTTTGCAAGAGGTGACGCCACTTTTAAACCCATATAGGTGAAGTATTCACCAAGTGTTTCTGTTACTGACGGATACGTTACTAACTTGTATTATGCTTCATTAATAGTATGACTTATCCTACAATAATGTGATAGGCAATACTGATTTCTCATGTCCGGAATAATGTCAATATTAGTTAGTCACTTTCAGTAACTTATTTTTACCCATTAAACTTTATAACTAGTATGCTAGTATTTAGTTGGATTACTATTATTGGTTATTTTAATTAAAGGATTTCGGCCTCATTTCTTTTGAGGTCATGGGATTAGCCTTGTTTGATCTCACATAGACAATAGTTGTGGTACCATCCTGAATCGATTGTCACACGTACACATGTCTTAGACTAATTTGTCTAGACTTGCTATTATAAGCGCTACTATAAGCTCTTGCCAAAGTAACCTGACTAGCATTGTGAATAAAAATAGGAGATATAGGACTAGGCTGAGCTTCCCCCCGTGGCCATTGCCGCTTGTTGATATCTATTGTTGTTGTCTCTTACCACCATTCGACGGTCTAACAGGCACCACAAGCCAACAGCCGAGAAGCTCTTTGCTGCATTGCGAGCCACCATCGTGACCCAAACCCTCGAAGGTGCTGTCGATGAGCTAGACCTCACGGTCGCGGGCCAGTGTCCATAGAGAACCATCGCAAGCTAGACCTCATTGTACCTGAGCTGTTGTCCTCCTCCTTTGCCATCGCTGAGCTGAGCTCTCATTATTGCTGTCCATTCGTCTCATCGTGTAGTGTACCGTGAACGACTCCAAGTCGGCGCCTGCTTGAGCAATTGTGAGACCTCTATGAGCTGGTTGAATCACTGCCTATACCATGAACCTGGCTGCTCCATTCGTCTACCCTATTACTTGCCGCCATTTGATGCTATTGTTGTCCCTGCCGCTAGCCACATCGAGCCTTGCGTCGTCCCAGCTGAGTCTCTCACTGTTGCTGTGCTGTTACATCCACCGCCGTGCACTATCCATATCCACATCTAGAATTATGCCTAGTTTCATTCATATAGTTTACATGTGTAGGTTCATTAATCTAGTTTACATGTTTAAGTCATTCAGATTAAAGTTGCATGTCATTTGAAAGGACACTGTTGGTGTTAAAAGTTATCTATGGAGATAACTTTAGTTCAAAAAGTTTCAAATGGATCATTTACATGCGAAGTTTTCGAAAAAAAATTAATTGTTTCAATGCCAAGTCTGATTTGGTCCCTTGAAATTATGACATGGCGTTGACGCGATTCGAAAATTTTTCCGATCGGTGGAAAATTTTCAGGTTAATGGATTATCAGGTTAATTGGATTAACTAACCTAATACGGATCCTCGCAAGTCCTACCGAATCGCAATTTTGGTTTTTGTTCAAATGATTTCAGAATTTGGAGTCGCCACTAATCATTTTTGATAGGCCGATTAGAAACCTAAGTAAATTAACGAGAGAACTAAATTACTTCTACGAACGAGAGATTATGAGTTCGGGAACTTGGTTATACTAGTTAATTGAAACTAATGCCCTTTCGGTACCTTAATTTCATGGATATCTGAATTTGGCAACTCATGCTTGGTTTACTCCTAAGGTTCTAGTGAGGTATTCTATTTTTATATTTTCACTTTTTAGATGAAATGCATGTGAATGACATTTTTTTGATATTTTCAAAGTATTAAAAATTCCCTGAAGTCGAAAGATGGAGTGAGCTAACGACTTCTGTGTAGTGTTGCGACCTCCAGCAGGTGGCTCGGCCTACTCATTCTGGGATATGATGATTTAGAAATTAAATTGCGGAAAGTAAATTTAGCAAATAAAGGACCTCCAATAGGGAGGCTTTGTCTTAGCTTGACCTACCCTTTATGGGGTTTAATGGTGCAAAAAATTAAATTGCAAAAATTAAATGTGGTAAATAAATGACCTCCAACGAGGGATTCGGCTTTGCCTCGGCCTACCCATTCTAGGGTTTGATGGTGCGAAAATTAATTTATAGAAATTAAATGCGATAAATAAAGGACCTCCAACGAGAGACTCTGCCTTAGCTCGGCCTACCTATTCTGGGTTTGATGGTGCGAAAGTTAAATTATAGAAATTAAATGCGGTAAATAAAAGACCTCCAACGAGAGATTCGGCCTTGGCTCGACTTACCCATTCTAGAGTTTGATGGTGCAAAAATTAAATTGCAGAAATTAAATGCGGTAAATAAAGGACCTCCAACGAGGGATTTGGCCTTGGCTCGGCCTATCCATTCTAGGATTTAATGGTACGAAAATTAAATTGCAGAAATTAAATGCAATAAATAAAGAACATCCAACGAGGGATTCCGCTTTGGCTCGGCCTACCCACTCTGGGGTTTGATAGTGTAAGAATTAAATTACAGAAAGTAAAGGCAATATATACAGAACCTCCAACGGATGGGTCAACCTTCCCATTCTAGGATTTGGATTTGTTAATAAAAAAATACAAAACATTGTAGTATAAATGCGACATGTGGATATGGAGACATACGAATACGACATGACGTAATCGAAATTTAAATAAATCCATTTGGGCAACGAAATTCTCAAAAATTTTAATGGCTAGGATATTTACCTAATTTGACAAATTTGATTGCCGAATTCGAATCTCGTATCACCTTGTGGATTAAGATTGCGGCTCGAATGATGGAGATGAACTCTTGATTTGTGTTGATCGATAAAGGAATTGGTGATGATAATCCCCTAATTTTAAACTCTCACTATCTTCAAAATTCTTTCTCTTTTCTGGGTATTTTTTTCTCTCAAATTTTTCTTCAATCTTCCAAAACCCTCTTAAACATCCAAAATTTTTTCTCTAAAAAAAAATCCCCACTCCCAAGCTTACGTCTTCCTCCTTTTATAGGCCACTCATCTATCTCGCATTCTAATTTTTCCACTAACTCTTCTTCATCTCATCTTCTATTTTCTATTCCCATCTTATTTTCTTCATCTTCTCTTCTCCATCTCCTCTTCTCCATCTTCCCTTCTCCATCTCCTCATCTCCACTTTCCTTCTCTATTCTAATTTCTCCACTAACTATTCTTTTTGGTATTTATAAAATAATCTCTCAAGTGTTAGGTATTTGCATTCTAGCCCTTGAGATTTTAAGTATTTGCAATTCAGTCCCTGGAGAAATATTCTTTAAGTTCAAATCTCCTTATAATTTTTGATACACCTCCCCTATGCTTGGTCGAAATTCACTGCATGTTTAGTTCAATCGCTTGTTAAATTTAAGCTCATTTCTTACCGCTGAAAATAATGCAAAATTTAATTGAAGTCCTTTTGCAAAATTAAGTCATTCGGGGTATAATTTGGTCAAGATGAAATTTAAAATATTAGAGAACAATGTCATGACTCCAAAAATGCAAAAATCGAAAATAACAGAGCTAAAATGAATTTTTTAAATTTTTTTCAATTAATCTGAAAACGAAATTAACAAAGTAATTCCCAATTCTAAATTAATTTTTGGAGATTTTCTTTGGCCAAAATGAAGAGAAGATTCAAAGTAAAATACTGACTATTTTTTCAGATTTTTGTGGCCTCAAATGCTATTATTTATTAAATATTTTCCTAATTTCTGAAAATATAAAAAAATGTAAAAAAATATGAAAAATTATTTTTATTAAAAACTGATTGGCTAGGCTGGGCTAAGGCTTTCAAAGTTGATTTTGCAATTTTTTACATTTTTTTTCTTGATTTTTGTTTATTTTTTTTGAAAATAAAAATACCGAAAAATACTGAAAATATGAAAAATCATTTTTTGGTCAAAATTAGCTCCCTAAGCTTGGTCAAGATCCCCAAAGTTGATTTTTTAATTTTATGAATTTTTATAATTTTTTTTTATTAATTTTAAAAGGAAAAGGAAGATTAAGATCAGGTGTGAGCAGGCGTTATTTTATTAATAAGTGAAGTCCAAGTGGTCGCCAGAGCATCTAGTTAGTAGTGCCTCAGCCTAAATGACGTCGGTTTAGACATGATTCTTCAAATAAGAACCCTAAATTAGTGAATTGAACAAAAAAATCTCCAATTTCAAACCCTATCCCCAATTTCAGTTTTGCCCTAAAGAAACCATAGCTCAAACTTGCAAATGGATGGCTTCACGAGTGGCTTTAGCGACGCCTCAAACATTAAATCAACCAATTCAAGAAAATTTCTAATTTCAAAGTCTAACCCCAATTTCATTTTGGCAATATATATAAATATATATATATAGCTCAAACTTGGAAAAGGGGCCTTCACGAGTAGCATTAGCGGCTTCAGCAGAGTCTTAAACCCTAACCTCAAATCTTTTTGAAACAAAGAAAGTGAGTATTATTGTTATTGTGCGTTACCTAGTCCAATAAGAACATTTTGGACTCGATTGAGTCCAGGGAGACGATTCAACGGATATGCCAAATATAAAAAAGGCTTGAAGTGTAAATATTTCAAATGGGTCGATGCGAAATTCTCTAGATGAGCGACTGAGGTGATATTGGAGCTTCTTGAAGGTAGACATCAACTTTTACCTACGTTAGTGGATTAGATGGAGGTTGTTGATGTTCAATCAATGCAAACTAAAAATAAGCTGAAAATAAGACTTTAGCATCTTTGACCAACCATTTGAAGAAGGATTGAAAGAATTCGTTCTTGAGCATTGATTGTGTTATTGTTCTGTTGTATAGCATATTTCATGGGCAAAAGTAAAGAGATCGATTAGAATAGGTTTCTTAGTCTACCATAGTTGAAAATGAATGAAACATATAGTTGTGAAGGGTGATTTGTAGTTGTATTATTTGGTTTGATATTTTTCCCTAATTGCTATATGGATCAAGAGTTTGCTATCTACTTTTGATTTGGGAGATTGGAATTCATTAGGTGTGCACATTTACAAGTTTTATTGAGATTAGTTGCTGTGCATTGTCAACTTCTTTTGCTTTGTTTCTAAATGAGATGTTAGTTGTTGGTGATCTACCGGTTTACTGTAAATGATGGTAAGAGTAGTGGTTTGCTATTGATGATCACTTCAGCGCCAATTATGCTTAACAAATCAACACTTTAGTGCCAAAGTTTTACTAAAGCGATCGCTTAAGTGCAAAGTTCTTGTCAAAATGCTCACTTCAATGCCAAGTTTTAGAGAAAATGGTCATTTTGATGCCAAATTTTAGAGAAAATGGCCATTTCAATAACCAGTTTTACCGAAGTGATAACTTAAGCTACTACTGTAGCTTGCACCAATAGCTGCTGGTGCACACTTCAAAGCTACAGATGTACGAGCAGCTATTAGGGGTGATTAATTTCAGGATAGGTGGTTTACATCGTAGATCGAGAATTGCCTATTAGGGATTGATTTTGCAAAATGTAAATCGTAAACCATTCGCTCGTTCTATGGATCCAACCGAGAATTAAACTTAGTTAGATCCATAAAACCAGTCCTACTGAGCACTAATATCAATTTAAAAAAGCACCAACGAAGATTATATGAACCAATACCAACCATGTACGTATATTTAGATATTGAACTTGCAAGTCTCAAGGTCTTTCGAGGTTTTGTGGCATTCTGAAAGTTTGACCTATTTTCAAAATTTATAATACAGAATAGATATGTTTCAGAGGTGCGCTTTAGTTAAATTTCACTCAAGACTAATCACTTCGAGATAACTAACCAAAAGGGAAAGGCTACCTAAGACCTCTTAACAGCCCCCCGTTGGTTTAAGTATTTACTGAAGTTGTTATCTGATGAATTTGGCCATGAAACGAATTCCGAACTTAGAAAATTGAACCTTCGTGAATATCACTTTGTTATTTTGGATGTTGTACCAGATAGTTTAGTAGTTGACCGGTTCGCTCTAAGTCTTTAGAAATAAGGTAGTACTTTGTGAATGACCATTTTGCCCCCAATTTGCGATAGACTCTCTCGTTAGTTAGTAGAAATATTTATAGTTTAGAAAGAATGTCAGTTTAGCATGGTGGCGCATCTTAGTTCGTTCACGCTCTACCCCGATTAGTGCATTTTTGCATGGAGAAGTTCTCCTTGGTTTTCACGTCGATTGCGTCGCCATCAAATCCATCAAGTCACATCATCAATCAATTACTCAAGTGTCTAGTCCATCATATCAAGTTAACTTCATGTCCATCAAACATCACTTCACTTTCCACCAACTCCTACCTAAACCTACCTACTCTAGTCCATTAAAGAATAGTGTTCCTTTTGTCTTTTTTTCATAATATCAAGACCCCTTCTTTCTCTCTTCCTTATTCCACCACTTGGCCACCCTAATCATACTCTCTCCTCCTTCTTTTCTTTCTTTTCCTTCCTTCCCCTTTCTTCTCAGCCGCCCGAACCGCTGCTCGTCGCCCTCCCGTTTGTTTGCCTTGTCGAGCCACCGTTGGATTCGTTTGACTTAGGTAAATCTCTAGAAACCACCTTGTGTTCATTTGGCTAGAGGTCAGCCTTCATCCCCACAATGGTCTTTGCGAACCGCCCATCGCCGTCGTGAGTCTCCGATGAACTCCCATTGCCCCGATGGTAGGATAACCTTCACTCACTTCTTTTCTTCTCATTATTAGGCCTAAAAACCACCATTAAAGAGTTAAGGTCAGCCCATGAGTCGCCCTTCTCCGCCGGTGCTGCCAATGCTCGTCGGTGCTCTACCAAGAGCCGCTGTCATTTGGCCTTCGTTCGGCCCGTTTTCAAGTCGTTCGAGCCTTGTTTAAGCTAAGCATAACATCTAAATCTTGAGTAGGCTATTGAACATGTCTTGGTTAGGCTCTAGATGGGTTCTAGGTTTGGTTTAGAATAGAAAATGGTTGAAATTTGTGGCCCATTTACTTGTGTTTTGGATGTTGTGGGTCGTTGTTCATGCTATGAATGTGCCATTTGAGGAAGGATTAGGACTGTCCATGAAGGTTGGTAATGATACCAAGAGGATAAATCTAAGAATAATGGGTTTTAGGCTTAAAAACGTGATTATATTCATCGTTGGTGGCATGTATGCACAAATCGTGATTTCGAATGTATCATTCCTATGAAATATTTGTTATTGGATAATGTCGAGTTGCTATTCTCAATGTGCTTAAAATAGTGAACTTTTACCTGAATGAATCGTCTGCCTTGTCGCGACCCTCTAAACAAATTTAAATTTATTTCTAAAAGGGGTTAACGGATTATTAGGTTAATTAGATTTGACTAACCTAACGCGGACCCTCCCAAGCCCTACCGAATCGCAACTTTGGTTTTTGTTTAAATGATTTTAAAATTTGGAGTCGCCACTAATCGTTCTTGGTAGGTCGATTAGAAACCTAAATAAATTAGCGGGAGAACTAATTTATTCCTGCGAACCAGAGATTAGGAGCTCGGGGACTTGGTTACACTAGTTAATTAAAACTAATGCCCTTTCGGTACCTTAATTTCATGGATATCCTAATTCGGCAACTCAGACTTGGTTTATTCCTAAGGCTTTAGTAGGGTATTCTCTTTTGTGTTTTCACTTTTTAAATAGGATGCATGGATGGTATATATTTTTATTTGTTATATTTTTTTAAGTGTTAAAGATTCCCTGAAGCCGAAAGAGGGAGTGTGTTAACGACTTCTGTGCAGTATTATGACCTACTTATCTTTTGGGTCTGATGATTCAAAAATTAAATTATAGGAAGTACATGACAGTGAATAAACACCTCCAATGGGAGGCCTAGCATTGGCTTGGCTCTTCCCTTTGGGATTTAAGGTACAGGTATTTAAGTTGCAAGTATTTAAACTACTGTAAGTAAAAACCTCCAATGGGAGGTTAAGCATTGGCTTGGCTCTTCCCTTTGGGATTTAAGGTACAGGTATTTAAGTTGCAGGTATTTAACTACTGTAAGTAAAAACCTCCAATGGGAGGCTAAGCATTGCCTTGGCTCTTCCCTTTGGGATTTAAGGTACATGTATTTAAATTGCATGTATTTAACTACTGTAAGTAAAAACCTCCAATGGGAGGCTAAGCATTGGCTTGGCTCTTCCCTTTGGGATTTATGGTGCATGTATTTAAATTGCGGATGGACTTTGTCCTCTCCATTCTGGGGTATGAATTCTTTAAAATAAAATACAACGAATTGATTCAACAATTTGAAATTTGTGCGCGCTTGAGGACTCCTCCAAGCCGATTTTGTGCTTCCATAGGGTTGACCATTGATATAAAGCTGCGGCTTCCTGACATAAAATAGAGTGAAATGTCAGTATACAAAATATGTGCTAATCTGCACCTAAAACCAGAAGAGTGGAAAGAGTACTTATCTCCCATTTTTTTGGGAGGAATTTCTATAATTGATTTTCGCTCTCTATGTTCCCAATATAGAGAGTTTCTTTTGAATTAAGAGGGACTTTTAGTCACAGATCAGTTGAGAAATCGGTGGACAGCTTAGGAGCTTGTCTGGGCCGATTTTTGCATCTCTACGAGATTTTTGCTGTTGACGTAGAGATATCCTTCTCCTGACATAAAATATGGAAAGAAAAGAGGAGATGGAGAAAGTGTATACAATTTGTGCTAATTTGCAAGTAAAACCATAAACAAATGAATAAATAAAAACACTTAGCTCGAATTTGCTTGCTCGTTGACGATGAAGAACTCTTGATTTATATTGATCGATGAAGGAATTTGTGATGATAACCCCTAGCTTTAAACTTCCATCATCTTCAAAATTCTCTCTCTTTTGGTATTTTCTTTCTCTCAAATTTTTCTTCAATCTCCCAAAACTCTCTCAAACATCCAAAATTTTCTCTCTAAAAAAAAAATCCTCCCAAACACTTCAAATTTTCTCTCTCTAGAATCCTTTCTCAAGCTCACTTCTTTCTCCTTTTATAACCTACTCATCTATCTCCCATTCTAATTTTTCCACTAACTCTATCTCCCATTCTAATTTCTCCACTAACTCTTCTTCATTTTCATCTTCCATTCTCCATCTCTATCTCACATTCTAATCTCTCCACTAACTCTTCTTCATCTTCATCTTCCCTTCTCCATATTTATCTCCCATTCTAATTTCTCCACTAACTCTTCTTAATCTCCATCTTCCCTTCTCTATTCTTATCTTCCATTCTAATTTCTCTACTAACTCTTCTTCATCTCCATCTTCCCTTCTCTATTCTTATCTTATTTTCTCCATCCATTCTTCTCCAACTTCTCTTCTTCATCTCCTCCTCTTCATCTTCCCTTCTCTATTCTAATTTATCCACTAACTTTTCTTTTTATTATTTGTAAAATAATCCTTCAAGAGTTAGGTATTTACACTTTAGTCCTTGAATTTTAAGTATTTACAATTCAGTCCCTGAAAAAATATATTTCTTTAAGTCCAAATCTCCTCACAATTTTTGACACACCAAAATTTACCACATGTCAAATTTAAGCTCATTTCTTGTCGCTGAAAATAATGCATAATTTAATTAAAGCCCTTTTGCAAAATTAAGTCATTTTGGGTATAATTGGGCCAAGATGAAAATTTAAAATATTAGAAGACAATGTCACAACTCATAAAAAGTGAAAGTTAAAAATAAGTTGACTCAAATTAAATTTTTTTAGGCCCGATTCGAGATTATACTCGTGAAGGAACACGTGACTCGAATTGGATTTTTCTGAATTTGCGATGGCCAATATGAAAATAAATTTAAAATAAAAATATTAACTATCTTTGTGTATTTTTTGGCCTCAAATGTTATTTTTTCAAAATTTTCAAATAGTTTTGTATTTTTTTTTAAAAAAATTAAAATATATATAATATGAAAAATTATTTTTTGGTCAAAATTCGTTCCCTAGGCTTGGCTAAGGTTCCCAAAGTTGATTTTTCAATTTTATAAATTTTTATGGATTTTTTATTACTTTAGCAATAGAAAAAATGATTAAAGATCAGGTGTCAACATGCCTGCATAAAAAGCTTTATGCTCGATTGTGGGAAGCTGACTCACGAAATGTCTGAACATGCCTGGTTGTTCATTACATACCTGTGGACATGAATGGTTTACACGAGTATGTGGCATGAGATTTAATAAAATCAAGCAACAGACAAATGTGCCCCAATGAGGGGGAAACGGCAAGATAAAAATGGTGTACTCCTGAACATGCACGGCACGGGATAGCTGGAGTAATAAAGGGTGCCAACCTGTGTCTTGGATTTGATGTCTTGCTGGTTGAGGCACCAAAAGAGGTAGTGTACCTAGGTCTTGTATGCATGGGAGGCATACTTATTGGTACACGAGCAAAGGGTGTTATACCAACTTGGGTCTTGGTTCGAAGCCTTGCGGGTTGAAGCACAAGTTGAATGAGCCATGTTAACTAAAATCGCTATAGAATAAAGGAAAATGAACTTGAGCGTGCCTTGGCTGGGCATTCGCATCTGTTGTCATGGTGTGTATGGATATTTATATATTGCTTTGTTGCTCTATGATGAATTCGAGTATAGATCGTTTAGTTTGGTTAAGTTGGAGCAAATTGAGAACCTAGAACTGCATATTTAGGGTTGACCCGAGCGTGTGCTTCACTCTGAGCTGGGTTTAGTGGTGAGCTTGCTAAGTTTCAACTTACTGTTATTGTTAAATTATTTTTAGAACCCCTACCGTAGTAATGAGTATCCCATCCGTCTACCACGAGATTCCAATAGAGATAGAGTCCGTGAAAACAGTGTATTCATTATTGGATAGTAGAACCTATGAGAGGACCATTAGCACTATATGGGTCGATGAGGGAGGCCCGATTTTGATTTCCCATCGATACGAGTCATGGAAGTATAGGGCTTGGTTAGTGTTTAGAGGATTGCTGCAAGGCTTTGACGTACCCTTTGGTGAGCACCCAGCGACTTTTGGGGGCAAGTTGGTGAACTTTAACCCAAACCAGTAGCTGCCTGAGGAGGACTAGTCGATGGAGATAGAGGGTGCTGACGATGAGGATCCGATGGATAGTGGTCCTCCGATACCCATGGAGTTCGACCTTGAAGAGTGACTATCGTTTGAGTGGAGCGAGGCCGAGGCTGAGGACGAGTAAACGTCTTGTCCTGTGTTTTTCTTTAAGTGTAGGCCAACCATGTGGTTTTTTTGGGGGGTGTGTTATAACCTAACGATGTATCTATTTGTATGAAAGGTTGTTTTGTATGACTGTTCCCTTTGTTTTCCCTACCCCATCTTCTCTTGCATGTCTGGGTGTTGATGTTCGCTTCTACTAGTGCTTTTTTCTGTTAGTCGTCGTTTGGTCGCTACGAATCCTGGGTCGTCGTTCATGTTGGCCAAAATGACGTAGCAGCGGGATGTCGCGTGCCCGCCGGGTTCGAAGCGTTACAAGTTTTAACGTTGGGAAATATGCTAAGCATCTGTCACCTGCACTATCAACTTAGTATCACATTTATAAGTTACTTTAGCATTCTTTTGAGAAAAAGACCACTTCATGATCAACCTCTTCATTTTTAGAACCCAAAGCTCTTGTTTGTTTAGGTCACATGATTGAAAATTTAAGGGTTTTAGCTTTAATTAAATATATATCTGTATTATTTCAAAGAGTCCGGTTTGGTTGAATAGTTGAATGGTTCCCACCTAAAACAATGAACTAAATCGGCACTTGCCAGTTCCAGAAAATTAGAATTGGGAATCGGATTAGTACCCACATATTACCATTCAAAATCAATCGATTGTGTATGGTCCGGTTTAGTTTGGTTAGATTCTAATTTTTTTTCTCATTCCTAGTAACTGCTTAGAGGAAGTATAACCCAACATGCATAAATAAATACTCTGGCAATATTACACCAGTGACATAACACCAGCAACCTTACATCAGCCAAGAATAACACAACAATAAAACTCCAGCAAAATAAAGCATGTGACATAAACCATGCTGCAAGAGCAATTGTTGCTTCTTTTAGTGCAACTGCGAATGCTGCTTATACCAACAGTTACAACATTCACAGCTGCAAGTGGAGCTGCTTGTGTAGCTACTGTTGCACTTACAACTATTGGTGCACCTTGCAGTTACAAGTGCATAGTTCAAACTTGCAAATAAAAAAAGTAACCCCATGTTTTCCACCATCGTTGCCATCAACATTGAACTGATAAAAAGTTAGCTACTGATAAAAATTTTATTACCATTGACATTCAATTGATAATTTACAAACAAAAACATCCATTAGCCATGCTTTCCACCATTATTCAAGGTGTACCTCCCACTAAATATGTGAAAAAGTAACAAAAAAGATCCATTAATATCCCCTACTCCCCCAAATTTTTTTTTCCCTTTCTAAGACTTTTTGACTTGATTCGTGATCCTTACACTCTTTCTAACCCATCGTCCAGGTTCTTCAGGTGGGCTTGTAAGCTCTTCATCATCGTCAAGTGCAGATTCTACAACTGGTGCATTCACTTCAATTGGTACATATCCTTCAAATGCCCATGTTGTTTCATGCACCTTCTTCGCATGAGCTCGAGTAGTTTGTAGTTATTTTGTAGCTACAGCTAATGTCTTCTTCTTTGGAGCACTCTTCTTTAACACAATACTGGACTCTTAAGTTAGGCCGCGTTGAGTAATAAAAATGTCAATATTCAGCTAGGCTACAACAACAATCTACCAACGATATGAAATACAATAATTAAAATACACAAGTCCTGCAAAACTTACATTCAAAATAGTCATTCTAGTATGTTTGTTGATGTAGATGCTATTATCGCACTGCCTGATCCTTTTCCCAAGAGCTCCACTTATCCATTGTGGTGCCTCACTTTCAGTAACCTGAGTAGTTTGTCTTCTTCTCACCTAAGAAAGATATTACAAAGTCAGAAAGTCATAGTGAAGTCCATAAAATAAAACTAAATAACACAAATAATTGTACAACTTACCAGATATTTTTGCTTTCTCATCTGTTCAATTGTTGACTCAATTATTGGCCCTATAGATGACCATCCAGTAGGCTAAACTGTTGGCCCTATAGGTGGCCCATCAATAGGCCCATTTGTTGACCCTAGAGTTGGCCCTTCATATGCAGCTACCATTTACGTGCTCAATTAGTAGGTTGTTATTGACGTTGCTTCTTCAATTGACAAATTTTCTTATTATGCCCTTCCACATGACAATAGGACCACTTCGTCTTTGCGCTAGTTTTGCTCATTCTCTTACTTGAGACCTCTTTTGCGTCTATTTTTCGTTTTCATTTTAACCTTCCTATTACTTCTTCAATGGCAAAGGTATAAGGGCTTTATGATCTGTTGGCTCCCAAAATTTGCTTGATCTAAGAGGTTGCATCATGAATTTGTAAAACTCAAGATATGTCCTTTTCTTGTAATATTCATATAGGTATTACTCTGGGCTTTGTTGCTTTGACTCGATGGCACATATAGTATGTGCACAAGGAATTACAATTAATTGCCAAGCTCGGCATGAATATTTTCTCCTCTCTAAGTGAACAACATACATATCACTTCAAGATCTCAAAATCATCATCTCCATTCCATTTTGGATGATAGAACCTAGTAGCAGCTAGGTTATCATTAATTTTTTTTGCAATCCTAGGACCACATTGTCTGGTCTACTTTGCTGCCTCATCTCTTTATATTTGTAGCCTTGTCATAACCATGAATTTTATGTGTTCAAGCATGCTGATGATTGGTTTGCACTTGGCATCAAGTACTCTACCATTAAATGCTTCATTGAGGTTGTTGTCGATAATATCACACTTGAATTCTTTGTTGAAGAATGCCTTACACGAATGATTAGGTTCAATTCAAAATAGTGCCTCAAAAACTTAATTTGTCAACTCTAACAATCCCTTCTTTGCTATTCGAAATTTTCGTTTTTTGCTATTTGCGAAAATTGCTTCCGTACTTGTCTCCTTTATAAATCTTTGCCAGTTTGCATATATGTGCCTTCCATACATCTTATGTTTAGCATATGGCATCAACTTAGTTAATGCTAGGATAAGTCTCTGCAATTTTTTTTATAAGATATTATAAGAAAAAGCAAAAATAAGCAATTTAATAACATAGAGCATACAACTTACAATGGCATTACGTTTGGTTAGTCGCTTATGAATACCCCACCTCTGCCAACACTTATGTCAAGATCAGCCATCAAATTCTTTAGAAATCAGGACCAAGTGTCTTTGTTCTCTAATTTACAATAGCCTAATCTATGGGATACATTATGTTATTGGCATCTCTTCCAATGGTAGCTAGCAACTTCCCATTGCACAATTCCTCCAAAAAACATCCATCCAATTCTATAACTCTTCTACAACTAGCCAAAAATCATTGTCTACATGCTTCAAAGCAAACATAAAGCATATCAAGCTTGGTCTTAGAGTTGGGCAATGGCCTCTCACAACCTCTACATAAACTTTAGTCGATGAATTTTGAAGCCTATACTCGTAAGTATAATACTAAACCTTGGCATATTCCTCCTTGCACTGACCCATCAATGCCTTAATCACTTTCTGCTTTGACTCTTTTATATTGGTTCCTCGACACATTAACCCCTACCGACTCCTTCACTAATAGCTTCAATTGATGACTCTTGATTTCGATCGTCACCTTAATAGGCTTCGACAACCATACACATGTTACCCTTTTGTTATAGAAAATAATGGGACAAGTATTTTATTCCTACAATGACCTAATTTGGAATGACTCGATCTTCTTACTTAATACACCTTAAATCCTCTAGGGACAATTTTGTTGTGAACACTTAGCTTTGACAAAGTTCTTAGTCCCTCTATAAAATTGTACACACCTTTTTTTTTTTTTTAAGAAATTGAGCTCTTGACAAAAGTTTCTTTTAATTGTTTTGCATCATGAAACATCATTCCTACAAACAAAACTAGACATGTAATAGTGGGATCACAGTAAGGATACTTCCTTTTCCTTCTTTTACGCACCAATACTTCATCGCTTTCAAGGTCATTCCCAAAACCAAAACTTTTCTCATTACCTCGTCTTTCTTTGTACAGTTTCATTATCAGCAGCTGCACTTCCTTTGTCCCTATTTTCTAGTTCAAACTCATGAGACAGACTCAAGGTTGCAATTTTCTTTCTCATAAAATCTGTTTGCTTTTGCCTTGAATGTGCAAGTTCTTCATCATTGTCATCACTTGGCCAATGGCAAATGCCAAAACTTCATCTTTTGATTCACCGACATTTGTAAATTTCCAAACTAATCCAGTCAATCCTGGATTGTCTATGTCTTCATTAGATGCTTCGAGACATCTTCCTTTTTGTTGAACTTGCTTAACATTACTTGCTGCCCTCAAATTACTATTCGTCTAAAATAGACTCTTCTCATACTTCTCTTGTTTCAATGCTCTCATCATCTTCATTTTCATCACCATCGTCATGCTCAACATACACCCTCGCTCCATCACCATGAAGAATCACAATCCATCACACAAAGCCTTCACAGGAACACAGTAATGCAACTTTTCTACTTGCATTTAAAATAATACACTATCTCCATCAAGAATAGAATATAGGATGCCCTGCTTACATCGACAAAGATGGTATCTTCAAGCCAACATTCATATTTCAACAAATTCTCACCATATCATATAATAATGGCTACAAGATGTTGCTTATTCTCCATCCCGACACTATAACCAAGGAAAAAATTATTATGTGTTGAGACTACAATGCAACTTTTCTGAGCAACATACAACAAAGCAAATAAAGACAAAAAAAAAGTTAACATAGAGGTGCCCATCAAGCAATAAAGACTAATAAATTATCATAAATGTGTCTAGCTCTCCATCGAGCCCTATTTTTATACACAACAGAGACCAAGTGTAGAAACCCCTAAATTTTTTTTTTAAATGGAGGCCTCTAAGAGTAGAAATCCCCAATAATTTATCACAAATGGCACCAAAGGTGGTATCTCGAGGTCCGCACCAAGTCCTAACTTTTCTGCTTAATAGAGATCAAACCAACAGAGGTCAAACTTTTTTCACATGGAGGTCCCACCAAACCCTATCTTTTTCTGCGCACTAGAGACCAAACTAACAAAGACCGATCTTTTTCACATGAAAAGCTTTTTGTTGTTCACAAAAAAGGAGGATCCACCGACTGCAGACATTATTTGGGCAAAACATCCATTATGTGGATGCAACAAAAGCCATCTCATTTAGAAAAATCTCCTTTCTAAGAGATTTCATCCCCCCCTCCCACAGAGACCAAACGAATCCCTAATTTTTCTCAACTTTCGAAAGATCTATTTTTTCTATCTCATCGGAGCCCTAATTTTTCTTACAAACCTATCAGAGTTGGCGATGACCCTCAAATGACAGGAATGTGCAGGGCACAACGTCGTGATGGAGAACACGAGCTTCTGTTCGTGTCACGATGGAGAAGATGAGGGCAGGTGGAATGACAATGATAATTTTTTTTTCATTGAGGAAGAAAATGACTGCGTTTACACGTGTTGCCACATCAAATGAAACTTTGTCGTTTTCTCAAGTCCATGTGGATGGCCCTTCTAAAATTTTTGAGGTTATTTAGAAAATCCATGTACTAATTTTCCCCAATAATTCTCGTCGGGGGCACCAAGTGATCTTTTTGTCTCTGACTTGGTACCAAAATCTCTTTGAAAATTTTGGTACTAAAATGATCTTTGTACACAACTTTTGGTACCAACAATGTCCTTTTTCTCATGTCATTTAGGTTAAATTTATATCATTTTTGCATGCCATTTGGATTAGGCTCATTCATTTAGTCAATTTGCATTTTCATGTCATTTAATTAGAAATGCATGTCATTCTAGTTTAGACTTGTTTCGCATTTCATTGATTGTATGTGAATAGAGTTAGGACATTTAGATTAAAAAAAAATTTCATGCATGTTTGGATAATTATCATTTTCATATCATTTCATTCACCTAATTGCATTTAATCTAAGATTGCATATGCATTTCATTTCATTTGTATCATCACTTAAATAAGTGAAAACACTTCAAAAACAATGCATCAGACCAAGTCTTGTGTTTGGGAGAAAAATCGCTAGGCTTTAAGCTACAGTGTCTAGGTACGTTCTCTTTTTTCTTTTTTTTTTACTAATCTTGCAATCTATTGAATGCTTTGATTATTCAATGTTTCATTAATGGTTGTGCACTTGTATGATCATCTCACATGTTAGCACTTTAGATTAAAATTAATCCAAGCAGCTTATTATTGACACCTATTTTTCATCATTTTATTTTTAGAAAATTAATTAAAAATAGACAAACAAAATTCATAAAAATATAAAATCAACTTTGAAAGTCTTAACCTCACCTTAGGAACCAATATTGAGAAAAAAATATTTTTTTTTTGTATTTTTTGACATTTTAATATTTTTTTTATTAAAAAAAGAGCTAGAAATTAGGAAAAGTAGTATCCATGTCCACAAAATATAAAAAAAAGTCAATATTTTCATTTTAATTTTATTTTCATGTTAGACACTTCAAATATTGAAAATTCATCTTGGATCACCATGTTCCTTCACAAATATAAACCCAAATTGAGTCAAAAAGTTATGTTTTGAGTTTTTTTTATTTTCATTTTTTTTACTTTTTCTAAACTATAAGATTGGTATCTGATGACTTGAATTACAATTGGGTCCATTTGCTTAAATATTTGTTCAATGTTGGCCAAATGGACCTATTTGCACTTTTTATTTTCAATTTGGTCCTCAATTTCACTAAAAATGAAATTAAATTCTTTTAGGGGTATCCATGAAAATCTAATCACTACTCTCTAGTTTTCATTATTCTAAATCCAATGGTAGGAGCTATTTGGTTCGATTTCGTCATTTATGATTTGGATTATTGAAAAATCATTTTTGGGTCAAACTTAGAATTTGGATTTTTATTGATAATCAAACTTTTTAATCACAAAAACACCCTATACATGAAAAACATGATGGGAAACCCAATTTCATCGTCAATTTCTAGAAAATAGGTCAAATTGAGAAAAAAAAATGTCAGACCAGGTTAGACCTGACCTGTCACGACCAACCCAAGTTTGCGACTTAGAAATAGAACCTCGTTTCATTCTTCCCTCATGAACACGCCTAGGCACAGAGAAGAGGGGGAGCAAATTTGAATGTGAATTTGGAGAACCCATTTAGCCATTCCGCTCCAGAACCATTCCATCAGGATTCAAGTGTCCTCCTGACAAGTGAAGACAAAAATGAGTAGTTGGTTGGAGCAACGCTCTTCTCGGATGAGGAATATTGGCAATACATGAGGGAAGGACAGACAACAAAGTGTACGAGAAGAAGGGCAATATTCCTTCGAATCCAAGCGACTCCATGCGATAAAAAGAGAACATTTTTTGTAAGGAAAAGCAGAGAGAGAGAGAGAGAGAGAGAGAGAGAGAGAGAGAGAGAGAGGTTAATAAGGGGGTGAGTTCTTGAGGATTTTCGCGGTGTAAGGAAAAAAAACAAAGAGAGGAAGAGGGAGGAGATTTTTGAGCGGTTCATAGGCCCGATGAAGCACCACGACCATTCATAGAGCATCCTAGACCGTCACTAAGCCTCCATTGTCGTTGTTGATGTCATACTTTCATCCGAACAGGCCTGCAAACCCACTCCCCTGTTTTCCACCCGTTTTGCTGCCGAGTTGGCTTTATTCGACTTTCGAGGTCGAATGGAGCCGTTGTTTCATACTCGCGTGACCTTATTCCAGTATTTCGATGCTTTGTTATCACGTTGTTTGTCCCGATTTGGTGTTTTTCGTATCATATACCATGTGTTTGATAAGTGTCTCGAGCAGCCTAAACCCTGTATTTTGAGCCCCTTTTTCATTGTCCTTTGATGATCTTTTTTTACTTTTCTTTGGCTTTGTCGCGACCCTCCCGAGATTTTCCGAGATCCCGAGGGAGCTAATGGATTGCTAGGCCCATTGGATATCTGGGCTCAGCTCGGACCCTCCCAGGCCCATACCAAATCGCGGCAGGAAAATTTAAAATCGAAGTCGACCTTAGTGTGGTCGGGTGACATGTGCTCAGTGTGCATGCCATTGGAGTCGCCACCAATCATTTCTTGGAGGGTATGATTGGAAACCCTATCGAGCGATTGGGAGAAATCATTCGATTTTACGAAAACCAGAGATTTGTGTTCGGGGACTTTGTTACGTCAATACTGCTATCGACGCCCTTTCGGTACCTAAGTTGAATGATTTTCTAATCTAAGGAATTCGGGCAGGCGAGATTGGATAAGGTAGGCTCTAAGGATTTAAGGTATTCATGCAGATGGGATTATCTATCCTATCAATCACATCCATAGAAATAAATGTGCAATCAGGGGATTAAATCAAAGGGAAGTCACGTCAAGGCTGGCCTAGGAGGGTCTCAGGAAAACCTAGAGAACATGTCAATTGGGTTCAAGGGTAGTTTGGAATAGTTTGGGTCAAATTGACTAGAGGGGCAAAATGGTCATTTTGAAAGGCTTGGGAATTCAAAACCGTGAAAATAGATCAAACCAGTTGAATGTGGTTTTCCCTTAATTTTCATGATTTTTTTAAGAATTTCTCTGATTTGTCTGAATTTTTTTAGAATTTGTTTTAGATTTTTTTTTAATTTTCTAGAATTTTTAAGCTTTTTCTAAGGCTTTTTAAGAATTTTTCTATTTTTTTAGAACCTTTTCTATATTTTCTGGGATTTTTATTTTGGTTTTCTAGATTGTTCCTATTTTTTTTCCAAACATTTTCTATATTTTCTAATAAATTTTTTGAATTTTTCTAAAACTTCTATGAATTTTAATGACCCTTTTTTAGTTTTTTTTCTATGAATTTTCACAAATTTTCACTATTTTTTATTTTTCAATAATTCCTGAATTTTCCTATTTTAAAAGTTTTCTGAAATTTTTTATGATTTTTTTATGATTTTCCATATTATTATTTTTATTCTATTTATTGTATTTTTTTATTTCTATTTACACTTTTTGTGAATTTTCTGATTTTTCTAAGGATTTTCTATTTTTTATTTCTTTTTTATTTTTTATTTGTTATCCAGACTGGACCGAATGGACCCGGCCCACTAAAACCAATTCGACCCACAACCCAACTCGGATGACCGACCGACCGAAACTACGTAGTTTTGGTACTTATTTTTGACTTTTTTCGAATTTTCAGAATTTTAATCCTATTTTTTTAAACTTCTTTTTATTAGGCCAAAGCTTGACCCATGTCTGGTCGACCTCCACTCGATCAACACACGGTGAGAAACCCATTTTTATACTTTCACTTTCTAATCATCATCATTTTTTACTTCTTTTTTTTCATTATTTAGCCTAACTAAGCTAACTAACTAGGATTAAAACTAACTAAACACTGATTAGCTGACTAACAGACCCTAATAATCGCCTAACCTCCCCACCACCGGAGAAGATGAACAGTGCCACCGGAGACACTATTGCGACGCCAAATTCCGACGAACCTTGTCGGAAAAACTCGAAATCAACGCTAATGGCCACAAAAACCTCCCGATTTCGATCTAAACCTAATCTATACCAACAAACGCGGATTATTCCACAGATTCAGCACAAAAAAACTATCCTAGATCTTCCTAAACCAAAGCTGGTTATGAGCTAGATCACGCGACTTTTAAACTCGCAGTATCCACGTTGAAAATTTCATTCGAACTATTAGACAACATCAAAGGAGGATTAGAGAACTTACCTGTAGTCCAACGTGCTCGGATCCACGCGAGATGAGCTCGTGAAACCAAGACGAGGCGAAGGATTTTGGAGGTCGACGTAGTGATTTATGCAACAAAAACGAAAAGTGAGGGGAGACGCGAGGGCAGAGGGACACGAGGAGTAATATTAACTAAAAATCACGAGGACTAATTGTCGATACAAAGATCTGCCATTGACGGACCTTCGAGAGCTTGGTAATGGCACTTGCCTTTTTTTCTTGACCAAATGATGAACGAGAGAGTTCTGGACCTTCGTAAGATCTTCACGATGCTTGTAAATCCAACCTCGAAGCTCGACTTGCTCTTGTTTGCTCTGAAGATTTCTCGAAAGTCTCGGACCCTTCAAGCTTTCATCGCCCTTTTTTCTGTTCTGTACGTGCTCTCTATATCTCTCCTCTCTCTCTGTTCTGTTATGTATCTTTTTTTGAATCAAAGGAATCCCCCTTTTGGATAACTGAATGTCCCTTTTAACCGCATCAGAGCCAAATTTTCCGCTCGAAGTTTGTTGGGCCAGCTGATAACGTGTACTGTTCAGGCGTAGATGCCAGCTGGCCGACGTCGGCTCGGCCTCCGTCGAACAAATGAAAGTCGTTCTTCGGCCTGGGTCTCACAAATCAGAGCTCAATACTGACATTGGTCTTCCTCGTGCGTGAAGATTTTTTTGGGGAAGATGCTACTGTTTGCCTTTAATGGGTTGGGTTCGGTCAACAAAGTGGCTTGGGCAGTCAGTGCACGTGCAAGAACTGAGGAAAGTTGCTGCTCTTGTTAGGTTGACTTGGTCAACTGTGTTGACCAAGTCAACTCTCCTTTTTTTTTATTCCTCGATATATATATTTTTTGGTCCGATCATGCACAAATTGATGTTTTATTTGGACCATGCTTCTGTGCCTCCCTGTGCGTGTGAAGAAGAGAAACCCACAGCATTTGGGTTCTTTGAACTTTTGGTTGACCCAGTCAACTGGTTGACTCGGTCAACCTTTTATTTTTTTATTAATTTTTTCTATTTCAACACTAATTTGACACCTTTTGCAAAATTTGATAATTCCTTGAACTTTTGGACAAAAATATAATTTTAGAAAATAGAGGGGACCGTCACGACTCTAAAAATACAAAAATGAAAAATTAATGAGCTGAAATGAATTTTATAGAATTGTTTTAAATAATCTAAAAAATGAAATTAACAAAGAAACCCTAAGTTCTAGATTTAATTTTTTTCAAAATTTGTTAAGCCAAAATGAAGGAAAAATTATATTAAAAATATTGAATATTTTTTGGTAATTTTCTGGCCTAAAATGCTACTTTTTTATTAATTGTTTAGTATTTTCCTAATTTCTGAAAAATATTAAAAAATGCAAAAAATAAGGAAAATTATTTTTTGTTCAAAATTAGTTCCCTAGGCTATGCTGAGGTCCCCAAAGTTGATTTTTCAATTTTCTCAATTTTTATTTATTTTTTATGAATTTTTGAAAATAAAATGGAGAAAAATATGAAAAATAAGGAAAATTATTTTTTTGCTCAAAATTGGTTCCCTAGGTCAAACCAAGGTCCCCAAAGTTGATTTTTCAATTTTATGAATTTTTATGAATTTTCTAAAAATTTTGAAAATAAAATTGGCCAAAAATCAAGTGTCAACAGGCTTATAATGTTCTACGCATGTAGTAAAATACATACAAGTTTTATTTTACTGTTGATGATGCGTGGATGTTGAGATATTCTGTGTTAGTCTGTATTTTGCTCTATTTTTGGCTTAAAACAGTCTAACTTTGTGGCCATTTTCTCCCCCGTTTTACATGATTTTCGGGTCGTTTTTGGTCAATTCTCTTCCTCTTGCGTAGATCTTTGCTTGACATATAGATCTCCCATTGGTTGTGATTGGAATATGAGAAAAACACTCTTGAATAGACTCCGATGACTGATTATTTTTGGCTTGAAATTTTGTGTTGGGAATGAAAAACTATCCAAACCCCCTAATTTAAGCTCGTTCTTCAATGTTTTCTAGAGCTCATTTTTTGTCATTCTTGAGCTCTTTATGTTTTGTGTGCAAAGGAGAATGTGTGTATGTGAGGTTTTACTCTTGGTTGTACTTGTAGATTGAGATATGGTGTTGGGAATATCCCCTATTGGTTTGATCGTAGCTTAAAAACAGTGAAACCCCCAACTTTCGAGGTGATTTTCTCTCTTGTTTTGCATTTTTTAAGAGCCATTCTTGTTTGATGGTGTTCTTCAATTGTAGTTCTTTGCGTTAGGATATGGTTTGCTTGCTGATTGTGTCGCATCATTAAGATATTCACATTCAAAAATACCTCAGTGAGTTGCTATGCTAGAGGTTATTTTTTCGTTCTAATTGTGGGCTCGCAAGTAATTACTTTCTCAACATCATTATGATGCACTCAATTAACCATTTCCCAAGCCATTGGCTATTTTGGAAACTTGATGATAGCTAGTTTCACGTGGTATGATTAGTTTCCCTTGGTTTGATTTGAGCATTAAGATATTCACTTTTGAAAAAACCTCAGTGAGATGTCATGTTAGAAGTTGCAAATTTTTCTAGGTATTGACCACTAAGTAGGCGTATTCGTGACGTTGTTATGAAGTGCTTGATTAAGCTTTTCTCAAGCTGTCAACTATTTTGAAAACTTCTTCTTCCTAGATTTATGTGGTCCATTCGGTTCCAAAATTGAGTTCAAGGGCCGAGACATTTGCCTGAAAAAACACTGTTGATTGAACAAAATTTCAAAAAAATTACCTAAAATGGTGTCGTTTAAGCTGACCAAAAACCCTTGTGGTTAGGCTTGGGCGCCCATGAGGGGTAGTTCAAGTCAACCTGGTTTGAATAATTAAAAAAATTAAAAGAATTCAGAAAAATCCCTGAAAATCATTAAAAAAAAAAGCTAAATTTGCCTTACTTTCTTGATATCAACTTTTAAAACCTCTAAAAATGATAGTTTTGCCTCTTATGGACAAATCATCTAGGAAAATTTTGAAAATTTAAAAAAATATTGAAAATTAGGAAATTGCCACAATCAACTTGTCAAACCCATTTTTAGATACTTTGACCCCTATCCTTCCAAAAAATGATGATTGCACCCCTCTAGGAAAATCATTTCTAATATTTCCCGAACCAACCCCAAGCTTTAATCACACATTCTCTAATCTTACAAGTGTAGTCAAGGAACAAGGTAGGCACGGCTATCGAGTATGGCCTCATTAAGGTTCTTTGCTTGTTATATACACGTTCACTCACTCATGATAAAAATTTTGCATTCAAATAATCATACATCTTCAAAACATCTAGTTATTTACAAAACTAATAACTAGGAGGAGTTCAAAAGTAATGTCTACTCTAGAGTACTATCCATAATCACATCGGTATAGTCCTACACCACCATCCATATCCACTACTTCTCAAATGGCTAGCTTTTATGAAAAAGGGTTAACAATGAAAGCGTTATCCGAAGCTCAACAAGTATAACATCTAGTTAAACGACTAAACTATCCATTCACCATTCATTTAAGCACAACTTACAAGCAATAAATAGACAGGGTACCAAACGGATGCCACCACACATATAAGCACTGAGAGGTCACAAGACAATGAAATGTCCATTGGCTAAGGTAGACATGAAAAGAGCCACAAAACTACATTAATCCTCCCTTTCACATCCTAACGCCAAATGTTCATATAGTCTCGATTCCAATTCGCATTCATCCAATGACCTATTAAGTGAACCAACTCAAATTTTTGCTTACCCAAAGCCAAATAGCTATAATATAACTAGTGAACTTACCATGCAAATACAAAATTTCATGGGGTCTTTCTCCAAACCTCGTGACCGAACCATCCTCTATAGGGTTTAACTTCAATTCTTCGCAAACCGACTCCTATCAAGACGATCAACTATATATTCCACTTACCCAAAGCCCCAAGAGATCAACTCAAGCAGGGAATCGCACATACATCACCATTTTCCCCATTATGCAACCAACTCTAACAATCAGCTTACCCATTTCCAAATTCAATGTTCTATACTAGAACAATTGACAAATGAATAGTCTAGTGGTAGGGATTGATATCTACTTGACTTAGTGTCGCGACCTAAAATTGATTTTTTTTTAGATTAATGGATTACCAGATTAATTAATTGAATTAACTAACCTAGCTCGAGCTCTCCCAAGCTCTACCAAATCGCGACTTAGGTGTTTGTTAAGATGATTTTAAAATTTGGAGTCGCCACTAATCGTTTTTGGTAGGTCGATTAGATACCTAAGTAAATTAGCAGGAGGACTAAATTATTTTTACGAACCAGAGAAAATGAGTTCGGGGACTTAGTTACGTTAGATTACTCTAACGCCCTTTCGGTACCAATTTCATGAAAATTCATTTGGAGCGATTTGGAAAGATTTGGGGTCAAACTAACCAGAAGGGTAAAATGGCTATTTTTCAAGGATCAGGAAGTGAAAATAGGTCAAACCAGTTGAATGTGGTTATTACTTATTTCCCACAATTTTTGAGAATTTTTTTTGGAATTTTTTTTAGACAATTTGCCTGTAATGGGAAAAATCGTCATTTTGGAAAGATCGGGATGGAAATTCATCAAAAATTGGATTGGTCAGTCCAAAAGGCCCGTTTCCTAGTTTTTGAGATTTTTCTGGATTTTTCTTAGGATTTCTGGGAATTTTTACTGATTGTTTTTTTTTCAACTTTTTCTTTCTTTCTTCTCCTCCTTTTTTAGAAATTTTTACGAATTTTCCATTTTTTCGAATTTTTTTAATTGTTTTATGATTTTTTTGGAATATTTTCACACCCTAAAGATTCATGGAGACCTCGACACGTGGCGAATTTTTCACCGTCAGATCAATTTTTATTTATTTATTAAAGAGAAAAGAAGAAAAGAAAATCCAATTAATATTCAGCAAGTCATCATTTTTTATTTCAAGAGAAGTTCATGATTTCGCACGTGGAAAATTTTGGCCGTTCGATCCTTTTTACTTTCAGTTTATTTTTTTTTAAACCATTACATCCTGAGCTGCACACACCTACCTATACACACCCATCAGAGAAGATTACCGGAAACCCTCTACTCCGGCCAAAATCGCCGAAAGCTCACTGACAAATTCAAACCGACCTCAAAAACTCGCCGTTTCTTGCTTATTTTGATCCCAAGCTACTCCTCTAGATTACCTTATCAACATACATCAATTCAATAGCAAGAACAGACCTAAAACTATCCACCCTCCGATCGAAGTTATCCTTCGGCGAAGTTTCGTCCTAGCCAATTCTAGCGCGAAAACTACGAATAAAGCATCAAGCTAAGTCACGGATGCTTACCTGACTGACAGGATTTGGTGGCATGTAGTTAAATGCTGCGTTGTCAATATGGGAAGTAGAGAGCCTGTTCCACCAAATTGACGGGATTGCGTTTCCCGATTCGATTTGCGATGAAACTTGAAGATCGAACAAGAGATCTTGGACCATCTCGGATGAGGGAAGCTGAGGATATGTGCACTCACGTGATCTTCATTGATAAGGCCATACATCAAATAGAGAGGCCCACTTACGCAAAATTCCTTGATCAGACCACCAAAAGCCTGGGAACATTCTTCACCAACAGATCCATATACGCCATGTAAAATTACACTGGATGGTTCAATGGAGGTGGCTGTAGGCTCACTAGCGCTACGACGGCCATCCTCGAGTATCTGAGTATAATTGAATTCAACTTAAGGGTATTGTAGAGGAACTTCTCCACCAGTTGTTTATTGACCACCACAGGCTTCCCGTCAGCCATCAAAGAAGTCCCATCGCTCAAAGCAACCTCCTTTATCTCATTCAGATAATCGGTGATGCGGCCTTGAACTGTTATGAACGCTTCCAGTGACTCGTCATTTTGGGGCCTACCTTTCACCTTCAGGTCTCGTGACTTCATCGAGGTGATAATGACTTCTACCTGCACCGGAGATCATAGAGGAGCTTCTTCACATCGGCCTCTGGCTCCTTAGCGTCTGAATCCTCCTCCACGATGCAAAGGACCTGGATCTTACAACTCTCAAAGCTCTCCTTCGTGAGAAGGAGCTACGAGACGAGAAGCATGAGGCCACCATCCTTCACGATCCAGTACAAATCAATCGTATCGTACTACCAGGTCCGCGATCTCCTCTAGCCTGAGCGACCTCTCTCTCGACTGGAAGTTCTCTCTGCATCTCAAGCTCTTTCGTGGCACAAGTTGTCTGGGCTGTTCTACGCCTTCTAACAAGTACTCCAATAAATTCTAACCTGATGTGCCACGTCCACCCCATCTTCCCATTCCAAACCCATAAAATTCTCTAAGGTTGTCCCATAATAAAAACAAGAATGCTAGACAACATGTGGAAGTACAACACAGGTAACCATACGCCCAAGCTTTAAATCCAACTCTGCGTTGCTATTATTATTGCCAATGCAACGCCAACGCCAACGCCATGATCATTTGTTGTATTGAATAGGTACCCCAACGACATCACAACCGAAAATGAAGCAGATGAACAGGTGCTTAGGCTTTTCGTCCATTGCTTCTTCTATGACCCAGCTACACCTTCTCTTGCTCTCATCCATTAACATGTCCAGCAATTGTGCGACCCCATGTAGTTTCTTGATGTCACCAGCTGAAATTGATGGACTGGAAGTGTAGGTTGGCTACTGTGACGCAGATGAACTAATTGCAGCTCCATCTTGTCTCGATTTCAGGGGACCACTAGCTAGTACTCCCATGCTCGGTGGTTCAATGCCCATGAATATCTTCTTGAGGTTAGGCTAGGTTCGTCTGCACTGCTAAAGATTCTCCTGTCTCTAACAACCGCGTCAACCCATGGAGTCGTATCTTTCGGGGCTGTATCTACCGTTTCCTGCACGATGGAGGATAGATCCAAGAGCAATGATTTTGGGAGGACCTACGGCAGGTGGCTTCTTGTTGGGGTTCTTGCTTTGGTTCTGAGATCTGTACTCATGGTCGCCTCCAGTGTATTTTCACGTGGTTCAGGTCAATCTGTGGTTCCCTCTGGTCCTGCATGCAGAGATACATTCTAGCTGCGCAAACCAAATACCGACAGGCCTCCACCTATACAAGTGAATTGCTCTGACAAACGGGAGAAACTTTGATGGCTTTAGTGATTCATTGCAGTTCCACGTATAGGATGAACGAGTGAAGGACCTTTATTCCACGTAGATGAGTTCACGGCTAGAGAAAGGAAATGGCAGAGTTCTTTTGCTCCAATAGTCGGCGAGGAAGTAGCACAAAAGGCCTCGATGTTGGAATTAGGTGAGGTGACCCAGGAATGGGTCAATTGGTAGGTCGAACGAGGCAGGGCATCCTTGACTTTTGTTGTAGTGGCGGAACCCGTGATGAATGTAGCGTAATATGTCGGCAGGGTTGAAGTTTCGTAAGGTTCTTCTTATTCTTCAACGACGATCTGTTTCGAGGATTTTTGGTTGTGATCTCTTAAGACTAGAGCTCACCAACGGAGAGAGACCAGGGGAATGTGACCAATCAGGGGAGCTGGAGCTGGAAGACGAGTATGCAAACGAGCTCGAGTCCCTCCTTCCAGTTATCCTACGCCATCGACACTTCGTTGGTAGTTCCTGTTTGCTGGAGGATCATCCCGCGGCTGTGAAAGGAAGGGCGAGGAACCTGAAAGAGGAAGACGACGTGGAACGATTTCTGCATTCAATGCGTAGGTTGATGTCACGATGTGGTGTCGACCATATTGCGTCGTTCTTTCTCTGTAATAGCTTCATTTTTAGCTTGCGCGGAGAGTTAAAGGAGAGAGAGGAGGAAGACCGCCATCGGCCAAAGACCAGACAAGGACCCATGCATGACCAAAAAAGATGAACGGAAGCTGAGACGCATCCATGCAGCCTACACCACGCTTTATGCTCGCTTTATAACCACATGAATGTTGCTTGAAATGGGGCGCTCAATATTTCCAGCTCTGACGAAACTAGACCCGTGAGAGAAAGCTGGTGCCAGAGCTTCTCTTAGTATAGATCCTCGAGCGCATTGTACCACTTCGCCCTCTCCAGATGCGCGTTCCGCTGTGACTCCAAGTATTGCAGAGCATCCATCGTCGCCAAGAGAGAGAGCCCGAGAGAGGCAGAGAACCGTGGAACCAAAGGAAGTGCTTTCTTCTTTGAAAGACGTCGGCCATAGCGTATTACGTCGAAGCACCATAAGAAGAAGTTGAACTGTTCACATGCACTCACATAGGTGTCCAGTCCCATTCATGACATGTGCCCAACATTTGAGTGAGCACCGTGTAGAAAAAGGAAGAACGTGGAAAAGAGGCAATAGTTTCTTACTTCTTTATTGCTAGAAATGGAGATACATATATACAGCTAACTACGAGCCTAATAAGGAGAGACAATCCCATGAATCAAGGAAGATACTGCAAGCTAACAAACTAATCCCATAGAATGAGGAAACAAAAGAGAAAGAAAATATTATACAATATAATACACAAAATATCTCCTCAATACTCCCCCTCAAGGTGGAGAATGAGGGTTGCGAATTCCCAACTTGCTGAGTAAGAACTGAAACCGATCTCGCCCTAATGGCTTGGTGAGCACGTCAGCAAGTTGATGAACGAAATGACAGTCGATCTCGATGTGCTTCGTTCGTTCATGGAACACGGGGTTGACAGCGATGTGGAGTGCTGCCTGGTTGTCGCAGAATAGTGTCATGGGACGCTGAAGGGTAACCCCGAGAGAAGAAAGGAGACTGCGAAGCCAGAGAAGTTCACTAGTTACTGCCGCCATAGCGCGGTACTCGGCCTCAGCAAAAGAGGGGGAGACGGTAGTCTGTTTCTTGGTCCTCCAGGAAATGGGACTGCCTCCGAGTGTAACGAAATAACCCATCACTGAGCGACGTGTGAGAGGACAGCTTGCCCAATCAGAGTCGCAATAAGCGGCAAGGTCTAAGGAGGAAGGTCGAAGAAGAATTCCCTGACCAGGAGAGCCCTTGAGATATTGGAGAACCCGTACGGCCGCATCCCAATGTGCTTGGCGAGGAGCCTGCATGAACTGGGATAGGATATGAACGGAGTAACTGATCTCAGGTCTAGTAATAGTCAGGTAAATGAGCCGTCCCACGAGGCGACGATAACGACCTGGATCAGAGTATACGGGTCCGTCGTTTGAGGCCAAACGATGCTGTTGCTCCATGGGGAAGGAACTGGGTTTGCAACCTAGCATCCCGGTCTCTTTTAGAATGTCGAGGACATACTTCCTCTGGGTTAGGAATAAACCAGAATCTTGTGGAATGACCTCAATCCCCAAGAAATAATTGAGTCGTCCAAGATCCTTAATACGAAAGCAACCATGTAAGTACTGCTTGAATAAAGAACACTGATGAGATTCATTGCCGACAAGAATAAGGTCATCGACATAAACAAGAACACCCAAAAATAGATTCCCTCGGGATAAAGTGAAAAGAGAGTGATCCGCTTCGGATTGACGGAATCCATAAGAGAGTAACGCGGTGGCAAACTTCGAGTACCAATTTCGAGAAGCCTGGCGGAGTCCATAGAGAAACTTACGAAGACGGCAAACAGAACCAGGAGCCGAGGAAAAAACCGAGCGGCAAGGTCATGTAAACCTCTTCGTCAAGATCACCATGGAGAAAGGCGTTATGGACATCCATCTGAAAAATGTTCCATTGTTTCCAAACTGCTACCGTTAGAAGACAGCGCACGGTGACGAGTTTGGCGACTGGGGCAAATGTCTCATGAAAATCGAGACCTTCAATCTGAGTATAGCCTTTAGCCACTAAGCGTGCCTTATATCATTCGATGGAGCCATCTGCACGTCTTTTAAGCTTAAAAACCCACTTGCAACCAATCGGACGCTTATTGGGAGGTAACTGCTGGATGGTCCAAGTGCAGTTAAGTTCAAGTGCTCGAATTTCTTCGGCCATTGCAGCGGCCCAACGGGAATCATGGATGGCTTCTCGGTACGTGCGTGGCTCAACGTCAGAATCAATGGCCGCTGAAAAAGAAACGTGGTGTTCCGGGAAATGATTATAAGTAACATAATGCTCAATAGGATAACGCATACCTGAGGATTTTGACAGGACGGAGGAGACGAGGGGGTCGCTGAGACATGCTGTGTGGCAAACGTAGTCGGAGAGTCGGGTAGGCGGTTTTCTAATTCGAGCTAGCCTATCTAAAATAAAAGAGCGGGACTGAGCTGGGAGTGACGAATCTGTCCCAAAAGCTATCGAATCAGGCCGAACTGGGGCTGTGAGCTGCTATGCTGATCTGTCTTGGCCGGAATGAATAGGGCTCGACTGAACTGCGTCGGAGCTGGGCCCAGTATGTGCAGCTAGCGGTGTTGGTTCAGTTGGAACTGCTGATGTGGCTGGAGCTGATGGCTCGGGTAAGCTCAAATCGACTAGATTCTCGCCATCTTCCTCTAATTGGTTTATTCCTCCAGAATTAATATATTGCAAAGGACCCGACTCCAAATTATCAATGGACGAATCAGAGGAATAAGGAAACACATTTTCACGAAAATCAACATCACGCGTAGTGAAGATTTCATTTTTCGCGAGATCGAATAACCGCCATCCCTTTTTTCCGTAAGGGTACCCCACAAAAATGCATTTTCTGGAACGATCCGCAAAATTATCACGATCCCTTGGCTGATTATGTGCGTAACATAATGATCCAAATACCCTTAAATGATTATATGTGGGCGGTTTCCCGAACAAAAGTTCAAAAGGTGTCTTACCCGATAAAATCGGAGTAGGAGTGTAATTAATGAGGTAGGCCGCCGTCGAAACGCACTCGCCCCAAAATTTAGTCGGTAGGGACCCTTGAAAGAGTAGTGAGCGGGCAATATTGAGAATATGCCTGTGCTTCCGTTCGACTCGCCCGTTTTGTTGGGGGGTGTTGACACATGAAGTTTGATGAACCACCCCATTAATAGTAAAGAATTCCTGCAATTCTCAAGATAAGAATTCAAGACCATTGTCACTACGAACAACTTTAATGGCCCGCCCAAATTGTGTTTTCACCATGTGAAAAAAATTCATAATTTGTTGGCATGCACTTGACTTCTCGCGCAATAAGTACAACCAGGTAGCCCTACTGTAATCATCAACTATCGTGATGAAATAATGAGCACCAGTGATAGACGAAGTCCGATAGGGCCCCCACAAGTCACAATGAATCAAGTCAAATAGGGCTTCAGCTTTATTAATACTAATCGGAAATTTCTTCCATGTTTGTTTGGCACGAAAACATATGTCACACTCCTTATGTAAAACACCTCCTAAAGATAACCGAGAATCATGAAAATTAACCCGAGAAGATGGATGCCCGAGACGCCTATGCCAAAGCTGACCGTCCTCGCTGATTGCTCGAAATGCGAAAACCGACTTTGCCACACAGCGTAAATAGTAGACCCTGTCCCAGAATTCACCCGGTCTAATCGTCCTCCTCGAGGTGCGGTCCTGTATGAGACAAATATCACGTGAGAAAATAACCCGGCAATTTTGATTATTACAAAGTTGGCCCACTGAGATCAAGTTGCATTCAAACTTTGGGACGTAAAGAACATCACATAAATCAAAGTCACCACCAAGTTTGACTTTTCCAACTTCTCTAGCAGGTACAGAGGTCCCGTTCGGTATTCGAATGAGATGAGGGCGGTCGAGGAGCTTAGAATCAACGAGTTGGCCGGCGTAACCCGTCATGTGTATGGATGCCCCGCTATCAATAATCCAGTCAACGTTAGAATTCACAGAAATAAAATCTTTACCAGAGAGTGGATCGTCAACTCCGTCCTCGGGTCCGAGCATGCTTAACAGATGCTGAAACTGTGTGTCAAAACGCCCGGCAAGTTGACGATTCGTGGAATTACTTGCTCCATCGGATAATGCCATATTTGCCTTTGCGGATGAACGATGAGAAATCCCAGCTTGCTGTCCTGTCTGATTGGGCTGCCTCCCATTCGGCCTAGTGGGCTGTCCTCCGTTCGACCCACCAGCTTGTCTCCACTTAGGCTCGCTGGACTGCCTCTGTTCTGGGCCGGCTCCATGCCATCTGGTCGAAGAGGATCTTCTCCCCCTTCCGGTAGTGTTAATGTCCTCGACATGATCGGGCATCCCATTTAATTGCCAGCACGTGGCTCGATGATGGCCATCTTTCCCACAATAATCGCACCTAGGTCGTCCTCTCGAATTGCCTCCACAACCTCCTTTAGCAAAGTACGCCGCAGCTTCTGAACATGTTCCGATAGCACGGGACACCGACCTTTACCGTTCTTCATGAACAATCATCGAATAAATCTTACCAAGATTTGATGGTGGCTCCATGCTCAGGATATTCGACCGTGCCGTGCCAAAAACATCATAATTAAGACCCATGAGGAATTGGTGAGCCTTCTCTTTCTCCCGTTGGACCGTGTATTTTGTCGCAGCCGCACACATGCAACCCAGATCACCGAGGTAGTTCTCCAATTCATCCCAGAGGCCCTTCAATTTGGAATAATACTCGGCCACGGACCTCCCTTCTTGCTTGAGGAGGTAAATCTCGTGCTTGACTTGATAGATCCTCTTTAAGGTCGTCCCATGCAACCTTCGCTTCCTCGATAGTAACGATACTCGTCAATATGTCCTTATCAACCGAGTTGAATATCCACACCAGAATCATTGAATTGCATGTCAACCAATGATCCGCATTCGGATCGCTAGTATCGGGACGCTTCACACTCCCGTCAATGAAGCCGAGCTTGTTCTAAGCCCGAAGAGCCGTGCGCATCGCTCGAGACCAAGTGAGATAATTATCTCCATTTAATTGGCAAGATATCAAGACATTGCCAGGGCCATCAGAATTGTTCAAGGCATAAACTACCGGAGTTTTCGACATAGAGGAAAAATGGCCTCAAAGCCAAATGCTCTGATACCATGTAGAAAAAGGAAGAACGTGGAAAAGAGGCAATGGCTTCTTACTTCTTTATTGCTAGAAATGGAGATACATATATACAGCTAACTACAAGCCTAATAAGGAGAGACAATCCCATGAATCAAGGAAGATACTTCAAGCTAACAAACTAATCCCATAGAATGAGGAAACAAAAGAGAAAGAAAATATTATACAATATAATACACAAAATATCTCCTCAATACACCGTGAAAATGCGATTGGCTGGTCGGACAGATTTAGATCGAAAAGAAGAGAAAACACGAAAGGGAGGCCGAGAGGATTTCCAGTCTGCCCTGCAACGCTCGTCATGTTCATTATAGTAACAAGGGAATTATCTTAACCTGTTAGCTCACCAAAAGAAGGGTTTCGCCGGGACTGGTTCATGGTCGGGATTCTCATGGTTCATGGTCGGGATCCTCTTTGAAGTGGCTCCAACGGTTCCCAGTATGATCGTTGTTGTCCTCAGCGCATCAAACACATGATATTCCTTATTGTCTAAAATCCAGCGAAAAGAAGAAAAGTTAGAGGACTTGAGAGGTCTTGCGACCAAGAACCTGGTTGAGGAGCACCCAGAGGCATCAGACACCGAAAGCGAAAGTGAGAGCGGGAGGAGGAACTTAGCTCTGATTCAATTGCAACGGTCCAGGGTCCTTCGAGGGAACTCCAGATAGATTCATATCCCAGCATGTTCGAGGTTTCTGTGCCCAGTGAGTCTTCTAGCAATACCAGAAGTCCTATGTCTCATCCATCTTGATGTTGAAGTATTGTTTTTCCCCTTCTGAAATCCTGGTTTGCATATGATGTACCGAATGATTCGTCATTCTCTTTTGCTCTTCAACTCCTTAAGCTCCTTGTCATGACCTCTAATTCTCTGTCTCTCTCTCTCAAATGGACAGACCCCGATTTTTCCGAGAAGAACCGACAGAAATCCCCTCCCGGCCCCTGTTTTTTCGGATGGATTTTTCATTTCCATCCATCTCCTTCCAGTGTCATTTTTTTTCTTTTCTTTTTGAGGCCCTTTTCCTTTGTCTGCCACTTCCCCTTTCATCCATCGATCTACTTGCCGTCGCAGCTACTAGACAACAAGACCAAGAGTTCCTGAAGACTGTGAGGTGGAGAATTGGTGTTTGTTGACTACTGAATCACGTGCTCTCACCCTTGTCCAACTGATTCTTGCATTCTCGAGTACAAATCCCTGAGGGAGTGGCGGTGGGAATCTCATTATAAGGTGTAGGTTCACGTAAGGAACAACCATAGTCTTGATAACCCTCGACAAAACCGTCTGAACCATAAGCATGTGAAGACTGCCAATATTGCTTCACTTTAAAGGGGCAATTATGTGCTCCGCTTTAATGCTTCCAGCCAAATTGTTCTGCAGTATATGTGCTGAACCCGAGGAATCTATCACCGGTGAAATGCAGGCAACTGGTATGACTTCACCAGTATCCAGAACATCAACTATGACATCTGTGTAGATGGTAGCAACAATTCCCTATTTAGTAACTTTTATAAGAGGTGGAGAAGATATGGATATGTTAAGGTCCATGTCATCATCCGGATACTGCTTGGACAATTAAAGTACGTTGTATTTTCATCCAGCCGTGTTCAGTAGGGCTTGATCTGGCATCTTATCCACAAATCAATGCATATAATGAAAGTAATATTCAGAGAAGCAATACTGCCGACTGGAATTTTGTTTGGAAGATCTTGCAGTAAGGTACCTAGCTTCAGTATCTCTTCTCTAATCTTCCTGGGAATAGCTTCCTCTTATTGCCGACACTATTTTCCCTTGGATAGCACTCAATACCCCCCTGATATAACCAAGATGACCCACCATCAATTTTGATCGAGATGGCCTTCACATAGCATCCTCATTCAGGGTCAGATAGCTTTAGAAAACCACCTAGATCCTTCAAGTCCAAGGTAAGCCCCGCTTTCACACCTTCAATCTTCATCAAATGTTGGTATAGGGACTAGCCACGTATTATAGGAATACTGCCAATTCATGCTCAAATTCGTGGTAGCCCTCAGAAGCTATTAGCACAATACCTTTTTCACCAGTCTTGACAAATGAGTAATCTACTTCAACCCCATCAATACTGGTGTTCGAAAGAACAACATAAACTTTGCCCACAACTGGGATTTTCAGATATTTCTCAATTTGTGGCAGCTAAAGTGGGATGATGGACTACATCGCTCTGTATATGAGCAAGTCTTTAGCAAAATCAAGACCCTTGCCGAACGCGAGTATGGAAATGAAGTCTTCTTCACTAGCTTCCCATCCCCTATTGCTCCCTTAGTGGATCCACTTTTTTTCCAGTTAATGGATCTCCATCACCCCCCATCACCCGAGTGCCCATGATCCCTCTATCTCCACTCACCATTCTCCAACTTTTTGTTCCGCATCCTCCAACCTTTTACCCTGCCGAAAGAAGCCCACTTGGAATTGTCTCCCACTAGATTTCTCCATCTAACGCTCACATGGCATCAACATCATCTTGACCGTATGTTCCCAATTGTTGACCATCCAAGGGGTGCCATGAGGCGTGAACTTGTCACTACCCTTCAACCGACACAAGTTCTCGCGTATCTTCAAACCGCTCATCTTAAATCCTAAGTTGCCCTGGCTCTTTAAAGCGGCCGCAGACGTCTCCGCAAAGGAGGATTCTCGACGGAGCCATTAAGATTAGAAAAGAAGATTGACGAGTAGTGCAAATAGTCGAATGGGGAGGAGGAAGACTAGGTTGAGCTTCGTTGGCAAGTCACGTGAACTATGAAAAGGGGGAAAGAAACCCATCAGTTAATAAATTGAATTTGGAAAACGGACCAAAACAACAACAAATGCACCATCAGACTATTGGAAAATTTGAACTATTAGAGGACAATGTCACAACTCTGGAAATGCAAAAAATGAAAATTGCAGAGCTAAAAAATGAATTTTCTATAATTTTTTCAATTAATCAGAAAATGAGATTAACAAAGTAATTCTCGATTCCGAATTAATTTTTGCAAATTTTCTTAGGCCAAAATGAAGACAAAATTAAGAGGAAAACACTCGCTATATTTTTTTTTCATATTTTTGTGATCTCAAATGCCATTATTTATTAAATATTTTCCTAATTTATGAAAAATATTAAAAATACCGAAAAATACTGAAAATATGAAAAATCATTTTTTGGTCGAAATTGGTTCCCTAGGCTTGGCCAAGGTCCCCAAAGTTGAGTTTTTAAATTTTATGAATTTTTATGGATTTTCTATTAATTTTTGAAAATAAAAATATCAAAAAATACTGAAAATATGGAAAATCATTTTTTGGTCAAAATTGGTTCCCTAGGCTTGGCCAAGGTCCCCAAAGTTGATTTTTTAATTTTATGAATTTTTATGGATTTTCTATTAATTTTAAAAGAGAAAGAATGATTAAAAATCAGGTGTCAACACTTAGGAATGTACATTACAAAATGGGGATTGATTCGTTGCTCAGATGAGCTCAAATAGCTATTTCTTTCTCCTCGCTCTTCATGCACACAAACAAGAGAGAGTGTGCGGCTTGGGGTAAGACTAAGAGCAAGCAAGATAGAGAGGTAGTTTAGAATATTTGCTCGAGGGGGTGACCTCGAGAGCTTGATGAAGAATCAGTGTCAGGTGGGGAGGAGAGCACCGAGCGAAAGAGATGAGAGAACCTGAGAAAAAGATGAGAGGGTGAGAAATCTTGAGGGAAAAATCAAGAGAGACTAAGTGGGGGTTTTATAAAGAGGAGTAGGTTGATGGAAGCTAGGGGCAGTTTGGGAGGCTTCGCGATCAAATTGCAAACTAATTTCACGTCGAACTGACATCATATACTAACCAATTAAATAATCACTAATGGGCCAAATAAAATATTGCATCCAAACTATAACCATACGCCCAATTAATCCACCGCTCTAACCCTTGAATTCCCTAAATTCACATTTGCTATGATCCGAGCTCGATAAATACTATTCCGCTTACAATTCATATCAGACGAAAATTTTAGGTAGTTAAGCTTTAACCTCAACAAAAGTTGATTTTGTGGCATTATCAACAGCAATACAAGAGAGTATTTAGCTTAAGAGTTTTTTGGATCACTTAAGTGTTGCTAAGGATCTTGAAAGTCAATTATTTGTTAATTGTGATAGCCAAGCAACAATAGCTTACACTAAGGTTCCATTGTAAGTCAAAACACATATATATATATATATAGAAAAAATAAAGACATTGTTGTATGAAGAATGCGAACGTCTAGTATGTATCTATGCGTAGAATGATAGCCAATCCTATGACGAAATCAATTCCTAGAGATGTTTTCTTTTGTCATGTATTGATAAAGGGTTTAGTTCCCTATATTGAAATCTCTATGACTGCATAGAAGATAGTTAATGGTATGTTTCATTTATTAATGCTAATGAGTTTCATTTGACATTTATGCATATCAATACTTAGTGCATTATGTTGACAAGATATGTCGGACAAATGAGAAATTAGCCCACTCACACGAGTAATCGTCTTTGTTTTGTGTGTTAAATAGAGATGACACAATTTTAAGTTTATTATTTAGGTAATAATTGAGAACTCAAGCTTAAAATATAGATATCCCATTAACAAAATGTTAAGATGAGGACATTATTTATTTTGTCCAAAAGTGAAATAGCCTACATATTTTGCTTTATGTTTTCAATGCCAAATGTGAGTTCTAATGAATTTTTTCAAGATAGTAGATTTATGAACTCAAGGTTAGACATTGGATATGTATGAACTATCATCTACACTGTTTTAAGTGAAAAGACATATGCTATATTGGAAAGGAGAGAATATTCTAATACTTATTCCATATTACGTATGATGAGACAGCTAATAAGAGTTGGCAAAAGTTTTGATCTTAGCTTTTAAACTGTGTGAGACTCTTGTAGATAAATTTTTTTTAATTAAGTCCTCTCACGACTTTTACTTATTCTCAAGATTTCTATTTAGCATTCGTTATCTTATGATGTTGTCAATAATCATGAAATTGATTCAATTTAATGGGACATTTCCAAAAAAACGAGCTAAACTGAGATTGAGAGATTTAAGGAAAGAGGAAAATCAATTTGTTTTGATGTTACATTATATCTTTGTGTCCATAAGCCGATCAATTATGATTATTTGAGCTTAATCATAATTGTGAATACAATGTATACAAAATGCTTAAAGAAATGAAGAGAGATATGATGTAAATGTGAGTGATTAATCAAAGATACTGCATACTGGATCTACTTTGAGTTAATGTGCCCAATTTGAGCTGCTATGTATTCCTAGCAGATGTATGGCAACAAGCCCAGTGAAGCTGTTATATACCCCTAACAGATGTATAGCAACGAGTTTTCATAGTATGCTAGTCGCACGAATTATTTGTTGATATGAACCTTATAAAGAAAAAAAATGGTAATATTTGTTGACACCTGATTTTTAATCATCTTTTCTCTTTTAAAATTAACAAAAAAAATCCATAAAAATTCATAAAATTGAAAAATAAACTTTGGGGACCTTGGCCAAGCCTAGGGAACCAATTTTGACCAAAAAATAATTTTTCATATTTTTTGTATTTTTTGATATTTTAATTTCGAAAATTCATAAAAAAATCAAGAAAATTGAGAAAATTGAAAAATAAACTTTGAAGGCCTTAGCCAAGCTTAGGCAACTATTTTTGAACAAAAAATAATTTTTCGTATGTTTTTGTATTTTTTATATATTTTTTAGAAATTAGGAGAATATTTAATAAATAATAGCATTTGAGGCCACCAAAATACATACAAATAGTCAATATTTTTTATTTTAAATCGCTTTTCATGTTGGCCATCACAAATTTAAAAAATTCAATTCAGGGTGATGTATTCCTTCACGAGCATAATCTCGAATCGGGCCTAAAAAATTCAATTTGAGTCAATTTATTTTTATTTTTTCACTTTTAGGAGTTGTGACATTGTTCTCTAATATTTCAAATTTTCATCTTGGCCCAATTATACCAAGAACGACTCAATTTTGCAAAAGGGCTTTAATTAAATTCTGCATTATTTTCAGCGGCAAGAAATGAGCTTAAATTTGACATGCGGTGAATTTTGACTAAGTATAAGGGAGGTGTGTCAAAAATTATGAGATTTGGACTCAAAGAAATATTTTTTTTAGGGACTGAATTGTAAATACTTAAAATTCAAGGACTATAGTGCAAATACCTAACTCTTGAGGGATTATCTTGCAAATAACAAAAAGAAGAGTTAGTGGAGAAATTATAATAGAGAAGAGGAGATGGAGAAGAGAAGATGGAGAAGGATGGATGGAAAAAATAAGATAAGAATAGAGAAGGGAAGATGAAGATGAAGAAGAGTTAGTGGAGAGATTAGAATGTGAGATAGAGATGGAGAAGGGAAGATGAAAATGAAGAAGAGTTAGTGGAGAAATTAGAATGGGAGATAGAGTCAGTGAAAAAATTAGAATTGGAGATAGATGAGTGGGTTATAAAAGGAGAAAGAAGTGAGCTTGAGTGGGGATTTTTTGGAGAGAAAATTTTGGATGTTTGAGAGGATTTTGGGAGATTGAAGAAAAATTAGAGAGAAAGAAAATACCAAAAAAAGAGAAAATTTTAAAAATGATGGGAGTTTAAAGTTAGGAGTTATCATCACCAATTTCTTCATCGATCAACATAAATCAAGAGTTCATCCTTGTCAACGAGCAAACAAATTCGAGCTAAGTGTTTTTATTTATTCATTTATTTATGGTTTTAGTCGCAAATGAGCACAAATTTTTCCACTTCTCCCATTTTCAATATTTTTTATGTCAGGTAAAAAAGAAGACCCCACATCAATGGTAAATTCCATGGAGGTGCAAAGTTGGCACAGACAAGTTCTAAAGTGTCCACCAAATTCTCAATTGATTTGTCGAAGGATTTTGGCTCGAATTGTTGAATCAATTCCTTGTATTTAATTTTTTCATCCTCAAATCCCAGAATGGAGAGGGCAAATCCCATCCACTATAGGTCTTTATTTACTGCAATTTAAATTCCTGCACTTTAAATTCTGCACCGTTAAATCCCAAAAGGAATAGCCAAGCTAATGCTAGGCTGCCTATTGGAGGTTTTACTTACCATCATTTAAATTACTGCAATTTAAATACCTGCACCTTAAACCCCAAAGGGAAGAGCCAAGCCAATGCTATGGCCCCCATTGGAGGTTTTTGCTTACTGCAATTTAAATACATGCACCTTAAACCCCAAAGAGAAGAGTCAAGCCAATGCTAGGCCACCCATTGGAGGTTTTGACTTACTGTCATTTAAATTCCTGTAATTTAAATTTCTGCACTGTTAAATCCCAAAAGGAAGAGCCAAGCCAATGCTAGGCCACCTATTAGAGGTTTTACTTACCGTCATTTAAATTACTGCAATTTAATTCCTACACTATTAAACCCCAAAGAGAAGAGTCAAGCCAATGCTAGGCCGCCCATTGGAGGTCTTTATTTATAGTAATTTAATTCATGTACCATTAAACCCCAAAAGGGAGGGCCAAGCCAAGGTTGGGCCAATCAATAGAGGTCTTTATTTACTGTCAATTACTTCTTGTAATTTAATTTTTGAATTACCAAGCCCCAAAATGAGTAGGTCGTAGCACTGCATAGAAGTCGTTAACTCACTCCCTCTTTTGGCTTCAGGGAAACATTTAATATTTTGAAAATATAAAAAAAATATCATCCATGCATCCCATTTAAAAAGTGAAAACACAAAAAAAAGAACACTTCACTAGAACCTTAGGAATAAACCAAGCCTGAGTTGCCAAATTAGGATATCCATGAAATTAAGGTATTGAAATTGCATTAGTTTTAATTAACTAGTGTAACCAAGTCCTCGAAATCATAATCTCTGGTTCGTAGAAGTAATTTAGTCCTCCCGCTAATTTACTTAGGTATCTAATCAACCTACCAAAAATAATTAGTGGCGACTCTAAATTAAAAAAAATATTTGAACAAAAACCAAATCTTAAAATCATTCAAACAAAAAAAAAACCTAAAGTCGCGATTCGGTAGGGCTTGGGAGAGTCCACGTTAGGTTAATTGATCTAATTAACCCGATAATCCGTTCACTTGAAACTTATTTTTCTTGTCGCGACAATGTTTAACCCTTCATGGGCGAGTGAGAGATGTTGAGTTTTATGGGAGTATCGTGGTCTATCAATGCAGGCTATCACAGCCCCTTATCCACTATTGATAACTGTTAAATGCGATTAATATTTTTGAACGTGAATAACTACCACGTCTTTAGAATGTCGTAAACTGTCATTCATTCTACAAAAAAAAAACTTTAGAACAGAAAATGACAAAGAGAAAGCAACGACAATGAAGTACAGCTCTCTCCCGAATGTCGAATCGGTAGACGTACTCTTTCAATGCGAGAGGAACATTCAATATGTGGAAAACGAGGTATGTTCATTAATCGTGATAGACTTCCATGATCAGTGATTCAAGATGATTCTAGAGCACCTTACTTCCGTATAATCCACTGCATATGTTATTGGGATGCGTTCCTTTTTAGTTCACTCCTACTAAAAATCACACAAATTTGTGGGCTATTTTCAAATAAGATCTTGTCAACAAGCGATTCAAGAGCACTAGCTAAGAACCTAATGCTATATTAAGGAGACTGGAAAAACGCGGGGATGAAAACTCGAGTTGAAATTTTTAAAAATTTAGGGTTTTTTGTGGGAAAAAAAAGGTAAGGAGAACTTAAAACTGTGAGCATTTTCCTCTTGTTCTCTCCATTTGAAAAACATGGGATATCGAAAAATAATTTTTCTTTTCAGCATGTCATGAATAAAAGCACAAATTCGAAAACACAATCCATCCATCTTTATTAAGTGCCTTATGTGTACTTTTTCAAATGAATTAATATAATTTATACCAATAATTCTTGTTCTCCATTAATAATTTGTGATAAAGGAAACGTAGAATGTCACGCGACGCATAGTCTTTTAACTCTAGGGGTGAGTATGGAGCCATAGTAGAATGGGAACCGAACCAAACCAAAACCACCAAAAGAACCGGTGCAGTTCCAAGTTCTCATAGTTTTCAATCCGGTTCCTAATTCCAAATAATAATAATATAAAAAAAGGTATTGCGCAGTTCGATTATCGGTTCCCGAATGAGAGCCGAACTGAGAATTGAAAATCTTTTTATGATACGGGATTTGAACTTTTTATTATTCATTTTATTTTACATCTACTCTTTCTATTGAAAAATGAGGATATTTATTTGGCCGGTTGTAGGGCAAGTTTCAGGTTTCAGGTTTTAAAAACTGAACACCCGACATGGATATATTCCGGGTGTCTAGGTGTAACCAGGGGTGTAATCTAGATCGACACTGAAAGTGCGCGCCCTTGCTCAGCTCAACCGTCACTCATCATCTGCAACCAAAAATCCGAAACAGCTAAAGAAGGACAAGGTGGGAAACTTCGCTGAATGCATGTTGGATCTGCTCTGCATTGTAAAGCCGAGCCCGTGCTTCCTTATCGGCATCAAGTGGGGGCAAAAGCCAATTTGAGTCACTCGCTCCACCGGTCACGATTTGGATGTGCTCTGGACCTCTCTCCCCTTTATACAATGCCATACTCTCTCTTCAACTGTGCCAGATGTACTGGCAATTTTGGAGTGTAGTGGACGGAGTGACGTCCGGGTGGGCGGTCCCACTCTTAAAATTGAGAACCGGATCAACAATTACATTTTTCAATTTTGTGGGATCGAAAATCAGACGGGTTGGATAGGTTCTTTTTGCTCGCCCCTTGCAAAATTGTGAGCATTTTCCTCTTGTTTTCCTCGGTGTACCATGAATAAAAGCACAAATTATAAAACAAAATCCATACCGCTTTATTAAGTTCACCACGTGTACTTTTTCAGATGCATTAATATCATTTATACCAATATCTTTTTTCTCCATTAATAATTTGTGACAATAAGTTCCAGATGTGCAGAAATATCGCACGGTCTTGGCTCTTTTGACTCTAGGGATGAGTAAAGGTCCATAGTAGAACCGTAACCAAATTGAATCGGTCCGATTTTAGGTTCCCACTGTTATCGGTCCGATTCCTGATTCCATGAAAAAAAGTGAAGCACGGTGCGGTTCAATTTTCAACTAAAAATGAAAAGAAAAGTTGATGGGGGCTGCACGTCTCGTTTCTGGTTTCAAAACTCGGAGATCGTTATCGGTAAATTCCAGGTGGTTAGGTGCAACCTTAGGTGTAATCAGAACCAACACCGAAGCCGCTCACCTTGCTTGACCCTTGCTGAAAACTCAATCATCACTCATCATCAGCAACCCAAAATCCCCCCCAAAAAAAGAAAATTAAAATTAAAATTAAAAATAAAGGAAGAGGAAGAAGAAGAAGGCGGAGAAAAAGACTAAAAACGACAAGATGGGAAGCTTCGCTGCATGCAGGTTGGACCTGCTGTGCATTGTAGAGCCAAGCACCGTACTTATCGGCATCGAGTGGGCAAGAGCCATTTCGAGTCACTCGCTCCCGCGGATCATGATTTGGACGTGTGCTCTGGACACCTCTCTCGCTCCCCCTTATACAATTCCATACGCTCTCTCATCCAACTGTGCGAGACGTACTGGCAATTTTGGAGTGTAGCGCACGGAGTTGACGTCCAATAATTGGCGAGGTTGATTCCTCCTCTGCTCTGCTCTGCTCACATGCTTCGTCTCTAGTTCCGCCTGTCTCCGTTCCCCCGCGATCGAGGTTGCTCGAGATCCGGATCTAGCGTTCTGGGTCCCCGAGAATGGGGAGCGCCGAGGAGAGAGTGGTTGCGGTCATCATGGTCGGTGGTCCGACCAAAGGTACGCCTGAGCTGCGCGAGGGATTAGTGCGTTGAATGTGTTTTTGCTGGATCGAATGACAGTACCCCTCTGTCTGTCTGTCTGTCTGAACGTGTGCTTATGGGGTTGTGTTTATATTAATTGCCGGACCAAATGAAAGCACATGTTCATCTGTTCTCCAACCATGGATGTCAAGCTCTGAGAAATGAATTGAATACGTTCTAATGTAGAGGAAAGTTAGGCGCTCTAGATCATCTACCAACGCTGCTGTGTTTGCGTAATTATTTGCCCGTTTTGCAGGTACTCGATTTCGACCGTTGTCGCTGAATATCCCGAAGCCGCTTTTCCCTTTAGCTGGGCAGCCCATGGTTCACCATCCAATCTCTGCTTGTAAAAGAGTACGTGTGGTTTTGGATGTTTGATTGAGAGACCATTGTTGGATGTGTGGATTGCTTGGGTACTATAGCCTTTTTGTTCTCTGCAATTTAAATGTAATTGGGGACACTGGTTGTGGTGTAGATTCCGAATCTAGCTCAGATCTATCTCATTGGTTTCTATGAGGAGCGTGAATTCGCGCTGTATGTCTCCTCAATTTCGAACGAACTTAAGGTTCCTGTCAGGCAAGTTGTTCCCATATTCAATGGCGCATGTGGGCTACTTTAGAAGCTCACTAAATTGGTTTCATGGATGTTGTTGGTGTTTTTGTCATCGCTTTCAGATATTTAAAGGAAGACAAGCCACATGGTTCGGCTGGTGGTCTGTATAACTTCAGAGATCTAATTATGGAAGACAGCCCGGTTTGACTTCTTATACCTTTCCCCTTCTCTGTGTTAAGTGCGCCATCGCTTTCTTTTCTTCTTGCCTTTTTTACTTTCAATTTCACCAAGGCAAGGTTTGCTTCATGCCAATGGGATCTCCCCATTCTCTGGGGTCCTTCCACTGGATCTGAAGTTTGGCTTTCAGGTCTTGACTGATTGATTATATCTGCAGAAGCAATTGAAATGCAAGCAGCAACAATCTCAGTCTCCTTTGATTTTTTTTTTCCCCCACTTCAGAGTTTTGGTATACATGACCAAATCTGTTGAAACAAGTTTGTCTGTACTTAAATTAACCATCCTCAGTTTCAGGTTGAATATAGTTTTTGCCTGTTACTGGCCAAATATTTCCCTCCGTATGAAAGAGCTATGATGCATTTCCTCTGTGATGATATTATCTCCTATAATTGTAGTGGATTTAGGATTCCATTGTACTTAATTAATTGTTAAATTCTTTCAGTCGTTTCCAGCTAAAACTGATAGTGTTGCTTATTATTTCTTTGTAGTCTCATATCTTCTTGCTGAACTGTGATGTTTGCTGCAGTTTCCCCTTGCCAGAAATGCTTGGTAACTGTCGTCCTTTTGCTTAAATTGAACTTTGCTTGCCTATTGCGAAAATCATAATTATATGCGGTTTTTCCGTGGAAGCTACGTCACAATTATTTGTTGGTTCAGGAAATCTTAGTTCCAATCTTGCCTGTCATTTGCAGAGGCTCATAGAAGATATGGTGGGATGGGAACCCTTCTTGTAATTAAGGTTGGTCAATTTCTTGTTGTCTTTCTGTAGGCTATCCATTTATGTGTCTTATTCTTTGTATGTCCTCCAGGTCTATGCAGAATTAGCAAGCCAGTTTGGTGAACTGATAGCTGATCCAAGTACCAAAGAGTTGTTGCATTACACAGAGAAACCAGAGACATTTGTATGTTCTTGGAGCGATTTGTTTCTCTGCCAATTTTCACAATCGAGCTTCTGGGATAGTCTAGATTGGCATCCATCTCACAACCGATTATATTATTTCTTTTTCTGTCCTTAAGAGCTGGTATTACGTTGTGATGCAGGTGAGTGACCTGATAAATTGTGGTGTGTACATATTTACACCAGATATATTCGGTGCCATCCGCAATGTGTCCACTCAACGGAATAACAGAGGTCAGTTAAATTGATGTGGAAAATTGCTGTGTACAGATGCTTTCTAAAGTCCTTTAGGTTCTAGATGTAAACTTCATTACTGGGGAATGTTTCATTTGGCAATTTTAGCAAGTCTGCAACATGCCAACTAAAATCTGGTTTGCTTATTAAGATTTTACGTATGGCTTTTCAAATTACTAATAAGCAGCTTCTATAACTAATGTAGTTTCGAACTGACTTTTCATCACTTCTCAGCCAATTTGAAACGTGTATCTAGCTTTGAGGCCTTACAACCGGCGACAAGGTATGCATTTAACCTTTTTTAGAGCCTTTTGCTTATTTGCTGGGATATCTACTTCTGCAGTGGAGGCATGGGTTATCCACGCTGCAACTTTGAATTATCATTTTGCAGTGATCTAATTCTGATGATTTTGTTGTCTGGAGTAAACCTTCTATTTGGCAAACTAGGATGACCCTAGCGTAATGGTACTAAACAAATTACTGATGGCAATCTATTTTAGTGGAAGCAAATGAAAAACAATAGACATCTGTCCATGCAGTGAAATCAAGCGGAAATATGTTCAGAATTATGGCTCATTTGTTGTTTTTGCATGTGATGAAGCTTTGTCAAATCTGTCTAGGAAATATTTTCAGACTCAATATCGTAAGTCTAATAGTACTCCTCTGATGAATGGCATTTTTTGTTCTGTTTCACTTTTTACTCTACATCACTTTTTATTCGTTGGTTATGAGTTAGAAATGCTCTTCATGTTTTTTCCCTGTTTTTGGCTGTTTTGTGTCTTCTGTCTCAGCAGTAGAATCCTTTTTCTCTTCTTTTGTTGTCGTTCCCAATGTACATGCAATTCAACAGGACTCTCCCCACAGATTTTATTCGATTGGATCAAGATATCTTATCGCCTCTTGCTGGAAAAAGGCAGCTATATACATATGAAACCATGGACTTCTGGGAACAGATAAAAACTCCAGGGTATGCCAGAGATAATGTCGTTTTTCAATCTATTTTGGCAACTTGAATTTGAATGGTCTTGTAACTGATTGACTGCTTCAAATCCTGCAGAATGTCCTTGAAATGTTCAGGTTTGTATCTTTCGCAGTTTCGCTTTACCTGTCCCCATGTTTTGGCAAGTGGAGATGGTACAAAAGGTGCTACCATTATTGGCGATGTCTATATTCATCCGTCGGCAAAAGTGCACCCATCTGCCAAGGTCTTTTTTTTTTTTTTTTAATTTCTTCTTCTTGATTTTCTTGAATTATCTGTTTTATCCATTGATATCTTACTTTGAACTTTCACCACATGGTGATTTGTTGACCACTATGTGCATATCACTGAACGCAATTCCACTATTCTAAATGTCAGCTTTATATTGTATGTAAGGTGTTGCTCTTGTTCTTTGCTTGATATAATTGTCTAGGTCATCAGGATCTTTTGAGTGAATACTTGTATTAATATCCATATGGCAGAAGTTTGAAAAGATCAGATATCAACTTTATTTTATATATATATATACTGATTAGACAAGAACAATGGTAGCGACAGAACTTTCAAAGATATGAACTCTCTTCACCACCTTTATGCCTGTCAACCATATAAAAGTCTCTCAGTAGTTACACAGTTCTTTGTTACATTTTGATGTTTCTCCCTCCACATTTATATTTGAAGCTTGCATCTTTGTATAAAGCAGATTGGACCTAATGTTTCCATATCAGCTAATGCACGCATAGGAGCAGGTGCCAGGCTGATGAATTGTATCATCCTCGATGATGTCGAGATCAAGGTTTGCAACCAGTCACAAGGCATGAGAATGCGGCAATTTGATCACAAGCTTGATGTTTATGTGTTTCCTCATTCAGGAAAATGCAGTGGCTACTCATTCAATTGTTGGGTGGAAATCTTCCATTGGCAAATGGTCACGTGCCCAGGCAAGTGAAAAAACCTGGCCAGAATACCATAATTTTTTATGGATGAGAGAATAACAGTTTGCTTTCTAACTTCTGAATAGTGCACACAAAGATGTACGTTACATTAACTTCACTCAGTAGCTTCTCTCCTCGACACGCTTAAAAGACTTCGTTTAAGGCTTGAGGGTGATATAAAATTCAAATTAGTTTCATTTTGAAGGCGAAAGCTTTTTTGACATAACAGCATTATAATGGTGTAATCAATGTGGGACATTACGTCCTGTTTCTTCTCTTACCGTTTGCAATATCAAACTTAAAATAATGATTGCCTTAGAAATAGCTTCAACTAGTGTCCTTTTTCTTTCCGTTTCTTGAATGGTTTTGGGCCATTAATATTGAGTTAAATTACTGATTACAGGGCGGAGGAGACTATAATGCGAAACTTGGAATAACAATCCTTGGTACCTCTGAGATGCTTCCCATCCATTTGTAGTTTTACGTCAAGGTGTAGGTTTTATCTTTTAGATTTATGTGAAAGTATCTTAATGCAGGTGAAGCTGTGACCGTTGAAGATGAGGTGGTGGTGATCAACAGCATCGTCCTCCCTAACAAAACCATGAATATCAGCGTTCAAGATGAGATAATTTTATGATACAGGTAGTCAGTAAAGCAATAATAATGGTGATACTGATGGGTAGCACCTGATGGATGGTTCAACCGATTGATGAATTCGACACTGAGTGCCGGAATAAGGGTTTAAGCTGAGATTAATGACCCGAAAGCATGTCTCTCTTTCTCATTGTTGCTGATTAATGGTGATATTGATGGTTGGCATGTGTTAATATTGAACTGCAAAAAATATTGTGGGCTGTATATGATGTATTGGAAACTAGAGCAGAATGTGTGATTTATACATACTTTCTGGGTACTTATGATTATTCAGACATGGTAATGAGATGGACTGTCAAGATGTCTTTTCTTTCGATCACACAAATATTTTCTTGAACCGCAGGAAGTGAAACCCGCAGATCTTTTCTGATGGATTAATTGATGAATACTTACTTTAGATGCTCATGAGAGGGATCGGGAGTGCCGATCACCACTCTACTTATGTTCCTTCAGCAGATTTCAGGCCGGACAAAATCCTAGATGGGTCATCTAGTAACTTGAAGTTACTTGGAAAAAAAGAATAAAGAAAAAAAAGATGTTTTCTGGCTTCGGCCACTTTATTCCCCTCCTCACGTTTGAGGAATTCTACCAGAGAAAATGAAAAGTACAACCAAGAAGAAGGATTATCGAACAGGGAGCTGTTTATAGCAAAACTGCAATTCATGCAAATTGAGAATTGTTTTATGCTAACGTCTATCCAGCTTTTGCCGCCCCTATTCACGTGCTAAAGCACCTAAGATTCGACCCATTTCCACGCGGTCTCTCTTCCAATCACTGTGTCCCCCCACGACACAATCATATGCAAACTAAAGTTGGACATCGCCTAACTGAAAGGGCCCATCAAAGTAAACTATTACCAAACGAGTGGTATGGTAATATTGTTAGCATGTGTAGATATACACATGAAGACTATTGAAAGTTACGGCCTCCAGATTATGCACAAAAGAAGATCACCTCCCATCCCAATGGGGGATAAAGAGCAATCGGTTAGGTATCATGCCGCATTCAAAGAGATCCGGGAGCATCATGTATTTGGGCTAGAGCGGCTCTTCCCATCAACTTCAGAGAACCAAGACTTCCATGCTTCCGAGTAGTGGCCGAAGAGGTCCCTCAAGGCTGCAACATCATAAGAAAACCAACGATCGTCAAAGCAGATGTTCAATTAAACGAAAGGGGGGAAAATAAACTAAAATGGGCTTCTTTTTTGGGTTAACTGACCTCTAAGGACAAAAGGGTAGTGTACGTACGTTTTTCTGGTGACACAGCGGGGGTCGAGACTACGCAGTTCATTTTTCACTTTTGAAAGGTAGCATTTGCATGAACGAAAGGTCTGACCAGGACATTGTACAGAGCCAAATCCAACCAGACAGACACTAGACGGTCGTAAATAATACACACTTACAGTATATACTGTAGCATGACCATGACCAAGACCAAGACCCTAGCAGAGTAAATAAACAGTTGCAATAAACCAAGTTTGAGGATAATCTATTGGAGATGGCCTGGAATTTTAACATCACACCCAAGATCTGAACTTGTAAAGTAAGAGGGGAGAAATGCATTGGAAGCATATTATCAGTGTAATATGAACTACTAGCAGTTGATATAGACCAAGGTATCATACAGCAATAAATGATTGAAAGCTTGCCATGGCAACAACAGCTCCAGATAGTGTTTTCTCTCTACTAAACATCAATAATATCTTAAGGCACCACTGGATAAACATGAAATACCTTGGTTGTGATATTGAGGACTATATGCGGATGCAAGACTCTCCCAGTCACGGGGTTGCCGCGTACTTCTGTTGTCGGCCTTCGACGCAATGACTTTGGGAATGTCGTGAGGAGCAAAAGGACCAAACTGGTAACTTTTTGCATTCTCTTTTGAGTCCTGCTCCGACTTGCTTCTGCTCAGCTCCTTTATTAGTCTCTCGTTCTTCGGCTTTTTTTGTGCATTCGAATTGAAGTTTGAAACTCCCTCAACTAATGGACTCGTTTTCTTTCTCTTGAAATCAGTGTTCGTGATTTCAGTCCCAAACATTCTTTTCTTAGGGTCATCAGTAATTAGAGCATCAACAGATCCAGTCCATTTCTCTCTAGGCCCTAACCACCTGAAAGCATTCTTCCTTGTATCCGTAGTATGGGTCTGCATATCACCAAGAAACATCGGAGCCTTAGGATTTATTTTCTGCTTTAGCAACAAAGATTTGGTGAATAGTGCAGCAAAGATTTGGACGATTTCGTGCTCGATACTATAAGTCTTTACCTTCTCAATAAGGTTCATAGAAGCCAATACATTGGCAATGTCATAGAGTCGCCTTACTTTTGCTGCAGAATGAGAGAACTCTAATTAGAATTTCCAACCTCCCCTCATCAGCAAAATGAGACACAAAGAGGAAGATGATTACTACTTCTCATAATTGAACTCTGACCATCTCCCAGCAGTATTTTAGCAGCTTCATCAAGGGAGAACACAGACACCTTAGCAATTGCAATAATACAGAGGTGAATGCTCAGACAGCACATTTATAACAATAGAGAGTGAAATAGAAATTTTCACAAATTAAGACTACAATAAGATCAAGACTTACATTTGAGCAGATAAAAATCTTCACAAAATTCTGAGTCAAAAGTCCCAAAGATTTCTCTCTTCTATTGTCTGAGATGTCACCAAAGAGAGAGAGAGAGGATTGAGGATAATAAATGGATCGTGATAGTCGAGGATGCTCCGAGCAATCACACATTATCCTTCCAAATTTTCCCAATGATCATGCTGAAACTGTCTTAGATCGGCGTACTTAGTAAAATACTTAACAAAGAATTTGCCACCAAGTATTGGCAGAAAATATTGTAAAATGGGAACAAACAAACAGATGAGAGGATTCAATGCGCAAATATCTAAAGTTAATTCCCAAAATTGTACACTACAACCTCCAAAGAGATCACCTGCTGTTGCTGATCCAGAAGCTTTGAGCACGGGGGCAGGGTTGGATTGGTCCTCCTGACTTCCCATGTAAGGATCAGAATATACTTCATCGTCCTCTTCATCATCTGATACCTATAAGGAACACCAGGGATGAATCCAAGGAACACTCAAAAAAGTTTTTTCTCGGTTGAATGGAATGTACTATGAAAGCTAGAGAACAAAAGGGTCCCTGTTTTCTCACTCTATTGTAGCTAGCGAAATTGGAAATGCTGAAGTTCTCCCGCAATCCCTCTTCCTAAATTGAAAAACAACAATGAAATCACATTAGACCTTTTTCTGAAATACTCCAGTTGCCGGTTCTCACTTGTAGAGATTTCTGCATGAACTGGTAAGTGAACCACCTTAAGCCTTTTTAAAGCCCCGGGAATTCCTCCCAACCCTTTCCAGGTATACTGGTTCTTGGCTTTTCTCGCTAGAACCTGAAATCACGTTCATTCCGTCCAAAAAAAAAAATTGGAGCTAATGGAAGTCTCAGAAAGCCAAAGAAGACCCCAGTGAAGAAAAACTCACTCCGATGCTCTCCAAAACGTTGACAATATCGTAGATTCGTCGCCTCTCCACGCCTGTAAATCCCAAACCCTCTTACGCTAATTCAATCACAATAAATGCGCGGTTTGCTTTAAACTCTTTAAGGGCAGCTACAAAAGAAGCTAAGAGATTTCAGACCTAATCGCGACGCAGCCTCGTCGAGACCAATCGAATCCACGCCTTCTCGATCGTATAATCCCAAGAAACTGCATCAACCATTCAAGATTTACGAGTATGTCCAAGATAAGAACCCAGACTCGTATGGGGAAAAAAACAGATCCGGGGGGAGGGAGGGAGGGAGGGAGAGGGAGAGAACTTGGTGCAAAGAAGGCCGAGAGATTTCTGCTTCCTGCTGTAACTTGGAAGCTTCTGTAGAGATTCCGATGGGTTCACCGAGGGGATCGACGACATCTTCAAACCTCCGATGAACGAAAACACAGAGAGAGAGAGAGAGAGAGAGAGACGGTGACTTTTTTGGCGGGTTTGAAATTTTTTTTAAAAAGACACGAGCGCGAACATGAGATTGATCCAGAAACAAAAACACCCCCCCCCCCAAAAAAAAAAGGTTACCATCCACTAATTCGGCCAAACGCAAAAGGACTCACTATTGACTAATAAAGATGAACAAGGGTTATTCCATGCAGAAGCTTTTGAAACGAAAAGTCATAAGGGCGGTGTTAATTACATCTTCTTTCCTATCATTTGGTATTGGGGACAAACGAAAAGTGAAACGAAAGGGGGAATTTGGCATAATATACACAAGGTTTCAAAGGCAAAAATCATCAAACGCAAGAAAAAATTTGAGTAGATTCTCACGTTTTGGCAATGCAAACTCAATTCGGTTCATACTGTAAAGGCCAAATTGGCCGGGAGAGTTAGTCCACTGTTTCTCATTGTACCACTGTCGCTCAGGATACATCGGACAGTCAAATTGAACAACCGCCGTCATCTTTCCTGAACAAATGACACACTATGTTTCCATTTTGACACCAAAGTCTCGTACAAGAGGTTCTACCGTTGACTAGACAAGGAATTGAGTTACACGCATGCTTCCCAAGAATTTGCCAACGGACAACAACATATGATGGAGAAGACAAGTTGACGGCTTTGGCTCCCGAAATGCAAGGAATTGCTTCAACTTATGCATCAGAGGGACAACACCGGTGGAATATAAGGTGGCTAATGGCCACGGACAAACTTTCTAGGGCAAAATTCTCGTCATAGACAGAGCACGGATAAAACAACGATCTTCCAAGTTAGATTTCATTACGACAGGCGACCCACACTATCTGCAGGTTGCAACCAACGATAGTGCCTTGCAAAAGCTTCACGGCACTAACCAATATCGTCATGGTCACCAGGTAATTGCAGAAGCGGGGAAAAATAGCCAAGGACCATGCAGCTTCATTCCTTTTGTTGCAACTCTTGAGAATTAAAGAGGGAGCATGTACTTTTGTCATTCTCCCCGTCTATGCCCATGCCACATAAAACTTTGCCTGTCACAATCCCTTCAAGATCTTCACCGTTTTCAAAAGCACTTCTCCTCAGCAATTCCATAAAAAGGATGGTTAGATTCTACCATCCGACTGTTTCTTCACTTATGCTTTGCGAGCACGGTCCCGCCACGAACCTTGTTGCCTAGCAAGTACCTAATTTCAAATTAAAAACGACAAAGATTCACCTTAGTAGCTGAGGAAGCACCTCAAATGAAATCTGCAAGAATTGACATAAGTTCATACCTTTTCACTGACAAGGCTTGCTACAGGGATATTCTCAACAGTCTTGTTTTCATTCTCCACATTGGTCTCCTGCTCTTCGACTGATAAAGTATGAGAAGATCCAAACATGGCTTCATCATGTGCAGCCTTTATCTGTTCCTCCTTTCTCGCCTTCACCGTGATGCAAACAAAGAATCAGATGCTTACAAAAGATGCTATACCATGCAGTCCTCTATTATCAGAGCAATTAGTGTGTTTTAACCAAATTCAAACTTCACAGCACCTCTACAGCTGAAAAACGGAAGCTCTGCCCAATATGCTTGACTAAGGCCACATCATCTTCAGCAGCTGCAGAAGCCAATGGATGTCTATAGTCAGTAGTCCATTGAATTCAACCGAGATTGATGTCCATGCTAATTAGCAATTGGAGAATTGCCGTTAAGACGATGCCACTACCACACTGTTCAGTTTTAAACGCATTAAATTGAAATCCGTTGTATGCTCTAGATAATGTCCACGGGGTTTGCTCTAATTATGTTCATGCTATACTATTTATTTGTAAAGTGTCAGAGCAGAAAACCATATGATCAAAAGAACACAAGCCACACGCCAGTTCCTTCTCATCAAAACTTAAGCACCCCTAGAAAGAGTCCTTTATCAAAGAGGCCATACTCTTCGTGAACTCAAAAGCAGGAAAATTTTGAAATATTGCTAAACCAGCTTTTCTTCTCACTCGTGGGCTTGTTGAACTAGCGTGTCTCAATGATCCGCAATTACAACATTTTTCATCAACGTTCAAATGTGCACCACGGGAACCAAGCATCAGGGAGATAATGACCTAACGAGTAACAAGGTGTCAACAAACTGTCCAATTGACTTGACTTATTCAATATAAATAAGAAATACACTCGAATGAGAATAGTCACGTGCAAGAAACCAGAGCCACCGGAACATTTTGCAAGTTAAAGCAAAACAAGATTCTTGACTCAAGTTCTTTACACTTCCGCATGCGCGGTAAGCTAACATGTAGGAATAAGGCTTTAACCTTCGATCTCCTCATCATCAAGCGGAGCATCTTTGTCGAACTTGAATCTTTCCCAGCCAGAGCCCATTCCATTTGATTCATCTCTTTCAGCTGCAATTCATCACATAACATTAACAAGCCTAAAAGAACGACCATATCTTGACAGCATAGGTAATAGTTTTCCACGGAAAGTGTTCCAGGAAGGGAATGCAGACAGTAGAAGCACCAAGACATCATGAATTTTACCAGTTTCAGCAAGCTGAAGTTTCATCTTGGCTTTAACCTTTTCAGCTGCAGTCTGTTCACAAAACAAAAGCTCACACCGTTTAAGGACAAGGCTACAAGTTTGAAAAAAATTCGATTCAAGTCGATGCAACTGGACAAGGCATTACTCATTCATAGCATAAATCAAGTTATCCAATGCACTCTTGCTTAGATTCAAAACTCAGACTAAGAAGAGTAGCGTACCATCTTGTCGTATCCATCGATGAACCGTGAATAATCAACCGCCTTTCCACCGCCGTTCTGCTCCTTCCCCGATCGTTCCATTTCGTTTTTCTCTCTGTAATCACTCCTACTCTTCTCCGACCTCCGCCTCTCTCGAGGAGACGCGCCCCGTGCATTCCCGGATCTCGGCGGCGACGCACTTCTGCTCCTGCTCCTATTTCTCCTTCTTCGGTCCCTATCTCTGTCCCTGTCCCTGTCCCTGTCCTTCTCTCTGTACCTATCTCTATCTCTGCTCCTGCTTCTCCTTCTCGACCGCCTCTCCCTCTCCCTCTCCCTCTCCCTCTCCCTCTCCGCACTCCTCGATCGGTGCCTCCGACTTCCACGATCTCCTCGCTCGTTTCGATCCGAAACCCTAGACTGATGCCTATCGGCATCATCCGGCTTCTTCCTGAGCTTGTTCTGGATAGACTCGAGATGAGATTGCTTTTCGAACTGCGAGGCTTTGGTGGGGCTCGATGCTTTCACGAAGTTGCTTAGGAAAGAAGAGGACGACGACGACGAAGAAGCGGAGACAAAGGCCGATCCCCTGGCGGGAGGAGCCGAGTCATTGGAGGCGGAGAAGCCGAGCCCTTGCTTGAACCTCGCGGCTCCTTCGCCTTTCCGAGTGAGCTCGTCGTAGTAGGCCGCCGCTTTCTCTTCCTCCATTGATGGCGATCTCGGTGCTTCTCCGACGGGGAGAGAGGAAGAATAAGCAGCAAAAGAAGGTTTTGGGCCGGACGTTTCTCAAACAAAATCCTTACTGGGCCTTTCAAGTGAGCCCATTTAGATTTGTGATTCAGTCAACGATCGAGTCCTATTCTAACTCGATATGCATATACGACCGAAGACAACATTAAGCTCAAGGAGTATTTGCTTAAAGCAAATATATTTTGGTTAACTGATTTTGGTGTCTGACCAAAAAAAAAAAGATTTTGGTGTAACTTTTTGCAAAGTAGTTTCGAAATTTACAAAAATTGGGGGAAAAAAAAAATAAAGGGATGTCATCTGTTATCCGTCTCCACCATGAAAAGCTGCGCCTTTTGAGTAATTCAAGTATGAGGCTAGGCGTTCCCACTATTGATTGTCTCTGTTGTGGAAGGCTTCATCATGGAAGTAGAGGCCTGTTATGAGCCCAAAAGAGAGCTCTGAGGTCGCACGTCCCTAGCGAGGCGCTCCTAAATATAGAGGCAAAAGGCTTAGGTAATGCTTGGCTCGATATGCGTCAACCTTGTGATGCTAGACAAGGCGACCATTGACCTCGGCAATCCTTGACTAGCGATATCTTGCTTGAGCCCGAATATCTAACAAAGTGCGATGAAAAGCATGCTAATTCATGTTGATAAATGAGGTAAAGGGTAATTTCCATCGTATTATATTTAAATTTTCTCCATGTTCTTTCGCATTTTATATCGTATGTCTGTATTACGATAATGGATCGTGCCCTATCAAGCTTAATAGCCGTGACATAAGGGTTCTACCATAGTTTGTACACATGTGTCCTCTTTGCTGAGTAGGTAAAAGATTTCTCTTAGAGAGTGCTTGATAAGCCAGTAATGTCTATCTTTTGGTACTCAAGACGGAAAAAAAAAATGAAAGATATTGCATTTGCTACACGCAAGTAATCTATTATCTTATAAAACACCCCTCAAAAAAATCCGTTATCTTTTTTTTTCAATACGAGAAGATAATCTATTTTTATAGATAATTCATGTCTTTACTTTTATTTTAGCATATTTTATATTTTTTATTCAGACTCATCAATCGTCGACTTCAACTGATATAAAATAAAAATGATGTTATCAAGAAGATAATCCATTTTTGCCCTATCATCTGTAGCACAAGACCAGTACGGCGTCGGATTTTCAAAATGGAAATAGGAGCTCTACTACCGAGAAACAATCGCGCACGTTCTGGTGTGTTTTCCCCGGAGCATCCTATTGGCTGACCAACGATAGATCTCAAACAACGTTGCTTTCCGAAATTACAAAGAAATGAACATAACTTGTCACACGGCATTGCGTATTTATGTACCGCAAAGCCTGGGTCTGCTGACGTGGCACTCACTCACGTCAGCATCCGCTTTCCGCCTTCCCACCAAAGACACGTCTCTCTTCACTTGATCGACTCAGAAAGAAGGCCAGTTTTAGTAGCAACCCCCGACTTTCGATTTCTCCCACGGTGGAAGCCAACGGTAGATTGTGCTTAAGACAACGGCCCACTTGCCAATCGGAAAAGGAGAAGAAAAAGCATCATGTGCTTTGTCTCAAAGCAAACCCAAAACGAGGGGCTATTTCCAAGCATGTGGATCCAAAGACCCCCAAGTCAAAGTCAATGATAAGCTCCACGACGGAACCACCCAACAACGAGGTTTCAATCCCCATCTCCCCTATATCTATCTCCTCGTCCTCCCACGGCTCAAACAGTCATTAAGCTAGAACGAACACCCAAACAGGAGGCACCGCCAGAAGAAGAAGAAGAAGAAGAAGAAGAAGAAGAAGAAGTCCCATGGTATAGAATAGATCTGCACAAGCCATGGACACGGGGAGCCGCAGGCAAGAACTGGGCATCAAAGATGAGGTGATCAAGAAAGCTTGCTCTGCCTCCGTCAGGGCTCACCAGGCTCCGGCCAAGCCCTACCTTGTCGAGAAGATCGGCCGCAGCAGCACCTCGCAGGTCGTCTTCGCCTTCTCCGGGTCTTGGTCTTTCGACCAGTGGTCCGCCGGAGACGGCAAGGCCAGAGCTTTCGGTGAGACCGATGTCAATCTCGCCATGTTCCCTTCCCTCAGGAGCATCGGCAACGACATAACTGCTACGGTCAACGAGGCCTTCATGCGGCAATTCCTGCAGATTGTGGAGAAGTCAATGCTCCGCACCGAGGTATTCTTGAATCTTGAATCCATTTTCCAGTTTCTTCAGATGCGTTGCCTTTTTCACTCCCCAGAAGTAAGTATGTTGGCACATAGCATCGCCTAGATCTTGTTTTAAGTTCGATTTCTCTGCACAACTCTTAGCAACGGAAGAGATGTTCGTCATTGACTACGAATGAGACCGGGATTTGTCTTTCGTTTCCAGGTGGACGAGGCAATGAGGAAAAGCAGGCCAATAATATTCGCCGGCCACTCTTCGGGCGGTCCGATTGCGATATACGCAACCATTTGGTTACTCGAGGAATGCAAAAGATTGAAGATGACTCCGACTCACGGCCCTTTCTGCTTAACTTTCGGATCCCCTCTTACCACCGACCGCATCTTTTGCCACGCCGTTCGACGAGAGGAGTGGTCCGACAGCTTTGTCCACTTTGTCATGATACGCGACATTGTTCCCAGGATTTTGCTCGCCCCTCTCTCCTCCACAAAAGAGTTCCTAGGACAAATCCTCCTCCCGTACCTCATCTCGGCTTCCTCACGTCACTCAGCTGATTCCATTGACAAGGTGAAATTGGCAGACTTGTTCGGCACTGTGATGAGGAATGCATCATGTGTTGCAAGCCACGCGGCATGCATTCTAATGGGCAGCACAAATATGCTACTAGACACCATGACTAAATTTGTCGAGCTAAGTCCTTACCGACCGTGCGGGACGTACGTCTTCTGCACCGGGGCTGGCAGGTCGGTGGTCGTGAAGAACCCGGATGCTGTCTTTCAATTGTTGTTTTACTCTTTACAGCTCATGCCTGAATCAGAGGTTCAACAGACAGCAGTAGCAAGCTTACTAGCACATCTTGCTTATGAAGATGGACTAGACAAGAGCTTGGACATGCGTAACGCAGTCCATTTGGAGAACCTCCGAGAATTACCTCTCAGCTCAGATGATACTGCGGATATGGCGACCAAGACAATCGACGCCACCCTAAATGGCCTTAATCTAGTAAGTCGGTTCTCCTGGCTCAAGGAATGGATTTTTCCTTTTATGTAACGTACTCGCTTTTCCGATAGTCTTCGAAAGTGTAATCGAATATTCACAAGCTATGATTTCGTTATTGCAGAGCGCGAGGGCAAGGCTGTGCCTTCGTGCTGCCGGAGAGTCGGAGAAGCAGAAAGAGGATAACCAGGCGAAGGTGGAACGCAAGATGGTCACCATAGAGAAATACCTGTCCGACGTAGAAGGGTACCGGACCATGTGCGAGACCCGTGGCATGGGATATTTTGATGCTTTCAAGGACCAAAAGTATGAGGACGACTTCAGGGCCAACGTGAAGAGACTGGAACTAGCAGGCATATGGGACGAGATTATCGAGATGCTCAAACGAGATGAGCTTCCGGATAAATTTGAGGCAGAGGAAACATGGGTGAAACTCGGCACAAGGTTTCGGCACCTCGTGGAGCCACTCGACATAGCCAACTACTATCGACACTTGAAGAATGAAGACACGGGTTCTTACATGACGAAAGGAAGGCCGAGACGCTACAAGTATACTCAAAGATGGCGAGAACACGCCGAGCAGTTGCCGAAAGGTTCATGCGGTGAATCCTGCTTCTGGGCCGATGTGGAAGAGCTCAACCTCGCGTTTGCTAATAAACAACCACGGAACGAGCGGATGGCTTTGGAGTTGGCGAAGAAACTGAAGGAATGGTACGACAAAGGGGAGGTGAAGAAGGATGCATTCTTGAAGGAGACCGCTCTTGCAAAATGGTGGCAAACTCTCCCCGACAACCACGAAGCAAAGTCCTGCATCGAAGGTCTAATAGAGACCTAAAAAAGGATTTGCCAGAAAAGCCGGAACCCAGCAACTGGCATCGAGAGGATCGTTACCCTATGCAGTTGATTTTCTGTGTAAAATTCGCGTCATCGTACAATAAAGTTGCTCTAGAGGAGAGCTAAAAGAAGATTTTCCTGACAAAATTCTCAGGGATGATACAATCTCAGTTGAAGATCCATATATCATAATGGTCCGTTTTGCATAAAACACTCAGTTAATTAGGAGTATCGTGTGGTTAGAAATAATTCATAGTATTGTTAAACTAGCAGCTTTTTATCGGTAAAAGTTATCCCACGGAAGCAAAAATGCAGCGGTAATATACTTGAATTGCCAAGCAGAGACAGAAAAGACAAAGCCAGACCAAAGCAAAAGCAATTCGAACTTCTTCTATTTACTTGGAAACACGTGCATCTCATACGCTTCAAATACAGGCAAATCTGACCGCGAACTCACGCATTGCTCCATAGACTACCTAAATTACCGCAGCATTCATGCTCGGGTCGACTGCGTTGTAGATTGAGGAACCGAGCCAATAGCATCGAGAGCGCAAGCTAAGCGAGCGTTCTTGGTTCGAGTCTTTTGCACCACTGTCCAGAAGGCAAACCACGAGCAGCAACTTGCAACAGGAGAAGCGACGTTCTCGAAACACAGTGTAAGTTAACATGAGACAGTGAGGATCTTAACCGGCAATTTCCTCATCATGGATACGTCGTTTGCTGTATAACCTGATTCGGCAAGCGAAAGTTTCATCTCAGCTTTAAACCCATTCAGCTGGAGCCCGTTCAGGAAACGAAAAGCCTTTTTGAACTGCAGAGGCGCACGTTCGTGGGCCTCCAATCGGGTACGAAATGCCCCGAACTGGTCTGACGTTCTAGATGGTACTTAAATGTCCATTTGATTAATGGGATATATTAACTAAAAATCTTAAAATTTATCAAGAAAGTGCAATTGAGTCTTAAAACTTACAAAAAAATATAATTAAGTCATAATACTTTTCAAATTGATTTAATAGTTGTGATCTAGGAACATATATTCGAAGAATTGGAAATAAAGAAAAAAGGGGGTTGCAAAAGAGGTTGAATGCGCTTTTCATCGTATGTCCATCCCCTTATATTTTAAATATTGAATATTCATATTGAAATTTAAGTTAGTTGCTTTGAATCCTCTTTTCTCCCTATGAATTTTAAGGTGTATAAAGTTCCATACTTGGTTCTTTAAGTAGGGCCCTTACTCTAAGAGCGAGCAGCCCTTTATGCAAATAGCAGTGGAGGCGTGAGCAGCAAAAGCCTTTTCTACTGTCCCTAAACCTCGCGCGAGAAAGAGGAGAGGAGCTTAGCCATATTTTTCTTACATAGGACTAATGAGGCAAATCACTCCTATCTCTAAAGGAGCGTAAGCACTTCACTCCGCTAGGGGATCCTAGCTTTCGTGCTTTGGTTGGTGGGTCTTCGAGACCCTTTCAATGACTTATGTATCGAGTCCTTCTGTTAATACTGTTAATTTGTCTAGCGAAAAATGCTGACGTGATATTTTTAAATTAATTTTTATTATCCTACGTGGCATTTTTATTCGAAATATTAAAATTGAAAAAAGCTAAAAATTTATTTTAAAAAAAAAAACTGCAAAAAACGGTGATTGCATGTTGCATCCAAGAACAAACATTCACCGGCTAACACAAACGCTTAAGCTAGATCTTCACTCCAAAACACCGATTCACACTCAAAATCAAATCAAGCAATTCTCAATTACTGGATTAGAGATAGTGGGTTCCATAGACAATTGATTCCATCAATGAGGCCACCAGCGATTAGCCCCACGGAAAACTCATCGGTGCCACATCCATTCTTGCCCGGGGCCGGCGAAGACCAACCACCCTCACCTAGGATTGGCGACCTCTGCTGACTTGGCATCTCAAGCTTCAATGTGCCCATTTGGGTTCTTCTTTGGTTACCTAGTCAATGGCATATGTCAGCCCGGGACGGGAGCTGGCATCGCCTCAGGCCGTGAGGGTCAACGACCCTCACCCAGGGCTAGCGATAGCTAGCAACCTCTACTAACCCTTCTAGCTATAGGCAGCAACGGCCGTCGATGTTTTTTTTTTCGACTAATTTTTTAGCTTTTCTTTTCAATTTTTAATTTAATTAAATAAGATTTCGAAAATTAAAATGATTAAAGATGCCATATATGCTAAGGAAATTAATTAGAAAATAATACGTGAGTATTTTTTGTTAGATAGATTGACGATATTAACAAAAGAACTCGATTGAATCAGTTTGATAAATTTTAGAATTTAATTAAATTTTAAGGCTTAATTGTATTTTTGTAACAAATTTCAAGATTTCCAGTGAAAAGATCAATTGAATTAATTCACTAGATGATAAGGAAACCCTTTTCTTCTCTCCTTTAGTCTTTTTGAAATGGTTCCCCGAACTTGCTTCCCATGTTCATCACAAAGACCAAAGTCTGCGCAAAACCATTTGTTTAACCCGAGATGTTTCCGGGCAATTTCTTGTTGACCCCGACAAATCATCCTTCCTTGCTAATCTTTTTTTTTTTTTTTGAGTGGGAAAACGTGACCAATGGGACATCGCGTAGGTGGGTTACTGATTAATCTTAAAAAAAGACTTCACACCGACCTTTCATCTCTCTCTTTTGTTTAAAGAAAAGTTGAAACACGACAAAAGTCGATGACCTTAAAATTCTCGAGAAAATTCTAAATAAAAATTTGAAATACTTCCAATTATTTTATTTTTAAAAAAAAAATTTGAAGTGCATTTGCATTTTTTTTTTCAAAAGGGGGCTTTGTTCGAAGGGCATCTTCACCCTTGGCAAAAAAAAATTCGACCCTCCATTCGGCTTCGTCACGCCAGAGGGTTGAGCAAGGAGTTCCTCTGCTTGGCGAATGCTCTGTACAGCGTCAACGTCTACGTGTACAATCCTCTCACGGGAGTGTCCAGGGAGCTTCTGGACTCAGATGCTCGCCGGAGGAACCGAGAGAGACGGTGTTGGGGTTCAGGTTCGAACCACATCGAGAAGGATTACAAGGTGATCAAAATCGCGTATAGGATCACGAATCGCCATCATCGTCTTCTCTTGTACCATTTCGAGGTTCACGTCTGCACTTTGAGTAGCCCGCGCGCGGAGGAGAATGGGTAACAGTCGATGTGCTTGCAAAATGTTTGATTAAAAACCTAACCGCTGCTTAGTCTCTCTCTTTTTAATGTAAATGCCATCGTCTGAGTTCACCCATTTGCTCTTGGGTAATCACTTGGGCTGGCGAGGCCGGCGTCGAGCGATCCTCGCATGACGGTGGCGTGGGCGGCCCCTGCCTGAGGCCGCCATGGGCTAGGCAAGGGGAAAGAAAAAGGAAAAAGTTAAAAAAAGAAAAGAAAAGGCAAAGTAAGAAAAACAAAAAAATGAAGAAAAGAGAAAAATTTAAAATGATAAAAGATGAAAATGTCCATTTCATGACATTTTTTTTTTGAAACCATGTTCAATTTAAGGATTTATTTGATAAAATTAGAGCACTTTAAGTATTTATTTGAAAATTTTCCTAAAGTGTACGGACATTTGCTAAATGAAATCATTTTAAAAATTTGTTGTTTTCAAGTTATAAAAGGAAGGTAATCACTAACCTTTTCTGTTAAAGTTAAAGCTACAACCAAGGAATGCTCGCTAAAAATAGTTGATCGCCCACTCTCAAGTAGCTCCCGCCGCGATGGCTCTCAATATTACATCACGTGACAGTGATGATGTTGTGTAACAATCGATTACGGTCGCTTGCTATAAATCTTATCAAACTTGGCGCAACATGTGATCACATCTTTGTTTTTTTTCATTTTTATTTATTTTTATCGGTTGCACTAGATATACGTATTGAAGCTCATGAAAACCTAGAGAAGCCGGGTTTCGTCAAAATAAAGATACGCAATATTTCCCTTCGCGGATCTTTGAATCGGGGCCTTTATATTGCATAATCAAGATTGGCCTCAATTGGAGCAACAAGGGCTATCATCGCCATTGAAATAATTATTCGATAAAAATATTATCATTTCATTCATTCATTTTTCATCGGAAACACAAACGATTATTGTTTAGAAAATACTTTTCAAATCATTTATTTTTCGCGAAATAAATGAAGCTCAACTGTCATGCAATAGGAATTCCCTTTTCTTCTCGCCTTTTGTCTTTTTTTTTTTTTTAAATGGTTCTCTAAAATTGCTGCGCATGCTCATCCTAAGTCAGTGCAGAATATTTGTTTAGCCTGAGAAAGAACTTAGCTCATGCTGCATAATATCTCTATCCATGCGAAACAAATGAAGCTCAATTGTCATGCACTAAGGATTCCATTTTTTTCTCGCCTTTTGTCTTTTTAAAGTATGGTTCTATGAAACTGCTGCACATGTTCATTGAAAGACCTAAGTCGTCGGTGCAGAATATTTGTTTAGCCCGAGAAAGAACTTAGCTCATGCTACATAATATGGATATCTCTATCCACAGCCTGTTCACCGTTTCAAAAAGACAAGAATATGCTTTGTCGTTTATTCATTGACCCCAACTACTATCCGCGACAAGTCAATAACAATAATCAAGAAAACAAGCGTGCTCAATTGTCCAAAGCCCCCTTCACTCGCATCACTCCCCATTCCGACAATCACAGCCGCTCAACGTAAAGACTTACGGGGGAGACTCACGTGATTCGACGGTCGCGATCATTCGGCCCTACCTTACAGTCAACTTGAGGGACATTTGAGTCTATTCGAGCCTTGCCCCAAGCTGCAGTGTCAACAACCCCGAGCACCTTCTGCAAAGACAAGCTCCCAGAGAAGAACCATACACATTTTTACTCACAGGCCCCGACCATGGACAGAGGAGATCTTGGCATCGAAGCTGAAGTGGTCAGGCAAGCCTTGTCTGTGTCCGTCGAAGCTCATACGAATCCGGAGGAGCTCGAGATCGAGGATAGCCCTTCGCAGGTCATCGTGGCCTTCGCCGGATCATGGTCTCTGAATCACTGGTTCGCCGGAGACAGAGAAGCCAAGCCCTTCGGAGAGACCGAGGTCGACCCTAACAAGTTCCCTTCTCTCAGGAGCATCGGCAAGGATGCGGCCGCCACGGTCAACGAGGCATTCATGGAAAGATTCCTACGTATCCTGGACGAGGGAAGTCAAACCACTCAGACGTTCCGTTCGAAGGTATTCTCGAACGATGCTATGTGTTTCGCCGTTGATTCAATGCGTCAAAGAGTCGTAGTATTTCTCAGACAGCGTTTTTATGGCCATTTCTAGAGTTCGGCCAAGCTTTGTTTGAAGCTCAGAAAACTAGAGCAGTGCCTACTCTCGGCTTCAGGGCGTGCCTCACCATGTCCAGTTCAGTCCATAGAATAGAAACTCTCACTGGAACACCATAGATCGGAAACTAAAGCTTGCGCAAGTATATGCTCGCTGCCACACACCTTCTACCGTTGAAACTCTTATCCAGTTCTATACTCGCCCTCTAGTCATAGTTGTAGGTATACAGATGACGTGACCAGCTCGATCTGGTTAGCTTCAGTTTGCAATCTATCGTACTGTTGGGGTCGTCTTGGGCTTTTATCTTTCCAACTCAACTAACTCATAAGATGGACTTTTTTCGATGACCACCGGCTCCTTTTACGACCGACATAAGATAAATCCAACAATCTTCCTCTCATAATATATTGGGTCCTGAGTCGGATTAATCAGGCTATAGGTCGAAGTAATAACAATTCATATATCTTATGTGTGATTGTTGGGTCTAAACTTGTTGATAACTAGATTGTGATATCAGTATTAGGTAGTCTTTGATCTCTCTCATCTCAAAAGCTGGATCAAAAGACGAAACTTTTCCTTATACTTATAAATCGACTACTAGCCATTTCACATGTAATAACTCGGATACATGCAGGGCCACCAACTTGTGTATGTACTATCTGGAGTTCGTTTAAACTTTTTTTTATACATGTAGTCACCGTTTATTGGAGCATAAAGAGCACTCTCCAAGTGTTCCCTACTGGATATCAACAGTGACATAAATAGTTCGATTTAAATCTCTCTCAAAATCTACCGTTAGCAGTTAAAAGGGATGTTCATCATTAACCGAGCATAGAGTCAGAAGTAAACCTGGATTTGTCTTTGATTTCCAGGTGACAGAGGCGGTGGATAACAATAAGCAAATAATATTTGCAGGCCATTCATCGGGCGGTCCGATCGCGATATATGCCACTGTTTGGTTCCTTGAGAATTACGTTAGACCAAAGGAGAGGCAGGCTTCCCGTCCTAGTCCTCGTCCTCCTCTCTGTTTAACATTCGCATCCCCACTTACCACCGACCGCACCTTTTGCCATGCCGTCCAGCGGGAGGGTTGGTCAAATTGCTTTGTCCACTTTGTTACGAAACTCGATATCGTCCCTAGGATTCTACTCGCTCCTCGCTCTTCCGCCACAGAGTTGCTACAAGAAATTGTATCTTTCTCCAACCCGAATCACCAACCCGCTTCAGTTGACAACTTGACTTCCTTATTTGTTAGTGTGATGAAGAGTGCATCATGTGCTGCAAACTACGCAGCTTGCGAACTGACGGGAAGCAAGCATACCTTGTTCGACACCATGTCTAGATTCATCAAGCGAAGTCCTTACAGACCGTTCGGGAAGTACGTCTTTTGCACCGAGACTGGCAGGTTGGTGGTCGTGAAGAACCCGGATGCAGTTCTTCAACTGTTGTTTTACTCCTTACAGATTAAGTCCGAAACAGAGCTTCGAGACACAGCAGTGGCAAGCTTAAAGGCACATTGGACATATAAAGATGCATTAAATAGAAGCTTGGCCACGCGCAATGTAGTTTGTTTGGAGAACCTCCGAGAATTACCTCTCAGCTCAGACGATCCTGTAGATATTAACGTCAAGACGGTTGGTGCCGCACTGGATGACCTTAACCTGGTATAGTCGATGTTTTATCTGGTCCAAGGATTTTATGTGAGAAATGAACTGTCTAGTTCCCTGATACTCTTTTTAAGTTTTGAAGAGAAGATTATTGAATAGTTCACAGATATATGATTTTGTGATTACAGTGCGCATCGGCGAGGCTGTGCCTTCGTGCCGCTGGAGAGTTGGAGAAGAAGAAACTGAATAACCTGGAAAGGATCAAAGGCAAGAAGGGCGACATAGAGAAAGCCCTCGATTCGCTAGAAAAGTACCGGGCTTCGAGCAGGGATGGCGATGTGGGGTACTACGATGCTTTCAAATTGCAAGAGGAGGAGGAAGACTTCAAGGCTAACGTAAAGAGACTTGAGCTGGCAGCTATCTGGGACGAGATTGTCGAAATGCTAAGACACGAGCAGCTCCCCGACGGATTTGAGGCAGATAAAGAATGGGTGGATCTCGGCACGCGGTTTCGCCGGCTCGTGGAGCCGATAGACATAGCCAACTACTATCGACACTCCAGGAATGATGTGGCGGGTCATTACATGGCGAAAGGAAGGCCAAGCCGGTACAAATACACTCAGAGATGGCGAGAACACGCCGAGCAGTTGCCGAAAGATTCGTGCGGCGAATCCTGCTTTTGGGCCGAGGTGGAGACGCTCAAAGTAGAAGTTGCTAAGAAACCCTGGGATGAAATTGAGAGCAAGGTCTCTGATCTGGAGAAACGCCTTGAAGATTGGTACAAAGACAAGGGGGATAAGAGTGACATGTTCTTAAGAAAGAGCACACTCGTTGTGTGGTGGCGAACTCTCGGCGAAGACCATAGGCAGAGGTCCCGCATCAAGGAATTCATGCCAAGCTGAAATTTCCGCTTACTGCTGAAAAGCTGTTAGAAAAGCCAGACCCCAGCAACTGGCTAGCATCATGCGAAGAGGGGTCATACCCCTTTTCAGTCGATCGTGTCTGTAAAACGATCGTCTGTCAATGAAATAAATTACGCTTCAAAAGACATCAGGAGTAACTTCAATGCAAACTGGCCAGAGTTCTGCATCCAAAAGACATCAGCTTCCCACGTATCAGTGTCTTCCGGCTAAGTCCACAGCACAAAATGAAGACAAAAAACATTTTTGAATTGCAAACATTAACCCTTAGCAAAGACCTGAGTGAATCCTTAGCGCAAGAAAACCCAGTTTTGCCTATTGTAAGAACAAGAAAACGCCACATCTCCCCAACCCTCAACCCACCTACTATGACCACTAGACCAACTGCCATAATAGTACCTCAACATAGTAATGAGAGTGACGAGGGTTTATCGAATCGAATAAAAAAAACGGCAGAGATAAGAAAAACGAACAATACGATTTTATCCATGTTCACTCAGAAAAGGGTTACGTCCCGCCGTCTGTATTATTAGGTTTTCTGTCGCACAGTTACAATGAACGAAAAAACAATATATATATATAGGCTCAAAACGGGCCCCACAACTAATGGACCAAATTAAATAAAAGTCTAAAATCGATATTGTCTCGGGGGTACTGCCCCCCCGGCCCGCTGACCGGTCAGCGGGATCTCCGTGTCAGGGGCACTGCCTCCGAACTTCTGTATTCCGTGCGTAGAGATTACATATTGTTGGTTCATACTTCTATTTCCCTAAACTCACGTGGGCATGCCCGATGTGAGAAATAAGGGTCCCCGAAGTATTCGCCGACTCCAACAGAGAGCGAGTATAGAATTTTTTTGCTTGAAGGACCCGTTTACGTACTTCCAGATGAAATATGAACGGCCGCCTTCGATTGATCCGTGACATCTCGAACCCTTCCATCAAAAGCGATTATGGCTCGAGGAATAACTTGTTCACGCCTGAGAAATGGGCACGTTCCTTGCGAAAATCTTAAGGCTTGGTCTTAGGGAACATAAGTCTGATGGAATAACCTGGGTTCGGGTACAATGGCGGTGGGGCTATCTCGTTTTAAACATGTATGTTCGTGATTGGCCAGGCCCTTAAAGTCCAATAGCAGAAACAAGCCATGTAGCACTGACATGAAACGCGATATGTGACACGATACAACATACTAACAAGTAATATCTAAAAAAAGAAGAAGAAGAGAATTTAGACACATTATATATATATATATATATATATATATATATATATGATAGAAAAGTATCAGCAATGAATTTCTTTCTTCTATTAGGAATTTATGATTATATATTTTTTTTGAGCTGGTTGGGTATATTAAGTTTGGGGTAGTTAGGTATGACTTAAGTATATATATTTTTAATAAATTTATATTTTGAATCCTAATTTATTGAAAAGGCTTAAAATTGATCTCGTATGTATCGAAATGACGTGTCGGGTTACAAGACTCGCTATCACTAGTGTGTCTAGAGCACTAACCACTAGAGGTAAGCATGATTGCAGGGTAGAATCTGGAACTTGGAACCTAGAACCTAGAGAACCAGACCTATGCGAATCAATCGATTTCAGACTCCAAGGTATGGAGAGTAAGTTTTAGATTTTAAAAAGTTAGAGAACATATTTTGATGGGTAAATTCCAAGTTCCATGTAGATAGAATGTGGAATCGGAATCTAGAACTTGAAACAAATTTTTTTATATTTTTTTTGGTACACGTTTTCGCGATGCGATGATGAATGTGTAATCCGAAATCGCCTTATCATTAAGACTTTTACTCTGTTAATGTTTTCTATTTTCTCGTGTGTCCAAATATGAGTTACGGTCAATAAATTTTAGCAATAAGTAATGATCATCAAACGTGATTATTGACTCCAATCCTTGGATTGAGCACTATGCTTGTCTTTCATCCGTGGACACTCCTGTAATCCAATCCAAGACAAGTCAATTATAAGTCGAATCGACATGCGCGAACCATTGCCCCGAAACACGAGATCCGGCGACTGCGATCATTTGGGCCCATGTGGCGTTGCCCCGCACCAAATCAATCAATCAAAGGGACATTTCAGTAAATTTCCACCAACTCCCACTTGGCCTAGTGTCTTCCCTCCCCTGGTCGAACCCGTCGAGCACGCGCATTTTTGCAGGGAGAGAGAGAAGCCCACATAGCGAAGTTGCGACGTTCTCGATGCTTATCGTCCTTTTTTGTCATGTGATAAAAAGAGAATCCCTTTTCTCTTTTTCCTTTTTCCTTTTTCATTTTCCTTTGATTTTTATTTAAAATCCCCCCCCCCGGTCGTCCGTGGAGATTCCTTCACACGTTCGTCAAAAGACAAAAGTGAACGCAAAAAAAAAAAAAACTCGTTTTTAACTCGAGATGTTTCCTGGCAATTTGGCGTCGACCCTACAAATGCGAATGGGTCATCTGGTCGTTGGAGACCTACATATCTTTTAGCTTTAGGTTGTATTGAATAATACACAGGTATGTGATACTTATTAACTCGGAAAACACTGGCTTTTTACATTTTTACAATTTTTTTTTTCGTTTTTCTTCGTGAAACCGTCGGATACGGGTTAACAATAGGTGATCACTTGCTCCCGCGTGACAATCCGGCCTCGGTGTCTCCCCCACATTAGGAGAAAACGTTAACAACTGCAATCAATTGCATCACGTGGCGATGATGATGTTGTGTAATCGAGTAATGAAGCTCATCCAACCTGATGCTACGCGTGTATATATCTTATTCTTGACGGGTCGATTGCGCCACCTCCCACCATTTCGTGATATGTCCGTCAAGTAAAATACGTTGCTTTTTTCATTGGAACATGGCTTTATGTAAAATCAAGCGCTTTAAAGCCGTATGAAGTGAATTATATTCGTTTCGTTGTCATTTGGTATATTAACTATTAAATGGAAAGGGAAAGGCAAACCCCAACTTTTAAAAGTTGATGATCCACCTTGATGTCTCGGCCCAACTTGTATTTACTAATTAAAAGCAAAAGAACAAGCTTGACTCGACCAACATCCAAGACAAAGTCAATAAATAATTCGAGTCGCCAATCACCGGGGTCACTCCATGTTCCCACCAATCACAGCCGCACGATGGTAAGAATCATTGGGGACCGGCCGACGTTATCGACGGTTGCGATCATGTTAGGCTTGTATTCCGTTGGCCCCGCCAAAACTATCATCGAAGGGACCATTCGTGGAAACTCCAACCAACCCCATTGGGCCTTCATCTCCCCCCTTCCCTGCCAAACCGTCAACAAAGAAACACTTTGCAGAGACAGGCTCACGTTGACGCACAGGCCATGGACGCGCATCTTGGCGTCGCGGAGCAAGTGATCAAGACAGCCTTGTCTGTAGCCATCGGAGCTCGTGCGGATGCAGGGGAGCCGCCTTTCGCCGTGGGGGAGATCGACAGTAGCCCTTCCCAGGTCATAGTGGCCTTCCCTGGATCATGGTCTCCGGACGAATGGTTCGCCGGCGACGGCGAAGCAAAGTCCTTCGGAGAGACCAAGATCGATGGCAAAAAGTTCCCTTCTCTCAGGCGCCTCGGGACTGATGCGCTCGCCGTCGTCAACGAGGCATTCGCGGCACGGTTCCTAAGGATTATGGAGGATGGCAATCAGACGTTCTGCAAGAAGGTACTATTTGAATCTCGAATGATGCTCTGTTTTCGCCGCTGTCTCGTAGTAGATATCTCAGACATCATTTGTGTGGCCATATCTAGTGTTCGCCAAGTTTCGTGCTGAAGCTAAGAAAACTCGAGTAGCGCCGATTTTCAGCTTCAAGGCGTGCCTTACCATGTCCGGTTCAATCCATATGAACTCGCACTAGAACAAAACAGATCGGAAACTAGAGCTTGCCCAAGTAATTTCTCACAGCCGCGCGCATTCTATCATTGAAACTCTCACCCAGTTCTGTACTTATCCTCAAGTCATAGAACGTGACGGAAGACTTAGGTGTTATAGATCGCGTAACAAGCACGATCTGGTTTGCTTCAATTTGCAATCTACCATTCCCGACTGTTTTGGTTCCTGGATTTGCCTTTGAATTTCAGGTGGCAAAGGCGGTGGAGGACGGTAAGCAAATAATATTTTCAGGCTATTCGTCGGGCGGTCCGATCGCGATATACGCCACTGTTTGGTTCCTTGAGAACTACGTAAGATCAAAGGAGAAGCAGACTTCCCGACCTCGTCCTCCTCTCTGTTTAACCTTCGGATCCCCGCTAACCACCGACCGCACCTTTTGCCATGCCGTCCAGCGCGAGGGTTGGTCTGATTGCTTTGTCCACTTTGTTGCGAAACTCGACATCGTTCCCCGGATCCTACTGGCTCCTCGCTCTTCCGCAGTGGAGTTGCTGCGCGAAATTCCCCTTTTCTTTGACCCGCATCGCAAAGCCGACGAAGCAAAACTGGCTTCCTTATTTGGGAATGTGATGAAGAATGCATCATGTGTTGCAAGCTACGCATCTTGTGCACTAACAGGAAGCAAACATACCTTATTTGACACCATGTCTAAATTCATCAAGCGAAGCCCTTACCAACCGTGCGGGAAGTATGTCTTTTGCACCGAGACTGGCAGGTTGGTGGTCGTGAAGAACCCGGATGCGGTTCTTCAAATGTTGTTTTACTCCTTACAGATCGAGTCCGAAACAGAGCTTGAAGACACAGCACTGGCAAGCTTAAAGGCACATCGGACATATAAAGATGCATTAGAGAGAAGCTTGGCCACGCACAATGTAGTTTGTTTGGAGAACCTCCGAGAATTACCTCTCAGCTCAGACGATCCTGTAGATATCAATGTCTGTGCCGCACTGAATGATCTTAGCCTGGTATTGTCCATACTTTATCTGGAAAATGAAATCTCTAATTCATAATCTTTTATCTATTGAGAAAAGATAATCGAATATTCACCTTATATAGTTTTGTGACTATAGAGCGCAACGGCGAGGCTGTGCCTTCGTGCTGCTGGAGAGTTGGAGAAGCAGAAAGAGGATGACAGAAACAAAATCAAAGGGAAGAAGGGCGACATAAACAAATACCTCAAAGCGTTAGAAGAGTATCGGAACACTTGCGGGAACGATGGCGTGGGATATTATGATGCTTTCAAGTTGCACAAGAAAGAAGAAGACTTCAAGGCCAACGTAAATAGACTTGAACTGGCAGCTCTGTGGGACGAGATCATTGAAATGATAAAACAGGAGCAGCTCCCCGATAACTTCGAGGCAGAGAAAGAATGGGTGGACCTCGGCACGCAGTTTCGCCGGCTTGCGGAGCCAATAGACATAGCCAACTACTATCGGCACATGAAGAACGAAGACGCTGGAGGCGCTTACATGACCAAAGGAAGGCCGAGGCGGTACCACTATCCGCAAAGATGGCGAGAACAAGCCGAGCAGTTGGATAGAGATTCAAGCGGCGAATCCTGCTTTTGGGCTGAGGTGGAGGAGCTCAACATTGCGAGAGCCAACAAGGACACAAAAAAGAAAGAAATAGATAACAGGGTTTCGATTTTGGAGAAGAACCTGAGAAAATGGTATGATAAAAAGGAGGTGGAGAAGGATGTCTTCTTAAAAGAGAGCACACTGGTTAAGTGGTGGCATACTCTCCCTCACGACCAGAAGGCAAAATCCTGCATCAAAGAACTCATTCCAAGTTGAAAATCTCTTGCTGCAAATTTGTTTGAAAAGCCATACCCAGCAACTGGCTGGCATCATCTGAAGAGGAGTCCTTCCCGTTTTCAGTTGATTTTCTCTGTACAATAAATGCCTTCAATAAAATAAATCACCCTTCAAATAACAGGAACCAACCTCTGAAGTCTATCTGAACTTCCAGGTTAAAAGCGCATAAGATTTCCCATATGTTTACTTGAACTTCAATTACTACCAAACTTGTGCTTTGTCATTTGCTTCCAAGCTAGAGTAATTCCTAGAGTAGAGGCAAATCTGGCCGTCAATTCTTTGCATCACTCCATCAACCTCTCAAGTGGCCGCAACACTTAAGCCAGATCGACACATTGCTGAGCAAGGAACCAAACCAATAGCTTCAGAGCACAGCTAGAATGTAGAAACCCAAAGGTCATCCCTCCCCATACAGAGATTGGATCATGAGGAAACTCCATCCAAATGAGTAAATATATTTAGAAGCGCATAATGTCACAAATGGATTCCAATAATTTTTCTTTCGCCTTTCTTAAGGGTGGCCAACCGCCATAACTGTATCTCAACATAGTAATAATAGGGCTGTAGAATTTTTCACTTGAAGAACCCGTTTTACATACTGCCAGCTGATATATTGGCCCTATAAGGAGAAACATGAACCGCCTACTTACATTTGCTCTGTGACATTTCGACCCATTCATCAGATGAAACTTTGCCTCCAGGAAAAATCTGTGTACACATCAGAATATGCAAGCTCTTTAAAAAGATCTTCAAGGGTTGATCTTACGGAACATAAGTCTGATGAAATTTTCACTAATACAGATAGCTTGGGACAATACTGTTTAAACCAAATGAATAGATACACGTTAGGCCATTATACATCCGCCCTAACCCAAATATACTAGTAACGAACAAAAAATGCCAAATTAGAGAAGAAACTAAAAAAAGAGACAGCCTCTAACTGTCAAATGACAACTATTATGTGACTTCATTGCAGAGGACTTTTTGAAGAGATATGACTTGTCTCCTAGTAAACTACACATTCATGAGTCTTGAACACCAGGCCTCCAGTGCGGTGGCAGAAGGGATGGATCACTTAAGAGGTAAGTGCTAGGTTCAATTCCGAGTGCGTATGCATCTAAATATGGTAAACGGGAGGGCTATCTTGTTTTAAACATGCTTGTGACATTGTCCGGGCGAAGGGGATAATCCAAAGTGGTTTTCTGAACGAGACGGATCCTGCCTTATCGAGAAATCTTCTAGGGAATTCTAGAATGATCTTAGGAGCGGGCGGAACTGTAATCGTATACTTCTATAATAAATCTGGGTAGATGGTAGTTAGGGAGATGTAATCTCCACCGCTAGATCAAGGGGAGATCTACGATTTATATCGTATGAGAAATTATATATAAGGGGTTCTACTCCCCCCTCATTTGTATCATCTCATCTTACGAGTAATAGAGTTTTCAGAACTTCTCTTTTTAGTTTCTCTCTCTGGAGTGTGGTGAGGTGAGCGAGTAAGGCTGACTTGGGAAGATTTTTCTAAGGTCGCACGAGTGATTGAGTTCTAATTCGATCGTCCCGAGATAAGTGGTATCAAAGCTAACGTCAAAGGCATAGCCAGATTCATGCAACGGGTGTGATGGATCTAGTATCTAACATGATTGCTGCCCAAGGTGAGAAGGCCGTGGACGAGCGTATACTGAAGAGGCCAGCAAGGCGAAGAAGAGTTGTGCTCGTTCGAGTTCGAGGGACGCAATAGGGAACTTGGAGACTCGAGTGGCAAAGATGGAGATCGCGCTCGCAGAAGTCCAAGGCATGGGTCAGGGATCTGTCCGAGAACGTCAAAGGAGACATGTCCAAGAAGGAGGTGCTTGAGGCCGAAGTGCAAGAACTGAAATCCAGTATGGGGGAGCTCCGAGACGAAATATTGGGTACTGTTGACACCTGATTTTTAATTGTTTTTTTATTTTAAAAAATTAATAGAAAATTCATAAAAATTCATAAAATTAAAAAATCAACTTTGAGGACCTTGGCCAAACCTAGGGAACCAATTTTGACCAAAAAAAATGATTTTTCGTATTTTCAGTATTTTCCGATATTTTTCTTTTCGAAAATTCATAAAAAATCAAGAAAAAATGAGAAAATTGCAAAATCAACTTTGGAAGCTTTGGCCAAGCTTAGGCAACCATTTTTTAGCAAAAAATAATTTTTCGTATTTTTTTGTATTTTTTTAATATATTTTTTAGAAATTAGGAACATATTTCATAAATAATAGCATTTGAGGCCACAAAAATACATAAAAATAGTTAATATTTTTCTTTTAAATCCCTTTTCATGTTGGCCATCGTAAATTTAAAAAATCCAATTCGGGTTCGTGTATTCCTTCACGAGCATAATCTCGAATTGGGCCTAAAAAATTTAATTTGAGTCAATTTATTTTCATTTTTCACTTTTAGGAGTTGTGACATTGTTCTCTAATATTCTAAATTTTTATCTTGGCACAATTATACCAAGAATGACCCAATTTTATAAAAAAGGCTTTAATTAAATTTTACATTATTTTCAGTAACAAGAAATGAGCTTAAATTTGACATGCGGTGAATTGTGTCAAATATTGTGAGGAGATTTGGACTTAAAGAAATATTTTTTTCAGGGATTAAATTGTAAATAATTAAAATTGAGGGACTAGAGTGCAAATACCTAACTCTTGAATGATTATTTTGCAAATAACAAAAAAAAAGTTAGTAGAGAAATTAGAATAAAGAAGGAAAGATGGAGAAGAGGAGATGGAGAAGAGAAGATGGAAAAGAATGGATGGAGAAAATAAGATAAGAATAGAGAATGGAAGATGGAGAAGAGAAGATGAAGAAGAATGGATGGAGAAAATAAGATAAGAATAGAGAAGGGAAGATGGAGATGAAGAAGAGTTAGTGGAGAGATTATAATGTGAGATAGAGATGGAGAAGGGAAGATGAAAATGAAGAAGAGTTAGTGGAGAAATTAGAATGGGAGATAGAGTTAGTGGAAAAATTAGAATAGGAGATAGATGAGTGAGTTATAAAAGGAGGAAGAAGTGAGCTTGAGAGGAGAATTTTTTTGGAGAGAAAATTTTGGATGTTTGAGAGGGTTTTAGGAGATTGAAGAAAAATTTGAGAGAAAGAAAATACCGAAAAGAGAGAGAGAATTTTGAAGATGATGAGAGTTTAAAGCTAGAGGGTTATCATCATCAATTTCTTCATCGATCAACATAAATCAAGAATTCATCCCAGATTTGAAGCTAAGTGTCCCTCTACTCTCTTTGATTTTTTAGTATAAACTAGCTCAAATTTTCTACTCTTCTCTCATTTCCCCATATTTAATTTCAGGCATGAACCAATTATATCCATCAAGCACTTCTCATAACGCCATTGAAGCTAAGTGCTTCTTTCATTGTTCTAATTTTTAATGTGAATTAAATCATATTTGCTCCATTTCTCCATATTTTTATGTCAGGTAAAAGACAACTCTAAGTCAACGGTAAATCCCATGGAGGTGTAAAATTGGCGCTGATGAGATCTTGAGTGCTCATTAAATTTTCAATTGATCCATCGATGGATTTCGGCCCGAATTGCCAAATTAGGATACCTATGAAATTAAGGTACCGAAAGGGCATTAGTTTTAATTAACTAGTGTAACCAAGTCCCCGAACTCATAATCTCTGGTTCGTAGAAGTAATTTAGTTCTCCCGCTAATTTACTTAGGTTTCTAATCAACCTACCAAAAATGATTAGTGGCGACTCCAAATTTTAAAACCATTTGAACAAAAAACCAAAGTCGCGATTTGGTAGAGCTTGGAAGAGCTCGAACTAGGTTAGTTAATTTAATCAATTAATCTGGTAATCCATTAACCTAAAAAATGAATTTTAGGTCGCGATAGCTTGGCGACTCCGCTGGGGACGTGTTCTTAATTTTTGAAAATTTAAGAACTTAGAGGACTTAGGCCAGAAAATTTCATGAAAATTTATTTGATCTGAATTCGGTGAATCCTAATCTTTAGGTGTTAAATGGTTTTGCAAATGGGAGTTATAAGGGGTGGAGTATTTGACTAACCATTTGTTTTGCAGGTTGGTGTTGGAATTGTTTGTTTAATTTCGCACATTTTTGAAGCGGTGTTTGTAAATTAATTGTTGTGCATGATTAATTATTTTAGCACTACATCACACACGTCCTGTGGCCGGACCTGGGCCACTAGTTTTAGGATGGTATTGTGATTTGGTTTTAGCGTTCGGCGTGAGATCACGTCGAAAGTTAGCCCAGATTCAATCCCGAACCTCTTTTCAAAAATGAATTTAAAAGTTAGGCCTCAGGCTTGGTAAGATTACCAAATCAGTGGTTTTAATTTTTAGCTCGAGCAGCCGAAGTGGGGGGGGCTCGGCTAATCCTGGTTACGTCGTGGGATCACGGCTAATCTTGATTATGTACGCGAGATTATCCCCTTGCCATAAGTCTTTCGCTTCAATTTGTCAGCCTTTAGAGTAGATAGGCTAAGCTTTAAACTCACGATTCATGTGCATGTCTATATGATTTGCATGGTATTTCTTTCAAGGTGAAGTAAGTTTTCTAACTTTATCTTGTATTTATTTTTAGGTCGGTCCATGTTAGGATTCAGTAAAATTTTGAATTTAATATGATGGTCATTTTTCAAAAGAAAATAAAAACTAAATTGGTATTCCATTTGAAAAAATGAACATGAAAAATTCTTAAGAAAATTTTGTTTACTAATGAAAGATTTTGTCACAGTTTTCCTTAAGGCTTCAATAAACAAAATATTTTCTTAACGAATTTATCCTTGAAATTTCATTTTGATGAAAGAAAAAAAAGATTCTTTCAGGAAATTTGCTAAATGCAAAAGATTTTATCACATCTTTTCTAATTTGTAACATCTGCAAGAAAATCCTTTTTGAAAATCATTTTTGAAGAAAATTTTCTCTAATTTCTCATAAAATGGAAAAATAAAATTAGACTAATCTAGGGGTCATGGACCGATCTCTTTTGGATCACATACTAATTATGTTCTTTGCTTTTGCAGGAAATCCTAGGTACCCCAGGCGGGAGTAAAAATTAGAAATAACCTTCAAAAATACAAGAGGACGGGAAATTGCTGACCCCTTAACCCTGGGAGCCTATGAAGAGGCCAATTCTTCCAGAGTCGAAAATATGTCCATTATTGAGCACGTACATGCTATGTATTTTGATGTGGTAGTGAATGTATTTGGGTTAAACATGAGGGCATTTTTAATGTATTAGAGGGATTCTTGTATTTTTCTTGAAAAGGCGCAGATTATCAAAATCCATGAAGCAATGATCTTAACCCGACCTCGCGACGCCTTTCTGATTAAATTAAGCAAAGGCTTGCCTCTTATCTTTCTCGAATACAAATCATGTGGTGGATTTTGGAGGCCCAGTACTTTATTATCGAAGTGTGACCCACAGGCATTTCTCCCGAGGCTACAGGCAATTGACACAACAATAAGTGGACGCCAAAAGAGATAAAGCGTGAAAAGAAGTGGGACACGCAACGGATGGCCAGGTTTATTTATTGGCACACTAATCGAGTGGTCAGAACGGTAATAATGACCAGTTGTGGGTTTTACTGTGATCGGTGGGGGCCGCCGCCGAATCCTTTTTCCATATCATCATCAGAGAGGAGTGATGGCGTCTTGCCTTTGTCCGTTAGGTTGTGTATTATCATTTTTACAGCCATCATTTGTCAAGATAAGACAAGATTGAGGCAATCCTACCAGCTGAGGTAGAGATACACTTCCTACGTATTCCTTCGGAGGTACAATTGATAGAAGCAGATTGAATCTAATAAAGAGGGATGATCTCGTCCCACAAAAGTTGTTGCCAACAGTCCCTATTTCAGGAACTAAGTTTGCTCTAGACTATGGTGACCTATATATCTTAAAGACAGTACTCTCAAGAGGTGCTCTGGTCCTAACTGAAGTGGGTGCGAGGAGTGCCTTAAATCATTCAATTATGTTATATGAGAGAAGAAATGACAAGAAGAGTAAAACACAAACATGAGAAACTTTCTCTTCATTCCATTCGTCAACAGGTTTTACAATAGCTCAGTGAGGAGGAAAGGTAAAGCCAAACTGGGCCTTGATAACCATTACGTAAGAGCTCAATTGACTCTGCAAACAGTTGATGCTCTGGGTGCACCGGGCGCTCTCGGGATTAAGTTCCGTGAGCCTAAAGAAGAGGCGATCGCACTTCTCTTTAGCCTGGGCCATATTGGCCTCATAATGCTCGACGGCAAACTCTAGGTCCGGAATCGCCGCCCTCTCGAAAGCAATGTCTACCGTAATGTCATCAAGTCTCTCATGCAGCCAACCACATTTGCACCTCATCACAATATTGTCCGGCTCCTGTTCGGCGTAAGTTCGGACCAAGGCCAGATGGTCCACCAACTTTCCCCTCTCACGAACCAGCCACGAAAGCTGATCATTAGTAAACTTGAAGGTCTTCTTGTGATTATTAGCCACAAATGTGACTGTTTCCAGACGCTCGTGCCGGTCTTGGTAACGAGCTTTCACGACGGCAGTCACAAGGACCGTCTCATAAGCGCGGTTATAGGCAGCCAGAAAATTGATGAAGAGGGTCGAGAAGTTCCGATACTCCTTCCCCAGTTGGGTACCCTCAACAGAAGCAGCGTCCACGGTCCTGAATAAACCGAGGATTTCAGCCTCAACGGTAGAGTTTTGGGCTATATGAGCGTAACCTCTACAAAGAAGATTGTAGAGTCTCTCCCACCCAGCCAGGACTTCGGCGGAGAAGGTATGGTTAGGAGAATTGGCCATTTTTGAAAGCAGAATACAAGGGGGAGAGAGGTGAGGCAGATGAGCGGAATGCGAAGATGGTAATCTGCTTTGAAGTAAATATTGATTTCATAGTGATGGTATCAACTAGTCAAAATTTCTCTTATCTACCATTCTCTATTGGCACCACCCTCGTTGGCTTGAATTCCCATCAGATGGCGACCTCGAGCCAAGCAAGTCCGAAATCTCCACAGAAAGTTTGACGAGACACTGCCACTTTGAAAAAGAAGATGGAAAGACGAGCTGAGTGGAAGACACGGCAAACCTTAGCGAAAAGAAGATAATGCTTGTCTTCATTTGTGAACGGGGAAAAGACCTCACATGCAACGCCGATGCTTGAGATAGGTGGAAGAAATAACGACAGGAGCCCTACCACTATGAAAAAGATGAAAGAAAACAAACCGTGCAGAAGACACGGCAAAATGTTAAGAAAGACAGGAATCTTGGAGGGAGCGATACGATTTATGAACCTACGCCTAAGTTTTAAAAAGAGGCATTCTCCTGAAACATTCATCCGTGCTCAGAAAAAGTTTCGAAAGCATACCCGGTCGCTTAGAAGAATTCAGAGTGAGTGAGAATACAAGAGAAGATAGCATATCTTGAGAAATCATCAACCAAATCGAAGATGTCTCAACCCAATACTCCCGAGAGCCATCGTTGCCTACTGAATATGGGAGAGGAAGAGTTCGAAGCCATGTTTGGGATCGAGCCCATAGAGCCTGGCCCTTCCGCCAACGACGTCCAAGATCTCAGTAAAGATAAGGACAACGACGGTAAGGGTCAAAAAAAGCGTTACCGTCGCCATACTAAAGAGCAAGTACAAAGGCTTGAGAATTTCTTCAGAACATGCCCTATGCTAGACGGCAAACAGAAAATGGAACTGAGTCAAGAGCTAGGATTTGAACCTTCGCAAATCAAGTTCTGGTTTCAAAATAGGCGAACCCGAATGAAGACTCGTCATGAGCACAACGAAGCCGAATTTCTAAGAGTTGAAAATGAAAACCTCAGAGCGGAAAACAAGATGTATAAAGAGGCTTTTGACTCCGCCACCTGCCCCAACTGCAACAACCTCCTCCTCACCTTCGATGAAATGCATGATCTGAGGATCGAAAATGCATGTTTAAGAGGTGAGTTAGACCAGTTTATAACAGGATCGAGTTCTATTGGAAGAGGGTACAAAAGGACCAATGCTACTGGATCATCATCAATAACTCCCGAGGAAGAAGGGACAGATCACCACCAAGCGGACATTGACGATGAACTTTTCGCCATAATCAACCAGTTTGATATCAGTAAAGTATCGAGGCTGTGATGTACATGCTCAGCCAGTGACCACCAGACCTTCAACATGGTCGACGCGTACCTAGTCCGGAATGAAGCCAGCTGATTATGGAAAAGCCTGCAGATGGGGAAGAAAAATCAATCCTGAATGGATGAATATGCTTTATCTTGAACGGGATGTTGTCTTCTTTTATGAATGTCTAGAATTGGCGTGAAAGCAAGAAGTAATCATTTCCCTTTCCCCAATTAAATGCTCGAGTCTGCCACCACACCAAACTCATAGTGAATTTATTGCGAGTAAAAAGCCGCGCGAACTAGAAGGGTAAAGCAGTATCGTTTCAATTTACCCTCAATTGTCCCGATTCTAAATTAGATCCCTTTTATTTACAGGAATTTGCAAATTGATCTGAAAATATAGTCGTACCTAAAAATGAAATTCCCCGATTAAACAAAACTTTGGGCAAATAGATTCGTGGATATCGCCACAGAATGGACGGCTTCAAATGAGAAATATGTGGACGAAAGACCCAAACAATCTCAAAGAAGGGTAATTCTGTATCGTTCTAATTTGCTCATACTCATCTCGAGTTCTGAATTATTTTATTTCATTTTTAACAGGGTTTGTAAACCGCCCTGAAAAATACAGTGACCTGGAATTACCCAGTACAATACAACAACACCGTGTCATCTCAAGGATTGACTCTTAAAAGGAACCTCCATGAGCGCCTGCGGTCTTGTGGACCAGATGGCATGGAGAATGACAGTGGTCCGAGACGTCCCGAGTTCGATCCTCGAGGATGGAAATATTGTAAGTATTGTAAATAAATAAAATAACTTTTTCTCGCATTTCTTTTTGCAGAAAGAAAGAGGAATACTCGACGAGCAATACCAAGGTCAGTATTTTGTCACGATCTTGGCCCTAATGGTGAAGTGGCCCACGAAAGTTGAAGGAAGCTCAACCCAGCGAACCTGATAAGGGGATCGTACGAGGCATTCAAAATGAAGGGTAAACCAATATCGTATCTAATTCATCATTTCTAATACTGACTAACACGTCTTCTCCTCCATTGTTTGACAGGAAACGTCTAACTTGACATACTCACGGAGAAAATCCCGAGTGGTGAAACTGGTAAAGGAGTTGCGCGAAGCACTCAAGGGTAACTCAGTATCATGTCCAACTCATCATTTCTGATACTGGCTAACATATCTCCTTTCTTTTTACAGGAAATGTTAAACTAACATCTGATACGTTAAAGAAAACAGCCCCAAGGGGCCAAGTTATAATCGCCTGATGCGATCTGTTTGATGAAATAGGGGAAATCAATGGCGAACCCTGAATCGAAAAGAGGCAAAACCAGAAACAAGCTACTCCTCGACTCGGGGAATAGGCCTCCAACGTGTTTGATCCGCCCACACAGCCAAGGGCAATTTCCATACTTATACATTGTATTGCCATATTTGCATGATGTTTACACATTCCATGATTTATGCATGACTGTTCTGCATGTTCAATTTGTCAATTTTGACCGGGGGTGTAAATTGTACACGATGCATCGAATGTACAGAATGGGGTATTTAATCCACAGTGAGTTGAGCGGTAGATAGATTCCGCATTCTCCAAGACAATGGGTTTTCTCGCAAAAGGTACGATAGTCGGAGTGAAGGAGGTATTCATTCTCCATTCCAAATACTTCAGGCAACCATTGACAACCCATTTGAACGGTGATTTCATTTCATAACTCTGTCAAGAACCACCCTACACTGGGGCAAAACAGAGGTAATTCCAACAATATCGGGAGATAAATGGTTATAAATTCCCTTGCTTGGACTAACATCAATCTTCGAGTGTTTCTTTGCATGATACTCGAATTTTAATTCAAGTGCTTTAGGATGACGAAGAGCATTTATTTTCTCTATCCTACACACTCATCCTTTGCATAACCCAATTGAGCCTACAAATTCATTTCTCAAACCCATGTTGGTGATCCTTGCTCATTTCAAGGTAACGACGACACCTTCCCCCCAAGGAGCAGAATTGAAGGAATTGGGCCAATAGAGAATTCTCGAATTAGCCTATTTCATATGCTAGACTTTCATGTAATGTCTAGTATCATTTGTTGAAAATCATCTTGTTGCTAAAATTCAAAATCACAAGATTGTTAAACAAAAGAAAAAGAAAAACAAGTGTAGCCTAAAGAAAATGGGCCTACTTCCAAACAAAAGGGAGTCGGGAGTAAGAAAAGCAAAGGCTACACCAAAGAATCTCGGGTAGAAAGAGCAAACTGCCTATCAAAAGTAAGGCCAATGCCCATATATCTCTAATGAACTTCTGACTTCGAACATACATTTTGAGAATTCCCGAAAAATGATCCCCAAAAAAGTCAGTTTGCAAAGTGTAAAAGAACTACCACCCCTCAGCCAATGATGGTATTTATTGAAGACAAATTCATGAAGGTCAAAGATTGGTGACAAGACTGCAATGATCACCAACACCAAGCCCTTCTCATATATTTTTCTAAGCCAAACGAGCCCTTCGTTTCTCAGACCCAAATCATGATCTACGTTACGACCTTTGAAGGTCTCTTTTGATTAGAGCACTTGAATTAATGTAAGAGTTGAATGACTTTAAGCATCACTCGAAGAAGTTCGAGCAATATTATTTCTCTCTCATTTTGCAGGGTTCTTGACTTGTAAACCCGGAGCAGATAATGAAGACCTTTTTATCAATGGCCTTGACTCGAAATGAGTCCCCTTTGATAAGCCTTTGACCCAGGCTACATTACGGTCCTAATCAAGACCTCCAGATCGGCTTGATCGTATCAATTGCGAGATTACTCAGACCCTCGCTGAATGCGATGACGGTAAGGTTGAGTGATTTCTTTTCAAATCCTGCAATCAGGATAAACAAGCCTTTCCCGAGAGTAAGAGAAAGTCCTTTCGGACTGAAGTCCCCATTCAAGTTACATCCGAGGTATTCATGACATGATAACCTCCCTAGACAGAATTGGAAATGCAAACTCGAAAGAATAGTCATGCATAATCCACATTATGAGCATACACATACGGTTTTAATCATTGCAAACTCAACTGAATGGTTTTGCATGAACCGATGAACTCATTGATAAAAATGCTTGCACATGTTACCTCTGACACTGTCTGACAGGTAGTACATTCTGATAGTCGAGTTACCCTCTAAGGTCTCGAAATTCATCCAGAGGCTATTGAACAAATAAGCCCTGTTGGCTAATGCTCGCTAAGCATTTTCAGGTGAGTATATCTTCAGCCTGAAACTTTCAATTCTGATGATTGTCTGGGTGCTCAAATCCATTGCAGCACATAAGGTCATTCAGTGAGCAAGCAGACATGATACAATCAGTCTATCTATGCCTCGATCATTAACTCAGAAGATCCAGGTAAGTCTTCTGAACCCTTGCGACTCATGATCAACGTGCTCTCATGAAGTCTTCATCAACTCACGATTGATATAATCTCATGTTCTCAAGCTTTATCAAATCATGATTGACTAACTCTCGTGTTCTTGATCTTTGCATCATCGGTTTATTCCTAAAGTGATGGGACAACAAAAATTGGGTTTGAGCTTCTGCAGGATTCCTAGTTTCCTCAGATCCCAGAATGGCACCCTTCATGGTAAGTGAAATTGGGTTTGAGCGTCTGCAGGATTCCTGGTCTCCCCAGATCCCATATTGGCACCCGAAAATCATTTTCTCAATCAATACCTCTTCGGTCTACCCAAAAGGTGACATTTAGGGTATACTATCTCTAGAGCCCTTCCATTGGAGACCCCAACACGGAATGGTCCATTTTCAAAAGTCCTTTTTGTAGGCACCTAAAGTCTTTCCTACATGCACCCAAAGTCCTTCTTACAGGCAACACAAGAGTCCTTCTTACAGGCACCAAAGTCCTTCTTACAGACAACCAAAAGTCCTTCCTATAGGCACCAAAATCCTTCCTACATGCATAAAAAATCCTTCCTACATGCACCCAAAGTCCTTTTTACAGGCAACACAAAAGTCCTTCTTACAGGCAACCTAGAGTCCTTCTTACAGGCAACCCAAAGTCCTTCTTACAGGCACCAAAGTCCTTCCTACAGGCATTAAAAGTCCATCTTACAGGCACTCAAAGTCCTTCTTACAGGCAACATAAAAGCCCTTCTTACAGGCACCAAAGTCCTTCTTACAGGCACACAAAGTCCTTCTTACAGGCAACCAAAGTCCTTCTTACAGGCACCAAAGTCCTTCTTACAGGCATCAAAAGTCCATCTTACAGGCACCCAAAGTCCTTCTTACAGGCAACACAAAAGTCCTTCTTACAGGCACCAAAGTCCTTTTTACAGGCAACCCAAAATCCTTCATACAGGCACACAAAGTCCTTCTTATAAGCAACCCAAAGTCCTTCTTACAGGCAACACAAAAGTCCTTCTTACAGGCACCAAAGTCCTTCTTACAGGCAACCCAAAGTCCTTACAGGCATCAAAAGTCCATCTTACAGGCACCAAAGTCCTTCTTACAGGCAACACAAAAATCCTTCATACAGGCACACAAAGTCCTTCTTACAGGCAACCAAAGTCATTCTTACAGGCGACCCAAAGTCCTTCTTACGGGCACTAAAGTCCTTCTTACAGGCACCCAAAGTCCTTCTTACAGGCACTAAAGTCCTTCTTACAAGCAATCCAAAGTCCTTCCTATAGGCGCCAAAGTCCTTTTTACAGGCACCCAAAGTCCTTCCTATAGGCACCCAAAAGTCCTTCTTACAGGCACACAAAAGTCTTTTCTACAGGCACAAAGTCCTTCTTACAGGCATTTTCATGGGGCGACCCACCATATGAGTCAAATCTTAATCACTAGAATCCTTTCATTAGGAACTCTGCTATGGGGAGACCTACCATACGAGTCAAATTTCAATCAAATTTTAATCAGTAGAATCCTTTCATTAGGAATGTACCATGGATTGACCTACCATATGGGTCCAAGTTCAATCACCCTGAGGTTTTCTTGCAACGAATCCTTAGGTTCCCAGAGCATGCGTCTTAGGCAACCGTCATGCAACAAGCAGGTAAGTACCAGGTAAACTCTCCTCTTTGCCTCTCCCTCACTACATGAAAGCCTCCTCAAACTGGGTCTGGATCAGAGCTTACACCGAGGGTATTGGAGATCAAATGTCACGACTCTTTTTATTTGCTTGTGTTGAGTAGATTAGGATTCAGGTGTCACCTCGTCTTTGAAATGAACCTCTACCGAGCTTCCTTTCAAAGAGGGGCAGCTGTTGACACCTGATTTTTAATTATTTTTTTATTTTCAAAAATTAATAGAAAATTCATAAAAATTCATAAAATTAAAAAATCAACTTTGACGACCTTGGCCAAACCTAGGGAACCAATTTTGACCAAAAAATGATTTTTCGTATTTTCAATATTTTCTGATATTTTTATTTTCGAAAATTCATAAAACAAATCAAGAAAAAATGAGAAAATTGCAAAATCAACTTTGGAAGCTTTGACCAAGCTTAGGCAACCATTTTTTAGCAAAAAATAATTTTTCGTATTTTTTTGTATTTTTTTAATATATTTTTTAGAAATTAGGAACATATTTCATAAATAATAGCATTTGAGGCCACAAAAATACATAAAAATAGTCAATATTTTTCTTTTAAATCCCTTTTCATGTTGGCTATCGTAAATTTAAAAAATCCAATTTGGGTTCGTGTATTCTTTCACGAGCATAATCTCGAATTGGGCCTAAAAAATTTAATTTGAGTCAATTTATTTGCATTTTTCACTTTTAGGAGTTGTGACATTGTTTTCTAATATTCTAAATTTTTATCTTGGCACAATTATACCCAGAATGACCCAATTTTATAAAAAAAAAGGATTTAATTGAATTTTACATTATTTTCAGTAACAAGAAATGAGCTTAAATTTGACATGGGGTGAATTGTGTCAAATATTGTGAGGAGATTTGGACTTAAAGAAATATTTTTTTTCAAGGACTAAATTGTAAATAATTAAAATTGAGGGACTATAGTGCAAATACCTAACTCTTGAAGGATTATTTTGCAAATAACAAAAAGAAGAGTTAGTAGAGAATTTAAAATAAAGAAGGAAAGATGGAGAAGATGAGATAGAGAAGAGAAGATGGAGAAGAATGGATGGAGAAAATAAGATAAGAATAGAGAATGGAAGATGGAGAAGAGAAGATAAAGAAGAATGGATGGAGAAAATAAGATAAGAATAGAGAAGGGAAGATGGAGATGAAGAAGAGTTAGTAGAGAAATTAGAATGCGAGTCCTTAGCTCGATCAAATCCAAGAAGGCTGGAAAGTCCAAGGGGATGATGTTCGTAGAAGTGAAGATCGGGAATACCACGATAAGCACATTGATGGATACGGTGGCATCCGATCTCTTCATCTTCGAGGAAGCCGCAAAGAAACTCGACCTCCAGGTTGAGAAGAGGACGTGCTAGCTGAAGACCGTCAACTCCAAGCAAGTACCTATATATGGGGTGGCTAGAGGCATGGAGATCCGCATCGGTCAATGGACCAGTAAAGAAGACCTCAAGGTATTTGGATAACTATGATATTGTCATGGGGTTGGGATTCATTAACAGGATCGATGCTATGTTGGTCCCATTTGCCGACTGCATTTGTGTACTAGATGAACGGAATCAATGCGTGGTTCCAATTCAGAGGAAGTCGGGAGGTAATCATAAGATTATCTCGACCATGCAACTCTCGAAAGGGGTTAAGAAGGGCAATGAGGCTTTATTAGCCGTCCTAAAGGAGGTAGATCCCAACGACGGGATTGACGATATATTGGAGGAAATGACTCAAGTCCTTGAATCATTCAAGGATGTGATGCCTCCGGAACTACCAAAGAAGCTGCTGCCTAGGAGGGAGGTGGATCATCAGATCGAACTCGTACCGGATGCTCGACCGCCCGCTATCGCACCATATAGGATGGCGCTTCCAGAGCTTGAAGAACTAAGGAAACAATTGAAGGGTTTGCTCGACTCCGGATACATCCATCCATCGAAGGCTCCGTTTGGTGCGCCGGTCCTACTCTAAAAGAAATACGATGGATCGCTGCGCATATGTATCGACTACCAGGCGTTGAACAAGCTGATGATAAAGAACAAATATCCGATCCCTCTCATTGCGAATCTATTCAACCAACTTGGCGGAGCGAGGTGGTTCACCAAGCTGGATCTTCGATCGGGCTATTATCAAGTACGGATCGCGAAGGGAGACGAGCCAAAGACTGCTTGTGTTATGAGATATGGCTCGTACGAGTTCCTGGTCATGCCCTTCGACTTGACAAATGCACCGGCAATGCTCTGCACGCTAATGAATGAGGTACTCCAACCCTTTCTTCGTCAATTCGTGTTGGTGTACCTAGACGATAATGTCATATACAGCCGAACGCTTGAGGATCATATTGAGCATATCAAGTAGATTTTCAAGTTCTGAGGGACCATGAGCTATACGTAAAGCGTGAGAAGTGTATTTTTGCTCAGCGGGAAGTGCCATTTCTAGGGCACATCGTGGGAGAGGGATGAGTCCGCGTGAACCTGGCCAAAATCGAGTTGATCATAGGATGGGACCGCCAATGAAGGTAACCAAACTTCGCTCATTTCTCGGCCTCACTAACTACTATCGACGTTTCATCAAGGGCTATTCTAGCATTATCGTTCTACTCACAGACATGCTAAGGAAGGATAAGCTGTGGGATTGGACGGAGCACTATCAAGAGGCGTTCAAGAGGCTAAAGAAGGCCATGACAGAGGAGCCGGTCTTAGCACAACCCGATTGCTCGAAGTTATACGAGGTAGAAATTGTTACCTCTGATTTTGCTATTAGAGGTGTTATTATGTAGGAGGGACATCCCGTGACTTACGAGGCATGAAAGCTGAACGAAACCGAGCGGAGATATACCGTTCAGGAGAAGGAGATGACGGCCATTGTGCATTCATTGCCTACGACCTACCATCATTATCTGATGGAATTAAAGTTCGTCGTGAGGATAAGCAACGTTGCAATGAGCTACTTCCAGACTCGAAAGAAGTTAGGCCCAAACAAGCTCGTTGGCAGGATTTCTTGGTGGAATTCAACTATGTGCTCGAGTATAAGCCCGGAAAGGCCAACGCGGTGGCCAACGCACTAAGTCGAAGAGTAGAACTAGCATCCATGAGTCGGCCAGACTATCTCCTAGTCGAAAGGATCAAGGAGGGGCTAAAGCACTATCGAGCGATATAGGCTCTCTTGCATTAAGCAAAGGAGGGAAAGACTCAAAGATTCTAGTGCGAGGACGACCTTCTATATGCTAAGGGGCGATGACTATATGTCCCGCTCTATGGGAACCTGAGGAGGGAAGTTCTTCGAGAGTATCACAACTCCAAATAGGTTGGTCATCCCGGAGCCCACCACATATTGGCACTGGTGAAGAAGCATCACTTCTAGCTACACTTGCATGACAATATGGAAGCATATGTTCGGACTTGCCTGGTATGCCAATAAGACAAGCTGGAGTAAAAGTCACTTGCCGATTTGCTGGAGCCATTGTCTGTTCCAGAGCATCCACGAGAGAGCGTCTCTATGGACTTTATCGTGGGATTGCCCAAGTCCGAAGGGTATCGAACGTTGATGGTTGTAGTGGATCGTTTCTCTTAGTACGCTACGTTTGTACCAGCCACTGACAACGGCCCAGTCAAGGAAGCGGCAAGGTCATTTCTAAAGCATGTAGTGAAGCACTGGGGTATACTACGAACGATCGTGAGCGATCGCGACCCTCGGTTCATTGGGAGATTTTGGACCGAGTTATTTAAGCTACTCGGGACGAACCTGAACTTCTCAATAAGTCTTCATCTGCAAACAGACGGCCGAACCGAATGGGTGAATGCTTTGTTGGAGATATATTTAAGGCATTACGTGAGCGCGACACAGCGAGATTGGGCGAAGTTGATCGACGTAGCCCAATTCTCCTACAACTTACAGTGTAGTGAATCAATTAAAAGGAGTCTGTTCTAGATAGTCACGGGACAACAATCGCTCACACCAATCGCTATTGTGCCGGGCCACAAGGGGAGTAGCCTAGTCGCACATATCTCTATGAAGCGTCCAAGCGAACGAAGAAATGGGCGAATCAGAAGTAAAGGCATGTGGAGTTTCAGGTTGGAGATCAAGTGTTATGTAAACTGCCGCTATGATACAAGGGCATTCACAAGGCACTACTCCGACGATACGAGGGGCCATTCCGTATCACGCAACGGATTGGCAATGCATCATACAAGTTGGAGCTCCTAGGAAAATTGAAGATTCATCCGGTATTCCATGTAAGTATGCTCAAGCTATTTCATTTGGATGAAGGGGATCTGAATTGGGAAAAATCACAACAGGCACTTATTGGGGCGGAGACTTCCTATGACTGAGACCTCGATTGCATCATGGCGGACCGCGTCATATGGAAGAGGTATTGCGCGCCCAAGAAGGAGTATTTGATCCAGTGGAAGAGCTCTCCGAGAGTGAAGCTACATGGAAACTTGCCTAGTCACTATGGCAGTTTTAGAAGCAAGTCGAGGTATATCTTGCTGAGAGTGCGACGAGAACGTCGCCAAAATAGATGGGGAAGAATGACACAGTTCAAGCGAAGGGGATAATCCAAAGAGGTTTTCTGAACGAGACGGATCGTGCCTTATCGAGGAATCTCCTAGGAAATTCTAGAATGCTCCTAGGTGAGGGCGAAATTGTAATTGTATACTTCTGTAATAAATTTGGATAAATAGTAGTTAGGGAGATCTAATCTCTACCGTTAGATTAAGGTGAGATCTACGATTTATATCGTACGAAAAATTATATATGAGGGGCTTTCCTCCCCCTCATTTATATCATCTCATTTCACGAGTAATAAAGTTTTCAGAGCTTCTCTCTCTAGTTTTTTTCTCTGAAGTGTGGTGAGGTGAACGAGTAAGGCTGAATTGGGAAGGTTTTTCCTAAGGCCGCACGAGCAATTGAGTTCTGATTCAATCGACCAGTGACACTTGTATGTTCATAACTGGTCAGGCTCTTAATGTATAGTAGTAGTAATAACAACGATACCAAGCCTTGTCTCACCTCTTTATGCAATGACACTCTGTTTTTTGTCCATTAATGGAAAGAAAGTGGCTATTAATTAGATGCAACTCTGTCTAGCCAGCATATTACATAATTACTAGCACTCAAAATGCGATATCAGCAATGGAATGGCAAAAAGACCATTCGACACCAAATGTCCCACCTTGAAAAGGCAATGCAACTAATCATAATCAAGAGAGCAAAGAGTTACATGATACCATCACAAACCATTACAAGAATTCTATCTCAAAATCGACATTTGTAACCACATGCAATCTATTGAGAAAAACGCTTAATTCATTTTGAGGTTGACAAAATAATCTATAATATCTAATGTATGAGTTAATGCATTCAAATACTTATTTTGCAAATGGTTCTTATGTGTATTCGGTTATTAAGGAATAGTTACACATGATTTGATGCGGTAGACAAGGCTCAGGTGTTGTATTAAGGAGCTTAGACGCTGTCATAAAGCTCGGGCTTTAAGGGAGTATTCTCAGATGCAACGATTAGATTATAATAAGATATTTTCAAGATAATATATATGAGATATTATATTATCACAAAGACTAGCAAATCAAGCTGGGTAAAACATTTATCAAGGATGTGGATTAAGAAAGAAGAGGATGACTTATCAAACGAAGCACTCTATCTTTAGAAACCTTGATTGTATGGGTAATTTGATAAAAATATGAGATTCTAATTTTGGTAATTTCAACATCTACAAAATCATTTGTATACAATCTCATCTAAACGAGAAGTTTGGATAGTGATCCTCTAAAGATCTTGCAATGACTACTTTGAAGGTGAAGGAGTATAAAGGAGATTTCAATACCGAAGAGAAAAACAGAGTACAGAGTTTATAATCCCAAAGTTCAAGAAAAGCTCCATTATCCTTCATATATTCTTGATCCAAACACTATAATATTTGGAGGTCTATATCTAAGTGAATGAATATGAGACAAAGAGTCTAGTAACTTGAGAATCATTATCAAATTGTAACCTTTGAGTTATTCACTAATAGAATCTAGTTGATTGACTGTCAACGTGAAGAAGTAGATGTAGGCTTGAACAAAATCGAACCACTATGAACTCTTTGTGCAACTTTCCTATCACTTGAACTCTTTGCTTTTATATTTGATAGTTGAATTGTGCTCAAACAAACTCTAAATGTATCTTAGAACTTGCTTTTGATCATATTCAGATTTAAACTCTGAGCTTATTTCTATTAATTGTGCAATTTTTTCTAAACAATTTTTAAAACACATATTCAACCCCCTCTAGGTGGTAACGCTAGTTTCAACAATTGGTATCGGAGCCTAGTACTCTTTATTTGTGAAATGTTATTACTTATAAGCTAATGATCTTCATGGCTAGCAATTTTGTCCCAACCTTTATTGAAGGAGGAAGTAACACCAGACCTCCACACTTTGATGGAAAGGAGTATAGTGACTAGCAAAATAAATCCAAGGCATTTCTCAAATGTCAAGATCTACAAATTTGGAAGGTTGTACAAAGAGGAATTGATCCCACTACAAATACATTAGGTGATGCAACTTCCATGATTGAAGGACTCCATTTATAGAAATTGAAAATTGAGTTGTATGGGCGACTGAATATGGGGAATTCAGATTCAACACCAACGGTTATCAATCTCCCTAAATACAGTCTCGTCAATGGCATCCAATCAACAATTGTAGATCAATCCTTTGAGACCTGCCCAATAGCTAGTTTGGAGGTAAGGGAGTATAAAAGGAGGTTAATGGTGCTATTATTGGATTGAGATCCGAACCAACAATTCCAAAGTGCTAGAGTACTTTAGTTTCTACATACTTGTCTATGTGAACTTTATATTACAATCTTTGAGAGGCTTTGTAAAAGTGTATCACTTGTAAACCCTCATTGATTTATCTAGTAGAATCTAGCCTATCGACTATCAACGTGGGAGAGTGGACATAGGTTTGATATAAGTCAAACCACTATGATCATTATGTGTAATTTTCTCTATTATTAATATCTTCATACTATATTTGATAGAATATTGCATTCTCGTGTTTAGAATTAAATACTGCAAATGTTTAGATTCTGACTCTACGTATAATTTGACTTAATTCTTTTAATTCCGCAATTTCTGGTCAAATTTGTTTAAAATCACCTATTCACCCCCTTACCTCTAGGCGATATTTCTATATACAATAATAGTCACTCGCAAACTTATTACCACTCCTTCATTTAACTAGTGTTTGCGCCTAACCAAACTTCTCCTATAAAAACTAAGCAAATAAAAATTGACAATACATAACTAAGTAAAACAACTTGTAAGTGCTCACAATCAATGAATTCTAACATTCTATTTTAAACCATAGATTGCAGCAACCCTCTTGTTCCATACAAAATTTGCAGCAAATCAAAAATACAATTATAGTTACAAATTATGCAATACGAGTATATATTTCACTAATCTTCAACTATGGTAAACTGAGAAACTTCTTCTCATCACTTACTTTATATTTGACCATAAAATATGCTACATAAGATAATAACACCAAAAATAAATCTCAAGAACCCATTCTTTCAAATTTCATTATTAAAACTTCCTTCTTCAAATGGTTGGCCAAAGAAGCTAAACCCTTCATTTTAGTTTGCATTGATTTGTCATCCTCCAACTCGTCCATTAATGTAGGTATAGGTAGAGGTTGATGTTGTCCTTCAAGTAGTTCCAATATCACCGCTCTTGCTCGACTGAAGAGTTTCGCATCGACCCATTTAAAATATTTGCACTTCAAGCGTTATCTATACTAGCAGCATCCACAGAATAGTCTCTCGGGATTCAATCGAGTCCAAGATGTTCTTCTTGGATTCAGCAACCCATAATAATAGTAATACTTAGCTTCTTCTTCATTTCTTGGGAACAAATTTGAGCTACTACTGAAGCTGTTGCCCTTCATTTATGAGTTCGACTTTTTAATTTTGGGGGGCAAGCCAAAATAGGGTGTTGATTTTGGGTTCAATAGTTAACTAGGGTTTCAAATTGATGCTTCTCTATGAATTGAACAATGTAGGGTTCTTATTTGGGGGAATCCAATAAACGATGTCGTTTATGCTTTGGAAGTTGACTAGATCCTTCGGCGAGCAATGTAGATTAAGTTATCAATAAAAAGTGAGGATAAGCACACCGAAAGTGCCAAAAGTTATATGCGGCGCTCCCTTTAGTGCTAAAAGTGTCCGCCGAGTCACTTAAATATCAATTAAAAAAAAGCAATCACTTGAGTGTTGATTCCGATCCGATTGGTCAAAAATCCAACTTGTCATTTTTTCATTAATATTTGAAGTCGATGTGGCTTGACGAAGGTCCAATTAGGAAAAAAAATACGGAAGTTCAAAAAGGTACTACAAATATAAAATTTAATTAAACTAAAATTATAAAAAAAATTAATTAGACTTTTTTGAAAAGAGAGAAAGAAAGAGAGTTTGCCCTCACCGTGTGCAACCCGCCACCCTCTGCCAACCCCTCTCTCTTCAAATTTATTTTAATTTACTTTGATTTTTTAGCTTATTTTAAATTTTAGAAAAATCCATGTGCACTGAAGTTTTTAAAAAAATTTCCGCATCAGATTAAAAATTTTATTATAAATTTCACATAAATGGTTTTGCTAGAATTTCTCGCCAAAGGCAACTTATGTAATCTTTTTTTTTCGATTTGATACTTAAGTGATATGGCGAAAACTTTTGATATTAAACTGAACGTCATACACAATTATTAGCACTTCTGATGTACTTTTCCCTAAAAAAATATCATGTAAGATTTTCGGCAGAGTAGATTAGAGTTGATACTCAAATTATCATTTTTCAAAAAGAATTGATATTAAGTGATAAAAAGAATAGCATTAAAGTGAGGCCATACACAAATTTTCCAAAATTGGGGGTGTTGACACCTAAATTTTGACTTTTTAAAAATTCATTCACTTAAGTACATAAAAAAATGAGAATTTGTTCTTACCAAAAATTAATTTTTTCATGCATTGCATATTTAATTTTTTGTTGGTCATGCATTTTATTATGGCTAACGACGGAAGATTTGAGCTTAAATTGACAAACGATTGGATTGAGTGTGAGGGAGGTATACCGAAAGGCTTATGAAGTTTTGAACTTAAAAGAAATTTTTCCACAGAGACTGAATTGCAAATACATAAAATTTTAGGGATAGTGGAGAAATTAGAAAGGAAGATGGAGAATGGGAGATATAGAAGGGAAGATGAAGAAATTAGAAAGGAAGATGGAGAAGGGGAGATATAGAAGGGAAGATGGAGAAATTAGAAGGAAAGATGGAGAATGGAAGATGGTATAATTAGAAGGGAAGATGAAGAATTAGAATGGGAGATGGAAAGATTAGAATGGAAGATGGTGAATTAGAATGGAAGATGGAGATAAAGAATAGATGATTGTGGAATTAGAAGGGAAGATGGAGATAAAGAAGGGAAGATGGTGGAATTAGAAGGGAAGATGAAGTTAGTGGAAAAATTAGAATGATAGATGAAGATAGAGAAAGGAAGATGGGGGAGTAGGCTATAAAAGGAGGAAGAATGAGAGCCTTGAAGAGGGGACTTTTGGAGAGATTTGAGAGAAATTGGGAAGACTTTGGAGATTGAAGAAAACTTGAGGAGAGATTTTGGGAGAGAAGAAAATTTAGAGAGAAAAAGAAAAAAAAAGAGAGAATTCTTTTAGAAGAGAGAATTGAGGGGAACGAGAGTTCGAAACTCGGAGTTACCATCTTCATCGACCAATACAATCCGCGAGTCCATCCCTGTCGTTCGAGCCGCGATCCGCAATCTTGATCCACGAGGAAATCCGAGATTTGAGTTCGATAATCAAATCCGTCAAGTCAGGTAACGATTCTAATCATTTAGAATATTCGAAATTGTGTTGCCTAAATGGATTGATTTGAATTTCGATTATACTTTGTTGGACATATTGCATTTCTTTGGAATAAATTGCATATCCAATTTTTGAGATTTTTATTGCACGTTGTAATATTTTCTTTAAAAAATAAAAAAGGTTTGCTTTTGTTGCACATTTTCACATCATGTGGATAATTGCACGCATAATTTATCTTGTAAATATTTAGATTAAACCGCATGCATTGCATATAATTTAGTTCCTTACCTTGTCATAAAAAGAAAATAAAAAAAAATTGCACCTTTGAATCTCAGTGAAAATTCATCAAAATTGCCAAGTTGAACATTTTCATGAAATTGGTACCGAAAGGGCGCTAGTAGAAATATTAGTGTAACCAAGTTCCCGAACTCATTAATCTCTGGTTCGTAAGAATAAAGTATTTCTCCCGATGCTTTATTTAGGTGTCTAATCAACCTACCCAAAATGATTAGTGGCAACTCCAAGATAAATCCTTCTTTTGATGAAATTGAACCTAAGTCACGATTTGGTAGAACTTGAGAGAGTTCGAGCTAGGCTAGTTAATTCAATTTAATTAACCTGGTAATCCATTAACTTTAAAAATTGGGAAACTGATTTTTTTAGGTCGCGACAGGGGGTCGTGACCATTTTTGTGCTAGTTGAGATGTTCAATAAAATTATCTTGTTGGCTTGACAAATTCTATTGGTTAGCCGCTCATGGAAGACTTACTAATTTTTTCAAGCACAGGGAAGGGGAGAGAAGGGGATTGAGAGAGATGGACCACTCATTTTCAATTTGTATTGAAGAATACACATGTATGGGCCAGATTACGTTGATAGGATACTTATAAATTTGAAAGGGCGTAACTACACCGCAAGTGTCATAACTTTTGTGCAATGCTCACTTGAACGCTATAATTTTTTTTTTCATTTATGTGAGTGTCATAACTTTTAAAAATCGATCACTTAAGTGTAATTGCTTATGTGAATGCTCAAAAAGTTCACGTTATAGCAGGAAAAGATGATGTGGCATCGGCGAAACGATTTTTTTTTAATATTTAAGGTACATGTGGAATTTTTCATAATTTTATTTATTTATTTTGCAAATTTTTTTTTTCTCTTGGTTTTTGCAACAGAAGACATCCACTCTCTCTCATCTCTCTCTCTGTTCACAGAATACAAGTGAGAGGGTCACAAGTGTCGGCCACCATTAGGTCGATGGGGCCACCACGATCGCCACAGACAAGGGTCGTTGCGGCCCCACTGACCACTGGTGAGGGGTCCCTCGCCTATATCTTGTGACTGCCATCGTAGCCTCGATGGACGGTCCAGGCGAGGGCCCCCTTGCCAGTGGCTAGCAAAGTCGCAAAGGCCCTCGCCCGACCTTTCTAGCCACTGGCAAGGGGGCCCTCGCCTAGACTGTCCACCGAGGCTACAACAGCAATCACAAAATCTAAATTTGGCAAGGGCCTTCGCGACATCGCTTGCAGCAACCGAGGCCGTGACGGCCATCGTCCAAGGTCATCGTAGCCTCGTTGGCCCAAGGCAAGCTTGGCTTGGCCCTTAGGCTGCCTAGTGGTAGCCGACAAGGGTCACTAGTGACCCTCGTCGACCAAGGGGAAAAAGGCCACAAAGATTAAAAAATACAAATATCAAAATAAATAAATAATGCCATAAAATATTTTTTAAAAAAATAAAAAAAAACCATGTGTCACTAAAAAATAAATAAAATAATAATAATATGTTCACATGGGAGGATTTGCCAGAAGTTGTACCAAATGAATAATTTTCCTTCGATGTGGCATTTAAGTGAACGAAAAAAAAGTTATGGCACTCAAGTGAATGCCGTACAAAAATTGTGGCACTTGTGGTGTACTCATCCCAAATTCAAAAAATCGACTAGACATTTTACTTTTCAATTTTCTTTCTTTTTAAGAAGACTTTGAAAGGTCAAACACCTAAATTTTTCGAAAGCATACATTCCCTATACAAATCTTTTTTTTTTTTACAAACAAAAATTGGTACTTTGAGTATCTCGAAGCTACGAATGGGGTATTCCCAAAACTCAAATAGTTCTTTTGCTTAGAAACGAAATGCCCCGATCTATTTCTCAATTATGTTTATCAATACTTACATAAGGAATCCCCAACAGAGTCAAACCAACAAATACTAGTTAAAAATTGGTGATAGCCTACTCCCGCTTGACTTCACTAATATCTCCAAGCATAATCCAAATTATAATCTGTTGGTCGAAAGTATCTTATGTGACGGATTACATCACGTGACAATGACTAAATCGTGTAACCGACTAATCACTATTGCTCGTGTACTATGAACCTCATGATACATGGCTTCAAGTGTTTATACATCTTGCTTTTGATTGGTCGATTGCACAATTTGTCATCATTACGCGATGGAACACATTCTCATGTCTTGGTTCGTTTCTTTTACTTCCTTTCATTTTATTTTTGAATTTGGAACATGACTTTTATCAAAAGCTGAACACCTAAAATCATCTGAAACCATCTACACATTTTTCATTTATTTGGATACTTTTAGGTCGGGAAAGAGAGGCAATCCCCCACTTTTGATGATTAAAAAAAAAAGTTATTCCACTCCCACGCGAGCTCACCTTGATTTCTCTAATTAAAAGACGGCTTGTCTCATGCCTTCTCAAGAGATAAATTCTCTATCCGACTTGTATTTGCCTATTAGAAAGAAAAGAATATGCTTATCTTTCCTCCATTGACAATTCAATGATAATTCGAGTCAACAAAGAGCGCTCCATTGGTGAAAACACCCATCACCGGCATCACTCACCTATTCCACCGACCACAGCCGCTTGACATTAAGAGTCGCCGGGACTCACTTGATCCGGCGATTGTGATCATTTGGGCTTGTGTGCCGTTGCTCCCGCCAAACAATCAGAAAGGGACATTTGAGCAAATTTCAACCAACTCCATTTGGCCTTATATCACTCCTCCCCCATCTAACCAGTCAACAAGCAAATTTTGCAGAAAGAAAGCTCACATCGAAGAACATAGACATTTATACGCAGACCATGGAGAGAGATCTTGGCATCAAAGCAGAAGTGATCAAGAAAGCCTTATCTGAATTCATCGAAGCCCGAAAGAGCCCAGAGAAGCCATGTCTGGTCGAAAGGAAGATTCCCAATAGCCCTTCGCAGGTCATCGTGGCCTTCCCTGGATCGAGGTCTCTGAGTGACTAGTTTTCCGGAGACAGCAAAGCCAAGCCTTTTGGGGAGACCAAGGTCGACACTAAAATGTTCGGATCTCTCAAAAGCATAGGCAAGGAGGTGGACGCCATGGTCAACGAAGCATTCATGGCGAGATTCCTACGTATTCTGGATGATGGAAGTGGAATGTTCCGCGCCTAGGAGGGGGGATTTGCATGTGCTGGTGTTACTTCTCTACATCAGATCCACTGTCGCCTTGGTCATCCTTCTCTACAGAGTCTTCAGAGATTAGATTCCAGTTTCAAGTCTCTTTCTAGTTTAGAGTGTGAGTCATGCCAACTTGGCAAATTACGTCGTGTCAGTTATCCGCCTCGAGTCATTAAACGAACAGAGTCTCCGTTTTTGTTAGTTCATTCCGATGTTTGGGGTCCATGTCATGTGACTTCCAATTTGGGTTTTAGATATTTTGTTACTTTTGTTGATGACTATTCCAGAGTTACTTGGTTATACCTAATGAAAAATCGTTCGGAGTTGTTTTATATATTTCGTGCGTTTATATCAGAAATTTATACTCAATTTGGTGTGCATGTTAAAGTTTTGCGTTCTGATAACGCAAAGGAGTACTTTTCTGCACCTTTCTCTGATTTTATGACACAACATGGTATGATTCACGAATCTTCTTGTCCTGATACACCGCAACAGAATGGTGTTGCTGAAAGGAAAAATCGACATCTGTTGGAAGTTACGAGATCTATGCTGTTTGAGATGAAGGTCCCTAAGACCTTTTGGTCTGATGCTGTTTTGACTGCATGCTATCTTATTAATCGCATGCCTTCTTCAGTTTTGCGAGGTGGTATTCCGTTTTCTACTTTATTTCCAAATCACTCACTATTTGACTTACCACCTCGTATATTTGGTTGTGTCTGTTTCATTCGTGATCATCGACCAGGAGTATCCAAACTTGATCCCAGGGCTATCAAGTGTGTGTTTCTAGGTTATTCCCGTACTCAAAAGGGGTATCGTTGCTATTCTCCATTACTGAAAAAATACTTCATAACTGCTGATGTTTCATTTTTTGAATCCACTTCTTATCATGATGTCCCCATTTCTGTGTCTGAGTTGGATGAGGAATTTCATGTAACCACCATTAGGTCAACTGTTCCTGCTACTGCACCTGTATCTACACAGGAACCACCTCCTTTGCAGGTTTATACTCGCCGCTCTCAGGTTCATACTTCCTCTCCACCTGCAGCCTCTACTACGTCATCTTCCATCCTAGATCCTCTTCCTGCGTCCGATCTTGACCTTCCTATTGCTCATCGCAAAGGTACACGTGCTTGCACTCAACATTCAATTGCCAATTTTATTTCATATTCTTCCGTGTCTCCTTCCTTTCGATCATTTTTATCTACTGTTGAGCAATATCCTGTTCCTAAGTCTGTATCTGAGGCATTACAAAGTTCTGGCTGGAGGACAGCTATGGAAGAGGAATTACAGGCCTTACAAGATAATCAAACTTGGGACTTGGTACCTCTTCCTTCAGGCAAAACTGCTATTGGTTGTAGGTGGGTATATGCTGTGAAAGTCAATCCCGATGGTTCCCTTGCTCGCTTAAAAGCAAGACTTGTTGCAAAAGGGTATGCTCAAGTATATGGAGTTGATTATCTGGATACTTTTTCTCCTGTTGCCAAGCTTACTTCTGTTCGGATTTTGATCTCTCTTGCTGCTACATATAACTGGCCATTGTTTCAGCTTGATGTCAAGAATGCCTTTTTACACGGTACTCTTCATGAAGAAGTTTATATGGAGCAACCTCCGGGGTTTGTTGCTCAGGGGGAGTCTGGAGGACTAGTTTGCAAATTGAAAAGATCTTTGTATGGGTTGAAGCAATCTCCACGGGCATGGTTTGGAAGATTTTGAGTCTGTACATTCTTTTGGCTTGTCTAGATGTGGCAATGATCATTCTTTATTTTATAGACAGAGAGACGAAGGCAAGCTATTCTTGATTGTATATGTAGATGATATTATTATCACGGGAGATGATTTAGTTGGTATATCTGAACTAAAGGTATATCTTCAGAAACAGTTTCAGACTAAGGATTTAGGGAAGTTGAAGTATTTCTTAGGAATTGAAGTGGCACGGTCACAAAAAGGCATTGTTCTATCACAGAGAAAATATGTCCTGGATCTACTTACTGAGACAGGTATGTTGGGATCCAAACCTTTTGATTCACCTATGGAACAAGGGGTTAAACTAGTTGCCGATGGAGGAGAGCCTCTTAATAGTCCTGAAAGATATAGAAGATTGGTGGGGAAACTGAATTATCTCACGGTTACTCGACCAGATATTGCCTTTTCAGTTAGTGTGGTGAGTCAGTTTTTGTCTTCCCCTCGTACATCTCATTGGGATGCAGTAATTAGAATTTTAAGGTACTTAAAGAAGACTCCAGGGAAAGGAATTGTTTACGAAAATCATGGTCATAGTAGCATTGAAGGGTTTTCTGATGCTGATTGGGCAGGGTCTCCAGATGATAGGAGATCAACTACTGGCTATTGTACATTGGTTGGAGGAAATCTGGTGTCATGGAAGAGTAAGAAGCAGAATGTTGTTGCTCGCTCCAGTGCTGAGTCTGAATATAGAGCTATGGCACAAGTCACATGTGAATTAGTGTGGATTCAGCAGTTATTGACTGAGCTAGGCTTGAAGGCTTTGGTTCCTATGCCTTTGTGGTGTGATAATAAGGCTGCGGTGCATATAGCATCCAATCCTGTGTTTCATGAGAGAACAAAACACATTGAGGTTGATTGTCATTTCATTCGAGAAAAGCTGCAAAGTGGAATGATTGTTCCCAGTCATGTTAGAACTGGTGAACAACTTGCAGACATTTTTACTAAACCTTTGGGTTATGGGAGGATAGAATATATTTGTAACAAGCTCGGCATGATTAATATCTATGCTCCAGCTTGAGGGGGAGTGTTAGAAGTAAAGAAAGGGCAAAATTGTCTTTGTGTTTGTTGGGTTGTTCATGTATAAGAGTCTGGTTATTGAATAATATGATAATCTTTTCCTCTTACACAGGCCATTCATCGGGCAGTCCAATCACGATATACACAAATGTTTGGTTCCTTGAGTACATAAGATCAAACGAGAGGCAGACTTCCCATCCTCCTCTTTGTTTAACATTCGCATCCCCACTTGCCACAGACCGCACCTTTCGCCGTGCCGTCCAGCGTGAGGGCTGGTCCGATTGCTTTGTCCTCTGTGTTATGAAACTCGACATCATTCCCAGGATTCTACTCGCTCCTCGCTCTTCTACAACGCAGTTGCTACAAAAGATTCCCCCTTTCTTGGACACGCATCACAAAGCCGATGAAGCAAAATTGGCTTCAATATTTGTGAATGTGACGAAGAATGCATCATGTGATGCAAGTTACGCAGCTTGCGCAATAGCGGGAAGCAAACATATATTATTTCCCACCATGTCTAGATTCATAAAGCTACGTCCTTACCGACCGTGCAGGAACTATGACTTCTGCACCGAGACTGGCATGTTGGTGGTCATGAAGAACCCGGAAGCAGTTCTTCAACTGTTGTTTTACTCTTTACAGATCGAGTATGAAACAGAGCTTCAGAAGATAGCAGTGGGAAGCTTAAAGATACAGTGGACATATAAAAATGCACTGGATGACATATACAGTGGGAAGCTCCCTGAATTACCTCTCAGCTCAGACGCTACTATAGATATTGGTGCTTCACTGAATGACCTTAACGTGGTATGGAAAATATTGATCCAAGGATTTTTCATGGAAAATAACCTTAGTTCGCTAATAATCTTCAATTTATCAAGAAAAGATAACCGAATATTCACCATATATAATTTCATGATTATAGTGCCCAACAGCGAGGCTGTGCCCTCGCACCGCTGGAGTGTCAGAAAAGCAGAAAGTCGATAACCAGAATACGTTTGTACACAAGGAGGACGCCATGAATAAAGCTCTCACAGCATTAGACGACTATCGAACCACAAGTGAGAATGATGGTGCAGGATATTATGATGCTTTCAAGATGCAAAAGGAGGAAGATTTCAAGGCCAACGTAAAGAGACTCGAACTGGCAGTGTGGGACGAGATTATCAAAATGAGAAGGCAAGAGCAGCGCCCAGATAAATCTGAGGCAGAGAAAGAATGGGTGGAGCTCAGTTTCGCCGACTTGTGGAGCCAATAGACATAGCCAACCATTATCGACACTCAAAGAATGAAGATGCAGGTCCTTACGGGTGCGTATGGTAACGCTCCAGAAAAAGTGTTTCTGTTCCCAAAGTGTTCCGGGAACACTTTGGGAACAGAAACGCGTATGGTAAAAAAGTGATCCCAAAGTGTTTCGAGAACACTTTTGAGAAACAAAAACACTTTTGGAGCAGAAACGAGAAACAAAAAAAACTTGCTTCTGTGTTTCCGGAACACTTTTTAGAAACACATTTGGAACATTTTTTGGAAACAATTGGGAACACTTTCTTGAAAATAATTAAAAATAAAAATAATTAAAGAATAAAATAATTAACATAAAAATAATTTTTTTAAAAAATAAAAAATAAAAAAGAAAAAAAAATCGAAATAAGAAAAATAAATAATCAAATAAATTAATTTAAAATAAAATGATTAAAAATAAAAAATAATTTTTTCGAAATAATAAAAATAAAATAAAATAATAAAAAAATAAAAAATAATAAATAATAATAAATAATAATAAATAAATTTTTTCGAAAAATAAAAAATAAAAAATACTAAAAATCGAAATAAGAAAAATAAATAATCAAATAAATTAATTTAAAATAAAATGATTAAAAATAAAAAATAATTTTTTCGAAATAATAAAAATAAAATAAAATAATAAAAAAAATCAAAAATAATAAATAATAATAAATAATAATAAATAAATTTTTTCGAAAAATAAAAAATAAAAAAGATTAAAAATCGAAATAAGAAAAATAAATAATCAAATAAATTAATTTAAAATAAAATGATTAAAAATAAAAAATAATTTTTTTCGAAAAATAAAAAATAAAAAAGATTAAAAATTGAAATAATAAAATAAATAATAATAAAAATTAATTTAAAATAAAATGATTAAAAATAAAAAAATAATTTTTTTGAAATAATAAAAATAAAAAACGAAATAATATAATTAATTAATTAAAAAAAATAAAAATAAAAAAATAATTTTTTCGAAAAAATAAATAATAAAAACAAAAAAATCGAAAAAATAAAAAATAAAAAATATTTTTTTGAAAAAATAAATAAATTTAAAAATAAAATAATTAAAAATAAAAATAATAAAAATATTCTAAATAATAAAAATTAATTGACAAATCGAATCATTTACAAAGGGTATTTTTTATTAAACGTCATTTACGTTAAAGTTGTATCCAAATACACTTTTCAATTTCAGTTTATCAAACAGTATTTGCATTCAATTATGTTATCATATGTTTATCTACCTGAAAACATTTATGTATAACTCATAATTGTAATTTTTCCTATATATGGAAGACATATTTCATGTTCTCATTGCTCAATTTTAATTTGTCTTATGTTTTATTTTTTTTATTGTTAATATCATCCATATTGAAAAAATTAGGAATATAATTAAATGAAAAAAAAATTAGGAATATAATTTTTTTTTGTAGTTAACAAATGCGTTTTTGTTCTTTTTTGTTTCGAGAACAAAAACTTTATGTAGTTACCAAACGCGTTTCTGTTCCTTTTTTGTTCCGAGAACAAAAACTTTATGCAGTTATCAAACGCGTTTTTGTTCCTAGAAATCGTTGTCGGGAACAGAAACACAAAAAAGTGTTTCTGTTCCAAAAGTTGCTCCGGGAACAGAAACGTTACCATACGCACCCTACATGACCAAAGGAAGGCCAAGTCGGCACCACTATCCACAAAGATGGCGAGAACATGCTGAGCAATTGGAGAGAGAGATTCAAGTGGTGAATCCTGCTTTTGGGCTGAGGTGGAGGAGCTCAACATTGCGAGAGCTAACAAGAAACCACCATGGAAAGAAATAGAAAACAGGGTTTCAACTTTGGAGAAGAACCTGAGAAAATGATATGATAAAAAGGAGGTGGAGAAGGATGTCTCCTTAGAAAAGAGCACACTCGTTAAGTGGTTGCATACTCTCCTTGACAACCACAAGGCAAATTCCTGCATCAAGGAACTGATTCCAAGCTGAAAATCCCTTGCTGCAGATTTGCTTGAAAAGCCAGACCCAGCAACTGGCTAGCATCATCTAAAGAGGAATCCTTCCCCTTTTTGGTTAATTTTCTCTGTACAGTAAATGTCTTCTTCATGTCCCTGAAGATCCTAAACTCACAAAAAAGAAAAAAGATGTACGAATTGTTAAAATTGCTCCAGTTAAAATAAGCCATGTAGACCTCCTTGTATACTTGTTAGACTCAGCAATATGGAGAAAAACACTAAAAATGATTGCGGAACTGACCAATAGCATCGCTGTAAATCAGATAACAGGCCTGGTTGTAAAAGACTACCCCAATGGAAACCTAACCGGACTTTTGCATCTCAAAGATTTCAACTTTGCCCCCCATAAAATGGAGATACAAACATTTTTGAAAGCCAAGCAGAGACAGGAAAGAACAGCCACAACAATGATTTACAAGGGAAGAAAGGAGAAAAAAGGCACAGCAAAGACTTGGAGCAACTCCTAAGCTCAAGAAGAAAACAGTTTGTCCCCTGTGAGAACAAGAAAACGCCATATCTCCACGTGTCCAAATGCATAAGCACGTGCAAGGAAGTAAGGACGATGAAATAGAGGCAGAGACTCGAGTATCAGTTACAACAGATATACTACCTGAACTTCCAGTTTAAAAAACAGTGGATTAGATTGTTACCTTTGGAAAGAAACCAAAAAAGAAAAGAAAAAGGACAACAGAAAAACCACCTCTTTGTATGACATTAGATATATCCAACCTTACTGAATGAAAGTACGTTTTCCATCTGCTTACCTGAACTTCAATTACTACCAAACATGTGCTTAGTCATCTGCCTCAAAGCTAGAGTAATTCCTAAAGTAGAGGCAAGTCTGGCCACCAATTCCTGCATCCTCCATCAACCTCTTAAGTAACTAAAGTTGCATTTAAGCCAGATCGACAACATTGTAGAAGGTATACACTGTTTATCCAAAGAATCCAGTTGAGCTAAAACTACTCCACCTAGACATCCTATGTTGAAGACAATAAACCAACAGAGACTTGAAGAGCGTTTAATGACAGCATCATAATTTTACATACGTACATCAATCCATATGGTAGAATAGAATAGATTCTTGAACTGAAAGCAACAAAGTCATCACTCATCACATGCTCTCGCAACTGCCACTGAAAGTAGTCGATAACTGTAGTGGAAGGTTTTTTAAACAGGATAGTTATGACTATGGGTGGGTTTGGTTCAACATTTCAAATGGGCATTAAAGAAATGCAAATGTCTTCAACCTAAAGGAGTTTGGGAAAATGCTAATTGCATTTGATAAAAACCCGTTTGAAAATGGGCTATGGATTATATGATGTTTACTAAAAATAACTTTGCAAATGGGCTTTGGATGTAATTTTTTACCCTTTCATTAAAAAACTGTTAAATCCTTTGTTGGACCGGTGAAGGTTTCAGGCCATCGGAGAGCCAGATCTGGCGCCGACAGCGTTTGTTTGAGGTCGTCCGACCTTGGGCCGCCCCCGCCAAGGGCGGACCAAGGTCGGACGACCTCAGGCGACGCCTGGGTCTTGCGACATCAGGCGACGCCTGGGTCTTGCGACATCAGGTGTCGTCGCCTGGTTTCACGCCACCCAAGCGCCCTCCCCTAGGCGGTTAGCCTGTTGCCAGCCAGATCTACCTCCTCAATTTCAAAGAACATTAACAGTAATTAAGAAGGGTAATATCGAAAAATTAAGGAATTTGTGGGGGATAGTTTGGAAGGGAAAAAAAAACCTTTTAGCATTTGGCCAAATGCTAGTCCCTACCACCATTGAGCTTTCAACTTTCCTAAGGCTATTATTTGGCCAAATGCTAGTCTAAAGTTGAACCAAACGCTTCAGCATTTTCTCAAGGAACTTCGGGAGCCAAAAGCCCCTTGGGAATGTTGAACTAAACCCACCTTATGAGATGCATAATGCCACGAGAAGTCACTTCAATTTATGGGAGTACTACGGAAAATGCACACTGGTGGATGAAACAAACTCGAGAAATTTATAGCCCCAGAATTCTCCCAGATCCACCTCATTTTAGCTTACTAAATCAACTTAAAACAAGGGAACAACATATAGATCAATTTCTAGCGGTTGTACAGGTGAACAAGGTTCTCTCTCTCTCCCACAAAAATCGAACACCAAACAGAAAAGAAAAGGGCACAAGAAATACATGCAAAGTTTGAAATCAACAGCCAGGATTGTTTCAAGACAACCCTGACATAACATGTATATTTGAAGTAAAGGGTTTATAATACCTCATCATGTTGAGCCTCTATCGCCAATTAATTGCACCATCAAAATGAAAGCAACCACTGATGTCATCAGCAACAATTAACAAGCTGAAATTTTTAACTAACATAGGACATTTTATCAGCGATATCAAAGTGTATGATTGCAGCGAGCAACCTCATCCTCCCTTATGATGATTCATTCATCCAACTTCAGAACAATGGATGAACAGATCTCCCCAAGAGCAAGTCTAGAACTGAATGTATTCCCTGGTGCAGTATAGGCATAAAGATCAAATAAAACCAAGTTCCATTATCTCAGAGTAATTGAGTGCAAATTAAGTAAAAGTTAAGAGAAGGTAAAATCTGAGATCATGTGTCCACAATCATTAATATATACAAAACTACTAGATGATAACTTCTCTGCTTGCCTCGGTAAGGCATTCCGCAATATTCCCTCAAGACCAACTTCTGCATAAGCTAAGCAAGTTCAGATACTGCCCTCAACCCCCAAAATTGTGTCAAAGTATTTGCGACTAGTTAACAGGAAGATGTTATTCAATACTTAAAAATCTCCCTTGAGAACACTTATTTTTCATTTGATTACTTTGCTACCCAGGAAACTCATCACATATACAAGTCAAGGAATTAACCAGATAAACCTTGGAGAAAAAATTCATATATTGATTTCGGAACACCTGATAAGGACATATTCCGGTAGGGCAGTCCACTCATCAGATGCATGCATTTGAGTTTATGCAGCATAGAAAAGACAAGATGATAGGCAGGTCCAAGCTACACAGTTTCTGGTATTAAGCTGGTCCAAAAGGGAACGAGAAATTTAAGAGGAAAAACTCGCGATCTTATTCTTTCTCAATAGTAAATTGCTATATCATTTATCTATTCACATAGCAGCAGGAGTTCTCTACATTGGCTAAGAGTCCACACTGTTCAGAACCAGACTCATCAGAGAAACAGTTCAAATCAGGTGCGGTAAAACATTGTCCTATGATCACATATAACTCCATCAAAACGAGTAAAACCCTCCACACACATGAAAAAAAGAGAGACCAGACATACAGAACTCTTTGCAACGTAGACATCCTATGCCCTGGTTATCATGCTGCAAGAGCGAGTCAGCCGGAACGTCAGACTCCCTTCAAGCAAGCTTGGCTCTGCCTTGATGCACTCATGTTCATATGGTTTTCTGCAACCAGGGCAGCGTCCATCTTCCTCGAGGATCCTCTTGTGGCAGAACAGGCAGAGCCTGAACCCACACTGGCACGGCAAGAAACTAGAGTCCGTCTTGTCCAGATCCTCGAAGCATATGGGGCATGACGAGGGCACGGATATAGCCTTGTTGCACCCCCAAGGGATGGCTCCACTAGCATAATGCCGGTTTGTGTCAGGGAAACTGTACTGCTTAGACAAATTGGGTAGACTCTGAGGACGAAACGCATCGTCAGGCCTCCATGCTTGGTTGTTCGCAGTGGCAGTTCTCGGAGGCCTTTTAACGCACTCAGGTCTCGAACTATCTGGAACCACCAAATCTTTCTCGTGCTCTCCTTGAGACTGCAATCCGCCAACTGTTTTGCCCTCGGGAGGAGGATCAAAAGGCGGATTCTGGGGATGTTCATCGGCAGCCAAGGCATCAGCCATGGCTTCCCAATCATCCAAGCACCCATCATCCCCTCCCTCCTCCTCTTCAGTAGTACTCCCAGAAAAGCACCCAGTGCTGCTACCACTGCTACAGCTGCTGCTGCTAGCAGTACAACTGCCACTCGAATGATTGCCGCTCAATCCAGAGGTGAGACCAATCGGACTGTTCGATGGAGACTCAGAATCACTGTATTGGTGGACAGATCCGTTCTGGTCATCTCTCCGCCTCCTCGTCTCTAAATTCTCCAGCGACCGACCGCTCCCGCTTCGCTGGCGATCCTCACCTTTGCAATCCTCACTGCTTCCCTTATTCTTGACTGGATATTCACCACAGTACCAAAATCAACAAAGGAACGCAGATCATCTATAAAACTCAAGAAACACGCCGAAAACAACACGGGGCAATCATCATCACAAAAGAAGGGACCCTGATCATTAGCATAAAGAACAATCGACCGCGTACCCTGCGAAAGCCACTGCTCGCGACGAGCGTCGAGCTTGCACTGCTTCAGCTTCGCCGACCTGTTGGCCTGCATACCGGCAATCAAAGATTCTTAGAGAGAGCCCATAAGAATCGCAAATCAAACCACCCCATGCGTCGAAAAACATTGCTAGAAAGAGGAACTTTGGCAAAACGTTTCAAAACAGAAACTGGAGGACTTACTCTCTTCTTCTTGGCGAAATCCTTGGCGTTCGGCGCCGCATTGGCGGAGGCACTGGTGATCGAATCGGAAATCATGGCCGCTACCCTCGCTCAATCGATTCGGCAGAACCCTAATTTGTTTTGCGCACGGGCGGAGAGAGAGAGAGGAAATTTGCAGAGAGAGAGAGAGAGAGAGATTGGTTAGAGAGAGAGACAGAGATAGGATAACAAAAACTCCTCTGCTTCCGCTCTGATGGTTTTGCAGGACCCTCACAGCGATCGCCCGAGAGCATATATATGTAGTCGCCCGATTACCAAACTGACCTCGGCCCATCGAGTTATTCACGGTGCGGCCCAGCGAGTCGTAACGCGAGCTTCTCATTTGATTTCGTTTATTTTAGGCAATAAGATATTTATTCGCCATTGATCAAACGCTGACGTGGCCTCCGCAGCAACATTGCATCGCATTCGGTGCCTCGCGACTGCAGATCTAACGCTGTCGTTTTCAAAATTGCCGAACCAAGGCTGCAGCTAATTAAAATCTTTCCGGAATTGTTAGGGTCCTTTAAAATCTTTCTAGAATGTTCCTCTTGAATTTAGCAGAATAAACACTCAAAAATCAGGGTGAGCGTTTTCGAAGCATGTGCAATCATAGCGACGTTTAGCAAATTGATTAGCTTGCATTTATGCTGTGTGATTTGTTTTTTTTTTCTTCATCTTCATCGCGATTCAATAGCACCTTATTAAATATTAGATTTGCTAGAGTAATTGTTACGGATGAAGGGCAAGGGCATTGAATTGTAATGCATGTTTCGAGATATCATATTGAATACTTTCTTATCTATCGCCAAGGTCCAAAAATTCTTGTTTTCTCATTAAGCCGAATTAGGTAGCTATCGTCAAGCAATGGTGCCAAAATTAATCTAAGTGATTTGAGAATTATAGAAAATTATTCATTTATCTGCAAATTATGAAAATTTCTATAAAAAAAATTAATCGAAAATTTGAACTAAAATGTTAGGAAAGTAAATGGATGGAGGAGGAGAGAGAGGGAGTTTGAAAATTCAACGTAGATAACTCATGGATCCCACTCCCAGGCCCAAGAAGATTGGGGGAGGAGGAATAATCACAAGCAGTTTGGGCTAATTAAGCCCACGGAAAAAGCCCATGAAAGCAATCATTTTTTTTTTCACATGCTTCCGATTTGTCATTCATGCAAAACGAAATCAAATCAAATGTGTTCAAGGCTCCATTTGTTTTGCAAAAAATATTTTTCTCATCTTTTTGATATTCGGATCAATTAAGAAAATGAGCAAATGGAAAATACTTTCAGAGTCAACGGAAAATGTTTTCCCATCCAAACTTAAACTCAAGAAAAAGAGGAAATCATTTTCTAGGCATAGACCACTTTACGCTTGGATAATGGAAAACCAATGCTCATTCTTGGGCTCTTGGCAACGGGTCAAGTCCAATGAGGTCAAGCTCGAGACTAGCACCCTCACCCGAGTCCATCTAGGCCCCACTCGAGACAATTGTCGCTACGCACGAGTCCATCAAGACTGGGCCCCAGATGTTAAATTCGATAATATCGAGCCAAGCCCTAGGTCCTAGGTATCCCTACCCAAATCGATCATAACCATATTTTGAATATATTTATTTTTCTTTCTTTATTTTTTGCTTCTTCCTCCACTAGTCGTTGGGTGTCGACAACGATCGACAGCTTGGTGACTGGCCATAGACGCGAGGGGTGCTGGAGAGCTCGAGCTTGCTTGAGGCCAAGCCAACTAGCTTAAGGCTCGTTGGATCTCAACAAGCTAGAATCTCATCAGAATTTGGCAAGCTCGAGCCTTGTCGTGGCACAGGAAAGAGGAAAAAGAAAAGGAAGGGAAAAAATTATTAAAAATTTCAAAATTTTAAATTACAGAAATTGTTCACGTTAACGTTGGGCGTGCCACATTGGACGGCCAATGCCCACATCAATAATTTTTTATCAAACGATGGAAAAATATTTTTCAATTCATTTATAGGTTTTAACCAAGCATTGAAAAATATTATGGCTTTCTTGAAAAATGACTTTTGGGAAAAATCTTTTTCGAAAGCATCATATTTTTCGGAAAACAAACGAAGCAAAAATTGCTGCTGATTTCATTTATACCTCACAAATCTCTATGTACAATAAAGCAAAAACTAGAGCATCGTATGGATCACAAAGTTTTTCCAATACAGTCCATTGAAAAGCCCATCGTCTGTTAGATTTCTATTTAAAAAAAATAGAAATCTAACAAAATAAAAAGAGAACGCGAGAAGTGTATATGGGTTTTGTACAATAATCTATGTCAAAGATTCTACGAGACAGAAAAATGTTTCTCACGTGGGAATAAGAAATACCTTAAAAGAGCTTTATGATTTTTAAGTACATCTTCAAATACCGAGACACATAAAATTCTCTCGAGTTACACTGGGCATAATTTTTAGAAGTAATTCGACACCGTAAATAAATCATCCGTTTGAAATGTTAAATCATTCTCAAAATTTCCTCCAAAATATAGCTTGCACTCGCTGTTTTCCGGATCTATAATTCAAATTAAATCCTCTGATTTAAGTCCCCCCCCCTTTTTTTTTGTCACGTACCACAGGCTAAGAATTCAGACGATAATCATAGAAATCATTGGATAGATGTGTTGCATAAAAGTGCAGGTAAAGAGAAACTTAATTATTCACAGGGATTCAGGAACATGGATGGACACCGCACTCCTGCGTCCAAACAGTGTATTGGCAAAAATATCACTGCTCACACCATTTCCACGGTTGCCATTTGTAAATTCAAACAAAAAAATCCACACGATTCGGGAAACCATTACTGCAAAACCTCAAGAGCTCTATAGCAAGCACATCTTCGATCCTTCCGCCGCTTTTGATGAAACATTTGGCATGACGAAACAAAATCAGAAGATCAAAACCCAAACTATATGCGTAAAGTTCAGAGTGAAGCAAAAAGAATGTCTGGGTTTCCTGTCTTCAAGCATGTGTTGATGTCTTTTGGCTGGTCAAAAGGAAAATACCTGATTGTAGCCTCAGTTTCTCCTTTGCAGCTCAACTCCTCCTTGGAATGCAAACCTGTGGATGACGCGTGTTTTGCATCATTTACTCACTTTCAGCCTCAATTTATAGACACTGACTGATAACAGGACATCTTACATCCAAGAGCAACGAAAGGAGAAATCATAAACAAATTTTAAGTTCACTGACGCACGAAGGCTCTCGGCCAGCCATTGCCGGAGACATTGCCAAAGGTTTGCAGTCGCTTCCTTACTTTCAGGACCTTGGTGATATTAGCACAGGTTTTGCCTCAGTTAAGGAAATCTCCCTTTAACTTTTGAATTTCAATATCCAAAGGCTCTATCTTTATGCATAGTTATTAATAAGGAGATGCTTTGGTAAATCATAAGGTTTAGAAAGTAAATTGTGTTTCGGGATTCCTAAGCATACACACTGATTCAGAGCATTATCAAATTTCAAATCAGTTATATAAGCAAAAGTTTTGTCCTTGTCCAGGAAAAACTGCCAACGCACCAGGAAGCAGGATTTGCACTGTATTTAACAGTACTTTCCGAACTTAAAATTTCCTGGAGATATCATAATTACAATAAGCGCAAATGCCATCAGCCTAGCATTAATATGTTGCCCATTAAAGCAGCTAGTCCTCTCCTTTTAAGCAACAAAGCATACGCTCTGGAAAAAAGTCCAGAGATCCCAAAATACGTTTTCTCTATACATATTTCCAAGCCTATCATCCTCCGCATCCATGGGAATATATCATTCATCAAGAGACATCGATGTCAAGTTTGGCTCGATAATTGTAGTTGGCAATTCTGCGTTAAATTTGCGGTGAAAATGAGAACTAATGTATCCATTAAAATATAGAAAAGTATAAATATTCTACAACGATATTATTTTACCTGACTTGAATTTTTTGAGTTCTTCTAAGTCCTCTTCAATCGAATAAGAAAGTGGCATGCTTTGTAACCAATCTTGAGCACATATAAGTGCCTCAACCATCCTAGGGGTCAAGGAGCTATGAAACCCATCAAGTACACGACCTCCTATGCTAAATGCGGCCTCTGATGCTATAGTCAAGACGGGCATGGCCAAGATATCTCGAGCAATGGAAGAGACGATAGGATATCTCGAAGAATTTCCTTTCCACCAACTTAAGATATCAAAGGTAGCACTATAACATTCACATCTTTCCTCCAAATATAGTTCCAATTTAGATTTCTCTTCCAAATATTCTTGTCCAATTTGGCTAAGATACTTTGCAGTCATAAAATCAGCATCAACTATAGGAGACGCTGACGTGCTTACCATCCTTGTGCTCTTTTGGCTCGAGATGCTTTGAAGGCATACACCAATGCGGTATTGCTCGAACAATGATGCTAGAGATGTGAATACTCTATCTCGTAAAGTTGCCGTGTCCTTATTTTTATACACATCATTAATCATTTACTTCACATATCCTTACTTATACCAGGGGTCAAGTATGCAAGCAATGAACAACGTGCGATTGATGTTGTTCACGTTGCCAAAATACTTATTGAACTTAAACTACATTATCTTGGTCATTTCCTATAAACTTGGGTCCTCACTCTGACAATACTTGTCAATAATTCTATGGATCCTATACATGTTTTTCCCCATATCCTTACTAGTGAGATAAGAAGAACCCAAAAATTTTAAAGTCCTATCATAGAACAACTTTAGGAAAGGGAAAAAGTTACGGGCATACTCCCAATCATCACTAGTGGGCAACCCTTACACCTTAGAAAGGTCATGAACAAATTTGTGATCTCAAAATACCAATAAGCTAAAAATTGTTTGAAAAATTAGAGCTGCTTCTAACATCATGTATATCGAGTTCCAACGAGTCTCCACAACCAAACATACGAGACTCTTGGAGTTAATATTCTCAAGCTCAATACAATCCGTAAACTGTCTCAATCTCTCAGGATAAGACCTCACATAGTGCATAATTGAACGTATTCTAACCATGGAATCATTCATGTTTTTCAACCTATCTCTCACAATCAAACTCAATATATGAGCACAACACCTCATGTGAAGTAACTCACCTCTCAACACCAAAGAATTCCAAGAGCTAAGTTTGTTTCTTAAATGCTCAATCCGTAAGTCATTTGAGATCGCATTATCCACAGTGATAGAAAATACATTTTGAATCCTCCACTCAATCATACGTTTCTCAATTGATTTTGCTATAATCTTAGCATAATGACTCGATATTTACCAAAAATTTAATATTTTCTTTTGCAACGTCCAATCAGCATCTATAAATGAGCAATAAGACACATATAGCTCAAATTCTAACATAATGTCCATGTGTCGGTTGTAAGAAGAACTCTTGGAGATGTCTCGAAGAAATATTTCCTCAATATACATTTTTTTTTAGAGAAAGAGACCCATCTTGGACAACCACAACCCATCTCTCCATAAGCCAAGTTCCGTAATCTATTATTTTTCCAGAGTCTAAATTTTTCCTATAAGTGCACTCTGATCGATGGCTTGAGCCCTTGGCCATGCTTGTTAGGTCCAGCGAATATGGTGAGGGAGGTCTAGACTTAATGTGCGAGGATGCTGCCAGATTCGTCGACGATGAAGTGCACAATCCAAAATCATAGTCATTTGATAGTTGACCAAAAAAATATTAATTTAACATTCCACCATGGCAATCCATTATATCCAAATTCTAAATATTCGCGATCTCGAGATATTTTCAAAGATCGAATTGCCTTTTTAATTGTTCAGATCACAAGCTTTCTGTTGGTATGATAATTTAATAAACCATAAATCGGATGAAAAAGTTATAACCGGTTTAAATTCAATCAAATTTAGATAAAAACTAATCATACAAATAAAATATCATCTTAAAAAGCAAAGTAGTGGCTAATCCACCCACGACTACTAGTCCACCATATAAAATATCATCTATAATTTTTCTTCCAACTTCTGATTAACTCAATTTTTATGTCAACTGAAAGCTCGTGATTTGAACTTTTAAAATGCATTCAATCTTCAAGGCATGTCGGATTCGGAAGAAATGAGTAAAAACCATACTATAAATGGTATGGCTTCATCTCCAATGGCAATGGAAAAATGGAAATCTCCCCCTTGTCTCTGCTTTCTTCTGACTTTTGGTTAACTCTATTTTTATATCAACAGAAAGCTCATGATCTGAACTTTTAAAATGCATTACTCTTATGGATACTTCATTGTCAACGGAATTGTTTTATTTCAATATGATTTCTTCGGGTCCGACTTGAATTCTGAAGCTCTAATTTCTGAAAAGGACAATTCAAACTTGTCTTTTTCACGATCATCAAAAGCTGGAAACAGAAGTTCCAGATGAACGAAGGAACGAAAAAAAAACATTCTCAAGCTTTACAAAGTAAGTCGGATTTGGAAGAAATAAGTGAGAATGCATACCATACATAGCGTAGCGTCATCTTCCTCCAATGGCGGTAGAAGACAAGTACCTCAGTGTCATGTCAAACTCCAATCAACCAAGCATTACAATGTCCCCCATTCTTGCCCAACAAATTGTCTGAGCGGCAAGTAATTAGCTCCAAATTAATTTTGAAACACATTTCCTGTTCTACAATTCGACCAAGTTTAGAGTCAATGTAGGAATCACGGTCGTCCTCCGAGATGTGAGGCCCCGTAACGATCCTCCAAATTTGCACTCCCAATCATCCCAATAGCGAAACAATACGAGTTGCTTCTTCCTCCTGGATACTGGCACAATTGTATTGTGAATTTGGTTGGTAGGAGATGTGAGCAGAGGAAAGAGCTCAAATGGCGGAATGTCTGTATTTATATAGTGGAGTAGAGAAGGGAATTGGGATAAATTTGGCAAGCGAAAAAGAGAAAAAAAAAAGAGAGAGAGAAAATGTGGGTGTAAAATCACTTCTAGAGAGAATGAGAGTAGTAATTATTCATTTTCATTTTACAAAGTATTTTTTAGATTATTTGGTTGGATCAGTTAATTCCACCTCAATGTGATAAGCTTTCTAATATCATAAAAATCATAGTTATTTGATAGTTGACCAAAAAAATATTAATTTAACATTCCACCATGGCAATCCATTATATCCAAATTCTAAATATTCGCGATCTCGATATTTTCAAAGATCGAATTGCCTTTTTAATTGTTCAGATCACAAGCTTTCTGTTGGTATGATAATTTAATAAACCATAAATCGGATGAAAAATTTATAACCGGTTTAAATTCAATCAAATTTAGATAAAAACGAATAATACATATAAAATATTATCTTAAAAAGCAACGTGGTGGCTAATCCCCTCACGACTATTAGTCCACCATATAAAATATCATCTATAATTTTTCTTCCAACTTCTGATTAACTCAATTTTTATGTCAACTGAAAGCTCGTGATTTGAACTTTTAAAAATGCATTCAATCTTCAAGGCATGCCGGATTCGGAAGAAATGAGTAAAGAACCATACTATAAATAGTGTGGCTTCATCTTCCTCCAATGGCAATAGAACAAGTGGAAAGCTCCCCCTTGTCTCTGCTTTCTTTTGTCTTTTGGCTAACTCTATTTTTATGTCGACGGAAAGCTTATGATCTGAACTTTTAAAATGCATTACTCTTATGGATACTTCGTTACCAACGGAATTGTTTTATTTCAATATGATTCCTTTGAGTCTAACTCGAATTTTGAAGCTCTAATTTCCGAAAAGGACAATTCAAACTTGCCATTTTCACAGTCATCGAAAGCTGGAAACAGCAGTTCCAGATGAACGAATGAACGAATCCTAGACCTCAAGGAGACTCTAGATCCATTGGGGATTCTAGCAAGGGATAGACCCGACCAAAAAAAAAACATTCTCAAACTTAACAAAGTAAGTCGGATTTGGAAGAAATAAGTGAGAATGCATACCATACATAGCATAGCGTCATCTTCCTCCAATTGCGGTAGAAGACAAGTACCTCAATGTTATGTCAAACTCCACTGAGTAGTACAATGTCCCCCATTCTCGCCCAACAAATTGTCCAAGTGGCAAGTAATCAGTTCCAAATTAATTTTGGAACACATTTCCTATTTTACAATTAGACCAAGTTTAGAGTTAATGTAGGAATCATGGTCGTCCTCCAAGACGCGAGACTCCATAACGATCCTCAAAATTTGCACTCCCAATCATCCCAATAGCGAAACAATACTAGTTGCTTCTTCCTCCTGGACACTGGCACAATTGTATTGTGAATTTGGTTGGTAGGAGATGTGTGCGTCCAAGAGGAAGAGCTTAAATGGCAGAATATCTATGTATTCATAGTGGAGTAGAGGAGGGAATTGGGATAAATTTGGAAAGCGGAAAATTTAAAAAAAAATAAAAAGAGAAAAAAGAGAAAATGTGGGTGTAAAATCATTTCTAGAGAGAACGAGAGAAGTAATTATTCATTTTTCATTTTACAAAGTAGTCTTTAGATTATTTGGTTGGATCAATTAATTCCACCTCAATGTGATAAGCTTTCTAATATCATAAAAATCATAGTTATTTGATATTTAACCCCCCAAAAAAATTAACCTTCCACCATGGCAATCCATTATATCCAAATTTTCGAAATTCGCAATCTCGAGATATTTTCAAAAATTGAATTGCGTTTTGCATTCTCAATAGTTCAGATCACTAGCTATCTATTGGTACAATAATTGAGTAAACCAAAAATTGGATGAAAAAGTTATAACCAGTTTAAATTCAATCAAATCTAGATAAAAAAAACTAATAATACATATAAAATATCATCTTAAAAAGCAGATTAGTGGCTAATCCACCCACAACTACTAGTTCACCACATAAAATATCACCTGTAATTTTTCTTCCGACTTCTAGTTAATTCAATTTTTATGTCAATGGAAAGCTCATGATTTGAACTTTTAAAATGCATTCAATATTCAAGATTTGTCATATTCGGAAGAAATGAGTAAAGAACTTATACCATAAATGGTGTGGCTTCATCTTCCTCCAATGGCAGCAGATGAAATGGCAGCAGATGAAGTGGAAAGCTCTCCCTCGTCTTTGCTTTCTTCCTACTTCTAGTTAACTCTATTTTTATATTAACGGAAAGTTCATGATCTACACTTTTAAAATGCATTTGATCTTCAAGATATGTCGGATTCAGAAAAAATGAGTAAGGATGCATACCATACATAGAGTGGCATCATCTTCCTCCAATGGCAGTAGAAGACAAGTGCCTTCAAGAACGAGCCAGAGGAGTACACGAGGTTCTTCGATGCATTCTTTGGAGGCGAATCGCGTCTGTGAAGAGAATGCACTGTGAGTTCTTGAACTTCTGATGTTCACTACTTTCTTGGCGCATCTCTAGGTTTTTTTTGTGTTAATGCTCTAGGGTTTAAGGGAGTAATAATACATATGAAACTATCTGATGAGACAATACTTTGATTCCTTTTTTTTTTAATTTGTCCATCTAATTTTAATCGGATTCTGAATCATGTGCAGTAATTATATTGAAGAGAGGTTTTCGAAGTTTGCGGAATCATTGGAGGAGAAACCTCAGCTTTTAAAGCGATGGAATGACGATATTGGACCCAAATTTCGGAATAATGCCACATGTAGAAGCGAAGGGGATTCTAAAAAGAAATAGCGAGTTTTGGGCTAGTAAATTCACCGACATCATTAAGGTGACTTAGTTACATCATCTCTGATGCAACGACGAGGTTCAACATCGCTTTCTCCATATATTTTGCCGCTATCAGAATGAATCAATAACCTCCGAAGAGTTCAGCAATGAGGTAATTTCACAATAAAAACCAGTCGAATCCTCATGCCATGATCTTGTTTAATTCATTCAAAATTCTTCTGTATGCTTTGCTTGCCACGGACAAAGCAGCTATTTCATGACGACCCATTGATCTTGGAAATCATTCGTTCATTCATGGCCAATCCTCATGAAGCTCCCGAATAAGCAAGATGGGTTTGAAGGAGTTCTCGAAGTTTTTTTTTTCTTATGATTGTTTTCATGACTTCACGGATCAGTACTTTAGCTTCTTTTTTTTTTTCCTTTTCATATTGGACTTTCGATGTTGAACCTGTCACTGTAAACACTTTGTCTACCATAAATCTATTGTAGTTGCCTGTGAAATTCCTCAAACTTAAGAGAAAATAAAGTTTCTCGATCTCTAGATTTATCGCCTCGTCAAGTTATAACCTATGTAGTGTCGACACATGAAACGACATGATATGACAAGTGATACATCATTTCTCAAAAAGTAAAGAATTTCAACATGTTAGAACACTTTGTATATTAAATATATGTTTTTATGTATACACGATAAATTAATCTTATTTATCAGTAGTGAGTTTCTTCTTTTTCCTCTTCTTCTTCTCCTATGGATTCACGATTAGATTTTTATTTTTATTTTTTGCTAGTTGATTAATTTTGGGATGGCTTGATATATAACTCAAATGTGTGCCCGTGTGTGTATATATATTTATAAATTTACATTTCGATGCTTAATTTATTAAAAATACTTAAAACTTGCCATGTGTGTGTTGAAATGGCTTGTCAGAATATTGGATTCGTGTGTTACTAGTGTGTTTGGAGCACTTATCATGTGTTGATCGCATACCGAAGAGCGTCGGACATGACGAGCAAGCTCCCAGAAAGCATCGGTGCTTCCTAGGCTATAAAAATCACGCTCATGAACAGGCCACGCAAGGATGTTGAATCTAGGCCACATATGAACATGCCTACTTTCAACTTTTGGGCCATCTTTGGAAGTTTTATGGTGAAAGATTGGGCTGGGTCCATAAGGGCTCATTCGTCCATGCCCAATCGAGAGGTCACTCCTCTCATATTCCCTAGAGCCCTCAAAGATACACTCGGTTTCATTCACCTACCATCCTTTATGGATTCGCATTAGATCCACCACGCCACGCAACGCCTTCAACACAAGCACCTCGGTCGCAAAAGACATTCGTTTCGCGTGACCAGCGGTGCTTGCGTGAGAAAAAAAAGGAGGCAAAAAGAAAGAATCGCTCCACCGACGGTAAGTATGAGAGTTCGATGTCTTCCTCACCGCATTTTCCCCCAATGCGAGATGCTTTCTCTTTTTCTCGCTGAGAGTAGATGAAACTACCGGAATGTGCTAACTTGTTGGATTTGCCTCGCTTTAAAATGATCGACTCGTCGGGAAATGAGAAAATGATCGAATAGTGACGGCCTTTGTCAGCTCACTTCGCATGAATCGTCGCATCACGAGGGATTTACGTGGGGGCTCATATGATTCAATGGGTCACGTGAAATGTACTAACATGCACCAAGGACCATAAATGCAAAACGCGAAGAAGGGAATGGGCCTGGAAATGTCGCTTTCCTCAACATTTTGAAACTTCAAAAAAGCCTCGTCAACTGCAATGCCGTGGCGCTCAGCAGCGGACGACCAACCCCACCAGATTTGCCGCGCGCCAACTTCTTATCAGCTTTCGACCCCCAAAAAAAAAAAAAATCCATATTAGCTTTGGTGGTATTCCATTTCCTTTGTCGATTGCAAGTTTCATGCTGGAAATTTGAATTTGGTTTCCGTGGTATGGTATCCTTTACTTTTGTCTTTTGGAAGTTTCTTTTGGCTTTGTTTCCTTTTGGTATCCGAAGAGAGGAATCGAGGAGCTCCTCCACCAACCGGCGAGGACGATTGCAGGAAGAGGACGTGAGACCACCGCGAGGGCAGACTCGAGACCGTTCGCATCCAACCCTGACTGCATCCGAAACCCGAAAATGGATGTCTAAATCCGAGTCTCGTACCGAACCCGATCAAGTAAATGAGAACTTGAAACCCAAAAAATATCGTGCTTCAGAGGAATTGAACACCCAAATATTGTAACGACTCAGATATTCCAGATGACCGTAAGGCAATAACCATACTATGCTGACAAGGCTCGGTATGCATAATCAAGTTAATCGGAAATTCATATAACTTAGATCAATTATCGTCCCTACCTAACAAAGAAAGAGATTGGTAATAAAACGTGGAGAGTGATGGGAGTTTGAATTGACAAATTCAGGGAAATGCTTAGTATAAGCCGCATTCAGGATGCACGAAGAATTGAAAATTACGAAAAACGACGACTTATTATTGGAAGGAGATGGCAAGGAAGGGACAAAAAACGCTTTAGTCTCTTAGGCTTGCACGTGAAATTATGGAGGACGATGAAAAATAAAAAACTAATTAGCGTGTTACATACCCACATGACAAGACCATGGAGTCGTGACAAAGAATGGTAATTTGAAAAAACAAAAAAAAAACGCAAACAAAAAGTAAAAGCAGCACTAAATTGATAAAAAAAAAAAATTTAACTCACCCATTGGTGGCCCGGCTGGTTTACGCTCGGGTCCTTTAACGATAGGTCCTGGGTTCGAACCTCGCTGAGTACCGGTGATTTAAGCGGAGGGTCGTGGCGGTGGGATACTGCGTTAACCCTCTCGAAGGATTAGTCGAGGTGCGCGATCCGTACGGATGCTACTGCGTTAGCCCTCCCGAAGGATTAGTCGAGGTGCACGATCCGTACGGATGCTGGCCCGGACACCTTCGATAAAAAAAAAAAAGATAAAATTAAGTTGGATTAAGAGAAAAATACTAAAGACATCGAGGTTACTACGCTTTCAAAGTATCGAAAACATGTGAGTTCACTCCATCTCAATCATTGAATTGCGAGAACTTCACATCGAATCCACATGATTTAAATACCAGGAGAGAGAGAGAGAGAGAGAGAGAGAGAGAGAGAGAGAGAGAGAGAGAGAGAGAGAGTTGGCTCACATGCGCCGGATACGTGCGATGTTTCCATTACTCCTTAGGCTTGATGACGAGGGTCCACCACATGGCGCGATGGTCCCCATTTCAGCTGCAACATTGCGGTGTCTTCTTCGCCTTTTCTTGGATTCTAAGTCACAAGAAATCATCCCTTTGAGAGACAAGAAAGGTAAAAAAAGGTAAGTGAAAATGAGTTCTGCGTTAGAAGTCATTGACTAAACAGTTAATTAACACCTTAACGAAGAATCCATTCTTCTTCTCATCAATACCGATGGAGATTGATAAATAAAAAAAATATTTATTGAGTAGATTTTATCCTAACTTTTGGAACATGTTTAATTTAGCCCCCGCAACTATAATAAAAACATATAATGGTACCCCAAAACTCGAATTAATGAAAAGAGTATATTGAATATCTTCCTATAGCTCATGGATGAAGTTGAACGTGTTCCAAGTTCGCGGACCATATTGTTCAAATTAAAAATTCAGAGACCATATTGCACATGAATTAAAGTTCAGAAATTACATGGGTCAAATTAAAAGTTTGATGATCATATTGCACATTAAATCAAAGTTCATGAATCATTTTTTCGTGTCATTATTTCTTTATAAAATTCATGCTTCAAAAGATAGATAGATCTGCTTTGCCCATGTTAAAAAAAAAAAGTATTTTAACAAGGCTCCAAAATGACCCAAGTTGAAGGAACTTGAGCGAATAACTTGGAATTTTTTTTTTCCTTTCTAATCTATGGCCAATGGGGTGTAATTGCTTATGCTTAAGCATGTGGCTTAGTCGGATAGATTACCCGTTGACCACGCTTGAGTAGATGAAACGTAAAAGCGGAGGTGGTGGGGTAGCGATTGATTCGACTCCAAGGCTCAAAAAGGTCATGGAAATCAATTTAATATCTATTGCGAAAAAGCCAAAAAAAAAAAGCTACAAATTATGAATAAACCCTCTTTTTTCTATTAAATTTGCAAACATATATTAAGAAAATGAAAAAGAAAGCATGGTTTTATTCCCCCATAAATAATTGGAATAACTTATTGACTTCACGTCCCCCCCCCATGACCCTTTATTGGCTATCACAACCTCTCGTTTGCCAAATGACTTTGCTAATATAATAGCATTTGATGACTATCGGATCCTGGGAATAACGGCATATTGTAGGCCATAAATTTTTCAAGGAATGGACCTCAAAATAATTTTTTATTTTTTATTATATATTTTTTGTGCCTCACAACATAATGTCATTTTAACAGTAAATAAAAAAACCATCGCATAAGCATATTCCTTTGCCAAAGAGTGCGATTGATTTGCTCATTTTTCTTAAAAATATTTTGGGCCATAGATTTGCTTAGAACAAACGTAACAAGTTCATTTGGATGGACTGAAAGAGTTGTTGGAGCCTATGTTGTAGATTCATCCATATACTATGCTGACATGGCCATCCACATCAATGCCATGTCAGTGCTCTTCTCCAGCAAACTTCTGAGGTGGACTGAAAAATGCAAAAAAAGGTTCAAAAATTGTGAAACCTAGGCTAGAGAGAGGTAGAGATAAGGAGTTGGGAGGAGAAGGGCAAACCGGAGCCACCTAGTTCCTGTTGGGGCCAAATGACCCTTGCTAGCCATCCCCCAGCCTCGCTAGCCCTTCCCGACGATGGTGGGGCGGCGAAAGCAAGAGCTTGTTGCTCTCATTGCATGCTTCTCTCTTCTTCTTCTTCTTCTTCTTCTTTTAATTTGACCTTATTCTTTCAATTTGATTTAAATAAAATTGATATTAAAAATTAGACCTGAATGGCACAAATACAAAAGATTTATGACTGAATTGACATAATTATAATAAGTTTGAGACTTTTTTTAGTAATTTCAATGGAATTTATCTCTTCTCAAATGATACAAAAACATATGTGCTTATTATCTCCAAAACAGAATGCTGTGGAAAAAACTCTAATCCAAGAAGCTTTTACAACCTCAGAAAGAAGAGAGCTTTTGTAAGCTTCAAGCAATTATCTCTTCTCATGGTCTATTCTCCATTGAGCTCTAGCCTCTACATATCTACATAACTTTTGAGAGAGCCCATGAAAATTCCGCGACAATGTAATGATTTCGACCATAAAGGTTGACCCCATTAGGGAATTCCCTATTTAGGACATAAGACTTAGAACAATGAGACAGATGAAGGACATTAGATTTATTCCATGCATGATGAGAGCGGCTCCTTTTTCCATCATGACCGCTCAATATAAAATCAAGGCCAAGGACGAATTGGGGTCACCAACCAAACCCTAATTTCCCCTCGATTGTGCTATCGGAGGGCCTAATTTATCAGGTGGGTGTGGGAAGATGAGACCCACATCCTGGTTTGGTACTCCCAACTGAATGACCACGACCCATCACAACCGTCCCCTAATTCACGCACATCTTCGCTCACACTAAGATTTAACCACCCACTCGACCTAATCGTGACCCCTTTGGTTTCCTAAGGGTGCATGCTCAAGTTTCGGGACTCCAATCCCCGGCACTTAAGACATAGAATAGATTACAGATATATCTGCCATAACATATCTTGCGAGGCTCGGGATAATCTGATTGCCTGGTAAAATAATAATAATAAGAACATACATGTTCGAAATGAAGAAGTTAAGGTGATAACCCCGACCATACATAATATAACCCAAGTGTGATTTTTCTTTTCTTTTCTTTTCTTTTTTGGTCCGTTTGATCCTTTGACGTAGAATTGGATTTACGGGAGTTGGTCGAGGGTTTTACGAACACCCAATTCTGATCGATTGCACGCGTGCAAGCAATCAACTTGACAAGCTATGGAGCAGCAACATGGAGGAGTAATGATACAGGCAAACTCGGCTGATGGCTGACGACAGTAAATGTTGCCAGCAGGCGTCGCGTGAATTCCCTGCCTCCATAAATTTTTGCCCGCAGTGATTGCGGGGCAATGATGGTTCAGATGCCCTTCTTTGCTATGCAGCCACGTATCGTCGCTGCCTCCTCCGCCGTTGTTCAGTGACCATCACTTGGGTTTGTTGGGCTGTCCTGGGATCGACATCGCCCACCTTAATTGTCGCAAACGCTTTTGGTGGGGTGTCGCTGGAGGCTCAAAAGCGATGTTGCGTTGCTTTGCTATCCTTGGTTGACTGGTGGCGCTCTGTATCATCATCATCCATGGAGGAAGCGGGGAGGACATGAAGAGTGAGGCACAACAGATGTTTCGAAACGGGCGTGGTTAGGAATGACGTTTGAGATCGAAACTCCAATCTTCTAATCTAGATGAATGGACACTGGTATGAATAGATAGATAGAAGATCCAAAAGAGCTTTGAACGACGAGTTCATCATGCAATCCACTATCTCTTTTGGTAAAGATAACTGCTATTCAATTTCATGCGTAATCCATGCACGTCTCTGGATTTCAAAGCCCCATCTCTTGCTCCATGGCGTCTTAAAATTCCGCTTTGGTGGCACATAGACTGCTATAAGGTAAATAACGCGTGATAAATCATTTTTCTTCTGTTTTTTCTTTATTCCACGGTAAGATAGTACTCGAGCTTGGCAGCTTGCCACGCGAGAACAACCTAATTCATCTTTGCAGATGGGGAAATTACAAAAAAAAAATCCTAAATTTATTGCAATTGTGCCAATTCAATTCTAAACCCCTTTTGTTTGTCAATTGAATCTTAAACGTTTTGCATTTGTGCCAATTCAATTTATCTGACCAACTTTAGCCGACCGACGCTGATGTGGACGTTGGTTAGCATTGACGTAGCGTTGTCGGCACCGATGTGGTGATTTTTAATAATATTTTAATATTCTTTAAAAAGTTTATTTATTTTTTCTTTTTCTCCTTCTTCCTCTAGCTAGTCGCCCGATGATCGACCATTGGTGAGGCGCTAGCTCGTCGTTGCTGGGAGGAGGTCGATCTTACTTCTGGCCGGATACACTAAATTGACACAAATGCAAAAAATTTAGCACTCGATTAGCCAAAAAAAAATCATGGCCGAACTAACACAACTACAATAAATTTTTGATTTTTTTTAGTAATTTTCCATTGTATGAGTTAAAAGGCATGCAATGCATGCTTGGGCCAAGGGATTTACTAGGTCGATTGTGTCACCCTTTATTGTTTGGGCTTATGACTTACATTTTTGAGCGAGAATTACTTAATATCGTAAGCTTTTCGCTCGTGCAAAAGAATCACATTATCACTGAGACGAAGATGATCTTTCCCACTATACAAACTCGTTGCTTATGTTGCTCGTGCAATATCGGTGACATGGTTTCAAGGAATTAATGCTTTAGTGGGCTACCTGATCTTCACTATTTTGTTCTATTTTCGACTCTAATTATTATCATTTTTCTTATGGGAAAAGAAAAAGAGACATGAATTTTGTAATTTCTGTCCGAACTTTGGTGAAGGCAGTAGGAAACGGGGGGAATCTTGTCGTTGGCAGGTCACAAAACCACAGTGACGCACGTGGCCCATTCTCAGGTCCTTGCTATCCCCACCTCTTCAATTTTTCCAATCACCTCGCATATCCGCTAAAAAAAAAAAAAACTATAAAATTCAAAACAAAACGAAAAATCAGATCGTTAGTGACATTTATCATATTCTCGAGCGCCCTGTGAAATCGTGCTGCCACGTGGGCAGCGTCGAATTGAAAAAAAAAATCTTTAATGACAAGCATGACAAGGCGACACTTTTAAAGTAAAATTTTCACTCCAAAAATATTTTGAAGCAAAAATCCGCTTGAAGAAATTCATTTAGTTATGCAATTTTATTTTTCTACCTTTGAAGTATTTTTTTGGTTCCAAAAGTAATTTTAAAGTCACTCGGAGAAGCAAAATTTGCTCTTCTTTCAGAGTGAAAAGAATTAATTTTTTCACCAAAAATTGATTTTTAGAATATAAGGATTGGCCTAAGTCCGCGCCTTGTCTAATTTGTGAAATTAATAAATCAGTGAAGAAAATGTGGGTTCCGGCGGACTTTTCAATGCACTTGCCGACACCTGAATGGCACACTGCCAAAAATTATAACAATTTTAAAGCCTTAATTGAGAAATTTTCGGCTCTGGTCATTCCAATTCATTGTCCACGTTCACACTTCACGCGACCAAAGTTAAAGAGGCAAGAAACGACGAAGCCCCATCCACACTCCACCTCCCAAAATCATTTCCTAATCTATATTATTTACGTCAGTATATATATATATTCCTTTAAATTATGAGCGATTCTAGCAATTCGGAAAACTTAATAATTTATGATGTTCAGATATTACCTTTTAGAATTTGGACAAATTGGAAAAAGACAAAAGAAAAATAAAATAAAATAAACGACTCGATGGATTGGTTTGATTTTTTCTCCGTGCGAAATTGAACATGTGATTTTTCCTTAAACAATTACTTCGGAGTAAAACAAGAAAGTTTGACCTCGCTTTACGCATTTAATGCTTTGAAATTAAAAAAGAAAATTTTAAAAAAGTGTTTGAAGTGCTCTCATTTTGTTAGATAGAAAATGTTCGAAATGGACATTCATTCGAATAAAATTTTGATCAAAAGAAATTTTGCCATTTTCCTTTTTGGATTTTATATATTTTTTTTATTTTTCTTCTCCCCTCCCTCCACCATCATCGGGATGGCTATGGAGAGAAAAAGAAAAAATAAATAAATAACTAATGAAAGTATTTTTGATAATATTTTTTTAAAATAATATTTATTTATATTTTTATTTGAAAAAATAAAAGCGCTTCAAAACTTTTATTTAGGATTTTTTCAATTTAAAATGACTTGAAAACTGATGCCAAACGTCGGCGTCTCGCTCCCGCCACGTCACTCCCCCGTGATCACCCTCGTCCTTTAAAAAGTAGAAGCCAACCCAACGGAGCAGAAGCACAGCACGGCAGCGAAAAAGTGCAGAGACTCTCTCTCTACCCCCAGCCAGGAACTATGCCGCCGGCGATGTCGCCGGAGGTGCTGGTGGCGCCACCTTCTCCTCCTCCTGCCCCCTAATTCCGTCCACTTCCACCACCGCGACCGAACCGCCTGACACCGCCACAATGCCAGCCTACACTCCGCCGCAACCACCGCAGAACCTCAAGCAGAGGGTTCTCACCTGCCTCACCAAGCTTGCCGACCGCGACACTCACTCCATCGCGTCCTCGGAGCTGGACTCCATTGCTCGGTCGCTTGATCCGGCGTCGTTCTCAGTCTTCATCTCTTGCATCAACTCCACCGACGCGTCCGACAAGTCTCCGGTGCGCAAGCAATGCGTGTACCTCCTCACGACTCTCTCCATCACTCACGGCAACACTCTCTCTCCTCACCTGCCGAAGATGATCTCCGGCATCACGCGCCGCCTCCGCGATCCGGACTCCGCCGTCCGATCCGGCTGCGTCAGCGCCACTGCCGCTCTTGCCACGAATGTGAACAAACCTCCCTTCGATTCGTTCCTGAAGGCTTTCTCCGAGGCACTCTTCACCGAGCAAGACGTGAACGCGCAGATGAGCGCGGCTCTGTGTTTAGCGTCGGCTATTAATGCTTCGCCGGATCCTGAGCCTGCAAAATTGTGCAGGCTATTGCCGAGGTTCGAGAGACTGTTGAAGACCGACGCTTTTAGGGCGAACTCGGCGGCACTGACGCTGATTGAGAGCGTAGTTGGTGTCGGCGCGGCTAGGAGCGAGGGAGTGTTGAAGAATTTGGTACCTTGTGTGCTTGGGTTCCTCAGTGGCGAGGACTGGGCTGCGAGGAAGGCCTCCGCGGAGGTTCTACTGAAGTTGGCGGTCGTGGAGAGAGACTTGTTGGTGGGGTTTAAGCCCGCATGTTTGAAGGTCTTTGAGAATCGGCGGTTTGATAAGGTCTGATTCTTTAATCTTGTACAGTGCATAGTTCCCAACTTTATCTGTACGATTTGGGATGGTGGCTCCGATCAAATTGGCAGCTTCGAAGAATTTTGATCTCCAGGATATGATCCATGATAAGAACGTGGTAGTTGAACCGTGATTTCCTTGTTATGGGTAATTTGCTAGTGTAGGTATTAGGTTTGCACTAGATTTGGACCCGGATTTCTGCATTAGTCATCCCGTGACAAACTAGTCATGGGTGTCGATTTTCCAATTTTTGGATCATGAATTTAAGGTCCAATCCATCTGGTTTTCTAGGTGAAGGCAGTTAGGGAGGTTATGAACCAGACGGTGGAGGCCTGGAAACTGATTCCTGATCTTTCTGACGAGGTGTCGACTCCGCTTCAGTCAGTCTCTTCTTCCAAAGGTTTGGATCTGTCTAGCATTTTCACTTCTTGCTGGGTTTGCTGCGAGATCTACAAAAGGTTGAATTCCATTCAAATTATTGTGGTGCTAACCACACTGGACCTGAAAATGGCAAAAAAAAAAAATAAGTTATGCAAATTTGATATTGATCCGGATTGATGTCTTCTTGGATTATAAATGTTGGAACGGTTTGCCGAGCCGTAGACATAGCCATAGGATTCATGGTTGCTCAATAGGTTCAGATTTGACAAAGTTCTGACGTTGGTTTATTTTATTGCTTGCCATATTCTTAAGATCGTTTGCCAATATTTTTCAGTTGTGGTATCTGCTTGATTCAAGCTCTTTCTTTCACTCTGTCAACACAGAAAATGCAAGTGACGGTTGTTATCCATCTACATCAAAAACTCGTTCTTCTTATGGATCTGTCGGGCCTCAGATGAGGAAAAAACTAACACCACCTAGCCGTCCAGCTCCACTGACTGGTTCATCTGCATCTGCAAGCACTCTAAGCAAGAGAAGTCCACTGAAGAGTAGCAACAGAAATATCAGTCCCGTCCTTCGGAAGGTGGATCATAAGAAGCCTTCGGACTGGAAAGTTGAAATTGCTATTTCCAGATCTACGTTAGCCAAGGGAACTGGTGGGAATGATCTCAGGGAGTGGAATGAAAACATTCCTCAACGAACGAGCAATGAGATCAATGAGATCTCAAAGCAAGAAACAAAAAGAGCCCTTTTCAGCAAGACCTCTGATGAGATTTTGCCCAAGCCCAGTGGATTCCGGTCTGGATCTCGGGTGGTTCCATGTCCTGATGAGAGGACTGATTTTACTCTTGTAGCTAGTGACACAGCTGAAGATCACCAGAGGAATCACAAGGACGGTGAAGATTTAACATTAATCCGCACTCAGCTTGTTCAGATTGAGCAGCAGCAATCAAGTCTACTAGATCTCCTTCAGGTCTGTTTGCCAAGCATGAGCATCAAAACTTTTATCCAATTAATCACTGGTAACTGCACCAGGTATACACTACATAATGAAATAGTGGCACTGTAATTGTATCAAGTAAGAGTGTGAGCATTTGCATAGCCCAATAGAAAAACATTTGGTACTTCTTCATGTAGGTGCCTCATCCGTAGCAATATTTGCACAATCAAGAATATTCAAGACACTGTGGTACCTTTTATGGTTATATCCATATCAACGCCTGTACTGGTACTTTTTCTGATTTTACATTCCTGTGTACTCCTTTTAGAGATTCATTGGGAGCTCACAAAATGGAATGCGTTCTCTGGAGACACGTGTGCATGGTTTAGAGATGGCGTTGGATGAGATCTCATATGACTTGGCGCTAACAAGTGGAAGGATGACTAGCACTGGCTCCAGAAGAACCTCTTGCTGCATGTTGCCTACAGATTTCTTGAGTGGAAGATTTCGGAGAAAGCCAGAGGGTCGCTACTCAAGTTCCAGGTTCATCTCTTCCGATACACCATCAGTATCCTCGGCACGCTTCAGAGCCTATAGGAGCTGTGACAATGGAGTGTGTAATTTGGAGAACTGCAGGTTTCAACGGCAGGGTGGTGCTGGCTTCATGGTGAATCCATTGGCGAAGATGCACACTGAGAATCGGTCAATTCCTGAGATGGTGCAGTAGCCAATACAATTGCCAGGTACAGAGTCATGATATTTCCACCTTTCTTTAGTCCTGTCTTGGCGGATAAATGAATTGGCCCTAGTCACCAAAACCTCCTCGCAAGACAAGTCGTCCCATTGTACTACCTCAAATTCTGCAGTGGCAACTCATTAGAGATTATATTGAAGGTTTCATTTCACTTCTGAAATAGCAAGATCCAAACCCCCTGCCACGGACTCATATTTGCCAATGTCCCATTTTGAAAATCAAGATTATTTTCATGTTAATTCCGAAGCTGTTTTTCCACCTCTGTGGTAACCCCTATATCCAGAAAGAATCTTACCATTTTCAGTCCTAGTAATGAACCACTAGTTGGAGGAATAGGTGTCCCGTAAATTTGTGGTTCATTTGGAGCATCTGTCCCTAATTTTTTGCTTTCTATGCAACAGATGGGTAGTTTTGTTTCCTTCAGGAACCGGAACCTCTGAAGTCGAGCAGCTTATCAGACGGAAGGTTCTGCCCTTACGACTTCGAAATTCTCTTGTTAAAGATCCTGTAAAGATGAATATGGTGAGAGAGAGAGAGAGAGAGAGAGAGGACAAACAGATTAATTTGTCTCACTCTACGTGGCGCTGCCAGCGGAAGCCGTCACAGATCGCCTTTTGCCATATTTGAAGTGAAAGATCAAGACATCAGATGACCTCAGCCTGGGCATCCCCAAAAACAAAGCCTGGAATGTGTACAGAGGGTGATCTGTCTTCTCTTTTGAGTCGGTCACCTTGAACTTTGATCTCTTCCTTAGATCTCAGAATTCTTGCATATTGCTCTCTTAATGATTGAACGCTTTTGTAATCACTCCACCGGTCAGTGTCGGCAGAGCCATCACTCGAAACTTGTCTGCAAATCTCCCTTCATTGGACAAATGGAGGAACCGTGTTTGCCTTGTGCGATGCATACGTCGCGTACCCCGCTTTTAGATAGGAACATGGGAGGAGTGCGGAGAGGTAATCATGCGTGTGGGAGATGATGATTGTCTACAATCGGGAACCATCGGGATCGAAAGCTCCCATCAACTTAATTGGAAGGAGAAAACACCGTCAATTCCCGAGATAATCGCGAGTTTTGTTCCCGAAGAGTGGACAGAAAATCGTTTTATGGACCGGACAAGTGCACTGTGCGTGTGCCCGAGCGTCCGAATCCGATGAACCTGCGTTAAATCTGGTGGCCTTCATACGATTTTATTTTTATCTACTGGCCCCTTTGTTAAACTTCGTGAGACCCATCAATTATGACTGGATTGCATCTCTCTGATCTGGGCCGGTTATACCGGGATGAAGTTCTCTGTTCCGATCTCAAACAACAACAAATCGAGCCTCTTCAATTTGAGCGCCGCGGGGAGAGACTTCATGGATCGATTCTGGAAGCGAAAATCTCAAGATCTAGCCAAGAGCTAGTAGCTAAATGAGGTTGGTAAATGTGAACCACATTGCTCGGGTTGAGAACAGTTATCGAGAGATGATGGAGCCCTGATTATTCATGACAGGCAACGAGCTTCAAAGGAAAACGAGCAATTCTCCATGTACGTCAAAATGATAAATCACAACAGTATTCACGGCAATGAACATCGTCTTTAAATAGATATCAAAAAGTTCAATATCATCCGTCTCTCTATGATACGGTTATGAATGATAAGTCAAGATAACTATATCATGCATGTTCCATGGTCATTATTTATGTACAACTGGATAACTATGAGGGTATTGATAAATTAATGAGCATAAATAGTTCATAAATGATCCGATCGCTTCCTTTTTCACAGTGCGAACCGCCTCGCTGCTATTTGTATGGATATTGAGGGACTCTCCTGGTCTCTCTTCATGTAACAGCAACATGGCCTATCTACTGCCATTTGTTCTTCAGAGATATGAGCTGCACAGCGCATGTTTACAGTTAGAAAGAGTTGAAGAAACCGATTTATCAACAACATGACAAAGAGGACTCACGCTAACAGGCAACTTGAGCAGTGAAAAAGGTGAAAAATTCTACTTTATTGCGTATCCTATGAGCATAACCTTCTTTCCCTAATCATGAATAGCACGATTCTATCGGCCTGGCCTAACCACATATCCAACAGCAGAAGGTTTGTACTACGCAAGGCAGACTGGCAATACCATGAAACATGATTCAGGCACTCAGAGCTCCCAATTCATTGCAATAAAACTCACTTTGCGCAAAGAGGCAAAGGAAAGGAAGGAATGACATTTCAGGATACACAAATGGTCTTACTTAGAAGAACGAAATTCTTAAAGTAAATCATCACTTTGCAAGTATTTGACTCCTAAAAGCTGCCACCTGAGAAATGTAATGACTAATCTGCGATTGGAGGGTTTAGGAAGCAGGACGGCCATACCTACAGTGTGCACAGCAGCTAGAACCCAAAACAAAAGGAAAGGCCATGGGGAAAACCTTTATCCTCGAAGCACAAAAGCATAAAGAAGTTTAGCAGTCACTGAGGACAACTATGGAAAAGGAAGTTGAAAAGATGGACACAATTTGCTGCTGCAGTTGATTTTCATTCAAATAAACGCTTAATTTACACAAAAAGTGCATTCACATGATTGCAGCTGAAGCTATAATCAGTAAGGACCCACTGCTCCGAACAATTGATGCATTGAGGTAAAGAATTTCCAAAAAGTATGCTTATAAAACTAGAAAGAAGCATAATGCACTCATTGTAATAGGAAAAAGCAATTTAGTAATGCATCAGGATGTAGTAGCTAAGGATGTTGTCATGGCAATCAAGCAATTCCGACAATAGTTAGAAATATAATAGCAGGTTTCCACTACAGCTTGTTCTAACTTATTCCCTGTAGAGGTGTGCAGACGAACCTAGGATAAGCATTAGAGGTCACAAGAAAAGTTTAGAACCGGTAAGTACGGTGTATGTTTCAGGGTACGGGTTCAGACCACCACTTTGTGCCCTATGATCTACACCTAATGCAAGATACTTGCAGACAAATACAGGCACCCTAAAAAACATAAATGTGCAAATTTCTGGAGCTATTACGTTTTAAGTGCTTTACTTGTGCAACGTTTTGGTTTATGACCCTCCATTATTTTAGAATCCACATATTACCTAATGTGTCAAGTGTTTTAGTAATTGACACAGGTGCAGTAAGTTTTCACTTAATAAGAAATTTAAAATACTAAAATACCAGGTAGAGGAACATGTAGAACCAAAAGGTTCTAGTTCTCAGGGCCATTCTAAGAGCCTACAAGGTAGATTTCGAGTTTCAAAATTTTAGCATCAATGCCCACATGGTTGATCTTAAAGGAGGACAAACATCCTTTCCACACTAGAACCTGCACACCACTACCTAATTTGCTGCATTTCCAGCAGCAGATCATACACAACTAGTTAGAGGCTACATAAACTAGACAAGTTAAACCAAATTTTACACAACTTCCCATACAACCAGATAATACATCACAAACCTGTTCTGCAATTTGCACTAGCTGTTGACTGTCTTGAGATGTTTCACATGACAGGGCAGAGTTGTCCTGGTTCAAAGAATGGTCATGTTTTCGTTTCTTTTTCTCCGAAGTAATATCAGCACCACAGAAACTGCCATCAGGGCTGCACGAAGTTTCCTTCTTACGCCTCGTAAACGTGAACTTGATAATATTATTCTCCAGAGGTCTTCCTGAAATCCTGTCACTTACACCAGAAGCTTTCAGATCTGAGTTTGATAAGTCGTTGATTTTATCTGGATCTGACCTGGTAGCTAAAACATTTAAATACTGGACTCCACCATTACCCTGCCTCATAATTTTTGATTCCTTCAACGTCTTACTTCCATTATCTGCATCCAGCATAATACCTGATTTGACAAGCTCAACATCTTTACGAGTAACCAGAGCACCTGATTTCTCCGTTACTTCAGTTGCCTCCACAGGTGAATGTAGTCTGCATTGTGGATGAGATTCCTTAGAAATCCCGAAGGAAAAAACATCACTCGCTTGCTGCTTTGTCAAAGTCCGGTCATGCAGCTTCCCCCATGAGGTATTTTTGCTTCTGCATCCTGGAGTCCTTTTTCTTTTTTTAACAAAAGTTTCAATGGCCACATTGCAGTCTGCTTTGATCACTTTCAATGCAGAGGATTCTCTCTTCCTCCCGTACTTCTTATCTGCAGAGAGGTTGGATATCGCAGCTGACACTTTACCTTCCGTTCCCCCACTGTATGTCCCATGTTCAACATTCTCCTTTTGTCCAGAGAAAGACACCTGTGCAGATGAATTCTTTTCAAATGGCCACACTCTCTGAGTGTCCTTGTTTCTCCTAAGCTTAGGCTCTTTGCCTCTCGTTACTGTGATAGAAAAATTACGGTTATGAACACAGCAGTAGTCATTGAGAGCTTGACCTTTACAGGAGCAATTACTCCCCACTGATCCTTTATTGGAACTGATATTCATGCCAGAAACTTCATATGCAGTCTGTGAATCTGATTGAGACTGTCTTATGGAACCGGAAGTAGTATGTCTTTTCCCCTTAGGCTTCACAGTATCACCGGTTGTACCGGTCTTACTAACTTGATGTGATTTATGAGTTGTTTTATTTTCCAAGTGATCTCGAGCTTCCTTCAACTCTTCTCTAAGCTCTTTGACAGTGCTCTTAGATTCCTGAAGATGTGCCTCAAGCTCTACAATTCTTTTTTGCTGCCATGCTGATGTTGTTTCTGCTTCACTCAACTGCATATAAAGAAGAGTAAATTAATGCGGTTTCTATTCCAAAGTACAAGAAGGATTTAAAGATTTTTTAAATAGATTTTGGAAATAAATGATGTGTGTTAGCTTACAAATCCAATAAAAAAGGATAAGAGTTTCATTCCCCTATTTTGCAGCCTCATACATAAGTTGTAAGTCTTACAACAGGAAACAGTCCAAGAAAAGGTATGAAAGAATTTCGGCACTCCAGAAATTTGCAAAAGACATCTCCAAGTTTACCAAATTTATACAATGAGGACATTGAATAACTTCATTTTGTCATGAAGCAGGTATCGCCATCCCCAAAAAGATAATTAGACTCTAGTAATATTTAAAGAACCTCAAGCACTTTCCTACCAATTCACTATAAATGAGATTAAGCGGAAGGAATCGGTACAGAGAATATTACAAACATAAACATACAGAGAAATGCATAAAGATATGAGGTCTTCCCAAGAATATCATGAATATAAACATTGCAGAGAAAATGCACAATGATACAATCATAGGACGAAAATTGGTGAGGCCAAAAGCACCAATAGTTGTTCCATCGTGACTTAAAAACCATGAATTCAAGTCTCTGGAGAAAAGCTGCATGGATGACTCCTCCCCTGTAATTGTTGGCACAATGTGCAGTAACACTATTGTAGTTTAAAATCCCAGATATGCAAGAAAACTGTTTCCAGGGTCACTTTTTTCATGCAAAAGAAACAAGGCAATACCATAAAGTGTCAAGAAAAGCTTAATGGTGCAAGATATTTGTAGAAAATATCAGGAGATGCCCTAATTCACTAAAACATTGGATATTGACTGCAGTAAAATCAAGCAGTACTTTCAAAATTCAGCAAAAAGTAAGGCCAAACATTACACAACATAATAAATTATAAATGCCCCTAAATCCGATATGCTCAAATCATTAGAGGAAATTTAGGCAATATGCATGCAGGAAAAGAACATGGAAGGGTATGTTTTGTGCCAAGAAGGTGGAAAACTAACTCATTTTATGTGGTCGATTAAGTACCCCAAGACAAGGTAACCGTCATCTAAAAGATTCCTAATATGCCACTAAACAAGTCCCATTTCAATAGAATGTAGCTGTTATATGATAAGATACGTAAGATATCGACAAGCAAAATTAGGTACCACTTTCCAAACTTCTGCCTAAGATAAGCAACCATGTATTGTTTACCTAAATGTGACGGACATCAAATCATGACAGAAAGTGATAGACAAGATGTGCATGCAGGAAAAGTTTGTAAAAGGGTAAGATTCATGCCAAAAGGTGGGAAAGTAAATCGTCAATGAATCAACCAATAGGCTGAGTCGAGGTTTGAAAAATAACCATGTTTCAAAAAATGTCTAAACAGATCTCATTTCAAGCCAAACAAGAGGTAGAACTGTTCAACCAGACATCTATCGATCATATGGGCTCCTTTGATAGAAATAAAATCTTCAAGTGTATGGAAATGAAAATCATGAACTTGTAACTGATATGAGCTGGAACTTAGAGATTTCAAAGAAATTATGAGCAATTAGTAATCGGTTCGAAGTAACCGCCAACTGAGATGCAATATTTCTCATTGCTTGCAGCAAAACAATTGTTATAATTAAAGGGCACTTGAACATTTCAACAAAAGAGAGACGTATTCTAGCATACCCAAATATTCACAATGCCACCCAAAATACTAAATACACAATCAAATCGGAGGTGTCAAACCAAATTTGGGAAAACAAATGCTCAGTTGTATACCTGTAAAAAGTATGTCAAGGCAGATAAAGTACCAAGTAAGCAAGAAAGCAGAAGAAAAATTGCTTTAGTAACTATCTTCGTACTTTCCAACAATAGGACTACCGAAATCTCTCCAAAAAGGAAATTTGGAAAGCACAATATGCTATTTAATTTCCTCAAATGGTTTCTTATGTGTCATTGGATTTCCTAAGCCACTTAGTTGAAAGGCATTATCCAAGATTTCTTATCCGGCACATGATCAATTGCATGATATGAGCAAATAGATCCAGACACTTGAATCTCAAGCACGTTGAGGGGAGGATGCCCATTCTTTTCAGAACTATTTTCCGTTTGTTATGTAATAGAGACTCAAACTGGCCCATCAAGAAGTTGGCACATCTGAAACTTCACATGGACACTTCAGATATTGTTGACACATTGAAAGGTATAATACAATCTCAAGATCATCAAAGATATGACATCTAAGAGAGCTTGATAGAAAAAACTAAAAATAGAGCTATTCCTTGACATTTAACTGAGAGTTGCAAATTACATATACAGCCAATCAATGAAGCAAAGATATTGTTTTGTTATGAAATCGGCTCACGCCATATTCTGCCAAGTAATCAAAAGGACTGCACTATAATAAAGGAATTATGACGTAATAAGAAACATTTCGGAGTGTTTCTTTCTTTCTTACTTTATTTTTATTTTGAAATAAACAGTTGCTCAAGTTGAACTTTCTGTTTCTTCGCATTTGAACATTTTCAGGTTTGATTTTGGTTGATGACTTCCACGCCAATGCCGGCTAGATTGTGGTGGTACCACATGGTGAAAGACATATATTATTCGATATGAAACAACACATTGGACACAAATTGACTCAAAAGCTTAAACGGTAAAACAAAACTGGGCTGGTTGCGTATACTCTACATTTTCTTATGTGGAATATATCCTCAATCCATACTTCACCAGTTCACTCTATCATGAGTCTAACACTTTCCATATGACAACTAATGTCACGAGCATGCATGTGAAGAGAATGTCCCATGCCAGACAAATCATATAACAACTAACATCCACTGTCTCTTGGGTTTCTCCATATATTCATCCATAAAAAAAAAAAGGGCAGCCCGGTGCACGATAGAATCCCCGCGAGGCGGAGGTCCGGTGAAGGGCCCCACCACAAAGGTGAATGGAGGCAGGCCTTAACTTGCATTTGCAAGAGGCTGCGTCCAAGGCTCGAACCCGTGACCTCCAGGTCACACAGCAACACCTTAACCAGATGCGCCAAGGCTCCCCTTCCTCCATATATTCATCCATAACACTTAATAATTCATAAGCAACCGTTGGCTGGGTGATTGAGCATGATCTTATTGTCAACCAAGGAACAGCACTATATGTGCAAATGCTCACATGATCATTAGTTGATTTACCTTGGTCCATGCATACCAGAACAAAGAATTACGAAGGAAAACAATATGTATATTTTTGAATGATTAGCTTCCGCCGAACATCAGCTAACTACAACAAAGAATAAACTGCTCAAAAGTACAAACAAAACACTAGTAAACATAGGTAACTTGTCCGACAAACTACTCTAAGACACTCGTCTTCTTAGTAATGGAAAAATTTTCTCTCAGGCTGAGTATGCATTTTATCCATCACGAATTGGAAAAGACTAAAGCGGTTTGCTTGCATACTTGGCAACAAGATTGAAAGCAGAAATACAACATGCCTGGGCGATAAACTACTCTAAGACACTCATCTTTTTAGTAACGGAGAAATTTTCTCTCACGCTGAGTATGCATTTTATCCATCACGAATTGAAAAGGACTAAAGCTGTTTGTTTGCATCCTGGGGAACAAGGTTGAAAGCAGAAATCCAACATGCCTGGGCAGTAAACTACAATTTGAAGATAGTTTAAGCTCTAAAGATTTTAACATTACACAAACAATCTGACAATAAAGACCATTTATTACTGAAGATTTTCTGTGTTTAGTATTAAAGCACAATCACTTCATTTATCATTTGAATTGTTACGTCTTTCTCAGTGTACAAAGTAATGTTTCGTTCAAGGTTGCTGAACTAACAGAGTAAAAGAAATGTTCAGTAGGTCGTATCCAAGGATACGAGTCTTCGGTTGGTGCTCCTCGATAAATGAAAAAAAAGAATCATCTAGACTGAACTGTAGGATCAGATTTCGCCTATCTTTTTCTTTAATGACAAGGGGGCACTAATTAAAGAGATCAAAACCGAGGATTATCATGGTACAGGTACACTAGCAGGAATCAAGTCCTTTATTTTGCATCATCTTAACAGAGAGAGGCAGGGAGATTTCTCAGCCTCAGAGGCCGGTCTCAATTCACATCTCCTACACGCGCATCAAGATGTTGATGCATGAATTCATGCAATTCTTCCATATAGTGGAAACTTTGACATTGTCGTTTTGGATTCATCATGGATTTTTGGGCACAAGCTTAATGAAATTGGAGAATTTTCAGATAGAGAGAAAACTGCTATTTTAATAACAACCATCAAGTAAAATGCTGAAATTGATATGTATTTATAAGTCATGGTGTATAATTTAGCTACAAATTGGCATGACAAACTAAAATGCTTGCAGCTTCAGTTGCACCAATTTTCTGCATCATCGTGCTCAGAGTACAATCAGGCACAATTGCTTCCAAAGTGCCGCAGAGCAAATTAATGGCACCCACCGCATTTATACCTTAACAATGCTTCACTGTTGAATAACCACATAAGCCAACTAGAAAGATGGAAATAGAACGAAGAGGCAATTAGCTAACCATCTTGACCGGAGAAGAATCTCTAGATTCTCCATACTCGGCCACGCCTTATAAAAAGGTGAGCCAATGAGATGTTCCATGAGCCAAAACAGGGAGCAGATCGAGATTATCTATTATGCCTACTGTATTGAAGGGAATATTGTATCGTAATTCAGGTGCTTAAATCAAATCATGGGATTTTCCACTTCACCATGAATGGGGTTGTATAGTTAAATGCACGTCACTCGTAACAAAATTAGAGGAAGAAAGCATCCTCTATCAACCCAAGTTTGATCTTTTCTTTACACACGCTGCCTTTGGAAGTTAAGCACAAAGTTTTTGATATAGACATGCCATCCAAAACTGTCGGACACACATTTAAGCGATTGTTGATGACCCTACCACTTATGCATTAGACATAAATAATGAGAAAGATCGACCAACACTACTGCCAGTCCTATACAGAAAGCTAATTGCAACTAGCATTGTAGCAGGAAAAAGGACCGACTTATTCGTGTGTTCTAGTGGCGATTGGATTGGTTTCACATACAATCTATCATCTATTGCTGTACCCAATAGTAAACGAAATAAAATTTAAGCAAAAAAAATCTAAAACTAACGACTTTATGTGGTATTTGTTTTACCACAAAATTAGTGTAACATTCACAGAGTTACACAACTGATGAAATATAGGTGTTGAAAGCAGACAGACGTCTGCAGCTTCTAGAAAACGAGTGTGATGGTATCAACTAAAGACCAAAGTTCGATTATCAAAAAACAATCCACATTGGCCATGCCAATTAATTGACAAAAAGACCCCAGGCTCCTCATCAACCTCGATGCCTGTAAAACAAAAGCCAAAGCAAAACGAAACGGCATGTTATACCTTGGCATCATACATTTGCTTCAACCTCAAAAGCAAACGCATCGCCTCTTCCTTCGAACCAAGGAGCTCCTCCCGAAACTGAGAAGCTCTTTTTTCGGCTGCCATCACTCGCGCCGCCTCCTCCTTGGCCATGCCTAAGATAATCTCCGCGTACGCCTTCTTCAAGCCCATCAGTCTCTAACCAAACAGAAATTCAGAAAAAGCCTCAGACCAAAATCAAATACAAAACCATCCGCCAAAATGGAACAGAACATCAGCACAATCAGAACAGCAATTAATCACCGACCATTGCCCACGTAAGAAGAGAAGAGAAATGAAAATCGATCAAAAACGCCACCCGAATCACGCAAAGCATCGAGACGAATACGATAAGTCAATTGTAAACCAACCAAAACGAACACAGCAAACGTCATTCCCCGCCGGAGAGAGAGGAAGAGACGCACGGCTATGATCGACAATGAAGACGGAAAGTGAATCGATCGGTCCGTCGTTCCGATGGAATTTACCTGGGAATCGTCCATCTTCGACTGGTGCATTCGATCGCTTCCTCTCCTGCTTCTTCGAGCTTGGGTCGCCAATTCAGAGAGCGAGCACGCTGCACAGTAGAGAGGGAGACTGAGAGCGAGAGAGGCAGTTGTGTTTTATTCGTTTTCTCACTAGCAGGACCAGCTGTCTGTTATGAACTTGAAACTCCCATCCCCCCCACAGAGAGATTGCCCTCGGAGGCGCCCCAAATTACGAAAGAACCACCGGTTCCCCTCTCCTTCTTTCGTCCCGGGGTGGGTGTGGGGAGGGTTTTCGATTTGTCTATGGGCGCGCGCGATTCCTGAGGCCGGGGCCCACCGGCGACATGGGCCCGACATGCTGCCACGTGGACTCCCGCATGTAGTCGTAGGCGACGGCTGCGTTGGAAACTTGAGCAATTCTTGGATGCATACGGATCAGATGAGCTTACTACGACGTAACCGTTGGATTATATGGGTCCCGCGTGCCACCTGCTGATATCAAGGGCTCAAATAGATTGGATTCACTTGTAGTCGGAGTAGCCAAGTTTTTGTTTTTTCGCCCCTCCTTCCGTAGAAGGACGGCGTCGCGGTTGGACTGCGGGTGTCGGGGGGGCTTAAGGTGGGTGGCGCTCCATGCGAACGCGGACGTCGTCAGTTCAATCCCAGCCGTTGTTGGGAACATGGGGACAAGAAGGTACGAGGATAAGGACCGGCTGGAAGACCATTTGACTTCTTGATATCCCGTCTTGCAGTTAATTAAATTACTCGTCCCTTTTCTAGGCGAATGTAATGGGACGTGCAATAAATTTTTGCCTTGTTTATTACACGTTGGATTGTATCGGTTCTTAGATAAGGCTTGGTTCAGATTCAGACTCTGACTCGGGCTGTCCTCGAGCGAAGCTATGCGAACTCTGTTGCCATTTATGCTGCGAAAATTTAATGCGGTGCAATATAACTAATTTGGCAAGTGAGTAAATTATAGATTAGCTCCTTAATTAACCTTAGTAATTAAATTATTGTGACTCAACGAGTATGTGGTAATCCCGTTCAGCAGGTTCGAATCCTGAAGGAGGAAGACATATCTGCAATTCTCTTATTGAAACTTCACCAATGAAATATGCATGACAGCAAATTTTTAATAACAAAAGCCGCGGCGGCGGCGGGAGAACGACTCATATCCCCTAAATTTTCCCCTAAAGCTAGAATGACACGCAATAAATTCTATGGCAATTGCCTCCTTCATACCCATTATATGTTTTCGAAGGTCGAGATGCAATGCAATAAAGATATGGGCGTGTTTGTTTCACTTAAAAATTCGAAATAATGGGAAATATTTTCTACATAAATCATTTCGAGAAAAATATTTAATTTTTATTTGTTTGATGGTTTGAGAAAAAGATTTCGTTTATAAGATAAGAGGGACTACGTTTTTCCTCAATCTAAGCTTATTATTTTCAACTCATGAAAATTATTTTTCGTAAATCAGTTAGTCTTTCGTTATCCACGTAAATAGCCTTTTTTTTTTTAAACAAACGAATCTTAAGCTGTAATTATTATTGAAAAATGATCACTTAAGTGCTAGCTCTAATCTGCTTAATTGAAAATCCAATGTGACATTTTTATTAATATTTGAAGCTAACATGGCTCACAGAAGGTCTAGTCAGCAATAAAAAAGATAAATTTGAAAAAAAAATTAGAAGCTTAATTAGATTAAAAAATAAAAAAGCAAAAAATTCCAAAAAATTAAAAAAATTAAAAAATCATAATTTTTTTTAAAAAAATTAAGACAAGGGGGAATTAAAAAAATAAAATTTAAAAAATTTAAAAATTTAAAATTTTAAAAAAGTTAAAAAGCTATTTTAAAAAATTCAAAAAATGAAAATTTTCTCAAAAATAATTTCTCTTCTCTTGGTTCTTCCCCAGCCCATGTTTTTTCATATATATATATATATATATATATATATATATATATTATTTTTATATTAAAATTTTAAGCCTATTTTTAAAAATTTGTACCCACAAAATTTTAAATCTAATTATAATTTTAAAAAAATTATATTTTTTTATTCCCCCCTTTCTGAAATTTTTTTAACTTTTTTAAAATTTTTATGCTTATTTTAAAATTTAATCAAAAAATGAAAATTTTCTCAAAAATAATTTCTCGTCTCTTGGTTGTTCCCCAGCCCTTGTTTTTTCTATATATATATATATATATATATATATTAAAAATTTAAGCCTATTTTTAAATGTAATCTAAATAAAATTTGTACGCACAAAAGTTTAAATCTAATTATAATTTTTTAAAAAAATTCAATTTTTTTATTCCCTCCTTTTTTTGAAATTTTTTTTAACTTTTTTAAAATTTTTATGCTTATTTTAAAATTTAATCAAAAATTAGTTTTTAGCAAATTTTTAAACAAATCTTATTTTTTTTTAAAGTTGAGAAGTCCAAGTGGACTTAATCTATTTAAATTAATGCCACTTTATACTAAAAATTCATTATAAATGCCACCTATTAATTTTGGCCATAATATCTTGCTGGAGGCATTTAAGTGATAGTTTTTTTTCTCTCTAATCTGGCACTCAAATGATCCATTGAAATTTTTTGACATTAAAGTGAACGCTTTACATAACTTTTGGCACTCTTGATGTTCTTCTCCCATGTATAATGTGAGAGCATAATAAAAATTAGATAATTTAATGAGGGTAAGATGGAAAGAAAAAAAAATCATTAAGTCTATAGATGACTTTTCGAAAATGCTGAAAGGTCAAAGGTAGTCTTTTAGCTCTGTTAATCTAAAATTTCTCCAAATTGTCCTAATTTTTTTTTTCCAAATGCCAGGACTTTTTAAAAGATATGTTTACTAGAAATTCTAAAACTTGTCACAAATGTGTAATTGAGTGTTAAAACTTGCGAAAAGTGTAATTGAGTCATTTTGTTAACAATGTTTAAATTGGCCAATGGGAAATATTGTGTCTTTTTAAATATTTTTTCTCTCCTAAGTGGCGACGGCATGGCTGAATGACATTATTTTGATTGAAATCTGATTTTTAATATGAATTTTATTTAAATTAATTTTAAAAATAAGATAAATTTTAATTAAAAAGAAACCTAGAACCAGTGGTGAGGGCTTCGCCACCCTCGCCGATCGCAGGACTCAATTTGTCTCGATTTTATTTTGAGTGATCTTAGCGGGCATCACATCTCTCTTGGCTTTTAGAATGCCAATCTCAAGCTTCTTCCATGGCAAAGTTCTCCGGTTGCATCTTCGTTTCCGCAGCTCCAGCTCTGACCCTCATTGATTTGGGTATTTTTAAAATCCAAGTTTCAAAATCTTGCTTAGGCTGGAGCCAATTGGGACCGCCTAAATTTCTACAAGCGGGTTAGTTAATGCCAGACTTGGATTATTAGGGATTATAGTTTTGGGGGGGGGGGGATTATTGTCAAAATAGTTGGCGCGGTGGGATGTCGAGCACGGTGATGTTTGAGGGACCATTTGTGACTTATTTGTGATAGTTTTATCTAAATTGTCACGGCATGAAATTGGTTCGCGATTTAAGAGTGAAGAGGTGGGCAGCCCCCAAATTGTCACCGCCTTTGATCCTTTATAAATACCCCCATTGCCTTTCTCTCTCTTCATTATTATCAAGATCACTCTTAAGAACTCTTTTCTCTCTCTCAATTTTCTCTTAGTGACTCCCTCTCCCCCCACCGAAGCTCTCACCCTCCATTGCTTGGATCGGGGACACCATGGCTCAGCAGTTTGATTCTCGAGCTTCGAGCCTCAACTCAAGCTTGCTTTTGCTACTGATCCCGCACCCGATTTCCCCGTGAACCTGCGCGACCCGCCTAGGGAAAATGGCGGTTCGAGCCCATTCGGACGGCGATTCGACATCTGTTTCTTCGTACGTGGTCCTAAACCAAGTGGGATTCTAACCATGTGACTATACTGTCCATTCCTTGTTCGTTTCAGCATGGATCGTTGAATTTGGCTATTGGTGTGGCGAAGGGAAGATGTGCTTGCATGGAAGAGAGAACGGCTCTGCCTATTGAAATTGTCGCTTGGGTTAGAGTCCTAACGTCATGGGTAACACGAATATACGGGGTGATCATCCTAATTTTCTTTGAATCGATATGAATTAAAGCTGCGGTTATAAGTGGGTATTCGAACGTGGACTATGGGAGGGGTTCATGAAGTTCCATCGTGTGCATGTCGGTTATAATTGATAATCTAGCATCTCGAGGCCCTTAGTAGTTGGAATTACTATGTAGATCATTGTGATTGTTGGTGAAGTTCGAAATTGAACCATGGAAGGCCATTCGGCCGTGAGCATTGGAGGACCATTTGTGGAGTCTTGTAGTTCAATGTCAACTCTAATTGATGTTTCGCTTGTCATTGCCTTTTCATGCTTATTTTGTGGTGATTTTTATTGAGTCTTTTGTTGGCTCATTGTTCGTTGAGCTTTGCCTGAATGAATGATGAATTGATGGCTTAGTGAGCATGTGTATGATAGGTGGAGAACCATAATGAGACCATATACCCTTATTTACCCTTTTGACTGCACTTGTAAGACGAGCCTTGTTGATTGATATTATCTTCCACATGTGCCATTATATTACGTAATATCAAATTAAAATAGAGCTCATTAGTAAGTCAAGTGCCTGGGACGTCACACGCCAATCATATTTGAATACCTCCATCGAGTGATTCTATTGTTGTTGCTAGATCCCCACAGTCCTTCATTGATCCTCGTTAACAGAGATTGATTCTCGACACTAAGAAGATTCGCGGCACTAGGAAGATTTCCATTGAAATGCTTGAGAGAAAAGCGGATTGAATTTCTTTACTTTCATGGATCCAAGTCTAACTCCAGCTCTCCGTCACAACTTCATCTCTGATTTTCGGGCTCGGCTAGGGGTTAGCGACCCTCGCCCACCACTTCCCTACCATCGCTACCACTTCTCGATGATGGCGACAGCGAGGGTTGGTTCTAGTTCTCTTTTAAAAAAAATATTATTTTCAAAATTAAAAATTAGATTTGGATCAAAACGATATTGTTTTAGCCATGTCATTACCGCGTATGAGAGAGAAATATTTAAAAGGCCACGGCAACATTTTTTTATTAATCAATCCAGATGGAGTTAGTAGAGATGGTGTTAACAGAGAGATTCAATTGCATCAATTTGAAAAGTACTAAAATTCGGTTGTACGTTTGCAAATTTTAAAATTCAATTGTATTTTCATGACTTGTTTCAAAATTTCTAACGATCATGTTCCTTTTTCCAATAGATTTTAGAGGTTTAAAATTCCTTCTGAGAAAGCTATGCCACGTGTAGGTCTCTGTGCCCGGGAGCCTTCGCCTAAGGCCGACATCACGGTAGCACATTGGCCCTGCCATGGATGCCATGGTCTCCCGCTGGCGGGTTTTTTTCCAATTTAGGTTATTTATTTTTTTTTTACCATTTAGGGTTTAAATTTTTTTTTACGCTTTTGGGGCCCGCGCCCGGCCCAGCGTGGCACTTTGAGTGCCGCGCGGGCCCATTTCTTTTTTTTTTTCGTTTTTTTCATTTTTTTATTTTAAATCTTCATTGTATATAAATTTTGTAATTTTTGATGAGTTTTCAATAATTTCAAATTTATATAAATTTGTATATATAATTTTTTCCTTTTGAAGCTTTTTTTAACATAATTATCAATAGTTAATTAAAAAATTTATTAATATGTATGTAATTAATTTATTAACTATATAAATTTTCCTTTTCAATTAATATGTATATAATTAATTTATTAATCTTTCTTTTCAAATATTATTTTTTTACTTTGAGGCTTATTTTTATAACTTAATTCTCAATAATTAATTAAAAACTTATTAAGAAATATGTAATTAGTTTATTTAGTATGTAAATAAAAAAATCATAAAATAAAATTAATAAGATATTCAGATTACAAAAACATGGATAACACGCTTAATAAATTAGTACCATTGCATTTTTTTCCCGTGCAATTGCATTTTTTTTTAATAATTTCATAATTCAATGTATGTGTTTATGATGATTTTATATTTATTTAACTTTGTAAATATAAATATTTTTCTTTTGAACCTTATTTTTATAACATGATTATTAATAATTAAATAAAAAATTTATTTATGCAAATAAATAATAATAAAATATTTAGGAGGCCAGTGCAGCAGTTTTGTTTTAAATTATGTTTTTACTTACGTAATTTTAATAATTTTTAATTTTTATAACTTTGTAAATATAAAATTTTTCTTTTGGAAGTTTATTTTTATAACATTATTATCAATAATTAATTGAAAATTTTATTAATATATATGTAATTAATTTATTACTATGTAAATAATTAATAAATAATATTGAGTAGGCTGGTGCGGTATTTTTTTTATAATTTCATATTTTTTCATTTGTTTTCATAAATTTATATTTATATAACTTTATATTTATTAAACTTATATATTTATATAATTTTATATAAATATATAAATTATATATTTATAAATATGAATATATAAATTATATATTTTATAAAATATAATTTTATAAATTATTTATATAACTTATATATTTATATAATTTTTTAAATTTACAAAAATTATATATTAAAAATTTATATATTTATATAAACTTATTAATTTTATTTTATGATTTTTTATTAATTAATTATTGATAATTAAGTTATAAAAATAAGCCTCGAAGTAAAAAAATATCATTTGAAAAGAAAGATTAATAAATTAATTATATACATATTAATTTGAAAAGAAAAATTTCTATAGTCAATAAATTAATTACATACATATTAATAAATTTTTTAATTAATTATTAATAATTATGTTATAAAATTAAGGTTCAAAAGAAAAATATTTATATTTACAAAGTTATATAAATATAAAATTATTAGAAACTAGTCAAAAATTACAAAATTTATTTAAAATGAAGATTTAAAATAAAAAAACGAAAAAAAAGAAAAAAAAAAGGGCCCGCGCGGCACTATGAATGCCGCGTTGGGCTTGGCGCGGCAATAAGACTGCTGCGCGGGACCCAAAAACATAAAAAAAAAAAATTTCAATCCTAAATGGTAAAAAAAAAAAAAGAAACCTAAAATGGAAAAAAGTCCCCCGCTCACCCTCTCCTTGTGCCGCCGTGAGCCGCGCGAGACTGGCCTCTCGCTCACGAGGGTCGTGCGAGCTTCGCTTCGCGTGGAGCTCCGGCCAAAAGACTCAGAAAAGTCGAGGATGAAGACTGAGGAGGGAGGAGGAAGAGACGGAGAGAGAGGGAACCCTTGAACGTCGAATGGCGAGTAACGGCCATTTGCAATTGTTTGACCATCGTCCTTAAGGAAATGTCTTCGCCTCGACACGTCGACGAATCCTGATTGGGTTGCAGATTCTTAATCCGACAACCCGACCCATTCCATTTCGCCCCGGATAATGACCCTGTTTTATCCAATAGAGCACTCCACGTGTCCATCTTCAACCTCCGTCTCGCGCTCGGTCGCGCTCTCCGTAGTAGAGCAGCACTTCGCGGCGAGTTTGGAAAATCAGTCGGTCGACCTTCAATTTCGTCTGGCTCGGAACCTCATGATCAGTTAAATCACCGCAATGACCTTCTCACTCTCTCTTCCCTTGCCTTCTCCTAAACATCACATTCTTCGATCCTCCAAGGAAATCCTAGAATTCCCCGTTGGCCGGGGATTCCTCACCGGAGACCTCAACTGCGTCGCCGGCGAGCGGAGATGCCGCTCCGGCGCCGGAATAGTCAGAGCCAAGACCAAGGACCTGGTCCTCGGCAACCCGTCAGTGACCGTAGAGAAAGGCAAGTACAGCTACGACGTCGAAACCCTTATCAACAAGCTAAGCAGCTTGCCGCCCCGCGGCAGCATCGCGCGTTGCCTCGACGTCTTCAAGAGCAAGCTGTCGTTGAACGACTTCGCTCTGGTGTTCAAGGAGTTCGCGCAGCGAGGTGATTGGCAGCGCTCGCTCCGTCTCTTCAAGTACATGCAGCGGCAAATCTGGTGCAAGCCGAACGAGCACATTTATACAATTATGATCAGCCTGTTGGGACGCGAGGGCTTGCTAGATAAGTGCAGAGAGATATTCGATGAAATGCCCAGCAACGGCGTCTCTCGAAGCGTGTTCTCGTACACGGCTCTGATCAACGCGTATGGGAGAAATGGTCAGTACGAGGTTTCACTCGAGTTCCTTGATCAAATGAAGAAAGAGAGGGTGTCTCCTAGTATTTTGACTTACAATACTGTGATCAATTCTTGTGCTAGAGGTGGTTTGGATTGGGAGGGCTTGTTGGGTTTGTTTGCGGAGATGAGGCACGAGGGAATACAACCTGATCTGGTTACTTACAATACGTTGCTGAGTGCTTGTTCAAATAGGGGTTTAGGCGACGAGGCAGAGATGGTTTTTAGGACTATGAATGAAGGAGGGGTAATTCCTGATATAATGACCTACAGTTACCTTGTTGAGACTTTCGGGAAATTGGGTAAGCTAGAGAAGGTTTCGGAGCTCCTTAAGGAAATGGAGTCCGGAGGGAATCTGCCAGATATCACATCGTACAATGTTTTGTTAGAGGCTTATGCGCAATCTGGGTCTATCAAAGAGTCTATGGATGTGTTTAGGCAGATGCAGGCAGCCGGGTGCGCCCCTAATGCATCTACTTATAGTATACTGTTGAATCTATATGGGAAGCATGGGAGATATGATGACGTTCGTGAGCTCTTTCTTGAGATGAAAGTGAGCAATACTGAGCCTGATGCTGCTACATATAATATACTGATCCAAGTATTTGGTGAGGGTGGGTACTTAAAGGAGGTGGTGACTTTGTTCAACGACATGGTAGAGGAGAATGTTGAGCCAAATATGGAAACATATGAAGGCTTAATTTATGCATGTGGGAGGGGAGGACTGTATGAGGATTCTAAGAAGGTATTACTTCACATGAATGAGAGAGGGATATTACCAAGTTCCAAGGTCTTTACGGGGGTCATCGAAGCATATGGGCAAGCTTCATTGTATGAGGAAGCTCTTGTTGCTTTTAATACGATGAATGAGTTGGGTAGCAAGCCAAATATTGAAACCTACAACACTCTTATTCATACATTTGCAGGAGGTGGTCTATATAAAGAGGCTGAGGTAATATTGACAAGGATGGAAGACTTAGGAGTTGCGAGGAACAGGGACTCCTTCAATGGCATGATTGAGGCTTTCAGGCAAGGAGGCCAATTTGAAGAAGCAATTAAAACTTATGTTGATATGGAAAAGGTCCGATGTAATCCCGATGAGAGGACTCTTGAAGCTGTTTTGAGCGTTTACTGCTTTGCAGGGCTAGTTGATGAGAGTGAAGAGCAGTTCAAGGAAATCAAATCCTCTGGAATATTGCCTAGTGTTATGTGTTACTGTATGATGGTGGCAGTCTATGCAAAGTGTGATCGGTGAGTGCTCATTCTGTCTTCATTGAAAAAATAGAACAGTCACGTTTCACTTTACCTGTCCTGTGCTGCCTGGCCACTTCTGCCATAGTGCTCGTTCATGGTTTCATCCACTCTAATGAATAGGCATGGATTACTGGTTGTTTGAGAAACAAAGCGGCAGTAGTGCTAGGAAGTCCTTAGCGCCAATTGTGCTATGTAATGCTGTCCTTGATCTTAGAGAGCAATGGCATTACTTGATCATCTCTCTTCAATATCTCAAGTTTAACCTACTGGTAGGGATTGTGTCTGCTAGGTGATTAGGCTCTGCATCTTACTGCTATGGAGATGGCCGTCCTTTCCTGTATGGAAGAATCATCAATTAAATTCTTGTCAGACGTCCTTATATCCTGTAATTCTTGAAATGTGATACTGTGCATGCAAGAAGAAGTCGGATCTGTCTAAGATAGCATTTGAGGAACTCATTAGCTTTAAATAGCATTATACTGGTCACGATATGAAACCATCTATTGTACTTATCCTCTTCCTGCTGTTAAGTTGATGAAATGGGCTTATCCTTATTTGAGTGTCCTCCTTCCGGATCTGCTTCCAGAACTTTTGTTACCTTGCTGGCTGCAGTTTTGTTTCTTTGGGCATAGCTAACTTGGATTTATTTTCCCTGAGCCCATCTCTTGGTTGGCACAGGTCTGGCTACTCATTTTTCCATGAAATCCTACTTCTGTTTTTCCACAAATTACTTCACTTGGCCGGTCTTTTCTTTTCATAACGATTTGACCTTTTCTCTTATTGCCTAAATTTAAGGGAACAAGTCAATATCGAAAGATAGATAGTAGAGAATAATGATCCATGCCTTGTTTTTGTGAGGATGAGCTAATGTCATCTGGAGTGAGATTCAGTCAATAATGTTTTATGAATACCTGATCTCAGTAGGCAATATTTATTGCTTGTGTGGTATTATGTTAGACAAGTTTAATATGGGAAAACATAAATAAATGAGAAGTAAATGTTAGAATTGTGTTGTTGTCTTACCTTGTCTGTTTAAGTGTTTTTGTGGTTGCAAATCTGCAATTGTATCCATGTAGTGGATGTCACCATTGATGCATTGGTGAATTGTCTATTAAATGCTAAACACTTGAAGGAATTACCACCATTACTGCAAGAGGATTTGGCTGTTCCATACTCTGTCAAGAAGTAAAATACCCTTTTGCAGTGTACCTCTTGATGATCATTCTCACTTTTAAGTTGCCGTACTTCCAGGTGGGATGATGCCTATGGTTTGCTGGATGAGATGTGCATAGATAGCGGATCAAATATTCATCAAGTGATTGGGCAAATGATCAAAGGGGACTATGATCATGAATCCAATTGGCAGATTGTGGAGTATGTTCTTGACAAACTTAACTCTGAAGGATGTGGTTTGGGAAAGAGATTTTACAATGCGCTTTTAGAGGCGCTTTGGTGGCTAGGCCAGAAAGAACGTGCCGCCAGAGTGCTCAGTGAAGCAACAAAAAGGGGTCTGTTTCCTGAACTTTTTCGGAAAAGCAAACTAGTATGGTCCGTTGATGTACACAGGTACGTAGGATTTGTCTTTTATACTCACTTATATTCTCTTAAGCCATTGCTTTCCTGTGCTGACATCGCCTGTGTCACAGAATGTGGGAAGGTGGTGCATATACTGCCATATCAGTTTGGCTAAATAGTATGAGGGAAGCATTCTTGAATGGAGAGGATCTTCCTCAAATTGCAAGCATCGTCGTTGTGTAAGCTCCTTTTCTGCTCATATTCTGCTTTTCTCTTCCTTATATTTATAATAATAAATGGATACATACAGTAGAGATGTTAGCTCTAATTAAATACCAGTCATGATTTTTCATTGGGTCGAGCTAAGTTGAGTCTCTCCAAGTTTATGAGCTGCACCTAGCAGTTGCACCCATTTCTCCAATAATGAGATTAAGCCGTGGTCCTAGGGGGTGCTAAAATGGCCGACAATCTTTAGTGTATTTGTCAAATTAGTACTCTGACGCGTAAGCTAAAAGTGATGCCATATTTATTTTATGCACCCAGTAAGAAATTTTTCGAACTCAATTCTTTGTGGCTTTATCAGTGGAATGTCAATGAGCAGCAGCTAGGTTTAGACAAATCCATTAAACGAATATACTTCTTAACCCTTCCTGCTGAAGCTTTTAAGTAGTGATGCACTTGCTTTCTTTTGGTTATAGTATTGATGGACTTCTTATTGTTCCCCATGTCCTTGCATTCGTTGAATTGTCCAACAGCTGCAAACATTATTTTCTTTCCAATTTTAAGGTCGCGGATTGCCTATTGTGGGGTATTTGTTGAAATTTGACAGGGAAGATACAAGCTGACTCTGAAAGCCGCACAATCAATTTGTGGCAGATTCTTAGCATTTTTGCTTCTCATTGAGGATAATACACAATTAATGATCAATCAGAATCCTTACTTGGTGTCCTAGGTTCATTCTACTAACTAAGATTCATGAGTTTCTCTTGCTTATCGTCTGGTTGTTTAATATACCATCAAGTCCATTTTGCCTCGTACGTTCACCATTGACAATTCTCAGATTACTTGTCAAACAATTAGGCATTCAAGTCCATTTGTACTTCTCCAGAAGATGTTTTAATGGTTTGCCCTGTGTTAAACTGCTCATGCTTCCTTATTCTTACTCGATTTTCCGTTGGCCAGTCGAGGACAGATGGAGAAAAGCTCAACCAGTCAAGAATTTCCTATTGCAAAGGCTGCCTCATCATTCCTTCAAGAGACTTCGTCATCATCCTTTGGTTCCCCAGGCTGGAACAGGGGCAGAATTGTCTGCCAGAGGACACAGCTCAAGAAAATTCTTTCCGGGATCGAATCCTCTTCAGAAGGATCCAAGAATGATAAATTAGTAATTTTAAGCAACTCTCCCTTTTCTCTGCGAGGAACGAGAATCTCTCAAAAGAATGATGGTCCCCGTACCGAACCAAAAGAGAGGAAAAGGAGGGAACTTGTTACTAGCACAGCCTGAAGGGGTATATGAAATCTATCCTCAGTTCTGGGAAAACATGACATGTTTCTTTCCAACTCAATCACAGAGTTGGGATTTCAAGAATCAGCTCCAGCTACACAATTTGGCTGAAGAATCTCCTTTTCAAGGGCAGTTAAGGTCATTGCCAAATCTCAGGGAGACTCGGCCCCAGGAAGACAAGCCAGTAATGGAGACTTGGTCCTTCAACTCCACACTGGGATACAAACAGAATGAATGGAAGGATTATGATTTTGCAGCTTTAGAGATATTTCTTTCCTTCAGCTTAAGATGTACATTAAGTTTTGCATGTAGTAAAGGGTTGTCTTTTTTAACTTGCAATTGCGTGGCCAGTGTTATTGTTTCTGTGATAAGGTCATTCAGTGAAGCAAGAAGCTTGCGCTACATCGGCATTTATACTAGGCTTCTCTCAAACTTGATCTTCAAGTAATGGTCTGAAACTAATAATGACTTGAATAAAGAGAAGCTGGTTGTGAAATGCTTGCTTCCAAGGTATGCCCTGATTTTTGTTTCTGTTCTGTTTTCTTCTGGACAAATATCATTAATTTCTGTTAGATCATAGAAAGCCTTTGCGTGCAGAAAATTCCCGTAGCTTCCGAGGACGTGAGGAATTGTCCTGCGAAGTGGATCTCTTTTCCTCTAAATCATATCTTTATCAAGTCTTCTGAGAATACATCAACTATCCTAGACTTTGTAGCAATTGAAACTTGTGTTTAACTTGGCAACTACTACTTCGATTCAGGGAGGCGCTAAGTTGCTGTTTCGCCCCCTGGATCGGTGGCTGTGGACTGTTTGCATGGGCACTGGACGCAAGTGGGGCTTTATTGTGAAAAAGTGGTAAGTGGTACTTCGCCATTTCCATTAATTTACTATTCTCTTCCTTTTTTGCACTGGTGGGATTTGAGAATCTTTTATGAACAAATAAAAACTGGGAAAAGCATAGTTCAAAAGCAGAGTGCATGTTAGTCATGCTGCTCAAATTGCATTATTATAAAAAGCAAATCTCTGGCAAAGAGTACAATGAGTAAGATGAAATGTGATTTCATTAGCAGCAACTTGCAATTAATCAAGCCGTAGAGTAGGGTTTTGAGACTCAGCAACAAGGACTTAACATCTGTTGTGGTGCAATAGATTATTCCTGGTGTGCTTCTACTCTCTGTATAATTGACATCTCTCTCTCCCCCGCCCCAAAAAAAACCCAAAGTTTGTTAGACTTCAATGAAAAGATCAAAAGTTAGAGTCTGATATGCATCTGAATAGCTCGAAAAGATAAGATCCTAACTCGGGAAATCATGGTGTTTTCTCCACTTCACGGCTTTTGGATTAATCGAAGCAAAAGTCGATGTAACATACATGGCTGCTGCTTTCGATCCCACTCGCGTCTTTTTCTCTTTTTATCCAATTTAGGGAGACATGATTTATCTTCGAGACTAAGGAGCCACTTTAGCTTTTACATACTATTTGTAGTCTGAGGTTTTTTTAGTAGAAAAGATAGTTCACAAGATGTCATGGGCAAATTATGCGAGCAGGCACGCATGTTGAGAGAACAGCTGCTCGCATTTCCGTCGAGATGACTGTGACGCCACTTGTTCTATAGAACGACAAGTCCGTTCTTTATGTCTTTTCAACTATCTTTTCGTTGGATCGTTCATCGAAGTTAGCAGTTGGATTTTCCCTACTTTTATAAGCCAAGACGACTTTCAGGTTCGGATTTTTGAGCTGAACAATCCTAGTGCACACCCTTAATTGTTAGGGGTGGGGTTCGAGTTCTATGATTTGCATGCTCTTTCACAGGTTTAATTTCAGTCCTTCAGACGTTTACTTGTTCAGGCACAAATTAAGGAGAGGCCTAAGATAAGTTTTGACCGACGATGATTGATAAGATGTCCACGGAATTGTGTGAAAAAAACAAAAAGTTGAGACCTGTGGCGAGACGGGATTTGATTTATGGTTGTTGGTGGAGGTCCCGAAAACCTTATCTCGTCTTATCCTGCCGACGCACCCCACCACCAAGGGTTCACAAAATTGTACGGGCGTTCAGAGATAAGATTAAAGAGAAAGAAAATCTCTTCTTCGTTTGATAAAGATCGAATATTCGATTCCCACCCAACCCCCCAAAAGGAATTGCCATCTTCTCCCCCCCTCGAACGAAGAATAGTTTCAACCCAACACCTTGTTTGTTTTCCTTCCCATTGGAAGGTTTAAACCCAAGAGATTGTTTAGATGGTCGATGATAACAGTGCTCGGTCTTGTTGCTCTGTTTTGGGCTCGAAGTATTAGCTGCCTTCTCTTACCGACACTAGCGAGGCGCGCAAATCTCGGTGTCGGTAATTAGTCGAAACGGGAGCGTTCAAGTTATAATGAAAATTAGTCGGATGCTCGATGTTGTGGTCGTAAAGAAGCGGATTCTATAATAAGGTCCATGTTCTTCTTACTTTCTATTTCGGAATTGGCGTGCATGCCGGCTAGGGGGTATTGTCCGTGTATTCTAGGAAGAAGTAAAGGTAACTTTGGCACTTCGCTTTCCTTTATTTCGATTAAAAAAAGAGGGTAAAGGAATCAAGGGGGCGAATTGCTTCTCACTACTGAATTGTCGAGTTGATTTGATGACCATAATGGCTGGAAACTGTTGGTTTTTGTCCTAGATTGAACAAAAAAAGAAAAAGAAAAAGCAAATAGATCAGAGAGGGCCCGATTCATGAGACGACAACCTCTGAACGTATTTTGACCAGATTCGTTTGGCTAAGGAAAGTGTGTACTTTAGTTTTGGGGATGTTGATAATATTTCGTAGAAGGTCCCTCGGGTTAAGGATCATGTGCTCTGTGCTTCCCATTCTCGATTCTGCGGTCCACGTGCTACTGGGAGTTCTGAGTTTGGTTGTTGCGATCTGGCTGGACTGGTAAAAAGAGACCCACATTCAAGATACTTTTCAAGATATCTTCTCTTTGGTATATTAATTAATTTAATTTTTTTGCAGGTCAAGTAATAGAGTGCTTTTTTTTAAATATATATATAAATGACCCAAGAAAATTATCCAAAAAGTCCACTCCCGATTCAATCTTAAAATTTTCAAGTTTATCAATTGAATTCTATACATTTTCACGTCTTTTTTTAATCGAGTCTATTCAATCAATTTTGCTTGAAAATCGCGCGATCTGCCAGAGGAAGAAAGGAAGACAAATAAAATATAGAAAAAATTCAAAAGAAATATTAACAAATTATCAAAAACTGTTCCTGTCGGCGATTTCCATTTAAAATTGAGCGAATGGATTGAATTGACAAAACTCGAAAATGTTCAGGATTTAATTGATAAAATTAAAAAGTTTAAAATTGAATTGGCAAAAGTGAATATGTTTAGGACTTTTTGGATAGTTTTATGAAAAGACCCACAAATGATGATTCCGAAGAACTCGTGACATCATTGTTGACACTACTAGGATAATGGTAGTGAATGGATTCGAGGGGAAGGGGAGCTGACGAGGGATGTTTGACATTCTTAGCGACGAGTGCTTCTCAGATTTCTTCTAGCCCTTCTTCCTACTTTCGACACCTACAGCCCTTCAATTTAGAAACCGCAAGCCTCTCTGGTCAAAGTGCCAATTCATACAGCATCCCTTTTGGCAAAATCTCTTTCACCATGAGCGCAGTCAACGAAATTCCTTCCAATCTACGTAATTTATATCTAGCCATTTCTAGCATTGACGCTTGCGAGATGCGTGTACAAAACAAAAACGCTCAATTTGTGCATTAAGCATGAAGGACCGTACCTCTCGCGCAGGAAGAAGGGGGGTAAAAAAATAAAAAAAATACTAGGAGGGGGCGTGGTATTTGGGTAAACATTACCGACGAATGAGTTTAACTATAATATAGGAGTGAGAGACATGAGATACCTAGTTTGGAATTCACGAAGAGACACTAATTTCTTGGACAGTTAAAAGAGGATGCACGAAATATATCTAAATTTTAGTACATAATCAAATAAGAAAGCTTTAATTTAATACTGCTGATAAAAAATTATGGAAGTTGTCCATTCAATTTGTATTGCATGGAAGTGCTTTATTAATATAAAATTATAAGGAGCAAGTTTTCTTAAATTTAAGTAATTACGAAAGTGCATTAACAACACGTATCGGGTCGAATACGGGTCAAGAACTTTGCATTCGAATAAATGGATAATAAATAGGTTAACGAGTCAAATTGGGTTGAATCATTTATGAGCCGATTCAAATTTGATATGACCTATCTCTTTGACAAGCCTAATTCTCAGTGATTATATCCGCAGCCCCTAATCCTCGTTCATTCAGAAAATATCTCAGCCGTCAGATTAGGTAAATATCCGCGTTTCGCGACGAGTAACATGCACCGTCCATTTTTGTTTTTACTTTATTTTTTTTTTTGACTTTCACCTTATATATGCCATTTTCATTCCGTCTCAGTCGTATCGTCTCGTCTTCTCTCTCTCTCTCTCTCTCTCTCTCTGACTCTCTCCATCCAACTGTTCGGACTCTCGGTCTCGCCGCGAAAGGTACGGAGAGACGCCGTTCCTCGCCGTCACTGGTGCGATGATGCCTCCTTCACGCGCCACCACCGACGTCCCCGGCGGAGAAAGCCCTGGCGCCGGCGCCGGGGAGATCATGCTGTTCGGCGTGAGAGTGGTTGTGGACTCGATGAGGAAGAGCGTGAGTCTGAACAACTTGTCTCAGTACCAGCAGCCCCAGGATGGAAATCCTAACGCCGACAATGGGAGAGGCAACAAGGAAGAGGTCGCCAAAGGTTACGCATCGGCCGACGATGTCGTGCACAACTCCGGCAGTGGCCGCGAGCGCAAGAGAGGTATATGCATTTCGCTTTCTGCTTTCCTTGTTAATTTCGATGCGTTTCCGGTGGAATGGTCGGTCGATCTTCGGAGTATTGCATCCGTAGAGGTATTGGTAGTAATCGGTCTCCAAAGTGCCTGATTCGAGATCTAATTACCCGCTTGCGATGTGATCACTGCTCTGCTTTCTTCAAACTTCTCATTATCTATCACTCGTCCTTTCGATTATTGTAGCTACCTTATAGTTTGGTTTTTTTTTTTCCCGATGTGATTCCGTGGGATTTCGATGACTTTAATCAGAACTTTCAATGAATTAGTTTCAATATGGAAGCTGTGTAATGAAAGCCGGATTTGATGTCAGTTCACAACTATTGATCCGAGTGTTGTAAAATCGCTGGCTTTTGCTAGTTTATATCGATTGGAGCCTCTTTCCTTTGTTCTTCTGATGTTGAGTTGTTGCTGTTAACATAGACAAGGGAAGTCATCTGATGCCTCCTTAATCAGATGGAATTTGGCCATATGTGTATCTGAGACGTGTTGATGTGTTTTTGTCTGTGGATTTCATCAGGAGTTCCCTGGACAGAGGAGGAGCACAGGTTGTTCCTGTTGGGTTTACAGAAAGTGGGAAAAGGAGATTGGAGGGCAATCTCCAGGAACTTTGTCAAGACTCGCACGCCCACTCAGGTTGCAAGCCATGCTCAGAAATATTTCCTTCGGCGAAGCAACCTCAATCGTCGGCGGCGTCGGTCTAGCCTCTTCGACATAACCACCGATTCTGTACGTGTTTCGTTTAACTTTGTGACCGTTGAAGGTCGTCTTTGTTCCTGTTGGCTGATGAGGATTCGACGAAAGTGTATGAAAGTTGACCTAGATCAATAGGGCCTTTTTCTTGGTCTAGTTTCTTCAGGTGCAGTCAAAGTAAATAGTATGAATTGACTTCAGGCCCTGCTTTGATTGACCGACCTAATCACAGCCTTTCTTTTGCTCGTACAAAATGGAATGAGATAAACAGAAGAAATCAGGTTGTGGTTTCATGGAGCTCATGTCTAGATGAAGTGATCAAAATGGCTTGAAGCATGAATCTCTTGTATAGCTGCCATTTATGGATGAGTTTTCTTTACTGAGGCTAACTGTATCATTTTGTGTCGTTCATTTTCTTAGAGAAAAGCAGGAGGAGGTCACTGATTTGTTAGGCATTCTGGTTCTTCCAACAAAATCGAGGAAAAGTCTAGTATGTTAAGTTAGACCTCAATCACGTGCTTATGGTGGTGGGTTCGGTTTCTCGGATTTAGAAAAGCCAATTTGTTTACTGGGGAGAAGGTACTGGGAAAAAGCTCGCTCTTCCATGGGCAAGGCTTTTGAAAAATTGAGTGAAGGGTCACGTTACTCTCTTGCTGTGGCAATTAAAAAACTAGAACCCCGCTTGCAATTTTGTCTTTCTAATCTTTCTCATTGACCCACCTTTGGGCCAAATCTTGATCTTTCTTTTAAATTCACACAATTTTTCTGATGCTGCTGCGTCCATTTCTTTTAGGTAACTGCAAGTACAGTGGAGAACGAACATGTTCCTCATCAACATAATTCGTTCCAGCTGAATTCCTTGCCTCAGCGTCCGCCGTTGCAAGATACTTGCAACCCAAATGGATATCTTACAATGGCCCCTTTCCCCGTGCCGATTGGACCTGTTCAGAATCAGGTCCCGAATTTAACCCTAGTGCAAGGGGATGGGCCTGGGAATTCGCCGTCAGAGCTCATCTCGCCGACACCTCTTGTTCCAATCCCTCATGCTTCAATTACCTCCGGTGCTGGTGCAAGTAGGAAGTCGACAATGGAGCCACTGTCTCTATCCCTCAATCTCTCCCTGCCTTCACATCAAGGAGATTCGAATTCAAGGCATCCAGGCTTTCAGGGGATGCCCGGCTTCCGCAGTGGAGAGAGCATAATCAGTGTTGCTTGAGAATCTTTTTATCTTGATAGAAAAAGGGAAAGAAAAGGGTTCGTGCATAGACTATCATCCGGGTAAAGATAAGATACTTGTCGACCGGGCAACTGAATTTGATTTGCCAATTGTTGTACAGGGCATGGGAGCAACAAAGTAAAAACATTGCCACGTGCCTTTCCCTTCTTTTTAAAAGCTCTCTCTATCCCCGGTCAGATGGTTGTTAAGTTGTCGGCTCAGGTGTGACTGAAAACAATAATATCATGTGTCTTTGGCTACTCTCAGTGTTGCTTGCTTGCTTTCGACTTTGTGGTTTCTATGGACCCCTAAGAGGAGGGAGGAAAACAACCCGTACGAACAACTCCGGAAAACCAATTCGAGATCTCGTTACGTTGAAAGAGTAAGCAAGACTCTTGGGGGGTCGAGCTTGCCAATAAACCCAAGAAATAACTCTCCCATGGCCTTAATTGGGCTTCACAAATAAGTGTGAACTGGAAAAACGGGGTGTGTCCTAGGTACATGTCATCGTAGCTGTCGCACAAAATGTCGAAACGTACAAGCACGAGAATATACGATCGAGATCCATTCGTTATTGTTCCATGGAATTTGATTGGGCCGTTATTGTTCCTTAGAATTTGATTGGGCCTAGCTGGTGGGGAGTAGAGCTTTAGAAGGAGACTGGCCTTTTGTTAATCATTCTCCGTCTCCAAAGCCTGTCTATTTTCGGGCCTGTTAGCCCATTATGCCAATGATGAGGATCATGAGTTCGATGGGTGCGGGTGGGAAGTAGTTGATCTGCTCAACCGTCCCTCCACTGTCCACTTTAATGTCGAACATCGTCCTCCTCTCCATGTTCACCGTCAATCATTCGCATCTGCCGCAGGCTTCAACCCCCCTATATATCCAGCGAGCGAGCGAGGGTCGCGTTTAATTCCTCAGGTCTCCTCTTCTCTTTCCCTCGAATGGCGGGTGGTCTCCCCTCGGCCCTTAGGCGCCTATACCTCTCAATCTACAACTGGATTGTCTTCTTCGGATGGTGCTCCATTACGCTCCACCTCTCTCTCTCTCTCTCTCTCTCTCTCTCTCTCTCTCCCCATTTAGCGTCCTGATTACTCCCACGTTTCGTTTTCAGGTTGCGAGTGTTGGTTCTCGCTGTCAAGACGCTCCATGAATCGGGCCACGGGCGTGTCTACAGCGCCGTCGAGCGGCCTCTCCAGCTCGCTCAGACTGCAGCCATCTTGGAGGTACACCACGGCAACTGCATTGATCTTTGTGTTTGCTCGGTGTTCGGTTTCGATTGCACATTGTCTCGTGGGGCTGTGTGCTTGTGATGAGGACGCGTCTTGACTGCGAACAAGGTTTAGAGGTTTCGGGAGTTTTGGTTTAGTACTCCACTGCCCATTATCGATTCGATGAAAAAAGCGTGCCGCGGGGGCTTTTGTTTGCCTTATCCGAGTCGAAGTTCATTTCGGCGCATGAATTGCTTATTTCGTTGCTGAATTAAATCTCTCTTGCTTGCGCCATTGATGTTCGTCAAAGATGGCCTCTCATGTTTCTCTCTCTTTGTTGTCCCCATTTCTGGGTCTCTGGACTGGATCTCGGGTAGATCCTCCATGGTCTTGTTGGTGAGTTAAATCTCTCTTCAAATTATTAAATGGAACCTGTTCTATTCACATTACATGAATGCTGGATCAATTCTGCTTTCTCTTTAATCTTCTGTTCATAGGTCTGGTTAGGTCTCCGATAACTGCCACCCTGCCTCAGATTGGTTCGAGATTGTATGTAACTTGGGGCATCCTCTATAGTTTTCCCGAGGTGATTCATCCTACTCAAGCGAACTTGTCTTTTCAACTTAATGTAGTTGGGCATTGTAATTTGAGCTAAACTCATGAATGTTCTCGTACTGACCATCTCATGCTTCTTATGGGCAGACTCAGAAACACTTGTTGGTTAGCTCCTTGGTAGTTAGCTGGTCGATCACTGAGGTAAACACAGTTTTATCGTGCTCTCGCTCCGGTAGCCAGCTGTACAAATTCTTGCCATTTTAGAGAAGATGTTTTTGAACATATACCAAAGATACATAGATCTGCTTTTATGTATGGAGACGCATTTACGGAATAGTGAGATGAACTGTGACAACAAGGACTTAGCATCGTGAGCTTTCTCTATATGATAAATGACCTTGGATTTCGTTTCCATGTGCTTTGCAAGGATACAGAAGCTCTTGCCTTAATTTGCTATTGTTCTGTTATATTCAATTCTGACGTCAGAATATTATTCCTGTGTATGACAATGTAAATGACGTATACTTCTGGAACTTCCATCTCGTATTACTACCAAACTGACATACCTCTGACATTGATTTCTTCGTAGTTCCTTCATGGTATGATTCCTAATGGAATTTTGTGTATCTAGAATATGTTGATTCATTTTGTACCATGATACAACTCCTCTTATTGAGTCTCCATAGAATCGGGTAAAAATTTATTTTGATACCTTTATATGACGTATCTAGCAATGTAATCATCACCTTGTAAACGTAGTCTAATCTAAGCTGTGATTTTAACCAAGTTGGTTTATTCAATCCAATATATGATCTTCCTTCAATTGTTTGCCTCTCTTTCTAAAATAAAATTTAAATCGTATGCATCAAAAGAGTTTCAGAACATTTGCTGTGGTCTATTGTTGGTTACCATATTCCTCAAGACTTCTTTTTTCCTCAATTTGTCTTTAGTTATAATTTTTTGTTCATCAACACTCGCAATATTCTAGCCTTCTTACTTTCATATTTTCTTCATTTGGTCTAATTCATGGAAACAGTACAAAGGACTGAAATGGTCCAATGAGTTTCTGACTTTGCTTATCTTGCACCGTCTATAGTCTGTGCTGCTATGTTATTCATATAAATTCATACTGAATTGTGCAACTGGCTTTGTTGCTTGAGTCAAAATTGAGAAGTCGGAAAAACTCAGAGATTTAGTGCCTTATGGAATAATTATGGATTTTTCTTTATGACAGATTATCCGGTACTCTTTCTTTGGCATCAAGGAGACTCTAGGTTTTACACCATCATGGCTATTGTGGTTGAGGTACTAATAAATTAGTTGTAGCCTATTTAAACTCTTAGAGAAGTTTGATCCTTCTGATATTATATTGCCGTACCTTATGTTTTCACTGTGCAGGTACAGCACTTTCCTGGTGTTGTATCCAGCTGGCATTGCTAGTGAAGTTGGGCTAATCTATATTGCACTTCCATACATTAAGGTATTTCTTTCTTTTCATACTTTTTTTAACTGAATTACTTCCAGCCAATTGTTAAACGATGAACATGCCACTTTATTTGGCACTGTATTCCTACTCTGCTTAAAGACAAGGTTTTATAATTCATTTATCATCGTTTGGTTGGTTTTGATTTTTTATGTCTGGCTTATTGCGCCAAAGATTTGTTGGATTGAAGAGACCAAATTGTCTGATAGTTTCTGCAGCTGCATTAACTACGTTAGAGTTAGAAGCTGTTCATAGGCCCTTCAATGAAAGTTCTCTGTAGATAGGACCACTAAATGATTATTTGCTTCAAATCTGAAATACTTGCAAACAGTGAGTGTCTGCTAGGCAGAGCCCTTATTCATGGTTTCACTTTCTGCTTGCAACTTTGTACTGTCCACGTGCGGTCCTAAATCAAATGCATTGCTTACATTTTTGACATTCTCAACATCAGATACCGGATAGTTTCTTGCCTCTGGCTCATTTGTTTGAGAATGAATTGGCATCTGCTGACTGAGTAAACTGTCGGTCTATGCAGAAATCTGAGAAGTATTGTATAAGAATGCCCAACAAATGGAACTACTCTTTTGATTATTTCTATGCTGCTATCCTTGCTCTTGGGATATATGTCCCAGGTAAGAGTGAAGAATTTACTTTCTTTATTTTAATGTTTATTGAGGCTTCTATCTGAGAGGCGCAGTGAAATTTTGGTTCAGGGGGTCCTCACATGTACAGCTATATGCTTGGGCAGAGGAAAAAGGCTTTGGCTAAATCAAAGAGAGAGTAGGATGGGACAATGATTCTGCAGCGCCACACGATTTTGTGAAACTTGTGTTTTAGTTTTGTTTTAAGTCCTGTCAACGATATATTTGCTGGGTAGGGGGACGGGGAAAGGTTTACTCCTGCTGTCTGTGTATTGATTTATTAAGTTTGCGAAGAACAATTTAAAGCAAGTTCAGAATTTTAATTATATCTTCCTTTCATTTTCTCTTCTAACTTGTGTTATTTTTATGATTTTGTCCTGCAACTTTTCTTTTACACACCCTTTCATGATCAAGTACCTTAACTTTCTGATTGTGGAATGATTGCTTGCTTCTCGTTGTTACTTACTCTGTCAAATCGCTGGCATACAAATACCTCTGGGAATCAGGTAAACGATATGATGGTGCTGAAGGTGGATTATATAAATAATGTGGTTGCATATACATGTTTTAAACTTTTATGCGTGAAGGACGCCTTTTTGTTCTTGATATTACCATTTTTGTCTTGTCTTGTCTTATGCATGTGTCTGCAACCCACCCCCTTGCCTCTTGATGCATAATGCAATAAAGAACCTGTGCAGATGAATGTTAGTCAAGTCTCCCAGTTTCTGCCCCGCTGTTATGCTTGGTATTAAACTTGTGCAAATTGAATGGCATGTTGTGATTGAATGGATATTCGGTACCCATGAGTATCTTTTTCAATTGAATGTGTTTCTTCATAACTGAAGCTGTTCATTGCTGCAGATTCATCTTCATTTACCATTCTTGTTTGTGTGGTTTCTTTGTAGTTTTAGTCAGTGGAAAAAAATGCTTTTTAACAAGCGTGTTACATGTTGGCGAAACAAAAGCAAAAATGCTTGTTGCATGGTTCAGTTAGTAGCAGCAGATCATTTCTAGGTATGGCTGGGAAAATTTTGTAGCCATATTACCTGTGCCAGCTCTGCTCATCAGGTATAGGTTACAAAATTAATGGTTTGGCAAACGTTCAACTTCTATTGCTTGTTAGCAGAAGAGTCTCTTTGTTATCGTTGCTGCTGTTGCTGCTCCTGCTTAATATGAACTTGGAAACAGCATCAGAGCCTCTTACAGGACGTACCCCGCAAAAGCAGTATTACACGATTAAGCTTTTAATGTATCGATTAAGCAAGGTAAAGCATTAAGCTTGGGTGATCCTGTTCAATGGTGTTTCAAGAAGATTTTCCGGAACACTCAGGGTCTTGTGAACCATTGTTTCCAGAAGTCCTCGGTTTTTAATGTGAAGGGATATGCCGGCAAATAGCGTGAGAGCTGTCTGGGTTAAACTAGTTCAAGGAATATTAATTCTTCTCTAGAAAGAATCTATTTAATTAACTAGTTCTCATTTGGATGTCCAAAAAAAAAAAAAAAATCTCATGCACGGGCGCGACTTATTTTATTTTTTTCGACCATTACGTTGATTCTTTTCTAGGAAGAAATATTGCATGAACATTGGGCTATCCTTTCAAAAACTAAAAACAAACATTTTCCTTTTCATAACCAGGAAAAGGAAAAAAAAAAAAAAAAGAGGAGAATGAAGTTAGTTGTTGCACTGGAAGGACAATTAAATAATTTCACAAAATGCAATTTTTTTAGTAAAAAGTGAGTAGTTAATTTTTTTTTACCTTTTATTTTTCTCTTTGGCCAATTTTTTTTTTTCTATTCGTAATTAAACTCCATAACAAAATTAAGGTAGATATGAGCTAAATTGGAATTTAAAAGTCAAGCAAAACCACCTCAATTTTCACTTAAAAGGGAAATTGTTCAATTATGAACTTTTTAATTAGGCTAGTTGAACGTCAAAACTGTTTTTGTTTTGTCAACTAAGTACATTAGGTCAATTTTGATAGGAAATCGCTGAAGTGGACATTGACTGTCTTACGTGGTATGGCCAGTACTTACATAAATAATTTTAATAATATAATTTTTATTTTTTTCCTTTCCTTTGTTCTTTTTTCTTACTATGGCCGGCGAGGTCCTGGTGACCTTCGCTAGCCACATCAAGAAGGAAAAAACAAAGAAAATAAATGAAAAGAAAAAGAGCAAAAATTATAAAAAAATGTTTGAGTTTTAAAAGTTTTAAGATGATTGTCCATGTTACTATTGGCCTTGTCAAGTAGAGTGGCCGACATCTACATTAGTGACTGCTGACCAAAATTAGCATGATGGATTTAATTGGCAAAATTTGAAAAAGGTTTAGCCTCAATTGGTAAAAGTAAAAGGTTTAGGACTAAATTGTCAAAAGTGTAACAGGTTTATTAGTTATTGAATAACTAAACAACATGTTGACTATTACTTTACTAAGTGATAATCAATCACAAGCTCTGTCGTGTCAGAATCCAAATTCGATGTTATGTCAATTTATCTTCGTAATATATGTGTAGCTAATTTCTGGTTATTTTATGACTTGTTCATTTTGATGCGAGGATTTTGTTTTTTTATGAATCGAAATGAATATAGTGCTAATTATCAGATCAACGAGGATTTCTATTTATAATGTTTTCAGAATCGGTTAGGGTAATTTATTCTAATCTCCAATTCGGTCCCCACATGATGTGGAATCACTATTTAGCTAACCTGCTCATCCAATGCCTAATTAAATGTCATTTTGATATCTTATAAAAAAAATGTCGTTTTGTTATAACTATAGACGTATGACCAGTACATGACGACCCATCCTCCTCTTCTTCTTGATCTTTTTGTTGTTGATCCCATCGGCATGTGCATTGAGCAGCCCAATTTTAGCGGAATTTGTCACAAATAGTTTTTGAACTTTGGCCGAAATATACAATGTGACCTTTGCACTTTTAATTTGTTCAACACGATCCCTGAACTTTTAACTTATTCAATGTAGTCCCTCAATTTTAGTATATGTTATATAGTTCAGGACTACATTGAACGCACACTGAAGGTTTAGGAATCGCGTTGACCAAATTAAAATTTTAGGGATCACGTTGAACATTACTCTAAAGTTCATGGGCTATATTGACCAAATTTAAAGTTTAGGGACCATATTGCATACGAAGCCAAAGTTCAGGAACCACATCGGACAAATTTAAAGCTAAGGGGCCGCATTGAATATTGAGCCAAAGTTTAGGGACTATTTTTGTCATTATCCCCAACTTTATGGTTTGCTATAGTTCCTTTAACTTAAACTTGTGGTTTGTTTATGGTTGCCTTCGAGCATTGAATTTCTTCTCGGAAACTCTCTCACCGCAGCTTCTGCTCTGCGGAGAGACCAGTAAAGAAATAGGGGGAAAGGAGGGAAAGAGAGGGTTTAATTCGACGCGTTAATGCGCAAATATAGCGAGAAGCAATCGACAAGAGGACAAGAAGTTGGGCCAACTCGGCATCCACCATTCGATTAGAGAGGGACCTCCATAAACCCTCCCTATCTACGCCCATACACAACCAGCATTTATTGACCACGTTCCAAATCACCCGCAACTTCAGCAAGAACTATAGACCTTACATGCCTAGATCTTGACGTGCAATGACCCTAACTTTGAACCTGAAATCGAACGGGGGATCGCACAGACGACCACGCCGATCAATGGACAAGACCATAATGGACGTTGGTTTTTGCATCTGATGAACCCCCAACGTTGTTTAATGCCTCGTAGATTAGGAAAAAGATGGACACCCTAGTCAATAAATCAGTGTTAATGCCCTCAAGTAGGGAGTTTCTATAGTTGGTTAGTTCTATCTTCCGCATTGTTCTAGTTTTACGACGCCAATCCACCAAAAACCCTAACCTCATGGAATTGGGAAAATTGTGAAAAAATTCTAACTCTATTTTATTTTTTGCAAATTCAAACCTAAATCTTTTAAATTTGCCGAGTAAATCCTAAACCTTTTCACTTTTTGCTAATTTAGTTTGTTGGTCGGCTTGGGCAAGGCTGGCCTCGCCTAGATCTGGGCGAGGGCCATGACCCTCGCCTGCGGTCGGCAAGGCGTCGCAACTCTCACCGGCCGCTGAAGAAGAAAAGTTAGAGGAAAAAAAAAGAGAAATATATATAATTAATTCAAAAAAGTTCACAAAATCATTAAAAATTATCAACGTCAGGGCCGGCAATGTCGGGTAGGATAACTGGCTTTTACGTCAACTATTTTAGGCCAATAAAAATGAGTTGATAATAAGTAAAAAAGGTTTAGGACTCAATTATCAAACTTAAAAGGTTAGGACAATATTTACAAAAGTGCAATAAGTTTAAATTTTTTTTTGATAATTTGTTTCTCATGGAATCAGTTAACGAAATGTAAACACGCTTGGATCGTAGTGAGGCAAGGGCGCTTATAAAATAGATGGTGCACTAAAAGACCGAAGCACACCATCTTTCCGTCCAAAGGCTCTTTGAGCCCCCCATCAATCGGGGTTTTTTTTTTAAAAGGGGTTAAAAAAATATTTATCAAATTAGAAAAAAAAAGTATTTATCAAATTAGGGCCCACGCGACACTTAAACTACCATGCCGGACCCGTGTAGCAATAGCCCATTGTCGCGACCCTCTAAAAATATTTTTATTATTTCTAGGGGTTAACGGATTATTAGGTTAATTAGATTTGACTAACCTAACGCGGACCCTCCCAAGCCCTACCGAATCGCAACTTTGGTTTTTGTTTAAATGATTTTGAAATTTGGAGTCGCCACTAATCGTTCTTGGTAGGTCGATTAGAAACCTAAATAAATTAGCGGGAGAACTAATTTATTCCTGCGAACCAGAGATTAGGAGCTCGGGGACTTGGTTACACTAGTTAATTAAAACTAATGCCCTTTCGGTACCTTAATTTCATGGATATCCTAATTCGGCAACTCAGGCTTGGTTTATTCCTAAGGCTCTAGTAGGGTATTCTCTTTTGTATTTTCACTTTTTAAATAGGATGCATGGATGATATATATTTTTATTTGTTATATTTTTTTAAGTGTTAAAGATTCCCTGAAGCCAAAAGAGGGAGTGTGTTAACGACTTCTGTGCAGTATTACGACCTACTTATCTTTTAGGTCTGATGATTCAAAAATTAAATTATAGGAAGTACATGACAATGAATAAACACCTCCAATGGGAGGCCTAGCATTGGCTTGGCTCATCCCTTTGGGATTTGTCGCGACCTAAAAAAATCGGTTTCCCAATTTTTAAAGTTAATGGATTACCATGTTAATTAAATTGAATTAACTAGCATAGCTCGAACTCTCCCGAGTTCTACCAAATCGTGACTTAGGTTCAATTTCATCAAAAAAAGGATTTATCTTGGAGTCGCCACTAATCATTTTGGGTAGGTTGATTAGACACCTAAATAAAGCATCGGGAGAAATACTCTATTCCTACGAACCAGAGATTAATGAGTTCGGGGACTTGATTGCGCTAATTTTTCAATTAACGCCCTTTCGGTACCAATTTCATGAAAATGTTCAATTTGGCAATTTTGATAAATTTTCACTTGAGGTTCAAAGGTGCAATTTTTTTTTGGGTTTTCTTTTTATGATTTTTTTTTAGATTTTTCGATGTATTATAAAGAATGCAAAATCACCCAAAGCAAACGAAGATGTGAAGAGAGAGCAGGTAAAGTAAAACTACCCTAAGGACAGTGAAAATAAAACCCGCAACTTGTCGGGTGAATAATTACAGACCAATTAAATAAAACCTGAGACATGATCGGGAATACAACAAAAATGGACCGGAATGGACATCGGTCAAACACCGGTCGCCAAGCCTCGTGGGTCGGGATTACAACAAAACGGACCGGAATGGACATCGGTCATCCTCCAGTCTTCAAAGCATCGGGCCGAAAGCCAAATGAAAATAATAAACTTATCCAATCGAACATGCACAATCACCAATGAGTTAAGACAATTCAAAAACTCAAAGAAATTTTAACACGTGCTGATTAAACTTCATTGAGACCATTTTTTACATTTTCCAATGCATTAACACAAAAAATACGAATTAAATCATACTGTCCATGAACATTCTTAGGGAGAAAGCAGTAACCATAAAATACAAAAGAAATAATGAAATGTATGCAAAAATTCTGAGATTTTTTATGTGGATGGGAAAATGTGTCGTTGACAACTTTCATGTTTTACATTCTTACTGAAGAGACACTCATTTTCGTGTAGAAAATGGTCTTTCATGAGAGCTCAGCAGCAAACAAACAAATTTCACAGAACAGACATACTTCAGGATTAAGCTCAAATGGACACTCAAATCTCAAAATTAATGCACCAAACTTTCCAGTCTACTAAACAAGACCCCAATGAACAACTTTCATTTTTTGTGAAGTTTCAAAAGAAGACTCTAAACATGAGATAACTACGAATCAATATGACCACGCACAGAAAAACACTCAGACTCAAGGACACCAGCAGAATTGCATGATTTCATTAAATGCATTAAAAATACGAAACGTGCATGAATATTTTTGTATCTTTTATATATTATGCATTAAGATCTTATGAACAAATGTCATGAAGAGGTCTTTATGAAACGAAGTCTAGAATAACCCATGGAAAATCATTTAGCGTGAAAGGTCAGATCAGAAAAATTCCATCTCAGGTTCTGATCATCATATTTCCAGATTTCTTTTCTCCATTTCGGGACCCTTTTGACATAGCAAACGACGTCCATTTTCACGCCATAATATATCAAATCGAAAGTCTCGAAGTCATCTACGAATGTTCAGTATATTTGTTTTCGAGATTTCGTCATCTAAACACAAAAAAATGAGTTACCAGATAATTGCACATGCTGATGCACCTAGAGCTCGTTGGAGATGAATCCGTTGCATCGCCAAGGCTTGTTCCACTGCAGCGAATTTTTCTCTCTCAAAATTTTTTCTCTTGAAATCTCTCCAAATTTTTTTCAATCTCCAAAGTCTTCCTAATTTCTCTCTAATCTCTCCAAAAGTCCTCTCTTCAAGGCTCTCATTCTTCCTCCTTTTATAGCCTACTCCCCCATCTTCCTTTCTCTATCTTCATCTATCATTCTAATTTTTCCACTAACTTCATCTTCCCTTCTAATTCCACCATCTTCCCTTCTTTATCTCCATCTTCCCTTCTAATTCACCATCTTCCATTCTAATCTTTCCATCTCCCATTCTAATTCTTCATCTTCCCTTCTAATTTTACCATCTTCCATTCTCCATCTTTCCTTCTAATTTCTCCATCTTCCCTTCTATCTCTCCCCTTCTCCATCTTCCTTTCTAATTTCTCCATCTTCCCTTCTATATCTCCCCTTCTCCATCTTCCTTTCTAATTTCTCCACTATCCCTAAAATTTTATGTATTTGCAATTCAGCCCCTGAAGTTTTATGTATTTGTAATTCAGTCCATGAAGTTTTATGTATTTGCAATTTAGTCCCCGAAGTTTTATGTATTTGCAATTCAGTCCCTGTGGAAAAATTTCTTTTAAGTTCAAAACTTCATAAGCCTTTCGGCACATCTCCCTCACGCTCAATCCAATCGTTTGTCAATTTAAGCTCAAATCCTCCGTCGTTAGCCATAATAAAATGCATGACCGACAAAAAAATTAAATATGCAATGCATGAAAAAATTAATTTTTGGTGAGAACAAAATCTCGTTTTTTTATGTACTTGAATGAATTTTAAAAAGTCAAAATTTAGGTGTCAACAGGATTTAAGGTACAGGTATTTAAGTTGCAAGTATTTAAACTACTGTAAGTAAAAACCTCCGATGGGAGGCTAAGCATTGGCTTGGCTCTTCCCTTTGGGATTTAAGGTATAGGTATTTAAGTTGCAGGTATTTAACTACTGTAAGTAAAAACCTCCAATGGGAGGCTAAGCATTGGCTTGGCTCTTCCCTTTGGGATTTAAGGTACAGGTATTTAAGTTGCAGGTATTTAACTACTGTAAGTAAAAACCTCCAATGGGAGGCTAAGCATTAGCTTGGCTCTTCCCTTTGGGATTTAAAGTACAGGTATTTAAGTTGCAGGTATTTAACTACTGTAAGTAAAAACCTCCAATGGGAGGCTAAGCATTGGCTTGGCTCTTCCCTTTGGGATTTAAGGTACAAGTATTTAAGTTGCAGGTATTTAACTACTGTAAGTAAAAACCTCAAATGGGAGGCTAAGCATTGGCTTGGCTCTTCCCTTTGGGATTTATGGTGCAGGTATTTAAATTGCGGATGGACTTTGTCCTCTCCATTCTGGGGTATGAATTCTTTAAAATGAAATACAACGAATTGATTCAACAATTTGAAATTTGTGCGCGCTTGAGGACTCCTCCAAGCCGATTTTGTGCTTCCATAGGGTTGACCATTGATATAGAGCTGCGGCTTCCTGACATAAAATAGAGTGAAGTGTCAGTATACAAAATATGTGCTAATCTGCACCTAAAACCAGAAGAGTGGAAAGAGTACTTATCTCCCATTTTTTTGGGAGGGATTTCTATAATTGATTTTTGCTCTCTATGTTCCAAATATAGAGAGTTTCTTTTGAATTAAGAGGGACTTTTAGTCACAGATCAGTTGAGAAATCGGTGGACAGCTTAGGAGCTTGTCTGGGCTGATTTTTGCATCTCTACGAGATTTTTGCTGTTGACATAGAGATATCCTTCTCCTGACATAAAATATGGAAAAAAAGAGAGGAGATGGAGAAAGTGTATACAATTTGTGCTAATTTGCAAGTAAAACCATAAACAAATGAATAAATAAAAACACTTAGCTCGAATTTGCTTGCTCGTTGACGAGGAAGAACTCTTGATTTATATTGATCGATGAAGGAATTTGTGATGATAACCCCTAGCTTTAAACTTCCATCATCTTCAAAATTCTCTCTCTTTTGGTATTTTCTTTCTCTCAAATTTTTCTTCAATCTCCCAAAACTCTCTCAAACATCCAAAATTTTCCCTCAAAAAAAAAATCCCCCAAACACTTCAAATTTTCTCTCCCCAAAAAATTCTCTCAAACACTTCAAATTTTCTCTCCAAAAAAAGTTCCTCAAACACTTCAAATTTTCTCTCCAAAAAATTCCCTCTCTCAAGCTCACTTCTTCCTCCTTTTATAATCTACTCATCTATCTCCCATTCTAATTTTTCCACTAACTCTATCTCTCATTCTAATTTCTCCACTAACTCTTCTTCATTTTCATCTTCCATTCTCCATTTCTATCTCACATTCTAATCTCTCCACTAACTCTTCTTCATCTTCATCTTCCCTTCTCCATATTTATCTCCGATTCTAATTTCTCCACTAACACTTCTTCATCTCCATCTTCCCTTCTCTATTCTTATCTTCCATTCTAATTTCTCTACTAACTCTTCTTCATCTCCATCTTCCCTTCTCTATTCTTATCTTATTTTCTCCATCCATTCTTCTCCAACTTCTCTTCTTCATCTCCTCTTCTCCATCTTCCCTTCCCTATTCTAATTTATCCACTAACTCTTCTTTTTGTTATTTATAAAATAATCCTTCAAGAGTTAGGTATTTGCACTCTAGTCCTTGAATTTTAAGTATTTACAATTCAGTCCCTGAAAAAACATATTTCTTTAAGTCCAAATCTCCTCACAATTTTTGACACACCAAAATTTACCACATGTCAAATTTAAGCTCATTTCTTGCCGCCGAAAATAATGCAGAATTTAATTAAAGCTCTTTTGCAAAATTAAGTCATTCTGGGTATAATTGAGCCAAGATGAAAATTTAAAATATTAGAAGACAATGTCACAACTCATAAAAAGTGAAAATTAAAAATAAGTTGACTCAAATTAAATTTTTTTAGGCTCGATTCAAGATTATACTCGTGAAGGAACACGTGACTCGAATTGGATTTTTTTGAATTTGCGATGGCCAATATGAAAATAGATTTAAAATAAAAATATTAACTATCTTGTGTATTTGTTTGGCTTCAAATGTTATTTTTCCAAAATTTTCAAGTATTTTTGTATTTTTTTAAAAAACAATTAAAAATATATATATAAAATATGAAAATTTATTTTTTGGTCAAAATCGATTCCCTAGGCTTGGATAAGGTTCCCAAAGTTGATTTTTCAATTTTATGAATTTTTATGGATTTTCTATTAATTTTCAAAAATAAATAAATAAATAAATACGTAAAAGTACTGAAAATATGAAAAATCATTTTTTGGTCAGAATTGGTACCCTAGGCTTGGCTAAGGTCCCCAAATTTGATTTTTCAATTTTATGAATTTTAATGGATTTTTTATTACTTTAGCAATAGAAAAAATGATTAAAAATCAGGTGTCAACAGCTGCCCCTCTTTGAAAGGAAGCTCGGTAGGGGTTCATTTCAAATACGAGATGACACCTGAATTCTAATCGACTCAATACAAGGAAATAAAAAGAGTCGTGACATGAATGCTCCACTGAAAATGAAATGAGAACCCAAGGATTTGTTATATAAAAAAAATTTAAGGTGGTTGAACTTGAACCCGTATGGTGGGTCGTACCATGGTAGAGTCATAATAAAAGGATTCTACTGATTAAATTTTGATTGAGATTTGACCCGTATGGTAGGTCACCCCATGGTAGATTCCTAATGAAAGGATTCTACTTATCAAATTTTGACCCGTATGGTAGGTCACCCCATAGTAGATTCCTAATGAAAGGATTCTACCGATTAAAATTTTGACCCGTATGGTAGGTCACCTCATAGTAGATTCCTAATGAAAGGATTCTACTGATTAAAATTTGATTGAAATTTGACCTGTATGGTAGGTCAACCCATGGTAGATTCCTAATGAAAGGATTCTACTTATTAAATTTTGACCCGTATGGTGGGTCGTACCATGGTAGATTCCTAATAAAAGGATTTTACTGATTTAAAAATTGAATTAAAATTTGACCCGTATGGTGGGTCGTACCATTTGACCCGTATGGTAGGTCGCACCATGGTAGATTCCTAATAAAAGGATTCTACTAATTAAATTTCATTGAGATTTGACCCGTATGGTAGGTCACCCCATGAAACTACCTGTAAGGAGGACTTTGTGCCTGTAGAAAGGACTTGGTGCCTGTAAAACAGACTTTGGTTCATGTAAAAAGGACTTGGTGCCTGTAGAAAGGACTTGATGCCTGTAAAAATGACTTTGTGCCTGTAGAAAGGACTTGGTGCCTGTAGAAAGGACTTTGGTGCCTGTAGAAAGGACTTGATGCTTGTAAAAAGGACTTTGTACCTGTACAAAGTACTTAATGCCTGTAAAAAGGACTTTATGCCTGTAAGAAGGACTTGGTTTGCCTGTAAGAAAGACTTGATTTGCCTGTAAGAAGAACTTTATGCCTGTAAGAAGGACTTTATGCCTGTAAGAAGGACTTGTTTTGCCTGTAAGAAGGACTTTATGCTTGTAAGAATGACTTGTTTTGCCTGTAAGAAGGACTTTATGCCTGTAAGAAGGACTTATTTTGCCTGTAAGAAGGACTTGATTTGCCTGTAAGAAGGACTTTATGCCTGTAAGAAGGACTTTATGCCTGTAAGAAGGACTTGATTTTCCTGTAAGAAGGACTTTGTGCCTGTAAGAAGGACTTTATGCCTGTAAGAAGGACTTGCTTTACTTGTAGGAAGGACTTTGTTTGCCTGTAAGAAGGACTTGATTTGCCTGTAAGAAGGACTTGCTTTACCTGTAGCAAGGACTTTATTTGCCTGTAAGAAGGACTTGATTTGCCTGTAAGAAGGACTTTATGCCTGTAAGAAGGACTTGGTTTGCCTGTAAGAAGGACTTTGTGCCTGTAAGAAGGACTTGGTTTGCCTGTAAGAAAGACTTAGTTTGCCTGTAAGAAGGACTTAGTTTGCCTGTAAGAAGGGCTTGGTGTACCTCAAAGGATGCCATTCTGAAATCTGGGGCGACCAGGAATCCTGCAGAAGCTCAAACCTAAATTATATTCTCCTGTCGCTTTTGGAATAAACCAAAGAGGCAGAGATCAAAAGGTCTTGAACATTTCTGTCCTTGAGACAAATCATGCTTTATTGAAGAAGGTGGATACCTGTATATACCGCAATGGATTCGAGTACCCCAACAACCGTCAGAATTCATTCTCTTGAAAGGTTCAGGTTGAAGATATACTTACTTGAGAATCTGGAAGAAATGCTTGGTGGCTTCTCGACAACTGGGCTTGTTCATTCAATAATCGCCGAATGAATTTCAAGACTTTAGAAGGTAACTCAAACACCGAGAATGTGTTGCCTGTCAGGTAATGTCAGAGGTAACATGTGCAAGCATTTTCATCAATGCGTTCATTGGTTCATACAAAATTGTTCAGCTAAGTTTGCCATGATTAAAGGCAGTCTGTGTAATAACTCATGATGCAATTGATCAACATATGGATCATGTATTGCATTACCACTTCTGTTTAAGGAGGTTCTTATAGTATGAACACCTCGAATGTAATATGAATGTGGGACTTCATTCTGAAAGGGCTTTTTCTCACTCTAGAGAAAGGCTGTTTATCTGTAGATTAAAATGTTAGACCTGTGTGGAAATGGTTTGCCTTTCCTCATCCTGTCATGCCCCATTCTGCACATTTGATATCTCCTGTGCAGTTTATGCTCTAAGTTGGAGTTGGTAAGTTAAACACACGGAATAGTCATACATAATTCATGAACTGTGTAAGCACAATGCAGTTGTGACAATTTTTTAGCATCACGTGTGTTTTTATAATGTGCAAATATGGGAGGATTTAAATTGCCCCTGGTATGTGGGCGGACCGAACAAATTGGGAAGCCTACTCCTTTTGTCGAGGGGTGGTTTGTCTCAAACTTTACCCCTGCGCGATGAAGCATATGGGCGAGGGAGCATTTTGATTTGTTTAATGCCCCTGCAAGAAGCAGAGAAATTATTCTTGAAATCAAACGAGATAAGGAAGACATATTTGCTTTTTCGTTTCAGAGCTTGCGATCAATTTGCCCCATTTTTCACCAGAATAGATCTTGTCAGGTGATCATAATTTTCTTTTGGATTTGTCTCCTTCAACATGTTAAATGTTAGTATAAATATTTCCTGTGAAAAGAAAAGGAGACATGTCAACCAGTATTAAAAGGGATAAATCGGAAACGATACTGATTTACCCTTCATCTTGAATGCCTTGGACAAGTCTTTTACCAATTTTGCTGGATTGAGTTTTCTTCGACTTTTGTTGGATGCTTCACCATTAAGCCGAGAATGTGGCAAAATATTGACTTCGGTAGTACTCGTCGAGTATTCCTGCTTGCAAAAAGAAATGCACAAAAAGTTGTTTCATTTATTTATAATACATACAACATTTCCCACCCTCGGGGATCGAACTCGGGATATTTCGGACCTACTGTCATCCCCCATACCATTCGGTCCATTGGACCATAGGTGTCCATGGGGCTATCCTTTCAAAGGTTAATCTTTGGGGATAAAGCAGCCTTGTTGTATCACTTTGGGCCATGTTACGGTATTTCTCGAGTTAATTTGCAATCCCTGTTAAGAATGGAATAAGACAATTCAAGACTTGAGATGATTATGTGCACATTAGAATGATACAGAATTACCCATTTCTGAGATTGTTCGTGTCTTTCGCTTGTACTTTCCTTTGTCCAAAGCTGTCCATCCCGTGGTAATGCCCATGAGTTGATTTGCCCCCAAATTTTGTTCAACTTGTATTCGGATATGATTGTGTTCTCGGGTCGATTTGCAATTTCCTGAGAATAGAAGGGGCTTAATTTTAAAACTTGGAGCAACTGAGGGTAAATTGAAACGATACGGAGTTACCCTTCAGGTTTATGCAGATTTTTACTCGCCATCAATTCGTCGCGAGGTTGGTGAGGTGGCGGATTCGAGCATTTAATAGGGGGAAGTCGGATTATTACTCCTTGCCTTTATACATTCACAAAAGCAGAAAAACATATCACGCAAGGAAATAAAACACATTCACTCATTCAGGATCAGTTCTGCTTCCTCTACAGGCTCTCCCATGATCAGCTGGCTTCATCCCAAATTAGGTATGCATTGGCTATATTGAAGGTCTGATGGTCACTGGCTGAACAAGTGCATCACAGTCCCGATGCTTTACCGATATCAAACTAGTTGATTATGGCGAAAAGATCATTGTCAATGTCCGCTTGGTGGTGATCTGTCCCTTCTTCCTCGGGAGGTATTGATACTGATCCAGTATCATTGGTCCTTTTGTACCCTGCTCCAACAGAACTCGATCCTGTTATAAACTGGTCTAACTCACCTCTTAAACGTGCATTTTCGATCCTCAGATCATACATTTCATCGAGGGTGAGGAGGAGGCTATTGTAGTTGGGGTAGGTGGCGGAGTCAAAAGTCTCTTTATACATCTTGTTTTCCGCTCGGAGGTTTTCATTTTCAACTCTTAGAAACTCGGCTTCGTTGTGCTCATGACGAGTCTTCATTCGGGTTCGTCTATATTGAAACCAGAACTTGATTTGCGAGGGTTCAAGTCCTAGCTCTTGACTCAGTTCCATTTTTTGTTTGCCGTCTGGCATAGGGCACGTTCTGAAGAAAGCTTCAAGCTTTCATACTTGCTCCTCAGTATGGCGACGGTAACGCTTTTTTTGACCTTTACCATTGTTGTCATTGTCCTTACTGGGCTCTTGGACATCGTCGGTGGAAGGGCCGGGCTCCATAGGCTCGATCCCAAATATGGCTTCGAACTCTTCCTCTCTCATATTCAGCAAGTAACGATAACTTTCAAGTGTGTTGGGTTGAGACATCTTCGATTTGGTTAACGATTTCTCAAAGTTTGATATCTCTTCTTGTATTTTCACTCTCTGGATTTTTCTGGGAGACTGCGTATGCTTTAAGAGTCTCTTTTTCGAGCACGAATGAGAATTATCAAGAAGATGCCTCCTTTAAAATTAGACGTGGGTTTAGCAACTGTATTGCCTCTCTCGAGTGTTCTGGCTTTCTTGATTTTCTTTTCATCGTATCTCTCGCCCAGCTCGTCTCCTTCCATCTTTCCGTGGAAGGGGGCCCCTTGTTGCTGTCTCCACCGTCAATTTGCTGGCGAGTTCTTCAATAAAGACGAGTCGTATCTCTTTTCTGCCAAAAATGTCTTTGTCTCCCACTCAGCTTATTTTTTATCCTTTCTTTTTCAAAGTAGTGGCGTCCCGTCCAACTTTTCCGTAGAGATGTCGGATTTGCTTGGCTCGAGATTGGAGACGAGTAGCGGATGTGATACTGATAGGGAATGGTAGACAGGAAAATCTGGCCAGTAGAGACTTCCCCTGCAAAAATGAAAGAGAATGCGGCAGTATATGCTTCCATTGAATTTGAATTGAGGAAGTTCCTTCATTTGGATTGGATTGAATTGTATGTCCCGAGTTGCCATTCACTTTGAGCTTGCCACATATGTGCTTTGCTTAGTTGGGCCTTGTTTTCTTTCGGGTTGCCTTGGACCATCATCATTTTCCATGCCATCGGGTCCGTGGACCGGAGGGCTCCTTTAATTTGAAGGTTACCTTGAAGGCGAATGAGTCCTATCGCATTCCATTGGGTCATTTCATTTTGCGACACTCTTGAGGCACTTTGCAATCCCCTAGGTGAGAATGGAACAAATCCAATTTAGCATTTTGCAATGATTGAGGGTAAATTGGAACGACACACAGTTACCCGTCTTCGAGCTCGCCTGGGCTTTTCACTTGAAATTCCCCTACGTGAGGCCATTCAACATTTCTCATTATGGCAGTAAGCGACGTTGCCACAAATTGATCCGCCCTAAATCTAGCATAAAAAAGGGATTCACGCATTCGACGAGATAAAAAAACAAATTACCCCCTTGCCCCTGAATTAAATCTAGTCACCTAGAAAGCTGGAAATATCATACGCAGGGGAATTAAGCATGAAATGAAAGGTGCACTTATTCAAGGTCAGTTCTGCCTCTCCTGTGGCTCTTCGTTAATCAGCTAGTCTAGTGTTGGTTCGGGTGTGGATGACCGATGTTTGAGAGTCCTTACTCACTAGCTCCTGATCGCGGCTTGGGACGTCTGTCAACCCTAAACTGGTTGACCAAGGCAGTAAGCTCATCATCTGGGTAATCTCTTGAACCTTCCGGCAACTGATACTCGAATTGGGCATTGTTATTGGCAAATGCTGGCGGTAGATTTCTCATTCTGTCATCGCCATGAGCAATTTGACTTCTCGTGCTGGAGCCTTCATCATTAGTCGAGAAAGTGTGGGGATCACCAACTGTCCTGCTGCTAAAAACTTCTTCCATTTGAGGATTAGAGAAGTGGAAGTGCTTAGGATAACTTCTTGTCTGATTCTCTGGCTGCGCAGGCGCGCTGATCATGGGATGAATTATAGCCACGGGTTGGTGCTCAAACCAAGGAGTCTGAATACACTGCCCCTGCGGTCTATACTCTTGAAGAGCATTAGGGTGATTCTGGGGGATACTTTGATTAACGCCTGGAGGATTGATGGCACGGCTACTGGCTTGGTTGATGATGGGAAGTGACTCGCCCCATGCTAACCTGCGGAACTTATGGTGGCGAGGAGACTCGACGTTCAGGCTTGGATCAGTCCCGCCTTGGTTTTCTTGATTCTGAGCTGCATTGTGTTCTCTCACCATTTTTCTGTACTTCTGAAGATGACTCGAAACATTTGCTTTAGTGAGTCCCTCTACCTTCATAATTTCCAGTATATGTTGCGGCCGTGCCGAATCGATTCCTAGCTGCTGAACTGCATTAACAAACATACGATGCAGCTCGGGAGACCAACTCATCTTCTTTCTCCGATTGCTTGGAACAAAATTGAAGGCTTGATGCTTGTTCTCATGGTCGTGCAATTGCTTCCTTACCACGTGTTGCCATATGTTTTGAAGCATTTGAACCCTAACTGGTTTGGTTACGACGTCTTGGGCCCCATTTAAGATAGCCTTCATTATGGCTTGCTGATCATCGCTTGCCGATATTACGAGGACTGGCATGTTTAATTTAGAATTGATGACTTCCAAGAGAGTGAAAACATCCATGTCAATCCCTACCATGGCGGTGAGGACGATATCAAACGGGTCACTACTCCTCCTTAATATCTCTAAGGCCTCTGTCGCCTTTGCTTGAGCTACAACCTTATACCGGCATTTTCTTAATACAGTAACAAGGATTGACAGAGAGACTGGATTACCGTCAATGGCCATGACCAGTAGACCCTCAGGGTAAGGAACTTCATCAGCTTCGACCAGGGTTGAACATGCGCCCGTTCCCCTAATGCTCGACATATTTCTGGATCTAGGACTGTCGATTCGAGACCGCCTCAGGATGTCTTCTCGGACTTGAGGGATCACGGGATCGTTGATGGCTTCTCGTAACAGGCTTGAAAGCCAATGCTTTGATGGTGAAGGTTTTGAATTCCTCTCCCACGAGAACTCCTTCCTCTCTATCTTTCTCCTGCGAGTTCGTGCAGATGAACCCTCACTATCAAATGAGGACAAATTCTCTCTCTGGCAATAGCAACGACTTCCCCCTTCACGGGCAGTGCTATTAGATTTACCGAGGGGAAAATCTGACATTCAGCTTTTGATCAAAGGGGAAATCCTCGTTTATCGCTCAGTTTGTCTTCTTCTTTCTTTTCGCGGTAGATGGCCCCTGTCAAGATTTCCACAGTCGATTTACTGGCGGGTCCTCCAATGAAGACGAGTAATATCTCTCTTTCTGCCGAAAATTTCTTTGTCCCCCACTCAGCTCATCTTTTCGTTCTTTCTTTTTTCAAAGCGGTGGAGTCCCGTCCAGCTTTTCCACAGAGACGTCGGGTTTGTTCGACTCGAGGTTGCCACTTGGCTGGAATTTGAGCCACCGGGGGTGTTGCCAACAGAGAATGGTAGATAGGAAAACCTATAAGGACTGCCCCTGTGAAATTAGTATTTAAATTGAAGCAGCTTACCATCTTCGCATTCTGCTCATCTGCCTCACCTCTCTCCCCCTTTCTTTCGTATTCTGCTTTAAAAAATGGCCAATTCTCCTAACCACATCTTATCCACCGAAGTCCTGGCTGGGTGGGAGAGACTCTACAATCTTCTTGGTAGAGGTTACGCTCATGTAGCCAAAAAATCTACCGTTGAGGCTGAAATCCTCGATTTATTCAGGACCGTGGACGCTACTTCTGTTGAGGGTACACAACTGGAAAAGGAGTATCAGAACTTCTCGACCCTCTTCATCAATTTTCTAGCTGCCTATAACCGCGCTTATGAGATGGTCCTTGTGACCGCCGTCGTGAAAGCCTGTTACCGAGACCGGCACGAGCGTCTGGCAACTGTTACGTTTGTGGCTGATAATCACAAAAAGGCCCTCAAGTTTGCCAACGATCAGCTTTCGTGGCTGGTTCGTGAGAGGGGAAAGTTGGTGGACCGTCTGGCCTTGGTCCGAACTTACGCCGAACAGGAGCCAGGCAATATTGTGATGAGGTGCAAATGTGGTTGGCTGCAGGAGAGACTTGATGACATTACGGCAGACATTGCTTTTGAGAGGGCAGCGATTCCGGACCTGGAGTTTGTCGTTGAGCATTACGAGGCCACTATGGCCCAGGTTAAAGAGAAGTGCGATCGCCTCTTCTTTAGGCTCGCGGAGCTCGATCCCGAGAGTGCCCGGTGCATCTAGAGCATCAACTGTTTGGAGGGTCAGTTGAGCTCTTTCGTAATGGTTATCAGGGCCCAGTTTGGCTTTACCTTTCCTCTCCAGTGAGTTGTTGTAATACTCTTTGATGAATGGAATGAAAGAAAAGCTTCACGTGTTTTGTTTTGTTTTTTTTTTTAAATTTTCCTGCTATCGTTTCTTTCGCATAGCATAACAGAACGATTTGAGGTACCGAAGATGTTGAGGCTTAATGTTCTTCTTGATGTTCTTGTTTAATTGCTCCAGACGATGATATCGAGAATATTGATGATTGGTTCGGTGGTGGCCCCCACTATCCATCTTGAGATCACGAACAATAATGCTATGACAACTCGATCAGTGCGCTGGTAGTAAATCCGGCAACCTGTTGTGTGCCCACTTTTATCCATATTTTGTTTCTTTCGGCGTTTACTTGCTCGTGTCGGTCGCCTGTAGCGTCGGGAGAAATTCCTGTGGGCTACGTTCATTAATAGAACCTCGGTCCTCTGAAGCCCTCCGCGTGTTTCGGATAAGAGGAAATTTTAAGACCGGTCTCTGGTTGATTTATTCAGGTAAAGGTATTTGTTTCATGGGTTCTGATTATATAGTCCATATTGTCTTTCAAAAGACGCGAGATCCTCTGCAATATATTAAATATACCCCCGTGTTTAATCAGTATAAATCCACCGTCATATCAGAATACACTGCCTATACAAGTTTTCGGATTGACACAACTTTGTCTGTCAAAGATGGACAGTGTTCGTTTGCCCCCCAGAATTAACGGTTGAAGCCTCGGTGTTTTTCGTCTTTTGGTATTTCTAAAGATGATTCTTGATATATTATTGAACTTAATTTTTACACCCGTCTGGGGTATTTAGGATCTTCCTGCAAAAGAAAAGGATATAATTAGTATGCGACACAAGGAATGTCGGTCCATGACTCATATATTAGTCCAATTTGATTTTTTCTATTTTATAGAGAAATCAGAAAAAAAAAATTTCCTTAGGAAGAAATGGGTTAATTTCTGATACAGAATTTTTTGCAGATTTATTACTCTTTTTTTTATTATTTTTTTTAAGGAATGTGACAAAATCTCTTGACGTTTACTAAAATTTTTGAAGGAATTTCCTTTTTATCAAAATAAATTTTCAGAGGTAAATTTGTCAGGAAAATTTTATTTTTATTGAAGCAGGAAAGACATGACAGAAATCCTCTATTGGTTAACAAAATTCCCCCAAGATATTAGTCTAATTTTATTTAGAGAAACTTTTCTTAGAAAAACATGAGCGAATTTCTCAAAAAGAATTTTTGTTGCAAGTTTTTATAATTTGAAAGAATGTGACAAAATCACTTGATGTTTTTTTTGAAGGAATTTTTCTTTTTATCGAAATAAATTTCAGAGGAAAATTTGTCAGGAAAATTTCATTTTTGTTGAAGCAAGAAAAACATGACAAAAATCTCTTATTGGTCAATTAGTCTAATTTTATTTAGAGAAAATTTTCTTAGAAAAACATGAGCGAATTTCTCGAGAAGAATTTTCTTGCAAGTTTTTATAATTTGAAAAATGTGATAAAATCACTTGATGTCTACTAGAGTTTTTTTTGAAGGAGTTTTTCTTTTTATTGAAATAAATTTTCAGAGGAAAATTTTTTCAGGAAAATTTCATTTTTATTGAAGCAATAAAAACATGACAAAAATCCCTTATTGGTTAATAAAATTCCCATGAAGGGATTTTTTTACATCATTTTTTCAAAAAAATTTTTTTTTAAAAAGAAATGATGGACAAATTTAATTTTTATTTTCTTTTAAAAAGAATGGTCGTAATATCAAGCTCAAAAACTGACTAACACCTAGCATGGACCGATTGAAAATAAATACAAGATAAAATTAGAGAACTTACTTTTACCTTGGAGAAATGCAAATCACATAGTCATGTGCATGACTCAAGTGAGGAGTGGACTCTAGAAAATAAAAGAAGGAGAGACAATGTATGAACCTAAAAAGGCCCCCACTATCTGAATTGACAAACTTACCCTCCGCGCAATCAAATCACAATGGGAAGAATTGTCAATTCAGATAATGAGCGGGATAAAATATGGTCAACCCGAGCGCAATCGACGCAAGAGCTTTGCATATTCGATCCCTATCTATGGTTTTCTAGGAAGAATTTCGCGACTTGGGTTTAGACGCTTGTGTGTGCAGGTGTCGTGATCCTCAGAGTATGCAAGACATGCACAACAATTGTTATCAAAACAGCGCTTCTAAAAATGTGCGAAATTAAACAAATAAACCCAACACCAGCCTGCAAAACAAAGGGGTTAGCCAAACACTCCGCCCCTTATAACTCCCATCCTGCAAAAACATATAACACCTATAGAATGAGTCCCAAACAAGATCGCCAGAAGCGAGATATCCAGGAAATTTTCATTGGCCTAAGTCCACTATGACTTTTAAAATTTCGAAAAAATTCAAGTATTCCAATTGTTATCTTTTTTTGAAAATTTAAAAATCCTGTCCCCAGTGGAGTTGCCAGTCTGTCGCGACCCTCTAAAAATATTTTTATTATTTCTAGGGGTTAACGGATTATTAGGTTAATTAGATTTGACTAACCTAACGCGGACCCTCCCAAGCCCTACCGAATCGCAACTTTGGTTTTTGTTTAAATGATTTTGAAATTTGGAGTCGCCACTAATCGTTCTTGGTAGGTCGATTAGAAACCTAAATAAATTAGCGGGAGAACTAATTTATTCCTGCGAACCAGAGATTAGGAGCTCGGGGACTTGGTTACACTAGTTAATTAAAACTAATGCCCTTTCGGTACCTTAATTTCATGGATATCCTAATTCGGCAACTCAGGCTTGGTTTATTCCTAAGGCTCTAGTAGGGTATTCTCTTTTGTATTTTCACTTTTTAAATAGGATGCATGGATGATATATATTTTTATTTGTTATATTTTTTTAAGTGTTAAAGATTCCCTGAAGCCAAAAGAGGGAGTGTGTTAACGACTTCTGTGCAGTATTACGACCTACTTATCTTTTAGGTCTGATGATACAAAAATTAAATTATAGGAAGTACATGACAATGAATAAACACCTCCAATGGGAGGCCTAGCATTGGCTTGGCTCTTCCCTTTGGGATTTAAGGTACAGGTATTTAAGTTGCAAGTATTTAAACTACTGTAAGTAAAAACCTCCGATGGGAGGCTAAGCATTGGCTTGGCTCTTCCCTTTGGGATTTAAGGTATAGGTATTTAAGTTGCAGGTATTTAACTACTGTAAGTAAAAACCTCCAATGGGAGGCTAAGCATTGGCTTGACTCTTTCCTTTGGGATTTAAGGTACATGTATTTAAGTTGCAGGTATTTAACTACTGTAAGTAAAAACCTCCAATGGGAGGCTAAGCATTGGCTTGGCTCTTCCCTTTGGGATTTAAAGTACAGGTATTTAAGTGGTGCTCAAACCAAGGAGTCTGAATACACTGCCCCTGCGGTCTATACTCTTGAAGAGCATTAGGGTGATTCTGGGGGATACTTTGATTAACGCCTGGAGGATTGATGGCACAGCTACTGGCTTGGTTGATGATGGGAAGTGGCTCGCCCCATGCTAACCTGCGGAACTTATGGTGGCGAGGAGACTCGACGTTCAGGCTTGGATCAGTCCCGCCTTGGTTTTCTTGATTCTGAGCTGCATTGTGTTCTCTCACCATTTTTCTGTACTTCTGAAGATGACTCGAAACATTTGCTTTAGTGAGTCCCTCTACCTTCATAATTTCCAGTATATGTTGCGGCCGTGCCGAATCGATTCCTAGCTGCTGAACTGCATTAACAAACATACGATGCAGCTCGGGAGACCAACTCATCTTCTTTCTCCGATTGCTTGGAACAAAATTGAAGGCTTGATGCTTGTTCTCATGGTCGTGCAATTGCTTCCTTACCACGTGTTGCCATATGTTTTGAAGCATTTGAACCCTAACTGGTTTGGTTACGACGTCTTGGGCCCCATTTAAGATAGCCTTCATTATGGCTTGCTGATCATCGCTTGCCGATATTACGAGGACTGGCATGTTTAATTTAGAATTGATGACTTCCAAGAGAGTGAAAACATCCATGTCAATCCCTACCATGGCGGTGAGGACGATATCAAACGGGTCACTACTCCTCCTTAATATCTCTAAGGCCTCTGTCGCCTTTACTTGAGCTACAACCTTATACCGGCATTTTCTTAATACAGTAACAAGGATTGACAGAGAGACTGGATTACCGTCAATGGCCATGACCAGTAGACCCTCAGGGTAAGGAACTTCATCAGCTTCGACCAGGGTTGAACATGCGCCCGTTCCCCTAATGCTCGACATATTTCTGGATCTAGGACTGTCGATTCGAGACCGCCTCAGGATGTCTTCTCGGACTTGAGGGATCACGGGATCGTTGATGGCTTCTCGTAACAGGCTTGAAAGCCAATGCTTTGATGGTGAAGGTTTTGAATTCCTCTCCCACGAGAACTCCTTCCTCTCTATCTTTCTCCTGCGAGTTCGTGCAGATGAACCCTCACTATCAAATGAGGACAAATTCTCTCTCTGGCAATAGCAACGACTTCCCCCTTCACGGGCAGTGCTATTAGATTTACCGAGGGGAAAATCTGACATTCAGCTTTTGATCAAAGGGGAAATCCTCGTTTATCGCTCAGTTTGTCTTCTTCTTTCTTTTCGCGGTAGATGGCCCCTGTCAAGATTTCCACAGTCGATTTACTGGCGGGTCCTCCAATGAAGACGAGTAATATCTCTCTTTCTGCCGAAAATTTCTTTGTCCCCCACTCAGCTCATCTTTTCGTTCTTTCTTTTTTCAAAGCGGTGGAGTCCCGTCCAGCTTTTCCACAGAGACGTCGGGTTTGTTCGACTCGAGGTTGCCACTTGGCTGGAATTTGAGCCACCGGGGGTGTTGCCAACAGAGAATGGTAGATAGGAAAACCTATAAGGACTGCGCCTGTGAAATTAGTATTTAAATTGAAGCAGCTTACCATCTTCGCATTCTGCTCATCTGCCTCACCTCTCTCCCCCTTTCTTTCGTATTCTGCTTTAAAAAATGGCCAATTCTCCTAACCACATCTTATCCACCGAAGTCCTGGCTGGGTGGGAGAGACTCTACAATCTTCTTGGTAGAGGTTACGCTCATGTAGCCAAAAAATCTACCGTTGAGGCTGAAATCCTCGATTTATTCAGGACCGTGGACGCTGCTTCTGTTGAGGGTACACAACTGGAAAAGGAGTATCAGAACTTCTCGACCCTCTTCATCAATTTTCTAGCTGCCTATAACCGCGCTTATGAGATGGTCCTTGTGACCGCCGTCGTGAAAGCCTGTTACCGAGACCGGCACGAGCGTCTGGCAACTGTTACGTTTGTGGCTGATAATCACAAAAAGGCCCTCAAGTTTGCCAACGATCAGCTTTCGTGGCTGGTTCGTGAGAGGGGAAAGTTGGTGGACCGTCTGGCCTTGGTCCGAACTTACGCCGAACAGGAGCCAGGCAATATTGTGATGAGGTGCAAATGTGGTTGGCTGCAGGAGAGACTTGATGACATTACGGCAGACATTGCTTTTGAGAGGGCAGCGATTCCGGACCTGGAGTTTGTCGTTGAGCATTACGAGGCCACTATGGCCCAGGTTAAAGAGAAGTGCGATCGCCTCTTCTTTAGGCTCGCGGAGCTCGATCCCGAGAGTGCCCGGTGCATCTAGAGCATCAACTGTTTGGAGGGTCAGTTGAGCTCTTTCGTAATGGTTATCAGGGCCCAGTTTACTAAAATTTTTGAAGGAATTTCCTTTTTATCAAAATAAATTTTCAGAGGTAAATTTGTCAGGAAAATTTTATTTTTATTGAAGCAGGAAAGACATGACAGAAATCCTCTATTGGTTAACAAAATTCCCCCGAGATATTAGTCTAATTTTATTTAGAGAAACTTTTCTTAGAAAAACATGAGCGAATTTCTCGAAAAGAATTTTTGTTGCAAGTTTTTATAATTTGAAAGAATGTGACAAAATCACTTGATGTTTTTTTTTGAAGGAATTTTTCTTTTTATCGAAATAAATTTCAGAGGAAAATTTGTCAGGAAAATTTCATTTTTGTTGAAGAAAGAAAAACATGACAAAAATCTCTTATTGGTCAATTAGTCTAATTTTATTTAGAGAAAATTTTCTTAGAAAAACATGAGCGAATTTCTCGAGAAGAATTTTCTTGCAAGTTTTTATAATTTGAAAAATGTGATAAAATCACTTGATGTCTACTAGAGTTTTTTTTTGAAGGAGTTTTTCTTTTTATTGAAATAAATTTTCAGAGGAAAATTTTTTCAGGAAAATTTCATTTTTATTGAAGCAATAAAAACATGACAAAAATCCCTTATTGGTTAATAAAATTCCCATGAAGGGATTTTTTTACATCATTTTTTCAAAAAAATTTTTTTTTAAAAAGAAATGATGGACAAATTTAATTTTTATTTTCTTTTAAAAAGAATGGTCGTAATATCAAGCTCAAAAACTGACTAACACCTAGCATGGACCGATTGAAAATAAATACAAGATAAAATTAGAGAACTTACTTTTACCTTGGAGAAATGCAAATCACATAGTCATGCGCATGACTCAAGTGAGGAGTGGACTCTAGAAAATAAAAGAAGGAGAGACAATGTATGAACCTAAAAAGGCCCCCACTATCTGAATTGACAAACTTACCCTCCGCGCAATCAAATCACAATGGGAAGAATTGTCAATTCAGATAATGAGCGGGATAAAATATGGTCAACCCGAGCGCAATCGACGCAAGAGCTTTGCATATTCGATCCCTATCTATGGTTTTCTAGGAAGAATTTCGCGACTTGGGTTTAGACGCTTGTGTGTGCAGGTGTCGTGATCCTCAGAGTATGCAAGACATGCACAACAATTGTTATCAAAACAGCGCTTCTAAAAATGTGCGAAATTAAACAAATAAACCCAACACCAGCCTGCAAAACAAAGGGGTTAGCCAAACACTCCGCCCCTTATAACTCCCATCCTGCAAAAACATATAACACCTATAGAATGAGTCCCAAACAAGATCGCCAGAAGCGAGATATCCAGGAAATTTTCATTGGCCTAAGTCCACTATGACTTTTAAAATTTCGAAAAAATTCAAGTATTCCAATTGTTATCTTTTTTTGAAAATTTAAAAATCCTGTCCCCAGTGGAGTTGCCAGTCTGTCGCGACCCTCTAAAAATATTTTTATTATTTCTAGGGGTTAACGGATTATTAGGTTAATTAGATTTGACTAACCTAACGCGGACCCTCCCAAGCCCTACCGAATCGCAACTTTGGTTTTTGTTTAAATGATTTTGAAATTTGGAGTCGCCACTAATCGTTCTTGGTAGGTCGATTAGAAACCTAAATAAATTAGCGGGAGAACTAATTTATTCCTGCGAACCAGAGATTAGGAGCTCGGGGACTTGGTTACACTAGTTAATTAAAACTAATGCCCTTTCGGTACCTTAATTTCATGGATATCCTAATTCGGCAACTCAGGCTTGGTTTATTCCTAAGGCTCTAGTAGGGTATTCTCTTTTGTATTTTCACTTTTTAAATAGGATGCATGGATGATATATATTTTTATTTGTTATATTTTTTTAAGTGTTAAAGATTCCCTGAAGCCAAAAGAGGGAGTGTGTTAACGACTTCTGTGCAGTATTACGACCTACTTATCTTTTAGGTCTGATGATACAAAAATTAAATTATAGGAAGTACATGACAATGAATAAACACCTCCAATGGGAGGCCTAGCATTGGCTTGGCTCTTCCCTTTGGGATTTAAGTTACAGGTATTTAAGTTGCAAGTATTTAAACTACTGTAAGTAAAAACCTCCGATGGGAGGCTAAGAATTGGCTTGGCTCTTCCCTTTGGGATTTAAGGTATAGGTATTTAAGTTGCAGGTATTTAACTACTGTAAGTAAAAACCTCCAATGGGAGGCTAAGCATTGGCTTGACTCTTTCCTTTGGGATTTAAGGTACATGTATTTAAGTTGCAGGTATTTAACTACTGTAAGTAAAAACCTCCAATGGGAGGCTAAGCATTGGCTTGGCTCTTCCCTTTGGGATTTAAAGTACAGGTATTTAAGTTGCAGGTATTTAACTACTGTAAGTAAAAACCTCCAATGGGAGGCTAAGCATTGGCTTGGCTCTTCCCTTTGGGATTTAAGGTACAAGTATTTAAGTTGCAGGTATTTAACTACTGTAAGTAAAAACCTCAAATGGGAGGCTAAGCATTGGCTTGGCTCTTCCCTTTGGGATTTATGGTGCAGGTATTTAAATTGCGGATGGACTTTGTCCTCTCCATTCTGGGGTATGAATTCTTTAAAATGAAATACAACGAATTGATTCAACAATTTGAAATTTGTGCGCGCTTGAGGACTCCTCCAAGCCGATTTTGTGCTTCCATAGGGTTGACCATTGATATAGAGCTGCGGCTTCCTGACATAAAATAGAGTGAAGTGTCAGTATACAAAATATGTGCTAATCTGCACCTAAAACCAGAAGAGTGGAAGGAGTACTTATCTCCCATTTTTTTGGGAGGGATTTCTATAATTGATTTTTGCTCTCTATGTTCCAAATATAGAGAGTTTCTTTTGAATTAAGAGGGACTTTTAGTCACAGATCAGTTGAGAAATCGGTGGACAGCTTAGGAGCTTGTCTGGGCCGATTTTTGCATCTCTACGAGATTTTTGCTGTTGACATAGAGATATCCTTCTCCTGACATAAAATATGGAAAAAAAGAGAGGAGATGGAGAAAGTGTATACAATTTGTGCTAATTTGCAAGTAAAACCATAAACAAATGAATAAATAAAAACACTTAGCTCGAATTTGCTTGCTCGTTGACGAGGAAGAACTCTTGATTTATATTGATCGATGAAGGAATTTGTGATGATAACCCCTAGCTTTAAACTTCCATCATCTTCAAAATTCTCTCTCTTTTGGTATTTTCTTTCTCTCAAATTTTTCTTCAATCTCCCAAAACTCTCTCAAACATCCAAAATTTTCCCTCAAAAAAAAAAATCCCCCAAACACTTCAAATTTTCTCTCCCCAAAAAATTCTCTCAAACACTTCAAATTTTCTCTCCAAAAAAAGTTCCTCAAACACTTCAAATTTTCTCTCCAAAAAATTCCCTCTCTCAAGCTCACTTCTTCCTCCTTTTATAATCTACTCATCTATCTCCCATTCTAATTTTTCCACTAACTCTATCTCCCATTCTATTTTCTCCACTAACTCTTCTTCATTTTCATCTTCCATTCTCCATCTCTATCTCACATTCTAATCTCTCCACTAATTCTTCTTCATCTTCATCTTCCCTTCTCCATATTTATCTCCGATTCTAATTTCTCCACTAACACTTCTTCATCTCCATCTTCCCTTCTCTATTCTTATCTTCCATTCTAATTTCTCTACTAACTCTTCTTCATCTCCATCTTCCCTTCTCTATTCTTATCTTATTTTCTCCATCCATTCTTCTCCAACTTCTCTTCTTCATCTCCTCTTCTCCATCTTCCCTTCTCTATTCTAATTTATCCACTAACTCTTCTTTTTGTTATTTATAAAATAATCCTTCAAGAGTTAGGTATTTGCACTCTAGTCCTTGAATTTTAAGTATTTACAATTCAGTCCCTGAAAAAACATATTTCTTTAAGTCCAAATCTCCTCACAATTTTTTACACACAAAAATTTACCACATGTCAAATTTAAGCTCATTTCTTGCCGCCGAAAATAATGCAGAATTTAATTAAAGCCCTTTTGCAAAATTAAGTCATTCTGGGTATAATTGGGCCAAGATGAAAATTTAAAATATTAGAAGACAATGTCACAACTCATAAAAAGTGAAAATTAAAAATAAGTTGACTCAAATTAAATTTTTTTAGGCCCGATTCAAGATTATACTCGTGAAGGAACACGTGACTCGAATTGGATTTTTCTGAATTTGCGATGGCCAGTATGAAAATAGATTTAAAATAAAAATATTAACTATCTTTGTGTATTTGTTTGGCTTCAAATGTTATTTTTCCAAAATTTTCAAGTATTTTTGTATTTTTTTAAAAAACAATTAAAAATATATATATAAAATATGAAAATTTATTTTTTGGTCAAAATCGATTCCCTAGGCTTGGATAAGGTTCCCAAAGTTGATTTTTCAATTTTATGAATTTTTATGGATTTTCTATTAATTTTCAAAAATAAATAAATAAATAAATACGTAAAAATACTGAAAATATGAAAAATCATTTTTTGGTCAGAATTGGTGCCCTAGGCTTGGCTAAGGTCCCCAAAGTTGATTTTTCAATTTTATGAATTTTAATGAATTTTTTATTACTTTAGCAGTAGAAAAAATGATTAAAAATCAGGTGTCAACACCCATCCCTGTTTTTTTTAAATATATATTATATTAGTGGCAGCAGATCATTTCTAAGTATGGGCTGGGAAAATTTTGTGGCTATATTGCATGTGCCAGCTCTGCTCATCAGGTTTAGGTTACAAATTAATGTCTTGGCAAACGTTCAACCTCTTTTGCTTGTTAGCAGAAGAGTCTCTTTGTCATCGTTGCTGCTGTTGCTGCTCCTGTTTAATATGAACTTAGAAACAGCATCAGAGCCTCTTACAGGACGTACCCCGCAAAAGCAGTATGACGCGACTAATCTTTTAATGTTCCGATTAAGCAAGGGAAAGCATTAAGCTTGGGTGATCCTGTTCTCTATGGTGTTTCAAGAAGATTTTCGTGAACACTGAGGGTCTTGTGAACCAATGTTTCCAGAAGTCGTCGGTTTTTAATGTGAAGGGATATGCCGGCGAAGAGCGTGAGAAGTGTTTGGATGAACTAGTTCAAGGAATATTAATTCTTTTCTAGAAAAAATCAATTTCAAAAGACTAAAGGCCCACACTGAAGATTCAAAAGGCGACCACTGAAATAAGAAAGGCTTGTAGATTCGTGAGGCTGAACGTCATATTCTCAAAAAATGTTAGCTCACGCTAAATTGAGAACTTCTTCTTCTTTTTTTTTTTAGGTTCAAAAACTCTGGAATCTATTGGAACTTTGCCAATTTAATTATAAACATTTTTAACTGTGCTAGTTGAATCCTAAAACTTTTCTTGTTTTTGTCAATTGAGTCAATCATGTCAATTTTGGCAAGAAATAGCTAACGTGGACGTGAACCGTCTCACGTGGCACGGTTGCCGCTGACGTAGATAATTTTTAACACTATTGTGCTATTTTTTTTTTAAGTTTTCTTTGTTACTTTTTCTTACTGTGGCTGGCGAGGGCCTGGTGGCCCTCGCCAGCCCCACTAAGGGAAAAAAAGACAAAGAAAAGAAACGAAAAGAAAAAGAGGAAAAAAAGAAATATTCATAAAAATTTAATTTTTTTTAAAAAAATTATCCATGTCAGCACCATTCGTGTCAAGTATGACGGTCGACGTCCACATCAACAATTGTCGATCAAAATTGATATGACGGACTCAATTGACAAAACGTGAAAATGTTAGGACTCAATTGGTAAAAATAAAAGGTTTAAGACTGAATTGAAAAAATGCAATTGGTTTAAGACTTTTTTTACAATTTTCCCTACAGATAAATAGATAGATATTACACTTTATTCAGTCTCAACATATTTTTAGGCATTCACTATGAATTTTTGTAGATTAGTTTATGTCATCTTTTGCTAGAAATTTACACTCTATGCGTTTGATGAGTTCTAGCTAGTTGGACACCATTTGTTTTACATCATTGAAGCAATATGTATAGTTTGGTGACCATTGAAGACACCCCAAGTTCAACCCAAAAAAAAGACACCCCCAACGAATAATTATCCATTCCTCTAATTGAACCTACTAGCACACCCAGCCCGTTGTATGAGAATAAATTTTTCATTTTTAGTAAAATTAAGTAATCTATTTTAGTATGAACCACTAATTCTAGAAAAAATTATCAAAAAAATCTTAAATTTATTTCAATTATGCCGATTCAGTCATAAACCTTTTTTTAACCAATTTAGTCCTAAATCTTTTGTAATTGTGCTAATCCAGTCCATTCGACAAAGTTTGGCCGACCGACGCTAACATAAACGCCAGCCGATCGGCGATCAAATATTTTACTATTATTTTTGAATATTTTATTTTTTTATTTTTTCTCTTTTTTTTCCTTTCCTTTCCTTGTTCTTCTCCATAGGGATTCTGGTCTTCACATGGACACCTGCCTTCCTAGCGATGCTAGTTGTCGAGGTCTAGCGATCGACCAGAGGGATGGTCGGCCTCGCCAGCGGCTAGCACCGAGCGAGGACTATCCTTCCCCCGTAATGGTGAGGTCAAGCCTCGCCATGGCTAGGCGAGGCTCACCTCACTAGATCTGGGCTGGCGAGGCTCAGCCTCGCCCCTCCACAATGAGGGGAGCCTTGCTGGCCCTTGGCAAGGCCGGCTCGGTGACTAGTGACCCTCTGAAGAAGAAGAGGAAGAAGGAAGGTGAAGGAAAAAAGAAAAGAAAAAGGGAAATAAAATTCAAAATTCAAAACTAATATTAAAATATTCGATCCTCGGCCAACCGGTATCCATGCCAATGCTGGCTGGCCAAACTTTTCTTGATAGATTGAATTAGCATAATTGTAAAAGGTTTAAGATTGAATCAACAAAAAAAAAAATATTTACGACTGAATTGGCATAATTGCAATAAATTTAGGACTTTTTTGGTAATTTTCGCATTCATTCCATTGTATTCTATTTTATATGAATATCTCTGAACAAAATAAAGTTGGAATTCTTAGTTTATATTATATATTAACGTAACATATAAGGACTCAATAACAATTACAAAGTTCCTTGTGGTTGTCAGGGATATTTTATATATAATCAACAATAATATCTTCCAAGGAAATGTTTAATAGATAGGATTACAAAATTCTTGGAATTTAGATGATTGTTAATTTGTAACATCAAAACTCACTGAAATTATTTTAATTTGTTGTTTGAACAAAAGTCATGGTATTTAATGAAGTAAGTATGAATCGAAGCAAAATAAGTGGAGACCACAAAAAACGTACTCATTGTAAGGAAAATGATCAATGCCTTACTTGTAGGCTCCGTTTATTTTATGAAAAATGAATGGTTTGAAAAATATTTTCTTCAAAAACAATACCTCAGTTGATAGAGCAGAGGACTGAAAATCCTCGAGTCACCAGTTCAAATCTAGTTCCTAGCACATTGTTAATTTTTATAAGTAATATTTACGACTAAGAAGTATTGTATTCTCTTTCGGATAGGCCTTGAAAGGATAAGAAAGACTAGAATGCCAGTAGGTGTCTAGTATTTGAAACATTTTTCATTGGCTAATATTTAAGTGACACAAGCGATTATTTTTTGAATTTTTTTCGAATCATTTATTTTTCACGAAACAAACAGAACTAGATGCATCCTTTAAAGAAGATTTCATTACAAAATAAGTAGACAATATATGGTGACCATTTAAGCCATATCATGCAATAATTATTCATTTCACTCTTGGAGGCATCCTTGAAGTTTCGTGCATTGCCCGAATAGGAAAAGTGACTTAAATTTTCATGACAATATATTCATCAACTGAACCACAACCATAAGTAATGTCGATTTTTATTTTACAGAGCAACTTATTGCAAAATAAGTCTTATTTATTTGAATATTGTTAGCATAATAATTCACGAACATGCACACTAACTATTTGAGGTTATTTATTACCTAAACAACAAACATAAGTAATGTTGACTATCACTTTACGAAGTATTAATCGCAAACTATGTCTTGTAAGAATATCCAAATTTGGAGTTATTTCAATCTTCATAATGTATGCGTAGCTAATTTCTGTTTATTTTATGACTTGATTATTTTGATGCAAGGGTATTCTTCATTAGTCTAAATGAACAAGATAGTGCAAATTATTAGATCAACGAGGGAAAAAAGACACTTGGATTGCTAATATTTATGCATGGCACTTATTTTAGTGTCAATATATTTCTTTTGAGATTACTTAAGTGCTATTTTTTTTTAAAACGGTTATTTCAGTGCCAACTCTAGTGAGCTTCATCGAAAATCTGACGTGGCATCTACATGACTCACCGAAGCATCCAAGTTAGTAATAAAAGAAAAGCCAAAAGTAAAAAAAAGACATAAGCTAAAAAACCAAAAAAAAAAAAGAGAGGAAAATACTTTGTTGCAGCGGTGAGGGCTTAACCATCGCCGACAATGGCCGGCGAGGGTGGGTGATGGCCAGTAAGGCTGCGCCAAGGTCGGCGGGGTCTCATCAACCCTGGTAAGGGCGAGGCCCTGCTAGCCATCCCCCACCCATTGCCAACCATTGCTAGCAATGGTGGGCGATGGCAGAGAGGGCTTGAGGCCAAGCCCTCGCCACTGCAACAAAGCAATTTCCCTTTTTATTTCATTTTTATTTATTTATTTAGCTTATTTTTTTAAATTTAATTTATATTACAAAAATAATTCCACATCGACTAAAATTTTTTTTAAAGAAAAATTGCCACATGGATGCTAAGTGGAGTCACTTTTTTTTAATAAAAAAATTCCACATAATATTAAAAAATTAATTAAAAATGCCACATGTACTATTTGGCCGGAATCATCATTTAAATGATTTTTTTTTCGATTTGGCACTTAAATGATAAAAAAAATATCGACACTAAAATGAGCGTCATACATAAATATTAGCATTTCATGTGTTCTTTTGCTGATTAATGAGGATCTCCATTTATAATGGTTTTAAGAATAGGTTTACGTAATTCATTCTAATTTCCAATTTGGTCCCTACATGATATGGAGTCATTATTTAGCTAACCAGTTCATTCTAGGCACAATTAAATGCCATTTTGATATCTGGCCAAAAAAAAAAATGCCATTTTGATATAACTATAGACGTATAAGCGGTACATGACGACCCATCCTCCTCTTCTTCTGTGTTGCTGATCAATGCTCCCATCGGTATATGCATTGAATAGCCCAATTTTAGGGAAAATGACACACATAGTCTTTGAACTATTGGCCCAATATATGATATTGTTCGCGAATTTTTAATTTGTTCAATGCGGTCCCTTAACTTTTGACTTGTTCATAGTAGACCCTCAATTTTTAGTATATGTTCAATTTAGTCGGTGAACCATATGAAAATGTTCATTATTGGCCTTGATATTAAATTAATGGAATGACTACCCTGGACATTTTTATATAGTTCGGGGGCTACATTGAAGATATACCAAAGGTCTAAGGATTGCATTGAATAAATTAAAAATGCATTGACCATATTGAACATCAGTCTAAAGTTCAAGGACCACATTGTATAAATTTAAAGTTTATAGATCACATTGAACAAATTTAAAATTTAGGGACCATAATTGTATATTGAGCCAAAGTTCATGGACTATTTATGTCATTATCCTCCAAGTTCATGGTACGCTCTAGTTTCTTTTAACTTAAACTTATGGTTTGTTAATGGTTGCTTTCGAGCATTGAATTTCTTATCGGAAACTCTCTCACCGCAGCTTCTGCTTTGCGGGGTGACCAGTACAGAAATAGTGGGGAAGGAGAGAAAGCGAGGGTTTAATTGGACGCATTAATGTGCAAATATAGCAAGAAGGAATTGACAAGAGGACATGAACATTTACGAAATGAAATGGGGTTGTGGCCGAGAGCTGTTTTTAAGAGACTAACTAAGTTTTTTCCTTGAAACTTTCTCAAATCTTCACCAAATTTTCTTCTAGGTAAAAGGTGATGAAGATGGAGAACCAGATGGTAATGTTGCTCATGGCAACTTCTTGCATTTGAGGTGAACTTTACAAGCTCTTAGTCTAACTTTATATGCCATTTTTGGGATTCAAAGGTACTTAAATATTGTCTCTTGAATCCATTTGTTAGGTTGTGAAGATTGACGTGGGATTGAACTTAAGAGGAATGGAGCTTGCCTTCGGAGCGCCCATTTCTTGTGGTGGTAAGACATTTAAGAGCAAGTCTAAGTATGGATGGCTATCTATGCCTAGATTGAGGCCTAAATCATAGACTCCGTCGGCAAGATATTTAAGACCAATTCTCTGGCGGAACGTGAGCGGTGCTGTCTTGCGTTATTGTATCATTAATCATACGACTGTAATAAAAATTATACAGATAAATAAAATTAAAATATAATTAGAAGTTAAGATGTTCATCACTTTATAAAGCATATTTACCGCCCAAAGTTCTCTCGGTTGAACCTGACGCGTTATTGTGCAAATATGGCAAGGAGCAATTGACAGGAGGACAAGAGCTTGGACCAACCCGTCATCCACCAGTCGATTAGATAGGGACTTCCACAAATCCTCCTTATCTACGCTTATACACAACCAGGATTCATTAACCACGTTCCAAATCACCCGCAACTTTAGCAAGATCTATAGACCTAATCCATTCCAAGGTTTGGACGTGCAATCATCCTATCAATTAAAGGACGTCGTTTTTGCACCTATCAATTCCAACGATGTTTAATGCCTCGTAGCCTAGGAAAAGGATGGACCCCCTAGTCAATAAATCAGACTGTTAATGCCCTTAAGTAGTGAGTTCCCATGGTTGGTTAGCTCTATCTTATGCACCATTCTAGTTTTACAACGTCAATCCACCAAAATCAAACCCCAACTTCATAGAATCGGAAAAATTGTCAAAGAAGTCCTAAACCTATTATACTTTTACTAATTCAATCATATTTCATTAAAAATGCTCATCAACAAAATACCTTTTTTCGAACATAGTTTCTTCAATTTTCCATTAAGAAGAGACAGGTTCTGTGACGATTCCTAATATGAGGCGCAATGGATCACAAGTAATGGATATGCTTCATCGAAATTAGTCGATGATGAAGTACAAAACACTTTGCCTAAATCTAATCGACGAAACAGTGAGATGATAGATAGATAGGTACAATGTTGGAATTTAATCAACAACGAAGTATCCAAAACTATGACTAAAGTACGAGAATTGAAAGATACGGGAATGTAAAGTTGCGGAAAGTAAATATAAATGTAAAGAACATTGAGTTTTGTCATTGATCGAAGGCCATTTTACAAAGATTACGCTTGGGTTATCTATAACCCTTACAAACGGCCATTACACATAGTGGTTATCAGATTATAAAGAACAAATAATTTCATTTCGGTGGTTACCAAAAGTTATTGTACAAACGGATAAGACATAAATAATCAACGGGTATCTTTGAATAACTCCCTTTTGGTAGTTACCGGAAGTTACTTCATGAATTGTTAAGACATAATCGACCAACAGTTATCTTCGTGCCAATCTCTCACCATCAATATCAATTACTTTACGAGAAATTTCAAGACTCTCATCGATAACTTCACTCTACGTTGTTGATAACTTCATTGGCGAGTTATCAATTCCCTTCAAGTTATTGATAACTCTGTTCATTATCGTTATTGTTCAACTTTGATACTTGCTGTTAACAACCAAAAGTCGGACATTTTTTGGTGTGAACTAATCCTAAGTCTTTTCACTTTTTGCCAATTCAATCTATTGGCAGGGAATCTCTCCTGTGGATGCTAGCTATCCTACATGGCATGGTCGGCTCTAATGTGAATAATTTTTAATTGTGTTAATTTTTTAGTTTTTATGTTATTTTTCTTTTGGTTTTCTTCTACAACAGCTAGCGAGGGCCGCAACGCTTGGCCCATCATGGGTGAGGGCCGCAACCGTCACTTGTGGTCGGCGAGGTGCCGACCGCTAAAGAAGAAAAGTTGAGGAAAAAAATGAAAAAAATAAAAATATTCAAAAATGAATTCAACAAACATATTAAGATGCAATTAAAAAAAATATCCATGTCAGCATTAGCCATTCCACGTAGGACGGTTAACATTCATGTCAGCGATTTCTAGTTAATAAAACTAAATCGGCAAAAAGTGAAAAGGTTTTAGGACTCAATTAACAAATTTAAAAAGTTTAGGACTGAATTAACAAAAGGTCAATAAATTTATGCTTTTTTTTTTTTACAATTTTTCGCCATGGAATCAATTAGTGAATTTTATACACATTTGCATCATAGAGCAGCAAGGACGCTTATAAAATAGATGGTGCACTAAGCCTCCCAGTTCAGTCGTCCGCATCTCTTCCCCCGCTCACATCTTTTGGTCTCTTTGTGTCTCTTGGACTCTCGTCTCCTCCCTCTCTCCGGTTTCCTCTCTACCCATGCACCGTCCTTTTTTCCTCTCGGTACTCGTCCTCGCGCTTTCGGTCACGGCGATAGCAGTTCATGAGGAGGCCGCGAATGACTGGATTACCGAATTACCAGGCCAGCCAGAGTTGCACGTGGCCCAGTTCTCTGGCTACGTCTCCGTCAGCAGGGAGGCCTCCCTCTTCTACTGGCTAGTAGAAGCTGCTGGCCACCACGAGAATAAGCCACTCGTCCTGTGGCTGAATGGAGGACCTGGGTGCTCCTCCGTCGGCTATGGTGCTTTGCAGGAGCTCGGTCCGTTCCGAGTCTCGCCCAATGGAGAAACTCTGATCACCAACCCCTATTCATGGAACCGAGGTATTCGATCAAACCACGTTCACAAACATTAACAGAACTTCCACATTCAAAATGCATGTAGCATTTTTTTTCATTCAAATTTCCTGGTTTTGTCGTGCAGAAGCCAACTTATTGTTCTTGGACTTGCCTGCCGGAGTTGGTTTTTCTTTTTCAACTGTCAACTTCACTCAATACGGAGACCACTCCTCTGGTGGGTACCTAGATTTCCTTCTTTTATAAGTCTTTTTTGCACCAAAATATAAGAAACTGAAGTTTTTCCTTGTCTACTATGAATGAATTTCTAGCCCTAGAAGCTTATACATTCCTGAAAAGATGGTTCAAGAGATTCCCAGGGTATAAAGGCCGAGCCTTCTACATCGCTGGAGAAAGCTATGCAGGTAAGAATCATTCATTCGTCATCTTTCCAAAGCCCCGATTGAGCTGTTAAACTCGTGTTTTGATCTTCGATCTCAGGTCATTATATTCCATCATTGGCGGAGATCATTTTGAAGAAGAACTCCAGGAAAACGAAACCCGTGATGAATCTCCAAGGCATTTTGGTAAGAGGTTAAAGCTATATTCAAGAAATGAAAAAGAGGAGCTGATTAGTACTTGAAACAATTGTCTTTATGTAATTTTTCCAAAGGTGTATGTTTAGTGACCAGTAGGCCCATTAACTATGCTCCTTGAAAACGCCCTTCAGATGGGTAACCCTAACTTGGACCGGGAGTCCGAACTGAAAGGTAGAGCTCTATTCTGGTGGAGCCACGGTCTCATCTCGGACGACACTTACCGAGGGATGTCGAGTAAATTGTGCAGCTCTCCGAAGACATACAGAGCGAAGGCGTGTGAGCCCTACTTCCTCAAAGATTTGCGAGAGGAAGCTGGAAATGTGAATCCATTTGATGTACTTCTAACGTTCTGTGAACCTAAGGAGGTAATTTTTCACAATTTCCTCGTGTGTGAAAACCTAACAAATGATTAATATTCAACGTACTAAGTCGAGTTTTCTAACACTATGATTTATCCTGAACAGGTCTCTAAGTATTGTCTCGGATGGATTACCTCCAACTACATGAACAGGAAGGATGTGCAGCAAGCCTTCCATGCAATCCCCACCGCATGGACGCTCTGCAGGTTTATTCCTCCATCTTCCATTATTTCAGTTTTGTTTTCGATTAGTTTCAGCTTTGATTAAACCACTCAAGTCTTACCAAGCTATTTATTTGGCATTGCAGTCGCCCTATACAAAATAATTACAGCCCTGCCGCTAAGGGAATGCCGATGTTGCCCACTCTGAAGCTACTCGTTCAATCGGGCTTACACATTTGGATATACAGGTAACTAATTGACGGGATTATTGATTAAATGGGGAATGGATACGAAGTTGTGCCAACTTAAACGGAGAAAATCGAGTTGCGAGAAATTCAGTGATGTTCAGAGTGTTTGCTTGACGAAAGCTTTTTCGTATCTCCATTTCCATTGTTATGCGAAAAAGCAAATCTGTTTGGTTGTATGTGAAAGCAAACGAGGCTGGGTAAATAACAATGAAGCTTCAAGCTTCAATGCGATCCTGGCCATCGACTTTTCCTTGTGTGCTCTGACACTAATGAAGTAGGTGAAGCCTCTAGGGAAGTTGTGCTTTATGGCTTTTGTTCTTTTTAAGATGGGGAAAACTTAGCGGAAATTTTTTTTTTGGTTGAAAAAAAAATCATATTTTGCTACACAATGCTTTTGCAGTTAATGCAGTTATTTATTCGACTTGAATGTCTTTTTCTCTGTTTCATTTTTAATCAGCGGAGATGCAGATTCGACAATCCCCTTCATAGCTACTCGGACCGCTATATCCAAGCTGCATCTCAGGAGGAATGCAAAATGGTATCCTTGGGGCCATGATAAAAAGGTAATTTATTCACTGCTTTAATGTTCTCACTTATAAAATAAATCAGCTGGATTAACTATTTCCTTTGCTAACGATCTCGATGTGATTGATATGATGCTAGATTAGTGGCTGGTCCGAGATATACGAAGGGATGACCTTCGCAACAATCAAAGGCTGTGGTCACGATGTCCCTTTGTACGCGCCTGCTCAAGCGCTCGACATGTTCCAACACTTTTTAGCTCGCAAGCCGTTGCCTAAGTACACAATGTGATATGAAATCCGTAGCATTGTGGGATTTTCGATAATGTTGATCTAATATAGCTACCACATAATATCATGTGATATAGAGTGATATCTCGTGTTGTTTCTAGTTACTCAGTTATGGAAGCATGTTCACTATCGAAATATGATCAATGCTTTGTTTCGTTTCGTTTATCAGTTCCATATCTTAAATGGTACCTCAAGAACGTGCGATTTAATTAGGAAAGTATTTTTCCCTGGCAGGATTTTAGAAAATTCGTTTCAACTTGTCTTTGGATTGATGTGGACTAACTAGATGGATACAGCCCGCATTTGAAACAGTAAAAGACCTCAACACGATTTTTCTAATTTTATAGTAGACTAATGCCTTATGTAGATGAGCTCAAAAGGTCTGATTGGCCTGCACCTTGCATAACAACACATTTATGTAAATAAATTGAATATAACAAAATGCATTATTCAATTCTTCAGATCCGTTGTTTTTTCGCGATAGATCTTGATGATAGTCACCTGTAAAATATTTGAAGCCATAGACTATCAAATAAGAAATCACACTTCAATAGTATTTGTCAAAAAGCGCTCATGAGTTGTGTAGGTGAATTCAATAGACCAAGTGTCTTTACACCTTATGCAACGTTGCATTCAGTTTTATTCGTTTCTGTCTAAACGTGGATGGATTATACTTGGGCATAAGCGTTCCATATGTCCTAGAACATGTCCCAAAAGTTCAATTGAATTATAATTATTACAAAAGTGTAATCGAATGTTAAAACTTGTCAAATTAATGCATCACAAACAACCATATACGAGGTGAAGCCAACTAAATCTTAATAGATTGTGCACCACCAACAACCATAGATCGAGGTGAATTTGAGGTGGATCGATCAAGATTGAGGATAGGTTCATTTTTTTTATTTATCATTCCATCTTTTTTTATTTTTTATTGTGAAGGTCCTTCCTTCAAATGTTTTGCTTTTGAATGCTATTATTATTATTATTATTATTATTATTAGAAAGCCCACGTGTATGTGACATACAACCCTAACGTCATGAAACACATAATGGGTGCATTTGGTTTAGCTTTCCCAATAGACTTTGGGCTTCCTTAGGAAAATGCTAGCGTATTTAGCAAGTCTTTTCAAAGGGTATTGGGCTAAATATCAGCTTTGGGAAGGCTGAAAGTCTAATTGTTGGTACCCGCATTGGGATTTCAACATTTTCAAAATGCTAAAAACCCCATTAATGAAAAAAAAATAATCAGTTGTCTATTTTTTCCTTAAAACCTTACTAAAAATTCAATTTTGCCCCTCTTAGAAAGTAAAGCCCTAGATCTACTAGTCATCTTCTTTCTTGAACAAGGTCGGTGAGGGGAGGCACATAGGGATCGGCATTGTAATTTTTTTTTGGCTAAATACTTCTTAACCCAAAGTTACATTTTAAAGTTTTTTTTTATATCAAACGCCATTTACTTTTTTCCAAAGCCACTTTGACTAAAGACATTTACATTTTTTCAAATCCCATTTCCAAATCCGAACCAAATGCAGTCATAAGATGCAAGCCAAACCTTGGTCGATAACTCAAACATGGAGTTTGTTCCCCCTTATTGGTATATGAAATTGAGTACGTGCATGCACTCGATACAAAAGTTTATTATTATTTGGTTCGATTAACAACAGAAGAACAAAAAGAAGAAAGTATCCACAATGAATAAGTATACAAGTGGACGGTATTTATTGCATGGATAACAGATGGACCCGAGGTACAATAATTTTAAAGTTATGAGCCTCGGGTTTCTTTAATTAAGAATGTCTACAAAAGCGTCCACCATGATTCCTCATGGTACCAATATAGATCGCAAAAGGCGTCACAAGCGTCGTAACATGTCTTATCATAATTTCTACTTTGCTTGTTTTTGTCACCGCACTCCCATATGTGATGACATAAATCTAGGCAATCACGTTTTAGTTTATCAGCATACTCCGTGAGCTCGCGCTCGAGAGGACTTGAATCTGGGCTTATCGCCATTGCGAACTCGAACAGCATGATGGCCACAAGCATTCCCATGACCACTTGCTTCATGGACATATTTCTCTGGTGGGGTATCTGCAATTGCAAGCTAAGATTTTCAAATTTTTTATTGATTAAGATACCATTTTTTTCCCGAAAGATGAGCAATTTGGAAATATATTTTTAAAAATGATTACATGTATCACTTGAAATAATTAATCAGTAAAAAATAATTTTATTACCGACAACAAATTGTATCTAAATATTTGCGAAAAACGGTGAGAATATTCTACATTTATTCATTATGGTAAGCGTATAAGCAATTATTATTTACAAAATATGTTTCAAATTGCTTTTTTTTTTGCGAAATAAATGAGCCTAAGTTCGAAAAGAGTTGCTACGATGAGGAAAAGAATTAAGAGCCCTGAACATAGGAATAGACAGTAGTCATTGATCCATTGCTATTGTAGCTCACCCACCGATACGATCTTGACCGAAAGTGATTTTTTTATCATTCTATTCGAAACAACCATTTTTATACGAGTAGAGCCACGAAAGTCTAACTTGTGTATTTATTGAGGAGTTATTAGATTGTCTTTCAACCGTCCAACATAACATCAGTTTTCAATCCGCACCGAATAATATTCTAACGAATGAATGTTAACACCCCTCATGCCATTGGTTAAGCCTCATTAAATATCATGTGCATCCAATTTTTACTATTTGAATTTAACTTTTTTCAGAATATTTCATGCATTCATTCTATTTATTACTGTATTTTCTAATAAGATTATTATTTGGAGAAAAGAAGAGAAAATAACTACTACACTTTGTTAAATGGAGTCAGGAGTAGCACTCCTTGCTCCCTTACTATGAGAAACCCTAGCCATTTTCTCTCCTCAACCTCCTCTCTCTGGTTGTCCTTTTCGCATCCAACCCAAGCTCCCACGCTTAAGAAATAATTCTGTCGAGGGGAGCTTAATCTTCTCAATTCGAGTAGAGATTGTCTTTTCTGATCTTTTGGGAACGGTTCATTAATTTCATATAATTTTTTTCTTTGCTCGTTGCTGATACTCTTCTTCACTTGCTAGGCATAATTTCCGCTTCCATCATTAGGAACTAACCCACTGCTTCACGTCCTCCCGGCCTAGAAGTCCGACAGAATCAAGGAGGAACACTATGACTTCCTGCTGCACTGGAAGTGGCTATACAGCTTCTCCAAGCTTTGGGAGCTCTTCTCTTCCGATCGGTATCTAGATTTGATGGTTCTTTAGAGGTGTTCCTCTGCTCATCCAACTTTGCCCGATCTAGATTTAGATATGGGAATTTGTTCAACTTGTTTTTGGATGATGTTGATGACGCCGAACTTCGGAGCACACCACCCACTAGGCAACTCGTATCTGTTGGAGAAGGAAATTATGGCGTGCTTATTACTAATGATGATATGAGATTCGATGACTGGCCATCGTTCCTTTTATTTAGATGCTGAGATAGATTTGTTCTTGTGTGATGAGAGTATGCTTATCAAAGTAGTTTGTACTTTGTTGTTCTATTTTACTGCTTGTAATTTACTTTGTTTTGAACCTCGTGTATCATTTTGAGATATGAAAAAAATATTCACTTTCGACAACAACAACAAAAAATAAGCGTGATGTGTGCCCCATTTAATTGCCATTATAGTTGATTTAGTCACATGATCGCACGATTGAAGCTAAGCTATGAACGGTTACTCACTACAAAGATAATATAGTCACCTAACATGGACTCTCCTCAGCCCACATCAGTCACAATTTGAAACCACCACTAATCTATTATGGGTCAATTGGATGCCCAAGTAAAATGCGGGACAACATTTTACTTCTACGAACAAAAGATGCAGAATTCAAGAACTAAGGCCTTTCAATATCTTGTCTCTTTATTTTGACAATGTTTTGCCAGCAATTTTTTTCAATTTTAGTTTTAAGCCACTATCATGTGAGAAGCGGCACTATGGGTGCCTAACCAAATAGTGTAACACTAAATCACCCGAGCGTGTTAATACATTGGGCTAAGCAAATCAAAAGCAAAGCTCTATTATCTTCCAATGCAATAAAGGTTTTTGCAAGATGTTCACCAGAAAGCAAACAATGATGCAATACACGACCTAGGCATGAAATCTAAATGTAATAATGTCAATTAATGCTTTTTGGGTTTTTTTTTCTTGCTCAAATGAAAATTTGTAGACACACTCCTTGTCGATGGACTGATTTTCACATCATCCCCCAATTTTGTATCTAGGTGGCCGCGAAACTTCCCCCCCCCCCCCCCCCCCCCGATTCTCCTTCGTCCGTGCTGTTCGTAAAGGAGAGTTCTGGCCATAATATCAAAACATTGACGTGCCGTTGTTGATTGAGGAACTAAAGTCAACGATTGTGCCCAACTCGTTGATCTCTTCTTGTGATAACACCTACTTACTACAACAAGCAAATATGAGATACGCAAGAAAATATAAAGGATTAGACAAAAGCTTTGGTGTAAAGAAAGAAGGATATGGAACAGAAGCTGCAACGGCAAAAGCTAGAGATGCATACTATGAACAGAGGAAAATTCTTTAGGGAAGAACATCTAGTACCTGGGCAACTTGCACTTGGTGACCAAAGATGTCAATATTAATTGCAGAAGTGTCAGGAGAATTCAACCTTAACCAGATTTCGATGGTCTGAGTGATGATTGAGCATCACCCTTCGCTCTAAGGCTATGTTATCTTAAGGCGCTACTTGGAATAATTGAGGGTAGATCGAAATGATATAAAGTTACCCTTTGAGCTTGCGTGGACTTTTTACTCGCAATTTCTTTACTGGAGGCTATTCAACACTTTACTTTAATTAATTTGCCCTTGGTTTGATTTAGCAAAGGATCCAAGCATTTGATAGCAGAAAGGAAAATCACTACTTTTTGCTCTTAAATTAATTCTAGACATCTAGAAAGCAGAAAATATCCCGCGCAAGGGAATTTTGCATGAAACTATACATTCATTCAGGATTGGTTCTGTCTCCTTTGCAGGCTCTCCAATGATTAGCTAGCTTTATTTCGAATCAAGTACGCATCGGCAACATTGAAGGACCCGTGATCACTGTTTTCGAAATACAGGCTCTGTATGAACATTAAAGCCTCGAAGCTTTACTTTACCAAAAAAAAAAAGCCTCGAAGCTTTATCAACATCGAATTGGTTGATCATGGCAATAAGCTCGTCGTCAATGCCACTTGATTCGTGGTGATACATTCCATTTTCCTCGAAAGGCATCAATACTGACCCCATAGAATCGGTCTTCTCGTGCATTTCTCCAACGAAATTTGATTCTGTTGGGAACTGACCTAACTCACCTCTTCCCCCAAGATTTTTGTCTTCCCAACTTTTTATCATATCTCTCACTCGGTTTGTTTTCTTTCACCTTTTCATAGTAGTAGGGCCCCTGTCATTATTTCTCCGGCCTGTCTCAAGCATTGATTTTACAGGTGAACTCTCACTCCTTCTACAAACGGAGACAAGTTTTCTCTCCTTTTCTATTAAATCCGCCTTGTCTCCAACTCAGGTTATCTTTTTCGCCTTCTTTTTCAAAGTGGTGGTATCCCCTTAAACTTTTTCGTAAAAGATTTCGGATTTGTTTGGTTCGAGATTACAGACTAGTAATAGGCCTATGATTCGTCAATGGATAGAGGATTCGAGCCAATAGGGGTGACATCGAAAAAAAGGATAAATAGAAAAATTTGACCAACAGAGGATGACACTGTGAAATCAATACTTAAAGTAAAGCGGATTAACATTTTCACAGTCTTAATTAAGCACTCGTCTGTCTTGATTCTCTCCTCTAACATTTCAACAATAATGGCCTATCTTCACACGCACATCTTCTTGCCTGAAATTATGGTTAAATGGGAGAGACTTTATCGTCTTCTTGGTCGAGACTATATTTACATAACCCATCATCTAGGTGTTGAAGTTGAGATCTTTGATCTGTTTAGGGATATAAATATCTCTCCAATCGAATACACCAATTTGGAGAGGGAATACAGAGCGTTCCCAATCCTCTTTATTAACTTTCTAAAGGCTTGCCGAAATACCTACCAAACGGTTACCCTAACTCGCATCGTGAAAACTCGCTATCAGGATCAGTCTACATACTTAGAATCTACAGAACTTGCGGTTGTCCACTACAAGAAGACTGTCAAGTTTGCTGATGAACGGGTCTTGCTGTTGGTTCATAAGAGGAAGAAGTTAATGGAGCGCCTAGCCTTGATCCAGACTTACTTCAAGCATGATCTGAGTGACATCGTGATAAAGTTGAGATGTGACTAGCTAGAAGAGAGGTTCAAAGATCTAACGGTGGATATAGCTCTTGAAAGAGCCCTGATCAAGAATTTGAAACTCGCCGTTGAACATCATGAGACCAGTGTAGCCAGGCTGAAGGAGAAATGCAATATCTTATTCTTTAAACTTGTGGATCTCGAATCTCAGACCGCTCGGCGTAGGCAGAGCATTAACTGTATGGAGAGTCATTTGAGCTCTTTTGTGATGCTTATTAAAGCTCAATTTGGTTTTACTTTTCTGCCTCAGTGACTCGTTTTAGACTCGTTGATGTATGGAGTGAGAGGAAAGTTTCATATGTTTATGTTTTAATCTTCTCGTCATTTCTTCTTTCGCATAGCATGATATAATGACTTAAGGCTTCTCATTGACAGATTGATGAATGAAATTCAGAATCGGCCTGAGTAGAATTAAGTATAATACTTCTTTACAGAATTAGAGAAAATACGACCATCCATCTCAGTTAGGATCAGAGCACCTCTTAGGAGCACATTCTTTATGACATACGGGCCGCCATAGTTTGGAGCGAACTTCCATTCTAGAAGAAGGACTATTGGCAGCAACCTTCGTAGGACGAGGTCATTCACTTGAAAATGTTGAGGCTTAACATTCTTGTTGAAGGACTTAGCAATTTTTTGTTGATAACACTGGCCATGGCATAAAGCCTTCAACTGTTTCTCGTTGATCATATTCAACTGGTCTAACCTCTGCTGGATCCAATCAGCCTCCATCAATTGTGCTTCCACAAGAATACGTAGTAAAGGTATCTTTACCTCAACTGGTAGGACTATCTCCATTCCGTATACAAGGGAGCACGGAGTCGCTCCTATAGATGTTTGGATAGAAGTCTGATATGCCATGAGTGCAAAAGATAATCTGTCGTGCCAATCATGATAGTTTTCAGCCGTTATAGCCAAGATCTTCTTGATGTTCTTGTTAGCCGCTTCGACCGCCCCATTGAAATATATAGTCCAAACGTGCTCGCTGATTGACATTATTTTGTCTTCGGGAGGATAGATCTCTTCTCTTGTCCCAGGGTTATTGGCTAAGATATCGGCAATTACCCATCCTTTCACATTCCTCAAGGTCATTTCTGAAACACAAAGTAAAGGAATAAAAAAGACAAGACATGGTTAAACCCCATGCTAGTTTTTTGAACAACCTTTTTGAAGTACAATTTTTTTATTTTGAAATTTATTTTTATTTTGAAAGACTCAAAAATGAGGAAGCATAATTAAGCCCGACTCTCAAGATTCTCCATGGATGACATGTTTTTTGTTTTTTCAATTTGTTGGAGATCATCATCGGGCCAGTTTGGAATACCCATTATGCCTCAAAAAAATTTAAGAAAAATCTGCAATTTCATTAATAAAATCAATTAATTACATCTTATTGAATTGAAGATGCAAGCAATTCCCCAATTGGGAAAATTCAATCCTAATAATCAAATTCTATGAATGCAAACTAGACACTAGAGAGCAGGAACTGTTTTCCACAAAGGATTGTGTGAAATGAAATTTTACTGATTTGGGCCTGCACTCACTTCCTTTGAAGGTTCTCTAATAATTGTACCAACGGTCAAGTTGTCAATTAAATTTGGCATGTTGTTATCATCAATGAGCACAATTTTGCTTCCGCCTGGGGTACCTATGATTTCCTGCAAAAGTAGAGTAAGTAACGAATATGTGACCCAAGAAAGATTGGTCCATGAATTCTGCATTGGTCCAACTTTATTTTTTCATTTTTATGGAGAAATTAGACAAGCTTTCTTTAGGAAGATATGGGTGAATTTCTCAAAAAAAAGTTTCTTACAAATTTTATAGCTTGAAAAAAAAAATGTGGTAAAGTCCTTCGACATTTAACAAATTTCCTAAAGGAACTTTCTTTTTTTTTTTTTTTATCACAATGAATTTTCAAGGGTAAATTTGTCAAAAAAATCTTATATCCATTGAAGCATTAAGGAAAGATATGACAAAATCTTTTATTGGTCAACAAAATTTCCTGAAGGGATTTTTCCACATTCATCTTTTCAGAAATGACACACCAATTTGATTTTTTTATTTTTTATTTTTTAAAAATGACCATGATGTTAAGTTCGAAATTTGATGGACACCTAATATGGATCGACCACAAATAAATACAAGATAAAGTTAGAGAACTTACTTTACCTTAAAAAAATACAATATAAATCATATAGACATGCGCATGAATCGTGAGTTTAAATCTTAGTCTATCTACCCTAAAGGCTTTTGCAAAGTGAAGTAATGAACTGAATGACATGTCGTAGCCTCGCACACAATCGTCCTGACTAGTCGCATCCTCATGTACAATAGTCATGACTAGTCGAGTCTAATTACTTTGGCTTGTTTCGGTCGACAAGGGCAACGCTTATGCATCGGAGCGTCACATGCATGGAAACGACCCTTGAGCCATTTTTTGGAAAAAAATTTTGGGATCCAGATGGGATAACCTTTAGCGAAGCTTACTGCCAATGTTAAAGAACCATCTAAATACCATTTTAAAACTATTGATGTGACCCAGGTTCAGTCACGGGTTGTGTGTAGTGTAGTGCAAATACTGTAAACACACGTATAACATTTAAATGCAAACACTGCTTCAATAGTTCAAAAATTAAATCACAATTCCCATACACCAAGCCTGCAAAATAAGGGATTAGCCACAAACTCCTCCCCTTATAACTTCCATTTTGCAAAATCATTTAACACCTAAGAATGTGAATTCAATCAATTCTCAAATCAAATGAATTTTCATGAAATTTTTTTGGCTTAAGTCCTCTTTAAATTTTTTTGCAAAAAATTCATTTTTAATCCCTAGTGGAGTCGCCAAGCTGTCGCGACCTAAAAAAAAATCGGGCTTCTCAAATTTTAGGTTAATGGATTACCAAGTTAATTAATTAGATTAATTAACTTAGATCGAACTCTCTCAAGTTTTACCAAATCGTGACTTATGGTTCAAGTGATCATTAGACAAAAGATTTTAATTTTTGGAGTCACCACTAATTATTTTGGGTAGGTTGATTAGACACCTAAATAAAGTATTGAGAGGAATATTTTATTCTTACGAACCAGAGATCAATGAGTTCGGGGACTTGGTTACATTAATTTTTCAATTAATGCCATTTCGGTACCAATTTCATGACAAAAAGTCTTTTGGGGTAAGGTAATTCCTAAAAGTCTAAAAGGTTCATGCAGTTGGGATAAGCTAACCTATCACAAACAATCAGTAATTGCAAGTACGCAGATAAAAAAATCAGTACATGCGGATAAATCGCATCAAAACGGTACTCAAGTGGTTAGATGGAAAGCCTAGTAAAGCCCTTTTGATTTTTTAAAATATTTTCGGACCGGTCGAGTTGACCTGGCCCACACCTCGCGGGCGGCCAGATTGGTCTAAGACTCAAAAGCCACACTTTAGACTTGGCCCAAATTTTATTTCTTTTTGTTCAATTTTCTTTTTTAATAGGCCCATTCCTAAATTCTGAACCTAGTCCAAAATCTTCCTAGCCCAACTCACAAAAACGAACCAACATGCATGCTTAAACTAGCCTTTTTATTATCCACATTTTTATTTTTGTTTTCTTTCCTTTTGGTCTAATTTTGCTCACCGGCCCAAACACCCAAAAGAAGAGATCCAATACCCACGTTTAGCCTGGCTCTAAATTCTGCCCACATTCCCTTTTTTTTTAGTTTCTTTTATTTCTTATGTTTTTTGGTCTTTTCCTTCGTGATTGTCCTCCTCATGAACCCTCGTTGAGCGCAAAACACAAAGGCTCATCATGACCAAAATCCTTCGCCATTAATCAATCTACTCTGGCTATCGGTCATGACCATCACCGGACCTTCGGTTGTAACTCCCATTATCAAAAACACCAACACCGATAATCACTACCAAGCATCTATCCAAAATCTATGCATAAAAATAACAAGAACCTGGACGTGGATTTTGTCAAGCATTTGGACTTGTGGGATCTGTGGCTGGTGTCGACTATAGAGGTTGGTAATCGCCCAATGCTCGAGTGAAGCTATACCAGTGCTTGATTTTGCTCGATCCCTTTGTGAACGACAACAACTATCAAGGGATGTCCAGCTCGATTCCAGGCTGACGGGAGCACTGGTGAACTTGCTTTCTCTTTGCTCACGAATTATCACCAAGGACAAACTTAGTGAGGAAGAAAGTTCAATGAATGGATGAAGGATAGCCTCTCGGGATCGTCAATGAAAACGAGCTTCGCAGGAAGGAGTGGACGACCACCTTGTGCATTAGTCTTCTCGCGCGTCGTCGTCGGTGATCGGGTCTGCTTGCTGGTCCACAATCAAGCTCACGAGCTTGTTCTCTTTTCAACCAAGCTCTCGAGGAGCTCCTCTATTCGTCGAGTTTTGAAAAAGCTTGAAATGGACCAGGAATATGAGGGCAATGTTGAGGCAACTGGAGAGGATTTCTCTGTTGAGCTTGCTAAGACCAGGAGGCCATTCCGAGCTCTTCCTGATGTTGGTCTTGTGAGAACAACCATTGGAAACCGTGTTTTGGGTGCGCTTAAGGGAGCATTGGATGGTGGTTTGGATATTCCACACAGTGACAAGAGATTTGCTAGCTTCTCAAAGGACAGTAAGCAACTCGATGTAGATGTTCATCGCAAGTTCATCTATGGGGGCATGTCGTTGCTTACATGAGGACATTGATGGAAGATGAACCTTAGAAGTATCAGTCTCTGAGGAAAGGAAGGCTAAGTTGGTTGAATGACTTAACGCCTCGAATTCACCTGCTGGAATTCTGCTTTTATTACCATTCTTTGACTTTCAGCCCCACTTGGCGCAAGAACAAAGAATCCAAACGAAAGCAACACAATTGGGGTTTAGATCTAAGTGGCAAGGAGACTGAGGACAGACATAGAGAGAGATCTCATGTTAACCCTGAACCCCCTTCGGAAGCAATGTGTTGAAGGGGAGAAGAAATGAAGCTCGAGTGCTCTCTCTCTCTCTCTATCAACTTTCCATTCAACAAAGAGTACGTTGACCCTCTGGCTGGTCGTTACACAGGGCAGATTTATGCTAACCCCTCATGATCACGTAACCTTCAAAGAATGGTGACTGGTTTAGCTAATATAAAGGAGCATTTCTGCAATCATTTGAGATTGGATGACTGTCGATAGTGCCCTTTACGTGTGGTGCCCCATAGTAGAGACATGTCTTCTCCTTTTGTTTTTTTTTTTTTTTTGCTTTTTGCTTTTGACCTTTCAAACCTCTCTTTTTGGATGTAATTGCTGACAATTCTCTACTTCCTTCTTCTCTTCAAAAGCCATCCCCTCACCTTTTTTGTGAGCCCATCATGTTGACTTTGTTGAACTGAGCTTGTTTGATGTTCTAGAATTGTGCTACAGATTATTCACCAATTTTGCCTTCTATCTGGTGTGAGCATGCTTGAGTGGAATTCTCTATAAATCTAGACATGTCCCCCCTGTGTATTGATCTACCTTTACTGGACTTCCCTTCGTATGTCCACCTCCTCCTCATTGAAATCTAATAACTAAATCTGGAAAACAAATATGAGAGCATTAAACTGCACATTTGGCAATCACAAGGAATCATGAAGAGAAAATAAATACAGGCTCGAGCAGGATCCTTCGTCTCATAGACATGGCTCGGCGATTGTCCAAAATGATCAATCACGACATGGACCTAGTAAAGAACAACCAGCGTTGTTCTTTGGGTACAGTACGGGGATGATTTGGAGGGATAACAGCTTGAATCGCTGCATCCTCGACAACAAGGATTCACTAAGAAAACATGGCAGTAGCTTCAAGTCATGGTTTGAAGAGGAAGGGCACAATAATTGCAACACTTGGGCAAGGACAATCCTTCAAGGAAGAATGAGCATCCCCTTCCTTCTCTCTCTCTCTCTCTCTCTCTCTCTCTCTCTCTCTCTCTCTCTCTCTCTCTCTTAGCCGGGTATTATGATGTGCCGCGAACGAAACATTTAAGCATATCCTTTGCCGGTTCAAATTGAAATGTGAATTCATACATGCTAAAAAGTCAAAATGAGCTAGGTACAAACTATATACAGAATGATTTAGTTATTTTTATAGGGACTACAGTTAGTCTCTAATTTTTTCATGAAATAAATGATTAAATGAGAAACCAAAATTTAGGTGTCAACAACATTTACTTATCAACTACCTTTCAGTGTAAGCATGTTAGTTAGAAATAGAACCAAGGAAAATAACATTTCTCTCAATCTCATTTCTCTCCATCTCACATTCACTGACTAGACAAATAAGCAAAAGTTTTATTCTAATGTTGGAAAATATGTTGTTAAAAGAGCATCGAAAATAAGATTAAGTATCTAAGGTGTGCAAGCATTGTCCTTAAAGATAATTTCATCCCTTGAAATGCGGAACTTAATGCAACAGGCTCTAACGGTTATCCTTACAGGATATGATAAATATTCCTATTTATACCACACAAAATAAATAGAAGAAAATAAGAACAGCAAATTTATATGTAAAACTCAGCTAATAAATGAAAGAAAAGAGAATTTCTTATTTTTGGTATGTTGCTATTGTGATTTGTAGATTATATCTATAGGCAAATAAATGAGATGGTTAATAAAGAAATAAATCATATCAAACATTATCGTTGCAATTTGATTGTGGTCATACTTTCCAATATTTGGATATTTTAAAACAATTGAGATGTTCAACAATCACTCACATATTTTAAGGTTTTAAAAAGTATGAAAAAATAAATACTAGGTTAAACTCAATTGCATGTAATGGAAAAATGACACTTTTAGTGCCAAAAGTTGTGCAGAAATTACTTTAGTATCAAAAGTTTCAATTGAATTATTAAAACAGTTGAGATGGCTCTATCCAGCTTCACAATCCTCTTGACATGGCTGGCTGAGTCATCAGGCCTGACCATTGAAATCATATCTTATTCGGCCAAGAACTAGAGAATAACTCTTATGGCTTTATCCTTAAATTTGTTGAAAATTAAGAATAATCCATCACCTAGACTATGTGGGAATTTACTATCAGAATGCGAAGTAGCTATTAAGTGCTAATTTTATTGGATCACTTAAGTGACAATTTTTTTTTAAAACGATCATTTTAGTGCCAACTCCGGTGAGCTTCATCGAAAATCTGATGTGGCATCTACATGGCTCACCGAAGCATCCGAGTTAGCAATAAGAAAAAAGCCAAAAGTAAAAAAAATTAAAAAAACTAAAACATAAGCTAAAAAAACAAAAAAAAGAGCAAAATCCTTTGTTGCAGTGGAGAGGGCTTGAAAACCCTCGCCGCTACTGTCACCATTGCCAGCAATGGCTGGCGAGGGTGGGTGATGGTTAGCGAGGCCGTGCCAAGGTCAATGAGGTCTCGTTAACCCTAGCGAGGGTGAGGCCTTGGTAGCCATCCCCCACCCATTGCCGGCCATTGCTAGTGATGGTGGGTGGCGACAGCGAGGGCCTGGAGCCAAGCCCAAGCCACTGCAGCATAGCAATTTCCCTTTTTTTTTTTTTAATTTTTTTAGTTATTTAGCTTATTTTAAAATTTAATTTATATTACAAAAATAATTCCACGTGCACTGAATTTTTTAAAGAAAAATTGCCACGTGGATGCTAAGTGGAATGACATTTTTTTTTAAAAATCCACATAATATTAAAAATTAATAAAAAAAATGCCATGTGTACTATTTATCCGGAATTGGCACTCAAGTGATCATTTTTTCTTTGATTTGACACTTAAATAATCAAAAAAAAAATATTGGTACGAAAATGAATACCATATACAAATATTGGCACTCCCTGTGTCCTTTTGCTAATCAACGAGGATCTCCATTTATAATGTTTAGGTTTATGTAATTCATTCTAATTTTCAATTTGGTCCCTACATGATTTGGAATCACTATTTACCTAACCAACTCATTCTAGACATAATTAAATGCCTTTTTGATATAACTATAGACGTATAAGAGGGGTACATGACGACCCATCCTCCTCTTCTTCTGTGTTGGTGATTAATGCTGCCACTAGCATATGCATTGAATAGCCCAATTTGAGGGAAAATGACACACAGTCTTTGAACTATTGGCCCAATATAGATATTGTCATCAAAATTTTAATTTATTCAATGTGGTCCCTTAACTTTTGACTTGTTTAAAGTAGACCCTTAATTTTTAGTATATGTTTAATTTAGTCCACGAACCATATGAAAATGTTCATTATTGTCCTTGATCTTAAATTAATGGAATAACTACCCAGAACATTTTTGTATAGTTTGGGGATTACATTGAACATATACCAAAGGTCTGGGGATCGCATTGAATAAATTAAAAGTTTATGGATCATATTGAACATTAGTCTAAAGTTCAGGGACCACATTGAATAACTTTAAAGTTTAGGGATCACATTAAACAAATTTAAAATTCAGGGGTTACAATTGCATATTGAGCCAAAGTTCATGGACTATTTGTGTCATTATCCTCCAAATTCATGGTACGCTCTAGTTTCTTTAACTTAAACTTATGGTTTGCTAATGGTTGCTTTCGAGCATTGAATTTCTTCTCGCAAACTCTCTCACCGCAACTTCTGCTTTGCAGGGAGACCAGTAAAGAAATAGGCTGGAAGGAGAGAAAGTGAGGGTCTGATTGGACACGTTAATGTGCAAATATAGCAAGAAGGAATTGACAAGAGGACAACAACATTTACGAAATGAAATGGGTTTGTGGCCGAGAGCTGTTTTTAAGAGAGTAACTAGGTTCTTTCCTTGGAACCTTATCAAATCTTCACCAAATTTTCTTCTCTTAAAAGTTGATGAAGACGGAGAACCAGGTGAAGATGTTGCTCATGGCAACTTCTTGCATTTGAGGTGAACTTTGCAAGCTCTTAGTCTAACTTTATATGCCATTTTTGGGATTCAAAGGTACTCAAATATTGTCTCTTGAATCCATGTGTTAGGTTGTGAAGACTGACGTGGGATTGAACTTAAGGGGTATGGAGCTTGCCTTCGGAGCGCCCATTTCTTGTGCTGGCTAGATATTTAAGAGCAATTCTAAGTATGGATCACTATCTATGCCTAGATCGAGGCCTAAGTCATAGACTCCGTCGGTATGATATTTAAGACCAATTCTCTGGAGGAACGTGAGCGGTGCTGTCTTGCATTATTGTATCATTAATCATATGAATGTAATAGCAATTATATAGATAAACAAAATTAAAGTATAATTGGAAGTTAAGATGTTCATCACTTTATAAAGCATATTTGCCGCCCAAAGTTCTCTCGGTTGAACTTGACGCGTTACGGTGAAAATATGGAAAGGAGCAATTGACAAGAGGACAAGAAGCTGGACCAACTCGTCATCCACCATTCGATTATAGAGGGACTTCCATAAATCTACCTTATCGACGCTTATACACAACCAGCATTCAATAACCACGTTTCAAATCACCCACAACTTTAGCAAGATCTATAGACCTAATCCATTCCTAGGTTTTGACGCGCAATCTTCCTATCAATTAAAGGACGTCGTTTTTGCACCTATCAATTCCAACGATGTTTAATGCCTCGTAGCCTAGGAAAAAGATGGACCCCCTAGTCAATAAATCAGAATGTTAATGCCCTTAAGTAGTGAGTTCCTATGATTGGTTAACTCTATCTTCTGCACCATTCTACTTTTACAACGCCAGTCCACAAAAATCAAACCCCAACCTCATAGAATCAGAAAAATCGTCAAAGAAGTTGTAAACCCGTTGCACTTGTACCAATTCAATTATATTTTTCTGAAAATGGTTGTCAACAAAATACCTATTACCGAATATTGTTTCTTCAATTTTCCATTAAGAAGAGATGGGTTCTATGGAGAGATGGGTTCTATGGCAATTCTGAATAGGAGGCTCAATGGATCACAAGGAATAGATACACTTCGTCGAAATTAGTCGACAACGAAGTACAAAGTATTTTGCGAAAATTTAATCGACGAAAAAGTGAGATGATAGATAGATAGATAGATAGATAGATAGATTGATAGATACAATGTCCGAATTTAATCAACAACGAAGTATCCAAAATTATGACTAAAGTACGAGAATTGAAAGATACAGGAATGTAAAGTTGTGAGAAGTAAAAATAAATATGAAGAACTTTGAGTTCTATCATTGATCGAAGGCCATTTTACCAGGGTATCTATAATCCTTAAAAACGGTAGTTATACATAGCAGTTATTAAATTATAAAGAACAAATAATTCCATTTCGGTGGTTACCAAAAGTTATTGTACAAACAGATAAGACATAACCAATCAACGGGTATCTTCGAATAATTCCCTATTGGTGGTTATCAGAAGTTACTTCATGAACTGATAAGACATAACCAACCAACATTTATCTTCATGCTAGTCTCTCACCGTCGATACCAATTACTTTATGAGAAATTTGAAAACTCTCATCGATAAGTTCACACTGCATTGTAGATGACTTCATTGGTGAGTTATCAATTCCTTCAAGTTGTCGGTAACTCTATTCATTATCCTTATCGTTGAAGTCCGATACTTGTTGATAACAATCAAAGTTGGTCATTTTTTGGTTTCAATAAGTCTTAAACATTTTCACTTTTTGCCAATTCAGTTCTATTGGCTGGGAATTACTATTGTGGATGCTAGCTGCCCTACACGGCATGACCGGTACTAATGTGGATAATTTTTAATAATTATCTTCATATATTTTTTTTTAAATTTTGTTAATTTTTTACTTTTTATTTTATTATTCTTCTGGTTTTCTTCTTCAACGACTAGTGAGGGCCGCAATGCCTGGCCGATTCTGGGCAAGGGCCATGACCCATACTTGTGGCCGGCGAAGTGTTGGCCACTGAAGGAGAAAAGTTAGAGGAAACAAATGAAAAAATAAAAATATTAAGATATAATAAAAAAATATCTATCTTAGCATCGGTCATTTGACGTAGGACGACCGATACTTATATTAGTAATTTCCAACCAATCGACTGAATCGTCAAAAAGTGAAAAGGTTTACGATTCAATTAGCAAACTTAAAAAGTTTAGGACTTTTTGAATTAACAAAAGGCCAATAAATTTAGGTCTTTTTTTTTTTACAAATTTTCACCATGGAATCAATTAGTGAAATGTAAATACATTTGCATCATAGAAAAGCAAGGACGCTTATAAAATAGATGGTGAGGCCTCCCAGTTCAGTCGTTCTTTCCTTGCATCTCTTCCGCCGCTCACATCTCTCGACTCTTGGTCTCTTTGTGTCTCTTGGGCTCTCGTCTCCCTTAATCCCTCTCTCCCGGTTCCTCTCTAACCATGCACCGTTTGTTTTTCCTCTCGGTACTCGTCCTCACGCTTTCGGTCACGGCGATGGCAGTTGAAAAGGAGGCCGCGAATGACTGGATTACCGAATTACCAGGCCAGCCCGAGTTGCACGTGGCCCAGTTCTCTGGCTACGTCTCCGTCAACAGGGAGGCCTCCCTGTTCTACTGGCTAGTAGAAGCTGCTGGCCACCACGAGAATAAGCCACTCGTCCTGTGGCTGAACGGAGGACCTGGGTGCTCCTCCGTCGGCTACGGTGCTTTGCAGGAGCTCGGTCCATTCCGAGTCTCGCCTGACGGAGAAACTCTGGTCGCCAACCCCTATTCATGGAACCGAGGTATTCAATCAAGCCACCTTCACAAACATTAACAGAACTTCCACATTCAAAATTTATGTAGCATTTTTTTTCATTGAAATTTCTGGTTTTGTCGTGCAGAAGCCAACTTATTGTTCTTGGACTCGCCTGCCGGAGTTGGTTTTTCCTTTTCAACTGTCAACTTCACTCGATACGGAGACCACTCCACCGGTGTGTACCAAGATTTTCTACTTTTATAAGTCTTTTTTTCACCAAAATATAAGAATCTGAAGTTTTTCCTTGTCCACTATGAATGAAATTCTAGCCCTCGAAGCTTATACATTCCTGAAAAGATGGTTCAAGAGATTCCCAGGGTATAAAGGCCGAGCCTTCTACATCGCTGGAGAAAGCTATGCCGGTAAGAATCATTCATTCGTCATCTTTCCAAAGCCCCGATTGAGTTGTTAAACTAGTGTTTTGATCTTCGATATCAGGTCATTATATTCCATCATTGGCGGAGATCATTTTGAAGAACTCCAGGAAAACGAAAACGGTGATGAATCTCCAAGGCATTTTGGTAAGAGTTTAAAGCTATATTCAAGAAATGAAAAAGAGGAGCTGATTAGTACTTGAAACAATTGTCTTTATGTAATTTTTCCAAAGGTGTATGTTTAGTGACCAGTAGGCCCATTAACTATGCTTCTTGAAAACGCCCTTCAGATGGGTAACCCTAACTTGGACCGGGAGTCCGAACTGAAAGGTAGAGCTCTATACTGGTGGAGCCACGGTCTCATCTCGGACGACACTTACCGAGGGATGTCGAGTAAATTGTGCAGCTCTCCGAGGACATACAGGGCAAAGGCATGTGAGCCCTACTTCGTCAAATATTTTAAAGAGGAGGCCGGAAATGTGAATATATTTGATATACTTCTAACGTCCTGTGAACCTGAGGAGGTAATTTTTCACTATTTCCTCGTGTGTGAAAACCTAACATATGATTAATGTTCACCGTACTATGTCGAATTTTCTAACACTATGATTTATCCTGAACAGGTCTCTAAGTATTGTCTCGAAAGGATTACCACCAAGTACATGAACAGGAAGGATGTGCAGCAAGCCTTCCATGCAATCCCCACCGCATGGACGGTCTGCAGGTTTATTCCTCCATCTTCCATTATGTCCGTTTCGTTTTCGATTAGTTTCAGCTTTGATTAAACCACTCAAGTCTTACCAAGCTATTTATTTGGCATTGCAGTCGCCCTATACAAAAAAATTACAGCCTTCCCGCCAGGGCAATGCCGATGTTGCCCACTCTGAAGCTACTCCATCAATCGGGCTTGCACATTTGGATATACAGGTAACTAATTGACGGGATTATTGATTAAAGGGGGAATGGATACGAAGTTGTGCCAACTTAAACGAAGAAAATTGAGTTGCGAGAAATTCAGTAATGCTCAGAGTGCTTGCTTGACGGAAAATTTTTCGAATCTTCACTTCCATTGTTATCCGAAAAAGCAAATCTGTTTGATTGTATGTGAAAGCAAACGAGGCTGGGGAAATAACAATGAAGCTTCAAGCTTCAATGCGATCCTGGCCATCAACTTTTCCTTGTGTGCTCTGTCACTAGTGAAGCAGGGGAAGTTGTGCCTTTATGGCGTTTGTTCTTTTTAGGGAAAATTTCAAAAAAGGACTTCAAGTAATTTTGTTTTCTCAAAAAAGGGTCCAAAGTGGACAGTGTTTCAAAAAAGGGCCTGAAGTGCCCAATCTTATTTCAAAGAAGGGCCTGAGCCCACCGGCCAGCCAAATGCCCACCGGCCGGCGAGCGTACGACTTTTCCGGCGGCCGAAATAAGGGTATTTTTGTCCAATATAATTTTGAATAAAAAGAAAATCCATAAAATTATAAATCTAAATGGTCCTTTCTCTTCCCCACTCTGCAAACAAACAAACCTGAAGAGAGCGAGGATCGGTGGGCATCGATGGCATGCGACCAGGCGGTGGGGTGCGACCAGGCGATGGGGTGTGACCAGGCGGTGAGATGCGACCGACGACGGCATGTGATCGGGCGGCATCGGCGTACAAAGGATGAGGGATTTTGAACGATCTTCCTCTCACGATTCACACAAAGCCTACGAAGGGTGGGGATTATGGAAGTGTTGCCCGAGCAAGGGACGGTGTGCGACCGGTGGCTTGGGGCTGGCGGTGGTGTCCGATCGAGGGCGGTGGCGACGTGTGAAGGGTTAGGGATTTTGAACGAAACCCTAATTTTCCTAATTAGGAACTTCTGAAGAAGTCCATATCCGAGTCGGCTTCCTTCCCAATGTCCACTCTCTAACATTTTTCGTCTCTGTGTTTTAGAAATTTCCCCTTTTCTTCCTCGCAGCAGAGCTCACGAGACTCAGCATTTCTTCACGGAATGACTTTTGCTCCGAGGCGGAAACATCAATGGCTTTTGCTCTAAGGTGGGAATAGCCGATAGTGCAGGGGAAACAGAGTTTCTGCTGCTTCCATCTATCCAACCAGCACTAGTTTGTGGCTCAAAGATTGTGGTGGGTGGATTGATGATTTTATTTTATTCTGACGCTTAGGAATATCCACATGAATGCTACTTTGGACTTCAGAACTATTCTTGTCCTTCATTTTTACAGTTTGGAGAAACTCAAAGAACAGTTTGGACATCAAATCAACTGAAGAAAACTTCTACCTAGCGGTTCAATTGGACCTGAAATCGATTTCCATAATTTATGTATATGAAGACAATGTGCAAAAGAGAAGACAAATTGTGACAATGTTGACTCTATTAGAGGAGTATGAGCGTAAGGTTCTGATAGTGTGGTGAATGATCTGGCTCTGAGTTATATGTTGCCATGCACGGACGGCTCCTTGGAATGCATCGACTTCAACATCAATGATAGCAAGATTTCTCATGAAATTGAACCTCTAGAGTCTTCTTTTTCTTTTGATTTCAATGTGATGTAATGCACGATTGTGGAATTTCTTTTGTACCTTGCTGAACGGCTTTTTTTTTTAGCTAGAGATTGTGGCATTTCTTTTGTACCATGCTGAAGATATTTATCAAATGGCTTCATTTGAAGTTAGAGGTTGTGGCATTTCTTTTGTACCTTGCTGAAGATGTTTATCAAATGGCTTCATTTGAAGTTAGAGGATGTGGCATTTCTTTTGTACCTTGCTGAACATATTTCTTTTGCTTGTTGTGATTGCGAAATACAAAATTGTCGTGTCCCCGTACTTCGATCCTCTTTTGGGATTGTTCCTTAGTAGATAGCAAGTTCCAACGTTGAACATAAGATTAGTGCAAGATACTGAATTTTCTTTGCCATCTCATTGCTCTGCTAACATAACAAAGTGTATAATTTTCTGAATCTAGTAAGATATATTCTTCTAAACGTGTAGTTGCAAGCAAATGGACTACAATACAAGTAAAACTGAATCTGCACCCACATTATAAAACAAAAATTTTAAAAGCTCTCAGGTAAGAATGCTGAATGTGAGGCCTCATGGGCATAATGCATCGCAGATATCGCTCTCGACTTTAATACTGAGCTGAGCGTGAGTTCATCCTCTTTTTACACCGAAGCAGAATGGGAAAAAGATAAAAACTAGGTATAACTTCATCTAAAATCCTACTTGAGCATTATCAAATAATCATAAATAGAATACAAGCTTCCATAAAGAGGGATTTTATTTCATATAATCTTTATGTCAAACTTCAGCCAAGATGTAGAAACAGAAAACAAAATCCCCATTTTCTTGACAATCACAGAATGTAGAAAGTAAACAGCATCAACATTGTCACACAACAAGCTGTTAAAGTGTTACATGCCAAAGAGGAGGGGTTCAACAGATGCCAGAACTTCCCTCAATCGACAAACTTTGCAAACCACTCTAGCATATCCTAGTGGACCTCCTTGGCACACTTCACTGCTTCTTTTCATCAGCAACATGATATCTAGCAAGCATTACACAATATTACTAGCTTGCAAATAATATCCAAGACATGAAAAGAGATCTTAGAATCATTCAGAACAAAGCTACTCACCTCCTCAACAAAAGTCATAAGCTCCAATTGCAGATGAACCTTTACCCTCTCCAACAAAAGTTGCAGATGCACCTTTACCCTTCAAACGCTAAGCTATGTAAATATTTATTTCACTAGGGTTATGAAGAGAAGAGAAAATTGTTACATCTATATAGTCACACGTGTGTGTTCCAACTTTCAAAGCCATTAGGAGATGTCTTTTCTTCGCTTTGCAAGCCATATTCAATATAATTCAAGTGCATAACAATAAAAATGTGCACAAGAAGGTTTCAGCTACTCTAAGAGATTCTTGGCATTGAAAAATGATCTCTTAAAGAATAGTTTAGACCAAAGCTACTCACCTCTCCAACAAAAGCTAGTAGCCTCAACCTTTCATAGCTTTAACTATTTGCTTTACATCTTCATATCCCTTACCATGCCAAAAAATAGAAATGGGACCCATGCATCCTTCCTTGCTTGATGGAAAAGAAAAACATGACAAACATCCCAAAAAGTTGTTGGTCTTGCAAAACTCAAAAAGTTGCTCGTCTTCAACCACTTTCATGTTTCAGTCTTCACATCCTCCTCTTTACCTAAAGTAGAATTAAAAAATAAATTATTAGTCAAAACAAAGTCAATCACAAGAACACTTTTATGAAAAAGTCAAGCGTAGATGGATACTTGCATCTTCTCTCTTCCCATAGATGATATTGAGCTCTCCATATTACTAAAAAATGACGCAAGTAGTTCAGCTATCTCAGTTTGTGATGTTAGGGCTGATGAAGTGCTTTCTACCACATTTTGTGAGCATGAGGCAAATGTAGATGTTGCCATTGTTGTTGTTGTTGATGTAACTGATGGATTCTTGCAATAGTACCTGTTATGGCCTAACCCACCACATTTCCCACAAGTGATGGTGGTATTTTGTCTCTTCAACTTAGTTCCCACGGGCTCTTGCACAAGTTTCTTCTTCCTCTTCTTTAAATTGTTATCATCTATTTCATTCATCGACTTTGTTCTTTGTTTCTTCTTTCTACCAACTTGCTTAGGCACATCTGGTGGGAGTAAATGCTCTCTAGCAGGCCATGTGTCCTTGGAATCTACAGCATGTACAACGTGGCTATAAGTCCGCATGAATGTTGCCAAACTACAACATGTGTGAACCCATTTTTCAGGTTGTTCCTTCAGGTATACAAGAGCTGCCATAGCATGACAACAAGGGATTCCACTAATGTCCCATCTTCTGCAACTACAAGTTTTATGTCTTAAATTAACTACCCTCTTGTCACCATATGGTCCACTCAATTCAAACTCATCCTCCCCATTCCATGTAGGAATCCATGATGCTGAAAACTTTTTTTGAAGATCTAATGTCTCCTGGATCTTAGGACAAATCACACCATTATAGTTAGCCAATCCATCTCTTTGCTTATGAATCCTTTCCATGAGTTGCACTCTTATAGCCTCAAGCAATGTGATGATAGGCTTGTCTCTAGCGTCAATGATGCTCTTGTTGAAGCTTTCGCACCAATTATTCAAGGAAGCGTCACATTTTGAGCTTGTTCTGAAATGAGACTTGCTCCATTGCACTGGCGGCCTTTGGGACAACCAATCATAAGCTTTTTGATTAATTGCCTTAAGCTCTTCCATCGCCAACTCAAAATCACATACTCTAGTTGCCATGGCAGCCTTCCAAACTAGAAGTTTAAGTTCTAGTCCTTTGTGGTGCAACTTGAAGTTCTCATAAAGATGCCTCAAGCAAAATCTGTGTTCTACTTCAGGCATCAAATTCGCTAGTGCTTGCACCAGCCCCTTCTGCTTATCACACAAGAAAGTCCAATACTTGGAATTTGCATGGTCTGTGATCCCTAAATCTTCTGCGATCATGCTAATGAACCAATGCCATGTCTTGTATGTTTCTTGTCCCACGACTGCCCATGCAAATGGATACATCTGATCATTTCCATCTAGGCCCACAGCTGCTTGAAGTATACCCTTGTAGCCTGATGACAAATGACAACCATCAAACCCCACAAAGCGCCTACATCCTTCTATAAAGCCCCTCCTCAATGCATCTAGACATATGTAGACTCCTTCAAACTTGAATTGGTCTTGACATTGCTTACTCTTGATTACACAAGTGGATCCTGGGTTGGAATCACGAAGTGCTTGGCAATAACTTCTAAGCATCCCAAATTGCTCCTCTTCATTCCCCGTGACCATACTCATTGCCGTAACCCTGGCTCTATAGACCATTGTCTTGGACAGCTTTAAAACATTCTCGGATTCCATTGTTTTCTTCATTGAAACACATGACCATGTTGGATTATTCCTCAACCGATCACAATACTTGTTTGCCAGCCATTTAGAGCTTACTTGAGGAACATGTAGAGCTCTATTACATGTATGTATAGGTTTGAAGGTTTTAACTTGTAAAGTTTGCTCCCTCTGCACTTTGGAAGCATATATAAGCCAATCACAACCATCAGAACACACTACCCTCAACCTATTTGGCGCATTCTTAGTGAATCTCACCTGTCTCCCATTTTTAATGGCATAATTCCTAACTGCTTCTCTAAACTCTTTAGCATTACTAAAGCACATCCCCAACTTAAAGGTAGGATTCTCCATGTCTACTTCAGCATTAAACTCAGGATGCGTATACTCAACTTGACTACCCATATTCAGGAAATCTACATTATCAGATAATGTATCTATCTGCAAGCTTATGTCTCCAACCTCTGTACCCCTTTGCCTTGAACTACCTTCCATACATTGCACATTTCTTCTGTATAACTCGTCAAGGTCAATAATGGAAAATCCTTCTTCTTCAACACCCCCAGCATACCCTGGGGTGGCATAATTCACTTCTTCGCATCCATCACCTAGTGCAAATGGAAAGAAAAAAAATGTCAAGCTGCAATTACAAACCTCATAACAAGCATGCGCATATTATACAACGAATCAAGCCTCCAAAGTGCCATTTTTTTCTTCCAAATGCTTAAACTTACTCTTATCATTCGTGAACAATATCCCACATGAAAAGAGTCAAAATAGTCTCGTAGCATGGCATTTTGGTTTATCTAGGAAAATAACATATTAAAATTTGTAGACCATGAATAAATATTTGAGAAACAAGGACCACAAACATAAGTGACGAGATGAAAACAGTAAATAGTGGACCACGAACAAATAAGTGTATGTGTTAACAACAAAACATACGCAAAAAAGATATTGAAAATAGTAAATAATTGATAAACATGGACTAAGAACCATGTGTACTGATCACGACGACAACAAATACAATTAAAAAAGCGCAAGAAATACAACTTGTCATTAGAAAATGAAACTTACTGCCATCACTGCTGCTATCAGTGTTATATTCCACCACGTGCCCACTCCTTATCGACATGTTACTCAATAGGTGTAATGGCCTTATCATGGATGAATGAAGTACTGGTTGAATCACTGTGAGAAACTAACCTTCATAAAAACGAAAGAAATGAGAGGATTCGGAAAAATTAGGGTTACGATTTAGAGATTCACTTCTGCAAAACTGACCTCGGTTGAATTACGAAGGCCAAATGAAAGATAAAATCAAAACGATCTTTGAATTGAGAAGGCGAAGACTATTGTAAACCCTAGGTGTAGAGTTTTTTTTTTTTTTTCATTTTGGTTCCTTTCGAAATCCTTCGCCCTTCAATCATTGTGGCCGCCGTTGGCAACCGATTCACATCGCCGCTTGGTCGTGCACCACCAATGCTCGCTGGTGCTTGCTCTGGCGACACTTTCTCCTTCGGGCCGAAATTTCTTTCGATTCGGTTGAAGAAGAATACGGTTTGAAGAAGGATACGGTTGAAGTAGAAGAGAAAAGAACGAGGGTTTTCAGATTTTTATTTTAAAGTTTTGGCTTTTTCTTATTTATTTTTTTTGGACAAAAATGCCCCTATTTTTGTCCGTCAGAACTATCACATGCTCGCCGGCCAATGAACATTTGACCGGCCGGCGAGCTCAGATCCTAATTTGGAACATGGTTAGACACTTCAAGCCCTTAATTGAAATAAGATTGAACACTTCAGGCCCTTTTTTAAAACACTGTTTACTTTGAGCCCTTTTTTGAGAAAATAAAGACATTTGAGGCCCTTTTTTGAAATTTTCCCTTCTTTTTAAGATGGGGAAAGCTTAGCAGAATTTTTTTTTTTGGTCGAGAAAAAATGATATTTTGCTACACAATGTTTTTGCAGTTAATGCAGTTATTTATTCGACTTGAATGTCTTTTTCTCTGTTTCATTTTTAATCAGTGGAGATGCAGATTCAACAATTCCCTTCATAGCCACTCGGACCGCTATATCCAAGCTGCATCTCAAGAGGAACGCAAAATGGTATCCTTGGGGCCATAATAACAAGGTAATTTATTCACTGCTTTAATGTTCTCACCTATTAAATAAATCAGCTGGATTAACTATTTCCTTTGCTAATGATCTCGATGTGGATTGATATGATGCTAGATTAGTGGCTGGTCCGAGATATACGAAGGGATGACCTTCGCAACAATCAAAGGCTGTGGTCACGATGTCCCTTTGTACGCGCCTGCTCAAGCGCTCGACATGTTCCAACACTTTTTAGCTCGCAAGCCGTTGCCTAAGTACACAATGTGATATGAAATCCGTAGCATTGTGGGATTTTCGATAATGTTGATCTAATATAGCTACCACATAATATCATGTGATATAGAGTGATATCTCGTGTTGTTTCTAGTTACTCAGTTATGGAAGCATATTCACTATTCAAATATGATCGATGTTTTCTTCATTATCGATGTCATATATTGAATGGTACCTCAAGAACGTGCGATTTAACTGGGAAAGTATTTTGCTCTGGCTGGATTTTAGAAAATTCGTTTCAACTTGTCTTTGGATTGATGCGGACTAACCAGATGGATATAGCCCACATTTGAAACAGTACAAGACCTCGATATGATTTGTCTGAATTTATAGTGGACTAATGCGTTATGTAGATGAGCTCAAAAGGTCTGATTGGCATGTGTCTTGCATAACAACACATTTATGTAAATAAATTGAATATAACAAAATGCATTATTCAATTCTTCGGATCCGTTGTTTTTTCGCGATAGGTCTTGATGATAGTCACCTGTAAAATATTTGAAGCCATAGACATATAAAATAAGAAATCTCACTTCAATAGTATTTGTCAAAAAGGGCTCATGAGTTGTATAGGTGAATTCAATAGACCAAGTGTCTTTACACCTTATGCGACGTTGCATTTAGTTTTATTCTTTTCTGTCTAAACGTGGATAGATTACACTTAGGTATAAGTGTACCATATGTCCTAGAACATGTCACAAATGCCCAATTGAGTTATAAATCTTCAAAAAAGTGTAATCGAATTTTGAAACTTATCAAATTAATGCATCACCAACAACCATATGCGAGGTGAAGCCAATTCAACCTTAATAGATTGTGCACCACCAAGAACCATAGATCAACGTGAATTTGAGGTTGATCGATCAAGATTGAGAGTAGGGGTTTATTTTATTTTATTTTTATCATTCCACCTTTTTTGTTGTTGTTGTTGTTGTTGTTGTTGTTGTGGTGAGAGAGTCCATGTGTATATGACATACAACCCTAATGTCATGGATCACATAATGGTGCATATGGTTCAGCTTTCCCAATGGGCTTTGGGCTTCCTTAAGAAAATGCTGGGGTGTTAACAAGTCTTTTCAAAGGGCATTGAGCTAAATGTCAGCTTCGGAAAAGCTGAAAGTCTAATTGGTGGTAGCAACATTGGGTTTCAAAATTTTCGAATGATAAAGACCCCGTTAATGAAAAATAGCCAGTTGCCTATTTTGCCATCAAAACCTTAATAAAAATTCAATTTTACCCCTCTTAAAAAGTGAAGCCCTAGATCTACTATTCATCTAGGTCGTCGAGGGGAGGCACGTAAGGACCAGCACTGTAATTATTATTATTTTTTTGCTAAATACTACTTAACCTAAAGTTGCATTTTAAAGTATTTTTTTTTATCAAATGCCATTTGCATTTTTCCAAAGTCACTTTGGCTAAAGACATTTATATTTTCTCAAATCTCATTTCCAAATCCGAACCAAATGCAGCCATAAGATGCAAGCCAAACCTTGGTCGATAACTCAAACATGGAGTTTGCTCCCCCTTATTGGTATATGAAATTGAGTACGTGCATGCACTCGATACAAAACGAGATTATTATTTGGTTCGATTAACAACAGAAGAACAAAAAGAAGAAAGTATCCACAATGAAAATGTACATGAGTGGACGGTATTTATTGCATGGGTAACAGATGGAACTGAGGTACAATAATTTTAAAGTTATGAGCCTTGGGTTTCTTTAATTAAGAATGTCTACAAAAGCGTCAACCATGATTCTGGATGGTACCAAACTAGAGCACAAAAGGCATCACAATAGTCGTAACATGTGTTACCATAATTTCTACTTTGTTTGTCTTCGTCACCGCACTTCCTTATGTGATGACATAAATCTAGGCAATCACGTTTTAGTTGCTCAGCATACACGCTGAGCTCGCGCTTGAGAGGACTTCAATCCGGGCTTATTGCCATTGCGAACTCGAACAGCATGATGGCCACAAGCATTCCCATGACAACTTGCTTCATGGACATATTTCTCTAGTGGGGTACCTGCAATCGCATGCTAAAATTTTCAAATTTTTTTGTTGCTTAAGACTCCGTTTTTTTCTAGAAAAATGAGCAATTTGGAAATATTTTTCTAAAAATGATTACAAATATCACTTGAAATAATTAATCAATGAAAAATAATTTCGTTACTGACAACAAATTGTGTCTAAACATTTGCAAAAAATTATGAGAATATTCTACGTTTATTCAATATGGTAAGCGTATAAGTGATCATTATTTACAAAATATCTTCCAATTTTTTTTTTCAAAACAAACGAGCCTAAGTTCGAAAAGAGTTGCTACGATGAGGAAAAGAATTAAGAGCCCTGAACATAGGAATAGACAGTAGTCATTGATCCATTGCTATTGTAGCTCACCCACCGATACCATCTTGACCGAAAGTGATTTTTTATCATTCTATTCGAAACAACCATTTTTATACGAGTAGAGCCACGAAAGTCTAACTTGTGTATTTATTGAGGAGTTATTAGATTGTCTTTCAACCGTCCAACATAACATCAGTTTTCAATCCGCACCGAATAATATTCTAACGAATGAATGTTAACACCCCTCATGCCATTGGTTAAGCCTCATTAAATATCATGTGCATCCAATTTTTACTATTTGAATTTAACTTTTTTCAGAATATTTCATGCATTTATTCTATTTATGACTGTATTTTCTAATAAGATTATTATTTGGAGAAAAGAAGAGAAACATAACTACTACACTTTCTTAAATGGAGGCATGAGTAGTACTCCTTGCTTCCTTACTATGAGAAACCCTAGCCATTTTCTCTCCTCAATCTCCTCTCTCTGGTTGTCCTTTTCGCATCCAATCCAAGCTCCCTTGATTAAGAAATAATTGTCTGTCGAGGGGAGCTTAATCTTCTCAATTCGAGTCGAGATTATCTTTCCCGATCTTTAGGGAAAGGTTTATTAATTTCATATAAATTTTTTTCTTTGCTTGTTGTTGATACTCTTCTTCACTCGCTAGACATAATTTCCGCTTCCATCATTCGAGACTAACCACCCACTGCTACACATCCTCCCGACCTAGAAGTCCAACAGAATCGAGGAGGAACGCTATGACTTCCTACTGCACTGGAAGTGGTTATATGACTTCTTCAAGCTTTGGGAGCTTTCCTCTTCCGATTTGTATCTAGATTTGATAGTTCTTTTGAGGTGTTCCTGTGCTCATCCAACCTTGCTTGATCTAGATCTAGATATGGGAATTTGTTCAACTTGTTTTTGGATGATGTTGATGATACCGAACTTAGAAGCGCACCACCAACTAGGCAGGTCGTATCTATTGGAGAAGGAAATTATGGTGTGCTTATCACTGATGACGATGAGGGATTCGATGACTGGCCATCGTTCCTTCTGTTTGGATGTTGAGATAAATTTGTTCTCATGGGATGAGAGTATGCTTACCAAAGTAGTTTGTACTTCGTTGTTCTATTTTACTGTTTGTAATTTACTTTGTTTTGAATCTCTTGTGTATCATTTTGAGATATGAACAAAATATTCACTTTCAACAACAAAAAAAAATAAGCGTGATGTGTGCCCCGTTTAATTACCATTACGGTTGATTTATTCACATGATCACACAATTGGAGCCAAGTTAATGCATTACTAGGCGGCTATGAATAATTACTCACTACAAAGATAGTACTGTTGCCTGGCATGGACTCTCCTCAATCTACACTAGTCAAAATTTGGAGCCGCCACTAATCTATTTTGGGTCAATTAGATACCCAAGTAAAATGCGGACAACATTTTACTTCTACGAACAAGAGATGTAGAATTCAAGAACTAACGCTCTTTCAGTACCTTGTCTCTTTATTTTGACAATGTTTAGCTAGCAATTTTTGTCAATTTTAATTTTAAGCCACTATCATGTGAGAAGTGGCAAATGGGTGCCTAACCAAATAGTGTAACACTAAATCACCCAAGCCTGTTTACATATTGGGCTAAGCAAATCAAAAGCAAAGCTCTATTATCTTCCAATGCAATAAAGGTTTTTGGCAAAATGTTCACTAGAAAGCAAACAATGATGCAATACATGACCTAGGCATCAAATCTAAACGTGATAATGTCAATTAATGCTTTTTGGGTTTTTTTTTTTTGCTTGCTCAAATGAAAATTTGTAGACACACTCCTTGTCGATGGAACGATTTTCGCATCAACCCAAATAAACAAACTGCAACTTTCCCCAATATTGTATCTAGGCAGCCACGATACCTTTTCCTTGATTCTCCTTCGTCCGTGCTGTTCGTAGAGGAGAGTTCTGGCCATAATATCAAAACATAGACGTGTCGTTTTTTGATTGAGGAACTGAAGTCGATGATTGTGATGGAAGGAAACAAATTCATAATCGAAACAACAAACGTGCGGAAAAACATGTGAAAACATGTCTAAGGATCACTAACTTGTATCACCGATCGGAGCACGATCACACGAGGGAACGTACCCGTTTTCCACAGATTAAGAGCCTCCAACGATGGCCTTACGAGAATCGATTGTCCAAGCGTTCTCAAGTTCAAGAGAGAGTCTGATGTATATTTCTTCGTTTTTGAGAGAAGTTGTGTTATATTTTTTTGAAATTGACATGAGTTTTTCTCTCACGTTCAAAAAAGTAACTGCCTTGGCAGTTATTCCACAATTTGGGTTGTGATTGCCCGCATGTGCGGCACACAATAACACTATGTTCCAACATCTCCCACTCGCTCATGCAGGGCAAACAACTCCCACTCGTCCATAGAGGACTAATGACTCTCACTTGTATATTATAGGTTATACATAATACCATTTTCTCTACAAGTTTCATATTGGCAAATAATCCGTGCGACCAGCATACATTGAGAGCTCGTTGCTATACATTTGTTATGAGTGTATAGCAGCTCAACATTGGACATGATCATCAGTAGATTTTTGTATACTGTACCCTAGATCGATTAGTCACATTTACATATCCCTCTCTTGATCTCCTTCAAGTATGATGCGTTATATTCACAATTATGATTACACGAAATAATCATAACTGACCGGTCTGTGAATATAAATCTATAATGTGACGAAAAACTCTAAATCGATCTTTCTTATTCATTAAATCTCTCAACCTCAGTTTAGCTCGCTTTTCTAGAAATGTCCCTTTATATCGAATCAATCTCATGACCATGGGCAACACTCTAAGATAGCGAATCCTAAATAGAAATCTCGAGAATAACGAAGAGTCGTGAGGGCACCAATTGAGGAACACTTATCCTCGAGAGTCTCACACAACTTATAAAGTTGAGATCTTAAACTTTTGCCAACTCTTATTGGTCGAATTTCTGCATACGTAATATGAAATACGTATTACGGTATTCTCTCCTTCCCTGTGGAGCGTATGTCTAAGTATTTTAATACCATATAGATGATAGTCTAGACATACTCAATGTCTAATATGAGTTCACGTAACTACTTTATTCAAAAGTATCCATCAAAACTCACATCTGGCAATGAAGACAGATAAAGTGAAACATGTGGGTTATTTCACTTTCGGACATAATGCATATTAAGTCCTCATCTTAACATCATGTTAAGGCGACATTTTCATTCTAAGCTCAAGCTCTCAATTATCACCTAGATAATGAACTCAAAATTATCTCATCTCTATTTATCACGTAGTAAATAGAGGCGATTACCCATGTGAGTAGGTCAATCTTCTATCTATCCGACATACTTTCTCAACATAAACCACCAAGCTTTAACATCCATAAATATTATAAAAAAATCATAGGCAATAATCTCAATCTTCATTAATAGTGAACTATCAGGGAAATTACAATATTCAGTATATCACATTCTATGCAATCCAAGAGATTTCACATTACTATGAAAAACATCTCTAGGAATCGATTTCGTCAGCGGATCTACTAATATTTTATGCGTAGATATATATTGTACGTTCACATCTTTTCGTGCAACTACATCCTTAACTTAGTTATACACAATGTCTATGTGTTTGGTCTTACAATGGAACTTGGGATCTTTGGTGTAAGCTATCGCTGCTTGGCTATCACAGTATACCAAAACTAGACTTGCAGCCTCGCCTGTAACACCTAAATGTTCCAAAAATCTCTTAAGCCAGACACCCTCCTGCTCTGCTGCTGACAAAGCCACGAACTCGGCTTCCATGGTAGATAAGGCTATGCAATTATGTTTCTTACTGCTCCACGATATGGCGCCATTATTCAGTAAGAACACATTTCCAAAGGTAGATTTTCTCTCATCTAAATCTCCTCCCCAATCAGCATCAGTGTAGCCCTCAAAATGCATATCACTTCCTTGATAACTCAATGCATAGTCAGCAGTAGCTTTCAGATATCTCATGATTCTCTTGACAGCAGCCCAATGTGCTAGATCTGGATTGAATTGGTATCTGCTCACCAATCCAATTGCATAACAAATATCAGGTCTAGTACACATCGTAGCGTACATTAAGTTTCCAACGGCACTCGCATAAGGAACACTTTTCATTCTATCTTGCTCTTGTGGAGTCTTAGGACACATTCTGCGGCTCGGACCTTCACCTTTTGCAATAGGAGTATCAATAGGTCTACAGTCTTGCATACGAAATCGCTCAAGGACCTTATTTATGCATGTCTCTTGTGAAAGAGATAACAACCTTTTTGAGCGATCTCTCGAGATCTTAACCCCAAGAATGTATGTAGCTTCACCCATGTCTTTCATTTCGAAATTAGAAGATAACCAACTTTTGACTGTCTTGACAAACTCCATATTCTTCCAACAATAAGTTTATCATCAACGTATAATGATAAGATCACAAAATGACCTTTGGATCTTTTGACATATACGCAATTATCTTCATGAATCATCTAAAAATAATATGCCATTACGGCATTATGAAAGTGTATATACCATTATCTTAAAGACTGCTTAAGGCCATATATCGATCTCAAAAGTTGACATACTTTATGTTCTTGGCCGTTAGTGACAAACCCAATGGGTTGTTTCATGTAAAGTTCTTCTTCTAATTCTCCATTGAGAAAAGCAGTCTTTACATCCATTTGATACAATTCAAGATCCAAGTTGGCCACTATTGCCAGAATAAGGCGAATGGAGGTGAATCTTACAATAGGAGAAAATGTATCTGTTAGATATATGCCCTAAATCAACTATGTAATAGTTACATATTAGGGATTTCGGTTGTATTTCAATTTATTATTAAAATTAATGGCGAAGACATGTTTATTCATTTGTCCAAATATATATGAATAAATTTCATAAGATCAGTTGTGACTAGACCTATTCTTGAGATGTCAAGAATATGTGTGGCAGGTTTATAGTTAGACTGAATGTTTAAACTGTTCTCGGTCGATGGATTATTGAGTGGATATTAATGATCCTGTTGAGACCGATGTGTTCTTAATTTTTCTTTTAAGTATTGGATACTTAAAAGAATGATGAGTCACGAGTCATTGAGTATTGCGATACCAGAGTTGGAACACAGGTGCTTGTACCAGACAAGTTCACTAAACGTGACACACATTTAACGATTAGCGACATGGAAGCTTTTAGCGTGGTCAATGTCTAATCGTTCATGCTCAAGTCTTGTGTAAATAATCCTTAGACCTGAGGCACAGTGTTGACTTGTACGTTGGATGGCTATAGTTCATAAGTGTGCATATTGGCGGTTCGCTGATCCGTCTCTGTACTTAATGGTTATAGTTCGTGCACATACGAAGTCACACGTGTGCGCAAAATGGAATCTGTCTCCTTGTTACATGCAAGGTATGATGTCCTATGCGATCTAGTTATGACAATGCATTGAAATCCTCGGCCGGGGTTGTAACCGAGAATAAAATGTTTATGTCTCGTATAAATGCATGTAAATTAGATTTGTGCATATGATCGAATTGGTGGCTTAACAAATATTTCATGGCCTTTGTTCGATCGGGACATAGAAAGACAGAGGGATTGAATTACACTATAACTGGAGCTGACAGGTTCATTATGTTCTTAAAATATTCACACTGTCTGGGTAGCCATAACATATTGCTAGATGTCACTCGTGGCTTGTAGGAGCTAGTAGTTGATCGGGACAATCAATTCTCTTGGAAGTACTAATGTGTTAGTATTTGTCTTACTGCCAACTCAGTGATGAACCTAGGGATGTCACACACCTTAACCAATACATGACGACGTTGAACGGAAAATATAATATTGCAAATATGTTGCAATCACGACTATCGAATTAGTCAGATTGAAATTAAATTAAATTAGATTTAATTTAATTTTTTATTTTTTTTGGTCTCGGACGTACGTGCATACGATGCGCACGCACCCTTTAAATGGGACACATATTGATGTATCCAAAATTGTACACATATGATTTTTATTAAATTATATATAGATACAATTTATGAATATATTATATATAATTTTAGATTATGTTGCACGCACATCATATGTGCGTGCAACAGTTATGGTCAGCACAAACCATGGGGTTTCTCTATTAGAATATTAAAAAAAAGTCAAAAAAGTCAAAAGTTCCACTCTTTATTGAAACGTGCTCAGGAAGTGAAATGAAAAGTGGTCAGCATTTTTTGACTGACTTGCGCCACGCACGATCACTGATCGTGCTTTTGTGTAGAAAATTGCACAACGCGCACGATCAGTAACCGTAACTGATCGTGCGTGTAGTGTATTTTTCCTTTGACGTTTTAATGTGCAAAACGGTTGCAGAGATGGATAATAAGCGTGCATAAATCAGAGAGTGCGTAATTAAGAGTGTGTGCTCGTGAGAAAAACTAGAGAAAAAAACCAGAAAAATTCTCTCTACGGTTTTGTTCTTGCGGTGACCGAATATCAAATACATGGAGAGTTTTTTTTTATCACAAGATTGCTAGCACAATCGAGTGTGGAGTTTTTCCGCGTCGTCTTTCTTCCGTTCGTTGTACGATTGGTGGTGTGTCTGAACTAGAGGTCCGACGCTTGTGGGACTTGCACTGAAGAATATTTGGACCAATCGTTTTCAAGCACGCTACAAGAGGTAACCCGTTTAACCTTTTTTGTTTAATTCGATTTTTGATTGAAACGCACGAACAACGCCTCCGGAGATACATGTATGGGTATTTTATTTCCGCTGCGTTTATTATCTTTTTACCTATGCATGTTACGTGAAACCCAACAGTGGTATCAGAGCCAAGCTTTAGGCGTTTTCGTGAGTTTAATTGATTTACGTTCGTAGTAATTTTTGCGTTCTAACGGCTATTTTAATTTTAGTGAATTGTTCGCTATTGCATGGCCTATAGAAGTTGATTAATTTATATGATAAATTTGATCAATTGAGCAAAAATTAGAACTGCATCAATTGTGAATCGAAAGTCTGTAGTTAGTATTATTTTACGAATGTATTCTGCAAAATGATTTGCGATTGTGAATCTAGAGGGGACGACGCTTTTACTGCTTAGAATTACGCACGTGAAATTGTTTCGCTGGCGTTGATTTCTTAATGCAGCTTGCGTTGCTTGACCATAAATTTTGATTCAATGCAGAATTTTTATTTGTGTCTTCCAAAGCTTTAAATTATGAATTTATTGCTTACGTGGAAGGGTGGTGATCGTGGAAAAACCCTAATGAATGTATGATGTTTATTGGTATTTTTGGGGTTGTAATTTTTAAAATGGAGGCTGCGTCCTTCTTTTATTTTTTCATGTAATATTTATTTTTAGTGTAGTTTAGCATAGTCATTTGTTGATGTAAATGCTACGAGGATTACGTGGAGGAACCGTTAAGCCGGTGAGCTCTATGGGCCCGGTTCGCGAAGAGTTCGAGGAACCAAGAAGAAGTGAAGCAGTTCTCCGTTATTAAAATATTAAAATAGTTAAATGTGGTCTTTTTGGCTCGAGACCCATTAAACCATAATTCCACGATCACCACATAGGATAGATGTTTATGCGTTTGACATCTATTTATTTATTATGTTTATGAGAGCATGTTAAACCGGTTAATGTGCAAAGTGAGACCTTTAATAATGACCCAAACCTCCTTTAAAATAATATTAAGTCGTAACGGGTTTGGGACTCGTGGCCTTTCCATTGTCGTGGTTTGATCCTATATTATAGTGATTGATTGACTGGCTATGGATACATAGGGGTTAATTGTCATATATAATAATGGACCACTCCATTAAACATATGATGTTGTGGGGTTGAAACCGAACGATTTCTAATAACTGTTAGGTGAGGGGTCGTTTGCATTTTCAATACTTACATGAGACGATGGTTTAGACTTAACTATGATCATAAAGTCAATAACTGTTAGGTGAGGTTTTCATGGTCTAGAGGCCGAAGTTATGATTGGGACTCGCATGTGATCTGTTGAATAAGTTGATTCACTCACCAAGTTCATGGAACACCAATAACTGCTAGGTGAGGTGAACTATGAGCTGGTGAGACTCTAATCCCCACTAGTAATCTTTACCCAACAAAGATTGTCGTTTCTCATTTTAAGGAGTATGGGATCCGAATATAAATTTGGTGGGAGGATCTATTTCATTTAAAGGCCAAAATGAAATAGTTATTTTGAAAGACAACGACTAACAATTTATTTTCTGCATAGATATTTATTACTCTGAAAATGGTAAACTCAAACCCGCTTGCTTTGATACCTGATAAGAATTGTTTGACTGGACCCAATTTCACCGACTGGGTGAGGAATCTGAGAATTATTCTCAATTCAAAAAAACTCGGGTATGTGCTTGATGAAAAGATGCCAATCTCTTTTCCTGAGGGTGGGACCCAAGAGGAACGTGTCACTTATGATAAGTGGCGTGATGATGACTTAAAAGTTAGGTCATATATGCTTGCTTCGATGAATAATGATTTCAAAAGAAGTATGAAGCTATGGAAGATGCTAGGTCGATCATTTTGCACTTAAAGGAATTCTTTGATGAAAATGGTCGAACCTCAAGATATGAGATATCTAAGGCATTGTATCGCATGAGGATGGCTGAGGGATCATCAGTTAATGATCATGTTTTGAAAATGATCTGGCACATAGAAGAATTGGCAAGGCTGAATCTTATTATGGACAATGACTTAGCTGTGGATTTGATCCTCCAATCTTTACCCGATTCCTTCTCTGGTTTTGTCTAAAACTTTCATATGCATAAGATGGAGAAAACTCTTGCTGAGTTACATAGCATGTTGGTAGTTTATGAGAAGGAAATGCATAACACGAGGCCTCATATGGTAGCTATGGCTAAGGCTTCCTCTTCAAAGAGTAAGACTATTTTGAAGAAGAAGAAATGGAAGAAGCCTGTGAAAACTGCTGTGCATCCAAAGCCCAAGGTTGAAAAAGGGAAATGTCATTATTGTGGTGTCATGGGGCATTGGAGGAGGAATTGCAAGAAGTACCTTGCAAGCTTGAAGGTCAAGCGAAAGAACCAACCTTGCGAAGGTATGGTGTCTATGCTTATTGAAACTAACATGATGGTTAGTGCTGAATCCAGCTTATGGATTTTAGATTCTGCTGCAACCTCACATATTTGTATGTCTTTGCAGAATCTGGAAATAAGCAGGATGCTGGGGCGAAATGAGATTGTCCTGACATTTGCAAATGGAGCAAGAGTTGCTGCAATAGCTATAGGGACTTTTCGTTTATGTTTGCCTTCTGGACATATTTTGGTTTTAAAGAATTGTTTGCATTATGAGAATGCTGTTCGGAACATCATCTCTATACCTCGTTTGGGTAAAGAGAATTATGAATTTTCTTTTATAGATGATGTATGTTCTATTTATTATAATAGAACGTGTGTTGGTTCTGGTTTATTAACCAATAATCTTTATACAATTACGATGTCTGGTAATGCGATTACCAATGTCAATAAGCAAAATAATCATAATGTAAATGCCATAACTAAACGCTCTAGAGATAGTCCAAATCTAAAGTATGTTTGGCATCTCCGATTAGGTCATATTGGAGAAGACAGAATCAACAAGTTGACTAATAATGGATATATTAATCCAATTGGTTTTGAACCATACTCGACTTGTGATGCATGTCTTCTGGGAAAAATGACCAAAGCGCCCTTTGTAGGACATAGTGCGCGAGCTGCTGACATACTGGGATTAATACATACAGATGTATGTTGACCAATTAATGAAACTGCTAGAGGTGGTTATTCTTACTTTATTACCTTTACCGATGATCATTTACGATTTGAGTATTTGTACTTAATGAAGTATAAGTCTGAATCTTTTGAAAAGTTCAAAGAATTCAGGTCTGAAGTTGAGAAACAAATAGGAAAGAGTATTAAGACTCTTCGATCCGATCGAGGAGGTGAATACCTTAGTACCGAATTCTTGAATTATCTTAAAGATAATGGCATTTTATCACAATGGACACCTCCTGCAACTCCAGAGCATAATGGTGTATCTGAAAGAAGAAATCGTACTTTATTAGATATGGTACGATCTATGATGAGTTACACCGATTTGCCTATATCCCTTTGGGGATATACCCTTGAGACAGCTGCATATTTACTGAACATAGTGCCATCCAAATCTATTTCAACTACACCTTATGAGATATGGCATGGTGGGAAACCAAGTCTTAATCATATTAAGATTTGGGGTTGTCCAACTTTCGTTAAGAAGCTGATAATAGAAAAATTGGAGGCCAAGTCTGAACAAGGTCGCTTCATTGGATATCCAAATGAGACTCTTGGATATTATTTCTATTTTCACTCTGATCAAAGGGTTTCGGTCAGTATGCATGCTTCCTTTCTGGAGAATCAGTTCGTCCAGGATGGTGGTGTTGGACGGAAAATAGTCTTACAAGAAGAAAATTATGAAATACCAAATAACCAAGTTCAGACACCGATCTCTGATTCAGTGGGAGCTTCTGATACACAACCTCTTAGGAAGAGTACGAGAACGTCTCGTCTACCTATTCATTATAGACACTCGATTGAAGATATTGAGTCACTATTCATTATGAATGATAGTGATCAGCCGAGTGACCCTAACACCTATGAGGAGGCGATGTCGGACATCGATTCTGCTAAATGGCTAAAAGCCATGAAATCCGAAATGGATTTAATGTATTCCAATGATGTTTGGACTCTAGTTGATCTGCCTGATGGTATTGTACCAATTGGCTGCAAATGGATCTTCAAGAGAAAGATGAACGCTGATGGTCAAGTTGGAACGTATAAAGCACGGTTGGTGGCGAAAGGATATCGTCAAAAGGAAGGGATCGATTATGACGAAACTTTCTCACCTGTAGCCATGCTAAAATCCATTCGGATTATGTTGGCTATAGCTGCGCATCTTGATTATGAAATATTTCAGATGGATGTCAAAATAGCTTTTCTAAATGGTTTCCTCAAGGAGGACATTTATATGGAACAACCACAGGGTTTTGAATCCAATGGTGAAAGTCGAAAGGTGTGTAGGCTTAAGAGATCCATTTATGGACTCAAACAAGCCTCCAGAAGTTGGAACATCCGTTTTGATGAGGTGGTCAAATCGTTTGGCTTTATCAAAAATCCGGATGAACCTTGTGTATACAAGAAGCTTAGTGGGAGCGCAATTGTGTTTCTAGTTCTGTACGTCGATGATATACTTTTGATTGGGAATGATATAACGATAATATCATCGATCAAACTATTCTTGTCACAAAATTTCTCCATGAAAGATTTGGGAGAGGCAACCTACATTTTAGGCATCAAGATCTATAGAGATAGATCGAGACGATTGATTGGTCTCTCACAATCTACGTACATAGAAAAAGTGTTAACACGGTTTAACATGCAATGTTCCAAAAGAGGATTATTTCCTTTTAGGCATGGAATCCGCCTTTCCAAGGAGATGTGTCCCAACACTCCTGAAGAAAGAGAACAGATGTCGAGGATACCTTACGCATCCGCTATTGGAAGCATAATGTATGCAATGCTATGTACCAGACCTGATATTGCACATGCTGTAAGCATTACTAGTAGATATCAGTCTGATCCAGGGGAAGAACACTGGATAGCAGTTAAGAAAATCCTTAAATACTTACGAAGGACTAAGGATTTATTCTTGATATATGGAGAAGGAGAGTTTAAAGTTGAAGCTTATACTGATTCCGATTTTCAATCGGATCCTAATGACTATAAGTCTACATCTGGGTTTATCTTTACACTCAATGGTGGTGCAGTTAGTTGGAAGAGTTCTAAACAAAGCATAACTGCTGATTCCACCACTGAGGCAGAGTATGTAGCCGCTTCTGAAGCAGCAAAGGAGGCAGCTTGGATGAAGGAGTTCATTTCTGAACTTGAAGTAGTTCCTTCCATTGAGTAGCCAATTACATTGTTTTGCGACAACAATGGGGCAATAGCTCAAGTTAAGGAACCAAGGTCTCACCAGAAGTCCAAGCATATTGAGAGACGCTTCCATCTCATCAGAGAAATAGTTGGGAGAGGTGATATCGCCTTGCAGAAAATTGCCTCAGCGGAGAACGTGGCAGATCCCTTTTCTAAGGCCTTACCTCAGTCTTCTTTTGAAAGACGCATTGACAAAATGGGTTTGAGGTACCAAACAAGTTGGCTTTAGTGCAAGTGGGAGATTGTTAGATATATGCCCTAAAGCAACTATGTAATAGTTACATATTAGGGATTTCGGTTGTATTTCAATTTATTATTAAAATTAATGGCGAAGACGTGTTTATTCATTTGTCCAATTATATATGAATAAATTCCATAAGATCAGTTGTGACTAGACCTATTCTTGAGACGTCGAGAATATGTGTGGCAGGTTTATAGTTAGACTGAATCTTTAAACTATTCTCTGTCGATGGATCATTGAGTGGATATTAATGATCCTGTTGAGACCGATGTGTTCTTAATTTTTTTTTTAAGTATTGGATACTTAAAAGAATGATGAGTCACGAGTCATTGAGTATTGCGATACCAGAGTTGGAACACAGGTGCTTGTGCCAGACAAGTTCACTGAACGTGACACACATTTAACAATTAGCGACATGGAAGCTTTTAGCGTGGTCAATGTCTAATCGTTCATGCTCAAGTCTTGTGTAAATAATCCTTAGACCTGAGGCACAGTGTTGACTTGTACGTTGGATGGTTATAGTTCATAAGTGTGCATATTGGCGGTTCGCTGATCCGTCTCTGTACTTAATGGTTATAGTTCGTGCACATACGAAGTCACACGTGTGCGCAAAATGGAATCTGTCTCCTTGTGACATGCAAGGTATGATGTCCTATGCGATCTAGTTATGACAATGCATTGAAATCCTCGACCGGGGTTGTAACCGAGAATAAAATGTTTATGTCTCGTACAAATGCATGTAAATTAGATTTGTGCATATGATCGAATTGGTGGCTTGGCAAATATTCCATGGCCTTTGCTCGATCGGGACATAGAAAGACAGAGGGATTGAATTACACTGTAACTGGAGCTGACAGGTTCATTATGTTCTTAAAATATTCACACTGTCTGGGTAGCCATGACATATTGCTAGATGTCACTCGTGGCTTGTAGGACCTAGTAGTTGATCGGGACAATCAATTCTCTTGGAAGTACTAATGTGTTAGTATTTGTCTTACTGCCAGCTCAGTGATGAACCTAGGGATGTCACACACTTTAACCAATACATGACGACGTTGAATGGAAAATATAATATTGCAAATATGTTGCAATCACGACTATCAAATTAGTCAGATTGAAATTAAATTAAATTGGATTTAATTTAATTTTTATTTTTTTTTGTCTCAGACGTACGTGCATACGATGCGCACGCACTCTTTAAATGGGACACATATTGATGTATCCAAAATTGTACGCATATGATTTTTATTAAATTATATATAGATATAATTTATGAATATATTATATATATAATTTTAGATTATGTTGCACGCACATATGATGTGCGTGCAACAGTTATGGTCAACACAAATTTGTGCTGACCATGGGGTTTCTCTATTAGAATATTAAAAAAAAAAAGTCAAAAAAGTCAAAAGTTCCACTCTTTATTGAAACGTGCTCAGGAAGTGAAATGAAAAGTGGTCAGCATTTTTTGACTGACTTGTGCCACGCACGATCGCTGATCGTGCTATTGTGCAGAAAATTGCACAACGCGCATGATCAGTAACCGTAACTGATCGTGCGTGTAGTGTATTGTTCCTTTGACGTTTTAATGTGCAAAACGGTTGCAGAGATGGATAATAAGCGTGCGTAATTAAGAGTGTGTGCTCATGAGAAAAACTAGAGAGAAAAACCAGAAAAATTCTCTCTACGGTTTTGTTCTTGCGGTGACCGAATATCAAATACATGGAGAGTTTTTTTTTATCACAAGATTGCTAGCACAATCGAGTGTGGAGTTTTTCCGCGTCGTCTTTCTTCCGTTCGTCGTACGATTGGTGGTGTGTCTGAACTAGAGGTTCGACGCTTGTGGGACTTGCACTGAAGAATATTTGGACCAATCGTTTTCAAGCACGCTACAAGAGGTAACCCGTTTAACCTTCTTTGTTTAATTCGATTTTTGATTGAAACGCACGAACAACGCCTCTGGAGATACATGTATGGGTATTTTATTTCCACTGCGTTTATTATCTTTTAACCTATGCATGTTACGTGAAACCCAACGGTATCTTCATAGTCAATTCCTTCCTGTTGATTATACCCCTTCGCCATAAGGCGAGCCTTATGTCTCTCAATCGAGCCATCAGCCTTACGCTTTATTTTGAGAACCCACTTGTTCCCAATGGCTCTACGTCCTTTTGGAAGATCAACTAGTTCCCAAATTTGGTTCGATCTCATTGACTCCATTTTTTCTTCCATTACTTTCATCCACATTTCCTTATCAGGGCAAGATAAAGCCTCGTTGACATTCTTTGGCTCATCTTCATCTTGTGGAGTGATCATGAAAGCTTCCCCTTCGATCTCGAAGCGTCAACGAGGAATGCTTTTGCGATTTGTTTGTCGTGGAGAAGATTGTACCCTATGTACTTCATTCTCTATTACGCTCCCACTGGGATCAGATAGCGGAATCGTCTCATCAAGTGGTTGCAATTGAGACTGATAAGTACTTAACTCCCCACTTCTCACATTGCTCCCACTTGGATCATTATATCCAACTATCCTATTATCTTGATCCAGTGTCTCAAATAGGGAATAGTCTTCACATATTTCACCTTTTTTCGATAAATCATTCTCTAAGAATGTGACATCTCAAGATTCAAACTCAGTTATACTTCCATTGTCTTGCTCGCCTATGAACACATATCCTTTTGAGTGTTCTGAGTATATTATAAAAATACTCTTTTTGCCTCTAATTTGCCAAATTTATGAGAGGTCTCATGAGTATAGGCATCACAACTCCAAGGTCTAGGAAAACTTAAATCTGGTTTTCGACCTGTCCACAACTCATATGGGGTGGAAGAAACTGACTTTGAAGGTACACGATTAAGTACATAGACGGCAGTCAACAAATAATCACCCCAAAAGGTGATAGGCAAATTAGCCTGTGCTATCATAGACCTAACCATTTCCATTAGGGTTCTGTTCCTTCTCTCTGTAACACCATTTTACTGCGAAGTATATAGAATAGACAATTGTCTTTCTATTCCCTTTTTATCACATAAACTTCTGAACTCATCAGATAAGTATTCTTGACCTCGATCGGATCTCAACACTTTGATTTTCTTATCTAATAGATTTTTCATTAAGGTCATAAATTTCTAAAAACAATCTAATGCTTCAGATTTATGAGAGATCAAATAAACATATCCAAATCGAGTAAAATCATCTATAAAAGTGATGAAGTAAACAACCCCATGCCTTGCCCTAACATTCATAAGACCACAGATGTCAGCATGGATTAATTGCAATGGGAATTCAGCCCTTATTCCTTTTCTAAATGGCTTTCGAGTTGTTTTTCCCACGATGCAATGTTCACAAGTAGGCAATTCAACTTTCTCAATATTGCCCATTAAGCCCTCTTTAGCTAATCTATTCATAAGCTGTTGACCAATATGGCCAAGTCTTGCATGCCATATGTTCACATCATTATCACTGGAATGAGTAGATGTGAATAGGGAATAACAAACATTTACATTAGTGTTTTCAACATCCAACACAATAAAGCCATCCACAAAAAACCTGATCCGTAGAAAGTTGTACCTAACAACAAATCCACACCATTGTCATGAAAATTCATATAAAAACCAAGCTTAACCAAAACCAACACAGAGATAAGATTTCAACGAATCTCTAGAGCATATAGAACATCATGTAGGAACAAAGTACAACCACCTCGCATGATAAGTTGGCATGTGCCAACTCCTTTAACTTCGACTCTTGAATTATTCCCTACATAAATCCACCTAGCTCCACGTGGAATTCGTCGAAATTCCACAAAGGTATTCCTATCTCTGGCTACATGGTCTGTGGCCATTGAGTCTACAGTCCATAAAGGATGAGATTTGGTTAGAAATATAAAACTTGAAACGTAACCAATACTTTCAAGTATTTTAAGGGTTTCTACCTTCTTCGGCTCGCTACAGTCACGAGCGAAGTGACCCTTTTTGCCACAGTTATAACATTTCATTCTAGAAATGTTCTTCTTAAAGGGACGTTTCCCTTTGCCATGCTTCTCAAATTTCGGTTTCTTATCAGATGGTCCCGCTCTTTTGCCTTTCCCTTTCTTAAAACCTCCAGAATACTTGCGCTTGGAGCTCGAAGCTCCATGTGAACTAGTGCCAGCAAAATAGACATCAGTCTGTATCTTATTTGCCAGAAGGCGATCCTCCTCTAGCTCAAGGTAGCACATTGCATTCTCAAAGGTCTTAACATTCTCATTGTGGGTCAGGTTAACTTTCATGTGCTCCCAACTGCGGGGCAAAGAGCAGATCACTGCCTGCACCTGCTGCTCATCAGATAATGTGTGACCTGCAACCTTCAGCTCACTTATCATGTTCGACATGTGCCTCAAATGCTGCTTCATATTCTGCCCATGTGGCATCTTGTATGTGTCGAACCTGATGGTGAGCTGCCTTAGTTTGGTGACAAATGTCTGTCCAAACCTAATCTTCAATGCATCCCACATATCTTTCGCATTTTCATGCTGTCTAAACTCACGCATGATATCGTTATCCATACTACTCAGCAACGTAATGTGAGCAGTGGAATTCTTCTTCTTCCAAGAAGCGAAAGTCTCCTTATCCCTCCTGTGCTGCGCAGTGATTCCATCTTCTGGTTCTATCATGACCACGTTAAGGGCTTCTAATGCCTCAAGCTCTTCTAGCACATACTGGATTTTCATATTCCAGATCTCATAATTGTCACCATTCAGCTTCTCGCCCTTATTGAGTTCAACCAAAATGTTCTTTGAGGTGGTTGTCATTGTATCTGAATTTGAGGTGTTTTAGACATATTGCACGAATTAATATTGCCTAATATTTATGGATTCTATTTACACTAACTGATTATATTAATGCATAATCTCACGTAAGCACTTAAAGTCGAAAGTTCACTAAGTTCCTAATCATCGTCTAAGGATCCTCATTTGAAATTATCATTAATGTAATCATTTAGGTAAAATATTGAGTTCTTTCAAAGTTACCCAAACTATTTAGAACTCCCTATTCAAAAACGTATAATACCACTAAAGTATTATAAACAGAAATTCACATTTCATTCATAACTAAATACTTCATGAAATATGTACAAACGATATGAATGGAAATGACATAAAAGTTTGCATTAAATAGATAAAAAGGTCAACATGGTTCAAGACATAAAATAAAATAAAAACTACAAAAAAAACTTAAATATAATCATGGGTTATCTCCGTTTTCTCAGTTAGACTATGAACCCATGTACACTCCATTATACAAGGAAGGGAATCCTTAAGGTCATCAGGAGGGTTTGCAACCAAATCAGGTATCCAAATAGGTAATATTGGAAAACCCTTCAGGAATTTCTTGGTTTGACGCCAAGGCGCATTTTGTCTGCGCCAAGATCCATTCATTCTAAGCGACGATATCTTCGTCGCCCCAACCCTTCAGAACTCGTTCAAGAAATGCAGCACGAACTTCTTGTAAGTGACGTGATTAAGCCATATGCTATGCATCATCCCATGCCATTTCTCAGGCATAGTGTTCCTGTTGACACTTGATTTTTGGCCAATCTTATTTTCAAAAATTTTAGAAAATTCATAAAAATTCATAAAATTGAAAAATCAACTTTAGGGACCTCAGCATAGCCTAGGGAACCAATTTTGAGCAAAAAATAATTTTTCTTATTTTTTTTATATGTTTTGGTATTTTTATTTTCAAAAATTCTTAAAAAATCAATAAAAAGAGAGAAAATTGAAAAATAAACTTTGGGGACCTCAGCGTAGCCTAGGGAACCAATTTTGGACAAAACAAAATAATTTTCCTTATTTTTTATATTTTTCTGTATTTTATTTTCAAAAATTCATAAAAAAAATAAATAAAAAGTGAAAAATTTGAAAAATCAACTTTGGGGACCTCAGCATAACCTAGGGAACCAATTTTGAACAAAAACTAATTTTCCTTATTTTGTACATTTTTTATATTTTCAGAAATTAGGAAAATAATAAAAAAAATTAAAAACAAAAATATCATTTAAAGTCATAAAATTACCAAAAAATAGTCAGTGTTTTTTATTTAATTTTCTCCAATTTTGGATGAATAAATTTTGAAAAATTAAGTGTGGAATCTAGGGTTTCTTTGTTATTTAAATTTTTTAGATTATTTAAATAATTCTAGAAATTCCATTTTAGCCTTTTAATTTTCCAAATTTGCATTTTTAGAGTCTTTTCATCCTCCTCTATTTTTCAAAATTAAAATCGAGTCCAAAAGCCCTCAGAATTGTCCAATTTCGATAAAAATGACCAAAATGCAATTTCTGATTTTTCAAATTAGTCCCTAAAATCACTAAAAATGAAATTAAAAATTTTACAAGGACTGAATTGAAAATAGGGCGACGTCACCCCCTAGTTGTTGACCTTCTAAATCCATTGGTGGTTTCAATTTTTGCAAAAAAAGGACCTTAAGACTTTGGATTTTGCAAAATAGGTCCTCGGGTGAAATTGAATATTTGGGATTTTTGTGCAAATAATGGAAAATTTCTGGTAAAAATATGATTTTTAAGTAGATTCAATGTCCCTAAATCTAATTTTGGTGTCAATTTTGTAAAAAAGTGAAGATTTGGGGGTCAATTTGATGAAAATAAGTGATTTTGGTCGGTCGGGTCGAACTAGATCCGACCCGACCCGACCCAAATTGTCAATCATCTTCCCCAAATGAAGATTGCACAGAGAGCAGGGGAGGGTTTTTGAATCCGCGAAATTCTCGAACTAAAATGGGGAAATCCTAACAAGATTAGAGGTTCGGTTGGGCGAAGATCATGGGGAAGTTGGAGATTTTCTGTTGGCGAATTTTTTTTAAAAAGGGATTTCGGGCGAAAAAGGGTTTGAAAAAAGGGGAAGATTTTTTGAAACGGGGGACGATCACAGGGGGTTCAGTGGCCATTGGAGCTTGAGAGACCGAGAGGTTCAAGCTGCAATATTCGAGGATCTCGATCGCGCTGAAGGATGCAATCGCTCCCACTAGCCTCATCTTCACTCGGTGAACAAGTAGCAACTGGCCTTTCTCGCTAGAAACCATTGAAACAGGTAACGCCATTAGAGTCCAGCCGAGTTCACCTTCCATGGCATAATCTTCGTCCGTATATGCTTTTGCCTGCCACTCGCTCTAAAAGAATCATGAGCGTATTCTGATTCCATTTCTGTGCTTCCTTTGCGTTTTTCTTGCATAAAAAAACTTCGAGTCTACCTCCCTCCCGAAAGCCTGCTTCGAGCTCGTACGCTCGTCTCGCGTGAAGTCGAAACTTCGTTGACGGACAGGTAAGTCTTGTTGTGATCCTATGATGCTCTTCAACGGATCAAGTTATTGTTGCGACGTTAGAAATGGCTACGACACGATTCGACCGGAAAATACCTCTCGGTCAGAGCTGGATAGGTTACTCTAGGTGGATTGGATGTCTGGAATTCGCAAATGATAGTCCAGAAGTGTTGTAGATCAGGTTTGGATCGAAATAGGGTAATTTCTGCAGTTATTGATGTCGATTTAGACTTTTCCGGCAAGATTCGCCGGAATATGGCGTCGGAACAGTGCCCCCGGTGGCACTGTTGTTCTTCTCCGATGGTGCGTTGACCAGTCAATAAAAGTTGACCCGGTCAACGCACACGTGTCGTTGACGTGGCTGACGTGTGGTGGCCACGTCAGCCGTAGGATCAAGAGTTGGGCCAGGAAATAAAAAATGGGTAAAAAAAATTAAAACAAAATTCAAAAAAAAATTCAAAGGGTAATACCTAAAACTACATCGTTTTGGATCGGGTCTAGTGGGCCTCAAATTGGTTTAGCCTTGGGCCGGGTCAATATGGCCCAGTCCGCATAACTAATAAAGATAATAAAACAAATAGAAAATAGAAAATCCAAAAAATCAATAAAAACAAATAAAAAATAAAATGAAATAGAAAATTAATAAAACTTAGTGCGGCGCCGTTTTAGAATTGGGTTTAGCCCGGGTCGGTTTAGGTTTGGACCTTCGGGTCACGGGCCGGGTCGACCCGACCCGATCCGAAAAATTAGAAAATAATAAAAAAAAAATAAACAATAATAATAATAATAAACAAATAAACAATAAAAATATATAAAAATAAGAATTCCAAATTCTGAAAATCTGCTAAAAACTTAGAAAAATCCGAAAATTATAGGAAAATAAATAAAAAAATATAATAGAGAAGATAAATAAATAAAAAATCAATAAAAAAATTGTAAAAATTCGTAGAAACCCTAAAAAAATTTAGAAAAATTGTTAGAACATATTAAAATGTTTTAAAAAATTAGGAAAAATATTAGAAATTAAAAATAAAAATTCCAGAAAATATAGAAAATATTCTAAAAAATAATAGGAAAAATCCCAAAAATCATAGGAAAATCCTTGAAAAAAATAATAATAAAAAATCCGAAAAATGTCCAAAAAAATAGGGAAAATCCTTAGAAAATTCTTAGAAAGTCTAAAAAAATTCAGAAAAATTCCAGAAAATTTTAGAAAAAATCATAGAAATCCCTAAAAAGCGTAAAAATAAAAAAAATTCGCATTCAACTGGTTTGACCTATTTTCACGGCTTCAAACCCCGAGCCTCCCAAATGACTATCCTACCCATCTGGTCAATTTGACCCCAAACTATTCCAAACCATCCTTGAACCCACTTGGTATGTTTTCTAGGCTTTCCTAAGACCCCCATAGTCCCGCTTTAACTTGACTTGGTGTATCTTCTCTGCATATTGATTTTTTTGATTGCGCATTTACTTCTCTGATTGTGATTAATAGGACAAATAATCTCACTTGCATAAACCCCTTAGACTTCCAGAGCCTACCTTACCCAATCTCGCCTGCGTAAATTCCTTAGATTAGGAAAATCACTCAACTTAGGTACCGAAAGGGCGTCGATAATAATATCGGCGTAACTAAGTCCCCGAACCCAGAATCTCTGGTTTTCGCAGAATCAAGCGATCCCTCTCAATCGCTCGATAGGGTTTCCAATCATACCCTCCAAGAAATGATTGGTGGTGACTCCTATGGCATGTACACTATTCACATGTCACCCGACTGTACCAAGGTCGACCTCGATTTAAATTTTCCTGACGCGATTTGGTATGGGCCTGGGAGGGCCCAAGCTAAGCCCAGATACCCAATGGGCCTAGCAATCTATTAACTCCCTCGGGATCCGGAAATCCCGGGAGGGTCGCGACAGTTCCTCAATGCATAAAACGTATTTTCAGCACTGATTTCTTACCATTTCCATATGATCTCTTGGATCATACTGTTGACCATCTTTACATGAGATATAATATCACTGTTATTATCCTATCTATAATTGCGCAACTTCTCAATCTTCCTATTATGTTCTCGCCTTAGCTGAGGTGTACCTCTCCTTATAGGTGTTTGCATTTTACTCCTGTGCCATCTTGTACTAGGTTCTGGTCTTGCTGACATTGTTCCTGCAACGAATGCAGAACAAAGTGGATTACTAAAATCCTTCATTTAAGCAATAATTGTGAATATATCATAACAAAAAAATGCTAATTTAAATGTCATGCAAGTCCCTAAAGATAGGCCTTTTTTTTGTCAACAGTCAAAGTTAACGGTCAAAGTCAACGGTCAACAGTCAAAATGGGTCAACGGTCAAATGGGTCAACGATCAAATGGATTGGGCTGAGTCCATTGCGCGCGGGCTCGAGGCTCGTATATCCTTCAAATAAAATACTTATTAACATGTAACACCAAAGACAAGATAGCCCAGTGGCCTGGGCCTTCAAAGCCCATGGGAAAGGTCGTGGGTTCTCAAATCCCAGCAACCACATTCTACAATTTTTTTGGGCCACGCACGTGGGCGCGTGAGGCCCACGCGCACCATCTCTGCGGCCCGTGTGGCGTGTGTGGCGTCTTTCGCCGTCCTTCGGCGACATTCAAGCACTCAAAATGCTCGTATGGTCGAGCCCGTCCTAATGGTATGATTAAAAATTATTTTTGTTAAACCAAATTTCACAAAAATACAATTGTTTGTTTCGGTACCCTAGGGTCGCGCCTCGCCGCGGCGCAGGTGGCGCGTGCGGCCACTCTGGCCTCCTCCGGCGACGGGTGACCACTCGTTAGACTCGTAAGGTGCGTATGGTAACGTTTCTGTTCCCAGAACAACTTTTGGAACATAAACATTTTTTTATATTTTTGTTCCCAGCAACGATTTCTGGGAACAAAAAATGCGTTTGGTAACTGTATAAAATTTCTGTTCTCGGAACAAAAAAGGAATAGAAACGCGTTTGGTAACTGCATAAATTTTTTATACTCGAAACAAAAAAAAGAACAAAAACGCATTTATTAACTGCAAAAAAAATTATATTTCTAATTTTTTCGATATGGATGAGATCAACAATTAAAAAAAATGAAAGAGAAGACAAATTAGAATTGAGCAATGAGAACATGAAATATGTCTTCCATAGATAGAAAAAATTACAATTATGAGTCATACATAAATGATTTCAAGTAGATAAACATATAATTACATAATTGAATGCAAATACTGTTTGATAAATGTCGCGACCCTCTGAAAATATTTTTATTATTTCTAGGGGTTAAGGGATTATTAGGTTAATTAGATTTGACTAACCTAACGCGGACCCTCCCAAGCCCTACCGAATCGCAACTTTGGTTTTTGTTTAAATGATTTTGAAATTTGGAGTCGCCACTAATCGTTCTTGGTAGGTCGATTAGAAACCTAAATAAATTAGCGGGAGAACTAATTTATTCCTGCGAACCAGAGATTAGGAGCTCGGGGACTTGGTTACACTAGTTAATTAAAACTAATGCCCTTTCGGTACCTTAATTTCATGGATATCCTAATTCGGCAACTCAGGCTTGGTTTATTCCTAAGGCTCTAGTAGGGTATTCTCTTTTGTATTTTCACTTTTTAAATAGGATGCATGGATGATATATATTTTTATTTGTTATATTTTTTTAAGTGTTAAAGATTCCCTGAAGCCGAAAGAGGGAGTGTGTTAACGACTTCTGTGCAATATTACAACCTACTTATCTTTTAGGTCTGATGATTCAAAAATTAAATTATAGGAAGTACATGACAATGAATAAACACCTCCAATGGGAGGCCTAGCATTGGCTTGGCTCTTCCCTTTGGGATTTAAGGTACAGGTATTTAAGTTGCAAGTATTTAAACTACTGTAAGTAAAAACCTCCAATGGGAGGCTAAGCATTGGCTTGGCTCTTCCCTTTGGGATTTAAGGTATAGGTATTTAAGTTGCAGGTATTTAACTACTGTAAGTAAAAACCTCCAATGGGAGGCTAAGCATTGGCTTGGCTCTTCCCTTTGGGATTTAAGGTACATGTATTTAAGTTGCAGGTATTTAACTACTGTAAGTAAAAACCTCCAATGGGAGGCTAAGCATTGGCTTGGCTCTTCCCTTTGGGATTTAAGGTACAGGTATTTAAGTTGCAGGTATTTAACTACTGTAAGTAAAAACCTCCAATGGGAGGCTAAGCATTGGCTTGGCTCTTCCCTTTGGGATTTAAGGTACAAGTATTTAAGTTGCAGGTATTTAACTACTGTAAGTAAAAACCTCCAATGGGAGGCTAAGCATTGGCTTGGCCCTTTGGGATTTATGGTGCAGGTATTTAAATTGCGGATGGACTTTGTCCTCTCCATTCTGGGGTATGAATTCTTTAAAATGAAATACAACGAATTGATTCAATAATTTGAAATTTGTACGCGCTTGAGGACTCCTCCAAGCCGATTTTGTGCTTCCATAGGGTTGACCATTGATATAGAGTTGCGGCTTCCTGACATAAAATAGAGTGAAGTGTCAGTATACAAAATATGTGCTAATCTGCACCTAAAACCAGAAGAGTGGAAAGAGTACTTATCTCCCGTTTTTTGGGAGGGATTTCTATAATTGATTTTCGCTCTCTATGTTCCCAATATAGAGAGTTTCTTTTGAATTAAGATGGACTTTTAGTCACAGATCAGTTGAGAAATCGGTGGACAGCTTAGGAGCTTGTCTGGGCCGATTTTTGCATCTCTACGAGATTTTTGCTGTTGACGTAGAGATATCCTTCTCCTGACATAAAATATGGGGAAAAAAAGAGATGGAGAAAGTGTATTCAATTTGTGCTAATTTGCGAGTAAAATCATAAATAAATGAATAAATAAAAACACTTAGCTCGAATTTGCTTGCTCGTTAACGAGGATGAACTCTTGATTTATATTGATCGATGAAGGAATTTGTGATGATAACCCCTAGCTTTAAACTCCCATCATCTTCAAAATTCTCTCTCTTTTGGTATTTTCTTTTTCTCGAATTTTTCTTCAATCTCCCAAAACTCTCTCAAACATCCAAAATTTCCTCTCCAAAAAATTCTCCCAAACACTTCAAATTTTCTCTCCCAAGAATCCCTTCTCAAGCTCACTTCTTCCTCCTTTTATAACCTCCTCATCTATCTCCCATTCTAATTTTTCCACTAACTCTATCTCCCATTCTAATTTCTCCACTAACTCTTCTTCATTTTCATCTTCCATTCTCCATCTTTATCTCACATTCTAATCTCTCCACTAACTCTTCTTCATCTTCATCTTCCCTTCTCCATATTTATCTCCCATTCTAATTTCTCCACTAACTCTTCTTAATCTCCATCTTCCCTTCTCTATTCTTATCTTCCATTCTAATTTCTCTACTAACTCTTCTTCATCTCCATCTTCCCTTCTCTATTCTTATCTTATTTTCTCCATCCATTCTTCTCCAACTTCTCTTCTTCATCTCCTCTTCTTCATCTTCCCTTCTCTATTCTAATTTATCCACTAACTCTTTTTTTTATTATTTGTAAAATAATCCTTCAAGAGTTAGGTATTTGCACTCTAGTCCTTGAATTTTAAGTATTTACAATTCAGTCCCTGAAAAAAATATATTTCTTTAAGTCCAAATCTCCTCACAATTTTTGACACACCAAAATTTACCACATGTCAACTTTAAGCTCATTTCTTGTCGCTGAAAATAATGCATAATTTAATTAAAGCCCTTTTGCAAAATTAAGTCATTCTGGGTATAATTGGGCCAAGATGAAAATTTAAAATATTAGAAGACAATGTCACAACTCATAAAAAGTGAAAGTTAAAAATAAGTCGACTCAAATTAAATTTTTTTAGGCCCGATTCGAGATTATACTCGTGAAGGAACACGTGACTCGAATTGGATTTTTCTGAATTTGCGATGGCCAATATGAAAATAGATTTAAAATAAAAATATTAACTATCTTTGTGTATTTTTTGGCCTCAAATGTTATTTTTCCAAAATTTTCAAATATTTTTGTATTTTTTTTAAAAAAAATTAAAATATATATAATATGAAAAATTATTTTTTGGTCAAAATTCGTTCCCTAGGCTTGGCTAAGGTTCCCAAAGTTGATTTTTCAATTTTATGAATTTTTATGGATTTTCTATTAATTTTCGAAAATAAATAAATAAAAAATACGTAAAAATACTGAAAATATGAAAAATCGTTTTTTGGTCAAAATTGGTTCCCTAGGCTTGGCTAAGGTCCCCAAAGTTGATTTTTTCAATTTTATGAATTTTTATGGATTTTTTATTACTTTAGCAATAGAAAAAATGATTAAAAATCAGGTGTCAACAGCTGCCCCTCTTTGAAAGGAAGCTCGGTAGAGGTTCATTTCAAAGACGAGATGACACCTGGATTCTTATCGACTCAATACAAGGAAATAAAAAGAGTCGTGACATGATTGTTCCACTGAAAATAAAATGAGAACCTAAGGATTCGTTATATAAAAAAACTTTAGGGTGGTTGAACTTAAACCCGTATGGTGGATCAACCCATGGTAGATTCCTAATAAAAGGATTCTACTGATTAAAAATTGAATTAAAATTTGACCCGTATGGTGGGTCATACCATTTGACCCGTATGGTGGGTCGTACCATGGTAGATTCCTAATAAAAGGATTCTACTGATTAAATTTTGATTGCGATTTGACCCGTATGGTAGGTTACCACATGGAGATACCTGTAAGAAGGACTTGGTGCCTGTAGAAAGGACTTGGTGCCAGTAAAAAGGACTTGGTGCTTTGCCTGTAAGAAGAACTTTGTGCCTGTAAGAAGGACTTGATTTGCCTGTAAGAAGGATTTTGTTTGCCTGTAAGAAGGACTTTGTTTTGCCTGTAAGAAGGACTTTGTGCCTGTAAGAAGGACTTGATTTGCCTGTAAGAAGGACTTTGTTTGCCTGTAAGAAGGACTTTATGCCTGTAAGAAGGACTTGATTTGCCTGTAAGAAGGACTTTATGCCTGTAAGAAGGACTTTGTGCCTGTAAGAAGGACTTGATTTGCCTGTAAGAAGGACTTTGTGCCTGTAAGAAGGACTTGATTTGCCTGTAAAAAGGACTTTGTGCCTGTAAGAAGGACTTGGTTTGCCTGTAAGAAGGACTTAGTTTGCCTATAAGAAGGACTTGGTGCCTATAAGAAGGACTTGGTTTGCCTGTAAGAAGGACTTGGTTTGCCTGTAAGAAGGACTTTATGCCTGTAAGAAGGACTTGATTTGCCTGTAAGAAGGACTTGTTTTGCCTGTAAGAAGGACTTGTTTTGCCTGTAAGAAGGACTTGATTTGCCTGTAAGAAGGACTTTGTGCCTGTAAGAAGGACTTGGTTTGCCTGTAAGAAGGACTTTATGCCTGTAAGAAGGACTTGATTTGCCTGTAAGAAGGACTTTATGTACCTCAAAGGGTGCCATTCTGAAATCTGGGGAGACCAGGAATCCTGCAGAAGCTCAAACCCAAATTATATTATCCTGTCGCTTTAGGAATAAACGAAAGAGGCAGAGATCAAAAGGTCTCGAACATTTCTGTCCTTGAGACAAATCATGCTTTATTGAAGAAGGTGGATACCTGTATGTACCGCAATGGATTCGAGTACCCCAACAACCGTCAGAATTCATTCTCTTGAAAGGTTCAGGTTGAAGATATACTTACCTGAGAATTTGGAAGAAATGCTTGGTGGCTTCTCGACAACCAGGCTTGTTCATTCAATAATCGCTGAATGAATTTCAAGACTTTGGAAGGTAGTTTGAACATTGGGAATGTGTTGCCTGTCAGGCAGTATCAGAGGTAACATGTGCAAGCATTTTCATCAATGAGTTGATCGGTTCATGTAAAACTATTCAACCAAGTCGGCAATGATTAGAAGTAGTCTGTGTGATAACTCATGATGCAATCAATCCAAATATGGATCATGCAAAACTATTCTGTCAAGCTTGCATTACCAATTCTGTTTAAGGAGGTTCTCATAGTATGAACGCCTCGAATGTAATCTGAATGGGGGACTTCAATCCGAAAGGGCCTTCTCTCACTCTGGGGAAAGGCTGTTTATCTGTAAATTAAAATGTTAGACTTGCGTGGAAATGGTTTGCCTTTCCTCATCCTGTCATGCCCCATTCTGCACATTTGATGTCTCCTGTGCAGTTTATGCTCTAAGTTGGAGTTGGTAAGTTAAACACACGGAATAGTCATACATAATTCATGAACTGTGTAAGCACAATGCAGATGTGACAATTTTTTAGCATTACGTGTGTTTATATAATGTGCAAATATGGGCGGATTTAAATTGCCCCTGGTATGTGGGCGGACCGAACAAATTGGGAAGCCTACTCCTTATGTCGATGGGTGGTTCGTCTCAAACTTTGTCTCTACGTGATGAAGCATATGGGTGAGGGAGCATTTCGGTTTGTTTAATGACAGCGACCGCCACGGTTTAGCGGTTGAATGCCCCTGTAAAAAGCAGAGAAATTATTCTCGAAATCAAACGAGATAAGGAAGACATATTTGCTTTTTCGCTTTAGAGCTTGTGATCAATTTGCCCCATTTTTCACCAGAATAGATCTTGTCATATGATCATAATTTTCTTTTGGATTTGTCTCCTTCAACATGTTAAATGTTAGTGTAAATATTTCCTGTAAAAAGAAAAAGAGACATATCAGCCAGTATTAAAAGGGATAAATTGAAAACGATACTGATTTACCCTTCATCTTGAATGTCTTGCATGAGTCTTTTACCAGTTTTGTTGGATTGAATTTTCCTCGACTTTTGTTGGGCGCCTCACCATTATGGGAAGACTATGGTAAAATACTGACTTTGATATTACTCGTCGAGTATTCCTGTTTGTAAAAAAAGAAATGCACAAAAAGTTGTTTCATTTATTTATAATACATACAACATTCCCCACCCTTGGGGATCGAACTCGGAATATTTCGGACCTACTGTCATCCCCCATACCATTCGGTCCATTGGACCGTAGGTGTCCATGGGGCTTTCTTTTCAAGGGTTAATCCTTGGGGATAACGTAGCCCTGTTGTATCACCTTGGGCCATGTTACGGTATTTCTCGAGGTAATTTGCAATCCCTGTTAAGAATGGAATAAGACAATTCAAGACTTGAGATGATTATGTGCACATTAGAACGATACAGAATTACCCATTTCTGAGATTGTTCGCGTCTTTCGCTTGTACTTTCATTTGTCCGAAGCTGTCTATCCCGTGGTAATGCCCATGAGTTGATTTGCCCCCAAATTTTATCCAACCTGTATTCGGATATGATTGCGTTCTCGGGTCGATTTGCAATTTCCTGAGAATAGAAGGGGGTTAATTTTAAAACTTGGAGCAACTGAGGGTAAATTGAAACGATACGGAGTTACCCTTCAGGTTTATGCAGATTTTCACTCGCCATCAATTCGTCGCGAGGTTGATGAGGTGGCGGATTCGAGCATTTAATAGGGGGAAGTCGGATTATTACTCCTTGCTTTTACACATTCACAAAAGCAGAAAAACACATCACGCAAGGAAATAAAACACATTCACTCATTCAGGATTAGTTCCGCTTCCTCTGCAGGCTCTCTTATGATCAGCTGGCTTCATCCCAAATTAGGTATGCATCGGCCATATTGAAGGTCTCGTGGTCACTGGCTGAACAAGTGCATCACAGTCCCGATGCTTTACCGATATCAAACTGGTTGATTATGGCGAAAAGATCATCGTCAATGTCCGCTTGGTGGTGATCTGTCCCTTCTTTCTCGGGAGGTATTGATGCTGATCCAGTATCATTGGTCCTTTTATACCCTCCTCCAACAGAACTCGATCCTGTTATAAACTGGTCTAACTCACCTCTTAAACGTGCATTTTCGATCCTCAGATCATACATTTCATCGAGGGTGAGGAGGAGGCTATTGCAGTTGGGGCAGGTGGCGGAGTCAAAAGTCTCTTTATACATCTTGTTTTCCGCTCGGAGGTTTTCATTTTCAACTCTTAGAAACTCGGCTTCGTTGTGCTCATGACGAGCCTTCATTCGGGTTCGCCTATTTTGAAACCAGAACTTGATTTGCAAAGGTTCAAGTCCTAACTCTTGACTCAGTTCCATTTTCTGTTTGCCGTCTGGCATAGGGCATGTTCTGAAGAAATCCTCAAGCCTTTGTACCTGCTCCTTAGTATGGCGACGGTAACGCTTCTTTTGACCCTTACCGTTATTGTCCTTATCTTTACTGAGATTTTGGACGTCGTCGGCGGAAGAGCCAGGCTCCATAGGCTCGATCCCAAACATGGCTTCGAACTCTTCCTCTCCCATATTCAGCAGGCAATGATAGCTCTCGGGAGTATTGGGTTGAGACATCTTTGATTTGGTTGATGATTTCTCAAGATTTGCTACTCGCTTCCGGTGTTTTCACTCTCTTTGAATTTTTCTGAGCGATTGCCTATGCCTTAAGACCCTCTTCCGAGCATGGCGTCTCTTTTAAAATTAAACGTGGGTTTAGCAACTGTATTGCTTCTTCCAAGGGTCCGGCCTTTCTCAATCCTCTTTTCTTATCGTGTCTCTTGCTCAGCTCATCTCCTTCCATCTTTCCATGGAAGAGGGCTCCTTGTTGTTGTCTCCACCGTCAATTTGCTGGCGAGTTCTTCAATAAAGACGAGTCGTATCTCTTTTCTGCCGAAAATGTCTTTGTCTCCCACTCAGCTTATTTTTTATCCTTTCTTTTTCAAAGTAGTGGCGTCCCGTCCAGCTTTTCCGTAGAGACGTCGGATTTGCTTGGCTCGAGATTGGAGACGAGTAGCGGAGGTGATACTGATATGGAATGGTAGACAGGAAAATCTGGCCAGTAGAGACTTCCCTTGCAAAAATGAAAGAGAATGCGGCAGTATATGTTCTTCATATTCTAGAAAAATTGGAACGATACTGTTTTACCCTTGTGTGTACTTCCATTGAATTTGAATTGAGGAAGTTCCTTCATTTGGACTGGATTGAATTGTATGTCCCGAGTTGCCCTTCACTTTGAGCTTGCCACATAAGTGCTTTGCTTAGTTGGGCCTTATTTTCTTTCGGGTTGCCTTGGACCATCATCATTTTCTATGCCATCGGGTCCGTGGACCGGAGGGCTCCTTTAATTTGAAGGTTACCTTCGAGGCAAATGAGTCCTATCGCGTTCCATTGGGTCATTTCATTTTGCGACACTCTTGAGGCACTTTGCGATTCCCTGGGTGAGAATGGAACAAATCCAATTTAGCATTTTGCAACGATTGAGGGTAAATTGGAACGACACACAATTACCCGTCTTCGAGCTCGCCTGGGCATTTCACTTGAAATTTCCCTACGTGAGGCCATTCAACATTTCTCATTATGGCAGTCAGCGACGTTACCACAAATTGATCCGCCCTAAATCTAGCATAAAAAGGGATTCACGCATTCGACGGGATAAAAAAAAATAAATAAATTGCCCCCTTGTCCCTGAATTAAATCGAGACACCTAGAAAGCTGGAAAATATCATACGCAGGGGAATGAAGCATGAAATAAAATGTGCACTTATTCAAGGTCAGTTCTGCCTCTCCTGTAGCTCTTCGATAATCAGCTAGTCTCGTGTTGGTTCGGGTGTGGATGATCGATGTTTGAGAGTCCCTACTCACTGGCTCCTGATCGCGGCTTGGGACGTCTGTCAACCCTAAACTGGTTGACCAGGGCAGTAAGCTCATCATCTGGGTAATCTCTTGAACCTTCCAGCAATTGATGCTCGAATTGGGCATTGTTGTTGGCAAATGCTGGCGGTAGATTTCTCATTCTGTCCTCGCCATGAGCAATTTGACTTCTCGTGCTGGAGCCTTCATCATTACTCGAGAAAGTGTGGGGATCACCAACTGTCCTGCTGCCAAAAACTCCTTCCATTCGAGGATTAAAGAAGTGGAAGTGCTCAGGATAATTTCTTGTCTGATTCTCTGGCTGCGCAGGCGCGCTGATCATGGGATGAATTCTAGCCACGGGTTGGTGCTCAGACCAAGGAGTCTGAATACACTGCCCCTGCGGTCTATACTCTTGAAGAGCATTAGGGTGATTCTGGGGGATACTTTGATTAACGCCTGGAGGATTGATGGCACGGCTACTGGCTTGGTTGATGATGGGAAGTGGCTCGCCCCATGCTAACCCGCGGAACTTATGGTGGCGAGGAGACTCGACATTCAGGCTTGGATCAGTCCCGCCTTGGTTTTCTTGATTCTGAGCTGCATTGTGTTCTCTCACCCTTTTTCTGTACTTTTGAAGATGACTCGAAACATTTGCTTTAGTGAGTCCCTCTACGTTCATAATTTCCAGTATATGTTACGGCCGTGCCGAATCGATTCCTACCTGTTGAACTGCATTAACAAACATACGATGCAGCTCGGGAGACCAACTCATCTTCTTTCTCCAGTTGCTTGGAACAAAATTGAAGGCTTGATGCTTGTTCTCATGGTCGTGCAATTGCTTCCTTACCACGTGCTGCCATATGTTTTGAAGCATCTGAACCCTAACTGGTTTCGTTACGACGTCTTGGGCCCCATTTAAGACAGCCTTCATTATGGTTTGCTGATCATCGCTTGCCGATATTACGAGGACTGGCATGTTTAATTTAGAATTGATGACTTCCAAGAGAGTGAAAACATCCATGTCAATCCCTACCATGGCGGTGAGGACGATATCAAACTGGTCACCACTCCTCCTTAATATCTCTAAGGCCTCTGTCGCCTTTGCTTGAGCTACAACCTTATACCGGCATTTTCTCAATACGGTAACAAGGATTGACAGAGAGACTGGATTACCGTCAATGGCCATGACCAGTAGACCCTCAGGGTAAGGAACTTCATTAGCTTCGACTAGGGTTGAACATGCGCCCGTTTCCCTAATGCTCGACATATTTCTGGATCTAGGACTGCCGACTCGAGACCGCCTCAAGATGTCTTCTTGGACTTGAGGGATCACGGGATCGTCGATGGTTTCTCGTAACAGGCTTTGAAAGCCGATGCTTTGATGGTGAAGGTTTTGAATTCCTCTCCCACGAGAACTCCTTCCTCTCTATCTTTCTCCTGCGAGTTCTTGCGAATGAACTCTCACTATCAAATGAGGACAAGTTCTCTCTCTGGCAATAGCAACGACTTCCCTCTTCACGGGCAGAGCTATTAGATTTTTCGAGGGAGAAAATTTGATATTCAGCTTTTGATCAAAGGGGAAATCCTTGTTTCTCGCTCAGTTCGTCTTCCTTTTTTCTTTTCGTGGTAGAGGGCCCTTGTCAAGATCTCCACCGTCGATTTACTGGCGGGTCCTCCAATAAAGACGAGTCGTATCTCCTTTTCTGCCGAAAATTTCTTTGTCTCCCACTCAGCTCGTTTTTTATTCTTTCTTTTTCAAAGTGGTGGCAGCCCGTCCAACTTTTCTGCAGAGACGTCGGGTCTGCTCAGCTTGAGGTTGCCGCTTGACTGGAATTCGAGCCAGCGGGGGTGTTGCCGACAGAGAATGGTAGATAGAAAAAACTCGACCAATAAGGACTGCCCCTGTGAAATCATTATTTAAATTGAAGCAGATTATCACCTTCGCATTCCGATCATCTGCCTCGCCTCTCTCCTCCTTTCTTTCGTGATCTGCTTTCAAAAATGGCCAATTCTCCTAACCATACCTTCTCCGCCGAAATCCTGGCTGGGTGGGAGAGACTCTACAATCTTCTTGGTAGAGGTTACGCTCATATAGCCCAAAACTCTACCGTTGAGGCTGAAATCCTCGGTTTATTCAGGACCCTAGACGCTGTTTCTGTTGAGGGTACCCAACTGGGGAGGGAGTATCGGAACTTCCCGACCCTCTTCATTAATTTTCTGGCTGCCTATAACCGCGCTTATGAGACGGTCATTGTGACTGCCGTCGTGAAAGCTCGTTACCGAGACCGGCACGAGCGTCTGGAAATAGTCACATTTATGGCTGATAATCACAAGAAAGCCTTCAAGTTTGCCAATGATCAGCTTTCGTGGCTAGTTCGTGAGAGGGGAAAGTTGGTGGACCGTCTGGCCTTGGTCCGAACTTACGCCGAACAGGAGCCGAGCAATATTATGATGAGGTGCAAATGCGGTTGGCTGCAGGAGAGACTTGATGACATTACGGCAGATATTGCTTTCGAGAGGGCGGCGATTTCGGACTTGGAGTTTGCTGTCGAGCATTACGAGGCCAGTATGGCCCAGGCTAAGGAGAAGCGCGATCGCCTCTTCTTTAGGCTCGCGGAGCTTGATCCTGAGAACGCCCGGTGCACCCGGAGCATCAACTGTTTGGAGAGTCAGTTGAGCTCCTTCGTAATGGTTATCAGGGCTCAGTTTGGCTTTACTTTTCCTCCCCAGTGAGCTGTTGTAATGCTATTTGATGAATGGAATGAAAGAAAAGCTTCACGTGTTTTTTTTTGTTTAATTTTCCTACTATCGTTTCTTCCGCATAGCATAACAGAACGATTTGAGGTACTGAAGATGTCGAGGCTTAATGTTTTTCTTGATGTTCTTGTTTAATTGCTCCAGACGATGATATCGAGAACATTGATGAAGGGTTCGGCGGTGGCCCCCACTATCCATCTTGAGATCACAAACAATAACGCTATGACAACTCGATCAGTGCGCTGGTAATAAATCCGGCCACCTGTTGTGTGCCCACTTTTATCCATATTTTATTTCTTTCGGCGTCCACTTGCTCGTGTCGGTCGCCTGTAGCGTCGGGAGAAATTCCTGTGGGCCACGTTCATTAATAGAACCTCGGTCCTCTAAAGCCCTCCGCATGTTTCGGATAAGAGGAAATTTTAAGATCGGTCTCTGGTTGATTTAATCAGGTAAAGGTATTTGTTTCATGGATTCTGATTATATAATCCATATTATCTTTCAAAAGACGCGGGATCCTCTGCAATACATTAAATATGCCCCCGTGTTTAATCAGTATAAATCCACCGTCATATCAGAATACACTGCCCATACAAGTTTACGGATTGACAAAACTCTGTCTGTCAAAGATGGACAGTGTTCGTTTGCCCCCCGGAATTAACGGTTGAAGCCTCAGTGTTTTTCGTCTTTTGATATTTCTGAAGATGATTCTTGATATATTTTGAACTTAATTTTTACACCCGTCTAGGGTATCTAGGATCTCCCTGCAAAAGAAAATGATATAATTAGTATGCGACACAAGGAATGTCGGTCCATGACTCCTATATTAGTCCAATTTGATTTTTTCTATTTTATAGAGAAATCAGAAAAAAAAAAATTCCCTTAGGAAGAAATGGGCTAATACAGAATTTTTTTGCAGATTTATTACTCTTTTTTTATTTTATTTTTTTTAAGGAATGTGACAAAATCTCTTGACGTTTACTAAAATTTTTGAAGGAATTTCCTTTTTATCAGAATAAATTTTCAGAGGTAAATTTGTCAGGAAAATTTCATTTTTATTGAAGCAATAAAAACATGACAAAAATCCCTTATTGGTTAATAAAATTCCCATGAAGGGATTTTTCACATCATTTTTTCAAAATTTTTTTTAAAAGAAATGAGGGACAAATTTAATTTTTATTTTATTTTAAAAGAATGGTCGTAATATCAAGCTCAAAAACTGACTAACACCTAGCATGAACCGACCGAAAATAAATACAAGATAAAATTAGAGAACTTACTTTTACCTTGGAGAAATGCAAATCACATAGTCATGCGCATGACTCAAGTGAGGAGTGAACTCTAGAAAATAAAAGAAGGAGAGACAGGGTATGGACCTAAAAGGCCCCCACTATCTGAATTGATAACCTTACCCTCCGCGCAATCAAATCACAATGGGAAGAATTGTCAATTCAGATAATGAGCGGGATAAAATATGGTCAACCCAAGCGCAATCGACGCAGGAGCTTTGCATATTCGATCCCTATCTATGGTTACCTAGGAAAAATTTCGCGACTTGGGTTTAGACGCTTGTGTGTGCAGGTGTTGTGATCCTCAGAATATGCAAGACATGCACGACAATTGATATCAAAACAACGCTTCTAAAAATGTGTGAAATTAAACATAATCCCAACACCAAGCCTGCAAAACAAATGGGTTAGCCAAACACTCCGCCCCTTATAACTCCCATCCTGCAAAAACATATAACACCTATAGAATGAGTCCCAAGCAAAATCGCCAGAAGCGAGATATCCATGAAATTTTCATTGGCTTAAGTCCACTAAGACTTTTAAAATTTCGAAAAAATTCAAGTATTCCAATTGGTATCTTTTTTCGAAAATTTAAAAATCCCGTCCCCAGCGGAGTCGCCAAGCTGTCGCGACCCTCTAAAAATATTTTTATTAATTCTAGGGGTTAACGGATTATTAGGTTAATTAGATTTGACTAACCTAAGGCGGACCCTCCCAAGCCCTACCGAATCGCAACTTTGGTTTTTGTTTAAATGATTTTAAAATTTGGAGTCGCCACTAATCGTTCTTGGTAGGTCGATTAGAAACCTAAATAAATTAGCGGGAGAACTAATTTATTCCTGCGAACCAGAGATTAGGAGCTCGGGGACTTGGTTACACTAGTTAATTAAAACTAATGCCCTTTCGGTACCTTAATTTCATGGATATCCTAATTCGGCAACTCAGGCTTGGTTTATTCCTAAGGCTCTAGTAGGGTATTCTCTTTTGTATTTTCACTTTTTAAATAGGATGCATGGATGATATATATTTTTATTTGTTATATTTTTTTAAGTGTTAAAGATTCCCTGAAGCCGAAAGAGGGAGTGTGTTAACGACTTCTGTGCAATATTACAACCTACTTATCTTTTAGGTCTGATGATTCAAAAATTAAATTATAGGAAGTACATGACAATGAATAAACACCTCCAATGGGAGGCCTAGCATTGGCTTGGCTCTTCCCTTTGGGATTTAAGGTACAGGTATTTAAGTTGCAAGTATTTAAACTACTGTAAGTAAAAACCTCCAATGGGAGGCTAAGCATTGGCTTGGCTCTTCCCTTTGGGATTTAAGGTATAGGTATTTAAGTTGCAGGTATTTAACTACTGTAAGTAAAAACCTCCAATGGGAGGCTAAGCATTGGCTTGGCTCTTCCCTTTGGGATTTAAGGTACATGTATTTAAGTTGCAGGTATTTAACTACTGTAAGTAAAAACCTCCAATGGGAGGCTAAGCATTGGCTTGGCTCTTCCCTTTGGGATTTAAGGTACGGGTATTTAAGTTGCAGGTATTTAACTACTGTAAGTAAAAACCTCCAATGGGAGGCTAAGCATTGGCTTGGCTCTTCCCTTTGGGATTTAAGGTACAAGTATTTAAGTTGCAGGTATTTAACTACTGTAAGTAAAAACCTCCAATGGGAGGCTAAGCATTGGCTTGGCCCTTTGGGATTTATGGTGCAGGTATTTAAATTGCGGATGGACTTTGTCCTCTCCATTCTGGGGTATGAATTCTTTAAAATGAAATACAACGAATTGATTCAATAATTTGAAATTTGTACGCGCTTGAGGACTCCTCCAAGCCGATTTTGTGCTTCCATAGGGTTGACCATTGATATAGAGTTGCGGCTTCCTGACATAAAATAGAGTGAAGTGTCAGTATACAAAATATGTGCTAATCTGCACCTAAAACCAGAAGAGTGGAAAGAGTACTTATCTCCCGTTTTTTGGGAGGGATTTCTATAATTGATTTTCGCTCTCTATGTTCCCAATATAGAGAGTTTCTTTTGAATTAAGATGGACTTTTAGTCACAGATCAGTTGAGAAATCGGTGGACAGCTTAGGAGCTTGTCTGGGCCGATTTTTGCATCTCTACGAGATTTTTGCTGTTGACGTAGAGATATCCTTCTCCTGACATAAAATATGGGGAAAAAAAGAGATGGAGAAAGTGTATTCAATTTGTGCTAATTTGCGAGTAAAATCATAAATAAATGAATAAATAAAAACACTTAGCTCGAATTTGCTTGCTCGTTAACGAGGATGAACTCTTGATTTATATTGATCGATGAAGGAATTTGTGATGATAACCCCTAGCTTTAAACTCCCATCATCTTCAAAATTCTCTCTCTTTTGGTATTTTCTTTTTCTCGAATTTTTCTTCAATCTCCCAAAACTCTCTCAAACATCCAAAATTTCCTCTCCAAAAAATTCTCCCAAACACTTCAAATTTTCTCTCCCAAGAATCCCTTCTCAAGCTCACTTCTTCCTCCTTTTATAACCTCCTCATCTATCTCCCATTCTAATTTTTCCACTAACTCTATCTCCCATTCTAATTTCTCCACTAACTCTTCTTCATTTTCATCTTCCATTCTCCATCTTTATCTCACATTCTAATCTCTCCACTAACTCTTCTTCATCTTCATCTTCCCTTCTCCATATTTATCTCCCATTCTAATTTCTCCACTAACTCTTCTTAATCTCCATCTTCCCTTCTCTATTCTTATCTTCCATTCTAATTTCTCTACTAACTCTTCTTCATCTCCATCTTCCCTTCTCTATTCTTATCTTATTTTCTCCATCCATTCTTCTCCAACTTCTCTTCTTCATCTCCTCTTCTTCATCTTCCCTTCTCTATTCTAATTTATCCACTAACTCTTTTTTTTATTATTTGTAAAATAATCCTTCAAGAGTTAGGTATTTGCACTCTAGTCCTTGAATTTTAAGTATTTACAATTCAGTCCCTGAAAAAAATATATTTCTTTAAGTCCAAATCTCCTCACAATTTTTGACACACCAAAATTTACCACATGTCAACTTTAAGCTCATTTCTTGTCGCTGAAAATAATGCATAATTTAATTAAAGCCCTTTTGCAAAATTAAGTCATTCTGGGTATAATTGGGCCAAGATGAAAATTTAAAATATTAGAAGACAATGTCACAACTCATAAAAAGTGAAAGTTAAAAATAAGTCGACTCAAATTAAATTTTTTTAGGCCCGATTCGAGATTATACTCGTGAAGGAACACGTGACTCGAATTGGATTTTTCTGAATTTGCGATGGCCAATATGAAAATAGATTTAAAATAAAAATATTAACTATCTTTGTGTATTTTTTGGCCTCAAATGTTATTTTTTCAAAATTTTCAAATATTTTTGTATTTTTTTAAAAAAAAATTAAAATATATATAATATGAAAAATTATTTTTTGGTCAAAATTCGTTCCCTAGGCTTGGCTAAGGTTCCCAAAGTTGATTTTTCAATTTTATGAATTTTTATGGATTTTCTATTAATTTTCGAAAATAAATAAATAAAAAATACGTAAAAATACTGAAAATATGAAAAATCGTTTTTTGGTCAAAATTGGTTCCCTAGGCTTGGCTAAGGTCCCCAAAGTTGATTTTTTCAATTTTATGAATTTTTATGGATTTTTTATTACTTTAGCAATAGAAAAAATGATTAAAAATCAGGTGTCAACAATAAACTATAATTGAAAAGTATATTTGGATACAAATTTGACGTAAATGCCGTTTAATAAAAAATACCCTTTGTAAATAATTCAATTTCTCAATTAATTTTTATTATTTAGAATATTTTTTTTTATTATTTTTATTTTTAATTATTTTATTTTTTGGAAAATTCATTTATTTTTTATTTTTTGAAAAAAATTATTTTTTATTTTTATTATTTATTTTTTTGAAAAATTATTTTTTCGAAAAAAAAATTAATTTTACTATTTATTTTCTGAAAAAATTATTTTAAATATTTTTAATTAATTAACTAATTAATTTTTATTATTTTATTTTATTTTTATTATTTCAAAAAATTATTTTTATTTTTAATCATTTTATTTTAAATTAATTTTTTTGATTATTTATTTTAATTATTTTGATTTTTAATATTTTTTATTTTTCAAAAAATTATTTTTTATTCTTTAATTATTTCGATTTTTTATTTTTATTTTTATTATTTCGAAGAAATTATTTTTTATTTTTAATCATTTTATTTTAAATTAATTTATTTGATTATTTATTTTTATTATTTCAATTTTTAATCTTTCTTATTTTTTAAAAAAATTATATTTATTTTAATTATTTTATTCCTTAATTATTTTTATTTTTAATTACTTTCAAGAAAGTGTTCCCAATTGTTTCCAAAAAATGTTCCAAATGTGTTTCTAAAAAGTGTTCCGAGAACACAGAAGCAAGTTTTTTTTTCTCATTTCTACTCCAAAAGTGTTTTTGTTTCTCAAAAGTGTTCTCGGAACACTTTTGGATCACTTTTTTACCATACGCGTTTCTGTTCACAAAGTATTTTCGGAACACTTTGGGAACAGAAACACTTTTTTTGGAGCGTTACCATACTCACCCGTATCAACGTCTACTTTCTAATCATGTGTTCAGATTTCACATTTAACAAACGAGTCAATCACAAAAAGGCATGAACAGTACCGACGTAAACATGAACCATTTACGAAATGGGAAAAAAAATTAATCGATGAAAAACGTGATCAGGAAAACAAGTTGAAATGGCTCTGATACCAATGAAGGAAACGAATTCCTAATAGAAACAACAAACGTGCGGAAAAACATGTCCAAGGATCACTAACTTGTATCACCGATCGGAGCACGATCACACGAAGGAACATACCTGTTTTCCACAGATTAAGAGCCTCCAACGATGGCCTTGCGAGAATCGATTGTCCAAGTGTTCTCAAGATCAAGAGAGAGTCTGATGTATATTTCTTAGTTTTTGAGAGAAGTTGTGTTATATTTTTTTGAAATTGACGTGAGTTTTTTTCTCACGTTCAAAAAAGTAACTGCCTTGGCAAAACTTCCACAATTTGGTTTGTGATTGCCGCATGTGCGGCACACAATAACACTATGTTCCAACAGTGACCAATTCGTTGATCTCTTGTTGTGATAACACTTACATACCACAACAAGCAAATATGAGATACACATGAAAATGTAAAGGATTAGACAAAAGCTTTGTGTAAAGAAAGAAGGATAGGAGACAGAAGCTGCAAAGGCAAAAGCTAGAGATGCGCCCTATGAACAGAGGAAAATTCTTTAGGGAAGAATATCTAGCACCTGGGCAAATTGCACTTGGTGACCAAATATGTCAATAGTAACTGCAGAAGTGTAAGGAGAATTCATCCTTAACCGGATTTCGACAGTCTGAGTAATGATTGAGCATCACCCTTCGCTCTAGGGCTATGTCATCTTAAGGTGCTACTAAATGGAAAGATCTTAATAGAGGGCTCGTGGACATGGTCAAGCAAGAAGCGGTAGAAAAGGGAAGAGAATTAGAGAAATCTAGCACATTGGTCCCAAGTTCTATGGGTTCATGAGTAAGGTAGTCATTTATCAATCAAAACAGATTTCTTGATAAACTTCACAACATCACATCTCATTTGGTTAGGATGATCTCAAAGAATGACCGAGTCTACAACGACGATAGAAACATACAAATACAAATGATTCATCTTAATGATTGTTATTTTGAAATAAGAGAGAAATTCTACGTACATAAATTTCAAATTAATAATCAATGGGTTAAGTTTCGGGTTTAGCATGAGAGGACATTCAAAAGCCAGTTAATCATATCACCCTTTATAACTTCCCCCACATTTCAAAGGCCTCCAACTCCATGTATATTTCTCAACCCGATATCCACGCATCTACTTCGACCCCCAACCCCATTCCCTACCAAAATAAAATGGAAAAGTACCAAAAAAATCATAAACATATGCCATGTAAGCGCCTACGTGACATAGTCGGCATCCACATTGGTGAGTTCTCATCAAAATTGAATGGACAGACTGAATTTATATCAATGAAAAAAAGTTTAGCACTAAATTGATCCAATTCAAAGGTTTAGGGCTAAATTGGTACCAATGTTATAAGTTTAGAACTTTCTAATACTTTTCTCAAAATAAAACACCCCTGCCTTCTTAGTGGAACGTGAGTTTGTAGACACTTCCAAACTCATACAGAAACTCCAAACTTCTGAGAGTTAGAAATGCACGAGCACTGTTTCCAGAGCATGTGGAAAATTTATGTTGGCAACAATATAGAGCATTGGAAACAATATGCCTCAAATGAACATTAACATCGTTTTACACTAGGAATATACAAACGACAAAGCCAGAGTCCAAAGGAATTGTTCATCGGAACAGTTCGAATCTCATTAATTTCCCCATTGGAAAATTTGCTTGCTCATGAATTATCTCTATGTTTCCTCTGTTCTACGTGGTTTGGAAGGACAAATCTAGGCAAAGGTATCGATCAAGCGTTCATGTCAGATTTGGGGCAAATTTGAGATTTATGTAAAGAGATGGATAGATTGGGAGATTGATGGCTTTTAGTGAGTTATTTCAAATTTTCAGATATGAGATCGATTTGGGTTCCTGAGGGATTTGAGCAAGAGATTGACGGATTTGGAGCTTAGAATGAAGCTCAACCGAGCATGCCTTTTCTGAAAACTTAAGGCCTTTTTTTTTTTTAATTTGAACTTCGAGGTTCACATCAGCGCTGTTCATGCCACGTAGAAATACCGGCGTTGATTGGCTATACACATAAGCATTTTCCGTGCTAAATTGATCGGATTGACTAAATGGGTCATTCGTTAAAAAGTTTAGGATGGAATTATCATATTAAAAAGTTAAGAACTAAATTAGTTGCCGTATAAAAGGTATAGGAGTTTTTGGACCATGTGCCCCATATTTACTTATCAACTACCTTTTAGTGTAAGCATGTTAGTTAGAAATAGAACCAAGGACAAGAAAATTTCTCCCAATCTCACATTCACTAACTAGACAAATAAGCAAAAGGTTTATTCTAATGTTGGAAAATATGTAGTTAAAAGAGCATAAAAAAAAGATTAAGTATATAAGGTGTGCAAGCATTGTCCTTAAGGATAATTTCGTCCCTTGAAATGTGGAACTTAACGCGATAGGCTCTAGCAGCTAGCAATTGTCCTCACAAGATATAATAAATATTTCTCTTTACACCACATAAAATAAATAGAAGAAAATAAGAACAACAAATTCATATGTAAAACTCAACTAATAAATGAAAGAAAAGAGAGTTTCTTATTTTTGGTATGTTGCTATTGTGATTTGTAGATTATATCTATAGGCAAATAAAAGAGAGGTACAATTTGATTGTGGTCATACTTTCCATTCTTTGGATATTTTAAAGTAGTTGAGATGTTCAACAATCCCCCACATATTTTAAGGTTTTGAAAAGTAAGGAAAAATAATGCTTGGCTCAACTCAATTGCATGTAATGGGGAAAAGAACATTTTTAGTGCCAAAAATTGTGTACGAAGATTATTTTGGTACCAAAAGTTTCAATCGGATTGTTAAAACAGTTGAGACGTCTCTATCGAGCTTCAAAATCCTCTTGACATGGCCGGCTAAGACATCAGGCTTGATCATTGAAATCATTTCTTATTCAGCCAAGAGCCAGAGAACAACTTTTATGGCTTTATCCTTAAATTTGTTGAAAATTAAGAACAAAATATCTGAGTTGTGCAAGTACTGTCTTGTAATATAATTTTGCTCCTTGGAATATGAAACTCAGTGCAACAAGCTATAGCAGCTATGCTTTCATGATACAATACATCTTCTTATTTACTCCACGCAAAATAAATAGAGAGAACATGAACAACAACATTATATGTAAAACCAAGCTAATAAATGGAAATGCAAAAGAGAATTTCTTTTTTTTTTATGTTTTTATTGTGATTTGGAGATCCTCTTTATACGCAAATAAATGAGAGGGTTAATAAGCAAATAAATCATATCAAAAGCTACAAAACCGTAGACAAATTGATTGCCGTCATATTTTCCATTTACACCGTTAAAAAAATTCCATTAACACCATTAAAAAATGATTTTGGATATTTCAAAACTGTTGAAATATGCAACATCTAATACATAGAAAAACAATAGATATTTGTACTCAAGTGAGAAACTTCGTAGTTGTATTTAAACAAGCTCTATAAGATAAATTTATAGGTATGAATATCGAACATTTGTCTGTAAGATCGACACGTCAATATGTGACCGTAAAAGTGAAAAACGAGGATGCCAGGCTCTTCTTACTATATTTGGTCATACATGGGTAAAACAAAATGACTTGTGTTTGCCTCCTCCTACGGGGCTAGAACTAGAGAAATGGATTCCGACAGATTAATTTGTTGATTCTCTGTTTCAACTTCGTGATCTTGAAATCAATTTCTTCTTGTAAATTCCTCATGGATCACTTTTAGCTAGCAGCATTCAGAGAGAGAGAGAGAGAGAGAGAGAGAGAGAGAGAGAGAGAGAGAGAGAGAGAGAGCTCTGAATTAGATATAGAGGTCTTAATTATGCGCCTACCATTGTCGACTTCCACATGATTGGAGATTGGAAAACCTATTTGGTAACATACTCCAATCAACCATTGTGTAAAAGCCAACTCATAGATAATGTAAGAAGTGACAAACTCAATCTCAAATACGGGCTTGAAGGGATAAATTTAGTCTCAAGATCACTGACTAGCCATATCTGTGATGACCCGTACCGCGATTTCCGTTTAATTTTAGATTTTTGATATAATTAAGGCAAGCGGAAGACAAGCTCATTTTTAACATAAAGTCTTCATTATTTAAAATCAACTTGCACTGGACTCGTTCACATTATATCGTCACAGACCAGCATACTCCAGCAGACAGTTAAACAGATAACGACAAACAAACACTGAACAAATGATCAGAGACAGACAATGACGACCCCAACCATAGTCTAGTCCTCCACCACACCCAAATCGCTCTCCTCCTCGGCTCCACCAACTCCATTGCCATTTCACTCCTCGCCGTCACCACCACCAATGCCTCTGTCATTGATTATGCGTAAGGGACTCAACACTCGATCGCCTTCCTTAACATACCAGGCGATAAATCTGACCGGGACAAAGATCATCCGTCCTACATTAATCCATTTCACCGAGGTCTGCTTCACGAAAATCGAATTGGATCAGCGAAAAACGACATTTTCGGTCCAAGACTCAAAATGATGAGGCACTCCACAACGGTAGTTCGGCAGAAGATCCATAGCTAGTAGTCTGAAAATTCAACAAAAATGAGCTATCGCATGGCAAATAAAACATCTAAATAGTACAAAATATGATTCAAGTATCACTAGGCCTTTTTAGGAAACCATATCAAAATAGACGCTATTAGCAATTAACTTAGGATTCTTTCAATTTATCCAAAAAGTTTTTATTTATTGATATTATAACCACGACTTTCAGGGCGCGAACCCTAGTCATCTACGGACCTCTTTCACTCCCATAGCACCACACCGGATGAATATACTATGCACTCACAGCAACTAATTCGTCTTCCCACTTTATTTCGATTCACATTTCACAATCTCACTTGCCAAGATCCCATGGATTCCTCCTCAGCATCCACACATGGCACTACCAAGATTTTTACACTTAGGCATCTCCACTCCAAAGGATTCCCTAATCACACAGCAAGGGCTTGCCTTATTCACAAAGGGGTATCCCAAACACCTTGGGCTCCAAGGGCATTCCAACAGGTGAGAAAGTTTTCAAGTCTTTTAAATCTCCTCATGCACACACATTTTTATGTGTCATGTCATGTGATCATGCCACACACAATTCAAATCAAGTATCACTATTCAATAATCAGTAGGGTATTTCACATAAGATTATGGTACAATGTGTTCATCAGCTTCAATTCGGTCCAATCTTAATAACATGGCATATTTGCACCTTATTGTTGGTCTTGATTAAAATACCAATTAATTTCGTAAAATTATCAAATTTCACATAATGATTATCCACTCAGTGGTGATCAATTTTCGTTTTAGGCTTTTGAGCATTAAACCCAATAATTAGAGAGTTTTACCCAAATTTCGTGAGTTGCTCATCTAGGGACAGTTTTACACTGTTTGAAATTTCCACTTTTACTCTAGTACATTAACTCAAAAAATTACCAAAATTTAATATGTGATAGTTCAGATCCATATCTACAAATTTTGTAACTAGAGCCAAGTTTATATCTTTTTTTATAAGTCGGAGTAATTTATGGTAGTAACATCAAAATTCAGACCCAGAAACAGAATATAGCCGACTAAAGAAGTAGTCCTAACCCCAACTTAAAATGTTCAAAAAATTTTCAAATAAATATATGTTTTATTTTAAGATATCAGATTAAACTTTTATTCTCGAAGGCCGTAAGTGTACACAGAAAGAGATACAAAATTAGTTAATGTTAAAGGCCAGATCAGACACAAATGGCACATGCAGACCCACGAAAGTATAAAATGAAAAGGACCGATCATTTTGTTCCAAAATTCTTCATTTAATATATTTCATAGTTTAGATTGTTAGAAGTGACCTTTATGTTTTGACTTCAGTTGTTTGACGTTTACAAGGAGTGGAACAAAAATAATGAAAATAAGAGCTCATAGTAGTTTCAGATCAATTAAATATTAGATCCATGCTGAAGTAAGGCTTTTAGGCCAACCAAATGAACTCCAAAAATTCCCAAAATTTTCTATTATATATTTTAGGATGTTAGTATCATTTTTCATGTTTTCACCTCGGACATTCAAGGCACAAAAAAAGGCGATATGAAAATAGTAAGAAGGGAAGGTCAGAAATTTTGGCCGACTAGATGGACTCCAAAAATTCCCAAAAAATTATATGACATATTTTAGGATGTTGGCTTGATCTTTTATATTTTGATCTTGGGCATTTAGACTCCACAAAAGAAGGTAAAAAAATAATAAGGGCTAGAGGTTAGTTTAGGCTCAATTCCAGGACAGTTTTTAAAAATCAACTTACAAGGCTATTTCTCTTCCACATTGTCATTAAATCAGACACATGCAACACTATTATCATAACATACCCCAAATAAATCAATGACTAGCAATATTAAACCATATAAGAGTAACAGGAAGATGTAAGACTTGCCTAAATCTTCAAGAAGCCTCAAGAACAAGCCTTTCTCCCAGCACTTCTTGAGAGTATCTCTGAGCAAGGTAAAAAATTTGAGTTTTCCAGAGTGAGAGTTGGGTGAATTTCGGCCCTGAAGAAAGAAGGAAGGGGAGGGGGGGTGTGGCGCGGTGGATTCGGATTCCCTAACATAGTGGATCTATGTTAGGGGTGACATAGTAGATCTGAGCCGTCCGATTCGAAAATAGACGGCCTACATTAATCAATTCAAAATTTTAAACTTCCCGCCAAAATTTTTTCCCTCTCTTACAAAGATGATGTGGATCAATTTGGGTCGTCCATTTTAAATTGGACGGCCCGGATTAAATAATGTCACCCTTAACATTATGTTAGGGGATCCAAATCCTGGCGCGGTAAGTGAGAGGAAAAAAAAAAGGAAATCATGGTAGATTAAAAGTCTCATTTTGTCATAAGACCTCTCATTGTATCAAATGAGAGATGAGAATAGTGAATTTGCTGATTTAATGAATTTCATCTAAATAAAATTTTGGCACAAATTTTCATAAATGGCCGGCCATATATAAGGGGTGAAATGTCCATTTTGCGTCCATTATCTTGATTATGTACATTATGTACATTAAACATGAAATTAGACTATAATTTTCCCTATAATCACTTGGCCGCAAATTTAATCTCTCTTCATTTTTAAGTTTTCTTTAACTGATGCGATTGGTCTCGTTTGACTAGAAAATTTCTTCAAAACCCACCCTTAACACTTGTTGCTTACCCAATAAGATTTTTCACTAACATGGGCATATTGTAAAAAAAATAAGTGCATAACAAAAGAGATGACGATAAATTCTTTGCCATTTTCTTATTGGGGAGAAGGGTTTTGTAGCCAAACAGAAGGAATTCCCCATAGAATTTGCATAAGGATAATGATAATCCAACCAGATAAGAACATGTGTGCCACGACAGACAGCCTCAATGGCGTTCCCCGGTGTACTCCGGTGTCGGACACAACACAGACAGATTCAATGGCGCTCTCCGTGTTGGCCATGACACAGAAAGCTTCAATGGCGTTCTCCGTGTTGGCCATGACACAGACAGCTTCAATGGCGTTCTCCGTGTTGGCCATGAAAAAGACAGCTTCAATGGCGTTCTCCTTTTAATGAATGGATGAACCAACACTCCATGCACAACCCTCTCCCCTCTCTCTCTCTCTCTCTCTCTCTCTCTCTCTCTCTCTCTCTCTCTCTCTCTCTCGCTCTCTCTCTCTCTCTCTCTCTCTCTCTCTCTCGCTCTCTCTCTCTCTCGCTTGCTTCTCTTCTTTCCCAGATTGTGGCCAGAACAAGACAACAACAGGAACATCAGTTCCGGCCCCGACACATGAAACTTCCCAAGCGAAACCTTAACGAGAATCGATAAACACCCGCACACCCAGAGAGCGCCAAACATGGCGAGGAGGGTGGACAACAAATGGGTGTCGACCATCGCGAGCATATGGATCCAGGCCAGCTGCGGTGCAACCTACACCTTCGGCATCTACTCCCCCATCCTCAAGTCCTCCCAGTCCTACTCCCAATCCACCCTCGACACCGTCTCCGTCTTCAAGGACATCGGCGCTAACGTCGGCGTCATCTCAGGCCTCCTCTACTCCGCCGTCACCGAGAAGCGTGGCCGCTCCAGGCAGTCAGTGCTCTCTCCCGGGCCGTGGCTCGTCCTTCTAGCCGGGGCTGTGCAGTTCTTCACTGGGTACTTCTTGATGTGGGCCTCTGTCGTCGGAGTGATAAACAGGCCGCCGGTCGCGGTGATATGCCTGTTCATGGGGGTGGCAGCTCACGCGCAGACTTTCTTTAACACCACCAATGTGGTCGGTGGCGTGCACAACTTCTCCGATTACAGTGGGACAATTGTCGGCATCATGAAGGTATGTGTCTACGAAATTGTTGTGGGATGTTTTCAGAATTTCAAATTTTAGCTGGTGTTATTTGGAGAGAGCGTGTGTTCAAATCAGCCTTAAGAATTTTTCCATGTTGCCCACTGATTGGTCTTCTTTAAGTGCTAGTTAGAATCCATAAACATCGACCTGCTTACTGAATCAAGGTGGTGTAATTAGTCCATATGTATATTGGAGTGCCTCCCCGCGACATTGTAAGGATTGTTCCCGTGATATCTTGGTGAATCTGGGAAAGCATGTTTGAAGCTCCACGCATGTTCTTGGCAATGACATGTTTCATTCTGTCACCTCGACAAACATTTCAAGATGAAGACAGGGTCCTGAATTGAAGTTTTAAGTAGAGGAATTTGAAATCCTATTTATAAATTGATTTAGTTGTCGCAGTTGATGTGTTCTTGCAAGTGAAAATTGTCAATCTCTGTGCAAATTGTAGTGTGCTTATCATGAGGGAAGCCATATTAGGGGAGAAACTGCTGCAGAAATGAATTATAGCAGTGATTGAAAAGACTTGCTGTTTGATCCACTTAAGAATTGATCTCAAAAATGAAACTTGGGGAAGGTAGGGAAAATGCTTTAGGGTCAATCTGATTACTAGTTCAATAGCAGGATTTCCTGTGCGAGTCTGCATAGTTTGTGCATAAAAATATGTTCTCGAGTGCTAATCTTTCTTGTTCTGGTGCAGGGATTTCTTGGTCTAAGTGGAGCTATACTAATCCAAGTGTACTACACAACGCTCAAGGACCAGCCGAGTGCCTTCATTCTGATGCTAGCAATTTTTCCGCCATCCGTCACGCTCGTGCTTATGCTTTTGGTACGAATCTACGACACAAATGCGGTGGGAGACAAGAAGCATTTGACTAGCTTCTCTGCAGTGGCTTTGATCATTGCCGGTTATCTCATGATCTTAATAATACTGGAGAACATACTTACCATCCCGTCATGGTCACGCATCCTAACGCTCATAGTTCTGTTAGTTCTGCTTGTTTGGCCTCTCAAAACGGCAATTGTGGCAATGAGGGAGGAAAAAGAAGGATCGTCAGAGCTGTCATCTTCCGAGCAGCGTCCATCGTTGGAGGATCCGCCGCAAGTAGCGCCTGAGAAAGTTCCAGAAGACATGAATCTTCTCCAGGCAGTGCGTACTGGGGACTTCTGGCTGTTGTTCATAGCCATGGTGTGCGGGCTCGGGTCTGGATTAGCCACCATAAACAACATCAGCCAAATCGGAGAATCCCTCGGATACACCCCCGTTGAGATCAGCACTTTGGTCTCTCTATTGAGCATATGGAACTTTCTAGGCCGCTCCGTAGCCGGATATGGTTCCGACGTCTTGCTTTACAAGAGAGGTTACACGAGGCCGTTCTTGATGGCTTTTACCTTGCTCATGATGACGGCTGGTTATATAATCATTGCTTCCGGCTTCTCTAGAAATCTTTACGTGGGCTCAGTCCTCGTGGGCTTCTCCTTCGGTTCCCTGTGGTCGCTGATGCCCACGATCACTTCGGAGCTATTCGGCGTCAGACACATGGGCACCATCTTCAACACCATAGCCATAGGTAGCCCCGTCGGATCGTACATCCTGTCGGTGAGGGTGATCGGGTATATCTACGACGAGGAAGCGACGGGGGAGGATAACACCTGTTACGGCACTCGTTGCTTCATGCTGTCATTCTTCATACTGGCGTCCGTGGCCTTCTTCGGTTTCCTCGTCGATCTGGTGTTGTTCTTCCGCACGAGGAGTTCCTACAAGCTGATTCTTCACAGAAGATCGCAGCATGTGCAGCTCACAGCAGCTGATGATTGAAAGCTCGATTTGGATTGTTTCTTCTATTTCATGCCACTCCCTTGTGGTATTTTCATTCCGGACCAAGTAAAAGTATGTGCGCTACAGCATACCCTTATCTGTTTCTCGTTCTTAGTGGGTGAGAGAGAGTTCTGATCTTTGCTTTCTACCTCGGCAGAATGATCAGATCTCTCGTAAGAGTAGAGTGTTTATCTAATTTTAAGCAGATGAATGTAAGATGCATAATATATTGGTTGGAGTTCTGCCAAGTTCAAGTCTTTCGAGCGGATCATGAATAGATCCAGTCCAAATCGAGCTTTCAAAATGACGAAGCATTGGTACAGACATGTGCCATGTTACTTGGTTTTACGTTTCTTTGTCGGGTTGGAAATCATAGCTCTCTGCTCTGCGTGTGGAGGTGGAAACTAGCCAGGTAGGACCGAGGCCACGTTACGGGCCCAGGTGTCTCATACCGGCCACGATCGTCATCAACATCCCGCGAAGACGACGAGACAACATCAATCATCGCCCAGAGTCCAATCACACCCGACAACCCCTTATGACATCGCCAAACCTCGAGAAGACGGCGGCGACGACCACCCCCGCCACCACCAAAACCCGAGAAAGATGGAGACCCGCCAACGGCACGAGAAGCAGAAGCTGACCAACAAATGGGCGTCGACAGTGGCGAACATCCTGATCCAGAGCACCAGCGGGTCCCTTTACACCTTCTCCGTCTTCTCCCCCGCCCTCAAGTCCACCCAGCGCTACTCTCAGTTCCCCCCTCGACACCATCTCCGTCTTTAAGGACTTCGGCGCTAGCTGCACCGTCCTCTCTGGCCTCCTCTACTCAAACGCCAACGATCCCTGCCACCGTGGCGGGCCGTGGGTGCTCCACCTCGCCGGGGCGGCCCAGAACCTGCTGCGCTACTCCTTGACGTGGGCATCCGCCGCCGGGATCTTGCGCCGGTCTCTCGTGGTGGCAGTGTGCCTGTTCATGCTGGTTGCCGCGCATGAGCAGAGCTTCTTCAACACCGCCAATGTCGTCCCGGCATTCCGGAACTTCCCCGATTATAGCGGCGCTGCTGTTGGGATCATGAAGGTGATTCATTGAGCGTGAACATTTTGACTCTGTGGGTTGGGCGTCGTTGTTTTAATTTACTCTCTCTTCACTTGTTTGATTGAAAATCTTATCTTGACTAATGTTCAAAGTTTGCTCTTTGGTTATGATTAATGATATACGAGAATTTCGATTTTTGATGTTTTTCCTGGGATGTCATCCCATAAATTGCATCATGTCGTCAGCTGAACCAATTATGCAGAGACGAGCACGTGACTGCACGCATTTGTTTTTTTTTTCTTTTCCATAAGTGGATATGGAGCCATTGAGGCAACTGAGTCATCATGCACAAATAAAGTGGGGTTGGAAAAACAGTTAAGTGATCCAATTAATTATGGCACGCGGGAAACTTGATTTGACTCAAAGTCAATGACAATGTCTTCGTTCTTTATTCTAGACGGGGAGTCTGGAAGGGGTGGCAGGAGATCATCATCTCTTATGCAAACGAGGGAACAGGTGAATCGGGTTCTGATATAGATGATGAATAGTTTAGATCATGAGGAACAAAGGTGAGTCACGGCGTGTAAGAACAAAGCTATCAGAACGAGTACATTTATCCTTTTCCCCTTTTATGAATATGTGCAGTTACCTAGACCCCTGCTTGCATTTCCAACGTATTTGTATGTACAATACAACCTCAAGTCCTACATTACGCAAATCCTCCTCTTGGGAGAGCAAATTACTTGATTCCGTCACCTCGTCGAGCAGAAATGTCTTCGAGAGACAAATGTAGTTTTGAGTGAAGCAGATATCATCCACACAAATAACTTGAGGAAGAACAAACCATCACTATGAAGTTGAACAAATGTAGAAAAATGAACAAAGTTTCTCGCAATGCTGGGAACTTTTAAGACATTTGCGTCTGTCGCGACCCTAAAATTTTTTCGATCGGGTTAACGGATTATTAGGTTTATTAGATGAATTAACTTAATACGGACCCTCTCAAGTCCTACTGAATAGTAACTTTGGTTTTTGTTCAAATGGTTTTAAAATTTGGAGTCGCCACTAATTATTTTTAGTAGGTTGATTAGATATCTAAGTAAATTAGCAGGAGAACTAAATTACTTCTACGAACCAGAGATTATGAGTTCAGGGACTTGGTTACACTAGTTAATTAAAACAATACACTTTCGGTACCTTAATTTCATGGATATCCTAATTTGGCAACTCAGGCTTGGTTTATTCCTAAGACTTTAGTGAGGTGTTCTCTTTTTGTATTTTCACTTTTTAGATAGGATGCATGGGTGGTATTTTTTTTTTATTTTCAAAGTGTTAAAAATTCCCTAAAACCGAAAGAGCAAGTGTGTTAACGACTTCTATGCAGTTTTACGGTCTTCTCACTTTGGGGTCTGGTGATTCAAAAATTAAACGGCAAGAAGTCAATGACAGTAAATGAAGACCTTCAATGGATGGCCCAGCCTTGGCTTGGCTCTCTCCTTTGAGGTTTAACGGTGCAGGAATTAAATTGTGGAAATTTAAATAACGGTAAGTAAAAACCTCCAATGGGAGGCCTAGCATTGACTTGGCTCTTCCCTTTGGGGTTTGATGGTGCAGGAATTTAAATTGCAGTAAGTAAAAACCTCTAATAGGCGGCCTAGCATTGGCTTGGCTCTTCCCTTTGGGGTTTGATGGTGCAGGAATTTAAATTACAGGAAATAAACGACCTCTAGTGGATGCGCTTTGCCTCTCCATTTTGGGGTTTTAATTCTTTAAAATAAAATACAACAAATTGTTTCAACAATTTGAACTAAAATCCGTTGATGGGTCGGCTGCAAATTTGATGGGCACCTTGGAATTCATTTGGGCTCACTTTGCACCTTCATGGAATTTATCGTTGATATGGAGTTGTCCCTTTTTTTTTTACCTACCATAAAATATGAAAAAAAAAGGAGATGGAAAAAATGTATACAATTTGTGCTAATTTGAGACTAAAACCACAAATAAATGAATAAATAAAAACACTTAACTCGAATTTGTTTGTTCGTTGACAAGGATGAACTCTTGATTTATATTGATCGATGAAGGAATTGATGATGATAACTCCTAATTTTAAATTCCCACCATCTTCAAAATTTTCTCTCTTTTTGGTATTTTCTTTATCTTCAATTTTTCCTCAATCTCCCAAAACCCTCTCAAACATCCAAAAATTTTCCCCCCCAAAAATTCCCCTCTCAAGCTCACTTCTTTCTCCTTTTATAACCCACTCATCTATCTCCCATTCTAATTTTTTCACTAATTTTTCTTCATTTTCATCTTCCCTTCTCCATTTCTTTCTCACATTCTAATCTCTCCACTAACTCTTCTTCATCTTCATCTTCCATTCTCCATATTTATCTCCCATTTTAATTTCTCCACTAACTGTTCTTCACCTCCATCTTCCATTCTCTATTCTTATCTTCTTTTCTCTATCTATTCTTCTCCATCTCCTCTTCTCCATCTTCCCTTCTCTATTCTTATCTTATTTTCTCCATCCATTCTTCTCCATCTCCTTTTCTCCATCTTCTATTCTCTATTCTAATTTCTCCACTAACTCTTCTTTTTATTATTTGTAAAATAATCCCTCAAGAGTTAGGTATTTACACTCTAGTCCCTAAGATTTTAAGTATTTGCAATTCAGTCCCTGAAAAAAAATATTTCTTTAAGTCCAAATCTCCTTACAATTTTCGGCACACCTCCCCTATACTTAATCACATGTCAAATCTAACTTCATTTCTTACTGCTGAAAATAATACAAAATTCAATTAAAGCCCTTTTGTAAAATTGAGTCATTCTGAGTATAATTGGGCCAAGATGAAAATTTGAAATATTAGAGAATAATATCACAACTCCTAAAAGTGAAAAATGAAAATAAATTGACTCAAATTGATTTTTTTTTCCCGATTCGAGATTATGATCGTGAAGAAATACACGACCTCGAATTGGATTTCTTTTAAATTTGCGATGACCAACATGAAAAGGGATTTAAAAGAAAAATATTGACTATTTTTATGTTTTTTTTGTGGCCTCAAATACTATTAAATATTTTCCTAATATCTAAAAGATATATATAAAATACAAAAACATGAAAATTTATTTTTTGTTCAAAAATAGTCGCCTAAGCTTGGTTAAGGCCTCCAAAGTTAATTTTGCAATTTTCTCATTTTTTCTTGATTTTGTTTTATGAATTTTCGAAAATAAAAATGCCGAAAAATACTGAAAATATGAAAAATCATTTTTTGGTCAAAATCAGTTCCCTGGGCTTGGCCAAGGTCCCCAAAGTTGATTTTTTAATTTTATGAATTTTTATTAATTTTCTATTAATTTTCAAAAAAGAAAAGATGATTAAAAATCAGGTGTCAACAGCGTCCACCGAGATACTATTCCTTACCAGCATTAGATAAGAACATCTAGGAAAATGACCATTATATCTTTATGATCATCGGCCATGATCCTTCTTCTTTTTTCCATTTTAGTTTTTAGGAAAATCTTCATCTTAAAAAGCATTGAGATCATTAGCCAAGCATTTTGCAGGAGTCATGATAGAACTTTATCAACTTCAAATGATATAAGCTCAAAGATATGAAGTTCCGAGTTGCTTTGTATGTTGGTTCGGTTTTGGTGGGCATGTGCTACGGCTCACAGTGGTCGCTGATGCCAACAATCACATCGGAGATATTCAGCGTGGATCATATGGGCACCATATTCAATACCATCGCAATGGCAAACCCTATTGGATCGTACATCTTCTCCATTAAGAGTGATTGGGTATATCTACGATAGAGAAGCATCAGGGAAAGGGCATAATGTAAAGGAACAAAATGCTTCATGTTGTCTTTCTTCATTATGGCGGGCGCTACACTTTTGGGTTCTCTTGCCGCGTTGCTATCGTCCTTCACGACAAGATACTTCTACAGTTGGGTTATACTTCGAGGAATACAGCATTCCTCAAGATTGCAAAGTAGCAAGTTTATTGATGGGGTAGATTTCCTCCTGAAGGAATTTGCTCTAGCTTGATTGTGGCTGGTCTTGAAGGTGAGAGAGGCACAATTTGCGGGATTAGTGATAATAGTAACTTTCTATCTTTCTCATGGAAGTTAAATTCTAGGTTCTTCAACTGCATCAATTCGCAAAATTGACGAGATCCATGAATGTATTCAAATAGAGAACTAGAGAAGCTGATTCAAGCAATGAGATAAGAAGAGTCTGGTTGATCAGCCTAGTGAAAATTGCTCAGCCTAAGGGCCTTGATGGTTGTCTTGAGTCCATCACACAGATAATCGCGGCACACCTTAGATGTCGGTGCACTTTTTCAAGGGAATTGGAGTGGCAATGTTAGCCTAGCAATGGAGTCTAACTTAGCACATGACGAGTTTGGTTAGCGTGTGTATGGGCCGAGAATTTTAGCTTATAGCATGTTATGTAGGTCTACCAGGCAGTCTAAACTTTCATTATGGCCCTGTTTCCTTTGTCATCTTTAGTGATCATAATAATGGTAATCTGCCTTTAGCTTTTTGGGTTTGGTTAGATGTTGTATAGAAACTATTCTCTAGCTAGTTTTGCTTGGTGTCTGTCATTTGTAGCTCTAGTTTTCAATTTTGACTGGTCAAAAACCTGTTTGAAGTAATTGAATTCTCTTTCCAAGTGGAGCCATCTTCTTCCATTTTCACTAAATAATAAGATGGGGCCAAGTTCATAATGCCATTAAAGTGTTTCTAGTAAGTAGCATAAGCTTTCTTTAATAAAAAAAAAACATAGACAAAAGGAAAAACGATGAATTCTATCTTTGAACCTCCTAATTATGTCACCAACTTACTTTTTCAAGAACATAGAAAAAAAGTCATCACATTAATTACTGCACAACACCACAAATGATGAAAAAATATTAGATAGGTAAGGGCTAACGTGTCTCGGCTAATCAGGAGAGAACATGTGTCCTCTCCTGTCCTCTCCATACCCTCTCTCCCCTTGTTCATTTATTTCTCTCTTCTGCCTTCTATCTTTATCTCTCTCCTCTATGAGAAGACATGTGGGCTTGGGTACACAAACACATCATGTTGCTCATAGCCCACCTAATATTTTCTCACAAATGACCATGGCTTTTTGCCGCTAAATAATCAGTATTACCAAAAAGACGATGCTGCAAATGTGGGAGCTCGTTCCCGATCAGTCTTTGGTCCAAATAGCCTCTTTCTCGGCAGCCTCATCTCTTGATTTAGCAGATCCTTTCACACCTTCCTTGGCATCCTCTTTTCTAGATTCTCTAGTTCTCTTCATAACATCGGCAGCCGCTTCCTTTGCTTCCTCGAGGGCCTGAATCAACTTGGCAAGACATTTCTCGACATCATCATTTGCGGATTGGAGCATGAGCTTCTTTGCAACATCAACAGGAGTGACGTTTACTTCACTCATCAAGTAGCAGACTATATCGAACATCGGATGTGTTTTGAGACTGAGGTGATTCTTGCCCAGCACTTTGAACCCCCTCGAAGTAGTAATACGAAAGCTCGATGCGCTTGTCCATTGTGACATTCCGAATTTTCGACCCATTTTCGAAATTTGTAAATAGAATGGATGTGATTTAATGCACTCTAGTTTAAATCTCGCTCGGGATTGGCCATCCTGCTATGACTAACCAAAGGAGAAAGGCTTCCTGGGATACTAAAGTACATGGACCGAACTGACGGTCGATACGCATAACTCCCAAAAACCGCCTGTTAGTATAAGTATTTACTAAAGTTGTTATTGTATGGATAGGGCCACGAAACGAATTTCAATTTTAGACAATTGAACTTCCAGGAGAATCGCAGTGGCGATTTGGACATGATCTGAGGAGTTTTGCAATTAACTGGTTCATTCTAAAATTTTAAAACTAAAATAGAAGTGGAAAAAGGACTTATTTCGCCCCCAGTTCATCTTAGACTTCCTGAATTGTAGCTAGACTGTGTTTGAGAGGATAGAATATTAGATTGGGTTAGCCTCGAAAGTCGTCTCCCGCGCAGTAGGGTTTTATCCGGTATCGATAGCATATATACCTAGAAAAATGTCGCTCTATGTCAAAAAGTTAAATCAATAAGAGGAAAGTCCAATCATTCCCTTTTTAAGACATCAAGTCTCATAATAACTTTTTCTTAATACTTTCTCTCCTTCTAAGATAATTATTACTTTTTGTCTCTTCCATTAATTGCAAAATGATAACTTGTCATCTCCTTCATTAATACTAGTCATCTTATCTTTTTCTTTTATTTTCTTCTTTAATTTTAAATTTTGAGAAGAAAGTTTACACTCTCTCTCTTGATCTTCTTTCTCTTCTCTCCCTCACTCTATCCGAAACTCTCTCCCTCTCAAGCTCCCTTACTGTCGGCTGCTCCTCCTCTTGGCGCCACTGCCTTGATTGTCGGCCATCACCACACACCAGCGACTATCTAAGACCTCATCTAGCCTCTCAGATAACCCTTCCACCAAGCTCTCACCCTCTCTCACCCACTCGTCTCGCTCTTGCTCTCTCTCTCTCTCTCTCTCTCTCTCTCTCTCTCTCTCTCTCTCTCTCTCTCTCTCTCTCTCTCTCTCTCTCTCTCTCTCTCTCTCTCTCGCTCTCTCTCTCAGACATCTTAGGAGCACCACCACCCATGCCAAACCGCTGCCTTGACCATCAACTATCCATATTCCCTCGTGCATCTCGGTTGACCCTCACCTCTCTTGAAACCCTCTCCCTCTCTCTCGGACTTCCTCCCGTCGCCGCGGGTCCTTGCGCACACCCAGAGGAATCATCTCATTCAAGCTTGTTCGGGGTCCAAATCGACCTCCCGTTTTCTCCCACGCATCCGTAAGACCTTGGACTTCGAGAATATCAAGATAGGTTAATCGGTAAGTGGCTAGATTTTTGTGGATCTTAGCTGAACAGAGGCTGGTCATGGGGAGTTGAACTCTACCGTCGCCGTCCGCCGGCTCTCCGGCACCTTTGCACCCCTCACTAATCCTCGTGTCTCATGTTTTAAACTTTGGAATCACTGCCCTTCACCGGAACCACCTTGGACCGCCGAGAACCCTCTCGATCTTCCTCTCTCAACAAGAACCTCTCGGGTTTCCCGTCGCTGCTGAAAAGCTCCCTTGGTGTCTCTCTCCGCTCTAGCTCTCATGGATTGGTGCCGTTCGTGCCGTCTCATCCCTGACACCAAGCTCAATCTTTGGATATGCTCTAACCCATAATCCTAGCTTAGAATGCCGGATATGCTAGGGTTCGTGCTAGGATGAGTTTTGTGGTGATTAGATATATTTTGAAGCGTTGGATGTTGATTTGTGGCTGCTGATCGTGAGGTGTAAGGGATGATTGTGGAGAGTGAATAAGGATATTGAGGTCTCTAGAGATTATAGGCGATTGATTGTACTAAAGACAGGTCCTAGGATGAGTTTCGGGACTTAGAACTCACATATGGACGCCAAATGGCTTTTTGATAGTTGCTGATTTTGTATGTCTGTGGGTTGGTCATAGACCAAAAATGGTGATTTGTTGGATGCTAAAGTTGATTGGGAGTTCCCAAGTGTGTATTGAAAAGTCTAGATAATCCCATGTGGAAGTCGGGTCCCGAAATAAGGACCTTGAGGGAAATAGTCATGTCTATGGACATTGATGGCTCATTGATAGCTGCCCATCGGATATGTTTGTGGACCGATCATAGTGGAAAGGTAATGATATTGTGGATTAAAGAAAGGATTTTTAGTGCTCTATTGCATTTCTAAAAGTCTAGATTTCCTTGAGAGGATATTGGGCCTTGGAGTGGTTGTGTACTTGCTAAATAACTGATGGTGATGCACGATAAGGGTTGGTCTTATGGAATAAATCGTGTATTTATGGACTCTAGAGCAAGTAATGAATGCCAGAGTGCAAGTCTAAAGGTTTAGGGAATCTAAGATGAAAATCAGAGCTTGGAACGCGAGTTTCTGAAACGCCAGTTGTTTGATTGTCATGTTGGATGTGCCTCGACGTAAGATATGTGCTTGAGTAGATATGCTTAAGGGAAATGCATGTTTAGAGGTTTAGGCAAGAAAAGATGAGAACCGACTTTTGAGGAATGAGTTCCAGAGCAAAAGATTACTTTCCTAAATGTCGATGGCTCGAGGCTTATTGATGACCACGAGATATATGTGAGGGTCATAGGATTATGTGAATTTTCTTATGGACTTTGATGCGAGTCATGAGTGCCAGGTTACATGCCTAGAGGTCTAGGCGACTTAGAACGCAATCAGAGTCTTGAAACGTGTGTTTTATGGCGCATTGCATGATTAATATGTTCAATGTGCTTTGATGTGAATATATGTGCCATGGTAATTGTTTACGAAAGAAATGCATGTGGTAGAGTCAACTTGCATGTGTACTCATGGCTTGTGAATGTGTGTTTACATAATGATGCATTGATATTTACGCATTATGGTTGCGACATGAAATGGCATATATTGAGCATTCAACATTGTTGAATTGTTTGGTTATGGCATTGAGGCTGCTGACACCTGATTTTTAATCATCTTTTCTCTTTTAAAATTAATAAAAAATCCATAAAAATTCATAAAATTAAAAAAATCAACTTTGGGGATCTTGGTCAAGCCTAGGGAACCAATTTTGACTAAAAAATATTTTTTCATATTTTCAGTATTTTTCAATATTTTTATTTTTGAAAATTAATAGAAAATCCATAAAATTCATAAAATTAAAAAAAATCAACATTGGAGACCTTGGCCAAGCCTAGGAAATCAATTTTGACCAAAAATTGATTTTTCATATTTTTAGTATTTTCAGTACTTTTATTTTTGAAAATTAATAGAAAATCCATTAAAATTCATAAAATTAAAAAAATCAACGTTGGAGACCTTGGACAAACCTAAAGAACCAATTTTGATCAAAAAATTATCTTTCATATTTTCACTATTTTTCGATATTTTTATTTTCGAAAATTTATAAAATAAAAATAAAAAATGAGAAAATTGCAAATCAACTTTGGAAGCCTTGGCCAAGCTTAGGCAACCATTTTTGAATGAAAGATAATTTTTTGTATTTTTTGTATTATATATATTTTAGAAACTAGGAAAATATTTAATAAATAATAGCATTTAGGGTCTAAAAAATTTAATTTGAGTCAATTTATTTTCATTTTTCACTTTTAGGAGTTGTGACATTATTCTCTAATTTTTCAAATCTTCATCTTGGCCCAATTATACCTAGAAATACTTAATTTTGTAAAATGGCTTTAATTAAATTTTGCATTATTTTCAGTACGAGAAATGAGCTTAAATTTGATATGCAATGAATTTCAACTAAGCATAGGAGAGGTATGTCGAAAATTATGAGATGATTTAGACTTTAAGAAATATTTCTTCAAGGACTGAGTTGCAAATACTTAAAATGTCAGGGACTAAAATGCAAATACCTAACATTTGATGGATTATTTCACAAATAATAAAAAGAAGAGTTGGTGGAGAAATTAGAATAGAGAAGGGAAGATGGATAAGAGGAGATGAAGAAAATAAAATGATAATAAAGAAGAAAAGATGGGATGAAGAAGAGTTAGTGGAAAAATTAGAATGAGAAATGGATGAGTATGCTATAAAAAGAGGAAGAAGTGAGCTTGGGAGGGGGGCATTTTTTGGAGAGAAAATTTTGGATGTTTGAGAGGGTTTTGGGAAATTGAAGAAGAATTTGAGAAAAAGAAAATAACAAAAAGAGAGAGAGAATTTTGAAGATGATGGGAGTTTAAAACTATGGGTTATCATCACAAATTCCTTCATTGATCAACATAAATCAAGAGTTCATCCTTATCAACGAGTAAGCAAATTCGAGCTAAGTGTTTTTATTTATTCATTTATTTGTGGTTTTAGTCGCAAATTTGCACAAATTGTCTACACTGCCCCCCACTTTTCTTTCCCATAATTTATGTCATGTAATAACGACTCTGTACCAATGGTGATTTCATGAAGGTACAAGCAAAATTGGCCCATACAAGCCCAGAATGTCCACCAAATTCTCACTCGACCTATCGATGGATTTTAGCTCAAATTGTTGAATCAATTTGTTGTATTTTATTTTAAAGAATTCAAACCTCAGAATGGAGAGGGCAAAGTCCATCCACTGGAGGTCATCTAATTCTTACAATTTAATTTTTGCACCTTAAACCCCAAGAGAGAGGGCCAAGCCAAGACTGGGCCGTCCATTAGAGGTCTTTATTTACTGCAATTTAAATTTTTGTAATTTGAATTCCTGCACCTTAAACCTCAAAAGAGAGGACCAAGCCAAGGTTGGGCCGTCCATTAGAGGTTTTTACTTACTGTCATTTAAATTCCTACAATTTAATTTCTGCACCATTAAAATCCAAAGGGAGGAGCCAAGTTAATACTAGACCTCCAATTGGAGGTTTTTATTTACTATCATTTAAATTCCTGCAATTTAATTTCCACACCGTTAAACCCTAAAGGGGTGAGCTAAGTCAATGCTAGGCCATCCATTAGAAGTCCTTATTTATCACAATTTAATTTCCTGTAATTTAATTCCTGTACCATTAAACCCCAAAAGAGAGAGCCAAGTCAAGACTGAGCTATTCATTGGTGGTCTTTATTTATTGTCATTTACTTCCTATAATTAAATTTTCGAATCATCGACCCTAGAATGAGTAGACCGAGCCACCTATTGGAGATTGTAACACTGCACAGAAGTCGTTAACACTCTCCCTCTTTCGGCTTCAAAGAATTATAATACTTTGGAAATACAAAAAAATACTATCTATGCATCCCATTTAAAAAGTGAAAACACAAAGAGAAAACACTTTACTAGACCCTTAGGAATAAACCATGCTTGAGTTTCCAAATTAGGATATCCATGAAATTAAGGTATCGAAAGGGCATTAGTTTTAATTAACTAGTGTAACCAAGTCTCCGAACTCATAATCTCTTGTTCGTAGAAGTAATTTAGTCCTCCCGCTAATTTACTTAGGTTTCTAATCAACCTACCAAAAATGATTAGTGACGACTCCAAATTTTAAAATCATTTGAATAAAAATCAACGTTGCGATTCGGTAGGACTTGGGAGGGTTTGTATTAGGTTAATCCATCTTACTAACCTAATAATCCGTTCACCTGATAGAAAAATTTCTCGAGTTGCGGCAGATTGACGACTTCGCTGGGGATGAGATTTTTAATTTTTTGAAAAAAAAAGACACCAATTAGAGTACTTGAATCTTTTCGAAATTTTAAAAGCCTTAGTGGACTTAGGCCAATGAAAATTTCATGGGTTTCTCGCTTCTGGCGATCTTGTTTGGAACTCATCTTTAGGTGTTATATTTTTTGCAGATGGGAGTTATAAGGAGTGGAGTGTTTGGCTAACCCCTTTGTTTTGCAGGCTCGGTGTTGGGATTATTTGTTTAATTTCGCACATTTTTAGAAGCACTGTTTCGATATCAATTGTTATGCATGTCTTGCATATTCTTATGATCACAACACTTGCACACACAAGCATCTAAACCCAAGTCGCGAAATTTTTCCTAGGTAACCATAGATAGGGATCGAATATGTAAAGCTCTTGCGTTAATTGCGCTTGGGTTGACCATATTTTATCCCGCTCATTATCTGAATTGACAAGTCTTCCCACTTGTCGTTTGATTGGGCAGAGGGTAAGGTTGTCAATTCAGATAATGAGAGCCTTTTAGGTCTATACCCTATCTCTCCTTTTTATTTTCTAGAGTCCACTCCTTACTTGAGTCATGCGCATGACTATGTGATTTACATTTGTCCAAGGTAAAAGTAAATTCTCTAATTTTATCTTGTATTTATTTTCGGTTGGTCCATGCTAGGGGTCAGTCAGATTTTAAACTTAACATCACGACCATATTTTCAAAAGAAAATAAAAATATAATTTGAGCCCCATTTCTTAAAATTTTTGAAAAAAAATGAATGTGAAAAATCTCTTCATGGGAATTTGTTAACCAATAAAGGATTTTGTCATGTCTTTCCTACTTCAATAAAAATGAAATTTTCTTGACAAATTTACCACTGAAAATTCATTTTGATAAAAAAAAAAAGAAAAAAAAGAAAGTAAAATTCCTTCAATTTTTTTTGTAAATATCAAGAGATTTTGTCGCATTTTTCAAGTCATAAAAATCCGCAAGAAAATCATATTTCAGAAATTAGCCAATGTCTTCCTAAGGAAATTTTTTCTAATTTCTCCACAAAATAGAAAAATCAAATTGGACTAATATAGGAGTCATGGACCGACCTTCCTTGGGCCGCATACTAATTGTGTCCTTTTCTTTTGTAGGGGAATCCTAGGTACCCTAGGCGGGGGTAAAAAAAATCTAAGTTCAACAATATACCAGGAATAATCTTCAAAAATTCGAAAAGATGAAAAAATATTGTGGCGTTAACCGTTAATCCTAGAGGCAGATGAGAAGGTTGATCTTCTCGGGTTTAGAAATGCGTCAGTTAATGAGCACGTACGGGCCATGTATTTTGATAGAAGCCGTGAATGTATTCGGACCAGACACGAGGGCATTTTTAATGTATTAAGAGGGGTTCCTGTATTTTGTCGAAAAAAAACATAGACTGTATAATCAAAACCCATGAAGCAAGTATGTGAACTCGACCTTGTGACGTCTTTCTGAGTAAATCAACCAAAGTCTTTCCTTTTAGCTTTCTAGGGATTCGAACGACATGGAGGATTTTGGAGGACTGGTATTTTATTGCTAAACATGGCCCATAGACATTCCTGCCGATATTTCGATAGACACAAGCAAGTGGACACCGAAAGACCACATGAACAAAGTAGGGGCATGCAACAGGTGACCTAATTCATTTATTGGCACACTGACCGAGTTGTCATAATTCACGTGACTAGCTTACGGGTCTCGATGCGGCTAGTGGGGTCTGCTCTCGAAAGCTTCTTTAATATTCTCGATATCATCATTTACAACAGCATACAAGAACATCAGGAAGGATGTTAAGTCTTGGTATTTCCTGTTCCTTGAATCGATCTATCGTTGTATATGGGAGAAGAGATGGCTGGGAAATTAAAGTACAAACATGCAAAACTTTTTTTTCATTCCATTCATCAACGAGTTTTACAACAACTCACTGAAGAGGAAAAGTAAAACCAAACTGAGCCTTGATAAGCATCACAAAAGAGTTCAACTGACTCTCCATGAAATTGATGCTCTGCCTACACTGAACGATCTGGGAGTTGAGATCTACAAGCTTGAAGAACAGGCGGGTACATTTCTCCTTGTGCCTAGCCGCACTAGCCTCATGATGTTTAACGGCAAGTTTCAGACTATCAATCAAGTCTCTCTCAAAAGTTGTATCTGCCATCAGATTATCAAGCCTCTCCTCCAGCCATTCACATCTGAACTTCATTACGTTATCACTCAGATTATGCTCAAAGTAAGTCTGGTTTAAGGCTAGATGCTCCACCAGCTTCTCCCTCTCATGAATCAACAGAGAGACCCGTTCATCAGCAGATTTGACGGCTTTCTTGTACCGAGCTACTGAGTGTTCTGCAAACTTCAGGTATTCAGATCGATCCTGGTAGAGTGCCTTCACGATGCAGGCTAAGATGACCGTCTCCTGGGTGTTCCGGCAAGCCTCCAAAAAGTTGATGAAGACATATGGGAATGCCCTGTATTCCTTCTCCAAGTCAGTGCCTTCAATTGAAGAAGCATTTATCTCACTGAACAGACCGAGGATCTCAGCTTGGACACTCGGATGATAGGTTATGTAAATATAGTCTTGGCCAAGAAAATGGTAAAGTCTCTCCCATCTGAACATGACCTCAGCCGGGAAGATCTGTGTGGGAAGACTGGCCATTTTCGTTAAAAGATAAACGAGAGAATCAAGACCAACGAGCAGAATACAAAAGAGAAGAAGAGAGAGGTGAAGCGGAGGATTGGAATGCGTAGATGATAATCTGCTCCAAGTCAAATATTAACTTTATAGGGGCAGTCTTTATTGGCCATACTTTCCTATATGTCATTCTCTATTGGCAACACCTTCGCTGGCTCGAATTCCAGTTGGGCGGCGACCTCGAGCCAAGCAAATCCGACGTTTCCGTGGAAAAGTTTGACGGAACGCCACCACTTTGAAAAAAGAAAGGATGAAAAGACGAGCTGAGCGGGAGACAAAGACATTTTCAGCAGAAAAGGAGATACGACTCGGCTTTATTGGAGAACTCGCCAGCAAATCGACGATGGAGATAACGATAAAGGCCTCTACCATGAAAAGATGAAAGAAAGACGAGCCGAACAAGAGATACAGATAGAACCCTCGGGAGAAGCAATACAGTTGCTAAACCCACATCTAATTTTAAAGGAGATATCCTCTTGATAATCCTCATTCGTGCTCAAAAGAGGGGCCTAAAGCATACGCGGTCGCTCAAAAAAATCTAGAGAAGTTGAAAATACAAGAAGATGTAGCAAATCTTGAGAAACCATTAACCCATCGAAGATGTCTCAACCCAACACACTTGAGAGCTATCGTTACTTGCTGAATATGGGAGAGGAAGAGTTCGAGGCCATGTTTGAGATTCAAACCATGGAGCCCAATCTTTCCGCTGACGATGTCCAAGATCTCGGTAAGGATAAGGACAACAACAGCAAGGGTCAAAGGAAGCGTTACCGTCGCCATACCGAGGAACAAATACAAAGGCTTAAAGATTTCTTCAGAATGTGCCTTATGCCAAACAGCAAGTAGAGAATGGAACTGAGCCAAGAACTAGGGCTTGAACTTTCGCAAGTCAAGTTCTGGTTCCAAAATAGGTGAACCCGAATGAAGACTCGATATGAGCACAATGAGGTCAAGTTTTTAAACGCCGAAAATAAAAAGCTCAGAGCAGAGAACAAGATGTATAAAGAGGCTTTTAACTTCACCACATGCCCCAACTACAATAGCCTCCTCACCCTCGACGAAAGGTAGTATCTAAAGGTCGAAAATGCCCGTTTAAGAGGTGAGTTAGATCATTTCATAACATTATCAAGTTCTGTTGGAGCGAGGTACAAAAAGACCGAGTCTATGGAGCCAGCATTGATGCCTTCCGAAGAGGAGGAGATGTATCATCACCGAGCAAGTAGTGTCGACGACGAGATCGCCGCCTTGATTAACCAGTTTGATGCTGATGAAGCACCGGGGTTTTAATGTGCACACGGAGCCTGTACTTCCAAGCCAATGATCACGAGTCCTTCAGCATGGCCGATGTACATCTGATCCAGAACGAAACCAGCTAATCACTGAAGAGCTTGCAAAAGAAGCAAGATCAAACCTGGACGAATGCATCTGCTTCATTTCCTTGCACGTTTTCTACTTTTATCTATATCTGAATTTAATGCACAAGCGAGAAGTAATGGTTTCCCTTCCCTCTATTAAATGCTTGGAACCGTTACCGAACCGAACTCGAAAAATTAATGGCAAGTAAAAGTCCGTGAAAACTCGAAAGGTAACTTCGTATCGTTTCAATTTACCCTCGGATTGCTACAGTTTTAAATTAGATCCCTTCTATTTTCAGGAATTTGCAAAGTGACCCGAGAATACAGTTGTATCCAAAAACAAAATTCCCTGGTCGAACTAAATTAAGGACAAATCGATCCGTGCACATTATCACAGGATGGACAGCTTCAAACAAAGAAAAATGCGAACGAGAGACCCGAGCAATCTTAGACATGAGCAATTCTGTATCGTTCTAATTTTCCTATAATCATCTTGAGCCCTGAATTGTTTTCTTCCGTTCTTAACAGGAATTACAAATTGCCTTGAAAAACACAATAACATGAAATGGCCCAACATAATGCAACGGGGCCGTGCTATCTCAAGAATTAACACTTAAAGGAAAGCCCCATGGATACCTACAGCCCAACAAGCCTGATGGCATAGTGAATGTCAATGGTCCACATCAGTCTGAGTTTGATCCCCAAGGATGGGGGACGTTTTAAGTGTTGTAAATAAATAGATAATTTTTTGTACATTTTTATTGAAGAAAGAAATAAGAATACTCGACGAACAAGATTAAGGCCAATACTTTGCCATAGCCTTGGCTTTAATAATAAAGTGCCCAACTAAAACTGAAAAGAAGCTCGACCCAGTGAGCCTGATAGAGGGATCATGTAAAGCGTTCAAGATAAAGGGTAAACTAGTATCGTTCCAATTTATCCTTTGTAATACTGGCTGACAGGTCTCCTTTTCTTTTGACAGGAAATGTTTACACTAATATTTAATATGTCGAGAAGACCGCCCTAAGTGGGCAGAATTACGATCATCTAAAGAGATCCCTTCTAATAAAAATGGGGGCAAATTGGATCACTCGATTGAAGACCGGGACGGTCGTCAATAAGGCCCAAATGCTTTACTTCATCCAGGTGCAGGGGTAAAATTAAAGACAAGTCACTCCTCAACATAAGGAGTAGATCACTGATTTGATTCGATCCGCCCACATGCCTAAGGACGATTCAAATTCTCTCATTCTTGATACACTTGCACATTTCTTAAACATGCATGATGCTTAAAAATTGCCACATCAGCATTGTGTTTGCACGTTCCATGATTTTTGCGTGACTCTTCTGCATGTTTGTTTTACCAATCCTGACTTGGAGCATAAGCTTCACATGATGCGTCAAATGTATAGAATGGGTGTCGCGACCCGAAAAATAATTAGTTTCAGTCGGGTGAACGGATTATCAGGTTAATTAGATTAACTAACCTAACGCGGACCCTCACAAGCCCTACCGAATTGCAACTTTGGTTTTGGTTTAAATGATTTTTAATTTTGGAGTCGCCACTAATCGTTATTGGTAGGTCGATTAGAAACCTAATTTATTTCTACGAACCAGAGAAAATGAGTTCGGGGACTTGGTTACGCTAGATTACTCTAACGCCCTTTCGGTACCATTTCATGAAAACTTATTTGGAATGATTGGGAGAAGTTTGGATCAAACTGACTAGAAGGGCAAAATGGTCATTTTTCAAGGTTCGGGAAGTGAAAATCGGTCAAACCAGTTGAATGTGATCATCCCTTATTTTCCACAATTTCTGAGGATTTTCTCTGAATTATTTTTTCTGGATTTTTGAAATTTTTCGAGATAATTTATCCATAAAGGGTAAAATCGTCATTTTGAAAAGATTGGAGGACAAAATTGTCAAAAACAGAATTCATCAACTAACATGCTCCTCTTCCTGATTTTTAAGACTTTTGAGAACTTTTGGAATATTATTTTTTATTTCTAATCATTTTCTGATTTGATTTTTTTTTAATTTTGTTTTTTATTTTGATTTTGACTTCTCTCCTTTTTTTTAATTTTTAATTTTGCGAAATTTCCCCTTTTTGAGTTTTTTTTTTAATTTACATTTTTTTACACACAATTTTTAGGATTCTGTAGGAATTTTCCAATTTCTTAGAACTTTTATAGGATTTATTTATTTATTATTCTTTTAATATATTTTTTTTTACTTTATTTTTAGACCGGACTCAAACCATCACGGTTCGAATTTTACTCGGACTGGGCTCAAAGCTTGAGCCCAGCCCGAATTCTACAATTTCTTTGAAGGTTGTCGGGCCCAACCTTCTCCAACAGGCATGTTAATTAGGCCCAAAGCCCAAAACAGACACACTAAACGGGTACTAATATCTATCACCAATTCACTTTCACAAACTCAGTATACATTCTATCACTATCCACGCAAACATACTAACAAATCAAGGACAGAACACTTCATGTTGGGACTTTATCATCCTCCCTTTTCTCAAGAGAAAAAAAAGAAGAAAAGCTGGGCCTCAATAAGGTAATGAAACTTACCTGGTTCATCAGGGCAACTTCGGGACTGATTCGGCGCCATCGTGTCGTGATAGTTGAACTTCTCGAGTCCCGGGAATTATTCTACGTTCCTGCGAATGGAGTGAGCGTTACAGTAGATCTTCTAGCCTTTCGAGGTGGAGAAACCATCAAAGATGAACTCATTGAGGGCTTATCTGAACGCTCTCGGGAGCGAAGGCGCTAATCGTAGCACTTCGCATGCCATATGCCACAAGCATCTCATCTTCTGAATGTGCTCTCGGTTCAAGAATTGTTCTGGGGCCTTCGACTCAGCGGTCTCCGAAAGAGGGCATACCTCCCAGAGAGCAAGCTCCCCGTGTCACCCCCCCTCTCTTTTTTTCGTTCCTGCGTGAACATTTCTTGAATCAAAGTCGAGTTGCCGATGAAGGTCGATGCTATCTTGAGGTAAATAAGCGGACTGTCGCAGACAGTCTGACTTCACGCTGTTGGGGATCTACTTAACAAAGTAGGAAAAGTTCTTGTTCTGCACGTTGAGCATTAGCTCATCCCCTTCCTTGGTGTTCATCCTTCAACGGAACATGGCAGAGGCGATGAGACAACGCCCATGGCGCGGGCCTGCCGCACATGTTATGATTTTGGAACCTCACGTTTGTTGAATTAACTCAGAGACTGTGAGGGCTCGGTATGCCAGTTTCCTAAGGTCAGAGTTGAGTTGAGCCCCAGTGAACTTCTTCACGTCCACAAACTTGTACTTGATCACCCCGCCGACTCGTAATACATCAAATTCTCAGGGGTAAATCCGATGAACTGATCCTTGGGGGAAAGAAGAGGAGAGTGATCCAGCGATAGGAAAACGCAGAGTTGGGACGATGATGATTTTCCATCCAGATGGGTAGTGCTGCCGTCACTACCTATTTCTTATCTGATTTCACTGTGGACTCTTCGCCTGCAACTCCCGTGGATTAACTCACACTTGCTGGATGTCTGGAACTCGAGCACTTCCGCGTAAGGCTGGAACTGCATCGTCTTCACGTCGGTGCTCTTGAAGCACGTGTCGATGATGTCGACCTTATTCTTCGTCAGATCCTGGGCCGAGGAGTCTAGTTCATACTGCAGCTATTCATCCAGTTTCTCAAGAGAGCAAGGGCTATCTACGTTGCAACTGAGCACCCCCCCGTCTTTTCGTCGAGTTGCTCTTCTTCAGATAGGAGTGCATGCTTCTGTCTCAAGTATCGACGTATCTCCATATTTATAGCACCACCACCAGCAGCACCAATGGAGTTCTTCAAAGCTTTTCTAACAATCAGGATTGCATCATGTAGACTTCCTTCGATCTCTTCCCGGCACCGAACTGGCCAAAAACGAAGTTGTCCGGCCAGCAGATTTTCCATATGGCCCAGATCTCATGCTGTCCATAGTCCCAGGCTCCAAATTGGTGAGCATGGCCCGCGACACGAACCGTCAACAACTCGCCTCGTTGTAGCAGACATTGACCCGCTCGAGCTGCAAGTCGTTGTTGTTCTAATAGCGCCCGGTAGAGTCGATGCCGTGCCCAGCGCAGCTGACCTCCCCGAAGCAAGCGGTGGCTTTTCGTTTAGGGTCGGTAGTTGCTTTATCACCTTTATCAATAGCAACAGCAATTGGTACGTTGGTCGACGTTGCATGAGTCATGACTTCTCAAATCTGGAGCATGAATCCATCATCCGCGGCTTTGTTCTCTATCTCCCCTTCCTCTCGAGCTAGAGCTTCACCTTTCAACATGTCAGAGTAGTTACAGCTAAGATCAGCGGGAACAACAGCCTTGTCTTTATTTACATCTTGCAAAGTTTCCACCATGGGTCCTAACGTCTCTAGCCAAGCTTCCGATCTAGGAGGTCCTCGAGTTTCATCGCTTTTCTTCTCCCTGTGATTTATGCGGCGCGGAACCTTCACCCAAATGACAGCTGCGCCTCGTGAGGGTTCTGGTAGCATAAATGCATGTCCCGGGAGATGTCTTCAGTGCTCTCCGAATCGAACAAGAACCTGAACTTCTCGCTAGGATTGATGACCCGCTCCTTTGGCTTCTTCGAGCCCAGGTACTGTTTCTTTACGATGTCGAGTTCCTTCCCTTCCGCTACTTTCGTCTCCACCACTTTCTCCGGCACCGCGAGCGGTAGCGTCGAAGGCCATCGGTTGGCCTCATGACACTTGGGAGCTTGAAAGCTTGGGCCGCTCTATCACCGTGATCTCCACCTCCCTGGACACAGCTTCAGCGTCTTTTGCTTTCACTGTTAAAGTGAAGGCCTTCTCCCCCCAGATTCGTCCTTCGCGTCATCGGGTAATAGAGACTACTCCTCCTCCATCTCCCCAGTCTCCTTGATGATGGTGGTGAGTTTGGTGATGAAGACCAAGACCCTCCACCGTGAGTTCCAAGCTCGAACGCACGACACGCTCGCTTGAAAGCGATTTCACGTAAAAAAAAAAATGGAAGCGCGGGGGAGAGTTCATCGAATCCAGTAGACAAGACCAGGCCGAATGGAGAGACTGACTGAAACAACCCGTAATCCCTCGGAGCCGTCCTCCATGTATTCATGTGAAAAGGGCATACGAACCAAAGCAAAACCACGTGGCGACCACGATTCTTCTTTATCAATCAGCAAAGCACTCCATGGAGGGCGAAGTTAAAGACTGCTTGTTTCCTCAATATTCAAAGTAACTCCTTCAAGAATAGCCACTAAACCAGTAGCTTAGAACTTCCCAAGACTTCATTGCATGAGAGACCGGTAAGCATCTGTCACGTAGCGGAGGAACTCGTGCACGTCCTCTTGGCGACCACAACAAAACGCTTAACTTTGCATGAGTAACACACTTGATGGATTCGGTCTCTGATACTGCTGTTCCCGTTTTGCCTGTGACTACTGTGGCTCTTCAAGCTCACTCAGTAACCTGTTGTTCCCGTGATACTAGCGCTCGTGGTGGCGTGTGATCTGATGCTTTCTTCTTCAAATTTTGCCTTGCACTCCTCAACGCTCTTCCCGAAGCCAAGCAGTTCAAGTTTACTGGATATGTGTTCCCGAGTGAATTCAGAGAACCGATTCTCCATGCTAAATCTGATTCTGAACAATGCAAGCGCTTCATTGCCCGTCCACTGGTGATCATCATGGACGGTGGCCGCTTCGCTAATTCAGATCTGTCCCTCTGATAGACGCCCAAATTCATAGGGACCAAGCTGTTCTCGCCACTTAGCTCCTCATGAACGATACTTTTCTGGGATTGAGGCGGTTGGTACAATGGTTGCCGGAAAAAATGGGGAAGTAGGCTGATGATAGTATTGGTGAGGAGGTTAGAGATCGAGCCCCCGGGGAAGCTTCCCCCCTTGGTCTCCTTTTTCGTTCTCCGCCCCCTTCTCTGCCGACAACTTTTAATTTCTTCTTTTTGCATGGGCCACCGCCGTTGGAGAGAGGCATCATCCGTCCTTCTCTCGGTGGAAGTACATCTGCTTCTCATCATGCTACCCTTCTTTCTTCCATCCGCCAATCTCCCCTCCTTGTGTTAGCAAAGCACGTTTTAAAGTGAGGTGAGAGGTTGCACGTCCCAATGACCAATCTTTTCGGTCTGGGATCGAAGAAAGGCAGATCCTCGCTGCCATCAATATCCATTTCTCCTCTTTAGCTCTGGTCAGCGAGTTCTCCTAGCAAGGCCACCGAAAGAGCCCCCCTCCTCTTGTCCAAAAGGCCCCTTGGATTTTCGATGGACATCATCTTTGTGTCTCCACTAATTCGTGTCTTGGCCCCATTCGCATCCCTTGCCGCCGATGCTCTATCTCTTGGATAATCCTTAGCAGCTCTACGGAAGTTAGTAGGTATCGTTGGTGTCTGTAGGCAATAACATTATAGACAGTCTGTGCTCTCTTCTTGGGTTCCCTAAAAGATGCTTTAGCCAAATCCTTCTCTAGAAATAACTTCTGTTTTGTTAAAATCTTGGCTGCATCAATTAGGATATGCACGGGTATCCATGAAGGGACCATACTGCCTGCAATTTTGCTTATAGGTGCAACAAAAACACCCCCATCCATAGACTGCCCAAAGAGGGAGTACGGAAGAGCACCGTAATCTGGGTTTCTCTTTGACCTTGGAGAAATGTTCGATCACATCATAAATGATCCTATCAAAGTCTAGAATGTAGCAATGAAGACCTTCTGCTGAGATGTATCCTGAAGCCATCTTTTTGTGAAAATCTCTAGTTTTCTAGAATTCGCTTCACATTTCCCCTGCCCCTTCGATCCTTCTTTTGGCATCTTGAAGAGAACGTGATCAATCCCAAGCTGAACATTCTTAAAAACCTCATGAATCTGATCCCTCCAAATTGAACGTCAACTCCTCCACGTTCATAGCTTCTCTCAGGTCAAAAGTGTTAAAATCATTGTCTACACAAGAGCCCAGTATGTTTGCTACAAAACCATCATACGTAACTTTCCACCCACCTCTGCAAGTTTTGAACGTTCCAAGGTCTAAACAGCGAATATGGACCAAAATACCCTTACCAGTGGATTTAGGATGATAAAACAATCCCAATGAAAATGCCTTTTATCTAATATTGAGAAATTTCGGATACCATTGGGCTGAGATAAAAATTTTGGATATTAGAGGACAATGTCACGACCCCAGAAATGTAAAAATAAAAAAATTACGGAGCTGAAATGAACTTTCTACAAAATATATATTTTTTATTTTTTATTTTTAATTAATCTGAAAATAGGATTAACAAAGAAATTCCCAATTTAAAATTAATTTATACAGATTTTCTTTGGCCAAAATGAAGATAAAATAAAAATAAAAATACTGAGCATGTTTTTGTATTTTTGTGACCTCAAATGTTATTTATTTTTAATTTTTTTAGGAATATTAAAAAAATACGAAAAATATGAAAAATTATTTTTTTGTTCAAAATTGGTTTGCTGGGCTTGGCCAAGGTCTCCAAAGTTGGTTTTGCAATTTTCTCATTTTTTATGGATTTTCTATTAATTTTCGAAAATAAAAATACTGAAAAATACCAAAAATATGGAAAATCATTTTTTGGTCAAAATTGGTTCCCTAGGCTTTGCCAAGGTCTCCAAAGTTGATTTTTCAATTTTATGAATTTTTATGGATTTTCTATTAATTTTAAAATAGAAAAGATAATCAAAAATCAGGTGTCAACAATGGAGAATGACAGGATGACGAAAGGCAAGCTGTTTCTACACACATCCTACATTTTAATCCACAACGATTTGAGTGCTAAATAGGTTCCACTTTCCTCAAGACAATGGGTTTTCTCGCGAAAGGTACAATAGCCGAAAGGAAGGAAGCGATCGTTTCTCTATCATAAATACTACAGGTGACCTTTCATAACCTATTTGAGCGGCGGTTTTATTTCATAATCCCTCTCGAGAACCACCTACACATCGGGGTCAAATGAAGATAGTCCCAGCAATAGCACGAGATAAATGATTAGAAATTTTCTTGTTCGGACTAACATCAATTTTCGAGTGTTTCTTTGTTTTCAACCTCACACGGTAATTCAAGTATCTTAGGAAGACGAAAGGCATTCTTTTCTCTATCCAATACACCTTCATCCTTTGCATCGCCAAATTGAGCCTGCATATTCGTTTCTTAAAACCCCGTTGGTGATCATTGCTCATTCTATGATGAAGATGGCACCATCTTAAAGCAGAAGAACTCAGAAGAAGTGGGTCTACATAGAAGTCCCGAGTCAACTCTTCAAGTGCGCTAAATCTTTGATATACATGTGTAGATGGCACAATTTTTAGAAATTCTTTTCCTAAACAGAATAGAAAAGACAAAAAAAATGGGACCAAAAGAAGAAAAGCCAGTCCCTGAACATGAAAAAGTAAAATGCCAGTCAAAAGTAAGGCCAATGCCCATTCATCAATATTCATTTTTGCATGCCTTTGAAAACTCTAGGAAAATATACTATCTTCTTCAGTAAATCCCCAATGGGATCTGATTGCGAAAAAAAATTCTTTGAAGGAATCAGATAGCAAAATATACAGTTGAAGTTTACTCCGTCGGGGAACGACGACAGTATTAGCAGAAGTTAACACCTTCCTCATACAACGATAGTGTCCTTTGAAGTCAATTCTAAAAAGGTCGAGACTGGTGATAAAGATGCAATGATCACCGACGTCAAACCTACCTCATATATTTTCTAGGCCAAAATAAACCTTTTTACTTCATTAGTCCCAATCCGAACCTACGTTACAATCCAAAAAAGTCTTTTTTGATTAAGGCGCTTGAATTAACATAGAGTTGAAAGATTTTAAGCATCACTCGAAAAGGTACGAGCAAGATTATTTCTCTCTCATTTTTGCAGGGTTCTTGACTTGTAAACCCAGAGCAGATGATGAATACTTTTTATCAATGGCCTTGACTCAGAAGAGTCCCCTTTGGTAAACCCTTGATGCAATCTACATTATGGTCCTAATCAAGATCTCTAGATCGGCGTGATCGTATCAATTGCGAGATTACTCATACCCTTGCTGAATGCGATGATGGTAAGATTGAGTGATTCCTTTTCAATTCTGCAATCAAGATAAATAACCTTTTTCGAGAGTGAGAGAAAATCCTTTCGGACTAAAGTCCCCCATTCAGATCACATTCGAGATGTTCATACTATGATAACCTCTTTGAACAGAATTGGTAGTGCAAATTTGACAGAATAGTTTTGCATGATCCATATGTTGATCGATCGCATCATAAATTATTACACAGACTGCTTCTAGTCATTGCAAACTCAGCCGAACAAGTTTTGCATGAACCAATGAACTCATTGATGAAAATGCTTGCATATGTTGCCTTTGACACTGCCTGACAAGTGACACATTTTCAATGTTCGAATTACCTGTCAAGGTCTTGAAATTCACTTGGCGATTATTGAATGAATATGCCTAATTGTCAAGAAATCACCAGGCTGTCTTCCAAATCCTCAGGTAAGTATATCTTTAATCTGAATCTTTGCATGAATTCTGACAATTGTAAAGGTGCTCAAACCTAGTGCGGCACATATAGGTATCCAACTTCTTCAATGAAACACAATTCGTCTCGAAAATATAAAAAATTTTGAGATAATTGGATGTCTGTCTGTCACGACCCTCCTGAGATTTTTCGAGATCCCGAGGGAGCTAATGGATCGCTAGGCCCATTGGATTATCTGGGCTTAGCTCGGGCCCTCCCAAGCCTATACCAAATTGCGTCAGGAAAATTTAAATCTAAGTCGACCTTAGTTTGGTCGGGTGACATGTGATTAGTGTGCATGCCATAGGAGTCGCCACCAATCATTTGTTGGAGGGTATGATTGGAAACCCTATCGAACGATTGGGAGAGATCGTTCGATTCTGCGGAAAACAGAGAAATGGGTTTGGGGACTTAGTTACGTCGACCCGCAAGTCGACGCCCTTTCGGTACCTAAGTTGAATGATTTCCTAATCTAAGGAATTCATGCAGGTGAGATTGGATAAGGTAGACCTTAAGAATCTAAGGGGTTCATGCAAGTGGGATTATCTATCCTATCAATCACAACCAGAGAAATAAATGCGCAATCAAATCTGGAAGCAAACATATCTCGTCAAGTCAATTACAAGCAAAGGGGATCCCTGGAACTCTGGAAAATGCGTCAATTAGGTTTAAAGATGATTTTGGGATGGTTTGGAATGATTTGGGTCAAGTCGACCAAAAGGACAGAATGGTCATTTTAGAAGGTTGTGGAAGCCAAAAATGTGAAATTGGGTCAAACTAGTTGAATGTAGTTTTTTCCTAATTTTCACGATTTTTAGGAATTTCTTTGATTTTTCTGAAATTTTTTTATAATTTTTCTGGAATTTTTTCAGACTTTCTAGGAATTTTCTAAAGATTTTTCCTATTTTTTGGACATTTTTCAAAATTTTTTTGAGGATTTTCCTATGATTTTTTGGGTTTTTCCTATTATTATTATTTTTTTAGGGTATTTTTTATATTTTCTAGAATTTTATTTTTAATTTCTAATAGTTTTCCATTTTTTAGGGATTTTCTAAGACCTTCTAGGGGTTTTCCTATTTTTTAGAATATTTTCCATATTTTCTGGATTTTATTTTTAATTTCTAATATTTTTCTAATTTTTCAAAATATTTTTTTATATATTCTAACAATTTTTCTAAAATTTATTAAGGTTTCTACAAATTTTATGATTTTTCTATTGATTTTTATTTATATTTTTCTTTATTTTCCTATGATTTAAATTTTTACCAGATTTTCAGAATTTTTTTATATATTTATATATTTTTATTTTTATTTTGTTATTATTTTCCTATTTTTTATTTTTCTATTTTTCCTAATTTTTTTTATTCCAATCCTATTATTTTATTATTTTTTGTTTAATTTTCAACTTTTCTTTTTTTGGATCGGGCTGGGTAGACCCAGCCCACTAACCGACCTGACCCGAACGAATGACCGTCCAAAACGACGTAGTCTTAGGAGTTTTATTTTTTGAATTTTCGATTTTTAAAGAATTTTTATTCCATTTTTTGTTTCCCGCCTATTTTCATCCCACGGCTGTGAGATCTCCACGTGTCACTATCCTGACCCTTCATCCTTAATACTGAACCTACGGCCAAGATCTGACCCGGAAGTCTAAATCTCGGCCGTCCATTATTTTATGTCTAAAAATGGTTATAAAATTCAAACTAAATTTTATTTTCTAAAACTTCACGATGATGACACCTGGCTCATTTTCACCCGTCCGATCAAATTTGTAGACTATTTTTTATGACGAACGAGCAGACGTGACTGCCACCTGACGCCACGTCTGCACCACCTGGATGTTGACCTGGTCAACTTTCATTGACCGGTCAACGTTTCGCCGGGAGTGACAACCGGAACTTCCCCGGTCTCCAGTGAATCGCCGGAATCTCACTGGCAGTCTGCAGAAATGACCAAATCGTCACCAAAATCTCCCGATTCTGCTCGAAACCCGATCCACCCCTCTCCTAACACGCATGTACGTGATTTTTAGATTACAAAACCGACTGAAAACACTCATTTCGTCCCCGGCCGAATGTCACTCCGGCGGCAAATCATCCTAGTCGTGTCTAGCACCAAATAACTCGTAAAAACCGTCGAACGAAATCATGGGAACACGGGAAAACTTACCCAATGTCCAGTTAGGCTTGATTTAGCACGAAACGAGCTCACGGGCTCAACGCAGGCCGAAGGTGTTTCAGAGGTCGACGAGGGATTTTGTGCGATAAAAATGGAAAAGCAAAGCAAAAACAAAATCAGAATAACTGCAGAGACATTTTGAGCCAGGAATCTCGAAGAACGATAGAGAAATGCGAAATCTGCCATTGATGGACCTTAGATTGTGCATCAATGGCAAATAACCGTAATGGCGATGAAATGACTTACCGCTCAGTTCTGTGGATTCCCCCAAGCTTTTGGATGATCGTGTAACTGGAATTGGAGTTCAATCCTTCTTTGAATGGTCTGACCAAGCTTTTCAATTCTCGGTCGGTTCTCTCCCAAAAAACAGAGTCCCCAAAACTCGAGTTCTCTTTTACTTTTAAATCCATCAATATCCACTTAACCGAGCCCCCCTGAGAAATCCCGATATTTTCTCCTCCAATTAGTTCAGATTTTCGCCCAAGGAACCCTCTCAAATCTCTCAGAATCTCGCCCTTCAACAAACTTCTTCTTTTTGAAACTCAGGGCGCGCCAGAAGGCCAAGGAAGAAGATGAATATCGCGGGTCAACGGGTCGGGTTGACCCGACCGGCCGACCCGCTTCACTCAAAAATCTCAAATTAGACCTCAAGTTTCCCACTTTTTCCTAAAATTGACACTAAAATTGGACTTAGGGGCATCAAATTTATTTGAAAATAGTGTTTTCCCCAAAAATTATCCAGTATTTACGCAAAAACCCCAATTTTTGGGTTTGAGCCGAGAACCCATTTTGCAAAATCCAAAGTCTTAGGCCCCTTTTCTGCAAAAATTATTGCCACCAATGGATTCAGGAGATCAAAATCTAGGGGGTGATGTCGCCCTATTTTCAATTTAGTCCCTAGGAAATTTTTAATTTCAGTTTTAGTGATTTTAGGGACTAAATTGAAAAATCAGAAATTGCATTTTGGTCCTTTTTAGCGAAATTGGGCAATTCTGAGGGCTTTTGGACTCGATTTTAATTTTGAAAAATAGAAGAGGATGACACGACTCCAAAAATGCAAAAATTGAAAATTAAAAAGCTAAAATGAAATTTTTAGAATTATTTAAATATTTTAAAAAATGAAAATAACAAAGAAAACCTAGATTCCAGACCTAATTTTTCAAAATTTATTCATCCAAAATGGGAAGAAAATTAAATAAAAAACTATTGACTATTTGTTGGTAATTTTATGACTTCAAATGCTATTTTTATTAATTTTTTTATTATTTTCCTAATTTCTGAAAATATTAAAAAATGCAAAAAATAAGGAAAATTATTTTTTGTTCAAAATTGGTTCCTTAGGCTATGCTGAGGTCCCCTAAGTTGATTTTGCAATTTTCTCACTTTTATGGATTTTTTATGAATATTTGAAAATAAAATGCAGAAAAATACAAAAAAATTAAGGAAAATTATTTTTTGCTCAAAATTGGTTCCCTAGGTTAGGCTGAGGTCCCCAAAGCTGATTTTGCAATTTTATAAATTTTTATGGATTTTCTAAAAATTTTTGAAAATAAAATTGGCCAAAAATCAAGTGTCAACACTCTCTCATCGGCTTATTCCTAAAGTGACAAGGTAAGTTAAATGGGGTTTGAGCTTCTGTAGGATTTCTGGTCTTCCCAGATCCCAGAACGGCATCCTCTAAGGTAAGTTAATTCGGGTTTAAGCTTATGCAGGATTCCTAGTCCCCCCAAATCCCAGAATGGCATCCTTCAAGGTAAGATAACTTGAGTTTGAGATTCTACGAGATTTCTGGTATTCCCAGATCCCAGAATGGCAACCTTCAAGGTAAGATAATTTTGGTTTGAGCTTCTGCAAGATTTCTGGTATCCCCAGATCCCAGAATGACACCCTTCAAGGTAAGATAATTTGTGTTTGAGCTTCTACAAGATTTCTGATATACCCAGATCCAATAATGGCACCCTTCAAAGTAAGTGAAATTAGGTTTGAGCTTCTTCAAGATCCCTGGTCTCCCTAGATCCCAGAATGGCACCCTTCTAGCTAAGTGAAATTGGGTTTGAGCTTCTACAGGATTTCTGGTCTTCCCAGATCCCAGAACGGCACCCTTTAAAGTAAGTGAAATTGGGTTTGAGCTTCCGTAGGATTCCTGGTCTTTCCAGATCCCAGAATGGTACCCTTTGAGGTAAGTGAAATTGGGTTTGAGCTTCTGCAGAATCTCTGGCCTTCCCGAATCCCAAAATAGCACCCTTCATGGTAAGATAAATCGGGTTTGAGTTTCTGCAGGATTCCTGGTCTTCCCAGATCTTAGAATGGCACCCTTCAAGGCACTAAGTCCTTCCTACATGCACATAAAATTTCTTCTTACAGGCACCCAAAGTCCTTCTTGCAGGCATTCAAAAGTCCTTACAGATACTCAAAAGTCCTTCTTACATGCATTAGGTCCTTTCTACAGGCACACGAAAGTCCTTCTTACAGGCACACAAAAGCCCTTCTTACAAGCACAAAAGTCCTTCTTACAGGCACACAAAAATCCTTCTTAAAAGCACTAAAGTCCTTCTTACAGGCACCAAAATCCTTCTTACAGGCACCAAGTCCTTTCAATAGGCACCCGAAGTCCTTCTTACAGGCAACTAAAAGTCATTACAAGCACCAAGTCATTTCTACAGGCACGAAGTCCTTCTTACAGGCATTTCCATGGGGTAACCCACCATACGGGTCAAATCTCAATCCAATTTTAATCAGTAGAATCCTTTTACTAGGAATCTACCATGGGACAACCTACCATACAGGTCAAATTTCAATCAAATTTTAATCAATAAAATCTTTTCACTAGGAATCTACCATGGGATGACCTACCATACAGGCCAAATTTCAATCAAATTTTAATCAGCAGAATCCTTTCACTAGGAATCTACCATGGGGTGACCCACCATACAGGTCAAATTTTAATCAAATTTTAATCAGTGGAATCCTTTCACTACGAATCTACCATGGGGTGACCTACCATATGGGTCAAATTTCAATCAAATTTCAATCATTAGAATCCTTCTGTTAGGAATCTACCATGTAGTGACATACCATACAGGTCAAATCTCAATCAAATTTTAATCAGTAGAATCCTTTCACTAGGAACCTACCATGGGGTGACCTACCATACGAGTCCAAGTTCAACCACCCTAAGGTTTTCTAATAACGAATCCTTAGGTTCTCATTCCATCTTCAATAGGACATTCAGAATAGTCAACAACCCGAAGCGAGCAGGTAGGTTACAGGTAAATCCCTTGCATCTCTATCTCTCCCTCACTTCATAGGAGTTTCTCAAGCCAGTTATGAATCAGAACTTGCAAAGAGGGGTATTGGAGATTAAATGTTGCGGCTCTTTTTATTTCTTAGGTTGAGTTGATTAAAGTTCAGGTGTCATCTCTTCTTTAAAATGAACCTCTACCGAGCTTCCTTTCAAAGAAGGGCAGCTATTGATACCTGATTTTTAATCATCTTTTCTCTTTTAAAAATAATAAAAAAATCCATAAAAATTCATAAAATTAAAAAAATCAATGTTGGAGACCTTGGCCAAGCCTAGGGAACCAATTTTAACCAAAAATAATTTTTCATATTTTCAGTATTTTTCAGTATTTTTAATTTGAAAAATTAATAGAAAATCCATAAAAATTCATAAAATTAAAAAAAATCAACACTGGAGACTTTGGCCAAACCTAGAGAACCAATTTTAACCAAAAAATTATTTTTCATATTTTCAATATTTTTCGATATTTTTATTTTTTAAAATTTATAAAGAAAAAATAAAAAAAATGAGAAAATTGTAAAATCAACTTTGGAAGCCTTGGCCAAGCTTAGGCAACCATTTTTGAATGAAAAATAATTGTTTTGTATTTTTTGTATTATATATTTTAGAAAAAAAGGAAAATATTTAATAAATAATAGCATTTTGGATCTAAAAAATTTAATTTGAGTCGATTTATTTTCATTTTTTACTTTTAGTAGTTGTGACATTATTCTCTAATATTTCAAATTTTCATCTTGGCCCAATTATACCCAGAAGGACTCAATTTTGTAAGGGCTTTAATTAAATTTTACGTTATTTTCAGCGACGAGAAATGAGCTTAAATTTGATATGCAATGAATTTCAGCTAAGCACAGGAAAGGTATGTCAAAAATTATGAGGTGATTTAGACTTTAAGAAATATTTCTCCAGGGACTGAATTGCAAATACCTAACATTTGAGGAATTATTTCGCAAATAATAAAAAGAAGAGTTGGTGGAGAAATTAAAATAAAGAAGGGAAGATGGAGAAGAGGAGATGACGAAAATAAGATGATAATAGAAAAAGGAAGATGGGATGAAGAAGAGTTAGTGGAAAAATTAGAATGAGAAATGGATGAGTAGGCTATAAAAGGAGGAAGAAGTGAGCTTGGGAGGGGGGAATTTTTTTGGAGAGAAAATTTTGGAAATTTGAGACGGTTTTTGGAGGTTGAAGAAAAATTTGAGAGAAAGAAAATACCAAAAAGAAATAGAGAATTTTGAAGATGATAAGAGTTTAAAGCTATGGGTTATCATCACTAATTCCTTCATCGATCAACATAAATCAAGAGTTCATCCTTGTCAACGAGCAAGCAAATTCGAGCTAAGTGTTTTTATTTATTCATTTACTTATGGTTTTAGTCCCAAATTAGCACAAATTGTCTACATTGCCCCCCACTTTTCTTTCTCATATTTTATGTCAGGTAATAACGACTCCGTACCAATGGTGATTTCATGAAGGTACAAGCAAAATTGGCCCATACAAGCCCAGAATGTCCACCAAATTCTCATCCAACCCGTCGATGGATTTTAGCTCAAATTGTTGAATCAATTTGTTGTATTTTATTTTAAAGAATTCAAACCCAGAATGGAGAGGGCAAAGGCCATCCACTGGAGGTCGTCTAATTTCTGCAATTTAATTTATGCACCTTAAACCCCAAAAGGGAGGGCCAAGCCAAGGCTGGGCTGTTCATTGGAGGTCTTTATTTACTGCAATTTAAATTCATGCACCTTAAACCCCAAAAGAGAGGGCCAAGCCAAGACTGGGCCGTCTATTGGAGGTCTTTACTTACCGTCATTTAAATTTCTGCAATTTAATTCATACACCATTAAACCCCAAAGGGAAGAGCCAAGCCAATGCTAGGCCGCCCATTTGAGGTTTTTACTTACTGTCATTTAAATTCCTGCAATTTAATTTCTGCACCATTAAACCCCAAAAGGAAGAGCCAAGCCAATACTAGACCACCCATTGGAGGTTTTTATTTACTATCATTTAAATTCCTGCAATTTAATTTTCGCACCATTAAACCCCAAAGGGAAGAGCCAAGCCAATACTAGGCCATCCATTAGAGATCTTTATTTATCACAATTTAATTTCTTGTAATTTAATTCTTGTACCATTAAACCCCAAAAAAGGGGGCCAAGTCAAGGTTAAGCTTTCCATTGGTTATCTTTATTTATTGTCATTTACTTCCTGTAATTAAATTTTCGAATCATCGACCCCAGAATGAGTAGACCAAGCCACCTATTAGAAGTCGTAACACTGTACAGAAGTCGTTAACACACTCCCTCTTTCGGCTTCAGGGAATTACAATACTTTGGAAATACAAAAAAAATACCATCCATGCATCCCATTTAAAAAGTAAAAACACAAAGAGAGAACACTTCACTAGAACCTTAGGAATAAACCAAGCCTGAGTTGCTAAATTAGGATATCCATGAAATTAAGGTACCAAAAGGGCATTAGTTTTAATTAACTAGTATAACCAAATCCCCGAACTCATAATCTCTGGTTCGTAGATGTAATTTAATCTTCCCGCTAATTTACTTAGGTTTCTAATCAACATACCAAAAATGATTAGTGGCGACTCCAAATTTTAAAATCATTTGAATAAAAATCAACGTTGCGATTTGGTAGGACTTGGGAGGGTCCGTATTAGGTTAATCCATCTAACTAAACTAATAATCCATTCACCTGACAGAAAAATTTCTCGGGTCATGACAGAGCTATTACTTGCTAGCATGCAGTCTTGCGTTTGGCGGAGTGCGTAGAACTGTACAGGTAGGTCGGCAATGCCTAAATAGCTACCGAAATGTGGAGTGGTAAGGAGAAGCTGATGAGTTCACTATTGAGAGAGTGGGTGTGTGTTGTGCTACCTGTTACATGCTCAGCACGGGGTGCCTAGAGTGACAAGGGTGCCGATTTGGTTTAATGAGACACAAGTCCAAGGCACAAGCTTAAAGGCATATGAGACGCTGGCCAAATCTGGAAGTGCCTAGAGAGCCACCGGGGTAGGTTTAGTTCGGTAGTGCCCATTGAGCCATTAAGGACCTCCAAGAGAACTATATGAGCAAGCTACATCCGTATGAATTAAACTCATGATATGTGGGTGATGAATTGAGCATACTGCATTGTGAAATGCTAGGAGGGACCGGCAATGCCCAGAGAGCCATTGGAGGATCACGAGAATTATGATTTGAGCATGCTGCATCGGCTTAATCGAGAATATGATATGCTTGTGATGATGTCACATTTGATATGAGGCGTATGAGGCGCGCGATTATTGTGAATTATCATGCTATAGCTGTGTTTGTTGCCCTATGTTCTTGAACTTGTGTATCTAGGGTCGTGTTGGTATATGCTTCATTCTATGTTGAGTTTAGGTATGTGAGCTTGCTAGGCCTCTCGACTCATGCTTTGTGGCTGATCGTTCTTTCATATTCCAGTCCATAATGAGTAGCTATTCGACTAGAGGTAAGGTTGCAGAGGATCAGACTTGTTGTCTAAGATTAAATTTTTGGGCCGGCTCTAATACCTTGATGTTGGGGGAGTCAAATTAGTTCTCTTTTGTGAAGTGACCGACGAGTATTTGGGATTGAGAAATGATCCCCTTTGGCTTGTATTGGAACACTTGGGATGACATGTATATGAGAGATAATGCATCTTGTATGTTGAGTTGTCTTTCTTTATCTATCCCGCTTATATACATGTCTGGGTTTTGAATCGCTTCCGCTAGTGCTTTCTCTGTTAGTCGTTGCTTGGCCACGATAAATCCTGGGTTGTCATTCGTGTTGGCCAAATTGATGTGGCAGTGGGATATCACATGTCCGATAGGTTCGGGGCGTGACATCCATCCTACCTCTCCTTATGAGCGCAGATCCAACTTCTCCATATAATTTGTGGTGAAGGCAATGAGCCTCTCTCCTCTACAAGTAGACTACAACCCATCAATGAAGTTCGAGAGCCTTGAAAGAGTGACCTTACTGGTGGTATCTTCAGACGAGTCTCTCTTGGGAATGTCCTTGTTAAGCTTATCCATGTTCTCATCCTCCAATGGCAGCTTCTCACCCTTCTTTTCCTCTGCCCCATAAGGTTCAGAGAGTAGTCAATGTCCTCGATGACGATGATGGAATTGCTTGTCGTCTCAATTAACAGCTTCCAGAGGTCGGTGTTGTCCTTAACCACTATGAGCTTAATGTTGTATACTTCGTAGTGGAGGAAATTCACCATGGTGGCAATCATAGTGGACTTGCCCATGCCGGGAGGCCCATACAAGAGGTAACCCCTCTTCTGATCCTTCCCAATCATGGCATAAAAATCCTTGCTATTGCTGAAAGTCACCAAGTCCTCCATGATCTTCCTCTTCTTCTTGAGCTTCGTCGCCATCGTGTCGAACGTGGCCGGGTGCTCGAAAGCAATATAGCTTCACATTATAGACTCCATGGACAGTCATTTAAAACCTGGTGAGTTTGTGAACAGCATCCTCTACCTATTTCTTGATTTTATCTCCTTCCCTTCTTTGATCACATGCTTCAAGTATGACTCAGCGATGATGTCTTCGTGGAATGTCACCCTATAACACCTCCTCTCCTGCTTTGATAGTAAGTCACGGACCACGATGGGGGCAACGACATGATCTTGCTCGAGGCCCACCAAACCTTGACCCCCATGTATGTGTCGGTGACCCTCTCGGACTCCTGCATGGTTAAGGTTGGTGTTGTCCTTGCCCATCTCGGCCTTGAGCTGCTTGGCGCGGATTTTTTTTTCCAATTTAGGATTTAAAAAAATATTTACCCAAATAGGTTAAAAAAATATTTACCATTTTAGGTCCAAGGCAACACTAAGAATGCCGCTCAGGCCCTGCACAGCAATCCAAATGCCGTGAGGCTTTTTCAGTGTCGTGCAGACTCAAGGCCCGGCAGTCCAAAAATCTTTTCTCAATTTTTATATGGTTTTAATTATATTTATAATATTTATATTTATATAACATTTTAAATATAATTTCTCACTTTTAAGCTTATTTTATAACATTATTATCAATAATTAATTGAAAATTTTATTAATATTTTTGTAATAAATTAATTTAGTATGTAAATAATTAATAAAAATTTAGATAAAAAAGTACCGTAATAAATAAATTAATTATTTTCTTACTAAATAAATTATATTATTTTAAAATTTTATCTTAATAAATTAATTATTTTTAGAAAATTTATTTTAATAAATTAATTTATTAATTATCTAAATACTAAATAAACTAATTATATACTTATTATTAAAAAAATTAGAAATTTTATTAAGTATCTAAATTTTATTTTTTAATATTCTTATCGATAATTAAAAATATTAATAAAATATGAAATTTTAATAATAAGTATGTAATTATTTTATTAACTATTTTACAAAATAATTAATTTATTAAGATAAAATTTTCAAATAATAATATTTATTTAGTAAGAAAATAATTAATTAATTTATTAACATAAATTTTTAATTTAAACTTTTATTAATTATTTACAAACTAAATAAATTAATTACAAAAATATTAATAAAAATTTCAATTAATTATTGATAATTATGTTATGAAAATAAGCTTCAAAAGGAAAAAAATATATTTTAGAAAGTTACATAAATAAAATTATAAAAATAAGTAAGAAAATACCAAATTAAAAATAATAATTAAAATGAAAAATTTTTAATATTAAGTATGTAATTAGTTTATTTAGTATTTAAATAATTAATAAAATAATTAATTTATTAAGATAAATTTATCAAGATATAATTAATTTGTTAAGATAAATTTATCAAGATATAATTAATTTGTTAAGATAAATTTTTTATTAATTATTTACATGCTAAATAAATTAATTACATGCACATTAATAAAATTTTTAATTATGTTATAAAAATAAGCTTAAAAATTATATTTGAGAAAGTTACATAAACAGAAAATTATGAAAATAAATAAGAAAATATGAATTTAAAAAATATTAATAAAAATGCGGAATTTTAATAATAAGTATTTAATTAGTTTATTTAGCATTTAAATAATTAATTTATTTATTAAAATAAATTTTTTATTTAACTTTTTATTAATTAGTTACATACAAAATAAATTAACCACAAACTTATTAATAAAAGTTTCAATTAATTATTGATAATAATGTTATAAAAATAAGCTTAAAAGTGAGAAATTATATTTAAAATGCTATATAAATATAACTAAATCCATTTTAAAAACAAAAAAAAAAATTGGGCTGCATGGTACTTAAAAAGCCTTGTGGGCCAGAAGTGTCGAGTTGGGCCTCATGCGGCACTTTGAATACCGCTCAAGCCCACACGACATTTGGACTGCTGCATGAGACCCGAGCGACATTCTTAGTGCCACCTAGGACTCAAAATGGTAAATATTTTTTTAAAATCCTAAATTGGAAAAACAAAAACATGCTTGGCACTTTTGGAGGTGTTCTTTCCCAGGTAGGCCTCCACGATGGCGTAGACATCACTCCACCGAAGCTGATCGCTACTGTACTCGTGGAATGGAGATCTTGATATACGGGTAAAAGTATGAGGAGAGCCTGTCGGTGTACTTCTCAAAGTAGTGGCAGAGCTCGTAGGGCAGTACTGCCGGATCATGGCCTAGATGAACATGAAGCTAGCTAAGGCCGAGCCCATGGTCGTCCACCTTTCCATCATCATCGACAGCATGATCGTCACTACCAGCATCCTCATAGTCGTCGGCCTTGATAGCCTCCCTTTGTACCTGCTTCTTCCAATAGAAGGGTCTTATGGGTCTAGTTTTCGTTTTCTTGGGTGAGGTTGGGCATGGGACTGGTCCTGGACTTCCCTTTTGGTTTCTCTCTCTAGGGAGGAAGCACGGGAAGAAGAAGGTTGCTTTTCATGGTGTCTTTCATTTCTTAATTTATTCCCCAAGCAAGTGATAATTAGTATGTAGATTTTCTTCTCGAATCTTTATTTCGTATATATCTGGATAAAAGAATCCATCACCCAAATTATGTGGGAATTTTAATATCAGAATGTGAAATAGCTATTAAGATAAAAAGAAAAAAAAATCCTCTCATGGATCGATCAAGCTAACTAAATTATAAAGATTATATGAAACCTTCATATGAAAATGTAATATTTATCATATATCATTATGGATAACTAAAATTTTAGACATGAGAATGAAAATGATCGTTAGACAGAGAAAATACACCTGACAATTAAGCTCATGGCCTAGCTAGGTCGAGATCGGTGACGCTAAAAGACCTCTTGCGTGAACTTTTCGATGTTTGAACATACACACACAAAAAAGAACTTATCGATGATCAAAAAACTTCTTGTCGATTAAAGTTGATCGTGTTTGGATGGGCCAATATACCGAGCGAAGGCCCAAGACGAGAGATTGTTTTGTTGGCTAGATATCATTGGTTGTTGTTAGTTGAAGTCGGTTTAGTTTTGGGAGAGATATTGATCTTATATTGGCTTAGTTTGTGGTGAAATACTGCCCGTTTTTCCCCAACAGATCGACACGCCAATATGTGATCGTAAAGGTGACAAATGAAGATAGCCAGGCTCTTCCTATTATACTTGGTCATGCATGGGTAAAACAAAATGACTTGTGTTTGTTATATATGTCGCTCCTCCTATGGGATTAGAACTAGAGAAATGGATTCTGATGATTAATTTGTTGATTCTCTATTTCGACTTCGCGATCTTGAAATCAATTTCTTCTTGTAAATTCCTGTGGATCGCTTTTAATGAGCAGCATTCATAAAGTGAGAGAGAGTCATGAATTAGATTTAGAGGTCTTAATTATGCGTCTACCATTGCTGACTCCCAAGTGATTGGAGATTGGAAGACCCACTTGGTAATATACTCCAATCAATCGATGCATAGAAGACAACTTGTAGATAATGCAAGAAGAATATTCACTTTAGATCCTCTTTGAGAAAACACTTTCACTTCATGTCATTATTTAAAATTACAAATATTGTTTCAAATAAAAATCTGAAACAATAAATAATCTTAAATAAGAGTTTGGGGTGGTAAATTTAGTCTAAAATAAGGTTTACATATCACTGACTAGCCAAATCGTAATATGACGAGGGGCATTTTCATCCAATAGCCTTTTTTCTTTTTTGTATTTTCTTTCTCTTTTTCTGCTTCTTCTTCTTCTTCTCTCTCTTCTCTTTTCTGCCTTTTCTTATTCCTTATTGTCCAATGTTGTGGAATTGAGGTCGAAGATACTAATGACCATCATCTCGACAATGGGCAAGGCTCCATTGAGGTGCATGACACAGCAAAAGTGAGTAATGAATGCGTCAAACACGCTCTTGTGGGGGGAAGCTATAGTCAAGGTTGGAGAGGATGTTGGCCATAACTGAGAAGGAGGTCTCGGAGGTGAGGATGTGAAAGGAAAAGGAAAGAAAATGAAAATGAAAGGAAAGGAAAGAAAAGAAAACATAAACAAAAAGAGAGAAAAGGAAAAAAAAAAAAAAAGGAACCAAAGGAGAAAGAAAAGAAAAAAGAAAAAGGTTATTGGCAAAAATGCCCTTTGTCATATGAAGAGTTGATCGATTGGTGAGTTTGGCCCTTATTTGAGGCTAATTTACCACTTTAAATTCTTATTTGAAATAAAAATTTATTTTTGATTCTCTTTTGAAAAAATGCACTCATTTGCACTTATTTCAAATTTTTTTCGTAAATATCAATCTAATTGGGAAATTTAGAGGTTAGATGTTTTTTCCTTTGCCGCAAATTTGATCTCGTTTCATTTTCAAATTTTCACTAGCTAATGTGTTTTGTCTTATTTGACTTGAAAATTTCTTCAAAACTCACCCTCGAACACTTGTAGCTTACCCAATAAGAGTTTCACTAACATGAGCGTACTCTAAATAATAATAAGTGCATCAAATGAGAGAAGACTATAAGTTATTATCCATTTTCTTATTGGAGAGAAGGTTTGTCGTCAAATAGAAGGAATTCCCTAGATTTAGGAGATAAAACAAATTCCTTAAAATTCGAATAGAAATAAAGAAAAATTTCAAATAAAGACCTAAAGTGCTCATGTCTGTCTCAAAGAATAGTATGACCTTCAAGCTAGTCAAAAGCATTCGTATTCCCCCCCCCCTCTCTCTCTTTGATTTTTTTTTTCATTTTTCCATTTTTTTCTTTCTTTTTAGTTTTTTCTATTCTTTTCTTTTCTTTCACCGAGGCAATACCTAGAGAGGCCTAAGTGAGGTTCCTCGAATCCTCTTCAACCACAACAAATAAACAAAAAGAAATGAGAAAAAAATTAGAATTGAAATTATGCCTTGACCTATCAACATATTTAGCAAATCGATATCAGACCCTTATTTGAAACTATTATAATAATTGTAAGCTCTTATTTAAGATTGATATGGTCATTTCAAACTTTTTTTTTTTGAAATAACATTGATCTTATTTGAGAAAATGAAAACACTTAAGGATTCGAATTTTTTCAAAAATAATGATAATCCAACCAGATAATGCGGATTATTAATAAATAAGAAAAGATGAGAATAGACACTAAAGAAAGAAATGGACGACATAGACAGCTTCAATGGGGTTATCCTGTTAATGAATGGAAGGAAAGTTCCAAAAAATGGCCTGAAGTCTTCTCAAATTCTCAAATAAGGGCTTCAAGTAAATTTCATTTCAAATAATAACATGAAGTACTCTTATTTTCTCAAACAAGAGGTTAAAATAATGTTGTTTCAAATAAGAATATAAAATAGCCATAAAATAAAGGCATTTTCATTTTTTTTTGGTTATTTGATTTTTTATTGGATTTTAAAAAAAAATTAAGAGGAAAAAAAAAAAGCACACAGGCGGGAGCGGTAGTACAAGACAACGACAGCAATGTCAGCGACGCCCCGCCACGTGAAACATCCCAAAACGAGAATCGATAGGCACCCGCACGCAGAGAGAGCGCCAAACATGGCGAGGAGGGTGGACAGCAAATGGGTGTCGACCATCGCGAGCATATGGATCCAGGCCAGCTGCGGTGCAACCTACACCTTCGGCATCTACTCCCCCATCCTCAAGTCCTCACAGTCCTACTCCCAATCCACCCTCGACACCGTCTCCGTCTTCAAGGACATCGGCGCCAACGCCGGCGTCATCTCCGGCCTTCTCTACTCCGCCGTCACCGAGAGGCGCGGCCGATCCGGGCGGTCGGTACTCTCTCCCGGGCCGTGGCTCGTCCTCCTTGCCGGGGCCGTGCAGTTCTCCGCCGGGTACTTCTTGATTTGGGCCTCCGTCGTCGGAGTGATAAACCGGCCGCCGGTCGCAGTGATATGCCTGTTCATGGGGGTGGCGGCTCACGCGCAGACTTTCTTTAACACCACCAATGTGGTCAGTGGCGTGCACAACTTCTCAGATTACAGTGGGACAATTGTCGGCATCATGAAGGTATGTGTCTAAGAGATTGTGTCCAAATCAGCCTTAAGAACTTTTCCATGTTGCCCACTGATTGGTCTTCTTTAAGTGCTGGTTATAATCCATGAACATCGCCCTGCTTACTGTCGATGCGTTGATGAATCTGAAGGTAGAGGAATCTGAAATCCTATTTATAAGTTGATTTAGTTGTTGCAGTTGATGCGTTCTTGCAAGTGGCAATAGTCGATCTCTGTGCAAATTGTAGTGTGCTTATCATGAGGGAAGCCATATTAGGGGAGAAATTGCTGGAGAAATGAATTTTAGAAGTGATTGGAAATTCTTGCTGTTTTTGAACCACTTAAGAATAGTCCTCATAGGTGAACTTTTGGGAAGGTAGGGAAAATGCTTAGGGATCGATCTGATTATTAGTTCAATAGCAGGGTTTCCTGAGCGAGTCTGCATAGTTTGTGCATAAAAATATGTTCTCGAGTGCTAATCTTTCTTGTTCTGGTGCAGGGATTTCTTGGTCTAAGTGGCGCTATACTAATCCAAGTGTACTACACAATGCTCAAGGACCAGCCGAGTGCCTTCATTCTGATGCTAGCAATTTTCCCGCCATCCGTGACGCTCCTGCTTATGCTTTTGGTACGAATCCACGACACGAATGCGATGGGAGACGAGAAGCATTTGAATAGCTTCTCTGCAGTGGCTTTGATCATTGCCGGTTACCTCATGATCTTAATAATACTGGAGAACATACTTACCATCCCGTCATGGTCTCGTATCCTAACGTTCATAGTTCTTCTATTTCTGCTTGTTTGGCCTCTCAAAACGGCAATTGTGGCAATGAGGGAGGAAAAAGAAGGATCGTCAGAGCTGTCATCTTCCAAGCGGAGTCCATTTTTGCACGATCCACCGCAAGTAGTGCCCGAGAAAGTTTCAGAAGACATGAATCTTATCCAGGCAGTGCGTACTGGGGACTTCTGGCTGTTGTTCATAGCCATGGTGTGTGGGCTTGGCTCTGGATTAGCCACCATAAACAACATCAGCCAAATCGGAGAATCCCTCGGATACAACCCCGTCGAGATCCACACTTTGGTCTCTCTATTGAGCATATGGAACTTTCTAGGTCGCTCCGTAGCCGGATATGGTTCCGACGTCTTGCTTTACAAGAGAGGTTTCACGAGGCCGTTCTTGATGGCTTTTACCCTGCTCATGATGACGGCCGGTTACCTAATCATCGCTTCCGGTTTCTCTAGAAATCTTTACGTGGGCTCAGTCCTCGTGGGTTTTTCCTTCGGTTCCCTATGGTCGTTGATGCCCACGATCACTTCGGAGCTATTCGGCGTCAGACACATGGGCACCATCTTCAACACCATAGCCATAGGTAGCCCCGTCGGATCGTACATCCTGTCGGTGAGGGTGATCGGGTATATCTACGACGAGGAAGCGGCGGGGGAGGATAGCACCTGTTACGGCACTCGTTGCTTCATGCTGTCGTTCTTCATACTGGCGTCCGTGGCCTTCTTCGGTTTCCTGGTCGATCTGGTTTTGTTCTTCCGCACGAGGAGTTTCTACAAGCTGGTTCTTCACAGAAGATCGCAGCATGCGCAGCTCACAGCAGCTGATGATTGAAAGCTTGATTTGGATTGTTTCTTCTATTTCATGTCATTCCCTTGTGGTATTTTCATTCTGGACCATGTAAAAGTCTGTGCGCTACAGCATACCTATATCTGTTTCTCGTTTTTCTTACTGGGGGAGAGAGATCTGATCTTTGCTTTCTACCTCGGCAAAATAATCAGATCTCTCGTAAGAGGAGAGTGAAGGCAGATGAATGTAAGATCAATAATGTATTGGTTGGAGTTCTGCCAAGTTCAGGTCTTTCGAGTCGATCATGAATAAATACAATCCAAATCGAGCTTTCATTATGACGAAGCATTGGTACAGACATGTGCCATATTTACTAATATTGGGGCCCGCTGTCAGCAAATTTCAAAACCCAAAAGCCACCTGTCTCCGTGAGCGTCCGTGTCGTTGTCGAAGTAGTAGCAGGGCTCAGCCCCAGCTTGTCTTCTATGAACAGCGGAGTGGGCGGGAGCGGGCTTGAGGAGGTGGTGGGTGGTGTTGAAGCGGGAGGCGGAGAGGGAGTGGGTGAGAGGGAGGAAGATGGGGGCGGAGGACGAGACGGATGAGTGGTGCGAGATGAGGAGGAGAAGGACGAACGATAGAGAGAGGACGCCATTTGAGGTCTCACGAGTGGAGCTGGGGATGCGAGGGACAGAGGAAAAGTTAACGGACCCTCACGGAGACGGAGACGGATGGATTTTGTTTGAAAATTTGCTGATAGTGGGCCCCGATTTGCCACACGGCGTCTTTGAGTGGACTGAAGAACCAATCTATCACTGCTCCAGAAGCACCCAATATTTTCTCCATATTTAAGGTTCTTTGTCGTGTTGTAAATCATAGCTCTCTCTCTGCGTGGGGAGGTGGGACCGAGGCCACGTTACGGGCCCAGGTGTCTCATACCCACCACGATCGCCATCGACATCCCGCGAAGACGACGAGACAACATCAATCGTCGCCCAGAGTCGAATCCCACCCGACAACCCATTACGACATCGCCAAATCTCGAGAAGACGGCGGCGACGACGACCACCCCCGCCACCACCAAAACCCGAGAAAGATGGAGACCCGCCAACGGCACGAGAAGAAGAAGCTGACTAACAAATGGGCGTCGACCGTGGCGAGCATCCTGATCCAGAGCACCAGCGGCTCCCATTACACCTTCTCCGTCTCCTCCTCCTCCCTCAGGTCCACCCAGCGCTACTGTCAGTCCACCCTCGACACCATCTCCGTCTTCAAGGACTTCGGCGCCAACTGCGGCGTCCTCTCCGGCCTCCTCTCCTCCTACGCCAACGATCCCCGCCGCCGTGGCGGGCCGTGGGTGGTCCCCCTCGCCTGGGCGGCCCAGAATCTGCTGGGCTACTCCTTGATGTGGGCATCCGTCGCCGGGATCTTGCGCGAGCCTCCCGTGGTGGCAGTATGCCTGTTCATGCTGGTTGCCGAGCATGCGCAGGGCTTCTTCAACACCACCAATGTCGTCACGGCAGTCCAGAACTTCCCCGATTATGGCGGCACTGCTGTGGGGATCATGAAGGTGATTCATTGGGTGGGAACATTTTGACTCTGTGTATCGGTCGTCGTTGTTTTAATTTACTCTGTCTTCACTTGTTTGAACGAAAGATCTTATCCTGACTGATGTTCGAAGTTTGCTCTTTCGTTACGATTAATGATGTACGAGGATTGGGGTTTTTGATGTTTTTCCTGGGATGTCATCCCATAAATTGCATCATGTCGTCTGCTGAACCAATTATGCAGAGACAAGCACGCGACTGCATGCATTTGTTTTTGTTTTTTCACAAGTGAAGATGGAGCCATGGAGGCAACTGAGACATCATGCAGCAATGAAGTGGGGTTTGGAAATACAGTGAAGTGACCCAATTAATTATGGCATGCGGGAAACTTGATTTGACTCAAAGTCAATGACGATGTCTTCGTTCTCCTCGGGAGGTGGGATCTGGAAGAGGTGGCAGGAGATCATATCATCCCTTATGCAAACGTGGGAATCGTTGAATGGAGTTCTGATATAGACGATGAATAGTTTAGATCACGAGGAACAAACGTGTGCCATGGCGTGTAAGAACAAGGGTGTATTTGGACAATTGAAAAATGAAGCTGTCAGAACCAGTACATTTGTCCTTTTCCTCTTTTATGAATACGTGTGTTTTGACGTAAAACTCATCCATAATCTAACGAATTATGATATTAAATTAACTATTCTAATTCGAACCCTCTTAAATCTTATCGAATTGTAATTTAAATTCATTTTATGTAAAATTTATTCATTTCAAATCCGCCACTAATAATTTATAATAGATTTGAGATTTAACTTAAGAAAATGATTTCTCAAAATCCTAACATGTATTAAATGATATTTATGACATAAATATAGATTTTTTTTAGCATAATTAGCTATGAAAAATGAGAGTAATTTTTTAAGATTTTTTATTTAACTAAAAGAAAAATGAAGTGCAAAGAATGAATAAAAATAAATAAAAATGCCTATATTATATTTTTTAATTCTGATTTTTTTCAATAAATTCACTCGTTCCCAAATATTTGGGTTAAAGCAAAATTTTGGCCGCTACATGTCGTGACCTAAAAAACCATTCAAGGCTAACGAATTAGTAGGTTAATTGACTAACCTAATTCAGACCCTCCCAAGTCCTGCCAAATTGCAAATTAGGTTCTTTTCATGCAAAGTTTATTCATTTGGAGCCACCAATAATCGTTCTTAGTAGGTCGATTAGAAACCTAAATAAATTAAGAGGAGAATTAATTTATTTCTGATTACTAAAGAAAATGAGTCCGGAGACTTAATTACATTAATTTGCAAAAAAAAATTAATGTCCTTTCGATACCAAATTTCATGAAAAATCTTTTTCCATTGATAATTATGAATTGAATGACTTTTCCTTTGAAAATGACATGAATGACAATATATATGCAAAAATGATCTTTTTTGTATTTTCAAATTAAATGACAACTATTATGAAAACATGACTTAAAATGAGTTATCATCCAATTTAATCTAAGAAAATGATTTCTCAAGGTCTTAACTTGTATTAGATTATATTTATGACATAAAAATAGACTTTTGACATGATTAACTATTAAAAAAATTAGAGTTATTTTTTTGGGATTTTTTATTTAATGAAACAAACTAATGAAATGCAAAGATTGAACAAAAATAAACAAAAATGACCATAATATAACTTTTAATTCTATTTTTTTTTATAAATTCACTCATTCTTAAAGATCTGGGCTAGAGAAGAATTTTATCCGCTACGCCCTCGGAGATTCAAGCCAGTATGTGAATAATTATATAGATTAACATCATCCCTTGTTACCAAAGGGTAGAACACGAAATTCTATACTAAATTACCATCTCATTCCACAAGATCGTGGGTAAGGCATGCAATTTATTTTCTGAAGGGTCTAAGCACAAATGAAGCATAAATTATGGGCATGTTTGTTTATAAATGTGCAAACTATATAATAAATAACAATAAACAAACATGACCAAAGAAAAAAAATATCAATCAGACGAGAAGCAGAGTCAACCCAGGTGTCACGACCCAAAAAAAAATTTTATTAGATTTAAAATCGGGTAAACGGATTATTAGGTTAATTGACTAACCTAATTCGGACCCTCCCAAGTCCTACCGAATCGCAATTTAAGTTCTTTTCATGCAAAGATTTTTAATTTGGAGTCGCCACTAATCATTTTTGGTAGGTCGATTAGAAACCTAAATAAATTAGTGGGAGAACTAATTTATTTCTGCGAACCAAAAAAGGTGAGTTTGGGGACTTGATTACGCTAGATTATTCTAACGCCCTTCCGGTACCATTTTATTTCATGAAAACTCATTTGGAATGATTGGGAAGAAGTTTGGGTCAAATTGACTAGAAGAGTAAAATGGTCATTTTTCAAGGATCGAGAGGTGGAAACATCAAAAATAGGATTGGTCAGTCGAGAAAAAAAAATTAGTTGCATACGCGTAAATTAATGACAACACAAATACGAATGTGGCATGTGGATATGGAGACATACGAGTACGACATGTCATAATCGAAATTTAAATAAATTCATTTGGGTAAGGAAATTCTCGAAGATTTAATGGCTAAGATTGTTACTTGATTTGACAGATTTTATTGTCGAATTCGAATCTCGTGTCACTTTATAGATCAAAATTACGGCTCGAACGACGGGGATGAACTCGTGACTTGTGTTGATCGATAGAGAAATAAGTGATGGTAAAACCTAGATTTAAACTCTCGCCATCTTCAAGACTCTCTTTTTTGGAAAAAGGATTCTCTTTTTTTTTCTTCTCTCTAATTTCTTTCAATCTCTCAAAACTCTCTCAAACATCTAAAATATTTTCTCCCCCCAAAAATCCTCTCTCCCTAGCTCACTTCTTTCTCCTTTTATAACCCACTCATCTATCTCTCATTCTAATTTTTTCACTAATTCCACTTCAATTTCATCTTTCATTCTCTATCTCTATCTCACATTCTAATCTCTCCACTAACTCTTATTCATCTTCATCTTCCATTCTCCATATTTATCTCACATTCTAATTTCTCCACTAACTCTTCTTCATTTCTATCTTCCCTTCTTTATTCTTATCTTATTTTCTTCATCCATTCTTCTTCATCTTCTCTTCTCCATCTCCTCTTCTCCATCTTCCCTTCTATATTCTAATTTCTCCACTAACTCTTCTTCATCTCCATCTTCCCTTCTCTATTCTTATCTTATTTTCTCCATCCATTCTTCTCTATCTTCTCTTCTCCATCTCCTCTTCTCCATCTTCCCTTCTCTATCCTAATTCTCCACTAACTCTTCTTTTTGTTATTTGCAAAATAATTCCTCAAGAGTTAGGTATTTGCACTCTATTCCCTGAGATTTTAAGTATTTGCAATTCAGTCCCCGAAAAAATATTTCTTTAAGTCCAAATCTCCTCACAATTTTCAACACACCTCCCCTACGCTTAGTCGAAATTCACTGCATATCAAATTTAAAATTATTTCTTGCTGTAGAATTTAATTAAAGCCCTTTCGAAAAATTGAGTCATTCTGAGTATAATTGGGCCAAGATGAAAATTTAGGATATTAGAGAATAATGTCACAACTCCTAAAAGTGAAAAATGAAAATAAATTGACTCAAATTGAATTTTTTTTATTCGAGAACATGCCCGTGAAGAAATACACGACCCCGAATTGGATTTTTTTTAAATTTACGATGGCCAACATGAAAAGAAAAACATTGACTATTTTTATGTATTTTTGTGGCCTCAAATGTTATTATTTATTAAATATTTTCCTAATTTCTAAAAACTATAAAACAATATATATAATATGAAAAATTATTTTTTGTTCAAAAATGGTTCTCTAAGCTTGGCCAAGATCTTCAAAGTTGATTTTTCAATTTTATAGATTTTTATGGATTTTCTACTAATTTTCGAAAATAAAAATACCAAAAAATACTAAACATATGAAAAATCATTTTTGGTCAAAATTGGTTCCCTAGGGTTGACCAAGGTCTCCAAAGTTGATTTTTTAATTTTATAAAGTTTTATGTATTTTCTATTAATTTTTGAAAATAAAAATGTCGAAAAATAATGAAAATATGAAAAATCATTTTTTGGTCAAAATTGGTTCCCTAGGCTTGGTCAAGGTCCTCAAAGTTGATTTTTCAATTTTATGAATTTTTATGATTGTTTTATTATTTTTTTAGAAAAGAAAAGATGATTAAAAATCAGGTGTCAACAGCTACCCCTCTTTGGAAGGAAGCTCGGCAAAGGTTCATTTCAAAGACGGGATGACACCTGAATCCTAATCGACTCAACACAAAGAAAAAAAGTTGTGACACTTGATTTCCAATACCCTCCGTAACAAGTTCCGATCCAAACCCAGTTTGAGGAGGCTTTCATGCAGTAAGGGAGAGACAAAGATGAGAGTTTACCTGGCACTTACCTGCTCGTTGTATGGCGGCTACCTGACACACATGCTGTACTGAAAATGGAGTGAGAACCTAAGGATTCGTTATAAGAAAACCTTAGGGTGGTTGAACTTGGACTTGTATGGTAGGTCAACCCAAGGTAGATTCCTGTATGGTGGGTCACCCTATAGAAATGCCTGTAAGGAGGACTTTGTGCCTGTAGAAAGGACTTAGTGCCTGTAAGAAGGACTTTTGGTCGCCTATATGAAGGACTTTTGGTTGCCTATAAGAAGGACTTTGGTGCATGTAAGAAGGACTTTTGGTTGCCTGTAAGAAGGACTTTTGTGCCTGTAAGAAGGACTATTGGTTGCCTGTTGTTGACACCTGATTTTTAATCATGTTTTCTCTTTTAAAATTAATAGAAAATTCACAAAAATTCATAAAATTGAAAAATCAACTTTGGAGACCTTGGCCAAGCCTAGGGAACCAATTTTGAACAAAAAATGATTTTCCATATTTTCAGTATTTTTAGGTATTTTTATTTTCGAAAATTCATAGAAAATCAAGAAAAAAGGAGAAAATTGAAAAATCAACTTAGGTTACCATTTTTTAGCAAAAAATAATTTTTTATATTTTTTGCATTTTTTAATATTTTTCAGAAAATACAAAAATAATTGAAAATTAGAAAAATTGCATTTGAGGTCACAAAAATACAAAAAAATAAAAATTCAGCATTTCTCTTTTAATTTTCTCTTCATTTTACTCGAAGAAAATCTGTGAAAAATAAATCTAGAATCGAGAATTACTTTGTTAATCTCATTTTCATATTAAATAAATAATTGTAGAAAATTCATCTTAGCTTGGTAATCTTTAATTTTGGCATTTCCGGAGTCGTGACATTGTCCTCTAAATTCTCATCTAGGCCTAACTGTACAGATTGTAAAGGGGGTCGACCAAATATTCACTCTTGAGAATCAAGTGCATTCAGTGGTTGAATCACCTCAATTGTTCTAATGTTGTTTTCATTCCTGTGGGTTGACGGATATTTCGGAATATAAAGCTGGCAAGCGGGCCAAAGTGCAAAGGGTTTTCTGATTAAAAAAAAGAGGGGGGGATAATCCAAACCGAAAGTCATCAAGAGACTTCCCAAGAGCTTCTTTCAGGATTCATTTTGTGAGGTTAGAGGAAGCATGACGGGGACAAAAGAAAATGGCGAGTATAGAAAAGGCATCGAAAGTAAAAGAAAAAAATAAGCTCGGTCGAAGGAAGGACAGCTGGGGTGGGGGAGTTCCACCGAGAAAAGGGGACAAGAGGAGCCATGCTAAAAGAGAGAAAAATTTTGAGTGGGGGGGCCAATCGTCAGAATAAAAAGAAAAAACAGGAGGCACACGTTCATCATTTTCATCATGATTATCCCCCCATTACCTAAAAAAAAAGGGAGAGGGCCCAATTTGGCATCTCAAGAACGTGGAGAGATCCTGGAGCTCCTACTGATTCGTTTTACAAGGTTCGTCCCGAGTACACAGACGTTCCCGAGTCCCGTATCCAGATAAAGGCTGGAAAAACTTCAAGTGCTACGAAAGGACAAGCTCATAGCAACTACAAAAAGGGAGTCATTCATAATTCTTTAAACGGTGTGTTTGAGATTGGTCCTAAAGTTCTCTTGCTTCCCTCTGTTTTAAATAGTCCATTTTTGGATTGACCAACAGCTAGAGATACACGCCATTCCCAAGCACACTACTTTTTCCCGGGGATTCACATGATAATGTTGCTAAGGATCACATGGGATTGGTTTTCCTTGGAGGTGTTTGGTCCTGCGCTAATGGAACCCTCCTCGGAGGTCGCGTTTTCTGGTTGGCCCTTCCTCTGTTGTCAGTCAAACATTGAGGCTAGAGTTGCTCAGTAGATGACAGGAGTGAAGGGTAGATGAAATTTTCCGAGAAAGGACCGACGGATACTCTTGAGACACGAGACTCATGAAAAATGGAGCTTGAGCTGTCAGGGGGCGAGGGCTTTTTGCGTCGTCTCTGGAGGCATACAATTACGCTTAGAAAAAAACAAAAAAGCCCAACCGGTTCGCCGCTTCTTCGCTCTCGCTGGTTGATTCGATTTTAGTGTTCTAGAGTGAGGTTTACCTGGTTTTGGAACCTAGACTGCTATCGGGCTGGATTCGACTCAAAAGAGAAGGTCGCCTACTCTCTGAACTTGAGGGTCTCTCTCAATGTCTCTCCCAACTATCAGACAAAGCCAGCTTTCTTGTACAGAATGTAACTTTGACGCCTCTCTTTCACTGGACTTTCCCACTCATTCTTTCAGGGATAAACACACACACACAGAGCTCTCTCTCTGGCTCTCTTCCTTCAAACCCAGATTGAAAGGGCTCGGTAATGGAGGTTGCGCGCGGCGACAGTGACTCGAGTGATGCGTGGTACGCGGCAAAAATTGTGGATGTGTAGTCACCACGGAAGCAATCTGCCAAATCGAAGACTCGGCATTTAAGGCCTCGTCCTCCATCGTACGAGATTGATGACGTGATTTTGCCATTGTTAGAAAGTTGATCCAATTTCTAGAATATTCTAGGATAAATTTTTGTAGAATAGTCTAGAAAGTTAAGAATATTTATGGTACTTCTAGAGAATTCCTAGGATATGTCTAGAAGGATAATGTCTAGAAAAATCTAGAAACAATATGCTCTAGATTTTGTAGAAAACTCTAGAATAGTGTCTATCTAGGATACTCTAGAATTTTCCTGTATGACGGTGGAAGATGGCTATAAATAGGCCATGAAGTGCTAGAAAGTGTAGAGAAAAACCAACAACCAAAAGCTCTCCTCTTCCTTTGTATCACTCACAAAAACTAATAAAAGTTTTCGTTTCCATTGTGCTCATTCACTTACAAAACTAAATACCCTTCCGCAAAAACTAACAGTGGTATCAGAGCCTCGTTCGGTTGGTTTTGGGCGTTTGTCCTAGCCACCCTCTCCTAAAAACACCACACCCATGGCTAATGTTTCCTCATCCTCATTTCCCATTCCCATTTTCGATGGGAATAACTACGACTATTGGTGCATCAAAATGACTACATTCTTGATGGCCCAAGACTTATGGGACATCGTGGAGAAAGGTTATGAGACTTCGCGAGAAGGTGCCTCTGTTCCGAAAGATCAACTACAAAAGGATGCAAGGGCATTATGCGTTATTCAGCAAGCGCTCTCGGAAACCGTTTTTCCGAGAATAATTGGAGCAAATACGGCGAAGAAAGCTTGGGAAACACTACGAGAAGAATTTCAAGGATCAGATAAGGTACGCACTATTCGACTTCAAACTCTAAGAAGAGATTTTGAGAATGCTAAAATGAAAGTAAATGAGACCGTTCAAGAATACTGTGGAAAACTAAAGGAACTAGTTAATCAAATGAGAGCCTATGGAGATGGAATCACTGATCAAAGGGTCGTAGAGAAAATATTAGTCTCCCTCACAAGAAAATACAATCCTATTGTTACAACGATAGAAGCAACTAAGGATTTAACGACCCTGACAATAAGTGAATTGATTGGCTCTCTAGAAGCACATGAGAAAAGACTAATGGCACAAGATGAGGATTCAGTTGAAAGTGCCTTCCAGTCTAAAATAAACATACGGTCTCATCAATCTAAAACTGGTGGAAGGAGCTCATGGAAAAATAAAAGAGGAGGAGAAACTACTCAAAAGGAGAAATACCCACCTTGTGGCATTTGTAAGAAAAATAATCATTTGGAGAAAGATTGCTGGTTTAGAAATAAACCACAATGCCGCTTTTGTAAAAGATATGGCCACATAGAAAGAGATTGTCGCTCGAAAATAAATTCTCGAGCCAACTATGCTGAAGAAAAGGAAAGACAAGATAATACATTTTATGCAGGTCAAGCGGCAAATGATAAGAAAAGTGACACATGGTATATTGATAGTGGATGTAGCAATCATATGACAAGGGACGAATCTATATTCATCGATATTGATACATCGGTGAAAAATCAAATTAAATTGGGCAACGGCGCAATAGTTGACGCGAAAGGGAAAGGAACTATCGCCGTTGAAACAGATAAAGGCCCAAAATACATTCATGACGTATATCTAGTGCCAAGTCTTGCACAAAATCTACTTAGCGTGGGCCAAATGATACAATGTGGGTATTCTCTATACTTTAATGGAGATGACTGCATTATCTACGACAAATATAAAAATATTATTGCCTCTGTTAAAATGGAAAATAGGAATTTTCCTATTCGATGGAATTATGTCAGAGATATGGCCATGAAAGCTCAACTTGATGAGTCATGGCTCTGGCATCGAAGATTTGGCCACTTTAATTTTGCTGGACTGAAAATTCTCCATCAAAAAAAAATGATGAGAGATTTTCCAGCAATTTCGGAAATTTCAGATGTCTGTGAAGGCTGCCTCCTTGGAAAACAACAACGGCAGTCCTTCTCATCTGGAGGTGCATGGAGAGCTAACAAGCCTTTAGAACTAGTCCATACGGATGTTTGTGGTCCAATGAGGACTCCTACAGCCAGTCAGAATAGATATTTCATTCTATTCATTGATGACTACACAAGAATGACGTGGGTCTACTTTCTTCGAGAAAGATCGGAGGTTTTCTCTATTTTCAGGAAATTCAAGAACCACGTCGAAAATCAAAGTGGCCACAAAATCAAAGTCCTGAGGAGTGACAGAGGCACAGAATATAACTCAAGGGAGTTCAACAAATTCTGTGAAGAAAAAGGAGTTCACCATCAACTAACTGTTGGCTACGCTCCAGAGCAAAATGGGGTAGCAGAAAGGAAAAATAGAACTGTCATGGAGATGGCAAGGTCCATGCTAAAGGACAAAGGCCTTCCCAATTCGTTCTGGGCAGAAGCAATATACACGGCTGTATACATCTTAAACAGGTGTCCAACTAGAGCTGTCCAAAATAAAACTCCAGTCAAAGCATGGAGTGGACGGAAGCCTTCGGCGAAACATCTCAAAGTGTTTGGTTGCATATGCTACGTTCACATTCCATCTCAAAAGAGAAGCAAGCTCGATGAGAAGACAGAAAAGGGAATCTTCCTTGGCTACAGTGATCAATCAAAAGGTTATCGCATCTACAACCTAAGAACTAAGAAGCTCGTGATTAGTCGAGACGTTGAGTTTGATGAGTATGCCACCTGGAACTGGGAGAATGAGAAGATCGAGAAGAAGTATGTCATCTTGCCTGACACACCACCTGCTCGTGAGGAGTCAACAACACAAGAAGAAGGTGAAGCATCAGACTCCACCACTCACGATGTAACGCCACCATCTTCTCCGAGAGCAACAGAAGAAGAATCTACTCCAGAATCTCCAGTAATGAGAGTAAAATCCCTTAGAAGAATTTATGACACATGCAACTTTGCTGCTTTAGAACCAGAAAACTATGAAGAAGCATCCAAAGAGGAAGTTTGGATAAAAGCCATGGAGGAAGAAATCAAGATGATCGAGAAAAATGAAACTTGGGAGCTTGTCAATTGCCCTAAGGACAAAGAGATCATTGGCGTCAAATGGGTCTACAAGACGAAGCTCAATGCAGATGGATCAATCCAGAAGCATAAAGCAAGGCTCGTGGCAAAAGGATACTTGCAGCAACCAGGTATCGACTATACTGAAACTTTTGCTCCAGTTGCTCGTCTTGATACTATTCGTGCTCTTATAGCCCTAGCAGCACAAAAAGAATGGAAGATCCATCAACTAGACGTGAAGTCAGCATTCCTAAATGGATATCTTCAAGAAGAAATATATGTGGAGCAACCACAAGGCTTTATAGCCAAAGGACAAGAAGAAAAAGTCCTAAAACTTAAGAAGGCTCTCTACCGATTAAAGCAGGCACCACGAGCATGGTATAGCAGAATTGATGAATACTTCACCAAGCAAGGATTCAGGAAAAGCATGAGTGAGCCAACGCTCTACATCAAGACCCAAGGTAAGTCTGACACTCTCATTGTCTCTCTATACGTGGATGATCTTATATATACAGGGAACAATGAGAAGATGATTCGAGTTTTTAAAGAAGAAATGATGAAGACATTCGAGATGACAGACTTGGGCTTGATGCACTACTTCCTCGGCATCGAAATCATCCAAAATAAAGGAATTTTCATTTCACAAAAGAAATATGCCGAGAATCTCCTGAAGAAATTCAAGATGGATTATTGTAAAGCAGTTACAACACCACTCGTGACAAATGAGAAACTACTAAAGGAAGATGGAGCAAAAAAAACCGACGCCTCCCTCTACAGAAGTCTGATTGGCAGTCTGCTATATCTCACTACCACGAGACCAGACATCATGTACGCGACAAGTCTACTATCACGGTTCATGCAGAGTCCGAGTCAAATTCATTTTGGAGCTGCCAAAAGAATTCTACGATACTTAAGAGGAACTACAGATTATGGCATTTGGTATCAGCCCAGTGCAACGGCTAAGCTCATCGGCTACACCGACAGCGATTGGGCAGGTTCTACTGATGATAGGAGGAGTACTACTGGCTATGCATTCACATTGGGTTCTGGAATATTCTCATGGGCATCCAAAAAACAAGACTCGGTGGCACAATCTACTGCGGAGGCTGAATACGTCGCGGCTGCTATAACTACCTGTCAAGCAATATGGCTTCGGAGAATTCTAGAAGACCTTGGAGAAAAACAAATGGAATCAACTCCAATATTTTGCGACAACAAATCGGCAATAGCTATATCCAAGAATCCCATCTTTCATGGAAGAACGAAACATATCGACATCAAATATCACTTTATTCGCGAAGCGCAAAGCAATGGAGAGATCAAGCTCCAATATTGCAAGACTGAAGATCAAGTTGCGGATATATTCACCAAAGCACTGCCGCCAACAAAGTTCGAGGCACTACGGAGCATGCTTGGAGTATCACGAAATTGGATCAAGGAGGAGTGTTAGAAAGTTGATCCAATTTCTAGAATATTCTAGGATAAATTTTTGTAGAATAGTCTAGAAAGTTAAGAATATTTATGGTACTTCTAGAGAATTCCTAGGATATGTCTAGAAGGATAATGTCTAGAAAAATCTAGAAACAATATGCTCTAGATTTTGTAGAAAACTCTAGAATAGTGTCTATCTAGGATACTCTAGAATTTTCCTGTATGACGGTGGAAGATGGCTATAAATAGGCCATGAAGTGCTAGAAAGTGTAGAGAAAAACCAACAACCAAAAGCTCTCCTCTTCCTTTGTATCACTCACAAAAACTAATAAAAGTTTTCGTTTCCATTGTGCTCATTCACTTACAAAACTAAATACCCTTCCGCAAAAACTAACAGCCATCATTGGAGCTGGAGCAAAGGGAGATGGTATCCCACCGAGAAAAAGAAGGGACCGAGGAAGCTCATACATGGCCATGGAGAGCTTGATACAGATGGGGGCAATAACAAAAGAGGGGCCCGCTCTTCAAGAACCCAAGGGCCCCGAACATTGTCAAGGGCGACTTCATCAAGGCTGATAACCGCATCGGCTGGCTCGACTCAAAGCACGCTCCCTCGTTCGTTTACGCATCATTCGAGAGCGTCACGTACTTGAAACAAGACCAGTGGGATGAGACCACTTATGGGTTGTTGAACCCCAGGGTTAACTTCTTGAGGGTCATAAAGCCTTCACATAAAGACTCTGGTTATGAGGAAGCTCTAAAATTAGTGGGTCGCATCCCAGGACAAGAAATCCAAGCTGCCTAGCAGATCTGTCGCGACGAGCTTCGAGTGCAAGGCTATGACTTGCCTCCTTCGACCAGAATCGAGATATGATATTGCACTAGCTGTCAACGCGTTTGGAGTTAAGCATGTTGCTGAATTTGCTGGAAGATGTGCCAGCCTAAAGATGTTGTTCCACGTATCAACTGCATATGTATGTGGCGATACAACTGGAATTATACGAGAAAGGGTATTCGGCATGGATGAGACGCTCAACAAGTCCATTCCAAGCTACTTTTCAAGCTGGACCAGCCCCCAGACAACGAATTTAGGAGACAACATATTACTTTCGAGAACGAAACCTTAGCGAGCTCTACATTGCTAGATGAAACATCGTCCAACTATCGCGGTTTCGGGGTCACAACTCGACCGCTTGATAAGGCTCTGGCTATACTTTATCACTTACAATTTTCCGAAGTTAGCCTTAAGAATCTTACAGGCGACGAGGGAGTGTTTGTCGAGTCGTTGACTCGAATCATGCAGAGTGGAATCTGTGAGTCCAGGGCACATGCAATCATGTTGCTAAAGTCAACATTTGAAGTTGCTGATGCCATTCGACTCTCAAGTTTGAGGATAGAATTGTTCGTCGAAGTAGTTCGAGTTTTCGCCAGATCATGTCTCACAGAAGGTGACGAAATCTGCATTGAAACTGCTTATCCGAGCTTGTTCGAGGGGTCAAAACGGAGCCAAAGTCGTGGGAGCCAGCATCGTGCCAATCTTGATCGATCTTCTTATCGATTCTTGCGAGAAAAGGCAAAGCGAAATGATCCTCGTGCTTTTGGAGGTGCTGAGCCAATGCGTAGAGAGAAGAGTCACGTGTTAATGCCATCGAATCTCCGGGAACGACGCGCCTGAAGGTCAGGTTTCGTCCAATGGACTTTCCGCTCGTTCTCTTTATTCTTCGAGTTCTGTTGATTTCGTATTGCTCTTGCTTTGCGGAATCGCGTTTTATGTCGTGCTTGAGATGGTCTTCCTAGTGGGTCAGAGAGTTTAGCTTGAGTTGTGGGCTCCCCTTTTAAGATTTTCTCTTCAGTTAATCAATGGTGGAGTTGCATGTGGTGGGGACAGAGAAGTCCGCCAATCATTGTGAGGGTGTGGTGTCTCTTGTTGGCTTGCATTTGGTTGATCGTATGGTCGGGCTCTCCATCGAAGCAGCTAGTTCTAAAGGCCAAGCATGTGTTCAATAGCGTCAATGGCGATCAGCACGCTTGCAAGGTCTTGCATAATTTAGAGGAATACGGGACCAAATGTCGCCCACGACACAAAAACAGGGATGAAGTATGGAAAGAAAGGATCCCTAATATTCACCTTGCACAGAGGAAATCGGGCTAGAACTGGATGATTAAAAAGAAAAAGGGTGAAAAATTGCGGACTGGATGAGGATGTTCACGTGCATTGGGGCTTTAATTTTGACTTATGCAGCTTCAGGTTTGGGGGACCTTCGAGCTCCGTTGGCTTCTCCTTGTGTGGTGTTGGTGGCACTCTCCTTGTTGTCTGGCCTCATTATGCTGACTTGCATAGATCAGGAGGAGGGGAGGCACGGGTTTGGCCATGAAGGAGGTTTCATTTGCCCACTGGTTCCTCTTTTTCCCATCGTCTGTATTCTGATCGACGTCTATCTACTGATTAACCTTGGGGGGCTGCTACATAGGCTCGTGTTTCTATCGTGCTGATGAAAACTTCCTCAGTTTTAGAGACTCATTGGCCTAAATGTTTTGGTGCGGAGGAAGCGGGTCGATTCAGGGAACACCCGAACAGAGTGGAAGGGGGATCACTTAGTCCGTGGATCTTCTTAAGCATTCGATCAGGTGACCGAGCCCACGAAAACGTCATGCATTAGATGCAATCTCTGAGAAGATGGGCGCGTAAGGTTCTAGAGTCGTTGATCGCGTGTAGAAGCTCACCTCCGATCCTTCCATCTCGTTGGGTCTCTGCATCGTTCAAGAGGATGCAAATCCCAGCCTTATCTAAGGAATGGTAGAGGTGATCGGCGGAATTGAAGTGAGTGTCCAGCCTTCTGAAATTCAAGGACACGCCGAACTTAGTTCCTGACTCACCAACTCCACCCGTCGAGGAAGATGTTGCCGCGTCCAAATCCCTTTTTCTCTTCATCATCACCAGCGCTATCGTGACGAGTTGAATTACTGCTGCCTTCAAACCCGAGCAGAACAAGACCCTCGGTGATGCTCTGCATCCAGTCCTGCGCGTGCTTCACCATGCATGATCATTACTAGCCACAGTACAAGTCCGCGATCAGCGGGATCTACTGGGAGAACAGACTCAAGAACCTTCAAGGCGTGAAGGTCGGCTCCATAGATTTGTTGGTGGAAACGATACATAGAGGAAGTGAAGATTTAAGCTCAGAATATATGCATCTCAAGGAGGCGATAGATAGTCAGGGAAGTAGAACCAGTAGGTTAAGTACTGCAGCTGCGGTTGGAGAGTTGATGGCTTCGCTAGTCCAAATAAGCTACATGCAACATCTGATTAGTGGGCGCTTCCTGGATACGCTGTCGGGGAAAATTTTCCTGACGTATGATCCTTATACCGGGGATGTCCATGCTTATTGCCGAGAGTGAAGCCCAAGACATTGACCGTGCTGTAGCGACCGCTCGTAGAGCATTCGACGAAGGACCGTGGCTAAAGTTGACTCCTTACGGAATACCCAAAGATACTGTCGTGCTTTGCCGATTTAGTTGAAAAGCATAACGACGAGCTTGCAGCCTCGAAGACTTGGAATTGCGAAAAGTCCTACGAGCAGTCCCCCAAATCTGAGCGGCATCTTATTCCCTATCTGATTTCTTTCGGTCTAGTTCAGAGGAAACAGCAAAAAGGGGACACAGCCAATGGTTGTGTGTCAACTGGACCACATTTTAATCTTGCTTATCCTGATAATCTTCGCAAGAGGAAGCCCTGTACCACAGAGGTCAAAGTACAAGGAAAAGGGAGCGAGTCCAATGGAAAATAGTCGGAAGAGAAAACATCCGCCGTCCGAGACTACTTTCCCATGCCAAGGAGTCCAATGCCCTGAGCCATAGCGATAGCCATTGCCACTAGCTGTAAATTTGCCATCTGCGATCCCGATTTGGTTTGATATCAGTTCAGGTTTGGAGAGTTAATATGCAAATCAGGTAAATTTCTTATCTCTAGCTATTTGCATATTTGATTCTCATATCTGGTTGGCTGACTTTCATTTGAATTGAGCTGATCGGAATGCTATCTTGCAATATTTGAATGCATGCTACGAACCGCTAAAAAATATCGTATGTAGGTAATTGCTATATATAAATTAGAATTGACATATTTAAGTTAAATCGCATTCTAGGATAAAATCATATTAGATAGAATCACATGTTTGTTTGATTTTTCTTGGAATAAATTAAATTAGGCTTCATTCTAGGTCAAAATATACATGTTTAGGCATGACTTGTTTTAGCGCCATAATTAAATTTTTAAAAAAATTAATTAAAAAAATTATTATTAAAAAAAAGAAATTAGAAGACGACAAAAAATCCAAAAAAAATCAAAATAAAAACAATAAATAAATAAAAATAAATCATAAAAATTCCAAGAAATTCTCAAAAGCCTCAAAAATCAGAAAATTGTCATTTTAGCTGATGAATGATGTTTTCGATAATTTTGCCCTTCCAGTCTTTTAGAATGACGATTTTGCCCCTTATCGGTAAATTGTCTCAAAAATTTCAGAAAACTCAAAAAAACTTCAAGAATCAAGAAACGGGCTATCTCAATTGGCCAATCCTATTTTTTAGATGATTTGTCTTCTTGATATTTTCAAAATGACGATTTGGCCCCTTATGGGTAAATTGTCTCGAAAAATTTCGAAAAATTCTCAGAAATTGTGGGAAATAATAAATGACCACATTCAACTGGTTTGACCTATTTTCACTTCCCGAGCCTTAAAAAATGATCATTGTAGCCTTCTAGTTAGCTTGACCTAAATCTTTCCAAATCACCCCAAATGAATTTTCATGAAATGGTACCGAAAGGGCGTTAGAGTAAACTCTAGCGTAACCAAGTCCCCGAATTCAGTTTCTCTGGTTCGCAGAAATAAATTAGTTTTCCCACTAATTTATTTAGGTTTCTAATCGACCTACCAAGAATAATTAGTGGCGACTCCAAAATTAAAAATCATTTGAACAAAAACCAAAGTTGCAATTCGGTGGGACTTAGGAGGGTCCGTGTTAGGTTAGTTAATCTAATTAACCTGATAATCCGTTCACCTGATTGAAAAAAAATTCTTTCGTGTCGCGACACCTGTAAGAAGGATTTTTGGTTGCCTATAAGAAGAACTTTTGGTTGCCTGTAAGAAGGACTTTGGTGTCTGTAAGAAGGACCTTTGGTTGCATGTAAGAAGGACTTTTGGTTGCATGTAAAAAGGACTTTTGGTACCTGTAAGAAGGACTTTTGTGTACCTGTAGAAAGGACTTTAGGTGTGCCTGTAAGAAGGACTTGGTGCCTATAAGAATGATTTTTGTGTGCCTATAGAAAGGACTTTGGGTACCCGTAGAAAGGACTTTAGGTGTGCCTGTAAGAAGGATTTGGTGCATGTAAGAAGGACTTTTGTGTGCCTGTCTGGGATCTAGAAAGGCCAGGAATCCTGCAGAAGCTCAAACCCCATTTAACTTACCTCAAAGGGTGCCACTCTAGGATTTGGGAAGGCCAGGAATCCTGTAGAAGCTCAAACCCGATTTAACTTACCTCAAAGAGTGCCATTCTAGGATCTGAAAAGCCTAGAAATCCTGCAGAAGCTCAAACCCGATTTAACTTACCTCAAAGGGAGCCATTCTGGGATCTGAGAAGACCAGGAGTCCTGTAGAAGTTCAAACCTGATTTATCTTACCTTAAAGGGTTCAGGTTGAAGATATACCTACCTGAGGATTTGGAAGAAACGGTAGGTAGTTTCTCAATAACTAGGCTTGTTCATTCAATAATCGTCAAATGGATTTTGAGACCTTGAAAGGTAACTCGAACATCAAAAATATGCTACCTATCAGGCAGTGTCAGAGGTAACATGCGCAAGCATTCTCATCAATGAGTTCATTTGGTTCATGCAAAACTACTCAGCAAAGTTTGTAATGATTAGAAGTAATCTGTGTAATATCTCATGATGCAATCAATCAAAATGTGTATCATGCATGACTATTCTGTCAAGTTTGTATTGCCAATTCTGTTCAAGGAGGTTATCATCGCATGAATACCTTGATTATAATTTGAATGGGGGACTTCAGTCCGGAAGGGTTTTCTCTCGCTCTCGAGAAGGGTTGTTTATCCTGATTGTAGGATTGCAAAGGAATCGCTCAATCTTACCATCATCGCATTCAGCAAGGGTCTGAGTAATCTCGCAATTTGTACGATCAAGCCGATCTGGAGGTCTTGATTAGGAGCGCAATATAGGCTGGGTCAAAGGCTTACCAAAGGGGACTCTTTTGAGTCAAGGTCATTAACAAAAAGTTTTTATCATCTGCTCCAGGTTTACAAGTCAAGAACCCTGCAAAGATGAGACAGAAATAGTCTTACTCGTACTTTTTCGAGTGATGCTTAAAATCAGTCAACTCTACATTAACTCAAGCACCTTAATCAGAAAAGACTTTCATGGGTCATAACATAAGTTGGGATTGGGGACCAAGGAAGGCTTATTTTGGCTCAGAAGATATATGAGGTGGGTTTAACATTGATGATCATCGCATCTTTGTCATTAGTCTCAACCCTCATAGTAGTTTTCAAAGGACACCGTCGTTGTATGAGGAAGGTGTCAACTTCTGCTGATACCGTTGTCACTTCCGAACGATGTAAACTTCACCTGAGTATATTTTGCAATTTGACTCACTCAAAGAGTTTTCTTTTACAATCGATCCCATTGGGAATTTACAACAAAAGATAAGGTATTTTTACTAAGTGCACATGGACATTGATTTAAATGGGCATTGGCCTTGCTTTTGACTGACACTTTGCTTTTTATGCTCGGGACTAACTCTTTTGGTCCTGCCCTTTTACCTTTTCTTTTTCATTCTGTCTAGGAGAAGGAATTTTCAAAGATTGTGTCGCATACACATACATATCAAAGGTCTAGCATACTTGAAGAGTTGACTCAGGAACTCTGTGTAGACCTTACTTCTTCTGAGTTTTTCTGCTTTGAGGTAGCACCATCTTCATCTTAGAATGAGTAATGATCACCAATAGGGGGTTTTAAGATATGAATACGCAGGCTCAATTTGGCGGTGCAAAAGACATGAGTGTATTGGATAGAGAAACGAATGCTTTTCGTCGTCATAAGGCACTTGAATTACCGTACGAGGTTGAAAGCTAAGACGCACTCAAAAATTGACGTTAGTCCAAGCAAGAAAATTTCCAATCATTTACCTCGTGCTATCGTTGGAATCACCTCCATTTGGCCCTGACGTGGGGTGGTTCTTGACAGGGGTTATGAAATAAAGTCGTCGCTCAAATGGGTTGTCAATGGTTACCTGTAGTGTTTAAGATAAAGAAATAAATGCCTCATTCCTTTCGGTATTGTACCTTTTGCGAGAAAACCCGTTGCCTCAGGGAATACGGAACCTATTTGGCACACAACTCACTGTAGATATGGGACGTGTATGGAAATAGGGTCGCCTTTCATCATCCTATCATGCTCCATTCTACACATTCGATGCATCATGTGTAGGTCATGCTCCAAGCCAGAATCGGTAAATTAAACACGCAGAAAAGTCATGCATAAATTATGGAATGTGCAAACACAATATGGGTGCGGCAATACATGTTTACGAAATGTGCAAGTGTATCAAGAATTGGAGAATTTCTTGTGAAAGGGGAATTGCGAATTGCCCCATAGATTGAGAGTCTACTCTTTAAGTCGAGAAGTGGCTTGTATCTGTGTTTGCCCCTGTACAGCATCTAGGCCTTTTCAATGTTAACAACCGTTATGGTTGCCAGTCGAACACCCTTTGTCGATTCAAGGTAGCCATCAATTTGTCCTATTTTCATCAAAATAGATCGTATCGGATGATTATAATTTTGCCCCTTGGGACCGTTCGACATGTTAAATGTTAGTATTAACATCTCCTGTCAAAAGAAAAAGAGACATATTAACCAATATTGAAGGGGATAAATTAGAAACGATACTGGTTTACCCTTCATTTTAAATGCCTTGCAGAAGTCTCTTATCAGCTTCACCAGATCGAGTTTATCTCCACTTTCGGAAGGCATTTCACCATTAGAGCCAAGGTTGTGGCAGAGTATCGACTTTGATATCGCTCATCGAGTATTCCTGTTTCCTTCTGCAAAAAGAAATGTGCAAAATGTTGTATTATTCATTTACAATACTCACAACATTTCCATCCTCGAGTATCGAACTCGGGACATCTCGAACCACTGTCATTCCCCATGCCATCTAGTCCACAAGACCACAGGCGTTCATGGAGGCTCCTCTTAGAGGTTAATTTTCGGATGGCACAGTCTTGTCGTATTGGGCAATTTTATACCATGATGTTTTTCAAGGCAATTTACAATCCCTGTTAAGAACGGAATAAATTAATTCAAAGCTCGAGATGATTATGGTAAATTGAAACGATACAAAATTACTCTTCTTTGAGACTGCTTGGGCTTTTTATTTGCAATTTCCTTGTTTGAAGCCGTCAATCCTCTATCAGAGAAATGGATTCACCTGAGGCAAGTACCGCATAGGAGATATCATTGGAACGAATACATTTCACTTGTTCCAATAAATTTGCATCAATAGGACCCTCAATAGTGATTTTGGTGGCTTATTGATTCGGAAGCTTTCCCTGAACCTGGGCTCACATGAAATAAAAGCGTGTATGCATAAATGCATGAAATGCATGTAATAGTCCTAAAGTAACTCTGATTGTCCAAAAGGTAGCCAAAGCGGCTCCTGCTTTCATTTCAAGGATGATATTGCTTGACTGCATCCGCATTTACAGGATATCCTAACTCTTTCCCATTCATGTTTACAAGAATCAAAGCTCCCCCAAGAAGGACCTTTTTGACGACAAAAGGACCCTCATAATTTGGGGTGAACTTGCCCTCAGGATGAGAAACATTTGGAACTGTCTTTTTCACTATCAGATCTTCTACTTTAAAATTCCTGGGCCTGACTTTTCGATTGAACGCTTTGGCAACTCTTCTCTGGTAGCTCTGACCGTGGCATATTGCCCTCAGATGCTTTTCGTCGATCAGGTTCAACTATTTATACCTCTGCTGCGTCCACTCTGCTTCAGAGAGTTTGATTTGGGATAAGATTCACAGAGATGGGATTTCAACCTCTACCGGTAAAACTGCCTCCATACCGTAAACTAAGGAATATGGGGTTGCTCCAGTCGAGGTTCGTATCAAAGTCCGATATGCCATCAACGCGTACGGCGGTTTCTCATGCCAGTCTCTATAATTCTCTGTGGTTTTCGACATGATTTTCTTGATGTTCTTGTTTGCCGCCTCTACAGCTCCATTCATTTGTGGGCGATAGGGAGATGAATTAAGATGTCGAATGTTGAATGCTTGTAGGAGATCATCAACTATCTTATTATTCAAATTAGAGCCATTGTCTGTGATCATCGCTTGAGGGGCCCCATATCAGGAGATGATATCCCTTCTGATCAACTTGGTCATATTCTTTGCTGTGACATTCGCATATGAGCTTGCTTCGATCCACTTCGTAAAATAGTTAATCGCTACCAAGATAAAGCGGTGCCCATTGGAAGCATTAGGGTGAATCGGACCGATCATGTCTATCCCCAACATGGTGAATGGCCAAGCCTCTGACATCTTGTGGAGCTCGTTCGGGGGTGCGTTAATTCTGTCGCCGTATACCTGGCACTGATGACAGGACCTTACATGTTGGTTGCAGTCTACCTCCATGGTCACCCAATAGTAACCAAGTCGCATGATTTTCTTTGCGAGGAGGTGGCCATTCATATGAGGACCGCATATCCCTTCATGGATCTCCTTCATGAGCATGTTTGCTTCTTTAGCATCTACACATCTCAATAGGACTGAATCGAAGGATCTTTTATAGAGAGTTCGCTCGCTCAGGATCCCCGATCTGACTCCCTGGAGGGAATTCTCCTTTCGAAAGATAATTCTTAATGTCGTGATACCAGGGCTCGCTATCGAATTCGCCTTCCACTAGCATACAATAGGTTGGCTGATCCATGATATTGATTTTTAAAGGCTTGATGTCGAGCCCGTCCTCTACTTGCAATAACGAAGACAGGGTGGCTAATGCGTCTGCGAAGTGATCTGGGTCCTTGGCAGATATTCGAACGAGATTTCGTCAAAATTATCGGTTAACTCCTCTAGCAACTCATGATAGGGAATGAGCTTAGAATCTGTTGTTCTCCATTCCCCCTGAGTCTGGAGAATAATCAGCATGGAGTCCCCATAAACTTATAACCTTCGCACCTTCACGGAGATGGCTAATTGCAGACCTAGAATACAAACTTCGTATTCTGATATATTGTTGGTGCATGGAAATACCAACTTCGCAGAAACCGGATAATGTAAGCCGTCCGGGGATATCAATACTGCCCCAGTTCCAGATCCAACCAAATTAACGGCACCATCAAAATACATGGTCCACTTATCATCAGACAATACGAGGATTCGATCCTCGACCTCCTCCTCATCAGGGATTACAAACCCTCGTGAATTTTCTGCCAACATGTCGGCTATGGCTTGCCCCTTGACTGACTTCTGAGGTGAACTCCTTATGTCAAATTCTGATAACAGTACTTGCCATTTGGCCAGCTTTCCCAATAAGGCGAGTTTCTCCACCAAGTACTTAATTGGGTCGCATTCTGTTACCAACTGGATATGATGGTGGAGGGTATATTGTCTCAACCTGTGGAATACCCAAATTAGATACTCCTTGATCTTCTCAAATGCCTTATGGTATTCTGAATCCCAAATGACTTTGTGCACCCTTCTTGAGGAGCTTGAAGAACGGTTTTGCCACATCAGAAAGCTGGGATATAAATCTGGCAATGTAGTTTAACCGTCCCAGCAGGCTTCTCACTTCCTTTAGTGAGGTTGGAATACTAATGTCCCGTATAGCTTTGATCTTGGAAGGGTCGACCTCGATGCCATAACTGCTAACCACAAATCCCAAAAGCTTTCCAGATTTTGCTCCAAATATGCACTTGTTGGGGTTCAACCTTAGCTTATATTTTCGTAGACGTTCGAACAACTTTCTTAACACCAGAACATGGTCTTCTCCTGGTCTGGACTTGGCAATCACATCATCTACGTACACCTCGATTTCCTTGTGTATCATGTCATGGAATAGAGCGACCATGGCCCTTTGGTATGTCGCCCCAGCATTCTTCAACCCGAAAGGCATAACCCTATAACAAAAGGTGCCCCATGATGTTATGAATGAGGTCTTCGCCTTATCTTCCTCCTTCATTAGGATCTAATTATAGCCAGAAAATCCATCCATAAACGAAAACAGTTCGAACCCGGCTGTATTATCGACCAACACATCTATGTGCGGCAAAGGAAAATCATCCTTTGGGCTGGCTTTATTCAGGTCTCGGTAATCAACGCAGATTCGGACTGTGCCGTCTTTCTTCATCACTAGCACGATGTTTGCGATCCAATTGGCATAGGAGATCGCTTCTATGAATCCCACCTTGAGGAGCTCCATCACTTCCTCCTCAATTTTCTTGGAAAGTTCGTGCCTCGTTCGCCTAAGCCTTTGTTTTTTTGGCAGGATGCTAGGGTCAAAGGGTAGTATGTGTTCCACAATGTTGGGGTCGAGGCCGGGCATGTCTGCATAAGACCAAGCAAAGACATCTTGGTATTCTCTAAGAAGTTCAATCATTCGGGCAGCTTCAGAGGGTGACAAGGACTCTCCAATCTTCACTTCTCTGACATTCTGTGAGTCGCCCAAGTTCACTACCACTGTCTCTTCTGCTGTTAGGGGTTTAAACTCTTCATACCGACTCCAATCTCTCTGAATATCTATGAAATCCTCATCTTCTTCCCCAATGCCACAAGAGTAATCTCCTTGATGATCCGAGTCACACAACAGCATATTATACATGCTTGAAATGATATGCCTGAAATGTCATGAAGATGATTAGTCTCTTTCAGCAAGTAGTTTTCATGCATGATTTTCAAAAACCATTTGAAAAACGTAATAAGAAAGCCAATCCTCATATCCTCGGACGTCTTTGCTTCTCTTAATTTGCTTGATAAACTAGGAAGCGTACGGGAATCCAGGCCTCGAATCTTCAAGAATCGTAGATAGGTATTATCATTAGGCTGGTTTGGAATGTTCCCGCACGCCCTTAATAAAATGTGCACATGCATTTTATTGAATTTCACTGATAAGGCCGCATTACAAGGCAACCATTTGGACCAACGGCTCGAGATCCAAAGGTATTTTCTTGGAATTGAAAAGAGAGAAACCAAACGAAATGCAACAACTGAATTAAAATTACGATTAAAGAAATGCTATAAGAAGCAGAAGAAGAGTCTCTTTACTCATGCGAGATAGAGTCCTCGTCAAGCCTCTCGATGATGACGTTGACGGTGTCTTCTAGAAACGGATTGGACATATCAAGCTCTGCTGCGCCTTGGATAGCTTCATCTGCTAGCATCTTGGGGCGCTCGAAGAAATACTGACCTAGCGAACTCCCGATCGCGTTAATTTTTCCTTTCCAAGCTCTGGAGCCAATGAATGAATTAACTCTGCCTCCTCGACTTCCACGGCCCCTATGATGGCCTCAGCCATGACGTCCATGACAGCTTTTGGAAGTAAGGCCCTTACGGATTCACCAGTATATCCTAAGCATGTTCGGTGCTTGTTGGTGTCCAATTGCAGCGGCGAGCGGATCCCTTGACCATTCTTTCCTAGACCGAGTCCAGGGATAAAACCATATGCCAATAGCATTTTTCCAGGTGCTAGAGTATACTTGGAGAGCACAGGAGCCCTCTTTTTGGTTCTTGGAGGTGCATGCGTGACTGCTACCAACTCGAGAGAATGATAGCTAGCCTCTTCTTTGCGCTACAGCTCTACATGTGGGACCGCGCTCTTCTAGTATGCGGTGAAGTCCATTTCCCCATGCACAGTTATTACTTTCCCATCAATCACAAACCGAACCTTCTGGTGCAGGCTCGATGGTACTGCGCCTGCAGTGTGGATCCATGGTCTGCCCAATAGAAATCCGAAAGAACTCGGGAGGTCCATGACTTAGAAACCAATGGAGAATTCTACTGGCCCAATTAGGACATCTAGTTCGATTTCACCAACCACATTCTTCCTCATTCCGTCGAAAGCTCTGATTGTGGCATTGGAGGCACGGATGAGCTCCTCATTCACACCTAGGCTCCTGAGTGTGGCCAACGGACGTATGTTGAATGCTGACCCATTATCAATTAGCACGTGAGAGACTTGCTTGCCGTGGCTCCTCGCCGATATGTACAGAGCCTTATTATGGGCCCATCCATCCATAGGAATGTCCTCATCCGAGAAGGATATCTGGCCCTTTAGCAATATGGACCCCACAAAGTCCCCTAGTTGCACCTCATTAATAGTCTCCGGTACGTGTACTTCGTTTAGTACTTTCATCAGGGCACTTTTATGCCTTTCCGAATTGATAAAGAGGTCGAGCAGTGAAATCTGAGCTGGCAGTTTCCTTAGCTGCTCTAGTACTTCAAACTCAATTGCCCTCACGATGGACAACGCCCTCTCTGCGTCCTCTTTTGACACCTCTCTCTTTTCTGATTCACCTTCTCTTAGTGGATAGCACCTGCCAGATCTCATGACGGCATCTATCTTGCCGGTACCGTAATCCCAAGGGACAGCTCTGGGATCGTAATCCGCTAGTTGAGGGACCTTTATCACAATCTTTTCAACTTTTTCATCATGTTGTGCCTTCCTCTGCTCCAGTTTAAGCTCCGTGAGGGAAATCATCGCATGGTCGAGGGAACTACTCTCAACGTTCTCCCTTTTGTCTATCTCGTCCAGCTTGATTACAAAGGGGGCCTTTGATCCTATCACAGCGATCAGCTCATCCTTTTCGATGCATTCAGAATGGTAGTCAGAACACCATGCTTCAAGCGACATCCCTAAAGTGGCCATTTTAGCTAAATATTTCATTTTTTTTCTCTCTTGAAGCTTTCCTATCGACGAGGCATGTAGCGGCTAGATCAAACACCTCTTGCAGTTTCGAAACATCAACCATGAATTCCAACTCGTCCATGTCATCCTTATCCCATATGGCGTTTACCCTCTCGTGATCCGGTAAGGGATTTTGCTGCACATTCGGTTCCGTTTTGTCAAACTCCAATACTCCTCCATCCATCAGCGTTTGCACCTTATATTTGAGCATGAGACAGTTATCTGCATTGTGCCCTTTTTCGCCCATGTGATAGGCGCACGACTGGGTCTCGTCAAACCCAGGAAACCTCGGCGGGTTTGGTCTAGGTGACTCTTCGGCGACTAGGCGCCCTTCCAGCAACATTGGTAACAACTTTGATAGGAGACGAGGTAATGGAGTAAAAGACGGTGTGGTTCTTCTCTTAACTTCGAACTTTTCTGGAGCCGATCTGGACGAGCCACCTTGAGTAGAGGTAGATCCTGAAAACTTCTTTAGCCTCGACGGGTTTGGTACAAAGGCGACTTCGCCTGCATTCTCCCTTTCCCTTTTGGCTGGATAAGGTCGTTTAAACGACGGCTCTGGTATATGCTTCTCCCTTAAGGCCCATTCATGACGTTCTGCCACCCTGATGAGATGCGCGAAAGTTTGACAGCCTGAGGTATTAAGCTTCTCGAAGTACTCGAGCGGTAACGTCTTCAGAAACAAATCTACTAACTCCTCCTCTAGGATGGGTGGCTTGACATGGGTAGCTATCGCTCGCCACCTCTGAGCTAAAGTACGTATAGACTCATTCCTTTCTTTCAGGGTCCTCAACAGGTCTTCCCTGGTAGGTGTTGTAGCCGTGTTGAACTTGTATTGGTGAAGGAATTCCTCGGCCAAGTCTTCCCAATTATCATACTCTTCCATGTCGAGCTCGATAAACCATGTCAGTGCAGTGCCAGACAGGCTCTCTTAGAATGTGTTCATCAGTAATGGGACATAGTCAAAATAATGCGCCATTTTACGCAAAATGTATTTCAAATGAGCCCGAGGACAGCCTGTCCCATCGTATTTTCTCACAAACTCAGGTTCCTTGTACCCAGCTAGAACTTCTATCTTAGCGAACGGCGAGATTTTGTCGAACCGAGCCAACTCGTATCCTTGGCTACTAAGACATTCTTCGATCTTTGCCAGCCTCCTCGCGCCTTCCTCAGTCGCAGCCACGGGTTTCTCTTTCTTCTCCCTTTCTAGGTCAACTACGACCAGTGAAGTCTTAGGGGGTGCTTCCTTCTCGGGTTCAGTACTCGCAGTCTGGTTGGTATCTGAGCCAGTAGATGTACTGGTATTTGTAAAGGGGCTGGTCTCTAGTGCATTAAGGGACTTCCCTTGTGTGGCAGTCATCATCGCCTTCATTTCTGCCATCATGGCAGCTATCATGTTTATCTGGTTCTCGAGATTGGCCACCCTAGGGCTTAATTCATCGCGTTCCATTCTTGCCCTAAGTCGGGTTCTGATACGGCTATGTGGCACTTCCGTGATCAATGGTACCTGAAAAAAGAATTTATACAAATGAGTACGATGAATGAAAATGACAAGTCGGTCCATGACAACCCTCTAGACCCAAGAAACAAAGCCAACATGATCAAAAGATTAATTCCAACAAATTTCGATTTCGTCAGCTTTTACGAAAAAATTCGTATCAATTCCCATAGAATTTGAAAAAGTACCAAAATTTGCAAGCTGATAATTAAGACAATGATGTACAACTTTCATTTTTTGAGATTGGGAAGATTCCTCATGGATTAATACAGTTTAATACTTCTTTCTAAAACTTTTCTTCAGAAAATTGATTTGTCCAGTTTTTACTTTGAGGATAAATGGGTCATCAAAAATGTGAATTGATGCCCAAACATTTCCAGTCCACTAATTAAAAGCCCAATCTACAACTTTCATGTTTTGATTTTTCTCAAAAGAGCATGTTTTCTAGTGATAAATGAAGAAACAAAAGTGAAGTTGAGAAAATTCCAGAATCCAGACAGTTTTCCTTTCACCTTAAATTCGGTAATAAATGGAAAATACATTGAATTGATTCAAAAAAAAATTTGAATGATGAATTAGGGTCTTATGAACATTTTCTATGAAGATTTTATGGGTCAATTAAAATCATAGAATTTAATAAAAATTATGCAATACCAGAGAGTCAAGTCTAAATAGTAACATTTATTACAAGAAAAGCTCATAAAGTCACGAAAATACAATTAAACATGGAACAATAATCCTAAACACGGAAAATCAAGCTATTTTTCTTTTCTTTGTGGCGACGCTCCATAGGCGAACGGGCCTCCAACTCTTTCCGAAGTCGTGCATTCTCCTTAGCCAAAGTCTCCATTTGTTTCTTCGCCTTTTGCGTTTTCTTTGCATAGGTCTCGATCTCGGCTTGACGGGTGGGCTTCACGATCACCAATGGGAACTTCGGAAGCATGTGAGTTGGTATTACATGGTGCTTAATATACCGAGCCTTTGCATGATAACGTCTTTCCTTTCCCTTGAGCTCCTCCTTGGGTAGTGATAGTGAACAAATCTTGAACTTGAGCCAAGTTTGGTCAAAATGCTTGATCTCGGTTCCATAATTCTCGGCTGTAACGAATTCAACTTGAAAAGTGTTTGGCCCCAAAGGTGGTGGAATATCCTGTAAAACTCCATATTGCCATACCACACGGAGAGGATGATACTGCGTCATGTCGGTAATACCCAAAAGAAGTATAGGCTCCCGCTCACCATGGTACAAACGAGCCTTAGAGACTTGAAACCATATAGCTTGCCACAGAAAAACCTTGGGACTCGGATCTTTAAATAAATCAATCCACTCGGAATAAGACAATCTAGCAATATTTTTTTGCAACTCTTGAAATTTTGCAATTAGGTTTTCCTCTAGACTTACCCGTGGAATGGTCATTCTTGAGCCGAACTTCGCATAATGAGAGAAAAACCACATTTGCAAAAGTCCAACTGGAGCGTGAAACGTTTTATCCTTGTTTTGTTTAAAACGAGTCAGAGATATAAAAGTCTCGGTCAAAATAGCATTAGTAAAGTTCATTCCACTACAAACTTGCCTAGTTATCCAAGCCATTGATGGACTAATAAAATCCTTTTGTAGTAGAAAGATTACAAGTCCGAAGAAAGCTAGAATAAAGATCCTACTTTGCAAGTGTGAATTGCTCTCATAAAAAAGTTCAATGAGGAATGAGAAAGGGCACATATGACAATTTCCTTTTAAAATTTTCCTCATTTTATTTTCGCTAATTTTCAAAAACTCAGCAAAAATGACAATTGGATCCATTCCTACACATGGGTGAATTAAATCAATACTCAAAGGTTTTCCAATGGCAATGCTATACTCTTCCAAAGTCGGAGTGAGCTCGTGCTTACCTAAAATGAAAGTAGTGGTATATGGGCACCAGAAATGTGCAAACGCCTGCATGACCCAAGTCTGTAATTCGATGTCCAAAAGTGGCAACATGTGACCCATACGGCTAAGGGCATAGATCCGTGCATCAATGCTCAAATGCCTCCACATCTGCGTCAACTTGGCCTTTGGAATGTACACAAAAAGGATATCGATGTGTCCCATTGCCTATAGATCACGCGCCACAATCCTAAGTGTCATGGCCCGACCCAAATAATAACATAAGACAAAATGAAGTTCAGAAGCATACCTTACCATGGGATAAACAATCACATAGACATGCACATGACTCGTGGGTTAACCTTATTCTAACTATCCTAAAGGCTCACAAATTGAAGCGAAAGACTTATGGCAAGGCAACAATCTCGTACACATAATCAAGATTAGCCGCTATCCCACGACATAACCAAGATTCGCCGGGCCTTTCCACTTCGGCTGCTCGAGTCAAAAATTAAAACCACCGCTTTGGTAATCTTACCAAGCCTGAGGTACAACTTTTAAAACTCATTTTTGAAAAGAAGTTCGGGATTGAATCTGGACTAACTTTTGACGTGATCTTACGGCGAACGCTATAACCAATCACAATACCATCCTAAAACTAGTGGCCCAGGTCCGGCCACGGGATGTGTGTAATGTGTAGTGCTAAAGCGATTAATCATGCACAACAATTAAATGCAAACACCGCTTCAATAATTCAAAAATTAAATCACAAGTTTCACACACCAAACCTGCAAAACAAAGGGTTAGCCAAACACTCCACCCCTTATAACTCCCATTCTGCAAAACCATTTAACACCTAAAAATTAGAATCCGACCAATTTTCAAACCAAATGGATTTTCACGAAATTTTTTTGGCCTAAATCTACTAGGCTTTTAAAATTTCGAACAAAATTCAAGTACTCCAATTAGTGCTTTATTCTTTCAAAAATTCCAAAAAACCAGTCCCCAGTGGAGTCGCCAAGCTGTCACGATCCGAAAAAAAAATTATTAGATTTAAAATCGGGTGAACGGATTATCAGGCAAATTGACTAACCTAATTCGAGCCCTCCCAAGTCCTACCGAATCGCAACTTAAGTTCTTTTCATGCAAAGATTTTTAATTTGGAGTCGCCACTAATCATTTTTGGTAGATCGATTAGAAACATAAATAAATTAGTGGGAGAACTAATTTTTGGTAAATAAATTAGTGGGAGAACTAATTTATTTTTGCGAACCAGAAAAAATGAGTTCGGGGACTTGATTATGCTAGATCATTCTAACGTCCTTCCGGTACCATTTTATTTCATGAAAACTCATTTGGAATGATTGGGAAGAAGTTTGGGTCAAACTGACCAGAAGAGTAAAATGGTCATTTTTCAAGGATCGGGAGGTGGAAACATTAAAAATAGGATTGGCCAGTCGAGAAAAAAAAATTAGTTGGATACGCGTAAATTAATGACAACACAAATACGAATGCGGCATGTGGATATGGAGACATACGAGTACGACATGATATAATCGAAATTTAAATAAATTCATTTGGGTAAGGAAATTCTCAAAGATTTAATGGCTAGGATTGTTACATGATTTGACAGATTTGATTGTCGAATTCGGATCTCGTGTCACCTTATGGATCAAGATTACGGCTCGAACGACGGGGATGAACTCGTGACTTGTGTTGATCGATAGAGAAATAAGTGATGGTAAAACCTAGATTTAAACTCTCGCCATCTTCAAGACTCTCTTCAATTTCATCTTACATTCTCTATCTCTATCTCACATTCTAATCTCTCCACTGACTCTTATTCATCTTCATCTTCCCTTCTCCATATTTATCTCCCATTCTAATTTTTCCACTAATTCTTCTTCATCTCCATCTTCCCTTCTTTATTCTTATCTTATTTTCTCCATCCATTCTTCTCCATCTCCTCTTCTCCGTCTTCCCTTCTATATTCTAATTTCTCCACTAACTCTTTTTCATCTCCATCTTCCCTTCTCTATTCTTATCTTATTTTCTCCATCCATTCTTCTCTATCTTCTCTTCTCCATCTCCTCTTCTCCATCTTCCCTTCTCTATCCTAATTTCTCCACTAACTCTTCTTTTTGTTATTTGCAAAATAATCCCTCAAGAGTTAGGTATTTGCACTCTAGTCCCTGAAATTTTAAGTATTTGCAATTCAGTCCCTGAAAAAATATTTCTTTAAGTCCAAATCTCCTCATAATTTTCAACACACCTCCCCTATGCTTAGTCGAAATTCACCGCATATCAAATTTAAACTTATTTCTTGCAGCAGAATTTAATTAAAGCCCTTTCGCAAAATTGAGTCATTCTGAGTATAATTGGGCCAAGATGAAAATTTAGGATATTAGAGAATAATGTCACAACTCCTAAAAGCGAAAAATGAAAATAAATTGACTCAAATTGAAATTTTTTATTTTCGAGATCATGCCCGTGAAGAAATACATGACCCCGAATTGGATTTTTTTTTTTTAATTTACGATGGCCAACATGAAAAGAAAAACATTGACTATTTTTATGTATTTTTGTGGCCTCAAATTTTATTATTTATTAAATATTTTCCTAATTTCTAAAAAATATATAAAAAATATAAAAACAAATTATGAAAAATTATTTTTTTTGTTCAAAAATGGTTCTCTAGGCTTGGCCAAGGTCTCCAAAGTTGAGTTTTCAATTTTATGAATTTTTATGGATTTTCTATTAATTTTTGAAAATAAAAATACCAAAAAATACTAAACATATGAAAAATCATTTTTTGGTCAATATTGGTTCCCTAGGGTTGACCAAAGGTCTCCAAATTTTATTTTTTAATTTTATAAATTTTTATGAATTTTCTATTAATTTTTGAAAATAAAAATGTCGAAAAATACTGAAAATATGAAAAATCATTTTTGGTCAAAATTGGTTCCCTAGGCTTGGCCAAGATCCCCAAAGTTGATTTTTAAATTTTATGAATTTTTTATTAATTTTTTTAGAAAAGAGAAGATAATTAAAAATCAAGTGTCAACACCAGGCTTGTTTAAATTTTTCAAAAAATTGCTAGGGTGGTTGAAATATCCATGTGGGGGCCACTTTCCATGTCTAAAATTCAATCTTAGTTTTGAGAAAATTATCCTTTAAAATTTGCCAGCTAATTTGGATAATTTTCAAAAATTTGATAATTATCCAATTCAAATAATTGAAGTCCATAACATCAAATAACCACAAGATATAAGACAATCCAACCTATTTGATGAGTATGAGATAATTAGCCAATGCAAAATAAATTAGATATTATCCAATCCAAATGATCATTGAAAATTAGATTTTATCCAATTTGATAAACTTTAACCACAACAACCAATCAAGGATAAGGCTACTCAACCAACACAAAGTGGAAATTCCAAGCAAAGATCATCCACTAGCATGGCAAATTCGGTGAAGAGAATGAGAATGCCGAAAATCTAGGTCCACTAAAAATTCGTATCTTTTCTGATTCAATTTTGATCTCAAAAAGATGCCGAACAATTTTATACTTTGAGAGAAGAGTTTTTCCGAACAAAGTTATATCGATTCTCAAGAACGATTCACGCAATTTCATGACCAAACCGAATTTACTCAATGGATCCGAATTTTATACAACAATGCTCCATTTTCGACTGTAGCATAAAATTGATAAAAGGTTTTACTTTTTTCAAACTTTTATTGTGAATTAAACATCTTCATCAAAGCACTAGAATACATGCAAGTTTTCCAAGTAAAACAAGCACGAATTGCAATTAAAAGTTGAGAACTTTTACCTTTTCCAAGCTAAAAATTATGCACGCGCACAAGCTAGAATTTTGTCCAAAATTACACCTTTCGAGTTTTATTTCCTACCAAATAATCTGCAAAATTCTTAGCAACAACAGCTTAGTTTCAGCACCAAACAGCAAAGAAAAAATGCCTCTGGACAGCAGCTTTAGACTGGATGAAGGCGGCAACTTCAACGGCTCGAATGGATCATCGCGGGTGTCAGGAGGCTGCACCGTCGGTGGTAGGTGGCGAACTAGGTAGTGAGGATCACCGTGGCTGCCAGTGTCATCCGGAAGGAGTAAGGATGACACCGGGATGTAGGCTGGCACTCGGGAGCTCGATCAAGCCAAAACAGTTACTCTTGAAGTGTTATCTCTCACGTGTCATTCCTCCAAGACTCTCAAAAATTCTGAATTTTTTCTTAGCATAATGTTTTTTTTTCCTTGAGCCATGGCTCGTTTATATAGAACTTAGATTACTAGTCCTAGTAAGAATGGGATTTATTTTGAGCCGTAAGATTAGTAAAACCTAACTAGAGTAGGATTTACTTTGAGCCATTAGATCGTTAGAGCCCACATTCACTGAAACTCTAGCTAGATAGAATCCCCAAATCGCTAAAACTCTTGAATTATTTTGAAATTTGGAGAGTCCATCCCAATTAGGACACTCCAAAATTCAGCCCAAAGGAGATGATTGTGATGTAGCTAAACTTGAGATGCTCTTGTGGGCTTGTGGTAACATCTTAGGCTTAAAATGGGCTCCAATTAACTGAATGAGTAATTAATTAGAAGTCTGGTATAATCAACAATAAAATAAAAAAAAATGGGTTGAGCACTATAGAATTTGGCACACTCATCACCATGCCTTAGTTGAATTCTCTAAGATCAACCATGGGCTTAGTTCAAATTTTCGAGCTCAAATAAGGCTTCCCTTTTTTTTTGGATAATGGACATTTAATTGAAAGCCTTAATGATCATGAAGAGATTTATTTGAGCTTGAAAATGGATCTAATCGACCATCCAATTGCCGACGCTTACTCTTGACATTGGTTAAAAAATTGCCAACTGAATTCGGCCCAATTGTTCGCCAATTGAGGCTCAAATCGTTTTGCCTTTATCCTGAACGCAAACGATAATGCATGAATGACATAACATAAATATGCAAAGAATGAGAAAATAAGAAAATTTGGCGAGAACTAAGATTAATTCTCATTTTTATGCACTATAAGAATAAAAAAAATAAAAATTAGGTGTCAACAGCTGCCCCTCTTTAAGTAGAGGCTCGCAGAGGTTTTGCTCAAAGACAAAGTTAAACCTATATTTTGTCAATGCAAATGATGAATTTTTTGTGTGGGAGTTTTTCATGTCGTTTTATGCAAGAGGAAAATGATGCATGATATGCAAAGCTGTAAATAACACATGGAAATACCTTTTATCAAACACGAGAGCAGGTCAATCATAATTTAGTAGAGGTAGAGCTAAGAATACAAGGGTAGGTTGATGGTGACTTGGATAAGATGAAGATTCACGAGAGCAAATCGATCATGAACTAATTAAGGAGAGAAATCAAAATCATAAGAGAAAATCAATCATGAGTTTGATAAAGATATCACGAGAGCAGGTCGATCGTGAAGCGAGTAAACATAAATTAAGAACATGAGAGCAGATTGATCATGAACTAATCGAAGAGAGAAATCAAAATCATGAAAGCAGGTGGATCGTGAACTAATCGAAGAGAGAAATCAAAATCATGAGAACACGTCGATCATGAGTTTGATAAAGGTATCTGTCGCGACCCACCCCAAAACTTGTGGCGCACGAGGGGTGGTGGGTTGACGGATTGCTAGACTCTTTTTAAGATATCGAGAGGCTTAGCTCGGGCCCTCCTAGTTTCATACCAAATCGCATCGGCAAATTTTAAAATTGAGATCGATCTTAGTATGGTCGGATGACATGTGCACCGATGTACGTGCAATGGGAGTCGATACCAATCATTTTTGGAGGGTATGATTGGAAACCCTATCGAGCGATTGAGAGGAATTGCTTAATCCTATGAAAACCAGAGATATTAGGTTGAGGGACTTAGTTATGCCAATATCGCTATTAACGCCTTTTCGGTACCTAAGTTGAATGATTTCCTAAGCTATGAAATTCATGCAGGTATTCACGCATACACAAAAAAAAATTGTCGATGATCAGAAAACTTATTTTCGATGAAAGTTGATCAAGTTTGGATGGGCCAGCGCAACAAGCAAAGGCCCTAGACGGGAGATTGTTTTATTGGATATATCTCATTAGTTGTTGTTGGATGAAGCCAGTTTAGTTTCGAGGGAGATGTTGATCCTAAATTGGCTTAGTTTGTGGTGAAATACTACCCGTTTTTCCCCAACAGATCACTCACCAATATGTGATCGTAACGGTGACAAATGAAGATAGCCAAGCTCTTCTATCATACTTGGTCATGCATGGGTAAAACAAAATGACTTCTGTTTGTTATATATGTCACTCCTCCTACAGGACTAGAACTAGAGAAATGGATTCAAATGATTAATTTGTTGATTCTCTATTTCGACTTCGCGATCTTGAAATCAGTTTTTTTTTCTTGTAAATTCCTACGGATCACTTTTATTAAGCAGCATTAACAAAGTGAGAGAGAGTCATCTGAATTAGATTTAGAGGCCTTAATTATGTGTCTACCATTGCTGACTCCCAAGTGATTGGAGGTTGGAAGACCCACTTCGTAATATACCCAATCAACCAATGCGTAGAAGACAACTTGTAGATAATGCAAGAAGAATATTCACTTTAAATCCTCTTTGAAAAAAATACTTTCACTTCATGTCATTATTTAAAATTATAAATATTATTTCAAATAAAAACCTAAAATGACAAACAATCTTAAATAAGAGTTTGAGTTGGTAAATTTAGTCTAAAATAAGGTTTGAAGATCACTGACTAGCCAGATCGTAATATGATCAGGGACATTTTCGTCCAATAGCATTTTTTCTTTTTTATATTTTCTTTGTCTTCTTCTTCTTCTTCTTCTTCTTCTTCTTCTTCTTCTTCTTCTTCTTCTTCTCCCTTTTCTTTTACCTTATTGTCTAGTGTTGTGAAATTGAGGTCGAAGCTACTAATGACCATCATCTCGACAATGGGCAAGGCTCCATTGAGGTGCATGAGACAGCAAAAGCGAGTAATGAGTGCATCAAACACGCTCTTGTGGGGGGAAGCCATGGTCAAGGTTGGAGAGGATGTCAGCTATGACTGAGAGGGATGTCTCAGAGGTGAGGATGTGAAAGGAAAGGAAAGAAAACATTAACAAAAAGAGAGAAAAAACAAAAGAAACGAACCAAAAGAGAAAGAAAAGAAAAAAAAAAATATTGGCAAAAATGCCCTATGTCATATGAAGAGTTGATTGACTAGTGAGTTTGGCCCTTATTTGAGACTAATTTGCCACTTCAAATCCTTATTTGAGATAAAAAATTTATTTTTGACCCTCTTTTGAGAAAACGCATTCATTTTCACTTATTTTAAATTTTTTTCGTAAATATCAATCGAATTGGGAAATTTAGAGATTAGATGTGTTTTCCTTTGCCGCAAATTTGATCTCATTTCATTTTCAAATTTTCACTAGCTGATGCATTTGTATTATTTGACTCGAAAATTTCTTCAAAACTCACCCTTGAACACTTGTAGCTTACCCAATGAGAGTCTTCACTACCATGAGCGTACTCCAAATAATAGTAAGTGCATCACATGAGAGAAGACCATAAGTTATTATCCATTTTCTTATTGAAGAGAAGAGTTTGTCGTCAAATAGAAGGAATTCCCTAGATTTAGGAGATAAAAAAAATGCCTCAAAATTCGAATAGATATAAAGAAAATTTTCAAATACAAGCTTGAAATAAATATTATTTTAAATAAGGGCCTAAAGTGCTTATGCCAGTCTCAAAGAATAGTCTGACCTTCAAGCTGGTCAAAAGCATTTCATATTTCTCCTCTCTCTCTCTCTCTCTCTCTCTCTCTCTCTCTCTCTCTCTCTCTCTCTCTCTCTCTCTCTCTCTCTCTCTCTCTCTCTCTCTCTCTCTCTCTCCATTTTTTCTTTATTTTTAGTTTTTTCATATTCTTTTCTTTTCTTTCACCGAGGCAATACTTGGAGAGGCCTAGGTGAGGTTCCTCGGGTCCTCGTCGACCACAGCAAATAAACAAAAAGAAATGAGAAAAAAAATTATAATTGAAATTATGCCCTGACCTATCGAAATATTTAGCTGATCGATATTAAATCCTTATTTAAAACTATTATAACCACTTTAAGCTCTAATTTGATATTGATGCGGTCATTTTAAATTTTTTTTTTTAGATAACATTGATTTTGTTTGAGAAAATGAGAACATTTAAGGATTTAAATTTTTTCAGAAATGATGATAATCCAACCAAATAATGCAGATTATTAATAACCAAGAAAAGACACCCGCCACGTGAAACTTCAGGGCGACGCGCAGTACAAGACAACGACAAGAATGTCGGCGACGGCCCGCCACGTGAAACTTCCCAAAACGAGAATCGATAGGCACTCGCACACCCAGCGAGCGCCCAACATGGCGAGGAGGTTGGACAGCAAATGGGTGTCGACCATCGCGAGCATATGGATCCAGGCCAGCTGCGGCGCAACCTACACCTTCGGCATCTACTCCCCCATCCTCAAGTCCTCCCAGTCCTACTCCCAATCCACCCTCGACACCGTCTCCGTCTTCAAGGACATCGGCGCTAACGCCGGCGTCATCTCCGGCCTGCTCTACTCTGCCGTCACCGAGAGGCGCGGCCGATCCGGGCGGTCGGTACTCTCTCCCGGGCCGTGGCTCGTCCTCCTTGCCGGGGCCGTGCAGTTCTCCGCCGGGTACTTCTTGATATGGGCCTCCGTCGTCGGAGTGATAAACCGGCCGCCGGTCGCGGTGATATGCCTGTTCATGGGGGTGGCGGCTCACGCGCAGACTTTCTTTAACACCACCAATGTGGTCAGTGGCGTGCACAACTTCTCCGATTACAGTGGGACAATTGTCGGCATCATGAAGGTATGTGTCTAAGAGATTGTGTGTCCAAATCAGCCTTAAGAACTTTTCCATGTTGCCCACTGATTGGTCTTCTTTAAGTGCTGGTTAGAATCCATGAACATCGCCCTGCTTACTGTCGATGCGTTGATGAATCTGAAGGTAGAGGAATCTGAAGTTTAAAGTAGAGGAATCTGAAATCCTATTTATAAGTTGATTTAGTTGTTGCAGTTGATGCGTTCTTGCAAGTGACAATTGTCGATCTCTGTGCAAATTGTAGCGTGCTTATCATGCGGGAAGCCATATTAGGGGAGAAATTGCTGGAGAAATGAATTTTAGAAGTGATTGGAAATTCTTGCTGTTTTTGATCCACTTAAGAATAGTCCTCATAGGTGAACTTTTGGGAAGGTAGGGAAAATGCTCAAGAATCGATCTGATTATTAGTTCAATAGCAGGGTTTCCCGAGCGAGTCTGCACAGTTTGTGCATAAAAATATGTTCTTGAGTGCTAATCTTTCTTGTTCTGGTGCAGGGATTTCTTGGTCTAAGTGGAGCTATACTAATCCAAGTTTACTACACAATGCTCAAGGACCAGCCGAGTGCCTTCATTCTGATGCTAGCAATTTTCCCGCCATCCGTGACGCTCCTGCTTATGCGTTTGGTACGAATCCACGACACGAATGCGATGGGAGACGAGAAGCATTTGAATAGCTTCTCTGCAGTGGCTTTGATCATTGCCGGATATCTCATGATCTTAATAATACTGGAGAACATACTTACCATCCCGTCATGGTCTCGTATCCTAACGTTCATAGTTCTGCTATTTCTGCTTGTTTGGCCTCTCAAAACGGCAATTGTGGCAATGAGGGAGGAAAAAGAAGGATCGTCAGAGCTGTCATCTTCCAAGCGGAGTCCATTGTTGGACGATCCACCGCAAGTAGTGCCCGAGAAAGTTTCAGAAGACATGAATCTTATCCAGGCAGTGCGTACTGGGGACTTCTGGCTGTTGTTCATAGCCATGGTGTGTGGGCTCGGCTCTGGATTAGCCACCATAAACAACATCAGCCAAATCGGAGAATCCCTCGGATACACCCCCGTCGAGATCCACACTTTGGTCTCCCTATTGAGCATATGGAACTTTCTGGGTCGCTCCGTAGCCGGATATGGTTCCGACGTCTTGCTTTACAAGAGAGGTTTCACGAGGCCGTTCTTGATGGCTTTTACCCTGCTCATGATGACGGCCGGTTACATAATCATCGCTTCCGGCTTCTCTAGAAATCTTTACGTGGGCTCAGTCCTCGTGGGTTTTTCCTTCGGTTCCCTATGGTCGTTGATGCCCACGATCACTTCGGAGCTATTCGGCGTCAGGCACATGGGCACCATCTTCAACACCATAGCCATAGGTAGCCCCGTCGGATCGTACATCCTGTCGGTGAGGGTGATCGGGTATATCTACGACGAGGAAGCGGTGGGGGAGGATAGCACCTGCTACGGCACTCGTTGCTTCATGCTGTCGTTCTTCATACTGGCGTCCGTGGCCTTCTTCGGTTTCCTGGTCGATCTGGTGTTGTTCTTCCGCACGAGGAGTTTCTACAAGCTGGTTCTTCACAGAAGATCGCAGCATGCGCAGCTCACAGCAGCTGATGATTGAAAGCTTGATTTGGATTGTTTCTTCTATTTCATGTCATTCCCTTGTGGTATTTTCATTCCGGACCATGTAAAAGTCTGTGCGCTACAGCATACCTATATCTGTTTCTCGTTTTTCTTACTGGGTGAGAGAGAGATCCGATCTTTGAGAGATCTGATCTTTGCTTTCTACCTCGGCAAAATAATCAGATCTCTCGTAAGAGGAGAGTGTTTATCTAATTTTAAGCAGACGAATGTAAGATCCATAATATGTTGGTTGGAGTTTTGCCAAGTTCAAGTCTTTCGAGTCGATCATGAATAAATACAATCCAAATCGAGCTTTCAATATGACGAAGCATTGGTACAGACGTGCCATATTTACTAATATTGGGTGCTCCTGGAGCAGAAATGGATTGGTGCTCCAATCCACTCAAAAAAACGCTATGTGGCAAACCGGGGCCCACTGTCAGCAAATTTCAAAACCCAAAATCCATATGTCTCCGTGAGCTTCCGCGTCGTTGTCGAAGTGGTAGCAGGGGCTCAACTCCGTCTTGTCTTCTATGGACGGCGGAGTGGGCGGGAGCGGGCTTGAGGAGGTGGTGAGTGGTGTTGAAGCGGGAGGCGGAGAGGGAGTGGGTGAGAGGGAGGAAGATGGGGGCGGAGGACGAGACGGGTGAGTGGTGCGAGATGAGTAGGAGAAGGACGAAGAGATAGAGCGAGGAAGCCATTTGAGGTCTCTGGAGCGGAGCTGGGGATGCGAGGGACAGAGGAATACAGGGGAGGGGATATGGTGCTGTGGTGCAGAAACCCTTCTCCTCGGGAAGGCGCAAAGGCAAAGAAAAGGGAGGGAAAAGTTAACGGACCCTCACGGAGCCGGATGGCTTTTCTTTGAAAATTTGCTGACAGTGGGCCCCGATTTGCCACAGGACTGGAGCACCAATCTATCTCTGCTCCGGAAGCACCCAATATTTTCTCCTAAATTGTCGTGTTGCAAATCATAGCTCTCTCCTCTGCGTGGGGAGGTGGGACGGAGGCCACGTTGCGGGCCCAGGTGTCTCATACCCACCACGATCGTCATCAGCATCCCGCGGAGACGACGAGACAACGTCAATCATCGCCCGGAGTCGAATCCCACCCGACAACCCGTTACGATATCATGGGTTTTTTTTCAATTTAGGTTTTAATTTTTTTTCATTAAAATAAAGCAAAAAAAATTTTATTTACATAATTAGAACCCGCGCGGCATTCAAAATATCGCATGGCCCGCGAGGCCTTTTTTTTTTGCTTTTTTTTAAATAATTTGTTAGGCATTTTTAATTATATTTAAAACATTTATATTTATATAAATTTTTATTTTGAGGTTTATTTTTATAATATAATTATATAAAAATAATTAAAAATTTTTAATATATATAATTTATTTATTTAGTTCGTAAAAAAATACATAAATATTCATAAAATTTATTTTTATTTATATAATGTTGTAAATATAAATAATTAACTTATTAGGATAAATTTATATATAATTTGTTATTAATTATTTACATACTAAATTAATTAATTACATACATATTAATAAAATTCATAATTATGTTATAAAAATAAGCTTTGAAAGGAAAAAATAATATTATAAATATAGACATAAAAAATTAAATATTTATATCAATATAAAATTATAAAAAAAAATACTTAAAATAAAAATAAGAAATTAAAAAAATAAAATTACCATTTAATATAATTTATTTAGTATGTAAATAATTAATTAATTTTTTAAGATAAAATTTTTTTATATAAATTTGTATATAAATTAATTTTAACTAATTATTGATAATTATGTTATAAAAATAAGCTTGAAAAGGAAAAAATAACATTAAAAATATAGATATAAAATAATTAAATATTTATATATTTTTTTATTAATTTATTTAGTATATAAATAATTAATAAAATTTTATATAAAAAATTTATCTTCATAAATTAATTATTTTTTGCATACTAAATAAATTATATTAATTGGAGTTTTTTTAATTTTGTATTTTTTATTTAGTTTTATAATTTTATAATTATATAAATATTTAATTTTTTATATCTATATTTCTAATGTTATTTTTTCCTTCTCAAGCTTATTTTTATAACATAATTATTAATAATTAGTTAAAATTAATTTATAAACAAATTTATATAAAAACTTTATCTTAAAAAATTAATTATTTATTTACATATTAAATAAATTATATTAAATGGTAATTTTAATTTTCTAATTTCTTATTTTTTTTATTTTAAGTATTTTTTATAATTTTATATTGATATAAATATTTAATTTTTTATGTCTATATTTATAATATTATTTTTTCCTTTCAAAGCTTATTTTTATAACATAATTATCAATTTTATTAATATGTATGTAATTAATTAATTTAGTATGTAAATAATTAATAATAAATTATATATAAATTTATCTTAATAAGTTAATTATTTATATTTACAACATTATATAAATAAAAATAAATTTTATGAATATTTATGTATTTTTTTACGAACTAAATAAATTAATTATATATATATATTAAAAAATTAATTATTTATATATAATTATATTATAAAAATAAACCTCAAAATAAAAATTTACATTTAATAATTTATATAAATATAAATGTTTTAAATATAATTAAAAATACCTAATAAATTATTTAAAAAAAAGGCCTCGCGAGTGGGCCGCGCGGCATTTAAAGTGGCACGCGGGCCCCAATTCTGTAAATAAATTTTTTTTTTTGCCTTATTTTAGTTAAAAAAAATTAAAACCTAAATTAGAAAAAACCCCTTGCGACATTGCCAAACCTCGAGTAGACGGCGGCGACGACAACCACCCCCGCCACCACCAAAACCCGAGAAAGATGGAGACCCGCCAACGGCACGAGAAGAAGAAGCTGACTAACAAATGGGCGTCGACAGTGGCGAGCATCCTGATCCAGAGCACCAGCGGCTCCCTTTACACCTTCTCCGTCTACTCCCCCGCCCTCAGGTCCGCCCAGCGCTACTGTCAGCCCACCCTCGACACCATCTCCGTCTTCAAGGACTTCGGCGCCAACTGCGGCGTCCTCTCCGGCCTCCTCTACTCCTTCGCCAACGATCCCCGCCGCCGTGGCGGGCCGTGGGTGGTCCACCTCGCCTGGGCGGCCCAGAATCTGCTGGGCTACTCCTTGATGTGGGAATCCGTCGCCGGGATCTTGCGCGGGCCTCCCGTGGTGGCAGTATGCCTGTTCATGCTGGTTGCCGCGCATGCGCAGAGCTTCTTCAACACCACCAATGTTGTCACGGCAGTCCGGAACTTCCCCGATTATGGCGGCACTGCTGTGGGGATCATGAAGGTGATTCATTGAGTGGGAACATTTTGACTCTGTGTATCGGTCGTCGTTGTTTTAATTTACTCTCTCTTCACTTGTTTGAATGAAAGATCTTATCTTGACTGATGTTCAAAGTTTGCTCTTTCGTTACGATTAATGATGTACGAGGATTGGGGACATCCCATAAATTGCATCATGTCGTCTGCTGAACCAATTATGCAGAGACAAGCACGCGACTGCATGCATTTGTTTTTGTTTTTTCACAAGTGAAGATGGAGCCATGGAGGCAACTGAGTCATCATGCAGAAATAAAGTGGGGTGTGGAAAAGCAGTGAAGTGATCCAATTAATTATGGCACGCGGGAAACTTGATTTGACTCAAAGTCCATGACGATGTCTTCGTTCTCCTTGGGAGGTGGGATCTGGAAGAGGTGGCAGGAGATCATATCATCCCTTATGCAAACGTGGGAATCGTTGAGTGGAGTTCTGATATAGACGATGAATAGTTTAGATCACGAGGAACAAACGTGTGCCATGGCGTGTAAGAACAAAGGTGTATTTGGACAATCGAAAAATAAAGCTTGCAGAACCAGTACATTTGTCCTTTTCCTCTTTTATGAATACGTGTGTTTTGACCTAAAACTCATCCCAAATCTAACGGATTATGATATTAAATTAACTAATCTAATTTGAACTCTCTCAAGTTCTATCGAATCGTAATTTAAATTCTTTTCACGTTCAGATACGCCACTAATCATTTATAGTAAATTGATTAGAAACATAAATAAAATAACGAAATAATTATTTTATTTCTACGAACCAGAGAAAATGAGTTCGAAGATTTTGTTACATTAATTTGAAAAAATTAATATCCTTTTCCGTAATAAATTTGATGAAAAATCCTTTTGATTGATGATTTGAATGACATGATTTTCTTTCTTTTTTTATTTTCTTTTTTAGGAAAAAAAATGACACAAATGACAAGGATATGCAAAAGATTATTTTTTTCATATTAAATGACAACCATTATAACAATATGCCTTAAAATGAGTTCTCATCCAATTTAACTTAAGAAAATCATTTCTCAAAATTCTAACTTGTATTAGACGATATTTATGACATGAAAATAGACTTTCTGGCATGATTAGATATGAAAAAGGAGAGTTATTTTTGGGTTTTTTTTTTAATTTAGCTAAACGAAAAATGAAATGCAAAGAATGAACAAAAATGCCCATATTATACCTTTTAATTTCGATTTTTTTCAATAAATGCACTCATTCCCAAAGATCTGAGTTAAATTAAAATTTTGTCCACTATGTCTTCGGAGATTCAAGTCAATATACAAATAAGTGTATAGAATAACATCATCCCTTGTTACTAAAGGGCAGAACGCGAAATTCTGTACTAAATTGTCATCCCATTCCACAAGATCGTGGCTATAGCACGCAATTTATTTTTCGAAGGACAAGGCACATGGGAGCATATATTATGAGCATGTTTCTTTATAGATGTGCAAACTATATAATAACAAAACAATCAGTAAAACATGATAATTAATGCAAACATAATTAGACATGCTAGAACAAACGAACATGCAATTGATAAAAACAAGCTCATCCATCAAGCAAAGTGATTAAAAAAAATTCGCAACTTTTATATGGATTTGATTGACTCCACCAAAGATTTGATGAACTCTTATCTTAGCTGCTAAGATTCACATTTTTTAAAATTAGGAAATCATCTTATGAGATTCTTGAAAATAATTCAGATAATCAGAAATTTTAGAAAGATATCTCCAATTCAAATAATGTTTATCCACAAGATGCAAAGATAATATTCAAACAACATACCCAATCAAAGTAGAGAATTATCTATAGCATCTTAAGATAGATAAAATATCAAAACAAGATGTGCAATCCAATCAAATTAAGTAACAAACTCAAAAAATATTCAAGGATGGGGGTTTGTTACCAAATTTGACAAATCTTATTGCCAAATTCGAACTTCAAGAACCGATCCATAGACGAAGTGATCAAGTTTGATGACCGACTCAATGGGAAGGTTGCACAATTCGTGGGGGAACCTGCACTAAATGTCAAGTGAGCAGATACCAAAAACTAGACTGATTTGGACTTCGAACAGCAGTAAAATGCCTTTGGACAGCGGCTAAATCGATACCAATCGACAGCTATTTTAGGTCGAAACAGCAAGGATTTTGCCACCTAGAAGCAACAAAAACCTACACTTAATAATCAATAAAAACGAACGGGATAGCTACCTAAAACAGCCCCAAACAGCAAAGCTTTATCAACTAAACAGCAACAAATCAGTGCTGGTTAGTGGCACGAAACAGCAGAAAAATTAAGACTAATCTATGGCGAATCTTGAGGTTCAAGGACGCTTATCAGCATGCAGGATAGCACCGACGATGGGTAGAAATAGGGCTAAATTAGCGCCAACTAGCAATTGGACAGCAACTACAACAGATGAGGCAAAGCGAGGTTTCGGTACAGTCACGGATGGAGGTTCACAAACAAGAACGTATGCCCGTCGTTGCAATGCGAGTGAGAGACAAGCGATGGCTCGGCTCGGGTTGTGGCTTGGTGCAATGGTTTCAAAAATATGATCATCGATTCGAGCCACCAATCCTAACCGCCTACATATGTTGTTGAGAAGTGTAATCCATCAAAAGAAAAAAAAAAAAGCAATCTGTTGGTGAAATAGAAGTTTCTTTTCCAAAGGAAATTCTTTCTCAATTGTGAATATATTAGATCACAGAGATGATGAAGGACTCCCTAAATAGCTCCTAATTTTCGTTCTTTCTCTTCACAATTGTAGACGTATCTTCTCCTTGATTTTTGAGTTCCCTAAGATTCCAACGTGAAGTCTTTGGGGGCCTTCTCTCTCTCTCTCTCTCTCTCTCTCTCTCTCTCTCTCTCTCTCTCTCTCTCTCTCTCTCTCTCTCTCTCTCTCTCTCTCTCTCTCGATCTCTCGATCTCTCGATCTCTCGATTCTCAAACTTTGACTGAGGGATCATCATTCGGATAAGGAGTTCTTCGTCATTGTTGGCTTGGACAGGATCAGCTTGGCTCGGCAAAGGATTCTAGTGCAACGGACGGACAAAGGGCGCCAGACTCGTGCGACAAACTTCAATAGTGGACTCTCTACATTTCAATGAACCTATTTGCTTGTCCTCGTGTCAAAGATGACGACGAGTAATCATCTTGACGAAAGGATTTCACTCCTGCAGTTGACCAAGCATGGTATTTTTTCCCGTCCCAACGATCCTCCCACAAGAACCCAGCAAATTTGTCTCTTTTGGCCTCCTCTAGTTTTGCACGTTGAGGTAGCATGCAATCAAGCCTTTTCTCCCTCCCTTGTGGTCGCGTGTATCAATCTCTCCAGTGAGAGAACTTCTCTCCTTTTTGCCTCCCTTCAATTTGCACCTTCTGACTCCATGACTTTCTTTGGAATCTTTTGCTTGAGTTAGTGCAACTATTGCCTTCTCTAACTTCAATCCCAAATTCAAATCAATGAGATATAATATAAGAGAAATAGACAAAGCCTACCTCTTGAGATTATGATCTCTAATCTTCAACTTGGGAAGAACTCATTGTTTAGTGATGCTACTCGACTGGATCAATCTGGATGGTCTACTCACAATGAGCTTCTCGGACTGGTAGTGTGCCACGGTGATATCTCTTTTCCGGCAATCAAAAATCTTGAAATCAACCCGTAAGGAATTAATTAGGTGCGTCTAAATCTCAAATAAAAAAAAAAATTGGGATTGAAGAGGTGGCCAAGATTGCCGTAAATTATAGACTCCAAGTATTGAAACTCAAGTGGAAGCATGTACAGATATTGACGGGAGACTTTTCCTCCTTTTGTGCTCGTTCATGGAGCTCTCTATATCCTCTCATTCCTCCCTCATGCTTTTTTCCGTGAGACCTTTGTGGCCGTGTCTTGAAATTGTGTGTCCTCATTCTGATATGTGACCTAGAGATATTTATTTAGTGAAAACCTAAATCAAACTCTAATGACGAAGGCTTAATTTTTGCCCTTTTTTTATTAATAAACTTTAATAAGAGGCCTTTCCATAATTAAAATTTAGTGGGCTGAATTAAGCTCAACTCAAGCCCAAATTCCCATCAAATTTTCAGCACATCTCTCTTAGTCTTAGTTAAATTTTGCAATATGCTTTGGTCCAATCACCTGTCAAATTAAGTTCAAATCCTTGCCGTCAATGCAAAATGCAACAAACAAAAATGAAATCGCGATGCTTGAGGAAATATATTTTTTTGTGAGAATTAATTCTCATTTTTGTGCAAATATAAATGAAAAATGAAAAGTCAAAATTTAGGTACCAATAACATATAGTTACCTAGACACCATGCTTGCATTTCCAACATATTTGTATGTACAATGCAACCTCGAGTCCTATATCACGCAAATCCTCCGCTTGGAAGAGCAGATTATTTGATTCCGTCACCTCACCGAGCAGAAATGTCTTCCAAAGACAGATGTAAAGGAACACAATGCTTCATGTTGTCTTTCTTCATTATGAATGGCGCTACCCTTTTGGGTTCTCTTGCCGCATTGCTATCATTCTTCAGGACGAGATACTTCTACAGTTGGGTTATCCTCTGACGAATACAGCACTCCTTGAGGTTGCAAAATAGCAAGTTTATTGATGGGGTAGATTTTCTCCTAAAGGGATTTGCTCAAGCTTGATTGTGGCCGGTCTTGAAGGTGAGGGAGGCACAATCTGCGAGATTGGTAACTTTCTATCTTCCTCATGGAAGTTCAATTCTGGGTTCTTCAAGTGCATCAATTCACTGAATTGACAAGATGAATGCATTCAGATAGAGCACCAGAGAAGCTGATTCAAGCAATGAGCGAAGAAGAGTCTGGTTGATCAGCCTAGTGAAAGTTACCCAGCCTCAGGGCCTTAATGGTTGTCCTAAGTCCATAACACAGACAATCGCGGCACCCCTTGGACGCCGGTGCACTTTTTCAAGCTAATTAGAGTGGTCTTGTTAGCCTAGCAATGGAGTCCGACTTAGCACCTGTGGAGTTTGGTTAGTGTGAGTGCCGACCGAGAATTTTAGCTTAATTGCAAGTTATGTTGGTCCGCCGGCCGTGCAAGTATCACATAGATAATGCCTGAGTCTAAACTTTTAGCATGGCCCTGTTTCCTTTGTCATCTTTAGTGATCCTAATAATGGTAATCTGCCTCTGGCATTTTGGGTTTGGTTGGACGTTGTATAGAAACTCTCCCCTGGCTATTTTTGTTTGTTGTCTGTCATTCGTAGCTCCGTTTTTCAGTTTTGACTGGTCAAAAAACTGTGTGAAGTAAGAAGTACTTGAATTCTCTTTCCAAGTGAAGCCATCTTGTTCCATATTCACTGGATAATATGATGGGGCTAAGTTCATAATGCCATAAAAGGGTTTCCAGTAAACAGCATAAGCTTTCTGGAAAAGAAGGGGAAAAAAAACAGACTTACGGGAAAAAGACAAATTCTATCTGTGAACCTCCTAATCATGTTGCCTGGACAAAAACTTGCTTTCTCAAGAACATAGAAAAAAGTCATCTTATCAATTGCTTGACAAGACCACAAATGGCCATGGCTTTTGCGGCTGGATAACTAGTATTACCAGAAAGACGATGCTGCAAATGCTGGAGCTCGATCCCAATAAGCCCTTGGTCCGAAAAGCGTCTTCCTTGGCAGCCTCGTCTCTGGATTCGTTGGTTCTCCTCCCAGCGGCCGCGGCCCCTTCCTTTGCTTCTTCGAGGGCGTGAATTAACCTCGCAAGACATTTCTAGGCATCATCATTTGCGGATTTGGGGGTGAGGTTCTCAGCAACATCAGCAGGAGTGACGTTCACTTCACTCATCAAGCTGCCGACCATATCAAACATCGGATGCGTTTCGAGACTGAGGTAATTCTTAGCCATCACTTTGAACCCCTCGAAGCAGGCAATAAGAAAGCTCGATGTGCTCGTCCATCCTACCCCTCATGAGCACAGGATCCAACTTCTCCACATAATTGGTGGTGAAGGGCCAGGTTGGTGCTGTCCTTGCCCATCTCGGCCTTGAGCTGATTGGCGCTCTTGGAGGTGCTCTTGCTCAGGTAGGCCTCCACGGCGGTGAAGACCTCGCTCCGCCGGAGCCAGTCGCTGCTGTACTCGTGGATGGAGATCTTGATGTACGGGTAGAAGCAAGAGGAGAGCCTGCCGGTGTACTTCCTAAAGTAGCGGTGGAGCTCCTAGGGGCAGCTCTGCCTGTTCATGGCCTAGATGAACATTAAGCTGGCCAGGGCCGAGCCCATGGTCGCCCACATTTCCATGATCATCGGCGGCATCATCGTCGCCATCAACATCCTCTTAGTCGTCGGCCTCGATCGCCTCCCTCTGTAGCTGCTTCTTCCGAGAGGAGGGTCTTGTGGGTATGTCTGGTTTTCTTTTTCTTGGGTGAGGTTGGGCATGGAAGTAGTCCTGGACTTTCTTTTGGTTTCTCTCTCTAGGGAGGAAGCAGGGGAAGAAGAAGGTGGCTTTTCATGGTGTCTTTCATTTCTTAATTTATTCCCCAAGCAAGTGATAATTAGTATGTAGATTTTCTTCTCCAATTTTTATTTCGTATATATCTGGATAAAAGAATCCATCACCCAAACTATGTGGGAATTTTAATACCAGATGTGAAGTAGTTATTAAAATAAAAAGAAAAAAAATCCTTTCATAGATTGATCAAGCTAACTAGTTTATAAAGATTATATGAAAGCTTCATATGGAAATGTAATATTTATCATATATCGTTATACATAACTAAAACTTCAAACAGAAGAATAAAAATCATCAGTAGACTGAGAAAATACACCTGACAATTAAGCTTATGAGCTAGCTAGGTCGAGAACAGTGTCACTAGAAGACCTTTTGCACAAACTCTTTGATGTTTTGGAAAAAAAAAGACAAAAAACTTGTCGATGATTAGAAAACTTATGATGGATGGAAGTTGATCGAGTTTGTATGGGTCAATGCACCGGGTAAAGGCCCAAGACGGGAGATTGTTTTGTTGGATATATCTCATTGGTTGTTGCTGGATCAAGTCGGTTTAGTTTTGAGAGAGATATTGATCCTAAATTAGCTTAGTTTGTAATGAAATGATGCCCGTTTTTCCAACATATCGACATACCAATATGTGACCGTAAATGTGACAAATGAAGATAGTGAGGCTCTTCCTATTATGCTTGGTCATACATGGGTAAAACGAAATGATTTGTGTTTGTTATATATGCCTCTCCTCCTACAGGACTACAACTAGAGAAATGGATTCTGACAAATTAATTTGCTAATTCTCTATTTCAACTTCATGATCTTGAAATCATTTCTTCTTGTAAATTCTTGGGGATCACTTTTAACAAGTAGCATTCCTAGAGTGAGAGAGAGTCATTTGAATTAGATACAGGGGTCTTAATTCTACGCCTACCATCGCTGACTCCCAAGTGATTGGAGATTGGAAGACCCACTTGGTAATATACTCCAATTAACCGATGCATAAAAGACAACTTGTAGATAATTTGAGAAGAATATTCACTTTAGGTCCTCTTTTGAAGTAAATACTTTCACTTCATATTATTATTTGAAAGGCCCAATACCCAAAAAAACTCAAATTTTAGCCTTTTTTTTTATAACCGGGGTGTCCAGCTATGCCGGCGAGCTAACGCTCAAACCAACGGCGACCGACTAATCCCCGAGGAGGCACTGCAGGCTATGTAGCACCGACACTTCTATTAGGTGTGCGTATCGTGTCGGACCGTGTCCGACACCGACACTCGTCGACACCCGTCCGACACTCGTCAACCGCATGTCGGGATTTCGACACTCGGTCAACGCGTGTCGGACGCATGTCCCTAGCGTGTCTAGCGTGTCGGACACGATATTAAAAAAAAGAAAAACTTTTGGAACCTTGCCGATTTTGAAGTGATCACGGAAATGTGTGCAGTGAAGGAGAAGTTCATTAGATAGAGCTCGAAATCCATAAAAAAAAAAGGAAAAATAAGGAGAACTCATAAACTTCTTGGTTTCCATTGCGCTCGGGAGCTCTAAAAATTAACGTTCGATAGAGCATTCATGGAGGGAGAAGCTAATGGCACGGTGACATGGGTATGCAGAGACTCCTCTAGGCTATTGGTTGAAGGAGCAGCGAGGTCTGTGAATATTTGATTTTCCCTTCATGCCGACCCTAGCTCTGTTGGATGCTTTGAAGTGCTTGAACTCACATGGGTTTGCAGACAGAGTGCTTGAAGAGATAGATTTGGAGTCAGACAGTATCTATTTGGTCAAAATGCTCCAAGACATAGATATAGTCTCATGGGAAATACAAGTATTGATCAAGGAGTGCTCATACTTGTTTTCAAAAGTGAAAAGTTACGGCTAACTCATTGTGCACGGACCCAAAACATGATTACGGATTGGGTTGTTAAAGTGCAATTTCATAATACTCTCCCACCTGACTAGGTTTTTAACCCATCTCAAGCCCTTTGAAATTTGTTATACTTAGAAGCACATATGCTATTCTTTTTGACTTTATAATACGAATCAAATGACCTTTTCGACAAAAAAAAGCTCCTGAGTTTATCAAACTTCACATAAATAGAAGCTTGCCCTCTTCGGTTCAAATTAATGTATATGACACATGTTTTGGCTTTATTTATTATTTTTATATTTAAAAATATATTTAATACAACGTGTCCTCGACGTGTCGGAATTTTCTATTTTTGAGAAATGCCGTGTCGCCGTGTCGTGTCGTGTCGCGTGTCGGTGTCCGTGCTACATAGACCGCAGGACCCTACTACCACGGTATTCCGGGTAAGACACCAGTGAATGTAGGCAAGTAAGTTTCGATCCTAGGACCGCGAGTACTACTCAGCGGGGTCCCAGGAGTCTACTCCTTACCACGCGACCACCTGATGGGTGGGTCTCAAATTTTAGCATTTATCCTAATTATATCCAAAACTTTTTTTATCTCAAAAAATTCTCAACTTTGGCCTCTATCCCAATTATATTCAAAGTTTTTTTGTCTCATAAAAAATTCACAACTTTTACTTGTGTCCCAACTCTTCCGATTTGATACTCAAAAAACTCTCAACTTTAGCATTTGTCCCAATTATGTTCAAAAAAATTTGTCTCATAAAAAACTCCAAGCTTTTACTTTTAACTCAATTCTACCGCCACCAGCTTTCCATCTATAATTACTATTAGTTAATCTTATAATACTCGAATTTTCTCATCAAACTTATTAATGAATTTTTAAAATTCAAAAATTCAAGGACAACGAGATTTGAGATTGTTTGTCTAAATAATCAAATCTCCACGCCTAGCCAATTTTTGGGCTGTTGAATGCTAGGGAGAATTCAAAACGCCTCATCTTAAGTTGCTCTATATCCCCCAACAATGTATAGAAAAAGCAAACAACAAAAGAAAAATTGCTACATTTTTTTATGTTAGCTTTGCCGAGATCTAATTCTTTAACAACATGGAAATATCACTATTGACACCTGACTTTTAAATCACATTTTCTCTTTAAAATTAATAAAAAAACCATAAAAATTTATAAAATTAAAAAATAAACTTTGGGACCTTGACCAAGCCTAGAGAATCAATTTTGATCAAAAAATGAATTTTCATATTTTCAGTACTTTTCAGCATTTTTATTTTCAAAAATTCATATAAAATCAAGAAAAAAATGAGAAAATTGAAAAATCAACTTTGGAAGCCTTGGTGAAGCCTAGGAACCATTTTTGAAGAAAAAATAATTTTTCAAATTTTTTACATTTTTTAATATTTTTCAGAAATTAAGAAAATATTTGAAAAAAATTGAATTTGAGGCCAAAAAAATACACAAAAATAGTCAATATTGTTATTTTAAATCCATTTTCATGTTGGACAACGCAAATTTGAAAAATTCAATTCGAGGTCATGTGTTCCTTCACGAGCATAACCTCGAATCGGGCCTAAAAAAAAGAAAAGAAATTCAATTTGAGTCAATTTATTTTCATTTTTTCACTTTTAGGAGTTGTGACATTGTCCTCTAATAATCTAAATTTTCATATTGGCCCAACTGTACTCGGAACAAACTCCAAAAGAGCGAGAGGGAGAGAGAGGGCGGGGACAACAACGAAGAAAAGAATCCGCAGTCGTTGCCCTAGGAAACCGACCTGCAAAATGAGGGTGGTTTTGGTTGCATGGTCGGGCTATGGTTTCCTCACATGCATTCGGCGAGTCCGGCGGCTCTCTCTCTCATAGAAGGAGGCTCAAAGCGTTGAATTCTAAGCATAGATATGTAGATTCACAGGTATATGTAGGCAGTTATGGTGGTCTGGGTTCTCAGGGAGAGCACACATCAGAGGGGCACTACTCTTTTCGGGGGTGCTCAAGTCACATTCATAGTTCATCATCTTGCTATAATATGAAGAAAGTGCAAGGAAATCTTAATCTTGAGTCATCAAATCAAGCCAAAGGAGCTCACCTCCTTGATGATGAGAAGCCTGAAATTGTTTCATGGAACTCAATTGTGGGCTAGGAGGCTCTGGAAATATTTCTGATCAGAAATGCACTGAAATTCCTGCACAATCTCCTGCTCCTGATTGTGAGTTAAGTGCCTTTAGCAATATATCCAATCGAAGTTGCAGTGCTGAAGTTCCTGCACATTCTGCTAGAATGGCCAAATATTTTGGAGGCATTGTGAATTTTTATGCTTCATGCTCAATTGTATGTGAAATGCTTTTTTAAGGATTGCATAGAAGTGGCGTGGAATGGTATCTTTTATGATACCGTAGCAGATTGTGTCACTGCATGGAGACGGCGCAGCACCAAAAAAACTTTCGGTGCTTCGTGGGTGGACAACGCAATCAAAAAGCGGGGATCTTCGGTGGAAAGAAAAAAAAGGGAGACAAAGCAAGATGAGGAACTTTACCCGGGTCAAAAACTGATTCTCTCGACCGCATCATCAAGGCTCGTTGCTTTTCAGCAAGAAAGTGCATAATCCACAATCAACTCTCAGCTAATCTGACCGCACGATCTGCTCTTTTTCTCTTTGCGGTACACCAATGATGCAGAAAACCAGAAGCTAATGGCGACCATGTGCATCCACATGAACCCAACATGGACTTAAGCTTAGAAGCCTCAAGCTTTTTGACGGACATTCCACTAACCTCCCAATTTACTATGCAAAAAGTACCCACCTAATTTTGTCTCTTCCACCTTTCTTTTACTTCCCTAAAAAAACAAATAAAATAAAATAAAATAAAAAAGCAATAAGGGAGGTGACAAAAAGGTGAGTGGGGGGACTTCTCGGTCTGGCGAGGACGGGAAAACGAGCTTTTCCAGTAGCATTCCTGACTGATGGAGGGGGGAGGCTCTGGGTTCACGAAAAATGGAGAGCAAAACCAGGGAGCTCTTTGGAGCTTTAATTGAAGGGAGCGAGCGAACCTGAGGAATGGAGAGATTGGTTGACTGCTTCTTCTTGCTCTCTTGGGTGCAGAGGTAAGAATATAAGCCCATCCCAAGCATGGCGACGAGAATGCCGATGATGTTCCTCTCCGTGAAAGGATCGTGCAGCAACGTGTAGCCGAACCCCAAGACCAGGCATGTCTTGAGGTGGCCCAGCCCTTGGTAAGTCACAGGGGATATCTTCCCAATCACCAAGAATGTGCTGAAGTTCACTGACACTGGTATCAGGCAGGAAAGAACGATGAAACCCTGCAAACATGTTGATTCATGGAGCGATTACATGATGACTTTCGCTTGATTTGCGCCCATAAAGGGTCCCGTATAATGGGCAGTATGGATTCGAGTGGGTCTAAAACTAAGGATCACGTGATCGTTTAGCTGGAGTGAACCATGAAGAACCGAGAAGAATAGATGGAAAGTGGAATGGGTATATTACTAACCAACACTACGGGAGAGTGCTTATAAGTAGGGCCGAGCATGGTTCCAGGGTAGAACCGAGAATCTGGAACCGGAACATGTAGGAACCTGTCTGGTTCCAGGTTCCAAGGTATGTAGGGTAGGTTCTAGGTTCCAAAAATTGAGAAACCTGTTCTAGCAGGTAGGTTCCAGGAACCTGTACCTTGAATCCCAACATAAATTTTTTATTTATATATATCTTCACACGATCATATAATGTTCTATGGCGTCCAATGATGACTATATAATTTGGAACGAAAAATGAAAAACCTGTTATGATATGTAGGTTTTAGATTCAAAGTGGAACCTGAAACTGCTCACCCCTACTTGACAATGATTGTTTGAAAGAGAGCGTGTGAAAAATGTAGCTACCTTGCAAAATTTCTTAGGACTGCATCATGTTTCTCGCGTATCCCAACTTCATTCAAAGCCTTTTTTTTTTAATAACAAGCCTCTCCATTGATCGATAGGTTCTCGGGTACCCTGGAACCGGACCCTGGCCTGTAACAGGGTAGGTTCTAGGTTCCGCGGTTTAAAAGGTAGGTTCTAGGTTCCAAAAAATTAGGAACCTGTACTAGCGGGTAGGTTTCAGGTTCCAGGTGGAACCTACCCGGAACCTGGAACCGCTCACTCCTACTTATAAGCAAAGACATTTTACTTGGTGAGGCACTGATCCACCAGAGGGCCTGAGACAGCTTGGAAAGGTGCTGACTGGTACAGCAGCTGCGTGGAGGAGACATTGGGTTTCTTCTGTATGGTGTTTGTCTACTGAATAGAGAATAATTGCTAAGGGTTATACTTCACATCCATCTCCATAAGAGAAAAGATGTTTTGCGAAAATCAGACGGTAATATGTGTGAATGTGGAAGCTAAGAGATGTTCTTATGTGCATCTTGCTGGGAAAGATAAAAATTTCAAGAGAGAGAGGAAAGCGAGCGTCGTCCTCGTCGTTTTCTCTCGTTTTCTCTTTCCCGAGCGAGAAAAAGAAGCACTAGGGAGAAAAGGAAGATGTTCATCGAGAACTTCAAGGTCGATAGCCCCAACGTCACGTACACCGACACCGAGATTCACTCCGTGTACGACTACGAAACCACCAAGCTCGTCCACAAGAACAGGAATGGGGCGTACCAGTGGACCGTCGAGCCAAGTCCGTCAAATACAGGGCTTTTTTCCAATTTAAGTTTTATTTTTTTTCTTTTACCATTTAGGGTTGCAAAAAAAAAGTTTACGTTTTTGGGTCCCACACGGCACTCAAAGTGCCGCGCTGAGTGCCGCGCGAGCCCATTTCCCTTTTTTTTCGTTTTTTTTAAACCTTCATTTTATATAAATTTTGTTATTTTTGACGAGTTTCTAATAATTTCAAATTAATATAAATTTGTATATATAATTTTTTTTCTTTTGAAGCTTATTTTTTAACATAATTATCAATAGTTAATTAAAAAATTTATTAATATGTATGTAACTAATTTATTGACTATGTAAATTTTCCTTTTCAAATTAATATGTATATAATTAATTTATTAATCTTTCTTTTCGAAGATTTTTTTTTACTTTGAGGCTTATTTTTATAACTTAATTCTCAATAATTAATTAAAAAATTATTAAGAAATATGTAATTATTTTATTTAGTATGTAAATAAAAAAATCATAAAATAAAATTAATAAGTTTATATAAATATATAAATTATATATTCATATTTATAAATATATAAATTATAAATTTAAAAACTTATATAAATATATAAATTTAATAAATATATAAATTTACAAAAACAAGTGAAAAAGTACGAAATTACAAAAAAAAACTACCGCACCGACCTCCTCAATATTTAATAAAATTTTCAATTAATTATTGATAATAATGTTATAAAAATAAGCTTCCAAAAGAAAAATTTTATATTTACAAAGTTATAAAAATTAAAAATTACTAAAATTACGTAAATAAAAACATAATTTAAAACAAAACTACTGTACTGGCCTCCTAATTATTTTATTATTAGTTATTTTCATAAATAAATTTTTTATTTAATTATTAATAATTATGTTATAAAAATAAGGTTCAAAAGAAAAATATTTTTATTTACAAATTTATATTAATATAAAATTATCATAAAAACATACATTAAATTATGAAATTATAAAAAAAATGCAATTGCACGGGAAAAAATGCAATGGTACTAATTATTAAGCGTGTTATCCATGTTTTTGTAATCTGAATATGTGATCTTTAAATGTCTTATTTATTTTATTTTATGATTTTTTTATTTACATACTAAATAAAATAATTACATATTTCTTAATAAGTTTTTAATTAATTATTGAGAATTAGGTTATAAAAATAAGCCTCAAAGTAAAAATAATAATATTTGAAAAGAAAGATTAATAAATTAATTATATACATATTAATTTGAAAAGGAAAATTTACATAGTCAATAAATTAATTACATACATATTAATAAATTTTTAATTAACTATTGATAATTATGTTAAAAAAATAAGCTTCAAAAGGAAAAAATTATATATACAAATTTATATAAATTTGAAATTATTAGAAACTCGTCAAAAATTACAAAATTTATATAAAATGAAGGTTTAAAATAAATAAAAAACGAAAAAAAAAAAAAGAAACGGGCCCGCGTCGCACTATGAGTGCCGCGCGAGACCCAAAAACGTAAAAAAAAAAATTTGCAACCCTAAATGATAAAAAAATAAAAAAAATAAAACCTAAATCGGAAAAAAGCCCCAAATACAAGTTCAAGACCGAGACCCGTGTCCCCAAACTCGGGGTGATGCTGGTTGGTTGGGGAGGAAACAACGGTTCGATTCTCACCAGAGGCGACGCACGAACCAAATGTTGCGAAGGCGCGACACGGTGAGCAAATCCTACAATGCGGCGATGTAACGAGCAAGACTCGACGGCGAAAGCCGAACTGAAGCTCCTACCTCCGCGCTTTGACGTCGCTTTGGATTGGAGTCCCACCACGTTAGTTTTCTCTACCTTTGATGCACAGGTGAAGATGCGTTTAGTTTTTACATGTTGATTCGGTAAAAATTATTTGCTGGTGAGTTTGATTCACGTCGGGGACGTCAGAGTAAAGCTGTGTAAGAACATTAGGGGAGGGACTGACCGGATGTTTTAGAGGTTGGAGTTCTTGTTCATCGTTAGGGAGAAGAAGTTCAGCGAAGAAGACGTTGGAGATAACAAAAAATTAGAAAGCAATAAAAGAAAACAAAAAAAAACAGAAAATATTTATTAAAAAATGAGGATAGATTATAGTAGTTTAAAAATAAGGAGGGGAATCAGATTGTAAATGAGAAAAGCTAAAAAAAAAAAATGCTATTGATCAGGTTAAGCATGACGACAAAATAGTTCAATTTCCAATCCTTTTGTCGTCTCAAGGCACAGGTCTTATGATATCTCACATGGACTATGGCGTTCGATTAATCATGGAATAAAAAAGGTAAGGTAAAACATAGTAAAATCATTTTTTTTTTATTGTCGAACGAGCCTATGTTTAGTATGGAACAGGGGAGGAAAAGGTCAATGAAATTTTAAAAAAGAAAAAGAAAAAAAAGGGCAAGTAGAAAACGTGGAAGGACCTTCTTGCATTTTGGGCTAGAGAGGTTCGGGTATGGTACTGTCTTTTGGGCTGGTGCGTGTGGGCTTTAGAATAGAAATTGGCTCTTTGTTGAAAATTCCCAAAAAGTACATAAAGCTGGGCCTAGCCCAAGCTTACATTTTGGGTCTTAGAATAATTCATGGCTCGAATTGGGCTATAATGGGGCGGGTCGGGCTTATCCAGCCCGGCCTGGATTACATTTTTATAATTAAAAAAAATAAAAATAAAAATAGAAAAGAAATAATCATAAAAGAAATAAAAAAAATCATAAAAATAAAAAAAAATCTCTAAAAAATTCTAGAAAAATAAAAAAAATTCAAAAATTCTCAAAAGCCTCAAAAATTAAAAAATAGATCATTTTAGCTGATAAATTCTATTTTTGACGATTTTGTCCTTCCAATCTTTTCAAAATGATGATTTTGCCCTATATAGGTAAATTATCTCGAAAAATTTTGAAAAATTCTAAAAAATGCCAAAAACTAGGAAACGGGCCATTTCGATTGGCCAATCCTACTTTTGATGATTTCCCTTCTTGATCTTTTCAAAATAACGATTTTACCCCTCACGGGTAAATTGTCTTGAAAAATTTCAAAAAAATTCAGAAAAATCTCAAAAATTAGGAAACATGCCATTTCGACTGGCCAATCCTATTTTTGAGGATCTTTCCTCATGATCTTTTTCAAAATGACAATTTTACCACTCATAAGTAAATTGTCTTGAAAAGTTTCAGAAATTTTAGAAAAATCCTAAAAATTAGAAAACGGGACATTTCGACTGGTCAATCCTATTTTTGACGAATTTCTTTCCTAAACTTTTTTAAATGATGATTTTTCCCCTTATGGGCAAATTGTCTTGAAAATTTTCAGAAAAATTCCAAAAATTAAGAAACGGACCATTCCGACTGGCTAATCCTATTTTTGAGGATCTTCCTTCCTAATCTTTTCAAAAATGACGATTTTTCCCCTAAGAGGTAAATTGTCTTGAAAATTTTCAGAAAGTTCAGAAAAATCTCAAAAATTAGGAAACGGGGTATTTCGACTAGCTAATCTTATTTTTAACAATTTTCCTTTCTGATCTTTTCGAAATGACAATTTTGCCTCTTTTTGAGCAAATTGTCTTGAAAAATTTCGAAAATTTTGGGAAAATACCAAAAATTAGGAAACGGGCCATTTTGACTGGCCAATCATATTTTTGATGAATTTGCTTCCTGATCTTTTCAAAATAACAATTTTGCCCCTCATGGGTAAATTGTTTCGAAAAATTTCGAAAAATTTAAAAAAATTCTAAAAACTGGAAAATGGGCCATTTTGACTAGCCAATCCTATTTTTGATGATTTCCCTTCCTGGTCTTTTCAAAATGACGATTTTGCCCCTCATGGGAAAATTGTCGCAAAAAAATTCGAAAAAATTCTTGAAAATTGTGGAAAATAAGGAATGATCACATTCAACTGGTATAACCTATTTCCATTTCTTGAGCCTTGAAAAATGGCCATTTTGTCCTTTTGGTCAATTTGACCCAAACTTTTCGCCAATCATCCCAAATAACTAGTTAATGAACTAGTGTAACCAAGTCTTTGAATTCATAATCTCTGGTTCTTATGAGTAATTTAGTTCTCCCGATAATTTACTTAGATTTCTAATCGACCTACCAAGAACGATTAGTGGCGACTCCAAATTCAAAAATCATTTGAATAAAAACTAAAGTTGTAATTCGATAGGGTTTGGAAGGGTCCGTTTTAGGTTAATCAATCCAATTAACCTGATAATCCGTTCACTTGATTAAAAAAATTTCTTTTCGTGTCGGGACAGTCACATAGAATTAACTAACGGTGATTATGAATAGAAGACTAACGGTGATATAATTGGAGTAAAAGTAAAAGTTTTGGGTTTTTTATGAGACAAAAAGAAATTTTGGATATAATTGAGATAAATACTAAATTTATAGTTTTTTTGTATTAGATTGGTAGAATTGGGACAAAACTAAAGTTTTGGTTATTGGGTGTTAGGCCACTAGAATTAGGGTAGAAATTAAAGTTTTGGATTTTTTATGAGACAAAAAAAGTTTTAGATATAATTGGGATAAATGCTAAAGTTGAAGTTTTTTTGGATATTAGGCCTTATTTGAAATCATAAATATTATTTCAAATAAAGACCTAAAATGATAAACAATCTCAAATAAGGATTTAAGGTGGTAATATAGTCTAAAACAAGGTCTGAAGGTCACTGATTAGCCAGATCGTAATATGACAAGGGTTATTTTCGTCCAATAGCCTTTTTTCTTTTTTATATTTTCTTTCTCTTCTTTTCTCTTTATCTTCTCTTCTTTCTTTTCTTTTACCTTCTTGTCCAATGTTGTGGCATTGACGCCGAAGCTGCTAATCACCATCATTTCGACAATGGGCAAGGCTCCATTGAGGTGCATGAGACAACAAAAGTGAGTAATGAGTGTGTCAAACACGCTCTTGTGGGGGTAGCTGCAATCAAGATTGGAAAGGATGTCGGCCATTGCTGAGACGGAGGTCTCGGAGGCGAGGATGTGAAAGGAAAAAAAATGAAAATTAAAGGAAAGAAAATATAAACAAAAAGAGAGAAAAAGAAAAGAAAGGCATCGAAAGAGAAAGAAAAGAAGAAAGAAAAAAGAAAAAAAGTTATTGATGAAAATGCCCTTGGTCATATGAAGAGTTGAATGATTGGTGAGTTTGGCCCTTATTTGAGACTCATTGGCGAGTTCAAGTCCTTATTTGAGAGAGGATTTATCTTTTATCCTCTTTTGAGAAAACACATTCATTTGCGCTTAATTTTAAATTTTTTTCGCAAATATCAATCGAATTGGGAAATTTAGAGGTTAGATGTTATTGTCTTTACTGCAGATCTGATCTTGTTTTATTTTCAAATTTTCAATAGCTGCTGCATTTGGTCTCATTTGACTCGAGAATTTCTTCAAAACTCACCCTTGAACACTTATAGCTTACCCAGTAAGATTTTTCACTGACATGAGCGCACTCTAAATAAAAACAATGCATAACATGAGAGAAGACTATAAGTTATTTGCCATTTTCTTATTGGAGAGAAGGTTTCGTTGTCAAATAGAAGGAATTCCCCAGATTTAAGGGGTAAATAAATGCCTTAAAATTCAAATAGAAATAAAGAAAAATTTCAAATACAAGCTTGAAGTAAATATTATTTCAAATAAGGGCCTAAAATGCTTATGTCAGTCTCAAAAAATAGTTTGACTTTTAAGCTAATCAAAAGCTTTTCATATTTCTCCTTTTTTAAAAAAATTTTCCCCTTTTCCATTTTTCTTTTTTTCCCTTTTTTTTCTTTTTTCCTTTTTTCTACTCTTTTCTTTTCTTTTGCCGAGACAATGCCCGGAGAGGTTGGGCGAGGTTTGTGGGGCTCTCACTAACCATAGAAAATCAACAAAAAGAAACTATAAAAAAAAATAGAATTGAAATTATATCCTTAACCTATCAAAATATTTAGTTGATCAATATGGAACTCTTATTTGAAATTATTATGAACACTTTAAGCTTTTATCTGAGATTGATATGGCTATTTTAGAATTTTTTTTAAATAACATCTACTTTAGGATTTTATTTGAGAAAATGAGGGCATTTAAGGGTAGAAATTTTTCTAGGAAAAATGATAATCCAACCAAATAATGCAGATTATTAATAACCAAGAAAAGATAAGGATAAACACTAATGAAAGAAATGAACGGCGCAGACAGCTTCAATCGCCTTTTCCCTTTAATGAATGGATGAACTGACACGCAAGCAGGTTAGATTCTGAGTCAAGTTAGGTTCCCTGCACAACCCTCTCTGTCTCTCTCTCTCTCTCTCGTCTTCCTGCGCAGATTGTGGCCAGAACAAGACAACGACAGGAACATTAGTGCCGGCCCCGACACATGAAACTTCCCAAGCGAAACCTTAACGAGGATCGACAGACACCCGCACACCCAGAGAGCGCCCAACATGGCGAGGAGGGTGGACAACAAATGGGTGTCGACCATCGCGAGCATATGGATCCAGGCCAGCTGCGGCGCATCGTACACCTTCGGCATCTACTCCCCCACCCTCAAGTCCTCCCAGTCCTACTCCCAATCCACCCTCGACACCGTCTCCGTCTTCAAGGACATCGGCGCTAACGCCGGCGTCATCTCCGGCCTCCTCTACTCCGCCGTCACCGAGAGGCGCGGCCGCTCCGGGCGGTCGGTGCTCTCTCCCGGGCCGTGGCTCGTCCTCCTTGCCGGGGCCGTGCAGTTCTTCGCCGGGTACTTTTTGATTTGGGCCTCCGTCGTCGGAGTGATAAACCGGCCGCCGGTCGCGGTGATGTGCCTGTTCATGTGGGTGGCGGCTCACGCGCAGACTTTCTTTAACACCGCCGATGTGGTCAGTGGCGTCCACAACTTCTCCGATTACAGTGGGACAATTGTCGGCATCATGAAGGTATGTGTCCATGAGATTGTTGTGGGATGTTTTCAGAATTTCAATTTTTAGCTGGTGCTATTTGGGGAGAGCGTGTGTCCAAATTAGCGTTTAAGAATTTTTCCATGTTGCCCACTGACTGGTCTTCTTTGAGTGCTGGTTAGAATCCATAAACAAGGTGGTGTAATTAGTCCCATATGTATATTGGAGTGCCTCCACACGACATTGTAAGGATTGTTACTGTGATATCTTGGTGAATCTGGGAAAGCTTGTTCGAAGCCCCACGCATGTTCTTGGCAATGACATGTTTCATTCTGTCCCCTCGACAAACATGTCAAGATGAAGACAGAGTCCTGAATTGAAGTTTAAACTAGAGGAATCTGAAATCCTATTTGTAAGTTGATTTAGTTGTTGCAGTTGATGTGTTCTTGCAAGTGACGATTGTCAATCTCTGTGCAAATTGTAGTGTGCTTATCATGAGGGAAGCCATATTAGGGGAGAAATTGCTGCAGAAATGAATTTTAGAAGTGATTGGAGAGCCTTGCTGTTTTTGATCCACTTAAGAATAGTCCTCATAGGTGAAGTTTTGGGGGAAGGAAGGGAAAATGCTTAAGAATCGATCTGATTATTAGTTCAATGGCAGGAGTTCATGTTCGAGTCTGCATAGTTTATGCATAAATGTGTTCTGGAGTGCTGATCTACCTTGTTCTGGTGCAGGGCTTTCTTGGTCTAAGTGGAGCTATACTAATCCAAGTGTACTACACGATGCTCAAGGACCAGCCGAGTGCCTTCATTCTGATGCTAGCAATTTTGCCGACATCCATGTCACTCGTGCTCATGCTTTTGGTACGAATCTACGACACGAACGCGATGGGAGACAAGAAGCATTTGAATAGCTTCTCTGCAGTGGCTTTGATCATTGCCGGTTATCTCATGATCTTAATAATACTGGAGAACATGTTTACCATCCCGTTATGGGCACGTATCCTAACGTTCATAGTTCTGCTATTTCTGCTTTTTTGGCCTCTCAAAACGGCAATTGTGGCAATGAGGAAGGAAAGCGAAAGATCGTCAGAGCCATCGTCTTCTGAGCGGAGTCCATTGTTGGATGATCCGCCGCAAGTAGTGCCCAAGAAAGTTTCAGAAGACATGAATCTTATCCAGGCAATGCGTACTGGGGACTTCTGGCTGTTGTTCATAGCCATGGTGTGTGGGCTCGGGTCTGGACTAGCCACCATAAACAACATCAGCCAAATCGGAGAATCCCTCAGATACACCACCATCGAGATCGACACTTTGGTCTCTCTATGGAGCATATGGAACTTTCTAGGTCGCTTCGGTGCCGGATATGTTTCTGATGTCTTGCTTTACAAGAGAGGTTTCACAAGGCCGTTATTGATGGCTTTTACCCTGCTCATCATGATGGTCGGTCACATAATCATCGCTTCCGGCTTCTCTGGAAATCTTTACGTGGGCTCAGTTCTTGTGGGCATTTGCTACGGTTCCCTGTGGTCATTGATGCCCACGATCACCTCGGAGATATTCGGCATTGGACACATGGGCACCATCTTCAACACCATAGCCATAGGTAGCCCCGTCGGATCGTACATCCTGTCGGTGAGGGTGATTGGGTATATCTATGACCAGGAAGCGACGGGGGAGGACAACTCCTGTTACGGCACTCATTGCTTCATGCTGTCATTCTTCCTACTGGCGTCCGTGGCCTTCTTCGGCTTCCTGCTCGATCTGGTGTTGTTCTACCGCACGAGGAGTTTCTACAAGCTGGTTCTTCACAGAAGATCGCAGCATTCGCAGCTCAAGGCAGCTGATGAGTGAATTCCCCTAATTAGTTTATTCTTTTCCATGCCATTCCCTTGTTGTATTTTCAGTCGGGACCAAGTAAAAGTCTGCGCTACAGAACACCCTTCTTTCTCTCTCGTTTTTCTTAGTGAGTGAGGGAGAGATCTGATCATTTTGCTTTCTACCTCGGCAGATTGTCAGCTTAACATGCACCAATACAGAAGCAAAAGACATAGTGAAATCTCCTGTGAGAGCAGAGTATTTACCTACTTTTTAGCAGATGAATGTAAGATGCATAACATATTGATTGGAGTTTTGCCTAGTTCAAGTCTTTCGAGTCGATCATGAATAGAGACAATCCAAATCGAGCTTTCAATATAACGAAACGTTGGTACTAGACGTGCCATATTACTTGGTTTTAGTGTTCTTTGTCCTGTTGGAAATCATAGCTATCTCCTCTGCGTGTGGAGGTGTGAACTGGCCAGGTAGGACCGAGGCCACGTTACGAGGCCAGGTGTCTCATACCCGCCACGATCGTCATCAACATCCCGCGAAGACGACGAGATAACATAAATCATCGCCCAGTCTCGAATCCCACCCGCCAACCCGTTACAACATCGCCAAACCTCGAGAAGACGGCGGCGACGACCAACCCCGCCACCGCCAAAGCCCGAGAAAGATGGGGACCCGCCAACGGTACGAGAAGAAGAAGCTGAGCAACAAGTGGGCGTCGACCGTGGCGAGCATCCTGATCCAGAGCACCAGCGGGTCCCTGTACACCTTCTCCGTCTACTCTCCCGCCCTCAAGTCCACCCAGCGCTACTCTCAGTCCACCCTCGACACCATCTCCGTCTTCAAGGACTTCGGCGCCAACTGCGGCGTCCTCTCCGGCCTCCTCTACTCCTACGCCAACGATCCCCGCCGCCGTGGCGGGCCGTGGGTGGTCCACCTCGCTGGGGCGGCCCAGAACCTGCTGGGCTACTCCTTGATGTGGGCATCCGTTGCCGGGATCTTGCGCCGGCCTCCCGTGGCGGCAGTGTGCCTGTTCATGCTGGTTGCCGCGCATGCGCAGAGCTTCTTCAACACCACCAATGTCGTCACGGCAGTCCGGAACTTCCCCGATTATAGCGGCACTGCTGTTGGCATCATGAAGGTGATTGATTGAGTGTGAACATTTAACTTCGTGGATTGGTCGTTGTTGTTTTGAATTTCTATCTTTTCGCTTGCTTGAATGAAAGATTTCACCTTGACTGATTTTCAAAGTTTGCTCCTTCGTTATGATTAATGATATACGAGGATTGGGGTTCTTGATGTTTATCTTTCGGATGGTATCCCATAAATTGCATCATGTCGTTAGCTGGAACTGCGGATTCTATTGATTCTTGATAAGTAAGACTGGTGTTTGATACATGAGCAGCAGAAAGTTGAAAAGCAGTTCTATTGAGTGCTTAAGATGTATCTTACATAAGTTGAAATCTGTGGAAATTGGACAAATCGTTGAGAACAAGGTCGTCTATATTTTTGAGAGGTGCTCTGCTCTAATGTTTCTTCCTTTGCTATGCCGCATTTTATAGCTAATCACTTTGGTTGGATGGTTATTGATTCCTTTCTTTTGTTAGGGTTTTATTGGCTTAAGTGGAGCTATTCTGATCCAAATATATCAGACAGTATACAACAAGAACCCTGCTGCTTTTCTCCTGATGCTTGCCCTATTACCTACAATTAATGCTCTGCTTCTCATGTGGTTCGTAAGAACATATAATGCAAGCGTAGAGGAAGAGAAGAAACACCTATATGCTTTGTCCTTGGTTGCTTTCGTCATTGCAGTTTATCTCATGGTTGTTATAATATTGGAAAACATCTTCAAGTGGACGTTCTTGTTGCACCTTTTGGCATTAGTTTTTCTGCTTCTGTTTCTCTTTTCGCCTGTTTTTGTTGCTGCGAGAGCCCTGCAAGGAGATTTCAGGAATGTTGAACAGATGCTGTCAACTGAAGATGTGGATCAGAATAGCGATCTCAACCAGCTAGAGCACTACGAGAAGATTTACTATGGAGAAGATCCGACTGGTTCTGATTATCAGATTTTGCCGGGTGACATTAATGAAGAAATCAGTAAGCATGAAGACAACGGCCAGCAGCTCCAAAGAGACCTGGATTTGTCGCAAGCTATGTGCACTGTGGACTTCTGGATATTATTTCTTGCCATGGCATGTGGCATGGGCTCGGGACTAGCCACAATTAATAACATCGGCCAGATAGGAGGATCTCTGGGTTACCCCAGTGAAGAAGTGAACAGTATGATCTCCTTGTGGAGCATATGGAACTTTCTTGGTCGTTTCGGGGCTGGATTTGCGTCAGACTTCTTCTTACACACCAATGGCTGGGCTCGGCCATTGTTCATGGCCATAACTCTAGCTGCTCTCAGCGTTGGTCATGCGATCATTGGTTCTGGCCTGCCTGGTGCTTTGTATGTGGGTTCGGTTTTGGTGGGCGTGTGCTACGGCTCACAGTGGTCGCTGATGCCAACCATCACATCCGAGATATTCGGCGTGGATCATATGGGCACCATATTCAATGCCATCACCATGGCGAACCCTATTGGATCATACATCTTCTCCATTAGAGTGATTGGATATATCTACGACAGAGAAGCGTCGGGGAGAGGGCACAAATGTAAAGGAACAAAATGCTTCATGCTGTCTTTCTTCATTATGGCGGGCGCTACTCTTTTGGGTTCTCTTGCTGCATTGCTATTATTCTTCCGGACAAGATATTTCTACAGTCTGGTTATACTCCGACGAATACAGCATTCCTCGAAGTAGTAAAATAGTAAGTTTGTTGATGGGGTAGATTTCCTCCGGAAGGGATTTGCTCGAGTTTGATTGTGGCCGGTCTTAAAGGTGAGGAGGCACCATATGCCAAATTAGCGATCATAGTGACTTTCTATCTTTCTCCTGGAAGTTCAATTCTGGTTTCTTCAAGTGCATCAATTCATGGAATTGACAAGATGCATGAATGTATTCAGATAGAGCACCAGAGAAGCTGATTCAAGCAATCAGCGAATAAGAGTCTAGTCGATCAGCCTAGTGAAAATTGCCCAGCCTTAGGGCCTTGATGGTTGTCCGGAGTCCATAACATAGGCTTCGTGGCACACCTTGGACGCCGGTGCACTTTTTCAAGGGAATTAGAGTGGTATTGTTAGCCTAGCAATGGATTCCAACTTAGCACGTGTGGAGTTTGGTTAGTGTGAGTGCCAGCCGAGAATTTTAGCTTCATCGCAAGTTATGTTGGTCCACCGGCCTTGCAAGTGTCGCATAGATCATGCTTGAACCTAAACTGTCATTATGGCCCTGTTTCCTTTGTCATCTTTAGTGATCCTAATAGTAGTAATCTGCCTCTGGCATTTTGGGTTTGGTTGGCTGTTGTATAGAAACTCTTCTCTAGCTATTTTTGCTTGTTGTCTGTCATTTGTAGCTCCGTTTTTCAGTTTTGACTGGCCAAAAACCTGTTTGAAGTACTTGAATTCTCTTTCCAAGCGAAGCCATCTTGTTCCATATTCACTGGATAATATGATGGGGCCAAGTACATAATGCCATAAAAGGGTTGGTTTCTAGTAAACAGCATAAGCTTTCTAGAAAAGAAGAAGAGTAAAAAAAAACATAGACAAAAGGAAAAACGATGAATTCTATCCGTGAACCTCCTAATCATGCAGCCTGGACAAAAACTTGCTTTCTCAAGAACATCGAAAAAAGTCATCTCATCAGTTGCTACACAAGACCACAAATGACCGTGGCTTTTTGTGGCTGGATAATCAGTATTACCAGAAAGACAGTTGCTGCAAATGCTGGAGCTCGTTCCCAATCAGTCCTTGGTCCGAACAGCGTCTTCCTCGGCAGCCCCATCTCTTGATTCTGCAGCGCCTTTCACGCCTTCCTTGGCAGCCTCGTCTCTGGATTCGTTGGTTCTCTTCGCAGCGGCCGCTTCCTTTGCTTCCTCGAGGGCCTGAATTAACATCGCGAGACATTTCTCGGCATCATCATTTGCAGATTTGGGCATGAGGTTCTCAGCAACATCAGCAGGAGTGACGTTCACTTCACTCAACAAGCGGCAGACCCTATCGAACATCGGATGGGTTTCGAGGCCGAGGTAATTCTTGGCCAGCACTTTGAAACCCTCGAAGCAGCAATACGAAAGCTCGATGTGCTTGTCCATCCTACCCCTCCTTATGAGCGCAGGATCCAACTTCTCCACATAATTGGTGGTGAAGACGATGAGCCTCTCTCCTCCACAAGAAGACCACAACCCATCAATGAAGTTCAAGAGTCCTGAAAGAGTGACCTTACTGGTGATATCTTCATACGGATCTCTCCTGGGAATATCCTTGTTGAGCTTGTCCGTGTTCTCATCCTCCAACGGCAGCTTCTCGCCCTTCTTCTTCCTCTGCCCCGTGAGGTCCAGAGAGCAGTCGATGTCCTCGATCACGATGATGGATTTGCTTGTCGTCTCGATCAACAGCTTCCGGAGGTCGGTGTTGTCCCTGACCGCCGTGAGCTCGAGGTCGTACACGTCGTAGTGAAGGAAATTCGCCATGGCGGCGATCATGGTGGACTTGCCCGTGCCGGGAGGCCCATACAGGAGGTAACCCCTCTTCCAAGCCTTCCCTATCCTGGCATAAAAATCCTTGCTTTTGGTGAAAGTCACCAAGTCCTCCATAATCTCCCTCTTCTTCTCGGGCTCCATGGCCATCGTGTCGAACGTGGCCGGGTGCTCGAAAGCGATGTGGCTCCACATGGTGGACTTCATGGACAGCCATTTGAACCCCGGCGAGTTCGTGAACAGCTTCCTCTGCCTGTTTCTATATCTTATCTCCTTCCCTTCTTTGATCACATGCTTCAGGTAGGGCTCGGCGATCACCTCTCTATGCTTCTTGTGGAATGTCAGCCTGTAACACCTCCTCTCCTGCTCCGGATAGTAAGTCATGGACCGCGGCGTGGACGGCGACATGATCTTGCTCGAGGCCCACCAGACCTTGACCCCCATGTACTCGTCGGTGACCCTCTCGGACTCCTCCATGGTCAGGACCAGGTTGGTGCTGTCCTTGCCCATCTCGGCCCTGAGCCGCTTGGCGCTCTTAGAGGTGTTCTTGCTCAGGTAGGCCTCCACGGCCGCGAAGACCTCGCTCCGCCGGAGCCGGTCGCTGCTGTACTCGTGGATGGAGATCATGATGTACGGGTGGAAGCGGGAGGAGAGCCTGCCGGTGTACTTCTCGAAGTAGCGGCGGAGCTCGTAGGGGCAGTACTGCCGTACCATGGCCCAGATGAACATGAAGCTGGCCAGGGCCGAGCCCATGGTCGCCCACATTTCCATCATCATCGGCGGCATCATCGTCGCCATCAACATCCTCATGGTCGTCGGCCTCGGCAGCCTCCCTCTGTACCTGCTTCTTCCGAGAGATGGGTTTTGTGGGTCTGTCTGGTTTTCGTTTTTCTGGGTGAGGTCGGGCATGGGAGTGGTCCTGGACTTCTCTTTTGGTTTCTCTCTCTAGGGAGGAAGCAGGGGAAGAAGAAGATGGTGGCTTTCTTTCATGGAAGGTGGCTTTTCATGGTGTCTTTCCCCTGTGTAAAGTTGGGATTGGAAAAAAGAAAAGGAGGCCAGCAGAGACTAGAGGATAGGTGGACAATGAGGAAAAGCCCGGCATTTGTCAACATTGCATCAACTGAGAAGGCATGGATTTTTGCGATAATAAAGATATTGTGATGCTACTCTCTCTCTCTCTCTCTCTCTCTCTCTCTCTCTCTCTCTCTCTCTCTCTCTTTCTTTTTCTTTTTCTTTTTTTCTTTCTTTTTTGCTCTTGCTGATATTATACTTGTAATTTTACTAAAGGCAACTTCATAAACATAGCCATTTCTATCTTTTTCGCATAATTTTTTCCTCCACAATTACGGATTTCAAAAGCGACATCGTAATTTTCCCGAAAGACTTCACTACGCCATTCCTACATATAAATTAAACCATAATTTGTAATAATATTTAGATATGCGCTGAAATTCTTTTTGATTTTTTCATATCATGAAATCCAAATTATTCCATAGTTTGCATTATTATTTAAGATTAGTGGGATACTTGGCTTTTTAATTCACTTAGGATGGAGATCCACATCATCGAAAGAATAATTCAACATATTAATCTAAAATTTCATGGTAATGAGATGACACGGACAAGATACGTGTGGATCTCCTCTAGTGCTTACTTTTTTTTTCCGGTAAAGAAGCAAACTTTGTGGGAATCAGCAATATACATTTAATAAAAGGAGAAAGGAAACAATTGGGGATTTACTGTGCTACATTTTCTCCTTGTTAAATTTAGTTGGGTCTATTCCAAATCTAAAATTCATTACATTTGCTTTTCCCCTCCCTTGGTATCATGAGCAAGCTCTCCCAATGTTGGGTGCTTAGTATAATTTCTAGTAATTTCGAAATGAAGTTGTTACGAACTTCTTTTTAATATGTTACTGCCTCGAGCAAAGATTCTGCAAAAATTATTCGTTTTTATCATTGACTTGTTTTTACATCCATTATTACCGCAAAATATCAACTAGAGAAAAAGTTTTTTTTTTTTAAGTAAACTTGATCGAGGGAAGTTTGAGTCCAATAAGAGCGATTTGTTGGGGGGCAACTCTGAAGATGTTGCATTTCATTTCGAGAGTTACTTGTGGAATCTCATCGCTAGTTAAATAATAGGAAAAAAAAAGATTTGAATATCATACAAAAATGTATTATAAGATGTCATTATATAATCAATTATGAGGTAAAATTAACTTTTTGTACACATTATTTAGAATGACGCGTCGTTGGAAATATGGATTTTGGTAATTCACGGTATGTAGTGCACAAGTTCCTCGTACAATACTTTATAGACTAATTAGACGGAGATCGTGCAAAAATAGTATCGCAAGCCAAGTTTCTCGAAAAAAAAAAAAGGCGGCACTTTAATGACTCACGGTGCATTAACGTGATATCATTAATCATAATTGGGTTTTCTTTACTCGTAATATTTCATATTATGTTTTACCTTAACTATGATAATCATCCCATCGTTATCCGATTTTATTGATTTGAAGGAAAATTTCAAATGAACGCATGAAGTATGTAAATCTTATCCATTTTATCAAATAATAGCATGAAATGAAACTTATTTTAAATAAGGGACTGAAATGAATATTATTTCAAATAATGACCTAAAATAGCTATGTAAATCTCAAAAAACGGCCTACCCTTTAAGCTTGTCGAGGACGTTTTTGAACTTTTTTTCCTTATTACTTTTTCTTTTTGTTAGTGATTGACCATTGACGATGCTCGAAGAGCATTGGGCCAATCTTGCGAGAAGCACCCTCATTGGCCAATGGTGAACATTGGGCGAGGCCGACCTTGCTTGGGCAAAGGGTCAGCTGCCCTAGCCTGCGGCCAACAACTGTCGCCATCCCTCGATTTGGCAAGGGCTGCCCTCAAAAGTCACAAGTAAGGGTTGGCCTCTCTAGATTTGGGTTGCCTGGCCCTATGCTAGCAACATCAAAAAGAAAAAAAGAAAAGGAAAGGGAGAAAATAATTTAGAATCAAAATTATCTTTGAACGAAAATGTTCTTGTTTGATTAGAATATTTATCCGATTGATATCAGGTTTTTTTTTTTTAAAGGCTTGCGCTTTTTTCACTCCTCATTTTGCTAATACCCTTATTTAGTATTTTGACAATTTTATCCCTTACTTTTCCCACCTTTCGCATGCTTGGGTCCATTTGTTGTCCCTCTTGTTTTATTTGTTTTCTCTCCTTTTATTCCTTTTTGCTTTTCTCGTGTGTTGGAACAGTTTCCTTAACCTTCTTCATCTACCTCCTCCCACGCTTCCATCCACGTGACCAACTGGGCGATTTTGCTGTAATGATTCTGGACAGTATCGCCTCGAATCAGGTGCGAGGCACGGTAATGATTCTGCACAGGAGAACTAATGGTGATCGAGCACGTGGCGGAGCGTGAGTGGCGGGAAGGAGTTGGAACACAGAACACGAAGGGCGAGTTCGGATCGGGACTTTGGTCCCTTTCCAATCCTGACAACCGACGTCTGACCAGAAAAACGAAAAATTCGACAAAACACGACAAAATCCGGACAATTCGGAAGTCACGTCGCTCGCGTGGCATTTGACTGCCCCTCAAAATACATATGTAGTGAAATAAAATTTTAATGTATCCGAAATGCTTTAATACCTTTAAAAAAATTACAAAAAAAAAAAAACACAACGACAACGACGAGAATGATTGGTGCGAAGATTAAACTTATTTTAGGGAAGAAGCTTCGTATCTATTTTACAGGTTATCTCCAAAAATTGAGTGAAAAGTTCGAATTTAATGTTCGAACTTGGTTTGCCTAAGCTAGGCGAGGGGCGCTAAATCCTTGCCGCGGCTCGGTTCCCTCTCAGGGTTGCCCCCTTAGTAACCCTTCAAAACACGCACGTCACTAGTGCGTGCCAATCTTTTCTCCCACGACGAACTTAAGGGGCTATCGACATAGTGGCCTTCAAAATTCTGCAAAATCATTTTTAACCCGTTACACGCCTCGAGCGAAGGTCCTGCAAAAATTGTCTGTCTTTATCTATTGCTTTGTTTTTGCGTCCATTGTTATCGCGGAATATCGGCCGGAGAAAAAGGGGGGGGGGGAAGAAAAACAAAATTTGCCGAGGGAAGTTTGAGTCCGACACAAGCGTTCGAACAAAGGCCTTATGAGAGTTAGACCTAGATTCTCATCCCTAGTTAAAGAGTGGCGAAAAAGGATCTGGTTATCACATAAAGACGTATTATAAGATATCGTTATATAATCATTTATAGCTAAAATTAACCTCTCGTGCACATTATTTAAAATGTATTATACCATTTGACTCATGGTGTTGGGAAAAATGAATTTTGGTTATCCACGGTATGTTAACATATAAGTCTCCCGTACAATACTTTCCACACTAATTGGACAGAGATCATGCAAAAATCGTATCGTAATCAAAGTTTCGAAAAGGCAGTACTTCAATGTCTCGTGGTGCATTAACGTGCTGTCTTCAATGCTAACCGGATTTCCTTTAATTGCAATATTTTACATTATGTCCTACTTTAATTATGATAATCATCCAATCATCATCATCTAGTTTTTATCACTTCGATGAATTGAAAGCGAACGTTTTCCGGATAGCATCGGGCTTTGCTTAATGCGAAGGTAAGGCTTAAGTTTCCTGTCCCTGGATGACTCACGATGATGTGATGAGAAGTTAAGCTGGAACAGAACCCAACCCAACCCAACATTGCAGAATCAATAGGGGAGTCCACATTCAAATGGACCACAAGTAGCCTTATCTAACCAGTGGATTGGGTCGAGTTTTGATCGGGTGATAAATGATCCAATTCGATTGACCCGTTAACCCCATTTATGACCCATTTATTCCTAACGCAATTTTTTTTTAACCCGCACCCAATTAGATGCATACCCAACGCATACCTAACCCGACTCATACTGCTAATATACATTTTCGTATTAATCCCAATTTAAGAAAACTCGAAAATATTATCATAGAACTTCCACGCGATACAAATCTAGTGAGCAACTTTATTTTTCCATTCTCATTCTTCGCTTTTTCCTTTTTTTATATTTCCCTTTTTTCATTTTTTTTCCCGAAGTCCAACAAGGGTCAGACCCTCGAGGCTTTACCATTCCTTGCCTGTGCCCGATGACCCTCGTCGAACTTCGTCCAAAAAGAAAGAAAGAAAGAAAGAAAATAAAAATCGTGAAGACGTTCATTGTCGGGTTTTTTAAATGAGTTAAATCCACATGATAATGAAAAGGTAGAGGTCTCTTAAATAGGTTGTCATAAGTAGGTTGTGAATAGGTTCACGATGGATCTATTCATTTTGGCCTCTTTATCCTGTGGACCCATTACGATGACTCGCTAAATTTGTCATGACCCATTACTATCCATTCAAATGCTTATGGGTTATTAAATCGGTTTTGAACTCATTTTGACTGGTCTAGGCACGAGCAACTAGCAACAACTTGGCACATGGGCTGGTTGGGTTTGTCATCATGGGCTATGCCGCATGGCCCGTTAATCGTTTTTGGGCTTTGGGCCTCCAACGCCGCCAACGTCGACAACCCATTGCCCTCAGTTTTTGTGGATAGGAGAAACAAACACCCCCGAGGTAAAAGGCCATGTCCATGAACTCAGCTCGTCGCCGGCGAAAAATGGCCGGCTGACGAACAGGTGCCGATCACGTGGTCATTTCCCACGATTATTGAGAGCGTGTTTTTGTCCAAAAAATAAGGAATGCACAAAAGATAAAGACAAAAGTAAACCTAAACACAGAAGAGAGAGAGAGGGGGGGAGAGAAGTAGAGGGAAGGCGGAGGATGAGGATGAGCCACAGTGGTCGACGAGGGTTTTGCGTCCCTTGACAGGTTTGAAAGTAAATCGAGTTGCAGGCGTCTCGTCGCCCTTCCGGTCAGGAAAGAGCTTGATGATCGAATCTAAATGGCCATGTGGGTATGTATACTTTGTGTTTGAGTGCTCTCGCCGCTCGCCAAATTTAAGCTTTATTCGTTTCGCGAAAAATGTGATTTTTTTAATTAAAAAAAATATTTATCAGGAAGTCATTTTTCAGAAAAATGATAATATCTTTCGGTGTTTGGCTGAAATCTGAAAATGAACTAGCAAATAGTTTTCGCTGTTTAGTATGGAAAATCTGATTTGATTTTCCTCTGTGCACTTCATTTAATTACTTTTTTTCTTTTTAAATTATTCATATTTTTTTTTTCCATATTCTTCGACTGGTCTTGGGGGCACGGGTGGCCTTTGGCAAGCTCGTTGCTCATTTGATTGGTCATTCACCAGACATGGGTGAGCTTGAGGAAGAGGGAAAAAAGGAAAAAAGAAATGAAAAGGAAGATAACTAAAAATTAAATATTTAAAAAAATAATGGAAGATAAAAATAAAAAAAAATAAAAATAAAATAACTAAAGGGAGTGCACGAAGGAGGATATGTTTGGTTTAGGTGGAAGAAAAAGGAGGAAAATAATTTCCTATCTTCAAAAGGAGGAAATCATTTTCCCCACTTTTAAAAGTTTGGTGAAAAATATTTTCCTTGATTGGTTTATTTTACATGAACCGAACAATGGAAAATCCAAAAAAAAAAAAATTCTTAGAAGTTATTTTACGCGAAACGAACGGAGCTTTGAGAAAGAAGATTCATCGTTGTTACTAGTTAACTCCAAAATGGAGTGGAAAGTTCGAATTCAATCTTAGAAAGGTTATGGCGGCAACAGCTTGGTTTGCATGAGCCTAGCAAGGAACACTAAACCCTCACTGGTGCCCAACTCCCTCTCAAAGATGCTCCTAGTAATCCCAGGAAACATGCACGTGACTAGTACGTGCAATCTTTTTGCCGCCAACAAACTTACGGGAGGAGAATTACCAAAATAATGTGTCAATTATATTCTAAATATTTTTATTTTGTCAATTGAGTTCTAAATCTTTTTTTTTTGTCAATTAAGTCAAGTTTGGATGAAAATGCTTACATGGATAATTTTAGCAATATTTTTTTTTTCTAAATTGGCTATTAGTCTATTTATTCTTTCGTTTTTATCCTTATTTTTCTTTTGTTTCTCTTTTTTTTTCCCCATTCCCTTCTTCCTCTACCGATCGCTAGACCTCAATGATCGGCCAAGGCGAGGACCAGTGAGTTCGACCTACCCCGATCATTTGCAAAGGGCGTCCTCAACTGTCTTCGGCGAGGTCGACCTCGCTAGTAGAGGCTAAGCGAGGACTACGCTCAACCTCACCCAGAAATGGCGAGGTCAAACTCGCCAATCGCCTTTGCTGAGTCACCAAGGTCTGGTAAAGCAATGGGAAAAAAATGAAGAGAGAGAGAGAATGAAAAAAGAAAAGAATAAATTTTAAATTATTAAAAATTATTAAAAATTATCCACATTGATGTTTTCCTACCAAAATTAACTGTATGTACTGAATTGACATAAAAGCTAAAAGGTTAAAGACTCAATTGATAATAATAAAAAAGAGTTAGGATTGAATTGATATAATTATAATAAATTTAGAATTTTTTTTAAGTAATTTTCCCACTTGGAGGGCTATTGAAACAAAGTTCTTAAAATTCATGGGGTACTTTGAGACACGGCAACCATGGGTTACTTTCAGAAAATGCACTTTGAGACACTCTGGCCCCTCTACGAGCAGCTTTTTGTCATTTTATTGAAACTGTTACAACGCTAAAAACTTTTTATGGGTTTTGCCAACAACACAAATGGAATCCACCAATCCAGAAAAGAACAGAAAGAAAAATAGACGCTGCCCCGACAGAATTTGCTATTTACCTACTAGGCTTAGGCTGCTGCTGCTGCTATCATCATCATCAGGAATAAGTGCGTGAAAGTCCTAAAATTTATTATGAAAGTACGATCAAATCTTAAAACTTTTAAAAAGCAAATCCTACGACTTGTGAGAAAACATATTTGAATTCTAAAACTTTCAAAAAGTGCCATTCTAAAATTTATCAAATTGATAAAACCAAATCTTTCTGTTGATCAAATCCATCCTTTTGATTGCACTTTTTAAAAACTTTTACGACTTAATTACATCTTCATGATAAGTTTTAGGACTTAATTACACCTTTCGAAAAATATTATGACTCGATTATACTTTCATGATAAGTTTAAAGATAATTACACTTTTTAAAAGTAATTGAATTTAATTACATTTTAGCAATAAATTTTAGAACTTTCAGTATCGTCATCCCTATCATTACTAAGTCACGGCGGCCAAATTGCAAGCTCGTTACGAAGAAATAAACCATTGGGCCATCACACCGGAAGCTAAGGCAAAACACGGTATTCATTCCTCTAACAATAAGGTCAAGAACTCAAAAACATTTTGAAACATAATATGAGAATCGACGCCCGACAGGAACTGCTCCGAAGAGGAAGCGTGTCGGTGATCGGTGTCTGGTTGGAAGCCGCTGAACAAGAACGATAATGCTCGTCAGACTCCCACCCACCAGTTTTTTGAATTGTTCGTCTAACGACCATGTAAAACACCACCACCGCGTTTCGCTACTTTTCAACGACCGCTCGACAAGGACAGCAGCGCCGGACGACCCAGCCAATTGAAAAATTGACGCTGAAGGGATCTCCAGAACTCCTAAACAGGAAGAAGGAAAAAGCAAAAGGAGAAAGGGGTAATCTTTTCACCAGGCATCCGATACCATGTAACAGTTCCGTCGACTAAAGCAAATTCCCATCCCAACGAAGAAACTAGAGGAGCGGTCGGCATGACAAAAGCACCAGCTGATCCCCATGATCATGCGCCGGGTCGAGCCCAACCAATGCACCATGGGACGAAAAAAATGCTCACAAATCGGGGAACCTATGGATAGACTGAACAGGAAACTGAATTGGTGAAATAATGAATGAATTTAAAGATTGATCCTCGAGCATCCTAGAACCTAGATACACCCGACTCTCACCGTACCATGGTCCGGAGTATATACAATGTGTCATGGCTATGCCTGCAAAACTTGTCTGCCTCACTCCTATGGTTTCTCTTCCTCCACGACGGAGCCTGTCATCTCATGTTGCAGCACAAAGGCCGGCCTAGTTCTTGCAACTTGTCCCACATGCAGATCATCTGCCTCGGAGACTGATAGTGTGCAGTGTAGTAATCCTTTACGCACCCGAATTGGCAGAACTTGTAGCTGTGCACATACTCGACGGGTCTCGAGCTGTTGAACTGCTCCACCCACATCCCCACGCTCACGTCCTCCATCTTGAAAAGCTGCATGAGGATCATACGGCAGCCATAAGTCAATTGAATAAATGCAAACATAACAACTAAATCATAATTATCTATTCATATGTATACCCTTAGTTTAAGACTCTCAAACTCAGACACGATGAAATGTGCAATGTCAGAGGACAGAACGTATCCTGGTCCATTTGCATAAGGCGGATACTCTTCCTCAGGCCAATCCTGCAATGATACGAAAAGAGAGGTAAGAGAACTGAGGCATGGAAAATGGAAGTATGTCTCAACGATCTTGGAAAAGATCACTTCCATCCAATCGGGCAGCTATGAACCAAGAAAAACAGCAAAAGAAAAAAGAAAAAAGACTCGTTAAAGATCCAGAGAGGTTATTCTCTCTTCCTTTTGGTTCTCTCTGGAGGTATTGATCTCTTCTAAAAACTAAATATACTCCTCAACAGCATCATTCACTGTGCTCAGATGTAACTTGTCTCACGCTTTTCAATGATACCTCTACAAAGACCACACGATACAGAGGTTTGGATATTTTTATCGAAAAATTCTAGTGATCAAGAAAGGTTACAAAAAGGTGAGATGCTAAAGGCACAGTGCTTCGCAGGAAACTAAGGCAGGCATTACTCTGGGTGCAGGAAAAGGTAAATAGTGGGAGCTAGAAACATCAAATTGGAAGGAGTGTAGTCAATCTGGATGCTTAAAAGGGTTGAGTTGCAAAGTAACCACATCCTACACCTATGCAATATCGTGCAGCAATATAACCAAAAGCACACGAGTTTTCAAGCCCAAAACCACTCAATGACTATACAACCAGAGAAGTGTTCTTTTTTTTTGGGGGGGGGTTGGTGCGGCGGTTTGGGGGGGGGGGGTGTTTGTTTTCAAAAAAGAGAAGGGGATTCGAAGAGTAACAGAGAGAGAAGATTCTGCCTTCCCTTGAACATTTAAGGAGATAAAATCCTACTGCTGTCACTTTCAAAGGAGCTCTTCACATGAATTTGAGAGACCATCAGGTTTGTAGAAAGGCATCGGAAGAAGATCAACCCGAAGAGCCTAACGACAACATAACCAAACCATGGCACACTCCATACCTCAAATGTGACTGCCCATTTACCATATCGAAGGGGCTTATGGTAGTAGTTGATGTTCCCAATATACAAGCTCTTTTCTTCAGGTACCTTCTTGACTTCATCCATAACTGCATCCAACCTCACAAATGTGTCGTCATCACATTTCATCACGTACTTGGCCGACAATCTGCGAACCTGAAAACAGCCAATTCAAGAAAGACTTGCAAGTAAGTCACCTCTGAGAAAAGGAATATTGATTTTTCTGTTGTAGAAAAATCCCTCAGCTCACCCCATATTCGCAGATGGCCACTGTTTTGAGTACAACGAGGTCATAATTATCCATGTAAGGGACAATAACAATGTCACCGAAAAACTCTGCCTCTTTCTTCAATTCCGCATTCATTTCCTTCCGAGGATGCTGTCCATACATGAAGTGAAAACATTACTATGACCTCTTGGGAATAAACAACACATGCGACCAACTCTAGGTGTCTCCTCTTACCAATGCTACGAAAAAGCGAGCTACCACATTTGAAGATTTGATAAGCTTGTGCTGCATCCAGGACTTCCTCACAGCCATTCGCTCTGCGAAATGGTTACCTGCTGAAAGGATGCCAACGAACATTTCTACAGGTGTTTCGGGAAAAGCCGGGGCTTGCCATTTTCTTGACATCTCAAGATGTCTCTGTGGAGCATAATTAGGATGTAAAGTTGGTAGAGAAGCTGCGAATAGGGTATGCACATCAATATCACCATTTAAAGTTAGGCCAGTCGCATCTTCAAGAGCAAAACCCTGTTGAAATTAGAGAAAACGTAAACCAACAGGGTAAGATAAGGAACCTTCACGATGAGGTTGTGATGATCGATATTATTACTCACAGTGCGATAAGGAAAGGATGTGATGTGCCTTCCGTCGACACTAACATGATAACCCTCCAATCCAGCACTAAGAGTTAGAACGAAGAGCTTGCCTTCAGCAAATGGATATGGCCAATCAACCGACACCTTCTTTGTCCGTCCTATCAGTCGGTTCAACCACCATGACGTCTTGGACTCCTCAGAGTGATCATCATCATCACGGATCCACTTCTCACACTTCAGCTGGCCGTCAACTGCAATGAGGTGCACAACAGACCAATCAAACATCTCTGAAGTGTGCCAACGCAACCCAGGCAATTCCTTTTCTCAAATCATAATCAGCACAATCTGAAGCTTAGGCAGGCTAGATTCAGGTGTCAAACATATTTCCTACCAGCAATAAGTTCTCTAAGTTACACCCTAACTAAAATACACAGAATTTGCATATTCCACAATCACCCGTACCAAGATCCATGAAGTCCCTATTTTCGAACATTACCGTTTAATTTATATCTCAATATCATCAACAAATGAAGAGAGCTGAGCACAAACGTGGGTAAAAATCACTCTTTTTACTGGGGTCACCTATACAAATGAGAAACTAAAAGGAAAAGCCTCACCAGTCTCTTCGTCAACAATTGGAGTTCCTATTTTTCCTCATAATAAGAACACTTGATATTGAAGTGCCTATTTCTTTCCAGATTAACCTTTATTGTTTTTCTCCATCTCATCAGCAATTATAGAACAGCCACGCACAAACATGGGTAACAAATGATTCTATTCACAATGATCACCCCCATATAAAGAAGAACAAAATCAGAAAACTCACCAGTCTCTTCGTCAGCCTTAGATTTCCAACCTTCGCACCGCTGAGCCGTCCCCCATTGCATCCTATAACAAGTATTCTGCTCGATCACCGGCTTGCCGCTCCAATCACCCTTCAACCTGGGATTCAAATGCAAAATCCGCGGCGGGTCCTCGCCCTCCACCGTCCTCAACCCCTGCAGCTCCATGTGAAACTGCGAGACCATCACCGGCTCGTCTCCTTCCTTCAACAGAGCTATCTTCGGATCGTGCTCCGCGTGGGCCGACCTAGGTTTCCCGACAACCGTTATGTGTGATCCCAGCGTGAGCCCGCACGGCAACACCATCAACCTCTTCCGGTTCAAGAATTCCGACCCAGATAGCGTCACCGAATGCGGGCACGATTCCGACCCCTTCTCGGGCTTTTGGCTGATGATATTCACCTTCCCAGATTGCAATTCATCCCAAAACTTGCGACCCACGTCCCAAGCGACCTTTGCCGACTTGTCGAGCTCCGAGAACCCGCCGGTAACGCCGGTCTTCCACGTTTTCTCGAAGTTCAAGCCAGAGACGATGTTTCTGGGCTCGGCGAGCCGACTTGGGGCCAACTCGTCGGAGTTCTGAGAAACGGTGATGTGAGGCCGAGTCGGGGCGTCTCTCTCTTGCAAGTCGCGCCCGGTTTGGAGTTGGGCTTCGGGGCGAGAGAGGGTCTCTTGGGAGAGCGAATTGAACCCAGATATGAAAACAAAGGGAATCTCTACAGTAACTAAAACTATGTACAGAAAGCCAACGCAGATCAAGACTTGGAGGGATCTTTGCCTCGTTAGCGCCAAGACCATGTCTAACTTGTCCGATTTGGCTTTCTTCATCGATCAAAAGGAGGGATTTTTAACGCCGAACTATGGGGACTTCAAGGCCTTTCAAAGCGAAAGTCGATGATGTTCTGGGGATGATCGAGGAAACCCTAACTCTCAAACTCTGAAATAGACGAAATCCAGAGAGCGAGAGAGGGAGAGAGAGAGAGAGCTAGGTCATCGACGCAGGCGGAACCAACCTGAACGCGCAAGGTAAAGAGAAGAGAAGAGAGACGGGGGAATAAAAGAGGAAGACGGGGAAGAGAGAGAAAAAGGGAAGAGAGAGAGAGACGGTGACACCGTCGGTCGTGTGTGACCTTTTCTTTCTGGAACAGGGAGAATATTTCCCCGTTTTAAAATTTCAAATCCCACATAATAAAAAAACAACTATATTGATTTGATGGGACCTTCTGAAACGGTCGAAGCTAAAATTTAATTCAACTGAACACACACGCAAAAAAAAAAAAGATAAACTATTCCCCGTAATAAATTGGACATTTGCAAAACAAAAAAAATAAAAATTGACGCGAATGTCATTAAATATTTAGATGATTCCATTTCTTTTCTGTTTTTTTTCGACTTCTTTGCAATGATTTACCGCATTTTATGAGCGCGCATGATAACTTTCTACTCCAAATATATTTCTAGAGCAAAAATCCATCTAATAACGTAATTTTTAAAGTAAAAATCTATTCGGTCATGCAGCATTATTTTTCTACTTTGGATTGGAAGAAGAAAAAAAAAATAATTTACTTGATTTCTAAAGCAGAGCTAATTGCCGTGCTCTGACTAAATTGAGAATCGCGTTTGGGGGTGTGGTTACTATAAGTCTTAATGATGGTGTTGTTTTGGTAAATATAAGTGGGTCCCGGTCACTTTTATTATCTCTTCCTTTATGTGGCCAGGGCCTATTTAAAGAATGGTCAGTTTTTTTCTTTTCTCTCTCTCTCTCTCTTTTTTTTTTTTTTGTGTTTGGTGATGATATGGTATTTATTACCTTCAGGATTAAGTTTCTTCGCGTGTATCTTATAGATTATACGTGAAATGAAACAGGAATAGTGGAGTGGAATGTGGACTACTCATCATCCACTCGAAGATTCGATGCCACCAAAACTTATTTTGCATAGTCAACAATTTTTTTTTCGAATCATTAGGATTAATTTTGGCTTACGCTTTTTTTTTTACCTCTCCTCGTGGTTTCGACACTTTTCTTTTTGTATTTTGATCATTTTATCCTTTGTGTACCCCGTCACTTCTGATACAATTTTATATGATTTTCCTTTTTGTTAACTATTTTATTTCATTTTTTTTTCTTTTTTTTTTCCTTATTGTTTCACTTCCTCCTCCAATATAACTTTTTATGGTGCAAGAAGTTCCAATCTTTTGCTTGTTTCTTTCTTAATAATTGTTTTTTTTTTCCAATTGTTTCGTTCGTGGGTTCTTCGCCTGCATCCACATGGGCTTTATTTGCCACTGTCCAATTGTGTTTAACATTATCTATTGTTGATTCTTGATTTTTTTTTTCTTTTCCTTTTCTGTGTTTCTTACTTCTTTGCCTGCAACTTTAATGGAGAAATTTACAAGGAAATATTCTTTTTCTTTTTGTCTAGAGAGCATCAAGCGTCAATTAGCTTTTAGAGTTTTCTTGGTATTAAGTTCAATTCATGGCTTGAGGATGAAGGTGTTTTTATGCCTCTTAGGTATAACAGGGCTCTCTTCGTATAAAGTTTGGTTGATAGCAAGTTCAATTCATTGCTTTTTAAGCCGAAGATGATTAATGCCCGTCCATGAAAGGTAATTTTGGATGAGAAAAGGGGCTCACATTAAGAGGTCACCAGTGAGCCCAATGTTGGTGCCGACAAGAGTGCGGAGGAGGATGGAATTGGCGTCATAAATAATAAATAGAGAACTTCATGAGAGTCTTTAGAAGGAGTGAGAGACGTAGAAGGGAATCTAGTGACTCTCGTGCAAGAGAGAGAATAGAAGAGGTGTTAAAAGTAAGAAGAAGAAAAGCGAGAAAAGCGAGACCCACAAGGAAAAAAAGGAGAAACAAAATAAAGGAGTCGGCAAAAAAAAAAGGAATCTTATAAAATTGTATAAAAAATGATGGGCCACACAAATAATAAAATGGTCCAAAAAAAAAAGAGTGCCAAAGTCATAAGAGTAGAGAAAAAAGCGCGAGCTTTAATTTTTCCATTTTCAATTCTTTTTTTTTTTAATGTTAAGATTTCCAATTCTGAATTTGCCATGTTTAATTGAAAGAAGGGCTTCATTCATAAGGAAAGTGCACCCTCAACTAATATCACCTTCTCCTCCTCCTCCTCTTTCGAAAACAACAATGATTGTCCTAAAATTGCGAGACTCAGATAACTTGCTTATAGCTTACATGTACAAACTTCCAATTTTTAACGAAGTGGATACTAAGAACTCCCGCTGCAATTTTTTATTTTTTATTTTTTGTGCGATGAATTTGCAAATCGACTCGAGGGTAATTTTAACAAATACATCAATTATTATTATCCCATGGGCTTTCCGCTTTCGGCGGGCGTTGCTTCTCATTCATTTTACGTATTCACTATTATTATTCTCGTGTTGAAAATCAAGAATCGCCAAAAAGAAAAGAAAAAGGGTAATTGTTGCAAATACTTTAGTCAACGTCAGCGTTACATCAGAGCGCGACGACCCCAGATGAGACGAGGAGTTAGTTTCGCGTGGAGACAAGTGGAGTTTAATGCGACTCATTAATTTGCTCCCGTTTCGAAGCCCGGGGAGGCCCCTTTCACCCTCCCCTTCCCTTCCATGCCATGCATGCCCTGGAACAACTCCACGTGGCCAGTCTTCTGGCACATCGCGTGAAACCTATGGTTTAAATATGGGCAAAATATATAAAAAAAAAAAATCAAACATATTACGATTACATGAATCCAGCCATAAATCCCTTTTCTTTTGTTAATTGAATGAGGAACTTTTTTGTATTTGCGCCAAGGTTAGCCCATCAACGGTGAGTTCGACCTTGCCAGCCCTTTGCCTCTAGTCGGTACCCGAAGTCCGGCCATCGATCGAAGGAAAAAAGGAATTGAAGAAAAAAATAAATAAATAAATAAATAATTTGAAAAAAAAAGTATTAGTTGTTTACGATAGCGATTTCTAATTAGAATTTGCCAAATGGACTGATTTGGTATAATCGTAAAAGGTTTACAACTCAATTGAAAAAGGAAAAGAAAAGAAAGAAAGTTAATTTAAGATCGAGTTCATATAAATGTAAGACATTTTTTTTTTATGTATAAATCTATCTTTTAAATAGACACGCTCACACCACTCAAATAAAACGTTGCGCGTTTTAAAAGTCACGAAGAAAGGGAGATAAAATTAATTAGAGAGTTAGGTCGACGTCTCTTTTAGTTGAATTCAGGAAGAAAGTTGAGCTTACCTCCCAAGACTACATAAGACGATCATCTCACGACAATTTCATCACGCGTCGGTCCGAAGGTCCATCAGATTTAGGCGTTTAGGGGTGGTAAGAAGATTCACTGAAGAAGAGGAGCGCGATCATGCGCGATTTCAGGGGTTCGGCATTTCACGACTGCCCTCGCTTAGGTGTCTTTCTCCATGCGAGGCCATGGAGACACGTGTCGGACATCCTTGGCTCCTCTTCTTTGATGAACTTTCCCAAAGCCCCATCGTGTCCTGAATCCACCTCCCCTCCGGTGTCGTCTCCCTTGTTGCGTCCGAGTTTCAAACGATGCCATCGGGATCGTGATCTTCGGACCAGGCTCGCTCGTTCTTAGTCATTCTTAGCGTGACGATCTGGTCTGACAAGAAGCGAGGAGTGATCGCCAGGACAGAGAGTTCGGATAAAGAGCGGCTTCTGTTAGGTTTTTTAAGATGATGAAGCATGGACGTGAATGAATCGAAGTACACACCGAATAAGGAGAGAGCATACTCATCAGCATATATATATATATATATATATATATATATATATATATATGTGTGTGTGTGTCCATTGTGAAGGTGCCTTCGACATGAAACCCGTTAAATTGGACAATATCTCGAATAAGTTAATTTAGGGACGTCACTCTTAGAGTATGAAACAGTACCCCCTTCCATGCCACGCGTGCCCTAGAACAAGTCCATGTGGCCACTCTTCTGGCACGTTGCATGAAATCTGTGGTTTAAATATAGGATAATTACACACACACACAAAATCCTAAATGTATTATAATTATGTAAATTCTTTTTATTTATTTTTTTTATCATTTGAGTGACAAAATTTTTGTATTTGTACCAACTAAATCTATCAAAGACGAGTTCGACCTCGCCGGCTCTCGCTTCTAGTCGTTAGCCGAGATCCGACGATCGATTGGAGGACAAATGAATTAAAGGGAAAAATGTATCTACATCAGCGTTCGTCGCGTTACGCCGGCAATTTCCAATTGGAATTGACTTAACGGACTGAATTGATACAGATGCAAAAATGTTTAGGAATCAATTGACAAAAACAAAAGGAGATTATGATTGAATTGACACGATTGTAATAATTGTATGGGTTTTTTTTTTATATACTTCTTCCATTTAAATAAACACGCTCTGGCCACTCGAACCAAACGTTGAATCATTCAATCAATTTGCGCGTTTGAGATCATAAGGAAAGGGAGATAAAATTAAGGAGTTAGGTTGAACGTCTCTTTTTAGTTGAATTGAGGAAGAAAGTTGAGAAACGTCCTGGACAATGTCGATCATCTCACAACAATTTCAGCATGCGTGGGTCGAAAGTCCATAGATTTAATCGTTTTTTTTTTTGAGGGGGTTAAAGATCCACTGAAGAAGAGGAGCACAATCATGCGAGATTTCGGGGGGGTTCTGTATTTCCCAATGCTCTTCATAGGTGTCCTCCCCGTGCGAGGGCAGAGAGACAGGTGCTGTGCATATTATCTCTCACGAAGGTGACTTGGATATGAAACTTGTTAAGTTGGACAAACTCTCGAACGAGTTGATTCAAGAATGTCGCGCTTAAAATACGAAACAATGAAACATTTATACGGGAAGATGATTAACTAGAGGCGATCGATTCTCGATTCGATTCGATCCCACCTAGGAGATGAATCAGAATGACCAATTCCTAGGCTTCTGGGATTGAAAATCGAATCGCTGGTCTTAGGATCAAACCTTATAGTACGGTTCGGTTTTCGGGTGGTCTAGTAGAACGGGTGGAATCGCGGATTCTCCCTGTCTACAGACATCATATGATTTGTCAAGTATAGTTGCTCATAATTTGGCGAATCCTTTACTTCGCAGGTTTTACACGGTGGAAGTTCTCCTTGCTTTGGAGAACTTGCATATGCTTGCGATCATCCACAAAGTCCTCGAAGCAAAGAATATCTTAGTCAATATAAATATATATTTATAATTTGATCCGATCTGATCTGTCGATCGAATCGATTTTAATTTTATGGAATCGAAAATGGGACCCAACCGGCCGGTTCGACCTGGTCTAGATGATTCCGAATTCCGTCGGTTCACCATGCTCGGCCCTAATAAATGACTGTTCGAGGATTCATCCGTCGGTCGATCATAAAATCGCCCCCAAGCCATGGATGCACCTCCTGCTTCAAGTAAGGAGGACACTGAAACATTAAAAAAAAAAAAAAAAGAAGGTCAAATATCGACCGTGGACAACCCCATAGAGCACGTCGGGATCTCAAGAAAACTAACGGTCGTTTCATCATGGAATAAAGACAAAATTGCGCGCCATGGTGGACCGACATAGAGAGTAGGCAAGCGGAGCACGGGAATCTGGCGGAGAAAAGTCCGAAAATCCGGGAAAATTTTCGGAAAACTGGTCAAAAACGGAATTACAACTCGAGGGTGGGAAAACTAATATTCAAGGGAATCGGCTTTTGAACAGTATTTTTAATAGGCGGGAATTGAAATAAAAAGTCTTTGAGAAGGTCAATTAAAACGTTCCACGCATTGATAAGGGGAAACTGTTTTTATCGTTACGTGCGCTTGTTTCACGGAAAAATCTAAATTTGAAAAATATTTTTTTAAAAATATAAACACTTATATCGCTCATAAGAACGAATGAATGCAAAATATTTTCATCGCCGTGAAATATTTAGGCATAAAACGTTATCGATAGTAAAAATATTTCTCGTTCTCTAGTTTAAAAAAAAAAGATATAAACATTTATTTTTTTGAAAAATATTTTTCAAATCATTGATTTTTGGTGGGAAAAAACACACCTTATATTGTGTAAAAATCGGCTCTAATATAGATTACAAATATCGCATTGCAATTTTCAATTCCAATCTCGATCATTCAATGATGCGTCCATGTCTAATTCCTCTTCTTTTCTAATTTTTTTATTTGTTTTGTTTTTGTTGTGGAACATTTAACACGTATTTGCGCTTGACTTTGCCACCATCCGCGGTTGATGGACAGAGGAGTTCGATCGGCCTTTTCCAATTTGAAAACAATCGACCTGTTCCGACATTGTTAGGCCGGAGTTTGGAAATTTAGAAGGGGGCGGCCTTCCCGTGAAAATTCGGGTTCCGGCATAAACCCTCGTACCATCATCGTGTCTTATCGTGCGAGCTTGTATCGAAGTGACAGTTCCGTGACGTGCCGGTATCCGAAATGTCCCGCAACCCCCTCGACTCGAGCGTCATGTGAATTTACGAGTTACTTTATACGGGTGGCGGTTAAAATCTGTAAAATCGGTATTCCCTTTGCTGTTTGCAACGGGAAATTGACTACGATAATTCCTCAAGCCGCGAACCTGAAAAAAGGGAAAAACGACACATCCGAAGAACGACGGACAATGACTCGGCCGTAGCATCTCCCCCACCGGGGCACGTGGGGGCCATTAGCGGGGGCCACTAATTTTAATGGAATCGTGGGGACCCACCAGAAACTTGAAATATTCTTTTGAACAATCATTTATAGAAAGAAAATAATAATTGGAAATGTCTTCCCAGTTGGGAGTATGGCGGGGCCAGGAGAATTGTAGTTTGGTTGGACGCACCTGTCTACCTGTCGCGTTAATAAGTCTGGAAAAGTCCGGAATTTCCATTGAGATTCCAGAGGGTGGCAAAAGGGTCGGACGAGCCGTGTTCCCACGTGCCGTGTGAATTCTGCCCACAAGAACGAGCAATATGAAAATGACACAGGCCTTGGTCAGAGGGAAATTCTTCCCCCCCCCCCCCCCAAAAAAAAACGGTCCCAAGTGATCTTAATTTTTTTTTAAATAAGAGCTTGAAATCTATGTTACACCGATACGAGACACGACACGCGACACGACACGCCGACACGTGAATTCTCAAAAAATAGAGAATTCCGACACGCTGGGACACGTTATATATTATATCTATATTTTTAATGGTGGCTCCTTCTCATAAGCTAAATTGTATTGAAGAATTGAAAGAATCCCAACGAAGGTAAGAGTTTGCAATACTTTCATCAAAATATCTGCCATGTTGAGCATCTAATACAGCTAAGGTGATAATTAAGTAAAAAAATTTGAGTTTCTGACCCATTTTACCACTGGACACGCGAGGGACTCGCGTTGACCCGAGGTCAACGTGTCCGGAAGTGTCCGAGTGTCCGACACGCCAAAATTTTGAAAAAGGGCGTGTCCGTGTAACATAGCTTGAAATGGACCTTATTTCAAATAAGGATCTAAAATGCCATCATTGTCTCAAAGAAGGGCTTGAAGTGACTACAGTTGAATCAAATAAAGGTCTGACATCTTCGGCTAGCCAAATTTTCCGACCAACTAGGGGCACTTTTGTCAAAATGTAATTTTAACTTAATTTCATTAGTTAAATTAAAAATAAAAAAAGCAAAAGTATAAAAAAAAAAAGGGAAAAAGGAGGATATTCATGGGGGGGAGTGTGTCGCGACCTAAAAATCGGTTTTCCAATTTTTAAAGTTAAAGGAGTACCATGTTAATTAAATTGAATTAACTAGCATAGCTCGAACTCTCCCGAGTTCTACCAAATCGTGACTTAGGTTCAATTTCATCAAAAGAAGGATTTATCTTGGAGTCGCCACTAATCATTTTGGGTAGGTTGATTAGACACCTAAATAAAGTATCGGGAGAAATACTTTATTCCTACGAACCAGAGATTAATGAGTTCGGGGACTTGATTACGCTAATTTTTCAATTAACGCCCTTTCGGTACCAATTTCATGAAAATGTTCAACTTGGCAATTTTGATAAATTTTCACTTGAGGTTCAAAGGTGCAATTTTTTTTTTGGGTTTTCTTTTTATGATTTTTTTTAGATTTTTCGATGTATTATAAAGAATGCAAAATCACCCAAAGCAAACGAAGATGTGAAGAGAGAGCAGGTAAAGTAAAACTACCCTAAGGACAGTGAAAATAAAACCCGCAACTCGTCGGGTGAATAATTACAGACCAATTAAATAAAACCCGAGACATGATCGGGAATACAACAAAAATGGACCGCAATGGACATCGGTCGCCAAGCCTCGTGGGTCGGGAGTACAACAAAATGGACCGGAATGGACATCGGTCATCCTCCAGTCTTCAAAGCATCGGGCCGAAAGCCAAATGAAAATAATAAACTTATCCAATCGAACATGCACAATCACCAATGAGTTAAGACAATTCAAAACTCAAAGAAATTTTAACACATGCTGATTAAACTTCATTGAGACCATTTTTTACATTTTCCAATGCATTAACACAAAAAATACGAATTAAATCATACTGTCCATGAACATTCTTAGGGAGAAAGCAGTAACCATAAAATACAAAAGAAATAATGAAATGTATGCAAAATTTCTGAGATTTTTTATGTGGATGAGAAAATGTGTCGTTGACAACTTTCATGTTTTACATTCTTACTGAAGAGACACTCATTTTCGTGTAGAAAATGGTCTTTCATGAGAGCTCAGCAGTAAACAAACAAATTTCACAAAACAGACATACTTCGGGATTAAGCTCAAATGGACACTCAAATCTCAAAATTAATGCACCAAACTTTCTAGTCTACGAAACAAGACCCCAATGAACAACTTTCATTTTTTGTGAAGTTTCAAAAGAAGACTCTAAACATGAGATAACTACGAATCAATATGACCACGCACAGAAAAACACTCAGACTCAAAGACGCCAATAGAATTGCATGATTTCATTAAATGCATTAAAAATATGAAACGTGCATGAATATTTTTGTATTTTTTATATGTTATGCATTAAGATCTTATGAACAAATGTCATGAAGAGGTATTTATGAAACAAAGTCTAGAATAACCCATGGAAAATCATTTAGCATGAAAGGTCAGATTAGAAAAATTCCATCTGAGGTTCTGATCATCATATTTTCAGATTTCTGCTCTCCATTTCGGGACCCTTTTGACATAGCAAACGACGTCCATTTTCACGCCATAATATATCAAATCGAAGATCTCGAAGTCATCTACGAATGTTCAGTATATTTGTTTTCGAGATTTCGTCATCTAAACACGAAAAATTGAGTTACCAGATAATTGCACATGCTGATGCGCCTAGACCTCGTTGGAGATGAATCCGTCGCGTCGCCAAGGCTTGTTCCACGGCGGCGAATTTTTCTCTCTCAAAATTTTTTCTCTTGAAATCTCTCCAAATTTTTTTTCAATCTCCAAAGTCTTCCTAATTTCTCTCTAATCTCTCCAAAAGTCCCCCCTTCAAGGTTCTCATTCTTCCTCCTTTTATAGCCTACTCCCTCATCTTCCTTTCTCTATCTTCATCTATCATTCTAATTTTTCCGCTAACTTCATCTTCCCTTCTAATTCCACCATCCTCCATTCTTTATTTCCATCTTCCCTTCTAATTCACCATCTTCCATTCTAATCTTTCCATCTCCCATTCTAATTCTTCATCTTCCCTTCTAATTCTACCATCTTCCATTCTCCATCTTTCCTTCTAATTTTTCCATCTTCCCTTTTATATCTCCCCTTCTCCATCTTCCTTTCTAATTTCTCCATCTTCCCTTCTATATCTCCCCTTCTCCATCTTCCTTTCTAATTTCTCCACTATCCCTAAAATTTTATGTATTTGCAATTCAGCCCCCGAAGTTTTATGTATTTGCAATTCAGTCCTTGTGGAAAATTTTTTTTAAGTTCAAAACTTCATAAGCCTTTCGGCACACCTCCCTCACGCTCAATCCAATCGTTTGTCACTTTAAGCTCAAATTCTCCGTCGTTAGCCATAATAAAATGCATGACCGACAAAAAATTAAATATGCAATGCATGAAAAAATTAATTTTTGGTGAGAACAAATTCTCATTTTTTTATGTACTTAAGTGAATGAATTTTAAAAAGTCAAAATTTAGGTGTCAACAGAGTGCAATCCTCCTGCGTCGCTTGTGTTTCATTTAATTAATTTTTTTTTCAAAATCTATAAAAAAAAAAAAATAAAACAGTAAATGACCAAAATGCTCTTAACTAGTTAAGTGACTCAGGCTCCTTTTTTTTTAAGATTAATATAGTCACTTCAAGTCTTTTATTTGAAACATTATGTATTTCAGGCTTTTTTTTGACATAATAATGATGGCACTTCATGCCTTTATCTGAGAAAACGAGCGGGACTTGAGGTCATTATTTGAATCAAATTATATCTCTAAATGCACTTGTAAATTAAATGTACTCTAATTGCGAAACTAAGCTCCAATTATCGTCCGCATCTGTCAATTTTCGCAGCCTGCTCGCCTCTCTTCTCGACCCGTGGGTGAAAAGGGCACTGGAATAATGCTAAGACATCCTGAGAAAAGAGTGATTTTGTTAAACGACGCGGCAAAATCGTCCCATTAAAATTGTTTTATTTATTATATATATAAAATAAAATATATATAAAAGAAAACTCAAGTATTTCGGCCCATCGTTATTGTGTATTTGCCAGAACTGCAACACTCGGGAGAGATGACGTCTCAGTGGCCCCCCTCAACCGATGGTGATATACCCAAGAAGGAAATTAACCTCAAATCTCGAACGCTGCGGGAAGCGCGAGGTCCCGATCGTTTTGTTTATTTGGCCGGCTTGATGGGTTCAGGCACTCATGCGCTGTAGCGTTAATGGATGCCTTTATTATTATTATTATTATTATTATTAAAAGCCCTAAAATTTACAAAAAAAAAAAGTGCAATCGAGTTTTAAAACTTGTTAAATCTTTGCAATCGAGGCATTCCGTTAACTCCGTCCAACTTGATTAATAGAAAATGATGACGTATTTTTCAAAAGTACTTTCTATCTACCACGTGGCGATGACGTGACTAAAACGATATAGTTATGATCCAAATATGATTTTTCAATATAAATTTATTTAAATTAATTTAAAATAAGCTATTTTTTTTTTAAAAAAAAGCTAGAACCGGGCGACAAGTCTGGCAATGGTGGGAAAATGGTTGGCGGGGATTATCGAGCCCTGGCCAAGGGCCGGTGACCCTTGCATACCACAAGCAAGTGTTGTGGCCCTTATTTAGATCGGGCCAAGGGCCGCCAATGATGGCTCACCCCTGCCAATGGTGACCTCAGCCAAAATTGGGTGAGGACAACAAGCCCTCACTTGCGATTGGCAGGGTTCATCAACCGGCAGCGGCGAGGAGTCCTTGCCGCATTGTTCTAACCTTGTTCATTTTTTCGTTCGTTTTCTCTCCTTTTTTTTTTTATAGAATTTCTTTAAGTTTAATTTAATTAAAAATCACATTATAAGCTATACCGAACCAAAACAACGTCGTTTTAGCATCAAATTTCGTGCTCTAGCCACGTCATCGATAGGCAAGAAAGAGAAAATATTTAAAAAAAAAAGCCAATTCAATATTTTCCGTTAGTCTAAATTGACGGAGTCAACGAAATGACTCGATCGCATCAATTTAACAAGTTGTAGGATTTGATTACACTTTTTGCAAGTTTTAGGGTTCGATTGCGTGTTCGTGATAAGTTTTACGACTTTCAATGCACTCATCCTTAATATTAAAATTGAGGAGAGACCCATTATTCTCGAAAGTTTATATCATTAAAGCACGACAACGAAATACAAATCATATATTTCTTCGAGGATAAACTGTGAAAAATCTCCTGGATCGGCTCTTTCCCTCTCTCTCTCTCTTCAACGGAGAACGAGAGAGAGAGGAGACGGCATCCAGCTGCCAGAATTCGAGCCAAGATTGCCTTGGAATCTTTGAGCGAATAAAGGCCAGAAATTGGCAAATCTTGTGGGCTTTATTATTCTCTTTTAAGAGCTTTACCTCTACCTGGATGATTTGAGAGCCCGCCAAAGCATAATGTACTTCTTATCATTTCTTCTGCTGGGTAAATCAATAGACAGTTTCTTTGATTTATATTTTTATCTTAAAATTATGTACTCTTCTTTCTTTCGAATGAAATGCAAATTTCATACGGGACCAAAAAATAAAATACAATCAATAGACAGTTTCCCGACCAAAAAAAAAAATAAATCAATAGATAGTTATCGAACAATAAAAAAAATTAAAAAAAAATCGATAGGCAGTTCTCCAATTGATGATTCTGATCTTATTAAATTCATGTACTGTTCAAAGCTTTATCACCTGTGCCACTACCTGTTGCTCCAATGGCTTCAAATAATTTTAATTTTTTTTTCGGTCGAAAGATAATTCTAATTAACAACCACAAAATTCGTCCTCTTTTTTTTTTCTCTTTAGAATCATAGTTAAATTTCATTCATATACACAAACACTGCACTCCAATTGCTATAACTTCAAAATAAAATAAGCTCTGAATAACAAGATGAATCATCAGAATAAAAATAAGGGTTACACACTCAAAAAGTAAATTTGCGACTTCCAATCACCAAATTTGTCGTATTCAATAATGAGCACACACCGCAATCTTCATCTGTTGCTATGGTTTTCCTTTCGAATATGTGCTCTTAGGTTCGGCATCCCCAATACTATTGCTATGCAAAATAAAAAGGTTGAAAGAGCACATATCCAATAGTGAAGTGAAACTTTTCACAAAACTTATCTGATCTCCTTTGAAACTGGGTTTGTACGCTAGCGAAATCTGAAAGACGCGAAATCTCGAAAACATGCACTAAAAAACTCCCTAAAACGGGAGAGAAAAGCTTTCCAATTTAGACTAGGTCAGAAGAAAAAGGCTCCACCTATGGAAAGAAAGCTAGAAAAAGGAATAGAGAACTAAATCAGTTAACGAAAAGAAGAAGGGAGGGAGATCTAGCTCAAACCCTTCACTCCTTATGGCTAGAAGAGGGGACTTGGGTGGATATGAAAAGTAGAGAGGAAGGAGTTTGATGGCTAGGGTTTTCATTAGAAGGCACAAAATTCATACTTGAATCGACAAGGATGTTCGATCCTCTTGTTTGAGCATTCGAATCGATCCGAGGATGTGCATCATGCTTGCACTAGTTCATGCGTTCCCTCTCTTTCTTTCTGCAAGAGAATTGACTCCGTGTTTGGTAGTTTTGACAGTTGAATTGCGACTTAACATGTGGGGAGTCGAGCGATATCAGCAAGATCATGCATGATGCGAAGAAGGTAGACGTAACTTCCGATCGAGTCCCACCGGCCAGGAGCGCAGTGAGCATTTCTTTGGTGTCTCCGATTAGTTAACCATTCTTGTATCAAATAGTTGCTCTCATCGAACTTGTGATTTACCAGCAGCTAATTGGCAAAAAAGGTCGCTTGCTTTGGACAACAAGAACACTTAAATCCAATCTAATGTTCAACCACGGACATTCCACCCGCTTCGAACCTGATCCAATCTTTCTTGAAAAACCATGCACAAGCACAAGCACAAGCAAGAGAAGAAGGCCACACTCACACTTTTCGTGCCCTCCTTTACTCTCTTAATCACCGACCAAACTTCCTCTGAAAGGGCAAAAAGAAGAGTGAAGCTTGCATCAACATGCTCTCTGTTCCTTGTCTATTGATGATTTCATGATACTGTTTGTCATTTTCATTCTGCTTTCTCCTCCCCTTTTCGTCATCAGGATATGTTTTTGGATTCCAGCAGATGAGACCCCCTTGCGCCAACAAGACGAACAATGGACGGGGTCCTTGGGCTACTGAAGAAGACCCGAGGACGACCGTTCACGCGAATGGAGATTGGAGCCTTGCCCCCAGAAGAGCAGGTAACGTCGGCATAATGATTCGCGAGATCGATCAAAAAGTTGGATCTACGAATTGCGGTCTCCTAATTGGGAGACCGCTTTCCACACATCTCTCAATGTCCGATTGCTGTGCCTGACTAAATTGCGCAGGTCTTAGAAGATGTGGGAAAAGTTGCAAGCCCAGATGGAGCAGTTACCATCAACCAGATTCGAAGCATGAGATCTTCACACCACAGGAAGAGGAGCTCATAATCAGGCTCCATGTAATCATAGGCAGCAGGTGCATTGCCGAGAATCTAAAAATCTGTACTTTGCGAAGCTCTCATCAACCTTTTTAACTCCTAATTGAGAATGTTCCAACTATTTGCCAACTATTTGCCTCCGGACACCTCGGTTATCAAAAAAAAAAAAAAAACTCAATTTATAGATGATCTAATAGGATAAAGTTTACTTGAGAATCATTTAAAAGCAGTAAGATGGTCTCTCTTCACATATATACACCCAATGGTCTTGGTTGTAGGTGGTCCATCATCGCCCAGCAACTTCCAGGGAGGACTGACAATGATGTGAAGAACCACTGGAATACTAAGCTCCGGAAGAAGCTGAAAGAGATGGGGATCGACCCGGTCACGCATAAGCCCTTCTCTCAAGTCCTGAGGGACTACGGAAACATTGGCGGCACCCCGAGGGAAAGCCGAATCGGGTCAGGGGATCAACCTCAAGCGTTTTCAGACTTAAACACCCACCAAGTGCCACCAAAAGTAACAAGCAGAACTGAAACAGACACTGCCCAAGACAATCACTCCCTAGATCTTCTTGCCCAGCTTCATGCCATAAAGTTGGTCACGGAAGCCTCATCTCGCTCTGCACATGGCGAAATGACATTCATGCCTTCGGATACCTCGTCCTCGCCTCCCACTTCTTCCTCTTCCACTGGGTCTGCAGCACCGCAGAGCTTCTTCAGTTGGAGCGATTTCCTTATCGAAGACGCGACCTTGCCAGCTGAACTCTCGAAGGAAGGGATCAGGATGAGACCACAGAATGGCGAGATCGATCACGAGGCCAGAGAGGAAAGTAACGGGACAGGAGGTTTCCATCAGAATGGCACGAGCAATGGCCTTAAAGGGTCATCAATTCCATCCTCAGATGGTTCGTTCGTGGAATCCATTTTGAGCCAGAACGAGGAGACGTTCATGGAGTTTCCGGAACTTTGGGAGGAACCCCTCTACCAATCAACCGAGGCACTGAACTGCTAAATTTCCTAACCGGGATTGGGATGGGATTTCTGCTAAAGAAGTACAAAATAATGGAGTTCCGAAGCGCTGAGCACCTGCTAAACATCTTCTTATATGTATTGGGTCAGATTTATCTTGTACTACTCTTTTGGATTCCTACTTATGTCATAGACAGGATGGTATGCACCGATAATACATTACATTTCATATAGTTAACGTCAGGACCGGAGGAATCGGTCGTTACGCCTGCGTCCCCAAGAGCAACCTCAAGCCCATTTTCGATGCAACGTGAAGGCCCAATATAATTTACTCATCAGCCCACTCGGTACTACCCGAGCTCATCGCTGTGGCCCAAAAGCTCATCAAGATGGGCCTAGCCCATGGTTTTCCATTCCAAAATACGCGGGTGAGCAACAAATGCTCTTCTTCCAGAAGACGAAATTCCCAAAAACAAAAAGTAACTTAAAGATGAAAATATGGCATTCCCTTTTTTTTTTTTCTCGGGGTAAATGAAAATTGGGCAGGGCATTCGAAAGCGGTGAGCCATTGCTATACACATCGAAAAGCAATCGCCAAATTTGGCAATCTTATCCCAGAGGAACCTTAGTTGTCCTTCCTCGAATTGAAAAAAGATGCTCTCAAAAAAATCTTCTGGTGAAAAGCTTTGGCTGGGGAAAAATTGACATTACATGCGCACACTTGTCGATCTAGGAAAGGTCAACTTCCGTTTTACATGACTCGACACCTTGGCCTTTATAGTGACGAGATTGTTGGGTATTCCCTTGCGAATCACATGTAAACATCACTCCACACATCATATCAACATCAATGAAGTTCATTTTTAGACATTTTTTTGAGCTTGATAACAAAGAGTTAGGAAAAAAACAAAAAAACAAAAGTGGTATCATTTTTCTGAAGCCTCTTTGCTTGTGGTGAATAATCATGCTTCCTGCTTGACATTTATATTCTGCTTTAGTAGAAAGGAGGGGGAATTTGTTTCTTGATTAGGATCCAAGTTACTTCCACGGGAGAAAATTTTGGTGGGCCACAATAAGAACTTGTTATTGTAGTGGGCTATTAAAAAAAAAAACCCTCCAAATTTTAGGTCCGGTCACGAATCTGTCCCTAATATTGTTTTGGTCTTGAAAAATCACCAACGTTTAATTCGTTCACATGGTCCAATCCCAACTTGACGTGACATTTTCACATCGACAACAAATCGGCGTCAGTAAGGTACTACGAAAAATTATCTCCAAATATCAAAATTAGGGACGACTAATGGCGATTTTTTTGATAGAGAGCTAACGGGGATAGATTTAGGACTGGAGTAAAAATCGATAATTCTTCTCTTAGATAAAGAAAGAGTTCGGAAGAGATTTAGGATTGAACATAAAGTTGAGAGTTTTTTTTTTCTTTTACATAAAGAAAAGTTTGAGGAAGATTTGGAGTGGAGTAAAGCTTGGAATTTATTTAGACAAAAATAAAAAAAAAGTTCGGAATGGAATTTGGACTAAACCTAAAGTTATTTTTTTTTAAAAAGGGAATTAGACCTTCTCGAACGATGAAGCGAGAGTAAAATATTTTTGCATGAAGCCTTTGATACGTAATCTTCAAGCACTCGGGGGTATCGACACATCCTGGAATTCCACTTCAGCTCCCATAACATGTAAAGATGTAACGGACATACCTTGGTCGACTCGACCTAAAGTCTTTCCTTTCATCAGCTACCACCTTCTTTTTCTGGCAACACAAATGCCTTTAAACATCACATGCATTTTGCCCAACAAGCCAATAGCGCCATCTCCTTTCTTTTTCTCTCCTCTTTTTTTTTTTTTTTTCTGGGCTTGGGGTTTGTAACAGCGAAGTGTGATATTAACATGAGGAAATCGCTTCATATTCTTATGTAGCATGTGCAGATTTCAGATGATGTAGGAATGGGACACTTGTTAGAGAGAGAGAGAGAGAGAGAGAGAGGGAGGGGCACATGAAGAGAGCAGCCATTTTAGGGATTGTCCAAAGACACTTTATGGGGGATTTATGATGGCTGCTGATATGCAGAGCAGATTTCTGCTAAGCAAGTTAGGCAAGAGCTTGTGGAGGGAGGCCAATGCCAACATCGACAATAATTCCACCAAACCAACCGAGAAAGAATTGACGAATAACGAATAGGGATCTCTAAATCTAATAAAGCAAATCGCGATCTCTTTTTTTCTAAGCCGTTCGGGGCGAAGAACAAGCCGGTGGTACTTGTATTTTTCATCGAGTTCTTGCCAAGGGACATGTGAAGCGCGGAAAATATCTGCCAGTAGTACTCATATTGCATGCCACTTTCAGCATTTGTGTCGAGATATCGGATTTTCCATGCTGACTAAAGTGGGTTCCTGGTTATTCTTTTAACAGCAGAGAAAATTTTCATGGGTCCAAGCATAGAACTATCTTGGCACATATTTTGCATGTATGGTCCTTTTTTCTGAATCCTTGGTAATTATCCCCACATTATAGCTTTAAAAGAGAGAGAGAGAGAAAAAGACCGATAACATCCAGCCACTCCTCTCTTCCGGAGTCCAAGACGAGCAAGAGCACGAAGACTAGTTTGACAAAATTTTGAAGTCTGGGAATAGTTAAAACTTGGGAGCAACATCGCAGCTGCATTTGATCTTCTTTGACTCTCCTCCTGTAGCCTTTTATCTTTCCTTTTTTGTCCGAACTCGTCCTGTAGTCTGTACTCTACAGCTTGCGTGGCTTGGCTCGTGATTCCACGACTCTCTCACACAAACTGAAAAGTGGTCAGAGCTACACACTTCCACTTCTCAGGAATTTTCTATTTTCTAGGGTTTACGGGGTTTTTTTTTTTTTTAACGCACACGGTGTTTTAGCGAATGTGATTCATTTTCATACATGTGATCCCGGAAAAATAATGAAGCTTGAGTGATATCTTCCACTGCAAGAATAAGGCTCTCCTGCAAAGTGAGGGGATGGCTGCACAATGCAAGTTGCTCTTCACTTTTGCCTCCAGCAGGACAGAACAAGATTTTACTCGTCTTATGTCTCCGCTACGTTTTGCTATTCCCAGGTTCCATCGAAAGAAATCTAGATAAAAGGAAAAAATATTCAGAATTATCTTATGTTGCATACAAAAATGAGTTGATCATGAGGATCGGATCTTTACCTGTTTCCTCTGATATTACGGAAGAAATGTCATATCAACAGGGTCAAAACGCATTGTTGCTTAAACAGACCTACCTACTCTAGTTCATTCCAAAGTTCGTTCATTTATTTACCTGGGGAAACAAATTCATATTGCGATGGCTTGACATTTGTGTTGTTTGGGCAGAAAAAAATGGGTGGGTCAGAGTCAGAGGGTTTCGACCAAAAAAAAAAAAAAGAGTCAGAGGGAAGAAGGAACCCCATTAGAGTACAGGGAAATCTCATGCTCTGCTTTACCTGCTCTGCTTCTGCATCTCTTTCTTCCGGAGGAAATTTCTTTTCCTCCCATCTAAATGAATAGCAAAAATAATTTGACAAAAGCTTGCAGCTTTCACCGCATGCGTAACATCACAAACATGGGACGCAGTTTCACCTGCTCTCTCTCTCTCTCTCTCTCTCTCTCTCTGCCTTTCACAGTTTGCTGTCAGTGTTAGAAAAGGCAATGTGCACAGGGCCCACCACTTTCCTCAACCTGCAGGCAGAAACAAACCGCTCTCTCTCTCTCTCTCTCTAACACATCCCCACAACATCATTAATGTCCCTCTCTCAATCTCTAGTTCCACACTCTCTCTCCTAATCACTACATAAACAGCAACATCAACCCGCAAAGCTGGACCTCCCCAGCCTCCGCTGCTCACTTGACTTACTTGCACTCCTTCAAAATCTCCGAAACACTCTCGTCGGTCATCACCAAGAGAGAAGATTACAAGCTGTAAAAGAAAAAAAAAACGAGAAAAGAAAAGTTTCCACCTTTCTGTTAGCCGAGCTCTCGGATCAGGTTCCTGTACAGCGGTTGATTCTGGGTCCGTTTTTAAAAGATGGATCCCCCAATTGTCAACGAATCTTCCTTCTCTGCTGCGAACCCATCTTCCTACAGCTTAGCTGAGATTTGGCCGTTCAATGGGGAGCCCGGTAATGGCGGGTTGGGGCTCCGAATGGGGAATTTGAGCGGGTTTTTGGATAGTCAAATGAACCGGGACGGGTCAGCGGAGGTATCCACCGTGACGGATCAGAGCGGTGGTGGAGGAATTGGGAGGAAGAGGAAGGATGTGAGTTCCGAGGATGAGTCTTCCAAAATGGTGTCCACTAGTAGTGCCGATGATTTGGTTCGTTTCTGTGTTTTCCTTTTGCTTCTTGTATGATGGTTCTGGCTTTTGTGCGTGCGTGCGTGCGTTTTCTTCTTCTCCTTTGAAACTGGGACTCCTCTGTTTCGTTGGTTAGAAAATGAAAGGCAGAGAAAAAGGATCATTCTGTCTAGAGCTTGATTTTTTCTTTAAATTGGGATGTATGACCTTCCGAGCTGCCACTTTGCTCACCTGGCCAAAAGAACCGGAGATTCCACAGTCTGGGTGTTATTTTCGTCACCGGTTTAGTGGCCGGAAATGAAGAACTCTGTTAGCTTTGAATTGTGATCTTTTTGGTTCCATGAATTGGCAGTTAAAGGCTTCGCTTGATCCTAGATATCAGTTTACTGAAAGCTAGCAAAATATAAAATCAACGTTGTGGCCACTTGATCAAGATTCGGCTGCTGTGAAAGCACTAATAGTCTTAATGTTATCATCTTGGAAGTAAATTTAAAATCCGGTGTTGCTGATCAGATATATAATATTCTTTGCCGAGAATTTCAAGCTGTGACACCGCACTATCACTGTCAAAGTTTATATTTTTCAGCCAGTAAGAAAATGTTGAAGAGGATCTACTTATAGACTTAAGTGTTCCAGGGGCCCATTTCCATCCAAAGTGTGTTTAAAGAATTATGGAGTTGTTTAACATGTCGCAGTTGATCTCTGGGTTATACTTCGTGGAATGATGGTTCGTGCTTTATTTGGTACAGAACATATCAAATGGAAAACGCACGAAGTCATTGGCTTCAAGGCATGACGATGGGGGATCAAGAGCTAAGGGAGAGTCGAGTTCTGCTGCTGGTAATAAGCAGGCTGAACAGATTGTAAAACCCTCTGAGCCACCAAAGAAGGATTATATTCATGTCAGAGCACGGCGAGGCCAAGCTACGGATAGTCATAGCCTAGCTGAGAGAGTAAGTCCACTCTTCAATTTACTAAAATACTCTCAAAGTTTCTGAGTAGCAATAGTACTGTGTTATATGTGCTCTGTCATTCGTTCTCCAATTTCATTTCACACGGCCAAATTGGCTGAGCATAAGTCACGAGTTATCCAGTTTAAGTCCTTTTGATAAGCTCTTTCAATATCCTATCTTCTGTGGCAGGCAAGGAGAGAAAAGATCAGTGAGCGGATGAGGATTCTTCAAGACTTAGTCCCTGGATGCAACAAGGTATCTTGTGACTTTCAAACCTTAAGATGATGTTTTAGTATATATATTTTTAGTGATTGCCAGTTGCAAGATTTCCTGCTTTTGATGGGGTCAACCGAGTTTTTTCTTAATATTTCCTTCTGATCAGGTTATTGGAAAAGCACTTGTCCTTGATGAGATTATCAACTACATCCAGTCACTGCAGAATCAGGTCGAGGTAATTTTCCGTCTTAATCATTTCATCAACTTTCAATGACTTTGGTTTTGTTGTGTTAATGAGCTGATATAATTTTTCTAGTTCTTATCCATGAAGCTTGAAGTGGTCAATTCAAGTATGAACATCAATCCTACTATTGATGGAATTCCAGCAAAAGATGTGAGTTTTGGTCAAACTACTTTTAAAATGTTCAGATGGCCTTTAAACATATTAGTATGAGGTATTTTCTGAGATTTGATAACGGAGGCTGGTGTTATCATATGTTCTTTCATTGTGCTCTGGTGTGCCTGATCATTTTAAACACTGAATTGGCCAGTCGAGGAAAATTTCTTGCATGATGCGACTTATGGCTGCCATTAGAACTTGGTACGGTTCTTTTTTAGTCTATCAAGTGGAACCAATAGTGCCATGCAGTGTGCCTGTGAGAGGGCAGGCCCTTTCAGAGTGGAGTATATCGGATGCATGTCCTTCAGAATGGTGGAGGACTGTTGTAGCTCAGATCTTGGAAAGAACGCGTCACATTTGGGAACAAGGAGCAACCATCTTTAACAAAGTATCGTTTAAGCTTCCTTACTTATTTAGAAAAATTATGGCGTGATAGAGAAATGTGGTGCCTTGAAATACAAAACCATTAGCTATAAGGTTGAGGCCAAAGAAGGATGTTGCGACCTTGTCTTATTGTAGCTAACTGCAAGCATTAGAATGATCATATACACTTTTCTGATGGAACAACCACGGTGAGAACGTGCATTGTCGACCGAATAGGGAAATGCTGTATTTAATATTAGATAATTTGGCCCCCTTTTGAAGGGGTTATATTGAGGGATGTGAGTCAGATATGAAGAGTTCATGCATGATCTTTGTATCCTTTTAATGTCTTTAAAGCTTTGCCCACAATGCTGGAAGGTACATAGGAACGTCTGTAGGTTTGCTCTCATTTTGGACACGCGTAACAACCTAGGTAGAGCCCCATGCAACAAGCCCAGGTGGAGTAAATCCAATTTACAGATGAGGCAGACTCCAACTCTATCACAGTACAAGCTCCTTTGAGGGTTTGGTCTGCTGTTCTCTTTTTGGGTCCTGCTCATTACAAAGTCGAGGTGTGTTTCATTAGTGAGTCTTATACGTCACTATATGAGCCCGGTCAGTGCTCTTAAGTGATTTTCATCTTACACCCACTAATTTTTTCCTCCTGCTAATATTAACATTCAGTAATTTGGCGTCACTTTTTACTCATCGTTTGCATCTACTGCTGTATGCTGCCTCTCACTTTTGTACCATGCATGGTCGATCTGTGAAAATAGATCAAAATCTCTTGGAAGTTGCCCATTGTTTTCAGTTGCGGCTTCTTCGTGTTCTTCTGAATCAACTGACCTTTTGGGTTTCAGCTTGGTGCACAGCCATTTGACGTGACTGGGATGATGTATGCTTTGCAAGCAGCAAGACAGTATGGTCAAGGATCACAACCAGAATGGTCGCATATACAGTTAGGTGGGGGTTTCGAGAGGCCAATGTGAGCTCAAGAAGCACGGCACATTGGCTCTTAATGCACTGTGGAATAAGATGGCTCTGAGAGATCATCGACCGGCACCGGAGAGAAATTACATCCTGTGGATGAATTATTTACACACGCCCCATCTATTCTTCTTAGTATTGTAGATCCATCTCTTTGTAGAAAGCGCAGCTAGTTCATACAACGTCTTAGTTGATTTAACGTGATTACTCTCGATTTGTCTGCACTTAGAAGGTATAGGGGAAATTCTGAATCATCATTAGTTAGAAGGTGAAAGGATCGTGCTTTGTGAGATCAGTAGTGACATTTAGTTCTGCAATCACTGGTCCCAATAGATGACTTGGAATGATATATATACATCGCATATTCTGGATCAAGTGATGACTTTCCAGCAAGCCATTGCTACATCCATTTGCTAAGGAATTGATGATCTTTAACGACACCTTCTATCGGGTATAATTAGAATGAACAATGTACAAATGTTAGCATGTAAAGTCACCTCAAAACAATTTTCTCATTTTGGCAAAGAGGGACTTACTAGGAGGACTCATACCAAACAAGCGGGAAGGTACTCTAACCTCAATAGGGATAAGCAGAGATGGACATCTTGGGCAGAAGCATGTAAAGCAAGATATAGATGGCTTAAGCTCACGACGGCTACTGAAAAATCAACCCGACAGGAGACCTTGACCTTCGGGTAGTATCAAACAAGATGCATCGTCAAGAAGAAGTTCTCCTCTGGAAATCGACTCAGTCGTCTTCGATCCTATCCTGTTTGTTCAATGCCATATACCTTTCCAAATGCTCTCGCGGAACGTGAAAATCAAATAGGGAGTTGAAAACCAAGTGGTTATAATCTAATTTTCCTTTTGTGGATGACTCTGCTAAAATTTGGGTTGTTGTTGTATGTTCTGATTGACATTTGAACTGGGTTTTTTCAATGGATTAGATGAACTAATTGAGCCATTGTAAAGGAGTAGATTATCTAATTCTTACACGACTAGGTAGGTTCAGAGAGATTGAGAAGGCGAAGAGTAAGTTCTGGGATTGATTTGTGAGTCCTTAGTCTCGTCGGCGATGGCAGTAATGTTAATTTCAGAAATTATGCATTCTTCTAATTTTATGCTATTTGCCTTTGACACGCAGCAAGGACGCCAAAAGCGTACGCGCCACAGCTGTGGATATTCAAAACCAATCATGAAGCAATTTGTTTAGATCTCAGGACGGATTAGGAGCACCGGCCATTCTTTTATGCAAATTAATAAGAAGTCACAATGTGATGGCAGGCGGCAGCAATGAGTTTGCACTCCAGTTATGCATTAGATCAGCTCAACAAAAGAACAATCACTGAGTATATCAACAGAGCGGGTTGCTAATCCTCAGATCGCACCATCAATATTTCCATAAACACCACCGCTACGGCGATCATTTTATGCGCACTGTATATGTAAAAGCGAACCTTGGATGAATCTGAATGTAAGCTGTCTATTTCACCAGAACTCCAACATGAAGCCGTAGTCACCAGGACACTACAGCCAGCAATATTGTCATGGTCCCGCAATAAAGATCGAGTCACGGGGCGATTGACAGGAAAATCCAAGTTAACTGCTGTCCCTTTTCCCCTTCCTTTAGTCTGATTCCTTGAGCGACCTATTTTTGAATGACTCAAGCTCGTCGAAGGGAGCTTGAAACCTTAGACCTCGTTATAAGAGAGAGCTCTAGATCTCTGTAAGTTTTTTGATAGAAATCTGCTTGGCGTTTTTATTCATCTTGTCCCTTTTAAATAGGACTAGTCGTATTACAAGAATAGGAAACCTATAATTTAGGTTTCTTTTCCAAAACTGAAATACGTAAATAAAATCTATTCTAGGAAGCAAATCAGCATTAAGTAGAAATAAAAAACCTAAACCTTTTAATGCTGGAAATCAGTTATCAAGAAACCTATAATTTAGGTTTCTTTTCTAAAACTGAAATACGTAAATAAAATCTATTTTAGGAAACAAATCAACATTAAGTAGAAATAGAAAACCTAAGCCTTTTAACGCTGGAAATCAGTTATCGCGTCTATTATAGACACGTCCCACAAAAGAACCCATAACATTACTCTCCCCCCAAAGAAAGAGCTTGTCCGCAAGCTCAAATTCTAGATAGGCTTGCCGAAATTGATCCAGAGTTCCCAAGTAGCCTCTGCAGCATCCAAACCAGTCTATTGAACTAGAATTTCCCAAGTGCCATGATTGAGGCAAGCACGTAGTACAGAACCAGGAGTTGGGGCAACTCTACCATCCGCTATAGGTGGTAAGATAGGAGCTGAAACAAGAGCATCACCCTTGAAGGGCTTAAGAAGAGAAACATGGAAAACATCATGAAGTTTAGAATTAGAAGGCAGCTCTAATTGATACGCAACACTCCCAATGCGTTTTAAAACTTTAAATGGCCCATAAAACTTAGGAGAAAGCTTATTTCGAGTCTGACCAGCAACCGAAAGTTGTCGATAAGGCTGTAGACGAAGCCAAACCAATGTACCCGGTGCATATTCGACATCGTCATAATACTCCTTCATGCGAAACTGAGCTTGTTCAAGTCGGCTCTTAATTTCTTGCAATACCAGGTCTCTATCAACCAAGGCTTTATCAATTGCCTCAATCCGAGAAGATCCAGACACATAAGATAATAAACGAGGAGGGTCGCGACCGTATACAACCTTAAAGGGTGTAGTTTGAAGAACTGTATGAAAAGAAGTATTATAGCAATTTCTGCCCAAGGAATCCAATCAACCCATCGTTTAGGATGATCACCTACTAGGCATCGCAAATACATTTCGATTGTGTGGTTAACAACCTCGGTTTGACCATCTGACTGGGGATGATATGAAGAAGAGAATGCAAGCTTCGTGCCGCACAGACGAAAGAGTTCCTTCCAAAAGTGACTAGTGAAAACCACATCTCTATCACATGCAATAGATTCCGGTAGCCCATGTAAACGAACTATATTTTCTAGAAAAATTTGAGCTATTTGTGGAGCTGTATAAGGATGTGCCATAGGGATAAAATGTGCATATTTAGAAAATTGATCCACCACCACACACAAGACCATTTTGCCCTAAACTTTCGGCAGCCCATCAATGAAATCCATAGAGATATCAGCCCAAACTTGCGAAGGCAGAGCCAAGGGATGAAGCAAACCTGCTGGACTTAAACTTTCAGCCTTGTGTCGTTGACATACAGGACAGGTTGCCACATATTCAGCAATACACTACTTCATACCCTTCCAATAAAAATCACTACGTACTCGATGTAAAGTCTTTTGAATGCCCTCATGTGCACTATCATGATACCCTAACAATATTGTTGTAATTAAAGAAGAAGCAGGTAGCAAATAAATCCTGCCTTTGTAGAGAATGAGACCATCATGAATGGACCAAACATCGTCCATCTCCTTACTTACAATTTTTGCGTATAGTTCTTGTAGTGAATCGGCATTTGTCACTTCCTCACGGACAGCATCCAATAACATAGCACGAGGATGACTGATGGCATATAAGAACTCCCCTTCATTAAAACGCCTAGACAAGGCATCGGTAGCTTTGTTCAAATTTCCAGCCCGGTATTCCACACAAAAATCGAAGCCCATAAGTTTGGTAATCCAGTGCTGCTGTGGGGAAGTGGTAATTTGTTGTTCTAGCAAGAACTTCAAACTATAGTGGTAAGTGCGAATGAGAAAGGTACACCCCCAAAGGTATGGACGACAGTGTTGGACTGCTTTAGCTAGTCCAATTAATTCCTGCTTATAGGCAGCCAATTTGCGGTGTCGCGCTGCCAATTGTTAGCTGAAAAATGCAATAGGGTGGTGGTGTTGTTGAAGAATAGCCCCAATTCCTCCACCAGAAGCATCACACTCCACAACAAAATTTTCCTAAAAATTCAGTAGCTGCAACATGGGGGCAGCAGCAAGTGCCCGTTTCAATTGAGCAAAAGAAAAAAGTGCTGCCTTATCCAAATGGAAAGAATTGCGTTTAAGCATGCTCGTTAGTGGTGCTGCCAGTTTCCCATAATCCTTGATGAATCGGCGGTAATATCCAGTTAAACCCAAAAATCCCCTCAATGTAGTAATTGAGTATGGTTGAGGCCAATCAGTAATTGCTTGTATCTTACTTCTATCAACTGTCACACCTGCAACGGAGATCACATGGCCCAAATATGCTATTTTGGTTTCCCCAAAAGAGCACTTAAATTGCTTCAAATAAAGATGATGGGCACGCAATAAGTCAAATACCATATGCAAATGATACAGATGGTCCTCCCATGTCTTGCTATAGATTAAAATATCATCAAAGAAAACCAATACAAACTTACGTAAGTGTGCCTAGAAGACATCATTCATGAGTGCTTGGAAGGTTGAAGGAGCATTGGACAATCCAAAAGGTATGACAAGAAATTCAAAGTGTCCATGATGTGTGCGGAATGTTGTCTTCTCAATATCTGGTGAATGCATGCGGACTTGATAATAACCGGATCTTAAATCCAGCTTTGTAAAGTACTTGGACCCATGTAACTCGTCTAACAATTCCTCTACCACTAGAATAGGGAACTTGTCTTTGACTGTTTTAGCATTAAGCTCCCGATAATCCACACAAAACCGCCAAGTTCCATCATGCTTCTAGACTAGCAACACTGGTGATGAATATGGTGATCTACTAGGGCGAATGATACCTTGCTGTAACATTTGTATGCATTGCCTTTCTATTTCATCCTTCTGCAAATGTGGATAGCGATATGGTCGGACAACCACTGGCCCAGATCGTGGTTCTAGGAAAATTCGATGGTCGCAGTTTCGGAGAGGCGGGAGCCCTAAAGGTTCTTGAAATAAATCAGTAAATTCAACCAGTAAATTCTCCAGCTTGCTACAGGAATCATCTGAGCTAAGAAGTAAATGAAGTTGATAAGTGGGACAGGTCTGTCTTCCTTGAAGCACAATTTGATCTCCATGTGCAGAAAAAATCATGGTGAGTGAAGCAAAATCCCAAAGGATTGGTCCCAACGTTTGTAACCATTTAATACCAAGCACCATGTCAAAGCTAGCCAATGAAATAATAAAGAAATCAGCAATAAAAATATTATAATCAATCGAAAACAATACCGCTGGACAGAACCCTGAGCTTTGAACTCTGTCTCCATTAGCAACCGAAACACTTGCACTTGATTGGGGCTGAGCTTTGATTCGCAAGCGTTGGGCAGCGGTTAAACTAATGAAATTATGTGTACTATCGGAGGCTACCAAACCTAGCAGTGGCTGCTCCTGCATGAAAGTCATTACTTGCATGGTTCTTGCATTCTTTTGACCAGTGATGGCATGTAAGGAAATTGCAGGTTCTGGTTCTACTTCATATGCCGGTTATGTCAATTGGATCCGCTACTTCCAGCCAAAAGAGCTTTTTGCATTGATGCCGAACTGTATACGGATCATCACAATTATAACATAAACCTTTTGCCCTCCGATCTGCGATTTCTGCCCTTGATAATTTCTTTATAAAAGTAGTGGACAGATTTGCTGATTTTGCTTCAGTAGTTCCTCCTAATGTAGCGCTTAGAAAGCTGAGGCATTAAGGCTGCTATATTGGAAGAATAATTACTTTTGCTACCTTGCCAAGCCCCCGTTTCGTGTTGTTGCTTCCCTCAACACTATCTGTTTTCTTTCAAATGCCCTAGCCAGATTCATAGCATGAGCTAAATCAGGTGGATTATGTAATTTCACATCAAGTCGAATCGAGTCAGTTAAACCAGCAGTGAACAAACTGACGTGCTGGTCGGCTCGAACAAACTTGCTTGCTCTTGCCAAACGTTCTTGGAACTGTCGCTGGTATTCCTCAACTGACCCCATTTGTTTCAAGTTGACTAGTTCTCCTAATGGGTTGCTACGGGCAAGTGGCCCGAAACGAAGAGTGCAAGACTCCTTAAATCCTGTTCAATCAATGGAAGGATTCTCAATCTCCAGTTGATGGTACCACAATTGTGCCTCACCCAGCATGTGGAATGCAGCCAATCCCACATTGTCCACCTCTTGTGTATGTTGATTAGAGAAAAATTTTCACATCGATGCAGCCAAATCAACGGATCTTCAGAATCGTCAAAGGTCGGAAAATCCAGTTTGGTATACCGAGGAACCATCCCGCTGCTCGATTGCATCCCCCCCGCAAGAGGCTGAAAATTTGCTCTGTGCTGGTTGTTGCTACTTGCTGTTCCATCAAAATCTTTGCTTGTACCGCAATTAATTCCAGAAAGCAGCTCTTGCATTTGAAGCGATAGTTGTTGCATCTGGCTGCCCAGCCGTCTTTCCACCTCAGTAACCCTAGCATCATTCGCAGCCTGTGCCTCCTGTAGTAGGGATCGCAAATCTTCATTCTTGCTAGAATCGCCCATTGTGTTTGGCTCTGATACCAATTTGTCGTGGTCTCGCAATAAAGATCGAGTCACGGGGCGATTGACAGGAAAATCCAAGTCAACTGCTGTCCCTTTTCCCCTTCCCTTAGTCTGATTCCTTGAGCGACCTATTTTTGAATGACTCAAGCTCGTCGAAGGGAGCTTAAAACCTTAGACCTCATTATAAGAGAGGGCTCTAAATCTCTGTAAGTTTTCTGATAGAAATTTGCTTGGCGTTTTTATTCATCTTGTCCCTTTTAAATAGGACTAGTCGTATTACAAGAATAGAAAACCTATAATTTAGGTTTCTTTTCCAAAGCTGAAATACGTAAATAAAATCTATTCTAGGAAACAAATCAGCATTAAGTAGAAATAGAAAACCTAAGCCTTTTAATGCTGGAAATCAGTTATCAAGAAACCTATAATTTAGGTTTCTTTTCTAAAACTGAAATACGTAAATAAAATCTATTTTAGGAAACAAATCAACATTAAGTAGAAATAGAAAACCTAAGCCTTTTAATGCTGGAAATCAGTTATCGCGTCTATTATAGACGCGTCCCACAAAAGAGTCCATAACATTACTCTCCCCCTGAAGAAAGAGCTTGTCCGCAAGCTCAAATTCTGGATTGGCTTGCCGAAATATGTACTAGTCTCTAGTTACCAAAATTTGAACAAGCTCGCGCATTCAACAAAACGTCCAGCTTCCATAGGGAAATGAAACTGTTGCATAAGAAAATCGGCTGCTGTTGTCAACATTGTGTTTGGCTGCTCATATGCATATCTTGCTGACAAGCTTTCACTTGGAAATTTGTATAACAAGGTCTCATGGCTGGGTTCAACAGATTTTCCGGCACAACTTGGCTAATGAAAAATCAAAACGAAACCATTGCATGTGGGGTATAACCTTCAGGTTGCTGGCTTTCCTACGTCTTTGGTCCTTTTCCTGCTCTCTGCTTCTCCTTCTTCTGCTTCCGCTTCTTCTTTTCTTTCGATTGCTCCTTCACCCATCAGATTTCTCAGCAGAAATGTTCGCGCTCAACGCCTCGAGGCGCGCCTCGAATAAGAGGCATTATGAGAAGAGTATTTGGTCCACAGAGAAAAGGAAAAAAAGGATGCAGCAAAAGATCCTAGCACTTACCCTTACAAATGACTTTACAATATGCAGCAATGTTGATTGATAATCATGCACAGAGACACCCCGGAGCTTATCCTCCGTCTGCTGCACCCTGGAAACTTCTCTCAGTTTTCTGGCGTCAACTTTGACTATCTGCATGAGCAAACAATGCTAATTACTAACTCAAACACCATACTTTCAATAGGAAAGCAGAACATAATCCTAACCTCATGAGAAACTTGGTTTTTCTGCCTACACATCGCAATTTTATTTTGCAAATATCTTCTCCACTAGATGCTAAACCACATGGCCTCCAAGTCAGGCTACCACGAGCACGGAGCAGCTGCCTCACTATCCAGATAAGTACTCAGAGTTTCAGCTCCTTCAAGGACACTGGATATTGTATCCATCTCGTACCTATTCTAGGGGTTCATGTTTTTGCATATCTTCTTAAGCTCACTCAATCGCTCCCTCAAAACAAACATGTTGCTCCGACTTACACATCTGGGGCTGCTCCAAATCACCCTGCCTTCTTCATGAACCAGATGCTCGAGTGCAATTCAGAGTCTAAAAGCTCAAGTCTTCGGTCACGAAGGCGGTGGAGGTCATTGTATTGCTCCTGAAGCATCTTGAGTACTTCCTCACATATTTTCTCTTTGATATTATTCTTTCAAGATTTCAATACTTCCCTTGTGGAGGATTCTGTGAATATCCAGGAGAGGAAAGCAGGCTAGCTGCAGTAGGTGTGTCCTCTTTAAACCAGACATTAAGGGAAGTCCCTCCAGTAAGAACAACAACATTTTTCTCGTCCTCCACGCCCTCAGTGATGTCGCTTGCTTCCTCCGAGGAAGTATAGCTTCTCTCTGAATCTAGAAAGAAACCGCAGTGTTAGAATATCTCCTCCAAGAATTTGAGGATTTTCCCAAGTTGGATGGCTCCTAAGAAGCATATACATATATTTGCATGCGATCTCGTCCGTACTTCTGAAACAGAGAACCTGAAGCAATGCCTGGTAGATCATCCCTTGCAAACTGCAAAACCCTGTTAAGATGACTAGCAGCAAGAAATTTACGCCTTATCAGCTCCTCAAACCTTTGTTGAATTTTCTTCAGGAGCTCTATACGCTAAGGGTCGTCAGATGTGAACCAGTTACTACTTGAAGAGTATGACACAGGGCTGTTGTCTCCAACATCCTTGCATTGTGATTGATTTTCAAGCATGTTTAACGCCGCGGAAATATCCAAGGGTTTCCGAAAGTGGCTGTAAATCGTCTTATCCAAAGCATCAGCAATGCTTTCCGGCAAACCAGCCTGCATTTCTTTCGAGTGGTTATCCAGATGCTCTGTTAGAACATGCTGCTTATGAGAGTTCGAATCCCCAAACTTCCTTTGGCATTTGCAACAAACAAATGAAGTCCATTTTCCATAAGTCCTTGTAAACTCCAAAGTCTCTGTTATAAACTCCGCAATAAAATCAACTTTTGAAGACCCAAAGAGATCCTTGAAGTCAGAAAACCTTGACTGTAAGCAACTCTTTCTTTTCATCCGTCCTCAAAGCATTCCAATACAAGCAACAAGGAGCATCACCTTCACATGCAACAAGAAGATTAAAATAGAAAGAAAGTGGATAAATGAAAAGGAGAACATAACAAATGCAACACATTTTCATTGTTTAAAAGAAAGAGAACCTAATTCACAAGACATATCATTTAGTCAGCTACCTTGTTGCTTATGAGCAGGAGCAGGAGCAGAGGACGAATCAACTGGAACGGCAGAAGCAAATCCAGCATCCACTGAAGTTCCTCTGATACTGTCTACCAGCTTATTCTTGCTGTCCAGCTGTTCAAAAGTGTACGATTAAACAAATGTACTTGTAATATGATATATTTAGGAATTTCAGTTTTCCAATATGACAGAAGATTGTCGTAGGACTATTTCACCCAAATTTTTCCGCACAAAAATATCTTTCACCGAAATTCGTTCTTCGATTTTTAAATATGATAAAATGGTCATGTGGCGATTCTAGACAAGAGAGATCTAGATGGTTAGAAAAACAACACGTGAATTATGTAAAGATTTCGATGTAATCACACAAACGTGAAGCTGAATGGAGTTTGACTTAGTGAGAAGGCTAAAAAAGTACAACTCTAAAGAAATCGATATATAAAAGCTTGGAAGAAATTACACAAACTTAGACCAGTTCGGAGTTTGCCTCGATGGAGTGGCTTGGAAAGTACAACTCCTACCAAAGGAACGAATTGACGCACTTACTCTTTGTTGAAGTTTGACTCGACAACAAAGAGTTAACATGTTTTGACACCCCATCTGAGTTTGACTCTACGGCAAAATATCTGGGATAAAGATAAACGCCGGAATTTGGCTCGATGACAAGAATTTGAAAGCTATTAGAGGGGTTCTTGGATGCTCGGTGATATTTATAATGGTTGAGTAGATACCACATCCATCATCTCTCACGAGCTCATTTGACTAGGTTTTCAGTTAGTTGTTTTGGCATGTGTGAAGAAGCTCTACATGACTGTTCACAGCTTTTGCATCCTTTTGTACTGGTTCAGTCTTCTTCTTCTTTTGCTCGGATGAAATCATACCCATGTTCTCCACTCTTTCAGAATCCTCGAACCTCAGATAACTGTCCCATGATTATTCTCCCGCCCCGAGTATTCACAGGGGAAAAAAAATATTTGTTTCTTCTGGCGCACCTTTGCAGAATATCCAAGCAACTGTCGATAAATCGTTCTCCCACCGGATATTCAAAGGGAAAATACATGTCTCTTTTGGCGCATGCTGTCAATTTAGACACGCGACATCAATCTATGGTGGTTGATAAACTTTCCAAGATTTTCTCGTTGATCGACATCTATAGGAATTTTCGCTAGCCACGCACCTGACCTTCTTGTATCTTTTAATGTCATGCTCCGATGTCTTGTCACGTTTATGGCACAGAGTGCCGGCTATTTTGCGTGTCGGCACCTTCTTACTATGCTTAAATATCTTCCTCTCACGTGCGTGGCATGTGTGTTCTCACGTGCATGGCATGTGTGTCGACAAATAAGCTATTTTGGGTGCCGACATATCACCAGGGCTGCATGCCTATTAGCCATTTGCATTCGACAAGTAAAAGTTCTTTTAATTTTTTCCGACCATGCGTCGACTCCATGTGGCTTTCTTTGCAGCCAAGCTTTGCGTGTGATCTGCATTTAGACGCCTCGTAATCCATGCTTCGCCAACTTGGCTGTCATGTCTCTTGATCTCTCGTGAATTTCGAAAACAAGTGACTAATAAGTATGTGGCCCTGCTGGTAAAGAGATTAGATAAGAAATTTATTACTACAATGCCTACCTAAAAACCTCAATCCCATCAACTAAAAGTGCGTGCATGATAACACTTTCGGAATAGAAATCTATTTGGTAACGTATTTTCTGAAGCAGAAATTTGTTTGGTTATGCAATTTTATTTTTCTACTTTTAGAACATTTTTTTGTTTACTCCGGATGTAATTTTGGAGCCACTTGAAAGAGTAAAATATTATTTTTCTCAATAAATAGAAAAAGCAGGGCGTGCATGGTAAAACTTTTGCTATAGAAATCAACTTTTGATCAGAAGATGAGTTTCTACTTTTAAAGAGAAGTAGTTTTTTTTTTCTACTTCTTCAAAAGGCTTTAAAACTACTTCTGAAGCAAAAAAAAAACTATAAAAGTAGAAAAATAAAATCACGTAATCAAATACATTTCTATTCTGGAAGTTGCGCTACCAAATGGATTTCTGCTCCAAAAGTGTTGTCATACGCGCCCTCAACTTCTACTTTTGTAGAAATATCAACTTTTTGTCGGAAGTTGATTTCTAGAGCAGAATTATTGCCATGCACGCCTAAATGCATTTGCCATTCGATTTGTGTAATCCACAAAATATAAAATTCAATCGAATCAAGTCGAAACGCCGGGTTCAACCGATTCTTTCTATTTCTATAGGTTCAGAGAGAGAAGTTGTTTATCTTTTTGTTCGTTTATTTCATTTAAATTGCCACGTGGCGCAATTATCCCGTAGGCCGCTATACGAGAAGAGCTTGAAGAGCTGGTACCCATCGAGGCCAGGCCATAGATGGAGGTGATCGAAAAAGCTGGGGAGGGGACAAATTGCAACTACCTCTTAAGCTCTATCCCCAGACCCATTGCAGAATCTGCCTAGCATGAAACATGTTGCCGTGCACTTCATCAGGAAATTACTCTACAATTGATCTTGCATGCTTGATTATAAAGAGATATCGACCTTGCCGTCGATCAACTTGTCTTCGATTTTGGAGGTTACCCTAACCCAATTTCAATCAAGAAAGCATCTTGCACAGCGAGCACCGCGTGTGGCCGATTAGAATGTGGGAGTCTCGTAATACCCCGATCGAGATTTTCATTCTTAAACATTTGTAACACGCATCTAGCATTGGGTAGACCTCATAAGATGTGTCATAGCTCTACCATATCTTTTGTTTGATTTCTTCTAGAGCAATCGCAAAAACTTTTTTATTATTATTATGGACCTACTACCAGAAATTCAATGCGAAATCTTGACATTCAATATGTATTCCTAAATAATCTTATTTTTTAGTTATTCAACCGTTTTATTTTACCAAGACTTCACTACGAAATAATTGGTTTTGTTTCTTTATCTTTTGCTTTTCGTATCAAAATTTGTGACCGTCGTATAAAATACTTTCTCCTAGAGCCGAGGTCGAGGCTGAAGCCGAGGCAATCTCTCCCTCAGCTTTTAGCGTAGCGCGAACCCAAATGCTCCCAGGAATTGCAGGTTTAGCCGACGATTATTTCAGACTCTGCTTTACTTCGAGCTAACCAACCTATTAAGAACAAATGATGCATGAAAGACTCGGTTTGATCAGAAAGGAAAAGACAAATAGAGCTGTAAATCCTAAGAACCCATAAACAATATGAAAAAGGCAGAGAGCGTCGCGTGTGCTGCTGCCGGAAATGACCGTCGCCCGGCACATGAGCTGAATTCCACGCCGCCGCGGCGAGCCACCCATCATCATCGGCGTCGCTCGGAGCGGAGAGGTCTGATATGTGGTTAAACCGCATTCCCGGAGTTGGTTAGAAATAAGCATGTTTGCTTCGGCCACTTCCTGAGCTTTACCTGACTAGATTCCGGGCTTGCAGCTGAGAAGAAGTTTTCCCTGCCGAAGCTTTTCAATCCAATGGATACATTATCGGAAGAACTTGCGGACATGAATGTGCTCTCGTCCATAACGTCGTCTAGAGAATCCACACAGGGTCGTTGATAGCCCGTCCCCGCTTGCCGCCTGCGATCACTTCCGCACCGACTACCAAGGCTCCAAAGGAGCGTATTTGGCTGCGACTGCATAGTAAGGCTATTTCTCGCCGGAATGGCCCATGGCCTTCGCGCCCTCGTGCCGTTGATTTAGCCACGGACGCCATGTAATCTAGCTTAAGTGAGGCGGGGGTGTCAGGGAGAGAGAGGCATGGCCTACCTCGGTGAGCCGCAGGGCTGTGCGATGGTTCCCAGCCTGAGCAGCTTCGTCCCGCTTTCCTCCGCTCCATCAGGGCAGAGGAGCGAGAGCGATCCAGAGGCACCGGGATGAATGCGCCACGAAGAATACCCTCGGCCTGGTCGGAGAATACCGTCGAGCCAGGAGTTCCTCCACCGATTAGATTCTCCGGTGCCGGAGGAGCCACGGCTTCCGACGATTTCTCGCGGGAGAAAGAGAGGACGGAGGGAGTTCTCCAAAATGGAGGGAAAAGCTTGGATCGCAGCTTTTATTTTTCCTGGTTTTCCTAGAAGGACTGGCGTTAACTTAACTTCACAGCGTGCATCACACTAATTATTTTTTTTTTTATATCAGGATTCAGTCGTCACTTCTAATATTAGTACGTCCAAGCCAATTTCCATCATCGAACACTTAATCAAAAATATAATCCAACCATGTCCACTTTTTTGTTGGATTTTATTTAAGGTACATCATTTGTATCTGGGTGGAAAAACTGTCTTTAAGGGCACCCGTTTTGTCGCAAATGTATGGGCTCGTTAATTATATCATTAAACGGTAAATTTGTCACTTATGCCAACACATGAGATAAAAGTCTACTTTCTCTATGGTTAAAATACTTTTGGCGATCAACTCATGTAAATTTAATTTTGCATAATCAAGTCTTTGAAACTTGTATATTTCGGTTTCAAATCAATTTTTTTAATCTAAAATAGCCGTTGGATTTGATAATAGTCTTACGCGGAGAATTACCAAAAAAGTCCTAAACTTATTGTAGTTACCCCAATTTAATCCCTTTTTTTTTTACTAGTTTAATCATAAACCTTTTGTAATTATGCCAATTTAGGTCATTTGACTAGCACTGATGTGGACGCCGACTGGCGACAGGCATTTGGTGACCTATTATTTTAATATTATTTTAAAAAATTTCTTTCTCTCTTTTTTCTTTCCTCTTCTTCCTCTGGTCAGCTGGAAAGGTTAGCCTCGCTAGGGGCCAGCGGCAGCAACCATGCCAACCTGTATCTGGCGAGGTCGACCTTGTTGTCATTGGGCGAGGCCACACTGGGCAAGGCAACATTGGCCTAATGACAGCGAGGTCGAGCCTCGCCATGACTGGATGACATTCCCCTTGTCGGCCCCTAGTGAGGTCGACAATGACCGGATAGAAGAAGGAGAGGGAAGGAAGGATAGAAGAAGGAGAGAGAGAGAGAGAGAGAGAGAGAGAGAGAGAGAGAGAGAGAGAGAGAGAGAGAGAGAGAGAGAGAGAGAGAGAGAGAGAGAGAGAGAGAGAGAGAGAGAGAGGGGAAAAAGAAACGAAAGATTTTAAAATTTTAAAAGTATATTAAAATATCATGTCGCTGGACTCTGGTGTTTGCATCAGCGCTAACCGGTTGAAGTTGGCTAGATGGATTGAATTTGTATAATTGCAAAAGATTTAGGACTAAATCGATCAAAAAAATTATGATTAAATTAGCACAATTACAATAAATTTAAGATTTTTTTGACAATTTCCTGAGTCTTACGTGGAGATATATTTTGTCACTATCTAGTAGTAGTTGCTAATTCGAGATTGATCTCGAAAATTAAAGCGCGCTCGAGTTTTCTACATTTGATCCTTGTCAGCTCCAACAGGTCAGCTTCAATTAATATTTGATTTTTTTTATGCCAAGCAATTAATTTGATTGAGTGTCATTAGATACTAGGTTAAAAAAAATGAAAATTTAAAAAACTAATCGGACAAGTAAAAGAGTCTTATTTGGAAAAAAATAGCACGCCGATTCAATGAAGATTTTGATCCTGATCAAGATTACATGCGGTTCCTCCGTCATGAACACATTAAAAATAAAGGTCGAAAATCACGAAGAAAGTCTTAAACCTATTACAGTTGTATCAATTAAGTCATCAACTTTTTTTTTTGGCTAATTGAGTTTTAAACCTTTTGCATTTATATCAATTCAGTCCATTCGGATAACTTTGACTAGCTAGCACTGACATGAACGCCGTTTGAAACTAACGTGGCAAGTGTTGATAAAATCCTAAATTTCTTTGTAACTTGTTTTTCCTTATTTCTTTTTTGCGTTTTCTATTTCTATTTCTTTTTTTTCCCCTTAGATCGAGGGTCGGGACGCGCTGGCTAAATCTAGCCAGGCAAGGGGCACCATGGCCCTTGCTGGCCCTAAGGCCTAAAGTCTTAAGGGAAAAAAAAAACAGAAAATAAATTATAAAGAATAAATAAAGTTATTAAAAATTACCCGAATCAACGTAGATGTTCATATCAGTGCTAGTTGGCGTCCACATCAGCGCTAGCTGCCAAATAGACTAAATTGACACAAATATAAAATATTTAATATTTAATTAGTAAGAAAAAAAGATTTTGAAAATGAATTGACATAACTATAATAGATTTAGAAATTTTCTGGTAATTTTTTCTGGAAAGAAGGTGGTCGGTTGTTTCTTGTTTGACTTCTGCTCAAGGCGAAGAAGAAGAACAGAGGGATGTAACGGCCGGGAGGAGTAAATTAAATTTTAGTGCAGGCAGATGGGGCAGGTGCATCTACCTGTTTCATGGTATTGAATGGGCCTTTCGTGCTTACCCAGTTACTTCTTCGTGGGCTTGAAGGACAAGACTCACCGGCTCTGGATCATCATGGACTCTAAAAGAGGCCATCCACATTTCACTTCACGTGTCAAGAAGGATCGATTTTATCTACCTGTAATTGCAACTCGTGCGAAGACCGAGAGGAGTAAGAGTACGTAAAAATCACCAACGCAGCTAATTATAACACCCGATACATAATGCATTAGAATATATAAATTAGCAGCACCAGAATGCTAAGATACAAGTGAAGCCTACAGCACATGCTTCAGCCTGACATCGGCAACAAAATTTTTGGGACTTGTTAGTTTCTGATGAAGAATAAATATAGCGAAAGCCGGTTTACTATAGTAGATGCATGCGCTCCACATAAGACTGAAGCAACCATCTATTGAGTGGCTCACCGCACCCGATGAAGCAGCCAGAGTTGCCATTCTCGGTGAAAAAGGGGAAGCTGAATATGTGCAGCAGCTCCTGCACGGCATTCCTCACCAGAGAAGTCCCCGTCACCCGGCTGCGCCGACCCCACCCAGTAACTATGTCGATCCGGTTTGGGCTCATCCCTGACAAAAGCATCTGCCGACGAAACCAAGCAAGGGTTCTTGATAGTGCCGTCACAGCGGTGCCATCCGACATTACATGCAAGTTTATAAGCCAATAACATGAGCCTTTCTCTCTGATGACATCCGGATACACATTATTCTCAGCAGCCACTTCCCAAACAGAGCCAGCCTCTTCTTTGAGCCCCGACTTGTGTAGGAAGTCCACAACTGCATCCACAAGTCCCCTCTTGCTCTCCCTATCCTCGCTATGCATCCGCTCCAAGAACCTGCTCATGTGATCCCTCACATTTTGCCCATCTGGTCCAGCTGCTGGCATGGACAGCAAGAACATGTGGGCCGGGTGGCCTGTTATTGCCATAAGCTGGCAACAGAACCCCATGTCAAATGGCGACTCAGCTTCAGTACAGCAACTGAGAAGCAGAGTATAAGTTTGGAGAGAAGGGTGTAGACCTAAACCAAGCATGCTCTGCAGGAGGTCAAAAGCATCTGGTAGTCTGTGAAGCCTAAGGAAGGTCCCAAGCAATGAATTGCAAGTGGGCACATTCGGGCGCAGGCCCGCATCCAGCATGCTCTGATACCACTCCCAGGCCTTGTCAATGTTACCAGCCTTCCCCCACAAATCCACCAAGAGACCGTATACTGGCTCATCCGGCACCCAATTCTTCTGCCTCATCTCAACAAAGACTGCTTCTGCTTCCTCGAGATATCCACAATGGCCAAGCACTTCCATAACAATGCTGTAAGTCACTTTGTCAGGTTCATATCCAGCATTTTGCATGTCCCGATAGAGCTGTAAAGAATTCTCATAGTTCCTTGCCTTTGCCTGCAAAGCAATCAAGATGTTATAGGTAACTAGGTTAGGAGCACAGCCATTATCAACCATCTCATGGAACAGACGGTTGGCATCAGCCAAATGACCAGCTTTTCCGAGGCAGTTAATCATGACACTGTAGGTGAATGTGTCGGGAGAAAGACCAGCCAGCTGCATCCTTTGATACATATCCATCGCAATATCAAGAAACCCAGCTTTTGCATGAATGTCAATGAGCGTGCTGTAAGTGACACGATCTGGTTGACAACCTGCTGCTTGCATTCGGTTAAAGACGTTCATTGCATCATTCAGGTAGTTTGCTCGGCCATAACTATGAATAAGCCGATTATAAGTCACCACATTCGGCTGGCATCCATCCCTCACCATTTGTTCAAGCAATTTGTTTATTGCACCAAACTGCTTGGCACGACCAAGGATGCCAATCATGGTGGTGTAAGTATGCCCATCATGCTTGTACCTGGGCTGCTGTTTCAACCAGTTAAAGAAGCCAAGGGCAACTTTATGGTCTTGAAGTTTTTTCAGTACTTGGTTTGCTTGATATGCATCCATTGCATAATTTAGCTGTTGAAGAGCCTCTTCTGTGGCAGAACCCCACTCTTTCTGCTGCAATATGCGGAAAACACTTTCTACGAGATGAGCGGTATTGGAAAAATGCCTTGGAGACGGAGAGATTCCTGACAGCATTCTAGAATCTCTTGTTGGTCTATTGAATCCTTCTACAGAGTATTCCACAACCTTCCTTTCAGAAGAATGAACAGAACTAGTAGTTGATGCAAACCTATCTGGATATGCTCTAGCTTTCTGAGAATAATTGGTGTTTCTTCTCTTATTCTGAGTACCCGAATATACATTTCTTGTACTTTCAACACGATTTCTAGTCCCACCATCATGAACACCTCCAAAACCTTCAAAATTAGATCCCCCGCCTTTCTCCCCTCTATCAGGGGCATGGTTATAATTAGAAGTATCTGAAGCAGCTGCTGTGTTGGCTGATGATTTTGGATGAACCTTTGACAAGTTCTCTCTCTTGACGGACCTCACATTGGATGTTTTTATGTTTGCTACCGGTCTGCTCGGATCAACCATACAGCTTTTGGGCAAGTTCAATATACCACTCTCCGAGCTGGGAACCTTATAATTAACCAGATCAGATAGGAAATTTACTGCCGCAATGCCTGCCCTAAAAACCTGATCAGCCACGAGTGGCGCTGAGTGCCCCGCACCACTTTGGGAAAGGTTTGAGTCCCTTGCATAATTGACGGACTCAGACTTCGGCAAGATTGGAACAGAAACAGCATTTGGTAAGAGACTTGAGTGCTTAATACTCTCAGCTTTATGAGTGCCCGCGTATTTGACAGGATCTCTTGAAGTCAAGGCTCCCACTCTTGCCGAAGTTTTGGACACCAAGGTGGCTGGTTCTTGTGGAAAAGGATCATCAGTAGTTGTCTGTTGTCTTCTCGGGATGCAGGTTTCATCTTCCGACCCTGAGCAGGGACTTCCATCTGCAGTGCCACAGCGTGAACCACTGACAAAAAAGGACCTTGCACTACTGGAGAGGTTAGCTATCTGCTTTGCCCGTAACATAGCTGCGAATTTTGTGATCCTTCAGAAGAAAATTTTCTGGTAATGCAAGTCAGCCACGACTGACAAAAAAGGATCTTGCACTATTGGAGAGGTTAGAGATCTGCTTTGCCCGTAACATAGCTGTGAATCTTGTGATCCTTCAGAAGAAAATTTTAAGATGACACAAGTCAGTCGTGACTTTCCATAAAACATGATTTGATCATCAGCTTTATTGAGCAATACGGGATGAATTTATCAACTTGGGTGCCCAGTAAACAGCATTTTTTATTTAGAGTTTACAAATCTAACAGTGTGAAGGAACTCCCACAGGGAGGCATCACCAGATTCACAAAACGGAAAGTTAAGAATTTAATATACTGTAAGAAGTTTGTCAATATATGCATGCAGGGAGGGTTTTGAGACCAGAATCCAGATCCAAAAAGAACGTTGATAACTATGAGAAAAATGTCCCTTGAGAAAATTTAAAACTGAGACAATATCAGAATCTAATGCTCTCAATATCGTATATCTCCCTATATTTCAAAACAACTAACAACTGACAACCGTGTAGAGCATACTTCACTCATAACATAACGAAAGAGCAGCAATCAAATTCATGGAAGCAATCAGCAAGCATGCTAGAGCAGAATGGTGGTTGACAAGTTACCCCTTGGATGCAGGATCAATTTACTGCCATATGGTCCTCCCTTTTGACACAGTGGATAACCCTTATTATAAGCATGCAAAAGATGCAAAGTTAACTTCATAGTCCACACAGAACATCTCTTGGTTCAATGCCGTAAGCGAACAATTACTAGGTAAGAGAAGCTTCTTCACAGAGTCAAGCAGATTTGGCATATGGTTGATCACACCTACCTAGACTTTCTTACATCCTTGAGATTCAGCCAAACGCAAGTAGTAACTAAAGTCTTCCGCACAAACCCAAGCATTAGCCCCAAAAGGGCAGCCTCCACGGTTACTACTTCACTTCCCATGTATCCACAGCCGTGGACATCCAATAGGTGAATTCGAAAATCATTTCACCAATTTCCAAAATCGACCTCTACTTCAACAATCGTCAAGTTTGAACCCAAGGGAACCACCTTTAGCAGGGAAACACAAGAATGATTGGATATCATCTCCACTGCTCTTGCAATTACAGGTTCTTTACATTTTGCTATTACTCAGAACATCAGCACACCCAATTTACACTCCAAGAATCATTCAGGTACTTTTCAGAAAACTTACCCAAAGAACTACGAAAAAAAAAAAAAAGCCCCGATGAATCACTCGTATCCCATCGAATCTGCAACCCGATTCTTCAGACTTCAACAAGCGCCGCTAACAAAGAAGCACACAAGACTCATTTCTAAACCGGCACTCTTTGACTAAAGGCACCAAAGAACCATAACGTCAACCCAAGACAACAAGAGTTCGCCGATCGACGAAGAAATCACTGGCGCCGACAAGGCGAAACGGGCAAATTCAACGACATGGAGTTCAACGCACTGAAGAGACGAGAACCCACCTGAAAATGCGCGACTTTCCCCGGTCAACACGCGGCAAACAAGAGTCCCATGGAGAAGACTCCCCTCTCTCCGCCGTCAGCCGGTAAAAAGCTTCTCCCTTTCTTCTCCAAGCAAGTTGGGACCAAGAAGCAGGAGAAGAGAGAGAGAGAGAGAGAGAGAGGCTTGCGACGTCCAAGGCTTGACGCACAGCAACAGCAGAAATTGGGCTCTTCTTTTTTTCTCTTTTTCTCGCGTGTTTTTATACCGGCGGTCGGCTTAAAGTTTAACCCTACTTTTAATTTAGGCGCACAGGCTGACACGACCAACTGATGTGATCGAGCGACACGTGGCGGGGCGGTCATGGCTCGCTCGTGACTGGCGGGGTGCTTTTAGCTTGGTCTCCCCCTCTCATCGGAGCGGTCATCCGGTGTGCGAGAGCGTACGAGTGGCCCGGTAGAGCGGCCTGTACGGCAGGTCCTCAGCCGGAGGATCTTTGATTGTCCGCAAGATTCGCGCGAAGTCAACTCTATCCATTCTTTCCCCTTCGTCGGTTATTTACCAGATTATCTCGGGATTTCTCTTCCTTAAAAAACAGAGAATACATGCATACGTGTGTGCTTACATGCACGCACATACATCGAAGGGCAACAAGCATTACAAGAGCTCATCATTATCACGAAAATTTGATGTTATAGGATCAAGTTTCACTTACATTCAAACTCCTCATTAATAATTTCATGGAAAGGAGCTAGGGTGCATCTTTGTCGCCCGACTACCGCACTCTTTCTATTCTCTAGCTTCTCGTGAAAAGAAAACTCCATTTACCACCCTTTTATTTTAAGGTTCAATAAACTTAATATCGCGTAAAAAACTCCAACCTATAATAATTTTGACCACAAAATTTTTTTCAAACTGATACATATATCACAAATTTACCTCGAATTAGTACATCCGTGAAAAATTTGACCAAAATTAATTTTTTGATCACAAAAAATTTCGAACTATTACACTTATGACAAATTTACCTCAAATTAATTTTTTAGTTACTAAAATCCAAACTGTTATACTTATGACAAATTTATTATATATCTGTTTTCGTTAAACGTGATTAATAACAAAAAAAAATGTTATACTACTACAACTGTTATAAATGGAGGGTATTATCTAATTCGGTAATTTGACAATAAAGATCAACGGAAATTGGCGAAGGGTAAATTTGTCGTGGACGTACCCGTTTCGGATTTCCGTGATATTAAAGTTTGTTTTATTATATTTTTCAGGACATTTGTTTTATTCAGTCGGTATGATTAAGTTAATCAATTCAATATTCAAGCGTTAAAGAGCTTCTAAAAGAAACTAACCACCCCTAATCCTCCACGCGTTTTCAGACAACGAAGCCAAATCAATCAAAGCTTGATCGGACTTTTCCTAATGCCCCACGCCGAAACGAACCCCCGGGACCACTTTATTTCGCTTTTTTGCGCGTAAATTTTACATTATATTCCCTTTTCTTGAGCAGTCAAATCAGGGCCCTCCTCGTCACTCTGTTTGACCAAGCCCCCACCCAGTCCACCCCCCCTCCGCTCTCAAACGCGCCACCGTTGACCGTTTCGGCATCCGACGGTTGCGATCTGAGGAGCCTGAGGAAGGATCCAGAAGGACGCCGCACCAGATAGTTGCTACCCGGGGAGTTAGCTGTCGACGTGGACCAAGGGACGGCCTCAAAATAACAGCTTTTGAATCTTGCTCCTCAAGCAAGGGATCTTTCTGGTTCCCCACCAGGGGCGACGAATTCTCGGTAACAAAATCTAGGCGCCTTTTTGTTTTGCTGGAAAACGAACCATTTAAAAAATATACCTTTGGAAACACTAATCTATTTTATTTAAAATAATTAATCAACAAAAAAAAATTATGACAATTAGCCTAAAGTGCGGTGCTCAAATCGTTTCAAAAAGTGATGCAGCTAAAGGACATTTTTGTCTTTTATTTTCTTGCCTTTCTTTTATTTTCCCTTTTCTTCTTCTTTTTCTATTTTTATTTTTCCCCTTTCCTTGCCGCCGCCGCGGTCGTCACCCCCCCTCCCCCATTTCCCCGGGTTGCCAAATCCGATGAGGGCAACCCGCGCTCAACACTTCTTTTGCTTTAAGGAAGAGCCACTTGTCTAGCTCATCTACGGCATCGCTGGCCCATGTAGGGCCTAGTTAGACTGTGACATTGGTTCTGTTTGGACCTCAAATTATCAAAATGGTGAGTATCCAGCCTCTACCATTGTCGGATTTAGGGGCATAATGCATAAACTCAATTAACTGAAAAATTAGGAAAAATTCTAAATAAGAGACTGAAGTACTTTTATTTCTCAAATAAATTACCTTAAATGAATCTTGTTTCTCCGACAAAAAAAAATCTTATTTCAAATAAGGGCCTAAAGTGTCATAATTTTCTCAAACAAGGGATATAAGTGAATATTATTTCAAATAAGGGCTTAAATGGTTATAAAGTAAAAAAAAAGCCTGATTTTAAGGGCATTTTTATCATTTTATTTTATTTTTGAACTTTTATTTTCCTTTTTCTTGTTTTCTTACAAAATTTTAAAAAGAAAAGACAAAAACACACACAAACAGGTGATAGGGTTGTCGCCCCACCGCCCGAGGGGAAGGGGGCGAGGGGCCAACAAACCCTGCCCAATCGAAAGAGGGTGGGCCCTCCGCTAAATCCTAGAGAGCGCATACTGGCCCTTGCCTCTAGTTGGCAAGGTCATCAATGGCCAACCTCTCTGCTTGTGTGTCCATTTTTATTTTTATTATTTTTATTTTAAAAAAATAAAAAATAAAGAAAAAATCAAAATAGGAAAATGACGAAAATGCTCTTCAGGGCAGGCTCTTTTTTCTGAGACTCCATGGTCGCTTTAGGCCTACCGTTATTTGAAACAAAATTCATTTGAGGCCCTTATTTGAGAAACGAAAGTATTTTGGGCTCTTATTTAGAATTTTTCCAAAAAATTATAGTACACCGAATGTATCTCATAAACTGGTTAAATTCGAATCTTGTTCTTTGAATTACGTAGGTGAGTCTAACCTAAAACGATAAAATTGTCCAATATGTCCTAAATCTTGTTGTCTTTTGGTCAATTCAATCATAAAAATTTCAATTTTGCCAATTAAATCCTAAATCTTTTCACGTTTTGTCCATTGAGTCTATTTAGTCAATTTTAGCGAAAAATCACTGGCGTGGACGTTGATCGTCCTACATGGCCTAACCACTGCTGATGTGAATAATTTTTTTTATATGATTTTTTTTATAAATTATTATTATTAATTATTTTTTCTCTCTTTTCTTTTGAATTCTTTATTTTCCTTTTCTTTTCTACCAAATCCGGTGAACGTTGGTCAACCCTCATCGGCCGTTGGGCAAGGGCTATGAATCCCTCGACTGGTTGTGGCCGCCAAGCCAGGTCTAATCCGAGAGGAGTGACGAGAAAGGGGGCCAGGGCCTTGATCTAGGGCATGTTTATGGAGGAAATGCAATCGCATTTGCGGTGACCAATCTCACAGAGTTAAGCTTTAGATTTATGGCATCATTTGCTCTCCATTCGTTGTCATTGATCATCCCCATTAGTTGCTCCACCATGGATCCTGCTTTATTCTTTTTCGGTTAGAGAAACTGGAAAATTAATATTTCACCTGAAGCCCTCATCGGCCGTGACCCTCACCGCGATTTGCAAGGCCCTTCCAGTGGTCGACGAGGGTCGCCCACCAATCCTTGCCGAGCTTCGAAGGAAAAAAAGAAAAAGCAAGAAGCAAAAATAAAAGAAAGTTGCAGCGACGGTCACGATTTACTACTAAAATTGGCCAGATGTACTTAATTGATAAAATGTGAAAAGGTTTAAGACTCAATTGACAAACTGTAAAAATGTTTAAGACTCAGTTTGCAAAATTGAAGCTTGACAAAATTGAAAATTGGTAAAATTGAAAGGACTTAATTGGCCAAGATGTGATAGGTTTAGCACTTTTTGGACAGCTTTCTCGACCTAAAATAGCTTGCACAAAGGGAAAGTTGTAATATTTACGAGTCCTTTTAAGCTGCGTTTGGTTGTTAGGATTTCTAGTCATGATAGGATAACATATGAAATATAGGGATTTTGCCATATCCTATCCACTATTTGGTGAACTGTAATAATAAAGTTGGATATATTTATATCCTATCGTGTTCATTATTTGGTATTTACAACATATCTACATAAGTAAATTTGAAACTGCACAAATGGAGACTATAATAATCTCTTATATTTCACTGTCAAATCTAATAAGAAAGAGAAAATATAATCATCCACATTTATAACTATGAAATGTTTTGACTCTCTCACTACTTTCATAAAAAAAAAAAAACTTGAACATATACAACAAAGCTACGAAGGCGAATGAGTTCCAACTCTCTTTTTGCCTTCATAGAGTTTTGACGTAAGCTAGAAAGCTAAGAAGGAGAAAAAATTTCAACTCTCTCACCGTTTTCATAGAGTTTTGTCGTGAACTAAAAAACTACAAAGGAGTCATGAAACATCAACATAAACTAGAGAGAATTAGAAAGATCATTTTCAAGTTTAAATATGTTCACTTAAAATCTGGGTTCTTCTACTTCATTTTTTGTTGTTATTTTTTAACAGTAAATCTCTTTTCATCATAATTTTAATTACAATCCATCATTCAATAAAATTTTCATTATATAAGAAACTATGCTAAAAGGAAAATTATAATACAGGGGTGGGCTTAGTAAATCAACAAACAAATATAATAATTATTTTTTTTCCGTTATTGTGAGTTTTCTTTTTAACATTAGCATTCAAATATAATTTAAATTCAATTATATTTAAATTTCATTAGTCAATAAGTTTGTTATTCAGAAAAATAGTTTTTATGCCACGAATGGAATAAATCCTATCCACTTTTATCTCACTTGCTTCAATGGGTTAATTTTTTCAATATTATATCACCCTTATATCTCACTTTGTCTTGTCTTGAGTAGGAATCAAACACATGATACGATAAATTTTGTCATATCCGGATTTTTATCATGATTAGCAAACATAGCCAAGGATTCTTGTCCAGGTAGTCTTGTAGAAAAATTTCGATTTGCACGGGATGTATCCAAATACCACATATGATATCAGGTAGAGAAATTTATGCTGTATTAATGATTAGATTTGTAACGCGCGCAAACTTGTTGCAGTACGCGATCGTGAAGGTAAATGAGTGAGATATGATCTAGGAAAATAGTAGTCCAGTATCTTTGTTAGCATAGGCATGTCAATGATTTTTTTTTTTGCCCTTTTCCGAAAGTCAACATCAAGCCGGGGAAGCATCTAGTTCTATGCTTGCATGCAAAATGGATAGTAACTCGGGGTGATTGGTCTCTAGTTTGGTCGAGTTTAGTCCCACCAAAAAATTAGGAATTGGACTGGAAGGACCGATTCTTGAGCGGTTTAATGTAATCGGGGGATTATCAATAGTGGTGAGCAACACAGGCTTTACTTTTAATATATTAATTAATATTAGGTTTACATTCAAGAAAAAAAATAACCGGTGGATATTAGAATTACATTTAAGAAATAAAAAAATAATTGGTTCGGTTCGAGCAATTCGATTCTTCCTAGAACTGGGAAACAGATCGAAAATCACTGGTTCCAATTTTATGGAACTGGAAATTGGAATAGTGCCCTTAGAAACCGGACTAAACCGGTTGATGTGGTTTGATCCGAGTAGTTTTCGATTCGATCGGTCCATTTTGCTCACCCATCATCGTGACATGGTACATTCCAAACGCAGAACACAACTTCATTTTTTTTTTTTGGTCGAACAGAACGCAACTTCATTTGCTTGTTTCTGAGCATGTCATGGCGAATTGATGATCATTTGAACTTTGGGCTTGTTGGGCTCAAAGCTTCTTCTAGCCCAATGATGATGTCTTCCATGAAGCAACATGCATTCGCTTGTGGTCGGAGAATACAAAGTTGCACAAATTACAAATATAATGAAGAAGATGAGAGCTTACTTCATTTTTGTTTGTGGTATATAAAGAACATTTGACGGTCAATTACACTTACCTTTCACATGCCCGCATTAAGTACTCGCTTTTCAACCGTACACAAACAATAGCCCAATAATTGTACAGTTCCTCGAAGACCGTCACGGGATTGTAGTAGATATGTTCCCGAATTCGATTTACATGATTAGATCGGCCAATTTCTTTTCATTGTTGCTAGATTACAGTGACATACCAGGCTCGTTTCCATCAATAGACCTTCTTGTAGAACCTCATGCGGCGAAGAAATTGATAACCAAGCACACGCATTAAAAAGTTCGCACCGATAGATCCACTACCCATCTTCACGTCTAGGCCATACTCACAAGCTATTCTAAAATACTATGCTTTCGCGAAATCAGTCACCCCGGCATGTTCACGCCAAAAGATGCTAATCGCAACGAGGATTTGACTGATGTTATTAGGTGATGAAACGCACCGTACGACGGATGGGAAAAAAGCGAAGGCAAAATTGGCTAAGGACTGTTGCAAGGGATGAGGCAGGGGTTGGTCGAATGCTGCTTTTGATGCAAAGGGGAAGAAGATGGAGGGGGAGGAGGGCACATGGTCTCTGGCCACGCATCAATCAAGAAAAACACAATGATGGTGTCAAGTTGGCGGGGGCTTTTTCTCTTTTTCAGCTAAAATGATAATGATTGCATGCATGCATTGCCAGGGCGTAAAGTCCTCCACGTAAAAGGTGGCCATGTAGTATTATTTCTCATCATTTCATTTGCCAAGATTCTCTCTCTCTTTCACCCCTTTTATTATTATTATTATTATTATTATTATTATTATTATTATTATGGATAATGCTAGGTATCATCAAATATTAAGACTGTGTTACGACACAATTAAGAGAAGTTCCTAATTGATTTAGAGCATGAGATAAAGAGAAGTTCCTTTGCTGGAAGAGCGCCAAAACACAAGAAGAGGGTTGGGAAGGCGTTATGAGGGTGATGTCGGCACACTTGAATTGTTCATCCATGGTCCATTTCATATATAACTCCATATCCGGACCACTCAATTGGGTGGTGACTCGTGTCTCACTCAAATCATGATGTAAATAAGCCTTATTTAATATACTTATGGTGGGCTTCCCTCATGTACTAAGGAAAAGAAAAAGTTAGAACGTAGATTATTACTGGGAGCGCATATATATATTATATCGAAAAGAAGTTGCATTTCATTCGTTCAAAGTAGGGATTACAGTCGTTCGTAAAATAAGATTCGTAACGGATTAAATCCCAAAGTGATTTTTTTTTGGGAGGGGGGGGGGGAGTTGACGAGTTATAGATAGAAAGGTCTTGTCCATAACACGCAAAGCCATATCAATTATTCCAAGGATCGGTTTCGTCGTGGCTTCATTTGCTTAAGCGATCAGCACACCCATGGCTGTCCCCTTCCATCAGTGAAAAGAAAAAAGGTAGCGTTGCTCGGTAATAATTCGACTACTTCTGTATTACAACTGAAGTCTGATATGATGCGATGTTATAATGCCGATCTGATCATTTCATATGGCGTAAAAAACGAAAAAAAGCATCTGAAATTGAGTGCTTATCTTCTTATGGTCCGTCACCTGGAGGGGCAAGTAAGAAGGTGCTCGTGTTTATTATGTACATGGATGAAATCTCAAAATTCAATGACATAATGAGTGCAGGAAAATTGTCCAGAAAATCCTAAATATATTACATTTTTTCCAAATCAGTTATAAATATTTTAATTTAGCCAACTGAGTCATAAACATATTCATATTTTGTCAGTTGAGTCTATTCGGTCAATTTTGATCGGAATTCGTTGATGTGAATGCTGATCATTCTAAATGGCATGGCCAATATTGGCGTGAATAATTTTTTAACTATATTATAACATTTTTGTGATTTTTTTTCTTTTTACTTTTCCTTTCTTCTTCCTTTTTCCGTAGCTGGCCACTTGCCATGGGGTTCGTCTCACCTGGGTGAGGATCACCATCGCCCACCATAGGTGAGGCCTAGCTGGGTGAGGACGAGCCCCCACGAGGGCTCTCCTAGCCAGATTTGGCTTGGGTGAGACTAGCACTTGCTGCCACAGCTTGCTCTCACCTGGCCAAGCCTTGCCTATGGCGAGCAAGGGTGACCCTTACCCACTTGTGGCTGGTGGCCGGCCACCAAAAAAAAGGGAAGAGGAAAGGGAAAAAATAATTAAAATAAATACTGAAATATTATTAAAAATTATTCATGTCGAGTAAGACGGTTGGCGTCCACAACAATAATTTTCGGCCAAAATTGATCGGATGTACTGAATTGGTAAAATTGAAAAGTTTATGATTGAATTAGTAAAAGCGAAAGAGGTTTAGAACCTTTTGGTAAAAGTGAAAGCTCGTGTTTATGTACGTGGATGAAATCTCAAAACTCAATGGCATAATGAATGTATATCTCCATCACTTGATTTGTGTTTCTCATGTTGGAAGATAGTTTGGTCGTCCATGGATGACCCCAATCGAGTGGTCAATGCCGATGCTTTGGGACGAAGGGATAGAGGTGAGAACTCGATGAAGAATGATGGAAGACTTGGCTTATGGCAACAACAATATTGGTCAATTCGTTCCGGTAAAGAAAGCAATCATTCGTGTTGACTTCGACAAAGGGAAAGTTCACGGGGCTGAGTTTTTTTGGACATTTGTGGCTTCTGCGTCTCGACCAAGTCCTCGCCTATTCATCCACGAGTTATAACCGTTCGATGAAGAAAGCTTAGATTGATCGATGCCGTCTAAACGCACACAAACACATAACACGTTTCAAGAAGATTCCCGACATGGTAAGGTTCTTCGTTTACATGAGGATCCAATACATAATGTAATGCAATGGAAAAAATTATCAAAAAAATCTTAAATATGTTGTATTTATATTAATTTAGTTCTAAATCTTTTGATAATTTACCCATTTTAGTCCTTCCGGCCAAATTTTATTGGAAATTATTGTCGTGGACGTTGACGTTGACGATTTTTTTTAAAACAAATTTAACATGCTATTCCTTTTCTTTTATTTTTAATTGTTAAGTGCCAACAAAGGGCCTCCAAGAACTCGTTCACAAGCTGGCGAGCGCTCACTATCCTCGCCCATGGCTAGCAAGGGCTAGCTACCCTCGCAAGTTGTTGGTGATGGCCACGAGCCCTTGCTAGTGGTCGACCCTTAACCAAAAAAAAAAAAAGACGAAGAGAGAAAAGAAAAGAAAAGAAAAGAACAAAAAATTCAAAAAATTACCACATTCTAGCTTGCTGTGTTGAATAGGATGGCTGGTGTCATGGTCATCAATTTACAATTCAAATCGGCTGGAAGGGCTATATTGACAAATTATTAAAACGTTTAGGATGAAATTGACAAAATTGAAAGGTTTAGGATTGAATTGGCAAAAGTACAATAGTTTTAAGATATTTTCGATATTTTTTTTCTCCGATGTAGTCTCACGTGTATCTTTACCTTAGTTGGATTGATGGAGGTCTAATGATATTTTGGATGAAACGTTGCATTTCCAATGGGCACATTTCACAAAAATGGTTGGCTTTTGTTTCGGCCGGACCATAACAATCGATTGATCTCTCTATCCTTGAAATAGATATCTTACTAGTATCGCAAATTGAAATTTTATTCACGAGTTCTCCCTTAGTTCTTCGCTTATATATAGAGATAGTTTGGCAATTGATATTAACTAGAAACCCTCCCTTCTATCTCTCCGGGCATGTTGTTCATTCATCGTGCTTTGATTGCAAAATTTCTCCATTCTTCTTTTGTACGCGGCTTTGGCCATCCATGCATAGGTGACTGGAATAGGAACAATAAAGATCGCTCGGACATCGGAGCGAAAATTGATTAGGACAGATTAAGGTTCGGCGAAACTGACGGTTGGGAAGTAGGCAATTGCGACAAGCAACATTAGCAGGGATCGGGAAAAGTCAATTATGGAGGAGGGCTGCCATGTTGACACCTGGTCGAACAAACAAAATGTCAGGCTTGTCAGCATCCAAGTCGACAGATTTTCTTCTTCCCCTTCAACCAACCCAATTTATGTGCTTTCTTTGCATGAATTAAATCGGCAACTTGCACTTTGACTGACCTGGTCATTTCGATTAATTTTGACTGAAAATTATTGACATGGATGTCGATAATTTTACACGATATGATTGGTCATGATGTGGACAATTTTCGTAATTTCATAAATTTTTTTATATATTTTAATGTGTTATCTATTTTTATTTTCTTTTTCTAATCTTTTCATTGTAGCTGATGATGGGCGAGGCCATTGTGGCCTTGCCGGTTACTGGCAAGGGCCTAGATAAGGTCCCCATCCAGATCCCAACCCTTGCCGGCTTCCGTGAGGGCTTGCTAGCCCTCAAGCCCTCGTCAGATAAGGGTCTCCTGCGGCCCCTCTCTAGCCAAAATGAAAGGAAAAGAAAATAAAAGAAAATGATTATTATTATTTTTTAAAAGTTACCAAAATTATCTATGTCAATGGTGGTCATGCTGTGTAAGACGGCGGACTTCCACGTCAGCAATTTTCACCCAAAATTGTTCGGAATGGCTCAATTGTCGAATTGTTAGAAGGTTTAGGAAAACTATATAAGATTAGCTAAATTGAAATGTTTATGATAAAATTGACATAATTACAATAAAACTATAACTTTTGGGTAAAGTTTCCTCTAAAAATGGGATTTTTGCATATTGAAAGGATGCACAAGTTTATTGAAAATATTAAAATAAATTTTGGAAGAAAGTCAAAAAAAGAAGAAGCCTCAATTTTTGACTATTAATGGACAACTTAGGTGTGCTTAAGTCTCAATTTTTGACTATTGATTGTCAAAAATGGACAACTTAGGTGTGCTTGAATTTGATAAAATTAAGTGTAGTCAAATAAAGACATTTAAGTTTGACAAAAATTAGGTATAGAATTGGCTATAAATATGTGTGGTTTTTCTTGTAAGTTTCATATCAAGGAGAAGAAGAAATAGAGAGAGAGAGAGAGAGAGTTTTCTTGTAAGAACAAGCTTAGAGCAAAGCTTGATTTTCTTTGTGCAAAACCTTGGCAAAGGTATTTTGTAGTATTGCTCTCTCATTTGCATTTTTGTTATTCTCTCCAAATTAAATCCTCCAAGCTTCCGCAAAATTCCTCCTTCCTTTTTTATTTGGTTCCTACATTTGGTATCAGAGCCAAGTTATGGCGTCCACAAGTTCCGTTCAATTTCAACTTTCAAAGTTGAACGGAAAGAATTTCAACAACTGGTCCATCCAGATGAAGGTTTTGTTCAAATCGCAAGATTTGTGGAACCTGGTGGAGAATGGCTACATCGAAGTAGCTAATAACGAAGAATTCAATGCCATGAGAAAGGAGGAGAAGGATTCGTTGGTGGAATCCCGGAAAAAAGATCAGAAAGCATTATATGCGATCTTTCAAGCCGTGGAGGAGACGATATTTGAAAAAATATCGAATGCCGAGACCGCCAAAGCAGCATGGGATATTTTGCAAAAATCCTACAAGGGCGACGATCGTGTTCGAAGAGTTCGACTTCAAACACTTCGAGGTGATTTTGAGTCTTTACGCATGAATGATTCTGAATCTATCTCTTTGTATTTTGATCGTGTACAAAACATCGTTAACCAATTGAGGGTTAATGGTGAAACACTCCAAGATGTACGAGTCGTAGAAAAAATCTTGAGGTCTTTGACTGAAAGATTTGACTACGTTGTTACGGCAATCGAAGAAGGCCAAGATATATCAACTATGACGTTGGAGCGGTTGATGGGTTCATTATGCTCGCATGAGCAAAGAATGAATCAGAAGTCCGTCAGTTCATATCCCGAGCAAGCTTTGCAAAGTCGTATCGCTCCATCAAATCGAGGAAGCTATCAAGGAGGTCGAGGTCGCGGAGGAGGCCAAGGAAGAGGTGGAAATTCCAATTTCACCGGGAAATTTAAAACACGTGACAAATCAAAAGTCAAGTGTTTTAAGTGCAACAAGTTCGGACATTACAAATCCGAATGCCATGCAAAGGCGACGTACGAGCAGGCGGAGCACGCACATACCACTGATGCTGAAGAATACATGGTGCTAGCATGTAAGAAGGATGACTCAAGCACTATAGATACCAACATATGGTATCTAGATACTGGTTGCAGCAATCATATGACTGGCCGGAAGGAATTATTCTCGCAATTGGATGGGACGAGTCGTGGTGAAGTCAACTTCGGGAATAAATCAAAAATTCCCGTGATGGGCAAAGGTAACATTAATATCAAGTCAAAAGATGGTACTAATGTTGCTATTGCAGATGTTTACTTTGTGCCAGGACTTTTTTGGAATTTGCTAAGTGTTGGGCAACTTTCCGAAAAAGGCCACAAAGTTCACATTGAAAATGGAATTTGCACCATCAGAGGTGTCAACAACAAGTTGATCACAACGGTGCAAATGACGAAAAACCGGATGTTTCCCATGACTCTTCAGACGAAGAATCTCTTGAGTTTTCAAGCGATGATGAAAGACAACAACTGGCTGTGGCATCTTCGATACGGTCATCTAAATTTTCGTGGACTAAAACTACTGGTTCAGAAAAGGATGGTGACCGGCATGCCTTTAATCGAATGTCCAGATCGTCCATGCGAAGGATGTCTCGTTGGAAAACAACATCGAGAATCATTTCCAGTAGGGAAAGCCAGAAGAGCAAAGCAACTTTTGGAGCTGGTACATACAGATATATGTGGCCCTATTGAGGTTGAATCAGTCGGACAAAAAAGGTACATGCTGATTTTTGTTGATGATTTTACCAGAAAAACTTGGGTATATTTCTTGAGAGAAAAATCTGAAGCATTTGCCAAGTTCAAAGAATTTAAAGTCTATGTTGAAAAACATAGTGGCTTTAATCTGAAGACGTTGAGATCGGATAGAGGAGGAGAATTTACCTCAAATGAATTTGACAAATTTTGTAAAATTCATGGAGTAAAACGTCAGTTGACTGCCAGCTATACACCTCAGCAAAATGGTATAGCAGAAAGAAAGAACAGGACAATTTTTGAAATGGCAAGAAGTATGTTAAAAGCCAAAAATTTGCCTAAGAATCTTTGGGCAGAAGCGGTTGCTTGTGCTGTATTTGTACTAAACAGGTGTCCAACAAGGAGTGTTCTTGGAAGAACCCCAGAAGAGGCTTGGAGCGGCAACAAGCCAGATGTTTCGTTTCTACGAGTATTTGGGTGCATGGCATATCCCCATATACCAGATGAACGAAGAAAGAAGTTGGATGACAAAAGCGAGAAGTGCATCTTCATTGGCTATAGTGACACAACTAAAGGTTATAAGCTGTATAACCCAGTCACTGAAAAGGTAATTATCAGCAGGGATGTCCAGTTTTTTGAAGATGAAGCTTGGGACTGGAACCAAAAGGGTGACCAGAAAAGCATCACCATCGAAGATGAACCATTGGAGAAAGAAATAGAAGAGCCTCCATCATCTTCAACTAGTGGTACATCTTCACCAACAGCAGCTTCAGAACCACCACTACGTCGTTCACAACGACTGAGGGAGACGCCAGCAAAATTCAGGGATTACGTGGTCACAGGAGGCGATGGCAGTGATAATAACGGAATCACTGATGAAACATTGGTAAACTTTTGTTTGTTTGCTGAATGTGATCCTGTAACCTATGATGAAGCAGCTGCAGATGAAAGGTGGATTCATGCAATGGATGAAGAGATTCACTCCATTGAGAAGAATGACACATGGGTGCTAACTTCTTTACCACCTGGTAAGAAACCCATTGGTGTCAAGTGGGTGTACAAGACGAAGTACCAACCCAATGGTCAGGTGGACCGTTACAAGGCCAGACTGGTTGTAAAGGGCTACAAGCAAAAGCCAGGTATTGATTATTTTGAAGTATTTGCACCAGTGGCTCGGATGGATACCATCCGGATGATCTTAGCACTTGCAGCTCAAAATCATTGGAAGATCCATCAAATGGATGTGAAATCAGCATTCCTCAATGGTGTTCTTGAAGAGGAAGTCTACGTGGAGCAACCACAGGGTTATGAGAAAGGGCATGAAAATCAAGTTTACAAACTGAAGAAGGCTTTGTATGGGCTAAAACAGGCACCTCGTGCTTGGTACACACGTATCGACACATACCTGTTAGAGCGTGATTTTCAAAAGTGCCCGTATGAGCATACACTGTATATCAAGTCAAATACTAACGGTGACATAATAATTGTGTGCCTTTATGTTGATGACTTGATATTTACAGGCAGCTGTGAAAAAATGTTTTCAGAATTCAGGGAGGCTATGACTAGCCAGTTCGAGATGACTGATTTAGGATTGATGTCCTATTTTCTTGGGCTTGAAGTGAAGCAGATAGATAATGGCATATTTATTTCACAGCAGAAATATGCTAATGATATTCTGAAGCGATTAAAAATGGAATCGCTCAAACCAATTCGAACTCCCGTAATTGAACGTTTGGAGCTGAAGAAAGAAGGAACCGGTGAATTGGTAAATCCCACTTATTTCAAAAGCATTGTTGGCAGTTTAAGATATTTGGCTTCTACAAGACCAGATATTACCTATGGAGTGGGAATTATTAGCAGGTTCATGGAGAAACCATACCAATCACATTTACAGGCGGCAAAAAGAATTTTGCGGTATGTCAGTGGAACTCGTGATCATGGAATTTTATATTCTTATACTGACAACTTTGATCTGTTGGGGTATACAGATAGTGATTGGGCAGGTGATACTGAGACTCGAAAGAGTACTTCAGGGTATGCTTTCTTTCTTGGATCAGGAGTAATTTCTTGGTCTTCGAAAAAACAGCAGGTTGTTGCACTCTCGACAGCTGAAGCAGAATACATGGCATTAGCTTCAGGGGCTTGTCAGGCAATATGGCTTCGATGGATGCTACGTGAATTGATGCATGAACAAGCAGGTCCTACTAAATTGATGTGTGACAATAAGTCGGCTATTGCATTAGCCAAGAATCCTGTATTTCATGGCAGGAGCAAGCACATCGACATCAAGTATCACTATATTCGTGAGCAAGTCAAAGATGGTGAAATTGAACTTAATTTCTGCAGATCAGAAGACCAGATTGCAGATATCCTGACAAAACCATTGAAGGCTGATTTGTTCGAAAGATTGAAGACGATGCTTGGCGTTATGAACTTCCAAAATCAATTTTAAGGGAGGCTATTGAAAATATTAAAATAAATTTTGGAAGAAAGTCAAAAAAAGAAGAAGCCTCAATTTTTGACTATTAATGGACAACTTAGGTGTGCTTAAGCCTCAATTTTTGACTATTGATTGTCAAAAATGGACAACTTAGGTGTGCTTGAATTTGATAAAATTAAGTGTAGTCAAATAAAGACATTTAAGTTTGACAAAAATTAGGTATAGAATTGGCTATAAATATGTGTGGTTTTTCTTGTAAGTTTCATATCAAGGAGAAGAAGAAATAGAGAGAGAGAGAGAGTTTTCTTGTAAGAACAAGCTTAGAGCAAAGCTTGATTTTCTTTGTGTAAAACCTTGGCAAAGGTATTTTGTAGTATTGCTCTCTCATTTGCATTTTTGTTATTCTCTCCAAATTAAATCCTCCAAGCTTCCGCAAAATTCCTCCTTCCTTTTTTATTTGATTCCTACAAAGTTCTGGTTCGTGGTTTACCAGCAACCCCACACTTTCCCTAATCTTCTTTTCCCAATTAATTTCCTCTTGTTGCAAATTGCCCTCTCGTCTGCAACGCACCAAAGATGAACAATCTTCAGTGTTTTTGAGATTTAACGTTGTGTGGCTTCAATTGCGATGGCACCAAAGAAGAGCCATATCGATAACATCTTTTGTATGGTTTCGTAGACCCATGTTTACCAATCACCAAGTTCTATTTTTTTTTCTTTTTTTTTTGTGCTTTTGTTTGTATTCGAAAAAGACGAGTCGAAAGTCAATCGTAGGGGCTACTAAACTGTTCCGGAGTGGTTGACAAAAGTCAACGTCGACTTGACCCATCCGCCGTCCGTTCCAACCTCAACAATTGAAACATTGAATACCCAACATAACAGCAAAGGCAAAGCAGCTTAATATCGACAAATTATCGACATTCAAGCCTAAACTATGTCCATCATAAAGGTCTGACATGATCGTATACACTAAAGGGTAAACAAGAAGGGCCGACCGAACTGGAAATCGCCCGAGCAAGGTTGAACCGGCTGGTTCGGTCTGGTTCCTAAGAGCCCAATCTGGTTCCATAAAATAGGAACAAGTGACTTTCGATACGATTTCGGCTTCGGCATTTACTGCTTCGGCTTTGGCATTTACCCTTAGATCTTTATACGTTACGAGGCTAGAGCTTGGCGGCCTCGACCGAGCTTGAAGCTCGCCGGTCGATGTCATGGCTGATCATTAGACGGCCAGCTGTCACTAAGGTCTGTGGTCAGCGAAGGAAAGAAGAAGGAGCAAGGAGCGACAAGGAGGAAGGAAGAAAAAAGGAAAAGAAAAAAATAATTTTAAAAAAGATAAAAAAAATAATGAAAATAAAGTAAAAGATAATTATAAATAAAGGAAGTGTGAAAGAAAAGGAGGAGGAAATTTTCTTCTCAAAAAAGGAAAATTTTTTCCTCACTTTTGAAGAGACTTTTTCCATGGGTTTATTTCCTTTTTTTTTTTTAAGTTAATAACGCTGCGACATCATGTTGTGTCTCCTAATTTTTTCGTTTTGTAATAATTTTGGCAAGAGTTGAATGTCGGAATCCAAGACGAAGGAACACCGTGGATTGCATGTCCCACGCACACACCCCAAAAGCTACCCTCTCGTCACATAAATCCCACTAAAACAAAATTCCACGTCCGCCGAAATGGAAGGACAGTTAAATACCGAAATGCCCCTCTCCTTCCCGAGGTAAATACCAGAATGCTCTCTTCCTTCTTCTGCAGTTGTCCGTTTGTTTGGTACCCACGGGAAAATCTGCCGCGGTCAATAGTCAACGGTCAACACTGGCGACGAACCCAATGCAAATAAAAATTTGTTGGGAAATAAACTGACAAAAAATACCGTTCAATTCGAACAAATAATTTTATTTGTTTTTATTTATTTTTTATTTCCCCTTTTAATCCGGCTTCCGAGGTGAAGCAAAAGGGTGAAGTATGCTTTTAACTTTTTTTTTATAAGGAGGTTTTAACCTTTTTTTGATATGCACCTTGCGCCAAAAATCCTTTTTCCTTGCTCATATAAAATAAGAAATCATATCTAGAAAATATCAATTCTCAACAAAATATGTCGGTAAATCATTTTTTGATAAGCAATCGGTGAAGTATGCATTTAATTCATGAAAGCGAGCTTTGATAGCGGCAAAATGATCGAATTATAATTTTGATAGGGCCCTGTGTAAATCTAGTATGGAAAAGTTCGGGATTGGAAAATAAAGAGATCCTTTTGTTATTTCTTTCTTCACTTTTATCTGCTTTTCTTTGGGTAAATTGTTTTATTTGTATTTTATTTTTTTATAATTGGGTAATGTATTCAATGTGAAAAAAAAAAGTCAAACCATAGATAAGGGTGAGGTGGGCCGCTCAACAACCATAATTATGACTCACTGAGTGACCAATTCGAGAATTGGCCGAGTCAATCCTCTTTCACTAATCACTAATTTTTATCTTCACTTCAGATTTGAATTTTATTACGCCAATAATCCCACCAGTAAATTATGCCGTTAAATAAAATTAAACATAAACATAAACGAGTTATCCCCAATTTATTTTTGGAAAGAAAAGAATTAAAAGGCTGCTCTTTTTCTCAACCGAACCCGCGTTCTCTCTCCCTCTGTCTGCTCTCTTCCTTCTTCCTTCTTCCACCCACCAACCACCACCACCACCACCACCAAGAACGACCGCCACCTCCATATTCCAAAAGCGCACCATTTTCAAGTGCCCAGGATCAAGAAAACCAGCGTCGAGAACGCCCATTTTCAGCTTGGAACTCTCTCTCTCTCTCTCTCTCTCTCTAATAAGAAGTCGTCATGGGCAACTGCAACGCGTGCGTGAGGCCAGAGTCAACGGAGGAGTCCAGTAGCCAGCACCAGAAGAAGAGAAGCAAGGAGAGGAAGCCCAACCCGTACGCGGAGGACCCAGTCCGCTCGCCCGCGCCGATCCGGGTCCTGAAGGACGTGATCCCGCTGAGCCACCGGACCCGGATCGGCGACAAGTACACGCTCGGCCGTGAGCTCGGCCGCGGCGAGTTCGGGATAACGTACCTGTGCACGGACAGAGAGACCCGGGAAGCTCTCGCTTGCAAATCTATCTCCAAGAGGAAGCTCAGGACTGCTATTGATATTGAGGATGTTAGGCGTGAGGTCCGTGTTTCAGTTTCAATTTCAGCTCCTTTTCTCGAAATTTTTTTTTCCCTTTTTTGCTTCTTTTTCATTTTATTTTCCAGGTTTGGAACTTCTCTTCTTGAAATCGAGAGTTGGGGCAGATTTTTGTTCTTCTGTTGTATTCTTTCTAATTTTTTTTTCTACTTGCGGTTGTGGCTATTCCTTTGTTTGGTCGTAGGAATTGTTTTTCTTGATTTCGTGAGTAGCTGCAACTTCTACTAGTTGGGCTGCACGCCAGTATGGAAATGGCGAGTTCATGTTCTCTTTTTCTTTCCTTGTTTATTCCGCTCAAGTTGTTCTGTTGATTGCATGCCTAATTATATCTGGCATAAACTAGTGTTGTCGAATTTCTGCTTTTTGGTTTGTTCAAAAGCTCGTTCTGTAACAATTTTTTGGTTCGTGTATGTGGGTTTTCCGCTTTTTTCTTCCTGGCTTTCGGAATGTTTTCAGTTCTATTGTCTCATATCGAGGAATTATAATCTGGGTTTAGATAGTGTCGTTAGTGTGTTCTTCAAGTTTTCATACTATCCTTGTTTCTTGTGTTCCTAATGTCTTGGCTTTGCATATTCTGTCGCATATATCTCGGGTAAGATTGTGCATTTCATCTTCAGGTTGCTATCATGTCTACACTACCTGAGCACTCGAATATAGTGAAGCTGAAGGCGACCTATGAGGACGGTGATAATGTGCATTTGGTGATGGAGCTGTGTGAGGGAGGTGAACTGTTTGATAGAATTGTTGCGAGGGGGCATTACAGCGAAAGAGCGGCTGCCGGTATAGCGAGGACCATAGCAGAAGTTGTGAAAATGTGTCATACAAACGGAGTGATGCATAGGGACCTGAAGCCCGAGAATTTCCTGTTTTCAAACAAGAAGGAGAATTCCGCACTCAAGGCCATTGATTTTGGCCTGTCGGTATTCTTTAAGCCTGGTATGCTGGTTATTTGGCTGAAATGATGAAACTGGGTTTTGGATAGATGATGGGTTGTGAGCTCATTCCAATTTTAATTGGTGAAAATATGAGATTGTTTCAGCTCTAGAGCTGAAATTGGATTGCAATTGATTTCAGGTGAGCGATTTTCAGAAATTGTAGGGAGTCCATACTACATGGCACCTGAGGTATTGAAGCGCAACTATGGGCCAGAGGTTGATGTGTGGAGCGCTGGTGTAATTCTTTACATTCTGTTATGCGGGGTTCCTCCTTTTTGGGCTGGTAATCTTGTCCCTTTCTTCCTTGATGAGAAACTTATTGATTCTTGTTGTGAATTCTTTGTACTAAAGACAGTGTAGCAATTGAAGATGATTAATGTAAATTTTTTGTTTAAAAATTCCTTGTAGAAACGGAGCAGGGTGTTGCTCTTGCTATCTTAAGGGGAAATATTGATTTTAAGAGGGAGCCATGGCCTCAGATTTCCGACGCTGCAAAGAATCTTGTCCGCCATATGCTGGAACCTGATCCCCGAAAAAGATTAACTGCTCGGGAGGTGCTTGGTAAGTCCCATTCAGGCAGTAGAAAAAACTGAATTCTCTAATTTGATCATTGGAGGTGGTTTGCCAGTTTTGCGGGTAGTTTTTCTGGCAGACTATGAGAGTGAGCAAAGATTGACTTGTCTATGTCATTTCTGTTGGAGGAGAAATTTTGGGCCTTGGGACTATGCATCTCACTTGCATCTGGCTATTTGCTTGCTTTTGTGGGAATGGAGGAACTAGTGAAATTATTCGTCTATGCAAATTATAAGCTTAATTTAAGGCCAAACACTACCTCTATCACCATTGTCTTTTCCTACTAAGCAGAGTTAGCTAGATAGACCCCTTTGAGAGGTTCTCCCTTTAAGGTTATGTCTGTGCAGTACATGAATTTGAGAGTTTAATAGGCAAAGTCTGAATTGCTTTTCTGTCTGTCTTGGTTGAGGGCTTTGCAGGCCATCTTTAGAATGCCTGCGATTCTTGTTTTCTCCTTTATATGCCCATAGGCTTGTTATTTTTAGTGCAAGTAAATTTAGCTGGTTGGACGTTTTCTGCGCTTGTCACTTAGCCCTACACACTTTCTTGTACAATTTTATTCTTTTAAGCTGGTGACAAATGGTCTGCTTTTCAAGGAACTTGAACCTATTGTGCTTTTTCCTTTTTGCTAGAACATCCCTGGATTCAGAATGCCAAGAAAGCTTCAAATGTCCCACTAGGAGATATAGTGAGGACAAGGCTCAAGCAGTTCTCTGTGATGAATAGGTTCAAGAAAAAGGCCCTGCGAGTAAGAATTAGGTTTTATTGACATCATATCACTGCCTATTCCCACTTTGTCTTTCTTTCTGTAGCAAAAAGCAATAGATTATATCGAGTAATCCTTTTAATGCTTTGAAATTGCAGGTAATTGCAGAACACTTATCCTTGGAAGAGGTAGAAGTAATCAGAGAGATGTTTACACTGATGGACACTGATAGTGATGGCAAGGTAACGTATACAGAACTGAAGACTGGGCTTCAGAAGGTTGGTTCGCAGTTGGCAGAACCAGAGATCAAGATGCTGATGGAAGTGGTAATATACTTGGTTAATGCCGATTAAAGACATTTTTTTTCACATATAGTGCTGTGTTGCTTGCAGATATCATTCCATCTTTCTAAGATGTTTGATAATGAATCCTCTCTAGAGCCATCTCGAGTAACTCTGTTCTTAAATTTAGCTAAATGAGGTTGGATTTTCTCTTTTTCATATGTTTTATTGGTAATCAAGCACACTCCAGAGCATGTTGTTGTGCCACCGTGCTTCCAATGCCTGAGAAACGATTGTTATGTTGTTTCCCATACCAGTAGTCTGCCTCCTCTCGGCCAAACTTATAATTATTCTTTAGCACCTACATCGCCATATCTAAGACCCCATAAAATCTGATTCTGAGACCATTTAGTCAAGCATGTCTTCAATCAAAGTGGACAGTAACATCAGCTTTTGCGGTCTAATTGAGGTTTTAGCTCAGATTGACTGGTCATCAGCTGTGATTAGAGAGCAAAAAGTAGCGGAGTTTACCGATAGCACTGAATTGGGTTTAAAGCCGTGGAGAGGTTATGTTTGACCAGGAAATAAGATGAATTATTTGATGTGGTTCTAGTCCATGGATAAACGTTATGTTCATAACTTAATTAACTTGGCAATTGCTAAGTCGTCAAAATTTTCGTTGGACTGACTTTTCTCATGATATGTATGATAGATTGTTTTCTCCTTTTCCCCACCAGTCAAAGAAAGACCTTATTCTGTCATTACTGGGAGTATGTAAGTCGACATAGCTATTTATTAAATAGAAAAATAGCTGAGTAGGACCAGTAGGCAATAAATTTTTTTCTCTCTTTCAGATAGATGAGGATTTCTGGGGTGTCACCTAACTCTCTTTTGATTGTTTGTTTTAGGCTGATGTTGATGGCAATGGAGTGCTGGATTATGGAGAGTTTGCTGCAGTGACTATTCACTTGCAGAGGATGGAGAATGACGAGCATCTTCGCCGAGCTTTTATGTTTTTTGACAAGGATGACAGTGGATTCATTGAATTAGGGGAGCTGAGCGAAGCTTTGGGAGATGAATCTGGTGAATTGGATGCTGATGTCGTGAATGAGATCATGCGGGAAGTTGACACAGACAAGGTTTGACTTTGAAACATGTAAATCCTTTCTTATTTGTAGGTATACCTAGAACAAAGAATAGTGTCTTTCCTTCAGTTGTCCTTTTCCTCCCACCACCATCACCAGGAGGGGGAGAAAGTTTCACCCAATATGTAATTTTCACCGAAAATGTCACTCTGGTCTGAAGGAGAGTTCAATGATGAAGAACGTAGACACTCTTTGGAACAATTGGAGATTTCAAATTAGCAGGACATTTCAGAGAATCTACGCACATAGGAACTTCAAGTGGCTAACAGGAATGCAAAATGCTAGAACTTCAAATTTACCTTAGTGACCACGATCTCTTTATGCTTGTTCTTGAATACGCAGCATCTTTGAATTGCACTAAGTTTTATCAAAATCTTTCCAGGACGGGTGCATCAGCTATGAAGAATTTGTTGCAATGATGAAAACTGGAACAGATTGGCGGAAGGCATCTCGGCAATATTCAAGGGAGAGATTCAAGAGCTTGAGTATTAACTTGATGAAAGATGGTTCATTGCATCTCCATGATGCTCTCACCGGACAGTCTGTCGCGGTTTAATCGAAATGGTTTGCGAACTTCATTTTTATATCGTTCCTTTCATTTCAAATTTTGAAGGAAAAGGCACGTGTCAACTATAAGCTCTTCAGATGATCAAAGTGCACCTGTGGGCTTGTGCTAACTTGGAATCTTAAGCCTAAAGCACAAGCTTTGGAGAATCGTTGCCAGTTTTTTGTGTTCGACGAGCTCGATTTGGCGGGTTCTGGCTGCTACAGAGTGGAAGGTTGGGGTTGGGTTTTAAGTTTCTCAGCATTTGTGAAGGCTAGTCAATGGATATGTAAAATCCTTGAGAGAAATCGTCATTTACCTGTATATCTGACCGACAATTGATGATTTATTGTTGCATTTAAGCATTTCTGTAGATGACAGGAAACAGTAAGAGTTGTTTGTTCCAAAATTTGAGTCGTGAGAGATTTTTAGCGTTGCAGTAGGGGCAGTCATGGTTTGCTGAATCTTGCGGAGTATGATGCTTTTGCTTCCCAAGATCACACTGATGTTTCTTTTCCTGGGATGGTATCCTAATTTACTTGGACAATGCTCAGTCCGGGCTGAGCAATTTAGTTTAATGATGCCAGTTTCAAAATGTGGTTCTATAAAACAAATGGTTCCTGAATTTTGGCTCATAATTATGTAATGTAGTCTCTGAATTTTAATTTTTTTTAATATGGTTCATGAATTTTAGCTTAATATTCAATGTAGTTTCTAGACTTTTGGCTGGATTTTTGGCACATATTCAACGTAGTCCATAAATTATATGAAAATATTCAATATGTTTTTTCCATTGATTAAAATCATGTATAATATTGAACATTCTTATATGGTATAGGGAGAAAATTGAACATGTACAAAAAGTTCATGGACTACATATTAAGCATTGAGCTAACGTTTATAAATCATATTAAATAAATTAAAAATTTAGAGATTACGTTATATATCTAGTTAATGTTAAGGTTTACGGATTATTTGGGTCACTTTTCCTTTCTTTCTCCTTGTCTAGACCTTATTGGGCTGTCAGGGCATGCGGACTTACCATATATCTTTTGCCCTTATAGTTGGTTGTCATTTTCTGACCGAGCCCGAAGATGGCGACTCATTAACACCCTGTTACTGTTTATTCTCGAAGATGTTGATGTATTGAGTAGAGAATCAGGATCATGACAATCACTAACCTCCATTCTCCACCGGACTAGCATTGGAGTTATTCAGAACGATTGCCGGTTCTCCAGGACATTGAATTTCAGTATCACGTACAAACACACGACCGGTAGAACATTTTGCAGCCGGGCTTCGAACTTAAAAAACTTTCTGCAGTCATGTCAAGGTAGTCAGCATCCTATGACCACGTCGTTTAATATATTTTTTTCGGTCGGATCGTGGTTTAATAGTTAGACGAAACGAAAAGAAAAGAACAAAGCTCCTGTTCGTCCAGAATGGCGTATGCCCATCGTGAAAAGTATATAATTTAGCTTTTCCAGCATCGAACTTGGACAACACAACAAAAGGGTTCTAACGGGTGGAGCGATGGAGCAGGAGGACCGTCGCAGCTGATGAGACCGACAAGGTTCACTACAGAGGATGGAAAGCCATGCCTTTTGTCAGAGGTATGTGGAGATTACTAGTGAGTTCTGTTATATCCATGCATTGCCCTGCGAAATTTCTGAAATGTTCGAGGTTGTAATCCGATACAAGCGCAGGGAACGAGACATCTGAGAAGCTCGGGCCGATCGGAACCTTGTCCCACCTAGCATCGCTGCTACTAATCCCATCAACATTTTCAATGGCACCACCAACTTCGTCATGTTGGTCGGAGCTTTCCTCCGTGACGCTTATCTCTTTTTTTTAAAAAATAACTTCAGGCGCTATAAGACGCTCGTGTTTTCCACCTTTCTTCAGTTCCGGTAACAATGCTAATTCTCTTTTTCACACATGCAAGCGTCACGGGGCTGGTTGTATCTTACGTTCCCAAACCCATGCGGGCTTGGGAAAAACTTCCATAGTCAGTCGACACACACACACACACACACACACACACACACACACACACACACACACACACCATACAAGGATCATATAATGAGAGAGACAACGCGTTGAGTGGAAGTATGAATTGTATTCTGAATAGGACGTGTTACAAACGAGGGGTCACCCCTTTATAAACACAAGAAGGGAGATCCATTGTCTCCCCAGACCTTGTCCTTTTCCTCTTAGCCTACGTTCCGGAGTAACACGAGATGCACAAGTTGAAGCGCAAACTAGCGAAGGATGAAAGCAAGATTGAAAAAAAAAAAAAAATCACACGTGACATAAGATATACGCGAAAAATCCAAAATGAAAAAAATACGAGGAAAAAGAGGTTTCACTATCTTCAATAACGAGTACCAGAGTACCATCAAAGATCTAAAGATCTAACAAGAAGAAGTGATGAACAAAAAAAAAAAAAAACTGAATGTGGAGACAAGCCTTATGATGTATTATACCGCATGTTCCTTTTATAGCCTCCTTTTGACAAATTCTAAAACAAAAGTGTATAGTCCAAAATAGCTTTTCACTAATTTGAAAGTCAAAATTCAACGGGGGCACGTGCCTTGTCTTGCATGATTGGACCATCATACTTTGTCACATGTTGTCTCTTGTGGGAATCTTCATCCCCTCATCATATGACATTCCACTGGATACTAGATAGGGTATAACCATTGTGGGGACTGTCCCTAGAACGATTCTGGAAGGTCTAGGAACATCAAGGGATGAGCCTAGTAGGCATGGCCATGGTTTCAGAGATTCCAGCCGGTTCCTATTCGGTTCGACAATTTGGAACCGATGGTTCAAAATCGCCAAACCGTCAGTTATTCCGAATTGATTTCGATTTTTTTTTTCAAGATTTTTGAGTTTAAAAATTAAATTGTGATGAATTTGTAACAAAATTATAATCAAATTATCAAATAATGAATTATAAAATTATGTAATAATGTATTATCAAATAAATACAAAGGAAAAAAGGGAGGGAAAGGGGGTTTGAACTTAATGATTTATCATTAAGTGCTTATATATTTTCTTGAGGATAAAAGAGTCAAAGCCCATATAGTTATCTTACTTTTGATAATCCCATACTTATTTCATCCTCAATCGTCAATACCCGTTCCTATACATGTGGTGGTGATATCTCCGCCATTATAGAATTCAACTTAATTTTTGTGATCTATTTCTTATTGTCTATATTGAGCCTTTGTCCAATTATTAACGCAAGCTTGACACTTCACCAATTCAGGAGTTAATCTTAAACATTGTTCATCCAAAATATTGCCGACACTAAATATTTGTTCTATCGCAACTATTGAACGAAGGGTTGCTAAAATTTATTTTGCAATCAAAGTAAGAAATGGGTATTGGATGAAATGTTTCTTCCACCAATTCAATATTGTAAAATTTCTACTGCCTTGAGATTCATCAAAGTTAAAAAAAAAAAAGTTAGATAGCTTTCTATTTTAGAATTAGCTCCTATTACTTACTTTTCCTTTTTTGCCTATACATCAAAAGTTGATACTTTCAGCTAATTTTATCTGTGTTCTTATATTATAAGTCACTAGATTGAGAAAATCCACATCTATTATCGCCTAGATTATATGCTCTCTAAAATTCATTATATAATTCTATTATTACATTTTTAAACCTTGTTTGTATGCTTCTAATATTTACTATATAATTTAAATGTAAACATTCATAATACGTATTCAAATAATCACTTAAACCATTTAATTTACAATGTGGATAAAAACAAAAGTAACTAAATAAATAATAGGAATTTTTCTATATTAATGTACCAATTTTGTTCACACTGTATTAATAGTATCACCTGATTTCTCATCATTTTCATTTCTTCAAAAACTCCAACAATATTAATACATTCTATTAAAAATAATTACGTAGTAGGATAATAAACACGGACAAAATATACCTTGCATCATTAAAAAATTTTAAAATATCTTTTTTTGTAATTATTTCATTCTTGTAAATATAAATTAATGTCAGATATATTATTTTAAATAAATACAAATAATAAATCTTTATATGCAAAAGATTCATAAAGTAACTCGCAAGTAGAATTCCAACAATTTGAAACATCTTTTGAAAATATATTTTTGTCTTTTTCCATTTGCTTTACAAAATTTTGACCATTCTTTCATTATTTAAGGACGTTTCCATAAATATTGAATTGCTATTTTCATAGGGTAGAGGAAAATTTGAAAAATTTTCAAACCATCTTGTACACATAAATGTAAAAACATGACAAGCATATCTAACGTAAAAAATTATCCCCCAAAAGTGGGTTCACAAATCTTTTCCAGTTCAATAATTGAAGTGGCATTTGCTGTGGTATTATCGAAATAAATTGAAAATTTTTTATTAAGAAAATAATATTCTTCTATAATTTACCTAATTAATCTATCAATATTATTTGCCATATACCTATCATAAAAAATTTTAAATGCAATAATTATTTTTTGAATATTCCAATTATCATCTGTCCAATGACATATTATACCCATATAAGAATTAGTTTGCCAATGATCACTCTAAATATCGCTATCTATATGTACACAACCTTTAAAATTCATAAAAAAAAGTTTGTAAATCTTTTTTTTTCTTTTTATAAATATTTTTAATTTCGCATTTAAGTGTATTTCTAGGAACACGTTTTACTTGTGGAGCACATGCATTTTGTATAAATTGATTAAAATCGATTTTTTTACCAGAACTAAATGATTATGTTCATTGGAAATAAATTTACCTAATTCTTCTTTATAAGTTTTCTCATAAAAAAGAAATAAAAGAGTTATTAGGATTGACATATATAGAAATTTGTTGTTGGTTGGTGTCAATTCCTACTTCAGTTGTCCACATGTATATCTGTATATTATACCACAATATTTACAAAATAATTCATACCTTTTTGGATTTTTTTCAAAATTTTCAACTTTCGTAAAATACTCTCATGTGTTGGATGCATCCTTTGTTGTTAACGTTTCTTTGGCACTGGTAGGAGGAGGAAAACTTTCTTGCATGTGGACTTGCTCCATATTAGGAAAAATATTGATTTATCATCTACATTAACTCCCAAATCTGTATAATAATAAGGATTATGACACTCGAATTCTCTCATTGTGCTCTTACCTTTGTTATTCGCTCTACTTCCCCTTCCCTTTTTTTAGATATATATATATATATATATATATATATATAAATGTATGGTATAATGCAAAAAAATATAATTATAGGGCATGAAAAAAAAATTAAAATAGAAAATTATTAAATGAGATAATAAATAAAAAAATAAGAAATTACAAAATCGAGAACGTAATTGAGATTTGAGAGTTAGAGAGAATTTGAGAGAATTGAGAGTTAGAGAGAATTAAGAGAATTTGTGTGAAAAGATGAAAGATGAAAGGGGTATTTATAAATTTTTTATCATAAAATTTTCAAATTTTAAATTTGGCCATTGGCTCCAATGGCTCTTTTAGAGCCATTGGTGTAGTGGCTCCGAACTGCCGGTTCCAAGCTGGTTCCACAAAATGTGGAACTAGAACCTTGTGGCCATGGGCTGGTTCCTGTTCTGAACCGCTGAACTGGTCAACAGCCCGATTTTGGATTTGATCGGGCCGGTTTTGGGCCCAAATCGGCCCGTGGCCATGTCTACATCTCTACCCCCGCCGTTGCCTCCACTGTTGCCTCCGAAGCCCATCAGTGGATCCAACAAGCTCGAGTTCAACCTTTCGCGCGCGCTTTGCTCCTCTCGCTCACCGGGATTATGGGAGATGAGAAGTGAAGAGCCGCAAAGAAGAAGCTTCTCCAATTTTTCTCTGCTTTTTCTTGACAACGTTCCTTCTTGTTTTCGCCCATCGTCCAAAAGAAGCCAACTCGTATCCCTGTTCCGAACCGCCATTTGAAAAGCTCCTCTACCCGTGGTAAGCTCCAACTGCTCCTGTTCGTTTATTACCACATGCTCTATTGAAGAGGGTTAAGTTTGCAACTATACAAGCTCATAACGGGGCGACAAAAGGGGAGGGTACTCAGGAAAAGAAAACTGAGTACTTGTATAAATGCAAATGAAACCAACTTCAATGTGGTAATCGAACAAGAGCATTCTGAACTTTCCACCGGCTGAAAAGCTCTTTGTTTTTTTTTTTTGGATCAAACCTGAGGAGCTTTTCAAGAGGCAGTTTCGAAACAGGGATTCGAGTTGACTTCTTTTGGACTGTGGGCGAAAGCAAGAAGGATTGACCTAAGAAAAAGCAGAGAAAAATTTGAAGAAGCTTGTTATTCGTGGCTCTTCACTTCTCATTTTCCAAAATCCCAGTGAGAAAGAGGAGCGAAGCGCGACGATTCGACTCTACCATCCCCTCCCCCAACTCTCATTATTAGTAGAGATGCTCCGAAAGCAATTAGTCTACTCCTAATCTAGGCATCCCGTGCATTTGCGCGACAACCGATATAAAAATAAGACAATCTCAATCATTATAAATGTAATATATTTTGATGTTAACATCAAAATTTATCGATCGAAATTGAATGTTTCATATGTTTCGCTTACTGAGAGGCGCTAAGAAGTTACTACTAGATTTTTGGGTAAAAACTTTGTTCTTAAAGAGAAAATATCGTATCCCTAGGTTTAGAATGTTCGATTTGATACATGTAAACAAAGTTGATAGGCTCTCGAAAATCTTCATTGTTAGGTGCTGTTTGGTTTGTGATTACTAGATAAAAGTCAAGTTATTTTAACATTCTTTTAGATTAATAAATGATGCTAAGGCCTTGAGTTATTTTTGTTTTAGGAAATTTTTAGTGTTATTTTATTTTATTTATTTTATTTTAGGAAATCTGAGATGTAAAAGCAGCAGAAAAATAAAAAAAAGAAAAGAAAAGAAAAGGGAGGAAGCTAGGGCGGTGGAGAGGTAAGAAAGAAAGGAATAAAAAAAAAAGGGACTCCACGAAGAAAAGGGGGGAGGCGGCGCAGAGAAGAGAAGAAAAAAGAAGAAGAGGAGCAAGCGGCGCAAAAGAAAGGCACGGAAAGTGCGCCGAACGAAGGAAAGGAGAAAGCTAATAATTGTGCCGATTTGTCTAAATTTCTTTCTCAATTTTTCATGCTTACATTGTTGAATATGAATTTTGCTGCTTGTTTCCTGGTCCGTCTGGGCTAAATTTCCTCATAGGATTGCAATGGAACCCAACTTGTAGTTGATCTGATCATTCTCTCTTGAATTAATGAGTTTTTAGTTCCTATTTATTTATTCTCATCCTGTGCATATTGCGTTTCGATTAACTGGCCACTAATTGAATTGTTTTAATAATCTACATGAACTCGGGAGAGGAATTTTAGGTTTAAATCAACGAGAGAATAGTTTAAGTTCAGTCTAGTAAGACGAATTGAGGGAAAGATTCGATTTTGTAGGTTGATTTGTGGGTAGGATAGGAATATACCTATTCACTTAGACAACCAAATTAGGGTTGGTACTTAATGAAATTACTTTAATTCGATTCTCATAGGAATATAGTGGATCGGTTGAAGTAGATATTTTTCTAAGTGATTCGGGAGAACCTTAGGAATTATCAAGAACTCTAGGTTAGTAAATTGGGATTTAAGCTAATTAGGGACAGGGAGATTAGATCAATTTAGCGAATTGTTGGGGGAAAATTGTAATCCTAGGTAATCACTACTGTCTTATTCTAGTTTCTATTGTTTTTTTTTGATAACCGAGGTGTCCGCGTGGCCGGCGAGCTTGTACTCAAACCAGCAGTGAAGCACGACTAGTTCTCGGGAGAACCCGCAGACCCCACAACCATGGGCCCCCGGTTAAGTCACCTAGCGCCGAGAAGTTTTGAACCCAGGACCTCTCGTGAAAGGAACTGAGCGCAAACCAACTGGGCCACCAGATGGTGGGTTAGTTTCTATTATTCAATTATATTATTTTCACAATTTTGATAACCTGATTTTTGATTACTTGACTTCAATTGAGTTGTGATAATTACGATCGATAGGAAAATTTTAGTGTTAGTCCTCATGGGAACGATCTTTATTCACTATTATATTACTTGCTACGATCCGTATACTTGCGGGGTAAAAATCGTACAACAATTTGCAAAAAATAAGTGATTCGGAAATATTATCCAAAAAATAATCATCTATATTACTTGCAATAATTACTCTTATCGACGGCAATTTATGCCTTGGCGATATAAATATTTTTTCGTTCATTCATTTTTATAAATGGTTCAGGCAGTAATTTTTTGAAAATAATTTCTAAATCATTTATTCACGAGATTATTGCTTATTAAAAAGTAGGCTTTTCTTTGATAAGTTTATTTGTCGGAATGTATTTTTGTGAGTGTCGCGACCTAAAATTCATTTTTTAGGTTAATGGATTACCAGATTAATTAATTAAATTAATTAACCTAACGCGAACCTTCCCAAGCCCTACCGAATCGCGACTTTGGTTTTTTGTTCAAATGGTTTTAAATTTTGGAGTCGCCACTAATCATTTTTGGTAGGTTGATTAGAAACCTAAATAAATTAGTGGAAGAACTAATTTATTTCAGCGAACCAGAGAAAATGAGTTCGGGGACTTGGTTACGCTAGATTACTCTAACGCCCTTTCGGTACCATTTCATGAAAACTCATTTGAGATAATTGGGAAAAATTTGGGGTCAAACAGACTAGAAGGGTAAAATGTCTATTTTTTTAAGGATCAGAAAGTGAAAATAGGTCAAACCAGTTGAATGTGCTCATTCCTTAATTTCCACTATTTTTGAGAATTTTTCGAAATTTTCTAAGACAATTTGCCCATGAGGGGCAAAATCGTCATTTTGAAAAGATTGGGGGTGGAAATTCACCAAAAATAGGATTGGTCAGTCAAAATGACCCGTTTCCTAATTTCTGAATTTTTCAGAATCTTTCAGAATTTTTTTGGAGACGATTTGCCCATAAGGGGCAAAATCGTCATTTTGGATATATTGAAAGGATCCGAAGGCCAATTTGTCACACGGCCAAAATCTGTCTTTGAGCAATTCAAGCTTGCTCGTAAAGGGAGTGGAGAAGATCATCGGGTTGCAACCGGATCTAATACAGTTGGAGACTGGGGAGGAGACAAAAGTAGAGAGTCCAGAAAGAGAAGGAACCCTCTCGGAGGTTGGTGCTTTAGCCTCAGTTCTCACCCTTTAACTTGGCATTGTCGATCGTTCTCACATGTTTTTAGGTGATCTAATGCAACAAATAAAGCGAAAATTGGTCCATTATTTCCAGATTTAGGCTCTTCAATTATGAGTCTAGTTTAGCATTAAGGACCTCCACGTATGACTCTAAAACCAGCCTCTTACGAGATTACCATTTGTAGTTTTAACCATCTATCAGCAGCAACATGGAATAAGCTTCACTAATTGAAAATAAAAACAATTCAGAGGACATTGAACGAGACCGAATATGCTAGTCTACGACTAATTAGATGAGAGTAACCTACCTATCTGACGTTGCAGTAAAACCAAAACTCTTTCTGGGCACATGTGCTAAAAGCGATAAGCCCCCCCCCCCCCCCCACCCCCCCACCCCATGTTTCTTCAGCTGTTGACAGATAGAGCTTCCCCAAATGGTATGGCAATTTTGATGACTCGAAACCAAGTGTCCTGCAAAGAAAGGGAGACCAATGGCAATAATGGTCTAAAATAGTACAAACTGAACGGGGCTGTCACTTAGCTTAATAGTGGGAATGGGAACTTCAACAGGAAACTGCCATAACTTGCTGGAGAAACAGGCTCCACCAGAACCTCCGTGGACCCGCTCCCAGGTTCGATGTGGAGGTCATCCTTTGAGTAGCTGACATAGCGGCCCAATGAAGTTCTTCTTCCAAAGAGTCACAGTAGAAGGCAATGGAGGCTTCATTTCGGCCGACTCTGAGCTTTGAGGTAATGTTGACCAGCTTTCTCACTTTTGCCGAGCCCATGACAAATTTTGCTTATCTTCACGTTCTCTTCAACATGTCCCCGGTGAGGGTGAGTGATGAACACGAGTTTCAAGTCGATGCGGTGCTCCCGAGCCGCTTTCAAGACCTTCTCGAGCTCCATGGGATCCGCGACCGCCGCTCCTCGGGTACTCACGTCGATGATTAGGTGAGCGAAGTTGTCGTTCAAGCAAGGTATGTGGTGGATCTTCGTGGCAACCCTCAGCTAGGAATCTGGTAAACGAAAGCATTGATAAGCTGCATGCCAACTCGGTGAAGTCCAAGATCGACATTTGACGCCGCTCTTTATTTTTTGTCTTGTCTGGCCAACAAAGTGGCAACCATATTGGTGGTAGCAATTGATGAGAGTATGAACACGTAACTCCGCGGAGCACCATCCCCGGACCAGCTTAAGTCGCTTAATAAACCAGTACAGAACCGACATAAGTACAAGCCTGAGGGGACCGAGTTTAATATACTATTATCTGGTTCAAATGATGTTCCTGTTATAGGTCCTCGCCTATGGAACCCTACTCACAATGGTCTCCGTCTCCATCTCCATCTCCATTTCAGTGTGGATATGGATGAAATCCTATTAACCATGGAAATCTCCAACATGTGAACTTCTCATGTTTGCTATACTAGGAACTGGGTACGAGCTCAATTCTTCTGAAAAATTTCAGCAACTTATATTTGCCGAATAGTTCACGTGGCCAAACCAACAATCCATAACAAATCGGTGATAGTTGAGAAATCACCTAAAGCTGCACGATCGATGGAGCTTCCCTGACCAATGACCGCAGTGTCGATGGGGCTCATCAATAGCCTGCGCATTCACGGACCCATCGTTGGACCCGAAAACTTCACAATTTCTACGATTTGATTCCACCAGCTCCAACAGAGTGTGTACACGCAAAATCTACGTCTATAGCTGTTATACCTGGCAGCATGCACAAGAGTCCTGAAGAATTAAGATGGCAATGCCATGCATCCAGAGGTACCACAATTTCTCTTCGCAGCTTCTGAATCTTTACACTTCCCTCAAACTAGGCAACGTGCAGCTGGAACTTTGTGTGTTGTTTCAGAGCTTCCATTTTGCTGAATAAAGAGAGCGCACTTCCTTTTCTTTCTTCTTTCGCCGGGGAATGAGCCATGCATCCCCTGTAGCTCTCGTTTTCCTCTGTGACCGCTGCATCCATGACGCCCATGATTCGGGAACTGTCGTCGCTGCTGGTGACTTCTGCCCAGTGGTCGCATATAGGGGAATCCTCACTCCAGTTGGGGTAACGAGAGTGAGGTAGATTGTTGATGAAGTCGAGTAGAGTTTGCTTATCATCAACTAGCTCAACATTTGCTCGCAATATAACTAGACCCAGATCAAAACAGAAGCCAAAATGCCCAGAACTTGCATCTTCGTTCTTCTCCTGAAGAGGAAGAAATTCAAAAACCCAAACTTGATGCCTGAAAATAAACGGTATCTACAACTTCTCCCTCTATTTTAACAGCTCGAATGCCTTCTGCATGTGTGCATGCTGAGCGTAGGCAATCATTACCGCATTCCACATGCTAAGATTCTTCGCGGGTATCTCGTTGAAAATCTGATTAACCTCTTCAATGGCCTTACATTTAGAATATAACGAGATTGGAGAACTGCCAACGAAGCTCGACGAATCAAAGTTGGTCTTGAAACGAAGACCACGAATCTGCTTTCCCGATTCAAGCCAAGGTAGAATTACTGCGAACATGAAGAGCACTTAAAATAAAATAAAATCATTAACGTCCAAATTCCCTAGCAGAGCTTCCTTAAACAAAACCAATACGTCTTCATCATCTCTATCAGCTCGTTGAACGTCTCAACCAGCTAGACCACTGTCTTCACACATTCAATTCACTAAAAGGGACTAGTGCAGATCTTAACGATTGCTCGTTGGGATTGGCTCGGTCGTAAGCCCGCTTCGGTTGACTAATGACGATATGCAGCGAGATTACATCGGGGGATCTCCAGATGGTAGCGTCGGACTCCCGTCGGCAAACAACGCAGCTACTCCAGATTCTTCTTACGACTTCTCCGATGGAGACGGTCGATGTTGGGGGTGATAGACAGATAACAAGAAATTGAACTCGCAATCCAAGCAACACGTGAGATGCCTATTGAGCTTCGGAAGGTGGCCAGGATCCTTAGATGGAAGACGCCACATCAAAGTTTCGAGAGCCGATCCGGTTATCATCGTCGCCTCTCCGTCCTCCATGGGTCCAAACGCGTTCATTTGTCGGAGCTCCACCTCCATGCTGTTGACGACGCCGGATCTGATCGAATCACAGCCTTGATTCCGTTGTTCCCAGCGTTAACGACTTCTTTGAGAAGTTCATGCGCGGCCTTCGAGAATTTGAGGCTGAGCGAAACCCCCTGCATGCCTAACCTAACTGCGACACCGTTGTCGATTGGTCGAAGGAGCTCCAGAGATTATATTGGACGCGGAGCATGAAGCCATGCATGGAGGAGATGTCCTAATGGACATGCCTGGAGGAGTAGCGGACGTGCTTCATGACGTGTTCTGGATGTGAGGATTTGTCTCCACGCTTCGATGAGGCTCGCTGTGAATAAAAAAACTTCGTATGGAGATTTCTTTTGCAGCTTCTCGAGATCTACTTTGCCGGTTTTTTTTTTTTTTAATATCAGCATCCCCACCGACGTTCGAAAAAGCTGCTTCATCCCCCTCCCCCTCACGACAATGGTCCTCCACTTTCTCTTTTTCATCATTCTGTTTTCCACCATTGACCATTTGCTTTTCAACTACTTTATCCGATAGACCATCCAATTCTTTGGCCACCTTGTCCAGCTTCTCGTCAAACCCTCCAGTCCACTTGTGTACCACTCCCACTTGTGATGACTCCTCGATCCAATGCAGAGAAACACCTAAATTTGACCATGCACGGCTGCGTTCCCTCGTGCGAGCAACTGTAGTTTTAAGGTACTCTTGCAATGCTTTGAATTGTCTAGTGCAAAGACTGAGGAGGCCAAGCTGGTGCCATAGGACAGCACCTGCTGGGAGTCTTGCCGTCTCAACTGAATCGGATTGAGACTGTTGCAAAAAGGGATGAACGGCCGGAGTAGCAGTTATTGTTAAGGATACTGGCACAAATCAAGGAATCACGATCAGATCAGATCACACAAGTACTAAAGTCAAGAAAGAATCTTCGCAATCAAGTGCTAAGATCAAGGGATACTAAAGTCAAGAAAGAATCTTCGCAATCAAGTGCTAAGATCAAGGGATTGTAAATTCATTTTGATTGATTCTAGCGATGTGTAATCTCTTGTATAAATACTTGTACTCAGCACATAGAAATTGTATCAGCAGTAAAAATCTTTGCTTAGAATTCTCTCGATTCTCAAAATCGTTTTATGGTATCAGAGCCTTTTTCGCTCAACCGAGCCTTCGATCCCACCATGTCAAGTTCAACCAATGACAACACCAATGCTTCCGCAACCGGCCTCATCGCCATTGGCAACACTAGCCTCATTACCATCGGCAATGCTGTCCAAATTTCCGTAAAGCTCACAGCCGGCAACTTTCCCTCTTGGCGAGCACAACTTCAAGCCATTTTAATTGGACATGATCTGCTCCGATTTGTTGACGGCACACACCCTTGTCCGCCACTTGATTCATCCGGATCAGCCAGTTCCGAACGCACATTGTGGATCCGCCAGGACCAACTGTTGTTATCTGCCATTTTCGGCTCAGTTTCTGAATCTATTTTGCCATTGATTGCATTCAGTGAAACCTCTCAGGAGGCACTAAAAAAGCTCACCAACCTTTATGCCAACAAATCCCGTTCTCGGGTAATGTTTCTCAAGGACCAGTTGTCCACGATCCGGCGTCAATCGAGGTCAGTTTCTGAATATCTTCAAGAATTAAAGGGTATTGCCGATGAACTCTCCATTATTGATACACCTCTTCAAGATGATGATATTGTTATTCATGCCTTACGTGGAATTGGACCTGAATTTAAAGAATTAGCGGCTGCAATTCGCGCCAGAGAAAATTCTATTTCATTTGAGGAATTACACGACAAACTTGTCGCTTATGAAACTTACCTTAAGCATGAAGAAAAAGCTGCAGAATTCATTCCTGTCACAGCTCAGTATACTGCCAAGTCACGCTCTAGTTCCTCCGCTACTCGTTGGAATGGTGCCCAAAATGGACGCAGTGCTTTTCATGGTGCTCGCAACAACAACTTTGGTAGCCAACAGTCCCGTAGAAATCTCACTCAGCGAGGCAGCCCATCTCAGCCTCATGACTCTCGGCCACTATGTCAATTTTGTGATAAATATGGCCACACGGCCAAGACTTGCTACCGTATCCGAGGTCGTCCAAACACTGAACCTGTTGTGCACCACACAACCGCCACACGCTCAGCCCCGCAATGGCTTGTTGATTCAGGAGCGTCTCACCACGTCACCAACGATTTAGCAAACCTATCTCTCCACTCGGAGTATGAAGGACCAGATGATATTATTATTGGTGACGGGACAGGTTTGAGTATTTCACATGTTGGGACGACAAAACTTGTGTCTCCTGAAAACACCTTTATTTTACCTAACACACTTTGCGCACCATCTCTTACTCAAAATTTAATTTCCGTCTCTAAATTTTGTGCCCAAAATAATACTTCTATTGAATTTTTTGCCACCTTCTTTTTGGTGAAGGATCTTCGAACGGGAGCGACGTTGTTGCGCGGCGAGCATAAGCACGGAGTTTATCGGATGCCACTCTCTCTACGGCCACACAAAGACCAACCTGTGGCGTTCATAGGAGAGAAAGCGGCTCATTGCGACTGGCATCGACGTTTGGGACATCCTTCTCTTTCCATTCAAAATTATGTGGTTAGGACATTTTCGTTACCCATAAGTCCTACGACCAAATCCATTTCCAAATCATATTGTGATTCGTGCCAATGCAATAAAAGTCATCGTTTGCCATTCAATGTTTCTACTCTCTCCAGTCAAGTTCCACTAGAACTCATATACACCGATGTTTGGGGTCCTGCTCCGGACACCTCGGTTGATGGTTTCAAATATTACGTTTCATTTGTCGACCATTTTACAAAATACATATGGCTTTATCCTATGCAAAAAAAATCTGATGTTTATGCCATTTTTAGCGGTTTCAAATCAATTGTCGAAAAACAATTTCAACGTCCTATTATCTCTATCTACTCTGATGGCGGAGGTGAGTATATCAAACTCAAAACTTTTTTTACTACACATGGTATTTCTCACTTCACCACTCCTCCTCACACCCCGCAACACAACGGTACCGCCGAACGACGACATCGCCATATTGTGGAAACGGGCTTAACTTTACTCCATAATGCATCTCTTCCAACCTCATTCTGGTCTTACGCCTTTCAAACTGCTGCATATCTCATCAATCGACTACCCACTCCAATCCTTCAGCATCAATCTCCATATCAAAAACTCTTCAATCAAAAGCCGAACTATCTCAAACTTCGAATTTTCGGATGCTTATGCTATCCGTGGCTCCGCCCATATGCCCAAAACAAGTTTGATAATCGTTCCCGTCCATGTATATTCCTTGGCTACTCGCTCTCTCAAAGCGCATACAAATGTTTCGAACCACAAACCAAACGCCTTTACATTTCTCGTCATGTTGTCTTCCACGAACACATTTTTCCATATATCAAAACAAACTCCACACCTCCAAACCCATTATCACCAACAAATCCCATATGGATCCAACTTCCAATCACTACCCAACAAGTGAGTTCAGCCTTGCCTTCCGTCCCAACGCCGATCTAGTCGCAAGCAAATGCAGCCGACCCGTTGCCTGCTTCCCCTGCAACAACTGTCTCTCAAGTTCGCAGAACCGACGCCATGAATGACCATCCTCTGCCTGAATCACAACCTCCGCCACCACTCAACCCACCTTTCTTATCCTCTGATCCACCACCACAACAGGCCTTACCACCATCTCCGCCAACCACAACACGCAGCCATCCAATGATTACACGATCCAAGAATAACATCTTCAAACCCAAACACCTTTATCATACCACTAAACATCCTCTACCCGACACCATCGAACCAACATGTGTTACTCAAGCCTTACGGGATGCCAAATGGCGACATGCCATGTCCGAGGAATTTAATGCGCTGCTACGCAATGGAACATGGGAACTCACTCCTAACAAAAATTCCAGTAATATTATTGGTTGCAGGTGGATCTTTCGGATTAAACGCCGACCTGACGGTAGTATTGAGCGCTATAAAGCGCGTCTCGTTGCCAAAGGCTTCCACCAACGGCCCGGGATTGACTACAAGGATACTTTTAGTCCCGTTGTCAAACCGACCACTGTTCGTGTTGTGCTTTCTATTGCATTGAATCAAGGATGGCCACTTCGACAACTTGATGTCAATAATGCGTTCTTACAAGGGGATCTCACGGATGAAGTATACATGACTCAACCGCCGGGATTTATTGATCCGACTCGACAGAACCATGTATGCAAGTTAAGGAAAGCTATTTACGGATTAAAACAGGCACCAAGGGCATGGTACACTGCATTGAGTAAATTCCTTCTCACTCATGGCTTTCGCAACTCCCGCTCTGATCCATCCTTGTTCATCTACACCATGGGTCCAATTACAACATTCTTCCTTGTCTATGTTGACGATCTCATCATCACAGGCAATGACGCCTCTTTCATCACCAAATTCATTGAAGCACTGTCTACGCATTTCTCTGTGAAAGATTTGGGAACACTTCATTACTTTCTTGGCATTGAAGTGATCCCAACCAAGACAGGTATACTTCTCTCTCAACATAAGTATATCCGTGAGATTCTCCAAAAACACAAAATGGATGAAGCTAAGGAGGTAGGCACTCCTTTGGCAGTGGGAATCAGCTTATCCGCCAATGATCCAGCCGAGGCAACCAATGCAAGCGAGTATCGAAGTCTTATTGGGGCCCTTCAATATCTCACTATCACAAGACCTGACATTGCATTCTCTGTCAATAAATTATCTCAGTTTATGCAACGTCCCACTATCACACATTGGGCTGCTGCTAAACGACTTCTCCGGTACTTAAAAGGAAGCATATTTCATGGGTTACATCTAACACGCTCCACAACATCTATTCTTCACGGGTTCTCTGATGCTGACTGGGCAGGAAATGTAGATGACCGATCATCCACCTCTGCATTTGTCATCTATCTTGGTCCTAATCCAGTGTCTTGGAGCGCACGGAAACAACGTACGATTGCACGGTCTTCGACTGAAGCTGAGTATCGCGCCGTTGCCACCGCCACAGCAGAACTACAATGGGTTCGACATTTGCTATCCGAACTTGGTATCCAACCGATCACGACTCCAACTTTGTATTGTGACAACATCGGTGCCACATATGTATGTGCAAATCCGGTATTTCACTCTCGAATGAAGCACATTGCCATAGATTACCATTTCGTTCGTGATCTAGTTGCAAGTGGAGCTCTCCGCGTCTCCCACATCTCAACCACAGATCAACTTGCAGATGCTCTCACCAAACCATTATCCAAACCTCGGTTAAGTTATTTGCGACCCAAGATTGGCGTCTTCGATGGAAGCGCCATCTTGCGGGAGCGTGTTAAGGATACTGGCACAAATCAAGGAATCACGATCAGATCAGATCACACAAGTACTAAAGTCAAGAAAGAATCTTCGCAATCAAGTGCTAAGATCAAGGGATACTAAAGTCAAGAAAGAATCTTCGCAATCAAGTGCTAAGATCAAGGGATTGTAAATTCATTTTGATTGATTCTAGCGATGTGTAATCTCTTGTATAAATACTTGTACTCAGCACATAGAAATTGTATCAGCAGTAAAAATCTTTGCTTAGAATTCTCTCGATTCTCAAAATCGTTTTAGTTATTGTCTACGTTGGCTGATGCATTCCACAGGCGCCATGACCGGCTTGTGCCGGTGAAAATGTAACGTGCGATCCCTGAGGAAAATTTGAACAAAGCGTTGACTTGCAAGCTACCCAAGTCCTGGCCTTTCACGGGAGGAATTCAAATTGCAGACCCTTCGTTCGGTTGAGCGGTTGAATAGGGATGACTTTCCTTCAACTGATTAGTCATGTGGTCTTCATTCGTAGTCAGTGTTCCAGAGGTCATAGTTGGACTGGGGTTATAACCTATGGGAGTAGAACCTTACGCTGCATGGGTAGACAATATTCCAATTGGAGCGGCGATGGATCCTGGTCCGAACGAAGGGAAAGAGTACTTGATCCCCTGTGCAGTAACAACTGGTGGTAGATGAAAATTCCCCACTCTCGGCCTATCGTCCGTAATTCCGATTTCATGATTTGTCTGATGTGGCTTCCTTTCGTTATCCGACAATGTTCTTCTTCTTTGAACGATGTGCCCAGAGCTTAAAGCACATCTCCCATGCCCACGGTTCAGAATTATACGGTTCCTGAAACAATGCTCTCGAATACCTCTTTACAGTGGAGTTCAATTCCTCTTGCGTCTTGCCAAGTCTTGCAGGGTCAACTCAAGTTTTGAGATTGCACCGACCTCATCCAGCTTCCTCTCTTCTCTTGATTGACTAAAAAATATCTCCCCATTATTTTTTCTTTCGGTGCCTCTCCTCCTTGTCCTTGTTGCCGAGTGTCCTCTCCATATTTTTATTACACCCTTGAGCCCCCCTTCCTGTGGCCATGATTATAGTCAAAGCTTCATGCTTGACCGAGAGTTTGAGGGTCAGCCTTGTCTATCCTTTTGCCAAAAAAATGTCTCGATCCTCCCGAAAGTTCTACCATTGATGCCTTAGAAAATCTTTTCCCGTTTTCTTCCCAAATTGTGTCGTGATCCCATGTTTTCTCAATTGCATTCTTCAAGCAGCATTCCAGTTACCACTCTCAGCACATCACCCACATCAACCGATGCAAATTCATAAGAGAGTACAGGAAAGCCGAGATTGATGCCTCGGTCAAATCTCGAGGAATTTTCCTGTAGAAGTTGATGGATTTGATGTTCCTCAACGAAAATCATGGCTCCGGCGTACGCCAACCGATTTATTGGGGATTGCGAGTGGGAGCACCAGATCTCAGGGACGAAGAAAATGCAGATGCTTATGAGACATTAGGTTCACGTGAAGCGGCCTCTTTCGCTAAACATGCCTCTTGGTTTGTAAGGCAGAGTTGGGCAATAATTTGCGCGAGGGAAAAGATTCAATCAAGTAGTGGCTGTGCGGCTATTCAATGGAAAATTTGGACTGTCAAAGAAAAATGTCACAACTCCACGAATGCAAACATTAAAAATCACAGAGACAAAACAAAATTTCTAGAATTTTCTTCAAATGATTTAAAAATGAAATTAGTAAAGAAACTCTCAATTCTAGACTGGATTTTTTTTTAGAATTTATTCGACCAAGATGAAGAGAGAATTGAAATAAAAATACTGACTATTTTTACATATTTTTGCGGCCTAAAATGCAATTTTTTTTTCAAATATCCTCCTAATTTTCGAAAAATATTAAAAAAATACAAAAAAATGGAGAATCATTTTTTGGCCAAAATTAGTTCCCTAGACTTGGCCAAGGTCCCCAAAGTTGATTTTTCAATTTTATGAATTTTTATGAATTTTCTATTAATTTTAAAAGAGAATAAATGATTAAAAATCAGGTGTCAATAATGAGCAATGCAAATTGCAAACTTGAACCAATGTAATGAAAATGTCGTGGTGCTCCCACAACGAAAGTCAACTAAGGCACCTCATTCCGAAAAGGAAAGCTGGGGGCATTTTCATCAACTCGTCGTGACCCCGCCTCTTAAGGTTTGTTTGATAACAATTTTGATTCTTTGATTTTGTTCCCCGTAACAAAAAAGCATTAGAAATATATTAGTAACGTAAATGATTCCAATTATGATTTATGTTCTCAGGAATAGTTTTGGAACAAAACAAAGAATAAAGTTGATTCTAAAAAAAATTATTTTTGAGAATCACAAAAAAAAGTCTCAATTCTTTTTAAAATATTAAGTCCACGTAGGCTACCACATAAGCTTCTGAACTTTAAAAAAATTAAATTAGATGTGAAAATTTACTAACAACTAATTTTTTTAAACTTTTTTTAAATTTTAAATTTTAAAATAAGCTTTAAAATTTAACAAAATTTCTTATTTTATTAAAAGGGAAAATTTTAAAAATAAATTAAATTAAATTAAAATTAAAATTAAAAATGGGGAATTAAAAATGTAAAAAAATTATAAATAATTATAAAAGATGAAATTTTTTTTAAAAAAATTCTCGTCACCTAATTGTACTCAGAAATAAAAATTTTATGCAGTTACCAAATATATTTTAATTTTTTAAAAATTATGTAGGGACGATAAAAAAAATGATTCTAATCGGAATTACTTTTTTAGATTAGAATAGTTACTTAGTAGGTCATTTGAAGCCATTTTACACGTGGACCGCGAAAAAGTCACATGTGAAGCCGAGGGGCCGCCAAACGCAACTAGTGCGTAGTGCGAAGTCAATTTGCACGGCTCTTGGATCGGTTTCGAACTGGAAGACACAGACAAACAGAGAGCAGAAGAAGAAGAAGAAGTAGTAGTGGTTCAGAGAAGGTGCGAGAAGGCTGCATGCTGGAGCGTCATTGTCAGGCTGGAGCTTATTTTTGGTGATATGTTCTAAAGATATTTTGATATATTTGAGATATTTTATTCGATATTTGTATATCTGTTTTCATCGTGCATATTCGATTCGATTTCCTAAAACGGGCATCTTATAAAGTTTATAAAAAAAAGGCCAAGGCCGACGTAATCTTGGTTAAAAAATTATTCTTTTGAGATTGTGAGGGGAAACGTATGGTAGCTGAAACGGAGGTTGTGTGTGAAGAGAGCGTGCCCGCAGTGGAAGTGCAGCGTTTCACGGCCGCGAGTGAAGAGCCGGTCGCGATCTCCTCGCCTCTCGAGTCGGAGGCCGTCTCCTCCGATATTCCCGCTTCTCAAGTGCTGAGTTATGTTTCAAAGAATGCTGATTCGACATGGCTATTGGTGTCGGTAAATCTGTTGTTTCGTATACTCAGGCTTAAGTTTGGTCTGTCAGATTTGATTTTCTGTGTATGCTCCTTGTTGTTATGTTCTCGGGGACAGTTAAATCTACTTTTCCAGTGCTTGAGGAGAACTAACATGGAGAATTGATATTTGCTGCTGCTTCTTGTTCATTCAAATTGCAAATCGGATGGAAGATGACCCTTTTGTTTCAACTTGGGAGCAAGGACAAAACTGAGAGAAAGTTTCTGAGGGCCGTGAAGAATTTAATCCTAGAACAACATCAAACCTTTTTTTTTTTTTAAAGCTCCCACAACCAAGAACGATTTTGGGTCTTATTCTTTATAGCTAGACAATCTTCTTAGTCAACCCGCCGTCGATTCTTCCTTGGCTCGAGTCTTCGTAATGTTGTGGAAGGGTTTTCATCTTGATTTCGTTTCATTTCAGGAAACCACATCGGTAGATAATGATTCCGATGCGTTTCTGGAGTCGATTGTTCCGCAGTTTGTGCCTAGTATTCGTTCCGGTAGCTTTGCAGATATTGGGCCCCGAAAATTTATGGAAGATGACCACATTCGCATAGATGATTTGTCCGCGCATTTAGGATCGCCTCACCGGTTTCCTAAGCCAAGTGCTTTTTATGGGGTAGTTTTCACATCGAACTCTTAATCTTTTTCAGGTTGCATCTCAGTTGATTTGTATTCGTTGACTGAAAGCGATGCACGTTGCACAGGTATTTGATGGTCATGGAGGAGCCGAAGCATCATCCTTCGTCAGAAAAAATGTTATCAGACTCTTGTTTGACGATGCCAAATTTCCTCAGTCATCTGAAGTTGACGACTCGTTCTTGGGTGAGGTCGAGAATTCTCTCCGAAAAGCTTTTCTTCTGGCGGACCGTGCTCTGGCGGATGATGCCAGCGTCACTACTTCTTCCGGCACTACAGCTCTCACTGCTTTGATAATTGGAAGGTAAATTTGGATTCGTCACTGTTCTCTTCTCCAGTAGGCCAGCCACCTTGCAAGTATTCTTCCGCAAATATGTTGAATGCTTTGATTCCCCTTGCTTTTCTCATTTTCATGGTTTCCGCTTCCTCTTGAAAAATCTCTTCAGGCTTCTCATGGTGGCCAACGCTGGTGACTGCCGTGCAGTTCTCTGCCGGGGAGGCGAGGCCATTGACATGTCTCAGGACCATAAGCCGATATGCCCTTCAGAACGAAGGCGAGTCGAAGAAGTGGGCGGTTTTGTCGAGGATGGATACCTGAATGGCGTCTTATCGGTCACTCGAGCTCTGGGCGACTGGGAAATGAAGTTCTCTCAGGGCTCTCCCTCGCCTCTGATCTCCGAGCCAGAGCTCCGGCAAGCTCTCCTAACGGAGGACGATGAATTCCTCATAGTAGGTTGCGACGGGATCTGGGACGTGATGTCCAATCAGCACGCCGTCAACGTGGTGCGTCGTGGGCTTCGCCGGCACGACAACCCAGAACAGTCAGCGAGGGATCTCGTGGAGGAGGCGCTGTGCCTCCACACGTCAGACAACCTCACGGTGATGGTCGTGTGCTTCAATCCGTTGCCTCAGCCGCTGCGAAGGTTGAGGTGCTGCAGCCTCTCAGCGGAGGCCCTTTGCAGTCTGAGGAACCTGTTGGATGGCAGCGGCGGCCATTGATGGTGCATCTAACTATTTCTTTTATGAAAGTTCCATTCGTCCCGGAGGGGAGCTTGGAATTGCAAAGTTTTGTTAGGTCTTACAACTTGAGTCCAGCTAAGTTTTTGGGTCATCTTGTCCAATGGATGAACCTTTTCAATGTTCTCATCAGAGTAACCTTAGAGGCTATCTTATCTGTGGGTGCTCATGCCATGCAATGCAATGCCTCTGCCTTCTCTGACTTCTCCGTGAGATTTGAATGCCTCTTTTTGTTCCAAGCCCCTGTTTCTGTATTCTAACTAGGAGACGGGACATGACATGTAGTATCTCCTGCATAAATCGCCGAAAAACATTTAACTTCAAATTACTGCCCTCAAGCACGGCGCCCGCGCCACGGGGAACCTGGGGATCGATCACCTGTACAGCCAGCATCACGATAGTGCTCAGCGGAGCGGAGCAGCACGCGTACATGGCGTCGAAGCACGTACTGTTGGGGCTGGTGAGGCTGGCGTGCAGCGAGCTCAAGGCGCACGGGATCTGGGCGAACTGCGTGGCACTGTACAGGGTGGCAATGCCACTGTCGTGCTTGGCGTACATGCTGAGCTGAGAGGTTCAATGTAGTTCATGAATTTTAGCTTAATGTTCGACGTGATTTCTGAATTTTTAATGCGTGTTGAGACCTCTGGTACAAAAGACGAGAAGGATATAATTGTCATTGAGCGAACAAAACAGAAATAAGGGAAAACAGCATAACAGACCTGGTAGTGACGAGGCGCCAAAGGGAATCTTTTTCTGTTACGTCTGTTCTCTAGTTTTTTGCGCCTTCTGTTATTTTCTTGTTGTTGGGCTCTCCTATAAATTGCATGAAGCTTACGAGAACCACAGGCTCTCAGATGAAGAAAAGCTGAATACACAAGCTACACATAATGCTCCATAGTATATTACTCCATCTTTTGTTCTTCGTACTCTTCATCCTTTACCTCTCAGTCTCTACATCACATCCTCATTCTTCAACATGGTATCAGAGCTAATCTCTGAGAGCCTCATCTATGCATTCTGACTTCATCCTCTGAATACCACAATGGCAGCACGACCATCGAAATATCCCTTCCCTGTTCATGTTCACATTTCCAATTTTGTTACAATCAAGTTTTCTGAAGATAACTTTCTTCTCTGGCAAGCTCAGCTCTGCAGATTTCTTCGCAGCCAAGATCTTTTCGGCTTCATCAGTGGAGACACTCCACCACCACCTAAAACATTACAAGGGAATGCTCAGGAACCTGGAGAAATCAACCCCGATTACACTGATTGGATGAAAACTGATCAGCTGGTGTCTTCATGGATTAGTGGTGCCGTGTCTGAGAATATCCTTGGACTTATCATCAGCTTGGAAACATCACATGAGGTATGGCAGACTCTACTGAATCGTTTCACACAAAAATCTGTGGCTAGAGAGTTTGAACTGAGGGGGAAACTTCAGGGATGCCAGAAACGAGGTAGACAACTCACTGAGTACCTTAGGGAGTACAAAATGATTTGCGATCAATTAAACGCAATAGGGAAACCAGTTGATGAAATAACCAAAGTCTTTGGAGTTCTGGAAGGTCTGAGTTCGGAGTATGAAAATTTTAAAACCACCATGTATTGCTTAAAACCTCAGCCTGACTATGATGAGGTAATTTCACAGCTAGAGAGGTTTGAAACAAGGTTACAAAACTACTTCTCGAGTTCGTTTAATCCTAACTTGGCTTACTATGGTGAAAGAAATATAGAAATGGAACCAAAAGGCTCTTTCGGCAGAGAACTGAATCAACCTGATCTAGCCTTTATGGGACAAAGAGGCAGTTTTAGAGGTGGTAGTTTCAGAGGAGGACGTAACTATAGTAGAGGTAGTTTTCTCTCTACTCGAGGTCGTGGCCATAATTTTCAGGGAAGGAGTCAAAATCATAGACCATTTGGTCTGCACCATGATTAGGAGGGTCATCACTTTAAAGCTCAAATCAACAACTACAGTACTGCTCCCGGTTTTCGACCTCATGCGGGTTCAACTCAAAGGCAGCAAGAGATCACTAACTATCCAAACTCAGCTACTTATAAGCCTATGCAGGTTGAGAAAGCAGCTGATGGAATTCGTGTAGCATGTCAAATCTGTAAACGACCAGGGCATGAAGCTCTCCACTGTTGGTATCGCTTCGACAACTCATACCAAGATGAAGCTGTTCCTCAAGCTCTCGCAGCTATGCACCTAGAGGACCCTACAGGCAACGAATGGTATCCTGACACAGGAGCCACAGCTCATATCACTGCCAATTCTGGTATACTTCATAACCTCTCAAAGTATATAGGTAATGATACAGTCATGATAGGAAATGGATCATGCCTTCCCATTACATACACTGGGAATGCGTTCTTACATTCTGGACTTGATGAGCTACCTCTAAATGATGTTCTGGTGGTTCCTGACATCAAGAAGAATCTCCTCTCAGTGTCTAAACTGACCAATGACTTTCCATGTGCCTTTGTGTTTGACAATCTTGGTGTTTATGTAAAGGACACTCGGACCAACATCACAGTGATGCTCGGAAGGAAGGTTGGGGGTCTTTACCGAGTGGATCAACAAGAAATTGAGGCTCTTCTTACACAGAGGCATAAGGGAGTTGAAGAAGCCATATGGCATCAACGGCTTGCCCATACTAGCTCTCAGACCTTGAAGCATCTTCAGAAACAACAGTTGATCAGCTGCAATAAGAAATCCCTACCTGCGTGTGCTAGCTGTCCACTTATCAAAAGTGCAGCATTACCCTTTAATCTTTCTAACTCTGCAACTAAAGTCCCTCTTGAAAGGATACATTGTGACATCTGGGGTCCATCACCAATAACTTCTTGTCAGGGTTTCAAGTTTTATGTTATCTTTGTGGATAGTTTTTCTCGATATAGCTGGCTTTATCCACTCAAGTTGAAGTCTGATTTTTATGAAGTTTTTCTTACTTTTCAGACCTATGTGGAAAACCAATTTGATCATAAAATCAAAGTGTTTCAATGTGATGGTGGAGGTGAATTTACTAGTACCCGGTTCCAGAATCATCTTGCAACATGTGGTATTAAACAGTATCTGTCATGCCCTTACACCCATGCACAGAATGGAATATCTGAAAGGAAACATCGTCATGTGGTTGAATTAGGTCTGACTATGCTTTACCATGCTAGAATCCCACTACAGTACTGGGTTGATTCTTTCTTAACTGCCAACTACATCATTAACCTGCTTCCGACTCCCAAGTTGCAGATGAACTCTCCTCACAGCAGACTGTTTAATCAAAAACCGAGCTATGATCATCTCAAGGTTTTTGGCTGTGCTTGCTATCCTTGTCTCAAACCCTATGCTCAACATAAGTTTGATCCTCGATCCCTCACATGTGTCTTCTTGGGATATAGTGCGCGTCATAAGGGGTATCGCTGCCTAGTCCCTACTACTGGAAGAATATATGTCAGCCGCAATGTGAAATTTGATGAATCCCTCTTCCCCTTCACCAAGAAACTATACAACAACTATCCTCACTACACCTCTCTGTATAGAAAATGGGTTGATGAGGTAAACTTCTTGGATTCTGACCAGCCGAGCTCTTCTCTATATCCTTCTATCTGTACTACAGATCTGATACAAGAAACTAGCACTCTGGAAGTTGGTCAAATTCATGTCCCTTATATTACTGAGGAGTTGTCTTCGTCCCCGTCACAACCCTCTTCTAATCCTGCGGCACCAGGACATTCTGATTTGGACACTGCAGCTCACAGCATTCCAGCTGATTATCAAGAACATCCAAGTTCTTCTTCCCATCTCCGCTGTACCACCTCTGACCACCCTATGCAGACTCGTCTAAAGTCTGGCATTATTAAACCCAATCCCAGGTATGCTTGTTTGACTACATATAATGTTCCCACTGAGCCCGAATCTCTTCAATCAGCTCTGTCTCATAAGGGCTGAACTCAGGCCATGCTTGAAGAAATGGATGCCTTGCACATAAATAACACTTGGACATTAGTTCCAAGAACAGCTCAGATGAATATCGTGGGGTGCAAATGGGTTTTTAAAACCAAATTGGCACCAAATGGTAGCCTCGACAGGTTGAAGGCCCGGCTGGTTGCTAAAGGCTTTCACCAGGAAGAAGGAGTAGATTTCCTTGAAACATTCAGCCCTGTGGTTAAACAAGCCACAATTCGCATAGTTCTGTCAGTAGCTATGGTGAAAAACTGGCCCATTCATCAGCTAGATGTTAAAAATGCGTTTCTACATGGTGAGCTCTCTGAGTCTGTATATATGGAACAACCTCCTGGCTTCATTGATCCTGCTTTTCCTCACCATGTATGCCTACTCAAGAAGTCTTTATATGGGCTGCGGCAGGCTCCACGAGCTTGGTTTGAGAAGATCAGCAACTTCCTCCTTGAGTCAGGCTTCTTTTGCAGCACCACCGACCCTTCTTTCTTCATATTTCACCAAGGTGTAGAAACTATTCTGTTACTCTTATATGTTGATGACATTATGCTCACTGGAAGCTCAACCCTACTACTGGCTGAATTCATTCAATCCCTTAGTAAATCCTTCCACATGAAAGATCTCGGGCCACTTCATTACTTCCTGGGACTAGAAGCTAAACGTAACCCTACTCATCTCTTCCTTTGCCAAACCAAATATGCCATTGATCTCCTTACTCGTGCACACATGCTTGAATGCAAACCTATAGCCACTCCTTTGCCCATCCGACCCCCCCCACACTACTGAAAACCATCTCTACCTCACTAATCCTCTTGAATACAGAAGCTTAGTTGGAGGACTTCAGTATCTCACCATTACTCGCCCAGATCTTACCTATGCCACTAATCTTCTGTGTCAGAAAATGCAGCACCCCACTGTTGCTGACTTCCATCTCTTGAAGCGTGTCCTTAGGTATGTAAAAGGTACTTTAGCCCTGGGTATCTTCCTCCATTCCCACAGTTCTATGCACCTCTATGGTTTTTCGGATGCTGATTGGGCTGGATGTCCTACTACCAGACGGTCTTCCTCTAGCTTCTGTACTTATCTGGGCTCCAACCTCATCTCATGGTCTGCCAAGAAACAATCCACTGTCTCTCGTTCATCCACTGAAGCTGAGTATCGGGCCCTTGCATCTGCTACAGCTGATCTCACTTGGATTGGCTTTGTCTTGCGTGACATTGGCATCCCCCTCCAATCTCCTACCATCATCTTCTGTGATAACCAATCTGCCATCTCTCTCACAGCTAACCCTGTATTACATGCTCGCACTAAACCCATCGAGATCGACTTCCACTTCGTTAGGGAAAAGGTGTCCTTGGGATCCCTACGTGTGCAGTATGTTCCCAGCTCACACCAGCTAGCTGACACCTTTACTAAAGCTCTGTCTCGACCTGATCACTCTATGCTCCGAACCAAACTGGGTCTGGGATGTCCACCCGTACCCAGTTTGCGGGGGGATGTTGAGACCTCTGGTACAAAAGAAGAGAAGGATATAATTGTCATTGAGCGAACAAAACAGAAAGAAGGGAAAACAGCATAACAGACCTGGTAGTGACGAGGCGCCAAAGGGAATCTTTTTCTGTTACGTCTGTTCTCTAGTTTTTTGCGCCTTCTGTTATTTTCTTGTTGTTGGGCTCTCCTATAAATTGCATGAAGCTTACAAGAACCACAGGCTCTCAGATGAAGAAAAGCTGAATACACAAGCTACACATAATGCTCCATAGTATATTACTCCATCTTTTGTTCTTTGTACTCTTCATCCTTTACCTCTCAGTCTCTACATCACATCCTCATTCTTCAACATGATAAATATAGTTTTGGAGAATCTCGCCAGCTTTTGTGCTCGACGAGTGGGTTCTTGCTGCTACGTAGTGGAAGGTCAGGTCGGGTTTTAAGTTTCTCATCGGTCATGGAGGCTGGTTAAGTCAATGGATATGTAAAATATTTTTTTATTTTAATTACTTTCTTTATTTATATTATAATTTTAATTATTTCTATTTTTAAATTATTTCTATTTTATTTTTCCAAATTGTTTTAATTTTTAATTAATTTCTTTAATTATATTTTATTTTTAAATGATTTGATTTTTTAATTATTTTTAATTATTTCAAATATTTTTTTATTTTTAAAAAAATATTATGTTATGTTAATTACTTTATTTAATTATATTATAATTTTAATTATTTCTATTTTTTAAATTATTTCTATTTTATTTTACCAAATTTTTTAAATTTTTAATTACTTTCTTTAATTATATTTTATTTTTAAATGATTTGATTTTTTTAATTATTTTTAATTATTTCAAATATTTTTTTATTTTTAGAAAAAAGTATTATGTTATTTTAATTATTTTCTTTAATTATATTATATTTTTAATTATTTCTATTTTTTAAATTTTTTCTATTTTATTTTTCCAATTTTTTTAAAATTTTTAATTACTTTCTTTAATTATATTTTATTTTTATTATTTCTATTTTTAATTATTTTATTTTATTTTTCCAAACTTTTTAATTTTTAATTACTTTCTTTAATTATATTTTGTTTTTATTTTTTTCAATTTTCAATTATTTTATTTTTTTTAATTTTTTAATTTCTTTATTTAATTATTTTTAATTTTAATTTTTTTATTTTTATTATTATTTAAATTATTTAAATTTTTTTAATTTTTATTTTATTTTAAAAATATTTTTATTTTTAAATTAATTAATTTAATTAATTTATTTTCATTATTTCTATTTTTAATTATTTTCATTTTATTTTATTTTTCGAAAAAACTATTTTTATTTTTAATTGTTTTATTTGTAATTACTTTCTTAAAAGAAAAAAGAAAATAAAAAGATTAAAAATAAAAATAAAAAACCTGTAGTTGCATTTCGGAAATGCTACTTCCCAAAGTACCTCAAGAGGTACTTTGGGCGAAAGGCGTTTGGAGAGCATTTGAGATGTAATTGCATCTCTCCAAAGTGAGTAAAAAAAAAATTGCCAAACACTATTTGCATTTGGCTAAGGGACTTTAGAGCCCCAAAGCTCATTTCAAATGCTGAACCAAACAGGCCCGCTGTCCTAATTTACTTGGACAATGATCAGTCCGAGCTGATCAATTTAATTTCCTGATACCAGCTTCAAAATGTGTGTGTGGGTGTTTTTTTTATGGGATAATAACATAAATGATTTTTAAACTTTGATCCAACGTGTATTATAATCCCTTAACTTTGAAGCTGTTTAATGTGATCCTTGAACTTTAGCTTATTGTTCAATATGGCCTCTGAATTTTTTTATACATATTCAATGCAGTCCCCGAACTATATGAAAATGTCAAATTTAGTCCTTCCATTGATATATGATCAGGGACAAAATTGAACATTTTTTTATAGTTCAATGATTAAGTCGAACATGCATCAGAAGCTCAAGGATTATATTGAACAAGTTAAATGTCCAGGAATCCTATTATAGGCTGGATCAAAGTTCATGTACTATTTGTGTCATTTTCTGTGTACACCTTGACTCGACATGGCATGCGGAGTTACCGATAAATCTCCGCCACTCATGGTTGGCAATCATTTTCTGACAAGTCCGAAGATGGGGACTCATTAACTCCTTGTTACCGTAGATTCTTGAAGATGTTGATGTAGCGAGTAGAGAATCAGGACCATGACGATCGCTACCCTCCAATTCTCCACCGGCCTAGCATTGAAGTTATTCAGAATGATTGCCCCATCTTTTCAGGATCTGAAATTTCAGTATTAAATACAGACATAAGACGGGTAGTCCGGACTTTGAAACTTCCTACAGTAATGTCAAGTTGGCCAGCATCCTAGGATCACGTGCTTTGATAGTTAGAACGAAACGAAAAGGACAGCATTCTTGCTCGTCTAGAGTGACGTATGCCAATCATGGGGGTTACATGATTTAAAGCTCTTCCAGCGTCCAACTTGGATATCCCAACAAAGTGGCTGTAATGGTTGAAACGATGGAGCAGGAGGTGAAGAGCGTTGCAGCTGATGAGACTGGTAAGATTCGCTACAGAGGATGGAAAGCCATGCCCTTTGTCATAGGTACGCGAGAATTCCTAGCGAGTTGTGTTATATCCATGCATTGCCCTGCGAAATTTCGGAATTATGAGGTTGTAATCCGATACGAGCGCAGGAAACGAGACATTTGAGAAGCTCGGGACGATCGGAACCTTGGCCAACCTGTTGGTCTATCTAACTACTGTCTTCAACATGAAGAGCATCGCTGCGACTAATCTCATCAACATTTTCCATGGCACCACCAACTTGGCCACCTTGCCCGGGGCTTTCCTCTGCGATGCTTACTTTGGGCGCTATAAGACGCTAGTGTTCGCCACCGTTTCCTCGGTTCTGGTAACAATGCTAATTCTCTTTTTCACACATGCTAGCATCTCCACGTCTATATGACTCGCTCTTCTTAGGTAACAAATACACATTAAGTTCGATTTCGAGCTACGTCAGTATTGTTGAACTCGTTTCAACAAATCTTTTACAATCTTCGAAACCGTGAACACTCCACGGGAAAAATTCCAAAAGAAAAATAATCAGAATCTGACGTACTTTTTACCTTATTTTTGAAGGGACTGCTTGCACTTGCCCTAACAGCTGCAATTCCAAAGTTGCATCCCCTCTCCTGTGGATCAGAGAAGAGCAGTACATGCCCCGGCCCTAATGCGTGGCAAATGGCTTTCCTTCTAAGCGGGTTTGGTCTGCTAGTGATTGGTGGGGCTGGTATTAGACCATGCAATCTGGCATTTGGCGCTGATCAGTTCGATCCCAATACAGAATCCGGAAGGATGGGAACCAACAGCTTCTTCAATTGGTACTATTTCACCTTCACTTTCGCCGTGATGATGTCGTTGACAGTCATCGTTTATGTGCAGTCCGATGTGAGTTGGGCTTGGGGGTTAGCCATTCCTGCATTTCTTATGTTCGTTTCACTACTACTCTTCTTCACGGGTTCAAGAATTTTCGTGAAAGTAAAACCAGACGGTAGCCCTTTGACGAGCTTGTTGCGGGTGATAGTGGCTTCGATCAAGAAGAGGAAGTTGAAGTTACATTCTCCATCTCAACCATGTCTCTCCCTTTTTCATTACATACCCTACAGCTCTATCAACTCCAAGCTCCCCCACACTAATCAGTTCAGGTATTCTTCCTGGATTTCCTGCCGATTTCCTTTAGCTACACTCTTCTACAATCTTTAGCGTTTACATGCGAGCTTGTAAAATATCCGACATCTACATGTTGATCACGGAGGCTTGAGAATTACTGTCTAGAAGCCGAACGAGGGGAGCATACTGTCTGAGATGATCCAATCGCTGTTCCAACGTTTAACAAGGACAAAAGAAGCCTAAAACTGGAACGAAGTATTGATCAGTTCATTTGGTCGCTGCATAGACACTTTGATCGGATCGTCATTTTGTTTAAACTAGGACAGTGGATAACTTGCCGCTAAATCAATTGTCGTTTGAAGTTGGCATACAGTGCAGCTGATTCAATTATTGTCTGAATCTTTCTCTTCTGCGTATGAAACAGGGTTTAAATCGCACATTAAATTGTTCTTACATTAGTTTACATTCTGTCCTCACTTGGATGTTGTCTACTAGGATAGTCATATCAACAATGACTTGTTAATTTTTGTCAGCTAGTTTTTGGACATCTTACCTAACAGAATCAGAGAAAGACAACCTCATTCGAGAAATCAGAGAACGACAACCTCATTCGAGAAATCAGAGAACGAGAACCTTGTCGGGGCCTTGAAAATTTGCCATGTCCGACAAGCCCGCCCGCTCATTATTCCAACACGGTCTTTGACCAGTGGGCAGCGAATATGCAAACAAACAGAGGTTAACATCCGATTAATTATTGATTAGCTCTCGGCGCATAGTATCTCAGTGGGCCCTTGTTTGATAGGTTGACGTAGCGCCAAAACATATAATTGATGATGTATATCGTTCATTCAGTAGGAAAATTTTGCAACTTGACAAAGTTGCAAACCCGAGTTTGCCCCGCCTTGACTTAAGCCCGACCACAAGAGCAGCTCGGCTCACTCAGGATGATTCACTTTAGTGGAGAGTGGAGGCAAATGGATAACTAGAATGGAGCACTGTTAAGGTCAAACCTAGTGGACTGTGTTTCAGGCCATAAAACTTGAGCATCCAAATGGTGATAATTGAAGAAGATAGAACCTCTCAAAGTTAAAGAGGATGTATGGTAGTTTGTGTTTCCCATATTACTCCAAAAATATACTTGGATTGGAATCTCACAAGATACACAAACGGCAGGTCAAGTTCTGAGCTTCTGATGTTTACTGACAAGGTGTGGTCTTTGACGTCTTATGTAGATTCCTCGATAAAGCCGCTATCATCACCACAGAAGACCAAATCAACCAAGACGGATCAGCAGCCAATCCATGGGTTCTCTGCAGCATTCAACAGGTGGAAGAGTTGAAGTGTGTGATGCGAATCATCCCCATTTGGGCCTCAGGCATGGTGTACAACATATCTTTAATCCAGCAGCAGACGTATGTCGTCTTCCAAGCACTTCAATCCGACCGGCAACTTGGAAACACAAGCTTCAAGATCCCGGCGGCGACCTACGCCGTTTTCACCATGATTGGCCTCACTCTCTGGATCCCCTTCTATGACAGAGTCCTAGTCCCATGGCTAAGGAAAATCACCGGCAAAGAAGGTGGTATCACTGTACTTCAGAAGATGGGCATTGGCATGGTACTAGGCATCCTCACTATGGTTGTGTCGGGCATTGTTGAAGGAAACAGGAGAAGTTTGGCCCTTGCAAAGCCTGCTGGATTCGACCCAAGAAGAGGTGCAGTCTCCTCTATGACGGGGCTGTGGTTGGTGCCTCAGCTGACGCTTGTGGGCATATCGGAAGCATTCACAATTATTGCTCTTGTGGAATTTTACTACAAGCAGTTCCCAGAGAACATGAGAAGCATCGGCGGGTCCTTCACCTTCCTGGGCTTCGCAGGGTCGAGCTACCTGAGCAGTTTACTCATATCCGTTGTTCACCAAACCACGGGTGGAGGAGACGGGAATGGGGGATGGCTGGCTCAAGATCTGAACAGGGCGAAGTTGGATTATTTCTATTACTTGGTTGCTGCGCTGGAGGGCTTGAATTTAGGTTACTTCATCATGTGCGCTAGGTGGTACAAGTACAAAGGCAGTGAAGACAGTGATCTTGCAGTTGGCAACGAAGAAGTTAACTCAGAAAAAGTTGCTGTGTGATCAATGTGAAGGATACTACATATCTATAACGAATGACTTTCTAGTATTGTATCAAACAATAAGAAATGTAATGAATACCGGTCGGCAGGATGATTAAAGTTGATGAAAGTCAGATGATAGTTGGGAAGTACATGAAAGTTCCTGTCTTCTTTGCAGCCTCCACCATAAACCTTTGCATGAAACATGGAAAACACATTTTGATTGCTTTTTTTTTTTATAATCGAGGTGTCCGTGCGGCCGGCGAGCTTGTGCTCAAACCAGCGGTGAAGCACGACTAGTCCTCGAGAGAACCCGCAGACCCCACAATCACAGGCCCCCGGTTAAGTCACCTAGTTTCGAGAAGTTTTGATTGTTGTGTGCTAGGTAAAATGAATAAATTTTGAGGACAATGTCTGTTTTATTGGGATATTGTTGTTTGGAAAGGGAAAAGATTTAACCTGAAAGATATCTTTGTTTCAAAGCTAAGTCTAAGAATAAAGCTTCACAAGATACAATGCACACTTGCACCCTTATGGAAGGACTTTTTCCTTTCTTTTAAATCTCTTTTAGAGATTTAGTAATTTCATATAAGTGTTGGCAAATTTCATATGTAGCTAAGTAATGTAACCAAAATTTGGTAAAATAAGAGTTGATAACATAAGATTAAGAGAAATAACTTTGCTAACCGATTAAAATAAGAGTTGATAACCTAAAATTAATTGCTCACTTTGTTGGGAAAAAAAATGGAAAGTGTTCTAAATAAAGTTGGTGATTTCCCAGAAAAAAAATGCAAACTATAAGAAAAGTTGGCATAGCTAAAATAACGAGAAAACATTGGCAAGAAACTCAAATAAAAGTTGGTAACTCTATACTGTGTGATAATTTAAGGATACAGAAGTTGGTGATGTGCACCAATTAGGTTAGTAATCTCCAAAAACAGTTGGGTAAATTTTGATGATTTGCTAAACAAGTCAAATAGAATTTGAAAACTCAATCAAACAATTGGTAAAGTAACAAAAACAATTGAACATTAGCAAGTAACTCAAATGAGAATAAGCAACTCAAAACTAAATAGTAACTTAGTCTGACAAATGTTGATAAGTCACTCTAGTTGAAATCGGTAATTTCATTCCAACCATTAAAAAAAAAATTGTACATATTGAAGTTGGTAAACTAGAATTGATAATTCGCAAGCTATCAAAATAAGTTGGTAATTCCATAAAAGCACTCTTAAGTCACTACTCACTAACAATTCATCTGAAAAAAGTCACATGACAATTATTCTAGCAACAATTTTTTTTTTTGACACATACAAGACTGATTGAGATTTGCCAATGTGAAAAAACAATAAGGAAAGATAGAATTCTGCCATGATTTATAAACCTCAAGATTACGGACCCCTGAGTTGAGGCGATTAATGGCTCGACCCAAGCAAGACCGAACCACCTCGGATCGGGCCTACGGTATAGCCTAGGCCTCGCCATCCAGTACCAAACATATCAGAAACATGTTGACTACTACTAGGGAGGCCAGGCCCAGGCCCAATAGGGCTAGGCCCGGCCGGCTTTATAACTAACAGGCACTTGTCTAAGCCCGGCCCAAAGTTCCTTTGGGCCTTTCAGCGGTGGTCCTGTGAATGACCAGGCCCATGATCATGTGTAGTTCTGAGCCGGTCATGAGCTTTACGCATATATTGTTTGGTTTGAGTAGTTTTGTTTTGTTTTTTGTTTTTTTGGTTTGGGGGAAGGTGGGGGGATATGGATTATGTCTGTTTGGGGGTGGGGGCAAGAAGAGGTGCAAGCTAAAAGCAACATTTTAAAAATAATGAAGTAAATAAAGTTTTGGTTACTTGACATGCATATTATGATAGTGGTGTGCATGGTCTGGACCGGGTTAGTCTATGCAACTGAGGACTGGACCGATAGTCCCAATCTCCAAATTTTCGGACCGAGACCAGCTGTCCGGTCTAGTCCTGATGGGATCTTAACATTAACTACTTATAGAAATCTAACCCTTAGATCTAAATTAACAATCTTCAATCTCAATCATACAACCTAATAAAACATACACATAATTATCATACAACTATTATATGAGTACTTATAATCCTAAAATACTAAGATGCAAGAAGAGTGACGACGCCAACAAGTGAGAGGTAGAATTGCAAGCGGAGCGAGTGGAGAGGCGAAGGCAAGAGGGGCGAGCATCGAGCAGAGCTACATTGCAAAGGCAAGACGTGAGCATCAAGCCAGGCCCATGATCATGTGTAGTGTTGAGCCGATCATCCGCTTTACGCATATATTATTTGGGGTTTTTGTGTGTGTGTTTTCTTTTTTTGGGGGTGGGGGGGGGGTTCGGGTGGTCACGGCAAGAAGAGGTGTAAGCTAAAAGCAAAATTTTAAAAATATGAAGTAAATAAAGTTTTGGTTACTAGACATGAATATTATGATAGGGGTATGCATGGTCCAGGTCGGCCCGGTCTATGCAACTAGGGACTGGATTGGTAGTCCCAATCTCTAAATTTTCAGGATCGAGACTGGCGGTTCGGTCCATTCCCGATCCAGTCCTAGTGGGACCATTACTAATAACTATTTATAGAAATCTAATCCTTAAATATAAACTAACAACTTTCAATCTCAACCATCTAACCTAATAAAATATATACATAATCATCGTATAACTGTCACAGGAATACTTATAATCATGAAACATTGAGACACGAGAAGAGCGACAACGCCAACAAGCGAGAGGCGAGACCTTAAGAGTAGCGAGCAAAAAGGCGAAGGTGAGAGGGGCAAGCGCCGAGTAGAGCTACGTTGCGAAGGCAAAACACGAGTATCAAACGAGAGAAGAAGAGTGAGTGTCGAGCAGAAAATGAAAAATTAGGTTAATTAGCCCTTCAAAATTTTTATTTTTTTTATTTCTAATTATATATATATATATTCCGAGCAGTTCGATCTAGTTCCATTCACCATGGAACAAGGGATCGAACCGCCCAGTCACCGGTCCCATTTATTAGGATTGAGGACCGGATCAACCGGTCCAATTTGCTCAACCCCTATTATGGATTCTAAAATGTAAATTTCCACAAGATATGGCAGCGAAATAACCACCAATGATTAGTAATCATGACGGGAGCTGTCGGTGGATTCATTACGAGCTGCCGATAGGCGACATCGGCAGTAGCGGAGGAAGGGGCGGCACAGTAAACGCCGCCTCCATAGCTGAGTTAAGGCTTTAAAGAGCCGAGTGAGTCGAAGGAAGTTCGCCCTTCGGGGAAAGTGCAGTGGAATAGGCAATTCTGAATTGGTCCGTGACGTTGAGAGCTGTGGCCCAACCCTGTTGGACCTTCAAGCAGCAAATTAGAAGTCTCTCTCTTCGTAAGCACGCTGAATTCCACATTTGGATGGCGTGTTCTTATTTTCTTAATTACATCAAAGCAGTGAACTTAGTCACTAAATCAGGCTATCTCGAACCTGATTCAGCAATGCTACCGTATCGCAGCTGGGCGGAAAGTATCTCGGTTTGTCTTTCGGCAGTTCTGGCTTTAGGCTTTGCTGTCGCGTTCCCACAGATGTCACAAAGTGAAAGCAAAAGGCCATCACCCACTTGATTAAAGCGAGATGGGACATCGCAGTTCACATCGATGTGTTTGGTTCATAGGGTAGGCGTCCAATCAAGAACTATTTAATGTATTTAAAAGTAGAAGTGAATCAATCAAAATATATGCTGAATTAAAGTGAAGCTTCCAAGTGGTCATGAACATTATTACGGATGGAAATTCTTCTTACCCTAGCACCCCGTCTCTTGCGTTTATCTCCATTTTCTTGTTATGTATGCTTGTTAATTTGCTATTTATGTCAGCCCAGTGGAAGGAAAGATCCAGTCAGATCTGAAGGCACCAAACGCCGCGAGAGACGTTAATTGCAGCTTCGAGCTCCATGAATCACGACGGCTTTTACATCACCCTTTCTCTTTGTGCTGGTTTTTTGCCCCCCCCTTGGTCATACATGCACTAACTATTTGTTTTAAATGAGGACATGGGCACAGTTTAATGAAATTCAACATGATCAACAGTAAAAGTTGCACTTCACGGTTAATTGTTTTGGGCACCTAGAAGATTTTGTCTATTCCTGTTTTTTTTTTCCTTTTTTGTCGATTTTAATTCGCGATTGCTAATCAACACATATTTCCCTTGTATGAGACACGTGTATTGGTATTTCAAAAGCTGTTCATCCATAGTCGGAAACTCTCATGTCGTGAGCAGATGCATGAAAAACGCAACTGCTCTTAATTGGCACAACGCGATTTCGTTAAAAAGCATCTTCAGTGCATGCATGCACGCACGCACGTACGGATAGATAGAACTCTTTTCAAGTAAAGTCTATTCTCATCTTTTTTGTCACGTCCATGCATGCCTTTTTTTTTTCCCCGCAGTCAGCGAGCTTTGGCGGGGGCGCATCACGTTTCGCAATCTCAGTCCCATTTCATGAATCTCAACGCTAGAAGTAGTGACCAATCCAGCTCACTTTCAGAGGAAAAAGCGGACACTTTTTTTGTATGATTTTGGAGAGATCCTGTATCTTACTTTAGCTGTGTCGATTGGGCTGAAGAAAGCAAGCCCCACTTAACCAAAGCAATATATAAAATTGTAAAAGCTAAGTTACAAAATAGGGTGAGGCAAGGGGTAAGGCATGAGTGGTGGTCCATGAATATCAAGAATCGGATTCCACTTTGCCAGAAAATGGCAAAACCAGACAGTCCACTCACCCCGACATGATAACGTTCAATTTTAATGCTTTCTTGGATGGTCCGGTCACTATCCGAAGGCTTCCAACTTCACCTCCCTTCTTCCCCCACTCGATTCTCCTCCTCCTTTGCTTTAATTGGCAGGCTAGGCTGTAGGAACCAAATAAAAAAAGGAAGGAGGAATTTTGCGGAAGCTTGGAGGATTTAATTTGGAGAGAATAACAAAAATGCAAATGAGAGAGCAATACTACAAAATACCTTTGCCAAGGTTTTACACAAATAAAATCAAGCTTTGCTCTAAGCTTGTTCTTACAAGAACTCTCTCTCTCTCTATTTCTTCTCCTCCTTGATATGAAACTTACAAGAAAAACCACACATATTTATAGCCAATTCTATACCTAATTTTTGTCAAACTTAAATGTCTTTATTTGACTACACTTAATTTTATCAAATTCAAGCACACCTAAGTTGTCCATTTTTGACAATCAATAGTCAAAAATTGAGGCTTAAGCACACCTAAGTTGTCCATTAATAGTCAAAAATTGAGGCTTCTTCTTTTTTTGACTTTCTTCCAAAATTTATTTTAATATTTTCAATAGCCTCCCTTAAAATTGATTTTGGAAGTTCATAACGCCAAGCATCGTCTTCAATCTTTCGAACAAATCAGCCTTCAATGGTTTTGTCAGGATATCTGCAATATGGTCTTCTGATCTGCAGAAATTAAGTTCAATTTCACCATCTTTGACTTGCTCACGAATATAGTGATACTTGATGTCGATGTGCTTGCTCCTGCCATGAAATACAGGATTCTTGGCTAATGCAATAGCCGACTTATTGTCACACATCAATTTAGTAGGACTTGCTTGTTCATGCATCAATTCACGCAGCATCCATCGAAGCCATATTGCCTGACAGGCCCCTGAAGCTAATGCCATGTATTCTGCTTCAGCTGTCGAGAGTGTAACAACCTGCTGTTTTTTCGAAGACCAAGAAATTACTCCTGATCCAAGAAAGAAAGCATACCCTGAAGTACTCTTTCGAGTCTCAGTATCACCTGCCCAATCACTATCTGTATACCCCAACAGATCAAAGTTGTCAGTATAAGAATATAAAATTCCATGATCACGAGTTCCACTGACATACCGCAAAATTCTTTTTGCCGCCTGTAAATGTGATTGGTATGGTTTCTCCATGAACCTGCTAATAATTCCCACTCCATAGGTAATATCTGGTCTTGTAGAAGCCAAATATCTTAAACTGCCAACAATGCTTTTGAAATAAGTGGGATTTACCAATTCACCGGTTCCTTCTTTCTTCAGCTCCAAACGTTCAATTACGGGAGTTCGAATTGGTTTGAGCGATTCCATTTTTAATCGCTTCAGAATATCATTAGCACATTTCTGCTGTGAAATAAATATGCCATTATCTGTCTGCTTCACTTCAAGCCCAAGAAAATAGGACATCAATCCTAAATCAGTCATCTCGAACTGGCTAGTCATAGCCTCCCTGAATTCTGAAAACATTTTTTCACAGCTGCCTGTAAATATCAAGTCATCAACATAAAGGCACACAATTATTATGTCACCGTTAGTATTTGACTTGATATACAGTGTATGCTCATACGGGCACTTTTGAAAATCACGCTCTAACAGGTATGTGTCGATACGCGTGTACCAAGCACGAGGTGCCTGTTTTAGCCCATACAAAGCCTTCTTCAGTTTGTAAACTTGATTTTCATGCCATTTCTCATAACCCTGTGGTTGCTCCACGTAGACTTCCTCTTCAAGAACACCATTTAGGAATGCTGATTTCACATCCATTTGATGGATCTTCCAATGATTTTGAGCTGTAAGTGCTAAGATCATCCGGATGGTATCCATCCGAGCCACTGGTGCAAATACTTCAAAATAATCAATACCTGGCTTTTGCTTGTAGCCCTTTACAACCAGTCTGGCCTTGTAACGGTCCACCTGACCGTTGGGTTTGTACTTCGTCTTGTACACCCACTTGACACCAATGGGTTTCTTACCAGGTGGTAAAGAAGTTAGCACCCATGTGTCATTCTTCTCAATGGAGTGAATCTCTTCATCCATTGCATGAATCCACCTTTCATCTGCAGCTGCTTCATCATAGGTTACAGGATCACATTCAGCAAACAAACAAAAGTTTACCAATGTTTCATCAGTGATTCCGTTATTATCACTGCCATCGCCTCCTGTAACCACGTAATCCCTGAATTTTGCTGGCGTCTCCCTCAGTCGTTGTGAACGACGTAGTGGTGGTTCTGAAGCTGCTGTTGGTGAAGATGTACCACTAGTTGAAGATGATGGAGGCTCTTCTATTTCTTTCTCCAATGGTTCATCTTCGATGGTGATGCTTTTCTGGTCACCCTTTTGATTCCAGTCCCAAGCTTCATCTTCAAAAAACTGGACATCCCTGCTGATAATTACCTTTTCAGTGACTGGGTTATACAGCTTATAACCTTTAGTTGTGTCACTATAGCCAATGAAGATGCACTTCTCGCTTTTGTCATCCAACTTCTTTCTTCGTTCATCTGGTATATGGGGATATGCCATGCACCCAAATACTCGTAGAAACGAAACATCTGGCTTGTTGCCGCTCCAAGCCTCTTCTGGGGTTCTTCCAAGAACACTCCTTGTTGGACACCTGTTTAGTACAAATACAGCACAAGCAACCGCTTCTGCCCAAAAATTCTTAGGCAAATTTTTGGCTTTTAACATACTTCTTGCCATTTCAAAAATTGTCCTGTTCTTTCTTTCTGCTATACCATTTTGCTGAGGTGTATAGCTGGCAGTCAACTGACGTTTTACTCCATGAATTTTACAAAATTTGTCAAATTCATTTGAGGTAAATTCTCCTCCTCTATCCGATCTCAACGTCTTCAGATTAAAGCCACTATGTTTTTCAACATAGACTTTAAATTCTTTGAACTTGGCAAATGCTTCAGATTTTTCTCTCAAGAAATATACCCAAGTTTTTCTGGTAAAATCATCAACAAAAATCAGCATGTACCTTTTTTGTCCGACTGATTCAACCTCAATAGGGCCACATATATCTGTATGTACCAGCTCCAAAAGTTGCTTTGCTCTTCTGGCTTTCCCTACTGGAAATGATTCTCGATGTTGTTTTCCAACGAGACATCCTTCGCATGGACGATCTGGACATTCGATTAAAGGCATGCCGGTCACCATCCTTTTCTGAACCAGTAGTTTTAGTCCACGAAAATTTAGATGACCGTATCGAAGATGCCACAGCCAGTTGTTGTCTTTCATCATCACTTGAAAACTCAAGAGATTCTTCGTCTGAAGAGTCATGGGAAACATCCGGTTCTTCGTCATTTGCACCGTTGTGATCAACTTGTTGTTGACACCTCTGATGGTGCAAATTCCATTTTCAATGTGAACTTTGTGGCCTTTTTCGGAAAGTTGCCCAACACTTAGCAAATTCCAAAAAAGTCCTGGCACAAAGTAAACATCTGCAATAGCAACATTAGTACCATCTTTTGACTTGATATTAATGTTACCTTTACCCATCACGGGAATTTTTGATTTATTCCCAAAGTTGACTTCACCACGACTCGTCTCATCCAATTGCGAGAATAATTCCTTCCGGCCAGTCATATGATTGCTGCAACCAGTATCTAGATACCATATGTTGGTATCTACAGTGCTTGAGTCATCCTTCTTACATGCTAGCACCATGTATTCTTCAGCATCAGTGGTATGTGCGTGCTCCGCCTGCTCGTACGTCGCCTTTGCATGGCATTCGGATTTGTAATGTCCGAACTTGTTGCACTTAAAACACTTGACTTTTGATTTGTCACGTGTTTTAAATTTCCCGGTGAAATTGGAATTTCCACCTCTTCCTTGGCCTCCTCCGCGACCTCGACCTCCTTGATAGCTTCCTCGATTTGATGGAGCGATACGACTTTGCAAAGCTTGCTCGGGATATGAACTGACGGACTTCTGATTCATTCTTTGCTCATGCGAGCATAATGAACCCATCAACCGCTCCAACGTCATAGTTGATATATCTTGGCCTTCTTCGATTGCCGCAACAACGTAGTCAAATCTTTCAGTCAAAGACCTCAAGATTTTTTCTACGACTCGTACATCTTGGAGTGTTTCACTATTAACCCTCAATTGGTTAACGATGTTTTGTACACGATCAAAATACAAAGAGATAGATTCAGAATCATTCATGCGTAAAGACTCAAAATCACCTCGAAGTGTTTGAAGCCGAACTCTTCGAACACGATCGTCGCCCTTGTAGGATTTTTGCAAAATATCCCACGCTGCTTTGGCGGTCTCGGCATTCGATATTTTTTCAAATATCGTCTCCTCCACGGCTTGAAAGATCGCATATAATGCTTTCTGATCTTTTTTCCGGGATTCCACCAACGAATCCTTCTCCTCCTTTCTCATGGCATTGAATTCTTCGTTATTAGCTACTTCGATGTAGCCATTCTCCACCAGGTTCCACAAATCTTGCGATTTGAACAAAACCTTCATCTGGACGGACCAGTTGTTGAAATTCTTTCCGTTCAACTTTGGAAGTTGAAATTGAACGGAACTTGTGGACGCCATAACTTGGCTCTGATACCAAATGTAGGAACCAAATAAAAAAAGGAAGGAGGAATTTTGCGGAAGCTTGGAGGATTTAATTTGGAGAGAATAACAAAAATGCAAATGAGAGAGCAATACTACAAAATACCTTTGCCAAGGTTTTACACAAATAAAATCAAGCTTTGCTCTAAGCTTGTTCTTACAAGAACTCTCTCTCTCTCTATTTCTTCTCCTCCTTGATATGAAACTTACAAGAAAAACCACACATATTTATAGCCAATTCTATACCTAATTTTTGTCAAACTTAAATGTCTTTATTTGACTACACTTAATTTTATCAAATTCAAGCACACCTAAGTTGTCCATTTTTGACAATCAATAGTCAAAAATTGAGGCTTAAGCACACCTAAGTTGTCCATTAATAGTCAAAAATTGAGGCTTCTTCTTTTTTTGACTTTCTTCCAAAATTTATTTTAATATTTTCAATATAGGCTGTTATTGGTAGATGACAAGATTTCCAATTTCGTACGCAAGAGCGCGCATGGATTCGGTGCAGGTGAGCTCCTCTTGAATCAGACGCGCTTCCTAGGAAAGCCGCTCGACTAAATTGGGTCTGTGTCACTTGTCACGAGTGGCGCTTGCATCTCTTTTGGTGTCGTGTGCTTTTTTTGGGACATCTCCTCGCTCTTTAGGAAACTGGCCTAAAAGGTAGGGTTATCTTCCTGAATCACCACGCATCCTTGCCCGAACAAACTGGACTCATAGATGTTCATAGGAATGCCCTTCCAATTCTTCTCGTCATGCGGGTTTCCTCCATTTCGATTCTCCAAGTAACCGGATCATCTCGTACTTCGCAAATCAAAATAGCAAACGAGAGAACAGAACATGGAGAAGAGAAGAGATCCAAGTCGACACGCACCTGATCCGAAGTCCGTCGACGATCACCTCGACAGCGCGGGAGGTGGGGGCATAAGGCAGAGGGTGGCATGTGAAGTGGGTGGGGGGCAAAGCATTAAATTGAGTGTTGGAGAGGAAGGGTAAAAAAACACAAGAGGCCCATTGCCAATGTTCACATGCCTTCTGAAATCACTGAAAAATCACGTTTCCACATGAACTTGAATTGAATGGATGAGAAGGAACTTTATGGGTCGGCACAGAAACTAAGTGCTTTTTCCCCCCGACGGTTCACTATTGCGAACATGAAAAGCGCCCTAATAATTGATGCCTAACCTGTTGGGTCCGTATATCCTTATCCTCAATGCCACGTGGCTCTCCTACTTTACGATCACATTTTCTTTTTTACTAAAAAACGAAAAACCCCCTCTCTTTGTTTTCATTTTCCTATTGCCGGTCCAGCGTAGATTTTCGAAATAACGGCATAAATAATTCATGCAGTTTAATTTAGCGTGTTGAACTTTAAATTCGTATAATGCGATCCCCAAATTTCGATTGATTATGTAATATCGTCCCTAAAATTTTAATTTGTTCAATATAACCTATGAACTGCTTATAAATGTGTAATGTAATGTCTAAATTATATAAAAATGTTTTAAAAGTTTCGAGATCACATTGAATATTAGATCACAGTTCATGAATCATGTTGAACAAAATAAAAGTTGACGGCAACGTTGAACGCTAGATCCGAAGTTCAGAAACCATGAATCAAAAGTTCAGAAACGATATTGCATATTAAATCGAAATTCATGGGCCATTTGTCACAATTTTTCCTTAAATTTTTTTTTGGAGTAAGATGCTCGAGAAATCACTCTCTTGCGATAATGATGTTCTTCATGGGTTCATGCATCGTTAATAATCATAACCCGTATATAAAGGGCGGGGAATTACTTTCCGAGTGTCGGGAGGCAATGATACCCTCTCCTTTTTTTTTCTCCCCTCTCCCTCTATGGGATTGCACGAAACGACTTCGTTTTCTCGTCACGAGATGGAGAATCTTGGGCGGGGGTGCCCTTTCTCGATCATCCAATTCAAAAGAAATACGGACGGCGCGGTCAACGGTCGAAGATTAGGTTCTTCTTCGGGCCCCTCGATTTATGACCACGTGATCTCACGTCGTCCTCCCCTCTCGTCCGTTGAACGGCCGCTCGATGCAAAATGTGGACATCTTGGGAACTGAAGGGCAGCGACACAGTCCCCCGGAAAATCGAGCCACCGTCCTAGAAATGCCATATCCAACCACGTCCTGTCGGTCCTTTCTAGGCAAAATGTCGTACTTCATAAATACTTCGAAAAATTTCCAATGAGCGGCCGAGAGATTCGACCAAACATATATGATCATCGGCCCCTAACGGCCGGTGATACATCGGAATAATAAGGACTTGTGAGACAATCCACCGCTTTCGATCATCTCTTCCGTACGTCGCATGGAATGAGCGATTTCGCTTTTGAAATACCAAGCTAAGTATTTAGCCGACGGCTCACTCGAGAATTTAATTCGCATGCTAAAGAGCTCATCTTTAGCATCAGGCTGTTTCAATATAAAAAAGGAATAAATCTGCGGGGCGGTTAGGTTCACGCCATGCATAAGATTTTTCACGTCATCAAATGTGTAGATGGAGAAAAAAGAGGGTTGGCAGAGCACTTGTTTAGCCTTAACAAAAATGCACTTTGAAAGTTTAAAATTCAATCGCTAACGACGCCCTTCTTAAAAATGACCAAATTAAATTTTCACTCGTCATTCACGGCACGCATAAGCTAGCTAGCTAGCTAGCTAGCTAGGCTTGATCGAATGGACGAACGGATCCTCTATCGGCCCCAAAAATCCTTATTCGAAAACACCCCGCCCCCCAACTAAAAACCTATATTAACTTAAAGTTTATGTACACAATCGATCGACTTTGGCATGCCAAAAACAGGCGAACCGAGCTCAAAACGAAGCGTTTCGACCTTGACCAAACCTAATCGGGTCCACTGATCAGCCGCGGGCCCCCATGATCACCCTTCTCGGTAGTTAAGTTGGGGCCCTCGACCTGTAGACGTGCCTTGAAATTTCTCTGTCGTGAAAAGCTCTACACGGACCGTTCGTCCTTAGAAGGAGATGTGAAAACCCTAAAGCCCCACGTCCGTCCATCGCTCCGCACCCTCATCATCGATTTTGCGAAGGTCAAGATTCACGGCGATTGGCGATCCCACTTGGACGGAGCTGATCGCGGGGGGGGGGGGGGGGGGGGGGGGGGAGTTCCATGATGCGGATGCGCCGCATCACAGAATCCGCCGTGGGGAATGGGGGCAAAAGAGGCAAGAAAAAAAAAGAAGGTTTTTTGGGAGTACGGAAATAGTACGGGCGGGTACTTCCGTCGAAGCAGGGGGGGGACAAATCCCCCGTGACGCGATTACTTTGGTGTCTTTTTCTTCCGATAACGATAATCGCGGTTAAAAAAGTAAAAAAAAAAAAGAATTAATTTTGACTAATTGGTTTTTTTTTTCATTCTTTCGGGCGACTCAAAGCGGGCCCTCCCCACGTTCAATTAAGTCTTAAACTCCGTTCGTTCAGGGGAAAATGAGATATCTTTTTTTTAAAATATTTTTTTAGAAAGTCATTTTTCAGAAAATTAATAGTATTTTTCGGTGTTCGATTAAAATATGAAAATAATTTGAAGGATTTTTTTTTTGCTGTTCGGTATGAAAAATCTGGTTTGATTTTCATCTATGCACTCCTTTTATTAAATTTATATTTGGTTTTAAATTTTTATTTTTTTTTTCTCTTTTCTCTTCCTCTTCTTCAATTGGTCACTAGCCAAGGCGATGCCGATGATCGGCCGTAATCGAGCTTAAGCCTTGCCACAGACCAGCGATCTTGTACTCGCTGGCCCAAGGCCAGAGACTAGCCAAAGAACAAGGGAAAAGAAAATTTTAAAAAACGAAAAAATTAAAAGAGAAAAATTTAATTTAGAATTTTTAGGGAATAATAGAAAATAAAAAAAAATCAAAAAAGAAAAGGAACGTAAAAAGAGTTGAGTAAAGAAGGATGGCGGAAAATATTTTCCTCATTAAAATCATTTTTCTCATTTTTGAACGTGTTTTTTGTTTCATGAGTGAAAAATATTTTTCTTAACTTGCGTATTTTCCTTGAATTGAATGCCCATATATATAGAGAGAGAGAAACGAACAGGGCCTTAATTTGCGCGAGAAATCAATGCCTTGACTTGTTGCAAGCGTACCCAACAAAGCAATGAATTCACTTAATTGATAGCCTTTTGAGTCTCTTAGTCATCATGCATCTTTTTCTTTAGTTGTAATTCATTCTAACGTGTGGACGAGTCCAAATTCATCTAATTTTGGTTTCAAATATTTCTTGTTATTCATTGATGACTACTCTCAGTTCACCTGGGACTTTCTCATGGAAAATAAATTTGAAGTGCCTGCATATTTTCATCACTTTCGTTATTTTATCGAAAATTTGTGTAATACCAAAATAAAATTTTTACAAATTGATCGGGGGTTAATATATCAATAATTCATTCCAAACATGCTTAGTAAAAATAGTAGTATTCAACGGTTTTCTTGTCCAAACATCCCATCTCAAAATGATCCATCAGAACGCAAAATCAAAAACTTGATTGAAATTGGGACCTAAGTAATTAATTAGGGTTATATCAGGTCAAATACATGAGAAATTGGGACCGAACGAAAACGACGGAGACACGTGGACAACCACGTGTCAACATGTTGCCAAGAGAGGGGCATGTGTTACTCTAGTGGTGACACGTGTCAAGGCGGCATGACACGTGGCATCATGCGTCATTCATGGTGCACGTGTGTAATTGTTAGAACCGTCTGTTGATTCACTTGCTTACCCTAGATAAATCTTTGACGTTAGTTTATTTCATCATTCGTTCGTCAAAACAAAATCATATACTCTACTCGACACCCTCTGCCTCTCTCATTCGGCCGACCTTGCTTTGCCTAAACCGTGCCTCTCGCCACACCAAACCTAGACTGGCTTGAGGGTTGTGGGGCTGCCTAAGTTGAGTCGCCCATACATGCCAAGAAGGAAAGGCGATTCGAAGATCATTTGTTCATCATTTCTACTCCTATTTTCTTGAATAATTGAGGCAAGTAGATCTCTAGTCCTTATTATTAGCCTATTTGTGATTCATCATTGGGAGTGTTACGCATTGATTGATCTTAGTTGTGATGATCTTGGTTGTGATAACATCAATATGGTATGATTTCTGATACTTATGCCTCTGTGTACTTGGATCTGATGTTGGTGAACTTTTTCTCCAATCTTACGATTCTATAAGTGGTTTAGTCATTCGGCCTAGTGATCTCCTTGTTGGGTTTATACTCACTACCTAGTTGAAAACATTTTTTCAGCATATTAGTATGCCGGAACAACCAACACCTATATCGGAGTGTTTCTATGATGAACCCCTGATGGAGTTGGTGGATGATTCTGGAAATTGGTAACAGATTACCTTCTTTTGTAAATCCTTCCAGCTAAGCTGTGTGTCTTAAGGAGTAATGTAAATGGCTTAAATTAGGTGTTAATATAAAGTATTGAATCAATTTGTTGAATAATCTTACTGGTTGCATTGTGTGTTATCTGGTTAATTGAACTCCTGTTAAGGCTATACCCCTCTTTATGTGTGTCTGTCACTTGTGTTTGATGGTTTTGACATGCACTTGTTTTGTATGGCCACATTGGTTTGATTTTCAATTGGTCTTCTACATGCGCTATCTATATAATGAAAGAGTAAAATAAGAGAGTGTGGCTAGTAAGCCTTAAGGTATAGCGGATTGAGACGTCACATAATTGGCTTCTTGTCCTACATATTGTAAATGGAATTTTATAGTCAAGGAAAAATCCAATGAAATTACCACGCACTTCAAAGTGTGCCTCGTTGCACGAAGATTTAAGCATGATGCCAGATTTAACTATGACGAGACATTGATCATAATAATTAATCCTATTAAATTAAGGTATTCTCTCTGTTGCAATTTCATCAGAATGAGCCATACGTCAACTTGATGTTTAGACTTTAGAGTGCCTACTTGCACGATATCCTTTGTGAGGAAGTTTACAGGTGCTGATCCCCCAATTTCTCTCATCTTGAGTTCTCGAACAATGTGTGCCATATCTAAAAAGCCGTTTATGGTTTAAAATGAACTCCATGTGCATAGTTTCATTGCTTCAACGACTTTTTATTATAATGGGATTTCATCTCGAGTAGGATTGATCCTTTGTTATTTATATATATTTCTTCTCAGAAATGTTTGTATCTTCTACCGTATGTTAAGGATATCCTTGCCATCGGTGATACTCCTTTTTTTCCCCCGATATTTGATTATGCGACTCTCACAGGAATTTGCTATGTAGGATCTTGGACTACTTCATTATTTTTATAGCATTGTTAATGCTACGACGGTACGTTCTTACCTCAAACCAAGTATGTTGATGGCCTCTTGCACATGTTTGACCTTGATAAGGTCAAGTTTGTATTTCGTCCAAGAAAAGAAGGTCAAGCTTTTATCTAGTCCATTGGCCTCGAAGAATCCATTATCTGCTAACAGTGGTAAGCTTTTCTCTTCTCCGACGTTGTATTGAGAGCTGGTTAGCACTCTACGGTATGTGTCTATGTCTAGACTCGATATTAGTTTTGTTGTGAGCTCGATTAGTCATGCATCAACCCAGATTACCTTGTCTCCAAGCCGTCCAACTATATACCGATATTCAGCGAGCACATCACTGACAAATTAACTCATCGAGGGGTGTTCTCCTACTTCAATAATTATTTATGCAGATGCAAACTCAGTTGGGTGGTCCTATACTTGACGGTCCATGATGATTTTGTATTTTTCTAGGTGCCAATCTTGTTTCATGGAGTGCTAAGAAGTAACCGACCCTAGTCCGTTCTAGTACATAGGCTAAGTATTATGCCGTTGCTCAATACGTTGTTGAGGTTATTTGCATTTGTCATTTCTTCATGAGTGAAAGTCCCCTTTTTAATCCTCTCACCATTTATTGTGACAACATCTTTACCACCTATCTTGCTCTCAACCATGTGTTTCATGCTCGCACCGGTAGTTTCACCGCATTCTAGAGCGAGTTGCTTCTGGAAATTCTATGTGCCTATAACAAATCAGGTGGCAAAAACTCTTTATCAAGAAACTACCTAGTTAGTATGCGTTACGCGCTATTAAAATCTATGTTGTCAATTGTGTTACCTACTTCAAATTGATGGGCGATTTAATGCGTTTGTTCGCATTTAACTCAAGCAAAAGATAATTTTTCCCTTCTCATCAACACTTATAATATTATTCAAATTTTAGAGAGATCGCAAAACGATGTCAATACTTGAGCAGTAAGAAAATTTCGAGAATTTTGAATTAAAGAAGTTACGTGCATGAACCCGCAAAATACAAATTAAGTACAAAATACAAATGAAAAATCAATTCAGACAGGCTTTCGACAGATTTGATTTTTGTTTGAAAGTTATCTTCCACTTTTGTTTGAATAAAACGTCATATAATCTGGCCCAAAAATTGGAGCCCTTTTACTTTCCTGAAGGTCATTAAAGTAACTTTGGGAATCCGTTCACCAAGTCTTTTGGCTTTTGCCTCGGTGGCATCAAATCCTTTGTCATTCACGATTGTGATAAAAACAGGGATCTTCGCCCAAAAAAATTATCACGGTGGACCGACGCTCGAGGAGCTGCACGCGTGTCGGATTTTGACAACCATATTTTGACCACTCGTCAAATGAAATAAAATATATATCATATAATATAGTCTCTTTTGCATGATTCCACCCAACAAACTTTCCATGTAGCCACGTGGTGGCGCCCGATTTTCCGTGACCAGAATACTTCCAGTCCAATAATATTCTAAAGCAAAAGATCTTCTTTCTTTCTTAGGTTTTTAACGTGGATTAGGGGTGAACGGTTCCACGTTCACCTGAAACCTAGAACATATTCATTTATATAAGTTCCTCATTTTATGAAACCTGAAACCTACCATGCATATCTTGAAACCTAAAACCTATCTTGTCGCAGGTTCCAGGGTCGGTTCCAAGTTCCACCCAGGTTCCATATGTATTCTTAGTTGAACAATTACAGTGAATAATCACATTTAATGACCATCATCAATTGTCAAAATTCACTGACCACAACTCATATTTAGAGACGAAAAATATGAAATATTAACAAAGTAAAAGTCTTAATGATAAAATGATTTTGTATAACACACTCAGTATTGGATATTATGGAATGCTGCAGGATGACACAAAGACATATATCAAGAAAAAAATATAAAAACTTACTCCAGAGTCCAGGTTCCGATTTCAGGTTCCACCTATATAGAACCTGGAACTTACCCGTCAAAACAAGTTCCTTAATTTTTGGAACCAGAAACCTACCCTCCTTACCTTGGAACCTAGAACCGACTGGTTCCATCGGTTCGGTTATTCAGGTTTCAGGTTATACCCTGGAATCATGCTCACCCCTAACGTGGATCATGTGAAAAACTAAAAATAGAATAATAGAATCTTGGTTTTTAGGGCAATTATCAGCAGTACGTGAAGCCATCCATGGGGCCGTTCATGTTGGACGCCCGCCAAAATGAACATTTGGTTTTAGTTGAATTAGTAAACATTTCTATTTTTTGGTAAGAATTATTGTGAAGATTATTATCTTTACCATGTGCTTTGCGTTTATCAAGACTAACTGTTGTTCGGGTGATTTTGTAATTAAATGCTTTTTATTTGTGAATGCGCCATGTATTTCAATTACATTCGATGGTGCCGTCCGAGTAAATTATCCAAATAAAAGAAAGCAAAATAGGAGAGGTTTTTGGCAGCATATTACCGGGGATCATGTGTTTATCTATACACTTACACATATATGTTATATTCTTACAATTATCTTTGCTATTTCACTTCAATTTCATGTCACCTTCTCTTTGACTTCCCGTCATCAATCGGTCTTAAGGAATCTAAGTATAATATTTTGAAGGATTAGAGAAGTGCTGTTTCGATGGACACTTGTCAAGTGCCGCCCTGAAGCCATTTCAGAAGCACGTGCCAGAGAAAAAAGACAAAAAAAAGGCTAAGAACTAAGACAAAAAAAATGTTATTAAAAATGTTATATACAAACATAAATTTTAAGATTTTTTTTTATTTCCAGATTTGCACTTGTTAGGGAGTCAACCTGAAAAAAGACTGTCAACTATATAAATCGACTATACAAATAAAAATAATTAAAATTATAATTTTATGCATCGGTCACATAAAGAAAATGATATCCCACCAAAAAAAAAATAAAGAAAATGATAACTACTTGAATTTTGAAAAGCAAAAAAAAAATTGACTTAGGTTCTGTTTTTGCGGAAAATGAGGCATTTTTGAAAAATATTTTTGAGAAAATCATTTTCCATAAAAATGACGGTATTTTTGAATATTTGGCTGAAATCTAAAAAATATTTTCTACCATTCGATATGGAAAATCAAATTTTATTTTTCCTCCATTCGCTCCTTTTGACAAATTTTATTCTTATCTTTAATTTTATTTTCTTCCTATCTTTTTATTTTTTAAATTATAATTTTTTAAAATTTTTAAATATTTTATTTATCTTTTTATATATATATTTTCCCCAATTCTTCGGCCGATTGTCGACTATGACAACTGACCAAAGGAGAGCTCGAGCCTCGTCACAAGCCAGCAAGGTCAAGCTTGTCGGCCTTGGGCGAGGCTTGGCTTCACTCGAGGTCATCGACACCTGGCCTCGCCTTGCCTCGCTCACCTGTGGCCAGTTCTCAGCCTTGGTTGTGGCTAAGGACCAGCGGAAGAAAGAGGGAAAAAGATAAGAAAAATAACTTACCAAAAAACATAAAAGAAAATTAAAAAGGGAAGAGAAAAAAAAATAAAAATTTTGAATTTTCAAAAAAGAAAATAATTATAAATAAAAAAATGGAAAGAGTTGAAGAAGGAAAGATGAGGAAAATATTTTTCTATTCTCAAAAAGAAGAAATCATTTTTCCTACTCTCGAAGGTGTTGTTTCTATGAGAGGAAAATATTTTCCTTGACTTATTTATTTTGCGTAAATCAAATGTCAAATAATTCAAAAAATATTTTTTTGGAAGTTATTTTTTGCGAAACGAACGGAGCGTTAATATGGACAATTTTATGGTTTCCCGCTACTATAATCTAATTTATCGACTTAACTACATAATTTTTTTTCTTAAGAAAAATAATAGATTTCATGTACTTGATGTGTGAAAAAGTTTAAAAAAAGAATATTTTCTCAGAGCCTCTAAAACAATTCTTCCCCGGCAATGCACCGGGCATGTGCACTAGTAGTTTCGCCAACTCCAGACAAAAAATCAATCAAACATGAACCGACATGCAATTAACATGTCCCCCATTATCATGCATTAAACTAACATATAGATAAATATATAGCGTAATTTACTAGCGCTGATCTATAATCTCTTTTACCAATAATGTTTTTTTACTAATTATTTTACAAATCTACCGGCGGCACGGAAAACATGTCTCTACCTTTAGAATAGAGTGATACAATCGATCCAATTAATAATTCCATTCCGGGTGAAACTACAAATTACTTAAGGTAGGTAAACAAGCACTCCTTCCAAGTGTTGTTTTTTTTTTCTTTTTTGCTTGAGCCTGAGAGGGAAGTTTGGGTGCGTTTGGCAACGTTTCTATTCCTTAGCACAATTTCTGAGCAAAAATAATTTTTTTATTCTATTGTTAGAAACAGTTTCTGAACAAAAAAACGTATTTGATAACTGCATAAATTTCTATTCCTAAAATAGAAAAATAACAAAAATGTGTTTGATACAATCTTAAAAATTTCTAGATCCCACTTTCTTTTTATTTGATTATAAAAGTCCCAATGGAGGCAACACGGTGGTGGGAGGTGGTGGACTTGTGGTTGTAAAGATGAGCATTAAGTCACGCTGAAGTTGTGTGTTTTTTTTTAATGACATTGTGTCTTTTCTTTGTTCTCGAGAACAAAGAAGCTACTTTTTTTTTTACTTCTTATTTCTTTTCTAGGAACAAAAAAATTAATTTACATAACCAAATGGGTTTTCGTTCTTTTCCTGTTCTAGGGAACAAAAGAGCAGAAAAATAGAAAATCAGAAAGATTACCAAACATGCCTTGTCATGGACCTCATTTAAGTTTTGGCAATTCTAGTATCTGTTAAGATATCAATTAATAGATATTAACAAAAGAAGATTATTACCCTAACTTTACCAAAAAAAAAAACAAAAGAAGATTATTTATTCATGCGATTAATATAGTCATTGTTTCTAGTCAAAATGCCCGTTAATGCCCATTTGTTGCTTTGCAAGATGAGAAAGAAATCAGGCTTGAAATTTTGAAGGATGGAAATAAAACGGGGTTCTTTATTTCCTGTTCTTTTGATTAGCAAAAGCTCAATGATTCATCTATCATTCATCGAAATACCTAAAGGCACATTTGTTCTGAGAAAAATAAATAATTTAATTTTTTTAAATTAATTATTTATATCACTTAAAAGTGCATAAACTAAAAATATTTTAACCAACCATGAAAATATTTATTCACTTATTTTTGTCGATAATGAAATTTTTTTTACCAAAATATTATCTCAATCGATTATTTTTATAAAAAATATTTTTCAGATCATTTGTTTTTCGCGGACTGAATAGCTCCAAAGTATTGTTTATGAAGTAGCCCAAAAGTCAATCATTTGTAGCTGAATGAGAGGTTCAACGTGAGTCCAACATGATGCGTTAATTTATTTTATTTTTGATGCGATGAGTAGTCCCAAGTGTTGCTAGGTCAATGAAATGTAATTGAACAAATTTCTTAATCAGAAAAAATAAGGAGGCCAGCGGTTGTTCGTAAGCTGGCGACCAACGCGGATACTGTCGCCAGAGAGTTGTCAACAGGTGGTTCACTGTTCATTGAAATTGATTACATAATTACGTTTATCAAGCTAATTATTATTGTTAATTATATTATTATCATTATTATTAATTCTACATGGGATTAATTAGTCCGTATGACATGCTTGCATTGATTATGACTCCATTATTGTTCTTTGCTTTGTTGGACATTTACACGTGTGAGCGGTCGGTGATTTCAATGCTTCTTTAGCCCATTTTTATTGTCAGATGCGACATCTATTTCCATAAAATAATTTGAGGGGAGATTCATCATGTTTTCAGAATATTTGCTGAAAGATCTGCTTGCAATAATATTATGTATGAATAAGATCATATACTAGTCACGAATTCTATAAGTCGTGGTCCATTAACATCTTATTGGTTGATATAAGAACTATTTAATCTATTTTTTCCGTTGTCCAAAATCAATCTAATTAGCATCCTCCAGCTCAATTTAATAGGAAAATGACAGTTTGCTAAATTTGGGTTTAATGTCCAATGTCACCTTTAAACTCTTAATTTGTCAATTAGGTCTACACAATTATTTTGTTCTATGCAGACTAATACCAATTCAGCCTATTTCATGAAAAACGTGATTAATTAACTAACAAACAAAATTACTTGTTACAAATAACATCTTATTGTTGTATCGAAGCCATCGCTTTAAAGGATTCAATTAAATTCCCTATAGAAATAAAGTGACTTTTGTTCCAGATAGCTTACAGAGATCATTATTAAGAAGCTCCCAAATTGCTTTGAACCATTAGTGCATGCTCATTCTTGTCCTTAGACTATGAAAAAATGTTTAGTATCGCCTTTCTATTAATTCAAGTTAATGGAGCTTGCTAACGTGGCTTCTAATCCGTTATGTTTCAACGGTGGACAATAATAAAAAGTTACACGAGGATTATCAAAGTAAGTTATTCATCGCAAATCAAAATATAATATTCCACATCCTTTGTCAAATAAAGATGGACATGTCATCGTCTTGATTATTTTTCTTCCTTTTCTAACGCAAATGGTTAAAAAAGATGAACAAATTGATTTATTATTTTTAAAATCCAGCTCAGTACATTACAGGTTGCGTCATTAAGTAATGCAATTTTGTTGCCTGAGCAAACAAAATGACTACGTTGAACATTTTGCCAAACTGGACAAGTGTAGAGACGGCATTATACATTGGGCAAAAGTTCAGGGATCATTGGCGTAATTTTCCTGATTTTGTTAGATGTAATAGATAATAAATAAAGAATAAATTCGAGTGCAAGCAAATACAATGGGGTTGTGTGGGAGCATAGGTGCACAGCCGTCCCCTGGTTGTATTTGGCGGTTCCAATGGTTCGAGTCTTGAAACGTGGGTACTAAGATTCTCCATCAGGAGCTCTTGCGAAGATCTCCAAATATTAATCTCTCCGACCGGCGAGTCCAATGCGCTTTAACATCAAGCCAGCCATTCGTCATCAGTCAAGAATCATTCATGAACGTTGCAAGCTAACTCGATTCATAAATTATTAGGGTTTCATGTGAAATTCACGTGGTTATCGGGATGATTACACAAGATTGTTTGGTTTTTTTTCATGTAAGTTCATATTGTGTGCACCCACAAATCTGCCCCCACATTCTTGATAGTGTGGGTCGGAAGAGTCATAGAGGTGTGAAGTTTTCATAGCGATCGAAACTGAAGAACGGTAAAATGCGTGTGCGGTTAAAATCGTCTATGCTACATAATCACCATAGATTTGTGTGGAAATAGACTCATTTCATTAATCTTCACTTCGATGATGAAAATAATTTCCAAGGCATGAAGTTTTGCAGAGAAGAGAAACCTAGAAATCAGGGCTGAGCATAATGAACCTACCGAACCAAGAATTACCAGGGCCGAAACGAACCGGCCGGTTGGTGTGGTTTTCGAGTGCTTCGGTCAGGTTATGCAAAATTAGAACTAGTTATGGTTGTTGGAAAAACATATCGAATAAAAGGAACAATAATGTAGTCGAACTTTGAGGCGTGTAATCACTCTCTTTTAATATCAATTTGCCCCACAAAGTCGCTGTAGTTTTCTGGCAAATTCATTTCAGGATACAACAAAGTCACGGTGAGAATACTGGATAGCAATTTCAATATTTTTTCTAAAACTCTCTGCAAAATAATGAAAAGATGGCTGTTGTTGACACCAGATTTTTAATCATTTTTTCTATTGCTAAAGTAATAAAAAAATCCATAAAAATTCATAAAATTGAAAAATTAACTTTGGGGACCTTAGCCAAGCCTAGGGAACCAATTTTGACCAAAAAACGATTTTTCATATTTTCAGTATTTTTACGTATTTTTTATTTATTTATTTTCGAAAATTAATAGAAAATCCATAAAAATTCATAAAATTGAAAAATCAACTTTGGGAACATTAGCCAAGCCTAGGGAACCAATTTTGACCAAAAAAATAATTTTTCATATTTTCGATATTTTTCGGTATTTTTATTTTCGAAAATTCATAAAACAAAAAATAAAGAAAAAATGAGAAAATTGCAAAATCAACTTTGGAAGCCTTGGACAAGCCTAGGCAACCATTTTTGAACAAAAAATAAATTTTCATATTATATATATTTTTAATTTTTTTTTATAAAAAATACAAAAAATACTTGAAAATTTTGGAAAAATAACATTTGAGGCCAAAAAAATACACAAAGATAGTTAATATTTTTATTTTAAATCTATTTTCATATTGGCCATCGTAAATTCAGAAAAATCCAATTCGAGTCACGTGTTCCTTTACGAGTATAATCTCGAATCGGGCCTAAAAAAATTTAATTTGAGTCAACTTATTTTTAATTTTCACTTTTTATGAGTCGTGACATTGTCTTCTAATATTTTAAATTTTCATATTGGCCCAATTATACCCAGAATGACTTAATTTTGCAAAATGGCTTTAATTAAATTCTGCATTATTTTCAGCGGCAAGAAATGAGCTTAAATTTGACATGTGGTAAATTTTGGTGTGTCAAAAATTGTGAGGAGATTTGGACTTAAAGAAATATATTTTTTCAGGGACTGAATTGTAAATACTTAAAATTCAAGGACTATAGTGCAAATACCTAACTCTTGAAGGATTATTTTACAAATAACAAAAAGAAGAGTTAGTGGATAAATTAGAATAGAGAAGGGAAAATGGAGAAGAGGAGATGAAGAAGAGAAGTTGGAGAAGAATGGATGGAGAAAATAAGATAAGAATAGAGAAGGGAAGACGGAGATGAAGAAGAGTTAGTAGAGAAATTAGAATGGAAGATAAGAATAGAGAAGGGAAGATGGAGATGAAGAAGAGTTAGTGGAGAAATTAGAATGGGAGATAGAGATGGAGAAGGGAAGATGAAGATGAAGAAGAGTTAGTGGAGAGATTAGAATGTGAGATAGAGATGGAGAATGGAAGATGAAAATGAAGAAGAGTTAGTGGAGAAATTAGAATGGGAGATAGAGTTGGTGGAAAAATTAGAATGGGAGATAGATGAGTAGATTATAAAAGGAGGAAGAAGTGAGCTTGAGAGGAGGGATTTTTTTGGAGAGAAAATTTTGGATGTTTGAGAGAGTTTTGGGAGATTGAAGAAAAATTTGAGAGAAAGAAAATACCAAAAGAGAGAGAATTTTGAAGATGATGGGAGTTTAAAGCTAGGGGTTATCATCACAAATTCCTTCGTCGATCAATATAAATCAAGAGTTCATCCTCGTCAACGAGCAAGCAAATTCGAACTAAGTGTTTTTATTTATTCATTTATTTATGTTTTACTCGCAAATTAGCACAAATTGTATACACTTTCTCCATCTCCCATCTTTTCCCATATTTTATGTCAGGAGAAGGATATCTCTATGTCAACAGCAAAAATCTCGTAGAGATGCAAAAATCGGCCCAGACAAGCTCCTAAGTTGTCCACCGATTTCTCAACTGATCTGTGACTAAAAGTCCCTCTTAATTCAAAAAAAACTCTCTATATTGGGAACATAGAGAGCGAAAATCAATTATAGAAATCCCTCCCAAAAAAACGGGAGATAAGTACTCTTTCCACTCTTCTGGTTTTAGGTGCAGATTAGCACATATTTTGTATACTGACACTTCACTTTATTTTATGTCAGGAAGCCGTAGCTCTATATCAATGGTCAACCTTATGGAAGCACAAAATCGGCTTAGAGGAGTCCTCAAGCGCGCACAAATTTCAAATTGTTGAATCAATTCGTTGTATTTCATTTTAAAGAATTCATACCCCAGAATGGAGAGGACAAAGTACATCCGCAATTTAAATACCTGCACCATAAATCCCAAAGGGAAGAGCCAAGCCAATGCTTAGCCTTCCATTGGAGGTTTTTACTTACAGTAGTTAAATACCTGCAACTTAAATACCTGTACCTTAAATCCTAAAGGGAAGAGCCAAGCACATGCTTAGCCTCCCATTGGAGGTTTTTACTTACAGTAGTTAAATACCTGCAACTTAAATACCTGTACCTTAAATCCCAAAGGAAAGAGCCAAGCCAATGCTTAGCCTTCCATTGGAGGTTTTTACTTATAATAGTTAAATACCTGCAACTTAAATACCTGTACCTTAAATCCCAAAGGGAAGAGCCAAGCCAATGCTTAGCCTCCCATTAGAGGTTTTTACTTACAGTAGTTTAAATACTTGCAACTTAAATACCTGTACCTTAAATCCCAAAGGGAAGAGCCAAGTCAATGCTAAGCCTCCCATTGGAGGTGTTTATTCACTGTCATGTACTTCCTATAATTTAATTTTTGAATCATCAGATCCAAAAGATAAGTAGGTCGTAATACTGCACAGAAGTCGTTAACACATTCCCTCTTTCGGCTTCAGGGAATCTTTAACACTTAAAAAAAATATAACAAATAAAAATATATATCATCCATGCGTCCTATTTAAAAAGTGAAAACACAAAAGAGAATACCCTACTAGAGCCTTAGGAATAAACCAAGCTTGAGTTGCCGAATTAGGATATCCATGAAATTAAGGTACCGAAAGGGCATTAGTTTTAATTAACTAGTGTAACCAAGTCCCCGAACTCCTAATCTCTGGTTCGCAGGAATAAATTAGTTCTCCCGCTAATTTATTTAGGTTTCTAATCGACCTACCAAGAACAATTAGTGGCGACTTCAAATTTCAAAATCATTTAAACAAAAACCAAAGTTGCGATTCGGTAGGGCTTGGGAGGGTCCACGTTAGGTTAGTCAAATCTAATTAACCTAATAATCCGTTAACCCCTTTTAAAATTTAAAATTTTTTTAAAGGGTCGCGACAGCTTGGCGATTCCGCTGGGGATAGAGATTTTTAAATTTTCGAAAAAAGATACCAATTGGAATATTTAAATTTTTTAAAAATTTTAAAAGTCTTAGTGGACTTAGGCCAATGAAAATTTCATGGATATCTCGCTTCTGGCGATCTTGCTTGGGACTCATTCTATAGGTGTTATATGTTTTTGCAGGATGGGAGTTATAAGGGGCGGAGTGTTTGGCTAACCCATTTGTTTTGTAGGCTCGGTGTTGGGATTATGTTTAATTTCACACATTTTTAGAAGTGCTGTTTTGATATCAATTGTTGTGCATATCTTGCATATTCTGAGGATCACAATACCTGCACACACAAGCGTCTAAACCCAAGTCGCGAAATTTTTCCTAAGTAACCATAGATAGGGATCGAATATGCAAAGCTCTTGCGTCGATTGCGCTTGGGTTGACCATATTTTATCCCGCTTATTATCTGAATTGACAATTCTTCCCATTGTGATTTGATTGCGCGGAGGGTAAGGTTGTCAATTCAGATAGTGGGGGCCTTTTAGGTCCATACCTTGTCTCTCCTTCTTTTATTTTCTAGAGTCCACTCCTCACTTGAGTCATGCGCATGACTATGTGATTTGCATTTCTCCAAGGTAAAAGTAAGTTCTCTAATTTTATCTTGTATTTATTTTCGGCCGATCCATGCTAGGTGTAAGTCAGTTTTTGAGCTTGATATTATGACCATTCTTTTAAAAGAAAATAAAAATTAAATTTGTCCCTCATTTCTTTTAAAAAAAAAATTTCAAAAAATGATGTGAAAAAATCCATTCATGGGAATTTTATTAACCAATAAGGAATTTTTGTCATGTTTTTATTGCTTCAATAAAAATGAAATTTTCCTGAAAAAAATTTCCTCTGAAAATTTATTTTAATAAAAAGAAAAATTCCTTCAAAAAAAACTCTAGTAGATATCAAGTGATTTTATCACATTTTTCAAATTATAAAAACTTGCAAGAAAATTTTTCTCGAGAAATTCGCTCATGTTTTTCTAAGAAAATTTTCTCTAAATAAAATTAGACTAATTGACCAATAAGAGATTTTTGTCATGTTTTTCTTGCTTCAATAAAAATGAAATTTTCCTCACAAATTTTCCTCTGAAAATTTATTTCGATAAAAAGAAAAATTCATTCAAAAAAAACTTTGGTAAACATCAAGTGATTTTATCACATTCTTTCAAATTATAAAAACTTGCAACAAAAATTCTTTTCGAGAAATTCGCTCATGTTTTTCTAAGAAAATTTTCTCTAAATAAAATTAGACTAATATCTCGGGGGAATTTTGTTAACCAATAAAGGATTTCTGTCATGTCTTTCCTGCTTCAATAAAAATAAAATTTTCCTGACAAATTTACCTCTGAAAATTTATTTTGATAAAAAGGAAATTCCTTCAAAAGTTTTAGTAAACGTCAAGAGATTTTGTCACATTCCTTTAAAAAAATAATAATAAAAAAAAGAGTAATAAATCTGCAAAAAAAAATTCTGTATTAGAAATTAATCCATTTCTTCCTAAGGAAATTTTTTTTTGATTTCTCTATAAAATAGAAAAAATCAAATTGAACTAATATAAGAGTCATGGACCGACATTCCTTGTGTCGCATACTAATTATATCCTTTTCTTTTGCAGGGAGATCCTAGATACCCCAGACGGGTGTAAAAATTAAATTCAATAATATATCAAGAATCATCTTCAGAAATACCAAAAGACGAAAAACACCGAGGCTTCAACCGTTAATTCTGGGGGGGCAAACGAACACTGTCCATCTTTGACAGACAAAGTTGTGTCAATCCGTAAACTTGTATGGGCAGTGTATTCTGATATGATGGTGGATTTATATTGATTAAACACGGGGGCATATTTAATGTATTGCAGAGGATCCCGCGTCTTTTGAAAGACAATATGGATTATATAATCAGAAACCATGAAATAAGTACCTTAACCTGATTAAATCAACCAGAGACCGGTCTTAAAATTTCCTCGGATCCGAAACACGCGGAGGGTTTTAGAGGACCGAGGTTCTATTAATGAACGTGGCCCATAGGACACTCCCCCAATGCTACAGATGCCCGATACATACGAGTGGACGCCGAAAGCAACAAAACACGGTTGAAGTGGAGCACGCAACAAATAGCCGAATTTATTGGCACACTGATTGGGTGGTGGCAGCTTTATTAATTTACATGATTGAACGCGGGTCTCTAGGCGGCTGGTGGAAAGCCACACTGAATGCCTCTCTAATGTTCTTGATATCATCGTCTACCACAACCCGCAAGAGCATCATGAAGAAGATTAAGCCTCAATATCTTCAGCACCCTAAATCGTTCCCTAGGAGAAGAGATGATAGGAAAACAAAAGTATAGACATGCGAAACATTCCTTTTATTCCATACATCAACAAGTTTTACAATAGCTTACTGGGGAGGAAAGGTAAAGCCAAACTGGGCCCTGATAACCATTACGAAAGAGCTCAACTGACTCTCCAAACAGTTGATGCTTTGGGTGCACCGGGCGCTCTCGGGATTAAGCTTCGCGAGCCTAAAGAAGAGGCGATCGCGCTTCTCCTTAGCCTGGGCCATACTGGCCTCATAATGCTCGACAACAAACTCCAGGTCCGAAATTGCCGCCCTCTCGAAAGCAATGTCTACCGTAATGTCATCAAGTCTCTCCTGCAGCCAACCGCATTTGCACTTCATCACAATATTGCCCGGCTCCTGTTCGGAGTAAGTTCGGACCAAGGCCAGACGGTCCACCAAGTTTCCCCTCTCACGAACCAGCCACGAAAGCTGATCGTTGGTAAACTTGAGGGCCTTCTTGTGATTATCAGCCACAAATGTGACTGTTTCCAGACGCTCGTGCTGGTCTTGGTAACGAGCTTTCACGACGGCAGTCACAAGGACCGTCTCATAAGTGCGGTTATAGGTAGCCAGAAAATTGATGAAGAGGGTCGAGAAGTTCCGGTACTCCTTCCATAGTTGGGTACCCTCAACAGAAGCAGCGTCCACGGTCCTGAATAAACCGAGGATTTCAGCCTTAACGGTAGAGTTTTTGGCTATATGAGCGTAACCTCTACCAAGAAGATTGTAGAGTTTCTCCCACCCAGCCAGGACTTCGGCGGATAAGGTATGGTTAGGAGAATTGGCCATTTTTAAAAGCAGAATACGAAAGAAAGGGGGAGAGAGGTGAGGCAGATGAGCGGAATGCGAAGATGGTAATCTGCTTTGAAGTAAATATTGATTTCATAGTGACGGTATCAACCAGTCAAGATTTCTCTTATCTACCATTTTCTATTGACACCACCCTCGTTGGCTCGAATTCCCATCAGATGGCGACCTCGAGCCAAGCGAGTCCGAAATCTCCGCAGAAAGTTTGACGAGACACCGCCACTTTGAAAAAGAAGACGGAAAGATGAGCTGAGTGAAAGACACGGCAAACGTTAGCGAAAAGGAGATACGACTTGTCTTCATTGGAGGACCTGCCAGTAAATCGACGGTGGAGATCTTGACAGGGGCCCTCTATCACGAAAAGAAAGAAGAAGATAAACTGAGCGAGAAACAAGGATTTCGCCTTTGATCAAAAGCTGAATGTCAGATTTTCTCCCTCGAAAAATCTAATAGCGCTGCCCGTGAAGAGGGAAGTTGTTGCTATTGCCAGAGAGAGAACTTGTCCTCATTTGATAGTGAGAGTGAGAGTTTATCTGCAAGAACTCGCAGGAGAAAGATAGAGAGGAAGGAGTTCTCGTGGGAGAGGAATTCAAAACCTTCACCATCAAAGCATCGGCTTTCAAAGCCTGTTACGAGAAGCCATTGACGATCCCGTGATCCCTCAAGTCCAAGAAGACATCCTGAGGCGGTTTCGAGTCGGCAGTCCTAGATCCAGAAATATGTCGAGCATTAGGGAAACAGGCGCATGTTCAACCCTGGTCGAAGCTGATGAAGTTCCTTACCCTGAGGGTCTACTAGTCATGGCCATTGACGGTAATCCAGTCTCTCTGTCAATCCTTGTTACCGTATTGAGAAAATGCCGGTATAAGGTTTTAGCTCAAGCAAAAGCGACAGAGGCCTTAGAAGTATTAAGGAGGAGTAGTGACCAGTTTGATATCATCCTCACCGCCATGGTAGGGATTGACATGGATGTTTTCACTCTCTTGAAATTCATCAATTTTGAATTAAACATGCCAGTCGTCGTAATATTGGCAAGCGATGATCAGCAAGCCATAATGAAGGCTGTCTTACACGGGGCCCAAGACGTCGTAACGAAACCAGTTAGGGTTCAGATGCTTCAAAACATATGGCAGCACGTGGTGAGGAAGTAATTGCACGACCAAGAGAACAATCATCAAGCCTTCAATATTGTTCCAAGCAACTGGAAAAAGAAGATGAGTTGGTCTCCCGAGCTGTATCGTATGTTTGTTAAAGCAGTTCAGCAGCTAGGAATCGATTCGGTACGGCCGCAACATATACTGGAAATTATAAAGGTAGAGGGACTCACTAAAGGAAATGTTTCGAGTCATCTTCAGAAGTACAGAAAAAGGGTGAGAGAACACAATGCAGCTCAGAATCAAGAAAACCAAGGCGGGACTGATCCAAGCTTGAACGTCAAGTCTTCTCGCCACCATAAGTTCCGCAGGTTAGCATGGGGCGAGCCACTTCCCATTATCAACCAAGCCAGTAGCCGTGCCATCAATCCCCCAGGCGTTAATCAAAGTATCTCCCATAATCACCCTAATGCTCTTCAAGAGTATAGACCGCAGGGGCAGTGTATTCAGATTCCTTGGTTTGAGCACCAACCTGTGGCTAGAATTCATCCCATGATTAGCGCGCCTGCGCAGCCAGAGAATCAGACAAGAAGTTATCCTGAGCACTTCCACTTCTCTAATCCTCGAATGAAAGGAGTTTTTAGCAGCAGGACAGTTGGTGATCCCCACACTTTCTCGAGTAATGATGAAGGCTCCAGCACGAGAAGTCAAATTGCTCATGGCGAGGACAGAATGAGAAATCTACCACCAGCATTTGCCAACAACAATGCCCAATTCGAGTATCAGTTGCTGGAAGGTTCAAGAGATTACCCAGATGATGAGCTTACTGCCCTAGTCAACCAGTTTAGGGTTGATAGATGTCCCAAGCCGCGATCAGGAGCCAGTGAGTAGGGACTCTCAAACATCGGTCATCCACACCCAAACCAACACGAGACTAGCTGATTATCGAAGAGACACAGGAGAGGCAGAACTGACCTTGAATAAGTGCACCTTTCATTTCATGCTTAATTCCCCTGCGTATGATATTTCCAACTTTCTAGGTGTCTAGATTTAATTCAGGGGCAAGGGGGTAATTTATTTTTTATCCCGTCGAATGCGTGAATCCCTTTTTATGCTAGACTCAAGGCGGATCAATTTGTGGCAATGTCGCTGACTACCATAATGAGAAATGTTGAATGGCCTCACGTAGGGAAATTTCAAGTGAAAAGCCCAGGCGAGCTCGAAGACGGGTAACTGTGTGTCGTTCCAATTTACCCTCAATCTTTGCAAAATGCTAAATTGGATTTGTTCCATTCTCACCCAGGGGATTGCAAATTGCCTCAAGAGTGTCGCAAAATGAAATTATCTAATGGAATGCGATAGGACTCATTTGCCTTGAAGGTAACCTTCAAATTAAAGGAGCCCTCCGGTCCACGGACCCGATGGCATAGAAAATGATGATGGTCCAAGGCAACCCGAAAGAAAACAAGGCCCAACTAAGCAAAGCACTTATGTGGCAAGCTCAAAGTGAAGGGCAACTCGGGACATACAATTCAATCTAGCCCAAATGAAGGAACTTCCTCAATTCAAATTCAATGGAAGTACACACAAGGGTAAAACAGTATCGTTCCAATATGAAGAACATATACTGCCGCATTCTCTTTCATTTTTGCAGGGGAAGTCTCTACTGACCAGATTTTCCTGTCTACCATTCTCTATCAGTATCACCTCTGCTACTCGTCTCCAATCTCGAGCCAAGCAGATTCGACATCTTTAAAAAAAAAAGGGTTTGAGGGGACGCCACCACTTTGAAAAAGAGAGAAGAAAAAAATGAGCCGAATGGCAGACAAAGAAATTTTCGGCAGAAAAGAGGAGACGACTCGTCTTTATTGAGGGACTCGCCAGCAAAATCGACGGTGGAGATAACGATAGGGGCCCCCTATCACGAAAAGATGGAAGGAGACGAGCCGAGCAAGAGACACGATAAGAAAAGAGGATTGAGAAAGGCCGGACCCTCGGGAGAAGCAATATAGTTGCTAAATCCACGTTTAATTTTAAAAGAGATGCCATACTCGGAAGAGGATCTTAAGGCATAGGCAATCGCTCAGAAAAATTCAAAGAGAGTGAAAACACCGGAAGCGAGTAGCAAATCTTGAGAAATCATCAACCAAATCAAAGATGTCTCAACCCCATACTCCCGAGAGCTATCATTGCCTGCTGAATATGGGAGAGGAAGAGTTCAAAGCCATGTTTGGGATCGAGCCTATGGAGCCTGGCCCTTCCGCCGACGATGTCCAAGATCTCAGTAAAGATAAGGACAATAACGGTAAGGGTCAAAAGAAGCGTTACCGTCGCCATACTAAGGAGCATGTACAAAGGCTTGAGGATTTCTTCAGAACATGCCCTATGCCAGACGGCAAACAGAAAATGGAACTGAGTCAAGAGTTAGGACTTGAACCTTTGCAAATCAAGTTCTGGTTTCAAAATAGGCGAACCCGAATGAAGGCTCGTCATGAGCACAACGAAGCCGAGTTTCTAAGAGTTGAAAATGAAAACCTCCGAGCGGAAAACAAGATGTATAAAGAGACTTTTGACTCCGCCACCTACCCCAACTGCAATAGCCTCCTCCTCACCCTCGATGAAATGTATGATCTGAGGATCGAAAATGCACGTTTAAGAGGTGAGTTAGACCAGTTTATAACAGGATCGAGTTCTGTTGGAGCAGGGTACAAAAGGACCAATGATACTGGATCAGCATCAATACCTCCCGAGGAAGAAGGGACAGATCACCACCAAGCGGACATTGATGATGATCTTTTCGCCATAATCAACCAGTTTGATATCGGTAAAGCATCGGGACTGTGATGCACTTGTTCAGCCAGTGACCACCAGACCTTCAATATGGCCGATGCATACCTAATCCGGGATGAAGCCAGCTGATCATGGGAGAGCCTGTAGAGGAAGCAGAACTGATCCTGAATGAGTGAATGTGTTTTATTTCCTTGCGTGATGTGTTTTTCTGCTTTTGTGAATATGTAAAAGCAAGGAGTAATAATCCGACTTCCCCCTATTAAATGCTCGAATCTGCCACCTCACCAACCTCGCGACGAATTGATGGCAAGTAAAAATCTGCATAAACCTGAAGGGTAACTCCGTATCGTTTCAATTTACCCTCAGTTGCTCCAAGTTTTAAAATTAAGCCCCTCATATTTTCAGGAATTTGCAAAAAGACCCAAAAACGAAATTCCTTGGTTGGACTAAATTGGGGCAAATCAACTCGTGGACATTACCACGGAATGAACAGCTTCAGACAAAGGAAAGTGCAAACGAGAGACCCGAACAAATCTCAGACATGGATAATTCTGTATCGTTCTAATTTGTTCATAATCATCACAAGTCCTGAATTGTTTTATTCCATTCTTAACATGGATTGCAAATTACCTCGAGAAATACCGTAACAAGGCCCAAGGTGATACAACAGGGCCGCGTTATCCCCAAGGATTAACCTTTGAAAAGAAAGTCCCATGGACACCTACGGTCCAATGGACCCAATGGTATGGGGGATGACAGTAGGTTCGAAATATCCCGAGTTCGATCCCCAAGGAATACTCGACGAGTAATACCGAAGTCAATATTTTGCCACATTCTCAGCTTAATGGTGAAGCATCCAACAAAAGTCGAAGAAAACTCAATCCAGCAAAATTGGTAAAAGACTTGTCCAAGGCATTCAAGATGAAGGGTAAATCAGTATCGTTTCCAATTTATCCCTTTTAATACTGGTTGATATGTCTCCTTTTATTTTTACAGGAAATATTTATATTAACATGTAACATGTTGAAGGACACAAATCCAAAAGAAAATGATGATCACCTGACAAGATCTATTCTGGTGAAAAATGGGGCAAGTTGATCGCAAGCTCTAAAGCGAAAAAGCAAATATGTCTTCCTTATCTCGAATAACTTCTTTGCTTTTTGCAGGGGCATTTAACCGCTAAACCATGGCGGTCGCTGTCACTAAACAAACCAAAATGCTCCCTCACCCATATGCCTCATCGTGCAGGGGCAAAACTTGAGACAAACCGCTCCTCGACATAAGGAGTGGGCTTCCCAATTTGTTCGATCCACCCACACACCAGGGGCAATTCAAATCCGCCCATGTTTGCACATTATATAAACACACATGATGCTAAAAAATTGTCACATCGGCATTGTGTTTACACATTTTATGAATTATGTATGACCATTCCGCATGTTTAATTTACCAACTCCAATTTAGAGCATAAACTGCATAGGAGACATCAAATGTGCAAAATAGGGCATAACAGGATGAGGAAAGGCAAGCCATTTTCACACAGGTCTAACATTTTAATCTACAGATAAACAGCCTTTTTCCAGAGTGAGAGAAAGCCCTTTTGGAATGAAGTCCCCCATTCAGATTACATTCGAGGTGTTCATACTATAAGAACCTCCTTAAACAGAAGTGGTAATGCAATACATGATCCATATGTTGATCGATTGCATCATGAGTTATTACACAGACTGCCTTTAATCATGGCAAACTTAGCTGAACAATTTTGTATGAACCAATGAACGCATTGATGAAAATGCTTGCACATGTTAGCTCTGACATTGCCTGACAAACAACACATTCCCGGTGTTTGAGTTACCTTCCAAAGTCTTGAAATTCATTCGGCGATTATTGAATGAACAAGCCTGGTTGTCGAGAAGCCACTAAGCATTTCTTCCAAATTCTCAGGTAAGTATATCTTCAACCTGAACCTTTCAAGAGAATGAATTCTGACGGTTGTTGGGATACTCGAATCCATTGCGGTATATACAGGTATCCACCTTCTTCAATAAAGCATGATTTGTCTCAAGGACAGAAATGTTCGAGACTTTTTGATCTCTGCCTCTTTGGTTTATTCCTAAAGCAACAGGAGAATATAATTTGGGTTTGAGTTTCTGCAGGATTCCTGGTCTCCCCAGATTTTAGAATGGCACCCTTTGAGGTACACCAAGCCCTTCTTACAGGCAAACTAAGTCCTTCTTACAGGCAAACCAAGTCCTTCTTACAGGCACAAAGTCCTTCTTACAGGCAAACCAAGTCCTTCTTACAGCATAAAGTCCTTCTTACAGGCAAATCAAGTCATGCTTACAGGCAAACAAAGTCCTTCCTATAGGCAAAGCAAGTCCTTCTTACAGGCAAATCAAGTCTTTCTTACAGGCACAAAGTCCTTCTTACAGGCAAATCAAGTCCTTCTTACAGGCATAAAGTCCTTCTTACAGGCAAATCAAGTCCTTCTTACAGGCAAACCAAGTCCTTCTTACAGGCACAAAATCCTTCTTACAGGCAAATCAAGTCCTTCTTACAGGCACAAAGTCCTTCTTACAGGCAAATCAAGTCCTTCTTACAGGCATAAAGTCCTTCTTACATGCAAATCAAGTCCTTCTTACAGGCATAAAGTCCTTCTTACAAGCAAACAAAGTCCTTCTTACAGGCAAACAAAGTCCTTCTTACAGGCAAAGCAAGTCCTTCTTACAGGCACAAAGTCCTTCTTACAAGCAAATCAAGTCCTTCTTACAGGCAAATTAAGTCCTTTTTACATGCAAATCAAGCCCTTCTTACAGGCAAATTAAGTCCTTTTTACAGACATTAAGTCCTTTTTACAGGCACAAGTCCTTTTTACAGGCACCAAGTCCTTTTTACAGGCACCAAGTCCTTTCTATATGCACCAAGTCCTTCTTACAGGTATCTCCATGGGGTGACCTACCATACGGGTCAAATCTCAATCAAAATTTAATCAGTAGAATCCTTTTATTAGGAATCTACCATGGTACGACCCACCATACGGGTCAAATGGTATGACCCACCGTACGGGTCAAATTTTAATTCAATTTTTAATCAGTAGAATCCTTTTATTAGGAATCTACCATGAGTTGATCCACCATACGGGTTCAAGTTCAACCACCCTAAAGTTTTTTTATATAACGAATCCTTAGGTTCTCATTTCATTTTCAGTGGAACATTCATGTCACGAATCTTTTTATTTCCTTGTATTGAGTCGATTAGAATTCAGGTGTCATCTCGTCTTTGAAATGAACCTCTACCGAGCTTCCTTTCAAAGAGGGGCAGTTGTTGACACCAGATTTTTAATCATTTTTCTATTGCTAAAGTAATAAAAAAATCCATAAAAATTCATAAAATTGAAAAATCAACTTTGGGGACCTTAGCCAAGCCTAGGGAACCAATTTTGACCAAAAAACGATTTTTCATATTTTCAGTATTTTTACGTATTTTCATTTATTTATTTTCGAAAATTAATAGAAAATCCATAAAAATTCATAAAATTGAAAAATCAACTTTGGGAACCTTAGCCAAGCCTAGGGAACCAATTTTGACCAAAAAATAATTTTTCATATTTTCGATATTTTTCGGTATTTTTATTTTCGAAAATTCATAAAACAAAAAATAAAGAAAAATGAGAAAATTGCAAAATCAATTTTGGAAGCCTTGGCCAAGCCTAGGCAACCATTTTTGAACAAAAAATAAATTTTCATATTTTATATATATTAATTATTTTTAAAAAAAATACAAAAATACTTGAAAATTTTGGAAAAATAACATTTGAGGCCAAAAAGATACACAAAGATAGTTAATATTTTTATTTTAAATCTATTTTCATATTGGCCATCGCAAATTCAGAAAAATCCAATTCGAGTCACGTGTTCCTTCACGAATATAATCTCGAATCGGGCCTAAAAAAATTTAATTTGAGCCAACTTATTTTTAATTTTCACTTTTTATGAGTTGTGACATTGTCTTCTAATATTTTAAATTTTCATCTTGGCCCAATTATACCCAGAATGACTTAATTTTGTAAAATGGCTTTAATTAAAGTCTGTATTATTTTCAGCGGCAAGAAATGAGCTTAAATTTGACATGTGGTAAATTTTGGTGTGTCAAAAATTGTGAGGAGATTTGGACTTAAAGAAATATATTTTTTTCAGGGACTGAATTGTAAATACTTAAAATTCAAGGACTATAGTGCAAATACCTAACTCTTGAAGGATTATTTTACAAATAACAAAAAGAAGAGTTAGTGGATAAATTAGAATAGAGAAGGGAAGATGGAGAAGAGGAGATGAAGAAGAGAAGTTGGAGAAGAATGGATGGAGAAAATAAGATAAGAATAGAGAAGAGAAGATGGAGATGAAGAAGAGTTAGTAGAGAAATTAGAATGGAAGATAAGAATAGAGAAGGGAAGATGGAGATGAAGAAGAGTTAGTGGAGAAATTAGAATGGGAGATAAATATGGAGAAGGGAAGATGAAGATGAAAAAGAGTTAGTGGAGAGATTAGAATGTGAGATAGAGATGGAGAATGGAAGATGAAAATGAAGAAGAGTTAGTGGAGAAATTAGAATAGGAGATAGAGTTCGTGGAAAAATTAGAATGGGAGATAGATGAGTAGATTATAAAAGGAGGAAGAAGTGAGCTTGAGAGGAGGGATTTTTTTGGAGAGAAAATTTTGGATGTTTGAGAGAGTTTTTGGAAATTGAAGAAAAATTTGAGAGAAAGAAAATACCAAAAGAGAGAGAATTTTGAAAATGATGGGAGTTTAAAGATAGGGGTTATCATCACAAATTCCTTCGTCGATTAATATAAATCAAGAGTTCATCCTCGTCAACGAGCAAGCAAATTCGAGCTAAGTGTTTTTATTTATTCATTTATTTATGTTTTACTCGCAAATTAGCACAAATTGTATACACTTTCTCCATCTCCCATCTTTTCCCATATTTTATGTTAGGAGAAGAATATCTCTATGTCAACAGCAAAAATCTCGTAGAGATGCAAAAATCGGCCCAGACAAGCTCCTAAGCTGTCCACCGATTTCTCAACTGATCTGTGACTAAAAGTCCCTCTTAATTCAAAAGAAACTCTCTATATTGGGAACATAGAAAGCGAAAATCAATTATAGAAATCCCTCCCAAAAAAACGGGAGATAAGTACTCTTTCCACTCTTCTGGTTTTAGGTGCAGATTAGCACATATTTTGTATACTGACACTTCACTTTATTTTATGTCAGGAAGCCGTAGCTCTATATCAATGGTCAACCCTATGGAAGCACAAAATCGGCTTAGAGGAGTCCTCAAGCGCGCACAAATTTCAAATTGTTGAATCAATTCGTTGTATTTCATTTTAAAGAATTCATACCCCAGAATGGAGAGGACAAAGTACATCCGCAATTTAAATACCTGCACCATAAATCCCAAAGGGAAGAACCAAGCCAATGCTTAGCCTCCCATTGGAGGTTTTTACTTACAGTAGTTAAATACCTGCAACTTAAATACCTGTACCTTGAATCCCAAAGGGAAGAGCCAAGCCAATGCTTAGCCTATCATTGGAGGTTTTTACTTACAGTAGTTAAATACCTGCAACTTAAATACCTGTACCTTAAATCCCAAAGGGAAGAGCCAAGCCAATGCTTAGCCTCCCATTGGAGGTTTTTACTTACAGTAGTTAAATACCTGCAACTTAAATACCTGTACCTTAAATCTCAAAGAGAAGAGCCAAGCTAATGCTTAGCCTCCCATTAGAGGTTTTTACTTACAGTAGTTTAAATACTTGCAACTTAAATACCTGTACCTTAAATTCCAAAGGGAAGAGCCAAGCCAATGCTTAGCCTCCCATTGGAGGTGTTTATTCACTGTCATGTACTTCCTATAATTTAATTTTTGAATCATCAGACCCAAAAGATAAGTAGGTCGTAATACTGCACAGAAGTCGTTAACACACTCCCTCTTTCGGCTTCAGGGAATCTTTAACACTTAAAAAAATATAACAAATAAAAATATATATCATCCATGCATCCTATTTAAAAAGTGAAAACACAAAAGAGAATACCCTACTAGAGCCTTAGGAATAAACCATGCCTGAGTTGCCGAATTAGGATATCCATGAAATTAAGGTACCGAAAGGGCATTAGTTTTAATTAACTAGTGTAACCAAGTCCCCGAGCTCCTAATCTCTGGTTCGCAGGAATAAATTAGTTCTCCCACTAATTTATTTAGGTTTTTAATCGACCTACCAAAAACGATTAGTGGCGACTCCAAATTTCAAAATCATTTAAACAAAAACCAAAGTTGCGATTCGGTAGGGCTTGGGAGGGTCCGCGTTTGGTTAGTCAAATCTAATTAACTTAATAATCCGTTAACCCTTTTTAAAATTTAAAATTTTTTTAGAGGGTCGTGACAGCTGTGTCTCTTTTGATGAAAATGGGAAAAAAAATGAAGTGTTCTTTAAACTTGAACAGATATATTCATTATATAATACAATAAGAAAGCATCTCTTGGTGCTTGAAGTACCCATACGAACGCATCTATTTATGTTTGAAAATTGCAATTTGAACATATCCGTTCAGAAGCAACTGTTTGTGTGAGATAACCACTATTCGATAATAACCGTTCGGACATTACTGTTCAAGTGTGATAACCGCCATTTGAACACAACCATTCATGTTCGAATAGTCACAATTTAAAAAATTAATTAAAAAATAATTAATTTCAAAACAAAAAGAAAGAATTTTTATTAAAACTAATTTTCTTCCGCGGCGTGCAAGCGTGCAAAGTGCATCTAATAATCGCACACCTGCACACAGGCATGGTGAGATCTAGCCCATCCACCCATTTCTCCATTTAAAAGACTATGATAGCCTTTTCATATTTAAAGTGTTTTGCACTTTCTCATCTCTCCTATGTGGAATGAGAATATTACCTTATTTGTTTGTTTTACAACAAACACCAACAATGGTCACTTCAATTATCGATTCCAAGGGGAAACAGATCGCCCGAATCGGACGGATCAATATATATATATATATATATATATATATATACCTAAACTTAATATGCTTAGGGTGTTTAATATGACTTCCAAATTTAGCGACAATGTAAAATGCTTACGATGTTTAGTATGGCATGGTGAATATGCCATTAACAAGCAAAAGTTAATGATAAATCACAAAAAAAAAATGACTATTCCAATGATTGGACTGCTCAAGAATTAGATTAGGCTGTCAATTCCTATGACTATCCCGTCCGATTCCCAATCCTTGAAATTGGGAGCTGGTCCTCCCGATTCGGTTTATGATTCAAGGTGAGATTAGACTGACTGGGAATCGATTACCCATACTAAAAACAATAGCTTGTGTAACGTGAGGAACCAAATGAATGGAAGAAATGAATTTAAAAGGCTTTTATTGACTGAAAAATGACTTTCTCATTGCAAAAAATTTTACAAATCGTGCCGTAATTCTACTTGTGGTGTCTTACTCGATATATGTGAATGGGCTTAAATGTTTATATCTGTATGGACAAGTCAAATTATATATTTAGACAAAAGAATTACTAGTATAGCGACATCGTGAAATCTTTGAATTATTTACCCTGGAAAGGAACCAGGATCGCTCACTCCAAAAGAGGGGGAAAAAAGAGGAAATTGTCCGAAAAGAAACTTTCCGACGCCACATTTTCGATAGAAATGCACGGTAGCTTGTGTCTAAATTATTACTCAACGGCTAGTAACTAGTAAGTCGTTTGGACTCCTTAGATGTAAGATGGAGCGGCTGTAGACGGAGAAAAATAGGAGAAAGAAAACAGGAGAGTATTTATGGGCTAGTGCGACTGTTACTTTTTGCCCCCTGTTGCTCCAAGCGGTTTCACTCTCTTCTTCTTCTTCTTCTTCTTCTTCTTCTCTCTCTCTCTCTCTCTCTTGCAGATTTGGTTTGGTGTTGGTGGGCTGTCCTCATTCCTTCTCCAACCCGTCTTCACGCCCAAAACAAGTTTGCACCCTCTGGATTTCCGCTCGGTTCCTCTCTCAGATTGAAGTTCTTGGAGAGCATTTTGGCTGTTTTACTTTAATGGGTCTTGGTCTTTAGTTGGTCTTTCTTCTATTGAGAATCTTTCAAAGAGAGAGAAGAAAGAACTCGAGAAGGATGGCGGAGCAGCCTGAAGTGTTGGATGCTGTTCTGAAGGAAACTGTGGATTTGGTAATGGATCTAAGGCTAAAAAGTTTCTGGCTTTTGTCGTCTCTCGCTTTTCTGATGTTCTTTTTTCTCCTCAAATGGGGTCGTGTCTGTGGTTTGTGTTCTTGGGGGTCTGAAGATTTGGTTCTTGCAGGAAAATATACCCATTGAGGAAGTGTTTCAGAATCTGAGATGTAGTAGAGAAGGTCTCACTACTCAGGCAGCCGCGGAGAGGCTTGCCATTTTTGGCCAGAATAAACTTGAAGAGAAAAAGGCATCGACATGATCTGTTGCTACATTACAACTGGTTGTTATCGTTGTCTGGTGATCTCCCTCCTGTTTTTGTTCCTTAAATTTTTGTACTTTGCGATGTCTATCAGGAGAGCAAGCTGTTGAAGTTTCTGGGTTTTATGTGGAATCCTCTGTCATGGGTCATGGAAGCTGCTGCGATTATGGCCATTGCTCTTGCAAACGGAGGAGTGAGTTGTTGGCTTTTGAGTTGTATTATTTGTGCCTTATTGTCCAGTTTTTGGAAATCTTGTCCTATTATTTGTGCTTTGCCTTTTGCAGGGAAAGCCTCCGGATTGGCAAGACTTTGTTGGTATTATCACTCTGCTCTTGATCAACTCAACAATCAGTTTCATCGAGGAAAATAATGCAGGTAATGCCGCAGCTGCTCTGATGGCTAGCCTGGCCCCCAAAGCAAAGGTAAATTGCTTTTTTTTTTTTTTCGTTCTTTTATGTTGATTCTCTCGGTGGAAAGGTGCTGATCGGTGTTTTCAGAATATTCTTTGCTGAATCAATTGAAATTTGAGCGTGTTAAAGGTTCTTCGCGATGGGAGGTGGAGTGAGCAAGATGCCTCTGTTTTGGTTCCTGGTGATATAATTAGTGTTAAACTTGGAGATATTATCCCTGCTGACGCCCGTCTGCTTGAGGGAGATCCGTTGAAGATTGACCAGGTTGGATATTTCTTCCTTTAGTTACTCTATATTGAATGAGATGCGTGTCTTCTTTGATGAAGTGGTTTTGCTGTTGAATTTGCAGTCTGCTCTCACCGGTGAATCTCTTCCAGTTACCAAGGGCCCTGGAGATGGTGTCTATTCAGGGTCTACTTGTAAGCAAGGAGAAATCGAAGCAGTTGTTATCGGCACTGGTGTTCATACTTTCTTTGGGAAGGCTGCTCACCTTGTTGACTCCACTAACCAAGTGGGACACTTTCAAAAGGCAAGAAGATAAAGACAGAATCCATCTTTATATACTAATACATGTGTAAATTAACTCATCTTGTACTGGTGATTTTGCAAAAGCGTGCTTTGATGGGTGCATTGAGTTCTTTACTGATAACTAGTATTGATATCTTGTAGGTTTTGACTTCTATTGGGAACTTCTGCATATGCTCGATTGCTGTGGGGATGATAATCGAGATTATTGTCATGTACCCCATTCAAGATAGGAAATATCGTCCTGGAATTGACAATCTTCTTGTGCTTCTTATTGGAGGTATTCCAATTGCCATGCCTACTGTTCTCTCGGTCACGATGGCCATTGGTTCTCATAGACTCTCTCAACAGGTTAGTTGAGGTCTTCTACTGGATCTTATTTCAGAGAGGTTAGATAGTTGATGTGGCTATGATGACTGGTTTCAGGGAGCAATCACCAAGAGAATGACTGCTATTGAAGAGATGGCTGGTATGGATGTTCTTTGCAGTGACAAAACTGGGACACTGACGTTGAACAAGCTCACGGTTGACAAAAGTTTAGTTGAGGTCGGTTGAGGGTCTTGTTGGATGTCGTTCACTATGCTGGGGCATTTCATTCAGCATTGGCCATGTCTGAATCCATTTCTGAATCTATTCCTTGAACATGCTACTAGGTTTTCGCAAAAGGAGTAGATCCAGATACTGTCATTCTGATGGCAGCTCGAGCTTCCAGAACAGAAAACCAAGATGCCATAGATACTGCTATAGTCGGGACGCTGGCAGACCCAAAGGAGGTGAGTTTTATACGTCAAGCTGCTCATCCATATCTTTCTCAGTACCTTTTTAGTCACCGACTCTTAATCTTTTTCTCTTTTGCTGCCTATGTGTCAATCAAAAGGCCCGGGCTGGAATTCAGGAGGTACATTTTCTTCCGTTCAATCCCACAGATAAGAGGACTGCATTGACTTACATTGATGGTGAAGGAAGAATGCATAGAGTTAGCAAGGGCGCACCTGAGCAGGCAAGTTTACTTATTATTGTACTGTTTTTTCCTTATATGGACTTGATTGGGAGAAATTTATGGCTCATTGTGTCTTAAATTATCCTTAGATTCTGAACCTGGCCCACAATAAGTCGGAGATTGAACGTCGCGTCCATGCAGTGATCGATAAGTTTGCTGAGCGTGGCTTACGATCTCTGGCTGTAGCATACCAGGTTCTGCTCCTTGTTGAATTGACATGTTGGACAACAATTTGAAAGGATTTGCCCGTATCTTCAGTTTTGTTAATTAGTCTGGTTTGATCCATGTCATCCACTCAGGAAGTTCCAGAAGGAAGGAAGGAGAGTCCTGGAGGCCCGTGGCAGTTCATTGGTCTCATGCCACTTTTCGACCCGCCAAGGCATGATAGCGCGGAGACAATAAGGAGGGCTTTGAATCTTGGAGTGAATGTCAAAATGATCACAGGTATGTTGTTAATTTGCAGTAAAAATAATGCTCTGGCTTGCTGTTGCAAGAGGAGATCATGTGAACTTGGCTGAGTGTAAAAGTTGATACACAGCGATAACTTCCTTTTCTTCCTGTTGTTAGACTAATTGTTGAATATAAATCCTTCCATTGTTGCTATAAGATCATGCATGAACTACTATGGGTGTACTGTAGCTGACTATAAAGTACATGGCATTACATGTTTGAATTGCTATATAGAAGTTCTCTGTCAAATATCTCGTGGAATCCCAAAATAGGACCCTGTGGAAGTTTCTCTCCTTAGATGGGGGTTGATGCATAGAGGTTGACTCTAGTGCTGGGGCTTTTGTGACGATGTCCTTGTTTGAAGCACCATCATGCCTTTTCTTTTGCTATTATGCAGTCATTCGTTCTTTCATCTGCAATGCTGTCAGTTTATCTGACATTATGCTCTCATGCATGTGAATCTGGTTCTTACTGTATTAAAATCCCTGTTTTACTTCAGTTTCCTCAATGGCAACAGATGAGCAAGTGGCACTGATTCTTTGGTTGTTGCCTTGCATCAGCTTTCAATTTGTTTGTCTTTGTTGCTAAACTCCAGAATTTTGTCAGGGGATCAACTGGCAATAGGAAAAGAAACAGGTCGCCGCTTGGGAATGGGAACCAACATGTATCCTTCATCAGCTTTACTAGGGCAGAACAAGGATGAGTCCATTGCTGCGTTACCAATTGATGAGCTCATAGAAAAAGCAGATGGCTTTGCTGGCGTTTTCCCTGGTAATACTCTCTTATGTGCGCGCCGCGTTTTCTGACTAGATTGCTCTTTTTTTTTTTGGGCTTTTGTGGTAAGCTACATGCATAGAAGTTAGCTTCATAGTGCGCGTTTTAACATTTCATGTTTTAGAACACAAATATGAGATTGTGAAAAGACTTCAAGCAAGGAAACATATCTGTGGGATGACTGGAGATGGGGTGAATGATGCTCCTGCTCTTAAGAAGGCTGACATTGGAATAGCTGTTGCTGATGCAACTGATGCTGCCCGCAGTGCTTCTGACATCGTCCTCACTGAACCTGGCCTTAGTGTCATCATCAGTGCTGTGCTGACTAGTCGGGCAATCTTCCAAAGGATGAAAAACTATACTGTATGCATATACCTTAAGAGCGTGTTTTTTTTTTTTTTGACTCATTGATGTGATTTGTGAGATTCTCTAGTCTTTGTGTATTAGATCTTTCTTTTCAGTAGTTTCACTCATTCCTTTTTGTTTCTTACGTTTAACAGATCTATGCAGTCTCTATAACAATTCGTATAGTGGTGAGTAGTTATAATTTTTCCTTCTGATGTTGAAAATATAAAAAATTCTTGTCATCATCCTAATATCCAGGGTCCCTCTCTAATCTTGTGTGACAGCTTGGCTTTATGTTGCTTGCCCTCATATGGGAGTTTGACTTTCCACCTTTTATGGTGCTGATTATAGCCATTCTGAATGACGGTTAGTTCACTCTCACTCTGATCATTGTTGGCAATTTTTTTCTGCACTCTTATCCAGCCTTCTGTAGATTTATCCATCCTTATTACTCTAATTTACTATAATGGTGAAACCACCTTGGCCTTTTCATCTCTGCAATAGATTAAACTACTAATCTGCCATTTTTGATACATGTAGAAGCACTCCTACCTTCCACTCTTTGCTTGATTTTCTAGTTTAAAAAAATTTGTCTTTGAATTTTCAGGTACCATTATGACAATTTCAAAGGACAGGGTGAAACCCTCTCCTCTCCCAGACAGCTGGAAGCTAGCTGAAATTTTTACTACTGGCATTGTCCTCGGCAGTTACCTGGCAATGATGACAGTTATATTCTTCTGGGCAGCGTACAAAACAGATTTTTTCCCGGTACATTCACCTGAATCTGTAGTCTTGGATCCCAAACCTTTGTGCTTATAGTAAAAGCAAGCTTTGTCGTTAAAATCTCTTTTCCCGGCGCCTGCTGGAAGTGGCATCATTTGGAATCCATCCCTTTTCTTCAAATGCATTTTGTTTGACAGAATGTCCAACGAAAGTTTTGTTATAACACCAGAACATGTTTACTTGGGAGTATGAGGAGTAAAATTTTTTGAACTACCTGCCACTTGCAAAATTATTCTTGAGGCCATATATTCATTAGCCTCTATAATTTCCAGAGAACCTTTGGGGTAGCGACTCTGGAGAAGACTGCGCATGATGACTTCCGGAAACTTGCCTCTGCAATATATCTGCAAGTGAGTATAATCAGTCAGGCCCTTATATTTGTTACGCGATCGAGGGGCTGGTCTTATTTTGAGCGTCCCGGATTATTGCTTGTAGCGGCTTTTCTGATTGCTCAGCTGGTGAGTCATATCCCCGATCATTCTTGAGCCGTTTTTTTCTGAAACTGTTTTACCAGAGTAGAGTAGCAATTCATATCTTCCATACTGCGCAGATCGCTACTTTGATTGCTGTATACGCGAATTGGAGTTTTGCTGCAATTGAAGGAATTGGATGGCGTTGGGCTGGCGTGATCTGGCTTTATAACATAATTTTCTACATCCCGCTAGATTTAATAAAGTTCTTCACACGCTATGCCTTAAGTGGGCGGGCTTGGGATCTGGTTATTGAGCAGAGGGTATGAACTTCAGTATTGGTTTACAATGTGTTGTCTCTGGGTGTTGCGTTCTTATTGGTATCTTTCTGTGTTTGATCTTTTCTCAGATTGCATTCACGAGGCAAAAGGACTTTGGAAAGGAGCAGCGGGAGCTTCAGTGGGCACATGCACAAAGAACACTGCATGGGTTGCAACCGCCGGATACTAAGATGTTCACCGGGGGTCCCCATTTCAATGAACTCAATCACATCGCTGAAGAAGCGAAAAGAAGGGCGGAAATTGCTCGGTAGGTGAAATCTTAGAGATTAGTCTCTCAGTGATGTGAACTCTGTCTTGAACTTTTAGAGGTTGTTTACTTTGCCTCTCAATATTTTCCCTCATCTTTGCCGCTTCTGCAGGTTGAGAGAACTTCATACCCTGAAAGGTCATGTGGAGTCAGTGTTCAGACTGAAGGGCCTTGACATTGAAACGATCCAGCAAGCCTACACTGTCTGAAGGAGAGTCCCCGGAGGCGCGGTCCATCATCTGTACTAAATATCTGCTCTGAGGTTAAGGACTTGTAATTAGCATGTCATGAGTAGTTATGATCTTCATTTCTGTTACCATATCCAATCTTTGGCACTTCAGGCACTTCACCGAACATCTATTTGTATTCTGGTTTTAGTTCAGCCGAAATCCTGAAAGATCGGTGGAAATCAACTTTGCTTTTACGCTCTAATTAGGGAGATCTATATCATTCAGTGATATTAACAGCTCATCGTGTTACTATGTCCCTAAGATTAGTTTTTTGGTGGACGACTGAGAACTGGTCTTCAACCCTCTTTACTATTTGAGGAGTTGGTTAATCTTCATATCACAGTAAATGAAGTTCAAAGAAAATTCGAGATTTTCCTTTTATTTGGAAGAGATGATTCGAGATCCTGTTGCTTTACTATGAAGATTTTGGACCTGGCAAATGTTGCTGGTGTTGATTATTTGCGTGGAACATTCACTTTGAAGTACTGAAAATGCTGGTTGGATGACTGCCCTGTTGTGTTATCCGATCTTTGAGCTGCTGCAAATTTTGCTCATTTTGTATTTGCTCGAAACAACCTGCAACTTCCAATAGCAGCTGCTTTACCATAGGCTCTGCCTAAACTTAGTTGTGAATAATATGGTGGATGTCCGAACGAGAAAGCATTCAGATCGGTTGGTTTGAATCTTCCCCTGCATCGACAAATCTAATTTAGATGCGGCGGTCTTCTGCACGAAACATGCGCAAATGGCATTCATCTTACCAAACTCCAGGGATCGACACTACAGTCTTTTCGCACGAATAGTTGTCGTGTTGAAATAGAACACAAGCATGAGCATCCGTGTGTGCTGTTCTAACTGATCGAGGTTTGATAATGGCGTGATTGTTAGGTGCAGCAAGATGCAGAAAACGAGGATCATATGTCACATGCGTTCTTTTATGTGGCTAAAGTTGACGGAGGCGATTCTTCTATTTTATGTTATGGTGGTTGAAGTAGGTGAGCAAAACGTTAATGAGGTACAAGGGAAAATTACCCAAAAATAAATCTTAAACATATTACAATTATACCAATTCAGTCCCAAATCTCTTTTTTTTTAAATTAATTGAGTCCTAAAAGTTTTACATTTGCTCCAGTTTAGTCTATCTGCCTAATTTTAGTCGGAAATCTCTGATGTAGCGTGTCTGAGGCTGGCATGGATAAATTTAAAGAATTTTTAATTAATATTTTATGTTGTATTTTTCCTTCTTCTTTTTTTGTGGGGACTGTTGCCGGAGCTTGCCGGCCACTGGGCGAGGGTCGCAAATTTGCCTAGTTCTGGGTGAGATAGCCTCGCCCACATTTGGGGGAGGCCGGGCGAGGCTTCGTGACCCTCGCCCAGTGGATGGCAAGCTTCGGCGATCCTCTCTTGCCATAGTCTCCACAAAAAATAAAAGAAAATTAAAATACTACTAAAAATTATCCACATTGGCGTTGGTCGTTTCATATTAGATATTCCGACCAAAATTAGCCGGATGGACTAAATTGACATAAATGAAAAAATTTTAGGATTCAATTTGCAAAAAAGAAGTTTAAGATTGAATTGACATAATTATAATAAGTTTATAATTTTTTTTGGTAATTTTTCTAATTGTATGATGAATTTACATACTTAAACCACTACATTTGGGTGTTTCCGAGGGCACTTAGCATGTAAACTTTGGCTTCTTTTGCCTAACTTTTTCAGGGAAGATTACCCAATCAATTAGTCCTAAACTTATCGTGCGGATGCTAATTCAATCATAAACTTTTAAATTTTGCGAAGTCTTGATCCTTTCTGCGAAATTTTAATGTAGTTATTTCAGCTAATTTTTGCTTGGTCATTCTACGTGGCACATCACCACATTAGTAGTTTATGATGAAAATTGGATGGAAGGAGTATATTATAAACTTGCGTAAAGAAAACTTAGAAAATTTAGGACTGAATTGATATATGCACCATATATTTAGGATTGTGTGGAGAATTTCCCCAACTTTTTCAAGTAGCATCAATGCTCTAAAAAATATCCTAAAATGATATAACATACCTACCGAAAGAATTTAGGCACCCAAAAGTCAAATTATCTTTATGTTTATTAAGATCAGAAGTAGCAGATGTTGAACTATCTCGCAACAAGGCATACTCACTAGCGCTACAAGACATTTTTCCTTGGACAGATAGGGTGTGCATGGTAACACTTCTACTTTAGAAATCAATTTCTATCCAGAAATTGATTTTTTTATTTCTTCTTTAGAAACAAAAGTTGATTTTTCTACTTCTGCTTTAGAGATTGATATTTGATAACAAGACAAAATTTCTGCTTCTCGAACATAAATTCATTTAGTGACAGTTGAAAACTTTCACTTTTGGAACATTATTAACACTAAATATTACACAAAAAATTATTGATTCTAACCTAAAATGAATGTTATTCACAAAAATTTAAATGTAAATATTAATGTATTTACATATAATTAGTCAGTATTTGCATTTATTGCATACCAAATTATGAGAAAATTGTATTATTGAATACGATGTCTGAGCTCATATATTAATGCTAAAAGCATGGGTTGTTTCTGTGCTTCATCTCCTATACCTTTGGCGTGGTTTATATCTCGATGGGCATAATATATGAGCCTTTTTCATGCCTAAATTATCTCTAGAAGCATAAATCTACGGTAGTTGTATGTGCCTTGAAACACCTAGATACTAATGAGAATTTGGGACATAAAACTATAATAATAATGAGCTTATATTGGCATGAAGGCATTTCTAGGCAAAATATAAAACTTTATCTTTTCAACATAGCTTTAGTTTTCCTGTTTTTTCAAATAAACGGTATCAGATAGGGGTGATTGGTTCCCGATCCGGTCCAGTTCTCCTTAAGACTTGGGAATCGGACTTTGTCTCGGTTCCCAATTTGCCGGTTAGTCCGGTCCGGTTCTTGGGTGGTTCCATTGGATTGGTAATATGATAAAAAAAAAAAAACAAATTCTTCCGGTTCGGTCAAGCCGTAGGGCATGTCATAGACGTACTCGTTTGTGTCCTTCTTGCTAGCATCGCCGCCGTAGCCCTCGTAGTTGGCAATTCAGGTTGAGATATGAGTTTTGGTGTGGTGGGCTGAGAGGGGATGTTTGTTGGGTTGGTGGGCTGCTGAGATATGGGTTTTGGTGGCAACAATGAGAGAGGCTTGGACCAATTTGGTGGACAACGGTGTTTTTGAAGTTTGGAAGATGAGATTTTTCTCTTGCTCAATTATCTTCGCCAATTGTGACGTCATGTTAGGGTGTGGTGGGTAATTAAAAAAAAATTACACGTCTAAAAAATTAAAAAAAAAATGGTTCGGTCCTATTCGGTCCGGCCGGTCTCGTCTTATGCCCCTAGAATTGAGAATTGGACTACTGGTCCCAGTCCGATTCGGACAGTCTTGATCCGATTGGTCCAATTTGCTCATCTCTAGCATGAGATCACAAGTTCTATCGAATCAGAGAAGAGTGTTTTAGCCAAAAACAACCGTTGTTAGACTAAACCAGACAAGCGAAGAAAGACAAAAAAAATCTTAGAATTCATGTGAATAAGAATATCTAACATACTAACCACAATCAATAAAGATGGTGTGCAAATCAAAGAACCAAAAACATTCGGATAAAACACATCAAATCAAAACATGACATCCCTAGTAAAGCCCAAAAAGCTTAGAGAAGGAGTGTTTGGAGATTTGAAAGAAGTTGTGGGCATTTGGAGAAAACTTTTTCAAAAGAGTGAAATTGTCATTTTGAAAATATTTAGAATCAAAATCATCAAAAATATGATTGGCCAATTAAATGTGTTAATCTCATAATTTCTGAGATTTTCTGAATTTTTCAAGATTCTTGGAATGGTTTGCTCATAGGAGGGCAAAATCATCATTTTGAGAAGGATTAGAAGTGAAAATCGCAAAAGACAAGTTTGGCTACTAAAATTTGGCTATTTCTCATTTTTTGTGATTTTTTGTAAATTTTCCAAATTTTTCAAGACGATTCGCTCATAAGGGGTAAAATCATCATTTTATTTGAAGAAATAGAGGGTAAAATCATCAAAAATATGATTGGCTAGTTGAATTGATCAATTTCCTAATTTTTGATTTTTTTTTTATTATTTTTTGAAATTTTTTTAGGATTTTTTTAAGTTTTGATTATTTTTTAAGAATTTTTAAGAATTTCCATTTTTAGAATTTTTTTAATTAATTAATTTTTTTATTATTTCCCAATTTTTTTTTATTAAACTAATTATCTAGATTGGGTCGGGTTGAGACAAATGAGCAAAAGAGAGAGACAGAAAATATGAAAAAGGATGACTAAAAAAATGAATTTTGATGATAAAAAGTAACTTTTTTTTTACTTTTCAAAAGTTCTCCAAAAATAATTTTTAAAGTAAAAAATTATTTCAGAAGTAAAAATATACAATTACGAACTAAATGAATTTATGCTTCAAAGACCATGTTACCAATTGAATTTCTTCTTCAGCACTTTTGAAGCAAAAATTCTGCTAGAAGTATTGTCATGCTATGCTTCGAAAGTATTATCACGCGTGCCCATAGTTATCGTGAAGTCAATATCACAAGTCAATTCAGAATGCTAGAAGTCTAGAAGCTATTCTAAATACAAAATAATCTCTGAATATAGCCACCAGCTCAGCAGTCAGTTGACTTAAAACACTTACACCTACACTACAACCGTTGCAAACTTGCCACAATGTTCACTGATGATATTTGAGCATCTGTCATCACCTGGTACAAAATCAGCTAATAATCTTGTAGGAATTAGCTTAACGGGTGAAATTCTTTGGTTTGTGCTAATTTATTCTGCGAAGATGCCAAGTTCATAATGGTTGTCTACATAAAATAGTCACAAGGCTTACGGTATCCGGTCTGCAACTGCTTCTCTGTAGCTAGGGCTATCTCAAGACAAAAGACTAGCAATATGTAAAGAGGCCTATTTTCTAAAATGAGATGAATATGGCAATGTGATCCTCTGAGATCACCATTCAGACATGAGTCTGCCCATGTTGCTTCATTTCTACGTCTGCTTCAGGGCTAACCACATCTGTTCCTTTATACTTGTACCACCTTGCACATACTAGAAAATACACCAAGGCCAGAAACTCCAATACAGCAATCAGGTAATAGAAGTAGTCCAATCTTCCCTTATTCAGATTCTGTGGCAACCAGTTCCCCCCTTCTGCTCCTTTTGTGTTCTTGTGGACAATCGATATGAGTAGACTGCTCAAGTAACTTGAGCCCGCCATGCCACAATAGTACAGAGAACCTGCAATGCTCCTCATGTTCTCAGGGAACTGCTTGTAGTAGAACTCGATCAGGCTGATCGATGCGCAAGCTTCGGTGAGGCCTGCAAGCGTGAACTGAGGGATTAACCACAAGGCTGACATTGATGAGATCTCGCCTCGTCTGGGATAGACCCCAAGAGTGGGCTTCGTCAGAGCTATTGATCTCCGGCGCTCTTCCACTTTGGCGGACACCAGCATGGTTAGCACGCCTAAAACCAAGCCGATGCCCATCCTCTGGAGGAGTGTGATGCCGCCTTCTTTCCCTGTAATCCTCCGGAGGAACGGGACGATCAGCCGGTCGTAGATGGGTATGAAGATTGTGAGGCTCAACATCAGAAAAACTACGTATGATGCGGCTGGGATCTTGAAGCTGGTGTTCCCGAGGCGTCTGTCCATTTGAGTGGCCTGGAAAACTGCATAGGTTTGTTGTTGGACGATGACCAGGTAATAGAACACACCCGCTACCCAGATGGGCATCACTCTTATAATACATTTCACTTCCTCCACTTGCTGCAAGCTGCAGAGTTTCCATGGATCAGCCGACGATCCATCTGGCTTTTTATTGTCTTCAGCTGTCACAATTGCTGCTTTGTCGAGGCACCTGATTGAAAAAAAAGAGCTAATTAAGATTCGTCTCTGAACACGATCGCAGATCCAGCACATGTGTGAATGTGGGCTCATTTTCAGTACCTGAATTGATCTGTATAAGGAAGCTTGGAGTTGATAGTTTTTGGAGGAATATAATTATGAAGTGAGAGCGAGGGTTGCTTGGGTGCTGGAAGTCGGCTTTTCTTAATGGCCACAGCGATGACCTGCGCTACACTTGTTAGTGGACTACCTTGAGGTTTTACTTTCACATATATCTTCGAACCCATGAAGAAGACTGCACATGATATGAGCATCAGAATCGCCGGGATCAATAACCCGACAGCCCAGCTCACGTTTGATTGCACGTACACGATAAGCGTCAACGAGACCATCTGCGCGAATGTGAAGGTGAAGAAGTACCAATTGAAGAAGCTGTTGATCCCTCTCTTTCCTGATTCGGTCCCCGGATTGAATTGATCGGCTCCGAATGCTAAATTGCAGGGGCGGATGCCGGCTGCCCCAGAAATCAGCAGCCCGAACCCGGTTATTAGGAAGGCCATCTGGCCGGCTGTTGGTCCGACGCATGTGGTGGCGTTGTCGGCACAGTCCGGCGGATGCAGATTCTTGATAGCTGCTGTTAGTTGTATCACTTGCAAGCCCTAATTGAACAAGGCAGTAAATCAGCTACTGCCTACTGAGAGTGAATCAGATCAGAAACAACACGCTTAAGCAAGAACTGTGCATAGTTCTGACATACGGTGTCTGCTCTGTACTAAACAAGGAACTACTTCTAGCCACAGTATCAACATGAGAGACCGAGAAGAAGCAGAAATGAGTTACCAGAAAAGAAGCGACTGTACAGAAGCCAAGGGTCTTGAAGCGGCCAAAGTAGGTGTCACTCAAGAAAGCACCGATCAAGGTGGATAAATTGCAGGTGCCATTGAAGATGTTGACGATGTTTGTGGCTGTGATGCTCTTCAGGTTGAACACGGTGGTGAGGTAGATCAAGAGGTTGGCTAAGGTCCCAATTGCTCCCAGCTTCTCGAAAGTCTCATTTCCTGACAAGTTTTTGTCGGTTTCGTCCACATGGACAAATATCAAATTACAGTTGACGAGGGGAAAAAGAAAAAATCTCTCGTGGGTCTGAACAAGAAGAGACTCGTGTCTTTGGGGTCACCTATGATGAAGGGCATGGCCTTCCATCCTCTGTAGTTGATGATCTCTTCTTCAACTGCGACAGCCTTTTCCTCCATCCCCATTTCCTTGGCGCCGCCGTTGACGAGTTTGTGCTCGGTCTCTGTGGCTTCCCCATTTGCGTGGTGGATGGTCTGTGCTCTCTCGTCCTCCCTCCTCTGCAACTCCATCCTTTTTGCTAGATGTGCCTACCGTCTCCCTGTCCCTCCTCTGGGCTATGTAGTGCTGCATGCCTACCAAATGGTCAATGTGAACTGGAGAATTTCATGCCACTTCCTAATCCCCAACTGCCAAAATATTTTTCCACAACCTCTTGAGTCTTTGATTGGAAAATTCTCATGAAACCACCAAACTCTGTTTTTGGAGGATTCCATCACTGTACAGTCCTGTGAGACACGTTTATTATTAAAATTTTTATACTGTGATTGATTTTTTTTCCACAACGTCAATAGTAAAGTTTGACCATGTAATGTTCGAGTATTTATGATACTGGCCAATCTGAAAATTTGCGTCCGTTCAATGGGGGCCACACCCGTCGTCATTGCTGACATAAGGGTCCACAAAGGAGGGTTGAAACGTCCCAGTCCAAGTGGGGGAGAGTATAAAAGGACCAAGAACAACAACCAAATCATCATCACAAGAGCGGTGAAAATGCACTCCATTTGATATTGGAACACGCTGCCACAAAAGTCTAAGTCCTTTAATTGTTTTGGTGTCGACATGTCACTCAGGTCTTGCTTTTAGAACCAACGTTGAAGGCCCCTCCTCCCCGTGATGCAATCCAACCAATAGTCCAACCGATTGTTTTCCTGCGCCAACACGCTCCTCACGTTTGTACGGGTGAAGAGACAGAGCCTGTGTTCTGTCCTGTCTCTGAAGCAGTAGTTCTGGACAGATTCACACATGGTTTGGAAAGCCGTTCTCCTTTTCTCACTTAAAACCTTAACTAGAGTTTCTGGAATCTGTTGATTGAAGTCCAACTTTTTCTATTTTCCTTTCCCGACAGGTTTCTTTCTGCTCGGCCAATTGTTTAGACTACCCTGTTTAATGCCGAGAATGATGGTGGCGCCCTTTTTTTTTTTTTTTTAATCTCTTCCAACGGGTTTTGGTTGTCTGTTTCTTAAGATTGGGGACTTGAGATCTATAACTCAGAATTGTTGTGATGGAGGTAATGGTGGGCGACTTTTGTCGTCGCAAATTCTCTTCATATATAAAATCAGGTGAGCGAGGAGCTTGCAATCTCCAATGAACTATTTTTAGTAACTTGATCAAATGTTAGGAATGTGAATCTTTGAAGAGAAAAAAAAAAATAAAGAAGAAGATAAGCGAATTTTTAAATGGAAACCCCTTTCAAAATGAAAAAATCACGTTGCCACACTAGGCAATCTCTTCAATATCAGTATTAGTATCAGAGTTACAAGTTTTAGGGTTAAAACTACAAACGATGTTGCCATAATATAGCAGGAGTTTAAGGTATACATGATTATGTCGTTAGTAGCAGTAAAAAGCTCTATTCTCTATTAAAATTGCATGTATGATATAAGCAGTAAAAGCTATGAGATGTAATATTATTTTTCTCTATCAGACTCTATAACTAAATCAATCTCCCACTTGGAGACTGATATTCAAGACACGATAATCTTTTATAGTCTTCACTCGTCTATGTAACTCAAATTATTAACATTAACCATGGAAGCCAATTGAGGCAATGCACGACTCGATTTCTCAGTGTTGATAACCTTTGTAAACCTATCTGCTTGATTTTCTGTTCCAACAATATTCTCCAATGACAATATCCCATCTTCTATTAGCCGACCAAATGATGATACTTCAACTATTGTTCTTTGTCTTTGAATGAAATACTTGATTCTTCGCAAGACAAATACTTGCATGGATCTCTAGTAGCTTAATAGCAACTTTACAACTTCTTAATGCTTTATTCCTGGATTAGCCATGTATCTACTCACAACACCTACTGCGTAACCTATGTTTGGTTTGCTACACACCACATAATATATCAATCTGCCAATAGCTGATGCGTAAGACAACTGATCCATATATTCCTACTCTGCATCTATCTTAGGTGACTACTTCTTTAAGAGATTGAAGTGATTTCCTAAATGAGCACTCTAGGCTTTACATTCTGAACTCTGAATTCGTTCAATACCTTTTCAGTGTACTTTTCTTGTAATAATTTTAGAATTCTTCGGATATATCCCACGTAATCCTCATCTCAAGAATCTAATTCGCTACTTCCAAGTCCTTATCCTAAATCCTGTAATGAGCATGCCATCCATATACAATAACAAAATAATGTAGTAGTAATCAAATTTCTTAAAGTAATAACAGTGATCCATTTCACTTCTAATGAACTTGTCACTGCACATAAAAGTGTCAAATTTCTTGTATCACTATCTAAGGGACTATTTCAATACGCATATTATAATTTTCTTTTGTAGGAACCCGAAAACCTTTGGGTTGTACCGTATAAATATTCTCCTCTAAGTTACTATGGAAGAATGCAGTTTTTACATCTAATTACTTTGGAGAGAAAATCGTTGTATAATTAATTAATATATTTTGCTGAAAACCTTTAACTAAAAATTTTACTTTGTACCTCTTAGTGCCATCTGGTTGACCTAGTACACCCACTTTTTCTATAATGCTAAGTTTCGTTCTTCTTGAGGGAATCTGACTCACTTAATAGAATCTTTAACCTGCATTTCTTTCGATATCTAGTTCTTCTTTGACCAGGTACACTAACTTGTTTTGTCATGCTAAGTTCCGTTCTCCAACTCATAATCTTTAACTTGCATTGCTTTCAAAAAATTTTCTGGTTCGCTAGTGTTAGTCAAAAGCAAGTAATGCAATGATGGAGAATACCTCTATACATGTTTATATGTTCTACTAGATCTTTTTAAAGCTGGTTCAGGTGTATGTGATTATTGTTTTGAATTTTTATTAGAATCTATAGTAACAATTTCATGACCTCTAACCATAACACTCTTTTAAATCCCCTCTAATTCAATCTCTCTAATCTTGACCATGTGTTTCTTCAAACTGGATTCTACCACAGGTCTGTCATTTTACAGCATGTTTTCATTGAATGTAATATCAAACAGTTCTTTTTTTTTTTCCATTTTGTTCATCCTAAAATTGATAGCCAAACAATCAGAACCGTATCAAATTAAAAAAAACATTTATTTATCTTTTGTATCAAGCTTATCTCTATTTTGAGAATCTATGTGGACATATGAAACACCACGAAAAACTTCATATGCGTAATTATAATCTTCTTTCCAATCCATTCTTCTTCTAGTAGCTTGAAATCAAGTGGAATTGAAAGTCCTTTGTTGTTCAGATATGTTATTGTGTTAATTGCATATGGCCAAAATGTCTAGGGTAATCCTACATGCATCCTCATACTTCTTGCATGCTCTTGTCATCTAATTCCACTCTCTCCACCAAATCGCTTGAACTCATTGCTATCATACTCACCACCATTATTAGTTCCTTAGGCATCTAATCGACAAGCTAGTCTTATTTTCCACTTTAGCTTTTCATATTTTAAAAGTAGTGTACACATCAAATTTACTTTTCAGAAAATGAACATATACTTTCCTAGTGGAATTGTCAATGAATGTGAATGGAGGGGACATGGTCCACACATCAATATGCATAATTTTCTTCTTTTGTTTTTTTTTTTTTTGATAACCGGGATGTCCAGCCGTGCCGGCGAGCTGACGCTCAAACCGACGGCGACCGACTAATCCCCGGGGAGGCACCACAGGACCCCACCACCACGGTACTCCGGGTAAGACACCAGTGAACGTGGGCGAGTAAGTTTCGATCCCAGGACCGCGAGTACTACTCAGCAGGGTCCCAGGAGTCTACTCCTTATCACGCGACCACCTGATAGATGGGTTAATTTTCTTCTTTTGTTTCTCTCACAATCTTCCAAAAAAAGACACGTTTCTACTAGGCCAGAATGCAATCTACACATAAACTAATATCAATAGACTTCAGGTAAGGCTGTTTTCCTTTTGATGTTAATACTGCCATCCCCTTTTCGCTAATGTGTCCAAGCCCACAATGCTACAATATGGAATTAGCTTCGGACTTAGCAACTGCTGTTGTTTCTCTACTACTCTCACTCATGTTTCTCTGCTGCTCTCACTCGTGTACAATGTTCCTGACTTTGTTCCCTATGCCACAAGCAAAGTATCTTTAATTATTTTCTAAGAGCTATCCCCAAAAATAGTTTTATATCCTGCACTGTCCAATTGACTTATGGAGATTTTAGATTTCTCTTAAGTTATGGAACATATATTGTGGCGTCCTCAAATCTCTCGGCTAAGGATAAGAAAAGTCAAAGTCTATCTCTCTAATTTTCAGTTGAAGCCCACATGATCTTTGCCCTTTTCCTTTCCTAATCTTGCGGCTGAAGCTTCCCCAAATCCACCCTGCTCTCTTAAAATCCCACTTAAATTTGCAACTAATCTGGAAGCTCTTCTTTGGCCAAAATTGCGGCTGATCTGCTCCATTACCACAGCTGAACCTCATTCCCATGCAGGGAAGACAAAACTTGATAATTGGAGGCCATCTAACTCCCCTGTTCACGTGGAGATTTTTCTGTTGCAGCTGGCCTCCTCTTCTTCTTTCTTCTTCAGTTGCTTTCTTTACTCATTCTGCTACTCGTGTTTCTTTTCTACCACGTGTTCTTCTTCCTTTGCTGCCCCCATCCATTCCTTCTTCTCGGCTGCTTGTTGGAAAATTTTTATGCTGCTGCAGCTGCTATTTTTGTTCCATCTGCAGCTGCTGTCTTGGTTAGTTGTTGCTGCAAATTTTCTTCCTTCAGCTGTTGTGATGCTTGGTTTGGTGCTTCCTTTGGGCCTTCATCACTTCGGCTGACTTGTTGAACTGTTGTTTCCCTCTTCTTAGCTGAAATCAGCAGTTGCTAGACCCTCACCTCTCAGCCACCTTTCTCTCTCTTGAATTTCCTCTCGGTTTCTTTCGTTTCAGTATGCGCGCCCAGAGGAAATCGACTTGTTCGGGTTCATCCGGTGCCCGAATCAAGCTTTATTTACGCCTGTGTACTCGTAAGACATCAAGCTTTGATATTCTAAAAGTGGATCAGCCAAAAACCTCCTAGAGAATTTTCAGTTTCGAATCAAAGATGACCCTGTTCTGCCCGATTTTCTGTTGTGGTGATCCGATCATCTTTGCAATATCCGAAGCCATGAGCCACCTCGCCACCGTCGCTCGCCCAAGTTTGCCGTTTAGTCAAGCCATGATCGTTCATCGCACCCGAGCTCGAATATGAATTTTTAGGTGAGCACATTTCTAAACTTGACTTAGAATGTTGGGTATGCTAAGGACTGGTAGGGAAAATTTTATGATGAAAAATATTAAATTTCTTGGGTGTCGATTGTCAATTATTTGCTGTTAGCCATGGGGGTAATTGATAATTTTTGTGGACTCTAGAAATTGCCATGTGTGCCAGATTGCTTACCTTTGAACCTAGGTGACTTAAAATGAAAATCGGATCCTGGAATGAGAGTTTTTACAATGTGAAATGCATGGTTATTATATTCGATTCATTTTGATGTGAATTGTGTGTTTTGGTGAATAATCTTGAGAAATGCATGTGGCAAAGCTGACTTGCATGAGTATTTATGGGGTGGGCCAACTGAGAATTCTGTGATACTCATCATTGATCTGCATACTGGCATGAGACATGTGCATTTGGCGGAGTGCGTAGAACCGTGCAGGACAGCCCGACATTGTCTAGAGGGCCATCGGGAATGTTGGTAAATAAGGAGGTGTCGATCACAATGCTAATTGAGCCACGGTTGTTGCATTTGCGTCTGAACATGCTCAACACGGGGTAGCTAGAGAGACAATGGTGTCAACTTCCGTATGATTAGACATGGGTTGAAGTATAGGCCTGAGATGTTTATGACGTGGCCAGGACCAAAAGTGCTATTGAGCTACCAGGGACCTTAAGAGAATCAAGGAGTATCTGCATTGCATCTGTTTGATTTAAAGTCATAACATGCATGTGATGCTTTAAATTTCTAACCTGAGGTATATGCTTCATTCTAAATTAAGTCTAGGCATATGCTTGCTGAGTTTCAACTCACATATTTGTGACTGATCACCATTTCAAACCCTCGACCATAGACTTGATTATTCGTCGATATTCGAGGAGTCTAATCCGGAGTAATAGCCCTTGCTAGAGGACGAGTAGTCCCGATGATGCATGGAAGGAGCTTAGTGACTTTTTGGTTTGGTCTATTTCTTTTTGACCATGATCGACTTGTGTTTCGAGATTCAGATGATAGTTTCCCTACCAAGTTGTATAGAACTTTCACTGTTATATGTTAAGCTATGTAAGTTAAATTTTCTCTACCTCTCTATTCTATATGTATGTCTGTCAGGGGTTGTGTGTTTTCGTTGTCGCATTTATTAGCCGTCATTTGGTCGCAACGAGTCCTGGACCGTTGCTAGTATTGGCCAGGCGATATTCGATTTGGCAGGAAGGCGGGATGTTGCGCATCCGTTGGGTTTGGGGCGTAACATATATGATATCATGCAACTTCTATCGAAACTTATTGGTAGTCTTTATAAAAACATTGACTTTTTCATAATATCCAAAAGTTCATCATTTTCAAGATGAACCTTTCCAAACTATCTAGTAACAAAATTGTACATTAATACCGTGCACGAAGTTGAGTGAAAACGATGCACCTTAGTTTAGAACCAAGACTCAATCTTATCGTCACTGCTCAAAATTTAATCATCATTATCAAATGTCTCTTGAAGAGTTGCATTCACAGATTTCTCTTCCTTTTGATTTTGATTTTGGGGCTCCATAGTCTCGTTTGAGATGACCATTCTTTTCACATTTTTGGAAAATTATTTCACCAAAAGGTCTCAATTTGCTTCTAGACTTGATCTACCATGGTAATGGTTTCATCCTCGTTGATTGTTTCTCCTTTTGCTTTTAGTATTTAAGGCAGCACCCAAAAATTTACTTTAACTCTCTTTTACGAATATTCTCACTAAGAATCAAAATTTGGATTTCTTGAAGCTCTATTTTTTTTTACTAGATGAACTGCTGACTCGCTATATTCACAATATCACTCTAACTGTTAAGTAGAGACAATAACAAAATTAAAGCTTTTACCTTGTCATCGAATTAAATTTTCACCAAACTCAAATGAGTTGCGATCATATTGAATTTGTTAATGTGATTTGTAGCAAAAACACTTTTGTCCATCTTCAGATTGAAAAGATGATGCATCTGTCGCGATTTAAAATTCATTTTTTAGGTTAATGGATTACCAGATTAATTGATTAAATTAACTAACCTAGTTTGAGCTCTCTCAAGCTCTACCAAATCGCGATTTTGGTTTTTTGTTCAAATGGTTTTAAAATTTGGAGTCGCCACTAATCATTTTTGGTAGGTTGATTAGAAATCTAAGTAAATTAGCGGGAGAACTAAATTACTTCTACGAACCAGAGATTATGAGTTCGGGGACTTGGTTACACTAGTTAATTAAAACTAATGCCCTTTCGGTACCTTAATTTCATGGATATCCTAATTTGGCAACTCAGGCTTGGTTTATTCCTAAGACTTTAGTGGAGTGTTCTCTTTTTGTTTTTTCACTTTTTTAAATGGAATATACGTAAGTGGCATTTTTTTTTTGCATTTTCAAAATATTAAGTATTTCCCTGAAGCCGAAAGAGGGAGTGAGTTAACGACTTCTGTGCAGTGCTGCGAGCTACTCATTTTGGGGTTTAGTGATTCAAAAATTAAATTACAGGAAGTAAATGATAATAAATAAAGACCACTAATAGATAGCTCAGCCTTGGCTTGGCCCTCTCCTTTGGGGTTTAAGGTGCAGGAATTTAAATTGCAGAAATTTAAAATGACCTCCAGTGAGCGGGCTCTGCCCTTCATATTCTAGGGTTTAAATTCTTTAAAATAAAACGAATTGATTTGACAATTCGGGCCGAAATCCATCGACGGATCAATTGAAAATTTAATGGGCACTCAAGAGCTCGTCAGCGCCAATTTTACACCTCCATGGGATTTACCGTTGACTTGGGGTTGTCCTTTGCCTGACATAAAAAATGGAGAAATGGAGTAATTGAGCAAATATGATTTAATTCACATTAAAAATTAGAACAATGAAAGAGGCACTTAGCTTCAATGGCATTATAAGAAGTGATTGATGGATATAATTGGTTCCTGCCTGAAATCAAATATGGGGAAATGGGAGAAGAGTAGAAAATTTGAGCTAGTTTATACTAAAAAATCAAAGAGAGTTGAGGGACACTTAGCTTCAAATCTGGGATAAATTCTTGATTTATGTTAATCGATGAAAAAATTAATAATGATAACCCTCTAGCTTTAAACTCCTATCATCTTCAAAATTCTCTATTTCTTTTTGGTATTTTCTTTCTCTCAAATTTTTCTTCAATCTCCCAAAACCCTCTCAAACATCCAAAATTTTCTCTCCAAAAAATTCCCCCATCAAGCTCACTTCTTCCTCTTTTTATAACCCACTCATCTATCTCCCATTCTAATTTTTCCACTAACTCTATCTCCCATTCTAATTTCTCCACTAACTATTCTTCATTTTCATCTTCCCTTCTCTATCTCTATCTCACATTCTAATCTCTCCACTAACTCTTCTTCATCTTCATCTTCTATTCTCGATATTTATCTCCCATTCTAATTTCTCCACTAACTCTTCTTCATCTCCATCTTCCTTTCTCTATTCTTATCTTATTTTCTCCATCCATTCTTCTTCATCTTCTCTTCCCCATCTTCCATTCTCTATTCTTATCTTATTTTCTTCATACATTCTTCTCCATCTTCTCTTCTCCATCTCCTCTTCTCCATCTTCCCTTTTTTATTCTAATTTCTCCACTAACTCTTCTTTTTGTTATTTGCAAGATAATCCTTCAAGAGTTAGGTATTTGCACTCTAGTTCGTGAATTTTAATTATTTACAATTTAGTCCCTAAAAAAAATATTTCTTTAAGTCCAAATCTTTTCATAATTTTTGACACAATTCAAGCTCATTTCTTGTTACTGAAAATAATGTAAAATTTAATTAAAGCTTTTTTTGTAAAATTGGGTCATTTTGGGTATAATTGTGCCAAGATGAAAATTTAGAATATTAGAGAACAATGTCACAACTGCTAAAAGTGAAAAATGAAAATAAATTGACTCAAATTGAATTTTTTTAGGCTCAATTCGAGATTATGCTCGTGAAAGAATACACGACCCCGAATTGGATTTTTTAAATTTACGATGGCCAACATGAAAAGGGATTTAAAAGAAAAATATTGACTATTTTTATGTATTTTTGTGGCCTCAAATGCTATTATTTATGAAATATTTTCCTAATTACTAAAAAATATATTTAAAAAATACAAAAAAATATGAAAAATTATTTTTTGCTCAAAAATGGTTGCCTAAGCTTGGCCAATCCCCAAAGTTGATTTTTTAATTTTATGAATTTTTATGGATTTTTTATTAATTTTTAAAAATAAAAAAATAATTAAAAATCATGTGTCAACAGCATCAAATATACATCATCTGATACGGTAGGCTTCTCATGCATGTTGAACAAGCCCTCATCAAATCCGCTATGGTCTTCTCATTGACGATGTTGAAGGCAAGGTTCTGCGTCAATGTGAAACAAATCACACTCAAAGCTTGCAGACCTCACAATTCCCACCATCCTTGCTTGATTGAATATTATTTCTCGCTTGACAGAGATTGATGCAAGTTCTTTTGATACAAGAGATTCTCGACTTGTATTGTCTAGAAACCAAGTCATCGTCATTGAACCGATCAATCTTCACCTTCCCCTCATCCATATTTGTCACTCCCACCTTTTCACCAAACCAAGCTCTAATACCAGTTGTTAGAAACATGAATCATTAAAGAAAAGAATAGAGAAGAAGACGGGTGAATTTTTACGTGGAAAACTCTTTTGAGATCATAAAGGGAAAGTCACCGTGACTCACTAGGCATTCTCTTCACTATCAATATGACCACTGGAGTCACAAGTTTTAGGCTACAACTATAAAAGATAATGGCCCAATACATGGCAAGACTCTAGTGCATACATTATGATAGAAATTAAATGTATGCCATTAGCAACAATAAAAAGTTCTAGTCTTTGCTTTAACATGAAAATTACATGTACGTGATTAGCAATAAATGCTTTGAGCTTTAATATTTCTTTTCTCTATCAGACTCCACAACACCATCAATCAAATACATCATGGACAATCACGTACATGAAAGATTGAGGCACGAACTACATGCTATGAGGTCGGCGAGTTATCTTTCATTCTGATCCAAGGTCGTGCCCTCTTGCAATCGTTGCCCCAGACAGCCTCACCAGATTGCATTTACTTAGACACTGGACTGGGACTTATAGCCTTCTGATGTTATTAATTACGTCCAAATGGTGCGATGCATTAAACAGGAACTTTTTCCGAGTTGAATTGCTCCATATCGACCTCAACAATGGTCCTAATGCCGCTTCCTTTGTACTTATACCACCTAGCACATACTATGAAGTAACCTAAGTTCAATGCCTGCAATGCACCAACCAGATAATAAAAATAGTCCAACTTTCCCTTGTTAAGATCTTCAGGCAACCAGTCACCATTTGGACCTCCTCCTTTTGTGACCTGGTGAACGAGGGATATCAGCAAGCTACTCAAGTAACTTGACATTGCAAACCCCACAAAAGAGAGCGACCCACCAATGCTTCTCATGTTTTCTGGGAACTGCTTGTAGTAAAATTCGACTTGAGCTATGATAGTGAATGCTTCAGACAATCCTCCCATCACCAGCTGAGGCACCAACCATAATCCTGACAGAGAAGAAATTGCGCCTCTCCTTGGGTCGACCCCAATGGGCTCGGTCAGTCCCAAAGCTCTCCTTTTGTTCTCGACAATAGCTGATATAAGCATTGTGACCACGGCCAAGAACATGCCAATTCCCATCTTCTGGAGAAGTGTGATCCCGCCTTCTTTTCTAGTCAACTTCCTTAGGCGCGGGATGATCATCCTGTCGTAGATAGGAATCCAGATAGTGAGGGCGATCATCGAGAATATAATGTAAGTGGCGGCTGGAATCTTGAAGTTCAAGCTCCCGAGGCGTCGATCAGATTGAAGGGCCTGGAAGACCACGTAGGTTTGCTGTTGGACTAAGGCTATGTAATAGATCATGGCTGCAATCCAAATGGGTAAGACTCTTATCAAACACTTCACTTCTTCGACCTGCTGAATGCTGCAGAGTCTCCATGGATTGGCTGCTGATCCGTCACGGTTAATTTGGTCTAGTGGAGTGATGATTGCTGCTTTGTCGAAGAATCTGAAACCATCAGTGACTAAGTCAAACGTTAAGAACATTGTTAGCTGTCTGGTTCTGGTGTTCTCGTGGACCAGAACCTGTTAGAAAACCCATCGCTCATTTAAATGTTTTTCTCGTGTTGCTTTTCCCTAGTGCCATCAGTATATGTGTTCCGGCAACTTTTGCGACCGAAGAAAGTGTGCGCTGTTTTATTCTCTGGGGTCATGGATCAGGAAGATTCACTCAACAATGCATAAAATCATGTTCACATATCATTCATAATCATAAACTTGGCTGTTTGGTGCAAGCAGATCAGATATAGCTCGCTGCTACTAATTGTTAGGAGTCTAAACATTGCATGTTGATGGGACAAGACATGTCGTTTGGCTAGCGTGGGATGTATGTTCTCCAGAATTTGCTTTAGGTGATGAAATTTTAAGGTGCAGTCGTGTTTGTCGCTTCTGAAAAGCATTTTTTTTTCCTGGGAACGAGGACAGCTTACAGCTGTATCATCAGAAGTAAAAAAATACATTATAGACCGAGTTGTCTTTTCATATCTTATCTTATCTAACTACCATTCAATTTTCAAAGGTTGCTGTTCTCTCTGGAAGTTCATCAGATACTGCACTTTGCAAACAATTTCTCATGCTGCTCAACCCGGAAACTCATGAAAACGAAAAGCAAGATGAGAAAGCACCAGCAAAAAACCTGAATTGATCGGTGTGAGGGAGCTTTAAGTTGATAGAACTGCTCACAACATAGTCATACAAGGAGAGACATGGCTGGTCCGGTAACTTCCTCTTCTTTTTTGCAGCCGCTATCACCCGTGAGACACTCGCCAGCGGACTACCATCCGGTTTAACTTTCACGTAGATTCTCGTTCCCACGAAGAAGAGAGCGCACGACAAGAACATGAGGAAAGTGGGAATGGCCAATCCCCAAGCCCAACTCACGTCGGCTTGCACGTAGACGATGAACGTCAAAGACACCATCATGGCAAAAGTGAAGGTGAAATAGTACCAATTGAAGAAGCTACTAATTCCCCTCTTCCCGGATTCCGTATTGGGATTGAACTGGTCAGCCCCGAAAGCCAGGTTACAAGGTCTAATCCCGCCACCTCCAATCACAAGCAGTCCAAATCCACTGAGCAGAAACGCCATTTGCCAAAACGTCGGTCCACGGCACGAGCTGTTTACCTCCGTCTCACAATGAGGAGGATGCATAGTTGCTATGGCGGCTGTTAGAGTAAGTACTAGCATCCCCTGGAACATGAAATGGAATGGTAAATAGATCCTAGTTACATTTGTACACTTTCTTGCTTGGAACACAATACAAGTGAACCATACAATGATGAAACGCTACACGAAAGTACCAGAAACGAGGACACCGAAGCGAATCCCAGCGTCTTGTAACGGCCAAAGTAAGTGTCGCAGAGGAAAGCTCCGAGCAAGGTGGCGAAATTAATGGTGCCATTGAAGATGTTAACGGTGTTAGTAGCGGTGATGCTCTCCATGTTGAAGACAGTGGTGAGATAGACCAGAAGGTTGGAGGAGGTGCCGATCGTCCCGAGCTTCTCAAATGTCTCGTTTCCTGATATTTTTTGCATCCTTGTGTCATTTGTCATTTCCCTTCATGATTCGGACAAAACAGAGACATTTACAGAAGCGAAAACCTCGCCTAGTAGTCACTCTCTTACCTATTACAAAGGGCATTGCTTTTATGCCGCCATAGTGAACCTCCTTGGTCGAAACACCATCCTCCTCCTTCTCCATGGTTTTGTCCATAGAGGTACTCCTCCTGTCCTCCTGGTGGATGGATATGCACATATTCTAGGTAATTTATACTTGTATATCATGCAGTTTTTTTGCACATTTTTATTGCAGTTCCCAGGAATTCAGTCTCTCCTTCCTGATTGGACAGTTCTCTTTTTCATGAATTTTTCGGCCGACAATAATGACGGAGTCCCACTTGCCTTAACGAAGGTCGTAGATACAGCTAAAGATACTGTCGACTCATCATGCTATGTCTCATCGCTCGTCGGTTCAATTTGTGCCAATAGCTAGAGTGGAGGGTCAGCTTTCCCTGCTAGAAACTGGCTCTCATAGTTATGCTTAACATAGTAATTCCTCGAAAATAATTGTCCGGAAAAGGAAATCCAAGAATTGAACCATAGAAAAAATAGAGAAATTCCAGTCGTATAGAACTTGCACTAGAGGCCAATCACGTGACAAGCACGAGAATGAGAATACTCGTTCGGTTCTTACTTTAAACTGATCCATTTTTTCATGCTATTCTAATTTGGTAATTCTCTGGAATTCGATGTAACATCCTTGAGTTGCTTTGCAACGTGACATGCCGAACCAAATGAACATGGATCTGGTCGATGCAGAGATGTAACATGTGAAGCCACTCGACCATATTGAGCAGCGGTTCATTCTGCTTTCTAGATGGTTATCTATGTCAGTTTTGTAACGTCAAGCATATATATCCTGGAGGATCTATCCATTCCAAATACGCTGAAAATATGATTCTTAGGTACTGCCGATGAATTCTCCCGGTGAATCCATGAGAGCATTTTCTGAAAATTTGTGAGCAACCACTTGTATGGCTGTCGAGCAAGTTCAGGATAGGAAGATATCCCAGATCCCAGAGTTGAGTTGGGTCGGCAAAGAAAAGGCCTGGACGGTGCCAGTGCCAGCACCAGCAGTGCAGTTCGTTGGAATACAACCACACAGAAAAGGGCAAATGATAAGTTCTGGCTAAAAGAACATAAGCAAAATCCTACTTGCATTTGCAAACGTGTTATTTTCCTAATTGCTAAAAAAAAAAAAATCAGGGAAAGCAACACGTTTGTTTTATTGCACACTCCAGATTAAGCCAACAGGTCAGTGCGAAAATGGCATTTTTTTTTTCCCATGTGGGATTGATATTCAAAGTCAATCAATAAAATTCAGTAAAGTTCAGGGACGAAAAGGGGTTCAGGAATTATGCTTTTTTTGTTTCTCAATTAAATTAATTCCACAGGCTTCTCTGTTTCAGTTTATTGACTCATATAAACAAGAAATGTTTCTGGTTCCACTCGCTGCTGGTGCTTCTTCCTTTGTCCTTAAACCACCTAGAACACAGAACAAATTAAACCAAGTTCACTGCCGCCAATGGAACAATCAGACAATAAAATACATCCAACTTTCCTTCGTTAAGATCTTGAGCCAACCAGTCTCCGTTTCATCCAGTGAAGGATCGATGTCGGCAGACTCCTCAGGTAATTCGAACCCACCAGCTTCTCATATTATCTGGGAACTGCTTCTAGAAAAATTTAGACTCGTGCAATAAGTACAATTGCTTCAGATGCTCTGTTATATTGCTAGCTGAGGCACCAGCCATAACCCTGACATAGAAGAAATTGCATGTCTTCTCAGGTTGAGTCTGATTGGGTCGGTAAAGCCTGTCTTCCACGTTTGCAGCTTTGTGGAACAATTTGAAAGCATCGGCAAGTTAACTAGACTTCCAAGAACATTAGTAACTCTCTGATTCTTCTGCGTTCTTGTGGCCGAAAATCTCAATCTCATCTCGCAGCACATGAAGTTCAAGATTAAAGCACACTTAACAACTCAAGTGAAAAGTATTCTAGAGAATTTAACAAAACTTTCCTTATTTGATTAGAATCTTACGAGACGATACTTCAAATGACTTTCATCACAAAGAAATCCAAAAGCCTGAATTATAGAGGAAGAAGTAGGGAAATCTTCCACTTCGAACATTCCCTGGTGACCAATAACATGAGCAGCATAATAAAGAAAACACTGATCTTGATCCATATTCAAGTCCACTTCATTTCTACGGAATGCAACCTAAGGTAAATTTAGTATCATGATAAACATGACGTGTTTCAATCCTTTCACTCGAGGAGATTGCCAAGAGAGATCCCAAATCCAAGTCCGACAACATATCAAGTTAGCACTACCTTCACTCAAAAGTTTAAGTCAATGAGTTATGAAATAATTATAATATATTAATTGCTCAACCCCACATCAATTCTACAACGTAAGGCTTTTTTAATGCAACTAATACGTGTATCGTAACAAGACATACCATGAGAAAACTTACGGGGCAACATCGATCTTACGTAGTTCAGAGCGAAGTGATTGTTAAAGATTTCCAGGACGATCATGTCTCCAACTTGAGCTGGAAAATAACAAAGGCCAGGACAAGAATATAAGTAAATAGTGTCCATTGAGAATTTCTAAACCACGCATGTGAAAAGGAGAAAAAACGGTAGAAAAAGGACAAGAGTTCTTACTTTCCGACTTTCAACAAAAGCCAAATCACAATTTGGCAACAAGTTCAGCTAATAAGTCCATCCATTCCATACAGAGTCCAAGATAAGAACTTGTTTGTTCTCATTGAGAAAACAACCAGCTTGACCCGACACTGGCTGTTGAACAATGGCATGTCATGTCGCACCCCCGTCACATTCAGTCCATTCTAAGTCACAATGTCTCATAGCGGAAATTCATAGTCAACACGGGTCTAAGGACTTATCATCTGTCGTGCCTGGTCAGCTGAAATAGAGATGACAGAGAGACGGATTCGGATCGGACCAATTTTGAACCCAGATCTTTTAAGTACAATAAAAGAAGAAATCCATCACCTACCGGCTAGACACTCAAATGGTCGTAAGTCTTAACACAAGACGTGAACGATAACTATCCGATAGACTTAAACGGGAAAGAGCAACTCTTGAGAGTCACGAAATCGCCTAAATAATTTTGTATCTTGTAATTCCAAGTCTGGAGGTACCAACCAAATGAATCCATGTAACTTGTTCAGGTCAGTACTCGGAACATGTATCTAGAAGATGTCGCAATCTCTCTCTATCTCTCCGTCGCTTGCATGTGCGCGGGCTCTGTCGACTATTGAATTAAGGGAGTTGACAATTTGATTTTGGATCCTCACAAGTTTCCAATGCAAAAGAAGACAAAAAACGTGAATTTTGAAGGATTCTCGAATGAAACCAAGCTAACTTCCAAAAGAGAACGAAACTACAAGCCAAACCACACAATTGGGCGAGATGGCGTTTGGTCATAATGTGAAACGTGCAAGCTAAATTAAAATTTTGACGTGTCCATTTTTGGAAAAGGACTGTTTTCCATTTATATTAAAATCTCTAGCCATTGTAATCTCAATCGATTTGCAGGTAAACTAAGTGAATTAATATGTGAAAGCAGATGAAATGGTAAGGTTTTGAGAAAAGGAATTAGTTGGGGCCAACTTTTTTTTTTGGGCCATAATGGGCCTAGTCTATTGTGAAGGCTCAATGGTACAGCTTCCTTTTTGGGTTCACGTACTTCCTATAGGGAGGTGTAGACATGGCCACGGTTCGGAACCGGCGGTTCCGGGCCGGTTCGGAATCGGAACCAGCCTGGTTTTTTTTTTTTAACTTTGGGAATTTTGATTTTCAAAATCAAATCAAATTTTTAAGTAATAAAAATTCAAGTAAAATTTTACAAAATTGTAATCAAACTTAGAGGGAAAAAAAAAAGGGAGAGAGAAAGGACTTGACTTAATGAATTATCATTAAGTGCCTACATATCTTCTTGGAGATAGAAGAATCAAAGCCCATGTAGTTCTTTTACCTTTAATAACCCCATACTTACCTCATCGTCAATCGTCGCTTCCGGCGGTGGTTCCCATCACGGTGCTCGCTCCATCATCATCGAAAAATTGGGCTTCTACGTTGCGATCCATCTCTTGTTATCGATATTGAGCCTTCGTCCAATCATCGACACAAGCTTGAGCCTCCACAGACTGCGGAGATAATCTTGAACGGTGATCGTCCAAAATGTTGCCTCCAGCGCTAAAAGCTTGTTCAACCGCAACTGTTGAACAAGGAGTTGCTAAAACCTGTCTAGCGATGATAGAGAGAATTCGATATTGACTCGAATGCTCCTTCCACCACTCTAAAATTTGAAAATCTGTGCCACTTGCAAATGAGTTAGTCTCAAAGTTAGTGCTTAAATAGTGATCAAATTCGGAAATATTTGTGTGTCCCATTTGTCTTTTTTGCCTACTCATTAACATTTTATACCCTCTACTCATTTTACCTCCACTCTCGTTTTCTACGTGACTAAATTGAGAAGAAGATCCAATATCAGTGGCGTTATATCTATTATAATAATCATTATATAATGCTACTATTGAGTTGCTAACCATCCCTTTTAATAAATTAATATCTAAATCCATTTCTATATGAAGACATCCATAATACATAGTCAAAAAATCTTTTACGCCTTCTAATTTCGTACGTGGATCGAAAACAGAAGCAACCAAATAAATAAAAGGAATATGTTTATAATAAGTTAGCCATTTTGATTTCATTGCCTTAATAGTTGCACCTAATTGTTCATCGTCTTCATATTCTTCAAAAACACCAGCAATATTAACACACTCTATTATAAATAAATGAGTCGTAGGATAATAAACACCGGATAAAGTATAAGTTGCATCATTGAAAACTTTTAAACAATCTAAAATTTTGTGGCAAATATTCAAATGTTGTGGTAATAACTCAAGTTGAGGAACATTAGTCGAAATAAATGCACATAATAAAACTTTATATTCAAAAGATTGATTAAGCAATTCGTACGTGGAATTCCAACGAGTTGGAACATCTCTTGAAAATCTTCTTGGCCTTTTTCCATTTTGTTTACAAAATCTACACAAATCTTTCATAATTTGGGGATGTCTCCATAAATATTGAATTGCGATTTTTATTGGGTCGAGAAAAACGTTAAGAGTTTGTAAACCTTCTTGTACACTTAAGTTTAAAACATGGCAAGCACATCTAACATGAAAAAATTCTCCACCAAAAGTGGGTTTACAAAGTTTTTCCAAGTCTTCAATAGAAGCGGTATTTGCCGCGGCATTATCAAAACCAATAGAAAAAACTTTTTCAACCAAACAATATTCTTCTAAAACTTGTCTAATTAATCTATAAATATTAATTGCCGTATGTCTATCCTTAAAAACTCGAAATGCAATAATTCTTTTTCAAATATTCCAATCGTCATCTATCCAATGACACGTAATACCCATATAAGAATGAATTTGCCAAGGATCGGTCCAAATATCACTACCTATATGCACACGTCCATTATAATTCATAAAAAAGATTTTTAATTCTTCTTTTCCTTTTTTATACAAATTAAAAATTTGGCGTTTAAGGGTATTTCTAGAAACGGGTTTTGCTTGTGGAGTGCATGCATTTTGTATAAAATTATTAAAACCAAATTTCTCACCAAAATTAAATGCTAAATGTTCTACGGCCGTAAATCTAGCTAATTCTTCTTTATAAACATTTTCGCTATAACGGAATAAAGGAGGAGCGTTAGTTTTGGCGTACCCGGAAATATGTTGTTGACGAGTGTCGATCCCAGCTAGCGTTGGATGTTTTGACCTCAAATGCCGTTGAAATGTTCCATAGCCTTGACCACTTACGAATTTGTAATTTTTTCCACAATGTTTGCAAGTAAGTTGATATTTATTTTCTTCAACGCGCGTCTTCGAGAAGTGCTCCCATATCGAAGAAACGGATGACCCCCCTCGTTCCATTGTTATTGACACTTCTTCGATGGGAGGATTCATGCTACCTTGTGTTGGAACGGGCTCATCGACATTTGGAATATTGTCGATTTGAATTTCGTCGTCGTCGAAGCCATAATATGCATAATCTTGAGGATTATGAGATTGAGGATAATTGGACGATCCCATCAGCGCCATCGGGCTCTTACCCCTCCCGCCACGGCTTCCACTTGCCATTTTTCGAGAATTTCCAACAACAAAGAAATGAAGAATTTCGAGAGAAATGAAAGTGGATTGAGTATCGCAACTTGAGAGAATTTGAAATTGAGAATTTGAGAATTTAAGAGAAGAAAATTGAGAGAAGTTGTGAATAAAATGAAGGAGGGAGGGGGGTATTTATAAAAAAATTTTGATATTAAATTTAATTTTTTTAAAAAAAACATAAATAAATAAATAAAAGGGGGGCAACGGCTAAATAGCCGTTGCCCCCCCTCTCCCCCAACGGCTATTTAGCCGTTGGGCCGGCGGTTCCGAACCAGGAACCGGAACCGGCCCGTGGCCATGTCTAGGGAGGTGCATATTTTCGAATTTAAGATGATCAATTATGTGCAGTGTGCAGATTCCTGAATGTAATTACTCGTGTGCATCTGTCCTATAAAAAGCTACATAATTCAACAGAATATATGTAACCAAAAAAGAAAAACAGTATATGATGGCTCAAGCATAATTTATCATAGGACTATTCATATAGGAAATCCTATTACGATAATGACTATATACATATGCACAAATAGCTTTTCGATGCACCAAAACCTCCAAAGTGATACAATTATCCCAAATTTACTCCCCATTAATGCTTGGCTAGCAAAGTCATTCCTATTGTACTTAATATACTCAGTTTTGCCTAAATTTGGCCATGTGTGACGCAACGACGTTGTAGCTCTTGAATAAGCTAGCTTAATATGATGTCATTTCAACAAAAAAAAATGTTGTTTTCTAGGCGGGCTCATGTAGTTACAATCCACGTCAGATCCACCATGTTATCAATCACCTTGAAATTAGATTGAATACTAACCGAGGGTAAATTGAGAATCGATTTGGAAGTTTTTGTGTGCCGAAGAACAGTTTGAGTTAGACGGTGATTAAGCTATACATGTTCAAAATGTCCTACGTATAACCTAGATCTTTGAGGTTTTTTTTTTTCAATTCGAAGAGCATATACTTAGACCTACTAAAACGAGTCATAGATTCATCTCTTTACTTATATTTGATGGGTTATGTCATTATATGGGTTAATTATACTCAGTAAATGACTTTACGCACCTCTATGACTCTCTTCACTTTCTCTTGCTCTAACTCGATCTTATGCCGCTCACTTCATGCTCTCCCCCAGTTTGGATATGAAATTTTCTTGATTGAATTAAATATGAAATTATTCTAACAATATATGTTTAGTCAAATATGAGTCACTAAATTTGCATAGCATTAAAAAAAATGAATTAATTTTGGTAGGACAATTTTCGACCTGATCCATCCATTTCAGTGGTCTACTAGTACCGTAAAAGTTTACCTTGGAGATTCTTAATCCTTTTCTTGTCTCGAATATAATCTCGGTTAGTTTGATCACTATTAGTGTCATTGAAATAATGATGTGGTGGTACTAGACTTGTAAAGCCGAAATGGGTGGTCATTGGTCAAGCCCAAACGTTGTCGGGCCTGCCTAAATTATTGCCAAGCTTCTCCATCACAAAAAAGTATTGCCAATCAATGTGTACTGGCCTAATTTACTATGACCTAGAGAATATGAAATGATTAAAAATATCTAAAAAGCAAAAAAGTTGTGGAAAATCATCATAATTATACAATTAAGCCTATTAGTAATCTTAACTTGCTTAAATCAAGTTCTTCCAGCACTCTTGTAGTTAACACTAGACATGATATCCTTTTTGACTTTGCGTAGATTTGATTCAGCTTTTTCAAAACCCCTTGGAGAAAATGTGGTGTGTTGGCAACCATTTCCAAAGGCCTTTGGGATGAAAGCTAGCTTTGGAAAAGCTGAAAGCTCAATATTATTAAGGACCAATGGGGGTAAACATAGTTCTAGAGTAAAATCAAGAACTAGACAACCAAACTTGTGGTTTTGGTTCGGTTCGAGGTTCCAGTAAACTAGGGTCTGATTTTCAATTCTGCATTTTGAAGAATCACCAGTTTCGGTTCTTGGTTCTCAGTGGAACTAAACCAGAATCAAAACTTATCGAAACTAGAATCGAATTTTTCAAAAACTCAGTTCTTCCTCAACGCAGCACGCCCAATAGTTTCCTTCTCTCTCACGTGAGGCATTTTTCCAATTCTCTGAAATCTCTCAACGCGGCACGCTCGATGCTCATCCCTCACCGTCCATTGGGCTCTACTCCCTCCCCAGCCCTTCAACGACGACTTTTCCCTCACCATCTACTGCCTCACCCGATGGCCATCCCTCAACGATGCCCGACGGCCATCCCTCACTACGTGTCGAATGGCCATCCCTCAACGACGCTGAGATTTGTTGATTTTGTGGGTCGATTTTTATTTTTGTGAATCTCTTCGTGGTTGGTTAACCGGCGTTGATACTTGGATTATGATGGGATTGATCAATTTGTGTTAGGTAGATCTTGAATGATATCAGTAATCTGTGTGGGATTGATCAGTTAGTGCTCCGGTTCTTATCTGTCTTTTCAACATATATCCTTATAACATGCTTTACTGCAATAAGATAACTTCTTGATGAAACATCTCGAGGTCATCCTGTGTCAAAATCCTGTAAGTGGGTTTCCATCGTCTATTTATCTACAATAGGAGAAGCCAATTTTTCTGATGATTACTTGTCCCTAGCTCCATACTTTCCTGGATAATGAGACAGCTACCCAAACATTATGTACACTTTGATATTTGACAATGTTATTCTTATCCACGTAATTTAGCTACCCTTGTTGCAACCCTGTTGTGTTTTCTCTTAAGCTTGAGGGGATTGGCTTGATGCTAGATGCAGTCCGGCAGTCATCTTTCTTGCTTGGATATAAGAGAAATATGCCCATCACCTAGGTCAAATGCTTAATCTTGTGCGGTTTAAAGCTTTCGAATCACCTAATTTACTCATTTTTATCCTAAGAGAATTTCACAAAATCTGGAACGCAAGTTGAAGGTCATTATCCATTTTAAAGGAAGAACTTACAATCTTAGGGAAGTTGTGGTTTGACAAAAAGTGTCATTGTGACCCATGTGACCTTGCTGCTCTTATTGCAAACCTGATGTGTCTTCTCTTAAGCTTCAGCTAATCATCTAGACGCTAGATGTAGTCTTCCTTCCATCCATCTTGCTTGCATGCATTCTGCTTTTTTTTTTCAATTGAAATCCATTGTAAATGTATTTCTGCTTTGATTAGGATAGTAGATGGATATGCTGATGTAATCTAATTATATTTTTTTATGTGCAAAGTTGATGTATCAAGATAACGTGTTGATGGAGGTGGAGGAACATTAGTAGATGACTCCGAACACTGAATTGGGATTATTGGACAATGAAGGTGAAGAAGAGCCATCCCTATCATAGGCGCAAGTGCAACAAACAAGGTACTTGGTGCTCTTTTTCCTCCTCATTATAAGAAATATATTTCCGATTGCCAGGACCTTTTCACAAAAATCATAGATGATAAGGCCTATGAAGCACCGACACACCTCATGAGCCATTGTGTCGGTGTCGGACAAGTGTTGCGTATCCAACAAGCGTTCGACGCGTTCAGATGCGTCGGACGCGTGTTGACTACGTGTCGGGTTTTGGACATGCGGTCAATGAGCCAAACTCGCCAGCGACACGAGTGTCCAGAGGGGGGGGAGAGGAGCTGGAGAAGCACAAAGGACATCCACGAGGGAGGTGGGGGAGACGTGGCGCGTAAGGTCAGAGGAGGCAAGGTATGCGTTGGGAACGAGAGGAATGGTGACGGCGAAGCGCTAGGCTAGATTCGAGATGGTGGTGGAGAGGAGGGCGGTGAATGGCAGACGAACCCGCAACAAACAAATTTGGTTCCCAAACATGGGTTTCATCGGCCTAAGATGCGAGAAAGGCCAGAGATGAAGCTTTGCTAATGAACACGAGCAACAACGCGTCAATGCGGCCGGAGGACGAAAAGGCAATGAACTCAAAAGTGACGAGCACTGTCGTTGTCGGCTAATGAAGTCCAAGTGAACGGTGAGAGAGAGATGAACAGAAAAATGAGAATGAACAATGCGGAGAGAGATTAACGTGTGGCTCCGTTTGTTTCACGGAAATTTACTTCCTGGAAAATGTTTTCCGGGTTTTCCGGCGTTTGAGGGATGGAAAATAGGCTGACCCTGGAAAACATTTTCCTCCCATAGAAAAATCTTTTTGAAAAGTATGGAAAACGATTTCCTCTTTTCAAAAAGAGAAAATCATTTTCCGCCAGTCGCCGCCGTTGGTCCTCGACCGTCGATCACCGCCGCCGGTCGCCGCCCGCCCGCTACCGCCCGCCGCCGGAAAATCAATTGCTTGCCAAACGACGGAAATTGTTTTCCAGTTCATTATTAAATATTAGCCAAACACCGGAAAATATTGTTATTTTCTCGGAAAATGACTTCCTGGAAAATGTTTTCCCCTCAAGAGGCCATTTTCCGTAAAACAAACGGAGCCTAAAGAAAGTTTTTCCGATCGTAAGTTGCAGGAAAAATTTTGATGTTGACAAAAGAGTGTTGATTTGACAAGACCACTTTGAAGATAGAGAAAGAGATAATGGGGTTGGGGCTTTTTCACGGAAGATAGAGAAAGAGATGGAGAGTTGATTTGACCAGCCTTGAAGAGTTTATTTTTTCATTTAGAATTTTACAAAAATAAAATAATTTCTCCAAAAAAAAGACATTTTTTAAAAGCTATCCTAGCATTATCGCGTGTTCGAAAAAATAATTTTTTGTCGAGATGAATATATAAAAATATATATTTAATCACAATATATCCCAACGTGTCGAAATTATCTATTTTTTAAAAATAACCTGTCGGCGAGTCGTGTCGTGTCATATCATGTCGTGTTGTGTCGAGTGTCACGTGTCCATGTCGGCGCTATTTAGAATAAGGCTAGAAAAGCAAATGGTGTGAGGCGTATTAATTGTGGAGTTCAATTAAAGTATGGTGCTTCTAAAAATGCTTCTTTATGGTAACGTGCGAGATGTTTCCTTGCAATGTGATAAGAGGCAAAAATTCTTTGCATCACCTAATGTAAAGGTAGATAGCAAAGCAGTGGAAGATCCTATTACTGGTAATGTCTTATTAGCTTGGATGTTTAATCAAGATTGTTCTTGGCAAAATCTTGCTTAGTGAGCAACCTTTTTCGTTGGTTAAGTGTGTTGCATTTCGTAAGTATATCAGCAAGTTACAACTTCTCTTCAAACATATATCACGATTTACAGTGGCTATAGATTGCACGAAGTTATATCTTGATGAAAGAATTTATTTGAAGACTTACTTTGGTAATTGTAGTTAGGATTGCACTCACGACCGATATATGGACTTTCATTCAAAACATGAATTATTGAAAATTACATAAAAAAAAAATCATCAATTTTGTGGTAATGCATAGTCACAGGGTAGAGAGATTAGAAAAATGGTGGAGAAATGCGTAAAGAGAGTGTCTTGTCTATTAGCAAACAGACCAACAAGAATAATCTCAACATAATCGATCAAACCCAAAATCAATTGTGTGACTATGCCGTATTTTTAAATTAAGAAGCTGATACAGCCAAAATAATTTTTGTTAGGATGCACGTGTGAGTTATGTTAAAAAAGTCTCATGTTGAAGAATTGGTGTGATGTAAAGTAATTAATATATTCAAGTTGACGCATAACTTAATAACTTAAATATTTTAGTGAAAATAGATCCAATCATGATGGGCTCGGACTTATTTGGGGCACCAATGGTCGAAGGAATTAAGCGATCACCCGATCTTCTAGCCAGGTGGCCTTAGTATCAGGCTTCTGTTGCTCGATCCCAGCACTTCTGTTATTTTCAGTGGAGAAAGTGACCTGTCTTGTCTATTAGCAAACAGACCAGTGGGAATAATCTCAATAATATCATTTTTACATCTGTTTGGTATGAGTTAAGAAGGATGAGCAAAGCTTTCGAGAACCAGAACGTAAGTACACAAACGGAAGTGTGGCTAGGTTGGATTGTGGGGCTCATCCTAATTCTAGGTTGGTTGTTATGGAGGTGGAACGAGATTTTGTATGCGTTGCCGATCGAGCGAAGATGTTACGCTGCCGGCGTGAAGTCGCCGCCAGGAGACATGAGGTTTCCCTTCTTGGGAGAAATATTGACCTTCACCTGGTACTTCAAGATTCTTCGCCACCCCAGACGAGTTCATAAACGCTAAAAGACGGAGGTACGATTGCCATTCGCCATTGAATTTTAGGCTGGAAACTGGTTACATGAACTTATCAGGTTAAAGGGATGAGAGCTCAGCCACTCAACTTCCCTGAAACTGCATATTACCACGCTGTGCAGGTTCGATCGAATTGGAATGTTTGATCTTTCTGGCTAATCCTATAATTTGGCAAATGATGACAACTTGAGTTCTCATTAACTTGCACAATGAGTCCTGCTCGGCATGCGAGTTTGAAGTTATGTTCTTGTCCAACAAGTTAAGCACAATGCTACCGCGCAAAATTATTGTAACTCTAAGAAAGCAATGTCGGGGTTAAATTGTCCTAGTTTTTCAGCCAAGCTGCCCATTTCAAACCCCAAATGATCTGAAATATTTCACCAATCCAACACTGCAGTGCCAGAAGAAGATCGAAGCGTTTTTTTAGAGTCTAGATGAAGAAGAGGAAAAGGCGAAGCGAAAAAACTGTTACCAATCTTATGGCGGTATACGACAAATCAAAGATGAGGAAGATAAAAAACTCTCTGACCAAGAAGTGCTAGATAACACCATTGCACTTGCGACCGACGGTTATGAGTCCAATACACTTACATCGATGTGGGCTATTTACTATCTTGCGAAGTCTCTCGAGATGTTCTAAAGAAACTCCGGGTACCGCCGTCGTTTGACTTTGTAAAGCTTATTTATCATAACCATATCCCACTGTTCCATTACAGCTTGTGAATCTGGACTTGAATGGCAGGAAGAACATGCCCGTTAGCCAGAACAAGAAGGGTGAGTTCATCACGACCGAAGACGTCTTGAACATGAAATACATTAACATGGTAAAATCCCGGGAGGAATTCCAGAGTTCGAGCAACCATTTGACCGCAAATTTGTTAAGCTGACAACTAGTGACACACAGGTGGTGGAGCTGACAACCATTTGACCACAAATCCCAGGGGGAATTTTATGTGGCTCCGATACCTCCACACGAATCCGGAAAACTTTGATGACCCCATGTGCTTCAATCTGGATAGGTGGAATGTAAGGCTCGATAGCAATTATGTTCATGGACAAAACCACTAGCTTTCCGTTTTCCCTACTGTGTTCTCTTTTGGGCAAACCTGGGTAATACTTGGCCATGTTCTTTAGGAATCTGCAAAACCAGGGGGGTACCAAGTGTTTGGCGGGGGATCGAGACTCCGCCCAGGAAACATGCTTGCGAGGATTCAACTGGCGATTTTTCTGCACCATTTATCAGTAGGATACAAGTAAGAAGAAAAGCGAAGCTTTTTACTCACTGCCTTTAGAGAAGCTCCAGTTCATTGAACTACAAAATTTATAGCAATGTTTTGGCGAATGAACTTTCAGGTGGGAATTGCTCGAATCGGACGTGAATTTTGTGTATCTTTCCCACCCTGCACCTGCTAAAAAAGCTGAAGTTAGTTTCAGCAAGCTATGAGGACTGATCCTGGCTTCAACTTGAACGCTGCACTAGGATTGAATAATTGAGTCATGTTGGTCTCATCAGTCATCAGTTGTATGCTTTTGTCTTATTTGCTATGTGTTACTCCACATTGGATTCGTAGTCTATAGATTTGATCAGGCACTATGGTCTGTACAGTAGTTACATATGCGATAGGAAATGTATTTTCTTATTCTTTTGGCAACTAAGGTGTTCAATCTGAGCACGGTAACCGAAACTTCTTCAATCGGACCAAATCAATCACAACTAAAGGAACAGCCAAAACTGGATTTCACGGGGACAATTAACCGACGAAAGTTTTAGTTCTACCCACAACGCCAGTCGCAGGAATAAGTCTATTCAATGAAACTTGAGAACAACAGCTTGGCAACTTGTACAATTGCCATTTTATTCGAACCCTCGAGATTTTTTTCTGGATTTTGATTTGCCCCATTTTTTCTATAATTAAAGTAGGACAAATAAAACAGGCACATCTAGTTTTTTTCTTCTTCTTTTCTTCATTCACAAAAAGCCCAACTTCGTTTGGATTATCTAGAATAGGGAAATTTCACCTACCATTTTTACGAGTATGGCTGTGGAAGAAGAAAAAAGATAAAAGAAGGAAGAAAAAGAAAAGAAAAAAAGCTCTTGAATTAATGATCGGGAAAATTACCAAAAAATCCTATTTTTTTTTATATTGAAACCTTTTAATTGGATCAATTTAATCATAAATCTATCACATTAATACTAGTTAAGTTCATTCGGGCAATTTTGACCACAAATTGCTTACTCGAACCTTTTAATAATTTTTAATGCTTTTTTATATTTTTTTTGGGTTGAGGGTTAGCAATGCCATAGGCGAGAAACGTTGCCCAATTTTGGGGTCATAGTCCTTGCCCGGACTAGATTTGGGAGGGGAGCCGCGCATTCCGGTTTGGCTCGCAAGGCTTTCACCAACCACAACAAGGGCATCTAATTCTATGCATTTTGCAAATTACATTTGAGTTCTAATTCATGAAAAAAGTATAACATGTGCTAGTCAATTCACGTGTTACTGCATGGTAGCTTTTTCAAATTGAAAATTCTTGCTAATACTATGGTCGAAGCATAAAAGATAATGTATTCCTTCTTATCGTGAACACAACCATCATCATCCTCACTCCAAGCAGAAGAGAAATGCCCACAGATGAATGAGGGAGGCTGACGGCAAAACATCATTGAGAATTTGACAAACCGCAACATGATGAAATGGTGAGGGAGAAGCAAAAAATTAACGGGAAATTGTTTATGGTTCTCTTCTTCAAAAAAGAAAGAGAGATGGGAATAAAAAGATATGATCCTCTGCACCACCTCTCAACCAAGGTATTAAACCTATTGAGAATTAATAAGTGTGCATGGATGTTTACAAAGGATATGGAGAAAATATTGATGAAATGGCGAGGAAAGGAGAAAAGGTAACAAGGAATGGCTTATGTTTCTATTCTTCGAAAAAAAAAAAAAAGAGATGGGAATAAAAAGATATGATCATCTGCACCACCTATATGAACCAAGGTATTATGAAACTACTGAGAATTAATGAGTGTATACAGATATTTACAACAAAAAGAATCTACGATGTTGTCCATTGTCGCAAAGTACCTAATTTGCTACTCTCCGCAGTTGCAATTCCCTCGTGATATGCAAAGTTCGCAAAGGTACAAGCATGGTGCAATCTCTAATTCTGCTTGGCTCAAATATTCTGTTGTAAACATCCGTATACACTCATTAATTCTCAAGAGGTTTATAATACCTTGGTTCATATAGTTGGTGCAGAGAATCGTATCTTTTTATTTATTCCCTTCTCTCTTTCTCTTTCGAAGAAGAGAACCATAAGACATTTCCTCTTACCTTTTCCCTCGCCATTTTACCAATATTTTCTCCATATCCTTTGTAAACATACGTACACAATGATTAATCCTCGTTCATGATACCTTGGTTAATAAGTGATGCCGATGATATTTTTTTTATTCCCATCTCTCTTTCTCTTTTGGAGAAGAGAATCATAAGCTATTTTCTCGTTACCTTTTCGCTCCTCCCTTAGCATTTCATCATGTTTTAGTTTGTGAAACTCCCATTGACGTTTTGCCACCTTAGCATTTCATCATGTTTTAGTTTGTGAAACTCCCATTGACGTTTTGCCACCGACCTTCCCCATTCATCTTCAAGCTTTTCTCTTCTGCTTGGAGTGAGGCTGAGGATGGTTGCATTCATGACCAGAAGGAATACAGTATCTTATATCCTCCAATCATAATATCAGCGAGAATTTTTAATTTAAAAAAGCTACCATGCAATAACACGTGAACTGACCAACACATGTTACACATTTTTCATGAATTAGAAGTCAAATGTAATTTGCAAAAAAGCACAAAATTAGATACCCTTGTTGTGGCTGGTGAAAGCCTTGCAGGCCAAAGCGAACACGCATGGTCCCCCACCCAAATTTAGGCCAGACAAGGGCTGCAACCCCAAAATTGGGCAAGGGCTCTCACCTGTGCCATTTCTGACCTTAGCCCAAAAAAAATATGAAAAAATTAAAAAATTACCAAAAAGTTCACATAAGTAATTTCTAATCAAAATTAATCGAATGGACTTAACTAGTACTTATGTGATAAATTTAGAACTAAATTGACTTTAATAAAAAAAAAGTTTGTAACTGAAATAATAAAAATAAAATGAGACTTTTTTGGTATTTTTCCCTATCATTAATCCAAGTGCTTTTTTTTCTTATCTTTTTCTTCCTTCTTTTCTCTCTTTTCCTTCTTCCTTTCACAGACTCATAAAAATGGCAGGTGAAATTTCCCTATTCTAGATAATCCAAACAAATTTGGGCTTTCTATAAATGAAGAAAAGAACAAGAAAAAAACAAAATGTGTCTATTTTATTTGTTTTACTTTAATTATTGAGAAAATGGAGCAAATCAAAATCCAAAAAAAAAAATCTCACAAGCTTGTGTTCTCAAGTTTTATTGAATAAACTTATTCATATGCAAAAAGGAGTCGCCACTGGTCTTTAGAGAGGGCAGACTAAAAGCCTCATCCAGTGATTGGGAAACGACATTCGATCCTACACAACTAAAGGTTAGGGTCTAGGGACTTGATTACATTGGTGTCATCACCGATTCCCTATCTATACTTAAGTTGGGTGTTTTTCTAAAGTATTCATGCAGGTGTGAGTCTATCCTATCGATCGCAATCAATGCATATAATGTGTGCAATTAGAGAGTCAATGACAGAGATAAAATGCATCATAAAACCCTAGTAAAACCTTAAGAGCTTAGAAAAATATTTACTTAAGGTTTGATTTGAATTTGGGACAATTTGCTCAAAGTGGGCAAGATAATCATTTTCTGAAAGAGTCCAAGGTCAAAACTAGGAAAATAAATTCAATCTAGCCATTTATTTTTTCTGATTTTTAGAAAATTTTGTGATTTTATAATATTATTTATGATTTATTTTCGGGAAAATCATCCGGACCGGGCCAGTAGCCTCGGCCCGCGCCAATGGCGCCCGACCCGGGCGTTAAGGGCCCAGGTTGGTCTAAACAAAGGGCTGAAGTTTGGGCTTGGCCCAAATTCTATTTTTTGTGCTAACTTCAAATAAGCCCCACTCCTAAAATTCAATTCTGGCCCGATTCTAAAATCTAAATTTGGGTTTTCTCATTCTCTCTGTTTTTTTTTTTTTGGGGGGGAAAAAAAAATTGGACCTTCTTCCACTTTCGTGAGTCCTCTTTCTGACATCTCCTCCCCGGGACCTCAGCGAAGGAGCCACTCCTTCTACGACGTCTTCAGAGAGACTTCGCCAGCAAAACAAAATTCTTTTTACCTTCGACCGCCAACGCCAACGACGAACGTCTTCCGAGCCCCTTTTCACAACGTACCACTACGGTATACATAATAGGGCCTAGACAACTTACCCGAACGGCCCCAAACGCGAGCCGATGTCCGTTGACGATCGTTGAGCGCGGCCCCGACGAGGCTCGACGGGGATTGCGGTGGTGGTGGTGGTGGCGATGTCGCGGCGGCGACGGCTTTGGCCTGCAAGCGCTCTCTCCCTCCAGCTCTCGACGAAGATCTCGTACAAAAATGAGTCTCAACCCTTCCTTCCCTTGAAAAACGAAATCTGTTCCTTTTTTGTTTGTTCCTCCCGTTTCTTCCTCCTCTTCTTTTTCGCGTTTTCTGGCCGCCAGACCCTTTCTCTTGCTCTCCTCAAGTTCTCATTCTCTGTTCGTTCTTTTGCTCACCGAAGAACAGACTCCCAAAAGATCTCCTAGACTTCCTTTTCTCTCTTCTATTTTTAGGTGATTTTCCTCGTCTACCCCGAGCTCCACCTTCTTTTGTTCTTTTGGTTTCCAACTCAGAACAGTATAATCTGGGAAACGAGTAGAGGGAGTCACGGGACGACGGATATGGGCTGGGGGCTTTCGGAAGGCGACGAACTATGTTGGACCCTCTCTCTCTCTCTCTCGACGAGACAACTCAAGCTCTCGACATACCCTTCTCTTCCTCTCTTTTTATCTTTTTGGGCGAACTCCCTGAGCTCCTCCCCTCTCCTTTTGTCTCAACTTATCAAATGTGAAAAGGGACCCGATGTTCTCCGAGGTGCCTCCACCCTTTTTTCTCTAGAACCAGCTCCTTCTGCTCTATTTCCCTTCAGCTCCTCTCCACCGAGCTCTAAGGCTTGAGAGCTCTCTCATTTTTTTTTTTTTGTCCCTCTTTTAGGGTCGAGCCAACCCCACTCCACAATCGTGCCTTTTGTCTCTTCTCGCGCCCAGAGGATCACCAGGAGCAGATGGAGATCCCTTGATGCAGTGCCTCAGGAGAAAAGGATGTCCAGCTTGACCGAGCTCCTTCCGTGGTTCCTTTTTCCTGGAGCTTACTGCGCGCGAGAAAGGAGAATAGCAGCATACTATTTTTGGCTTCTGCTGCTTCTGCATGGGCTGCCGTGTGTTGACTAAGTTGACCAGGTCGGGTCGGGTTTGACCCTCCCGATCCGGCCCAAAAACGTCCCGGTTTGATGCGAATTTGGCCTACGTTTGAGAATTTGATTTGACCAGAACGTAATTATAGGCATCTAGGTCAAATATTTATAAAAAAAAACCTTAAAGTGAGAAAAAGATTAAACAAATTTAATTTGATTTTTTTGCTCAATTTATGGAATGAAAGACGTGAATGGGAGTTTTTTATGATCCAAATCGAATTTTCAAGATTTAAAGTGATCAAAATGCAATTGGAATACCCACCATCTGGTGGCCCAGTTGGTTTGCGCTCAGTTCCTTTCACGAGAGGTTCTGGGTTCAAAACTTCTCGGCGCCAGGTGACTTAATTGAGGGCCCGTGGTTGTGGGGTCTGCGGGTCCTCCCGAGGACTAGTCGTGCTTCACCGCTGGTTTGAGCACAAGCTCGCCGGCCGCGCGGACACCTCGGTTATCAAAAAAAAAAAAAAAAAAAAAAAAAAATGCAATTGGAATTAAAATAAAATTTTTAACAATTTTTTTCAGATTTTGTCGAACTCAATTGACATTTTTTCTTATTTTTGGCTACTTTTAAATGAAAAGAAATTTTGAAAATGCCGAACAAATACAAAAATATTTTTTTTAACATGAAAATGGTTCTTTGTGCTTAGCCAAGGTCCCAAAGTCAATTTTTGGAATTAATTGAATTTTTATTAATTTTTTTATTAATTTTCTAAAGAATACTAATTAAAAATTGAGCGTCAACGACGAAATGTCTGGGTTTCTCGGCATCATAAATTACAACCCTGGAATATCGTCGAAGAAGCAATCTGTAGTTTCAAGTTGCACCAGCGATGGAATATGAGAACCAGAAACGAGGGGACTTTTTACCAAATGAGGTCTAAATTTTTTTTTTTTTTTACTGATTTAAGTCGCGTTTGAAAAAATTTACGGATTAGGGGTCCGTTTAACAGTCTTGATGCCGGACGGACCCAATTTGGCTGGGGGAAGGCTAAATAGCCCAATTCGGTGGGCGAAGTATCCAATTGGGCTCAGTTCGGCACTGGGCCTCCCGAACTGAGGCAGTTTCGGCACGGGTGAGGCGCTAGTTCGGCACCACACCCTTGCCCCCCAACCCCTGGGCATATAGAAAAATTTGGTGCTGCCCCCGCAAAAGGTTCCATCAATCGCAGGACGGGGGAAAAAGCAGGTTTCATTGTGGGGCGCTTTCTGTGGAAATTTCCTTGTCCCCTTTGCTTTTTCTATTCAAGTCCAGTTTGGACTCTGGTTTGAATTGCCGCGTGTCTTAGGCTTTGGAGCTCGTCCATATCAAGTCAAAACAAGCAGATGGGTCTCCACGAGGTTTCACAAGCATGGAGAAAATTTCCCCTCGAGGTTTCTCAGGGTTTGCGTCTGTGAACTGGGTAGTTTGGTACCCGCCCTGCCGAGCTGGGGTCTGTCTGGCACCGAGACTACCGGACAGACCCAAACTAGTAAATTTTCTCAAGCAGGACCTAAATCGGTAAAAAATAATAATAATTTTGAGACCCTATTTGGTAGAGTTGACAGTCCCGCCAGATCAATGGTCTCCGCCAACACAGGCAGCTTGAAAATGAACGTAGACGCGGCATGGTGCAGCGAATCGAGGGAGGCCGCAGTTGCTGGGGTTCGTCGGGACTCGAATGGACTTCCCACATCTGGTTTCGTAAAAGAAATTCCGAGCTCCTTCAGCAAATGTCGCGGAAGCCCTAGCTCTAAGAGAGGGATTGCTATCTCCGGAGCAAAGTCTGAGGAGTTAAAAGAAAAGAGGAAGTGAGCAACACAGTTGGAAATCTGATCTGCACGGGGAAGTGGAGTCTGATTTGCCTACCACGCGTGCGGTGGGTGCTGAACCTTGAACAAAGTCCGTGGACTGAGAGCTCTATCGTGAGGCATTGTCGGGAACTGCTGGCCCAATTAAAAGAAGTCACTCTAGCCCACTGCCCAAGAACAGCGAATCAGGCCGCAGATTGGGGTGGCGAAAAGCTTGTCGCACTAACTCCCTGACATCTCCTTTGGTAGTTGTTCTGTCATGATCGTGGAAACTCGAGTGTTTGCATCTTCAAACTTTTTAATAAAAGTTACGAGTTTATCCGTCCAAAAAACCAAAAAAAAAAAAAAGAATAAAATGGCAATTCTGCCAGTGGGCCCAGGATTTGCGTACGATGTGCTGAAAGTTTTGTCTTTTTCTTCTTGGCCCTGTACAAACTTCCTTACGAATTCAAAGCGGAAACGATATTCCTCTTGGCCGCTGGAAGTGGCCGAAACCATCAGCGACGGCTCAGAAATGAATAAACTCCAAGGCAAAGTGGTCATCGTCACCGGCGGCGCGAGCGGCATAGGCGAGGCGGCGGCTCGGCTCTTCGCCGCCCACGGCGCTCGCATGGTCGTCATCGCCGACGTCCAAGAAACGGGACGAGAAGTCGCTGCTTCCATCGGCACGAGCAACTGCACACATGTACACTGCGACGTCACGGACGAGGTCCAGGTGGAGTCCCTGATCCGATCGACCGTCAGCCTCTGGGGCCGCCTCGACGTCATGTTCAGCAACGTCGGCGTCATTAGCGGTTGCGACCAGACGGTGCTCGACCTCGACCTGGGCCGGTTCGACCGGGTCATGGCCGTCAACGTGCGCGGGATGGCGGCGTGCGTGAAGCACGCGGCGCGCGCGATGGTGGAGGGGCGCGTGAGGGGAAGCATCGTCTGCACGTCGAGCGTGACGGGGCGCACGGGCGGGTCCCGCAACACGGACTACCACGTGTCGAAGCACGCGCTGGCCGGGCTGGTGAGGTCGGCGAGCGTGCAGCTGGGCGCCCACGGGATCCGCGTGAACTCGGTGTCGCCGTACGCGGTGGCGACGCCCGGGCTGTGCGGCATGCTGGGGATGGAGGCGGAGGAGGCGGAGGGGGCGTACGAGCAGTACGTGTGCCTGAAAGGCGGGGAGCCAATGAAAGCCCGGCACGTGGCGGAGGCGGCGCTGTTTCTGGCAAGCGACGATGCGGCGTTCGTGACGGGGCACGATCTGGTGGTGGACGGTGGATTCCTGCACCAGCCCTTCCGGTCGAGTCAGCAGTGGCCGTCTCCCGGTTCCGGCCAGTAGGTTTTTTTCCGACCAATTAATTACATTCGAATATAGCAGAGCAATAGGCGTGCATTATTGGCGTCCGGACAATAAGACAGATTATGAAATGATGAAATGATGGGAAACAATTTTCTCCCTTCCTTCCAACAATTATATCGTAGTGGGTAATTATCGATTAGGGATGTAATAATGCAAGGTAATTATCTTCATATAAATAGATTACAACTACCTTTTCTCTAAGTTTTTTTTTTTAAATAATGACACCTGTGATTGTGTATAATCGCCGCCACCTCGGCAAAACCTAACTGTCTTGCGATACTCTGCATTTGCATTTGCATTTGCACTTGAAGATGACCGTGTGGAAAAGAGAAATTGAAGAATAGAAAGTTTTTAATGCCAATTAACTTTGAGTTGACAGCTTAAATGGTGTAAAGTAAATCGACGTTTCAACCAAACAAACAATTAAATTCCGACCGAAAAATTGAAAAAAAAAAAAACCAAACAGTTGAATAGAAAGTTGTGATTTGACACAAGCATTCCGTCTCCATATGCAGTTTGCTTAAGGGCTGTGCAAAGAAATCGAGAACCATCCAAATTGCCCGAAATCGAACATGACTGGCCCCAAACTAGTGAATTTTTTAAGAAAACTAGTGAGTACTAATTAGGTTCTCTATTCCAAATGTGGAACCACCCACCCACCCACCAACCCATCCACTTGGATCGAACCGATAATATAAATATAAAATTAATTTATTTATAATTTAAAAAAAATCTTAAATTCTTAATTTGAAACTCGCTCGTCTCCTCTCAAATTCTTACTCTTATCTCGATTTATGTTTTTGTCTCTTGACTCACGGCCTCAACTCTCAACTCTCCTTAACTCACGGTCGTGCCTTCAGCTATTCATCGCCTCCCTCTCTTGTTTTCAATCGTCTCCATTTATCTGATAGGACCAGTTTCATGGATTCACCCGAGAATCCGACACAGTCCGATTCTCAATTTCTATTTTTGAAACTGATCCTTAGTAAGTGGTTTTATATGTTAGATGAAAATTGCCTACTCGAATCATGGTCACCCTTACCTTGCCTCGCCCTTGCCATATTAATGAGATAGTTATGAATAAGGAAGAAAATTCATAATTGAAGATACTACAAAATGTTTTTGGCTGAACGGTCCAGCACACGTGGTTGGAAAACATGGAAAACAATAATCATCCGAAAAAACATAATGAAATTTTGATGAAATTATGTCCTACCATTCGTATGAATTGGGTTTGATAAGTTGCCATTAATTTAAAGAGGTAGATACAAATTAGTCAATTTCCTCTTAATCTGAGTTTTATACGCGGTCTTATCAACCCTAAGAGAAGCACAACTTCGGGGACCATCCGAAGCTATACGACAAGAAAAATCAAAGCAAAGATTCCACGACGGACACCGGCCGGAGAAATTTCAACAGCTTCAATCAAAAGTCAATAAAGCATCGCCTTACCTAAGGGTCTAAGAACTCACGACAAACGCTACACGACATTGAAATCTTCTTAAATTCAAGACAAATCCATTAAAGTAAACAATAAACACATGTTCGAAAACCCCCCCCCCCAAAAAAAAAAAAAAAACTCTCACGATCTAATTCTAACTTACCGATTGCAACGGGAATTCATCTTCTGGTTTTCTCTGCCAGTGATAATAAGCAGCCCATAACCAATCCGGCGATACCAACTTCTTCCCCTCTCGCTTAGCCCACCTCGAGCTCTCTTCTTCCACGTCCAGAGCCACCACGTGCGTCACCGACGACCCGAGGCCCGCCTTGCACTTGGCTCCTAACTCCTCCGCCACGGCCCGGAGCCGATCCGACTCCGATCCCGACGCAACAATCTTGCTAAACGATAGGACACAACCCTTGAGGACCCTAGACCGCGCCCTGCCTAGCACTTTCCGCACGTCCCTTTTGTCCCAACCCTTCGCCCCGTGCTCGGGGTCGAAAAATTCCCTGTGCACGTCCTTCAGCACACCAAGGACAGACGACAGCACGCCCCCGTCCTCGTCCTCGTCGATCTTCGTCTGGGCGTACATCCTCCAATCCACGCCGTCCTCGGGACTGACCTCGAAGTCGAAGTACTTGTATCCCGAAATCGGTATCAAGTTCTTCCTATGATCCGGCCAGACTTCTTCGGTATCGTCCAGGATGAGGACCGCGCTCTCCGGCGCCAGCACGAGGTCGAGGCTCTTGTAAGTGGAAGAGGTGCTAAATTCGCGGGAGATGACCCTCGACCCGAAGTAGGCTCCCTCCGGATCGAGCAGATGGACCACCGTGGACGCGTACTCCCGGTTGCCCATCGTGTACACGTACATCTCGAACATGTCGCCGGCTTGCCGCAGGAACTCGCGCACGAACGGCCTTAATTTGGTCACTAGGGGCAGATCTTGTAGCACAAAAAGCGTACCATTTGACGCGGTGTCTACAGCATCCAGCAAGCATTGCTCTCCAGGTGCGAGATGCGACAGTAGGATTGAATCCACCAGCGTGTTGTCCAAATCAAGAACCAGGCAGAGCTTCTTGGTATCCGCGAGATTCCTCGACTCGCGATACCCCGCGACCTCGGCCGCCGAGAGCCGCAGCCCTTCCACCAGGTACCCGAAATCACGGCCCTGGCCATTTCCGAGGACCTTGCCGCAGTCGGCGCACGACCCCTCGAGGACGGTGGCGTGACCGCACGACGCGGCAACCTCCGTGGCCGCGGACGATCCGGACGTCGATCCTCGTCCCGAACCCGACCGTGCCGATTCCTCGTCGACCTTGTGACCGCTGCCGCCCAGGTGAGAGTTGATCAATTGCAACTTCTGCTTGAGATACGTCGAAAGGGAGTGAGCGACGGACGACGAGGCAGGGCGATCGCCGGAAGGACCCATCTTCATCAATGGCCAAGTGGAAACTATTTTCCTCGTTGATTTACGATTCTCGGAGCTAATTTGAAATCTCGTTCTGATGAAAACAAGAAAGAGCGATGCATGATGCTCCCGAAGTATCAATCAAAAACGAGAAGAGCAATTTGGTCGCAGACGCCATCCAGAAGGAGAGAAACTTCTTTCGTCCACGAAGTACCCACCGATTGAAAAGTCTTCATCAAATAATAATAATAATAATAATAAATAAATAATTCTCCCTCGCCAATTTTTAATTTTTATTTTTTTTTAAAGAGCCGACAACGACATAATTAATTTTTAAATTTCTAATTTATTTATTATGATCTCTAAAACTTCGACCTTTTGAACTTAAATTTTATTCAATGTAACATCTAAAATCTTAATTTATGTTTAACGTAGTTTTTGAACTCTATAAAAAAAACTTAATGATTCTCCATAAACTTAAACTAATGAAACGACAACACGAAAAATTTTCATATAGTCTAAGGAATTAAATTGAACATATACCATAAGTTCAAAAACTACATTGAATAAATTTAATTTAGAAGACATCATTGCACATTGAGCTAAAGTTTAGAGATCGCGTTAACTAAATTCAAAGTTCATGGGTCTATCTTGCACATTAAGTCATAATTTATGGATTATTTTTATCATTTTTCCTTTTTAATATAGTCAAATTAATGAAAATGTCGATTGACTCAATTGCATGAAATTATGTAAGCTGCTGCTGCCTTTCAGCTATAAACGTTTCTTTTGGGGTACAACGTGGGCACACCAGACGAGACGTTAGAGGTAACGACAATGGTTTACCCATAACTTGATATCATTATAATAGAAGATCAATGCGTACACACACACACACACACATATATATATATATATATATATACATACACACACGTACCTGAGAGGGTTGATATAGACAGATAAGTCGGAAAACCTCAAAATATATATAGTGGATTAAGAAGTTAAAGAGAAAAGTAATAATAAAGACATGCAGAGTAACATTATTTTAGCAAAAAAAAAAACAGAAAATTAAGCCAGTGTCATTTATTAGGGGTGATCCACGCCAATCCGATCCTGATATGGAATTGGGGACCGGACTAGTAGTCTCGATTTCTAAATTTTTGGGACTACGGGACCACAAACACTAGTTATTTATTGAAATACAACATTTCGATTTAAACTAATAACTTACAATCTTAACCATCTAACCTAATAATATATATGACTATTGTACAACCATCACATTAACACTTATAATTCTAAAATAATGAGAAAAGAGAAAGAAAAAAAATTAAAACAACTGAAACAAAATTATGCAACTATATCATTTTCCTCAAGTTGGGAAGAATTAAGCCCAAGTGAAATTATACTTGTACTTTACTAAATTCAAGTGCGAGCAAAATAATGAATTTGCACAATACAATCAAAATAAAACATGGATTGAGTCAAAATAAAACACGATCGGAGACTGCGTATTGACAAACACGATTAGAGGTTGCATTGCGAAGGTGAGACGTGAACATCAATCGAAAGGAGAGGAGCAAGTGTCAAGCAGAAGATAAAGAAATTAGGTTAGATAGTTTTTCAAAATTTCCTATTCTTTTTTTTTTCTAATTGTTTGTGTGTATTGGGCAGTCCAGTCCTATCCCATCCGCCATATAATCTAGGACTGGACCATTCCCTTCAAAGACCAAACCTATCCAGTCTGGTCTTGATCAGGTCTGGGCCAATTTGATCCAGTTTGCTCACTCCATGTATGTTTCGATACTAGCGGTCTGGTACATTTTTCAGCAATTTTCATTTGAAACAATAAAGGTCGATTCATGGGCTTTTTACCAAACAGGAGTCAAGAAAGATAAAATTTACTCATTTGAGTTCCGTCGAAAAAAAAAATACCGGATTGTGGGACGGACCCGGTTTAGGGCTGCTGAATGGCAGGGGAGAAAACACCCCCCCCCCCCCCCCAATTTCTTATCTCTCTCTCTCTATGCAAATTTCTCTGCAAATGTGATCTGGTGAATTTTTTTTTTACCGGACGGACCATATTTTGTAATTTTTTTAAGGAGATCCAAATCGATAAAAGAAAAAAAATTAGCCCCATTTTTGTAAAAAGCCCTCGATTCATCGGATAAAAATTCAAACCTTAGACACTCCCACCACTCTCATCGTTGATCTTCCTCAGCATCCTCCCAGAAAAGCAATGTCTGACTCCAAGAAAAAGCTCCAAGGCAAGGTGACCGTCGTCACCGGCGGCGCCAGCGGCATCGGCGAGAGCACCGCCCGCCTCTTCGCCTCCCACGGCGTGCGCGCGGTCATTATCGCTGACGTCCAAGACACCCTCGGTGAACAGGTCGCCGCCTCGATCGGGGCCGAAATTTGTACCTTCGCACGCTGCGACGTCGCCGACGAAGACCAAGTGGAGGCCCTCGTCCGGTCGACGGTCCAGGCCCACGGGCGCCTCGACGTCATGTTCTGCAACGCCGGTGTTGTGAGCCCCTCCGACCAGAAGATCCTCGACCTCGAACTCTCCCAGTTCGATCGGCTGTTGTCGATCAACGTGCGGGGCGTGGCGGCGTGCGTGAAGCACGCGGCGCGGGCGATGGTCGAGGGGCACGTGAGGGGCAGCATCTTGTGCACGGGGAGTGTCTCGGGGAGCTGCGGCGGGGTGCGGCGGACGGACTACCACGTGTCGAAGCACGCGGTGGTGGGGCTAGTGAGGTCGGCGAGCGTCCAGCTCGGGGCGCACGGGATCAGGGTGAACTGCGTGTCCCCGTACGCGGTGGCGACGCGGCTGACGAGCGGCGCGCTCGGAGGGATGAGCGAGGAGGAGGTGGAGAAGTACTACGAGCCGGCCATGGCGTTGAAAGGCGGAGGGATGCTGAAGGCCAGGGACGTGGCGGAGGCCGTGCTGTTCCTGGCGTCGGATGAGTCGGAGTTCATCACCGGGCATGATTTGGTCGTGGACGGCGGGTACCTTCTCCGGCACTAAGTTTTTAATTGGATTACTCTTTCTTTCCGTATTTCTTATTTTTCGTTTCCCTCGATGGTATCTTTTCTTCGACCATTCCTTAAGTATTGGACATGATATTATATGGATACAATTTTCCATCAACCCTTAATCACTTCGTAACATTCATTCTCTCGAATTGATTGTATCTTATTAGAAAAAATTTGAGCTAAAAATTTTCGATTCCTCGCCAGTGCATCATCACTTGATTTGAATATTCGAAGATCTGGGAAGACGGAGCACAATGAAATTTTACAGCAAAGTTGGATTCAAAAATTACATCAATTGATTATTAAATAAAGTTTAAAAAATTAAAGTTTCGTTTGTTCTGAAAAGAAAAATAATTTAAAAATTATTTTTCTAAAAATGATCATTAATAATCTAAATATTTTGGTAGGTAGTGAAAATAATTTTTGATTGTTTAATTTTGTAAGCAATGTCAGCTTTTTTCTTAAGGATAATATTTATCAAATTATTTATTTTTTACGAAATAAATTGATCATAAAAGTTTCTCCAATTGATCGATCTTTTTTAGGTGAAATGGCACTTTTTCCATCAAGGGGAAAGAGTGGAGTGATTATGCACTACAAATATTGTTCAACTCTGTATGGATTTTGAGTAATTCAATTGCATATGGAACGTCACCAACCACCATCGACGGACCATATATATTTATTTTTTTTTCGGGGGGGGGGGGGGGGGGGGGGGGCGGGGTCAAACCACGATCATTGGTTGTGTGGATTTCGCAAATCCGACTGGGATGGGAAACACGTAGGTGGATAGACCCGATTCACGAGAGACCCGCTCCGTCCGGTTCGACCCACTCGGAGAGGTCACCGTCGCGGTGGCCCGCCATGCGAATCATGGGACCCACCCGCTGTCCACATCCTGGGTGTCCCTTTCTTATCTGCTCCAAAAGAAAGAACAATTAGTGGTGGGCCCCGATGCCCCCCTTCTTTTCGCCCGCCCCCCGTTGATTAGCCAATCGATTCAGGATCGTCTGCCACGTGCTCGGCGAAAAGCCCCGTCATTGGGCCCACCAAAGTTGCGGATTCCACGGTATCGTTTCTTGGAAACTATGCCCGTGATTGCGAATGGTCCGACGTGGACATTGGACAACGTCGTTTTAGCCGAGGTTTTACTCCACGCACACGTGGCAAGTGCCCATTGGTACAGCGTGGATTCTCGTCGCGCTGACAAGTCCGTCACTAGGAAATAATGTGTCTTGAAATGCCTCTTAACACGTCAAACATCTGATCTGTGCAGCCTGATAGATGATTATGATTCATCGCATTTTGCGGTCGAAAGACATGATAAATTAAATGCGAACTTATAGCTCATTCACAACCTTTTCGATTCGATTAGTGAAATTTTATAAAGGTAAACTTTATATGGTTCGTACGAGCTCGCGAAATGATAAATAACTTTACTTATATAAAACACGTTTTCTTGTTGTGGATCAAACGCTGCATCTCGTGATTACGAATTTATAATATTCGCTTATCGAGATTCCAAATAAATTCATTGATATAATCACCTAGATATCGTGCAAGCGCGTGAGTATGCTATCACTAAAGAGGCTTAATGACTTTCATCCATGAATATGTACGAAAAGATTCACATCAGGTGCTAAATGTGCAACTTTCATAAGGCAGCCAACAAAAAAAAAAAAAGAAGAAGAAGAAGATGAAGAAGAAGTTAATCGACATGATTAAGACCTTTACAGGTCTAAAACCACTGACCCCCGATTAATTAAATCCTATCCATCCAGAAAATGCTCGCGTCTAAAAGCGACCTCTATAGTCTAGTCTAAAGAGCACCTTGACCCACCCAACAGCAACGTTAAAGGTGAGGGCACCAGCTAATTATGCTCTAATCATATGCGCTAATTATGTATTAAGGCCAATTAAGATTTCCCAAACTTCCACATGATTAAGTACTCTCGTCAGAAGAAGTCCCCAGCGGTGGCATGAAGTGAAGTGAACCACCTCAAGACTCAAGCACCTTTTCCTAAGGCTTACGAAATGGAACGAATTGAAAAAGACAGACCTTAATATCCCAACAGATCTAAGGAAGTTCTCTGATTCTCTTGGAATCTGGACACCGATAATCAGAGAAGACCGACTGATGCACACTCTCGAGCGCCACGGGAGTTTCGGGCATTCCCCAATCTCCAAGCATTAGCAAAGTTTTTAAGCATGTCGCGGTCCGACCGTCTAAGTGGCGATGGTTCCCTTGTACACAAATACATCATGCCAAATAGCATTTTCGACTATTCAGGTATCCGAACATCAGATGATCGAGATTGCGAACAAACTTTCTTTTGGTACGCGGATAATTGCACGGCAAATGGCTGGGCGAACAGCTATTAACATGATTTTTGGTTGGAAAGAGTAAAAACTACAGCAGAGTACAGCATCAGATCTGCATTGAGCACCATCGATGAAGTTGATTTGCTTATTTAAAGTCATAATTCACAGAAAGTCCAGTTTCGTGGAAGCAACAAGCAAAGAGATACCAATATTGCTTAGTAAGGCCAGGGCCAGAAGGCTTGATCTTCAGGAGGGAATCCGAAATGGCATGAGTTTGCGGACGGGATGGGGTATTCATCTTGAGTCTCTTCTAGCTTCGGAAAGACGCAGGGATGCTGTAGGTTCTCGTTCTGCAAGTCTTCCTCGTCCAGGGATGTATCCGAAGGGTCGGGCTCGAAAGCATAGGAGGAATCGCCGTGCTCTATTAGCGGAGAATGGCCACCATTTGGACTGTCGGAATCCAATATCTCGCTTTTGCCCGGACATATATCTTCCTGTTTAAAGGGCACCGTCGAAATTCCCTCTTCTTCTTGGTTGGAACAGGCGATGGGATTCTCTAGTGGTCCACGAGATGATGTGTTGGCCGGTTTGGAATTTTTCACTCCTCTTGCTTTGATAAGAAGCTCGTCCGTAAGGACAAGAACCTGCAGAGTGACATCTTGACCATATTAGCATATTCAAAGCTAAATATTCAAAATGCTCCAAGTTCGTCCTGTTTCTCAACAATCCCCTCCACATACGAGCCGATACAATGACCAAAGTCCAGCAAAAGCAATGTGCCAGTGGCTATCGTCCTACATATGTTAATCCTAGAATCTTTCAAAATGGTAAGATTTCACACTAAGTAGCAATTTCGTATTTGAATGTTTCAGTATAGTTTTCACCTCAGCTTTCAGCTTATCATTTTCCTTGAGGAGGCTGTCGCAGTCAGACTTGAGGCTGTTATAGCTAGCTTGCAGATCTTCGTATTCCTTCTCCAGTTGCTTGGTCTTCCATCGGGCCCGGCGGTTCTGGAACCATATGGCAACTTGCCGAGGCTGCAAACCGAGGTCCTTGGCGAGCTGGATTTTCCTTTCTGGCTCGAGCTTGTTCTCCAGTTCGAAGTTCTTCTCGAGGAAATGGACCTGCTCAGTCGTTAGCCTCCTCTTCTTCTCAGGTTGATGGAAATAATCATCCATGTCTTCCTCCCCAATTTCATGGTGATCAAACGCGTGGAAAAAGGAGTTTTTTGATTCGTTCCCACCATTCGCATCTTCGAAACTGACCATGGATCTTGATCCTGAACCACAGAACAGCCGGCAATGAAACACCCGGAAAGCTACACAAGTCATATACTGCTTGATCAAACAAAGAACTTCGCAGCCTTCAAAACCGATTATGGTTTGGGGGAAATTCACGGGCTGTAAACTTAAACCTTTGTGTCACCTGAGTTATTACTCTTTACGGTTCTAGTTCTAGATTGAGCGTAGCCCCATTAGAAGCACCTCAGAACAACAGATCTAGAATGAAAACACTAACAGTTCACTCCATGCTGCTAAACTAATGGCTGATGAAAGCCAGGAGAACGACAATACTGATGTAAGATGGGGGTGTGAGATCCGTGTTCAAAAGAGCGTCTTTCCACAAGGCGCATTGTTAACATCCGTTAAACTTCATTGATGTATGAAACTCGGAGAATCTTTAACCATTCATCCTCGGATCGAGCAACGACAGAGTTAACACTCTGTCTCCTGCAACTTCGGTTAATCCCATCACATGTATCCCGATTTAACCGGGTAAGGATCTTTGCAGGAGAAGCTCTCCATCAAATCAACACACCTGTTGATCTTTCTAACTAGATACACCCAGTCAACCCCAACAAAAGAGTTTGACCCAGAAAAAAAAGAGACGCCAACAAAAGTCACCCGGTACATACCCATATGTCAACGAACCCCAGATTGTCCAATCATAAACATATTCATAACCATAAATGCACAGATTATGCAGAAAAAACGCGAGTCATGTATAGAAAAAGAGCACAGAATTCATACCCAGAGGAAAAGAAGAGCCGTAAAAGAAGAAGGCGTCAGAAGAGGAAGAGACTCGTTGGTTCTGAAGCAAAGACGCGATCGCCGCCGAACTCCCACAACCACCACCCGCCATGGACGATCCGCGTGCTCTTTCTGGGTCGATTTGGTTTCTAGCTCGACACCATCGGCCGAAATGAAGATTGAAGAGTCTTGAAATTGGAGAGCTGAAGGGCTTAGGACTTGTGGCGGAAGAAGCTGGTCATGATGATCTCGGTGATGTGGGACGTGTGCGAGCACCGGCAGGTCACACCCATCACTCAGAAGCACAAATTTTTTTTTTTTTTTTGGAGGAGCCTAGAGAGACTGTGTCGATGAGGAAGGGGAACGCAGGTGAAGAAGATGCGGTGGCCGATAGGGGAGAGAGAAGAGAGGGAGAGACGATGAGAGAACAGAGAGTACCTCTAACTCACTCTGTTTTTATAGAATTGAGAGTTGGAGGTGTGCTGCGAGTGGGAAGAATATAATTCTAGACATAAAATAATTATCTTGATTAATTAATAAAGTTTTGATAAAGCAAGTTCATTTATTATTACCGATCATTTCTGCGGATTTTGCATTGTCCTACTCTAATATGATTCAAAGTGAGAATGTTTCTACCCGCTTGCCGGAACAAGTCTCTTTTTTGGCATACGTCGAAATCCTTTTTTAAGAGACATCAATCATGACCGAAGATTCATTTATCTGAAGTTGATAAAAGCACGAGAGAGTGGATCAATCCCCCCGTATCTTTTCTTTTGTGTTAAGGCCGTCAATTCACCATTTTCGAGAAGTCGCATTTCCACTTTCAAAAATGCAATTCTAACGAGTTTAAGTTCTATTTCAATTGATTCAGTCTATTGTTAACATTATGAAATCGATGAAACCATCATGCAATTCCTGCTACAGTCACAAAAAGCAAGATTATACCATTGCGCGTGAGAAGCTTTTGTGATGATTTTATATGCTTGCAAATCCTATATTATGGACACGTGTCGAAAGCGATTTTCCGTTACGAATCTTTTATGTTTTTAGAATTTAAAGTTTGACCTTTTAGCTATTGTTGAACAACCTAGACTTATGGACATCCAAGGTCCTTACAAGAACATAAATCTTCCTTCTTCTTTTTTTGGTTTTTCTTTTCTGCAATGTGAAGTGTTCTTTTCTAGCTTTGCCGGGAAAGCAGCAAGTAACTATTTTAGTTTCTATTTAACAATAATTAGAGGAAAGGCAGGTCCAATCCTAACTTCAGAAAAAAGTGGGAAAATGGAAACAAAGATGAATTCAGGATGATGCTTTGTCGAGAAATAATATAATAGAAGAAAGATGGTGCTCCAGGCAGGTCTTCAACTCCACGATCCCAAGCGGGGTGAAAACACAGGGCAGGCAAGGTGAGATCAGCATAAAGCTGCCGTTTTGGACCGCAAAGCCAATCAAATTGCGAAACCTCATTCTCTGTCTCTCTCTCTCGATCTCGACATAACAAGGCCGGTGGTGATTTTTCTTATTTTATAAAGATTGAGCGCAATAGCCGCCGATAAAGAAACTATATATATATATATATATATATATATATTCGGAATTAATATCACGAAAAATTTTAAATTAATATATATAATAAATTTACTTTGTATTATTTTTTTTACTATAAAAAAATCTCAAAATTGACACATGTGTGATAAATTTTACTTAAAAGTTATTTTTTCGATCACCAAAAATTCTAAACTGGTACATCTGTGATAATTTTACCATAAACTAATTATTTTGACCACATAAAATCTCAAGCTAATACACATATGAAAAGTTTACCCTCCGTCAGTTTTCACTAAATTAGATTAATATTATAAAAAATCTCAAATTAATACACATGTGACAAATAGAGGGTAAAATTTTATAAAGTACATATCTGGCAATTACCACGTGCCATCCAAATCAGCAATTTAATGATAAAATTCAACGAAAACTGACGAATGAAAAATTTATCATAAATATACAAATTTATGGTAAATTTATCAAATGTGTATTAATTTAGAGTTTTGGGTGATTAAAGAAATAATTTGGAGTAAGTTTATCATAAATACACATGTTTGAAAATTTTCATGGCATTAACTCTTTTTTGTAATATCACAAACTCTAATTATGTCGTGAACGGACCTTTTGGCTAGCTTGAGCATTGCTCGATGCACCGAGGGGCGAGATCTCCTGACTCTCAATGAGGAAAACCACAAAGTCGAACAAGCCAAGACGAAGGAGGAACACGTCCGATCGGTCGCGATCGGTGGCGAATTCGGGTGGCGATCTACTGTCCACGAAGAATTAGGATAATGTGTTGATGACAGTTTAAAATGCTAATCTGTGGGAAGAGTGTGGTTTAAATATTGTAATTTTTCGAGTGCAGTGAGGTCACATTTGTCAATGTGGGGGAATTTGATAGGTTACGCTGGGGATCGACATTGACTTTTTCGATGATGTCAAGATTGAGTTTACTTCCCTGTTATTGGGTTGCAAATCCCAAAAACAAAAAAAAATACTAAAAAATGAAAATGAAAAGGGAAGTTTATTTCCCCAATATTATATGGGGTTATTTTCGTCTCCATCCATCTAATTTTCGTCAAAATTGACAAAATTGCCCTTAATATTTCTATTGAAATTTAAGAATATGTGTGGCAACCATTCTGATTCTCTGATTCTATTCCTCGAAACAAAAAATAAAATAAGAATCTTGTTTATTAACATAAATGAGTTTGATACTGATTATGTTCCCAAATGATTTTGGAGAAAAAAAAAAGAATAAAAAAAGTTAATTTAAAAAAAAGAATCACTTTTGAAAATCATAAAATAGAATAAAGTCTCATATCTCTCATTTTTCCTTTCAGTTCTCTTGTCACTTTGTCCTCAGCGTAAAACAAAATGAGGTCTCAATTTCAAAAAAAATATATAAGAATTAAATTAAAAAATCCAAAAAATCTCTAAAAATAGAAGAAGCTTAGATTAGGCTAATTTGACCTCATTTTCACAAATTTGAGCCTAGATTTCATAGATTTTATTCTTTTTTAGAAATACCTTTGAAATTAATCTCAAATCATATTTCTCTAAGTCCTTGAGGCTTCATTAAGGTTTTATGATGCAATTTATCAATGCCATGATTCTTTAATTGCGCACTTGATTTTTTTGGTTATGATTTGCCTAGGTTTTTGTACTGTATATTTAGTCTAGTTTTAGAAAATTTTGAAAAAGGACAAAAATAACCATCATGATCACTTAACAAGCTCTCATTCTTAAGTCTTCGATGAATTAAGGCTAAGATTTGATTTCCTATAACCGAAACGCACACCAATGTGTGGTAGTTCTGTGCTTTTTCTTTGCAGAAACAAGAGTGTCGCTCGTGTTAGTTGTTTGCTTGCTCAAAAGAGTTCATTAAAACCCCATTATAAATAGCACAAATGACTCGTGATGATTCTTGATATTATTTTTACATTTCAATAAGCAATATATTATATAAGAGAATTAATATGAATTAATCTTAGAGTAATTTGAAATATATGATGAAATTTCACAAAGTAACTATGTAATTACTTGATTTAAATAAAAACATTTGAGAGAAGTAATTATTCTCAAGAATATAAATTTTGCGTAATTATTAAACGTGTTTTTGTTTCAAAAATAAAAATTTTGGACAGTTACCAAACGCATTTTGATTCTCTAAAATTCATTTAGGGAACAAAATTAGAAAAAATCATCTTAATCAGAATCACTTTTTCAGATAAGAATGATGGTCATACAGGCCCTAAAGGGATGAGCTCCAAATTTATTATATTCTCCTCTTTTTAGTTGTCTTTTCCTATGTTGGAAACATAATGGGTGGCAAAATATCCAAAATGTTCTAAATTTATTTCACTTTCGCCAATTCAGTATTATTTTTTAAGTTTATCAATTGAATTTTAGATTTTTTTATTACTTTTTTTGGCCAATTGAGTCATATTAGTCCAGAATCGCCAATGTGAATGCCGAGCATCTTGCATGGCATGACCGGTGCTCACTTGGGCAATCTTGGATAATATTTTGATCTATCTTTTGAATGTTTTTATTGATTTTTAAAATTTTTAATTTTTCCCTTTGGTTTTCTTCTTCAGTCGATCACGATGGTCACCGGGCCCTCGTCAGCCATTAGGCTAGGCAACCCTTGCTCGGCATCATCCACAGCCTTGATCTTTCCATCTCATTTTGTTCCCCTAATCTTTCTATCCGAATTTTAAGTGATGGGCTCCAAATCTTTTTATATCCTTATCTTTTCCAACGGAAACATAAATTGGGTCATATCATGTATTATATAATGAGAATTTTAGGCTTATATGTGTTTCCTTTTTCTTCAAAGATTTGCGAAAAGTATAGTAACAATTACATCCTCAATGTGAAAATTTCAAATAATATCACAAAGTTGCTCCAAAATTAGCTTGGTTTGAAGATGTAAAATCTATGTCGAAGCACCATTTAGCATAGTTACTTGCATCTCTTTCTTGGGCGGGGCATCAAGGACATATATCTTTACCAATTAATTAGTTTCTAAATGCTGGAATAGATCCTAAAGAGATCCCACTTCCTCATGAATTTATCTTGAATCGGGATCTTTTGGCTCAACTTTATCCTTAAATCAAACACCGCATAAAATAAGCGGAACTTTAAAATGATGAATAATATGATTCAATTCAGATTAAAATAAGAGAGAAGGGATCGGAGGGTAATTTGGTCATTGCAATTTGAAGGTGGGGTTTTTTTTTTTAGCAATACCAGGAGCATAGGAGAAACGCTAACAAAAGGTGGGGAAAGAAGAGCTTCTCCAATGTTGACCGGATCAAATCAGCCAACCCGGCGACCGGGGCTCCAACACGTGAGGACCCATTGGGCCACATCAACGTGCACGTGGGCCCACAACCCATCGTGTCAAAGGAATTAGAGCTTATCGTTACGATTGGCCTCATTCGATCACTTGAAGCTTGCAATTTCTCTAATTTTTTAAATAATTTTTTGTCGATATGTTCTAATCGACCGATGTCTTGTCAAGGTGGATTGGATTTTCCTGAACGGAAAAGAAAAGAAAAAGATGGATTGGATTTTAGGTTGCAATGCACCTTTCAATCCACGTTTGCTTCCTCCGTATCGCCTTGTGGGTCCACCCAATTTTCATAATATAAACGAAACCTTAACTTTTGCAAAAACTTCTTATTATGAATACCGGTCTCCTCACTCATTTAATAAGGATAAAACAAATTCGAGACTCAATAGACTCTCAATTGTCCAATCCTTACCTCTCCTATTCCAAATCGGAGATATCGACAGAACAACTATAGCCGTTGTGTAATCCGATTTATAATTCTATTTTTGCAATATATGGATAGCGGTTACGTGCATGCACATCACATATTGCGCGTGTTCACTAGTAATCAGATCCAATTCTCGTTTCAATTGGGCCTATTGAAAAAAAAAAAGAAGAAGGATTTTGGGCTTGTTCCTTGATCCATCATGGTAAGAAGCAAAAGCCCAATAACCAAAAAGATTCATTATTTATGAAATAAGTATTTTTTTGGGCCGAATATGAAATAACTTTTTAAGTTATTGTACACTTTTGAATGGATTTTTAGGGAAGAGCCTGAACTATTATTGTTCTCTTAAATAAGAGTTTGAAGCGGACTTCATTTTAAATAAGCGCATGAAGTGGTCAAATCGTATCAAATAAGGATATGAAGTAAACTATGTTTCAAATAAGAGCTTGATGTGGTCATATTAGTCTCAAAGAAGAACATTTTCATCTTTTTTCTTTTTTTTTTCCTTTTCCTTCCGTCGGAGAGGAACACCCTCGTTCCCTCGTTGACTTTGGCGAGGGCAACCCTCATTAGAGGCCTTCAATGATTGGCTATGGCTAGGAAGGAAGGAGAAAAATAAAAAAGAAAAGATAGAAAAAAAGGAAAATAAAATAAAAGAAAAAAATCGAAAATTATATACTTAATTTTTTTTACTAAAATACACCTTCTCTGATGGTCGAAATAGTCACATGTTTGCTGTCTAGCCAAAAGTCATTATTTGAGATGATTTAGCCACTTCAAATCTTTATTTGAGAAGATTTGACCACTTCAGACCTTTATTTGAGAATATTTGATCATTTCGGACCTTTATTTGAAATCGATTTTAGGCTAGGGGTGTCAATGGTGCAGTTTTAGCTTGGTTTTTTTTGAAAATTTGAATTAAATCGAATCATTAAAAGATATGCTTGACTGTGGAGATTCAATTTAGGGCTTTGAGTCTTTGGGCTCGTAAGCGTGATTGAACCATCGGCTTAAGTTTTTATTTTTATGGTTCAGTTCAATTCGGTTAATTGAACTGTTAAAATCCGAACCAATAAAAAAAATATGACTTTTCTTAGTACCCAATATGAAAATTGAACTGAACTGAAATTGTATGAAATTTCAGTTCGATTCGGTTCAGTTTAGTTCTGACACTCCTATTTTAGATCTTTATTTGAGAAAATGAGGATATTTAGACTTTCATTTGGAATTTTATCGAAAAATAATTGAGAATTTTTTTTTTTGCGCGTAAGATATGAATTTAAGTTGTCGTTTTGATGTATCAAGAAGCGAACCTTTAGGTGGATGTCGTTTTCAAAACTTAAGCGGTATTAAATTCATAAACAATATTGTATCTCTCATCCATTGGGCATTTAAATAGATTTTCACAAATCTTAGATTTTCTAAGTGTAATCTTATCCCACAAACCTCTCGTGATTCGGGGATTGCGATGACACTTTTTCTCATTTCAAAATAATTTCATCGCATCTCATTCCCTAAGATGAAAAATATCGAAATTCCATTTAAATTTATGGATAAGCATCGTTCAAATTACTTCGTAGATGTGCATCAAATCTCAGAGTCGGTTCAGCTTCACGATCGACCAATAGAATCTCTCCTTTTCTGCGTGCCCCACTTCCTCCGTCTCTGTTAAATCCGTTGAAATGGCGCCGTCAACCCACCACTCTCGCTCGGGATACTTGCTGCTTTTTCATCACCCTCCCTCGACAGGAAGCTGAGACGGGCACGAAGGTGGGACGAAGGAGGTAAATTTTCCATCTTCGTTCTCTCGACGTTTCGGTCTCCTCGTGGGTTTCTCGGAAACTTCAGGTGGGCACCTTGTGCCTGCTTTCTTGATCACGGCGACTCGTTTTCTCGATGCAATTTGACGGGGGGAAGTCGGTGGGTTTTTGTGAGTCCCGCGATCTGCACAGAGGGTGCGAGTTAATGTACTCGTCGCGCCTCTAATTTGCGACTGTAATCTCATCAACGTGCGAGCGCATTGGGAACGATGCGAACTGAACAAGTAAAGCCAACGCATTAGATTGCTCTCAAGATTTTTTTTAGCTAATTGTTTTCATGTTTTGGTTACCGAGTGAACCTTTTATTCCTCTTACGGGTGAGGAGACGGCAGAGGTTGAACGTGCACTTTCTGGCAAACGGTATGAGTGCAGACAGAATGTTTCCTCTAAATGGTTGCCAATATACTTCATATGATAATATTAGGATTGGCATGTGCAGGAGGAGGGTTCTTGTGAGTCATGAGAAATTAAGATTACAGAAAAAACTCTGTCGTGCCTTCTACCTGATGCTTGGTTAAATGATGAGGTAATTTTTCATGTACGTGCATCCACTTTTTGATGGAATTTACATTTAAACTGTTTTATCATTTGATCTTACATCCTTCCTTCACAGGTCATAAACTTATATCTTGAGTTATTGAAGGAAAGGGAGAAAAGAGATCCACAGAAGTTCTTGAAGTCTCATTTTTTCAACACATTTTTCTACAAGAGGGGTCGATTTCTGACTGTTGCTATTTGATTCTGTCAGAACTTGATGAGTTTCTTCTTTAGTCTTTGTCCTGATTTCTCCCCTTATCATCTCTCAGCCGTCATTGTGTGCCGTATGGACAATGAAAGGGCTCGACTTTAGGATTTTCTTGGGTTCTTAATTAGGAGGTTTCCGGGGCAGGACTGAGTATATAAATTGACGTTTAAACTAGTTTTCCCCAAAAAATTTCGTTGCACCCAATGGCCAAAGGACACTTGGTGTCGAGAAACCTGCATTCTCTGCTATCCAAGCATATACAGTTTGTCTTTAGGATTCCAACAATGATTAATCACATTTCCAATCATCTTTATCATCATGAATTCATCGATTGCGCTTTGCGTATAGCATTCTCGTTTCGCTTTGGGTATTATTGACAAATTTTTAATTTACATGTTGATTTCCAGTTAACGAGTGGCACGAATGGGTATGACTTTAAAGCTGTCAGGACGTGGACTACCCAGAAAAAGTTGGGTTATAGCCTAATCGATTGCGATAAAGTAAACTCATTTTTTTTTCTGTCACAACACTTTACTAATTTTTAGTTTTTGCCTTTTGTCCTCTCGCTGGTTCATCATTAATTTTGAGTTCCGTTTTAGATATTTGTGCCGATCCACCAAGAGAAACATTGGTGTCTAGCCATCATCAACGAGAAAGATGAGAAATTTCAATATTTGGATTCCTTTGGAGGGACGCTGGTATGCTTTATGTCTATTTGAGTTTTTTAATTTGAGCTTTTTGCCTTATTTTGAAGAGAGAGCGATAGGGAGATTTTTTTCTAACTGTACATCACTATATTCTTAATTAATGCCTCAGGCCAGATACATTGTGGATGAGGTGAAGGACAAGTGCGGGAAAGACATAGATGTAGGCTCTTGGGACCAAGAATATGTCTCTGGCTTGCCTGAACAGAAAAAATGGGTATGCTGTTTCGTATCTTTATTTCACTGCCTATAAATAAACTTCTTCCTCTAGCATTATATTTTTGTTTTTCATGTACTTACCATTAGGAGAATAACGGCATTGAGGATGTAAAAGAACAGCTAGGGCCACAAGCAATGCTAGAATAAGAAGAATTGAAGTTGGAACAGAAAATAGATATTCTTGGGTTTAGAAAAACCCCCATTGTTTAGTGAATGGAGAAATGAAAAGTGACTTCAAGACCTATCTATACTGTGGTTGCAAATGTAAGACTAACTCTAGCCTCAATTAAACATAAACAAGCTCTATCCTCAACCATTCAACCTCATTAAAAGTCACCTTACTAACACTTACCACTTATTAATCCTATTAACACAGAAAAGACTAAAATAAAGAAGAAAATCGCTGAAAGTACTAAAAATAATTTTGCTCTTGCATCGGGATGTCTATACATAACGTATTCATTATTATATAATGTATAACTCATTTTTATTCGAGATTTCGGCAGTATAAACTAAAAGTCTCAGTCGGATTGAGTATTCTTTAGATCTTATTATGAGCATGAATGTTGGAAATGAGCCTTGCAAGCCAAAAAATGTCCTTAGGTAGTTGGTAATCTTTCATGTACTGGTTTCTCAATTGCTTTTGTTTGTTTTACGGAAATATTTTTATAGGGTTGTTTAGGTTTCCTGTTCATTGTGTTGGAGGAGGACTTACCTTTACCAATTCACCTATATTTTATGAGCAGATTTGACTGCGGCATGTTCATGATCAAGTATGATGATTTCTATAGCAGAGGGTCTAAGCTTTGTTTCACCCAGGTGAGGCCTATGAATGCCTGCTGCTCTTTTGTGCATTTTGAATCGTTTTTCTATTTTTTACCATATTGGTCTTTATATGGAAAAAGCCACAAAAAAGCACAGACCATGCCCACTGCAACACATTTACCCTGAACTTTTTTTTTGTGACATCAAAAACCTCAAATTATGTCTATGTGACACATTTACCATCCGTCAAAGTTTCATCACATGATTTTTCCAGCCAAAACGTCATTTTTATTTCACTTAAGCCATGTAGGTGCCATCATCGTTTGCTTTGCAATGTCTATGTAGGTTAGATTTTTAACGGTTCTTATTGATGGAACTTTGATTGAGGGTGGCACACAAGTACAAATTTGGGATTTTTGGTGTCATAGAAAAAAGTTTAGGGTAATTGTGTCACTATGGGACATAGTGTAGGGTTTTTGGTGGTTTTTGCCCATCTTTTAATGATATGTAATTTTGCTTCTATATGCCTGTTAGTGTTGGCCCGAACCTTATTGGGGAAATAAGTTGTATACATATTATACTATTGGTTCTGGATCTTATCAACACATGAGGTCAAATAATGCCACCAATGCTTGAGGCAAGATAATATAGGCCTTTAATAAGATCCACTAGGTCATATGAGATGGATTGCGGGAGGTTCATTTACATGCTAGCTTATAAAGTGAGTGTAGTTGATAGATTTAAGTGTTATGGGAGATGGAGTGAAATGAGTATGCTTGTCAGAAGGCTTTGATGGTGGAGGTTGCCATCCTCACCGTTTGTGTACTTTATTTAGTATTTTTGGCTTTAATTGAATGACCCGATAATTTATCTCCATTCATGGTTGTCGAGTTCTTGAAAAGACGGACGGAGGCTTGGATCGGCTCCTCTTTTTACTCTCCTGGCTAGGGGTGTCAATTATACCCACCCCGACCCGACCCTACCCTACCCGACCCTATCCTAACCTACTTTTAGGGTATTTTAGGGTAGGGTAAAGAATAGGTTCGGATGGTAGAGGGTATTTTAGTGATTTAGGGTAGGTTAGGATAGGGGAAGGGTATAACCTATCCCAACCCTACCCTGTACCCAGTACCCACGTGAAAGAAGATGGAACACCTCCTCGTCGATCTACCCGAAGCACCTTGCCATCGTCTCCCTACATGCCTCCGGCGCTCCACCACTCGCGCCCCGCCGTGCTCGTCGTAGACCCCGAAGAAATCGTCTGCCTTGCCCAACTTTAGCCTCTTTGTGAACCCTAGCTCCGCCCTCACCGCATCCTCCATCGTCCATCCTCCTCATATCGTCCTCTTTGGATTCATTCGGTAGGTGAGTTTTCCGATTCCCGATTGCCCCTGCTTTTGGCGTTTTAGATTTCTCGTCTGTCTTTACGTTTCTTCCGATTCGCCTGTGTCTGTTTGGTGTCAGTTTCGTTTCTTCTGCGCGGAAGGACACATGCATTGCGCGCCGCGCGGCGATCTCTATTAGATTTGAAGAACTCATTGCATTTCGCACCGTTTGCTTTCTTTGCAGACCAAAAGAACGAAGAAGGCAGGCATTGTCGGCAAGTACGGTAAGGATCCTGACGATCTTATAGCCAATTCCTAGGTGCAAACAGCTGATGCGCATCGATCGTGCCTCGTGCATTGTGGGCATTGATGTCTGAAAAGAAGATGTGGATTGATTTTAAGGATTTCTGTTCAAGAACTTGGATAGGATAAGATGGTGCAGGGGACAATTAGAACTGCTTTCCTTTCTGATTGAACTTTGTCATGTATTAGGCAAATCTGGTAGAGTTTATGTCACATATTTCGTGAGGGTCGATTAGATTTGTGGCCTCAAGAGTAGGGATAGGACTAACTACTGGTAAATGTTGGTTTTAATTACTTTGTGATGAGTCATAGTGGCGGAGAATTGCATTTGTTGCAACTTGACAGTAGTCATCATATTAAACAATGATTGGTTGAATTGAAGCTGAATGCCTCGTACTATTGAAGTCGTAGTTTCTTGGCTTGGTCCTTCTTCTTTTTTCATTTTGAAATTTAGTGAAGAATTGATTGCTTGTTTGCATATTGGGGTAATATCAAAAGGTGTTACATTGTAATGCTGTTTTGTGGAAAGAGCTCTAGGTTTTACATTGATTTTACTGAGGAAGTGTATTGAGGAGTTGCATGCTTTCTAGAATCAAAATACACTGAAGCTCCAGATTCACCAAATTTACTAATATTCTGAGATAGATCACTTTATTAAGCAAGCTATGGGCTGGATTAGTCACAATTTGGATCATACTGTGTAACAATGTTCAAATATTATCTTGCTATGGCATCATTGTTTAGGCAGAAAAAGGGTTGTCTGGAGGAACAATGACTTTAGGTATGCTGCATGTTCTACCTGTGTAAAAGAGAGAATGAAAAGCGTATGCTCTCTCTCTCTCTCTGCATGGATAAAGTAGTGGTGGATATCGTGGTGTCGCGTAAAAGTAGTCGAAACTGCTCGCTTTATATACAATCATTAACTGTTCCACGAAACAGAGGATCTCTTTTGACAAGCTTACGTAAATAGTTAGGAGAAACTTTGTGATTCTTTAAATAAAACATGGAGCAGGTGGTAGATGTGAGAATATTATGCTTTCCAACCCAGGCAAAGTTTTTGATAGGAACTTTCATCTGAACAGAGTTTTTCTTAGTTAGATTTTTTTTCTTTTGCTTCACTTTACTAATTTTCAATGCAAGTGAATTTTATTAGGTGAAACTATTTCTTTGTTTTTTTTTTCATGTCCTTCTTGGTTCGCCATCTTCTATGGGTCAGGACATAGCAACTTCACATGTATGTACCATGCGATTTATCTATACGATTTATTAGAGAAGCGTGATTTCTTTTTGCGCGGCGAAGAACTAGGATGCCTGTCTGCTTTTCGATATTTCTTCTTGTAATGCAAGGGATTTTGGTATTTGGGGCATCATGGGGCAATATTATTTTGGTTCACATTTAGTTTTTCAAGTGAAGTAATATTGGTCTAGCTTTTCCTAGAAAATTCACCGTTCTTAGCATTTTCACCTCACTGGATTTGTAGGCTTGGTTTGTGGGAGAGAAGGTTGGCGACGGGATTGGTGGAGCAAGAAGAGAAGCCCAACACCAGGCTGCTGAAGGTTCACTAAGGCATTTGGCTAGTAAGATGTTCTCTCTCAGAGTCCTGTTTAATCGATTTTCTGCCAAATGTAAGCATCTTTGAGCATAGTTGACATGACATAGGGAGGCTCGGATACTTAGAAACAATTTAAAACAAAGTTGTGTCTCTTGGTTATAGATAACTACTGAATAAATAGGCCTGAGGAAAAAGTATGATAACTAAGATGTTTATGCATTTCCATGAAACACATTATAAATGTTGAACAAAAAAACATGATTATGAATAATTGCTTTTGTAATCTTGAGATTCTTTTTTGCAGAACCATCAGAGTTTGAGCTGTGTTTCAATGCCTAGAATCACCAAGCTAGCTCAATTTCAAGTTTGAAGTTCATCAACAAAAGGTATGTTCATCAATCTCCAGCAATTTCATTCCTAGGCTAGTGGATTGGAGGACGAAATTATGCCGACACATGAGGTGAATCGGAGGCAATGTTGAGCTTGATTGCTGCTAGATGGTGATAAATGCTGCTGCAATGTTGATTTTGCATGTTACGGATGATTGGTGATGATTTGGTGCATGTTCATACTTTTTACATATAATAAAATAAGCTATTGAAATTACATTTGTGATTGTAATAAAAATTTACAGGTTAAGTGTCACAGATAGAAGTATGACTGAAATGAATCCTTCAAGTTTGACGAGATCTGTAGTGTGGGAACATTTTAAACGGGTTCCTAATGAAGCAAAGGCTGAATGTAACTATTGCGGGGCTCGTATTGGTTGTGTTAGTGGTCACGGGACTAGTGCGATGCATCATCATCTAGCTAGATGTAAGAAATACCCATATGCAAATGTGGAGAAAAGGCAAAGAAGTGCCTCAGGTCAGCCTATTGGGGTTGGTAGTTCATCTAGTCCATGGAAATTTGACCAAGATGCTGGTAGAAAAGAATTAGCGACCATGTTTATTCTTGCTGAATTGCCTTTCAAGTTTGTAGAGCATGAGGGATTTCGGCGATTTGTGAATAGAATCCAGCCAAACTTCTTAATCCCGACACGCAACACATTGAGGCGGGATTGTTATGATTTATACATGGATGAAAGAAGTAAATTGAAGAGCTATTTCTCTGAAACATCTCCTAGAGTATGTCTAACAACCGACACATGGACTTCTTGTCAAAATATGAGTTATATGTGTCTTACTGCTCATTTTGTGGATGCTGATTGGAAGTTACAGAAGAAAATTATAAATTTTTGTCAAATTCCGGGTCATTCTGGTGAGATGATAGGAAAAGCAATTGAGAAATGCTTGATTGATTGGGGGATTCAAAGAGTTTTTTCTATCACTGTGGATAATGCGAGTTCAAATGACTTAGGAATTCAATATTTGAAAAAAAGATTTGACTTTTGGAACTCTCTAGTATTAAGAGGTGAGTTACTCCACGTCAGGTGTTGTGCTCATATATTGAGCTTGATTGTGCGAGAGGGGTTGAAAGACATGACTGATTCCATTGTTAGAATACGTTCAGCTGTGCGTTATGTGAGGTCTTCTCCTGCAAGGCTGAAACGGTTTAAGGGTTGTATTGAGCTAGAAAATATTGAGTCCAAGAGTCTTGTGTGTTTGGATGTGGAGACTCGTTGGAACTCAACATATTTGATGTTGGAATCAGCATTGAAGTTCGAAAAAGCGTTTAGGTCGATGGAATTTCAAGATAATAAATTTGCTGAAGAACTTTCTAAGGGGAAAGGGTTGCCCACTAGTGAGGATTGGGAGTATGCTCGTCTCTTTCTTCCTTTCTTGAAGTTATTTTTTGATACAACTTTGAAAGTTTCAGGTTCTTCTTACGTCACTAGTAATGACATGGCGAAGGATGTGTTTGGGATTTTTATAATGATTGATAGATATTGCGAGAATGAGGATCAAAGTTTGCAGAAAATGGCTAAGAATATGAAGACCAAATTCAGTAAATATTTTGGCAATGTGGACAACATCAACCTTACTTTGTTCATTGCTTGTATATTTGACCCGCGACATAAGTGGGACTATGTGAGGTGGATGATCAATCATGTTTATGAAAGGAAACAAGCAGAAACTTTACAAGATAAAGTTACAGTATCCCTGACGTCATTGTTTGAGCAATACCGCACTGGTAAATGCCCCCAAAGCACCTTGAGGCAAAAGAGCACACGGATGATAAGAATGTCAAAATCTCCCGTGGTTGGTGCTGATATTCTAACTGAAACATATCTTAGCCTTACTGGACAGCAATATTTGGAAGAAAAATCTGAATTAGACAAATATTTGGAGGAAGGATGTGAACGTTATTGCCCTGACTTTGATATCTTAAGTTGGTGGAAAGCAAATTCTTCAAGATATCCTATTCTCTCTTCCATTGCTCGAGATATTTTGGCTGTGCCCATATCAACTGTAGCTTCAGAGGCTGCCTTTAGCACGGGAGGTCGTGTGCTTGATACGTTTCGTAGCTCCTTGACCCCAAGCATGGTGGAGGCCCTTATATGTGCTCAAGATTGGTTACGATCTGTACCACTTCCACTTACGATTGAAGAGGACTTAGAAGAACTCGAAATCTTTGAGTCAGGTGAGAAAAACATTGTTGTAGGATATTTATACTTTTCTATATTTCAAAGCATATATTAGTTCTCATTTTCAATGTGAATTTAATTCAGAGTTGCCTACTACGACCATGGAGCTAAACTCGGTATTGAATTCCCTTGATGATTGATGAAGTTGGCGATTGGTACTTGTTAGACCAATTTTTTATTCTTATTGTGAATTTTCTCGTTCATATTTTCAGTTGGATTCATCTCTTTCTTATCATGATGGACCTAAGCTAATGTGTATATTCTTATTTTCAGGTGATTTGCACCACTTCCACATCCTAGCGATCAGTTTCTCTTCATCTTCGAAGAACTCTGCCTTTGATTCCTCTATCTTGGCCCCTAGAAGAAGGCGTTGTTTTTTCCTCATCATTAGAGCAATATGGAGAGGAACGAAGACTGCTATTATCACTGTCTAAGCTTCAAAAAAATACCTTCAGTCTCTAAACTAGTCAACTTAAAATAGGTACCTTCTGCACCCCCACTGCTTTCATGAGAGCTGTGGTCTTTTTCTCCCATCACCAGTGCAAAAAAGAGTTGCTGATGGAAATCACAAGAGGGTGTATTGGAAATTTTCTAAACAGGAGATTTGTGACTGTAAAAGTAAAGAAGCCAAGATTAGAGTTTTTTTTTCCAGAATTGTAGAGAAAACAAGGGGTACTGGTTACAAATAGAATCTAACTTGTAATGAGAGTGGACTCGGCTGTCTTTTCCCATGAGGTACAAGTTTGAATCTAACTTGTAGAGAAAACTGAAGGATGCTGAATTACTTTGAACAGGTGTGTGAGGAGATGACACTTTGCCAATATGACTTAGCAAAGCCAGATGATAACAATTGGAACTACAATAATTATTGTCATGCATACTCGTTCCCTAGGAAAACCCTACTTAGATTCACAGCAAATATATGAAGGCAACAGAACTCCAAATAAGTTGTACGGACACAAACTTTGCATTTTCGTTTTTCTTTTTTTGGGTTGAATACGAACTTTGAATTCACTTGCATGTTCAGAACAGAGCATTGGCAAAAAGGCAAAGAAAGTAAAGACTCAATCAAGATATATGTATGCGATTTCCTTCCCAGACATCGATATTAATCTTTGTTAGGTATCAGCATTTCCTCCTGTCCTCTGGAAATGACGGGACACATTTAGGAGGATCCTAGAGAAGGCCTTACAACTTTGAGAATTACGGCCATGAGATCCTCCCCATGAACTTAGAGATAGATACCCATATCTTGCTTAATCCTAGCTTAAAGCCTAGAACGTCTTAAGATTTAAAGCTATGTTGTCAAGAGCTAAACCGGACAAGTCGACCTTTAAAAAAAAAAAAAAACCCTACACCCGACCCTAACCGACCCGAACCGACCCGATTTTTTGTCAACTTCATGTTCGGTTCGGGTCAGGGTCGGGGCGGGTAACACGCATAACTCTTGAGGGTAGGGTCGGGTAGGGTAGTATGGAAACCCTATCCTACCCTACCCATTGACACCCCTAATTGTTACGATTGGTCTCATTCGATCACTTGAAGCTTGCAATTTCTCTAATTTTTTTTTTCGATTTGTTCTAGTCAATCGATGTCTTGTCAAGATGGATTGGTTTTTCTTGAACTGAAAAGGAAAAAGAAGAAGAAGAAGATGGATTGGATTTTAAGTTGCAACGCACCTTTCAATCCTCATTCACTTCCTCTAATTTTTGTATCGCCTTGGATGCTCTCAATTTTCATAATATAAACGAGACCTTAACTTTCGTAAAAACTTCTTATTATGAACACTGGTCTTCTCGCTGATTTAATAAGGATAAAACAAATTTGAGACTTGATAGACTATCGATTGTCCAATCCTCGCCTCTCCTATTTCAAATAGGAGAAATCGACCGAACAACTATAGCCATTGTGTAATCCGATTTATAATTCTATTTTTGCAATATATGGATAGTAGATACGTGCACACACACGTCACATATTGCGGGTGTTCGCTAGGAATCAGATCCAACCAAAAATGGGATTTTGGGCTTGTTTCTTGATCCATCATGGTAAGAAGCAAAAGCCCAGCAACTAAAAATGTTCATTATTTATGAAATAAGTATTTTTTCTTGGGCCAAATATGAAATAACTTTTTAAGTTATTGTATACTTTTGAATGGATTTTTAGGGAAGAGCCCCGAACTATCATCATTTTCTTAAATAAAAGTTCGAAGTTGACTTTATTTTAAATAAGCACATAAAGTGGCCAAATCATCTCAAATAATGACCTAGAGTGAATTTTATTTCAAATAAAAGCCTGAAATAATTATATTAGTCTTAAAAAAGGGCTTGACCTCATTGGTCGAAGGGCATTTCATCTTTTTTTTTTGTTTCTTTCTATTCCCTCCGCCAGAGAGGAATGCCCTCACCGCCTTGTTGAATTTGGCGATGGTGACCCTCGCTAGAGACCATCGATGATTGGCTATGGCTAGGGAGGGAAGGAGAAAAAGAAGAAAGAAAAGATAGAGAAAAAGGAACATCAAATAAAAGTAAAAATATATAAAAAAAATTAGAAAATTATATACTTAGGATTTTGTTTGACTAAAATACCCCTTTTCAGATGGCCAAAATAGTCACATGCTCACTGCCTACCCAAAAGTCCTTATTTGAGACGATTTGGCCATTTAATGCTCTTATTTGAGAAGCTTTGACCACTTCAAGTCATTATTTGATAAGATTTGACCATTTCGCACCTTTATTTTCATACCCTTATTTGAAATAAGATTGATTTTAGGCTAGGGGTGTCAATGATGCAGTTAAGTCAATTTTTTGAAAATTTGAACTGAGCTGAATCATTAAAAAATATGCTTGACCGTGGAGATTCAATATAGGCTATTGATTCTTTGGGTTCATAAGCATAACTGAACCGTCAGCTTAAGTTTTTATTTTTATCGTCTGGTTCAGTTAACCATGGTTCGATTCTCGGTTTGGTTCTCAGTTTAGTTCTAGCACTCCTATCTTAAGCTTTTATTTGAGAAAATGAGAGCATGCAAGCTCTTATTTGGAATTTCTCGAAAAATAATTGAGAATTTTCTTATTTGGCACGGGTCGGTTCCGGGTTGTAATTTTCCCAAACTGGCCCGGAACCGCCGGTTCCGGGCCGGTTCGGAACCGGCGGTTCCGCGCGGTTCGGAACCGCCGGTTCCGAACCGGCCCCCAAACGGCTATATTATAGCCGTTTGCAAACGGCTATAATATAGCCGTTTGCTTGGTCAACCAAATGGCAAAATGGCCATTTGGTTGACCAACGGCTATATAGCCGTTCTGTTGAACGGCTATATAGCCGTTTAATTTTTTTTTTTTGTTTTTTAATAATTATTAAATAATTTTTTTAATTTAAAAAATAACCATAACCATTATAAATATCCATCTTCACCTTTCATTTTTCCTCACAACTTCCTCAAATTCTCTCATTTCTCTCATTTCTCATATTCTCTCAAATTCTCTCAACTTCGCTCAAATTCTCTCAAATTCGCTCAATTTCTTCCGCTCAATTCTCTCAAAAAATGGCTAGTGGAAGAGGAAAGAGCCCGATGATTCCCGAAGAATCCAATTATTCTCATGATCCTCGTGAGTATGCACATTGGGGATACGATGACGAAGATGATATCAACGTTATTCCTAATGTCGAGCACATCCCGACGCAAGAAAGTCTACAACCAACTACCAATACCGAAGAAACATCAACAACAAAAGAAATGAGTCGAGGGAGTGTATCCATCATATGGCAACACTTCACCAAGCAACATTTAGAAGGTAACGACTACAATCTCATTTGTAACCATTGCAAAAAAGTATACAGGTTTACAACTGGAAGCGGCTATGGAACATATCGTCGACATTTGGCGTCAAAACATCCAACGGAATTCGGGATCGACACGAGGCAACAACAAATTCCCAAGTTTGTCGATTCTAACACTTCTAATTTATTTCGTTACGATAGAAATAAGTATGAGGAAGAACTTGCTAAATTTACTGCCGTTGAACATTTAGCGTTTAATTTTGGTGAAAATTTTGGTTTTAATACTTTTGTACAAAATGCATGTACTCCACAAGCAAAACCCGTTTCGAGAAATACGGTTAAACGCCAAATGATTAAACTTTATAAAAAAGGAAAAGATGATTTGAGAAATTTTTTTGCATTTTTCAATGGACGTGTGCATATAGGTAGCGACATTTGGAGTGATCCTTGGCAAACTCATTATTATATGGGTATTACATGTCATTGGATAGACGATGAATGGAACATTCAAAAAAGAATTATTGCATTTCGAGTTTTTGATGAATCGCATACGGCACATAATATTTATAGAATAATTAAGCAAGTTTTAGAAGAATATTTATTGGTTAATAAAATTTTTTCAATTGGTTTTGATAATGCCGCATCAAATACTGCTTCTGTTCGCGAGTTAGAAACAATTTGTAAACCCGCTTTTGGTGGAAATTTTTTTCACATTAGATGTGCTTGCCATGTTTTAAATTTATGCGTACAAGATGGTTTACGAACTCTTGAAGATGCTCTTCGTCCAATAAAAAAAGCAATTACATATTTATGGAAACATTCCCAAGTTATGAGAGAATGGGGTAGATTTTGTAAACAAAATGGAAAAAAACCAAAAAAATTTCCAAGAGATGTTCCACATCGTTGGAATTCTACATACGAGTTGCTTAATCAATCTTTTTCATATAAAGAATTATTATGTACATTTTTTGCGAATTATGTTCCTCAAAGTAATTTATACCCACAAGAGTGGGATATTTGCAAAAGAATTTTAGATTTGTTAAAAGTTTTTAATAATGCAACTTATACTTTATCCGGTGTTTATTATCCTACTACACATTTATTTTTAACAGAGTGTCTAAATATTGTCGATATTTTTCAAGAAAATGAAGGCGATAATCAATTAGGTCCAACTATTATAGCAATGCGAACGAAATGGATGCAATATTATACCAAAATTCCTATTATCTATTTGGTTGCTTGTGTTTTGGATACACGTACGAAAATGGAGGGCTTACTTGATGATTTGAATTCATACTATGAGTGTTTACATTTGATTGAAACCGTAAATATTAGAGATATAGAAAAAGAAGTTAAAGATATAATAGTAGAATTGTATAATGATTTTTGTAATAGATATAATATAGTTGGTGATAGTGGAACTTCTTCCCAAGTTAGTGGCATGCAAGGTAAGCACCTAGGTAGAGGGTCTAGAAATCTAATAAATAGACAAAAAAGACAAAAGGGAATAATGGGAAATATTTCTGAAATAGAAATTTATTTAACTACTGAATTTGAGTTTCCTCAATCAGATGGCATTGATTTTCAAATTCTAAAGTGGTGGAATAATCATTCAACTCAATTTCCAGTATTGGCTCACATTGCAAAAGAGATTTTAGCAACCCCTTGCTCAACCGTTGCGGTTGAACAAGCATTTAGTATTGGAGGTAATATTTTGGATGATCGACGTTCGAGATTATCTCCGGATTCAGTTGAAGTTCAAATTTGTGTCGATGATTGGACAAAGGCGGCATATCGACAACAAGAAATGGATCGCAACATCGAATCCGAATTCTTCAATGACGAAGATATCACCGGCACGGGTACCACCGCCACGGGTAGCGACGATTGATGATGAGGTAAGTATGGGGTTATCAAAGGTAAAAGAACTACATGGGCTTTGATTCTTCTATCCCCAAGAAGATATGTAGGCGCTTAATGATAATTCATTAAGTTCAAGCCCTTTCTTCCCTCCCTTTTTTTTTCCCCGATCCATAAATTTGATTACAATTTGTATTTGAAAATTTATTATTTCATAATTTTATCTTTTTTATTTCATAATTCATTATTTAAAATTTTTTTATTTCTTAAAGTTTTATTTGAAAATCGGTTTGAACCGGACGGAACCGCCGGTTCGGAACCGCCGGTTCGATTCCGGTTCGGAACCGGTTTCGAACCGGCGGTTCCGAACCGGAACCGAACCGGCGGTTCCGTCCGGTTCAAACCGGAACCGAACCGGCGGTTCCGTCCGGTTCAAACCGGAACCGGCGGTTCCGTCCGGTTCAAACCGGAACCGGAACCGGCCCTTGAACCGGCCCGAACCGCCGGTTCATGAACCGGAACCGGAACCGCCTTCAAGGTTCCGGTTCCGGTTCATGATAGTCCGGAACCGGAACCGGCGGTTCCGAACCGGAATCGGCCCGGTTCCGAACCGTGGCCACCTCTAAGCGAACTTCTTCCGACCAAAAAAAAAAAAAAAAGGAAGAAGAAGAAGAAGAAGCGAACCTCTAGGTGGATGTCGTTTTCAAACTTTAGCGGTATTAAATTCCTAGATTGATTGGAATTTTTTAAAGTGACTATGATGCAAATTAATAAAAACATCTCGTATCTCTCATCCCGTGGGCATTTAAATAGATTTTTCGCAAACCTTAGATTTTCCAAGTATGACCTTATCCTCCCCGTAGACCTCTCGTCATCCGGGATTGAGAGGACACTTTTTCTCATTTCAAAGATAAATCGCATCTCATTCCCTGAGATGAAAATACATTTCGTCGATGTGCATCCAGTTACTCTTTCTGCGATGCCCACTTCCTTCGTCCCTGTTAAATCCATTAAAACAGTGCCGTTGACCCACCACTCTCCCTAGGATATTTGTTGCTTTTCCATCGCCCTTCCTCAACAGGACGCTGAGGCGGGCACGAAGGTGGGACGAAGGAGGTAAATTTTCCATCCTTTGTTCTCTCGACCTTTCGGTCTCCTCGTGGGTTTCTCGGAAACTTCAGGTGGGCACCATGTGCTCGCTTTCTTGATCACGGCGTATCGTTTTCTTGATGCAATTTGACGGAGAGAAGTCGGTGGGTTTTGTGAGTCCCGCGATCTGTACAGAGCGTGCGAGTTAGTGTACTCGTCCCGCCTCTAATTTGCGACTGTAATCTCATCAATGTGTGAGCGCCTTGGGAACGATGCGAACTCAACAAGTAAAGCCAACTCTGATTCAGCTTTTCTCTGCGTGACGCCTCTGAATTGTGATTGGTAATTCCGCTTTGGCGCTTTTGGTTGGGTTGTCCTTTTATGGAGTCCTTAAGGAAATATGCTGATGCGAATGTTGAGGTCTATCCTTGAAGGTGGTCCAACCGAGAAAAATTTCTTAGGATGGAACGCAATTTAGTTGTTTTGAACACTTATTATACTTGTCGAGGCACAGCTCAGATAGCCAACTACGTTGTTGTGGCGAGAATTTCCAAGTGTTACCTGTTGGCTTCATACGCTTTTACATCTTCATCTACGAAAGTGTTTTGCACTCTGAGTGAACATCGCTTTTGAAAGCAATCAACAGCAGCATTTGTTTTGGTCTTGAAGAAGTCTCACAATCCTGTCTTCCTCTAAGTCATTCTGTTCCGAGCCCTCCGAAGCTTTGCTACTGAAAAAAAATGTGATTCCATGTCTCTGTGCGTGTGATTAAAATTTGCAATTCCTAATTCCCAAATGGTGGTGGGTGCATGTTATAATTGCTAAATGATCCCTGTTATAAGCGATTATGGGGATCATCCTACTCTTGCTCTCCATTGCTACTGTGCTTTTGATATGTAATCTAGCCTTGGACAAGTAGTTCTTTTACAAAACGTTCACGTAAATTACTGAAATATGCATACTTGTTCTGTCTATGATACTTGGGTGAATGATCATTTTGGGCGAATTATTTCGTATCATCTGTTTCCTTTCGGAGTTATCTGCAGAGGTCTGTATGGCGTTCGATGTTTCGCCTTTGTGGTTGTCTCATAGGAATCCTATTACTTTAGGCTCTAATGGGGATCATCAACTTGATGTAGCAAAAAGTTTGCTGATGTTATCTGCACGAAAAGAATTGCATGTGCCTATAATCTGTCATTGTATATTCATCAATGTTTTTAACCCATGAGACTAAGTACTTGATGAGTAAAGCAAAGTTAGATATAGCTTTCCTTGCACAAGTACAAAGATAAGGGATTAAGACCACATTGTTTCTGTCTATGCATTAGCTGTCATAGTGATAAGGATTGAGTGCAGAATCCTTTTCTAGCTATTTAGGAAATATTTGTGACATGAGCTGTAAGGGCTTTCCAAACTCCAAAAAGTGGTCTAAGTATTTCCTTTTTCTCGTCAAAATCCACTTTTATGGTGCTTACCTTAGTTTTCCTCTCAAGAGGATTTCTATATGGGGGTCAGAAATTTACATAAATATCAATTTATGGCAAGAAGATGAAATTGGTTGTACTATTGATTCCCTTAGCTGGTCACTTCTATATTTATGACGCGGATGACAAACAAAGTTGCAGGGTATGGTCTTTTATGGGCATTGAATTAAATGCGTTTATAATCCTTGTTGCGTTTATAATGCTTGTTGATCTTATAAGAAGTGTCTTGTATTCATCTTCCTCCAGTCATTTTCCCATCCATCTTCTGATGTATTACCGGCGGTAACTCTGTCTCACATTGTCCAAATGTTGTGGCATTCTTTCTCTGTCCCTTTAATTAATTGATCTTTCTTTCTCTGGTGCCATACCCTTTCTTTTATTCTAATTTATTTTGCCTGAGGTGTATGAAATTTGGAGCTTTTTCCTTTGTCAATTGTTTGTTATGATATGCTTGGCATTAGATATTTCGCCTCTGTACTCACAGTGGTTGGGACTTAGATGTACATGTATATGGGATGCAAAATACTATTTGAAACCGCATGCGCTGATGAGAGGTAATTTGCTGCTGCTTTTTGTGGACAATTCTTTTTCCTGAGACACTTTCTGAGATTCTTCTTCTTCTACATGACATCTTGTGTGTCCTCTGTTTATCTGAATTGAAGTGGTTTTTGATCTAAATTATTTTTTTTCCTCTATCACAGATCTTGTGGATCCAGTTAAAGACAGATAAGATGGGTAATCTGTTCTGCTGTGTTCAAGTTGGCCAGTCCACTGTAGCTATTAAGGAGAGATTTGGCAAGTTTCAGGAAGTAATGCAACCTGGGTGCCATTGTGTTCCTTGGTTTATGGGAAGTCAGCTCGCTGGCAAGCTCTCACTCCGATTGCAGCAGTTGGATGTGAAATGTGAAACCAAGACCAAGGTTTGCTAAAACACGTAGATTTGCCTTGCAAAGTTATCTTTTTTCATTGTGCAAACTTCATGAACTTCTAAATTTTGCTAGAGGACACAAATGCCCTAGTGATCAATCTTAGTGGGAAACAAAAAAAATGTTTAAATCAGCACGTCACTCTTTGAATGTTCCTGTGCTCAAACCATCATTAAAGCTACATTTTCGGAATTAAACTAGCTTTCGTGGGTTTGTCGAGAAGTATTAGTGTGGGTCTATTGATGCCAAATAATTTGTGAATTTGGAATTGAATGTTGATGAATTGGTCAATTTCCTTCTCTGGTTTCAGTTCTGTGATATCTTGTCACTTGTTACAAATGGACATGTAAATGATTGAATAGGTAATGACTGATATTTTTCTCACAGGACAATGTTTTTGTTAATGTTGTTGCATCTGTGCAATATCGAGCCCTTGCAGACAAAGCAAGTGATGCCTTTTACAGGCTCAGCAACACGAGGAGTCAGATCCAGGCCTATGTGTTTGATGGTATATCCCAAATGAATTTCGTCACATCAGTACAAATATAATATTGGAGCAAATTGATGGTGCAAGTAACAGACTTTAGTTCTTCAATTAACTCTTCGAGTAAGCATCAACTATTGCATTCATTTTTTTTTTTGTTTTTTTTTTCAATCATTGCAGTGATCAGAGCTTGTGTTCCAAAACTAAACTTGGATGACGCTTTTGAGCAGAAGAATGAAATTGCCCAAGCTGTTGAAGATGAACTTGAAAAGGTTGTCCACTCTACACTTGTCAATATAAATATGAGAGTTAATCTGAACTGGAGTTTTCTTAATTTTGCAGGCTATGTCTGCCTATGGATATGAAATTGTGCAAACCCTGATCGTTGACATTGAACCGGATGAGCGTGTTAAGCGAGCTATGAACGAAATCAATGCTGGTAACTGCAAAGTTCTTGAAATCCTTGAAATTTCAATTGCCCTTTGATTCTAAATAATTGCTCAACATGGTAAAATTTCTTAAATGGTTAGTCATACATGATACTTCTCATTTGCAGCTGTAATAGGCCATATATCAAAGGTTTAAATTTATACTCAGCATACTTCACTGTGGATACGGTCTGTGGCCATTGCATATGTGATAAATTTGATATGTGATCTCCTTCCTTAACCAGTACCAAGTAAATTTCATGTTTATGGAGGACAAGAGAAGCATTCGCAAAAAGCTCAACTATGGGAACCTTTTTCTCATCTGCATCAGACGAGAAATTAGACGTTGTTTGGTGCTTAAAAACTGCTTACCAGTACACATAAAAGTATATTTTGATCTGCATCATATTCAAGTTTACTGCAAGTTCTGATTTTGTTTTGGTAGTCTTTGTCTCCAACGATTACATCTTTTTCAGCTGCAAGAATGAGGCTTGCGGCAAATGAGAAGGCTGAAGCGGAGAAAATTCTGCAAATCAAGAGAGCTGAAGGCGAGGCTGAGTCCAAGTACCTTTCTGGGTTGGGTATTGCTCGCCAGCGTCAGGCCATTGTGGATGGTTTAAGAGATAGTGTCCTTGGCTTCTCGGAGAATGTCCCAGGTACAACTGCAAAGGATGTCATGGACATGGTTCTTGTGACTCAATACTTTGACACCATGAAGGAAATTGGTGCAGCATCAAAATCTTCTGCCTTGTTCATTCCCCATGGTCCCGGTGCAATCCGTGACGTGGCCACCCAGATCCGTGATGGTCTTCTTCAAGCGTCAACACAGTGTCAAGCGTCAACACAGTGATTGTGTCTGTTATGGCCTCTAAATAATTCAGATATGAACTATTCTGTCTTAGCCAATGTGGATATTTGCTTCAGAGTGCTAGCGACTACAAGTTTTATAGGGTGATTTATGCTTTTTATATTCGGCTATCCTATGAGACAGTTTGGTACTATAAATATGCATTTTTAATGATCTACTTAAGAAGTTAGCTCTTCAATTTCCATTTTGTTTTCTGTCCAGTCAATAGCAAAATATCAATCCTTACACAGTCGCTCTCTGATATGCTCCAACAGATAAGTTGCTTTGTGATATGCTCCAACAGATAAGGTCCATTTTGTTGCGCAAAGCCAATAATCGCAATGCCATTTTCAGAAAATGAGTGGTAATCAGGGTGGAAGTGTTCAAAACGGTCTTATTATGTCTGCTGCTGCTACTTCACTCGCGCGGAAGAAATTTTTCCTCTGAAGAACCTTAAATGGTGGTTTACATTGTGTCCTGACTGCGTCTTAAGTCATATGTGTTTGTAATTGTTTTCTATGCTATGCTCGTGCTACAGCTCCCGTTCCATGGTAACTTCTCCGTGCATTTGCATTTGGTTTCTTAAAGTTCTTTTCTTTTGAAAATTTGGCCGGGGAAGATGAGACTTGATGGACGTGTTTTCGCCCTTCTGCAATCTAAGATCCTAGTTTGCCACTGAAAGTAACAATGAACAGGCAATCAAATGAATGTTCATTATTTCGTGTTCTTGAGGATGCTCTTATTGCGACTACATCTGAGACATATAACCTCTGGATAGTAAAATCATTCTAGTCCTTTCTCACGGCCACCCAAATTGAATTTACTCGATACCCAGACCCCGAGAGCAAATGCTAAAGCAGCTGTAATGAGAAAGCCCCTGTTCCTGTTAATCATCTTCTTTGCGCTCCTGAAAATGCTTCTCTCTTCTCCCCATTTCTCGATGATCTCGTCGCTGTAGCGACATTCTCCGCTAGGCTTTCTCCCTCTCGCTTCGCTCTCGGGTGGCTTGTGGGCTTCGTGGTGGCTTCCTTTGTTCAAGTCTCGCTCATGGTGTACGGTCTCTTCCTTCTCCACCGCGGTTGTAGCTCGCTTAGGCACCGTCACGGTGAGAATTCCATCTTCAATTCTTCCGCTCGTCTTCTGGATGTCCGAGTTCTCTGGAACTTCGAAGGTTTCTTCGAAGTAAATGTACTTGTTGTCTTTCACCAGTCTTTCTCCGCTAACCGTTACGTGATCGACGCTATCGGTCTGAATCTTGACGTCGTCTTTCTTGAAATCTACATTTTCTCGAGTGAGGGAGGAAAATCAGGTCAAAACCCAGCATCATCAGTGTAGGCTTCGAGGGAAATTCTAATAGCTCACGAGGATCATTTTAGACGCAATTTCTCAAATTCCTCTTCTACATAAAGTAGTTATGGGAGACTGATTAGAACATGAACTTCGTGATCTCCTCTTATTTTTCATTTCTTAGAAGGAAGAGAACGAAAAATTAGAACGCTCCCAGAATAATGTTGCCGTGAACAGCTCCAAGAAGATTTTCAATAAAAGCGGGAATGGTCGGCACTTTGCCGGAACCGAACTCATCATATCGAAACATGGTGTTTCACTGCATACAAAATGGTCAAAGAAATCATCATGCAGTTTCCATACCAGGAAGATCAACAAGGAGGTAATGGCAATTCGAGTCCTCGACCCACCCGGAAGAAGGTTTAAACTCTTCGACCCTACGGTCTTTGGAGCGCGTTCTGCCTGCAATACTCGCCATTTTTTTTTTCCTGAAGCTTTTCGAGATCAACTCAAACTCCTTGGTGTTATCTAATGGTGTTACGCCCGAGTTTATTTATAGCAGTAGATTGCAGATGGAAGATATCTATCTTCAAGTGTTCTGGGATTGTTACTTCAAGATGCGTAGAAATACAAAGATAGATTTCCTTGTAAGATTAGGTATTCTTTTATTCCAAACCTGTTCATCTAACCCTAAAAACAGATGTGTCAGACTCAAGCAAAGGGACGATTCTTTGCTTTCCTTACAAAGAAGTACAAGTGTGCATAAACTTGCGTCGGGCTACTTTTGATCCCACGTACACTTTTATTTAGTTTCAATATATATACGCACACACACATGCACTTTATTCAGTCTCAACACATTTTTTCCTTGCAGTGATTTTTTTTTATTAAATTCACGTTATATTAATTACTGATATTTTTGCAAAATAATTTATGTTATTTTTCACAAGAAAGTCATGTTCCATGTCTATGATGAGTTCTAGCTAGCTATACACAATTTGTTTTATACCATGGAAACTTAAATGCATAGTACATGGTCACCATTGCCCCTAGTAAGAATTATTCATTTCTGTAATTGCACCTGGTAGCGTACTTGTGTGTCCCCACTAGAGTAAATACGGGTTTTTTTTTTTAAATTTAGGGTCTAATTTTTTTAACCAAAATAGGACAAAAAAAAACATATTTGTCGGATTGGGCCCCGTGTGGCACTTTAAATGCCATACGAACCCCGTGCGGCAGTCAAAATGCCGCGCGGGCCGCGAGGGCCCGTGCGGCCCAATGGCCCGCGAGGCCTCTCTTTTTTTTTCTTTTGCTTTTTTTCAATAATTTGTTATGTATTTTTAATTGTATTTAAAATATTTATATTTTTTTTATAAATTATTAAATATAAATTTTTATTTTGAAGTTTATTTTTATAACATAATTATCAATAAATAATTAAAAAATTTCTTAAGATATATGTACTTAATTTATTTAGTTCGTAAAAAATAAATAAATAAATATTTATAAAATTTATTTTTATTTTTATAATGTTGTAAATATAAATAATTAACTTATTAAGATAAATTTATATATAATTTTTATTAATTATTTACATACTAAATTATTTAATTACATACATATTAATAAAATTAATAATTATACAATATAAATTATTTAATATAAAAATACCAAAAATATTCGAAATTAAGAAAAATAAAAATTTCAATTAAAATAAATTATTTAGTATATAACTAAATAATTATTTTTATGTAAATTTTTATTAATTATTTACATACTAAATAATTTAATTACATACATATTAATAAAATTTATAATTAATTATTGATAATTATGTTATAAAAATAAGCTTCAAAAGAAAAAAAATATATTACAAAGTTATATAAATGTAAAATTACAAAAAATGTAAAAAATGAAATTAAAAAAAGCTAATTAATTTATTTAGTATGTAAATAATGAATAATAAATATTGATTTAATTTATTTATATTTATATAAATTTATGAATATAAATAATTAATTTATTATCATAAAAGTTTCTATTAATATAATTTATTTATTAAGATAAATTTTTTGTATAAATTTTTATTAATTATTTGCATACTAAATAAATTAATTACTTACATATTAATAATATTTTTAATTAATGACTAATAATTATGTTATAAAAATAAGTTTCAAAAGGAAAAAAGTTATATTTACAAAGCTATATAATTATAAATTATAAAAATACGTAAATAAATATGAAATAAAAAAAGGTGTCGCATCGGCCTTGTGGAATTAGTTTATTTAGTATGTAAATAATTAATAAAAATTTATATAAAAAATTTATCTTCATAAATTAATTATTGTTTGCATACTAAATAAATCATATTAATTGGAATTTTTTTAATTTTGTATTTTTTACTTAGTTTTATAATTTTATAATTATATAAATATTTAATTTTTTATATCTCTATTTCTAGTATTATTGTTTTTCCTTTTCAAGCTTATTTTTATAACATAATTATCAATAATTAATTAAAATTAATTTATATACAAATTTATATAAAAAATTTATCTTAAAAAATTAATTAATTATTTACATAATAAATAAATTATATTAAATGGTAATTTATTTTTTTAATTTTTAATTTTAAGTATTTTTTTTATAATTTTATATTGATATAAATATTTAATTTTTTTATGTATATATTTATAATATTATTTTTTTCCTTTCAAAGCTTATTTTTATAACATAATTATCAATTATATAAATAAAAATAAATTTTATGAATATTTATTTATTCATTTTTTACGAACTAAATAAATTAATTGCGTATATATTAAGAAAATTTTTAATTATTTATTGATAATTATGTTATAAAAATAAACCTCAAAATAAAAATTTATATTTAATAATTTATATAAATATAAATGTTTTAAATATAATTAAAATACCTAAAAAATTATTAAAAAAACAAAAAAAAGGGCCTCGCGGGCCATTAGGCAACATGGGCCTGCACGGCCCGTTCGGCATTTTAAATGCCGCGCGAGTCGCCCGGCATTTAAAGTGTCACGCTGGTCCCGGTGCGGCACTTTGAATGCCACGCGGGCTGCGCGAGGCCCGTGCGGCATTTAAAGTGCCGCGCGAGCCTCAATCCGAGAAATGTGTTTTTTTTTTGCCTTATCTTGGTAAAAAAAATTTGGAACCTAAATTGGAAAAAGAACCCAGTAAATACTTCATTTGAGTAAAGTCAGAATACTTACATGAATAATCGATCGTATACTACTTCATATGAATCATTATCTTTTTGAAACAAAAGTGGAATTCTCAGTTTATATTATTATATTAATGAAAAGTACAAGGATCTGATTACAGTTTAAAATTCCTAGACATATTGATATTTTATATGTAATCGACAACCATATTGTAATAGCAACAGAAAACAATAAAATTTTCCAATGAAATATACTTAATACGAAGAATTATAAAATACGTTTAGAATCTCCCCAGCTGTCAATTTGGAACGTTGAAACTCCTTAAAAGTACTTCTTTTTTGTTGAACAAAAATCATAGTATTCAATCAGAGAAGTACAAATCCTAGCTGGAAGCAAATGAGTGGAAATTGCAAGAAAGGTACTCATCATAATGAGAATGAATCTTTTATAGGCGTCTTTAAAGAAGATGCGTAATTTAATACATATTCACTTTACTTGTGCATTCCTCCACATACGAAAGTTGACATAAATATAGATGACTATATATATATATATATATTTATCAATTGTGACGACTTGAATTTCGCCAACCTGTTTAAAAGACGAAATTGGATTATTTTGGTGGCGATTGTCTATAAGTTATAGTCTTGGGACTTCATTTGATGGCGCGGAAGGTTATCAACGGCGTGGAAGGTTATCAACGGAAAGATGGGGATGTATTGTGTTTAGTTTCGGTCCCATAGAGTCTAATTATGTGAAAATTGGGACAATTAGTGGAATTGCCGCTGAGTTACATTTGAGGAAGTGCATGGAGGACACTTGGCGGCCATGCACGGAACCACCCACTCACTATAAAAGGCAATGTTCTCTCTCAATCATTCTTATTGCAAAATCTTCAAGGAAACTCTCAATATCTCTCTCTCCCTCTCGGCAACCACTCCTACTCGACACCCTCTTGCTCTCTCTCCCACCGACACGACGCCAATCTCTCTCTCAATCTTGTACCCTCTTGTTTGTGGGAAGGAGGACAAACTCGAGCATGGTTCTGTGGTGATTTTTGTGCAAAAATTTGAGCCGAGTAAATTCTAACTCGTTTGACTCTTGGATTGTCGGTTTCGGCGTGTATATTGCCGATTCTCTTTGCATGTTGCTTTGTTTGGCTTGATTGACATCCTTGAGCATTGGGTTAGTGAAATTGGTAGGCGGATCGCCATGATTGAGCCATGAAATGAAGTTGTCGTGCAAATGATGGTTTGGTTTCGGTATGAGAAGGGCTTGGTTGCTTTGCATGTTATTCCTATAGGTATAATTGATCTCATAGAATGTTGGATCAGTAAGACTTATGGTCGAATCGTCGATATTGTATGGAGAAATGAGATTGCTGAGGGAGGTAAGGTTTGGCCTATATGTGTGGAGTGCCGAATGGCCTTGCGCGACATACTTATGGGCTTGATTGATATCCTTGAGAGTCGGATGAGTGAAATTGATGGCCAGATCGTCAAATTGGGCGTTTGGACTTAGTTGGCCAAGAGAGTTGAGGTTCGGTTTTGGCGGTGACGAGCTTTGATTGACTTACATGTCTTTCTTTTGTTGTGAATAATGTTTTTGAGAGTAAGATTAGAGGAATTGATGGCCGGATTGTCAAAAATTGAGCAATGAAATGGTGTTGGCCATGTGAATGTTGTTCGACTGTGAGCCCTATGGCGAGGATCGGGCAATTCTATGTTCTGTTTGTTGACGTTTAGGGCTTGAATGACTAACTTGAGTATCTTTTGCCTTGACAGTGCATTGTGGAGTGAATTGAGCACGTTTAATGGATGAGGTGTGGTTATTTGATACTTACCGTGCTGAGATGAGTCATTGGCACAGCATTAACGTATCATTGCATTGCATTTCGAACACTGAATTGTGTAAATGCCATTGATGATTAATGCTGATAAAGCCCCATGAGAATGTGTATGTTTTCGGAGATGATTCCCGGATGTGTGTGAGGGAATGCCTTGCCTGTGAATGGTCCGGTCAGCAAATCCGTAGTGCCATTAGATGGGTGTTGACTTCAAAATGAAATGACTAATGAACCCATTTGTGCATGGCATATAGTGATGCATCATACTCGTTGAGGGCTTTGCGAACACTTTGTGCAATGTTTGCGGCTTATATTGTGATATTTGGCGTGTATGCTATATGATTGGCATATCTGATTGTTGACGTGTTAGATTTTTATGTGCTGAGCTTGAGCTTTATCTCACTCCTGTCGAATTGTGATTTTCAGACAGCTAGCGCTATGCCACTAGCGGCCCCCCGGTAGTTCCCATGCCCAAACTTTTCTAGTACGTGGATCCACATTTCCCTAATGTTCCGTTTGGGAAAGCTGTCGTGTGTTTTATGGGTAGATATAAGATTAGCCTCCCCACACGATGGAAGTCTGGTGGAACCACTTCTTTTCCTGCAGGACGATGATGGTGGTGATGATAGTGATGTGGAGTTGATGCCACGACAAGTATATTTTTTTTTGACGGGTTGTGGTGGCATGGATATGGGCAAGGTTGGTAGTGGTGACAATGTGGCGGTAGCCATAGTGTAGTTTACCCGACCACCCCCAGCTTTCTTTTGACTATATGTTATGTACGAAACAAGCGGAACTTCTATATTTATACATAATCAGATGTTTTGTAATGGTTGTTGAATCAATGTGCTTGTAACCGACATAGGTAGCGAACCTTTTAAGGCCATACCTCCTAAACGCGTGTCTATTGGTTGATTGTTTAATTATGATCTAATGATCTGTTTTTCTTGTATCATTTTCGCATGTAACCTATAATATATGTAAAAGAAAATTAATAGAGTCGCGTACTAAGTACGCCACATCAACTCAAGAGCAAACATAAGTCGTGTTGACTGTGACTTCACTAAGAATAAATTATTCGGAATAGTTAACATAATTTTTAACTAACACGTACACAAAATATTCAAATTTGAAGCTATTTAGACATAAGTCATGTTCAGTATTGCTTTGCTAAGTAATTCATCAGAAAACTATGTCATCTTCATTCGAATATTGCTAGATAATATTCAATTCACATATACGTAAGAAAGTTCAGATCTGAGGTTACTTCAATTTGTTTGCATCGTATGTAGCTAATTTATGGCCATCGCTTTATAATACTTTTGCAAGGATAGACGGAATCATAACTTTTCTTTAGTGCAAAATTTCTTAGCCATGAAGTATGGATCTCTCTCTCTCTCTCTCTCTCTCTCTCTCTCTCTCTCTCTCTCTCTCTGAAAGGGTTTTCTAGCCTCCGCCTGCCCTTTCTGAGCTGTCCCCGAGGGGGACTCCCTCCCTCCCTCAATCATGCTTTTTCCTTAATTTTTTTTTGTTCTTAATATTTTTTTGTTTGACTCTCTTTTCTCTCCCTATTTGCTTTGGGAGTTTGTGTCTGTGAATAAATTTTTTGCAGCTGATCTTGAAGAGACGTGAAGAATGATTTGGCCATTCATTTGATGGAGAACTAACAAGGAGGATGTTCATGAGGTGACTCAATAACGTCTCCATTGTTAGATTTCTCTCCTCTTCCTATTTAGATTTGGACAAAGTTTTGGGAGGTTTTACTCTATTGAACTAGTTTGAAATTTAGATTTGGGAGCTTCTTAAAGGTATTTAATATGTGTTCTTCGAACGTATTGATGGTGTCTCTGCAAGGTGATAGTGATGAAAGCGTCAATCCTAGATACGTACCATAAGTCGTTGCAAATTAAGTGGGAGAGCTCGATGTGTGCTTATCACTAAATCTGGTAATCGACCCTTGAATTTTTACTCTGGCAATTTGTTCTTAAGGGATGGGAGTGCGTTGCTAGCTGCAGATTGTGCTTTGTTTTGTGCTTTTAAGTTTTTACTTTGTTCCTTAGTTATTTGGGATTTGCTAGACTCGAAAGTATGTACCTCTTGAATATTCTGATATATAAATGGCATCTTTTTTTCAAAAAAAAAAAGGGAGAAGTATGAGAATCTTATCACGTTTGATTCTGCTCTTTAATATTTTCTATGTCAAGGTTTTGATTAGGTTCAGCAATTCATTCTAATTCTCAATTTCGTGCCATAATGATTTGGAATCACTATTTAGCTAACCTGCTCATTCAATTCCTAATGAGCAGGTTCTTGAATGCCTAATCATCAAATGTCTTTGAAATAAAGAAAGAAAAGAAATAGTCATATTCAAACTAACTCTGTGGACCTACCGATCGATCAATATCGATACGTATCCAATGTCTTCCTAAAGTAGATGTCCCCTCAGCTCATGGCCTTATCCATTTATTTAGCAGAAATGAAAATTTAAAAAATATTTTTAAAAAAAAAATCACTTGTATCACTTGAAATAATTAGTCAATAAAACATCTTCATTATTGATAATATTTTATGTCTAAATATTTTTGTGGTGATGAAAAATATTTGTCATTCATTTATAAACAATATAAATAATTATTTTTAGAGAAATATTTTTCAATTGTTCTTTTTTGGCGAAATAAATGGTATCTAAACATTCCCTTTTCCTCTTTCTGCTCAATTTAATCACTTGTTTTCTACCTCTATCAACTCCCAATGAAGCGCCCCTGCTCTAGAAAACATTCCATGTGGAGGGTCAAGCTGAAGCAAAGCAGTCGTGGATCACTTGTAGATGTTCATTCCAATGCCCACACAAAAAGTTGCTCCAACTTCCTTTTTTTTTTCCCCTTTTGTTGCATGAGACTTACTAGTTTCAATCGGGAACTCAGCCAACTAGATCGATTTACGTGTAGACTCTATCTTGATCGGGGCATTAACTTTTTCCTAAAAGGTTTTATAAATAACAAGTGAACAACTTGAAGTAAAAAGAAAAAACAGACCACTAAGATAAATGCATAAAATCGGGATAAATACACTACAAGTGTAATAACTTTTGTACGGCGATTACTTGAATGTCATAATTTTTTTCGCTCACTTGAGTGTCAAATCAGAACAAAATGAATTACTCGAGTGCCACCTTTGATAAATCGTCCTACGTGAATTTTTTTTATTAATTTTTCATAACATATGAATTTATTATTATTATTAATTTATATTATTTTTCATTTTTCTTTTTTTTTTTTGAAATTTTGACATTAGCTGATGAGGGTCACTGGCGACCCTCACCAACGAAGGATCTTAAGACAAAGGCCGAGGTCACCTCGCCCTTAGCCGCTAGGATTGCAACGGGCATCGCAGTTGTGCTGGTCGTAGGTGAGGGTGTGAAGGCCCTTGTTAAATCAGAGCGAAGGCCCTCCTTGCCCCGTCGGCTATGTCCGCCAAGGCCCTTGCCCAAACTAGGTGAGGGCCATCATACCCTCACTTATAGTCAGTGAGGCGAGGGCGACCACCACCGAGGGCGTGACAGCCCTTGCCTAGTCTAGGCGAGGGCCTTCGAGGCCATGGCCGACAAGGCAGTGAGGGCCCTCACACACTTACCCATGGTGGGCACAGGCTGCGACGGCCCTCACCCATAGTTATCACAGCCTCGCCGATTGAGGGCAAGGCGGCCCTCTATGATGGATTCGTGGCCGGTGAGGGTCATCGGTGATCCTCGCTGGCCAATGTAGAAAACTAGAAAAAAATGCATAGGAAAATAAAAAAATAAAGACGTTCCAAAAAAATATTAAAAAATTTTAAATGTTCAGGCCGGTGACACCACGTCAAATTTTCTAGCATCCACATAGAATTTTCGACGTGCCAAAATACCGATGGCACTCAAGTGATCGATTTTTAAAAATTATGGCACTTAAGTGAACAAAAGAAAGTTGTGACATTCAAGTAATTGTCGTACAAAAGTTTTGGCACTTGTGATATATGTATCCCACGAAATCATATCCAGCCCACACAGAAGAAGGGGCATTTTCCCTTGAAGTGATGGTAACCCAGTACTCGTAATTCATCTAAAGTGTTCAGACAAAAGTAAATGGAAGTGACGAAATCCCGTATCAATTCTAGATTGAAAACAGTGAAAACAGGAAAAAGAAAAAAAAAATGTCTTCACTTCACCAGCTAAAGAGTGAAAACAGATCCATTACGTTTATTGATGGAAACTATCCTTCAAAATCAATCAAACACAAATTCATGGAAACCATGATAGGTCTACAATAGGTCTACCGGAGTTGACCTATTCACGTTAATATGCGTGCAAAATACCTAAATTTATCCTAGAAGTTTAATGATTATTAAATGCACGAACATGCTTTTGTTGATCTTTCTAAATATTCCATTTGCATGGGTTTCATTATTGCTTTGGTTTCTCATTTTTCGTTTCTTAATCTTAAGCTTGAGAAAAGACCAAAAAAGAAATAAGACTTGATGGCTAACGAGCGTTGTGAATCCTCCTCTAAATGAGCTCTGAAATGGGGCCAACAGCAAGCGTTGTGAATCCCAACCTCTAAAACAAGCAATGGATTTAATCTGGTCAGCATTAAATGGGAAGCTTGCGAGTTCAACGACGAGCCGAGTTCAAGCATAGTTCTTCTAATGCTGATCTCAAACCCGTGAAAGAACATGGTGCTACTGATGAATCTCTCATGCGAACACTAATACATTATGAATAATGTTGTAAAAAATTATGAAAATCATAGTTACATAATATGGACTTCTATCTGTGTAGCAGCGCTTGCTAACCACAATCGCTATACATTTTAAAAGTACATTTTTTTTATAGGTAAAACGGAAACACCTCGTAATCAATGTAATTCACTTAGTGGGGTTGGGTCAATAGGTGAGAATTTATGTAGAGTCTTTAAATCCATCACGAGGTCGGGTGAAGCTAGCAAGGAAGAGAAGGTCATTAATATTTGGAATGTAACATGGGACCAATGAGAATTTGAAGTACTTATCCACATCGAGCAGGGAGAGACCAATAAAATCTAGGTCAAAGTGTATCTATGAATCTCAACATTGGGTCCTTGGGACACAAAAATATAAATCCACAGCTGCTGAGTCTCGGCAAGGCCCCCAAAATATAAAAATAAGATTTGAGATATGAAAGGAGGCTGTGGGCGAGAGCTATTTTTAAGAGAGAAACTAAGTTTTTCTTCTTGGAACTTTCTTGAGTCTTCACCAAATTTTCTTATAGTTAATGGTGATGAAGATGGAGAATCAAATGTAGGGAAAATTACCGAAAAGTCCTAATTCTATTGTAATTGTGCCAATTCAGTCTTAAACTTTTTTTCCCCAAATAAGTCCTAAACCTTTTGTATTTGTGTCAATTTAGTTAATCGGACTAATTTTGGCAGAAAATTATTGATGTGGCGCGGCTGGCGCTAATGTGTATAATTTTTTAATTATATTTTAATTAATTAATTTTTCTTTTTCTTTCTTTTTGTTTTATTTTGTTTCTCTTTCATTTTTTTTTCCTTCCCTTCCTTCTTCCTTTAGTTGGTCACCAAAGTTTGGCTACCGGCCAAAGGTGAGGGCCAGTGAGTTGGGAAGGTTAAGGTTTGGCGACCAACTAGAAGAGGGATGAGAAGGGAAGAAAAAAAAAAGAAAGAGAAATAAAAAATAAATAAAAATTGAGAAAATATTACAAAATTATTAGAAATTATTCATGTCAACATTGGCTACGTCATGTCAATGATTTTTGGGCAAAAATTAGTAGCTTGTACTAAATTGACACAAATACAAATTGATTTAGGACTCAATAGGCAAAAAGAAAAAAAATTATGGGTCAATTGGCATAGGTTTAGGACTTTTTTGATAATTCTCCCACCACATAGAAATGTTGCTCCTGATTACTTCTTGCATTTGAGGTGAACTTGCATGTAGTCTAACTATACATGCCATTTTTTGGAAGTCAAAGGTACTTAATGTTTGTCTCTTGAATACATGTGTTGGGTTGTGAAGAATTGAGGTGAAACTTGAACTTAAGAGGAGTGGAGCGTGCCTTCGGAGGAGAAAATTATCTAAAAAATCCTAAATTTATGTAGGTAGTCAATTCAGTCATAAACTTTTTGGTTATGCCAATTCAATCTTAAATATTTTGACAACATGCCAATTTAGTCCTAAACCTTTTGATGACTTTGCCAATTTAGACCTTCCAACCAATTTTGGCCAATAATTGATGATGTGGAAGTCGGCTAGTTGTCAGCTATCCTATATGGCGTGGTTAGCATTAACATATATAATTTTTTCTTTTTTAATTTTTCTTGTTTTTTCCTTTCTTTTGTTTCCTTTTCTTTCCCTTTGGTGAAGATAGGAAAATAACAAAAAAAAAAAATTATTGTTTTAAAAAAATGCAAAAATTGTCTACGTTAGTATCAGTCACATAGGATGGTCAGAGTTTACGTCAATGATTTTCAGTCAAAATTCATTGAAAAAACTAACTTAACAAGTTATCAAAAGAGTTGGGACTAAATTGACACAAATGAAAAGTTTATCATTAAATTGGCATAAACGAAAAGTTTATTACTGAATTGACCATCATACTATAGGTTTAAAACTTTTTGGATAGTTTTCTCCCTTCGAAGTGCCTATTTTTTGCGCAGGTAAGACATTTAAGAGCAATTCTAAGTATGGATCACTATCTATGCCTAGATCAAGGCCTAAGTCATAGACTCTGTTGGTAATACATTTAAGTCTAGTTCTAAGTGCGAGTTGCTATCTATGCCTTAGATGGAGGCCTAAGGCATAGATTCAATTGGCCTAGTAACACCACTAACCGTCAATCTCTCTCTCTCTCTCTCTCTCTCTGGATCGGTCGCTCGCATATCCGTGTGATTAATGTTATTTCCAAGCGGTGCTGTTGGCCTTTCTAATTGTGATCTCAAGCCTATGAATGAACATGAGACTACTGAAGAATCGTGAGCGATGCTGTATTGCATTATTGTATCATTAATAGTATGTATGACTGTAATAAACAATTATATAGCTAAATAAAATTGAATTTTTTTTAATTACATGTTAACATGTTTATCAATTTATCATGCATATTTACCGCCCAAACTTTTCTCGGTTGGACATGATGCAACCCAATAATAGATTATACATCTTTGACGCGTTGCCGTTCATAAATAGCTCGAAGCAAATAACGAGAGGACGAGAACTTGGACCAACTAGCCATCCAGCATTCAGTAGACAACCGCATTTATTGACCACGTTCCAAACCACCCACAATTTTAGCAAGATCTATAAACCTAGCGTACCTTGATTTTGATGTGCCATCATCCTAACTTGGAATCTGAGATCAAATGGATGAAATAGAGGACCACGCGGATTAATGGACAAGACCATAATGGACGTCGTTTTTGCACCTAATGAACCCGCAACGTTGTTTAATGCCTCGTAGACTAGGAAAAAGATGGACTCCCTAGTCAATAAATCAAATGAAGTAGTGAGTTCCTATATCTGGTTAGCTCTATCTTCTGCACCATTCTCGTTTTACAACGCCAATCCACCAAAATCAAACCCCCAAACCTCATGGAATATATAGTTGAAATGTAAATACACATGCATCATAGAGAAAGCAAGGACTCTTATAAAATAGATGGTGCACTGAAAGACCTAATCACACCATCTTCCCGGTTCAGATTCTCTCCAGTTCAGTTGTTCTTTCCTTTCATATCTTCCACCGCTCTCATCTCTCGTTGTGTCATTTTGACGCTCGTCTCCCTCAATCTGTCCTCTAACCATGAACTCCACCATGCGCCTTCTTTTTTTCCTCTCGGTCTTCGTCCTCACGTTTTCCGCGACGGAGATAGCACTTGATGAGGAGGCCTGGAGTGATCGGATCACCGAATTACCAGGCCAGCCAGAGTTGCACGTGGCCCAGTTCTCTGGCTACGTCTCCGTCCACAGGGAGGCCTCCCTGTTCTACTGGCTAGTAGAAGCTGCAGGCGGCCACGAGAAGAAGCCACTCGTTCTGTGGCTGAACGGAGGACCCGGGTGCTCCTCCGTCGGCTACGGTGCGCTGCAGGAGCTTGGCCCATTCCGAGTCTCGCCCGACGGCGAAACGCTGGTCACCAACCCGTATTCGTGGAACCGAGGTATTCAATTAAGCTATGTTCACAAACATTGACAGAACTTCGACATTCAAAATGTGTGTTACATTTTCTTTTCTCCATTGTTTTCACTCGAATTTCTGGTTTTTGGGTGCAGAAGCCAACTTATTGTTCTTGGACTCGCCTGCCGGAGTTGGTTTTTCTTTTTCAACTGACAACTTCACTCGATACGGAGACCACTCCACTGGTGTGTACCTAGATTTTCTTCTTTTCCCGCTCCAAAGCTTTGCCAGTCTTTTTGCCCACCAAAATATAAGAAACTGAAGTTTTTCCGTGTCTACTGTGAATGAAATTCTAGCCCATGAATCTTATACGTTCCTGAAGAGATGGTTCAAGAGATTCCCTGGGTATAAAGGCCGAGCCTTTTACATAGCCGGAGAAAGCTATGCGGGTAAGAATCATTCAATCGTCATCTTTTCAAAGCCCCGATTGAGTCTTTAAATTCATGCTTTGATCTTTGATCTCAGGTCATTATATTCCGTCATTGGCGGAGATCATTCTGAAGAAGAACTCCAGGAAAACAAATCCAGCGATGAATCTCCGAGGCATTTTGGTAAGAGGGTAGAACAGTTTCATCTGTCAAAGCATATTGAAGAAATGAAAAAGAGGAGCAGATTATTTCTTGAAACAATTCTTATTTTGTAATTTTGCCAAAGGTGTATGTTTAGTGTTTATGGGTGTTTTAGTGACCACTAGCCCCAATAACTGTGCTGCTTGAAAATGTCCTTCAGATGGGTAATCCTACGTTGGACCGGGACAGCGAACTGAAAGGGCAAGCTCTATACTACTGGAGCCACGGTCTTATCTCGGACGATACTTACCAAGGGCTGTCGAGTACATTGTGCAGCTCTCCGAAGACATACGGAGCGAAGGCATGTGAATCCTACTTCATCACATATTTGCCCGAGGAAGCCGAAAATGTTAATGCTTTTAATGTACTTAAGACAGACTGCAAGGAAAAGGAGGTAATTTTTCACTATTTTCTCGTGTTTCGGAACCAAACAAATGATAAACATTCATAGTTCTATATCTAGTTTACCAACAATATGATTTTTCCTGAACAGGTGTCTAAGTATTGTCTCGATTCGATTACCTCCAAATACATGAACAGGAAGAATGTGCAGCAAGCCTTCCATGCAATCGCCACCGCATGGACATTCTGCAGGTTTATTTCTCAACCGTCCATGAATTCCTTTTAATTTACGATTAATTTTAGCTTTGATGAATCACTCAAGCCTTATTAAACTATTTCTTTTGCCTTGCAGTGAGGCTATACAACATAGCTACAGCCTTCCGGCAAAGGATAAGTCCATGTTGCCCACTCTGGAGCTACTGGTTCGGTCAGGCTTGCGAATTTGGATATACAGGTAACTAATAATGGGATAATCAAGGATTCAAAGTTGCGCAACTTGTACGGCAGTAATCGAGTTGTGAGAAATTCAGTAACGTTCACGTGTTTCTTTAATGAAAACTCTTTTGAATCTTCATTTCCAAAAGAGGATATCTGTTTGGTTGGACAGAAAAATTGAGGCTGGGGAAATATAAAATGAAGCTTCATGCTTCGATGCGATCCTGGCCATGACGAACTTTTTCTCTTCAGTTCTTTGGCCGAATCGTTTCCTTCTATTCCGCTCTCTAACGAAGCAGGTCAAGCTTGCTTCTAGGGAAGTTAGGCTTTTTGAATGTCGTTTTTTGCTTGTGTCAGTGGAGATGCAGATTCAGCGATTCCTTTCATAGCCACTCGGACTGCTATTTCCAAGCTGCATCTTAAGAGGAACGCAAAATGGTATCCTTGGGGCCATAGTGGCAAGGTAATTTATTCATTGCTCTAATGTTGCCACATCTTAAATGAAACCGGGGTTCGAACATTTTTTTTTTGTTCTTTTCCCTTTGCTTACGAGCAATGTCCATATTGGTGTGATGTCAGATCAGTGGATGGTCTGAGATATATGAAGGGTTAACCTTCGCCACGATCAGAGGATGCGGCCATGAGGTCCCAATGTACGCGCCTGCTCAAGCGCTCGAGTTGGTTGAGCACTTCTTAGCGAACAAGTCATTGCCTAAATATACAGAGTGATGCAATATTAGTATTAAAATGATGAACTAATTGCTATTTTAGAACATCAGTACTATAGAATGGTATCTCGCGTCACTTTTAGTGACTTAATTCTGCAATCTTCTTTGTTATTAGAACACGATGAATGTCTCCTCCTTGCACGAGTGTCGTGTCTTGAATGGTACCTATACCGACTTAAGATTCAAGAAGGAAAGTGTTTTCCTCTAACAAGGTTTAAGGAAACTTCTTTCACCTGACCTTTTGATTGATGTGGATTAACTAGATGACATCGCCCGCAGTTAATCTGGAATTGAACTTCCCGAAATGATTCGGGCATATATCACCGAGAAAAACATATCCCAGTATGGATTTAGGATAGACACGTTTGGTGAGGAAGTATTAGGAAAATCGAATGATTTGTCATAATTATGATGCTTGTTATAGTGAAGTAAAACAAGAAACTTGAAAATGGTGAATATGAACATTTGTTTGTCTTTTTTGTTAAATGTGCTACAGGTTAAGAGAACAAAGGATTATTCGGGCCAACTAAATAAAAAGAGAGGCACACATAAGTGCGATTTATGTTCTCGTTCCTCTAATATCATTCCATTGTCCGATCTTGGCAATGGACGACGGTCTTAACTAATCTTTATCGGATGTGGCAATCTTCCCATCTTGATCCACTGGGTAATTATGTTCTAATTAGTAAAGTATACTGGTTGCAGTTCAAGTTGCAAATGATTATTGGGACGATAGCTACTAAATGAAGCACTTGGGCTTGAGATTTAATTGTTGCCATCATGAGCGATTGGGAAATATTGGAAAGGAGAAAACATTGAAAGTAGATTGTTCTAGCTTCAACTTATAAAGACAAATAGATGCTGCAAAATTTGATAAATGGATGCTGTTGTGGAAAACGCTAAGAGATGTGGGAATTCAAGCACGAAATAGCGAAGGATGAAAGTAAAATAAAAAACGCATGAGACACGATATATGAAGAAAACTCAAAAAGGGAAAAACCACGGGAAAAGAGGGGGATTTCACTATATTCAATTACGAGTACAAACATACAATCAAAGATCTAAAGATTTAACAAGAAGAAGTGAAAAATAAAGGGTTTCGAGGTAGAAGTGAAAGAAAGTATTATAATGTAATATGCGACATACCCCTTTTATAAGCTTCCTCAAAACAAAAGTGCATGGTCCAAACTACTCTTACGTTTTATTTGAAAGCCAAAATATAACAAATCTCCATCTTGACTTCAATCTCCATAAGAACGTTTTATCAAACATGATAAGACCTCTCTCCTGCACATCAAGAGTGACCACACAAGGCCACTTGCCAAACGGCAGAATCAACAACACACCCTAAGCCCACGGGGAGCATACTTGATGTAGAAAACAATAGATGAAATGCATAAGTAACTCAAATGACGAAAATGCTAGCCAAGTTCAAACAATGCTTTAACTTGGTCAAGAGAACTAGTTTGGTCAACATATCTACTGGATTATTCTTTGTAACTTTCTTCACAGTAATGGTACCCTTAACAACCTCATCACATACAAAATGACACCGAATGTCATGTGTTTTGTGCTCTCGTGATACATCGCGTTCTTGGTTAACTGCATTGCACTTTGGTTATTGCAGAAGATAACACAGGCTCCCTCTTACATCACTCAAAGTTCTATAACCAAATGCTTCACCCAAAGAGCTTCCTTTGCTGCTTTTGTTGCTGCCATGTATTTTGCTTCGGTGGTAGATAAAGCAATTGTAACTTGCAAAGTTGCTTTACAACTAATTGCAGAACTACCAAGCATAAAAACATAACCTGAGGATCTCCTTTTATTAAGATTATCTGCATAGTTAGAATCAATGAAACCAACAACATAATGCCCTATATCACACCTTCTATCAAAGACCGAGCTAACATCTAAGGTACCTCGGATATATCGAAGAATCCACTTTATTACTTGCCAGTGAGCTTTATCTTGATATGGCGTATACATGCTTACAACACTAACTGCTTGGGAAATGTTTGGATGAGTGCAAATCATAGCGTATGTAAGACTACTCATGGCAATAGAATATAAAACTTGAGATATCTCCACTTCCGATTCTTTGGTTTTAGGTGACAAAAAAGCACAAAGTTTAAAATGGGACACCAAAGGAGTGCTTACTAGTTTAGCATTCTCTATGTCAAAGCGTTCAAGCACTTTCTCAACATACCCCTTTCTACGAAAGATTTAACTTCCCAATTTGTCTATCTTTGCGAACCTCTATACCTAGAATTTTCTTGGTAGCTCCAAGATCCTTCATCTCAATTTCCTTGCTAAGTTGCCACTTTAACAATTGTATCTCTGACATGTCTTTTGCTACAATAAGCATGTTATCCACATACAATAGCAAATAAACAAAAGAACTTTCACACAATCTTTTATAGTATACACAACTATCATGCGCACTTCACGAGTAGTCATGACTTAACATAAAGCTATCAAATCTCTTGTACTATTACTATGGAGATTACTTGAGACCATACAAGAAGCGTTTCAACTTGTACAAGTGATCTTTTTTACCCTTAACAATGAATCTCTCGAGTTGAGACACATAAATTTTCTCCTCAAACTTACCATGTAGAAAAGCGGTCTTGACATCCAGTTACTAAAGTTCTAGATTATAAAGGGCCACTAATGTGAGCAACACACGAATGAAACTATATCTCATAACTAAAGAGAATATTTCATTGAAGTCTATCCCTTTCTTTTGACTAAAACCCTTTGCTATCAAGCATGCTTTGAATATTTCATCTTCAACATATGAAATTCCCTCTTTTCTTTTGAAGATTCATTTGCATCCAACAGCTCTTTTACCCTTAGGCAATTTCACGAGATTCCAAGTTTGGTTTTTACAAAGAGACTCTATCTCTTCATTGATTACGATGAGCCACTTCTTAGATTTAGAATAAATACTAGCTTCATGGAATGCAGAAGGTTCTGCAATACCAAGCTCTTTAGCAATTGTAAGAACATATGCTATCAAATTAGTCAAACCTTACCTCTAGGAGCTTTTCCCACAGTCAAAGTCTGAGGTTGTTCAACTTCTTCAATTTCATCTTTATTCAAATCTGAATCTTATTGCTCACTGTCACTTTTTGACTGTCTGTGGATGCTCCATACTAAACTCCACCTTTTCACTAAATTTTTTCTTGAATATCTATATACTCAACAACTTTTTCCTCATCAAGCATAAAATTTTCATCAAATATAACATCCTTACTGATTATAAACTTTGGTGACTGAGGGTCAGAATACCACAATTAATATCCCTTAACCCCATATGCATAACCAACGAAAATACTTTTTTTTGGCTATATGTTCAAGTTTACCATCTTTTATATGATAATAATAAGGACATGCAAATACTCTTAAAATAGAATAATCAGAAGGTTTACTAGATCATATCTCATTTGGAGTCTTACATTTAATTATGGTTGAAGGAAAACAATTTAACAAATAACATGCTGTATTCACGGCTTCACCCCAAAAATCTTTTTCAAGTTAAGTATTGGAAAGCATATATCTAGCTCTGTCTAAAAGTGTTTGGTTCATTTGCTTTGTCATCTTATTCTATTCAGGTGTATACCTGATTGTTGTATGTCGAACAATCCCGCAAAACTTAAGACCATTTTTTGCAGAGACTATTTATCTTTTTGCTAGTTTGATTTTCAATCAACATCTTGTACTTCTTGAATGTATAAAAAAAATCACTTTTACGCTTTAAGAAATAAACCTAGATTTTCCTAGAAAAGTCATCAATAAATGTCATAAGATAAATTGCACCACCTTTAGGTATAACCTGTATAGGTCCCCATAAATTGGAGTGAATATAGTTAATTGTACCTGTTGACACCTGATTTTTAATCAATTTTTCTTTTTTAAAATTAATAAAAAATCCATAAAAATCCATAAAATTAAAAAATTAACTTTGGGCACCTTAGCCAAGCCTAAAAAACCAATTTTAACCAAAAAATGATTTTTCATATTTTCAGTATTTTTACGTACTATTTATTTATTTATTTATTTTCTAAAATTAATAGAAAATCCATAAAAATCCATAAAATTGAAAAATAAACTTTGAGGACCTTAGCCAAGCCTAGGAAATCAATTTTGACCAAAAAATGATTTTTCATATTTTCAGTATTTTTACGTATTTTTTATTTATTTATTTTCGAAAATTAATAGAAAATCCATAAAAATTCATAAAATTGAAAAATCAACTTTGGAGACCTTAGCCAAGCCTAAGGAACCAATTTTGACCAAAAATTGATCTTTCATATTTTCAGTATTTTTTCGGTATTTTTATTTTCGAAAATTCATAAAAAAAATAAAGAAAAATGAGAAAATTGCAAAATCAAGTTTGGAGCCTTGGCCAAGCTTAGGCAACCATTTTTGAGCAAAAAATTTTTTTTGTGTTTTTTTTTTTATATATTTTAGAAATTAGGAGAATATTTAATAAATAATAGCATTTGAGGCCACCAAAATATATAAAAATAGTCAATATTTTTATTTTAAATCCCTTTTCACGTTGGCCATCACAAATTTAAAAAAATCCAATTCGGGGTCATGTATTCCTTCACGAGCTGGGCCTAAAAATTCAATTTGAGTCAATTTATTTTCATTTTTTCACTTTTAGGAGTTGTGACATTGTTCTATAATATTTCAAATTTTTATATTGGCTCAATTATACCCAGAATGACTCAATTGTTTAAAAGAGCTTTAATTAAATTCTGTATTATTTTCAGCGACAAGAAATGAGCTTAAATTTGACATGTGGTGAATTTTGACTAATTATAGGGAAGGTGTATAAAAAATTGTGAGGAGATTTGGACTTAAAGAAATATTTTTTCATGGACTGAATTGTAAATACTTAAAATTCAAGGACTAGAGTGCAAATACCTAACTCTTGAGGAATTATTTTGCAAATAACAAAAAGAAAAGTTAGTTGATAAATTAGAATAGAGAAGGGAAGATGGAGAAAATGAGATGGAGAAAAGAAGATGGAGAAGAATGGATGGAGAAAATAAGATAAGAATAGAGAAGGGAAGATTGAGATGAAGAAAAGTTAGTGGAGAGATTAGAATGGGAGATAAATATGGAGAAGGGAAGATGAAGATGAAGAAGAGTTAGTGGAGAGATTAGAATGCAAGATAGAGATGGAAAAGGGAAGATGAAAATGAAGAAGAGTTAGTAGAGAAATTAGAATGGGAGATAGAGTTAGTGGAAAAATTAAAATGGGAGATAGATGAGTAGGTTATAAAAGGAGGAAGAAGTGAGCTTGAGAGGGGGATTATTTTTGGAGAGAAAATTTTGGATGTTTGAGAGGGTTTTGGAAGATTGAAGAAAAATTTGAGAAGAAGAAAATACCAAAAAAGAGAGAGAGAATTTTGAAGATGATGGGAGTTTAAAGTTAGGAATTATCATCACAAATTCCTTCATCGATCAACATAAATCAAGAGTTTATCCTCGTCAACGAGCAAGCAAATTCGAGCTAAGTGTTTTTACTTATTCATTTATTTGTGGTTTTAGTCGCAAATTAGCACAAATTATATACACTTTCTCCATCTCTCTATTTTCCTCATATTTTTATGTCAGGGAAGAACAATTCCATATTAATGGCAAAGCCCACAGAGGTGCAAAATTGGCTCAGACGAGCTCCTAAGTGCCTACCAATTTCCCAGCTGATATGTGATTAAAAGTCTCTCTTAATTCAAAAGAGAATCTCTATGTTAAGAACAGAGAGAGCGAAAACCAATTCTAGAAATCCTTAAAAAAAAGGAAGATAAGTATTATTTCCACTCTTCTGGTTTTAGGTGCAGATTAACACATATTTTGTATACTGATACTTCATTCTATTTTTATGCCAGTCAGCTGCCGCTCTATATCAATGGTCAATCCTACGGAAGCACAAAATCAGCTTGGAGGAGTCCTCAAGCGTGCACAAATTTCAAATTGTTGAATCAATTTGTTGTAATTTATTTTAAAGAACTCAAACTCTAGAATGGAGAGGCAGAGCACATCCACTGGAGGTCATTTAAATACCTGCAATTTAAATACATGCACCTTAAATCCCAAGGGGAAGAGCCAAGCCAATGCTAGGCCGCTCATTGGAGGATTTTACTTACAGTTATTTAAATATCTGCAATTTAAATACTGGCACCTTAAATCCCAAAGGGAAGAGCCAAGCCAATGTTAGGCCTCCCATTGGAGGTTTTTACTTACAGTAATTTAAATACCCGCAATTTAAATATCTGCACCTTAAATCCCAAAGGGAAGAGCCAAGCCAATGTTATGCCTCCCATTGGAGGTTTTTACTTATAGTAATTTAAATACCTGCACCTTAAATCCCAAAAGGAAGAGCCAAGCCAATGCTAGGTCTCCCATTGGAGGTTTTTACTTACAGTAATTTAAATACCTGCACCTTAAATCCCAAAGGGAAGAGCCAAGCCAATACTAGGCCACTCATTGGAGGTTTTTACTTAACGTCATTTAAATACCTGTAATTTAATTCATGTATCATTAAACCCCAAAAGAGAGGGTCAAGCTAAGCCTGGGTCATCCATTAGAGGTGTTTATTCACTGTCATTTACTTCCCGTAATTTAATTTTTGAATCACCAGACCCAAAAAATGAGTAGGTTGTAATACTATACAGAAGTCGTTAACACACTCCCCCTTTCGGCTTCAGGAAATTTTTAACACTTAAAAAATATAATAAATAAAAGAATATATACCATCCATGTATCCTATTTAAAAAGTAAAAACACAAAAGAGAATACTCTACTAGATCCTTAGGAATAAACCAAACTTGAATTGCCAAATTAGGATATCCATGAAATTAAGGTACCGAAAGGGCATTAGTTTTAATTAACTAGTGTAAACAAGTCCCCGAACTCATAATCTCTGGTTTGTAGAAGTAAGTTAGTGCTCCCGCTAATTTACTTAGGTTTCTAATCGACCTACCAAAATAGATTAGTGGCGACTCCAAAAATTAAAATCACTTCAACAAAAAACCAAAGTCGCGATTCGATAAGGCTTGGGAGGGTCCGTGTTAGGTTAGTCAAATCTAATTAACCTAATAATCCGTTAACTCTTTTAAAATTTTTTTTAGGGGGTCGCGACAGTACCTTTCATCAAGTGCACCCCAATAATAAAACTAACTTTACCCTGTTTTTCATATATACAATGCTTGCAAAAATCAAGTGAAACAGCATGCTCTTCACAGAGTAAAGCACGTTTACTCAAGATAATCATTTCTTTTTCGTTCATGTGGCCCAACCGCTTATACCACGAACTTGATTTATCAAAATTTGAAGAGGATAATATATTTAAAGAACCCACAATGGTACTTTCCTGCTGAATGTAAAGACCATTCTTCTTGTTACTTCTTATCACAGTTAATGAGCTCTTTGAAATTTTCAAAACTCCATATCCACCGGTGTGTATACATCCATTGAAATCTAGATTATTCAATGAAATGAGGTTCTTTTTTAAATTTGAGATGTGCCTAATATCTGTTAAAGTTCTTAATATATTGTCATGATATTTAATCTACATTGTACCAATACCACAATCCTGCAAACTGTTGCCCATTAAAATTGAACCACTATTAACTTTCCCATATGTGTGGAACCAATCTTTATTTAGGCATATATGGTATGAAAATGCTGAATCTAAAATCCATTCATTTTTTACACGATAATCCGAAGATAAAATAGTAAGAAAATTGTTTGCATTAGCAAACTCATTATCCATCACCAGACTAGCTAAATCAGAACTCTCCATTGAATTTTTACCCTTAGCCTTAAGCAAAGGAAACTCATTTTTATAGTGTCTGAACTTGTGACAACAGTAACACTCAACTTTTCTCTTGTGTTGACACCTGATTTTTAATCATTTTTTCCTTTTTAAATTAATAGAAAATCCATAAAAATTTATAAAATTGAAAAATCAACTTTGGAGACCTTGGCCGAGCCTAGGGATCCAATTTTGACCAAAAAATAATTTTTCATATTTTCAGTATTTTTCGATATTTTTATTTTCAAAAATTCATAAAACAAATCAAGAAAAAATGAGAAAATTGAAAAATCAACTTTGGAAGCCTTAGCCAAGCTTAGGCAACCATTTTTGAGGAAAAAATAATTTTTTGTATTTTTTTTTTATTTTTTAAATATATTTTTTAGAAATTAGGAAAATATTTAATAAATAATAGCATTTGAGGCCACAAAATACATAAAAATAGTCAATATTTTTCTTTTAAATCCCTTTTCATGTTGGCCATCGCAAATTTAAAAAATCCAATTCGAGATCGTGTATTCCTTCACGAGTATAATCTTGAATCGGGCCTAAAAAAATTCAATTTGAGTCAATTTATTTTCACTTTTCACTTTTAGGAGTTGTGACATTGTTCTCTAATATTCTAAATTTTCATCTTGGCCCAATTATACCCAGAATGACTCAATTTTACAAAAAAAGCTTTAATTAAATTTTGCATTATTTTCAATAGCAGGAAATGAGCTTAAATTCAACATGCGGTAGGTGTGTCGAAAATTGTGAGGAGATTTGGACTTAAAGAAATATTTTTCCAGGGACTGAATTGAAAATACTTAAAATCTCATGGACGAGAGTACAAATACCTAACACTTGAGGGATTATTTTGTAAATAACAAAAAGAAGAGTTAGTAGAGAAGTTAGAATAGAGAAGGGAAGATGGAGAAGAGGAGATGAAGATGGGAAGATGGAAAAGAGGAGATGGAGGATAAAGAAAATAAGATGAGAATAGAGAAAGGAAGATGGAAATGAAGAAGAGTTAGTAGAATGAGAGATAGATATGGAGAAGAGAAGATGAATATGAAGAAGAGTTAGTGGTGAAATTAGAATGTGAGATAAATATCGAGAATGGAAGATGAAGATGAAGATAGAGTTAGTGGAAAAATTAGAATGGGAGATAGATAAGTGGGTTATAAAAGGAGGAAGAAGTGAGCTTGAGGGGGAGATTTTTTGGAGGAGAAAATTTTGGATGTTTGAGAGGGTTTTGGGAGATTGGAGAAAAATTAGAGAGAAAGAAAATACCAAAAAGAGAGAGAAAATTTTGAAGATGGTGGGAGTTTAAAGTTAGAAGTTATCATCATCAATTCCTTCATCGATCAACATAAATTAAGAGTTCATCCTCGTCAACGAGCAAGCAAATTCGAGCTAAGTGTTTTTATTTATTCATTTATTTGTGATTTTAGTCTCAAATTAGCACAAATTGTATACACTTTCTCCATTTCCCTTTTTCCCATATTTTATGGTAGGTAAAAAAAATGGGACAACTCCGTATCAACGATAAATTCCATGGAGGTGCAAAGTGAGCCAAAACAAATTCTAAGGTGCCCATCAAATTTGCAGCCGACTCGTCAACGGATTTTAGTTCAAATTGTTGAAACAATTTGTTGTATTTTATTTTAAAGAACTGAAACCCCAGAATGGAGAGGCAAAGCGCATCCACTGGAGGTCGTTTATTTCCTGCAATTTAAATTTCTGCACCATCAAACCCTAAAGGGAAGAGCCAAGCTAATGCTAGGCTGCCCATTGGAGGTTTTTACTTACTGCAATTTAAATTCATGCACCATTAAACCTCAAAGGGAAGAGCCAAGCCAATGCTAGGTCGCCCATTGGAGGTTTTTACTTATGCAATTTAAATTGCTGCACCACTAAACCCCAAAGGGGAGAGCCAAACCAAGGCTGGGCCATCCATTGAAGGTCTTTATTTACTGTCGTTGACTTCCTGCCGTTTAATTTTTGAATCACTAGACCCCAAAGTGAGTAGACTGTAACACTGCACAGAAGTCGTTAACACACTCCCTCTTTCTGCTTTAGGGAATTTTTAACTCTTTGAAAATTTAAAAAAAAATACCACACATGTATCCTATCTAAAAAGTGAAAATACAAAAAGAGAACACCTCACTAGAGTCTTAGGAATAAACCAAGCTTGAGTTGTCAAATTAGGATATCCATGAAATTAAGGTATCGAAAGGGCATTAGTTTTAATTAACTAGTGTAACCAAGTCCCTGAACTCATAATCTCTGGTTCGTAGAAGTAATTTAGTCCTCCCGCTAATTTACTTAGGTATCTAATCAACCTACCAAAAATGATTAGTGGCGACTCCAAATTTTAAAACCATTTGAACAAAAACCAAAGTTGCGATTTGGTAGGACTTGGGAGGGTCCGTATTAGGTTAATTCATCTAATAAACCTAATAATCCGTTAACCCGATCGAAAAAAAAAATTCTTAGGGTCGCGACAGCTTGTCCTGGCCTGAACTAGACTTCAAACACCCTTTAATATTACTGCATCTATATCGATGATTCGACCTTCTCCTAACAATTACGCCATTGGCTTTATTTGCACTACTACTCACATTTAACTTTGTATACATCTCTGCGAAATTCAGCAAGACCTTCACATCCTCAAGAGTTATGGATTCTCTTCCATATAACATGAAATTCACAAAATTCTCTTGCAAGCTTGGTAGTGAACATAACAAAATTTGAGCTTGGTCTTCATCATCTAATTGCAAATTTAGATTTTTTATATCCATTACGATCTTATTAAATTCATCTAGATATTTTTGGTGTACCTTCTTGCATGTTTAGCATGTAAAGACACTGCTTCAAGAATAATCTTGTTGAAAGAGATTTCGTTATATAGAGACTCTCTAGCTTTTGTCATAATCCTGAAACTATTTCTTCATTGGCAACTTCATGAAGCATCTTGTCAGATAATGACAATTGGATGGTGCTCTGTGCCTTCCCTTCCATCTCCTCAATCTTTACCACAGTCATGTCGTTGGGATAATTCCCATCCAAAACTCTAATGGAACATTCCCTGATGCAACAATGCCTTCATCTTATCCTCCATAGCTTGAAAATTGTTTTGTCCATCGAAAGGTGCCACTTCGAACTTGATAGATGCCATCTCAAACAAAAGATTAGAATTCCTTCGCTCTTATACCAATTCGTTATGAAAAATGCCAAGAGATGCACGAATTCAAGTATGAAATAAAGAAGGATGAAAGCAAAGCAAAAAACGCATGAGACACGATATATGTGGAAAACCCAAAATGGGAAAAAACTAAGGGGAGAGAGAGGTTTCATTATTTTCAATAACGAGTACAAGCGTACAATAAAAAATATAAAGATCTAACGAGAAGATGTAAAAAAACAATGGATTTTGGAGTAGAAGTGAAAACAAGTGTTATAATATAATATGCAATATATCCTTCTTATAGCCCCTCCTAAAAAACCCTAAAGCAAAAGTACATGGTCTAAATATAACAGATACGATTCATTACTAAAACGAAAGGGGAAAACTATCCAAAAAATCCTAAACATATTGTACTTTTATCAATTTAGTTCTAAATCTTTTAATTTTATCAATTGAATCTTGAGCATTTTCACATTTTACTAGTTGAGTCCATTCGGTCAATTTTGGTTGGAATTCAATAATTGAACATTGGTTGCCTATGTGGAAAAATATTTTATTATTTTGCTATTTTTCCCATTTTTCTTTATTTTGCTTTTTTCCTTTCTTCTTCCTTTTACATGTGGCTAGCCATTAGTCATTGGTGATCAACTAGGAAAGATGGCATCACCTGGAAAGGTCGTCGTTGCCTTCTATAGGCAAGGCCTGCCTAGGTGAGGGCTTCCCTCATTTGATTTGGCCTTGGTGAGGCTAACCTTCATTGAGCCTTGCCTCGGTGAGGGCAACCTTCACCCTATGATTGGTGGTTGGCCACTTGCAAGGGAAGAAGAAAGGAAAAAAAAAGAATAATAGATTGAAAATTATCAAAAAATTATTAGTACTTGTTCATTTTAGTGTTAGTCTTGCCACGTAAGATGGTTGGCATTCACGTCAGTAATTTCTAGCCAAAGTTTATCAAATGGACTCAATTGGCAAAGTCTAAAAAATAGTAAATGGAATCCTAAAGAGAGGTATCCAATGCAAAATGTACCAACCCTTCCACAAACCTCTTTGTAAGTTTGATGGTAGAATAGGTCAAAAAGAGAAATTGCACCTCTTTCAACAAAGCATGGTGGAATACCATATAGACTAAATTCAAAACTCAGACAAAACTCGGATATAAGCAATGATATTGAGGAACAAGATGAACAAAACTAAGAAGATAATTTGGTAGTTTTAAAAAGCTTCTTTTACATCACGGTATCATTTAACTTTGGTTCATTTTGAGATCATCATGTGTGTGTTTTAAGTGATTTGCTTATGTTGTATGTCATTTATCACTAAGCATGCCCCAAAGAAAGCATAAAATTGAAAGGATTTGTACTTACTTTCTTCTTCTAACATGATTCTACCTTCGTTGAATTATCAAGAATAAGGTGATTATGGATTGTCGACCATCAGCCATTCGTACAGGGCAAAAATTGAAAAAGACTGATCAAGATGAAATATTGAATCGCATCACCAATATCGAGAATGATGTGAACCAGATCTCACCATCCTTCAACAAACCTCAAAGTAGTCCATAGATAGCAATAAAGGCAAGGTTGCCGAGGAAGGCCTAACCAACTTGAGGGATTAGGTCTCGCGAACCATTGATGATAAGGTCGTCCTGACGACACTCGTAAATATGTCAAAAGACAACAAGATAAACACTTTACCAATATGAAGGTAAAACTTGCTCAACTATTGGGTGCACAAGACCAAGACTCTATGGATTTACCTCGTTATGCCATCATTAGAATCCCAGAAAAATTTCGAGCCCTCGAATGTGAAAAGTACGCCCACATTTCTCACCTAAAGATCTATCAAAATAGCAAAGTGCCAATCAAAAGTAAGGCTAATGCCCATTTTGATCCTTATCCGTTTGCGAATACCACCAAAATTTCGTATGTGTGCTTTGTAGGCTTAGTTAAAAATGTTTGCATGTTGTTTTCCTTATAAATCTCCAATGGAATCTGGTTGTAAAAGAAAATTCTTCGTAGGAATCAAGTTGCAAAATGTATTCCTCCTTAAGCAGTAACATCAGTAGAAGTTCACACTATTATCATATAACGATGGTGTTCTTTGAAGACTATCTCAAAAGACTAATATAGATGACAAATCTGCGATGATCACCAATGTTAAATCCTCATTATATATTTTCTGGGCCAAAACAAGTTTTTTCTCCCTTGATTCCCAATCCTAACCTACGTCACAACCCATAAAAATCTTTTTAGGTTAGGGCACTTGAGTTAACGTAGTGTTAAATCATTTCAAGTATTGCTTGAAAAAGTATGAGCAAGATTATTTCTTTCTCATTTTGCAAGGTTCTAAACTTGTAAACCCGAAATAGTTGATAAAGATTTTTCGTTCATTAGCCTTGACTCATTTGTGAGTCCTCTTTGAAAACCTTTAACCGAGCCCAACATTACGGTCCCTTAAAAGACCTTTCAGAGCAATCAAATTTTATGTACTGTGAATAATTTTGAAACCCTAGGCATAGGTTCGAGAGAAAATTCGAGTGCTTCCAGAATAAAAATCGAAACCTTCTTTGGAGAAATGGTGAGAAGTCCTCTTTTATGAGCGTACTTCAATTGATGTTTTAAATAAATTCTTTTGGTAATTTCAGTTCATTTGATTCAAAATCTTCCTCATAAGAAATTTTTGATCACGCTTAATATGTGGTAATATATTTTGGATAACCTTTCACATCACATTACATTCTTTGAAAAATTATGCGTGACTCCCAGATGATCATCATAGGAATATGACCTATCTTGAAGACTTGAGATATTTGAAATGTTTGAAATCTTTTAAATCTCTACTTTTTTTGGTTACAAAAATCATGTTTGAGCTTATGCAGGATTCATAATCTCCCCAGATCCCAGAATGACACCCTCTTTGGTAAGATAATTCAAGATTAAAAATTTTTATATGACTCTTGATTTTCTCAGATCTCATAATAGCATCTAAAATGGAGCTTAACGGTAGATACCACCTAGTCAATCTAACGGTAAACACTGCCTAAAAGATCAGCTCAAAGGTAGATACCGCCTATAGGATCAACCCAATAGTAGACACTGCCTAGATGATCAAATCAACGGTAGACACCGCCTAAGAGATCAATCCAATGGTAGACATCGCGTAAAGGATCATCTCAAAGGTAGACATCACCTAAAGGATCAGCTTAAAGGTAGATACCGCCTAAAAGATCAGTTCAATGATAGACACTACCTAAAGAATCAATCCAGTGGTAGACACCGCCTAAAGGATCATGTCAACGGTAGATACCGTTTAAAGGATCAACTCAACAGTAGACACTGCCTAAAGGATCAGCTCAACATTCTGATTACACTTTCACAAGATTGGAAAGCTCGTCTTCTCTCCCCCATTTTTGCAAGATCAAAAAATTTAATCACTCTAACCCTCTTTTGTAGGAACTGTTGACACTTGATTTTTAATCACATTTTCTATCTAAAATTAATAGAAAATTTATAAAAATTCATAAAATTAAAAAATCAACTCTGGAGACCTTGGCCAAGCTTAGGCCACTATTTTTGAATAAAAAATAATTTTTCATATTTTTTTTGTATTTTTAAATATTTTTCAAAAATACAAAAATAATTGAAAATTCACGAAAATAGCATTTGAGGCAAAAAAATATGAAAAAATAGTCAGTATTTTTATTTTAATTTTCTCTTCATTTTGGCTGAAGAAAATCTACAGAAATTAATCTGGAATCAAGAATTACTTTGTTAATCTCATTTTCAGATTAATTAAAAAAAATTATAGAAAATTCATTTGAGCTTTGTAATTTTCGATTTTTGCATTCTTGGAGTTGAGACATTATTGTCTAATAGTCCAAATATTTCAATGGCTTGATGGTGCATTTTTCATTGTGGCGTTCGATTTTCCGAATTCAATTTATTATTTGAAGCGCTTCTCCATGTGTTGCATATATATATATATATATATATATATATATATATATATATATTGAATTGCATTTTGCATCGATGGTGGGAAATTGAGCTTCATTATGAGGGATGCGTTTGCTGATTACTGGATAAATGGGAACGTGTCGACATTGGATATGGCAACTCAAATCTATAAGATTTTGAAGCAACAAAATCTCAAGTATCCCATGCAGGATGACTTCAAATCTGTGCTTCGAAAGCTTTTGGCTACCCACCCGGACTAGAGTTTTTGCAGAGCACACCTGAATTTCAGGAAGTATATGCTGAAATAGTGAATATACAGAATATTTCAATACACAAATAGATCTGGAAATGGCAGCATTGTGAAGAAGAAAAATAACAGAAGATAAAAAAATGAAGAAGATAGCAGGAAGAGGTGATACATTTGATCTAATTGGTAATTTGCTGGCACCATCGATATACGGTCATTCATGGATATAGAAAGCAGTGATATTGCTAATGTTTGGTGAAATTGAAAAGAACTTGAAAAATGGTACCCATCTATGAGGTGATATAAACATGACAATAGTTGATGATCTGTCTATTTCTAAGTCTCAACTATTAAAAGCCATCATGAATATTGCACCATAGGCGATATCAACAACAGGTCGTGTTTCTTCTAGAGTTGGTTTGACGGCTGCCGTTGATCAAGAAACAGGGGAAAGATTCGGCTTGGGGCACTCCACTTTGATAGGACCTTTTGGAGAAGTTTTAGCGACAATAGAACATGATGAGGCCATTATCACTTCAAAAATCAATTATCCCATGATGGAGTAAGTTACAAAGACACAAAAGGAGTGCAAATAGGTAAGTGGTGAACCGAAAAGAGAAGGCAGAGAAATGAGGTCTCACAGAGAAAGAAAAGTGGTGAAGGAATTTTGGGATGCTTTCGGTGGTTGTGGACTAAAGCAAAGGAGAATTTTCATCATTCACCTCCACGAACTCAGCTTTGCCTTTAGCTTTTGTCCCGAATAACGAAAGAATCCAAGCAGATGATGGACAAAAAAGGACGACTTGATGAAAGGGCAAAGGGGGGGTAAAAGAAGAGGGGACTAGCTTTTCTGACTCGAGGAGGGGTTCTCACCTCTAAAAAAAAAGGCCAGAAAACTACCAGGAAGAGATCCGATTGATCCCCTACACTCCAGTCGGGGTCTTGTTTTTCTTCTCTCTATTTACGGTGGCAACTGAAAAAGCTGGCAAAAAAGGACCATGTGTTCAAGCTTTGGAGGCAGATCAGTTTGACGAATGAGACCCAGTGGAGAGCAAAGCTAAAAGCTCTTACTTCAAACTGGTGGTATTTTAGCTTATGTGTAGGAGTCACGGTGAAAGGAGGGTTGGCGTCTACGTAGCTTACATAGCCTGTCCCAAGTCAGGGTAAAGGAGGAGGGTTGGCGTCAGGTGTAGCGAGCCGGCCGCAAAAAAAGAGCTACCCCTTATGAGATGCACCGACCCCAACTGGTTTGGGATAAAGGTGATATTGATGTAGGAGTCACGGTGAAAATGGCACTCATAGTTCACATTCAAGACAACCTCAACTGGAGTCTTGGATTTGGCACTCCTCGTATTATAATGGTGGTCGCTTTGGTCATTTTCTTGATGGGGATGAAGACTTACAAATTCAGCAACTGAAGTCATAGGAAGGGAGCTCGAGTAATGGGAGTTGCCTCAAAGAAATTCTCATGTCCAAAAAAACAAGTGATAAGAAAACGGGTGGATCCAAAGAGACGGAAACCTGAGTAAAGCAATTGGATGAGGCGTGTGAGAAAGAGATCTTGTTGATGGTTTTCTTCAACGACGGTAATCCCTCGGTCGACTCCTGCATGCAACTCGTGGAAATGGGGAAGCTGTGCCATGACAAGTCGGTCAAGGCAACTGTCTCGTCACCACAGTATCGGAAGGACTCGAAAATGATCCTGCAGAGGAACTGGAGAACTTGGATGACGGGGAGGGATGGGAGCTCATAAACAGCGCCCTACCAATAACCGTGGTGGGGAGCTCCTCGCGATTGTGCCCGAACCCGAGCTCCTCCCAAACCCCAAAATCCTTTCCCGACTTGACTCGCTCACACACCACCGCCCACCTTTGTGTCTCTTCTCGACGATCCGGGATCAAGAACTCGCGCCTCGACTCTTTCCCTTGTCTCTCCGCAAGATCGGCGTCTCCTTTCGTCGGACGTGGTTCTCTCCTTCATGGCTGACTAATTCAGTGGGGATGGTTCCTCCAGCACCAGTTTTTTCTCGGGGGGAAAGTTCAAATTCAAATATTGAGCTGAACATAAAGACTCTGAATTCTTCAATTTTTCAATTTCAAGGTGGACAGAAATATGCCAGTTTCAGCATTCAAAAGAAAAAATAGCAAATGACATGGGCATTTCGGTAGGTCAGCAGAGGTTGATTTTTAGGGGAAAGGTTTTGAAGGATGAACATCCTCTTTCTGAGTACCATGTGGAAAATGGTGACACTTTGCATTTAGTTGAAAGACAACCAACACAGTCTCAGCCTTCTTCTACCTCAGGGGGTGTCGAGCCTAGTAGTGTTAATGTTAACCAAGGGGTCGTATTGGGCAGATCTCCCACAGCGTTGTTCTTGGGACCTTTAATGTTGGGGATCAAGGGGAAGGCGGTGTACCTGACGTCTCTCGGATCATTGGTGCTGTTCTCAATTCTATTGGACTTGGTGGTCTAAATGCTGCAAATGCTAGTGGCAACACGCAATCCCCCGTGTCGTTTCCTCTTCCTTTTAGGCCATGCCCCCTTTTTTAGGTGGAGACGGATAGATGGACAGCCATGGAATCAGTTTTAGTTTCACAAAAAGTTACGAATCTAAATTTGTAGCAGTGTCAGCCATAGTTCAGAGAAACATGTCGTCTTGCACAAAGAAGTTCTCTCCTGGCAACAACGTAATCGACGCGCCGGACCCTCCTGGGACTGATGAGAAAAATGGTATTGAAACGCATGAGAATTTGGATAATAGAGCAAGTGGGACCAAGACAAATGGAGGCGACGGCAATGACAACGAAGCACGAGCGCAGCCTGATGAGCCGGACCAGCGGCGACGGATGAGCAGGCCCAGCAGCGGCGACGAGGCGAGCCGGACCAGTCGAGCCGTGTCACTTAATCAGTGAGTTGTTCAAACCAGGTTTGCTTACACTTGTTGTTGACCGTTGTTTTTCTAGTCGTGGTAAAAACAGATCCACGAAGAAGAAGATGAAAATAAAAGAAATAAAGGAAAGAAAACAAAAGAAATGAAAATCGTAGGCATTTTTCGCGAATTGGGTTAGAGTTATGTTTGGTCTGGAGTTTGTTTTGGGCTCATGGGCTGCACGTGAGGGTCTGCTAATATAGAGAGAGTTGGCTTTGGGCCCATTTCGTTTTAGTTGAAGGAGCTAGAGACTTAGGCCTATTCTAGGCATTTCCTTTTTGGTGTCCAATGGCTGGGCTCACCCCTAGAACCCAGTCCTCGTGAGAACATAGGCCAGGGAGGCCCAGGTTTGGCCTTGTCCGGGCTGGATCAAAGGACCCGGCCCGCCCCCCTTTTTTTTTTTAACTAATAAAAAATAATATATATTAAAATAATTAAAAATGAAAAATAAAAAATTCATAAAAATCATAAAAAAATTCAAAAAATATCAAAAATTAGGAAACGTGTCATTTCAACTAGCCAATCCTATTTTGAGGATCTCCCTTTCCAATATTCTCAAAATGATGATTTTGCTTCTTATGGGCAAATTGTCTCGGAAACTTTTGAAAATTAAAAAAAATCTCAAAAATTAGGGAACGAGTCATTTCAACTGGCCAATCTTATTTTTGAGGATCTTCCCTTCCAATCTTCTCAAAATGACGATTTTGCCATTTTACGGGTAAATTATCTCGAAAAATTTCGAAAATTCAGATAAATCTAAAAAATTAGGAAATGGGCCATTTCAACTGGCCAATCCTATTTTTGAAAATCTTCCCTTTCAATCTTCTCAAAATGACGATTTTGTCCCTTATGGGAAAATTATCTAGAAAAATTTTAAAAATTCAAAAAAATCCCAAAAATTAGGAAACGAACTATTTCAACTAGCCAATCCTATTTTTGAGAATCTTCCTTTCCAATCTTCTCAAAATGATGATTTGTCTTTTATGGGTAAATTATCTCGAAAAATTCTAAAAATTTAGAAAAATCCCAAAAATTAAGAAATGAGCAATTTCATCTGACCAATCTAATTTTTGATGATTTCCCTTTCTGATCTTTTTAAAATGACGATTTTACCCTTTATAGGCAAATTGTCTCAGAAAAATTTCAAAAAATTCTCAAAAATTGTGGAAAATAGGAAATGGCAACATTCAACTGGTTTGACCTATTTTCATTTCCCGAGTTTTGAAAAATGACCATTTTGCCATTCTGATCAGTTTAAAGCAAATTTTTTCCAATCATCTCAAATGATTCTTCATGAAATAAAATCGTACCGAAAGGCCGTTAGAATAATCTAGCGTAACCAAGTTCGCAAACTCATTTTCTTTAGTTTACAGAAATAAATTAATTCTCCCATTAATTTATTTAGGTTTCTAATCGACCTACCAAGAACAATTAGTGGCGACTTCAAGTAAAAAATCTTTGCATGAAAGAAACTTAAGTTGTGATTTAGTAGGACTTGGGAGAGTTCGAATTAGGTTAGTCAATCAACCTGATAATCCATTCACCTGATCGAAATTTTTCGGGTCACGATAGGGACCAAAAGATTTCCCACCCATTATCCTCTTTTATGAGGACACCGCCCATAAGTCTTTTTTCCATGAGCGCATGTATGTGATCAGAGCCTAAGAACTATCGAAGAACCTGAAAAATGATTTCATTAATATCAAAGATAGGCATCCCATAGTGGAATCGTCCGTGCCCATTCCAATGCACGTTCATATCACTCATCTCATCGACAAGAAAGTGCCAGGTGAGCTTCATCTATATGTCATCCACATATATTACTTCAAGCAAATTTAAGTATTTAGGTGCATCCATGATAGGGGATGATCCTTCCTTTTAATCTATACTTCTTTTGCTCGCCTCGAAAGATATATTAGGGCATTCCTTCGGTAGATCCCACATTGTTGCGACCTAAAAATTTAGATTTTTTAATTCTTAGGTTATTGAATTACCAAGTTAATTAAGTAAATTAACTAACCTAGTTCGAGGTCGCCCAAGCTCTATCAATTTGCAACTTAAGTTCAATATTTGAACGCAAAGGATTTTTAATAGGAGTCGCCATTAATCATTTATGACATGTCGATTAGAAACCTAAATAAAATAGTGAGAGAACTGTCGCGACCCTCTAAAAAAATTTTAAATTTTAAAGGGGTTAACGGATTATTAGGTTAATTAGATCGACTAACCTAACGCGGACCCTCTCAAGCCCTACCGAATCACGACTTTGGATTTTTGTTTTAAATGATTTTAAAATTTGGAGTCGCCACTAATCGTTCTTGGTAGGTCCATTAGAAACCTAAATAAATTAGCGGGAGAACTAATTTATTCCTGCGAACCAGAGATTATGAGCTCGGGGACTTGGTTACACTAGTTAATTAAAACTAATGCCCTTTCGGTACCTTAATTTCATGGATATCTTAATTCGACAACTCAGGCTTGGTTTATTCCTAAGGCTCTAGTAGGGTATTCTCTTTTGTGTTTTCACTTTTTAAATAGGATGCATGGATGGTATATATTTTTATTTGTTATATTTTTTTAAGTGTTAAAGATTCCCTGAAGCCGAAAGAGGGAGTGTGTTAACGACTTCTGTGCAGTATTACGACCTACTCATCTTTTGGGTCTGATGATTCAAAAATTAAATTATAGGAAGTACATGACAGTGAATAAACACCTCCAATGGGAGGCCTAGCATTGGCTTGGCTCTTCCCTTTGGGATTTAAGGTACAGGTATTTAAGTTGCATGTATTTAACTACTGTAAGTAAAAACCTCCAATGGGAGGCTAAGCATTGGCTTGGCTCTTCCCTTTGGGATTTAAGGTACAGGTATTTAAGTTGCAGGTATTTAACTACTGTAAGTAAAAACCTCCAATGAGAGGCTAAGCATTGGCTTGGCTCTTCCCTTTGGGATTCAAGGTACAGGTATTTAAGTTGCAGGTATTTAACTACTGTAAGTAAAAACCTCCAATGAGAGGCTAAGCATTGGCTTGGCTCTTCCCTTTGGGATTTATGGTGCAGATATTTAAATTGCGGATGGACTTTGTCCTCTCCATTCTGGGATATGAATTCTTTAAAATGAAATACAACGAATTGATTCAACAATTTGAAATTTGTGCGCGCTTGAGGACTCCTCCAAGCCGATTTTGTGCTTCCATAGGGTTGACCATTAATATAGAGCTGCGGCTTCCTGACATAAAATAGAGTGAAGTGTCAGTATACAAAATATGTGCTAATCTGCACCTAAAACCAGAAGAGTGGAAAGAGTACGTATCTCCCGTTTTTTTGGGAGGGATTTCTATAATTGATTTTCGCTCTCTATGTTCCCAATATAGAGAGTTTCTTTTGAATTAAGAGGGACTTTTAGTCACAGATCAGTTGAGAAATCGGTGGACAGCTTAGGAGCTTGTCTGGGCCGATTTTTGCATCTTTACGAGATTTTTGCTGTTGACATAGAGATATCCTTCTCCTGACATAAAATATGGGAAAAAATGGGAGATGGAGAAAGTGTATACAATTTGTGCTAATTTGCGTGTAAAACCATAAATAAATGAATAAATAAAAACACTTAGCTCGAATTTGCTTGCTCGTTGACGAGAATGAACTTTTGATTTATATTGATCGATGAAGGAATTTGTGATGATAACCTCTAGCTTTAAACTCCCATCATCTTCAAAATTCTCTCTCTTTTGGTATTTTCTTTCTCTCAAATTTTTCTTCAATCTCCCAAAACTCTCTCAAACATCCAAAATTTTCTCTCCAAAAAAAATCCCCCTCTCAAGCTCACTTCTTTCTCCTTTTATAATCTACTCATCTATCTCCCATTCTAATTTTTCCACTAACTCTATCTCCCATTCTAATTTCTCCACTAACTCTTCTTCATTTTCATCTTCCATTCTCCATCTCTATCTCACATTCTAATCTCTCCACTAACTCTTCTTCATCTTCATCTTCCCTTCTCCATATTTATCTCCCATTCTAATTTTTCCACTAACTCTTCTTCATCTCCATCTTCCCTTCTCTATTCTTATCTTCCATTCTAATTTCTCCACTAACTCTTCTTCATCTCCATCTTCCATTCTCTATTCTTATCTTATTTTCTCCATCCATCCTTCTTCAACTTCTCTTCTTCATCTCCTCTTCTCCATCTTCCCTTCTCTATTCTAATTTATCCACTAACTCTTCTTTTTGTTATTTGTAAAATAATCATTCAAAAGTTAGGTATTTGCACTCTAGTCCTTGAATTTTAAGTATTTACAATTCAGTCCATGAAAAAATATATTTCTTTAAGTCCAAATCGCCTCACAATTTTTGACACACCAAAATTTACCACATGTCAAATTTAAGCTCATTTCTTGTCGCTGAAAATAATGCAGAATTTAATTAAAACCCTTTTGCAAAATTGAGTCATTCTGGGTATAATTGAGCCAAGATGAAAATTTAAAATATTAGAAGACAATGTCACAACTCATAAAAAGTGAAAATTAAAAATAAGTTGGCTCAAATTAAATTTTTTTAGGCCCGATTCGAGATTATACTCGTGAAGGAACACGTGACTCGAATTGGATTTTTCTGAATTTGCGATGGCCAATATGAAAATAGATTTAAAATAAAAATATTAACTATCTTTGTGTATTTTTTGGCCTCAAATGTTAATTTTCCAAAATTTTCAAGTATTTTTGTATTATTTTTTTTAAAAATTAAATATATATAATATGAAAATTTATTTTTTGTTCAAAAATGGTTGCCTAGGATTGGCCAAGGCTTCCAAAGTTGATTTTTCAATTTTATGAATTTTTATGAATTTTCTATTAATTTTCGAAAATAAATAAATAAAAAATACCGAAAAATACGAAAAATATGGAAAATCATTTTTTGATCAAAATTGGTTCTTTAGGCTTAGCCAAGGTCCCCAAATTTGATTTTTCAATTTTATGAGTTTTTATAAAAATTTTTTTTTATTAATTTTAAAACAGAAAGGATGATTAAAAATCAGGTGTCAACAAGAACTATTCCATTTCTACGAACCAAAGATTTTAAGTTTCGGACTTGGTTACGCTAATATTTCTATTAACGTCCTTTCGGTACCGATTTCATGAAAATGTTCAATTTGGCAATTTTGATGAATTCTCGCATGAAATTCAAAGTGCAATTTTTTTAGGATTTTCTTTTTATGATTTTTTTTTTGTATTTTTAAAATGATTTTCAAAATTAAGGAAGACAAAAAATAAAACACCTCAAGAAAGTGGTCATTTTGAACTAGATTATACATGAAATCTATCTTAGTCCTATCCTATCCAGAATAGACTATTTTAAGCATGCAAACTTGCCTAAACATGCGAATTCTATTTTAAAATGCAATGTTTATCAAATTGGAAAGTTATCTAGAAAATCCTACTCTAAGAATTGAATATGCTGTCTACCTATAGTGATATGCAAATCTATTTTAAAAGGAAGATTATCTGCATGTAGGATATTTTAGAATTTTGAAGCATGCAAATAAAGATATGCAAGACAATGATCCAATCCGAATCAATTCACATATGGAAAACCAAAATAACCAACTTGAGGATTTTGCAATTTCTTTCGAATTAAGTTTCGATCTAAAGCCTCATAGATCGACCCTAAAAATTCGAAATGCCCGCATTTAGATAGAATTATTTCCATGTATGCGATTGCGGATTAGGAAATTTTCCCAATCGATTACATTTTGAAATCTTTTATATATCTTGAGTATATTCAGATTTTTTTTAAAAAAATATTCTAAATTTTGAACTCGGGAAACTCCAAAATTTTCAAATTATATGCTCAATCTCTTCAGGATAAGATTACTTAAAATTTAAACCACGCGATACACCAAATATGATAATCACAATGTCCACAAGATGAAAGATATGTTAAAGAATTCAAATTTTGGTATGCCAAAATCCATCTTCATCCAAGAATTTTCTTCCCAATCTCAATTATATCTCACTTTTCCTTATCTTTCCAAAATTCACTTTTTTCTGATTAACTTTATTTAGAATACACAAGATAATCCAAAGTTGATCAAGATAAATGAGACAAAGTGAAATCCAATCAAATCATGCTCAAATTTTCGGACCTAGCAATATCAAGAGGGAAATCCAAATTTCATGAATGTTGTAACTCCTTGGACAATCACCAACGCTAAACTTTAGAAAAAGACTTTACTTTTTAGCACAAAAAGCAATCAATCACATAGATAACGAACTGTAACATCGTAACAAATTAGAATTGCTTGTTTACCTAATTCGAACTTCGCTCGAAGACTTGCGCACCAAGTTTAGGGATGGACTGGTTGGGAATCACGCACGAACCGGTGGTGATGCTTGGCTACAACAATGCTCGGAGGAGGAAGTTCACAGCAATGCTAGTAGACTGATTTGGGAGCTGTTTGCCTAAAAAAACAACGAGAAAACGAGGCAAAAACAGTAGCAAAAGCACATCGAACCGCTGTAGAATCAGTCCCGAACAGCAATAGAAACTTGGACAAAATAGTGACAAGTTCGAGCATCGATTTGTAGGCAGCAAAGTAAGTCCCGAGCAGCAGGGATTTGAGCACCCAAACAGCAGCAAATTGGGCCTGGAGCAACTGAGGGTTCGGCACAGCAAAAAAGAAAAACGCAAAGATAGAGGGCAAACCGCAGCAATAGGTGCTAAAACCGCAGTAACAAAGTGGAAAAGCCACATGGATAAGTCAGAAAACTGCTGGGAAAGGGGCAGTCGAAGCTTGATGCGTCCTTGTTGCCGGAGAACTCACCTCTCTCTCTCTCTCTCTCTCTCTCTCTCTCTCTCTCTCTCTCTCTCTCTCTCTCTCTCTCTTCTTACGTGTGACAACAGGTCCTTATATAGAGCTAGGTCAAGCAACCCTAGAATAAAAGACTTAATTGTTCTGGAAGTTTTCAATTAATAAATTAATTTTTCACTTGATATTTTAATTACAATTTTCGGCCCCCTAATGATGATCATGGGCGTTAGCTGAATCTTGTGCTCTTGTGGACTCGGTCCAAATAATCTAATTAAGCTCAAAAACCTCACCATCGATGCATATAAAAAAAAAATACAATGCACTAAAATATGCAAACCATGAGGAAATATTTTTTTGTGAGAATAAATTCTCATTTTTATGCAATATAAATAAAAAAGAAAAATCAAAATTTAGGTGTCGACACACATCGGGCGAACCATTTTCACGTTCTTCCTACTGGCATAAAGTCCTTTCTACAGATACTAAGTCCTTCTTATAGGCACAAAAGTCATTTCTATAGGTATTAAGTCCTTCTTATAGGCACAAAAGTCTTTCATATAGGTATAAAGTCCTTTCTACAGGCAAAAAAGTCTTTCATATGAGCACAAAGTCCTTCTTACAGGCACCGAATTCTTGCTACAGGCACAAAACCCTTTCTACAGACACCAATCCAAGTCCTTTCTATAAGCATAAAGTCCTTCCTACTGGCATAAAGTCCTTCTTACATACATTTTCTCTGATAAATCGTACATCGGATAAACCATTCAGTTGAATCCTTTTATTAGGAATCAACCATGGGGTGACCTACAATATAAGTCAAAACTCAATCAATTTTAATCAGTAAAATCCTTTCATTAGGAATCTATAATGGGGTAACCTACCATACGGGTCCAAATTTAATCATTCTAAGGTTTTCTTATAACGAATCCTTAGGTTCCCAATCCATTATCAATAGATTAGTTAACAACAACCACATGGCAGGCAGTTAAGTCTTAGGTAAATCTCTTGACTCTCCCTTCTCTCTCTCTCTCTCTCTCTCTCTCTCTCTCTCTCTCTCACATATCAAAATGAGCAGAAGGAACTTTGGACTAAAATTTTCATAGAAAGAACTAGATAGGGATGTCACGACTTTTCATTTTCCCCAGTATTCAACTAAATCTCAAGTGTCATTTTGTTTTTAAGAGTGATCTCTCACGAGACCTCGCTCAATGAGGGGTAGCTGTTGACACTTGATTTTTAGCAAATTTTATTTTTTAAAAGTTTTTTAAAGAAGATTCATAAAAATTCATAAAAATGAAAAAAAATCAACTTTGGATACCTTAGCCTAGCCTTGAGAACCATTTTTGAACAAAAAATGATTTTTCATATTCTAAGTATTTTTCAGAATTTTATTTTCAAAAATTCATATAAAATCAAGAAAAAAAAAATTAGAAAATTGAAAAATTAACTTTGGGGATCTTAACCAAGCCTAAGGAAACATTTTTGAATAAAAAATAATTTTCATATTTTTTGCATTTCGAAAAATAGAAAAATGCTTGAAAATTAATAAAAAATAGCTTTTGAGTCATTTTTATTTTACTTTTTCACTTTTTCTTGAGTTGTGACATTGTCCTCTAATATCATAACTTTCATTTCATTTTGGTCCAATAAATTTCACAAATTGAGCAATTTAAAAAAATGATGGCGACGAAAATGTTTTCAATCCAGTCCCTCGTGTTCAAGTTAAATGCAATTGGGCATTTTCGAGCCATTTTCATTTTGGACATAAAAATCTACCCCTAAGTTTTTCATCATTTCAAGACTATTGGTGGGTTCGATTCCACTCAATTTGATCATAAAGAGCTTCAATTTGTCAAAAACAATTTGGGCTTTTCTTGAGAAAAGCATAGTGGAGAATAAAGTGGGCTGAAAATGTGAAGCTTGGTCAACTCATTGACCAATCAATTCAAGAATAGTAACGCTTTTTTCCCCTGTAGTTGGCTCTCTCCGGTTGGCTTGCACAATGAGGACTTCACAAAAAAAGGAAGACTCGCTCGGACCTGCTTCTGCTTAAAATTACTACCCAGCTGTCCGTGGACCAATGGTAAAAGCAATTATGGTTTTTCCTCATTCGCAGATGCACAGGAGCAATGCGAGGAAGAAAAAAAGTTCAGCTGGCCATTGGGTCTTCTTCAAAGGGTCCCACCGGAGGACAAAAACGGAGGGTGAACCAAAGCCCCTTGAAATGCATCGTCGTCGGCGTGCCCAACGATACATGATCGAACGACGACGCACATGCAAAACCATCCAAAAAGATTCCCTATCGACCATTGAAAATTTTTTTGTTACAACGGGTCTTGAAAAAAAATGGATGGAAAGCGATGAGGATAAAAATAAAATGAAATTCGGTTGCGAGGGGGGGATTATTTTTCTGGGAGCAGAGAACTTCCAAAGATCAACGGAGAGAAAGAGGAGAGAGAGCTATAGAGAATACATACAGAATAGAAGAGAAAATGGCGATGGAAGCTTGAAAGGTCCGGGACTTTCGAGAAATCTTCAGAGCAAACAGGAGCAAGTCGAGCTTCGAGGTTGGATTCGCAAGCATCGTGAAGATCTCATGAACCAGAATCCTCTCGTTTGTCATTTGGTCAACAAAAAGGTGAGTGCCATGACTGAGCTCTCGAAGGTCCTCAATGACGGATCTCCGTATTGACGACCATTCCTTGATTTTTAGTTCAAATTACTCCTCGTGCCTCCCTGAACATATCTGTGCTTTCGTGTTTCATTTTGGTTGCATAAAAACCCGAGTCTATTCCCAAACTCCCGAAATCGAACCTAAGCTCCATAGCTAATATCCAGTGTTCTTGAGCTCCGAGGATGCCTAGTTAAGTCTAATGAACCTTCGTAGATATCATTTGAGTATTTTGTTCGTAGCTTTAGTGTAAAGATCATCGTATGGATTTGCTCGCCGAATTGCTAGGTTTAGCCGGTTTAGGATAGGCTATATTAATGTTCTTGTATTTGTGTGAGGGCATAGGCACTGTGAAAGGGGTACAAAATAATGTGTCTAGTGAGGAGGTAACGCCAGTTGAACATTACTTGGATGACTTTGATATAATAATAATAATAATAATAATAATAATAATAATAATAATAATAATAATAATAATAATAATAATAATAATGTGATTGTGCATTATTACGATGGATATGTCCATGTATACAAAAGAACCTATTAGAGACAATCAATTATCAGGACACGAATGGATAAGGAAGCTTCTTTGTGGACATTCGGATAGAATATGTGAAGCCTTTAAGTTGGAGAGGCATGTTTTTTTGAACCTATGTGATTTAACAAGGGCAAAAAGTTGGTTGGAAGATAGTCGGTATGTTAGGGTAGATGAACAAGTTGGGATTGTCCTATCTTGGTTGGTCATTGTAACTCTATTAGAGTGTTATGCGAGAGATTCCAATATTTGGGAGAAATAGTCAACAAGTATTTTCACTATTGTGTTCAAAGCATTTATCAAATTGTTAAAAGATAATATTTGACCACCTTCATTTGATATTGTCCCAGAGGAAATTTTTATGTATCGTAATCATAAACGCTACTTTAAAGTATCATTTTCATAATATTGTTACACCATTAAATATATATAGTTGACAATCTTGTATAATATTGGGCTTTCATGAAATCACAGGGCTACATAGGTGCTATTGATGGCATCCACATTAATGCTTGCATCCCTGTGTCGAAGCAAATTCCATATAGAGGCAGGAAAGGGACTATCACCCAAAATGTGTTGTGCGCTTGTTCATTTGATATGAAAGTTACTTCCATGTATGCTGGGTGGAAAGGATCTACCAATGATTATCGAGTCACTCTTGGTAGCATTGGAGACTTCTCGACTGTAATTACCTCGACCATCACTAGGTATTTACTTTGTCTATAATCTCATAATCTTCTTTATGATTGTATTGCATTTGCATATCATAAGAAATGTATATATAACCTGTAGGCAAATACTACGTGGTAGATTCTGGTTATGCAGCACTTTTGGATTTTTAACTCCATTTAGAGGTGAACGGTATCATCTGAATGATTATAGAGGTAGAGGGCGATGACCCAAAACAGCAAGAGAAATATTCAATCATAGGCACTCTTCACTAAGGAATGTCATTGTGAAGTCATTTGAGGCATTAAAGAATCGCTTTTCCATTTTGAGAAACATGCCTCCATTTACTGTTCGAAAGCAAGCACTTAATATAATTGCATGTTATGCTCAACATACTTACATTTGTGACCAAGATAGGATGGACAAAAACTTTTCTCGATATGGAGATTTGCAGTACTCTTGTGAGCTACTTCGTTCTTTGTGATTAATGATGTTCATTCTTGAGCATTGTGATTTGGATGTAAGATCTTTGTCAGTTCTTACAATTCCTATTTAATATGGCTATTTGTGCAAGTATTTTATAGTATGAATCATTCTCAATGTCATGCCTCGAAACCTACAAGCGCGCGACATCCCGCGAACAACCACGCTACGTCTTAATCAACACCAACGATGACCCAGGAATCGTCACGACCAAACGACTTTCAACAAGCTCAACTCATGGGAGCTAATGCCAACTCGGACATACGCAAGAGAGGGGTAGAGAAGAAAAGAACAACATCCATACACGCATAAAATCTATATTCATAAAACACCAATACAAAGTCAGGTTAAAATATAGTTCACAAGGAAAGTACAAGGCTCAAAAGACTAAGTACCCTCGAGGTCACTATCCATCAGATCACCCTCATCGTGACCAACGAACTCCATCCGCAACAACAAACTGAATCACGTTACTCACCATCTGCACAGGTAGTCCAAACTGAACTGGGGAAGAACTCATTACTAGGATCGAAGGTCTGAAAAGATGACAAATAATGCCAGTGAGTCGAAACTCAGTAAGCTCACCACTAAGCCTAGTGTAGGATGAGGTACACTCTTAGGTTGGCCTTAACATGCGGTTCTAGGGTATTCCATCTCTCACAGGCAACCAAACTCGACAGCACCACGACAAGGCACAATTAAACAAGTTCAGGGACAGTCAGGCACACATGTGCATCAATGAGATAATCATACTATTAACAATAAATTCTCATGCAGACATGCTAAACACAATTATTCATTTCGCATTTCTAGAATTTCACTTGACCCACGTTAAACACATCAGATCTAATGCTCATGCATGCCATGCTTCAATGCTCATGTCTCGGTATCATAATACCACTTGACTTGCGTTAAATGCATCAAATCCGACCCGCGTATCGTATGCCTCAAGTCTACGCCCCGCTCGCGTATGAGACGCAAACCCATCTCATATAAGCACCTCAGGTTGTACCTTGTCACTCCAACTACCCCACATCAAATGCATCAAGCCGCACCGTGCCTCGACCGGTGTCATATAGGCATCTTAGGTTGGCATGCTTATCGCTCTAAATTCCCCACGTAAACATGCCTCAGGGCTGTCCTCACATTTATCTTGCCGAATGCATCGCAATCATGTCACATGCCATAGACTTCATGTTCGTCATACATAACAACAATTTCAGAAAAATCACACTAAGCATGCTAATCATTCATGAATCGATTTATGGAGTTCGAGCACACGACGTGGCATATTGGCAGATAATTCATGTAACATTTTCTCAAGCCTCAAATTTCATTCGAGCATGACCATTAATCTCAAAACATCATTCAATCATGCCATAACTCATTCATATAGTTGGAACTCACCAAATACAATCTTGAATCACACTCACGGGCCTTCAAATCGTACAAATGCTCACAAATACCCCTAAGAAACATCATGAATAGTAACATACTCCCATGAATAGTACCTAACCTTCGTAGACAGCAGCTATTGAGCCTCGATCTGCGCGTTCATGGAGCGTACCAAGCCTAACCATGTACAACTGAACCTACATCATCTGTTTCCCTCGCTAACCGCCAAGACGACTTATATACCAGTCAAGATCCACTCAAATCAGCTTACAAACAGTAGTAGGTCGACATGAATAGTGTCATATCACCCCAAATCAGTCCTCGCAATAGACCAACCAAACCGAACCATGATTCCTAAACCGAGCCTTAACCATTTCGCATCATTTATCCACCCTAAGCTTAACCAAGGCTTGTCTAACATTCTTAGACTAAGATTAGTGGATATGCCTGCTAAAATGAAGTCTGATTGAAGATGACGAAGGTAGAGGAAGCACGGTGGCCGGTCAAAGCTCACGACGGCGACAACGATGACGATATATTTCAGTGGGTTTTGTCCAAACTGAGGCTAATCAATGGCTAAATCGAGAATCAAGCTAGATAATAAGAATATGACATGAATATAAGTTTCTTAGGTCGCCAAGGTCGGATTATGTCAACATAAGGCAAAACACGAAACTAGCTATAGAAAATAGTTTTGACGACCGCGACAAGAATTCTCGAACGGAGGCTCAAATCATATCGGATCGAGATGAAACAAAATTTTGTGAATGCATCTTGGACAGAGTTACGTCATATCCAAAAATCACAAAAATTCAATGGTCGAATTTTCATTGGCGGCCGATTGAAGTTGGATGAGGAGTGAGCAGAAGCAGGGAAATCTCCGAGGAGAGAGGTCATGAGGTTGATGAAGAGAGAGAGAGAGGGAGTGAGGTGTGGCCAAAATTATGAGAAGGAGAGAGAGTGAGATGGTCGTGCTCTTGAATTTTGTGGAGATGAGGACAAATAAGCTACTATACACCAAGTATATTAGGTGGGATTAGTTGGAAATGTGGTTGGATGATGGATATGAGTGACAAGAGTGATAGATTGACTTGACATTGACTCTAGATTTGCTTGATTTAACTTGATTGATGATGGATTGATATAACAAGAACTATTTGATGGTGTCACGGTCGACGAGATGTTCACTCGAGATTCGTGCCAAATGCACTGATCGGACTCGAACGCGAACGAACTCAGACGAGCTATCACTCTAAACTGATGTGCTCTTAATACCACAATTATCACTACCTAAGATCTAGGGAGTTTATCGCAGACTAAGGGCAAACCGGTCAAATCCAGTTTAGAATCTCATTACACGACACCGGGAATCAGTCTGGCGAATCTGCTGTGCTAACTGTGACTACATCCAATCTCAACTGTGACACTTGTGAGAACTCGATTGTCCAAGATCAAAATTTGTTTCGCGGCCACATCCAATCGATATCCACTTTAGTAAATACTCAAACTAACGGGCGGCTTTTAGAAGTTACACATATTGACCTATAGTTAGGTCCATGTACTTAAATTTCCTAGGCAGCCTTCCTCTTCTAGTTAGCCATCTCAGAGTGATTAAGTCTGAGCGAGATTTAGCTATAGTGTACCGTCAGAATAAATCCCTTTAATATCACAAATTCGGAAGATAGGTCGAATTTCAGAATGTCACACTCAACGAGTCAATAAGAAGTGATCTCATTTTTTTCATTGGATACGGTAGAGACCAAAGGTCTTGAGTGATTGTTTCAAATATCTATTACTGTCACGACTTAAAAATCGAATTTATCAATTTTAGGTTAATGGATTACCAAATTAATTAATTAGATTAATTAACTTAGCTTAAACTCTCCCAAGTTCTACCAAATTGTGACTTATGGCTCAAATAATTATCTTACAAAAGATTTTCAATTTTTGGAGCTATCACTAATCGTTTTTGGGTAGGTCGATTAGAAACTTAAGTAAATTAGCGGGAGAACTAAAATACTTTTACGAACCAAAGATTTTAAGTTCAGAACTTGGTTACATTAATTTTATAAATTAATACCCTTTCGGTACCAATTTCGTGAAAAAAATGTTCAATCTAGCAATTTTGATGAATTCTGATTTTGAAGTTCAAAGGTGTATTTTTTTGGGGTTTTTTTTATGATTTTTTTTTGTTTTTTGTTTAGATTTTATGCAGTGAAATCAAAATTCAAGTTGCCAAAATAAAAGATAATTACCGCTATTTCTTTTGAATTAAGTTTCAATCTAAAGCATGAAGATCGACACTAAAATTAGAAATACCTGCTATGGAAACAATTATATCTAAAGTCGGATAGATCGACTGAATCGATTTCATTTGAAATATTTTGGATATCTTTAACTATCTTCAAGAAATTTTCAAATTATCACAAGATTACACAAAATTCCCAAAAATATCCAAAAATATTCTAAAAAATATCATATTTGATATCTTCTCAAGATACGATTCAAATATTTTAGCCAAATATCCTAAAGATGAAGATATGCTTCAATCTGAAAACTCCAAAATAGACAATCATAATCACTCAAAATTCAGCAAATATTTGAAGCAACTAAATATTTTCTAAATACCTTCGAAATAGAAAATTACCTAGTTTGATCTTGAGGAGAACTTGAGCACCAAGCAAATTTCCTAAACCGATTGGCTAAGGAATTGAGCATGCCCAAGAAAGTTGTATGGCGCCAATGAATCCCCATTGATGCAAGTTGAATTCAGCACCAACTCGCCTAGAAAGTAAGCATGAACAACAGCTCAAATGTGCCGAAACAACATAATAATCAGCCTCAAAATAGCAAATTAATTTCCTACACTGATTGGTAACCAAAACTGTCCAAAACGGGGCTGTTTTGGACTTTGAACCGCAGTAAAAACACTAGGTAGATCACCACCCAAACAGCACCTCAAGGTTGCTTGAACAAAGCCTCAAAATCGTGCCCAAATAGCAAAGAATACGAACTGGACAGCAGCGCAAGCAGGTGTTCGTGATAGCAGGGTTACTCAGAAATTGTTGGGTGTTGAGCAAAAAGGCGCTAAAGTGTTGTGGGATTGTAGGGATAGGTGGAGAGGGCGTCGGAAGTGCTTCAGAAACGGCAGGAGAGGGAGCTAGAGCAATCTGGACTGGACATAGAGATGTCGGCGGCTGGAGCAGATTCCTCATTGTGAAAATCGGCACTGCTCGAGGGCACCGAAGGGAGCAAGACCCACGATGGAACCTTCAATGAAAGTTCTCAGCTTTTTCTCCTGGGCAAAGCTCCTTATTTCTCTACCTTATAGCCTCACATGATTTTCGAAATTTTTCAAAGAGTTGTCTCCCCTTTTCAATCTCTATTGATGGATCTTTTATAAGCGAGGACAACTAGGGCCCTCCAGAAAAGAACAAAATTCTCCTTCCCCTTTTGTTAATATGCCCGTATAACATAAAATCTTCCAAGATATCGATTTTTTTGGACCTTCTCACTTCTGCTCTTTCCTTTCCCATTCTTTTATTCATCCCGTACCATAATCATGCGGTGAATATAATATGTGCTGAATATGGAAAAAAAAATAAGTGCCCAAACTATGAAAGAATATGCTTTTCTTAGTCTTGAATTTTTAGAATATCCACTGGCTATGCATAAGTGACCTTTGGCCACATTAGTTTAGTCCAATTAAGCTTGCAAATCCCCTTTTGACCCTGTCCTTTGGTCCGACAGAAAATGTAATGAATGCAATGCATGCTTCTCTCTCTTTTTTTTATTGAAAAATTAAAATTAAAATTAGAATTAGAATTAGAATTAGAATTAGAATTAGAATATGAACGATGAGTAATTTTTGATAGGAATTAAAATTTAACTCCTTATTTTTTTTATAACAATCAAAATTTAGGTGTCAACAGTTGCCAATTCTAATTAATAGAAGTGTAATTCTAAACATCCTATTATCAAATTTGTATGTCAAAATTTATCTTGTTGTATAAGCTGCACTGCATTTCTTAAAATTGGTAAAACTTTATAGCTTTGGAGGAAGCCTGAAGAGACTGGCACTTAATTGGCTTCTTTGGCAAAGAATCTTACTAACATATCTAGGAGTATTGCAAATGTGTGAGATTGTTGTACTTTGAAATATGAATTTCAACAATCTATGCTGTCATTTTTTCTTCTAAGGGAAGTCTAAAGTTGTCTCTTTTATCTCCTGGAGGGCAAATGTAGACAAAAGCCAGTCTCATGAAGGAAAATTTGAGGTAAATTTTTCTGAATTGTTGCGTAAATTATTTTTGATGCATTATGCCGGTACAGGTGCATGATTATAATGGATTAAATTTTCCAAATAATTGTCTACAAAGATTAGATTCTTCTGTTCTGTATTTACTGTATTTACTATACCTTTGGATAGGTTGATTGGTGATTCGCCATAATGAGTAGAAGTTTGTTTCACCTAAATTTAGCTCCACAATTCTATTGATAGCTTTTTTTTTTTTCTTTCTGGAAGTTGATTCGCAAAGGTAAAATCCTCACCCATTATTGAAATGATCTATTCACTATTCTATGTTTGCTACTGGGTATTGTATTGTATTCTTTTGCTACTGGTGTGTGGTAATCAATGTTGGTAGGTTACAATGTGATGACTATATTATGGTTGCGTGTGGTAGCAAATGGAATCCCAAAAAGAGACATCCAACGCAAAGTGGACCAACCCTCTCACAAACCTCTTCATAACTTTGACGGTAAAAAATGTCAAAAAGGGAAATTACACGTCTTGTACTTTCGAAAAACCATGGTGGACTACCATATCAACTATATTTAATACTCGAATAGGACTCGAATAAAAGCAATCATAGTTGAGGAGTAAGATGAACAAACAAAGAAGACAGTTTGGTAGTTTTAAGAAGCTTCTTTCACAATTTGGATTTGGTCATAATAATATCAATAAAATAATTATTATTGATAATCCAAGTATATGGAAAAATCACATCAATGTATCATTCAACTTTTGGTCATTTTGAGATCATTATATGTGTATGTTTTAAGTGATTTGCTTATGTTGTTGACGTATGTCATGATTGTGAAAATTATAGAGTAACATTGAGTGGGAAAAATTCAAGAAGGATAGGCTTCCTTGGTATTTCAAACTCTCTATTGTATGTAGTGATACATATGCTACTGGGGAGCAACTAGCAAGAAATGCCGACGATGGAGGAAGGTGGCAATGGCGGTGGCCATGTAGATGATGATTCAAAGGACTTTAGTGATCACCAAATTAATGAGGGAATTTTTACAAGTGGACAACACAACTTGGATAGGACTCTAAATATCAAGATGAGAAGAAAGAGTAACGAATTTGATGTTGCCGATACCTGCAATATCTTACAAGAGATGATAAAATCAAAGGTAGGTCAATTGAGTGGCTCTACTACCACCTCATAGGTCACATCAGCACCTGAAGACTCATTTTCCATATTTGCTGTGATTAAGGTCCTACTCAGCATACCTAATTTAGAGGAAGATCTTTACCACAAAGCATTGGAATGAGCATACGCTAGTGTCACATGGAGGGAGGGTTTCTTCCAAACTCCAACTGAAATGAGAAATGGAATTCTCTAACGTCTTTGGTAGATGTTGGGAAATGTACTTGGGATTTCATGTGATTTTATATTTGGTTTTATGTTACTTTATGACTTATGTTATGATGTCATTTGGTTTTTAAAGATATTCATGTTGAGATTCTATTTATTTGTATGGTGGCATGGGTACGATGGATTTCATGTAATTTTTATATTTGGTTTGCTTTCACTTTACCACTTATGTTATTGGTTGTTATTGGTTTTTTTTCCTAGTTATCTATATTAATGTTCTTGTATTTGTATGATGGCATAGGGACTATGGAAGGGGGACAAAATAGTGTGTCTAATGAGGAGTTAACAATAGTTGAACATTACTTGGGTGACTTTGATATTGACATAATAGTAATGTGGTGTGCATTGTTACGATGGACATGTCCATGCATATGAAAGAGCCTATTAGGGACAATCAATTGTTAGGACACAAATGGATAAGGAAGCTTCTTTGTGGACATTCATATAGAATATATGAAGCCTTTAAGTTGGAGAGACATGTTTTTTTGAACCTATGTGATTTAATGAGGGCAAGAGGTTGGTTGGAAGATAGTCGGTATGGTAGGGTAGATGAACAAGTTGGGATCTTCCTATCTTTGGTCAGTCATTGTAACTCTACTAGAGAGTTTTGTGAGAGATTCCAACATTCAGGAGAAATAGCCAGCAAGTATTTCACTATTATGTTGAAAGCATTTATCAAATTGTTGAAAGAGAATATTTGACCATCTTCATTTGATGTGGTTCTAGAGGAAATTTTTATTGATTGTAACCATAAATGCTACTTCAAGGTATGATTTTCATAACGCTGTTACACCATCAAATATATATAGCTGATAATCTTGTATAACAATAGACTTTCATGAAATCACAGGGCTGCATAGGTGCTATTGATGGCACCCACATTAATGCTTACGTCTCTATGTCGAAGCAAATCCTATATAGAAGCAGGAAAGAGATTACTACCCAAAATGTGTTGTGCGTTTGTTTATTTGATATGGAAGTTACTTTCGTGTATGCTGGGTGGGAAGGATTTACCAATGATTATAAGTTACTTTCATGTATGCTGGGTGGGAAGGATCTACCAACGATAATCGAGTCCTTCTGATAGCACTGGAGACTCCTCGACTGCAATAACCTCAACTGCCACTAGGTATTTGCTTGGTCTATAATCTCATAATTTTCTTTATGATTGTATTGCATTTACATATCATAGCAAATGCATATATAACTTATTGTAGGCAAATACTAAGTGGTAGATTTTGGTTATGCAGCATTTTTGAGATTTTTAACTCCATTTAGAGGTGAACAGTACCATATGAACGGTTACAGGGATAGGGGGGAGAAGACCTAGAACAGCAAGAGAAATGTTCAATCATAGGCACTTTTCACAAAGGAATGTCGTTGAGAGGTCATTTGGGGCATTAAAGAATCGCTTTTCCATTTTGAGAAAAATGCCTCTATTTACTGTTTGGAAGCAAATATTTATTGTAATTGCATGTTGTTCTCAACATAATTACATTCATGACCAAGTCAAGATGGACAAAAAATTTTCCCGATATGGAGATCTAGAGTACCCGTGTGGACCTATACAAGAAGAGGTTGTAGAAGATATATCGCATGAGGAGGTTGCTGAGATAAACATGTTTAGGAAAAAAATATTGCAAATCAAATGGCAAGGGATAACAATTTACCTGAAATTCTTTGAACGTATGTTTCTAGCTTTTGTAATCTTGTTTTCTAAGTACTTTGCAACATTTATATTTATCGTATGTGTTCTTGTACCATCTCCCAAATGTCGTTAATGCCACCCTCCCCTGTTGTCTGCATATTCGCCCTTTTTGTTTAATGGGTAGGCAAGAGCTACCTTGCAGATTTCCGGGCAGATGGAGCAGGCAAGTGTGCAACCTGTTGGTATCACATTTCTTGGGGTACTCAAAGCTTGTGGCCATGCGGGTTCTTTTAGTGAGAGCAGGCAAGTCACAGGAGTGTTCTTTTGGCTCGATGCTTGATATTATGATTCTGGTGTCTGATGTCCTTGTGGTTAAGTTTGACTATTAGAAGGTTTTTATGAATGTCATTTTCCAAATCTCTCTTTACCGGGAGATTAGCTCGATAGATGTTAAGTGCATTTCTGTTCAATTTTAAACTCTAGTCTTAGCTCGGGGTAGTTATGTGTGCTTGGCTCTCATATGGATCTCTAAGTTTTGGAAAGATTCCTAATGAGTCTTTGGGAAAAGCCAGTTGTGGTATCGATGCCATTTTTTTTTTTGGATTTGGTGAGCTCTATCCATAAATTAAAATCGATTGTTCCCCTCTCATAGCAGTGTTGGCGACAATGTATGATGGAGATTGTGGGCATATGGGGGTTGCTCGATGGATTGAGGTTCAATCGATATTTTTCGTTGTTCGATCAATATTTTAGTGGTGGGCTTCTTGGAGGAAGTAAGGGTTTGCAGTGGAGTTTGCTTCATGACATTCATACCTCGAATTACCCACCTATTATCGCAATGTGGACAGTCTGAGCATTGTTCTTGTTTTGACAAAAGATCTGGTGATTTCCGTTATGCCCTAGGCTGTTCTTTACGGTGGACTTAAAACTTATGTAAGAAGGAATTGCGAAAGTGCAAACAAGTTCGTTAGCGGGTGATGGGGATCTATCACGATTTGGAGTTTCTTAATTGAAGAAGGAATGCCAAAAAGATGTCATGGTAGAAGAGGATTGCAATTGTGGGGTCCGAGGAAAGTTTTCAAATGTGATTCTATAATTATTTGATTTAAATGGCAAAATAGGAAGAGAAATTGTTTTCTAGAATATAAATTTTGTGCAGTTACCAAATACGTTTCTATTTTGGGAACAAAAGTTTTATGCAGTTACCAAATATGTTAAGATTCTCTAAAACTCATCTAGGGAACAAAATCAAAAAAATTGATTCTAATTAGAATCACTTTTTTGGAACAAAAACATTATCAAACAAGCCCTTAGTCATCAAAAAACACTTTTAGGCTAATGAAAAATTCATGCATAAACTTAGGAAAGTGCGTTTCCCAATCTCAAGATGTGAAAGCATTTTTCGGATTTGCTTCCCTTAAATTTTTAATATATATATTTTTTATTTTTTTTTTCTTCTTCATATGCCAGTCGACAAACCTGAACGACCGGCCACATAAGGTTGAGCCTCGCCAGCCACATGGCAAGCTCGAGCTTGAGCTTGTTAACCACTTGGCAAGCTCTAGCCTCATAATATCTAGCGAGCTCTAGCCTCAACATATCTAGCAAGCTCGAGCTTGCTAGATCTTGGTGAGGCTTGAGCTCACTAGCCATCTCACGTGGCTGGTCGCCAGTTGTCATCGAATGAATATGAATGTTCAATTTGAATTATTTTAATTTATATAATAAAAATAAAAATAAAAAATACTTGTGGTAGGAAGAAAAATAAAAACAATAAAATACCTATATATATATATATGACCAAATAATATAAAATGAAAATGAAAAAAACTTGAAATTTGAAGTTTTATTTTTTGGTCTTAGATAAAGTCATGAGATTGAAATTATCTTACAAATGAGAAATAAAACCAAAAAACGTTTTTGATATCAATAATATATCACCAAACAAAGGAAGACAAATAATAACATATCACCAAACAAAGGAAAACAAACCTTAAGATATAACACACACTCTTAACAGCTCACTTTCCTTTTTCATGAAGTTTTATTCCAACCAAATGTACGCTTATTTGTAGTAATCACGTGTAAAGATTCAAATACTGAAATACCTCAATGTGATTTGTGTAAATTTATAGTGGGCTAATGAGTCACGCAGATGACCTCGAAATATCAAATGTGCCTGTGTCTTGCACAGCAACACATTTATACATATAATTGAACCTGATTTTCCAATTTTTTTGGGTTTATTTTTCTTCACGATATATCTCCATGATACTCAACTGTAAAATATTTGAAGTCATGACATAGTAAAGAAGTCTCGGTGATAGTCACCTGTAGAATATTAAAGAAGTAATGACATCCCAATAGGATTTGTCCCCAAAAAAAGCTCATTTTTATAGATGGATTAAAAAGACCTAGTTATGACGATGCACTTACTTTTATTATGTTTCAGTCTAAACACTATATTTAAGGATAAGTTCACCAAGGTCTTAAAATTTGTCTTAAAAATTCACTTGATTCCAAAATTTACAAAAAAGTATAATCGAGTCCTTAAACTTGTTAAATTAATACACCACAAACAATCATAAATGAGCTGAATCTAGGTCAACCTTGGCAGAGCATACCACGAACTACCATAGATCGAGGTGGAAGTTGGGGGGGGGGGGGGATAGAGAGAGAGAGATAGCGAGCGCGATATGTATAGGCAAACTTGTGTCGATGAAATGCAACCTAACCTCATGGATCACGTAACTTGCGAGCCAAACCTTGATGAATAGCTCAGACATGGAGTTTGTTTGCACTTTTTTTTTCTGTCGACCTTTGTTTACACTTATTAGTTAGTGAAATCATATTGTGCATGCAGCTAATACAAAATAATATGATCATGTCTAATTAACAACAGAAGAGCAAACAAAAGAAAGTGTGCCCGGGGACAAAATATATAAAACAATGGCATTGTTGCTTGTGTCGCATATAGAACTGAGCTACAACGATTGCCCATCGTCTCCCAAGTTATGAGTCTCAAGTTTCTTTAATTAGGAATATCTACATAAGGAACCACGATTGCGGATCGTCCCAATATGCAACGCAAAAGGCATTACAATAGTCATAACATATCTTATCATACTGTCTACTTTGCTTATCTTTGTTACCACACTCTCTTATGTGATAACAGACATCTCGGCAATCACCCATTTGTTTCTCATAAAACGCCTTGAGTTCCCGGTTTTCACGACTTGAACCTGGGGTTATTGCCATGGCGAACTCGAACAACATGATCACGACAAGAAATCCCTTAATCGCTTGCTTCGTGGACATATTTTTCATTTCTCTGTCGGGGTACCTGCAATCACAAGGTAAGATTATTGAAATCATAGTTTTTGGTTTATTCAATTCAACAAATTCGCTACGATGAGGAAAAAAATTAGGAGTCCTGAGGATAAGAATGGAGGATAGCCATTGATATCAGTGTCATTGTAGCTCACCCACCGATACAATCTTGATCGGAAAGTGATTCTATTATTATTATTCAATTCGAAACAATCATTTGTATGGGAGTAGAGAGATGAAAGTTTAACGTCTGTATTTATTGATCTATTAGATTTTCTTCTAACCGTCCTACATAATATCAGCTTTCTATCTGCACCGCATGTTATTTTAACAATTGAATGTTAACGCCCCTCGTCCCATTAGACGAGCCTCATTAAATATCTTGTGCGTCCAATTCTTAATATTTGAATTCAATTTATTTTCTGAATATTTTATGCATTTGTTCTATTTACGATTATCTTGCTAATAAGATTATTTTTTTGGGCAAAAACAGAGAAAATAACTGATCCACTTTGATGAATGGAGGCCTGATGTGAGCTCCATTTAATTTCCATTTGCAGTTCATTTATTCACACAACTGAATTGATCAGAGCTGCATTATCTTGATCCCAAAGATTTAGTTATAGTCGATAATTTATATATCCGCGATTATTATCGAACATACCTCCAAAAAAGAGAAGAGAAAATTTCAAATTAGGGCCTGAAGTACTATCATTTTCTCAAACGAGGGCTTGAGATGGACTTTATCTCAAATAATGTCCTAAAGTGGTAATTTAGTCTTTAAAAGGGTCTTGACATGTTGGCTGATCAAATCTTCGCCAGCCGGCGAGCACATGCATATCACGTGCATAGTTCGGCAGTCCAGACAATATATCTTCTAAAGGAATTCTAATTTTTTCTCGCTTCTTCCCTGTACATCTTCTTCTTGGTCAATCTTGACGATGGGCACTACAGTAATCCCTAGATCAAGAACACCAGAATTAGTTGATAGGAGCCCGTATTTTTCTTTCTTTTTCTTTTCCCCCTACTCATCTTCTTCTTCTTTTGATTCCAGGCCACGGAGAAGTTCCCGACCATTCGTCGGAACGCCGTTGCACCTGCGAAAATCCAAAGCAAATCCCCGTCGGCAGCAGACACTAATGATGGACCTATTTTCATTGTAAACATCTCGCAACTTGGTGTGCAAATCAAAATCATTTGAAGCATACATGTGTTGGAAAATTTAGCAAATGGGATGAACAAAAGAATCAAACTCTAAGGAGTAATAACAATTATTAGCCCCGTGACATTGCTAATGGTCACTAGCAAAGAGTATCAAATGAGAATATGAGATATCAATTCTAGTATTTTTCCAAGAACTCTCGAGAAAACAATGGGAAAATAAAGATGTATCTCTTTATGAAAGAAACGAAAATATGAAATTGAACAAGTTCTAAAATGGACAGAATATTTGTATATATAATGAGAAACAAACACATCTTTTCGCGTTTGAAAAGTAGTTAATTCTTGTGCGACTCTTCATGTTCGAAAACAGTTTTTCCGAAAGAGTGCAACTTTTCATATCAAAAACTACTTACTCCAACAGACGCAACTCTTCATATCTAAAGCTGTCAAGTCTAAAGAGTTACAATCATTAGACATAACTAGTCATTTAAAATTCAAAATTAATTTTAAAGTAACTGCAACTCCTAAGTGAATTGTCACACAGTTTTGCCATTTCATTACTGTTCAATTTATTAAATTTAATTTGAAAAATAATAAAATAATAAAATGATTGTTGATTAGTGTCGATTATTACCTGTGACCGCGTAAGCGTGGCAAGTGGTAAGTACGCCTAATAATTGTGCCAAAATCATTCAATTACTCACGTACCCACACTCAGGTATAGTGAGGTCTAGTTCAATTGCCCATTGTTTTATTTGAAAGGCTATAGTAGTCTTCTAACTAATAAAGTGACTTGCATGCTTCCTTCCATCCTATGTGGGATGCAAAAAGGGACTATTTTGTTTGTTTTGCAAATAAAGTTCAATAATCCCCAACTTTGTTTGTAAGACAAAATTACAAAATAAAATTTCTTAAAAAATGTAGCCAATATTTTCATGAGATTAATATACTTATATAAAGGTCTCTTTCTAGTTAAATCTTTATTTAGTGCAAGTATCTCAAAATCTTATGATAGTTATAAGTAGTCGTAACTTTAAACTTGTTACTCTAAATAATAAAATCGAATATATCAAACATATACTTATCTTTTGTTTCAGCAAGAAGTTCATAATTACTCAGCACTATTATGGCCTTGTGCTTATTCCTATTTCACGAGCTCTTTAGAAAATAACCCCAACTTTCTAAGAAGTGGCACCACTTCTAAGCATATATAGGTGAAGTATTACCATGTGTTTCTATTACTAATAAACACATTACCGATTCATATTATACTTCGCTAAGAGTATAATTCAACCTCTAAACGTAACAGATATTGACTTCTCATGTCCGGGGTAGTGTCAGCATCAAATAATCACTTCTAGTAACTTATTTTTACCATTAAATCTTATAACCACCGATATGCTATTATTAGGCTAGGTTACCATTATTGGTGATTTTAAGAAAAGAGTTTCATCCCCATTTCTTTTTATGTCACCTTTACCGCATCTTTTGGTAGTATCTTTCTAAAGGGATTGGCCAGATTCTTGCTTGACCTCACGTAAACAATTGTTATGCCGCCATCATGAATTAATTATTTCATGTACTCATTTCTAAGATTGATATGTTTAGATTTACCATTATAAATGCTACTATAAGCTTTTACCAAAGTAGCTTGATTGTCATAGTAAGAGGCATAGGATTAGGCCATAATTTGATGTCCAATAAAAAATTTCTTATCAGTTAACCTCTTTTTCACTTGCCGCTAAAGTAACAAATTTAGATTCCACTGTTGAGTGAGTTATGCATGTTTGTTTCTTGCTCACCCAAGATATAGCACATCCGCCTGATGTGAAGATCCATTGAGAAATGGAATGTTTATTTTCCACATTAAAAATTCAACTAGCATCAGCGTATCCTTCTAATATAGTCGAATAACTATTATAGAACAATATCAAATTTTCAGTTCTCTTAATATAACAAAAAAATTCGAGTAACAACATTTTAATGTTCTATATTTGGATTACTAGTATATCTACTCAGCTTACATATGAAGAAGCAATATCAGTTCTACAACAATGCATCGCATACATTAAAAACTCTATATTACTCACATATTCAAGTTGTGCTAGTGCTCTACCAATACTATAATTTAATTTTATATCGGTATCAAATGGAGTATTCATTTCTTTGAAATGAAGATGTCTAAATTTATTTAACATCTTTATAATGTAGTCACATTAGTCTAAAGAATAACCTCCACTATTTTTTTTAAAACTTTAATACCTAAGATAGTATCTACTTCACCCAAATCTTTCATTTTAAATTTTGAAGTTAGATATTTCTTAGTCTCAATGACTCTAGTCATACTTGTTCCAAAGAGAAGCATATCATCAATGTATAAGCAGACTAAAATACCATAGTCTTTATTCAATTTAGAATAAATACACATATCAGTATTATTGTATTTGAAATCATTGGACAATATGACCGAATCAAATTTTTCATGCCATTGCTTCGATGCTTTCTTAAGCCCATAAAGATATTTAACTAATTTACATACTTTTCTCTCATTTCCAAGAAGAATAAAACTCTCTAGTTGTTCTATGTAAATTTTCTCATTTAAATTTTCATTTAAGGAAGCAATCTTGACTTCCAATTGATGAACGCCAAGGTCATAAATGGATGCTAAAGCAAAAGGAATTCAAATCGATGTTATATGTGCTACAAGAGCATACATATGAAAATAATCTATTCCTTCTTTTTGTTTATAACCCTTGGCTACTAATCTAGCATTGAAAGCTTGGATAGAACCATCAGAATTGTATTTTCTCTTGAAAATCTATTTGCACTCAATAGATTTAGATCCTTTTGGTAAGTCCGCTAATACCTATTATTGGACATAATTGAGTCCATTTCATCAACTGTAGTTTCTTTCCAAACAGAAGCATCTCTAGAAGACATAGCATCACTAAAAGTTTTAGGATCGTCTTCTAAATTTAATATTAATGGATATTTATTTACCACATTATTATCTCTATCTCCTTCAACAAAACAAACATGAGTAATAAAGTCTAGACCTAAATTCTTCACTTTTCTTGCTCTAATGGTTCCCTTAGGTTCAATTATATCTTTAGAATCATTTGGTATTTTCTCATGAAAATCTACATTTGTTTCTATAGGTTTTGAGTTATTCATGTCTTGGAATTAAGCATTACTCTCAACAATTTCAGAATTCGTAAAACATTTATTCTGAAAGAATTCAATACTCTTGATTCTACAATGATATTTGAATCTAAATCAAGAAGTTTATAAGCTTTACTATTTTCAGTATATCCAACAAAGGTACTTTTAATAGTTCTAGGACCATGATTCGTCCTCGTACGGTCAAGTACCTTGTAGTATGCCAAACACCCCCATGCTTTATAATATGACAAGTTTGGTTTTTTACCTTTCCACAATTCATAAGGGCTTATGTTATTTCTTGTGGATGGTATTCTATTATGAATATAACATACAATAAGAAATGGCTCTCTCCAAAGATTAATTGGTAGCTTCAAGTTCGAGAGCATAATTTTATCATTTCTCCCAAAGACCTATTTTTCCTTTCAACCAAACCATTTTGTTATGGAGTGTATGGTGTTCAAGTTTGATGAATGATACCATGTTCTTCACAAAAAATTTAAAAATTATTTAGGAAATTTTATCCTCCTCTATCTGAACAAAGTACTTTAATTTTCCTTTCTAGTTGATTTTCCACTTTAACCTTATACTTCTTATACATGGTAAATGCTTCATCCTTTGATCTTAGGAGATAAATACTTACTATAGTCATCCACAATGGTTATGGAATACCTTTTACTATCACGTGTTAACATGCCGTTAAATTCGCAATATGTCATTAGGGACCAAATGCAATAAATTCGAATTTGTCTTAACACTAGAAAATAAACTCTTTGTTAATTTTGACTTAGCACAAATTTCACATTTATCAAAATCTCCGTTAAATTTTATCAACTCTAACATTTGCATATTCTATAAATAACAAAAATTAAAATGTGCTAATCTACTATGCCATAAATGAGGAGAATCAACAACGTAACCAGAAGATACGATATTATTATTAATACGCAGTTAATACATGCCATCGTTGGCGTAACCCTTTCTCACAAATCAAATCACGATCAACCTATTCTCATGATCTTGATTTTTGTCAAATCACAATCAACTTGCTCTTGTGATCTTGGTCCCACGTTTACCAAAATTACAATCAACCTACTCTTGTGTCTAGTAAATAGGTATTTCTATATGTTGTTTACAGTCTTGCATTTCATACATTATTTTTATCTGCATAAAAATGGGGTTGAAAGTCCCACAAAAATCATTCATTTCATTTTCATTGATAAAATTTAGATTCAATTTGGTTTTTGAGTAAAACCTTTGCAAGCCTCCATTCAAAGAGAGACAACTATTGACACCTAAATTTAGATTTTAATTTTTTTATTATTTATATTGCACAAAATTGAGAATTAATTCTCACAAAAAATAATTTCCTTATGCATCATATTTTTTTTCCTCATGCATTGCATTTTGCATCAACGGTAAGGAATTGAGCTTAATTTGATAGGCAGTCTTGATAGAGGTTCACCATAATTTTTGGCTAAGGCAAGCTGACATTATCTAAGGCCTTTGAGCGTTTTTTAGCTTAATTGAGCTAATTGGACAACCATTTTTTTTGAAAAGGATTAATTAAATGCATATTTTTTAAGCTTGGAAATTTGTGCAAATGAGCTTGAAAAAATAAAACAATTTTCGGCTAGAGCCAAGTGGGATTGGCAAAATTTTTAATGGGTTTGGACCAAGTTTCACATATAATTCAGCCCATGTTTAGCTCAAATAATTGAAAGAAAGGATTTTAATTAAATCACCCATTTAATTAATTAAAACTCGATTTGAGCCTGAGATGTCACCACAAGCCTAGAGAAGTTGAGAATTTCGGCCATCATCACCATCATACCATACCCTTCTGGCCGAAATTTCATAGAATTTTGGGTGATCTTGACTCTTCAAAGACAAAATAAATTCAGAATTTATTTTGAGGAATCCTATATAGAAAGTTAGAGTTTTAATAAGTTAGAATCTATCTCTATTTGGCTAAAGATAACGAATAGCTTTGTTGGATTTGGACTCTTTCAGGATTAGAAATTTTGATACAATGGCATGGAACAAATCATACTCTAGCGAGGACAGTCAATCCTATGGTCACAATTAACTCCTAATCCTACTAGGATTGACAGACTGAGGTCTACATAAGAAAGCTGTCACATTTGGCTTAGAAGGTTGGCGACATTCAGAATTTGCAGAGTATAATAGAGAGAGAGATCTCGGCAAGCCAAAACCGGTCGAACCCAACCAACCCCAACCCCCCTCCCCTCCCCCCCCCCCAAAACCAACAAAAAAAAACGTCATCAGTGTGTCCAAATAGTCCTGCTGCCCTTGCCGTTGCCTAGCCATCGTCCAGCCACATCCAGCAGCTACGCCAGCGTCCCTGCTTTCCTCCATGATAGGTTAGCCCCAAAGTGTCTCAAGCAGCCCCGGTGTCCTTAATTCACCTGATCAGCTCCTCGATTCCCCTGATCAGCCGCTTTGGAACTGCTGTTTGACACTGTTCAGCCGTGGTTCAAGGTCAATCAGCCCATGTTTTCTTGTTATTTTAGGGCTAACATTGCTATTACTTGTGGTCGAACATTTGGGAGTGGTTTGGTAGCGAACCAAGCGCGAAAGGCTCAATTTGGATGAAATTTCTAGATTGTGCGCATGCTGGAATTTGCTTGAAACAAGTTAATTTTCTCAACCTTGGATTGCTAATTCATGCTTGTTGGTAACATGAATAAATTTTCATATGCCTGGATGAATGTATGAGGATTTGTGATCAAAGTTGGAAAAATTAATCTTTTCTATCAATTGTAGTCAAGAACCGAAAATTAAGCATTTTTGAGATGGAAACCTAATTTGATTATGAATTAATTGTATAGTTTGACACTTTTTTTTATGAGAATTGATAAAATAAATTTGGAACCATGTCTTTTCTCAAGGTAACAAATTGTTCAACAATTTTTAACATCAAATTATTGATTGGAAAAAGTCGAACCTTTGATGAATTAGTCTGAATTTTCGGCACACATATGGTCTCATGGCCAAAGTCTACATGTGAAGTTGGCTTCTTGGTGGTGATTATCTCTTGATAGTTTAATGTTATTGCTGATGAACCATGAGTTCCGGCATTCTACTTTTCTTGGCCGAATTGCACACTATGGATGATTCTTTGAGTGTTATCATGTGAATATCTCTGTCTTGTGGTTACTTGATCCTATCTCCATATTATGAGAGATTGGGAATTATTTGAGTTGAATTGATTTGAAAATTGGAATATTTTGGTGGATAAAAAATCTGAAATTTGCGATTTTATCCCCTTCTTGGCCGAATCCTATTTGTTGGTAGATAACTTTTGCTTTAATTTTTATCCACGGTTGGTTGGATTGCTTATTTGATAGTTGAGTTGGCTTATCTTGTGATTTTCTAATGTTATCGCTATTTTGCGGATGAAGTATATTAAACTGAACTTTATCTAATCTTTGAGAATATTTGAATTGAGTAACATCGGACTTGCCACGGATAATCTATTGCTTTGATTGTTTTATCTTTGGCCATGTTTGTTTAGTTATTTTATCTGTCTAATATAGTTTGTACATTTATAAACAATTTTGCTGATAATACATTCTCCCTTGTGCCTTATCTCTTTGGTAAAATAAATTGCATGCCTTAGCCATGATCTTGTGGAATGAGACGGCAATTTATATATAATTTTGTGTTTTTCCCTTTGTATTAAGAGATGATGTTTTTCAATACCCTCATTCGCTTACTAACTTGAATCTAAGAGTATATTGTGAATAAATTCTATGCGATCCTAACCTTTGGGTACGAGTGAATTAATCAAAAAATTCAGAATCAAAGGTATATTATTGGCATTTTTGTTTATTTTTGTTCATACTTTGTATTTTATCTTTCGTTTAATTAAATATAAAATCCCCAAAAAAACAACTCTCATTTTTCTATAGGTAATCATGCCAAAAGTCTGATTTTATGTCATAAATATCATTTAATATAAGGTAAGACTTTGAGAAAACATTTGCTTAAATTAAATTGGGTGATATCATATTTTAATGTATGTTTTCATAATGGTCATCATTTAATCCGAAAATAAAAAATGGCATTTGCATATCATATAGTTTAGAGCATATCTTGCCATGTCATTAATTCATGCATATTGTCATGTCAAATAGTTTAGTTGCATTGCATTTTAAGAAAGAAAAAAAGAGAGAAATAATCGTTTCATTCACATCATCAATCAAAGGGATTTTTCATGAAATTTGGTACCAAAAGGGTATTAATTTTTCCAAATTAATGTAATCAAGTCTCCAAACTCATTGTCTTTGATTCGTGGAAATAAATTAATTCTCTCGTTAATTTATTTAGTTTCTAATCAACCTACCGTAAATGATCAATGGCAACTCCGAATTGAATTAATTTTGCATGAAATAAACCTAAATTGCTACTCAATAGGACTTGGGAGGATTTGAATTATGTTAGTTAATTTAATTAACTTGATAATCCGTTAATCTTGAATTTTGTTTTAGGTCGTGAGAATATATATGGATCTGAGCTATAATATTCAATAAAGTTATGAGTCTAGGGTTTCTTTAATTAGAGCTACCTAGGAAATGGTCCATAGACGTCCCTGGTCAAAATATTTAGCACAAATGGTATCACAAAAATCATGACATGGCTTACCATTCTTTATATTGGGCTCCTTTTTAATACATTCTCTCACGTGATAACAAGTATGTCGGCATACACGCTTCTGTTCTTCGTAAAGCGTCCTAATTACGCGTTCGATACGACTTCACTCTGACTCTAACCCTGGGTATATTGCTGTTGCTTAATCGAACAACATGATGGCCACAAGCACTCTCGTTTTTATCACTTGCTTCATGGACATATTTCTCCTGTGGGGTTCCTGCAATCACCGGCTGAGATTTTCAAATTCGTAATTTTCGTTTATTCAATCGAGAAAATTGCTATGAATGAGGAGAAAAAAGGATAACAATGGAGAATAAGCATCGTTCATTGTTATTTTGCTCACCCATCAATAGGATCTTGAATCGAAAGTGATTTTTTGCCGTTCTATTGAAGGACTACTATTTTTATAGGAGTAGAGCGATTACATTAAATGCATGTATTTATTGAAGAGTTATTAGCTCTTCTTTTTCAGTGTCCTACATAATATCAGCTTTGAATTCACACCGTTCAGTCCAAGCGATTTAATGTACATACTTGTTTAATATATGTATTTATTATGGGCAATGAAGCCAGTAGGATAAACAAAGAAAAAAATAAAATAAAAATTAAAAAAATTATTAAAAATTGTCCACTTTAGCGCCAGCTGTACCATATAGGATGATCGGTATCCACGTCAGTGATTTATGGCCAAAATTAATCAAATTGACTTAATTGACAAAACATGAAAAGATGTATGACTCAATTGGCAAAATTAAATGCATGTATTTATTGAAGAGTTATTAGCTCTTCTTTTAATTGTCCTACATAATATTAGCTTTGAATTCATACCATTCAGTCCAAGCGATTTAATGTACATACTTTTTTAATATATATTTATTATGGGCAATGAAACCAGTAGGATAAACAAAAAAAAATGAAAAATGAAAAATAAAAAAATTATTAAAAATTGTCCACTTTAGCGCCGACTGTACAACATAGGATGATCGATATTCACGTCTGTGATTTATGGCCAAAATTAGTCGAATTGATTTAATTAACAAAATATAAAAAGATTTATGACTTAATTGGCAAAATTAAAAGGTTCGGGATTAAATTGAAAAAAGTACAATAGATTTATGACTTTTTGATAAAAAAAAACCCCGGGGTTGGATATTCTATCGATTGAATGTCCAAGCTCTCGAGCCATTGTCAAATATCCTTTGTATAAAATCTTAACTAATTGACGAGTGTCAAGTGTTCAAATAAAATAATACTTTCACTGATTAATATCTTGGAACACACAGTTCTTTCACTTGTGTTGCACCTGTTGCTTTTAGGCCTAGACTATAGCTGAAGAGATTTATCTGATCGAATTGGAAGAATGGTAGAGATAAGAAAAATGAATAATATGATTTTTGCCCAGGTTCATCCAGGAAAGGGCTACGTCCTGCAGTTTGTATTATTAGGTTCTCTGTCACACGGTTACAATGAACGAAAAAACAATATATATAGGCTCAAAACGGGCCCTACAACTAATGGACCAAATTAAATAAAAGCCTAAAATTGAAATTTTCTCAGGAGCACTGCACCTACTCCCCCGCCCACTCATCGGCGAAGGGGACCTCCATGCGCTAACAGGCCAGTAGGACCTCCGTGTCGGGGGCGTTGCCCCCGAACCCCCACATTCCATGCATCGGGATCACATGTCATTGGTTCATACTTCTGTTTCCCTAAGCTCACGTGGGTATGTCCGATGTGAGAAACGAGGGTCCTCGAAGTATTTACCAACTCCAACAATAGTGGCGTGTAGAGTTGAACTTTAAGCTTGTTTCTGAACAACTATTTTGTAGTTGTGCGTTTATTGATGGGATTCACTCCTACTTTGGTGGTAATTAACTATTATTTAAGGCCAGTATACCTACAGGGCATATGAACTTGTAAGGGCTAACACCTGAGAGAACCTTGACCTTCATGAGTGAGACGCTTCCGAGATTTGCCAATGTATGTTTACTTTGTATTTGTGCATTTGATCTTATTAGTACGAATGCAAGCCAACTGTGGAACTCTAAAGGAATGTAAAGTTGAAACTCAAAGAAGCAATATAACATTGCAGGTCAAGAAATTTGCAAAAGAATTTTGATAAACATGAGATCAGCAAGAGACTTGCATGCAACGGAAAGAGGAGCTTTTAGAAGAAGGAAAGTGGGACTTGCAGGAGAAAAAAAAGAAAAAAAAAGAAAGAGTTGACCAAATAAAATAAGAAGATCATGTTTGTAGAATTGCAACAAGAGCTGTGTGGGTTACATAATGGACAATATCGTCAAAATATTAAAATAAGGAATGTAAAAGTGAAAGAAAGGATGAAAAAAGCGCCACCCTATAGAAATTAAGGTTGACTATAAATGAATCTTTGGGATCAAGATAATGCAGCTCTAATCTCTTTAACTTACAGTTTGTTTATGGTTGTTTTCAAGGATTGAATGTCTTCTCGGAAACTCTCTCACCCCAGCTTTTGCTTTGCGGGGAGACTAGTAAAGAAATAGTGGGGAAGAAGAGAAAGCGAGGGTTTAATTCGACGCGTTAATGTGCAAATATAGCAAGAAGCAATTGACAAAAGGATAAGAAGTTGGACCAACTTGTCATCCACCATTCGATTTGTCGCGACCCTAAACAAAATTGATTTGAGCTTAATGGATTACTAGATTAATTAATTAAATTAACTAATCTAGTTCGAGCCCTTTCAAGCTCTACCAAATTGCAACTTAGGTTTAATGTCTAACATGCAAAGATTTTTTACTTGAAGTCGCCAGTAATCATTTTTATGATAGGGTGATTAGATACCTAAATAAAGTATCGGGAGTGAAAGATGGGCAGAAGAAGAACAAGATTTCGAGGAAAGCTATTCTGTATGTCATTTTGTATAGCAACTCTGTACACTTATAGTATTGGTAAGAAAAAATAAAGGAAAGAAATAAACAAGATTATTTCCCAAGAATACAAAATCAATCCTCGATAATCTTTGATTATGATCTTCAATTATGATCTTCAATTAGTCGGATTATCTTCAATCAAATCTTCAATCATGATCTCCAACACTCCCCCTCAAGCTGTATGTCAAGGACGCTCAGCTTGCTTAGGAGGTATGTATGTTGTCTTTGACATAACGGTTTGGTGAAGATATCCGTAGGTTGTTCCACTGTTCCAATTCCTTTGGTAACTAAAACTCCTTCTCGAATTTTATCTCGAGTGAAATGACAGTCAACCTCAATATGCTTTGTTCTTTCATGAAAAACTGGGTTTGCTGCCAATTTGAGTGCTGCATCATTATCGCAAAATAATTCAGTTGGTCCTTCTACTCTTACCCCAATATCTGAGAGTAACCCTTGTAACCAAACTATTTCACATACAGTTTTAGCCATGGCACGATACTCTGCTTCTGCCGATGACAAGGAGACCGTCGTCTGTTTCTTAGTCTTCCATGAAATCAAAGACTCCCCAATTTTTATGCAGAAACCAGAAATAGATCTTCTAGTCATAGGACAAGTCGCATAATCGGTGTCACAGAAGGCTGTCATCTTCATGTCGCAGTCACGAGATAAGAAAATTCCAAGTCCTGGACTTCCCTTCAGGTACTTCACCACTTTCAAGGCTGCATTCATGTGTGATTGCTTTGGCTGGTGCATGAATTGACTCAGCATTTGTACTGCATATCATATATCAGGCCTCGTCATAGTAAGGTATATCAGTTTCCCTACAAGTCTCTGATATCCTGATGGGTCCTTGAGTAGCTGATCGTTGGTGGATGCAGATGTCTCTAAATCATATTCATGGCTTGTCATTTTGACATTCTGTTCTATGGGAATGACTGCAGGTTTGCATCCTGATAAACCAGCTTCTGACACAATCTCCAAAGCAAACTTTCGTTGACTGAGATTAATTCATTTATCAGAACGTGCAATTTCAATCCCAAGGAAATATTTTGGTGCTCCTAAATCCTTGATATGGAAGGTAGAATGCAAGTATTTCCTTGAACTTCTGAATGCGAGACTCATCATTTCCCATGATAAGTATATCATCAACATAAATCAGCAAATAAATGGACGTTGTACCTGAGGTCCATGTGAAGAGAGCATAGTCATGCTTCGAGTGCTGAAAACCTGCTGATGTTAGAGCATCCGTAAATTTGGCATACCATTGTCTGGATGCTTGTTTGAGACCATACAGGGATTTGCGAAGACGACATACATGAGGAGACTCCCCCTGTCTGTGTAATCCCTGTGGAAGATGCATGTAAATTTCTTCATCGAGGTCTCCATGAAGGAAAGCGTTGTGGACGTCCATCTGATGAAGGGACCATTCCCATGCTGCGGCAATTGAGAAGAACGTACGAACAGTAACTTCCTTCGCAACTGGTGAAAAGGTTTCATGGTAGTCAAAACCTTCCTTCTGAGTGAAACCTTGCGCTACTAAACGGGCCTTGTAATGTTCAACCGACCCATCAGCCTTAAATTTGATCTTGTAGACCCATTTGCATCCAATGGGTTTTCGTTGGTTAGGTGGAGGCACAATATCCCACGTGTGATTCTCAATGAGGGCATTGAGTTCATCTTCCATTGCCTTTTGCCATCTAGGATCTCGTGCGGCTATCTGATAGGAAGAGGGCTCCTGTTCTTCTGAAATGCGACTAATGCTGCGCATATATGTGGGAGAAAGACGACTAAAGGAAACATAGGATGATACGGGATAATGACTACCTGAAGCCTTGGATGCAGAACAAATATGGTCCTTGGTCCACGTGGGTGGCTTAATAATGCGCCCAGATCGTCGTGGTTGCTCTGGAGGAACTGAAAAAGAATCTGGTGAAGAAACGACCGATGAGAGTGAATCAGCAATTGGTGATGAGGGATTATTCATGGAAGATGATTCCGATGTTGTCTCCACATGTTCTTGGGGTGCTGGTAGAACTGGTCCCAGTAGAGCAATAATATAAGATTGCGGAAATGTTGTCATATCTTCTTCTAAGAAAGTTGGACGATCCAGAGCAGTCGAAGATGACGGAAAAACTCCATCCTTAAACGGAAAAACATCTTCATGAAAAATAATGTCCCTGCTAACAAAGAAATATCCTATAGAGATCTCCATGACTCGATAACCCTTTTGCAGAGTGGGGTATCCCATGAAAATGCATGGAGTGGCCCGAGGATCCATTTTATTTCTAGACCCTACTGTTGTTGCATAGCATAAACATCCAAATGTTCGCAGATAATCAATCGAAGGCAACTTGCCATAGAGTAACTCAAAAGGGGTACTGCCATCAAGAACTCTACTCGGCATGCGGTTAATCAGATAAGTAGCAGTGACCACACAATCACCCCAAAATTGTTCAGGAATGGAAGCTTGATATTTGAGAGCTCTCGCAACCTCCAAGAGATGTCTATGTTTTCGTTCCACAATACCGTTTTGTTGTGGAGTATAGAAACATGAAGTTTCATGGAGAATACCATGAGAAGTAAGGAGGGACTGACAATCATTGGAAATGAATTCACGTCCATTGTCTATCCAAAGTTTTTGGACAGATGTATTGAATTGAGTTTTGATCAAAGAGAAGAAATTCGACAATTTAGAAAGAGTCTGACCTTTTGATTGCATGGGAAATGTCCAAGTGGCACGTGAAAAATCATCAACAATCGTAAGGAAAAAACGGGAACCATCACGATTAGCTGTGTGATAAGGACCCCAGATATCAAGGTGTATTAGTGAAAAAGGACGAGTGGCTCGAGATTTACTCACAGGGAAAGGTTGTCTGGATTGCTTGGCTAGAGGACAAATGGAACATTTTGGATGAGGAAATTTTGCACTATGTCCCAAACGTTGATGATAAAGGAGATTTTTATTCATAGTGGTGACATTACAAGAAATACTATTACTCAAGAATTTTGAATCTCCACAACAGTCAATCCAAAAAAATAATCTATCTTCAATTTTACCCAAGCCCATCACTTTGCCAGTCATACGGTCCTGAAATGACCAATTGTCGGAATTGAATATGACATTGCAGGAATTATCTTGACAAACTCTCGAGATAGAGAGAAGATTGAATTTGAACTTAGGGACATATAGAACATTTGGAAGAATGAAGTTTGAGCCAAGCTGAACGCTACCAATTTTGGTAACTTGGGTACTGTTCCCATTTGGAAGTCGAACCGACACAGGAAATTGGGGTTGTTCATCAATATGGGAAAATAATTTTTCGGTGCATATTATGTGGTCACTGGCACCTGAATCGATAATCCATGCATTGGCCGAAATATAATTATCTTGTGATAGAAAAGTACTTGAAAAACTCGCACCCTTATCGGTGGTCTTTAGTTGATTCAGCATGCTTATGATGATTTGGTATTAGTCCTGTGTAATGGGACCATCCCCTTTTTGTGTGGAAACTTGATAGGCTGATACTTCCTTGTCTCTCCTTTCACGATCGCTTGGACGTCCATGTAATTTCCAACATGTCTCTATAGTGTGATGTGGCCTTTTGCAATAATCACAATATTTATTTTTGGATTTAGAAAAATTACCAGCCATTTTCCCTGTTGACGTGGCACCACGAAAAGCATCAAATCCGCGTGTCGACGTGGCTGCAATCTGGCCGCCCCCTCGCGCTGACGTGGCAGAAACAGGTCCACCCGATCCGCCTCCTTTGTTGACAATTTCTGGGCCTTCGGATGAAGGCCTTTAATCCTGGCCATCCAACCCTAAAATAGGGTATCCTCTGTGTGCCACTCCAGCTCCATTCGAGAACCCTAGGTTCTCGATTCTTCTTCTCCCTTGGTCTAGAGATATGGCAGAACCTCCAGATCCTTCGCCGCGGGAGATAGGGTGGCCGTGAGGTGAGAAGGCCGAGAGGGCCACTCCCTCGCCGTGTCGCGCTCCTGTCGCCGTCGCCAATCGCTGGCTTTCTTCTTGTACAGCCAATTGAAAAATCCACCGGAGGCTCGGCGGTGGATCCATAGCGACAATCTGAGTTCGAAACGGTGAGTATTCCTCGTTTAGCACCTGTAAAAACCTTGTGGCTTTCTCTCGGTCACGAATTTCTCTATATTGCCGAAGCGTTTCTTCTGGTCTGTCGAGGGTTTCTTCGGCGGCTTCAATCTCGTTCCATAGTGCGGATAATCTGTTGAAAATGCTTGTTACTGACTGATTTCCTTGCCTGAGATCTGATAGGACTTGAGTTAGTGAATAAAGTTTGGCCCGATCGAGTTTTCAATACATTTCCCGAATATTTGCCCACATGTTTTTCGCGTCCTCGGTTGGTGGTAGTCTGGCGGCCACTTCAGCCGTAAGACAATTCCCGATCCATTGATGTACGAGCTGGTTGCACCGCCTCCAGTGTCGACGCTGTCGTTCGTCTGTCGGGATCGTGACTGTCCCATCAAGAAAATCGTCTTTATCCTTCATGACTAGGGCTCGCCGGAAGTCCCTCGCCCAGGCTGAGTATTGTTCTGGCCCTGCTAGCTGGAGGCTGATAAGTCTCAGTTCCGGTCCATCGGCCGGTAAGGTATACAGTGGATCTCCGATCTCCGGCCGATTGCCGCCGCCGATCCCAAAGGGATAAGGGTAGGCGGCTTGGTAGCCGGGCGGTGGAATCGGGTATGGACTCAGGTATGGACCCGTCCCAAAACCCGTCGTCATATCTGGATTGGGTATTCGACCCGCATGTGAAAAATTAGGCTCGGGGGTAGAGTTTGCCCCATAGTTGGCTGGTGGGCCTCCCCCTAGCTGTGGACGTCCCTGTGATTCTTCAGGCAATGATGACCCAAATTGTTGACTAGCCCATAGAACCATGGAATAGAATGGGCTGGTACGTGCATCAACTGGGTGGGTTGGCCCAAAATGGGCTGCCCCTGGTTGATCTGATGATATTGAATGGGCTGAGCCTGAGAGAGGTTAGACTGTTCGTCTGTGGCTTGGGTGCTTTCAACAGTGGTATCTTCAGGAATTTCGAGGGCAGCAGCATCATTAACTCCAGAATGGCTTTGGTTTCCCTCGATGAGTTGTTGCTTGCTCTTCATGGTAAGGCAAAAAACTAATATGTATTTCTGACTCTGTTTTGCAGATGAACTGCAGCAACAAGAGAAAGCAAAGGACGGATTTGAGGAAAAAGGGGCGGAAGCTAGGTCAGGATCTAAACTTGCTCTGATACCATGAAAGATGGGCAGAAGAAGAACAAGATTTTGAGGAAAGCTATTCTGTATGTCATTTTGTATAGCAACTATGTACACTTATAGTATCGATAAGAAAAAATAAAGGAAAGAAATAAACAATATTATTTCCCAAGAATACAAAATCAATCCTCGATAATCTCTTATTATGATCTTCAATTATGATCTTCAATTAGCCGGATTATCTTCAATCAAATCTTCAATCATGATCTCCAACAGGGAGAAAAACTTTATTCCTACGAACCAAAGATTGGTGAGTTCGAGGACTTGATTACGCTAATATATCGATCAACGCCCTCTTGATACCATTTTCATGAAAATATTAAATCTGGCAATCTTGATGAATTCCGAGTTAAAACTCAAAGGTGAATTTTTTTTTGGTTTATTTAAGTGAAGATGCATATGAAATGTGACGCATATGCAATTACTCTAAGATGATATGAAATGACATGCAAATGTTTATTAAAATGTCCCAACTCTAATGACATGTGAAAATGAGGCTAACTAGGGCGACAATGCAACTCTAATTAGATGACATGCAAATTGACTAAATTAACTTAGTTTGGCTAGCATGTGAAAATATCATGAATCTAACCTACGTGACGTGCAACATTAGGCTAAATGACTTAAACATGTAAGGTAGATTAATGAACCTATGCATGCAAATAAGGACATGGCCATACGGTGAGTGGCATCCTAGATGATGTAGCAAACAACATGGTATGCATGTGGATGACATGGTGTAATAACATGGTAATTATGTGACACGCAAATGATGTGACATGCGATTAGTGACATGGTATAGAATGTATATGCACAAGATATTTTTGGTATTTTTATTATTATTATTTTAATGAATTTTCGGAATTAATTATTAATGAAATTAAAACTATCCTAAACAAAGATTTTCCTAAATTTCTAGAAAATAATTTAAATTAAGTCCTAAAATTATCTAAAAAATCTTTTGTCCTAAGTGTTTTAAGATACAATATCCTCTCTAAATGATGATGCAATTTTTAAAATAAGCAAGTGAATATTCCAAGTTTCAAATTATGAAATACCTGAAATTGCTTTTCGATTTTGATTCGCACCGAAACTTGATCAAGCCTTGCGCTTTGGACCGAAGAAAGGAAAGGAACCTCCAAAAGAGAGAGAACCAGCCTCGATGTGGTCGCGTGCCTCTGTCCTTGTCTCTCATGTGGATTTTGAATGTCTCCCTCTCTGGTTGCTTTCGTTGACAATGGTCTTGTAAAGAAACAAAAGATGCTGCTTAGACTTAATTGAACTTGTGGAAGTTGACGTAGGGGAGCATCGGGGATTAACTCGTGGCTAGATTGGCGGCACTTGTGAGGAGCTTTCGGATGGTGCCCGATCAAGGTCTACAAAAGTGTAAAGAGCTGCGGTCTATAGCAAAGCACACTAATCTCGCCATAGTGATCACCAGTTTCCACCTTACCAACAACCTGTTTAGTTCCATTCTTCATTACTAGCAGATCCACAGCACTAATGACAAGTATGTAGAAATCTATAGGTGCCTCATTTTGCAAAATCACATCCACCTTTAGAGGAAAATATTCGGCCCTCATCTCTGAAACCAGTTGGAAGAACAAGTCGTTGGAAACCCCCACAGAATAAGTACAAGTTACCGACAATGGAGTAAAAAAGATAATCTGAAATGCTTGATCGGATTGCTCTAGGGAGTGATTCGAGAATCTCTTGTTGCTGCAGCCCCTCCGAATTTGTTCAGTATTGCAAACACAAATGCTCTAGCATCTGATATAATCTTTATCGAATGTTTCACCAAGCTGGGCATTCCCACATTCCGTTTGAATGAGTTGAGAGACCAAAGGAGCCGCAGAATGCTGGAGTACACATTAGGGTTGTGACAGAGCTTTCTTCCCACAACCGTGAGGATGAGCTTCATCGTGACCAAGGCATTTGGCATTTCTTGTGGGGTTGCTCTTGTTGCCTCTTGCTTCTTGTCAGGAGGCTCTACCCCAGAAGTTACTGTGCATTCTCTGAAGTTTATCTCTTTCTCTGTTATACCGGAAAGCAGTGGTGATGCCGGCTTATTGAAAACCTTCCTTGAAATTGGCGACTTCACCCACACTGATGTAGTCGAGGTCGTCACAGAGATAGTGTCTAACTCGTTGAAGTTCGAGGCACGTGGCGTCAGCTGAAGCAAGTACGCATCCGGTGATGCGTATCCGAATAGCCGAGGGCTCATGGAGCGGTACCTAAAAGCTAGATCCCCAATTCAGAATGAGATGTCAGCGCCTGAATGGTGATACTCATGGAGAGGTCCAGGAGTGTTTACCGAGAAGATCTCCACGTTGGAGAGGCTGGATGCTCTTGGAGTGATACCGACGGTGGAGGATAAGGCGGAGTTCGGGGCGGATGAGGTGGACCATCGGAAGCGGACTCGGATCCACCCGTTGTTATCGACTTCGGGCTCAGTGCCTATTGGGTGTCGCAACCCTAAAAATTTTTCTCTTGGTATAAAAATTTTCAGGTTAACGGATTATCAGGTTGATTAAATTAATTAACCTAATACAAACCCTCCCAAGTCCTACCGAATCGCAACTTTGATTTTTTATTCAAATGATTTTAGAGTTTGGAGTCGTAACTAATCATTTTTGGTAGGTTGATTAGAAACCTAAGTATATTAGCGGGAGAACTAAATTATTTCTACGAACCAGAGATTCGGGGTTCGGAGACTTGGTTACACTAGTTAATTAAAACTAATGCCCTTTTGGTACCTTAATTTCATGATTATCCTAATTTGGCAACTCAGGCTTGGTTTATTCCTAAGGTTCTAATGAGGTGACATCTTTTTTGTATTTTTACTTTTTAGATGGAATGCATATAAATGACATTTTTTGGTATTTTCAAATCATTAAAATTCCCTAAAGCCGCAAGAGGGCGTGAACTAACGATTTCTGTCCAGTGTTGCGACCTCCAGCAAGTGGCTCGGCCTACTCATTCTTGGGTTTAATGGTACAGCAATTAAATTACAAAAAATTAAATTGCAATAAATAAAATGACCTCCAACGGGAAACTCAACCTTGGCTCGGCCTACCCATCGTGGGGTTTGATGGTACTGAAATTAAATTACAAGAAATTAAATTGTATTAAATAAAGGACCTCCAATGGGGGACTCGGCCTTGATTCAGCCTATCCACCGTGGGGTTTAATGGTACTGAAATTAAATTACATAAAATTAAATTGCATTAAATAAATGACCTCTAACGGGGGACTCGGCTTTGGTTCGGCCTACCTATCTTGGGGTTTGATGGTACTGAAATTAAATTGTAGAAAATTAAATTACATTAAATAAAGAACCTCCAATGGGGGACTTGGCCTTGGTTCGGCCTACCCATCGTGAGGTTTGATGGTACAGAAATTAAATTGCATTAAATAAAGGACCTCCAACGGGGGACTCGGCCTTGGTTCGGCCTACCCATCGTGGGGTTTGATGGTACTAAAATTAAATTGCAGGAAATTAAAATGCATTAAATAAAGTACCTCCAGTGGGTGGATTGGTCTTCCCATTCTAAGGTTTGATGGTGTAAGAATTAAATTGTAGAAAATTATAGTACGAATGCGACATGTGGATATAGAGACATGTGAGTACGACATGACATAATCGAGATTTAAATCAATCCATTTGGGTAACGAAATTTTTGAAGATTTTAATGGCTAGAATCATTATCTGATTTGATGGATTTGATAGCCGAATTCGGACCTCGTATCACCTTGTGGATTAAGATTGCAGCTCGAACGACGAGGATGAACTCTTGATTTATGTTGATCGATGAAGGAATTGATGACGATAACCCCCTAGCTTTAAACTCCCATGATTTTCAAAATTCTCTCCCTCTTTTTGGTATTTTCTTTCTATTAAATTTTTCTTCAATCTTTCAAAACCCTCTCAAACATTCAAAATTTTCTCTCCAAAAAATCCTCCCTCCCAAGCTTACTTCTTCCTCCTTTTATAACCCATTCATCTATCTCCCATTCTAATTTTTCCACTAACTCTATTTTCCATTCTACTTTTTCTACTAACTCTTTCTTTTTCATCTTTCCTTCTCCATCTCTATCTCACATTCTAATCTTTCCACTAACTTTTCTTCAATTTCATCTTCCCTTCTCCATATTTATCTCCCATTCTAATTTCTCTACTAAATCTTCTTCATCTCTATTTTCCTTTTTCTATTCTTATCTTATTTTCTCCATCCATTCTTCTCCATCTTTTTTTCTCCATCTCCTCTTCTCCATCTTCCCTTCTCCATATTTAACTTCATTTCTTGCTGCTGAAAATAATGCAAAATTTAATTAAAGCCCTTTTGCAAAATTAAGTCATTTTGGGTATAATTGGGCCAAGATGAAAATTTAGAATATTAGAGAATAATGTCACAACTCCTAAAAGTAAAAAATAAAAATAAATTGACTCAAATTGAATTTTTAGGCCAGATTCGAGATTGTGCTTGTCAAAGAATACACAACCCCGAATTGAATTTTTTAAATTTATTATGTCCAACATGAAAAGGGATTTAAAAGAAAAATATTGACTATTTTTATGTATTTAAGTGACCTCAAATGCTATTATTTATTAAATATTTTCCTAATTTCTAAAAAATATAAAAAAAATTCAAAAAATATGAAAAATCATTTTTTGTTCAAAATTGGTTCTCTAAGCTTCGCCAAGGTCCCCCCAACGTTGATTTTTTTAATTTTATGAATTTTCTATTAATTTTCAAAAATAAAAATATCGAAAAATACTGAAAATATGAAAAATTATTTTTTGGTCAAAATTAGTTACCTAGGCTTAGCCAAGGTTATCAAAGTTGATTTTTTAATTTTATGAATTTTTATGGATTTTTTTTATTAATTTCAAATGGGAAAAGGTTATTAAAAATGAGATGTCAATAGATGCCCCTCTTTGAAAGGAAGCTCGGTAGAGGTTTATTTCAAAGACGAGATGACACCTGACTCCTAATCGACTCAACACAAGGAAATAAAAAGAGTCATGACATTTGATCTCCAATACTCCTCTTAGTAAGTTCGGATCCAAACCCAGCTTGAGGAGACTCCTATGAAGTGAGGGAGAGATAGAGAGGCAAGGGATTTACCCGAAACTTACCTGTTTGCCTCATGGTTGTTGACTGCTTTGCTCAAAAGGGAATGGAAACCTAAGGATTCGTTATAAGAAAACCTCAACATGATTAAACTTGGACCCGTATGGTAGGTCACCCCATAGTAAATTCCTAACGAAAGAATTCTATTGATTAAAATTTGATTGAAATTTGACTTGCATGGTAGGTCACCCCATGGTAGATTCCTAGAGAAAAGATTCTATTGATAAAATTTGATTGAGATTTGACCTGTATGATAGGTCACTCCATGTTAGATTCCTAACGAAAGGATTCTACTGATTAAAATTTGATTGAAATTTGACTCGTATGGTGGATCATTCCATGGTAGATTCCTAATGAAAAGATTTTACTGATTAAAATTAGATTAAGACTTGACCCATATGGTGGATCATTGCATGGTAGATTCCTAATGAAACGATTCTACTGATTAAAATTTGATTGAAATTTGACCTGTATGGTAGGTCATCCCATGGTAGATTCCTTGTGAAAGGATTCTACTGATTAAAATTTGATTGATTTGGATTTGACCCGTATAGTGGATCGCCCCATGAAAACACCTGTAAGAAGGACTTTTGTATGCCTGTAGAAAGGAATTTGGGTGCTTGTAGAAAGGACTTTGGGTGCCTGTAAAAAGAACTTTGATGCCTGTAAAAATGACTTTTGTGTGCCTTAAAGGGTGCCATTCTGGGATCTAGGGAAACCAGGAATTCTGCAAAAGCTCAAACACGATTTAACTTATCATGATGGGTGTCATTCTGAGATCTAGGGAGACCAGGAATCTTACAGAAGCTCAAACCCAATTTAACTTACCATGAAGGGTGCCATTCTAGGATCTGGGAAGACCAGGAATCTTGTAGAAGCTTAAACTCGATTTAACTTACCATGAAGGGTGCCATTCTGGGATTTGGGACAAGAATCCTGCAAAAGCTCAAACCCCATTTAACTTACCTCAAAGGGTACCATTTTGGGATCTGATGAGACCAAGAATTTTGCAGAAGCTCCAACCCAATTTAACTTACCATGAAGGATGCCGTTTTGGGATCTGGGAAGACCAGGAATCCTACAGAAGCTCAAACCCGATTTAACTTACCATGAAGGGTGCCATTCTGGGATTTGGGAAGATTAGGAATCCTACAAAAGCTCAAACCCAATTTAACTTACCTTAAAGGGTGCTATCCTAGAATTTGGGGAAACCAGGAATCCTGCAGAAGTTCAAACCTAATTTGACTTACCTTGAAGGTTGCCGTTCTGGGATCTAGGAAGACTAGGAATCCTGCAGAAGCTCAAACCCGATTTAACTTACCATGAAGGGTGCCATTCTAGGATTTGGGAAGACCAGGAATCCTGCAGAAGCTTAAACCCAATTTAACTTACCTCAAAATGTGCCATTTTTGGGATTTGGGGAAACCAGGAATCTTAGAGAAGCTTAAACCCAATTTAACTTACCATGAAGGGTGCCATTCTATGATATGAGAAAACCAGGAATCCTGCAGAAGCTCAGACCCAATTTAACTTACCATGAAGGGTGTCGTTCTAGGATCTAGGAAGATCAGGAATCCTGCAGAAGCTTAAACTCGATTTAACTTACCATGAAGGGTGCCATTTTGGGATCTGTGAAGACTAGAAATCCTGCAGAAGCTCAAACCTAATTTAACTTACATCAAAGGGTGTCATTCTGGAATTTAGGGAAATTAGGAATCCTGCAAAAGCTCAAACCCAATTTAACTTACCTTAAAGGGTGCCATTCTGGGATCTAGAAAGACCAAAAATCCTGTAGAAGCTCAAACCCAATTTAACTTATATGAAGGGTGTCATTCTGGGATTTGGGGAGACCAAGAATCCTCCAGAAGGTCAAACCCAAATTATCTTACCTTGAAGGGTGCCATTCTAGGATCTGGAGAGACTAGAAATTCTGCAGAAGCTCAAACCCGATTTATCTTCTCCTGTCGTTTTGAAATAAGCCAAAGAGGCAGATATTAAAGTATCTCGAACTTTGTTATTTTTGCGACGAATCATGCTTCATTGAAGAAGGTGGATACTTGTATGTGCCGTACTAGATTTGAATATCTTGACAATCGTTAGAATTCATTTTCCTAAAAGGTTCAGGTTTAAAATATATTTACCTGACAACTAGGCTTGTTTATTCAATAATTGCCGAATGAATTTCGAGACCTTGGAAGGTAACTTGAAGATCAGGAACGCGTTACCTGTTAGGCAATGTCAGAGGTAGCATGTGCAAGCATTTTTATCAATAAGTTCATTGGTTCATGCAAAACTTGTTCAGCTAAGTTTGCAATGAATAGAAGCAGTCTGTTTAATAACTCATAATGCAATCAATTAAAATATAGATAATGCAAAACATATTCTGTCAAGTTTATATTACCAATTCTGTTTAAGGAGGTTATCATAGTATGAACATTTTGAATGTAATTGGAATGGGGGATTTCTATCCGAAAAGGCTTTCTCGCACTCTCGATAAAGGCTATTTATCCTGATTGCAGGATTAAAAAGAAATTACTCAATCTCACCATCAGAGCATTCAGCAAGGGTCTGAGTAATTTTGCAATTGGTATGATCAAGCCGATCTTGAGGTTTTGATTAGGACCATAATGTAAGTTGGGTTAAAGGCTTAGCAAAGGTGACTCTTTTGAGCAAAGGCCATTGACAAAAGGGTTTTTATCATCTGCCTTGGGTTTACAAGTCAAGAACTCTGCAAAAATGAGAAAGAAATAGTCTTGCTCGTACCTTTTCGAGCGATGCTTAAAGTCTTTCAACTCTACGTTAATTCAAGCACCTTAATCAGAAAAGACTTTCACGGACTGTAATGTAGGTTAGGATTGGGGACCAAAGAAGTAAAAAGGCTTATTTTGGCCTAGAAAATATATGAGGTGGGTTTAACGTCGGTGACCATTGCATTTTTATCACCAGTCTAGACCCTTTTAGAATAAACTTCAAAGGACGCCATCGTTGTATGAGGAAGGTGTCAACTTCTGCTAATACTGTCGTCATTCCCGGATGGTGTAAACTTTAACTGTATATTTTTCCATCTGACTCCTTCAAATAATTTTCCATCGCAATCAGATCTCATTGGGGATTTACCGAAGGAGATAGTATGTTTTCCTTGAATTTTCAAAGGCATTCAAAAATGAATATTGATTTAAATGAGCATTGGCCTTGCTTTTGACTGGCACTTTGCTTTTTCATGCTCAGGGACTGGCTTTTCTTCTTTTAGTCCCACTTTTTGCCTTTTTGTCTTTTCTGTTTAGTTTAGGAAAAGAATTTCTAAAAATTGTGCCATATACACATGTATATCAAAAAATTGAGTGCACTTGAAGAGTTGACTCGAGACTTTTATGTAGACCTACTTCTTCTGAGTTCTTTTGCTTTAAGGTGGTGTCATCTTCATCATAGAATAAGCAATGATCACCAACGGTATTTTAATAAACGAATATGCAAGCTCAATTGGGCGATGCAAAGGATATGAGTGTATCAGATAGGAAAACGAATGCTTTTCGTCATCCTAAGGCACTTGAATTACCGTGCGAGGTCAAAAGCAAAGAATCACTCGAAAATTGATGTTAGTCCAAGTAAGAAAATTTCTAACCATTTACCTCGTGATATTACTGGGACTACCCTCATTTGGCCCTGATGTGGGATGGTTCTTGACAGGGATTATGAAATGAAATTGCCGCTCAAATAGGTTATCAATGGTCACCTGTAGTGTTTAGGATAGAGAAGTGAACGCCTCCTTCCCTTTGGCTATTGTACCTTTTGTGAGAAAACCTATTGTCTTGGGAAATGCGGAACCTACTTAGCACTCGACTTACTGTGGATTGAAATGTAGAACGTATGTGAAAATGGTTTGCCTTTCATCATCCTGTCATACTCCATTCCACATATTCGATGCATCATGTGAAGTTTAGGCTCCAAGTCAGAATAGGTAAAATAAACATGAAAAAGAGTCATGCATAAATCATGGAATGTGCATACACAATACGGATGTGGCAATTTTCAAGGATCATGCATATTTACGAAATGTGCAAGCATATCAAGAATGGTAAAACTTGGATTGCCCATGGGTATGTGAGCAGATCGAGCAATATAGTTTTGAATTGCCGCTTGGAGTGTCTTTTTCGATATGTTAAATGTTATTATTAACATTTCCTGTCAAAAGAAAAGGAGACATGTTAGCCGATATTGGAATGGATAAATTAAAAACGATACTAGTTTACCCTTCATCCTGAATGTTTTGTATAATCCATTTATAAGGTTCACTGGGTCAAGTTTGTCTCCAGCTTCCATTGGACACTTTATCATTTGGACCAAGGCTTAGGAATCGAACTTGGATCGCTTCGGACCACTATCACCCCCCATGTTATCAGGCTTACTGGGCCTTAGGTGTCCATGGAAGTTCTCTTTTAAGGGTTGATCTTCGAGATGACATGGTCTTGCTGTATTGGGTAAATCTACACCACGATGCTCTCCAAGGTAATTTACAACCCCTGTTAAGATAGAATAAAGTAATTCAAGATTTGAGACGACCAGGGGTAAATTGAAACGATACAAAACTACCCATCTCTGAGGCTGCTCGCGTCTTTCGATCGTATTTTTCTTTGTTTGAAGCCGTCCATTCAGTGATAATATCCGCTAATTGATTTGCCAAGAGGACTTCGCATTCGAGTGTGGTGGTGTTCTCGGGTCAGTTCGCAAATTCCTGAGAATAAAAGGTGTCCAATTTAAAATTGAAGCAATTGATGGTAAATTGGAACAATACAGAATTACCCTTTTGAGTCTACGCGGATTTTTTCTTGCTGTTAATTTTTTCCAAGTTTGGTGCGGTAATGGGTCTGAGCATTTAATAGGGGAAATAGAAATGACTACTTCTAGCTTTTGCGTTAATCCCAGATATTCATAAAAGCAGAAAATATCCCATTCAAGATAGAGCGTATGCATCTATTCTGGATTGATTTTTCTTCCTTTGCAGGCTCTCCAGTGGCCAGCAAGCTTTGTTCCGGATCAGGTACGCGTCGGCCATGTTGAAGGTCCGGTAATCACTAACTTTGAAATACAGGTTATGTGTGCACATTAAAGCCCCGGTGCCTCATCAACATCAAACTGGTTGATCATGACGGCGATCTCGTCGTTGACGCTACTTGTTCGGTGATGATGCATCCCCTCCTTCTCGGAAGGCATCAATGCTAGCTCCGTAGGCTCGGTCTTTTCGTACCTCGCTGTTGACACCTGATTTTTAATTATCTTTTCTATTTTTAAATTTATAGAAAATCCATTAAAACTCATAAAATTAAAAAAAAATAACTTTGGGGACCTTAGCCAAGCCTAGGGAACTAATTTTGACCAAAAAATGATTTTTCATATTTTTAGTATTTTCTCGGTATTTTTATTTTCAAAAATTAATAGAAAATCCATAAAAATTCATAAAATTTTAAAAAATCAACTTTGGGGACCTTGACCAAGCCTAGGGAACCAATTTTGACCAAAAAATGATTTTTCATATTTTTAGTATTTTTTCGGTATTTTTATTTTCAATAATTAATAGAAAATCCATAAAAAAAACTCATAAAATTAAAAAATAAACTTTGGGAACCTTGGCCAAGCCTAGGTAACCAATTTTGACCGAAAAATGATTTTTGCACTTTTTTATATTTTCTAGAAAAAAAATATTTAAAATTTCATAAAAAAATGGCATTTGAGGCCAAAAATATGTAAAAATAGTTAGCATTGTTTTAATTCTCTCTTCATTTTGGCCGAAGAAAATCAGCAAAAATTAATTTGAAATTGGGAATTACTTTGTAAATCTCATTTTTCAGATTAATTAAAAAAATAAAAATAATAAAAAATTCATTGTGGCTCTGTAATTTTTTATTTTTGCGTTTCTAGAGTCATGACATTGTCCTCTAATAGTCCAAATTTTTCAATGGCCCGATAGTATATTTTTCTTTGTTGCGTCCGGTTTTTCGAATTTAATTTTTCATTTTGACGAGACTTAGCTAAATGCGCATTTTCAGTCTTTGTTGAAAGCCATCGACCTTTCTATGGTGGAGGTGATGCATATACGTCACAAGTTTAATGTCAATACACGCTTGGTTAAGGGTCTTATCCTCGATCATGGTTTGAGACATCCCAACGTAAACAGACGAGCAGCGGGCTGTTATATTTTGACATGCAATGTGTCATTTAAGGATAAAAGGAATATGAGGGAACAATGAGTGGGAGGCTGCAGATAACTCAATTTCCTTATGAGCACTTGACGGCCACAACTGGAGATTTCGCCATCAAGCTAGGGGGAAGGAGAATTTAGCTCAATGTTTCTAAAAACTTTACCCAGCGGCATTGGGATTACAGTGAAGCGCCTTGATAGTCTTAGTCAAATAAGGAAGTCATTCTTGGTTGAGGTTGGAACCATTGGCACTATCCATCATGGACGACACTAAATTGTCAACGCCAAGATTGGGTGGGATCTTTGATAAAGACCGACGGATGATCCAAATCTGTTCAGCAATAGAGACTAGCAGCTGGCTTTTGAGTTCATGAGTTAGACAACCTTTCCTTACGCTGGAAGTCAAAAGAAAAAGTGCTCCTCAATCATCCAAAAAGGTATGCTATAGAATCTACCCAGTAAGGCCATTATTTGAACATGAAATGGGCCATACGAAAAGAAAACAGGGGAATTATGAGTGGGAGGTTGAGCAGCAAAGGCTCGCATTTGAGAGGTACAATGAAGTCCTGGGAATTGGTCCTACGGTAGTTGATGGGCAACATTTGCGGTGGCCAACAGCAAAGGCTGCAGACTCAAGTGCGGGGTGAGTCAAAAAGGAGGGAAACTCCATTATGAGGAGACACGACTAAGAAAAGCAAAAAGAAGGGAAATCAAGAGATGACAAAAAACTTCCCATGTACTATCTCAATGGTGGAGAGGCCATGGATGAGGAGGGCGGAGCTTGGACTGAACCCTAAAAAAAAGAACCTCGCCATCGTCTCCCTCAAAAAAAAGAAAACCCTCCGATTCTTCTTCTTCTCCGAATCGCCATGCCAAAAAACGGTGGCGAAGTTATCGAAACCCAACGGGCAAGACATCGAACTCTTGACGTCGAAAGTAGCCATTGTACTGGCGGGTTTGTTCACTTGTGGGTACAAGAGCATGAGGCCGCCTCCTCCTAAAATCTGTGGGTCCTTGAGTAACTATCCGGTGATAATGCCCAGGATCAAGCTTAGCGACGGCATGCACTTGATCTACAGAGAGAAAGCGGTGTGGCCAAGGAGAGGGCCAAGTACAAGGTGGTCCTGGTTCATGAGTCCGGCAGCTCCAAAGACTTTTACGTGCTGCTGTCTTAATGTTCAAGATGGAGACATTGAGCTTGGAATCAGTGGATGAAATGATGGTCGAGATTATGGGGATGTCGGCCAGACTAAGAAAAGAGGACTTTAGGGGATCCTTGCAAGAGGTTCGGGCAGTCTGGTTCCAACATGAACCTCATTGGTGTCGTTTCGTCGCAGGTTGAGATTGGAGAGAGATCGAGGAAGCCCCGTTGATCGTAACATGAGAGGAAGAACTTGTTCGTCGTTGCGGCAATAGCCGTGTTCTAAATTCCATTTGTTCTTTCCTCTTACCTGCATATCATAGAGGAGGCGAGCACGTTGAAAACTCCGGGGAAGGTATTCCTGAGACGCATTCTTTCCTAAGCGTGTGACGACACATGCAAGAACAGAGGAAGTACGAGCTCATAGGCTTGGAATTAGGGGTTCTATAGTCTTCTGTGCCACATCCACTCATATTCGCCCTGTTGGTTGACATGGACCCTATGCTTGTTATTTCTTTCATTCACTTGCCTAGGGAGGCGGACATAAGCGCTTTGGTCTTAAGACTTGGTGGTTATGAAGTGAGCATAGAGCATGGCGTAGGCTACCTGGATACGTCGCAATTTTCGTGCATCTTCACGGTCATGCATGGTCCCCGTCTGGTCCTCGGCTTATGGTGGTTTTCCCACTATCATTTCCCTCTAGCTCTCCGCGCGAGCTGAAGGTGAAGCTGTTCCAGAGAAAGGACTATGCAATTTGACCGATCCCATGGCGTGACACCAACCAACCCATTAAGGCGAGAACCATTCCGCGTCTTCTTCTCTCTTAGGTCCCCTCTCTCCAAACCACATCCCCCATGCTCGAAACCTGTCCAGACGTTTGCTCTCCCTCCTCTTTGCTGAAACATTAATCGGGCGAGCTCGGTGTCGCGACCGGCAGCTCCAGATTCCGGCGGCCTAGCCCACGAAGAATGCTGAGCTGTTTCCAATGCCGGCTCACGTAGTTGGATACTGGTCAAAGCTTGGGGCTGGCAAGTGGGCTTAAGGGGTCGTCCAGAAGAAAAGAGAAAAATGCAACAACCCAAGTTCCAGCGAGGACCACCTCCCATATGGACATCTCTCTGGAGATTAATCACCCAACTCCGCTGGTCGAGATCATGATCTCCTTCTAGAGGAACTCTCTAAAATGCATGGTGCAAGAGGGCAACTTAGACTCGGTCGACATCTTCTCTCAGCAACAATTGAATTTTTCGAAGGTGTCGCATTCATAAATAACTTCCTAAAGAAGTTCTTCATGCACGTGTATGAAAAAGGAGACGCGGCCATGAAGAACACTCGGAAAGAAAATGAGGAGCAAGTCGTCTTGGGCTGGTGACGGTGGTTTCACTAACTCTGATCCCGAGGATAGGAGGCGAGATAGATCGTCCTAAACACCCGCGAGAAACCCAGTAACATAAAGCTCTGTGTTAGCCGTGTCTTCATCATTGACGTTGGTTACGAACTTGATGCCGTAAGCGGATACGAAGAAGAAGAGCAGTCGGCGCCAGGAGAAGGGAAGGCTTTCTTGTTTCCATCAATGGCGAATGTGAAAGGAGGGACAGGGTCATCGTGGGTGGGCTTTGGTGCTGCCGTTCGAGCCTAGATAGCTGCCGGCCACACCTACAACTTTCATCTGTACTCCCACTCTCTCAAATCAGTCCTCGAGTTCAACCAACATCAGCTCACCATACTCGGCATCGCCAACGATATTAGCGAGAACGTCGGTCTCCTCCCCGGCTACATCTGCAACAAACTCCCTCCTTGGGCCATCCCCTTGATCGTCTGTCTCACATGCCTCTCTGAGTTGGTGCTCTTGAATACCAATGCAAACATAATGCCCCAGTGCCGGCACCTTGGTGTGCTGATTTGGAAAGAAAAAAAAAAGAAGATATGGGCCAGTGGACTGGACTAAAATTTGCTGACCTTTCGAGTGACGCAGCCATCGTCTATTGCGGTTTTCATCGGCCGCAGGGGGTTAAGTTCTCGTTTTCCAAGCAACGGTCTCCATCTTCCTCGCTGGGATGAATACACTTTCCCAGCTTAAGCTCACCCTCTAGCTCTTGGAGATGACGCAGCAGCGGCCCGTGGTTAGAGGCTACTCGAGTAAGTCATTAGACTTTCATTGGCATTTGGTGTGTTCCCAGACTTAGAAAACTGAACGGAAAATGGGCAAGGAAATTGAGGTTTGGGGAAGTTGATCTTACGAGTTTGGTTCTCGATGAACCATTCTTTAAACTTGGTGAAGCTCTTTGGGAAAACATTGTAGGAAGAAGAAGAACCAAGCGAAAGTAAAAGTCGAAAGAAAACAAAAATAATAAAAGTAATACACGAGCATGTGGAATGGGTCAGGTCCGTCTTGTATTTGGGTTTTAGCAATTTTAGGCTTGTCTTTGCTGATAAGGGAAAGAATGGGTTTAGTTGGTTTAGGCCTGCAAGGAAATTTGGGCTTTAGTTCTCGACCTCTGGCTCACTTTTGTTTCGGGCCCAATTGTGCGAGAATATAAAATGGGCTTTGGCCATTAGAGTTATATATATATATATATATATATATATATATACACACACACACACATACCCATATATATAAATTATTAAAAGTAAATGAAATAATAATAATAATAATAAAATTCAAAATTAAAAAAAATTCAGAAAAATCCCAGAAATTAGGAAACGGGTCATTTCGACAAAACAATCCTATTTTCGGCAAATTTTCCATCCCGATCTTTCCAAAATAACGATTTTGCCCCTTATGAGTAAATCGTCTCCAAAAATTCTAAAACAATTCCGAAAATTTCTCAAAAATTGTGGGAAATAAGGAATGACCACATTCAACTCGTTTGACCTATTTTCACTTCCCGAGCCTTGAGAAATGACCATTTTGCCCTTCTGGTCAATTTGACCCAAACTCTTCCCTATCATCCTAAATGAGTTTTCATGAAATTGGTACCGAAAGGGCGTTAGAATAATCTAACGTAACTAAGTCCCCGAACTCATAATCTCTGGTTCGCAGAAATAAATCAGTCCTCTTGCTAATTTATTTAGATTTCTAATCGACCTACCAAGAATAATTAGTGGCGACTCCAAATTCTAAAATTATTCGAACCAAAATCCAAAGTCGCGATTCAGTAGGGATTAGGAGGGTCCATGTTAGGTTAGCTAATCTAATCAACCTAATAATCCGTTAACCCATTTCATCCAATAAATCATATTTTTTAGGGTCGCGACACTCGCCCCAACAGAACTTGATCCTGTTATGAATTGATTTAACTCACCTTTTAAACGGGCATTTTCAACCCTTAGATACTACCTTTCGTCGAAGGTGAGGAGGATATTGCAGTTGGGGCATATAGCGAAGTCAAAAGCTTCTTTATACATCTTGTTCTCCGCTCAGAGCTTTTCATTTTCAGCTCTTAAAAATTCGACCTCATTGCACTCATATCGAGTCTTCATTCGGATTCACCTATTTTAAAACCAAAACTTGACTTGCGAAAGTTCTAGTCCTAGCTTTTGGCTCAGTTCCATTCTCTGTTTGCCGTATGGCATAGGACACATTCTGAAAAAATCCTCAAATCTTTGTATTTGCTCCTTAGTATAGCGACGGTAACGCTTCCTTTGACCTTTAATGTTGTTGCCGTCTGGCATAGGGCACATTCTGAAGAAATCCTCAAATCTTCATTTTATTTCAAACATGGCCTCGAATTCTTCTCTCCCATATTCAGTAGGTAACGATAGCTCTCAAGTGTATTAGGTTGAGACATCTTTGATTTGGTTTAGAAGACTGTATTGCTTCTTTCGAGAGTTCGGTCTTTCTCACATTTCCTTTTTTATCGTATCTCTCACTCGGCTCGTCTTCTTCCATCTTTCATGGTAAAGGGCCCCCTATCGTTATCTCCACCGTCGATTTGCTGGCGAGTTCTCCAATAAAGACGAGTCGTATCTCTTTTTCTGCTGAAAATTTCTTTGTCTCCCACTCAGCTCGTCTTTTCATTCTTTCTTTTTCAAAGTGGTGGCATCCCGTCCAACTTTTCCACAGAGACATCGGATTTTCTTGGCTCGAGATCGCCGCCTAACTGGAATTCGAGCCAGCGAGGGTGTTGCCGACAGAGAATGGCAAATAGGAAAATCTGGCCAATAAAGACTGCCCCTGTGAAGTCAATATTTAACTTGAAACAGATTATCACCTTCGCATTCCAATCATCTGCTTCACGTTTCTCCTCTCATCTTTCATATTCTTCTTGTCGGCCTTAATTTTCTCCTATCTCTTTAACGATAATGGCCAGTCTTCCCATGTAGATCTTCTCGGCTGAAGTTATGTTCAGATGGGAGAGACTTTATCATCTTCTTGGTCGAGGCTATATTTACGTAGCCCATCATCCGAGTGTTGAAGCTGAAATTCTTGATTTATTCAGAGAGATAAATGCTTCTTCGGTCAAAGGCACCAACTTGGAGACAAAATACAGGGCGTTCCTACATGTCTTCATCAATTTTCTGGAGGCTTGTCAAAACACTCAGGAGACGGTCACCTTAGCCCGTGCCATGAAGGCCCGCTACCAGGATCGATCTGAATGCTTGAAGTTTGCAGAACGCTTGGTTGCTCGATACAAGTAGGCAGTCAGGTCTGTCGATGAGCGGGTCTCGCTGTTGGTTTGCGAGAAAGAGAAGCTGGTGGAGCGCCTAACTTTGAATCAGGCTTACTTTGAGCATGACCCGGGCGATATCATGATGAAATTTAGATGTGAGTGGCTGGAAGAGAAGCTTGATAATCTAACGGCGGATATAGTTTTTGAGAGAAACCAGATCGATAATTTGAAATTCGCCGTTGAACATCATGAGGCTAATGCAGCCAGGCACAAGGAGAAATGTACCCGCCTGTTCTTCAAGCTTGTAGATCTCGAATCCTATATCGTTCAGTGTAGGCAGAGCATCAACTTCATAGAGAGTCAGTTAAACTCTTTCGTGATACTTATTAGGGGTCAATTTGGCTTTACTTTTCTACTTCATTGACTATTGTAAAGCTTGTTGATGAATGGAATGAAGGAAACGTTTTGCACGTTTATGCTTTAATTTTCTTGCCATCTCCTCTCCCGTATAGGATGATAGAGCAACCTAAGGTGCTGAAGATGTTGAGGCTTAACGTTCTTCATGATGCTCTCGCTGGTTGCGGTAGATAATGATATCGAGAACGCTAAAGAAGCATTCGACGAGGACCCCCCACTAGCCGCCTAGAGACCCACGTCCAATCACGCAAATTAGTAAAGCTATAGCCACTCGATCAGTGCGCCAATAAATCAAGCCACCTGTTGTGTGCCCCACTTCAACCATTTTTTGTTTCTTTCGACTCCCACTTGCTCGTATCGGTAGGAATGGCTATGGGCCATGTCCATTTATAAAACACCAGTCCTCCAAAGACCTTCACATGATTCAAATCCGAGGAAGTATTAAGACAGGCCTTTGGTTGATTTAATCAGAAAGGTTGCAAAGTCCGGTTAAGATACTTACTTCATGGGTTCTGATAATCTACGCCTTTTCATAAAAAATACAAGGATCTCTCTAATACATTAAAAATGCCCCCATGTCTAATCCAAATGCATTCACTGCCACATCAAAATACATAGCTTGTACGTGCTAACCAATGGACACATTCTGACTCTAGAGGATGGATTTCTTTGCTTGCCTCCAGGATTAAGGGATCGGCAATTTCCCGTCCTTTCATATTCTTCAAGATCATTTTGGCGTATTGTTGAACCCAATTTTACTCCCGCTTGAGGTACTTATAATTCACTGTAAAAGTAGAGGAAATAATGAGTATGTGATCTAAGAGAGGTCGGTCCATGACTCCTATATTAGTCCAATTTTGTTTTTTCATTTTAAAGAAATTAGACAAAAAAATTTTAGGAGGACATGGGTGAATTTCTCAAAAAGGATCTTCTTACAGATTTTATAATTTGAATAAACATATAACAAAATCCTTTATCATTTAGCAAACTTCTCGAAGGAATTTTCTTCTTTTATTAGAATGAATTTTCAGGGGTAAATTTGTCAAGAAAATCTTATTTCTATTGAAGCAAGAAAGATGTGACAAAATCCTTTATTATTCAATAAAATTCTCCAGAGAGAATTTTCGCATTCATTTTTTTCAAAAATGGGACACCAATTTAATTTTTATTTTCCTTTAAAAAAATGATCACAATGTTAAGTTCAAAATTTGACTGAAACCTAGCATGGACCAACCGAAAATACATGCAAGATAGAGTCAGAGAACTTACTTCACCTTGAAAAAATGCAAATCACATAGACATGCACATGAATCGTGAGTTTAAATCTTAGTCTAACTATCCTAAAAGCTCACAAATTGAAGCAAAAGACTTACGGTAAGGCGACATTCTCGCGCACATAATCAAGATTTGTCGTGATCCAACGACGTAACCAGGATTAGCCGGGCCTTTCCACTTCGGCTATTTGAGTCAAAAATTATAACCCCCGCTTCAGTAATCTTACCAAGCTCGAGGCCTAACTTTAAAAACTCATTTTTGAAAAGAGGTTCGGGGTTGAATTTGGACGAACTTTCAACGTGATCTCACGGCGAACACTAGAACCAAATCACAATACCATCCTAAAACTAGTGGCCCAGGTCCAGCCACGGGATGTGTGTGATGTAGTGCTAAAACAATTAATCATGAACAACAATTAAATGCAAACACCGCTTCAAAAATGTACAAAATTAAACCACAATTTTCACACACCAAGCCCGCAAAATAAGGGGTTAGTCACAAACACTACACCACTTATAACTCTCATCTGCAAAAAAATTTAACACCTAAAGAGTGAGTTCTAAGTAATTGCCAAATCAAATGAATTTTCATGAAATGTTTCAAACCTAAATCCACTAGGTTCTTAAGTCTTTTCCGAAAATTAAGAACAAACTCTCCAACGGAGTCGCCTAACTTCGCGATTCTAAAAATTTTTCTCTCCAAAAAATCGTCCCTCCTATGCTCACTTCTTTCTCATTTTATAACCTACTCATCTATCTCACATTCTAATTTTTCAACTAACTCTACTTCCCATTCTAATTTCTCTACTAATTCTTCTTCATTTTCATCTTTCCTTCTCCATCCCTATCTCACATTCTAATCTCTCCACTAACTCTCATTCATCTTCATCTTTCCTTCTCCATATTTATCTCCCTTTCTAATTTCTCCACTAACTCGTCTTCATCTCCATCTTCCCTTCTCTATTCTTATCTTATTTTCTCCATCCATTCTTCTCCATCTTCTTTTCTCCATCTCCTCTTCTCCATCTTCCTTTCTCTATTCTAATTTCTCAACTAACTCTTCTTTTTCTTATTTGTAAAATAATCCCTCAAGAGTTAGGTATTTGCACTCTAGTCCCTGAGATTTTAAGTATTTGCAATTCAGTCCCTGAAAAAATATTTCTTTAAATCCAAATCTCCTCACAATTTTTGACACACCTCCCCTATACTTAGTCGAAATTCACTGCATGTCAAATTTAACTTCATTTCTTACTGCTGAAAATTATACAATGGATTTTTTAAATTTACGATGGGTAACATGAAAGGGGATTTAGAAAAAATATTGACTATTTTTATGCATTTTTATGGCCTCAAATGCTATTATTTATTAAATATTTTCCTAATTTCTAAAAAATATAAAAAAAATGAAAAATCATTTTTTATTCAAAATTGGTTCTCTAGGCTTGGTCAAGGTCTCCAATGTTGATTTTTTTAATTTTATGAATTTTCTATTAATTTTCGAAAATAAAATACCGAAAAATACTAAAAATATGAAAAAAAAATATTTGGTCAAAATTGGTTCTCTAGGCTTAGCCAAGGTTGGCAAAGTTGATTTTTTAATTTTATAAATTTTTATGAATTTTTTTATTAATTTTAAAAGAGAAAAGATTATTAAAAATCAGGTGTCAACATTGGGTCCCCGCCGTCAAGCGAGATAACATCCCTATCGAGCTCAATCTTTGTTATGGAGGTTGTAGTTGGACCATATAATGCATTGAAACACAACAACTTGGACCATAAGGCTCTGAGTGAAGTCTCCATATATGGCCTTCAATAGAGGTATGCCCATGACTAGAGTGTTGGGCAAAGTGACAACTAAAAACAGGATTATGAGCCACTCCAAGCTACTGCCAAAGAAGGCGGTCCAGGCAAAGTAGAAGGAGAGGATGGGAAAAAGAAGATGGAGAAGAATTGATGGCAAAGTGACAACTGAAAACAGGATTATGAGCCACTCCAAGCTACTGCCAACGAGGACCTTTGAAAGAGTGTATGTGGCGATAAACCGAGTATCCATCTTGTAAGGGTTGTTCTGGGATATAAAGTAGAAGGAGAGGATGGGGATGGTGAAGACTGCGATGAGGCGGTTGATGCCGGAGCACTGCACAGGGGTGAAGATCTTCCACCACTTGACCGATGCGTAGGCGACCAGCATCGTGAAGTAGAGAGGGGCCATGGCAAACATCACCTTGTATAGGTCGTTGCACGACCCTAAAAATTTTTGATCGGTGGAAAATTCCCAGGTTAACGGATTATTAGGTTAATTAAATTGACTAACTTAATACGGACCCTCACAAGCCTTATCGAATCACAACTTTAGTTTTTGTTCGAATGATTTTAGAATTTGGAGTCGCCACTAATCATTTTTGGTTGGTCGATTAGAAACTTAAGTAAATTTGTGGGAGAACTAAATTACTTCTACGAAACAGAGATTATGAGCTCGGGGATTTGGTTACACCATTTAATTAAAACTAATACCCTTTCGGTACCTTAATTCCATGAATATCTTAATTTTGGCAACTCAGGCGTGGTTTACTCCTAAAGCGTTAGTGGGGTGATCCCTTTTTTTATATTTTTATTTTTTAAATGGAATGCATGTGAATGACATTTTATTGGTATTTTCAAAGCATTAAAAATTTCCTAAAGCCGAAAGAGGGAGTAAGATAACGACTTCTGTGCAGTATTACGACCCCTAGCAAGTGGCTCGGCCTACTCATTTTGGGGTCTGATAATTCAGAAATTAAATTGTAGAAAATGAATTTAGGAAATAAGGGACTTCCAACAGGGAGGCTTTGCCTTAGCTTGGCCTATCCTTTTTGGGATTTAATGATGCAAAAATTAAATTGCAGAAATTAAAGGCGATAAATAAAGAACCTCCAACAAGGGATTCGATCTTGGCTTGGCCTATCCAATTTAAGGTTTGATGGTGTGAAAATTAAATTGTAAAAATAAAATGCGGTAAATAAAGGACCTCCAACGAGGGACTCGACCTTGGCTCGGCCTAACCATCCTGGGGTTTCACGGTGCGAAAATTAAATTGCAAAAATTAAATGCGGTAAATAAAGGATCTCCAATGAGGGACTCAACCTTGGCTCGGCCTACCCATTATGGGGTCTGACAATGTGAAAATTGAATTGCAGAAATTAAATGCGGTAAATAAAGGACCTCCAACGATGGACATGGCTTTGGCTCGGCCTTCCCATTCTGGAGTTTAATGGTGCGAAAATTAAATTGCAGAAATTAAAGGCAGCATATAAAACACCTCCAATGGGTGGGCTTGCCCTTCCCATTCCGAGGTTTCATGGCGCAAAAATTAAAGATATGACAAATTAATTTGACAATTCGAATCAAGGTTCGCAGACATATCAACTAAGAAATTTGTGCCCGTTTAAGAGCTCGTCTGGGTCGATTTTGCAACTCCGTGGGATTTGCCATTGATGTGGAGCTATCCTTTGCCTGACATAAAATATATAGGAAGGTGAGTGTAGAAATCTGTGCTAATTTGCATCTGAAACCAGAAAAATAAAAATAAAAATAAAAATAAAGAAGAGGTACTTAGCTTCAATTTATTGCTAGGTATTTCTGGAGTTGATCATCAATCGTGAATAACCGTGAATGAAGAGTTTGTGGAGAGTTTTCATCCGCCAACGCATAGGTGTCGCCTTTTCGGGATGTTCGTCTCATCGAGAAGAAAACCTTCAGATCCCTTAGCCTCGAAGCTGTTGTGCGATACATTTTCACTATTCTACATCACTTGAAAGAGATATTAAAAATCTCATCAGTTCTCCATACATATTTGGCCTAGAATCAAAGGTTTCCAGGGATCCATATAACTCAGTAGCTGCAGTCCTCATCTCAGAGTGTATATTTTTCAAGTGGAATTAAGCAGCCACAGCGTCAGTAGTGTTCTGGAACCATATGATGGGTTGGTCCCATTTAATCCAGTTGCTACAAAACACATTTGTATGGCAAGCTTCTGAAAATCATCAATCCTCATATTCAGCTGCCTTTTATACTTCTGGACGCAACCATTTTGTCTCCAAAGATGTTTGACTTCTTTTAAAGTGAAGGAGACGTTTGAATAAGAGACGTAATCTCCGTAAGGAAATTTATCCCAATATGCCTCGTTTGCCCAATAATTAGTGATCGTTCAACATTATGCTCAATGCTGTAGCTATCAACACCTTATACATTTCATTAACAAAGCTCGCCTCTGATTCTTTTCCCATCACAAAACCATGTCTACAAAATAGATCTGGAGGGAGATTCCTGACTCTGACAGCACCACATCTAGAGGAGTGAGCTTGTAATAATCTCCTGACTTTGGGACTTCCCTTCACAAAACCTCCCCTGAAAGTCTCCCCATTTCATCCACCATCGCCCACGTCCTCGCTTTCTCCTCCTTTCCTCTCTCGCCATCAATCTCCATGCTGACCGGGCCGGTCTCGTTGCTGGTGTTGGAACTGAGCTTCGCCGACACGTCCTTATTCGAAGAAGGGTCGACTGACCTCACGCTAAGCAACAACAGGCCGAGACCCGTGTAGATTGAACACACCAGAAGGAAGCATCGGATGGATACCCGTCTTCTCTTGGATTCCCCGTGCCTCATTGTCAAGATACTTTGTGATCCAATGCTTGGGCACCGAGTGAAGCTTACGACATCGGATCTGGAGCTGAAAAGCCAGCGCGTGATCCGTGTAGGTCGCTAGCACGACAAGCTCTGGAGTGGCCGTCTAGAAATGAGCGTTGTTGAGCAAGGCGCCCGTCGATGTTCTATTGTGTCTCCAGACGAGCTATAGCTCTGTGATACTCCTGAACCGTCGACACGAGAGGTCAAAGTGCACTGTTTTAGGGTGGGGTAGACTCTTTGTCAGGGAGGACATTTGCAGGTCTCTAGAGACTCTCCCCTCCCTCCTTCTCTCGCCCATCCTCTTCTCATCTTCGGCCTCATTGCTCTGGCATTCTTCCCACACGTGCCCTCACCTCCAGTCCAAGTCTTCCTCTCCGCCCAGCCCTGTCTAGTCTCCCTGATTGAGGTTATCCGATAGTCCTCCTTTTCCAATTTAGCTGCTGGCTCCTTTTCTTCTTGCACCCAATTCAAAGCCCCTTCTTTGACCGAGCCCCCTTTTTTTAGTGTGCTCCATCATTCTTCCACTAACCCTTTTTACTTGTGTCTTTTCATTTTTTTTTTGTTGAGAGAATCCGTGGAGAAGAGAGAATCTGATGTCCTATATTGAATTCCCTCCTTATTTCGGTCGCCCACCAGCAATTGCCCTCATCTTTCCCATATTTTTAGATTTCAATAGCTCTTTCATTGGATCCCATAGATTACCCAATGACCCATTGCCCCCCCCCCCCTTTTTTTTTCTTTTTCCTTCATGGTGGTGTTTCGGAGGTGATGATGATGAAAACGCCGAAAGCAACATGCCCTTTCATGGGTAAATGCAGGCAGCTCTCTTCTTCTCATGAGCTGTCGACGCTCATGCTTCTCTTTAGTTTTGCTCCTTCATAAACGTTAGCTGCCAAGGTATCAGAGAGACTCACCAAAGAGTAATACAGTAAGTAGTTACCTCTATCTATACTGGTGACTGCAAACAGAAGTTTCTTCACTTTAGGAGAATCAATTACCCCCAATGACATTAAGACCAGCGTGACAACCTTCAATTCTCTGGTTGACTTTACAGGATAAGAGCCGACCACAATGCTTTCCACTACCAGTGGTGCTCTCCAATGTAAAGGGAACAAATTCTTTAGGTAGTGAATAATGTTTGTGCAAATATTCATTATTCTGAAAGTCCATCCCATTGTCAGAATATAAAACATTGTTCAAACCTCAATCGAGCAACCTTCCCACGTCTTTTGAGGCTATACAATCATCCACAAGCTTCTTCAGAATGCTTTCATATCCATTTATAGATCTCATCCTTAGTTGTTCCTCTCATATGATTCGTTCTAGGAGGAAATGTAGAAGATTTAGACTGCATTCTCATTTTCTCAAGCAAAGAGCCATCATATATCGATGTATAAACTTGAGAATTCAAATGATCGCGCAATGCGGCATCCGATGAACCCATTTCGTTAGCTTCCAAATCTTCTCATCCTTTGATTGATGTCTATCTGATCCATCCATCCTCCTATCTTTACTGTCCAAATATTTGTCATCCGCTAGCATTCAGATATCTTGTTCCATGAAACTTCCTTTCTCATCCTTTAGAGGAAACTCGATTTTCCCCCTAATGGTTTAACAAAACTTCGAATAGCATAGTGTCACGACCCTAAAAATTTTTTGATCGATGGAAAATTTTCAGGTTAACGGATTATCAGCTTAATTAAATTAACTAACCTAAAACGGACCCTCCCAAGCCTTATCGAATCGCAACTTTGGTTTTTGTTCGAATGATTTTAGAATTTGGAGTTGCTACTAATTATTTTTGATAGGTTGATTAGAAACCTAAGTAAATTAGCGAGAGAACTAAATTACTTCTATGAACCAGAGATTATGAGTTCGGGGACTTGGTTACACTAGTTAATTAAAACTAATGCCCTTTTGGTACCTTAATTCCATGATATCCTAATTTCGGCAACTCAGACTTAGTTTACTCCTAATGCTCTAGCGAAGTGTTCTCGTTTTGTATTTTCACTATTTAGATAGAATGCATGTGAGTGATATTTTTTTGGTATTTTCAAAGTATTGAAAATTCCCTGAAGCCGAAAGAGGGAGTAAACTAACTACTTCTATGCAACGTTGCGACCTCCAGCAGGTGACTCGGCCTACTTATTCTGGGATCTGAAAATTCAAAAATTAAATTGCAGAAAGTAAATGCAGTAAATAAAGGACCTCCAATGAGGGGCTTGGCCTTAGCTTGGTCTACCCATTATGTGGTTTGATGGTGTAGAAAATTAAATTGCAGTAAATAAAGAACCTCCAACGAGGGGTTCGGCCTTAGCTTGGCCTACCCATTCTGGGATTTGATGGTACGGAAATTAATTGCAGTAAGTAAAGAACCTCCAACAAGGGACTCGGCCTTGGCTTAGCTTATCCATTCTAGGGTTTGATGGTACAGAAATTAAATTGCAAAAAATTAAATTGCAAGAAATCAAATTACAGTAAATAAAGAACCTCCAACGAGGGGCTCGGCCTTAGCTTGGCCTACCCATTCTGGGGTTTGATTGTAAATAAATTAAATTGCAAGAAATTAAATTGCAATAAATAAAGAACCTCCAACGAGGGGCTCGGCCTACCCATTCTGGGGTTTGATAGTACAGAAATTAAATTGTAGGAAATTAAATTGCAGTAAATAAAGAACCTCCAACGGGTGTTTAACCTTTCTATTCTAGAGTTTGTCGGTGCAGAAATTAAATGCAAGAGATTTTTACACCACCAAATATGGGGCAGAATCTGCCGCAATTTGGGATTCGAATCTTTTAAGCGAAAAATGTAGAAAATTGCAATACGAGTACGACATGTTAATATGACACGGTATAATCGAAATTTAAATCAATCCATTGAGGTAACGATATTCTCGAAGACTTTAATGGTTAGGATCGTTACCTGATTTGACGAATTTGACTGTTGAATTCGGACCTCATATCACTTTGTGAATTAAGATTGTGGCTCGAACGATAGGAAGGAACCCTTGATTTGTGTTGATTGATAAAGGAATTGGTGATGATAACCCTCTAGCTTTAAACTCTCATCATCTTCAAAATTTTCTCTCTCTTTTGGTATTTTCTTTCTCTCAAATTTTTCTTCAATCTCCCAAAACCCTCTCAAACATCCTAAATTTTCTATCTTAAAAAAAATCCTCCTCCAAACTCTCTTCTTCCTCCTTTTATAGTCCACTCATTTATCTCTCATTCTAATTTCTCCAAAAATTCTATCTCTCATTCTAATTTCTCCACTAACTATTCTTTATCTTCATCTTCCCTTCTCCATATTTATTTTCTATTATACTAACTCTTCCCCATCTCCACCTTCCCTTCTCTATTCTCATCTTATTTTCTCTATATATTATTCTCCATTTTCTCTTCTCTATCTCCTCTTTTTCATCTTCCCTTCTCTATCTCCTCTTCTCCATCTTTCCTTCTCTATTCTAATTTCTCCACCAACTCTTCTTTTTGTTATTTACAAAATAATCCATTAAGTGTTAAGTATTTGCACTCTAGTCCCTGAGATTTTAGGTATTTGCAATTCAGTCCCTGAAAAAATATTTCTTTAAGTCCAAATCTCCTCACAATTTTCGACACACCTCTAAAATTTACCACATGTCAAATTTAAGCTCATTTCTTGCCATTGAAAATAATGAAAAATTTAATTAAAGCCCCATTGAAAAATTGAGCCATTCTGGGTATAATTGGGCCAAAATGAAATTTAGAATATTAGAGAACAAAGTCACAACTCCTAAAAGTGAAAAATAAAAATAAATTGACTAAAATTGAATTTTTTAGGCTCGATTCGAGATTATGCTCATAAAGGAATACACGACCCCGAATTGGATTTTTGAAATTTGTGATGGCGAACATGAAAAGGGATTTAAAAGAAAATTATCAACTATTTTTATGTATTTTTGTGGCCCCAAATGCTATTATTTATTAAATATTTTCCTAATTTCTAAAAAATATATTAAAAAAGTATAAAAAAATACAAAAAATTATGTTTTATTCAAAAATAGTTGCCTAAACTTGGCAAAGGCTTCCAAAGTTAATTTTCTCATTTTCTCATTTTTTTCTTGATTTGTTATGAATTTTTGAAAATAAAAATACCGAAAAATGCTAAAAATATGAAAACTTATTTTTGGTCAAAATTGGTTCTCTAGGCTTAGCCAAGGTCCCCAACGTTGACTTTTTTAATTTTATGAATTTTTACAGATTTTTTTATTACTTTTAAAAAGAGAAAAGATGATTAAAAATCAAGTGTCAATAGCTACCCCTTTTTAAAAGGAAGCTCGGTAGGGGTTCATTTCAAAGAAGAGATGACATCAGAATCCTAATTGACTCAACTAAAGAAAATACAAGGAGTCGTGACATTTGATCTCCAATACATTTTTGTGTAAGTTGTGATTCAGGCCGGGCTTAAGGAGGCTTTTATAAAGTAAGGGAAAGATAGAGAGACAAGGGATTTACCTGAAACTTACCTATTCGTCTCGTGGTTGTCGACTGCTCTGCTGAAAAGAGAATGAAAACCTAAGGATTTGTTATAAGAAAACCTCAGGGGGATTAAATTTAGACCTATATGGTAGGTCACCCTATGGTAGATTCCTAATAAAAGGATTCTACTGATTAAAATTGGATTAAAATTTGACCCGTATGGTGGTTTACCCTATGGAAATGCCTGTAAGAATGACTTGTGTGTTGTAGAAAGGATTTGGTGCCTGTAAGAAGGACTTTTGTGTGCCTGCAGAAAGGATTTTAGGTGCCTGTAGAAAGAACTTTTATGTACCTGTAGAAAGAACTTTGGGTGCCTGTAGAAAGGACTTTGGTGCTTGTAAGAAGGACTTTTGTGTCACGAAGGGTGCCATTCTAGGATCTGGAGAGACCAGAAATCCTGCAAAAGCTCAAACCCAATTTCACTTACCTCAAAGGGTGCCGTTTTAGGATCTAGAAAGATCAAGAATCTTGCAGAAGCTCAAACCCAAATTATCTTACCTTGAAGGGTGCCATTCTGGGATCTGGAAAGACCAGAAATCCTACAGAAGCTCAAACTCGATTTATCTTACCTCGAAGGGTGCCATTCTGGGATCTGGAAAGACTAGGAATCATGCAAAAGCTCAAACTCGATTTATCTTACCTCAAAGGATGTCATTCTGAGATCTGGAAAGATCAAGAATCCTACAGAAGCTCAAACCCCATTTAACTTACCTGGAAGAGTGCCATTCTGGGATCTGGAAAGACCAGGAATCCTGTAGAAGTTCAAACCCGATTTATCTTACCTCGAAAGGTGCCATTTTGGGATTTGGAAAGATCAGGAATTCTACAGAAACTCAAATCCGATTTATCTTACCTTGAAGGGTGTCATTCTGGGATTTGGAAAGACCAGGAATCCTGCAGAAGCTCAAACCCCTTTTAACTTACCTAGAAGGGTGCCATTCTGGGATCTGGGAAGACTAAGAATCCTGCAGAAGCTCAAACCCAAATTATCTTACTTTGAAGAGTGCCATTCTGGGATCTGGGAAGACCAAGAATCCTGTAGAAGCTCAAACTCAATTTCTGTTCTCCCATCACTTTAGGAATAAATCGATGAAGTAGACATCCAATTATCTTAAATTTTTCATTTTCGAGACGAATCATGTTTCATTGAAAGATGTAAATACCTGTATGTACCGCAATGGATTCAAATGCCTTGACAATCATAAGAATTCACTCTTTTGAAGAGTTCAGGTTGAAGATATACTTACCTGAAGATTTAAAAGAAACTCCTGGTGGTCTCTCGACAACTGGGCTTGTTCATTCAATAATCACCGAATGAATTTCAACACCTCAGAAGGTAACTCGAACATTAGGAACGCGTTACCTATCTGGCAATGTCAAGGCAACATGTTCAAGCATTTTCATCAATGAGTTCACTGGTTCATGTAAAACTTGTTCAACTAAGTTTGTAATGATTAGAAGCAGTCTGTGTAATAACTCATGATGCAATCGATCAACATATGGATCATGCAAAACTATTTTGTCAAGTTTGCATTACCAATTCTGTTCAAGGAGGTTATCATAGTATGAACACCTCGAATGTGATCTGAATGAGGGGCTTTAGTCCGAAAGAGCTTTCTCTCATTCTCGAGAAAAGCCATTTATCCTGATTGGAGGATTGAAAAGGAATCACGCAATCTTACCATTATCGCATTCAGCAAGGGTCTGAGTAATCTTGTAATCGGTACGATCGAGCCAATTTAGAGGTCTTGATTAGGACCATAATGTAGGTTGAGTCAAAGGCTTACCAAATGGGACTCTTTTAAGTTAAAGCCATTGAAAAAAAAAGGTTTCATCATCTGCTGCGGGTCTACAAGTCAAGGACCCTGCAAAAAATGAGAGAGAAATAATATTGCTCGTGCCTTTTCAAGCGATGCTTAAAATCTTTCAACTCTACGTTAATTTAAGCGCCTTAATCAGAAAAGAATTTCATGGGTTGTAACGTAGGTTGGGATTGGGGACCAAGGAAGTGAAAGGCTTATTTTGGCCCAGCAAAATATATGATGTGGATCTGAAGTCGGTAATCATCGTATTTTTATCACCAGTTTCAGCCCTCAGAATAGCCTTCAAACAATACCACCGTTGTATGAGAATAGCGTCAACTTCTGCTAATACTATCGTCGTTCCCGAACGGTGTAGACCTCAACTGTATATTTTACAATCTGACTCCTTTGAAGAGTTTTCTTTCACAACCAGATCTCATTGGGGATTTACATTGATTTGAATAGGCATTGGCCTTGCTTTTGACTGACGCTTTCCTTTTTTCTTTTTTCTTCTTCTTCTTCTTTCTTTTCTTTTTCTTTTTTTTATAGAAAAAGGAATTTCCAAAGATGGTGCCATTATACACATACATATAAAAAATCACCCTTGAATAAATGACTCAGGAACTCTTTGTAGACCCATTTTTTCTGAAATCTTCTGCTTTGAGGTGTTGCCATCTTCATCATAGAATAAGTAATGATCACCAACGGGATTTTAAGAAACAAATATATAAGCTCAATTGGGCGATGCAAAGGATATGAGTGTATTAGATAGGGAAACGAATGCTTTTCGTCATCCTAAGGTACTTAAATTACCGTGCGAGTTCGAAAGCAAAGAATCACTCGAAAATTGATGTTAGTCTGAGCAAGAAAATTTCTAACCATTTACCTCGTGATATTGTTGGGACTACCTTCATTTGGCCCTGATGTGAGGTGGTTCTTGACAGGGGTTATGAAATGAAATCGCCGCTCAAATGAGTTATCAATGGTCACCTGTAGTGTTTAGGATAGAGAAGCGATCGCCTCCTTCCCTTCGGCTATCGTACCTATCATGAGAAAACTCATTGTCTTGGGGAATACAGAACCTACTTAACACTTGACTCACTGTGGATTGAAATGTAGGACGTGTGTGCAAATGGTTTGCCTTTCATCATCCTGTCATGTCCCATTCCACACATTCGATGCATCATGTGAAGTTTAGGTTCCAAGTCAGAATTGGTAAAATAAACATGCAGAAGAGTCATGCATAAATCATGGAATGTGCAAACACAATACGAATTTGGTAGTTTTAAAGCATCACGCATGTTTACGAAATGGGCAAGTATATCAAGAATGGGAAAATTTGGATTGCCCCTAGGCATGTAGGCGGATCACACAAATTGGCGACCTACTCCCTACGTCGGGGGGTAACTTGTCTTTGACTTTGCCCCTACATGATGAAGCACATGGGTGAAGGAGCATTTGAGTTTGTTTAATTTTGACAATCGTCATGGTTATTAGTCAAAATGCCTCACATTAGATTATCACAATTTTACCCCCTTGGGGCAGTCTTATCGACATGTTAAATGTTAGTGTAAACATTTCCTGTCAAAAGAAAAGGGGACATGTTAGCTAGTATTAGAAGTGATAAATTGGAATCATACAGGTTTACCCTTCATCTTGAATGCTTTATATAAGTCTTTTATCAGTTTTATTGAATTGAGTTTTGCTCGATTTTTGTCGGACCCTTCACCGTTAGGCCAAAATTGTGGCAAAGTACTGACTTCGGTATTATTCGTCGAGTATTCTTGTTTCTTACCGCAAAAAAGAAACATGCAAAAGATTGTATTATTTATTCACAGCATATACAATAGTCCCCGACCTTGGGGATCGAACTCGGTTCGCCTCGAACCATTGTCATTCCGCATGCCATCAGGCCCGTTAGACCGTAGGCGTCCATGAGGGCTCTCTAATTCTTGAGATAGCGTGGCCTCATTATGTTGCCTTAGGCCATTTCATGTCCCAGTTCTTTTCAAGGTAAATTACAATCCCTATTAAGAATGGAATAAGTCAATTCAAAACTCGAGACGACTATGAAAAAAATTGGAACGATACAACATCATCCATCTTCAATATTGCCCAGGTCTTTTGTTCCTATTTTCCTTTATTATTTGAGGCTATCCATCTAGTGGTAATGTCCACGAACCGATTTACCCCAAGTTCTGCTCAACCAGAGAATTTCGTTTTTGGGTACGACTGAATTCTCGGGTCGTTTTGCAAATTCCTGAAAACAGAAGGGATCTGATTTAAAACTAGAGCAATTCAAGGGTATATTGAAACGATACAAAGTTACCCTTCAAGTTACGCGGATTTTTACTTGCCATTAATTCGTTGCGTGTTTGGTGAAGTGGCGGATTCGAGCATTTAATAAGAGCAAAGAAAATTACTACTTTCTGCTTTCGAATTAAAGTTAGCCATATATAAAGATAGAAAATATCCCTCGTAGGAGAACGAAATATATTCGTTCAGGATCGGTTCTGCTTTCTCTGCAGGCTCTCCCATGATTAGCTGGCTTCATTTCGAATCAGGTATGCATCGGCCATGTTGAAGGTCCTATGATCACCAGCTTCGAAATACAGGCTCCATATGCACATTACAACCCCGGTGCTTCATCGACATTAAATTGGTTGATCATGGCGGCGATCTCGTCGTCGACGCTACTTGCTCAGTGGTGATGTATCCTCTCTTCTTCGGAAGGCATCAATGTTGACCCCATAAGCTTGGTCTTTTCGTACTTCTCCCTAACAGAGCTTGATCCTGCTATGAACTGATCTAACTCACCTTTTAAATGGGCATTTTCGATTCTTAGATATTACCTTTCGTCGAGGGTAAGGATGCTATTGCAATTGGGGCAGGTGGCGGAGTCAAAAGCATCTTTATACATCTTGTTTTCCGCTCTGAGCTTTTCATTTTTAGCTCTTAGAAACTCAGCTTCATGGCACTCATGACGAGTCTTTACTCTGGTTTGCCTATTCTGAAACCAAAACTTGATTTGCGAAAGTTCTAGTCCTAGCTTTTGGCTCAGTTCCGTTCTTTGTTTACCATCTGGCATATGGCAAATTCTGAAGAAATCCTCAAGCTTTTGTACTTGCTTTTCAGTATGACAACGATAATGCTTCTTTTGACCCTTATTGTTATTGTTCTTATTTTTACCGAGATCTTAGGCGTCGTCGGCGAAAGGACCAGCCTCCATAGTCTAAATCCCAAACATGGCCTCGAACTCTTCCTCTCCCATATTCAGCAAGTAACGATATCTCTTCAATGTGTTGGGTTGAGACATCTTCGATTTGGTTAATGATTTCTCAATGTTTGCTACCTCTTCTTGTATTTTTACTCTCTCTAAACTTTTCTGAGTGATTGTGTACGCTTTGAAACTCTCTTCAGAATATAGATGAAGATTATCAGAAGGACGTTCCCTTCTAAAATTTAAGCATGGGTTTTGAAAACTGTATTGCTTCTCCCGAGGGTTCTGTCTTTCTCGCATTTTCATCGTATCTCTCGCTCGGCTCGTCTTTCTTCATCTTTTTATGGTAGGGGGCCCCTATTGTCATCTCTACCATCGATTTTGCTGGCGAGTCCTCCGATAAAGACGAGTCCTATTTTCTTTTCTACCAAAAATTTCTTTGTCTCCCACTCGACTCGTCTTTTCCTTTCCTCCTTTTCAAAGTGGTGGCATCTCGTCAAACTTTTCCGCAGAGACGTCAGATTTGCTTGGCTCGAGATTGCAAACGAGCAGCGGATTTGAGCCAACGGAAAAAACTGACAAAATTGAGCGAATTTGAAAGAATTTGAGAAAAGAGAGAAATGAGAGAATTTGGGAGAAATTGTGAGGAAAAAATGAAAGGTGATGGGTATTTATAGTAGTTATGAATATTTAATAAATTAAAGAAAAAAATTATTTAATAAATTTAAAAAAATTTTAAACGGCTATATAGCCGTTTGGGGCCGGGCCGGTTCCCAAAATTTGTAACTTGGAACCGGCCCATGCCCCACGGGCCGGTTCCGGTTCGCAACGAACCGGCCCATTGACTGGGCCGGTTTTGGGTTTGACCCAGGCCGGTTCCAAGCCGGAACTAACTTGTGGCCACCTCTACAGTCACGTATCTGTTTCTAATAAAACGCCTTGAATTTGTGCTTATCAAGACCTGAAGCCGGATTTATCGCAGTCGCTAACTCCAATAGTATGATGGCCACAACAAATGCCACTTGCTTCGTGGACAAAATTTTCATTTTTCTGTGGGGGTACCTGCAATCACAAGTTAAGGTTTTTGAAACAACCATTTTTATAAGAGTAGAGCGATGAAAGTTTAACGTCTGTATTTATTGAGGGGTAATTAGATTTTCTTTTAACCGTCCTACCCAATATCAGTTTTCAATCCGCACTACACAATATTCTAAAAATTGAATGCTAACGTCCTCAAGCCATCGGTTAAGTCTCATTAAATATCATGAGCATCCAATTTTTAATATTTGAATTTGTTTTTTTTTTCTTCACAATATTTTATGCATTTGTTCTATTTATGACTAACTTGATAATAAGATTATTATGTAGCAAAAACAAGAGAATCATTCGAAGCCCGCACGTAGGACACGCACTCCAATTGCAATCAACCTAACATAAAATCTGAGATCAAATGGATCAAATAGACGACCACGCGGATCAATGGACAAGACCATAAGGGACGTCGTTTTTGCACCTAAGGGACCCCGATGTTGTTTAATGCCTCATAGACTAAGAAAAAGGTGGACTCCCCAGTCAATGACTCAGAGTGTTAACGCCCTGAAGATGTGAGTTCCTGTAGTGGTTAACTATATCTTGTGCATCATCCTAGTTTTACAACCCCAATTCACCAAAATCAAACCCCAACCTCATGGAAAATATAATTGAAATGTAAACGCATTTGCATCATAGAGAAGCAAGGGCGCTTATAAAACAGAAGGTGCGCTGAAAGGCCTAATCCCACCATCTTTCCACTGCAAAACCTCTCCACTTCAGTCCTTTTCTTTCGTATCTTCCCCCCGTCTCATCTCCCGCTGTGCCTCTTGGACTCTCTCTCTCCCTCAATCCCACTCCTCTCTGACCATGAACTCCACCATGCACCATCTTTTTTTCGTCTCGGTCTTCGTCCTCGCGGTTTCCGCGACAGAGGTAGCAGTTGATGAGGAGGCCTCGCATGACCGGATCGATGAATTACCAGGCCAGCCAGAGTTGCACGTGGCCCAGTTCTCTGGCTACGTCTCCGTCAACAGGGGGGCCTCCCTCTTCTACTGGCTAGTAGAAGCTGCTGGCGACCATGAGAAGAAGCCACTCGTCCTGTGGCTTAATGGAGGACCCGGGTGCTCCTCCATTGGCTACGGCGCGATACAGGAGCTCGGTCCGTTCCGAGTCTCACCCAGCGGCGAAACTCTGGTCACCAACCCATATTCGTGGAACCGGGGTATTCAATTGAGCTGCGCTCGCAAACATGAACCGAACCTATATTCAAAATGCGCATAACATTTTTTCTCCATTGTTTTCACTCAAATTTTTGGTTTTCTCATGCAGAAGCCAACTTCTTGTTCTTGGACTCCCCTGCCGGAGTTGGTTTTTCTTTTTCAACTAACAACTTCACTCGATACGAAGACAACTCCACAGGTGTGTGCCTCTCCAAAGTTTTCTTCTTTTCCCTCTCGGAAGTTTTGCGAGTCTTTAATTCACCCACGTATAAGAAACTGTATTTTTTTCTTTGTCTACTATGAGTGAAATTCTAGCCCATGAATCTTATACATTCCTGAAAAGATGGCTCAAGAGATTCCCAGCGTACAAAGGCCGGGCCTTTTACATCGCCGGAGAAAGCTATGCCGGTAAGAATCATTCAATCGTCATCTTTCTAAAGCCCCTATTGATTCGTAAACTCATGTTTTGATCTTTTAATCTAAGGTCATTACATTCCACGGTTGGCCGAGATCATTCTGAAGAAGAACTCCAGGAAAACAAAACCTGTGATCAATCTCCAAGGCATTTTGGTAAGAGTGTAGAACAGTTTCCATCCGTTAAAGCATGCTTAAGAATTAATCTAGGATAGCAGATTAATATGTCAAACAATTTTCTATCTTGTATTTTGCAGAGGGTATGTGTTTAGTGTTCGTGGGTGTATTAGTTACCACTAACCCCAATGACGGTTCTTCATAAAATGTCCTTCAGATGGGTAATCCTAACTTGGACTTGGAGATCGAATTGAAGGGCAGCGCTCTGTACTATTGGAGCCACGGTCTCATCTCGGACGACACTTACCAAGGGCAGTCGAGTACTTTGTGCAGCTCTCTGAAAACATACAGAGTGGAGGCATGTAAGCCCTACTTCATCACATATTTGCTCGAGGAAGCCGGAAATGTCGATGCATTTAATGTATTTAGGACGGAATGCAGAGAAAAGGAGGTAGTTATTCACTATTTTCTCATATCGAAACCCATCGAATGTTAAATATTCACCGTATTATATCTAGTTTTCCAACACTATGATTTTTCCTAAACAGGTGTCTAAGTATTGTCTCGATGGGATTACCTCCAAGTATATGAACAGGAAGGATGTGCAGCAAGCCTTCCATACAATCCCCACCGCATGGACACACTGCAGGTGCATCCTCTATCTTGCCTTAATTCCTTTTAATTTCCTATTAGTTTTACCTTTTGTTAACGACTTGAGTCTTATTAGACAGTTTCTTTCGCCTTGCAGTGAGGCTATACAAGAGAGCTACAGCCTTCCAGATACGGAAAAGTCCATGTTGCCCACTCTGGAGCTACTCATTCGGTTCGGCTTGCAAATTTGGATATACAGGTAACTAGTAATGTGATTGTTAATTAAAGGGAAATGGATTCGAAGTTGCGCGGACTTGCTCGGCAGAAATCGAGTTGTGAGGAATTCAGTAACGTTCGGGTGTTTCTTTAATGAGAACTCTTTTGAATCCTCAATTCCGAAAGAGGATATCTGTCTAGTTGGACAGAAACAATTGAGGCTGGGTAAATATAAGATGAAGCTTCATGCTTCAACGCGGTCCTGGCCATGGACTTTTTCTCTTCGTTTCCTTCTGTGCTGCTGCTCACTTGAAGAAGCTGGTCAAGCTTTGCTTCTAGGGAAGTTATGCCTTTTGGCTTTTCTTCTTTTTAAGATGGGGCGACCCAGCAGAAAGTCAAAAGGATAAAATAATGCTTTTTAGCAGCTTTCCATTCACCTTGAATGCCTTTTATGTTTGTGCTAGTGGAGATGCAGATTCAACAATTCCTTTCATAGCCACTCGGACTGCTATTTCCAAGCTGCATCTTAAGAGGAACGCAAAATGGTATCCTTGGGGCCATAATAGAAAGGTAACTTATTCATTGGTTCCAAGGTTTCCCACATCTTAAATGAAATCAAGGTTTACATATATTTTTTTTTTTTTCATTTTATATTGGTATGATACCAGATTAGTGGATGGTCTGAGATATACAAAGGGGTGACCTTCGTGACGATCAGAGGAGCCGGTCATGAGGTCCCAATGTACGCTCCTGCTCAAGCACTCGAGGTGTTTGAGCACTTTTTAGCGAACAAGTCGTTGCCTATATATACAGCACGATGCAAAATTTGTGGCCAATTCTAATTGTTACTAGAGAACATCATGTACTATGAGTATAATACAGTGTCTCGCATTATTTCTGCTTTCTCAATTCCTCGAATCCTCTTCATTATTGGAACACGATTAATGCTTTCTTAAGAGTATGAGTGTCGTATCTTGAATGGGACCTATACCACCTTAAGATTCAATGGGGGAAAGTATTTTCCTCTACCTGGTTTTAAGAAATTTTCTTTCGACTAATATTTCGATTGATGTGGATTAACTAGATGGACATAGCGGACAATTATATTTAAATAAAGATGGAGATGAGTTAATTATGTTTATCTATGTCACCCCCCAATCACAAGTTCGATTGGATGGATTCTACAATTGCTTGAAGGAAAACATAACCCGGTAATTAGGGCATGGATTTTTTTTTTTTGTCAGGACGAAAATTTTCATTTCATAAGAAAGATAAGTACATAACTTCAAGACAAAGATACGAATCCCGCAATGCAAAGCAAAAAAAAAAAAAAGTAAATCTGAAAAGTGAATAACCTTGATACAACTTGCAAAGACTCACTCATCTCACAAAGATAGATTGGTCGCATCAAAGCAGAAATGGTAACCAATCATTGAACCTCGCATCATTATCAGTGATGAGCACATGCCAAAAGCTACAGCTTTGCTAAAAGGCGGCGTGCGCCAAATTTTGGCGTTCCTAGCACCATCAACATATAGAAATCCAATAACACAAACAGGTGAAAAGAGTATAAAAACCACCTTCTAAATCCCAGATATATATATCTAGATGGGGATAGAAGAATACCCAAATCTAGGTCTAGCTCTAGATTGGGGAGAAAAGAAATTACAATAGCTATACCAAAAGATCACAAAACCACTTTCACATAAGTCAATTGTTAAAAATAGTAGCAAAGGAGCCTTGAAAACTTGTGAAGCACTCAACTATCTCGAGCAACCACTCAGGACTGAAGTAAGAGAGCAAATTCAGAGAGAGAGAGAGAGTTGTATAGGCAAACATGTGCACATAGATCGTGTAAAATGTGAGCCAAACCTCGGTGAATATCTCAAACATGGCGTTGTTCGCACTTATTAGTTAGTAAAATCAAATTGCACATGCAACTAATACAAAACAATATGATCAAGTCTAATTAACAATGAAAGAGCAAACAAAAGAAAGTCTGCACATGGAAACAATATACAAATGGACGACATTATTGCATGTGTCTGATATAGAACTAATCTCCAAAGTTACAAGCCTCACATTTTTTTTTTTAATTAGGAGCATCTACATACGGAACCACACTTGTGGATCGTACCAATATGCAGCGCAAAAGGCATCACAATAGTCATAACATATCTTGTCATACTTTCTGCTTTGCTTATTTTTATTCCCACATTTATTTCTTTTATAACATATATCTCGACAGTCACGTATCCGTTTCTCATAAAACGCCTTGAATTCGTGCTTACCAAGACCTGAATCCGGGTTTATCGCAGTTGCGAACTCCAACAGTATGATGATGGCCACAACAAATGCCATAATCACTTGCTTTGCAGACATAATTTTCATTTTTTGATGGGGTCACCCGCAATCACAAGCTAAGGTTTTTGAAACACCCATTTTTATAAGAGTAGAGCGATGAAAGTTTAACGTCTGTATTCATTGAGTGGTAATTAGATTTTCTTTTAACCGTCCTACATAATATCAAGTTTTCAATCAGCACCACTCAATATTCTAAAAGTTGAATGCTAACGTCCTCAAGCCATCGGTTAAGCCTCATTAAATATTATGTGCATCCAACTTTTAATATTTGAGTTTGTTTTTTTTTTCAGCATATTTTATGCATTTGTTCTATTTATGACTATCTTGCTAATAAAATTATTGTGTAGGAAAAACAAGAGAATCATTTGAAGCCCGCACGTAGGACACGCACTCCAATTTCTCATGGTGTCGGACTCAACACATGATCGGGGAACTGAGCCCTATCCTCGACCCTCGTCGACGATGAGAGCATACGATGGTTGAGGCCAATGTGATAAGGTGGAGAGGACGGGCAGGGCGGAACGATGTCGTTGATGCACCAAGGCTACGGTTGGAGTACAAATACAGGAGGAAGACAAAACGACGGAGAAGACGCCCTTCACAAAGGAAGCCAAAAGAAGAATGAAGTAAAAGATGAAAATTTCAAAAAAAAAAAAACTCCTCCTTCCTAAGCGACTTAAAAATTGTATACACAAACTATTTAATGACTCGATTGCACTTTAGTGATAAGTTTTAGGAGTTGATTGCACTTTTGTGATAATTTTAAAAATTTGATTAGATTTTTTTAAAAAATTTAAAACTATTATACTTTCGTGATAAATTTTCAAACTTTCAGTGCACTCATATTTCTTTTTGTTGGTGATCTATGCTTGAGGATTGCCCCTAGGACCAACTGGTCACGTCAGGTTAACAGGCCAACCAAACGACATCTGCATTTTTTATTCTTTTTTTTATTTTTTATTTTTTTGGGTTGGGGTTTTTTTTTTTTTTCAAAAAACGGCATGTGCTTTGAATAGCCCAATTTTTATGGTTCACTCTAGTTTCTTTAACTTAAACCAATGGTTTGTTTATAGTTGCTTTCAAGCTTTGAATTTACTCTCCGAAATTCTCTCATTGCAGCTTCTGCTTTGCGAGAGATGAGTAAAGAAATAGGGGGAAATAAAGAAAGAGAGGGTTTAATTCGACGAGTTAATGTGCAAATGTAGCAAGGAGCAAATTGACAAGAGGACAAGAACTTGGACCAACTCGCCAGCCACCATTCAACTAATGGAGGCACTTCCATAAATCAGCATTTATTAACCACGTTCCAAATTGAAATCACCCACAACTTTAGAACCTGAAATCGAGTGGGGATCACATAGACGACCAACCCCATTAATGGACGTCGTTTTTGCACCTCATGAATCCCAATGTAGCTTAATGCATTCGTAGACTAGGAAAAAGATGGACACCCCCCCTCCCCCCAAAAGTCAGTAAATCAGAGTATTAATACCCTGAAATAGTGACTTCTTATAGATAGCTTTATCTTATGCATCATTGTAATTTTACAAGGTCAATCCACCAAAATCAAAGCCCAACCTCATGGAAAATATAATTGAAATGTGAATGCATTTGCATCAAAAAGAAGAAAAGACGCTTGTAATATAGATGTCGCTATGATAGACCCAAGCACACTATCTCTTCCTCCGCTCTCTATCTCTCAGTCTCTTTGTGTCTTTTCAACTCTCGTCTCCCTTAACCCTTCTCTCCGGATTCCTCTCTAACCATGACAGTCTTTTTTTCCATTTCGGTCTCTCTCCCTCCACCTTGCCGTATCTATGCACGCTGACCCATCCTTTTCCCATCTACCTCAACACCATCTCTAACGGCCATGACCTCGACGGTTATGCCTGGGCCAAGTCCCCCGACTCCTACTAGATCTGGCGAGGCCTCTGCCGGCGAAGGCGAGCTTCACCTGAGGCCGGCGAGGTCGACTTCGCTAGCCATTACCTCTAGCAGGTCTCCAACTAGAGGAAGAAGAAGAGAGAAGAAGAAAAAAAATATAAATATAAAAATATAAATTTTAATAAAATATTATGTCATCAGACAATCGGTGCTGGCTGGCAAAATTTGGCCGAATGAACTGAATTGACAAAGGTTTAGTACTGAATCGGTAATAAAAAGAAGGTTTATGACTGAATTGGCATAATTATAGTATGTATATGACTTTTTTAGTAATTTTTTCAGAAAAATATAAACGAGCATGGATTTAGGATGGACATAATTGGTGGCAAAGTATTAGGGAAACCAAATGATTTGTCACAATTATGATGCTATAGAGTTATAGTCAAGTAAATCAAGGAACTTGACAATGCTGACTATGAAAATATGTTTTTTTTTTTGGTAAAGGACTATGAAAATATGTTAGGTTTTCTTTTTTGTTAAATACGCTGCCAGTAATGACAACAAAGGAGTATTCGGCCAACTTTAAGAGAGAGAGAGAGAGAGAGAGAGAGAGAGAGACGAAGAAGTGTGGATTCCGCTGGCCAAAGATCTACTAAAGCTCAACGTAGACTGTTCATGGCTGCATGGAACCTTAGAACCGTCGATTGCGGGCATAATCCAAGAATTGCGCGGGCTGCTGGTCGCCGGATTTGCGAAAAGCGTGCGAGCTTATCACTTGCAAGTAACCGATCTGTGCTCAGAGGGATCTACTGGTTGGTTGCGTATCACTTCTGGTATGGACAACATTCATCTCGCCCGAGCTAATTAACCAAGCTGTCCATTCGATCGCAAAGGCCCACCGTAACAAAACTCTCCCCCTCAATTCGTTGCCTCTATCCCCACGATCTCTTCGGAACATTTTATGTTCAGAAACTTACTTGCCCAGCTCTGCTAGAGCTCGTTGACCATTGAATGAAGGAAAATACTAATCGGACCATATATATATTTCGACTTGTTTTTAAATTGTTCTACAGGTAAAGATATATAGATGCTGCAAAATCTGTTAAACGGACAGGATTTATTGAGCTAAAAGGGAAGGAATAGAATGTCACTCGTTGTGAAATAAAAGTTGGGCTAAGGTATTGCTAATTGGCTTGGGGGATCAGAACTTCACAATTTGAACCAGTAAGTTGTCTTTCGACCCCCAAAAAAGAAAAAGAAAAAAACTAGTAAGTTGTCCCGTGTTATAGGTTCAATTCTTACGGGAATGCCTTCGGACAAATCTGTGAGGTTTGGCGTGGGATAGGCCAAAGTGGACAATGGTTCAGTGAGTTAATCCAGGATATCACGCCTAGTGTCTATACGCCTTATAGGATGGTACATATATTATTATTAGTTTCGATCTAAACATGGATAAATTGTATTGAAAGACAAGTCCACCGAAGTTTTTAAAATTTGTTGTAAAAATTCAATCGAGTCTCAAAACTTTCAAAAAGATGTAAAAATTTGGTCGGTGACAATGCAACAGTGACGAGGCTCACCGTCTCCCAGATTTGGCCTCGCGACGGCCCAACAAAGCTCAACCTCACCAGCCCAGATCTGAGTGAGGTCAACCCAACGAGGCGAGCCTTGCCCGGCCGTCGCGAGGATCGGCCCTACCCTCACCGCGCGTCTCAATATCGAAGGACAACGATGCGCTGCGATGGAGCCCCTTGGTGGGTGGTGTTCAATCTCGTCAAACGCCTATGACTCCTCTGGTCATTCTCGTGCCGCCGTTGGTCCAGCTCATCTCGTCGCTGCCCATCATGACAATTTTCCCTAACATAACTTATCATACTTTCTACCTTTGCCTATCTTTTGTAAGACGCTCTCTTCTATGGTAACATACGTTGTGGCAACTACGTATCGGTATCTGTTTCTCATAAAACGCCTTGAATTCGTGCTTATCAGGACCTGAATCCGGGTCCATCGCCGTCACGAACTCCAACGGTACGATGGCCACGACAAATGCCATAATCACTTGCTTTGCGGACATAATTTTCATTTTTCTATGGGCGGGCGCACCTGCAAATGACAAGCTAAGATTTTTGAAACCATAATTTACGATTGCTGTTGTAGCTCACCCACCGATACAATCTTGACCAGAAAAGTGATTCTTCATTGTTCGTTTGGAAACAACCATTTTCATAAGAGTAGAGAGCGATGAAAGTTTAACGTCTGTATTTATTAAAGGGTTATGAGCTTTTCTTTTAACCGCCCTCACATGATATCAGCTTTCAATCCGCACCGCACAATATTCTACCAATTGAATGTTAACGCCCCCCGTGCCATTAGATAAGCCTCGTTAAATATCTTGTGCATTGGAAAGTAATTTTTGATAATGCAGCTTAGTCTAGTTAGAAGTTAATGGATGAATGAGGTGCAGGGGTTAAATATTTTTCTGTTGAGTTTACATATGACTAATTGCGATGGTTAGATGATCGTGGCTCGATTCTAGTTAATAGATGAAGATGAGCCGTGCACTCCTCATCTGATCCGTGTGTGTATCGTTGGAGTTAAATTGAACTCGCACGAAGGTAACGAGATGACCGGAACATCACTTTTTTCAGATTGGATTGTTCTAAATGGTTGAAATTCCTTATATCTATTAGGAAATAGAGAGCAGAAGGTGATGGATCCCTGGTCGGCAGTCGCCCATCGGCGCTCGGAGACCTGAAAGGACTGTAGTGCAAGAACTTTCATGGGCTTTCCGTGGACGCTACTTTGGGCCGATTCCTAGGAAGGCCGTAGATCGCTGTGCAAATGGTCTCTGCTACAGCCCTTGTTTTTGCTCCGGTGAGCACAGCTCCCGCTCTCAGAGGACGTTGTAATCCCGCTCTCCCTCTCTCTCCTCTCTCTCTCTCTCTTTCTCTCTCTCTCGGGGCGCGCCAGCGCGCTCAAGGAGGATCGATTCATTTTGATTTTTCTTCGTTCTTCTTGGTTCTTCTTCGATGGAGACGAAATCCGGAAGCGGGAAAGCAGAAGTCAAGAAAGAGTCGGTACAGGGGGCTTCTGAATCAGCAGACTTGTCCACAGACCACAGAAGTGGCAAGAGATTGCTGATCGAAGGATACCCAATTGAGGGGCTGTCGATTGCGGGCCATGAAACGTGCGTGATTTTGCCGTCCCTGAAGTTGGCCTTCGATATCGGTCGGTGCCCACAACGCGCCATCTCTCAAGACTTCCTCTTCATCTCCCATGCTCACATGGACCATATCGTCAGTTCCTCTCTTTCTTTTTTCTTTGAAAAGTCAGTTCTTTGAGAGAACCTCCATAGTGGGTTTCCTTTGAAGAAAATCATCTCTGTCTCATGTCACTTCCGCGTCTGCTCTCTATACTGGACAGTTGATGTGGAGTCATATGATGGGAATTTGGCTAAAAAAATACTCTGGCTCTACATTCAGCAGTCTTTGTAGAAGTTAAAATATTCTCAGTCATTCTTGCCTGAATGAAGTGGTGCTTGCCGTATTGGAAAGTATAAAGAATGGTCGATGCTGAGAAGTCATTTTGGGAGTTTTGTAGTTGTTGTGCACGCAATTGATTTCCCAATCTATCATCTTTGAAACATTACTTGAATTTTTCGTGTTGTTAGCGTTTCTGAGACTACGATTATTCAAATTGTGATGTGTTCTTATGGAAATGGCCTCGTTTTTTCCCTGGGTGATCAGGGAGGAGTTGCCATGTATGTTGCAAGTCGTGGATTGTTTTCTTTGAAACCCCCGACTGTAATTGTGCCAAAATGTGTAAAAGAAGATGTTGAGAGACTCTTTGAGGTTCACAGAAAAATGGACAATTCAGAATTGAAGCATAATCTAATCGGCATGGATGTCGGTAATGTCTATCTTTAACTGAATTGCAGTTTCGAAAGAGATCCCTCTGCTGTTGTTCTCACTTCTCTCAGTATTGTATTACTCTAGATCATTCCACCTATGCATGCAGGAGAAGAGATTTATGTAAGGAGAGATGTTAAAGTACGAGCTTTTAGGACTTATCATGTCATACCAAGCCAGGTTAGGCTAAAATGCCTCATATTTTCTCTTCTCACTTACCTTAGAAATGCTTTCCCTGCCTTAAGGTAACTGAATCTTTCTTAATAACGTACAGGGTTATGTAGTTTACTCAGTGAAAGAGAAACTTAAGCAGGAGTATGTGGGCCTTCCAGGGAATAAGATCAGGGATCTCAAACTATCTGGCGTGGAGGTCAGTTTACCAATTTGATTGTTAGAATCATGCCCTTTGAAAGGACATCCTTTTTCTTTTTATTACTTGCAGGCTCTCTGTCAAACTTGTTGTCTTTAATTTTAAGCAATTGCTGATCTCTTGACTATGATATGAAATGACATAGCTTTATGACCAATCTGTTCTTCTCTTCTTTAATTTTTTCCATATTACCTGTGTATTTCCTTCTAAAACTACTTGAGGCTCTTACCTCTTAATGCATTTTTTGTTTAAAGTAATGGATGTAATGACATATCTGATTTTTTTTTTCCTTGTTAAGTGTTCAATTTAGAAGGGGAGCCTTGACGCATCTGGTTAAGGTGTTGCCGTGTGACCTGGAGGTCACGGGTTCGAGTCTTGGATGCGGCCTCTTGCAAATGCAGGGTAAGGCTTGCCTCCTTTCACCCTTGTGGTGGGGCCCTTCCCCGGACCCCCGCCTCGCGGGGATGCTTCGTGCACCGGGCTGCCCTTTTAAGTGTTCAATTTACTAGTTGTGTGATTACTTTTGGTTACATTCACATTGGCTTCGCATGAATTGCCTCCCCAAGTTCAATTATCTGCCAGAAAGAAATTTCTGACTGAAATGATTTCAGATAAAAGGTGCAGTCGCCTTGTGGCTTTTAAGTTGATGCTGGAATCAATTGATTTTGTCTTTGGACAGAGAAAAAGGCACCTTGTGTGTTTTATTGCCTTTGGATTCGTACTACTCATTGGATGCTTCACATTCTCTATGACATGACAATAATTGTCGTTTCCTATTTCATCGTCTCCTGTGTTACTGCTTTGCTATTTCAGCTCTGCTTCATTCTTGCTTTGCCAGATCACATACACCACGACGACACCCGAAGTTGCTTTTACTGGAGATACCACTTCTGATTTTATACATGATGAAAACAATGCTGATGTTTTGAGGGCAAAGATTCTTATTATGGAGGTAAAGTTCCCTTGTCACCCTCTATTACCAAAAGAGATAGACAGCTGTTCAAGGAAAGCTAGAGTTGTTGAGTTCGAGTACAACATGAATCAATCTACCCTTGTGTGATTCTTGTTGAAGCTCACCCTCCAGCTTAATTATTATCAAGTTAGTATTTGCCTGAAGTTCACTCCCAGGATTATAGCCATCTCCATCTTTAGCATGGAACGTGGGGGTCAAAAAGGGTTTTTTCTTCTTCTTGTGTGATCTGCTTGCACATCGATGGATTTCCTTTCTCTAATTGGAAATAAAGGAAAGAACTAAGCTGGAAGGAACTCTAAGAATGGTCACTGACTATTATGCTGAATTCTCTGTGATTGGAACTTCTATTAGGTTGCAAAGCATGCATTTAGTACATTCCAGGAGAAGGTTGTTAAACATGATGACTACCAGATTTGCATTTGCTAAGTTGAAAGTGGTTTAGATTTACCATTTGCTTAAGAAGGTAGACTATGAAACATTCACGGTGTGCGATCACTCATATGATAGGCTTCAGTCTCTCCAATAAAGACATTGCAACAGGAAACAACCTTAGCCATGTGGTCTCTTTTTCTAATTTTGAAATATGGATTTCTTAAGAGGCTGCGCACTTGAGTTTTATTCACAATCCCAAGGGCTGATTTTGTCTCTGTTTTGTCACCTTTCTTTTTATCATTGAACTTTTTATACAATCGATGACTGAGTAGGTGTCATTATGTTTATACACCTGCGTTTGGATGTAGTCTTCTTTTTTAAGAAGAACAACCTAAAATAGGTCATTTGAAGAAAGGGAACATCAACTTACGGTTAACATGAATCAGTTTGGTTGCGTTTATTAAGATACGCATATGCAAAATTTCATTACGTATAACCAATAATAGAAAAAGTAAATGCTACTCTCATTAAGAGTGTTTGACAAGGGGTAAGAGGATTTCGGGTAGCATAAGCTACCCTGTGTGCATACGGCTTTGGATGTAAGCTGTGTCCTTGCATTGAAGTGATAGTAATCCGGTCCTAGTATTTCATTTGAAGTGTTTGAAGAAAAAACAATTGGAAGTGAAGAATATCATTTCTTGTGCCAAATTAGCTGCCGGAGTGAGTGTATTTGAGGGACAACATTTTAAGCTTCCAGGAAGAAACACTGTGCTTAATGGGGTATGATTTGACATCCATTTTGCTACTTCTACAGTCAGAATAAGGTCGTTGTACCATGCATGATATTTATTAGCTAGGTTTTCACGTAGAGCAAATTTGATATGCTATTCCAAACCCCCAAAAAAAAAAATTATGCTATTGCTTATTAGCTTATCATGGTTTTGTTTTCATGTAATTGATTTCACTACTGCCATTTCATCATGCAGAGCACCTTTGTCGATGACAAGGTGACAGTAGAGCATGCCAAGGAGTATGGGCATACTCATCTTTGTGAGGTAAGTTTCCAAGATCTAGTGTGATTTCTCCTAAACTGACATTGCATTTTTGGTTGTGTGGCTTGATCACCCTACCTCTATTTCCATTCGATTTGGGGAAACACAGATTGTTGGCTGTGCAGATAGTTTTGCAAACAAAGCTATTCTTTTGATTCACTTTTCAGCTAGACATAAACGAGAGGTACAACATCTCTTTCTTTTTAGTTGACTTAACATTTCGATATTTGCTCTTTTTCACAAGTACCTTCAAGGCATTGGTTAATTAGGCCTACTGTACATTGTGGAGTTTGTGCTGTCAAGGACCTTGTAAATGAGAAAGCGCATACGCATCAAAAGATATCATTTCCATCTTTTTTACAGCAGAATGCACTTTTTATTTGTGCTTGTGTTGATTTAATCCTAAATCTTACTCTAATCAGTAGTTAATGGAGGAATCACGTGCAGGCATTAAGTACTTTTCTTGAGTTAAGGCACATGGCTCTTTCAACCTTTTTACAAACTTGCAATTCTCACTTGACAGGAAATTGAAGCGGCTATCTCTGCATTGGGTCCACCTTTAGCTGGTCGAGTTTTTGCATTGACAGAAGGTTTCTGAATGAGAATAGCTTATTAGATGATATGTATGTTGTGAAAATATGAATCATTCTGGTACTTTTATAGCTCATGATGTTCTTTAGTGGTCATTGACAACTTCGAACATTCCGTGAAATATTAGACAACGTAGTTTCAACGGTTCATTTTTTATGGGCTCCTAATCATGGTAATAAATGTTTCCCTTGATTTTGCATCGTCTTTTCGATGATGTCCAGCGTAAGACTGCACAGAGTAACACTTTTATTCTCTATGCTTAGTAAACGCACTGTGCCTAGGGCAATGTCTAGCACACCGGTCTTTAGGAAGTATTTTCAAGGATCAGTTGTGTCTAACGGACATCCTGACCATATATGTTCAACTAGGAACAAGTTTTTCTCCAGCATGTTGTTGATTTTTAGTCGCCTTAGGCATTGTTGAGAAATGCAGTTCTGCTCATCGGATGAGAGATGCGTGGACTTTTCTCTTACTAGCGTTCTTCGTGAATTGTTAAACTTCCACTTTTTATTATCTGATAATTCCCGCCCGAGGCAGCATTTTCAGTTTGTTCGGGTACTGTCTTTCATGCATAGCATGCGATGATTTCTTTTTCTTAAAATCTGCTGAACATGGATATTTCATGCATTTTTTTTTTATTGGGTCTGGAAGTTTTTTGAGTTGAAGTTCAAACTTGCAAGCACAGTCAAGCTTTTTGTTTTTCGGTCAGAAGCACAATCAAGATTAAGAGGGTATTGCCACTGGACAAGGCGTGAGTTGTAAGTTACAAAATCTAAGCACAATCGTGCTCAAAGGTCTCGAACTTGTTTTGATGGGAAATGGTTTCAAACATTAACCAAACACAACGTTATTGTTTCCAAAAATTAAGTAATATTTTTTTTTCAGCTACAAAACTCTGATTTAGTTCTCACCATTTGGTGGCCAAGTTGATTTGCGCTCAGTTCCTTTCACGAGAGATCTTGTGTTCAAAACTTATCGGAGCTAGGTGATTTAACCGAGGGTCCATAGTTGTGGGGTCTGCGGGTCCTTTCGAGAACTAGTCGTGCTTCACCACTGGTTTGAGCACAGGCTCGTCGGTCACGCGGACACTTCGATTTTTAATAAAAAAAAACTCTGATTTAATTGATATATAAATAAATGATATATATATACACATATACATACATACACACACATTGTAGTGTGAAATTAAGTCGGTTTTCAAAATGAGCAATGCACGTGAGATGCGCGGCCTTCAACTAGTTGAGATAAAAACAACTTTGACGCACTGTGTGCAAATGAAGAATAAATAAATACCTTCAAAATGGAGCTTATGTGGTTGTCTCAAAAGATAATTAAACCTCTATTTTATGCGGGGAGGGCACCATTCAACTTCTGATTATGTAGATAACATGGTCAACTAAGACCTTGTATTGGAAGAGGCTATCAATTTGGTTGGATCAAGTAAAAATGGAAAAAGAATTAACAACCCAGAATTGCCCAATTTATTAAATGTCGTATTTAAAAAAAAAACAAAACTAGGATCTACTTCGCCAAGCTTCAAACGGGGCACCCAAGTTAAGTCCTCTGAACTTCAAAAAGACAGGGTTAATGGAACTTGTCAATTGATGCAACATGTGTGATCTGCCGAGGACATCCAGAGCGCGAGGATCGTCTTCATCCGTTGGTCAGAATCAAGCCATAATCAACTTAGTCATCACAATGCGATATAGTGTAAACTTTACAAAACGCATGCATCCATTATCCACTAACTAGAGTTAGATGTATGCTTAAATCAAGTTTCTAGGTTCAAGTGAGAAATCCACGCCCCCGGCATTACTTTCAAAAGGCACAGGTCCACGATTTTATTGTAGCCCGACTGAATCCATGACCAAGGCAACACTTAGAACTTGTCTTACATGTCTTACCAACACACAATAGCTCACTTCACTTAAATTCCTATGAAACATTTAATCATGATATGGTAGTGATGATACGTACGTATAAACTGTAAGGTTTCGTTTATTTCGCAAAAAAATAAGGGATTTAGGAAAAAAAAACATTTTTAAAAATGAACGCATGTATAGCTTTGAATAATTAGTTAATGGAAAATATTTTCATTGTCAATAACAATTTGTGGCTAAATATTTGCGCAAATGATGAAAAGAAGGAAAAAAAACGTAAAAATGAAATAGAATATAAATTGAATATAAATATAAGTATAAATTTTGAAAAAAATTTAAAAAAATTATTAAAAATTGTTCACACGTGGTTGTGCCATGTAGAATAGTTTGCGTCCATATTAGCGATTTTCAGCCAAAATTGATTAGATAGACTTAATTAACAAAACTTGAAAATATTTAGATTGAATTGAAAAAATAAAAAAGTTGAGGACCGAAATATTGGCAAGGTTGTAATGGGTTTAGAACTTTTTAGACAATTTTCACAAAAAAAAAAAGATGTGAAATAACAACTTTCTTTCATTTACACACGTATGTCGTCCAAACATACGTGGAACATTTCACGCACTTAAATTTATAGTTCAATAGTCTTTTGTTTCTACAACAACTTTGCGGGTTCACTTGAATTTAGGTAATTAGTTTGAACAGGCCATCCAATCAATAGCTTCTACAGCCGTCTCCGGTTAAACTAATACTTGTTATCGCTGTAATTGGCTCTACAACTACAATTGCTCCCATGCTAGATAGATAGTCGTAGCCTGTGTTACGTTAATATGATTGCTAATGCCCAGGTTTTTGTGATTTCAACGACGGGGGATGGTTAAAATGTCACTTTAAGATTCCAAATGCTAAAAAGAGAAGACTTAAGTAAAATTTAAATGTTTGAATTTACTTTTTTTTTTCTATGACTCCGTTCGTTTCGTGGAAAATGAAGTGTTTCTAGAAATTGTGTTCCGTGAAAATGACAATATTTTCCTATGTTCGGCTGAAATCTGAAAAATGAATTGGAAAATGGTTTCCGCCAATTGGTATCGAAAATCAGCTTGATGTTCCTCTATTTAATCCTTTTAATAGCCATTATTTTTCTCCTTTTTTCTGTTTTTTTTTCTAAAAATACTCAAAATATTTATCTTTTTTTTTGTCTTTTTTAATTCTTTTCTTTTCTTCCCTTTTTTTTTGACCGGTCTCTGGCCATGGCAACACTTGAGGGTGGCTGATGTAGCGAGGCTTGAGCATCTCGCCCTAAGCAACGCTCAAGCCTTGTGCCCCCTAGAGTCATCCGAGCTTGCCTATGGGCCTATGGCCAACAACCAACCGAAAAAAAAGAAGAAGAAGAAAAAAGTAAAAAAAAAAAAAGAAGAAGAATTAAGAATTCTTTTTCTTTTTTAAAGAAAAGGAATAATGGTAAAAGAAAGGGGACGAAAATGATTTCCCCTTCTTAAAAATGTTTTCTATGAGAGGAAAATATTTTCCTTAACTCGTTTATTTTTCGTGAAAAGAACGTCATAAAATTTGGAAAAAATTTTCATGAAAGTTGTTTTCTGCAAAACTAGCAGAGCCTAATTACTAGACATGAGCAAAAATGGACTGCCCAGACCATATTGGATTGGACCGACGGATTTGGTTCAGTTCTCGAGGTCATCGATCTGGTCCCCAGTTCTTCGAGGTGAAATAGATGTCCACACAGTCTGGTTCCCGATTCTAGGGAGAAACAAGACCGTCTGGACCGATGAATTTTTATTTTTATTTTCTAATACATAAGTTAATTAAAATAAAAAATAACTTAATTCTGATTTTAGAGAAGAAAACCTAATATTCACTATTCAGAACTAACTCTGATTTGCGATTGCCTTGTCTTTTTCTCTACCTAATTCTGATTTTCGACTGGACCCTTTTTCTGAGTTAGAATAACTTGAAATTGTGGTGGTTGTCTTTTTAACTTTTGTTTTCATTTTATTTTTTATTTTACCGGTTCCATTAAACTGCTCGAGAATCGGACCGGGCCGGTGGTCTGGTCAGTCCATGGCTCTAGGGATATTCGGTCCGGTCTATGGTTCCTTAAATTGTGAACCGTTACCATCGGTTTAGTACACGGTTCTTGATGGAATTGGACCAACATGGACCATGCTTGGTCATACTAATTATAGATATATTTTCTACTTTCAGTAAAAGAATTTCGCTCCAGGCTGGTCCGATTCAGGCTTGAGCACATTCGACCCGAAAATCTGGACGTATCCAGAATGCGAATTTTAGAACCCACATGAAGACTAGCCCAAGAATTCGGGATGGCTCGGTCCTAATTTTGAGGCCATCCAGGAATATTTTGCACTCCTGCAGCAAAAAAAAAAGGTACATATCTTCAGATTCGTGCGTTTGCTGCGTTGCACATATATGCAAGAAATTGAAATTGAAAGCATTCAAAGAAATTATTTTGTCATGAAAAATTCGAATCATTGAATAATTGAAAAAAAAATTTGCACTATTTAAAGAAATTGACGGGATATACGTGAAACAGAAAAAAAAAATCTCAAATTTTCAATTTTTTTTTTCAGCAAAGTTCTTACTGGATAGAAAATGTTCAAATTTCAATATTCATGTTAGGGATAAAATAATTATCAATTCGCACATTTATCCATACCTTCCATGTTATGTAGATAAAAGCTCCGTTTGTTTTGCAAAAACAAAATGATAATTTTGAAAAATATCTCTTAGAAGTTATTTTTTTTCCGATGTTCAGTTCACACTTGAAAATAAATTGAAAAATATTTTCTATCATTTGATAAGAAGAATCTAATTTAATTTTTCGCATTATTGCTTGGTTGTAAATTGCTGACATGAACATTTTTTTTAAATATATTACCACCTTTTCTATTTTCCTTTGATTCGTGGCATCTCCGTCCCTGTATTTCCAACATTTTTGCTTATCCTTTTGTCCTCCTATTGATGTCTATCGATACTAATGTTACCATATATACTATTGGCAATAAGATTCTTCATTGGAGGAAAAAGGGAAAAGTAATTGAACCACTTTGATAATGGAGGCCCATTGTGTGCTCCGTTCAATTGCCGCTGCAATTAAATCTATAGACATGATTGTAGAGCTACATTATCTTATTCCAAAAGCTTCGATTAACTTTGACCTTTTTATTTCCATAATTTTTACGACACATATCTGCAAGAGTAGAAAATAAGAAAATCCGTGGAGGACTTCCACATTTTCTCGTGATAGAGCCTAAATAATCATTGCCCGAGCACCGAACTACGTTTCACTTAGGGCGCGCATGAAAATGTTTCTGTTTCGCTATTTCTGTTCTAAACCTATTCTAGAAATAGATTTGGAACAGAAACTCGTTTGGCAACGCAAATCTGTTTTTCTATTTCTGGAACAAAAGGTGCACATATCATGTTATATTTGCACACAGAAGCCTCATCATCATCGTCATCACCACTGGCCTCATCATTAACCACACTTGATTTATATGATAAAATTTCAGCCTTTGCTTTGTCCATGTTCTTCGTCAATATTTTCATAGTATTTGCGTCTTCAACTCCCAAACTCATCAGTTCCAAAGATTGTTGCATTAATGTGGAAAATCGATTAAAGTTAGATGCATCTGGTGATAGTTGATGAGATTCATCATTCATAATTCCTTGTTTGGCACCCTTAGTGCATCTTTTCAAAATATAAAAAGATGGAATACCTGTAATTGAGATGTTCCCACCTAACACTTTCAAGGCATGGCGACACAACCACCCTTGTGATTCAAATAGTTTACATTCACAAGAAACTGACAAGTCTGTAGGGTTAATTCTGACAACATGTTCACGTTGAATCCCTAAACACCTGAGAGTATACAAATAAACCGATCCATCGAACATAGTACCTGAAATAAATTCGGAGAGACTTTGCAAGAATTCTTCATTGACCCTTTTAAAAATTGCACGAGTATACAATGAAGCAGCATGCGTCAAGATCCCACTATTCGGAACCTGCAATTTGGGATTCCCACGAGAACTGTAATCATCTTGACTTTCTATTTTTCTCATGTGTTTCACTTGTTCTTCATAGTGGTGGACAAATTTTACAAGGATCAATGTCTTAGTCGACATACGTTGAAAGACATTATTCGTGCTCTCACTCCTTTGGCTTGATCTTATACCACATGAAAAGGTATCACGACCAAAAGCTAAGCTCCATTTATGTCTAAGACCATACAATCTCTTCAGCCAATTGTTATTCTCGGTACCCCACTCCTCTTCCATTTTCCTCCAAGTACATTCAAATTCGTCCTCTGATCTACATCTATACATAAGCACTAACAAATATTTATCCTTAAAATCTGACTTGTGGCAAAGATTTGGAATGTTTTCATTGGCATTTTTTATAATATGCCAAGTGCATAAACGGTGTTGTGTATTTGGAAACACAATTCTAATAGCTTTTGCCATGGCTTGGTCTTGATCAGTGAACATTGTTTTCGGAGCCTTATTTCCCATAGCCTTCAAAAATGCCTCAAATAACCAAATAAATGATTCTGCAGTCTCATCCAATAAAAATGCATAACCGAACAGAACATTCTTCCAATGGTGACTAACCCCAACAAAAGGTGCACATATCATGTTATATTTGCTGGTACGATATGTGGTATCAAACACCAGCACATCATCAAAACAATCGTAATCAAATCTCGACAAGCTATCTCTCCAAAATAAATTTGTTAATCTACTATCTTGATCAACTTGTACAGCATAAGAAAACATTGGGTTTTGCGTTTGTATGCAATGAAAATGATTTATAAGGCTTTGACAATCTCCCCCGCTTATAGCATTGGATCTTTTCTTTTGTATCATATTTTGACTATCATGCAAGATAAAACCCAAGTTTTTGCTTCCTCCAACTCTATTTGCTAAAACCTTATATGCCGTAGTGCCCCCAACGCTTGCTGTAATCATGTCAACTAAAGCACCTTTGCAAGGATCAGATATCATTCACCCACATCTAATCAAATGCTTTTGATCATCCGGAACAAATGTATGATTATGGTTAGAAACATACTCTATGACTTCATACACACCATTGTCAACTTTAAGTTTGATACGAGTAAGACAACCGCATCTAACTTCATATCTCTCAAATTTCTTTTCTTGATCAGATGAGCCGATAGAATACCCCTCACAATTACACACAAAAATACGTCGGGTAATTTCTCCTTTCCTATTTCTAGACACATTTTCCTTCCTCACTCCAAATCCTTTGCCAATTGCATAGGCTACATACTTATGATATGCTTCAGTTTCATTTGAAAAAATCATCCCTATTGTGAACTCAAAGTCTTTTTCCATATCATGCATTACATGTGCAAGATGGGAAGTTCCATGCTGCAACTAAAAAAACAAAAAGGAATTGATGTAGTGAGGAATGACTACACTTACTATTTCATATCACATAATCTGAGTGAGAAATTACCTCTGATTCAGCCATCCAATATCTTTGAAGTAGAGAATCAAAAATAATTTGGGCAAAAGTGGCTTTGCAATACGTTCTGATAAAATCCCTACAATATAAGCAAATTTTTTTTTTTTTTAGATTTAAGCAAGTCCTCTAGATGCAAGCAAAGACAATATACTAACAGTGTAAGATTTAACATCAATATTGTAGAGGTAAATCAAACTGATATTATTAATGCAAATCTTAGCATCATGGAAATATATTAAACATGTCTTGGTTTAGAGGCCATGAGGAAATAATTACCAGGCTTTTCAGGCAAGCCCAGTCATCAACAAGAGGTTACTCTACACGTCAAATAGCATTCAGCACCTCTGGACCCTTTTTAATTCTAAACAAGAGCTTTCCAATGAGTTTCACACTGTGATCTATATGCATCTGATGTGACATAGGCTAAAAAAATTGCTTCTGCACATTGAGTTTCCTAGAAGAGCCTTCAAGAGCTTTATGGAACTGAAATAAAGCTAGATGCAAAATTAGATTTGGTTACACAATGTTCATGCAACTGTGATGGGAACAGTAAGAGAAAGTACAATGACATGGAATACCATTAAGAGGAAGTACAATAACATGTATTTCTGGCACCTTTTATAAATGCATGTAATAAATGTTTGATCTGGTTAGAAGAGAGATGCATTAATCACTGCGCGGCCGTTTACTCAAATCACTCATGTCAGTTCTTTTTCAAATTCTACAACTACCGGCAAATAAAAGGAGAATGGTATCAAAAGGGGATTTTAGAGATTCAGATTTTCATATAAGTTGGGACCGCGATATCTATGTTTGAAATAGTATTTGTTGGGATTAATTTGTTAGTCAATGAAAACATATGTTCTTTTTTCGTGAACTTTAGGACTCTAATCCTGTAATCAATTTGGTGTTTAGTCAAATATGTGGACGGTGTAATGTATGTAGTGGTAACAAGTTAATGTAGGTTATGTGTAGGAGGCGGCCATGTCATTTCACTTACACTGGTAAAGTTGGGGTGTGACAATTTGTATCCCAAAGGCTCATTTGATGTGTCAATTGATGAGTAGATCAATGCATGAAGACTTGACCACCCGTAAGTGCTGCAAACTAGGTAGAATTGGAGGATAACTGAGTTCTAGCTCCAACAAAAGATAAACGTGGAACAAAAGCACTCAAACCTCTTTGGATATTACATTTCCGACCTATATCATCTATAAGCGACTTCATCGTCTGTTGTAGATTCGCAATCACTACTGAAAATGCCAGGGACAAAAGTAGAATTCACATTGTAAGTCCACAAGCAAGGAATAATTTATCATACTAGCAGGCAGAACAGAGGAACCATGCAGGCGAAATAGTCCTGCAGATGTTCCTACTAAGAAGCAGCACATGAAGAATTCAGAACTCCGAATTTCTTGGATATTAGCGTGAACTTTCCACCTTTTCACATTCTTTTTACATGAAACACCAGAACTTACTAACAAGAGTCCACATATTCCAACCTCTTCAGGATTTGAACAGAACTAGATTCAACTACCATAGATATAGATATATCTCGATGGACGGACCTCAACCTATATCGCAACAAGAAGATTGAGGAAGCAAGGAGTAGGGCGGTGCCTTGCCTAAGAAAGGTCCCGAGATCCTATACTCTGAATCAGCAACAAGTTCTTAAAAAGAGTTCAAACACTGCTTTACTCGAAACAGTTTCTGCATGAGAACAGAGAAGTCATGAGGGCTTTCAAGCAAAACCAAGAGCCAAACTATAATGTTATAAGCAATTCAACCAATATGAAAAGCTAAATGATCTTGACCTGTTCGAGTAAGTTACACATTCTGTTGTTTGCTTGAAACTTCTTTCGTTTTGATACCTTCCTTTTCCTGCAAACAGCATAAGGAAGTTCAAACCATCAAATCTGCAAACCAAGTAGAGGCTGGGTATGTTTAATATATGTAGCAATGCAAAGAAAGTGGTTATGTGAGAAGAAAATAGAGGCAGCTTACATGCATTGCAAAGCGAGGCCAAGCATGATTGTTTTACCGTATTTTCAAATTTAACTCAGTTGTGGTGAGTTATGTTACAGTCTTAGACTGATATTAATACTTCTGAATGCACAATCTTGGCAACAAGTTATTGGGAGGTGATCATCTTAACAGGTTTGTGTATTCCATGTCATGTATATACTGATGCCACAAGAGAACCTCCTGGTGATGCAATTTAGCAGTATATCGTCTACAAAATCCAAATCTTGGTCTTAATACTATGAAGTCCAAAGTCAAAGAAATCGGAGTGATATGCACGAAAAGGGAATGCCATATGGAAGATAAGATCAGTAAGAGGAAGTACAATGACGGTAGCAATGCCGTTACCAGTAGGTATTGCTGGTGCAGAGTTTCAGTTCAAAATGCTCTGGAGCTGTGGCGTGCCCGTGAACTACTTTATAGCCACAATGCCTCCTCCGAGCGAAAATGCCGAGACACGAGACGAAGGGCTCGAGCCTTGCCCTCTAACGGCGGACGCAGATGCGTTTGTCAAACCTGCTAGGGTCAAGAGTTGATTTGGGAGGGAGACGTGAGACAGGGGAGAGAGAGCAAAGTTAGGGCCTCTCGGGTCGCGAGTCGAGAGGGATGGAGATGGAGTGGAGAAGGAGAGATTAGCGGCGATTTGGCGACGGCGGAGGCGGTGGTGTGTTTTGTCGGACTAGAGAGAGCATAGCTCGGTCGCGAGTAGAGAGAGAGAGAGAGAGAGAGAGAAGCCCACTTGAGTCGAGAGGGAGAGAGAGAGAGCAAAGCGTCGTCGGAGAGATGAGGTGATGGTGGAGGCGGAGGCGAAGGCGAAGGCGAAGAAGGCGTCGTGTGGAGAAATCTGCCGAAGGTCGAGATAGGACAGAGAAGACGTCACTGGCAAGATAGGAGAGAGAGAGAGGGTTGAGATAGAAGAGAGAGAATGCTCGTGCGTTTCAAAAAATTCCTGATCAGGAGGGCCCCTCGCCACGTGTCGCGCACTGAATGGTGAACTGGACCACGTCAGCTTTACCCAGTCTGTATGCAATATTTTCTCACAAACCCCCTGCTTTGGGGTCGTTTGTTCCTTCGTCTTCTGTGCTTTAAGAGTCTTTTTTGTTCAAGAATGTTTCTCGTGCATAGCTCTTCGCGTTGGTCTATGGGTTCATCGTTAATTATGATCAAGGTCCATGAAAATCGATCCAAAAGATGCCACAGCGAACTGACATTTCTAGACTACAGAAATTCTGGGTGTTGCGGTTAAGAGCAGTGCGAACCCGCTACTTTCAGGTCGCTTTCCTTGATGATTTTTTGAGCTTTTGAGTTCGATCTTATTTCCTATGTGTAGTAAATTATATTGATGCTTGGTTTGGGGTTTGATTGTTTCTTTGCATGGAAGTATGTGCCCCGAAGCAAAGCATGCCCCAGTGAACTGATAGGTGAGGGGTCTTGAATTTTTCTAGGTCTAGAATTGCGGGTATGAGTCTTCATGACCTTAACATATTGTACTCACTCGAGCTTTACATGAGCCGTTAGTTGCTTTGGGAACCTTATTCTACCTAGTTTCACATGGTGTGAACATTCCCTTAGATTTTTTTTTTTTTAGCATTGAGATATTTGCATATGAAAACGCCCCAATGAGTTGCAAAGTTGGAGGTTGGATTCGTCTGTGTTGGCCTGCAAACTTGCCATTTTCACAACACTATTACGACATGCTCGGTTGATCATTTCTCAAGCTGTTGGTTGTTTTGGAAACTGATTCTACCTAATTTCACCTGGTATGATTGATTCCCCCTAATTGTTTATGAGCACTGAGATAATTGCCCGAGAAAACTCTTTGGCGGTTGATTATTCAAATTACTATTTTTTTTTTGGAAAATGGTCAAAATCACAATTTCAAGTGGGATTTTAGTCATGTTTTCGGCTAATTCATCATTGGCCGTGCCTAGCCCACCCCGTCGTCTTTAAAAAAAAATCAAGAAGATCCCAACAAAATAAAAAAAATTGAAAAATAAAAATGATCTTTTATTGCACGCTTAAACTAATCAGAGTTTGTTTCATGTTGGAAGATGACCGATGTCCATTTCGGTCCGATTTGTTATACACCCGATCATGTCTCAGGTCTCGTATCTTGGCCTTATAATTAAATACTCGATGGCCACGGGTTTTCATTTATCACTCAAGCGTAGCTTTTTTTTATTTTATTTTAATGTTTCCTATTATATTCCTTTGATGCTTGGTTGATTTTTTTTAAAATAAAATTTAAAGTTAGAAAATGCCAGAAATGAACCTCCTATAAAATCATTTTGTGTGAACTCCTATCACGGTTAAAAAAATATTTTTAGGGATTAAAAGCAGCTAAACCTTGCATGATCACATTAGGTAACAAAATAAACTAAATGGTAACCTAAAAGACTTTGGTAAAAATACTAGGTTAATCAAATCTTCATATCCAAAAATCTCTGGTTGTGCAGAATCGAGCGATTTCTCTTGACTGTTCGATATGGTTTCTGGCATACCTTCCTCATAGGCCGATGGCGACTCCTTTACATGTACACTCACACGTGCTACCCCAATCACACTAAGATTAAACTCGAATTCTCAATGTCGCCATTTGATATGGGCTTGGGAGGGCGCGAGCCAATAGCCCATCCTTGAGGCCTCTTGGCAATCCATTTGCCCGCCATTCGACCCTGATTGGGTTAGCTAGGGGTAGGTCACGACACCCCTCTCTTGTAGACTTGACATATTGTACGACACTGTCTAATGTCTACATTAACATGCTAAAGAAACGACAATTGGGAAAATTTTTGCTCGGTGGTTGAAGACATGTTCAAGCCTCAATGGTTGCGGATAGGGGAACAAAATGTTCCAATCTAGTAGGTGATTATGTGAATGGCAACTTCTTTATGGCTAAAAAGAAATCATTATATGGAAAGCAAAAAAGGAAAAAGAAAAAGAAAGACCGACAAGAGGTTTGGTCGTATGTAGTGGATGGAGAATGTGTTCCTTGAATTGAAATTAATTAATCTTCACTATCTCCCAAGTATCTCTATAAGGGGTTTGACTTGGTACGCATCCCAATACTTATTGCCTTCTCCACGGTATTATATACTATAGTTAATTTCACCCTCTATGTATAAGAGAGAGAGTTCAAAAAATCATCTAGTATTATTAGTAAGGACAAAAAATATTTGCCCTCACGTCACAATGTTGACAATTTGTCTCTCTCTAATATTGGGTAAGTTTTAAATTTTGATGAAACTGTAATCTTTATTTTTTTTAAAAAATTTTGCTCATTGGACGGATTTGAGTACAGATAAGATGCAAAATATCCTATTCGGTATTTGGCAACATCCTCTAAACTGGATAAATGCAAATATATATATATATATGGATAAAATGTCCGACAAGAAATCTGGGTTAGAGGTGGGATAAATTCGAATTGGATAAAAAAAAAAATTAGAGTGACATGTCCATCTTCACCGGCCACTACACACCTTCATGACATCGGATTATCGTAACTTCTGACCATCGTGCAATTCATCACCTCTGACCCACGCTAGTCGCCATCGCCATCTAGCCGAATGTGCTCCGATGACTGAGGGTGAAAAAAAGTTGTAAATCACAGGATCATCACCATTGAAGAACTCGAATCCTTTCACGAGTGTGCCAAATCCTTCAGGGTCCTCTTCCACAATAGAGGTGTGTTCGCCCTCATTAATCACTGCCCCAGTGCCGTCTATTGGTGGATTTATATCCAATCTACCTCTTCTTTGCCCTTCACTACCTTTGATTGTCCGCTTTGACGTCAAGTGGCATCTGACATTCACGCAAGCATCCACCACCCTATTGCCGCCCTTACATCGGCCGTTACTGCCTTGTCTACCTCATGGTCGTGGCCGCTACCTCCCTCGGTCGCTTGGTGACCGGAGGCTCGTCTTCCCCAATGTTCAAATCGCTGCTGATACGGTGAAATTGAGTGAGGAACACGGTCTGGAGGTGGAGATAACGGTGGATTTGGCAAAACTGGCGCTGAAGGAGATGAAGCGGAGGAAGTTAAAAAGAGCCCGTTTGAGACACTGGCGAGGAAAGTCTAGTGTTGAGATTTGGATACGCAGGAGATAGAGCTGGGCTAGTGATATTCTCAAAAAAAAAAAAATCAAAGAAATTTAATCCTATTTTGGATTGCACCAAACATGTGATGGGATTTTCTACCATCGAAAGGATATTTTGCGGATTTCTAATCTCACCTTACCCTATCATCTCCCAATCCAAATCCCGACTATCAAACGCAAGCTTAATAGACATGTACATGAACCAAATGTACGATTACGGGGGAAGAAACCAAAAGAAATCATCTACGGTATATGTACATATTACTTCGGGAAATAAGGTCATATAAGAGGGTTTTTGTCTAAAAATATATCGACCTAGCTTAGAGCACGCGTTGTTATACACGGGGAAATCATTAGCAAAATTTTGCTTACATTTTAAATCCTGTAGAAGTAGAGTACTATGTATTTGAACTCATTAAGACAGTTGACTTACTAGAAAAAAACAAATGCAGTTCATCTCCAAATGTGTACTTAAATACTAGGACCAAACGCGAAAATAGGGCATCTGGCACGACATCATGTGCTCCATCCGACCGAAGTTTGACTTTGACGTATAATATTCTATGTACTTTTCTCGCGCTCTACGTTTGAAATCCCGAGATGATACATTTATGCAACAATTTATTTCTAAATGGCGAAGGTGACTAGTTCATCTTGAGCAATATTTTTTTTTTGTATCCTAAACTGAGATTTTTCTTTCAATTTCTTTGATATATAAAGCCTACTTTTTGGTTAGGAGTGGATAGCGACACTCAAATATTCTAATTAAGTTCGGTGGCGTCATAAAAGTTGGTTTCTTTACCCTTAAGTTACTGTTACCTAAAGTGGTCACTTGATTTGTAATAAATAGAGGAACTAATCAGAAACTCCAGCCTCTTGCAAGAAAATAATGAAGCATTTCGATCTAATCAATTTAGTTACACATACATATATATATATATATATATATATATATTTGTTTGTATTGCGAGATTCATTGTTTTATAGCATGATTCGTACTTGCGTGCTCCTTTCACCTTTTTTTCGCGTCCACGGTGCGTCATGTCAAGTTTCGTGCTTATATGAACTTGACCGAAAATTTCGAAAATTACTCAAGTGAAAATTCCCGTACTTGGGTACATCAGTGCAAGATCGTTTGTATCTGGCAGTAGAGAGAATCGAATACATGAAACTGCGTAGTTCGTATACATGTATGGTCATTAAACATCGAACCTACTAGACATATAGTAGAAGCGACCAAGGAGGACCGACTAAACCGAGAACCGCCTAAACCGAACCAACATTGATTCTCAATGGTGCCAATTCGATTCCTGATTCTAGAAGGGAACAAAACCCCACAGACCGGATCGATTACTTTCTATTTATTTTTTTTATTTCTTGAATAGTCCACTGGTGATTTTTTTTTATTTTTTTAAGTGTAAACCTAATTTTAATTACTATATTAAAATGAAAATTCATATTACTCACCCTTCCTAATAATCCACCGGCTCTATTGGATTACCCAAGCAGCAAATTAGGAACCGATCGCCTCTAGCACATAGTTTAGGGTTTGGACCCAACTGTTATATGCAAGTCTGAGTTATCTTTCTCTCGTGGAGTCCAACCGCGTGGGGGAAGGGCTTCTTCACGAAGTTAAATTACAGAACAAGGCTCAGATATATTAATCACATTCTTGCAAGCTAGAAAGCACAAGCGTTACGTAATGTGAATGCTCGAGGGAGAGACCGAATCTCCAGTTGTGTGAAGAAGCTGAAATTTGGGATGCATATTACAAATGAAATTCAATTGCCCGATCGGATTCGTTGACTAACTCGACAAGAATAAGCTCAACTTGACTTGTGCCCACCGAAATTTCGTGAGTCTTAGTTAGGATGCAAATTAACCTAATCAGTCGCTAATCCGGCGAGATGGGACTGCACGATATCTAAGCTTTTGTCTTCTTGCGTTACATTCTGAAATTGGCAACACGATTGGCTTGTGTAATATTACATCCATATTGATGAAATAGTGCGATTGAAAGGCACCGTATGAGAGGCCCTACAAAGAGGTGCGTTTGAAAGGGCATCGTCTCCTTATCTATAAGGAAGTTAAAGATAATTAACTTCCGAATGGAGTAGGTTATGACAGATAACAAATGAAAAGAAATGCACGTTCTTTCTCTCCTTCACTCTCTCCCTCTCTCAAGAATAAACAAACGAACAAAGGGAAACATCGTTACTTTGAGAATCGATCGGTACTTACATCGTGGAACATGAATATCTTTTCCTGTGATTATATTCAGGCCATCATGGGTTGAAGATTCAATCAAGGATGCATCGGTAATGTAAGGAAGTTCTTGGGCAATTCCACAATCGAACATCGATAAAAGTTAGTCGAATTTCTTGATGTTAAATTCCAACACTAGTATTAGAGCCAAGTTAGAATCTATGCCTTGTTTTCGTTGAGTTTTGGCATGATTAGTACATTTATATTACAATATGAATCATTGAATAAGAATCAGGTACAAAAGGCGAGATAACAAATGAAAAGAAAATTACAAACGAGCGCATCTTCTTTCTCTCCTTCCCTCTCTCCCTCTCTCAAGAATAAACAAACGAACAAAGGGAAAACATCGTTATTTTGAGAATCAATTAGCACTTCTATCGTGAAACATAAATATCTTCTTCTGTGATTATATTTGGATCATCGTGAGTTGAAGATTCAGTCAAGAATGCATTGATTATTTAACGAAGTTCTTAGGTAATTCCGCAATTGAACATCGATAAAGGTTAGTTGAATTTCTCGATGTTAAATTCCAACCGCTTGAAATCCATTTTTTTAAACATACCCTTTGGCGATGAAATAGATATTTCATAAGAGGGAAGATTAATCAAATGAAAATCACTGAGATGTGAAAGCTTTTAATCGCTGGACTAAGAATAAAAGAATGCACGAATGATGCTTAGAAGCTGAGACAAGTAAGATGCATGTACAAAGCGTTGACCTTTTGAGGTCTCCCATGCTGATCTAAGGTCATGTGATTAAAATCTTGCCGATCATTTCTATAATATATAGTTTTTTAATCCCTGCGAATGTAAGTGGCCTGAGGCGATCCATTACCGTTGAATTTTTTTTGTCCTGTGCGAGCATTATAGAAGTAGACGGGTCTTCTTCATATGTGTAATAGCATCATAACTATAATCCTCGAAGATGGTGGTTTTCTTTTTCTAACTTGGTAAATTGTCTTCATTGCTTTTCTTTTTGCGATGCTAAAATCAAGAAGATCGCGTTCTACCTAATCTTGGACTACTATTCAAGTGTGCTTGGCGAAGGAAATGAAGTGTTTTCAATCCCATTTCAATTCAATCTCGCGTCAACCCGTAGAGCAACTGTAGAGATGTGAAGCCCGATTCAGCAAATCGATGTATGGTTATCTGATGCACGATATGCAGTAAGTTTTTTTTTTTTTTTTTGCGAGGGATGACTCATATTTGAACCCAGTAAGAATCTGTAACGTCGCTTTGTAAATTAAAAAAAAAAAATAAGGTTCGGTTTTAACTGAGAGGAGGCTTTATATGTTCACAAAGTCTACATAGACAATGTCGAGACCGACGAAAAATTATGCCACTACTAGTCCTAGTCTCTCTATCCTAGTCAGGAAACTTACTCTGGTGGACGTTGAATGCAGGAAGTTAGATAGAGAGAGGATAACAGTCATCCTTGACCGGCTCGTGCGTGGGCGGTCCAAGTCTTATGTCGCTCTGGGAACTTTTCCACCTTCATCAGCAATTGTTGGCCCAAGCATGCATGTCACGCCCCGGACCCGTCGGACGCGCAACATCCCTTCACCTGCTAATTCGCTCATCGCTTGGCCAATACTGGCGACGGCCCAGGACTCGTCGCGGCCAAACGACGGCTAACAAATGCGTCAGCGAAAACGAACAACCCCTGACAATACACATGTGTGGGATAGAGAGATAGAGAAAACTTAATTTACATAACTTAACATATAACAGTGAATGTTCTATACCACCTGGAGAGGAGGCTAACATCTGAACCTCAAGAACAAACTTAAGTTGGCCAAGATCAAAAGTCACTAAGCCTCGTCCATGCATCCTTGAGGAACTGCTCATCCTCAGACAAAGGAAACTCCTCTGGATCAGACTCCTCGGATATCGGGAATAATCAAATCTATGGTCGAGGTTCTAAAATGGCGATCAGCCTCAAAATGTGAGTCGAAACTCAGTGAACACAGGCCTAAACTTAATTTAGAAAGTAGCATGCACTTCTTGCCAGAATGTACATCATCACATGCATATTGTGACCCAAATCATACAGATGCCAATGCAGATGCTCAATGATTCACTTGAGGTCCCCGGTGGCTCTCTGGGCACTGCCGGTCCCTTCAGCATTTCACAAAGTGCAGAATAGTCAATTCATCGTGCACATATCGTAAACTCAAGTCAGACAAATGCAGTATGCTCAATGTTTTCCGGTGGCTCTCTGGGCACTGCCGGACTTCTTGTTTCGGGTTGCCGGTGGCTCTCTGGGCACTGCCGGACTCAACCCAACCGGTGGCTCTTATCGGCACTGCCGGTCCCCGGCCACGTCGTAGACGTATCAGGCCTGTGCCTCAACCCGTGTCTATTCACACCGAAGTTGGCACGCTTGTCTCTCCAGCTACCTCGTGCCGAGCACGTTCAGGCGCAAGTGCAACGACCGTGGCTCAATTAGCTCTGCGATCGGCACCTCCTTATCACCCCGCATTCCCGGTGGCCCCCTAGACACTGCCGGGCCGTCCCGCACGGTTCTACGCACTCCGCCAAACGCACATGTCTCATGCCAATATGCAAATCAATGATGAGCATCATAAAATTCTCAAGTGGCTCACCCCATAAACACTCATGCAAGCCAGTTTTGCCACATGCATTTCCCAAAATTATTCATATTGGCACACCATTCACCTCAAAATAAATCGAATAAAATAACCAAGCAATTCGTGTTGCAAAAACTTTCATTTTAGGACCCGGTTTTCATTCTAAGTCATTTAGGTTCAAAGGCAAGTAATCTAACACACGTGGTAATTTCTAGAGTCCACAAAAATTATCAATTGACCCCTAAGGTCAGCAATAAATAATCGACATTTGACGTCCAAGAAATTTAATATTTTTCATCATAAAATTTTCCCTACTAGTCCCTAGCATACCCGACATTCTAAGTCAAGTTTAGAAATGTGCTCACCTAAAATCGAGTTTGAGCTCGGCCAAGCGGGGATGAGCTCGGGCGGCTGGTCACTGTTCCGGCGGTACTATTCCGGCGACACTATTCCGGCAGTACTATTCCGGCGGCACTATTCCGGCAGTACTATTCCGGCGATACTATTCCGACGACACTATTCCGACGAACGGCGGTGAGTTCCAGAGGCAACGAAAAACAAACCCCGGTCGGCTAGACGACTCCAAAATGTCAAAAACAACGGCTACGAGGCTAGGTCGGGCGGAATAAGGCGAAACAGGGGAGAGAGAGGGAGTGGATCTCGCGGCGAAGAGCGACGGGGAGCGACGATGGCTTGGATGGCGGGACTCGGCGAGTTGATCGGCGGAGGCTAGAGGAGCGGCGACGGTCGAGCTCAGCTGGACGCGGCAAAGGGAGCTAGACGGGTGATGGTCGGCCGAAGAAGAAGCAATAAAAATCCCACAGCAGAAGGCTCGACTGGAGAAAAAGAAAAGAAGAACAAGAAGAAAAGAAGAAGATAAGAAGAATGATGGGGAGGAGAAGTTATCCACGGCAAAAGAAGGAAAAGAAAGGGAAGGAAGGGAAGGGAAAGGAAGAGAGAAAGGGTGAAAGGGATGGGTAGGAAAAAAAATAAATGAGGTGGGGCCCACACATTTTGGCTTCTTGCAAAAATTTGGACGTCACAATTCTCCCCTCCTTACAGGAATTTCGTCCTCGAAATTAAACTGCTGTTACAATTCTTTTCAAGATCTCGAATGGGCTTACGAATCTCGGGCTTAACTCTCCTTTTTTTTTTCCAAATCGAGATAGACCTTCCATTGGTGATACTTTCAAAAATACATGATCGCTCACTTGGAACTCCAACGGCCTACGTCGCCTGTCTGTATAACTTTTCTGGTGATTCTGAGCAGTTTTCAGCTTGTCCCTTATCACCTTCACTGCCTTGATGGACTGCTGAACTAATTCTAGGCCAGTTACGCTCCCTTTACCAATCTCGTCCCAACAGATTGGAGTTCTACAAGCTCTTTTGTATAGAGCCTCAAATGAAGCCATTCTGATGCTCTGTTGATAGCTGTTATTGTATGCAAACTCCACCATATGTAATTGATCCTCCCATCCACCTTTATAATCTATCATGCACGCTCGCAACATATCTTCAAGCGTCTGAATTGCTGTATTCGTTCAGGCTCGATTTTGCTCCCTCTGCAGGCTCTCCAACGATCAGCTGGCTTCACTCCGGATCAGGTATGCGTTGGCCATATTGAAAGTCCAGTGATCATTGGCTGAGCATGCGCATCACAGTCCCGATGCTCTACCGATGTCGAACTGGTCGATCATGGCAAAAAGATCATCATTATTGTCCGCTCGGTGGTGATCTATCCCCTCTTTCTCGGGAGGTATCGATTCTGATCCAACAGGATCGGTCTTTTTGTACCCACCTCCAACAGAACTCGATCCTATTATGAACTGATCTGACTCACCTCTTAAACGAGCGTTCTTGACCTTTAGGTACTGTCTTTCATTGAATAAGAGGAGGCTCTGGCAGTTGGAGCAAGTGGCGGAGTCGAAAGCTTCTTCATACCTCTTGTTCTCTGCTCGGAGTTTTTCATTTTCAGCTTTCAAAAATTCAAGCTCATTGTGCTCATGTTGAGCCTTTACTCGGGTTCGCTTATTTTGAAACCAAACCTGGATTTGCAAAGGGCTCAGCCCTGTCTCCTGGCTTAGTTTCATTCTTTGTTCGTCACCCGGCATAGGATAACTTCTGAAGAACTCTTCAAGCTTTTGAATCTGACACTCGGTGTGACGCCGGCGACGCTTCCTTTGACCCTGGTTGTTGTCGTCTCTATCTTTATCAAGATCTTGGACGTCATACGCGGAAAGGCCAGACTCTATGGTATGAAATCCCAACATGGCATTGAATTCTGCATCTCCCATGTTCAGCAAGTAATGAAAGTTCTCGAGCATGTTGGGTTGAGACATCCTCAATTGATTAATGGTTTCTCAAGGTTTGCTACTCTCTTCTGAGCTTGGATGAGGGTTTTCAGGAGGATGTATCTTTTTAAAATCAAGGCATGGGTTTAAAAAAAACATATTGCTTCTCCCGAGAGCCTTGTCTTTCTCCACTTTATCGTATCTCTCGCTAAGCTCGTCTCCTTTCATCTTTTCACGGTAGAGGTTCTCATCATTATCTCTTCCGTTTATCTCCACCGTCAATTTTGCTGGCGTGTTCTCCTATAAAGACGAATCATATCTTCTTTTATATTGCAATTTTTTTTTTTGAGTTCGGATGAAGACTACCAGCTGGATGCCTCTTTTAAAATCGAGGAGTTCAGAATTTCCAATGCTTCCCCCAATATTCCTGTCTTTCTCAACTTTTCACTATATTTCCTGTTCATTCGGCTTGTCTTCTTGCATTTTTTTTCTCATAATGGTAGGACCTCTATCACTATTCCTTTCGCCTGTCTCGAGCATCGGTTTCGCAAGCGAGCTTTTACTCTGTCTATGAATGGAGATAAGTCCTCGCTTCTTTTCTGCTAGAGTTTATTTTGTCCCCCACTTGGCTCGTCTTTTCTTCTTCTTTTTCCGAAGCGATGGTATCACCTCAAACCCTTTCCGCAAAGATGTCGGATTTGCTCGGCTCGAGATAACAAACTGACAGGGGATTCGAGCCGACAAAGACGACACCAGAAAGGAATAGCCGGTAGGAGAATCTGACCGATAGATATTGCTACTGTGAAGTCAATATTTAACTCGAGACAGATTACCATCTTCACATTCTAATCGTCTGCTTCACTTCTCTCCTCTTATCTTTCGTATTCTGCTCGCTGGCCTTGATTCTTTCCTCTATCTTGATAATGGCCAGTCCTCCCACGCAAATCTTCCCAGCTGAAGTTATGTCCAAATGGGAGAGACTTTATCACCTCCTCGGCCGAAGCTATGTTTACATAGCCAGTCATCCGGGTGCTGAAGCTGAGATCTTGGGTCTATTTGGGACGATAAATACCTCTTCGATCGAAGGCACGAATTTGGAGAAAGGATACCGAACGTTCCCAACCCTCTTCATCAACTTTCTAGAGGCTTGCCGAACCACTTACGAAGCGGTCACCATGACTCGCATCGTGAAAGCTCGCCTCCATGATCGATCTGAATGCTTGGAATCTGCAGAACTTACAGTTGCTCGCTACAAGAAGGCCGTCAAATCTGCTGATGAACGGGCCTCGTGGTTGGTCCATGAGAGAGAGAAGTTGGTGGAGCGCCTAGCCTTGCTCCAGACTTATTTCGAGCATGACCCGAGTGACATTGTGATGAAGTTCAGGTGTAAATGGCTGGAAGAGAGGCTCGAAGACTTAACGGTGGATATAGCTCTCGAGAGAGACTTGATCGAGAATTTGAAACACGCCGTTAATCATCATGAGGCCAGCGTAGCCAGGCACAAGGAGAAATGCGAACTTCTGTTCTTCAAGCTTGCGGATCTCGAGTCCCAGACCGCTCGGCGTTGGCAGAGCCTTAACTTCATGGAGAATCAGTTGATGTCTCTTGTGCTGCTCATTAGGGCTCAATTTGGTTTTACTTTTCCTCCCCAGTGAATTGTAAAGCTTGTTGATGTATGGAATGAGAAGAAATTTCACATGTTTATACTTTAATCTTCTCATTATCTTTTCTTCTGCATATCGTAATAGAACGGCTTCTTTGAAACATACGGACTGCCATAGTTCAGAGCAAATTTCCCTCCTGGAAGAGAGACTATTGGTAACAATCTTTGAGGTCATTCCCCTCTACTGGATCAATCGACCTCCATCAATTGTTCTTCTAAAAGAATACGTAGTGAACGTATCCCTACTTCAATCAGTAAGACCGCCTTCATTCTGTCTTATCTTGACAGATGGTGGCAATAAGATGATAACCCACAATCCAACAGGCGAGGACTAGATCGGGAAAATGCTTCTTGACTCTCTTCCGACAATGACATCGCGTACATGGGAGAAGGATTCGGCGATGGCCCCCTCCACTAGCCATATCGAGACTCGTGCAAATTAATATAGCTGTAACCACTCGGTCAGTACGCTAATAATGGACCAGGCCACCTGTTGGGTGCCCCACTTCACTCATGCTTCGTCCCTTTCGGCGTCTACTCACTTGTATCGACAGAAATGCCGGTGGGCCATACTCAGCAATAAAACACCGGTTCTCCAATAAATGCTTTGACTAATTTAGCCAAGAAGGCGTTATAGGGTCAAACTTATTTCTTGGGTTCTGATTATACAATTTATGCTTGTTTCAGCACAAATACAGGAACCCTTCCAATACATTAAGAATGCCCCCATGCCGGATCCAGATAAATTCCTATCTCCTCCAACACTTTCATAACCCCTTCCATTCTCGGGCTCCTAATAGCTCTTGTTTGTGAGCTAGATGCTCCATCATTTCTCCTGCCCCTACCTCGGGTGTTCATACTCCCACAATCTCACAAATGTCTAGACCTGCTATAATTCCACTAAGGAATTAAAGACCTAAGCCACTGCTCAAACTTAGCAAATCTACTTAGTAGGTCACAACCACAACAATATCACAATCAAGCAACCATCCTACAAATATTACGAGCACTCAACAATCAGGGTTTAAGTTCTCACCTCAAGTCCAGCCGCACCTATAGCTTAGCAGAATTACACAATTTACTCAAGCTTTCGCCTGCTATCGCGTCCACTGACATGAATATGCATGTAAAGTTCGCTGCAGCTTTTTTTTTTTAATGCAATTGGATTCGGTAGACACCTAGATTCAGCCCCGTCCATGAACAAGCTAGGTCACTCTATCCGCCTCCTCACCTAGAAGCCTGCCAGGAGCCGCTCCTTGATCGGGTCTATGCCCCGGCGACCACTCCCCGCCCTCATCAGTCTTGGAGCGAACAGTTGTCCTAAGTTTACTCACGTTCAGGGAGAGCCCCATTCCACATGTCCCATACCATGCTTCATTACGGTTTATAGGCATCCCGTCAAACCCGTCCCATACCGGGCTGACGGTACCAAGTCCAATAGAACATGAGTGCACGTGTATGCCTTTTCTCAAGTCAAATCCTTGTTTTCAAATCAATTTCGTTTCTAAATCATTTTACTTTTGAATGTGAAAATTCATGCAATGCATGATGGTCAAGCAGAGCGCGACAGCCGACTAAGCATTCAATCACAAACAGCAATAACCAACAACCAACTTCTAACAATCAGCAACCAGCATTCAAAGTCATGTTCAAGGGTCTCACCTTAGGTCCAGACGCATCTGCAGTTTAGTCTAAACACACCATAGTTTAAGGCTACTCTAGGTAACCAACTCAACTAAGCAGACACATGCGCCAATCAATTCATGCACTCTATCCTTCCTGACCTTGGGTTTAGGGTCTGTCTATCTATCTACCCCAAAATCATCAGCCTTATCACTCCAAATCCTCGAACGGTCTTGTATCGAGCTGACCTTGCTCTGATACCACTCAATTGGGGATGTCACGCCCCGGACCCGTCGGACGCGCAACATCCCTTCACCTGCTAATTCGCTCATCGCTTGGCCAATACTGGCGACGGCCCAGGACTCGTCGCGGCCAAACGACGGCTAACAAATGCGTCAGCGAAAACGAACAACCCCTGACAATACACATGTGTGGGATAGAGAGATAGAGAAAACTTAATTTACATAACTTAACATATAACAGTGAATGTTCTATACCACCTGGAGAGGAGGCTAACATCTGAACCTCAAGAACAAACTTAAGTTGGCCAAGATCAAAAGTCACTAAGCCTCGTCCATGCATCCTTGAGGAACTGCTCATCCTCAAACAAAGGAAACTCCTCTGGATCAGACTCCTCGGATATCGGGAATAATCAAATCTATGGTCGAGGTTCTGAAATGGCGATCAGCCTCAAAATGTGAGTCGAAACTCAGTGAACACAGGCCTAAACTTAATTTAGAAAGCAGCATGCACTTCTTGCCAGAATGTACATCATCACATGCATATTGTGACCCAAATCATACAGATGCCAATGCAGATACTCAATGATTCACTTGGGGTCCCCGGTGGCTCTCTGGGCACTGCCGGTCCCTTCAGCATTTCACAAAGTGCAGAATAGTCAATTCATCGTGCACATATCGTAGACTCAAGTCAGACAAATGCAGTATGCTCAATGTTTTCCGGTGGCTCTCTGGGCACTGCCGGACTTCTTGTTTCGGGTTGCCGGTGGCTCTCTGGGCACTGCCGGACTCAACCCAACCGGTGGCTCTTATCGGCACTGCCGGTCCCCGGCCACGTCGTAGACGTCTCAGGCCTGTGCCTCAACCCGTGTCTATTCACACCGAAGTTGGCACGCTTATCTCTCCAGCTACCTCGTGCCGAGCACGTTCAGGCGCAAGTGCAACGACCGTGGCTCAATTAGCTCTGCGATCGGCACCTCCTTATCACCCCGCATTCCCGGTGGCCCCCTAGACACTGCCGGGCCGTCCCGCACGGTTCTACGCACTCCGCCAAACGCACATGTCTCATGCCAATATGCAAATCAATGATGAGCATCATAAAATTCTCAAGTGGCTCACCCCATAAACACTCATGCAAGCCAGTTTTGCCACATGCATTTCCCAAAATTATTCATATTGGCACACCATTCACCTCAAAATAAATCGAATAAAATAACCAAGCAATTCGTGTTGCAAAAACTTTCATTTTAGGACCCGATTTTCATTCTAAGTCATTTAGGTTCAAAGGCAAGTAATCTAACACACGTGGTAATTTCTAGAGTCCACAAAAATTATCAATTGACCCCTAAGGTCAGCAATAAATAATCGACATTTGACGTCCAAGAAATTTAATATTTTTCATCATAAAATTTTCCCTACTAGTCCCTAGCATACCCGACATTCTAAGTCAAGTTTAGAAATGTGCTCACCTAAAATCGAGTTTGAGCTCGGCCAAGCGGGGATGAGCTCGGGCGGCTGGTCACTGTTCCGGCGGTACTATTCCGGCGACACTATTCCGGCAGTACTATTCCGGCGGCACTATTCCGGCAGTACTATTCCGGCGATACTATTCCGACGACACTATTCCGACGAACGGCGGTGAGTTCCAGAGGCAACGAAAAACAAACCCCGGTCGGCTAGACGACTCCAAAATGTCAAAAACAACGGCTACGAGGCTAGGTCGGGCGGAATAAGGCGAAACAGGGGAGAGAGAGGGAGTGGGTCTCGCGGCGAAGAGCGACGGGGAGCGACGACGGCTTGGATGGCGGGACTCGGCGAGTTGATCGGCGGAGGCTAGAGGAGCGGCGACGGTCGAGCTCAGCTGGACGCGGCAAAGGGAGCTAGACGGGTGATGGTCGGCCGAAGAAGAAGCAATAAAAATCCCACAGCAGAAGGCTCGACTGGAGAAGAAGAAAAGAAGAACAAGAAGAAAAGAAGAAGATAAGAAGAATGATGGGGAGGGGAAGTTATCCACGGCAAAAGAAGGAAAAGAAAGGGAAGGAAGGGAAGGGAAAGGAAGAGAGAAAGGGTGAAAGGGATGGGTAGGAAAAAAAATAAAAGAGGTGGGGCCCACACGTCGAGGAGGCTAGGATAGTTGCTTCTTGTCTCTTGCGAGTAAGTCGTGAATTTTGGCTAGGGTTTGCTCATGTCCATGAAAAATATTATTGTGTTAAATCTTAGTCTATCCTTAGGTTCCATGCACTTTCATTCTTTTCACTAGCAGGCATTTCTTGACGTTAATACGTTTCAAATCACCGAAACCGTACCTTACCAAAAAAAAAAATCACCGAAACCATACAAGATAGTCGGGTTGGAATGTTGAAATAAATATTTCATATAACACATTCTTACTTAGGTTAAATTCAACAATACTCGAGGGCTACGGGTTCAATTTGTGTAGAGCACATGTTTTTGTCTTACTGGTTAGCGGATTGAACTCGAAAGTTCAAGCATTTAGATAAACATAATTATCGAGACCCTTCAAACCTCATAAACGATAGAGGCATGGTGGTTCAACTCTAGACAAATCATTAGGTCGCTTCCACCTTTGAGCATTGCGTAATTCTCGCAGCGGAAACCTCAATGGAAGAACAAGCTGCAACTTAGAGCTATTGAGGATTTCTATTGCGACAATGCGGAGGGGATTTCGATAAGAATCGTCCAAGAGAAGAACAAGCCGCGTCTCAGAAATAGTGATCTTTCTAAGGCCACGATCAGCGGAAATCCGGTCAATCCGGTCAATATGTGCTTTGTACCTGTAGCTTGGCTAGGCTGGCTTATTCTGATGGACGTGGAATGGAGAAAGTTCAACTCCACGGAAATTTTCTAGATGAGAACCAAGGATGACATTATCAACATTGCCTCAGCATGAGAACATTGGAAATCCAATGGGAGCATCAGGGGAAAAAGAATGTGTTTACTTTTTTGAATGGCACAATATGTAGGTAATGGCAGAACGTATAGGTTGTCCAAAGTAACTTGTCAATTGAAATAGCTAGCATTCATTATCAGTCAATTTCTTTCTTTCTTTTTCTTGGTGCAAACATTGCAGTCAATACCAACCGTCTTATGATCAGACATATACATATGCTAGTATAATTTTCACGTCGGTTGACATCATCATTTTTGGCTTTCCCACATCTTGACATTAACTTGTTACCATCTTTCTGAACTTACTAATCTATAATAATCTGAGTCTTTGTTACATATAAGCAAGAGCAATGGATTATCCAATCAATCTCGGCTCTTTGGGGCATCAAAAAGATATTTATAAAGTTCCGTAAATCTAAGCAGACGATACCCCTATGAAGATTTTCAATTAACACATATTATTGATTGATGTGGAGTTATAAGTGATGGGTTGTATTCTTGAAAAACCCTAAATTACATTCCTGTATTGCCCGATAACTTTGCCATGAAGGACGGGACAGCCCAACTGGATCGTAATGCCTCTGCATCTGATCCGAACTCGATCCATTTTTTGTGTGGAAAACACAGTTTTTATATGACGGTCAATGCGAAGGTCGACAAACTGAATACCCACGTATTGAAACCCTTGTTTGACCCCAATCAAATTATATACCATGAAAATCAAACGCCCCCAACACTTTAAGATTAAACTATCGACTTTGAAGGGTGTTGCCATTACAGTTAGTTTTGGTCCCCGGAAGGCAAAATGTAGAACGGTGGAAGACCATGGACCACGAACCCCTCAAGGAAAAGCAAACGAAAAGTCTAAAGTACATGAATTTGAGAAGTTCATTAAAATCCCAAAACTCCTAAAAGTAGACTTGTACGTATCTTCAAAATGGAAAATCAATATCGACCACCTTCGTGGAATTTGAATCTGGACTATTAGCTCGATGGACGGCATGCCGTGAGGAAAAATTCACGCGGTAACTGATTTTGGACGAATTTAAAAGTTACAACGAGTTTATTTTCGAGAACTTGGATATGTGCTTGCATTTAACTCTAGAAGTTCGCTTGATGTAATTATTGCCAATCCTTTTTTTTCGGACTTTTTTCCAAATTAGCATTAAAAAAAATTATTTACAAAATTAGGGTAAAAAAAATATATTTACAAGATTGGGACCCGTGCGGCATTTCGGCACTTATATAATGCTGCCCAGGCCCATGCATGCACCACAGTGCCGCGCACGGGCCCGATTTTTTTTTAATTTCATTTTTTTACTTTTTTCTAATATTTATATAACTTTGTAAATACAATTTTTTTTCTTTTCCAGCTTTTTTTTATAACATAATTATCAATAATTAATTGAAAGTTTTTTTAATATGTATGTAATTATTTATAAAGTATGTAAATAAATTAATTAAAAATATTCACGAGGCCAAGCGGTAGCATTTTTTTATTTAGTTTTTGTATGTTTTTTTTTTATTTACTATTTATATAACTTTGTAAAAATAATTTTTTCCCTATTGAAGCATATTTTTATAACATAATTATCAATAATTAATTTAAAATTTTATTAAGATATATGTATGTGATTAATTTTTTTAGTATGTTAATAATTAATAAAAAACATATTAACATAATTATGATTTCTTTAATTTCGTATTTTTTTAAGTGTTTTTATTTATAAAATTTATATAAATTTGTAAATATAATTTTGTTTCCTTTTCAAACTTTTTTATAACATAATTATCAATAATTGATTAAAAATTTTATTAATATGCATGTAATTAATTTATTTACTATATAAATAATTGATAAAAAAATATTGACAAGGCTGGTGCGGCATTTTTTTATTAATTTTTTATTTTTTACATGTTTTTATAATTTTTTAAATATAATTTTTTGAAACTTATTTTTATAACATAATTATCAATATTTAATTGAGAATTATATTTATGTGAATATTGTTATATTTACGCGAATATTTTTATTAATTATTTACATAGTAAATAAAAAAACACATACAAAAAATGAAATTAAAAAATGCTACAGCACCGGCCTCGTGAATATTTTTAATTAATTTATTTATAGACTTTATAAAATAATTACATACATAATAACATATTTTTTCAATTAATTATTGATAATTATGTTATAAAAATAATCTAAAAAAAATTGTGTTTACAAAGTTATATAAATATTAGAAAAAGTAAAAAAAAACGAAATTAAAACAAAAATCGGACCCGTGCGCGGCACTATGGCGCACGCACAGGCCGTGGGCCGCAGTGCCGCACGGGCCCGGGCAGCATTGTGCAAGTGCCGCTAGGCCCGTGCAGCACAGTGCCGCGCCCAGGCCTGTGCGGCATTTTAAATGCCGAACATGGCCCAATCTTGTAAATACATTTTTTTTACCCTAAATTTGTAAATCCTAATTTGGAAAAACAAAAGCCCTTTTTTTCCTCTTGATGTGATGTCTCATGAGAATCAATTAACTTGTCTCATTCACGGCATTTATTAAAGAAATTTGACAGCATGAAAAGATAATGTTCTTGTTAAAGAGAGGGAAAACAATGTAGGAAAAGAAAGAGAGGACCTGCGACTTTTGCAATGCAAGAAACTTCAACGATGTTGTCTCAGCATTAGGTGGGTCCGATCTTTGCGGCTTGAAGTTCTCTCTCTCTCTCTCTCTCTCTCTCTCTCTCTCTCTCTCTCTCTCTCTCTGACATGTTATCTCAAACGTTGAAGTTGAATTCTTCCACTTGTTTACAATAACAACCGGAAAATATATTTAAAACAAGATTAGAATAGCCGGTAGTATCTCTTCGAGCACATTTGGACGGGAGCTGTTGACATTTCCGTGTGTTTTGTGCGCGTATGTTGATGATGCAGAAGGGCAAGAGTTGAAACTCTTCTTTCCTTTTTACTGGGCTCTGCAGTCAAATACTGCAGGCCTTATATATATGCATAAAGAAGAAGGGGGAGGTGCTGTATCTGGGACGCTCTTATTGATTTTCTAGTCAAACCCTAGAAAGGAAAACACAGAAGAAGAGGAGGAGGAAGAAGAAGAAGAAGACGGAACGAAAAGGTATGGAGGATGGTTTTGAAAGATCTGGTCATGGAGGTGTTCATGTTGTCAAGGGAGAGAAGAGAGTTGATGAAGAAAATCCCTATCATCGCGATGGTGGCGGCGAGTGTAGCAGACAAGTAGTGCTTGCTCAAGAGGTGTGAAATTCAAATCCCTTCCCCTTACTCTATTTCTTCAGCTTAATTACAACAAATCTTTCTTGGTTTTACCATCTACAATCTGAATATCTTTCCTGAATCTCACTGGATGCTTGTGTATTTCGCAAAGATAATCCTAATCTTTTTTCCATTCACAGACAAAAGAATTGATTCTTTTAAGTACTTGATCTCTTTCAAGTAAAGTGAATCGCTTCTTCTTCTTTTCTTTCTATGTCATGGCTTCAAGAATGAACCCCCAACTATCCATTCTAGGAGATCTCGTGCTTCGTTCTTTCATATTCTTCACCTATTGTTCTATTTTCATCTTTAGGTTAAAAATAAAATGCCACCAAAAGAAAGAGAAACTTCAAAGTCATCTACTCCAGAGCAGATGATATCGACCCCGAGAAGAAAGGTATGTAAAGAAGTAGAATTCTGCACCGTGCCCATTTGCTCGATGTTACCCAATTAATTTTACATGTAAAGAAGCATCCTCTATCTATTTTGAGTATATGTATAGATATTGATAGTGCTGGTGCAAGCACGCGCTTACAAAGATACAGCAAATTCAAGACATGCAACTCTGTACTTCCCGAACTGATAGATATTCCTGGTTATTGGGAAGGATTAGTAACGTGTTCCTATTATTCATTTCTGAAGTTCCCCCATGGGAGTTTAGTGAACAATTAAAAAAAAGTTCGACCGATTGAATCTGGAAACTTTTTTTTTCGTATAATCCGTTCATGCCGCAGATAGATGGGATGGATGAAAAGCGCAAATGGGAATTGAATTTGATAGATGCGGATATCTTTATCTTATATGTTGAGCGACTGAAAATAGGTCAGAATTAAATGCCTGATATTTCATGATTCAAAATGTGCTGCAGAGATCATTGACTTGGATCTTTTATATGTTGAAGATTCGGTCAATATCATCCGTCAGTTCATGCCGACCAAATTGCCTGCTAAAAACGACGGCTGATGACTTTGATCGCCAGTTGATTCTCTTCGCTCCTAATACAAACAAAATGCTCCACAACTAGATTACACATTGGACACCACAAAACATTGATCCGATATCGGTCAATGATCTCATGTTGAACTATAGCCTGATTTTTGAGTTTCTGTATGTTCACAGTATATTGTTATTACCCGGTAATTAATTTGATTCATCTGTATTTACTTAATTATCATCTCTTTTTTATTTGGTGCAGGAAGATCAACATCAGCTTGAATCAGCCAGAGCTGAAATGAGTCAAGTAAGAGAGGAGAACCAGAAACTCAAGATGAATCTGACTCAAATAATGAGAGACTATCGCTCCCTCCAAATGAAATTCTTCAATGCCGTCAAGCAAGAAGATGACAGTAAGAAATCAGCCGATGCCGCCAAGGGGATTTGCCGAGAGATTGATCCGGAATCCGACGAACTTGTCTCGCTCAGCCTCGGAAGAACGACGAGTGATTTGAAGAAACCTTTGTTAGAGGATAAGAATAAATCACTAGGCCAAGTGAAAGAAAATACTAATGATCATATGTTTGAAGAAGGGTTGGGCCTCGGACTGGACTACAAGTTCGAAGTGTCGAAATCGGGAACGACAGAATCGTTGCCGAACCCGAGCCCCGACACGAGCATCGAAGAAGCAAAGGAGGAAGCAGGAGAGACATGGCCACCAAGCAAAGTCCTAAAGACAATGAGAACGCGTGGCGATGATGAAGTCTCCCAGCAAAATCCTGTGAAAAAAGCTAGGGTTTCTGTGAGAGCAAGATGTGACACTCCAACGGTTAGTGTCATTTAAATTTATTCATCTCAAGTATATAGAAAGAAAAGAGAAGAAAATGAATTTATCTTGTTGAGTGTGTGGCATCTCGTTTATGAAAATCATTAGTTAGCAACCTATTAATAGAAAAGCTTCTTTACCTAAATACATTTGCAGATGAATGACGGATGTCAATGGAGAAAATACGGGCAAAAGATTGCGAAAGGAAATCCATGTCCTCGAGCATATTATCGTTGTACTATTGCGCCATCCTGCCCAGTGAGAAAACAGGTATATGTCAATCCTTTATCTAGCCAGCAATATTGAATGCAAGGAGATATTTTCGCTCAATGATTCTAAATAAATTCGTGTAAATTGTCCCTCTTGACAATACTAATATACCATTATTAACCTCACTCGTTTGCGAATATACATTAGATAAACATTTTCGACATTTAATGGTCGCTTTGCTAAGTTAAAAAGTTTTAATGTACCTAAAAGAAAATATGCTGGAGCATATATATGACTACAATAATATAACACACCATTCACGCATGTACTAAATTAGGCCACCCTAAATTAAGACGTGATTAAAGTAACTTGGATCATATTTAATTGTTGTGCTTGACACTACCTTACCCGAATTAACTCTCTCTCCGGAAATTCTTGACAAGAAAATGGATTGAAACCTAGCTATAATCTATTGAACTAATCCGAAATATAGTCTACTACATTTCCCATTCTTTCAATCATCTTTTAACTCAATTTAAAAACATTTAGGTTCAAAGATGCGCCGAGGACATGTCCATCTTGATCACCACCTACGAGGGCACGCACAACCACCCACTTCCCATGTCAGCCACCGGCATGGCCTCCACCACCTCCGCGGCCGCCCACATGCTTCTGTCTGGCTCATCAAGCTCTCAAAACGGCAGCAGTCACGGCTCATCGGGCCCCACCATGGCACCGATGGCTGCCAATCTCCATGGCCTAAGCTTTTACCCTTCGGAGGCTTCCAAAGCAAGATCCCCATTCTATTTGCCTCCCACATCATATGCGTCGTCATCCACACCAACCATCACTCTTGATCTCACCTCAAACCCATCATCATCTTCCTCCTCATCCTCTCTGTTCAATAGATTTCCTTCACAATACCCTTCAACAAGGTTCTCTTCCACAAGCCTAAGCTTCAACAATTCTTTGGACCCTAGCGCCCTTCCCTTGCCTTGGGGGTCCTCAAATGTTGGCGTCATGAATTATAACCCCTCTCAACCCTTCAACGAGAGCCAAACCCTAGACCTTGCAAGGCAAGCTCAAGAAAGTTACCATCAGTCCTACTTGCAAAAGAACATGTCAAGCCTTCCCCAACAAGCACTACCGGATTCCATTGCCGCTGCCACAAAGGCGATCACTGCCGACCCGAGCTTCCAATCTGCTTTGGCAGCAGCTCTCAAGTTGATCATCGGAAACAGTGGCGGTGGAAATGGTAACGAAGGAGGCGTTGATCATTTCAGAAGCTAGAAGGTGGGATCACTACTTGAGCCTCTAGCATCTTGAAGAGGACATTTGAATGCTTTGTGGCTTGCAACTTTTAAAGCTGCTTGTCACTTCTCAGTTCTCAACTCGTTGCCGTGGATTTTCTATACCTGCAAGAACATATTGATCGGCATTTCCTGTTGATAAAAAATAACTTTAATGATCACTCGAACTCGAAATTTTGGTTGTTGTGTGCAGCTCAACATATAAACGACGATGTTTAAAATTTTTTTAAGTGCATATGTCTTATGTGGAACTCTGCCTATGTAGCTTACATAGCCTGTCCCAAGCTAGGGTAAAGGAGGAGGGTTGGCGTCAGGCGTAGCGAGCCGGCCGCAAAAAAAGAGCTACCCCTTATGAGATGAACCCTATCGCTTTGGGTTCATCGACCGCCGACCCCAACTGGTTTGGGATAAAGGTGATATTGATGTTGATGTTGATAAGTCTTATGTGGACTGGTGATCGATGGGTATGATCAAATTTCTATCTACTTTGTCTTATAGATTCAGGCTATCCAGCTTGCACTGCGTATAATTTGCAATTTCATGCAAGTACTGAAAAATAATATCCCCCATCAATCATGATATACATGAAGCTAGAGGCAGTTTACCAATACATTTGCAATCTATAGTATTTTCTACCCCAAAGTCAATGTTTGACATCTGCATGTTGTTGAACAAACCCCAGCCCAGCCTAGCTCACATAGGTTTGGAAAGTCGTAATTTATTTTAGGTGTAAAATGTAAGTATAGATGAAATACATAAGTTTGGAGGCATCCCCTAACATTATAAATAGAATTAATAATGCAATAAGATGGAGATAGGAAATCTCTGCATGGTAGTCACCACAACATTAGCCTGCAAAGGTCCAATATTTTTGTAGAATGAAGCCCTACTTCTGACGATTTTATGTACCTCAGCCAAAAGAATGTAGATATCATTTGACTTGTTCTGAAAACATCTACCACTGCACTTCATCCAAATGCAATACATTGTTGCTAAGCATTGATGAGCCTTGCCACCAAGCCTTTGGCCCTGGTAGCCTTGATCGTCCCTTGAAGTTCATCATATCATCCTCCTACAGAACACTAATCCCATAATGTGTGAAGATACTATGCCATATACTTCCAATCAAGTTGCATTGGAAGAACAAATGTGTTTTGTCTTCTAAACGAGTCAGACATAAATTGCACTGGATGTCAAGTGAAGGCATCCATGGTGATACGATCTCTATTGATGGAAGCATGTCTCTGCAAAGAAGCCAGCCAATAAAATTATATTCGATGATAGCACTGGTCCAAGTTACATTATGCCAGTCGACAATCAGGTCTGAGTTCAACAAATCTCTTGCAACAATACCTAGAGCTAGAAATGACCAAAGTTAGAGCATGTCTCAACTTAAGAAGGCCTCGCCAACTCCAAACCACATTGCCCTTGATGTTGAGCTGCAAAACTGAAGCGTGGTTTCTTTGTTACGTGAGACACAAAGCATGATGTGAGTATATTAAGATTGGTTTACAGATCAGTTTATGAAATGATATGATAGATCGTACATGAATAATTATAAAAAGTACTTCATTTTTGACACCCAATAAGAGTTTATCATATTATATATCCGCATATAAAATTTGTGAATTGGTTTATATACCTATCATGATTCCATATTTGTTGATTTACTGCGTGTGTACTTAGAGAAGAGCATGCCCCTGGGGCGAAAAAAAAAAAAGGAAAGTTAGCTGACTGTCAAGAGGCTTGGTCATTTAATTAGGTTTATTAGCTTCATAGGCTCTGTCAGAGACTTTCTATCATGTGAACGCATTGATTCACAAAGTAAACCGATTGATCAAGAAGACATCATAGGCCTGCTCAGCTAACTAACAGCTTCCGTCAGGAAGAAAACAGATTAATTAAAACATCACTCTATCCAGTGATTATGGTGGGAACTGATGGAACTGCGCAGTTAAGCAGCCATTAATACTTTTCTATGGACTTGCAATGATGACTTTAACACCGGCCGAGAAATTTGCGGTCAAGACGTGTGCAAGTGTGATAAGTTAAGCTAGGACGGTCAAGACTTGCAGCGATTTGGTTTTAATGTTCGTTTGCTGGGAAGTCAATTTCGACGACCTTATAATTGGAAAGAAGAAAAAAGGGACTAGAGAAGAAAATGCATTTGCTATTCTTCATACATTCTTTCTCATTATAATAATTACCTTAAGCTCGTTTATTTCGCGAAAAATGAATAATTTCAAAAATATTCTTTTAAAAATAATTATTTATGCCGCTTGAAATAATTACTCGATAATTTTTTTATTATTATCAATAGAAATTTATGTTAAAATATTTTCTTAAACGATGAAAATATTCTTCACTTATTCATTTTTATAAACGATGTGACCGTTAATTTTAAGAAAATATTATTCAAACCATTCATTTCCCATGCAACAAATGGAGCTTTACTCAAGGCTCAATTTGTTTCGGGAAAAACGAATGATAATAATCGCATGTATCGCTTAGAAAAATGAATAATGAAAATTATTTTCATCGTTTATGAAAATGTTTAAATATAAATGCTTGTGAATAATCAAAATATTTTTTATTGAAGTATTATTTCAAACGATATAAATGATAATTTTTTTATATAAAAATATTTTTCAAATCATTCATTTTTGCCCAAATGAACGCAACCCAATTACCGATTGGAGTCCCGACACAAAGAATCTAATGATTGCTCTTGGACTTGAAGACATATTCATCCTCGAGAGTCGATGGTTATTTTGTATTTTCCGGTCCGCGATCATCGCATTAACGTAGATGTTCACTGTAAACACGTGTGGGTGATAAGTGTGGTTAGAACTTAGAAGGTTCTACGAAGGCAACGATCATATCAAGAAGAAAGAAAAGGTGCACGTGATAACTCACATGCCTTGTCGGTTTATGATGTCCCAGATGGCAATAACCCTAGCCCCACAAAAATAAATAATTTCTTTTCCCATGATTTTGCATATGATGAGGAGCCCAATGAGCTCGCATGCCCTTTCATTTTGTCTTCTTCGTTTGGTAGACATTCTAGAGTAATGGAAAATTATCCGAAAAGTTTTATCTTTATATTATAGGATGGTTAATTCAATCGAAAATTTGATCAATTTAGTTTCAATCATTTTGACGATTTTTCAATGTAGCCATTTCGGTCGATTCTTGCAAAAAATCACTTATGTGGCAGTCTAGTCACTGATGATCGTCCTACATGACATAGCCGACATTGATATTGATGATTTTTTTGCAATTTTTTTTAAAATTTGTGGTTTTTTTATTTTCTTTTTTTTTCCTCCCCTTTTTGTCCTATTTCCCTTCTTCAATCGTTGGTCACATGTGAGGCTAGGGCGTCGCCGCCCTCACTTATGATCGGCAATTTCCACCGACCATTGTTAAGGCCTCGGTGGCCGGAGGAGGGAAATAGGAAGACATTAAAATCATTCATAAATTCTTATAAAAATTTTAAAAAAGCATCCACACAAAAGCTAGTCCCACCTAATTGAACTTCCACATCTATGATTTTTGGCTGAAATGGACTAGAATGATTATATTTATAAAAAAACCGTCAAAAGATTCAAGGCTAAATTGGTCAAGTCGAAAAGTTTAGGACTAGATTGGTAGCGATACGATAGGCTTAAGACTTTCTGGACAAATCTTCATGCGGGTTTGCTTGTGCATTTTCGATTTTTACTGTCATTAATTTAACTATACAATATGTTTATATACGACAATTTTTTTGAAAACTGCATATTAAAAACTCTTCGAATGAAATGACTCGTAACAGGGGAGAAAAAAAAGGATGTTAAGGTATGCAAGCTCTTAAGAATAGTCTCCTTCGTTTGATTATTTTCGCAGTGGCTTGATCTACAGAGTCAGTTTGTTTTCTTTAATTGGAGTGATCCCTAGCATTTCTATGGATCTAGTGATTGTGTATCTTGTAGAGAATGATGCAATACAGTGATCAAGAAGCATTTTAAACCACATATAAAATGCTGAACTTACAGAAGAAATAAACTTCTAAGGGTACTCGATTGAAATAAAAGAAGAATGTGTTATTGAGGATATATAGGCAAGTAGTTATTTGATCTGGGTCCAGCATGATCCCGTGAACTGGACCTGCGCGACCAGAGAAACTACGACATGCATTTGCTGCTGAAGTTGCCGGTAATTGAACCGATGGAGGAATAGGCGTTTCCGACGAGTGTCCAGACATACAAAGAGCGCCGGAATCATCTTGCTCCCAGGACACCTCAACCGTGACGCCTCTAGGATTCTCGGCAGATTCCGTTCCAAGGATCCCCGCAAATTGAGCTCCGACTGGGATGTGAACCAAATTGCAGTATAAGAACAAACAAGGTTTTGTCAGGCTGAGGAACTTTTAAGTCAAATCTCTACGAGTCCTTGAGTACTTTGATAGACAGGCTAATACAGTCTTCTAGCCAAATAGTAGCCTATATTGTACATGATTTTCCTATGGGTACAGCATCCAAATGCTGTGAAGGAAAAGGAGAGCCAGAAATCGGCGTTAGAGAGAAGAGAAAGCTGCACTACAAATAACAAAATGCTGCCTGCCTTCTGCTCCCATGCAGTTTTGAAGAACCGTTTCACAGCGTCCTGATCAGCCGTGGAAACTGCATCTCCTTCGGGAGGACTTGCACCATTGCTGGCGGCGAAGCTTACATTAGCAATAAAGCCTGTTCCGCTGCGAGATTTGAGCCTGATCAAAGGTTCCGATGCAGCGAAATCTGCCCCCGGTCATTATTCCTATACGGTCGCTTAAAATATCAGCTTCTTCCATCGACTACACCGAAGCTGTTAACAACTAAAAGCTATTACCATCTTTCCCTGTGACTGGAGCGATTCCTGTCAAACAATTTATTATGGTAGTCTTTCCAGCGCCATTGGGTCCAAGAAGACAAAACAGCTGATCTTTGGCAAAGTTCACTCATACCCACTACAGATAATTTGAAAATAACAGCGATTATCCTACCCAAGTGTTAATCGCATTAGACAGGATACTTGTGGCTAGTGTTGCATCCGTCATCTGATGACTCTGTACGGAAGCGATAACTTCAAGCAATTAGTAGGGGAAAAAAGCGCAGATGACTAGAAGTGCTTAGTTACCTTAATAGAATGGTACGCCGATGTCCTTTTGCATTTACAGCAACCGATTTTGGTACCCTGGATAAGTCTTCCCAAGGCCATGAATCTGGACGACAACATTAGGATCAACTAAGGCTTCTTTTGCTCGTGCTTTCAAAATACTTTCCTCTTCGAGAAGATCTTCATCATCCGGAGAAACATACTCCAATGAGGGAACTGAACCGATGCAACTACAAATGCCACTCTGTCAAGACAGGAAAGGCTATGTCATAAAACAAGTAGAAGGAGGAAGCATGCCCTCACATCAGAAATTTCGCACTCTACCTTCCACTTTGCTTCCACCTTTTGCCGTCCTGTAGCCTGGATTTAAGAAATAAGACATCGGCTTCCTCACACCTGATGCGTTTGGGATTGTATTATCGATTAGATAGCCAAAATAAACCACACAGAGAAAGTTGCCACGAGCCATATATAGATGTCATTCTGTTATACAGGAGTAGAAGAAAGAGGTGAATGTGCCTAGTATGATGCAAGACGACAAGAAAACAAAGTGAAAACTGCTCAGCGGAATATAACTGAGTGTTAATGCAGAAGCTTCTAAGCTTCAGAGATACTACATACAATTGTTATGACGCATTCTGTGCAATCTGGTGCGCATTTTGCGTACGCCTACTCCAGCTAATTCCAGGATCTTCAGGGGTGGAAGTTGCATCTGAAGGCAGCACCAGAGCTTCAGCAACGAGATTAGGTGGAAAGAGTGACCAGATGGTTCTGTAACCATTACCAAAGTTTTGACTTGTAGGGAAATCCAAATGCAGTGACATCCCGCGAGAGCCAAAGGCAATGATTCTCAAAATAAACATTGTTCTAAATACAATGACAGCGTATCAGGTAGTCAAGATATCTTGCCTGAGTTGGAGAGCCGAGGATAAAAATGGAGAAACCCACAGCCGTGGATGAAGAGGTCTTGCTAATGGAGGCAGACAACATGAAGGCAAAACCAATCTAGTAACAGAGGAGCATGTCAAGATATAAGGCCATGTCCTTTCACTGCGTCGCCTCAAATAAAATAGTCCATTATAATGAGGTATAAGCACATCATACCATGTTGAGTTGGAATGGGAAGAACAACAGGAACACAACAGCGAAGCGTTACTCAAGAAAAAAACAAACTGACACACGATCCCGAAGAGTAGTATGAACAATGAAGAAAGAACAGTTACAACGCCCTCCCAAGTGAACCATGAAAGCCATTATGCAGTATCAAGGCCCATCAAGGTCATCATCTGCAACCAAAAAAAAAAAAACGTGAGGGTGAACGCTCCATAGGTGCAAAACAATGTTAAGATTCTGTAAGCCATTAGTGTTCAAAGGAAAGAAGACATGGCGGAGTTTCAGCTCTTTTTTATCAAAGAACTGATCAGAAGTACAAAGCTAAACATGGCGATTGCAAGGAAGAAGGTTGGCGCCGCAATGGCAACTGCAGAGAAAAGCTCAACTGCATTGTGTGCAAATCCCTTCGACCCAACAACCCAGCTAAAGTTTGAATCTGCAAAGTGAAATTTCAGGAGGCTTAAATAAAGGAACAGGTCCAATCTCTTCAAGCATAAAAGACTCAATGAAGCAACACGAGGATTGGATATCTCCATTAAGAGACTGCACAATTTCCCGTTCAGCTGCAATCTGAAGAGGTATCTGAAACTTAAAAGTGGGATCCTCAAAGATACCTCGCTTTCTAACTAGAGTGGAGTCAGTTTGTATGCCATACTGGATGATGCTGGTGTTCATTTCCGTGAAATGCAAAGCTCCAGGGCACCGCATAGGATTACTATACAACCACGCATCCACTTCCTCAGTCTTTCCAAATCACAGAACCTTCGGACACACAACGCACAGTCCACCATATAATCATACAACTTTTGCACCAAAACTTGAATTTTCAATATCAAAACAAGTATATACAAGATCACCTAAGTAGGAAGCGCTAATACTACTCAACATTTCTTTCAAAACAATGTTCTTATCAGTCATTACATATAACCATCTCTGCCAAGCTTTTTCCTCCCAGAATGTATGCTAAAAGCATTTGTTTAGCAGAGAATGTGTATACACAGAAAGAGAGAGAATATTCCCAATAAAGAAGTTTTGGCAGACAGCCAAGTACATGGATTGACAATCATTCATTACCTTGCTTGAAGGGATTGGACAGCCGGAGTTATTGGCCATGATGGCTCGATGCCCACAGTTCTTGCACTCTCATTTCCAACTCCAAACAAAATCAAAGCGTGGGGGTCTCATGAAGAACTTGTCCTCACATGGAGGGATTGGAGGCATGATCAGAGGTTCAGGATCAAACACATTCCTCAACATTGTCACCGAGCGAAGACAAGAGTCCCAAGGCTTCTTTATGCAGAACAAGGCTTGCTCCTCCATGATAGCCACATGTTCTTCTTCACAAGTGCCCAGAATTGCTGGTAAAACAGTGGCAACCCCGTTTGAACTAAGTCCATTGACAACTTCTATTCTTTTGCGGGTATTGATCTTTAGAGGAAGGGACTAACTTGTTTTGCTGTTCCAGTTACAGCAACCACTTATAGCTGAGTTTCTTGAGAGGGTTTTAAATTTTCAGGTTGATGTTCAACCTAGTACAGTTTACGGAAGCTAATGGTTTGATTCATTAAAATTGCTGATGTTGTCATTGAGTTTAGAAACTGGGGGCCAAAACAAGAGATAACTGGAAAACTTTTCAATCGTTTGACTCTGGAAAATTGATGATGGCATTTGTGATTGCTACCCAGTGGAAGAGAGTACATAGGTGTGAGGGAATTATTATACTTGAAGAAGAGAAGGTGGCATGGAGGTTTACTTGTGCATTGGAATGAAGCCATGATTTTGAATGTGCACTGGTGCTGCCAAGCGCTAATTCTGGCAACATGTCTTGCCAAAAGGAAAAATAGGACATAAATAAAATATATTTGAAGAAAAATTGAAGCTTCTCAGTAAGTAGGGTTTGGACAATCTTATATAAGAATTTAGTCTGTCTTATCAGGCACCAAACGTAAAAATAGCATAAATTTTATCATGACTACCAAGCATAGCATAAGAGAAATTTAAGAAACGAATGTATCCAAAGCTTACATAAAACCACTATGGATGTGTTTTACCTTTTATTTTCTTTTTGTTTCATTTTTCCCCTCAGGAGCTTACTCTGTTCCCAGTTTAGAAAAATCGTGAGAGAAACATAAATTAGCGTTGTTGACAGCTTCGAAGTTAGACAAATCACTCACAACTAAAAACTACCAGAGGAATCGCAACTAATGAAAAATGTAATTTGCTAGATTGATCAAGGAACATAAATTGTTTCTTGTTTGATGAAGATAATTCAGCTGATTTTCTGCCTAAATGTGAACCAAATATAATATGAAATATCATGTCTTTTTACAATAAAATAAATGTTGAGAAACTGCGCTAACTTTAATTATATCATGAAGATAATTGATCAATAATTTGATCAAGAAGGCTTTTGTAAAGCTATACGATCAAGCGAGTAATTCCTAGCTGAAGCAACTTATAGGATGCTGAACTTAACAGTGCTGATTGTAGTTGTAGTACCCTATCAAAGAAGTAAAACTTTTACAGGCACTATGACAAAAATTACAGAAGAATGTGTTATTGAGGCTAGGCAGTAGTAGCTATTTGATCAGAGTCCAGCACGATCCCATGAACTGGACCTGTGCGATCCAAGAAACCCCTGCGTGTATTTGCTGCTGAAGTAGCCGGTAGTTGAATGGATGGAGGAATAGGCATTTCCGAAGAGTGTCCAGAGATACAAAGAGCACCAGCATCATCTTGCTGCCAATATACCTCAACCATGACGCCTCTAGGATTCTCAGTTGATTCCGTTCCTGGAACCCCCACAAATCGAGCTCCCACTGGGATCTGAACCAAATTATCATATAAGAACAAAAGCTTTTTGTCAGCCTGATGAACTTTTAGTCAGTTTTTTGCAAGTCGTTCAGAACATTAATAGACTGGCTAATACAGTCTTCGAGGACAAATGACATTTTAAAGTAACATTACCAACGCTGTAGCCTATACTCTCTCGGATTTTCCTCGTACTTAGTTTCTCACCTGGACAGAGGTTCCAGATGTCAGAGTTAGTGTGGCCAAGCGTCGTTCAGCTGCAGCATTTTCTAGTTCTGCCTGCTTTGCAATATTCAGGAAAACTTCCTCAAGAGTCGTCAAACCAAGCTGGATATCTGCTATGCCAAACTCTCCCCGTTTATCTTGGAGCTCCGCAAAAAATTTCTGTTGAGTGTAAGAGGAGTATCATGAGGAAAACAATTTAGATAATCAACATACAGAAGTTCTTTCCTGAAAGTGATGTGAAACTAGCATTCCAAAGATTGGTTGAATCTATACAGCAGTGATATTACTCCTTAAGATATAAAAGTTAAAAGTTAAGACTCGAATCAATTTCAGTGCTTCCATGACAATCTCGAGCATTTAATTGCCATTTTCAATCTAAATAATTATATCGGGTGCAATTGGCAAACAATTCTTGACCAAGGACAATGAAAATCTTGCCATTGACGGTGCTTCATGTGAAGGGTGTTAACTTCCAACAGAGGAGCATTTCTAACTTTTCGGCAACAATACAAATCCATGCATATGTCAGATGAGATAGAAGTTACAAGAACATCATCCAGCTAGACCAAGAAATGTAGCTATATACATCTCACAGAACTTGTAACAGCATATCCAGCACTGTTTCCCAATTCTTTTCAACATTTAAAAAGACAATTTTTGAAGAGCCTGAAAAGGATAGGAATCAGCGATGGGATTAATTACCGTCAATATTGCTTCTCTATCATGGGGTATAACAAAAGTCAGAAAGGCCTTGTTCTCCTCTTTCGGTACAATATCCAGATGCTGTGAAGGAAAAGGAGAGTCAGAAATTGGCGCAAGAAAGGAGAAAGCTGCACTACAACAAACAAAGAGCTGCCCCATCTGCTCACTCACAGTTTTGAAGAATTGTTTCACTGCCTGCTGATCAGTCTTTGAAACCACATCTCCTCCAGGAGGACTTGCACCATTGCGGGCAGTAAAGCTCACATTGGCAATAAAGCCTGTTCCGAAGCGAGATTTAAGCCTGATTGAGGTTCCAATGCAGCGAAGTCTGCCCTTGGCCATTATTCCTATACGGTCACCCAATATATCAGCTTCTTCCATAGAGTGTGTCGTTAAGATGATAGCGCGTCCTTTCTTGGCATCCTCTATTATGTCCCACACATGCCTCCTTGTAATTGGGTCCATGCCAGTTGTCTGCAGCAGAAAACAATGTACCTTTCAGAAGAGTCCACACACACAACATTTTTTCATTAAGGAGAAAAGAAGATAAGACATCATCCACATACGGGTTCATCTAAAACCACTAATTTGGGGTCACCAATAAGGGCTATAGCAACACTCAAGCGACGTTTCATTCCTCCACTGTAGCTCCCAGCTCTCACTTTGCCTGCTTCTGTTAGTCTGACCTCTGCCAGTGACTTCTCAACCACCTGAGAGAAAACTCCAATGGGTTCATCAAAATAAACAAATGGGCAAAATTGTCTCTTAGTGTAGGATTAGAAGCAGATTCACAAGTTCCAATAACGTCCGAGGAAGTTAGGAGCATGTACCAATTTGATTGAAGCAGGGAAGAGCCCTTTAATATTTGAGAAAAGGTAGAGATGCTCTTCACCAGTTAACAAGTCCCAAAGGATATCAAACTGCAATTGAAAATAAACTTTTAGGACAGATGTTCAATTGTTTTTTCCAAATAGTTAACTGTGACTGCTTGGAGGATAATTGCAATACTTCCAAACCTATGCAGCAGAATTATGCTCCTCTGCTGTTGGTACTTAGATACAAAGGTGATAAAAATGGAGGAGAAAGGTTAACCTGAGGACAAACTCCGATGATTTTTCTGATGTTTGACATGCCGACCGAATTTCTGATTGAGTAACCATACACCGAAGCTTTTGACACAAGACAGCAATATGATATTATGCACCGTGTTATTAATAGAAAAATTCTGTACTACGCAAAATGAAATTAGCCAGGTAAAAGCTATTACCATCTCCCTGTGTAACTGGGGTGATTCCTGTCAAACAATTTATTGTTGTAGTCTTTCCAGCACCATTGGGTCCAAGAAGACAAAACAGCTGATCTTTAGCAAAGTTCACCCACAGGCCCTACAGATAATTTAAAAATAATAGTGGTTACCCTATGCAAGCATAAATCAAGTTATACAGGATACTCGTGTCTAGTGTTGCATCTGTCACCTGATAAATTTTCGTACAGAAATGGTACCTCACGTAAGTTGATGAGCAATTATTAGAGGAGAAAAGCGCTGATAACTGGAATCGCTTGATTACCTTAATAGCATGGTATGTGGATGTCCTTTTGCATTTAAAGCAACCAAGTTGGGTAGTCCCAGGATAAGTCTTCCCAAGGCCACGAATCTGCACTGCAACATTTGTGTCAACTAAGTCTTCTTTTGCTTGTGCTTTCACAATACTTTCCTCTTGGAGAACATCTTCATCATCCGGAGTAACATGCTCCAACGGGGGAACTGAACCAATGCAACTACAAATGCCACCCTCTGTCACGAGTCAAGAGAGGAAAGACTACGTCATGAAAACATGTAGAAGGAGGTAGCATGCCCACACATAGACTTTTCAAACTCTACCTTCCACTTTGCTTCCACCTTTCCCCGTCCAGTAGCCAGGATTTAAGAAATAAAACATTGGCTTCCTCACTCCAGATGCATTCGGGATTATATTATCAAAATAGATAGCCAAAATAAACCACACAAGGAAAGTTGCCACAAGCCATATATAGATGTCGTTCTGTCAGAAAAGGGTAGAAAAAATGGTCAATGTGCCTTAACATGATGTAAGATGACAAGAAAACAAAACAAGAACTGCTCAGCAGAGATTTGAATGACTATTTGTTAATGTAGGAAATTTTAACTTCAGAGGTACCACGTACAATTGATATCACGCATTCTGTGTCGTTTGGTGCGCATTTTGCCCGCCTACTCCAGCTAATTCCAGGATCCTCAGGGGTGGAAGTTGCTTGAGAGAGCAGGTTCAGAGATTCAGCAAGGAGATTAGGTGGAAAGAGTGACCAGATGGCTCGGTAACCACTACTGAAGTTTTCACTGTAGGGAAACCCAAACACAGTGACAAGCTGCAAGAGCCAAAAGCAATGATTCTCAAATTTAACATCACTCTGAATACATAACCAAAATATCAGGTAGTCAGGATATCTTGCCTGAGTTAGAAATCCGACAATAAATATGGAGAAACCCACAGTTGTGGATGAAGAGGCCTTGCTAATGAAAGCTGACAACATGAAGGCAAAGCCAATCTAGTAACAGAGAAGACCATGTCAGGATATAAGGCCATGTCCTTTCACTATGGCGCCTCAAATAAACAATACATTATAACGTGGCATACCATATTGAGTTGGAATAGGAAGAACAACAGGAACACAACAGGGAAACTGTTATTCAAGAAAAAGTCAAACTGAAACATCATTCCGAAGAGGACTATGAACAACGAAGAAAGAATGGTTATAATGCCCTCCCAAGTAAGCCATGAAAGCCAATAGGCAGTATCATAAAGGCCCATCACGGTCATTGCCTGCAACAGTATAAAAAGTGAAGGTGAACGCTTTATAGGTGCATAACGAAGTTTCTGTAAGTCAGTAGTGTGCAAGGGCAATACCTGGCGGAGTTTCAGCTCCCTTTCTGTGATCAAAGAACTGATTTGAAGTACAAAGCTAAACATGGCGACTGCAAGGAAGAAGGCTGGCCCCACAGTTGCAACTGCAGAGAAAATCTCAACTGTAGGGTGTGCAAATTCCTTCAGCCCAACAACCCAACTAAACGTTGAATCTGCAAGTGAAATATTAGGAGGCATGACGGGTTGCCAAGGGAACAGGTCCAATCTCATCAAGCATACATGAGTATTCAGTGAAGCAACAAGAGGATGGGATACCTCCAATAAGAGACCGCGCAATTTCCCGCTCAGCTGCAACCTGAAGAGGTATCTGAAACTTGAAAGTGGGATCCTCAAAGAGACCTCGCTTCGTAACTGGAGTGGAGTTAGTTTGTATGCCATACCGGATGACACTGGCGTTCATTTCCGTGAAATGCAAAGCTCCAGGACACCGCATAGGATTACTATACAACCACGCGTCCACTTCCTCGGTCGTTCCAAATGACAAAACCTTCAGACACAGAACAAACAGCTCATCAACTAATCATGTAACTTCTGTACATAAAACCGAAGTTTCAATGTCAAAACAAGTTCAAATTACCACCTAATTCGGAAGGCACAAATTTTACTCATCATTTTTTTTTCCCAAACTCTATTTAAGTCCTGCTTCATCATCCACAATGAAGTACAAACTAAGCAAAGAACTCTATGTACAATGTTGTCCGATTTTTCATTGAGACGTAGGATAGCAGAATGCGGCCTCCGTAATGTCAACATCCTAGTGCACAATTATAAAATGCAAACGCACCGAAAATCTAAAAACCCACAAATAGGCACATTCACAGACACACCTTGCTCTGAGGAATGGGCCTGCCGGGGTTATTGTTCCTTATGCCGTCCACGATCCTCGCGACCCTGTCGCTGGCGTTGCCGCTCCAGACGAAGTCGAAGCACGGGGACTTGACGTAGAACTTGTCCTCGCAGGGCGGGATGGGCGGGGACACGATGGGCTCGGGGTCGGGCACGCTCTTGTAGGCGGGGGAGTGGGCGAAGCGGGCGTCAATGGCCTTCTGGATGCAGAAGATGAGGAAGATGAAGAAGAAGGAGGAGAAGAGCTGGAGGAAGGTGGCCGGCTTATTCCGCCACGAGAGCAACAGGTTCTTCTTGAACAGGGCCCTGTACTGCTGGAGCAGCAACGGAACTCCGCTCTGCAACTCCATGGGAAGAAGGAACCTCGACCCCTCGATCGATCTCGATTTCCGATTTCGATTCTCGATTTCGAGTTGGACAATTGTGGTTAGATCGAAGTCGAAGTTGAGAGCTTTTTCCGTGCCGATTCCTTTCGAGCTCTCCTTTCTTCGAGAGTGGGTGTGTGTTTATAACGACTGAAGATGGCGCGTTTAGGAAAGGGACGGCGGAGCCGAAAAGGGGTCTAGAGTTCCGACAATTTACGGATTGTGCCACCGCTTGGTCTGAACTAGACGAAGTCGATGTGCGGTGACGTCACGTGATGCTGTCGTGTTTCTGGCGGAGGAATTTTAGCCGTTTGACCACAGGCTGGTTAGGATGCGAAGCTAGGAACCTTCCGAGAATCTTCTTCTTGGATACATAAAACTGGTTAATTATAATAAATCGGACCGATTAACTCAGTAGAATGGTTTATCTTGAAAGGCTTTGAAAGCGTTAGGGCCATTTATGTTCAAGATAACTCCCCTTGAAAATGCGAAGTCGGTAGGCTGACCAATCAAAATTTTAAGCCGCTTGCATTTTCATCGCATCTCAATATCTGATCAAATAAGAAGAGAAGATTAAAATTGCCACAACTTTCGTATAGCATTCGCTTTGATACCAAAACTTTTCATGGGATTACTTGAGTGTCACTTTTTTAAATTAGAACCATCACTTAAGTAATAACTCTAATTTAGAATGCTGAAAATCGAGATGGGTAGTAATATCCTGGCATTTCTTTCGATCGACGTGGCTCATAGGCTTTTCCAATCAGTATTAACAGCCACAACATTCTGAATTTGCGACAAAATTAGTAACTGAAACTTGCAATAGATATTTGCTATTTCATTTGTGTGATTCTATCTCACCCGAATTCCAATTTTTTCACGGTGGGATTTTGAGGAACGACATGGAGTTGGGGGACAAGATGAGGACGACATCACCCTTTGCGGATGCCCATGGTGGAAAGGCGAGAGGCGAGAGACTCAATAGAACGCCGAAGCTCATAGAAGGGTACATGGAGACCGGAGGAGATGTCAATGAAGGCGGTGGAGCCGCTGTGAATAGGAGGATATGAAGGTGGCGACGTCAAAGGAAGTCGACCAAATCTACTCACCAAGGAAAAAAAAAGGTTGGAAGAAAAGAATTTTCCTTTTCCATGCATAGTCGTTGTCGAGAACGGTGACGGGGAACGAGGCTAATTCGGTAATTGAAGGTAATGAGGCTAATTCGGTAATTGAAGGCGAAGAGCATAAAGGGCAAACTTGTCCAAAAGTGAAGAATATTCTGCAGGATTATTGAATTCATCGGTCAAGTCAAACAAAAGGAAAAATTTTAAAATGCTGACGTGAGGAAACGTGGCAACGGGTCCGGAGCACTTTCTTGGACCGCAAGTAGTCGTTCAATAATGTCGCGCCCTTTGATCTTTCCTCCTGCCCGTCTTTTGTTCAAAAATCGGTTAAACTCTGTGGACCGTTCAATTAACGGTCGAATTGTCATGGGCACATAGCGTCGCCTGTTTTTGCGCTCAACTACTTTACTTTCTTTACATCACTTGTACCTCCCTTTTGCCAAATCTTCCAAACATCTTTTTTTTTTTAAATCAGAGTGATGTCAATTTGCGTTTTCTCTCAATTGAGGATTTTCTTTTCTTTTTTTTCCATAAGCAAAGTTAGCCGGTATTGCCCGGAACCAAAAAGGGGTAGAGGCGACGGTAAGAGCCCATCTCTTCATAAATCCACAAAAAAAAAATCTCATAGCAACTCACATGACGACTTTCTAATCCTTTATCCAAGTAATGCCAAACAATGTATCTTTTAATTAAAATGTTTCGCTTGTGCATTGCTAATCAGTCGAGAAGATTTTAATTATTCTGAAAACGGAAATGGTACAAGCGTACACAATTCATGTGGCTTCATAATGCAGGATCATTGGAGAATTAACAACCACACAAGAGAGACGAACTACATACCTTTTTGTCGGTTTGACATTCGTCTTTAGTACCCTTAAAAATCCTAACTTTGGCCACAAGCCCAACTTTACCCTAATATTCTTTTTTTATTTTTGCCTCGTAAAAAAATCTCAACCTTAGGTATAGTTTCAATTCTAGCATGAATTTTTTGTGTCTCATAAAAGAAACCCCGGCTTTAGGTCAAGTTCCATTTTTACCTTAATTTTTTTAGGGGATTAGGCCTGGCATTAAAGAAAAGTACGAGAAAATGAAGTGGAAAGCTGAGCTCCGAGCAAGTTTTGCCAAGATGAAGAGTCCACGCACGCCAATGAGGATGCAAGGATGACATTGACCACGACCATTGCGCACGGTGCTAGGAATGGATGAATTCGGTCGTCCAAAGAATCAAGCCTGAAAATTAGTTTGTTCCCATGATAAGAATATTAATCAAAGACAGATCCAACATGAACTCTTCATTTTCGTGGAATTGTCCTTGCACTTGACCGGCTTGTGTGTTGACACCTAATTTTTAATCATCTTTTCTCTTTTGAAATTAACAAAAAATCCATAAAAATTTATAAAATTAAAAAATTCAAGTTTGGAGACCTTGGTCAAGCCTAGGGAACCAATTTTGACCAAAAATTGATTTTTCATATTTTCAGTATTTTCGGTATTTTTATTTTCGAAAATTAATAAAAAATCCATAAAAATTCATAAAATTGAAAAATCAACTTTGGAGACCTTGGCCAAGCCTAGAGAACCATTTTGAACAAAAAATAATTTTTCATAATTTTTTTGTATTTTTATATATTTTTTAGAAATTAGGAAAATATTTAATAAATAATAACATATGAGGCCACAAAAATACATAAAAATATTCAATATTTTTCTTTTCATGTTGGCCATCGCAAATTTAAAAAAAAATCCAATTCGGGGTCGTGTATTTCTTCACGAGCATGATCTCGAATCAGGCCAAAAAAAAATTCAATTTGATTCAATTTATTTTTATTTTTCACTTTTATGAGTTGTGACATTATCCTCTAATATTTTAAATTTTCTTCTTGGCCCAATTATACCCAGAATGACTCAATTTTTTCAAAGGGCTTTAATTAAATTTTACATTATCTTCAGCGGCAGAAAATAAGCTTAAATTTGACATGAGGTGAATTTCGACTAAGCATAGAAGAGGTGTGTCGAAAATTGTGAGGAGATTTGGACTTAAAAAAATATTTCTCCAGGGACTGAATTGCAAATACTTAAAATCTCAGGGACTAGAGTGCAAATACCTAACACTTGAGTGATTATTTTGCAAATAACAAAAAGAAGAGTTAGTGGAGAAATTAGAATAGAGAAGGGAAGATGGAGAAGAGGAGATAGAGAAGGGAAGATGGAGAAAAGGAGATGGAGAGGAGAAGATGGAGAAGAATAGATGGAGAAAATAAGATGAGAATTGAGAAGGGAAGATGGAGATGAAGAAGAGTTAGTGGAGAAATTAGAATGGGAGATATATATGGAGAAGGGAAGATGGAGATGGAGAAGAATAGGTGGAGAAATTAGAATGTGAGATAGAGATGGAGAATGGAAGATGAAGTTGAAGAAGAGTTAGTGGAAAAATTAGAATGGGAGATGGAGTTAGTGGAGAAATTAGAATGGGAGGTAGATGAGTTGATTATAAAAGGAGGAAGAAGTGAACTTGGGAGGGGGGAATTCTTTGGAGAAAAAAAATTTGAAGTGTTTGAGAGAGATTTTTTAGGGGGAGAGAAAATTTTGGATGTTTGAGAGAGTTTTGAGAGATTCAAAAAAAATTAGAAAGGAAGAAAAAATCAAAAAAAAGAGAGAGAATCCTTTTTTTCAAAAGAGAGTTTTGAAGATGGTGGGAGTTTAAATCTAGATGTTACCATCCATAATTCCTCTACCGATCAACGCAAGTCACGAGTTCATCCCCATCGTTCGAGCCGCGATCTTGATCCATAAAGTGACACGAGGTCCGAATTCGACAATCAAATCTGTCAAATCAGGTAACAATCCTAACCATTAAATCTTCGAGAATTTTCTTGCCCAAATGAATTGATTTAAATTTCGATTATGTCATGTCGTACTCGTATGTCTCCATATCCACATACCGCATTTGTATTTGTGTTGTCATCAATTTACGCGTATCCATCTAAAAAATTTTTTTCGACTGGCCAATCCTATTTTTGATGTTTCCACCTCCCGATCCTTGAAAAATAACCGTTTTATCCTTCTGGTCAGTTTGACCCAAACTTCTTCCAATCATCCCAAATGAGCTTTCATGAAATAAAATGGTACCGAAAGGGCGTTAGAATGATCTAGCGTAATCAAGTCCCCAAATCCATTTTCTCTGGTTCGCAGAAATAAATTAGTTCTCCCGCTGATTTATTTAGGTTTCTAATCGACCTACCAAAAATGATTAGTGGCGACTCTAAATTCTAAAATCATGTGAAAAAAAAATCAAAGTTGCGATTTGATAGAGCTTGGGAGAGCTCGAACTAGGTTAGTTAATTTAATTAATTAATCTGGTAATCCATTAACTTAAAAATGAATTTTAGGTCGCGACAGCTTGGCGACTCCACTGGGGACTTGTTCTTAATTTTTGAAAAAATTTAAGAACCTAGAGGACTTAGGCCAGAAAAATTTCATGAAAATTCATTTGGTTTGACTTGGTTGGATTCTGATCTTTAGGTGTTAAATAGTTTTGCAGGATGGGAGTTATAAGGGGTAGAGTGTTTGGCTAACCATTTGTTTTGCAGGTCTGGTGTGTGGGAATTCAATTTAAATTATGCACATTATTGAAGCGGTGTTTGCATTTAAATGTTATGCATGTGTTTACAGTTTTAGCACTACATCACACACGTCCCGTGGCCGGACCTGGGCTACTAGTTTTAGGATGGTATTGTGATTTGGTTTTAGCGTTCGGCGTGAGATCACGTCGAAAGTTAGCCCAGATTCAATCCCGAACCTCTTTTCAAAAATGAGTTTAAAAGTTAGGCCTCAGGCTTGGTAAGATTACCAAAGCAGTGGTTTTAATTTTTAGCTCGAGCAGCCGAAGTGGGAAGGCTCGGCTAATCCTGGTTACGTCGTCGGATCACGGCTAATCTTGATTATGTGCGCGAGATTGTCGCCTTGCCGTAAGTCTTTCGCTTCAATTTGTCAGCCTTTAGAGTAGATAGGCTAAGATTTAAACTCACGATTCATGTGCATGTCTATGTGACCTACATGGTATTTTTCACGGTGAAAGTAAGTTTTCTAACTTCGTCTTGTATTTATTTTTGGTCGGTCCATGATAAGTGTCAGTTAAATTTTGGACTTAACCACGTGGTCATTTTTTCAAAGAAAATGAAAAATCGAAATCAAATTGGTGTCCCATTTCTGAAAAGATGAATGCAGAAAAATCCCTTTGGGAAATTTTATCGGCCAATAAAAAGATTTTGTCACATTTCTCCTTACTGCTTCAATGGATACAAGATTTTCTTGACAAATTTACCCTTGAAAATTTATTGTGATAAAAGAAGGTAATTTCTTCGGGAAATTTGTTAAATGTCAAAGGATTTTACCACAGTCTTCTGAGTTATAAAATCTGCAAGAAAACTCTTTCTGGGAAATTTGTCCATGTCTTCCTAAGAAAATTTCATCTGATTTCTTCATAAAATGGAAAACTAAAATTGGGCCAATCTAGGAGTCATGGACCGACCTCTCTTGGATCACATACTGATTAGTTTCTTTACTTTTGCAGGGAATTATAGGTACCCTGGGGTGGAGAAAAATCGGGCTCGTTGGTGATAACAATTAGGGGGCAAGCGAAGATATCGTTAACCCTAGGGGCATATGAAGAGGCCAATTCTTCCGGAGACAGAATCGTGTCAATAAGTCAGCACGTATGGGCCATGTATTTTGATGAGGGGTAGTGAATGCATCCAGATCGGGCCTGGGGACATTTTTAATATATTAGAAGGGTTCATGTATTTTTGTTGAGAAAGTCGAGACTGTGTAATCAAAACCCATGGGGCAAGATTATGAACCCGATCTTGCGACGCCTTTCTGATTAAATTGAACAAAGGCTTGCCTTTTTACCTTCCTCGGATTCAAAACACATAAAAGATTTTGGAGGACTAGTATTTTATTACCGAGCATGGCCCGCAATCATTTCTCCCAACGCTACAGGCGACCGACACATTCAAGTGGACGCCGAAAGAGATAGGCAGGAGTAAAGTGGGGCACGCAACGGGCAGCCCGGTTTGTTTATTGGAGCACTAATCGAGTGGTCGATTTGCAATAATTCACACGACTGACTCACGGCGCTGTGACCGGTGGGGGCCGCCACCGAACCCTTCGCCAATGTCCTTGATATCATCGCCGGCAGCAGATAACAAGAACACCGAGAAGAGTGTTAAGCCTCAACGTCTTCAGTACCGTAAATCGTCCTATCATGCTATATGGGCGAAGAAATGGCAGGAAAATGAAAAGCACAAACACGTGAAACTTTCTTTTCATTCCATTCACCAACAAACCTTACAACAACTCACTGGGGAGGAAAAGTGAAATCAAATTGAGCCCTAATAAGCGTCACAAAGGAGCTCAGCTGGCTCTCCATGAAGTTGATGCTCTGGGTGCACCGGGCGTTCTCGGGATCAAGCTCCGCGAGCCTAAAGAAGAGGCGATCGCACTTCTCTTTAACCTGGGCCATAGTGGCCTCGTAATGCTCAACGGCAAACTCCAGGTCCGGAATCGCCGCCCTCTCGAAAGCAATGTCTGCCGTAATATCATCAAGCCTCTCCTGCAGCCAACCGCATTTGCACCTCATCACAATATTGCCTGGCTCCTGTTCGGCGTAAGTTCGGACCAAGGCCAGACGGTCCACCAGCTTTCCCCTCTCACGAACCAGCCACGAAAGCTGATCGTTGGCAAACTTGAGGGCCTTTTTGTGATTATCAGCCACAAATGTAACTGTTGCCAGACGCTCGTGCCGGTCTCGGTAACGAGCTTTCACGACGGCGGTCACAAGGACCGTCTCATAAGCGCGGTTATAGGCAGCCAGAAAATTGATGAAGACGGTCAAGAAGTTCCGATACTCCTTCCCCAGTTGGGTACCCTCAACAGAAGCAGCGTCCACAGTCCTGAATAAACCAAGGATTTCAGCCTCAACAGTAGAGTTTTTGGCTATATGAGCGTAACCTCTACCAAGAAGATTATAGAGTCTCTCCCACCCAGCCAGGACTTCGGCGGATAAGGTGTGGTTAGGAGAATTGGCCATTTTTGAAAGAGAGAGGTGAGGCAGATGAGCGGAATGCGAAGATGGTAATCTGCTTCAATTTAAATACTGATTTCACAGGGGCAGTCCTTATAGGTTTTCCTATCTACCATTCTCTGTCGGTAACACCCCCGGTGGCTCAAATTCCAGTCAAGTGGCAACCTCGAGCCGAACAAACCTGACGTCTCTGTGGAAAAGCTGGACGGGACTCCACTGCTTTGAAAAAAGAAAGAACGAAAAGACGAGCTGAGTGGGGGACAAAGAAATTTTCGGCAGAAAGAGAGATATTACTCGTCTTCATTGGAGGACTCGCCAGTAAATCGACGGTGGAAATCTTGACAGGGGCCCTCTACCGCGAAAAGAAAGAAGAAGACAAACTGAGCGATAAACGAGGATTTCCCCTTTAATCAAAAGCTGAATGTCAGATTTTCCCCTCGGTAAATCTAATAGCACTGCCCGTGAAGGGGGAAGTCGTTGCTATTGCCAGAGAGAGAATTTATCCTCATTTGATAGTGAGGGTTCATCTGCACGAACTCGCAGGAGAAAGATAGAGAGGAAGGAGTTCTCGTGGGAGAGGAATTCAAAACCTTCACCATCAAAGCATTGGCTTTCAAAGCCTGTTACGAGAAGCCATCAACGATCCCGTGATCCCTCAAGTCCGAGAAGACATCCTGAGGCGGTCTCGAATCGGCAGTCCTAGATCCAGAAATATGTCGAGCATTAGGGAAATGGGCGCATGTTCAACCCTAGTCGAAGCTGATGAAGTTCCTTACCCTGAGGGTCTACTGGTCATGGCCATTGACGGTAATCCAGTCTCTCTGTCAATCCTTGTTACCGTATTAAGAAAATGCCGGTATAAGGTTGTAGCTCAAGCAAAGGCGACAGAGGCCTTAGAGATATTAAGGAGGAGTAGTGACCAGTTTGATATCGTCCTCACCGCCATGGTAGGGATTGACATGAATGTTTTCACTCTCTTGGAAGTCATCAATTCTAAATTAAACATGCTAGTCCTCGTAATATCGACAAGCGATGATCAGCAAGCCATGATGAAGGCTGTCTTAAACGGGGCCCAAGACGTCGTAACGAAACCAGTTAGGGTTCAGATGCTTCAAAACATATGGCAGCACGTGGTAAGGAAGCAATTGCACGACCATGAGAACAAGCATCAAGCCTTCAATTTTATTCCAAGCAACTGGAGAAAGAAGATGAGTTGGTCTCCCGAGCTGCATCGTATGTTTGTTAATGCAGTTCAGCAGCTAGGAATCGATTCGGCACGGCCGCAACATATACTGGAAATTATGAAGGTAGAGGGACTCACTAAAGCAAATGTTTCGAGTCATCTTCAGAAGTACAGAAAAAGGGTGAGAGAACACAATGCAGCTCAGAATCAAGAAAACCAAGGCGGGACTGATCCAAGCCTGAACGTCGAGTCTCCTCGCCACCATAAGTTCCACAGGTTAGCATGGGGCGAGCCACTTCCCATCATCAACCAAACCAGTAGCCGTACCATCAATCCCCCAGGCGTTAATCAAAGTATCCCCCAGAATCACCCTAATGCTCTTCAAGAGTATAGACCGCAGGGGCAGTGTATTCAGACTCCTTGGTTTGAGCACCAACCCGTGGCTAGAATTCATCCCATGATCAGCGCGCCTGCGCAGCCAGAGAATCAAACAAGAAATTATCCTGAGCACTTCCACTTCTCTAATCCTCGAATGGAAGGAGTTCTTGGCAGCAGGACAGTTGGTGATCCCCACACTTTCTGGAGTAATGATGAAGACTTCAGCTCGAGAAGTCAAATTGCTCATGGCGAGGACAGAATGAGAAATCTACCGCCAGCATTTGCCAACAATAATGCCCAATTCGAGTATCAGTTGCTGGAAGGTTCAAGAGATTACCCAGATGATGAGCTTACTGCCCTGGTCAACCATTTTAAGGTTGACAGACATCCGAAGCCATGATCGGAAGCCAGTGATTAGGGACTCTCAAACATCGGTCATCCATGCCTGAACCAGCACGAGACTAGCTGATTATCGAAGAGCCGCAGGAGAGGCAGAACTGACCTTGAACAAGTGCACCTTTCACTTCATTCTTAATTCCCCTGCGTGTGATATTTTCAGCTTTCTAGGTGTCTAGATTTAATTCAGGGGCATGGGGTAATTTGTTTTTTATCCCGTCGAATGCGTGAATCCCTTTTTATGCTAGACTCAAGGCGGATCAATTTGTGGCAAAGTCGCTGACTGCCATAATGAGAAATGTTGAATAGCCTCACGTAGGGAAATTTCAAGTGAAGAGCCCAGGCGAGCTCGAAGACGGGTAATTGAGTATCGTTCCAATTTACCCTCAATCGTCACAAAATGCTAAATTGGATTTGTTCCATTCTCACCCAGGGGATTGCAAATTGCCTCAAGAGTGTCGCAAAATGAAATGACCCAATGGAATGCGATAGGACTCATTTGCCTTGAAGGTAACCTTTAAATTAAAGGAGCCCTCCGGTCCACGGACCCGATGGCATAAAAAATGATGATGGTCCAAAGAAACCCGAAAGAAAACAAGGCCCAACTAAGCAAAGCACTTATGTGGCAAGCTCAAAGTGAAGGACAACTCGGGACATACAATCCAATCCAATCCAAATGAAGGAACTTCCTCAATTCAAATTCAATGGAAGTACATACAAGGGTAAAACAGTATCGTTCCAATTTTTCTAGAATATGAAGAACATATACTACCGCATTCATTTTCATTTTTGCAGTGAAAGTCTCTACTGGCCAGATTTTCCTGTCTACCATTCCCTATCAGCATCACCTCCGCTACTCGTCTCCAATCTCGAGCCAAGCAAATCCGACATCTCTGCCAAAAGTTTGACGGGATGACACAACTTTGAAAAAGGAGAAAGAAAGGTGACTTGGGTGGGAGACAAGGAAAATGGGATTCGTTTTTATAGGAGAACACGCCAGCAAATCGACGGTAGAGACGTTGATAGGGACCCTACCACTATGAAGAGATGAGAAAAGACGAGCCAAGCAAGAAACACGCAGGAAAGGTTGAGAAAGACAGAACTCTCGGGAGAAGCGATACATATGCTAAGCCGACGCCAAATTTTAAAAGAGACATCCTCCTGATAATCTTTATTCATACGTTGAAGAGAGTTTTAAAGCATACACGGTTTAGAGAGAGTGAAAATACAGAAAGATATAGTAAACCTTGAGAAATCATCGACCAAATCGAAGATGTCTCAACTCAATACTTCCGAAAGCTATCGTTGCCTGCTGAATATGGGAGAGGAAGAGTTCGAAACCATGTTTGGGATCGAGCCTATGGAGCCTGGCCCTTCCGCCGACGACGTCCAAGATCTCAGTAAAGATAAGGACAACAACGGTAAGGGTCAAAAGAAGCGTTACCGTCGCCATACTAAGGAGCAAGTACAAAGGCTTGAGGATTTCTTCAGAACATGTCCTATGCCAGACGGCAAACAGAAAATGGAACTAAGTCAAGAGCTAGGACTTGAACCTTCACAAATCAACTTCTGGTTTCAAAATAGGCGAACCCGAATGAAGACTCGTCATGAGCACAACGAAGCCGAGTTTCTAAGAGTTGAAAATGAAAACCTCCGAGCGGAAAACAAGATGTATAAAGAGGCTTTTGACTCCGCCACCTGCCCTAACTGCAACAGCCTCCTCCTCGCCTTCGATGAAATGCATGATCTGAGGATTGAAAATGCGTGTTTGAGAAGCGAGTTAGACCAGTTTATAACAGAATCGAGTTCTGTTGGAGGAGGGTACAAAAAGACTAATGCTACTGGATCAGCATCAATACCTCCCGGGGAAGGGGAGATGTATCACCACCAGGCAAGCGGCATTGACGATGAACTCACCGCCATGATCAACCAGTTTAATGTTAATGAAGCACGAGGACTGTAATATGCACAGGGAGTCTGTATTTCGAAGCTGAGATCACGGGTCCTTCAACATAGCCGATGCGTACCTGGTCCAGAATGAAGCCAGCTGATCATGGGAGAGCCTGCTGAGGAAGCAGAATCGATCCTGAATGAGTGAACGTGTTTTATTCCCTTGCGTGATATGTTTTTCCGCTTTTGTAATATGTAAAAGCAAGGAGTAATGATCCGACTTCCCCCTATTAAATGCTCGAATCCGCCACCTCACCAACCTCGCGACGAATTGATGGCGAGTAAAAATCTGCGTAAACCTGAAGGATAACTCCGTATCGTCTCAATGTACCCTCGAATTACTCCGGTTTTAAATTAGATCCCTGTTATTTTCAGGAATTTGCAAATCGACCCGAGAACACGAGCATACCCAAATGCGTATTGAACAAAATTCGAGGCAAATTGATCCGTGGACATTATTGCTGGATGGACAGCTTCAAACAAAAGGGGAATACGAGCGAAAGACGCGAGCAGCCTTAGAGATGGGTAGTTTTGTATCGTTTCAATCTTCCCCTGATCGTCTCGAATTCTGAATTACTTTATTCCGTCTTAACAGGGGTTGTAAAATACTTTGGAGAGCATTGTGGCGTAGATTTGCCAAATACGACAAGATCATACCATCCGTGGATTAACCCTTAAAAGGGAGCCTCCATAGACGCCTACAGCCTAATGGGCCTGAGAGCATGAGGAATAACAGTGATCTGGAACGAAAGAAATCAGGATATTCGATGAGCGAAATCAAGGCCCATGCTTCGCCACAGCCTGGCCCCTAATGATAAAGCGTCCAACGGAAACTGGAGACAAACTCGATCCAGTGAACCCGATAAAGAGATCATGCAAAGCGTGCAAGATGAAGGGTAAACCAGTATCGTATCCAATTCATCATTTCTAATACTAGCTAACACGTCTTCTCCTCCATTATTTGACAGGAAATGTCTAACTTGACATACCAACGGAGAAAATCCCGAGTGGTGAAGCTGGTAAAGGAGTTGCGCGAAGCGCTCAAGGGTAAATTAATATCGTGTCCAGTTCATCATTTCCGATACTAGCTAACATGTCTTCTTCCTTTTTACAGGAAATGTTAAACTAACATCTGATACGTCAAAGAAAACAGCCCCAAGGGGCAAAAATTATAATCATCTGACAAGATCCATTCTAATGAAAATGGGGCAACAACCCTGGATTGAAAAAGGGACGTTTGACCAGCAACCGTGACGGTTATTAACATTGAGAAGGCCCAAACGCTTCGCTTAACCCATGCATTTTGTTTTGCAGGAGCAAAGCCAGAGACAAGCCACTCCTTGACTTAAGGAGTACGCCCTCAATTTGTTTAGTCAGCACGTCTAGGGGCAATTCGAATCTCTTCCTTTCCTAGGAAATTCTCGTCCATACTTGCACATTCTGTAAACACACGAAGTACTAAAAATTGCCACATCTGCATCATATTTACACATGCCATGATTCATGCATGACTATGCTGCATGTTTAATTTTGCCAATTCTGACTGGGGGCATAAACTGCATATGATGCGTTGAATGTGTAGAATGGGGCATGACAGGATGATGAAAGGCGACCCCATTTTCATACACGTCCCACATCCACAGTGAGTTGTGTGCCAAGTAGATTCCGTATTCCCCAAGGCAATGGGTTTTCTCGCAAAAGGTACAATAGCCGAAAGGAAAGAGGCATTCATTTCTCTACCCTAAACACTACAGGTGCCCATTGGCAACCCATTTGAGCGGCGGATTCATTTTATAACCCCTGTCAAGAACCACCCCACATCGGGGCCAAATGGAGGTAGTTCCAGCAGTTATCATGATGAAAATGGTTAGAAATTGTCTTGCTTGGACTAATATCAATCTTCGAGTGTTTCTTTGCATTTAACTCGAATTTTAATTCAAGTGTTTTAGGATGACAAAGAGCATTCGTTTCTCTATCCTACACATCCTTTGCATTGAGCCTAGAAATTCATTTCACAAGCCCTTGTTGGTGATCATTGCTCATTCCAAAGAAGGATGACGCTTTCCTCAAGAAGCAGAATCAAAGAAATTGGGTCAACAATGAACCCTCGAAATGAACTTATGTCATGTGCTAGACTTTTCATGTAATGTCTAGTATCAATTTTTGAAAATCATCTTGTCAAAAAGAAAAACAAGTGTAGCCAAAAAATGGGCCTGCTCCCAAACAAAAGGGAGTCAAGAGTAAGAAAAGCAAGGGCTACTCCAAAAATCTGGGGCAGAAAAAGCAAAGTGCCTATCAAAAGCAAGGTCAATGCCCATTCATCTGTAATATACTTCTGATTTTGAGAACGCTCAAAAGAGAATTTACAAAATGCAATTTCCAGCAAAAGAACTACCACCCCTCAGCCAATGGTGGTATTCATTGAAGACAAATTCAGGAAGGTCAAAGATCGGTGACAAGACTGCAATGATCACCAACACCAAGCATTTCTCATATATTTTTCTGAGCCAAAACGAGCCTTTCGTTTCTCAGTCCTAAATCCCAACCTACGTTACAACCCTTGAAAGTCTCTTCCGATTAGAGCATTTGAATTAACGTAAGAGTTGAATGATTTTAAGCATCGCTCGAAGAAGTTCGAGCAAGACTGTTTCTCTCTCATTTTTGCAGGGTTCTTGACTTGTAAACCCGGAGCAGATAATGAAGACATTTTTGTCAATGGCCTTGACTCAAAAGAGTCCCCTTTAGTAAGCCTTGACCCAGCCTACATTATAGTCCTAATTAAGACCTCCAGATCGACGTAGTCGTACCAATTGCGAGATTACTCAGACCCTTGCTGAATGCGATGATGGTAAGGTTGAGTGATTTCTTTTCAAATCCTGCAATCAGGATAAACAGCCTTTCTCGAGAGTGAGAGAAAGCCCTTTCGGACTGAAGTCCCCATTCAGGTTACATTCGAGGTATTCATGACATGATAACCTCCCTGAACAGAATTGGAAATGCAAACTTGACAGAATAGTCATGCATGATCCACATTATGAGCATACACATACGGTTTTAATCATTGCAAACTCAACTGGATGGTTTTGCATGAACCGATGAACTCATTGATAAAAATGCTTGCACATGTTACCTCTTACACTGTCTGACAGGTAGTGCATTCCTGATAGTCGAGTTACCCTCCGAGGTCTCGAAATTCATCCAAGGGCTATTGAACAAACAAGCCCTGTTGGCAAATGCTCGCCAAGCATTTTCAGCACGGCCTCCTATCTTCGAAGACTTTACCTACACCAGAAGGCGATACATCTTCATTTCTCAAAGACCTCATCTGCGCAAGAAAGCAATACGGCCTCAACTTCAGGCGAAATGCCATCTCTGGAGACCTTCCATTGGAAACCCCAATACGAAACGGTCCATCTTCAAAGTCTTGAAAAGCAGGCACCAATCAGGCGAAATGCCACCTCTAGAACCCTTTCATCGGAAATCCCGATACGGAAAGGTCCATTTTCAAGTCCTGAAAAGCAGGCACCAATCAGGTGAAAATGCCGTCTCTGGAACCTTCCATTGGAAACCCCAATACTGCAAGGTCCATCTTCAAAGTAGGCACCAATCAGGCGAAATGCCACCTCTAGAACCCTTCCATCGGAAACCCCGATACGGAAAGGTCCATTTTCAAGTCCTGAAAAGCAGGCACCAATTAGGCGAAATGCTATCTCTGGAACCCTTCCATTGGAAACCCCAATACGGAATGATCCATTTAAGTCCTTTTTACAGGCACCCAAAAGTCCTTCTTACAGGCACCAAAGTCCTTCTTACAGGCAACCAAAAGTCCTTCTTACAGGCACCAAAGTCCTTCTTACAGGCATTTCCATGGGGTGGCCTACCATATGGGTCAAATTTCAATCAGTAGAATCCTTTCATTAGGAATCTATCATGGGGTGACCTACCATACGGGTCAAATTTCAATCAGAGTTTAATCAGTAGAATCCTTTCACTAGGAATCTATCATGGTACGACCCACCATACGGGTCAAAATTCAGACGAATCCTCTAAATAGGATAGATCGCCATTGGATTCCTTTAATTAGGAACTCTACCATGGGGTGACCTACCATACGGGTCGAATTTCAATTAAAGTAGAATCCCTTCGTTAGGAATCTACCATGGGTTGATCTACCATACGGGTCCAAGTTCAACCACCTTAAGATTTTCTTATAACGAATCCTTAGGTTCTCATTCCACTTTCAGTAGAACATGCGTGTCCGGCAACCGCCACACAACGGGCAGGTAAGTGTCAGGTAAACTCTCCTTTTTGTCTCTCTCTCAATGCATGAAAGCCTCATCAAACCGGGTTTGGATCGGAACTTGCTAAGAGGAGTATTTGAGATCAAATGTCACGACACTTTTTATTTTCTTGTGTACTAAGTCGATTAGGATTCCGGTGTCATCTCGTCTTTGAAATGAACCTCTGCCGAGCTTCCTTTCAAAGAGGGGCAGCTGTTGACACCTAATTTTTAATCATCTTTTCTCTTTTGAAATTAACAAAAAATCCATAAAAATTTATAAAATTAAAAAATTCAAGTTTGGAGACCTTGGTCAAGCCTAGGGAACCAATTTTGACCAAAAATTGATTTTTCATATTTTCAGTATTTTTCGGTATTTTTATTTTTGAAAATTAATAAAAAATCCATAAAAATTCATAAAATTGAAAAATCAACTTTGGAGACATTGGCCAAGCCTAGAGAACCATTTTTGAACAAAAAATAATTTTTCATAATTTTTTTGTATTTTTATATATTTTTTAGAAATTAGGAAAATATTTAATAAATAATAACATATGAGGCCACAAAAATACATAAAAATATTCAATATTTTTCTTTTCATGCTGGCCATCGCAAATTTAAAAAAAAATCCAATTCGGGGTCGTGTATTTCTTCACGAGCATGGTCTCGAATCAGGCTAAAAAAAAATTCAATTTGAGTCAATTTATTTTTATTTTTCACTTTTAGGAGTTGTGACATTATCCTCTAATATTTTAAATTTTCTTCTTGGCCCAATTATACCCAGAATGACTCAATTTTTTCAAAAGGCTTTAATTAAATTTTGCATTATCTTCAGCGGCAGAAAATAAGCTTAAATTTGACATGAGGTGAATTTCGACTAAGCATAGAAGAGGTGTGTCGAAAATTGTGAGGAGATTTGGACTTAAAAAAATATTTCTCCAGGGACTGAATTGCAAATACTTAAAATCTCAGGGACTAGAGTGCAAATACCTAACACTTGAATGATTATTTTGCAAATAACAAAAAGAAAAGTTAGTGGAGAAATTAGAATAGAAAGGGAAGATGGAGAAGAGGAGATAGAGAAGGGAAGATGGAGAAAAGGAGATGGAGAGGAGAAGATGGAGAAGAATAGATGGAGAAAATAAGATGAGAATGGAGAAGGGAAGATGGAGATGAAGAAGAGTTAGTGGAGAAATTAGAATGGGAGATATATATGGAGAAGGGAAGATGGAGATGGAGAAGAATAGGTGGAGAAATTAGAATGTGAGATAGAGATGGAGAATGGAAGATGAAGTTGAAGAAGAGTTAGTGGAAAAATTAGAATGGGAGAAGGAGTTAGTGGAGAAATTAGAATGGGAGGTAGATGAGTTGATTATAAAAGGAGGAAGAAGTGAACTTGGGAGGGGGGAATTCTTTGGAGAAAAAAAATTTGAAGTGTTTGAGAGAGATTTTTTAGGGGGAGAGAAAATTTTGGATGTTTGAGAGAGTTTTGAGAGATTCAAAAAAAATTAGAAAGGAAGAAAAAATCAAAAAAAAGAGAGAGAATCCTTTTTTTCAAAAGAGAGTCTTGAAGATGGTGGGAGTTTAAATCTAGATGTTACCATCCATAATTCCTCTACCGATCAACGCAAGTCACGAGTTCATCCCCATCGTTCGAGCCGCGATCTTGATCCATAAAGTGACACGAGGTCCGAATTCGACAATCAAATCTGTCAAATCAGGTAACAATCCTAACCATTAAATCTTCGAGAATTTTCTTGCCCAAATGAATTGATTTAAATTTCGATTATGTCATGTCGTACTCGTATGTCTCCATATCCACATACCGCATTTGTATTTGTGTTGCCATCAATTTACGCGTATCCACCTAAAAAAAAAATTTCGACTGGCCAATCCTATTTTTGATGTTTCCACCTCCCGATCCTTGAAAAATAACCGTTTTATCCTTCTGGTCAGTTTGACCCAAACTTCTTCCAATCATCCCAAATGAGCTTTCATGAAATAAAATGGTACCGAAAGAGCGTTAGAATGATCTAGCGTAATCAAGTCCCCGAATCCATTTTCTCTGGTTCGCAGAAATAAATTAGTTCTCCCGCTGATTTATTTAGTTTTCTAATCGACCTACCAAAAATGATTAGTGGCGACTCTAAATTCTAAAATCATGTGAAAAAAAATCAAAGTTGCGATTTGGTAGAGCTTGGGAGAGCTCGAACTAGGTTAGTTAATTTAATTAATTAATCTGGTAATCCATTAACTTAAAAATGAATTTTAGGTCGCGACATTGTGCACCCTAGGTATCGCATCGATCGAATACGTCGAAGCGTCAACTTCGAATCGAGTTTTTTTTTTTTTTTCAAATAGCTATTCAAGATGCCAATCTATTGACCTAGATCTAAACCACACATAGTTCAAAGAAATCATAAATAAACTTGCTGATATCACGTTACGGAAGATTCACATTTAGGGCAGGCTTTTGCGACATCATGGATAAGGTAGAATATGCTTAAACATATGTTCCCGATGTAATGTAACCATGGAAATCAGAAAGGGCCAATGTGGATTGCCCAACTAATCGTTCACTGTTCAGGACGTGTATTTGCTTGTAAGAAGCGGGGTTATGAGTCATCAAGGACACAATATTGAGATTTTTTTTCCCCCTAAAGCATCGATTGCATTACTACTAGAAAAGTTAATTTCTTAAACGATGTGACGTTCCATTGTTTTGATTATTTAACGAGCATTTCGTCAGGGTTTTGACTTAGCTTGTTGTCTTTGGATTTAAGTATTGTCGGGACAACTACAAGTACGTCAAGCCGGAGAAAAACTCGAAATGTTACTGTCGAAGTGCTTTCGCGGAAGGTGTTCTTGTTACGTTGACATGTTCGGGTAAAGTATGCCGTCTCATTAAACATCCGTATTGTCGTGCATCTACTAATAAAATTTATAGACAAAGGATGTAAGAGTTTTCCTAACATGGATTTTACATTAATTGTGATTTACTGTTTTACAGGATTGGCCTAGCAAGGTAAGATATAAGGATTTTTAATCAGTCTAATATGAGCCTAACATGTATGAGCCAAGTTGAGCTCGGCCCGTGACGAGAGGACATGATTGGAAATTCTATAAATGGCGCTCAAGTCCCTCCTATAGCTTTAAAAAAACTCATAAACAACTTCATACAAGGAGCGCATGCGGATTGGCGTAGTGAGGGGCTATCTCATTAAGCCAAAGACACAGAAGGCGATACAGGATTTTTGGATCGTCATTGCTATTCCACATCAAGAACGATAGATTCCAAATCAAATGCGCAAATTCCTTTAAACCATTACTGAGTTTCTAGATTCTAGTTATGGTGATTCTAGGATACCATCATAAGGTTTTTCGTTGATTACAAAGGAGAGGCGGCATCTGCTTCTTAGAGTGTCGTGCAGACTTTCAGCTAAGAAAATGAAATGTCTACTCAAATTGATTTGGCGACTTAGAAATGTATTCGCCGTCTGCGTATCTGGGTACACCTCCGTGGTCAAACATCAGCCACAGCGCTTATCCGTCTGAACACACCCATTGTCTTTGACTCGAAACTCCTTTCCTGGAAACTCTCTCCTCTTTTGCATGAAATAAAACTCCTAAGACTGCGTTCACATCTGATGGTTGACCATCATTTTCTTAGGAATTAAGGGAACAGCAACTGCTCACCTGGTTAAGGGCTGCATCACTGTCTAACCTTGTTGATTAATGCTCCATATGTGCACTGCTTTGGTTCTCCCGAAGTGACGAACGCCGAACGTGCTGCCGCCCGATGCCTGAGCGCTACTGGCGTTGTTTACTTTCTTTTCATATCCACGAATCAATATTTCCCCCCCTTGCATCTTCTTACCAGTTTTCAGCATGTTGCTGTGTGCTTCGATCACGTTTTAACTTCAGCCTGCTAGTTAAAACGACAGGCTTATTCTTCTGGCTGAAGGAAAATGGTCAGCACGTCAAACTTTTTGGCTTAGACGAACCCCAAGCGTTGATTACTACCACTAAAGCGTGTGGAGTTCTGCAAACATCACCCGGGAGTAGAAGTTTGAAAGCGAAACTTCTGGAATTTACCCGCAGTTTCATGGATTAGGTAGTGTAATCTCTGTATTATATAATCGCAAGTTCATATATTCTAACCCCCATATGACCTCATAATCTGGCTCTCCAGTCTAGGGTGGTGATCTTCCTGGAGGTCAGTTTCTTGTGGGTTTTAGTAAACAAGTAGGTCCTTCATGGTGGCTTCTAAGAAACCACAATTTTTGCTAACTATCTTCATAGTCAACCTCATTAAATGCATTATAATTAAAGCTGCATCTGCAGAAGCTGCACGTCATGGCTCAGATGAAGAAATCCCGCCTTATCTTTTGCTGCCCGGATTGATTCTGACCATCTCCATTTGCTTATTCAACATCGTGTTTTCCAATTTCTTTTAAAAGTATAAAAACATTTGTTCACACGGTTTATACACGCTATATGTATATAATACGTATGTTCTCCGTCCACCTATTGACACAAATTTGTGAGTTGAAACTTCTAACATAATATAGCTAAAGCAAATTTACCTTGCGAGTGCGTACATGTGGTTCCGAACATAATATATTTTCATTTATCAAATTCCACATGCAGTTCTTAAGACATGAATGATAACTGTTCTCTTCCTAGGCTCTATTTCTAGCCAGAATAGATTTTTTTTATTATTATTTCTATTCTCTAGACGAGTTTTTGAGCAGAGAAACGTGTTTGATAACGACACAAAATTTATATTTCCTGAAACAAAATTTATTTGATAACATAAAATTTCTACAAATGGGCAATCGACGGACGGTGACTAGCGGTGGGCAAACGGCAATCGAGGACTAGAGATCGATGATCGACTAATGGCGACTAGCGACAGACGACGAGAAGCGGCAGTGCGGCCGGCAAACAGCAATCGGCAGCAAGCGAACAACAGCCAGGGATCGGAAACCAGCGACCAGCAAATGGTGAATGACGACTGACGGTCAGCAACCACGGTAGGGACGCGAGAGAGGTGGCTGGCGACTGACGGCAAGGGCTCGAGAGAAAGGGACACCGCACGCAAGAGAGAGGGGAGCAAGTAATGAAAAAAAAAATTATTATTTCTATTTATGAAAATTAAATAAAAAAGTAAAAAAATTTTACTTTTAATTTTTTTTTCAAATCTATTTATGTTATCCTGAAAATAGAAAAATGAAATTGTATTACTAAATAAATTTGCATTTCAAACCTTTTCAGTGGAACAGAAAAATAGAATTATTATCGTGCCCTATGGCAAATACGTTATTTTTGTATTTGAAAGGAAAAATGCCCCGCGGGGGTGTTTCTGAACGTTCGATTCAGACTTGGGTGGAAAGTCAAAACGCGTGGAGCGCAAGACAGACACTTCGCTAAGGGCAAATCCGGTACATCGCTCGAAGCAAGGACAACCGCTTTTGTACCAAAACCGAAAGTAACGTTGTTAAGAGGGGTATATCCGACAAATGACGCCTGTCCCCACCTGCTTTCTCTTGTCTGACGCCAATGCAAGAAATAAAGGAGGGTGAAGTTCAGATTCTTTATATAAATGCAGAGACCCGCGAATCAGGTGCTCCCCTTGTGGAAGATTGTCGAAGGGAATTGCCCGAAATCTTTCAAGAACAGCTCAAGAAGACACACTTAGTAAAAGAAAAAAGGGGACTCTGTTTTGCGGGGTGAATTTGAAATTCCGTTACTCCTTGAGAAGCTTTAACGGTCGTGTTTAGTTTGCGGGATTCAATGGCGGAGCCGTCGCATGGTCCGGCGAGCTTCTGGACTCAGGCCAATGCTTTGCTTCGCAAGAACCTGACTTTCCAGGTTCGCTATCCCTGAGCGTCTTTTCTTTATGCAGGTTCTTTTCCGCCTCGAGTGGCGGGACAGCGCGTCGGTTTGGCTTTAGTGAGCGTCGATTAGGATCTTCAACGCATGCTTTTAAGACTTCTTGATCATACTTAGATTAGTTTAGTTGGGACTGCTGTTGGATGCATTTATCGTCTGTCTTGATTGATGGATGATGCACGCAGAACTGATTCTTGCAATTTCAAGTTTCGATTTTGAGTCTGCGTATGGATAAACTTGGTTATTTGCCTTGTTGAGGGTTGCTGTCTCCGTTCATTTTAGTATATTTAGTTCAGTATCTCTGGTATTTGATTATGCAGATAGTATTGCACTATTACGAACCTACCGTACCATCTAATACTGAAATACATTGTCTCTCCTCCTCGGTGGTACGTGAATTGACTTTATCGTGAGTAATGATGATTCTTTCAGTATAACTGATGACTCAATTATGCGGCTTATAGATTCATATGTGACCACAAGTCAGCCCAGATTCCACAAGCATGACATAAAGTAAAAGTGCAATGCACAACCGATGTCTGGCCTTGTTATCTTTAGTTTAGCCTCTTTTTCGGAATCCAGGGGCCCAGTCCTCCTTTACATAGACAATATAGAATTTATTTGAAGCCAATAGGACCTTCATAGCTATAACTTCTTTATGGGCCCTGGTAAGACTAACCAGAACATATCCCATGCTCTCTGTTACAGTAAGGACCGCAATTTCTACTAAGGATGCGTCTGCTGACATTGCTTATATTATCCATTCGCAGAAACGGAATATCAAGACCAATATCCGGCTCATTTCTTTTCCATTTGTCCTCTGTTTACTCCTTGTCCTCATCCAAAGTTTGGTCGACCATGAACTGAACAAGGCTGACAATAAGTGTGGCTGTGAATGTATTGATACGAATGGCGATGGGCAGTGCGAGAAGGTTTGTGGGATTCAATACTCCACCGTTGATCAAGTGGCAACCTGTCCTATACTAAATCCTCCTGAATGGCCTCCCCTATTGCAAGTACCGGCTCCACAATATCGTGCAGTGAAGACGGACATTATACCATTTAATGACTTGCCTGATGATTCCTGCAGAAGGACGGGGTCTTGTCCTGCTACCATACTTTTTACGGGAAATAACCAATCTCTTGGAGAAAGTATATTCACTGACTCCTCTATATGGTTTTTTTTTTCTCCCTCTCCTTTAAAATTAAGATGCTACCCTTCGACAGTAACAGGGACATTTCTAAGTTTTGACTTTGTTTTTAACTTTATGTTTTCAGTTTTGGTGGGGAATATGGTCCCAAATTCTTCTACTCTGAATTCTTCTAACGTTTTAGGCAGCTTAGCCCAGAATGTCGTGGTAGGTTTTCCTTTCATCTTTGTTTCACGTTTTACTGGGATCAGAAACTACCATATTTCTCTGCTGCTAATGTGGCTAATGTGGCTTCTGAAAATTTTCAGGGTTCTGCTTCATGGCCCAACTTGTACAACTATCTTGAACCTGCTTTTTTCTCTGACAAACCTGTTTATGAAGTCCAACGGCAGTGCACGGGAAACTCTTCATCTTCTGTTGATATTCAGGAACTCTCCATAACATTTCAACAGGGTACCAAATCCTTTGCTACTTATTTTTGACGTGTGTGAAATGCAGTAATTCTCTTGCACATCAATGCAACAAAGTTGCAATCAGGGGAACTGATTCTGATTGCTACGATATTTACACCCAAGGCACCAAGAAGAGTGAACGGGAACTTGATCAGAAGCAAGAATACTCACTTACATGAGTCCAATAGAAACCTATCCTGAGCTGGTTTTTTCTACTGATGCAAATAGAAAAAAAGTAGAAACAAGGAACAAAGAGGAAGAAATCTAGAATCATCTAAGAGTGCCTCTTTAGCTTCACTTCACCTTTTTTGTTGTGATATGGGAAACTTTGCATTCCTTCATAGAGAGCGCTAACTTTGTGGGTTTACTACCTTGACATAAGAATGGCTAAAACATCTGGCTCAAAAAGGAAAGCCCTTGAATTGGTTAATTATTATTTATTTATTCATGGTCTGACAATACCTATTCCCCCCCGCCCAAAAAAAAAAAACAAGGGATTAAAATCCTTCACTTTGACAACTGGTTATCTTTTTGTTGTACATTTAGACGTGAGTTGTGCCCAAGGTTTACGTTTGTGGAGAAACAGTTCGTCGGCAGTAAATGATGAGCTATACAAGGGCTATCGGAAAGGGAACCCAGAAAGGCAAATTAATGAAATAGTTGCAGGTCTGGCTGCTGCCCTTATTTCCGGCTTCATTTGCTGATTTATCCATATGCACGGACAACTCTAACAATAACATTTTTTTTCTGTCACAGGGTATGATTTCCTTAATACAAATTCCAATAACTTCAATGTGAGCATATGGTATAACTCAACCTATAAGAATGATACAGGAAATTCCCCTATATCATTGGTGCGTGTTGCACGATCTGTGAATCTGGTAACTCCTATTTCTTCCTTTCTTTTTCTTAATCATTTTCCTATATGTCAGCTTATATATTGTTCAGATAAACTAGCTGCAAGGAATAATCTTGTATAAACAAAATCAAGAGCCGTTTATTGTCTATGTGACTACTTTTTTCCCTGTCAAGAAAACAATGTATTGTTTTCTTGAGTATTGTTCCATGTTCTAGCAGTGTGTCTCTGAGTCCAATGGTTCTTCCATCTGGTATTTTCATTTTTCAGATCCACCTTGCAATTTGTTTGAGTAAAGCTCTGTTGAGATACTGAAACCAGAAAGCCTGCTTGAACTTCCCTTTGAAAATGCCCTGACTCTTGCACGTCATCTCCAGTACTTCATGAAGTATAAGCACATAAAATTGTTTGTCCTAGGGAAATATCCAGGGCTTGAATTAGCACTGATTTATCCAGTTACCATCTCTTAAATCAAACTTTAGTTTAAGGTTGTTCTTGTTTGAATTGAAATTCAACTAAGTTTTCTTTTCTGGTCTAGAGATATGCAAAATTTAATATCTTCTATCATTTGCATCACCATCAACTTATTAGTTATCCTGGTATATGTCTTCAGGCATCCAATGCTTACGTTCAGTTTTTGCTGGGCCCAGCGACAAAAATGCTGTTTGAGTTTGTCAAAGAAATGCCTCAACCTGAAACTGAAGTGAGGCTGGACTTGTCTTCTCTTCTTGGCACACTTTTCTTTACATGGGTTATCATCCAACTATTCCCTGTAAGTGGTTGTGATAGTGTACACAAAGTTTCAAGTGGACGCTTCTGTTTCTTTCTCAGCTTGACAAATTGCAGTTTAACTCATAGTACTCTTTTAGATGGGGGCTCTTAAGCCACAACATGGAGAAGTGTGGTTTTGGACAGACTGAGTGGGAGAAGAACTTAAGTGAAAGTTAACTCTTGTGATCATTTCTTTCTGATGACTTATGTTGTGGAACTATATATACGATTGTTCGTCACTCTGGTTCCAAGTCTGCTTCCCTTCCTGATGCAACCTTATTAATCTGGTGCTTTTTTTTTTCTTTTTGTCCACAAATCCTACTACTAGACCCTCTTGTTAGTCCCAAGCTTTAGCATCTTGACCCAGTTCATTTTTTCCCCAGTCATTACACCTCTCTAAGCCACTTTTTTCCTTCTTATGATGCAGGTTATCTTGGCAGCTCTTGTCTATGAAAAACAGCAGAAGCTGAGAATTATGATGAAAATGCATGGGCTTGGTGATGCACCATATTGGTTGATTTCCTATGCTTATTTCCTTTGCATATCTTCAATCTATATGCTGTGCTTTGTGATTTTTGGCTCAGCCATTGGTAATAATCCATCTAACTTCTTTTGTAGTTTCTTATTTACTTGCAGTTATTCTAATCGGCTGCAATTTTGCAGGTTTAAAATTTTTCACATTGAATGACTACAGTATCCAGTTTGTCTTTTATTTCATCTACATAAACTTGCAAATATCTCTGGCATTTCTGGTGGCAGCATTTTTCTGCAATGTGAAGACTGCAACAGGTGTGACAATAGTGAAATTGGTTTTATGTAGTTGGTATCTTTTCATTTACTTGATGATTCCAGCTTCCATCACTGACAATTAGAAACATGATGACTGCAGTGGTGGGTTATATATGTGTCTTCGGAACTGGTCTATTGGGAGGTTTCCTTTTCCAATTCTTCGTCCAAGATACATCTTTCCCAAGTAAGTAAAAGTTATTATGACAAGAAAGGGCGATCTCTAATTAAAATTGCTTTTGTATTCTGGGCCTTTTGTGTGAGAATTACTTATTTCATGATGATTACGACAATTCGTTAGTTGGATGGTTGATTTCTTAAATCAATTCCATCATCCCTTCTTTTTGGAAAGTTCATTCTACTTCCATTTATGTATCAGCTGCTTGTGTTTTTATTTTGCTGACCGCAGACCCCACTTAAGTGGCATTTTGAGCCAGATTTTACATTGGCAGAGATAGATTCTCGTGGTGTGTGGGAAGTACAAGGTGGTTCCACGGCACCATCGTGCCTGTGGCATGCTGCTTGTGTTTGTAGCAAACAGCAACTACTTAGTAGGCTTATTCCAACAAGTGGGATAAACTACCCAAATATTTGTATGACATCGTTTGATATTCATTATTTAGTCTAATGTAAGGTCTAAGTACTCTGTCTTTTCTTATCATCGCGTTTTCTCACTAGAATATTTAAAGGCCGTCATTCCATGTGTTCAAACCTCCTCGAACAAGCTAAACCGAGGGAGGCTTGGTGTTTGTAGGGAAAAAGGAACTTCAACAGCGGTTGAGAGGAGAAAATTTATTTTGATGACCATAAACTTTTTCCTCTATATTTTTGCACGAGAGTAATGTACCATTAGTGGGAAGACCATTGTTGCTCCTAGGGAAGGTGTTATAATCAGACATCCATTTGCACAATGGCCATTTGAAGCAAGATAAGGACTAGTTGGTGCTTGCAGGATGTCATTTAACTCTTTCTTTATGCATAAGGTCAAGTATTGCAGTAGAGATAACTTTACTGTATGCAAGTCTGCATCCCTTCTGAATTCAGTGCTGTGATGCTTTTATTTTTGGCACCTATATTTTCTTTTCCTAACCAATTGTATTAACCTTCTGCAGGAGGCTGGATTATTGTAATGGAATTATATCCTGGCTTCTCACTGTACCGTGGGTTGTACGAGTTTGCACAATATTCATTCACAGGAAATTATATGGGGACTCATGGCATGCGGTGGGGTGATCTAAGTGATAGCGAAAATGGGATGAAAGAGGTTCTGATTATCATGTTTGTTGAGTGGTTGGTGGTCCTTTTTGTAGCCTACTATATAGATCAAGTCACATCATCTGTAAGTGGAAAAAGTCCTATGTTTCTCTTTGAAAGATTCCGAAAGAAGCATCCATCTTCCTTCCGGAGGCCCAGCTTGCGAAGGCAAGAATCTAAAGTCTTTGTTCAGATGGAGAAACCGGATGTCAGCCAGGAGGTAACTAGTGCATCTCCTTTAGTTGCTTTTTGGTAGTGGAAATACTGCATCTTGACGGTGCTTTTAAACTCTGGCCCCCATAGGCTTGACAGATAGATTACTTTCACAATTTCATCATATCTTAGACTGCAAAAAGTCTGGTTATTTATATCTTTAGAGGACTTCATTTGTTTTGATCATCTTACATTTAACAGTCTTTAACCTACATACTATTTTCGACCACTGATCATTGGTGGTTGGAGTGCTTCGTCAATAATACGAAAATTTTCCTACATAAAGTGGATAATCTAAACTGGATGTTCTCAAGATCTGGGTGTGGTTTTTTTATTATTTGAGTTGACTTGATGATTTAAGATGATTGTTTTTCTTTTGTATGAATTTTTCTAGAGGGAGAAGGTTGAGCAGTTGCTGCTAGAACCAAGCACAAATCACGCTATTGTCTGTGACAATCTCAAAAAGGTGTATCCAGGAAGGGATGGAAATCCTGAGAAATTTGCGGTTAGAGGGTTGTCTCTTGCTTTGCCAACAGGGGAGTGCTTTGGCATGCTTGGTCCAAATGGAGCAGGCAAAACCTCTTTCATTAGCATGGTAAGTGCAAATTTTTTCTCTTTGATTCAATGACTCACGTCGGATTAACATTAACTTTGGAGCATCCCAAGGGAGGTATATTTTGCTGGGAAGAATGTTCAAAGATCATTACACGTTGTCCTTAAAACTCAAGAGACATCATTCTATCTGTTAACAGATGATCGGCCTTACAAAACCAACCTCTGGAACAGCCTGTGTTCAGGGGCTCGATATACGGACACATATGGATGGCATATATACCAGCATGGGCGTATGCCCCCAACATGAGTAAGCTGGCATTATGTTATCTTACTGAGAAATTACCACTCCCTCCTTTCTGCCTTCTGATTTTGATTGATTGCATGAGTCCTGAATTTTCTTGTCTTTATTAATTAAGCCTGCTCTGGGAAACTTTAACGGGGCGGGAGCACCTGCTTTTCTATGGAAGACTAAAAAATCTCAAGGGTTCTGCATTGAAACAAGTAAGCCATTACTTCTCTTCTCTCTTGTTCTTTTCTAATGTCTGTGATTCGATAGTTGAAGAACAATATGTTTCCAAAGTTCATCAAATTCTTTTATACCATCGTGCAACTTCCTGTGAAATAGAACAAGTATAAAAAAAATCTCTATTAGGTGGTTACTGTTGTATTGTAAGTGAATGTAGAATTGTTTAACTGTGCTCCACTTGTTAATTGTTCATTCATTTTGCACACTCATTTTGTTGATCTAGGCAGTGGAGGAATCTCTCAAGAGTGTCAACTTATATTACGGTGGTGTTGCTGACAAACAAGCCGGAAAATACAGTGGAGGTATGAAGAGGAGGCTGAGTGTTGCCATTTCACTGATTGGAGATCCCAAAGTAAGTCTTAAAGTGTATCTTATTTTGGAAGCACCCAAAACCCTTCAAGCTAACCCTTGTGTGCTATTGATTTTTGCTCCAAATTTGGCTAGGTTGTTTACATGGATGAACCAAGTACGGGGTTGGATCCAGCTTCAAGAAACAACTTATGGAATGTTGTGAAGCGTGCAAAGCAAGACCGTGCTATTATTCTGACCAGTATGTTTCCAGAACTCAATCTCTTCCCCACCCCGCCCCCTTTTTCTGTGTATCGCAATGCGCGCTCTTCACGTGCATGCTGCGCACGAGACACATTTCAGATGTCGCTTTAACTAGTTTTCCTGCATATGCATTAGGCTGTGCATACGAGCTAAATACACTAGAGAAACTGAAACATCTTGATTTAGTAATCCTGGCTAAATATTCCATAGCTTTAGCTATTCCTTCTTTGATGAAGGAATACCAATTATATCTCACACTTGAAGAACTTTTCGCTTATTTTCAGCTCATTCAATGGAAGAGGCAGAAGTACTCTGTGATCGATTGGGAATATTTGTTGATGGAAGTTTGCAGTGTATAGGGAACCCAAAAGAGGTAAATAGTAGATAATATGATGTCTCTTTGGACTGTTAACTGGATTTTTTTGCGTAAATTTGAATATTTTCCCCCATTCCCTTTTAGTGGCAATAGTTTCCAGAAAGATTCTTTCCTTCGTTTCAAATTTCCTTTCGCATCTACCGCCTGTGGTATAATTTTCTGAAGCCAAAGATATATCTGGGTTTCGTTCCTCTCTATCTAATATTTGTCTGCACCTGCATTTGATTTGGGTTCCTAAAAAAAACATTTTTACTCTGCAAATTCTGCACAAACACCTGAATGTAAATTTTTACTTTTTATGACAGCTGAAGGCTAGATACGGAGGCTCTTACGTGTTCACGATGACAACATCAGCCACTCACGAGGAAGAAGTGGAGAAGATGGTGCGGAGTCTCTCTCCAGGTGCTAAAAGAATATATCAAATATCCGGAACTCAGAAGTTTGAACTACCAAAGCATGAGGTCAAGATCGCAGATGTATTCCAAGCAGTTGAGAAGGCAAAGAGCAGGTTCACCGTTCATGCTTGGGGATTAGCAGACACAACCTTGGAGGATGTCTTCATTAAGGTTGCTCGTGGCGCACAGGCATTCAACGTGTTGTCATGATTGTTAGAGATATAAATTCTGTCTTGTTCAGAATGTTATACAGAAATTTTCTCGTCTCTTTTCGTTATTTTGTAGCTACAATCGCATCATTTCTCTACAACTACAATATGCACCATCTGGCCAGGATGCTTCTCAACTGGCGTACAGATTAGCCTGCATTAGAATGTTTCCATGTTCCGCATATGTATCAATCAGAGTCTTTCTTTTGTGTAATTGTTATCTCCCTAATGAATGAAATTTTACTGAATACCATTAATTGGCGCCTAATTTTCTGTTCTTAGCACCTAGCTTACCAGAACAAAAGAATTAGCTGATTTTGGGTCATCCCAACCAAGAAAAGACACAGAAGCCTGCAGTTGCCACACATTCATTGTCTATATTTTTCAAAGCTACAGGGATTATTACGGTATCATTATAGCACACCAATTCAGAGGGGTCGCAATTCAAATGGTCATGACTGCACTTGGAGCTGCAATGGCAAAGACTAGCTTTTATGTTGTGTTTCTGGTGGAGTTAGTGTTAGCTTTCCAAGTCTGTGAAGGAAGCAAGGAAGTTGGAGTTCATGAGCAGAAAAGACTGAATTTTTCTGTAAAATTCACGAACTATGGAGCCACAATGCTCTCTCGCTCTCTCTCTCTCTCTCTCTCTCTCTCTCTCTCTCTCTCTCTCTCTCTCTCTCTCTCTCTCTCTCTCTCTCTCATCCTTCCCGGTAAGACGATGAGTATCGTTCGCTCCTGCTGAAACGCTGACTAGTGCATGTATTTTGAGTCACCTCATTAGTCATAGCAGGACAATAGAGGACAGGACGAAAATTCTTTCCCATGATTGATTTCTCTCCTCTGATGTGGGATCTGCAACATCTTGCGTTGTTCAAATCCAAGACTAATTACAATAAATAAAGACTGAACTTGTGTTTTCTGTACCTGGAGATTGCTTTTCAAGGATCTGAGCTAATCAATCTCATGGAAATGATCGCCAAACATGGATTTAATTGGACATGGAGATTAAACAGCTTGACCCTTTTGTTTGATTTGGTTTTCTGCCATGTGACTAGGATTCTCAATTCAATGCGTTCAGTGGAATTAGCTTATATTCCTCTTGGATATGATGCAGTTGACAAGTACAAGGTGAGGATCAATCTCATTTCCCTTACCCCCTTCCTCTGCAAAACTTTATTTTTAATTATTTGTTTGAATTATTTATATTTTTTTTCTTTTTTTTTAGTTTTGCTCTTTTTCTAGCCTAAATTGCAAAAGATTTAGAGCTGAATTGACAAAAAAAAAAAGAAAATGATTTACGACTGAATTGGCACAAGTGTAGTATTTTTAGGATTTTTTGGATAATTCTTGCGTATGCAAGCGTTATAAGACAAGTTAGGAGTTTTGATTTGATTCTGCGCTACGTTTCTATAATAAAACAACATTAATCTTCGTGAAAGTATATTGTTATTGTTATTGTTATTGTTGACCGACTATTTGATTTTAATGTTTGGTTGAGGAGTCAAATTTTCAAAGAAGAAGAAAAGAAGTTCGCCGTTCTTTCATACGTTCATTCATCTCGTAACAACGAAACCTAATGATTTCTCCCGAAGTAGACGACACATTCATTAATCTAAATATTTAATATTAACACGCATCAATGAGAAAGTTGTGGTTGGAACTTAGAAGGTGATATCTCACATGGCGTATCGGATTATGATCTCAAATTAGACATGGAAAATACTTTCCTGACGGTAGTAGCAGAAACGGTAGAATTTCAATCATAGATTAATATATTATCTCTGCATGTTTTGCACAATGCACTCATTGATTGGGAGATCGTTTGATTCAAAATAACTAAAAATACTGTCAGACTGTCATGTTAGTATGTTCCATTAGAAATTACCTTGTCCATACAAAAAAAAAATTTATTTTCCCTCTAATTTTTCATATATTTTTGGGATACTCATGTTTTGCTTTTATTTTAATATATTTTAAACTTTTCGCTTCGGGTTCATCAACTGCCGACTCCAATTGATTTGGAATAAATGTGATATTGATATTGATAATTTTCCATATGATGAGGAGCCCAATTCACCAACATTCCCTTTGATTTTGTCTTCTTCGTTTGGTACACACTTGAAAGTAACACATGTTTTGAGAAGGAAAAAAAAAGTCCTGACATATTATATATGATAATCAATTCAACCATGACCTTTTCAATTTGGTCAATTTAGTCCTACACATTTAGATTATTTTTCAACATAGTCATTTCGGCCATTTTTTTAATGAAAATTAATAACATGGCAGTGCAGTCAAAATCAGTCATCCTACATGACTTGGCCAATGCTGACATGAATGATTTTTGTAAATATTTCTTAAATTTTCTGATTTTTTTTCTTTCCTTTTTCTTTTTTCTATTTTCCTTATTTCCCTACCCTGGTCGTCAATCACAACCCCCTCCCTTGCCTGCTCTAGATCCAATTAGAGCTTGGATTACAACAATTGAAAATGGCGCATTTAGGGTGATTTCGCGCGGCCGAAATTGCATTGCATCTTCATATCAATTAATTTCCCACTAAATTATATATATTATCGACTTCCCCTTCCGTTTGGATTGAGAATAATCATATGTTACTTGCTAACTGAACACAATTCACAAGTAAAGCATTAGTCACCCGGCATATCATATTATGTCTTCACAAACTTTGATCGAGGTTAATTAGTCGACGGCGCGAATGTAACTTTCCTAGGGCCATTTGTAGGTTGGAGGGCTTTCGACAACTATCCGAGTAAGGTTGGAAGAGTAATTGCCTCGGCCTATTTGGTGCTCTTAAACTCCAAGACATCTTATTGGAGTGGTCTTTAGTCTTTGCGAAACAAATAGCAAAAGCACAGCATATAAAGAACCTCCCTACAGACTAGGTGGCTAATCCACCCAAGCCATTATGAGACCTTTTATATTTTGAAATCTATAACCTATGTTGTCTTTTTAATGTTTGATCAATGAATTGCTTCTTTCCAATCCAAAAAAAAAAAGCTCCAGGACATCCAAAAACAAAAATTAAAGGATCTACGAATCAAGTGGAAGAAAAAGATTTTACTTTTCTATGTATAGTCGTTGTGGAGCACGTGATCTTGGGAGGGGGGGCCCTAAAGGCTAATTTGGTAATTGAAAGTAAAGACGGCAAAGGGCAGAATTGTCAAAAGACAAGGATTATTAAAATTCAGAGAATCTGCATGGGTCATTTAATTACGGCAGTTAGACGAAAACAGATTATGAAAGCTGATGCGACAATAGTCGTCCAATCATGTCTCGTCCTTTGATCCTGTCCTCGTGCTTGTCTTTGTCGCTCCGGTTCAAAAATCGGTTAAGCCGTCTGGACCGTTCAAGCAACGGTCGAATTGTCATCTCTCTTTTCGCGCCCGACAAAACCCATGTAGCGTCACTTTATCTTTCGTCACTACCGCTTTATCTTTCTTTTGCCAAATCTTCGTACATCTTTTCTTTTTTATACCAGATAAGCAAGTTAGACAAGACCCTAAACAAGTCCTTAAATTTTAAATATGGAACTAAGCAAGTTCTTAAATTACTTGGTCTGAACTTCGAAATGTAAAATTCGAGAGCATTCCCTGTCAATAAGAAAGAAAAATATTCATTGGCAACTTAAGGATTGACAATAAGAACGGTAGACTCTACGTCAACTTCGATTGGCTATTAACAAATAAACTCGTATAGTAATGACTCACCTTTGAGGTGAGTTAGTGGAGTTCCGACTCTTATGTTGTCAGCCTATGCTTCGCACAGTGTCTAACAATCGATTTGTCGGCGACGCATCCCTGGTTATCAGACCCTATGCGAAATCTTCTTTTGCCAAATCTTCGTGCATCTTTTTTTTTTTTCCAGATAAGCAAGTTAGATAGCATCACTCGAAACTAGAAATGGGGTGAGACGATCATTTCATAAACTCGCAAAAACATTTTTCATATGTTTGCATAACATATGTTAATTCACTACTCGAGTGACGTCGATTCAAGTTTTTCTTTTTGTTGAAAAGTTTTGTTGGTGCATTTTTCAATTAGTCAAGAATGTTATATTTTGTCACACCCCGATTCCAACCAAAAAAAAAAAAAGAAGGGAAAATGACATACCCAAACTCAATTAAACCCAACATATATCATCATACATACGCAACTCATACCCAACAGTATATATGCATTTATTATGCCCAATTCTTACATAATTATCGCCTGACTCTCTCTTGAAAACGAGATGTTTGTTACTATATTTTATAAAGATGCAGGGACGAGATCCATGGCTTCGATGTCTAGAGAATGGTACAAATGCAATGATACAATCTCTAAGGTGAACAGTCCACGTACGCCATTTATAATGCAAGGGATTGTAATGACTGTCGCACTCGGTTTTTTTCAGGAATGAATGAATCTGGTCGTACAAGGAATCAAGCCTGCAAAATAGTTGTGCTCACAGTAAGAATTTCTTTATTTTTCGGGAAATTGAGTTTGCACATAGCTCGTTTTGTGCATGCCAAGTTTCATATTGATTGAATATATCGAAGTGTCAACTTCGGATCGAATTATTTTTAGCTATCCAACAAGCCAAATATAGGAGTTTAATAGAGTAATGGGCATTAATATATAGGAGTAGATCTATTTAGAGGACACGCTATTTCGACGTCATGGTTGAGGTCGAATATGGGAAAACATGTGCTCCAAATATGACTTTGATAATCAAAAACGGCAAATGTAGATTTGCCCAACTAATCAATGAGGACGTGCATATTATGCTTTTAAGAGGCGGAGTCATGAGTGATTAAAGTAACTTTGGCAAAGACGTCTTGACTTGGTGATTACTGCTGACTTCGATCGGCTTTGGAGGATTGAAATAATGAGGAATACTTAGGGTCTTTTCCTTTGAAGAAAAAACCGTTTTTAAAAAAATTATTTTTGGAATTTCGGATATTTGGATATCGGAAAACAAATTGTTGTACGAAGAACGTTTTCTATGGACTAATACTGAGAAAGTTTTTATTTTCTAAGGCATCAATAGCAATACTACAAGAAAAGTTAATGTCATAAAAACTAGGGATATGCGCATTAAAAGTCCTGAAGCTTATTGCAAAAGTGCAATTAAGCCCTAAAACTTTTAGAAAGTACGATTAAGTCCTAAAACTTGTCAAATTGGTATGATCAAGTTCTTCCGTTGACATTGTTAATTTATTTAATGAAAAATACTGACGTGGCATTTCCTAAAATTAATTTCTCTCTCCTACGCGACATTTTTATTGTGTTTTTTTTTCAAATCTTATTAAAATTAATTTTAAAAAACCCAAGAAAATGCTAAATTTTAATTTTAAAAGAAAAAAAATAAAAAGAGGAAGAGCAGCTAGCTAGGGCCTTGCCGATGAGGCTAGACCGCCACTGCCGCCCATCGTCGACCTAGCCAATGGTGGCTAATTATTGCTAGCCTTGGGCAAGACCTCACCCACCTGACTCACCCAAATCTGGGTTGATGAAACCTAGAATTAGGTGATGCCCACCCTCGCCCGAGGCTAGCCTCGTCAACCTTTGTTGATTGCAAGCCTCAAGCTCAAGAATCCATTTGTGAGAGCTCAACTTGTGCTAGAGCTCAACCTAGGTCACGTAGCCATGTTCACAAGCTCAAAGCTAGAGTAGTTGTGGCAGAGAGAGAGAGGGGGGGGGGGGGCGGGGAAATCGAGCCAAGGACCACCCCTCGCTAAGGCCTAGCGAGGGTTAGTATTGCCCAATTCTAGGTTTCCTCAACCCAGATTTAGGCAAGGCTTGCCGGCCCTCACCTAGGGCCTACGAGGTCTCGCATGGGCTAGTGACGGTTGACCACCCTTAACCTGGGTTGGCGATCTCCACTGGCTCCTTTAGTGATGGGTAGCAGTAACAATCTAGCCCCACTAGCGAAGCCCTGCCCAATTGCTCTTCCTCTTTTTTGTGTTTATTTTTTTTCTTTTTAAAATTAAAATTTAGTCATTTCTTGATTTTTTAAATTAATTTAAATAAGATTTGAAAAAGAAAATAAAAAATACCATGATGAGAGAGAAATTAATTTTAAAATGTCATGTCAGTATTTTCTGTTAAACAAGTTGACAATATTAACAAAAGAATTCGATTGCATCAATTTGATAAACTTTAGGATTTTATTGCACTTTTACGACAAATTTCAAAGCTTCTAGTGCACATATAACATTTTATTGTGTAACTCTAACGATTTTTTGGCAAGAGAGTTCGCTTCTCTCCTTGTGATCTTAGCTTCAAGTCTTGTTGGGTGCATTTGAAGAGTAATATATTGAGTACACCAAGTTGATGTGAGTGAATGCGCTCTTGACATCGTTAGAAGGCGAATCAGTCGAGGTGCATAAAGGTTGACTTAGACACTACCTAGCCAAGGTAACTAACCTCGATTGAATTGGATTCTAGTTATATTACATATGTTTAGGCCTGCATGCAAAATGTTGATTATAGTTCTAAATGAATTCTATCTTATCTAGAATCATAAATCTCGTGATGCTTGGAGTATATGCAGGGGCATGGAGATAGAGATGAATGATTGAAGATGCAAGGATACGGCTTGCCTTGGCGCTTGGACGGATCAGGCCTCTCTGCAGGTGGAGCGCCTGAACAAGCAGTGGCGAGGCTGCTGGCAAGCTCCAGCTGCCTGGACAGAGCTGGTCATGTTCTTGGACAATGCCCAGTAGCTATTGTCTTTTCCAGCGCAGTAGCCGGATGCCCAGGCCTATCTTGGTGGGCATCCAATCCCCGACTCAACCCGGATTCATAATTCCTCAAACCCTATTTCATGGCTTTTTAGATTATAAACTTGTGGGAACCCTAGAAATTTTTTGAAAACCATTATCCAAGAGAATTGAGAGCGTGAGAAAACTCATTTTTTGTAATTAGTTATTGTGGATGTGTGAGAACACTCATTTCTTATAATTAATTATCGTGGACTCAGGTATTATCGAGAATTGGGAAACACTTTTTTCTTTTTTGTCAAAGAATTGGGAAGCACTTGAGCGCAAGTGTTTCGAGCGATTGCGATATTCTCTTAGCCGGTTATAATGTAACTATATCGCGGATCTCTTCCTATGAAGTGGTCATACCACCAAATCACTTGAATGTGCCAAATTCAGGTTTTATTTTTCCAATTTCTTTCTCGCTTGAACGTTTCAATTATTTTTTACTTCCGAGTTGGTCTCTAATTTAACCTTTATTGCTGCTATTTATTTAGGCACGTAAAATTACGTTGCACTGCAAATTTTCCCAAAACCAAAAGGATATGAAATAGTGTTGAGCACTGGCAAGCCCCGCGGTTTTATCCTCCTCATTTTCCCGCTTCGATGGATCCCATATTGCGTGCCGCAAAAGTTTGAAATTTTAAACGGTAAGCACCAACTAAAGTTTGAAATTCCCGCCACGGACATCCTCTACTTGACCTGTCTCGACGGCTACCTCTTGCGAGCGAGAGAGATGGATCGAGATCTCGTGAGGTTAATGCGCTCCGTGAAACACCCAAGCCACTTTAAGCAGATCCACGCTCTGGTCATCACTGCGTTCCCTTCTCTCAAATCGTCTCTGGTCAGAAGACTGTTGAGTGTCCCTGTGGTCGACTATGCCCGGAAAGTATTTGATCGAATTCCCCCACCAGATGAGAACTTGTCTAACTCGCTGATTTCGGTGTATACTCGGCTTTCTTTGCACGAAGAAGCCGTGGAAGTATTCAGAATGATGATACGGAACGACGTTTGTATAGACTCCTACACGGTTCCGCCTATTGTCAAGTCTTGTTTATCGTTGGCGGACTTGGGTTTAGGAAAACAAGTGCATTGTTTGGCGATTAGTTGTGGATTAGACACAGATGCCTTCGTCCAAACTGCTTTGATGAACCTCTATTCCAGGAGTGGTGAATTAACTTCTGCTAAAACAATTTTCGAAAAGATGGATACGAAGGATCCCATTGCTTATAATTGCTTGATTTCTGCCTATTCTCAGTCGGGTGACGTTTTAGCTGCGAGAAAGATGTTTGATGAAATGCCCAATAGGTCCACTGCTTCTTGGAATTCTTTGATCTCGTGTTATGCTTGCAATGGCCATTATCAAGAGGCATTGAGGATCTTTGAAAGAATGAAGGATGAGAAGTGCAATCCAAATGAAATTACTTTGGCTTCAGTTTTTTCCATCTGTGCTAAGCTTGGGGACCTCAATGCTGGGTTGAGTGCAGAAAAGTTTATTGATGATAACAACCTTTACCGAAGTACGATACTTTCTACTGCAGTTATGGAGATGTATCTAAAGTGTGGGGCTGTCGAAGAAGCGCGTCGAGAATTTAACAAGATGGATAAAAGAGATGTTGTTACATGGAGTGCCATGATTGCTGGCTATGCTCAGAATGGGAGACCAGAGGAGGCCTTGGAGCTCTTTGAGAGCATGAAGAACGAGAATATTAAACCTAATGACGTAGCACTGGTTAGCATTTTATCAGTTTGTGCTGATTCAGGCTCAGTTGAAGCTTGTGAAGAAATTGGCCGCTATATAGAGAGTCAAGGCATGGCTTCTAATGTCTTTGTAACATCTGCACTTCTCAATATGTATTCAAAGTGTGGGAATATAAGCAAATCTCATCAAATATTCCTTAATATGCCCAAAAAAGACACGGTCACCTGGAACTCAATGATTGTTGGCCTGGCAACAAATGGACTTTCAGAAGATGCATTTGCTGTCTATAAGCAAATGATCAAAACTGGAGGGCGACCCAATGATATAACATTTGTTGGACTCTTGACTGCTTGCAGTCATGCAGGCCTTGTTGAAATGGGGCTTGAAATTTTCCGACACATGAAAATTGATTATGAGATCGTTCCTCAAATAGAACACTATGCTTGCATCGTGGACCTCTTTTGCAGAGCTGGTAGGTTAAAAGAGGCCTATGATTTCATATGTGGGATGGAGGTAGAACCAAATGCTTTGATATGGGGTTCCTTATTGAGCGCTTCTAGAATCCACATGAATATTGAGCTTGCCGAGCTGTCAGTTAAGAAGCTGGCAAAGCAAGATCCTGATAGTTCTTGGTATTATGTTCTTCTGTCAAACATTTATTCCAGTACTGGCCACTGGCAAGAAGCCCTAAATTTGCAAAAGATGATGAAGGATAAGAAAGTGCAGAAAGCAGCTGCTTGTAGTTGGGTAGAAGTGGATAACAAGTTGCATAGATTCTTAGTTGGTGATTCGTCTCTCCCTAGAAATACCGAGGCCTATGGTACTGTCAATGGGTTGGCAATGCAGTCCACATGGGTCGATCATGATTTTGACTCTGGCCTACGACTGTAACGTTTCTCACATAAAATGCTTGAAGATGCTTCATAGCTGAGGCAGTTGGAGATCTCACTGGACTGCAATAAGATCATTTTTATGCACAAACAGCTCTGGCTTGGTCATCAACGTTGAAGAAATATCTGGTGCTCTAGGAACATGAGGAACATTGCCTAAACCTTGGAAAAAATCTGAGAAGGCTGAAATGACAGACAGATATGCGACAATTGGCCCCCAAGGTTGGTGCGGGAGGAAAGAAAAAGTAGAAACTTGTCTTGGTTTTGGAGCACATGGATTGCCCACGAAAATGTGTTTAAGTCAATGCTTAATCTCAACAAGCCCTTCATTTACGCCGCATGGAGTATGGTGAGGCCATACTTTTGGCTTATCAGAAATATGCCGGTGCCATTGCTAATTGTCACAATAGTTGGTTAATTGCTGAAATTTGCGTTCTGCATAAAGCCTGTGAAACTTACATTTCCAAAATTATTCAGGTTCATTATGTACGAGCAATCAATCATTTCTTGCTTACATTTTTCACAGATATGGAGCCGAATTGATGTGGGTTAATATCATATCAGGCACCATTCAAGGTAATCGGCTCATATGTTTTTCTTCTGTACATTCTGAGAAGTTATCATTGTTAAATACTTTCTTTTTGTACTTTTGCCTCGTCTGCACTTTCGTCCAATTCAGTTTCCACTCTGACATGTAGATATTGGAACCTCGCAGCTTCCCTGTCTGAAATTTTCCTTTCCCATCCAGATACGTCAAACAGGAGAGAAATCTCAAATGCGATCTTTGAAGTTCCTTTGCAGGCGGTGTTCTATTTATGTTGAAATGTTCAGGTAAAACATGCTGTCTCATTAAACATCGATGTTGTTTGTCATTTACTAATAAGTTCATGTGCTAAAAGAATGGCGGCGTCAGCATCTAGAGTGGTGGGCTAAATTCTTGTCTTTTCTGTGGATCACATCCAAAGTGTGGTGTTCAACTGTACATTTTCGACCAAAAAAAAAAAGATATTGTACATTGAGAACATGTGAATGTTTGTTTTTTTTCATATGTTTATTGTTGGGAAAAGGGAAAAAAAGAAAGTCATAAACTTATTGCATTGATGCCAATTCAACCGTAAATTTTTCTTTGGTATCAATTTAAAATTAAACCTTTTGTATTTGTACCAATTGAGTCCATCTGGCCAATTTTAATTGGAAATCATTGGTGGATGTCGATTGTCCCACGTGATACGGCTAGGGTTGATGTTGATAGGGGTGTGCATGGTCCGGGCCGGTCCGGTCCTGGCATGGAACTGGGGACCAGACCGTTAGTTCGGTCCCCAAATTTTCAGGACCGTGGACCGGATCGGGACCGGACAGGACCGGGACTGGCGGTCCGGTCCCCAAATTTTCAGGACCGCGGACCGGACCGGATCGCTAACACCAATTACTTATAAAAATCTAACTCTTGAAAGACATGTAAAAATATGTGTAGTGCTATAAATGATATTAATAATAGGTGTTGGACGACAAAATATGCATCCACTTCAGGTTCCTCCACTCAATCAAAAAAGTATTTGAAGTCCTAACTTTTGTTTTTGAGTTGGATATAAGTAATAACGACCCTAACGCAACTGATATGGTGAATTAGTAGCCAATAGCAACCTAAACTTTAACTAATTCAATAGGTATCTAGTTCCTTTTTTTTTTATCATTTGTTTGAAGTCAAATATTTCTAATTCTTTTTTTATATATACAATTATATATATTGGACGGTCTGGTCCAGCCGGTCCGGTCCCCGGTCCCATACCACGGGACCGAGGACCGGACCGCCCAGTCACCGGTCCCATTTATTGGGACCGTGGACCGGACCGCTCCCCTTGAGGACCGGACCAACCCGCCCGGTCCGGTCCGGTCTTGGGCTGGTCCGGGCCGGTCCGGTCCAGTTTGCACACCCCTAGATGTTGATATATTTTCATAATTTTCTACAATTTTAATATTTTATTCTCTTTCTTTTTTGTGCTTCTTTTTTTTTAATTGAGGGCCAGTAAGGGTCACCGACCATTGTCGGCCCTCAATTAAAAAAAATATACATAAAAGAAAAAGAAAAAAACAAAAAGCTATTAGAATAAATTGAAAAATATTCACATCAGCACTACTTGTGCCATGTAGGACAATCAGCGTACACGTTGTCGATTTCAAGTCAAAATTAGTCGGATAGTCTCAATTGGCACAAATGCAAAAGATTTGGAATTTAGTTAACATCAATAAAAGGTTTATGATTGAATTGACACAAATGTAATAAGTTTAGAACTTTTTCTAACACTTTTTTTTTTCTGTTTATCATTCGCCGCTCTTAATGCATGTTGCTGCAAATGTTTCTCATTAGTGCCCTAAGCGAATGGAACATCTATTCATATCGAATTGGTGGCTTAGAAATGTATTTCATATATTTGGTGTTTAGTGGTTTTGTTTTGATAGATGATAGTAATGAAAGATGGAGTATGATTGCTGATGCTTCGGCGAAATTTGGTGATTGAAGGCGTACTATCAAATTGGTGAAAGAAATCTTGTTTTGATTCACCACCCTGGAATAATATAAAATACAATAAAAAGGGACCAAACCAAACCTTATTTTCAGTTAGGGTCACATTAGGCCTGGACCTTATTTGGGGTCGCAGCATACACACATTCAAGCGTTTTCGGTTCGGGTATCGCTACAATCTCAATGGAACTAAATGGTTGATGCCCCCTTATTATTATTGTTATTTGATCGAAATTTCTTATCATTTATTAGTTTAAGTTTTTGAGCTCGACACTGTAATGTATGTATTGCCCATATCATAAATATGTAATTTAAGTGCAAACATTATAATTGTGCTAATATCACGAAAGACTCCAAACTTGTATGCTTGTAATAAATTTACTCCAAATTATTTTTTTGATCACAAAAAATTCAAATTGGTGCAATTATGGCAAATTTACCCCTAACTATTTTTTTGAACAGGAAAAAATCTAAATTTATGTATTTGTGACAAATTTACTCTAAATTAATTTTTTTGATAATAAAAAATCTCAAACTGATACACCAGTGATAAATTTATCTTCCGTTAAATTTGATTAATACTACGAAAAACTCCAAATTGATACACATGTAATAAATAGAGGGTCAACTTCCTAAATTGGTATACTTGCTAACTATCACGTGTCATCTAATTCAGCAATTTAATGGTTATATTTAATAAAAAATTAATAGAGTAAATTTTGTTACATGTTTATCGGTTTAGGGTAAATTTGTCACAAGTATATCAGTTTAGAGTTTTTTGTGATTAAAAAAATAATTTAAGATAAATTTATCATAAGAGTATAAATTTAGAGTTTCTCATTGTATTAACTCAATATAATATGCGGAAGATGGTATATCTGACTGTCGAGTCCCCCGCGCGGTTTTTTGTAGAGGGGTTGTTTTGGGTGGGGGGCGGGCGGCCTTGGAAGAAAAGTCGAAGCGAGTGGTGCGCGAAAAGGACATTTCGTGAAGGGCAAATCCGGTAGACCGCTCTAAGCAGAAACAGTCGCTTTAGTACCAAAACGGAAATTAACGTTGTAATTACGGGCATATCCGACAAATGACGCCTGTCTCCACTGTTTTTCCTTTTCTGACGCAATGCGAGAAGTAAAGTGGGTCGGTGAAGGTCGGATTCCTAGTCCCTCTAAAACTCAAGCATTACGCAAATGCAGGGACCCCTCCTGTGGAAGATCATCAGAGGAACATTGGCCGAAATCTTTCCAGGAGATACCCAGAAAACCAATAGACTCTGTTTTGCGGGTTGAATTTGAAATTCACTTACTCCTTGAGAAGTTTTAACGGTCGAGTTTGCTGTGGGATTCAATGGCGGAGCCGTCGAATGGGCCGGCGAGCTTCTGGACTCAGGCCAATGCTTTGCTTCGCAAGAACTTCACTTTCCAGGTTCGCTCTCTCTCTCTGAGCATCTTTTCTTTATGCCGGTACTTTTCCGCGTTGAGTGGCCGGAGAGTGCGTCGGTTTGGCTTTAGCGAGCCGGGATTAGGATCTTGAATGCATCTTTCGTGCCTTCTTGATAAGCCTTAGATTAGCTTAGTTGGGACTGTTGTTGGGTTATTTATTGTTGTCTTCATTGGTGGAAAATGCACGCAGAACTGATTCTTGCAATTTCATTTTTTTTTTTTGAGTTTGCGCCTCCATAAAATTGGTTATTTCCCTTGTTGATGGTTGCTGTCTCGATCGATTTTACTGCAATTTAGGTCAGTATCTCTCGTATTTGATTATGGAGACAGTATTGGACTATTAGGAATCCATTGTGGCATCTTATACTGGAATAAAGTGTCTCCCTCCTTTTTGGTATATGAGTTGACTTTATCGTGCGAGTAATGCTTGCCATGTTTCTTCGTGCTCACACTTTAACGGTGTACGAGTATTTCAAGATCTAGTGCTGTATTGAATGGTGCTCATTCTTTGACATTTTATCTCTTTTAAATTACATAATTTCTTTCAGTATAACTGCATGAGTCAATGATGCTGCTCATAGAACCATTTGCGATCACAAGTCTTTCCAGATTCCACTAGCATGCACTGGGGTTATGATAGAGAAAAATACCACGCACTACCAATGTCTGGCCTTTTTATCTCCAGTTTAGCCCCGGGAATTTAATCTTGCTAGTTTACCTTTTTGGAATCCAGTGGCCAAATCCTCTTTTGTGCAGAAAGTAGAGAGTTAATTTGAGGCCAATATGACCTTCATAGCCATCAGTATAACTTCTTAAGGGGCCCTGGTAAGGCTAAACACAACATACCCATGCTTTATGTTTCAGTAAGGTCCAACAAATTCAACAAAGGACGCATCTGATGACATTGTTTTGTATCATCCTTTTGCAGAAACGGAATATCAAGACCAATATCCAGCTCATTTCTTTTCCATTTGTCCTCTGTTTACTCATTGTTCTCATCCAAAGTTTGGTCAACCATGAACTGAACAATGCTGACAATAAGTGTGGCTGTGAATGTATTGATACGAATGGAGATGGGCAATGTGAGAAGGTGTGTGGGATTCAGTTTTCCACCATTGATCAAGTGGGAACCTGTCCTATACTAAATCCTCCTGAATGGCCTCCCCTATTACAAATACCAGCTCCACAATATCGTGCAGTGAAGACGGACTTTATACCATTTAATAATGACTTGCCTAATGATTCCTGCAGAAGGATAGGGTCTTGTCCTGCTACCATACTCTTTACAGGGAGTAATCAATCTCTTGGAGAAAGTATATTCACTGACTCCTCTATATGGTTTTTCCTATCCTTTAAAATTAAGATGCTACCTCATTTGATAGTATGACAGACGTTTTTTACTCTATTTTTAACTTTATGTTTTCAGTTCTGTTGGGGAATATGGTCCCAAATTCTTCTACTCTGAATTTTTCTGATGTTTTAGGCAGCTTAGCCCAGAATGTCCTGGTAGGTTTTCCTTTCATCTTTGTTACACGATATACTAGGATCAGCAATTACCATATTTTTCTGTTCCTAATGTGGCTTCTGAAAACTTTCAGGGTACTGCTTCATGGCCCAACTTGTACAACTATCTTGAACCTGCTTTTTCGTCTGACCAACCTGTGTATGCCGTTGAACAGCAGTGCATAGGAAACTCTTCATTTTCTGTTGCTATTCAGGAATCCTCCATTACATTTCAACAAGGTATGAAAAATCTTGCCTTACTTCTTTTTGACTTGTCTGAAATGCATTATTCCTCTATAAATAGAGTTGCTGCCAATTTTGTGATTCTTGAAAAAGGAAACACAAATAGGGATATGCATCAATGCGACAAAGTTGCAATCAGAGGAACTGATTCTGATTGCTAAGAATATGCTTACACCTGTGGCACCAAGAAGAGGGAGTGGGAACTTGATCGAAAGCAAGATACTCACTTACATGTGTGACTAAAGTGCTCTTTACTTTCTGGATAATGTTCTAGAAGAGAATATAATGAGTCGATGGAAACATATCCTGCACTGGTTTTCTATCGATGCAAATAGGAAAAATGTGAAATCAAGGAACAAAGAGGAAGAAAATGAGATCCATCTGAGAATGCCTACTTTGCATTCGTTCATAGAGTGCTAAGATTGTAGGTTTACGGCCTCAACATGAATTAAGATTGTTAATGATAAAAGAGCTAATTGTCTTCTTATTCTGAAACCACAAAGAGTACTTATAGGCTTAAGCTTAAGCCTAGTACAATTACATAAATGACCCCAACTTGCTAATACATTTAAAGTAATAAAACTAACACTCCTCTTCAAGTTGGAGCATACATATCAAATAGACCCAACTTATGAAAATATATGAAACTCGTCCACGTCGAACACAGCCTTTGTGAAGATGTCCGCTAATTGCTCTTCAGAACGTGTGTGCACCAACTGTATGTCCCCACAATTCACCTTTTCCCGAACAAAATGACAATTCACCTCTATATGCTTCGTTTGCTCGTGGAACACTGGATTGCTAGCAATATGAATAGTAGATTGATTGTCACAACAAAGAATAGATGATCCGGTTATAGGCAGTCCGATCTCAGCTAACAACATATGAACCCATTGAAGTTCACCCATAACATTAGCCATAGCACGATACTCGGCCTCTGCACTAGATCAAGAAATAACAGACTGCTTCTTACTTTTTCACGACACAAGATTACCACCAAGGAAAGCATAGTATTCCGAAGTAGACCGACGATCCATAGGACAACGAACCCAGTCTGCATCAGAATATCCTATCACATCCAAAGACTCAGGATTAGAATAACCAGCTATACAGAGATGACCCTGATTATGGAATACATGTCCTTGACCCAGAGCTCCCTTCAAGTATCGAACAATTTGTAACGCGGCTTGCCAATGAGTTGTACGAGAAGAGCTCATAAATTGACTTACCACACTAACAGCAAATGATATATCTGGACGAGTAATGGTAAGATAATTCAACTTGCCTACTAACCGGCAATACTTCTCTGGGTCATGAAGAGGTTTTCCATTTTCATTATCAAGTCTCGCTCCAGGGTCCATAGGTGCGTCACTAGGCTTACCATCATGTAATCCAACCTCTTTAAGAATGTCAAGACTATACTTTCGTTGAGAGAGAGCAATACTGCCATTAGAATAGGCAACTTCAATGCCAAGAAAATATCGAAGATGGCCTAAGTCTTTAGTGTTAAACTCTTTCTGTAGAAATTGCTTGAATCGTTGTATACCTTCGATATCACTACCCATGACAATGATATCATCAACATAAACAACTAGAATAACACATCTCCTCGAAGATGGCATATTAAATACTGAGTGATCTACACTACACTGATGCATGCCAAAAGTGATAACCGCATCACTGAAGCGGCCAAACCAAGCACAAGGAGATTGTTTAAGCCCATAAAGAGATTTTCGCAATCGACATACCTTCTCCCCCTGAGCAACAAACCCAGGTGGTTGCTCCATATATACTTCCTCGTGAAGATCACCATGAAGGAATGCATTCTTGATATCAAGCTGATGAAAAGTCCATTGAGACCGAGCAGCTAAGGAAATAATGATGCGAACAGAAGGAATTTTGGCTACCGAAGAAAATGTCTCATCATAATCAATATCATAAGTTTGAGTATAGCCCTTTGCCACAAGACGCGCTTTCAAGCGCTCAACTGAACCATCTGGATGGTGTTTGACAATAAAGATCCAGCGACAACCCACCAATTGTTTATTAGTTAGCAACGGAACCAGTTCCCAAGTTTTATTATGATGTAATGCGATTATCTCCTTCTTCATAGCATGAGCCCAACTTGGATGGGCCAAAGCCTCCTGCACACTACTCGGCACAGACACAGATGCAAGAGATGACATAAAGATAAACATTTGAGGGCTTAAGTTATCATAAGAAACAAAGTGAGAAAGAGGGTACCGAGACCGAGTACGGTGAGCAATAGCAGAGCTGACAGGAGATGGTGGAATAGGATCGGAAGCCTGGACCGAAGATGGTGGTGGAACGCTCGCTAGTGGAGAGGTATGACCCCAGATAGATCGAGGACCACGTGTATAAACCTGAAGAGGAGTCGGTACTGGTGATCCTGGATCTGGTGGAATATTATTAGAAGTAATAGACAGTGGTTCCAGCTGAAATGTAGGTACAGAGGATGGTAGAAGATCCATGGTTAATGATTCCTGACGACGAACATCATTAAAAAATGCTTGATCCTCAAAGAAAGTCACATTAGTAGAAATATACTCCCGACGACGAATAGGACTATAACAAACATATCCTTTTTTGGTACGGGAGTAACCTACGAATACACATTTTTCAGCATGAGGTGATAATTTATCCAACTCAGGAGACAAGGAATGGATAAAACAGACACATCCAAAAATACGAGGGCGAATAGACCACAACGGACGATCAGGATGAAGAAGAGCATAAGGAATATCTCCTTTCAATACAGAGGATGGAAGACGATTAATAAGATAACATGCACTAAGAAGAGCATAGCTCCAGAAGGACTTAGACATACGAGTGTGAAGAAGTAGACAACGGGCAACATTCAACAAATAACAGTTCTTACGTTCAGCAACCCCATTTTGTTGTGGAGTATGAGCACAAGAACTTTGATTTAAAATGCCATGAGATTCAAGAAAGGGAATGAAGGTAGAAGAAGAAAAATATTCACGAGCATTGTTTGTACGCAGACATTTAATAGAATAATTATACTGAATACGAACTTCATTATAGAATTGGCAAAACGAATGGAAAACTTTAGTATGATCTTTTATTAAATATAACCAAGTTGTACGAGTACAATCATCAATAAAGGTGACAAAATATCGAAAACCAAATGAAGACTTACGACTAGAACCCCACACATCAGAGTAGACTAGCTCAAATGGTTGGGAAGTACGACTCGAAACACGAGGGGAAAAGGGCACACGATGGTGTTTACCTAACTCACACGTTTCACAATTGAATTGAAGACTTGAACTAGACACAAAGGGAAAACGTTGGAGTGTGTCTGCTGATGGGTGACCAAGGCAACAATGTAATCGATAAGGATCATCTACAACTTTCTTCTGAACTGTTGTCGCAGCAGCAATAATCTCAGGGTCTAGGATGTACAATCCACCAGCCTCACGCCCACCACCTATTCGGTGTCCAGTCTTCCGATCCTAAAGAATACAAGAAGACGAAGAAAAGGTAACCTGTACCAGTTACTTTAGACTGAGAACCATCCGCCAAAGTGACTGATGTAGAAGGAACAGACGAAAAAGATGAGAATCACCAGCCATATGATGAGTGGCCCCTGAGTCAATAACCCAAGAGCGAGGAGCAGATGTACTAGACAATAGACAGATAGGATCATTGTGTCGTGCTAAAGTAGCAGTAGGATTAGAGATAGCATTATTAGTATTGTGTCGTGCTCTGACCAACTCATCATATTCTGCACGAGTCATATTTATCATACCCTGTCCAGTAGAGGATCCATGTGGAGGAGTCCAAGATTCAGCATCAATAGAGACATGTAGACCTCGTAACTCAGGATGGAGATTATAACAGTAATCAATAGTATGTCCAGGAAATTGACAATGAGTACAAAAAAGGTTCGCTCGACCTCCACCACGAGCTTCTCTAAAAACATTATTACCACAACTCCGAATAACACCTCGGCCTTGAAGACCACGACCACGACCTCTGTAAGAACTATTAGAACTCCAATGTTCACAACCACCAACATGACCACGAGTCCCTTGACCTCCACGAGCTACCATAGCACTACTATCTGACATTGTTGTGGTCTTAGGACTGGAAGTATAACGAGCAACTCGAGAGTACACTTCTTCAATGGACGGAAGAGTGCAATGAGAGGTAATTTGTTGTCGAAGGGCATTGTGATTTGGACCAAGACCACGGAGAAAGAGCACGGTCATCATGTCCGCTTCTTTTTGCTGCATCTGAGTAATTGTGATAGCCGGTGGAAGATAAGACTTGAGATGCTGATACAAAGAGGCAAATCGAGCATAATATTCTCTCAACCCAGCATCACCAATTTTGGCTTCAAATAAAGCCTCCCACATATGACATACTAGACTCATATTATTTTGCCCAGAATACAGTAAAGAACACTTTGTCCATATCTCACGGGCTGTTACACAATCCATAAAAAAACGGCAAACAGATTCAGCCATACTCCTCTATAAAAGTGTACGCAAAGTAGCATCAACATATTTCCATTCTTCTAAACTGGCTGAATCTTCAGGTGGTTCTTTTTCAAGCTATCTAGATTGACGATTGGAATAAATAAAGGTGGAAATGGCCATTGACCAAGAAGGATAATTGGTACCGTCCAACTTGATCAAGATATTGTGTAAACCTGTTATAGTATGATATGGACGAACAGATACTGAACTCGAAGAAGCACTAAGGGGGCCTAATCCCGAAACATTAGAAGGAGAACTTGACGAATCAGTAGACATCTCCACAGACCACTGTATACTAACTATATCACTTCTTCGAGTATCCACACGTCACTTCAAATTTAGAACACCAAAAAAAGAAAGAAAACTGACACTTCATAGTATCAAATCCAGCCCAATACTTCTTCCGGCACTACCAACAGCATCAAATTCACTACCCCAGATCAATGAAATCAGCAAGACACCACCTATCAACGAAAAACCCATTCACAGTAGCTACATCAAGTATCTATAACCCAATCACAGCAGCACAATTGACAAATCTCTCTCACGGATCATCCTAGCAGTCAAAAAACTACATTCACAGCAAGAAGGAAGAGGCCTACGCCGGTGATGAAGCAGGAAGCAGCAACGAGAAGCTCTTGTACCACGAACATCTTCAGCATTTGAAGGTTGTAAGCGAAGATGAAAAACAGTCTTAGCTCCACTAGCTCACGCCGCAAGATGAAGGCCGACGCCGTCCCAGTCATCAAAACAGCGTCCTCAAAAGCTCCAGCGAGCGTGATGTCCAGATAGCATCTCCAGAGGAGGAAGAAGACGACGAAGGTCAAGCCCGTCGACCCTTGATAGAGCCTCCAAAATAGCTAGCGAGAGGAGTTGGGTAGAGATTGGAGATTGGGGAACCGGAGGGCAGCGATGGAGGTTGAGGTGGTCCGCGAGACTGGGCTGGGCGACTCAATCCAAGAGGTCGCCAGACCTGGTCGACTACCTCTGAAGGTCGCCTGGGCTAGTCGACTCAGCCTAGGGGTTGCATGGTCTGGGCGACAGCTTCCACGATGTCGTCTGAGCTGGGCTACAGAGATGGAGAAGAATCCGGCAGAGAAGAAATCGAGATGGTGGCTGGTGACGCAAGAAGTAGCGCCGCAAGAAGCAGCGGAAGAGATGGAGGGGGGCTAGCGGAAGAAAATAGATCTAGGTTTAATATAGGGCTCTGATACCATGTTAATGATAAAAGAGCTAATTGTCTTCTTATTTCTGAAACCACAAAGAGTATTTATAGGCTTAAGCGTAAACCTAGTACAATTACATAAATGACCTCAACTTGCTAATACATCTAAAGTAATAAAACTAACAATAACAATTAACCAATTCAGGGACTTTCCTTTTCAGCTAGATGGTTTAGCGTTTCTTTGCGCCTTTTACATAACAAAGAAGGTCCCAGTAGAAAGACTTTTTGAGGAAAAACCACTAATCAAGCATCATTCGGCTTTATTTTGAAGGATGGTGTGCAATCAAGGAGCCTAAACTTCGCCAAGCTTTCTTTAGAATTTATTTATACCAATCTGCTCCAATTTGATTTACCCCGTCAACTAAGCTTCTCAGCAATAGCATGGATTCATAGAAAACTAATATGCAATAGATAGTCTGAAAGGTCATACATTTGGATTTCAGGGTACTGTAAGAGAATCAATCTTTTTCAGTCAAAGAAGATGCTAGGTTAATGGGTTACACGTAAAGTTTTTTATTAGGATTTAGTTGGTAGATAGGTATCAGATAACATAAGAAGGGGAGCCTTGGCGCATCTGGTTAAGGTGTTGCCGTGTGACCTGGAGGTCACGGGTTCGAGCCTTGGACGCGGCCTTTTGCAAATGCAGGGTAAGGCTTGCCTCCTTTCATCCTTGTGGTGGGGTCCTTCCCCGGACCCCCGCCTCGCGGGGATGCTTCGTGCATCGGACTGCCCTTTTTTTATAGGTATCAGATAACATAGCTAGGGTTGATGTATTTCAAAAGACTGCCTCCCTTTGCTTTATAAATAAGGATAACTGGATATCTTTGTTAGTTTTATTACTTTAGATGTATTAGCGAGTTAGGGTCATTTATGTAATTGTACTAGGCTTAAGCTTAAGCCTATAAGTACTTTTTGTGGTTTCAGAAATAAGAAGACAATTAGTTCTTTTATCATTAACATGGTATCAGAGCTCTAAATTAAACCTAGATCTGTTTTCTGCCGCCGGCCCCCCCTCCATCTCTTGCGTTGCTTTTTGCATCACCAGCCACCACCTCGGTTTCTTCTCCACCGGCTTCTTCTCCATCTGTCGCCCAGCCCAGACGACATCGTGGAAGCTGTCGCCTAGACCAGGCGACCCTTGGGCTGAGTCGACCAGCCCAGGCGACCTTCAGAGGGAGTCGCCCAAGTCTGGCGACCTCCTGGACTGAGTCGCCCAGCGCCGTCTCGCGGACCACCTTGACCTCCATCGCCGCCCTCCGGTTCCCCAATCTCTAATCTCCGCCCGACGTGACCCTCGCTGATTCTAGGGTTCTGGCATCGAATTGCGGCCCGACTCCTCCTGCTAGCTGTTTCGGAGGCTCTATCAAGGGTCGACAGGCTTGACCTTTGTCGTCTTCTTCCTCTTCTTTCTCCTCTGGAGATGCTATTTGGACATCACGCTCGCTGGAGCTTTTGAGGACGCTGCTCTGATGATTGGGACGGCGTCGGCCTTCATCTTGTAGCGTGAGCTAGTGGCGCTAAGACTGTTCTTCATCTTCACTTACGACCTTCAAATGCTGAAGATGTTCGTGGTGTAGCTACTGTGATTGGGTTATAGATACTTGTCAATTGGGTTATAGATTTGTCAATTGTGCTGCTGTGATTGGGTTATAGATACTTGGTATAGCTACTGTGAATGGGTTTTTCGTTGATAGGTGGTGTCTTGTTGATTTCATTGATCTGGGGTAGTGAATTTGGTGCTGTTGGTAGTGTCGGAAGAAGTATTGGGCTGGATTTGATATTATGAAGTGTCAGTTTTCTTTCTTTTTTTTGGTGTTCTAAATTTGAAGTGACGTGTGGATACTCGAAGAAGTGATATAGTTAGTATACAGTGGTTTGTGGAGATGTCTACTGATTCGTGAAGTTCTTCTAATGTTTCGGGGTTAGGCCCCTTAGTGCTTCTTCGAGTTCAGTATCTGTTTCGTTGGTCAGTGGCCCTTTCCACCTTTATTTATTCCAATCGTCAATCTAGATGGCTTGAAAAAAAACCACCTGAAGATTCAGCCAGTTTAGAAGAATGGAAGTATGTTGATGCTACTTTGCGTACACTTTTATAGAGGAGTATGACTGAATCTGTTTGCCGTTTTTTTATGGATTGTGTAACAGCCCGTGAGGTATGGACAGAGTGTTCTTTACTGTATTCTGGGCAAAATAATATGAGTCTAGTATGTCATATGTGGGAGGCTTTATTTGAAGCCAAAATTGGTGATGCTGGGTTGACAGAATATTATGCTCGATTTGCCTCTTTGTATCAGCGTCTCAAGTCTTATCTTCCACCGGCTACCACAATTACTCAGATGCAGCAAAGAGAAGAGGACATGATGACCGTGCTCTTTCTCCGTGGTCTTGGTCCAAATCACAATGCCCTTCGACAACAAATTACCTCTCATTGCACTCTTTCGTCCATTGAAGAAGTGTACTCTCGAGTTGCTCGTTATACTTCCAGTCCTAAGACCACAACAATGTCAGATAGTAGTGCTATGGTAGCTCGTGGAGGTCAAGGGACTCGTGGTCGTGTTGGTGGTCGTGGACATTGGAGTTCTAATAGTTCTTACAGAGGTCGTGATCGTGGTCTTCAAGGTCGAGGTGTTATTCGGGGTAGTGGTAATAATGTTTCTAGAGAAGCTCGTGGTGGAGGTCGAGCGAACCTTTTTTGTACTCATTGCCAATTTCCTGGACATACTATTGATTACTGTTATGATCTCCATCCTGAGTTACGAGGTCTACATGTCTCTATTGAAGCTGAATCTTGGACTCCTCCACATGAATCCTCTACTGGACAGGGTATGATAAATATGACTCGTGCAGAATATGATGAGTTGGTCAGAGCACGACACAATACTAATGATGCTATCTCTAATCCTACTGCTACTTTAGCACGTCACAATGATCCTACCTGTCTATTGTCTAGTACATCTGCTCCTCGCTCTTGGGTTATTGACTCAGGGGCCACTCATCATATGACTGGTGATTCTCATCTTCTTCGTCTTTTCCTTCTACATCAGTCGCCTTGACGGATGGTTCTCAGTCTAAAGTAACTGGTACAGGTTTTGTATCATTGAGTTTTTTTATCTCCTTACCTCTTGTTTACCATATTCCGCGTTTTCCTTACAATCTTTTGTCTGTCAGTTCTATTACCTGTGATCTTGACTGCAATATTAGCTTTTCTTTGTCTTCTTGTATTCTTTAGGATCAGAAGATTGGACGCTGAATAGGTGGTGGGCGTGAGGCTGGTGGATTGTACATCTTAGACCCTGAGATTATTGCTGCCGCGACAACAGTTCAGAAGAAAGTTGTAGATGATCCTTATCGATTACATTGTTGCCTTGGTCACCCATCAACAGACGTACTTCGACGTTTTCCCTTTGTGTCTAGTTCAAGTCTTCAATTCAATTGTGAAACGTGTGAGTTAGGTAAACACCATCGTGTGCCCTTTTCCCCTCGTGTTTTGAGTCGTACTTCCCAACCATTTGAGCTAGTCCACTCTAATGTGTGGGGGGTCCTAGTCGTGAGTCTTCATTTGGTTTTCGATAATTTGTCACATTTATTGATGATTGTACTCGTACAACTTGGTTATATTTAATAGAAGATCGTACTGAAGTTTTCCATTCGTTTTGCCAATTCTATAATGAAGTTCGTACTTAGTATAATTATTCTATTAAATGTCTGCGTACAGACAATGCTTGTGAATATTTTTCTTCTTCTACCTTCATTCCCTTTCTTGAATCTCATGGTATTTTACATCAAAGTTCTTGTGCTCATACTCCACAACAAAATGGGATTGCTGAACGTAAGAACCGTCATTTGTTGAATGTTGCCCATTGTCTACTTCTTCATACTCATATGTCTAAGTCCTTTTGGAGCTATGCTCTTCTTATAATGTTATCTTATTAATCGTCTTCCATCCTCTATATTGAAAGGAGATATTCCTTATACTCTTCTTCATCCTGATCTTCCGTTGTAGTCTATTCGCCCTCGTATATTTGGATGTGTCTGTTTTGTCCATTCTTTGTCTCTTGGGTTGAATAAATTATCACCACGTGCTGAAAAATGTGCATTCGTAGGTTACTCCCCGTACAAAAAAAGGTTATGTTTATTATAGTCCTACTCGTCGCCGGGAGTATATTTCTGTTGATGTGACTTTCTTTGAGGATCAAGCATTTTTTAATGATGTTCGTCGTCAGGAATCTTTAACCATGGATCTTCTGCCATCCTCTGTACCTATATTCTGATGCGGACTAGGCTGGTTGTCCTATGGATCGTCGGTCTACTCCGGGATACTGTGTTTTCCTTGGTGGTAATCTTGTGTCGTGGAAAAGTAAGAAGCAGTCTGTTATTTCTCGATCTAGTGCAGAGGCCGAGTATCGTGCTATGGCTAATGTTATGGGTGAACTTCAATGGGTTCATATGTTGTTAGCTAAGATCGGACTGCCTATGACCGGATCATCTATTCTTTGTTGTGACAATCAATCTGCTATTCATATTGCTAGCAATTCAGTGTTCCACGAGTGAACGAAGCATATAAAGGTGGATTGTCATTTTGTTCGGGAAAAGGTGAATTGTGGGGACATACAGTTGGTGCACACACGTTCTGAAGAGCAACTAGCAGACATCTTCGCAAAGCCTCTTCGACGTGAACGAGTTTCATATATTTGTCATAAGTTGGGTCTATTTGATATGTATGCTCCAACTTGAGGGGGAGTGTTAGTTTTATTACTTTAGATGTATTAGCAAGTTGGGGTCATTTATGTAATTGTACTAGGCTTAAGCTTAAGCCTATAAGTACTCTTTGTGGTTTCAGAAATAAGAAGACAATTAGCTCTTTTATCATTAACAGTTATATACCTATTTATGGTCATTCCGACGATACCTATCCCTCCTCCCCCTCCAAAATCAAAGGAGAAATAACCTTCACTTTGACAACTGTTTATCTTTTTGTTGTGCATTTAGATGTAAGTTGTGCAAAAGGTTTACGTGTGTGGAGAAACAGCTCCTCAGCAATAAATGATGTGCTATACAAGGGCTATTGGAAAGGGAACACAGAAAGGCAAATTAATGAAATAGTTGCAGGTCTGGCTGCTGCTATTTTTGCTGGCTTCAGTTGCTGATTTATCAAATATGTGCTGACAATTCTAATAGCATGTTTTTTCTCACAGGGTATGATTTCCTTAATACAAATTCCAATAACTTCAATGTGAACATATGGTATAATTCAACCTATAAGAATGACTCAGGAAATAGACCTATGTCATTGGTGCGTGTTGCACGATCTGTGAATCTGGTAATTCTTATGTCTTCCTTTCTTTGGAAATCATTTTACTATCAGTCATCTTGTATAGTTGTTCAGATAAACAAAGTGCAAGAATAATATTCTTGTATAAATTAAAGATGGAGCCGCTCTACTTTTTCCTGTCAATGACTCAATACATGCTTTTCTTGGATGCTGTTCCATATTCTAGCTGTATTACTCTGAGTGCAATGGCTCTTCCATTTAATGAGATCCACCTTGCAATTTGTTTGAATAAAGCTCTGTTGACATGCTGAAACCAGGAAGCCTGCTTGAACTTCCCTTTGACATTGCGTGACACTTGCATGTCACCTCCAGTACTTTGTGAAGTATGAGTGCATAAAAGTCTTTGTCCTAGGGAATATCCAAGGCATGAATTACGAGCTTTGATCAATCCAGTTACCATCTTTTAAAAACTTTAGTTTAAGGCTGCTGTCCTGTGAAACAAAGTTCAGCAAAGGTTTCTTTTCTCGTATGGTGATATGTGAAATTTAGTATCTTCTTCATCTGCATAACCCTTGTTAGTTATCCTGGTATATGTCTTTCAGGCATCCAATGCTTACATTCAGTTTTTGGTGGGGCCCGCATCAAAAATGCTGTTTGATTTTGTCAAAGAAATGCCTAAACCTGAAACTGAAGTGAGGCTGGACTTGTCTTCTCTTCTTGGCACGCTCTTCTTTACGTGGGTTATCATTCAACTATTCCCAGTAAGTGGTTATGATAGCGTACTCATAGTTTCAAATGGCCTGTCTCATTCTCAGCTTGACAAATTTCAGTTCAACCTGTAAATCTCTTTTAGTTAAGGGATTCTCGAGCCTTGACATGGAGAAGGTGGTATTATACGGACTGAACGGGGGAAGAATAGCTAGCTCTTGTGATCATTTCTTTCTGTTGACTTAGGTTTTGGAACCAGAAATATGATAGTTCATCACTCTGGTTCTGAGTGTGCTTCCCTTCCTGATGCAACCTTAATTCTCTGGTGTTTTTTCTTTTTGTCCACAAATCTGACTGCTAGACCCTCCTGTGATTCTCAAGCTTTAGCCTCTTGTCTTGGTTCATTTTTTTTTCCATATCATAACACCTCTCTAAGCCCCTTTTTCCCTTCTGATGATGCAGGTAGTCTTGACAGCTCTGGTTTATGAGAAACAGCAGAAGCTGAGAATCATGATGAAAATGCATGGGCTTGGTGATGGACCATATTGGTTGATCTCCTATGCTTATTTCCTTACCATATCTTCAATCTACATGCTGTGCTTTGTGATCTTTGGCTCAGTCATCGGTAATATCTTCTTTCATAGTTTCTTATTTTCTTGCAGTTATTTTAATTGGTCGCAATTTTGCAGGTTTAAAGTTTTTCACATTGAATGACTACAGTATCCAGTTTGTCTTTTATTTTATCTACATAAACTTGCAAATTTCTCTGGCATTTCTGGTAGCGGCATTTTTCTCCAATGTGAAGACTGCTGCAGGTTTGACGATGGTGAAATTGGTTTTATGTAGTTGGTGTCTTTTCATTTACCTTATGATTCCAGCTAACATGACTGACAATTTGAAATGTGATGACTGCAGTGGTGGGTTATATATGTGTCTTCGGATCTGGTCTGTTGGGAGGTTTCCTTTTCCAATTCTTCATCCAGGATAAATCTTTCCCAAGTGAGTGAAAGTTACCATGAAAAGAAAGGCTGGATCTAATTAAAATTTCCTTGGTGTTCAGGAACTTTTTTGCGAGAATTATTTACTTCATGAAAATTAAGACTAGTGGTTAGTTGCATGGTTGATTTCTTAATCAACTCCATCATCCCGTTTTTTTGGCAGAGTTCATTCTACTTCCATATTTGGTTGAGCTGCTTGTGTTTTTCTTTTGTTATCCCCAAACCCCTCACAAGGGGTATTTTCAGCAATAGTTTACATTGCGAAAGACAGATCCCTGGTGGTGCATGGGAAGTACAAGGTGGTGCCATGGCACCATCTTGCCTGTGGCGTGCTGCTGGTGTTGGTAGCCAACAGTGACAACTTAGTAGGCTTACTACCCCACCAAGTGGGGTAGACTACCCAAATCTTTTTATGACATTGTGTGATATTCTTTATCAAGTATCATGTAAGGTCTAAATACTGTGTCTTTTCCTATAACCTTAATTCCACGTTTGTTTAGCCTTCCACCATCACTTTTGACCTGAATATCGACCCATAATCGCGTCTTCTCACTGGAATATTTAAAGGCCATCATTCCATGTGTTCAAACCAACTCGAACGAGCTAAATTGAGAGAGGCTTGTTGTTTGTAGTAAAATTGGAACTTTTACAACAGTGGAGAGCAGTCAATTTATCTTTATGAGCATAAATCTTCTCCTCTCCTCTATATTCTTGCATGAGAGTAATGTTCCTTTTGTTTGAAGACCATGGTTGCTCCTAAGGAAAGGTGCTTAATGAGACATCTATTCGCACAATGCCCATTTAGAGCAAGAGAAGGAAAACTTGATGCTTGCAAGATGTCATTTTCACTTTCTTTATGCATCTTGTCGAGTTGCATTAGGGGTTACTTTGCCATATGACAGACTGGAGCCCTTCTGAAGTCAGTGCTTTGATGCATTTGTTTTTTGGCCACTTATTTTTTCCTTTTCCTAATCAAATCGTGTTAATCTTCTGCAGGAGGTTGGATTATCGTAATGGAATTGTACCCTGGCTTCTCACTGTACCGTGGGTTGTACGAGTTTGCACAATATTCCTTCACAGGAAATTATACGGGGACTCATGGCATGCGTTGGGATGATTTAAGCGATAGTGAAAATGGGATGAAAGAAGTTCTGATTATCATGGTTGTTGAGTGGTTGGTGGTGCTTTCCTTAGCCTACTATATAGATCAGGTCACGTCATCTGGAAGCGGAAAAAGTCCTTTGTTTCTCTTTGAAAGTTTCCGAAAGAAGCATCCATCTTCTTTCCGGAGGCCTAGCTTGCAAAGGCAAGGATCTAAAGTTTTTGTTCAGATGGAGAAACCTGACGTCAGCGAGGAGGTAACTAGTGCATCTCCTTTAGTTTTTTTGTGGTAGTGGAAATAATGCATATTGACATTGCTTTTAAATACTGGCCCCAATAGCCTTGATAGATAGAGTACCTTGACAATTGTGTCATAGCTTACACAGCAAATAGTGGGCTTATTTATCCCTTTCAAAGGACTTCATTTGTTGTTTTCATCTTACATTAGACGGTCTTTAACCTATAACCTACCTATTGTTTTTTTTTTAACTGCTGATTATTGGCAGTTGAAGTGTTTCATCAATAAATGAGAATTTTTCTACATAAAGTGAATGGTCTATCCTGGATGTTCTCAAGTTCTTGTGTGGTTATTTATTGTTCAAGTAGACTTGACGAACGTAAGATGATTTTTTTTTTCATTTGCATGAATTTTTCTACAAAGTGAATGGTCTATACTGGATGTTCTCAAGTTCTAAGTGTGGTTATTTATTGTTCTGAGTTGACTTGACGATGTACGATGATTATTTTTCATTTGCATGAATTTTTCTAGAGGGAGAAGGTAGAGCAGTTGATGCTAGAACCAAGCACAAATCATGCTATTGTCTGTGACAATCTCAAAAAGGTGTATCCTGGAAGGGATGGAAATCCTGAGAAATTTGCGGTTAGAGGGTTGTCTCTTGCTTTGCCACCAGGGGAATGCTTTGGCATGCTTGGTCCAAATGGAGCAGGCAAAACCTCTTTCATCAGTATGGTAAGTGCAATTTCTCTCTTTGGAATAGCATAAAGTTTGGAGCATCTCAACGGAGATCTCTTTTGTTAAGAAGAATGTTAAGAGATTGTTGTAAGTGGCCCTTAAAACTCAAGAGACATCATTCTATCTGTTGACAGATGATCGGCCTTACGAAACCAACCTCTGGAACAGCATATGTTCAGGGACTCGATATACTGACTCATATGGATGGTATATACACTAGCATGGGTGTATGCCCCCAACATGAGTAAGCCGGCATTTCGTGTTGTCTTACTGAGAATTTTACCCCTCCCTCCTTTTTGCCTTCTGATTTTGATTTATTGCATGAGTCCTGAATTTTCCTGTCTATATTAATCAAGCCTGCTATGGGAAACCTTGACGGGGCGGGAGCACCTGCTTTTCTATGGAAGACTAAAAAATCTCAAGGGTTCAGCATTGACACAAGTAAGCGTTACTTTTTTTACCTGTTCTTTTCTAATGTCTGTGATTCAATAGTTGAAGAACAACATATTTCTAAATTTTCAGCATATTCTCTTTCATTGTCATGCAACTTCTTGTGAACTAAAATAGATACAAACAATTTCCTTTAGCTGGTTGCAATTGTCGTTTATGAATGTATTAACTATGCTCCACTTGTTAATCGTTCATTCCCTTTGCGCACTCATTTTGTCGATCTAGGCAGTGGAGGAATCTCTCAATTGTGTCAACTTATTTAACGGTGGTGTTGCTGACAAACAAGCTGGAAAATACAGTGGAGGTATGAAGAGGAGGCTGAGTGTTGCCATTTCACTGATCGGAGATCCCAAAGTAAGTCTTAGACTGTATCTCAATTAGAAAAACCCTTCAAGCTAACACTCTTGTGCTAATGATTTTTTCTCCAAATTTGGCAAGGTTGTTTACATGGATGAACCGAGTACAGGGTTGGATCCAGCTTCAAGAAACAACTTATGGAATGTTGTGAAGCGTGCAAAGCAAGAGCGGGCTATTATTCTGACAAGTATGCTTCGAAAACTCCCTCCCTCTCTGTCAGCCGCCCCCCCATCTTCCTCCCAAGCATCTCTCACTGTACGCGCTTTGGCATCCATGCTGCGCATGTGCATTAGGCTGTGCCTAAAGTTTGAACATATTGGATGAAGTTCCCAATGGGTGCATACATGCGTAGAGAAATTGAAATATACTGATCTAGGACTCGTGGCTAAATATTCTGTAGCTTTAGTTTCTTTTCTTTTTCCTTTATTTGCAAAAGATTCCATAGCTTTAGGTATTTCTTCTTTGACCAAGGAATGCCTGTTTTATCTTACACTGGAGGCTACATCACTGAAGAACTTCTTCAATTATTTTCAGCCCATTCAATGGAAGAGGCAGAGGTACTGTGTGATCGATTGGGAATATTTGTTGATGGAAGTTTGCAGTGTATAGGGAACCCAAAAGAGGTAAATAATACATGATATAATGTGCCATTGGACTGTTTAACTGGATTTTTGCTGTCATTTGAATATTTTCCCCCTTTTCCCTTAAGTTTGCAATACAGAAAAATGTCTGTCTTTATTTTCCCGATGAAGATTCTATCGTTTGTTTTCAATTTCTTTTTGCATCGACAGCGTAAGATATAATTTTCTGAACCCCCCAAGAAACATCTGGGTTTATTCCTCTCTATCTAATATTTGTCGGCACCTGCATTTAATTTGGGTACCTTAAATGATGTGCTAGTGCCCAGTTGGATATCTGTGTGACTTGTAGTGACCTTGTCGAGGGGGAACCTTGCGATAGCTAGTCAACTGGCTTAGCATGAAAAGACCTAAATGTACGTTTTTACTTTTTATGACAGCTGAAGGCTAGATACGGAGGCTCTTATGTGTTCACGATGACAACACCATCACCTTACGAGGAAGAAGTGGAGAACATGGTGCGGTGTCTCTCTCCAGGCGCTAAAAGAATATATCAAATATCCGGAACTCAGAAGTTTGAACTACCAAAGCATGAGGTCAAGATCGCGGATGTATTCCGAGCGGTCGAGAATGCAAAGAGTAGGTTCGCAGTTCATGCTTGGGGATTAGCAGACACAACCTTGGAGGATGTCTTCATTAAGGTTGCTCGAAGCGCGCAAGCATCCAACGTGCTGTCATGATCGTTAGAAAACACTACATTCTGGCGTGATCCAGAATGTTATACAGGATTTGCTTGTCCCTTTTCGTCACTTGTAGCTCCAGTCCATCATTGATCTACAACTACAATATCCACCTGCTCGCCAGGGTACTTCTCAACTGGCATACATATTAGCATGCGTTTCGAAAGTTTCCCCTTTCCGTGAATGTATCGATCCCAATTTTTCTTTTGTATAATTGTTGCCTCCCTAATGAAAGAAATGTTTCTGTTTTCTTTACTCAGTACAAATGACATGCCATTGATGTTTAGAATTCCTAAACGAAATATCCTTTTGACTTTCGCCTAATTTTCTGTTGTTAGCATCTAACTGTACCAGAAGATTGATTACGCGCCGTGCTTTTGATCAGCATTAAGATTCCTCTCCAGCTGCCAAATGGTCATGAAGTAAGACGGGGCCTTGGAGGACAATCCTTCAGGAAAGTCTTAGAACAGTTACGCGATATCCAAATAAGCTGCAGTGACGAAGCAGATTACTGTTAATCAGCAAAATAAGTTGTGAAATACATTATGATGCTATCGAGGGAATCTGAGTTTTCGACAGAATATAAAGTTGGAAAACTCCCAAGAATTTTTTGCTGTCATAAGGTATGATACTCCAGTCAGGACAGAACAAAAGAATTGGCTAATTTTGGGTCATCCCAACCAAGAAAAGACGCCGAAGCCGGCAATTGCAACACATTCGTTGTTTGCCATTTTTCAAAGCTACAGGGACCGACAGTACTGTTATGGCGCACAACAGTACAGAGAAGTCGCAATTCAAATGGTCATAACTGCACTCTGAGCTGCACTGGCAAAGACTAGTTTTTAACTTGTGTTTCTAGTGCAGTTACCGTTAGCTTTTTCAAGCCTCTGAAGCAAGCAAGGAAGTTGGAGTTTATGAGCCAACAAGAGGGAATTTTTCTGCAAAATTAACAAACTACGGAGCCACTATGCTCTCTCTTATCCTTCCCGACAAGTACGGTAAGTATTATTCGCTCGCTACTGAAACACTGAGTAGCGAATATGTCTGTGAGCCACATCATCAATCATGGCAGGAAAATAGAGAACAGGAAGCAAATTTTCCCCCATGATGATTTCCCTTTTCTGATGTGCGCAACATCTTGGGTTGTTCAAATCGAAGAATGAGTAAAATAAATAAAGACCGAACTTGGGTTTTTCTATACATGGAGATGACTTTTTCAGGAATCCAAACTAATCAAATCTCATGGAAATGATCGCCAAATATGGATTTAATTGGAGGTGGAGATTAAACAGCTTGACCCTTCGTTTAATATGGTTTTCTGCCATACGACTTCTTTCTAAATTCTATGCAATTCAGGTAAATTAGCTGATATTGTTCTCGGAGATGATACCATTGACAAGTACAAGGTCAGTATCGATCTTACTTCCTTTTTCCCCCATCCTCTGCAAAAACTAATTTAACTATGATGCAACTGTGGCAGCTACAGTCGAAAACAAACTCCTTATGAGCATGTAGGTCCTAAAGCAAACTTGATCTCGTTATAATTCGTCAAATAAATCTGTCACACAAGAGCGATCTTTTGTTCATAAAACTAATGGCGCATTGCAGAATGATTCGATCTATTTCGGAGCCATCTTTGGGCGAGTTGCAAATAGGATTGGTGGGGCTCAATTCACTCTAAACGGAACTTGCTACAAGCTAGTGGCAAGTGAAGGAAACAACACACTGCATGGTACTCACAACTTCCTGATCCTTATATAACACCCATCACCATTCATCAGCCGCATCGACTTAACCAAGTGAATTACTTCATCTGGACAATGAAGACTTACAGAGAAGAGAGCCATGTAATTGTTACGAGAGCTACGATGGAGAACAAGGTATCTAGACTTGATTTCAACTCCCAGATCCTCGGTTTATGCTTCGAAGTCTTGGTCTAGTTTACTTGTTGGGCAAACATAAATCCTTTTGATCAGTTGAACACGAAAAGGAGGAATCATAAGTTTCACTCAACAACCATAAAATCCTGCAACACGCTGTTGAAAGTGAAAAAGTGCTAATGATTGCTATTGCCTCTCTTTGTCCTCCTATGTACAGGCCCTAAACAAGGCCACTTCAGTGAACCTAGCCCTGCACACCTACTAGAATCTTGGTGGCCACAGCAGCGGTGACATCCTCTCACACACTACCCAGCTATTCGCTTCCAAGATCACTCAAGTCGATGACCATCTCATACCCACCGGTGGAATCCTGAACATTGAAGAATCGCCATACGGCTTCCTCCAACCACGCCAAATTGGAAGTTGAATAAAGGATCTACCCCATGGATATGACGTCAACTACGTGCTCAACAACATGGGACACGGACATCGAAAGAAGGTCGCGGTTGTCAAGGACGGCATAACAGGAAGAAAGATGGAGATATGGAGTAATCAGCCCGGAGTGCAATTCTACACGGCTAATTATCTGGAGAACGAGACAGGAAAAGGTGGGCTTGTTTATTCTAGTCATGCAGATCTTTGCTTGGGGACACAGGAATTCCCAGACTCTGTCAATCACCCAAATTTTCCTTCACAGATCATTGGCCACGAAAAGACTTATGAACATGTAATGATTTTTTGATTCACAGCAAAGTAGAAGATCTAGACAAGCTGGGAGGGAAAAGTTCGAATAATTGAAATCTTTATTACATTTAGCTGAGTCTAGGGGGAAAGAGAAAATCGATTTCTGTTTGTATTGGATAGGATATGCAGCAAAGTTTCAAAGGAGATCAGCAATCAAATCTAGTTTGTTTCAAATAGCTAATGGTTGACGTAACAAGCATTTTAACGAGTGCTCCAAAAAAAAGCATGATTCCCACAAAGCCACAAAAAGCAATTCCCAGGAGAGTGTAACAGATACTCCTCTTCAGACTTCCAGTTCAAAATCAATATCTTCAGCAAACCCAAGCAATAGCAATGACGAGATAAAGCTCAGCAACCCAAATGAGAAAACCTGCTCCTTGATCTTTAACTGTCCATATTCATTTATCAAGACACCCACATTTGCATCTCCCTAAGTATGACCCATCAGCCAAAACTGAACTTGAAATATATTGCATGACCAAAGCAGTTGCTGGGCTTCGGTTTATCAATGCAGAAAAAAATTGCTCAATCAAACTGCAAGCCCATCTACTGGTACGTGGGCATTGACGACACCCAAAAGAGAGTATAAACAAGTCCAATTCTGCTGAAACCAAAACTATTCACCAAAATCTAACATAAGTACATGTACAAGATGTTCAATAAAAAATATCCCGAGCTATCTAAATTATGAAAAATTCCAACAAGCAAGTCCATGGTCATTTGACAATGACAAAGATGTATAAGCTAGGATTGCTTCAACAAAATAAGCATGACAGAATTTCAGGTTTTACAGTCAAAGCTATAAGTACATAAAATGGCAGTCAATGAGCAGTCGTCGTAGTGGTCTTCTTAAAGTCAATCTTATCGACCTTAACCTCCCCATCAATGAGTTCATAAACATAGACCACCACTCGCAGGCCATCAATATCCATGAGCACAAAGCTAGGATTCACGTCGTAAGTGATGCTGCTGTATGCACCAGTAGCAGAACCTGGGTTTATCACGACCCCTCCCTCATGCTTGTAGGCAGTGAACTGGTGGGTGTGACCCGTCACAAGGATATCAACATCCAGCTGCCTCTGGAGCATGGCTAGAGAGTCCAGATCTCCCCAGGGAATAACCTACAAAGTACCAAAGGAGAGGGAGTAAGATAATTAAGATCAATACAAGAAACTTCAGTGTCAACTAAAGAAGACACTGTCTTTTATTTGGTTTCCAATTTCCAAGTGCCTCTCAAACTATTATAGTACCATGGCACTAGAACGGGAAGCGGAATTTGACTTTGATCACTAGCAAGCAGCAATGATGCACCATGATAGGGTGGAGATAGGTTCCGAGGAATGTCTTTCGAGGAGCAGGGAAGTTAGATGAGGACTTCCTACCATGCACTGTGACTTATAAAGCTATTTGTCCATATCACTAGCTAGCAATAAATTCACCAGATTAATGTCCTCTTTGGCAAAACAAGTTTAGATAGCTTCTAAGCTTGCCAACTTAAGCTCAAGTTTATCAGGGACAACTAATATAGAAAGGCAGTGAAATAATCAACGACTTCCTGATAATTAATCTAGCATCATAATCCCTTAAGCATTCTAAACTTTACTGCTTGAACCATCCCTTCTCTGGTTTCATGCCACCCATCAGTCAGTTGCATATTGAACATTGATTAATGAAAAAGCTTCAGCCCCAAGTACAGATTGCAGAATAAAAAAGTAAAAAAAAAAAAGGGACTTTGGGCTTGGAAAAAAGTACAGAGAGAGCGAAATAGTAAGAGCATCCAACCTGATGACCATGGCAAAGTCCAAGCTTGAATTGGCCAATAGTTAATGTCTTAGTCTCTGGATATCGAGTTTCCTCATCATATTCGCCTCTAGTAATATGCAGGTCCGGGCAGAGAGTTTTCAGGTAGTCATGAACTTCCTGAAACACATTTCAGAGAGCAACTTTCAGCCAGTAACAATAAAGTGTGCCCAGCTAAGACAGGTAATGGAAAGATGATTTGCCCATGTACCAACTCTAGACAGAGACCGCTAAAAGAAATGTCAAGATCAGGCTAAGAAATTGTGATGCGTCATTTGAAAAGGAAAACGTAAGTAATAGGAAACTCCTATAATGACACAAGCGATAATTATTGAGTATTACGACAATGAAAAATGTCAGATTTCCTTGTAGACAGCAACAATCAGGATTTCCAACAAATCGGTGACTTAATGAAAGAAGGAACACCACCTCAGCCATCTGAGGGAAAGTGGTTGTTCTATTCTAATTGGGTTTACTGGCCGTACATGCCAAACAGCTGATGGAGAAGGAACTTGGTAAGCTTCATTCAAGATCAAGGCAGCTCAATAACACACTTCTAGAATCCCATGCTTTCATTTCCATAACCACGCTACAATATATAAGAATTTCAGGCTGCTATAGCTGATCTAAGTTCCTTCTAATTCATACACCACTAAAAACACGAGGCACATGGTAACTTGATAGTCAGACTCTTTATGAAAGACAAAACCCTTCATCATAGACATGCTGCACGGAAGACTTCTTCACACTACAGGCAGCACCTAAGACCATTCTTTCCAAAGCGTAATTTTATTAGAGTTCAGTGGAAGCTATGGAGGATATGCCAGATAAGACACGTGTAAGTGAACTGTCATTTGCAACACGCGTGAGAGACTATGACACAGCAACTGCACAGCAAAAGTGGCGAAGAACATAGCCGATTTCCACAAATCACAGAAACTTGCGGGACAACCGGAAACTACACAATGTGGCACTTGAGGTCAGCAATCTAAACGCCTCCTCTCTCAGGAAAAAGACTCACCGCGGCAGTGCCAAGAATGCACCAATCTAGTGATTCTAAACAACACTTTCAATTGCATCCATGAGCCGCAAGGTAAGGCTCCATAAGTAAAGCAAAAATAAAGAAAGAAAAATCACCAACAGAAAAAAGCTAGTCAAACCCCCTCCCCACCCAAACAAAAAAATCCCTACAATATGCTAGAGGGCATAGGACTGAGATGACATAAAAATTGAAAACAGCAGTAAATTGAGAGGGGGGGGGGGGGTGGGAAAAAAAGAGGGCATCGCTACATCACTCCATGGGAACTGCAGCCAAAAACGAGAAAGGAAAACAAAAGACAGCATGGACCGAGTAACATGAAATTCATAAAAGAAAACCAAATAAGATCGCGATCGTAAATGGGTTGGGGAATCAATTGACAAGAAGAAGAAGAAGAAGAAGAAGAAGAAGGAGAAGAAGAAGAAGAAGAAGAGAAGGAAAAAGGGGACACACTTTGATGCACAAATTGCCGGTGCAAATGATGTGCTGAATCTTGCCAGGAACGAGCATGGACTTGAACTTGGCGGGCAGATCAGGTGCCCTGTGCGGTACGTGCAGATCTCCCAATGCCAACACCAACACCATCTTTCTCGTTCCCCCCTCCCCACAAATTCGCTACTCTCTATATCAAATCACAACAACGACGATCAGAAAAAGGGCCCAAAAAGAAAGAAGAAAAGTTAGTATTTTCGCACCCAAAGATGATCCTTTTTTCTCTTTCTCCCTCGATCGAGCTTCAAAAATTAAGCTCTTTTCTTTCCCCTTAATGCAGCGCATAAAATTCAGATTGTGGAATTGGGTGAAGTGACGAAACGAACAAGGTGTGAAGAGAGAGAGAGGGACGTTGACTCGTACATACCCTGGAACTGAAGCGGACATGGAAGACCCTCCTCCGTCCCTCGTTCTTGTCGTTCTTTCCTTTCTTCCCTTCGGTTTTTTCACCGTCGGGCTGGTTTTTAACCTTTCCACACTGTTGCGAAAGTATGGAACGGTGTCTATTTTTGTACGCCATACGACGTCGTGAGCCCCTGTTTTCGCTTAAGGAAAAGTCCAAAGTAAGTTTCTTTCTTACTAAAACTCATAATTTCATGGGATAATTACGTTGGAAGTGCTAAATCTTATCATGAAAATATAATTGAATTTTAAAATTTATCACAAAAATACAATAAAATCCTAAAACTTTCAAAAAGTTGTAATCGAATCTTAAAACTTATCATCAAAGTACAATCGAGTACTTAAACTTCAAAAAAATTCAATTAACGAAATGATTTGATTTCATCAATTTGGTAAGTTTTAGAACTTGATTGCACCATTTGAAAAACTTTAGGGCTCGATTGCACTTTCATGATAAATTTTAAGACTCCATTATATTTTTTGAAAATAATTGCACTTTCATGACAAGTTTTGTAACTTTCACTTATCACAAATTTTCATTTACATTTTAAAAAAATTTAACAAAAAGAATAAGTGCAATGAAAGTTCTAAAACTTATCATGAAAGCGCAATTGAGTCCTAAAACTTTAAAAAGTGCAATAGAATCCTAAGACTTGTAACGAAAGTACTCGAATCCTAAAACTTTCAAAAACCGCAATAAAATCCTAAAATTTATCACGAAAGTGCAATTGAATATTCAATCTTCTAGAAAGTGCAATCAACAGAAGAACTTGATTTCACCAATTTAACAAATTGTAAAACTTGATTGCATATATTGAGAGTTTCAGAACTCGATTGCACTTTCTGAAAAATTTTAGGATTTCTAACGCACTTTTATCCAAAAAAAAAAAAAAGGAAATACCTCACATGCTAATATTTGTATATTGTAAACAGTGCGAAATCATTATTTCGCGGTAAACAAAAATCTCGTCACAAGAATTAAAAACCTCAATAAAAGTCATTCTTCGTTATTAATTTTTTTTTTCCCAAGTTGCACATGTATTATATCACTATTTCTCGTTTTAATCGGTAATGCGTCATAGTATTTCCACGAATAAAGATGTTAATGACAGCTGAAATGTGATTTGGATCATGAATTCCGAATCTCTAGATCCCCCATGGGAATTGGAGGAAGTGAAGTCTAAGCTCCACTCCACCCCAATTCAAAATTTTCCCTCTTGCCGTGTTATTCGGATCCGGATCCCCTAACATAGTAGTAAACTATGTTAGGGGTGACATAAGCAATATGAGCCGTCCAATTCAAAAATGGACGGTCCAGATTGATTAAATCAAAATGTTAAAATTCCCGCCAAAACTTTTCTCCCCTTTGAAAAAGTTGATGTGGATAAATTTGGGCCGTCCATTTTGAATTGAACGGCCCGGATTAGGTAATGTCACTCCTAACATTATGTTAGGGGATCCAAATCCGTGTTATCCTGTTCGTTACAAAACAAAAGCTTCCAAAGCTACGCCTGATCTTAGAGTACAGGATGTCCAAAATGGGAAGGATGTACATTGCTGTTAACCGTGTGCTGTTGGTACAAAAGAATCTGCCGTAGCTCTTCATTCACGAGGCGATCTCACGGCGGAGCGCGGGGTTCTCGGCGTCCTTAACGGGGATGATCCTCTCGGTGTCCTGACAGCCCGTGAAGGGCTGTTGCGTTGCAACGGAGATTTCAGACCTGGAGATGACGAGTCCTGCCTAGCGGGAGCCGTCAACTCTTTCGGCACTGGGATCTTCTCTAGTCTTGCCAGGACCTCGGTCATCGAAGGTCGACGTTTGGCATCGCCAATACACTCGAAGGCTAGGAACGCGGCCATAAATGCTCCTTTGTGAGGATACTGCCCCTCCATTTTTACGTCCATTATGCGGTATAGCTTCCGCTTGTCGCTCAAATGCGGTTTAGCCCAATCCACAAGATTCTGCTCCACCCCGAATTTTGTTTTATCGACAGCGCGGCGTCCCGAGAGCAACTCCAGCAGCACAACCCCGAAGCTATACACATCGCACCTCGAAGTCAACCGCCCTGTTCAACAGAGACGGTGTATATCAGGACACAGAGAGCAAGAAAAGTTCCCCAGAACAGGAATTAGCCACTCCATTTGACGAGTTAACCATTCATTTGTCATTCTTTCCAAGTTCCGAGCTTACGATATTGATGACATTTTAACGATAAATGACATGCCTCGTAGGCCATGTTCAACTTATGGAATTCAAGTGATGTATGATGTGATCAACCAATTCAAAAATTTGATAAACTAGGATTTGCAAATTAAATGAAATGCATCAGCATGGTTGTGCTTCTTGAATCTACTTCAGTAAAAATCCAATCACCCTCCATGTTCGGATACCACGAAGCTCTAGGTTAACACGGGCCATATACTTCGTTCGGCAGCGACGGATGTGCCAAGGCCATTTAAATCAGCAATTGTACATAATTTTGGTAGAATCATCCCAGTGATAGAGGAGGACTGGCCATTCAAAACCCAGGTTTGACTTCCAAGCATTTGGCATATTGAGGCCATTAAAGAGCTCATGCCAACAATAACCATATTTTCTGGAAGTAGTTGGTGTATCAGTCCTGATGATTCGTCAGTAAAGGATTACCTCACGTATATTATAAAAGACCATGCCAATCGCACCTGTTGCTATGTATTCAGGAGCAGCGTAACCTTGAGTACCCATCACTTGAGTCGAAACATGAGTCCGATCGCCAGTGGGGCCTGCCTTTGCCAAGCCAAAGTCTGAAAGTTTCGCATTATATTCCTGCATCAATGACAATGAACATTAAGTACAGAACCAATTTACCCTATAAAACACAAATGAAGCAGATTCCGAAAATAAGTGGATTGTTTATGCGCATGCGCTCAAGCATGCGCACGAGCAATCATCCGCATGCGCACGCACGACATCCACAAAACAAATAGACCGACAGAATCTCTCCGTTTGATAGGTAGTTCATGGGCAGTTGCTGTTCTTTTGAGCGCGCGTACCGAATCCAGCAGAATATTGGAAGCCTTGAAATCGCGGTATATGACTTGTTGCTCCGACTCGTGAAGGAAGGAGAGCCCCCGAGCAGCACCTGTAGCAACTTTGATTCTTATTTGCCAGGTAAGTGGCTGGGCACCCCCTGCACATTCATATATATAACTTGATGAGCTCACCTATATATCTTCTTATGCAGAGCAAGATATGAAATACCAAAAACATTTACTCACTGCGGAAAAGATGATTTTCGAGACTTCCCCTGGGCATATACTCATACACCAATAGTCGATTATCACCATCCAAGCAGTACCCAATTAGTTTGACCAGATTCGGATGATGAAGTTGACCAAGGTAATTCACCTCTGCCTGCAGCCAGTTGGCAACAACAGTGCTCAGAGTTTTGCAAAGAGAAAACCCAGTCCAATTAATGAACTTACCAACCACTCTTTATGACCCTGAAAACCCTCAGGCTTAAGCTTCTTGATAGCAACAACCATTCCACATCCTGGCCTTGCAGGACCAAGGGTTTGCACATCAATCCACCCTTTGTACACGAAGCCAAAGCCCCCTTCTCCAATAAGGCTATCGTTACGGAAGTTTCTTGTGGCGTTCTTAAGCTCACTGTACGTGAAAGCTTTTAAATGTGGAGATGATAGTATGTCACCTTCAGACCTCGGAGTGGGAAGACTTACAGGTTTGCACTTTTCACCTTGAAGATGAACACTAGGACTCAAAGCAGTTGAAGAGTGGATACTGCTCTGAGTAAGTTTTAAACCTCCTGAAAGACGAATCTTTGTTACTACACAAAGAGTTGAAAGTAGGCATCATAAAAATGTAAAACCATTCCCCCCTTGACACGCTACGGCTTCATGACTCCTCTTTTGGGTAATTCACTCACAAATGAGCAGAGATTCCCCAAAAGGAAAGATGCAACTAAAGGAAAAGATGAAAAGAACGAATCAAATTGTCCAAAACATCAAGTCTTATTCCAGTCACTTATTCCAACTTTCGGCAGTAAGCATTCAATACATCTGAGCAACCGCTAGCAAGATGAGCAAATTTTTCATTCGTATTAAGAAAACTGGAGTCGATGACTAAACTTTGGTTCTACCAGAAAGCACCAACTCATCCATAATGCTGCAAGGTGAAGTAGCTCTGGCTCGGACCCTGTCTTTCATAGACAGAACTGATTCTGGCACCGGGGACAATTGGCGTATATATGAGAATTTGCACTCCTAAATAAAACCGCAGTTTCAAACATTTCCATGTGCAGAAGTACCAAAATCAACTCCAACATAAATGCAATAGCTAAATCTCAGGAAAGTCATGAATCAGTTGATTATTTGCCTATCAAGCCATCAATTAATTCAGATCTATCTGAAAAAATAAGGAGGAATCAGAAAACAGGAAGAACAACTAAACTCTTGCATACATAAATAGCTGCTGGCTTTTCCGATGTCAAAAGCTACAAAACTGAATCTACAATCTCAATCTCATGATCTCCCAAAGCACTCTCTGCCGTTTTCCTTTTTCAGAAGCAAGATGATGATCCGTCACATACGGTTAACGCATCCTCCGTTTCCATAGCCGTTGACACCTCGTGCTGTTATAGGTGCTTCCACCGTTAAACAACACAGTACAAACATTAGTATCTAACACCACTCTTATCAAACAAAAAGTCAACCAATTCACCAAAACTGCCACCGTTATGATGCCATCCTCAAGAAGCATGGGTGTGGGAGAGACCACCTCCAAGCACCATGTGGCTACCTCGGACAATCGCTCTCTAAACATCCATAAGTCAAATCAACACACTGAAATCCCGTTTCTAACTTGATCGAGTGATTCTGAGCTTAAACCAAAAATTTCTTTGAGTGATTACTCAAACAAATTCCTCTTTATGAGCCACGTAGTTACAAACCAAGTGATGCTGCCTGCACACCTCTAGATCTCCTACGAACATCCAAGTCCAACCCAACAGATTAAATGTGGTGAGAACCATCCATCCACCCACCAGAAATAGTTCACATGTCAAGCCGAAGGACGTAAAAAATGCACATGAAAAGCAATGCTTAACAATCACAACCAAGCCCATCCTGGCGACAATCGTCCACATGGAAAAGCACAAGTGCAGCCAACAACTTTGCGAATCGTGCCGCTCTGCTCTTCCTTTTCATGCATTTTAAAGCATGGAGATTTTCAAGCACAAAATTACCGAAACTCTCCCAAGGATTCAGCATTCTTGTGCAATAAGCACTTGATATTCGACAATCTATACAGTCCAGCTCATTGACGTAGACCAGAGCATAAAAGCACAGCAAGTTTCTAAATCAACGTCGGGATGTCGTCAAGATTTTCAACACCAGCTTTGTTTCCGCGACTAAAGAAATGAACGTCGGCCCAAGCGTTCAAATGTTTCCCAATGTTCAAAAGTCGCATTGTGCTCGAAAACCCCAACACCGGAAGAACAATAGATAGATCCAAGAACAATCAAACAGCAACTTCAGGAAAAAAGAATCGAAAACCCAAGTTCCTACCGAATCATTGATGAGAAGACAGTGAAAAGGAAAGAAACCCAAAGCAAGAACCAGAAGTAAAACAACAGAAACGACCAAAAGAGAAACCGCTTCCGTCGGCAGAAATCTTGTAAACCAAGAATGAGCTGAAAATAAGCGAAGCAAGCCCAGTGGCGCTTAACGTGAATATCCCAAGAACTCGGTGAGAAAGATTTACCGGAGGTGGTAGTCAGAGATGTCTCCGACCTCTCTTCCTTCTTGCGTGAGCCGCAGCAATTGCCCATTTGCCAATCTGTCTATCTCCCTCGATTTCTTTGTTACAAGAATTGGAAAAAAAAAAAAACAAGAAACTCTGACCCCCAAAAGAGCTAGCGAAAGAGAACAGACATGATCGATAGATGTCTACTTCCCCAATGGAATTTTGGTGAGGTCGATGTTGATGTCTCTCTCCTCTTGTCGCTCGCCTCCATGCTTCCTTCCCCTGCTCTGGAGAGGAACGAACGCGACGAAGGAGACAGAGAGAGAAACAGAATTTCCTATTTCTCTTCATTTTTTTTTTCCTCCCTCGCATTTTTTTTTTTTTGTGGAAAACAAGGAAAATGACAGTGAACAAAAGGACAAAAAGCCCGACGTGTAGCGACATGCTGGCGATGCGGGGAGCATTCCGCCCATGCAATGACGGAACCAGTGCCCCCTCCTCCGTCTATTTACGAGGCGTGCCACGAGGCCCCGGTCGTAAATAAGCGGCTCTTTCGTGGCCGAGGAAGTGAGGCGGTCGCCCCCGGCGACGAGGCGATCTCGGCCCTCCGGCGGTCCACGTGGCGGGCGTGGGGGAACTGGGGAAGGGCAATTTGGACTCTTCCGTTGGGGGGTGGGGGCAAAGCAAGTTGTTGCGTGATTTTGAGTGCACTCGCGCTTATTTTCTAGCGAGGACCCATTCGTCCGTACATCTCCATCGACATGTTCGTTAAATTAACACTAACTGCTCCCACCCATAAAATAACAAATAATACCGTGCGCTCGGACCCATCTCGCACATCAACTCCATGACCATCGTGACATTTCGAAGTAACTTCGGCCCTACATTTCAAATCGACTCGTCTCCTGTACGTTACGTTCGCTCGATATTCAGATAAATCGAAATCATCTAATTTGGTGAGACACGAAACTTATCCGACATAACAGTATGAATATTAATCGGGTGCGCGAAATTGGGGCCATGACTATCGCGCGCGAGCATGTCCCGTTTCGAAAGTACGTGTCGAAGACTCAAATGAAAAAAAAAAATTAATTGTCTGGATGTGAGTCCTCTCAAGACGAGGTTCTCATAGACTATCATGGTATTTACATGATCCGGATTAAAATCCAATCTATTATGGATTTAAAAAAAATTAAAAGACATGAAGGGGTTAACATCACGTTGCGTGATTAAAACGAAACACTTCTCTCCGTGATCCGCGTAAGAAATCTCCTCGATGGAAAGAGGCGGACGGTAACGGTGAAGTGAGGTGGCGTCATTGCGTTGATGCCGCGTGGACTTGTTCCATGGTTCTTGGAGGGACACGCTCACTCGGCCGTCACTGATGGCGTGTCACTCTCGAGGACGGTGGATCGCAATGGCAGGTGCAATTGCTGTAATTCTTCCTTCATCCATTCTCGGAATATATATAAATGCCCCCTATCGCCATCCCCTTACTTTTTCCCCCCCTTCAATTGGCTGCAACCCTAGCCTTTGAGATCCTAGGCTACTTCAAGCGAACTTTCCAACAATTTAAAACTAGGTGAAATTTCGAGAACGGAAAAATTATCAACAAATTCGTAAAGCTTTCGTACTTTTGTCAATTCACTCATAAATCTTTTGTGTTTATCGATTTAGTCTTAAGTATTTTTATCTCCTTCTTTTTTTTCCAATTTAGTCTTATTTGTCGAAAACTTGCTAATGTGGACGTCAATCGTCCTACGTGACACCGTCGACGCTGCGTGAATAACTTTTATCGATTTTTAAAAATATTTTATTAATTTTTAATTTATTTCTTTCCTTTTTCCTTGGTTCAAAGGCCGATGACCCTAATTATTAAAAAGCCATTAAAAAAAGTCTCAAGTCAGAGTCTATGATGCCCACGTAGGATAGCCAACATTCACGTCAGTAATTTTTTGGCCAATAAGACTGAATCGGTAAAATATAAAAAGATATAGGACCGAATCGATAAATTTGAAAAGTTCACGACTGAATTGATCGGTGTGAAAAATTTAAGACTTTTTGACAATTTTTTCCTTCCGAGAACCGTGGCATTAACATTGCCAAGCTCATTTCACGAACAAAAAAAAAAGTACTTTCTCTAGAGCATCGATAAATAAAAGAAAGATTACGCCGTACAAGAATATATTCCGGATTGAACGATGACAATATTCGGGGAGAACCAAATGCGGGTTCCCCACTTATTTATTAATTTGCTTGTAGTAGTAAGGATTATTTCACGTCGCTTTGTACTCGCCATGTGGAAATTAATGCTCTATCGTTAAGATTACTAAAGGTGTCCAATGCTAAGGAAATACACAGGACAAGGGGTCAACGTCAAGACAGCGACAAGCCTTCGTGAGTTCTTAGGAATTCCGCGTTGGTAGATTTTCTTTTGATAATTAATGCAGGGCTTTTCACGGCGACGTGACGCTTAGGACAAAAGGGTTTTTGCCCAGAGAGTCTCCGAACAAGACCTTGATCGCACAATCTTAAGACATGGTACACGATGCGCGGGATTTCGTCTATCGAGTGATGAGGTAGATACCGCGACATTAAGCAGTTATTCCGGAGAAAGTTTGTTCGATTCGAAACGTGGGGCGTCTAGTTTATTTAGGCGTTCGATTAACAACTTGTCGAATTGTTTGATGGTAATTTTAGGTGAATTTGACAATGTTTATTTAGGTAAACACGTGCCAAAATCATTTAATTTGGTGCGCCCCGCTTATTTTGGACATGAAATTTATCGGAGAAAACGGTCTGAATATCAATCGGGCGCGTGAAATTAGGCCATAACTATCGTGCACAAACATATTCAATTCGAGACGAGATTAAATGTAATCTATCGATGCATAGAAAAGGCGGTTGTTTTAACACCATGTGGCGTGATGAGCATATTGCGTAGGCATGTTGCGTCGGGCTGCGTTAGGCGTGGAAGGAAATACTTTTCCGGGGCCCACCCACGTAAGAGACACTCCTCGACGGAAAGAAGAGGGGGACGGGGAGAGTAACGCTGAAGTGAGGTGGCATCATTAAGTGGACGCCACGTGGATCCTTTCCATCATTCTTGGAGGACCCCACTCACTCGGACGTCCCTGATGGCGTGTCATCCTTGAGAGGACGGTGGGCAGCAATGACGAAGAAGAACCTTCCCTGGCCCTTAGGAGTTCCGCGTTCGTGGACTCTCTCTTGATAATCGATGCAGGGCCTTCTCATGGCGAAGTTGTCAAACGCGGGTTGCCCGCTCGTTTAATTTGCTTGAAGTAACAAGGATCGCTCCATGTCAACTTATGCTCTCCACGTACAAATTAGTGCTCTAATAATTAAGATTACTGAAGGGGTCCAATGCCAAGGAAACACACGGGGAGAGGGAGTCAACGTGGAGAGAACGAAGAATCTTCCTTCGTTCTTAGGAATTCCGCGTTCGTAGACCATCTCTCGACAATTAATGCGGGGCTTTTCATAGTGAGGTGACGTTTAGGACGAACGGGTCTTGGCCGAGAGTCTCTTCAACGGCACAATTTTAGTATTAGAAAGTCTAATCCAAAAATTTAACCTGATAGATTGAGAAAAATCACATGAACATAAAGAGCATACAAGGCCCATTCACAATTGATGTGGTTCTGATACCATATTAGAAAAGTTCAACCCAAAAGTTTAAACTGATAGGTGAAAGGAGATCATATGAATATAAAGAACATATATAACTCATTCATAATCGATATGGGTCAATAATTTCAACACTTAGGACATGGTATATGATGCGTGGGATTTAGTTTATCAAATGACGAGGTGCCGCAACATTAAACAATTATTCTGAAGAAAGTTTGTTTAATTTAAAGCGTTGGGCGTCCAGTTTATTCAGGTGTTCAATTAACAGCTCGTCGCACTGTTTGACGGAATTTGTAGGTGAGCTTGGCAATGCTTTTGACAGGAGACGTTGCGTCTAGGAAAGACCCTTAACTCAAAAGGTTTTCACTCTATGCAAGCATCGCTCGATTAAGGGTCAAGTGAAATGTAACGCATGGTTGGATGATTTTTCAAGGTCGCGTGACCCTAGGTGATGCGATGTTGCGCCACAGCGGACTTGCAATTGAGATGTGCATGTGCAAAAGCAAAAGAATTGACGTATTTTGAGAATAATATGATGGGTTTGATAAGCTCTTGGTCCTATGGCCAATTATTTGTGAAATCACAAGTATATAGATAAGATGACTCTTTGAAATTAACACAAAAAAAAAATCCTCAATTTGAATTTTTTTTTCCCAAAAAGTTTCGGATTTCAGGATATAAATGATAAATTAAAAATAATAATAATAATAATAATAAACAACGGATTTCGATGCGCAAGTTTCATGTGAAACCTGAAAATCCCTCGTCCTCGTTTGATTATGATTTTATGGCAAAGCGTCGCATGAAATCGATAGCATAAACGCAAGCTTCGCCGCGCCACGTTGGACTGGCGGTGGGGACCGGATCCGTCCGATCTGTGGCTAATCATCCATCGCCAACCGTCAAACATGCGCAGTGCCGAACCAAGGGAGGGTTGACTTTTTCGAGAAGCGAGACTCCCACGTGTCATCGAAAAGTACGTTTCTGACTTCCCTCTCCCACATTAGAAGAGTTCACACGTGTTTCACCCTCGTCTTCGTACGTGGGCGACCCTTCGGATTCAAACGGCTGATGTGGAAAATATACATATAAATCTGCTAAAATGTCGGCGTTGTTAACGCAGCAGATGTAGCTCTGGAAATGATTGTTTGTCTAAGTTTTCCTACTTCCTGGCAGAGTCATTGGGAAAATACCAGAAGTTGGGCTTTGGCTTCTGGTTGAGTTCAGAAGGCCTGGGCCCAAGAAAATAAACCCTTACGGCCCAAAAACAAAGCCCATAACTTCAACAGAGCCTTCCCAGAGTCGAGATCAATCCTGACGTTTCTGCCATCATCGCCATCCCAACCCCCCTCCAAATTGCCGTGATTATTCGAGGGGGGAAATTACACGAAAAATCTGATGAATCTTGGCGAAAATACTCCTTTACTCTCGAATCTATTTGCCCAATATCCCCGAAGACTTTTTTTTTTTTCAAAAACGTTCTGATGACCAAACATTTCAGTCACAAATGCAAATCTCAAATTTCGATCTTACCACTTGCAGCCTCTATTTGATTCGCTGATCAACGTTCGTTACGATATAATGGAAGTCTAATTCAGTCCGTTTAATTGATTTGAGCTTGTCCAAAGTTTGCATTCCATATGCAGCCAAACTTACAATATCGTCGGGAACGATACTATTAATGATTATAGAATTTTGTTCTCTTAGCACGTATCGTGAAATGCGACCCACCCTTGAGAAAATATGCAAAATGCAAATTTTCAAAGTCTACTTTTCATGAGCAACCATTACGGATTAATGAGATTTTTCTCCCTTAATTGAGTGAAGCATTGAGTGAGCTTCGGTGCATTTTATGTTTTGTGTTTCTTTCTTTTTCATGACTTCCTCAAGCACGCGCGGCCAACATTTTCCGTTAGGTACATGAATTATGCTTCCTTCTTACCATAAGCAATCGCAAATCTTGGGTGCTGATTTTCAGGGAACATATAAACAACGTATCAATTGTTATTAGCTTCGCAAGCAATTTTACCAACTCATCTGACCCTTTGTTTTTAGCATTTTCCTTTGAAAACAAGTTCGAGGTCTGTTGTGTTATTATTATGTCCATCCTATGTGATGTAGGATGACAAGTCCCATGGAGCGGGTCCAGTCGATCGAGAATTTGGATAGGAATTCGAACGACGGCTTACTCAATAGGCGAGTAAAAATTCTTTTAGGTGTCACAGCTGAAGAGAACATTCTCATCACGCAATCCCAAAGCGAATTCTCGTAAAAAAAAAAAAAGTTCATCGACTTTGATTCTTGGAAGTCTTGTTACCGGGCTAATCGACCACAGATGTACCCATTGCTTCTGACTTATTGTGAAATCCACCCTACTTTTTCTCAAGTTGATTGAAGACTTCGACTGGCTCACGCTGATTACAGAATTTTTTTTTACTTGCTTAAAAACATTAAATCCTTATGATTTCATTCTAGAGGCCATACATAGGTATTGTGTATTGTACCGGTATTCTTTACTGCGGTGTGATTCATACTCCCCGACAATAGGAAAGCACATGATTCAAGCTCATATATACTCCTTTTCGCTCGTAATTGAGTGATGTAATAAGAGGTATGATGTGCTAATTATAATAGAATCCTTTGTTGGACAATAGTCCTAGTTTAGTGGTGAATTAAGATAAAACATTGTCTCTCATTTTTCTCTTTCTTTCTTTCTTGTATGTTTTATTTTGTTGAGATTGTCGAATCATAACACTCAAACGTAAGAAGCCTCTCATTTTGGTCTAGGCAGTAGCCAAGAGCGTTACCATGTTGGAGTTTAGCAATCGAGGCAACTTCATTCTTCAGCTCAACAATGCCTTGACCTGAAGTTTCTGAGAGCCTCTTGATTGCTATTTCTGTTGCCTCTCCCAATCTATCCTGCAGTGTTGGTACCAATCGGCAATTTAGTGGTAGGAATGTACTTGAACCAGACAAAAAACCATCTTTTTTCTCACCATTTATATCATAATTAATCTACATTAGTGACCAACGCATGCGTGGAAGATTATTCTATTGCCAAGTCTAATTTGTAGCTCTAGGGCGTATACTTTCAAACACTTGCCTTGTAAACTAAACGAAATCCGCATTGTCCAAGTTTATTCGGGTCTGAAAAATTTATCTGTAGTTGCCTATATGGCAGACAAATCCACAGAATTTCCTGCGGCACTAATTCTTGTGATGAAACTCTATTTTCTATGGATTTGCATATCTCTCTGCAACTTCTTCCTCTGCCGGAGTACGACATGGATGCAGCAGCCCAGCAATGCTTTGCAAAATGATGATGCAATGATTCCAATCCATATCACTTCGACTCTTTCAGCTGTCGAAAATAGTATACATTGCCGTGGTTAGAGACCTTGATCGTGATTAGGACATAATAATAGGAGTCGAGGAATAAATGAACTCGTAGGCTTACCCTGTTTTATTTATTTATTTTTCCTGAAGAAGACAGTGTAGTGGTACTTACCAGCAGTAGAAAGAGAAAGTTTGGACAGGGGCGGAGATGCTTGAACCACAAATCCCGAAAGCTTGAGTGAAGAAGAGCTTTTGCCATCAATGATTGCACAAGAAAATAGGAAGATAAATGCCATTGGCCTCTTATGGAGAAAATGCATCAGAACAATTGAAATTACCATCGGAATCATTTCACCAGGTAATCGCCTTTCATGAATTGGCCATTTACTAAGTCGAATGACTTGATTAATTTAAGTGACTCAGCGTACTCCACACCTTTGATACTTCAAATTGAGAAATTGTTAAACACGTATGTGTCCTAGTCTTTCAAACCAACTCTACTGACCTTACATCAATCTTCGACAATATTATTCACCTTACATCAATAATTTCTCATGACTCTAATCCGATTTCAAAAGTTGTTATCAATTCACAGCCAATTCAATTAGTCTACGGCAAACTTTAACATGTTTTCCACTTATTTCTAGCGAATCCAGCGGACTTTGAATGAATTTGATAGCTTTCAGCGATAGATTATACTTTGATGATTTGGGGGCGAAAATGCCATTGGTCTCAGATGCACCATATAGATTATTCTTTGATGATTTTCGACAAAAATGCCCCTAATCTTGGCACAAAAAATTGCACATAAAATGCACGTGCAATTTTCCATTTAGTTTTTTTTCACATTTGGATTTCCTTTATTTTAAGTGTATCCGAAATCATTTAAAAGAGTTCATTTAGATGAAAATCAAAATGAAAATAATTTTATCTATAATCCATTTAATTCGATTAACTTATGAAAAAAAGATATGTGACAAATCTATAAGCTCTAACATAATAGTAAGATTTCAATAGTGGATAAGAAGTAATGGTCTCATGTTTTAGTCTAGGTATCATCGAGATTGAATGAAAATGTAATTTTAAGAATATTACAATGAATAAGAAAATTGCATACTCTAAAAGAAAAATATAATTGAGTTTGTGAAAAAGCTAATAATATTCAAATTAATCATCAGAAAGTCCATAGACAACTTTGGTCCTTTTAAAAATGTAGTTTTCCGTAGTCTATTTCTCCTGAGTAATGCATTAAAAATGTTAACTCCATTAATAATCTGATGCATAGAGTGAACTTTCGAGCATTGGGCGAAATTCATATTTTTTTTTTCCCTTAAGATAGAGAATCAATTTGGTCTTAGTAAAAGGTTTATCGGCAAAAAGAAGAAGAAGAAGGAATTATGACACTATCGATTACTAAGAAATTAAGAAAAAAATTGAAGTGGATATGAATTATTTAAGGAGAAAACAATAATTAGTAAATATTCTAAAATGGGGGATTTTTACTTTTTCTGGCGGTAAAAAAATAACCAAACATCGTTTAATTGAATTATGACGCTCGGTAGGAAGTAGATCCGTATTATGTTGAGGTATTCCTAATGCAATATTCATCTATTCTCGTATTCACCCTAGATCACTCCAACTTCTCCGACTTCATTGTCACCATTGAGTTCTATGCCCCTTGATAAATTCCGTCACCCTTCCGTTGTCTTCTTCATTCTCTCTTTTCGCATATCTATTTTTGGAAGCTCAAATTTGGTTGATATGATCGATCAGCTTTGGATCTTTATATTTTTGCTACTTTTTCCGATTGCTTTTTAGAGTGTTCATGCATGATTATCGAGATGGAGTTTTTTTTTTTTATCTTTTACTGGTTGGAAGTGCATATTAACTTAGCAATTGCTTGAGGTTTCCTTCTTTGCGAAGTTTTAGGCCAGTTTTTTTTTTATGTATTAGTACTCATGCAAGTACAAAATTTTCCCGTAGGAATTTGGGAATTGTAAAATGCATTGTGTTGCTCGATGGGCACTTATTAACCAATGTGTGTTTTCAAAATGAACCAGAAACACGCTTCCGGCAAGGCGAATGGGGGACATTCAGACGGAGGTGGATGTCCCTCCTTACACATGCCCTTGGTGATGTTCGCCATAATAGCGGTGGTCATGATTCTAGTGATCCTCCTAGGTGGTTGCTGCTAGCGCAGCTGGCATATATTTCGTAGACAACCTGACCTAGCAACAAAGCATGCTGAGGCATTAGTGCGGGAGATAGAGATGGACCGGAGTAGAACTGATTATTTTGCGTTAGCTATCACTTGTTTCTATCGGAAGAATTTGGGTCAAACTCATTGTGATGTTGATTATTTTGTTTTACATGCATGGATTCGTGGGTGACAGTATGATGTTGGTGTTTGATAGATATCTTTTGTAGAGGACCACTACCTTACATGGAGCTTCTGGCTCTCACACGCACCAGATAGATTATGCTTCGAAGATTTAAGGCAGAAATACCCCTGGCCAAGGCACAGGAAATTGCACTTAATATGCACGTGCAATTTTTCTACTATTTATTTATGTTTGGAGCTCCTTTAATTTAAGTGTGTCCAAACCATTACTGAGATGAAAATGAAAATAAAAATAATTTTATCTATAATCTACTTAATTTAATTAACTTATGAAAAACAAATAGGTGACTAGTCTATAAGCTCTAATTCATTAGTTAGACTTAAATAGGGGATAAAATGTTATGGTCTCGAGTTTTAATTTAGGTATTTTCAAGATTGGATGAAAATGTATTTTTCAAGAATACAACACTAAATAAGAAACGTAAATACTTTAAAATGGAAATATAGTAGAGTTTGTGAAAAAAAAAACAAATAATATTCAAACTCTTTTTCACTTTGTACTTGAATTTATGAAAAGAGTACTTGAATCGCATTTGCAATTTTTTCTTTGATCTTTGTTGACACCTGATTTTTAATTATCTTTTCTCTTTAAAAATTCATAAAAAATTCATAAAATTAAAAATCAACTTTGGGGACCTTGGCCAAGCCTAGAGAACCATCTTTGAATAAAAAATGATTTTTCATATTTTCAATATTTTTCAGCATTTTTATTTTCGAAAATTCATAGAAAATAAAAAAATGAGAAAAATTGAAAAATTAACTTTAAAGGCATTAGCCAAGTCTAAAGAACCAATTTTGAACAAAAAGTAATTTATGCATAGTTTTTGTTGGTTCTGCACGAATCGTGCTGTTTTAACTCTTTGAGCTATTAGTGTCTTTGGTTGGTCTTATATGGAAGGAGTTTCTATCCTAATATTGTCTTTGGCTGCTAGCAGTGTCATTATTTTGGGGATCTACTGAGGATGAACAGATTAGTTTTGTTGCTCTCTGTATGACCTGATCTTAATAGTTATTAAATGTCCAAATGTGTTTCCAGTTGTTTCTTAGTCTGTCGAATCTATTTTAAGTATTAGATATATCATCTGAAGTGAGGATTTTTCTCGGGGTTTCAACATGGAACTGTTCGATGATAATTTATTGTTGATAATTTATTGTAAGAGCTTATATAGAATGTGTAGTCACTGCTGTGGTCTAAGTCACCAATCATTTAGTTTCGGGTCTTTCTTTTTGTGAAAAACATAATTGGCCATTCTGTCGATGAGTTTGTTGTGTGATTGAACGAGGATGCCGGTTCCTCAGTTCCTAATGAGTGAAACCTTTTTGAAAATGGAAAAAAAAATCTGGAAATGGCAATAGGTATTGCACAAATTGTCATATGTTGTCACTTCTCATGCTTGATGAGCTAGTTGGTCAAATACCACACACAGCTTCTATAGAATCTTTGCAACTCTCCTCCATTAAACATTTTTTTTTATCAGGACATCGCATTTAACAAAGCATTAGTTTTACCATTAGGTAAGATATGGATTGCCATGTGAGTACAATTCTTTATCGGCACTTTGTACCCCGTGAAGACTCAAACTTTATCTACATAGATTTTGGTTTAGCTTGTTTTCCCCAGCTATTTGTTTAAGGGATGTTTGGCTATGGATTTTTGAGGAGCTGCTTTTCATATTGCTCCCCAGGAATCACTTGCGCGTGCTCATGGTTCACCATGTGGATTTTGCACGCCTGGTTTTATCATTTCAATCTATGCCCTACTGAGGTCAAGTCAAAGCTCACCCTCGGAGGAACAAATTGATGAATTCCTTTCAGGAAATTTGTGTTGATGTATAGGTTACATATCGATTCTTGATGCTTTTCATGTATTCGCTAAAACCGATGATAGCTTATTTGGTACTCAGCCATCTTCATCATCTGTTGGAGAAAGCAATTTTGTTTGCCATTCAACCGGTAAACCTTGTTTGTGCCATTCAGGAAGTCTAGTTGACTTAGAAACAACTAGAAAATCCATATGTTGTGGGCCAGAATATGGAGCGATCTCCTATAGTGAGGTTGACGGTAAACTATTTATACACAAGGAGCTTATATTTCCCCCTGAGTTGTTATTGAGGAAGATATCTTATTTGAGTTTTATCGCGACCCTAAAATTTTTTTAATTGGGTGAACATATTATCAAGTTAATTAAATTAACTAACCTAAGACGGACCCTCCCAAGTCCTATCGAATCGCAACTTTGATTTTTGTTCAAATGATTTTAAAAGTTGGAGTCGCCACTAATCATTTTTGGTAGGTTGATTAGAGAACTAAGTAAATTAGTGGGAGAATTAAGTTACTTCTACGAAGTAGAGATTATGAGTTCGGGGACTTGGTTACACTAGTTAATTAAAACTAATGCTCTTTCGGTACCTTAATTTCATGGATATCCTAATTTGGCAACTCATGCTTGGTTTATTCCTAAGATTCTAGTGGAGTGTTCTCTTTTTTGTGTTTTCACTTTTTAAATGGGATGCGTAGATGGTATTTTTTTTATATTTTCAAAATATTAAATGTTTCCCTGAAGCCGAAAGAGGAAGTGAGTTATCGACTTCTGTGCAGTGCTGCGACCTACTCATTTTGGGGTCTGGTGATTCAAAAATTAAATTACAGGAAGTAACTGACAGTAAATAAAGACCTCCATTGGTTAGCCTAGCCTTGGCTTGACCCTCCCTTTTGGGGTTTAATGGTACATGAATTAAATTGCAGTAATTTAAATGACAGTAAGTAAAACCTGCAATAAGCGGACTAGCATTGGTTTGGCTCTTCATTTTGGGATTTAACGGTGAAGAAATTTAAATTGCTGGAATTTAAATGACAGTAAGTAAAAACCTCCAATAGGCGGTCTAGCATTGGCTTGGCTCTTCTCTTTGGGGTTTAAGGTATAGGTATTTAAATTGCAGTAAGTAAAAACCTCCAATGGGCGGCCTAGCATTGGCTTGGCTCTTCCCTTTGGGGTTTAAGGTGTAGGTATTTAAATTACTGTAATTTAAATGACGGTAAGTAAAACCTCCAATAGGCAGCCTAGTATTGGCTTGACTCTTTCTTGTGGGATTTAACGGTGCAGAATTTAAACTGTAGTAAATAAAGACCTCCAGTAGAGGGGATTTGTTCTGTCAAGCCCCTGATCCTCCCGGCTACGCGGCATCCCGTTCCTGCGGAAGATATACCTCGTGCTCGCCTGGTTCACGATATGCGACGGCCCAGGGATATTTTCTCTTCGTCGCGACCAGACGACGACGCAACTTGCGCCAACCTCTCATACCTGCGGAAGCGTGCCTTCTAACCATACACACAAGCACACATAGCAAAAGGGGTAGCATAAACAAGATGGACATAAACAGCATTACATAAATATACTTAGCGTTAGGTACAGACTCCCAAAAAGAAACCACTAGCTATAGATCATCCTACGCTCAACTAAACCTCAGAACATCGAGATTCTGCCATGACTCAGTCCTCCTCGTCGGAATCCTCCACAGGGTCCTCCTCTGGATCCTCCTCCTCGGTATCCATCGCATCGCCCTCCTCGTGGCCATCTATCTCGGAGCGCCCTGGAGACGGCAATTCCTGCTTCGGGTCGGGGTCGATCACCTAGCCTCCATATTCTGCAGGCTGGAGCCAAAACGGGTCCTCCTCCATGGGAATCGGGGAATCTCTCTGGGGTCCCTCAAAGCCATGCAGGCCCTCTCTAAACCAAGCCTCGAATCTATGGGGCACTAAATAAGGACCTCCCTGATCTACGAGTACAGTCGTCACGTGCCTATGCCACAGGGTAGCGTGCATATCAAAATGGAGGGTAACCTGGGTGTCCATCTGAATCGGCAAACCAAAAAGCATCGGTGGCGCGGCCATCACTGGCGACCTGGATCTGAAATGAAGGCAACCAACGCCAGTGAGTCGAGGACTCAGCAAGCTCACCACTAATCCTAGCGTAGGGTAGGATATACAAGTGGGGTCGGTCCTAACCAGTAACTAGGGTTTGGTATTCAGAGTCCAACGCTCTCGATCTCCCCAGTTATCATCACACCTCATATAGCAAATACGATTCTCATCATAACGATTCATACAATACAGACGGGCAATATCATCAAGTAGCAAACATATTATGCAAATGCCACAGGCCTCAAACGGCCATCACAGATCCCATGGATCAGCCCGCCTATCACTCCAATTCCCATCAGGGCTCAATCTCAGTGCCACACGGCAATGCCACGCTGCGTCTCGGACGCCTTATGCTGGCCTCCTTTTTCTCTCCATTTCCCATCAGGGCACTACCAACAGTGCCACACGGCATAAAGTCTCGGTGCCACATAGGCCCGTACCACACTGCGTTTCTGACGCCTTACGTTGGTCTCCCTTTTCTCTCCACTTCCCCTCAGGGCACAATCTCACGTCCCATCCCCAGTGACTCATGTAATGCTCTGAATGTATGCAGGGCCCAGATGATCACATCAATATTTCAACACAAAGCATGCATGCAAATGAATATAAGTGCAAGAGCAGAGCACGTCATTCAATTAACCAATAATCCTCACGTTCATCAAACCAAACAGACATAGATCGTGTGTCTCTACTCTTGAAGTCTCGATCATCTAAATTCGCCTTGCATCTCATACAAGAGTCTACCATGCCATCACTTACTCAAGGGCAACGCGTTAATCAAACCCATATAAACCAAGGTCTAATCTAATTAAGAGTCTCCAATTAATCAGGCTAAGTCCGACTGGGCCTAAGGCCCACTTCGAAAGTTAAGGTCCAATTAGTTAATCCTTAAGTTAATTCATATGGGTTGGGCCCATTATTTTATTAATTTCGTGTGAGGCCCAAGCCCGTTATTAAGGATGTACTATTCAAGCCCATATTCATTTTTTTTGGCCCAATTTGAGTACCCAAGCCCATATACATTTTTGGGTTTCATTCTTTAATGTTCATGGACTTAATTTAGGCCCAACTTAAGTGGATTTTCGTCCATTAGTAGCCCACTAGCTAGATTAGGCCCATTTTGATTAGTTTTGGCCCAATTACTTGAATTTAAGGCTTCCAAGTCCATTAGCACCCTTTGGCCCACTAAGGTACATGCCTAAGCCCACCAACACAGCCCACTAATCATGTTTTCAAGGCCCTCTTAGATTGTTATTCACGTCCATAAGCAAGCCCAATAGTTTCATCTTGGCCCGAAAGCTTGTTTTTGGTCAAGTTAGTGCAAGTTAAGCCCCCTAAGCCCAATAACACCTCACGGCCTCTCACCCACACGCCTACATCACCATTGGCAGCCCATAAACACATTCCAAGACCCGTTTCCACAAATCCACAGCCCACCCGTTCGGCCCAACGACGTTCCAACCAACTAGCCTAATTAGCATTTCACAAAATCGCCTAATCCATGACTAAACCGGGATCATTAGTCCATGATTCTACCACCACAACCATACACGACTAGCCTAGACTACGATTAGGAGTGAAGCTTACCCAAATGAGCTCGGGACGACGACGAACGATGAAGAGACACCGAGCGGACGAATGGGGCTCACGGTCGACGGGAAGGGAGCGGCGGCAACGGGGCTGATCTCGGCTGTTCCGTGGCCTCCAAGGACTCTAAACCAACCATTCAACAAGCCAAGGGAGGTGAGGAACCGAGGGAACGAAGGTGAGCAAGTTCGGGTTCAAATGGAAGCGAAACGACGAAGGAAACGACGATGAAAAGGCGGGCTGTTTCGGTATCCATAAGGGGTTGTTCATCCACGAAAATGAGAGGGAGGAGGGTTGAGGGACTTACCAAGATGAGGGAACGACGAGGGAAGGCCGACGGTGGCTGGACGGTGGCGGCAACGGCGGCTCCGGCGGACGGCGGCCGAGGGGAGAGAGAGAGACCGAGAGAGTTGAGAGGAGAGGGAGAGTTTTCGGGAGAGGGAGAGAGAGAGGGGGAGTGCCGAAAATGAAAAGTGAGGGAGGAGAGAGAGAATGAAATGGTTTTAGTGAAATTCAAAAATAGGAGATAATGGGGTTAGGTGAGGTAAATAGTGACATGGATTAGATGTGTACTCTTGATTGTACTTGGATTTGACTTGATGGATTGCATGGGAACTTGTACCATGATTGACCGATGGATTTGATTGATGGATTCACAAGACATTTGATTGATTTGACAACTGATTTGACTGGCCTCGATTTGCATGCCAAATGCACCGATCGGGTCTCGAGCGCGAACGAATTTCAGACAGGATTTGATTTCGATTGATCGAATCTACTCTCAAAAATCCTAATTCTATTAATCCTAAGGACTGAGCATTTACCGGGGGCATTTCGGTAATTTTCCAATGACGTCTTGCTTCTCGACGTACACCGGCTGTCTGCCCTTCTGGCGACATTTCAGAAACTGACTTTATTCCTTAATTGTATTTGTCTTACTAATTCGATTGTCCGAAGTCGGATTTCATTTCGTGGTCAATTTCATTAAATAACGACTCTGTCTCTGTCTCAGACCAACGGGCGGCTGTTTGGAAAATTCTTCCCAGGTAGCCTTTCCCCTTCGGTTGGTCGTCTCAGGGTAGCTAATCCTGAGTGAGCGTCGATCAGAGGGTATTAACGAAGTATTTCCATTCTATTGGAAATTCCGATATTTGGGTCGAATTTTCAGACTGTTACATGTTCTCTCTATTCTGGGATTTGAGGATGCAAAAATTAAATATAAGGAATTGATTCAACAATTCGAGCAAAAATTTTTCGACAAATCAACTGAGAATTTGGTGGACACTTTGGAACTTGTCTGGGCCAACTTTGCACCTCCATGGAATTTACCATTGATGTGGGGCCTTCCTTTTTACCTGACATAAAAAATATTGGAAATGGGAGAAGTGGAAAAATTTGTGCTCATTTGCGACTAAAACCACAAATAAATGAATAAATTAAAACACTTAGCTCAAATTTGCTTGCTCATTGACAAAGATGAACTCTTGATTTATGTTGATCAATGAAGGAATTAGTGATGATAACCCATAGTTTTAAACTTCTATTATCTTCAAAATTCTCTTTTTTTTTGGTATTTTCTTTCTTTCAAATTTTTATTCAATCACCCAAAACCCTCTCAAACATCTAAAATTTTCTCTCCAAAAAATCCCCCTTTCCAACTCTCTTCTTTTTCCTTTTATAGGTAACTCATTTATCTTTCATTCTAATTTCTCCACTAACTCTTCTTCATCTTCATCTTCCTTTTTCCATCTCTATCTCACATTTTAATTTCTCCACTAACTCTTCTTCATTTTCATCTTCCTTTCTCCATTTCTATCTCACATTCTAATTTCTCCACTAACTCTTCTTCATCTTCATCTTCATCTTCCCTTCTCCATATCTATCTCCCATCCTACTAACTCTTCTTCATCTCTATCTTCCATTCTCTATTCTCATCTTATTTTCTCTATCTTCTCTTTTCCATCTCCTCCTCTCCATCTTCTCTTCTCCATCTTCCCTTCTCCATCTTCCCTTCTCCATTCTAATTTCTCCACCAACTCTTCTTCTTGTTATTTACAAAATAATCGCTCAAGTGTTAGGTATTTGCACTACAGTCCCTGAGATTTAAGTATTTGCAATTCAGTCCATCGAGAAAATATTTCTTTAAGTCCAAATCTCCTCATAATTTTTGACACACTTCTCCTATGCTTAGTCTAAATTCACCTCATGTCAAATTTAAGCTCATTTCTTGCCTTTGAAGATAATGCAAAATTTAATTAAAACCCTTTTACAAAATTGAGTCATTCTAGGTATAATTGGGCCAAGATGAAAATTTAAAATATTAGAGAATAATGTCACAACTCCTAAAAATGAAAAATGAAAATAAGTTGACTAAAATTGAATTTTTTTTGCCCGATTCGAGATTATGCTCGTGAAGAAATACACGACCCCGAATTGGATTTTTTTTTAAATTTACGATGGCCAACATGAAAAGGAATTTAAAAGAAAAATATTGATTATTTTTATGTATTTTTGTGGCCTCAAATACTATTATTTATTAAATATTTTCCCAATTTCTAAAAAGTATATAAAAAATACAAAAATATGAAAAATTATTTTTTGTTCAAAAATGGTTGCCTAAGCTTGGCTAAGGCCCTCCAAAGTTGATTTTGCAATTTTCTCATTTTTCTTGATTTGTTTTTATGAATTTTCGAAATTAAAAATATCGAAAAATACTGAAAATATGAAAAATTATTTTTTGGTCAAAATTGGTTCCCTAGGCTTGGCCAAGGTCCCTAAAGTTGATTTTTTTAATTTAATGAATTTTTATGGATTTTCTATTAATTTTTCAAAATAAAAATGCTGAAAAATACTGAAAATATGAAAAATCATTTTTTTTTGTCAAAATCAGTTCCCCAGGCTTGGCCAAGGTCCCCAAAGTTAATTGTTTTTATTTTAGGAATTTTAAAAGAGAAAAGATGATTAAAAATCAAGTGTCAATAATTGCCCATCTTTGTAAGTTCCGATCCAAATTTGGCTTGAAGAAGCTCCTATGAAGTGAGGGAGAGATTGAGAGGCCTGCGACTTGTCTGCTTGTTGTATGACTGTTGCTTGACATGAATGCTCTATTGAAAGTGGAATAAGAAACTAAGTATTCGTTATAAGAAAACTTTATGATGGTTGAACTTGAACCCGTATGGTAGGTCAACCCATGGTAGATTCCTAACGAAAGGATTCTACTGATTAAAATTGGATTAAAATTTGATCTGTATAGTGGGTCACCCTATGATATATTCATAATGAAAGGATTCTACTAATTAAAATTGGATTAAGATTTGACTCGTATGGCGGGCCACTCCATGGAAATACCTGTAAGAAGGACTTTGTGCCTATAGAAAGGACTTGGTGCCTGTAAAAAGGACTTTTGTGCATGTAAGAAGGACTTTTGTGTGACTATAGAAAAGACTTTGGATGCATGTAGAAAGGACTCAGTGCCTGTAAGAAGGACTTTTGTATGCCTGTAAAAAGGACTTTGGGTGCCCATAGAAAGGACTTGGGTGCCTATAAGTAGGACTTTTGTGTGTCTGTTGAAAGGACTTTGGGTGGCTGTAAAAAGGACTTTTAGGTGCATGTAGAAAAGACTTGGGTGCCTGTAAGAAGGACTTTTGTGTGCCTGTAGAAAAGACTTTGGGTGCCTGTAGAAAGGACTTTTATGTACATGTAGAAAGGACTCTGGATGCTTGTAAGAAAGACTTGGGTGCCTGTAAGAAGGACTTTTGTGTGCCTATAAGAAGGACTTTTGTGTGCCTGTAGAAAAGACTTTGGGTGCATGTAAGAAGGACTTTTGTGTGTTTCGAAGGGTGCCATTATGAGATTTAGGAATACCAGTAATCCTGTAGAAGCTCAAACCCAATTTATCTTACCTTGAAGGGTGCCATTTTTGGATCTGGAAAGATCAGGAATCCTGCAGAAGCTCAAACCCATCTTATCTGTTCTCCCGTCACTTTAGGAATAAATCGATGAGGCAGACATCTAATTATCTCAAATTTTTTATTTTCGAGAATGACACTCTTCATTAAAGAAGGTAAATACCTGTATGTGCTGCAATTGATTCGATTGCCTTGACAATCATAAGAATTTGCTCTTAGAGTTCAGGTTGAAGATATACTTGCCTTAAGATTTAGAAGAAACTCATGGTGATTTCTTGACAACTGGGCTTGTTCATTCAATAATCACCGAATGAATCTCGAGACCTCGGAAAGTAACTCGAACATTAGGAACACATTACACGTTCGGCTAAGTTTACAATGGTTAGAAACAGTTTGTGTAATAACTTATGATGCAATCAATCAAAATGTGGATCATGCACAACTATTATGTCAAGTTCACATCACCAATTCTGTTCAAGGAGGTTATCATGGTATGAATACCTCAAATGTAATCCGAATGGGGAATTTCAGTCCAAAAGAGCTTTCCCTCACTCTCGAGAAAGGCTATTTATCTTGACTGTAGGATTGAAGAGAAATCACTCGTTCTTACTATCATCGCATTCAACAAGGGTCTGAGTAATCTCACAATTGGTACGACCACGTCGATCTAGAGGTCTTGATTAAGACCGTAATGTAGGCTGGGTCAAAGGCTTAACAAAGGGGACTCTTTTGAGTCAAGGCCGCCGACAGAAAAGTCTTCATCATCTGCTCTGGGTTTACAAGTCAAGAACCCTGCAAAAATGAGAGAGAAATAGCCTTGCTCGTACTTTTTCGAGTGATGCTTAAAATCATTTAACTCTACGTTAATTCAAGCGCCTTAATCAGAAAAGACTTTCACGGGTTGTAACGTAGGTTGGGATTGGGGATTAAGAAAGTAAAAAAGGCTTATTTTGGCCTAGAAAATATATGAGGTGGGTTTGACATCGACGATCATCGCATCTTTATCACCAGTCTCGGCCTTTTGAATAGCCCTTCAAGAATACTACCATTGTATGAGGATGGTGTTAATTTCTGTTGATACTGTTATTACTCCCGAATGGTGTAAACTTCAATTGTGTATATTTTGCAACCTGACTCTTTTAAAGAATTTCCTTTCGCAATCATATCCCATTGGGGATTTATTGAAGGAGATAGAATGTTTTCCCTGAGTTTTCAAAGGTCTTCAAAAATGAATATTGATTTGAATGGGCATTGGCTTTGCTTTTGACTGGTACTTTACTTTTTCATGCCCAGGGACTGGCTTTGCGAGAAAACTCATCGTCTTGAGGAATGCAGAACCTATTTAGCACTCGACTCACTGTAGATTAAAACGTAGGATGTGTGTGGAAATGGCTTACCTTTCATCATCCTGTCATGCTCCATTCTACACATTTGATGCATCATACGTGATTTATTTTCCAAGCCAGAATTAGTAAAATAAACATGCAAAAGAGTCATGCATAAATTATGGAATGTGCAAACACAATGTGCATGTTTAAGAAATATGCAAGTGTATCAAAAATGAGAGAATTTGAATTACCCCTAGGCATGTGGGCAGATCGAGCAAATAGGGAACCTATTCCTTAAGTTGAGGAGTGGTCTGTCTCTGACTTTGCCCATGCATAATGATATACATGGGTGAATTGAAACATTTGCGCTTTGTTGACGATCGTCACGGTCGTCGATCGAATGCCCTAATTTGCCCCCATTTTCATTAAAACGGATCGTAATTTTTTCTTTTTGGAGTTGTCTCCTTCAACATGTTAAACGTTAGTGTGAATATTTCCTGTAAAAAGGAAAGGAGACATGTTAGTCAGTATCAGAAGGGATAAATTGGAAACGATACTGATTTACCCTTCGTCTTGAATGCTTTGCACAAGTCTTTTACCAGTTTTGCTGGATTGAGTTTTCCTCGACTTCCGTCGGACGCTTCACCATTAGGCTAGGATCGCGATAAAGTACTGGCTTCAGTATTGTTTGTCGGGTATTCCTGTTGTAAAAAGGAAACATGCAAAAGATTGTATTATTCATTTAGAAGATTTATAATACTTCCCGACTTTGGGGATCGAACTCGGACCACCTCAAACCATTGCTATTTCCCATGCCATTAGGCCCATTAGACTGTAGGCGTCCATGGGGCTTTCCTTTTAAGGGTTAATCTTTGGGATAACGCGGCCTTGTTGTATTGCCTTGGGCCAATTCATGTCTTGGTTCTTTTCAAGGCATTTTGTAATCCCTATCAAGAACGGAATAAAACAATTCAGGATTTGAGATGATTATGAGCAAATTAGAACGATACAGAATTACCCATGTCTGAGATTGCTCGGGTCTTTCGCTCGTATTCCCTTTTATTTGAAGCTGTCCATCTAGTGATAATGTCCACGGATCGATTTACCCCAATTTAGTCCGACTAGAGAATTTTATTTTCGGGTACGATTGTATTCTCGGGTCGTTTTGCAAATGCCTTTCGAGTTTACGAGGATTTTTACTCCCCATTAATTTTCCGAGTTTGGTGCGGTAATGGTTCCGAGCATTTAATAGGGGGAAGAGAAACCATTACTTCTCGCTTATGCATTAAATTCGGATATCGATAAAAGTAGAAAACGCGCAAGGAAATGAAGCAAATGCATTCGTCCAGGTTTGATCTTCCTTCTTTTGCAAGCTCTTCAGTAATCAGCTGGTCTCGTTCTGGATCAAATACACATCGGCCATGCTGAAGACCCGTGATCACTAGCTTAGAAGTACAGGCTCCGTGTGCCCATTAAAGCCTTGGTGCATCATCAGCATCAAAATAGTTGATCATGGCGACGATCTCGTTGTCGACGCTAGTTATTCAGTGGTGATGTATCCCCTCCTCCTCGGAAGGCATCAAAGCTAGCTTCGTAGGTTCAGTCTTTTCATACCTCACCCCAACAGAACTTGACTCTGTTATAAACTGATCTAATTCACCTCTTAAACAGGCGTTTTCAACTCTCAGATACTGCCTTTTGTCGAGGGTGAGGAGGCTATTACAGTTGGGGCATATGGCGGAGTCAAAAGCTTCTTTATACATCTTGTTCTCCGCTCGGAGTTTTTCATTTTCAGCTCTCAAAAACTCAACCTCATTACGCTCATATCGAGTCTTTATTCGGGTTTGCCTATTTTGAAACCAAAACTTGACTTGTGAAAATTCCAGTCCTAGCTGTTGGCTCAGTTTCATTCTCTGTTTGCCGTTTGGCATTGGGCACACTCTGAAGAAATCCTTAAGCTTTTGTATTTGCTCTTCGGTATGGTGACGGTAACGTTTCCTTTGACCTTTATTGTTGTTGTCCTTATCTTCACCGAGATCTTAGATGTTGTCGGCGGAAGGGCCTGGTTCCATGGTTTGAATCCCAAACACGGCCTCGAACTTTTCCCCTCCCATGTTCAGCAAATAACGATAGCTCTCAAGTATGTTTAGTTTGGACATCTTCAATAGTTCCTCAAGGTTTGCTAACTCTTCTTATATTTTCACTTTCTCTGAATTTTTCTGAGCAATTATGTACGCTTTGAAACTCTCTTCAAGATACAGATGAGGATTATCAAGAGGACACATTTCTTAAAATTAGACGTGGGTTTAGCAACTGTATTGCTTCTCTCGAGAGTTCTGTCTGTACCTCTCGCTCGGCTCGTCTTTCTGTCATCTTTTCATGGTAGGGGCCCTTGTCGTTATCTCCACCGTTGATTTTGCTGGCGAGTCCTTCGATAAAGACTAGTCATATCTCATTTTCTGCCGATAATGTATTTATCTCCCACTCAGCTCACATTTTCATTTTTTCTTTTTTCAAAGTGGTGGCATCTCGTCTAACTTTTCCGCAGAGACGTTGGATTTGCTCGGCTCGAGGCCGTCGCCTGATTGGAATTCGAGCCAGCAAGGGTATTGTCGATTGAGAGAAATGAGCTTAAATTTAACAAGCGACTGAACTAGACATGCGGTGAATTTCGACCAAGCATAGGGGAGGTGTGTTGAAAATTGTGAGGAGATTTGGACTTAAAGAAATATTTCTCTAGGGACTGAATTGTAAATACTTAAAATCTGAGGAACTAGAGTGCAAATACCTAAGATTTGAAGAATTATTTTGTAAATAATAAAAAAAGAGTTAGTAGAGAAATTAAAATAGAGAAAGGAAGATGGAGAAGAGAAGATAAAGAAGAAGAGATGGAGAAGATAAGATGAAGAAAATAAGATGGCAATAGAAAAAGAAAGATGAGATGAAGAAGAGTTAGTGGAAAAATTAGAATGAGAGATAGATGAGTGGGCTATAAAAGGAGGAAGAAGTGAGCTTGGGAGGGGAATTTTTTTTAGAGAGAAAATTTTGGATGTTTGAGTTGGTTTTGAGAGATTGAAGAAAAATTAAAGAGAAAGAAAATACTAAAAAGAGAGAGAATTTTGAAGATGGTGGGAATTCAAAGCTAGGGGTTATCATCATCAATTCCTTTCTCGATCAACACAAAGAAGGAGTTCATCTCCGTCATTTGAGCCGCAATTTTAATTCATAAGGTGATACGGTGTTCGAATTCGACGACTAAATCCGCCAAATCAAGTAACGATTCTAGCCATTAAAATCTTCGAAAATTTCGTTGCCCAAATGGATTGATTTAAATTTCAATTATGTAGCGCCCCAGAACGCTAGGTCAAGGCTTACTCATTGCTCGCTCACTTCTTACTGGCACCATCCATTAGCTTCATCATCTCCATCGTTCGATCCAATGTCAAACCTACACATCTGAAAAGATGATCCCCAAACAGGGGTGAGCTAACAGCTCAGCAAGTTCACCCTCTAAATCTTGCTCAGGATACCAGATACTCTTAGATCGAACCATAAGCATGCAATTCTATCATATCATAGCAAATAAATAAAGTGCATACAAATGCATGCTCAAAACACAATCGTCACGTCTTATTATAATATATAAGTCAATCACTTTGCCTAATCCGTTCCGATTCCGTCGGAATTGCTCCAATTGGCATTCTAACTTATCTCGACTTCGACACACGCCACCTGAGCCTACCAAACGTCGGTCTAACTATCAAGAACAGTAATTTCTCGAGGCTACACAGTGCATCCAGCACACCCACATAATCGATTTTCACAAATATCTCTAAATCAGACAAATTTCTAAACCGAACTACCTCTAATCGCATCCTAGAACCAATCAATGAATAATCCAGTGCCCTACTCAAGATTTAGAAGTAAAACTCACCTATTTGAAGCTGAGAAGCCAAAGAATACACGCTGGACAGCACGCAACAGCGGACGGATTTCAAGTTCGGCATCGATTCGCGACAATCAAATAAGAACCGAACTTTGCAGGGGCTGGGCCAGAATGAAAACATGCTAAGAATCAATATTTGAACCTAGAAATGAGTCCTAGAGGTCGCTGGAATCAATATATGTCAACATGGGCCAAACACGAATTTCGGGTAACAGAAAACAGACTCGTCGACCGATAGGAAAACGAACATTTGAAGGGTCAAACGACCTCGGATTGAGGCGATTCAAGTTGGGTTAGAACCGTAAGACATTGAACTACAACATATCCAAAAATTACGAGAATCCAACTTACCAATTTCCGTCGGCGGGCGGTTGAAGTTGGCAGCCGGGATTTGAAGCCAACAGAGAAAGAAAGAGAAAAAATGGGAGAGATGCTGGCGTGGATGAGAGAAAGTGAGGAGAGAGAGTCTGCACGAAATTATGAAGAAAGAGAGGGTAGAAAGCCATTCTTATCCCCCCAAAATTTAATAAAATAATATAATATCTAAATACTATTTACGAAATGGACATAAAGCATGGGTCAAAGCTGGTCAACTCGGTCAAACGTGGTCAAAGCTCATCCATTCGGTCAAAGCTTGGGCAGCAAGGGTTGACTAGTCAACTTTTGGATTTCGCGCCAATTTGGGACTGATTGGGGCTCAACCGGTGCTATTTTGACTCAACCGCGAAGGGGAAAATAGCTCTAAACTATCCAAAAAAAATTGTATAACCTCACCACAAATATCACCATTACCTAGCCACTGAATCTAGAGTAATTCAGGAACAAGATGGACTATTCCAATTTTTGCCTTTCTTCTTAGTATTCTGAATCCACACTGCCAATTTCATGCTTTTCGAGGCGATGTCCGAACTCAATAGCTACAACACTCATGAGAATCGTTTGTTCTTTAAACCTTGAAATCTAATATTATTTATCTTATAAATACCCGAATTTCGGGATGTCACAAATTATGTCATGTCGTACTCATATGTCTCCATATCCACATGTCGCATTCGTACTACAATTTTTTGCATTTTTTTGCTTAACAAATCCAAACCCTAGAATGGGAAGGCTGACTCACTCATTGGAGGTTCTGTATATATTGCATTTACTTTTTGCAATTTAATTCTTGCTCCATCAAATCCCAGAATTGGTAGACCAAGCCAAAGCCGAATCCCTCATTGAAGGTCCTTTATTTATCACATTTAATTTCTACAATTTAATTTTTGCACCATTAAATCTCAGAATGGATAGGCCGAGCTAAAGCTGAATCCCTCGTTGGAGGTCCTTTATTTACCGCATTTAATTTCTTCAATTTAATTTTCGTATCGTAAAACCCTAGAAATTATAGGCCGAGTCTCTCGTTGAAGGTCTTTTATTTATCGTATTTAATTTTTGTAATTTAATTTTCGCATCATCAAACCTTAGAAAGGGTAGGTCGAGCCAAGGCCGAGTCTCTCGTTGAAGTCCTTTATTTATCATATTTAATTTCTGTAATTTAATTTTCACACCATCAAACCCCAGAATGGGTAGGCTGAGCCAAGGCCGAATTCCTCGTTGGAGATCCTTTATTTACCGTATTTAATTTCTACAATTTAATTTTGTACTGTCAAACCCCAAAAGGGGTAGGCCGAGTCAAGGCAGAACCTCTTTGTTGGAGGTCCTTTATTTACTAAATTTGTTTTTTACAATTTAATTCCTGAATCATTTGACCCCAGAATGAATAGGCCGAGTCACCTGCAGAAGGTCGCGACACTGCACAAAAGTCGTTAGCTCACCATTTCTTTCAGCTTCAGGGAATTTTTAATACTTTGAAAATAGCAATAAAACGTCATTCACATACAGTACATCTAAAAAGTGAAAATACAAAAAAAAGAGATCACCTCACTAGAACCTTAGGAGTAAATCAAGCATGAGTTGCCAAATTAGGATATCCATGAAATTAAGGTATGAAAGGACATTAGTTTTAATTAACTAGTGTAACCAAGTCCCTAAAAATGATTAGTGGCGATTCCAAAGTCTGAAATCATTTAAAGGAAAACCAAAGTTACGATTCGGTAAGACTTGGGAGGGTTCGTATTAGGTTAGTTAGTACAATTAGCTTGATAATCTGTTAACCTAGGAATTTTCCACCGATCGAAAATTATAGGGTTATGACATGAATGTGATTATAGAAGCGGAGTTTTGATATAAACTGCTGTGTATATCTTGCATATTTGACGATCATGAGACTTCACACACACCCGCAGTCAAACCTTGACTACAACCAGCCTCTAGGATTACCTTATATGGGGAAAGGGTGTGAAAGAATCTCGTGTTTAATGACACTTGAGACTTTCGTATCCGTTCCCGCTCATTATCTTGATTGGCGATCTCCAACCCTCTTAGGCGGGTGCTCTCGGGGGGGGGGGGGGGAGGGAATCTGCTTCATCTGGATCGTGGGAGCCTTGACCATAGGTTTCATACCTGTGCTTTTTGATTTTAAAGTCCTTCCCTCACTTGTGTCATGCGCATATCTGTGCACGGTTGGTATACCTAAAACCGAATATGAAATTTCTCTTCGAATACAGTTGGTAAGTTCGTTTCATTTTTGAATTTATTCCTTTTTATATATATGTACGTTCAATTGCTCCCGACATACACATGTTCATATTTCTTTTCACTGAGCATATCATCACACTCTCATGCGAGTGATTAGACTTAATTCCGACTCTAGGAAAGATGTCGATGTCTTACGTTGTTGCCTCTGATTTGGAGCCTTTTCGCCATGAGAAGAAGTTGGTGTGGCCTATACCCAATACCAGGTTTCACCTCACCCGATTCCTGAACGGACGGGAGCTCATTGAAAGGAATCTGGGGCCACCCGATGATTGCCACACTAGTTTCCATATATATAATATCCACCTAAAAAAGGATAAAGAAAAATTCCTAAAGTTTATCGCGATACTCAAAGGCAGATCCGCAATCACCAAGATAAGAAAAGGCATCGTCGACTAGAAGAGGAACGCATCGCCAAGGAGAATAGGCCGATGTCAGCACCTTGAGACAAGAAGGGGCATCGTTTTGCTCGCCCGAAGCGCATAACCTTAAAGAAAAAGCCCAAGGTTGAAGGAAACAATGAAGCACCACCTACAAGCGAGGAATATGTTGAGGTGGGACCATGGATCACAAAGACTTTAGGGACGGAGCTTTGAAGATCAAGCCTGGGGGACATTTCTTTTACAAAATTAGTATCACATTCCATTGGTCTTTACTTCTAGTTTTTAGATATCATGTATAGGGTCCTTTCACTGGCGTCCCTACCTTATCCTTTCCCTTAGACATACATGTACTAGGGATCTATGTCAGTCATATGCTTTCGATCTTCGTCCTAATCAATGCAATGTGATGTCGGCATTACCTTTAATCACTTGAATGACACTTCTCATTTGCATATTTCTCTTGAAATGAAATATCAATTAGATCTCTTATTTGATTGAGAAATATGCAGTTGAGAAATATGCAATTGAGAATTAAACCTCTTATATTTAAGTAAAATAAGCGAATCTAACTCTTATTTCACCCAAGTAGAAATATGCAGTTGAGAAATTTCATGCATCACTCATAACATTTGCATTTTGCATTTTTAAGTAATTCATGCCAATTTGTTCCAAAATATTATCTCTAGATTTTAGACTCGATGGGAAAAAGAGATATCCAAGTGATCCATGTCCTTAAGGACAAGCTCTTGGCTTGGTGGAATGGCCTCAACGAAGTAAATCAGGCATTTGTCAAGAAAAAGCTAGGATTTTTGCTGGATCTGACACATGTACAATGCCAGGTCGCTCTTATCTAGGCCTTAGCCTATTTTTGGAATCCCAACACCATCACTTTTAATATAGGAGAGCTAGAGTTTGCACCAATATTGGAGGAATATAGCGCTGCCATTGGAGTTAATTTTACAAATCCTTGCCTCATACAGCCACCGATAGGAATCGAGCCTCAAAGTGCCTTAGCCGAGTTTTTGGACATTAGTCTTTATGAGATCTTACCTATCCTCAAAAGCAATTTGGGTAGGTTTCTTTTATCTTTTCTCTTAAAAAGATTCTTTTGCCTTCCCATAGATAAAGGGACCAAGTCGAGTAGGATTTTCATTCTAGCATTCCTTAGTTTCATCTTGTTCCCTATTTCCCCCGTTACTTTCGACCCAATAATGTCTGTAATTGCTAGACAAGTCTGCTGCGGGTGGGATTATTCCAATCTAATTCTAGCTAAAACTGTTATCTCTCTTAACTGTTTCAAAGCTCGGGGCAAGGGCATATTCCAAGCCTCATCCGGACTCCTATACATGTGGTTCGCATCTAATATAAAAAAGTATCACCTTCACATGAGCTTCCATGAAATTAACCAATACACTCATCCCCTCAAATCTTTTGTTTAAAACCAATCGTAGGTTACCGACCGTTCCTTTATCAAATGGCAAAAATTCATAGAAGACCTTCAGCTAGAACAACTTTGGTGGCGGCTTAAGTGGCCAAGACTCTCCAAGGCACGTGAAACTTGCAATGATGGGGACCTTGTTCCTTTACTAGGTATTACTTATGGGACAACATACTATCCACTCCGTGTTGTAAACAGTTTGGAGTCCTATAAGAGATTCCCCCACCTCAGAGGCCCGAAACATTTGTATTTGACCTACCATGAGGTATTCTCTCAGGGGAGATCAAGGAACAGTTCATAGCTAAGGTGAAGCACATCCAAGATAGCTTGAATAACTCTCCACTGTAAGATATCAAATGGCCTGACTCTTTACAAAGGGAGATGGATATTCACAGAGCTTCACCAAATTATATTCAGTATTTCAAGATGATTAGATGTAGCTTTGTAAAGCTTTACGTGCCGGAATATATGGTGCCTTATGTACCTGGAGTGGAAGCATATGTACCCGAAGACATGGGATCGCCGCCTTACTACGAAGATGAAGAAATCCATCGCCTTGAGAAATCCATCGCCTTGAGTGGAAGCTGGGGACCTGATCTTCTTGAGGAAGTCAAAGAGACTTTAGCTCCAAAGCGCCTCAAACTTGGATAAAGAGAAATTCCCATCGAGTTTAGACTTTATCAACATTCCATGTCTAGTTTGAACGCTCTCAAAGAGCCTTTCTTTTGTTATAAGACATATTCAGATATGGTTTATACATATCATGGCATTTTCATTCGAGTTCTCAAAAACTATTGGCCTGGATTACGCTTCTTTTAATAACATGCATTCTAGTGGGTAATAATGAAAAGAATTCCTTTTAAGAGACTAGAGGATCGCAGGGCAATCCTTTCCCTCGTTAACCACGTGAAAACATGGAATTAACTGGATTAAGTCTTTCCTTACCCGTGTTATTCATCATCCTAACTTTCCTATGTTAAAAATAGGTAGTCCTCCATCACGGAATCTACAAGAGGCTGTGTCAAAACCCGCTTGAGAACAAGGATGGAACAAGAGGAGCTGAGCCTAAGGGTCATCAATCTAGAAGCCCAAATGACCTCTGTGGTTATAATGCTTGCTGAAATAAGGGCCATGATGATGGCCGCTCAAGAGAAGACTACCCATGCACAGGATCAGATAGCCCGTCCATTCTCGTCCAACACCTCAGATGAGATGCGAACTCCTGAGGAAACCTGTCGCTAAAGCAAAGAAAGGGCTAGAAGACTCCCCGTTTGATAAGATAGAGCTTCTAGCTGGTTATAAGGAACCCGAGTTTGTAAGGAAATATGATGGGACAGGCTGTCCCTAGGCTCACTGAAAGTATTACTTGCGTAAAATGGCGCATTACTCTGACTACGTCCCGCTGTTGATGAATACATTCCAAGAAAGCCTGTCTGGCGCAGCTCTAGCATGGTTCATCGAGCTCAATCTAGAATATTACGACGGTTGGGAGGATCTGGCTGAAGATTTCCTGTACTAGTACAAATTTAACACGACCATGGCGCCGACAAGAGAAGACCTGTTGAGAACCCTGAAGGGGAGGAGTGAGTCCATATGCACTTTCGCCTAGAGGTGGCGGGCGATTGGCACTCCGATTAAACCGACCATCTCAGAGGAGGAGCTGATAGATTTATTTCTAAAACGTTACCTATCGAGTATTTCGAGAAGCTTAATACCTCAGGCTGTCAAACTTTTGCATACCTTATCAAGGTGGCTGAGTGCCACGAATGGGCCTTAAGAGAGAAGTGTGTATCAGAACCATCGTTCAGACGGGAGTTTCCAGCTAGAAGGGAGCAAGAGAATACAGGCCATGTCGCCTTTATACTGAACCCACCAAGACCGAGAAAATTCTTGGAATCAACCCCTACCCAAGGAAGCGCGTTAGGATCGGCCCCGATAAAGATTGAGGCCAAGAAGAGAGTTACGCCATCCTTCACGTCGTTACCCCGGCCATTGTTGAAATTGCTACCTATGCTGCTAGAGGGGCGTTTGGTCGCTAAGGAACCCCCAAGGCCGAATCTACCTAAGTTCGTCGGGTATGATGAGATCCAATCATGCGCCTACCATATGGGTGAGAAGGGACATAATGCTGACAATTGTCATACACTCAAGTTCAAGGTGCAGGCATTAATAGACGGAGGGATGCTAGAGTTCTACAAAGCCGAACCAAATGTGCAACAGAATCCCTTGCCAGATCACGGAAGGGTGAACGCCATATGGGATGAGGACAATATGGATAGGATGGAGTTCATGGCCGATATGACCAAACTGCAAGAAGTACTCGAGTTAGCAGCTATATACCCTACTGATAGGGAGACCTCGAGAGATGAAAAGATGCAATGCTTGGCTAAAATGGTTGCCTTGGGGATTCTGGATCAAGTTGATGGCTCAATGGTATGGGGTACTTGATTAAAAATTGACTTAACTGACACTGGATTCAGGATGGAGATTGAGCAAGAAAGCTTAGGGGAGGCCCCATATGGATGCGCACAGAATGACGAACGCATCACGAAAGAACCCGAGGAACGATGAAGAAATGCGTCGTAAAAGGGTGCACGAGGCAGATAAAAGGTTCCTATAAGAATCCTTGAAAAGAGGGGACATAGTGGATACGCTTGGCTAGGACAATGGGGGTTACAACTACCGTGTGTTTTACTCTGTCCCGCCAAGCTTCTTCGTCAAAACCGAAGAAATAGTCCTCGACGGTTAGGGAGGTATGGACGATCCCGTTGAGCAGGAAGAATTGGTGGGTGCAATCAACGAAGTGATCTCGAGCCATGTTAACCCCGTGAAGGAGGAGTATAGTCTGGAAACTCATGAGAGACTTAACAACCTGGAAAGATGCATGAACTATATAGTGTCCACGATAAGCAAACTGACAAGAAAAGCGAAAAATACTCATCTGCCGCCTATGGAAGAGAAATACTAGATATTGGAGTTGAGGAGAACTATCGAATGGCAGAACCGAAGACTAGCGGATTTGGAGGGGCAGTCCAAAGACTTGGCGAATATGGTATCAGAACTGAAAGCGCTGATTGCCCAAGGAGGGAAGCAGTATCAATCTGACCAGTTGATAACCTTCCCATGGAAATTTGGGAGCGAAGGTTGCCCTCTAGATGACTTTTCTTACTATCTCTCTAGGACAGTTGGCTATCATGAGGACAGTCAGGTTCTTATTACTACCTTTGAACGCAGACTGATGGGTCCAGCCTTATGTTGGTATCATTCGATTGATTTGGATTGGATTCTGAACTGGGAGGATCTTGAAGAACAGTTCTTGTGGCGGTTTGAGGCTAACATAAAATTCATAGTCACCATGGACAACTTAGCCTGCATTACCATGAAAGAAGGCGAGGGACTTAAAATGTTCACGCGTAGGTGTAAGCTACAGGCTTGACAAATCTTGCCTCTACTGATTGAGAGGGAAGCGATAGAGCTTTTTTTTTTTTTGATAACCGAGGTGTCCGCGCGGCCGGCGAGCTTGTGCTCAAACCAGCGGTGAAGCACGACTAGTCCTCGGGAGGACCCGCAGACCCCACAACCACGGGCCCTCAATTAAGTCACCTGGCGCCGAGAAGTTTTGAACCCAGAACCTCTCGTGAAAGGAACTGAGCGCAAACCAACTGGGCCACCAGATGGTGGGTAGCGATAGAGCTTTTTGTACAAGTTCTTCCCCAAAAATGCTTCGAGCACATGCATGTATATGGGTTCCAATCGTTCAAACATATGGTGAATATTAGGTTGAGACATGAAAGTATCGTCCGAAGAAACGAGCCCGAGTATGAGAAGGACCCGGATCAAGCCAACATTTCTAGGGAAGTAGTCTAGACTAGAGATCGTCAAAGGTGGAGCGACTTTTCACCATCAATAGAGCCAGTAGTGGCGACGCCTAATGGGTGGAATGACGGTTATGATTCTAAATACATTGATCAGGATGAGATGATCGCAGTAATAGGGTCGATAGCCCTCTTTGTGATCAAGCTGGATGAGACAGATAAATGGAAAAACGCTGAAGCAGTCCCCTCAAGCATACAGTGGCCACCCTTGCAAGGCTTAAGAGGGTCTGGCTGGTAAGGCTTTCTTATTTTCACCTTATAATTCATTTCCATAGATTTTAATTTCTGTATACCATACATTTCATACATCATTTCTTGAGTGAGTCATCATCTTAATGATTGGTCTGAAGGCCATCTTAAGATAGAAATATAATTTTCTACATGCTTTAAATTTATGGATGTTGTATTTCTGCATCCCTTCGTCCCCTTTAGACTCGATGTATTATGGATCTTTTGAGATGTATCCGCACATTTTCCAACTTCTTCATAGGCAATGGCTTTCATTCCAATCATCGAGAGATCCTAGCCAATTGCATAATTTCTTTGGGAGAAATTTAGGTTAAAGCTCTTTGACTAACTTCTTTTGGTCAAATAGGAGCGTTTTAACCCTTATTTCACCAAAGGAAAATATGGAATTAGGCTAGTACATTCACATTGCATCTGCATTATAACCCGTGGTAATTAATTTTAGCACATTTATGCATATTCAAAATAAATGGGGGAAATCGGATATCAAGGTCATCCTAGTCCCATGCAAGGAGCTCATAAAATAGTGAAGCCTCTTCAACTCAGATAACCAGGCCTAGAAGATCTCATCAAGATGTTCAAGAAATACCGGTAGTCCTTCGTAGAGCCGTACGTACCCGACTACATCGTCCCGCACTTGCCCAGAGTGGAGCCGTACATACCAAAGCACATAGGATCGCCGCCAGTCGAGGAAGATAAAGACCCGCAAGAATGGGGCTCGGATGAATCGAAAGCCGACAAGGATGTCTTAGCCTCCAAGCGCCGTCGGACGGAATAGACAATTTCCCCTATTTGATTTTGCTTTTGATTGTAATAAGTTCATGACATTTTCATATATGATCATTCATCATCGTTTTCTTAAAATAAATAATTACCGCGGGTTAATTCACCTTCCTAATAGTATGCTCATTCATGTTCAATTAGAGGAAAAACCATTTTCATAAGGCTAAGGCTCGTGACCGAGTCTTTCCTCCCATTAACCACGTGTGAACATAGTATTAAGAAGGTTTTAGATTTCTGCATTTTTATTCTACCCACGGATTCTTGACTTGCTATTTTGCGGATCAGGTGAAATTCCGTAGTCACGAAGACCCACAGTAAGACACAAAAAATGGCAGAAGAGCTGAGTTCCAGAGTAGCTGGCCTCGAAGACCAGATCAACATGATGGCGAAAATGAAATTGATGATAACGGCGCAAGGGAAGGCCCCAGTTGCACCCGAAGTTAACCCCACCACTTCGACTGACTCCGACACAAATCAGACTACCGGCACTGAATCTGAGAAGGACGTACCCCATAAAACCCCTCCATTCGTAAACGACCTGGAGAAAGAGAAGAAGGAAAGACCACCGGCTAAGACTGAAGAGAGCGCGAGGAGGCTCGCAAAAATCGAAGAATGCTTGAGCAGCCAGGGTTACAAACTGGTCAGGTTCGACAAGATCTCTCCATTCACCAAGATCGAAGTCCCGACCGGGTACAAGGAGCCGGAGTTTGTAAGGAAGTACGACCGGACAGGCTGTCCCCAGGCTCACCTAAAATACTACCTGCGCAAGATGGCACATTACTCCGATTACATACCACTACTAATGAACACATTCGAGGAGAGTTTCGCTGGCGCAGCTCTGGCGTGGTTCATCAAGCTGGACATGGAGGAGTATAAAATGTTGGGAGGATATGGCAGAAGAATTTCTGCATCAGTACAAGTTTAACGTGATCATAGTACCAACCAGGGAAGACCTATTGAGGACCACGAAAGGAAGGAACGAAGCGATGCGTACTTTCGCCCAGAGATGGCGGGCAGTAGTTACTCAAGTCAAGCCAGCCATTCCAAAAGAGGAGTTAGTGGACCTGTTTCCGAAGACATTACCACGTGAGTATTTCGAGAAGCTAAACACTTCGGGGTGTCAAACTTTCACTCACCTCATCAAGGTGGCGGAACGCCACGAATAGGCTTTAAGGGAGAAGCGCATACCAGAGCCGTCGTTCAAACGGCAGTATCCAGCTAAGAGAGAACAAGAGAATGTAGGCGATGTCGCCTTTGTGCCAAACCCCCCAAGACCAAAGGAGTTTTCGGAATCCACCCTTACTCAGGGTCGGACGCCAGGATCAGCCTCGACGAAGTTCGAGGCTAAGAAGAGAACTGTGCCATCTTTCACGCCGCTACCCCGCTCGCTGTCGAAGTTGCTGCCCATGCTGTTAGAGGGGCGTTTGGTTGCTAAAGAACCCCTAAGTCTGAATCCATCAAGGGTTCCCGGGTTTGATGAGACCTAATCATGCGCCTACCACATGGGTAAGAAGGGGTATAATGTAGACAACTGCCTTGCACTCACGTACAGGGTGCAAGCATTAAAAGATGGGGGAATACTAGAGTTCGACAAGATAGAACCGAACGTGCAGCAGAACCCCCTGCCAGATAAAGATGATGCTGATAAGCTGGAGTGCGTGGCCAATACGGCCAAGCTGAAAGTGGTTTTGGAGATGGCCGCCGCATACCCGACTGACAGGGAAGCCTTGAGAGAGGAAAAGATTGAATGTATTGAGAAGTTAGCTGTTTTAGGCATCCTGGACCAAGCTGGCAGTTCTACTAGAAATGACACCCGTTTAAGGATCGACCTATCCTCCAGTCAGTTCAAGGTGGAAACTGGTGACGGAAGTTTGGGAGAGACCTCATCCAAACACTTGCCAAACGAAGAATACGCCACAGGAGAATCTGAGGAAGAATCGGATGACGAGGAAGTCCGCCGCAAAATGGCACACGAGGCCGACAAGAAGTTTCTACGGGTGGCCTTAGAAAAAGGAGATATAATAGACACCTTGGGACAGGATAGCGGAGGCTACAATTACCGAGTGCTTTATTCTGTCCCGCCGAGCTTTTTTGTCAGAACCGAGGAAATCGTCCCCGATGGTTGGGGCGATATGGATGACCCCGCTAATGAAGAAGGATTAGTGGGTGCAGTTGATGAAGCGACCCCTAACTACGTTGGGCCCGTGAAGAAGGAGGACAGTTTAGAAATTTTCAAACCACTTGATGAGGAACCCAACCAGCCTGTGTGAAGAGGCCCCATCTTCCCCTTTTTCTTGATGCACTTCAATTCCTGCATTTAGATTCATGCATTTAATTTTCATTCCTTAGTATCCTTCCTGAAAACCACCCTTGGATCTCCGACCGTTGGTCCAAGTAGTGTAGGCTGTAATGCGGTCCATTTTCCATCTAATAAAAAGTCTCACGAGTTTTATCAGGGACATGTGGAACAACAAATCGGCCCAATGATGATACTCGGCTTCAAACCTTTGAAGCTTGAGAGCTGATTTGCCACATGATCCCTGATTTTCCTGAAAATTTTTAGGAGAGCGAGGACGTCCGATGAGATGAGGACTGATCCCCTCCTTCTTCTTCGTTTTTCAAAAATCACTTTCAAAATGTTTTCAAAAAATCATGCATCTTTATTAGCATTAGCAGGATACTAACCATGCCTGTAACATTTCGAGCATACCGTCCCTCACATGCATAACAGGTTATTGTGTGGCTCAGACCGTATTGATGACTTCTCCTATGAGATTGAGGAGGAATGTGATGACGACACCAGAGACATTAGAAGGGATTGGGGCAGATATGAGGAGCACAAACCCTTGACCGAAGAGGACACTGTTACGCTCAACCTTGAAGATCATGAGAATTGGAGGAAAGTTATCTTCGTCAGAAGTATCTCGGTTTACTGAACTCCTCAAGGAATATCAAGATGTATTCGCCGGATCCTACACAGACACGCCAGGTTTGGATCCAAATATCGTCGAGCATTCGCTCTTAACAGACCCGATTGTTCCTGCTAAGAAACAAAAGCTTTGACGCACGAAACCAAAGTTATCTAAAAAGATCGAACAAGAGGTGATAAGTTGCTTAAGGTGGGATTTATTGAAGTCATCGCTTACCCCGAATGGATCGCCAGTATTGTTCCGATGATGAAGAAGAACGGAAGGGTCAGAGCTTGCGCGGATAAGGCAAGTCCGAAAGATGATTTTTGTCCTGGTCAATAGTACTACTGGTTTTAAAATGCTCTCAAGGAAGAAGACAAGGCCAAGACCTCATAACACCATGAGGCAGCTTCTGTTATAATGATATGGCTTTTTGGCTCGGAAAATGCTGGGGAAACCTACCAAAAGGCTATGGTCGCTCTATCCCATGAGATGATGCATAAGGAGATAGAAGTGCATGTCGACGATATGATTGCAAAGTCTAAACTGGCCCTTACGAATATTAGCCCAAGCCGAACTTTCGGAGGCCGAATAGATCCAGCAAAGACACGAGCGGTTGAACCTGATTGATGAAAAGCGGCTGAAGGTTATATGTTATAGACAAGCGTACAAAAAATGGGTAGCTAAGTCATTCGACCTCAAGGTGAAGCCTAGAAGTTTCACAGTCGAGGATTTGGTTGTGAAGAGGGTGCTCCCTAATGTTCCCCATCCTAGGGGCAAGTTCGCACCGAATCATGAGGGTCCGTACGTAGTGTAGAGGGTTTTACCCAGCGGCGCTTTGATCCTTTTTAATATGGACAGAGAGGAATTGGCAAATCTTGTAAATGCAGATGCTGTTAAAAAATACTACCCTTGAACAAGACCAAGATTTGATCAGTTCTCGTGCCCCCACCGATGTCTGAGCCACATTGAGATCCACCACACGCATTTCATGCATATACTTGCATTATTTTCTATGCTACAGGTCCAAGAGGAATCCCCAGATAGAGGAAACGACTCAAACGACCATGCCCGAATCAAAAGATCATGAAAGAGAAGAATCCACAGGACACGCCGCCTGCCAATGCCCCCAGTTCGCAGTTAAGGGTAAAAGTTGTATCGTTCCAATTCCTTAATGTGAGAACGGATGCTAACTCCCAAAACGCTTTATTCTTCTCAGGTACCTCCAGCCATTGCGAACAGGTAAGTATCCCTTACTCTGAAACTTTCCGATTTACCACGTCATGATGATCAGTAAATCACATCATCAATGAAATTCGTGGAGTAATTTCATCTGCATTCTCATTTGAAAATCTCCGAAGTTATCCAGGAAAGTCTGACGCTCACATACATCACGAATCCCTTGTGAGGGCTAATATTGATGAAATAGAAATGAAATCTCCAAATGAAAACGATCAAGTCTGTCATGCTGGAATAGACCGAAATCTGAGGGGCTAGCCACGCCCAAACACGTCCCTACACACTTGAGAGAATGAGTGAAAGAAAGGCAAGATAAAAACCTTTGTCCGTGAACGTAGGGACCATTTGCAGTGATTACATGGATTGAAATAACGGAAGGCATGTTCATTTCTTTATCCTAAACACATGATAATCCCTTGCAAGCCCATTTAAGCCTGTGAACAGAGAATTCAAAAAACAGTCATGTCAAGAACAACCCCACGCTGGGGCAATTTGGAGGTTCAATGATTGATTCCTAGGAGAAAAGATCAAGGTAAGGCTTTATTGTGCTGACTTGCATTAACCTTTTCGTGGTAACTTCAGGTGGTATCCCGTGGAGATTTGAAACATCAAAGTGAAGGAGAGCAATTCATTTCTCTATCCTACACACTTTATCCTTTGATGAGCCAATTTGAGCCTGTAAATCTTCATTTCAAAAACTAGTTGGTGATCACCTCCCTACCCTGGGGCAATGCATATGACTCACCAATAAAAGTAGGACACCTGGCGAAAGCAAAGCCAAAGTCCATCATTGAAAAAGGCAATGATACTTGAAAATCAGTCGAAGAAAAATACAATGAAAATGTCAAAAGGCAATAGGGCTGATAAAAGCAAAGCGCCTGGTAAAAGCAAGGCCTGGCACTCGAAATATAAATAATGTGTCAAAAAAGAAATCAGTTGTCAAACAAATAACAAAAAATATAAAGAAAATGTGGAGCCTAGTTGAGTATGAGTATCCAGAGAACATTTGGGGGCTCAAGATATAGATTTAACCCCCAGCAACAATGGCAATTGGTAATCATGCAAAGGTGATCACCAACATATCATACCCTTCACTCTGAAAATGGCCTTTTTAAGCCTACCCTGAACCAATGTTACAACCTATCCTGAAAGCCTCTCCTGATTGAGACGTTTCAGATCAACATAGGATTTCACACGAGAGACTATTGCCTAAGGGAGTAAGTACAATCTGGTCTTATTTGATCTTCAAGGTTCTTGATTTGTAAACCCGAAGAAGTCGCTTTTAGAATGTTGATTCTTTTCTGAAAACCTCAAGCCCATTGCATAAGCCTTTGACCAAGCCTGCATTACGGTCCCTTAGAAGACCTTCTCTGATCAATCGGGTTGTACGCACTGCGAATAGTCCCGAAATTCTTGACACAGGTTTCGAGCGTTAGTTTGAGTGTTTATAAGAATCTCCCCCTGTGAGAAAGCAAAATCTCTCAGAAGCAGATATCGCGAGAAGTCCTCACGGATAAGGGTACCCTAGTCGATACGATTGATCGAACTCATCTAGTGATTTCAAATTTATTGACTCGAAATTATCCTCACGCGGGATTTTGATTATGCACATAAGCTATAAGATGTCTTGGGTAACTGTCTTATATCCCATTGCAGCAGCTTTATATGGCTCACATAAGCATGACTCATTTTGGAAACTTGAAATATTTAAAATATCCAAAGTGTTCAGACTTTTTCCACTCTAGCATAACAACTCGAGTTGGAGTTTCTGCAGACCTTTTAGTTTTACCCAGGCCCATGAAGGACACCCTCTTTGTAAAGATTAATCGTGTTCGAGATTTTGCAAGGTTTGGGTCCTCTCAGACTTTCAGATGGCACCCGAGAAGAAAGGTAACCTCTATATGATTGTCCACAAAAGTCCTTCTTACGGGCACCATTAAGTCTTTCCTATAGGCACAAAAGTCATTCTTACAGGCACCACTAAGCCCTTTCTAGAGGCATAAAAGTCCTTTTTACAGGCACAAAAGTCTTTCTTACAGGCACCACTAAGTCCTTCCTACATGAATCACTAAGTCCTTCCCACAGGCACAAAAGTCCTTCCTACATGCACCACTAAGTCCTTCCTACAGGGATAAAAATCCTTCTTACAGGCACCGTCAAGTCCTTCTTACAGGCACCGCTAAATCCTTCCTACATGTCGCGACCTAAAATTCATTTTTTAGGTTAATGGATTACCAGATTAATTGATTAAATTAACTAACCTAGTTCGAGTTCTTCCAAGCTCTACCAAATCGCGACTTTGGTTTTTTGTTCAAATGGTTTTGAATTTTGGAGTCGCCACTAATCATTTTTGGTAGGTTGATTAGAAACCTAAGTAAATTAGCGGGAGAACTAAATTACTTCTACGAACCAGAGATTATGAGTTCGGGGACTTGGTTACACTAGTTAATTAAAACTAATGCCCTTTCGGTACCTTAATTTCATGGATATCCTAATTTGGCAACTCAGGCTTGGTTTATTCCTAAGACTCTAGTGGAGTGTTCTCTTTTTGTATTTTCACTTTTTTAAATGGAATATACGTGAGTGACATTTTTTTGGCATTTTCAAAATATTAAGTATTTCCCTGAAGCCGAAAGAGGGAGTGAGTTAACGACTTCTGTGCAGTGCTGCAAGCTACTCATTTTGGGGTTTAGTGATTCAAAAATTAAATTACAGGAAGTAAATGACAATAAATAAAGACCACCAATGGATAACTCAGCCTTGGCTTGGCCCTCTCCTTTGGGGTTTAAGGTGCAGGAATTTAAATTGCAGAAATTTAAAATGACCTTTAGTGAGCGGGCTCTACCGTTCACATTCTGGTGTTTAAATTCTTTAAAATAAAACGAATTGATTTGACAATTCGGGCCGAAATCCATCGACGGATCAATTGAAAATTTAATGGGCACTCAAGAGCTCATTAGCACCAATCTTACACCTCCATGGGATTTACCGTTGACTTGGAGTTGTCCTTTGCCTGACATAAAAATATGGAGAAATGGAGTAATGGAGTAAATATGATTTAATTCACATTAAAAATTAGAACAATGAAAGAAGCACTTAGTTTCAATGGCATTATGAGAAGTGCTTGATGGATATAATTGGTTCATGCCTAAAATCAAATATGGAGAAATATGAGAAGAGTAGAAAATTTGGGCTAGTTTATACTAACAAATCAAAGAGAGTAGAGGGACACTTAGCTTCAAATCTGTGATGAATTCTTGATTTATGTTGATCGTTGAAGAAATTGATGATGATAACCCGCTAGCTTTAAACTCCCATCATCTTCAAAATTCTCTCTCTTTTTGGTATTTTTTCCTCTCAAATTTTTCTTCAATCTCTCGAAACCCTCTCAAACATCCAAAATTTTCTCTCCAAAAAAATTCCCCTCTCAAGCTCAATTCTTCCTCATTTTATAACCCACTCATCTATCTCCCATTCTAATTTTTCCACTAACTCTATCTCCCATTCTAATTTCTCCACTAACTCTTCTTCATTTTCATCTTCCATTCTCCATCTCTATATCACATTCTAATCTCTCCAGTAACTCTTCTTCATCTTCATCTTCCATTCTCCATATTTATCTCCCATTCTAATTTCTCTACTAACTCTTCTTCATCTCCATCTTCCCTTCTCTATTATTATTTTATTTTCTCTATCCATTCTTCTTCATCTTCTCTTCTCTATCTTCCATTCTCTATTCTTATCTTATTTTCTCCATCCATTCTTCTCCATCTTCTCTTCTCCATCTCCTCTTCTCCATCTTCTCTTTTTTATTCTAATTTCTCCACTAACTCTTCTTTTTGTTATTTGCAAAATAATCCTTCAAGAGTTAAGTATTTGTACTCTAGTCCCTGAATTTTAATTATTTACAATTTAGTCCCTAAAAAAATATTTCTTTAAGTCCAAATCTCCTCACAATTTTTGACACAATTCACCGCATGTCAAATTTAAGCTCATTTCTTGTTACTGAAAATAATGTAAAATTTAATTAAAGCCTTTTTTTTTGTAAAATTGGGTCATTCTGGGTATAATTGTGCCAAGATGAAAATTTAGAATATTAGAGAATAATGTCACAACTCCTAAAAGTGAAAAATGAAAATAAATTGACTTAAATTGAATTTTTTTAGGCCTGATTCGAGATTATACTCGTGAAGGAATACACGACCCCGAGTTGGATTTTTTAAATTTACGATGGCCAACATGAAAAAGGATTAAAAAGAAAAATATTGACTATTGTTATGTATTTTTGTGGCCTCAAATGCTATTGTTTATGAAATATTTTCCTAATTTCTAAAAAATATATTAAAAAAATACAAAAAAATGTGAAAAATTATTTTTTACTCAAAAATGGTTGCCTAAGCTTGGCCAAAGCTTCCAAAGTTGATTTTGAAATTTTCTCATTTTTTTCTTGATTTGTTTATGAATTTTCGAAAATAAAAATATCGAAAAATACTGAAAATATGAAAAATCATTTTTTTGGTCAAAATTGGTTCCCTAGGTTTGGCCAAGGTCCTCAAAGTTGATTTTTTAATTTTATGAATTTTTGTGGATTTTCTATTAATTTTTGAAAATAAAAAATAATTAAAAATCAGGTGTCAACACTACAGGCACCGTCAAGTCCTTTTTACAGGTTAGTCCTTCCTACAGACACCGTCAAGTCCTTCTTACATGCACATAAGTCATTCCTACAAGCGCCGTCAAGTCCTTCCTATAGGCATAAATTTCTTCTTACAGGCATTTTCAATGGGATGACCTACCATACGGGTCAAATCTGAATCAAATTTTAATCAGTAGGTTTCTTTCACTAGGAATCTACCATGGGGTGACCTACCAGACGGATCCAAGTCCAACCACCCTAAGTTTTTTTTATAACGAATCCTTAGGTTTTCATACCAGAGCAGTCAATGACGACGCGAGGGAAACATGTAAGTTCCAGGTAAATCTCCTGATTAGTTCTTCTCCCTCTCTCCCCATCAAAGCGAGCAGCATGAAATTTGGACTTAAGTTTTCAAGGAGGCAAATAGAGTTGGATGTCACGACTTTCCATTTTCTCAGTAGAGTCGGTTAGATCTCAAGTGTCATCTTGTCTTTGAGAGTGATCTCTCACGAGACCCCTCTCAAAGATGGGCAGCTATTGACACTTCATTTTTGGTCAATTTTATTTGCAAAAACTTTTGGAAAATCCATAACAATTCATAAAATTGAAAAATTAACTTTGGGGACCTTGTTTTGGTCTAGGGAACCAATTTTGAACAAAAAAATAATTTTCCTCATTTTTTCATATTTTTCTGCATTTTATTTTCAAAAATTCATAAAAAAAAATAAATAAAAAGAGAGAAAATTGAAAAATCAACTTTGGGGACCTCCGCCAAGCCTAAGGAACCAATTTTGAACAAAAAATAATTTTCCTTATTTTTATGCATTTTTAATATTTTCAGAAATTAGGAAAATAATAAAGAATTAATAAAAAAAAATACCATTTCAAGTCAGTAAATTACCACAAAATAGTCAATATTTTTAATTTAATTTTCTCTTCATTGTTGATGAATAAATTTTGAAAAAAAATTAAGTCTGGAATCTAGAGTTTCTTTGTTATTTTCATTTTTCAGAATATTTAAATAATTCTAGAAATTCCATTTTAGCATTTTAATTTTCCATTTTTACATTTTTAGAGTCGTGTAATCCTCCTCTATTTTTCAAAATTAAAATCCAGTCCAAAAGCCCTCAGAATCGTCCAATTTTGCTAAAAAGGATCAAAATGCAATTTCTGATTTTTCAAATTAGTCCCTAAAATCACTAAAAATGAAATTAAAAATTTTTCAGGGACTAAATTGAAAATAGGGCGACGTCACCCCCTATATTTTGACCTTCTGAATCCATTGGTGGTGTCAATTTTTGAAAAAAAGGCCATTAGGACTTTAGATTTTGCAAATTAGTCTCCCGGGTCAAATTTGCAAATTGGGTTTTTAGGCCAATTCCTAAGAAAATTGGCGTGGGAATTCACTTTTTCAAAGTATTTCATGTCATAGAATCCAATTGTGGGATTTAATTCGGGAAATTTTGAATGTAGACAGCCCAATTTGAAGAAAATTGGTGATTTGGGTCAGTCGGGTTGGCCCAGATCCGACTCGACCCGACCCAATCATCATCGTCTTCTCCACAATCCCACGCGCACACTGGTTTTGAAAAAAGGAGAAGTTTGCTGAGGGCAAGGGATTCGCAGAGATTCGGGGCACAAATCAAACGAAAAATCTCGATTTTGTTGAGGAGATTTCGAGAGAGAGACTTGAGGGTTCCGTTGGTGAGGTTTTAGGGAGAGATTTGTGGAGGGAATATAAGGGGGGTGGTACTTTGCTTTTCAGGGAACGAGGCCGAAGCTTTGAACACGGGTCAAGGAGGATTCGGAGGGAATCAGGCATTGAAACGAAGTTTGGAAGCATCGTGAAGATCAGACGAACACCAAGAACTGCCAAAATCGTCATCTAGAGTCCGAAAAGTGTAAGTGCCAAAAACGAACCCTCGAAGGTTCGTTAATGGCGGATCCTCGTAGGGACCATATTCGTTCGAAATTTTTGGTTCGCCACCTTCCTCCGAGCCTGCTGTGCCTCTTCGTGTGTCCACTTTTTGTTTTCCTTGCATGTTTACGTTGGGTCGACCTCCAACCGTTCTAGCCTGTGTTGAGCCCGTGTGCTCGTTTCATGCAAAATCAAGCCAAGATGGAGACTGGGTAAGTTTTCCCATACTCCAATGATGGTTTCTGAGATTTTCGTGACTTGCCTGGCGCCAGACATGCCTGAGGACAATTCCAGTCGGAGTTAGTTCCAGTCGGCGATGAATCGAAGTAGTCAAGGTGTTGATCGGTTCTGTGTTTAGATTAGTTTGGTCGTAGGTACTCTAGGGAACGGATCACGTTTGAATCGCACGGATTGGGCAAGAATAGAAGTCGAGATGGACTTCCAATGACGCGCCGGCGATGGGACGCCAGCGCCGATCGCCTTCTACGGCAATAGACTCGAGAACTTGGCGTAGCAAAATAAGAATTTGATCCAACGGTTGAGATAGAATTTGGAAGTCAGATCTGAGCCGTTAATTTTGGTATTCGGATTAGATGGTCTAGATTTTGTCGAGAGTAGATCCGACGGTTGGTGATGGTCTAATAATCCGAAGAATGAGCCACGTGGCGAGTTCTGCACCACAAGATAGGCAGAAAATAAACAAAAACAAAATGAAGATCGAAAAAATAAAAATAATAATTTACAGAATAAATAAAAATAGAGTTCTGCGCCCTAAAACTACGTCGTTTCGGTGTTGGGTTAGATTAGTGGGCCTTTAGTTAGGTTTAGGTTAGCGGGTCGGGTCTATTCGACTCGGCCCATAATAATAAAAATAGAATAATAAAAAATGATTAAAATCTAAAACAAACTTAAAAAAATAATAAAAAAAGGGAAATTAGCTAAAATCAATACGGCGTCGTTTAGGATTGATTTAGGTTTGAGCTTGCGGGCCGAGTTCTCAAATTGGTCGGGTCAACCCGACTCTGTCCGAAAAATTAAAAAATGAAAAATAATAAACAAAAAAATAAATAATCGAATAAAAAAATACAAAAATAGAATATAAAATTATAAAAAAAATTCTGAAAATCTTATAATTTTTAGGAAAATTTAAAATTGTTAAAAGAATATACATGAAAATTCTAAAAAATTAGGAAAAATATATAAATAATAATAATAATTCCAAAAAATATAGAGAATATTCTAAAAATAAGGAAAACTCCCAGAAAGTCTTAGAAAATCCTAAAAAAATTATTTAAAAAATTAATTTATAAAATTTATAAAACAAATTAAAAAAAAATCCAAAAAAAATCGAAAGACCCAAAAATAGGAAAGATTCCTAGAAATCACAGAGAAATTAAAAACAATTCCGAAAATGTCTAAAAATAGGGAAAATCCTTAGAAAATTTTTAAGAAGTCTGGAAAAATTCCAAAAAAACAAAGCCAAAGGAAATTCTAAAAAAATTCAAAAATAAAAAAAATAAATAAAAGATAATAAAGAAATTCAGAAAATTTCATGAAAATTTCAAAAAAATTCTAAAGATTAAGGAAAAATTATACTCAACCCATTTTCACATTTCGACCTCCCGGCCCCTTAGGAAATTACCATTTTACCCCTCTAGACAACCTGACCCAAATTTTTCAAAGTCATTCCAAGACTTAGTTGACATTTCCCTTAGGTCTCCGAGACTCCTCTAGGCTCGTTTTAATTCGTCTTAACTTGACTTGATGTGATTCTTTTATGGTGCTATTATTTCCCATGGTTGTGATTGATAGGTCAGTTTTCCCATCTGCATGAACCCATTAGACTGTTAAGGCTCACCTTACCCAAAGAAGACCCCCATGAATCTAGATCTTTGGTTTTTGTAGGATCGAGCGATCTCTCCCAATCGTTTAATAGGGTTTCCAGTCATACCCTCCAATAAATGATTGGTGGCGACTCCAATGGCATGCACACTATCCACATATCAGCTGACCGCACTAAGGTCGACATCGATTTTAAAATTTCCTGACGCGATTTAGTATGGGCCTGGGAGGACCCGCGCCAAGCCCAAATATCCAATGGGCCTAGCAATCCATTAGCTCCTTCGAGATTCCGGAAATCTCGGGAGGGTCGCGACAGTATCACATCACAGTTATTGAAACAAGCTTATATGACTCACAGAAGCATGACTCATTTTGAAAACTCGAAATATTTGAAATATCAAAAATCATCTAAACAATTCAGATTTGAACTTTTGCAGGTTTTGATGCAACTCAGACCTCAGAAAGGCACCAAAGTCCTTGATACATGCACCAAAGTCCTTTATACATACACTAAGTCATTGATACAGCCACCAAGTCCTTGACACAGGCACTAAAGTCTTTTATACAGGCACAAAAGTCCTTGTTATAGGCATTTTCATGGGGTGACCTACTACACGGGTCAAATCTTAATAGGGCGACCTATCATACAGGTTAGATCTTAATCAAATTTTAATCAATAGAGTCCTTTCACTAAGAATCTGCCATGAGGTGACCTATCATACGAGTCAAATCTTAATGAGGTGACCTACCATACGGGTCAAATCTTAATGGGGCGACCTACTATACAGGTCAAATCTTGATCAAATTTTAATCAGAAGAGTCCTTTCACTAGGAATCTGCCATGGAGTGACCTACCATACGGGTCAAATTTTAATCAAATTTTAATCATTAGAATCCCTTCACTAGGAATCTGTCATGGGGTGACCTATCATACGGGTCTAAATTCAATAAGGTGACCTACTATATGGGTCTAAGTTCAACCACCCCAAGGTTTTCCTATAAAGAATCCTTAAGTTTCCATTCTATTTTCAACAGAGCAATCAACGACAGACCCGGGGCAAACAAGTGAGTCTCAGGTAAATCCCTTAACTCTATCGATCTTTGTCTCTGTCTCTGTCTCTCTGTCTCTCTCTGTCTCTCTCTATCTCTCTCTCTCTCTCTCTCTCTCTCTCTCTCTCTCTCTCTCTCTCTCTCTCTCGTACCAAAATGGACAGAAAAAGCTTTGGACTTAAGCTTTCAAAGAAGTGAATAGAGGTGGATGTTACAAATTTTCTTTTTCCCGGTAGAGTCAGCTAGATATTAAGTGTCATTCTATCTTTGAGAGTGATCCCTCACAAGACCCCTCCCAAAAAGGGGCAACTGTTGACACCTGATTTTTAGTCATTTTGTTTTTAGAAAATTTTTAGAAAATCCATAAAAATACATAAAATAAAAAAAAATTGACTTTGGGTACCTTAGCCTAGCATAGGGAGCCAATTTTGAAAAGCAAATTAATTTTTCATATTTTCAATATTTTTCTACATTTTATTTTCAAAAATTCATAAAACAAAATCAAGAAAAAATGAGAAAATTACAAAAATCAACCTTGGGGACCTTAGTCTAGCATAGGGAGCTAATTTTAAACAAAAAATAATTTTCTCTATTTTTTTTCATTTTTAAATATTTTTAAAGTATAAAAAAATACTGTAAAATTAATAAAAAAAATAATACTTGAGACCACAAAAATATGAAAAAATAGTCAATATTTTTCTTCTAATTTCCTCTTCGTTTTGGCTAAAGAAATTTTGAAAACATTTCTAGAGTCGTGTCATTCCCCTCTATTTTTCAAAATTAAAATTCAGTCCAAATATCCACCAAATCGTCCAATTTTGTGAAAAAGGGCCAAAATGTAATTTAGATTTTTGTAAATTAGTCCTTAAAAGTGCTTAAAATGCAATTAAAAAATTTTATAAGGTCTGAATTGAAAATTAGAGTACGTCACCTTGTAGTTTTTGGCCTTTTGAATCTATTGGTCATGTCAATTTTTGCAAAACAGGTCATTAAAGGTTTGGATTTTGCAAAATGGGTACTCGGGTCAAGATTAAAATTTGGGGTTTTCATGAAAATTTTCTGAAATTTGGGGGAGAAAATTCATTATTCAACCAAATACATGTTCTTGAGCTAGATTTTAACATCAATTTTGAATAATTTTGCCGAAATTAGGGCTAATTAGAAGTTTTTTCAGCTCAATCGGGTCAACCCTTTAACCCGAAGAACCAGACCCACGTCTGGTTCTTCTTCCTTTGGGCACATGTTTTTTTATTCAAGGGGAAGTTGATTCTGTCGGGAAGAAAAAATGAATTGGCAAGGGTATAAAATGGGAGATTCCCATTTGGTTAAGGGGGGAGCTTCTAGAACGCACATACAAAGAGAATAGAAAACAAAGGGTGCAAAGAGGAAAAGAGGGAAGAGGGAGAGGGAGACTCCCATTGATGCCATTGTTGAAGCCGGAGTGACAACTGTGAGTGTTCAGGCAGACATGAAGCAGCCTCGAGGAGCTTCGTTTAGTGCCCAGGAAGCCGTCGCCCCAGCTCGGGAGTTTAACATTGTGCATCCATGGCAAATCGGCTATCTACCATATATTCTTTGAATTTTCTTGTGCGTTTTGTCCCTTGAATGTCACTGAACGTCCTTGCATTTCATCTCTATATTGATTTCGCGTGAGCACCCTCATTCGAAGCCTCAAACCTTGGTCCGACCGTCATGGTTTCATCGGCTTAATCCGGCGATCTAGAGCTCGATTCGAGCTCTAGGTAAGTCTTCTGGACTCCTTGTGGTGTTGTATGTCAAAGGAATTGAATAGTTATGCTCGATTTTGGATGATTGAAATTCTATGGTTACTCTCTATTGGAGCTTTGATTACTTTGTTTCAGCCGATAGATCTAGTTAGATTTTAGGTATGTTGAGCTGGAGTTGAATAGGAGTCGTTTGGCATCGGAAGTAGTCCGATCAGAGTTTCTCTCGTCGTTGGATTGCTATCGGTGAACCTCGGCCGTTCACCTAGTCCAAGTTCAGGGATGAAGATGACATCCAATTAGTGGTTTGACTTAGTCAAAATCCGATGTGGCGTTGGCATGGCAAGACATGTCAGATGCCACGTCGGCAGTTGACTAAGTCAAAGTTTGACATGGATGCTATGTCAACCTGTTAGTTATAACAAATAAATCGTGCAACAAATTTTAATCTAATGGTGAGGGTTAGCCATGTGTCAAGATTAGGTAATTTCCGAGAATAGAATTTGTAATTTGAATTTTCTGATCATTTCTAGAAATAAAATAATCGGACGGCCGGGATTAAATCCATCTTTAGCGTTGATCGTTAGATTTAAACTTTTGTTTAGACGGCTAGGATTTGATTTGGGATTTTGATATGCGTCGTAGATGTCTTTAGATTGATCGAATGGCTAGGGTTGAGCCATGTGTCGCGATCGTGGTTTTTCTAGGAATAAAAATTTTAGTTCGAATTATCCGATCATTTTCGAAATTTAGAAATAGTGGACAGTCAGATTTAGGTCATGAGTTGATCTTGTCCATAGTTTTAGTATGCAGAGTGAGCGAACGGATTAGTGCCATGTGTCTTCCTAGTGACCGTAGGATTAGAATAGGCGGGAATAAAAAAAATAGAAATAAAAATAGAATAAAAATTCAAAAATTCAAAATTCAAATCCTGAAACTATGTCGTTTTGAGTCAAGCTTAGGATAGTGGGCCTTGGACCGGGTCTGGGTAGTGGATCGGATCAAGTTGACCCGGTCCGTATAACAAATAAAAAAATAATAATATAAAAATCAGAGAATCAATAAAAAATAATAAAAAATAGAAAACTAATAAAAATCCAAATGGTGTCGTTTTAGGTCTAGGGTTTTAGGATTAGGTTTGGGTCATTGGGCAGGGTCAACCCGACTCGGTTCGGAGAATTTAAATAGAAAATAATAAAAATAGAAAGAAAAAATAATAATAACAATAAATAAATAATAAAAAATTTGTAAAGTAATAATAATAAATCTTTAAAAATAAAAAAAAATGAAAATAAATAAATAAATAAAAATAAAAAATAAAAAATAATGATATAAAAAAAGGAAGTCATAAAAATTCTAGGAAAATTAATAAAAATTCTTGAAAAGGTAAGATTGGTTGGGAAAATTCTAGAAAATCAATAAAAATTTCCAGAAAATATAGAAAATGTTCCAAAAAAATAGAAAACTTCCTAGAAAATCTCAAAAAATTCTCAAAACTTTACAAAAAAATAAAAAAAAATCCTCAAAAATTGTGAAAATTAGGGAATAACCACACTCAACTGGTTTGACCTAATTTCACATTTTTGATCTCCCGAACCTGAAAAATTACCATTTCGCCCTTCTGATCAATATGAGCCAAACTATCCCAAACCACCCCTGAACTTAATCGGTGTATTGTCTAGGCTTTTAGGACTCCCCTTCGTTTGTTTTGACTTGATTTGATGTAATTTCTCCGTGAATTGATTTCTTGATAACACACTCATTTTTTTGATAATATGTGACTGATAGAATAGATATTCCGTTTACATGAACCCATTAGATTTTCTAGGACTTACCTTACCTGACGAACAACTGCATGAACTCTCTCTAGAGTAGAAAATCACTTAATTTAGGAACCGAAAGGGTATCAATAGCAATATTGACGTAACTAAGTCTCTGAACTCAAATCTCTGATTTTTGCAGAATCGAACGATTTCTCCCAATCGCTCGATACGGTTTCTAGTCATACCTTTCAAAAATGACTGATGGCGACTCCAATTGCACGTACACCGATGTACATGTCACCTAACCACACTAAGGTCAACCTCGATTTAAAAATTTCCTGACGCGATTTGGTATGGGCCTAAGAGGGCCCACGCTGGATTTACCAAGTGGAATAGGTAACACGCATCTTTTTATGTTCACCCATTTGAAATAGGTGATATTGTTTTTCACTACGTGTTTACCGAGTGGATTAGGTAGCACGCATTTCTTTATGTTCACCAATGGAAACAGGTGATATTGTTTTTTCATTTTGTATCTACCAAGCGGAATAGGTAACACGTATCTTTCGAATATTCATTCTATAGATTTATCTTTTGTTTTTGCTCAGGCATCACAAATCTATTTCATGTTCGCCGAGTGGATTAGGCGGCATGATTTTCATATTTTGTGTTCACTGAGTGGATTAGGTATCACAAACCCCTTTCGTGTTCATCGAGTGGATTAGATGTCACGATTTCCTTTCATGTTCACCGAGTGGATTAGGTGGAATGGTCCTTTTCGTGATTGCCGAGTGGTATAGGCAACACGTCTCTTTAACCAAATCATATCACGCGCTGTTTCGCATTTGTAGGAAACTACAGGTAACAGACAGGCGACTCAGTACTTTGCGAACCCTACTTCAAGTGGATTAGAAGTTCGATGATCAAGGGAACTGATAGCATTATGAAGTATTCCCTCATTTGGATGCTTTTATATGCGATCCGTATGCAAGGCTTTTTACCGCTCTACGGGAAGTGAGAAGCCTCGACATATGTTCCTTATTGTTTGCATTTTTGCAGATCATGCATCATTTCATTTGCATAGAACATGGGATTAAAACTCTCACAAAAATTTCATTTATCATTTGCATCATCAGAATTTAGGGATCAATTTTGTCTTTGAGCGAAATCTCTGCGAGCCTCCACTCAAAGAGGGGTAGCTGTTGACACCTAAATTTTTTATTTTTCTTAAATCATTTATTATTCATAAAAATGAGAATTAACTTTAATTTTCGCCAAAAAAATAATAATTGTGTTTTCATGCATAGTTTATTAATCTTCTTGTTCATGCATTACATTTTTTTTCCTTGCATTTTTATTTGGACCAACGGTGGATGGACTCAAATGGATGGTTTTGAAATTAATTAAGATAATCTTGTGATGATATAAATTCGACCAAGGCCCATAGTCGAAAATTACATTGTGCTCAAACTAAGTAGAAAAATATTTCAAAATGCTTGCACATGTGAAATAGGCACGGTTGATTCTCTTGGTTCTGGGAAAGAAAAGAAATAAAGTAGAAAGAAGATCGGCAAATTTTTTTTTCCCATCGAACGAACTTAAGGAAGAGAAAGTGGGCAAAATAAAATTCGGTCAACATGGGGGCAATGGAATTGACCAAAGGAAAGAGTTGATGCACGATTCTCTGGCAATATCCACGTGAGTGCATAATAAAGGAATTGTATAAAAAAAAATCTGGTGAAGGAGCAAATCTCCTTAATTGAGTGCAGAATATACTTGGCATATTTAATCTATCATTCTCAAATACAAGAAAGATAATTTGGTTGATTCGGTGGATTTGAGAAATAGAAAAATAAATAAATCAATGGGGATTCTTGCATGATCCATGGGCAATTTCCTGAAAGAAGGTGTAGGGCCAGTCCTATAAATAGGACTCATCACAGTCAACAGAGGGGAGACCAATTCGCTAAAAATATTAGGCAAAAAAAAACAGGGAAGTTCTTCTGGAGAGAAAACGTGAGAAGTGAGAAATCTTGGAGGGTGGTTTTTGTTAGGGGTGTGCATGGTCCGGGTCGGTCCGGTCCTGGCATGGAACCGGGGACCGGATCGTTAGTTCGGTCCCCAAATTTTCAGGACCGTGGACCGGACCGGGACCGGCGGTCCGGTCCCCAAATTTTCAGGACCGCGGACCGGACCGGATCGCTAACACCAATTATTTATAAAAATCTAACTCTTGAAAGACATTTAAAAATATGTGTAGTGCTATAAATGATATTAATAATAGGTGCTGGACGACAAAATATGCATCCACTTCAGGTTCCTCCACTCAATCAAAAAAGTATTTGAAATCTTAACTTTTGTTTTTGAGTTGGATATAAGTGATAACGACCTTAACGCAACCGATATGGTGAATTAGTAGCCAATAGCAACCTAAACTTTAACTAATTCAATAGGTATCTAGTTCTTTTTTTTTATCATTTGTTTGAAGTCAAATATTTCTAATTCTTTTTTTATATATACAATTATATATTGGACGGTCCGGTTCGGGCGGTCCGGTCCCCGGTCCCATACCACGGGACCGAGGAACGGACCGTCCGGTCATCGGTCCCATACCACGGGACCGTGGACCAGACCGCTCCCCTTGGGGACCGGACCAACCTGCCCGGTCCGGTCTGGTCTTGGGCCGGTCCAGTTTGCACACCCCTAGTTTTTGTTCTTAGTTGAGAACGTAAGGGAGAGATAGGCTCAAACTCTTTTTTTTTTTTAGGTTCTCCACCAACATCATGCCTTGCTTCTGCCGTTGTTCCGTCACAAATGGCCTGCCTTATCCGTGATTGGTGACCAAGCAACATCCTATGCTCCCTTCACCAAATCAAGCGGCTTCAACGTGAACTTGTAATGGGTTCCTAATCGTGGTTGAGTTTAGCAACGGGTCCATCGTCGGTTCCATCCATAAATTTGGTTCGTCATCCGCAAATTTCGAGTTGATCCGGTTCGAATCCACATTAAGAAAGATTATCCTTAGTTGAAGGTAACTTTCTTATCCTTGAATAATTAGAATATTGCGTTACCTAATCTGCATGGATTGAATATTTGATTGCATATTCGATTGGTTGAATTTGCATATCTAAAAGAAGTCGTGTTGCAAGATTGTGATATTCAATTTTCTTGATTTGAAGATTGCATGTTAAATTTGGAAATAAAAAAAAATCCTGAATATTTCTTGCAATAAATTTTGATTGCTTAATTTGAAAGATTGCACGTTAAGATCGAACATTGAATGTTTTTTTAATCTTGCAAGAATATATTTAGTTTGAATTGGAAAGATTGTGATTCAATATGAATATTCTTTTAGATCTTTCGTGATAATCTAAAAATCTTTTGAATATACTCAAGGTATGCAAAATATTTTTACAAATGTAATTGATTAGGAAATTTTCCTAATCCGCAACCGTATACATGGAAATAAGTCGATCTATCAAGCTTTAGATAGAATTATTTTCATAGTAGGTATTTCGAATTTTAGGGTCAATCTATCAGGCTTTAGATTGAAAATTAATTTGAAAGAAATAACAGTAATTATCTTTTAATTTTTGCAACTCAAACTTTAAATTTCATCTATAAAAACAAAAAAAATAAAAAAAAATGATAAAAAAAATCCTAAAAAACTTATTCTTTTGGATTTCAAGTGAGAATTCCTCTAAAAATTTGCCAAATTGAAAACGATTTCATGAAATCGGTACCGAAAGGGCGCGTTAATAGAAATATTAGCGTAATTAAGTCTCAAACTTAAAATCTTTGGTTCGTAGAAATAGAATAGTTCTCCCACTATTTTATTTAGGTTTCTAATTGTCGCGACCCTCTAAAAAAATTTTAAATTTTAAAAGGGGTTAACGGATTATTAGGTTAATTAGATTTGACTAACCTAACGCGGACCCTCCCAAGCCCTACCGAATCGCAACTTTGGTTTTTATTTAAATGATTTTAAAATTTGGAGTCGCCACTAATCGTTCTTGGTAGGTCGATTAGAAACCTAAATAAATTAGCGGGAGAACTAATTTATTCCTGCGAACCAGAGATTAGGAGCTCGGGGACTTGGTTACACTAGTTAATTAAAACTAATGCCCTTTCGGTACCCTAATTTCATGGATATCCTAATTCGGCAACTCAGGCTTGGTTTATTCCTAAGGCTATAGTAGGGTATTCTCTTTTATGTTTTCACTTTTTAAATAGGATGCATGGATGGTATATATTTTTATTTGTTATATTTTTTTTAAGTGTTAAAGATTCCCTGAAGCCGAAAGAAGGAGTGTGTTAACGACTTCTGTGCAGTATTACAATCTACTTATCTTTTGGGTCTGATGATTCAAAAATTAAATTATAGGAAGTACATGACAGTGAATAAACACCTCCAATGGGAGGCCTAGCATTGGCTTGGCTCTTCCCTTTGGGATTTAAGGTACAGGTATTTAAGTTGCAAGTATTTAAACTACTGTAAGTAAAAACCTCCAATGGGAGGCTAAGCATTGGCTTGGCTCTTCCCTTTGGGATTTAAGGTACATGTATTTAAGTTGCAGGTATTTAACTACTGTAAGTAAAAACCTCCAATGGGAGGCTAAGCATTGGCTTGGCTCTTCCCTTTGGGATTTAAGGTACATGTATTTAAGTTGCAAGTATTTAACTACTGTAAGTAAAAACCTCCAATGGGAGGCTAAGCATTGGCTTGGCTCTTCCCTTTGGGATTTAAGGTATAGGTATTTAAGTTGCAGGTATTTAACTACTGTAAGTAAAAACCTCCAATGGGAGGCTAAGCATTGGCTTGGCTCTTCCCTTTGGGATTTAAGGTACAGGTATTTAAGTTGCAGGTATTTAACTACTGTAAGTAAAAACCTCCAATGGGAGGCTAAGCATTAGCTTGGCTCTTCCCTTTGGGATTTATGGTGCAGGTATTTAAATTGCGGATGGACTTTGTCCTCTCCATTCTGGGGTATGAATTCTTTAAAATAAAATACAACGAATTGATTCAACAATTTGAAATTTGTGCGCGCTTGAGGACTCCTCCAAGCCGATTTTGTGCTTCCATAGGGTTGACCATTGATATAAAGCTGCGGCTTCCTGACATAAAATAGAGTGAAATGTCAGTATACAAAATATGTGCTAATTTGCACCTAAAACCAGAAGAGTGGAAAGAGTACTTATCTCCCATTTTTTTGGGAGGGATTTCTATAATTGATTTTCGCTCTCTATGTTCCCAATATAGAGAGTTTCTTTTGAATTAAGAGGGACTTTTAGTCACAGATCAGTTGAGAAATCGGTGGACAGCTTAGAAGCTTGTCTGGGCCGATTTTTGCATCTCTACGAGATTTTTGCTGTTGACGTAGAGATATCCTTCTCCTGACATAAAATATAAAAAAAAAAGGAGATGGAGAAAGTGTATACAATTCGTGCTAATTTGCAAGTAAAACCATAAACAAATGAATAAATAAAAACACTTAGCTCGAATTTGCTTGCTCGTTGACGAAGATGAACTCTTGATTTATATTGATCGATGAAGGAATTTGTGATGATAATCCCTAGCTTTGAACTCCCATCATCTTCAAAATTCTCTCTCTTTTGGTATTTTCTTTCTCTCAAATTTTTCTTCAATCTCCCAAAACTCTCTCAAACATCCAAAATTTTCTCTCCAAAAAAATCCTCCCAAACACTTCAAATTTTCTCTCTCAAGAATCCCTTCTCAAGCTCACTTCTTCCTCCTTTTATAACCTACTCATCTATCTCCCATTCTAATTTTTCCACTAACTCTATCTCCCATTCTAATTTCTCCACTAACTCTTCTTCATTTTCATCTTCCATTCTCCATCTCTATCTCACATTCTAATCTCTCCACTAACTCTTCTTCATCTTCATCTTCATCTTCCCTTCTCCATATTTATCTCCCATTCTAATTTCTCCACTAACTCTTCTTAATCTCCATCTTCCCTTCTCTATTCTTATCTTCCATTCTAATTTCTCTACTAACTCTTCTTCATCTCCATCTTCCCTTCTCTATTCTTATCTTATTTTCTCCATCCATTCTTCTCCAACTTCTCTTCTTCATCTCCTCTTCTTCATCTTCCCTTCTCTATTCTAATTTATCCACTAACTCTTCTTTTTATTATTTATAAAATAATCCTTCAAGAGTTAGGTATTTGCACTCTAGTCCTTGAATTTTAAGTATTTACAATTTAGTCCCTGAAAAAATATTTCTTTAAGTCCAAATCTCCTTACAATTTATGACATACCTTCCCTATACTTAGTCAAAATTCACCACATGTCAAATTTAAGCTCATTTCTTGCCAGTGAAAATAATGCAGAATTTAATTAAAGCCCTTTTGCACAATTGAGTCATTCTGAGTATAATTTGGGCCAATATAAAAATTTGAAATATTAGAGAACAATGTCACAACTCCTAAAAGTGAAAAAATGAAAATAAATTGACTCAAATTGAATTTTTTAGACCCGGTTCGAGATTAGGCTCATGAAGGAATACACGACCCCGAATTGGATTTTTTAAATTTGTGATAACCAACATGAAAAGGGATTTAAAATAAAAATATTGACTATTTTTATATATTTTTGTAGCCTCAAATGCTATTATTTATTAAATATTCTCATAATTTCTAAAATATATAAACAATATATATAAATACAAAAAATTATTTTTTTGTTCGAAAATATTTGCCTAAGCTTGGCCAAGGCTCCAAACTTGATTTTTTAATTTTCTCATTTTTCTTAATTTTTTGTTTTTATGAATTTTCAAAAATAAAAATACCGAAAAATATCGAAAATATGAAAAATTATTTTTTGGTCAAAATTGGTTCCCTAGGCTTGGCTAAGGTTCCCAAAGTTGATTTTTCAATTTTATGAATTTTTATGGACTTTCTATTAATTTTCGAAAATAAATAAATAAATAATACGTAAAAATACTAAAAATATGAAAAATCGTTTTTTGGTCAAAATTGGTTCCCTAGGCTTGGCTAAGGTCCCCAAAGTTGATTTTTCAATTTTATGAATTTTTATGAATTTTTTTATTACTTTAGCAATAGAAAAAATGATTAAAAATCAGGTGTCAACAGCTGCCCCTCTTTGAAAGGAAGCTCGGCAGAGGTTCATTTCAAAGACGAGATGACACCTGAATCCTAAACAACTCAACATAATGAAATAAAAAGAGTCGTGACATGAATGTTCCACTGAAAATGAAATGAGAACCTAAGGATTCGTTATATATATATATGTATATATAAAACTTCAGGGTGGTTGAACTTGAACCCGTATGGTGGATCAACCCATGGTATATTCCTAATAAAAGGATTCTACTGATTAAAAATTGAATTAAAATTTGACCCGTATGGTGGGTCGTACCATGGTAGATTCCTAATAAAAGGGTTCGACTGATTTAAATTTTGACCCGTATGGTAGGTCACCCCATGGTAGATTCCTAATGAAATGATTCTACTAATAAAAATTTGATTGAAATTTGACCTGTATGGTAGGTTATCCCATGAAACTGCCTGTAAGAAGGACTTTGCGCTTGTAGAAAGGACTTGGTGCCTCTAAAAAGGACTTTGGTGCTTGTAAAAAGGACTTGGTGCCTCTAAAAAGGACTTTGGTGCCTGTAAAAAGGACTTGGTGCCTGTAAAAAGGACTTTATGCCATGTAAAATGACTTAATTTGCCTGTAAGAAGGACTTGATTTACCTGTAAAAAGGACTTAATTTGCCTGTAAGAGAGACTTACTTTGCCTGTAAGAAGGACTTTGTGCCTGTAAGAAGGACTTGCTTTGCCTGTAAGAAGGACTTGCTTTGCTTGTAAGAAGGACTTTGTTTGCCTGTAAGAAGGACTTTGTGCCTGTAAGAAGGACTTGATTTGCCTGTAAGAAGGACTTACTTTGCTTGTAAGAAGGACTTTGTGCCTATAAGAAGGACTTGGTTTGCCTGTAAGAAGGACTTGATTTGCCTGTAAGGAGGACTTGGTGCCTGTAAGAAGGACTTGGTTTGCCTATAAGAAGGACTTGATTTGCCTATAAGAAGGACTTGGTTTGCCTGTAAGAAGGACTTTATGCCTGTAAGAAGGACTTGATTTGCCTGTAAGAAGGACTTTGTGCCTGTAAGAAGGACTTGATTTGCCTATAAGAAGGACTTGCTTTGCCTGTAAGAAGGACTTTGTTTGCCTGTAAGCAACACTTGATTTGCCTGTAAGAAGGACTTTATGTACCTCAAAGGGTGCCATTCTGAAATCTGGGGAGACCAGGAATCCTGCAGAAGCTCAAACCCAAATTATATTCTCCTGTCGTTTTAGGAATAAACCAAAGAGGCAGAGATCAAAAGGTCTCGAACATTTCTGTCCTTGAGACAAATCATGCTTTATTGAAGAATGTAGATACCTGTATATACCGCAATGGATTCGAGTATCCCAACAACCGTCAGAATTCATTCTCTTGAAAGGTTCTGGTTGAAGATATACTTACCTGAGAATTTGGAAGAAATGCTTGGTGGCTTCTCGACAACCAGGCTTGTTCATTCAATAATTGCCGAATGAATTTCAAGACTTTGGAAGGTAACTCGAACACCGGGAATGTGTTGCCTGTCAGGCGATGTCAGAGGTAACATGTGCAAGCATTTTCATCAATGCGTTCATTGGTTCATGCAAAATTGTTCAGCTAAGTTTGCCATGATTAAAGGCAGTCTGTGTAATAACTCATGATGCAATCGATCAACATATGGATCATGTATTGCATTACCACTTCTGTTTAAGGAGGTTCTTATAGTATGAACACCTCGAATGTAATCTGAATGGAGGATTTCATTCCGAAAGAGCTTTCTCTCACTCTGGAGAAAGGCTGTTTATCTATAGATTAAAATGTTAGACCTGTGTGGAAATGGTTTGCCTTTCCTCAACCTGTTATGCCCCCTTTGCACATTTGATGTCTCCTATGCCGTTTTTGCTCTAAGTGGGAGTTGGTAAATTAAACATGCGGAATAATCATACATAATTCATGAAATGTGTAAACGCAATGCCGATGTGACAAATTTTAGCATCATGTGTGTTTATATAATGTGCAAACATGGGCGGATTTGAATTGCCCCTGGTATGTGGGTGGATCGAACAAATTGGGAAGCCCACTCCTTATGTCGAGGAGCGGTTTGTCTCAAGTTTTGCCCCTGCACGATGAGGCATATGGGTGAGGGAGCATTTTGGTTTGTTTAGTGACAGCGACCGCCATGGTTTAGCGGTTAAATGCCCCTGCAAAAAGCAAAGAAATTATTCTTGAAATCAAACGAGATAAGGAAGACATATTTGCTTTTTCGCTTCGAAGTTTGCGATCAACTTGCCCCATTTTTCACCAGAATAGATCTTGTCAGATGATCATAATTTTCTTTTGGATTTGTCTCCTTCAACATGTTAAATGTTAGTATAAATATTTCCTGTAAAAATGAAAAGGAGACATGTCAGCCAGTATTAAAAAGGATAAATTGGAAACGATACTGATTTACCTTTCGTCTTGAATGCCTTGCACGAGTCTCTTACCAATTTTGCTGGATTGAATTTTCCTCGACTTTTGTTAGGCACCTCACCATTATGGCAAGACTATAGTAAAATGCTGAATTTGATATTACTCGTTGAGTATTCATGTTTTTTGGTAAGGTCGTCAAGTATTCCTGTTTGTAAAAATAAAAAAAATGCACAAAAAGTTGTTTCATTTATTTATAATACATATAACATTCCCCACCCTCGGGGATCGAACTCGAGATATTTCGGACCTACTGTCATCCCCCATACCATTCGGTCCATTGGACCATAGGTGTCCATGGGGCTATCCTTTCAAAGGTTAATCTTTGGGGATAAAGCAGCCTTGTTGTATCACCTTGGGCCATGTTACGGTATTTCTCGAGGTAATTTGCAATCCCCATTTCTGAGATTGTTCGTGTCTTTCGCTTGTACTTTCCTTTGTCCGAAGCTGTCCATCCCGTGGTAATGCCCATGAGTCGATTTGCCCCCAAATTTTGTTCAACTTGTATTCGTATATGATTGCGTTCTCGGGTTGATTTGCAATTTCCTGAGAATAGAAGGGGCTTAGTTTTAAAACTTAGAGCAACTGAGGGTAAATTGAAACGATACGGAGTTACCCTTCCTTAACTCCTTCTTTTCCATTTTACTTCTATTGTTTGTTTGGGTTTGTAACCAATGGAAACGTAAGAGCGGTTTATGCAGATTTTTACTCGCCATCAATTCGTCGCGAGGTTGGTGAGGTGGCGGATTCGAGCATTTAATAGGGGGAAGTCGGATTATTACTCCTTGCTTTTACACATTCACAAAAGCAGAAAAACATATCACGCAAGGAAATAAAACACATTCACTCATTCAGGATCAGTTCTGCTTCCTCTACAGGCTCTCCCATGATTAGCCGGCTTCATCCCAAATTAGGTATGCATCGGCCATATTGAAGGTCTGGTGATCACTGGCTGAACAAGTGCATCACAGTCCCGATGCTTTACCGATATCAAACTGATTGATTATGGCGAAAAGATCATCGTCAATGTCCGTTTGGTAGTGATCTGTCCCTTCTTCCTCGGGAGGTATTGATACTGATCCAGTATCATTGGTCCTTTTGTACCCTGCTCCAACAGAACTCGATCCTGTTATAAACTGGTCTAAATCACCTCTTAAACGTGCATTTTCGATCCTCAGATCATACATTTCATCGAGGGTGAGGAGGAGGCTATTGCAGTTGGGGCAGGTGGCGGAGTCAAAAGTCTCTTTATACATCTTGTTTTCCGCTCGGAGGTTTTCATTGTCAACTCTTAGAAACTCGGCTTCGTTGTGCTCATGACGAGTCTTCATTCGGGTTCGTCTATTTTGAAACCAGAACTTGATTTGCGAAGGTTCAAGTCCTAGCTCTTGACTCAGTTCCATTTTTTGTTTGCCGTCTGGCATAGGGCACGTTCTGAAGAAAGCTTCAAGCTTTCGTACTTGCTCCTCAGTATGGCGACGGTAACGCTTCTTTTGACCTTTACCGTTGTTGTCATTGTCCTTACCGGGCTCTTGGACGTCGTCGGTGGAAGGGCCGGGCTCCATAGGCTCGATCCCAAATATGGCTTCGAACTCTTCCTCTCTCATATTCAGCAAGTAACGATAACTTTCAAGTGTGTTGGTTGAGACATCTTCGATTTGGTTAACGATTTCTCAAAGTTTGATATCTCTTCTTGTATTTTCACTCTCTGGATTTTTCTGGGAGACTGCGTATGCTTTAAGAGTCTCTCTTTCGAGCACGAATGAGAATTATCAATAAGATGCCTCCTTTAAAATTAGACGTGGGTTTAGCAACTGTATTGCCTCTCTCGAGTGTTCTGGCTTTCTCGATTTTCTTTTCATCGTATCTCTCGCCCAGATCGTCTCCTTCCATCTTTCCGTGGAAGGGGGCCCCTTGTTACTGTCTCCACCGTCAATTTGCTGGCGAGTTCTTCAATAAAGACGAGTCGTATCTCTTTTCTGCCAAAAATGTCTTTGTCTCCCACTCAGCTTATTTTTTATCCTTTCTTTTTCAAAGTAGTGGCGTCCCGTCCAACTTTTCCGTAGAGACGTCGGATTTGCTTGGCTCGAGATTGGAGACGAGTAGCGGAGGTGATACTGATAGGGAATGGTAGACAGGAAAATCTGGCCAATAGAGACTTCCCCTGCAAAAATGAAAGAGAATGCGGCAGCATATGCTTCCATTGAATTTGAATTGAGGAAGTTCCTTCATTTGGATTGGATTGAATTGTATGTCCCGAGTTGCCCTTCACTTTGAGCTTGCCACATATGTGCTTTGCTTAGTTGGGCCTTGTTTTCTTTCGGGTTGCCTTGGACCATCGTCATTTTCCATGCCATCGGGTCCGTGGACCGGATGGCTCCTTTAATTTGAAGGTTACCTTGAAGGCGAATGAGTCCTATCGCATTCCATTGGGTCATTTCATTTTGCGACACTCTTGAGGCACTTTGCAATCCCCTGGGTGAGAATGGAACAAATCCAATTTAGCATTTTGCAACGATTGAGGGTAAATTGGAACGACACACAGTTACCCGTCTTCGAGCTCGCCTGGGCTTTTCACTTGAAATTCCCCTACGTGAGGCCATTCAACATTTCTCATTATGTCAGTAAGCGACGTTGCCACAAATTGATCCGCCCTAAATCTAGCATAAAAAAGGGATTCACGCATTCGACGAGATAAAAAAAAACAAATTACCCCATTGCCCCTGAATTAAATCTAGTCACCTAGAAAGCTGGAAATATCATACGCAGGGGAATTAAGCATGAAATGAAAGGTGCACTTATTCAAGGTCAGTTCTGCCTCTCCTGTGGCTCTTCGTTAATCAGCTAGTCTCGTGTTGGTTCGGGTGTGGATGACCGATGTTGAGAGTCCTTACTCACTAGCTCCTGACCGCGGCTTGGGACGTCTATCAACCCTAAACTGGTTGACCAGGGCAGTAAGCTCATCATCTGGGTAATCTCTTGAACCTTCCAGCAACTGATACTCGAATTGGGCATTGTTATTGGCAAATGCTGGCGGTAGACTTCTTATTCTGTCATCGCCATGAGCAATTTGACTTCTCGTGCTGGAGCCTTCATCATTACTCGAGAAAGTGTGGGGATCACCAACTGTCCTGCTGCTAAAAACTCCTTCCATTTGAGGATTAGAGAAGTGGAAGTGCTCAGGATAACTTCTTGTCTGATTCTCTGGCTGCGCAGGCGCGCTGATCATGGGATGAATTATAGCCACGGGTTGGTGCTCAAACCAAGGAGTCTGAATACACTACCCCTGCGGTCTATACTCTTGAAGAGCATTAGGGTGATTCTGGGGGATACTTTGATTAACGCCTGGAGGATTGATGGCACGGCTACTGGCTTGGTTGATGATGGGAAGTAGCTCGCCCCATGCTAACCTGCGGAACTTATGGTGGCGAGGAGACTCGACGTTCAGGCTTGGATCAGTCCCGCCTTGGTTTTCTTAATTCTGAGCTGCATTGTGTTCTCTCACCCTTTTTCTGTACTTCTGAAGATGACTCGAAACATTTGCTTTAGTGAGTCCCTCTACCTTCATAATTTCCAGTATATGTTGCGGCCGTGCCGAATCGATTCCTAGCTGCTGAACTGCATTAACAAACATACGATGCAGCTCGGGAGACCAACTCATCTTCTTTCTCCAGTTGCTTGGAACAAAATTGAAGGCTTGATGCTTGTTCTCATGGTCGTGCAATTGCTTCCTTACCACGTGCTGCCATATGTTTTGAAGCATCTGAACCCTAACTGGTTTTGTTACGACGTCTTGGGCCCCATTTAAGACAGCCTTCATCATGGCTTGCTGATCATCGCTTGCCGATATTACGAGGACTGGCATGTTTAATTTAGAATTGATGACTTCCATAAGAGTGAAAACATCCATGTCAATCCCTACCATGGCGGTGAGGACGATATCAAACGGGTCACTACTCCTCCTTAATATCTCTAAGGCCTATGTCGCCTTTGCTTGAGCTACAACCTTATACCGGCATTTTCTTAATACGGTAACAAGGATTGACAGAGAGATTGGATTACCGTCAATGGCCATGACTAGTAGACCCTCATGGTAAGGAACTTCATCAGCTTCGACCAGGGTTGAACATGCGCCCGTTCCCCTAATGCTCGACATATTTCTGGATCTAGGACTGCCGATTCGAGACCGCCTCAGGATGTCTTCTCGGACTTGAGGGATCACGGGATCGTTGATAGCTTCTCGTAACAGGTTTTCAAAGCCGATGCTTTGATGGTGAAGGTTTTGAATTCCTCTCCCACGAGAACTCCTTCCTCTCTATCCTTCTCCTACGAGTTCTTGCAGATAAACTCTCACTCTCACTATCAAATGAGGACAAGTTCTCTCTCTGGCAATAGCAACGACTTCCCTCTTCACGGGCAGCGCTATTAGATTTTTCGAGGGAGAAAATCTGACATTCAGCTTTTGATCAAAGGAGAAATCCTTGTTTCTCGCTCGGTTTGTCTTCTTCTTTCTTTTCGTGATAGGGGGCCCCTGTCAAGATCTCCACCGTCGACTAGCGGGTCCTCCAATAAAGACGAGTCGTATCTCCTTTTCTGCCGAAAATTTCTTTGTCCCCCACTCAGCTCGTCTTTTCATTCTTTCTTTTTTCAAAGCGGTGGAGTCCCGTCCAGCTTTTCCGTAAAGACGATGGATTTGTTCGGCTCGAGGTTGCCACTTGGCTGGAATTTGAGCCACCGGGGGTGTTGCCGACAGAGAATGGTAGATAGGAAAACCTATAAGGACTGCCCCTGTGAGATCAGTATTTAAATTGAAGCAGCTTACCATCTTTGCATTCTGCTCATCTGCCTCACCTCTCTCCCCCTTTCTTTCATATTCTGCTTTCGAAAATGGCCAATTCTCCTAACCACACCTTATCCACGGAAGTCCTGGCTGGGTGGGAGAGACTCTACAATCTTCTTGGTAGAGGTTACGCTCATGTAGCCAAAAACTCTACCGTTGAGGCTGAAATCCTCGGTTTGTTTAGGACCGTGGACGCTGCTTCTGTTGAGGGTACCCAACTGGGAAAGGAGTATCGGAACTTCTCGACCCTCTTCATCAATTTTCTAGCTGCCTATAACCGCGCTTATGAGACGGTCCTTGTGACCGCCGTCGTGAAAGCCCGTTACCGAGACCGGCACGAGCGTCTGGCAACAGTTACGTTTGTGGCTGATAATCACAAAAAGGCCCTCAAGTTTGCCAACGATCGGCTTTCGTGGCTGGTTCGTGAGAGGGGAAAGTTGGTGGACCGTCTGGCCTTGGTCCGAACTTACGCCGAACAGGAGCCAGGCAATATTGTGATGAGGTGCAAATGCGGTTGGCTGCAGGAGAGACTTGATGAAATTACGGCAGACATTGCTTTCGAGAGGGCAGCGATTCCGGACCTGGAGTTTGCCGTTGAGCATTACGAGGCCACTATGGCCCAGGTTAAAGAGAAGTGCGATCGCCTCTTCTTTAGGCTCGCGGAGCTTGATCCCGAGAGCGCCCGGTGCTTCCAGAGCATCAACTGTTTGGAGAGTCAGTTGAACTCTTTCGTAATGGTCATCAGGGCCCAGTTTGGCTTTACCTTTCCTCCCCAGTGAATTGTTGTAATACTCTTTGATGAATGGAATGAAAGAAAAGCTTCACGTGTTTTTTTATTTTTCTGCTATCGTTTCTTCCGCATAGCATGACAGAACGATTTGAGGTACCGAAGATGTCGAGGCTTAATGTTCTTCTTGATGTTCTTGTTTAATTGCTCCAGACGATGATATCGAGAACATTGATGAAGGGTTCGGCGGTGGCCCCCACTATCCATCTTGAGATCACGAACAATAACGCTATGACAACTCGATCAGTGCGCTGGTAATAAATCCAGCCACCTGTTGCATGCCCACTTTTATCCATATTTTGTTTCTTTCGGCGTCCACTTGCTCGTGTCGGTCGCCTGTAGCGTCGGGAGAAATTCCTGTGGGCCACGTTCATTAATAGAACCTCTGTCCTCTAGAAACCCTCCGCGTGTTTCGGATCCGAGGAAATTTTAAGACCGGTCTCTAGTTGATTTAATTTGGTTAAGGTATTGTTTCGTGGGTCCTGATTATATAATCCTTATTGTCTTTCAAAAGACGTGGGATCCTCTGCAATACATTAAATATGCCCCAGTGTTTAATCGGTGTAAATCCACTGTCATATCAGAATATACGGCCCGTACGTGTTCATTAACTGACACATGTCTGAGTCCGAAAGGATCGACCTCCTCACTTGCCCCCAGGATTAAGAAATCAGCAATTTCCTGTCTTTTCGTACTTCTAAAAATAATTCGTGGTGTGCGTTATTGAACCAAACTTTACCCCCGCCTGGGATACCTGGGATTTCCTACAAAAGTAAAGGATATAATTAGTACATGACGCAAGAAAGGTCGGCCCATGATTCCTACATTAATCTAATTTTATTCTTCCATTTTGTTGAGAAATCAAATGAAATTTTCTTAGGAGGTCACATGTGGATTTTTCAAAAACTAATTTTCTTGAGATTTTCATAACTTGGAAAGTGTGATAAAATCTCTTGATCAAATTTTCTGAAGGAATTTTCTATCAAAATAAATTTTCAGAGGTATATTTATTAGGAAAATTTTATTTTTATTAGAGCAGGAAAGACATAACAAAAATCCTTTATTAGTCAATAAAATTCCCCCGAGACATTAGTCTAATTTTATTTAGATACAATTTTCTTAGAAAAACATGAGCGAATTTCTCAAAAAGAATTTTTGTTGCAAGTTTTTATAATTTGAAAGAATATGATAAAATCACTTGATGTTTACCAAAGTTTTTTTTGTGAAGGAATTTTTCTTTTTATCGAAATAAATTTTCAGAGAAAAATTTGTCAGGAAAATTTCATTTTTATTGAAGCAAGAAAAACATGACAAAAATCTCCTATTGGTCAATTAGTCTAATTTTATTTAGTGAAAATTTTCTTAGAAAAACATGAGCGAATTTCTCGAGAAGAATTTTATTGCAAGTTTTTTATAGTTTGAAAAACGTGATAAAATCACTTGATGTCTACTAGAGTTTTTTTTTAAGGAATTTTTCTTTGTATTGAAGCAAATTTTCAGAGGAAAATTTTTTCAGGAAAATTTCATTTTTATTGAAGCAATAAAAATATGACAAAAATCCCTTATTGGTTAATAAAATTCCCATGAATGGATTTTTTTCACATCATTTTTTCAAAAAAAAATTAAAAGAAATGAGGAAAAAATTTAGTTTTTATTTTTTATTTTTTAAAAGAATGGTCGTAATATCAAGCTCAAAAACTGACTAACACCTAGCATGGACCGACCGAAAATAAATACAAGATAAAATTAGAGAACTTACTTTTACCTTGGAGAAATGCCAATCACATAGCCATGCGCATGACTCAAGTGAGGAGTGGACTCTAGAAAATAAAAGAAGGAGAGACAAGGTATGGACCTAAAAGGCCCCCACTATCTGAATTGACAAACTTACCCTCCGCGCAATCAAATCACAATGGGAAGAATTGTCAATTCAGATAATGAGCGGGATAAAATATGGTCAACCCCAGCGCAATCGACGCAAGAGCTTTGCATATTCGATCCCTATCTATGGTTTTCTAGGAAGAATTTCGCGACTTGGGTTTAGACGCTTGTGTGTGCATGTGTCGTGATCCTCAGAGTATGCAAGACATGCACAACAATTGATATCAAAATAGCGATTCTAAAAATGTGCGAAATTAAACAAATAAACCCAATACCGAGCCTGCAAAACAAAGAGGTTAGCCAAACACTCCGCCCCTTATAACTCCCATCATGCAAAAACATATAACACCTATAGAATGAGTCCCAAGCAAGATCGCCAGAAGCAAGATATCCATGAAATTTTCATTGGCCTAAGTCCATTAAGACTTTTAAAATTTCGAAAAAATTTAAGTATTCCAATTGGTATCTTTTTTTCGAAAATTTAAAAATCCCGTCCCCAGCGGAGTCGCCAAGCTGTCGCGACCCTCTAAAAAAATTTTAAATTTTAAAGGGGGTTAACGGATTATTAGGTTAATTAGATTTGACTAACCTAACGCGGACCCTCCCAAGCCCTACCGAATCGCAACTTTGGTTTTTATTTAAATGATTTTAAAATTTGGAGTCGCCACTAATCGTTCTTGGTAGGTCGATTAGAAACCTAAATAAATTAGCGGGAGAACTAATTTATTCCTGCGAACCAGAGATTAGGAGCTCGGGGACTTGGTTACACTATTTAATTAAAACTAATGCCCTTTCGGTACCTTAATTTCATGGATATCCTAATTCGGCAACTCAGGCTTGGTTTATTCCTAAGGCTATAGTAGGGTATTCTCTTTTGTGTTTTCACTTTTTAAATAGGATGCATGGATGGTATATATTTTTATTTGTTATATTTTTTTTAAGTGTTAAAGATTCCCTGAAGCCGAAAGAAGGAGTGTGTTAACGACTTCTGTGCAGTATTACAATCTACTTATCTTTTGGGTCTGATGATTCAAAAATTAAATTATAGGAAGTACATGACAGTGAATAAACACCTCCAATGGGAGGCCTAGCATTGGCTTGGCTCTTCCCTTTGGGATTTAAGGTACAGGTATTTAAGTTGCAAGTATTTAAACTACTGTAAGTAAAAACCTCCAATGGGAGGCTAAGCATTGGCTTGGCTCTTCCCTTTGGGATTTAAGGTACATGTATTTAAGTTGCAGGTATTTAACTACTGTAAGTAAAAACCTCCAATGGGAGGCTAAGCATTGGCTTGGCTCTTCCCTTTGGGATTTAAGGTACATGTATTTAAGTTGCAAGTATTTAACTACTGTAAGTAAAAACCTCCAATGGGAGGCTAAGCATTGGCTTGGCTCTTCCCTTTGGGATTTAAGGTATAGGTATTTAAGTTGCAGGTATTTAACTACTGTAAGTAAAAACCTCCAATGGGAGGCTAAGCATTGGCTTGGCTCTTCCCTTTGGGATTTAAGGTACAGGTATTTAAGTTGCAGGTATTTAACTACTGTAAGTAAAAACCTCCAATGGGAGGCTAAGCATTAGCTTGGCTCTTCCCTTTGGGATTTATGGTGCAGGTATTTAAATTGCGGATGGACTTTGTCCTCTCCATTCTGGGGTATGAATTCTTTAAAATAAAATACAACGAATTGATTCAACAATTTGAAATTTGTGCGCGCTTGAGGACTCCTCCAAGCCGATTTTGTGCTTCCATAGGGTTGACCATTGATATAAAGCTGCGGCTTCCTGACATAAAATAGAGTGAAATGTCAGTATACAAAATATGTGCTAATTTGCACCTAAAACCAGAAGAGTGGAAAGAGTACTTATCTCCCATTTTTTTGGGAGGGATTTCTATAATTGATTTTCGCTCTCTATGTTCCCAATATAGAGAGTTTCTTTTGAATTAAGAGGGACTTTTAGTCACAGATCAGTTGAGAAATCGGTGGACAGCTTAGAAGCTTGTCTGGGCCGATTTTTGCATCTCTACGAGATTTTTGCTGTTGACGTAGAGATATCCTTCTCCTGACATAAAATATAAAAAAAAAAAGGAGATGGAGAAAGTGTATACAATTCGTGCTAATTTGCAAGTAAAACCATAAACAAATGAATAAATAAAAACACTTAGCTCGAATTTGCTTGCTCGTTGACGAAGATGAACTCTTGATTTATATTGATCGATGAAGGAATTTGTGATGATAATCCCTAGCTTTGAACTCCCATCATCTTCAAAATTCTCTCTCTTTTGGTATTTTCTTTCTCTCAAATTTTTCTTCAATCTCCCAAAACTCTCTCAAACATCCAAAATTTTCTCTCCAAAAAAATCCTCCCAAACACTTCAAATTTTCTCTCTCAAGAATCCCTTCTCAAGCTCACTTCTTCCTCCTTTTATAACCTACTCATCTATCTCCCATTCTAATTTTTCCACTAACTCTATCTCCCATTCTAATTTCTCCACTAACTCTTCTTCATTTTCATCTTCCATTCTCCATCTCTATCTCACATTCTAATCTCTCCACTAACTCTTCTTCATCTTCATCTTCATCTTCCCTTCTCCATATTTATCTCCCATTCTAATTTCTCCACTAACTCTTCTTAATCTCCATCTTCCCTTCTCTATTCTTATCTTCCATTCTAATTTCTCTACTAACTCTTCTTCATCTCCATCTTCCCTTCTCTATTCTTATCTTATTTTCTCCATCCATTCTTCTCCAACTTCTCTTCTTCATCTCCTCTTCTTCATCTTCCCTTCTCTATTCTAATTTATCCACTAACTCTTCTTTTTATTATTTATAAAATAATCCTTCAAGAGTTAGGTATTTGCACTCTAGTCCTTGAATTTTAAGTATTTACAATTTAGTCCCTGAAAAAATATTTCTTTAAGTCCAAATCTCCTTACAATTTATGACATACCTTCCCTATACTTAGTCAAAATTCACCACATGTCAAATTTAAGCTCATTTCTTGCCAGTGAAAATAATGCAGAATTTAATTAAAGCCCTTTTGCACAATTGAGTCATTCTGAGTATAATTTGGGCCAATATAAAAATTTGAAATATTAGAGAACAATGTCACAACTCCTAAAAGTGAAAAAATGAAAATAAATTGACTCAAATTGAATTTTTTAGACCCGGTTCGAGATTAGGCTCATGAAGGAATACACGACCCCGAATTGGATTTTTTAAATTTGTGATAACCAACATGAAAAGGGATTTAAAATAAAAATATTGACTATTTTTATATATTTTTGTAGCCTCAAATGCTATTATTTATTAAATATTCTCATAATTTCTAAAATATATAAACAATATATATAAATACAAAAAATTATTTTTTTGTTCGAAAATATTTGCCTAAGCTTGGCCAAGGCTCCAAACTTGATTTTTTAATTTTCTCATTTTTCTTAATTTTTTGTTTTTATGAATTTTCAAAAATAAAAATACCGAAAAATATCGAAAATATGAAAAATTATTTTTTGGTCAAAATTGGTTCCCTAGGCTTGGCTAAGGTTCCCAAAGTTGATTTTTCAATTTTATGAATTTTTATGGACTTTCTATTAATTTTCGAAAATAAATAAATAAATAATACGTAAAAATACTAAAAATATGAAAAATCGTTTTTTGGTCAAAATTGGTTCCCTAGGCTTGGCTAAGGTCCCCAAAGTTGATTTTTCAATTTTATGAATTTTTATGAATTTTTTTATTACTTTAGCAATAGAAAAAATGATTAAAAATCAGGTGTCAACACTAATCGACCTACCATAAGTGATTAGTGGCGACTCCTATAAAAAAATCTTTTGCATTTAAATATTGAATCTAAGTTGGTAGAGCTTGGGAGAGTTCGAACTAGGTTAGTTAATTCACTTAATTAACTTGGTAATCCATTAACCTATGAATTGAAAAAACCTAAATTTTTAGGTCGCGACAGTGTACTCGGGAGATATGTATCCATTGTTTGTTTTCACATAAAGAAAGATAGTAAGTAGTGCAAAATTGATAAAGAGGTCATTGAGCAAATTAAAAAGATACAGTAGCGACATACAATGCTCTTGCAAGTCTGTTGGTGCCTGCCTTGCTTTGGTTGTCCCCAAAAATCCTCGCCAGCCCAAAGTCAAATATCTTCGGGTTCATGTCATCATCCAGCAAGATGTGGCTTGCCTTGAGGTCCTTGTGGATTATTTTGACACAAGAATCCTCATGTAAGTACTGAAGCCCTCAAGCAACTCCATAAATGAACTTCAAGCATGTCTCCCAATCAAGTTGCGCACTGTTGCTAGAATCTATCAAATCATGAAATTAAACCCAAGCTGAATGTCTAATTCTTTCTAAATGAAAAGGGAGAAGCTTATGGTTGATGGGGCTAACCAAAGAGAATCACGTCTAGGCTCTTGCTAGGGTTGTACTCAAATATGAGAACCCTCTCATTTTGACTTTTTGGTCGAATCTCGTTGATAATGTAATTACCTTCCGACAATGTTTTCTATCCTTTTGTCAATCATTTTCCCTTTCTATTCTTATTCTTTCTTAATGTATTTTTGCTTCCTCCAAGAGCTACAATGACACTTTCACAAGCTGATATTTATCTCTCTTGTATGCATACATGTGAGTCGCGCCCGCGCCCGGCTAACTCGACTCTGCCCATATGTACTTCCTCCATCTTCCGTTGGGCTGGATGGCGGCGGCAACATCATTGCTGATCAGCATCTGTAGGGACCTAATGATACATGTTCTCCAACATGCCCTCACTCGTACGTTCCTTTGCCTTTTGAGCGATTTTGGCGGCATTGCTGATCCCTCTTCTATTTCTACATTTGTAACAAATGAGGAACAATGCCACGTAGTACTCTTCTTTCTTTGGGGGTCGATTTTGATTTAAGTTGTTTGCGTATGGAAGTCCACGAGGGGCATTTATGTACACTCTATAATTCATGCCAGTCTAAATGCCATCGGATATGTTGTACTAGATAAATTATGCTTTGATGACTTGAGACGAAAATACCATTGGTCAAGGCACATAAAATTGCATGGAAAATGCAAGTGCAATTTTTCACTCGTTTTTTTTTTAATGTTTGGAATTATTTCACCGAGATGAAAATAAAAATAAAAATAATTTTATCTATAATCCACTTGATTTGATTAACTATGAAAAAAAAAAGATAAGTGACAAGTCTATAAGCTATAATAAATTAGTAAGCTTTAAAGGTGGATAAAAATTATGGTCTGAAGTTTTAATTTAGGTATCATCAAGATTGAACGGAAATTTTATCTTAAGAATACAACACTGAATAAGAAAAGTACATACTCTAAAACGGAAATATAATTGAGCTTGTGAAAAAACTAACAATATCCAAACTCTTTTTTCTCTTCGTGCTTGAATTTACAAACAAGAGTAGTTGAATCTCATTTGTAGTTTTTGCTTTGATCCCATTTGCATTGTTTTGTATTGCGATTTTCTTTACTGCAGTGTTCCTTTAAATTCGCATGTTTGGCTTAGTTTATGATGAATTGAAATGTTTGCAATGTTTATGCTTGTCCTTACCGCTTTTTTTTAAATATATATATATTTTTATTGAAGTCAATATGTTATTATAAAGTATAAAAAAGGGGCCCAAAATAGTAAAAATTTCCAAAAATAGATGAGCATGCAATTTTCCTTAGATTTCATTATTATTATTGTTATTAAAAAAATTGTCAAAAAAAAACGAAGGGGAAAAGGGGAGCCTTCGGACCGGCCCGCAATGTGAACCCACGGACGCGTCTGTCCGCAGCCTAGCAGGGCCAATCTCCTTCGGTCCGGGCTCATTCCCTTTCCTTTTCTTTAGCTCAGCTTGGGCCATCTCCTTTCTTTTCTCAGCCCAAAATCTTCCTCTTTTCCCTTCTTCGGCCCAGCATGCCCTTCTCTTCCTTCAGTGCGAAGGAGGACAAAAGAAAAAGGTGAGTCGGTAGATTGAGATAAGAAAGATGACATGAGCAGATATTCGGCGAAGGAGCAGTTTGCGCTAGAGAAGGAATTAGCAGGAGATTAAGAAGATGGGCTGGGCTTAAGTTCTTTCTTACCAATTGCTCTTCAAGGGATCTGGGCTTAAATGATCCCTGTTCTTGGGCTTTTTTTGGTCATGTTGAGATGGGTTTGTTGTATTCACTTTCAACAAGGTGGGCTTAGTGAGTTGTCTTTTCGAAATAGGCTTGTCACAAATAAGCCCAGTTGTGTACGAGACCGGTCTTGTGGGACCAGCAGCAGCCCATTTTATTAATAATAAATAGAGAATAATGAAAATTCCGAAATGTCGAAGTTTGGAAAATGGGTCGGAAAGTACCTTCGCATGCCGCGAAGCTAAGGAGTCCCTTCGGTGTGCTAACACTTCTTTTTTTTTTTTTCCCCCTTTTCAGTCCAGATCCAAAGAGGACCAGATCCAAAGGGCACCGCTGGACTGAATTCAGCGAGCACCATCATGCGCCACCGAGTCTCCCTTGCCGATCCACGAGCTGATCGTGATCCACCCTCGGTTCGAATTTGAGAGTTTATTCGTGAATTAGGTAACGATCCTTATCTAGAATATCCTGAATATTTTATTACTTAATTTGAAAGATTTGTATATCGTTAGTTATCTTGTGGATATCTTTGCCTATCTTGGATGGTTTCATATCAATTGCAAAGATGTGAATATTCGACTGGAAAATTAGAATCTTTGCGCGTATCTTTCAAAATTAGACCCTAATCCGAATTAGGAAATTTTTTTTCCTAATAGGCAACGTATTTCCTAAATCAAACATATTCTATCCGTGATCACTTGGATACAATACTCCGGTTTAGCAAAAATCGGTAATTTACCCAATTCGATCTATAGCCATTTAGATCCGATTCGCTCTCTTCATAAGCCATTCTTGGATTTAGGGATATCCTTTCTTTTCGGAAAAAAATGGAGAAATAGATATTCATGACTTGCTCTTGTTATCATGCTTGATTTTGAATTTCATATTAAAAGTCCCCAAAATATTTAGTAAGATATGATTTCTTAGAAATCCTGCTAATTAAAACTTTACGTAGATAGGTTTCTTAGAAACCTTATCTTATTGGAGAAATTGGAACAAAATCAAGATAAGGAATCATCCACGCACATCTTTGAGATTGCCAAAAATCCTTGTAAAAAAAAATCTGCTCATATCATCTTGCATCGGTCTCATGCTTATCTCATACTAAATATTCGTATGTCTCGCATGTCCCATGTTTATTTTGTTCATATTGCATGTTTTTGCATGTTATATTTTTCGAATATCACATAACTACCTCCCCCATTTTTTTAAAAAAATTGAGCATTGCCATGTAGTTGCGTCACGTGTCACTCGCATGTCGCATGTCGCATGTCACACTTTGCCATGTCATTATTTGCATGTTTTTGTCTTACTATGTCATTCAGGGTCGTTCATCTTAGTTAGTTGAATCAATTCACATGTTTGAATCATTTAACCTAAATTTGCATGTCATTTAGGTTAGGTGAAATTTTCACATTTTTATAGCATTTGCATGTTAGTCAGTAGCATAAATGTCGTTTATGTTTATGTAATTTCATATAGTGTGTTGCATTAATATCACGTTGTCTCACATGCTTTTAATTGATTAATTAACTTTGCATATAGGATGATGTTGCATAATTTTTTTTTTGCATGTCTTGCATCAATTATTCGCATATGTATATTCATCATGTCCTTAGCATAATATTCATGTTATTCATCATCATCATATTCGTGCATTGTATGTATTAAAAAAAGAAAACCAAAAAATAATCATTCCATTTGAGCCTTAAAATAAATCAATTTGAGTTGCCAAACTTAGGATTTTCATGGAATTAAAGGAATCGAAAGGGCATTAGTTTTAATTAACTAGTGTGACCAAGTTTCCAAACTTAAAATATTAGGTTCGTAGAAGTTAGTTAGTTATCCAGCTAATTTATTTAGGTATATAATCTACATATCGTAAATGATTAGTAGTAGCTCTGATTGAATAAATTTGCATGAAATGAACCTAAGTTGTGAATCAATAGGACTTGGGAGAGTTTGAATTAGGTTAGTTAATTTAATTAACCTGATAATCCTTAGCCTAATTTTAGATCGCGACAATCATCTGATTTGATTGAATGCATGCTTACTTGATTGCATGAGTGAATGAATAAAATTGATATCCCAATGTGATGGCGATACGCATGGAGATGGCAACCCATTGGATTCAGCGATAGCGATGGACCGATGTCCAATCTCGTCTTATTCTTATGCACCTGATCATGCCCTGGGTTTTTATTTGGGATTGTAACTAAATACCTGTCGAGTTTTGGTTTTATTTTTCCTGCACTTAGATTAGTTCGGTGTGTTCAATACCTTTGTATTTATTTACCGCGTTGTATTTCGATAAATTGTCTGTTAAGTGCTTCCCTAGAATCAAGTTAGACCCATTTTGATCAGTTGGTCGGCCTTCTTTTAAGGGAATTCCTCTGGGCTGCATTTGGCCATTAGGATTTGAATTGGGATAGTATAGGATAAGGCCGAATTAAGAATCTTTCAAATATCCTCCGGATTGTAGAAAATCCTATTGCATGTTTGATGCAATCCAAGATAGGATAAAATTTTTTAAAGATTTTTGAAAATCTCACTTGCCAAAATTTGAAGCATAGAATCAGCCAGTACATTTAAAAGGAGAAGAAAAAGGTATTCATTTTGTTTTTAGCTCTCTGTTTTTTTTTTCTTTTACATTCCCAAGGTAAGTGAGCTTCCCTCTGCTCGGGATAGGAGGTGATGTGCTTAAGCCACCCTGAGCAAGTCGATTACATTCGTGTAGGCCACAGGGGTTTCACTCGCGAGTGGCAAGGACGGTGACTAGTTTCACCAGCTTCTGGATGAATTAGGCCGTCTTATCGCTCGGCCTATTCGGCAAACTTCGCTAGGTACGCATATTTGTCTATGCTCATGTTCTCCAGCGCTGCACCACAAATCGGAGTCATTGAGTTGCTGCGATCCATCCATCAATTAGCGAGTGTTGGCTTCAAGTAGAGAAGAGAGAGAACTCCTCAGCCCTGTGGCTGAAGGTGAGGAAGAGGATGAACTCCTCTGCTGGAGATTCTGTGAAGAAGAAAAAAAAAAACAATTCCCCGAGTACGATGTGGCGAGTCGATGGAGAGAAGAGAGTTGATACAGATGTGCAACCTGGAAGGACAATTTCTAGCAGTGAAAGAGTGCGAGTCCAAGGGATTTTTCTCTTTTTTCTCGAATTTTTTATATTATATTTCTTATCCAGGTTTATCCCACCCTTAGGTGGGATGTTTTTATCCAACTTAAATCAAGATTATAAGGAAATGTATAGCAACCATTTTGATTCTAAAAGGTAATTCTGATTAAAATGATTTCTTTTTTTGTTCTGTTTCCATGGATGATTTTTATAGAATCAGAATACATTCGGTAAATGCATAGAATTTTTGTTCTTGGAACAGAAACGCATTTGGTAACTGCACACATAATTTTTATTTTTGAGAACAATTTATCTTCCTAATTTGTCATTTAAGCCAAATAATTACGTAGTTGCTTCGTGAAATTTCGTCATACATTTCATGATTAATTCATATCACGTGCCATTTTTGATATTTCTTGTGGAGTTCCATCTAACTCTTTTGAGCAAGCAGACAACCAACACTAGCAACACGCTCGTTTTTGTAAGGAAAATGCACTATACTGCCCTGCATTGGCGTACATCTTTTGTTCTAGGAAATCAAATCTCAATCTTAATTTATCCAAAAATTAAGAACGAGAGCTTGCTAAGTGTTCACGCTAATTATTTTTGTATTTTTCCAAAATTTTGTAAAACTAGACTAAGTCTAAAATACATAAACCTAGGTAAATCATAACCAATAAAATCAAGTACACAATTAAGGATTATGGCATTGATAAATCACATCATAAAATCTGAACGAAGCCTTAAGGGCTTAGAGAATGTGGTTTGGGTTTAATTTCAAAGGTATTTATGAATTTCCTAAAAAGAGAACAAAATCTATGAAATCTAGAAAATATAAGTCCAAATTTATGAAAACGATGTCAAACTAGTCTAATGTAAGTACTTTTTTTTTTCTATTTTTAGGGATTTTTGGAAAATTTTCTGATTCTTTAGAAATTTGCCAATTTTTTGGTTTTTTTAATTTTAATTATTTTATATATATTTTTGAAAGTGAGATGTTATTCTATTTTAGATTAAGGGAAAAGTGACGGGAGAAAGTGAAAAATGTGGTACTTCATTCTGTTTTTTTATTTTCAAAAGTGGTTCTTTTTTCAGAATTAATTTTTTTTTTGTTTTTGTTTTTGTTCTAAAACTGTTTCCGGATACAGGATCAGAATCGTTTATGTTACTAAATAGGAATCTCATTTTTTTTTTGTTCTAGGGAACAAAATCAAATAACTAAAATGATTACCACGTAACCCTTAAGTGTTTCGAGCTTTTAATTGATCACTAAAGAATTTGGCCAAAACCTGCAGAAGAAATTTCGATTTGACGGACTTGAAAAGTGATGACAATATTCCATCGTCGAGGGATGATCTCATTTGGGGAGGAGCATGTTCTTTCACCCGACACAATGTGAAGATTGTCCTCAAATCAAGGCGACAGTGTTGAAGCTTGTCATGTAAAGTCAGAATTTCGGCGACGAGAGTTGTGTTGCAGTTTGATAAGGCCTTTTTCCATTTTACTTATTTGCGTTCATATGCGGGACAATTGCCAAAAGCCCTAAACCTGTTACAATTATATCAATTTAATTATAAATCTTATGTATTTGTATCAATTCAGTTCTTTCGATTAACTTTGGCTGGAAATCGCCTATGTGATATGACTGGCATTGACTCAATTTTTAATAATATTTTAATAATTTTCAATTTTTTTCTTTCTCCTTTTTTATTCTTCTCTTCTTCCTCAACTGGTCGCTAATCGATGACTGGCCAAAGGTCTGGCCACTGGTGGTGGCAAAGTCGACCTCACCTAGGTAGTGGCCTATGAGGCAACCTCGCTCGCCCATAGCTCTAGGTCGACAATCGGCTGAAGAAGAAGCGAAGAATTTAAAAAAGAAAAGAAAAGAAAAATAACTTAAAAATTTTTAAATATGATTAAAAAATTATCACGTTAGTGCCCCAACCATACCACATCAAAGATTTCCGACCAAAATTGATCAAAAGAACTGAATTTGCACAATTACAATAGATTTAGAACTTTTCTGGTAATTTTCTTATTCATATGTTCATTGAATTTTAGTGACCTTTACCATTCAAAATATCGGCATAATCTTTTCTATATTAATATTGCAATTAATTTGCTTTCCTCCATTTTATTTATTATTTTTATTTATTATGAAATCAAGATAAAAGAGATATTTCCCGCTATAAAAACGAGATGAAATGCGCTTTTACCCTCTGAAAGTCACAAGCATGAGACAGTCTAAGAGAAAATGCAACGTATGGTTAGCGCTTGTGCCGACATGAAAGTTCGAGGAGGTAATGTGCAACACTCGAAAATTTGGGGCCAAACTTGCACCAGGCGAGCTTGGTATAGTTTTCTGATAACTCATGTTAGTGATATTTTAGATATATTCTAGAAATTTATAGGATATTTCCTCTGATTTTCTATATTCATTTTGATTATGCATATCTCATTTAATATTTTTTTTTATAGGGCTCTCATCGTGCTATCTTCTGTACATCGACGTATACAAGAATTCCTCTCTTCCGCTTTACATGCTTTAATTATTCATTTCTATCGACGGAACGCTAATCCGGCCCGAGAAGAGGCTCCTCTTTGCATAAGATATGTCTCCATGCACTCGCACGCCCTCACACATTTTTTTTTTCCTTTCCTGTTCTTCCTCTGTGCAGTACGAAAATACGAAAGATCTTTCATGGAGGATGAAGAGTCAAACAACAACTGCTCAATGTGCTCATCTGATCTGATCTCAACCTCCCCTTACCTTAGCTCGCAGGCCTTTTTTGTTTCTTTTTCCCCCTCTATAAGGGCTATCTTGTCCTGGAGTGCGCGAACGTGGAATTCATGACCCCATACTCCCAGCAACAAGAAGATAAACACGAGTTACACCCATGCTTCCAAGTCCCCCCTAAGGCCGGCGACTAAATTTCCACCAGGAACAGCAAAAGCAAATAGCAAAGATTCATGGGTCAAACTTGATCGATTTATTACATCTGCCCAACACAGATTTCTCGAAGGAACTACTCGTCCGCAGCTAATGAAGGCATCTTTCTAATCAGGTGCCACCAAAAAAAAAAAAGAGAAGCAGAAAACAAAAAACCCTAGAAAAAGAGCCCGAGATTGACGAAAGGGAAAAACCAGGGGGGAAAAACAGACGACGCCTGAAAGGAAGGTGACACAAAAATGCCCTAGAGAGGACTTAAAGCCATGCCCACCAGCAAGTGAACTCCTAGTTAATCCGTAGTTATCATAAATCTTAGGGTCTACTGCTGCAAGAGTAGGTTTCGGATGACGGCAGCTTGGGCGCTGTCGCTGTTGGCCAGCAGCTCGGAGAGTCGCTCGCTCAGGTCGTCGACCTCCCTGTGCAAGCTTCTTATGTAGTTGCACGTCTCCTGCAGCACCTTCGCTGCTGATGCCTGCAGAGTTTTGTGAACCCCTTTCATCAACTGTTAATTAAGGATCTCTTTAAAGCTTGCGTTTAGGCCATCTATTAAACATACTCGTAATTGAGCTTTTCTTGATTTTCGAAGCATTGATCGCACGTAATCTAACATATTTTCGTTATTTAGCAGCTTAGAAAGTGGCGCTCGCACTATTTGCAAAAGTCGTTTCACACACCTAATTAAGTCTGATCAGCTTTGTGACGTCTAGAAGGGGCAGGAGAAAGCAACATGAAGGGAAAGACTTTCCGGACAACTACTCACTTAAAAGTCTTGGTCGTTTTTACGAGGAATTAGTTCCCCAGGGTCTAAACTCAGATTAGACTTTTATCAGCTTGACTCAGATTGCAATAATTTCCGTTTGCCCTAATACATACGACAATTTTTTTTCTTTTTTCTTTCGAAGAGAAAAGAGATAAATCATTTTGAATAAACTTGCGTACTCTACTATTTGGGAATGCTCGTCGTCTACTCGTTGGAAAGCTGAATGATACTCCTTCGGAAAATCCACTGCCCCAACTTCCAAGCAAGCTTTATGTTCAGTCAGAAGGCTTTTATTGTCTCAAAAGTATTCATGAAGTCAGGAAATGCGTGCCTTTTCTAAGCTGGAGAAAACGACATGTATCTCGAGATATGCCGCGAGTGAGGTTACCTTGTCGGAGCGGCGGTTACGGATTTCGGGGAGGAGTTGCTGCAGCTTGGAAACGAGGTCGATGATCTGGTCATCGCTGATTCCGGAGCTCCCGGATTGTCTCGATCTTGACCTCCTGCTAGACATGGCCAACTAACGAAACTGAAGCTCGGACAGGGAGCTCTCCCTCTGCACTGCTGTAGTAACTGAAGCGGGACAAGTGATGGGTCGAAGAAGAAGAAAGAGCCCTTTTGTCAGAAAGCAAACGAGACGAGCTGATCTCACTAGGAAGCTATAGCCGAGAGAAGTGCCAGACTCTGAAGTCACAACTCAAAAGAGACGGATCAGGTCAGATTGGGGGGAGGTGCAGACGACGGTCAGAAGAGAGACACGCATGAACAGTACATGCACATTAGCTTGGAGGAGTGGATTGAAGGAGCAGAGAAAGAGAGAGACTAAGGCATAAGAGAACACAGGGAAGGGAAGTGGGTTCTCTGGAGTGGGAGAGGACAATGGCATTTAAATAGGGGTGGATCGAGAGAGAGAGAGAGAGAGAGAGGTTTTGAGCGCGTTCTTGCGCCAGCAATGTGGGGTCTGCGTCTGCCAGACTTTACAGGCAATACCATGTTATTTTATTAATCTGGTTTTCCAGGACTACTAGTGGTGAGTAGCCTGTGTTTACCTTACTTAAGTCGAGTTCATTATCATTAGCCTACGAGATCTTATAACTTCCGGAGCCAGCCGAGTTAGGCAAAAATGATCCAACACTCTGCAATTCGAGTGAGACGATTTCGGGCCCGAATTCAAATGAGTCATCGACAAAAGAAACTTTCTTAGTCCAATTTGTGGAAACCATCCCGTCTACTTTTGTCTCATGCACTATGAAGATGGTGAAACGAGATATATTTTACATCCAAGGAGTTATAATTGAAAATACTATTATTTTTGATACAAAAGTTCCTATAAAAATGGGAAATAGTATTTCATTGCTACAAATATGGATTATTGAAAAGAATGAGACATATATTTGGATATTTTCCTTCAATTATATAATTGAGTATTCTTTATTTGACATGAATAGTTGAACGATGAGATGCTAGACATGATAGTGGGATGAATATGGAAGGATTTATCCTTATCCGAGAAAGTCAAACCTTGATTAATCCCGGATGTTATCGAAAGTCATCTCAAATGTTACAAGATCCGTATTACTCTTACTACTTAAGTACGTTTGAAGCTGGAACCTCGCTTGAGACCCTAGTTTTATTCTTTTGATGTTATTATAAAAAGTCAATACTACGAAAAATCCCAAATTAGTACACTTTTGATAAATTTATCGCAAACTATAAATTTATCTCAAACTGATATACTTACGATAAATTTATCATTCGTTAGTTTTCATTAAATTTAACGTCAAATTATTGAGTTGGATGGCATGTGATAGTTCATGGATATATCAGTTTGGGGTTTTTACCCTCTATTTGTCATAGATGTATCAATTTGAAATTTTTCGTGTTATTAGCCAAATTTAACAAAGGATAAATTTGTCACATGCTAGGGTTTTTTGAGGTAAAAAAAATTATTTTTGGGTAAATTTATCATAAATATACCAATTTGAGTTTTTTCGCTATCAAAAAAATAGTTTTTGGGTAAATTTATCACATGTGTACCAATTTGGGATTTTTCATGGTCAAAAAAATAATTTAAGGTAAATCTGTCGTAGGTGTATCAGTTTGGGATTTTTTGCGGTAGTAACCCTATTATAAATCGATACGCTCGTAATAATAAGTAGCCTTACTATCAAATGACGTGCTATACTTATCAAATTATACTAACTATATTTTAGTAGTTTGACTAATCGAATTCAAGTATCTGGGGATCTGTTGACACCTGATTTTTAATCATTTTTTCTATTGCTAAAGTAATAAAAAATCCATAAAAATTCATAAAATTGAAAAATCAACTTTGGGGACCTTAGCCAAGCCTAGGGAACCAATTTTGACCAAAAAACGATTTTTCATATTTTCAGTATTTTTACGTATTTTTTATTTATTTATTTTCGAAAATTAATAGAAAATCCATAAAAATTCATAAAATTGAAAAATCAACTTTGGGAACCTTAGCCAAGCCTAGGGAACGAATTTTGACCAAAAAATAATTTTTCATATTATATATATTTTAATTTTTTTTTAAAAAAAAAATATACAAAAATATTTGAAAATTTTGGAAAAATAACATTTGAGGCCAAAAAAATACACAAAGATAGTTAATATTTTTATTTTAAATCTATTTTCATATTGGCCATCGCAAATTCAGAAAAATCCAATTCGAGTCACGTGTTCCTTCACGAGTATAATCTCGAATCGGGCCTAAAAAAATTAATTTGAGTCAACTTATTTTTAACTTTCACTTTTTATGAGTTGTGACATTGTCTTCTAATATTTTAAATTTTCATCTTGGCCCAATTATACCCAGAATGACTTAATTTTGCAAAAGGGCTTTAATTAAATTATGCATTATTTTCAGCGACAAGAAATGAGCTTAAATTTGACATGTGGTAAATTTTGGTGTGTCAAAAATTGTGAGGAGATTTGGACTTAAAGAAATATATTTTTTCAAGGACTGAATTGTAAATACTTAAAATTCAAGGACTAGAGTGCAAATACCTAACTCTTGAAGGATTATTTTACAAATAATAAAAAGAAGAGTTAGTGGATAAATTAGAATAGAGAAGGGAAGATGAAGAAGAGGAGATGAAGAAGAGAAGTTGGAGAAGAATGGATGGAGAAAATAAGATAAGAATAGAGAAGGGAAGATGGAGATGAAGAAGAGTTAGTAGAGAAATTAGAATGGAAGATAAGAATAGAGAAGGGAAGATGGAGATTAAGAAGAGTTAGTGGAGAAATTAGAATGGGAGATAAATATGGAGAAGGGAAGATGAAGATGAAGAAGAGTTAGTGGAGAGATTAGAATGTGAGATAGAGATGGAGAATGGAAGATGAAAATGAAGAAGAGTTAGTGGAGAAATTAGAATGGGAGATAGAGTTAGTGGAAAAATTAGAATGGGAGATAGATGAGTAGGTTATAAAAGGAGGAAGAAGTGAGCTTGAGAAAGGATTCTTGAGAGAGAAAATTTGAAGTGTTTGGGAGAATTTTTTGGAGAGAAAATTTTGGATGTTTGAGAGAGTTTTGGGAGATTGAAGAAAATTTTGAGAGAAAGAAAATACCAAAAGAGAGAGAATTTTGAAGATGATGGGAGTTTAAAGCTAGGGGTTATCATCACAAATTCCTTCATCGATCAATATAAATCAAGAGTTCATCCTCGTCAACGAGCAAACAAATTCAAGCTAAGTGTTTTTATTTATTCATTTATTTATGGTTTTACTCGCAAATTAGCACAAATTGTATACACTTTCTCCATCTCCTTTTTCTTCCATATTTTATGTCAGGAGAAGGATATCTCTACGTCAACAGCAAAAATCTCGTCGAGATGCAAAAATCGGCCCAGACAAGCTCCTAAGCTGTCCACCGATTTCTCAACTGATCTGTGACTAAAAGTCCCTCTTAATTCAAAAGAAACTCTCTATATTGGGAACATAGAGAGCGAAAATCAATTATAGAAATCCCTCCCAAAAAAATGGGAGATAAGTACTCTTTCTACTCTTCTGGTTTTAGGTGCAGATTAGCACATATTTTGTATACTAACATTTCACTCTATTTTATGTCAGGAAGCCGCAGCTTTATATCAATGGTCAACCCTATGGAAGCACAAAATTGGCTTGGAGGAGTCCTCAAGCGCGCACAAATTTCAAATTATTGAATCAATTCGTTGTATTTTATTTTAAAGAATTCATACCCCAGAATGGAGAGGACAAAGTCCATCCGCAATTTAAATACCTGCACCATAAATCCCAAAGGGAAGAGCCAAGCCAATGCTTAGCCTCCCATTGGAGGTTTTTACTTACAGTAGTTAAATACCTGCAACTTAAATACCTGTACCTTAAATCCCAAAGGGAAGAGCCAAGCCAATGCTTAGCCTCCCATTGGAGGTTTTTACTTACAGTAGTTAAATACCTGCAACTTAAATACCTATACCTTAAATCCCAAAGGGAAGAGCCAAGCCAATGCTTAGCCTCCCATTGGAGGTTTTTACTTACAGTAGTTAAATACTTGCAACTTAAATACATGTACCTTAAATCCCAAAGGGAAGAGCCAAGCCAATGCTTAGCCTCCCATTGGAGGTTTTTACTTACAGTAGTTAAATACCTGCAACTTAAATACATGTACCTTAAATCCCAAAGGGAAGAGCCAAGCCAATGCTTAGCCTCCCATTGGAGGTTTTTACTTACAGTAGTTTAAATACTTGCAACTTAAATACCTGTACCTTAAATCCCAAAGGGAAGAGCCAAGCCAATGCTAGGCCTCCCATTGGAGGTGTTTATTCACTGTCATGTATTTCCTATAATTTAATTTTTGAATCATCAGACCCAAAAGATAAGTAGGTTGTAATACTGCACAGAAGTCGTTAACACACTCCTTCTTTCGGCTTCAGGGAATCTTTAACACTTAAAAAAATATAACAAATAAAAATATATACCATCCATGCATCCTATTTAAAAAGTGAAAACACAAAAGAGAATACCCTACTATAACCTTAGGAATAAACCAAGCCTGAGTTGCCGAATTAGGATATCCATGAAATTAAGGTACCGAAAGGGCATTAGTTTTAATTAACTAGTGTAACCAAGTCCCCGAGCTCATAATCTCTGGTTCGCAGGAATAAATTAGTTCTCCCGCTAATTTATTTAGGTTTCTAATCGACCTTCCAAGAACGATTAGTGGCGACTCCAAATTTCAAAATCATTTAAACAAAAACCAAAGTTGCGATTCGGTAGGGCTTGGGAGGGTCCGCGTTAGGTTAGTCAAATCTAATTAACCTAATAATCCGTTAACCCCCTTTAAAATTTAAAATTTTTTTAGAGGGTCGCGACAGACTGGCGACTCCACTGGGGACAGAGATTTTTAAATTTTCGAAAAAAGATACCAATTGGAATACTTAAATTTTTTCGAAATTTTAAGAGTCTTAGTGGACTTAGGCCAATAAAAATTTCATGGATATCTCGCTTCTGGCGATCTTGTTTGGGACTCATTCTGTAGGTGTTATATGTTTTTGCAGGATGGGAGTTATAAGGGGCGGAGTGTTTGGCTAACCCCTTTGTTTTACAGGCTCGGTGTTGGGTTTATTTGTTTAATTTCGCACATTTTTAGAAGCGCTGTTTTGATATCAATTGTTGTGCATGTCTTGCATACTCTGAAGATCACGACACCTGCACACATAAGCGTCTAAACCCAAGTCGCGAAATTCTTCCTAGAAAACCATAGATAGGGATCGAATATGCAAAGCTCTTGCGTCGATTACGCTCGGGTTGACCATATTTTATCCCGCTCATTATCTGAATTGACAATTCTTCCCATTGTGATTTGATTGCGCGGAGGGTAAGTTTGTCAATTCAGATAGTGGGGGCCTTTTTAGGTCCATACCTTGTATCTCCTTCTTTTATTTTCTAGAGTCCACTCCTCACTTGAGTTATGCGCATGACTATGTGATTTGCATTTCTCCAAGGTAAAAGTAAGTTCTCTAATTTTATCTTGTATTTATTTTCGATCGGTCAATGCTAGGTGTCAGTCAGTTTTTGAGCTTGATATTACGACCATCTTTTAAAAGAAAATAAAAATTAAATTTGTCCCTCATTTCTTTTTAAAATTTTTTTTTGAAAAAATGATGTGAAAAAATCCCGTCATGGGAATTTTATTAACCAATAAGGGATTTTTGTCATGTTTTTATTGCTTCAATAAAAATGAAATTTTCCTGAAAAAATTTTCCTCTGAAAATTTATTTCAATAAAAAGAAAAATTACTTCAAAAAAAAAACTCTAGTAGACATCAAGTGATTTTATCACATTTTTCAAATTATAAAAACTTGCAAGAAAATTCTTCTCGAGAAATTCGCTCATGTTTTTCTAAGAAAATTTTCTCTAAATAAAATTAGACTAATTGACCAATAAGAGATTTTTGTCATGTTTTTTTTTCTCTCCAATAAAAATGAAATTTTCCCGACAAATTTTCCTCTGAAAATTTATTTCGATAAAAAGAAAAATTCCTTTAAAAAAAACATCAAGTGATTTTATCACATTCTTTCAAATTATAAAAACTTGCAACAAAAATTCTTTTCGAGAAATTCGCTCATGTTTTTCTAAGAAAAGTTTCTCTAAATAAAATTAGACTAATGTCTCGGGGGAATTTCGTTAACCAATAAAGGATTTCTGTCATGTCTTTCCTGCTTCAATAAAAATAAAATTTTCCTGACAAATTTACCTCTGAAAATTTATTTTGATAAAAAGGAAATTCCTTCAAAAATTTTAGTAAACGTCAAGAGACTTTGTCACATTCCTTTAAAAAAATAAAAAAAAAAAGAATAATAAATCTGAAAAAAATTCTGTATCAGAAATTAACCCATTTCTTCTTAAGGAAATTTTTTTTTCTTTCTTCTGATTTCTCTATAAAATAGAAAAAATCAAATTGGACTAATATAGGAGTCATGGACCGACATTTCTTGTGTCGCATACTAATTATATCTTTTTCTTTTGCAGGGAGATCCTAGATACCCCAGACGGGTGTAAAAATTAAGTTCAATAATATATCAAGAATCATCTTCAGAAATACCAAAAGACGAAAAACACCGAGGCTTCAACCGTTAATTCTGGGGGGCAAACGAACATTGTCCATCTTTGACAGACAAAGTTGTGTCAATCCGTAAACTTGTATGGGCAGTGTATTCTGATATGACGGTGGATTTATACTGATTAAACATGGGGGCATGTTTAATGTATTGCAGAGGATCCCGCGTCTTTTGAAAAACAATATGGATTATATAATCAGAACCCATGAAACAAATACCTTTACCTGATCAAATCAACTAGAGACCGGTCTTAAAATTTTCTCTTATCCGAAAAATGCGGAGGGCTTTAGAGGACCGAGGTTCTATTAATGAACGTGGCCCACAGGAATTTCTCCCGACACTACAGGCGACCGACACGAGCAAGTGGACGCCGAAAGAAACAAAATATGGATAAAAGTGGGCACACAACAGGTGGCCGGATTTACTACCAGCGCACTGATCGAGTTGTCATAGCGTTATTGTTCGTGATCTCAAGATGGATAGTGGGGGCCACCGCCGAACCCATCATCAATGTTCTCGATATCATCGTCTGGAGCAATTAAACAAGAACATCAAGAAGAACATTAAGCCTCGACATCTTCGGTACCTCAAATCGTTCTGTTATGCTATGCGGAAGAAACGATAGCAGGAAAATTAAAAAAAAAAAACAAAACAAAACACGTGAAGCTTTTCTTTCATTCCATTCATCAAAGAGTATTACAACAACTCACTGGGGAGGAAAGGTAAAGCCAAACTGGGCCCTGATGACCATTACGAAAGAGCTCAACTGACTCTCCAAACAGTTGATGCTCTGGATGCACCGGGCGCTCTCGGGATCAAGCTCCGCGAGCCTAAAGAAGAGGCGATCGCACTTCTCTTTAACCTGGGCCATAGTGTCCTCGTAATGCTCAACGGCAAACTCCAAGTCCAGAACCGCTGCCCTCTCGAAAGCAATGTCTGCCGTAATGTCATCAAGTCTCTCCTGCAGCCAACCACATTTACACCTCATCACAATATTGCCTGGCTCCTGTTCGGCGTAAGTTCGGACCAAGGCCAGACGGTCCACCAACTTTCCCCTCTCACGAACCAGCCACGAAAGCTGATCGTTGGCAAACTTGAGGGCCTTTTTGTGATTATCAGCCACAAACGTAACTGTTGCCAGACGCTCGTGCCGGTCTCGGTAACGGGCTTTCACGACGGCGGTCACAAGGACCGTCTCATAAGCACGGTTATAGGCAGCCAGAAAATTGATGAAGAGGGTCGAGAAGTTCCGGTACTCCTTCCCTAGTTGGGTACCCTCAACAGAAGCAGCGTCCACGGTCCTAAATAAATCGAGGATTTCAGCCTCAACGGTAGAGTTTTTGGCTATATGAGCGTAACCTCTACCAAGAAGATTGTAGAGTCTCTCCCACCCAGCTAGGACTTCGGCGGATAAGGTATGGTTAGGAGAATTGGCCATTTTTGAAAGCAGAATACGAAAGAAAGGGGGAGAGAGGTGAGGCAGATGAGCGGAATGCGAAGATGGTAATCTGCTTTGAAGTAAATATTGATTTCATAGTGACGGTATCAACCAGTCAAGATTTTTCTTATCTACCATTCTCTATTGGCACCACCCTCGTTGGCTCGAATTCCCATCAGATGGCGACTGTGAGCTAAGCGAGTCCGAAATCTCCGCAGAAAGTTTGACGAGACACCGCCACTTTGAAAAAGAAGACGGAAAGATGAGCTGAGTGGAAGACACGGCAAACGTTAGCGAAAAGGAGATACGACTTGTCTTCATTGGAGGACCCGCCAGTAAATCGACGGTGGAGATCTTGACAGGGGCCCTCTATCACGAAAAGAAAAAAGAAGACAAACTGAGCGAGAAACAAGGATTTCCCCTTTGATCAAAAGCTGAATATCAGATTTTCTCCCTTGGAAAATCTAATAGCGCTGCCCGTGAAGAGGGAAGTCGTTGCTATTGCCAGAGAGAGAACTTGTCCCCATTTGATAGTCAGAGTTCATTCGCAAGAACTTGCAGGAGAAAGATAGAGAGGAAGGAGTTCTCGTGGGAGAGGAATTCAAAACCTTCACCATCAAAGCATCGGCTTTCAAAGCCTGTTACGAAAAGGCATCAACGATCTCGTGATCCCTCAAGTCCGAGAAGACATCCCGAGGCGGTCTCGAATCGGCAGTCCTAGATCCAGAAATATGTCGAGTGTTAGGGGAACGGGCGCATGTTCAACCCTGGTCAAAGCTGATGAAGTTCCTTACCCTGAGGGTCTACTGGTCATGGCCATTGACGGTAATCCAGTCTCTCTGTCAATCCTTGTTACCGTATTAAGAAAATGCCGGTATAAGGTTGTAGCTCAAGCAAAGGCGACAGAGGCCTTAGAGATATTAAGGAGGAGTAGTGACCCGTTTGATATCGTCCTCACCGCCATGGTAGGGATTGACATGGATGTTTTCACTCTCTTGGAAGTCATCAATTCTAAATTAAACATGCCAGTCCTCGTAATATCGGCAAGCGATGATCAGCAAGCCCTAATGAAGGCTGTCTTAAATGAGGCCCAAGACGTCGTAACGAAACCAGTTAGAGTTCAGATGCTTCAAAACATATGGCAGCACGTGGTAAGGAAGCAATTGCACGACCATGAGAACAAGCATCAAGCCTTCAATTTTGTTCCAAGCAACTGGAGAAAGAAGATGAGTTGGTCTCCCGAGCTGCATCGTATGTTTGTTAATGCAGTTCAGCAGCTAGGAATAGATTCGGCACGGCCGCAACATATACTGGAAATTATGAAGGTAGAGGGACTCACTAAAGCAAATGTTTCGAGTCATCTTCAGAAGTACAGAAAAAGGGTGAGAGAACACAATGCAGCTCAGAATCAAGAAAACCAAGGCGGGACTGATCCAAGCCTGAACGTCGAGTCTCCTCGCCACCATAAGTTCCCCAGGTTAGCATGGGGCGAGCCACTTCCCATCATCAACCAAGCTAGTAGCCATGCCATCAATCCCCCAGGCGTTAATCAAAGTATCCCCCAGAATCACCCTAATGCTCTTCAAGAGTATAGACTGCAGGAGCAGTGTATTCAGATTCCTTGGTTTGAGCACCAACCTGTGGCTAGAATTCATCCCATGATCAGCGCGCCTGCGCAGCCAAAGAATCAGACAAGAAATTATCCTGAGCACTTCCACTTCTCTAATCCTCGAATGAAAGGAGTTCTTGGCAGCAGGACAGTTGGTAATCCCCACACTTTCTCGAGTAATGATGAAGGCTCCAGCACGAGAAGTCAAATTGCTCATGGCGATGACAGAATGAGAAATCTACCGCCAGCATTTGCCAACAACAATGCCCAATTCGAGTATCAGTTGCTGGAAGGTTCAAGAGATTACCCAGATGATGAGCTTACTGCCCTGGTCAACCAGTTTAGGGTTGACAGACGTCCCAAGCCGCGATCAGGAGCTAGTGAGTAAGGACTCTCAAACATCGGTCATCCACACCCGAACCGACACGAAACTAGCTGATTATCAAAGAGCCACAGGAGAGGCAGAACTGACCTTGAATAAGTGCACCTTTCATTTCATGCTTAATTCCCTTGCGTATGATATTTCCAGCTTTCTAGGTGACTAGATTTAATTCAGGGGCAAGGGGGTAATTTGTTTTTTTTATCTCGTCGAATGCGTGAATCCCTTTTTTATGCTAGATTTAGGGCGGATCAATTTGTGGCAACGTCGCTTACTGCCATAATGAGAAATGTTGAATGGCCTCACGTAGGGAAATTTCAAGTGAAAAGCCCAGGCGAGCTCGAAGACGGGTAACTGTGTGTCGTTCCAATTTACCCTTAATCGTTGCAAAATGCTAAATTGGATTTGTTCCATTCTCACCCAGGGGATTGCAAAGTGCCTCAAGAGTGTCGCAAAATGAAATGACCCAATGGAATGCGATAGGACTCATTCGCCTTCAAGGTAACCTTCAAATTAAAGGAGCCCTCCGGTCCACGGACCCGATGGCATAGAAAATAATGATGGTCCAAGGCAACCCGAAAGAAAACAAGGCCCAACTAAGCAAAGCACATATGTGGCAAGCTCAAAGTGAAAGGCAACTCGGGACATACAATTCAATCCAATCCAAATGAAGGAACTTCCTCAATTCAAATTCAATGGAAGTATACACAATGGTAAAACAGTATCGTTCCAATTTTTCTAGAATATGAAGAACATATACTGCCGCATTCTCTTTCATTTTTGCAGGGGAAGTCTCTACTGGCCAGATTTTCCTGTCTACCATTCCCTATCAGTATCACCTCCGCTACTCGTCTCCAATCTCGAGCCAAGTAAATCCGACGTCTCTACGGAAAAGTTGGACAGGACGCCACTACTTTGAAAAAGAAAGGATAAAAAATAAGCTGAGTGGGAGACAAAGACATTTTCGGTAGAAAAGAGATATGACTCGTCTTTATTGAAGAACTCGCCAGCAAATTGACGGTGGAGACAGCAACAAGGGGCCCCCTTCCACGGAAAGATGGAAGGAGACGAGCTGGGCGAGAGATACGATGAAAAGAAAATCGAGAAAGCCAGAACACTCGAGAGAGGCAATACAGTTGGAAAACCCACGTCTAATTTTAAAGGAGGCATCTTCTTGATAATTCTCATTCGTGCTCGAAAGAGAGACTCTTAAAGCATACGCAATCTCCAAGAAAAATCCAGAGAGTGAAAATACAAGAAGAGATATCAAACTTTGAGAAATCGTTAACCAAATCAAAGATGTCTCAACCCAACACACTTGAAAGTTATCGTTACTTGCTGAATATGGGAGATGAAGAGTTCGAAGCCATGTTTGGGATCGAGCCTATGGAGTCCGGCCCTTCCACCGACAACGTCCAAGAGCCCGATAAGGATAAGGACAACAACGGTAAAGGTCAAAAGAAGCGTTACCGTCGCCATACTGAGGAGCAAGTACGAAAGCTTGAAGATTTCTTCAGAACGTGCCCTATGCCAGGCGGCAAACAGAAAATGGAAATGAGTCAAGAGCTAGGACTTGAACCTTCGCAAATCAAGTTCTGGTTTCAAAATAGACGAACCCGAATGAAGACTCGTCATGAGCACAACGAAGCCGAATTTCTAAGAGTTGAAAATGAAAACCTCCGAGCGGAGAACAAGATATATAAAGAGGCTTTTGCCTCCGCCACCTACCCCAACTGCAATACTCTCCTCACCCTCGATGAAATACATTTTCTGAGGATCGAAAATGCACGTTTAAGAGGTGAGTTAGATCAGTTCATAGCAGGATCAAGTTCTGTTGGAGCAAGACACAAAAAGACCGAGACTATGGGACCAGCATGGATGCCTTCTGAGGAGGAGGTGAGGTATCATCACCAGGCAAGTGGCATTGGCGACGAACTCGCCGCCATGATCAGGCAATTTGATGCTGATGAAGCACCAGGGCTTTAATGTGCATACGGATCCTGTATTTCAAAACTAGTGATCACGGGACCTGCAACACAGCCGACGCGTACCTGATCCGAAACAACGCTAGCTGATCACTCAAGAACCTGCAAAGGGAAGAAGATCAAACCTGGACGAATACGTCTACTTAGTTTCATCGCACGTTCTCACCTTTTATCGATGTCCAAAATCAATGCACAAGCTAGAAGTAATCATTTCCCTTTCCCCCTTATTAAATGCTCGGAGCCGTTACCGCACCAAACTCGAAAAAATTAATATCGAGAAGAAATCCGCGTAAATCCGAAGGGTAAACCTGTATCGTTTCAAGTTACCCTCGAACTACCCATGTTTTAAAATTAAACCCCTCATATTTTCAGGAATTTGCAAAAAGACCCAAAAACGAAATTCCTTGGTTGGACTAAATTGGGGCAAATCAACTCGTGGACATTACCACGGAATGAACAGCTTCAGACAAAGGAAAGTGCGAACGAGAGACCGGAACAAATCTCAGACATAGGTAATTCTGTATCGTTCTAATTTGTTCATAATCATCACAAGTCCTGAATTGTTTTATTCCATTCTTAACAGGGATTGCAAATTATCTCGAGAAATACCGTAACATGGCCCAAGGTGATACAACAGGGCTATTTTATCCCCAAAGATTAACCTTTGAAAGGATAGCCCCATGGACACCTATGGTCCAATGGACCGAATGGTATGGGGGATGACAGTAGGTCCGAAATATCCCGAGTTCGATCCCCAAGGGTGGGAAATGTTGTATGTATTATAAATAAATGAAACAACTTTTTGTGCATTTCTTTTTTACAAACAGGAATACTCGACGAGTAATATCAAAGTCAGTATTTTACCATAGTCTTCTCATAATGGTGAGGCGCCCAACAAAAGTCGAGGAAAATTCAATCCAACAAAACTGGTAAAAGACTCGTGCAAGACATTCAAGATGAAGGGTAAATCAGTATCGTTTTCAATTTATCCCTTTTAATACTGGCTGATATGTCTCTTTTTCTTTTTACAGGAAATATTTACACTAACATTTAACATGTTGAAGGAGACAAATCCAAAAGAAAATTATGAACATCTGACAAGATCTATTTTGGTGAAAAATGGGGCAAATTGATCACAAGCTCTGAAGCGAAAAAGCAAATATGTCTTCCTTATCTCGTTTGATTTCAAGAATAATTTCTCTGCTTTTTGCAGGGGCATTCAACCGCTAAACCATGGCGGTCGCTGTCATTAAACCAACCGAAATGCTCCCTCACCCATATGCTTCATCGCGCAGGGGCAAAGTTTGGGACAAACCGCTCCTCGACATAAGGAGTGGGCTTCCCAATTTGTTCGATCCACCCATATACCAGGGGCAATTCAAATCCGCCCATGTTTGCACATTATATAAACACACATGATGCTAAAAATTGTCACATCGGCATTGTGTTTACACATTTCATGAATTATGTATGACTATTCCGCATGTTTAATTTACCGACTTCAACTTAGAGCATAAACTGCATAGGAGACGTCAAATGTGCAAAATGGGGCATAACAGGATGAGGAAAGGCAAACCATTTCCACACAGGTCTAACATTTTAATCTACAGATAAACAGCCTTTCTCCAGAGTGAAAGAAAGCCCTTTTCGGAATGAAGTCCCCCATTCAGATTACATTCGAGGTGTTCGTACTATAAGAACCTCCTTAAACAGAAGTGGTAATGCAATACATGATCCATATATTGATCGATTGCATCATGAGTTATTACACAGACTGCCTTTAATCATGGCAAACTTAGCAGAACAATTTTGCATGAACCAATGAACGCATTGATGAAAATGCTTGCACATGTTACCTCTGACATTGCCTGACAGGCAACACATTCCCGGTGTTCGAGTTACCTTCCAAAGTCTTGAAGTTCATTTGGCGATTATTGAATGAACAAGCCTGGTTGTCGAGAAGCCACCAAGCATTTTTTCCAAATTCTCAGGTAAGTATATCTTCAACCTGAACCTTTCAAGAGAATGAATTCTGACGGTTGTTGGGGTACTCGAATCCATTGCGGTACATACAGGTATCCACCTTCTTCGATAAAGCATGATTTGTCTCAAGAACAGAAATGTTTGAGACCTTTTAATCTCTGCCTCTTTGGTTTATTCCTAAAGCGACAGGAGAATATAATTTGGGTTTGAGCTTCTGCAGGATTCCTGGTCTCCCCAGATTTCAGAATGGCACCCTTTGAGGTACACCAAGCCCTTCTTACATGCAAACTAAGTCCTTCTTACAGGCAAACTAAGTCCTTCTTACAGGCAAACCAAGTCCTTCTTACAGGCACAAAGTCCTTCTTACAGGCAAACCAAGTCCTTCTTACAGGTACAAAGTCCTTCTTACAGGCAAATCAAGTCCTTCTTACAGGCAAACCAAGTCCTTCTTACAGGCACAAAGTCCTTCTTACAGGCAAACCAAGTCCTTCTTACAGGTACAAAGTCCTTCTTACAGGCAAATCAAGTCCTTCTTACAGGCATAAAGTCCTTCTTACAGGCAAATCAAGTCCTTCTTACAAGCAAATCAAGTCCTTCTTACAGGTAAATCAAGTCCTTCTTACAGGCAAAACAAGTCCTTCTTACAGGCAAAAAGTCCTTCTTACAGGCAAATTAAGTCCTTCTTACAGGCACAAAGTCCTTCTTACAGGCACAAAGTCCTTCTTACAGGCAAATCAAGTCCTTCTTACAGGCACAAAGTCCTTCTTACAGGCATAAAGTCCTTCTTACAGGCAAATCAAGTCCTTCTTACAGGCATAAAGTCCTTCTTACAGGCAAACAAAGTCCTTCTTACAGGCAAATCAAGTCCTTCTTACAGGCACAAAGTCCTTCTTACAGGCAAAGTAAGTCCTTCTTACAGGCAAAACAAAGTCCTTCTTACAGGCAAACAAAGTCCTTCTTACAGGCAAAGCAAGTCCTTCTTACAGGCACAAAGTTCTTCTTACAGGCAAAGCACCAAGTCCTTTTTACTGGCACCAAGTCCTTTCTACAGGCACCAAGTCCTTCTTACAGGTATCTCCATGTGGTGACCTACCATACGGGTCAAATCTCAATCAAAATTTAATCAGTAGAATCCTTTTATTAGGAATCTACCATGGTACGACCCACCATACGGGTCAAATGGTATGACCCACCATACGGGTCAAATTTTAATTCAATTTTTAATCAGTAGAATCCTTTTATTAGGAATCTACCATGGGTTGATCCACCATACGGGTTCAAGTTCAACCACCCTAAAGTTTTTTTATATAACGAATCCTTAGGTTCTCATTTCATTTTCAGTGGAACAATCATGTCACGACTCTTTTTATTTCCTTGTATTGAGTCGATAAGAATCCAGGTGTCATCTCGTCTTTGAAATGAACCTCTACCGAGCTTCCTTTCAAAGAGGGGCAGCTGTTGACACCTGATTTTTAATCATTTTTTCTATTGCTAAAGTAATAAAAAATCCATAAAAATTCATAAAATTGAAAAATCAACTTTGGGGACCTTAGCCAAGCCTAGGGAACCAATTTTGACCAAAAAACGATTTTTCATATTTTCAGTATTTTTACGTATTTTTTATTTATTTATTTTCGAAAATTAATAGAAAATCCATAAAAATTCATAAAATTGAAAAATCAACTTTGGGAACCTTAGCCAAGCCTAGGGAACGAATTTTGACCAAAAAATAATTTTTCATATTATATATATTTTAATTTTTTTTAAAAAAAAAAATATACAAAAATATTTGAAAATTTTGGAAAAATAACATTTGAGGCCAAAAAAATACACAAAGATAGTTAATATTTTTATTTTAAATCTATTTTCATATTGGCCATCGCAAATTCAGAAAAATCCAATTCGAGTCACGTGTTCCTTCACGAGTATAATCTCGAATCGGGCCTAAAAAAAATTAATTTGAGTCAACTTATTTTTAACTTTCACTTTTTATGAGTTGTGACATTGTCTTCTAATATTTTAAATTTTCATCTTGGCCCAATTATACCCAGAATGACTTAATTTTGCAAAAGGGCTTTAATTAAATTATGCATTATTTTCAGCGACAAGAAATGAGCTTAAATTTGACATGTGGTAAATTTTGGTGTGTCAAAAATTGTGAGGAGATTTGGACTTAAAGAAATATATTTTTTCAAGGACTGAATTGTAAATACTTAAAATTCAAGGACTAGAGTGCAAATACCTAACTCTTGAAGGATTATTTTACAAATAATAAAAAGAAGAGTTAGTGGATAAATTAGAATAGAGAAGGGAAGATGAAGAAGAGGAGATGAAGAAGAGAAGTTGGAGAAGAATGGATGGAGAAAATAAGATAAGAATAGAGAAGGGAAGATGGAGATGAAGAAGAGTTAGTAGAGAAATTAGAATGGAAGATAAGAATAGAGAAGGGAAGATGGAGATTAAGAAGAGTTAGTGGAGAAATTAGAATGGGAGATAAATATGGAGAAGGGAAGATGAAGATGAAGAAGAGTTAGTGGAGAGATTAGAATGTGAGATAGAGATGGAGAATGGAAGATGAAAATGAAGAAGAGTTAGTGGAGAAATTAGAATGGGAGATAGAGTTAGTGGAAAAATTAGAATGGGAGATAGATGAGTAGGTTATAAAAGGAGGAAGAAGTGAGCTTGAGAAAGGATTCTTGAGAGAGAAAATTTGAAGTGTTTGGGAGAATTTTTTGGAGAGAAAATTTTGGATGTTTGAGAGAGTTTTGGGAGATTGAAGAAAATTTTGAGAGAAAGAAAATACCAAAAGAGAGAGAATTTTGAAGATGATGGGAGTTTAAAGCTAGGGGTTATCATCACAAATTCCTTCATCGATCAATATAAATCAAGAGTTCATCCTCGTCAACGAGCAAACAAATTCAAGCTAAGTGTTTTTATTTATTCATTTATTTATGGTTTTACTCGCAAATTAGCACAAATTGTATACACTTTCTCCATCTCCTTTTTCTTCCATATTTTATGTCAGGAGAAGGATATCTCTACGTCAACAGCAAAAATCTCGTCGAGATGCAAAAATCGGCCCAGACAAGCTCCTAAGCTGTCCACCGATTTCTCAACTGATCTGTGACTAAAAGTCCCTCTTAATTCAAAAGAAACTCTCTATATTGGGAACATAGAGAGCGAAAATCAATTATAGAAATCCCTCCCAAAAAAATGGGAGATAAGTACTCTTTCTACTCTTCTGGTTTTAGGTGCAGATTAGCACATATTTTGTATACTAACATTTCACTCTATTTTATGTCAGGAAGCCGCAGCTTTATATCAATGGTCAACCCTATGGAAGCACAAAATTGGCTTGGAGGAGTCCTCAAGCGCGCACAAATTTCAAATTATTGAATCAATTCGTTGTATTTTATTTTAAAGAATTCATACCCCAGAATGGAGAGGACAAAGTCCATCCGCAATTTAAATACCTGCACCATAAATCCCAAAGGGAAGAGCCAAGCCAATGCTTAGCCTCCCATTGGAGGTTTTTACTTACAGTAGTTAAATACCTGCAACTTAAATACCTGTACCTTAAATCCCAAAGGGAAGAGCCAAGCCAATGCTTAGCCTCCCATTGGAGGTTTTTACTTACAGTAGTTAAATACCTGCAACTTAAATACCTATACCTTAAATCCCAAAGGGAAGAGCCAAGCCAATGCTTAGCCTCCCATTGGAGGTTTTTACTTACAGTAGTTAAATACTTGCAACTTAAATACATGTACCTTAAATCCCAAAGGGAAGAGCCAAGCCAATGCTTAGCCTCCCATTGGAGGTTTTTACTTACAGTAGTTAAATACCTGCAACTTAAATACATGTACCTTAAATCCCAAAGGGAAGAGCCAAGCCAATGCTTAGCCTCCCATTGGAGGTTTTTACTTACAGTAGTTTAAATACTTGCAACTTAAATACCTGTACCTTAAATCCCAAAGGGAAGAGCCAAGCCAATGCTAGGCCTCCCATTGGAGGTGTTTATTCACTGTCATGTATTTCCTATAATTTAATTTTTGAATCATCAGACCCAAAAGATAAGTAGGTTGTAATACTGCACAGAAGTCGTTAACACACTCCTTCTTTCGGCTTCAGGGAATCTTTAACACTTAAAAAAATATAACAAATAAAAATATATACCATCCATGCATCCTATTTAAAAAGTGAAAACACAAAAGAGAATACCCTACTATAACCTTAGGAATAAACCAAGCCTGAGTTGCCGAATTAGGATATCCATGAAATTAAGGTACCGAAAGGGCATTAGTTTTAATTAACTAGTGTAACCAAGTCCCCGAGCTCATAATCTCTGGTTCGCAGGAATAAATTAGTTCTCCCGCTAATTTATTTAGGTTTCTAATCGACCTTCCAAGAACGATTAGTGGCGACTCCAAATTTCAAAATCATTTAAACAAAAACCAAAGTTGCGATTCGGTAGGGCTTGGGAGGGTCCGCGTTAGGTTAGTCAAATCTAATTAACCTAATAATCCGTTAACCCCCTTTAAAATTTAAAATTTTTTTAGAGGGTCGCGACAGGATCGACTAACCACATGTCAAATTCTCTAAACAGGATTCCCATCTCATTCTTTTAGCCCAAAACAAAGGATTTGTATGTTAGGAATAAAATTTAAGCCACGACTCTTTGCTATTCCAAACTAAATGATCTTGCTAAAGTCAGTCAAAATCTCAAGCTCGAACATCATAGTGATTAGATGGTTAAATGTATGATCTCCTTGATTATGTGTAAGGATTATACTGCTAACGCGATGAAGAAACCAATTTGATGAAGTTGTCTTGTATCATGAAAAATGTGAGACAATGATATGTTTAATTCATATCTTAACACTTCTCTCGCGTGAAAATCAACAGGATGGCGAAGACTGACGGGACGAAAAAGCGTTGGACATGCAAGTACTCAGTATAGACAAACACAATACTATAGTTGATTGAAGAAAATTTTGTTAGAGTGCATGCTTTGGTCCATCAGGCATGTGTCCAACCGTATACACCTGGCCAGGCTAGAAAAAGAAAATCAGACAAATTGTGCATCCACGTGAAACTCACATTATTCTTTTGACTTGGACCGGTGCACATGTTGTAAAAATCCAACACGAGCACTCATGTAGGGGCCCTAAACCTGGTTTCGGCTGGAGGGGATGCGTCCTCGTTTTCTTCTCACACGGTAGCCGTCGATATGTGCTACGATCGCCCCTCTTCATGCCGCAGATCCCACCCTACTCTATGAACGCACAAGCGCCGAATTCATAGGCAAAATCGAAGCGGGTTCCTAATTAAACACGACGCACCCCCGGCAAGAGAACCGGCGTGCTTTCAAGATTGGGGAGCTCCTGAAATTAACGTGGATCATATGGTTGGGAAACGTGGATCATAGGGTTAGGAACATTATTGTTCTTGTTATGCGAAACAAGCAATCGGATAATAAATTAAAATCGGATGCCAAATGTAATTAGTGGTTCGGTTATAGAAACCTACGTTCACGGGAAGAGCAGCAACGAATTTCATTATAGATCGAACGATACAATCTGGATATTACAAATCATATTTGAGTCACGCATATGCCCTCAGTGTTTCTCAAGCCCTAATTACATCCAATGTCGCACGCGAAATACAGTGTCGATTCTTAGCGAAATAATCTTTTGATCTTACGAAAGAATTATTCAACTTGTATTTATCTTCGATTTCCTCGGACGAAGAAAAGACACTCCTGGTGTAATCACGCGCGAATTCCCCTTTGGCCACGGTTCTCAACAAAACGGCGCCCACAAAGTGCCCTCGAATCAGAATATATGTGCACCCAGATGAGTACGGTCAAACAGTCGAAGTTGGACTTTCCTTTAGTTGATTTCCCTTTTTTTTCCCCCTCATCTTCTTGACAAACAATATACAAGAAATCTTCAGCCAGATATCGCCGAAAAACATATGTGGATTTCTATAGTGCACAGTTATAGATATCCACGGATATTAAAATTTAAACCTTCTTTAACCAATGTAATATCAATCAAAACAATAAATATTCTGTTCAAAATATTCATATTTTCGTTTCAAACTCAAATCTTAGACATATTTTCAATAATCTCCACCTTGACAAGATATTTGAGCCAAGTCACAATCGCTTTGCTAGAATCCGAACTTCGCTACTATTCTCCCATAGCCTCAATGGGCTCAACTGCCACATAAATATTCCACGTTCAAGTTGCGCTTGAACTTTGATATAATCGATAACCTCATTAGAACATCAATTGCACATGCACCTTTTAAGTGTTCTGCAAGAACTTCCTGACATAATCTCCTCAACAACAGATAAAACAAAACCATCAATACATCCATACCTGTCAAGAGATCAATTAAGTACATTATTAGTATCAGCAGTTACATTAACCATTAGCTCTACAGGCTCCGCCTCGCTATAAGCAGTAATTGTGTTGATTACTTTGTTAGTATTCGCTATCTTAGGAGTTTCTGGTTATAACTCCAACTCAAGCTGAATATTATCTAGATCTATATGAATACTACTATAATAACTCATAGCTAGAAGTACTGGACACTTGTCAAATGTAACTTCTCTACAAATAACATGTGAATTTAATTCCAGGCACCACAACAGATAACCACATTCACCTTGTGCATAACTTAGGAACATGCACTTTCTTATCCTTCCATCGAGCTTACCATCACTAACTCGAATATAATATGGGCAACCAAATATTTTAAGAACAAAATAATCAACAATGTTACTTGACCACACTTTTTCAAGAATCCGATATCCAATCGCAATCAATGAGGATCTATTCTTCAGATATAGCTCGCCATACTAAGCACATCCACTAGAAATCTCCTAGCCATACTGGCACTAGAGAGTATTTTTATGAGCCGTCACTCTGCAACATATTGTGGTTCATTGGCACTACTATGGAATCCCACTATGACTTCCTTCATGCAGAATTCATTAAATAGCATCGAACAAAACTCTATGGTTTTGTCAGTTCGCACATGCTTGATCGTTTTACTAGTCTCCTTTTCAATCAAAGCTTTCAATTGCCTAATCTTGATAATAGCATCAAGTTTGTGTTTTAGCATAAACACCCAAGCCCTTCTTGAGTAGTCATGTACAACAACTATAAGCATAAATCCGACACTCTTCCTTGAAGGAAATAGCGATAACTTTGGAACATCAAAGTGAAAATTGTTTTTTGCAATTTTTGTGTTTTCTCTGACAATCACACTAAACTGTATTTTTTGTTATTGATCTAAATCACAGTACATGCATACATTTAGTTTGTTAACAACATAACCACACAATAAATTTCTTTCACTTTGAACCTTTAGGCTTTTCTCACTAATATGCCCTAAGCGTATATGCCACAATTTAGACTCTCGAATAAATGCATTTGAAGTCTTTGCAATGAAATTTGTCACTGTCTCACATTGAAGCTCACACAGCTCGTTATACTTGATTCCTTTCATTATCACCAAAGTACCTTGAACAATTTTCAGAATTCCATATTCTGATAAATATTGACACCCATCTGAATCCAAGGCACTTGAGGAAATCGGATTTTTTTTTTCAATTCTAGAATATGTCTCACTCTAGTCTATATCCTCACAATATCATCATGCATTCTGATTTTAATATCACCAATACCTACAACATCACATTCAACATTGCTCAACAACTGCACTTTATTATTATTCATGTACTGATAAATAGTAAATCAGTTCATGTTTGGTACAGTATGAAAAGAACAACTATATCCATGATCCATCCGTCAAACGATAAATTCTTAATTGACAGATAATATAATATTAGCGTTATCTGAATTACTGTCAGCAATAGTTGCAACATCATTTGCAGATTTAACTCTAGTTCTCTTACCCTTCTTGTTTTTCAGTTTAAAATAATCCCTTTTAAGATGTCCCCTCTTGTCATAATTTCAACAGACAACATCACCAGTCCTAAACTGACTACATCTATTCTAGTTCACACTACTTCTGCTAATACAAATATTAGCTCTTCCTCTATTTTCACCTATTAAAGCAGTAGTTACAGATTCACCAGATTCTCTTCTATAATGTCATCACTTAGAATTAAATCTCAAATCCCATCAAATGTCAAACTTGTCGACTCAAAGGAATTACTAATAACAGTAACAGTAATATTCCAACTATCAGGTAACGAGGATAATAGAATCAAAATACATATTTTATTTTCAAAATCAATATCAACATTAACTAACAATCACATTGAATTCATTGATATGATTAGCAACTAATGCATCTTCGCTCATCTTCCAGTTAAATGGACGTTTTATCAAATAGACCTTGTTGATCACAAAGGGCTTCTTCTACATGTTCAATAAGGCTTTCATCAAATCCACAGTGTCTTCTCTTTGATGATTTTAAACGCGACGTTACCATCCAAGATCAGTCGAATAACACCTGTCGTTCGTCTATTTAGTAATTCACAATCAGCTTGCTTTATTATCCATGGCTTCTCCTCAAATAGGAGCAAGTGTAGCTTCATCTAATATAGATAGTCCTCAATTTGCATCTTTCAAAAATCAAAGTCCTCCTCATCAAATCTGTCGATTTTTACTTTAACTTCTTCTATTGCCATTTATTCATTTCACTTCAGCCAAACCAAACTCTAATACCAATTGTTACACGGAGCAAGCGATCGGATAATAAAATAAATGGAAAAAAATAAATTGAACACCAAATGCATGTGATCGGTCATAGAGACGTACGTCCATGAAAAGAGTAGAAACGAATTTTACTATACACAAGCGATACAATTCAAAGATTACAAATCACACATGAGTCACTCAAATACTCTCAGTATTTTTCAAGCCCCAATTACATCCGATAACGCACATAGTATTTAGACCCAAATTCCTAATGAAATAATCACTCAATCTTACGAAGAAATTACACAAATCTAATCTCAAAATTTAATTGGTTTCAACATTCGAATTCGTCTGCGATTTTCTCGCACGAGGAAAAGACACTCCGGATGTAACCACACACGAATTTCCCTTTGACCGCGGTTCTCAACAAAACGGTGCCCACAAAGTTACCTCAAATCAGAATATATATGTATACCGAGAGGAGTCCGGTCAACAGTCCATGAGTTCGGTCAACAGTCCAAGTTGGACTTTCCTTTAGTGCTTTTCGTGGACCGACTCAATATAGGAGTTGATTTCCCTTCCCTCCTTCACCCCTCCCCAACACCTAAAACCCCCCCCCCCCCTCTTCTCTTTTCTTTTTTTTTTTTCCCTTTCCTTCGTCTTCATGACAGACAATATATAGAAAATCTTCAACCAAATATCACTGAACAAAATATATGAATTTCTATAGTGCACAGTTATAGATATCTACGAATATTTAAATACGAACTTTCTTTAACCTACGTGACATCAATTAAAATAAGAAATATCCAATTCAAAATATTCATATTTTTATTTTGGGCTCAGGCTCGCAACATATTTTCAACAGTTCTTAATTCATCATTTTCTGCAAAACACTTAAAATAATTGGGAAATATTCTCATGACGTAGATGGACGTATCCAAGTAATTTGTCCATGAGTTAATGTAGCTACTAACCAATGGCTAGAGTTTGGCTCGACAACTAGTTGAGATCGTCTCGCCTTGTTTCGGCTCCAGCTTGAGCTCGTTTTGGAGTCATGTTCGACCTCAACAGGACTCAGCTCGACAAGCTTGCAATTCAGCCTAATCGAATTTCTATCACTTATTCAAAAGCTATGTAAAATAGACACAGAAAACTTTGGAATTAACATCATATTTACATCTACAACGTAGGAAAGATCTTCCTGTGTGAATGATCGGTGTTTTGTTAGGTAGTGGGTTTCCTTTAATACTTTGAACGGTGAGAAACGAGGAACGGATGGATACACTCGACACAATCACATTCGAAATGAAAGGGCCCGAAATGTGCTGAACCGGTCTGTCCCTGGACGACTATGGCAAATCCAAATCGGAACAATCTTCCTAAATCGAGACAGTTGACTAGTCAAAGCTGACATGGCATGCACGTCGTCGCACAAAGCGCTGCCATCGTGACACGTGGTCTCAGCTCCTTTCCACCGACCCCCTGTGGGCAATACGGGCTACGTCTCGCCTACCATGTTATAAAGATATCTAAGAGCACCATCACCTCCAAGTTCAGCAACCAAAATGAAAAAATTTAGGTTACGAGCTTTGTATTCTATATTAGTGACTACATATATTTATATATGAGCATTAATAAGAGATGTAGAGTTTCTTTCTGGAGAGAAAAAGAAATTAGTGGGTTGCTCTCTAAATCATTAAGCGATTCATCGCAGTCGTCGTATCATCATTGCCAGGCGAGAGTCGCGCTAGATCTCTTCGTGAACACATGGCCACCCCTTAAACACAGTTATTATCTGGTGGATCCGTACTTATAACACATCCAATAAATCACAGGTGTCGATGCTTAACGTACAAACCCTAGCTAGCTCGGTGCAGGAGTAAGCAGAAAACGATAATCTCCTTCATCGGCTTAAATGGTTTCAGATTTTTGCTAAGTGTAAAATCAATCCCTGGCCCAAGTTGGCACACACTATACGATGCGCACGGAATCACGTTGCATGTTGGGGTGGGGGGGGGGGGGTGGGGAGGAGGGAAAATTTTAGCTTTCTTTTTATCTGCAGAACCCCACGAGATCTGCTTCGTTCGAGTCGATTAGATTAGTGAGGAGTACCTGATTTTTAATCATACACACGTGCTCCTTCCTCGACCAATGATTCCTCGGGCGCAAGACTCAAATCGAGATTAAATCTCTCTCTAATCAACGCCAACCTGAACAGATCTTTAGAAAAATGATAATAATTATAATAATAAGTTCATTAGTTTCGTCTCATGTCTGTGTTGAGTGCAAGAACTCTCTCTAATCAATACCACCCACTTGCAGATTTGTGGTCCCTCGCGGTTGAAGTAGTCGTCTATATATTAATAGAGCCTGCATCAGCCACGAGCTCATGCATGTTAAACACCCGAATTACATTTGCTTAATATGTTAAGCGTACAACTTGACTTAAGTCAAACAAGCACCCGTCGCATCGTTGATGAGCTCAAACATGATTGAAGAGGTTTGTTAATAACTTGATGATTGAATATATGAATCACGGTCAATCGGACTACACATGAGTCAGCGCACGCAGAAACCCTAGTCCTATCTAAGATGGTCAAATCACATATCGTATGGCTCATTTATTCTGAGTTCTGGTCATGGGTCATGGTACGCGGGCAGATCAGATTATAGTTTGAAGCCTCATTACAATATGTTGACATTGTTGAGGAGGAAATTTGATTATGAGGTGGGTTTGCTCAGCGTGCATCTCGGGCACACATGACCCTGATCCAATAGACAGCGAGGTCTGTGCTCGATGTCACGAGGGACACCCATTTCTTAAATCTGTCACATTCAGTGGGCTTGGCTTAATGTATTCGGGAAACAAGGGAAGACAACAAATAAATAAGTAAAGAAGAAGAGGAGCAGTACTTCTGGTTCTTGGAGACTCCAAGAAAGATTATAGATGGCGATAGGGAAGCGATCTTCTCAGCATATGCTCTCTCTATCTGTACTACTTCCTCTTGCTATTACAAAAATAGAATATGTGCAGACAATTATTGCAAGATTTTTCCTTTTATTTCAAATAAAGAACAGCAGGCTACATCTCCAAGTCGGTGAAAAGTCGCCCCTTGGAATTTGGAAATGAAACTTATGTGAGGCCTTCGAGATTTTTCTATCAGCGGATGCGATATACGTGACAAAGCCTGATGAAAGTGAAAAAGAACAGCACCGACCAAGATGGGCGATGCTTCTTGCGAGGGAAACTAATTTAAAAAGTTCCCGATATTTTCTTGGTCCTAAACACTTTCGTTATGTCAATTTAGTCCTAAGATTTTTGTAATTTATCAATTTAGTCATAAATCTTTCAACAATTTGCCAATTTAGTGATTCCAGCCAATTTTGGCCAGGAATCATTAACGCCAAGGTCTAGTCAATGCCGATTGTCGTACATGGCATGGCCGAAAGAAAAATAAAAAAAATTACAAAAAAAAAATTGCAAAAATTTTTCCGCGTTAATGATTTTCTGCCAAAATTAGCTAGAATAACTAAATTGGCAAATCGTTAAAGGCTTAGGATAAATTAGCACAATTAAAACTTTTAGGGCTAAATTGATAAGTTGTCAAATTTAAGACTAAATTGATCATCGTACAATCGGTTTAGGACAATTATTCCCTTCTTGTGATAATATTTCCTTCTTGGAAAAAAGCAGACCATAGAGAGAAGTAAGTCTTGTCCACACACTTCGTACAAAAGGATAAAAAAAAAATGTTCATTTCTGTAAGAAAATGTAAGGTAGAGATAATGTCCACAAGTAGGGCGCCAAATTGATTAAAAAAACATATATTCAGTTAAAAACATAGTGCAAGCCTTTTAAAAGCTATAGCTACATCTCCAAGTCATTAGTCTTCTTCATAAGTCTCGTACGGGAGTCAATTCCTTTATCAAATTTTGATCACGATATCCATTATCTAGATATGATTCCCCTAATTTACCATCGTTATACTAATGTTAGATATACTAAGGTTAATTTACTAATAATACACCGCTTGATATAATTGATTGTAAGAGGATCTACGAACAAGTGCAGTAGATTCAAGATCTAATAAAACTTCGGCTTATCGCTTAATAGATTGATTTAGCAATTGGATATTGTGAAACAAGGTAGGGGTGAGGATACTTCTAGGGTATGCAGGATATATTTCAGGTTTCAAAAATTGGATAACCGAGTTCGAAGGATAGGTTGTAGGTTTCATGTGGAACATAGAAGGAACCTGAAACCTGGAACGAGTTTTTATGTTTTTCTTGTTCTATGTCTTTGCGCGATCCTACAGTATTTTATGGCGTCCGATGATGAGTATATAATCTCAAATCACTAGTTTGAACTTCTATTTCTGATGATATCCATAATTGAAAATTTTACTTTATTAATATTTTCGTATTCTTTGTGTATCTAAATATAGCGGATCGTAATATCAAATAGTAATCATTTGATGTGATTATTCACATCAATCGTTTAATTAAGAATATAAGTGAAATGTAGGCAGAATTTAGAATCAACCCTAGTCTAGGTTTAGGGCATGCACCATGGGATCTAGGTTCCAAAAATAGAAAAATGAGTTTCGATAAGAATGTTCCAAATTTCAAGTGGAACGAAGATCAATCCTAAAACTTCTCATTCCTAAAATGAGGCATTTGTTAAACACCTAATTAAGGAAAAGTTCTCATTTTTAATTCACCGACTCTCTTACGTAATGTCGTGCGTAATCGGTAGATAATTGAAAATTTTTCTTAAGTTTTGGTTAAGAAAGCTTTCCAAAAGTTGTTCGTCGACAAGATATCCCCGTTCAACGCGAATATGTATGTTATCCTCTTTGATTTCTGTAGAAGCTTTGTCTTCTGTCAGTTCCTCCTTTCCATGTCCCCTCGTTGGGGATCGTGAACTCAAGCTCTGAGTCAAGTCTCCAGCTAGCTAGGATATGATTTCGACACCTGAATTCCGATGCCATTCATGAACCCAGCTAAGGTTTTGATTTCCCATGCTACTCGAGCTAATAATGAAGTAATACCCATGAGTTAATTGTCGCTAATCACCTGTTGAGACTCCAGTAATTATCCTTGTTATTTCGTGCGTTCGGTACGAATAATAGGCTAGCGTACATATCAACCAACACGTACTGACCTACGGAAAATTTCAATATTCAGCCAAAGATAAAGTGATAAGAGTACAGTAGTTTCAAATGAAAATTTTATAGTAGTAACATGCGTAGAGATTCACTTTAAGGAAGATGTTGTCCATTAGATTTGCATTTTGCAAAAATAACGTACTCATACGGATGATCAACGTGAGATGCGTGTCATATATCGAGACTTCGTTAGTCAGTATCATGTGATTTTGTGAAGCTTGACCCTTCCAACAACTATGTGGTCACTTCGAATTTATGCAGCTATCCTCATTAAGCACACATCTTATCTCCTTTCTCAAAGTTGATCTTAGCATGTCCGTCTCATCCACTAGCCATGTCAGTCTGCTCTACCGTCGCTCAGTCTGCATAGTAGTCATGAGAGACTCCCTGCCCCCACGACAGCCTCCTCATCATGTCGGCATCCTCCCGCCCTGACGAAAGTCTTCGGCTTGACGGTAGTTTCCTGCCGCAACAACAACCTCCTGCCTCGTTGATAGCTTCCCGAGCAACGACAACCTCCTATCGTTTAGCTTGCACAGCATCACAACAACACACAACAAACAGTTCTCTCTTCAGCACAACGAATTGCTTGGCGCGATCCATCCAAGTTGATTTTCACGTCACTTTGGAGGGGGGATGGTAGATATACTTACGATGTTTCCCTTGATTTTTCATATCATTCGATGGTGCATATATTTAGGAAATTCTCCATTTGTCCATTTGATTGTGCAATACTTAATTGATATATTATTAATCTAGTAAAGCATATAAAGAAGTTTCGTGTCCTCTTTACCAGAACAAAAAATTTAAATAATTCTCTATGCCGCGTTATCCAATTGACGTCCTAAATTATTAAAGAGAACGAGTTGTCTCTGAAGGTGACATAAACAATTAACGTCCTAAATATATCAACCTAACTAAAAAAAAAACGGTTGATGAGGTTGGTCGTTAGTGAAAAAAATAAGAATTTTGGACCCTATGCTAAGAATTATAGGATGCTATATAGGCTATAGCTCTAGCTTGGAAGCAAGAGTTTGAATCGAACAACGCACGTGCAGGGGAGTTGGACTACGAAAGAAGCATCTTTCTCTCTTTATCCCATGCATTGAGGGACGAGATTAATGAGATTAACTGCAAAACAATAACCCTGGAATTAAAAACTAATATATTGATCCACCAGTTTAACCTAGGCTATATTTTTTTTACATGGGTGGCTCCACATATCTAGGTTGTGGACAGAAGAGACAAAGTTATAGGTCTTTCGAGGTGGCCAAATTTCCCATGGTGCAATTCAAGTCATACTGCTTTTCTGACCTCCTTCTTAGTCCGCTCCTCGCATTGAATCTCCTGTAAATCCATTGTTAGTCTAGTAAATCCATTGTAAATCTCTAGTAGTTTCTTAATGACTAGTAATAGTAGACATGAAAAAAGATAGGTTCATAACCATGCCAAGTAGAGAAGTACATGTACTAAATAAGTGTTTGTTGAATTTTTTCTCATGACTCAGACGTCATAACCTAATTATGTGTGTGATTTCCTAACATTGTCCGATCATAGTGCCTCGCAATACCGTCGGAAGGCTACGAAAGTCCTACTGCTTGTCTGAGCAAATTAAAAACCGTCCAAAGGCAATGAAAGTCATACTGCTTTTCTGACCTCCTTCTTAATCCACTCCTCGCATTGGATCTTTCGTAGATCCAATGTTAGTCCAAATCTCTAGAAGTTTCTTAATGACTAGTAATAGTAGACATGAAAAAAAGATAGGTTCAAAATTGAGCTAAGTAGAGAAGTACATATACTAAATAAGAGCTCGTTGAGTTTTTTCTCATGACTCAGACGTCGTAACCTAATTATGTGTGTGATTTCCTAACATTGTTCGAGCATAATGCCACGCAATACCATCCAAAGGCAACGAAATTCATACTGCTTTTCTGACCTCCTTCTTCATCCGCTCCTCACATCGAATCTCGTGTAAATCCAAGGTTAGTCTAAATCTCTAGAAATTTCTTAATGACTAGTAATAGTAGACATGAAAAAAGATAGGTTCAAAATCAAGCTAAGTAGAGAAGTACATATATTAAATAAAAGCTCGTTGAGTTTTTTTTTCTTCTAATGACTCAAACATCATAACCTAATTATGTGCGTGATTTCCTAACATTGTTTGAGCATAATGGCTTGCAATACCATCCAAAGGCAATGAAAGTCATACTACTTTTCTAAGCGGATTAAAAACCATCTGATGGCAACAAAAGTCATGCTACTTTTCTGACCTCCTTCTTAATCCACTCCTCGCATTGGATCTTTCGTAGATCCAATGTTAGTCCAAATCTCTAGAAGTTTCTTAATGACTAGTAATAGTAGACATGAAAAAAGGTAGGTTAAAAATCAAGCTAACTAGAGAAGTACATATACTAAATAAGAACTCGTTGATTTTTTTCTCATGACTCAGACATCGTAATCTAATTATGTGCACGATTTGCTAACTTTGTTTGAGCATAATGCCGCGCAATACCATCCGAAGGCAACGAAAGTCGTACTTCTTTTCTGACCTCCTTCTTAATCCGCTTCTTGCATCGAATCTCTTGTAAATCGAATGTTAGTCTAAATCTATGGAAGTTTGTTAACGACTAGTAATAGTATATGAAAAAAGATAGGTTCAAAATCGAGGTAAGTAGAGAAGTACATACACTAAATAAGAGCTCATTGATTTTTTTCTCATGACTCAGATGTTATAACCTAATTATATGCGTGATTTCCTAAGGTTGTTTGAGCATAATGCCGCACAATACCATCCGAAAGCAATGAAAGCTATACTGCTTTTCTGAGCGGATTAAGAACCGTCCGAAGACAACGAAAGTCATACTACTTTTTTGAACTCCTTATTAATCCGCTCCTCACATCGAATCTCTCGTAAATCCAATGTTAGTCTAAATCTGTAGAAATTTCTTAATGACTAGTAACAGTAGACATGAAAAAAGAGGTTCAAAACAGAGGTTAGTAGAGAAGTACATATACTAAATAATACCTCATTGAGTTTTTTTCTCATGACTCAAACATCGTAACGCAATTATGTGCATGATTTCCTAACATTGTTCAAGCATAATGCCGCGCAATACAATCCGAAGGCAATGAAAGTCATACTGCTTTTTTGACCTCCTTCTTAATCTGCTCCTTACATTGAATCTCTTCTGAATCCAATGTTTGTCTAAATCTCTAGAAATTTGTTAATGACTAGTAATAGTAGACATGAAAAAAGATAAGTTCAAAATCGAGCTAAGTAGAGAAGTACATATACTAAATAAGAGCTCATTGAGTTTTTTTTCTCATAACTCAGACATCGTAACCTAATTATGTGCATGATTTCCTAACGTTGTTCAAGCATAATACCGCACAATACCATCCGAAGGCAACGAAAGTCATACTAATTTTTTGACCTCCTTCTAAATCTGTTTCTCGCATCGAATCTCTTGTAAATCCAATGTCATTCTAAATCTATGGAAGTTTGTTAACAACTAGTAATATGAGACATGAAAAAAGATAGGTTCAAAACCAAGCTAAGTAGAGAAATACATACACTAAATAAGAGCTCGTTAAGTTTTTTCTCATGACTCAAATGTCGTAACTTAATTATGTGCATGATTTCCTAACGTTGTTTGAGCATAATATCGTGCAATACTATCCGAAGGCAGCAAAAGTCATACTGCTTTTCCGAACTTCTTCTTAATCCACTTTTCGCATCGAATCTCTCGTAACTCCAATGTTAGTCTAAATCTCTAGAAGTTTCTTAATGACTAGTAATAGTAGACATGAAAAAAGATAGGTACAAAACCGAGGTAAGTAGAAAACTACATATACTAAATAAGAGTTCGTTGAATTTTTTCTCATGACTTAGACGTCATGACCTAGTTATGTGCGTGATTTCCTAACGATGTTCAAGCATAATGCCAAGCAATACCATCCGAAGGCAACGAAAGTGATAATGCTTTTTTGACCTCCTTCTTAATCCACTCTTGGCATTGAATCTCTTGTAAATCCAATTTTTGTCTAAATCTCAAGAAATTTCTTAATGACTAGTGATAGTAGACATGAAGAAAAGATAGGTTCAAAGCCGCACTAAGTAGAGAAGTACATATACTAAATAAGAGCTAGTTGAGTGTTTCCTCGTTCACAAAGGTCGTAACCTAGTTATATGTGCGATTTCCTAATGTTGTTCGAGCATAAAGCTGCGGAATACCGTCCAAAGGCAACGAAAGCCCTGTGACAATTGTAGAAACATCTAAAACTAGAGAACCCGAACCAAAAGGGGGTTGATTAATAGAAGTAAAAGCTGGCAAAACTGTAATTAATCAAATTACAAATAGTGGTATGAGCACATTAGAGGCTCAGAATCTCTCTTGACTAAGAAATGAGCAACTAGGGCTTTGGTTGTAATGTTCAACTTGGCCCAAGTTGATGAGGTTTTTTGAATGATTTCTCCAAGATTCTGAAAGATGAAGTAAACTATGCATTATATTGAAAAATTAAAAAGAAAAAAATTGAGGCAGGCCCTGAGAACAAGGGGGGGAGGGGTTGCTTGCAATTTTTGAGTTTTTTAATGGTAAGTTGCAATTATTTTTCAATGTTCAAGTTGGAGAGACACCTTCTAACAGTTGAATGCGATTGGCTCTTGAGGATCTGTGTTCAAACCTTCTTTTTTTTTTTTTTAATATTTCGGTGGATAGTAGAGAAAGGAATCATTGGATTGGAATGACTCTAGATTGGAAACATTCATTTCCCCTAAAACTAAGACATGCCATGCCACCACCATCTAGGTTTTTTTATACTCCCCCCCTTCCCCAAGATGAACGCTTACCTACATCTATGTTTAATTTATTTGGAGGGTGTTTCTTCGCACATGAAGGCGCGGTGGAAAGATAAACATTCTTATCTCTCGCTTATCATCCCAGTCAATAGGGCTATCAAAAAGGCTTGCACTAGCTGACCCGACACAAAAATTTAGAGAATTTTCGGGCCGAACTTTGAAACTGTTTGAAATACTATTGATATTGTTTCGATTAAAAAAATTAACATTTTATTTATTAAAAAAAACAAAGGCTGGGGCACCATCGCCACCCATCATCGAAGGGGCCGACGCCCAGTGGCCCTAGGTGAGGGTGGCCAGCCCTTGCCATGCCGGGGCTAGGCGTCATCGGCCCTAAGCGGGGGCTAGCAACCCTGACTAGGCTTAAGTGAGGGAGCCCAGATTTGGAATTGCCTTGCGCCAAGGCATAGGTGTTGTAGTACATGAACCAATCATCTTCTTCCCACGACGAGTGTTGTTATCGATCCACTAATTGCAAGGGAAAGATTGAAGAGCTTCCGACGGCAATCGTTTGAATTCCGTCAACTTCTTCTTTGTCGTCTTCTTTGAATCTGTCTTCTTCACATTAGAGACCATCGTCGAACAAGAAGGAAGGATAGAATGCGAGCGACAACGATGGGTTGTGACCTTGCCATCTTCTTCTTGTTGGGGGGAGAAGAAGGGTTCCTTTGAGCCCTCCTTAACTCCTCATTGTGCACAAAAGAGAAGCCTTTAATTAAGCCAACATCCCCCCCCCCCCCCCCTCCTCTCTCTGTCTCTCTCTCTCTCTTAGGAAGGGGGTTTAATTTTTAAGAATGGGCGAGGGAGCCCAGATCTTCATTTGATGAACTATGGCGATGATACAAGCCCAAATCTAGGACCGCAGTTGCTCATCATCAAATAAAATTCCATGTTTTATTATTACTTTTAAATAATATAAATAAAATATCATATCTTGGAGTTTGTTTGATTAAAGAAAAAAATCGGCCCGACCCGACCCGACCCAACTCAAATATCTTATATGATATGGGTATCAGGCCGGCCAAGGTCGGGCCGAGCTTGGCACTGTTTGATTTTGGGCCGGATTGAGTTTATATGAGACCTGACCCATTGACACCCCTACCAATCAACACAAAAAAATCTTTAAACGGCGCTCGGAATGACTACTACAACATGACAAAAAAGAAGAAAAAAAAAACAAAAACAAAGAGCTGTGAGTTGTAAATTAAACTTTTTATGATCCATAACGCGTGCTAGGATATGGTTTTGCTAGAAAGTGGCGCGTGTCCATTTTTATCAATAACTAAGTTCTGATTAAACAAATGTAAGGCACTCGATAATTGCCTCCCATTTTCTTATGGCGCTCTTTTGTTTACTGGTGTGCTCTGTCCCAACACAAGCAAAGTTAAGAAATTGCCTACGTATCCACCTTTTGTAAAATAGGGGAAGCCCAAAGCCCAAGTGCAGTGAGGCTCCAATTGACCTCAGAACGTAGTGGGCCTGGAGGCTCATTATGGGGTTCAACTGGAATAAATAATGGGCCTCGTGGGCTTAGCTGGCCTCAAGGTCCATGTAAGGAAATCCCCTGCTCATCATGCTGGCCCAGACTCAGAGGGCCTATGACAGGGCCCGATAACCTCCTATCGACCCGACCCGATTCTGACTCGATCCTGAGCCCGTTGTGTACCTTCTTCTCCATGGAAGCAGACAACTGCTCTCTCTCTCTCCTTTGCGCTCTCTCTCTCTCTCTCTCTCTCTCTCTCTCTCACATTCGTGTGCTGAAATCCCCGTAATACTCGTTGCCGGCGAATCATATCTGCGCGCTCGACGACCTCCGTCGATGGCTTGACCATGGATCCGAGGCCAACCGCGCCGGCTCTCCCTCCGGTCTCCGGCCTATCGCGAGCCGTGATCTCTTTCCTCGACGGCAAGCTCCACGAGAGGGAAGCTCTCTCGCTGGCGAGTGACCTCGTTGCGGGCCTTGAGACGCAGTGTCGCGATTTGGACGGAAGCTTAGTGGAATTGAGGTCGAGGCTCGAAGTGAATCTCGCAGCTTACAGTTCGTTCTCTGATCGCGTTCACAGCTCTCTCGGTGGCGTCAGTGCCAAATTCGCCGAGCTTCTCTCATTGGTTGGCGCGTTCGATCCTCTATCAGGTTCGTCTCCTCGTTGAAATGACATGAACATAAAGTATTGTAAGTTCTGCCGTGTCTCATATGTTACGTAATCGGCAAGTTGAAGGACTCGACTCTGGACTTCTTCTTTGTCGCTGCATTTTGTGACGTGTAATCGAGGTGGCGATACTGATGAAGTTTATAAATTTCTTCGAATTTGTGCTGTCAAGACTTCAAGAATTGTTGCTGGTCGTATGGACCGTATCTTAACACGTGAAGCACTATCTAGATTGAATGGTTGAAATTGACTGAGTCCTTGGTTATTTTGATGATTGTGTTCTGGCCAACCGTGTGTAGATGGAGGAGGAGGGAGGAAAATACTGGGAGGAGAGTTGCCGGCACTGGCTAAGGAGGTGGCGAGGGTGGAGATGGTGCGAGCATATGCTGGTGAGTTTTTAAATTCCTTGAGATATTTGGGTGCATTCATTGAGTTTCAATATATCTCCATTAAATTTCAATCCCCTCTATAGATGATAGTGCAAGGCAACATGGATAATCTTATCAGGGATTGGTTATTGTAGATTCTATGTAGCCAATGAAGGCTGAGTTGTAGAAGTCTTTAGTGGTGGTGGTTGTTGTTGTGACATGAATACTTAAGCACTTTTTATTAGACAGATATGAGAATCTCAATTGGGCTATGTGCCATTGACAGTGACAACCAAATCCCGAACAGTTTATATGAGTTAATAAATCATTGAGATAAAATTGGAGGTTGTTTAGTAAAATTAGCGTTTGTATTAGTTTGTTAATGTGGGATCTTCCGAATCAAAATTGCTTGGGATTCAGCCTCAAACCTAGGACTATAATTTGAGCCTTGTTCCATGGTTATCAGTGAGCCTTCATTGCCAACAAGGACTGTTTAATTTTTCCCTGCTAATAAAGAGCTGAGTTTCTCATCTACGATTTGACAATCAGAAACCGAAAGATTATGAATGCTCTCCGAAAAATTTTTAGGCCTGTTTTGTTGCAAAAAAAGTCTTGACATGTGTTACAGACCAATAGTCGGTCTCCATGTGTTTTGTCTGTTACAATAGAGTAGTAGGCTGCATTTGCATGACAGTGTGGCTTTGGCCTCTCATGAGATATCAAAACTAACCCATTTTGCTGGCATCGTCATGGAATTTTTTTAATTCATTTGGGCTTACTCCTAAGGACCATTGCTGATGTGAAATACTGATGTTGGCCTTATAAAGATTGACTGTGGAGACCTCTTCAGTGTCATAATTGAAGTTCTATCATGAAGTTACTTATCAACATTGCCACTAGCAGACTTCAGGGGCCACATGACATGGGAAAAAAATGGGGTGAAATGCATTAAAAAGTCAATAAAACTTCTGTAAGGCATCAATCATTTAAGTCCTAAAACTTTGTGAAATTATACAATATGGATATGCAGTAGTTTCTCTACTTGGAAAGTGACATGTGGCATTTTAAAAGGTATGCTGGCTGCATGTGATATTCCCATGCATTAAGTTGCTGAAAATACTAAATTGAACCATTTTAAAAAGATGTGATAGTTAAATGATTGATTGAGAAATTTTAGGACTTAGATATACTTCGTACAATGGTTCTAAGTTTTTTAGTGCACTTGTATCAATGAAAATGGAGGAAGAGTATGATTGTGCCTATCTACAAGAACAAGGAGGATATTCAGAACTGTAGCAACTATAGAGGCATTAAGCTTATGAGCCATATAATGAAATTGTGGGAAAGAGTTATTGAGTATCGTTTGAGAGTAGAAACCAAGCTCTCTGTAAATCAATTTGGATTTATGCCAGAAAAATCTACCATGGAGGCTATCTTCTTAATACGACAGTTGATGGAGAGATATCAAGAAAAGAAGAAGGATCTACATATGGTATTTATTGACCTCGAGAAGGCATATGATAGGGTCCCAAGAAAAGTTTTGTGGTGGATTCTTGAGAAGAAAAAAGTATCATTAAAGTATGTAGAGGCAATCAAGGATATGTATGATGGTGTTACTACATGTGTGAAGGCCTGTGATGGCACGTCAAATTATTTTCCGATCACAGTAGGTTTACATCAAGGTTCGGCTCTGAGTCCTTATCTTTTTGCACTAATTATGGATGAGCTAATAAAAGATATTCAAGATGAGGTGCCGTGGTGTATGCTATTCGCAGATGATATTGTATTTATTGATGAGACCAAGGCTGGGGTCAGTGCTAAATTAGAATTATGGAGAAACACGTTAGAGTCCAAAGGATTTACGTTAAGTCGGAGTAAGACGGAATACATGAAGTGTGAGTTCGCCACGACAAGAGGAAATGATCAAGAATATGTGGATATGCTTGGACAGGAGGTACCTAAGAAAGATGCTTTCAGATATTTGAGATCAATTTTGCAAAAGAGGGGAGAGATTGACGAGGATGTTAGCCATAGAATCAAAACAGGTTGGATGAAATGGCGCAGTGCATCAGGATTTTTGTGTGATCGCAAAATCCCTCTTAGGTTAAAGAGAAAATTTTATAGAACAGCAATAAGACCTGCAATGCTATACAGAGCTGAATGTTGGCCGGTACAAAAGCAACATGAGCATAAAATTAGAGTAGTGGAAATGAGAATGTTAAGGTGGATGTATGGTCATAAAAGAATGGATAAGATAAAAAATGACGATATTCGACGAAAAGTTGGAATAGCACCGGTGGCAGAGAAGATGAAAAAACATAGATTGAGATGGTTTGGACATATTCTTTGTAGACCCTTAGATGCTCCGATAAGAACAGAAGTGTGTTACCGAGAAAACGATATGAAGAAAGGACGAGATCGGCCGAAACTTACTTGGTGGAAGGTAGTAAAATAAGATTTAATAGAGTGGGAAATAAATTGGCGTATGGTCTGCCTTAGGACGGAATGGAGGAAAGCTATCCTCATTGTAGAAGAGGGGATTTTCTATGTTCCAGAGTGCCATGTTTAGTCATTTCTATTTATTTATTTATATGTTTATTTATTTATTTATTTATTTTTGAGTAGCCATATTTTTACTTTTATTTTAGTATATTTTAAGCTTTTCTCTTTGGGTTCATCGACCGACCCCAACTGGTTTGGGATGACGTTGATGTTGATGTTGATGTTGTATCAATGAAAATGGATTGGAAACATTTGCTTCTATCAAACTTTCTTTTGCCAAGAGCTTTGCTGGTGGTCTTTAGAGCATGAGATGTATCATTTGATAAGTAAATCATGGTTTTTGCTGATTCTTCCAAGTAAAGGTCCATCTGCTGGCCTTCATGTTTAGAATCTACAGAGAGAGAGACATAGTGGGCGACGGAGAGAAATTCCCTTTCTGTATGGTTTTCCTGTACTTTGAACTTTTCTTCTTGGAGATGGTGGAGGGTGGGTCATTTGGGCAGATAAAAATTCGAGAAATAAAAGATTGCTGCACTGATGCATGTATATATTGGCCCCTGCTTACCAGTTTTACAATTGGTGTTTCCATTTCATTGAAGCACATCTTTTTCTTCTATTTCTTTGTTGGCCTCTTTACAGTTGGCCTTTCTAGGGTCAAACAGGTGACCCTCTGTATTAGTTGGCCAATGCATTTTTTGTTATGCCAAACAAAGCAGTCCTCTCTTGATGTATCACTAGTGCTAATACTCACACATACTTTTTGTGCTTTGTCTGCCAGAGACAGCATTAAAGCTGGACAGTTTGATCGGTGATGTTGAGGAAGCAGTTTCTTCGACTTTGAAAAGAAAGCATTCATTTGCGCAAAGTTCTGAAGTGAGAACCAATCTTGATATGTATATTTAGTGGTGTCAGATTCATCCATAACTATGAATATTCCCACAATTCAAAATTTTTTAGTCCAGCACCTATAAGATTGAATTTATCACATGAAAGTTAGTGAAATAGGTAACATCTTGTCATTGCAGGAAGTGCGCATGCATGCTATAAGAACGCTTAATGAAATAGAAGGTGTTACAGCTCAAGTCTCAAAGCTACACCCTCGATGGACGCATCTTGTGTATGCAATTGATCACAGAATTGATCGGGCTCTAGCCGTTTTGAGACCGCAGGCCATAGCAGATCACCGGGCCATTCTTTCTTCATTAGGATGGCCACCGCCTCTTTCTGCTTCGACTTCTGCAAATCCAGCTGCAGGGAGGTTGACAGCAGTCGCAAATCCTCTATTGACGATGCAAGGGGATCTCAAGCGCCAATACTGTGAAAATTTTCTCTCCTTATGCCACCTTCAGGAGTTGCAGAGAAGAAGAAGATCTCGCCAACTTGAAGGGCATAATCGGGAAATTGCTCTCCATCAGCCACTTTGGGCAATTGAGGAGCTTGTAAATCCTGTATCACTTGCATCCGAACGTCATTTTTCAAAGTGGATTGATAAACCAGAATTTTTTTTTGCTCTTGTTTATAAGATTACAAGGGATTATGTGGATTCTATGGATGAATTGTTGCAACCACTGGTTGACGAAGCAATGCTAGCAGGGTACAGCTGCAGAGAAGAATGGATCGCCTCAATGGTTTCTGCCTTGTCAACATACTTGGCAAAAGAGATATTCCCCCTCTATGCCAGCCAACTGGAAGAAGAGAGCATCACCGGTGTTAGATCAACAGCTAGAACATCATGGCTCCATCTCATTGACTTGATGATTTCTTTCGATAAGCAAATAAGATCCCTTATAGCTAATTCTGGGATCTCATTCTCTCTTATCGATGAAAGCAATTTGCAGAAGCTTTCATCTTTATCTGTCTTCTGTGATCGACCTGATTGGCTTGAGTTATGGGCAGAAATTGAGCTCAGTGACATGCTGGACAAGTTGAAAGCCGATGTTGATAATGAGAGAAATTGGACAAAGAAAGTTCAGGGAGTTGTTCTTACGTCTGGTCCAGAAGATTTCAGGTCCCCCCTTATTTCAGATTTTATCCTTAGGCGTCTGTCATCTGTTGTGGATCGCTCACGGTCTCTACCTGACATTCCTCTCAGGTCGAAGTTTCTCAAGTTAGTTGGTGCACCTATAATACATAAGTTTTTGGATTGCTTGCTTGTCAGGTGCCAAGAAGCTGAAGGATTGACTGCATTGACAGATGACAGTGCCCTTATGAAAGTAGCCAATTCTGTTAATGCTGCACGCTATGTTGAGTCTGTTTTGAGAGAATGGTGTGAGGATGTCTTTTTTATTGAGATGGGATTGGGGGTAGGTGATGAACCTGGAAAATTGCACGCGGAAGAGGGTGATTTTGATGGAATGGTGAATGGACCAGGAAGTGGTGTCTTCGACGAGGAGATCAGGAAGTTGGAAGAGTTCAGAGTGGAATGGGTTGAGAAGTTATCAGCTGTTGTCTTGAGGGGTTTTGATGTTAGCTCTCGAGATTACATGAGGAACAGGAAACAGTGGCAGAAAAAGTCTGAAGAAGGTTCGACAGTGTCTAGGACTTTGGTCGATGCCCTTGATAATTTGCAGGGTAAAACGTCAATAATAGAGGAAAGCTTAAACGGGATGGACTTTGTCACGGTGTGGAGGAAAGTGGCTGAAGGGTTGGATCAGTCTATTTCAAATGGTCTTCTATTGAGTAACATGAAATTTTACAACGGAGGTGTCGAAAGGCTAAGTAGCGACATAGAAGTCTTGTTTGGGGTATTTCGTGCTTGGTGTCTACGACCCGAAGGCTTTTTTCCGAGGGTATGTGAAGGTTTGAAGTTGCTCAGGATGGGAGAGAAGCAAGTTAAAGATATCCTGGCGGGAGGGCTCGAAAGGTTGAAGGAGGAGGGCATTAGTCATTTGAGAGTCTCCGATGCAGAAAAGATCACAAAGAACCGGGTCTTTACGAGCTGAAGTTTCTGAAGCACAATCTCTCATTAACCTGTAACGTTAGAGAAGAGACCAGAACAATGTACGTAGGCGACACAATCGTGTATCATATTCTTAAAGTCACTCATTGTTTTCTCGAAGGAAGTCCAATAAAATCCTGTCAGCAACATGTTCTTCCGCTTGAGTGGCGGAGAAGAATTGACCGCGCATGGACATGGTAGGCATACTCCATGGGCTTGCTTCTCTGCTCTCCTGTCCTGTCCTGTGTATATTGGGGTGTGAACATTGAAACAAAAGAAGCGGCCTTTGATGTTATTTTAATGCTCCCACCTTTTGTGCTTTGATGGGAATTCGTTGATGCCCAGGAGCTTCCCAAGTTGGTAGAAGATCCACCCGGAAAACCTGCAAAGCGAGACATTAAGCTGCAGTGATATGGTTAAGATGATGACTTGATTGGGATTAGCTGCGGTGATCGGTTGAACCTGCCATTGTCTTCACTTGCTCACATGAATTCTAATTTTTTTTTTTTTGGGGGGGTCCCCGAATTGGGAAGGGCGAACCGTCGTCATCAGTTTCGATGCTCCGCTCCATTTTCGCAACCGTAGACACTTGAAACGTCGAGGTCCGACAGCGGAGCAACATCTTTTCTCACACGAATTTTTTTTGCTCCGGCCTGTCCATGTCAACCAGCAGTGGCAGGGACAAGGACAGAGGCATGGCGTGTCAAGGGCAACGCTCCCCTCGGAGCGCGCCACGTGGCGGGTCAATCATGTGGCCTACCTACGGCAGGTCGCCGGGAATTCAGGGGCGAGGAGGGGGTTTGGTAGATGAGGCCAAGATCTCCAATTACTGGGCTTTTTCCCCTTGAAAGCCTTTTCGTGTCTAGTTTTAGTCACTCCTCCGCTGTTCCGCATGCCTCGTCACATCCTTTCTTTGTCTTTATTTCCCATCGGATTCAAGTCCGAAATTCATATGGGTCATCGCAATGTGAAATTTACTCGCCCTTTGAAATCAGATGAATCGAACTTCGTGTCGGCCCATTAATCGCTTTGCTTGAGCCGATTGGTTATTCCTTCGGTAACATCTGTTCAACCTCTTGCTTTTCTATGGACCGCTCGCTCCGCTTCCTCGGGTACTTGACTTGAGGGAACGGCAAAAGGAAAGCCACTCGGATAAGTTCATGTATCTAATTTCTTTTTTTCTTTTTTTTCAATTTATATTCATGTAATCCCAAACCAACATGGAGAGAGTACGACAAAAAGTGATGCAGTAGAGGGCTAAGCCCTTACGTCAGGGGCATGAAAAATAAAAGCTTATCATTAGCTCTTTTTCAATTGGGTTGGTTCGATCAGGACGGCTACGGGAGGTTTAAACATGAATTCTTTGAAAGCCGCCACTCTCCAGGCAAAATTATCTAAAATATATGCAGCAGAGGTTTCCCCCCCTTCGAATTGACGCTTGGGGAAAAGATTCTTTTCAGGTGCGCTAAGACGCGAACTCATTTGTCGTCGTCCCAAGTCCCCCAAACCCTAACACCATTTCCATATGAGTTGTCGTATACGTGTGAGGAAATTGCCAAACGTGACACTGTGAAATAGAATATGGGTGGTGTGACCTGTTGTCAACCAAGAGCCCAAAGACAGAACAAAAGGTGTGTATGATCCCGTCGACTGTGTAAAGCCCGCGGCAGCAAAGGGACCGGAGAACTGCTATGGATGGTCATATACCGGATAAACAAGTATTTTGCAAGTTCATTATTACGGGCAGTTCCTATAAAGGATCGAACTAATGACGTACACAATACTTGATGGAGAAATAGATACGCCTAGATCCTTTATCCTCAAATGTTTATGCAAATGATTTATAACAAGAAAGCTGTGCAGGGGACTGTGTCTTGGCCCTAAATAAATGCCAACATGAAATGAGGTATCTTGTTGGTGGCATGTAAACATCGAGACACGAATTAGATTGCCAAATTTGAGCTCACGAAATGACACGTATCCGTGCATTGCGAATTATTAAGAAGCGACCTTACATTAGATCGTGCACTTGAGTGGTATTTTTAGAAAAATTTGCTGGACCCATTTGCATGTAAAGATGTGAGACGAATTGGGCCCTTCTCAGGTTTTACTAAAACTCACTTGTTCCTTGTTTGATGTGTTTTTCCAACAACCATCACGTGTCTCTCTCTCTCTCTCTCTCTCTCTCTCTCTCTCTCTCTCTCTCTCTCTCTCTCATGTCACTTCCTTTATAAGCTCCCCTTTTGCTGCCATGTACACTTCCCCGGTTAGTTTCTGAAAGCTTTTGTGAGAGGCTTGAGTGAAAGAAGAGAGTTGGGTCGGCGGGTTGATTACCGATAGGTTGATCATGTCCACAAGGAGATCAAGAACCTCTCAGTTCACAGAAGACGAGATCTATAATCTCATCTTCAAGTTACAGGCTCTGCTTCCTCAGCTTGAGCAAAGGAAAAACAATGGAAGGGTATAGGACCCCTTGCCTTCTACTTCTAATTTCTCGTTAGTGTCCCAGTACAAGAATGAGTTTTTCTTTTCGTTTTCCTCGTCCTTTTCCTTTTCGTCAAAATTGGCAGGTCTAGGTTCAGTGTAGACGCGTCAGAAGAATATTGTTGAAGAAAGAAAATGCAACTAGATAGTGGAAAAGGACCCAAAGAAGAAACGAAAGGTCTTAATTCAGCTGCAATAATAGTTACCATACTGGGTGCAACTCAAAGGGACCATAATGACGAAGCAGCTACAATGAAGCATTGAATTATGATGTTAAACTGTGTGCCTTCCATGCAATTATTCCAATTTCCTCGTTCGTATATACAATGACAACCAACTTTTGCCACGAAAATATTTTTTTTTTCCATTTTTCCTCTTGATTTTGGCATACCATTCTGTTTTTTTGTTGGCAACAGGTGGTAGCCCCATCAAAGATTTTGAAGGAAACATGCAGTTACATTCGGAAGCTACACAGAGAGATGGATGAGCTGAGCGAAAGACTGACCGCACTGTTGGATGATATGGACATGTCTAGGGTCGATGCCCAACTTCTTAGGACTGTTCTTCTACAATAAACCCCCCCCCCCCTTTTTTTGTCTTTGCCTCTCTCTCTCTCTCTCTCTGTTGGTTGGTTTGAAGACAACCCTTCAGAGAGAGACATATTTTGTATCTTCTGCTACTAAATTTAAGTTTCTTCTTTCCCCAAACTTTCAGCCTGGAGTCCACTAAAATTCTGATTTTATGTGACACCCACTCTCCCAGCAAGGAAGAAAAAGGAAGAGCAAAAAGAATGAAAGAGAAGCTCAGTCTTCTTTGTCCTTCATGTGTTTTAGATATTCTTAACTAGGTACTGATGGTTGGGATATGAATATCGAAGCATGCCCCACAGTACGTTGATAGATACAGTTAATGACTGCAAGTATCCTCTTATAGAATTGATAAATCGACAAAGTCGTCGGATGATATACTTAAATTAAATTTTTAGGTAATGGGAACACAAGCAGACAAAACAAAGAAGGCCAATGCAAGAGGCTTGTTGATTCATGGACTAAGTTAATTTGCAGAGTGGTCAACTAAAGGATATAGCTGCAACACAACCGGAAAAAAGCACAGAGCGGATCGAAGGTACAGCATCCGCTTCTTTTGCCTTGTGCATGCAATGAAAGCCATAGTGAGTTTAAACGAAGATGATGATCCTAGAGACAATTTCTTTAAAAGTCTTTTGAGGGATTATGGTCAAAAAGGGAAAGAGGAGTTTATTGAATCCTACGAGATCCAAACGGTGGGCTATTAGCTAGTGTGTATCACAATAGACCATGGTGTAGATCAATCGGGATCCACCTTTGGGGAATATAAATCAAAGAAATAACAAGAATATTTTGAGTGAAACATCTTTCACATTCCCTGTTCACTAATAGTCTTTAATGGAAGAAACTTGGCAAATTACGGTGCAAAAAGCATGTAGATCATTCGAGATCGGGAGAGAGAGAAAATGTCTTCAGAGTGAGTATTTTGCACCCATATATATCTTTACATAGAGAAAGGATCATGACCTGTTTGAAGTAGGCAAATGAATCCCTCGTAAGTTTCTTCAGCTAGGAGTTGCAATTTACCGAACTCGGACCTACTACATAATCACCCTGTAATTCAACTGCCTCATCTCCTGAAATCAATCAGACCAAAAGACATTTGCCCAATCAAAATTCTCAGCCTCTACTCTAATAATTGAAATATCTTTCCATAGTACAAAAGTTTCAGACCACAAATCAGGAAAAGGACCTCGATGCAAGACGATGATCCGGCACTTTAAGTCAACATGAGTAACCGGCCAAACATCAATAAAGCTTAAAGTTCTCAAACTAAAGCAACAGCATTTTAACCAAAATAGAAATAGCAGGGAAAGGATGGGCAATAGATAATTCACTAAGCGCCAGTCCTAACAGAACAGCCTGTAGTTTAATCCTCATCCTCTTCATCTCCATCGCCACCAGAAGCCTTCTTGGCAGCCGCCCTTTGGTTCTTTCTCTTTACCCTTCCAGGTCGCCCACCACCAAATGGACTAGTCAGCGAGAAATCAATATGTTTCTGTGAATCAACCCTCACCATGAAGGACGGGATGTTCACAACTTGCCTACCAACCCTGCCAGCCCAAAACGAGATCCAACATTATGAGAACAAAAATATAGTCAACAGCCCGATAGTAGACTGAAACACTGTGACGCAGTGGGCATTACTCTTTTCATTTCATTGACTAAAAAAAAAGAACTACAGCATATACCACGATAATACCACACCCCAGATAATTCATAGAATCATAGCTAGATGGGCATGCCCTATAACCACATCAACAGAGATAAATACCAGCACTTCAATCTAACTGACTAATCAAAGCTACTGACATTTTATTTGACCAAATTAAAAACACCTTCCTAGGCATGCAATGACAAATTGCCTAACCTAGTGACATCAGAGGACATTGAAATGAAACTTCACTCAATAGCTGATAGTTCGCATTTTTTTTTTGTTCTCGCCAGGGGATTTGTTGCCATTAAAAGCAAGATCCAGGAACTCGGTAAAGTCAAAACCACAAGCATATAACATGACACTCATGTCAAGATATGTCAAAACAGCTTTACCTGATATGCCTCTGCCTAATGAGCACCCTGGCATGGTGGATGGATTTGGCCATACCAGACTTGAACACCAATGTCTGCAGGCGGCGCTCGAGGAAGTTCTCCACAGTCAAAGCCAAGACATAATCAAGCTTATTCTGGCTCTCATCCAAAAGCCCATAGCGGTTCATCCGACGAAGAAGGGCCTCACCTTCAAAGATACGACGAGGGTTCTTCTCGTCAAGGGTCAGAAGCATCCTGGCGTTGTTACGGATCCTACTCAGCACGTACTGAACCCTCCATAACTCTCTCTTGCACCTCAACCCATACTCACCAACAAGTTTCAGCTCAGCATCCAGACGTTCCTTCTCATATGGACGGCGAGGCTTCTTGAATGTCTTCCCATCTGTATCAAATCAAAATAGCGCGCACAAATCAAACGTCACCCGACGCTCCAATCATTAGTCAGTGGTAAAGAAGCGCTTGTGAATTCGAATCAGCAAACCTAACCAGACGAACAGAAGCACCAAACAGTCTATCTCGATCGGGCTCGTTCTTGTAACCAAACTAAAAAGATTGCCCAAAAAATGGAATTTCTCAACGATCTGCACTTTGCAGCCCAGTGACGATCGCGGGGTGGACGGCGAAGTTTCAATTGCCGATCCCACAAACAAGTAGAACGTCTCTGCTCAGTCGAAAAACGGGCACTCCCAAATTTGATACTCATGCCCAAAAGCAAGCAGACTTGGCTAACAAGATATAAATCCTAAAAACATGCACGTTCCTCATCAGAGCAGAAGGAACCCAAGCTCGCTCTTAGACGCCGAGAGCACAAAATTTCACATCATTGGAACCGATTTTTAGTCCTCCGCGGATCCCGCATGGAAAGAGCGGACTGCTTCGAACGGCAAGACAAGGCCGAAGCGATCGTAAACGCAAGCACATCGATCAGAAAGAGCAAGAAGTACATCTACAATCCAAAGAAAGAGAGAACACTCACAGTTGCGGTAGAAGGAGACGTGAACCATGTCTCTGACTCTGCTCCGCCGGTGGCGCCTCCGTCTGCTAACTTGTCTACTCCACGGAATGAAGGAAGGGAAAACTGACTGGAGAAACCCTAGTTATGCCTCACTTCTCATTGGACTGCGTAAAAGACTCTCACGCTGTTGGGCTTGGGCTTGGTCTTGGGCTTGGTTATGGGCCTCCATTTTTAATCTGGACCAGGAGTTTGCTAACTTTTCCGCTGATATATAACTAGTCAATGTTTTGAAAAACTAACATTACCCCGTTTTTGTTTTTTTTTTGTTTTTTTTTGTTCGAAAACATTACCCCATTTATTCTAAACATAAAAAGAGGTTCTTTTCCTATTAAATACGCTTTAGAAGTGTCATAATCCGATGATTAAGGGTGGGTTTGGTTCAGCATTCCCAAGGGGCTTTCAGTCCTCAAAGCCCCTTGAGAAAATGTTGGACCATTTGGTTCAGCTTTAGGCCAGCATTTGGCCAAATGCTGGCTTTGGGAATGCTGAAAGCCCAATGCTAGTCCAACTAGCATTGGGCTTTCAGCATTTGGCCGAATGCTAAAATAAATTTTTTTTCTCAAAACTAACCCCCACAATGGTAAAAATTACCAAAACCCATTTGCAAAGTTATTTTTAGCAAATAATATGTAATCCAAAGCCCGTTTTAAAATCAGTTTTTTCCAAACGCAATTAGCATTTTTCCAAAGCCCTTTAGGCTAAGGACATTTGCATTTCACCAAAGCCCATTTGAAATACTGAACCAAACCCACCCTAACTCGGTTAAATACGAACTTGGGTACTTGAAAAAAATTTGGGATGCAATCAATTCATGTGTCCCCACTCTCATTCAATGACAGCGGACTCGAAATTTGATTCAACCATAGCTCTCCCGAAACTAACTCCGTGTCAAGCCTAATGCGACGCGCAAGTTATAACAGTTGAATTAGAACGCAAGTGGATGAGTTTGCCCATGCCGATCCCCACCCCCTCAACTCAGGATCCAAACTTTGCAGATTTGGTCACTCAAATGAAACTGCAAGTTCCCATCGCCACCATGCGGCGGCCTATCTCTCGAACCCCAAGGTACCAAAGTTTAGAGCATCCGGAAGACCGAAGATCGTGATAAACTTGAAATGGCTTGATGTCAAAAGAGGCAAGGAGAGGAGTTACGTGAAGGAAGGGTAATAACTTGTCGGTAGTTTTCTGCTCTCAGCACTGAACTTTCGAGTTTACTTTGCCAACACAGATATAGAATGATCCACTTCTTTTGAGTAGTGCAACAAATGACCGTTCCGCAAACAAAGTTGCAGAGGAACACAAAAACAATAACAGCTCGACCAACATGCCATGTCGCTAAAAGTAACACCGAGTTGGAATATAGCGTCAAACATCTAGTCGTCGAGGAGCTCAAATAAGGAAACAAATTGATCCACACCGGGCGTAAATCTGAAGCATTAAAAGAAAATGGCGGATATTCTCGTTGAAAAAACACTCGGCGAACCATGGAGAAGAAATTACAGAAAAACCAAAACAAAAGGGAGATTCGCGCTCATTACGATAGGATAGCCACCTAAAAGACTACCTTACCAAGGTCCTACTATAGCAGTAAAAATTATAATAATGTGTGCATGAGGAGATGCCCTTTGTCATCTCAGTCCTCCTCATCCTCTTCTTCGTCATTGTCCTCCGAGCCGTCATCGCCATTTTCCTGCAAGTTCAGGAACAATTCAGGGAGAACTCATGCGACCTTGTGACATGGTGCCATACAAAACTTAACTATCATCCTCTTCAATTGTGGAACTGACAGAAATCTTAAGATTAGAAAGAGTCCGATCTTCATGCACTCAATACAACATGGCTGAAAGGATCCATGCATCTCCGTGATGTATTTATGGGAAAGAGCCAAAGGACCTACCTGGTTTTTAGCATGGACATGACTCAGGCGATACAATACATCAGAGAGGCGAGACTTAAGCATATTTAGTGAGATGAGAAACCACTTGGCTTCAACTTTCATTATTGACATAAGGGATAATCCCCACATACAGAACAGGGAATTTTTTTTGAGAATGAGGATCCGTCTGTTTCGCGTAAAATGAATGGTTTGGAAAATATTTTCCTACAAATGATCATGCTTACAAAAATGAATGAACGAAAAATATTTTCTTTGTCCACAAAAAAGTTTAGACATAAATCGTTGTCAATAATAAAACATCTCCCATTAACTAATTATTCAAAGCGATAGACATTGAACTTGCACATGTGAACTAGTTGGGGGAATTCTGAGAGATTCTGTAATTGAATAGCCCATCAATAACAACACTATAATCATAGGTCATTTTGCCCCCAAAGAATTTTCTTATTTAAAAGAAAATCATGATACTCATGATACTAAATAAGCACATTCACAAACAATTGGAAAAAGCAAGAGTGGGACAGAGAGAAGACGAGGGGCAATAGAGACGTAAAAAAAAAAAGTACAATTATAGAGGAATGCAAGATATATCCATTTGGAATTTAATACAGGTTCATTTACCTCTTCATCATCGTCTTCACCATCAAAATCTTCCTCATCAGCATCCTGCGTCAGAGCATTCATGAAGTACAAAACAACGTGACAGACGGAATAACAGCTTCAGATAATAATTGGAAAAGAGACCATAAATAACATGAGTGAGGTTAACAAAAGAAGGGAAGAAAAGAAAGTTACATTGTTGAAATAAGTAAGCGGATTGGGCCACAAATCCTCCTTAATGATCTCAGCTATCTGCAATAAGTCAAATCAGATCCCCCATTATACAGATATAGCGCCCGAGTGAAATGGGAGTTTTGCCAGCCTTAACAAGATAAAAGCTTCCACATAAGCCAAAAGGAACTCACCTCATCATTTATGTCCTCCATTTCTTTCTGCGAAATATCAGCAAACCAGTGAAAGAAGCTGCAAACAGGATGGCAATCGCAAATTAATTAGTAAGAAACAAACAGACGAAGTCATCTAGAGTAGGTCTTTCACTGAAAGAGAGGTTATTTTTTCATGAATGTGATGATTAAGATGTGCATGAGCAATTAAGAAGAGAAAAGTAATACCTACAATACCGTTTCCCATATCTCAGTTTTCATACCCTTATTTGGAGCAACAGCTTGGCCCAACTGTGGTCCAAGCTCAACAAGTTTAAGATATTCCAGATTCGAGTCTTACCCTCTCCATCCCATTCATAACAATATGATTAATGGAAAAAAATACTTTGAACCAGAGCAAACCAGACAAGAAGGCATAAAGCAACTTCCAAACTTGGGACAAGAACGCAAAAACAAGTTAAATAATAAAACTATTAGCCAAAACTGCAGGTAAAAAGAATAGCTCGAATTTAGGAGGAAGATACATCCTCCACACAGTTCATCTAGTAACTAGGGAATATTACAAGGAAAACAATATAAGGAAAATGATCGCTTTCATTCAAATAATTGATGCGTAGGAGTAAAAGCCTTACCTTTCCTCCGTCAAAGGTCGCTTATTTCCTTTCTTTTCATGAGAGACACCATTAGGCAACCCCTATATATCAGCAAGCACCAGTGAGTAAAATCACAAAAGTAAAAGAGCAATCCAGAATACAAGTAAATGCATAAGTATGGACATCAAGACTTGAGGGCACCTACCATACCCTCCTTCCACTTAATTGGGGTAGCAGTAACTTTTGTTCCATCATCATGGAAGGTAAAAGTCTTTGTAAGCTTGGCATCTTCGAAATAAGGATTGGGATTGAAGTTCTAAACAGACATTGAGAATACAATTAGCTAGATTATCAGAAAGAAAAACAGAATGCACTTCTGAAGTAAAGTGAATAGCAAGAAGGCAGAGCAAACTCACAAAGGTTATAGAGTATCCAGATTTTACGTCCTTAAAATCCTCCACTTCAAGGGAGCTTAGATACTTGAACATCTATCAATGGAAATGATAAAAATCAACTATGAAGTCAGCAGCAAAAAGAAATAGACAATGATCGAGAACTCAATAGTCAATGTTCAATCTCACTAGTCCTGAGGAAATTGCATCTCGGAAGATCATGAATTTCACTTCTGATCTTTAAGTCTAGACACAATGCAAGACAAACCTTTTGGTCGTCCTCAGTCAAAAGTTCACAGAGCGCAGGATGACTCAGAAACTACAAACAAAAAGAGGTAAGTCAAGACGAGACCCTTATATAGGTAATGCCAATACTATCACGAATCTCTCAATTAACAAGAAGTGTAACATATCGTAGCAACAACAAAGATCAGTAGAGATTACTAACAGCGGTCAGCCAGAAATCAGGAATTGATTTTATGATATCGCCCCTCTTATCATAGACAGGCCTCCTTATCTCGTTATACTTCTGCTCTACTTCCAAAACTTTGTCACTGGCCTCCTCATTGATCTGGAAAGAGTAAAAAGGAGAGAAGGTGAGAATTGATGAGTTAGTTCTCTTTAACGGGTTCTTACTCAACCGACGAACGGTAAAAGACTGAATCAAACGGCAGTAACAAACAATTTCCCAGAGACAACCCCGCTTCTGTAGCGTAAGCTACCAAAAAGATGGAACCAACCACAGGCCTACATAACTCGAACGGTTACAAAGGTGCGAAACCAGACAACTAGACAACAAGCAGGTTATGATCCCAAAATCTACAAATGGAATCAGAAAAAAGTCCATGATCTTAGAAAAAGTAAAACAGAAACAAGGAAAGCGCATGGAAATCTGATACGAAGTTCTTGCAACTAAATTGCCCAATTAAAAGAACAATATTTTTCCTTTCCCACCAATAATTAGAAAGAAGAACTAAATTCTCTTCATCTCCATCCATTCCCAGCTCAACACCATGGAGAGATATCACACGAATCCAACCCTATACAAAGAACCCCCACTAAAGATTCCAAATTTCTTCACATCCCCCCCCAAAAACCAAACCCAAAACAAAAAATAAATAAATAAATAAAAACCAACTCTCCGCATCAACCATCCAAGAGTCGAAACAAAGGAAACGTTTTTAGGAATGCATTAACCTTCTCGAGCTCGTCTTGGATCTCCTGCAGCTTCTCGATGGAGAGAACGAGCTCTCCGTCAATCTGCTCTGAGTTGTCCTCCGACCCTTTCTCACCCACCTTCATCTTCTTCCCCTTGTCCGCAACCATTCTCACCGAACCCTGAAACCCCGCTTCTCTCTCTCTCTCTCTCTCTCTCTCTCTCTCTCTCTCTCTGTAGAAAATTGTGTGGAAGAGTAGAATTCGCTTCTTGCGGTGGTACACTGTTCTCAGCTCCGTCGAAAGGAGAGAGGAGAGAGAGAGAGAGAGAGAGAGAGAGAGCGAAGCCTTCAGTCAGATGAAGTACTTTGTGTTGGGTTAGGGTTTTTGGTGGGTTTATGTAACGAGGTTAATTACATTTTTTCTTTTTTCTTTTTACCTTTTCGGAGGGTAAAATCCAGATTTAATCAAAGGAATGAAACTTGAATTACACGTGGACCGACAGATGTTTGACAACTCAGACAGCGATCGGGAACTGATTGGCGAGGGTATTCTCGACATTTCGTCGCTGTGGCCTAATCTGGTTGGTCGGTTATGGATTTTTAAGTAAGGCGAAGGCATTCTCACGTTAGCGAATCTACTCGGTCGGAGTCATCTCAATGCTGCCGCAAGCGGATTCCCTTCAAAGTTGGGACAATGGCACAAGTAATACCTAAATTTAAATCCAATATTTAATGTAATTTTTGAATTTTTAATTTGATTAATAAAATTTATGAACTTTAACTCACTATGCAATATAATCTTTAAACTTTTAATTTAATCAATGTAAAACGTGAACTTTTGGAATATGTTCAACTGAGTCATTAAATTATAAGAAAATGTTCAATATTGTCATTTCATTAATTCAAGTTTAAAGACTGAGTTAGACATATTTTAAAAGTTCAAGAATCATTTTGATTAAATTAAAAGTTCAGAGACCACATTATATATTGAGTTAAAATTTTAAGATCATATTGATCAAATTAAAAGTTTTATAGACTGCATTGCATATTTAGTTAAAGTTCATAGATCATTTAAGTTATCTTCCCTTTAAAGTTCTAAGCGTAACCTTAATGTTATGACACATGTTATGAAATTTTCGATTTGAATCACAACTGTTTTGTATATCACGAGATACGAAGATTTCAAGGTTATGCGAACTCATCATTGTTACTCGTCAATATATTCACAGCGAGAAAAAAAAATCTCATTACATGAGGTACGAAGCAATTAAGCAATGAGATTTTGTGGAAAAGAGATGACTTGTTTATTATTAGACAATGGCCCTGGTTATGAGTTACTTTGGTTAAGGTAAGAAAGAATGCCTCCGTGTGTAGTACGAACCGGCAACTCTTGCGTGTCATGCATAATTGGTGAGTTTCTATTTTAGTGTAGTGTCGTAATCGTATCGTATCGTGTCAAGTTAGGATTTAGTTCAAATTCAATGCATTTATCATCTCCGCAATGATTTGACGAAACATATCAACTTTTTGTAATTGCTCCCTTTTTACTTATAATTATATTCAGCTATAACCCGAACACTATGCATTCATTAATCATGTCCGATCAAATCAATCTCCCTCATTTTCTTCAAAATGATCGGCAATCTTGCAATTTAATCCCAATGTTTTCAACTTGACCGCCCACGGAAGTCAACTTTACTTACATATATTCGTTGTAACCCTCCCACCAACATTATTGCAAGCCGTGTCCATCTTGTGACTAAAATAATCGTATCCACATACAAAAGTCAATTTGGTTTTGTAAACACCATCTAATGATACCCTAGTGTTAAATAGGTCACAAGTCCACAAGATCACTAATTCATCTCTAAATTGGATTTTAACTTTTGTGAAGAGATTTCCTAATTGCTATGGCATTGATGCCCGATAGAAGAATTCACCGCTAAATTAGGCCATAACTTTTATGAAGAGATTTCCTAATCGCTAAGGTATTGATGTTTTGATAGAACCTCGTTGATATTGGCGAGTATAATAAAATTACCATAGCTCAAATCAAACTCTCCGTAATTGAAAATCATTAAGATAATACATGCAAGAAGCTACGCGCATTAGTAATACAAGATGTGAAAGCATGCAACACTATAGATGCGATGAGGGCTATCATGTCCTTGGGGGACTCATTAAAATTGGAAAATCTCAAAGCATGCAAAAGAAGAAGGCGAAGAAAAGGAAAGAAGAATGTGGAGAGTGGGATTTGAACCCACGCCCTTTCGGACCAGAACCTTAATCTGGCGCCTTAGACCAACTCGGCCATCTCCACCCAAGTGGTCGACCTTTCAAATTATTATATATTTAAATTGTTTTTCTTCGTTTGTATAAATGTTCGTCGATCCCGTAACTGCTCTTCGTTTCATTTCATGAAACCTACACTCTGCCATCAATGGCTGAACCCTCTCCTCCATGCGAGAATCAATCTCTACTCCGTCCCACACCAATCCCATTTCTTCACTTCTAACCCATTCTTTCGCCACCGTCAAGGCCTCTCTCGCTTCGCTCTCTCCGCATCACACAGACGCGGTGTCGCCACCGTCTTCGTCCCCACCCGAGCGCCCAGCAGACCCACCTGGAGTTCCACGGTCAGAAATAGCGATCTTGAAGAGGACCCTCTGCAGGTGATTTCCTTTTTTAGCGACGCCCAAAGGTTCAGGCAAAGTGGGTATCTTTGTGACCCTTACGTGTATGCTTCACTGATCAAAGCCTGTAACAAGTTGTCTGCCCCTTTGTTGGGAAAGTCGATTCATTGCTGGGTTTTGAGGCGTGGTATGGGCAATGATGTGCATGTGTTGAATAGCTTGATACACTTCTATTTGAGCTCGAGGAGTTTTGCCGGTTACGCTCGTGCGTTGTTTGATGGAATTCCTGAGAGAACTGTTGTCACGGTGAACTGCATGATTTCTGGGCTTATGAAGAATGGGGATTTCACTGCGGGTTTGAGTTTGTTCAGACGAGTTCTGGGTTGTTCTGTTGGGGTGGTTTTGAAGCCAAATCACGTCACTTTGGTGATTGTAATAGGGGGGTGTGTTGAATTTGGGCAATTTGAAGTGGGGAAGGTCTCTCATGCATATTGTTGGAAGATGGGATTGGTTCTGATGATCGAGGTATCTAATGCTCTTGTTGATATGTACGCAAAATCAGGGTATATGGGTGATGCGGACATGATATTTAGTACCATGATGAGCAAGGATCTTATTTCGTGGAATACTATGCTTGCCGGGTATGCTAGGGATCATGACTTCACAAAAGCTCGGGCTTTGTTCAAAGAGATGAGAGACCAAGACATGCTGTGTGACAAAGTGTCCTTGATTAGCATGCTCACAGTTTGTTCTAACAGTAGGGATTCTGATATGGGGAGGGCAATACATACTTTAATTGAAACAAGGGGAGTAGAGGTGTCAGGCGCTCTTGGGGCTGCACTAATTAGCATGTATTCGAAATGTGGATTGATAGACTGTGGTAAAATTGTCTTTGACGAATTACCGCGTCATGATCTTGCATCTGTGAATTCAATGATTCATGCTTATGTAGAATGTGGACGAAATCTTGAGGCTATTAGCCTAATCCATGTTATTCGTTCTAGTAAACTAAAACCAGATGAAATGACAATGCTAGGTCTTATCTCTGCTTGCCGAAATTCTGGAGAGATGTGTCACAGTATCGACATGGAATCCTTTTTCAATCAGAATGATCATCTTCACGGAAGTATTGTACTGCAAAATGCGTTGATAGACATGTTTGGAAAATGCAGCTGCATGCCTAAAGCTAAATCTGTTCTCCGGAATATGGTCAAAAGGGATACTGTCTCGTGGACATCCGTTATATCAGGTCATGCCATCAATGGCGAAGGAAAGGAAGCTCTTGCTGCTTTTCAGCAAATGGTTGATGAGAATGTTGCACCAAACTCTGTTACATTCATCACAGTTTTGTCAGCATGTGCCCATTCTGGCCTGGTTGATGAAGGCCGAAGGTTGTATGACATTATGCGTCATGAGTACCATATTCGACCTGAGATCGAGCACTGTGGATGTATGGTTGACATGTTTGCACGAGCAGGTCTATTGGAGGAGGCATACAAGTTTGTGACCAACATGCGTGTAGAGTGTAATGCTGTTATTTGGAGAACATTAATAAGTGGGTGCAGAGCTTATGGTGATTTCGATATTGGGGTAGACTTGGTAAATAGGCTTATGGATGGAAAGACACAGAAGGACTGTCAGGATCATGTTGCTTCATCTAACATTTTTGCTGAAGCAGGGAGATGGAATGATGTTCTACAGGAGAGAGGCTCAATGGCCTCACGGAAAACTCAAAAAACACCGGGGAAAAGCTTGGTACCATGGTTAACGTAGGTGTATACATGATGACCAGAGGCAGTCATGGTCAAGTGATAGAAGGGTTGGTCCCGGCGATTCAATGTGCTTTTCAGCAATGAGAGCGCCACCAACTAGCTTGCGTATGTTGTGTTTGACATGCAAGAGCTTTTCCAGAGGCAGGAACAACCAATGCACTTGTTTGGGACGAGGACCGGTAAATGCTTCCAAAAGTTTCATCCAAAAATGGGCGATCCCATAATCTATAGTTGGCTCGCTTGAACCAGCGCAAAGAGTGACATTTCATGGGAGGAGGAAACACTGTCAAATGCATATGGAAGAGTTGATTATATTCCTCTTTCTTAGCTGGGGGAGACGCAAGGATAAGTTGCCCCAGTTTACAGAGGATTTGTACATTTGCGACTGGAACGAACATGGCTGTTGAATATCGACTTTTTCCGGTACTATCTCAGTTTCTGATGTGTTGAATAAAACCACAAGTGAGCAGATTTCTGAGTGATTGTTACCCGAAAATAGGAGATTATACCACTCTCTCTATGCTATAATCTTTGTCACGGAGTCCCGAGTGGGAAGAGATACGCCTTTCTTGATTTCTTGATTGCAAGTATCACTTTAATATCTCTAAAGAAAATTTTGAGGTGGTGAAGGTAACTTATTCGCAGAACTTGACATATCTCTCCTTGGGGCCAGTTTCAGATGCTGGTCTGAAAGGTTATTTGAGCTCACTTTAATTTTCTTTAAACCTTTTTAATTTATTCTTTCCATCTTCATGGTTTTTTTTTGGTCTACCCTGTTTCGTACTTTTATTCTACCTCGCAATCCCTTTACCAGCAGGCCTATGCCTATTGGCCCATCTTCATGATTGGCTTTGTCTTTTATTGTCTAACCATCTTCTACCTCGTCACCATAAGCACAACCACCATTGCCTAGAAGTTTTTGGCTAGATTTTTTTGTCGAATTACATAGAGGACTAACGATGAGATTTTCCACATGTTAAGGAAAGGATGACAAGATCGTAGCCCCAAAGTAATCGACGAACTTAAAAAAAAAAAAGTGGGGGGGAGGGGGGTTGGGAGATAATTAAAAAAATAGATCAATGAACTCTGATTCAAAATATAATGTCATCTCTAAGTTGTAATGTTTAATTAATCTCTAAATTTTAGCCTAATGTGAAATATTATTCTCAAGTTGTTAACTTGTTTAATGCGGTTTATGAACTTTTAGCAAATATTTGGTCCCCCAATTATTATACATCTAATTATCTAGTCTAATGACTGAATCGAACATATTTAAAAAGTTTAGGGATCACACATAATTAGATAATTAAGAACGATATTCTATATTGAGCCAAGAAAAATGCCCTTTATCGAGTTTCTCAAAATCTATCAAGCAATGTTCAGTATTCTTTTCACAGGAGGATTATGAAAGTTCTTTTTATTTGTAACGGCAATTTTTTTAAAAATAATTTTCCTTGTACAAAGCATGTGTAATTTTTATTAGTATACAGTTAAAGCCTAAGTTGAGAGAGATTGCTTGGTTTCATGCTCGCTAAGCGATATTTCACTTTACCTTAATGATTGCCATGCGGTAATTCTTGATTTTTTTTTAATTTGATAATTTTTACACTCGGTGGATAACAATATTGTCAAGTACTATTATTGTTCTTCGACCAAAAAAAAAAACTACTATTATTGATGCAAAAGTTATGACGTTAATTAAAAAATAGAGAGAATAAAGACATGTAATGGTATATTAAGAGAAAAGAAAATAAAAGGGGTGCATCACCGTCGGGAGTGAGCTGGCTCGTGCTCCCACCTCATCAAGTCGACACCTCCCCTCCTCCAACATCATGCCCCCACGCATGGACACATGTCGCCTGTCCCGTGGTCTGTGCGTGATCCGATTTGTCGTTGTCAATGAATATCACCATGACAAAGTATCGTTACATGTGCCACTATAGGAAGATGCACTTGATCGTTACAGTAGGTGAAACTCCACCAAAACCTTCTACATCGCCATATAATGTTCCGGCGGCTGCAGCTTTTCTAAAGGCTCATTCTCCAATCTTTGCACACTTTTCCAAGTCCTTCCCCATTCTCAAACGAGAACCATTAGAGTTGTCGATGGCCATGGATTTCTCATTAATTGGCTTAAAAACGAAAACATACTTCTGCCGAACTGAATCTCGCATGAAATAAGTTCCTCCTGTACCCTTCATGGGACCTTACTGGTTGATTCCCACATTCCAGTCATCATATCCTAGGTGAAAGAAGACAATTTAAATTTTGGGAATAACAATAATTGGCTCCAAGCAGGATTTTTTTCTCTAGAGGCTTCCTGGTGATCAAGGATGCGCATGATAACACTTTTGCAAGTGAATTTTTGCTCCAATAGTATTTTTGGAGCAGAAATCTGTTTGGTAATGTAGCTTATGAAATCGAAATTTGTTTGATAAGAATTTTTACTTTTGAAAGAAATTTCAACTTATGTAGTGAATTTTTACTTCTATAGCTATTTTTTCCCCAATTTGAGAAGTTAAAAAAAATTGCTTCTCAACTCAAGAAGTACTCCCGACAAAAAAAAACTCAAGAAGTACTTCTTGAAAAAAAGAAGAAGTACTTATCGCCTCATCCTCTTTTCATTACGCCCTTACTCTATCTTTTGGACCATGACCACCTCTACCGACCTCCACCGTTGCCCATTACAGCCCACAACTATCGCCGCCCACCTTTGACCACCACCGGTCGTCGCCCATCATTGACTTCCACCGACTACTGCCTATCACGGCCCACGATCACCGCCAATCATTGCCCGCCGATCATTTTAAGAAGAAAGATAAACTCTAAACATACTGAAAATCTAAAGAAATAAGTCGTACCCATTTTTCTTGAGAACAAGTCGAATTAGCTACCGAGGACTAGAAATTATTTATTGAATAATAGTAAAAGTGTAAGTTAGCACACAAGTTTTTGTATGTTCATATTTTATTTCAGTTATGCTAGATTAAGAGTGGGTTTCATGAAAATAATATATGTAAAATAGCATTCGCACCTTGTGAACATGCGCTGCTAAATCAGTATTATAGCATTAACCTCAACGTTGCTGCCTTTCACAAAATGAAGCAAAAGAAAAGGGTGAGCTAAGATGAGTTTAAGGGCACGCATGACAACCATTCTGGAACAGAATTTCTGTTCCAGAATGGTTTCTGGACGAGAAATCCGTTTGATAAATTCTTTCTATTTTTCTGTTTTTGGAACAAAAAGTTGTTCCGGAAATAAATTTGGGCTAGAAATCAGAAGCAAAAATTTTTTGTTTCTCAGAGAAACAGAAATTGATTTCTGTTCCCCACCGCCGCCGCCGGCTGCCGCCGCCGCCGACCGCCGGAAAAGTAGAAATTTTCAATTTTTTATCAAACGAATTTCTGTTCTAGAATTAGAAATTAGTTTTGTTATTAAACCCTTTTTTTGGCTCAAACTCATTCTGGAACAGAAATAAAAAAATCTATTTCTGTTCCAGAAATTATTTCTGGAACAGAATAGTTGTCATGCGCGCCCTAAGCAACCAACAAATTTTAGAGTACAAAATAAATGTTATTGGAAATCGACAGACTTCCAACACAAGAGCAGCAGCAATTTAAGCTTACACATGGGTGATGCTCAACTAATCATCTCCATGGATGGCGGCAATGAAGAAGACTGAAGCAGAACGATCCAAGTTCAGCTATGTGGATTGAATAGCAGTAGTATCGCCAATATCTTGAATAGAGAGAAAGTTTGTCAACCAAAAAAGAGTCGCCCAATAAAGCAATGTTCTATCAAATTACAAACTAGTAACGCTAGTCATCGCAACAATGATGTTTCCAGACTATAGCATAGCAGTAGGTTGAGGGCAATGGAATCTTTTTCTTGAAGAACGACTTAAGTTTTCGCTCTTCACATAGAAAATCATAACTATCATAATTAATTACAATTAACACCCTCTTGGTTTGAAATTGGACCTAATGTTATACTAAAAAAAAATCCTGCAATTTCATCAGTCTCTTATTGATTTCATCGAACGGACACTTCAAACTTGCTATATCTCTACAATCTCCTAATGTAGGTGCATGAATATAAAATGCCTTTTTCCGACACATTCTTGAACAACCCAAGTTCAGCTATGCAGAAAAGTAGAACGCAGTCAACGAAAACAATTCAGATATGCGAAAAAAATGAAGTAAACCAAATTCGACCCAAACTCCATTGAGGGTTAGATCGTTTTTGCTAAAAAATCAAGCAACAATTCAAGCTGGATTACTATGTATGGAACATTGCACCACATTAGTTCATCCAAAGAAAGGGCATAAACATCACGAATTTGTGGAAAGACATGAGGGTTTTCTTCCTAAACGAGAGTAGAACGGGGATTCTTACCTTTCACATGGGAGAGATTTCAATCGGGAATGACATCGGCACCATCAATGGAACTTTAAGCACAAAGCAGATGAGAAGTAAACTCTCGATTTTCTCTCATTTTCTTAGAGGAAGACGCTAAGATTTTTTTTTTCCATCCGTTTTTTTTTTACATTTGCAATGAGTGAAGAAGATGCTCAGATTGAAGACTCTAAAGCAAGAGAGAAGTAACAGAAACAAATTTGAAGAGGAGAGAGAGAGAGAGAGAGAGAGAGAGAGAGAGGAGGATGGCATTGATGGCATTTAATGTTGCTTGCTGCAGGCAATTTGCAAAGCGCAGAGCAGAGGAGAGGGAAATATGGCGTTGTTGATTTTTTTTTTACTCTCTCTTTGCCGCAATGTGTCTGATTTCTAGTGGTTCAGATGGGTTCTTATGTGCCACATCGGCTGATGATGTGGAATTTGACAACCACTAAATAATTTCTCCCTCAGTACTAAGCGTGCTGCCGCTGCCCTCGCCTATACCCTCACCTTTATTTTCGTCGCCTTTACCCTCTTCCTCCTCCTTCTCGTCCTCCCCCAGGTTTTCCAACATCTTCGTTATCGCCCTTGCTGCGACAACCACCACCTCAGATTCTTACAGATCTCGATTCTCTTCCCTCTTCCCTCTTCTCTTACTTCTTCCTTAAAGACGGCGTCAACACTACTATCTCGTCCTCTCCTTCTTCAGACAACATCTAAACGAAGATCGAATGCCACGGGTTCTCTACCGTTGGAAAAGCAAAACAGCATTGAACTCCCAATGAATTCTAATAAGGTTCGATTTTTAAGTTGAATCAAGCCGCGAATCCTTCCTCTATGAGTGCAACTTCTTATGTGAAACACTACTCAGAGTTTAGTTGCTCCTTAGGCGTCGAAGTAAGACAAAGTGAAGAACGTGACACAGAGGATAGCAAACAGAGAAAAACTGACCATAGTGAGGGTGGGAGAGGCTGTGAGGGTTCGCGACCCCTCGTCAACTCTGCTGGCCCTCAACTACTAAAAAATAAAAAATAAAAAGAAGAAAATAAAAAAAGGGAAAAAATAAAAAGAGATAGCTTGGTTCGAATCCAAACTAAAAGAAAAGAATGGTTAATTTTGAATTAATCGACTTGAATGATGCACAAATTTTTAGTTCAGTTAGTGTTCAGTTTTTTGGTTCAGTTTTGACACCCTATCTACCATAGAGGAGCTCCTCATAGTAGAAAGTGTCTAGCTTAGGGTTATAATGTTAGCTATTGAGAGAAAAAAATGGTTTTTGGCTTTAATTTTTTTTATTCCACGTCAAAGATAGGTGCCAATTTCTAAGTGGAGCCATGTGAGCTCATTTGTGCCATGTAGGTGGATGAGTTCGTGATTGGCAACCACCATATATTTTCTCGTTTGTTGTTAACACATGATTTTTAATCACTTTTTCTCTTTAAAAAAATTAATAGAAAATTCATAAAAATTCATAAAATTATAAAATCAACTTTGAAAGCCTAGACCAAGTATAAGAAACTAATTTTGAACAAAAAGTGATTTTTCATATTTTTTGAATTTTTTAATATTTTTCAAAAAATACTTGAAAATTCGGGAAAAATAACATTTGAGGCCACAAAAATACAAAAAAAATTCAATATTTTTCTTTTAAATACCTTTTCATGTTGGCCTTCGCAAATTCCAAAAATCCAATTCGGGGTCATGTGTTCCTTCACAAGCATAATCTCGAGTCGGGCTTAAAAAAAATCCAATTTGAGTTAATTTATTTTTATTTTTCACTTTTAGGAGTTGTGACATTGTCCTCTAATATTTCAAGTTTTCATCTTGGCCCAATTGTACTCGAAATGACTCAATTTTGCAAAAGGGCGTTAGTTGAATTTTGCATTTTTCAATTTACCCTCTAAGTTAACAAAAAATAAAATTAAACTTTTTCTAGGGGTACCCATGAAAATTCAAGACCTCTACCCTATAGTTTTCATCATTCTGAATCCATTGGTGCGGGGATAAATGCCTGTTGATACCTAAATTTTGATATTGCATGAAAATGATAATTAATTTTCACAAAAAAAATATTTACTCATCCATTGCATTTTTATTTATTTTTTTTTCTCATGCATTGCATTTTACATCGGCGGCAAGAAATGAGCTTAAATTTGACAAGCAATTGAACTAAACATGAGGTGAATTTCGACCAAGTATAGAAAAGATGTGCCAAAAATTGTGTGGAGATTTGGATTCAAAGAAATATTTCTTTAGGGATTGAATTGTAAATACTTAAAATCACAGGGATTAAAATACAAATACCTAATACTTGAGGGATTATTTTGTAACTAATTAAAAGAAGAGTTAGTATAGAAATTAGAATAAAGAAGAGAAGATGGAGAAGAGGAGTTGGAGGAATTAGAATGGGAGATAGAGATGGAGAATGGAGGATGGGGATAGAGAATGGAGGATGAAATAGAAAATGAGAAATAGATGAGTGGGCTATAAAAGGAGGAAGAATGGAACTTGGAAGGGAGATTTTTTGGAGAGAGAAAATTTTGGATGTTTGAGAGGGTTTTAGGAGATTGAATAAAAATTAGAGAGAAAGAAAAAAAAACTAAAAAGAAAGAGAGAATTCTTTTTTAAAAGAGAATATTAAAGATGGTGAGAGTTTAAAACTTGGTGTTACCATCACCAATTCCTTTATCGATCAACATAAGTCACGAGTTCATCCCCGTCATTCGAGATGCAATCTTAATCACAGGGTGATTCGAGGTCCGAATTCGGTAATCAAATCCGTCAAATCAGGTAATGATCATAATCATTAAAATCTTCAAGAATTTCATTGCATAAATGGATTGATTTAAATTTAGATTATGTCTTCATATCCACATGTCGTATTCATATGTCTTCGTATTCACATGTCCTATTAGTATTGTAATTTTTTGCATTTGTCGCTTAAGAGATCGAAACCCTAGATTGCGGTAGGCTCTACCTCCTATTTGGTGGTGTAAAGATCTCATGTATTCCATCTTTTTTATTTTAAATTTCACATTATCAAACCCTAGAATCGGTAGGCTGAGCCATATGTTGGAGGTCACAACACTGCACAAAAATCGTTAACTCACTCCCTCTTTTCAGCTTCAGAAAATTTTAATGCTTATATTTATTTACTTCTTTTTATATTGCATCTTTTTATTGATCTGAACTCCAAATTGCAGTAGGTTCTGCCTCTTACTTGGTGGTGTAAAGATCTCCCGTATTCCATCTTTTGTATTTTGATTTTCACATTATCAAATCCCAAAATTGCTAGGTTGAGCCACATGCTGGAAGTCATAACACTGCATAGAAATCGTTAACTCACTCCCTCTTTCCTGCTTTAGGGAATTTTAATGCTTATATTTATTTACTGATTTTTATATTGCATCTTTTCATTGCATTATATTATCAAACTTGTTTGTGAAATCACAAATTTCTTTGACTGTTTTTGCGGTATATCTATTACTGAATATGTACGCATGTTGTATGCGTATGTCTATGTTCGCATGCCGTATTTGCATGTCATGTCCACATCCATTTGTCATATTCGTATATGCCACGTTATCATGTCATATTTGTCACGTCATGTTTGCTACATCATCTATACCATGTCATTATTGACATGTCATATTTTATGCCATGTCATCTTTGCTATGTCATTTTGTGTCATGTCATTTTTTGCCACGTCATTTTATATCATGTCATTTGAATTTTTTTATTTATATTTAATTTATACCATTGCATTTTAAAGAAATTTTATGCATTGCATATATTACAACTTTTCATGCATTCATAAAAAAAAGAACGAAAACTAACAGAAAAATATTTTGTGTGGCACAGGCTCCTTAAGCTTACTTGGTTTCTGGATGTTCAATTAATTATTTGTACACCTGTATGATAACCTTTGTTAGTGACTTAGGTTAAAATCGATTAATATTGTCTTCTCAAATAATTTTTCATGAAATAAAATGGTACCGAAAAGGCGTTAGAGTAATATAGCGTAATCAAGTCCCCGGACTTTGAACCTCTGGTTCGTAGAAGTAATTTAGTTATCCTACTAATTTACTTAGGCTTTTAATTGACCTACCAAGAACGATTAGTGGCGACTCCTATTAAAAATCTTCGCATGTTAAATACTGAACCTAAGTCGCGATTTAGTAGAGCTTGGGAGAGCTCGAACTAGATTAGTTAATTTAATTAATTAATCTAATAATCCATTAACTTGGAATTTCACCGAATTTTTGGTCGGGACATTTATGTGGTTCCTATCTATAGAGAAGGGAAAGAGAACGAACTCAGCGACGCATAAAGCCTATTCCTGATGCTGACCGAGGAGGAAAAGAAGGAGGAGGAGGAGAAATCGAAGAGGAGTGAAAGAGGATAGCGAAGTGCATTTACTTCAAGGATTGCAAAAGGTTAGCTTTGAGTTGTTAGATACATTATTAACAACTCAATGTTTGACAGAAGAATTGGAGGGCAATGTTAAGTTGCCAAAAACAATAAAATAGGCAGAAAAGGACACATTAATGAGGAATATTAGAAGTATAATCATGTTGAACCTATCAGATGAGGTATTGATAGAGGTGGCTGATGAGACGGATGCCATAATATTATGAGCTAAACTTCAGGTACTCTATGTAATAAAGAGTTTAAATAATCGCTTATATATGCTAAAGAGGATATTTCAATTCTAGATGGTTGAAGGCACATCCATCAAAGCTCACTTAGATGAGTTTAACAAACTCATGATGGACTTGAAGAACATCAATGAGGCATTGCCTGATAGAAACAATGTATGATGTTATTAGCATCTATAGCATAGTCTTTTAAATGCTTTGTAGATGTATTCCTCCAGAAGTGTACTCCAATTACCTTGGAAGAGATAAAGTCCCCCTTTATTTTTTAAGGAGTGGCAAGAGAAATTATGAGAAGATAACTTAGTGCAAAATAGTGCATAAGGTTTGATTATCTAATGTAGAGACGAACGAAGAGAGTCTGGAGGTAGCAGAAGGAAGAGTTGTTTTTAATCGAGGTCTAATGCTCGAAACCATCAATGTTATCATTGTAATAAGGTAGGACATTACAAGAGAGATTGTCCAAAGTATAAGGGTAAAGGAGTTAAGGTGAAGTCTATAGGTGAGGGTAATATTGTTACCACAATAGATAATAATTTAGGTGATGTCGATGTTGTGTTAACAATTGCCACGAGTTCATTGGGTGATGAATGAATGCTTGATTCTAGATATTCTTATCATGTAACTTCTCATAAATACTAGTTTACTACTTATTAGTGCATAGAGAGTGGTAAAATCCTTATGGAAAACGGTGCTGCTTGTGAAGTAGCAAAGATCGGAATAGTTCAAATTAAAATACACAATGGGCGATGCGCACGTTAACAGATGTGACGCATGTACGGAAGCTTAGAAAAAACCTTATCTCATTGAGTGTTCCTGATAGGTTTTGGATCTTGAATTTTTGCTGAAGGTGGAGTTTTAAAAATCTCTTGAGGTGTACTTATTATGATGTGAGCGAAGATAGACTTCGAGTTGTATCTCCTCTAGGGAAAAACAAGATTGGCTTGTTTACTATATTCTTTGATAATTCAGGTCAGGATATAACATAATTATGGTATATGAGACTTCGACACATGAGCGATAAGGAGATGATTGTTATGAGTCAGAGGTGTCTACTAGGAGGTCATCGAATTGCAAAGTTGAACTTTTGTGATCACTACGATATGGATAGTCAACAGAGAGTGAAATTCAATACTGTAGTTCACCGGACCTCAGAGATTGTAGGCTGTGTAAATGCAAACTTATGGGACATTTTCACGTTCCATCCAAAGAAGCTACTAGGTATGTGTGTTGTCCTTTATTAAAAACATTTTCAAGAAAAGTATGGATTTTTTTTCGTAAGCACAAGAATGAAATGCTTGATCGATTCAGGTCATGGAAGGCAATGATCGAAAAGTAGACAAGAAGAAAGATCATGTGCTTGAGAACTGATAAAGGGTTAGAATTTTGTTCTGATGAGCTTGGTTAATTTTGCATAGAGGAAGGCATGGTGAGACACCATACTATTGCCAACACATCAAAGTTAAACTGCTTTGCAGACCTGATGAATAGAATTATATTGAAAAAAGCTCACTCTTTACTCTCAATGCTGGGTTAGATGAATATTTTTAGGCTAAAGTAGTTAATATTGCTTGTTGGTTAGTGAACATATCACCATAATTGGAAATTGATTGGAAAACTCCTGAGGAAACGTATTCAAGTAAGCCTGCTAATTACACTGAACTAAGAGTGTTTGATTGCCCTGTTTATGCTCATGTGAGTGATAGCATGATGGAGGGGGGGCAAGGAAGTGCATATTCCTAGGCTATGTACATAGTGATAGCTACAGTTTGCGGTGCACTGAGAAAGATTCATCCAATTTTATGTTTAGCAGAGATGTTACCTTTAACGAATATGCTCTATTTCAGAAGAGGAGTGGGGGATCAATCGAGGAGAAAGTCTGGATGGTATTCAGAAATAGGTGGAACCTAGAGATGTTTTGAGTACAATAGATGCGATAGTGTCTGCAGAGTCCCTAGTTTCTGCAGCAGTTGATAGTTGTTCGAAGGTTATAGATGATGAAGTTTTAAGGTGGTTAGCAGAGGTGGATGAGATAGAGCGACAGTTGTATACATATATTAAAATAGATAATTTGGGTGTAGTAAAGACAACTTCAGGTATGGAGATGTAGAGAGATTGCTGGCACGTTATGAGTGACTCAAAAGAGTTACGTCGGAAAAGTGCCATGGCACTTCAATATGCAGTTGATAAATTCTATAAGTACCCCGCTTGCTGCATATTACAAATTGTCTAGTTTGTCAGAGTGTACTTGGATGGAGGTGGGACAATTGTCCCATGCTTCACATGTTAGTACTATTGATTGTTTGAGTTATGCTAGCTTGATCTATCACATGCAATTAGAAAAATGTATATGATTAATCCAAGTTTTCATTGTGATGTTGCGATATTATTGTTGACACCTAAATTTCGATTTTTCTTTTTCTTTTTACATTGCACAAAAAGGAGAATTTATTCTCGCAAAAAATATTCCTCGTGATTTACATATTTTTATTTATGCATTGCATTTGCATCAATTTGGACTGGCAGGGAAATTGAATTTAAATTGAAGAGCGACAAACCCGAGCCTACTTGAAAAAATTCGGCTAGCCCATGGTAATATCTCTATTTGACCGAAAATTAAAAGAGTTTTAATAAGTTTGGACTCTTAAAAGTGCAGAAATTTTAAATCCAATTGCGGAGGACCAATCCTAGTCTAAATAGCAATCCTAATCCGACGGCTATTAGTCAATCCTATCTCTACTAGGTTTAGGACACTTAAAAACTCTATATAAGCTAGCTTAAACTTAAGGTCAGAGGAGGTTCTGATTTGGAAAAAATAGAGAGACTCACTTGAGAATCAATAGAGAGAGAGAGAGAAAAAAAAAAGCTCAAGTTCAGCCAAGAGGTCCTTCGGTGGTCTCAAATTCTGCTGGTGCCCCTACTCCCTTTTGCCTGTGTTCTCACGCTGCTCCAGCCTTCGACTCACGTTGCTCAAGCCCTCAATTGCCGCTGTCTAAGGCCGATTCCCACTGCTGTTCGGCCCCCATGTTGACACCTAATTTTTTATCATCTTTTTCTTTTAAAAAAAATTAATTAATAGAAAATCCATAAAAATTCATAAAATTGAAAAATCAACTTTGGGGACCTTGGCCAAGCCTAGGGAACCAATTTTGACAAAAAATGATTTTCCATATTTTTAGTATTTTTCGGTATTTTTATTTTCGAAAATTAATAAAAAAATCCATAAAAATGAGAAAAAATAAATAGCGTTCGAGGCCATAAAAATGTGAATAAATAGCCAGTATTTTTATTTTAATTTGCCTTTCATTTTGGCCAAAGAAAATCTGAAAAGATTAATCTGGAATTGGAAATTACTTTGTCAGTCCCATTTTTAGATTAATTGTAAAAAATTGTAGAAAATTTATTTTAGCTCGGTAATTTCCGACTTTTGCATTTCGGGAGTCGTGACATTGTTCTCTAATAGTCTAAATTTATCGATGGCTTGACGGTACATATTTCATTATTACGCTCAATTTTCCAAATCCAATTTACCAGTCGATGGATCCCTTTCATATAACCTCGGGCATTATTACACGATTTGCTGGAGTCTATCTAATTTTTTTTTCGCAAGCACATTGCTCGGTAAAGCTGCGGGTTTATTCGGTGCATGTATCATCAAGAGACTCTATTTTAGACAGGCATGATCGTCCCAAAGCGGTGGAATTTGTCTTCTTCTTAAATGACCTGCACGTGGACAACAAATAAGAGACTTTCCCTTGGTTGCTTTTTAGTCTTGGTTTTCGTTGCAGGACGATTCACCACCAAAATCTTAGGCACAAGTCTGAATTAAGAAAAAGTAACCATTGAAGAACCTCCCACCAACAGATTCAAGTCCCACCGTTGAACAAAGGCCATTGATTCAGATCGAGCGATAGCCTCGTCGAGCAACAAGCTATCTGGTGGATCTCTAAATAGCTGCGATAAAGTCCCTACCCAAGCTCCCTCACCGCGAACTATCATCATTCCCAGCCATACACCGCCGGTCACCAGTCCATGATCCTGAGATGATCCATTTAGGTTCAAATTTGGGAAGTTATCTTTAAGACGAGGTCAAGGTCTAGTTAATCAAACGAGAAGCGAACGTCCCACCAGTAAGAGCTCCATTCACGCGATCAAAGAGGATGCTGGATCGGGCGTATACCAGGTTTGGCGCAAGACAAAGCTGAAGGGGACTTCATATGAAACAAAAAAAGAAGAAAGCAAAAGAGGGTGGGAGAAATGGGCTGGTTGCACTTTCGGTTAATATTAAAATGAGGGAGAAGGAAGCCATGGAGGTTGTCCACGGGCAGAAAAGAAGAAAAAGACCCGTGAGGAGGTAGAGGAAAAGGAGGTCTTCAAGAATGTTGGTTGGGGCACTGATGTTGAAGGGGAGAGTGGACAGTGGAAGGGAGTTTCTAACTTTCTTCCTCCATTGACTCACGTATGAGGCCAGAAACTGAAGATACGGCAACGGGAGCTGCTGGTCCACGAGATGATTAGTTGCTGTCCAGATTAGCTACTGTCCAGTCAGTTGAATCCATGCTGTCCAACGTGAAGGAGCTACTGGTCCAAGAGGAAAATCAGCTGCTGTCCAAGTTGAAGGGCAGCAATCCAACGACAAGAAGTTAGCTACTGTCCAAGTTAGGTTTGTCCAACAGGAGAAGGTCCTTGGAAGCCCAACAAAAGGAGACCACTTGTGTCGGAGCTAAGAGGACACGAGGGGGAGAGATCGCCAAAAAAAAAAAAAGAAAAAAAGAGGGAAAAGAGAGAAGAGGAGAGTGAGGCCGGGAGCTTTCGAGCTTTGTTCACGGTGATTCCACCGTTGGATCGGGCTGATTTTTGGATATGTCGTAGCTGACGTCGAGACGATTCCAACGGTACTAAGATCACCCAAATCGGACAAGATCTCACTGTTGAATATTTCCCAGAACGTGGAAAGGTTCGTGATGAAGGATAAATCGGTTTGATTCTAATACCTAGCTTATTAACCATTATGTGAAGATAGATTCTAGCCTAAACATGTGGTGAATCAGAGGTATTGACTTGCTTGATATTGCTGTTGAACATGATATTGCTATGTGTTTGTGCATGCATATGGGTATTGGATGACGTTGTGTGCATCTGGACACGTTTTTGCTCTCGGATCAGACTGTGCAATATTTTTGTAATGTGTATTTTAGGATGAAAACGTGGTTATTTCATGGAATGATGTTCTAGAAATACGTAGAGCACATCCCAAGCTTCGATTTGATATATTATGGCATGAAAATGGACATCGTTTACTATGTCAAAAGGATCCCGTAGTTTGGAGCCTGAATCTGTGAATGTTTGGAGTTGAATCTGAGATTGAGTTTTCTGATCCGACCTTTGATGCTTCGTAATTTTCCACGATTTTTTCTAGATTCGATTTCAGAAAAACTTCTTCATGAAAGTCATTCACAACATCTTGATGTATAATATATAAAAAATCCAAAAATATTCGTGCATGTTTCATATGTTTAGTGTATTTAAAGTAATTGCGCATTTCTGTGACTGTTCTGGAGTTTGTGTCTTGTTCAGTGCAAGTCTGTCTTAAGTCGCAATAACGACTTGTTTAGAGTCTTCCTTTCCAAAATCACAAAAACTAAAAGTTGTTCATTAGGATCTTATTTAGTAGACTGGAAATTTTGGCGCATTAATTCAGTGTTTTAAATGTGTATTAGAGCTTAACCCTAAAACATGTCTGCTCTATGGAGATTTGCTTATTCGCTGCTGAGCTCTTGTGAAAAAATATCTTTCACATGAAAATGAGGATCTTTTAAGTATAAGTGAAAAACATGAAAGTTGTCACTGACATATTTTCCCACTTGCATAAAAAATTTCGGAATTTTTTTCATGCATTTCACTATTTTTTTTTTGCATTTTGTGATTACTAGCTTTTTCTTGAGTATGTTCCTAGACAGTAGGGCTGAACTTGTGTTTTTTTTTGTGTTAATGCATTGGAAAATGTAAAAAATGGTCTCAATAAAGTTTAATCAGCACGTGTTAAACTTTCTTTGAGTTTTTGAATTGTTTTAACTCATTGGTGATTGTGCATGTTCGATTGGATAAGTTCATTATTTTCATTTGGCTTTCGGCCCGATGCTTTGAAGATTGGAGGATGACCGATGTCCATTCCGGTCCGACTTGATGTATTCCAGACCCGTGCGGCCCAACCATGGCGGTCGACCGATGTCCACTCCGGTCATTTTCGTTGTGTTCCCGATCATGTCTCGGGCTTTATTTAATTGGTCTGTAATTATTCACCCGACGAGTTGCAGGTTTTATTTTCACTGTCCTTAGGATAGTTTTACTTTACATGCTCTATTTTCACATCTTTGTTTGCTTTGGGTGATTTTGCATTCTTTTATAATACATCCAAAATCTAAAAAAATCACTGAAAATACAAAAAATGCCATTCATTTGCATTTCATATAGTATAGCTCATGCATATTATGATATGTTATTAATCCATGCATATTCATTTAGAAAAATCAAAAATTTCTAAAAAATGAGGGTTTTATCCCCTTACAGACAAATTGTCTTCAAAAATCCCAAAAATCAGGAGACGGGCCATTCTGACTGGTCAATTCTGATATTTTCAAAATGACGATTTTGCCCTTCATATGCAAAATCGAAGCATATACATATTCATATACGCATGATGCGCATGCCTATCCACGTACTCCTGTCACATACACATGTCGTATATGTATGTTCGTATTCGTATGCCCGTATTCTTATACCTACGTATGAGTGTCCGCGTACGCATGTCTCGTCGCATGTCGTGTATGTATTCGCATACACATGTCCACATACGTATGTCATTCGCATGTCAGGTACGTATGTCGTACTCATATATATGTACGTATGCATATCGTATTCGTATACTCATATACGTATGTCATACGCATGTCACGTACGTACTCGCATACGCATATCCCCGTATGTATGTCATTTGTATGTCGCGTACGTATTCGTATTCGCATATCTACGAATTCGTGTGACGTATTCGTATATCTGTGTTTGTATGCCATATTTGCATGTCGTATTTGCATATCCTTGCATTCCATTTAAAAAGTGAAAACATAAAAATGAGCATCTCATTAGCGTCTTAGGAATAAACCAAGCTTGGGTTGCCAAAAATAGGATATCCATGGAATTAAGGTACCGAAAGGGCATTAGTTTTAATCAACTAGTGTAACCAAGTCTCCGAACTCATAATCTCTGGTTTGTAGAAGTAATTTAGTTCTCCCGCTAGGTTACTTAGGTTTCTAATTGACCTACCAAGAACGATTAGTGGCGACTCCAAATCTTAAAACCATTTGAACAAAAACCAAAGTCGCGATTTGGTAGAGCTTGGGAGAGCTTGAACTAGGTTAGTTAATATAATTAATTAATCTGGTAATCCATTAACCTAAAAAATGAATTTTAGGTCGCGACACCCCATTCGATCACTGTTCGGGCACGGTTTTGGCAACTGTTTGGCGCATGTCCCTGCTGCTACTCGGTGCTGTTTTGCTCCTGTTTGGCATGAGAAACACCTGCTGTCCGTGGCTGTTTTTATTGCTGTTCAGAGTCTGAAAATACTGCTGTTCGGTTCCTGACCTAGTGCTGTTTGGGTGTAAAAACAACACTGTTTTAAGCGTTTATACTTACTTGTCAAGTGCAGAATTTTGCCGTAGGTTTGGGACCAAATACCTAACTGTTTAAGCGCGATTTGCTGCTGTCCAGGGAGTATTTTGCTGCTGTTTCTTGTTCAAGTAGATGTTGTTCACAGTGCTGATTTTAGCTCGTTGTCCAAGATGGTTACTACATCGTTCTTGCGCAAATTGCTGTTTAGTGCTGCTGATTTTTCGGTCAATTAGTGCTCAGAGTAGCTGCTGCGAAGTGTGTCTCATCAAAGCCTTAGATCGGTGCAAATCCAAAACTCCTAGGTGTGCGCAAATCCCCGGCCGATCGGATTCGAACAGCTTGCTTAAAGTTCAAGTTTGGTTTGATTACAAATTAGGTAATATTTTCTATCTCATAATATTCTGAAAAATATTTGAATGTGAGTAAATATTTGATGAATATCGCATGAGTGAGGATAAATTGAAATTGCCAAACTTGAATTTTTTTTTGAATCCAGAACAATCCATGATATCCTAAGCATGTTTCCAAATTTTTGAGCTTATTTGGCATATCCTTGAATTTTAGCACATTATCCATCGAATATTCTGCATATCTTATCTCAATTTAGATATGGTGCATATCTTTAATATTATTTTCAGATTTGTGGTATATCTCTGGATATTTGATGTATATTGCGGCTTGAATTCGAGATATCTAAATATTGATCATTATCTTGAACGGATTGCGCATATCTTTTGGAGTGTTTGAATTATCTTAAATTCGAATTTGAAGCAATTTAAGTCTTGAGCATATCTTAATGTCTTGCAGAAAAACATTGGCTTGAATTGAAAATATCTTTCCAATCTGAGAATTATCTGAATATATTTTCAAGATCTCATAAGATAATTTTTCTAATTAAGAAAGATGTAATCCTTTGTGGATAGGGCCATTTCCCCTTTAAATTCGGCGATCCTTACCCTTAGTGGTCGAAAATTTCATTCATCTTTTATATGGTCTAAATCAAATATTTTTATAATATTCCTTGAGTATAGTACATGCTTCCTTGCGCCTTTGTCCCTCGGATATGTGTATTATGGATGACCATCCGACTTCACTTTTGAAGTACGACGTCATCCACACAAATGAAATTATCCATCTCATCCCACAACTTTGGGGCCGGATCGATAAATTTCATTTAAATTCACCATCTGACCCCACCCTCAGGGTACGACGTGAATAAATTCCCTTCCGACCCTAAACTTTGGGTACGAAGCGAATTCATCGAAAAAATTCGGATCACATGGTGTACCACACTCAAGGTTTATTATATTTTTATTTGACTCTTTTTTCATAAAAAAAAAAGAACATCAGATCATGGTCTAAAATGGAATTAAATGTCAAGATAGCTTTAAATATAAAATTAGACTTTGAGTGATCAATTTCTTAATTTATATCAATTGTTATCGACCCTCAGACCATCTTTTATTTTTGCCTTTTATTTAATCCGAAAATACCAAAAAATATCACTCATGTGCATTTCATATAGGTCTATCATGCATAATTTATGTCATAACATCATGCACATTTACCATGTCATTATACGTCATTCATGCATTTTTATTCATGTCATATAGATAGATTTGCATCCTTCGCTTGTCATGACTTTTAAATTTTAACTCATGTTTTTTTTTCTTATGCATTAAAACTTAGTTTTTTTAGACATCATGTATGCTCATTTATACCATGTCATGTAGTTTAATTGAATCATGTTGTGTGCCATATATGTTAGACTTCACATTCTTCTTGCATTAAAATTTGATTTTTTTTCAAAGTCATCATGCATGCCACATAGTTTGTCTGAACATCATGTAGTCATGTTTGCATTAATATAGTTAGGCTTTGCATTTGCATGTTGCATTCATTTAAATAAAAAAAAGCCTACAAAAATACCATTGCGCCTTGCTTTATAAATCAAATCAATTAAATTTGCCAATTCAAGAAATCTTCACAAGAATGGTACTGAAAGGGTGTTAATTGAAAAATTAACATAATCAAGTCCCCGAACTTAAATCTCTGGTTTGTAGAAAATAAAGTATTCTCCCAATGCTTTATTTAGGTTTCTAATCTACCTACCAAAAAAGATTAGTGGCGGCTCCAAAATTTCAATCATTTGAACATGAACCTAAGTTGCGAATTGGTAGAGCTTGGGAGAGCTCGCACTAAGATAGTTAATTTATTTAATTAATCTAGTAATCCATTAACCTGAAAATTCTATAATTTTTTAGGTCACGACAATTATGAAGTGGATCCTCCTAGTTTTGTTAGGGATGAAAGGCGTTGAAGTATATTTTGGATAATGTAGTTCAGTTAGTGTGATAATAACTAGGTTTGTAGACTTGGGTCATCCAAGAACCTGAAAGATGGTCGATTGCTGAGCAATTATGCATTCTATTAGTTGTGCTATGAGTTGGAAGGTGTCATTAGGAGACATTATGGTTTTGTTGATGATTGAGACTGGAAACATAGAAACAACAGAAAAAATTGAAGAGGAAGTGTGATTTGATGACTTGATTAGGGATGTTGATGTGGGACATTCGGTTGATGTAATGTTTGATAGAAGTCAGAAATACTACTAGAAAATCAAGTTCATTGATGATCGGAATTTCTATGTCAGTATAACATATCGAGAGGGGATGTGACCATGAACAAGTTTTTGGGGTAGAGAATTCTATAGACATGTGGACCGATTTTATTCCTCTCAATAAGTTCAAGATTTGCTTGAGCTTGATAGGCTTCTATGGAGAGTAAGCACCCATTGAGGTGTAGAGAGAGCAGCATGGATGAGGAGCACTATCAATTTGGCTTGAAACATCGAGCCAAGGTGAAAATTGTTGAATTAATGTCTCGAGTTGGATCCTTTACGAAATCCGATCCGATTGAAGGATATAGATTGATTTGGTAAATCGAATCTATTAGAAAGAAAAGAAATTCTAACGGATAACTTTCATATTTTGAATTAGAGTTCTTTTCTTGAAGGCCATAAATACATTCACGCGAAGGTCGTGTTTCTCGAAGATAATATCCAAGATTACTTATTGCCCACAAAAGAATTCTCGTTTATCCCATACATTGACATTTCTTCTTTTGCACTATGATTGGCTAGTCAACAAAGCAAGAAGATCCTTTGATTCTTGTAGTTGTACAAAGAAAAAGAGGAAATAAAAATAGGACTTTTACTGGTGTGGGCCTGTCGTGACCCACTAAAAAAATTATTTTCTGAAGGGGTAACAGATTATTAGGTTAATTAGATTTGACTAACCTAACGCGGACCCTCCCAAGTCCTACCGAATCGCAACTTTGGTTTTTTGTTTAAATGATTTTAAGATTTGGAGTCGCCACTAATCGTTCTTGGTAGGTCGATTAGAAACCTAAATAAATTAGCGGGAGAACTAATTTATTTCTGCGAACCAGAGATTGTGAGTTCGGGGACTTGGTTACACTAGTTAATTAAAACTAATGCCCTTTCGGTACCTTAATTTCATGGATATCCTAATTTGACAACTCAAGCTTGGTTTATTCATAAGGCTCTAGTAGGGTATTCTCTTTTGTGTTTTCACTTTTTAAATAGGATGCGTGGATGGTATATATATTTTTTATTTATTATATATTTTTTAAGTGTTAAAAATTCCCTAAAGCCGAAAGAGGGAGTGTGTTAACGACTTATGTGCAGTGTTATGACCTACTCATTTTTTGGGTCTAGTGATTCAAAAATTAAATTATAGGAAGTACATGACAATGAATAAACACCTCCAATGGGAGGCCTAGCATTAGCTTAGCTCTTCCCTTTGGGATTTAAGGTGATGGTATTTAAATTACTGCAACTAAAAACCTCCAATGGGAGGCCTAGCATTGGCTTGGCTCTTCCCTTTGGGATTTAAGGTGCATGTATTTAAATTGTAGGTATTTAAACTATACTGTAAGTAAAAACCTCCAATGGGAGGCCTAGCATTGGATTGGCTCTTCCCTTTGGGATTTAAGGTGTAGGTATTTAAATTGCAGATATTTAAACTACTGTAAGTAAAAACTTCTAATGGGAGGCCTAGCATTGGCTTGGCTCTTCCCTTTGGGATTTAAGGTGCATGTATTTAAACTACTGTAAGTAAAAACCTCTAATGGGAGGCCTAGCATTGGCTTGGCTATTCCCTTTGGGATTTATGGTGCAGGTATTTAAATTGCAGGTATTTAAACTATTGTAAGTAAAAACCTCCAATGGGAGGCCTAGCATTGGCTTGGCTTTTCCCTTTGGGATTTAAGGTGCAAGTATTTAAATTGCAGGTACTTAAACTACTGTAAGTAAAAAACCTCCAATGGGAGGCCTAGCATTGGCTTAGCTCTTCCCTTTGGGATTTATGGTGCAGGTATTTAAATTGCAGGTATTTAAACTACTGTAAGTAAAAACCTCCAATGGGAGGCCTAGCATTGGCTTGGCTCTTCCCTCTGGGATTTAAGGTGCATGTATTTAAATGACCTCCAATCGATGTGCTTTACCTCTCTATTCTGGGGTTTGAGTTCTTTAAAATAAATTACAACAAATTGATTCAACAATTCGAGATTTGTGCGCGTTTTGGGACTCCTCCAAGCCAATTTTGTGCTTCCGTAGGATTGACCATTGATGTAGATTCGCGACTGCCTGACATAAAATAGAATGAAGTGCTAGTGTACAAAATTTGTGCTAATCTGCATTTAAAACTAGAAGAATGGAAAGAACACTTATCTCCCATTTTTTGGGAGGGATTTTTAGAATTGATTTTTTGCTCTCTCTGTTATCAACATAGAGAGTCTCTTTTGAATTAAAAGGGACTTTTAATCACAGATCAACTGAGAAATTGGTGGGCACTTAGGAGCTCGTCTGGGCCAATTTTGCGCCTCTGTGGGCTTCACCATTAATATGGAATTGTTCTTTTGCCTAACATAAAAAAAAACTATGGGGAAAATAGAAGTGGTCAGTGTGAAAAATCTATACTTAATAATAATAATAATAATAATAATAAAAACAACAGTAATGATAATGCAAACAGAATAAATAAATAAAATAAGATAAAAATAAATATGAATATATAAAAAATAAAACAAAATAAAGATAATAAATAAAAAAAGTAGGAGAGCACTTAGCTTCCAAAGACTGCTTTCCCTTTCGAATGACCAAGTTCGGGCCGGTCTGATGGACATTCCTCGGGAACAACTCGCATGAATAAAGCCCAATTCGCCGTTTTAACAAGATTGTCAAATTTGTATTTCGCGTGACCTTGTTCATTGGGCTTTTCTCGGCAAAGTATGTTTAAAATGAGGTTGGGCCATTGAAGAAGGCTCATGCTCACGAATGGACGTTGTTAGCCACTTTGAATAACAACACCGAGCAAATCTTTGATTGACAGCTAGAGGGGGAAATGCCACACAATAGGGAATTGCCAGCAAAAGAAGAGGCGTTGAAGAAAGAGAATTATCCCGACTCTAGAAGTTTACCAGAGAAATCATTGAAGGAGAAATTTGCCGTTATGGAACCAAGTTACTAACTAAACCTTGAATATTTTGTTCGCAATCAGCTTCCCCGGACTAGTATCCTCAGCAGAATAATTTACAAACAACAACTCTAGAATAACAAACGAAGAACCAGCCTCGCGTGCGATCTTCTTGTCCCGAGTTTAGCTCTTGCGGAATATCCTCAAGTATTCATTTTCAATACAATCTCCCATGTTTTCAAATTCTCAGAAAGCAGAAAATGATTATGTAGAAAAGCCATGTTAAAAAATCGTTTAGGAACTTAAAATAAAAAGACAATTGTTTCAGGGAAGATTTTAGGTCTTCAACCCGTTTCACACCCTAAGTGGAAGAACGTATGAGAAACAAGACTTCATGAAAATTGGTAATTGGATACCAAAGAATTTTCCAAATAACAAAAAATGAAATATGTTTCTCGAAACCAGATACAAGTTTGGTTTTCTTTCTCTTTTTTCTCGAGAATATTTGATATGCTTCCACCGTCTATAACTTCATACATTTATTCATCATGTATTATTGTATTTAACTGTAATGGCTTCTTTCTTACTTTCCTCTTTTGATACCTTCCACTATTATTCTATAATAAAGCAAGGCAGAATATAAAGGAAAAAAGCACACAATTGATGGATGGAATTCCAGTAAGGAAGGATCAGTCATCTGCTCATAACATGATTAGTTAGTCAAGGAAACAAGAGAACTTGAGTCCCTGGATTGGACGAAAACCAGACTTTAGATACTTCCGAGGTCAAACTAACGGGGGAACCATACAGTATTCTTCTATTTTAGTCTAAACAGAAAGTAAAAGAAGTGCTCTCGGCAAGTGAATCGTAGGGGAGAGATGGTACTTGACATTTTAGACAGCAAGCAGAAAACTAAAAAAAATCGAGAGGGGATGAGCCTTAATACGTCCTTAAACCGTATGGATTTGGCCGAATTGCACAGTTTTCATGCTACTATTTTGTTGGTAAACCTTTTAAGATTATCAAAACCTTCTTCACGGAATTTTAGTCCAAAACAGTACGGGTACCGCTGTAAGATTTTCAGAGGGCAAGCCTTGGCGTAGCAGTAAAGAAAAAAGTTGCTCCATCATGGCTCGAATTCATGGGGTCAAAATCAGGAAAACAACCTCTCTGAAGACCATGTTAAGGCTGTGCACGTCAACATGATCAGATCTGTATAATGCTATGACTCATACACTACATTGTCTCAAGATGGCTTAAAACAAATAAGGCTTACTTGGTCCGATGGCATCACAACTCTTCATGATCCGAAGTCTCTTGCATATGTTCAAAAAAAAATCTCCCAAGGAACATCACCAACGAGCATCCAGTCACCATCTTTATCCTCATATGTCAAAACATGCTCTGTTCCACCTAAAAGATCTTTCAGCTTGCTCTCCCTTAGCATCTCTCGGCTCCGAACACCCGCAGCCTCCTTTTCGAACCCCAACAGACGGCCTCTTCCCCCTATTTTCATCTCCTTCGCTGGAACATAAATGGACGACTTCGCCGAGGTCGCCATCATGCTCCCTCCCCCCTACATCTCCCCTCTCTTGAGAGAGAGTCCCTCGTTTTTTATTCCCCCGAAGCTCAGCTGTCCTTCCTTCAGCTGAAAGTCCAAGATCTCCACCTTCCTGTTTTTTTTGTCATTTTTTAATGCCCCCTATCAACGTGAAAGAGCTCCGCATGAAAAGCCCTCCTGACAAATCTGCCGTTTCTTTTTTTTTTTTTCAAATTTTTTGTTCCTTTTTTTTTCTTCTTTTCGTTTCACCATCATGTCTTTCTACTTTCGGTGAATATGCTGTCTTCTCTCCCTGGCTCCCCATTGCTCTTCCCATTTTTCTAATCTAATCACGTCCTTGAGATTATCTCTAAGGAAGACCGGTTCGCTACCGCCATCATTTGGCGTCTCCCTCTTTTCTTTTGGCATGCCAAAAATGCAGGTATAGCGATATCATCAGGCACCATTTTGAAAGACGGGAGGTAGCTCAAATTTACAATTCCATGATCTCGACTTTCTTTTCCTAAATAATTGTTGGGAGTGGAATTTTTTTAAATCTTTGAAATCCTCCACTTTGAAAACAATCGCTACGAGCATCAGCTATTCCATGGGCAATTTATGGTTTTACCATGCTGGGAGGAGCTAGCTTTGCTTATGAAAGTCTTGGTATCAGTTCAAGTTCACAAAAAGTATCCACCTTGAGATAATGGAGCCCCCCCTAGAAGATAGATCGTGCCTGGTCCTCTAAATTTCTAAAATTATTCCAATATGAAGATTTCACCAGCAAGGAAGCATTCTCACTATCAGAGGTAATCTGAAAATGGCTTTTGGACTTTTGAAGAACGTCGTGCCCCTTTTTTTAAATTTTAGGTGTGAGGCTCGGGTCTTCTGAACGATCACCATCGCTCTATATATATATATATATATATATATATATATATATATATATATATATATATATATATATTCACTACTTTCAAATATGTCAATCCTTGAAAACCTCTTGCGAAATCAATCACGCATGTTTGCCCGGCATGCTTCAAATGATAGATTGAATTCGGAGCACGGAAAGCAGTAACGAAAAATGCACCATTTTTCGTATTTTTGTGGCCTCAAATGTTAATTTTTTTATTAAACATTTTCCTAATTTAAAAAATATTTAAAAATACCAAAAAATATTTAAAATCATTTTTTGGTCAAAATTGATTCCCTAGGCTTGGCTAAGGTCCCCAAAATTTATTTTTTTAATTTTATAAATTTTTATGAATTTTCTATTAATTTCCCTAGGCTTGGCCAAGGTCCCCAAAATTGATTTTTTAATTTTATGATTTTTTATGGATTTTTTTTATTAATTTTCGAAAATAAATAAATAAAAAATACGTAAAAATACTGAAAATATGAAAAATCATTTTTTGATCAAAATTGGTTTCCTAGGCTTAGCTAAGGTCCCCAAAGTTGACTTTTCGATTTTATGAATTTTTATGGATTTTTTTATTAATTTTAAAAGAGAAAAATTAATTAAAAATCAGGTGTCAATAGGGCCCCCTCAGTACAGTGTGAATAGAAAAAGAATTTACATGCGTTTTGGTTTAGTGGTGGTATTCTTTTTTGAGCGCCACACAAACAGAGGATGTTCTGAAGAAACCGCACAACGAATAGAGAAAAGAATGGAAATGTCGTTCTTAGTTCAGTCATGTGTGGAGGAAATAATAAGAATATTGGATTTTTTCTGTGAGTTTTTGTCGCGACCCGAAAAATAGCTTTTGATCGGGTGAATGGATTATTAGGCTAACTAGATGGATTAACCTAATACGAACCATCCCAAGTCCTACCGAATCGCAACTTTGGTTTTTTTGTTCAAATGGTTTTAAAATTTGGAGTCGCCACTAATCATTTTTGGTAGGTTGATTAGAAACCTAAGTAAATTAGCGAGAGGACTAAATTACTTCTATGAACCAGAGATTATGAGTTCGGAGACTTGGTTACATTAGTTAATTAAAACTAATGCCCTTTCGGTACCTTAATTTCATGGATATCCTAATTTGGCTACTCAGGCTTGATTTACTTCTAAGGCTCTAGTGGGGTATTCTCTTTTTGTATTTTCACTTTTTTTTAATGGAATGTACATGAATGACATTTTTTTTTGCATTTTCAAAATATTAAATATTTCCCTGAAGCCGGAAGAGGGAGTGAGTTAACGACTTCTGTGCAATGCTGCAACCTACTCATCTTGGGGTCTAGTGATTCAAAAATTAAATTACAGGAAGTAAATGACAATAAATAAAAACCACCAATGGATGGCCTAACCTTGACTTGGCCTTCTCTTTTGGGGTTTAATGGTACAGGAATTTAAATGACGGTAAGTAAAACCTCTCACGGGCGGCTTAGCATTGACTTGGCTCTTCCCTTTGGGGTTTAATGGTGCAGAAATTAAATTACATTAATTTAAATGACAATAAGTAAAACCTCCAATGGACGGCCTAGCATTGGCTTGACTCTTCCCTTTGGGGTTTAATGGTACAGGAATTAAATTGCAGGAATTTAAATGACGGTAAGTAAAACCTCCAATGGGTAGCCTAACATTGACTTGGCTCTTCCCTTTGGGATTTAATAGTGTAGAATTTAAATTGCAGTAAATAAAGACCTCTAATGGACGGCTCAATCTTGGCTTAGTCCTCTCTTTTGGAGTTTAAGGTGCATGAATTAAATTGCAGGTATTTAAATGACGGTAAGTAAAAACCTCCAATGGGAGGCCTAGCATTGGTTTGACTCTTCCTTTTGGGGTTTAATGTGCAAAAATTTAAATTGCAGGTATTTAAATGACTGTAAGTAAAAACCTCCAATGGGCGGCCTAGCATTAGCTTGGCTCTTTCCTTTGGGGTTTAATGGTACAGGAATTAAATTGCAGGAATTAAACGACCTCCAGTGGATGGACTTTGTCCTCTCCATTCTGGGGTTTGAATTCTTTAAAACAAAATACAACGAATTGATTCAATAGTTCGAGCCAACGTTCATCTACGGGTCGATTGAAAATTTGATGGACATTTAGGACTTGTCCAGGCCAACTTTGCACCTCCATGGCATTTACTGTTGACTTGAAATTTTCCTTTGCTTGACATAAAAATATGGAGAAATAGGGAGATGGAGAAAGTGTATACAATTTGTTCTAATTTGAGACTAAAACCACAAATAAATGAATAAATAAAAAAACTTAGCTCGGATTTGCTTACTCGTTGACGAGGATGAACTCTTGATTTATGTTGATTGATGAAGGAATTTGTGATGATAACTCCTAGCTTTAAACTCCAATCATCTTCAAAATTCTCTCTCTTTTGGTATTTTCTTTCTCTCAAATTTTTCTTCAATCTCCCAAAACCCTCTCAAACATCCAAAATTTTCTCTCCAAAAAATCCCCCTTCCCAAGCTCACTTCTTCCTCTTTTTATAGCCTATTCATCCATCTCTCATTCTAATTTTTCCACTAATTCTTCTTCATCTCATCTTCGCTTCTCTATTATCATCTTATTTTCTTCATCTTCTCTTCTCCATCTTTCCTTCTCCATCTCCTCTTCTCCATCTTCCCTTATTTATTCTAATTTTTCCACCAACTCTTCTTTTTATTATTTACGAAATCATCCCTCGAGTACCAGGTATTTGTACTCTAATCCCCGAGATTTTAAGTATTTGCAATTCAGTCCCTAAAAAAATATTTATTTAAGTCCAAATTTTCACCCAATTTTCAGCACACCTCCCCTATGCTTTGGTTGAAATTTACATCATGGGTATCCCTAGAAAAAGTTTAATTTCATTTTTTTATTAACTTAGGGGCTAAAATCCAAAATTCAACTAAAGCCCTTTTACAAGATTGAGTCATTTCGAATAAAATTGGGTCAAGATGAAAATTTAAAATATTAGAATACAATATCACAACTCATAAAAAGTGAAATGTAAAAATAAATTGACTCAAATTGAATTTTTTAGGCCCGATTCGAGATTATACTCGTGAAGGAACACATGACCCGAATTGGATTTTTATGAATTTGCGATGACCAATATGAAAATAGATTTAAAAGAAAATATGTATTTTTTTTGCCTCAAATGTTATTTTTCCAAAATTTTCAAGTATTTTTGTATATTTTTGAAAAATATTAAAAAATATGAAAAATATGAAAAATTATTTTTCGTTAAAAAATGGTTGCCTAGGCTTGGCCAAGGCTTCCAAAGTTGATTTTGCAATTTTTTCATTTTTTTCTTGATTTGTTATGAATTTTTGAAAAATAAAAGTACTAAAAAATACTAAAAACATGAAAATTTATTTTTTGGTCAAAAGTAGTTCTGAGGCTTGGCTAAGGTCACTAAAATTGAATTTTTAATTTTATGAATTTTTATGGATTTTCTACTAAATTTTTAAAAGGAAAATGTGATTAAAAATCAAGTGTCAACAGTTTTCTAAATGAGTTCTTTGTGAGAGATTATGAGATATTACTTATGGATTTCCTTTGAGCTTAATTTAGATATGGAAAATACTTGAGTATATGAGCGATTATAATTATGATTCTCCAATTATCGTGGATTATATTGTTGGCTCTTCTAGTGGATGTAGATACAAACTTTTCAAACTAAACCACGTAAATATCTAATTTCTTTTATTGTTACTCGCTTGTTTCTCTAGTGATTTCGCATCGACTTATTTGCAAGATCTATTAGCTTTTTCGCATTATTATCTCAACAATTATCATCCTAAATTTTTCTCCTTCGCCCACCATCTCTTCCTCTCTCGTGAATTCAAACATTTGGCTCTCTTCTTTCTCCGTCTCTTCACTGATGCTCTTCATCGCTCACACTCGCTCGCTCGCACCATCCAATGACAACCACCAAAACTTCGAAATAGCACATTGCCTCACTCCAATGCTCACTCACTTGCTCCATCAAATGACAACCACTGTGGCTTTGAATTTTGCCTGCCCCGTCTCTCCTTCAGCACACTTATAAGGACATGAAATATAAATAGAACTGATACCATATTGTTATGACCAATGTGAAGACAACAACGAAATTGAAACTAAGAGGAAGACACAAACACAAAAAATTACAAGACCCTTGCGGGAAATTTCACGGGAAAGGAGAATCAAAATCCACTATAGAAATTCAAGAATTGCAAAAGGTGGCACTCAAAACTAAAGGCTATTTTTTGTCTCTGCTCTTTAACTTAATAACTTGAGAAATATAGTATTTATATTTCTCTCAAATCTTAATGTCAGCCCAAGCTCATAAATAATTCAATGGATATCAATAAGAGGACAATATGATTATCCATTTTCACGCTCTTATTGGTAAATAAGTATGTGCCCACAAATTTTTCATTTTTTAGGGTTTCTTTTTAATTCTACCGTTGCTCTAAAAAATAGAAACTGTCAGTTTGCTAAACAAAAACTATATGTTCCACTGATCGTGTATACATAGGAATCTTCACTTTTTAATGACTCCAAAAAGCGATGAATAGATGCATGACAAAAAATGTTAATCGTCACCTAAACTGAAGCTTGACAAGAATTTTGAGTACTTATAGTGAAATGAAAGGTAAAAGTAAGTGAAGAAAGGACCCTCTTGTTCTAAATATACGTACAATAAGTACTTAAGTATCCAGGATGAGGATCAACAATCTTGTCGAGGTAGCCATCCATCACTTGGGATAAAGCATCAAGAAATGCGGATTGGCTCCATCATCGACGAGATTGTTTAGGAAGTGGAAGGGAAAGTGAAAGGATCTATGCTCCCTGACAGTAGGAGCCAAGAATCTGCATTTCTTGATGCTGTATCCTAAGTGATGGATAGCTATCTCGATAAGATTGTTAATCATAATGGATAGTCAACTAGTTGTTGTATATGCATGAGGATAAGAGAGTCCTTTCTTTGTTTACCTACAACTGTTCGTGGATCTTTTGTACTAATCTTTCATTTTACTGTAAATGCACAAAATTCTTGTCCTTGAACTGTAGTTTAGGTGATGACTAACATTTTTTTTCCATGTATTTATTCATTACTTTTTGGAGTTTTTAAAAAATGTAGCTTCTAATTCTACACAAAGTTAGTGGAACATGTTGTTTAGCAAATAGATTCTCTCTATTTTTAGAGCCAGTAGAATCAAACGGAAATGCTAAAAAAAGGACACTTTGTGGGTACATACATATTGTCAAGAAGAGCAACGTGGATGATCCTTTGTTCCCTTTTGACCGATGAAGCTATCGCTCTTGATAACGGGACAGAGGTAATTAGTGTTAGGATGCACGTGTGAGTAAGTTGTGTTAAAAAAATCTCACATCGAAGAATCGTAATGGTGTAAAGCGGTTAATATATCCATGTTGGTTCATAACTTATTGGCTTAAGCTTTTGAATGAAGATGAGTTTGACTAGATATGTTGACAGGCTTGAACTTAGGCTCCCTCTTAGTGATATCTCCAGGCGAAGGTATCAGACTTCTGCTATCCACTCCCATCAAATGGTATCAAAGCTGATGGTTGGTGTCCCATATGGTTACTGAGTTGGCCTAAAGGTAGATTTCATGGTTCTAAAGTTAGGCTTTGAAGGAGATTCAACTTGAGATAAATTGATGCGGAAAGATCGTGAATTAAGTTAGCATGTGAACCCAAAAATATTATATTGATGATTTTTTTTTGTCTTTTCTCCTTTTTTGCTTTTGGGTTAAAAGTTATACCTCTTATATTAGTGATGTAAAGGTAGTAGCCATCACAAGAACAAAAATAAGCGCAAAGTTAGCAAATAGAGAGAAAAAGAAAAAAAGAGATTGTAACAGCTTTGAATATTTTCCATCTCTTTGTGTCCTGATCTTGTGAGAAGATCATGAATTGTCTTCCTATTTTTCTAGAAGACTAGTGGATTTGCAGAGTGCCTTTGCGTAGAGACATAGCCCAAGTTTAGGTGAACTTTGATAACAATTTCTATAGTGTGTTCTTCTGATTTTATTCTTTTACTATTATAATTTGCTACCGTGGATTTTTTTTTATTTTTTTTCCTGGAATTAGTGTGCAATTCCTAACAACTAGTATCAGAACCTGGGTTGGCTAATCAAAAACATAGATGGTTTTTTGGTGATATTTGATTGAAAGCAAATGGTATAGTAGAAGATAAAATCAGAATCCATAAGGTCGATGGATAGAATTTCGAATGGCGAAAACTTCAAATAGAGGACTATCTTTATCAAAAAGATCTCTATGCACCATTTGAGGTTTGGAAACCCGAACTCACGGAAATAGATCTGACAGCAGAATCAGGATGAAAAATTCTTGCTCGAAAAGCATTATGTGCGATTCGTCTTGGCTTGACAAAAAAGATAGGGCACCACATCATGAAAGTGAAGAATGCAAAAGAAGCCATGGATATTTTAACGAAAATCGATGAGAACCCATCTACATTAAATTAAATATTTTTGCTAAAGAAATTGGTTAATATGAAGTTATCTGACAGAAAATCTATTGTAGAGCATATTAACAGCTTCACGCAGGTCACCGATCAGTTGAAATCCGCAGGCATACATCTGGATATGAAACTACAAGATTTACTATTTTTATGTTCCCTTCTAAAAAACTACAACACCGCGGTGCAAGAAATTTTGAGCACCAAAAAGGATGATTTGACTCTAACGAGCAGCATAATGGATGAAGAGATGCGAAGGAAAGTCTCAAGTGGAGATAAGTTTTCGGCATCTACATTGTCAACGGTACTAGCAGTGGAGAACCATGGGAGAAGTGAAAGTAAAGAAAAATTCAGCGTGTGTGGTAGGTCACAATTAAGGAGGAAAAAAGAGGTTGTAAAAGATGAGTGTTGATTTTGTCACCAAATGGGACATCGTAGATTTTAGTGTGAAGCCTAGAAAAAGAAGCGACGAGATGAGAATCAAGAAGCTAATATAGTTAGTGATTAACCTTTACTAGAGAACTTGTGTTTACTAGCAGGGTTTGACTTAACAACAAATAAATGGATTCTTGACTTTGGTGCTTCTTTTCATTATATCTGACAAAAGATATATATTTGTTGATTATGCTAGTGGAGATTTTGGGCAAGTGGTTGTGAAAAACGGCTACATGTGTCCGATTGTAGGAAAAGGAACTGTGACTGTGAACATCTTAGGTTGAGGGCGTCTAATTATATGTGACGCTAGACATATTCCTCAGTTGAAGAAAAATCTGATCTCAACTAACAGACTTGATCGAGAAGGCATGGTAACGACTTTTGGTTGCGGAGAGTGGAAGATAACATTAAGGGCAAGAGTAGTAGCAAAGGGAAAGCGAACATGTACACTTTATCTTCTCTAAGGAGACAATATCAGTGATGTGGTTGTAACTACAGTGACTCTAAGTAATTAGTCTACTCTTTGGCATATCATCTAGGACACCTTGGTGAAAAGGTTCTAAAGTAGTTACACACAAGAAAATTATTTTCAGGTTTGCAAAAGGTTGAGCTAGATTTCTGTGAGAGTTGCATATATGGAAAACAAAAGGCGGTTAGTTTTCAATTGAATGGGCGACAGAATAAAGAACAAAAGCTGGAGTTGGTTCATGATATATGGAGACTGGCTCAAGAGTTCTTTTATGGTGGTAAGAGATATTTTGTCACTTTCATTGATGATGCGACAAGAAAGACTTCGGTCTATGCTCTCAAAGAAAAATCAGAAATATTCAAGATGTTCTAAATATGGAAGACCATGATAGAAAAAGAGATAGGTTATTAGATTAAAGCTTTGTAGTCTAATAATGGTGGTGAATACACAAGCAAAGAATTTGCAGAGTACTTGAGCCGGGAAGGTATATACGGGTTGAAAATGGTTCCTAGAACTCCTCAAGAGAATGGTATAACCAAGAGAATGAGCTGAACTATTTTGGAGCGTGCAAGATGCATGAGACTACATATGTGTCTCTCGCTTCACTTATGGGCTGCTACAGTTAATGCAGCTATATATTTAATTAATAGGAGTCCATCTAGTGCGTTGGATGGAGAAATACCATAAGAGCAGTGGTCAGGTAAAAAGGTCAATTATTCATATCCAAAAAATTTTAGTTATATTGCATATGCTTTGATTGGTAAAGAGGACAGGAAGAAGCTTGATACTAAGTCCTAGAAGTGCATCTTTATTAGATATAGTGGCGATGAATATAGATATATACTTTGGGATTGATGGCTAAAAAAATCCAACTGACATATTTATCAAGGTAGTAGACAGAGCGAAACATAGTTTTTGTGTCACTATTATTGGTATTACTCCATGTTAATTGATGATGAGTAACACAGATGCACATGTTTAAGTTACTAGTTTTTGAAGAGAATGGATGCAAAGTTGCTTGGTGCATCATATATATTCATCTTCAAGTGGAGATTATTGGTGTGTGAAGCCAAAAGTATTATATTAAGGGCTTTTTTTTCCGCCTTTTTTGCTTCCAGATTAAAAGTGATATAAAAGTAATAGCCGGCACAAGAGCAAAAAAGAAGCACAAGATTAGCAAATAGAAAGAAGAAAAAAAAAGAGAGGCTATGATGGTTTTGAGTGTTTTCAATCTCTTTATGCCCTAATCTTGTGAGAATCTTATGAATTGTATTCCTACTTTTCTCGAAAACTAGTGGATTTGTAGAGTGCCTTTGCATGAAGACTTAGCCTACGTTTGGGTGACCTTCGATAAATAAATTCTCTGGTGTGTTCTTCTAATTCTGTTCTTTTATTGCTATATTCTACTACCATGAATTATTTGCTTGCATTACTTTTTCCTAGAATTAGTGTACAATTCCTAATAACTAGTCCATTTGAGCCTACGGCTGTTGCAGCATCTGAGCAAACCTGACTCACATATAGGCTTGAAAATCTTAGAAATGTATGGATATGAGTGAATGAACATGAAGTACATTTGCTATATTAATTACGGCAAGAAACTCAGATATATCAAGAAAAAAGGTGAAAGTTAAAGAAAGAACCAAGCCAAAGATCACAACAATTTAATGATTCAACCAACTAGCAAAAAAGAACCCAACCCCCAAAGAGAAAATAAACAACAAAATTGGTAAAAAAAAGAAAAGAAAAGAAAGGGTGGATCATGTGTTTTTTCCTTCTAAAAAAGTAGAGTAATAACCTGTGTTAGCAGGAACAAATCTCCAATTCCCAAGTTCATGCTCTTGAACGTAATCTGTCACTCCCCACCTCGATCTCTAAGGTATGAAGTGGTGAGCCAACAAATTACTAAACCTTCATAACGAGCTTAGAGCCCTCTTTGGACCATATCAAATCACAATAGAAGCAAGCATGTGTATGTGTAATTCTAGAGGAGTCGCCACTGGTCTTTGAGAGAAGTAGATTAGAAAACCTATCAAGAGGTTAGGAGGTGTGAGTCTAAATCGGGTGTATTTCTAAAGTGCTTGTGCAGGTGTGAGTCTAAATCGGGTGTATTTCTAAAGTGCTTGTGCAGGTGTGAGTCTATTCTCTTAATCATAGTCGGGGCATGTAATTTGCGCAATTAAGGAGCCACTAAAAAAGGATAAAATTCATCAAATGACTCTAATGAAGCCCTACAAGCTTAGATAATGTTCACTTAGGGATTGAGTCAAACTCTGCATGATTTACCTATAGGGACAAAATCGTCATTTTTTTGGGAATCTAAGGTCAAAACTAAGGAAACAAAATAATGTCAATCTAACTATTTCCTATTTTTTGTGATATTTTGGAACTTTTTAGATTTTTTTTCCAATTTTTTGATTTTGATTTATATATTTTTTAATTGGGAGTTTTTTGTTCTAAAAAAAGGTGATCCGAATATGGCACAACCCATATCTCCACAACTTGAGGTTAGTAATCTATTGTTTTTTGATTCCATATTTGCCTGTGATTGCACTGAGATAAATCACTTGATTTTTCGCATGACTTGTTGGTCACAGTAATGGTCTAGATTCAATAAGTGACGATATCTTCAGATTCATCCTTGTGGAAGCCTATTGCATTGGAGAATGAGCCGGAGAAGTAAACAAGGCTCTTCGATGCTTTCTTGGAGGCGAATCAAGCATTTCCAATAAATGCATTGTTAGTTCTTGGACTTTTTATGTTCATCACTCTATTGGCGTGTGTCTAGGGTTTAAGCTCGTGTGTACTCTGTTGATACCTAATTTTTAATTAGTTTTTTTAGAAAATTAATGAAAAATCAAGAAAAAATTACAAAATTAAAAATCAACTTTGGAACCCTTGGCTAAGCATAAGGAATAATTTTGAACAAAAAATATCTTTTGTATTTTGGCGCAATTTTTGGAATTTCCTTTCATTTAAAAATAGCCGAAAATCAAAGAAAATACCGAATGAAGTTAGGAAAATTTGGAAAAATAGGCATTTGTCTTCTTTTAATTTTAGATTCACTTGGGTCACTTTTGTTTTGAAAAATACTTGATTAGGATCATAGTCTTCCCCAAATCATAAGAATTCACGACCTAATTGAGCCAAAAAAAATGTCTTTTGCCTCCTTCTTGTATATTCTTATTTTGAGTTAGTAATGACATTTGGTTTGGAGACCTTCAATTTCACTTTGATTGAGTCAATTTCGCATCCTGGACACAATGGAAATTCGACCAAAATTTAGGAGATTTTGGGACCTAATTTGGGACTTGCATTTAAATGGTCATTTTTTAATAAAACCAAACTTTTCTCAAACTTAATTGACCATGGGCAATCGATTGGTGAGGTTAGATTCGAGAAATGGTCGTTCGAACGATCAATTAGCCAATCTACACTTAAGGTTGTCACAAAAACTTCGGGCTTTTTGCACTTAATTGAAACATTCGGTTCAAAACTTTCCCCACTTAGGTCTCAAATATCACCTAGAATTCAACTTTACTTTTGAATCCTTGAAGAGATGGTAGTCATTTTTGGGGGAAGGTGCCATTGTCAGTGAAGTTCACTAGAAAAAGACAAAAAATGAGGAAAAGAAAAGAAAGCAGAAGCAGAGGCAAAAGACAAACAAGAGAAGACGCAGACACAAAAGTAATTCCTGTATTCCTCGTCTTTCATACTGTAGTGATCCAAAATCCAAAAAAATGTCAAGGCCCTGCTCCAGTTTGGTGATGCCCAGACCAAATCCTCATGCCAAGAAGTCCTTGAAGCTCAAGCTGTGCTCCAAGTCAACGATGGGGGTGAGAAAACCCCAAGGGATGTTTGACTAAAAGGCAAAAAAGAGAGCACCATCTTTAGAGGGCTGACCATGAAGCTTTGGGCAGTGAGCTGTATACTTGCCCTTTTGGATGGGACCGCCATGAGAGAGAGAAAGCTAGGGGAAGCCCCTTGGCTATTAAAAACGGGGGGTTGGGGACAAGAGGGGGGTTCTTTTTTTTTAGTAGTTTACGAAGAAAACCAAGGAGCATCTGGTTCTCTCTGGGTTTTAGGTGTTTGCCATCCAATCAGTCGTCCATCATCACCTACGACTTTCTAGGATTGCTGTAGTCGGGTTCTAACAACTAAATTGCGCAGAAATTTGAAGGTACAGACTTGGAACGCTTCCCCTCTATGACCTCGGGATCGCCTGGCGTCGATGAGACCACTAATCCTCAACACACACTCTCTCTCTAGCTTTATGAAGAAGTGGAAGGTAGAAAATGGCAAAGAGTGAGGCTAGAGGGGGGGTTCTAGCCTATTTATAGAATTTCGGCTGGGCCTTCCCATCACAGGCTGGGCCCGACTCGACCCACACTAACCAGGCCCATTAAAAAATCTTTAAATCTATTCTTTATTAGACCAATTCCATAAATGATAAATTAATCCTATAAAATGGTGAATTACAATTTCAATTAAAACGAGCTCATCTCATGAAAATTCTAACATTAGGGGCGTTGAGGAAGACAAAAGAAAGACCAAAAGGAAAGAGGGAATAAGGAAGACCAGCGGGGGAAGGGGGTGTTTAGAGAAAAAAAAAACGATCTCTCTCAACTGAGAGCTGGCGAAAGAAAACGTCCAGCGAGAGTTCAAAAGAGAGGTAGGTCTGGGTGCTAAGAAGGAAAAACTCGAAGACAAAGTGTTTAAGAGAGAGTAGAGAAGCTTCAAACAAATGAAGAGTTCCATTTGGGGCTGGGGACAAAGATAAAAAGAAAAAAAGACAGAGAGCATTGAGGAAAGCTCTCGATTTTTTAGAGAAAAAAAGAAGAACGAAGAGGGAGAGAGCTCGATTTTTTGGGGGCTGCTTGGTTCAGAGCAAAAATGAGAGAATACTCACGATTCTTGAGGAATCACAGATCGAGAGTTCTTGAAAAAAAAAAGACAAAGAGAGTGGTCTGGTTTGGGGGAGAAAAAGAAAAACAAAGAAAGAGATTAGTTTTTTAGAGAAGAAAGGGAGAGACCAGACTGAAGGTTAAAAAAAACAATGAGAACTTTGAGAGTTCTCATGTGAGGGAGAGCGAAGTCAGAGGAGAAAAGGAAGTCATGGAAAGCAGATGGCTCGTGAGCTTGGGGGGATTTAGACACATTTTTCATAGAGAACTTCACTGAGAGCTAGAGAGAGAGAGAGAGAGAGAGAGCTTGGAGGCCGAAGCTGGCGCATCCACACCATCACCACCACTATCGCAGTCTCGGCCAAGCCTCATCGAAACAGCACTCAACGTTCGTCAACGGATATTGGCTCACAGCCGTTTAGATTATGGCCGTAGATGGGAATCCCTTGGTTTACATAGGTGGATGCACTGAATGTAGGTGCTTGTGGGTTGATTTGTTGTTTGGAGGTGTTTCGGTGGAAGCCCAACCGCGATCAAATGATTGTGCGATCCTCTAGCGATGATGCGGCGGCCAAGAGATAGTGGTGGCTCGAGCACAGTCCGTTGAGGCGAGTGGAACCCACAAGCAAGCAGACCTGACCATCGAGGCGAGCCAAATCGGACGAGGCGCGAGCAGAGACGATGGCTGTGTTGAGACAACAGATTCCAATAACAGTAGCGCGGCGAGCCGAACCAGTCGAGGCGCACCGCTCGATCAGTGAGAGTTCAAACCAAGTTCATTTTCATTTGTCGTCGATGGTTGCTTTTCTGCCCGTGGTAAACAACATTGATGTACGAAGGTAGGCTAGCATGGGAGACCACCGATAGCGGTGATCGGGTGATTTGTGTTGAGAGTTAGGCCATAGCAACTTGGGCCCAATTTCTTTTGTTGCGTTTCTTTTATGTATTTTGGTCCCACAGACTGGGCTCATGCCGGGAGCCCAATTCGTTTGTACACCCATGCCATGGAAGCCTGGCCGAGTCGGGTTTTTAGACTCGGCCCAATTATTTTTGTCTTATTATAAATAAAAAAAAGATGATAGAAGTAATAAAAATATGTATATTAAAAATTTAAAAAAATCAACAAAAATTCCAAAAAATTATTTTTTAAAAAAATAGGAAATAACTAGATTAGTCTTATTTCCCAGTTTCAACTTTTAAAATCCCTTGAAAATGATGGTTTTGACCCTTTGAGCGAATTACCCCAAAATCATCCCAAACTTTAACCACTCCATCCTCTAAGTTGCTAAGGCTTTGCTAGGGATACTATGTTTGTTTTGATGCGTTTTATCTACATGTCTTTGATTTTTTGATTACGCACATTACATGCCTTGATTGTAATTGATAGGATAGACTCATATCTGCACGAGCACTTCAGAAAAACACCCAATCTCGATACTGAAAGGGCATTAGGGGACACACCGACGTAACCAAGTCATCGGACCTTTAATCTATGATTGCGCAGGATTGAACGGCATCTCCCAACCGCTCAATGAGGTTTTCGGTCTGTCATCCTTAAAGACCAGTAACAACTCCTTATTGTATGTACACATACACATGCCATTCGATCACATGAGATCGAATTCTATATAACCAGCTGCGATTTGGTATAGGCCTAGGTTGGCCTAAGTTAATTCCTAGAGGCTTAGTAATCCCTTAGCCCAATTATTTCCAAGTTTTGGGTTTTGAAATACCCTTTATTTTCGGATTAATATGTTCATGATTCTCTAGGTTTTAAGGGAACAATATACATAAAAACTATTTGACGAGCAATATTTAAATAACTTTCTCAGTGAAAAATCGTAAATAGATATTTTGAATCATGTGCGTTGATTGATTCTATTGAAGAGATATCCAAGGTTGAGGATTCATTGGAGGAGAAACATCAACTTGACGAGCATTGGAATGATGAAATTGGACCCAAGCTCTAGATCATAATGTGACATGCAGAAGTGGAAAGGATGTTGAATCTGGGCTGTGCATGAACATGCCTGTTTTCAACTTTTGGCCCATTGCTGTACGATTTATGGTGAAAGATTATGCCTAGTCCATAAGAGCTGATCTTATCCATGCCCGTTCGAAATGTCATTGCAGAACTCATAAGAGGAAATTGACTCGGCTTGATAGTGGCAGAATATGAGGAGAAACCGATCTCGAACTGTTAGAAGTATGCCCTAAAGATAACCATGTAATCGTTACATGGTGAGTATATGTTGAACTTTCGATTTGACATTTAGTCAATTGGCAAAAGATGTTCATTCATCATGTCCTATTACTTAGATGAATGAAGTCCATAAGATCATATGTGACTGAAACCTATTCTTGAAACGTCGAGAATATATGTGATAGGTTTTCAATCAATACATGATCTTTAAATGGTTCCTGGTCGATGGTTCAATGAATGGGCATTATTAAACCTCTTGAGACTGGTGCGTTTCTAGAAACTTCGTTGTTAAGTATTAGATACTCAATGGGGATGACGAGTAACAAGTCATTGCACATTAGATATCTGAGTTGGAAACGTGGGTGCTTATTGAGGATGAGTTCACTAAACATGACACACAATGAGCGATTAGCAAGCATGGAAAGCTTCGCGCTGGGTCAATGTATAATCACTCAAGCTTGGGTGTATAAGTGATCCTCAGACCTGAGGCATAATGTTGACTTGTGTGTTGGGTGACTATGGTTCACAAGTGCATATATTGGTAGGTCGTTGATCTATTTCTGTACTTGATGGTCATGGTCATTCACATACGAAGTCACATGTGCGCGTAAAAGTGGGATTTGTCTCCTTGCTATGCGAAGCGAAGTTGTTGTCCTATGCAATCTACTCGTGACTATGTATTGGAAAATCCTCGGCTGGGGTAAGGCGAGATTGTCTCGTGAATGCACGTAAGATAGATTGAGGCATACGATCGAATTTGTAGGCTTGACAATTCCATGGCCTTCGTTCGATCGGGAAAAGGTTAAGATAAAAGGATTGAATTACACTGTAAACCAAAGCGAACAGGTTCATTCATGTTCTCGTAACATTCATACTATCTGGGTAGCTATGATATGTTGCTAGACATCACTTATGGCTTGTTAGACCCAGAGACTGATTGGGACAATCAGCTCTCTTGAAGATACTCATTTGATAGTATAAATCTCACTGCCAACTCAGTAGTGAACCTAGGGATGTCACACACCATAATCGGTGCGTGGCGACATCAAATATGGAAGACGATATTACAAAAGTGTTTGCAATTGACTATTGAGATAGTCAGATAGATTTTTTGGGATAAATTCCCAACACGAACCTCGTCGTTGCATCGTCTCTGATGGACACAAAAAAAAAACAGCAATGAGGGGATTAGGTTTCAATCAAAATCCAAGAAATTGAAACATGGACATTGAAAGAATAATTTCTCAATAAGACTCGGATCATAAGCTGTGACGCGTAAGTTATAGTAGTTACCCTCAGGATGTCGACGAATGAAAAAGCCCAAAGCTTGAGATTTCTTTTTAGGATTCTCTCCGCTTCTGCATGTAGTGTTATCACTGTTGTCGTTCCGACGATTGACAAGTTGAGGTTTCTCCTCCAATGAATCCACAACCTTGGAAAATCTCTCTTCAATAGAATCATTGCACGTGATTTGAAATAGATATTATGAACTAAAAAGTTCGAGGACTCACAATGTGTTTGCTGCAAACACCCGATTCGCCTCCAAGAATGCATCAAAGAACCTTGTGTACTTCTCCGACTCGTTCTTCAATGCAATGTGCTTTTCCTTGTGGATGAATCTGATGATGTCATCACTTATCGATTCTAGACCGTCATGGGCCCTGACAAGTACAACAAAAAATAAAGCGATCGATCCAAGTGCAATCACTGGCAAATATGGAGTCAAGAAATGATAGATTACTGAACTCAGGTCGTGGAGATATGGGTTTTGACTATGCCTGATATCTATATGTGTATATATATTTATCAGGAGGCCTCTTTCTACACCATTTTTCAGCAGCATCATGGAGATGCAGAGCACACGGGCACATGTGATGGGAAGCTCCTAACCATGGAGTTTCAAAAGCACAATGTCTTCCTTAGTATCCAAAAACCCAATGTAGGTGATTCTGTCAGGGGAGTAAGGCTGGCGAGTTTGTAACCAGTACAGCCAATCAAATGTGCTATCTTCAAACTATAGATGGAGGCAAAAAAATTATACATGAGTGAATAAATAATCAAAAAAGGGGATTAGTATGAATTGGCGGACTATGATCATTCAACATTTAGGATCTCACCCAATATTTGGAAAAGAAACAAATCAACGAAGTTAAGAAAAATACTTATTGTGAGTGAATTAATACTTGGAGGGCTTTGTGTTACGCAAGGCACTTGAGTTTCAAGCATCATTTGCAAAACCACAAGTTAAAAGTAGCATTAGATTTTGCTTGGATGTCAGTATCCAAACTATTACTAAAATACCTTACCAATGGATGTCAAGCACAAGCACCTATCTATTGCATCTTACCATAGTTATGGAAAAAGAAACCAGATGCCCAAGTGCATATTATTTAAAATTAGATGGAGACTTTAAGGGTGATAAAGGTTAAGAGTATTTACACTTTTAGTTAAGCAGTATCCATGATCAATCGGAATCAACAGTGGTTGGCCACTAACTCCCTCTTTTCTTTAGAGAATATTTCTAGCACGCCAATTTGCATTAGCCAATCTTATATCTAAAATAGAGATTTTGTGCACTTCACCCGCAGGAAACTGCCTAGTTCCCATGTCCTCACAACTACCCTCATTCTTTATGAACATTTGCAAGGACCCAATCTTCATACTTACATTGTTTGTGATGGGTTTTTGTTCGCGACAGAGTATCAGAAACAATCACGATAAAAAAGAAGAAGAACGATGCACAAGAGATTACCCAGGTTCACCCCAAGATTAGGGCTACGTCCTGCAAAGAGATTTCACTACATTTTCGGTTTACAGCCGCTCAACTCGTTACAATGAGGTTTCGGGGGCGCTGCCCCCGAGCCCCCGCCCGCTCACCGGCTAGCGGGGCACCCGTGTCAGTAGAACCCCAGTCGGGAGGGGTTGCCCCCGAACCCCTGCCCGTTGACCGGGCAGCAGGGCACCCGTGTTGGGGGCGCTGCCCCCGAACCCCCGCATTCCGCACGCAGGGATCACATGTCGTTGGATAACACTTCAATTTCCCTAAGCTCACGTGGACGAACCCGGTGTGAGAAACAAGGAATCCTAAAGTATTCGCCAACTTCAACATTCTCCCACTTGGTGGATACTTCGCGCAAATGAGAGTCTTGACAATATCATCCTTCTTCAATCCCATCGCAGTAAAGCACCAATCAAACTTCGCACCTGTGACTGCTTTAGTAAGGAAGTCAGAACTATTCTCTACTGTGTTGACTTTTACAAGCCGAACCTCTTTCTTCTCTACCTTTTCTCGGATGAAATGATATTGTATATCAATATGCTTTGTGCGTGAGTGAAATGTAGGATTCTTAGCTAAACAAATGGCCCCTTGATTATCACATCTCACCTCTATGGCACCTTGCTCAAAACCGAGCTCCAAGCACAACCGCCGTAACCATATGGCCTCTTTTCCAGCATGTGTAAGAGCCATGTACTCAGCCTCCGTAAAAGAGAGTGCTACCACGCTTTGCCTCCTACTCATCCAACTCAACACAGCACCAAATAATGTGAAAACATACCCGCTAGTGGACCGTCTACTATCAATATCTCCACCCCAATCAGCATCTACGTGGCCTACGATATCAAGCATGTTTCCATTCCCTGTACCTTCAAAACATAAAGAGAGTGTCGCGACCCTCTAAAAAAATTTTAAATTTTAAAAGGGGTTAACGGATTATTAGGTTAATTAGATTTGACTAACCTAACGCGGACCCTCCCAAGCCCTACCGAATCGCAACTTTGGTTTTTGTTTAAATGATTTTAAAATTTGGAGTCGCCACTAATCGTTCTTGGTAGGTCGATTAGAAACCTAAATAAATTAGCGGGAGAACTAATTTATTCCTGCGAACCAGAGATTATGAGCTCGGGGACTTGGTTACACTAGTTAATTAAAACTAATGCCCTTTCGGTACCTTAATTTCATGGATATCCTAATCCGGCAACTCAGGCTTGGTTTATTCCTAAAGCTCTAGTAGGGTATTCTCTTTTGTGTTTTCACTTTTTAAATAGGATGCATGGATGGTATATATTTTTATTTGTTATATTTTTTTAAGTGTTAAAGATTCCCTGAAGCCGAAAGAGGGAGTGTGTTAACGACTTCTGTGCAGTATTACGACCTACTCATCTTTTGGGTCTGATGATTCAAAAATTAAATTATAGGAAGTACATGACAGTGAATAAACACCTCCAATGGGAGGCCTAGCATTGGCTTGGCTCTTCCCTTTGGGATTTAAGGTACAGGTATTTAAGTTGCAAGTATTTAAACTACTGTAAGTAAAAACCTCCAATGGGAGGCTAAGCATTGGCTTGGCTCTTCCCTTTGGGATTTAAGGTACAGGTATTTAAGTTGCAGGTATTTAACTACTGTAAGTAAAAACCTCCAATGGGAGGCTAAGCATTGGCTTGGCTCTTCCCTTTGGGATTTAAGGTACAGGTATTTAAGTTGCAGGTATTTAACTACTGTAAGTAAAAACCTCCAATGGGAGGCTAAGCATTGGCTTGGCTCTTCCCTTTGGGATTTAAGGTACAGGTATTTAAGTTGCAGGTATTTAACTACTGTAAGTAAAAACCTCCAATGGGAGGCTAAGCATTGGCTTGGCTCTTCCCTTTGGGATTTAAGGTGCAGGTATTTAACAACTGTAAGTAAAAACCTCCAATGGGAGGCTAAGCATTGGCTTGGCTCTTCCCTTTGGGATTTAAGGTGCAGGTATTTAAGTTGCAGGTATTTAACTACTGTAAGTAAAAACCTCCAATGGGAGGCTAAGCATTGGCTTGGCTCTTCCCTTTGGGATTTATGGTGCAGGTATTTAAATTGCGGATGGACTTTGTCCTCTCCATTTTGGGGTATGAATTTTTTAAAATGAAATACAACGAATTGATTCAACAATTTGAAATTTGTGCGCGCTTGAGGACTCCTCCAAGCCGATTTTGTGCTTCCATAGGATTGACCATTGATATAGAGCTGCGGCTTCCTGACATAAAATAGAGTGAAGTGTTAGTATACAAAATATGTGCTAATCTGCACCTAAAACCAGAAGAGTAGAAAGAGTACTTATCTCCCATTTTTTTGGGAGGGATTTCTATAATTGATTTTCGCTCTCTATGTTCCCAATATAGAGAGTTTCTTTTGAATTAAGAGGGACTTTTAGTCACAGATCAGTTGAGAAATCGGTGGACAGCTTAGGAGCTTGTCTGGGCCGATTTTTGCATCTCGACGAGATTTTTGCTGTTGACGTAAAGATATCCTTCTCCTGACATAAAATATGGAAGAAAAAGGAGATGGAGAAAGTATATACAATTTGTGCTAATTTGCGAGTAAAACCATAAATGAATGAATAAATAAAAACACTTAGCTTGAATTTGTTTGCTCGTTGACGAGGATGAACTCTTGATTTATATTGATCGATGAAGGAATTTGTGATGATAACCCCTAGCTTTAAACTCCCATCATCTTCAAAATTCTCTCTCTTTTGGTATTTTCTTTCTCTCAAAATTTTCTTCAATCTCCCAAAACTCTCTCAAACATCCAAAATTTTCTCTCCAAAAAATTCTCCCAAACACTTCAAATTTTCTCTCTCAAGAATCCTTTCTCAAGCTCACTTCTTCCTCCTTTTATAACCTACTCATCTATCTCCCATTCTAATTTTTCCACTAACTCTATCTCCCATTCTAATTTCTCCACTAACTCTTCTTCATTTTCATCTTCCATTCTCCATCTCTATCTCACATTCTAATCTCTCCACTAACTCTTCTTCATCTTCATCTTCCCTTCTCCATATTTATCTCCCATTCTAATTTCTCCACTAACTCTTCTTAATCTCCATCTTCCCTTCTCTATTCTTATCTTCCATTCTAATTTCTCTACTAACTCTTCTTCATCTCCATCTTCCCTTCTCTATTCTTATCTTATTTTCTCCATCCATTCTTCTCCAACTTCTCTTCTTCATCTCCTCTTCTTCATCTTCCCTTCTCTATTCTAATTTATCCACTAACTCTTCTTTTTATTATTTGTAAAATAATCCTTCAAGAGTTAGGTATTTGCACTCTAGTCCTTGAATTTTAAGTATTTACAATTCAGTCCCTGAAAAAAATATATTTCTTTAAGTCCAAATCTCCTCACAATTTTTGACACACCAAAATTTACCACATGTCAAATTTAAGCTCCTTTCTTGTCGCTGAAAATAATGCATAATTTAATTAAAACCCTTTTGCAAAATTAAGTCATTCTGGGTATAATTGGGCCAAGATGAAAATTTAAAATATTAGAAGACAATGTCACAACTCATAAAAAGTGAAAGTTAAAAATAAGTTGACTCAAATTAAATTTTTTTAGGCCCGATTCGAGATTATACTCGTGAAGGAACACGTGACTCGAATTGGATTTTTCTGAATTTGCGATGGCCAATATGAAAATAGATTTAAAATAAAAATATTAACTATCTTTGTGTATTTTTTGGCCTCAAATGTTATTTTTCCAAAATTTTCAAATATTTTTGTATTTTTTTTAAAAAAAATTAAAATATATATAATATGAAAAATTATTTTTTGGTCAAAATTCGTTCCCTAGGCTTGGCTAAGGTTCCCAAAGTTGATTTTTCAATTTTATGAATTTTTATGGATTTTCTATTAATTTTCGAAAATAAATAAATACAAAATACGTAAAAATACTGAAAATATGAAAAATCGTTTTTTGGTCAAAATTGGTTCCCTAGGCTTGGGTAAGGTCCCCAAAGTTGATTTTTCAATTTTATGAATTTTTATGGATTTTTTTATTACTTTAGCAATAGAAAAAATGATTAAAAATCAGGTGTCAACAGCTGCCCCTCTTTGAAAGGAAGCTCGGTAGAGGTTCATTTCAAAGACGAGATGACACCTGGATTCTTATCGACTCAATACAAGGAAATAAAAAGAGTCGTGACATGATTGTTCCACTAAAAATGAAATGAGAACCTAAGGATTCGTTATATAAAAAAACTTTAGGGTGGTTGAACTTGAACCCGTATGGTGGATCAACCCATGGTATATTCCTAATAAAAGGATTCTACTGATTAAAAATTGAATTAAAATTTGACCCGTATGGTGGGTCATACCATTTGACCCGTATGGTGGGTCGTACCATGGTAGATTCCTAATAAAAGGATTCTACTGATTAAATTTTGATTGAGATTTGACCCGTATGGTAGGTCACCACATGGAGATACCTGTAAGAAGGACTTGGTGCCTGTAGAAAGGACTTGGTGCCAGTAAAAAGGACTTGGTGCTTTGCCTGTAAGAAGAACTTTGTGCCTGTAAGAAGGACTTGCTTTGCCTGTAAGAAGGACTTGATTTGCCTGTAAGAAGGACTTTGTTTGCCTGTAAGAAGGACTTTGTTTTTCCTGTAAGAAGGACTTACTTTGCCTGTAAGAAGGACTTTGTGCCTGTAAGAAGGACTTGATTTGCCTGTAAGAAGGACTTTGTTTGCCTGCAAGAAGGACTTTATGCCTGTAAGAAGGACTTGATTTGCCTGTAAGAAGGACTTTATGCCTGTAAGAAGGACTTTGTGCCTGTAAGAAGGACTTGATTTGCCTGTAAGAAGGACTTTGTGCCTGTAAGAAGGACTTTATGCCTGTAAGAAGGACTTGATTTGCCTGTAAGAAGGACTTTGTGCCTGTAAGAAGGACTTGGTTTGCCTGTAAGAAGGACTTAGTTTGCCTATAAGAAGGACTTGGTGCCTATAAGAAGGACTTGGTTTGCCTGTAAGAAGGACTTGGTTTGCCTGTAAGAAGGACTTTATGCCTGTAAGAAGGACTTGATTTGCCTGTAAGAAGGACTTGTTTTGCCTGTAAGAAGGACTTGATTTGCCTGTAAGAAGGACTTTGTGCCTGTAAGAAGGACTTGTTTTGCCTGTAAGAAGGACTTGGTTTGCCTGTAAGAAGGACTTATTTTGCCTGTAAGAAGGACTTGGTGTACCTCAAAGGGTGCCATTCTGGAATCTGGAAAGATCAGGAATCCTGCAGAAGCTCAAACCCAAATTATATTATCCTGTCGCTTTAGGAATAAACCAAAGAGGCAGAGATCAAAAGGTCTCGAACATTTCTGTCCTTGAGACAAATCATGCTTTATTGAAGAAGGTGGATACCTGTATGTACCGCAATGGATTCGAGTACCCCAACAACCGTCAGAATTCATTCTCTTGAAAGGTTCAGGTTGAAGATATACTTACCTGAGAATTTGGAAGAAATGCTTGGTGGCTTCTCGACAACCAGGCTTGTTCATTCAATAATCGCTGAATGAATTTCAAGACTTTGGAAGGTAGTTTGAACATTGGGAATGTGTTGCCTGTCAGGCAGTATCAGAGGTAACATGTGCAAGCATTTTCATCAATGAGTTGATCGGTTCATGTAAAACTATTCAACCAAGTCGGCAATGATTAGAAGTAGTATGTGTGATAACTCATGATGCAATCAATCCAAATATGGATCATGCAAAACTATTCTGTCAAGCTTGCATTACCAATTCTGTTTAAGGAGGTCCTCATAGTATGAACGCCTCGAATGTAATCTGAATGGGGGACTTCAATCCGAAAGGGCCTTCTCTCACTCTGGGGAAAGGCTGTTTATCTGTAAATTAAAATGTTAGACTTGCGTGGAAATGGTTTGCCTTTCCTCATCCTGTCATGCCCCATTCTGCACATTTGATGTCTCCTGTGCAGTTTATGCTCTAAGTTGGAGTTGGTAAGTTAAACACACGGAATAGTCATACATAATTCATGAACTGTGTAAGCATAATGCAGATGTGACAATTTTTTAGCATTACGTGTGTTTATATAATGTGCAAATATGGGCGGATTTAAATTGCCCCTGGTATGTGGGCGGACCGAACAAATTGGGAAGCCTACTCCTTATGTCGAGGGGTGGTTCGTCTCAAACTTTGTCTCTACGTGATGAAGCATATGGGTGAGGGAGCATTTCGGTTTGTTTAATGACAGCGACCGCCACGGTTTAGCGGTTGAATGCCCCTGTAAAAAGCAGAGAAATTATTCTCGAAATCAAACGAGATAAGGAAGACATATTTGCTTTTTCGCTTCAGAGCTTGTGATCAATTTGCCCCATTTTTCACCAGAATAGATCTTGTCAGATGATCATAATTTTCTTTTGGATTTGTCTCCTTCAACATGTTAAATGTTAGTGTAAATATTTCCTGTAAAAAGAAAAAGAGACATATCAGCCAGTATTAAAAGGGATAAATTGAAAACGATACTGATTTACCCTTCATCTTGAATGTCTTGCACGAGTCTTTTATCAGTTTTGTTGGATTGAATTTTCCTCGACTTTTGTTGGGCGCCTCACCATTATGGGAAGACTATGGTAAAATACTGACTTTGATATTACTCGTCGAGTATTCCTGTTTGTAAAAAAAGAAATGCACAAAAAGTTGTTTTATTTATTTATAATACATACAACATTCCCCACCCTTGGGGATCGAACTCGGAATATTTCGGACCTACTGTCATCCCCCATACCATTCGGTCCATTGGACCGTAGGTGTCCATGGGGCTTTCTTTTCAAGGGTTAATCCTTGGGGATAACGCAGCCCTGTTGTATCACCTTGGGCCATGTTACGGTATTTCTCGAGGTAATTTGCAATCCCTGTTAAGAATGGAATAAGACAATTCAAGACTTGAGATGATTATGTGCACATTAGAACGATACAGAATTACCCATTTCTGAGATTGTTCGCGTCTTTCGCTTGTACTTTTCTTTGTCCGAAGCTGTCTATCCCGTGGTAATGCCCATGAGTTGATTTGCCCCCAAATTTTATCCAACCTGTATTCGGATATGATTGCGTTCTCGGGTCGATTTGCAATTTCCTGAGAATAGAAGGGGCTTAATTTTAAAACTTGGAGCAACTGAGGGTAAATTGAAACGATACGGAGTTACCCTTCAGGTTTATGCAGATTTTCACTCGCCATCAATTCGTCGCGAGGTTGGTGAGGTGGCGGATTCGAGCATTTAATAGGGGGAAGTCGGATTATTACTCCTTGCTTTTACACATTCACAAAAGCAGAAAAACACATCACGCAAGGAAATAAAACACATTCACTCATTCAGGATTAGTTCCGCTTCCTCTGTAGGCTCTCCCATGATCAGCTGGCTTCATCCCAAATTAGGTATGCATCGGCCATATTGAAGGTCTCGTGGTCACTGGCTGAACAAGTGCATCACAGTCCCGATGCTTTACCGATATCAAACTGGTTGATTATGGCGAAAAGATCATCGTCAATGTCCGCTTGGTGGTGATCTGTCCCTTCTTCCTCGGGAGGTATTGATGCTGATCCAGTATCATTGGTCCTTTTGTACCCTCCTCCAACAGAACTCGATCCTGTTATAAACTGGTCTAACTCACCTCTTAAACGTGCATTTTCGATCCTCAGATCATACATTTCATCGAGGGTGAGGAGGAGGCTATTGCAGTTGGGGCAGGTGGCGGAGTCAAAAGTCTCTTTATACATCTTGTTTTCCGCTCGGAGGTTTTCATTTTCAACTCTTAGAAACTCGGCTTCGTTGTGCTCATGACGAGCCTTCATTCGGGTTCGCCTATTTTGAAACCAGAACTTGATTTGCAAAGGTTAAAGTCCTAACTCTTGACTCAGTTCCATTTTCTGTTTGCCGTCTGGCATAGGGCATGTTCTGAAGAAATCCTCAAGCCTTTGTACCTGCTCCTTAGTATGGCGACGGTAACGCTTCTTTTGACCCCTACCGTTATTGTCCTTATATTTACTGAGATTTTGGACGTCGTCGGCGGAAGAGCCAGGCTCCATAGGCTCGATCCCAAACATGGCTTCGAACTCTTCCTCTCCCATATTCAGCAGGCAATGATAGCTCTCGGGAGTATTGGGTTGAGACATCTTTGATTTGGTTGATGATTTCTCAAGATTTGCTACTCGCTTCCGGTGTTTTCACTCTCTTTGAATTTTTCTGAGCGATTGCCTATGCCTTAAGACCCTCTTCCGAGCATGGCGTCTCTTTTAAAATTAAACGTGGGTTTAGCAACTGTATTGCTTCTTCCAAAGGTCCGGCCTTTCTCAATCCTCTTTTCTTATCGTGTCTCTTGCTCGGCTCGTCTCCTTCCATCTTTTCGTGATAGGGCCCCTTGTTGTTGTCTCCACCGTCAATTTGCTGGCGAGTTCTTCAATAAAGATGAGTCGTATCTCTTTTCTGCCGAAAATGTCTTTGTCTCCCACTCAGCTTATTTTTTATCTTTTCTTTTTCAAAGTAGTGGCGTCCCGTTTAGCTTTGCCGTAGAGACGTCGGATTTGCTTGGCTGGAGATTGGAGACGAGTAGCGGAGGTGATACTGATAGGGAATGTTAGACAGGAAAATCTGGCCAGTAGAGACTTCCCCTGCAAAAATGAAAGAGAATGCGGCAGTATATGTTCTTCATATTCTAGAAAAATTGGAACGATACTGTTTTACCCTTGTGTGTACTTCTATTGAATTTGAATTGAGGAAGTTCCTTCATTTGGACTGGATTGAATTGTATGTCCCGAGTTGCCCTTCACTTTGAGCTTGCCACGTAAGTGCTTTGCTTAGTTGGGCCTTATTTTCTTTCGGGTTGCCTTGGACCATCATCATTTTCTATGCCATCGGGTCCGTGGACCGGAGGGCTCCTTTAATTTGAAGGTTACCTTCGAGGCAAATGAGTCCTATCGCGTTCCATTGGGTCATTTCATTTTGCGACACTCTTGAGGCAATTTGCGATTCCCTGGGTGAGAATGGAACAAATCCAATTTAGCATTTTGCAACGATTGAGGGTAAATTGGAACGACACACAATTACCCGTCTTCGAGCTCGCGTGGGCATTTCACTTGAAATTTCCCTACGTGAGGCCATTCAACATTTCTCATTATGGCAGTCAGCGATGTTACCACAAATTGATCCGCCCTAAATCTAGCATAAAAAGGGATTCACGCATTCAACGGGATAAAAAAAATAAATAAATTGCCCCCTTATCCCTGAATTAAATCGAGACACCTAGAAAGCTGGAAAATATCATACGCAGGGGAATTAAGCATGAAATAAAATGTGCACTTATTCAAGGTCAGTTCTGCCTCTCCTGTGGCTCTTCGATAATCAGCTAGTCTCGTGTTGGTTCGGGTGTGGATGATCGATATTTGAGAGTCCCTACTCACTGGCTCCTGATCGCGGCTTGGGACGTCTGTCAACCCTAAACTGGTTGACCAGGGCAGTAAGCTCATCATCTGGGTAATCTCTTGAACCTTCCAGCAACTGATGCTCGAATTGGGCATTGTTGTTGGCAAATGCTGGCGGTAGATTTCTCATTCTGTTCTCGCCATGAGCAATTTGACTTCTCGTGCTGGAGCCTTCATCATTACTCGAGAAAGTGTGGGGATCACCAACTGTCCTGCTGCCAAAAACTCATTCCATTCGAGGATTAAAGAAGTGGAAGTGCTCAGGATAATTTCTTGTCTGATTCTCTGGCTGCGCAGGCGCGCTGATCATGGGATGAATTCTAGCCACGGGTTGGTGCTCAGACCAAGGAGTCTGAATACACTGCCCCTGCGGTCTATACTCTTGAAGAGCATTAGGGTGATTCTGGGGGATACTTTGATTAACGCCTGGAGGATTGATGGCACGGCTACTGACTTGGTTGATGATGGAAAGTGGCTCGCCCCATGCTAACCCGCGAAATTTATGGTGGCGAGGAGACTCGACATTCAGGCTTGGATCAGTCCCGCCTTGGTTTTCTTGATTCTGAGCTGCATTGTGTTCTCTCACCCTTTTTATGTACTTCTGAAGATGACTCGAAACATTTGCTTTAGTGAGTCCCTCTACGTTCATAATTTCCAGTATATGTTGCGGCCGTGCCAAATCGATTCCTACCTGTTGAACTGCATTAACAAACATACGATGCAGCTCGGGAGACCAACTCATCTTCTTTCTCCAGTTGCTTGGAACAAAATTGAAGGCTTGATGCTTGTTCTCATGGTCGTGCAATTGCTTCCTTACCACGTGCTGCCATATGTTTTGAAGCATCTGAACCCTAACTGGTTTCGTTACGACGTCTTGGGCCCCATTTAAGACAGCCTTCATTATGGCTTGCTGATCATCGCTTGCCGATATTACAAGGACTGGCATGTTTAATTTAGAATTGATGACTTCAAAGAGAGTGAAAACATCCATGTCAATCCCTACCATGGCGGTGAGGACGATATCAAACTGGTCACCACTCCTCCTTAATATCTCTAAGGCCTCTGTCGCCTTTGCTTGAGCTACAACCTTATACCGGCATTTTCTTAATACGGTAACAAGGATTGACAGAGAGACTGGATTACCGTCAATGGCCATGACCAGTAGACCCTCAGGGTAAGGAACTTCATCAGCTTTGACCAGGGTTGAACATGCGCCCGTTCCCCTAATACTTGACATATTTCTGGATCTAGGACTGCCGATTCGAGACCGCCTCGGGATGTCTTCTCGGACTTGAGGGATCACGAGATCGTTGATGCCTTCTCGTAACAGGCTTTGAAAGCCGATGCTTTGATGGTGAAGGTTTTGAATTCCTCTCCCGCGAGAACTCCTTCCTCTCTATCTTTCTCCTGCGAGTTCTTGCGAATGAACTCTGACTATCAAATGGGGACAAGTTCTCTCTCTGGCAATAGCAACGACTTCCCTCTTCACGGGCAGCGCTATTAGATTTTCCGAGGGAAAAAATCTGATATTCAGCTTTTGATCAAAGGGGAAATCCTTATTTCTCGCTCAGTTTGTCTTCTTTTTTCTTTTCGTGATAGAAAGCCCCTGTCAAGATCTCCACCGTCGATTTACTGGCGGGTCCTCCAATGAAGACAAGTCGTATCTCCTTTTCGCTAACGTTTGCCGTGTCTTCCACTCAGCTCATCTTTCCGTCTTCTTTTTCAAAGTGGCGGTGTCTCGTCAAACTTTCTGCGGAGATTTCGGACTCGCTTAGCTTGCAGTCGCCATCTGATGGGAATTCGAGCCAACGAGGGTAGTGCCAATAGAGAATGGTAGATAAGAGAAATCTTAACTGGTTGATACCGTCACTATGAAATCAACATTTACTTCAAAGCAGATTACCATCTTCGCATTCCGCTCATCTGCCTCACCTCTCTCCCCCTTTCTTTCGTATTCTGCTTTCAAAAATGGCCAATTCTCCTAACCATACCTTATCCGCCGAAGTCCTAGTTGGGTGGGAGAGACTCTACAATCTTCTTGGTAGAGGTTACGCTCATATAGCCAAAAAATCTACCGTTGAGGCTGAAATCCTCGGTTTATTTAGGACCGTGGACGCTGCTTCTGTTGAGGGTACCCAACTAGGGAAGGAGTACCGGAACTTCTCGACCCTCTTCATCAATTTTCTAGCTGCCTATAACCGTGCTTATGAGACGGTCCTTGTGACCGCCGTCGTGAAAGCCCGTTACCGAGACCGGCACGAGCGTCTGGCAACAGTTACGTTTGTGGCTGATAATCACAAAAAGGCCCTCAAGTTTGCCAACGATCAGCTTTCGTGGCTGGTTCGTGAGAGGGGAAAGTTGGTGGACCGTCTGGCCTTGGTCCGAACTTACGCCGAACAGGAGCCAGGCAATATTGTGATGAGGTGTAAATGTGGTTGGCTGCAGGAGAGACTTGATGACATTACGGCAGACATTGCTTTCGAGAGGGCAGCGGTTCCGGACCTGGAGTTTGCCGTTGAGCATTACGAGGCCACTATGGCCCAGGTTAAAGAGAAGTGCGATCGCCTCTTCTTTAGGCTCGCGGAGCTTGATCCCGAGAGCGCCCGGTGCATCCAGAGCATCAACTGTTTGGAGAGTCAGTTGAGCTCTTTCGTAATGGTCATCAGGGCCCAGTTTGGCTTTACCTTTCCTCCCCAGTGAGTTGTTGTAATACTCTTTGATGAATGGAATGAAAGAAAAGCTTCACGTGTTTTGTTTTGTTTTTTTTTTAATTTTCCTGCTATCGTTTCTTCCGCATAGCATAACAGAACGATTTGAGGTACCGAAGATGTCGAGGCTTAATGTTTTTCTTGATGTTCTTGTTTAATTGCTCCAAACGATGATATCGAGAACATTGATGAAGGGTTCGGCGGTGGCCCCCACTATCCATCTTGAGATCACAAACAATAACACTATGACAACTCGATCAGTGCGCTGGTAATAAATCCGGCCACCTGTTGTGTGCCCACTTTTATCCATATTTTATTTCTTTCGGCGTCCACTTGCTCGTGTCGGTCGCCTGTAGCGTCGGGAGAAATTCCTGTGGGCCACGTTCATTAATAGAACCTCGGTCCTCTAAAGCCCTCCGCATGTTTCGGATAAAAGGAAATTTTAAGATCGGTCTCTGGTTGATTTAATCAGGTAAAGGTATTTGTTTCATGGGTTCTGATTATATAATCCATATTGTCTTTCAAAAGACGCGGGATCCTTCTGTCTGTCAAAGATGGACAGTGTTCGTTTGCCCCCCGGAATTAACGGTTGAAGCCTCGGTGTTTTTCGTCTTTTGGTATTTCTGAAGATGATTCTTGATATATTTTGAACTTAATTTTTACACCCGTCTAGGGTATCTAGAATCTCCCTGCAAAAGAAAATGATATAATTAGTATGCGACACAAGGAATGTCGGTCCATGACTCCTATATTAGTCCAATTTGATTTTTTCTATTTTATAGAGAAATCAGAAAAAAAAAATTCCCTTAGGAAGAAATGGGTTAATACAGATTTTTTTTGCAGATTTATTACTCTTTTATTATTATTATTATTTTAAGGAATGTGACAAAATCTCTTGACGTTTACTAAAATTTTTGAAGGAATTTCTTTTTTATCAGAATAAATTTTCAGAGGTAAATTTGTCAGGAAAATTTTATTTTTATTGAAGTAGGAAAGACATGACAGAAATCCTTTATTGGTTAACAAAATTCCCCCGAGACATTAGTCTAATTTTATTTAGAGAAAATTTTCTTAGAAAAACATGAGCAAATTTCTCGAAAAGAATTTTTGTTGCAAGTTTTTATAATTTGAAAGAATGTGATAAAATCACTTGATGTTTACCAAAGTTTTTTTTTTGAAGGAATTTTTCTTTTATCGAAATAAAATTTTAGAGGAAAATTTGTCAGGAAAATTTCATTTTTATTGAAGCAAGAAAAACATGACAAAAATCTCTTATTGGTCAATACAATTCTCCCGAGACATTAGTCTAATTTTATTTAGAGAAAATTTTCTTAGAAAAACATGAGCGAATTTCTCGAGAAGAATTTTCTTGCAAGTTTTTATAATTTGAAAAATGTGATAAAATCACTTGATGTCTACTAGAGTTTTTTTTTTTGAGGGAATTTTTCTTTTTATTGAAATAAATTTTCAGAGGAAAATTTTTTCAGGAAAATTTCATTTTTATTGAAGCAATAAAAACATGACAAAAATCCCTTATTGGTTAATAAAATTCCCATGAAGGGATTTTTCACATCATTTTTTCAAAATCTTTTTAAAAGAAATGAGGGACAAATTTAATTTTTATTTTCTTTTAAAAGAATGGTCCTAATATCAAGCTCAAAAACTGACTAACACCTAACATGAACCGACCGAAAATAAATACAAGATAAAATTAGAGAACTTACTTTTACCTTGGAGAAATGCAAATCACATAGTCATGCGCATGACTCAAGTGAGGAGTGAACTCTAGAAAATAAAAAAAGGAGAGACAGGGTATGGACCTAAAAGGCCCCCACTATCTGAATTGACAACCTTACCCTCCGCGCAATCAAATCACAATGGGAAGAATTGTCAATTCAGATAATGAGCGGGATAAAATATGGTCAACCCGAGCGTAATCAACGCAAGAGCTTTACATATTCGATCCCTATCTATGGTTTTCTAGGAAGAATTTTGCGACTTGGGTTTAGACGCTTGTGTGTGCAGGTGTCGTGATCCTCAGAGTATGCAAGACATGCACAACAATTGATATCAAAACATCGCTTCTAAAAATATGCGAAATTAAACAAATAAACCAAACACCGAGCCTGCAAAACAAAGGGGTTAGCCAAACACTCCGCCCCTTATAACTCCCATCCTGCAAAAACATATAACAACTATAGAATGAGTCCCAAACAAGATCGCCAGAAGCGAGATATCCATGAAATTTTCATTGGCTTAAGTCCACTAAGACTTTTAAAATTTCGAAAAAATTCAAGTATTTCAATTGGTATCTTTTTTCGAAAATTTAAAAATCTCGTCCCCAGCGGAGTCGCCAGTCTGTCGCGACCCTCTAAAAAAATTTTAAATTTTAAAAGGGGTTAACGGATTATTAGGTTAATTAGATTTGACTAACCTAACGCGGACCCTCCCAAGCCCTACCGAATCGCAACTTTGGTTTTTGTTTAAATGATTTTAAAATTTGGAGTCGCCACTAATCGTTCTTGGTAGGTCGATTAGAAACCTAAATAAATTAGCGGGAGAACTAATTTATTCCTGCGAACCAGAGATTATGAGCTCGGGGACTTGGTTACACTAGTTAATTAAAACTAATGCCCTTTCGGTACCTTAATTTCATGGATATCCTAATCCGGCAACTCAGGCTTGGTTTATTCCTAAAGCTCTAGTAGGGTATTCTCTTTTGTGTTTTCACTTTTTAAATAGGATGCATGGATGGTATATATTTTTATTTGTTATATTTTTTTAAGTGTTAAAGATTCCCTGAAGCCGAAAGAGGGAGTGTGTTAACGACTTCTGTGCAGTATTACGACCTACTCATCTTTTGGGTCTGATGATTCAAAAATTAAATTATAGGAAGTACATGACAGTGAATAAACACCTCCAATGGGAGGCCTAGCATTGGCTTGGCTCTTCCCTTTGGGATTTAAGGTACAGGTATTTAAGTTGCAAGTATTTAAACTACTGTAAGTAAAAACCTCCAATGGGAGGCTAAGCATTGGCTTGGCTCTTCCCTTTGGGATTTAAGGTACAGGTATTTAAGTTGCAGGTATTTAACTACTGTAAGTAAAAACCTCCAATGGGAGGCTAAGCATTGGCTTGGCTCTTCCCTTTGGGATTTAAGGTACAGGTATTTAAGTTGCAGGTATTTAACTACTGTAAGTAAAAACCTCCAATGGGAGGCTAAGCATTGGCTTGGCTCTTCCCTTTGGGATTTAAGGTACAGGTATTTAAGTTGCAGGTATTTAACTACTGTAAGTAAAAACCTCCAATGGGAGGCTAAGCATTGGCTTGGCTCTTCCCTTTGGGATTTAAGGTGCAGGTATTTAACAACTGTAAGTAAAAACCTCCAATGGGAGGCTAAGCATTGGCTTGGCTCTTCCCTTTGGGATTTAAGGTGCAGGTATTTAAGTTGCAGGTATTTAACTACTGTAAGTAAAAACCTCCAATGGGAGGCTAAGCATTGGCTTGGCTCTTCCCTTTGGGATTTATGGTGCAGGTATTTAAATTGCGGATGGACTTTGTCCTCTCCATTTTGGGGTATGAATTTTTTAAAATGAAATACAACGAATTGATTCAACAATTTGAAATTTGTGCGCGCTTGAGGACTCCTCCAAGCCGATTTTGTGCTTCCATAGGATTGACCATTGATATAGAGCTGCGGCTTCCTGACATAAAATAGAGTGAAGTGTTAGTATACAAAATATGTGCTAATCTGCACCTAAAACCAGAAGAGTAGAAAGAGTACTTATCTCCCATTTTTTTGGGAGGGATTTCTATAATTGATTTTCGCTCTCTATGTTCCCAATATAGAGAGTTTCTTTTGAATTAAGAGGGACTTTTAGTCACAGATCAGTTGAGAAATCGGTGGACAGCTTAGGAGCTTGTCTGGGCCGATTTTTGCATCTCGACGAGATTTTTGCTGTTGACGTAAAGATATCCTTCTCCTGACATAAAATATGGAAGAAAAAGGAGATGGAGAAAGTATATACAATTTGTGCTAATTTGCGAGTAAAACCATAAATGAATGAATAAATAAAAACACTTAGCTTGAATTTGTTTGCTCGTTGACGAGGATGAACTCTTGATTTATATTGATCGATGAAGGAATTTGTGATGATAACCCCTAGCTTTAAACTCCCATCATCTTCAAAATTCTCTCTCTTTTGGTATTTTCTTTCTCTCAAAATTTTCTTCAATCTCCCAAAACTCTCTCAAACATCCAAAATTTTCTCTCCAAAAAATTCTCCCAAACACTTCAAATTTTCTCTCTCAAGAATCCTTTCTCAAGCTCACTTCTTCCTCCTTTTATAACCTACTCATCTATCTCCCATTCTAATTTTTCCACTAACTCTATCTCCCATTCTAATTTCTCCACTAACTCTTCTTCATTTTCATCTTCCATTCTCCATCTCTATCTCACATTCTAATCTCTCCACTAACTCTTCTTCATCTTCATCTTCCCTTCTCCATATTTATCTCCCATTCTAATTTCTCCACTAACTCTTCTTAATCTCCATCTTCCCTTCTCTATTCTTATCTTCCATTCTAATTTCTCTACTAACTCTTCTTCATCTCCATCTTCCCTTCTCTATTCTTATCTTATTTTCTCCATCCATTCTTCTCCAACTTCTCTTCTTCATCTCCTCTTCTTCATCTTCCCTTCTCTATTCTAATTTATCCACTAACTCTTCTTTTTATTATTTGTAAAATAATCCTTCAAGAGTTAGGTATTTGCACTCTAGTCCTTGAATTTTAAGTATTTACAATTCAGTCCCTGAAAAAAATATATTTCTTTAAGTCCAAATCTCCTCACAATTTTTGACACACCAAAATTTACCACATGTCAAATTTAAGCTCCTTTCTTGTCGCTGAAAATAATGCATAATTTAATTAAAACCCTTTTGCAAAATTAAGTCATTCTGGGTATAATTGGGCCAAGATGAAAATTTAAAATATTAGAAGACAATGTCACAACTCATAAAAAGTGAAAGTTAAAAATAAGTTGACTCAAATTAAATTTTTTTAGGCCCGATTCGAGATTATACTCGTGAAGGAACACGTGACTCGAATTGGATTTTTCTGAATTTGCGATGGCCAATATGAAAATAGATTTAAAATAAAAATATTAACTATCTTTGTGTATTTTTTGGCCTCAAATGTTATTTTTCCAAAATTTTCAAATATTTTTGTATTTTTTAAAAAAAATTAAAATATATATAATATGAAAAATTATTTTTTGGTCAAAATTCGTTCCCTAAGCTTGGCTAAGGTTCCCAAAGTTGATTTTTCAATTTTATGAATTTTTATGGATTTTCTATTAATTTTCAAAAATAAATAAATACAAAATACGTAAAAATACTGAAAATATGAAAAATTGTTTTTTGGTCAAAATTGGTTCGCTAGGCTTGGCTAAGGTCCCCAAAGTTGATTTTTCAATTTTATGAATTTTTATGGATTTTTTATTACTTTAGCAATAGAAAAAATGATTAAAAATCAGGTGTCAACAGAGAGATTATAAGTTCCATGAAGATACCTGAAAACTCTCTTGATCGCGTTCCAATGTTCTCTACTCGGGTTGGACATATATCGACTCAGGACTCCCACTGCTTGGGCTATATCTGGACGCGTGCATACCATAGCATACATCAAGCTACCCACTGCACTTGCGTATGGAACTTGAGCCATCTCCTCAATCTCCTCATCTGTTTTACAGAATTAGGATCATTTCCAGTAATTCTCAAAGCATGAAATGTACTCAATGCACTAAGTGAGTATCGAAGTGGTACCTTTCTTTCCCGAGATTATCTCTTAAGAGCAGGCATGCTATCTGTGTCCAGGTCCTCATCTGAGTCTGCATCCTCAACTTCATTAACCAAGTCCTCTTGCTCCGGATCAGAATCAGAATCCACTAGTGTGCTTTGTAGAACCACCTCCACAGATTCGGCAATCGGGTTTTCTTCAAACATTACGACTTTCTTGGGCTCTTCATCTTCCTGTATACCTTTCTTGGACTGCGTTTCACGAAAGCCAACATCCCTGCTATATACGATGGTCTTTGACTCTGGATTCCACAGCTTATAACCTTTGACCCCTTCCTTATATCCAACGAATATGTTCTTTTCAGACTTACTGTCAAGCTTGCCCCTCTTCTCCTTGGGCACGTGAACATATGCGTCACATCCGAATACCCGAACATATGACAAATTCGGCTTCTTCCCAAACACTGCCTCATATGGAGTTTTGTTCTTCATTGATGAGGTCGGTGATCGGTTCTTCAAGTAACAGGCCGTGGCTACAGCTTCTGCCCAGAATTCGGGTTCTAAACCTGCCCAACTCAGCATGCATCTCGCCCTTTCTAGGAGCGACCGGTTTAATCTTTCGGCCACCCCATTTTGCTGAGGCGTATATGGAGTCGTCTTCTGCCTCGCGATACCGTTATCCACACAAAATGCTCGAACTTATCCGAACAGAATTCACCTCTGTTATCTGTACGAAGTGTCTTGATTTTCCTGCCCAATTGATTTTCAACCAAAGTCTTAAATTCTCGAAATTTTACAAATACATCTGATTTACTTTTAATAAAATAAATCCAACTATATCTCGAGAAATCATCTATGAACGATACATAGTACCTGGATCCTCTAATAGATGGCGTCGGAGTAGGTCCGAAGACATCACTGTGAATTAGCTCCAGAATCTCTATTGCTCTCGTACCGGTGTGTTGGAAACTAACTCGGTTCTGTTTTCCATGAAGACAGTGTTCACAGAACCCGAAACCCATAGAGTTATCTGGTACTCCTTCTACCATCTGACTTGAAGCTAAGGTAGACAGTCCCTTTTCCTCGATATGCCCTAACCTCTGATGCCATAACATGAACATATCATGTCCATCTTCCTTTGCCTTTTCAGAGACGAATCCGCCACCAGTAGTTATTGTTTCCCCGAGCAACTTATACAACGTCCCATAACGAACTCCTCGTGCAATCACAATAGAACCTCGAGTAATCTTGCACGAATTCTTATCGCAAGAGAAAGTAACTCCTAAATCAGCCATTGTACCAACGGATAACAGATTTCTACTCATCAAGGGTATGTGCATTACATTCGGAAGAGTCTTCACTGTGCCATTGCTCATCCTTAGCTTCACCCTGCCACGCCCGACAATCTGAACTGCAGTATCATCTCCGAGCACGACATCTCCACCATTAAATTGCTCATATTCACAAAACTAGTGTCTATGAGGCGTCATATGGTATGAAGCACCGATGTCGATATACCAGATATCCTTGTCTGACTGCGCCATACATACAGCAGCCACATACATATCTCCTGTCTCGACTTCCTTCTTCCTCGAGGATGATTCCGCTTCCCTTTTAGAGACGGGTTTGTTTTTACAATCCCGCTTCACATGACCCCACTCTTCACATCTCCAACACTGTACCTTCCTATCCTTACTCTTCGATCGCCCACGAGATTTGGATCTAGACCCCTTTCGATATAGAGTCTTCTCTGCTGGCCTACCCCTAGCTGCTAAAGCCTCTTTATTAGAACTTCCTGATCCCTTTCTTTGTGTCTCCTCTGATAACAGGGCAGCACACACAGTCTCAAATGACAATTCCTTGTCCCCATTGCCAATTACCACAATCAGGTTATCCCACGAGTCCGACAGTGAACAGAGCAGTGTTATCGCCTTATCATCATCTTCAAACTTAACACCGATCGATACGAGTTGACGTATCAATGTATTAAAATCATGCAAGTGTGAAGAAAACAAGTCGCCCTCGTGCATTCGAAGATTATATAACTTTTTTCTTAAGAATAATTTATTCACGAGCGACTTACTTTGGTATAGCGACTCCAATTTCTGCCATAAATCCCTGGCTGTTGGTTCGCTCATCACATTCGTCAGAATGTTGTCCGCAAGACAAAGCCGGATCAAGCCCTTTGCTTTCCAATCAATCCGATCCCAATCGTCAATCTCCTTTGGATCTGCCTATTTGGATGTTGAATCCGTTTCCTTGCCCGATTCCTTGCCTATCACGATATCAGGCGTCGCAGCAACAGGCCTTTCCCTTTCGATTGCCAACCAAAGATCTCGATCACAGAGGAGATCTTCCATCTTCATCTTCCACAGATCGAACCGCTTCCCATCAAACTTTTCTATCTCAATCCGCGACCCTCTTGACATCTCGAACAAACCCTAATCCCTCGAACACAAGGCTCTGATACTAATTGATGGGTTTTTGTTTGCGACAGAGTATCAGAAACAATCACGATAAAGAAGAAGAAGAAGAACGATGCACAAGAGATTACCCAGGTTCACCCCAAGATTAGGGCTACGTTCTGCAAAGAGATTTCACTACGTTTTCGGTTTACAACCGCTCAACTCGTTACAATGATCAGAAACGAGAAAATTATATATATCCCCAAAACGGGCCCAAAACCTAAACTTATAATAAATCTCTTAATATCGCACTATACGGGCCAGCTTAAATAAAAGCCCAAACCCGGTCAGCGGAACCCCCGTCGGGAGGCGCTGCCCCCGAACCCCCGCCCGCTGACTGGGCAGCGGGGCACCCGTGTCGAGGGCGCTACCCCCGAACCCCCGCATTCCGCACGCAGGGATCACATGTCGTTGGATAACACTTCAGTTTCCCTAAGCTCACGTGGGTGAACCCGGTGTGAGAAACAAGGGATCTTGAAGTATTCGCCAATCCCAACAGTTTGGATGGTTAAATCCTATATTCAAGCACTTGACCACTACAGTAGGTGGAACTCCAGCAAAACCTTATGCATTTCCACATAATGTGCGGCACCTAGTCTTTGGATGATCTAAAGGTAAGCCGTGGCTTCTCTAAGGACTCCTTCTCCAACCTTAAATAAGAGCAGATTCCAAACCAACATTAGTCAGAACCTTAACTTTGGTTTTCACTCAATAAGTGATCGAGAAGAAGTCATGTAGTTCTTATCTGTGTAAAGCAGGACTTCTTAACTCTGATCAGTGAAAAAACCAAAGTTCAAGTTCTAAGTGACTTTGGTTTGGAATCTACTGTCATTTAAGGTTGGGGAAGGAGCCTTTAGAGAAGTTGCGGCTTACCTTTTGGATTATCCAAAGACTGGGCACCGCACGTTATATGGTGATGCAAAAGGTTTTGCTAGAGTTCCACCAACTGTAATGGTTAAGTGCTTGAACCATCCAAACAAAATAAGCATGAAGATTGGGTCCTCGCAAATATTCATGGAGAATGAGGGAGGTTGTGAGGACATGGGAATTGGGGCGTTTCCTATAAGTGAAGTGCACAAAATCTCTATTTTGGACATAAGAATGGCTAATGCAGTTCGGCATGGTTGAAATATTCTCTTTATAAAAGAGGGAGCCAATGGCCAACTGTTGTTGATTTCAATTGATCACAGATTCTGCTTACCTAAAAGTGTTAGTACTCTCAACCACTATCATCCTTGAAGCTGCCATCTAATTGAAAATGATATGCACTTTGCCATCTAGTTTCTGTTTCCATATGCCACTATAGGAAGGTGCAATAGATAGGTGCTTGTGATACGACATAGCAATTGAAAAAGGAACCTGATAAATTAACATCTAGATGAAATAGTTAGGTATTTTAGTAATAGTCCGGGTACTGACATTCAACTAAGATCTGGTATTACTTTTAACTTGTGGTTTTGCAAATGATGCTTGAAACTCAAGTGTCTCGTGGAAACAATAAGTTTTTTCTTAACTTCTATAATTGTTTCGTTTCCAAATACTAGGTGTATTCTTAGGAGATCCTAAATATTGAATGATCGTAGCTCTCCAATTTATGTTAATCCAGCTTCCTTGATTATTCATTCGGTCATATATAAATTTATTGCCTCTAGCTATAGTTTTAAGATTGCACATTTGATTGTCTGTGCTGGCTATAAGCTCGCCAGCCTTACTCCCCTAAGACGATGGACTACATTAGATCTTTGGATGTTGAAGAAGATATTGCCATATGAAACTCGATGGATGGGACCTTCCCATTAGATGTGCTCGTGTGCTACGCATCCTAACAATGCTATTGAAAAAGGGTGTAGAGAGGTTCACTCCTTTTGCTATTGGGAGCATCAAATGCAGATGTCACAAGCCAACTTTTTGGGATCGATCCATGCGACGACTAAGGCTTCCTTGGATCATTGGAATGCCTAAGCTAAAGCTAAGCCTTTTCCTAGGGACCGCTTGCTTGCTCACGTGAACCATAGATAGAGAAAGTGTTTAAAGAGAGAAGCTATGGGAAAAAATACTTCGTATTACTCGAGTGTTGGATGAAACAAATGAGGGAAGGACATCTCTATTTATACTAGAGAAGCTCTCATGAAACCCGTTGATCGACTATTGATCCAATGGCTTAGAATGCCTCTCTCTCACCTACCATCTACTAGCATTGAATATGAGAGTTCTAAAACACGAGTATATTTACCATATCACCCACCCCTAAGAATACTCTAGAAGACTTAAGAAAACCCCAGAAATCAAGATGCTTCAAGTCTTGTTGGAATCTACTGTCTTTTAGACTGAGCTGACGATTTAAGTTACTCTTGACTCGAGTCCCCACCACGAGTCCCCAGTGTGGTGCGGCGAAGCATGCTATTCGATTTAATCGCGTTCATATACTATCGATTCCATGTGGAAAAAATATTAATTTATTCAGCCCCGTTCGTTTCACGGAGGAAAATATTTCATGTTTCGGTTCCCAAAAGATGAATGAGTCCCGGAAAACATTTTCCGTCAACAGACGGACGGTCAGGATCATGTTGCTTCGTCTAACGTTTTTTCTGAAGCAGGGGAGATGGTCTCAAGGAAAGAGGCTCAGTGGCCGCACGGAAAGCTAGAAAAAAAAAGCCTGGGAAAAGCTTGGTACCGTGTTTAACATAGGTGTATTATGTATCCATGATGGCCAAAGGTGGTCACGGTGAAGTAGTAGAAGGGTTGGTGCCAGTGATTCAATGTGTTTATCAGCAATGAGAGCGCAACCAACTAGCTTACGTATGTTGTGCTCGACATGCAAGAGCTTTTCCAGAGGCAGGAGCAACCAAATGCATTCGCCTGGGATGAGGACCCTTAAATGCTTCCAAAAGTTCCATCCAGAAAGAGGCGATCCCAAAATCTGCGGTTAGCTCGGTCGAACCAGCGCAAAGAGTGACATTTCATGGGAGGAGGAAACACTGTCAAAAGCATATTGAAGAGTTGATTACGTTCCTCTTTCTTAGCACGTGTAGGAGGAGATACGCCATTCTTGATTTCTTGAACGCAGGCATCACTTTAATCTCTCGAAAAGGAAAATTTTGCCACAGTGAAGGCAACTTACGCGCGGAACTTGACGAACGCCTCTTCCGGATTTGAACTCTTTAAGAAGTGATGGCGATGGAATGATAACTTTGAACACGCAGTCAGGTGGGGAATGTCTAGTGCTCTTTTCGATCCAACGAAGCGAATGAGATCTAATTGCAGACTTGGACAAGTGAAATCTTGATTTATATTATAACATAGGCCCAACGTTGTTGAAAGTCAAGATGGCCGAGTTGGTCTAAGGCGCCAGTTTCAGGTACTGGTTCGAATCCCATTCTTGACAAGTTCCTTCTTTTTTGCCCTCTTTTCTTGAATAATAATCATGACCATAATAACAAATGCAGCTTTCCGAGTAAAATTAAGAGGGGGCATTTGTTAATGTAAGGTGATCTGAAGAGCTCACTTTAGTTCCCTTCAACCCTTTTTTATTTCTCCATTCCATCTTCATTGTTGGCTTTGCCTTTTCTTTGGGAAAATTATTTAAAAAATCCTAAATCTATTACACTTTTACTAATTCAATCATAAACTTTTTAAATTATCAATTTAGTCATAAACATTTTCACTTGTTACCAGTTGAGTTCTATTGGTTGTAAATCACTGACGTGGACGTCAGCTGTGCTTTATAAAATGTGGCGATAACGTAGATATTTTTAATAAAATTTCAATATTTTCCAATTTATTTATTAAAATTTTTTCTTTTTTTCTTTTTTTTCTTTACTATTCTTGTGATTGGTAAGGATTGTCGGCCCCTTGTAGACCAACCTTTGTTTTTTGCTTTGCTGTTCTTGCGATCAGCAAGAGTTGCCCGCTTGCAAAAAAAAAAAAGGAAAAAACAAAGAAAATGTTAATAAAAATTTCAAAAAAAATTAAATTATTATGAAAAGCTATCTACATCAACGCTGGTCATGCCACATAGGAGAACTAACATCCACGTTAACAATTTTTGGTCAATATAATTCAATTGACAACAAGTGAAAAGATTTATGATTGGATTATCAAAATTAAAAAGTTTAAAACTGAATTAACAAAAGTGTATGTTTATAATTTTTTTTTACCATTTTCCTCTTTTCTTATCTAACCATCTTCTATCTCACCATCACGAGCACAACCACCATTGCCTAAATAGTTTTTATCGAACTCCAGAGAGGAATAGCGATGAGATTTTCCACATGCTAAGGAGAGGACGACCAGATCATGACATCAATGTAATTGATGAACTTTAAAAAGAAAACAAAAAAGAGTGAGATAATTACATAAATTGTCCATAAATTTTGGCTTAATATATAATGTCATTCCTAAATTTTAATTTGTTTAATATGATTCATAAACTTTGGCCCAATATGAAATATCATTTTTGAATTTTTAATTTGTTCGATATGATCCATGAATTTTTAGCAAATATTTAATTTAGTCTCCAAATTATGATATTTTTGGATTATCTAATCCAATGACTAAATCGAACATATTTCAAAATGTTAGGGGTCACGTACAATTAGAAATTCATGAACGACATTAAATATTAGGTCAAAATTTATGAATTATGCAAGTTCTTTTTATTAGCAAACCGTGCAACTTTTTCTATAGTTTTTCCCATATAACGGGTGTACATAGTATATAGTTGAAGTCGAAGTTGAGAGAGTAGTCGTTTCTGTGCTAGCTATGCGATACTTCACTTTACATTGGTGATTGCCACGTGGCAATTCTTGATAAATTTTTTTCTAATGTGGTAATTTTTACGCTTGATGAATAACAATGGTAAATACAATTATTGATGCAAAAGTCACCGACATAAAGTAAAAAATAGAGAGAATAAATACATGTAAAAGGGCCTAATTCCCAAAAAAACCCCAACTTTAACCTTTGTCCCAATTATACCGAAAACTTTTTTTTGTCTCATAAAAAACCCCCAACTTTGGGCCCAGTACCTAAAAAAACCTCAAACTTTAATTTTTGTCCCAATTATACCCAAAACTTTTTTTTGTCTCATAAAAAACCCTAAACTTTTATTTTTGTCCCAATTCTACCTGCCTAACACCCAAGAAAACCCACAACTGTAGCTTTGTCCCAATTCTACCAATCTAATACAAAAAAAAAATCATAATTTTATCATTTATCTCAATTATATCCAAAACTTCTTTTTGGCTCATAAAAAATCCAAAAATTTTATTTTTACCCAAATTATACTGCAGTTATTCTTTCATTCATAATAACCATTAGTTAATCATATACAGCATTACCACATTGTTAAATAATTAGACCTTAGCAAAGTTAACACGAAAAAATCTATTAACTTCTTTTATACTGTATGCTTCTTCTACACATTATCGGGAGATACAGAGCCATTTAAGGTGGTGTGTTTCGGATTATACCCAGCACTCAACAGCCCAAAAATGGCTAGTCGTGGAGATTTGATTATCTAAATAAATAATCTCAAATCTTGCTATTCTTGAAATCTACTGATCTTGCTATCTTTGAAACCTGTTGTTTTTGAATTTTAAAAATTTATTGGTAAGTTTGATGAAAAAATTCAAGCAACGTAAAATTAACTAATAGTAATTATAAACCGAACGCGTGGTAGAATTGGGTCAAAAGTAAAAATTTGAAATTTTTTTATGCGATAGCTTTTTTGGATATAATTCGGACAAATGCTAAAGTTGAGGATTTTTTGAGTATCAGATCGGTAGAATTGAAACAAAAATAAAAATTATGGATTTTTTATGAGACAAAAAAAAGTTTTGGATATAATTAGGACTAAGGCCAAAGTTGGGGGTTTTTTATGAGACAAAAAAAAAGTTTGGAAATAATTGGGACAAAAGCTAAAGTTGAGGTTTTTTTGGGTATTAGGCCCATGTAAAAGTATGTTCAAGAAAAGGAAGAAAAAAAGAAAAGAAAAGAGGATCCATCCGTACGAAAGTCAACCTTTGAGGCTCGGGACAGGAGTAAATGCGCCCTCCTCATCGAGTCAACACCTCCCGTGCTCTCACATCATGCCCGCATTCACTCATCTGTCGGAGCCCGGTCCCACAAGTGGACACGTGTCGCCTGTCCCGTGATCTGTGAGTGATGCGATCATGTGGCTGTCAATTACTGTCATCATTACTATTTTTTTTTTCCTTTGGGTGGGGGGCGGCAATTAATTTGATGTCAACGAAACTGGCTAATCCCAACAAATCCATCTCAATTTTAGACAAACCCTAGCAGTGTTAAGATATAACTCTCTTCCTTCGATATGTAGATGTTCAAGAAATGAAATCTTAAGGGAAATGTTCATATTCAATTCATCCTTGGTAACCATATCATGCCTCAAATTTGATGGAATAAATTGAATTGAGATGATATTTTATAAATACATAATTATTTTAAATATATTAATTTTATTTCGTTATTTTTTATTGTCACGATAATTCGGACTCACCCTTTAAAATGGTTGGCAATTAACAATTGGCGATTCAACAACCAGTAATGATCGTCGATGAATTGTCCCCGAGATAATCGGCTTCACTCGTCCAACTATTTGTAAAGGACCCGACAATTTTGGCCATCATAGAGCAGCTCGAGCAATTTTTATCCGAAGGTAGCGTTCTTTATGCACTTATTAAGTCATCAAAAAAAAAAAGTATTTTAATATGCTAGCAGAACCCGATGTTCCCCAGCGTCATTCTTTCGTTCACGTGCTTGTACTTGACCACCCTAACTCTCTAGCGCAAGGTGAAGATTGTTCGGACACGACATATACATCGGTCGTTTCTTTAATAATTTGAGTCTTTAAGATTAAAAAAAAAAAAGGTTCTACATTCGCTCGGGCTAGTAAGCCCCGCCGTTACACAACTTAATCTTTGAAAAAGACGATATGCATTCGATTAGGTGGAATAAATACCTCCGATCGGTGTGAATCGATTAATTCTCGTCCCCGAATTAACTTCTACTCGAAAAAATTTCTGAAAACTTGTGTCCCAATTTGACAAATCCTACTGGTAAAAGTGGTCGATATTTGGAAATCATAAGCGTATGACGCATGCCATGACCGGGACACGTACCTCGATCGTCCGTGTCCGTATCAATTGTTCCGGCCAATAAATATCAATTACAGCCCTTTCGTAATCAAGAAACAGTCAGACCTCGCAAAAGTCAAACCCCTGTTTAGATTCCTTCTAGTGTGATATTATTTAACACAGAGAGTAAACGACTTAGATTAATTAAGTGTAATTACGTACGTCAATTGGATTTATGGAGAATTTCAAATATATTCGATTAAACTTTTGTAGGTCGTCGGCACATTCTTGTAATCGTATGTTTGATAAGTTAAATATGAACGGGTTTGAACATGATAGATCTCTCGATTATTAGTATGTACTCGACCTATTTGCATAGCATAATCATGTCTCGATTCACAAGCTTATTTACATTCAAATGGGGAAAAACACCAAAAAATTATAAACTTATTGTATTGGTACCAGTCCTAAACCTTTTGCATTTATGCTAATTCAGTTCATCTGATTACTTTTGACCGAAAAATTACTAACATGGAATTCGATTGTCCTACATGGATTGGTGCCAACGTGGATAAAATTAAATAATAATAATAATGATAGTTTTTTTTATTTTCATTTTGGCCGACAATTGTTGCGTCCCTCACCAGGGCCGTCAAGTCTTAGCCAGGTCGAGCGAGGGCTTGGCGGCCCTCACCCATGGCCAGTAGTGGCTTGGGCAAAGGCCGTGACTCTTACCGACTAAAATATGGAGATTGTAATATTATGAAATTCGTCTATGTTCGCACTTATCGTATCATGCAGGAAAGGCTGATTCTATATCAATGATTTTTGGTCAAAATTGGCCAGATGAATTGAATTTACACACACGCAAAAGATTTAGGATTAAAATAGTTAAAAAAAAGGTTTATGACTGAATTGATATCAATGCAATATATTTAAGGTTTTTTTTTTTTACTGCTGCGATCATCTAACATTTACGCAACACTCGATATTGTATCGAAATTGAAGATCCTGCCTATAAAGACTTTAAACCCTCTCGTTTTTCGAAGTTCTGATGTCGCTAACCATAGCAAAGAAAAAATTGCTCGAATTTCCTCGCATTGAGGTAACTTAGTGCACTAGAAACTAGCAATAATGTGAAAGAGCTCAAGTTGATGAAAGCTCATTTCTTTCTTTTTTTCGATCGTTGGATGTTGATATATCGTCGCAAAAAGCTATTTAGTCCATTTTAGTATCTTAAAAAAAATCCCATCAATCACTGTAGCTATCACTAGAGGATCACGAAGGGAGAAGCTCGAAGGAAACGGCAATGAGGGCTGAATCCTATTGTTCTGCATCGAAAAACCACTAGTAAAAGAAAGGCCTAATATTCAAAAAGACCTCAAACTTTAGTCTTTATCTCAATTATATCCAAAACATTTTTTATCTCATAAAAAACCCCCAACTTTGACCTTAGTCCTAATTATATCCAAAACTTTTTTTGTCTCATAAAAAATCCACAACTTTTACTTTTTTTTCTAATTCTACCGATCTAATATTTAAAAAAACCTTCGACTTTAGCATTTGTCCCAATTATACCCAAAATAATTTATCACATAAAAATATCTCAAATTTTTACTTTTGACCCAATTTTACTACCACCAGCATTCTATTTATAATTATTATTAGTTAATTTTATGTAGCTTGAATTTTTTCATCAAACTTACTAATAAATTTTTTAAATTCAAAAACAGCAGGTTTAAAGGATAGCAAGATTTGAAATTATTTGTCTAGATAATCAAATCTCCACGACTAATCATTTTTGGGTTGTTGAGTGCTTGGTAGAATCCGAAACACACCACCTTAAGTGGCTCTGTATCTTCCGACAATGTATAGGAGAGGTATACAACATAAAAGAAGTTAATAGATTTTTTTTTATGTATTAGGTTGGTGGAATTGGGACAAAACTAAAGTTGCGGATTTTTTTGGGTGTTAGGCCGGTAGAATTGGGATAAAAAAAAGTTTAGGGTTTTTTATGAGACAAAAAAAGATTTTGGGTATAATTGGGACAAAGGTTAAAGTTTAAGGTTTTTTTGGGTATTAGGCCCAAAGTTGGGGGTTTTTTATGTGACAAAAAAAAGTTTTGGATATAATTGGGACAAAAGCTAAAGTTTGAGGTTTTTTTGGGTATTAGGCCGTAAAAGAAATGACTAATGACTTCTTTTTTCTTAGGTAACTTGTTAACTTAATGGAAAATCATTGAGTCCATCTAGTCAATTTTGGCCAAAAAATCACTGATGTGGACGCCGATTATCCTATATGGCATGACCGGCGCTATCATGGATAATTAACAAAATTAAAAGGTTTAGAACTGTATTAGCAAAAAAACAATATATTTGTGATTTTTTAGACAATTTTCCTGCAAACTTACCAACACATTTATGAAGTTACAATGTTGTTTAATAGTTAGTAAATCACTAATTTAGGTACTAACTTACATTTGCTTAACTTTGACTAATATTTCGAATTTTCTAGCTCTCACACAAATTTGCCAATCTAAATTATAAGGGCTTACAAAAATATATGAGTCACCGACTATTATTGGATTACCAACTTTTGCTTGACGACGTGTGATTTCTATTTTTATTATTTACCAACTTGGGTGACCAACTTTATTTGTTTTGATTAGCAATTCGTTGTAAATGAGTAGGACTCACAAACTTTTCCTCCACTAAGTTACCACATTGTATTACTAATTTTCATTTATACTTTAAATGTATGCTCTTTTATTTTTAAGGTCAGGTGCCATTTGGTTACATTTAAAAAGAAGGGTTAATACCACGAAAAACCCTAAACTGGTACGTCTATGACAAATTTACCAAAAATTATTTTTTTGACCATGAAAAACCCCAAACTGGTACACATGTGACAAATTTACCCCAAAATATTTTTTTAACCTCAAAAAACCCAAACTGGTACATTTGTGACAACTTTACCCCAAATTGATATATTTGCGACAAATTTACCCTCCGTTAATTTTCGTTAAATTTAACGTTAAATTAGTTAGATGGATGGCATGTGGCACTTTACGGGTATACCGATTTAGGATTTTTACCCTATGTTTACCACATGCTATCAATTTAGGATTTTTCATGGTATTGATCCAATTTAATAAAGGGTAAATTTGTCATAGGTATAATAGTTTGGGGTTTTTCGTCATAAAAAAATTAGTTTAGGGTAAAATTGTTACAAATATGCCAGTTTGGGGTTTATTATGGTCAAAAAAATAGTTTATGGTAAATTTGTCACGGGTGTACTAGCTTGGGGTTTTTCGTGGTAAAAAAGATTGTTTGGGGTAAATTTGTCACATGTGTACCAATTTGGGGTAAATTTGTCACATGTGTACCAGTTTGAGGTTTTTCGTGATCAAAAAAATAGTTTGGGGTAAATTTGTCACAGATGTACCAGTTTGGGGTTTTTCGTAATATTAACCCTAAAAAGAAATGTATATGTGTCTTATATTTGAAGACCAAAGAAAAAGAAAAGTGCAGTTTTAACCGAAAACAACATATGGATGATCATGGATAGAGGTGATTATCTAAAAAAGTTAGCACTGATTTTTTTTTTTTGTACTCGAACATGTGATTGTGTTCATATCAATAAGTTCAGATTGGCAGAGGGACTCTTGACACCACACGAATGCTTAACACTCTGTTTGTCTTGTAAAAAATAAATGATTTGGGTGCCTTTTTTTAATTATCGCTTGTATTGCTTGTAAACATTAATAAATAAAATTTCTCGGTACCGGGGGCCCGTGATTGTGGGGTTTGCGGGTCCTCATGAGGACTAGTCGTGCTTCACCGCTGATTTGAGCACAAGTTCGCTGGCCGCGCGGATACCTCAATTATAAAAAAAAACATTAATAAACAAAAATATATATTTATTGTTCACAAAAAATTCCAAACATTAATTGTTGTTGATAGTAAAAATAATTTTCATTGACTAATTAATTCAAGCGATAAAAGTAATCACTTTTAACAACGTGTCTTTTAAATTATTTTATTTTTTGCGAAATAAACGGAATCTAAGTGGTGTGTTTTTAAACTAACCTCATCAGCTTTTGTGTGAATATGAACGGACATGTTTTGGTCAATTCTTTCGTCGTGAGAGGAGTAGTTCCAATGGATATTAATACGCCGGTAGCAAATGCAAAATGGCCAGATTAAAAACCCTCCGAGACAAGTGTCTGAAAACACTTAGGAAAAAAGAAGAAGAAGAGAGGTCGAACAAGAAAAAAGAAGACGGGACTCTTTAGGAGCCATTAATGGGGGAGGAGAGTAAAAAGTAGGGCTTGCTGATAAGTCGCCAGCGAAACCCCCCCTAAAACGAGCGCCACACGGCACGGCTCGCGGGAGGCCAGAAGAAGAGGTCCAAACCAAAGCTGCAATCCCTGCAGTAAATGCATTTTGCTGTTCTCTTTGACTTCTCCTTAACTTCATCCTCTTCCTCTTCTTCTTCCACCTCAGTCAGCATCAGGAACAGGGCCTACGCTAGCTAAGCTCGTTCTCATCCCCTTCCCTCTATATGTAGGAACCACACAAACAGACAAGCAAAAGCCCTGGCCTTAAGCTGCTAGGTCAAGCTTCATCTGCCGCTGAAACACTACTGGTGCTCAAGACATCGCAGAGAGATGGGAAGACCACCGTGCTGTGACAAGATTGGAGTGAAGAAAGGGCCATGGACGCCAGAAGAAGACATCATGTTGGTGTCTTACATTCAAGAGCATGGACCTGGGAATTGGAGATCTGTGCCCACTAACACAGGTTATTGCCGTTCGTTTTTAGAAGAAAAAACGCATGGTCCTCCCTTTTCTTTACCAGTTTTGTTTTGTTTTTTTTTTTTCCTTTTCCCTTAGGGGTTTGGCTTCTCTTTTGCTGGTTGGTTGAATCATTAAATTGCTGCAATCAATATATGTCCTGCACTAGCTGAAGCTAGTTCATGTGTGGTGTGTGTCCTCTGGGCTGGTTCTTTCTTTATCTTTTCACCTTTTGTCCTCCATATACTTGAGTCTCTTGCCCTAATTAATACAGCAGATGTACTTCACATTCATTCACTCGTGTCCATACATTTCTAAGATTTTCAAGCGTTTATGTGAATCAGGTTTGCTCAGATGCAGCAAGAGCTGCAGGCTCAGATGGACTAATTACCTCCGTCCCGGTATCAAGCGCGGTAGCTTCACCGATCAAGAGGAAAAGATGATCATCCACCTTCAGGCTCTTCTTGGTAATAGGTATGTACCCAAAAAGTGACCATATTTTTAGGGTTTCCTTTTAACTCTCCTGTGGCTCCACAAAATGGAAGCCGTCTGTTTGCTAAACAAAAACTGTATGTTCCACCGACAGTGTATAGAGTAAAAATCCTGCGTTTTTTTACATTTATACACGAAATAAAGATCTCTTTTTGTGTGTGTAACTTTTTTGGTTTAAAGTTTTGACTGTTAACCCTAATGATATAGATTTATTTTTGGTGGCATGGGCAGGTGGGCGGCGATAGCTTCATACCTTCCTCAGAGGACTGACAATGATATCAAGAACTACTGGAACACCCACTTGAAGAAGAAGCTGAAGAAGTTTCAAGGCCAAGCAAGTCCTGATGATGACGACCGTAAGCATCACGAACAAGGGTTCACTGCAAATTCAAACTCCATTCCCAAGGGCCAGTGGGAAAGGAAGCTCCAGACTGACATTCACATGGCCAAACAAGCCCTCTATGAAGCCTTGTCAGTGGACAACCAACAACAAAGCTTTTCGAATGAAGCAACAACAGCACTTGGCGATGGTGGCAACGTTTGCAACAGACCGCCACACCAAGAACCAAGCTATGCATCGAGCACCAAGAACATCGCGAGATTGCTCGAAGGATGGATGAAGAGCTCGCCAAAACCAGTGAAGACCGAAGCGGAAACTATTGCCCACTTCTCAAATGTTTCTAACAAGATGGCTGCCAATGCAGGTTCGAGCACCAGCGAAGGCGGCGTTGCGGGCGTGGCAACCCCAGAGTGTTTCGACTCGCTCTTTAGACTCAACTCCTCGAACTCCGACGCATCGCAATCGGTGTCGGCAGATGAAAACAATGTCAATTTGACACCGGAAACGAGCGCCATCTTCCAAGAGGAGAGCAAGCCGAGCTTGGAGAGTAATCCTAATCATCAAGTGCCAATAAAGTTGATTGAAAAATGGCTCCTTGATGATGCTTCAGCTCAGGGACTACAAGATGACTACCTCATGAGCATGGCATTAGATGAGGATTTTTTTTCTAACACCACCTAGATCAAAATTAGGGAAGCGACCAATTCTTGCATGGACAAGGTCCAGTTGATTGGAAATTCGAGGTTCAGTCATGTTCCAGTGATTGATCCGGATCGCCTTGGGCGGGGTCTATGCAAGAATTTGGCTAGTTAGAGGGTCTCTTTGTTTGTCTTTTATGTTTATTATATAGGTCTCAAGCTGTTTTTCTGGCTGAAATCTTGCTTGTTGTAGCTCAAAACTGAGGTAAATATTCCCTTTCTAGGAGAAGAAGGAAGCAAAATGCAAAATTGACGTGTAATGTAACTCTGTTTACTTAGTATCAATAGGAGAAACAAAAATATGTGCTTTTACATCCGATTATTACATTCTTTCTTTCTCTTACACAAAGGTTCGTTTTGATAAAACTGAAAAAATAAGTGCTGAAAATATGAGTACCGACTTCTGAAATGAAATAAAAAGTTGTTTGCAATGAAAATGAAACTACACATTTCTATTTGTGTCTACTGAAAATGGAATATTGAGAACTACTAGAAGGTTTTGATAGAATGACTGGTGACATCTTCATGTCCATTGAATATTTTACCACTCAACCAGTGAAGTAAGTTCTTTATTGTGCGTCACCATAAATGATTTTTCCACTTAAAACAATCAATTAAGTTGCGTGCAGTTAAATGTCTTCAAAGGTGCATTTTCTTTTTAATAAATAGAAGAGTTTGGATGAGTTGGGATCTACCTCTCCCGCCGCTCAATTAAGCTCTAAACATTTTTACACTTTGCCAATTGAATTTCCTCGGCCAATTTTGGCCAGAAATTACTAGTGTGGATGCCCATCCGTTTTGCATAGTATGGCCAGCATTGATTTCGGCAAATTTTTTTTTACAATATTTGTTAATATTTTTTCAGATTATTTTATTTATTCTTTTTTTCCATTTTTCTTTTTTATTTTTATTTCCTTTTTCCCTCCATTAGAATTTCTAGGCCTCATTGATGGCTGTAGAGGTCGTCTGCCTCAGGCGAGGTCCACCCGAGAAGTGTCAAGTATTGGACACACCCTTAATTCAATAATGAAATTACGCCTCACTTCTGTGTTATAATATCTCTTTCGACATGGGTTTGAGTAAAAAAAGAAAAATAAAATAAAATAAAGATATATTAATCGGTGGCTTGAACTTAGGGCAATGTGTAAGAAGTGAATGTGACATGACAACAATTATGGCCCGACTCATATGACCAGAATTTGGGTATATCTACAACGAATCAAGGTAAGGAAACAAATGACTATGGTTCCTTATCCTCTTTTGAAAAATGGTTCCACGCAATAACTCCATGCGTCCTTGATCCACACTTGTTACGATCAATTGCTCACCTACGTCGATCTCCCTGTGGATTCATTAGCTTAGGTTTTCCCTTCCACTTCCATTCCCTATCGATCTGCCGGGAGAAAAATTAATAAGTTTCCACATATTTGCCTTTGGAAAAGTGGCATGTTTTTGGGGGAGAGGATATTTAAAAATCAGAACTTAACTATGACATAGAGTCGTCGCTATTAACTCTTCATCTTCCCACCAAAGTATGGTCTCTATTAGCATTTCCCCTGTCGGTAGGGGAAGCCGAAAGCAAGCTCCAAGTTGCCTATCGCCTGTGGTTTTTAGATTCATTTCACGGGAACAAGTTTTCGTTTTCGTTTTTTTTTTATAGAAAAACTGTGCGTATCGCTTAAAGAAATTAACGAAAGGGACATTTTCGTTATCGACATCAAGCTATGCCTAAAGATTTTCATCAACAATCTCTCGATCTGTCCTTGCAGACGGTACGAGAAATCATTGCTAGAAAAACGTCAAAACAAACCCTCCAAGCACGTCGACAACTTCGCTATTTCTCGGTGGTCCTTTTTTTTTTTGTCCGATAGAAGAAAAAAATTAGCCAGGTGGGCATAGGGGATTTAGATTCATTAAATGATTCATGAGACCAAAACCTTACTCAAGGGTCGATTTATTGTGTAATTATTTTAATGTGCACTTACATACCCAGTCTTACTCTTAAACAGCTTCTCGAGACATTTGTCAACCATGCCTATCTTGCTGCACACATAGAGTTCAAGGTACCGTCTGAGAAACAAAATAACCCTTGGGAATATGCAAAGATGATGCCTTAAATGCGAAAGCATGCGCAAAGGGCTTTGACTCCATGTTCTTAATGCTTGGATCATGCACAACTTTGCGTATGTAGCTCGAATTGGGCAATACTGGCATCCAAAAGAAGGAAAAACAAAAAATAAAAACTTCTGGCTAGGTATGCATACGACAAATACTAACCTTTATATAATTGAAGGTGAATCGAGCTATTGCTATAAACCCTTGAACCTTTAATTATGTAGATCTCATGTGAATCTTCATGACTGAGAAAGAACCTATAATACTAATATTTGACTTATGGACTCGGTCCTTATATGAGATTTTTCTTCAATCATGAGATACCTCGAAAACCTCCTTGTGAACTCACGGAATCACAGGACACCATGAAAACCTCTGGTCAATCCATCAAGCCAATGTATCTCACGGTAAATGAAAATTATCGAGTAGTTGGAAACCTGGCTTTCAATGAAAATTTTGAAAAAAAAAAATTCACCTTTTGATCCTTGTAATTTCTCCATTTTTCTATTTTCTGATCCATGTACTATCAAGTCCTTCTGGTTTTGCACATTTTCTAATAAAGTCTTTTCAAAAATAAATCCAATCAAATCTAGTTGACGCGACCATCAAACGACGCTGTGTCACCTGAACATGCACATTGGTTGAATTTTATCGCCTCGAATTCTAACTTGGAGTTACGTTGGCTAATATTTTCTACCGATGCCCACGTAGGCGTTATTTGAGTTTGATTGGATTCGAAATCTAAGGGATGGGATTTAGAAAATTTGTGAAAGCAAAAGGGCTTGATACAGAAAGAGCACTTTTTTATTTATTAATAAAATGGATTATGAAGGAGCAGAAAGTCAATGTTCCACCCAGAGACAAGAGCCAGCTTTTCCACCAATCACCATTTAAGTGCATACGCATGGGACTAGCACCGTCACAAATTCCAAACCGGCATTCAATGTTTGCACATTTTAAGTGAAAAGTCCATTTTCCAGCCCTGAATGGCAAATACAGCTAGCCCTCCAATTTTATCTTTTTTGTTGTTGGTCCCTCCTGACTTCTAATTTAAACAATTTCTCAATGACAGGGGAGTCATTTATTTATTACACATATGGACCATGGAGTGCCCATTTTCACAGACACCTCCCTATCCCCAGATTAGGACACCCACATGTCCTCGGACAAGAACCACGTGCATGATAGGCATGTTAGCTAAAGTTGTGTCCCCTCGAAAACTTTAGTCCATGGGACAAAAACCATAAAAACCTATCTCTCTCACACACATACAGCTTGTGTATGTCATCTTAAAGAAAATATGTGGCCTAGACCTTGGTCCCAGACGGAGCATGAGATATTGTACCAGCACAACATTAGATAGAATCGTTGAGACAGCTAGAATATTCAAGATATTTAAAACCCCATTGCTATGTAAATATAGGTACATATAGTATTATGAAGTGTTGATGTTACAAATCCTTTTGTTTTGATGACATATCCTTAAAATATAGCGTGTTGTAAATTTTTCAGTATATCTATCGAGAATCTTATAAATCATTGATCGGTTCAGATGGATTGGTAATGCGGGGCCCAAAAACTTATCGTGACTTTTATGGCGAAGAAACCATAACCCTTTTTAACTCAAATATTCTTGTATATAACGCATGTAGATATCTGAAGGTGGCTAAAAATGCATGCTTTTATTGGTACAATGAAGGGAAGTAGTAGAGGAGCTCTCTACTCAATTTAAGAAAAGAAATGAGAGAAAGGCCACTGAAGTTATCTTGGGCTCGATAATAGCCCAAAAATGCATCTCAGCCCAACTTGAGATGATACCAAGAAAAAAAAACAATAAATTAAACAAAGAAAATTGAGCACACCGATAAAGTATTTAATGCAAAGGACGAAAATAAGGATATTAACAGCAAATGCAGTTGGACATCCTCTTTTCTTTTTCTTTTTTTTTTAGTCCGTCGAATCGTGCGCTATCTCCCAATTAAGAACCTTATTTTGTTAGAATCTCTAGATAAATCCTAAGTAGTTTCATCACTTCTAAACTCCCCAAGACAATCGAGCTTCTTGGTACTCTAGAGTACGATTGACATGGTCTAGTAGAGCCGGGTTTGATGATGTGTTCGAATCGACAAGGTGTGATGCTATTGGTTAATTTTGGCTCCTCGGGACATCGATAACAAAACGATTCCATCATGCACATGTATGTTGGTGTCGTTGTCCTGAATCCCATGGCCTCGGAGTCATTCTCATATCCCACTTTAATTCATGACCCCATATGCTTTGAGTAGTCTTGCTCTCGTTTTCCTGATCAAATGCTCTTTCTCAACAATGGATAACGCTAGGAAGAGCTCCCTAAACGTGGTTGTTAGGTCATCATGCCAAAACATATGTGGCCATGAGTGAAGGGAATCAATCCTTTAAACATGCGTAGCAAAATTACATAAAATAAACATGCCCATAAATTTATTTGAGTTATTGATCACAGAAGTATATCACGGAACAAGCAAACCTCGTTTTTCATAGAGTAAGAAGAGTTCAATACAGCAAGAGAGTACTTTGTCCATTTGACGATCGGGAGGAGAAAGGGAGAAACGTCCTTGTCGTTTTCTGTGTTATTGGTGTTCTGATGGAATATTGTAAGTCAGTCATGCCCCTTCAATCTGGACTTCCTTTTATAGATAAGATAAGAAGACACCCTTTCGAAAGTGCACCTCTTCGTGGGATCCTCTCAAATGCACCCATAGGCGTAATGTAACAATGAGCATTGGAGACCTTGAAGTTGGATTCATGCATGGCTTCAACCTTCATAGCAAGATCAGGACATCAGCCTCTTTAAACTGTACTCAACAAGAAATGATGTTTTAGTTTCGGAGCTTAAATGGGAGAAAAGAAAAATTTTTTGCTTGAAAAAATTATAAATATAATTGTTGGGATTTAAGGGAAAGACGATGGCCCACCCGTGTAAGGTGTTCCACCCCTTGATCAAAGGAATAACTACCAAAGGCAATTTATCCTTGAATGTAATATAAGATCACGTTTTTCATTCCAACGGAATGACAGACTTCTTCAAAGAGAAGAATAGTGATAAAAGAATGACGAGGAACTCCCACCTCTCTCCTGAATGTGATATCGGGACAAGCAATCTCTCAAGACTGCAAGGGAAGCATTTAATCAATGAAAATCACAATATGTCCCTTGTGTGATATACTCATTTAAGATTAATTATTCAATTAAGGTTTTGGGCTTGTTAATTCCATTGTAATTTCGTTGTGTATGTTGTGGGATCCATTCCCTTCATTGGTAAACAAGCAATTGTCCTAATTTCTTGATCATTGTGAATATTCATAACGTTTTTAGGGCGAAAGAACCATGCGTGTATTGTTTTTTTGTTGGAGACGAGGCTCAGATTAACCTTTTTAAATTCGGAATGTAAATATTCTTATTCAAGAAGAGGCTCATATTGGAGCATGAGAGTAGCACACGCCTGATGGTGAAATACCCATTTTGCCCCTTCATACCAAAAATTTTGTTTTCTTCCCCCTCCACTTAGGGATTTGCCAATTTTGCCCGTGGACACATGCATTACCTTTTGGCCCTTGATTTATGCTTGAATTTATAGTTTTGCCCAAAGCTATTTAATTTAAATTTTACCCCTTTAGTTAATTTACAATTCAATCCCTACCCATGTAAATTCACTATTTTGTCCTTATATGCAATATTATGAATATTTGGCATGGAATTAAATGTGCTTGCTATTTATATCTTGTACTTCACAATTTGAGTATGGTTTAATGTGTGAATTATTTTTTTATTAATTCAAATCATGTTATGCAATTTTGTGATTACAAGATAAGGAGATCTTTGTATTATTTATGATCCTTTTATTTGAGTGGAGAGTTCTAGAAAATTTTAGTAACTTTAGTGAACTCAATTTTACATAAATGATTATATTAATGGTAATTTCAAATGAGGATTCTTAGACAATGCTTGAAAACATAGTTAGCTTTCGAATCTGAGACCTTATGTTATATTATTCATTAATGTAATTAGTTAATATGAAATATATGCATGAATATTAGGCATTAATAGTTCGCGAGTACATGTCTACAGAACTTCATGTTCAGATGCAATGGCTTCAGCTTCTAAGAATATCATAGCTAAACTAAATAAAGGAGAAAAATTGAACAACGAAGATTATGAAATTTCGAATGTTAAAATCCAATTTAATCTAAAATGTTAAAATCCAATTTGTGCTATAAAAGCAATAAATACCAGAAGCTCTTAACCTAGTTATGGAATAATCTAAAGATGGAATTATTACACAACATGAAAAGTAGAAAGGGATATTTGCTGCATGGAAAAAGATGAACTTTATTGCTCGCATTATGTTATTGAGTAGGATAGAATAATATCATGCGAGAGTCAAAGATTTTGAAAATGCCATAATATATATGGGAAGCATTAACAGACAAGTTTGGTTATACATCAGCCACCAAACCAAGACAGATTACTATAAAGTTTGACATTTATGTAAAGCCTCATAGGGAGATTATGAAATACATTTGAGGGGTATGTCAAACATGATAAGTGAACTATAAGATGCGAGGATTTTTTAATTGACGAGTAGCAAATGCAAACAGCAATCCATTCTTGCCTCATAGCTAGGTGCATATGAAAATTCACCTGATTTACAATAAAAATAAAGATTTTGAGGATGCTATGTGTTGTCTTGAATTAGAGGTGGATCGCTTTCTGGCGGCTAAACTAGAAATCGACATTTTTATTGTGTTGGTTCTAACTCAAATGGGGCTTCAAGTTGCAATCATAAGCAACAAAATGGGTTCAAAAAGTGAAAAAGCAAGGGAGCATATTCTTTAAGGAAGAAACCGAAGTTTAACCTACATGTGAAAGAAAAGCGTCCATTTAAGGAAACCATCTCAAAAGTGAAATATTTTAACCATGACAAAAGGGTCACTTAGTCCACGACTGTAGTGAGTCAAATAAGGTAGAAATCATTTATACACCTGAGAGTATTACTTATGTCTCCATTTCAGTTTTCATAACTGAATCTTATCTTTTGTGGACTGTAAACTCAAGGGCCACAGACCATATAACAAAGGACAAAAATGCTTGCACGGAATTCAAATGAGTTCCACATAGAGTAAAATGGATATATGTGGGAAATATTTCATGGGTGGAAGTCAAAAGGATTGATATATACCAATTGAATATGCGCGTTACTTGCACCCTATTCCCACACGATGTGTTAATGCTTTAGAAATTTGACAAATTTTAGTTTTGTGATAATGTTGGTTAAATTTGGTTTTAATTTAAACTTTTATAACGATGGTATTAACTTGTCATTGGAAACAAATTATTATGGTCATAGATATATTATATTATATTATATTGAATACAATATTATTAATGTTTGTTATTTCCTATTCATATCTTTTGTTATTCTGTGACTATATGATATACTAGGCTGGGTCATATTGGCCAACAACAAATATTTAGATAAGCTAAAGAAAGCTTTATTTGGAAATATTAAAGATGTCGATTTGCCTATTTAAGAACATTACCTAGTGGGAAAAACAACAAGAAAACCATTTAAAAAAGGAACAAGAGAAAAGTTTCATTTGCAATTGATCCATTGGGATATTTGTGGTCTAGTAAATGTGAGAGTAAGGCATAGGACTGTATATTTCATCACATATATATAGATAATTATACTCGATTCGGACATGTCAATTTGATTTTTTATAAATATGAGGCTTGGTTGCAAAGCCATTAAGAATAAATGTGTTCTTAAAATAAAAGGTAAAACTCATGGCTCAAATGAAAAGTATAAGTCTCGCCTTGTGGCGAAAGAGTATAATCAACAAAAATAAATTGATTATGAAAAGGTTTTTTCTCCTATAGTGAGATTTACCTCAACTTATCTTATTTCGGCAATAGTGACTAATATGGATTTTGAACTATATCAAACGGGTGTAACTACTTTTCTTGATAACGAATCAGAAGAGGAAATTTATTTTGAACAACTCATTGGATTTGTTGTAGAAGACCAAGAACAAAAAGTATGTCTATTTTTTAAATCGATTTATGGTCTTAAGCAGTCTTGAGATAATGCTATATATATTTTTATAATGTCATGGTGGCATATAACTTGTAATAATTGATGAAGATCATTGTGTATATATCAAAATATATAAATATCAATTTATGATTTTATCATTATATGTTGATGTTATACTAATTGTCGGAAGTAACATGAAATTTGTCAATACAGTTGAGAACTGGTTATGTGTCAATTTTTGATATGAAAGATATGAGTAAAGCTGCATATATTCTTGAAATTAAGATTTTATGAGATCATTCAAAGAGACCGTAATCTCTTTCATAAGGGACTTATATGCATAAAATAAAGTCATTGAATGATTTTATATGCAAGACTGTAAACTCATAGATATTTTGATTACAAGAGATGAAGGATCGAGGCATAAAATGTATCTCGAGACTCCACAAGCAAATGAACAAATGAAAAGTGTTCCGTACGTTAGTCATGTGAAAAGTTTAATGTGAGCTATGATGTGTATAAAACTTAATATTCATTATGCAGTTGGAATGGTTAGTATATACCAATCAAATCCAAATCAAGTACATTGGATTGCCGTCAAGAGAATCCTAAGGTATCTGAAGAATATTGCTACTTATTAACTAAGTTACTAAGAAAGAGCTATGCGCCGCCTCGAAGGCTATACTAATGCTGACAAGGGAAGAATTTTAAATGAGAGAAATTTTAACTTTAGATATGCGTTAATTTTAACTCTAGATATGTGTTGTTACTTAGTAAGAAGCAAACGTGTATAGCCTTATTCATGATGGAAGCTGATCTCATGGTGTTATCAGCAGCAATACAAGAGTATGTCTAGCTTAAGAGATGTTTGGATCGGTAAGATGTTGCTAGGGATACTACGGGTTCAATTATTAGTTAATTTTTATAGCCAAGCAATAATATCTTACACTAAGGATCTATTGCAAAACCAAACAAATGGATGTGAAGTATATTTTTTGTAAAAGCATGATTGTACAAAAAGATGTAAACGTATAATACATATCTACGCATAGAATGATAGTAGATCTTATGACGAAGTCAATTCTTAGAGATATTTTCCTTGGTCGCATGTCCATAAAGAAATTAATTTCCTACATTGAAATCTCTAAAGTGCATAGAAATTGGAGTACTATATATTTATTTTTACAAAGTTCACAATTAAGAATATTTGTTGTCATTATTAATGTCTATGAGTTTGTATGACATTTATGCATACTAATTCTTAGTGCATTATGTTGAGAAAGTATGAGGGACAGACAAGAGATTAGCCCACTCACACAGGTAATCGCTTATATTTACTGTGTGATTAACAGAAATGAAATAATTTTAAACTTATTATCTATGTGATAATTGAGAGTTCGAGCTTAAGATATAAATATCGTCTTAATAGAATGTTAAGATGAGGTCAAAATATTTATTATGTCTGAAGAAGAAATAGCCTACATATTTCACTTTATCTATTTTTATTACCAAATGTGAGTTCTGATAGATACTTTAAACAGAGTAGATTTGTGAACTTAATATTTGAACTATCATCTGTACCCGTGAAAAGATATATGCTCCATGGAAAATGAGAAAATATTGTAACATATATTTCATACTACGTATGCATGAAACAACCAATAAGAGTTGGTAAAAGTTTTGATCTCAACTTTTAAGCCGTATGAGATTCTTAAGGATAAGTTCCTCAAATTTATCCCCTCTTGACTCTTTCTTATTCTAAAGATTTCTATTCAATGTTCGCTATCTTAGAGTATTGCAAATGGTTATGAAATTGATTCAATCTAATGAGACATTTCTAGAAAATTGAGTTAAACTAAAATTAAAATGTTTAAGGGAAGAGAAAGATCAATTTATTTTGATGTCACATTCTATCATAATTGTGAATTTAATGTACTTGAGTACTCAAGTAGATCAAGAGAAATATGATGTAAATGTAATTGATTGATCTAGGATATTGCATACTGAATCTACTCTAATTTAATGCGCTCAATCTGAGCTGTTATATACTCTCAGCGATGTATGGAAATGAGCTCTCATGAATTATTTGTTGATATGAACCTTTTGAAGAAGAAAGAGTTATGAATAGTTCATCATGGGCAAGTGGGAGATGTTGGGGTTTGTGGGAAGGAATGTGATCTGCCCATGTAGGGTATCCCATCCATTGACCAAAGGAATAACTGCCAAATGCAATTTATCCTTGGTAGTAATTCCTTGAATGTGATATAAGATCACATTTTCTTCCTACGTCAATGATGATCTTTTATTCTAACAAAATGACATATCTTCTTCAAAGAAAAGTACAAAAAGAATGACGACGAACTCCCACATCTCTCCCAAACGCGACATCAAGATGAACAATCTCTTGAGACTTCAACGAGAGCATTTAATCTGTGAAAATCATGGTATATCCCTCATGTGATATACTCATTTAAGATCAGTGATTCAAATAAGATTTTGAGCTTATTAATTCCACTGTAATTTCACCGTTTATGTTGTGGGATCCATTCCCTTCAATAACTATGAATAGGATAACTGGTATCCCAAATGTTTTTTTGGGGTAATACAAAATTCAGATTTGTTCAAACACAATCCGAAAAAAAAAGGTCCCACTTAGGGGGTGGGATATATCTAGATAAGATAATCATTGAACAAAAAAATGAAAAGAATAGAAAAATGTGAGCCAAAAAATAGAGAGGAAAGCATTTGGTGGAGAGAGAACGAGTGATCTCCACTATCTTCGACATAGTAATGCCACTAAACCATTGTCTCCCTCTGTCTCACACTCTCTCTTTATCCAAGCCTGTCAAGCTCATCGGATCGACTCTTGACACTTGATTTTTAATCATTTTTTCTATTGCTAAAGTAATAAAAAATTCATAAAAATTCATAAAATTAAAAAATCAACTTTAGGGACCTTAGCCAAGCCTAGGGAACCAATTTTGACCAAAAAACGATTTTTCATATTTTCAGTATTTTTACCTATTTTTTATTTATTTATTTTCGAAAATTAATAGAAAATCCATAAAAGTTCATAAAATTGAAAAATTAACTTTGGGAACCTTAGCCAAGCCTAGGGAACCAATTTTGACCAAAAAATAATTTTTTTGTATTTATATATATTGTTTATATATTTTAGAAATTATGAGAATATTTAATAAATAATAGCATTTGATGCCACAAAAATATATAAAAATAGTCAATATTTTTATTTTAAATCCCTTTTCATGTTGGCCATCAAAAATTTAAAAAATCCAATTCGGGGTCGTGTATTCCTTCACGAGCATAATCTCGAACCGGGCCTAAAAAATTCAATTTGAGTCAATTTATTTTCATTTTTTCACTTTTAGGAGTTGTGACATTGTTCTCTAATATTTCAAATTTTTTATATTGGCCCAAATTATACCCAGAATGACTCAATTGTGCAAAAGGGCTTTAATTAAATTCTGCATTATTTTCAGTGGCAAGAAATGAGCTTAAATTTGACATATGGTGAATTTTGACTAAGTATAGGGAATGTATGTCAAAAATTGTGAGGAGATTTGGACTTAAAGAAATATTTTTTCAGGGACTAAATTGTAAATACTTAAAATTCAAGGACTAAAGTGCAAATACCTAACTCTTGAGGGATTATTTTGCAAATAACAAAAAGAAGAGTTAGTGGATAAATTAGAATAGAGAAGGAAAGATGGAGAGGAGGAGATGGAGAAGAATGGTTGGAGAAAATAAGATAAGAATAGAAGGGAAGATGGAGATGAAGAAGAGTTAGTGGAGAATTTAGAATGGGAGATAAATATGGAGAAGGGAAGATGAAGATGAAGAAGAGTTAGTGGAGAGATTAGAATGTGAGATAGAGATAGAGAAGGGAAGTTGAGATGAAGAAGAGTTAGTGGAGAAATTAGAATGGAAGATGGAGTTAGTGGAAAAATTAGAATGAGAGATAGATAAGTGGGTTATAAAAGGAGGAAGAAGTGAGTTTGATGGGGAATTTTTTTTGGAGAGAAAATTTGAAGTGTTTGAGAAATTTTTTGGAGAGAAAATTTTGGATGTTTGAGAGAGTTTTGGGAGATTGAAGAAAAATTTGAGAGAAAGAAAATACCAAAAGAGAGAGAATTTTGAAGATGATGGGAGTTTAAAGTTAGGGGTTATCATCACAAATTCCTTTATCGATCAATATAAATCAAGAGTTCATCCTCGTCAACGAGCAAGCAAATTCGAGCTAAGTGTTTTTATTTATTCATTTATTTATGGTTTTACTCGCAAATTAGCACAAATTGTATACACTTTCTCCATCTTTTTTTCCCCATATTTTATGTCAGGAGAAGGATATCTCTACGTCAACAGCAAAAATCTCGTAGAGATGCAAAAATCGGCCCAGACAAGCTCCTAAGCTGTCCATCGATTTCTCAACTGATCTGTGACTAAAAGTCCATCTTAATTCAAAAGAAACTCTCTATATTGGGAACATAGAGAGCGAAAATCAATTATAGAAATCCCTCCCAAAAAAATGAGAGATAAGTACTCTTTCCACTCTTCTGGTTTTAGGTGCAGATTAGCACATATTTTGTATACTGACACTTCACTCTATTTTTATGTAGGAAGCCGCAGCTCTACATCAACGGTCAATCCTATGGAAGCACAAAATCGGCTTGGAGGAGTCCTCAAGCGCGCACAAATTTCAAATTGTTGAATCAATTCGTTGTATTTTATTTTAAAGAATTCATACCCCAGAATGGAGAGGACAAAGTCCATCCACAATTTAAATACCTGCATCATAAATCCCAAAGGGAAGAGCCAAGTCAATGCTTAGCCTCCCATTGGAGGTTTTTACTTACAGTAGTTAAATACCTGCAACTTAAATACCTGTACCTTAAATCCCAAAGGGAAGAGTCAAGCCAATGCTTAGCCTCCCATTGGAGGTTTTTACTTACAGTAGTTAAATACCTGCAACTTAAATACCTGTACCTTAAATCCCAAAGGGAAGAGCCAAGCCAATGCTTAGCCTCCCATTGGAGGTTTTTACTTACAGTAGTTAAATACCTGCAACTTAAATACCTGTACCTTAAATCCCAAAGGGAAGAGTCAAGCCAATGCTTAGCCTCCCATTGGAGGTTTTTACTTACAGTAGTTTAAATACTTGCAACTTACATACCTGTACCTTAAATCCCAAAGGGAAGAGCCAAGCCAATGCTAGGCCTCCCATTGGAGGTGTTTATTCACTGTCATGTACTTCCTATAATTTAATTTTTGAATCATCAGACCTAAAAGATGAGTAGGTCGTAATATTGCACAGAAGTCGTTAACACACTCCCTCTTTCGGCTTCAGGGAATCTTTAACACTTAAAAAAATATAACAAATAAAAATATATACCATCCATGCATCCTATTTAAAAAGTGAAAACACAAAAGAGAATACCTTACTAGAGCCTTAGGAATAAACCAAGCCTGAGTTGCCAAATTAGGATATCCATGAAATTAAGGCACCGAAAGGGCATTAGTTTTAATTAACTAGTGTAACCAAGTCCCCGAACTCATAATCTCTGGTTCGTAGGAATAAATTAGTTCTCCCGGTAATTTATTTAGGTTTCTAATCGACCTACCAAGAACGATTAGTGGCGACTCCAAATTTCAAAATCATTTAAACAAAAACCAAAGTTGCGATTCGATAGGGTTTGGGAGGGTCCGCGTTAGGTTAGTCAAATCTAATTAACCTAATAATCCGTTAACTCCTTTAAAATTTAAAATTTTTTTAGAGGGTCGCGACAGACTGGCGACTCCGCTGGGGATAGAGATTTTTAAATTTTCGAAAAAAGATACCAATTGGAATACTTAAATTTTTTCGAAATTTTAAAGTCTTAGTGGACTTAGGCCAATTAAAATTTCATGGATATCTCGCTTCTGGCGATCTTGCTTGGGACTCATTCTATAGGTATTATATGTTTTTGCAGGATGGGAGTTATAAGGGGCGGAGTGTTTGGCTAACCCATTTGTTTTGCAGGCTCGGTGTTGGGATTATATTTAATTTCACACATTTTTAGAAGCACTGTTTTGATATCAATTGTTGTGCATGTCTTGCATATTCTGAGGATCACAACACCTCACACACAAGCGTATAAACCCAAGTCGCGAAATTTTTCCTAGGTAACTATAGATAGGGATCGAATATGCAAAGCTCTTGCGTCGATTGCGCTTGGATTGACCATATTTTATCCCGCTCATTATTTGAATTGACAATTCTTCCCATTGTGATTTGATTGCGCGAAGGGTAAGGTTGTCAATTCAGATAGTGGGGGCCTTTTAGGTCCATATCCTGTCTCCCCTTCTTTTATTTTCTAGAGTCCACTCCTCACTTGAGTCATGCACATGACTATGTGATTTGCATTTCTCCAAGGTAAAAGTAAGTTCTCTAATTTTATCTTGTATTTATTTTCGGTCGGTCCATGCTAGGTGTTAGTCAGTTTTTGAGCTTGATATTACGACCATTCTTTTAAAAGAAAATAAAAATTAAATTTGTCCCTAATTTCTTTTCAAAAAATTTTTTGAAAAAATGATGTGAAAAAATCCATTCATGGGAATTTTATTAACCAATAAGGGATTTTTGTCATGTTTTTATTGCTTCAATAAAAATGAAATTTTCTTGAAAAAATTTTCCTCTGAAAATTTATTTCAATAAAAAGAAAAATTCCTTCAAAAAAAAAATCTAGTAAACATTAAGTGATTTTATCACATTTTTCAAATTATAAAAACTTGCAAGAAAATTCTTCTCGAGAAATTCGCTCATGTTTTTCTAAGAAAATTTTCTCTAAATAAAATTAGACTAATTGACCAATAAGAGATTTTTGTCATGTTTTTCTTGCTTCAATAAAAATGAAATTTTCCTGACAAATTTTCCTCTGAAAATTTATTCCGATAAAAAGAAAAATTCCTTAAAAAAAAACTTTGGTAAACATCAAGTGATTTTATCACAATCTTTCAAATTATAAAAACTTGCAACAAAAATTCTTTTCGAGAAATTCGCTCAAAATAAAATTATACTAATGTCTCGAGGGAATTTTGTTAACCAATAAAGGATTTCTGTCATGTCTTTCCTGCTTCAATAAAAATAAAATTTTCCTGACAAATTTACATCTGAAAATTTATTTTGATAAAAAGGAAATTCCTTCAAAAATTTTAGTAAACGTCAAGAGATTTTGTCACATTCCTTTAAAAAAATAATAAAAAAAGAGTAATAAATTTGCAAAAAAATTCTGTATAAAAAATTAACCCATTTCTTCCTAAGGAAATTTTTTTTTCTGATTTCTCTATAAAATAGAAAAAATCAAATTGGACTAATATAGGAGTCATGGACCGACATTCCTTGTGTCGCATACTAATTATATCCTTTTCTTTTGCAAGGAGATCCTAGATACCCCAGACGGGTGTAAAAATTAAGTTCAATAATATATCAAGAATCATCTTCAGAAATACCAAAAAACGAAAAACACCGAGGCTTCAACCGTTAATTCTGGGGGCAAACGAACACTGTCCATCTTTGACAGACAAAGTTGTGTCAATCCGTAAACTTGTATGGGCAGTGTATTCTGATATGACGGTGGATTTATACTGATTAAACACGGGGGCATATTTAATGTATTGCAGAGGATCCCGCGTCTTTTGAAAGACAATATGGATTATATAATCAGAAACCATGAAATAAGTACCTTAACCTGATTAAATCAACCAGAGACCGGTCTTAAAATTTCCTCGGATCCGAAACACGCAGAGGGTTTTAGAGGACCGAGGTTCTATTAATGAACGTGGCCCACAGGACACTCCCCCGATGCTACAGGTGCCCGATACATACGAGTGGACGCCGAAAGCAACAAAACACGGTTGAAGTGGAGCACGCAACAAATGGCCGAATTTATTGGCACACTGATCGAGTGGTGGAAGCTTTATTAATTTACATGATTGAACGCGGGTCTCTAGGCGGCTGGTGGAAAGCCACACTGAATGCCTCTCTAATGTTCTTGATATCATCGTCTACCACAACCCGCGAGAGCATCATGAAGAAGATTAAGCATCAATATCTTCAGCACCCTAAATCGTTCCCCAGGAGAAGAGATGACAGGAAAACAAAAGTATAGACATGTGAAACATTCCTTTTATTCCATACATCAACAGGTTTTACAATAGCTCACTGGGGAGGAAAGGTAAAGCCAAACTGGGCTCTAATAACCATTACGAAAGAGCTCAACTGACTCTCCAAACAGTTGATGCTCTGGGTACACCGGGCGTTCTCGGGATTAAGCTCCGTGAGCCTAAAGAAGAGGCGATCACGCTTCTCCTTAGCTTGGGCCATACTGGCCTCATAATGCTCGACGGTAAACTCTAGGTCCGAAATTGCCGCCCTCTCGAAAGCAATATCTGCCGTAATGTCATCAAGTCTCTCTTGCAGCCAACCGCATTTGCACCTCATCACAATATTGCCCGGCTCCTGCTCGAAGTAAGTTCGGACCAAGGCCAGACGGTCCACCAACTTTCCCCTCTCACGAACCAGCCACGAAAGCTGATCGTTGGCAAACTTGAGGGCCTTCTTGTGATTATCAGCCACAAATGTGACTGTTTCCAGACGCTCGTGCCGGTCTTGGTAACGAGCTTTCACGACGGCAGTCACAAGGACCGTCTCATAAGCGCGGTTATAGGCAGCCATAAAATTGATGAAGAGGGTCGAGAAGTTCCGGTACTCCTTCCCTAGTTGGGTACCCTCAACAGAAGCAGCGTTCACGGTCCTGAATAAACCGAGGATTTCAGCCTCAATGGTAGAGTTTTTGGCTATATGAGCGTAACCTCTACCAAGAAGATTGTAGAGTCTCTCCCACCCAGCCAGGACTTCGACGGATAAGGTATGGTTAGGAGAATTGGCCATTTTTGAAAGTAGAATACGAAAGAAAGGGGGAGAGAGGTGAGGCAGATGAGCGGAATGCGAAGATGGTAATCTGCTTTGAAGTAAATATTGATTTCATAGTGACGGTATCAACCAGTTAAGATTTCTCTTATCTACCATTCTCTATTGGCACCACCCTCGTTGGCTCGAATTCCCATCAGATGGCGACCTCGAGCCAAACGAGTCCGAAATCTCCACAGAAAGTTTGACGAGACACCGCCACTTTGAAAAAGAAGACGGAAAGATGAGCTGAGTGGAAGACACGGCAAACGTTAGCGAAAAGGAGATACGACTTGTCTTTATTGGAGGACCTGCTAGTAAATCGACGGTGGAGATCTTGACATGGGCCGTCTATCACGAAAAGAAAGAAGAAGACAAAATGAGCGAGAAACAAGGATTTCTCCTTTGATCAAAAGCTGAATGTCAGATTTTCTCCCTCGAAAAATCTAATAGCATTGCCCGTGAAGAAGGAAGTCGTTGCTATTGCCAGGGAGAGAACTTGTCCTCATTTGATAGTGAGAGTGAGAGTTTATCTGCAAGAACTCGCAGGAGAAAGATAGAGAGGAAGGAGTTCTCGTGGGAGAGGAATTTAAAACCTTCACCATCAAAGCATCGGCTTTCAAAGCCTGTTACGAGAAGCCATCGACGATCCCGTGATCCCTCAAGTCCAAGAAGACATCCTGATGTGGTCTCGAGTCGGCAGTCCTAGATCCAGAAATATGTCGAGCATTAGGGAAACGGGCGCATGTTCAACCCTGGTCGAAGCTGATGAAGTTCCTTACCCTGAGGGTCTACTGGTCATGACCATTGACGGTAATCCAGTCTCTTTGTCAATCCTTGTTACCGTATTGAGAAAATGCCGGTATAAGGTTTTAGTTCAAGCAAAAGCGACAGAGGCCTTAGAAGTATTAAGGAGGAGTAGTGACCAGTTTGATATCATCCTCACCGCCATGGTAGGGATTGACATGGATGTTTTCACTCTCTTGAAATTCATCAATTCTAAATTAAACATGCGAGTCGTCGTAATATCGGCAAGCGATGATCAGCAAGCCATAATGAAGGCTGTCTTACACGGGGCCCAAGACGTCGTAACGAAACCAGTTAGGGTTCAGATGCTTCAAAACATATGGCAGCACGTGGTGAGGAAGCAATTGCACGACCAAGAGAACAATCATCAAGTCTTCAATATTGTTCCAAGCAACTGGAAAAAGAAGATGAGTTGGTCTCCCGAGTTGCATCGTATGTTTGTTAATGCAGTTCAGCAGCTAGGAATCGATTCGGCACGGCCGCAACATATACTGGAAATTATGAAGGTAGAGGGACTCACTAAAGGAAATGTTTCGAGTCATCTTCAGAAGTACAGAAAAAGGGTGAGAGAATACAATGCAGCTCAGAATCAAGAAAACCAAGGCGGGACTGATCCAAGCTTGAACGTCAAGTCTCCTCGCCACCATAAGTTCCGCAGGTTAGCATGGGGCGAGCCACTTCCCATCATCAACCAAGCCAGTAGCCGTGCCATCAATCCCCCAGGCGTTAATCAAAGTATCCCCCAGAATCACCCTAATGCTCTTCAAGAGTATAGACCGCAGGGGCAGTGTATTCAGATTCCTTGGTTTGAGTACCAACCTGTGGCTAGAATTCATCCCATGATCAGCGCGCCTGCGCAGCCAGAGAATCAGACAAGAAGTTATCTTGAGCACTTCCACTTCTCTAATCCTCGAACGGAAGGAGTTTTTAGCAGCAGGACAGTTGGTGATCCCCACACTTTCTCGAGTAATGATGAAGGCTCCAGCACGAGAAGTCAAATTGCTCATGGCGAGGACAGAATGAGAAATCTACCGCCAACATTTGCCAACAACAATGCCCAATTCGAGTATCAGTTGCTGGAAGGTTCAAGAGATTACCCAGATGATGAGCTTACTGCCCTGGTCAACCAGTTTAGGGTTGACAGACGTCCCAAGCCGCGATCAGGAGCCAGTGAGTAGGGACTCTCAAACATCGGTCATCCACACCCGAACCAACACGAGACTAGCTGATTATCAAAGAGCCACAGGAGAGGCAGAACCGACCTTGAATAAGTGCACCTTTCATTTCATGCTTAATTCCCCTGCGTATGATATTTCCAACTTTCTAGGTGTCTAGATTTAATTCAGGGGCAATGGGGTAATTTGTTTTTTTATCCCGTCGAATGCGTGAATCCCTTTTTATGCTAGACTCAGGGCGGATCAATTTGTGTCAATGTCGCTGACTGCCATAATGAGAAATGTTGAATGGCCTCACGTAGGGAAATTTCAAGTGAAAAGCCCAGGCGAGCTCGAAGACGGGTAACTATGTGTCGTTCCAATTTACCCTCAATCGTTGCAAAATGCTAAATTGGATTTGTTCCATTCTCACCCAGGGGATTGCAAATTGCCTAAAGAGTGTCGCAAAATGAAATGACCCAATGGAATGCGATAGAACTCATTTGCCTTGAAGGTAACCTTCAAATTAAATGAGCCCTCCGGTCCACGGACCTGATGGCATAGAAAATGATGATGGTCCAAGGCAACCCGAAAGAAAACAAGGCCCAACTAAGCAAAGCACTTATGTGGCAAGCTCAAAGTGAAGGGCAACTCGGGACATACAATTCAATCCAGCCCAAATGAAGGAACTTCCTCAATTCAAATTCAATGGAAGTACACACAAGGGTAAAACAGTATCGTTCCAATTTTTCTAGAATATGAAGAACATATACTGCCGCATTCTCTTTCATTTTTGCAGGGGAAGTCTCTACTGGGCAGATTTTCCTGTCTACCATTCCCTATCAGTATCACCTCCGCTACTCGTCTCCAATCTCGAGCCAAGCAGATTCGACATCTTTGCAAAAAAAAATGGGGTTTGAGGGGACGCCACCACTTTGAAAAAGAGAGAAGAAAAAAATGAGCCGAGTGGCAAACAAAGAAATTTTCTGCAGAAAAGAGGAAACGGCTCGTCTTTATTGAGGGACTCGCTAGCAAAATCGACGGTGGAGATAACGATAGGGGCCCCCTATCACAAAAAGATGGAAGGAGACGAGCCGAGCAAGAGACACGATAAGAAAAGAGGATTGAGAAAGGCCGGACCCTCGGGAGAAGCAATACAGTTGCTAAACACACGTTTAATTTTAAAAGAGACGACATGCTCGGAAGAGGGTCTTAAGGCATAGGCAATCGCTCAGAAAAATTCAAAGAGAGTGAAAACACCAAATCGACGATGTCTCAACCCAATACTCCCGAGAGCTATCATTGCCTGCTGAATATGGGAGAGGAAGAGTTCGAAGCCATGTTTGGGATCGAGCCTATGGAGCCTGGCCCTTCCGCCGACGACGTCCAAGATCTCAGTAAAGATAAGGACAATAACGATAAGGGTCAAAAGAAGCGTTACCGTCACCATACTAAGGAGCAGGTACAAAGGCTTGAGGATTTCTTCAGAACATGCCCTATGCCAGGTGGCAAACAGAAAATGGAACTGAGTCAAGAGTTAGGACTTGAACCTTTGCAAATTAAGTTCTGGTTTCAAAATAGGCGAACCCGAATGAAGGCTCGTCATGAGCACAACGAAGCCGAGTTTCTAAGAGTTGAAAATGAAAACCTCCGAGCGGAAAACAAGATGTATAAAGAGACTTTTGACTCCGCCACCTGCCCCAACTGCAATAGCCTTCTCCTCACCCTCGATGAAATGTATGATCTGAGGATCGAAAATGCACGTTTAAGAGGTGAGTTAGACCAGTTTATAACAGGATCGAGTTCTGTTGGAGCAGGGTACAAAAGGACTAATGATACTGGATCAGCATCAATACCTCCCGAGGAAGAAGGGACAGATCACCACCAAGCGAACATTGACGATGATCTTTTCGCCATAATCAACCAGTTTGATATCGGTAAAGTATCGGGACTGTGATGCACTTGTTCAGCTAGTGACCACCAGACCTTCAATATGGCCGATGCATACCTAATCCGGGATGAAGCCAACTGATCATGGGAGAGCCTGCAGAGGAAGCAGAACTGATCCTGAATGAGAGAATGTGTTTTATTTCCTTGCATGATGTGTTTTTCTGCTTGTGTGAATGTGTAAAAGCAAGGAGTAATAATCCGACTTCCCCCTATTAAATGCTCGAATCCGCCACCTCACCAACCTCGCGACGAATTGATGGCGAGTAAAAATCTGCATAAACCTGAAGGGTAACTCCATATCGTTTCAATTTACCCTCAGTTGCTCTAAGTTTTAAAATTAAGCCCCTCCTATTTTCAGGAATTTGCAAAAAGACCCAAAAACGAAATTCTTTGGTTGGACTAAATTGGGGCAAATCAACTCGTGGACATTACCACGGAATGAACAGCTTCAGACAAAGGAAAGTGCGAACGAGAGACCTGAACAAATCTCAGACATGGGTAATTCTGTATCGTTCTAATTTGTTCATAATCATCACAAGTCCTGAATTGTTTTATTCCATTTTTAACAGGGACTGCAAATTACCTCGAGAAATACCGTAACAAGGCCCAAGGTGATACAATAGGGCCGCGTTATCCCCAAGGATTAACCTTTGAAAAGAAAGCCCCATGTACACCTACGATCCAATGGACCGAATGGTATGGGGGATGACAGTACGTCCGAAATATCCCGAGTTCGATCCCCAAGGAATACTCGACGAGTAATACCGAAGTCAATATTTTGCCACATTCTCGGCTTAATGGTGAAGCATCCAACAAAAGTCGAAGAAAACTCAATCCGGCAAAATTGGTAAAAGACTTGTCTAAGGCATTCAAGATGAAGGGTAAATCAGTATCATTTCCAATTTATCCCTTTTAATATTGGTTAATATGTCTCCTTTTCTTTTTGCAGGAAATATTTATACTAACATGTAACATGTTGAAGGAGACAAATCCAAAAGAAAATGATGATCATCTGACAAGATCTATTCTAGTGAAAAATGGGGCAAGTTGATCGCAAGCTCTGAAGCGAAAAAGCAAATATGTCTTCCTTATCTCGAATAATTTCTTTGCTTTTTGCAGGGGCATTTAACCGTTAAACCATGGCGGTCGCTGTCACTAAACAAACCAAAATGCTCCATCACCCATATGCCTTATCGTACAGGGGCAAAACTTGAGACACACCTCTCCTCCACATAAGGAGTGGGCTTCCTAATTTGTTCGATCCACCCACACACCAGGGGCAATTCAAATCCGCCCATATTTGCACATTATATAAACACACATGATGCTAAAAAATTGTCACATCGGCATTGTGTTTACACATTTTATGAATTATGTATGACCATTCCGCATGTTTAATTTACCAACTCCAACTTAGAGCATAAACTCATAGGAGACATCAAATGTGCAAAATGGGGCATAACAGGATGAGGAAAGGCAAACTATTTCCACACAGGTCTAACATTTTAATCTACAGATAAACAGCATTTCTCCAGAGTGAGAGAAAACCTTTTCGAAATGAAGTCCTCCATTCAGATTACATTCAAGGTGTTCATACTATAAGAACCTCCTTAAACAGAAGTGGTAATGCAATACATGATCCATATGTTGATCGATTGCATCATGAGTTATTACACATATTGCCTTTAATCATGGCAAACTTAGCTGAACAATTTTGTATGAACCAATGAACGCATTGATGAAAATGCTTGCGCATGTTAGCTCTGACATTGCCTGACAGGCAACACATTCCCGGTGTTTGAGTTACCTTCCAAAGTCTTGAAATTCATTCGGCGAGAAGCCACCAAGCATTTCTTCCAAATTCTCAGGTAAGTATATCTTCAACCTGAACCTTTCAAGAGAATAAATTTTGACGGTTGTTGGGATACTCGAATCCATTACGGTATATACAGGTATCCACCTTCTTCAATAAAGCATGATTTGTCTCAAGGACAGAAATGTTCAAGACCTTTTGATCTCTGCCTCTTTGGTTTATTCTTAAAGCGACAGGAGAATATAATTTGGGTTTGAGCTTCTGCAGGATTCTTGGTCTCCCCAGATTTCAGAATGGCACCCCTTGAGGTACACCAAGCCCTTCTTACAGGCAAAATAAGCCCTTCTTACAGGTAAACTAAGTCTTTCTTACAGGCAAACCAAGTCCTTCTTACAAGCACAAAGTCCTTCTTACAGGCAAACCAAGTCCTTCTTACAGGCATAAAGTCCTTCTTACAGGTAAATCAAGTCTTGCTTACAAGCAAACAAAGTCCTTCCTACAGGCAAAGCAAGTCCTTCTTACAGGCAAATCAAGTCCTTCTTACAGGCATAAAGTCCTTCTTACAGGCACAAAGTCCTTCTTACAGGCACAAAGTCCTTCTTACAAGCAAATCAAGTCCTTTCTACAGGCAAACTAAGTCCTTCCTACAGGCAAACTAAGTCCTTCTTACAGGCAAACCTTCTTACAAGCACAAAGTCCTTCTTACAGGCACAAAGTCCTTCTTTACAGGCAAATCAAGTCCTTCTTACAGGCACAAAGTCCTTCTTACAGGAAAATCAAGTCCTTCTTACAGGCAAATCAAGTCCTTCTTACAGGCAAACAAAGTCCTTCTTACAGGCAACCAAAGTCCTTCTTACAGGCAAAGCAAGTCCTTCTTACAGGCACAAAGTCCTTCTTACAGGCAAAGTAAGTCCTTCTTACAGGCAAAGTAAGTCCTTCTTACAGGCAAATCAAGTCCTTCTTACAGGCAAATTAAGTCCTTTTTACAGGCACAAGTCCTTTTTACAGGCACCAAGTCCTTTCTACAAGCACCAAGTCCTTCTTACAGGTATCTCCATGGGGTGACCTACCATATGGGTCAAATCTCAATCAAAATTTAATCAGTAGAATCCTTTTATTAGGAATCTACCATGGTACGACCCACCATACGAGTCAAATGGTATGACCCACCATACGGGTCAAATTTTAATTCAATTTTTAATCAGTAGAATCCTTTTATTAGGAATCTACCATGGGTTGATCCACCATACGGGTTCAAGTTCAACCACCCTAAAGTTTTTTTTTATAACGAATCCTTAGGTTCTCATTTCATTTTCAGTGGAACATTCATATCACGACTCTTTTTATTTCCTTGTAATGAGTCGATTAGAATTCAGGTGTCATCTCGTCTTTGAAATGAACCTCTACCGAGCTTCCTTTCAAAGAGGGGCAGCTGTTGACACTTGATTTTTAATCATTTTTTCTATTGCTAAAGTAATAAAAAATCCATAAAAATTCATAAAATTAAAAAATCAACTTTGGGGACCTTAGCCAAGCCTAGGGAACCAATTTTGACCAAAAAACGATTTTTCATATTTTCAGTATTTTTACCTATTTTTTATTTCTTTATTTTCAAAAATTAATAGAAAATCCATAAAAATTCATAAAATTGAAAAATCAACTTTGGGAACCTTAGCCAAGCCTAGGGAACCAATTTTGACCAAAAAATAATTTTTTTGTATTTATATATATATTGTTTATATATTTTAGAAATTATGAGAATATTTAATAAATAATAGCATTTGATGCCACAAAAATATATAAAAATAGTCAATATTTTTATTTTAAATCCCTTTTCATGTTGGCCATCACAAATTTAAAAAATCCAATTCGGGGTCGTGTATTCCTTCACGAGCATAATCTCGAACCGGGCCTAAAAAATTCAATTTGAGTCAATTTATTTTTATTTTTTCACTTTTAGGAGTTGTGACATTGTTCTCTAATATTTCAAATTTTTTATATTGGCCCAAATTATACCCAGAATGACTCAATTGTGCAAAAGGGCTTTAATTAAATTCTGCATTATTTTCAGTGGCAGGAAATGAGCTTAAATTTGACATGTGGTGAATTTTGACTAAGTATAGGGAATGTATGTAAAAAATTGTGAGGAGATTTGGACTTAAAGAAATATTCTTTCAGGGACTAAATTGTAAATACTTAAAATTCAGGGACTAAAGCGCAAATACCTAACTCTTGAGGGATTATTTTGCAAATAACAAAAAGAAGAGTTAGTGGATAAATTAGAATAGAGAAGGGAAGATGGAGAAGAGGAGATGGAGAAGAATGGTTGGAGAAAATAAGATAAGAATAGAAGGGAAGATGGAGATGAAGAAGAGTTAGTGGAGAATTTAGAATGGGAGATAAATATGGAGAAGGAAAGATGAAGATGAAGAAGAGTTAGTGGAGAGATTAGAATGTGAGATAGAGATAGAGAAGGGAAGTTGAGATGCAGAAGAGTTAGTGGAGAAATTAGAATGGAAGATGGAGTTAGTGGAAAAATTAGAATGAGAGATAGATAAGTGGGTTATAAAAGGAGGAAGAAGTGAGTTTGATGGGGAATTTTTTTTGGAGAGAAAATTTGAAGTGTTTGAGAAATTTTTTGGAGAGAAAATTTTGGATGTTTGAGAGAGTTTTGGGAGATTGAAGAAAAATTTGAGAGAAAGAAAATACCAAAAGAGAGAGAATTTTGAAGATGATGTGAGTTTAAAGCTGGGGGTTATCATCACAAATTCCTTCATCGATCAATATAAATCAAGAGTTCATCCTCGTCAACGAGCAAGCAAATTCGAGCTAAGTGTTTTTATTTATTCATTTATTTATGGTTTTACTCGCAAATTAGCAAAAATTGTATACACTTTCTCCATCTTTTTTTCCCCATATTTTATGTCAGGAGAAGGATATCTCTACGTCAATAGCAAAAATCTCGTAGAGATGCAAAAATCGGCCCAGACAAGCTCCTAAGCTGTCCATCGATTTCTCAACTGATCTGTGACTAAAAGTCCATCTTAATTCAAAAGAAACTCTCTATATTGGGAACATAGAGAGCGAAAATCAATTATAGAAATCCCTCCCAAAAAAATGAGAGATAAGTACTCTTTCCACTCTTCTGGTTTTAGGTGCAGATTAGCACATATTTTGTATACTGACACTTCACTCTATTTTTATGTAGGAAGCCGCAGCTCTACATCAACGGTCAATCCTATGGAAGCACAAAATCGGCTTGGAGGAGTCCTCAAGCGCGCACAAATTTCAAATTGTTGAATCAATTCGTTGTATTTCATTTTAAAGAATTCATACCCCAGAATGGAGAGGACAAAGTCCATCCGCAATTTAAATACCTGCATCATAAATCCCAAAGGGAAGAGCCAAGCCAATGCTTAGCCTCCCATTGGAGGTTTTTACTTACAGTAGTTAAATACCTACAACTTAAATATATGTACCTTAAATCCCAAAGGGAAGAGCCAAGCCAATGCTTAGCCTCCCATTGGAGGTTTTTACTTACAGTAGTTAAATACCTACAACTTAAATATATGTACCTTAAATCCCAAAGGGAAGAGCCAAGCCAATGCTTAGCCTCCCATTGGAGGTTTTTACTTACAGTAGTTAAATACCTGCAACTTAAATACCTGTACTTTAAATCCCAAAGGGAAGAGCCAAGCCAATGCTTAGCCTCCCATTGGAGGTTTTTACTTACAGTAGTTTAAATACTTGCAACTTAAATACCTGTACCTTAAATCCCAAAGGGAAGAGCCAAGCCAATGCTAGGCTTCCCATTGGAGGTGTTTATTCACTGTCATGTACTTCCTATAATTTAATTTTTGAATATCAGACCCAAAAGATGAGTAGGTCGTAATACTGCACAGAAGTCGTTAACACACTCCCTCTTTCGGTTTCAGGGAATCTTTAACACTTAAAAAAATATAACAAATAAAAATATATACCATCCATGCATCCTATTTAAAAAGTGAAAACACAAAAGAGAATACCTTACTAGAGCCTTAGGAATAAACCAAGCATGAGTTGCCGAATTAGGATATCCATGAAATTAAGGTACCGAAAGGGCATTAGTTTTAATTAACTAGTGTAACCAAGTCCCTGAGCTCATAATCTCTGGTTCGCAGGAATAAATTAGTTCTCCCGCTAATTTATTTAGGTTTCTAATCGACCTACCAAGAACGATTAGTGGCGACTCCAAATTTCAAAATCATTTAAACAAAAACCAAAGTTGCGATTCGATAGGGCTTGAGAGGGTCTGCGTTATGTTAGTCAAATCTAATTAACCTAATAATCCGTTAACCCCTTTAAAATTTAAAATTTTTTTAGAAGGTCGCGACATCGACACACTCTAAAGGTCTAAACCTCAAATATAAGGCTCTGACCTCAAGTTCATGGTTGTCAGCCTTGAGGGATCATAGATCTTGGGTTGCCTAAGGCGAGGCCTTCACCTTAGTGCAACTACAACTTGCATTCCTTTGGGTTGAGTTTTGACTATTATACCCTCTTTCAATTGTTGCAAAATCCGCATGATTCAAATTGATAGGCTTGATTTTGATGTCCATATCTAGAAATTGCTATTAATATTAGAGTTTTTCTTTTTGGTCGAAAGCATTAGAGTTCAACATCACAATTCTCTTATTGTTTCCAGTGGGGCAAGTTCATCTTTGTTTTCGGAGGATTCTAGATAAAGCAGTTAGATAGTTGCGAGGTTGGATGGTATAAGGTTAGACGACAGTAGGCACTAGATGACGATCAATGTTTATGGTAAGGCAAGTAGTTATCTTTGTGTTCAGAGCATGGCGACTTGAGTCAGGGAGTCTATATCCATGACATATTTGGACATTTACCAAACGCTACATATTTTTATCTTATATTGACTTTATTATATTTTACAAAAAAAAAAAACAAACAGCAAAACTCAACTTTTAAGTATTGACATTTTGGTACTTCAACAAGGGTTAGACCTGCCTCGATGAGCCCCAATTTATGTGGCCCAAAAGTGTGAAAATAGCTTTTCTTATAGTGATTGTAGTCACCACAAAAATTACTTTTCTCATAATGATTGTAGTAACCTTCTCTTAACATGGAACTGAAGTGAAAGTTCTTTTTAATCTTCTTTTCTTTTTTTTTTCAATTAGCTAAATGTGTTCTATAAACGGCCATCGGCCCAAAAAGAAGTTGAGCCCTAAAAAGAATCTTAATCCTCTTCAAATGCAGCAAAAACTAAGTTGCACGAAGAAAATATTGAGTGATTTGCAACTACTACGTCATCAGTTAACATGGCAGGCCTTTTTTCTTCCAACCAATGAAAACTTGACAAGTGTATATTGACATAGAATTAATTTAAAAACAAAAACAAAAATAATGAATCCAGCCGCCCAAAGCCGATACATCCATTAATGCATCGCTCATGGTTGGCCTGAGCCACTCCTCCGCTGTCACTCATCCAATTCTGGCTTTAGAGTCACGCTCATCCAATGCTTAAATCTAGAGTTGTGCTTCTGTCGTTGCTCCTCCATGGCCAAGAGCGACAGATTTAGCGACCCAGCTCCTTGTTTGTGGGTAGTCTTACGAAATAAACCCAATGAAGAAGCAGAAGACTATCACAGAAAGAATCACAAGAAATTGCTAGGTAATTTCTTTTTGTGGGTTGTTATAGGACCCACCTCCCTCTTGCGTCTCCCTTTCACCTTTCATCTAACCCAACAAGTCTCTTCCTTTCATTTTTCCTCCAACCCCAAGCATCAACCGAAAATAAATTTAAAAAAAAATACTTCTTTTTTTAATCTCTTTGATTCCCTAAACTTAAACTAATAGGTGGAAGAAGATTGCATAAATAAAAAATCATATAAGATTCATTATAAGGCGATGTAGGACGACAGCAACTTCAACATCCCCTTCCATGCCAAATCGAATTACTAAGAGCATAAGGAAATTGACTAATGGGAGGTGAGTCCACATACTCGGATAACACTGACCCTGATATCATATGTCGAGTAGTCTTGGGCCTTTTTTACCCTAAAAGCTAGCTCAAAGAATGAAACTTTTTTCTCACACCAGCCCCTTTCATAGTCGATGTGTAACGATCCCAATAATCTCCTCCTCAAACGTCGGGCCCTAAATCCAAGGCGTAATAACTTGTATCTCTCCCCTATGACGGTTAGATCCAAATTTGTTGGTAACATGTGCTCTCATATTAGTGTTAGGTGGTCTTAGGCTTCTCTCACCTCTAAAGTTATATCAACATATGAGACTTTTTCTTACACTTATAAACCAACCACTAATCTCTTCCATAACAACTCAATAATCTTCCCCTTACATATCGGGCTATGGGTCGGAGCAGCAATACCCTATATCTCTTCTATGTGACTATTGGGTCCAGACTTGTTGGTAACTTGGGCTCCGATAGCATTTTAGAAAGTTCAATCCAAAAGTTTAAACTAATACGTATATAGAGACTACATAAATATGAAGAACATATAAGACTCGTTGTAAGATAATGTGAGACAACAGTAACTTCAACCAATGGGAAGAGAATGGAGGAGGTGGCGACTGAACGCAACCTAGACTGACGCTAGCGACTATTGATGGCAACAAAGAGGGAAGCGATGGTTGGCTGGTTGTGGATGAAAGAGTCGAGGAGAAATGGAAGGTTTTTAATTTTTACTCCACAATAATTTGCCGTTGTGGGACTGTGCAAACGTGTGGACTTTTTAGTGGCTATGGAAAAAAAAAAAAAGTTGCCTACCACGTTAGCTAATGATGTGATAATTGCAAATCAATATTTTCTCAAGTGACGCCCTTTTCAATTGATGGCACCCATGAACCAAAATTGACAAAAGTGATAAAAAAAATTAAAAAAAAAAGAGAAAATTAGAAAAAGAAAGTATTGTAGTACTTGATTTGATTGATGGGCATTTGGGCCTTCCACCCGCCCACCCAATACAAGCAAAGATAGATGCTCTATGTCTGCATCTTCCCCTTTTGTTGGTCTGCTTCATTGTCTCTTTATAGATACTAACATGTCGATCCTAATTTTGCTCTAGACAAGAATTATCAAAGAGAATCGCTTTCATTATGAAAGAATGATTGCTAGCAATCTAAATCATGAGAAACCCCCCGGTTATAGCGCTGGAAATCCCTCAAAAATAATGCATTGCATTCACATTCTCTACGTGAAGTGGACCACTATATCCAAACAAAAAATGTAGGTCTCACCTAAAAGATCAATCCCATGTGTGTGCAAGTCCAAGTCGGCTATCCAAACCTCTTTAGTCTGCGTAAAGTTTGATTCAACCTCTTCTTCTTCTGGTCACCTAACAATGCACCGATTCGACCAAGCTCAAATAAAATGGCGTTGAGCAGGTGAGCGTTGGCAAAACTCCCAGGACATAATCATAAGAATATCATGCTTATAGTTGGAATGTTTCATTTGGGTCACAGCTATTGCTGCTCATTTTGAGCGAGTTTGTGGCCGCCTCCATCGAGTTGGAGGAAAACCGAAGTGTTCCCCACACGTTGCCTATCGACTAAATCAGAGTTTGAACATCGAATTTGTTACATATTTGCACGAAACCGAGGGCTTTGGATGGATCATCTACGCACAGCCTGCTTGTTTCCACGTTGGACTTCTCTTCAATAAGTCAAATACATTACAAAAAAAAAGGGGGGGGGGGGGGGGGGGGAGAGAGAGAGAGAGAGAGAGAGAGAGAGAGAGAGAGAGATGATTAAGGAGGGAGACGTAATGCCACAAGGTTTAACTTGGCACCATAGAGAGCACATGTTATGGGTACGGTTGGTGAGTAGCAAAAGGTCTCGTCCTAATCACTTCACTTGCGCTTCCCAAATCACAATCACTCATTAGATTAAATCTTGCACGTCCTTGTCTTTGTTGTCAATTGCCATCTCCTTTCAAAGCGGTAGTTGAAGTGGCTTTCATTATGTGCAATATGCACTTTTAACGGGTAATTGAGTTCAATCATTATCTTTCTTTCGTGCTGATAGAATACTTATAGATTACTTAAATATTAAAATATACTTTCATCTAATAGTTTAAACTTTTAGAATAATTCGCAGTGATTCTACAAAATCTCACGTTCTATCAAAGTAGGAAATGCCAAACTCAAATCTTTCGAGGACTCTTCAATTAAATATGTCTACTCTTAGTACTAAAAAAAATACTAGACTGAATGTGAGGGGCGGGTAGAAATACTTAATTATTAAACAACGTCTTCATCTAACAGCTTAAATTTTGAGAATAAATATGAGAGAGGCTTTAAAATATTGAAATATCAAACAACACCTTCACCTAACAACTTAAATTTTGAGAATAGATGATAGTGATTTCATAAAATCTCACACATGTGAAATCCATGCACTCAAGACTCTCTCCTACCCAAGTAGAATTTGTGCTTTATTTGCCTCTTAAGAAAAACTTAATACTGCCCTTTTGATCTTTCCTAAATGAATCATTTGCCCTTCCACAGGAACTCTTGTGCAAAATCGTACGTTGGATGATGCATTATACTCTTTCAATGAATATTTAGATAAGTGAGTTTTATTGAGCACCTATTTAGAGTTTATCGCATTGTATGGTGAAGCACCTTTTTTCATAATAAATTCTTTAATATACTTTTGATTTTTCTTTGTTTAATTTTGTATGATTGTCCACTCAATTCATCATGAAATATCGGAGCCCACCTAACAAAGATTACGAAAATATGATCTTCCATGCTTCCAAAGCCTAACAACAAATTCCACAAAATCCTTAGCCCAATTCGGACACGTGACAAGTGCTAAATGGGGGGTGTACTATTGTTTATTTGGTAAGATATGCCTACTTAATGTTTTCTCCCTCGACAATACCCTAATTATTGCGCAAAAGAACTTCCATTGATTTGACTAATGCCAACGCGATGGGATAAAAATGTCGCCCCTTGAAAATCGCGCTTTAAAGTCAGAAGTAAGGGGGGAAGAACGAGTTTTTTTTTCTTTATTTTAAAATAAGGCCGAAGGAAAATTTAACAAAAATCGCTATAATTTAAGTGATCACATCAGTGTTAACGTGAGAGAACTCATTGACATTTTGACACCCACTCGTGTTTGCGTCCCTCCTACTATGCGTTCGCGCGCTCAAAAAACATAAAAGTACTTGAACAAATCTGATGAAATGCTTGTTTCTGTTCCATGAGCTAGTCTGGTATACAGCTAATTAGCTTAGCTTGATATAAATATAAAGCTGTCGAAGATGATCTTCTCATGAAAAATCTGGAAACATTGGCGTGGCATGAATGTTCTCGGAGAAGAATCCAATGGACGTATCGATGCAGCTCGAATTTTGTTAGGGCAAGATAGGCCTCTGAAACCCTGAATGAGACCATCTCAAGGACTATTTCTATGAAGCGCTTGGTCAGTTTGGTTAATCAATTGGCAAGGGAATGAATAGGGAAGTTCTTATGCTTCAGCACGGGAACAACCATGATAGCCAGAAAAGGAGAACAAGCAAGGGAATAAATGGTGGAAAAATTACCGAAAAAGTCTTAAATTTATTGTATTTATACCAATTCAGTTATAAACCTTTTAATTTGGCGAATTTAGCCATAAATCTTTTGACAATTTGCGGATGTAGTCCGTTCGGCCAATCTCGGCTGCAAATCGATGACATGCATGCCGATTGCCCAACATGGCACAGTCGATGCTGGCGCGATTTTTTTTTTTTTGAATGTTTTTCTTCTTTTATTGCACTACTGGGCACTACTGGTCATCGCCAATGCCCAACAACCCTTGCCAACCACTGAGTGATGGCCTGGAGCCCTTGTTGGCCACTGGGTGAGGTTTGCAAGTCGTCGCAAATCACAGTGAGGGATCGCCAGGGGCCAGCAAGGGTTGTTGCCCTTGCCCACTTGCTAGTGGCCGACGGCTCCTCGCTGGTCCTTGACAATAAAAAAAAGGAAAAAAAAAACAAACGTTATAAAATAAAACATTTCAAAAAATTTGGCGTCAACATCAATTACGCCACGTATGACAGTTTGTGTTTGCGTCATCAATTTTCGGTCAAAATTGATCGGATGGACTGAATTGGTAAATTGTCGAAGGTTTAGGACTGAATTGAAGTGATAAGATGCCTTTGATTCAACAAAGTGGCAAGTTTAGTTTGGCTGCAAAAGAACATCATTCTACCAAAAAAAAAAAGGAAAACAAAGCTCCAGGATGTGGATGTCCACAGTTGGAAAAACCAACGGTATTTTTCATTCGAATGTTGTGGTCAAACCAACTTCTGTCCAACTGATACCCAAATGTTTTCAGTGGATGACATATGAACCACGTTGCTGTGTCGAGAACAAGGAAAAGTTAACTGGGCGGAAAAACCCCAAGAGACAGAGAGAATTAACAAATCAGCGAAAGCTTAACTGGATCAGTCCTATTTCCTTATTAATCGGATTCAATCGCCAATGTCTGAGTACCCTTTTCGCTTTCTCTTGGTCGAGATTTCCAGCTCAAGATCCATCCGATTTGCGTGGCCGTCGTTTTGGGGAATGGACTCTTAGTCTGATGCAATTAGATCGCGTCCCGTGTATCTACAAAGATCAGTCGAACCGACCATTTCCACTGAAAGAATAACCTCACTTGCTGCTTAACAACCCTCCAACTTCCTGGATCATGACAAAATCCAGTCCTTCCTTTTCTCTGTTGTCGATGAATCTCGAGTCCTCCACCCAGGCTTCGAGTCCCGGAAAAGCCGAATCGGTTTTCTAAAACCATCTTGACCCAACAGAAAAGCCTGGAAGAGTATGTCCAACCTTTGGCATTTAGTCATTGTATGCCGGAATAATTCTCGAGTAAAGTTTTCTGGAACTAGAAGTCGCTGCAGGATTGGTTTTCTTTTTGGGCTGCATTCATGGTGGATGATGCTTTCTCTTTCTTTTGCCCCATAATTATTCGAATCTTAGGCAGGTGTAGAGACAAGGTTTGTTGTCACAGTACCGATAAGGGCCACATGAACGGGCCTTTTTAGTGTCAATTTGGACCCACAACCCCCATTTTCAAATGAGAATCCCAGCTACTCTTGCCTTGCTCCTTCTTTGACGAATAATGAGCCCTCTTAGTTGCTGAAAAAGAACAAAAAAACATCTTCTTTCATGCATTTTTATTCAAATTCACTTATGAAAGACAGTGGAATCCTCCACTTAACTTCAGCTCATAGGTTTTCCCACAGTAATCTCCTCTACAAGCACCATTCTTGTGTTGCAGACTCCACGGAGAACAAACAATGGAAGCGTTTTTATTTATTTATTTCTTTCTTTCTTTCTTTATGTGAATGTGGTACCTAATTCCTTGTTTTATTATAGCAAAAATGACTCAAGGTCCAGCGGAAGTGACTTGGCCTGTCGTGATTCGTTGACAAAAGGCAGCGACACTACATGGGTTTCCTTCTTTTTTCGCCTTTTGGAAAAGAAATTTACTTGCCTTTGGAATAAGGACACGAAGAAAATGATAAAGAAGAGGGAGAGAGAGAGTTCATCTTTGCCTTTTCTACATGCCTAGCATTATGTCACTCAAATCTCATATATATATATATATATATATATATATATATATGCAAGCTAGGGTTAGGGTTAGATAGGCATCAACTACCCACAAGGCTGCTTATAGTTCTTGCTGTTCTTATTTTTTTTCCCCCTCACCATTTCTGCTCTCTCTTGTCCGTTTACAATCAGCATCGTCCCAATCACGATCTTGATCTGGTTGAGCGCCGAACAGATTCACCGGAGCAGGAAGAAATTGATCATCTCAAAGAAGGAAGACAAAAATTAGGGTTCTTGAAAAGAAAAGGAAAGGAAAAAAAACAGAGAAAAAAAAGTCATGAAGAAAAGGCAAGTAGTGGTGAAGAGAGATGGGTCGACTAGGATTTGCACGACATCGTCGTCAGCAATCAGGAGCGTTCGATATGCGGAGTGCCAGAAGAATCATGCGGCCGGTATCGGAGGATACGCCGTGGATGGTTGTAGGGAATTCATGGCCAGCGGCGAGGAAGGCACGAGCGATGCCCTCACTTGTGCTGCTTGTGGATGCCACCGGAACTTCCACAGAAGAGAAGTCGAGACCGAGGTTGTCTGTGAGTACTCACCGCCCCCTAATTCTAGTAACCGATAGTTGAATTGAAAAGCATGTGTGCTTATATTTACACGACATAACACTCACAGCATGTAAAACATTGCGTTCCTGATTTTAATTTCATGAATTTGTGACCTGGAGGTACTCTTAGATTAAGGTTGTAAGATCATCTCTGGATGAAGTTGTCGATGCTTTCTGTAACAGAAACGCCGAGCATCTACTTTAACCACAAAAATGTCCAATTACTGATGATGAGGTGTCTTCACGTGTTCTTCTTGATACACTATCGGGGAATTGTCCGAACTCAGTGATTCCATTAGAAGTAAGCTTCTTGTGGAAATGAACTTTATATTCACATAAAAGAATTTCCATATGAACTTGAAGAACGGCAAGTGTGTGTCCATAAGTCGTTGAGGCGAAAGTAAAGGGGAATAAGGATGTGGTATTTCCAATCGGGACGACAGCAAGTTCTTCAATGTATTAGCCTTGGTTACAAGTGGTTAAATTCTTCCTGTGAGCAAATTTAATCGCCATCTATATCTAATTCTTCACCAGATTTCGTGACTTCTGTTCAGCCGATGAATCGATAGTGGCACTTCTTAACATATAGAGGATAATTACCTGTATTAGGGTATTAGCTAACTGATACAGTAGCTATGTTTTAATGAATTCCTTGCTGTATATGTGTATTAGAATAGTCATAAAATCTCCAGCAAGCATAGTGCAATCAAGGTCTCTTGTTATTCATAAATGTGTATGTTTCTCCTTGAACATATTTCAAGCACCTTGCTGTTGCTAATCAACTTCTGTTTTTTCCACATCCCAACGTCCACCAAGGACTTCCACCAAAAGATGTACTTGCTTCACTATCAGACAAACCTGCTAGACAACCAAACAGAGTTGGATGTTATCTCCATGGAAAAAGAAAGATTATCTTGGTATACAATCATAAGATATGCTTGCAATATCATATTTTCATCAGTGGCCCACATCCTATCATGTCATCTAAAATATATTGAAACCCCCTTTAATTGGATTACCTTCGGTTGAAACAATCGTATCGGAGAACAAGAAACATATTGCAGATTCCAATTGTTGTAGATATTGACCCTATTCTCATTTAGTCAGTTGATTCGAATATGAACATGCAGAGCAAATAGAAGCCATCTTCGGCAGGTTGATGAATCAGTTGGAGTTCATAAGATTTGTCGAGATCAGTCCTTTTTCTGCTGTATCCTTTTGATCAAGGGCACTAAGCACTGTTTGGTAGAACTGCTCGACCCAAGAGTCGTCGTCGATCCCTAACACTTAATCCCAAAAACTCGCCAGTCCTCTTTCGTTCCACTTACCATATGATGTGTGGTAAGAGATCTACAGAAGTGCATGTAGTTCTGGGGACTTTTTCTGTTTTTTTGGTCGAAGTTATGGGGACTCAATTGAGTTGATATTACCCACGAGAAACTGTGCATGGGAAGCAGGCCTGCATGCTTGAGTACGTGCTCGAGTATATGCTGTGATTGAACTCCATCTATTCACAAACCTATCTGACATAGGAGTTTAGTGTCATATAAAACCACTCATAGGTCTAGCAACCAAACCAACAGATGAATTATGAATCTAAAGTTGCGGAGAGCGCCTCTTAAGTTGTGATCTACAAGCTCAATCTTATGCTTCGAGTAAAGCTATCGCTGTACCACTTAAGTGCGTTACCATCGGTTTTATTACACCATTAAGTGAAACGGCTTCAGATATTCACAATCAAAAGCATGTCCATTCTGCATTTTATAAGGCTCGGGAACTGTGTCAAACTTTCTTGTATACGGATGGCATCCTGATTCTCATTACTCGTTTTTTCTCTGTAGGAACAGAACGTAAATTGATTTTGACGGCGCAACCCACATGTTCGTGCCCGATCTTTCAACGTCTACACTTCTCGCCTAGATCAGCCCAGCTAGTGATGTTCACTTGGTAACGTTAGGATGGTAGGAAAAGGAAAATCGCCCAAAATGCCAAAAGCAGAAGGCAAGATTTGATGTGCATATTGTACGCACCAATCGTTCACACTGAGTTGTCACCAACCCCTCCAATCATTCGCTTTCTGCAATAAATCTCAGGAGCGCATGAGATGAGGCTTTCAATAGTTCGAACACTCGAACCTCTTCTTTCACTCTTTGTCAACAATTGAATCCGCAAGAGATTGTGCACCAGTTGGGGTGGGGGGCAATGGTCTACGAGAATCCCACTCAGTGCCATCGCGATCCGCGGCATGAAATTGGAGATGCGAAAAGCATACCGAGCAATTGAAAAAATGCAAATCACCAAAGGTTGCTCCAATAGCCGCCCTTCTCACTTGTAAAGAGGGAGGTAAGGAGTTCGAATTCCCACCTTCTCAAGAAGGGTTGGTGATGGGGACGCGTTAGCGAGGGAACAACAAAAAAGGGAAGGTAGGAGACTCGAAATCTTTAATGCTAGCCACTGTGGAGAGGGGGAAAGAAAGAGACGGAGGACATGAAAGGATGCATGATGTAAAAGCAAAGAGGAACACTACGTGACTAAATGGTGTCGTTTCAATTTGACGCCTCACCAAATATTTATAATCATGTCCCTTTACGACCCTCCAGCCCTTGAATTCCCATGAGTTGGATTGGATCAACACAACATCCCACAAAACCTTGTCCTCCCATCCTTCGTGGCCCAAGCAAGGCCAGCCCACGGATATATGACCATTCATCTTTTCCTTACGTGTAGATCATGCAGTGATTCTCAATGCTTCATCCTCCGGCCGGGCCGGCTTTTTGACCGAGTCCCGTGCTGGGGTTCGTGCGGCGGGCTGATGGCATCGAGCTAGGTGTCATCGTGCTGAGGCCGCGAACACCATCGGGGAGATTTCGTTAGATCTGGGGAGCTTGATTGCTCCCGGTGCGGTTTTGTCCGACTCCATGCACGGTCACTTCGCTGCTTTTTCCGAATGCAGCGTCCGTTTCGATCACCCCGTAGCCGAAGGATAACTCGCCGGTCCTGGCCGGGCCCAATCCATTTTGATTGGAGTCGGACCCAATGTTTGACCCGAAGTCCGGCCCATGTACACCTCCAAAGTTGAGAGGGACGAGAGAATCCTAGTCCTACTAGGGAAGACCGACTGCGACCCGTGCTGGGGCTAACGATTTCGAAGTTTGTCTTAGATAAAGCACTGCTTTTGAAATGTCAAATGAAAAAGGAATCTAATTTAATATGCATTTGGTCCCTAAATTTTTAATTTTTCAATATGTCCTCTCAACTTTAGACTAATATGTAACGTGTGATCTCTAAATTTTAAATTTATTCAACGTAACTTCAGAACTTTTGATACATGTTCAATTTAGTGCTTAAATTATATGAAAATGCTCATGACGTCCTTCAATTGATTCAAGTTCAGAGACAATATAATACACTTTCATATAGTTCATAGACTAGATTGGACATAAATAAATTATTTATGGAATATATTATACAACGTAAAAGTTCGTGGACAATATTACACATTGAAAAAACGTGTAATTGAGTCACATTGAACAAATAAAAAGTTTAAAAATCGTATTGCACATTTAGCCATAGTTCAAAAGCAGTTTGTGTCTTTATCTCAATAAAAGAAAATTCTACTTGAAATACCATATATCCACCCCACCATGCACACTCAACACCATTTTTTTTTTTTGAAAAAAAGTGCATTATTACCAAGAATATCCCAACTAGATACAATCAATTTCAAGATAGGTGATTCCTACCCTAGAATCGAAAACCATCCTTTAGGGACCGAATCGGTTCTATCCAAAATCAAAAATTGAACCAACGGTCCGATCTGATTTTCGATTGGATTGGATCCCGATTACATATTAGTACTCACTGGTTCTATCCAAAATAAACAAGTTAGATACGATCCGGTCCGGTTTGGATGGATTATCACTTTTTCTGCTCGCTCCTAATCTCGACTAATGCCAAACTTGATATATGAAGTGATGTGACCGACTCTCTATACGAGGGAGCTGTATTCGACACGCGGCATTGGCTAATGGGATTTATCCTAAACTAAATATTAATACAATTATACAGAAGATATAAAATTGATGATACACGAAATTATCTAAATTCACCCCAGAATAGAGCTACTTCTTGCAAAAAGATTCCACTATCTTTTTTTTGTTTGTTACAATAATTTTACATACGAATACAATATATATAACTTAAAAATAATTGACCTAAAATCCTAATCTATCCAAAAGCTCTTTGATCCCATAACAAACGAGCTTATTTAAACACAAGCCAAAACCCGATGTTGTTTCGGGGGTGCTACCCTCGAGTCGTCACTCGCTCACCGGTGAGTAAGGCAGACGTCCACTCATCGAGGAGTGGAACCCCTGCCCGCTGATCGGGCAACGGAACCCCCATGTCGAGGGTGTTGCCCTCGAACACCTATATTTCATGCACAAGGGTTCTATATCGTTAGTTCATATTTTAATTTTCTTAAGCTCACATGAACATGCTCAGTGTGAAAAAAAGGGTACTCGAAATATTCACCAACTTTAATATTGACATGCTATAATATATCGATTTTATGAATTAATCTCAATATTACTATACTAATTTTTTCATCCTTTTTTTTCTTAACACAAAATATAGAGAGAGAAAATAGAGGATGCGCACTGCTGTCTGGGACGCAGCTTTTTCGTAGGGGGGTCATGTGCAGCCTGCAGATCCGTCCTTCCCCTTCACATGGCCTCCATTATTGTTATCATCGCCGCGCCCTCTTCTTCTTCTCCTTCTTCCCTCTCCGCCCCTTCGCATGTCTTAAATCGGCCACCAGTGCCCGCTCCCAGATCTCGCCACGTCGCCCTCGCCCTCGCGATCTTCTCCTCATGTGGGGTTCTGGTTGCGGGTCCATGGTTCTTTGAGTACTCGACAGCAGTAGCAGATCAGTTCATTGCGGAATGCATCGAGTCTCGACACTAATAAATGCCATCACCCCACCCAAAAAACCAGAAGGATCGACTAGCTGCCCCTGGGCTTGGGTTGTCCACACACGCGATCCGTCGGAAATACCTCCGACCCGAGTTTTCAGTGGATCCATTCATGGATGACAGCCGTTTGACACAGCGGACCCACGCGATCGACGGTTGTGATCCATTCGATATAATAATCACCCCGTCTTAACTGACTCCCACGTTACCCCTCCATTATTTGCTTCCATGATATTCCCAGAGCATGTTATCTTAAAACCTCTGGATCCCTGCATAATGCTCACATATAGCTTGTCTCGGAGTAATAAGAACAGGGAGATTGATGGGAGGGTCGGTGCAAGACGTGTGAAGAAGACAGCAAACACCCTCTTTGCCAAAATGTGCTTGCTTTGATCTATGGACTTAGAAATTTTTATTAGGGTCTGAACGAGTGGAGGATGAGGACACGCCAAAGGATTGAGCGGGCAATAAGTATTACAGAGGTGCAACCAACAAAGCTAACCACTGTAAATGTTTGCATTGTCTTTCCATCGAACACATGGCAGATCTCGGCCCAGTGCCGTAATGAAAGTGCGTGAATGTACCATGGATAGATCTGAGGGTGAGTGGCGAGAGACCGTACTCATTCGGTACAGCATTAAGGTCGAGAGTGAGAGAACTGGCGTGTGAATGGGGCACATGAGGCGGCAACATGATTTGTGGGAAACTTGGGATAGATCTCGATCATCTCGAGTCTAATGGGTAACGTGGGAATATACTCCCAAGATGGATTTTTTTTTATAATTTTTTGTGCACTTCTTTTTTAAATGGCATAGCAGATCGTACAAGTCGTTCCATTAAAAATCTAGCAGGGGAAACAGTTAAAAAAGTAAATTGGGGTCCTTGTTAGGCAGGGACAGAGTCCCAAGCCCAGTTGAGGTTGGCTCATCTATTTATAGCCCACCCTACCCTAGAGCTCTCGGAGCATACAAAACCACTCTCGCTTGTCTCGACCAAGGCCATTTCTCCGGCAAGCCTCTCTTTAATCTCTCTGCGCTTGTGCCTGCGTCTCTGTGGCAAAAGGGAGGCTTGTTTTACCTGTTCGAAATGGCCATGACTAAGCTTGCCTGTGTTCTGCTCCTGGCTCTGCTCGGAATGTCCATGGTAGCGACCCAGGTTAGTTTCTACACAGACCCACTTCTGCAAATCTGCCATAGCCCTTCGAACAACGTTTGATGAGCTTTGTCTTTGTTCTGTCTATCTATTTTAGGTTATGGCAAAGGAAGCTCAGTTCCACCTTGACAGTGTAAGTTGCCACACTATTTTTGCTCTGTAGATGGCCTCTGTTTGTGTCTCTCCTTTCCCTTTGGAAATTCTACAATGTACCTTATCGTGACAAGGGATTTTGAACTTGTTTTTGTTTTTTGCAGGCATACGGACCTGGAAGTCTTAAGAGCTATCGTAAGTTACTGCAAGGATAAATCACCTTTTGATATCTTTCCTTTTCTCGTAAAGATTCTTTCGAGTCTCTGAGGGTTGGATCTGAACTCTTGAACCAAGTATCAAGATTCACTCTTTTCAAGCCTATTTGATCTGCATCTCCGCTTGATCTCAAGCTCAAACCATGTAGATTTGTTTCTCACCCGATTTAGGAAGCTTGTGAAAAGGAATTTTCCTCTGGTCGCCTTGTGAAAAGAAACTTCATAGGCAGCAAAAGGTGAAAATTTTTGGCTTTCAGCCATCTTATCAAACGCATGGACTGCTAAAAGAAGAAGCCATTGAGGCATTTTATCAAATATGGAGGCCACATTGGTATTTAGCAACAACCCAATGACTTTTTATATCTAGATCCACCCATTTTATAACAAAGCAAGCACCTTTTAAGCATCACATCTCCTCTCTCTTTCTGGCTGGCTCAAAGAGATCGTAGGGGACTCTAACCAGAAGGCATTTGATGAAAAATTTGACAGAGTGCTCGGGCCAATGCTCGAGGCGATGCAAGCAGACGCAGTACAAGAAGCCATGCCTGTTCTTCTGCAACAAGTGCTGCGCCAAGTGCCTGTGCGTCCCACCGGGCTTCTACGGCAACAAGCAAGTGTGCCCTTGCTACAACAACTGGAAGACCAAGCGTGGCGGTCCCAAGTGCCCTTGAACCGCTCACGCTTAAAACCCAATTCATCCCCATGCCATTCACTACTAGTATTTACCATGTACTAATAGATTCGTCCAAAAAGGTCACGACTTTAATGACCACTCCGTTTGTTCTTCAAGACTAAGCAAGTGTTCTGCCTCCCTCAATCCATGGCTTTGGCTCCATTGGGGTTTTGAGCCCCTCCCCCCAAGTGAGAGCTGTCTATGATTAGTTATTGCTGTAATGTCGACCCATTTAATGTAGTGGTCAAAAGGGTCCTTCCTCTGATCTTTGTCGTCGATGATGGCCTTTCTGTTGCTTCTGATGTACTAGCAAAAGATAAATTTCTGGCAAAACTTCGACCGGCTGTGATGAGGGTTGGGCGGTTAATGCACATGCATCATTAATGTCTTCCGGGCTTTTGAGATGGAGATGGCTCTGTCATCAGCACTTTGGCATATGCAAAAAGAAGCGACTGCTTCCACAAAAAGCGACTAGCGCATGTGCAACAAAGGAGACTGCACTTGAGTGAGCGAGTCTGATCTAACAGATGGTGACACGAGCGCTTTGTGCAATTAGTCTCGTGGAATTGATGAGGCTGGTCCGGGGACACCACTTTACGCATCGAGTGACAGGATAAACTCGGTGTGAGGACTGAGGTTTTAATCGTGGAATGGGTAAAGTTTACGTCAAAGGACTTGCTTAGTGTTAAAAATAGGCTAGGATAAGACTTTTGAGATTAAGTCAAAACTCTCTCAGCCCTCTCTGTTAGTAAGTAATACATGGTGTGCTCGTGTTGGATCGTATAGTGCGCGTACCCGTACGTGCACGTGTATAACTTCCGATTTCCCATACATTCCAAGACTTGCCTGCTGGGCGTAAATAAAGGCGGGGCGTGGCGAGAGGACTCTATATGGGCTCCCGAACTAGAATATCCAGCACCTGAGAAGAGGCCCAGAATCGGCCCACTGGGCTTATCCACTTGCAGTTTGGCGTCATGTTTTGGGCTAGTAGAGGGAAGTATGGGCTGTCACCCTTGAGAAAGCAACCATGGAATAGGAGTCACAGAATTCAGGAAAAATTATAAATAAAAATCTGAAATGCCCTCATTTTTTCAATAATAGCTCGAAGTGAAGTTTATTTTAAGTAAATAAAGGTCTGCTATCATTTTCTTAAATAAAGGCATAAAATGAATCTTATTTTAAATAAAAATAAACTAGTGGTCACGTCAATCTTAAAAAAAAAGGGGCAAGACCTCATTGACTAGTTAAGGAATTTTCGTCATTTAATTTTTTTTCTTTTTTTCATTTTTCATTTTTTTTCATTTTCTATGGCAGCCCAGTCCCGTCACTAACTTACTCGCACGATCTGCTTTCATCTCTTAATACATTTATATCATATGGCGCAAGTGAAAGCCTATGACTAAACAGACAAGATGTCAAATAAGTGCATGCAGAGGGTAAGCACGCTTCACAAATACGGCCTCTTTAGATTCACTACGGCTTACATTAAGCAGTAATGGCACACAACATGATGGAAACTACTTCATCGTCGTCGTCATCATATATATATATATATATATATATATATATATATCGGCAGAGTATCTACTCTAGAATTTTTGGAAAGACTCTTCAAGTATCAAGTCTGGAGGTGTGCTTTAGAATAATATAATTTTTGAAGTTCTTTTCAAGAAGTTCTATTTATTTCAGGAATGGATTCCTTGTCACATTTTCCTAAAACATTTATCCCACTATTTTGGTTTATGGGTTTGTCGACCTTAGGGGTTTCTATTATCAAAGGGTTTTGTTTTCCTAATTTTAAGTCCCTTTTCTTTATTTCTAATGCTCTAACAAATTCTTTGCTAAAATTTTTTGGAAGTTCATAAATATATATATAGCACTCAGTACATCCTTTTACAAAATGAATCTACATGATATATTGAAGGATAATCAAATGGGTACATCTATTCCTAAATACTATCTAATAACTCCTTCGATATGTTTTGATATCATCACTATCACTTTGAGTAGCAGAAACCTGGAGATCTGGAAAAGAGGTTAAAAAAAAAGGTGACCCAAAGCTCATTAAAAAAAATATCTAATTAAATGACTAAGTTATCCATTCACTATTCATTCAAGCATACCTTACCAAGCTCTCTGTCAATAGAAAACTCAGGGAAGTCACAACACTCAACCAGACAACAGTATATCAAAGACAACCACACAAAGAAGGCACAAGAAAATCATGGGTCTATTCGACAAGCATACATGAAAAACACAATGATTCCTCAATTGCCTCCACCAAACCCCATGGCCAAACATCCACATAAATCTCAATTCTGATCCACATCCATCTAATGCCTTGTTGGATGATCCCACCTCAATTGCAATCTACCCAAAATCAAATGGCTACCTTAAACTAGTGGATCCCTCATATAAGCTCTAAACCCCACAAACCCTTTAACGAAACCATATGGCCGAACTCTATACATAGTCCCACTCTAATTCCTCACAATCATCGACAATTTAGATGTTTCATTCATAAATTCCACTTACCCAAGACCTGAAGATGCCAACTCAAGCAATAGAACCTCATGAATCCTTTCCCTACCATGTGGTCAAACTTTCCTGTTTATGTTCCCACTTCAATTCATCGCAAATGAATAACAATCAGGACGATCATCTCTCATGATCCGTTTACCTAGGACCTATGGATACTAGATCAAGCAATGCATCGTCCATGCATAACCATTTTCTCTTCCATGCAACCAATTCAAGCCATCATCATACCCATTTTTCATTCCGACAACCTATAATCAAATGAATGACAAATGAGCAGATTAGTGGTAGGGATAGATGGACACTTGCCTTGGGATCACATATAAAGAAATAAAGCTCGATTCGCCTGCCAAACGAGCTCAAACTAACCATTCTTCCTCGGTGGTGTTGTGCAAGAAGGGCTGACGAGAAAGAGAGCAATGAACAATGTTGAGGGCCAGTGTATAGCTAAGGGAACTCAAGGATTCACCGTTGATGAACCATGAAGTCGCCAATACCATTGAAAAGAGAAGGAGGGCTCAGGCAGACCCAACAAGAGAGCAAGCAAAGAAAGACAAGAAGAAGGGGGACTGTACAGTGCTTAGGGGGTCTAAAATGGGGGAGGAAGAAGATTGAGGGCTTAAGTAGAGGGGCTTAGGCGGTGGGTGGGGCTGATCAAAGCTTCACGCTCAAAACCATGAACCAACTTCACGCCAGCACTAATTCTGAAACTAATCACTCAAATAAATACCAATGGTCTATCCAAAAACATCGCACCTAATGCTACCATAACCTCTATATATCCACCACTCTAAAAATTATAATCTTTAGTAATCCAAATCCAACATATACTAATTAGCCTAAAAAATTCAGGCCGTCACATTTTCGTGCTGGCCGATCGAATGTGATAGCCAGCAATCGGCGAAGCTTGAAGAGGGCTAGGTGAGGCCGACCCTTGCCATATACTTGATTTTTCGTTAAATTCGTTCAATTTGACTAACAAATTGCTCATATGATTTTTTTCAATATTTTATCTCTCCTCTGTAGCGTCCTACATGGCGTTAATGTCAATGAAAGCAATAAAATGACATTGTTTTGATCAGATCCTAACTTTTACACATCTAATTAAATTAGGTTAATAAATTCAAAGAGACAAATTTAAAAAAGAAAAAGAAAAGGCTAAAACTTTAAAAAAAGAAAAAAAAACACATACACACACAAAAGAAAAAACCCAGGCAAGAGGGATGGGCCCTCCACCCCATTGCCAGTACAATATTAATAATGGCTGTGACGGTCTCCCGAATTTGGGCAAGGGTCATCAGCCATCGTCGATGGCCCACTGGCGATGGGGCAGTGGTCACAATCGGGAGGTAGCCCTCCCGCTTGTATTTTCTTCAACTTTTATTTTTTATTTTCTAATTTAATTTTAGTTAATTAGGCTAAAATTATCTTTGGACAAACATGCTCTTGATCAGCCTGAGTATATACCCAGCTGAGGAGATCAGGTCCTTATTTGCAACAGCCATAGCCACTTCAAATCCTCATTTGCAAAAATGATGACATTGTGGGCCCTTATTTAGTTCCCTTCCAAAAAAGAAAATAAAAGTTAAGAGCACTGGTTTCTTAATGGCGACTGTCGCGACCCATGCCGAGATTTTCCAGGGATCCCGAGGGAGTTAATGGATTGCTGGGCCCATTGGGTATCTGGGCTTAGCTCGGGCCCTCCCAGGCCCATAACAAATCGCGTCAGGAAATTCTAAAATCGATGTCGACCTTGGTGTGGTCGGGTGACATGTGCTCAGTGTGCATGCCATTGGAGTCGCCACCAATCATTTCTTGGAGGGTATGATTGGAAACCCTATCGAGCGATTGGGAGGAATCGTTCGATTCTGTGTAAACCAGAGATTTGGGTTCGGGGACTTAGTTACGTCGATATCGACGCCCTTTCGGTACCTAAGTTGAGTGATTCCCTAATCTAACGAATTCATGCAGGCGGGATTGGATAAGGTAGGCTCTAAAAATCTAAGGGGTTCATGCAGGTGGGATTATCTATCCTATCAATCACAACCAGAGAAATAAACGCATAATCAATAAATCAAATCAGGAAGTAAACACATCACATTAAGTTAATTACAAACAAATGAGAGTCCTATAAGCTTGGAAAATACATCAATGAGGTTTGAAGATGATTTGGGATGGTTTGAAATGATTTGGGTCAAATTGACCAGAAGGGCATAATGGTCATTTTAGGAGGTTCGGGAAGCCAAAGTCATGAAAATAGGTCAAACCAGTTGAATGTGGTTTTTTCTTGATTTTCGCGACTTTTGGGAATTTCTCTAATTTTTCTAAAATTTTCTATAATTTTTCTAGAATTTTTCCAAAGTTTCTAATAATTTTCTAAGGGGTTTTCCTATATTTTTAGAATATTTTCTATATTTTTTGGATTTTTATTTTTATTTTTAACACTTTTCCTAATTTTTCAGGATTTTCTAAGACTTTCTAGGGATTTTCCTATTTTTTAGAATATTTTCCATATTTTTTGAATTTTTATTTTGATTTTCTAATATTTTTCCTAATTTTTCCAAGCATTTTCTACATTTTTTAACAAATTTACCAATTTTTCTGAATTTTCTATGATTTTTTATTTTTATTTATTATTTTATTTCCTTATAATTCCGAATTTTCTAATTTATATGATTTTCAGAATTTTTTATTATTTTTTATTGTATTTTTTGTATTTTTATTCGATTGTTTATTTATTCTTTTATTTTATTGTTATTATTTTTTATTTTCTAATAATATATGTATATTTTTTATTTTTTATTTTTTTGGACCGGGTCGGGTCAACCCGGCCCGTCCGAGAACCCGGTCCGAAAGTCCAAAACCAAACTTAAACGGCGCCGTATCGATTTTTGCTAATTTCCTATTTTAATTTTTTTTATTTATTTATTACTTGATTTTTTATTTCTTTTTTAATTATGTTATACGGACCGGGTCAAATAGACCCGACCCACTACCAGACCTGGCCCGAAGGCCCATTACCCTAACTCGACGCTAAACGACGTAGTTTTAGGTTTTGTTATTATTTTTTTGAATTTTCGAGATTTTTATAGATTTTATTGCATCTTTCTCCAATTTCAATCTAACGGTTCGAGGTTTGCCACGTGGCACCATCCCGATCGCTCTTTCCTTATACTAAACCTACGGTCCTGATTGACTCGATGACCTGATCACCACCGTCCATTCTAAACTATCATTTGAAGAAGACCTAATCGGCTGATCCTTCGTGGCGATGACGTGTAACGCCACGTCCGCGCCACGTGGGATCTGACCGAGTCAACCAAAGCTGACTGGACTTCATCTTCAACCTCTAGCCAAGACTGGGCGGACGGCTGAAAGTTTCCGGCGACGATCTAACGGTGGATCCTACTCCGATCAAACTCATTCCAGTGTCATTCGATTCCCGTCCCATCCCAGATTAACATACCTAAGAATTAGCTCGATCCATCGGTTTTAAAAAAAGTAATCGAAGCATTTGCAGCAAGCAACCATAACAATTCAATCGCGTAATCCGAAGCATAACCATGCAATTAACTCACAGGCGACCATCGCAAGGGGTTCGAGAGACTTACCTGAGGCTCCGATTAGGCTCTAGATCGCCAGATTGGCCTAATTAAGTCGGGACGTCATGAGCTAGGGTTCGGGATTTCGACTCGGGTTTTCGTGTGGAATCGATGCAAAACGAAGACGCGATTATGGTCAGAAGAGCGTGAGGAGCAAAAGGCACACAAAAATAGCGAGAATGATGGTCAAATTGAAGATTTACCATTAGAGCACAGAACTCGAGCTCGAGCTTGTGACTTACCGTTTTAAGCAGAGACAAACGCCGAAATCAGCGTGGGCCGAACCTCCTGAACTCCAGCAACCTCCTCGAACTGGTTTCGAAGCTTGATCCACTCTCGATTGCTCAAATTCTTCAGTTGCAGCCAAACTCTTTCTCTGCCAAAAGTCCCCCTCTCATTCCCGCTTCCCGTAGCCTTTTAAGCTCGATTTGAGCTGCATAACCTCCTCCGAGATCGTCTCCTCCCAGATTCCATCCGAAAATTCAACCAAATTTCCCTAAAATCTCTCAGGATCACGTCCAATCCTCTCGGTTGGGATTTCTTGAATTTTGAATTCCACTCGCGTGAAGGAGAAGAAGAACTGGGTCCGTTGACTCCAAGTCGACTGACCGGGTCGTCGGGTCGGATCCGACCCGACCCGACTGACCCGGTTGATGAAAATTTCTCAAATTGGCCCTCCAAAAATCCAAATTAGGCGAATTAAACCCCAAAATTGAGTTCTATGGCATCAAATGCATTAGGAAAATGACATTTCATGTCAATTAACCCAAAGATTAATGTAAAAACCCAATTTCTAAATTTGACCCGAGAACCCATTTTGCAAAATCCAAAGTCTTAGGGCCCTTTTCTGCAAAAATTGTCACCACCATTGGATTCAGAAGGTCAAGAACTAGGGGGTGACGTCGCCCCATTTTCAATTCAGCCCCTAGAAAATGTTTAATTTCAGTTTTAGTGATTTTAGGGACTAAATTGAAAAAATCAGAAATTGTATTTTGGCCCTTTTAGCGAAATTGGGTGATTTTGAGGGCTTTTGGACTCGATTTTAATTTTAGAAAATAGAGGAGGGTGACACGACTCTAAAAATGGAAAATTGGAAAATTAAAAAGCTAAAATGGAATTTCTATAATTATTTGAATATTCAGAAAATTGAAAATGACAAATAAACCCTAGGTTCCAGACTTTATTTTTCAAACTTTATTCATCCAAAATGTATAAAAAATTAAATAAAAAAATATTGACTATTTTTTGGTAATTTTCTGACTTGAAATGCTATTTTTTTATTAATTTTTTATTGTTTTCCTAATTTCCTAAAATATTAAAAAATGCGAAAAATAAGGAAAATTATTTTTTGCTCAAAATTGGTTCCTTAGGCCAAACTAAGGTCCCCAAAGTTGATTTTGCAATTTTCTCACTTTTTATGGATTTTTAATGAATTTTTGAAAATAAAATGCAGAAAAATACAAAAAATAAGGAAAATTACTTTTTGCTCAAAATTGGTTCCCTAGGCTATGCTGAGGTTCCCAAAGTTGATTTTGTGATTTTTTTCGCTTTTTATGGATTTGTTTTATGAATTTTTGAAAATTAAAATTAGCCAAAAATCGAGTGTCAACAGCTGCCCCTCTTTGAGAGATCTCTCTCAAAGACAAGGTGACACTTGAAGTTTAACCGACTCTAGTGGGAAAAGTGAAAAGTCGTGACATCCAACTCTAGTTTCCTCCTTGAAAGCTTAAGTCTAAATTTCCATGCTGCTCACTTTGATGTGGGGAGAGGGAGAGAAGAAAGAGTCAGGTGAGTTACCTGGAACTTACCTGCTTGCCTCGTGTCGCCATTGACTGCTCTAGAATGAAGACCTAAGGATTCGTTATAAGAATACCTTAGGGTGATTGAACTCGGACCCGTATGGTAGGTCAACCCATGATAGATTCCTAATGAAAGGATTCTACTGATTATAACTTGATTTGACTTTTGACCCGTATGGTAGGTCATCCCGTGGTAGATTCCTAGTGAAAGGATTCTACTGATTAAAATTCGATTCAGATTTGGCCCGTATGGTAGGTCACCCCATGGTAGATTCCTAGTGAAAGAAACCTACTGATTTAAAATTCGATTCAGATTTGACCCGTATGGTAGGTCGACCCGTGGCAGATTCCTAATGAAAGGATTCTACTGATTAAAAACTTGATTCATATTTGACCCGTATGGTAGATCGCCCCATTGAGATGCCTATATCAAGGACTTGGTGCCTATATCAAGGACTTGGGGTGCCATTCTAGGATCTGGGAAGACCAGGAATCCTGCAGAAGCTCAAACCCGATTTATTTAACCATTGAGGGTGCCATTCTGGGATCTGGGGAGATGAGAAAACTTGCAGAAGCTCAAACCCATATTATCTTGGTGAATGAAGAGTTTGGAAAGAATTATTATACATCAGACATATGCAAATTTCAACATGTGCCATGCTCCCGTGAGTCATATGGACTCGTTTCAGTAAATGCAGGGTGCATAAAGTGGTTAATCAAGACAATCTTGCAACCTACATGTGTAATCGAAAATCCTCTAATGGGATAATTTTGAATCAATAAATCTGAAGTCACCAGATAAGTTCGATCAGTCATATCAACTGGAATACCTTTATCAGGGAGGACTTCTCACGATATTCATTTCTGAGAGATTTTGCTTTCTCACTGGGGAAGATTTCTAGAAGCACTCCAAACTAACGCTTGAAACCTATGCCAAGAATTTCGGGACCATTTGCAGTGTATACGACCTGATTGATCAGAGAAGGTCTTCTAAGGGACCGTAATGCAGGCTTGGTCAAGGGCTTTTGCAATGGGTAGGCATCTTGAGGTTTTCAGAAAAGAATCAACATTCTAAAAGCGATTTCTTCGGGTTTACAAGTCAAGAACCTCGAAGATCAGATAAAACTGGACTGCACTTACTCCCTTAGGCAGTAGTCTCTCGTGTGAAATCCCGTGTTGATCTGAAACGTCTCAATCAGGAGAGGCTTTCGGGATATGTTGTAACATTGGTTCAGGGTAGGCTTGAAAAGGCCATTTTCAGAGTGAGGGGTACGATATGCTGATGATCACCTTTGCATCATTACCCACTGTTGCTGCTGGAGGTCGAATTTACATCTTGAGCTCCCAAAGGTTCTCTAGATACTCATATTCAACTAGGCTCCACATTTTATATTATTTTTTATTATTTGTCTGACAACTGATTTCTTTTTTTTTTGACACATTATTTATATTTCGAGTGCCATGGCTTTTGTTCCTATGAAGGGCTTGGGCCTTGCTTTTACCAGGCACTTTGCTTTTATCAGTCCTATTGCCTTTTGACATTCTCAACTTATTTTTTGACTGATTCTCAAGTATTATTGCTTTTCTTCAATAATGGACTTTGGCTTTGCCTTTATCAGGTGTCTTGCTCTTCATTGGCAAGTCATATGCATTGCCCCAGGGTAGGGAGGTGATCACCAACTGGGTTTTGAAAAGAAGATTTGCAGACTCAAATTGGCTCATCAAAGGGTAAAGCGTGTAGGATAGAGAAATGAATTGCTCTCCTTCATTTTGATGTTTCAGATCTCCACAGGATACCACTTGAAGGTACTACAAAAAGGTTGATGCAAGTTAGCATAATAAAGTCTTATCTTGATCCTTTCTCCTAGGAATTAACCAATGAACCTCCAAATTGCCCCGGTGTGGGGTGGTTCTTGATAGGGTCGTTTTTTGAATACTCTACTCACAGGCTCAAATGGGCTTGCAAGGGATTATCATGTGTTTAGGATAAAGAAATGAACGTGCCTTCCGTCATTTCAATCCGTGTAATCACTGCAAATGGTCCCTACGTTCACAGACAAAGGTTTTTATCTTGCCTTTCCTTCACTCATTCTCTCAAGTGTGTAGGGACGTGTTTGGGCGTGGCTAGCCCTTTAGATTTCGGTCTACTCCAGCATGATAGACTTGATCGTTCTCATTTGGAGATTTCATTTCTATTTCATCAACATTAGCCCTCACAAGGGATTCGTGGTGCGTGTGAGCGTCAGACTCTCCTGGATAACTTCGGAGATTTTCAAATGAGAATGCGAATGAAGTTACTTCGCGAATTTCGCCGATGGTGTGATCTATTGTTCATGGCGTAGTAAAACGAAAAGTCTTAGAGTAAGGGATGCTTACCTGCTCGCGGTGGCTGGAGATTCCTGAGAAAAGTAAAACGTTTCGGGAGTTAGCATCCATTTTCGCGTTAAAAATTGGAACGATACGACTTTTACCCTTGATTGCGAACCCGGAACACCGATAGGCAACCTGTCTCGCGGATCTCTCTTCTTCATGATCCTCTGGTCCAGGCGAGGTCTTTTGAGTTTTTTTTTTTTTCTGAGGACTTCTCTTGGACCTGCAACAAAGAAATAGTAATGCAAATGTATGCGTGTATGCATGAAATGCATGTAATGGGTCTCGGTGTGGCTCAGACACGAGCGGGGTACGAGAACCGATCAAATCCTCGTCTTATTCAAGGGTAGTATTTCTTGACAGCATCTGCATTTACAGGATTTGTCAATTCTTCCCCGACCATGTTCAAAAGAATCAAACCGCCGCCCGGTAAGACCTTCTGCACCACGTACGGACGTTCGTAGTTCGGTGTGAACTTGCCCCCGGGATGAAGAACATTAGGGAGCACCTTCTTCACGACTAAATCCCCGACCATAAAACTTCTGGGCTTTACCTTGCGATCGAATGACTTGGCTACCCGCTTTTGGTACGCCTGTCCATGACATATAGCCTTCAGCCGTTTTTCATCAATCAGGTTCAACTGCTTATGCCTCTGCTGGATCCATTCGGCCTCCGAAAGTTCGGCCTGGGCTAATATTCGCAAGGAAGGGATCTCCATTTCCACAGGAAGGACAGCTTCTATGACGTATACCAAAGAGTAAGGAGTTGCCCCAGTCGAAGTTCGGATTGAAGTTCGGTATGCCATTAGTGCGTACGGTAGCCTTTCGTGCCAATCTCGAAAGTTCTCGGCAGTCTTGGCCAGGATCTTCTTTATATTCTTATTTGCCGCTTCCACAGCTCCATTCATTTGTGGACGGTAAGGGGAAAAGTTAAGGTGTCTGATCTTAAACCGGTTTAAAAGATCATCAACCACCTTGTTATTCAGGTTGGACCTATTGTCTGTGATAATAGCCTGAGGCGTCCCATACCTCGCGATGATATCCCTTTTAATGAACTTCGCGACGCTCTTAGCTGTGACATTGGCATACGAATTGGCTTCGATCCATTTGGTGAAATAATCTATCGCCACCAAGATGAAGCGGTGCCCATTTGAAGCGTGAGGGTTGATTGGCCCGATCACGTCGATTCCCCACATAGAGAATGGCCAGGCCTCAGACATCTGATGAAGCTCATTTGGGGGAGCATTGATCCGATCTCCATACACCTGGCACTGATAGCAGGATCTCACGTGCTGGTTACAATCTGACTCCATGGTCATCCAATAATAACCGAGCCTCATGATCTTCTTAGCGAGGAGGTGGCCGTTCATATGTGGTCCGCATTCCCCTTCGTGAATCTCCTTCATAAGCAGGTTTGCTTCCTTAGCATCTACACACCTCAACAGGATTGAATCAAATGACTTCTTATACAGTGCCTGTCCGCTGAGGAAGAATTTGGTAGCCATCTTGGTTATGTATTTTCTATCTCCCGCCTGGCTCCCTGGAGGATACTCTCCCTTCAGCAAATAATTCTTGATATCATGATACCAGGGTTGGTCGTCAAATCCTTCCTCGATCACCATGCAGTAAGCCGGTTGCTTGATAATGCCTACCCTCAATGGCTCAATATCTAAGCCTTCCGTGACCTGCAGCATGGACGATAGGGTGGCCAAGGCATCTGCGAAGTGGTTCGGAGTTCTGGGCAGGTATTCGAAGTCGATCTCTTCGAATTCTTCAATCATCTCCTCTAGGAACCTGTGATAGGGGATGAGCTTCGAGTCTTTGGTCTTCCATTCACCCTAGGTTTGCAAAATGATCAGCATGGAGTCTCCGTACACTTGCAATTTCTTTACTTTCATAGTGAAGGCCAGTTGCAACCCGAGAATACATGCCTCGTACTCGGCAATATTGTTGGTGCATGGGAATGTCAACTTTGCAGCGACCGGATAATATTGTCCTTCAGGAGATATAACGATTGCCCCGGTTCCAGACCCCGCGAGATTTACTGCGCCATCGAAATACATCGTCCATTCACCTTCAGACAGATTGGAAATGCGATCTTCCGCCTTTTCATCACTTGGGACACTAGATCCTTGGGCATCTTCAGCCAACATATTCGCTATAGCTCGCCCCTTTACAGACTTCTGAGTTGAACTTCTAACATCGAATTCTGACAGAAGAACCTGCCACTTGGCCAACTTCCCGATTAGGGCTGGCTTTTCCAGGAGATACTTTATTGGGTCGTTCTCCGTCACCAGCTGTATGCGGTGATGAAGAGTGTATTGCCTCAACCTGTGTAGTACCCAGACTAACGCGACACAGGCCTTTTCGACTGCGGGGTAATTCATTTCCGATGCAGTGAATTTCTTGCTCAGATAATAGATGGCCCGCTCCTTGCCATCTTCCGGACTCGTTTGAGCAAGCAAAGCTCCTAAGGATTCCTGATGAACGGTGAGGTACAGGGTTAGCGGAGACCCTGGTACGGGAGGCACCAAAACCGGTGGTGAGATAAGGTAGCTTTTGATCTTCTCCAGTGCTTGATGGCATTCGGAATCCCATTTCACCTTGGCTCCCTTTTTCAGCAACTTGAAGAACGGCTTCGCGACATCGGAGAGCTGACAAATGAACCTAGCGATATAATTTAGTCTCCCCAGCAAACTTCTTACTTCCTTAACTGTAGTGGGAGTACTGAGGTCTAGTATCGCTTTGACTTTGGAATGATCGATTTCGACTCCCCGATTACTCACCACAAACCCAAGAAGTTTTCCTGACCGTGCCCCGAATATGCATTTAGCAGGGTTTAATTTCAACCTATACTTCCGAAGTCGTTCGAATAACTTTCTCAATATCTGAACGTGATCTTCTCCAGGTTTAGACTTCGCGATCATGTCATCGACATATACTTCTACCTCCTTATGCATCATGTCGTGGAATAGAGCCACCATAGCCCTTTGGTACGTTGCCCCTGCATTCTTCAAGCCGAAAGGCATAACCTTATAGCAAAAGGTGCCCCATGGTGTTATAAACGAGGTCTTTGCTTTGTCCTCCTCCTTCAGAAGGATTTGGTTGTATCCAGAGAACCCATCCATGAACGAGAACATGTCGAATCCCGCCGTGCTGTCGACCAAGACATCTATATATGGAAGCGGAAAGTCATCTTTCGGGCTTGCCTTATTCAGGTCGCGATAGTCCACGCAGACTCTGACCCTTCCGTCTTTCTTCATCATCGGGACGATATTAGCAACCCATTCGGGATAAGCGATCACTTCGATGAATCCCACTTTTAGCAGCTTCATTACCTCTTCTTCAATCTTCTTAGACAACTCCGGTTTCGTCCGTCGAAGCTTCTGTTTCTTGGCAGGAACGCTCGGGTCTGTCGGGAGCGAGTGTTCGACAATATTCGGGTCCAAACCTGGCATATCTGCATAGAACCAGGCAAATACATCTTGGTATTCTTTTAGAAGTTCGATAAATCGAGCCGCCTCAGACGAAGATAATCTTCCTCCTATCTTGACTTCTTTCACATTTTCAGAATCTCCGAGCTTGACTATAATAGCGTCCTCTGCGGTCAGTGGTTTGTGTTTCTCATATCTGCCCCAGTCTCTTCTGATATCATTGGCATCATCCTCGCACCCTTCCTCGATCTCGTAAGAGGAGTCATTACTGTAGTCTGAGCCACGTATTAACCTGTTATGCATGTGAGGGATGGCATGCCTGGAATGTCATAAGCACGGTCAATATGTTGGTGATACTAATGAAGATACATGAATTTTTTCAAAAACATTTTGAAAAGGGTTTTTTTTAAGCAAAAGAGAGGAGGGGGATTAGTCCTCATTTCATTGGACGTCCTCGCTCTCTTAAAAATTTTTTGAGGGAACAAAGGATCATGTGGGAAATCAGCCCTCAAACTTCAAAAATCTGAAGCCGAGTATCATCATTGGGCCGATTTGTCATCCCACATGTCCCCAACAAAATTCATGGGGTTTTTATTAGAAAATGGACCGCATTACAGCATGCACCACTTGAACCAACGGTCCGAGATCCAAGGGCATTCTTTTTCCTTTTTTTTCTTTTTTTTATTTGATTTTTTTAGATTGAAAGGGAAATGCATTGCCTAGGGATGAAAATAACATGCGGGAATTAAAATGCATAAGGGAAAAGGGGCCTCTTTACTCAGGTTGGTCGGATTCCTTCTCAAGTCCTTCGATGACGACATTAACCGTGTCTTCTAAGAACGAGTTGGACAAATCTGGTTCTGCTGCGTTCTGAATCATTTCGTCTGCCAGCATCTTGGGGCACCCCGAGAAATACTGGTCCAGAGGGTTGTTGATCATGCTAGCTCTCCCTTTCCATGCCTTGGAGCCGATGGATGGTCCAACTCTGCTTCCCAGGCTTCCACGGCCTCCATATTGGCCCTTGCCTCGGCCTCTAGAAGTAAAGCCCCCACTAGACTTACCGGTATATCCCAAACCTGTCCGTCGCTCGTTAACGTCTAACTGCAATGGCGACCGGATTCCCTGGCCATTCTTTCCTAACCCGCGTCCGGGAATAAACCCGTGCGCTAGTAATATTTTCCCAGGAGCCAAAGTGTACTGGGAAGGTTCAGGAATTCTCCTTTTAGTCCCGGCAGGCGCGTGCGTAACGGCCACCAACTCGAGAGAATGGTAGCTAGCCTCCTCCTTCTGCTCTGGCTCTATGTACGGGACTGCACTCCTCTGATACGCCGCCAGGTCTGTCTCCCCATGTACAGTTATCACTTTCCTGTTTACCACGAATCTGACCTTCTGGTGTAGACTCGATGGTATTGCGCCAGCTGTATGAATCCACGGCCTGCCTAGTAAAAGTCCGAAGGCGCTCGGGAGATCCATGACTTGGAACCCGATGGAGAACTCTACAGGTCCGATGAAGACGTCCAGGTTGATCTCGCCAACTACGGTCTTCCTCATCCCATCAAACGCCCTGATGGTGGCCTTGGAGGTGCGGATGAGTTCCTCGTTTATGCCCAAGTTTCTGAGCGTAGCTAATGGGCATATGTTGAATGCCGAGCCGTTGTCGATCAGTACGTGGGAGATGTGCTTGCCATGACTCCTGGCTGATATATACAGCGCCTTGTTATGTGCCCACCCGTCTACAGGGACATCTTCATCCGAGAAGAATATCTGATCCTTCAGCAAAATGGATCCGACAAATTCCTCCAGCTGCACCTCATTTATCGTCTCCGGTACGTGCACTTCGTTCAGCACCTTCATCAGTGCACTCTTATGTTTTTCTGAGTTGACAAATAGATCGAGCAGCGATATCTGGGCTGGCATCTTTCTTAGCTGTTCGATTACTTCGAATTTGCTGGTCCTAACGATGGACAAAACCCTCTCTGCACCCTCCTTTGACACCTCTCTCTTTTCGGGCTCCCCTTCTCTCAGAGCGTAACACCTACCGGACCTCATGACTGTATCGATCTCTCCTGTCCCATAGTCCCAAGGGACAGACTTGGGATCATACTCTGCCAGCGGCGGGACCTTTATCACAATTTTCTCGGTTTTAGCGTCTCCCAGCGTCTTCTCATCTTCCAGCCCCAGACTGGATAGGGAAATCACTACGCGCTCCGCAGAATCACTCTTAACGTCATCCCACTTGTCTACTTCGTCTAGCTTGATGACAAATGGGGCTTTCGTTCCTATCATCGCAATCAACTGGTCCTCATCGATGTGGTCCTCATCGTAATCTCGGCACCATGGCCCTGTTGTCGTCTTCATCGGTTTCAGCAGAAAGTCGTTTTGCCTTTGGCGATCATTAGTCCGCACCGATCCGGTAGAAGAGCCAGCCGGGTCAGAGTCCCTTTTGCTTCCAAGTTCGCTCCTTTGAAGAATTTGCTCGTGCTTCAATCCGGTACTTATCACGTGGTCAAAAGACTGGAATCCGTATGCGCAGATACACTCGAGGTATTTCTGGGGGAGAACCTGCATAAAGATTTCCAGTATTTCTTTCTCATCCAGTGGGGGTAAAACCTGCCTTGCCTGCAACTCCCATCTACGTGCAAATGCCTTGAACCCTTCGCCCTCCTCCATGGTAACGCGGGTCAGATTGTCCTTGCCGACTATAGACTTTACATTGGCCTCAAATCGCTGTATGAACTGCCTTTCGAGATCCTCCTAGTCAGCAATCCAGTCGAGGTCGATCGAGTGATACTAATACAGGGCCGGGCCGATTAGGCTGCGCTCGAAGTTACTGATGAGGATTTGATCATTCTCATGATGACCGGTCATATTGCTGAGGTAGCAGGAGATGTGGTTCAAGGGGCAGCCTTCCCCTCCGAATTTGTGCGGGAACGTTATCGACTGGTCAGGTCGATATTGCCTTCCTCCCTGGGTAACAATTGCCTTCAACTCACGCACCATGTTGGCCAGGTCTTTACACTGGTCCTCCAATCCGGCTATCTTTCTGTTTTGCCACTCGATGGTTTTCCTCAGCTCCAGCATCTGATACTTCTCCTCCGCGGGCGGCGCCCGTGTGTTCTCTGCCATTTTTGACAGTTCGGCCATTAGACTGTCCATGCATTTCTCTAAACCGACGAGTCGTTCTTGAGTTCCCAAATCACACTGTTCCTTTGCCTGGGTCGGGATTGTTTTATCCACTTCAGCTACTGCTTCCTCTTCGTTAACAGGGTCATCCATGCCGTCCCACCCATCAGGGACGATCTCCTCCGTCCTGACGAAAAAGCTTGGCGGGACGGAATAAAGCACCCGGTAGTTGTAGCCTCCGCTATCCTGTCCCAAGGTATCCACTATATCTCCCCTTTCCAAGGCCTCTCGTAGGAACTTCTTGTCGGCCTCATGCGCCATTTTACGACGGACGTCCTCATCATCTGGTTCCTCGTCAAACTCTTCAACGGCTCGTTCTTCATTCGGTCCGTGTTCACGTGGGGCCTCTCCTAACCTTCCGTTATCTGCATCACTATCGTCCCAAATAGCGTTCACCCTCCCGTGGTCTGGCAGAGGGTTCTGCTGCACATTCGGCTCTGTCTTATCAAATTCCAGCATCCCCCCGTTTATCAGCGCCTGCACTTTATACTTGAGCACCAGACAGTTGTCCACATTATGCCCCTTTTCTCCCATTTGGTATGCGCATGACTGGGTCTCGTCGAACCCTGGGAATCTCGGCGGGTTCGGTCTTGGAGGCTCTTTAGCTACTAAGTGCCCGTCTAACAGCATGGGCAGTAGCCTTGACAGAGGGCGAGGGAGCGGTGTGAAGGATGGTGGAGCTTTCTTCCTGGCCTCGAACTTCTTTGGGGCCAATCCTGACGTCCCACCCTGAGTGGGGGTGGATTCTGGGAACTTCTTCGGCTTCGGGGGGTTTGGTACAAATGCAACGTCTCCCACGTTTTCTCGCTCTCTCCTGGTTGGATAAGATTGTCTGATCAGTGGTTCTGAGACGCGCTTCTCTCTAAGCGCCCACTCATGACGTTCTGCCACCTTAACAAAGTGGGTGAAGGTCTGACAGCCCGACGTGTTCAGTTTCTCAAAATAATCGAGTGGCAGCGTCTTCAAAAACAGGTCCACTAACTCCTCCTCCGGGATAGGTGGTTTCACCTGAGTGGCTATAGCCCGCCACCTCTAGGCAAAGGTGCGTATCGTCTCGTTTCTTCCTTTCGCGGTCCTTAACAGGTCTTCCCTGATCGGTGCCGTGGCCGTGTTGAACTTATACTGGTGCAGAAAATCTTCCGCCAAATCCTCCCAGCTATCGTATTCCTCCATGTCCAGTTCAATAAACCAGGCCAGCGCGGCGCCTGACAAGCTCTCCTGGAAGGTGTTCATCAGTAATGGGACGTAGTCCGAATAGTGCGCCATTTTGCGCAGGTAATATCTCAGGTGAGCCCGGGGACAGCCTGTCCCATCATACTTCCTTACAAACTCTGGCTCCTTGTATCCAGCGGGGACTTCGATCTTGGTGAACGGAGAGATCTTGTCGAACCTGGCCAGTTCGTAACCCTGGCTGCTCAGGCATTCTTCGATTTTCGCGAGCCTTCTCGCGCCTTCTTCAGTTTTAGCCGGTGGCCTTTCCTTCTTCTCTTTTTCCAAGTCGATCACGAACGGAGGGGATTTATGGGGCACGTCCCTCTCAGATTCAATGCTAGTGGTCTGGTTGGTGTCGGAATCGTTCGAAGTGGTGGGGTTAATTTCGGGTGCAGCTGGGGTCTTTCCTTGCGTAGTCATCATTGACTTCATTTCTGTCATCATGGCGGCCATCAAGTTAATCTGATCCTCGAGGCCAGTCACTCTGGAAGTCAGTTCTTCAGCCATCTTTCGCGTCTTACTGTGAGTCTTCGTGACTACAGAATTTTACCTGTTTAAAAAGTAGCGAGTCAGGGATGCGCGAGTTGAATAAAAGTGCAGGAACTTAAAACCTTCTCGATACTAGGTTCATACATGGTTAATGGGGGGAAAGACTCGATCATGAGCCTTAGCCTCATGAAATCGGTCTTCCTACTCATTAAACGTGTATGAGCATATTATCAAGAAGGTGGATAACCCATGGTAATTACTTAGTTTAAGAAAACGATGATGAATGATCATATATGAAAATGTCATGATCCTATTACAATCAGAAGCAAAATCGAACAGGGAAATCGTCTATTCTATCCGACGGCGCTTGGAGGCTAAGGTATCCCCGCTGTCTTCAGATTCATCTAGGTCCCATTCCTGCGGGTCTCCATCTTCTTCGGCCGGCGGTGGTCCCATGTGCTCTGGTACATATGGCTCCACTCCAGGCAGGTGCGGGACGATGTAGTCCGGTACGTATGGCTCTACAAGGGATTGTCGATATTCCTTGAACAACTTGATGTAGTCCTTGGATGCTCGATGGACGTTCATCTCGTCATCTAGGTAGTCTGGCCATTCCACGCTCTGCAGTGGGGAATTCTTCAAGGTGTGGATGATGAGGTCGATCTTGGCCTGGTACGCTGCCTTTGCTTCCTTGGTAAGCTCACCTCGTGGCAAGTCGAAGGCGAAGACTCCTGGTTGTACTGCTGGCGGGACTTCTTGTAGCATGCCAAATTGCCTTACCACCCTAATAGGATAGTAGGCGGTTCCACCCGTGCAGCCTAGTAAAGGGATAGGGTCTCCATCTACTCCTGTGATGCGAGCTTCCAGGATCTTAGGCCAGGTCAAGCGCCAGCGAAGTTGTTTCGGCTCTAGGTCTTCTAGTTTTTTTCTCCAATCCTCGAAGGATAGTTGCTTGACGGTGGACTGACATTTCAGGAAGGAACTGAGTGGGTGGATATGTCGGCTGATCTCGTAACACTCGACACGAAGGTTAAGGGTTTTAACGTGCGAGGTGAACCACACGTAGAGAAGACTATTGGACGCTTGGAATGTACCTCTCTGGGTTGGCTGAAAACGGTTTAGGGAAAGGAAGGTTTCGGCTAGAATCATGTAGGAGTAATTCCAGCGGTAGCAGGCTTGTTTAACAATGTGGACCATGGAAGGATGGAAAGTGGTTTGGGAGGTGGGGAATAAGACAAAGGCGAAAAAGGCAAGGATGAAAACTTTAGCCGGTTTAAGACCAGCTTCGACTGAGAGGGAGGAATAGTTGTTGTATAGGAATGAGAGGGTGAACCTACCAGAGTTGGATTTGAGGACCTTCTCAATTTCTGAGGTTTTGAGACGGAGGAATTTAGACAGGGCTAAGGTAGAGTCTTTTCCCAATACAGGCCGCACAATGTGATCGTCAAACTCCAGTCCGATGATCGCTGTGTACTCTTCCAGGGTAGGTGTGATCTCTATTCCTCGAATATTGAAGGTCATGGTCTCTGGATCCCAAAATCTTGCCAAGGCTTGAATGAGGGTGGGCTAGTAATTGACCTTGAGGAGATCCACCAAGCGTCCCAGGCGTTCTTCAATATAGGCTTGGTTATCCCGGTTGAGAAGGTTCCACCACGCTGTAAGCTCCTTACGCGGGACCGGGATGATCTTAATGTCCGATTTCCCCATCTATCATGAATATGCAAGAATGTACTAAAATTAATTACCATGGGTTATAACGAAGATGCAATGTAAATACACTAGCCCAATTTTATATTTTCTCCTGGTGAAATAAGGATTAAAGTATTCCTACTTGACCAAAAGAAGTTAGTCAGAGGGTTTTAATCCAGATTTTCTGAAGAAATTATGCAATTGGCTAGGATCCCTTGGTGATTGGAATGAAAGTCGTTGCCTATCTAAAGATTTCGAAAAGGAAATAGGAAAGTATGCGAATACATCTCAAAAGATCCCTAATACATCAAGTCTAAATGGGACGAGGAGGATGCGGAAATACAACATCGAAAAGTATGTAGAAGAATATCCTTCTATCCTAAAGTGGCTTTCAGACCAATCATCAAGGTGACGACTCACTCATGAAATGATATATGAGATATACGGTGTACAGAAATGAAAATAAGAAAGCCTTACCAACCACCCTTTCATGTTTTGGTTTTAGGTATACCAACCGACCAAATCACATGCGCATGAGACAAGTGAGGAATTGACTCTAGAAAAGAAAACAAAAGGAGGGACAGGGTATGGACCTAAAAGGCTCCCGCTGTCTGATTCGACGACTTTGCCCACAAGCGCAATCGAACGTCAAGTGGGAAGAATCATTGATCCAGACAGCGAGCGGGATCGAATATGGTCAACCCAAGCGCAACCAAACGCTAGAACTTTGCATACCGATCCCTATCTATGGTGACCTAAGGGGAGTGTTTCGCAGCTTGGGTTTAGGCGCTTGTGTGTGCAAGTGTTGTGATCCTCAAAGTATGCAAGGCATGCACAACAGTTGATATCAAACAGCGCTTCTAATTTGCAGAAAATAAACAAACAATCCCAAACTCCAACCCTGCATAAAACACGTCAGCAATCACTCCTCCCCTTATAACTCCCTTCTGCAAAAACATTTAACACATTAGGTTAGTGGACTTACCTCACCTTCGAGAGCGCCTGTAGAAAAGCGTGTTAGAAAACACCCAACTTTTTAATCGGCTCAAGTCCTCTAATAGGTTAAAACTAAACTCCCTAGTGGAGTCGTCAGTCTGTCGCGACCCATGCCGAGATTTTCCAGGGATCCCGAGGGAGTTAATAGATTACTGGGCCCATTGGGTATCTGGGCTTAGCTCGGGCCCTCCTAGGCCCATACCAAATCGTGTCAGGAAATTCTAAAATCGATGTCGACCTTGGTGTGGTCGGGTGACATGTGCTCAGTGTGCATGCCATTGGAGTCGCCACCAATCATTTCTTGGAGGGTATGATTGGAAACCCTATCGAGCGATTGGGAGGAATCGTTCGATTCTGCGTAAACCAGAGATTTGGGTTCGGGGACTTAGTTACGTCGATATCGACGCCCTTTCGGTACCTAAGTTGAGTGATTCCCTAATCTAACGAATTCATGCAGGCGGGACTGGATAAGGTAGGCTCTAAAAATCTAAGGGGTTCATGCAGGTGGGATTATCTATCCTATCAATCACAACCAGAGAAATAAACGCACAATCAAGAAATCAAATCAGGAAGTAAACACATCACATTAAGTTAATTACAAACAAATGAGAGTCCTAGAAGCTTGGAAAATACATCAATGAGGTTTGAAGATGATTTGGGATGGTTTGGAATGATTTGGGTCAAATTGACCAGAAGGGCAGAATGTTCATTTTAGGAGGTTCGGGAAGCCAAAGTCATGAAAATAGGTCAAACCAGTTGAATGTGGTTTTTCCTTGATTTTCGCGACTTTTGGGAATTTCTCTAATTTTTCTAAAATTTTCTATAATTTTTCTAGAATTTTTCCAAAGTTTCTAATAATTTTCTAAGGGGTTTTCCTATATTTTTAGAATATTTTCTATATTTTTTGGATTTTTATTTTTATTTTTAACACTTTTCCTAATTTTTCAGGATTTTCTAAGACTTTCTAGGGATTTTCCTATTTTTTAGAATATTTTCCATATTTTTTGAATTTTTATTTTGATTTTCTAATATTTTCCAAGCATTTTCTACATTTTTTAACAAATTTACCAATTTTTCTGAATTTTCTATGATTTTTTATTTTTATTTATTATTTTATTTCCTTATAATTCCGAATTTTCTAATTTATATGATTTAGAATTTTTTATTATTTTTTATTGTATTTTTTGTATTTTTATTCGATTGTTTATTTATTCTTTTATTTTATTGTTATTATTTTTTATTTTCTAATAATATATGTATATTTTTTATTTTTTATTTTTTTGGACCGGGTCGGGTCAACCCGGCCCGTCCGAGAACCCGGTCCGAAAGTCCAAAACCAAACTTAAACGGCGCCGTATCGATTTTTGCTAATTTCCTATTTTAATTTTTTTTATTTATTTATTACTTGATTTTTTATTTCTTTTTTAATTATGTTATACGGACCGGGTCAAATAGACCCGACCCACTACCAGACCTGGCCCGAAGGCCCATTACCCTAACTCGACGCTAAACGACGTAGTTTTAGGTTTTGTTATTATTTTTTTGAATTTTCGAGATTTTTATAGATTTTATTGCATCTTTCTCCAATTTCAATCTAACGGTCCGAGGTTTGCCACGTGGCACCATCCCGATCGCTCTTTCCTTATACTAAACCTACGGTCCTGATTGACTCGATGACCTGATCACCACCGTCCATTCTAAACTATCATTTGAAGAAGACCTAATCGGCTGATCCTTCGTGGCGATGACGTGTAACGCCACGTCCGCGCCACGTGGGATCTGACCGAGTCAACCAAAGCTGACTGGACTTCATCTTCAACCTCTAGCCAAGACTGGGCGGACGGCTGAAAGTTTCCGGCGACGATCTAACGGTGGATCCTACTCCGATCAAACTCATTCCAGTGTCATTCGATTCCCGTCCCATCCCAGATTAACATACCTAAGAATTAGCTCGATCCATCGGTTTTAAAAAAAGTAATCGAAGCATTTGCAGCAAGCAACCATAACAATTCAATCGCGTAATCCGAAGCATAACCATGCAATTAACTCACAGGCGACCATCGCAAGGGGTTCGAGAGACTTACCTGAGGCTCCGATTAGGCTCTAGATCGCCAGATTGGCCTAATTAAGTCGGGACGTCATGAGCTAGGGTTCGGGATTTCGACTCGGGTTTTCGTGTGGAATCGATGCAAAACGAAGACGCGATTATGGTCAGAAGAGCGTGAGGAGCAAAAGGCACACAAAAATAGCGAGAATGATGGTCAAATTGAAGATTTACCATTAGAGCACAGAACTCGAGCTCGAGCTTGTGACTTACCGTTTTAAGCAGAGACAAACGCCGAAATCAGCGTGGGCCGAACCTCCTGAACTCCAGCAACCTCCTCGAACTGGTTTCGAAGCTTGATCCACTCTCGATTGCTCAAATTCTTCAGTTGCAGCCAAACTCTTTCTCTGCCAAAAGTCCCCCTCTCATTCCCGCTTCCCGTAGCCTTTTAAGCTCGATTTGAGCTGCATAACCTCCTCCGAGATCGTCTCCTCCCAGATTCCATCCGAAAATTCAACCAAATTTCCCTAAAATCTCTCAGGATCACGTCCAATCCTCTCGGTTGGGATTTCTTGAATTTTGAATTCCACTCGCGTGAAGGAGAAGAAGAACTGGGTCCGTTGACTCCAAGTCGACTGACCGGGTCGTCGGGTCGGATCCGACCCGACCCGACTGACCCGGTTGATGAAAATTTCTCAAATTGGCCCTCCAAAAATCCAAATTAGGCGAATTAAACCCCAAAATTGAGTTCTATGGCATCAAATGCATTAGGAAAATGACATTTCATGTCAATTAACCCAAAGATTAATGTAAAAACCCAATTTCTAAATTTGACCCGAGAACCCATTTTGCAAAATCCAAAGTCTTAGGGCCCTTTTCTGCAAAAATTGTCACCACCATTGGATTCAGAAGGTCAAGAACTAGGGGGTGACGTCGCCCCATTTTCAATTCAGCCCCTAGAAAATGTTTAATTTCAGTTTTAGTGATTTTAGGGACTAAATTGAAAAAATCAGAAATTGTATTCTGGTCCTTTTAGCGAAATTGGGTGATTTTGAGGGCTTTTGGACTCGATTTTAATTTTAGAAAATAGAGGAGGGTGACACGACTCTAAAAATGGAAAATTGGAAAATTAAAAAGCTAAAATGGAATTTCTATAATTATTTGAATATTCAGAAAATTGAAAATGACAAATAAACCCTAGGTTCCAGACTTTATTTTTCAAAATTTATTCATCCAAAATGTATAAAAAATTAAATAAAAAACATTGACTATTTTTTGGTAATTTTCTGACTTGAAATACTATTTTTTTATTAATTTTTTATTTTTTTCCTAATTTCCTAAAATATTAAAAAATGCGAAAAATAAGGAAAATTATTTTTTGCTCAAAATTGGTTCCTTAGGCCAAAATAAGGTCCCCAAAGTTGATTTTGCAATTTTCTCACTTTTTATGGATTTTTAATGAATTTTTGAAAATAAAATGCAGAAAAATACAAAAAATAAGGAAAATTATTTTTTGCTCAAAATTGGTTCCCTAGGCTATGCTGAGGTTCCCAAAGTTGATTTTGTGATTTTTTCGCTTTTTATGGATTTTTTTATGAATTTTTGAAAATAAAATGCAGAAAAATACAAAAAATAAGGAAAATTATTTTTTGCTCAAAATTGGTTCCCTAGGCTACGCTGAGGTTCCCAAAGTTGATTTTGCAATTTTTTTCACTTTTTATGGATTTTTTTTTTATGAATTTTTGAAAATTAAAATTAGCCAAAAATCGAGTGTCAACAGCGACAAAAAAAAAAGTATGTACATACACATGTGAGGATATATTTTGTTGTGCGAAAGATGATGTCTTCAATTTATGTAATGTTGTGTCCCAAAACTCACTTGGTAAATCCTATGGCGTGGTCATGCAATTCACTATGATTCGCGGGAAAAACACTTGCCCCGCCGACGATTTAATTAGGAGCATAAAATATTACGTAGCTAGGCGTGATTCCCAACATAAGTTATGTAACTCAAACTCGATCAATATACAGGTTTGTTCGAACACGAAATATTTACATCTCGATTTTATCTTGCAAAATTTCTAACTAACTCCTATTACAAACCTTAAAATGCTTTAAATGTACAAGTACATGTCTTTGTCACATGAAAGAATCGCTTTTCTCTATCCTCAAGAAATTGGCTTAATAAGTGCACGCTTAATCTATAGATCATTCATGTTTTGAATCACACCATCTCCTACTTAAAGAGTGATATCGGGAGACGGAATCATCATCTTGGATTCATGAGGTCCCTCGAGTCGGAAGTCCAAATATCAATTTTAAAAAAATAAGGAATTGCAATGATACTGTCAATGTAAAAAACTCTTCTTTTCTAATAATTCTATCGTCGAGGCTTACATTTGATCTGTATAGAAAAAGGGGAGAAAGGAAGGGGGGGGGGGGGGGGGGGGGGAGAGAGAGAGAGAGAGAGAGAGAGAGAGAAGAAGAAGAAGAAGAAGAAGAAGAAGAAGAAGAGGACACACTTGGGATGCGAAAGAGCCACCAAGCAACCTCATCCTCCCAAATCATTCGGGAGATCGCCAGAATAGACTGATCGACACCCTCTGACCAATTATATGCAGTTTCATGGAGGATGGTGATGGCTGAGCAACTCTTGCATAACCAAAAGCTTCAGTTGCACATCTCAGGGGGGGAAAAAGAACATAAAAAAGCTTCAACACGGAGAAATCCCGTATACGCCACGCTTCTCGGCATGATTCGGTTGCTTTTTCGGCGAAGAAACAGAGCATCATCTTCTTCGATCTGTCGTGTCTTTAGCGGAAGAACAAAGAACAAAGCCCCATGCAAGTTTCACTGTTTGTTTCTCACCGTTTGCTGAAAATGTAATAAAAATCTTGCAGCTTCAGTCTCAGGATCTATTGTGAATGGGGTCTGATCCTCTAGGAACTCTTCTCTCCATGGACTGGTATGGATCGAAGGGCGCCGCCGTGGGAGTCGGAGCCAGGCTCTGTTTCTCGAGAACATCATCCACAACAGCTTCTGCAGAGAGTGACAATCTGCGTGGCATGTTCTTCACAAGGAGGAGCTCGTTCTCCACGCGCCATCTCAGGGCGAGGTCTCTGGTGGTGAGAGCAGAAATGTGAGGAACAAAGACCAGGGCTTGTAGCGCGACGAACAGCAGAATCAAGACCCCATGATTGGAACGAGAACAAGATCCCATGAATGAAACTGAGGACAAAAAAGATTGGAGTAGTGCTCTCTAGTACGTGGCACAATTCCAGTAGAGATGGGTTCTTGGGCTGGCCTTTGTTTATGGCGTTGGTGTGGTGGTGTGGAAGAAGGGTGGGTCCGAGAGCAAATCCAGAGACGTTTTCGAGATCCCACCGCCTCTGTATCTCAATCATAAGCTTCCTGCAATGGAATCGAAGCAAAATATAAGGCAGCTCTCTCTCTCTCTCTCTGACGAGTTTGAGTAAAAGGTGGTTGATGGTTGGCCACTCTCTCACTCCACTTATTTGGCATATAATCCTTGGGAAGCCAAGCATCTTTTTTTCCTCTCCAACTCGTTAAAGAAATCCGACCAAAAAAAAAAAAACTCGTTAAAGAAAAGCAGGGGGCCTCTATCTATCACCTTTGTTCGTCTCGCTTTGCCCCTTTTTCACCAGACCAGACCAGACAAAGGACCAGCAGCACGCAGTCTTTTGAATTTCATGGCCCAAGGGCCACGTCACAGGCCATGCTGACGTGTCCCCCCGGCCTGTCGCATCCAACGGCTGGGGTGCAGCAACCAAGGATATGACGCGATCTCAGCCAAAGCAAACTGTCCCACGGGAATGTTCCCATGCGTCTTGTTCGCATATCGATCGTTAAAAATCTGTCGCAGCAACATATTTCCCATTTAGCATGTGACAAATGAAATCGCTCTAAGGCAAGATCGAAGAAGTAAAGTTGCAGAAGAGAAGCCTGCCAAAAAGATGGACTGTTGGATTGCAACCGGAGCAAGAAAGGCCCGCCCCCCATGAAAAGAAGAGACAGTGTATTTAGGGAGCTAGGGTTTTTGGGAAACGAAACCCATTCAAGAAATGAATAAAAAGACAAAACCCTAGAAAGAACATATGTACACACACACTTTGGCTTTACGCCGCTGCATGCATGAAAGAAATAGCTTTGGAATTCCAAGCTCTCCAACCCATGCAATGCAATGCAACCCCCAAAACCAGAATCTTTAGTTTCTTGTGCTTGATAATATTAGGTTCCCCTCTTTTCTTTTCTTTTTTCAAGCCTTTCTTCCTTCCTTCCTTTCTTTGCCATCCATATTATCTTCTTCTTCTTCTTTTTTGGGATTTGCCGTCTCACCTATAGTCTACACAATACTAAATATCGTCACTTGAACACATCAAAACAAACTGATTCCACTCTATCGAACACCAAAATCAGAATCGAGCTCCGTAAAAATCATACTATCTCGATATAATTTCGTGTGACGCGTTTGATTCAGTCCATGTCACCGCGTGTGTATATATATGTGTGTAATGATGCCCTTCCTAGTTTTGTCCCTATGTTTTTTTTTTTTTAAATGTGCTTCACTTTTGGTTATTTTGCGCTAAGATTAGCCAATTGGAATCCGATTTGGAGGAGTAGGACAAGGTGGGGAGACTGGTCAAAGGTCCAAGAAGAAGACAAGATTCTCAAATGTGGGGCCCTCCGGCTTTTGGCACAAAACGGATTTAAAGCGAAAGTGAGTTTGAATGACTTGTTGCTTTCCAAAGATATCATCCTTCCACGTCACTCAAATGACTTTATGGAGTCATTGCTCAGTCCGATGCATGTCCATGCAAATCGCATATGCCATCCTCACATTCTCTTCCTTTCACTTTTGTTTTTCCCTTTTTCAAAACAAAGTTTCTAATGAAAATTATAATAAAAAAAGAATTTACTTAGATAGTATGAATGGTTTAGGCTACTTCCATTTCAAGGCTTTTTTCCAATTTAGGTTTTTTAAAAACAATTATTTACCAAATTAGGATAAAAAAAAAGTTATTTACAAAAAGGGGCCCATGAGGCAGCCAGGCCCGCACGAGCTAGACCTGTGAGGTGGCCTAGAGGCCCACAAGCCTGATCTTACCATTTCTTTTTTTAAAATTTTTTATGTGGTTTTAATTATATTTATAATATTTATACTTATATAAATTTCTAAATAAAATTTTATTACTTTGAGGCTTATTTTTATAACATAATTATCAATAATAAATTTAAAAATTTATGAAGATATATGTAATTAGTTTATTTACTATGTAAAAAATTAATAAAAAAACATTGATGGGGTCGGTGCAGCAGTAATTTTTTAATTTGATTTTTTATACTTTTTATATATTTATTTTACATTAATAACATTTATATTTATATAATTTTGTAAATATGATTTTTTTTTATTTTGAAGCTTACTTTTATAACATAATTATTAATAATTGATTAAAAATTTTATTAATATAACACATAAAAAATATGAAATTAAAAATAAGCTACCACACCGGCCTCAAAAATATTTTTTTATTAATTATTTATATAGTAAATAAATTAATTACATATATCTTAATAAAATTTTAATTAATTATTGATAATTATGTTATAAATAAACTTCAAAAGGAAAAAAAATATATTTACAAACTTATATAAATATAAAATTTTTGAAATTGGTAAAAAATATGAAATAAAAAAAAATCTGCCGCACCGGTCCCATTAATATATTTTATTAATATCATATATGTCTTAATAAAATTTTCAATTAATTATTGATAATTATGTTGTAAAAATAAACTTCAAAACAAAAAAAACATATATTATTCACATAAAATAAATATATAAAAATTAAAAAAAATGAAATTAAAAAATTGTTGCTACATCGACCCATCAATATTTTTTTATTAATTTTTTACATAATAAACAAATTAATTACATATATCTTAATGAATTTTTAAATTTTCTATTGATAATTATGTTATAAAAATAAGCCTCAAATTAATAAAATTTTATTTTAAAATGTATATAAGTATAAATATTATAAATATAATTAAAACCACATAAAAAAATTTTAAAAAAAGAAATGGTAAGATCAGGCCCGTGTGGGCCTCTAGGCCCGCACGAGCCTGACTGTCGCACAGGCCTCTAGGCAGCCTCACGAGCTTGGCCCGTGTGGAAGTGAGACAACTAGGCCCGCCGAACGGACCCCATTCTTGTAAATGACTTTTTTTTACCCTAATTTGGTAACTAATTTTTAAAAAAAAACCTAAATTGGAAAAAAAAAAAGCCCTCCATTTCACTCGCTGGTTTGATTATTTTACAGAGACAATCCTGAAATAGTATGAATGATAAAACTTTACTATTGTAATTTTGAAAATGAACATCGAAATGTAATAGTGATCCAAAAGGCCCATTGGGCTTGGGATGGCCTAGATGTTCTTTTGACGAGGCATTGTCTTGGCACAAGAAGAAAGTGGCTTCAAAGGAAGGGATGGGCTTGGAGACCAGGCCCAACTCATGACCTCTTTCGTTTCGACTCGAAAACCATATGTACCCGTCTCGTGGATAGAAGGGACTGAAGCAAGCAAGTTGTGTCCTGTCGTATTCAGATTTCCCTCTTTTTGATTCATGCTTCGTTTCTCTATCGCGTAAATGACGGTGTTTGATATTGCCCACTATAATATATCAGAGGAAATTCGTGAACTGTGTGGTTAAGGTCTAACTGCAATATAAGAAGAACTTCTTCTATGTCATATTCCATCGCATTTTCTACTCGGCTGACGAGTGACCGAAGAAGGATCCTCCCTTTTAATTAGATGTTCAGCCCACCCTCTTTGTGATATACTTATATATCGACTCTTGTCAACTTCGCTCGTATAGCACTGCTTTTGAGTGAATCAAATGATATTTGTGTTAAACCCTCCTCCCCCCAAAAAAAGGTTAATACCACGAAAAACCCCAAACTGGTACGCATATAACAAATTTACCCCAAATTATTTTTTTGATCACGAAAAACCCCAAACTGGTATACTTGTGACAAATTTACCATAAACTATTTTTTGACCATAAAAAACCCCAAACTGATACATTTGTGACAATTTTACCTCAAACTAATTTTTTTTACCACGAAAAACCCCAAACTATTATACCTATGACAAATTTACCCTTTATTAAATTGGATCGGTACCATGAAAAATCCTAAATTGATAAACATGTGGTAAACGGAGGGTAAAAACCCTAAACCGGTATACCCGTGAAGTGTCACATGCCATCCAACTAAGTAATTTAATACGAAAATTAACGGAGGGTAAATTTATCGCAAATATATCAGTTTGGGGTAAAGTTGTCACAAATGTATCAATTTGGGGTTTTTTGAGGTTAAAAAAATAGTTTGGGGGTAAATTTGTCACATGTGTACCAGTTTGGGGTTTTTCGTGATCAAAAAAATAATTTGGGCTAAATTTGACACAGACATACCAATTTGAGATTTTTCGTGGTATTAACCAAAAAAGAAAAAAACGAAAAGAAGTCTCGGTGTGTGCTCAATTCTCATAATCTCCGTATCGATCGAACGCGTATTTATCTCACTCATATCAAATCTCTTCGTGCTCCGGTTCGACTTCTTCTCAGTAGTCATTCGTATGCAGTTGTAGGAGAGTTTCCGGCTCGAGACGAAGGACAGCAATCAATTTAACTTCGGACTATAGTACTAGTGGAATTCTCGAAAGTGATGGCGTGGTTTGTTTGGTTTGATCGGTTTGATCTTCGATCCATCATGCAATTAATTCGCGACGGCAGTCCGTTGAGGAGATAGCGAAGCGAACATAAATCATCCAAAAAGAAAAAGTTGTGCCCAATTAATGATAATCAATAATTAGCGTTTAATCATATTGTAAATGGCGGTAACTGATCATACTTAGGGTGCCTATTCATTTGATATTTACTTAGCCAATCCACGATTAGAGATTATTATTCTTTCATATATATATATATATATATATATATATTTTTTTATTTTTAAATCATCTTCTTGGTATAAACCCTAGCAGTAATTATTGAGTCGGGCAGCGTGACCTCCCTAATGAAGGTCTTAATTAATGATTATCTCCTGGGGAATGAGAAGTTCAAAACGGCGAGTTACGTAATCATGATTTGCTGTTACAAAGGAAGACTCGAGGCCAAAGACGAGGCAACTATTCATGCTGGTGCAGAAAACAATGTGATCTTTTTTTTTTTCACGCAAAAACGGAAAAGAGGAAAAATCTCAAAATACTTTGAATTTGGCATTATGCATCCGTCAAGTGATTTCGCTCGTAATTAAGTCACATTAACAAACACTTTTCAAGATTCAAGTAATACTTTTCAAAATGTTGATTTATATACTACTTTAAAGGGATAATGCCATAAATGATCTACAAACTTTGACACAACATACGATGTGGTCCTTGAACTTTTAATTTGACCAATACGGTCCATAAACTTTTGAAGCATGTTCAAATTAATATCCAAACTATAGGAAGATATTCAATGTAATCCTTCTATGGGTTTAGGTCCAAGGACTAAGTTGAACGCGTCTCAAAATTTGATGTACCATATTGATCAAATTAAAATTTTAGGAACTACGTTGCACATTAAGTGAAAGTTCGAGAATTATATTAGTCAAATTGAAAGTTCAAGGACTACATTGCATCTTGGGTCAAAGTTTAGAAACCATTTATGTCATTTTTCCTACGTTAAAAAATCGTTAAAAGTACTGAACTCAGCGGCATATCTCTATTTGATAACCCGAGACAGTGTCATGGGACGCTAAAAAGATGGACAATTGCCGAAATGATGGTGGACCAGATATCTTTTCTCATGTCATGGAACTTTAATTTCTCAAGAGAAGCTGGTGCATGAACTAATGTCCCCCACTTCCAAATGTTTTCAAGTTTTTCGTGGTAATGGTTTAGAAGAACAAAACTACCTACATTAGGTACTGCTAACCGGACTTTGGCGATTGAAAATCATTCCACGTCTTTTGTAACAATGATAAGCGGAAGAAACTATCCAATCAATCATAAACATATTGTACGGATGTCAATTCGATCTTAAACTTTTTAATTTATCAATTTAATCTTAAACTTTTACGCGAAATTCTAATATAGTTATTTCGGTCAAATTTTACTAGAAATCAATGAATTGGCTTCTGTAAAATAGGTTTAGGACTAATTGAGTAATTTTTTTTTTTCATGATTGACCTATTCTACACTACATGGAGTCTAGAATGAGATGATGCGCGATTTAGTATTGGTTTTTTATAAGGGAAAAAGAGAAAAGTTCAATCAAGAGCTAATGATGGAACGTGGCACACATGCATGTGGATACATTAGCGGCAAACCCTGCTATCTCACGTAATCCAAAACCATCGTAATCCGCCTGCATGATGCCATCTCGCATGAACACCCAAGTTATCTACCAAAACTGCAATCTTAGAACGCCTAAACGACCATGGAGGGAGTGAATCTTTGACCATGTCCCGCTCGTCAAGCCTTGAAATTGATTCTTTGGACTGGCGATCCGACGTATAAGAGTCTCCCATCGTCGTGATTACCAAGATTCCTCGTAATCTCTCTCTCTCTCTCTCTCTTTCTCGATCGATCGAAAGATAATTATCATCGTAATCTTGTAACTCCCGGAGACATTTGCGACGATGGATAATGAATGAAGTGTATCGATTCGTGCATGGCCCGACGGCGCACGACCGCCAAGAAGATTTAATGAGGTTCATTCATGACAGGAAACTCGAATGCATGTGTGCGTCTCGTCGTCTTCTCCTTCACCGTATGTATTTATCTACACCCACTTCCTCACAATTCGGATTTATTTAATATGGCGATTGTGTGAAGGGGTTTAGATACGAGCAGTCGTCAGAGATTTCTTTTTATGGTTTGACCATGTCGAGAAGGTCACTCAAGTCCTGGTGCAACTATGAAGCAGTGGCCAAAGAAGAAGATGACCCCTTCTTCTTCCCAACCCTCCTCTCCCACGACTTCGGGTACTATGTTATGTCCTGGTTTTGCTTTCCTGTTCGTTCTTATCGATCGTTTTTCAAGTTCTTTTGCTCCGTGAAGTGTGCGATCGCCGAAATATTTGATTCTCCGTTCCGATATTATGCAGTGGGAACGGTTATGCAGCACTGGAGTGGAACTATTGTTGGCCCTTTCATCATCAAGAGAGCCTTTGGGAAGCTCCTCCTCTGATCACGAGCTTCCCCCTCGATCCTTTGTGCCCTCAAATTTTCGATTTTGAGCACGATCCGCACGATGCTATTCAAGGTAGCCATGAGAGTGAAACGCCAGCTTTTTTTTTTTATCTATTTTTCATTTTTGTACGTGATTTTGTGTGCCCTAACTGTTGATGTTGCGGAAGGTCTTGATATTCAAGACTATTCTGCAAATGGGACCGCGATCTTCGAGGAGATGGGTGCACAGAACGAGCCCAAGAAACGTGCTCTGTATCTCCATAACAGTGGCCAACAAAATGGGCACGATGAAGCGGGTGGTGAGGACAAGAGATGCACGAAAGGCAAGAGCGATAGCCATGGCAACAGCAGAATGCTGTCGAGGGAGCAGATATCGCAGTACTTTTACATGCCGATAACTCAAGCGGCGAAGGAGCTCAACATCGGGTTGACCCTCTTGAAGAAACGGTGTCGAGAGTTAGGCATCCGCCGGTGGCCCCAGCGGAAGTTGATGAGCCTCCAAAGTCTCATCAAGAATGTCCAGGTCTTTATTCTCATTCGTTTAATGTTTTTATTTTGCTTTAAGCTGTTGTATTCAGAGAGAGATTCAGTGGCGTTCGAGTGAACATACATAAGTAGAAGCAAGTACCTCGTATCTATTTGAGTAATTCTAGCGTAAATATCGGTTTCAAGTTGATTGTATTTAATTGAGTTATACGCTACGCATTCAGTCAAAAAAAAAATTCATGCATGGAATTAGAATTCGGAAGGGCAAGACGGAACCTGCCTGCCTGGACGTAGAAAGACAAAGCCGACTTCGACCAAAAGGATCTCTGACCTGACACACCGAGACAGAGCTGCCTTTTCGGGTTCGGGTCTCCCGATGTTTTATTACGCGAGACGGCTTTGGGTGCGCAGGAACTGCGAGGAGGCGGCTCGGAGAACGAGGAGCAGCTCGGAAAGGTGGTGAATTTGCTCGAGCTAGAGAAGAAGCTGATGGAGGAAATCCCCGACATACAGCTAGAGGACAAGACAAAGAGGCTGAGGCAAGCTTGTTTCAAAGCGAACTACAAGAAGAGGAAGCTGATTGGACCGATGGACTCAGGAAGCACTTCCAGAAGCAGCCCAACCGCAGAAGACGAGGGCATGAGCGCGGGTGTCGCGGCTGAGGAGGACGTGAGATCTCTCTTGTTTGACGACTCTCCTTCATGTAGTAGCACTATATGATAGTGAAAAATCTGAGAAAAGGCCCTGTTTGATCCGGCAAACAAGGGAAAAAAATTTTGTGCTGTCCACCTCAGTTTGCTAACAATGATACAACGTTTGCTGCTATAAACAAACCATAGGCAGGGTTAGCAATCACCAGGACCCAACTTATGATATGCTCCGCAACCATCTCCAGGCCTTAGAAAACCCACATAAATGTATCGCAGAAGAGCTGATATGAAGTAGTCAATGTAAGTCGCTTATAGCAGAATTTTGAGAACAACAAAGCGGGGGAATCCGTAGTACTTTATGATGGAGCTCCTCTAAAGGAAAATGGCCTGCTACCGGGGTTCTTATTCTGAAACTTCAGAGCTCCTACATACTGAGTAAATCCGGAGTACATGGCATCTATGATGACAACAGGAAATTCTCGAGAAAATGAAAGAAAACAAAACCGCTCCAAGTTCTCAACAAACCGAAAGTTCCGGATAAATCAACACAGAACTCAACCAGCTGTTATCAGTTTAGTTTACCTCCAATGATTATAGTATATGGAGAGAAGTTAAGTGCTTCATATCTGCAATCTTAAGCAGCAACTGCTTGCTTGTGGACAAATGCGATGCCCTTCTCAATGCTGGCCTTCAGTTCAGGCTTCAGTGCTTCCAAGGCCTTCTGCTCATACTCCGTCAGCCCCTGGAGGTCAGAGGGAATCAGTGCTTCGACCCCTTTCTTCCCGAGCTTAACCCTGGACGCGAAAAATGGGAGATCAGTGAGATCCGACTGAACAAAGGCGCACTCATAGGCATCCCCATCTCCATCTAAAGCTCGCAGGGAAGACTCCACAAATCGAGCAGCAGCATATGCCATGGAAAGTGTGGCTGACCCTGCGCCAGCCTTCGCCTCCACCACTTCAGTCCCAGCATTCTGGATCCTAACGGTCAGCTGCTCCACTTCTTCATCCGTGAAGCTAACCGAAGGCTTTGTCTTCGAGAGCAAGGGCAAAATGGTGATTCCGGCGTGTCCACCCACGACCGGGACATCCACATCAATGAGTTTCAGATTCTTCTTCTGAGCGACAAAAGTATTTGCTCGAACGACATCGAGTGTAGTGACGCCAAATAGCTTTTTCGGATCATAAACACCCTTCTGTTTGAGAACTTCTGCTGCAATTGGCACAGTTGAGTTGACCGGATTGCTGATGATGTGGATGAAGGCATCAGCGCAGTTATCAGCTACAGCCTCAACAAGGGTCTTCACTATGTTGGCATTTATGTTGAACAGGTCATCACGGGTCATACCCGGTTTTCTCGGAACACCAGCTGGAATGACCACTACATTAGCGCCTTTCAGGGAATTGGCCAGTTCAGAGGCTCCGGTGAAATCCAGAACCTGAGAAGGAGTATTACAGTGGCTAAGATCAGCTGCAACTCCCTTCACATTAGCTATATCGTAAAGGTGAAGGGCTGAAACTAAGGGGGACATCTTGACTAGAAGCGCCAGAGGTTGACCTATCCCACCAGCTGCACCAAGAACAGTCACTTTGTATGATGCTTGTGGTTGGAGTTGATATTGGAAATTCTGGTTTTGTTTCTGAGCTTTCAGTGCAAAAGGTTGTCTTAGAGCAGAAGTTGTTTCCTTGCCCAAGAAGGATGAGTCTGCTTCGCAGCTCACAGATTTTGCTGCCTTGAGGCCGCTAAAACTTGCGAAAGACTTCTGTGAGCTGATTTTCACTCCAAAAGGTTTTGAATGAGGAAAGGGACCAGTTTTGCTGCCAAAAGAGATTGTTGATCCGATTGACATGGAAGCTGCTGCTGGTGCCGCCATCTTGCACTCTGCCAAAGATTACGTGTCATAGCACTTTCCATTGACAAAAAACAAGCATAGAAGAAGATGTGCTACCACTAGTCGCAATCAACCAGTCTATGAAAGATCTTAAGTGAAAGGTAATATATATGGGCAAAAGACGTGACGATATATTGGAAGAAGAGTTTTATATAAGAAAGTAGGTCAAGTCAATCAAATCCATTTTTTGAAGTTCTTCAGTTAGTCAGTCATTGAAGGTAACTCATACACAAGCAAGCCATTGTCATGAAAACTCTCAATCCCTAAGTCATCACCAAGGAATACTCAATAGATAATGTACTCCTCCTCCTCTAGACGCCGCAAATGAGTCAGCCTAGTTTGGAAAGATAGAAGTATAGTATGAGTCATACTCAGTTTCTGATGTAGACTGGGCTGTGTCCATCAAAAGATAAAAGGATAACGAATTAGGAATCACAGGAGCACAACCGCTCTACCACTATGTAACTAGTAAATGCTCCAGATAAAGTAAATGGTTATTGTAAATCCCAATTAGTTCAATCATTCATGGAGTGCCAACATTGTATTGGGTAATATAAGGGCTCTCAAGCAGAAATTGTATTGCAAAAAATTCTCAGAACATTCAGAGATGAAGTGTGACATGTAATTGTCAACATAATTGCAAAAAAGGGGAAGATAGATCTAATGAACCAACAACTTGACTCTCAGTCAATATGAACGAGGACATATAGACAATGATACAATTTCCTGTTCTCTCAACACCAGTAAATCTCAAGGCAGAGAAGAAAGATAAAAAAACTACTCATTAGTTTTAGTGAAATCTCCCCTAGATTAGTGAAAAAATTAGTTCAAGTAGAAAACTTCTAGCATAATTGCAGCCAGGGAATTCTAAAGTTTGTCAATGAGATGCATACACATTATCTTTTTAAAGATATGTACTCTATAGTGATTGAAAATTTCTCTTCAGAAGTAAGGTAAAAACGGCAGTCATACAATATCAACAGCATAGCAAATCCCAATAGAAAATTAATCTCCAACAAATCTAAACATTTCAAGTTCCCATTTTGCAGTATGAAAGTTCCAGAGGTCCACAAATGTAATCAGCATCGCAATCTTATCTAAGAAAGCATGACCAGTAAGACACAATCCCAAAAGACCATAAGCTTCATATCCTTTGACATATTTCTGATGACAGACCAACCTGGGGGGCACTTACTGATATTTCCTCTTTTAAGAAAAAAAGAGCTAAGGCCTCAAAGTTCGAGTCATGATGAAATACATAGAATCTGTTGCAAAAAGACTCAAATATCCAGAAAGGGTTGATGAGAGTTAAGCAAATGGTTGAAAAGCAATTTCAATAGCAACTAGACATGCGTTGCAAAAAAAAACAACTGTACCTGACCGACAAACAGAAATAGGTGGAAAAAAAAAAGCTTCCTGTTCTTAACTTTTATAAGCATAGAAGCAATTTTTTACACTTTACAGCTTGTTTTTCACCTAAAGAAAAGAGAGAACCATATAAACTAGATTGGATGTGCTTGCAGTCACAGCAAAACAGGATCGGCGTTTCGTCAATACCACTTAACATGACCAGTTCAGTAGACGAGATGAATACCCAAATTCAAAGAAAAGCACGACGAGTGTTCAGTCTTTACAACCTTGCATGCACCTATGAAGAAGACTAACCCAATAACGAAAATAACAAAACACAACACTGTAGCAGGATCCTATTGCATTTCATTTTTACGGCAGTGAAGGCAGATTCCTTCAATTCTACAAAATGAAGGAACACTGCAAGTTGAAGCCAATAAAACGCGAGTCAAAACTGGCCAAATCAGATCTACAAGAACAAAGGCTCGTTGATCCGGATGCACCAGACAAACATTCGTCAATCATCATTCAACAAACGAACATCAAGATCGCCTGAATCATTATCCTAATCAATACAACCAAGATGGCGCCCTGGTAAAACCAACTGAGCAGTGACAAATCACGAATCCAAAAAATCTTGGTCGCGCGCAAATTCAGGGCCGACGAAATGAAACCTCAAAAACAGGGGCAAGAGAAGGAGAAATTTTACCAGAAACTGCGAGACAAGACCAAAAGCTTCGACCTTTAACACGACCCAGAAATGAAAAGGGGACTCTGCTAACAGGGAATGGAGAGAAAAGAAGGACGGACTAATAAGAAAGACTCCCTCGGCTTTTTTCTTGGCGTTTGGTGGTGTTAGTTTCTCTTTCTCCGCCGAAGAGCCTCTGCGGAAACCAAACTCCCCTTGACAGCTTCCCAAAAGAAATTAAAAGTCTATAAAAATACAAATCGTATATGGGTGTGTGTATACATGTAGTAGGTACACGAGCGGCTTCTGTAGACTGTAGTCTCTTTCCGCCTTTTGGATGCCGAAGTTGTATGCGTCTACCGTACACACCGTCGCTGTGCTCAGAATCAAGAATCTGCCTTTTGTTCTTGTCCTTATGTTCCAGCAGATCTGAGCCGTTGGTTTTGTGATATTTTTCAACGGCTATATTTTGATCGTCGCTTGTAGTTTCTTCCTTTAGTTATCACCCGGTCTTGTCCTTGGGGTGTGCATTCCATGCAATCAATAAGCGGTTCAAGAGGACATTTTATAAGTAACAAGTCGGGAGATGTCAACTTGCTTTTTCCCTTGATGGCAGCCTTGTGAAAATTATGTTAGCAATCCAATCGGGTTCCAGAGTGATGCGTGATGAGATTGGGTGAAGATTATTAAATGTGTATGACGAAGCAGAAATGATTAGTGTGTTAGCGACAAAAATAAACTTTGAGATAGAAGAATTCACAACCAAAGTACAAAGTAGCAATCCATCGACATAAAGAGTTAGAAGGTTCACCACCAATGAATTAGATGAAGAATTGAGACTTAATTAGGAAAGATTAAACCACGAAATATTAAACAAAGAAACATCAAATTAGGAAATCTACTCAAAAGAGGAAACCAATTCGAAATAGTAAAAATTTGATTTTGCTGGATGAGTCTTCATTTTTCCAGCTCTTAGAAACTTAATCTAAAATGATGTCTCCTCATTGCGACATAGTTGAAATGGATAAAGTAGGTTCGAATAAGCCAAACTCAAGAAAATTTGATTAAAAAATATTTGGATCGTCATCATACAAATACTTCAATTGAATCCGTCCGTTAGACTTTCAAAAATCTTTGCAGTGGCACACATATGTCAAACATGCAGTGAGAAACTAGTCTCGCCAAATGCACTGGACACCAATGTTCCTTACTTAAGGCGCGTTTGTTTCGAGAAAAAAAGAAAGGATGATTTAAAAAATATTTTCATAGAAATATTTTCTATTATCGACAAAAATATATTTTCATAACAATAATCGCTTAAAAAATGAATGGAATTAAAAATATTTTCATCATAAAAAAAATATTTGGACGTAAATTTTTCTCGATAATAACAAATACTTCTAAAAAAAATATTTTGCAAATCATGCGTTCTTCGTAAAACAAACGCAACCCTTTAATCTAAGGACACAGAAGAGAGCGCACGTTGTAGGTCAAACATTAACATCAGAAAGAGAACAAGACATTACAAGGAATAGTTTGTCCATTGCTGCTTCAAGCAATTCCTTGAGTTGAAACTGACAATAACAAGCGTGCTCAAGATGACCTAAGTTTGGTCACTCCCTCGTGCTTAAAAAAGGCAAATTGATCCTCTTGAGAATGCTCTAGGGCTATGGAACATGGAGCCGCCCATCTATTCACTACGACATCATGCTGCATCCTTCGTCATCTGGCGACTTGATCCCCACCCTTCTGTCCCTTCGTTCGATCAAATGGCAAGTTACTTTATCGGCTCGGGCATCCCATCGTCAACTACATTAAACAAAGACCAGAGAGAGAGAGAGAGAGAGATCCGAGGTGTCCAAATTCGAGAATCGAACTTGGGCTTGGGGAGAACTTGACCCACCCGATGGACCCAAAGCTACCCACTCCAGCAAGTTCTTTCCCAGCCCCTTAACTTTTCTTCATGGATGCTAGATTGATGTCAATGGCCCATTGGGCTCATCACAATTTCGGGTGGATGGATCCTCGGGTGAGAAACACTTCACTCCAAATCAACATGAAAATTAATCCCCCCCCCCCCCAAAAAATTACTTATTACACTTTTATTAATTTTATCTCTTTTTTTTTATATTTTTCCAATATAGTCGTCAATTTTGGCCAGAAGCTACTAATGTGGACGTCGATCATCCAACGTGATGCGACGAATGGCGACGTGAACAATTTCTAACAATCTTTAAACATTTTTTTTTCATTTTTTTCCTCTTATTTTTTCCTTCTCTTTTTTTTGCTTACATTTTCTTCATTGAGGCCAATGAGGATTGTCAAGCCCTCATCTACTGCGGGCAAGGGTCATGGCCGTGGTCTAGGCTGGTCTAGCCTAGACCATCGTGGGTCGAGGCTAGCCTCACTCCCTACCCGACGAGGGTCGTTGGGCCCTTGTCGACTATGGGCAAGGGTCACAACTGCAAATGAGGTGGGCCCCGCCTAGACCATCGTGGGTCGAGGCCAGTCTTACCTAGATCTGGGTGAGGCTAGCCTCGCTTATTAGTGCCCACGAGGGTCACTTGACCCTCGGTCGGCCAAAATAAAGAAAATGTAACAAAAAAAAAGGAAAGAAAAGATTAACAAATAAAAATGAAGTAAATTTTTTTTCTAAAAAATATTAAAATATTTCTAAAATTGTCCACGTCGGTGTTGACGTTGCCACCTAAGACGCTCGATGCTGATTAGATTATCACGTCAACGATTTTTGGTCAAAATTGGATAAATAAATTCAATTGAAAAAACGTGAAAGGATTTAGGACTCGATTGGTAAAATTAAAAATATATATATATGATTGAATTGGGAAAAATATAATAGATTGAGGATTTTTTGGACAATTTTCAATCAAATCAACTATAACTATTAGTCTTTTCCTCTCCTTATAGCTATATTATCCTGTGTTCCCACAAGGAACATCCTCTGACCGTGCCTCTGATTGATCAGACGCAACTTGTGAACCATTATTCCCATACGAAACTAACCCAAATTAAAAGTAGGTGATGCCCGAATGTGTAACTTATCACTCAAGGGATGTGATTTGACGAAATTTCCTTTGATCCGTATCAGGGATAAACAAAAATATGATGGTATAAGAGTTTTTAGGAAGTGGCTTTTTCTGTAGATGCAGGGGTAAACATGATTCCAGGATATAGAGAATAGATCTCAGATCCCAAAAATTAAAAAACTTATTTTGACGGGTAAATTCTAAGTAGTTGGAATCTAGAATCTTGAGCAAGTTTGTATATTTTTTCTTAATAGATTTCTTCGCGTCATCGATGTCCGTTGATGAGTATATAACCTAAAACCATTTTATCATTGAGACTTTTACTTTTTTTAATATTTCATATTTTTCGAGTGACTAAATATGAGTTGGTGGCGATGGTCAATAAATGTGATTATTCATTAGAATCATTCAACTAGGAATACATGTGGAACCTAGAATCGACCCTGAAACCTGTGACTGAGTAAGTCTTAAGTTTTAAAGTATGCCAGGATAGATTTCAAATTTCAAAATATTTAGAACCTGTATAGACAGATAGGTTTTAGGTAGAATTTATACTGAGTCCGAAACTGCTCACCTATATATACACACACAAAATAATCAAATCGCATTCACATACGAATTCATGTTAATTTTTTTCATAATCTTTTAATTTTGGAATAACATTTTCGAATTTGAAGGGATAAGTAAAGAAACGCTTATTAACAAAGCGTCTACGCGCTCGTTAAAAAGCCTGGCCAAACACGTTTCCAAATTGGAAACGTGCATCTCTGGAGGGAGGAAGCTAACCGACACCAAAGCGGAAAACCGGGGCGTCGAGTGGGATTTTCTTAAATCTTGGTGTAGCCGGGAGCTGTAAATAACAAGTCAGCCATGGCGACGACGAACGAAGGAACAAGCTTTGACCTCATCACGCACGTAACGTTCATATGGTAGGTGAACACACCCCCTCCCCAGACGATTACCGGGGACAGTTCTAGACGTGTTCAAAAACCCTGAATCATCCTCATCCTTAGTCAAACGAATTTCTCCATCGTGTTCCGGTCTGGTCAAGCGCGACCCATACTCTATACATGTCCACCTTGTGCTCTGCTGCGTCCTGACAGCTCTCAAGCATGGCGTGACACAGAGAGAGAGAGAGAGAGAGAGAGAGAGAGAGAGAGAGAGAGAGAATATATTCCTGGGCGATGTTCTCTGTTTCTCATTCCAAGAAGTAGATACAGTAGGTTTGAATAATCGAACAGTTGGTTCATCAACATAATCTGGGAGACGTTCGTGTCCTTGTTTCTTGCCAGAATTTTGTGCACGGACCATTTAAAACCCCCCGCCTCTCCAAACTTTCAGAGACAAGTACAGAACAGGGCAGAGCTTCATTAAGATATCTGAATTCTTGAAATGTCTGTTTCAAATATGAGGTTTGTTTTGGTGCTAACGACATTGATAGTGACCATCCTCGGGACATCGCTTAACGGATGCGATTCCAAGGTGGTGCAGTTCATTTTCGGGGACTCTCTTTCCGACGTTGGCAACAACAACCGGCTGTCGAGAAGCCTCGCCAAGGCCAACTTGCCGTGGTACGGCATCGATTTCGGCAATGGACTCCCTAACGGGAGGTTCAGCAATGGCCGCACTGTTGCAGATATCATTGGTAAGAGAAGACAGAGCACTCGTGCTTTTAACTTCCTTAAACTAGATTTAGTCGGCCTCTCTTGGCTGTACTTGGTTTAATTCGCGAGCTCCTTGATGTAAATTTGCAATCTTGCCGCAGGCGACGAAATGGGTCTTCCGAGGCCGCCTCCGTATCTTGATCCATCTCTAACAGAGGACATGATTTTGGAAAAGGGAGTGAACTATGCCTCAGGAGGTGGAGGGATCTTGAATGAAACAGGGGCGTACTTTGTAAGAACCCGACCGTTGTTAAGAGATATTTCCTAGTTATTTCTCAAAAAGTTTGGGCTGAATCACACAACTTCTTGCAGATTCAAAGGTTTTCTCTGTACAAGCAAATCGAGCTCTTCGAAGGAACACAGCAGATGATCGCGAAAAAGATCGGCATGAATGCAGCTCAGAAGTTCTTCCAAGAATCCCGGTATGTCGTCGCCTTAGGAAGCAATGACTTCATCAACAATTACCTGATGCCAGTTTACAGCGATTCGTGGAAATACAACGACGATGCTTTCATCGGTTATATGACCGAGACACTCCAGGGACAACTTGAGGTAATAATCTTCATACCGAAATCCAGTCAGCGCGATACATAACTTCCCTGCATTTCATAGTTGATGAGATTGTTGACTTGGAAGTGTGCACATTTCATAGTTATTGCACAGCTTAGGGGCAAGGCAGCTAATGGTGTTCGGGTTGGGGCCGATGGGTTGCATTCCGCTCCAAAGGGTATTGAGTTCATCGGGGGACTGTCAAGATAGGGCGAACAAATTGGCGCTCAGCTTCAATCGCGCCACGAGCCAGATGCTGGAGAAAATGTCAGGCAAACTCACCAATGCCAGCTACAGATTCGGCGAGGCTTATGATGTTGTCAACGATGTAATAAGCAACCCGTATAAATATGGTCAGTTTTGCTCTACCATTTATCTGCAAATTTCGCCGGTCTATTCTCTTTTTACTCGTCCGCAAAATATCGAGTGTTGCTCTTTCCAATTTGTGTAGGATTCAACAACTCGGACTCGCCTTGCTGTTCTTTTGGAAGTATCAGGCCCGCCCTCACTTGTATTCCTGCATCAACACTATGTCAAGACAGGAGCAAGTACGTGTTCTGGGACGAGTACCACCCGACCGATACCGCCAACCAAATTATCGCTAAAGAACTTATCAAAAAGTTTGGATTTTCGCGCGTCAACGGCAGCGATGCTCCTTCCAGTGCACCAGCCATTGCACCATCACCACAAGGATAAGTCCTTGTTTCAGTTGCAGAGAGGGCTCGACTTACGCTTGTTCCACGGTTCAGTTAGCGGAGAACCGCGTTTAGTAATGTTCAGCGGTCAAGATCATGTTAAATAACAGTACATTTTTGGTGCTAGTGTGCTTGTTCTTTCTAAGTTGCGCTTGCCAACCTGTTATAAAGTGCTTGCTAATCACTACCTTCTTCATGCAATTTTCTTTCCCGGTTTTCGATCTCCTGCACTGCTGGTCCATTCTGCTGTGCAATAGACTTTATCTCTTAGCAGATACAGATTAAACACCAGATTCTGCTGTAGCCTCCATTTCCAACATGGTGGAAGTTTCATATGCTGCCTTTTCAATTGCCGGTTAGTTAATTGATTAGTTCCATTGTGGCTCGCGATGAGGAGATTCATAGTAATGGGCTTGATTGCTAATTGAGAGCAATGTGTGCTTAGCCATGCCGCTACTCTGATTAGCATTTCGTTAGCTTGTTGGTTGCTAGTCAATACTGTAGTGGCCCATGATGAGGAGCATTCCTGACCTTATTTGTTTCAATTGCTGCTAAAAGCAATCTGTGCAACTTACTATCTAGAGACAATAGATGAAAGAAGAGCAAACAAGATGAGATTATGGAAAACAAAGCCGATCATTTCGTGAAAACGAATCCTTGCAAAGCGCTTTCCTGGTTTTGACGATACACGGCTGTGTCTTGCTCAACAAGGGTCGTTAGGATACTTGGACGGGGGTCGTCGTTTGCAGAGAAAAGCTAAACATTTCAGATTGTTCGAGTCAGCTACTGACATTAGAAACCTGCGTTTCCCTTTTGCTGGTTTAATACCATGAGCGAACGCTGTCCATTCATTTAGTTTATTCCCTGTTCTTTCTACAGAGAAGGTAGTTCGGCCAATACGATCGATTACGGTTTCTCCAATTCAGGAGTACCTTGTGGAGACGAACACACGGCTCAGAAAATAGCTACAAAGAGCATCTTTATGCAGGCAAACTCAATTGACATTAATGAAAATGTCACTATTCCTGCGACATCAAGGACTTGAAAATTTCTTCACATGCCTTCTCCTTCTCCAACTTCTACGCAATATCTCGACAACATAGAGAGGAAACATGATTACGTTTACAACTGCACTGAGATATACGAAAATGTGTATGTATCCGAGATGTACATGCAAACCTACTAGCTGAGACGTCTTAACTCAACATCCAATGCATCCTCTCAGAGCTCTCCCTAGTTAAGGTGTTGGCGTGTGGCGATGATTGGCCCCCGATCCCGGATAATCGTTGACCTCGATGTCCATCCTTCCGCCAATACTTTCTAGACCCCAAACTCCTCCCTGCACTGGCCTCTGAGGATTGTTAAGGGGACCAAAAAAAAAAAAAATTTGCATCAGTTAATGTTAAAAGACAAGTCTTGGAACAGGTGCTATTGTTTCAAGAACAATGAAAAACTTCCAGTGTCTTCAAGTTAAATTTTCTCCTACCGGGATGGAATCGCTTGCAACTTGAGGAACTCGAGCCTCTTGCACTAGGCTCTCTGTCCCTACGCACGCGAAGTGTGAACTTTGCATGAGGAAAGGAAAGGAAAGAGGATGATACGGAGGAAAAACGCAACAGAAAAAGAGATCGAGCTAGGGAAGCTTGCAATATTACTTGTAACCGGTACGGCATGAGTGGAACAGATGATCCAAGACATCCTGAGCAAAGCGACGAGCAGCCAAAGAAGAGTGCCTGCCCTGAAAGTCTCCATATCCATGAATCTGTGAACGCTGTACTCACTCATTTGAGCTCGAAGCATGTGCTGAATTTATAGTTTGACAGGGCAGAATTCTCTCGATGGCCGTGATCTTGACGGCAATGATCATGACCCAAGTGTCAAAAAGGCGGTAGGAGAGAGGAGGACACGGCGCGAAATATGTCTTTTGCAGATCTTTTCACACCTTGTGTGGCTTTGCAGTCGCAGTCTTTTCCACTAGAAAAGCCACTAACGATGTTGGTGGGGGGAGACCATGGGATTCCATTGCCATAAATCAAGTTGGCAGAGGAGAAAAAAGCTGGAGCACACTGACGAAAGTGGAAGATGACAGAAGATGGCGAGTGTCACAATGTGGAATTTGCAGCTCCAGCACCACCAACTGGAGCCATTGTTTAGAGGAAATCAAGCACTGAACCAATTCAATTATAGAGTTTCTTAAGCATTAAATTAGTTACCATTAACTCAAGAAACTTGTCGGAAGCCAAGCGACTTCCAGAAACTTTTGGGAACAAAACATGGTGCCTAAACGCAGGAGGAGTTTGACTGAAAAAAGGGGAGAAAGTGGAGGTTATTGGGGGGATTTTACGAATTAAGGGTAAAAAAATTTGCATTTTATGGATTTGGATTATCACTCGATTTATTTACGATTTAAGGGTCCGTTTGGCATAAGAATTGCCGGACGGATCCCATTTCGATAGCATCACTTTCGAACCGGAAGTTCGGCAGCTCAGCTTAGTTGCCGAACCCCAACCCCGCCTCATGGATCCTCGCATCTGTGGTGTCTCTGCCCTCCTCCCCTCTCTATCCTCCGCATTGCCCCACTGAGCCCCCGCCAACTCCACCGCTAGCCAGATCAACTCCAAATCCGTCCTCGCCGCCCTCCTCGACTCCCACTACACCGAGCTCGTCAAGAAGGCCCTCCTCCTCCAGACCCTCAAGGACGCTGTCAGCCGCCATAACCTCACCATCTTCACCCCCGCAACGACGCTTTTGAGCACGACCTCGACCCCGACTTCAAGGAACCTCCCCGTCCCCGTCGAATGGACCCCTAATTGGTAAATAAGTCTCTACGGAACCCAAATCCGTAAAATGTAATTTTTTTTATCCCTATTCCGTAAAAAGCCCGGTTATTGGGGGGATACGTAGAAATGTTATAGAAATTGAGGGCATAAATCTAGGAAAAGACCGGCCCTTTGACTGTTCTGTTCTGTTTCTGGAAAACGCTACTCATCATAAGATTTTCTGGTGACCTACTCGCAATTTACTAATAATTTTCATGGAATTACTAAATTTCATATGACAGTTTTCTCCTCTATTATCAACTTTTATTTGTCTTTCTCATCGAAGCTTTAATTTATTTATTTTTTGTCGGAATCGAAGCTTTAATTTACTAACTATTATACTGACATGCCTTTTTTTTTCGGTAGATGACTTGAATTTGTTTCCCTTAATCAAATTACTGCATAATTTTGGGTTTAACTCACGAGTTACTTACCGACGTTTACCAACTTTTGTTTATCTATTTTTCTCCTGTTAAATTACCAATTAATTTTGTTTTTCCAATTTTTTATTCAAGTTGCTTATGAGAAAAATTATCCAAAAAATCTTAAATTTATTGAACTTTTATCAATTTAATTATAAACCTTTTAATTATACAAATTGAGTCATAAATCGTTTAATGCTTTACCAATTGATTTCATCTGGTCAATTTTGATCGAAAATTACTGATGTGAATACCGACCATCATACGTGATGCAATGGCATTGATATCTTAAGTTTACCGATTGTTCTGTATATTTACCAACTTTTGTTTGTGAGTCACCAATTTTTCTACTATTAAGTTACCAACTAAGTTTTTCTTACCAACTTTTACTTGAGTTGCTCACCAATAATGGTAAGAGCAAGTCTTGGGCTTGGGCTTGGGCCTCCGAAGTTCTCTCGTACCCAATTTAACAATTACCTTAAAAAAAAAAAGGCAGTAATATTATCGTTCATTGTAGATCCTAAATTATTCTTAATTGTTCAATTTTATCCCTAAGATTTCAATTTTTTCAACTTATTTCTTAAATTTGTAACAGAAAGTCAATTAACTCATTGGGTAGCATTCATAAACTTTCATAATTACACTGTTGCTTGGATATCAAAATATCTTTTCATTTCAGTCCACTTCCTGAATCAACAAAATATATGTCATCTTTTCTTTTCTTTTCTTTTCTTTCTTTTCTTTTAATCTTTTTACATCTTTGGTCACAACAAATCTTACGGTAGCTCCATCTAAGTATATTTTAGGTTATGATCTCTATTATAGTAAATGTAGAATCTTATTTAGAGTTGTATTGGATTGATATTCCTACTATTTTAATTCATTTGTTCAGATTTAACTAAATTTAATCTAGAAAGCAAGTAACTACAAAAGTTTGAAAATTTTATATTTCTAAAAAAGTAATTCAAACAAGATTCATATTGATATAAGTTTGAATGACTAGATTTAAATTCTTATCGGTAATGTAAAAGGAATAATCAGCCCGATATAGCTCTAAATGCGTGCAAAAAATATGTTTTATTTATATTACCCTTTTGGTCCTTATAACTATTACGGTCCTTTCAAGGTTATTTTGGTTTATTGGGCCCAACGTCAGCGACTATTAGTATAAATTTTCCAAAAAATATAGCATGATTTTATTTATTTATTTCGAAATTGATTTAAAAGAAAATAAATTCTAGCATTGAAGGGCCCATTTGATAAGTTGATAGGCTAGATTGACCAAATCGAAAGTTTAAGAACTAGCTTGACTATTTATGAATAGTTGAAGGATCGTATTGAATAAAATAAACGTTCAAAGACAACAATGCACGTTACATTAGAGTACATAGATTATTAATATCGTTTTCCCTTGTATAATCACAAGAGGGCCCCTTTGTTAATTATTTTAAGCCAACAATGAGGCCTACTTTCTCATCGGTTGATTGACATGATGAAACGAATGTGGTTTTTAATTTCAAAGGATGGGGTAAAATATATATCCTAGGCAATTTGGCTATATTAGAAAATTTTCAAAAAAAGGCCATAAGTGCCCTCATTTTATCAGATAAGGGCCTAAAGTAGATTTTGTCTTAAATAAGAGCATGAAGAGCAATTATTATCTCAGAAAAAGAGCCTGAAAATGGCTATGATTATTTCAAATACGAGTTTGACCTCATCGGCCAGACGAATGGCTAAATTTTTCAATTGATCAAAGGCATTTTCATCAAAATATAAATTTAATCTATTTTTTTGTTAAATTAAATTTTTTTAAAAAAAAGGTTAAAAAAAGTAAACTCCTCTTGCCTATGGCCGTCATCCCACAGCCGGTGGGGGCAGCAGTAATGGTTGTCGGGGTTGCTAATGCCTCGGCGAGGGCCACCGAGCCTCGCCCAAATTTGGGAAAGGGTCACCGCCATTAGCTTGGACCAAGGTGGGTCCCAGCGTCGTTTCACCTTGATCCCAGTCGATGGTCGCGGCCCTCGCTGAGTCGTCGGCAACCCTAACGGTGATACTCGCCACCCCACCTCTTGCTTGTGATTCTTTATATATATATTTATTTATTTAAAAGTCTCTAAAATATAGAAAAAATGGAAAATAAAATAATAAATGACCGAAATGTCCCCAGCGAAAAGTGACTTAGACCCCTTTTTTAAGACTAATATAGTCATTTCAAGTCCTTATTTGAAACAATATACATTTCAGACCCTTATTCGAAAAAAAAAAATAAAAAGGCTCTTAGGGCCTCTTTGTTGAAATTTTCCCTATTATATTTGGCCATAGGATTAAGAAGAGAAAGGAAGGAAGAAGATGAGCATTAGGGAAGAGAGCTAGTGGGCCTTCTCATTGGCCCATAAGTCATTGGGCCTACTTGTCCTGAACAAAGGCGGTCCTCTCATCAATAGGCCAGTTCATGACCCAATTTTAGTTCTTCTACCTCCTTCCACTGTTCGCTCTCAAGGGCCTGCAAAGATCTCCATTTTATCTGCAATTCGAGATCAAGCCAAATTAAAAAAAAATTATAATATCCTAAATTATAAACTAGGTTTTCTTGGTGCAGTTTATGATGATCGTTATTTTTAGTCGAAAAGCATTCGGCTTAGGCTCGAGTTAAGATCTTTTGTTGTGTATGTTGTCATTCTCATTTAAGTCCCGAAATAAAATGCCTTCAAATGCACCATCTAATCAACGTGGTCATATTTGGAAAATCAATTAGGCTTACCAGTTCACGCCGAGGAGGGTGGGGTTATAAATTGCACATACGAATTCGTGAAAACGAGAAAAACGTGCATCACCGGCCACTCGACGATCGTGAATTGCAACAAACTTTCAATTCGATGTCGTGAAGATTTCTTATGCTAATAACACATAAGAGCGCTGGTGATCGGATTTTATTTAGTTGGGCATGTCGCGATTGAGCTAAAAATCCAATGACGTCGGAGAAAGTCACTTTAACCGACCACCTGGCCGTCCTCCATTATCAAAGCGACTTTAGGTACGAAGATAAATAATATTTTAATTACCACAAAGTTTTTCCCATCTAAAGTGGCTTTCTACAAAGTTTAAATTAATGGGATTTTTTTTTTTTGGTCATAAAATTAATTGGATTAATACAAGCAAAGGTTGACCTTTTTGCCCCGAGCCAAGAAAGAAGATATGCCTCCGGGGATAGCTTTTCTATCCTCCACGTGAGACAAAGGTATCTTTTTCACGAAAAGGCGCGATCGCTTTTCCCTTCCCGGGGGACACGTGTCGACGTCTGGGAGGGGGCGTTGGCCGGGGAGGGGGGATGTCTTCTGCCCCGTAGGCGAGAGACACGTGTCGGAGAGGGGACAGGTGTTCTTAATCCAACGGTTGCTGGGGGCAGATTTTTTTTCGTCAATCGCACGGCTGAACGGCCGCGTCTTTTTGGCTTTGCTTTGTTTTTTTTTTGTGGGCCCCGGTGGTGGGTGCGTGGGAGCTGACGTGGCCGGAAAGATCATCCCAAGCCTTAATAGTCTCCGCGCCTTTGAAAAGTCCTTTTGTTCTTTGATCATTTGTCCGGTTCTGCAAAAACTAATCGGGTTGACTTGACCCGTTTGACGAGTTATTAATATCAATTTACCGACGTATTTGGGGGGAAAAAAAAAGTGCCAACTTTTAATTGCGAGGATTTCACTGGTAATTTAAAACCCGTTCATGCAATAAGCAGACGACAAGAGTATAAATACCCAGTTTGCATGAATTACGTAACAAGGGCCGACCCGTTACGGGATTGCTTGTAATAAAACGTGTCCCCGATTTTTTTTTTTATTATCCACGCCGGAAATTTCGAAGTGTGACTCGCTCCATTGATCACGAATAACGATGATGCGATGACCGTAAAAAAAAGTTACGCGGTTCGCATATTAATTCAAAATACACCCATCTTTTTATCGAAGGACATCATCATGCTTTTTTTTTTTCATTTGGCTATAAAAACTCGGGTTTTGATGTGTTCATAAGAGTTCGAAAACGACCATGGATACCGATGCCTAGGAAGCATGAGCAAACATGTCAAATTAAGTGATTTAAAGTGACAACGCTCTTCCTCGGTACATTATATCCCCTCACCACAAGTTTCAAAGCGCGTCATTCACCGGACTCTTGTTTTTTTTTTTAAAATTTGGGTAAATGATACGATGGTTGTGATATTTGAAATTTAAATTCGTTCGATATGGTCCCTGAGCTTTATCCTAACATGTAATGTTGTCCATAAACTTTTTTTAATGTGATCAATGTGAGCTCTAGACTTTTGGCATTTGTATGATTTAATTTTTAATGTTGTCTCTAAACTTAAATTGATGGAATGACTATATCGAATATTTTCATATAATTCACGAACTAAATCGAATACGTATCAAAAGCCTAATGAACCACATTGAACACGCTACAAAGTTCAGGATCAGCATCACACATCGAATTGAAATTTAGAGATGTTCAAAGAACGGATTAGATAATAAATTAAGATTTTACGAATTATTTGAGGCATTCATCTCTTTCCAATTCCTTTGGTTTGGCCTCGAGTATCTCATCATCATCATCCGATCCAGAGAAAAGGACAAAATTGGAGCGGCACACATTTTCCGTGCACTCCGAGAAGAGGCGACAAAAAGTTGGGGAAAAAAAAAAAAGGAAAAAAAATCTTTAAAGTCCGCAAAAACATGTGGCTGGAAATAGAGCCTCCGGCTGACGTGGCACGGCCTCGCTTCCCCACTGAGTTATAAGATCAAAAGCTCAGACGACGAAGGCAACTTTCCTTTGCCCATTGCCAACCAAGCAAACGAGCATCTGCACAAACTGAAGCTTGAGGCTCCAGAGAAAACCCACCCGAAAGGTTGTCTTAGCTGTAGCTTGACTTTGGCGCCGTTTCCCACACAGGCTCTCCCCCGAAATGCAAGAAACCCACGACCCGGCCATCAAGCTCTTCGGCATGAAGATCCCCGTTTCCTCCGCCGGCGATGACGCGGGTCCTGCGGCGGCGAGACCGGAAGAGAGGGAAGATGGAGGAGGAGGAGGAGGAGAAGAGGAGGAGTACGATGAAGAGGAAGGAGAAGAGGACGCAGAGCAGGTATGCTTGGTGAACTCAAAAGGGCGTTTTTCGATGACTGTCCATTGATGGGTAGATTTTGCTTTTTCGCTTTTTTTTTTTCTTGCTTGCTTGCTTACTTGCTTTCGATACTGCTCTGTCTCTGGGAGTTCTCTGTTTCAGTATCGTTGGTTCAGGAGTACAGACAAATGTTGGCCGCTTTCTTAAATTTACTGAATAGTTCCCCCAAATAGCGTGAAGATCTGAGCTTTTTTCTTTGGAAACATGGACTAGGAGAGTTGCAGATTTGCTTAAGTATAGCTTGATTAATTGCTTTTTCTCATGTGCGATGACTTGTTAATTCAGATTTGCTATTGGTCGTTGAGGCCTTTTGTTTTATGGGGATTTCGTGTAGAAATCAATTCTTCTGCAATCTGCTAAAAGGTTTCTCTCCCAGCAGCTCAACTGATCTTTGTCGTTGTCCCTTTGTTTTGGTCCTAAAAGCTACGGTGTCTTGCGCAATCGAGATATCCAAACGTGAAGCTAATGAAGTTTGTAACTTTGTGATTCTGGAACTTTCTAAAGGGTCAGATGATAGCATAACCCCTCCAAAGCAAACCTAAAATCAAAAGAAAAGCTTTGGAAGTTCCAATTCTTGTTGCTGATTGCCCTTCATTCTTCTAGTTGTTGTCGCGAATTGTATTCATACTCGTTTCATATAATAATCCTTCTGATGGATCTTACCATTTACGATCCTTTTTTTTCATATTAATCCTGATTATGTTTTCACATGTGAAAGTTCCAGGACGCTTCAGCTGAAAAGGCTTCTGAGAATATGCAAGAAGAGGGTGAGCCACATCCAAATGCTCGGGAACTGAACCCCCCTGGGACTTCTCCGGGCGCTGTGAACCCTGTGACACCCTCTATTCATGAAGAAAGTGCGAAAGCGCAAATCCCTGAGACCGGAACACAAGAGGAGAATGGCTCACCCAGAAATTCGCAAGACAAAACACTGAAGAAACCAGACAAGATCCTTCCTTGCCCGCGCTGTAACAGCATGGACACAAAATTCTGTTACTACAACAATTACAATGTCAACCAGCCCCGGCACTTCTGCAGAGCCTGCCAAAGGTACTGGACTGCAGGAGGTACTATGAGGAATGTTCCCGTGGGAGCAGGACGGCGGAAGAACAAGAATGCTGCCACACATTATCGCCACATCACCATCTCCGAGGCTCTCCAAGCATCCGGAGTTGATTCTGCAAATGGGGCTCAACTCTGCCATTTGAGAACCAACGGAGCCGTCCTCACCTTTGGTTTGGACTCCCCTGCGTGCAATTCTCAGTCCCCCATCCCAAACATTGCCGAGAAGACGACAGTGTTAAACGGTTACAAAAATGGGCTTCGGGACTTCGAAAATGGGGATGATAGCTCCACCTCTTCCTCGGTCACAGTATCAAACTCCACGAATGAGAAAGGCCTAAATTTCCCGCAAGAACAAGGGACGGGAAATGTTACTGGATTTTCTACGCATATACCTTGCCTTCCCGGCGTTCCTTGGCCTTATCCATGGAATCCCACGATGTCCTCATCTGCCTTTTGTCCTTCAGGATGTCCACCGATGTCATTTTACCCTGCACCCTTTTGGGCTTGTGGTGTTATCCCTAATGCCTGGAACATTCCTTATTTGTCGCCTCAGTCACCCTTTTGCAACCAAAAGACTACAACTTCTGGTCCAAACTCACCGACACTGGGAAAGCATCCGAGAGAATCCGAGCCACTTAAGTCAGATACTTCATTGGAACAAGGGGAACCCCCAAGATGGAAGAATGGTTGCGTTTTGGTTCCGAAGACGCTGCGTATAGATGATCCCAGCGAGGCTGCCAAAAGTTCGATATGGGCGGCCCTCGGTATTAAGGCCTTCGAAACAAAGTCTGGAGAAGGCAAAGTTAAAGCTGCTGAAACCTCACCACATTTGTGTGCTAATCCTGCGGCATTGTCTCGGTCCCTCAATTTCCACGAGAACGCTTGATGTAGCAGCTCACGACTGTAAATTGAAGAATCGTGTAGTTTTTGAGAAGCAGGATTCTGTGACATTCGCTCAAGCAATGATGGCAGAGCTTTGGTCATCATATTATTAGCCCACGAAATGTCGTGTTCATTACTCAAGACTTGGAAGAGATAAAGAAGATTCCATCCACAGAGCTCTCACGTGGATTAGTTTTGTGATCTTTTTAACCTTGGAAACATCTGCCTTTGCCGAACGAAGTCAGCCTGCTTTTCTTGTGTCTTGTACATTGATAGTGTCTGCAACTTGTAGCTCTGAATGTATGTATAGGAGGATATATGGAGATTTCCGCGGCACCATAACGTTCTGAATCATTATAAAAACTTTCAGATGATTGCTTTCGTTTCCCCTTTCTGTTGCCTTGTTCTCTGTAGGAAGGTTGACATTTTAATAAATCTGTGTTGTTCTCATCTAAGCTTGTCTTGCCCAAAGAGCTCCCGCATTTTATGTGGTTAAGCATGGACCAGTGCTCATTCGAGAATGCTGCAAACACACAAAGAAAGTGATGCGGTAATTTACAGTGAGAGGCTCAGAAAAAAGATTCAGATTCTTCGAGATGAAGGGTACTACGCAAATAGAGTCATCCTCCATTGGCTACATCAAGGATGAAGCAAATACTAATCGGGCTAAAAGAAAAGATGGACCGGATGGTGACATGTCCAGCTATCGTCCAACTCCCATTGATGGCGGACTCTTGCATATATCAAATGATCGATATCAACTCAGTTAAGTTAGTTTAGTTCTCAAGTGGGGAACGAAGAACTCGGAGGTTCAATCCACATGGACGCTGTTCATCGAAGTCGCAGCTGTGAAGGAATCAAGTTTAATTCGTGTAATTTGTCTCACAAATTGGAAAATGGCCTTTCATTTAGGCAGATCCATAAGTGACCGACCTTGCAAGAAGTAAAAAGTAAAAAGGGGGAGAGGCCAAGGTTTCGTGCTAAGCTCCATGAGCCAAACAAGTTGCAGAGCAAGGCATGAATTGTGAACACAAAGATGAAGGTTTCTTGATAATTTTGCAGGTTTTTGTTGTTCTCTCTTGTTGTTTCCATCTTCAGCCAAACATGAACCACCAGATTGTCCTCCTCCTAACATGACAGAGCTGTGACCTGTGCAGTTTGGATAAGACCGACCCAAAATTTGTTCACTTAAATTTCTTTGTGAAGCACTTTTCATAGTTTGCATCGATATTTGTCCCTCCTTTTCTAAGCTGCAAGAAGACACTCAGATATTTTGTTGCCTGCAAGACGATATGAGCCACAACTTGTGTTTAAGCGAGGGCCCTGTTCTGGGTCCCAAACTCATTAAAGTTGCTCCAAATCTTTCGCTTCTTTCATTTCCCTTTTTTTACTGTTGTTCTTTTGCTCATAGGTGGCCTTCTCCATCTGACCTCTCTTCCAAGGGACAATTAGCCTTTAATCTTGTCTGCCAAAACTAATTTCAGTTGACCAGCAGCAGAACAAATAGCGTGCTGGTGTCTCAAGCAAGCAACTATAAAAGTGGAACAAGAAAAGGGAAAGTGTTGTCATGCGCGCCGAGGGCCTCTTTTTATTCGATCTCTTCTTTTCATTTGACTCACTTTTAGTGGAGGGATTACAACATCGATAACTTCCATGGGGGAACATGGGCGCTGGGAATTCCTTAGTACCAGCACTTCCAAAAAAAACTTTCTGCGATAGAGAACTTTTCAGATAAAACATATATTCTAATGTTAAAACGATGGGAGATGAAAAGACATGGCGGTTTAATCTATTTCAATAACGATACGAGGTGGCAGGATTTACGTTAGAAGGGACAGCGCAGACCTGACACATGTTTCTATCCCTAAATTTGACCCTGCAACATTATCAGAGTTCAATTCATACTTTAGGCCACAAGGTGCTTGGCCAAAAAGGAAAGACTCATAAAGTCCAGAGATAAAAAGTGTGTAATAAAGTTCAAAAGCTGACTTTGTGTGTCGTGCTTTGGTCAATCACCACACACAAAAATTAGGTAAAAGACGCGTGGATGGCAACTTGAGTTGTAGCTTTCCATGGGGCTGCTGCTTCTCCTTTTTGGGAACACATGGAAAACTTGGTGCTTCTCCAACCCAAGGAAGAAAAGCGAGTCTGTGGGTTTGTAAAGCAAATCTAAAGAAAGAAAAGATGTGGGTGAGAACAGTCCTCACTATTCCATCTGAAGAAGAAAGGAGAAGTGGGAAAGAAAGCATGGATTCGTCATTTGTTCTTCAAATCCTCCATGAATCTGAAAGGTCCATGATCATGGAATTTGTCATTTGTTCAAACCGGAACGTCATGGGATGGGAACACTGATCACTCATAGTATGATGCAAGTTGGGCAAAATCACTAACAATTGCATCTGATTGCATTTCGGCAAGAATGGCAGTTTTTCAATACAATATATACACTCCGACTCGTAGGAACTTTTACAAAGACTGGATTTGGATTCCAGAGTCTTGAAACTCTGGCATGCCAAACGTATTGGAAACCCAGTTGCACGGTGTAGAAAGGTTTGACCAACGGTATGGATCAGTCACTGTATTCTGCATCCACCAGAATTTTGGTCTCGGCGAACATTGCCAAAAGCAGACAATTCAAGGAGATCCATATCACGATCTGCAATCAGGACAATGAGCTTTAGTTACTGATCTTGATCGAGTGTCTACGCATGCGAGTGGGATACTTGCACAAGCAACAGAGGAAAGTGGATGAATTGAAAGTCAATCACTTTGGTCCAATTTGTAAACTCTAACGTGACAAAGCAGACCTGAAACTCGGCAATAAGAACTTCTCCTGATGAGATCAGCTCTAGAAATCTCCATCTGATTTCCCTTTGAACGATTTACTGTTGCCTATAATATCAAAACAATATTCAGGTTACTTCAAAGAAATGAAGCGTCTTCTCCACCAATAAAAGCATGTGAAGAGTAAGAACTCAAAAGAACGCCCAAAAAAGGCACTAAAGCAGAAGCCTTTTCCTTTTCGATTTCTAAAAGTGGCCAAAATTTTAACCTGGCAACACATTAACTACATATTACTACACATTGAAATATGAACTACACCCAAATGGATTTGGAAAAATAACAATAGCTACATGTGGCACCACCTGGGAAGATCTTAAGAAATTCGAACAGCCAGCCTATGCAAACATAAAATGATCGAGCATTCGCTAAATAGGTTAGAGCATCAAGAAAGAGGCTAGATGCACAAACCATGCATACGAGGTATAACCATGTATATGAGGTATCTTGAAGTCATTAATATATGTATTTGCATATAAAGAGAATAGTGGACAACAAATTACCAAAAAGTGTGAAGGTATACACCTTCTATCTATTGTTCTATGAGACAACAGCGAAGATGGCTTAAATTTCTGAATTAGCATCTCGCCTTTCATATGTCATAGTTAATGTTCAGGTTTCTCCTTTCTTTCAGTCCTTCTCATCATAACCTTGAGAAAAGGCTCAAAATATGATTATTATGCTCAATCTCTTCTTGCTAATCAATCTGACTCAAACAACTTTAACTTTGTTTTCCAATGGGCTGGGAGGTCATCAATTAATAAAGGATTAAGGAGTGTATTGAAAATGGTTAAAATGGTGTTTCATGAAGAGTACAGACAGGAAGCTCTCGGTACGGCAAAGACCAGTGGTGCAAAGAAATGCTGCTGGTCCAGGCGTTTTACGAGGTCATGGAAATGGTTTAGTTATGATGTTGAAAGAGGAGACCACTGTTGGTTGGCTCATTTTGTAATAGGAGGATTGCCATGTAATTACGACAGCTGAAAAACCCTGAAATGCTCAACGCACTTACTCATTTATCATTTCCATGTTGATCAGAGTAGTTATTACACCATCAAGCAGTGAAAACATCAAACTTCAGACAGGAATCAGATGTACATGCAACAAATAATGCCCGATAGTTATGATCTCTCATGCCTCTGGTTAAAAGCCAGTGGCCGGATGACAGATGGACCAAACATTTTGCATCCATGAGGGTAATCACAATTGGACAGTCATTACGGCAGGATTCCCGGAATTCTAGTTAATATTCACTGCTCTTCTTCCTCTTATGTTCCTCCCTTTCTTATAAGTAGAGTTACAAGTAAATTTCCCCACAATTATAGCAAAAATCAAGAGATATCATACAAACTGTTGATCCTTTTATAATTAGCAAAGTATTTGCAGCCAACTTGCGAGGGAGCAATGAGAATATACTAACTGTCAAAGGGTAAAAGGGCATAATTTTCTTCATCAATAAAGAAATTACATTCCATTAACATGGTATCAAAGCAATGTTGAAATCCTAAACCTAGGTAGCCACCTCCGTCGACCACCAGCAGTCAACCTTCCCCGTCAAGCTCCCACCGGCAACTGTCAACCTTCACCGAAGATCGTCAGAAACCCAAGATCTGGCGTTGCCCAGGCCCGGCAAGCCAGATCTAGGGTCGCCTAGGCCCAGCAAGCCGAGATCCGACGTCGCCTAGGCTGGCAAAGCCTAGACCGGACGTCGCCAGAGGTTGCCAGACCCGGCAAAACCCAAATCTGAGGTCGCCCAGGGCTGGCGAGTCTAGATTCGAGGTTATCCAACGTCACCTAGGCCGTCGTCTTCTTCCCTGCAGCAGGCACCTCCCCCCTGCAGCCCATTCTATGTAATACGCTTTAACAAGAGCGTGTTGTTCTGTTCTGTTTGTGATTTGACTTTAAGCTCCTAGCTTTGGTGTCCTCCAGCCCTGTGTATTGTGTGATTTGGTTCTACTTGATGTTTTGAGAATTGAAGTTGGTTCTGCTTGATGTTCTGTTAATGTCATGCTCTATCTGGGACGACAAGTGTACTGGTGTGGCTGCTGGAGTGGGGCTGTTGGGTAGTGATGGCGCTGTTGGTTGTGAATTTATTTTTTTTGGAATCTTGGTTCTCTATTGGTGTTCATGTTGATGTCAGCCATAAGCATTGGATTGTGGGGTCTTGGTTGTTGATTCCGCAGTCGACTGTTGACTGTTAGTGTTGGCGTTCTAATTTATGTGAGGTTGAAGGTGCTGATTTAGTTGGTGATCAGTGGTGTTGTTATAGTTTGTGGAGTTTTGTTCCTAGTTTAGTGGAAGTGTCTGATTATGGCAGATAAGAACAAAGGAGTATCGACTGAAGTCGTATTTGCATCCTCTAGTTGCTTGATAAAAGAGAAGTTAGCTGGGGTCACCAACTTCCAGCAATGGGAGAGAATTGTGGTGGTAGTGTTGATTGGGATACCATGGATACTAAATGGGATACCATGAATGCCAGAATTCTTGGACAAATGCGGAATTCTATGGAATCTCATGTAGCTACCTTGATTACATGTCACTAAAGTTGAGGATTTGTGGGATTACTTGAATGTCTTTTATTCTGGAGAAAATAATTTATCAAGGATCTATGAAGTTTCCCAGGATTTCTTTAGAGTTGACAGATAAAGTCAGCCTCTTACTCAATTCTTTGCTGATTTTAAACAAATGTATGAGGAGCTTAATTATCTTTTGCCAATTACCTCTAACGTTAAGAAGATCCAGGAGCAGCAAGAACAATTGGCTGTCATGGATTTTTGGGAGCTTTAGGACTAGAGTTTTATGCAGTTTGTTCACAAATTCTTAGAGGAAACACCATAGCCTCACTAACGGAGACCTTTTCTCGGGTCTTAACGGTTTCACGTGAATCATTTAAGGACATATCCCCCATAGGTGATAGCTCTGCCTTGATAATCCAAGTGAATCAAGGTTGTGGTGATTGTTGTAGTGGTCATGGCTTTAGTAGTGGTGATAGTGGCCGTGGGTTCGATAGAGGCCAACCACAGCCACACAATAGTACATCTAGTGACACATGGAGTCATATCGGACTTGCACGAATATGTCATTACTGTGGTGCACGCTTCATGGAAGGCCCCCTCATTTAGTTGCAGCTAATGTAGCCAATGAAGTAGAGTCGGGTGTTTCTTCTTAGTCCTTTGAAGTAGGAGCACTTAACAAAATGTCTGAAGGGGAACTTGCTAAGTACAATCAATTCCCGATTTCTCAGCCAATTTCCTCCTCCACAGCTACTTTTGCTCAGATAGATAATGTAATAGCGTGTCTTTCATCTACCTCTAGCCCTTGGGTCATTAATTTAGGTGCTACCAATCATATGACTAGATCTTCAGGTATCTTTTCTGCCTTTCATGAGTCCATGTCCAATGTTACATTAGATCATGGCTCTCTTTCCATGGTAAAAAGGATAGGCACAGTTCCCCTAACATCCTCCATGTCTTTATCTTCAGTCATGCAACTTCCAAATTTTCCGTTTTACTTTATGTCTACCAAAGAATATAACTGTTTTGTAACCTTCTACCCTAATTCTTGTATTTTTTAGGATTTGAAGACGAAAAAGACAATTGGTAGAGGACGTATGTCCAGGGGGGCTCTATGTGTTTGATGATACTACCAATGTTGCTTGTCCTGCAGTTTCTCCACATCAAATTCATTGTAATTTGGGACATCCCTCTTTAGAAAATTTGAAGTTAGATTCCCGTTTTCATTCTTTATCTAGTATTGAGTGCGAGTAGTGTCAATTTGGGAAATTGCACCATATTAGTTATAGTCCAAGAGTCAATAAAGAAGCTTCTCAGACATTTGCTTTAGTTCATTCTGATGTTTGGGTCCATGTCCTACAACTTCAAAGTAGGGTTTTAAGTACTTCGTTACTTTTGTAGATAACAATTCAAGAGCCACTTGGCTATATTTATTGAAAAGTCGTTCTGAGTTATTCTCTATTTTTTGTACATTTGTTCATGAAATACATAATCAATTTTATGCTTCTGTTTGTATTTTTCGAAGTGATAATGCCAAGATTACTTTTCTAAAACTTTCTCTAAGTTCATGTCCCAACGGGGCATTCTTTATCAATTTTCTTGCTCGGATACACCACAACAAAATGGTGTTGCCAAAAGAAAGAACCGCCACTTGTTAGAAATTACTCGTTTTTTTATGTTTGACATGAAAGTAGATATATCCTTTTGGGCTGACATTGTTATGGCTACATGTTATCTTATTAATCGCATGACGTCCTCTGTTTTTAAGGATACAATTCCTCACTCTCTTATTTTTCCTTTTGACCCCTTGTTTCATTTGCCACCTCATATATTTGATTGTGTCTGTTATATTCATGACCATCGTCTAGGACTTTCCATACTTGATTCTCGATCTCTTAAATGCATTTTTGTGGGGCATTCTCGTACACATAAGGGTTATTGTTGCTACTGTACTTCTTTGCATAAGTATTTCACTACTGCAGATGTTTCCTTTTCTAAGTTTATTCTGATACTCCAATGGAGCCTCCTACAGTGAATGACGATTCCTTAACATATGTTATTATGGAATCAACAATCACTTTGAACTCTCCAGCTATTCCTCCACCAGTCTAGTATATTTACAGTAGACGTCCTCGTGAGCATGTCGAGCCCCCTTCAGATGTACCTCAGCCTATCTCGTCTTCTTTGTCTTCTAGGCTTGAGGTAAGTCAATCTCATACCGATCTTGATATTCCTATTGCACATCGCAAAGGAGTTTGTACTTGTACCAAACAACTTATTGCACAATTTGTCTCATACTTTGGTTTATCTGCATCTTGTTAGACTAGTCTAATGACCATTGATATATATCCTATCCCTAAAAAAGTTGCTGAAGCATTATCTAGTCCACGTTGCAGGACAGCTATGGAAAAGGAACTATTGGCATTGGACCAAAATCAAACTTAGGATCTTGTTCCTTTACCTGCAAGGAAGACGGCCATTGGATGTAAGTGGGTATTGACTGTTAAGGTTAACCTTGATGGTTCTCTTGCTCGTCTCAAGGCTAGGCTGGTTGCTAAAGGGTATGCATAGGTTTATGGGGTCGATTATGGTGATACTTTTTCTCCAATGGCTAAGATGACCTCTGTTTGTCTTTTATTTTCTTTGCCTGCTTCTGCTTGTTAGCCTCTGTTTCACTTTGATGTTAAGAAAGTTTTTCTTCATGGAGATTTACAGAAAGAGGTGTATATAAAGCAACCGTCAGGCTTTGTTGCTCAAGGGGAGTTTCGTCATGTCTATCACTTAAAAAATTCTTTATATGGTTTGAAACAGTCTTCCAGAGCCTGGTTCGGGAAGTTTACTGAGGCGGTACTCCAGTTTGGGCTATATAGATGTACTAGAGATCATTCTATGTTTTATCGAATTTCTTGAGCTGGTTGAATATTCCTTGTAGTTTATGTATATGATATTGTTATAATTGAAAATTATTCTAAAGGAATTAAAGGGTTGAAATTGTATTTGCAACATGATTTTTTATACAAAGGATTTGGGATCACTTAGATATTTCTTGGGTATCAAAGTGGAACAGGCCAAGAAAGGTATTTATATCTCACAACGGAAGCACATTCTAATTTGCTTATAGAGGCAAGTATGCTAGGAGCTAAACCACTGGATACACCAATGGAAGTGGGCTTGAAATTGATGGCGCATGATGGTGAACTGTTAGATGGTCTGGAGAGGTATCAAAAGCTTGTTGGAAAATTAAATTATCTAACTATCACTTGACCCGATATTTCCTTTCTAGTGAGTGTTGTAACTCAATTTATGTCTTCCCCCCGTATCTCACATTGGGATGCCGTAATTAGAATTTTAAGATACTTGAAGAAAGCTCTAGATCGTGGTCTCATTTATAAGGATCATGGTCACAGAAGGTGGAAGCCTTCTCGGTTGCTGATTGGGTAGGATAGTCTCCTATACATAGGAGATCTACATCAGGTTATTGCACCTTTGTGGGAGGAAACCTAGCATCTTGGAAGAGTAAGAAGTAAAGTGTTGTGGCTAGATCAAATGCAAAATCAGAATACAAGCTATGGCTCAAGATACTTGTGAGTTAATCTGGATGTGTCAGCTATTAGTTGAACTTGGATTCAAAGATCCTACACCAATGGTGTTGTAGTGCGATAATCAAGCAGATGTCCATATCGCTTCAAATCCAGTATTCCATGAGCTTACCATGTATATTGAAGTTGATTGGCACGTTGTCCATGAGAAGCTTCAGGCTTAAGTTATCCCTACTAGTTATGTTAGGACCGGTGAACAACTAGCTGATGTTTTCACTAAATCTCTAGAAAGTAGTAGGGTTGAGTATATTTGTAACAAGCTGGACATGCTTGATATCTATACCCCAACTTGAGGGTGAGTGTTAAAGGGTAAAAAGGTATTCTGGTCTTGTGGGTTTTTGATATGTATATATATCATTCTCTTCATCAACAAAGAAATTACGTTCCGTTAACACTAACCACAAAATCTTCAAACCTTCTAAACTCAAGAGGAGAATGAGAAGAAAAAGGAAGATCACAAGTGCTGCGCAAATGAACTGACATTAAAAGTGAAATCATGTGGTGAAGCATGAAACAAAATAGGTCATGCACATTTGTATGTACCATCCCATGTATAGGTCTCCACTTTTTGTCCAAAAAGTGCTTAGGCATAAAACACATAACAGAGATAGAGATCGAAGAAATCCGTACCTGTAAAACCTGGCAATTTTCCAATGTGCTTTTCCCTCCCTGTAAATCGGAGAAAAGCCCTATCAATCCCAAGTTGAAGACAAAAGTGAATCGAAAGGAACAGCATAAGTCTAGTCATAGAACTGACAAAGGACACGAAATATCAAAATGTCTAGGCAGCATCTAATGATCTCATCCAACGTGCATGAAAAAAGTAGAAACGTAATTGCAAAGAGACTATGTGGCAGGTAAAGGAGAACTTTACCATACAAGGGGGAGTTATTGCACTAAACATTTCAGTCACTTGTTCTTTTGGCCAAAAGTTCAAAGTCACTAGTTGACAGATGCAAAATCCCGGTGGCAACATAAACAAACTGGTCATCCATACTGCACAAGTAACTTACAGAAAAGGTGGGGACAAGCAACCAAGGACAGTTGCATTTCTTCAGCTAATATACGCCCGGGGAGGTTGGTGTGGGGGGGGGGGGGGGGGGGTGGAAAGGAGAGAAAGAGAACTCCAGCAAATGAAAACATCAGCAAAAGGAAATATCACAAGTTAAGAGATGTGACAGAAAGGCAGTAGCAAAAACCATTGCTATGATCTTTCCTTTACTAGGGGTAAATTTCAAGACTTCTTACTGATCACAGAGCCATTACATAGTATCTTCAAATTTCAATACAGTATAATGACTCATCCAACATTTGTTTGACCAAGAACCAATTCCTTGAACATTACTCTAGTATTATTCAGAAGTTTTACTCTCTTACCAGTGTCGTGCTCAATTTCACTGATCAAAAGTTATATACAGATATTGGAAATATTTGTATCCCAATGCATCATTTGAAGCTACACTCAGCTTATGGATCCACACCAACTCAATCTGAATACCCTCCCAATCCCATAAAGCCATCTTCAAATTGACTAAAAACTCATCCATATTTCTATTGAAGCTAACTGAACCCTTGACAATAACTAAAGACAAGATCCAGCCTCAAAGAAAAATACACGAAACCAGCCCTTTTTACATTTCCCAGCCATAAAGTCCAAAGCATACCACAACTACACAAAGCCTTCGCTCTGCTCCAGCCACAAAAGACGAGGTGACTTTCAAAACCCATGCCCCGGAATTATTCTCAACAAATAGAACAAAATTGGGTGAGATTCTTATTATTGAAAAATTACATCAGAAAAGATTGTACAATGAGGATAAGCTTTGTATCAGGATATGAAGCTAGTTCTAGTATAGTCTCCAATCTACACACATAACATAATTTCTGCTCCAATTCCAATCGAAAAACGACATGCGGAAGCACTTCATAAAATCTATTACTATTAACTTAGTGGGCAAGCAATAAACAGCATTGGCATTTCCAATTTTTAGGAGGGAAAAGAAGCCAGCCAACAAAAGCATCGTGCGTCATTTTCCACTGAAAATGAAGACCGACGAACGAATGACAACTCAAGTGGCCCTGAAGTTGCAGTCGCTTCATTAAGCAGATTTATCTTCGAGAACAGCACGCAACACAAGTAAAGAAGTGTTCTTGAGACGTCTCTCTGTTTCACCTTCAATAAAGAACCTCCGCTAACCAAACAAGGCATCAAATTTACCCTAAAATATCACTCCAAGACAACGCAAAACTTAGACTGAGAAGTCCAAACATCGTCAAGCCAACAACGCAATCCTCAAGCCACAACCCAAATTCTCTAAACATAGTCCCAGACAGAGAAAAAGACGGGAACTTTTATTGAACCCATGTACCTTAGAGTAAGGCACGATGTGATCGTAATCGTGGCAGAGACACCCAGGGCAACCGACGAGCTTGCGGAACACGATGTTCCCAACGGCGTCGCGACGCCACCTGTCAGGATCACGGCCCTTGACCGTCTCGGCCTTGTCCCAGCACTGCTGCTTCACGCTGTAAGGGAAGCTCCTGGGGTTAGGATTAGGGCTCGGGGTGTTGGCGGGTTCATCGAGCGAGATTTGGAGGCTCTCCAAGAGGAAGGAGGAGGTGTCTTGGAGAGTCTCGAGCTCTTGGTCGACGAGAGAGTTTGACGGGGTGAAAGGGCGGCGTTGAGATGAAGGCAATGCGGCGGGGGTGGGGGTGGCGACGCGTGGTGCGGACGGTGAGGACTGGGCAGCGGCGCGAGGCCTTCGCTTCGAGTTCTTCTTGTTAGGGAACATCTCCTTCGCTTTTTCGGATGAACAAAGCAAAGCGCAAGGGTGGTCGGAGGCCCTCTCAGGAGGCTGCCATGGAGCGTGCTTCACATTATCCCAGTCGGCAGAGTCATGAGTCTCGCGGGAGAAAACATTCGGTGGTTGTCAAACCCCCGTCATTTGTGTGCTTATTTACCGATATCCAATCACATCTTGACACATGGATATTATGTAAAAATAAAAAAAATAATTTTTTCTCTTTTCCCCCTCCATCTTCAACGTCCGCTTCGCCTGAGTTTGGCCTCCTCCACCACCCAAGCCGCCGCTACCACCGTCCTTGAGCCGCCGCTACCGCCGTGGCCACCGAAATCTGCGGCAAAGCTGTTGAGCTCGAGGCTCGAGCTCAAAGCTTTGAGCGGCAGAACAGACTGGTCGTCGAACGACGGTCGCGTCCAGGCCGACCTCCGCGCCCCCACCCACTTCGTCGTCCTGGCGGCTAAGCCTTGGCCGCAAGCTCGTCCACAGATCTGGAGATGCAGAGCAGCGGTGGGCAAAACTCAAAAGTTAGGATTTTCTCTCTTCGTCTCCATCATAGCCAGCATCTCTCCGGCCACCTCCCAACTCGGCCGCGTCCACCTTCTCCATCCGCCGTTCAAGGCACGGTAACTTCCATCTTCGACACCACTTCCCCACCATGGCTGCCGCAACTAGCTCCGACAGATTCGCGTCCAAATCTGGAACCGCGGACCCATGGCCGCAACAGACCTTGGAGCGGAGCCATGGTCGCGACTGGCCTTGGAGCCATGCTCGTGCCCAGATCTGAAACCTCGGAGCCATGGCCGCCACTGGCCTTGGAGCCATGCTTTCTTCCAGATCTGAAACCGCAGAGCCATGGCCGCGACAGATTTGAACGATGATGGCATTCGGCCATGGACGACGACGCACGACGGAGAACTTCCAGATGGTGGCTGCAGATGGAAAGGAGAAATCCAGTTGGATTTGGAATTCTTGATTTATTTCTCATTTCCACGTCAGAATATACGTGTCAGTTTTAATTGGTTTAAAGTACATAAGCACTTGAATGACGTGGCATTTGTCTACCACTTACGATAGTTTCCCGCGTCATCTATGCTGCGTATGGTAGCCATTCTCATTTTCCGATTCTGTTCTCTAGAACGGTAAAAAACGAGAATCATATTTGGTAACCCAAATAATTCTGATTCTAATTCTGTTCTCAAAATCAGTTTTAGATAATCAAAATCAGTTTTAGAGTAAAATACAGAACAAAAAAAAAGTTGATTTTGGAAAAAGAATCAGTTTTGATAATCACAAAATATAATGAAATGTCACATCTTTCACTTTTTCCTTTTAGTTTTTTCATCACTTTTCTCTCAACCTAATAAAAATTAAATTAAATTTTTAAAAAAATAAAAAAAAAATTAGAAATTTCCTAAAAATAGAAAAAGCTTAGACTATGCTAATTTGACCTCATTTTCATAAATTGAGGCCTAAATTTCCTAGATTTCCTATATTTCACTATTCTACAAAAAAATATTGCTGAAGATGAGAGGATCCAACATGCGGATGGTAACATATATACTCATAGCCATGTGTCACAAAATGTGACCATTTGCACGTGGAGCTAGGGCCAAATACCCACTTGGATTTAGGACAAAAGTTGCAAAATTATAATGAAGGACTCGTTCTTCGTATCAAGGATAATAATTTGGTTTTTTATTTCAGTGAATAATTTGTTATTTGGCTGTTATGTTTGTATGTATTTAGACAATGCAACATTTAAAGAAAAAATAAGTCATTAATATGGAAACGTGTCCCATGTTTCAATCAAACTTCAAACATCGTGTATTAAAATTTGTACTTCATTTATGACATGCTAAAAAAATAATTATATTTTAAATTATTTTAGTGTGCATTGAAAATTAGCTTTCATTTAGGATGAAATTTTACAAAGTAACTACATAATTATTTGACTTAAATGAAAAAAATTAGAAAGAAAAACAGTTTTTCAAAATATAAATTTTGTGCAGTTATCAAAGGGTTTTCGGTTCTCCAAAACCCATCCAGGAATATAATAAAAAAATCATTTTAATCAAAATCAGTTCTTGGGATAAGAATCGTTACCATACGCAGCCCTAATATCCCAAAAATCGATCCGAGATATCTTCCCATCAATAACATTTTTTTCTTATCGAGTACAAGAAAAAAAAATAAAGAAAATTTCAAATAAGGATAAGGATGAGAGTCTTTTTCTCAAAAAAGGTTCAAAGTGGAAGGGCCCGAAGTGACGAAGGTGGTCTCAAATAAAGTCCTGAACTCCCTGGCAGGCAAAATCTTCATCGGCCAACTTTTTTCCGGCGATTAAATTAGGCATATTTTGTCTAAATTTTGGAATTTTGGGTAAAAAATACATGAAACTTATGTTAATCATTTGTGAACAATAGAATCCATGAAAATAGTTAAGTGCTAAAAAAAAATATCAACTCATTCTTCCTATAAAGAAGACTAAAAAGTAGGAAAACAATTTTTTGGCTCCTACATGAGCGCCCTTTACAATTTTTCGAGCATCCGCCTCTCTAGAGCATGTACGTATTTGATCAGGGATCACAAACCAAACCAACGGATACCAACTATGAACTAAAAAACTTACTAGCTCTTACCTAATAAGAGAAAAAAATCTTTAAATTTTGAGAAAATTTCAAATAAATGCCTTAAGTGCTCCAATTATTGCAAAGAAGGACGTGATGGAAGAATTTTTTTATTTGTAAATAATGAGAGCATTTTATATTTTTATTTGGAATTTTTTCGTTTGAAGTGTTCTTAACGTGGCTACACTTTCTACGAGAATCATAAAGAAAAGAGACGCGGACGTGACGCGTCAAGGACCGGGATTGATCCTTGAAGAATCAATCATGGAAGGGTCTGCCCTTGCCCCTGGGGAAAAGTGAACTTGATTGAGGTTAGGACAGGCGCATCAAATTCCTGGAAAGCGCAAAACAGACCTTGACTTGCTCCCTTTGCTTGTGTTTTGCGCCAGTCCACCCTCAAGTCTTCGTCCGACCCTCTCGTGAAGGCAAAGTCCCCTCCAAAAGAAGGAGGAAAGGAACAAAGAACACCCCCCCCCCCCCCCATTAAAGTATCCTGTCAAATTCACTTCATGGGGATGGCCGGCACTCGATTCTAAATTCTGCGGCACAGGCGATTGCGTGTTCCCACCACGCACACAGACAAAAAAGAAAAAAAAAAAAAGTTCACATCCTGAGTTTCAATTCGGGAGAAACTACCGGGAGAATTGGCTGCAATTGCGAGTTGCATCCCCACCCGAAAGACCAGCACAACGTGTTTTGTAATTTCCACGATGAATCTTTGTGAGGGAGGAACCATATTTTTCTCCCACAATTTCCTCGATTCTGCTCGAAGTCTATCTTTTAGCTCGCTACATATACTTGGGGACGTGGGGAGCTGTTGCAATTCAAACCGCGGCGTCCCCAAATTGAAGTCTCATCTTTGCTCTTCTTTCCTCTGTTTCTGCACGTTTTGCTCTTATCCTAATTGCCAAGTTACAATGGAGCACGCACCGGCAATAAGATCTCACACTCTCTTCTCCCTCATTGCCATGATCATTGAAGTTGTGATTGTAGACTCGGTGATATTACTTCATGACTTGTACTCGGACTTCAGACACTTGGTCAAGACTTCGCGTGATGTGTATTCAATGGTAAGCAAGTGTTTCGGCAACCGCGAGAACCGAAATGCAGAGGTTCCGACTCGTCAAGCTCCGACCCCTCCAATCTGTGCCTCGAGTGAAATAGTGGACCACATGGAGCTGTCGAGGCGGGAAGTGGAGACCGCGATGGCGAAGCTGGGGATCTTCGGGAACCCGCGTGACCAGGTTCGAGAGAGAGTAGGGGTCAGGGAAATTGCAGCTCTTTTCGAGGAGGAAGGGCCAAGTCTGGAGGAAGTGAAGGAGGCATTCTACGTGTTTGATGAGAACTGTGATGGGTACATTGACGCGAGAGAGCTGGCCGATGTCCTCCACAAGCTGGGCCTCGAACAGCTCTGCGAGGTCGATTGCAGGAGCTTGATTCAGGCCTTTGACGACAATGGGGATGGACTGATAGATTTCAGAGAATTCAACAAACTAGTAGAGAAAAGCTTCTCTTGATGATCAAACAGGAGGAAGTGGCCCAAATTCCAGAAGGGCGATCTACTTTTGAACCTTCGAAGTACAGCTCTTGGTCCACCCTTTTTAAGAAATTTTCTGGTCCTTTTCTATGTCTATATCTATGGTACTATGTACTCCCAGAACAGGACTTTGCTCATCGAGTGGCCTTGTGTGATGTCAAAATAAAGTAAATCTGTTCACGAGGTTAAGGTTTTTCACTTCCATTTCTTGTCTATGTAGCTAGGCAAATAGAATGTCCATCAAAAAAAAAAAAAAACTTGCATGCATTTTCTATGACTGAGTTTGGTCGCCAGGATTTCTCGCTAAAGCTCTGTTTGTTTCATGAAAAATGGCCTCTTAAGGGAAAACATTTTTCAGAAAGTCATTTTTCAAGAAAATAATAATATTTTTCGATGTTTGGCTAATACTTAAAAATAAACTGCAAAACAATTTCTATTGTTTGGCAAGTAATTGATTTTTCGACGGCAACGTCGGCGACCGGCGGGTGGCGACGACCGATGATCGGCTATGACCGGCGGCGGCGGCGGCGAACGAAGGCGGCGGTCGGCGGCCATGGGCGGCGATCGATGGCTAGGGACCGATGGCGGCGACCGGCGGAAAATGATTTCCTCTTTTCAAAATGAGAAGAACATTTTCCACACTTTTCAAAAAGATTTTTTCATAAGAGGAAAAATGTTTTCCAATGTTAGCCTATTTTCCGCCCTCTAAACATCGGAAAATCCGGAAAACATTTTTCAAGAAGTAATTTTCCGTGAAACAAACGGAGCTAGGATTTGAATAGAACATAATATGAAATTCAAGAATTTTATTATATCATATCCACTATTTGGCGAATCACGTAAACAAACCTAGAGCTGGACTTTGCTACCCACTGTTTGGTGAATCACGTAACAAAGCCGAATATTTTCATATCCTCATTTACTCATTATTTGGTAGGAACTGCATATCCATGTAAACAAACCCAAAATGCACAAACACAGATGTCGCGATTCACGACTAAAGTAATGACAAATGCACAAATCGAGTCAACTTATGGCAATCAATCTATGATAATTGCACGTCATAAACCATAAATAGCCTAATAAAACTCATTGCCGCATTATAGAGCCATATGTTTGAGGAGGACAATAAATATTGGGGCCATGGCAACATCAACGACATAGAATGCCAAATCTAGTAAAGAGAGAACATAATCGTATGACCTTTGTGATTTAAGTTTTAACGTGAATCGGAGAGTTGGAGAGGAGAAAGAGTGACGACTCTACTGCTGCTTTTTGTAAATCTTCGATGTGAACTAGAGAGCCGTGAGGAAAATGACTTTCGACTCTCTCGCCATTTTCATGGAGTTTGAACAAAAGGCGAGTGTTTGGCTTTTGACAAATCTCATGGCCCCTCATTCGTTGAGAATTAGTAACATTCCTGTTCAAATTTGAATTTGTTCATGTGAATTATGGGCTCTTCTACTTTATTTTTATTTTTATTTTTTTGTGTTATTTTTCCCTCTCTTTTTGTCTATTCGTATCTTTTTTCCCCCTCATCCATCAATCCTTAGTAGGAAAATTGTGTAATAAATATAGATACTATATATATATATAATATTTTATTGTATTAAGTTATATTATAGAATAAAAATAAATTCAAAAATATAAATAAAAATAGGAACGAATAAAAAATGAAAACTGTTCTTACTTTTGATTTGTGATTTTAAATTTCATTTTTACGTTATAATTTAAATAATTATTATACATAATTATCATTTGATTTTTAATAGTTTAAGGAGTTTGCCGTTCAAGAAATATAAATTATATGCAGCGAACATAAGAAATCCTATTCCCTATTTTCTCACCCTCACATGTGGTATTTTTATTTGGGCTACGTTCCTTTTTTTTTTTTATATCTAGCTAGAATTATCTTATTTTGGACAGAAACCAAACACACGATTTTTTTATGCTGCCTACTAAACGTGAACATAATAATTTCTAAATGAGCGGGCCATGAACATCGAGTTCGGCTTCACAGCTAAAATCCCACTTGCTAGTTCCATGATCAGATCTATTGGTATAATAATCTTTCTTGGGCACCCTTTTATTTATTTATAAATTGGCCATGCGATGACTCCATGATATTTCCTTATTCACGAAGTTGCAATTGTACCCTCGGATGGTGTCCTCGTCAGCAATATTGAATTGGGAAAGTGAGAGTGACTGGCTGGAGCCCACGACACCATCCACTTTTTCCCCCCCCCCCCCAAACACTAATAACCCGACATCATTTCTCGTGGGCCCCCCCTCGATGCTTGGCATCACGAGCCCATCCACGTCAGATCCACGGCATCCGTAAGATCTACCTCGATGCTTGGCTGGAGCCCGTTACCTCCTCCTCCCGGAACTGTTTTCCCTACATTTAAAATAATTAAATAAATGAATGAATACTCTGCCCTCCGAATTTTTCGCTAAATGGAAGAGATTTCCACGCGATTTCGTTGGCGAGCAAGTCCAGCTTCCAAAGAGATGCGCAGGAGTTTCGTGAAGGTTTTGCTCATTCGACTTTCTTATTTTATTCGGCCACGGTGCTGAGAACACCAAATATAAACCCGCGACGTCGAAAGGCAAAACCGTAGTAACAAAAGGGGGATCTCGACGTGTGCTCATTACTGAAGACGGATTCGGTGATTAGTTGTCGAAGTTACATATGAGCTCTTTAAGCGTGTGGCGCATAATCTTGTCTTTATGATTTCTCTTGTTATCGGGAACATGTTTTGTTTTTGAAGTTATCTGATATTTGTGTTGATTTATAGTTGAATCATGATATTTTTGAGGAAACGAATGAAAATTCAATTTTGTCCGAAAAAAAAGGGAGGAGCTTCCGATGCGATTCTCGATCAACGGATGAGATGCGATGGACAAAACCGGCTTCAACGTTGGGAGACTCGAAATGGCGTGCAAATTGGTTTGTCTCGGAGGAGACTCGCGCGGTATTTTCAAAGACAATTTTGCGAGACCCGGTAAGAGAAGTTTTTCGTCCTCCAACCACCACTGTGATTGCGCAATGGACACGATGTCACCATCGACCGTCTTTCTCAAAGTCAAGAACCGGAGAAAGATCCGAATTCAAGAGCCATTCCGATCCCGTCGGCGCCATGAACTGCATGAGCTGGAACGATTTAGCTTCTAGATTACACAGCTGTCGCCGAAACAGAGGCCGACCCGGAAAAAATTAAAGCTTTTCAATCCAGAGCGATTGATCAAAGAGAGATCCATTCAACCACCGCACGGATGCGAAGCTGCCGACCTTCCGATGATGGCCTACATCAGCAGAGATCACCGTCTATGGAGAAGGGCGGCGCCACAGAGCGTGGGACGAAATGGTTTTGTCTTGCCAATCATGGATCAGAGATCACAATCAAATTCTCGATCTGAACCTCATCCTTATCCAGATAAAACAATACGGAATCCAATGACCGAACTAACAAACCAAAAGCAGAGCAGGGGGGGTTCAATGACAAAAAGAACACAAGCCCTGTTCATGGAAAACGACCACATGATGACGACGATGATAAAGATATGTACTTGACAGCCGACAATTACCAAAAATCAATCTTGGGCTGCTCAACTCACAGCAGAACTTCAATCCCCCAAGTACTGAACCTGAGAAGAAGCATACGTCAAACTTTTGTCAGGGGACTCTTGTCTTCAGTCCCCATCCTGGTGACCCCTCTCTTCTCTAAGCTATTCATCATGAACATGCTTCCCATCGTGACAGGCGACTGCAGATCTCTCGGTATTTCGCCGCACTCGGCTAGTTTCGCGAGTTCAGAATCATCCAAACCTTTCGCCGGACCGACGCTGCATCGCTCGACCCCGTGCTTTGCCATTGCGTCTTTGAACTTCTTGATCTGTAAGTCAGAGGGTTACAATTCATGAACAAGCTAATCATCCAAAGACTTTTAACTCGGGGAAAGTCAATATAGGATCAAATGTAACAAGACTGACTTACAGTTGCATTAGTGCAGCTGAAGCTGCATATCCGGCCTTCCGAGCCCCTGTAAAATCTAAAGAACGGAAGGACTTGGATGTGGAGGCACTGGCACATGGTTCTCAGTTCTTCGTAGTTCGCTTTGAGAAAGATCGCGCTCGGATTAGACTCTGCCAGCTGACAAATCTGATTATCAATCACGGCAAAGGAACCGACTTATTGAATTATCCAAACAATCTCGAAGGAATTCCATTCTGCCAGTAAACGAACAAGCCTAGCGCTGCTCCCTTACCAAAAAAAAAAAAAAAAACAAGCCTAGCGCTGCTAAAAAAAAAAATTAAGGGAAAGGGGCAAAGTCAAAACAGGAAAAAGAAGATTAGCCCTCATCAGAATTGGTACCTTGGGGTGAAGAGCTTTGCAACCACCACAACCAGGTGAATAAAAATCAACCACAACCAATCGATCACCAGCATTTAACAAAGAATCGACAAGTTCTTGAGCAGAGTTGATCTCCAACATGTTGGGTTGACGAGTCTTCTCCCACCATCTCATAGCCCTGCTTACAAAAATCGATGCTTGTGCCTAGGAAAACGAAAGAAACAAGCAAGAATCTCTTTTCATTAATGATTTCACCACAAAATGCAGAAACTAACAGAATTTGATTCAAAGAGATGATCCACATACACGCAAAGAGAAGCTAGAAGGCGCTTTCCTGCTCCAATAACCTAACACCCTTTTATCTGAGAGAACCAGCTGTTGTCCCTTGAAATCGATCCTCAAAGTGGGAAACTCTGTTTTCTCGGATTCTCCAAAAGACAGAGAAGCAGAAGAGGAAGGAAGCCCAAGAGCCCCTTTGGTTTTCGAGCCAATACCAACAGCCCCATTCAACCCAGAAACGTTCGTCCCAACTTTAGCAGAACAAGACATGATTACATAGGGAAAAAAAAAATGAGAATCGAGAATTTTGAGGAAGAAGGAACAAACCCCAAAACACCCGTGTACGGGGAAGGAGAATGGGAATCCCGGAAAAGAAAGGCAACAACAGAGGAGGAAAGCTAAAGAATGAGAACGACCCACTTCCTCTGGATTCTTGAGAGACAAGCTTTTGAATTCAAAGAAAAAAGGTCTCTTTTTTGACCAGGAAGAATTGCTTTTCTTTTTGGCTGCTCTGAAACTCTCAACGGCAAGTGAGAACAGAGAAAGAAGAGAAAGAATCAAACCGTCTACCAAATAAATAAGGAAGAATGGTGCCCGAAAAAGGGGTGGGGAGGTGGGTGGGGAATCCGCAGTGGATTCAGCTTCTAACTTTGCATGCTCTTCTTCATTTCCGCTGTTTTTTTTTTTTTCACTTCCTTTATGCAGTCGATCTGGATAAGGGCAACGAAACCTGAGCAACTGTCTCCGTCTCGTCCGAGTCGTATCTCACGTGTAAAGTCGACAGGTAATTATTTCTTCCCGCCTCGTTTTCCGTGATTATATTATCTATCCGTTTGTGATTATAATATATAATTATACACCTTTAATTAAAAGAAAACTATAACACACACGCATAATTAGAAGCGTAAGAAACGAAGGGCCGTTGCTAAAATTTAAAGAGCCCTTGGATATAATTCGAGCCTCCGCCCCCCTCGTCGTTTTCAACATGAAGTTGTCAAAGGCACCGAATTTGACTCTCGGATTTTACGTATTACATCCGAAATTCAAGCACCATTTGATGGTTTTTTTTTTTAAACCTTTTGGTATGATATCTTATGAAAAATGTTTTCATGACAGTGCGCTTTAAGGGACGGTACAATTTCAATCGTAGATTTGCACACCATCATCATGTATTTTGCATAGAGCACTCGTTAATTGGAAGATCGTGACGGTATCATCAAATTGTTGAGCTAGCAGCTCGCGTATCTTATTTACCATATTTGGGCAAGAATCTCGGATATATTATTTACATTTTATGTGAACTTGATTATCTGGACCAGATAAGAAAAGGGATGATTTATCCACAAATTACCGGAACTTATCTGATTTGATTGGTGAGTGAGAATCTCACATATATTACGATAATTATCCACATATTATGTGAACTTAATTATTTAGGCTAGATAAGAAAATGGAAGATTTATCCACAAATTATATCTGAACTTATCTGATTTGAATAATGGGTGAGAAATCTTGCATAAATTACGATAATTATCCACGTATCATGTGAACTTAATTATCCGGGCTAGATAAGAAAATGGATGATTTATCAACAAATCACCCGATCTTATCTGATTTGAATGATCGGTAAGAATCACACATAAATTACGATAATTATCCACATATTATGCAAACTTAATTATTCGGGCCGGATAAGAAAATGGAGGATTTATCCACAAATTACCTTATCTTATCTGATTTGAAGTGCATTGCCGAGCATCATATAAGTTTATTTATATTTTATCCAACCTAATCATTTAGGCCATCAAATAAGATCCTAAATGGATAAGGGTAACCCTTAGCTCTTGATTTCCTTTTTCCTTTCTTTGTTGGGGGGTCATTTTTGTAATTCTATTTTTTTTTTGTACCTCAAAATAAAATGACATGAACCTGACTGTACGAGTTCAACAAGAAGGGGACCGAACCCCATGTGATTTTGTTCTTCTTCTTCTCAGACATTATACTATGCCCCCAAGACAAGAGGATGCTTCGTCCTTGGGTCCGATGCTTTGGACCGTCCGGCGGATCAGAGTGAATTTAATAACCCCAAAGTATTTATTTCGATGCAGACACCTAATACACGAAAGAATATCTAAATCGAGATATTTCTTGATTTTTTTTTTTTTTGCTTTATCGACGGTGCTCGCTTATGAGATATATCTGTCAAACGAGAAGGTCGATAAAAGAAAGAAAAGAAGAAGAAAAATGAGAATCGATGGATAGTGCGATGATAATGCTAGGAAGATCGACACTGCAATCTTATCTCCGAACTTTCAATTAACTTCGATCCTTGAATAATTTGTTCTTGAAGTCCCATGAATGGTTTGGTTTTTTTTGGGGGGGGGGGGGGGGGTTGTGTTTGGTTGTGTGAAGTGATTTTGGATTAGAAAAAGCAAGGAGCGTTGTGCAGTGACAAAACTTGGGGAAGCACCCAAGAGAGACTGCCCACTGGTTTCCCCCCAAAAACCATGGGAACATCGGGCTCCTCTCTTGTCCCAGAAGACAAAGTCCATGATACTTCGGCATTGCTTCATCTTCTTTGTCAATGTCCCTTTCTGTTTTTCATTTGTTTTCTTGTCCCCACGATGCTCAGTCCCCACGTTACATTTATCACATGCTGATGATGGAGTGTCTGACCTAGGGGCAATTTTTTATCAAAATTGATCGGATGGACTCAATTGACAAAGCGTGAAAAGATTTGAGACTCAGTTGGCGAAATTAAAAGGTTTATGACTGAATTGGCAAAAATGCAATAGAAGTAAAACTTTTCTGATAGTTTTCCCTCTATTTCAGCGTAGAGCATCGGACAAGAATGGCCGATCCAACTGAAACTAATGAACTTTCTTCTTTTCCATCAATATTTTTCTTTCGGCATTCTCAATCTTCGCAATATACTGTGCATTCTTGTTAATTTTGATGAAGAATCCGATTGACGCGGTATAGTCGGAAACCGACCACGAAGAGGGCACCGGGCATGCATGGTCAGAAAAATAAAAGCTGAAAAATGGACTCTTTCTTTCTCTATTAACGTTCACTACTTTGCTTCCTCACCAATCTATATATGCATACCAATGTTGAAAGTGCCACTCGCCGAAGAAAATGAGTCCAAGATGTACAAAAGATCATATCATTGAAACCAGAGACAAAGCAATAAAGCATATGTTTGTCAACGTGTAATTCTTCCAGCCTGGTCATTTAGGGTGCGCAGGATGACGCTTCTAGAAATGAATTTATGCTTCAGAAATGCTTCTGGATCATAAATCCATTTGGTAATGCAATATTACATTTCTACTTCTGAAGTAAATTTTTACTTCTGAAGTTATTTTTGAACCAATTTCAAAAGCTAAAGAAAGTTACTTCTCTTTTAAAAGTACAAATCTCTTAATATTAATATCTCTCTTACTTCAACTTCTTTTCATTTTTAGCTCCCCTCTCTCCCAAATATGCCTTAGCTATCATAGCTCTTCCCCGCTAGCTACCACCCTCGCCGGTCGTTGACCTCTATCTACTGCTAACCGTCAACCACCGTTGATTGTTGTTGACCACCACTTGTCATCGCTCCTCGCCCACCGCTGTCGCTAGTAGTCCACTGTTGCCGCGACCACTGCTTGCCAACACTACCCCCTACTAATCACTACCTCCTGCTAACAACTGCCATAGATTTGCCGTCTTCGGCTGTTCGAGTAAAAATTTAAATAATAATTTTTTATTTTTAAAAATTAAATTATATTTTTAATAATAATTATTTTTTAAAGAAATTTAGAAAAAATTAAAAATGAAGTAGAAATTTTTTCGGCTACCAACAATAATTTTTCTTAGAAGATTTTGTATTAATAATGCTCCAGAAGTAGAAATTTTCAAATGGTACCAAACACATTTTTCTAGTCGAAATTAAGTTTTGAAGCAAAAGTAGAAAAATCAATTTCCATTAAAGTACAAAAATCAATTTCTAGTTAGAAGTTGATTTTTGAAGTAGAAGTGTTGCCACATGATAATACTTATGGAGAAGACTTTTTGCTCAAGAAGTGATTCTATAACATAAATTTATTTGGTAACGCAATTTCTAAAGCAATAATTCGTTTGGTTATGCAATTCATTTTCCAGTGGCGGAGTATTTTTTAGCTCAGAAGTAACTTTGGAGTCACTTGAAGAAGTAAATTTTTTTTTACTTTTCTCCAAAAATAGAAAAATCAATTTCGTCTCATAAGTAGAAGTAGAAAAATTAACTTGCTCGTGAACGGTAGTCAGGTCACCGCACTCGTGATCACAGCAGTTTTAAAACCGGAGAAAAAAGAGAAAGGAAACTTGCCCTACGACAAGAAGCCCATCAGCAACCCTCTGCTCAGCACCTTCACAAGTGAGTCAAAATCGGGGACCGCCCATAGATTTCTTCGTTCTACCCAAGAATATAACTTCTGAGATTAGTTATAAATGAACATTAGGAAACCACATCCAATACTCTCACTGTGAATATGATGATCTGCTGGTATGTGAAGGTACAGTACCAGAGGGGTCAAGTAGCGCTGTGCTATTGAATTTCAGACACACTTCGCTTGTTCATAAAGATGTCGTTGCTCGGACTTAGTTTCCAGTAGGTCCCCGAGCCTCGAGTTAAAGCTTCGCCCTTGCTTGAAACTCGAGAAACTGGAACTTTCGCCGGAGCTGTTAGATGATTGAACTTTCTTATCGACGTCGCTAGTTTAATTGTTGCTAGATGGTTGCTTGTAGATGCACACATCATTGCATTTAGTGTTTTCCTCAGTCCCCGTATCGCAATTCTCTAATGTGTCATCACGGTGAAGATCGTGATCCTTATAGTATACTCATTGATCATCCAAAGACTGAATAATATATACAATGATATCTGCAGGGTGTGAATTCAATAGGAATCACTGCGACTAGACTTTGGAGTTGGAGTACGTTATATGCCGGGAAACTCGGATTACAGCCCCTATTTTCTTCCAGCTTCTTCCAGCTCTCGAAGCCCTCCTACTTTTTGTTCAATCTCCTCAATCAGCTCCTCGCGCCATAGCTCCGCTCTAGCTGATTCTTCGATTTCTTCTTGCTGCATGGCACAAATTCCAGTGAGTAAAAATGTTTCATTCGGCTCCTCGAGCAAAGGGGACAATGAATTTGTCTAGATCCGAACATGCAGTAACTTAATGCGAAAACTGAGATTGAAGAGGACCAATCTTACTGCAATTGCAGTGTTAAGATCCAGGAATCCTCCAAAAGAAAAGAGAGAGGCTAGTTCTCTCTATCTTCCCTATTGACACTTCACCATATTGGAAATGAATGCTTCTTTACTAACCGGTCATTTTTGGCAAATTATGCAAGAGAAACCGATGCTGTACTAGTCTAGGTAAAAGATTGTTCTAATCTGGATTAACCTTTCACCGAAGACAATAATTAACTCTTCAATTGCTATTAGTCCTTCACACTCCTGATCCGATGCTATTACCCTGGTGAATTGCAGACATAATGGCCTTTTCCTGATCACTCCAAGCATGTCTAATCTAAAGTTCATCCTTCAGCTTCCCACTTTTTCTCACATGTAGAACATTGGTAAAAAGGAGCAACCTTTTCTGTTACCATGTGAAGTAGGCAAGCATTGAGCTAGCCAAAACAAGAAAGAAAGTGATCAATCGAGATCAGCGGTTGAAGAGTAGCTCACCTTCTCATACAACCAGTGACCAGTACCATCTCCTCCATCTTTCCTGTATTCTTCCGAATCATAGTACGGATCCTAAAGTATTCTCTCGCATGTCAGACGTGAATGTCAAAACTTACAATATCAGAAAAGCCAAGAAGAGAAGTTCTAACTTATGGAGTATCTTACTTTTGTGGAGCCAAAGAACAAGCATCCCCAACAAGTGAACATGATGTAGAAAGTATCTACAAAATCAACGGCAATAAGGAAGGCATGTAAAGGCAGAGTACCCTATAACTTCACAATGAGATAAGACTGTACATGAGTTGAACATGAACTTCAATGACCTAGAACACTCACAAACACTCTTCAGGGCCTTATCACTGAGGTGCCATATTGACTTGTTGCTAATGAATTCCCTCTGGCCTTCAACCTGCTCGACTAAAACCGCCATCAGAGTCCAATCTGGGAAGGCATTCACTTTACACAGAGAGGAGGCCCTTTTGCTCTTCCGCATTTCAAGCTTCAAATTCAAGACCCAAACAGCTACTTCAGAACAATGAAGAAATCTCCAAAATCCTGGTCAACCCAGATGGCCAATTTCACTAAAGTTGCAAACTTTAGCTCCCAACTCAATCGCCGAGAAGCCAAAAACCCATAAAATGTCTGAAAAGTTGTCATGTGATTTCCGGATATGGAAAATCAGAGAATCGTACCAGTCTTGAAGATGGGTTCATGTCGACTCTTCTCTTTGGGACGTGACCGTGAAGCTGCGGCGGTTGGGTGATGGTGAAGCCCCTTATTGCATCCGCCATTTTTTTTCTTTTGAATTTTCTTTCTTGAATCCAGAAGAATGAAGACGTATCGTTTCTCTGTCCTCTTATCTCAAGCCTTGCACCTCCTGATCTCCGGGAGAAAACGGATAAGGAGACCGTTTGCGTCCACCGTTCAAAACATGGGCAATGCGAACGGATATGAAGCTTTTTAATTAATAAATTATTTCAGTAGACACGAAGATAACGAGGCCTATTAGCTCAGTTGGTTAGAGCGTCGTGCTAATAACGCGAAGGTCGCAGGTTCGAGACCTGCATGGGCCATCTCAGTAGTCCCCTTTTCGTTTTCTTCTTTTTGCCCCCATCTGTTGCTTTCTACTAACCAGCCAAGTAGGACTCAAGGAGACAACTTACTCCTATAATTATCATATTCGGTTCCAAATTCACATTGAAATGCACACGTATATCTTACAAACATGCATTTCTTATTACCCGATCTCCCTAAAATTAGGAAGATTAATACATTTGACCGATAAAAAGAGAAGAGGAGAGAGCAAGTTACTGAACTTGGCATAATTTGCCATAGTTTTGCGTTTGGTTCAATTCAGGGACTATAAGAATAATGTGACCCATGTGATATTATTATTGATGATTTAACAATATGAATTAAATACTAAAATTCATTGGTCATGAAAGGGTGTAATTAAAGTATTTTTGACGGACCACCCCTTAAAGAGGAATTTGTCAATAGGTATAAAAGGTTTGGTCCTTTCTCTGTCCTATTAACGACGTTTTGCGAGCAGACATAATGTACCGTTATCTCTCTTCATTGAAAACAACATAAAAGAACATAGGGTTAAGGGAGAGAAACCACTCTTCATCTTCTCCCGTTTTCTACAACAATTGCTTGAAGGCTTCGGTATAGAGAGAGAGGTATGTCTTTTTTTTTTTTTTTTTGGAAAGAGAGAGGTATGTCTTCAACCTTATTGTTTGTGAAAATCTCAAAGATCAACGATGTTTTTGATGATGAGTTTTCGCATAAAACTTACGTTAGACTAGAGTCAATTGGCTGCTGCAAAAGAAAGAAGTGAAAACCGGGGGAAAATGGTCTAAGCGAGAAGACCAAGCAGCATAGGAAACTTTGGGAGGGCTCCCGGTCCTCACCCCTGATCTAGTCTTCAGGGGTGAGATCTACCGGACATCTTCCTGGAATATTAGTTTAAGTAGTTCGAGCAATTTCTGACTCCTCTTCTCTCTGCTCTGTTTTCTGTTCCGCGACCTCTTTCCACTCGAGCTCCGAGCCAGAAATTGAACAGCACATGAAGGTTGCTGTTTCACGGAATCTTATGTCTGCAGACAATTGAAATCCCGCGTCTCCCTGCCTCAAAACCCACTCAAAAACTTCATAAAATGCTTAACCTTGTCCGCAACGTTGAGAACATCTTGGTAACTTCCACATGTGCAATAAACAGTATCTTGCTAGGAACCAGTTTCTTACATTTCATGGTTGATATGCCACTTAACAGAAGATGTTAATTACAATTAGATTTTCATTGGGGTCAACAACATCAGATTAAAAAAATCGTAGGTGGCAGCTGGCTGCAGGGTATGGCATACAAAAATCCTTTATTTATTTATTTATTTTTTTTGGGTTAACCTTGTTGGAAGGTTCTGGGCCAGCTCATTTCCTGGAATATTCTTTCATCTGGTTGTGAAGCTCTAAATTACTTCCGTTCACACTGCTTTTCTATGTTGGGATTACGCAAATTTACTGAGAACAAATCAGTCGCACTGTTGCACCAAATCCATCGGTTCATCCAAGGTCCGAGCATATGATGTCATTTCGCCAGATTGTCTTGCATGAATGTCTGAAGTTGCATTGCTCTTCGTGACCTTCATGGTGAAAAAGGGCATTGTGAAAATCAAAATTTTTTATTTTTTATTTATATATATGGACAATCTGAATTTTTTACAGCAGGGTTTTGGGAATTTGGAAGAGCAACAGTGCAGCAGAGTCTAGTCAACGTAAGTTCATGTTGCTTTCTTTGACCATTGACTGTAAAGCTGAATCAAGACGTCATGTTTGTACTGAGTCAAGACGTTATGTTTTGCTTCGTTTATAACCCTTCTTTTAAGGTATTCATTGACCCACAAGTCTAAGTCTACGGAGCTCAAGCGAGAGAAACGACAGCATGTGATGTAAGCTTGAGTGGAAACTTCAAGGAAAATTGGGAAAAAAAGAAAAGAAAAGAAATCAGCAGGCAAGTCGCGCCATTCCTGTGTGCCGATTATTCAACTCTCTCCCACGCAATTTCCCCACAAAGAATGGTCAATCCGAACGACCATAACGTAGATCACGAGTTTGACTCTTTGACCACACTTTTTGCTAACGGTGCTTGATTCGACAAATACATGTATGCAAGAGGACATACTCGATAGTAGCAAAGCGCCATGTCAACAATTAACGCGGCACACGTTTTTTTTTGTTTTTTCTAACTCATGTTCAATAATGTGTTGACATGTGTCAGCTGAGTTGGGATAAAAAATAATAATACTTTTTCTCTTTTCTTCCTCCTTCACCCTCGTCTCTCTCCTAGCTGTCTTCTATGGCAATTGGCATCGCCTTCGTTTTGGCCGGCTCTTCAAATCTGGCCATCCATGGCTGCCAGCACCAAGTGAGCCTTCGTCGTCTTGGTCGACTCCTTCGCTCACGTTTCATGGCCGTCGACTTGCGGTCAAGCGTCTTTTTGGCCGCTCTTTAGATAGATCTGATGTCCATGGCCACCGGCGCCGAACAAGCTGTCGTTGCTCGGGGCCATGGGTTGAGTTGATCTTTGTTTCTCATGAGCAAGTAGTCCTTAATCCGCTCTTGCTTTAGTAGCTGGAGCTTGCACTTGGTCAACGGCGTGACGGTCGGGCCTCGCAGTGGCCTCTGGTCCCCCTTTGCTTCCACCGCCTTCAACCAACATGCGAGAGCAGCGCGGCCAGCTCGAACTTCTTCCTTTTCTTGTCGGAGCGGTGCTGCTCGCGGTCACTGCCATGGCCATGAGCAGACGATGGCTCGCTCGGTGCCGGCGCCCTCGGAAGGCCAAATTCAAAGAGTCGGCCAAGGCGAAGCTCGAAAGCAGCGATGCCCATGGGCCATGGGAAGACGGCCATGCGGGAAAAGAGGATGAAAGAGGAGGAAGAGGGAAAGTAAAAACAATAATTTGTTATTCCAACTCAGCAAACACATGTCAACATATTACAAGACGTGAATGAAAAGCAATCGACGTGTCGTTTTACAATCGTGGAATATTTTCTCCACCGAAAGAGGTTTTGCAAGACGGAGCACATTCGGCACGAATTGAGCCAACTCCAAATCGACGATCTAGCGAACAAGGAAAAGAATTAATATGGATGAGATCAAACCGTCACCTAAGCTTTATAGACCAGACTATTCCAACACAATTTCTGCTTTCTTATCGATTCTGCGGATAAAAAGGCTGTAAAAAATTGCTGCAGCGAACGGTGGACGGCCACTATGGAAAGGGCGGCCAGCCTTGGCAAAAGCTTTTTCCATCTTCGAATCTGCGGTTGCTTTGGTCTCTAGTTTTTTGCATGCAATCCCACCGTCTCTTCCCCGTCTTTCTCTTTTGCTTTATAACGCCGCGCACACGCACTTTTCCCCCTTCCTTTTCCACACGGACTTTCACACGCGCGCGCGCGCACATAAAAACGCGATCACCAACCTCTCCAAATAACTAGAGCAAGAGGAAGAACGAAGCAGAGTCGCTTCCATGGGGATCAAGGGCATGTTCGATCTCGAGAAGCAGTACGCGTTCTACGGCGCGTACCACCGCCACCGGGTGAACGTCCTGATGCACACCCTCTTCGTGTGGCCGCTCTTCTTCTCCTTCCTCGTCCTCTTCTACTTCACCCCTCCCATCTGTAGCCTCTTCTTCAGCGCCCCTCCCAAGTGCTTCTTGACCAGCCACGGCCTGCTCCTCAACTTCGGCTTCTTCCTCGCCCTGTTCTACGCCGTCACCTACGTGTGCCTGGACCGGAAAGCCGGGTCTCTGGCCGCTCTGCTCTGCTTGGCCTGTTGGGTCGGCTCGAGCCTGCTCGCGCAGCGGCTCGGCTTCTCTCTGGCGTGGAAGGTACGGCGACGCTTCTCTTCTCTCCTCCTTGCTCTGCTTGCTTGATTCCTCGTGGTCGATAATACTCAGGAAACTCCATCTTGACTTGAGTGCAGTTCTTCCTGGCGTCGCAAGTGATATGTTGGGCCGGTCAGTCCATAGGTCACGGAGTGTTTGAGGTGAGCTGGCAAACTTAGTATCTTCCTTCTTGTTCATTGTCGGCAAATTACACACGTCTCGTTGAATCGGTCTGCAGAAACGAGCCCCCTCGGACAACATGGCGCAAGCATTCGTGATGGCTCCTTTCTTCGTATTGCTCGAGGCAAGTTTTTCCCGCTCCTCTTGGAACGCAACCATCGATCGTTAAGTTCACAGCTCTTGAAAGGGTTTTCGAAAAATCGACTTGCAGGTTCTGCAGACAACCTGTGGGTACGAGCCATACCCAGGGTTCAACCAAGGCGTGAAAGGGAAGATAGAGGCCGAAATCGAGCAGTGGCAGAGCAAGACACCGAGCAAGAAGGCCGCTTAGCTAACAAACGTCCGGTTGGCTTCGTCGGAGATCGAGTCAACGCTGGTCTTTAAGATTGTATTATTTAGTATGGTTGGTTTCCGTTGAGCAGAGTTTGACTGAGTCTTTGTGCTTTGATTAAGATGGAGTTAGTTGAAATTGCCCTTATACGCTTTCCGGGTCTATTCTATCATTTCATCGTTAGCACATGGCACAGCAAACAGAACAAATGCCATAATCGATTGATATGTACGGTTTATTTCAAGTTTTGACTGCTTAATTACGAGGCAGCAATCGTTTCCAGACCGACGACCATAAGGGTCAATGCCTTCGTCGAAATGAGAATAAATTAATCGCATAAGCCAAGAAAATCAAGACTTGGGGCGACGAAAGTTGTTCGATCTACAGTTTTGCCCCCGGTGACAAGACTGCGGTAGGTAGATTCGGAACTGAGATTTCAAGATGCCTTGATCGGATAGCAAAACAGCTTAAAGCTTACACCTTTCATGTTTGATATTTCTTTTACGGCAATTCAGAAGGCCTGTTGCGCTGACAATCAAAATGACGATGATGTTGGTACTTGGTATTATTGCAACTTATGTACAGAGCAAATTGTTATTTTGTTGGATATTCCAAGATCCAAAATCTTTTCGGGAGCAAGAAATTGACTTTCCGATTCAGCAAGAACGCCAGGGCCAACCGGTTCAGATAAAGCAAACGACCACCACCCATCGATTTGGCACGTGTCAAACACATGAGATTTTCGCTAATTTCCTTCGACGTAATTTTAACTTCCTCTGCCGCTCCTTCTCCCTTCTCCTCTGAATGGTCGGTGCAGAAGCGGGAGAGAGAAGGAGAAGAAGAGAGAAAGGTCGAAACTTCCTCTAAGCATCGTAGACCATCTAGAGAGAGAGAGAGAGAGAGAGAGATGTCGTCATCTTCTTCGTTGTGTTCTTCGACTATACTTCAGTCTCGGACCAGCGTACACGGTGAGGGTCTTAAGCTTCAAAGTCCATCTCTTTATCAACCCAGTTCACTCACCTTCACAAGGTACTCTCTCAAGTCTCAACTATAAAGAACGGAGATTCATTCTTTTTGAGCAGAATCGAGAGTCAAGATGGACGTATAATTCGCCAAATGGGATTATTCTTGGCTTTGACTTTCTATGGACTGTTCGAGCGCGAATACTCTCTCCTCCTTGTTACTCCTCCTTCTTAAGCAGAAATCTCAAAATTAAAATTACGCGACATTCTTCACGTTTCGGTGACAATTCTATGGTAATTTGTGATGGCTAAGGCTTTGGCCTTGTTTCTTTCTGATAACCAACAGAATGGGATTTTGACTCATTTCGCAGTATGGTAACAGAGGTTGGCATTGGCTACTGACTTATGTCGAGGTTGTTGATGTGCCAACATCACCATCATTTTCTTTCTGGAATTTGATTTAACATTGTCACCGAAATGAATCCATAGATACATATGCGCTTTCCACATTCTTGGGGATGCAGGTTTTGAAGGTTGTGTGCCTCTGGGGGCTTCATTCAAGCTTCTCATGGGCTGATGTCTTTTGCCACTTTCTGTTGTATATGCAGGAGAAGGATCCAAACCGTCGTGAAGGCGACTGCACGAGTAGATAAATTCTCGAAAAGCGACATCATCGTCTCTCCATCTATCCTCTCAGCAAATTTCGCTAAACTAGGAGAGCAGGTTCTCCTTTTATCTTGAGTTCTTACAGCAGACACTTCCATTAACGAGTTACAGCAGTAGTCTACTGCATATGGGTGGAGATAGCATGATACATTTTCCTATTTTGGCAGCTAAAAGATTATCTTTCCAGCATTTTTTAGGACCAGGAAAATGGTTTGATTTGCTGAGGTTGTGTCATTCTATCTTTTTGTGCGACGATGTTTGGACCTGTGTATTGTCTAGGTAAAAGCAGTGGATGTGGCAGGTTGTGACTGGATCCATGTCGATGTCATGGATGGTCGTTTCGTTCCGAACATAACCATTGGACCTCTTATCGTAGATGCCTTGCGCCCCGTGACAGATCTTCCTCTAGATGTGCATTTGGTATCCTCCCTAATTAGTTGGGAACTTTTCCAAAATCGAAACTAAAACAGGAATAGGAAGTGAATGCTAATAAGAACATTGTTGCAGATGATCGTAGAACCTGAACGGCGTGTACCAGATTTCATCAAGGCTGGAGCGGACATAGTTAGTGTCCATTGTGAGCAATCAGCCACCATACATTTGCATCGCACGCTTAATCTAGTAAGAACTTCTTCTTATCTTGTTTAGCACATCTGGTGCCGATGGAAATTTATCTGATTCAAAGAATAACCATGCTTTGAGTAATCTGCATAAATGGTTTCCATAAAATTTCATTGGTGCTCTCTAGTCCCAATCTCCTCTTTGAGCTCCTTTTTCGATAATTCAGATAAAAAGTCTAGGTGCAAAAGCTGGAGTTGTTCTAAACCCTGCCACGCCGCTAAGCGCTGTAGACTCTGTCCTTGACGGTGAGTTTACTTTTTTTGTTCTTTATTGTTTTCCTTTGCCTTGATATCTGGAGGTGCAAATTCAAAGTAACTTCTTTGTGTCAGGAGATCATGATCATCATACTTTGATGCATGTCCGGATCCTTTCTTCACTTTTGTGATTTCCGAATGAAATGAAACAGAAGTTGTTTAGTCAACATGAGAAGCCATAGATGGGATTTGGAAAATTCTAGCTATTCTAATTTTTGATTGCTAAAGACCACTAGATAACATCAAATGCTGCATAAAGTCCTATAGACAAGTTAAGCGTCATACTAATGTTTCATTTGAAAAAAATTTAAAGGACATATTTCATATGGCAATTTAGCTTCAAAGGACAATAATAACTTGAGATGTTCATATTCTAGAGGACAACAGTGACAGAAACATTGAACTCTTCCCCGGAAGATTGCAAAGTCTAACTTGACGAGACGCTTCTCTCTGTGAAACAGTTGTCGACCTAGTCTTGATCATGTCGGTGAACCCTGGCTTTGGTGGGCAGAGTTTCATTGAGAGCCAAGTAAAGAAAATCTCCGATTTGAGGAGACTCTGCCTAGAGAAGGTATCGCACAGGGTCACAGTTCTTTTTGTGAGCTTTTATCGACTGATTGTCATTTGGCTGGGATGCAATGCCAAGTTGATGATAATCTTGACCTATGCTCTCTAACAGGGCGTTAATCCCTGGATCGAAGTAGATGGTGGAGTTGGCCCGTCAAATGCATATAAGGTGCTCCTATTGAACTTCGATCCATTTCATGATGTGCTCTATCAAGTTTTCATTTGAATGCTCCCTGACAAGGGCCATTGCCTGAAACATATTGAGGATAACTAATGCCAGTGGTCTGCGATTTAGCATTCAAAGCTATCATGCAATTAGTTCATACCCATCACAGATGATTCCCTAACTTTATGCTGGATATTTAGATTGTGAGTGTTGGATAAAGGAAACTAGTCAGGTTAGTACAACAGTTTCATTACTCGAACCGAGTGTCCCCAAATCTTATAGGTGAGAAATGATATGTTCAGATGACCACTGCGTGATTTTACAAAATGCCTCTTTCTTTGTTTCCCATTGAATAAATTTTGGGAGCTCAGTATATTTGCTCTCTCGGCTGGTAGGTTATTGAAGCAGGAGCTAATGCCATCGTTGCCGGTTCAGCTGTCTTTGGAGCTAAAGATTATGCTGAAGGTTGGAACCTCAGACCGCTTCCTCAATGGGAAATTTGTGTGTTCGTTTGCCTGTGTTTTTGCTTCAACTACTTCAACTAATCTGATGGCTTGAAATGAATCTCTCACAGCTATTAGAGGGATCAAAACTAGCAAGAAACCTGTAGCTGTTGCCGTCTGAAGAGACATTGTCAAGATCTAAAGCGGATTATGGAACCGAAGCATTTCATCTAGTGTACACCACATTCCATATCATCTATTTACCCACTCGCTCTCATGATGATCCCCGAAACTGTTTAACATCAGTATCTTCTAAGAGACAGTATTGAATGCATGATTGCCTGGGACACGCTTTCTTTGATTGATATAACTAAGTGGACGTTCTGAATCTCCTACCTGTTTTGTTTCCCCATCTCAATCTGCTGTAGTAATGCCCAGCTCTGGGTTTCATTGCAATCTACCTTACATTGATCTTGATTGTATCTTCACTTGGTTTAGACAGTTCTCTGTTCTATTAACGCGGTTGATATCGGATTTACTGGGATTCGACCGAGTCTGCTATAACTTTCTTGCATAATTTGCTCTTATCTTATGTACCCATTTTCTGCCACATTTCTAGGTTTGTGATCTCATCCCCAAGAAGTTATCTGAGCCCCTTTATGAGCACAATACTGGTCACAAACATCAAACATGCACTGGCACAAGTCCATCAGTACATCTTTTTCAGGTCTCTTGGCCTTATGCAGTTGGAAACATGGTATGTTGCAGTTAACTTGATGGCGAAACACAAGTTACTATTTCCTTTTGTATGTTCTGAGCCACGTTTGGGAAACCGACACATATGAAAAGTTTGATTGAATACATTCGGTACATTCAATTAATCAGGAACTTCATTTCAATCTTGGAAAATAGATACATTAATGCCTATGGCCATTCCAATCATCATCAATGCCACAGCACTATATACACTTGCCATTTGAACATATCCAACGCAAAATTCAACAAAAAATGACAAAAAAAGAGAAGCTCAAGAACAGTAAAATCCTCTGTCAGAAAACCTCGGACAACCACGGTCCAAAATCTCAAGGAATATACAAGTAAAGTGAATTTAACTAGATATGCACCGCAAAAATTACTAAACTCGAAGATCATTCGTGAGAGAAGCCACACTTTCCACTTCCAGTCTCTCGGGTTGGTGATTCCTCAACCTTTGTGAGGCAAAAGCAAAGGTTGCCATCCAAAAGACCAAAGCCGGACGAGACCGTCCTTTTTTAGTCCATTCCTCCTGTGCCGCTGCGCGGCCTCGTTCCCCCGCTCGGTCAGCACATAAGAAAAACGTTTTGCTCGAGTAACTCCACTTCTTTAGTAGCAGCACGTCGACAAGAGAAACCTTAATGCCTTCCTTGCTGTCCAGAGTTCTGATCTCTTGGTCGCTCAAGAATTCTGTGAGAACCTGCGACTTGGGTAGGGAGAGCCTGCTTCGGCCCGGGTTCCTGTTGGTGGCGGAGAGTTCCTTCTCCACCATGAGCCTCACATCCCGACCACGCATCTCCAGTGCTTTGTCAACAAAATCATACGCTAATCAAGTACCTAGTACAGGACTAGGGGTCCATTCCTGTAAATTTTAGTAATAGCACTCTATATACGTTGACTTCCACTTTGTCAATTTGAAAGTAAGATAAGATGAAACCTTGTTAAGGACACTTGACAAAATATGCCAACTTGAGTTTGTTAAAAGAGAGTATTTTTTTTTTCCTTGACAGGGTTAAGCAGACTTAATTAAAGGAGAAAATGTGGTAGAAAATATGTAATTGGTTAATCACGATTTTATGTGATTATGAAGCAATGAGATAGAACTAATCAGAAATTACGGCGCAAGTTCTTGGTTCTTCCTTCAATCCTAACACTATTTGTAGTAATTAACAAGCAAATCACGGGTATCCTTCAATCATTCAATCTGAAATTTGTCCGAAGGCGCCACTTTAGTTTTGTTAATCGAAGCATAAATAAGAAACCCTACAAATCGATAGAGTTATTGAAACTTCCGATTCTATCAAAGTTCAAAAATGATGAACAGATTGATAGCACGCATGTCGGACAATGCGTACCTATAGATAACGATATAAACACCAAGGGACGATTCACAAGAATCTTTGCTTTCATGATCCTATGAGAGAAAATGACATTACAGGTCTCGACAACAAATAATAAACGACGCAAACGAAGCGTCCTTCTGACTTCTAATATCTTCTTACTGATTTCCCAGAAACACAGCAGATATTTAGCAGCTCATGTGCGACTTGACATCTTTTCATCAATCAGATTGAAGTCATATTGCAGGAATTGCTCATGGACAATGAGTAGCGAAAGCCAAGTCCAACACTTAGATAGAATCTTCTGTCATGGTTCAGTTACGACAAAGGGATATGCACATCCCCGGTCGAACTTCATGTTAGTAAGAATTTCAGTTTCGCTGTCTCATTCTGGCTTTGTGACTGATCTCCTCAGGCTAACTAGAGAGCTGAGATTCTTGATGAATTCCTATCTCAAAGCAGTCTAAAGAAAAGCTCCTGCAAAAGTTGGACGCCTACTGAACACGACCTTGGAACTTCTCTAGTCTCTACAAAGAGGAGGGAACCACAATTATCTTGCTGGAAATGTTACATCGTCTCCATAAATCATCGGTCACGCAAGAGCTACTGTGATGGAGCAGCCGCAGCACAGGATCAAAAGGGCAGTGCTGCATAAGAGTGCTCGCGAAAATGATCAGCTTTACCACAGCAAAGGCCTCATGCCTCCATGAGGTGCAATGAGCAGGAAATGTGTTCAAGCTATGTCCTCCGATCCAAATTTTACATCCTCTACGGGGGTGCAAAGAGCTTTATACTTGACATGCTGTCTGCAAACAGGGCATGAACCGCACCTAAGGAGCCACTTATCAACACACGTCAAGTGGAACACATGGTGGCAACGGGGTAAGCTCCTTACAGTTTCTCCGACTTCGATATTCTAATGGTAAGACACAAGCAATAATTGTGCGTTAAATAATGACAATCTGAGCGATGATCAACTGTAAATTTATATCTTACGAGAAACTGACCTGCAAACATATTGCACAACAAATGCTCCGCATTGCCTTCATGTCTTCCATGATGACCTCAGATGGCAGTCTCTTCAGAGCATCTTGTGACAATCCTCTGGTTGCTAACTCATCATATATATCAGGAATTTCAATGAACCTCCAGCCATCATCAACAGCCTGTTCAAACCAACAAAACAAGCTCGCAAAGTTAATCTCCATCATATGCATTAGTTAAGCCACAAGCTCCCAAACATTGGTAGGAATAAGGTGTTTTTATCATAAGCGCTTTCATCTAAGGATGGAATGGGGTCGCAAAATCTGAACTGTAACTTTTATAGCCCAAACAATAAGCACTAAATGACTTCAACAATACGAAAAAACTATTGCAGATCCTTTCTTTCGATGTTATGATATGGCAAACAAGCAGTATGCACTTTTCTTATGCAGTGTTCTCAATAAACCTAATTACCTTGATAATATTCCAATAATTTAGCCATGATAGTTACATCAGAATTATTGCCCATCATTCCAAACAACTACTGCTACGCAGCTGCAACTTAGGAAGTGTTTTTCCTGGAAAGATGAATCATTTTTCAGATTAATCTTGAAGTTTTGCCCAGAATTTACTTGTACAGCTGACCCCATTAAAAAGGATTAAACAGAAAAAAGAAAACATACGGGCCATTTATTACGTGGGGATGTGTTCATAAGCTGTGGTTATTCTGATACATATAATACGTGGCAATTCTTGCCACACAGTGGAAAGGAGAGGGAAGAGCTGCCAATGGTAAGGAGTTAGCATTGCGGGTTCAAATTGATCATCTACAGACGCCACACAGAGAGCCTCCTCTATGAAGTCAGACTGGACTCAAAAGGCTGTGCAGCTGATCTAACTATTTATGCAAGAGAAGCCTACCCACTACAAGACTTAATTAATGCATCTTTCAGCCCTGGAGAGCGTAGGCAAAAAGTTGTTCATGGTGAAGAGTATGTTCCTTAGGAACAAAGAAGCTTTTGCAGCACAAGTGCTAAGCTTCAAGATAAGACAATCACTGTTACATAGCTTAACTAATTGCTGCTCTTTCTATGGACACACCCAATGTAGTAAGTTAAACATAATGAAGTACCAAGATGACTAGAACAGCACGTTGATAAGCAAACAATGTAGGCTATGAAACCAAAAAACGAAAAAAGAAAAAGAAAGATCCTACTATGACTGGGAGAAATTTGCAAAGCATGAGTAGAGAGATTCGACAAAGGGTGCCGATTTGATCAAACAAACCATAGATGACGTGCCACGTACGCCTGTTTGCTCTTGAAACCAATAGGCACGGGATGTTTCCAAAACCTCCAATGACAATACCGCTCCAGCAATGGCACCCAATAGTGCTCCTCGTGTAAGACCGCGATTAGATGCTCGACCAGCTAAAGCACCCGCAATTGCTCCCAAGAAAGCTCCACCTGAAAGTGGAATGTAAGCATGTCAAACCATCATCATAGTTTTCTTCGGTTGTTTTCCCCTTCCTATCACCAGATTACGGGGTTGAAGCCCTTCCAGAGGCACAGAGGGCATGCCGGCCCTTAAAACTTCACCGACAGAGTGTCCAAAAGGTTGAAAGGCAGAAAGCTTAAGCAATTTCAGTTCTAGCGAAATCATCACGAGCAAGGGCATGGTAATCAACGATTCAAAGTACCGTAGGAAACTAACTTAAAGCTGCGGCCATGAACAAGTCTAGAGAAGACATCACGAGCTCAATTTGAACTAAGAACCACCTCACGTAAAGATTTCGCGTCGTGAACAAGCAGTACTTTAGTCCAGCGAACACTTCACCAAGTCTACCTCACTCTATTCCAACACAGACCATCCACCCCTGAGACCAAGAATTTATCCTATAATCCGTCGCAAAGGAACTCAACTGAACAACCCAAACTCCATTAAAATGAAGCTTACTCGCCAAACGATGATTAAGAAAAGAAACAGGCCAAAGAAAATTATTATCTTCTTACCAAGAGCGAAAAGCCCAACAAGAGGGCCTAACAGCACGGCGATAGCAAACCAGAGCACATGTCGGAAATCCTGGGCCCCTCCGAACAACCTCCCCACAGCGGGCCAGTCCTGCGGCTCCTCCGGCGACAGCGGGAAGCCGCCGCAGAAGCTGCAAGCCGCCGAGCCTGCTCTGTAGCGGGAACAGGTACAGCGAAAGGCCACCTCCATGGAATCAAGACGAGCTTAGGAAAATGAAAAGGGAACCAAAAAAAAAAAAGTGATCTTTAGCGTCGGCGATCGCCAAAGTGAGAAATTTAAGGCCCATTCTGCCGTAGAAATGGATTAACGTGTGCCGGCCAAGCACCGCGAGAGTGTGAGACCATTCCTCGTTTGATGAAGAGGTAGAGAGAGAGAGAGGAGAGACAGGGCACAGGTAGAAACAGAAACACTGGGTGCTGGCCAAGAAATGAAGATGCAGATCCGTTAAATCGAGTTTTTGAAAAGAAAGTGTGGTGAAATTCAGTGGTGAAATTCAACGGTTGAAAACAGAGGAAAAACAGAGTGAATTTAAAAAATTTATGGTGAAATCCCGTTAAGCCCTTGTTTTGTCACTTCAAGTCTCACGGGAGTTCTTCTTTTCGCTGGGGGATTAATGTTTGCTGGTGACTTCATGGCTTCAGCAAACCACACACATTGCTCTCGGGTTTCATTTGTAGGTACAAGGATTCAATGATGGAACTACTTTGTTCAGCAAAGGAGAGGGGTCTCCTTAAATACAGATGACCCATCTGATAGGGATCGGCGGGACTCTCTCCCTCTTTGAGCGGACCAGCTCCATCTGCAAGTGTCTTCTCTGCCCCTTTTCTTACGGAAGGAGCAAAACAGACGTGACAGCTTTCTTACCACGTGGTCTTTCTCTATATTCTTACGGAAGCGTCTCTCTCTCCCCCTTTTCTCACGGAAGAAGCAAAACAAATGTGACATCTTTCTTACCACATTTTAGCATTGCAAGGTAGAGGAAACAAACCCTACGTCTAACTTTCAGCTCTACATTCCTCCCCGGTGCTCATCATGCGACACTGCACACATTCATAAAGTATGACTCATAGAGATCACATGATCGGGTCGTCGGCAAAACTAACGTCAGTGTGGAATCTTGTCGTTCCTGCAAGTGCTGCATCGAACCGACAATCTCATCCGAACAAGGGTTTGGTAGACAGAATTCAGAAAGGGGCAAGAGCTGTTCGTAGGACAAGAAGAAACAACATAAATAAGTCAATACGAGGAGAACTTGGGCCGGGATTCATTAGACTGCACAAGAATACTTGGTCTAGGAAATAATGCTATTAGACTATTCTAAATATTAAGCCTTGTAAGGATACATTCAGCAGAAGGATGGGCCTCAAACTGGAAACAACGTACAAAGAGATATAGTTACACCAACCCAAGCACGTGTACCCCTTGCCAGGCTCCAAAGACTAGACGACTTATCCAGAGCCTAAATCCGTGATCCCTACTCGATGTTCCTTCTCAACCTCTGGCCGTCACAATCTTGTAGGGGGAAGCACTACTGCAATCATCATCCAGTTCACATGGCTTTGAGGCGAGACGCATCCAAATTCAGCCAGTTTGGCCTTGCTTGAGACAAAAGAATGTCAATAGTAAAAGATGCATGCTCCAGAACCTATTGAGTCCGGATTCGTACTCATCCAGGTAATTTGGAAGTCAAAGCTTTGTGTCGTGACAGCAACACCTCGTTCATTTGAGCAATTTGATGCAGAAGATGGGCGATTTTCTGCAAATGAGAGTTCAACGGGAGTTAAATCCAATTTCCATAACTTCATGACACCATAAAATGGCAAGGACTGAATGCAAACAGCTATACACTCAAAATCGGGCATGCGAATTCGAAAAATTACTCGACGTTTGGAGCAATCACATTATGCGCTGAAGTTGTTTCACTTGGCATGATAATGTCTTGGGGGAGGAATCGAATTTGGGAGATACAAAGGAAAACAGGTCACAATTCGACGCTTGGCCCACACTGATCCAAGCCATCCATACCGGCATTTATAGCCAGATTCCCTAATTGGAATTTCAACAAACACTTTGCATGTAACCAAACTAACCTCGTCTCGCTCTTTAACCACGCGCATCAAACCATCCACTCTCTCTCTGTGTCTCAGCCGCAGCAAACGAAATCGCGCGCATACCCACCACAGCGCCGCCGCCGCCGAAGCAACAGACAGCCAAAAGAGTCCCCCCCTCGCGGCGCCACGGCCAAAGAAGGAACTCATAGCACCAAAAACCTTCGAACCCCACACTCTAAATCCCAATCGCAGCAACCACGTGGCTCGACCCGGTTCTCCGACCTGGACCGCCGAATCTGACGGCCGCGGTTCCTCTTGGAGCTCCTCATCGACATCGGACGGCGAAAATGAAGACGAACATGAAGAAGAAGAGGATGAAGACGACGACGAAGTGAAGAACTGCGATGGGGAGGGGAGCAAATCGGAGGACGGAGGCAAAATCGAACATGGGCTTCGCTGTTCGTCGCAGGGTCCGGAGGGGACAAGCAGATTTTCATGGTTGCTCGGAGGGAACACGCTCAAGACTCCGTCTTTGCCATCGGGGCAGCCATCGACGGGAGACTCTCTGATTACAACCATCGACCATCGTCTGGAACGACCCATGTGGGGCTCCGAAGAGCAGCACAAGCTCATGTAATGGAGAGCTTGCTGCGGCTCCGGCAGACCCCCATTTGGTTCCAACATCTCTTGTCAAACTAACCAATAACTCCACCAGAGAACACCTTGGGAATTGAAAAAGGGCAGAAATCCTACTCGCGATCGCGAGATGGAGCCGCAGCAAGCTCCAGAGACGGTGTCAGAGAGAGGGTTAGCGCCCGCCCAACCCAAATCATTTCGGTGGCGCTTCTGGTAACGAGGCGACCGGTCATCGTCCCCCGAGGCTCGGGCGGATCCTAGATTGTCGCTAGACGGGATCGATTCCGAACTCCGGCCTTTTGGGTGTTGGGCCTGAAGAGGAACTACATTGGGCTTTCCGAATGGGCCAGGGCCCACAAACAATGGCCCAGCTACGTGGTTTTGGCCACTTTTGGCAGCTGGACGAGAAGCCCAAGCCCAATTAGTTACTTCATCGGAATGTCGTGGCCTTTCCTGCGGGGGGTCGCGGTCGGGTCCTTCTTTAAATGAACTTGTGCAAATTCGACGAATTTTCCCCTCCAATTAATGAGGGAGGCTCTCATTTTGACTTGAATTTTCTATTTTGAGCATCCAAATCGATGGACTCTTCACTTTTCTTCGCAAGAACTGCCCAAAATTTTCGAGAAGGTAATAACTTCAGGTCAAGCAAATTCAGTAGATCATCAAAGTTCATCCGAGAATGAAGGAACTGAAACCGTTAAGTGTCGATCTCATGGCGACAACACACATTCTAACTAGTATTCATTGGTGAAGGCAACCCCCCCAATCGAAAGTGTCGAATTCTATAGTCATTTTGAGATTTCTTGCTTCTTTGGTGGTGTGACATGGACTTTCCTTAACTTAGATAGGATTAACTTGATAACTTAAATCGGCCGTATTATCTCGACAGTCGACATCCTCTTTTGGTAGGCGGTCTGTAAATCTACTATAAGAAGACCCACTATGCATGTGGTATGCCCTGGCCTTAGCATGGGGTGATCTCCCCTACTCCTAAAGGTTCAAAGTTGAACATTTGATGGGGTTACGCTTTGTTTGCTTTGCAAACAATAAATAATATGACAAATATTTTCATGTAAATAATCACTTAAAAATAATGAACGAGCGGGATTTTTTCCACCGTTTACGGAGATGTTTAGACATATATTGTATTGGCTAATTATTTCAAGCGATACGAGTAATCATTTTCAAGAAATTATTTTTTCAAATCACTTACTTTCCGCAACACAAGCGAAGCCTTATATTTCAATCTTCTTCTTCTTCTTTTTTATTTTTATCTTTTTAGATGTCTTCACTTATTTTGCCAAAAAAAAAAAAATTGCATCCACGACAGGTGCACAAAGTAATGATTCCATTTATCTCTCACCTGTTTTTATGCGAAATTTCGAATCTAATTTATCGCTGGATGATTTTTTTTTAGAGAAAAAGTTCTTCAATCTTGAAATATCCTTCTCCAGAAATGCACAAAGTAGTAATTTACACGGTATGTTGAGGTTCATAGTTGCTTCATGGGAATGCCTTCGCTTCTTCTTCTTCTTCTTCTTCTTCTTCTTCTTCGAGTCAAATTGGGTGCTCCAGTCGCTTTCGTCTTAAAAAAGGATGCATCTCGACCTTTTCCTCCAATTAATGAGGAAGAATTTCTTATTTTTGAATTGAAATTTCTACATTGAACAGTCGACCGAGAGGCTTCTTCTTTTCATGACAAGGTGCCCAAAACTCTTTTAAAGGAACATAATTTTTCCTTTTCTTTTTGTTTCCTCACAGTGAGGAAGAACTTGAATCACTATGAAGTTAGAAGTGAAAAAACATAGACTCAAAATGACGATAAAAAAATAACACTTTTTTCTTTTTCTTTTGTTTTGTATGTTCAAGTTTAACCTAGGTTAAGTGTAATGGATTGTTTAAATCGAAAACCGTGCGAATTGGACCAAACTAGCCTTTTCGGTCCTGAGGCTCCAGTCTAGTTATTGATTCCATAAGATTGGAACCGGTTACGGTCGGTATAGTTCTTGATTTTGGAGGAAAACCGGATCGAATCGAATAATATATACGTATATATATAAGTTTTCTAAATGTAAATGTAAATTGGTAAAATGCCTAGTACGACTTCTACATTTAGCGCCAACATGATGCAATTAACGAGAAGTAATACAATAATTATGTCGTTAATGAAAAAAATTTAGCAATAAATCACAAAAAAAAAAATTCTAGTGCCCTGGTCCTTGATATTGGCAATCGGTCCTTTCGGTCAGATTCCCATTTCCGGGGTGAAATCCGACTGGATCGGGAATTAATCATCCCTAATTTTAAACCCTTTTGAAGTTAGAAGGTCACCAAATCCAAGTGTGTATTGACAGGTTGGTTGGGTATGGAAAGAATACAATTTGATCATCTGCGGAGGCGATGTAGCTATCCATTCTATTCCTTCCTACCCCCAAAACCTAAAAAAAAAAAATTTGAAACGGTTGGGTCAACAGTTCTTGTACCCCCTTTCTTGTTAACCCATCTATTTTTCCTACCAATAGAGCTGTTACTAAACAAGCTGTTTTCCCCCAAATTTTTCTTCATTTCCCTATAGTTATAGTAAATCATTGTTTTTTTTTAATTTCTATCTGATCACAATTTCTTGATTGAAGAAGAAGCAAAGCCAATCGATATTTTTCACTCCAAATTAATGAGGGAGGCTCTCATTTTGACTTGAATTTTCGATTTTGAGCAGCCAATCGATAGACTCGAACTTTTTTTTTTTTTATCACAAAGACTGCTCAAAACTTTCGAGAATGTAATAGCTTCCGGTCAAGCAAATTCAATAGATAAAAGTTCATCCGAGAATGAAGGAACTGAAACTATTTAAGTATCGATTCTATGGGGACAATACGTATTCTAACTGGTATTCACTGATGAAGGCAACCCGCCAACCGAAAGCATCGAATTCTATGCTCATTTGGAGATTTCTTTCCTCTTTGGTAGTGTGACATGGGGCTTTTCTTAATTTAGATATGATTAACTTGGTAACTTAATTCAGGATATAATCTCAGGTGATCAGCTGTAAATCTACTATAAGACCAGCTACACCTGTGGTATGCCCTGGCCTTAGCATGGGGTGATCTCCCCTACTCCTAAAGATTCAAAGTCGAACGTTTAATGGGATTAATATAGACATTTCATGCTTCATTTGTTTTGCGAAAATAAATAATGTAAAAAATATTTTCTTGTAAATAATCGCTTAAAATAGTGAACGAGTATAATTTTTTTCACTGTTCATAGTGATGTTTAGACATACATTGCATTGACTAATTATATCAAGCGATACGAGCGATCATTTTCAGGAAATTAATTTTCAAATTACTTACTTTTCGCGACACAAGCGAAGCCTTATATTTTGATCTTCCTTCTTTTTTTTTTCTTTCTTTTTTCAGATGTCTTTGCTTATTTTTCGAAAAAGGAAGGAAGAAAGAAAAAACACATCCATGACAGACGCCCAAAGTAGTAATTCCATTTATCTCTCACATGTTTTTATGTGAATTTTTGAATCTAATTTATCGCAGGACGATTTTGTTTAAAGAATTTTTTTTTTCTTGAAATATCCTATGCCAGAAATACACAAAGTAGCAATTTACACGGTATGTTGGGGTTCGTAGTTGCTTCGTGGGAATGTCTTCGCTTCCATTTTGCCTTTCCTTTCCTTGTTTTTTTTTTCTTTTTTTTCAAATTGGGTGTTACAATCACCTTGGTCTTAACAAAATATATACGTACACATATTTTTTCAAAATTTTTCTAAATGTAAATGTAAATTGTTAAAATGCCTAGTATGTATGCTTTGATGTTTAAAGACAATATGATACCATTAATGAGAGATGGTACAACCGTACAATAATTATGTTGTTAAATTTTTTTTAATGATAAATCATGAAAAAAAAAATCCATTCCCCGATTCTTGATAATGGCAATCAATCCTCCCGGTTAGATTCCCATTTTCAGGACGAAAACTGACCGGATTGGGAATTAATCATCCCTAGTCTAAACTTTTTGAATCCAAGTGCATTGACAGGTTCGTTGGGTATGGAAAGAATACAATTTGACCATCCACGGAAGCAATGTAGCTATCCATTTTATTCCTTCCTACCCAAAATACTGAAAAAAAGTAAAAAGAAAAATTGAAACGGTTGGGTCAACAGTTCTTGTACCCCCTTCTCGTTAACCCATCTATTTTTTTTTCCTACCAATAGAACAATTACAAAACAAGGTGCTTTCCCCCAAATCTTTCTTCGTTTCCCTATAGCTATAGCAAATTATTCCTTATTATTATTTTTTATTTTCAATCTCACCACAATTTCTTGATTGAAGAAGAAGCAAAGCCAAATGAAAGATGGGTCTACATCTACAATCCACACCAGCCTCATTCACGTATCCACTCATTCCCATTTCCTCCCATCTTTCATTATTCTTGAAGGCCAAGGATCCATCCGTCACTCCACGCGAAGAGCTTGCAAAAATGGTTAGAGAGGGCGCCGTGGACCCTCCACCCACTTTTGCGATGGCGTACCCCATCATCAAAATCACCGTCGCCTTCAAAAGAAGGCCAAAGTTACTCCATGACCCAATATTTCCCGCATATTAATAATCCGTTGGTTAATTCCCTAGGGGGCCCCCTTGTTTAATGGTGGGGTGATCTAACCTTCTCCCGATCGGCAAATTATGTCTATGTTCCACCGTCGTCTTCCTGGTCTTTTGCGCTCGTTTTCCTGATAAGAACGGCAAGATGGGTCGAATAGGAAATGGGAATAAAATGAGGAATTCGGGCTTCCCTCATGCTTTGCTGTGTGCTAAACACGAGGGTGGTGTGTGTGCAAGCGATGTCGTGAAAGGAAAATAAAAGGGCTTGGAGAGAGAGAGAGAGAGAGAAAGAAGAAGAAGAAGAAACAGCCTAGCCTCTAAAAGAAGTACTTTGAAAGGGAAAGCCATGTTCTATCGACACCTCGTAATCTGGGGCATACATTATCCGACCCGAAACCACCCTCTAAAAGAAGTACATTGAAAGGGAAAGCCATGTTCTATCGGACACCTCATAAGCTGGGGGGGGGGGGGGGGGCATGCATTACCCGACCCGACCCGATCAGATGGAATTAAAAAAAAAAAGAGAGGGGCGGAGGGGGTGCAATTTCGAATGCCTGCCTTATTTCAGATTTTGTTTTTTTTTTTGGGGGGGGGGGTTACAACTTGCAAAAGGGATTTTTTTTTAGGGGAGATCTCAAAGGCATCATTAAACCTCGGTGAGTCCAAGGAAAGTCACCTCGTTAATCACAATCCCAATCCATAAACAACTCCACACTCTCCTGGCTTTCGTTAGTTCTCGGTTGTTGGCCTATCTATTCCTCCAGTGCACCCACCTTCCTAATCACCCACCATTAACACATACTTCACAACCGCAGAGAGAGAGAGAGAGAGAGGGGGGGGGGGGGGGGGCAAAAATTACTTGAAAAGAGGAGGAAGCATCAAAAAGCACTTGCAGGGCTCTTCGTGTCGCATTGAAACACACAGCCACCGCCCGTTTCATGCCTTCGTCCTAACTCTCCTCGCTCCATGGAAGAGGCAGCTGGAAGAACGCCAATGGCCTCGACAAGGATGATCCTGCGAAGATCAATCCACACTTTCCTTCAAAACTACCACTACTTCACCTCGACGTCCGCGCTGCTTGCGCTGCCCTTCTCGGTCTCCATCCTCCTCTCGCAAGCCCTCGTTCCCGCCTCCTCGTCCCTCGCCCTGACGGTGCACTCCCGCCTCCAAGCCCTGTTCGATGCGGCCGGATTCCCGCCTTCCTCTGAATTCTTCGCCCTGCTCAACTTCAAGCTCTCCCAGACGCTGTCATCTTCGTTCCTCGCCCTCCCCTTCGCCCTCTCCTTCCTCCTCCTCGCCAAGTCCTCCGTCATTAGATCCCTCGCCGGGACGAAGCCATCCGTCCCGTCCTCGCTCTCCTCATTCCTAACGATCTACAAGCCGCTCCTCGCCACTTACGTCTGCAACTCTATCGTGATCCTCTCCGCCAACTCGACCGCTTTCTTCCTCCTCTTCTTCGCGTTCAACTGCGTCGATGGGGCTCAGCCCGGTTCCTCGAGTTACACCCTCCTACTCTCGGCAGCTGGCGCGGTCCTCTACTCCATCATCTTAGCGCATGCTCTGGTGATATGCAACTTGGCGCTCGTCTTATCGGGTATGGAGAGAACTGGCGGATTCGTCGCGATTCTAAAGGCGTGCGCCTTGATCAGGGGATCGACTTCCACAGCTCTTTCCCTGGCGGTGCCCGTGAATTTGGCCCTGGCCGGCACAGAAGCATTGTTTCAATTCCGGGTCATGAGGGCTTACGGCATGAAGAACGGGCCAATACTTCCAATGGCCGTGGAAGGATGGTTCATTGCCTACTTGTATTCAATACTCATAGTTCTAGACACAGTCCTCACCTGCATTTTCTTCAAAAGCTGCAAGAACATTTCCATCATCCATCGCAGTGAAGATCAACGCTACTTCCAGATTGAAATCAATGACGACGACATCAAAACTCCCGAGAACCTGAAGATTTCAGAGTCAGGACAGTCGCTGAAGTTGGAGATTTGAGGGGCCAGAGAGGAATTGTCCTCCTTGCTTGTACATTTTCCCCCAACACGCGATATACTGATAAATCCGAAGAATAAAAATGGGGCTTCAGGGACTTTGCTTTTTCTTGCTGCTAGGAGAGAGAAATCAGGCCAACGGTCAAGGTCATCAAGACATCAGAAGCAGGAGATTCTTTTTGCAACATTTCAAGTTGTTTCACCTATGCCCGCATGGCCACACCCTGGAGAAATCGGCTTTCCTACTTCTCAGGAATGTGTCTTGAACGTCTGCTCTTGCTGGGCTTGTAATTGAGTCAACATCAAGCAGCAATTTGATTAACAATTGACCAAAATCATACATACACAAGTAATCTTCTTTTTTGGGTTAAGACTCTTGCTCCAATTTTTACTAGCTAATTGACGAGAAAGCATAGTTACGGGAGTCATTGTTTTACAAGCTCCACTCAACCACCAATCTTGCTCTGGAGGAATACCAAAAAAAAAAAAAGGTATATATTGCGAAATTTAGCAATTTTCAAGGATAAGTTCCATAGGATTATGAGAAATCCTCAAACCAAAAATATGTATCTACATAAGACGTTTCGAAAATATATCCGCATGGCCGTTTCAAATGCGAATCAAATCGAATTGAAACTTTTTCAGTATTCAAACTGAAGCAAATCCTCCCATGTAGTTTGATTCGCACTCTCCGGTCTCATTTCGGAAAAGCTCTAGGTACTGATCTTTTTTCAAGAGCAAACCACCATTTCTTAACCTAAATGTGTTTCCATGGAAAATTCCTGTAAGTGAACGTGCTTATGGAATATTACACGTTAAAGGATGTGCAGGGGTGGGAACGGAGAGTTTCCTCGTAAATGATGATGGAACACGACATCGATCGAAAACTTGTGCTGATCAAAACCGGCATTTAGCAACGGCTTAAACAGATGATTCCAGCAGAAACAACAGCTAATTACAAACAAGAAAGACACTTATAACTAACTAAAATGTTAAACCTTCGTATGACAAAACAAAGTGAATGAATGAAATGCAACAAAGTCCCCATACATCGGCTAATCAATGTCTAAGAATTTCGTTAACTTAATGAAGTCTTCCATCACTCGGGATAAAGCTCGAATCGGGCCCATATGTATCCTCTAATTCGGGCCTTGAATTTCTGCAGCTATATGAACATAGAACTACAAACACATTCGGATGCCAATCGTACTTCAGTAGAGTCCAGAGGATAGAATGTGTTGCCTTACAAACGGATGACACGAAAACGTTAGTTTCTTAGTGCTCTTTCGGAGTAGCACCTAAAAAGAACAGTAAAGCTTCACCAAGCCTTCAAGCCATAGGCAATGCACATCTGTTAAAAGCTTGCTCGGGCAATAAACCTCTACACTGGACAAGAGGACAATAGCCAATGAATTAAAACACTAGTATCATAAGTGTAGGGATGAACTCTAGTCCTTTTGAAGAGAGGAGAAGCAGAGATAGAACAGACCAAATAAAAATAAGAGATTAGTAGGTTGAAAGTTCTAAACCTTGTCACAAAAGTACAAATAAGTCCTAAATTTTAAAACTTTCAAAAAGTGCAATCAAATCTTCAAACTTATCAAATTTGTTAAATCAAGTCCTAACAATTGCACTTCTTGAAAATTGTACTACTCAATTGCACTTTTGAAATAAATTTTAAGACTTAATTGCACTTTTTAAAAGTTTTATAACTTAATTATACTTTCATGGCAAATTTTAAGACATTAAAGTATCCCACAAAATAACCATCTCTAGCTCTAAATGAGTAAAGTTGTTGAAAAAAACCATGAAAATAGATGAAGCTGCAACAATTAACAAAAGTCTGTTTCAACGCTTCGGCAGATTTGTCATCTTGTTCCAGATGGTCATCAGCTGAATAGTACGCTGACACAATGCAGTCCAAAGTAGAGTATCTTAAATCTAGTACAGGTCCCACCTCAAATACACTTTCCACAACCAGAATCCAAAAGAATATTATCACCTTCACATAATATCTATGAAATCCTTGGCAAAATTTGCTAGGGAATCTTTAAATTAAAGTACGAAAACCACCATGCTGTTATTACTTCGGGCCAATGTCCTTAAGAGCACAGATCTGTTCTTCTCCCATGGAAGACATCACAGACACCACCAGGTCCTTCCCTTCAGAAAAGCCATCCTTGATCTGCAATTACCAGTAGCATGACTTAAGATCAACACAGATTCCATTGCAGAAGAACAAACAAACAGAGATGTAGATGATAATCTCCCATTGCTAGGATAACATAGATCAGTAGGAGAATCTATCAACTTGCGTTTAACACAGTGTTTGCACCACGCATTCATATCCAGCTTAAACTAGCAAAGACACTTAGATTGGGCAGTCCTTATATGCTAATTAACTAACCTGAGACAGCAAATTCTCATCAGTTGGAAGCCTCAGGTCATCCTTGGTGTTCCCATTTTCAGTTAGTAGACTCACCTGAAGAAAGTAATCTAGTTAACACCTCTTGCAAAATTAAAGCAAAACAAAATATTAAGGGTACGCGGAAACCAAGATAGCCCATACAAATCCATCCTCAGAGATGTCAATAAGCTGGTAGTCGGTACGACTGACATGGGGAACCTGCAAGAAGCCAAAAGCTATGAGCCCCTTTAAAAATAAGAAAAAAGGTAGCAAAACAACCTAGTTATTTGATAGAGGGAATGTTTAGACACATACATCACAGTTATGGGATGAGGGGACAATATCTTCGAGCTTCTTTCCATTGAAAATATCAATTGCCACAAAGTGGCACTTGGCATGACCATGCTTCCCAGTCTTAGATGTGGAAACTTCAACGACCTTCAAGGGAAGAAATTAGTTTCAGCCCAGATACCAATACATGCAGCCATAAATCTACTGTACAGCAAACTGCAACAATGTAGTGGAAAGTACTCCCTAGAGGTCTCAAAAAGTGAGGTTTTGTGCTCTTATCATGTATAAATTTATCACTAAAACATTGACAAAATCCACTAGCAACAGATGAAATGTAGAAATTAGAAGAGAGCACGTTACACAAACAATGAACATACTCTGTAATTTACACTACACTAACATGGTTCAAATCAAATATTACACATTCACTGAAAAGAGCGCCATCCAATGAATAATAATCAGGCTGGAGATGAAAGAATTTTTTCCGAAATCATACAGCAGATTAAAGAGCAACAGAAAAGCATCTAACAGAAGAACAAACCAAGGAACACAAAAGGGACAGCAGAGTTACCGACAACAAGGGTCTTGAAGACAGAAGGCACAACACCATGGTGTGACCACATAAATATCGAACAAATTGAGATGCAAATTAGCATGAATCTCAAACAGAAGCTCACACCAGTAAGTAACTAATGACTAAAGCTCCATTTGTTTTGCCGAAAATAAATTATTCGAGAAATATTTTTCTACAAAAAATCGCTGTGTTGCTCGAATAAGTAATCAATAAAAAACATTCTCATTACTAACAAGAATTTATATCTAAATATTTTCCTCGTTCATTCAATCATTTTGGTAAGTAATACAAGAAGTCATGCTTAATAAAATATTTTTCAAATTATTCAGTTTTTCATGAAACAAATGAAGCATTCCACATTTGCTAACAGCAGCACCCAACCAGTGAGCACAGATCCATTTCCCTCGAATTTCATGCGCAACCGACACGCATATTCATTGAACCGGCGTTATATCAGACAAAAAGGGGCCCACAGCTTAAAGCGCTTGAAAGAAAGCACGCTTCACCACCAAATTCCGCGCGATAACGACAATTAGCTAAATTGTGAAAATCGACTCGCAAGAACATCATCACATCTCCATCACCAGCGAAAAAATCCAACAACAATCCACTAGTGAGATTTAAGAAGCCTAACAACAGATCTCGATCCGAATCAACAAAAAGAAAAGGAAATCCAACCACGCATTCAAACAACCTATCGATAGTCGCACCCGTACGAAGGAAAAATCTCCCGATCTAGCGCACCATAGATCCACATCGCAGCACGAGCAGCACACGCGAGTCCAGTAACCAAGAGAAGGCACAATGATTACCTTACAAGGACGTCCTTTGATGACGATGTATCCGTTCTTGCGGATCGTGCCCGCCTGCTGAGGATAGGTCTTGGAAGCTCCGGCGTCGGCCTTGGACTCGAAGTGGTGCTCCTCGTCCGACATGGCGGGCGACTCGGCGGCGGATCGGAAGTGAGCTGGGCTCGGGCGAGTTTAGATATCTGTACGAAGTTCGCGGAGCCCGAGACGATGGCGAGAAAGAGAGAGAGAGAGAGAGAGAGAGAGACAAAGAGGGGGGAGGGGCTTTTATGTGTATGCGGAGATCGTACGGCTAGAAGCTGAACGGGACTCTAGGGTTTGATCGAGCGGGAGTTGGTGGGGCCCGATTGGTTCTGGGCCGTTGGATGGTGGGTTCCTAAGTCGTAATCGGATGAGGATGGTTCGGCGTTTCCAGGACGCTACGATTTGAATCGATCTCGTGCTTATCGAGTATCAAATGGGATGATGTATAACTCCATGTGTCAAAATGGCCCAATTACTCACGATCTTCAATTTATCCGTTCACAAATATAAAATCATGCAATCTGTACGAGAAGATGAATTTAGCGGAAACTGATGATCAATCCACTATGCTCGGCCGATTTACTGCACTGGTCCGACCAAAAAAAAAAAAAAAATCTCAGAACTCGTCGACTGGAATGGCGTCGCGGGACGTTTCGTACGCGTCCCTAGGCCTCGGCTTCTTGACCCCGGCCGTGAACCAGATTTTGTTGGACTTGTGGCTCTCCACGGCCACGCCGGTGACCTTCACCCACACTAGGACCTTGGTCTTCATGCCTTCGATCCCCTCGAGCTTCCCCCTGGAGAGCGTCCCTTTGACGCGTTTTGCGTACCTCACGGCAGACCCGTCCTTGAAGCTGGCTTCGCAGGCGGAGGGCAGGTGGACGACGAGCTTGGATCTGGACGCGTTGAGCTCGTAACATGTGATGTTCCGAGGGAAGAGGCCCGGGGGGAGGTTGTGCTCCCGGAGGAGATCGGGCAGCGCTTTCGGCGGCTTGCCTGATTAGAGGAACAAGCAACGGAATCAGCAAAAGGAGTAGTAGCTCGGACGAAACTCTTATACGGGCCAAAGATCAAAGATCAATCGCACTGATGCGACAAGAATACAGCGCCATAACGTACATGACCTGCCTCACCTAGTTTCTGTCACTGTTCTATTGTAATAGCCAAAGCCAAAAAAGTTCAGTACCTTTCAGTTTGTCGATGACCCGCTTCGCCTTCTCCTCGACCGCGCCTGATATAGACTGGACACACGCAGACATTAATGAGAAGAGAGTGTCCGGAGACGAGTATGGCGGGTAATGAAAGAAGCGGTCTTATAATGCGCTTTTCGGGATCGAATGACTCTCTATACAATGCCTAAAAATGGTTTCGACATTTTCCGCTGATGACTGTCCAGTTACTCTTCGGACCACCCTCTTTGCGACCGACACAAGAAGAGAGTACTCTCGAGCGGGCAGATTGAGCGATCAGACAGAGTGCTCGACAGCCAAAGCTAGCGGTCAGCAGAGAGAGAGAGAGGCGAGACACAAAACAAAGCATACGCCGACCGGGAGACATCCGAGAGGCACTTCGGTGCGAAATCAGCAGTATGCAGAGAGAGGTATGACGTAAAACATCAGATCAATAAGGACTCAAGCGAGCTATACATTCGTCTGCAATTCGTGCGCATCGACCCCAACCCTATCGTGCAAGCGATACCAAGAATAACAAACACATGATCATCAAAACAACCTCACTGAACAAGAAAGCTTGCTGTTAAGCCATTACCAAGATGCACACGACTTCCATCTGCTAAGAGGCCATTGCAGACATCGACATTACAGGTTCATAGGACAAGAAAATTTAGGAAACCAGACCAATGCAGATGCCATTGAAAGGGAAGATTTTTGAATAGTTGGGAATGCGACCGTACTGAAAGGTCGTCGGCGATGTTGGAGAACTCTTTCTTTGCTTTCTTGGATATCCAAAAGCTCCCGACCTTGGTCATTGCTTTCTCCATTGCTTCTCTGTCTTCGTTCACTAGGAGAGGAGCAGAAGAAGAAGAAGAAGAAGAAGCAGCAGCAGCAGCTCTCACTTATGAGGCCAAAACCCCACCTCTAAAAGCCTCTTTCTCACCTTGATGTGCCACCAAATGACATTTTAACCACTTGCCATTATCGTATAATAATGGCACAAATGCGTGCAAGAGTTCAAATTGTTACGTTAAGGTTCGGTTCAAGAAATCTTGATGGAGTGTGGAACTATTTCTCAATCCGTCTCGCTTGCATAAGATGTCGACATATGTTTCCTCACCGCTCGTGAATGCTACCGTGGATTTCAATAAGACCAGCGACACGTGTCGATGCATACGACATGAATGGAGACCTCCACACTAAAGTGGAGGACATGTGCATCCTTCAAATGTTTCCCCTTTTTTTTTTTTTTGTCTTTTTTTCCTAACATAATCATTAGTTTCATTAATCTTCAGAGGCGCGTTTCATATTTAATGGACAGACTTGTAGGAGCTTTTTATGCTTTACGTACAATTTAAGACAGTAATGACAGCATTTAATTATGGCAGTATGGATTGCTACAACACACCTAAAACCACCAACAAATTTCATCCTTCGCACAAAAAATGAGAATTTTTTTTTGGATGACTATTATTTCTTTGTGTTTTTGACGATTTTAGGTCGGCGAATGACGTACATAATTTCATTCATTTAACCAAACATTCTATAGTGGCGTGAGGTCTTTAGGGTAACCCGCAAATAACATCAACGACACCGGTGCTCACTCATCGTTCACGAAGAATGGGGCCAAGAAAGGTTTTCTCTAGAAGGTGCGAAGAGTTAAAAGACTCAACATCATACTATACCTTAAAAAGCATGATCGAAGGTTTAAATCCCAACATATATAATTCCTTAACGAACGACAATCATAAGATTGCGCTAGGACGGGATGGTTGCGACCTGACACAAGTAGTTGGATAGTTTGAAACGATGAACGTCCCCTAACGTTAGCAAAAGCAAAGGTGGTGAAGAACACATGTATGTCTCCAGGGATTGAAGTGCTCGTTCAGATTACTACATACTTAGAGACTCGACCTTAAATTCTTCCTTCGCCTTTCCTCTGTCGCGTAAACTCTTTTGGACCAGCATACAACCAGCTTCGATCAACTGAGCTTTTTCTTGGGCCTCAATATTGAAGCCCATCTCTTCGGTTGGCTTGAAATTCCACGTTAAGTTCTCGAATTTTACTCCAAATTTGACATGCCATCAGTAAAGATTGCCGTTTTATCTACTAACTTTTCATTTATTATTATTTTTTTTATAAAAAGAACCCCTTTTCACGAAGAATCGTAATCTGTCTCTCCGTATATATAACAGCTCATCGTCTTCTACCTCCACGCGGTAGGTTTGGTGAAGTTGAGCTTCTTGCCGCCGAGGAGCTCGGCTCGGCCCTATGCCAGCTCATTGCTATTGCCGTGCCCAAGCTCATAGGTGGAGGGACGGAGAGAGAGAGATATTTTTGTACAGCACTTACAGTGTTATAATATTTTTTTTCTTGCGATCACTTGACTGCAATAACTTTTCAATTGATCACTTGAGTATCATAATTTTTAAAACCTTCACCACAAAATATCATGTCACGTTAGATTTTTCGATATTTGAATGAATGTTTTTTAAAAAGTTGATGGTACTCTTGCGATCAATTCAAAGTTCTGACATTCAACTTAAGTCCATAGGATAGACAAACAACTCACTAATGGCAAGTATCATGCTTTTAGGTCCACGGCCGAAACCCCCTATGCATGGTGTGAAATAGTTCAAGCCAAATCGAGGCCAAACTTGACGATCCAACCATAGGTCCTAGTTACTTGAGGCCTAGGGGTTCTCAAAGAAGCGATGCACTGTTCATATAAAGACGCTTCCCTCTCCATGCAAGCCAATAGCCCATCCGACATAACCATTTTCATAGTAGACAATTTGCGCTAAATCAAACAATAACCGGACAATCTAGTGATAAGGTTAGATGAGCATTGGGAATGCATACGAAGAAAACGGAAGCTAAATGACGAGAGACGGAGCTTGGACACCTCCTTCCTTGTTCGGCCGCTGTGACAAGAAGAGAGAGAGGGCAAGCACCGTTGAGGGATGGTGCACGAGGACTTGAGGCTTCAAGGGCTGTCGCCGACAAGTTGACGTGTCATTGGCCATAGCAAGAGAGGGTAAGAGCAGAGCAGTCAATATGGGTCAAAGACCCATATTTGACCCATATTTTCTATAAAATGAGTCTTATATGGATCATTAATTTTTAAAGGACTCACAAAAAATGAATCTAAAAAGTTGAAATGAAATTAAATGGGTCAAAACTGGACCACGCATGAAATCCTTTTTTGACCCGTATTGGATCCATTTTTGACTTATAACTCCCACAAATTACAAATGGGCCTAGAGCATCAAAGCCTAAACTTTTTTCTTATTATTTTTTAAATTTTTAATTTTTATAAATGGGCCCATGGCTGTCGATCGGCCGCTAACCGCTGGTCGCGGCGATCGTCGTTGCACCACTTTGGCCGCCGGTCGTCACCGTCTGCCGATCGCCATCGCTGGCCGCCATGGCCAAAGAAAAATGAAAGAAAAAATAAAAGCAAAATAAAATAAAATAAAAATACTTTTAATTTTTAATAATAAAATATTTCATTTAGAAAAAAATTCACTAGATTTTTTATTGCATGAAACCATTTTAGTAATATCATTTTTTATTTTATTTAATAATTTTTTTATTATTTAATTTTTTTATTTGATGTAAAAATTTTATTTGATAACATATATATGTAAAAAGCTTAAAATAGATTAAATGGGCTATATAATTTTTCTTAGAATATTAGTGTGATTTGACAATATGGATCAAAATAGGTCAGGTCGGATCTGGGTTAATTGCGAGTTGGGTCGGGTATGAGTCATTAAATATAAGTTCAAAACGGGTTAGACGGGTTAATGTGGGTCAGATCATATTCGACCTGACCCAAATCCAACTCGACCCACTCATTTAACACCTCTAAGTGAGAGGAAGCCTCGGGCGGACAAATCAAGAGAGAGCAAAAGGGGAGAGGGGTGTCCACGAAGAAGAAGGGGGAGGAAATGAGGGAGGAGAGAGAAGGTTGAGTCCTTTTATAGGGGTTAGAGGTCAAGGATGATCCAAAGGCTTGTTGACACCTAAATTTTGACTTTTTAAAATTCATTCACTTAAGTACATAAAAAAATGAGAATTTGTTCTCACCAAAAATTAATTTTTTCATGCATTGCATATTTAATTTTTTGTCGGTCATGCATTTTATTATGGTTAACGACGGAGGATTTGAGCTTAAATTGACAAACGATTGGATTGAGCGTGAGGGAGGTGTGCCGAAAGGCTTATGAAGTTTTAAACTTAAAAGAAATTTTTCCACAGGGACTGAATTGCAAATACATAAAACTTCAGGGACTGAATTGCAAATACATAAAACTTCAGGGGCTGAATTGCAAATACATAAAATTTTATGGATATTGGAGAAATTAGAAAGGAAGATGGAGAAGGGGATATATAGAAGGGAAGATGGAGAAATTAGAAAGGAAGATGGAGAAGGGGAGATATAGAAGGGAAGATGGAGAAATTAGAAGGAAAGATGGAGAATGGAAGATGGTAGAATTAGAAGGGAAGATGAAGAATTAGAATGGGAGATGGAAAGATTAGAATGGAAGATGGTGAATTAGAAGGGAAGATGGAGATAAAGAATGGATGATGGTGGAATTAAAAGGGAAGATGGAGATAAAGAAGGGAAGATGGTGGAATTAGAAGGGAAGATGAAGTTAGTGGAAAAATTAGAATGATAGATGAAGATAGAGAAAGGAAGATGGGGGAGTAGGCTATAAAAGGAGGAAGAATGAGAGTCTTGAAGGGGGGACTTTTGGAGAGATTAGAGAGAAATTAGGAAGACTTTGGAGATTGAAGAAAACTTGAGGAGAGATTTTGGGAGAGAAGAAAATTTAGAGAGAAAAAGAAAACAAAAAAAAAAGAGAGAATTCTTTTAGAAGAGAAAATTGAGGGGAACGAGAGTTCGAAACTCGGAGTTACCATCTTCATCGACCAATACAATCCGCGAGTCCATCCCCGTCGTTCGAGCCGCGATCCACAATCTTGATCCACGAGGAAATCCGAGGTTCGAGTTCGATAATCAAATCCGTCAAGTCAGGTAACGATTCTAATCATTTAGAATATTCGAAATTGTGTTGCCTAAATGGATTGATTTGAATTTCGATTATACCTTGTTGGACATTGTCGCGACCCGAAAAATAATTAATTTCCAGGTGAACGGATTATTAGATCAATTAATTAGATTAACTAACCTAATGCGGACCCTCCCAAATCCTACCGAATCGCAACTTTGATTTTTGTTCAAATGATTTTTAATTTTGGAGTCGCCACTAATCGTTCTTGGTAGGTCGATTAGAAACCTAAATAAAGTCTCGGGAGAAATACTTTATTTCTACGAACTAGAGATTATGAATTCGGGGACTTGGTTACGCTAGATCACTCTAACGCCCTTTCGGTACCATTTCATGAAAACTCATTTGGGATGATTAGAAACAAGTTGGGTCAAACCGACCAGAAGGATAAAATGGTCATTTTTCAAGATCGGGCAATGAAAACAGGTTAAACCAGTTGAATATGGTCATTTCTTATTTTCCACAATTTCTGAAAAAAAAATTTCGAAATTTTTCAAGGCAATTCGCCCATAAGGGGCAAAATAGTTATTTTGGAAAGATTTGTGATGGAAATTCACCAAAAATAGGATTGGTCAGTCGAAATTACCCGTTTCCTAATTTCTGAGATTTTTCTGAATTTTTCGAGATTTAATTATTTTTCTTTTTCTTTCTTTCTTTTTTTTTTATTAGTTATTTCGGAAGTAATGATTTGGGGCTGGGTCTCTAATATGATAAAAAGGAAAGGGCCTAAAGCCCCCAAGCGAAATTCTAACAAAAAGGGACTAGAAGCCCAAATTGCCAAAAAGCCTAACGAAGATATTTCAGCCTATTCTCCCGCCAACGGCCCACTCAAATCGCTCATTCGCCTCTTTCAATTCAATCACACGAATTGGCCCAACTTCAAATAAGCCCAATATCTTTTTAATCTATTTAGCAGAAAAGCTCAACTTGCTATTCTAGGGCTATCAACCTATGAAATCATCGTTTTTAGTTTTTACTATCCTTCAGCAGCAATATTGGACAAATTCTACTAATTGAAGATAAAAAAGAAATCAAAGGACATCGAAATAGAGTGAACAAGCCAGTCTACAACTAATTAGATCAGAATAACATACCTGTCTGATGTTGCAATAAAACCAAAGCTCTTTCTGGGCACATGTGATGAAAATGATGGGCGTTTAAGGCCCCCCTATTTCCTCGGCTGTTGATAGCTAGATCTTCCCCAAACTGAAAAAATATGATGCAAAACATCGAGTAGACCATAGGAGCCACGCAAGTGAAATAAAAGTTGCCTTTAGTTAGAGTCTAGATCAAGAGCGGTGTGATCATGCAGGAGAGTAGTAAAGCTTCAGCACTTCATAGTGTTTTTGAAGACCTTTGGCCGTAATTGATTTGTATGGCGAGTCCGATGACTCGAAACCAAGTGTCCTGTAAAGTGGAGAGACCAATGGCAATAATGATATAAATTAATACAATCTGAACAGGGCGATCACTTAGCTTGATGGTGGGAATGGGAACTTCAACAGGAAATTCGTCCACGCGCAATTGATGTTGAACCGCAGTCAACGCTAAGCTTGCAGTGCGGACACCAGAAGGAAAACTGTAGGCTGACGCTAGAGGGGGCTTATCCAGATCCACTGGGATGACTCACGTTGTCCAGCACCACCATCGAATCTCCAGAAAGCTCCGTTGATGATGAAAGGCCTCCGAATCCCTTCCTTAGAGCACCACCGAGAAGGAAAACCTCCAGAGCTACCCTATTTTCATTTTTTTTTATGCATTCTATTACCTACCTCCTCTAGTGAGGCATCCCAGCCATGAGATTTGAAGGGTCTACCCCGTAGTAGATCAGATCTGACACAAGTTAGCTGAAAATTTCCATCTTCATTTAGCATGCACACCATCCGCGGGTGACACTTAGTTAGACATGATTCCACATGAACTAAGTTCAGCTGATGAAGGAGTGGTATGTTCTCAGACGGCAACAAAAAGGAAGCGCTCACATGACGATCAACTTTGTATCTAGAAGGAAGGTTCACGATCGGTCCTACTGAGGCAAAGTTTACAGGCATATGGGGCGATCAATTGCTGAGATTAAGATGTGAAGGTATTTTTTCGGATGTCAAGTATTCTTTGCACTTGCAATCACCACCCCCCAGACTTTGAGTTCCTTTCGAACCTCTCCTCAAGACGGCTTCAATTCTTGGCTGAAATCATCGAACGCACGACTGCAGATGCTCGTTGAAGGCATTGGCGCAATCGAACTAACGAAAATAAAGAACGCATCGAAGCTCCTTCGTCTCCGATGCCTTCGCTCGCTACATCAAATTCCAGCGCTGGCCTCCCAGGCCTCAAGGTTCTTCCAAGATAAAATTTATCACCCCATAACAGAACATCTGCGATAGCTGCAATAAAAATCCTCTAGGGCTTGAACATAGATACAAAGACAAGTCCCGTTCTGTGCAAGCACCATGTACTTATGCGAACTTGGAAAGCAGAGCTAAATATGGCTGAGTAAAGAACTTCCATCAACCGTATGCTACTCTTTAAGGTCCAAGCACTTGACTTTCTCTCCACAAAGAAAGATATGGCGGAAGAAGGAGACTATAACTAACTCTGCTGGATACTTTTTCAATATTGATACTTGTACAATGAGCCACAATGAAGCCATCACACAATCAGCTATAAGTAGCGGACCTCCTGACCAAGCTACTTGAACTGCTCCAGTCACCTCTCCTGCTAACCATTCCACGCTCACTTCTTCGTCATCTTCGTTCTTGACTCTCCACCTCTCCAAAAGCTCGCTCGATTATGAGGCATGCTTGGGGGTTGTGACCAGGAAGAGGAGGAAGGGGCGAGAGACCAGAAGTCTAAGAAGACCCACAGTTTTGTCGAATCGATTAGGAGTAATAGCCCAAGAGTTCATACCGGTAGTTTTAGCTATGGTATCAGATGGTGCAGCTGCATAAGCCATTCAAAATTGGACCGAAGGACAGATTCTTTCTCAAGTTGATATCTCGGAGATTCTTCATGCCTCCAAGGACCACGTTGCCATTCTCAATCAAGTCGAGGACTCTCAAGCTATAAAGCTCAGCGATACCGGAGCTGATTCGACCGGTGAGATCGTTCCTAGCCAAGGATAATTTCCTCGGGAACTACAACTTCAAGAGCCCACGGCCTAAGTAACCCAACAAGGAAGACCCATCAAGATTGAGCTCGATGCCCCGCTTGGATCTGGGGTTGCATTTACGATCGGCCCGATTGCAAGGGCTGTCATCCTCCACGAGAACTCTTCAGCCGAAATGCCCGCAATCCTATCGATGATCACCAGCACTCTTATTACGTTATATATTTTTTAGAAACAATAATAGTTACCGCTACCGGAGCTGGAATGCTAGCCCAAGACGCCATCGGAGTGGTCATGCACATGGCACCACTTCTCGTACGGTACGTTCGAGATAGGGAGGAGGGAAGCTTCCTGGTGGACAAAGCCATGCCGGACGCCGGAGCTATGGATAAAGATGTTACCGGCTTTACGTTCGAGACGCTCTCATCGCAGGGAATCGCTGACGACGTGAACGAAGGGTTTGAGGACACGCCGAATCTGTCCTTCGTGAACTTGATCTCGAGAGTACCTTTGGGGGCTGGCCATGCTAGATACATCAGTCGACGTGAATAGCAACGTGGCATTCAATGACTCTTCGTCGTTGCTTCATTTCTTCGTTCATGCTCTGCATCATATAATCCTGTTCCCATGAACGTTCCTGAAGATGGAACTCAGAACGCAGCCGAGAGGCCCCCGTGGACGCGGCGCGTCACTTCAGAGCTTTAACACGCGAACTTTCGCCCGAGGAAGGATTCGTCCCTCATCTCCAAGGGCGCATTAACCCTCGAACACATGTGTAGGACGTGAAATAATAGATCCTGTACGCAAGCTCATTCGAAACTCCAGTCTATCCATGAAGTTCTTCTGACCACAGACGCCATTCATCCTCTTTCACTTCCCCACACAATGAGAAAGGGCAGCAAAGAAGGAAGATGGGAAGAACCTTACGACTTCTTCTCTTGGAGAATCCGTTCCTCCCACGAGTTGGGCGGAAGTCGGGCACTGGCTCCATCTGTTTCAGCCACGATCGGAAGAGCCAATGGCAAAGGATGCTTTAGGTTTTTATTTTTGGAGGAGGGTGGAGGAAATGTCGCAGCCTTGGACTCAGGCGAGCCTCTTCCACCGTATCGTTGACCACGTGAGCAACTTCCACTAAGGCCTTGTAACGTAACATTCCTCACCGAAACAACTTGCGGAGCCTGAATCTTATCCAAGCTGGACGCGGACAGGTTCAAGAGAAATCTCCGCTTCGTACCTCCTCCTCCATGCAAGAGAAGGACCACGTTCTCTTTGCCCACCAACAGTGAATTTGAGACAACTCTTGTAGAGAAAGCTTAAATTTTGGTTAGGACCATGAATATGGCATTGGGTGTATGATGAAATGTAGCGTTACTGGTTCTTGCGCCGAGGGAACGGAGGTAGGGTCCGTCGGAGTTTGAGTTCGAATCGGGGTTCATCCGCCACCACCGCGCCACTGCTAGTTCAAGCCCTTAGGAGACTACTTCCAGCCATCCAGAAGAAAGATCTCCTTCCCCCCATATTTTTTGGCTTCATTCCCTTCTTCTTCGTGGAGGGACCCAAGTTTTGATGTGCTCCCCTCAGGTTGAACAGATTGATCCCCCAAATCATGACGTCTCCATTTTCCTTCGCTAAGGAAAGAGCCGTCCCTTTTTGAATATAAAATTCAAGCACGATGGATCCCAGCATGGCCAGGCCCCTCGCGCCTGCTTTTCTTTCCGTGGATTCCTTTTGTCGGTCCAAAAGCTTTTCTTTTCTTTTTTTTCATCATCAGGAGGTCCCTCATGCTATCCCTTTCTTGACTTTCCATCTTAAGCATCGCCGTTCCCAGAATCAGCTTTGGCAGATTCGCCAGAACCAATATCTTTCCTTCCAAGAGAAGATGCTCGGACAGCCGTTATTGCTCTCGCTCAAACCACTAGCCATTCCCCCACGTGCAGAGGCACCTGTCCTAGCAGCCATTCCTCATGCCCATTTGACCAGCCCTTGCCTTATTCGACCGAAAACCGTGGGGAAAAATTAGCTGGCCTTTTCTCTCCGATCATGGGTTTGGCAAAGTATCGGAGCCTTCTCTATGCAAGGGCCCTCCTCTTGTCAACTTCCCACCTTTTCCTTTTATCGAAAGCACCCATTGGGTTTTGTCTGCCACCTACGTTCTTTTACCTATAGTTTGCAAGCTTGTCTTTCCAATTCAAGTTTGGACGAAACTTGCGTGCTCATGCCTACAAAATTTGGACCAATGATGCGAGACTTGCGGATGTAGCTCAATCGAAGGTAAAGCTCGAGGGCATGTTGGGTTTAGTTGATGCCTAAGAACCAATTTAAGTGATGTGCTATCTGCTTCTCTCCCATGTGCTATTTCATGAGTCTTGGGAGACTTTCTGAACCTGGTATATAAGTGCTCTTACTGAACCAGAATTTGCTAACAATTTCCTTCCATTTGCACCTAGAGCCGTTTCATTTCTCAAGCTGCTGGAGCTCTTCTAATTGGCCGACCACAGAACATGAGCCTGTTTCTGCAAGTTCCACTCAAGCACCTTTTCATGTGTACCCAAATTGAATATGCTCATCTCATCAGCTCCAGAATGAACCTTATCGACAAATAAACGTGCAACTAAGTCCTTTAATTCCAAGGAGTCCGCAAGGTTAGCTTTCAGAAACGATGGAGAGATGATATTATCAAGTGACTGAATCCCTGTCAATAAATGTTGAACATGGGTAGTGTATAGAGACAGTGTCTCATGGAAGTAGGTCGAGTCTCATTAAATGATAAATTGAACTCGAAAAATCGATCGTAGTAATGCAAAATGCACCATCAGGTCATTGAAAGACTTGGACTATCAGAGGACAATATCACGACTCTAGAAAGACAAAAATGAAAAATTATAGAACTAAAACGAATTCTCTAGAAATTTTTTCAAATGACCCCAAAATGAAATTAATAAAGAAACTCTCAATTCCAGATTGAATTTTTTAGAATTTATTCAGCCAAAATGAGGAGGAAATAAAAATAAAAATATTGACTAATTATTCACATTTTTATGGTTTCAAATGCTATTATTTATTAAATATTTTCCTAATTTCTAAAACATTTATTTATTTAAAAAATACAAAAAAATACGAAAAATTATTTTTTGCTCAAAAATGGTTGCCTAAGCTTGGCCTAAGCTTCCAAAGTTGATTTTGTAATTTTCTCATTTATTTCTTGATTTTTTTATGAATTTTTGAAAATAAAAATATCAGAAAATAGGAAAAAAAAAATTTTTTGGTCAAAATTGGTTCCCTAAGTTTGGTCAAGGTCCCCAAAGTTGATTTTTTAATTTTATGAATTTTAATGGATTTTCAATTAATTTTTGAAAATAAAAAAATAAAAAAAATAAAAAAATAATTAAAAATGAGGTGTCAACAGACATATTGCATTTCTTTGGAATAAATTGCATATCCAATTTTTGAGATTTTTATTGCATGTTGTAATATTTTCTTTAAAAAATAAAAAAGGGGTTTGCTTTTGTTGCACATTTTCACATCATGTAGATAATTGCACGCGTAATTTATCTTGTAAATATTTAGATTAAACCGCATGCATTGCATATAATTTAGTTCCTTACCTTGTCATAAAAAGAAAATAAAAAAAAATTGCACCTTTGAATCTCAAGTGAAAATTCATCAAAATTGCCAAGTTGAACATTTTCATGAAATTGGTACCGAAAGGGCGCTAGTAGAAATATTAGTGTAACCAAGTCCCCGAACTCATTAATCTCTGGTTCGTAGGAATAAAGTATTTCTCTCGATGCTTTATTTAGGTGTCTAATCAACCTACCCAAAATGATTAGTGGCGACTCCAAGATAAATCTTTCTTTTGATGAAATTGAACCTAAGTCACGATTTGGTAGAACTTGGGAGAGTTCGAGCTAGGCTAGTTAATTCAATTAAATTAACCTGGTAATCCATTAACTTTAAAAATTGGGAAACCGATTTTTTTTAGGTCGCGACAGCTTGGCGACTCCACTGGGGACTTGTTCTTAATTTAAAAAAAATTTAATTTAAGAACTTAGAGGACTTAGGCCAGAAAATTTCATGAAAATTCATTTGATCTGAATTGGGTGGATTCTGACCTGTAGGTGTTAAATGGTTTTGCAGATGGAAGTTATAAGAAGTGGAGTGTTTGACTAACCCTTTGTTTTGCAGGTTGGTGTAGGAATTGTTTTTTTAAATTATGCACATTATTGAAGCGTTGTTTGCATTTAAATGTTGTGCATGTGTTTACAATTTTAGCACTACATCACACACGTCCCGTGGCCGGACCTAGACCACTAGTTTTAGGATGGTATTGTGATTTGGTTTTAGCGTTCGGCGTGAGATTACGTCGAAAGTTAGCCCAGATTCAATCCCGAACCTCTTTTCAAAAATGAGTTTAAAAGTTAGGCCTTAGGCTTGGTAAGATTACCAAAGCAGTGGTTTTAATTTTTATCTCGAGCAGCCGAAGTGGGGAGACCCGGCTAATCCTGATTACGTCGTGGGATCACGGCTAATCTTGATTATGTGCGCGAGATTGTCGCCTTGCCGTAAGTCTTTCGCTTCAATTTGTCAGCCTTTAGAGTAGATAGGTTAAGATTTAAACTCACGATTCATGTGCATGTCTATATGACCTACATGGTATTTTTCAAGGTAAAAGTAAAACCTCTAACCTTATCTTGTATTTATTTTTTGGGTCGGTCCATGTTAGGATTCGGTCAAATGTTGAACCTGACGTCGTGATCATTTTTTTTTTCAAATGAAAACAAAAATTAAATTGGTGTCCCATTTTTGAAATAACGAACGCGGAAAAATTCCTTAAGGAAATTTTGACGACCAATGAAATATTTTGTCACATTTTTTCTTAATCATTCAATGGACCGAAGATTTTCTCAACAAATTTAACTTGAGGATTCATTCTGATAAAAAGGAAATTCTTTCGAGAAATTTGGTAAATATTAAAGGAACTTATCACATTTTTCGAATTGTAAAAATTTGCAAAAAATTCTTTTTGAGAAATTTACCCATGTTTTTCTAAGAAAATTTTCTCTAATTTCGGAAAAATAAAATCGGACTTATCTAGGTGTCATGGACCGACCTCTCCTGGATCGCATACTCATTATGTCCTTTTCTTTTACAGGGGAATCACAGGTACCCCAGGTAGGAGCAAAATAGGGTTCAGCATTATACCGAGAATAAACTTGAAGAATGCGAAAGAATCAGAAATTGCCGATGCCTTAGCCAATTACACTGGGGCAAGTGAAGAAGTCCCGGGGACAAAACGTGTCAATTCGTGAGCACGTATGGATCATGTATTTTGATGTGGCAGCGAATGTATCTGTCAGGCCGGGGGGCATGTTTAATATATTGAGAGGGGTTCCTGTATTTTTGTTGAAAAAGCATAGACGGTGTAATTAGGAACCCATAAAGCAAATATAGTAACCCGATTTTGCAGCCTTTTTGATTAAATCAAAGGCCGGTTTTAAAACTTCATTGGATTCGAACCACGTGGAGAATTTTGGGTGGATTGGAGAATTATTATTGAGCGTGACCCACAGACGTTTCTCCCAACGCTACAGACGACCGACACATTCAAGTGACGCCGAAAGAGGCAGGAGATGAGTGAAGTGGGGCAAGCAATAGGTGGCGTGAGTCATTACCAGCGCACTGATCGAGTTGTCACAGCGTTATTGTTCGTAATCTCTAGATGGATAGTGGGGGCCACCGCTGAACCCTTCATCAGTGTTCTCAATATCATTGTCTGGAGCGATTAATAAGAACACCAAGAAGAACATTAAGCCTCGACGACTTCGGTACCTCAAATCGTTCTGTTATGCTATGCGGAAGAAATGATAGTAGGAAAATTAAACAAAAAACACGTAGAGCTTTTCTTTCATTCCATTCATCAAAGAGTATTACAACAGCTCACTGGGGAGGAAAAGTAAAGCCAAACTGAGCCCTGATAACCATTACGAAGGAGCTCAACTGACTCTCCAAACAGTTGATGCTCCGGATGCACCGGGCGTTCTCGGAATCAAGCTCCGCGAGCCTAAAGAAGAGGCGATTGCGCTTCTCCTTAACCTGGGCCATACTGGTCTCGTAATGCTCGACGGCAAACTCCAGGTCTGAAATCGCGGCCCTCTCGAAAGCAATGTCTGCCGTAATGTCATCAAGTTTCTCCTGCAGCCAACCACATTTGCACCTCATCACAATATTGCTCGGCTCCTGTTCGGCGTAAGTTCGGACCAAGGCCAGACGGTCCACCAACTTTCCCTTCTCATGAACCAGCCACGAAAGCTGATCATTGGTAAACTTGAAGGCCTTCTTGTGATTATCAGCCACAAATGTGACTGTTTCCAAACGCTCGTGCCGGTCTTGGTAACGAGCTTTCACGACGGCAGTCACAAGGACCGTCTCATAAGCACGGTTATAGGCAGCTAGAAAATTGATGAAGAGGGTCGGGAAGTTCCGATACTCTCTCCCCAGTTGGGTACCCTCAATAGAAACAGCGTCCACGGTCCTAAATAGACTGAGGATTTCAACCTCAACGGTAGAGTTTTGGGCTATATGAGCGTAACCTCTACCAAGAAAATTGTAAAGTCTCTCCCACCCAGCCAGGACTTCGGCGGAGAAGGTATGGTTAGGAGAATTGGTCATTTTTGAAAGCAGATCACGAAAGAAAGGAGGAGAGAGGCGAGACAGATAATCCGAATGCGAAGGCGTTAATCTGCTTCAATTTAAATACTGATTTCACAGGGGCAGTCCTTATTGGTTAGGTTTTCCCATCTACTATTCTCTGTCGGCAACACCCCCACTGGCTCAAATTCCAGTCAAGCGGCAATCTCAAGCTAACCAAACCTGACGTCTCTGCGGAAAAGTTTGACGAGACATCGTCGCTTTGAGAAAGAATAAAAAACGAGCTGAGTGGGAGACAAAGAAATTTTCAGCAGAAAAGGAGATACGACTCGTCTTTATTGGAGGACCCGCCAGTAAATCGACGGTGGAGATCTTGACAGGGGCCCTCTACCACGAAAAGAAAGAAGAAGACGAACTGAGCGAGAAACAAGGATTTCTCCTTTGATCAAAAGCTGAATATCAGATTTTCTCCTTCGAAAAATCTAATAGCGCTGCCCGTGAAGAGAGAAGTCGTTGCTATTGCCAGAGAGAGAACTTGTCCTCATTTGATAGTGAGAGTGAGAGTTCATCTGCAAGAACTCACAGTAGAAAGATAGAGAGGAAGGAGTTCTCGTGGGAGAGGAATTCAAAACCTTCACCATCAAAGCATTGGCTTTCAAAGTCTATTACGAGAAGCCATCGACGATCCCGTGATCCCTCAAGTCCAAGAAGACATCCTGAGGCGGTCTCGAGTTGGCAGTCCTAGATCCAGAAATATGTCGAGCATTAGGGAAACGGGCGCATGTTCAATGCTGGTCAAAGCTGATGAAGTTCCTTACCCTGAGGGTCTACTAGTCATGGCCATTGACGGTAATCCAGTCTCTTTGTTAATCCTTGTTACTGTATTAAGAAAATGCCGGTATAAGGTTTTAGCTCAAGCAAAAGCGACAGAGGCCTTAGAAGTATTAAGGAGGAGTAGTGACCAGTTTGATATCATCCTCACTGCCATGGTAGGAATTGACATTGATGTTTTCACTCTCTTGGAAGTCATCAATTCTAAATTAAACATGCCAGTCATCGTAATATCGGCAAGCGATGATCAACAAGCCATAATGAAGGCTGTCTTACACGGGGCCCAAGACGTCGTAACGAAACCAGTTAGGGTTCAGGTGCTTCAAAACATATGGCAGCACGTGGTAAGGAAGCAATTGCACGACCAAGAGAACAATCATCAAGCCTTCAATGTTGTTCCCAACGACTGGAAAAAGAAGATGAGTTGGTCTCCCGAGCTGCATCATATGTTTGTTAATGCAGTTCAGCAACTAGGAATCGATTCGGCACGGCCGCAACATAGACTGGAAATTATGAAGGTAGAGGGACTCACTAAAGGGAATGTTTCGAGTCATCTTCAGAAGTACAGAAAAAGGGTGAGAGAACACAATGCAGCTCAGAATCAAGAAAACCAAGGCGGGACTGATCCAAGCCTGAATGTCAAGTCTCCTCGCCACCATAAGTTCCGCAGGTTAGCAAGGGGCCAGCCATTTCTCATCATCAACAAAGCCAGTAGCCGTGCCATCAATCCCCCAGGCGTTAATCAAAGTATCCCCCATAATCACCCTAATGCTTTTCAAGAGTATAGACCGCAGGGGCAGTGTGTTCAGATTCCTTGGTTTAAACACCAACCTGTGGCTAGACTTCATCCCACGATCAGCGCGCCTGCGCAGCCAGAGAATCAGACAAGAAGTTATCCTGAGCACTTCCACTTCTCTAATCCTCTAATGGAAAGAGTTTTTGGCAGCAGGACAGTTGGTGATCCCCACACTTTCTCGAGTAATGATGAAGGCTCCAGCCCGAGAAGTCAAATTACTCATGGCGAGGACAGAATGAGAAATCTACCGCCAGCATTTGCCAACAATAATGCCCAATTCGAGCATCAGTTGCTGGAAGCTTCAAGAGATTACCCGAATGATGAGCTTACTGCCCTGGTCAACCAGTTTAGGGTTGACAGACGTCCGAAGCCGCGATCAGGAGCCAGTGAGTAGGGACTCTTAAACATCGGCCACCACACCCGAACCAGCACAAGACTAGCTGATTATCGAAGAGCCGCAAGAGAGGCAAAACTGACCTTGAATAAGTACACCTTTCATTTCATGCTTAATTCCCCTGCGTATGATATTTTCCAGCTTTCTAGGTGTCTAGATTTAATTCAGGGGCAAGGGGGTAATTTGTTTTTTATCCCATCAAATGCGTGAATCCCTTTTTATGCTAGACTCAGGGCGGATCAATTTGTGGCAACATCGCTAACTGCCATAATGAGAAATGTTGAATGGCCTCACGTAGGGAAATTTCAAGTGAAAAGCCCAGGCGAGCTCGAAGACGGGTAACTGTGTGTCGTTTCAATTTGCCCTCAATCGTTGCAAAATACTAAATTGGATTTGTTCCATTCTCACCCAGGAGATTGCAAATTGCCTCAAGAGTGTCGCAAAATGAAATGACCCAATGGAATGCGATAGGACTCATTTACCTTGAAGGTAACCTTTAAATTAAAGGAGCCCTCCGGTCCACGGACCCGATGGCATAGAAAATGATGATGGTCCAAAAGAAAACAAGGTCCAACTAAGCAAAGTACTTATGTGGCAAGCTCAAAGTGAAGGGCAACTCGGGACATACATACTAATCTAGTCCAAATGAAGGAATTTCCTCAATTCAAATTCAATGGAAGTACACACAAGGTAAAACAGTATCGTTCCGATTTTTCTAAAATATGAAGAACATATACTGCTGCATTCCCTTTCATTTTTGCAGGGGAAGTCTCTACTGGCCAGATTTTCTTGTCTACCATTCCCTATCAGTATCACCCCCGCTACTCGTCTCCAATTTCAAGTCAAGCAGATTCGACATCTTTGCAAAAAAGTTTGAGGGGACGCCACCACTTTGAAAAAGAGAGAAGGAAAAAATGAGCCGAGTGGCAGACAAAAAAATTTTCTGCAGAAAAAAAGAGAGACGGCTCGTCTTTATTGAGGAACTCGCCAGCAAAATCGACGGTGGAGATAACGATAGGGGCCCCCTATCACGAAAAGATGGAAGGAGACGAGCCGAGCGAGAGACACGATGAGAAAAGAGGATTGAGAAAGGCCGGACTCTCGGGAGAAGCAATACAGTTGCTAAACCCACGCTTAATTTTAAAAGAGACGCCATGCTCGGAAGAGGGTCTTAAGGCATAGGCAATCGTTCAGAAAAATTCAAAGAGAGTGAAAACACCGGAAGCGAGTAGCAAATCTTGAAGAACCATTCGCCAAATCGAAGATGTCTCAACCCAATACTCTCGAGAGCTATCATTACTTGCTGAATATGGGAAATGAAGAATTCGAGGCCATGTTTGGGATCGAGCCCATGGAACCTGGCCCTTCCGCCGACGACGTCCAAGATCTCAGTAAAGATAAGGAGAACAACAGTAAGGGTCAAAAGAAGCGTTACCGTCGCCATACTAAGGAACAAGTACAAAGGCTTGAGGATTTCTTCAGAACATGCTCTATGCCAGACGGCAAACAGAAAATGGAACTGAGTCAAGAGTTAGGACTTGAACCTTTGCAAATCAAGTTCTGGTTTCAAAATAGGCGAACTCGAATGAAGACTCGTCATGAGCACAACGAAGCCAAGTTTCTAAGAGTTGAAAATAAAAACCTCCGAGCGGAAAACAAGATATATAAAGAGGCTTTTGACTCTGCCATCTGCCCCAACTGCAATAGCCTCCTCACCTTAGATGAAATGTATGATCTGAGGATCGAAAATGCGTGTTTGAGAAATGAGTTAGACCAGTTTATAACAGGATCGAGTTCTGTTGGAGCAGGGTACAAAAAGACCAATGCTACTGGATCAGCATCAATACCTCCCGGGGAAGGAGAGATGTATCACCACCAGGCAGGCGACATTGACGACGAACTCACCGCCATGATCAACCAGTTCAATGTTGATGAAGCACTAGGGCTGTAAGGCACACAGAGTCTGTATTTCGAAGCTGGTGATCACGAGACCTTCGACATGGTCGATGCATATCAGATCTGGAGCGAAGCTGGCTGATCATCAGAAGACCCGCAAAGGAAGCCGAGCAGATCCTGAATGAATACATAAGTTGTATTCCCTGGCGAGGGATGTTATCTACTTTTATCAATGTCTTGAATCTATATAAAAACAAGAAGTAGTAAACTTTCTCCCTCTTATTAAATGCACGGACCCGCCGCTTCACCAAACCCGGGGAGGAATTAATAGCGAGTAAAAATTCGCGTAAACTCGAAGGGTAACGCCGTATCGTTGCAATTTATCCCCAATTGCTCCATTGTTAAATTAGATCCCTGTATTTTCAGGAATTTGCAAATTGACCCAAGAACACAACCATACTCGAATGCGAAGTCCTCTTATTGAATGAAACTGGGGGCAAATCAATTTGCGGATATTATCATTGAATGGACGGCTCCAAACGAAGAAAGACGCAAACGAAAAACCCAGGCAATCTCAAAGATGGGTAATTTTGTATCGTTCCAATTTATCCATGATCGTCTCAAATTCTGAATTACTTTCTTCTGTCTTAACAGGGGTTGTAAAATGCCTTGAAAAGAACCGAGACGTGGAATTGCCCAGTGCAACGTAGCAAGACCACACAATCTCAACGGTTAACTCTTAAAAGAAAGCCTCCATGGACACCTACGGTCCCGTGGACCGGATGTCATGGGGAATGACAGTGGTTCGAGACGTCTCGAGTTCGATCCCCAGGGTTGGGGAATATTGTAAATGTTGTAAATAAATAACACAATTTTTTGCACATTTCTTTTTTGCAGAAAGAAACAAGAATACTCGACGAACGAGACCGAAGTTAATACTTTGCCACAAGCTTGGTTCTGATGGTGAAGTGTCCAACGAAGGTCGAGAGAAACTCAACCCAGTAAAACTGGTAAAATGATCGTACAATGCATTCAAGACAGAGGGAAACGTTTACACTAACATGTCGAAGGAGACAACCCCCAGGGGCAATTCAAATTCTCCCATCCCTGAGAATTTTCTTCCATACTTGCACATTCTGCAAATACGCGTGATGCAAAAAAAAAAAAATCTTCACATCTGCATTGTGTTTACACATTCCATGATTTATGCATGACTATTCTGCATGTTTAATTTGCCAAATCTGAGACGCACTTCCAGATGTTGCCCACTTGACGGACATACAATTCGGTCCAAATGAAGGGATTTCTTCAATTCAAGTCCACAAGAAGTACATACAAGGGTAAAGCAGTATCGTTCCAATTTTTCCAGAATATGAGAACATATACTAACACTTTCCCTTTCATTTCTCCAGGGATCATCACTGTACCGGATAGGTAAGTATCATTTCCCCTTAAAACTCAATAAAATCCAAAAAAATCTTGAAATTCTCAAAGCAGACACCAAAGTTTCTGCAACTCATTCACATGGACAAAGACAATTCATGATCCCCAGAGTCTTCTTGCATGCTTGCATGACTTGTTCATCAAGATTTTCAGAAAAATCTCATGTGTTATTTGATATCAATCGATCAAAGCAAATCTTTGCTTCACCGACCCTTTGACCATGCGACGTCAGCTAAAGGAACACCGGGCAAATAGAAGAGGTCCTTGTCCATCAAATTCCCAAAGTCAAACTCCCAGCTGGGGCATGTACGGGGGCAATTTTGGATTCTTCCAAAGCCTGACCTGATTGAGAATGGGGAAAATTAATAGCGAGATCCAACTTGGAAAAAAGAGAAGTGTCCTATCTCTTTCTCATATGTCTTCCAATGTGACACCCAATTTTCTTCTTGCAGCTGCCGAGCTAGAAGACATGTCTTTGATTGCTACCACTGAAGCAAATCAAAATCGAAACTTCTCCATCATCTTAAGATCCTATTTCATACACATTTTTCTTGTGTAGGATCCAGTGTGGAAACAAGTCATTTGCCGAAGCTCAAAGGCAAATCCCCAGCAGTGACTATGTCTGGGGCAATTCCCAATTTTGGCAAAAGCCATGATCGCCTGACGCAATCCATCCTGATGGAAATGAAGCAAACAAGGGCATTCGACCAACCATATTGGTCTTCGCCATATCACGACTAGAGCGAGCATATTTTTATTCTGGGACAAACATGAGAATGAGCTCGTCCTCGTTTGATCCGCTCGCATGTTTTGGGGCAACCTAGATTCCCCTTAATCTGTTTTCGTGAAACATGACAATTCTGATTGAAACTGCTCTATCTGCATGATTGAAAAGTGCTCACACATTCTGTGATTTATACATGATTATTCTTCATGTTTAATTTACCAACTTTGAATAGGGAGCATAAATTGCATATGATGCATCGAATGTACAGAATAGGGCATGACAGGATGATGAAAGGCAAGCCATTCCCATACACGTCCTGTAATTTAATCCCCAGTGAAATGAGCGGTAGTCAGGATCCGCATTTCTCGAGGCGATGAGTTTTCTCGCAAAACATACGATAGCCGAAGTGACAGAGGCATCCATTTCTCTATCTAAACACTACATGTGTCCATTACAAACCTCTTTGAGCGGCGGTTTCATTTTCTCAACCCTGTCAAGAACCACCCCACATTAGGGCAAGACGTGGTAATTCCAGCAGTGGCATGAGGTAAATGGTCAGAAATTCTCTTGCTCAGACTAGCATCAATCTTCGGGTCTTGCTTTGCATTTTACTCGAACTTCAATTCAAGTGCTTTAGGATGATGAAGAGCATTCATTTCTCTATCCTATACACTACATCCATTGCACAGCCCAATTGAACCTGTATATATTCATTTCTCAAGCCCCGTTGATGATCATTGCTCGTTCCAATTTGAGGATGACGTCATCACCAAGGAACAGAACTGAAGAGACCGGGGCAGTAAAGAATCCCCAAGTGAACTCATCTCGTATGTTAGATTTCTCATGTAGTATCTAGCATCATTTCTTACAAAGAAAGGAAAAGAAAGAGAGGTGTCAAAAAATAGCTCTCTCTCAAGAAAGAAGATGGGAGTCGGGAGTAAGAAAAGCAAAGGTTAGTCCCACAGAAAATCTCGGGCAATAAAAAGCAAAATGCCTATCAAAAGCAAGGCCAATGCCCATTCAAATCCTTGTTCATTTGTTTTAAAAATCCCAAATGACAGACTTATAAAGAAAAAGTCTCCAAGAGAGTCAAATGGAAAATTGCAATCATCAGCGGAAGCTCCATCCTCAAGCAGTGACGGCACATTTTGAAATCAGTTTCAGAAGGCTAAGATCGGTGACAAGACAGCAATGATCACTAAAATCAAGCCATTCTCATATATTTTCTAAGCCAAAGCGAGCCTTTTCGTTTCTTAGTCCCAAATCCTAACCTACGTTATGACCCTTTAAAGTCTCTTCTGATTAGGGCACATGAATTAATGTAGAGTTGAATGATTTTAAGCATCGCTCGAAGAAGTTCGAGCAAGATTATTTCTCTCTCATTTTTGCAGGGTTCTTGACTTGTAAACCCGGAGCATATGATGAAGATCTCTTTCAAAAAAGCCTTGACTCCACAGGAGTCCCATTTGGTAAACCATTGACCTAGCTTATATTACGGTCCCAATCAAGACCTCTAGATCGGCTTGGTCGTACCAATTGCGAGATTACTTAGACCCTTGTTGAAAGCGATGATTGTAAGATTGAGTGATTTCTCTTGAATCCTACAGTTAGGATAAATAGCTTTTCTCGAGAGTAGGAGAAAGCCCTTTCGGACTGAAGTCTCCCATTCAGAGTACATTCGAGGTATTCACAATGTAATTACCTCCTTGAACAGAATTGGTAATGCAAACTTGACAGAATAGTTTTGCATAAATCCACTGAATGAATTTCAGCATGCATGCCTATACATGTTACATCTAAACATTGTTTAAGCACATGCATCCCTAATATTCGAGTTACCTCATGAGGTCTTGAAATCCATCCAAGGATGATTGAATGAACAAAGCCATGCTGGCAAGTGTCCACTTGGCCACCTTCCAAGCTCTCAGGTAAGTTTTCTGAACCCATTTTTGAATATCTTGTGTTTACACTGACATGGCTCGTATAGCACACCCTCTCGGTGTGGTCACCGCTCTGTGAGATTGGCGGCACATTTCCCTTTCGGATTGTCCAAGACCCGCTCTAGCGATCTCGAAACTCTTCTGGATCATCAAAGACCAGCTCTAGTGATCTCGTTCCCTTTCAGATCATCAAGGACTAGCTCAGATCATCAAGGACTAGCTCTAATGATCTTGAAAGAAGTCTACCTTTCAACTACCCAGAAAACCCAGGTAAGTTTTCTAACCCTTTTTAAAAAATCGCAAACTTTGAGTTTGCACCAATGAGAAAGCATATTTCTAAATTTCGTCCAGTTCATAATCGACATGCTCTTGTGACCTGCATGAAAAACTTGTTCGAACCATGATCGACATGCTCTTGTGGTCTGGACAAATTTTATCAAAATCATAATCGACATGTTCTTGTGATTTTGGTACCCTATCAAGTTCATGATCGACATGCTCTCATGTTCTTGATCGACATGCTCTTGTGTCTGGATGCTTGTTCGAACCATGATCGACATGCTCTCGTGGTCTCGACAAATTTTATCAAAAACCATAATCGACATGCTCTTATGGTTTTGATGCCCTTTCAGATCATCAAGGACCAGCTCTAATGATCTTGAAAGAAACTATGTGACTCCACTCGAAGAGATGCAGTGGACACATCCCCTTACAGATCTTGCGCTTTCTCGCATCAGGGGAAACCTCTGGTAACGGATAGACACCAGTACCTTAAGATTCTTGCATCCACAAAATGCCTGGAACTTAAGGGAATCACTAGCATTATGAAATGTCCGTTTTCTCGGAGCAGAGAAATCTTAACATATGTTATTTACAGTCCTGCACATCATGCATCATTGCACTTGCATATAAAATGAGATTAAAACTCCCCCACAAAAAAAAATCAAAAAATCATCATCATCATTCATTTGCATTGTCAAAATTTAGGTTCAATTTTGTTTTTGAGCGAAACCTCTACGAGTCTCCGCTCAAAGAGGGGCAGCTATTGACACCTAAATTTTGACATTTTAAAATTCATTCACTTAAGTACATAAAAAAATGAGAATTTGTTCTCACCAAAAATTAATTTTTTCATGCATTGCATATTTAATTTTTTGTCGGTCATGCATTTTATTATGGCTAACGACGGAGGATTTGAGCTTAAATTGACAAATGATTGGATTGAGCGTGAGGGAGGTGTGCCGAAAGGCTTATGAAGTTTTAAACTTAAAAGAAATTTTTCCACAGGGACTGAATTGCAAATACATAAAACTTCAGGGACTGAATTGCAAATACATAAAACTTCAGGGGCTGAATTGTAAATACATAAAATTTTATGGATAGTGGAGAAATTAGAAAGGAAGATGGAGAAGGGGAGATATAGAAGGGAAGATGGAGAAGGGGAGATATAGAAGGGAAGATGGAGAAATTAGAAGGAAAGATGGAGAATGGAAGATGGTGGAATTAGAAGGGAAGATGAAGAATTAGAATGGGAGATGGAAAGATTAGAATGGAAGATGGTGAATTAGAAGGGAAGATGGAGATAAAGAATGGAGGATGGTGGAATTAGAAGGGAAGATGGAGATAAAGAAGGGAAGATGATGGAATTAGAAGGGAAGATGAAGTTAGTGGAAAAATTAGAATGATAGATGAAGATAGAGAAAGGAAGATGGGGGAGTAGCTATAAAATGAGGAAGAATGAGAGCCTTGAAGGGGGGACTTTTGGAGAGATTAGAGAGAAATTAGGAAGACTTTGGAGATTGAAGAAAACTTGAGGAGAGATTTTGGAGAGAAGAAAATTTAGAGAGAAAAAGAAAACAAAAAAAGAGAGAGAATTCTTTTAGAAGAGAGAATTGAGGGGAACGAGAGTTCGAAGCTCGGAGTTACCATCTTCATCGACTAATACAATCCGCGAGTCCATCCCCGTCGTTCGAGCCGCGATCCACAATCTTGATCCACGAGAAAATCCGAGGTTCGAGTTCGATAATCAAATCCGTCAAGTCAGGTAACGATTCTAATCATTTAGAATATTCGAAATTGTGTTGCCTAAATGGATTGATTTGAATTTCGATTATACCTTGTTGGACATATTGCATTTCTTTGGAATAAATTGCATATCCAATTTTTGAGATTTTTATTGCATGTTGTAATATTTTCTTTAAAAAATAAAAAAAGGGGTTTGCTTTTGTTGTACATTTTCACATCATGTAGATAATTGCACGCGTAATTTATCTTGTAAATATTTAGATTAAACCGCATGCATTGCATATAATTTAGTTCCTTACCTTGTCATAAAAAGAAAATAAAAAAAAAATTGCACCTTTGAATCTCAAGTGAAAATTCATCAAAATTGCCAAGTTAAACATTTTCATGAAATTGGTACCGAAAGAGCGCTAGTAGAAATATTAGTGTAACCAAGTCCCCGAACTCATTAATCTCTGGTTCGTAGGAATAAAGTATTTCTCCCGATGCTTTATTTAGGTGTCTAATCAACCTACCCAAAATGATTAGTGGCGACTCCAAGATAAATCCTTCTTTTGATGAAATTGAACCTAAGTCACGATTTGGTAGAACTTGGGAGAGTTCGAGCTAGGCTAGTTAATTCAATTTAATTAACCTGGTAATCTATTAACTTTAAAAATTGAGAAACCGATTTTTTTTTGGTCGCGACAAGGCTTCGCAGTTCAACCGCGAACCAACTTCGCCCCAACTTTTCTTTCAATGATCAAAACGGTTTCCAATAAATAACGGCCGATCAAATCTAATTTTATTGTGTCTATTCTTACTAAAGTTCACTAACGCACCTCTCACGTACAAATAATTCCCTCAAAATCATAATCCTCAATAATCCAATCCCGACATCGACTAATCTTGCTTAAGAAAAATTAGGCCCTCACACACACATACGTTGCATTATTGTTCTTTCTTTTTTTGTTAACATTTTGTGGAAAAAATGTAAGAAAATTTTAAGCATGGCGGAGGTTCGCTGGCTGCTCCGCTAGATGCAACAGCGAGGGCGACAACGAGGTGCGACGTGAAAGCGTGACAGCAGGGCTGTGGAGACAGCCGTGGTGTCGAGCAGGGAGGTCTGGGTGCCGGTGCTTCACTATAGGGCACCGGGAGGCCGGTGTCATTCTCTGGAGGTTGGCATGGGCTTATTGGGTGCGGCAGTAGCACGTCAGAGGCTGGAGGCGCTGTAGATGTAGATGGGCTTGGCAAGGTGCTGGATCTCGTTGGGACCGCTACTAGCTCGCCAGATCATAGCTAGCTCGCTACTCTGGGTGGCGACGCGGCCATGCACGGTGGCGAGGCGAGACACCCCATGAAAAGCATGGCATAGCGCAGCGGGGCATGGCCGCGACCTGTGCATTCCAAAGATAATAACTTTATCGCTTCAAAATATGATCGGAGTGCAGCCTTTCCTAGTTTAGCACATCCCATGTGCTCCTCACAAATGGATTTCGCAGTGGTTTTACGCGAGGACTAGAGGTCCACGACCGATGCACCGAGTGTCGTAGTGTTTTTTTTTTTGTCATGCGGGTGGTAGTTACTAGTTACTTGTACTCTTTTGTTCGTGTGAGGTTTTAGCTTCCCTACATGTGCGATTTTGTAATTATAATTCAAAATTCGGTCAACATTTCCCTCCGACCATCAAATTAAAGCATTTGATAGTGTCGCCCGCATACAAAAATCGGGGTAAATTACCAAAAAAGTTCTAAAGCTATTATAATTGTGTCAATTCAATCTTAAACATTGAACTTTGATAGGCATATGTGGCGCAACTGGCATTGAAGTAGATAATTTTTAATTATTTTTTGAATTTTTGCTATTAATTTTTTTTTCTCTAATTAGGGTCATCAGCCGACCTTCGCTGGTACTGAGTGAGGGGCGTCGGAAAACAAAGAAAAAATAATAAAAATCCAAATAAAACTATTAAATTACCTTTAAAAATTATTCACATTAGCGATTTTCGGTCAAAATTATTCGGATGGACTGAATTAACACCAATGTAAAAGATTTAGGACTTAACTGACAAGAAAAAAAAGTTCCGGACTTAATTGACACAAGGACAATAAATTCAGTACCCTTTTGATAATTTTTTTTTCCCAAAAGTCGCATTTTTTCCTCGTCCCAACACGATGCGATGTTCGGTTGCTTTTTCATCGCAGCGTAGACGAGTCGGCCAAATCTTGCATCGTGGAGGCTGCTGCTTTCCTATTTTTGCAGCCAACCGATCTGGACAAATCGAACATTACTTTGTCTTTCCAATTTCGCAGCCAACCTATTTGGACAAATCGGACGTTACTTGTCTTTCCTATTCCGTGGCCAACCGATTTGGACAAATCGAATATTACTTGTCGGAACTCGTAATCCCCATACCAAGCGTGTTGCTTGGCGAAAGCATATGGTTCAGCCAAAAAAATATACCTAGAGAAAAAGAAAGGAGAATTTTATGAACCAATATTTCACGGACGAAGTTTTTGTTGGTTGAAATGCACATATCGGTTGCTTTTTTTTAAAAAAAAATGCAACATTAGAGATTCAGTACTGTTGTTGGAAGTAGTTAATATAACTTAATTAATCCAGATAACTTATTGGCTTAATTATTTTACTAAAGATATGTTGATGGCTCAAATTAGAGCTACCATTTTAGTGATTCCCCGGATGATCGATATCATCAGGATTGTGTCATGTGCATCATGCCAATGGTATCAGAATCTACGGCTGGTTGGTGAGCCTCCAATATATTCTTATGCTTGGTGCAATATCTCGAGCAAGAAATCATGGTCATCATCACAAACAACTATTGAGCACCGTCATGATTGATCTCTTGCAGAGACCGTGAGTGAAGATGTACCCAACTTGGACTTGACAGTTTTCCCCACATGGGATAATTGAGCTTTTGTTACACAACCCATTTTATAATTTAATACGTGCGAAAGCTCTAACCATGATCTTGCAAATATATGTCAAAAAAAGAACTCCAAAGAAATTAAATAAGGAACATTAAAAAGACATTGCCTATGTACGTGGTTCGATCCGAATATCGGAATCCACTTTCATGGAGAAAGCTAGTCACAAATAATCAATTGATAATCGAATAATCAAGTTTGCAAATTGCTTACGCGTTCGAGCGTTTCTCCAACCTAAACCCAACCTCAAGTATTTACAACAATAAACAACTCATTTGGATTGCAAAAGTAAAACTCACCGCGCAAAATCACGTGTTCATGCTCGTGTTCGAACCTTGAAACTGAACTCACGGTGTCCGGTGTGTTCGCCGTGCGTCCGCTTCAGAAACCCCTTTAATGTGTGCAGCTTCCTTGAACAACCATCCGACAAACCGCTCTCCACTGTGCCGCTACTGTTCTCTCCCACGATCGAGGAGCCCTCAAGAGGACTTCACTGTTTGGCCTTGGACAGAGAGCACATCTGGCGGCCACTGCAAGACAATGGACAACCCAGGGCTTCACCACCTTTTTCTTTTCTTCTCTTTTATTCATTTCAAAAGACACCCTGCGGCACACAACATAAATTGATAAAGAAAGTGAGACCATATTTTGTCTTGTAGTGCCACTTTTGTTCGTCCAGCAGCAGCAATTACCAGAGTCCACCTTTTAATTTAATTTTGCGGTGAAACTTAGCTTTGTCCAACCGGATCGGGTCCGTAATCAACCCAAACTCAAGACATAATACAACAATCCAGCACTATTATGTAAAGCATCGATTACAAATTTCACGAGAAAATGATTGAAAACTACCGCTTTCCATCACTTGTTTATGTAAAACAATCTGAAACATCTACTAACAAAATGAATAAATAAAAAACAAAGTGCACCTACAAGTAAGGATAGGGACACGAACCCTTCGTGGACAAAACAAAAGTAGCTCTTGGAGCACTCTTCGTACGGTTGAACAATTGAATATGGGATTTATGCTGCTGAATCGTCCAGATCGGAATCGCAATTTCCGGCGTGCAGACATCGCCGTGCACGATGTGGCCCATGATGTCCCTCTCTTTTCCTCCACATCACTTCTCCACAAGAAAGCAATAGATGTTGTCTATTGATTCTCTTTCTCTCTCTTTTTTCCGGTTTATTTTTCCTATAAATTTATGAAAGAAGCTCGATCTACCGTTAACAATGCCATAGACAAAATTGATCCATCGTTTGACGCCGAAATCATCTTTCAAACTCACCTACATCAAGTGAGAGAAAGATTCCTACACTCTTTAAGAGGTTTGGTGATTGCATGAAGTATTCTTATAAGTACCAGCAAGAAGAAAATCATCGTAAAGAAAGTTCATCGAGAATGATAAGCACGAGCTAATCGATGATGGATTTGAAAGCATTAATCTTAAGCATGCGGAACCTTTTTTCCACGTAATCGACAACAGTTGGAAACGTTGGATGATCATTTTATGTGATTATGGAGTAAGGGAAGGGGATCATTGATCAATGCTTCTCATTTGTTGCTCGTTGCTATAAGAATTGTCACAATCCAAGTGGGCTGTCCTATACATGGAAAAGGATTGGGAAAAGGAGGAGATCTTGTAGGTAGTATCTGGCCTCAGGCCAATTTGCTGCCTATGTTTTAGGACAGGGAGTCTGCAGGCGGGAGTGAGTGACATCAAGTCACGGGAAAAGAAAGAAAAGATAGGAAACATCTTTTTTACGGCGGTCCCCCTTCCACGTGCTCCTCAATTTTGTTGTCATTAGACAAGGATCCTCGAACTGCTTCTCCACTCACCCAGAGGGTTTATCCACGACGCCCGTGATGTCGTGGAGGATAAGGATTTATTGTAAATTAACTCGTGTTTATCATTATTCATTATGGAGTCAGACTCAAATCAATCACTGAATGTGAACTGAACGACCCATTTATCTGACCTAAAAGTGCCGACTTAAGTCTGAACGTAACTTAAAGATCATATGAAGATAAAGCGGGACTGAGTGGACCGATAAGGGCAGACTTGGACTCGGGAAAGAAAATTGCTTTACTTCGGTCACCAAAATTGTGGTTGGGGCGCCGTTGGGTTGGGCAGCTCTAGGAACTATTTAGGTGCGCACATAGTGTCATGAACACTATGTTGTCTAAGACTAATTTCGTGGTAAATACTTCTGTTTCATCGTAAATGAACAAAGATCGTCGATAATCGTTTACACCACCTTGTATTAGGCGACCCAAATGAACTAATACAAGGGGCGAGCACCATGGATGGGCCACACCACTTATAGACAGACAGCTTCTTTGATTCATAATTTCCATAAATAAATAAAAAAAACAGAAGACATATTAGTTGATTCATAACTTCCAAAAAAAGAAACAGTATCTCTCTCTATCTCTCTCTCTCTCTCCCCCCCCCTTCTCTTCTGTTGTCTTTAAATAGGGATGTGCATGGCTAAGTAAATTAGTAGTGTCTCTTACAAAGAAAGAAGGGACAGGCAGTTTTAAATAGGGATGTGCATGGGCCAAGTAAATTAGTAGTGTCTCTTGCCAAGAAAGAAGAGACAGGAACAGAGAGAGAGAGAGAGAGAGAGAGGTGGCAAACACAATGGAGAGTCTAAATGGTCAAGAGTTGATCTCAAGAAGAAGCAACAAGGATGTCTCCCTCCTAGAGCTGAGAGATAGATTGGCGGAGTTTGCTGCAGTCAGAGGATGGGATAAACACCACAGCCCCAGAAATCTCCTCTTAGCATTGGTACATACTCATCATACAATCAACATATCTTTATAAATCGACCGCGTTTTCATCATGGATTCGAGTTTCCCGCCTATCTCCTCCTTTTATCGGGAACACTGTTAGTGAGAAACAGAAGGTGTATTCGGGATAGTTAAATCTTCGGCTACGAGCCTATGGTTATGCAAGAACGCGATAGTTATAACTACAGAAGAAAACACATACGATCAAAACCTGGATCACGACTATAAGAGTTTTGTGATAAAATAGGTGACTAAATGATTGGTAATGGATGATGCAGGTGGGGGAGGTGGGAGAGCTGTCGGAGATATTCCAGTGGAAAGGGGAAGTGGAGAGAGGACTCCCAAACTGGAGCTCCAGCGACAAGGAACACTTGGAGGAAGAGCTGTCGGATGTGCTGCTCTATCTCGTCCAACTGGCCGATGTTTGTGGGCTCGACCTCGGCCAAGCTGCTCTCTCCAAACTCGTCAAGAATGCTCGCAAGTACCCTGTTGTCAAACCCTAATTAATCAGCTTTCCCATAACCAAATAAGAGAGGGAGAGGGAGACAGAACGAGTGCTTTTCCTTTTTCTTTCCTTCTATGCGAACTCTGAGCTTGAAATCTATGTCGAGTTTATCTGAACTGTTGGATGGTCCATACTTCTGGAATGGGAGCAAGTAGTTTTGTACTTGTATTCGTGGGAAATGCCAAGAAAATAGTATAGGCATTCCGATGTTTTAATAAATGAAATGATTCTCGTGCGAAGCTTGTGGAGATGTCGTGGAATTGATGAAATCCTATTTCACATGGAAGGGAAAACACAGTAGTAGTTGAGAAAGTTTGAGATAGGAATATTAGCAGTGTCATATCTTTCATACAGCACTCACTCGAGTATCATTATTAACTTAAAATCGTTCACTTGAGTGCTTATTCCGGCGATTCGTGAACACTTAATTTTTCATTCCAACATGGCTTTTTAAAAGGAAATTGAAGCCCAACATGGCAAATCTTGTTGAGAAAATTTTGCTTCTGAATATTTTGATTTTGACAAAATTATCCTTCTTTAGAAAGAATCTGGTTAATGCCAATAAATTTTTATTGCAAGAATGAACATGTGAACAAAAATTTAAATTGTTCCAAATCTGATGTTCAAATTCAAGGAGTAGTTATCACATATTTGCTTCTAAGATAGTTAAAAGTCTTTTATTCAGATTAAGGAAGACTTTGCCTTTGAAGACTAAAGCTCGAGAAGACTTATGTGACACGTCGGCAAAAACTTTATTGAAACTCAAAGTCACTGTTCTAATATATTCAGATTTAGAAAGTCTCTTTTACTTTTGAAGACTGCTTCTGAATTATGTTCAGATGCTGCAGTATCTTTTGGTGAGATTCTAAAGACCCACATTTTGTAGGTTTCTAGTTTGGTTGTGTTATTTATGGAAGTATGTAAGATTTGATTGACGAGATTATTTTCCAATTAAATCAGGAAAATATCCTTGATTGGATATTACCTTTCATGAACAAGATATCTTGAATATTTGAACTAACTCTACTTATAGTAACTCAGGATTTTTTGTATGGGTGACTGAATATGAAGAGTTCATACTCTACTCCAACGGCTACTAATCTTTCCATATATAGTCTCATTCAATCAAGATTGATGGTATCCAATAAGCGATTGAAGAAATTCTTTGAAGAACTGTCTAACGATTTGTTTGGAGGTGAATGAGTATAAAAGGAAAATCCATAGTGTCCATTGTAGAGAGATCAAAGCTTACAATTTCAAAGTGCTGAGTTGTTCAGATTCACATTCTCTTGTTCTCGAGTACTCAAAATGTTATCTTTGAGAGCCTTTATAAGAGTGATAAAATGTGACATCTCTTGTAGCCTTTCAACAATTTATATAGTGAAATCCAATCAATTAGCTGTCATCGTGGGAAAGTGGAGTAGGCTTGCTAAAGCCGAACCACGATAAATTTGGCGTGCAATTCTCTCTTATTCTAAACTCTCTTTTCAATATTTAGAATTATGCATGCCTTGCTTTAGAACTTACTCCGTTTGTGTTTCAAATTTATTTAAATTCCGCAATTAGTTCTAAAACTATTAATAATCATCTATTCACCCTCTCTAGGTGTATTACTAAAGACAACAATTAGTATCAGAGCAGGTTGCTCATCATTTCAAAGTGTTTTACTTCTGAGCTAACAATCTCTCATGTTAAGCAACAATTTTTCTGTAGCAGGTGACTCATTGTTCAATAACAAGCCGCCATATTTTAATGGAAAAGAGTACCATGTATGGTGCAACAAAATGAAGTGGTTCTTTAAAGCATCAAATAATCTGACGTGGGAGGTTGTTATCAACGGAGCAGTTCTTACTGCTATAGTAACTCCTTTCACCGGAAATGAAGGAAACAACAATCCCTATGCTACAGCAACATTCGCGGACGCTGAAAAATAAAAAAGACAAGAACTTGACTCAAAAGCTGGTCAGTTACTTTTTTGTGCTTTATCCACTCCTATTTATAAGCGTGTTGCAAAAGAATAATCATCAAAGGCTATATGGGATAGACTCCATGTCTGCGGCATCTCAGGCCTACCACATTCACTAATGTTGGATTTCCAATTATTCGATTTTTAGTTATTTGATAATCAATGTATTTTAATTTATTTGTTTGATGCATTTTTGGGAATAAAAAGGCAATATGGGAACACAGCCAAGGTACAAAAAATCCATCCATCAAAAACATACATATACAACATTACAACATTAGTACTACATTAGCTCATACCAACTAAGATCAAATCCATTCTCTCTTCTTCTTCTTTTGTGCAATCTTGGTGAACAACTTTGGGAGGCCTCAAAAAGTTGCCTAATGCCTCTAACCGGCATGCTCAACTATGCATGCGTGCATGTGCGCGCGCGAGCGTTCCCTTGTATACACACATATATATAAGTGAACAAAAACCAAAAGCTCCTAGGAAACTATGGTTAGTCAATCTAAAGTTCCAAATGCATCGGTCAGTACTACGCAACATTTACATATATTCATCTTAAGAGTTTGAAGTCCTCCTAAGCCAAGCCATTGCCTACTCCTCTTCAAGATTGTATGAAAAGATCTGATATGTGGTCTACCAAAGATTAACTACGGTAAAGGCAACTCTTGCAATGCATGCCCCTTGGGAAAGCAGTTAAGATCATCCTTTAAGTTCATCAATCATATTGCCACAAATAAACCTCTGGAATTGTTGCACATAGATTTGTTTGGTCCTAACTCGTATTGCACGTCTAGGAGGAAGAAAATATTGCTTAATAGTTGTTGATGATATTCACATTTTTCATGGGTAATTTTTCTAACTCATAAATGTGAAGTTTTTCATTCCTTTGAGAAACTAGCTAGAAAAGTGCAAAACGAAAAAAGATATAAGACCACAGCTATTAGAACAGATCATAGTGGAAAATTTCAAAACCAAAGCTTTATAGATCATTGTGACGAGAATGGAATTGAGCACAACTTCTCCATCCCTTCGACTCCTCAACAAAATGGATTTGCTGAAAGAAGAAATAGATCTCTCCAAAAGATGGTTAGAACCATGATGATTAACAGTGGAGCTCCAGCTTACTTTTGGGCTAAAGCCATTGCTACCGCATCATACATCATGAATAGAGCTCTTATCAAACCAATGATGGATAAGACACTTTACGAGATCTTTAAAGGAAAGAAATTTATCATATCATACTTCCACATTTTCGGATGCAAATGCTACATTCTCAAGAATGTGAATGGCAAGGTTGGGAAGTTCGAGGCTAAATCAAGCCAAGGTATTTCTCTTGGCTACTCTACCAGTAGCAAAGCTTATTAAGTGTTCAATAAAGATTCGCAAGTTGTTGAAGAAACCATTAATGTTAAATTTAAAGATGAGCTCACAGTGTTCAAAGAGATGAATGATAGGTAGATTTCCAAACATCTACTCCAGCAAGTGTTCAATAGCCACTGTGAGTGGAGAGGAAGCAAAAGAAACATCTGCCAAGAAGGTAGAAAAAGAAGCAAAATTGGCTCTTGATCAATATATTACAGTATGGAAGAACAGTTGAAAGACAGCAACAATTGATGTACTTGTTACTCGTGAGAAGAAGAGATCATCCTCAAAATCTAAGGATATGAATGTTAACAGGATGGATGAATTTATTGTCACGAGTGAAAAATCTGTTGGAAATATGGGAATCATTGATGGGTGAATGAAAAATTGATTCTCAAAGAACACTTTTGAGTTGAAAGTGGGAAGTGAAAAAACACTAGTCTCACACGGAAAAGGAAGAAGGCTTTTAAATGCTTTATATGGAGTAACACTCTTTTGAAGGGTAACCTCATATCACAAGTACTATGCCTCGCGTGTAGGTGCAGGGGGGTGCAAATCTTAGGCCCAATGAGCTGAAATTTGGTGCGAGCACACGACCTGCGTACATGAACGCAAGACTGAAAAGTGGGCCTCACGATAGGCCCAATTTTGCTTTGCTTTCTGCCTTGATTTTTTGGCCAACTCAAATAGTATTTTCATTACAAAATGGCTTGTTGATGATAATTAATTGAGTAACGGGCGACTGTTATAGACGATTAAATCCGTAACGGACAACTGTTACAGATGATTAAATCCGTAACGGACGACTGTTACAGAAGATTAAATCCTGTAGTTACAAATTAATTTTGTAACAGCAAGTAACGATTGATTAATTTCTCATTTTCGAAATGCCCTTTGCTCTATAAATAGATGGCTTCCCTTCGAAAGCTAACACAAGCTTAGAAATCAATCTCTCTCTCTCTCTCTCTCTCTCTCTCTCTCTCTCTCTCTATATATATATATATATATATATATATATATATATATATATATTGCGTTCGGTACTGTTTTCCCAAAAATCGTCCTCTCTTCTTCTGAGTTCTCCCTGATAGTGTTCGGCTCCAGTTTGTTCAGGTTCGCTAAGAGTTTTGAAGTGTTGTACTCGCTTCTCTGCTGACTCCCATTATATCCTGGGAAGCAAATGTTCGTGGTACCTCAAGTGCATACTGGAAGGGACGAATCTGCTTTAAGGAAACTATGTTGAACACATGCCTCGGTGCTCTTTTGTATTGATTTTTTTGTTCTAATTCTATATTTGTAGTTCCATTTCCTTTTATTTTATATCTCGTATTAGTACATTAAAGCCATTTTGAATTGTCGCAACAATCTTAAAGCAGATTCGATTATACTCCGACTACCATTCGATTCGAAATGGCTACTGAAAAAGAAGGGTTTGATATGCCTGCTGACAACATCGGCCAAACCTCTGCCCCTGCTGTCGCCCAATCCTCTGCCTCTGCCCCTGCTTCGGTTTCTGTCTACCATGGCGAGAAACCTGAAAAATTCAACAGATTGAATTTTAAAAGCTGGCAGTAAAAGATGTTGTTCTATTTAAAAATATTGAACCTTGCGAGATTCTTGACTGAGGAAGCTCCTAGAAACGGATAAGTAAGTTTTCAATGTTATTGAAGCTTGAAAACGCTCCGATTTCCTATACATAAATTATTTCATGAATGGTTTGTATGACTCGTTGTACAATTTTATTGTACAATAAAGACGGGCAAAGGAGCTATAGGAATCCTTGGACCGGAAATATAAAACAGAGGATGTCGGAGCAAAGAAATTTATTGTCGGTCAATTCCTTGATTATAAGATGGTGGATTCCAACACTATGATAAGTCAAGTGCAAGAAATCCAAGTGATCTTGCGTGAGATTCAGGTTGAAGGAATGATCTTGAGTGAAACCTTCCAAGTGGCTGCTATCATTGAGAACCTATCTCCTAGGTGGAAGGATTTCAAGAACTACCTCAAGCACAAGCGAAAGGAAATGAACTTGGAAGAATTGATTGTTAGACTTCGAATCGAAGAAGATAACAAAGGTTCTGCACAGAAAAGGTTCAATCCTTCTATGACTAAGGCAAATGTTGTGGAGTATAGGCAAGGCCATAAGAACAAGAAGATTATTAAGCCAAGATTACGACCAAAAGGAGAAGTTTCAAAGGGCAAGTTTCAAGGAAAATGCTTCAACTGTGGCAAGATGGGTTATAGATTGGTGGATTGCAGACTTTCGAAGAAGAAGAATTATGAGACAAATACGGTGAATAACATCACTCAAAACGTGTTTGACATAAACCTCTTCGCAATGGTTTCTGAAGTGAACTTGGTTGGGTCGAATTCGAAGGAATGGTAGATTGACACTGGTGCCACTAGGCACATATGCTCAAATAAAGATTTGTTTTCAACTTTCGAACTAATGAATAGGGAAAAAGTTTTCATGGGGAGCTCTGCCTCTTCTGCTGTTCAAGGCCAAGGGAAGATGCTGCTGAAAATGACATCTGAAAAGGAACTGACTCTGAACAATGTCCTTTATGTGCCAGCAATCCGAAAAAAACCTGGTCTCTGTGTCTCTGTTAAACAAACACGGATTTCGTATGGTGTTCGAGTCAGACAAAGTGATATGTATTTGATGGGCTTTTTAAGCTCAATATAATGACAATTATCAATAAAGATAATAAGTTTTTTGTTTACTTGCTTGAGTCTTCTAATTTATGGCATGGTAGACTAGGACATGTTAATTATGATACTTTTCATAGATTAATTAATTTGGAACATATTCTCTTATTTCAAATTGATTCAAAACATAAATGCAAAATTTGTGTTGAGACAAAATTAACGAATCATTGTTTCAAACAGTTGAAAGAAACACCGAACCCCTTGAATTAATTCATAGTGATGTTTGTGATTTGAAATTCATACAAGCAAGAGGCGGTAATACATATTTTATTACCTTTATCGATGATAGCATTAAACACTACTATGTGTATTTGCTTAAATGCAAAAGTGAAGCCTTAGAGAAATTTATTCTCTATAAGAATGAAGTTGAAAATAAACTCAATAAGAAAATAAAAAGATTGAGAAGTGATAGAGGTGGTAAGTATGAAGAACTAATTGGTGAATTCTATGCGCAACATGGAATTATACATGAATAACTGCACCTTACTCACCTCAATCAAATGGTGTAGCTGAACGTAAAAATCGCACATTGAAAGAAATGATGAACGCGATGTTACTAAATTTAGGTCTACCTCAAAATATATGCGGTGAAGCTATTTTGTCAAGTAATTACTTTTTAAATAAGGTACCTTGAAAGAAAGAGGTTAGAACCCCTTATGAATTATGAAAAGGTAGGAAACCATCCTACAAATACTTACGAGTATGGGGGTATCTTACAAAAGTGACTGTTCCAACACCAAAGAAAATGAAGATAGGTCCTAAAACAGTGGACTGTATCTTTATAGGTTATGCACATAGCAGTAATGCATATCGTTTTCTTGTACAAAAATAAAAAATTCCAGATATACACAAAAATATGATCATGGAATCTAGAAATGCATCGTTTTTCGAAGATGTTTTTCCCTATAAATCCATTAATGGATCAAGTTCGTCTAAACGAACGATTGAAACTATGAATGATGAAAGTCATGATTTAGATTATGAGCTAGAACCAAGACGTAGCAAAAGAGCAAGAGCAAAAAAATCATTTGGAAGTGATTTTCTAACTTATTTGTTAGAAAAGATACCATTGAATTATACATACGCTGTAAATTCATCTGATGGAATTTTTTTGGAAAAAAACAATAAAAAGTGAAGTTGATTCTATTTGCAGAATCACACTTGGGAGCTAGTGGACCCTCCTCCTAGTTGTAAACCTTTGGGATCGAAATAGATTTTTAAAAGGAAAATGAAAGCAGATGGCTTCATTGATAAGTATAAAGCCAGACTTGTAATCAAAGCATACAGACAATGAGAAGGCTTAGATTATTTTGATACTTATTCTCCTGTGAGGAGAATCAATTCCATTAGGATGATACTTGCAATTGCGGTATTGCGAAATCTAGAAGTACATCAAATGGATTTTAGAAACAGCGTTCCTAAATGGTGATTTAGATGAAGAAGTCTACATGGAACAACCTGAGAGTTTTGTAGTCTCAGGACAAGAAAAGAAAGTTTGTAAATTGGTGAAATCATTGTATGGCATAAAACAAGCGCCAAAACAGTGGCATGAAAAGTTTGATAATGCAATGATTACCAATGGTTTCAAGATTAATGAATGCGATAAATGTGTCTACATAAAAGAAACAGAAAATGGCTATGTCATTTTGTGTCTTTACATAGATGACATACTCATTGTTGGTAGTGATGATGAAATGATCAAATCTACCAAGAATATGTTGAATTCAAGATTTGACATGAAAGATATAGGACTTGCAGATGTGATCTTAGGAATTAAAATCACAAAAACGTCAAAAGGTCTCATTTTAAGCTAGTCACACTATGTAGACAAGATTCTTGAAAAATTCAATATGAATTATTCTGGTATTGCTAAAACACCATTTGACAATAATCTTTATTTATCTAAGAACAAAGGAGAGAGTATTTCTCAAGTAGAGTACTCTAGAATTATTGAAAGTATAATGTACTTAATGAGCTATACTAAACCAGATATTGCATATACGGTAAATAAATTGAGCAGATATATGTGCAATCCGAATGCTGATCATTAGAAAGAAATAGTGAGAGTACTTAGGTACTTGCGGTATGCACGGAATCATGGCCTACACTAGACCAGATACCCAGCTGTCCTAGAAGGATATATTGATACAAACCGGATATCTGATACAAAAGACTCAAAGTCTACTAGTGAATATATCTTTACACTAGCAGGTACAATCGTATCTTAGAAATCTTGTAAACAAACTGTTATAGCCAGATCCACCATGGAATCTAAATTCATAGCCTTTGATAAATGTGGTGAATAGGATGGATGGCTACGCCATTTTTAAGAGGATATTCCAAATTAGCAAAAACCTTGCGCTGCCAATCTGTATACATTGTGACAGTCAATCTGCGATTGTAAGAGCATATAGTAACATGTATAATGGTAGGTCTAGACACATACGTCGTAGACATAAAACCATTAGATAACTACTCTCAATTGAAACTATCTCTATTGACTATATAAAGTCAAAGGATAATATTGTAGATCCGTTAACCAAAGGGTCAGTTGAAAAATTAACAAGAGAAATGAGACTACAACCCATGAAAGAATAAGTTGATATAAAGGAAACCCAACCTAGTTGACTGGAGATCTTAAGATCTAGATTCAAAGGGACAACCTAATTATATAAACTTAGTGATGTCACTGTAGGAATTTTATCCCAAAAAACTATTCTTATTAATTATCAGTGATAATATAAGAAAAAGGATAGCAATTTTGCTTTAATGATTCTTAAGTGGAGTAAACGAATTACTCAAAATTAAACAATCACCTATGTAAGTAGACGTAGAACCGCTTCAAAGGAGAATTATTGAGGGCTAAATTCTTTAGAAACTCTCACTGAACCAGGTGGATGTTCATGGCCAAAACGAACATAATCATGAGAACTGAACAAACGTTTAGATGATTCTTATGTGAAGTGTATGGTTCTTTGCATAAGAAAGTAGGACAGTTCAAAGATATCACGTCTACTGGATAACTAATAAAGTAAATATATTTCGCAAGAGAAGGTTCAAAGGGTAATACCTACCTATCCTATGTAGGTTTCAATTGTTGAACACTATCATAAAGTCAAACTAAAACAATTTTCATTCATGTGTGGGATTGTTGGAAATATGGGAATCATTGATGGGTGAATGGAAAATTGATTCTCAAATAGCACTTTTGAGTTGAAAGTGGAAAGTGAAAAAATATTAGTCTCACATGGAAAAGGAAGAAGGCCTTTGAATACTTTATATGGAGTAACACTCTTTTAAAGGGTAACCTCATATCACAAGTACTATGCCTTGCACGCAGGCGCAAGGGGGTGCAAATCCCAAGCCCGACAAGCTGAAATTGGGCACGAGCGCACGACCTGCGTACACGAATGCAAGAGGTGAAAAGTCGGCCTCGCGATTGGCCCAATTTTTCTTTGCTTTCTGCCTTGATTGTTTGGCCAACTCAAATAGTATTTCCGTTACGAAACGGCTTGTTGATGACAATCAATTGAGTAACGGACGACTGTTACAGACGATTAAATTTGTAATGGACGACTGTTGCAGATGATTAAATCCGTAACGGACGATTGTTACAGACGATTAAATCTGTAACGGACGATTGTTACAGACGATTAAATCCGTAATGGACGACTGTTACAGACAATTAAATCCTACCGTTACAAATTAATTTTGTAACGGCAAGTAACGGCTGATTAATTCCTCATTTTCAAAATGCCCCTTACTCTATAAATAGATGGCTTCCCTTTGAAAGCTGACACAAGCTCAAAAATATATATATCTCTCTCTATTGCATTCGGTACTGTTTTCCCAAAAATCCTCCTCTCTTCTTCTGAGTTCTCCTCGATAGTGTTCAACTCTAGTTTGTTCAGGTTCGCTCAGAGCTTTGAAGTGTGTGCTCGCTTCTTTGGTGACGCCCGTTGTATCTTGAGAGGCAGACATTCGTGGTACCTCTAGTACGTACTGGAAGAGACGAATCTGCTTTAAAGAAACTGTATCGAACACAGGCCTCGGTGCTCGTTTGTATCGATTTTTTTTGTTCTAATTTGTATTTGTAGTTCCATTCCTTTTATTTTATATCTTGTATTAGTATATTAAAGCCATTTTGGATTGTCGCAACAAAATCTACCACAGATACTCCTATTAAGCCAGCACAGATTGAGGGGAAGCAATGTTGATGTCTGTACTCTTGTACAGAAACGAAAATGAATCTACTGCTACGCAAGAACAATCTGAGGAAAGAAAAGCATATGTTGTTCAACCTGATGACATTTAGATTAAATTTGTTCAAAAGAAGTAAGCTACTAGTCAAAGGGAAGAAAACATTGAGGAGGAATCTGATGTTCAGAGAGATCAACTTGTAGATAAGGAATCTACCATGGCTATTGGTGTACAGATCTCGAAGGAGCTACCTACTGAGATTGAATTTGATGCTGTTAAGAATGCTAAAAAGATTTCAAATGCCATTCGTACTTAAACTCAAGGGGAGATTAATCTATAGCGTGCCTTCGATTCAACTTCAAAGGAAAGTTTTTTTGTGAAAGGAAAAGCTCAGATGGTGGAAGAAGAAAGACCAAAGACTCCTACCAAGAAACTGACTCTAGAAGAGACTATGAATGCTTTTGTTAGAGAGCTATGGATACGAAGTCTTCACAAAGTCTATTCCAAAGGATATTGAAAAACTTCAAGTTGAAATGCGACATGTTGCTACCCGAAAAATTTTGATCAGGTGAACGGATTATCAGGTTGATTGGATTGACTAACCTAATATGGACCCTCCCAAGTCCTACTGAATCACAACTTTGATTTTTATTCAAATGAGTTTAGAATTTGGAGTCGCCACTAATCATTTTTTGGTAGGCCGATTAGAAACCTAAGTAAGTTAGCAAGAGAACTAAATTACTTCTACGAACTAGAGATTATGAGTTCGGGAACTTAGTTACACTAGTTAATTAAAACTAATGCCCTTTCGGTACCTTAATTCTATGGATATCCTAATTTTGGCAACTCAGGTTTGGTTTACTCCTAAGGCTCTAGTGAAGTGTTCTTTTTTTGTATTTTCACTTTTTAGATGGAATGCATGGATGGTAATGGGTGCATGGACATACAATCATGAATATACAAGCATGCAAACGTAGACATACAATCATGAATATACAAGCATGAATATACAAATATGATATGCAAACATAAAGATATACGAATACGACATGCAGATATGAAGACATACGAATACAATATGCAAACGTGACGTATGTACATGGACGTGTGAACGCAACGTACATACATGGACACGCGAACACGACATGCGTACATGGACATGCGTATGTAACATGTGTATGTGAATCATGTATACATGGACATGCAAACACGACATGTGAATAAATTATCAAAAAATAGGATTAGCCAGTCAAAATAGCTCGTTTCCTAGTTTTTGGGATTTTTTCTAAATTTTCTGAAATTTTTCAAGACAATTTGCTTATGAGGAGCAAAATCGTTATTTTTGAAGAGATCAGGAAGGGAAATCATTAAAAATAGGATTAGCCAGTCAAAATGGCCCGTTTTCTAGTTTTTGGGATTTTTCTAAATTTTCTGGAATGTTTCAAGACAATTTGCCTACAAGAGATAAAATCATCATTTTGAAAAAATCACGAAGGGAAATTTTCAAAAATAAGATTGGCCAGTCGAAATGGTCCGTTTCTTAGGTTTTGATGACAATTTGCCTATAAGGGGTAAAATTTTCATTTTGAAAAGATTAGGAATGGAAGTCATCAAAAATAGGATTGGCTAGTCGAAATGGCCTGTTTTCTAGTTTTTGAGATTTTCCTGAATTTTCTGGAATTTTTAAAGATAATTCGCCTATAAGGGGCAAAATCATCATTTTGAAAAGATCAGGAAGAGAAATCATCAAAAATAGGATTGACCAGTTGAAATGGCCCGTTTCCCAGTTTTTGAGATTTTTCTAATTTTTTTACATGAATATACATGAAATGATGACAATACAAATACGTATGCAGCATGGCAAAGTATGTATAGGCTATATTATATGAAATGCATATGAATGACATTTTTTTGGTATTTTTGAATTAAATAAGACTAACGATGCAAAATATTCTGAAAATAAATGCAATATTAAAAATATGTATTAAAAATTTCCTGAAGCGGAAAGAGGGAGTGCTAACGACTTCTGTGCAATGTTACGACCTCCAACAAGTGGTTCGGCCTACTCATTATGGGGTTTGATAATATAAAAAATAAACCATAGAAAGTAGAGTACATGAAGTAGTAAATAAAAAGAACATCCAGCAGGCGATTCAGCCTACCAACTTTGGGATTCAATGGTACAGAAATAAAACTGCAGAATGTAGAGTATGGAAATCAATAAATAAAGAACCTCCAGTAAGTGGCTCAGTCTACTGATTCTGGGATGCGATGGTGCAGAAATTAAACTGCTGAAAGTATAGTAAGGAAATCAGTAAATAAAGAACCTCCAGCAGGTGGCCACTCATTCTAGGGGTTTGATGGTATAGAAATTAGACTGCGAAAAATAAAATACAGAAAACAGTAAATAAAAAACTTTCAGTAGGTGGCTCGGCTTACCGATTTTGGGATTTAGTGGTGCAGAAATTAAATTGCTGAAAGTAGAGTACAAAAAGCAGTAAATAAAGAATCTCTAGCATGTGACTTAACCTACTTATTCTAGGGTTTGATGGTGCAGAAATTAAACTGTAGAAAGTAGAGTACGAAAAGCAGTAAATAAAGAACCTCCAATAGGTGGCTCGGCCCACTCATTCTGGGGTTTGATGGTATAGAAATTAAACTATAGAAAGTAGAGTACAATAGATCTTTACACCACGAAGTAGGGGGATTGATGATGGTACGTCTAGCTTTAAACTCTCGCCATTTTCAAGATTTTCTTTTGAAAGAGAATTCTCTCTCTTTTTTGATTTTTTTCACTCTATTTTTTTTTCAATCTCTCAAAATTCTCTCAAATATCCGAAATTTTCTCTCCAAAAAAATCCTTCTCTCTAAACTCCCTTCATTATCCTTTTATAGCCCACTCATCCATCTTCCATTCTCTATTTCTATCTCCCATTCTAATTTCTTCACTAACTCTTCTTCATCTCCATCTTCACTTCTCTATTTCCATATTATTTTCTCAATCTATTCTTCTCCATCTCCTCTTCTCCATCTTCCTTTTTCTATTCTAATTTCTCCACTAACTCTTCTCTTTGTTATTTACAAAATAACCTCTCAAGTGGTAGGTATTTATAGGGGTGGGCAGTTCCAGGTTTCGGGTAGGTTCCGCCCGAAACCTGAAACCTACACGCGAGTACAGGTTCCTCGTTTTTTGGAACCTGGAACCTACAATGTGTATCCTGGAACCTAGAACCTACCTGTCACAGGTTTCATGGTTGTTGACACCTGATTTTTAATCATTTTTTCTATAGCTAAAGTAATAAAAAATCCATAAAAATTCATAAAATTGAAAAATCAACTTTGGGGACCTTAGCCAAGCCTAGGGAACCAATTTTGACCAAAAAACGATTTTTCATATTTTCAGTATTTTTACGTATTTTTTTATTTATTTATTTTCAAAAATTAATAGAAAATCCATAAAAATTCATAAAATTGAAAAATCAACTTTGGGAACCTTAGCCAAGCCTAGGGAACGAATTTTGACCAAAAAAATAATTTTTCATATTATATATATTTTAATTTTTTAAAAAAAATACAAAAATATTTGAAAATTTTGGAAAAATAACATTTGAGGCCAAAAAATACACAAAGATAGTTAATATTTTTATTTTAAATCTATTTTCATATTGGCCATCGCAAATTCAGAAAAATCCAATTCGAGTCACGTGTTCCTTCACGAGTATAATCTCGAATCGGGCCTAAAAAAATTTAATTTGAGTCAACTTATTTTTAACTTTCACTTTTTATGAGTTGTGACATTGTCTTCTAATATTTTAAATTTTCATCTTGGCCCAATTATACCCAGAATGACTTAATTTTGCAAAAGGGCTTTAATTAAATTATGCATTATTTTCAGCGACAAGAAATGAGCTTAAATTTGACATGTGGTAAATTTTGGTGTGTCAAAAATTGTGAGGAGATTTGGACTTAAAGAAATATATTTTTTTCAGGGACTGAATTGTAAATACTTAAAATTCAAGGACTAGAGTGCAAATACCTAACTCTTGAAGGATTATTTTACAAATAATAAAAAGAAGAGTTAGTGGATAAATTAGAATAGAGAAGGGAAGATGAAGAAGAGGAGATGAAGAAGAGAAGTTGGAGAAGAATGGATGGAGAAAATAAGATAAGAACAGAGAAGGGAAGATGGAGATGAAGAAGAGTTAGTAGAGAAATTAGAATGGAAGATAAGAATAGAGAAGGGAAGATGGAGATTAAGAAGAGTTAGTGGAGAAATTAGAATGGGAGATAAATATGGAGAAGGGAAGATGAAGATGAAAAAGAGTTAGTGGAGAGATTAGAATGTGAGATAGAGATGGAGAATGGAAGATGAAAATGAAGAAGAGTTAGTGGAGAAATTAGAATGGGAGATAGAGTTAGTGGAAAAATTAGAATGGGAGATAGATGAGTAGGTTATAAAAGGAGGAAGAAGTGAGCTTGAGAAAGGGATTCTTGAGAGAGAAAATTTGAAGTGTTTGGGAGGATTTTTTTTGGAGAGAAAATTTTGGATGTTTGAGAGAGTTTTGGGAGATTGAAGAAAAATTTGAGAGAAAGAAAATACCAAAAGAGAGAGAATTTTGAAGATGATGGGAGTTCAAAGCTAGGGATTATCATCACAAATTCCTTCATCGATCAATATAAATCAAGAGTTCATCCTCGTCAACGAGCAAGCAAATTCGAGCTAAGTGTTTTTATTTATTCATTTGTTTATGGTTTTACTTGCAAATTAGCACAAATTGTATACACTTTCTCCATCTCCTCTTTTTTTTCCATATTTTATGTCAGGAGAAGGATATCTCTACGTCAACAGCAAAAATCTCGTAGATATGCAAAAATCGGCCCAGACAAGCTCCTAAGCTGTCCACCGATTTCTCAACTGATCTGTGACTAAAAGTCCCTCTTAATTCAAAAGAAACTCTCTATATTGGGAACATAGAGAGCGAAAATCAATTATAGAAATCCCTCCCAAAAAAATGGGAGATAAGTACTCTTTCCACTCTTCTGGTTTTAGGTGCAGATTAGCACATATTTTGTATACTGACACTTCACTCTATTTTATGTCAGGAGGCCGCAACTCTATATCAATGGTCAACCCTATGGAAGCACAAAATCGGCTTGGAGGAGTCCTCAAGCGCATACAAATTTCAAATTGTTGAATCAATTCGTTGTATTTTATTTTAAAGAATTCATACCCCAGAATGGAGAGGACAAAGTCCATCCGCAACTTAAATACCTGCACCATAAATCCCAAAGGGAAGAGCCAAGCCAATGCTTAGCCTCCCATTGGAGGTTTTTACTTACAGTAGTTAAATACCTGCAACTTAAATACCTGTACCTTAAATCCCAAAGGGAAGAGCCAAGCCAATGCTTAGCCTCCCATTGGAGGTTTTTACTTACAGTAGTTAAATACCTGCAACTTAAATACCTGTACTTTAAATCCCAAAGGGAAGAGCCAAGCCAATGCTTAGCCTCCCATTGGAGGTTTTTACTTACAGTAGTTAAATACCTGCAACTTAAATACCTGTACCTTAAATCCCAAAGGGAAGAGCCAAGCCAATGCTTAGCCTCCCATTGGAGGTTTTTTACTTACAGTAGTTTAAATACTTGTAACTTAAATACCTGTACCTTAAATCCCAAAGGGAAGAGCCAAGCCAATGCTAGGCCTCCCATTGGAGGTGTTTATTCACTGTCATGTACTTCCTATAATTTAATTTTTGAATCATCAAACCCAAAAGATGAGTAGGTCGTAATACTGCACAGAAGTTGTTAACACACTCCCTCTTACGGCTTCAGGGAATCTTTAACACTTAAAAAAATATAACAAATAAAAATATATACCATCCATGCATCCTATTTAAAAAGTGAAAACACAAAAGAGAATACCCTATTAAAGCCTTAGGAATAGACCAAGCCTGAGTTGCCGAATTAGGATATCCATGAAATTAAGGTACCGAAAGGGCATTAGTTTTAATTAACTAGTGTAACCAAGTCTCCGAGCTCATAATCTCTGGTTCGCAGGAATAAATTAGTTCTCCCGCTAATTTATTTAGGTTTCTAATCGACCTACCAAGAACGATTAGTGGCGACTCCAAATTTTAAAATCATTTAAACAAAAACCAAAGTTGCGATTCGGTAGGGCTTGGGAGGGTCCGCGTTAGGTTAGTCAAATCTAATTAACCTAATAATCCGTTAACCCTTTTAAAATTTTAAATTTTTTTAGAGGGTCGCGACAGACTGGCGACTCCGCTGGGGAGAGAGATTTTTAAATTTTCGAAAAAAGATACCAATTGGAATACTTAAATTTTTTCGAAATTTTAAGAGTCTTAGTGGACTTAGGCCAATGAAAATTTCATGCATATCTCGCTTCTGGCGATATTGTTTGGGACTCATTCTATAGGTGTTATATGTTTTTGCAGGATGGGAGTTATAAGGGGCGGAGTGTTTGGCTAACCCCTTTGTTTTGCAGGCTCGGTGTTGGGTTTATTTGTTTAATTTCGCACATTTTTAGAAGCGCTGTTTTGATATCAATTGTTGTGCATGTCTTGCATACTCTGAGGATCATGACACCTGCACACACAAGCGTCTAAACCCAAGTCGCGAAATTCTTCCTAGAAAACCATAGATAGGGATCGAATATGCAAAGCTCTTGCGTCGATTGCGCTCGGGTTGACCATATTTTATTCCGCTCATTATCTGAATTGACAATTCTTCCCATTGCGATTTGATTGCGCGGAGGGTAAGTTTGTCAATTCAGATAGTGGGAGCCTTTTTAGGTCCATACCTTGTCTCTCCTTCTTTTATTTTCTAAAGTCCACTCCTCACTTGAGTCATGCGCATGACTATGTGATTTGCATTTCTCCAAGGTAAAAGTAAGTTCTCTAATTTTATCTTGTATTTATTTTCGGTCGGTCCATGCTAGGTGTTAGTCAGTTGTTGAGCTTGATATTACGACCATTCTTTTTAAGAGAAAATAAAAATTAAATTTGTCCCTCATTTCTTTAAATTTTTTTTTTTGAAAAAATGATGTTAAAAAATCCCTTCATGGGAATTTTATTAACCAATAAGGGATTTTTGTCATATTTTTATTACTTCAATAAAAATGAAATTTTCCTGAAAAAATTTTCCTCTGAAAATTTCAATAAAAAGAAAAATTCCTTAAAAAAAACTCTAGTAGACATCAAGTGATTTTATCACATTTTTCAAATTATAAAAACTTGCAAGAAAATTCTTCTCGAGAAATTCGCTCATGTTTTTCTAAGAAAATTTTCTCTAAATAAAATTAGACTAATTGACCAATAAGAGATTTTTGTCATGTTTTTTTCTTTCCAATAAAAATGAAATTTTCCCGACAAATTTTCCTCTGAAAATTTATTTCGATAAAAAGAAAAATTCCTTTAAAAAAAAACATCAAGTGATTTTATCACATTCTTTCAAATTATAAAAACTTGCAACAAAAATTCTTCTCGAGAAATTCGCTCATGTTTTTCTAAGAAAAGTTTCTCTAAATAAAATTAGACTAATGTCTCGGGGGAATTTTGTTAACCAATAAAGGATTTCTGTCATGTCTTTCCTGCTTCAATAAAAATAAAATTTTCCTGACAAATTTACCTCTGAAAATTTATTTTGATAAAAAGGAAATTCCTTCAAAAATTTTAGTAAACGTCAAGAAACTTTGTTACATTCCTTTAAAAAAATAAAAAAAAGAATAATAAATCTGAAAAAAATGCTGTATCAGAAATTAACCCATTTCTTCCTAAGGAATTTTTTTTTTCTTCTGATTTCTCTATAAAATAGAAAAAATCAAATTGGACTAATATAGGAGTCATGGACCGACATTTCTTGTGTCGCATACTAATTATATCCTTTTCTTTTGCAGAGAGATCCTAGATACCTCAGACGGGTGTAAAAATTAAGTTCAATAATATATCAAGAATCATCTTCAGAAATACCAAAAGACGAAAAACACCGAGGCTTCAACCGTTAATTCTGGGGGGCAAACGAACATTGTCCATCTTTGACAGACAAAGTTGTGTCAATCCGTAAACTTGTATGGGCAGTGTATTCTGATATGACGGTGGATTTATACTGATTAAACATGGGGGCATATTTAATGTATTGCAGAGGATCTCGCGTCTTTTGAAAAACAATATGGATTATATAATTAGAACCCATGAAACAAATACCTTTACCTGATCAAATCAACCAGAGACCGTCTTAAAATTTCCTCTTATCCGAAACATGCGGAGGGCTTTAGAGAACCGAGGTTCTATTAATGAACGTGGCCCACAGGAATTTCTCCCGACGCTACAGGCGACCGACACGAGCAAGTGGACGCCGAAAGAAATAAAATATGGATAAAAGTGGGCACACAACAGGTGGTCGGATTTATTACCAGCGCACTGATCGAGTTGTCATAGTGTTATTGTTTGTGATCTCAAGATGGATAGTGGGGGCCATCGCCGAACCCTTCATCAATGTTCTCGATATCATCGTCTGGAGCAATTAAACAAGAACATCAAGAAAAACATTAAGCCTCGACATCTTCGGTACCTCAAATCATTCTGTTATGCTATGCGGAAGAAACGATAGCAGGAAAATTAAACAAAAAAAAACACGTGAAGCTTTTCTTTCATTCCATTCATCAAAGAGCATTACAACAGCTCACTGGGGAGGAAAAGTAAAGCCAAACTGAGCCCTGATAACCATTACGAAGGAGCTCAACTGACTCTCCAAACAGTTGATGCTCCGGGTGCACCGGGCGTTCTCAGGATCAAGCTCCGCGAGCCTAAAGAAGAGGCGATCGCGCTTCTCCTTAGCCTGGGCCATACTGGCCTCGTAATGCTCGACAGCAAACTCCAAGTCCGAAATCGCCGCCCTCTCGAAAGCAATATCTGCCGTAATGTCATCAAGTCTCTCCTGCAGCCAACCGCATTTGCACCTCATCATAATATTGCTCGGCTCCTGTTCGGCGTAAGTTCGGACCAAGGCCAGACGGTCCACCAACTTTCCCCTCTCACGAACTAGCCACGAAAGCTGATCATTGGCAAACTTGAAGGCTTTCTTGTGATTATCAGCCATAAATGTGACTATTTCCAGACGCTCGTGCCGGTCTCGGTAACGAGCTTTCACGACGGCAGTCACAATGACCGTCTCATAAGCGCGGTTATAGGCAGCCAGAAAATTAATGAAGAGGGTCGGGAAGTTCCGATACTCCCTCCCCAGTTGGGTACCCTCAACAGAAGCAGCGTCTAGGGTCCTGAATAAACCGAGGATTTCAGCCTCAACGGTAGAGTTTTGGGCTATATGAGCGTAACCTCTACCAAGAAGATTGTAGAGTCTCTCCCACCCAGCCAGGATTTCGGCGGAGAAGGTATGGTTAGGAGAATTGGCCATTTTGAAAGCAGATCACGAAAGAAAGGAGGAGAGAGGCGAGGCAGATGATCGGAATGCGAAGGTGATAATCTGCTTCAATTTAAATAATGATTTCACAGGGGCAGTCCTTATTGGTCGAGTTTTTTCTATCTACCATTCTCTGTCGGCAACACCCCCGCTGGCTCGAATTCCAGTCAAGCGGCAACCTCAAGCTGAGCAGACCCGACATCTCTGCAGAAAAGTTGGACGGGCTGCCACCACTTTGAAAAAGAAAGAATAAAAAACGAGCTGAGTGGGAGACAAAGAAATTTTCGGCAGAAAATGAGATACGACTCGTCTTTATTGGAGGACCCGCCAGTAAATCGACGGTGGAGATCTTGACAAGGGCCCTCTACCACGAAAAGAAAAAAGGAAGACGAACTGAGCGAGAAACAAGGATTTTCCCTTTGATCAAAAGCTGAATATCAGATTTTCTCCCTCGAAAAATCTAATAGCACTGCCCGTGAAGAGGGAAGTCGTTGCTATTGCCAGAGAGAGAACTTGTCCTCATTTGATAGTGAGAGTTCATTCGCAAGAACTCGCAGGAGAAAGATAGAGAGGAAGGAGTTCTCGTGGGACAGGAATTCAAAACCTTCACCATCAAAGCATCGGCTTTCAAAGCCTGTTACGAGAAACCATCGACGATCCCGTGATCCCTCAAGTCCAAGAAGACATCCTGAGGCGGTCTCGAGTCGGCAGTCCTAGATCTAGAAATATGTCGAGCATTAGGGAAACGGGCGCATGTTCAACCCTGGTCGAAGCTAATGAAGTTCCTTACCCTGAGGGTCTACTGGTCATGGCCATTGACGGTAATCCAGTCTCTCTGTCAATCCTTGTTACCGTATTGAGAAAATGCCGGTATAAGGTTGTAGCTCAAGCAAAGGCGACAGAGGCCTTAGAGATATTAAGGAGGAGTGGTGACCAGTTTGATATCGTCCTCACCGCCATGGTAGGGATTGACATGGATGTTTTCACTCTCTTGGAAGTCATCAATTCTAAATTAAACATGCCAGTCCTCGTAATATCGGCAAGCGATGATCAGCAAGCCATAATGAAGGCTGTCTTAAATGGGGCCCAAGACGTCGTAACGAAACCAGTTATGGTTCAGATGTTTCAAAACATATGGCAGCACGTGGTAAGGAAGCAATTGCACGACCATGAGAACAAGCATCAAGCCTTCAATTTTGTTCCAAGCAACTGGAGAAAGAAGATGAGTTGGTCTCCCGAGCTGCATCGTATGTTTGTTAATGCAGTTCAACAGGTAGGAATCGATTCGGCACGGCCGCAACATATACTGGAAATTATGAACGTAGAGGGACTCACTAAAGCAAATGTTTCGAGTCATCTTCAGAAGTACAGAAAAAGGGTGAGAGAACACAATGCAGCTCAGAATCAAGAAAACCAAGGCGGGACTGATCCAAGCCTGAATGTCGAGTCTCCTCGCCACCATAAGTTCCGCGGGTTAGCATGGGGCGAGCCACTTCCCATCATCAACCAAGCCAGTAGCCGTGCCATCAATCCTCCAGGCGTTAATCAAAGTATCCCCCAGAATCACCCTAATGCTCTTCAAGAGTATAGACCGCAGGGGCAGTGTATTCAGACTCCTTGGTTTGAGCACCAACCCGTGGCTAGAATTCATCCCATGATCAGCGCGCCTGCGCAGCCAGAGAATCAGACAAGAAATTATCCTGAGCACTTCCACTTCTTTAATCCTCGAATGGAAGGAGTTTTTGGCAGCAGGACAGTTGGTGATCCCCACACTTTCTCGAGTAATGATGAAGGCTCCAGCACGAGAAGTCAAATTGCTCATGGCGAGGACAGAATGAGAAATCTACCGCCAGCATTTGCCAACAACAATGCCCAATTCGAGCATCAATTGCTGGAAGGTTCAAGAGATTACCCAGATGATGAGCTTACTGCCCTGGTCAACCAGTTTAGGGTTGACAGACGTCCCAAGCCGCGATCAGGAGCCAGTGAGTAGGGACTCTCAAACATCGATCATCCACACCCGAACCAACACGAGACTAGCTGATTATCGAAGAGCCACAGGAGAGGCAGAACTGACCTTGAATAAGTGCACATTTTATTTCATGCTTAATTCCCCTGCGTATGATATTTTCCAGCTTTCTAGGTGTCTCGATTTAATTCAGGGACAAGGGGGCAATTTATTTTTTTTTTATCCCGTCGAATGCGTGAATCCCTTTTTATGCTAGATTTAGGGCGGATCAATTTGTGGTAACGTCGCTGACTGCCATAATGAGAAATTTCAAGTGAAATGCCCAGGCGAGCTCGAAGACGGGTAATTGTGTGTCGTTCCAATTTACCCTTAATCGTTGCAAAATGCTAAATTGGATTTGTTCCATTCTCACCCAGGGAATCGCAAAGTGCCTCAAGAGTGTCGCAAAATGAAATGACCCAATGGAACGCGATAGGACTCATTTACCTCGAAGGTAACCTTCAAATTAAAGGAGCCCTCCGGTCCACGGACCCGATGGCATAGAAAATGATGATGGTCCAAGGCAACCCGAAAGAAAATAAGGCCCAACTAAGCAAAGCACTTACGTGGCAAGCTCAAAGTGAAGGGCAATTCAGGACATACAATTCAATCCAGTCCAAATGAAGGAACTTCCTCAATTCAAATTCAATAGAAGTACACACAAGGGTAAAACAATATCGTTCCAATTTTTCTAGAATATGAGGAACATATACTGCCGCATTCTCTTTCATTTTTGCAGGGGAAGTCTCTACTGGCCAGATTTTCCTGTCTAACATTCCCTATCAGTATCACCTCCGCTACTCGTCTCCAATCTCCAGCCAAGCAAATCCGACGTCTCTACGGCAAAGCTAAACGGGACGCCACTACTTTGAAAAAGAAAAGATAAAAAATAAGCTGAGTGGGAGACAAAGATATTTTCGGCAGAAAAGAGATACGACTCGTCTTTATTGAAGAACTCGCCAGCAAATTGACGGTGGAGACAACAACAAAGGGCCCTATCACGAAAAGATGGAAGGAGACGAGCCGAGCAAGAGACACGATAAGAAAAGAGGATTGAGAAAGGCCGGACCCTTGGAAGAAGCAATACAGTTGCTAAACCCACGTTTAATTTTAAAAGAGACGCCATGCTCGGAAGAGGGTCTTAAGGCATAGGCAATCGCTCAGAAAAATTCAAAGAGAGTGAAAACACCGGAAGCGAGTAGCAAATCTTGAGAAATCATCAACCAAATCAAAGATGTCTCAACCCAATACTCTCGAGAGCTATCATTGCCTGCTGAATATGGGAGAGGAAGAGTTCGAAGCCATGTTTGGGATCGAGCCTATGGAGCCTGGCTCTTCCGCCGACGACGTCCAAAATCTCAGTAAAGATAAGGACAATAACGGTAAGGGTCAAAAGAAGCGTTACCGTCGCCATACTAAGGAGCAGGTACAAAGGCTTGAGGATTTCTTCAGAACATGCCCTATGCCAGACGGCAAACAGAAAATGGAACTGAGTCAAGAGTTAGGACTTGAACCTTTGCAAATCAAGTTCTGGTTTCAAAATAGGCGAACCCGAATGAAGGCTCGTCATGAGCACAACGAAGCCGAATTTCTAAGAGTTGAAAATGAAAACCTCCGAGCGGAAAACAAGATGTATAAAGAGACTTTTGACTCCGCCACCTGCCCCAGCTGCAATAGCCTCCTCCTCACCCTCGATGAAATGCATGATCTGAGGATCGAAAATGCACGTTTAAGAGGTGAGTTAGACCAGTTTATAACAGGATCGAGTTCTGTTGGAGGAGGGTACAAAAGGACCAATGATACTGGATCAGCATCAATACCTCTCGAGGAAGAAGGGACAGATCACCACCAAGCGGACATTGACGATGATCTTTTCGCCATAATCAACCAGTTTGATATCGGTAAAGCATCGGGACTGTGATGCACTTGTTCAGCCAGTGACCACGAGACCTTCAATATGGCCGATGCATACCTAATTTGGGATGAAGCCAGCTGATCATGGGAGAGCCTGCAGAGGAAGCGGAACTAATCCTGAATGAGTGAATGTGTTTTATTTCCTTGCGTGATGTGTTTTTCTGCTTTTGTGAATGTGTAAAAGCAAGGAGTAATAATCCGACTTCCCCCTATTAAATGCTCGAACCCGCCACCTCACCAACCTCGCGACGAATTGATGGCGAGTGAAAATCTGCATAAACCTGAAGGGTAACTCCGTATCGTTTCAATTTACCCTCAGTTGCTCCAAGTTTTAAAATTAAGCCCCTTCTATTCTCAGGAAATTGCAAATCGACCCGAGAACGCAATCATATCCGAATACAGGTTGGATAAAATTTGGGGGCAAATCAACTCATGGGCATTACCACGGGATAGACAGCTTCGGACAAAGGAAAGTACAAGCGAAAGACGCGAACAATCTCAGAAATGGGTAATTCTGTATCGTTCTAATGTGCACATAATCATCTCAAGTCTTGAATTGTCTTATTCCATTCTTAACAGGGATTGCAAATTACCTCGAGAAATACCGTAACATGGCCCAAGGTGATACAACAGGGCTGCGTTATCCCCAAGGATTAACCCTTGAAAAGAAAGCCCCATGGACACCTACGGTCCAATGGACCGAATGGTATGGGGGATGACAGTAGGTCCGAAATATTTCGAGTTCGATCCCCAAGGGTGGGGAATGTTGTATGTATTATAAATAAATGAAACAACTTTTTGTGCATTTCTTTTTTTTACAAACAGGAATACTCGACGAGTAATATCAAAGTCAGTATTTTACCATAGTCTTCCCATAATGGTGAGGCGCCCAACAAAAGTCGAGGAAAATTCAATCCAACAAAACTGATAAAAGACTCGTGCAAGACATTCAAGATGAAGGGTAAATCAGTATCGTTTTCAATTTATCCCTTTTAATACTGGCTGATATGTCTCTTTTTCTTTTTACAGGAAATATTTACACTAACATTTAACATGTTGAAGGAGACAAATCCAAAAGAAAATTATGATCATCTGACAAGATCTATTCTGGTGAAAAATGGGGCAAATTGATCACAAGCTCTGAAGCGAAAAAGCAAATATGTCTTCCTTATCTCGTTTGATTTCAAGAATAATTTCTCTGCTTTTTACAGGGGCATTCAACCGCTAAACCGTGGCGGTCGCTGTCATTAAACAAATCGAAATGCTCCCTCACCCATATGCTTCATCACGTAGAGACAAAGTTTGAGACGAACCACCCCTCGACATAAGGAGTAGGCTTCCCAATTTGTTCGATCCGCCCACATACCAGGGGCAATTCAAATCCGCCCATATTTGCACATTATATAAACACACGTAATGCTAAAAAATTGTCACATCTGCATTGTGCTTACACAATTCATGAATTATGTATGACTATTCCGTGTGTTTAACTTACCAACTCCAACTTAGAGCATAAACTGCACAGGAGACATCAAATGTGCAGAATGGGGCATGACAGGATGAGGAAAGGAAAACCATTTCCACGCAAGTCTAACATTTTAATTTACAGATAAACAGCCTTTCCCCAGAGTGAGAGAAGGCCCTTTCGGATTGAAGTCCCCCATTCAGATTACATTCGAGGCGTTCATACTATGAGAACCTCCTTAAACAGAATTGGTAATGCAAGCTTGACAGAATAGTTTTGCATGATCCATATTTGGATTGATTGCATCATGAGTTATCACACAGACTACTTCTAATCATTGCCGACTTGGTTGAATAGTTTTACATGAACCGATCAACTCATTGATGAAAATGCTTGCACATGTTACCTCTGATACTGCCTGACAGGCAACACATTCCCAATGTTCAAACTACCTTCCAAAGTCTTGAAATTCATTCAGCGATTATTGAATGAACAAGCCTGGTTGTCGAGAAGCCACCAAGCATTTCTTCCAAATTCTCAGGTAAGTATATCTTCAACCTGAACCTTTCAAGAGAATGAATTCTGAGGGTTGTTGGGGTACTCGAATCCATTGCGGTACATACAGGTATCCACCTTCTTCAATAAAGCATGATTTGTCTCAAGGACAGAAATGTTCGAGACCTTTTGATCTCTGCCTCTTTGGTTTATTCCTAAAACGACAGGATAATATAATTTGGGTTTGAGCTTCTGCAGGATTCCTGATCTTTCCAGATTCCAGAATGGCACCCTTTGAGGTACACCAAGTCCTTCTTACAGGCAAAATAAGTCCTTCTTACAGGCAAACCAAGTCCTTCTTACAGGCAAATCAAGTCCTTCTTATAGGCACAAAGTCCTTCTTACAGGAAAATCAAGTCCTTCTTACAAGCAAAACAAGTCCTTCTTACAGGCACAAAGTCCTTCTTACAGGCACAAAGTCCTTCTTACAGGCAAATCAAGTCCTTCTTACAGGCAAAACAAGTCCTTCTTACAGGCACAAAGTCCTTCTTACAGGCAAATCAAGTCCTTCTTACAGGCAAAACAAGTCCTTCTTACAGGCAAATCAAGTCCTTCTTACAGGCATAAAGTCCATCTTATAGGCAAACCAAGTTCTTCTTACAGGCACCAAGTCCTTCTTACAGGCAAACCAAGTCCTTCTTACAGGCAAACCAAGTCCTTCTTACAGGCACAAAGTCCTTCTTACAGGCAAATCAAGTCCTTCTTACAGGCAAAACAAGTCCTTCTTACAGGCAAAACAAGTCCTTCTTACAGGCAAATCAAGTCCTTCTTACAGGCATAAAGTCCTTCTTATAGGCAAACCAAGTTCTTCTTACAGGCACCAAGTCCTTCTTACAGGCATAAAGTCCTTCTTACAGGCAAACTAAGTCCTTCTTACAGGCAAACCAAGTCCTTCTTATAGGCACCAAGTCCTTCTTATAGGCAAACTAAGTCCTTCTTACAGGCAAACCAAGTCCTTTTTACAGGCACAAAGTCCTTCTTACAGGCACAAAGTCCTTCTTACAGGCAAATCAAGTCCTTCTTACAGGCATAAAGTCCTTCTTACAAGCAAATCAAGTCCTTCTTACAGGCATAAAGTCCTTCTTACAGGCAAACAAAGTCCTTCTTACAGGCAAATCAAGTCCTTCTTACAGGCACAAAGTCCTTCTTTCAGGCAAAGTAAGTCCTTCTTACAGGCAAAACAAAGTCCTTCTTACAGGCAAACAAAGTCCTTCTTACAGGCAAATCAAGTCCTTCTTACAGGCAAAGCAAGTCCTTCTTACAGGCACAAAGTTCTTCTTACAGGCAAAGCACCAAGTCCTTTTTACTGGCACCAAGTCCTTTCTACAGGCACCAAGTCCTTCTTACAGGTATCTCCATGTGGTGACCTACCATACGGGTCAAATCTCAATCAAAATTTAATCAGTAGAATCCTTTTATTAGGAATCTACCATGGTACGACCCAACATACGGGTCAAATGGTATGACCCACCATACGGGTCAAATTTTAATTCAATTTTTAATCAGTAGAATCCTTTTATTAGGAATCTACCATGGGTTTATCCACCATACGGGTTCAAGTTCAACCACCCTAAAGTTTTTTTATATAACGAATCCTTAGGTTCTCATTTCATTTTCAGTGGAACAATCATGTCACGACTCTTTTTATTTACTTGTATTGAGTCGATAAGAATCCAGGTGTCATCTCGTCTTTGAAATGAACCTCTACCGAGCTTCCTTTCAAAGAGGGGCAGCTGTTGACACCTGATTTTTAATCATTTTTTCTATTGCTAAAGTAATAAAAAATCCATAAAAATTCATAAAATTGAAAAATCAACTTTGGGGACCTTAGCCAAGCCTAGGGAACCAATTTTGACCAAAAAACGATTTTTCATATTTTCAGTATTTTTACGTATTTTTTATTTATTTATTTTCAAAAATTAATAGAAAATCCATAAAAATTCATAAAATTGAAAAATCAACTTTGGGAACCTTAGCCAAGCCTAGGGAACGAATTTTGACCAAAAAAATAATTTTTCATATTATATATATTTTAATTTTTTTTAAAAAAAAATACAAAAATATTTGAAAATTTTGGAAAAATAACATTTGAGGCCAAAAAATACACAAAGATAGTTAATATTTTTATTTTAAATCTATTTTCATATTGGCCATCGCAAATTCAGAAAAATCCAATTCGAGTCACGTGTTCCTTCACGAGTATAATCTCGAATCGGGCCTAAAAAAATTTAATTTGAGTCAACTTATTTTTAACTTTCACTTTTTATGAGTTGTGACATTGTCTTCTAATATTTTAAATTTTCATCTTGGCCCAATTATACCCAGAATGACTTAATTTTGCAAAAGGGCTTTAATTAAATTATGCATTATTTTCAGCGACAAGAAATGAGCTTAAATTTGACATGTGGTAAATTTTGGTGTGTCAAAAATTGTGAGGAGATTTGGACTTAAAGAAATATATTTTTTTCAGGGACTGAATTGTAAATACTTAAAATTCAAGGACTAGAGTGCAAATACCTAACTCTTGAAGGATTATTTTACAAATAATAAAAAGAAGAGTTAGTGGATAAATTAGAATAGAGAAGGGAAGATGAAGAAGAGGAGATGAAGAAGAGAAGTTGGAGAAGAATGGATGGAGAAAATAAGATAAGAACAGAGAAGGGAAAATGGAGATGAAGAAGAGTTAGTAGAGAAATTAGAATGGAAGATAAGAATAGAGAAGGGAAGATGGAGATTAAGAAGAGTTAGTGGAGAAATTAGAATGGGAGATAAATATGGAGAAGGGAAGATGAAGATGAAGAAGAGTTAGTGGAGAGATTAGAATGTGAGATAGAGATGGAGAATGGAAGATGAAAATGAAGAAGAGTTAGTGGAGAAATTAGAATGGGAGATAGAGTTAGTGGAAAAATTAGAATGGGAGATAGATGAGTAGGTTATAAAAGGAGGAAGAAGTGAGCTTGAGAAAGGGATTCTTGAGAGAGAAAATTTGAAGTGTTTGGGAGGATTTTTTTTGGAGAGAAAATTTTGGATGTTTGAGAGAGTTTTGGGAGATTGAAGAAAAATTTGAGAGAAAGAAAATACCAAAAGAGAGAGAATTTTGAAGATGATGGGAGTTCAAAGCTAGGGATTATCATCACAAATTCCTTCATCGATCAATATAAATCAAGAGTTCATCCTCGTCAACGAGCAAGCAAATTCGAGCTAAGTGTTTTTATTTATTCATTTGTTTATGGTTTTACTTGCAAATTAGCACAAATTGTATACACTTTCTCCATCTCCTCTTTTTTTTCCATATTTTATGTCAGGAGAAGGATATCTCTACGTCAACAGCAAAAATCTCGTAGATATGCAAAAATCGGCCCAGACAAGCTCCTAAGCTGTCCACCGATTTCTCAACTGATCTGTGACTAAAAGTCCCTCTTAATTCAAAAGAAACTCTCTATATTGGGAACATAGAGAGCGAAAATCAATTATAGAAATCCCTCCCAAAAAAATGGGAGATAAGTACTCTTTCCACTCTTCTGGTTTTAGGTGCAGATTAGCACATATTTTGTATACTGACACTTCACTCTATTTTATGTCAGGAGGCCGCAACTCTATATCAATGGTCAACCCTATGGAAGCACAAAATCGGCTTGGAGGAGTCCTCAAGCGCATACAAATTTCAAATTGTTGAATCAATTCGTTGTATTTTATTTTAAAGAATTCATACCCCAGAATGGAGAGGACAAAGTCCATCCGCAACTTAAATACCTGCACCATAAATCCCAAAGGGAAGAGCCAAGCCAATGCTTAGCCTCCCATTGGAGGTTTTTACTTACAGTAGTTAAATACCTGCAACTTAAATACCTGTACCTTAAATCCCAAAGGGAAGAGCCAAGCCAATGCTTAGCCTCCCATTGGAGGTTTTTACTTACAGTAGTTAAATACCTGCAACTTAAATACCTGTACTTTAAATCCCAAAGGGAAGAGCCAAGCCAATGCTTAGCCTCCCATTGGAGGTTTTTACTTACAGTAGTTAAATACCTGCAACTTAAATACCTGTACCTTAAATCCCAAAGGGAAGAGCCAAGCCAATGCTTAGCCTCCCATTGGAGGTTTTTTACTTACAGTAGTTTAAATACTTGTAACTTAAATACCTGTACCTTAAATCCCAAAGGGAAGAGCCAAGCCAATGCTAGGCCTCCCATTGGAGGTGTTTATTCACTGTCATGTACTTCCTATAATTTAATTTTTGAATCATCAAACCCAAAAGATGAGTAGGTCGTAATACTGCACAGAAGTTGTTAACACACTCCCTCTTACGGCTTCAGGGAATCTTTAACACTTAAAAAAATATAACAAATAAAAATATATACCATCCATGCATCCTATTTAAAAAGTGAAAACACAAAAGAGAATACCCTATTAAAGCCTTAGGAATAGACCAAGCCTGAGTTGCCGAATTAGGATATCCATGAAATTAAGGTACCGAAAGGGCATTAGTTTTAATTAACTAGTGTAACCAAGTCTCCGAGCTCATAATCTCTGGTTCGCAGGAATAAATTAGTTCTCCCGCTAATTTATTTAGGTTTCTAATCGACCTACCAAGAACGATTAATGGCGACTCCAAATTTTAAAATCATTTAAACAAAAACCAAAGTTGCGATTCGGTAGGGCTTGGGAGGGTCCGCGTTAGGTTAGTCAAATCTAATTAACCTAATAACCCGTTAACCCTTTTAAAATTTAAAATTTTTTTAGAGGGTCGCGACAATGGTCCGATTCCAGGGTACTCGAAAACCTACCAATTTCACCAAGATCACTTGTGAAAAGAAGCTCCAACATCCACATAATCATGTTTGGAAAAATCTCATCAACCCAAATACTAATAAGCATAATCGAACACTATTTTTTCCAATAATAATAATAATAATGATCGAACACTACCAGCTCCAAAAAAATTACATCGCCAAGTATAGACAAAGAGTTACTAACATACAAAAAAGAATCAATCCTTTTTGCATGAAAATGGAGGCAAAAAAGAGAGAAAGAAAATAGGTGAAAATTTATGTTGGAATGCACCTATTGTCTTCAAGAATTGGTCTCTGCCAGGCTTCTATTTGGGACTCCCGTTGCCCATGTTCTATTTTCAAATAAAATGAGAAAGATATCAACAAAAATTTTCAGGGGCAAAATATAAGAAAATGCCATTCAGCATCACATAGCCATATACAAGATACTCAATTGCAGTAGCAAAACTGGATCACTATTATGATTATTCATCAATTACAAAAATTGATAAATCTAAAAAGGACCAAAAGTTTACTTGTTAAGAAAACTAATTGCCTTTGTAGGAATGAAAAGCTAAATGTTTACCAATGATCGCATCATGCGTAATGTGTGCCGCAGCATCCCAATATGTACCATAGAATTTGGTATACCTCCTGTAAAAATTGAGAGTTAAGTTATAAATTACTATGTGCTCTCAACATTTTGGAGCACACAATTCAGGTGAAATTACTATGCTCTTTGCTCTACCAAATGTTTCCCTTTACTTATTCACTAAAGTGCCCCTCTAAAGTTGGATCACCATGCTTTGAGATGCTAAATCTGATGAAAAACATGGCTCAACTTTTGCTCCTCTTCTTTTGAGTTTGTCAAATGTGACTTTGAAATGTCGAAGAGAGATTGAATTAATTATTTATACTTGTTTTATGTAAGTATTTTTATTATTCTGTAATTGAATGTTTGCTTCTGTAAAACATTTTATTAGATTTTTTATGTTTTGTATTTTATCTTGTTTCAGTTGATTTATCTCCATGGTTCTCCTCACTATCCATCACGTTGGAATCAGATGTTGACCTTGTAAGTGTGCCAATCGAATTTGAGAAGCATGGGTAGAGAAAAGGATGTGCCTGATTTATTTTGATTTATCACTGTACAATCACTCGTACAGAGTCTCAAACTGTAAAGAAAAGGCTACAAACTCTTTTTGAAGCTTGATGAGAAATTAGCAAATAATCTCAACCCAGCATATACATAAAAAAAATTGAAGCTTGATGAGAAATCAGCAAATATCTAAAAGTCACTTAAGGCAAAAAAAAAAAAGACAGATCAATCAAGGGAAAGGAAGGGTAGTAAGAGCAAATCATAGCATAAGGTCTTCTCACATCTATTCTCAGCAGCAGTAGACGTGATTGGCGTACCTCGAGAGCGATGGCCGTTGGGTGTCGTTGAGGGATAGCCGACCAATGAAGCGATGGATGGCAAGGGAAGCCATTCGACGAAGCGATGGACGGTGAGGGAAGATCGTCGTTGAAAGGCTAGGGAAGGAGCAGATTTAGCAGAAATTTGTAGAATGTATGTAGATTGCTGGTGGGCGTGCTCTATTGACGCCGTTGAGACTTGGGATTACTTAGAGAGGGGTAAGGAACTGAGGATTAGAGGCGACGAGAGAGGGTAGTGGAGAGTCTGAAGACCGTCAAGCTTGGGTGGGTGTGAGGCGTTAAAGCTCAGAGGAAGAGAAATCAAAATAGAAAGTAAAAGTGAAAGAAAAAGTAGAAAAATTAGGGTTTCTAAAAATCCAGTTTCGATTTCGGTTCCGATCTAGGTTTTGATTCCAACTGAGAACTGGGAACCGGAACAGGAACCGACGGTTCTTTAAAATGTAGAATCAGGAACCGGACCCTAATTTGCTAGTACTTAGATCGGAATCGGAACCGCAGGTTCAGTTCTTCGATTCTCGGTTCTACCCTAGAACCATGCTCACCCCTAGGTATTTGCACTTTAGTCCCTAAGATTTTAAGTATTTGCAATTCAGTCCCTGGAGAAATATTTTTTTAAACCCAAATCTCCTCATAATTTTTGACACACCTCTCCTATACTTGGTCAAAATTGACCTCATGTCTAGTTCAATCGCTTGTCAAATTTAAGCTCATTTTTTACCGCTGAAAAAAAAATGCAAAATTCAACTAAAGCCCTTTTGCAAAATTGAGTCATTCTAAGCATAATTGGGTCAATATGAAAATTTAGACTAATAGAGAACAATGTCACTATTTCTAAAAGTGAAAATGAAAATAAATCGACTCAAATTAGATTTTTTTAAGCCCGATTCAAGATTATGCTCGTGAAGGAACACATGATCTGAATTGGATTTTTCAAATTTGCAATAGCCAACAGGAAAATGGATTTAAAAGAAAAATATTGACTTTTTTTTTTGTATTTTTGTGGCCTCCAATGTTATTTTTCCATAATTTTCAAGTATTTTTGTATTTCTCGAACTATATTTAAAAATATAAAAAAAATTATGAAAATTTTTTTTGTTCAAAATAGTTCCCTAGACTTGGCGAAGGCTTCTAAAGTTGATTTTGTAATTTTGTAATTATTTCTTGATTTTCTATGAATTTTTAAAAGATAAAATGCAGGAAAATACTAAAAGTATGAAAATTAATTGTTTTTTTGTCAAAATCAGTTCCTTAGGCTTGACCAAGGTCCCCAAAATTGATTTTTTAATTTTATGAAATTTAAAAAAATATATTTTTTAAAGAGAAAATATGATTAAAAATTAGGTGTCAACACTACAGAGGCTGGATGTAATGAAAAAGCTGATTGAGAAGAAGCTGAGCACATTTGAACGGATGCTTGACAAATATTGCCATCTCTTTTGCTTAGAGATGGCTAGTCTGGACACGTACACTGTGACCAGAGATGAGAGAATCACCCAAGAGTTCTCAGAGTTGCATGCCCTTAGAGACTTCATTGCTATTATTTTTAGCTCGAGCAGAGCGACTAAAGACAAGCCTGAAGAAGCAGAAAAGAACAGCGACAAAGAGCCAATTGATGTTCCCTCCTCCTCAAGAAACAGCTTTTTAAATAGCATGTGTTTGACTTACTTTTGTCTATGATGGACTTGTTATAGTTGTCACGGCCTTATTATGGCCCGATAGCATTGTTGTTTAAATAATATTTGTCTAGTTTGTTATCATTTTATTCTCGTTGTTGATGACAAAAAGGGGAAAAAGGTACCCCATTTTAATTACAGGGCGTCGCGACTTGAAAATTTTAAATTTTTATCGATCGGGGGACCGAATTATCAGGTTAATTGACTAATCTAACTCAGACCCTCTCAAGTCCTACCGAATCGCAACTTACTTCTACGAACCAGAGATTCAGAGTCTAGGGACTTGGTTAAGCTAGATTACTCTAATGCCCTTTCGGTACCATTTTATTTCATGAATATTCATTTGCGATGATTGGAAAAATTTGGGTCAAACTGACCATAAGGGAAAAATAGTCATTTTTCAAGGCTTGGGGAGTGGAATCATCAAAAATAGGATTGGCCAGTCGAAATGGCCCGTTTCCTAATTTTTCAGATTTTTTTTCGAGAAGATTGAAATGGCAAAACCGTCGAAAATAGGATTGGTTGGTTAAAACGACCAGTTTCCTAATTTTTTAGAATTTTTTGAAATTTTTCTAAGATAATTAATCTAAAAGGCAAAATCATTATTTCCAAAGATTGGAAAGGCAAAACCACTGAAAATAGGATTGGTCGATTAAAATGACCCGTTTCCTAATTTTTGAGAATTTTTTTGAAATTTTTCCAAGATGATTTGTCCAAAGGGAAAAATCGTCATTTCTAAATATTGAAAGGGCAAAACTGATGAAAATAGGATTGGTCGGTTAGAACGACCCGTTTCCTAATTTTTGAGAATTTTTCAAGATAATTTGCCTAGGATGGGCAAAATTTTCATTTTTGAAAAGGGCAGGAAAGAAAGTCATCGAAAATAGGATTGGCCAGTCGAAATGGCATGTTTCCTAATTTTTGGGATTTTTCCTGAATTTTTTGAAATTTTTCAAGATAATTTGCCTATGAGGAGAAAATTTGTTATTTTTGAAAAGATCAGGAAGGGAAGTCTTCAAAAATAGGATTGACCATTCGAAATGGTTCATTTCCTAGTTTTTGAGATTATTCTAAATTTTATTGGATGAATACGCATGAATCAATGACAATACAAATACATATGTGGCATGGCAAAATACGCATAAGCTATGCTATATGAAATGCACATGAATGACATTTTTTGATATTTTCAAAGCATTAAAAATTCCCTAAAGCCGAAAGAAAGAGTGAGTTAACGACTTCTATGCAGTGTTACGACCTCCAGCAAGTAGCTCGGCCTACTGTTTCTAGGGTTTAATGGTGCAGAAATTAAACTGCAGAATGTAGAGTACGGAAAGCAGTAAATAAAGAACCTCTAGTAGGTGGCTCAGCCAACCAATTCTGAGATTCGATGGTGTAGAAATTAAACTACTGAAAGTAGAATACAGAAAGCAATAAATAAAGAACCTCTAGTAGATGGCTTAACCTACTCATTCTGGAGTTTAATGGTGCACAAATTAAACTACTGAGAGTAGAGTACAAAAAGCAGTAAATAAAGAACCTCCAACAAATAGCTTAACCTACTCATTCTGGGGTTGGTTTGATGGTGCAGAAATTAAACTGCGAAAAATAGAGTACGAGAGATCTTTACATCACCAAGTATGGGACAAAGCATACCGCGGTCTGGGGTTCGAATCTTTTAAGTGATAAATGCAAAAAATTGTAATAAATAAAAATATGTGGATACGAAGATATACAAATACGACATGTGAATATGAAGATATACAAATATGACATAACATAATCGAAATTTAAATCAATCCATTTATGTAACGAAATTCTCGAAGGTTTTAATATTTAGGATCGTTATCTAATTTAACGGACTTGATTGTTGAATTCGGACCTCGCATCACCTTGTAGATCAAGATTGCAGCTCGAACGATGGGGATGAACCCGTGACTTATGTTGATCGGTAAGGGAATTGGTAATAGTAATGCCTAGTTTTAAACTCCCGCCATCTACGAGATTCTCTTTTGTAAGAAAATTCTCTCTCTTTTTGATTTTTCATTTCTCTTTAATTTTTCTTCAATCTCTTAAAACCCTCTCAAACATCCAAAAAATTTTCTCCCATAACCCCCCCTTCCAATCTCCATTCTTCTTCCTTTTATGGCCCACCCATCTATCTCTCATTCTTTATTTCATCATCCATTCTCTATCTCCATTTCCCATTTTAATTTCTTCACTAACTCTTATTCATCTCCATCTTCCCTTCTCTATTTTCATCTTATTTTCTCCATCTCCTCTTCTTCATCTTTTCTTCTCTATTCTAATTTCTTCACTAACTCTTCTTTTTGTTATTTACAAAAATAATGCTTTAAGTGTTAGGTATTTGCACTCTAATCCTGAGATCTTAAGTATTTGCAATTCAGTCCTTGGAGAAATATTTTTTTAAAGCCAAATCTCCTTATAATTTTCGACACACCTTCCCTATGCTTGGTCAAAATTCTCCTTATGTCTAGTTCAATCGCTTGTTAAATTTAAGCTCATTTCTTACCGTTAAAAAATGCAAAATTGAAGTAAGATCCTTTTACAAAATTGAGTCACTCTGGGCACAATTGGGTCAAGATAAAAATTTCGACTATTAGAGAATAATGTCATAACTCTTAAAAGTGAAAAAATGAAAATAAATTGACTCAAATTGAATTTTTTATGCCCAATTTGAGATTATGCTCGTGAAGAAACACATGATCCCAAATTGAATTTTTTGAATTTGCGATGGCAAACATAAGAAAGGGATTTAAAAGAAAAATATTTATTATTTTTGTGGCCTCAATGTTATTTTTCCCGAATTTTCAAATATTTTTGTATTTTCGAAAAATATTAAAAAAATATGAAAAATTATTTTTTGTTCAAAATTAGTTCCCTAGGCTTGGCCAAGGTTTTGAAAGTTGATTTTGTTATTTTATGAATTTTCATGGATTTTTTTATTAATTTATCAAAGAGAAAATGTGATTAAAAATCAAGTGTCAACATGGGGCTACTAGATAACACGTGCGAACGCATAACGAATGCATAAAACAAGTTATCTCGTGGAAGAAATTCATCTTTATTATGGAAGAAAATATTTGTACCAAACTGAAGCATCACACTATTAGTGTCATACAATGATATGCCCCCATTCTTAAAGTGCACATGTTACGCTAAGATATTTTTTAGATGCACACTTTTTTGAAAAGTTTCATATGGCATATATGTTTATATTTTTGTCGAATCTTTTCTAAGCTTTAACGTCTACACAAATATTTTTCATAATATATTTTTATTGAGGAAGTTTTGTCATCGTCAAAAAAGGAGAGATTGTCGAAAAAACTTGATTCTGACAAAACTATCATTCTTTAGAAAGAATCTGGTCAATATTAATAAACTTTTATTGCAGGAATGAACATGTGAACAAAAACTTATATTATTCCAAATCTAGCGTTTAGACTCAAGGTGTAGTTGTTACGTATTTATTTCTAAGATACTTAAAGTATTTTATTCAGATGGAGAAAAACTTTCCTTCTAAAGACTAAAGCTCAAAAAGATTTATGTGACACATCAGTAAGGATTTTACTGAAGGTTAGAGTCACTATTCTAATCTATTTAGATTTAGAAAGTCTCTTTTACGGGATTTTTTCCAATTTGGGTTTTTTTTAAATTATTTATCAAATTAGGGTAAAAATAAAGTTATTTACAAGAATGGGACCCGTGTGGCATTATTACTGCTACACGGGCCAGGCCGGTGAGGCGGCCTAGAGGGCTGTGCGGTAGTCAGGCCCATGCGGGCCTCTAGGCCTGCGAGGGCCTGATTTTACCATTTCTTTTTTTAAAAAAACAATTACGTGGTTTTAATTATATTTATAATATATATATTTATATAAATTTTAAATAAAATTTTATTGCCTTGAGGCTTATTTTTATAACATGATTATCAATAATAAATTTAAAAACTTTATTAAGATATATGTAATTAGTTTATTTATTATGTAAAAATTAATAAAAAAAATATCGCCGGGGTCAGTGCAGCAGTAATTTTTTAATTTCATTTTTTGTGCCTTTTATATATTTATTTTATATTAATAACATTTATATTTATATAATTTTGTAAATATAAATTTTTTTTATTTTGAAGCTTATTTTTATAACATAATTATCAATAATTGATTAAAATTTTATTAAGATAACGCATAAAAAATATGAAATCAAAAAATAAGCTGCCGCACCGGCCTCATGAATATTTTTTATTAATTATTTACATAGTAAATAAATTAATTACATATATCCTAATAAATTTTTTAATTAATTATTGATTATTATGTTATAAAAATAAACTTCAAAAGGAAAAACATATATTTACAAAGTTATTTAAATATAAAATTATTAAAATAGGTAAAAAAAATGAAATGAAAGAAAAACGCTTCCGTACCAATCCCGTTAATATATTTTATTAATTATTTACATAGTAAATAAATTAATTATATATATCTTAATAAAATTTTCAATTAATTATTGATAATTATGTTCTAAAAATAAGCTTCAAAACAAAAAAATTATATAATATATAAATGTTATTAATATAAAATAAATATATAAAAAGTACAAAAAATGAAATTAAAAACTTTTTGCTGCGCCGACCCCATCAATTTTTTTTATTAATTTTTTACATAATAAATAAATTAATTACATATATCTTAATGAATTTTAAATTTATTATTGATAATTATGTTATAAAAATAATCCTCATTGTAAAAAAAATTTATTTAAAAATTTATATAAGTTTAAATATTATAAATATAATTAAAATCGCATAAAAATTTTTAAAAAATGGTCAGATTAGGCCCGTGCGAGCCTAGAGGCCCGCACAGGCCTCTAGGCTGCCTCACTGGCTTAGCCCATACGGCAATGAGGCAGCCAGGCCCGTACAGGCCCGTGCGGCACTTTGAATGCCGCACAGATCCCATTTTTGTAAATACTTTTTTTTAATCCTAATTTGGTAAATGATTTTTTAAAAAAATGTAAATTGGAAAAAAGCCACTCTTTTACTTCTGAAGATTATTTTTAAATTATATTCAAATTCTGCAGAATTTTTTAGCGATATTTTAAAGACCCACATCTGGTAGGTTTTCCAATTTGGTCATGTTATTTATGAAAATCTGTAAGATTTAATTGACAAGATTATTTTCCAATCAAATCAAGAGAATATCCTCAATTAGATATTACATTCTATGAACAAGATATCCTAAAAATTTATATCCTAAAAATTTGAACTAACTCTACTTATGGTAACTAAGGATTTGGTTATATGGATGACTAGATCTAAAGGGTTCAAATTCTTCTCCAATACTACTAAATCTTTCCATATATAATCTCATTCAATCAAGATTGATAGCATCTAATCAATGATTGAGAAGTGATCCTTTGAAGAACTATCCAATAGTTAGTTTGGAGGTAAAGGAGTATAAAAGAAAAATCTATGATGTCCAGCATATAGGGATCATAACTTGCAATTCCAAAGTGCTGAATTATTTAGATTCACATTCTCTTTTTCTTGAGTGCTCAAAATATTATTTTTGAGAGACTTTGTAAGAATGATAAAGTGTGACAGTCTTGCAACCTTTCAACGATTCATATAGTGAAATCTAGCCAATCAGTTATTATCGTGGGAGAGTGAACGTACGCTTACTAAAGCCAAACCAATATAAACTTCGATTCTCTCTTACTATGAACTCTCTTTTTAGTATTTAGATTTCTGGGCGTCTTGCTTGCTTCATAACTTACTCTATTTGTATTTCAAATTTGTTTAAATTCGATAATTAGTTTCGAAACTGCTTAGAGTCACCTATTCACCCCCTCTAGGTGATATCGCTAAATAGAACAAATCTTCATCCTAACATGGCAAGAGTATAAAAAAAAGCGTTGTTATTTCTATCTCCTTTCCGCTAAATGCTTCCTCTGTAGAAGTGACTCTCTTATGTTTTCTCAAACGACAATGTTTTTCTTGTTCTCTAAAAGCTTCCCCTTTGGAACTCGTAGACCCCATAGAAGAAGAAGCTCCCCCCCCCCCCCCCCCCCCCTCTCACGTATTGTAATTTGTCTCTCTAGACACAGACTAAAGACACGAGAAAAGGTGACAACATTGAGGAAACCCCCAATAACTAAGGTAAACAGCATAAAAACAGCACCCACTTCTATGCCGGTTTCAGAAGAGCAAAGAAAAGGGGGATGTTTTGTTAATAGGAAGGCATGGTACATGACGAATCTTGGTTGACAATAGCAAAAATGTCAACCTTCATCTTGGCTTTCTTGATATAATCACGAGCCACTTCTCTTCCATCTGCTCCCTATTGTGAATATTATAAGGGTTGCCCCAATTTTAAGAATTATAGTTTGATTATGGCTCTTGAAGAAGAAAATTGAACTTTGCCCCATTTTCTCTAAACTTGGTTAGGGTTCTTTAATCAAATACCTAAACGGTATTGTTTGCCTTCTCAATTGTTGACTTCATCTCACTGGTAAGCCACATCAAATGATAGGTATATAATTAATGACACATCAGATTTTTTCATGAGATAGTTCATCAATGGCACTCATGTAATCGATTTCTAAAATTTTTAATACTCAAGTGAGTGAAAAAAAAATAATGAAACTCAAGTGAGTATCATACAAAAAATATTTCACTCCTAATATTCTTATCCTTGAGAAAGTTTCTTATGTCCTTGCAAGGATGTGGGCTCTGTTTGGGAACTAATTTCCCAAGGGGCTTTAGGTGGGAAATTTTGGGTCTTTGGCAAATTTTTTTTGGACCCCTTTGGCCAAATGATGGCCTTGATAAAGCGGAAAGCCCAAGACAACCTTCAATTTTTATCATTTTCCTAGGATTTGAATATTTTTTTCCAAAACTACCCTCATTATTTTTCTATTGTTCTATTTTGCCCCATAATAACCATTCTTTTTTTTTTTTTGCACGAGGCTGGCCTATGAAGCTAGATCTGGCTACTGACAAGCATTGCATGAGGTTTTTTTCTTTTTTCCGTGTGAACATTATACGTCCAAATTTGGCCTCACAGCCCAATGAGCCCTTTGTCGATTTTGAGTTTGTTTTTACATAGCAAAAGTGCTTTTTTCAAACACCATCTAAACCAAAGTTGTTTTCTAATGTACTTTTAGATTACAATTTGCCAAACACTACTTGCATTTAATGTAAAGCCCCTTGCATTTTTCAAAAAAAAAAATTCCCAAGTAGCAATGATCCAATCATTGGTACTTGCAAGCAACTGACAAGGGTTGCGAGCAAGGGCTCGCATGCCCTCGTCCAGGCACCAGCGAAGGTCACTGGTTGAAACACTAAAAAATATTTTAAATTTCTATTAAAAAATTATCAAGTCAGCGTCAATCGGCCAAATGGACTGGATTGTCACAATTGCAAAAATGTATACGAATCAATTGGCAAAAAAAAATTAAAATTGAATCGAAATGATTATAATAAATTTAGGATTTTTTTTTTGGTACCTCTCCCTCTAATCATTCATGACGTGACAACGGGCGGCACCCATTGAATTAATCGCTGGTCATCAACGACAAGTGACACCCAAGAAGCCAACGGTCAAAACTTGTTTTTGGGTACGCACGCTGTGTATCCGAATTTGGGTGGATCTTGAGCCACGTGATTAGTGGAATGATGATGATGATTAGTGCATACTTTCGGAAAGCCCAGTCCGTGGGGTCGTCGATCCCTGGCGGAGTGGAAGCTCGTGTCGTCCGACCAAAAACCGTCGGATTCGTCGGTTTCATCCGATCGCCGCCTGTCGCGCCGTACTGCTCGAAGAAGTTGTCCCATCCCCGCTTCAGTGTCGAACATCTGAGTGGGATTGCATGAACTCCCGCTAGATTTGAACCGCCCCACCTTGTACTCGCCCGAGCTTTTACCAAACGGCTTGCTTTCGATGGTTACTTGGGCAAATCTTTAGTTATGGAGATGTGTGTCCATTCAAGATTTGGATCCCCAACATAATGTTAAGGGTGACATTACTTAATCTGGGCCGTTCAATTCAAAATGGACGGCCCAGATTAATCCACATCATTTTTGGCGGGAATTTTAAAATTTTGAATTAATCAATCTGGACCGTCCATTTTTTATTTGGATGGCCCAGATCGCTTATGTCATCCCTATATGTTAGGAGATCCGGATCCATCCATCCTATCATTCTACTTTGACGAATTTCTATTTGTTTTGGCGTAAATTGTGTACATGGATTCTATTTTGGGAGTTGGTAACTCTCTCGAGCATGTGTTATTTATGTTGGTATCATTTCTAGGTTGCACTTCAATATATCAATTTTCAAGATTACCTTAGCATATCTCTATTTGAAAGAGTTTTCGGTCATTATAAGGCGGAAAAAAAAGTGCATTCGTAGGGGGCTCATCATGTTACCATATTTCACAAAAACGGAAATTCCAAATAAAAACCCGAAATACCATTACTTTCTCAAATAATGACCTAAAATGGACATTGTTTCAAATAAATATCTAACTAAGGGTATTTGTGTCATTTACTTTTTCTAAATTAATTTTCTTTTTTTTCCTTTCTTTTTTTTTCTTATTTTTTCCTTCCTTTTCTCCGATGGATGGTCTCAGGCGATGGCCCACCCACCAATGAGGGCTAGATGAGGTTGCCCTCGATTCCATAGGCAAGGGTCACCTTGTCCGCGACTAGCAAGACCCCCCAACAGTTGGTTGTAATAAAGACAAAAAATAAATTAAAAAAATAAATAATGAAAATGCTCTTGGTCCGGCTCCTTTTTTGAAATAATAAGGCCATTTCATACTCTTATTTGAGAAAATGAATATACTTCAAGCCTTTAGTTGGAATTTTCCCTTTTCAAAATAAAGTATAACAAAGTGTATGATAAGTAGTCAATTTCATAAACTAAAAATTTGTCCTATATCCATTATGACAAGATTTTGTTTGTTATATTTGATAAGTGAATTATACTGACAGATAGATAAAAAGAAATTGCATAAAGCGATAGTCCATATTTAACAAATCAACGGAAATAACCAAATAAACCTTGGTTAGTAAGAATTGGTAAGAGATTGAACAATTTTCTGGTAATATGCACACTATGAAAAAAACAAGTATAGATAATTAAATAATATCACCAAAGAATTATGAAAAATCACCCAAAAAATTCCAAGTTTGTCTTTTGACAACACAACAGAGTCAACCTCCTCACATTCTCTCTTACATGCATGCGTTTATATAACTAAAGAAACCCTGAATCATGCAAACAAACCTAACAGACAGATGCAGATTTATAGTAGAAGGAATCATTGATTTAATCCGTCGAATTCACGAGATGCAGAATCGAGTAAATTAACATTAGCTTAAATAGCGTGCATCCATGACTTCCTATCTTAACTTCACTCAACTAGAATCTGAACCACAAGCATCATATGAATTGACAAGTACAAACTGAAATCTCCATGAATCAAGCATTCTCGAGCTCTCGACAAGTTCTTAGAATGCTTTCTTCATTTTTTGCCATTTGGAAAATATTTTTTTAAAAAAAAGGTCATTCTCTTTCCTTACGGTTCGACCGCGAAGGCCTGCTCGCCTGAGCTGTTTGATGGACCTGTTGCCGATGAAGCATAGCCATCTTGTTGAAGTGTTCCATGTTCATATTCTGCGTCGAACAGGAACAGTTACATCCCAAGCATAATTTATACAATATGTTAGTGCTAGGATATGTATCAAAGATTACGTGAATAGAGTTCTACACTACGTATCACATACTTGGGCGAGATAGGCAAAATAAGGGTCAGGCATGGGCAGCACCGGAGCGCTGCTCCTGCCCTCCGGATTCACTTGAGCTCGAAAGTGCTGCGCAGCCACAAGCGGTGGTACAATGTAGGGCTGCGGCATGAACGCCGCCATGGGATTGATGTCAAGCATCCCGACCCCAGCAGTTCGCGCCGCGAGGAGGGACATCTGGAGCTGCTGGTGGTGGTGCATCGCCACGCTGGGCAGGATCATCTGTGGCCTGTTGTTGCAGAGGCTCATCATCTGGACTTGCGCTTGGAGTTGCTTCAAGTAGTCTATCACCTCGTCCAGCATCGAAGCCTTATCAGTCTGCATGTTTCATTTTAACATGCGTCAGTTGAAAACAATGTGTTTTCTGCATGAAAGTTTATCTGCGGAACACTTGACAAAGATTTTTCTCACCTTGCTTGCATTGGGCACCAACCTCTGCAGGGCCTTCAACTTCTGGTTTATCCTATCTCTACGTCGCTACGATGACCATATTTACAAATTGCATTAGGAAAATAAACAGACGAATGAGGGAACATCCCTTTCTGTTTCGCCTTTAGCTGAATTTTTAGTCTTCATCAGCTTACTTGAACACATACTAGGTTTTCCTACTAGGATAAAGTTTAAGGGGAAGGTTCTTATGTACCCCCGAGGTGAGGAAATTATTTAGCGAGCATTTTGCATTTAGATTGTCAGGTCTGACAGGATTCACATGAGACCCGTCAAATCTGCCGACACTATCATTTTAGTATAACTATCAAATTGATGAGAAGTTATCGTGTTGTTTATCTACCATATGGACCAATATTATCTGAACCATTAATCAAACGGGTCCCATAATGAGACCCACATAGTTAGCAATCATGATATATTTGACTTATGGGATTCCATAGACCATGCAATAACTTTGTGAAAGCAAGTATCGGGTAGACTTGTTCTAATAAATCAAGCCAATTACATATTAAGAATTGATGAGATTCACTTTGGAGACTGTTACAAATATATAAATTCTACTGACTTCTAGAATTAGATAGATTCCACATATGGAAAACAAACATTCATTTGCTTGTTCAGATATATTATGTATAGGTGACTCCTCTACCTGCTCTGAGAGATTATGAGTCGCAGAAGCTCTACTTCTCTTGGTTGATTGTGAAGGGCCAATTTCTCCTTTATCCTCGCCATCTTCATCTTCATTTTCCTGTCAAAGGACAAACCATAAGATGCGGCCAATCACTTGGGCGGACAAGGCCGATGTTTCCTTAAGCAAATCGAATTTCTTCAATTCAACTGGGTATATTTCTAGGAATTCTACCTTTCTCGGGTTCATATCGACTTTTGAATCAGCGAGTCTCACGTGACACGACGTCCATCAACCTATACAAAAAACGTGACGATGAAAATGAGAAAGAGAACTCATGTACCGATTCGCCGTGAGAAGCCGAGCCGTCCTCGTCAGTGGTTTTGGCCTTGAAGCTCGCGGGGGTTTCCAAGGAAGCCCACGTCCTCATCGTCACTTCGTCGTCCCTGCAAATCGCCGCGCTGCCGCTGCCGCATATGCTGCGTTCCTCTCCATTGGTCCCCCCACCAACGCCATTGCCCGAGTTCTTCTTCACAACATGGACGGGCTTAGAGTCCGACCGCTTCCTTTTCTTGACCAAGTAATTATTCACCGGACATTGCAGCGCGGCATGGCTCTTGTCCAAGATGCCACCAGTTGATGGTGGTGGGGGCTGGTCATGTCGGGGAGATGATGGGTTCTTCTTGTGACATGTGGCCTGGTGGACAATGGACTCTAGTGTGTCGCTGCTTCCCGGTGGGGGCTTCAATGGACCGTGGCCGTGCATGGCTAGTTGCCCATTCTCCCAGGTCAGCTCTGCAACTCCACGATTGAACCTGGCATACACGTTCAAGGCTCAAGCTCTTCATGTGCATCACAGTGGGAGCTACAAACAAGCACAGATTCGATGGAATAGATGCAAGTGCATGTTCCAAGTTCAAGATGAAGACGGTTTAGCGAGAAAATGAACTGGATTACTCCGCGAGGAAAGCTAGAACATGTAGGTCGACACGAGTACAGGCATATCAAGAAAAATTAGGTGGGGCGGGAATGTCGCGATGAAGCCGTGAACCAAGACGGGAAGAAATGAGAGGCGTCGAGACGGTGGATGTCGGAGAAATCAGAAGGGAATGATGAGAATGTTGCATACATGGAAGAAGGACAATAAGAATGGCGAGTATGGATCTGGCGGATCTGCACGGGAGAAGATCTATTAGTCCCATCTCCTCCTCCGACTTGTTCTTGTCTTTGCTGCCTCAGATTCCAATCTGGTACTACGCAATGACTCATCTCTCTCTCTCTCTCTCTCTCTCTCTCTCTCTCTCTCTCTGATCAATGTGAACACTGAAACAGGAAATCTAGGAGCAGATTTTTGAGTTGGGATTCCCATGTGTTGTTTCCTTATCCATGGGGACCCTTTTTGGGTGTTAGTCACGTAGGCTTGATAGTGATCTTTTTTTTTTTTTTGTCACAAATTACATAAGAGGTGCAAAAATTGAAAAGCAAGAAGAAGAAGAAGACGACTCATTTATAATTGGTGGCCACAGCAATGGTCCATGAGGGAATAAATATGCTTTGATTCTTCTACCGTGGATGACCATAACATTTGATTTGATGTACCTACAGCTAAATTGTAGTCGCATCGTGTTGCATTTGTGCTGTGAAAATGCTATCTCGTTCTAAAGTCGTGGCACCTCAAAACTGGGCGACGCGGCTTCCTGGAAGCCACTTATAAACTGCACTAATTTCGACGGTAAACTCACAACTCACACGATCAACAGAGACAGCCGGCGAGCGAAAGCGACTGTTACGTCCGTATCTTCTCTAGGGATGTCTCTAATAAGCCCCGCCCCGTAGCCGTGATTGATGTGGCCTTGCGCGATCGGGAAACTGTGTGGCTGTCGATGGAATTGAGAGAATGGAAGTACCCCCAAAAAATGAGGAGAGCGAGACAGACACTGACATGGAATCGATCCATACCATTGAGATCAGAGAGCATGAGTGGTGGGTGGGCTCGACGTTGAGCTGATTTCATCTGCTCGACATTAATATTTCTCCAGTCCCCAAGCATATGACAACCTCAGGATCAGATCCACCATAGCTGGTTCGGGTCCACAATTTCCTTGGTCAATTTTTTCTTTTTCTTTTTTTGGGGTTTCATCATTTGCGACTCTCAAGAAAATTTAGAGAGAACCAAACCCGCGTCGAAGAAGACGTACAGAAAAATGCTAGCGCGAAAGGAACACGACCGTTGCATCCGACAAGACTTCAGAAACCCTAGTTTTTTTTTTTTTTTTGCCTAATTGTATCTACGTCTTGATTGTGAAACTAAGGCCATGCATGATAACCATTCTGTTCCAAAAAATTGATTTTGATTAAAATGACTTTTTCTGATTCTGTTCTTAAATGAGTTTTAGAGAACCAGAAACACGTTTGATAACTTCATAAAATTTCTGTTTCAAAAAACTATTGCTCTTCCTAATTTTTTTTCATTTAAGTCAAACAATTATGTAGTTACTTTGTAAAATTTCATTCTAAATTGAAGACTAATTTCCCATGTATACTAAAATAATTTAAAATAAATTTATTTTTTTAACATCTCATAAATGAAACATGAATTTTAATACATGACATTTAAAGTTCGATTGAAACATGAGACAAATTTCAATATTAAGGACTCATTTTTTTCTTTAAATGTTGCGTTGTTCAAATACATATAAATATGACAGTCGAATAACCAAATTATCCACTAAAAAAATAAATAAATTATCCTTCTTGATACGAAGTACAAGTCCTTCACTATCATTTTGCAACCTCTGTCCTAAATCCAAGTAGGTATTTAGCTTCAGTTCCACGTGTAAATGATCATATTTTGTAACGCATGGCTATGAGTATATATGTTACCATCCGCACGTTGGATGCCCTCATCTTCTGCGATATTTTTTTTTTTTTTTGTAGAAGAGTGAAATCTATGAAATCTAGGAAATTTAGGTGTAAAATTATGAAAATGAGGTCAAACTAGCCTAATCTAAGCTTCTTCTATTTTTAGGAATTTTCTAAATTTTTTGTGATTTTTAAAAAAAATTCCAATTTTTTTTAAATTTTAAATTTTTATTTTTATTAAGTTGAGGGAAAAGTGACTAGATGATTAAAAGGGAAAAGTAAGAGATAGGGAATTTCATTCTATTTTGTGATTCTCAAAAGTGATTCTTTTTCTAGAACCAACTTTTTTTTTATTCTGGATTTTGCTCTAAAACTAATTCCGATTCCCTAAAATTGATTCTGGGAACAGAATCAGAATCAGAATTATTTGCATTACCAAACACGATTCTCATTCTTTACTATTCTCGAGAGGAAATCAGAAAATCAGAATGATTATCATTCAGGCCCTAAGGAACCGTGAATGCAGATCTTCTGTGTCTCTACAATAAAGTATCCATAAGATTTGTCTTTCCCTTGCATTAATGACGACGTGTGTTCCGACACTTGTTGTTCGCCGATTTTAATTGAACATTCTTTTGGGTCGGGAACATGCGACGATGAAAGATAATAGCAGGTTGTGTTTCCTGAATGACCGTACGTGTCTACTGACATGGTCCGCTGCGCAGATATAATGCAACGTAATGTAAATGTAACGTTGAATGTATGCAAATCATTTCAGTCGTCGAGTGATTGGGACAATCCATCCAGTTTCTTCTCAGCCAGAGACCGTCGTAATTCGATCCCCTGCGTGTCCAGCGAACACGTAGGGGCTGCCCTCTCCATGCCACGTGGAGAGCGTCCATTGGTCCCCTGTGGCCACCACGTGTCAACATCAGTCCATTTTTCCTCTCTTTAAATCCAAGGTGTCGGCCATAAATCCTCGGCGGGCTCGGGCTCGGGCTCGGGCTTGTTCGATGGGATCATGCGATCGAAACTTGTTGGCCCACTCAGTAATTGGTCCCACAAGAGGATTCAATTGCGCCCTTGCATGAGAATGGACTCATTGTTATTGCTATTATTCATTTTCAAGTTAGCACAATATCAAATTCCTTGAAATTTTATTTCTAACCGAAAGGGAGGCTCCAAATAGGATTCTAATGAATAAACTCGACACTCGCGCATGAGAACGTTTCTGTTTCGCTATTTCTGTTCCAAACCTATTTCAAAAATAGGTTTGGAACAGAAACTCGTTTGGCAACGCAAATCTGTTTTTCTATTTCTAGAACAAAAAAACTGTTTCAGAAATAGATTTTGACCCAAAACCAAAAACGAAAAAATTTTGTTTCTGGCAAAAATAAAAAGATCTATTTTTGTTCCGGAAATTATTTCTGGAACAAAATGGTTGTCATGCGCCGCCCGACGAATTCCACATAGTGGAGGCTTCGCATAGGCACCTAAAAACTATTTCATAAGGTCCGGGATCTATTCTCAAATAGAGGAAGGTCCACTTAGGTTTCAAATCAATAAACTTTATCTTACACGAAAAGACACCGCGCACCTCGGTATGATTCGTTTAAAGCGATGGTGAGCTCATATGTTACACAAATAAGCTTAATAGCTCCAACTATATGCATTTAGCATGGCAATTCACATGCCAAAAAAGGAATTGTATTCAACATAAGAAAATTTCAATTTTTTTAAATTTTTTTTTATGTTCAACGATAAAAAAAAAATCTCGGGAATTAGTCTGCCCAAATGTTTGAGCTCTTACACACACTAAACGACAAAACTGCATCTCAATGAGCTGGGCAAAGTGGGCTCATGAATCATATAGAAGAGTTCGCAAAACCTTAGTGTATATGCACCTTGTACGACGATGTACCTAGGATTATTTATTTTGGCTCAACAGCAGTCAAGTCATAGTATGTATGTATGTATGTATGTATGTATGTATGCGCGCTTGTGAAGTTTCTCCAATTTTTAGATTAGTCATGGTCCGAATAAGTCCCCATTGTAGACGATATAATATTTGAGGGCAAAATACAATAAGACAATCAAATGCAAATGCAAAGGTGCGTGCACATTGCAAATAATTCGAGATGATTGATGATTGATGATAGAATAATTAACTATTAAATGGCGCATTCATGTAACAATTTGAATTTCAAAATAATTGATAGTAATCCCACAAAATCTCACATGGTATTCGAATATGAAATTTTAAGTTTAAATCTTTCCATGCCTGTATTTGCTTCCGCAATTAGTCAATTAATTATTAAATTACGCCTTAATCTAACTTAATAAATTTTTTTCCTCATAAGTTCACCAAAAATTTTTGAAGATTAAATAGCCAAGATATTACTCTTATTTTGTTGAAGATCTTGAGTGATTATCAGCTCAAAAGCCAAATAAAGCCGATCCAAATCCCCCGTGGCAAGAGGGAAAGAGAAAGCCTGGTTTCACCTTGCGAGTATTGCGAGAGAGAGAAGCGACGAAAGAAGACGAATTGTGCTTGAATTCGCTGTGAAGCAAACACGAGGATGCTTCGTGGGACAAATCCGACAAATTTGGTACCGACCAACTTCACCAAGCGAGGTTCTCATGTCCCTTTAAAGGCCACAGGAGCGTCACGAGGCCCATAGTATTCCCCGGAAGATCACACCTTTACAACGAACACACCCACTGATCACATCATATCTGAAGACTGCGGTAACCTGTGACTAGTAAGCTCTGGGCTGATGGCTATTTCGCTTGATTCAAGGGTAGTCGTCTCTGTCTGAGCCGATTTTCACTGGGTTTCTCTTAATAGCCGTCACTTGTGTCTTTGGCTCTGATTTGTTTCGTCTGTTTTCGGTTCAATTTGTATTTGATGGGGGAGGCGGGGGTTGGTGGATGCTTAATATCATGTTAGTTGATATGTAGCTGTCATGAAGTTGATGTGTGACTCTTGTGGCTCGAGTACATGTAGCATGCACAGGTGAATCATGAATCTTGATCTAGAAGCTTCGTGGACTTTTCATTTGCCTGTTGCTGGTTGGAAGCTTGTAGTGGCGTTTCTTCTACTTTTGGTCTCCCTACCGGATGCCAATCATTCACTCTCATGTTTTTGTTGGTGTTGCCTAATTTTGCACTTCATATAACATCCGAAATGTTCTTTTCCATAGTTGCTGTCTGCTAGTTTTTCACTCTGGATCTTGGATTTGTTGCAATTGCTTCAAATAATGTAAGTTTCTGATGCAAATTCTCTCTATTCTAGAACTGAATGCACCTGTTGGTCTGTGTATTTATGTGCTGTTACCGAAGAATTTTCTGTCCTCAAAGTCGGCAGAAAGTTCTGAACTTCATCCTGCAATTGCTTATTCTTGAATTGCTTAATCAGCTGGAGGATTAGAAAATTACTTCTTCACAGACCCTTCTGTCTTGCCTGGTCATGGATCAAAAGAGCGTCCACTAATCTGTCTGTGTTGGTATCTTCTGAGTGAGCAACACTAGGAAAATTGCAACATGTTGACGTACTGTAATCTGCTGTGTGTCCTTCTATTGCAGTTTATCAGGGTAAATTTGTTTCACGAGTGAGAGATCCTTAACCAATCTCCACCAATGGGAGTGTTCTGCCTCTCCTTGTTTGTCTTGTTATCTTCTCTGTCCCCGGGTTTCACCCAGAAAGTTGCACATTCTACTCTCTTTGTGGATGGTACCAATACGGTAGCCCAAACTGATGATAATTTCATCTGTGCGACTCTTGACTGGTGGCCTCACGACAAGTGTGACTACAACATCTGTCCTTGGGGATACACATCTGTGATCAATCTGGTGAGGATCTGGAAGTTCATGTTATCTTCGGGTTTAATAGCTGCACTTAAGTTTTTAATCCATTCATTTGCTTTTGATATATTTCAGAACTTATCTCATCCTGTTCTTGGGAAGGCAATCCAAGGTTAGTCTACCCGGGAAGCTTGTTGGATTTTTTAAGCTATAGGATTGTCTTTCAAGCTAGGCATGGTCGGATGAAAAGCCTAAATCACCTCTAAAAACTGCACTGTTCAAATATGTCAACTTATGGAGTGTGATGGAGATTATATTTGTTAAGCATGTTGTCTAATGCATCCCATTGCTAATTCATCATGTGGCATGATAGCTTTTAGGAGTTTGAGGATAAGGATTGGCGGCTCTTTGCAAGATCAAGTGCTGTACGATATCGGAAAGTCAAAGTACCCATGTCATCCATTTAGAAAAGAGAAAGGCGGTCTGTTTGGCTTCTCCACAGGATGTCTACGTATGGAAAGATGGGACGAATTGAATCATTTGTTCAGCAGAACAGGGTAAGCTTAAGTTGGACTGCTCCTAATGAACTAAATCAGCCCAATATCTTGTTATGCTTATATCATTGCAAAACCTTGAGGTTGTTCATAACTTAATGTGAATTTGGGAGAAGTGAACCTTCAACTTATGCTTTTGTATTTGGTTATTCCTTAAATTGCTTTCTGAATGAAGCATGGGTGTCACAATGGTAGATATGAAATTTGAATATTCTGGTTCCAGGGCCCTTGTGACTTTTGGCCTAAATGCATTATATGGACGGCACCAGATCAAGAAGGACTGGAGAGGAGATTGGGACTTCAGTAATGCATATGAGCTCATAAAGTACACAGTTGCGAAGAAATACCCAATAGATGCATGGGAATTCGGTACGCACTATGCTTATAAAAATTTCCTGTCCATATGAATCTGCCTCACCTCCATGATTCTATCTGCTTGAAGGTAATGAGCTTAGTGGAAGTGGGATCGGAGCAAGTGTTCAGGTTGAACAATATGGAAAAGACTTAGTATCCCTCAAAGGCATTATCAGTGAAGTGTACAAGAATGCTCGTTCAAAACCTACCCTTGTAGCACCAGGGGGATTCTTTGATCGGGATTGGTTTAGGAAGCTTCTGCAGGTTTCGGGTTCCGGCGTGATCAATGCCATGACACACCATATTTACAATCTGGGACCAGGTACTGTACTGATGCTGAGCTATTTTATCGTATTTGTCATATTATTCTAATATGATTGAACCTGCAGACGTGTAAAGATTCAATAGGTTGTGCTTACCTGAATTCTATCGCTCTCTTCTGATAGCCAATCAATTGCATTTTTGTTCCAGCTCATTCTTCTGTTAATGGAAGAGAAATTCCACAGAATCTTCTAAAACATTTTTCACCTCAAATATTCTTCAGAAATTGGTGTGCATGTAGCTTGACCAGGACTTGATCCTCTTAAGATGACCTGATAGGTGGTCTTTTCCCATTTCAGGTTCCGATCCCAATCTTGTGAGTAAAATTCTGGATCCTAATTACTTGAGTCGGGTGTCCAAAACATTCAGCAATCTTATAGAAACTATTCAAGAAAACGGTCCTTGGGCCTCTCCATGGGTTGGTGAATCTGGTGGGGCTTACAACAGTGGTGGTCAGCATGTGTCAGACACATTCGTAAATAGTTTTTGGTAATCTTGCGACACCCTTAATGTAAAGTCCTCGTTTGATCAACTTATTGGATCTTCTCAGGGAAGCCTGAATAACTTGTGATATTAAGAACTCGAGCCATTCCTTTCTTATGTGAGTTAGGTACTTAGATCAGCTTGGCATGGCGGCCAAGTACAGCACCAAAGTATACTGCCGGCAGACTTTGATTGGAGGAAACTATGGACTTCTCAACACATCAACGTTCGAGCCCAACCCTGATTATTACAGGCAAGTACATGTTGAGAACGTGTCGACCTTCATTATCTAATAATGAATGAGGAAAAGATTATCCACCTTGGTTTTGCTTGTTCCACGGAACACTCATATTGTTTGACGGTTCTGAACAGTGCGCTCTTGTGGCATCGGCTCATGGGGAAGGGCGTACTTGCCATTGACAGTGATGCATCCTCATTTTTACGCTACTATGCTCACTGTGCAAAAGGGAGGGTAAGCCTTCTTCAAGCTTTAGTTTGTTCAAGTCGAAGTGGGAGCATAAGGACAACTTTCAATCGATTTGGATAGCTGTTCTTGGTTATCAAGATTCAATTAGGTTTTACTCGTCTCCCTCCAGTGCTGAAATGCTCAAAAAATATAGATGTCCTGGGGGTAGTGTGCTTTTGCAGTGATGTTAATCTTTCTATAGGACAGTAGAAGTGTTGTCATGGAGCATTTTTTTTTTTTAATTGAATAGTGAATCCTACATTACTAGGTAAAGAATAGAGGGCAATGTATCCATGTAGCTGAATATACGTCGTTGGGACAATTATAGAATTAACTGCTGTATTTACGTATCCATCAGTCCTTGACCCTTTTTTGGATACTTTGGTACACAGGAAGGCATTACCCTACTCCTGATCAATTTCAGCAACATGACTTCCTTTACAATCAATGTGCGAAATAGCAAAAACTACAGATTGCATATTGAACAACCGATTAACAGAGAGAGCATCTTCCTTCGCCGGTTGAAGAAAGCAGCATCATTTGTTGGGTCGGGATCATCGGATGGACAGTTGAACAGAGAAGAGTACCATTTGACTCCAAAGGACGGAGTCATTCAAAGCAAAGTCACGTTGCTAAATGGAACTCCATTGGAGCTGACAAAAGCTGGGGAAATCCCAGATTTGAAACCCGACCGTGTCAATGTAGATACACCTTTAACCATAGCTCCTTTGTCTATAAAGTACGTAGTTTTCCCCAATTTCGATGCTCCGGCTTGTGCTTAATTTGTTCTTTCTGGATACCGAATATCGCATAGACGTATTATATGTCGTAGTTGTGGAAAGCATGGATTGGTGGCTTACATTTTGTTAATTTTTGCTGGCTACTCTTGTATGTTACCTGACCACCCGATTATTAGCGAACATTATGGAAACACAAACTTTGGTACAAAGCTCTGGAGTAACTGTAGACTGAACAGAGCATCGGTGTTCAATTTAACTGTGCATAGAGGACAAAAGCAATACAAAAGATCCGGGCATATTCGAATAGATCAGACTAGATAAATGTTTGGCAACAACAATCGAAGAAAATGTGTCGGAAGTGGGTTAATGAAAGAAGAGAACAAAGGAAGCTCCAATTCTACTTCCCAAGCAGGCGGCGACCACGCTGAGTAGCTTGTTTAACACGGTAGTCCAGCTCATCCGCATCATTTTCGAAATGATCCAGAGATTTGTTTTGCCTGCAATGATCAAAACAGTGATTTGTTCAGAAAGAGTGTGTAGCTCCCTCCTGGATTCTGTTCTACCGGCGTGATAGAGCTGGTGCGGTCTTTATATAAAAGGGCGGAAGGTGTAATACACGACAGAATGGAAAGAATAAACAGAAATCCATATCATCACAGCAACATAATACTAGCATCACATTTTAAAAATGCAGCAGTGAACTATTAACATGGATCTTGAAAATGAACGATGAAGAGCTTTTTGTTCCTTTTGACTTAAGGTATAGAGGGTCAGGTAATTGAGGGTTTTTTGCAAAGAACTAAGCAGCATACCTCTCAATTTCAGAGCCCATGTCAACAGCCATATCCTTTAGCTCACCCAAAAGATCACTTAAATCTGACAGAGCATCATCCTGTTTCGCTTTTTCAACCTGGTTTACAAGAATTTTTTTTAGAGAACCTCAATAGTTGGATATAACTGAATGTCCTAATGGACGTCCCAAACACATGACTAGACAAAAAGAGACAAAAGTTGGGAAATTAAAATGTGAAATTTCCATGTACTCTCTTCGGTTTCTTAAATTATACTAACACCTCCCTATTCCAAAAGCCTACAACTTTTATCCACTTGGATGTTATGAAGACATCCTATGGTTTCACTGAAAAATGATCATTTTAGACCTGAAGTATATTACAAACCTCAACTTTCTGTAATGCATTTGTTGGCTCAGGAGGCGGCGTCCGTGAGTTAGATTGATGCTTGGGCGCATTAGTCAAACCCAACTTCTCCCTCTGCTCCAGGTGGTTGCCTTTCCTCTGCACATCCTCTGTTCAAGAAAATAATCAAGCTTCAGATAAAATGGTTCCTCAGCACACAACTGTAGAAGAACAAGCTTCAGGCACAGAGTCCCGCAGCCATTTTCCTACAATTTCCAAGTTATGATCTGCATCTTCCAAAAGCACAAATTTCGAACATCGATTATTAGACAAGCAAATTAACCGTGAAGTAAAAGACAACCTCTTGTGATTACAGGGCCTGATATTGGACGGGTCTTCTTTGGCTTCCATGTTTTTGAGAACATGCCACCAAGATTTCCCAGAAGCTTCTCTCCCTGAAACATGCATCAGATGATCAATTTCAACACACTCCCTACAAATGGTGTTGTCAATTGGTAAACACATTGACCATCATAATCACAGTTAGCCATCTAGTCAAGCATGGTCCTGCACGGTCCTTGCATGTTCCCAATGGAAGTCAACCATCCAAAACGGCAACTAGACATTCTTGAAAGGAAACGCATTACACAAGAATGTCGACAAATATAACAAGATAAGAGAAGGATGGACAAATAAACGGCACAAATGAAAAGTGAGCTTTTCGTGTAGGGCATATAGATTATTCATTTGCACCACAAGTAATCATCAACATTCAGTTTAGGAAGGACTGCAAAGTAAAAATCTCATTCCTTCCTTACAATTTGACAAATCATGTATTGAGCAACACATTGCATCCAGAATTTTTTTTTCTTATTAACAAATGCGCCTTGGCTTATTACTTAAATGTGACTATGGATACGGCAATACAAGCCATAACTCATTTTGAAGGAGCCTTACCCGGCTAAGATCATGGTCAATATCGGCAGCAGCCATGTGGGTTCGGGTGATTTGCTCACCCTGCTGATGCAAGGTGACTAAAGTCTTTGTTGCGTCCTCTCTCATGTCCTCTGCTATTTTCAAGCAATTATTGACGCTCTTCGTAGTCTCCTCAGCCTTGTAAGCTGCATAGTCCTCCAATTCTTGTACAGATTGGTTCTCCAATCCCCCCGAGTCACGGAAATCATTTCTGTACTTATTTCTGGCGGCAGAGTTGAGTGGCTTTGAATATGACGAAGAAGAGGCCCCTTTCTCCTCATAATCATTAAAGAGACTATTGCGAGGATTATGAGTCAGGTCAGGCTCAGAAGCTGTCCTTCTAGAGGAGTTTTGCATCTTCTTTTTATCAAACTCATCGTCCGAATCAAATGGGTTGGATCTAGAAGAATCGGCATACCCAGATTCAGCGGAGTTGTGCTTGGCAACCTTTACAGGAGATCTCTTTGAACTAAACATTTGCTTCAACGGCAAAAGCCGGTATAAAAACTACACGGCGGTTACCTGCGTAAACCTGAACAATTGGGAACATTGTCTTATATTTCTACAGATATAAAAGCAAATATCACATGAGAGTACAAGTTAAAGGAAAACTGGCATATTACACACAGGAGGAGGTATTAAGGCGCGTCGTGTAATCACATTATTGTCTTCAAGACAATGGAACAAAGAAAGTAACAGCAAATTACAGAAAGACACTGCAATCAGGAAGGAGAACAATCTAAGAACCAATTTGGAAAACAAAATCGGTACAAATGCAAATAAAAAACGACAGTAGCAGGAAAGATACAAACATGTTGCCAGTAATTGGGTGGGGGCAGGATTTACAAACAAAGCTAACCACCACACGGGGCATAAATTCAGCAAGTATCTATCAAAAGGGGACCCAAAAGTCAAAACCTTCTTCAGAAAACACCTAGCAGAAAAGGGGATATACAAAAACGCCTATGGTCGATCCACTATAGATTTCTTGAGCCTTTACGGGGGGAACTACAGAAAATTAGCACGAAATCTCCCCCACACGCCGGATCAGACACTCGGAAAACATCGAACCCTGAAACTGCAGCAGACGAACGCGCGACGAAAGCGGATAAAATCAAGGACCAGTAGTCAGCCTATTGACATAGTAGTACCAGGAGATGCGGCAGAATTGAATCAAGAACTCAGAACTAAGCGCCCAGAGACAACCCCACGAATCTACAAGAGTCAAAGAAGAAGGGAAAGAGGGAGGAAGACTTTGGCTTGTCGATGGGATGAAAATGCGAAGTGTTGGACGGAAGGAGGGGGAAAGGGACGCGCTTACGGCACGCCAAGCACTCGAGTTTGAAAACGGCGACTCGCCAGGAAATTGCAGGCCGAGTCGTGACGTGGTTTAACCTTCTTGTTTTCTAATTTATTTCAAATTTTTTTGCGAAGTCGAATGATTTATTTCAATGTAAAATACTAAGAACCTTTAAAATTAACTTTGTGTCGGCACATAAATTTTACTACAAAACTTCCATAATTTTTTGGAAATTTGAATGAATTTTACATTTTAACTGGAAAGTAAAGTAAAAATTATTCTTATGACTTAAAAAAATGCAAAAATATTAAACTTGGCAAGTAAATTATTTTGATTATATATAGGGTTAATACCACAAAAAATTCCAAACTGGTACACCTAAGATAAATTTATTATAAATTATTTTTTTGACTACAAAAATTTCAAACTAGTATACAAGTGATAAATTTACCTCAAATTATTTTTCTAACCATAAAAAATTTCAAATTGGTATAGCTTTGATAAATTTACTTCGAAGTAATTTTTTTTTTTTACCAGTAAAAATTTCAAACCAATACATATGTGACAAATTTACTCTATGTTAATTTTGATCAAATTTTACCATCAAATTGTCCAGTTAGATGACACGTGGCAGTTGGCATGTGTATGAGTTTGGGATTTTTACCCTCTATTTGTCATACGTGTATTAGTTTGAAATTTTTCGTGATATTAACCTAATATAACATAAACGAAGTTTTTCATAATATTAACCTAATGTAACAGAAACGAAGTTTTTTGTGATATTAACCTAATGTAATGGAAACTATCATACGGTAAATTTGTCACTAGTGTACCAATTTGAGACTTTTAGTGCTCAGGAAAATAATATAGGATAAATTTATTGCTTGTATACCAGTTTAGGGATTTTTTATGGTCAAAAAAATAATTTAGGATAAATTTGTCACATGCTCACCAATTTGAGATTTTTTATGATCAAAAAAATAATTTAAACTAAATTTATCACATGTGTACTAATTTGAGGGTCTTTTGTGGTCAAAAATAATTTTAACGTAAATTTGTAATAATTGTATCATATTGGATTTTTTTTTCGTGATATTAACCCTTCTACATAAACGAACTATTTTAAATGCGAATGGGCCTAGGCACAGGCTTACTCTTGGTTAGGTCTATTGACTAATATCTAATAACTATATTAAGTAAACTAACCATTATTTCAATGTTATTACATTTTGTATTATGTGATCTAAGGCTCTAGCTGCGAGGTGAGGTTGGTTTGAATTGAAAACTCATATATTTCAATTTACGATTGGTAAGAATACTGAGCCTGACTTACCAAGTTATGTGGTGAGCTGTGATCGAGTATTTAAATAAGTGGGTCATATTTAAGTGCTCGTTAAAATTTCAATTTTTTTTTTTGTGGAAAATTGACCAAAAACCTTGCTTTCTATGCAATCGACTAGAAGCGAGAATGAAACTATGTCCACCGGCAATCTCGATCGCCCGGCGTGCGATGCTTCAAGGGAAGAAACACTTCGAGGAAAGTAGGTATAACTTTATGACACGGGCAAAGCTCGGTGGCTCGGCCTTGAGCTCGAACCCCCGGCTCCCCAACCAACCACGAGCCGGAATTCTCCGAGGTCCTGTCATCTCGGTCAGCCTGTCCATTTGCAAATCTAACAAAGGACTAAGCTAAAATCAGTTACTATGCTCAAGTGCCTTCGATGTCTCGGACATTGTTGGCCCCAACATGATTTAGAGGTGCGATGCACATGCAATCCTCCATGACAAACATTTCTTTCCACTCAAGAGGAGGAACTGTCTCCTCCTATTTTTATTGCAACCTTGTAATGATACATCCTTAGAAGGAGCAGCAGGTCTTTATTGGTGCACGGGTTTTGACAAAAAAAAAAAAAAAAAAAAGCTCGCACCTTTAACAATAGCAAGCGGATTAGAATGACTTTGCTAACTTGCGTACTCACCCGCTGTCTAAAGTGTTAAAGAGTACATTTTTTTTTTTCATTTTACCCGTCCGCGTCGTAGGTAGGCCTGCTAAATAGGTGGGTCGAGTCGTGTTTAGATCAAGCAAAAAATGGTCCAACCTAAATTGATTCGTTCAATTCTTATATGCATTTTTTTTTATAACAATACAACTTGGGCGATCCACACCCCCATCAGAACCAATACAAGTGAAATTGGTGTGTATTAGCTTGACTTGAAAGTGTTTTTTTTTTAGCGTTGTTCTTATTTTCAAATGAAGAGCATTCCTTAAACCAAACGGATACTTTCCCGACGCACTAATATCCATCCTTAACCCGATTTTCGCTTTATCAGACACGTCGCAACCTATCCATATATGTCCAAACTCATTTAAATACGAGCTAAAACACAAGTCTACGATCGATTTCGCCGCATCTAATCGTAGGTTCGATAAAGCCTTGCCCGAAGATAACCCCGGCACTACTCCCGCCGTGGTCGGCCGATGGAGCCGTGCCGGTAGTAACCATGACTCAAGATAAGAAGGAAGAAAAAATGTCACAAATTCAGGTCACTTGAGGTTGGACCATTCTTTTTCACGCATTTTGCGCAGCGCAACCCTTTATTTAGAATTTTGTAGGGGGACTTCGCCGAACCCTAAATAAGACCCCACTTGCACTTAATCATAATCTTATTGGAGATTGGGAGTTCACATTATATTACCAAACACGATTCAGACCTTTATCTATTGTCTCGCGGTGATCAAAATTCTTCCGGACGTTAAAAAGTGCGTTTATTTCACACACAAAAACTCGAGATTTGATTGGTTATATTGCTCAAGAAAATTAGTTTTCATTACCGATAATAATTTATGCCTAATTATTTCACGGGTGATGAAAATATTCTTCGACCATTCATTTTTACAAGGGATGCAAACGATTATTTTATGGTAGAAAATGTTTTTCATATCTAGAGTTTTCCATGAGGGGTTTTGTTTGGAATGTGACATGTGAGGTGACTGAACAAGAGCTCAGATGGCTTCTGCAATTGACCCTTTTTATATTTGCTGTATGTGCTCATGGCTTCACCCTCATAGCCATCCGATCTTTCAACGCTCTTGAGGTGAGGCCTAGTTAAGATGTTTTCTACACCAAACACTGGTGCCGTGGAGAATGAAGCTTGGGAAGAGATAGGAGGTGTTCAATGCCAAATTACAATTACAGTTGTCAATGTACTACTGCAAGAAGAGACGAGACTTTTCCCAAATAATGGCCGTGACATTCTGATGAATTCCACTTCTTCCAACTGGGTGTCCGAATGTGCAGAGAGTCATAAATAGGAAAAGAAGGAAAAAAAAAATTAATGTCAAGAAACTTGCCTGCACACTCTTTGAATCCTTTAGAGAGAGAGAGAGAGAGAGAGAGAGAGCGGAGGGGAGGAGGTTTCAAGTCAACACCAGCAAAGCCCAATCAGCAGTTGAGACCAGCAAGAGGCACATGATTGTTGTGGTTGCTTCCCACCCACCATGAATTGAAGCTGACATGGCTGCTACCTTCTTCTTCTTCGTCTACGTCTTCTTGATGATCTTTGTGGTCTTCTGCTGGAGCTGGAAGGTTGAGATCGAGAAAGCGCCGAATTTCCTGGATCGGCTTCGGGACGATGAGAGGCCGAGTGTTTGCCGCCAGTAAATGAGATCTTTTGTGACCGCCCAAAGCTTGGCCTGATGGGAAGACCTTGAGGCAAATTGGACATTCGTGCCGCTTCTTGTACTTGTTCAACTCATTAGAATCCTCAACTTTCTGACCAGACGAAAGAGTCATGCCATCGACACACCCCTTCTCGATTTTGCAAGATTTCATGAGCTTATCGATGCTATTACCAACTGGGGCAGGCGAAGCTTCAGCCGCCATGCTGTTTGCGCTGCTTTCTTTTCTGGAAGCAGAGTTTCCCTTGGTCTTGTTGTGGCTAGCTTTATGGCCTCCCAGAGCTTGGTAAGAGTGGAAACTCTTGTTGCAGACGGTGCACTCGAAGTTGCTCTTCTCACGACAATCTAGGAGCTTCCCAGATTCCGGAAAATCATCAGTTAATTTCTTCAAGGATTTGACCCTCAACTCGGGATCATCAGAGTCAGAGAATAATTTCCTCTTACTTCTGTCACTCCTGAAGGACTTCTTCTGGATCCGATCCAACCCAGCCGCCTTGGCTGCATCCTTCGCACTTCTACGTTCTGGAACCTCACGCTCCGACTTGTTTTTGGCCTTGGACTTGCGAATTTCGTTCGAATTATCCATCCTGGGCCTGTTTCCTGAATGCTTCCCCGAAGATGAAAGTTCTGTTTTTGATTGATCCAGTCGATGCAACTCACCACATCCTAAAGAACCAGACTCAAAGTTGTTCTCTTTCACTTTCTCCAGCTTCACAAATTTCTTGGGATCAGAGGACGGATTCTTAACGTCAGTCCCACTTCTGTTGTCAGATGACTCGGCAACATAATCTAAAGCACCTCTATTACGACCAGCCCCATCCCTGGAGAGCATCATCAAGCACATGGCCACCTCTTCTTGTTCTTGCTCGATTTCGGAAACGCAAGAAGCAGCATTGGCAAAAGATAAGGATGAAGAAGCCGCAGCAGTCGCGACGACGTACCTCTTTCTCCTCTCCGATCGCCTCCTTCGATTTGTGACTACGACTTCACCGTCAGATTCGCTGTCCACGACCAGCTTCCAATCGTCGCTGGTCCTTGAATCTCGATCCTCCAAGCTGCTGTCGGGAACTCTCTCCTTCTCCGAGTGGCGCTTCATGTGGCCGAAAAGCGCGTTCCAAGAACGGAACCGTTGTCCACACTCTCTGCAGAGCTTCTCGTAAAGTGAAGTGTCTTCGCTCAGGTCCGAAAGCCTCCATGTTCTCTTGGGGTTCTCCCTCAGGCCATAACCACCACCGTTATTGCTGTCTGTGGGAGTGAGAGCTCCAGTGCTACTTATGGACGACGAGAGCTTCTTCGTGCTGAGGCTGAGCTTTTTCTCATCCGTTTCGGCTGGACTATTATTTGTCTGATGAGACCTCATGTGACCTCCCAAGGATCTACCACAAGGAAAGCTCTTGCTGCATAATTTGCACACATGCTTGAATTCTGGATCTCCTTCCATTCTGTTCTCGAGAAATCGCAAAGCGAAAAAAAGTAGTACCCCAGATCAGAAGACCGAAGAAGAGGATACTAAATCACAAAGCCAACGGGACGAATTCAAAGACTCCGCGACAATTCTCGAGCCTTGACATCACTCGCTTGAACTCGAGCCAAATGCTAATGGAACAGAACAGAACTAACCAGACGGAGGAAAAAGAAACGAAAAACAGAGAAGGCCCAGACGAAAGAAATCAAGAAAGGGAGTAGAATTTGATGACCAAGCTCCATGAGAACAGGTGATTCACAGCTCTTGAGCTGAGAACGATGAGCTGCTTGCTACAGATCTGACATGGGAAAATGGAAAAAAAAAAAATGAGAGTTCTAATTGAGAAGTAGGGGTAGCTTCCTCTCTCAGTAGCTTCTGGGTTGTTGGAAGAGAGAACTTGAAGGAAATTATAGAACCGTGAGGAGTGAGAGGAGAGGTGGGTGTGCGTTTCTTTTGTTGCTCATGATGTGGGAGAACAAGTAACAAGAAATTTTAGAGAGAGAGAGTGAGAGAGAGAGAGAGAGAGAGAGCGCGTTTCTCTCTCTATCTGTCGATGGTCTCTGCACAACGCAAAACTCTTTTAACACTCGGCTGTTTTTCTCTTCTTCTTCTTCTTCTTCTTCTTTTTCTGTGTTTTTGTACAATGAAGGAGGAGAAATCCATGCACGGAAGCAAAGATTGAAAAGAGGCAAAGGAAACATGTCAGCACGTGTCCTCTCGGCTGAGAATCCTACGCCATCGTCGATCCAACGTCCAGGATCTCTCCAGCTAAGCGTTCCCCGTGGGTCAGAGAGGAACCTACTCAAAACTAACTGCCTTCACTCTTAACTATTCCTTCCTTGGTCTTGCTACTAAGCAAAAGCCACCTCTCTCTCTCTCTCTCTCTCTCTCTCTACCTCTGTACAGTGAGAAGTTCCCCTCTCTGGCAGCTTGTGAGAATTAGCCAAGCTGCTCTCGTTTGGGTGATCGCGAAAGGTTTCGATTTGATGCACATGTGAGCACAGATCGAGCCGCAATTCGAGTTCCCTCACGCGGAGAGCTCTCTCTCTTACCCAGTTTTCTCCCTACACCAACGGTGGACTCTTAACCAAACGATGACCAATTCGACCCACCCACGTCACGGAACCAACCCCTGATGAAAAGGAACGCCTATGCGAGCATCGCCAATCGTGTGTGGCATGCGGAACAAGTCGAGCATGGCGATCGAATTTCAACTTCCCCATTTGAAAACAAGACGTTCCAAACCTCATACCGAGCAAAAGAGGCCTCTCTAGACGTTTCATAAGTAAGGACTGCTCTTAAATATTCGTTAGGTTATACTAAGTGGTCACACCTAATTACTCCTCCCTGAAAGCCTAACCCCATGAGGATCAAGTCCTTACCACAAGTCGAAATCACGTACCCGTGGTTAATTAGCACGTCGTTTTGATCTTTGGGATTAGCAAAATCTATATTCTTTCCAAAAACCTAGCAATTTGATTCTAATATAGCCAATATGTCCTGTAGGACAAAAAGTCCTATCGGCAAGCAGTAATATGATTATGGTGTCTTATGGTTTTTGGGCACTTTCGTCCGTTGGAGGACTTTGGTTCTTATGTGAAATCGTCACTTGGCGAATCTTAATGATGCTTTATGTGGAATTGATTTTTGTGTGATCCAAGCAATGTATCACTTCCCCCATCATGTTCGAAAAAGGGGTTGTCGGCTCCAAGCTTTTTCCCGCAACAGCAGCATTCGCTGATCGACCAAAGTCGCCACTGGTTTTGTTTAAAATAATAATTCATCCCTCTCCTTCAAAATCTAATGTCTGAACTTGAATCTTGCCATCACGACCAGATGCTTTGAGCTTAAGACATGCTTTCGATTGACTTACTCACGAGACATGGCGACGCTCCATCTAGGTGTTGACACCTGATTTTTAATCATCTTTTCTCTTTTAAAAATTTTCAGTATTTTTCGACATTTTTATTTTTTGAAAAATCCATAAAAATTCATAAAATTGAAAAATTAACTTTGGGGACCTTGACCAAGCCTAGAGAACTAATTTTGACCAAAAAATGATTTTTCATATTTTCAGTATTTTTTAGTATTTTTATTTTCGAAAATTCATGAAAAATAAAGAAAAAATGAGAAAATTGCAAAATCAACTTTGGAAGCCTTGGCCAAGCCTAGGCAACCATTTTTGAACAAAAAATAAATTTTCATATTTTTTTTAAATTTTTTTTAAAAAAATACAAAAATACTTGAAAATTTTGGAAAAATAACATTTGAGGCCAAAAAAAAATACACAAAGATAGTTAATATTTTTATTTTAAATCTATTTTCATATTGGCCATCGTAAATTCAGAAAAATCCAATTCGAGTCACGTGTTCCTTCACGAGTATAATCTCGAATCGGGCCTAAAAAAATTTAATTTGAGTCAACTTATTTTTAATTTTCACTTTTTATGAGTTGTGACATTGTCTTCTAATATTTTAAATTTTCATCTTGGCTCAATTATACCCAGAATGACTCAATTTTGCAAAAAGGACTTTAATTAAATTTTGCATTATTTTCAGCGGCAAGAAATGAGCTTAAATTTGACATGTGGTAAATTTTGGTGTGTCAAAAATCGTGAGGAGATTTGGACTTAAAGAAATATTTTTTTTTCATGGACTGAATTGTAAATACTTAAAATTCAAGGACTATAATGCAAATACTTAACTCTTGAAGGATTATTTTACAAATAACAAAAAGAAGAGTTAGTGGATAAATTAGAATAGAGAAGGGAAGATGGAGAAGAGGAGATGAAAAAGAGAAGTTGGAGAAGAATAGATGGAGAAAATAAGATAAGAATAGAGAAGGGAAGATGGAGATAAAGAAGAGTTAGTGGAGAAATTAGAATGTGAGATAAATATGGAGAAGGGAAGATGAAGATGAAGAAGAGTTAGTGGAGAGATTAGAATGTGAGATAGAGATGGAGAATGGAAGATGAAAATGAAGAAGAGTTAGTGGAGAAATTAGAATGGGAGATAGAGTTAGTGGAAAAATTAGAATGGGAGATAGATGAGTAGATTATAAAAGGAAAAAGAAGTGAGCTTGAGGGGGGGATTTTTTTTTTAGAGAAAATTTTGGATGTTTGAGAGAGTTTTTGGAGATTGAAGAAAAATTTGAGAAAAAGAAAATATCAAAAGAGAGAGAATTTTGAAGATGATGGGAGTCTAAAGCTATGGGTTATCATCACAAATTCCTTCATCGATCAATATAAATCAAGAGTTCATCCTCGTCAACGAGCAAGCAAATTCGAGCTAAGTGTTTTTATTTATTCATTTATTTATGGTTTTACTCGCAAATTAGCACAAATTGTATACACTTTCTCCATCTCCCATTTTTTCCATATTTTATGTCAGGAGAAGGATATCTCTATGTCAACAGCAAAAATCTCATAAAGATGCAAAAATCGGCCCAGACAAGCTCCTAAGCTGTCCACCGATTTCTCAACTAATCTGTGACTAAAAGTCCCTCTTAATTCAAAAGAAACTCTCTATATTGGGAACATAGAGAGCGAAAATCAATTATAGAAATCCCTCCCAAAAAAACGGGAGATAAGTACTCTTTCCACTCTTCTGGTTTTAGGTGCAGATTAGCGCATATTTTGTATACCGACACTTCACTTTATTTTATGTCAGGAAGCCGCAGCTCTATATCAATGGTCAACCCTATGGAAGCACAAAATCTGCTTGGAGGAGTCCTCAAGCGTGCACAAATTTCAAATTGTTGAATCAATTCGTTGTATTTCATTTTAAAGAATTCATACCCCAGAATGGAGAGGACAAAGTCCATCCGCAATTTAAATACATGCACCATAAATCCTAAAGGGAAGAGCCAAGCCAATGCTTAGCCTCCCATTGGAGGTTTTTACTTACAGTAGTTAAATACCTGCAACTTAAATACCTGTACCTTAAATCCCAAAGGGAAGAGCCAAGTCAATACTTAGCCTCCTATTAGAGGTTTTTACTTACAGTAGTTAAATACCCGCAACTTAAATACCTGTACCTTAAATCCCAAAGGGAAGAGCCAAGCAAATGCTTAGCCTCCCATTGGAGGTTTTTACTTACAGTAGTTAAATACCTGTAACTTATATACCTGTACCTTAAATCCTAAAGGGAAGAGCCAAGCCAATGCTTAGCCTTCCATTGGAGGTTTTTACTTACAGTAGTTAAATACCTGCAACTTAAATACCTGTACCTTAAATCCCAAAGGGAAGAGCCAAGCCAATGCTTAGCCTCCCATTAGAGGTTTTTACTTATAGTAGTTTAAATACTTGCAACTTAAATACTTGTACCTTAAATCCCAAAGGGAAGAGCCAAGCCAATGCTAGGCCTCCCATTGGAGGTGTTTGTTCACTGTCATGTACTTCCTATAATTTAATTTTTGAATCATCAGACCCAAAAGATAAGTAGGTCGTAATACTGCACAGAAGTCGTTAACACACTCCCTCTTTCGGGTTCAGGGAATCTTTAACACTTAAAAAAATATAACAAATAAAAATATATATCATCCATGCATCCTATTTAAAAAGTGAAAACACAAAAGAGAATACCCTACTAGAGCCTTAGGAATAAACCAAGCCTGAGTTGCCGAATTAGGATATCCATGAAATTAAGGTACCGAAAGAGCATTAGTTTTAATTAATTAGTGTAACCAAGTCCCCGAGCTCCTAATCTCTAGTTCGCAGGAATAAATTAGTTCTCCCGCTAATATATTTAGGTTTCTAATCGACATACCAATAATGATTAGTGACGACTCCAAATTTAAAAATTATTTAAACAAAAACCAAAGTTGCGATTCGGTAGGGCTTAGGAGGGTCCGCGTTAGGTTAGTCAAATCTAATTAACCTAATAATCCGTTAACCCCCTAGAAATAATAAAAAATATTTTTAGAGGGTCGCGACACTAGGTAAGAACAAAGATAAAAACAGCCTGAGATCAAGTCCTGTCTTCGCCAAGTTCCGAACCGCGTACGTCCTGTCGAGACCTTTATCCGAATCTCGAAATCGAATCTCTAGACCTTTAAATGTTGGGATTCAAGATTGCCTATTGAAATTGGATATTGCGCAATCTCACAGAATAAGAATGCACAAGAGTAGGGTCCCTAAAGATAAAATGAATAAGCAGGTACCCATTAACGATTGTATACACATATACAACCTGTATACATGATGCAAGAGCCCAAGCTGTCTAGGGTTTGTCTCAATGAAAGAGAAGCTTTTGGATGTGATTAGTGCCTTGATCAAAGTGACTATGTACAGCCGGCATTTTGTTCATGAATAGGGCCGGCCCTGTCCTAGAACCAACCGCAACGTGACTGTATGTGAGCCATTATTGTTATTTAGCACCTATTATTAGATTAATGTCATCCTAACCAAGTTTGCATAATGTTGTTGTCCTAAATCCCCTATTTTGCGCTGCCTTTTTGCCGGCAGTGAACTGCTTTGGTTAGCTTTAAACTATGTATTGATAAGATTTTCCTTTTTACATTTTTTTTTTTTGGTTAGCAATGTATATGAGAGATTAATTAGTGTGGCTCTTGGGGGAATTAAACTAAGAACGTGAAGGATGATCATTGCTTTTGCACGTTCTTGCTAGCTAATTTTAATTTTTCATGGCAGCCATTTTTTTTGGGGGGGAATTGGGTCCTTTCTTGGCCACTGCCCATTAGCTCAACGATCAGCCAAGTGTGAGCTTTGGCGTTGATCAAGTGACGTTAAGATGATTTCAGCAATTTTTTTTTTTTCAAGACTTCAAAGAGAGTTACGTGACGATGTGATGACATTTATGTGCCCTAGAATTGTGGTGGGTTGGGGATTAGAAGAGCCGCCCAACTACTAGACTTTGTCTCCCATCAAATCTTGTTTGCCAAATGGGATCTTTGAGTAGTACGTGATATGAACAGGCTGACAATTTTACGTGCCCAAAGGGTTTGAAAGATCAACTAATGCATCTACCAAGCATGTCTTTACATACCCTTCATGGGTTTTGTTTTTAATATATATTTTTTTTGTGTGGAAGAGATATAATTAATTGAACGATTATATCTTTGTTAACTATATTAATGCTGTCAAGCAGGGTCGAGAAACTCAATGCCTCTCTTCTACTACTCTTGTTCAATGCCTCTCTTCTACTACTCTTGAACAGCTTGGAGTCAAGCCTTTGTTTTGCGCTGTTACGGATACAAGAACAATGGAAAAAAAAAAAATTGGATTTCATTCTCAGCTGGTCAGATGCTATGTTGTGACAAGTGGGCTATGCTTGGCATGTACTACTGCACATCTTCCTCTGATGCTCATGGAAACTTCACTTGACGGCTAAGAGTGTTTTTGGCCCGTGGGACAGTGGCTTCATGCAAACTGACTTGCTATATATTCCAAGAAAGAGAAGTAAGAGATCACTGCCAGCCTCTTTCTTGCTGTGCCTGTTCCTAGTCTTTTTAACTTATGCAATGTCTGAGAGTTGAATCGAAAGCCGAGACGATACGAAGAAAAGCAGAGGCTCTCTCTTTTCTGGCACTCGAAAAGCAGGCCCCTCACGATTTATTTACTGCGAGGGGTCCACTTTATAATTTAATTGTTCGGTGTTTAGTTAATATATCATCGACTTCAATCGCCTCACCTATCGTTCTATACACTTCTATCACTAGGCACCTCAACGGCTATAGACATGCACATTGTGATAGGACAAACTGTAATTGGTAATTACACAAACGGGTCATATTCAAATTCAAGCAATCACAAAAAAAAAAAAATATATTTCCAACATGCGTCAAAAAATTTGCAAAATCAATTTTATAAATCGGTTTCAGTACCTCTAACATAGTTACCCTCTCGATTATCCGGCGATGTATCTCAGATAAGCTGTTACAATCTTATAATCCAGTATTGGCAGAGGATTGATTTTTGTTGCCAAATGCCAAATATTTGCCAGAAAAATTCACGCTGTAATTAGAAATCTAATATTGGCTCGCTCACTAATTCTTGGGGAACGTGCATCCCCAGCAGCATGCATAAAGATGCACAAGGAGTTGCTTTGCTTTTAATTGGTCGGTTAAGATCTAGCCGACACCAGTTACAGTTATTGGTGATCATTAACCAGAAAAGGCATGATTACAGAGTGACAGAAACCAGAAGCATTAAATTCATGCTTTAATCGGACGACAGCCTCTGCCTTTGGTTCTGTCTCAAGTATTAGGGAAATTCTCGCTCCCCTGCGTGATACTAAGGACCTCTTTGGTAACGACTTTAATAAAAAAAATTGACTCCGATTAGAATTATATTTTCTGATTTTATTTCTTGAATGATTTTTAGAGAATTAAAATGCGTTTGGTAATTGCATAAAAAAAAATTTTTAAAATGTGTTTAAAAAAATTAGTAGTTAGTAAACTTTCAAATTTTTTTTAAAGTTCAAAAGTTCACGTGAACTTAATTTTAAAAAAAAAATTGAGACTTTATTATTTTTTTCTGATTCTCAAAAGTGTTCCTTTTTTGGAGAACCAACTTTTTTAGTTTCTTATCTTTGGCCTAAAACTGTTCCTGAAAGTAGAATTAGAATCATTTGTGTTATCAAACATTTTTCTAATCTTTTTTTTTTTTTTGTTTTGAGGAACAGAATCAGAAGAATTAGGAGTGAGTATGGTTCCAAAGTAGAACCGAGAATCAAAGAACCAAACCTGTGGTTCCGATTCGGTTCCATGTTCTAATAAATTAGGGTCCGGTTCCCATTTCCGCATTTTGAAGAACCACCGGTTCCGATTCCGATTCTCGATTCTTTGTGAAACCGAACCGGAACCGGAACCGTCATTTTTAAATCCTAATTTTCTACTTTTTGTTTCTACTTTCTACTTTCTATTCTTCTCACTTCTTCCTCTAAACCTTTCAACGCAATCCGTAGTCTACTTACTCTATGTTCTTCCTCTGAAACTTCAATGCGGCCGAACTTCGGCTCTGTCCCTCCCACCATCACCGCCCTAGAGAGCATAGCACACAATGGAAATTTGGCGGAGATGCTGGTTGCGGAGGAATCAAAGTCTTCCGAGTACGATTTTCAGCTCCATAGGCAAATTAGTGCCGACTCAAGAAACACAACAAGCCAATTTTGGCCACCGCAGCTGGAGAACGATCAGTCCATGTTGGAGATGATGAGGTCGTTCTTCCTGACAAGCTCGGCCACATCATCCATCAATTTCAGCAGCTATCCATCCGAGATTATGTCAAGTAGAACCCAGCAAAACCAAGACCATAGTCTTTCCCTACACTCTCTTCAGTCTCAATCTGCTCTAATTCACCATAGCGATCCACAAGAGAATGAAATGAGCCAAACCCTTTTCTTCGCTTTGGCGCCAATGGTGTTCGAACCTGGGTTTCAGAGAATGATAGGCTGGAGCACTGACCCAACCAACACAGACAATCGGAACCGGCAGCAGGTTTCTGTTTAAGTAATTCACTCAAATGGAAGAGAGAAAGAGAAGAATCACCCTCCACTCTTGGGGAAAAAAAAACGTAAACACAATTGCAGGCAACAAACAAACGTTGGTGACTCTTCCTTCGAGAATATGTTAATGTTGGGTAGAGTTGTTTTGCATCTTCTTTAAGGCGCTCACTTTTCTTGAAGCTGAAAGAAAAGAGCAATTTCCACAGATATAGTCATATACTCAGCTCAAAAAAGCTTGGTATAACCCATTATGCTCAGGAAGATCTCAAGAGTTAGGCGGTCTTTCTCTTTTGGGGGACTCAGGTGCAAACGATACATGAGTTGAATTTCGCCCTTTTCATGTTATGTTTTGCAAGAATAAGATAGATATCTTGAAGCATTGATCTACCTTTTCGCGAAGAAGCTATCTTGAATATAAAAGTAGCTTTTTTTTTGAAATCGCCAGGTTCCTGGGTACCCTGAAACCTGTGACTGCATAGATTTCAAATTCTAGGGTATGTAGTGTAGGTTCCAGGTTTCGAAAAATGAGGAATATGTACTAGCGAGTAGGTTTTAGGTTCCAGGTGGAACCTATCCGGAATCTGGAACTATTCACCCCTGAGAAGAATAGAAACGTTACTAAACAAACCCTAAGATTCCCATAAACACGTTTGCTTGACAGATACAAAGTGATCTACTTAAGCTATAAAAATTCTGGTTAACGAATCACTTACCTTAGGTAAAAAGATCTAATTAGACTATAAAGAATCTTCTTAATGAATCACTTTCATCGTGTTTATTGAAATCGCACTTTTCAAGTAATGACGAAACAGGAAATACAAAAGTTCCCTTTTTACATTTCAAAACATATAGATTCTACCTCAGTAAATGCTCTAAGGACAATGGTAACGCTTCATATTATAAACAGGTCATTATATCAGTGGATCAGGAGGACATTGTTTCATGGGGATATAAGCTCATAAGACTTTGCGCCATATCTCATAAGTACATTACTTTCTTTAAATTCTTGCAGTTTGAGGAAAGATGTCACATAAAAAAAAGGGGGGGGGGGGGGGGCGGATGTGGCAAACTCAAAGCCAACTGTACTCACATAGCAAAACCAGTGACCAGCCTAGTAACTAATGGTTTTGTCAGGCAAGGGCAAGTTCTCTCACCAGACTCACCTTCTACACTTTCTAGTCAGAAAAAGCCAAAGAATACTCAAAGGAAAAACGAAATTGCCATACAGAATTGAATGAAACATGATTCGTCATGTGGCCATTAGACTAAAAGCCAGGACTCACAGTAACACATACAATTACACAAATCATGCCATGAGGTGAACAATCCAGATAGAGAGAAAATGCATATATGGCACGACGGGACAATCTAAATGCATGTATGGGCACAAGTGCAACCTACTCAATCTTAAACTCCGAGGAAACGAACCATGAAAACCTCAGGAAGACAACACCTATTAGAAGTAGACAGCAATGAAGTAACTGAGAATTGCGTTTGTTTTAGAAGGTAAACTGGACAGTAGCATCCAATGCGCCCATTTGCTCAGTCCATTGTTATCTATATAGAGTGAAAGTTGACAACTCGATCATAATGGTCTAGCAAATCATCAGTCTCAACAAAATTTTACACCGTCCTCTACCATAGCTTTCATCTAACATATACATGACCAATGAAACCAGGTTTTCTATGGTTTTCACCTGGAACAAATAAGGACTTGAAGCACAGAGCACTAACAATATGTTGGAGCCCCGTCAAGGAAAATGAATTCTCAGAGTGCTACACCAATTACCCACTATGGGCACAAAAGCGCACCTTTTATCAAGAGGGAATAATGAACCGTATCATGTTCCATTCACAAAAGCAGCTATACAATTACACCATGGAACATTACACCTTTGTCTGAGATCTGCCAATGATCTATCTTTGAAGGCGAAATGCCTACAAAATAGTCGACAGGAGGCTAAAGGGAAGATGAAAAGGGATTATACAGCAAGAAAGCAACAAAAAAAGATCACCTCTTGAGAGGCAAATAGAAAAATTATCACCTTAGCAAGTGAAACCTGCTGACCTTCTCTCATTATCTTACAAAGAAGGCAGGACTTCCATTATGGTAATTATACCATGGAAAATTGGACAGTTCCTCTTTTCAACAAGCTAAATTTCGTGGTGGGGACATTTGTCTCAAAAGGCTCAGTCATCACAAGCGACAACCAGTAGGTGCTAGCTAAAGCCCTTCCCATCTGCCTCACGGTTCCAAGATCCATTTCCAAAGACCTCTTCAATCATACTGCAAGTGGGCAAGAACTCAAATTCTGTTTTCGGGCAAGCTATATAGCCAGCATCCCAGAACTTAGCATCACAAGTATCCAAGACATAGTCATGACCACCACCCCCATTCAAACTGTGAAAGCTACTAGGCAACCGGTCCCCATTTTCACGCTTCAACTGGGTATCCGGAACTGTGGCAGCCAAGCTATCAAAAGATGTACACGAATCATCTTGATCTCCCCTGTCATCCCAAGCTTTATTCCTGAGGTGAGAAGTGGGACTATCTGTTGATTTCTTGGAGCATGCTTCTGGAGAATCAGAGACAACCTCTCCCACTTTCAGAGTAACATGCTCATCACCTTCATGAGTTTCTTCAGCAAATCCTTCGTCAACTTCATTTATTTCTTCCACATTCCTGTCATAACCAGGGCCAACCCCATGTTCAGGAGATTCAACAATGGAGTCCTCATCATCCTCATCACTCGCCTGCCATTCATCATTATCGCTATCAATGTTCATTGGGTCACATCTGTTCTGTTCAGCCCTCTTCTGGAGCATGTAAACATTGAAATAGTAACTAACAATTTCCCTTCTGCTTCGTGAAGGAAATCTGAAAGATAAACTATTCCAGAAGTTTCTGCCCCTAGATGACGGGTTGGAGAAGACAATTTCATGGAATAATTGTTCTTCCTCATCCCTCCACTTCTCAGCAACTTGTTCTCCCATGTCATGGCATCCCGACTCCATGAATCCTTCATTTCCAAGTTCCCTTCTGAGCAAGTCCCTTGCTTCCATGGTATGTTGCCTACCACATCTTATGGAACCTTCATCCAGGCAGCTACAACCAGCACGACCAGCTCCAACTTTTTCGTCATAGTTATCATAACCTTCAGAACCAGGCAATGGAATAACACAAGTTCCAGCGAACCTCTGGTTGTCTTCATCTCCAGCAATAAGATCCAAATTTGAAATTGTAGCAGATTCATTCAAGCAACTCAAACTACTCATGGCATCCTGTTGGCTCCAGGGTGACAGGTCAGCTTGATAAGCTGGTCCAATGGGAACAGGTTTCTGTGGTGGATGCCGTAAGAGCAAAGAATAGATATCATCACGGCCACTGAGAGCTGTAGCCGGATGGTTAGAAGTGACATATTCTGGAGAAAAAGATGCGCGTAAACATCCTTCTAGTTGGAATTCTTCACCGTTATATGCATCCTCCACATTGCTTATTGGAGGTTTTGTTGTGCAATCATCAATGAGCTTTTGATCAATTTCCAATTTTCTCTTTGGTGACCATCCTTCACCTTCACCAATTACAAACGAAGGGAATCAGGACTAAAACCAATACGTGGATATATCTGCAAAACTCTTTAGTGAGAAAGAGCAGACAACAAACGGCGCACGGCAGCATTGTGAGCAAGCAGATAGAACAAATTTTTCCTTAAGCACCACAAGTGCCTCTCTTTTTTTTAACTATAGATACAGGTTAATTATTTGAAAAAACTGTAATTAACATTCAACTATCTGGCATGACTCCATAAGAGTTCACATTTGAAAAAACTATTCAATTCGATTTGATCAAGCCACAGTCAACCTCGGCCATGAACAAGGCTTCCTAACCTGGAGACTCAGCCAAAAGAGAAGAGAGTTCGGAAGACTCAATTCCAAGTAATGCATGTAGTGGACTCTGTTCCTCTTGTCTTGGTAGCTTATAGGAAACTTCATATGATTCACCATCATCAAAAGGGCGTTTCAATACCATCTTTTAACTGCAGTGCATAGAGGACAATTAAAACGCATCGAATAAATGCAATCCAAACAAGCTGGTAAACTACCAAAACCCATGCACGCTGGGAGGTAGTTTCAATATACATAACCTACAGAGCTTTTGTAGCAATGCCATGAAGAGAAATCATCATGTCACTATATTCGTCTATATAGTAAATTTCTAAATTTCTCACTACATGTTGAGTACCCATAATGGAGGAGGAAGTTCTCGTGGTAAGAGATAACTAGTAGGTTCAGTTTAGCAGCAACAGCATGCTAGCTCTAATCAGGCCTCATAATACAGAACCTTCTGAATCCTTCTACACAAATATAAATAACTTCTTGGTCAGATATCACCAAACCAGCACATCTCCAAGTTTATAGACATTTTGACATAAATAATGCATAAGTTTATTTAAGTTGTCCTATGCATATAACCTCAGGGTTGCAGTTACAAGTCAAAGTCCTTCAATCAGCCGCAAGTCAAGGACACTGGCATACCAGTAAACTTTCCAAATCTAGCTTACAATGGCAGAATATAAAGTTTACTCAGAAGACTGTCTGACTTTATAATGTGGCCCCCTTTTTGCCCTCGCTGATGCCAAATCAAGAAAATATATGCCATGAGACTTTCCTCTCCAGGATGATTCAAAGCCCCTTTGAGTAAAAATATGCAGAGTAGGCAACTCAAGAATACAAGCTGCTTCTCTGTCTTTTTCCTCACCTAGAAAGAAAGTTTTTTTCCAAGAATGGACAAAAGGAAGGGTGGGTCCACGCACTTCAGCTTTTCCTTATTTTCAGCAACATCAGGCACCTAATTAGAGGGTAATTAATAACAGAACTGGACTTCTGTGCAATATCACTATCATCATTTCATTTGTTGGGCCTGCAGTATCTCCAGGCACTAATATACACAGTTAAGCTTTTACCAAAAACAAATGGGTTCCTATGTCTCGAAAATGCGGACTCGACTCAGCCAGGGGAATTATAAATTTCATAATGGTTTAATATAAATGTCATGAGTATCTTTAAAAAAAAATGCAATTAACAAGGTCACATTTTCTGGAAAATCAAAATAAGAGGCAGATTTTACCTCAACAAATTGTTCTCTTCAATTGATGCAGCAGACGCCTAACTAAGTCCAGAATCCCTCGAATTAAGACAAAGCAATGGACAGAAAGGCGATATCTTGATGTAATCGCGCTAAATCCCAACTCCGGCCCAAAATCCCCCAAATCCTACAAACCCCTAACCCTAGATTTTTCAATGTCTCCAAAAATCGGAAAATTCACACGAACGATGGAAAGATATCAGCGATTGCCCTCGCATACGCCCGGTAATTTCACCGATCTACAGAGGAAAGAACTCAGATCGAAACCAAAAAAACCTCGGTAGCAAAACCGTCGAAACCCTAAAAGAGTCAAAGGCGATTTTTCACAAAATCGAGGTGTTCAAATCAGAGAAATCAAGCGAGAACCCAAAATCATCACTACGCGATAAAACTTCCGCAGATCTGAGCTTGCAATTACAGATCGAAATCCCAAAACCCTCGAAACCCAACCAGCTCTCGACTAAGGCTGCAAAAGGTACAGATCGATAGAGGAGAGCGAGAATCGAAAGATTGCGAGCTTGATTCGTGGAGAAGGAGAAGGGATCGGGACCAAATCGAGAGGGGCGAGATCGCGATCGAAAGGGGGAAAATTTGTTAATGACAGAAAAGGGCACGGGGTAGGGTTTGGCCTTTTCTGTAATTAAAACGAGCCGAGGAAGGAAAGTTCAAAACCGGCACGTATCTGACCGTAATTACGGCGTACAGACAAGACTGCTGGCGCTTCCAGCTTGGTACATGGTACGGTGGTGCGTACATAAATTAAATCAAAGGTCCAACATGTTTTGTAAACTTTACGGGATTGACATTCATTTTTAGGCTCCGCTTATTTCATAAAAATACATTAATTAAAAAATAATCGTTTATATCACTGAAAATAATTAGTTGATAAATATACTTTTCATTACCAACTGACGAGAAAAGCTCAGGTTCTGTAACATACTAGAACAGACTTTTGTGTATGGAAAAATTTGATGACTATATTTTTTGAATTTATTATCCCATAGTTCTAAAGTAGGAAGATTGCCACAAAAAAAATTATAAAAAAATTATAATTATGCCGATTGAATCCTAAACCTTTTGTTTTAATGTCAATTGAGTTTTAAATATTTTGTTTTTATGCCAATTTTGGTCAAAAATGTCAATTGTCTTATCAGCTCGATTGATGCTAATATGAATAATTTTTTTAATAATACTTAAATTTAAAATTTAAAAAAAATTATTCTTTTTCTTTTTTTCCCTCTCTTCTTTCTCTAGCCAATAACTAGAGCTTGGCAAATGGCCATAAGTGATGGCCAACGAGGTCAACCTCACTGGCCATTGGCAAGGCCAACCTCGCCCAAGGATGGTGAGACTCATCTCGCTGGCCAAAGGAAGAAGGAAATGAAAAAAAAAAAAGGGAGAAAGATTTTAAAATTTCTTAAAAACATTTTAAAAAATATCCACATTAGCATCGGCTACACCAAGTAAAAGAGTTGGCATCCACATATGCAATTTTTGATCAAAATTGAACGGATAAACTAAATTGAAATAAATACAAAACGTTTAAGACTCAATTGGTAAAAAAAAATTAAAAACTAAATCGACATGATTGCAATAGGTTTAAGACTTTTTTGATAATTTTTCTAAATAATCTCAACGTGAACAAGGCACTCTAGTTTAATACTAGATGGAAAGCTTAATCTTCACATCAATTTTCTTCTAACAACAAAGAATACGTGTATGTTAAGCTTTTCATTTGCCAAATCAATTTTTTTAAATTTGCCAATTTATACATGATCAAAATACGAACCCTTTTTGCCGCGTCTAACTAATCATCTTTTATTCTAAGGAGCCAGCCGATCGACCCAAAATCTGTATAACACCCAGAATTTCAAGTGATTACTTGACTCAACTCAAACCAAAAATACCCTAAAATTTCAAGTCGATTTAGGTTGGTTCGTGTTTCGTTTCATATATATGATTTGGTTTGGACACCTCTAGTGACCAATCGGAGGTTAGCCTTCATGACAAAGAAATTAGAGTAGAAGGTGGGCATTGGTGGAAATTTACGTTGAGATTTTTGGTGCAAAAGAATATCAAAATTAGAGAGAGCAAAATAACACTAAACTCATACATAAGAGAAGGTTGTTGAGATACATATGTAAATTCTACAAAAAAAAAAAAAAGTCTTACATCTGACAATTGATATGATTTAGAGCAATTAATATATGTTAAATGATCCAAAATTCACAGTCTCAAGTGGATTTAACTGGACATTTCACAGACTTGAATTTAAACTTCCTCTTGGCGATATCAATTCTCAACAAGTGAAGATGTCAAACTTCTGGTATGCACTATGGCGAGAGAATTTATACATATTCTGAAATCATATTCATACCATATTAACTCTGGTATAATTGTAGATCAATTTACAGAAGTTTATTTACATATACGAATCCTGCCGTTCATGCACTTATGCCGTCACATAAAAGAGAAAAGCTATCATATGGACACGAACCAACTTAAACTGCACGAACAATTATCAAATGGCCGATCCAAGCTGCAGCAGTGCTTGATGAAAGTTCACTGGCTGTTCCGAAACATCATGTGGCAAAATGCTAAACATTCTCTGCAAGACAATTCGTGGAGTCAGAACAAGGCAAAGACAAGCAGGAAAACTGACATATAATTCAAACAAGAGTTAGCTTGGTGGAAACAAGAGAAACTCCAGTAATTTCATTGGACTTACACAACGACGTTTAATATAGAAACTACCCCTCTTATGTTCCATCAAATGATGTTTGACACGATTGAATGCAAATACTTCCAGATAATGCTGGTCCTAATCAGTGTATCACAAATAAGATTAGGCTGCCATATGTTGAGAGCAATGTACCTTCAGACCTCTTGTAGTAAAGTTGGCTGCCATCTATTGAGTGCATGTATCTTCAGATGGTTTTTCAAGTCACGTATTTTACTTGCTCAATGCTTTGCAAATGATTGATACAACTGAAAAAGGTGAGATAATGCTCAAGAGAACATTTTGGTAAAATAAATGGTATTCTCCAGCCCCTTCTATAAAGTCGCCAGGGGCGGGGTTCCTTGTCATTAGAGGAAAAGAATGGGTTGTGATTTGTCAGGCCTAGGAAAGCATCAGATAACCGAATTGTAATTAGGTGAAGTCAAGGAGCGGACAACTAACATCAGCACAATCACCAAAATGATGAACCCAAAGACTCCAACAATCAAACAGCACAACTATCATTAAATTCCATTAGTTAATGATTTAAAATAAAAACTTATATCTATGAAGTTGTGCAATGTGCCACAGCTGAGTGAAGTTTCATGGAACTTACCCTTTCCTCTAATGATACAGAACTAATCATAAGTCAACACCCTCATCTAGGCCATTGGAACTAATCATCACATTTGAGTCAATCTGCTTGTCGAACTTCTTCTTTCTCCTCGCTTCAAATTCTTGGAATCCTTCCATCTACATATTTGGGTGAAAACTCGTGTCAAGTGCATTCAGATTTGGGATCACATTCTAACAAGAACTGAGGAGCTGCTAGAACTTGCCTGCTGAAACTGGTCCATTAGAATTGGATTATTGTGCAAGGATACACTTTGCAGAGATCTACAATCTTTCAACAGATTTGGAGTAATCTGTCAAGCAAGAGAAACAAAAGATCAATGACCAACAGGTTATCGTACAGGAAATTCTGTATATCCTTGAGAGGCACATAAAATTTAAAACTACAGTAATCTATTGTAATACATTGAAATCAGTTTGCAATGTTGATTGAGAAGCTTGATGTGAATCTTGGTACTTAATAATTCAACATCAAGGACACAGCTGTCATCCAAGGAGGCAATAGAGGCTTTAATTGTGGAAAAACTCGGCATTTTGCACCAGATTGATCCTGGGCAGAACATTTATGATGATAAAATAAGACTGGCTTTTTAGTCTGACACTAAATTGATAAATATGCCAACAATAGTATTCTTTCAAAGTTTTTCCAGTGGAAGGTCATGCAATGCTGCAGCTGCTTGTACATGACGGAAAACAATAAATTCATGGCTTTCAAAAATGTGGTGAAGCTAATAATTCATTTCACCAGATGAATATCAAATTAGTGACAACAATAGGCATGAAGGAGTAACTACTGAAATCGTCACACAAGTGACAGAATTCAAAATTCAAGCAAGTGTTCAAAATTCCCTCCAGATGACCTATTAATAAGGGACACGCTCCTCGTCAACCCGCAAAAGAAGTGACAATGTGCACTGATCTTAGTATGTCCTTCATGAGCTAGCTTAGCTAAAAGGCAGTCATATGTAGAATCGATTTTTAAATTATGACGTCATAGCAAGTAGAATAAGTTAGTGAACTGTAATACTGTATTATATGAATGTCCTTGGAAATACCTGGTTCACATTATTGTCATTCAATGAGAGCGACTTCAAATTAATGAGATTGCAAAATGATGGAGGAATGTCTTCAATGCAATTATCTGCAGAATTAACCACAATGAAGAAACCACGAATCCAGAGAGTGATATTCAGAAATTTTGAAGTTGAAATTACTAGATAAGCTTATAACTTCCGCTTTCAATGGACACAAAATCAGTCCAGTCATCACATTCACCCCACTATAAGGAAATGAATATTACATGAAAATACAAAACACTTGACTCTTTCATGAAACACAAAAATTAAACTGACTCACGGATCTTAAAGAAAACTTATCTAAGTCGCATATGAAGTATAGTTCCATCTCACAAGGACCACAGATAAAACATTATAAGCTTCATTTGGAGATTAGAACTCCCAACCAACCTAGCAAATGCTAAACATGCGTACTTTACACATGTAAAAAAAAAAAGCAGGAGACCTTTATGAGGGATCATGCATTTCATATACAAAACCTCTTGACACCTCATAGTTCATGCAAAAATGATTTCACCTTCAAGCGCATTCTACTTGCTGACTTTCATTACCAGTTGGTAACAGATTGCAAACACTCAGATGATCAGACCCCAGAGTTAATAGATTATGTTAACCTTACCCACAAGATAAGTCAAGATACTTAAATGGTCAAATGCATATCCTTCAATTCTAAAGCAGTGTGACTTGATAGAAATAATTGGCTAAGAAAAGCATGGCTAAAAAGGGAAAAACCCATCTGGTGGAAATAAATATCAAACATCTATAATTGCATATAACTGTGCCCGAGAAATTTAAACCATGATCACAATTAGTACTCCTACATATGAGAAAACAGACTCAATTTGGGAAGGACAGAAAAAAAAAAAATACCATCTGCTCGCAGCTCTTCCAAAGAGAAGCAACTTCCTATTGACTCTGGCAGTGACTTCAATTTATTATTTGAGACATTCAAAAGCAATAACTGCAGGATAAACAACGAGTATAAGGCATATCTTAAATACATTTAGTTCCACCATCTCAGTGATCAATTCTTAATGAGAAAGGAAAGAGTAATGTAGCTCTAAAATAGCAACAACTGCAGTGTAAACAACATATAGCAGAAATATCTCTGCAAACACTTAGTTCCACCTCATCACAGATCAATTTCTTAACAAGAAAAAGAGGAATGGCTTAGGATAGCACAAGGGGTCAAAAATTTTATCCATGAACCGGCTCAAAGCGTCAGCTAAAACCAAGCTTTTCTGTAAGTCAAGAATCACCAGTCATCAGCTAAAACCAATCAAATCATTGGGTAGATACTAAACAACAAGAAAATATCAAGAAAAGTTACAGACGGACTAAGGGAACTAAAAGTAAAGGTTCCTGATTAAGCAGGCAATCAACATCCGTCCTAATGTGGACTTTAAATATGTTTTGTTATACAGCAGTGTTTCATTACATGGTGCAATTGTCCAAGAAGGCTTCCACGAAAGAGAAGGAAGTTGTAATATGGCAACTAGAAGGACCAATAATACCACTCAGAGAAAACTCTCCAGTCAATGCCACAGAACAGTCTTAAACAAACTAAATTTCCTTGACTATTATCGCTAAGCTAATAATTGGATTCACGTAACATGTAAATCACTCACATTGCGCAAGCTCCCGATTGTCTCAGGCAAGTAAGTTAACATGTTTCCTGAGATAGATAACTGCTCAAGCCTCACTAGCTGTCCCACTGCACAAACAATTGCATTTATGTAGTCAAAAGATGCAAGAAAGTTTCGTGCAGGGTAATAAAGGAATTTACGGAAGTTAGCCATGCCTTCAGTTTGAAGAATAATGGGGTAAGAAAATGCAAGATTAGATACGACTTTCTCTTACGTAATTAGATGAGGAAAATTACATTCATCAGGCAAGGTGGACATTCGATTTGCATCAAGTATCATAACTTTCAATGAATGGAGTTTCCCCAAGCTTACTGGCAGCCGCTCAATTAAGTTATCAGCTAGAACCTGCAAAATATTGCTAGGTTAAACTAAGAAAGGACCATTACAAACAAAACATGATACTACCAAACATCTCCTGCAATACAGAATCCATTTTGTAGCTTCATTAACTGGTGAACTTACCCACCCACCCCCCCCCCAAAAAAAACACAAAAAAAAAGGACCATCAATCAAGAAAAAGGAAAAAATGCAAGGGACCTCAAGCTATGATCCTGAAAACAAATCTCCTATTAGTCCCGCCATTGATCATAATGTGAACAATTCCAAGATTCTGAGGTTAGAGAAATGAAAGCATTTCGAATTATAGAGGATTGTGATGCCACATGCACATAACATAGAACCACGAGTATCTTACCAGGCGTTGCATGTTGATTAGCTTGTTGATATCCACGGGAACGTCAACTGCAGGAACAAAAATAACAAAGGCAGATCAGATTTAATGGGGTGCTTTCACCTAATTAAGAATCGATGTTAGTTTGCTTTAGTGGCCAGATGTCATTACCTAACCTGTTATGAGTTAAATCGAGAGTTCGTACTGATCTACCCAGATCAAGAACTTCATCCGGGAACGACTGTACCAAGAAATACATAAATGGGGTGTTTGTGAGGGAATGAACGCATCTTTTTTCATAACAAAAAGCTAAAAAAACCACACATCGTAAAACACCCATAGTCATCCCAGCTCTCTTGTCTTTCACTGACATTCCCACCTAATTGTCAACTCTACACTCAGATTTCTTTCAACAGGATGTTCTGCAACCACAAGGTGGTATCTTAGTATTGCTCTACTGCTTCCCTGCAATGCACAACTCAAAAGGGGTATCTTAGTTTTTCTTCTTCTACTATTTCGTATGGAGAACCAGATACAATTAAGACGTTCCACTGCTCTTTCTCCGTAATGCATGACTCTACGCTGAACTCCTCGCATCTTCATGGACAACTGTCAACCTATTCACCCCCAATACCATCTTCTTTCTCAACGACGACGCCATTCACGACTTGTTGCCCGAGAGATGACTTCCTCAATAGTTGAGAAAGTTGCATATAGATTGCAATTTCTATACTGTCGTCAACCTACGAGATAATCAGCAGCCAACGATCGTGACAAATGTAGCAGCTATCCCATCCCGACAGCCGATCAGAGCTCGCCATCAACTCCCCGCAACAAGTCCAAGCAATCGATGAACGGAGAGAAACACATGCACGCGCATTAAAACGAAGCAGAAGACCTTCAATTTGGAGTCGCGTAAAGAGACAATTCCAGTCGATCGCCAGCGAGCGATCCGCCCAGCCTTCGAGTCAGCGTTTTTGCTCTCGCAACACCCCATCCGGCTCCTCCTTCGCAGCCGCCACCGGACTCCGATGCTGATTGTCGCAATCCTCTCGCTATGTGACTCTCTCTCTCTCTCTCTCTCTCTCTCTCTCTCGAGATCGATGCAGAGAAAGAGAATCTGGAGAGACGATCAATGATGATGAGAAGGCTGGGGTTCTGATGGTACGAGGAACATTGGCGACTTTAGATTGGAGCAAAAGCGCGTCGCGCTGTTGGCTGCCAGAAAACTGCCTTGAGAGAATGTAGCTTTGGAGGGGAAATTGCAAATAACCCCCTCAACTCTGGGTCAGTTGCAATTCGCCACCTGAATCTTCGATCTTCTTGCGAAAAAAGGGCCCAAATCTTGAAAGCCATCATAAATGCTCCTTGCAACTTGTTTTTGGTAATTCCCTTGACTAATGATTGTTCTCGCTTCAATGCCGATCATCTCTAACTCCACCGGCGTCGATAACCCAATGGCTCATCACACCTGTCATTGGACATCACAATGATTATCGATGTTATGGATCGATTGTTAATCACCCCACTTTCAGATAACAACCATTGAATCAACTTTACCAACAAAAAAAAAAAAAAACAACCATTGAATCAACGTTCGGCACGATGGTATCCTTAACTCCTAATGCCTTTTGTCGCTTATTTATTTCTCTTAAGGTTTATTACGAGAAATCTATTCATTTCTATACGTTAAGACATGTTGCCTTGTGTAGTGCTTTTTCTCATGAAACAGTTTTGATAACGAAACATCTCTTGAATCAAAATACGAAGAATTGAAACAAGTAAAGCCTAAAATGTGGAAAGGAGGGCGTTTCATAATCACAACCAAATGAAATGATGTTCTTGTCGTCTCAAAATTCAGATACTCATTAGTCTCCACTTTTGCGCAAAATATCTAGTGACTTTTACCTTAAGAAAGTAAGAAACATCGAGTTAAGTAGTTTTTTCTAACTAGTTACGTATATTTTTTTATTAGTAATTTTATTTTAGGGTAACATTTGATATACCAAAGTAAAATATTTGATACACTGAGTAATTTTTCAATTCACTCATACTATTCATATGTGTTTAGCAATTCTTCGAATTCAGAAAATTATTTTCGATGTGTGTAGTAACCGTTGTAATGGAAAGCAACAAGTTTTATGTGATTAGTAACTTCTGTCATACGCAGTAGCTTCTATAACACCAAAGTAACGAGTTTTATATGTTAGTTCTTTTATACAATTATCCATGCGTGATTAGGGTTATGATTTTAGATCAATATATTAGTTAATTTTCAATAAGGAAAAGTACATAAATTAGTGTGATTTGTACCTTTTCAGTCATTAATAACATTCATAAGTGAGCAATCAATTTTCATGTGTATTGGAATAACTCTTCTAGACATATGTCCATGGTGGTTTTTTGGGCATGTAAAATAATTCATACACGTGAGGCCACGGAGAATAGAATTTCTGAATATTTTGTTTTATTTTAACCGGGGCCCAATTGCCCAATAATTAACTTTTTGGTATTATTTACATTTAGATAAATTTTAAATAAAGACATGAAATGCCATCATTTTCTTTAAAATAAGTGACTTGAAGTGAATATTATTTCAAATATAAGAGAGACGTTGACCAAGGACATTATGATTATTTGCTTTTTTCATTTTTCATTTTTGTGATTTATTTAATTTTTCTTTATTGCAGCCGACGCTTGAGGCCAATAGCAGGGGGAGGTGAGTAGATGTGGCCACAGGCCGATTCCGAGTTGTGATTTTGGGAAACCGGCCCGAAACCGCCGAACCCCGGCCCAAACCGCTATATATCTGTTTGGGTGGTTTGGTTGACCAAGCGGCTATATAGCATTTTTTTATTTTTTTAATTATTAAATAATATCATTTTTTCTTTAATTTATTAAATAATCCTAATTATTATAAATAATCATCTTTACTTTTCACTTTTCCCTCACAATTTATCTCAAATTCTTTCATTTCTCTCATTTCTCAAATTCTCTCGATTCTCTCAAATTCGCTCAATTTTATCAGTTTTCTTCCTCTCAATTCTCTCAAAAAATAACTAATGGAAGAGAAAAGAGCTCGATGGTTTCAGAAGAATTTAATTATTCTCATGATTCTCGTGAGTATGCACATTGGGGAGAACGATGATAATATCAACGTTATTCCCAATGTCGAATACGTCCCAATGAAAGAAAGTCTGCATCCTACTACCAATATCGAAGAAGCAATCAACAACAAAGGAGATGAGTTGAGAGGATGAATCCATCATATGGTAACACTTCACAAAGCAACATATATAAGGAACATATCGACGACATATAGTGTCAAAACACCCAACGGAATTGGGGATCGACACGAGGTAACAACAAATTTCCAAGTTTGTTGATTCTAATGCTTCTTCTTTGTTGACACCTGATTTTTAATCATCTTTTCTCTTTTAAAAATTTTCAGTATTTTTCGGCATTTTTATTTTTTGAAAAATCCATAAAAATTCATAAAATTGAAAAATTAACTTCGGGGACCTTGGCCAAGCCTAGAGAACTAATTTTGACCAAAAAATGATTTTTCATATTTTCAGTATTTTTTAGTATTTTTATTTTCGAAAATTCATGAAAAATAAAGAAAAATTGAGAAAATTGCAAAATCAACTTTGGAAGCCTTAGCCAAGCCTAAGCAACCATTTTTGAACAAAAAATAAATTTTCATATTATATATATTTAATTTAATTTTTAAAAAAAAAAATAAAAAAAAATACAAAAATACTTGAAAATTTTGGAAAAATAACATTTGAGGCAAAAAAAATACACAAAGATAGTTAATATTTTTATTTTAAATCTATTTTCATATTGGCCTCCGTAAATTCAGAAAAATCCAATTCGAGTCACGTGTCCCTTCACGAGTATAATCTCCAATCGGGCCTAAAAAAATTTAATTTAAGTCAACTTATTTTTAATTTTCACTTTTTATGAGTTGTGACATTGTCTTCTAATATTTTAAATTTTCATCTTAGCTCAATTATACCAAGAATGACTCAATTTTGCAAAAGGGCTTTAATTAAATTCTGCATTATTTTCAGCGGCAAGAAATGAGCTTAAATTTGACATGTGGTAAATTTTGGTGTGTCAAAAATTGTGAAGAGATTTGGACTTAAAGAAATATATTTTTTCATGGACTAAATTGCAAATACTTAAAATATCAAGGACTAGGATGCAAATACCTAACACTTGAGGGATTATTTTGTAAATAACAAAAAGAAGAGTTTGTGGAGAAATTAGAATAGAGAATGGAAGATGGAGAAGAGGAGATGGAGAAGGGAAAATAGAGAAGAGGAGATAGAGAAGGGAAGTTGAAGAAGAGGAGATGGAGAAGAGAAGATGAAGAAAATAAGATAAGAGTAGGGAAGGGAAGATGAGATGAAGAAGAGTTAGTGGAAAATTTAGAATGGAAGATGGATGAGTAGATTATAAAAAGAGGAAGAAGTGAGCTTGGGAGGGGAATTTTTTTGAGAGAGAAAATCTTGGATGCTTGAGAGAATTTTGAGAGATTGAAAGAAATTAGAGAGAAAGAAAAAAAATAAAAAAAGAGAGAGAATCCTTTTTTCCAAAAGAGAGCCTTGAAGATGGTGAAAGTTTAAATCTAGGTGTTACCATCAACAATTCCTCTACCGATCAACGCGAGTCACAAGTTCATCTCCATCGTTCGAGCCGCAATCTTGATCTATAAGGTGACACGAGATTCGAATTCGGCAATCAAATCTGTTAAATCAGGTAACGATCCTAACTATTAAAATCTTCGAGAATTTCCTTGCCCAAATAAATTAATTTAAATTTCGATTATGTCATGTCATACTCATATGTTTCCATATCTACATGTCGCATTCATACTATAAATTCTTGCAATTTAATTCTTGCACCATAAATCCCAAAGGGAAGAGCCAAGCCAATGCTTAGCCTCCCATTGGAGGTTTTTACTTACAGTAGTTAAATATCTGCAACTTAAATACATGTACCTTAAATCCCAAAGGGAAGAGCCAAGCCAATGCTTAGCCTCCCATTGGAGGTTTTTACTTACAGTAGTTAAATACCTGCAACTTAAATACCTGTACCTTAAATCCCAAAGGGAAGAGCCAAACCAATGCTTAGCCTCCCATTGGAGGTTTTTACTTACAGTAGTTAAATACCTGCAACTTAAATACCTGTACCTTAAATCCCAAAGGGAAGAGCCAAGCCAATGCTTAGCCTCCCATTGGAGGTTTTTTCTTACAGTAGTTTAAATACCTGCAGCTTAAATACATGTACCTTAAATCCCAAAGGGAAGAGCCAAGCCAATGCTAGACCTCCCATTGGAGGTGTTTATTCACTGTCATGTACTTCTTATAATTTAATTTTTGAATCATCAGACCCAAAAGATGAGTAGGTCGTAATACTGCACAGAAGTCGTTAACACACTCCCTCTTTCGGCTTCAGGGAATCTTTAACACTTAAAAAATATAACAAATAAAAATATATACCATCCATGCATCCTATTTAAAAAGTGAAAACACAAAAGAGAATACCCTACTAGAGCCTTAGGAATAAACCAAGCCTGAGTTACCGAATTAGGATATCCATGAAATTAAGGTACCGAAAGGGCATTAGTTTTAATTAACTTGTGTAACCAAGTCCCCGAGCTCATAATCTCTGGTTCGCAGGAATAAATTAGTTCTCCCGCTAATTTATTTAGGTTCCTAATCAACCTACCAAGAATGATTAGTGGCGACTCCAAATTTCAAAATCATTTAAAATAAAAATCCAAAGTCACGATTCGGTAGGGCTTGGGAGGGTCCGCGTTAGGTTAGTCAAATCTAATTAACCTAATAATCCGTTAACCCTTTAAAATAAATTTTTTTAGAGGGTCGCGACATTCTTTATTTCGTTACGATAGAAATAATTATGAGCAAAAATTAGCTAAATTTGCTGTCGTTGAATATTTATCGTTTAATTTTGGTGAAAATTTTGGTTTTTATACTTTTATACAAAATACATGCATTCCACAAGCAAAACTTGTTTCGAGAAATACGCTTAAACGCCAAATTTTTAAACTTTTTAAAAAAAGGAAAAGAAGATTTGAGAAATTTTTTTGTAATTTTCAATGGACGTGTGCATATAAGTAACGACATTTGGAGTGATCATTGGCAAACTCATTATTATATGGGTATTACATGTCATTAGATAGACGATGATTGAAACATTCAAAAAAGAATTATTGCATTTCGAGTTTTTGATGAAACGCATACGACACATAATATTTATAGAATAATTAAGCAAGTTTTAAAAGAATATTTATTGATTAATAAAATTTTTTCAATTGATTTTGATAATGCCGTGGCAAATACCTCTTCCATTCACATGTTAGAAATAGTTTGTAAACCCGCTTTTGGCGGAAATTTTTTTCACATTAGATATGCTTACCACGTTTTAAATTTATGCGTACAAGATGATTTACGAACTCTTGAAATTTTCTCCGTCTAATAAAAACTGCAATTCAATATTTATGAAAACATTTCTAAGAGACCAAAATTTTTTTCAAGAGATGTTTCAAATCGTTAGAATTCTACATACGAGTTGTTTAATCAATCTTTTTCATATAAAGATTTATTATGTACGTTTTTTACGAATCATATTCAAAATAATTTATATCCACAAGAGTAGGATATTTGCAAACAAAAATTTAGATTTTTTAAAAGTTTTTAATAATGCAACTTATACTTTATCCGGTGTTTATTATCCTACTACGCATTTATTTTTAACATAATGTGTAAATATTGTTGATATTTTTGAAGAAAATGAAGACGACAGTCAATTAAGTCCGACTATTATAACAATGCAAATGAAATTGATGCAATATTACACCAAAATTCATATTATTTATTTGGTTGCTTGTGTTTAGATCCGCGTACCAAAATGAATGGCTTATTTGATGATTTGAATTCCTACTATGAGTGTTTATGTTTGACTGAAACTATAAATATTAGAGATAAAGAAAAAGAAATTAAAAATATAATAGTAGAATTGTATAATGATTTTTGCAATAGATATAATATAGTTTATGATAGTGGAACTTATTCTTAAGCTAATGACATGCAAGGTAGGCACCTAAGTAGAGAATTTAAAAATCTAATAAATAGGCAAAAAAGACAAAAAGAAATAATGAAAAATATTTCCGAACTAGAGATTTATTTAATCATATTTGAGTTTTCTCGATTCGAATGAATGGATTTCGAAATTCTACAATGGTAGAATAGTCATTTAACTCAATTTTCAGCACTAGCTCACATTGCAAAATAGATTTTAGCAACCCCTTACTCAACGGTTGCGGTTGAACAAGCATTTGGCGGTAGAGATAATATTTTGAATGACCGAAGTTTAAGATTAGCTCCGAATTGGATTGAGGTTCAAGCTTGTATCAATGATTGGATGGAGGCTGCATATCGACAACAAGAGATGGATCGTAACAATGAATTTGAATTCTTTAATGATGAAGATACCACTACCATAAGTACCACCGACACGGGTAGCGATAATTGACGATGATATAAGTATGAAGTTATCAAAGGTAAAAGAACTACATGAGTTTTGATTCTTCTATCGCCAAAAAGATATATAAGCGCTTAATGATAATTCATTAAATTCAAGCTTTTTCCTCTTATTTTTCTCCCAATTCCCAAATTTGATTATAATTTGTATTTAAAAATTTATTATTTTTATAATTTATATTTATTATTTCATAATTTATTATTTAAATTTTTTTAATTTCATAAAATTTTATTTGAAAATCAATTTGAACTAGACAGAATCGGCCTAAACCACTGGTTCATGATAGGTCACGAATTAGAACCGACCCGATTTCGAACTGTGGCCACCTATAGAGGTGACCTTTGCCATGCTTAGGCAAGGCCTGTGCCAGTGAGGGCGACCCACCCAGTGGTGACTAGTATGGCCGGCCATCGGCGGCAAGAAAGAAAAAAAAAAGAAAAAGGAAAAAGGATTTTCAAAAAATAAATGAAGAAAATACATTTGCTCATTTATGAATATATATATATATATATATTATATTATATCTGAACTCGTCTAAATATGTATGTCCTTGCCGGTTTTTCGCCCAATTGCAGAAGCAGAACCAAATTGGGAAGGAGCTGCCCAAGAACCTCTCGCTTTCCTCGCTGGTATTCTCGCCGGAGCCGCCGTCAATCCAACGAATAGCCGAGTCTACTCCCTCTCATCTCCGGGCAGGTCTCAGTTCGGACTCTCTCTCGGTCTTTCTCTCGCTTGCGGTCGGCGATAACGGATGCTCTGATTGCCGAGTTTCTCTGTTGAAGTTGCTTAGGAATTATGCGTTGCTTGCCTGCCGTTTCGAATGAATTTTTTACGAACCACGCCGTGAGCTCCCCTTTTTTATGCGTTCCTGCTTCTTCTTCTTCTTCGTCTTCTATTCCGTGACTTATGTTCTTGTTTTTATGGCAAGCTGCTTTGGTGGGCGTGATAGTAGGACTTTTTGCTTCTGGGTTAAAATCTGCATTGTTGCTTTGTGTGTGGAATACCTTTTCCCTGAGATTCGTTTCGTATTCGCTCCTGCTTATGATCCCCTGGTGCAATTTAACTTTGGTCGCTCTAGGATTTGAGATGATGTATGATTCAATTTGGCCGTTGTCATATATTTTGTGGGTAGCAGTGCTTTACAATTCTCTTATGTACTGATTTTCAGTTGCGTCTATATCATTGCAGACTTGTACATATCTCGTCACCATCACTGCATTTGGCCATGGGAAGTGAGAGCAATCTCAAGACCTGGGTCTCAGACAAGTTGATGTCACTATTGGGGTATTCCCAATCCACTATTGTCCAGTATTTTATTGAACTAGGTTTGTTATCTCTCCATCCGTTTACGTTCACTATTCCTGTTTTCAAGAAGACAGGCATCATGCATAATTTATGTGTGCAATAAAAATGGTGAATTTGTGTTGCAGCTAAGCAGGCATCTTCATCCGCTCAAGTGGTGGACAAGCTGGTGGAGTTTGGACTATCATCCTCAAGTGAAACCTGTGCTTTTGCGGAAGAAGTTTTTGCCAGAGTACCCCATAAAGCAGCTGGTTTGAATGTGAGTTGTTGTAGAAGCAGTTTTTAGTTGCTCTGCATTTCAGCAATTACTTTCATTGTTATCTTTTGGTCTTAACCTGCCTAATTTACTTTCATTTTGCCATTACCAGCTTTATCAAAAGCAAGAAAGGGAAGCTGCTTTGTTGGCAAGGAAGCAGAAGACCTATGCAATTCTGGATGCTGACGACGACGACCGTGATGATAGTAAACATAACGTCCGTGAAGGAGGCATTGACAATGGGTCTTCTAGCATCACAACTCCAGAGACTGACAAAGGAGCTTCTCGTAAGAAACGGTTCAGGAAAAAGAGTGAAAGTCATGAAGACGAGGATGAGGAGGTTGGTGGCCAAGTTGATCTCTGTTATCTCTTTATATTTAACAGTAATATCTGCTTAAATCAATTATATTGACTAAACGCAATGCTACAGTCTTTTGCTCGTGTTGATGAAGAAAGAATGGTCAAGAGACGGACTTCTCATGACGAAGATGGTGGCTCGGAGGTATCTTTATTTTTCCAGTCTGTTTCCAATCCTTTGTCTACCTCAGAAGTCCTTATTTGAAGGATGAGGAAACTTTGTTGTGTTAATTGGTCTCGTAGACCCACTGTGTGATCTTCGGCTCGTCTTTTCATGTACTAGTATTTGAGTAATGATGCAGTGTTTGGTTAGAACCTTTCACCTTAATGTTTTGAGGTTGCGATATCTAAATAGTTTCATAGCGATATCTGGTAACCTGCGTTCTTTTTGTTTATGTTAGAGAACGGATATCTCCATATGATTCTTGTTTTTGGTTCATCTAGCTTGAAACATTCCTTGTTTATTTCCTCTCATCTAATTTTCAAGAAATGAAGATATGGTTTCTCCCTTTATCATTATGCAGTCAGAGGAAGAAAGATCACGCGATCAAAGAGAAAGGGAAGAACTGGAACAACATCTGAAAGCGCGTGATGCAGCGGGAACTCGGAAGGTACATATATACCACTGAAACAGAAAAACAGAGTTATGTTTTTTCTTTTTTTGGTTACCTATTTCATGTCAGGGTGATGACACAATGAATTTGATCAAACTGGGGTTCACTTTGTTCAAAAACCCATGCAAATACACGGAAACATGCTCAAGTGTGTGCAAAAAGAGAAAGAGAGCATTGATTGTATTTTGTTTTGTTGGTGTGCGTGTTGTTTTTTTTGTTTTTTTGGGGGGGGGGGGAGGGGGTGGGAGAGGGAGAGGGCAGGGAGAACAATGGAAAAGGAGATGTTGCTAGGGCACATTTGTGCATTAAGTAGCTTTATATGTTGAATCCTACAATGCACCAAGGAAAAATTTGGGTGCTGTGTGTGTTGCAAATGGATTTTCTCACAGTCATTGATTTAACTGGCACAAGCAACTAACTTTGTTCACTATTGCTGTGATTATACCTGAGAGTATCTTTCTTGATGTGGTAAATTGAATATATGGATGGTTTTGAAGTGTGAAAATCTGGGTTTGTAATTTTCCCAGATTTGGCCATCGTAATCCTTATATTTTCTACTTATTACTTTTACTTTATAGCGGTTTTTTGGTATAATTTTCACCAATTGCTTGTATTTTATGCTTCAGTGTTTTTCTTCTTTTACATTCTGACGTCTTGTAACTCTTTGATTTGTTTAACAGCTAACAGAGCCAAAATTGACACAAAGGGAAGAAGGTAATGCATCTCAAAACTGTGCCATAGTAGTTCATGCATATGTGCCAGACAAACACATTCCTAATATTTTAAGTAATTTAAAATGCTAAGCTTGGAAACGATCTCCAATCTCCCCTTTCTCTGCTCGTCTGATTTTGTAGAGGAGGCACTTCGAAGATCAAATGCTCAAGAGGACGGTGATATGGAAGCTTTAAGGTACATTAGCATTACTCGTTTGACTCTAAATTTTGTTCTTGCGGATCATGTTATTTTAAGAAATTTCGACCTTGCTATGATTTAACATTTGTGATTTGTTTTGAGTGTGAGATTAAATTTGAAAAAACTCGAGAAGAAGGCATTTAATTTGTGGAATTTTCACCCAATGATCTTGTTGTTCTACTCCTGTTTTTTTTTTTTGGCACATTTCTAGACCAAAACTCTTGGGCTAGTCACTTTCTGTGTAGGAATCGCTCTACTTCATGTTTTTATTTTCCTTTAAGGTTATATCTACAAAGCACTTAGAACTCGAGTTTTTCTTTGGTTGAATGTTTCATCATTGTGGAAGATTGTGTGATTTTCTTTTTAGATATAGGTATTCCATAATTTGATGGGTCTTGAAGGGATGGCCCTTCTAACGGAACATGCACAAGCTGATATGCCATGCTGTAGAGCTACTTTTCTCAAATAATTCAGATTGGTTCATTGATTTTCACTCCTTGATTGGTTGAAATTCTCACGTTCATTTACTATTGCAATTGTTCCTTGTATCATCTATGCTGATTATATTTTGTTCCTCATCCCCAGAAAAGTTTCAAGACGAGAGTATTTAAAAAAGAGAGAGCAGAAGAAATTGGAAGAAATCAGGTATGATTGTGCCATGGATTTACTCTACTGATCTCTAGGTGCTAGAACTAGACTCCAATTTCTGGCAGTTCTCTTGTGTTAGTGTTCAAGCTCTTTATGGTATGCCTCACTACTTTTTATCATCATACTAATTTCTTACAGGGATGACATAGAGGATGAACAATACTTATTTGATGGTGTAAAACTTACAGAAGCAGAAGAACACAACTTCAGGTAACTATTTCTCTTTTACACATTCTTCGATTCATAAACACATATATCACTTTGCTTTCAACGTTTATGAAGAAACTTATCCTTTGAGCCTTGACATCGCCTTATGAAGGGCTGGTCATGTATTTTTTCCTGAGTACTATGAAAAAATTAGCCAATCCAACATATGGAAGCATTTATTTGCTGTGTCGATTCTTCTTAATTTCTGTCAGTTTCAGTATTAAAGCCTAGATTACCTAATAATGCTTTAGTCGTTGCTTCTCGATGTTGAGATTGAGCTAGAGAACAGCTTATTTTCAATTTCACAGTCTTTAGAAGCTCACTGGTCTTTGTAGTTGTAGATTCATTGATAGAATTAACTACTTCCTCAGGTAAATCATTGTGAAAATTTTCTTTGCACTTTGTTCCATCCTCCAAGCAATCACAAGTTGCTAAGATGCTGTGACCTGTCAAGTTTGGGTTGCCTTTAAAATAGACATCCGCTTAGTCGGAACCTGATGATTGTGGTTTCTTTCCTCGTGGGTGCTTGTGCTAGCGTTTTCTTTATATTAGAGAACATGTAATGTTTATTTGTGATAGTTTACTCTGTTGACTGTGAAGTTTTGTCTTTTGACTTCAACTATGAATTTTTTCAGTTAACACTGGTACAAAATGTATGTTCTTGCTGAAACGCTCTTTATGCAGCTTTTGCTTCACTGTTCAGAAGGTAAATTTATTGCCAATGATTGAGGGTTTCTAATGTCATTTTTTGTGCTTGGCAGATACAAGACCAAAATCTATGAGCTAGCAAAAAAGTATCAAGAAGATGCTGATAATACAGATGAAGTAAGTTCCCCATTTGCGCTTTATAAAAGTAATTGGCACTACCTTTTATGCCCTCATGATTGATCCTTTTTCAAATTGATTTGGAGTAATCTGCTGAAGAGCTCCCTTGATTATGTTTGCAATGATTAACTGGTACATTGTGACCTACTATTGGATATATTCCAGTGGGTTTTGCTTGAGTGTACTTAAATTTGCACGTCTTTTTAGTGAATTATATGCCATTGTATGCAGACTTAGTGGAATGTAGAGCTGAACTCAATCTTGTATTTTTGGCACTGTGTAAATATCTGATTGTGGATGTATACCCTTGCTTCTTCTTGGGACACAGTACAGGATGCCCGATGCTTATGATCAGGATGGGGGTGTAAATCAGGAAAAGAGATTTGCTGTGGCTATGGACCGCTACAGGTTAGTGCAAATCGTGTTTTAGGCATCTCATGTCAAATGAGCTTTTGGATGCATAAGAAGCTTTACATGTTTCAGACACTGTGGTCAGCAATCTAAAGTTTAGTCAGTTTCATTAAACTGATTATCTTCCGATTTTCAGAGACCCTGGTGCTGCCGATAAAATGAACCCATTTGCTGAGCAAGAGGCTTGGGAGGACTACCAGATTGGTAATTACTTGCTATTGTGCTCCAGCTATTTGTCCTAGCCTGTGCATGTGAAACACTGGATTTTGGTCATGCTCCCTTGGAGTGTAACTTGCAGTTACTATATTGCAGGAAAAGGAACTCTCAACTTTGGTTCCAAGAATAAAAAGCAATCCTCTAATGACTTCGAGTAAGTTGATTTGGTTTCATCCTTCTATCTGAATGTTGTGCTTATTTGTTGCTGTTGTTTTTGACATCCATCTGTGCTGCATCAGTTTTCTTTATACACTCTGATGGAAGGATATTATCTGCATATGGCCCCTTATTATTGTTTTTTTTCCCTTGCTATTTAGGTATGTTTTTGAGGACCAGATAGAGTTTATAAAGTCAAATGTGATGGCTGGGGAGAATGTATGTCTTTTAATTTCTTGAATTACTCTGGTTCGTTTTGGGTTAAAAGATTTGTCCTGAATTCACTTTCTTATATGTAGGTTGATAAGCCACCTACTGAGTCAATCGAGGAGTCCAAGGGACAGACTGCACTGGAGAAGCTCAAGGTGTGCAATTATAGTTTGTTTACTATTTCCTGCTATTCAAGTATAGGTTCCATAATTGCACATTGCTCTCAGGCTCTGCTAAGGTGTATAAAATTTGGCCACATATCGAGTTCCTTACTGCCATAATTCCATGAATGTTTGATTGCTTTCATAAAAGGTTTACCTGTGAAATTGCGAAGTTCCATATGGCTGAGGGACTCTTGTTTAATGCATAAGTTATGTTGACACCGATTAGTTAGCGATTTGTCAAGGTCTTGTGAACAGGGAATATGATAAGAGTTTTTGATGTCAATATGGGTGTAAATGAGCTGTGGGGCTGGGCTTCAAGGAACTTTGGGCCTGGCCCCAAAAAGACATGGGCTGGCTTTTTTGGGCCCAGTATGTTGGCCTCGGGCGTCCAGGACAGTATACGCCAAACCCCAATTTTTGAAGTAATTTTTTTCAATATTTTGTTTATATTTATTAATTATCATTTTTCAAGATTCATGCATGCAATGATCAAATATTAATGGGAAATTCTTTCAAAATACACTGTTTCAGCATGTTGCCAGCCTTTTAGCTGGGTTTGACCTATAACACATTATGTTTTGGCTCATGCGGTTATTATATATTAAATTCTACTTGTTTATGGATTTATCCGGGTAATTAAAGAATCTAGAAAGATCTATTTCCCCATTTCTTTGTTTTGAAAGTTCTATAAATGTGTTTTATTTTTAGATTATTGCGGAACGTGTGGGCTAATCTGGTCTTTTGTGGGCCCCAAAAATTGGGCCAGTCCATGTTTTTCAACCTTCCAGTCTCTTTCCATGCCCGTTGAAATGGAAGATTTTTGGAGATGGTTGTCGAGTCTTCTTTCTGGTCATCCTATGGCAACTCTTTTGGACCAAACTTGGTTGAATGTTGTGCCCAGACAAGCTATTGTTGATAGCTCTAATCATTAAGTGTGTTTTGGTGGTCGTGGAGGGAAAAAAAAATTAGTGCTTTTCAGTTTTGTGGGTCCCCCTTCTATTTTGTCACATATATATGGTTGAAGACTCAGTTTGTTTGAATTGACTGAGACTTGCATCTTTATACTGCATCATTGTCACACATGGTAAATGCTTTTCCTGGCAAATTTTTTCTGTGGCAATCATTGCTTAGTTACTTTGTGTCTAGGTCAATGGTGCAATGACTGCCACTTCTTTCATTTGGAAAGAAATATATAAGCTATCATTTCCACACCGCCAAACTACAAAGATGAACAATTAAGTTTTAAATGTGTCATGAAAGAGATGTGTTCTTCTGCCTTCCTGTTAACTACTTATCTGCTGTACGATTAACATTTTAATTATCTTGTTGTCCATTTAGGAGGAGAGAAAGAATCTGCCTATATATCCATACAGAGAGCAGTTACTTGATGCTATTCATAATCATCAGGTCCTTAAATTTTTCATCTCATTTCTTTTCCGGGAAGCAGTGTTTTTTTCTTTTTTGGTCCAAAGGTGGCAGTGTTGTTCATTTGTGGCTTTTTTTTTTTTGACAGTTTTGGCTTATGATTGGCTTCTGCTCCAGGTTCTTGTGATTGTTGGAGAAACTGGTTCTGGGAAGACCACCCAGATACCTCAATATCTTCATGAAGCTGGCTATACTAAGCGTGGGAAGGTATGATTGTGTCTTTTGGTTATACTAGCTATTGGTATATTTCTATGGGCATTTTCAACATTCTTTTCTGCAATTATGGTTACATCTTTTGAGCATTTTGTTTTTTGCATTGATAAAAATTGCGGTGCTTGGAATTTTAGTGAAGGAGTTTGCGATTTGGCATTGTCTTTGAATCAATTGGTAGTATTTATCGTAAATATTGATCTTTACTGATACACATGATATATGTGATCTATGTGAACATGCAAATGGTGGATCTTTTCCAATGTTTGTAAATACATAAGATTGTTTGTTTCAACATCTTCCTTCTGTCCTTTAACTTTAGACTGATTATGAGGTGAATGTAGTGAGGCCTTGCTTTGCATTCTTTTTTTGTGTCCTTCAGGTTGCATGTACCCAACCGCGTCGAGTTGCCGCCATGAGCGTTTCTGCTCGTGTTTCTCAGGAAATGGGTGTAAAGCTTGGGCATGAGGTATGTACCTCCATTTGACGCCTCTTTTAGTTAACTTTGAGTTAGAAGGAGATGAGGCAAAGGGCATTTCTTCCCCTACATGCCCTTGGTCTGCTGTTCCGAGTAGTTTTGGTATGCTTCACTTTGATATGTCAGTAGTTACCCTGTCTTTGGTATGTTATGCGGATATTCAGAGGACTTTTTCCTATGTCTTACGTAAGCAATATCATTATTAATGGTTAAAATAGAATAAGTTTCTTTTTGTAATCATGTTACATTAACTGCATTTGGTAAATGACTTTTGGGACAATAATATCACTTGGGCAGGACTGGTTTCTAGTACCTTGTATTTCTCTTTTCTGATTTTTTTGAGTCTTGATACTTCCTTGAACTTTTCTTTCTGATGCTTATCTGCAACTGGAATTGCACCTGCTCAATGTTTTTCAATCACTTAGGGTGCGTATGGTAACGCTCCAGAAAAAGTGTTTCTATTCCCAAAGTGTTCTTGGAACACTTCTGTTCTAGAACACTTTGAGAACAGAAACGCGTATGGTAAGAAAGTGTTCCAAAAGTATTCTCGGAACACTTTTGAGAAACAAAAACACTTTTGGAGCAGAAATGAGAAACAAAAAAAACTTGCTTTTGTGTTTCCGGAACACTTTTTAGGAACACATTTGGAACATTTTTTGAAAACAATTGGGAACACTTTCTTGAAAGTAATTAAAAATAAAAATAATTAAAGAATAAAATAATTAAAATAAAAATAATTTTTTTCAAAAAATAAAAAATAAGAAAGATTAAAAATCGAAATAATTAAAATAAATAATAAAAAAATTAATTAAAAATAAAATTATTAAAAATAATTTTTTTGAAATAATAAAAATAATAAAAATTAATTAATTAAAAATAAAAATATAAAAATAATTTTTTCGAAATAATAAATAATAAAATTAATTTTTTCGAAAAAAATAAATAATAAAATATAATTTTTTCAAAAAAATAAAAAAAATAATTTTTCCAAAAAAATAAATAATTAAAAATAAAAAAATTCTAAATAATAAAAATTAATTGAGAAATTGAATCATTTACAAATGGTATTTTTTTTTTATTAAACAGCATTTACGTCAAAGTTGTGTCCAAATATACTTTTCACTTACAGTTTATCAAATAGTATTTGCATTCAATTATGTAATTATATGTTTATCTACTTGGAATCATTTATGTATGACTCATAATTGTAATTTTTCCTATCTATGGAAGACATATTTTATGTTCTTATTGCTCAATTCTAATATGTCTTCTGTTTTATTTTTTTTATTTTTGATCTCATCCATATTGAAAAAATTAAGAATATAATTAAATAGAAAAATTATGAATATAATTTTTTTTTCAGTTAATAAATACGTTTTTGTTCTTTTTTTTTTGTTCCAAGTACAAAAACTTTATGCAGTTACCAAACGCGTTTCTGTTCCTTTTTTGTTCTGAGAACAGAAATTTTATGTAGTTACCAAACGCGTTTCTATTCCCAAAAATCGTTGCCGAGAATAGAAACATAAGAAAATGTTTCTGTTCCAAAAGTTGTTTCGGGAGCAGAAACGTTACCATACGCACCCTTTGGAAACAAATCTACTTGCTTTGGAAATCTCAGTCTTTGAAGTTCCTTTCCGAGTGAAAGGCGTGTCATAAATCTATCTATTAATTTTCAATGCAATGAACAGGTTGGCTATTCTATTCGTTTTGAAGACTGCACCTCAGAGAAGACACTATTGAAGTACATGACAGATGGAATGTTGTTGCGTGAGTTCCTGGGTGAACCGGATCTTGCTAGCTATAGGTATGTTTGAATAGTTTTCTTCTATTATGATTTCTTGATTTGATGCAATTCTTATATGTTGTCATCTTTCAGTGTGGTGATGGTTGATGAAGCCCATGAAAGAACGATTTCCACAGATATTCTTTTTGGATTAGTAAAGGTAAGCCATGTTCCACAGAATTAATTTTCAAATTGGCAGATTAGGCTATATCATTGAACCATGATCACAGGTGCATTGTACGACTAAAATATAGAATTTTCCCGCTTGAGCAGAATTCAGTTCAGCTTTATTTATTGGACTAACTTCTTTTGAGAAATTAATGTAGGTTCTTGTTGTCGGTTTCTGACTTCTATGGTTGTCGCCTTACAGGATATTGCTCGCTTTAGGCCTGATATCAAGTTGCTTATCTCAAGCGCCACACTAGATGCGGAGAAGTTCAGTGATTTTTTTGACTCCGCGCCAATATTTAGATTTCCAGGAAGGCGGTATCCGGTTGAAATTCTTCACACCAGTGCACCTGAAGCAGATTACTTGGATGCAGCTGTTGTTACCGCTCTTCAAATACATGTACAGCAACCACGTGGCGATATTTTGATTTTTCTAACCGGTCAGGAGGAAATTGAAGCAGCGGAAGAGCTTTTGAAGCATAGAATAAGGGGTTTCGGCACGAAAATTGCTGAACTCATTATTTGCCCGATATATGCTAATTTGCCTACTGATCTTCAGGCAAAAATATTTGAACCCACACCAGAAGGTGCTCGTAAGGTGGTCCTTGCAACAAATATTGCCGAGACATCATTAACAATTGACGGAATAAGCTATGTGATCGATCCAGGGTTTTGCAAGATGAAATCATACAACCCAAGGACGGGAATGGAATCACTGCTAGTGACTCCAATCTCCAAAGCTTCAGCAATGCAAAGGGCTGGCCGTGCCGGAAGAACTGGTCCAGGAATGTGTTTCCGGTTGTACACGTTACACAATTATCAAACCGATCTAGAAGATAACACTATACCAGAGATACAACGGACCAACCTTGCTAGTGTTGTCTTGACGCTAAAAAGCCTTGGCATTAGCGATCTACTAAATTTTGATTTTATGGATCGACCACCGGCTGAATCATTACTCAAAGCCTTAGAACTGCTTTTTGCACTCGGTGCATTGAATAAGCTAGGCGAGATGACAAAGGCGGGTAGACAAATGGCTGAATTTCCAGTTGACCCCATGCTAGCTAAAATGATAGTTGCATCGGATAAGTACAAGTGCTCAGATGAGATAATCTCCATTGCTGCTATGCTTTCTGTTGGAAATTCAATATTTTATCGTCCTAAAGACAAACAAGTCCATGCCGATAATGCACGGATGAATTTCCACACTGGAAATGTGGGAGACCACATAGCTCTGCTTAAGGTAGGTTGTTTGGTTGGTTGTTGTTATAAAGCATTTCTTGAGGTTGGTTGATAATCTTTGTGTTCTGGGATCGATGGACAGCTTTTTTGTTACCTGATAGTAGTTTCCACAATGCGTAATGGTAAAAGTTATGTCATGCCCATAGTAGGCTATTCTACTCAATTTTGGATTCTGGATATATCCATCAGTGAATATTGTTCTCTTGGGACTGTGGAGTTACATCATTTGCATCCAAGAAATCGTCTGTTTATTGCAGCATTTTTTAGTAGACTTCCTAAAAACTCGGGTAATTAGACTAGAAAAGGTGATAGCTATTATATATTTTGTTTATGTTTCTGTGCATTTCTCTGTTGGTGACGTTGCATGATTCCAACGAGCAATGCTTGTTGCTAATGAGAAGTCACCACCCTCATTTCATTTCAGGTATACAATTCTTGGAAAGAGACTAATTACTCCACGCAGTGGTGCTATGAGAATTATATACAGGTAAATTGACTTTATTGCTTGGGTTAGTTAACTTTTCTGGATAAGCATGTCAACCGTTGTGCGCCATCTGATTGCATAACTTGAACTCTCCTGGATGTCTGTCTAAATAGGACTTGTATATGTGAAAGTTATGCTGTTGCAAAGATATTACTTGCTTATAAACACACACTAGATACTGAAGTGATGGTTCTTTTGGGCAATAATGGAAGATAGGGTTTGGTTATTTCAAGTTGATAAGATCAGTCATATATCTGCCAAATTAATTGAAACGCTAGCAGCATAAGTAAAGAATAGCTGGCATTCTGTAATGCGGAAGAAATAAATCCAGTGATCTTGTCGGGGCAGGCTCACTTGACAGAATTACATATCTATTTTAATTAAGTCAAGTTTTGCATTCGTATCATGTTCATACTCTCTCTCTCCTGGACTAATGTCCCTTGTGCTGTCAAAGTGACTTAGAATTTTGTGGAACACCGCTAATTAATCCAAAGGTGAAGCTGTAGATGAATATCCGATGTAGTATTTAAATGCTCCCCCCATTTATGTGTAGGCTTAATGTTTGGCATGACATCAGAGTGCGAAAATCAACTTTGTTTTTGTTTTTTTTTTGTGGGGTGGGGGTGGAATTGAAACGTGTAAGCTAGTGAATGAATGAGTGATTTATTTAAACACTTGAATTGTGACATAGAACTCCTATTAAATTGAATGCACGGGAAAGCTTAGATAAACTATTTTCAGGGGCTTACTTTCTTTCTGTTTTTTATGCTTTCTCACATTGTTTATATTTTCTGCTTGATATGGTATTTCAAGTCTGCTTATAAGTTCATCTGTTGATAATTTATTTGTTACGTTCCTATCCTTTTTGTTTTTTTTTTCGAGATTGAGAAGTTTTATCACTTTGTTCCCCCTGCAAATTTGGTTGTAATGAAATTACACTATTTTCTAATTTAGAATGCAATGTATTTTCTGTTTAGGCCATTTCTGTAATGTGCACTTAACGCTTTTGTTCTTCTTTCCAACCAATGCTTTTAGGTCAGGAGTATGAAGCGTGCTAGAGATGTGAGAGACCAGTTGGAGGGGCTTTTAGAGAGGGTTGAAATTGAACTTGCTTCAAATTTGAATGATTTAGAGGCAATTAAAAAGGCTATAACATCTGGTGAGACAACTTTTCTCATGCTTTTAACGATGACAAGGTGGCAACACCTTTTTTTCTCTTGTGGTGTTTGTTTGTGCTTCTAATCTTGGTGTTCTTTGTTCAGGGTATTTCCCCCACTCCGCTAGACTACAGAAAAATGGATCTTACAGGACGGTGAAACATCCGCAGACAGTTCATATACATCCGAGTTCAGGGTTGGCAGAGGTATGCTTATTAGAGGGTATATTTATCTGCATTATTTAAATCGACATGACATGTGATATTTTGCTTGTGACTTCAAATGAGGTCCGTTTTCTCTACCTGAAGGATGATAATGCTAATAGTGGCATAACATTTCATGCCAAAATAAAAATTTGAGGTGCTTCAATATGCAAATTGGCCTTGGTCATGTTTATGCTGCTCTTTCTTACAGGCATTTCCGAGATGGGTGGTGTATCATGAATTGGTTCTAACAACCAAAGAATACATGAGACAAGTAAGTCCTATGGACTCCATCTTGGCCTTTTCATGGCAGTTGCAACACAATGACTTTGCTTGCCTATTATTATTTTTTAATTAATTGCTGAAACTAAGGGTTCCTTTGCAGGTCACTGAATTGAAGCCAGACTGGTTGGTGGAAATAGCTCCCCACTATTACCAGCTCAAAGATGTCGATGATTGTAATTCTCCCTCTATCACTCATTGATTATTTACAAAGCTAGTCTCTGACCTGGAGTGAACATATACCAACGAGCTCTTTTTCTGTGGCAGCTGGATCAAAGAAAATGCCTCGTGGATTGGGACGCGCATGATTGGGATTGTCAGCTGGTCACCAAGGGTCGGGGAAATGGCAAACTCTGAAGACGTTTCAGAAGATGATGAGTGGATGACAAAAAGCAGCAATGCGAAGAATACTTCGTGGTGACAAAGAGTTGTGAAAGAGGGTCTGCAAAACCCAAGCTCCTCTGTTTGAAGATCAGTGGGAAATTCAATACTCACCGATACTGCTGACGGCCTTGGGTATACAAAGATAAATTCATGTTGACTCAGAATGACCATTGTACAGATCCCTGTTTGGGGTTAGATTAGGCTAGTACAATTTTGTGAGTTGCAAATTTTCTGAGAGTTTGGTATGGCATAGCAACAGCATTGCTGGGAAATGTTTCTGTGACGAATCAATTTTCTTAGCAAGACATTCTGCTAACAAATAACCCAAATCCTTTTCACATGATAGCACAAGTTCATGTCCCGCCAGTGTCCAAAGACCATTTGAAAAGCTTTTCATGAGCATTGTGAGACTCCTGGACCACGAACCATGCAATAAAAGCCGGGATGCATGCTTGTGATGTTTCGAGATGTAGACGTAGATGAAGTTAGAATTTCCCTGCCAAATTCTGGTTTGTGTGATTTCCTGTGGATGAAATATTTTCACACCCCAAAAAAAAAAAAAAAAAAATATATATATATATATATATATATATATATATATATATATATATATTTTCACACCCCCTCCTCAGCATCAAGTGGGGCTATGACTTATCTTATTATGGTGAACTAAACACTTGAATAGCGTAGGACAATGATAAATGTCCAGGAGTACTTTGCGAGGCCTGATCTGATATTATTCTATCAAGTTGCATAAAAAGGAAACTGTTTTCGGAAAAATATGTTTCGACTCTCTGGTGTTTTAATGACAGGAAATTAATCAATTTTCAGAGAACGTGTTCTATGATTTTCCTAAATCACTAAATAAATAAAAACTAACTATTTCTGTATGAAAAATATTCAATTATCATAAAGTTTTTGGTGAAACAAACGCATCTAGAACTTTGAGAAAAAAAAAGGAGCAATATATTTTTCTATTGCGCCTCCTCCAAAGAGATGGTCACATGGCTCAAGTCGAGAATTGGAGAAATCTAATGAGCGAACTAGAAGAGACGACCGACTCTTTCAAGTTTCTCCCATTTATTCAAATTGAAAGCGGCAAAGGCATTACATGTATGGTGATTCCACTATAATCAAAATGATTTTCTTCAGCCTATACGATCGAGCATAAGGAACATGAAATTCTCCAAGAACACATTAAAGAATCGAATGGCAGCCTTAAATGCCCCAAGACTTATGCAACAGCAGGCATATCCTTGAGCCATTGATCCAGCGGCTTACCAATCGAGTACACGATAAACCCGATTTCCCTCAACTTCGCAACATTCACGATGTTTCGGCCATCAAAGACAAAAGCTGGTTTCCGCATATTGTTAAAGATCTTCTGGTAATCGAGTTTCCTGAACTCATCCCATTCAGTAAGAATGCACAGCCCATGTGCATTCTTTGCTGCCTCATAAGCATCTACGGCAACATCCCAGATCTGCTCGCTGGCGGCAGGGCTCGTCAGCTGGAGGTGAACCGGGTGGTCCCACCCGAACTTGCTCATCGAGAGATCCCGCTCAATCTGATCCTTGGTAACCTGGGGATCATAAATGCTCAGCTGTGCCTTATCACCCAAAAGCCCCTTGCACACATCAATGGCTGGAGTTTCCCTCGTGTCGCCAGTATCCTTCTTGAAGGCGAACCCGAGAATTGCAATTTTCTTCCCGGAAACCGTATTGAACATGGATGCGACGACCCTGTTTACAAATCTGCTCTTTTGGTAGTCATTCACCTTAATGACTTGTTTCCAATAGTTTGCAACTTCAATCAGGCCATTGCATTCACAGATGTAGACCAAATTCAAAATGTCCTTCTGGAAGCAAGACCCCCCGAAACCGACACTAGAATTAAGAAATTGAGGGCCGATCCTAGTGTCCTTTCCGACAGCATGGGAAACTTGGGAAACATCGGCTCCTGTGGCCTCACAAAGAGCCGACATGGCATTGACAGATGAGATCCTCTGAGCCAAGAAGGCATTGGCAGCCAGCTTTGAGAGCTCGGCCGACCAAAGATTGGTCGTTATGATCCTGTCTTCAGGAACCCACTGAGCATAAACATCTTTCAGTGCTTTTATCGCCTTGCTGCCTCCAGGGGTTTCCCTCCCTCCGATGAGGACTCGGTCCGGGCTCAGGAGATCCTGAATGGCTGTCCCTTCAGCGAGAAATTCCGGGTTCGACAGAATCTGAAAGCTAATTCCCTTGCTATTGTGGGTCAGAATTTTCTCAATGGCCTCAGCCGTTTTGACTGGGACAGTCGACTTTTCTACAACAATCTTATCAGATTTGGACACATCAGCAATCATCCTCGCCGCGCTCTCCCAGTATGTCAAATCGGCAGCTTTGCCAGCTCCAAGGCCCCGAGTTTTGGTTGGGGTGTTGACGGAAACGAAGATAATATCAGCCTCAGAGACATGTTTTTCCACTGCCGAGCTGAAGAAGAGATTCCTTCCTCGGCACTGCTTCACCACTTCTTCAAGGCCGGGCTCATATATGGGGAGCTGGTTGCTGTTCCAGGCATGGATTCGAGCCTCCGAGATGTCAACAACAGCTACTTCGACCGAGGGGCACTTGAGAGCAATAATTGCCATGGTAGGACCCCCAACATAACCAGCTCCAATGCAACAAATCTTCACCATTTTGTCAAGAAATCTGAAGCCTGAAAAGAGAAGAACGAACTGTTATCACACCATCTTCAATTCTTCGTGGTAAAACGAGTACAGACCAAACACAATCAGAAGGCAAATAAATGACAGAGAACACAGAGCAGAGGCCCAAGAAGTATGTGGCATAAATCAAATGCCTGAACGTCCACAATCACTGAGTTCTGGTTTCCTGCATTAAGCAATTTACAAAAGGAGAATGGCACCTTCATCGCGCATAAAGAGCTGGATCAATCATTCAACGAGTCTGATCTAACATGAACTTTTGTGGTAGGGAGCTTTATTGGTAAATGGAGCTAAAAAAAGTACATGCATGACATTTTAGAAGGGGACCATTCCATCCACAGTAATAAGCACAAAGATGCTCATGAAAGATCAGAAACCTCCGTTTCAGGAGAAACAAAGAGACAGAAAAAACCAAATTTCCACAAATTTATCTGTTTCAGAGAGACGTGGGTTGTTCTTGGGAAGGAACAGGCATCATCTTAACATCTCACAGAAAGCAGGGAGAAAATAAGCTTAACACGCGCTATAATGAAGAATTGCATATGCAGACGACAGAATACCAGATCTTCAAGATAACTGGCCAAGGTTCTGTAAAAATTGAGACTTAGGAACTAGCAGGAGTACCTTCTCAATCACCAACTGGGACTTGGAGAAATCAGAACCCTAAGGAAAAAAGACTGGAAAAAAAGACCAGAAAAAGGATGGACCGCCAATCAACCTACACAGAATATAGAAGAGAGGTCACCACCACCTTGGGAAAAAGAGGAGACTCAGAGCCCACTTAAATACACAAACCTCCACCTAAGATCTAAAGGGCTATGGAGGATGGTGGTACTTTCACAAAGCTAAGCAAAGTCAGAACTGTCAAACGTTCAACACGTTTCAAAACATGCCCCTTTCAGTACCAAACAAGGGATATTGAGCTGCAATTCCTTTCATTAGAGGGGACTGACACTTATTAGAGAGAGAGAGAGAGAGAGAGATGAAAAGATTTTCAACACTATTCATTTCTGAGTTCTCCTCGTAAGTTAGGTCAAAAGAAAAGGCAAATGTTTCGCAATTTGCTGTTTTCTGACAATAGCCCTTTTAACCAATTGCTTATTACCAGGGGCATGACTCAAAACAAGAGACTTGGGACTCTGTTTTTTTACGCGCTTTCTGTTGAGGATGCATTGAACAGACGCTTTCACTGGACGAAGTTTCATAAACGTCATATCCCTCATCCTTATAGGAAACTGTTCAAAGATTAGTTATACTCATAAAAAAACAAAACTTTCGCCGGAAACAAGGTGGTTGGAGAGTTTCAAATTCAGGTTGCTAAGGATATATTCCTTCGAGCGACGACCAATTATTCCTGTTGAAGAGCTTTAAGTATGATAAACTCCCCCAACTTTGTAAAGACGAGGTTTTGGACTAAACCCATAAATCCGAATGAGACAAAGAAGAGATTTTCGAGGAAAATCCAACAAGAAAAGGCCATTCTTTTTTCACTTTTAACCCATCATGACGAAAGATCTACCGGTTCTGGTAAAAGTGGGAAGCTTTAAGGTGCAGAAACAACGTGAGCTCGGTGGGTTGAAGAAGGCGTGGTTTTTGAGTGCGATCAAAGCCAGAGCAAGTCTCATGATTGTGATTTCCTTTAAGAGAACAAGGAAATGTGAAGTGAGAGAGACGATGACAACTGGCCCAGAAATGTGAGATTAACGTGTTAATACCTGATGAAACGCCTGCAAATCAGCACACAGAAAAAAGTTGACGCGAAGGCGTGAACCGCACCGCGACGCGGAAGGTGGACAGGACGGAATCGTTTCCAGGGACAGATCCAAGAGCCATTTAGCACTTTGATTTGGTCCGAACGTGCAGAAATTATCACTTTGGACTATTTTGGAAATGCCATTTCTGCTATCTCGCTGAAGAGCCCGGTGACAATGAGGCTGTCGCTCAATTGAAACTGCCTCAGAGATTACCACTAAGTTGGAACTGGTATTGATTTAAGGAAACTAAGGGCTATATAATAATCATTTTGATTCTCTCGTTCTATTCTTCGAAACAAAATACTTTTTTTTTTGTCGGAAGAATCCTACTTGATAACATAAATTATTCTGATTTTGATTCTATCCTCAAAAATAGTTTTAGAGTAAAAATAAGAACAAAAAAAAATAATTTTAAAAAAAGAATCACTTTTGAGAATCATAAAACAGAATGAAGTATCACATCTTTTTTTTTATTTCAATTCTCTTGTCACTATTCCCTCGATCTAAAATGGAACATCATCTCATTTTCAAAGAAAATTATATAAAATAAAAAAAATTGGAAAAATTCTAAAAAATCAAAAAAAAATTCGAAAAATCCCTAAAAATAAAAAAACTTAGATTATGCTAGTTTGACCTTATTTTCATAAATTTGGGCCTAAATACCCTAGATTATATATATTTTGTGAAACCCATAGATACCTTTGAAATTAAACCTAAACAACATTCTTTAAGCCCTTAGGGCTTCGTTACAATTTTATGATGTGATTTATCAATGCCATGATTCTTTGATTTTATTTGTTGTGATTTACCTAGGTTTATACACTTTAGATTTAGTTTAATTTTAGAAAATTTTGGAAAAAGCCAAAAATAACCAGCATGAACACTTATCCAACAACTCTCATTCTTAAGTTTTGCATGAATTAAGATTGAGGCTTGATTTGTTAGATATAAAAATGCATACCAATGCATGGCACGGTAGTGCATTTTTCTTGCAAAAAACAAGAGTATTACTCGTATCTGTTGTCCGCTCACTCAAAAGAGTTGGACGTAACCCCACAATAAACGGCGAAAATGACTCTTGATGATTCTTAACATTTATTTTTACATTTCAATATACAATATGTTATATAAAAGAATCAATATGAATTAATCTTTGATTAATTAGAAATATAGGATGAAATTTCACAAAGTAACTACATAATTATTTGACTTAAATGACAAAAATTGGGAATAAAAATTGTTCCTAAGAATTGAAATTATGTATAGTTACTAAACGCATTTCTGTTTCAAGACAAATTTTTGTGAAGTTGCTAAATGCATTCTGATTCATCTAAAATTTATCTAAGGAACAAAATTAGAAAAAGTCATTTTAATATAATCATTTTTTTGAATCAAAATGGTTACTATACAAGCCCTAATTACCTTAAAGGTAACTTCTTACTTTCCTCATGGACATGGACTAGTTTGGTAGTTGACTTTGTTCGAAAAGAAAGGTCCAGCTCACACAATCCTTTAGGACGTGCATGAAAACACTTTTACATTAGAATTTTTGCTTGAGAAGTACTTTCAGAGCAGAAATTTTCAGAGCATAAATTCATTTGATAATGTAATTTCTAAAGCAAAATTTTATTTGGTTATGCAACTTCATTTTTCTATTTCTAGAATATTTTTCTCTGACAAGTAGTTTTGAGGCCATTTGAAAAAGTAAAAAAAAATTACTTTTCTCTAGAAGTAGAAAAATCAACTTCTACCTAGAAGCAGAAGTTAATTTTTAGAGTAAAAGTCTTGCCATGCGCGTACTTAACTCCTGCTTAGTTGGCACTTTGGAATTACAACTTTGTACAAGTGTGACTTGCCAATTTTTACAATCTTCAAAATTAATTTGTGACAACTTCTGAGATACGTTACAAGAGATTAAAGTAGAGCTAAGCATAATGGACTACTCAAATTGGGAACTATCCAAACCGAACTAGACTAGCCAGGTTAGTTCGGTGTCTTCGGTCTATTTTTTTATTTCATTAAATTGGAATCGATTACGATTAGTCCAGTGCCTAGTTCCAAGAGGGAACTAGACCACCCGAATTAACTAAATATATATTTTTATTTTTCAATGATAAAATTTTAATGTAAATGTAATTTAGCCTCCTTCATCTATCCTTCCACACATCACATCTATCTGGATGAGAAAAAGGATAACCATGGCTCAACTTGACAGAAAGGATAGGTGGGCCAAGTACTTATAGCAAGTCATTCTCTCTCTCAACAAGTCATTCTGTCTTTAGTGTCCCACATAGACTAGGACACACAATGACAAAGAATGACTTGCTATAAAAATGACATGTGTAACTCACTTATTTTAGTCTTCAATTGGTTCCATTGGATCGCTCAGACCAAATTACCAACTATTTGATCCTTAGTTCCAAGCACCTTTTGTTTGGCCTTGGTCCATGAAATTTGGAACCAAGATTACTAGCCCGATTCTCTATTCCTCAAGGACCCGACCAACACGAACCATGCTCACTCCTAAATTAAAGGGCCAATTCATTTTTTAATAAAATTAAAGTTAAACTTCAACTCAAATTTCAATTTGAAAAATTTGTCTAAAAAATCATAAATATATTGTACTCTAGCCAATTCAGCCTTCAATCTTTTAATGTGCCAATTGAGTCTTAAAAAATTTCACGTTTTGCTAATTGAGTCTATCTGACCAATTTTGATTTAAAAAACACTAATGTGCGGTCTAGTTAGCATTGATCATCCTATGTGGCATATTGGCACTAATGTGAATTGTTTTAAAAAAAAATTTCCTTTTTTCTTTGCTCGTGGTCAATCTCAAATGATGGGCCTAAGAGGATTGGACCTTGCCTACGGACAGCAACGGCAGTCCCCACCAGATTTGGTGAGGGTAACTCTTACACAGAGTCGATTGTTAGGAGTATGCCCTAAAGCAACCATGTGATAGTCACATATATGGCATAAATACTGTATTGTCGATATGATATTAATGGCAAGACACTTATTTATTCATCTTATCCCTTTATTTTAGATGAATAAAGTCTATTGGATTAGTTGGAATTGATACCCGTTCTTAAGGCGTCAAGAATACGTGTGACGGTTCATCAGTTAGTCTCTGATCTTCAAATTGGTTCCTGGTCGGAGGATTGTGAATTGAGCGTCCACAAGCTGATTGAGACCAGTGTATTCGTAACCTCACTATTGAGCATTGGATGCCCAATAGGAATGACGGATCACAAGTCATCGGATGTTAAACGTCTAAGTTGGAACACAGATATTCGTATCGAAACAAGTCTCGATCGAATCCACTAAATGTGACGAAAGAGCGATTGACTAATATAGAGGCTTCGTGCTTGGTCAATATCTCAATTGCTCTTGGCTTTGGTGTGTTAATGGTCCTCAGACCTAAGCTGCGATGTTGGTTTGTATATTGGATGGCTGTGGTTTACAGGTACGATATTAGCCGATCATTAGTCCGCCTCTGTGCATGATGGTCACAGTCTTCCATATACGAAGTCATAGGCGTGAGCAACATTTGAAATATGTCTCCTCATAAGATGAGGTTGATATCCTATGCAATTTATGTGTGACGGTGCATAGTCCTTGGCCAAAATAGAAGTCGAGAGGAGTCTCGCCGAATGCACGTCAGATAGGTTTGTGCATATGATTGAATCTATAGGTTTGACTCAGATATCCATGGCCCTCATTCGATCGGGACATGGTAAGATAGAAGGACCGAATAACACTGAACTAAGGTCAACGGGTTCACTTTATCCTTGTACTTCATTTTGACTGGATAACCGTGATATTTTGCTAGACGTCACTCATGGTTTGTGGGATCTAATGATTGATTTTGGATGATCAATTCCTTGAGGAATCTCACTGTCAGTTCAAGGATCAACCTAGGGATGTCACACGCCTTAATTGACATCTGGCGACGTCCATAACGAAGACAAGATCACGAAAAAGCGATAGGACAATTTGGATAGTCAAAAGGAGTTAAAACGGATCAGATTCGTTTTCTTTTTCTAAAGCTCATTAAAGGACGAAATAGATGACACAAGCATGACATCACGATAATGTAATGGATGATGTAATTGTTACATCATGTCTACATCATTATTGGATAAGGTTTGTTATTCAAAACAAAGGATAAGAAAGGTTATCCTCTAGAAAGTCAAAAGTAGGATATGATTTTCTATCCGTTTGACAGAGACATTTAGCACATCAAACGACGTAATTTGATCACAAAACTTGAGGGATATCAAGTCTAGAATGTTTAGAACCCGTAGATAAGAATCACCGTTCAAAACGATGCCATTTTGGGCAGCCATGACCAGTCGACGGGTCTAACCCAAGGCAGCAAAATTATCGCCTTTGACCACTGTCCTTTGGCAAGGCCCACGTGGCTAGTCAAAAGCGGTTTGACCGCCTCTAACCAACATCCAATTGGCCACGTGGGCCAGCTAGCAACCTACGTGGCGGACTCCTATTGGCTACCACGTGAGGCGATTTATGAGGGGCGGTTTATACCGCCCCTCCCCGAGAGAGAGAACCGCCCCTCCCCCCTCATTCTCTCTCTCGCTCAATCTCTATAAATAGAGGTGATGGGCTCAAGTTTAAGAGGTTAAAAACCTGTGAGAGTCATACATAAATTTGAGAAAGTGAGCTTGAGAATCGACCAATTCGGATACACAAAGAATATGTTTTCATTGGTTGAAAACGAAAGGTTCGGATTGAAACGCCGCGAGGATTATTAGCATAATCCGAGGATCGTTTCTCCGAATCTCCGTTTTCCAAGTCGGACGGGTGTCAGGCCGTGTCTGAACTAGAGGCTTGACACCTCTTGGACTCGAGGACAAAGAAGCAGAGCCGCATCCAACCTCCGCTATTCCAAGTACGTTTGTAAACTTACTTTAGAAAGTTTATATTTTTTTATTAAAGTATACGAGGACTTCTAAGACGATTTGGAGCGCCGTTTGAATTTATTTTCTTTCGTTATGTATATGACATATTTTTATGTATGTGACGAGCACCTGGAGCCGCTAGAAACCAATATCGACGAGGACACCAATGTCCTCACTTCGAAAAGAAAAAAAAAGAAAAAAAAAGAAAAAGTTTAAATATTATTAAAAAATATCCATGTCAGCCTCGGCTTTGCCACGTAAGATAGTCAATGTCGATATCAGTAATTTTCTATCAAAATTGATCCGATGGATTCAATTGATAAGATGAAAAAAAAAATATTTAGGGCTCAATTAGCATAATTAAAAAGTTTAGGATTCCATTGGCGGAAGCACAATATGTTTAGGGCTTTTTAAACAATTATCCTGCTTCCATTCAAGCCTAATTTCATTTTTTATTAAAAAAAATTACCAAATTTAGCTTGCGTCCATACATTGGCCTAACTTTTTTTTTACTAATAAAAAAGCACCAATTTTGTGTCGGTACCGAAATTTAACTCCCGTCAAGTTTCTGTTCAGTGATGCCATTAAATATCTAACTTGTCATTCCTCGTGCACTCAAAGAAACCTTGACGGGAGTCAAATTTGGGTACCAATCGAAAGTTTGTACTTTTTTATGAGACAATTTTTTTTTTTAATTGTGCTGTAAGTGAGGCCTGAGTTAAACTTTGTTCTTTTTTGTGAGACAAACTAAGTTCGGGTCAAAATCAGGATTATGAGCTAAAGTTTGTGTTCTTAATGAGATAAAAAAAAGTTTAGAACGGAATTAAAATCCAAATTAAAATTTATGCTTTTAAAGGGCATTAGGCCGAAAATAAATATAGCCATTTACCGGCATAATTCATTATCTATGACAAGGAGACGTACGATATCAGGTCCGTTACTTACGATAAAATCAATGTGCACCAATATCTTCTAGAAGCTGACTTATTGAAACAATACCCAAAGAAAAATAATAATAATCAGAATAATGTTGATGGCAATGGCTCTAACCTTGATTTGACTTCATAATTAACTTCTCCTTCGGCCTATCATATCCCGCCAACTGGCAGAAGAACATTGGAATCGACCTCATTAGCCCAAAATGACTCATTCAACAGCAAAAAGAATCTTTTCACCAGCCATGCCGATTGCTTTCCCGACTAAGAAATGAGCATGTGGATCGTCCGGCGGATTTAAACACCACCGCCTTAATCCGGGATGAGTTACTTATTGAGGCTTCGGTTCGCCATATATGGCGATTGCATTTGAACTCCTTAGGGTGTGTTTATTTGAGAGCAAAAATATTTCGTGAATTATTATTTTTTTTTTTGGACTTTCACACTCTTGATTCGTTGAAAATCGTCGGTCGACGGAAGACAGTCAAAGAAAATATACCCGCTTAAAGTCAAGAAAATGAATTCCATAAATCGAAAAAGTGGAACCTCCACTCGATAGATGCCATGGTTCGTAGGTACAAAGTGCCAGTGCTCGGCATCACACTACAATTTTTTTTTTTTTTGGGCTAAATCGGACACATTGTTGCGTACCATTAATCAATAAAGGATTCTACGCTTCGCCAAACTCGCCAAACACGGGGGGTTGACGACTCTTACTTGGGGTCATTGTTGATCTAAAGGACTTGTTATGGTAATGGAATCTCAACCCCCAACATCTCTTATTCTGAGAATTAAAGCGGTAATTGACGATAAGAAAAAAGGTTGAACTCGACACCGTCTCGGCTCGCCCGGCCTTAAATGACGGTGAAAAAATGGAAGAAGGTGGTCAAATGGAGCTGATTCCATGGGGGCCCTTTGCTGACCTCATGGGAAATTGAGGTCAAACAAGAATTGAATTCCCCCCCCCCCCCTCCCCAAAAAAAAGAAAACAAAAAAACAAAAAAAAAATTTAACCCTTCAATGTGAACTCGAGACCTTCAACATCGATGTCATCTTAAAAGTAAATGAATTACTAGCAACTATTGCATAACGAAAAAGAAATAAATTTTATCCATTTACGTGTAAGTTCGAGACTTCGACACCGATATCATCTTAAAAGTAAGTGCTCCCGTTCTGAAAAGTTTCGATCGTCGAATATCATACGATAAGTCTGATTTCAGGCAAGACCAGTCTTGATCAGGAGGCTTATGTTTCTTGATGTTGCGACCCTTCGATTGCCAATTGTTAACAACCCAATTTATCCACGATGCAAAGCGGAGATTTCTATATCCCCGATCTAGCTTAGATTCAAGATTTTTTTATGGTGCATGTTTTCGGGATTTTGCTTTCCTCGAGGTTTAGTTCAGTTTTGAAGAAGAACAAAAAAGTTTCGTGAAAGTTTCGCTCTCACAGGTGTCAGATCTATGTTCGTGCAACCTTTTTTTACTCTACTTGATGATGGCGTTGAGGACGTAAAACATAAGCGCACGCCGCTGAAATGCGAAACCATCATGTCTGATAAAGTTCTCGGTGTGTGCTCATCATTGAAGACATATTCGGTAATCGGCCGTCAATTTTAATTTGAAGAAATTATATGCGCGTGTGACCTATAACATTGTTCTGATGAATTCTCTTGTTATATGAAACTTGTTCTGCTTTGAAGTTGTCTGAGATTTATCTAGGTTTGAAATTGTGGTATTTAAACCGAGATATTTTTCTTGTGCGTTTCGATCGAGGAAATGAATGATATGTTATTTTGATTAAAAATAAAAATAAAAAAAATTGGGGGTCCTGGTGCATAGGATGAGATACTAGAGCCCTGCTATATTTGTACCATTGAGGGAGAGTCCACCTACGAGTTAGAAAGTGGGAATGTATTCTCTATTCTCCAAGCTTGCCTAATCTTTGATTCCTTCTTTTCTCCAGAGATATCTTGAATTTCCACTGACGCTTACTCGTTAGACGGTAATGGAATCTCAATCCCCCCCCCCCCCCCCCCCCAAAAAAAAAAAAAAAACAAAAACAAAGGTTTGGTAAGGTGGCTCCCTGAAAACGACGATCCCAGTGATGCAGCTGGGCGTTTTGAATGCGTCGAACGAAAGCGACGTCGTTTTCTTCGCCAAGTGTACGTACGACGGGGTTCCCCCATGTGAACGCGAGTGTCGGCTTACCTCGCCTTAAATCACGGGGGCCCCCTTCCTTTGTTCCCTTTTCAGATTTCTCCTGCGAATTGCAACTTCAAAAGAAGTTACTGAAGCGGTGAAAAATGTGGGAGAAGGTGGTCGAATGGAGGCCCTTTGCTGACCTCCCGGGGAAATTGGGGTCAAACAAGAATTGAATTGCCGAATTGATTTTGCCCCCCCGGCATCATCTTAAAAGTAAAGCATCTCGAATTCTGAAAGTTTCAAGTCATCCGAATGTCGTGTAATGGTCTAATTTCAAGCAAAGACCGTTCTTGATTAGGAGCTTTACGCCTCTCGATGTTTCGACCCTTCGGTTGCCAAGTGTCGACGACCCAATTCATCCACGACGCAAAGTGCTGAGTCCCAGTGAATAGGATGAGACGCTAGAGCAGCCCCCCCAACCATCTTTGTACCCTTGACGAGGTCCGCCTACGAGAGTTAGAAGGTGGGAACAGAGTCCCCTATTCCTCCGAACTTGCCTAACCTTTGATATTCCCTCTTGTTTCTCCAGAGATGTTAACACAAGTTGAATTCCTATTGGGACAAAGGAGCTCAAGATCAGCCGACATTTGATCCCTACCCTGACGTTTACGTTGTTGACGTGTTTGGAAAAAAAAAAAAAAAGGCCCCCCCAATTGACGGAGCAATTCTCTCACGCCCAGTCTTCGCGCCCATTGCGCAATCGCAATCGCAGTCACGTTCTAATCGAAGACTCGGACCCCATCGGTTTCGTGCCTTTTAACGTACGGGGGACACAATTCCATTGAAAGAGCAGCAGACAACGTCTCCATCGCCTCCGACGTTTGGTTGGTGCCGACGGGCTGCTCGCATTGCCCGGGGCTTTTAAAAATTGAGAGAGAGAGAGAGAGAGAGAGAGAGAGAGAGGACGACAAATGATAGCTCGAAATCAGACAACAAAACCAAGCAAGTTCCGTGTAACGGACCAGAAAATTTTTGCCTATGATGGTACCGCGTTTCATTCGCCATCTTGCTGGATTTGAATTAAAAACTTCTCACACATTGCGTACAATCTTCTGTGAGCAGGTATAGGATGCGTTCGGGAAGAGCTTTTCCAAAGAGCTTTGGGCATCTAAAGCTCCTTTGAGCCAAAAGTCTGAGTGTTTGGCAAAAATTTTCGAAACATTCTTAGCTGAAGACGAGCCTTCAAAAGGCTAAAAGCCCGAGGTAGATTGCCTTGGATTTGCAGCATTCTCGGTAGCCAATGGCGCTCCATTAATGAATTTTTTGAATTTTCAATATTACACTCACTTATTAATCATAATTCCACATTTACCCTTTTTTTTTTTTGTCCTCCTTCCTCATATGTCATAGCTTCCACGCCCTTCGCCACGATAACACCCTCCTCCCCAGGATCCCAATGTCCCCCGCCTCCTCGACTCCACCTCTAGCCTCATCAGCCCTCCCCTCAACCTCCACAACTGTATCCAATCCCTCATCCATGCCTTGGAAGATCTCGATGCTACCTCTGCCGTTACCCACCACTCCGTCTTCTCTAACACCCGCCTTACATTTGGGCTTGCAAGGTTGAGCCTCGCCATGAACATGGCCGGGCTAGGTGCGGCCAATCACTAGACCTTAGCAACAGGCGGGAGGTAGAGGAAGGGTTGGGAAAGGGAAAAAAAAAATTAAAAAGAAAAAAATCAAAATCATAAAAAAAAAAATAGTATTCAATTGCTAACCAGCCTTCTTGCACATCAGAGATAGATTTAAAGAAAAATTTGGTAATTTTTTCTATTTATTTCCTCAAGCATATGTGATCATATTTATTATAGCGCAATTACTCTCATTTTAGTTAAAATATCCACTTTGATGTAATTTTTAATTATAAATTTGTCCATATATAACACTTATTTTTTAAATTTTAAACAAATTGCATTTAAAAACTAAAATTGATCACATCAAAAGACTTCCCCGAATTTATGTTAATCAAAAAGCATTTTCCCAAAACTACATTTCACGGCATTTTTTCATTACAATTTATCAAATAGTTTTTGTCTTTCACCAAATCCCTTTAGACTAAAGGCCTTTAGATTCGACCAAAAATCAAACCAAACACCCCCATAAACTGCAAGAACACAAAATTGTGATACAATGAGGAGATGATGTACACAAGCATATGACAAAAGCTATTAACATGAAATAAAAAGAATTGGAGTTTCTAAAGCCACTGTGGTGATGCACAAGAACACGCCCATTCTGACGCACATTACCAGAACAGTTCTATGATAGCCTCAGCGCCATTTCATGAAGAAGGGCTCGCCGCTGCGAGGAATCGATTACTTGATTGATCTCTGCATTCTCAAGAACATCAGCGATCATGGCGGCTGCATGACCAAGAGGCTCCTCAGCCGTCCTTTTCAGCATGAAGGCCTGCTCAATACATCAGAAAACCATTCATCTCAGGGGGAAAAAAAAAAGGCACACATCAAATGACGGGCACTACAACAGACTTGCTGGTTCCATAGAGTAGGGCAATAACTACCTGAAAACATTTTGATCGGATGGACTCGAGGGAATTTTTGCTCTTAAGCTAGAGTTCGGCTTTGAATGCATGGGTCAAAATGCATGATAGCGCTTCGTAGGGCTTATAAATCCAAATTTCCGCAGATATTTCAAAGCACCCTCAAGTTTTGTACATTCACGGAAGTTCATTAGCTACCATTATATTGGGTCCTTTAAGATGTTAGTGCACTAGCATGCAATAAAAGAGTATTGTCCGAGTGAGGAAGTTACAACCATAAGAGAGCCTATCCCTTCATCATAATGCTGTACTGGCAAGGGCCCAGCGAAATAATGAACAGGCTACAATTAATAGATTCAATCTCACAAGTCCCGGTTGAGAAATTTTACACCGGCATCATAAGACCTTCCAATAACTGGCAGATTAAGCGTTCCTAGTTGAAGAGCTATTAATTACCAGGGGATCTTCAGAGAAATTCCAAGTTACATGTAGGTTTAGAGAGCATTCCTTTCAAATGAAAATCATGGGAAGGAAAGACAGTCTAGATTTCCAAAAGTCACGTTTATAGGGTATTCAGTGGGTAATCAAGATGCGTACAGTCCACTGTAGTGATCAACAATCATGTCAATGAAAATATCTGTGGTGATGCATGTCTACCCCAACCCACCTGCAAGCTTCATGCAAGGAGGACCAATGGATGTACTAGTCTGTGCATTCGAGCAGTGAGTGCAGGCATTTGAACACACGCATGCTTTACGGAACAAATGCAACCGACAGAGAAAGGAGGAGAATGGGAAGAGAGAGGTGGGGTTGATACAAGCAGCGCGGGGAAAGGAGATCACCTGTCCATGATGGGATATGGCCAATGTACATGGTTGCTGAAGCCAAGGCTCCCCATCAATCTGAACAGGTAATGCTGCAAGGAGCTGTATCTTGATTGACTGCCCTTGGGCAAGTCTTTGTGCACGTGAAAGACCCACCTTTTAAAAAGCAGCAACGCAAAGAATCATTGCACTGGCTAAACGTGAACCTATTCACCAATATCACTACTCATGCCTTTAATAACTCTGTTTAACATTTATTCCTTTTTGTCCCTCTGCAGGATGCAAGTTCAAGTCATAGTAACATGTATTCAGTCAATTTACACACTTGCGATTCTCACATTTAACCTAGACTAAATCACCACCAAAACACATTCCATGCATTCTCAAGTTGTAAGGTCTTCTGTACTCAATTTTGGACCTTTTCCAAGTTACCAAAGTGAACACTTCCCATGCAATCTCAAAAGGTAAAGCCATCTGTACTCAACTTTGGACCATTCCTGTTATTACCAAACTGAAGATTCTCAGTCAAATCACAATCTCTGTACAAGAGCCGTCGTCTTCTCTAAAAGGTTTTTACAGAATCTTATCTGAATTATTAAAAGCCAATTTAATCTATGAGATGGAACTTAAAATCAACATGAAGCTTTCCAAGATGCTATCCGTTTCACTAGAAAGCAAATCGGTTTAATTTACAAGGTGAAACATAAGAATACCTGAAGCTTCCCCAGATGCCATGTTCCTGATATGCTCACGACCTCTAGTATTTTATCATGCATAGATTGTGGGTCAAAGTTATCATTAGCTTCCTCCTCATTTTGCCATAGATCTACGCCACCCATGTAGCTTCTGATGTTGGCTACAAGCACACCTTCTGCATCCTACGAACATTATAAAATCATCATCTAAGCAACTTAAACTAGTCTGTGCTTGCTAGACGCGAGCTGCTCGAGGGCTGCTTAGCTCAATCAATAACCCCCAATAAAAAAGAGAAGTACTAAGCCACGCATTGATATATCATGCAACTATTCATAATACGCACCTCTGGGACTTCTACCTCAACACCATCTACAACAAGGCGAACTTGCCAAGGAAAATCTGCGAGTGTCTGGTCTATAATACTCTTGGCACCTTCTCTTGCATAAAGAACTTTGTTCATGAACTGAAATAGTAGCAATGAACTCTAAGATTGGAATAAACATTGACAAGAACATGGTTAATTCTCCACCAGAAAAGATGTATCCAGTTCTCATTGAGCATGCTAAGGCTGGAAAGCAGCAAGCAGACATCTCCTCTCTATATTGCATGTCATAAAATTATTAAGACTACCTCATGGAGCTAACAGAAGGTAATCTCATACGAGGATGCCTTACATATTCAAAGTTGCATAGAACTCTCAACAATCAACCAATAAACGAAAGGTGCAAGAATATGAGTTCTACTCACCCAGCAAGTTGACAATCTCAACAAAGGAATATCGATAAACAAAGATTTAGCAAGTACATCCATGACGTAGTGACTAGTCCCCACAACAGCAAAGCAAAAGTTACAGCAAAAATTCATCTCCATCATAAACAAGCCAAAAATGTGGAAGTGCTTTTAGCCTCTTGTTGAGGCTCTACCACTAATGGTGCACATCAAATATACCATCTTCTTCTACACCTATAAAATTCCAAGCACTGTAGCCACACAACTTGGGGAGCTATACCTTCCAAACCATCGGCCAGCAAAAGTCAAGGGAATTTACACAAAATTACATTTGTTTGTCTCGTGATGCCAAGAATTTTCCACCAGCTAAAAAAAAGAGAAATATAATTACGCTCCGTGAGATGATAACCGTAGATAGTATATGTTTACTGATAAACCCTTCCCTAGCACTCAACCTAGCACAACAATTCTCTTTTGGAGCCACAAAGCAACTACTACAGCCAGAAAGTAACGAACCAACACCTAAATTACTCTACATATGCTTGAAGGTCAGAGCTTTAAGGCTAGCTCCAACAGTTAAACAGGCAATCTAGCGCATCAAATGAAAGATTCTCTCTGAAACATAAGACTCTTCCTAATCTCTGCAATATCTCAAGTCACCTGATTGTAGAACTTCTCAGGGTTCTCTTCTCTCAAATTATGTATGTCCAAAGCAACCTTTGCATCACAACCAACCCCTGTAAACAACTCAAGGTCAGCAAATTTACGTTCTTGTGGTTGCCATTATACATGACATTCCAATAAATGCACCATTCAGTGGCACAAAGCAACCTGTAACCATCATTTTGATAATGTACTACAAAAAGATATTCCATATATTTCCAGTAACACTTTTTTTACATTAAATCTGAAATTTTTTGGCTTGTATATGATCCATATCCCTTAAATTGAGGACAAACTCTCACTTGGAAAATGTAATCAGCTCATCCTCCTTACTAGCAGATGTCTAAAACTCCAGAGGACCATCAGACATGATGGGTAGGCAACTCCACTGGTGGAAGATGCCTACTTATTGCTGTCATCCAGCTACGTTAGCTTCATCCAGTGGTTTGGGGTTGTGGGGTTATGAACTGATTGGTCATTGTTGCAATTCAAGATGAAGAAGAATACAATATGCCAATACATTGGAACCGTGCTGTACTGATCAATATAAATGGTGTGGAAAAGACATGAGAAGGCTGACTATGCCAATGTCAGAGCAATGGCCGGAACATGTCCAGCAAAGGACCTACAGCTGATCAGAAAAGCTCCATCCCCAATGCATGCATGCAACCATATAAATTATCCATGAATTAATTGAAAAAAACCTTTGCTTGGATGCATGTACACGTACCAATATAATTGTTCATAAACTTGGGTTTTTGAAGTTGTTTGCCCTGTTGATTAACAATTGATACCTTCCATCGGTCAAGAAGAGTAACTGCAGCATGCTCTATCTGGTTTAACAATGCGAATAGACCTCCTTGTCTCTCCACTGAGCCTAATCCACCTCCCCAAGACAAAACCCTAGCCAGATCATTTCCAGTTCCAGCTGGAAGAATAGCTACCGGAGGAGGAGAATCAAAATTCTGCATGTCGATCTTATCAAGAACCCAGCCTACAGTACCATCTCCCCCACACACGAGGACTCTAAAATGAGGCACCTTCCTGAATAGATGAAGACCCACTTCTGGTCCTTGTGTGGAGCTCAACTCAAAGACCTATAAATTAACAACCTCGTCAGAAAGAACAACAGAAATAGACAAACCAATAGAACCCCCAAAAGAAAAAAAAGACCAACATTCATAGCCCATACAAACAGGATGACTTCGCAGCTATCCATAAAGGGGTGCTTAAACTTTATTAATAGAATTTCAAGTCAAGGCTACTCTTATGCTCTACAAAAGAATACATCAGTGAACTAGCATAGCTACAGATCGTTTGAGATATGGACTCATGACTATGCTAATGATATTATTATAAAACAAGGACTCAAATTATTTGTCTATACTTTTAACTTTTATTGTACTAGAACCCAAAGCCGCGACGTATCATACTGGACTAGACCTCCTTGAACTGGGTCAAAGGACTGCTGCAAGAAAGAAGTTGTGCCATGTTCAACTGTCGCTAGAAGTTCGGCATTCTCCTACATTTACTAGAATAAAGTGACACTCCACTCACAAAAGAGTGGATGAAATGAAAGCGCACAAGTTAATAGCATATCTTCACTCCTTAGTATCATACTTAACTTCCAAGCAATCAGGACGTATGATCTACCATTTGGGAAATCATTAACAGCTTTTATGTTGCCTTCTTTTATCTTATACTTACCAACCAAAGAGAAAACATGAGTTCTGAATACAAAATCATCACCAGCACACTGAATGGTTCATGTACTTCTCAACAATCATTTACACAACTTATTCGGTTTTCCATTTAGTACTGGCATTGAAGGAACTAGAAAGTCGTCAAAGCTACAATTTCCAAATGCTGTGTTGGAAATCAAGTTCTAAATTAGATTATAAATTAGCTCCATCTATAGACCATGTTAAGCAGAATTCGCTTCATACAGAGTTCATACATAACATAGAAAAGACATACTGCTTAAGATGCACCAAATAAACCATGCAACAATATGGGGTTGTCCGTTGCCACATAAGGAAGCTTGAGGAGGAAAGAAGAGTTATGCAGACTTTATCATTTTCACTGTTTCTTTATGATATACGGTTTTCACTCCAAGGGTTATAATGGGACTATCTCAACAACTAGAGGAGGGTGAAGGAAGGTGAAGAGGGATAACAGAAACAAAGGAAATTAGATGCAACCATTAGAAGTAAGTCAACTGATATCGAACCTGAACAGGATTGAGAAGAATGTTCATTCGTTGTCTAAGAGAGTTCCCCCGCTGAGCCCCACTCTTTTTATTTGTAAAAACTAAAAGAGGTCTTGCATCTGGAGGCAAATCAATTAGTTTGTATCTTTGTTTCACGCCTATCTTCTGATCCTCGTCTCTCTGATCAATTGGTCTACTTGTGGAAGTGGTTTCTCCATGCCATTCTCCATCTACCTTACCATTTTGAAGAGAAACACTAGTGCCTACTTCCTCACTGTAATTTTTTCCAATTTCCTGAGAAAAATCTGCTGATGTGCTCGTATCAGCAATGCTTTCAGCTGTTGTGTCACTACCACTCACACTATTTCTGGTATCAGTGGAAGATCCACTTCCATGCTTTGACTTCTTTCTTCGACTCCTCATGCTTGCCCGCATTGTAGATGCAATCTCATTGGCCCCATGAGTGATTGAGCTGAAAAATCCACCTGAGGCACTGTGGCTCAGATCTTTGACATTAAGAGGGGATAGAATCAATTTTCTAAATTGGCCTAAATCACAAATATCACCGCATACACTATTGTGGCAGGCAGGGTGCACAAGTCTTTGACACCAAAGGCAACACCACAGGGGAGATCCACCAAGAAACAACCCACTGCATGGCTCTTCGCAATAACTACAGAAAAATGATTCCTCTGGATGATCTGTTAATTCAGCCCAGCGCAGAGTCCATTGGTGTACCACATGGTCATACCCAGTCATTGACACCGACTTGCAGTCCTCATGAGCTTCTGAGGAGCAGCTTAAATGAGCTGCTGTGCCGCAAGCACTGCATCGATAGATGGAACTGTCAGAAGCACCCATAGAGCTCAGAGCCTGGGAACAAGACGGGGAGTCCAAACACACAAAACAGTTAAAACCACGCGATACGGCTTCTGGCGTCCATGTATGAGGAACTTTGGGGACCTTTTTCCTGGACTTTGGATTTCTTTTAGATCTGGCTATGGCTCTCATACAATTTAAATTGATGTTCCGTCTCCATTGGAAAGCCGTATACAGGATAGTACATATCCCCACTAAACCGCCAATGAAGCATGAGAGGAGGAGGAGATGGGACTCGGCCAATTCAATGCTACCAATGTTCTTCCACCCAGGAAGCAACACGCCATATTCACCATCCTCAGCCATTCTCCAAACTACGTGGTCGTCATTCTAAAGGAGACATCTTGGACTGCATCGCACTCCAATAAATTCCTTCATCCATCCCAATACCGAAACCCAATCAACACTTACTCCACAATGGAAATTTTCTCGTTCCACCAACTTTAACACACTGTACTGTTTCAACCTCCAGAAGCTAGTCTAGGTATGTCCCCAGTGCAGAAGCTACCAAGCCTTGAGCCTCAAATGGCTAGAGGGCCTAAAGAGCATACACGGAGTTTCCATGTCAAATTTCCATCGCAAATGGGGGATAAAACCAGAAAATGGAATTCAAATCCAATCTACATTGAACGAGCTAAGCTCATCTCACTAAATACCTTATAGAACCAACGAAGAAACAATCAGCGAACGATCCCGAATCCACAACTCCACACTGAAGCAGACAAGACACAAATAAAGACAAACTAATTGCCAAATCAACACATGAAGAAGACCAAACCGCACACGCGAGTTTCACCAAAACTTAAAAAGAAGGAACCCCAAAAAAAGAACCGGCAAACAGTTCCGAAGCAGTCAAGACTACCGATAACTCACGGAGATCCGGGGAAGAACTTGATGCAGAAGGCCCCGATCACCGAACCCGCCGACGAAGAAGCGGAAAAGCAATCACCCCAATAAAGGAAAATCGCCACAATCCCGCAGAGAGAGAGAGAGAGAGAGAGATCGGCGCAACAACGCGAATTCGAAGCAGAGGATCGATTTCCGACTGAGAAGATCGATGAAGTTTGAATTATTTATATCGGTGCTTTGCTTTTTCTCCGGCGTAGGTGTTGGGTCGAGGGAATCTCCTCCTCTTCTTCTTCTTCATCGTGCTGGGGATTCTAAAACGGGGATACATGGAGAGCCTTTGAGAAACGAACCTTGTCCCCACCCCCCAGGGCAGGCTTTCCACGTGGCGTGACGAGGGCGACAGAATTAAGACGGTGGGACCTACTCAGCTGGTGACGTGGACTACGAGAGGGTACACGTTACCCGGGCCGAGACTCGGCGCCGTGTCGGTGGTGACGTGACTTTGTTTTTGAATTTTGATTTGGACGGCTCTTTCTTGCTCTTTTGGGTCCCCCTGATACGCCGGCTAAGTTCTCGAAGTTGCTTAGCAACAGGACAGCTAATCTTTTGGTCCATTTAATTTAGAAAAAAAAATCTAATAAATTAGAACAGGAACCGTCATTATTTTTTTAAATAAAAATCTGAAATGAATTTTATTTCAAATAAGAACAAAAAGTAACTGTAGCTCTTCCTAGTAAGGACCTCATCTGTCCGGCCGACTATGGGCATTTTCGTCGAAAGAAAATTTTAACCTAATTTGTGGTTAAATTAAATTAAAAATTTAAAAAAAAAAAAGAAACAAACACTTCAACAAAAAAGAAAAAATGCAAGCGAGAGGGCAGGCCTCCCCCGCTTGTGGTTGCCGCCCCACTATCGTTGATGGTTAGTGGAGTCGTTGGTGCCTCAATGAAGGCTAAAGGCCATAAGCAAGGGGGAGAGGGCTTCCTTCCGCTATATATATATATATATATATATACATATATTTTTTTTTTACTTTGAGTTTTTTAAATTCTGTTAACAAGGAAAAAAATAAAAAAAAAATAAAATAATAAAGAAAAAAAGGAAAGTAAAAGAAAAAAATGCTCTTGACTAGCTAGTGACACCATGCCCTTTATTCAGATCGATATATCTACTTCAAGCTCTTATATAAGTAAATAAAAACATTTTTAAGTTTTTATTTGAAATTTTCCTTCAATTTATAAACAATGGAAGGTGATGCTATTTTCACCTTTTATATGATTAAATCTATCTATTTTCACTAAAAACCAAAAATCGTACTCAATCATTCAGTTATAATTTAAGGCGGTGGAACTTATTTATTTACTTGGCTCTTTTTTTTTTAATGCTTTCTATAAAGGATCTACCTAACATAATTAAGAATTTCATAAAAAAAAAAAACTCTTGTTATGAGCACTGTGTATAGGATGAGCCAATAGAAAAACCTTATATGACTAAATATCTATTTTCGCTATGCCTGTACGTACATATGGATAAGATAAAACAATTAACAAAATCCTCTTAAAAAAATTATCCAAATAAATTATAGTTACATTTTTGTGTCAATACCATCAAAGGCTCCAACCAATACACATGTACCGCATTTGCACAAACTAATTTTCATATCACAAAAACTCCTAAAAACCGTTGCGTCCATGACTACTTTGACCCAAAGTTGGTGCACTCGTGCTTTATTCACCCTAAACTGATGCATTCCTACTAAAATTTGCCCCCATCAAGATGCCAATTTTACTATAATTTTAGACAAATATGGCACGAGTTTATCAATTTGGGATAAAGGTAACATGATATACAACTTTGGGGTTTTTGATGATATTAGCCCATATATTTTTCGATATGAAACTTTAACGGATGAAGTAAAATGGGTCAAACATTGCATAAGAGAACACTTTTTTTTTTTGGAAGACAGTAAAATCTCATCACTGTGGATTAAAAAAATTTAATAACATCCATGGAGCATTTACTAAGAAAGAGTATGAAGATTCCTCATTATGCATAACTTCTTCACGTTGATGTTTTTAGTGTATTTCTAGATCCTCCTATAATGTCATATGCTGCTGTAAAAATGCCTCTGATAATAAGGGGAAAAAAGACAAATTTCTTGGAAGTTTTGTCTTTTGACAAAAGTAAAATTTAAAAATAAAAGAAAAAAGGGGAATACAATGCCTTTCGATATACATCGGATACTCACAACAATAAGAAATAAAACGCTCGAAATGTTTAATTGTAATAACTAGTTTCTAAATGGAAATAGAAATGAACAAATAAAAAGAAGAAATGGGCCACCATGTAAATTGCAATTGAGCAATCGAGGGCAATATTTTTATCTATAAATCAGAAATGATAATGGATTTAGTTACCTATGGATTGGAAAATGGCTTGCCGTCATAATTAAACACATAAATCACATGATTCCAATTAAATTCCCGGCAGTTGAACTCTGCAAAAAAGTATTAAAAAGTCTTTTGTAATTTTCACACCCCGTCTTGTTCCGGGTTCGGTTTCTCTTCTTCTTTTCGATCAAAGAAACGGATCTACAGTGGAGATGGATTCCAAGCTCGGCACATCAACGAACAGCCAATTCCTAAGGCACGAGGAAGATTCAACTTCGTTCTCGTTTTCCAGCAAATGCTTCAATCGCTCCATCAATTATGCAATGTGTCGTCCTCTTCCTTTGTGAAGTAGATGAAGCGGGACTGAACACATTCGCAGGTCTTCTTCGCTTCCTCATCTCTAACCCCGCACATGCACAAATCACTCGACACGAACCAACACAACAGAGATGTCAATCAGCACGGGTTACTCATGCTCCTATTGAGATGGCATAGCACATATCAAGTTCACAGTAACTTGCCCGAGAAGCACAAAAAAAAAAAAATCGATAAAGAAATGAAGGCACAACGAGAGATGGCAGGCACTTATCAGGACATTAACAAATTCACTTTGTTAATCACGGATCAACTATTAATTTCGACAGATTGCACCAAAATAAGTTCCCCGATATAACAAACTAATTACTAACCAGCCTAATGTGCACAATTGCCCAGAAAGCATGACCGATTATCATCACATCTAAATGCTACTCACGCATGATATGCTAAGCAAGATATTTAAGGTCAGCCCCAGACAGAAATGCCATGAATAAACCGCCTACACTCGGCCATCAAGAATATTTTCACTTTAAAACGGAAGAATCATCCAAGAAAAGGAAGGAAATGGAAACCACAACCAAAAAGATAGTACATAAACTTTTCAAAGGGACTCAAAAGATATTAATACGTCTAGAAGCCATTCTGAAATAGTTGTCCAAGCACTTCAAACAGTCAGCAAGCATAGGACTAGCAAGTTGCTCTATCAAAACTCCTCCCATTGGAAGCGAATCCTAACTTCTGCAAACTTCGCATCAGATCTGAAAACAGATCTCTTCTCTTACTGGGCAACAACAATCCTTCCAGCAACTTGGTCAAGGTCACGCTGGCCGCTGGATGTGATTCTCCTTCCCCTGAATCATAGGGACAGAAGTTTCAGTTATCATCCCAAGTCTGACAGGTGTGCAAGTTTTCCTCAATGACAAGAGCTACTGCTTCACATCAACCAAAGTCATTGATCTATGCTATTAATTTCTCGAGACAAATTAGAGCCACCGAAACAATGATGGTAATGCTAAGCCAAACAGTAGTTTCAGTAGAACTTACCCTCTTGGGTCGATATCGATGATGTTCATGTTCTGCAATTGCTGCAAAATGTGGCGAGCTACAGAACCACTGCTCTTACAGAAATGTGGTGGGCGACTGCCATTCCTCTTGCTCCCACCATAGATCCTGCGGAAGGCTCCAACACCAAGGCCCCCCCTGAGATAAATTTTCCTTGCCATAGAAGCTGAAACACACAAAAATTCCAATCACTGAATGTAGCAGCATGCATTTTTCTACATGTACACTAATGCAATTGTTCATATGCTCTGTCTGTTTTAGAGAGAGAGAGAGAGAGAGAGAGAGAGAGAGAGAGAGAGAGAGAGAGAGAGAGAGAGAGCATACCAGCTCGAATATAGTACCAATCAGGGTCATAAGGAGCAAGCTCTTTGAATGTAGCAGTCTTCACAATGTCGGTCCAATGGGGAAGTTCGATCTGAAAGAATAACAATAAATATGTGAAATCGAATTGAGCACTTCCACAGCAAGAAAACATACAAACCAAACTAAAATTTTGACTTTGGCACATCAAGAGGGAACCATAGTGAACAAGATTCAAATGCCACTCACTCATTAATCAGATCCATCCACACATACTTCTCCAGGTTAAGACACAAAAATCCCCTACATAGAAAGAACAAAGCTTCCAGGGCAACTAGCTGTCACTCAACCACATAATGGACACCAACCAACCAGAAAACAAGCCAGTCCCCACCTGGTCCCAAAGAAAAGAAATGACAGAAGAAAGGAAGGATAAAAAGGAAAAAGGAAAAGCCGTAGGTTCACCAATGATGCCTGAGGCTTATACATATGATCTTGGGACACCAGAAATCAGAATCCATTCTGTTGTCCATAGTGATGATTTAGTACCAAAATGTGTTTGAGGGTGATGCTGGCGTTTGAATGCTTAACATCTTAGGAAGGTGGATGATCCATGACTTTTTGGAAATTTATTCTACTGGCTGGTATACAAAACTCTAAATCTTGTTTTCAAAACTTCAGCAGGAATTAGAGCCACTGCCCTAGTAGTCAGCCTTAAAATGCTTAGTTAGGTTCCGTTTGTTTCACGAAGAATGAACAATTTGGAAAACATTTACCTAAAAATAATTGCTTGTACTGCTTGAAATACTTAGTCAATATTTTATATGGAAATATTTTTCGATTATTTATTTTTGTAAGTGGTACAAACGACTAAAAAAATAGTTTCCAGATCATTCATTTTCCGCTAAACAAACGCACCCTCAATGGGCAAAGGGAGCAATTCCAGCGAAAGATAAAAGCCTAACGAGCCCAACAACAACAGTAACTCCCGACCCTCCACATGCACAAACAGCATCAATCATATCTGACAAAAAGCAGTAAAGAGCTCTCGTTCCACAACCCCGTCAAAGCCACCTGACGGAGTTATGGATATCGTTCAACACCGAACCACAGTCTCTGCAGCACAGATATCTTTCAACAACAGACACCTATTCATCCAACAATCACGATCAGCAAGCAAGAAGATTGGTCGTCTCACAAAAAACTAAAGCAATCAGAACCCTAAGCCGCCAATAGTTGCTTCTAAAACACTATTTCCAAGACCAAGCACGAGAAACTTTCGCAAATTTCCTCGATCTAACACTGCATCGTCCTCAGCTCCGAAACAGTTCCACAAGCCAAATATCCAGAAATTCCTCGACTTACGCATGATCGTCCAAATCACACATCAAACGCATCAACAACTGGGACAGAGAAACTCATACAACATGCCACGCCACACTATGAGAGAGATACCTTTCCAGAACGCTTGAGGTGAGCGGAATAAGCCTTGACAAACTCGTGAGGGGAAACGTCCTTCACCGTCCTGGCTGGCGCCGCCATGTTCGATCGACCAAAATGCTCCTGCTTCGAACGGCGCAGCTGCTCCAACCCAGTTCTCTCTTCTGCCTGTAAGAAGATGAGAGCATCGCGACCTAGGGTTTTTATTTCGCACGCCCATGGAAACGCCGTCCATACCCTTCTTTTTGGTTTGGGCCGTGTTTTTTCGAAAGTTAGAAGTTGGGCCGGGCCTTATTTTTTAACAGCCTAAAAAATTTTGGCCCAACTATCTTCCCCGAGACGAGTTTTTTTTTTTTTTGAAATAATGACATAAACGGTCCCTAAAATTTGACTAAATATGCAATATAATTTCTAAAATTTTAATTTAATCAATATAATCCCTGAACTTTATCTCAATATACAATGTGGTCCCTAAATATTTAATTTGATCAATATGATCTTTGAACTTTTGGAATATATTCAACTTAGGCTAAAGTTCATGAATGACATTGAACATTTTCTTATATTTCAAGGACTAAATTAAATATATTCTAAAATTTTGGAGGCTATATTGAATAAATTGAAAATTCATGAATCATATCACACGTTAGGCTAAAGTTCATGGACCATGTTAGTCGAATTAAAAGTTCATGAACCACATTGTATATTGAGATAAAATTTAGAAATCATTTGTGTCATTTTTCTATTGGTTTTAACAAGGTGGTTATAACTCTCACAAATTTATCACCTCAATGACCTCAATAAATTGCATTTAATCCATTTCAGTATTTCCTTAAAAGCGTAAATTGCAATGTGCTACTAGGAGCCCGAGATGCAAAATATTGAGCTTTTTAGACAAAAAGCGCATTCGGCGAAAACAATATATTTGCAGCCAAAATAAATTTCAATTTATTAGAAATGGCTAGTTGTGCTTTGAAGTTTATTTAGTTTCTTTTAATTTAGAACATTTGACGGAAATAACAAAATCTTCTTAATTTTCAAAATCCATATTCAAACTTTCGAAAATGACTCACCCCTCTCAAAGAAAAGTATATTATCCTTTCAAACATCACTTGCATAATAGTATTTTTAGAGTAGAATTTTTGCTTTAAAAGTGCTTATGAAGTAGAAATCCATTTGATAATGCAACTTCTAAAGTAAAAATTTATTTGATTACGCACCTTTATTTTTCTACATATGGGGCTTTTTTTTTGCCCAGAAATAATTTTTGAGCCATTTGAAAAAGTAAAAAAAAAATTTACTTATCTTTAGAAGTAAGAAAATCAACTTCCGGCTAGAAGTTAATTTTTAAAGTAGAAGTATTATTGGCAAAAATTTTTAAGAATGGGCTATTAAAAAAAGAGAAAAATTTTCGAATAAAGATCTAAAGCGTCCTCATTTTTCAAATAATGGCCTGAAGTGGATATTGTTTCAAATAAAAGCCTAAAGTGCTTAAACCATCTCAAACAAGGGCCTAGCCAAATGGCATTTTCATCTTTTACTTTTTCTTCTTTTTTTTCCCTTTTTTTTTTTTTACTTTTGCTTTTCTTTTTCTCCTTATTTTTCCCCCTCCCCACTCTCTCGCTCGTTGCTTGTGGCTTTCTGCTTTTGATTGACTTCCAGAATGCCTGCTACAACCAAGGCATTTCGCTCGTGGAAGCTGCAAGAGAACTCGCCGAGAAGAAAGACACTGAAGCACTTCACAATTTGTCTACTCTAGGAGGTTCGTTCACATCTCTCTCTCTCTCTCTCTCTCTCTCTCTCTGCATCATGTACTGCTGTTACAAATTGCCATACCAACGTGTTTTAATCCATTTTTGGTTATCAATTAGGTAGTTGAAAGTTCATGCATCGGGCATTGGAGGCAGGACCACGAGAGGAGGATTCTAGCTTCGCTGAACGAGCGGGGACTGAGTAGGGACGGTAGGAGAAGGAATCGCGGCAAGGAGCCGATCGTAATGGAGGGTTAAAACGACGAAGAGCACAGCCACATAACGAATGAATCAGAAAGAATGTGGCGAAATGATATTTTCTCATCAGAGGATAAAGATTATCATCACTTGCATCGTCCAATCTTATCACGTTCGTGGGGGTCAAACATAAATCGCGAAATTTGCGAGTGCATCGAGGGAAATTGTCAAAACTCGCGAAAAAAAACTCGAGAAGAGGTTCATGTCGGATCTGACGAGGGTCGCTCTCGCCCGCCCACTCCCAAGCACCATCTAGGTGTGGGCGACGCTTGCTTGACGCTGGCCCGGGCGAGGGTTGCCTCGCCCGAGCTTGAGGTCAATGATGGCCGGGAGAAGGAAGACAGAAAAGAGAAAAAAAAAATCGAAAACACAAAAAAGCCCTTTGGCCAGGTCTTCCTTCGAGATGATTTGAGTGCTTTAAGTCTTTATTTGGAATTTTTCCAAAAAATAATTTTCAGAAGTCTAAATTATTTGCAAAGACTCACGTGACAAAACTTACGGATGGGCGACAAATAACTCAATCATTCATGTCCGTCCAAAAGAGAGATAGAAAAAAGAAAAAGAAAAAAGGGAACTCATTTGATGTTTCCAAATGGCGCCACCGTTGAGAAATATTCTGCCCCAACATAAAACGTCCTAAGAAGAAATTTTTTTTTTGGATTTTGCTGCATTGGATTAACTAAAAATAAGCGAATCAAGAAAATATTTTCGACAAATAAAAAAATCCTTAAAAAATGGGTTAAATATTTTTCTTTTTTAGAAAAGAGACCATCATTTTCCCTCTTCTTTCCTCTCTAGACTCATTCACCCTCCTGTTCTTTTTCTTATTGAATTTTAATGATATTTATTTAAAAATTGAAAAATTAAAAAAAATTATAATTTTTATTAAAAATTATTCACGTTAGTACTAGCTGTGTCATGTAGGAACGATCGGGTCAATATCACATTTGAGCGAATAATAGCACAAAAAATCAAACTAGGCTTTCCTTATAAAACAATGGAAAATATTTTCTAATTCATTTTCAGGTCTCAACCAAACATCAAAAAATATTATCATTTTCCTGAAAAATGACTTTCTTGAAAATATTTTTCAAAAAATAATATTTTTTCTTGTGAAACAGAGGAGCCTAAGTGAAATGCATTATTATATCGGGGTGGCATATTTATTATTTGTACCATCAAATCAAGTGGACTTAATTTATTTTAAATAAAATTTTTATTTAAAATTTTATATATCATATTTATATTTAAATTCAATTTATACCAATTTCTCTTAATTTTTTTTATGTTTAGAAGTCCACATGGACTGAATTTGAAAAAAAAAATACCATGTCATATTAAAATTAATTATTAATGCCACATATTAATTTTGGCCAAAATCTCTCGCTTGAGACACTTAAGTGATTTTTTTTTATTTGACACTTAAGTGATTTGGTAAAAACTTTTGACACTAAAATGAGTTTCGTACATAACTTTTAGTACTTCTCATGTTCTTCTCCCTTAAAATTACAAATGAATGATTGATGACAGTTTTGTCATTTTACTGTATATGGGGTGAACTTAATCATTTAGGAGTGGAAATAGCACCGACATAAATTCTATTGGGATCATCTAATTTTGACAAAACCCAGTACTTTATAGAGAACAGCCCGGTACTGAGCCAGGACCAGCAAATTAAAACAGAGTAAGACATCATGAGTTCTATTTGTAAAAGAATAAAACAGAACTTAATCTTAGGCACCGAACAGGAGCAACAAGAAGAACCCTCAAGCCTTCATGAGTTCAATGAAGCTCTGCACATTCTTGAGGGAGGAACCTCCTTCTCCCTCAGGCAATTCGCCCTTATCTCACCACTCCCAAGAACTGCTGATACCTTTTCCCTCACTTCACGCCTAGTTATAAATCCATTTTCATCGCCATCCACTCCTAGACCCACCCTCCACACGTCACATATGTAGCTCCTGTTCATGTACTGATCTCCAAAGTAAGGCCTGCAGAGAAGTGGGACTCCATTGCTCAGGCCTTCCAGTGTGGAATTCCAACCACAGTGAGTGAAGAAGCATGCCACCGCAGGGTGTGCTAGGACCTCCTCTTGCGGTGCCCATTGGACCACCTTCCCATAATTCCTCACCCTTTGGAGGAACCCGTCGTGGAACTCGGTGACTGGCCCGTCGGTGAGGTCTGGGCGTACGGCCCACAGGAATGGCCGGGCGATCTGTTCGATGCCGTGGGCGAGCTCATAGAATTGTTCTGGGCTGAACACTGAGGAGCTTCCGAAGGCGATGTAGATGACGGACAGGGCTGGATGTTGGTCTAACCAGTTCAAGCAGGTCGAGTCCTCGTTCCACAGGCTTCCTCTGCGATGGAATAATGGGGTGCTCACTAGTAACGGGCCGATGGGGAGAGCTCCCGGAATGACACCGAGGGCCGATGCCTCGAGTTCATGGATTGAATTGAAAAGGAATGAGTTTGTGCGTTTGCTGTAATGGAGGATGGACAATGCGAATATGAAAAATAATTTCTGCACCATTGGGTGGTCAGGCCAACTCCAAGGGAGGTCAGTGCTCTTATATGAAGGAAGGTCCTTCGATATAGTGATGAGATCATTCTTCAGAGCGACGCCTGTATAAGTTACCGATGCCAAGTTAGATTCTATATCGACTACCTCTTCCCACAAGCACATATGTTAGTGGCGTGATGAATGTCGTAGATTGATCTCTCCTGAGGGTGTGTCAATAAAGCAATTGAGAGATGGCTACGGGACATACTTAGGCTTCACGAAACTGGTTGTGAAGGGTTCTCGTTCTGGTCCCTTACCGTTGTTGTCTATGACTCCACCCTCGATCAACTTTGGAATATGAAGTACCATGGCCAGGGTCGAAGCCGAGGCGGGCCAAAACCCGGCTCGCTCGATTCCCGTCCTTTCGGCGACTTCCAGCGCCCATCCGGTGGCCAGGTCCGCAATCATGAAGCTGATCTGCTCATCATCATTGCCATTTGACCGCTTCTTCACTTTCTCGATCAACTCCTGCAAATAGCCCGGCATTACCCTTGACATGCTCCCAGCAGCTTGGGGAAATCCCTTCGCTCCTCATCGGCTTCGAGCCCATCCGGAATCGCGACAAATGTAACCCGATTCGATCCCTCGTCCAATCCAGGGTTTGCAGCCATCACTTGTGCGTGAATGGACTCTGTATTCACGAACGTAACCTTGACTCCATATTCGGCAATACAGTGCGAGAGTTGCAGGAGAGGAGTGACATGACCTTGTGCAGGAAATGGTATAACAAGGACATGTTTGAACTTCGCCATTGCTGACTTTGGCCCTTGGCTTTCGTAGTCTTTTATCTTCCTCTCTTGCGGGCCATCGGCATATTTGCCTGCAATCAAAAGAGCAGAAGCTGTAGCAGCAACGAAGATAACACGCAGCTGGCTTGTTTTCACATATCTGCCTCCCTTATCCACAAGTACTGACTCTCTCGTCGTAGGTTGTTCCTTGACCACCGAATATTCTCTCATGAGAAGAGATAAGAAGTTGTCGTAATCCGATTTGGTATGACGAGGACATGTTTCAACTTTGCCATGGCTGACACAGAACAACAAGGGACACTTCCTTACCCCAACTTATATTGGCTAATTAAGCTCAGAGTCTATGAATATTGTTTCGCTATGACGCGATTCAGAGGGACTTCGGCACTTGGCTTTTGCAGCTTTGCGGTCGTCTTTTCGCAAGCGATCGGAACATACCGTCATGAAACGAAAAGAGCAGAAGCTGCGGCAATGCTACTTGGAGCCACTAACCTCTGGCTCTGGACAATGTCAGGGCTTTGAGAAAGAAAAGAGCATTCATTGAGAACAGTAGTATTTGAGCCGCAGTGATTCTTAGCGTGTGCACGATAACCATTATGTTTATCTGTTTTTCTATTCTTTATTTTTTGGAATAAGTTTGAAATAGAAATCCATTTGCTAATGTAATTTTTTTTTTCCAGACAAATTTTTAGCTCAAAAATAGATTTGGAACATGAATGAGAAAAAGAAATGTTTCGCATTTTTGTTTCTGAAATAAAAACAGAAATAAAAACTCTTCTCATCGTTCGATTGCCGATCATCGATTCCCGATCCCTGGCCGCTGTCTGCCAGCCGCAGTCGTAGCACCCCCTCTCGTCGAAACCCTAGCCTCAATCGCAATCGTAGAAATCTTATGATCGTCAGCATGTTTCCCTACTTAGAAACTCATCTAGGAATTGAAGTACAGAAATTTATTTCTAGCCAAAAATTGTTCTCAGGAACAGAATGGTTATTATCTGCGCTCTCCCACTTCCATAATTAGCTTTAGCATTGAGGAGCCAACAGGGATTGAGGACGGAAACACGAGAAGTGTTTATATAATAAAAAAAAAAAACATTGCGAGACCTAAAATCAAACATCACTTGCTCAAACATGTGCCACCGACATTGTTGTCTGTTAAATTAGTATTTGTGCTGGATATGATTTAGGGTAGACTCAAATGTTTTTATTATGAGTTTCGCTTTAAGCACCAATTGTCCGATGCATTGTCAAAATCAAGAGTCTAATCCTAGCACTCGAACAGAAATAAGATTCCTCAAACACGATTAGCATCTTCCATCTCTCTCTCTCTCTCTCTCTCTCTCTCTCTCTCTCTCTCTCTCTCTCTCTCTCTCTCTCTCTCTCTCTCTTTTACCTCTTTGAAATGTGGCCCATCACTTTCTTCGTATTAGGTATTTTGCTGACTCTCTCCTTCGACGATTTAATGAATCAAATGTAATATGTGATTTTGCTTATCATGTAAATGCATGAAAAAGCATCTCAAATTATCTCTACTAACTAAAGCCTTCGAAATTTTTTTTTTATAGATGTGTGGTATTTCATATTAGAGATGGCAGTAAAATTATAATCAAAAGATAAAATTAAAAATGGCAAGAAGCATAGTAAAATATTTAAATCATGTTTGTTGGGGTGTGGTTCATACTCTCATAAGACAACGCTCCCTGAGCAACTAGAAGGCTTTTATAGTTTGAGTCTATATTTTTTTATCGGTAGTTTGGGGTTGTGCCCATTAATAATTATTGCTATAAATTATTTATTTCCTTTGTAATTAAGGGATGCAACAAAAAGTTGGGGAGGGCTAATTATAATGAAACCATCTTTTGGATATAGCCCTAGTCTAAGGATAAATTATGTGTCTTGATTTTCTTTTATCGCTTTTACGTTTTACTTCAGTGTGGTTGTATGTAGAATCCTAACTATGTTTACTAGATGCAAATAACATCTTTTCTTTATAGTTTTGCAAATAACAATTTCTTGCGCACATGGAATGTTGTATATATTTGTTACAACATAGAGATTTTAACCCCTTGTAATATTATTTAAGTTGTCTAAAGAAAGGCCAAGTGACATATTACTATTGTACAATTATTTTGAGTTCAACTTTGAAGGTAAAACATTAATTAATTACCTGCCAATTACCTTCATTATCATAAATTTTGATAAGAAGTTTCAATTAGCCTTAAGATACCCAATTTGTTACTCTTCTATTGGTATCATCTATTTTGACAAAACCCAGAAATTTTGTACGAGAACAACCTGGTACGTAACGAGGAACCAGCAAATTAGGCAGGCCTGAAAATTCACTTTGAGTGACTTCACGAGGGCATCCATTTGTGAAAGAGAAAAACAGAGTTCAATCTTAAGCATTGAACAGGAACAACAGCAAGAACCCCCAAGCCTTCATGAGTTCAATGAAGCTCTGCCAATTCTTCAGGGAGGACCCTCCTTCCCTGACACTCTTCCTGCCCATCTCTGTATTAAGCTCCAATTTTTTTTGTTTTTTGCTTGTGTCATTTCCCATTTGTTAACTCCATGTGCGTCATTCATAAAATTTGATTCATATTTGTGACGTAGGAGAGTATCGAACATGGTGGACTTGCGAAATGTATAATTGCCTAAGAAACACAGGGTCTTATCCCACCGATTTAAACTTCCGGATTGGACTTTTCGACCTATTGCAGTTATTCCATCGCGTATTTACATGTAATAAATAGGAAAGACCGAACTCACTATACTTCCATCAATGGATCCCAATGGCTTCAATTTGCAGCACCCCAATGCCGAAACTGTAGACCTTGCAATCCTCTACTGAACTAGAACCCAGAGTCACGTAAGGAAACCAAAAATCTGTTTCCTAGCAGGTTTATATCCCCTCCTACCAATGAAGTCACCATGGATCCTATCCTATAACAGAAAGGACAACATGCCAAACCATGGTGACGGAGATCTGTTTCTCATGTTAGCTAGCGACTGGGCACAACATATGATGGCAAGATGAGCCAATGAATCTTGTGGTAAGATTGGTGAATTCTTTACTAAGATTGAAAGATTGTTCCGCAAGTAACTATGAGGGCTGAACACAACATTAATTTTTTAAAAAGTACAGCAGAGTATAATCTCAGGGACTAAACAGGAACAACAAGAACGCTCAAGCTATCATATGTTTAATGAAGCTCTGCAGATTCTTCTGGGAGGACCCTCCTTCACTAGCACTCTTCCTGGCCAACTCCTTCACCCTAAGGCAATTTGCCCTTATCTCTTCACTGCCAAGAACCGCTAGCATCTTTGTCTTCAATTCATGCCTTGTTGTGACACCTTTTTCATCACCATCTACCCGTAGACCCACCCTCCACACATCACAAATGAAGCTGCTGTTCAGGAACTGGTCTCCAAAATAGGGCCTGCAGAGAAGTGGTACTCCATTGCTCAGGCCTTCCAGTGTGGAATTCCAACCGCAGTGAGTGAAGAAGCACGCCACTGAAGGGTGTGCTAGGACCTCCTCTTGTGGTGCCCATTGGACCACCTTCCCATAATTCCTCACCCTTTGAAGGAACCCATCTTGGAACTCAGTAACTGGCCCGTCGGTGAGGCCTGGGCGTATGACCCACAGGAAGGGTCGGCCAATCAGTTCGAGGCCGTGGGCAAGCTCATACAATTGTTCCTGGCTGAATATCGACGTGCTTCCAAAGGCAACATAGATGACTGACTGGGCAGGATGTTGGTCTAACCATTTCAAGCAGGTCGAGTCCTCATTCCACAGGCTTCCTCGGAGATGGGATAATCGGGAACTGGCTATAAGTGGACCGATTGGGAGAGCTCCGGGAATTACACTGATAGCCAATGCCTCGAGTTCATGGAATGAATTGCAAAGGAATGAGTTTGAGCGTTTGCTGTAAAGGGGCATGGACGACATCAATTGGAAAAGTATCTTCTGCATTATAGGGTCTTCAGGGCAATTCCAAATGAAGTCACTGCTTTTGTATGGAGGAAGGTCCTTCGATATCACGGTGAGATCACTCTTCAGAGCAACACCTGTATGGGTTAGTGATGCTAAGTTAGATCATCTTGACATGAACCTATTCCTTCAAGCACACATGATACCGGCTTGATGCATGTCGTAGATTCATCTCTCCTCACTGTGTCTCAATAAAGCAATTGAGAGATGGCTGCACAACATATCTACACAACATATCTAGGCATCGTGAGACAGATTATGAAGGGTTCTAGCTTTAGTCCCTTACCATTTTCGTCTATGACTCCACCCTCGATCAACTGCGGAATATGCAGTACCAAGGCCAGAGTCGACACCGAGGCAGGAGAAAACCCGGCTCGCTCGATTCCCATCCTTTCTGCGACTTCCAACGCCCATCCGGCAGTCAGGTCTGCAATCATGAAGCTGATCTGCTCATCTTCATTGCCATTTGACTGCTTCTTCACTTTTTCAATCAACTCCTGCAAATGACCAGGCATCACCCTTAATATGCTTGCCACCGCCTTAGTCGGGTCTTTCCGGTCCTCATCAGTTTCAAGCCCGTCCGGAACGGCGACAAACTTGATCCGATCCAATCCCTCATCCAGTCCAGGGTTTGCCGCCATCAGTAGTGCGTGAATGGGCTCTATGTTCACGAATGTAACCTTGGCTCCACAATCAGCAATACAGTGTGAGAGCTTCAGGAGAGGAGTGACGTGACCTTGTGCTGGAAATGGTACAACAAGGACATGTTTTAACTTTGCCATTGTTAGCATTGAACAAGGCAAGCTTCCTTAGCGCACCTTATATAGGCTAATCTAAGTTCAGATTCTCCTTGTATCAATTCTGTTAAAATATGTCTCGAGTTTAAGCCCGAATCAAAAATGTTAATCTTTTTGAAATAAATAAACAAAGTCCGAAGGTCGGAATTTTTCTGTGGACGTTCAAAATCAAGCAAATCCCGTCGAAGGATATATACGGTTCTGCCGTGAGATAAGGACTCAAATATTCACTTTCTTGATTTATGTTGCTATCACGGTCAACAAAAGTAGAATTCCAAGTTTGGACTTCGTTGACCAAGCCACACAGATTCCCATTCTCCGAATTGAAGTTGGCAAAGGAAGAAGGTGGGGGTTCACTTGTGTGTGTGTATATCTAATATAGAAGTCAGGATGCACCGTTTGTTGAATAACGTGGGCAGAGCGTTTGTTGAATAACGTGGGCAGAGGGAATTCCGCGACCGGTTACATCCGAAGCGCTCCTCTTCGTGAGTGAAATCGAAGACAAATTCAAGCGTTAAAGCTAATTAAATCTTGAGATTAGATTTATGTGATTCCTTCACGTGATCGAGAGATTATTTCGGTGAGGAATTGTTGAGCAAAAAGGTTGTGGGTCATTGGATTTAATTGAGGCTGAAAAATACTAAGAGTGATTGAGTAACTCGAGCGTGGTTTGTAATCTCATTGTAGATCTTGATTCATAGTAGAATTCATTACTGTTCTCCCCATAAACATAGATCTCTACGACCAAACCACATACATTTGATATTCGATTTATTTTCTTGTTCTATCTATTTTATTATTCAATTACTTGCTTCCGCTCAACAATTGGTATCAGAGCTATGATTGATTGAAGTTGGAGCAAATCAATGGCGACAAAAGAAGGAAAAATGAAAATCAACGGATTTGATGGGAAGGATTTTAGTTCTTAGAAGATGCAGATTGATGACTATCTATATAAGATAAAAGTACACTTGTTACGTCCCAAGGACTGCAAGTATGTTCATGGCGCAAAAACTTGCCAAAACAAGGTTAAGGAGATTCGCATTCCATTTATGACAAGGATAGTTATCGGCTTTGATAAAGATAGCTATCAATTAGTTTCTATATATAAGGATAGCCATCAATTAATTTCCATTTATGATTGATATTCTTATGTGTACTTGGCTATTAAAGGGACCATTAAGTCGCAACAAAGGCAAGCAATTACAATTGTATTACTACCTCTCTTTCTTCGTCTTCTCTCTCCTCCTACTATATCATTCTGTTCTCTTAACAGCGCTTGTCCCTGTTTGAGAAGAAACTAACGATGATGAAACAAGCTCATTAGGAATTGCTGGATAGACGAGTGATATGTGTTATTCGACTGATATTGACTTGCAGCGTCGTGTTTAATATCATGAAAGAGAATAACACTGCCAATTTGAAAAAAAAACCCTATCGAATATGTACGAGAAGCCCCCTGCGATCAACAAGGTCTATTTGATGCAATGTCTATTTAATTTAAAGATGTCCAAAGATGCGTCAGTTGCAAAATATATCAATGAATTTAATGTGATCATTAGTCAATTGAGTTTGCTTGATATTGACCTTAAAGATGAGATATGTGCTTTGATTTTATTATCCTCGCTGTCTAATAGTTGAAATATTATTGCAATTGCCATTAGTAATTTCTCTAGGTCAACAGATTTAATGTTTGATGAGATTCGAGATTTAATTTTGAGTGAGAACATCTATAGAAGAGAATCTGGCGAATCTTTATCTATTGCTTTAATAGGTGAAAATAGAGAAAAAGTTGCTATTCATGTTAGCAAAAGTAATATGAAGCCTAATAGATGAGTTAATCTAGGATTGGTGGTACCGTCTATTAGAACTGGGCAAGAAGAGATATCTTGGAAGTGATTGCCTTAAGTTGAAAACAAGAAGGGCAAGGAGGCTAGAGTTGAACTTGTGGATGATGTTGCAATTACAGCTCACGGTAATTCGGGTAATGCTGATTTTGTTTGTCTGCCACTTTATGATTCGTCGTTTGATAAACGGATTATGGATTATGGTTGTTCGTTTTATACTACACCAAACAGGAATTTGTTTATTACTTATCAATGCATAGATAGTAATAAAGTGCAATTGATGAATAATACTGAATGCGATGTTATAGGTATTGATGATGTTAGAATTAGAATGCATAATAATATTGTGAGGACATTAATTGAAGTAAGGTATGTTCTAGAGCTGAAGAAAAATCTGATTGTCGATATTCTTCGGAATGCGGAGTTCTAAAAATTATTTGAGGTGACTTGGTGATAATAAAAGAAATCAAGCACAATGGCCTGTATGAACTTCATGGTGAAATAGTAATAGATTTCGCTGCAGAAACGTCAGATGCAACTATTCAAGAGTCTGAATTATGGCATATGCATTTAGAACGCATTAGCAAGAGAAGTTTGAAGGTTATAAGTAAAAGAGATATATCGTGTGGCTATTTTGCTGACGAACTAAATGTATAAAGGTGTTATGATTTAGATCAATGATGAAAAGTGTAGTTTAGTGCGATTATCAAAGAAACCATAGAAATTGTAGAATTACTTCACTTAGATGTTCTCAGGATGTTGCGATTTCCTTCGAGGAAGAGTGCCAGCTATATGTTAACAATTGTTAATGACTACTCGAGGAAGACATGGGTGTTTTTGCTTAAGCACAAGTTTGATAATATTATCAGGATTAGACAGTTGAGAGTTTTGATCGAAAAGAAGACTAATAAAACGATCAAGTATGTGTCGATTGATAAAAGCATGGATTTCTAGCTTGAGACAGCTAAAGGGATTTCGCAATTCATATATATTGGATTTTGTTGTTTTTGCCTAATAGCTAGCAAATGAACTTTTGGTCCTAACTTTCAATTGTGAAGTGACATCCTGATTTTTTGGAGCCAATGAATCTTGTGGTAAGATTGGTGAATTCTTTTCTAAGATTGAAAGATTGTTTCGCAAGTAATTATGAGAGCTGAACACAACATTAATTTTTTTAAAAAGTACAGCAGGGTAGAATCTCAGGGACTGAACAGGAACAAGAAGAACGCTCAAGCTATCATATGTTTAATGAAGCTCTGCAGATTCTTCAGGGACGACCCTCCTTCACTGACACTCTTCCTGGCCATCTCCTTCACCCTCAGGCAATTTGCCCTTATCTCTTCACTGCCAAGAACCGCTAGCATCTTTGTCCTCACTTCATGCCTAGTTATTAATCCATTTTCATCACCATCAACTCCTAAACCCACCCTCCACACATCACATATGAAGCTCCTGTTCAGGAACTGATCTCCAATGTAAGGCCGGCAGAGAAGTGGCACTCCATTGCTCAGGCCTTCCAGTGTGGAATTCCAACCACAGTGAGTGAAGAAGCATGCCACTGAAGGGTGTGCTAGTACCTCCTCTTGTGGTGCCCATGGGACCACCTTCCCATAATTCCTCACCCTTTGGAGGAACTCGTCGAGGAACTCAGCGACTGGCCCGTTTGTGATGTCCGGGCGTACAGCCCACAGGAATGGTAGGGCGATCTGTTCGAGGCCGTGGGCGAGCTCATAGAACTGTTCTGGGCAGAACATTGACGTGCTTCCGAAGGCAACATAGATGACTGACTGGGCTGGTTGTTGGTCTAACCAGTTCGAGCAGGTCAAGTCCTCGCTCCACAGGCTTCCTCTGCGATGGACTAGTTGGGCGCTTGCTATCAACGGACCGATTGGGAGGGCTCCAGGAATGCCACTGCAAGCCGATACCTCAAGTTCACAGAAGGAATTGCAAAGGAATGATTTTGTTCGTTTGCTGTGATGCACGATGGACGACATGTACTTGAAAATTGCTTTATGTATCACTGGGTCTTCAGGGCAACTCCAAATGAGGTCGCTGCTCTTATATGCAGGAAGGTCCTCCAATATCGTGATGAGATCATTCTTCGGAGCAAAGCCTGTATGAGTTCTCGATGCCAAGTTAGACTATCTTTAGAATGCCTATTCCTACAAGCACATATGATATCAGTGCGATAAATGTTGTAGATTCATCTCTCCTTAGTGTTTGTTTGTCAATAAAGTAAGGGAAAGATGGGTGCATGACATATTTAGGCCTCATGAGGCTGATTGTGAAGGGTTCTAGTTGTGGTCCCTTACCATTGTTGTCTATGACTCCACCCTCGATCAACTTCGGAATATGAAGGGTCATGACCAGGGTCGAAGCTGAGGCTGGCCAAAACCCGGCCCGTTCGATTCCCATCCTTTCGGCGACTTCCAGTGCCCATCCGACAGTCAGGTCCGCAATCATGAAGCTGATCTGTTCATCTTCATTGCCATCTGACTGCTTCTTTACTTTCTCAATCAACTCCTGCAAATGATCCGGCATCACCCTTAATATGCTCTCCATGGTCGTAGGGATGTCCTTCCGCTCCTCGTCAGTTCCAAGCCCATCCAGAATTGCGACAAACTTAATCTGACTCGACCCCTCGTCCAATCCAGGGTTTGCAGCCATCACTTGTGCGTGAATGGACTCTGAATTCACGAACGTAACCTTGACTCCATAATCAGCAATGCATCGAGCGAGTTTCAGGAGAGGAGTGACATGACCTTGTGCAGGATATGGTATGACGAGGACATGTTTTAACTTTGCCATTGTTGACTTTGGACCTTGCTTTCGTAGTCTTTATCTTCCTCTTTTGCCGGCCATCGGCTTATCTGCCGGCAATGAGAAGCGCGGAAGCTGTTGCAGCAACGAAGATTAACACGCAACCGGCTTGTTTTCACATATCTGCCTTTCTTATCAACAAGTACGGGCTCTCTGGTCTTAAGTTGTTCCTTGACCACTGAATATTTTCCCATGAGAAGAGATAAGATGTTTGTCGCATTCGAATAAAAAACAAATTTGCTGGACAAAAATGCTGATGCCTTGAGCTCAGGAAGCAGAAGTGTTAAATGAAAAATAACGTCCAAGCACATTGATTCCTTGATAAGTCTTATGTTTCTTCTCCTTACTTGGGTTCCTGCTCATCTTATTTCCCTTTATAAACTCCATTTGTGTCATTCATATAATTTCATTCGTATTTGTGACGTGAGCGAGCATCCCATGTCATAGCGTAGGCATCCAAAGTATATAATGGCCTAGGAAACATATAGTCTCATTCCTCCGAAAATTTGAAATTTTGGATTGAAATTTTCGACATTGTATATTAATTCCATCGCGCATTAACACTAAATAACTTGAACATAGTATGATTAGGTAAGTTTATCACGTGTTTGCCGCAATCAAAATACCATTCAAGGGATTAATTTTATGATATTCCAGAACCCATCCAAAACCTGTTTTTACAGGGTTTGATATAACATCCCAAACTCAACTCAATAAAGTAGTCAGAGACCCACAAACCACCACAATATGTTGTGGTAAACAATAATCTTGTATTAATATTTAACAAGCAATCTCATATTTACTATTTATTCGAAAGGCGTACATTATAAATCTCGAATTAGAATTCTACGAAGTCCAAAATATAAGAACGAAGAAATTTAAGGTTGACAATCATAAAATCGAAGGTCTATTAACAATTAGAAGCTAGGTGCGAAATGGCGGTTATCATTAAAAAAAATCTTGTATTGCACTAAATTTTGTTATCAGCATTCACATATTTTTACAATTAACTAATCTTGAGTGGCTTAACATGATAAGAGAAATTTGAAAAATCCCAGGAACCAATACAAATTCTAGTTTGTATGCTTACTCAACAACTTACTGATATAAAGGAAACAAATAGCATTTCAATAGCCATACTGGGTTTCCAACCATAACATTATGAAACCCGTCATGAAGGCATTCTAGCAATTGACACCAAACCCACTATTTACATCCATCAGGGGTGCCAAAAACACACAAACTGAACCGAACAGAAGTTTTGGATATTTTCGGGTCGGGTTCCTTCCTGTTTGAGATTTAGGTTAAAGAACGACCGCGTAAACAATTTCAATCCAGGTGCCCCAACCCAAATCAAAACATTTTAAGCCATACATCGTCTTTCTCCCAAAGAACGGCCTCTAAAAAGTCCCCTTCACCATTACCTTTTGCATCTCCACCCTACCCCAACCACATTTTTGGTGCATTTTCAGTTCGGGCACTACACGGATTGAGTCACAAACACACATATATTGAACATGTTCAGGTCGGTTCGGGCTTCATGGATACCCGAACCGTCGACACCCCTACGTCCAAGTAGGTTTTGGGAAGGTTGGACCCCCTATTGTACATGTCCCCCTTCCATTCCAAAATATGATGAATTCAGTACTACAACATGAGACGAGCACAATGATAAGGTAACAGCAAGTCATCCTCTTGGTAAATTTGAATACGCACTAGTCATTCCAAGTAAACCAAAAACAACGAGATAGTGAAAACAATAAGCTACAATAATTTCCTCAGGGCACAAGGATGATATATGAGAAAATAATTACCCAAATATTTTGCTCTCCTACTCCAGGGTCACCTGACTGAAAAATGCTTTGACAAGCATATATTTGCTTATTCTGAATAGCGAATTAGCTTAGCTTGTTCTTTTTCCGTTCTTACAATGCCAAGAAGTTTCTGCACAAACAACCCGATACTTAACTATAAACTGCCAAATTAGGCAGGCATAAAAATTCAGTTTCAGCAGCAGGAGGTAACACTGCCCTCTGCTCACAGAGCTGCCTTAATCAGCTATCCTGAGTACACCAATTTGAAGGAAGGTAAAACAGTGACTTTTTAAAGAGGCTAGTTAACATTAGCAGACAGTTTACAAAGGAAGAGAATTCAACCTTAAAAGGTACTTTGTGATCAACATTTTAATTTTTCACTAGCACATCCTTAGGAAATAATCACGTAGCTTTCAAACTAAATGGACATCGTATCCTAAGATATATCTGTCTGCGCCTCAAAGAATCTCACTTAACTCTCTAGCTAAGGTAACAAACCTCCAACCATACACTTGTCCTTAATCCGAATTTGATGGATCTCTCATTTCCGCGGTGCTGGACGAGTAGCGCCAAAATAGTTTGTCACCAATCCCATAATGGCAAACCTGACAAGGTACAGAGAGATGTAAATGCAACTATCTAATTAACAGAACACAACACCCAACGTGATGTGATGAATCAAATTGAATGAGATTATCCACTACAGGAGGAACAAAAGCACCTAATCTCCAGTTAGCTGTATCGAATGAAAAATAAGTGTCATACCGTACAAGAATGCACCCACGATGCCAAAATTTGCAGAATCATTCAGAATGAACCAGGCATAAAAGCAGAACCAAAATAACTAAAGCCCCTCAGAATACTTAGACCATCTTGGGCCTCAGACGAGTTCCAAATGCCTCTCTCTTAGCAATTAACTGCCTCAAACGGAAACATGACATGTGGGTAATTACTGCTCCTAATGTTCCTGGAGCATGCACATTAGGCATTTCTCTAAGAATCATGTATTTGCAGCTCTTGCTTAACAATTAAAATCACTAACCCATGTAACCACCTTCCAAATCACACGACCATGCTGCGACTACCTTAACACATGGTTTCTGTCCTTTTTCTTTGCCAAAATTGAAGACAATGTGAAACCCTTGAGGAGAGAGAGGAGGGAAAAAAAAAAGGGGGGGGGGGGGGTTGTGGTTTGGGAACTTGAGTCAGCCAGTCTTGTTTCTTGAGCTATGCCAAGGGGAAATAATTAAAGTGAGAGACCTAAAGTCAACAATTTTGGTCCAATTTCGGCATCATTACCCATAGCTAGCACATTCACTATATTTAGAAGCACCAACTTTTGCACTATAGTTAGACCTACAATAAAGAAGTCATCATGTCAAGAGCTCAACACCGTTTTCGTCCTAGAATATCCCCCTTCCTTCATCAAGAACTCATTCTTAACCTGGCAAAGAGAGCAAAACCAAAATACTAACCATGTTAGCTGCCAACACCATCAACCCCCACAATCTCTCTATTGAACTAGAAATCGGGATCAAGAAGTCTACTAGGAGGCAGACTGGCAGAGTGGTGAGGAGAAAAATCCCCTCTGCCGCTACTACCATCTGTTTGGTAGCAGATTTTAATAGTGACTCATGCTTCCCTCCTATCAAACAAGTCACCATATCCTAAATGAAAAGGACATCTTACTAAATCAAGTCTTACATTTTGGCCGACAATCTTAATACAACAGGTCAAGATATGCTAGAAATAGGAACTAAAACAACTACAATGCCGAAGAAACACCATCCTGCTTCTGAAATAGATGATCGAATGAAAATCCATCCTGTCAATAATTGCTTTTTATAATTCAGAAAAGCACGGCAAAGGGTATCAACAGCATCGCTCGAGTCTTTAAAGAAACAATTTTCTTACTATAACTTTTTCGTCTATATTTGTCCAATCTATTCATCAAAGTGAAGAGCCATCATACCACAGTACAATTGTGAAAAGAATAATGCATAGAACCCAATTAAACACGTCAAACCACCAACGATTTTTCCATTTCAGTTCAATATGGATAAATGACACAAGCCACCTCCTAACATGCAATATTCCTTGCTGATCAAGGATATTGTCATGTGAACTGAGGAACAGATTTATGCAAGTTTGTCTGCTAAAATGAAATATGAGCTGATGCTGCAGCTTTCAGGGTCTAAAGTGGACTTGCGTAATATGTACATGTCCAGGAAGGGGAAAAAAAAAAAAGTTCACATCAACGAAAGCACATAAACACTTACATCATGGCCATGGAAATCTGTTTGAGATCATTCTCCATGTTCCTCATGTTTGCAAGTGACTGGGCACAAAATATGATGGCGAGCCATGAGCTAAGCTTGTACTGCAAAAAAAGAAAAAAACGACCAACCATAGAAAAAATAATTAAGTAATTGAACACGCACGCTTATCAAGCAAAATGCATAGGAAATAAAAACCGAAGAGACTGTTTCCCCCATTAAAAAGTGATGTAGGATGATGAGTCCCACAACAAAATATAAATCGTGAGGCTCCACGCCGAAAGCTCCCTAAGCATCACATTAGGTCTAAAGCCTCACACCTAAGAGAAGAATTGCATCACACAGTGCCAAAGCATAGACTCGCAAGATTCAAATAATCATCAGCTCCATTGTAAATAAAGAACTATGAGGATATTTATAGAATCTTTAAAGCTCTACTCCTAGCTGAAGTAGGAAACCTCTAAACAAGAAACATGAAACAGCTAAAAAAGGATATATAATATCCTAATTGGAATAGAAAAATGAAACTATATAGAACTCTAATAGTATTCAAATCCTAGTAGATAAATTTACTAAAGAAGAATCTTGATACTTTCGGCATTCTTGTTTGAGTTGCAAAGTCCATCTTCCCGAAAACCATGTGGAAACATCAAAATTTGGACAAATATCTTATTGCATGGATTTGTTAGCTGCGTCAGTAAGTACCCGAAACATGACACCGGCAACACCAAAGACAACAGCAATGAATCCTGAATAATCAACTGGAAGATCTTGGGCAGAAACCATCGGCACTTTAAAAGGTTTGGCTGCGGAGGGCTGCCTTGGATCATTCGTATTGCTATTATTGCTGTGCGACATCTCCAACACTCAGATTGCTGTCCCTGCGATTGCAAAAGAAGATGGTGGTTCACTTCTTCATTCTCAAGCACAATCATACTCGGACACCAATTTGTCAAATATTTTATACAAATTTAGCAAAGAAAAATTTCAGGACTTTCTCGACACAAGTGAACATATATGCGAGACTGCCAACACACAACATTAATAACAATCAATATAGGTCGAGGGTGGGATAAACAGGATGAGGGAGCCCTCCCAGAGGAAAGGTATACACGAGAACTGCACAACGCAAATTTGAGAGTGCATCGAGTGGCAGGGGAGGCGGTGGCCACTATCAGTACCCTCGCTTGTACAGTAATGGCAATTAATCCCAATCAAATTGGGGTATAACCCGTCATTGCTTCTTCGTCTCCTCTTGTTCCGCAATTCACGATCTCCATCACCAACGTGAATTCAATCTCCAACAGTTTGCAAGCCAAAACACAAGAAATGAACGATAAGCGGATAAATTGTGCCAAAAGGCCACACAAGCATCGCGGGAAAACAGGCCGAACGAAGTAACCCAAGAAGAAACAAGCAGGACTCCCAAAAACCAACAAGAAGCGATCGAGATGGAGGAGGAAAGCAGAGACCAACTTCAACAACGGAGACAGGGTGCGGCACGTGGAATCTCCGACCGGACCCAAATCTCGATCTTTCGCGGAGATCGCTAGAAGTGGCCGATTTCGACGGAGGGATCGATTAACGGTAGGATTTAACGTGAACGTAAATGGAAAAACGAATCCACCCCAAAGAACGAAGACGCACAAATCATCGTAGAAAAACGCTCACCAAGCTACGCGAACGAGGGATCGAGAGACCGAGAGAGAGAGTTTGTGTGGGGGGGGGGGGGGGGGGGGGGGGGCAAAGCCTTCGGAGGTTTCGCTCGAGCGTGGAAGGCCAGAGACAAGATCGGTCGAGCCGACCCGAATCGCCTGTCCGGATCCGATCCGATGGTCCCAAATAGTTTTGAGAGAACAGGCGGGGATCGGAAGGGGCAAAATTACTTTGTTGGGCTTTGCGCTCGTGCTACTCGATGGGAGAATATGATCGAACTCCTCTTTTGATTTATGGAGCACATGAACTCGTACTATTTTTACATTTTTACCAATTAAATTTTAAATATTTTCACGTCAATGTCGATTCATCGTCCTGCAGAAAGGACCGGCGCGAGAACGTCCATAATTCTCAAGTAAATTTTCAAAAATATTTTTTTTTAATCTCTGTTTTTTTTTTCGGGTTTAAGCGGACACAGAGTTGGACATACATGTGTAGGTCCAATAATATGGCCAAAGCAGCACAGAAGAACCAGGTCCCAGCACACCAAACGCTACGTATTTCGATTATTATGGACCCTCCCAGATTTGATCGGTAAATTATTTTGTCATATACCGCCCGCCCGGACTGATCCGAACGCGCCCCGTTCCCCGTCATATGCTAATGTTGTAATTGTATCTGTCGCATTAATGTAACTGACCAACTACTTCAACACCAAGTCGTAACGAGAATTTATCGCGTAGGGACTAATACAACCGGCAGTAAGGAAGAACCACTCAAATCACTTTCGCTTTATATCCCCGGATTTTAAGGATCAAACTTATTCAGAATGTATCATCTGACTTCTCTCTGCAAGTGTGATTCACATTTCATTCAGTGTGACTACATACTCGAGGAGGTCAAGAGCATCAACCATCTCTTGATGGAGCATCAACCCATTTTCACCCCCCCCCCCCCACCCCGGCAAGAGAGAGAGAGAGAGAGAGAGAGAGAGAGAGAGAGAGATCTCATATGCCACACTATTAAGTAAATAGAACTACAGCTTGAGATTCTACAGTACCAGGTGTCGACATGGAATCTGCTTGCAAATTGGATAGCGCCCTTCTTCTTTTCCAAAGCCTATTTATTGCACTCAGATTGGTTCACTGAAGAAATAAAATGATCCGGACAAATAGAAAGAGAAACCGCTACACCAATATCGCTAGGGTGTGATGTTAGTATCGAGGCCATACGACGAACATCGACAATGCCTTCTATGACCTGCCTGTACAACATTATCACATTTTGTCCGAACCTTAAAAAAGGGAAGGAAAAAAAAAACATTCTTAAGACTACACCCATGTTGAAAAGAATGGCGCGCGTATGCAGCACTGGGACTCCAGACTATAAATCTATTAAAATCATTAAAAAGGGAAATTGAACGACCAGAAATTGTTCAGAAGCAGCAAGGCAAAAGTAAGTCCAGAAGTAGACGGGCAATACAAAACTAGCACATGCATCCTCGCTAAAAGTCTAGATAATAGAACAAAACTATGTTCAACAGATTTGTTGATTATTAAAGACCAGGACATCAGAGCTGAAAGAATGCTTGCATCTGATAACAACCAACCAAAACTTCAAAACACCCACCCAACGATCAACCAATTTTACTGAGAACCACCAATGAAGATTATAACATCCAGATAGCAAATCAGAGAAGTATTCAAAACCGATTGGGATCAGGGAAAGAAACTAAATGACTTCAATAATAAAAGAAAACGAAGATCCAATGTTCGACCAGTCGGTGATGATGAAGGTATGCAGCGAGTGACATTATCAGTTAATACCATACTATCAAAGTGGCCCGAGGCAAAACAGCAACAAAGTCCCAGAAAGCCCCATTTGTTTAAAGAACTAAGAGAACCTTAGTCAAAGCCATCTCATTGCTTCTTCCATAGAGTATGTGCATCAACTTCAGGTATATAGTGCAAGTGGAAAATGCATGGTCACCGCAAAATGTCAAGGATTCACACTCGTTGGAAAGAGTAACAGCGAAGTGAACTACAAAACGAACGGCACCAATGGGAAAGGATGACATACCTCTCATATGATGACGGTATCTCAAGCAAGTAATCCAAAAGCACAAGGAAGACGCAAAAATTGTGTTTTGCACACAGGATAAAGTTAAATCCACAATACTATAAAAACAATCTCAAAAGTACGGAGACTAGTAAAGTTCTGAATGTAACAAAAAGAACACAGCTATATTCAGTCTAAGTGGGATCCTACAAGCCTTATTGCATTCTCAAAGCAGTATAAACAGTGCAAGTCCTGCAATGCCTAATTTCGTTCTTCTTGATAAACTTTCCAGCTTAGTCAAGCTTTTGTATCTTATTCTTCCAATCCCAAATTCCTGCTCTCAAAACCCAAGTCAAGTTTTTCATACCACCAAAGGATTAATCAAGATCCTTGGATTCACCCCTACAGTAGAATCTCAGCTGATAGCCGCAAGTGAAAAAAATCAGATTGAAAAATGAAAGCAAAGTACCTAGGTGATTCCAGCGTCCAGATGAAAGTCATCTAATTCACAACAAAAACAGATTAGGGACAAAAGGAAGTAGTGAAACGGAATGCTGGGCCCTTTTTTTTCGTTTTTTATATCAACTCAAGCTTTTTTTTTCCTTTTTTTTTTTTTTTTGGGTTGAACAACTCAAGGCTGATTCACAAGCAAACGAGCCTGGCCAAATAGCTGGAACATCCAACACTCACAAGAAGTGAAAATCTGCTGGTGCTTTGTTCAGTAAAGATGACACTTGGAAAACCTTGCTGATCTTCTTCCCCTTCTATGGAGACAGAAGCACAATGTTTTTTGAGAAACAGATGGAATTCAAATAATGAATAACAACTAGTCATAACTTTGGCATAAATAAAAACTCGTGTATATTGATTTTTTCAATTCACTGAACAATTGGCAACCCCAGAGAGAATCTTCGTACCTGCTTCTCAAGTTGGATCTTCAATTCATGAAATTGGAATACTACTTCAATAAATGAGACAATTACAGCGAACTTGAACTATGCGTAAGCAATTTTCAACCTGAACAGCACTTCTGTCCTCACCATTTACAGAAATAATGATTGGGTAATCCCAGCTCCTTCCTAGGATTTGACTGCAGTATTCCAATATTAGCTTATATTTCTTAGGGAAGACATCAATGGCCTATACAAAATTATCTAAAAGGCCTCCTGTTAACTTTTTGAATCTGATCCGCAGACTTCCTTAAAACTGATCTCGTGGTTCTATCCAGTCAACGCACAGCCTTATAGAATCTGCAAGAAAGCAAAGGAGATGGCAAATTGACCAAGAAAATGGGAATACTCCACTGCTAGTTGATCAAAGTGGAAGGCATTGCACTCTGTCAGGGAGGTTTCTAGGGATCGGAAGCGCAGTGACATATCTCTGAGGGCAGACTTTCAGAGCACTAGAAGCATCAGAAGGTGATGTCCCAGTCCCATCAACCTGTCCCCTGCCATGGAACTTGGCAAAACGATTTATTACAGAGAATTTCTCCAGATCTTGGCATTCCACTCGCAGGTCAACAATCAAAGATCTCTTGTCCAGTCTGAAAAAGAGAAGAACACGGAACAATACAGTGAGACAGCAGTTGAGAAGAGCACAGGTTACAAAAATAATATCAGCTAACAACAATTCCAACAATATAATACAGACAACAGTCCTTAAACAAATACGAAGTGGGATAAATCAGGCCAATGGTCACTAAACTTAGAAGGAAGTTGCAAGTCTATGACCCGCCAGAAAATTGAATCAGTGCATCGATTGAGTAAACAAATTAAAAAATCAGTGCATAGGGTAATTAATTGTTTGTATCAGTAAGAATTAGCCGACAATTAACACCTATCAGATAACTAAATATTTTTTTGTTGATGATGATAGCATTTTTTTCCATTCATTCTTGTAAGCAATACAAATGACCATTTTAAGAAAATGTGTTCCAAATCGTAGATTTCCATTTCCTACTTACAAAAATTTTAAAAAAAAAAACAAAGGTAAATATAAGCAAGTGGCGATATGACAATATCATCAACAAAACTCCATCATGACACTTCCTTTTGGGGAGGGGATTACTTATTGCTTCAACCACTCAGTACACATTTTCATCTATACAAAAAATAGATTGTGAATACCCAAAGAATCCATTACCTCCAAATTCTTGAATAAAGTCTGCACATAGCACCCTCTAACATAGATTAGCCCCTCAAGAACATTCTTGGCTATTTACATTTGATTCTTATCATCCTAAGTTGATGACTTAAACAACAATCAGAGAAATGGTCCTATGCTCATGGAACTTTTATAAGCAAACATCCGTGATCAGCAGGAGGAAGGTACCTCGATAATTCGTTCTCCAGGTTCCTTGTTCTACCAACCAACTCTTCCACGGCCTTTGCAAAACGCTCATCACCAGGATGCTCTGCTTCTTTGGTAATTTTGAACGGGCTAGTATTTTACAAAGCAGAAAGTTGACTATATTAGGAAGGACATACCCAGGAAGCAAGCAAACACATTATGCTTTAGTAAACTCGAACAGCCATAAACCGAAGTCGTAATTTCCAACTACTTTAAAAGCTAACTTACGAATTTTCACTTTTAGGGGACACAACAGGAACACTGCTTGAGCAGGAAATTGTGCCGCATGCATCCCCCAATGTTAGTCTACTCGTGAAATAAGCAACGTTCTCATACTGTGAAGAAGCATCTGCAGTGAGAAACACAGCAGGGGGAGGCCGAAAAGTCAGTTGCATCAGTTGTGTAGTCAGAGATAGCCTTCTCTTAGGTCTACGCATTGGCAGTCCATCTTCATTCATGCCACCCTCACTGTCAACCTAGAGGAAAGTAAAGCAGAACATGACATGTAAGATTGATGAAATGCACAAAAAGACTAGAAGCAGAGATGTCATTGAGGCTAATTATCTATGTCGGCACCTTCTCAACCAGCATATTAGCAGCCATGGCCCATTCTGCTTCCGCCGCTCTGCAAAATCGTGACAAATAACATTTCAGAAAATAAATATATAACGACAGATAATGGTGCATACCAATAGGCATGCATCATAATTGAGAAGAACACCCCTCCTTTTCATTTAAATTTTTCCCTTTCCATTTTTCTTTTCCCAATAGACCTGAAAGACAGGATACTGAATGTCAAAAGAACATGTACGATAGGAAGGAGACAGCATCGAACCTAACATCTTGAATACTCCTAGATCCCTCTGCTACTTCCTTATGCCATGACAGAGTTCCACACATGGTGTGTTTGCGTTTTTTCGGTTTCATAAGCATTTTTGAAGCCAAGTCTTCTGGAGGTAGTGAATGATGTTCACTGGTTGTTGAAGAGGGAGCCATACTATTGCAGACACTACCAAGTGGACTTGCACCAAAGGCAGCCATCTTCCTTGCATCATATGTTTGCAAGACCTGACCATTTTTCAAAGTCCCGTATTGCTCAAACCACGATGGTGCCATTTGAGGACTAATATTAGGATGATCACCTCTAATGGCAGCTAAGTTACTGCTAGTAGAGGAACTCTGCATCTCATTTCTGTGAAATGCGGTAATATCAGGGGAAGCCTCGGCAATACCCCGATTATCCCCTGGCTTTACTGAAAAGCTTAACATCGCAGTATTCCCACTGAGAACTGGAGTGTGACCAGCTGAATTTTCTACTGCCAGAGGACCATATCCATGGGAAACATGCTTCTCTACCTTCAGACTGACTGGCTGAGAATCCAGACTGTTCTCTGGACCCTTTAATCTTTTTGTGCTCCGCTCATCATGATCAAAATCAGCCTCTGTGCTTCTTGTAGCCTGCACCTGATGCAATAAAGAGTACTTTCTGTTTACAAAATCATTAGGCTTCAAATAACGGCCAAATGCTTCAATCTCTCCTTGAGATGAAGCAGGTTTGGGAAGAGATGCATCAGAAACATGCTTTGTTAAAGCTTCGTTCACCTGCAATGAACTCTGAACACGATCAAGAATCTCAGATGAACATTCTTTCCCAGCCTGCTCCTCTGGAACTAGGCCTTCCAACTTTCCAGAAGACGTGCCAGAGTAGCTCGACTCTACCTTACTGTTTGATTTAAGATGGGACTCCAACACACGTAGATTATCATTTCCAGGTACAGAGCTTAGTAACTGCTGCTGATTTGAGCTGCCATTCCAGAGGTTGGGCAACACTTTTGAAGATGGAACCTGTTGAGGGAAGCCAAAGTTAACAGTAGACTGAGATGATGACACTGCCTCGAATGGATTGAACTGCTGAGACAATCCACCATGGGCTTGTTTTTCAGCATGAAGTCGGCCTCCCTCAGCAGCAAAAGCATTGTTGGCTTTTGAAGCACTCGCCGAAATGTTTGGGTCTGAAGGAAGATCACATTGACTAAGTTGAGCTCCATTCCCAGAGATGTCCGTCCCTTTTGGATGCAAAAGAAACCCATCAGATGTACAGATGGAATGACCTGTACCTCCACCAGCACCGACACATAGATCTTGAAGATGACTTCTCGGAAAAGGTAATCTCTGATTAATAGGCACACCAAAATTTCCCTCAATGTTAGATGGAGAAGCTCTGCTACTGATCTGTCCTAATGTACCAGGGGCATTACTCCTATATTCTCCTTGAGGTGTTCCCCTGAAAGAAGCAGACTGGATCGAGGATGTTGAAGCCAGTGATGAAAGACCCATTTCTCGAGGATATGGAAAAGCACCCTGTGGCGTGAGAGCAGGTGACGAGCTCTGAGAATCTGAACGACGATCAGAATTCTTCAGCCATTGAGAAGGAGGGGCCAGCTGAAGACCAAAACCTTGAGAAGATGGGGATTGGTTTTGCTGAAGGTGACTGATTGATCCATCAGAAGTTTCTGATTCATTTGCTTCATTCCTGTCAGAAGAGCTGAAACGTGATGCAACACCATGCTCCCTCGACAGATCCACCTTATGAAGAAGTTCCAGCATTTTTTGACTACAGAAAGTTCACATTGCAAGTTCACTCACACGAGAAATCATCTTTAAAAGAGGTGGGAAACAAAAACTTAAATCACAACAAAAGTGGCACGCCAATTGATCGACAAAAACCATTCAAGCAAGTCAATGACACAATTATAAGGAAATACGACTGGAGAAATTACGGTGATGCTGAACCAATGGGACTACCAAATCATAAGTAGTTTTTGCTACCTTGATTGAGCGTTGTTATTTGAAGGAGTACCAACAGATCTTTCGAGAGGGGGTACTCTATCAGATGCAAAGACTGAAGTTCCTTTTAGAACTGCCTCTCCACCTTTCAGGTCAACCTGAACGAGGCATATAACCAGTTTGAGAATAATAGAAAATAGATGCTTTTTCTTCTTTTAAAACTTGAAAGGGCTTGAAAAACGTTGATATAACACTTCTTATCAGAAAGGTGTAGCTTAATTATCACCTTAGCCATTCCTGCACTACTCCTGTCAGGCCGATCCACAAAGTTTGAATGTCCAACTTGCCCAGGAACTGGACTTCTAATGTCCCCACAAAACTGCTGAACCATAGGCCTTGAAAGTGAAAAATGATTTGTTCCATAAGCAGATTCTGAGTCTACATCCAGATTACCCATTGGATGATACTGAAATTTATGAATGCCAGCAGGCCTTTGACTATGAGCACCCTGACCAAATTGGTTTTGCTTGTCATCATATGAATTTCGAGACTCACCAGCATCTTTCCAGACATTATTTCCAAATGTACCAGTGGACCTATGGGATGCATTCAGACGAAATCCACCGGCTAAGTTATCCTTTTTATCTGAGTTCCCCATATCACTCCTTCTGTTGTTTACCAGAGATTCTGAAACCTGAACACTTCTATCCATACTATTATGGTTATTTCCCTCAACCTCGCTTCCTTTGCTTTTCACTGTAGAATCAACGGGTCTCCATAAATCAAAACCATAACTTTTAGGAAGCTGTTGAAGACTTTCTCCGGTGTCTCTTCTGTTGCTCAAATTAGATATGCCAGCATTCTCTACAGTAGAATCTTGCCTATGATCTGACTTTACATGCTCCAACGTCATGGCAGGAACTTTGTCAGGTCTAGAAATAGCAACTTCATGACCAACTTCTTCATGCATGCGTCTGTCACGATTGTCATCCTGGAAAGACATTAGTGAGTATTCCCTAGGATGGCTCTTCGTATTAGCATGCTCACCAGGCAATGTGGAGTCGACAACATTCCAGCCATTTGGTCTACTATGTCGGTCCCCACGATTTGATGAAAACATGCTCTGCGGATCAGTCCAAGATCCAGAGATGATTTTCTTCCCTTCAACATCCGAAGCATTAGACACATTTCCACAAATCTGACTACCTTCGGAAGAATGCCTTTGCAGATGGCTCCGCTCGAACAACCTGTTTCCATCTGCCAAATCATGAATAACTCTCTGAGAATCAGCTTGAAAATTCTCAAATTTTTCATAAGAATCAGTCCGCATATTCTCACTCTGTCCGTGGGAGGCCCCCAGATCAGATTGCCACAATCTAGAAGCAGCGGAGGAACCACCACTCTTTGCAACATTATCAGAGAACTGCAAAGGTCTTGAACTCGGAGAGGTACTGTGCAAGATGTTATTACTCCAAACTGATTGCTGTCTCATACCATCATTTTGTGTTAAAGGCTTCGAATTCCTATTTGAGGGTCGAGCATTCTGACCACTGAGACTACTCCACTCTTCCTGATCTATTTGATTATCGCTAGAAGTTTCTGCCAAGGCAGACTGCATAAGTGCACTCCAACTCCCACTTTGCACAGAGGGAAATCCAGAGAGAAACCCTGTATTGTCACCTATGTTGAAGCCTGCTGCAACTGTGTTGGTTCCTGCACTAAAGGCACCCCAAACATTGTCATCTGCACCAAACAAAATTCTCTCTTCAGTGGGATCCAATGTAGCAACGTCCTCAGAAGGAACAACTGATGATGAAGATTTCCCTTGTGTTGCTTCAGATAAACGAGCAAACTCTTGCCTCCCATGGAACTCCTCCATTGCCGTGTTTCCTTGTGGAGAGTTCGCTTCACGCACGTTATTTGAGTTAAATCCACTTTTTAAACATCGACCCACATCCTCAGACTGTTTAGGAACCATTGTTCCATCCTGGACACTACCCTGACCTTGTAATGAAGAATAAAGGCTACCCGAAAATGAATGTACATGAGCAGATATCCGCTGCATTGCAGAGTTATCGACTTCTATTTGAGAGATTTGAGTTGGACTTTCTCTGAACCCAGTGTGAGGAACCCCGTAAACAGATTGATCAACCTGTTGGGAAACCAATCCCATCGTACGTAAGCCCTGACCTTGTTCGGCAGAAAGGGCAAGACTGCCTGAGGATCCTTGCAGAGCTTCCGGTGCACCACGTTGCACCCAATTCGCATTTGCTGGAAGCCCAGGTTGCCATGAATAGCTGGACCCATCGTTTACAGGAATACCATTCAGGGGCACAGATGAATGGTTTGTCAAAGCGGGTTTAACCAATGGGGAACTCTTTCTCAAAATTTCTTGTTGCTGTAGCTGCTGCCTATGAGAATCTTGTAATTGCTTGAGCATCAGTTGTTCCTGCAGCAGCTGCATGTCACTAACGCTAGTTTGTTGGCCATGAAAAGATTGCAAGACTGCAGGATGATGAACTCCCACATGCTCTTGACGTCCCAAAAGCTGAAAATTGACAGGATTTTCAACATTTAGAGACTTTACAGGATTCCCTTTTTGAAGCTCAGTGTCTCTCCCTTGCTGGGGATCAAGAATAGGCAAGCCCCTAGATCCCAAATTATCCTGACCAGATTCTGTGTCGACGCCCAACAAGTTTGCTTCATTCTGGCCACCTGGGAAAAAATGATGCCCCTGTATATAGCCATTCAAAGATGGCACGTTTTGGAATGGGCTTCCATTAAATTCAGGCTGCAAGTTTGGCTGTGTAAAACTCAAGCCATGTGATACCTGGAAAGAAGTCCCATGCCGTGCATCAATATCTGCTAGGACCATACACAAGAGCAGTTATCAGTTGCATTTACAGCAACAGTACGCAATCAAGAGAAATGGACTTAGCAAATGTATTTTCAAACCACAGATATCATTAGACAGGAATGAAAAGGACAAGGATAGCCATAAGCAGTAACAAACCACGTTCCAAAAGGAATTTCATTCAAAACAATGGGAAACACTCAAGAGACATTTGAAGATCTGCACCTGATTGCTGCACAGTGTAATTCTTTAAATCAGGATTAAGAGGAAATCCACTTTGTCTCTGGCTCCCAGCCAAGAAATTGTTACTTAGTCCTGGCCAGTTTCTGTCAACAGCCTCCAGGCGACCCTGACCATGGGATAAGTTTTCATGGCCAAAAAAATTGTGATCCCTATCTCCAACTCCGTTGCCAGGCATAGATGAACCAACCACAAAATTTTTAGCAGATAATATTTAAAAGGGTCACCTAAAACAGATTCAAATGGACTCTGGATTTTCCACATAAATAGGTCTTCATTTCGTTAGCATCAACATAAGTGAAGCTTTCATTCGACTAGCCAGGCTTCACCACTCAAATAGTGTCCTGCAATCAAAATACTACATTACTTATGTATCAAACCAAGAAAGAAGTGGTTTGTAGCCAAAACACATTAAGACAAGGAAAAAAGAAACCCAATGAGCCACTGGAAATGCCTTCTTTCAACTCTACTGCATAAAAAGATCAAACAAAAAAACCAAAGAGCAAAAAATCTTGAAAGCAATCTCCATGGCACTAAAGGTCGGATGTTTGTACTTCTTTTCCGCTTGGCATGTTGACATTTATGAATAAAACAGAAAAAAGTCATACAAGGAGAGCAGAAGAGAAAGCATCACAAAGCAAGACATTGCACAAGCAAATCAATGGCCAAACTCAGAAGCACAAGGATGGTTAACTCAGTTCAGTGGGTATAAACACAACCCAAAGAACTAAAAGAAAAAGCGCTGCAGACAGACCAACATTTGAACACTCAATAGAAATCCACCTGGGAATAACGCCACAAACCAAATAACTCTTTTAAACGGGAAACAAAAAAAGCAATGCGATACTAATAAGACCAAACACCAAGTCTGGGTTTGTTAATTGGATACAGGTATATCCTATGGTTGTTTGGCAATTGACTTTGCATTACATGGATACATGTACATACAATTCAACTGAGAGATCAACCTGCGTGTGTAAAATCTAGATTAAATAAATAAGGATTTGAATAAAACGAAAAGTAACAAAAAAGCTCAGCATGGTTACTGTCCACTCAACACTGTGCCACGCACGACTGCCTTGTGGCAGCGCGGCCACTGCATGGTGGTTGAGGCTTTTGCACAATCAAGATTTGGTGCAAAGAGGTAAGGACAGAGCAAAAGCAGCAACTGCTACCACCACGCTGTGGTAACCTTCACCTGGGAACCACAGTGAGGTGATTGTTGTCCACAGTCCTGATCCCAAATCAGGTTGGAGTTAGAGAGACGCAGGTCACCAGATAATGGCAAATACCATCCCTGAGGCACCATGGTGGTTGCCTTTCACGACTTTCGTTGTCATTGCCATTCTCTCTCCTCCCCTCTCTTTATCTTCAAAGCTTTGGCTGGGAAGTTTCATTTTTCTTTTAATTTCATTTAGATATATATAAAACGCAAAAAGTTCTTCTCTCTTTCACCTCAAAGCCCAATGAACAACTGTTGCTCAGAGGCTTGCTTGGTCGCTTGCAGCTTTCAAGCTTTGCTTGCCCCCATCATTGAATTTGTAACATGGGGTGACGCCGCACCAGCGCTACCCTAGTCTTAGTCATTGAACCTCTGGTGCCCAAAAAATCCCGATCGTCTCTCTCTCTCTCACATCCTAGCTCACCAATTCTGTCTTTCTCGCTCCCTAACTTGCCAATTCCCTATCAATGTCTAGTGAGTGCGTTGGCTGATTCTCTCTGTATGTCCAGAATTTGTGTTGAAACTTGGTATTTTGAACTTGTGGTAGAGATCGATACTTGGAATGTGGATGTGCAATTTTGTCTCCCTGGATTTTGAGAGATTATGAATGTATATTTGGTTTCTGAGTCTAGATGGGTGTGTGAAATAAAAGGCAATATGTATAATAAAGGGGCATCGAAATTTCAAAGAGAGGAACAATTTCTTAATTCATTTACTCACTTTCTAGAACTTGAAAAATACTCATTATAATTTACTTTCATTCGAATAGTGGGTCACTCCCTCGGGAGTTCATTTTTGAACATGTTATGTTCACACGGTTATATTCTTTCTAAAAGTACCATCCTATAAGTATTAAAATCATATTTGCATATAATTTTATTCACTACACCTGCTTTTCTCTTCGTGTTTTTCATAAATATATATGAAAATACCTTCCTAAACTTTTTTAATTATTTCAGTCAACAATAAGTACAACATGATAAATCGCACTTCAAATCAGTGTTCTTCTTCCAGTTCAAATGCGGAAACAATATTTTACTTTTTCTCTAGCTTTCTACAACATAATTTCCAAATTTAAGAAAATTTGATTCAAGGGAGCCTGCCAAACGTATTTTTTGTTTTCACAAAACAACTTGAAAACTTTAAGACTAAAGAAAGCATAATATTCCTGTAACTAACATATTAGACAAAGAAGATTCGCCAAAAGTCAAAACCTTCAAAGAAAGCACAATTCCTTTGAATACAACAATGAACCCATATTTACTCAGGGGAGCAATGAGGGCAGCACAAAGGAAAGAAACAAAGAGCTGGACATGATCGATCATATTTTCCTTGAGTACATCTAGGAAGTAGAAAATAAAGATAGTTGGCCAGTAATGGAGACATAAAATATATGATGAAATCCAATTAAGCTCTCTCATTTATAGTGTTAAAATGAAAAATATTTAATACTATAAACTTAATTTGTGTACTATCTATGTTTTTAGCCCCTAACTTTTGCTCCTTTTTGACAAATTATTTACTGAACTTGTAAAATTTGAAAACACCATGTTTTGCCTATCTGACCAATTCAGTGAGGAGTTAATGGATTCTAACCAGGTGTATAATGGAGTGTGGAATTGGGCCAGACAGAGTAAATTCTCAATCGAAATAACCAATCACGCCAGTCATTAAACGACCACAGCAAACTCTAGGAAAGAGTCAACAAATAGCGCAAGCCAACCAGATTCATACACTAATCGGCACAAGTGCAATGTGATTTGGTAAGTCATAACCTTGTTTTTTTTGCACATTCTCTTAAATATACAGGTCCAGTTAATCATCCCACCGTTCGAGATCATTAAAAAAACCACATTTTGAACTCATGGGAAATACAACCCAAACTTGGAGGATTCAACACCAAATGGTTACATGGCATATACCAAAGCCCCATACCAAGAAATTACCAGCACTCTTACCAAATAATTAACTATCCACCCAAGAGTGCCCTACCACACTTTACTACCAAAACATCTAAGGCTGAGAATCAGTCCCTACTGAAATCAGATAAAGAAACTCATATGTGCCCTGAATCATGATAAGGACTCTCCAATTGCAGTTGCAGCTATTTTGCAGGGTATTGCAAGAGAGTTGGAACTTCTAAAGCAGTCCAATAAGCTATGCTATTGGAGAACCTCCACATATTGAGAACAAAATCTTGTACTCTAGAGGCTGAAGACACAGAGGCTGACTTCTAAAAGTGGCACATGCACACTTATCAGGAACTAATGACCTTAAATTTCCTGTTACACTACCTATGTTGTCCAGTCGAGAGCGGGTAATACAGATATGTGCAGCCCTTTGTGCTTCTCTAAGAGTTATACCCAAACAATTTACTCCTCAATTTCCTTCCCAGCAACGCCTCAAGAAATATCAATTGCTCCACAATTTTGAAACCTATCGTGTCGATTTCACGATAAAGGCACTGGCAAAACAGTAACTTGCAAACTTCCTGTACTACGTACAATGACTTGTTTCCGTTTATGCAGTAGTGTTAAGCACAATTAAATTGCCACAATGCAATTTCTTTTCCTCAGCGAACAGTAAATTACATCAGCCTCCTAGAAAGTTCAGAAGATGAGTTTCCTCTACAAGAATTACTCAAGAAGTCAGCTAAACTTCCTATAAGCTATTAGAGGATAGGGTAAGCAACTCTAAGGTATTGTCATCCAATGGATTCTGAACCTCTGCATTATCATCAATAACAGCAAAGCAACTAACAAACTCAAACCACCAAAATTGCACAGGAAATGCACACTCACTTTCATGCATAAAAAAATATACCACTGGCCATTAATTATTATTTATTTATCAGAATAAAAGCTAAGACAAAATTAACACTTGACTTGACTTCTGATGTTTCAAACAACCAAAACAACAATTCGAACGTCAACACTCAATATTCTCCTATTAAGGCTCCTAATGCAGCTATTGTCTCCCTCCCCCCCCACCAAAAGAAAAAAAAAAGACAGAGAGAAGAGATGAAGCAATTGTTAGTTCATCCGTTCGGCAGCTGGCACTATTAATTATCTCAGATAAGATGTGGCAAGCAGAAAATGCAAGCATTTCATATTGCCCAGCTTACCTTCACCAAGATCTCTCCTATGGTACTTCTTACAAGCCAAATGAAGGAGAGATTCATTCCTTACTACTTGCCACTCGACAGCTGTTGATTCAAAGCACCATGTGTAGGTGTACCCGAGTAAGGTAAAGTGCTTATATTTGCCAGATGCTCCAAAAGAATAGAGAAAAATTGAACCTGTGATTAGCCAGACAAAAGGGATCAGTGAGCATGAAATGCGTATCATCAAGAACTTCATTTTTTGTGGTAACAAATCAGGAACTTCCTTCACAAAGAAACAAAACAAGTAATCAAACTAAAACAGTCCCAACAAAAGCACACAACTAAAGCAGGAGTTCCAATCGAGATTACAAGAGCATCAGAAAGTTCAATCCTTGATTCCAGTCGGTTGCCTCAGAAAGCAATAAAAACGCCAAAGGTCCAGGCAGAGAGTGCGGACCTCTATAATCACATGAAGCAGGAGAAATCTAACTTGTAGGAGCTATTTACTCTACTTTCTAAAGAGATAGGAGCCATGATTTTGGAGCCCAGCCTACAATCGATCACATTCCATTGTTCACCAGCATTAGACGAGGAAACCATCGCTCGCAGCACCAATTTAAGACCAAAATGACACAAATCGCTGGCCTCGCCTCGAAATCCCAGTAACACACATCAAAATACTACCACTTGATCTCCAGAAGCAAAGTTTCGCTTCGCTCTTCAATTTATCGCCAGCGAAGGAGAACCCAGAAGCCGCAAACCCCCGAGACATATCGCATTCCAAAAAGCACGACAGCTAAGATCGGAAACGCCGCTGTGTAATTACACCTCCCGTGACATCAACGGGATGAGAAACCGAGGAGCTAGCTAAAAAACAACAACGCCCAGCCCTAGAATTCAAAGTTCGAGCAAGGATTCGACGCCTGAGCAGGGTATGGTCGCACGCGGAGAGGATGAATTAGGGTTTCTAAACAAGAGTTGGGAGATGTGGGAACTCACGCAGATCCGTGAAGACACCGAGGGAGCTTCGAACGGGTTCGGCGAGTCGGCGGAGTTGACGAATTCGCGATGATTGAATCGAAGACTGCGCAGATAGAGAGAGACGAACGACAGAGTTGAAGGACACAGAGGGGGAGAGACAGAGAGAGGAAGTGAACCAAAGTGCGAAATTTTCAACGAAGGAAGGGGAAGAGCTTAGGTTCGAGCTCCGAAGCTCCGGTTCGAGGGGTTCCGAACCGGGCGGTTTGGATTTTGAGCTCGAGGCGGGACCTAAATCCACCCACCCCCCAAAAAAGAAGAGGAAAAATCCTTTGTTATTTTTATTTACCATTGCATTATATATGACGATTAAGGAAGATTCCCTTGGAAGATCTGGAATCTCCGTTAAGACATATCATATTCCGACATCAGCAATACATTGACAAATCGGCTTTTAATGACGAAAAGTATTTTTTGCTTTCGAAATATCAAAAATGACTCATGTAAAATCTAAAATCTAGAGGGTCAAAATTCTACGTCATAGTCACTACCAATACCTTCGACGCCCATGAGGCCCTTGTTCACTGAGATGGGCATCTAACGAGTGATGTGCCCCCAATTTGTTGAATCTTTTTATTGCATTTCTTGCTCATATTGAAGAAGAGATCTACTAGTCTACGGGGATAAGCTTAGGGCGCGCATGGTAACACTTCTCATCGAGAATTAACTTCTGATAGAGAAGTTGATTTTTCAACTTCTCACCAAAAGCAGAAGTTGATTTTTCAACTTCTCTATCAGAAATTGATTTCTGATAGAGAAATACATTTGAAGCGCGCATGATAACGCTTCTCTGTGCCGGTGGCGGCGACTAGCGGCTGGCGGCGGCGGCGGCGGCCGGCGACTGGCGGCCGGCGGCAACGACCGGCGGTAGCTACGAAGATTAGAAGTGATTTTTGAAGCTGAGAAGTAATTTTTTTTTACTTCTCAAGTTGGCCAAAAAATCCAACCAGAAGTAGAAATGTCTACCAGAAATGAAAAAATTTACCAAACGGATTTCTACTTCAGAAGTGATTTTACCAAACGGATTTCCCTGCCATAAGTTGATTTCTCTGCCAGAAATCACTTCTGGAGTGTTACCATGCGCGCCCTGATCAAGGAGCAAAATTGGATATAGACGAGGAACATAACACAAATTCAATTCCCTAAAGGCACTAAAAGCAAATGCGTCTATGTGTGGACCACGTAGCCATACATTACTTGATATATGAGGTTTAGTATGATACATCTCGGGCTCGAAAATTGTTTACTTAAAATAAGCTTTCCCGTTATAAAACAACAGATAATTAACACATTTTCATACCTTAATTCGGGTTATATGACATGACCTCCAATGTTTGATATAGGGATATCTTTTCAATCTATCTAGACATAAAACTGAAGGTAAGGCAAGCACCATGCACATACACGAAGCGAGATTGTTTTGCACGAAAAGAGGGGGAAAAAAATGAAATGCCATTTTCATTTTGAATTCGCAGGAACTGTGGAGTATGATACCTTTAGACCAAGTATAGCCTCTCCGAATCTGTAAAATCTTCACACAAGAGAAAGGGGAAAAAAGAGAGGTCAGAAAACTCGAGGACAAAAGAAAGATTCCCCATAAAAGGTCAAAACTCTGTGATGTGCTGCGGGACGTGGAAAATGCGAAAAGTGCGAATAGTTAACCACTCTTTATATGCTACTTTCCTGTTCAGGGATCGAGCGAAAATTGCCATGTAATGACAGCGACACACGTGGATTTGTTCTGGACGTGGATTTTCAGAAAAAGAAATGGCACACGTGGAAGCTTCAGACAAAAAAATATATATATACGTGGAAAACCTGCAACCTTTTCACAGCACAATCATTTGGCAGATCCAATTAGATGAATGGCCCCCCTCTTCTTTTATTTGACGGAAGCTCGCGATGGACAAGACAGATGGAGGTCGTTGTCTCGGAAGATCGTATTGTTCTTGCTGGGTAGGACCACAAGGAAAAAACCGACCAGTCAGTCCGATGCCGGTTTCAGCCCCCTACAGGTTCTTCGCTACGGGCTTTGAATGATCCTTGTATTAACATTGATTCTGACCGTAACGGTTTCAAGGTCAGTCGTGATATATAATTGAGTTTTTCGCCAATTCAGGTAGGTGGTTAGGCAACGAAACGCAAACTGGCGGCACGCATGAACACTATTTATCTAAAATGGCCTAGGATTAACTTTACAAGACTGGCCCTAACATACGTTCTTGTGATGCTATCCAGTCCATGCCCCTCGTAGGATTTGTCAGAAAGCAAAGGTCATTGTGGATCAGCCAACAGAATGTGAACGCCCGCTGGCTATGGATCAAAGGGAGAGACACCGTACTCTGTCAGGGAGGTTCTTAGGCATTGGAAGCGCGGTGACGTATCTCTGAAGGAAGACTTTCTGAGCGCCAGCACCACTGTCGGAGGACGAGGTCCCGGTTCCACTAGTGGCCTGTCCCCGGCAGTGAAACTTGGCAAAACGATTGATGACAGAGAACCTCTCCAGATCTTGGCATTCCACCCTCAGGTCGATGATCGAAAACCTCTTGCCCAATCTGTTCAATGGAGGACGGCGAAAAGCAAAAATTGGGGTCAATAGGAAAGTAGACCTAAGGGAGAGATTTGGATAAGACCAAAGGATTCACTGTCAAATGAAAAACTTCATAGGTAAGACTGATGGATAGGTGGAAGATACCTTGACGTTTCAGTCTCCAGGTTCTTTATCCTACCAACCACCTCATCAACAGACTTTGGAAGAGAGCTGTCATTAGTCCTCTCCAATACTTCGGGCATTCTGGACTGTCTGGTATATTACAAAAAAAAAAAAAACAAAAACAAAACATTTGAGGCGTGACATACCCAGAAATCTGCAAACTTATGTCTCAAATCCTTCAGCAAACTTCACTAAAGGCAAACTGCAATGACACTTCCAACTACGGTAGATGCATTGGCCAAAAAATAAATTAGATAGATGCAAACGTACGTCTTCTCGCTGTTTGGGCAAGAGATGATGCTGCATGCATTCCCCAGTGTTATCCTACCAACAGAATAAGCAATATCCTCGTAATGAGAACTATAATCTGCAGTGAGAAATGCTCCAGGTGGAGGCTGAAAAAGCAGTTGCATCAGTTGTGTAGTCAATAATAGTCTTCGTTTGGGTTTGCGGGCTCGCAGCACATGTTCATTCGGGTCGCTTTTATGTTCAACCTAGAGGATTGCAAAGAACCACAAGAGGAGGGTAAAAAGAGATTAACAAAAGCACTAAAAGAATAACTGGAGAAGAAAAGTAATGAGGCTATTCAGCGTTCCCACCTTCTCAACCAGCACATTGGCAGCTGTAGCCCATTCTTCTTCTGCCACACTGCACAGAGCTCAACGTATTATATAGAATCGTTGAAATAATTTACCACTTTAGAAATTGACATGAATATACCACCATTCATGCACTAATAACAAGCAAATTTCACATTTTTCCCAGGTCATTCCCCTCTTCCTACAAGAGGGAATATCAACTTGTCAAAAAAACTAAGTGACATTGACAGGGGACAGCATCAAACCTCAGTTCGTGAAGCCTTTTAGCACCCTCCGCTACTTCCTTATGCCAAGCCAGAGGTCCAGAAATGGTACTTTTACGTTTCTTTGGTTTCACAAGCAACTTTGGAGGCATAGCATCTGAAGGTAATGAATGACATAAAGACACATGTTCACCTGCTGGAGTTGTACTACTGCAGATATTACTAAGTGGATCGGCAACAAAGGCAGAATGAGCTTGAGCCACTGATTTGGGATGTTGCAGACAATCAGCAGGCTTTTGAGCAATAACTGGCTGTTGCATAGCCTTCATACTAGCCATCTGCCTTGCATCATACCCTTGCGAGACCTGACTGTTTGTTAGGGTTCTGTACTGCTCGAACCAGGAGGATACTGTTTGGGGATATTGGTTTCGCTGTACATGACTAATTGATTCATCGGAATTTTCTGCTTCGTTTGTTTCATTCAGGTCAGATGAGCTCAAATGTGATGCAGCACCTTGCTCCCTTGATTGATCCACCTTGTGAAGATGCTCAAGCATCTTTTGACTGCAGAAAGTTCAACGTGGCATAGCAACTCGTGTAAGTCATATTGTCAGGAAAGGAAATAAGTCACAAAAATAGTACCATGAAATGCTTGATTGTCAAATAACAAGAACCACTGGAAAGCCCTTTAGTCAAGTTGCCTATTTGATTACCAGCGGGAAAGAATATCACAACATCTAACAATAGTTGACCAACAAAGCGCCTACTATCCCTGTCCATGTCACAGGCTGATGACAAATTCTCAACAAGCAAGGCAGCATCAGCTGAAGGAATCACGGTGACCCTGATCTACAGCACTAGCAAATCATACAAAAAATATTTGGGCTACCTTGACTGAGCATTTTCATTCGAAGGTGATGAAACAAGAGATCTTCCAAGGGAGGATATATTATTAGACATGACCAGTATTCCTGGTAGAGTGGCCTCTGTGCCTTTCGAATCAACCTGAAACCATGTAATGACCATTTCAAGAACGATAAAAATTATGCACCATATTGTTATTTAAGGACTTGAAAGAGCAAAAGAAAATGTCGATACTCTTAACATAAGTTTACACACAGTCATCACCTTTTCCATTCCTGCATTGCTCGTATCAGTCTGAACAATAATATTTGAACTGGCAATATGCCGTTGACCAGGGCTTCTAATTGCTCCAGAGACATGCTGAGGCATAGCTCTAGAAAGTGAAACACGATCAGCTCCATAAGGGGATTCCATGCCTACATTCGGCTTTCCCATAGGATGGTACTGAAACTTATGAATACCAGTAGGCTTCTGAGCACCCTGACCAAATGGATTTTGTTTGCTCTCTCTCAAATTTCCAAACTCATCAGCATTTGACCACTCATGTTCTCGAAAGATACCAGTGGACCTATGAAGGGATGCATTCAAATGAAATCCACTAGCTAAATTCTCCTTGCCATGAAAGTGTTCTCTCTCATACATTCTGTTGACTCCCAATGATTGCATCGTTGGAACACTTCTATCCATATTGCTGCAATTACTCCCCTGAACCTCACTTTCTTTGGTGTTCCTTGAAGAATCAACAGGCCTCCAGAAATCAAAACCATGACTCTTTGGAAGCGGTTGAATACTTTCTCCCTGGGATCTTCTGGTGGCCAAAGTTGGCATAGCAGCATTACTTAAAGTGGAGTTTTGCCTATCAAGCAGCTGGTCATGCTCGAATCCATCAGTGGGAACTGAGTGAGCATTAGAAACAGTAACATCATGACTAACTTGTTCATGTAAGCTTCTGTTATGACTGACATTCTGAAAAGATAGAAGTGTGTTCCTACTATAATTACTAGAAACTGCATTCTCACCAGGCATTGCGGAATCGATCACGTTCCAGCCACTTGTTCTGTTATTCTGTTGATCCCCAGGAATTGATGAAGACATGCTCTGTTGAACAGTCCAAGATCCGCCCATTATTCTCTTTCCTTCAGCATCTGAAGAGTTAGCAATATTTCCACAAATTTGACTACCTTCTGAAGAATTCCTCTGCAGATGGCTCCGGTCTAACAACCTGTTTCCATCTGAAAAATCATGAATAATTTTCGGAGAATCAGCTTGCAGAATCTCAGATCTCCCAGAAGAAGCAGTTTTCACATTCTCACTTTGTCCATGAAGGGCACTTAGATCTGATTGATGAAAACCTGAAACACTGGGAAAACCACTACTCTTCACGACATTATCGGCCAACTGCACAGATCTTGAACTTAACAAGGAAGTGTGCAAGGTGTCATCACCCCAAGCTAGTTGTTGTCTGCTGCTTTCATTCTCTGAAAGAGGCTGCTGATTACTAATTGAAGGTTTATCACTCTGAACACTGAGACCACTCCACTCTTCCTGAACTATTTGATTATCGCTAGAAGTTTCTGCCAATGCAGATTGCATAAGTGCACTCCAACTACCACTTTGCACAGAAGGGAATCCAGAGTGAGATCCTGTACCATCACACATTCTATAGCTTCCGGAAACTATATTGGTTCCTCCACCGAAGGCACCCCAAACACTGTCATCAGCCCCAAACAAAATCCTCTCTTCGGTTGGATCTAATGTACCAACACTCTGTGAAGACGCAACCGATGATGACGTTTTTCCTTGTGGTGGTTCTGATAAATGAGCAAACTCTTGGCTGCCATCAAACTCCTCTAGTGATACATTGCCTTGTGGGGAGTTTCCTTGCTGAGAGTTGCCTAAGTTAAACCCACTACGTAAGCCTACATCCTGAAACTGCTTAGAAACCAAATGTCCATCCTGGACACTACCCTGATCTGGTAATGATGAGTATAGGCTACCTGGAAATGGATGTACATTAGAGGCTATCTGCTGCATTGCAATGTCATCAATTTCCACTTGAGAGATTTGACTCAGATTTTCTCTGGACCCGGCGTGAGAAACCTCATAAATGGATTGGTCAACCTGTTGGGGTACCAATCCCATCACATGAGGCCCCTGAACTTGTTCAGGTGAAAGGACAAGACCACCAGAGGATCCGTGCAGAACTGGAGAGGCACCACGCGGCACCCAGCTGGTATTTTCTGTGAGCCCAGATTGCCATGAGTAGCTAGACGCATCATTTACAGGAATACCATTCAGTTGCACGGATGAATGGCTTGCCAAGGCCGGTTTTTCCATCGCTAACAATTGACTGGTGGAACTCTTTTTCCAATTTTCTTGTTGCTGTAGAATCTGTCTTTGAACATCTTGTAATTGCTTAAGCATCAGTTGTTGCTGCAGCAGCGGCATTTCACTGATGCTGTTCTGTTGCCCATGAAAAGATTGCATAGCTGAAGGATGCTGACCACCCATTTGTTCTTGACGGCTCGAAAAATGAAAACTGACAGGAGCTTCAGCATTTAGTGACTTTACAGGATCGCGTTTATGAAGATCCATGCCTCTCACCCGCTGGGAATCAAGAAAAGGAAAGCCTTTAGATACCAAATTATGCTGATCTGATTCAGTATCCACGCACAAAAAATTTGATTCATTCTGGGCAGCTGGAAAGAATTGATGCCCTTGTATATAGCCATTTAACGATGATTGTAGGCTGTGGAACTGGCTTCCAGACAATTCAGGCTGCATATTTGTCTGCGCAAAGCTCAAGCCTTGTGGCATATGGAAAGGACTTCCATGCCGTGCATCAATATCTGCCAGAACCACAAATTCATGCATTCTTAAACAACGGAAGTACAAATAAAAGCATAAGATGTACAAATTTACAAAGTATGGGATCCTCAAACAGGAAGGGATCACAAAGAGAAGCATGGGCACATCCAATTCTAAAAGGGAACTCATTTAAGAGAAAAGAAACGGCTCTAATGACATTTGAAGCACTGCTACCTGATTGCTGCACACTGTAGTTCTTTAGGTCAGGAATAAAAGGAAACCCGCTTTGTCTTTGGCTCCCAACCAACAAATTATTACTTAAGCCAGGACAGGTCTGGTCAACAACATCCAAGTGACTGTGACCTTGGGATAAGCTTTCTTGCCCAAAAAAATAGTTATCCCTGTCTCCAACTCCGTTGCCAGGCATAGATGAACCAACCACAAAGATTTAACAGGTAAAATTTATACAAAAGGATCACCAAGCACAGATTCAGATGGATTGTGGGTTCTCCGGATTAACCACCAAATGTAAACTTCTTTCCCATATATGGAGCTTGTCCCTGACGATCATATCCCCACCCGCAAAACTCCGATCCTGTAGACAAACAGTAGATTACACTGACAAACAAAAATGGAGTAATTTGTGGCCAGAATAAATTGTGACAACAAAAAAGCAGTGTAGATACCACAACAACGAGCCACAGATAATGAAATGTACTCTCTTTGCTCCCATGTATCTATTGCATGTCGAATAAAATCAACAGCAAATACTACAAAACGAAACCCACGGGTCAGAAGGTCATGTGATTGAGCATTCACCAAACAAACTGGAGCAGATAAAAATGAAGTGTTCCAATTGGCCACTTTTCGACTGTTAAACTCGTTTATGGATAAAATGGCCATGAAGGCATGCAAGGAGTGTGTGAGAGAGAGAGAGAAAGCATTGTGAAACGGGACGTCTTTTTTCTGGTAGCACACGAAGCAGGACATCTCAAAGCTGGATGAAGGTGCAAATTCAGGAGCACGAGGAAAGGAAAAACTTGGGACATGGCACGTGTCCGAGAAGAAAACAGCAAGTAAGCGGCAGCTGATAGACAGACAGAAAGAGGCATGAACTCATAGCTCAAGGCACTAACGGACTTATCGAACCATGGACCATTGAACAGCATAAATCTCCAAAAGCTTCAGATACAGAGTGAACACCTCTATCCTTGCATGAACCAGACGAAACCCAGCTTGAAGTAGCTAACTGTTCTGCTGTGCAAGGAGCGAACAAGAACAGCTACGAATGCAGAGCTCAACTCACGCACGACCTCATTCAGCAGTAGAACAATACATTGCACCTCACGCCGCCGAATTCAGACGACAACACAAAACCTCTTGCCTCGTTCCAAGGCTCACTCGCCGAAATCGAAGAAACAGATAACGGCCAACGAGCAAAGTCACACTTTGTTCTTCAACTCGCGAGCCAGAGACTCCGAACTCGGAATAATCTCACTCCCACTCAAAATGCGCACCAACGATTAAAATCGGAAGCTTCCGCAGCGTAATCGCAGCTCGACAACATCCTACAGAACCAGAAACCGAGGGACTAGCTAAAGTACCTGAGCTCTGCCTCGAACTTCAGAATCCAAGCAAGATTCGACGCCTACGGAGAGTGAATTAGGGTTTACGGAGGAGAGCCGCGCGTTGGGAGCTCACTCTGGCGCTCGGAATGGGCCCACCGAGTCAGCCGAGTCGCGAATTCGCGCGTTCTGAGTCGATGAGTGCCACAGGGAGAAGACTGAGAACGAGAGCTCGGACTTTGGAGAGAGAGGAGAGCGAGAGCTGAGATGAAGTGAGTGAAAGTGAGCGAAATTTTCATCGAACCTGAGGTACGTGGCTCAGGTCCGGGCTCGGAAGCTAGGCCCGGAAGCACGAACCTTGGGCATGCAAGAGGAGCCGAACCTAAAACCCCCCACCAAAAAAAAAAAAAGGGAAAAAGGAGAATTTTCCGATCGCCACAACCCCCGGCTGTAATAAAACTAAAAGCGTGTTTTTTTCTTACAGCGCCCCGAAAAAAGACAGAAAAGGCAAAAAGAGATTGAGAGGGAAAAGGAAGCACGTATCTCTATTTCCACGACGTTATCAATCGTTTTGGCAATAGCAAAAAGGAAAGGACCGGCCTATTTCCACACCAAACAATAGCTACGGGCACAGCTTTCCTCTGGGGCAACGCGGCATTTTTTGTGCATTTCGAGTGGACCATCACATGGTCATCCTAATTGGAAAATAAGTTTGAGTATTTATAAGAAAAATGTTTTTAAAAAAAAATTGCGCTCTCGACTTATTGATGAGATTATCGTAAATTGTAAAATTATGCTTACAAAACATCCATAATAAAAATAAAATTATCACGAGCTCTTGCTATTAAAAATAAAATCCATTCGTAGATACATATTTGTTCTATTGGGTAAGGCTATCGGATTAAGCTTCGAGAAGTCTTAAACTGCTGAACTTGCTGGCATGTGAACACCGTGCATCTAAGGTTGATTTATAGTCCTTCCATCGAGGAACGAGCACACAATTCATTTATCAATTTGTGTACTTCTCTCTTTTTCCATGACGCTCTCAATTATTTTGGAAATAGTAAGAAAAAAGAGGCGCCTATTTCCACACCAAACACCAGCTACAGGCACAACTTTTCTCTAAGCAGCATGGTATTATTGCGCACTTCAAGTAGAGGTGTTCTAACCCCCCAAAAAAAAAGTGAAGGTGTCAATATGGGTTTTTGACCCTCTTTTAAGGAAAACATTTAATAAGGGCCTGACCTAAACAAGGGCAGCTCTCGCCCAACATGCTGAGGGTAGCTCGAAGCTCGCTCACAGTGAGGGCGAGGCCAGTGATGCCCTAGGGAGAGAGGGAGGGGAGAGAAAAAAAAAGAAAAAAATGAAATGAAATGAAAAAGAGAAAAAGGAAAATTTCAAAAAAAAATAAAGAACAAAAATGCCCTTTGACTAGGCATTTTTTTAAAAATAATTTGAGCACTTCATGGCCTTATTTAAAATAAGATCCACTCGGGCCATTCTTTTATAAAATTATGGCATTTCAGGTCTTTTTTTTGAAAATTTTCTTCACTTTCATTTACTTGGGTCATATATGAAATTTTAATAAATCTAAAAAATTGATCAAATATGGGTTTAGGCTTATAAAACCTATTCAAATAGGGTTTTAACTTAACTTGTGACCTGCAACTATCTAAACATTACTTGTGAGTGGGCCACGAATATATTAATTTACATTTTTTATATTCCAAAAAATAAAGAAATAAATAAAATAAAAATCCAAAAAAATTGAAATCTCGCCACCCATCACCCACTAGTGATTGCCATTGACGGCCAATCGCCAGAGAAAAAGGAAAAAATATATAAAATGAAAAATGCTTTCTTAAAAAAATACATAATAATCTTCAATAATAAAAATATATATGTTTTTTTTAAAAAATTACAAATCAATTTGCATAAAAGTATTTTGCAATATCATTTTTCTTAATAAATTATAAAAAAAATATTTCATGATTTGACTAAATACAAAAGCATTTAAGTAATAAGGATTGAGTCGAGTATGAATCGTTAAATTTGTACGGTATAAAAACGATTTAAGACGATTAAATGGGTCAATATGAGTTGGACTATATTCGACCCAGCTAGATCCATCCGTTCAAAATTTTTTATCCAATGGCCAACCGTAATAAAAAAAATTACGCGTATTTATAAGGATCTTGTTAAAAAGCACTCTCGACTTATTGATAACACAATTGTAAATTGAAAAAACTATCCTTAAAACATCGATAGTAAAAGTGTCATCACGAGCGACTATTAAAAAAAAGAAAACACATTCGTACTTGCATAATTGTACCTGTTGAGTAGGACCACGAGTGGGGCCTTCGAGGAGTCCTAAAATTACTGAACTCGTCAGCACGTGACAACATGCATCCGAGGTCTATTTGGTCCTTCCATCGAGGAACGAGTGCACGTTTTATCTCTAAACTTGCGTTTTTCTTTCTAATGTGGTCGTGGAACTTATAAATTGTCTGTCAAGTTATTGAACTCGTGGAATCTATTAATCAAATCCACGTTGTCGCGACCCTCTAAAAAAAATTTAAATTTTAAAAGGGGGTTAACGGATTATTAGGTTAATTAGATTTGACTAACCTAACGCGGACCCTCCCAAGCCCTACCGAATCGCAACTTTGGTTTTTGTTTAAATGATTTTAAAATTTGGAGTCGCCACTAATCGTTCTTGGTAGGTCGATTAGAAACCTAAATAAATTAGCGGGAGAACTAATTTATTCCTGCGAACCAGAGATTAGGAGCTCGGGGACTTGGTTACACTAGTTAATTAAAACTAATGCCCTTTCGGTACCTTAATTTCATGGATATCCTAATTCGGCAACTCAGGCTTGGTTTATTCCTAAGGCTATAGTAGGGTATTCTCTTTTGTGTTTTCACTTTTTAAATAGGATGCATGGATGGTATATATATATATTTTTTTAAGTGTTAAAGATTCCCTGAAGCCGAAAGAAGGAGTGTGTTAACGACTTCTGTGCAGTATTACAACCTACTTATCTTTTGGGTCTGATGATTCAAAAATTAAATTATAGGAAGTACATGACAGTGAATAAACACCTCCAATGGGAGGCCTAGCATTGGCTTGGCTCTTCCCTTTGGGATTTAATGTACAGGTATTTAAGTTGCAAGTATTTAAACTACTGTAAGTAAAAACCTCCAATGGGAGGCTAAGCATTGGCTTGGCTCTTCCCTTTGGGATTTAAGGTACATGTATTTAAGTTGCAGGTATTTAACTACTGTAAGTAAAAACCTCCAATGGGAGGCTAAGCATTGGCTTGGCTCTTCCCTTTGGGATTTAAGGTACATGTATTTAAGTTACAAGTATTTAACTACTGTAAGTAAAAACCTCCAATGGGAGGCTAAGCATTGGCTTGGCTCTTCCCTTTGGGATTTAAGGTATAGGTATTTAAGTTGCAGGTATTTAACTACTGTAAGTAAAAACCTCCAATGGGAGGCTAAGCATTGGCTTGGCTCTTCCCTTTGGGATTTAAGGTACAGGTATTTAAATTGCAGGTATTTAACTACTGTAAGTAAAAACCTCCAATGGGAGGCTAAGCATTGGCTTGGCTCTTCCCTTTGGGATTTATGGTGCAGGTATTTGAATTGCGGATGGACTTTGTCCTCTCCATTCTGGGGTATGAATTCTTTAAAATAAAATACAACGAATTGATTCAACAATTTGAAATTTGTGCGCGCTTGAGGACTCCTCCAAGCCGATTTTGTGCTTCCATAGGGTTGACCATTGATATAAAGCTGCGGCTTCCTGACATAAAATAGAGTGAAATGTCAGTATACAAAATATGTGCTAATGTGCACCTAAAACCAGAAGAGTGGAAAGAGTACTTATCTCCCATTTTTTTGGGAGGGATTTCTATAATTGATTTTCGCTCTCTATGTTCCCAATATAGAGAGTTTCTTTTGAATTAAGAGGGAATTTTAGTCACAGATCAGTTGAGAAATCGGTGGACAGCTTAGAAGCTTGTCTGGGCCGATTTTTGCATCTCTACGAGATTTTTGCTGTTGACGTAGAGATATCCTTCTCCTGACATAAAATATGAAAAAAAAGAGGAGATGGAGAAAGTGTATACAATTCGTGCTAATTTGCAAGTAAAACCATAAACAAATGAATAAATAAAAACACTTAGCTCGAATTTGCTTGCTCGTTGACGAAGATGAACTCTTGATTTATATTGATCGATGAAGGAATTTGTGATGATAATCCCTAGCTTTGAACTCCCATCATCTTCAAAATTCTCTCTCTTTTGGTATTTTCTTTCTCTCAAATTTTTCTTCAATCTCCCAAAACTCTCTCAAACATCCAAAATTTTCTCTCCAAAAAAATTCTCCCAAACACTTCAAATTTTCTCTCTCAAGAATCCCCCCAAACACTTCAAATTTTCTCTCTCAAGAATCCTCCCAAACACTTCAAATTTTCTCTCTCAAGAATTCTTTCTCAAGCTCACTTCTTCCTCCTTTTATAACCTACTCATCTATCTCCCATTCTAATTTTTCCACTAACTCTATCTCCCATTCTAATTTCTCCACTAACTCTTCTTCATTTTCATCTTCCATTCTCCATCTCTATCTCACATTCTAATCTCTCCACTAACTCTTCTTCATCTTCATCTTCCCTTCTCCATATTTATCTCCCATTCTAATTTCTCCACTAACTCTTCTTAATCTCCATCTTCCCTTCTCTATTCTTATCTTCCATTCTAATTTCTCTACTAACTCTTCTTCATCTCCATCTTCCCTTCTCTATTCTTATCTTATTTTCTCCATCCATTCTTCTCCAACTTCTCTTCTTCATCTCCTCTTCTTCATCTTCCCTTCTCTATTCTAATTTATCCACTAACTCTTCTTTTTATTATTTGTAAAATAATCCTTCAAGAGTTAGGTATTTGCACTCTAGTCCTTGAATTTTAAGTATTTACAATTCAGTCCTTGAAAAAATATATGTCTTTAAGTCCAAATCTCCTCACAATTTTTGACACACCAAAATTTACCACATGTCAAATTTAAGCTCATTTCTTGTCGCTGAAAATAATGCATAATTTAATTAAAGCCCTTTTGCAAAATTAAGTCATTCTGGGTATAATTGGGCCAAGATGAAAATTTAAAATATTAGAAGACAATGTCACAACTCATAAAAAGTGAAAGTTAAAAATAAGTTGACTCAAATTAATTTTTTTTAGGCCCGATTCGAGATTATACTCGTGAAGGAACACGTGACTCGAATTGGATTTTTCTGAATTTGCGATGGCCAATATGAAAATAGATTTAAAATAAAAATATTAACTATCTTTGTGTATTTTTTTGGCCTCAAATGTTATTTTTCCAAAATTTTCAAATATTTTTGTATTTTTTTTTAAAAAAAAATTAAAATATATATAATATGAAAAATTATTTTTTGGTCAAAATTCGTTCCCTAGGCTTGGCTAAGGTTCCCAAAGTTGATTTTTCAATTTTATGAATTTTTATGGATTTTCTATTAATTTTCGAAAATAAATAAATAAAAAATACGTAAAAATACTGAAAATATGAAAAATCGTTTTTTGGTCAAAATTGGTTCCCTAGGCTTGGCTAAGGTCCCCAAAGTTGATTTTTCAATTTTATGAATTTTTATGGATTTTTTATTACTTTAGCAATAGAAAAAATGATTAAAAATCAGGTGTCAACAGCTGCCCCTCTTTGAAAGGAAGCTCGGTAGAGGTTCATTTCAAAGACGAGATGACACCTGGATTCTTATCGACTCAATACAAGGAAATAAAAAGAGTCGTGACATGATTGTTCCACTGAAAATGAAATGAGAACCTAAGGATTCGTTATATAAAAAAACTTTAGGGTGGTTGAACTTGAACCCGTATGGTGGATCAACCCATGGTAGATTCCTAATAAAAGGATTCTACTGATTAAAAATTGAATTAAAATTTGACCCGTATGGTGGGTCATACCATTTGACCCGTATGGTGGGTCGTACCATGGTAGTTTCCTAATAAAAGGATTCTACTGATTAAATTTTGATTGAGATTTGACCCGTATGGTAGGTCACCACATGGAGATACCTGTAAGAAGGACTTGGTGCCTGTAGAAAGGACTTGGTGCCAGTAAAAAGGACTTGGTGCTTTGCCTGTAAGAAGAACTTTGTGCCTGTAAGAAGGACTTGCTTTGCCTGTAAGAAGGACTTTGTTTGCCTGTAAGAAGGACTTTGTTTTGCCTGTAAGAAGGACTTACTTTGCCTGTAAGAAGGACTTTGTGCCTGTAAGAAGGACTTGATTTGCCTGTAAGAAGGACTTTGTTTGCCTGTAAGAAGGACTTTATGCCTGTAAGAAGGACTTGATTTGCCTGTAAGAAGGACTTTATGCCTGTAAGAAGGACTTTGTGCCTGTAAGAAGGACTTGATTTGCCTGTAAGAAGGACTTTGTGCCTGTAAGAAGGACTTTGTGCCTGTAAGAAGGACTTAATTTGCCTGTAAGAAGGACTTTTTGCCTGTAAGAAGGACTTGTTTTGCCTGTAAGAAGGACTTGATTTACCTGTAAGAAGGACTTGATTTGCTTGTAAGAAGGACTTGATTTGCCTGTAAGAAGGACTTTATGCCTGTAAGAAGGACTTGATTTGCCTGTAAGAAGGACTTTGTACCTGTAAGAAGGACTTGGTTTGCCTGTAAGAAGGACTTTGTGCCTGTAAGAAGGACTTGGTTTGCCTGTAAGAAGGACTTGATTTGCCTGTAAGAAGGACTTGATTTGCCTGTAAGAAGGACTTTGTACCTGTAAGAAGGACTTGGTTTGCCTGTAAGAAGGACTTTGTGCCTGTAAGAAGGACTTGGTTTGCCTGTAAGAAGGACTTAGTTTGCCTGTAAGAAGGACTTAGTTTGCATGTAAGAAGGGCTTGGTGTACCTCAAAGGGTGCCATTCTGAAATCTGGGGAGACCAGGAATCCTGCAGAAGCTCAAACCCAAATTATATTCTCCTGTCGCTTTAGGAATAAACCAAAGAGGCAGAGATTAAAAGGTCTCAAACATTTCTGTTCTTGAGACAAATCATGCTTTATCGAAGAAGGTGGATACCTGTATGTACCGCAATGGATTCGAGTACCCCAACAACCGTCAGAATTCATTCTCTTGAAAGGTTCAGGTTGAAGATATACTTACCTGAGAATTTGGAAAAAATGCTTGGTGGCTTCTCGACAACCAGGCTTGTTCATTCAATAATCGCCAAATGAACTTCAAGACTTTGGAAGGTAACTCGAACACCGGGAATGTGTTGCCTGTCAGGCAATGTCAGAGGTAACATGTGCAAGCATTTTCATCAATGCGTTCATTGGTTCATGCAAAATTGTTCTGCTAAGTTTGCCATGATTAAAGGCAGTCTGTGTAATAACTCATGATGCAATCGATCAATATATGGATCATGTATTGCATTACCACTTCTGTTTAAGGAGGTTCTTATAGTACGAACACCTCGAATGTAATCTGAATGGGGGACTTCATTCCGAAAAGGGCTTTCTTTCACTCTGGAGAAAGGCTGTTTATCTGTAGATTAAAATGTTAGACCTGTGTGGAAATGGTTTGCCTTTCCTCATCCTGTTATGCCCCATTTTGCACATTTGACGTCTCCTATGCAGTTTATGCTCTAAGTTGAAGTCGGTAAATTAAACATGCGGAATAGTCATACATAATTCATGAAATGTGTAAACACAATGCCGATGTGACAATTTTTAGCATCATGTGTGTTTATATAATGTGCAAACATGGGCGGATTTGAATTGCCCCTGGTATATGGGTGGATCGAACAAATTGGGAAGCCCACTCCTTATGTCGAGGAGCGGTTTGTCCCAAACTTTGCCCCTGCGCGATGAAGCATATGGGTGAGGGAGCATTTCGGTTGGTTTAATGACAGCGACCGCCATGGTTTAGCGGTTGAATGCCCCTGCAAAAAGCAGAGAAATTATTCTTGAAATCAAACGAGATAAGGAAGACATATTTGCTTTTTCGCTTCAGAGCTTGTGATCAATTTGCCCCATTTTTCACCAAAATAGATCTTGTCAGATGATCATAATTTTCTTTTGGATTTGTCTCCTTCAACATGTTAAATGTTAGTGTAAATATTTCCTGTAAAAAGAAAAAGAGACATATCAGCCAGTATTAAAAGGGATAAATTGAAAACGATACTGATTTACCCTTCATCTTGAATGTCTTGCACGAGTCTTTTACCAGTTTTGTTGGATTGAATTTTCCTCGACTTTTGTTGGGCGCCTCACCATTATGAGAAGACTATGGTAAAATACTGACTTTGATATTACTCGTCGAGTATTCCTGTTTGTAAAAAAGAAATGCACAAAAAGTTGTTTCATTTATTTATAATACATACAACATTTCCCACCCTTGGGGATCGAACTCGGGATATTTCGGACCTACTGTCATCCCCCATACCATTCGGTCCATTGGACCATAGGTGTCCATGGGGCTATCCTTTCAAAGGTTAATCTTTGGGGATAAAACAGCCCTGTTGTATCACCTTGGGCCATGTTACGGTATTTCTCGAGATAATTTGCAATCCCTGTTAAGAATGGAATAAAACAATTCAGGACTTGTGATGATTATGAACAAATTAGAACGATACAGAATTACCTATGTCTGAGATTTGTTCCGGTCTCTCGTTCGCACTTTCCTTTGTCTGAAGCTGTTCATTCCGTGGTAATGTCCACGAGTTGATTTGCCCCAATTTAGTCCAACCAAGGAATTTCGTTTTTGGGTCTTTTTGCAAATTCCTGAAAATATGAGGGGTTTAATTTTAAAACATGGGTAGTTCGAGGGTAACTTGAAACGATACAGGTTTACCCTTCGGATTTACGCGGATTTCTTCTCGATATTAATTTTTTCGAGTTTGGTGCGGTAACGGCTCCGAGCATTTAATAAGGGGGAAAGGGAAATGATTACTTCTAGCTTGTGCATTGATTTTGGACATCGATAAAAGGTGAGAACGTGCGATGAAACTAAGTAGACGTATTCGTCCAGGTTTGATCTTCTTCCCTTTGCAGGTTCTTGAGTGATCAGCTAGCGTTGTTTCGGATTAGGTACGCGTCGGCTGTGTTGCAGGTCCCGTGATCACTAGTTTTGAAATACAGGATCCGTATGCACATTAAAGCCCTGGTGCTTCATCAGCATCAAATTGCCTGATCATGGCGGCGAGTTCGTCGCCAATGCCACTTGCCTGGTGATGATACCTCACCTCCTCCTCAGAAGGCATCCATGCTGGTCCCATAGTCTCGGTCTTTTTGTGTCTTGCTCCAACAGAACTTGATCCTGCTATGAACTGATCTAACTCACCTCTTAAACGTGCATTTTCGATCCTCAGAAAATGTATTTCATCGAGGGTGAGGAGAGTATTGCAGTTGGGGTAGGTGGCGGAGGCAAAAGCCTCTTTATATATCTTGTTCTCCGCTCGGAGGTTTTCATTTTCAACTCTTAGAAATTCGGCTTCGTTGTGCTCATGACGAGTCTTCATTCGGGTTCGTCTATTTTGAAACCAGAACTTGATTTGCGAAGGTTCAAGTCCTAGCTCTTGACTCAGTTCCATTTTCTGTTTGCCGCCTGGCATAGGGCACGTTCTGAAGAAATCTTCAAGCTTTCGTACTTGCTCCTCAGTATGGCGACGGTAACGCTTCTTTTGACCTTTACCGTTGTTGTCCTTATCCTTATCGGGCTCTTGGACGTTGTCGGTGGAAGGGCCGGACTCCATAGGCTCGATCCCAAACATGGCTTCGAACTCTTCCTCTCCCATATTCAGCAAGTAACGATAACTTTCAAGTGTGTTGGGTTGAGACATCTTTGATTTGGTTAACGATTTCTCAAAGTTTGATATCTCTTCTTGTATTTTCACTCTCTGGATTTTTCTTGGAGATTGCGTATGCTTTAAGAGTCTCTCTTTCGAGCACGAATGAGAATTATCAAGAAGATGCCTCCTTTAAAATTAGACGTGGGTTTTCCAACTGTATTGCCTCTCTCGAGTGTTCTGGCTTTCTCGATTTTCTTTTCATCGTATCTCTCGCCCAGCTCGTCTCCTTCCATCTTTCCGTGGAAGGGGGCCCCTTGTTGCTGTCTCCACCGTCAATTTGCTGGCGAGTTCTTCAATAAAGACGAGTCGTATCTCTTTTCTACCGAAAATGTCTTTGTCTCCCACTCAGCTTATTTTTTATCCTTTCTTTTTCAAAGTAGTGGCGTCCCGTCCAACTTTTCCGTAGAGACGTCGGATTTACTTAGCTCGAGATTGGAGACGAGTAGCGGAGGTGATACTGATAGGGAATGGTAGACAGGAAAATCTGGCCAGTAGAGACTTCCCCTGCAAAAATGAAAGAGAATGCGGCAGTATATGTTCTTCATATTCTAGAAAAATTGGAACGATACTGTTTTACCCTTGTGTATACTTCCATTGAATTTGAATTGAGGAAGTTCCTTCATTTGGATTGGATTGAATTGTATGTCCCGAGTTGCCTTTCACTTTGAGCTTGCCACATATGTGCTTTGCTTAGTTGGGCCTTGTTTTCTTTCGGGTTGCCTTGGACCATCATTATTTTCTATGCCATCGGGTCCGTGGACCGGAGGGCTCCTTTAATTTGAAGGTTACCTTGAAGGCGAATGAGTCCTATCGCATTCCATTGGGTCATTTCATTTTGCGACACTCTTGAGGCACTTTGCAATCCCCTGGGTGAGAATGGAACAAATCCAATTTAGCATTTTGCAACGATTAAGGGTAAATTGGAACGACACACAGTTACCCGTCTTCGAGCTCGCCTGGGCTTTTCACTTGAAATTTCCCTACGTGAGGCCATTCAACATTTCTCATTATGGCAGTAAGCGACGTTGCCACAAATTGATCCGCCCTAAATCTAGCATAAAAAAGGGATTCACGCATTCGACGAGATAAAAAAAACAAATTACCCCCTTACCCCTGAATTAAATCTAGTCACCTAGAAAGCTGGAAATATCATACGCAAGGGAATTAAGCATGAAATGAAAGGTGCACTTATTCAAGGTCAGTTCTGCCTCTCCTGTGGCTCTTTGATAATCAGCTAGTTTCGTGTCGGTTCGGGTGTGGATGACCGATGTTTGAGAGTCCTTACTCACTAGCTCCTGATCGCGGCTTGGGACGTCTGTCAACCCTAAACTGGTTGACCAGGGTAGTAAGCTCATCATCTGGGTAATCTCTTGAACCTTCCAGCAACTGATACTCGAATTGGGCATTGTTGTTGGCAAATGCTGGCGGTAGATTTCTCATTCTGTCATCGCCATGAGCAATTTGACTTCTCGTGCTGGAGCCTTCATCATTACTCGAGAAAGTGTGGGGATTACCAACTGTCCTGCTGCCAAGAACTCCTTTCATTCGAGGATTAGAGAAGTGGAAGTGCTCAGGATAATTTCTTGTCTGATTCTTTGGCTGCGCAGGCGCGCTGATCATGGGATGAATTCTAGCCACAGGTTGGTGCTCAAACCAAGGAATCTGAATACACTGCTCCTGCAGTCTATACTCTTGAAGAGCATTAGGGTGATTCTGGGGGATACTTTGATTAACGCCTGGGGGATTGATGGCATGGCTACTAGGTTGGTTGATGATGGGAAGTGGCTCGCCCCATGCTAACCTGGGGAACTTATGGTGGCGAGGAGACTCGACGTTCAGGCTTGGATCAGTCCCGCCTTGGTTTTCTTGATTCTGAGCTGCATTGTGTTCTCTCACCCTTTTTCTGTACTTCTGAAGATGACTCGAAACATTTGCTTTAGTGAGTCCCTCTACCTTCATAATTTCCAGTATATGTTGCGGCCGTGCCGAATCTATTCCTAGCTGCTGAACTGCATTAACAAACATACGATGCAGCTCGGGAGACCAACTCATCTTCTTTCTCCAGTTGCTTGGAACAAAATTGAAGGCTTGATGCTTGTTCTCATGGTCGTGCAATTGCTTCCTTACCACGTGCTGCCATATGTTTTGAAGCATCTGAACTCTAACTGGTTTCGTTACGACGTCTTGGGCCCCATTTAAGACAGCCTTCATTAGGGCTTGCTGATCATCGCTTGCCGATATTACGAGGACTGGCATGTTTAATTTAGAATTGATGACTTCCAAGAGAGTGAAAACATCCATGTCAATCCCTACCATGGCGGTGAGGACGATATCAAACGGGTCACTACTCCTCCTTAATATCTCTAAGGCCTCTGTCGCCTTTGCTTGAGCTACAACCTTATACCGGCATTTTCTTAATACGGTAACAAGGATTGACAGAGAGACTGGATTACCGTCAATGGCCATGACCAGTAGACCCTCAGGGTAAGGAACTTCATCAGCTTTGACCAGGGTTGAACATGCGCCCGTTCCCCTAACACTCGACATATTTCTGGATCTAGGACTGCCGATTCGAGACCGCCTCGGGATGTCTTCTCGGACTTGAGGGATCACGAGATCGTTGATGCCTTTTCGTAACAGGCTTTGAAAGCCGATGCTTTGATGGTGAAGGTTTTGAATTCCTCTCCCACGAGAACTCCTTCCTCTCTATCTTTCTCCTGCAAGTTCTTGCGAATGAACTCTGACTATCAAATGGGGACAAGTTCTCTCTCTGGCAATAGCAACGACTTCCCTCTTCACGGGCAGCGCTATTAGATTTTCCAAGGGAGAAAATCTGATATTCAGCTTTTGATCAAAGGGGAAATCCTTGTTTCTCGCTCAGTTTGTCTTCTTTTTTCTTTTCGTGATAGAGGGCCCCTGTCAAGATCTCCACCGTCGATTTACTGGCGGGTCCTCCAATGAAGACAAGTCGTATCTCCTTTTCGCTAACGTTTGCCGTGTCTTCCACTCAGCTCATCTTTCCGTCTTCTTTTTCAAAGTGGCGGTGTCTCGTCAAACTTTCTGCGGAGATTTCGGACTCGCTTAGCTCACAGTCGCCATCTGATGGGAATTCGAGCCAACGAGGGTGGTGCCAATAGAGAATGGTAGATAAGAAAAATCTTGACTGGTTGATACCGTCACTATGAAATCAATATTTACTTCAAAGCAGATTACCATCTTCGCATTCCGCTCATCTGCCTCACCTCTCTCCCCCTTTCTTTCGTATTCTGCTTTCAAAAATGGCCAATTCTCCTAACCATACCTTATCCGCCGAAGTCCTAGCTGGGTGGGAGAGACTCTACAATCTTCTTGGTAGAGGTTACGCTCATATAGCCAAAAACTCTACCGTTGAGGCTGAAATCCTCGGTTTATTTAGGACCGTGGACGCTGCTTCTGTTGAGGGTACCCAACTAGGGAAGGAGTACCGGAACTTCTCGACCCTCTTCATCAATTTTCTGGCTGCCTATAACCGTGCTTATGAGACGGTCCTTGTGACCGCCGTCGTGAAAGCCCGTTACCGAGACCGGCACGAGCGTCTGGCAACAGTTACGTTTGTGGCTGATAATCACAAAAAGGCCCTCAAGTTTGCCAACGATCAGCTTTCGTGGCTGGTTCGTGAGAGGGGAAAGTTGGTGGACCGTCTGGCCTTGGTCCGAACTTACGCCGAACAGGAGCCAGGCAATATTGTGATGAGGTGTAAATGTGGTTGGCTGCAGGAGAGACTTGATGACATTACGGCAGACATTGCTTTCGAGAGGGCAGCGGTTCTGGACTTGGAGTTTGCCGTTGAGCATTACGAGGACACTATGGCCCAGGTTAAAGAGAAGTGCGATCGCCTCTTCTTTAGGCTCGCGGAGCTTGATCCCGAGAGCGCCCGGTGCATCCAGAGCATCAACTGTTTGGAGAGTCAGTTGAGCTCTTTCGTAATGGTCATCAGGGCCCAGTTTGGCTTTACCTTTCCTCCCCAGTGAGTTGTTGTAATACTCTTTGATGAATGGAATGAAAGAAAAGCTTCACGTGTTTTGTTTTGTTTTTTTTTTTAATTGTCCTGCTATCGTTTCTTCCGCATAGCATAACAGAACGATTTGAGGTACCGAAGATGTCGAGGCTTAATGTTCTTCTTGATGTTCTTGTTTAATTGCTCCAGACGATGATATCGAGAACATTGATGATGGGTTCGGCGGTGGCCCCCACTATCCATCTTGAGATCACGAACAATAACGCTATGACAACTCGATCAGTGCGCTGGTAGTAAATCCGGCCACCTGTTGTGTGCCCACTTTTATCCATATTTTGTTTCTTTCGGCGTCCACTTGCTCGTGTCGGTCGCCTGTAGCGTCGGGAGAAATTCCTGTGGGCCACGTTCATTAATAGAACCTCGGTCCTCTAAAGCCCTCCGCATTTTTCGGATAAGAGAAAATTTTAAGACCGGTCTCTAGTTGATTTGATCAGGTAAAGGTATTTGTTTCATGGGTTCTGATTATATAATCCATATTGTTTTTCAAAAGACGCGGGATCCTCTGCAATACATTAAACATGCCCCCATGTTTAATCAGTATAAATCCACCGTCATATCAGAATACACTGCCCATACAAGTTTACGGATTGACACAACTTTGTCTGTCAAAGATGGACAATGTTCGTTTGCCCCCCAGAATTAACGGTTGAAGCCTCGGTGTTTTTCGTCTTTTGGTATTTCTGAAGATGATTCTTGATATATTATTGAACTTAATTTTTACACCCGTCTGGGGTATCTAGGATCTCCCTGCAAAAGAAAAAGATATAATTAGTATGCGACACAAGAAATGTCGGTCCATGACTCCTATATTAGTCCAATTTGATTTTTTCTATTTTATAGAGAAATCAGAAGAAAGAAAAAAAAATTTCCTTAAGAAGAAATGGGTTAATTTCTGATACAGAATTTTTTTCAGATTTATTATTCTTTTTTTTTTATTTTTTTAAAGGAATGTGACAAAGTCTCTTGACGTTTACTAAAATTTTTGAAGGAATTTCCTTTTTATCAAAATAAATTTTCAGAGGTAAATTTGTCAGGAAAATTTTATTTTTATTGAAGCAGGAAAGACATGACAGAAATCCTTTATTGGTTAACGAAATTCCCCCGAGACATTAGTCTAATTTTATTTAGAGAAACTTTTCTTAGAAAAACATGAGCGAATTTCTCGAAAAGAATTTTTGTTGCAAGTTTTTATAATTTGAAAGAATGTGATAAAATCACTTGATGTTTTTTTTAAAGGAATTTTTCTTTTTATCGAAATAAATTTTCAGAGGAAAATTTGTCGGGAAAATTTCATTTTTATTGGAGAGAAAAAAAACATGACAAAAATCTCTTATTGGTCAATTAGTCTAATTTTATTTAGAGAAAATTTTCTTAGAAAAACATGAGCGAATTTCTCGAGAAGAATTTTCTTGCAAGTTTTTATAATTTGAAAAATGTGATAAAATCACTTGATGTCTACTAGAGTTTTTTTTTTGAAGTAATTTTTCTTTTTATTGAAATAAATTTTCAGAGGAAAATTTTTTCAGGAAAATTTCATTTTTATTGAAGCAATAAAAACATGACAAAAATCCCTTATTGGTTAATAAAATTCCCATGACGGGATTTTTTCACATCATTTTTTCAAAAAAAAATTTTAAAAAGAAATGAGGGACAAATTTAATTTTTATTTTCTTTTAAAAGATGGTCGTAATATCAAGCTCAAAAACTGACTGACACCTAGCATTGACCGATCGAAAATAAATACAAGATAAAATTAGAGAACTTACTTTTACCTTGGAGAAATGCAAATCACATAGTCATGCGCATAACTCAAGTGAGGAGTGGACTCTAGAAAATAAAAGAAGGAGATACAAGGTATGGACCTAAAAAGGCCCCCACTATCTGAATTGACAAACTTACCCTCCGCGCAATCAAATCACAATGGGAAGAATTGTCAATTCAGATAATGAGCGGGATAAAATATGGTCAACCCGAGCGTAATCGACGCAAGAGCTTTGCATATTCGATCCCTATCTATGGTTTTCTAGGAAGAATTTCGCGACTTGGGTTTAGACGCTTATGTGTGCAGGTGTCGTGATCTTCAGAGTATGCAAGACATGCACAACAATTGATATCAAAACAGCGCTTCTAAAAATGTGCGAAATTAAACAAATAAACCCAACACCGAGCCTGTAAAACAAAGGGGTTAGCCAAACACTCCGCCCCTTATAACTCCCATCCTGCAAAAACATATAACACCTACAGAATGAGTCCCAAACAAGATCGCCAGAAGCGAGATATCCATGAAATTTTTATTGGCCTAAGTCCACTAAGACTCTTAAAATTTCGAAAAAATTTAAGTATTCCAATTGGTATCTTTTTTCGAAAATTTAAAAATCTCTGTCCCCAGTGGAGTCGCCAGTCTGTCGCGACCCTCTAAAAAAAATTTAAATTTTAAAAGGGGGTTAACGGATTATTAGGTTAATTAGATTTGACTAACCTAACGCGGACCCTCCCAAGCCCTACCGAATCGCAACTTTGGTTTTTGTTTAAATGATTTTAAAATTTGGAGTCGCCACTAATCGTTCTTGGTAGGTCGATTAGAAACCTAAATAAATTAGCGGGAGAACTAATTTATTCCTGCGAACCAGAGATTAGGAGCTCGGGGACTTGGTTACACTAGTTAATTAAAACTAATGCCCTTTCGGTACCTTAATTTCATGGATATCCTAATTCGGCAACTCAGGCTTGGTTTATTCCTAAGGCTATAGTAGGGTATTCTCTTTTGTGTTTTCACTTTTTAAATAGGATGCATGGATGGTATATATATATATTTTTTTAAGTGTTAAAGATTCCCTGAAGCCGAAAGAAGGAGTGTGTTAACGACTTCTGTGCAGTATTACAACCTACTTATCTTTTGGGTCTGATGATTCAAAAATTAAATTATAGGAAGTACATGACAGTGAATAAACACCTCCAATGGGAGGCCTAGCATTGGCTTGGCTCTTCCCTTTGGGATTTAATGTACAGGTATTTAAGTTGCAAGTATTTAAACTACTGTAAGTAAAAACCTCCAATGGGAGGCTAAGCATTGGCTTGGCTCTTCCCTTTGGGATTTAAGGTACATGTATTTAAGTTGCAGGTATTTAACTACTGTAAGTAAAAACCTCCAATGGGAGGCTAAGCATTGGCTTGGCTCTTCCCTTTGGGATTTAAGGTACATGTATTTAAGTTACAAGTATTTAACTACTGTAAGTAAAAACCTCCAATGGGAGGCTAAGCATTGGCTTGGCTCTTCCCTTTGGGATTTAAGGTATAGGTATTTAAGTTGCAGGTATTTAACTACTGTAAGTAAAAACCTCCAATGGGAGGCTAAGCATTGGCTTGGCTCTTCCCTTTGGGATTTAAGGTACAGGTATTTAAATTGCAGGTATTTAACTACTGTAAGTAAAAACCTCCAATGGGAGGCTAAGCATTGGCTTGGCTCTTCCCTTTGGGATTTATGGTGCAGGTATTTGAATTGCGGATGGACTTTGTCCTCTCCATTCTGGGGTATGAATTCTTTAAAATAAAATACAACGAATTGATTCAACAATTTGAAATTTGTGCGCGCTTGAGGACTCCTCCAAGCCGATTTTGTGCTTCCATAGGGTTGACCATTGATATAAAGCTGCGGCTTCCTGACATAAAATAGAGTGAAATGTCAGTATACAAAATATGTGCTAATGTGCACCTAAAACCAGAAGAGTGGAAAGAGTACTTATCTCCCATTTTTTTGGGAGGGATTTCTATAATTGATTTTCGCTCTCTATGTTCCCAATATAGAGAGTTTCTTTTGAATTAAGAGGGAATTTTAGTCACAGATCAGTTGAGAAATCGGTGGACAGCTTAGAAGCTTGTCTGGGCCGATTTTTGCATCTCTACGAGATTTTTGCTGTTGACGTAGAGATATCCTTCTCCTGACATAAAATATGAAAAAAAAGAGGAGATGGAGAAAGTGTATACAATTCGTGCTAATTTGCAAGTAAAACCATAAACAAATGAATAAATAAAAACACTTAGCTCGAATTTGCTTGCTCGTTGACGAAGATGAACTCTTGATTTATATTGATCGATGAAGGAATTTGTGATGATAATCCCTAGCTTTGAACTCCCATCATCTTCAAAATTCTCTCTCTTTTGGTATTTTCTTTCTCTCAAATTTTTCTTCAATCTCCCAAAACTCTCTCAAACATCCAAAATTTTCTCTCCAAAAAAATTCTCCCAAACACTTCAAATTTTCTCTCTCAAGAATCCCCCCAAACACTTCAAATTTTCTCTCTCAAGAATCCTCCCAAACACTTCAAATTTTCTCTCTCAAGAATTCTTTCTCAAGCTCACTTCTTCCTCCTTTTATAACCTACTCATCTATCTCCCATTCTAATTTTTCCACTAACTCTATCTCCCATTCTAATTTCTCCACTAACTCTTCTTCATTTTCATCTTCCATTCTCCATCTCTATCTCACATTCTAATCTCTCCACTAACTCTTCTTCATCTTCATCTTCCCTTCTCCATATTTATCTCCCATTCTAATTTCTCCACTAACTCTTCTTAATCTCCATCTTCCCTTCTCTATTCTTATCTTCCATTCTAATTTCTCTACTAACTCTTCTTCATCTCCATCTTCCCTTCTCTATTCTTATCTTATTTTCTCCATCCATTCTTCTCCAACTTCTCTTCTTCATCTCCTCTTCTTCATCTTCCCTTCTCTATTCTAATTTATCCACTAACTCTTCTTTTTATTATTTGTAAAATAATCCTTCAAGAGTTAGGTATTTGCACTCTAGTCCTTGAATTTTAAGTATTTACAATTCAGTCCTTGAAAAAATATATGTCTTTAAGTCCAAATCTCCTCACAATTTTTGACACACCAAAATTTACCACATGTCAAATTTAAGCTCATTTCTTGTCGCTGAAAATAATGCATAATTTAATTAAAGCCCTTTTGCAAAATTAAGTCATTCTGGGTATAATTGGGCCAAGATGAAAATTTAAAATATTAGAAGACAATGTCACAACTCATAAAAAGTGAAAGTTAAAAATAAGTTGACTCAAATTAATTTTTTTTAGGCCCGATTCGAGATTATACTCGTGAAGGAACACGTGACTCGAATTGGATTTTTCTGAATTTGCGATGGCCAATATGAAAATAGATTTAAAATAAAAATATTAACTATCTTTGTGTATTTTTTTGGCCTCAAATGTTATTTTTCCAAAATTTTCAAATATTTTTGTATTTTTTTTTAAAAAAAAATTAAAATATATATAATATGAAAAATTATTTTTTGGTCAAAATTCGTTCCCTAGGCTTGGCTAAGGTTCCCAAAGTTGATTTTTCAATTTTATGAATTTTTATGGATTTTCTATTAATTTTCGAAAATAAATAAATAAAAAATACGTAAAAATACTGAAAATATGAAAAATCGTTTTTTGGTCAAAATTGGTTCCCTAGGCTTGGCTAAGGTCCCCAAAGTTGATTTTTCAATTTTATGAATTTTTATGGATTTTTTATTACTTTAGCAATAGAAAAAATGATTAAAAATCAGGTGTCAACACACGTGTGTCGAGATCCAACAAAATGAAGTGGATGCATATGTTTTGACCCAAAAATATATATATGTTGATGTGTTCGTTCAAAAGTTCAACGTGAAAAAATCAACGTAACGATAGCTAGTCAATTTGACCAAGTAAATCACAGGAATATTACTATGGGATAAAAAAAAATAAGAAAACTTTTCATTAATCATTCCATGACGACGCTCTATACTATAATTTTTGTCGGCGACAATTAAAGCATGGTTTCGGTCCGTCATAATCAACGGTGCAAAGATTTGATTATAATATCCTATAAGTTGAAAGGTGATTGATAAATTATAGCTCCAATGACCATGTCGAAAATAATGTATGGAGTGTTAGAGTTTTTCCGTATGTGGGCTCGCTTTATTGTAATTGTAATTGATCGTATGCGGTATATTTACCATATATGGTATTGGTTTAATAAAGTATGAATATGAAGTTTCTTAATGGGCCGTATATGGGCCTAGCAAATGTGGGCGGAGATCTGGCCCGGCCTGCGATGGAGGGGCCCGCCGGATGTTTTATAAAAGGCTAGGACCCCCCCTTAGCCCTTCCAATTGCCATTTTCCTCTCTTCCTCCTCTCATAAAGCTCACGAGAGAGAGACCAACGAGGTGAGGTTGTTTCCATCGACACCAGGTGGCTGAGAGTCATAAGGGAGAAGTTTCGAGCCTGTCTCGCCAAGGTTCCAAGGCCCGTTCATCGGTTTTCCGCGCCGCGCGAAGATGGATGCTAAATTAGGTACGCCGTCTCGAAATCTCGGCTAATAGGTTGTTAGAACATGACTACGGAGGTCCTAGGGTGCCGGAATCGCTGGCCAACAGTTGGTATCAGAGCCGCCGTAGGTCGGTTTTAGCACGTTTGGGTTCTGCCTTGATTTCGTGATTTTTGGCATGCTGAAACCTGATTTTGATGATATATTTGGGTTCGTCTCGTTGAGATGAGCGTTTTGATGGGTCGCGGGCCGCCGGAGGACGCTGTACGCGCCCACACGCTCCGCCTGAAGTTTCGCCGCGACGGCGCGTGGCTCCGTTGACCATTAGCTGGAGCGTTGACCGTTAGACACTGACCGGTCGTTAACATTTGACTGGTTGTTAGCCATTGACCATTAGAGATTGACCGGCTGTTAGTTGTTGACCGTTAGACGTTGACCGGCTGTTAGTGGTCAAACCGTTAGACGCTGATCGGCTATTAGCGGTTGACCATTAGAGGTTGACCGGCTATTAGTTGTTGACCGTTAGACGCTGTTAGCTGTTGACCATTAGAGGTTAACCGACTGTTAGTTGTTGACCGTTAGACGCTGACCGGCTGTTAGCGGTTGACCGTTAGACGCTGACCGGCTGTTAGCGATTGACCATTAGAGGTTGACCGGCTGTTAGTTGTTCACAGTTAGACGCTGACCGGCTGTTAGCCGTTGACTATTAGCCATTGACCGGTCGTTGATTATTGGTCTGATTGGGGTGATTTTTTCACCGTTGTGCTCGTATGGAAATTCTCTACATTGTGGTATACTAAATTTAATTTTTTGAGCATTCTAAGGTCTTGAAAATTACAAAAAACTCTTGTGAAAGTATATAATTCAGGGCCATTTTCGTCTTTTTCAAATTATTTGATTATTTCCATATGGTTTTTGGAGATAATAAAGTTGGCCCAAATGTAGAATACCACATAATGATTGTGTAGAATTTAGTAGAGCACAAATAAAATTTAAGACTCATTAATGAGTGAAGCAATTCCATTAGCGCTGGTTGTGATTTCAATGACAATTGCCATTGTCATTAAATTTGAGATCACATCATATGGCAAGTATGAAGCATAAAGTTAATATCCCTGGTGTAAGAGAGTTTCAAATATTTAATTGGGTTGTGACCGCCAAAGTGGCACACTCAGTTGAATTAATGAAATATTAGTTTTACATTATGGTGGGATATCTTCTGTTTTGATACATGGTCATACTCCCAAAGGATGTGATTGTATGTCAAACTATGGAGGGATACATGAACAACATATGATTGGGAGGTGATCGATTCTAGTGATTCATACACCCTAAGGTGGTGTTTCACGAATGATTGGAATATATTCTCATGGTCGTTGTCATGTAAAGAATTTACAATTGCATGTCATATATTCTGCCCAAAGGTGATTATATGATGATGTGTGTAATTCTCTGAAATGTGTACTTTTAAGGATTTAAAGTTACACCGTGCTTACATAATGCTAATGGTAAATATTGTTTAATTTTCAGTCGCCTTTTCTGTGAGTGGCAACTCCGTAATATAGGTTATGAATGGTTCAAATTTCAAGAAATGGAGGGAGGATTTTCTGTTTGCCATGGAAATAGCCGATGTTCACATTGCTCTTACCGAAGATAAACCTGCTATTTCCGCGGAGACCACTGAAGGGTCTGAGAAGGCGCATTTAGCCGCCTAGAAAAAAACCGGATTTGCTTACTTACAATGAGAAGATCCATCCAGGAACATTTGCTGAGTGGCCTCCCAACTGACTGCACTGCAAAATAAATGATGGAGGCACTGCAAGCCAGGTACCGAGTATCCTCCAATACTTAGGTTGGAACTCTTATCCAGCAGCTGTTTAATATGAAATATCCAGGTGTGGGAGGTGTTAGAAATTACATCATAAGAATGCTGGATTTGCATACTAAGACAAATGCCTTAGGTTCTGTAATCGCTGAAAATGTGTTGGTACACCAAGCCCGAAACACCCTTCCCCCTGAGTTTGGGATCCTCAAGACTAACTTCAACTCACAGGATGAAAATTGGTCTATAAATGATTTGATTTCTAGAGCAGTCTCAGAGGAAGAAAAATTGAGGAAGAAAACTGGAAACCTTGCCTTGGTTGCCTCCAGTTCCTCTAATAGGAAGGGCAAGGGTCCTAAATCTCATACTCCTAAAGATACTCGTCCCGCCACGGGTCAATCTGGAAAATTGGGGCCAAAGAAAGCATCCTTTAAGAAGGATAGTGACCGATGTTTCTTTTGCAAGAAAAGGGGTCACATGAAGAAAGACTGCGCTAAATATATGAACTGGCTATCTAAACGTGAGCAGACAGGTATTAATTCTTTGACACTGGTTTGTGAATCCAATCTATTTGAAGCCCCATCTAATTCGTGGTGGCTGGATAGTGGTGCGACTAATCATGTTGCATTTACCATACAAGGGTTTATAAACCGGAGGAAGCCAAATCAGGATGAGTCAAAGCTCATAGTTGGAGATAATAATAAAGCTGCTGTTGAGTTCACGGGAGATGTCATTTTAATTCTAGAGTCTGGTTTTAATTTGATGTTAAGAAACACTTTCTATGTACCTTCCTTGGGACGGAATTTAGTTTCTGTATCCTGTTTGGACATGTGTGGTTACTCTTTTGAAATAAAGAATACTGTAATTTCTATGTTCAATAATTCAAATAAAGTTGGGTACTACAATATGTCCAATGGATTGTACAGATTGTGTTTAACTCCCAATGAAATATACGCAGCTTATACAGCCGAAAGAGTTGTCTCCAAAAGGCCTTTACCTAAAAAACAGTCTTACAAGTTGTGGCATAAACGTCTTGGTCACATTTCCAAGGAAAGAGTAGAAAGGCTTGTAAAAGCCGACATTTTACCTACTCTTAAAGATGACCTGGAAACTTGTGTAGACTGTTGTAAAGGCAAGATGACCAAAATAAAGAAAAAGGGTGCAGTCCGAACTTCTGACCTATTGGAGGTCATACATACAGATATAAGTGGACCCTATACTTCAACCTTATGTAGAAATTATTATTTCATCACATTTATTGATGATTATTCCCGATATGATTATCTGTACTTGATTAAAGAAAAGTTTGAGTCTCTTGATAAATTCAAGATATTCCGGACTGAAGTCGAGAAACAGTTGGGAAAAGTCATCAAGGTTGTGAGGTCTGACCATAGTGGTGAATATTATGGCAGACATGGCGATGCTGGACAGCTTAAGGGCCCATTTGCCAAATACTTTGAGGATTCTGGGATAGTAGCTCAGTTTACTATGCCTGGGAGCCCTGAGCAAAATGGTGTGGCCAAAAAGCGAAATCGCACCCTAATGAATATGATGAAGAGTATGATAAGTAGGACCAATCTGCCTAAGTTCCTTTGGGGTGAAGCTTTGAAGACGGCGTTATACATACTGAATCGAGTTCCCACTAAGGCTGCTCCATTGACTCCTTTTGAATTATGGACTGGACGGAAACCCAGCCTGAATCATTTTAAAGTCTGGGGTTGTCCTGCAGAAATGAAGCTGTATAATCCAACTTTGAGTAAGTTGGATCCTAAGACCACAAGGTGCTATTTTGTATCCTATCCAGATCATTCCAAGGGATACAGATTTTACAATCCTAATGGAGGCCAAAGGATTGTAGATTCTCAAACAGCCAAGTTTCTGGAATTCAACGTGGCCGAAAAGGGTACATGTTCAGAGACTATTGAAAGTGAAAGTACGGCGGGAAACACTGCATCGTTTTCTTCACCATCACAAACTGTTATGGAGCTTCCCATACCGGAGACTGTACCTATTGAGCTTCAGGATCCTATGGTTGATACCGTTCATGATGAAGCTAATCAAGCCCCACAGGCTCAGTTTCAAGCTGAGGAAATTCCACTAAGGAGGTCTATTAGGCAAAAACGATCAGCGATCCCACCGGATTATATGGTCTACCTGGGTGAACAGGATTATGACATTGGCTGTGTAATTGATCCAGTTACTTATAAGGATGCTATTACCTGTGAGCAATCAGACCTGTGGTTGGATGCGATGCAGGATGAGCTACAGTCCATGAGGCATAATGGAGTTTGGGATCTCGTCAAGTTGCCTGCAGGTCATAGGGCGATCGGCTGCAAATGGGTCTACAAGACGAAGAGAGATTCCAAAAGGAATGTAGAGAAGTTCAAAGCCAGACTGGTAACCAAAGGTTTCACTCAAAGAGAGGGAATGGATTATAAATCAATATTCTCTCCCGTCTCTTCTAAAGAATCTTTCAGAGTGATTATGGCTTTAGTGGCTCATTTTGATATGGAGCTACACCAGATAGACGTCAAGACTGCCTTTCTCAATGGGGATCTCGAAAAAGAAGTCTACATGATTCAACCTGAAGGTTTTGAGGTTGATGATTCCAGTGACCTTATATGCAGATTGAAGAAGTCGATCTATGGCCTTAAACAAGCATCCAGGCAGTGGTACTTCAAGTTTCATAGAGTCGTCACTTCATTTGGCTTCGTTGGAAATAAAGTAGATCAGTGTATATACTGCAAGGTCAATGGGAGAGAATACATTTTTCTTGTTCTCTATGTGGATGACATTCTACTGGTGAACAGTAATATTGATCTGTTACATGAGACGAAGCACATGCTGTCATATAATTTTGACATGAAGGATCTTGGTAAGACATCCTTTGTCCTTGGCATTGAAATCCATAGGGATCGTTTACGCCAGATTTTGGGTTTATCTCAGAGGACATATATTGATCGTATCTTGGAGAGATTCAACATGCAAGATTGCAAGCCAGGTAATATTCCTGTTTGTAAAGGCGATAAGTTGAATCTTTCGCAGTGTCCTCAAACTGAGATGGAGAAATCTGAAATGAAGAATGTACCTTACGCTAGTGCACTTGGGAGTATCATGTATGCTCAAATATGTACTAAATCAGATGTTGCTTTTGTGACAGGATTTCTGGGCAGATACGAGTCAAATCCAGGATATGCTCATTGGATTGCTGCCAAGAAGGTTCTGAGGTACTTGAAGAGGACGAGGGACTACATCATGACATACAGGCGTGTTCAGAATCTACAGCTTGTTGGATACTCGGATTTAGATTTTGCGGGCTGTCAGGACGACAAGAAGTCGACTACAGGCTACATATTTATGTTAGCGGGAGGTGCGGTATCATGGAAAAGTGAGAAACAGAAATCCATATCTTCCTCGACTCAGGCGATTTAGCTCCAGAACCTCATAAGGGAGTTAACCGTATTTGATTTTGTTGATAGACCCATACAATTGTATTGTGACAACAATTCTGCAGTGTTGTTTATTAACAACAACAGAAGTCTTAAGGGGTCTAAACATATGGAAGTCAAATTTCTGACCATAAAGGAGTCCGTGTAGAAAGGTGACGTTGCAGTAGAGCATGTTTCTACAGATGATATGATTGTAGACCCACTAACTAAAGGTGTTCGCCCATGTGTTTTTGAACGACATGTCATTAGTATGAGCTTAATGGCATCATTGGATGCTGTGTTTTAGTTGGAGACATATTTCAGTTTGCTCTAATAAAGTTTGCATCTGTAATTTATTACATTTTGTAATATAAAGATATGTATTGAAGTGCCTGCAGCACTATTAATGTTAAATACATATTTTTGTAAATATTAAGATATGTGTAAGTCTCGAGTATTGGCTATGGGATATTAGCCATGTTTATATGTCTTGTTACACATAAAGAAAGGTTAACTGTAAAGCAGAGACATATGCTGGTTCATTGGAACCGTATAGATATTCTCTAGTGGCACGTCAGGTTTAGTGTCACGTAAAGAAAGAGAATGGAGTCCGACAAAGTGGATAACACATAAAGTATATCTCTTTTGAGGTGTTATCCAACTGCCACACCACCATATTAAATCCATATCAGTAAAGTTGAGAACACTTGTGACCATGGGTGGCTCTGTGTCTGCTAATGCAGTTACTGGTATGATCCGGTGTTTAAGACTTTATGGGATCGGATTGGCCGTTAAGAATAATCCTTAAACCAATATAAAGGCGCGTACTAAAGTACAGTTTCAATTAATGCTCGTCCAAGTGGGAGAATGTTAGAGTTTTTCCGTATGTGGGCTCGCCTTAATTGTAATTGTAATTGATCGTATGCGGTATTAATTTACTGTATATGGTATTGGTTTAATAAAGTATGAATATGAAGTTTCTTAATGGGCCGTATATGGGCCTGGCAAATGTGGGCCGAGATCTGGCCCGGCCCGTGATGGAGGGGCTCGCCGGATGTTTTATAAAAGGCTAGGACCCCCCTTAGCCCTTCCAATTGCCATTTTCCTCTCTTCCTCCTCTCATAAAGCTCACGAGAGAGAGACCGACGAGGTGAGGTTGTTTCCATCGACGCTAGGCGGCCGAGGGTCATAAGGGGGAAGTCTCGCCAAGATTCCAAGGCCCATTCGTCGGTTTTCCACGCCGCGCGAAGATGGATGCTAAATTAGGTACGCCGTCTCGAAATCTCGGCTAATAGGTTGTTAAAACATGATTACGAAGGTCCTAGGGTGCCGGAACCGCCGGCCAACATGGAGAGCAAGGGAGACAGATTGCCCATCCTCAAGAGATGATAGACCACTTTCGTGAGCCTCGAGCAAGGGCTGTGACCGTCATGTGAACCACAATGAACTAAAAACAATTGAGATATCAATTTATTCACTTTTTTTTCTTCTTAAAATTAGAATAGGTTCATGAGATTTTATCCTTCCCGCACAAATCAGATATAATACAATAAAATTTGATTGAGAAAATATCATCGAGTAGTAATATTCAACTCCCTCCAAACGTGTTTATTATGTATACTTAATACCGAGATTGTTTCTTTGTCTACAAGGCCTGCGAGATGTGTGTGCATCCGTAGATTGAGAAATTACCATTTGTGTATGCACATGCTTACTCGTTCCGTTGTAAATTTATATACTTAGAACTCTGTCTTTTCAAATTTAATAATGAGGATCTAAAAGAAAGTGTAATTTATCTTCGTCTACAAAAATAAGCTAGAGATTGGACATAACTTATTATTCGAGTAAGGGAACTCGGCCTTGTCATGAAAGATGTTGCGATGTGATATGGTGTGCTAGTAATTAATTCCTCGTTGGATTACATAAAATTATGAAGCTGTGCTCTGCGATTCCAATGAAGGACTTTTTTGGAATATTAAAAATTGACATGTTTACCCTCGCCTGTTTACTTGGTTCTCCTGGTATAAATCGATAGTTTTTATATTTCCAAAAGAAGTCAACTTATTCCAAATGTTTTTCCTCTCCAGAAGAAAAAAAAATCACTTTCACCTTGCTCTTATTTAGCTAGTAAGGGGTCTTTTGAATATGGGAAAATAGAATTAATATTTTATAGACAAGGTAGTCGCTATACGATTTCAATATCAATCAAATTCAAAAAACAAAAAAATAAAGGGTGCTCAAATAAACATATAAATAGGGAATAATAAAAGCAATACAAAGTAGTGATTTTTTCATGAGGTTATTGGTATGCCCAGGGGGGTTAAACTTCTGTTGACGGAATACGTGGATACAAAATAAATATTACAAGACTAATGTGAGAAAGGAAAAATGCCAACAAAAATCTTAAACAATACTTGCTACATATTTACTCAAAAACTCTTTTTTGTGACACAAAAAATCATAAACTTATACTTATGTGACATATTTACCCAAACTTTTACCAGTGCAATACTCTTATCCCAATTTTTTTATGCCACCAAAAACTAATTTAGGGTAAATTTGTTGGGTACGAGTTTGAGGCTTTTTACGTTATAAAAAAAAGTTTGGGGGCAAACGTGTCATAAAGGTACAAATTTGGAGTTTTTTATATCATAAAAAATTTGAGGTGAATATGTCACAACAAGCGCAATTAAGGGTTTTTGGTCATTTTTCCCTTTAAGAAAAGAAGGTGAGTTGGTTTTTAATTAAGGGTTAATAAATACCATGAAAAACTAAAATCGATATACATGTGATAAATTTACCTCAAAATGGTTTTTCGATCATCCAAAAATTCAAACTAATGTACTTGTGATAAACTTACAAAAAAAGTAATTTTTTTACTAAAAAATATTAAATTGGTATACACGTGACAAGTCTACCTTTTGTTAATTTTCTTTAAATTGGATTAATATCACGAAAAATCTGAAAAGAATATATTCATGATAAACAAAAGATAAAAATCTCAAATTGGTAAATCCGTCAATCGTCACAAGTCATTTAACTAAATTTAAATAAAAATTTACGAGGGTAAATTTGCCGCGTGAGTATTAATTTATAGTTTTTGATGGTAAATTTGCCACATGAGTAAAAAAAATTATTATAGGCATATTAACTTGTGATTTTTCGTGATATTAGTTTTTAATTAGTTATGTAATAGGTATGTATGGGAAAAAGAGAGGAAGAGTAATTAAGGGGGCAGTTAATTGTTTATTTTGATTAAATGTATTATAAAAAGCAGAAAAATGGTATACAATTCTCCGGATGGGCTTAATATATTCGAAAGGTAGAAATAAAAATTGAGATATTTGTCAGTTTTCTTTAAATAGATAGATATAAATACGCAATTCGACATCCTCTTGCTTCGTCCCCTAACGTCGGTGATTTGGAAGGTTGATTTGAGCGACAGCGAGCTGCGTCACTTCTCGCCAGTGGAGAAGAGATGGGTGGCGAAGAGAAGAGGCATCAGATGATGCAAAACCTGTTCGGCGATCAGTCCGAGGAGGAGGAGGAAGAGGAAGAGATCGATTCCGAGCACGAATCGAACCCTCAGCCACCGGAACCGGATTACCTCTCCGTAAGTCGATCAATTTCTCACGCATCTTCTGTCTCCAGTCACGCAATTCGCGCTTGTTCGCGAGAATTGGGACGGGATTGAATGTTCTACCCGAGCCTTCAGCGATCCGTCGTCGCGGCTGCGATTTGGAAGACTTGCTTGCTGTTCTCGTGGATTGGTTTCTTTTCTTTTTGGAGGTCCTTAGGGTTTTGAGTTTATTGCGTACCAGCTAGTTTCGATTCAGCCATGGCTCTGGTCACGCGACGTGTGGTTCAAAGATTATTGAGTTGCGGTGTAATACGAGCGAGGGCGCGCTAGGGCAGTCATGCTCTGGTCGCTTGTTTAATGTACGGTCTTTGTCATTGGAACATTGTTACTGTGCAAGGAGACAGAGAAGGTAATGGATAAACATAAAAAGCAAGGGTTCCGAAAGAGGTGAGAGTGGACGGTCAAGAACAAGGAGTGTAGTTGTTTGTTTTCATATCGTATAAATGCACTGGGAGACCTTTGGTTGATTACAAGCGAGGTTATCAGGAAGTTATTTCAGCTACTAATCATCTGCATGTCATGCGTTAATGAAAGAATTGAAAACTAGTTTCTGAAAGCATTAGTCTTAGTACTGCATATATATATCAACTCTCGCTGTGACAATGTTTGTAGGATGAGGCAGACGGAGGGCTTGAGCCTGAAGGTGAGGGAGAAATTGATATCGAGGGCCATGGAGAGGTTGACGTGGAGAGTGAAGGTGAACCTCTTGATGTTGATCCTCATCCGGCAGAAAGTGAAGGTGAGAGAGATCAAACTTCGGAGGAAGTTATAGTTGGTGAGAGGGAAGAAAGTGGAAGGAAGGACACAGACAGTGACGAGAAGGAAGAATACGGTCAGAGAGTGGTGACAAGCAGGAGAAGGGATGTAATTGAAAGTGCATCGGAGAGGTCCGAGGAACATCATTATCTTGACGATGATGATGAAGGAGTTGACCAAGCCAGAAGTCCGAGGTAATTGGGTTCCTTCTTCTTTCTTGAACAATCACTATATTTGCAGATCCTCCTAATCATGCAACTCTCTTCTTCCTCTGTTAGTTAGAGAGAATGTTAATATTACCATAAGAAAATGCATTGTCTTTCACTTTTGAGCATTTTTCATCAAGTAAGGAGGCAGCAAAGGGAAAATTCCTGTTAATATTTCCGAGGATATTAGTTACTCTCATGCTTCAAACCATGGGGTTCTGCTCCTCCACCTTTTACTCGATCATGGATATGAAGGTTCATGTTTAGCACTACCTATTCCCCTATTTTCTGATCAAGATTGTGTCTCTCGTTTGGCTCTTTTTTCTCCCCCTTTTTTATGCGTTGAAGATCGTTTCTGGCATATTTCTGCTTGAAGTAGGAGTGTCCTCCCATCTTTTGCAGGATTTTACTATTTTTCCCGTGAGCTTGCTTTACTGAATTAGAAGTGCAAAAATTTCTCTATTATTTTTTTTCATGTAAATTGTGGTTATGATGATCCGCACTAAGCTTCATCGCAATTTCCATTAATTCAGTAGGCAGCCAGGTGAGGACAAGGATGAAAATCTCCCTGCTAGTTCGGCCCCAGAGATACGTGATGTGTTTGGTGATTCTGATGATGAAGAGGAGGCAGGCTATGTTGTCCAAAATGAGATTGAGGACATGAATGTGAGTATTTTGGTTTCCAAGCTTTATCCTTTGCTGTTAAACATACACGCTTCTTTCCCATGGCTTGTGGGCTGATTATTTCGCCCTTCATCATAGAGGTCACCAATGGAAGATGGGAGCTATGGGAGGGGTCTCAGGCCGGAAGACATGGTACCTGATGAAGATGCTAGATATGAGTCAGAAGAGGACAATATTGATACTAAAGTGAAGGAGAAGCCCCTTGGTCCCCCTTTGGTGCTAGAGATTCCTTTACGCCCACCACCGGCTCATCCGGAGAAGGTTTATCCCTCTTAAGTAATTTTTTATCTAGCATCCGATAAGCAACAGACTCATTGAATCAAAGAGTCAGTTGCATCAAATAGTAGGTGGGTCCACTTTCATGTGCCATCCTTATGAGTGTGGGAAGCAGCAGATAGTGATCGATAAAAAATTTACATTGAGGTTGCTTCTTGCAGATCTGTAGTTACATAATTTGCCAGATTGTTGATAGACCCACTCTTCTTGTTGAGAATGGTACTTATCCATTGAGGATCATGGGAATGAGCATAAATTTGGGCATCACTGCTTTAATTTTATTTGTCTTGGAAGCTACAAGCTGCTTGATGTGTTGTTCCCTCTTGGAGGAAGCTTGGTGCTGCTTACAAATATAATAAATAGTATGCTTTACCATTTGCTGCTTATATGTGTACATATTTTGGGCATCCGTAGATTGATACTTTGTGTGTTTTTATTTGCAGATGAATATGATCAAAGTGTCTAATATCATGGGCATTGATCCTAAACCTTTTGATCCGAAGACATACATTGAAGAGGATACATTCGTGACAGATGAATCTGGATCTAAGAAACCCCTTCGCTTGGAAAATAACATTGTGCGTTGGAGAACAGTTAGAAATCCAAATGGCACTACATCTGTGAGTGCACAATCTCTTTCCTCAATGTTTGTTCATTGTTTTGGTTAGTTGTGGATATAATGGCAAAAACATGGCATGCTCTCGGAGGAACGCCTTTGTGGATGTGTGTGGAAATATTCGACATAATGTCATTATGTTTTGGCTTGGTTCTGTTATTTTTAGAAAGTTATATGTGGATATCGCTGACAGCAATTTTCAAAGTTCTATCAAGTTGTAAAAGATGGCAGCTTCAGTCCCATTTGATTTGCTCCTGTCTAGATGCAACTAAGGCGCGGCATCAAGATATTAGATTCATCATGTCGGTGGAATGTAGTAGTTGAATTGAGGATCTCATAGTAAGAAAGGCAAAAAGCTTTTAAAATCATGCTTAAATGCAGTTAAAATGTGGCCTTATGAGGCATTGCCTGTTTATATTGTCACTTTGGCTGTCCATAAGGTTTGGCTGCCACTTTTTATCTCACATGGATTCTGGTAAATGCATGAAGTCTGTGATGCAACTTTCTGAAAACGGAAGTTCCGTTTTGATAGACATTTTGTTGTGCTTTGAAGGGTTCAGATCAGGCATCCTCTATGCATAGTGAAATGATGCATATGCCCTTTTGGATATAGTTTAGATTAATGTAGACCAGACATCATGTAAATTAAGTTTACCTGAACCATTGAACAGATAAATGTTGGAGAGTAAAGATGCAATTGAAGATATGCTTCACCACTTATCCTTCTACTTGGTGGTAAAGGCTGTCAGCGTTGAGTTGTGAGATCCATAGTTCCGTAATTGCTTCGACCTCTGTGTACTTTGCATTATGTGTTGGAACGGTTAAGAGTTTAAAAAATTTAATCATTTATCAGTGGAAAGTACAAATCTACCAATTCTAGCACTGCTAAGATCTTTGCCTTTTGTCCATTGAGAGTTTTGCTTTGATTCTGAATTCCATTAGTATTTCTACTACAATTCGATTTGCAAAAAGAAAACATGGATATTCAATGTGTCAGCATATTCTCAAATCTCTTTATTTATTTTCACGTGCAGTATGAAAGCAATGCTCGCTATGTGCGATGGTCAGATGACAGCTTACAGTTATTGATAGGAAATGAAGTTCTTGACATATCAGTGCAAAATGCGCAACATGACCAATCACATCTTTTCCTGAGGCATGGAAAGGTGATTTCTGATGACTTTATGATATGGGAAAATATGATTTTTCGAACTTTGATGGTTTTCTTTTCTGGATGAATAAATATTTAAGATTTCTTTGAAGTGATTGAGTTGATGTTACCTGTGTGACCATTTTTCAAAATGTACGACCTCTTCCGCTGCTGTCAGTTGTGTTCTTGGTGTGCGTCAGTGTTTAGACATGAGTTTGGAAAAGAAGTGAAAGGCAGGAAAACATCTTTGATTTGGATTATAAGAAATTAACTGCAGTAGTAGAGGGAGTATCAGCAAGGTACCTTATATCTTGGTGTGGGCTCCAATAGTATGTGGCTCACAAGGTTAAGTTGGGCAATGATGACCCAAAATGTATATATTTAGCCTGAGAAATTATGTTCTATAATTTTTTTCCTTCATAATTGATGGCTTTATTGATAGTCACAAGGACCATGGGGGAGAGTATCTTCAAAATTCTAACGTGATGCGCTGTATTTTCCTTGAAGGAACTCCATTGACTCTCTACTTTTTTACTGTTGACTCTATCCTGTTATATAGGGTTATGGTACATCATTTTGAAAGCCTTCTATTTGTTTGCCAATTGTCATTTAGATTCTTTCCTGAAAAGCTTATGGCTGGTTTGGTAACAGTCCAAACTGAATAAACCTATGGATCAATCATGTTTTAATGTCTAACCTTTTTGGTCATGGGGGAAGCATCCCTTTCCTGTGTTCTACCCTGCCTGACAACCCTTTTTCAAAGAAAAGCATGGGCCCTTTCCCACTGTTTGGGAGACAGAAAATGGGGGCGATGAAAATTTGGGTGGAAAATGAAGAAGAATCTAAAATTTTGTGATAGAGAATGGCTAAGTAGCACTGACACCAACACGCGACATGCGACACGACATGTCATTTCTAAAAAAATTGAGAATCCCGGCACGACATGATACGATACGTAGGCTCCCGGAGAGTGTTGGTGCTTTCTAGGGGAAGGGAGGGAAATTTGATATTACTTTCCATCCCCACTTAATCCATCCCCACACTCCCAAAGCATTTGGATTTGTATATTGCATATTCAGATATTGCTTGGCATTTATTGAGAAGAAATGGTAATAGTTATTCTAATGATCCCATATATGGAAATTTTTCCTGCTGTCGACAGTCTTAAAGCTTGATTATCCTGAGTGGTATGTGAATAGTGAATGTATACCTGTAAATTAATGAACGGTGTAAGAGAATACAGTGTTCGAGTACCTGAGGGTCATTGGTAGTCAAGTTCTTACAAAACACCATGCTACTGATTTTCAGCTTTAGCATTAAATTTTCAACTTGATTGTCTGTGTCGTGCTTGACGGTTGGCTTGCTCTTCTGCCGACGAACCAGTCTAATCTTCAGCTTTGAGGTTGAACTGTTAGATGGTTTATTGGGTAATTGTCGATCCTTGGGACTTTTGCGGAAGTTCACCTTTCTATAATGTTCCTGATCATATATCTTCAATGTTTCATGTTCTTATTTTTGGTGAGTCAATCTCTTGAAGACTAATCGGTGCAATTTCTTTTGCAATGGCCTCAGGGATTTCTTCAATCACAAGGAAGAATTTTGAGAAAGATGAGATTCATGCCATCTTCATTAACATCAAATTCTCACCGATTATTAACTGCTCTTGTTGACTCACGTCATAAGAAGGTCTATAAGGTTAAAAATTGCATAACTGCCATTGATCCTGAGAGAGAAAAGGAGGAGAAAGAAAAGGTAATTGGTTGAACCATTGATACCTTTCTGTTGTGAGGGATAAAGTTTTCATTTGACTTCTCTCTATCGCAGGCTGCAAATCAAAGTATCAGAGCTAATGTACTTCTTAATCGGAAGAAGGAAAAGGTGAATAAGAAATATGCCCCAGCTGTGGACCGGAGGCGCCAGCTTTCGCCTGGTTTCTTAGAGGATGCTCTTGACGAGGTGTGTACTTTTGGTACTTGCTATTTGCATTTGTTTTTTCTTCTTTGGGGTGCAACACCTTGCTGCTTTGTTGATGTTAAACTGGTAATTTGACAGAGGACTTATTGATGTCTGAACTGCCATTATTTTATTCTCTTAATAGTTTAAAAGTGGAAAATTAATAAAGGGCCATACTCATCTCCCAGCATCTTTTCAATCCAATCGGACTCTCTCAATTGTACTGCTAAAAATTAATATATGGCCAGGGCCTTAGTTTGCCTGTGCACTAGGCTTTCATCTATTTGAATCTGATTAGGAGACTCAAATATTTTGCTCAATCAGGATGAAGAAACAGATTATTACGACTCTCGTCGATCCCGCCGTCGCTTTGAGGATGACCTCGAATTGGAAGCTCAGGCAGAGAGACGAATAATGAGTGCTAAGAAGGTTTGTCATCTTCATAGGAGTCTTGTTTCTGCTTCTAGATTTACTTGTGTACCCTTATATGATTACCCACATGAAATGAATTGTCCAGGGACAAAAAGAAGCCCTTCGCAAGTCTTCCGCTCCTCCTGTGAAATCGTCAAGGCGCCCAGCAGAGTTCTCGGAGAGTGAACGAGAAGAGTCTGAGTATGAAAGTTATGCGGAGGAGGATGAGAGGTCTCCCCCTCACAGGAGAGCTGAAGTTCCTGTAGAAGAATATGAGGAGGACGAGGAGGAAGAAGCCGAACCTGAGGAAGAGGAAGCTGAAGTTAATGGAGCATCAGAGGAGGAGGAAGAGGTGGAGGTATGAGGTCTTCAGTACTCATGGATTTTCTCATGTTGATCAACTACACGCAGCCTCTTGCTCTGAAATCTTATTTTGTGCTTATGATGCCCCAATTCAGGAGCCAAAGCGAAAAGGGAGAGACTATGGCTCCGGTTACAAGCGCAAGGAGATCGAGTCAGATGAGGAGTCTCCGCCACGGAAGGCCGCACCTCATCGCCGGATGGCGGTCGTTTATGATTCTGAAGAGGAATGAGTGGACAATGAACTCGCGTATTTTATCTTCAGCAAAGTCTCATGGTAAAAATTGGCACCACCGCAGTATTTACTGCCTCCGGGGTTGGTGTTCTCTGGCTGTCCCGAGGAACAATTTTAAGATTTAGTCACTTCTTTTCTAATGATGTGGAGGTGCGCTGCACTCGCACGTGCTTATCTCAAATGCTTTAGGGCTTTACTCCGGCAGTTGATCTTGCTCAATTTGCTCCGACATCATGTCAAGATAATTACGTGTCTCGTAGATTTTTTTTTTTAAGCGGTGCTAATATAATATTCTGTTCTACACGTGTTAGAATCGTAGTGGAGGATGGCATATGAGAATAGAAAAAGGGAAGGCAGTCACTGGACGTCATTTGATAAGCCCGGCGACAGGGCAGGAGCAGCGGGTTTCTGGCTGTCTGTGCTCGGTGGCCCATCTCAAAAACCAATAATCGATTGAACTTATATTTGAATAAAATAAGAACGTTAGCCAAGTTTTTTTGTCTCTCGGCATAAGGACGGAAAACTGTGTTTTTTTTTTTTAACCAGGGAGAATTCAATTCAAGTGTCCTTAAAAATGAAAAAGGGAAAAAATAAAAAGCACAAATTGAATTGATCCTTCCATAAATCCATATAACTCACGCAGGATGAAAGAATCAGACCTATTGCATTTTTGTCAACCATGAAAGGAGTGGAATTTTCAATATTTTTGTGGCCTAATCCCTATAAAACATTCAACTTAGTGTCCGGTGTAACAATTACCCCAATTTTTTTTTAGTTAAAGAAAAAAACCGGCCAACTTTAACTCCAATTGGAACTTTCGAATTTTAGGTCTAGTTTCAAATTGGTCTCGATTTGTCTTAGAAAAAAATCTGAAACTTTAGGTTTATTCCCAAATCTGTCCCAATTTATCCAAGAAAAAGTCACAAACTTTGAATCCATTCTCAAATTTAACTCGTGGTCCAGTCCGAAATTGACGTGACATTTTCATGTCTTAAAAGATCCACGTTAGTAAAATAATTGGGCGATAGGTACAAACTAATGCGGATAATAAATCCCACTGTTGAAATTCTCTAAAATGAAATCTTTTTGAGATATGAAAATTAGGGATAATTTTAACGATAACTTTTTAGCAAATGGCTAATGAGGGCAAATTTGAGATTAGAAAAAAAACGAGCGAATGTTCAAGGTAGATTTGGGGCTGAACAGTTCAGGATTTTTTTTTAGACAAAAAAATTCAGGGCGAATTTGTGATTGGGCATAAAAAGTTGAGAATTTTTTTTAGACAAAAATATAATTCAGGTAAATTTGGAACTGAATCTAAAGTTGACATTTGGTTTAGGGAAGTAGGCCTATTTTTGGGCCAAAAAGGGCCGGAAGAAAATGATTTGCTTTCTACCCTAAGCCCGAACGTGTAGTTGCGAACGTGCCGGTCACGCTCCAAAAGGCGGCGCGTTGGGGGGCGCATGTTCGAGGCGACTCCAGGAGCCTCTTTCCACCAACCGTCCCCGACTCGCGCGTCGTCCGACGTGTAACGGGAAAGCGAGCGAGCGGCGGGAAGGAGGATCCAGTAGCTTCTAGCGCCACGTGGGCCGTAGATTCCAGACGCTTCTCGTCTCTCTTCTGCTTGCTTACAAAAGCGCTCGGAGCCCTCTCGTCTCTCCAACTCACACAACGCAAGAAAAATCTCACCAAAACAGAATTTCAAGAACAAGCAGAAGCAGCTTTTGACGGAGCAGATCGACATTCGGGTGCGCAGCAAAGTAAAACTCGACTCGACTCGTTGAAGCTTTCCCCATTTGAATCGGTGTGTTCGCGCCTGAGAGCGGTTACTGATCGAGTCTTTCTTATTCTTCCTTTCTCGAGGTGCGTTTTTCTCCTCCTCTCTGTCCCCTTCTTTCCGCGGTTGTACCCTGAGGACGTTGTTCTCAGTTTTGAGTGCGTATTTTGTTGTTTAGGATTTTATGTGAATGGGCGGTGCAGGGTTTGTGGCATGTTCATTGATGTCGTGCGTCTGGCGTTTCTGGGATAGCAAATCACGAACGGGGTTCTTAGACACAGAGTTGTAGTAATGATGATTGGAATGGGATTTTGGGTTAAGATGGTTTGGGAGAATTTGTTATCAGTGTCGGTGATCGACACTGCCGATTGCGTAATGTTAATGTTGCTTGCATGAGTAGCGATGGTGAATGGTGTTCTCTCTACTGATTGACAGTTGTAATTGCTCTCTGTGCAGTATAAGGAGGCACTATGAATCCCGATAAGTTCACCCACAAGACAAATGAGGCTCTTGCCGGAGCCCATGAGCTGGCGATGAGCGCCGGTCATGCGCAATTTACTCCTCTGCATCTTGCCGTGGCTCTAATCTCTGATCCAGCCGGAATTTTCAGCCAAGCCATCAGCAATGTTGGGGGTGAAGAGGCTGCGAAAGCGGCGGAGAGAGTGTTCAACCAAGCTTTGAAGAAGCTTCCTTGTCAGAGCCCGCCTCCTGATGAGATCCCTGCGAGCACTAGCCTCATAAAAGCAATTAGGCGTGCCCAAGCCGCCCAAAAGTCTCGTGGCGACAGCCACTTGGCTGTCGATCAGTTGATAATTGGCCTTCTTGAGGATTCACAAATTGGCGATCTACTCAAGGAAGCTGGGGTCGCTACTGCAAGAGTGAAATCAGAGCTCGAGAAGCTTCGTGGGAAAGAAGGGAAGAAGGTGGAGAGTGCTTCCGGTGATTCTACCTTCCAAGCATTGAAGACGTATGGAAGGGATTTAGTGGAGCAGGCCGGTAAACTTGACCCAGTTATTGGGAGGGATGAGGAGATAAGAAGGGTTGTAAGGATCCTGTCAAGGAGGACTAAGAACAATCCAGTTCTTATTGGAGAGCCTGGTGTGGGCAAAACTGCTGTTGTGGAAGGTCTGGCCCAGAGAATAGTGAAAGGCGACGTGCCTAGCAACCTTTCGGATGTTAGGCTTATTGCGTTGGATATGGGTGCTTTGGTAGCTGGTGCGAAATATAGAGGGGAATTTGAGGAGCGGCTTAAGGCGGTTTTGAAGGAGGTCGAGGAGGCTGAAGGAAAAGTGATATTGTTCATTGATGAAATTCACCTTGTTCTTGGTGCTGGGCGTACCGAAGGATCCATGGATGCGGCCAATTTGTTTAAGCCCATGCTTGCCAGGGGACAGCTGCGATGTATTGGCGCTACGACACTTGAGGAATACAGGAAATATGTAGAGAAAGATGCTGCATTTGAAAGAAGGTTCCAGCAGGTCTATGTGGCGGAGCCTAGCGTGCCTGATACTGTAAGTATCTTGAGAGGATTGAAGGAGAGATACGAAGGGCACCATGGTGTTCGAATTCAAGATCGGGCTCTCGTCGTTGCCGCACAACTGTCCAGTAGATACATAACTGGTAAGTCTTTTCCCACTGTGGATTTAGCACTTTTCAAAGTTCTCTGAATATTGCGAAGGTGATTGACTTCCTATGGTTTTTTATTTTTTTCAATGCAGGTCGTCATCTACCCGACAAAGCGATTGATTTAGTTGACGAAGCTTGTGCAAATGTCAGGGTTCAATTAGACAGCCAGCCAGAAGAGATTGATAATCTCGAGCGGAAAAGGATGCAACTAGAAATTGAACTTCATGCATTAGAAAAAGAGAAGGATAAAGCCAGTAAAGCTCGCCTTATTGAGGTAAGTTTGAAGAATCCACTGGGAAAGTTTCTTATGCTTAATCTGCTTATCCAAATTTGTCATTAAATATTTGTCGAACATTTCTCATTTTCTTGCAGGTTCGTAAAGAGTTGGATGACTTGAGGGATAAGCTTCAGCCATTGATGATGAAATATAGAAAGGAAAAAGAAAGGATTGATGAAATCAGGCGACTTAAACAGAAGCGTGAGGAGCTCTTGTTTGCATTGCAAGAGGCTGAAAGAAGATATGATCTGGCTAGAGCTGCAGACCTGCGATATGGTGCAATTCAAGAAGTGGAAGCAGCCATTGCACAGCTGGAAGGAAATACCGAGGAGAACTTAATGTTGACTGAGACTGTCGGACCAGACCATATTGCTGAGGTTGTGAGCCGTTGGACTGGCATTCCTGTCACGAGGCTCGGCCAGAACGAGAAAGAGAGGTTAGTCGGGCTGGCTGAGAGGCTGCATCATAGGGTTGTGGGGCAAGATCAAGCAGTCAGCGCTGTCGCAGAGGCTGTATTGAGGTCAAGAGCGGGATTGGGAAGACCGCAACAACCAACCGGCTCATTCTTATTCTTGGGTCCGACCGGTGTTGGCAAGACTGAGCTTGCAAAGGCCCTTGCTGAGCAGCTCTTCGACGATGAGAATCTTCTAATTCGGATTGATATGTCGGAGTATATGGAGCAGCATTCTGTGTCAAGATTGATCGGTGCCCCTCCTGGGTAAGTATTTCACTTTATGATTCCACTTTGTATAACATGCTCGCTGCAAGTGTTTGTGGCAAAATCTGATCCTTGTCTTGTCCGTTGTAACACGCAGTTATGTTGGACATGAAGAAGGTGGGCAACTAACCGAAGCTGTGAGGAGGAGGCCCTACAGTGTTGTGCTGTTCGATGAAGTGGAGAAAGCCCACATAGCTGTTTTCAATACGCTCCTCCAGGTTCTTGATGATGGCAGATTAACTGATGGCCAAGGCCGAACGGTTGACTTTAGGAACACGGTGATCATCATGACCTCGAACCTTGGAGCAGAGCACCTTCTATCAGGCCTGATGGGCAAATGCTCGATGCAAGTTGCCCGTGATCGAGTCATGCAGGAGGTGAGGCATCAGTTCCCACTCGAGCGATCTGTAATTTTTTAATGAGAATGCTCACATCTCTTTTCAATGGAACAGGTGAGGAAGCACTTTAGGCCTGAGCTGCTGAATCGGCTCGATGAGATTGTAGTGTTTGATCCTCTCTCGCATGAACAATTGAGGAAGGTAGCGAGACTCCAAATGAAGGATGTCGCAAGTAGATTGGCTGAAAGAGGCATTGCTTTGGCTGTGACCGATGCGGCTTTGGACTTCGTCCTCGCAGAGAGTTACGATCCGGTAGGTTTTCAGTCTACATGGGTGTCTCGTTCTCTGCTTTACTTACTCCGGAGTTAACATATTTTGCTGACTTGCATCATTCCCATTACAGGTTTTCGGTGCTCGGCCAATCCGAAGGTGGCTCGAGAAGAAGGTGGTGACTGAGCTCTCGAGAATGCTCTTGAGGGAGGAGATAGACGAGAACTCGACCGTCTACATCGATGCGGGGCCCAACGGGCAAGATCTTGCGTACCGCGTGGAGAAGAACGGAGGCTTTGTGGACGCCGCCACCGGGCAGAAGTCAGACCTGCTGATCGAAATTCCAAATGGGCTTCCGAGAAGCGATGCTGCGCAGGCGGTGAAGAAGATGAAGATTGAAGAGATCGAAGATGATGATGAGATGTATGAATGAAGACATCATCTGAAAGCCTTTTGAGAGAGCTTTACAAAGATCGTCCGGCAAAGCTTTATCTTGCTTGCTGGTTATGAAATAATATGTGCCTTTTGCCTTATTGTGACCCCCATACCCTGTGGAACTTGTAAATCCGGTGGGGGATCACTGTTTTGTAATGTTTGAAGAACTTGGAGATTTCCAGTGCTAAGCCCACGGCTTCAGTAAATAATGATTAGTCTTCTTATTTGTTTATCTTGTTAATAAAAAAGTATTGAAACGAGTCAAAATTAACCCGGAAAGCAAATTTCTTCTGTACGTGGTTGTAAATTAAAAATTTCTCAAAATAAACAGCAAGAAAACAATAGGAAAAAAGTGAAAGGAAAGAAGCGACTTGTGTGGCTAGAAATTTAATAAAATTTGCAAAAATACAATAGAATTTTAAAATTTGCGAAATTGGTACAATTGCATCTTTTCGTTTATTTCATTCAATTTGATTAATGAAAATGACGTTTTGTAATATTTTGATTTTTTTTTGTCATGGCGATAGCATGATTTAAATAATGTTGTTTTGGTTTAAATTTAACTTTTAAAATAAGCTCTTGTTGTGGTCACCCTATCATCATCAAGAACGATAGTGGCTGATGGCAAGAGTGTTAGATGTATGGCCTAAAGAAATTTTAGTTATATTTTTAATTTCATATTTAATTAATGATAAAGGCGTATTCATTCATTTGTTTTATTGTTGACACTTGATTTTTAATCATTTTTTCTATTGCAAAAGTAATAAAAAATCCATAAAAATTCATAAACTTGAAAAATCAACTTTGGGAACCTTAGCCAAGCCTAGGGAACCAATTTTGACCAAAAAACAATTTTTCATATTTTCAGTATTTTTACATATTTTTTATTTATTTATTTTCGAAAATTAATAGAAAATCCATAAAAATTCATAAAATTGAAAAATCAACTTTGGGGACCTTAGACAAGTCTAGGGAACCAATTTTGACCAAAAAATAATTTTTCATATTTTCATTATTTTTACGTATTATTTATTTATTTATTTTTAAAAATTAATATAAAATTCATAAAAATTCATAAAATTGAAAAATCAACTTTGGGGACCTTAGACAAGCCTAGGGAACCACTTTTGACCAAAAAAAATAATTTTTTTTTTCATATTTTCAATATTTTTCGGTATTTTTATTTTCGAAAATTCATAAAACAAAAAATTAAGAAAAATGAGAAAATTGAAAAATCAAGTTTGGAGCCTTGGCCAAACTTAGGCAACTATTTTCAAACAAAAAAAAATAATTTTTTGTATTTATATATATTTATATATTTTAGAAATTATGAGAATATTTAATAAATAATAGCATTTGAGGCCACCAAAATATATAAAAATAGTCAATATTTTTATTTTAAATTCCTTTTCATATTGGCCATCACAAATTTAAAAAATCCAATTCGGGGTCGTGTATTCCTTCACGAGCATAATCTCGAACCGGGCCTAAAAAATTCAATTTGAGTCAATTTATTTTTATTTTTTCACTTTTAGGAGTTGTAACATTGTTCTCTAATATTTTAAATTTTTATATTAGCCCAATTATACCAAGAATGACTCAATTGTGCAAAAGGGCTATAATTAAATTCTGCATTATTTTCAGTGGCAAGAAATGAGCTTAAATTTGACATGTGGTGAATTTTGACTAAGTATTGTCGCGACCTAAAAAAAATTATTAGGCTAATGGATTATCAGGTTAATTAAATGACTAACCTAATACGGACTCTCCCAAGCCCTACCAAATCGCAACTTAGATTAATTTAGATTATTTTAACTTTGGAGTCGCCACTAACCATTTTTGGTAGGTTGGTTAGATACCTAAATAAAATAGCGGGAGGACTATTTTATTTCTACGAACCAGAGATTAGGATTCGGGGACTTGATTGCACTAGTTGACTAAACTAACGCCCTTTCGGTACCTTAGTTCCACAAAATATCCTAAATCGGCAACTCAAGCTTGATTGTTCTCTCTTTAAGTTCAGGTGAGGTGTTTTTTATGTTTTTATTTTCTTAAATGAAATGCATGACGTGTAAGGACTGACCTATATGCCCCTAAACATGATACTAGATGACATGCGGAAGTGACATGGCATGATTAAACATGACGTGGACACACAACATATGAAAAATGCGAATGTTATGATATGGCATGCGTGGTTTTCAAAAAAAATGGATGGACTACTCAAGGTGATACTTAAAAATATGTATGAATGATATGAACATGCAAATATAGATATGCAGACAAGGATATGGGAACATGATTTATGCAAACATGGATATGCAAACACATGAGATATGCAAAAGATCACACTGGATTGACATGGGCATATTTTATTCTTTCCCTTTCGAATTTTTGGCCATGAAAAAGATATATTTGATTTGATTTCTTTAACATCCATTTCCAGAATAAACTTAATGAGATAAAGTTTTTAAGAAACTTTATCTTCCTAAAGATTTAATTAGATATGGTTTCTAGGAAACCATATCTTACTAAATTTTTTTAGGGAATTTTAAGTTTACCAGGAAACCCAAATCTAATAGAATATCAATCCAATCAACAATTTCAAGATAGCAATCTAGATAAATCCAAACTCAATCTCTCATATTTTTTTTGAAAAGAAGAGAATAACCAAATCTAAATTCGGCTTTTTTGAAAGATAACGAACCGGATCTAAATGGTGATAGATCGAGTTGGTTAACTTTCCCGAATTTTTAAACGGAGGATCGTTCTCGAATGGTGACGGGAAGGATCGTCCAAATTCGTTGCCTTTTAGGAAAATAATTTTCCTAATTTAGACTTAGCTATTATTATTATTTTTTATTCTAAAAATATATCCAATAAGTCCAATTAAATCCCAAATTTCAAAAATATGATGGAAGTTATGGTTTTAAGACACAAGAATTGCTTCTTGAAAACTTTTTCCAAAAAATTCAATGTTTATCACCAAAAAATCAGCAAGCAACCAACATGTGATTCATGCAAAAACAGCAAGTAAAAATAACAAAATTTACCTTTTTAGGTCCCGCAAAATCCTGCATGGTTAGTGATCATAAAACGTGCATAAACGGCCTTGATTCGGACAAAACAGCGCATAAACAGTGCAAGAACAGCAGCAACTTTCATTCAAACGGCATCAGATTCAACCCTAAAAAAAAGTATAGAAAATACCTTAATTGATAGAGGTAACTTTGAGGCGAGCGGTTTTAGCACAGCAAAGGACAGGGAATTGGATTGACACGTGACCTCCGCGGGACCTTGAAAGATTGCCTTTACTAGTCGAAATTGTGCAGACGTTTGGCGTGCTGAGTTTCCACACCAAAGGGCATCGACGGCAAGGAATTGGCACCCCACGACGGCAGCAGATTGGAGATGAATCCCGTGAGCAATCAGGCCAGCAAACTTAGGAACTTCCCATTGCGCTGAAACGTCTAAACCAAAGCCCGAAAACCAGGAGACAACATGAACGTAAAGGTGAGATTACGAGGAGCTTGCAAGGGAAGAAAAAGTAAAGAAGAAAACAATGGGGATGTTGCAGTAACGTGATGAAGAGTCCTCCTTGTCGTCCTTCTCTTTCCTCATTGTCTCTTCTTTTACGTAGACATTCGGCCGTGTATGTAAAGTGAATTGGCTTCCCCTTGTGAATGTCCATAACATCTGTATATATAGGCGTGAGATTAGGTTTTCTTGCTCATCTATCTTTCCTATTTTAATTCAAAAGATATATTCCGATATCTTCGATAATCTCCAATATTATCAAATCAATTTGCTCATTTGTCCTTTAAGATTTGAAATATGATAATATCCAGATTAATTGCCCCCCAAACTAATATTTCGGAAAGAAATTAATCTTTTCTGTCGCCGGTGGTCGAATAAAATGCAATGCAGAAAATTAGATATGATATGCATGAAGAATTATTTTTTTGCGAGAACTAATTCTCATTTTTATGCAAAATAATAAAAAAAAATTAAAATTTAGGTGTCAACAAGTATAAGGAAGGTATGTCAAAAATTGTGAGGAGATTTGGACTTAAAGAAATATTTTTTCAGGGACTAAATTATAAATACTTAAAATTCAGGGACTAGAGTGCAAATACCTAACTCTTGAGGGATTATTTTGCAAATAACAAAAAGAAGAGTTAGTGGATAAATTAGAATAGAGAAGGGAAGATGGAGAAGAATGGATGGAGAAAATATTATAAGAATAGAGAAGGGAAGATGAAGATGGAGATGAAGAAGAGTTAGTAGAGAAATTAGAATGGGAGATAAATATGGAGAAGGGAAGATGAAGATGAAAAAGAGTTGATGGAGAGATTAGAATGTGAGATAGAGATGAAGAAGGGAAGATGAAAATGAAGAAGAGTTAGTGGAGAGATTAGAATGGGAGATAGAGTTAGTGGAAAAATTAGAATAGGAGATAGATGAGTAGGTTATAAAAGGAGGAAGAAGTGAGCTTGAGAGGGGATTTGATTTTTGGAGAGAAAATTTTGGATGTTTGAGAGGATTTTGGGAGATTGAAAAAAAATTTGAGAAGAAGAAAATACCAAAAAGAGAGAGAGAATTTTGAAGATGATGGGAGTTTAAAGTTATGAATTATCATCACAAATTCCTTCATCGATCAACATAAATCAAGAGTTCATCCTCGTCAACGAGCAAGCAAATTCGAGCTAAGTGTTTTTATTTATTCATTTATTTGTGGTTTTAGTCGCAAATTAGCACAAATTGTATACACTTTCTCCATCTCTCTATTTTCCTCATATTTTTATGTCAGGGAAGAACAATTCCATATTAATGGCAAAGCCCACAGAGGTGCAAAATTGGCCCAGATGAGCTCCTAAGTGCCTACCAATTTCCCAGCTGATATGTGATTAAAAGTCTATCTTAATTCAAAAGAGACTCTCTATGTTGAGAACATAGAGAGCGAAAACCAATTCTAGAAACCCCTCCCAAAAAATGAGAGATAAGTACTCTTTCCATTCTTCTGGTTTTAAGTGCAAATTAGCACATATTTAGTATACTGACATTTCACTCTATTTTTATGTCAGGCAGCCGTAACCCTACATCAACGGTCAATCCTATGGAAGCACAAAAATGGCTTGGAGGAGTCCTCAAGCGCGCACAAATTTCAAATTGTTGAACTAACTTGTTGTAATTTATTTTTAAGAACTCAAACCCCAAAATGGAGAGGCAAAGCACATCCACTGGAGGTCATTTAAATACCTGCACCTTAAATCCCAAAGGGAAGAGCCAAGCCAATGCTTAGCCGCCTATTGGAGGTTTTTACTTACAGTAGTTTAAATATCTTCACCTTAAATCCCGAAGGGAAGAGCCAAGCCAATGCTTAGCCTTCCATTGGAGGTTTTTACTTACAGTGGTTTAAATACCTGCAATTTAAATGCCTGCACCTTAAATCCCAAGGGGAAGAGCCAAGCCAATGCTTAGCCTCCCATTGGAGGTTTTTACTTACAGTAGTTTAAATTTTTGCAATTTAAATACCTGCACCTTAAATTCCAAGGGGAAGAGCCAAGCCAATGCTTAGTCTTCCATTGGAGGTTTTTACTAACAGTAATTTAAATACTTGCACCTTAAATCCCAAAGGGAAGAGCTAAGCCAATGCTAGGCCTCCCATTGGAGGTTTTTACTTACAGTAGTTTAAATACCTGCAATTTAAATACCTGTACCTTAAATCCCAAAAGGAAGAGCCAAGCCAATGCTAGGCCTCCCATTGGAGGTGTTTATTCACTGTCATATACTTCCTGTAATTTAATTCTTGAATTATCATACCCAAAAAATGAGTAAGTCATAATACTGCACAGAAGTCGTTAACACACTCCCTCTGTCGGCTTCAGGGAATTTTTAACACTTAAAAAAATATAATAAATAAAAAATATATACCATCCATGCATCCTATTCAAAAGGTGAAAACACAAAAGAGAATACCCTACTAGAGCCTTAGGAATAAACCAAGCCTGAGTTGCCAAATTAGGATATCCATGAAATTAAGGTACCGAAAGAGCATTAGTTTTAATTAACTAGTGTAACCAAGTCCCCGAACTCATAATCTCTGGTTCGCAGAAATAAATTAGTTCTCCCGCTAATTTATTTAGGTTTCTAATCGATCTACCAAGAACGATTAGTGGCGACTCCAAATCTTAAAATCATTTAAACAAAAACCAAAGTTGCGATTCAGTAGGGTTTGGGAGGGTCCGCGTTAGGTTAGTCAAATCTAATTAACCTAATAATCCGTTAACCCTTTAGAAGAAAATTTTTTTTTAGAGGGTCGCGACACTTATTATTTAGATCAATGATTTTATAAGATCAGTTGTGATCGAATTTATTGTTGAGATGTTAAGAATATATGGGACAGGTTCACAATGAGGCTAAATTTTTAAACTATTTCGATCGATGGATAATTAAGTGGATAGATACCGGTGTGTTGTTAACTTCATCATTAAGTATTGAATGCTTAAAAGAACGATGAATCGCAAGTCATTTAGTATTATAATACATAAGTTAGAATACAAGTGTTCGTATCAGACAAATTCATTAAACATAACACCCATTGAATAATTAGCAACATGAAAGCTTCGAGCGTGATCAATATCTAATTATTCATGTTTTGGTCTTGCATAAATAATCTTTAAACCTAAGGTACAATGTTGACTTGTTGTTGGATGGTTATGATTTACAAGTGTGTATATTGCCGATTCATTAATCCTTCTCTGTAATTGATGGTTATAGTTCGTTCACATACGAAGTCACACGTGTGCATAAAATGAAATCTGTCTTCTTGTTATAGACAAGGTTAATGTCTTATACGATCTAATTGTGACATTACATCAAAATTCTCGGCTAAGGTTGTAATCAAGAATGAAAGGTTCATGCTTCGTATAAATATTTGTAAATTAGATTTATGCATATGATCGAATTGGTGACTTGACAAGTATTCCATAGCTGTCTTCTTATTATAGGCAAGGTTGATGTCTTATACGATCTAATTGTAACATTACATCGAAATTCTAGGCTAAGGTTGTAATCAAGAATGAAATGTTCATGCTTTGTATAAATGTATGTTAATTAGATTTATGCATATGATCGAATTGATGACTTGACAAATATTCCACAACCTTTGTTCAATCAAGACAAGAGAAGATAGAAAGATTGAATTATACTATAGTAAAAATTCATAGGTTCATTATATTTTTAAGATATTCATACTGTCTGGGTAACTATGACATATTACTAGATATAACTCATGACTTGTAGGACCTGGAGGTTGATTGAGGATAATTAATTTTCTTGAAAGTACTCGGAACCTGTCTTATTATCAGCTCAATTATGATCTAAAGATGTCACATACCTTAATCAATACGTGACGACGTTGAATGTGAAAGACGGTATTGCGAATATATTTGTAATTACGACTATCGAATTAGTCAAATTAAACTTAAAATAAATGAGATTTATTTAATTCTTATTTTTTTTGTCATGAATATGCATGTATGTGATGCCCGCGTTCGTTCAAAAAGAATACATGGTGATGTGCCCTTTGCACACATGAGATTACACACAAATTAATTATCTTTTATTTTGTGAGCAACTTGTTATCTAAGTCGCTGACCACTTGACCAGGGATCTTTGCCCTTTTATTTTATAGTGAGAGTGGAAAAACAGTTTTCCGTTGTGCGTTCTCTCTCTCTCTTCAAGAGCGTGCAAGGTGACAAGAGGCGAGAAAAAGGGGTTTCTCAGTTTTGTTCTCTCTAACCAAAAAAAAAAAAAATTTATTCTCGCTATTGTGATCCAAAAATCAAGAGTGCATAGGACCGCGTCCACGAGATTGTTAGCGCAATCGAAAATGATGATTGATTGCGAGTTTCGTCTTCCCATTCATTATACAATCGGTTGTTTGTCTAAATTAGATGTCTGACTGTGACATCCTCAAGTCATAAAAGGGTGACGTCACAGGCACGTCATCGACCCATTTATTTTTATCTTATAGTTATACGCATGCGGAATGTGAAACTCCCAAATAATCACTAAAATAAAAGAGATAGATAAGTAGAACAACAAATCAATCAACAGCCAGCTCAGCAAAAGATTATCATTTTCATTAGTAAATAATAGTTAACCCTCTTGAAGCTACAGCTTATACAACTCCATACTTCGGGATGGCTTTATAAGACCAGCAAAAAGGACAATGGGTCGGGACAGGGTTAACTTCATATCTATTCCAAAAGAGGGGTATGGCACCCTCGTCATCTTCTGCATTTCTCCAAAGTTTCAGACCTGAAAAATATTTATCAACGACGGGTGAGATATAAATATCTCTGTGAGTCAACGCCCAAGTCCAACTATGGCATTGATTCACTCAAGTAACCTAAACAGGCATGTCAACACAAAAGCAATCCAACTGTTACTCACATGCAATTTATCTTGTCTTGGTTCACATAGTACAATAAGTTACTTGACAATTATATCGTATCCTAAGTCAAAGCAATTACCAGAACCACGCACACAGCTTTCAGGCATTATGTAACATGCGATTTTCAATTATTAATGGGCATTTGGCTCGACACACTGGCAGTTGGTGCCCGGCACACTAGGCAGTTGGTGCTCTTTCGAAATAATCATGCTTCATCTCGCTCCGTCGACGACGGCAACCAATAATCCGTGTTATTCTGATCGACGCGGTACAGATATATCAGGCATCCTTGTAAGGACTTCGGTCCGTCACAAGCTGCGATCAGTATCCGATTAGTTTGACGACACAGACTATCGTGCTTCCAATAAGTCGTGTGATTCCGATCGACACAGCTCGAACTTATCAGGTTTCGTCCATGGGACACCCTGGAGTGACGATATCCAATATGTGACCACACAAGCACGCCAGACAACCAATTCAGTTATTATCTTTGCATTTAATTAAAATGCACACACGGTCGTGCTCGAAATCCGGTTCAAGACCGTTTTCTTTTTCATACTCAAATAAGAAATTTTGACTTTACATACGGTCACATACATAACTATCCATTAAATCACCCAAGAACAAATCAATAATAACAAGCAGATAATTAAATAATTAATCGTGAATTAGAAAATCAACAGATATTCATCTATTGGTAATTTAATAAAGTTAATTAACAAATTCATCGCAAATAATTATAAATTTAATAATAATTACTAATTTGAACCACGATTAATTAAAACACTATAATTAATTAATTAATTTCATCCAAATTAATTAATTAAAAATAATAATAATCAACCCAAGAATAATAATAATAATAATAATTTATTAGTCCAAAAATAATTAATTAAATTTTAATCAGTCTAGGAATAATTAATTAATTTTAATAAGCCCAAAATAATTAATTAAGTAATTTCGTCCAAATTAATTAATTTAAAATAATAATTAGCCCAAAAATAATTATCCAAGTTTCAATCAACGCACAATTACTTATTAAAATTTTAGTCATCTCGAAAATAATTAATTAAATCTTAATAATCCCGGCTCGTCTCAAACAATTAATCTGATCACAGTTCAACAGGTCGAACCAGTCTACTTATTTTTAACACGACCTTCTAACCCAATCAAAGTTACTAAATTAGATCGATTGCGATTAACTTATTAAATAAATACTAATTTAATTTAAACTAATGTAAGCATGATTAACGACCTAATCGGAGATTAGGGGCTAATTAACCCAAAAATCGTCCAACGATAACGAGCGACGGCAATGACCGGCTGCGATGACCACGATGACGCGTCGACGTTGGGATGGGCGTTTGGAGTTGCTGGTCGTGAATCCATGACGGCCGATGGGAGCACGCATCGACGAGATGAGGTGCGGCGAGTGGAGGAGTTGGTGTGGCTGGACGAGCGAAGGAGCTGGAGGAAGGGTGACAACGCAAGCAGGGGCTGAGAGAAGCTCGCGAGGGGAAGAGGAGGGGCAATGGTGCGAGATGGGCTCGCGCGCATCATGACTGGAGCGGTGGTGGTGCGCGACGCTGCGCGGCTAAGGCGGAGGGGCGATGGCGACGAAAGGTTGCTACGCTGAAGTGGCCGGGGTAAGGGCGGAGGGAGGTGGCGGTGTGGTGGTGGCTGAGTGATGCTCGGCGACCAGAGGAAACAAGAAGAAGAAGAACGGAGGAAGGAGATGTACGGCAGGGGGACGTTGGGTGAACAGAAGAAATGGGAAAGAAAAGTTAAAAAGAAGAAGTGATGGAGGGGAAGAGTGGGTGGAAATGATGGGAGCAGATGTTAAGCGCAAGGAAGTGAACTTGACAGAAAGAGAAAAGAAGAGAGAGAGAGAGAGATAAATGAGGTCCTCGATCAAAGTCAAGAACGGTGGATTAGGTTCTTGGAAAATTTTTGGACGTTACGCTGACATTCGTGGAATTCAAATGAAAGAACATCCAAATCAATTTGTTTAAAGTATGTTACAGGAGGTAGTCCGCTCTACGAGAGGTAATTTGCAATAGAGGTGAGTATGGGCTGGGTGGTCAGATTTAGACTTAGATCCTAAACTCAACACTGTTATAATCAATTCTTAATTTTGGAACTAAGACCCTACATTATTTATCCTGATTTTTTTCTTAGAATCAACCCTATTTTTGATTTGGTTCCTAGGTGTACTCGATTTCATACATGCGAGAATGAAAATAGAATCTTACGATCACATAAAGCTTCTATAATTTATTTGTAGAAACTCAATAAAAAGAGAAGTGAGAGAGAAAAAAAAAAGGGCATAGATCAAATTGAGCATATGAAGTTTTCTCATAAATTATGACTTTAATAATGCACAACTAAATTTGATAAAGAGAGATACATACTACTCAATTAACTAACTCCGCATATTCGACCAAAAAGGAAGAAATCTGCATTTACAGATGTAAATGCCTCATAGCGCTAAATTAAGTTTAAACATCAAATCACATAACATCAAGAGATAAAAAGAATCTTAAGATTACTTGTCCCCCTAAGTGAGCATTTTATGTGAGATAAGGCTACGGTTGACAAGTTAATTTAGTAAAGAATTAGTGATTGAGGTTTTTTTTTTAAATAACATCTAAAAATCGATTCTATAAATCGATTTGGGTAGATCTTTATTTAGAATCGAAAATCGAACCGATTTCTAACTAGTTCTAAAAAATTGGAACCTGTTCCCGGACAGGTTTAAATGGGAACAGATTCTCGGCTTTATTTTTCAAATGGTCCAATATGGATATTAAGTAAATCCGATTTGATTGCACATCTTTAGTTTGCAAATTCTCTTTCTTTAGTTTGATTTTCGATTGAAAAACACGAATAACGTATTTGAAGATACGTGTACGGATTTATTTATTTCCCTCGCGTTTTATTAGTAATTTTTGCCTGAGCATGTTCCTTCAAAATCCAAAAAAGAGTCGGCCGACCATCATCCAGATTTGGGCGAGGGTCGTGGGTCTCCATTAGATGAAATTAACCAAAGATCTCAACTACATCAATTCGATAAGTGTTAGAATTCGATTACATTTTTCCTAAATTTTAGGGCTTACAATGACACAACCTAATCCGCAAAAACCCTAATCGGATATACGATTCTCTGTTTCGTTGCAGGTGGTGCCAGCTTCTTTGTCAGTTTCTTCCCGAATTCGACCTCTCAATCTAGGGTTCTCCGGGATCGCGAAATGCCATCGATTCTGGACCAGAGCACCAATTCTTCGTCACCGTCGCCCCCGCCTTCACCCGTCCCCATCGTCGTCCCCACAGCTCAAGATCAGAACACTACCTCCCCCGACTTCAGCCCTATCTGCCCCGGCTTCTTCTATGACGCCGTCCTGGTTGTCGCCGCCGTCCTGTTCGTGCTCTTCTTGGCGTTCCATGCGAAGAAGAACTTGAAGAAGCTGTTCAATGGGCGGTCTCATGTTATGGTATCCTATTACGCCCTCCTCTGGGTCGTCTCCCTGCTCAACCTCGCCTGGTGCTCGCTTCAGGTGCCTTCTTTGTCTACTTGTTGGACGGACTGGTTTGAGCTGTACTGTTGGTGTTTCTGTTCATCTGACTGATTGACGAGGAAAGTTACATCCTTGAATGTTTTTTTTTTTTTAAAGCGACTTGTTTACGAGAAGAATGCCATAATTTGAGGATGCAATAGCTGTTGTGAGATATATTGCTTCTTGCTCCACTGATCTTATTGGTAGTGTGGCTAAGCGATTTATCGTTCTGTTCGTTTTTCTGTGCTCTACGGGAGCTATTGTTAATGTCCACTTCCGAAATTATTCTAAAAAAAACAGGCTTGGCAATGCTCTCCTGGAAGCGAGACTGGCTGGAACATCTTATCGCTGTTTACCAAATCGGGGCTGCTGTGTATGGAGATCAGCTTGGTAGCTTTTCTGCTTCAAGGAAATTACGCTAATGGATTGGAAGCTTTGTCACGAACTTTCCTGGTCACAGGGATCATTGTTGGTTTTGATATTCTTCTGAAGGTATCAATTCTTCGATGGCAATCTATGTGTGCACGGTTATCTGTGGACACTGGGATTTCCAGTGGATCGTGTTATTTATACCTATTGGTAATTAAGGCTGGTAATTTTGTCGTACCCATGTGGCCAATTCCCTTTTCTGGTTCATGTTTAAGTAATCAGTCAACAACTTGTCCTGATGAGTGATTAGGGACTTTGTAGGCAAGAGAAAAATGATCCTAGTTGTTCATATTGTTCCAGCATTGTGCATAAGCAGTACTTTTTTTTTTTGGGTCGAAAAGCAATATGCTTTGTTAAATGGCTGCTCTTTGAGCTCAATGTTTGATGAGCTTGGCTGCCTAGGGAATTAGAATACAGTACTGAATGTGCTGACGCTACTGCAATGCGCCATGTGCACTGGACATTGAAGAGTTTCAACTTTGCCTGGTCTCGTGTTTTCTGATGCTACTTGTGTTACATCTATTGTTAGCGCCCTTCAGTTCAGGTGTATGTTAGAACTGAAACTTCTGACAGGCTGTGAATAAGTCAACATGGTAAACACATTAGTGGAAATCAGCAAATTCTCCATCTTTTTCCCCCACAAATTTCATTTGGAACTAATCGCTCTGGGTAGACAAAGGGCAATCGGCATAGAAATAAAGCTGATGCGTTATAGGTTTTCTGTCAGTGTTTTAATGTGAGATCTGGATGTTCCATAAATGTGACCTTTTCTGTCCACATTATTAAAAGACTAAGATGGCGAGTAAGTTAAAATTTAATGAAGTGGTTGGCGGAACATATTGTAAACTGATACTATGGATCTGTCGGTGTGGACCTCTTATATGTTAGCAAAACAGTCAGATTGAGCTGATTCAAAGGCCTTGGTGTGCATTTTCGGTATTGTGTTTGGAGCTCATCTATCATAGTTCTTATCAAGAGTCTCAGATGGAAGGCTCATGAAAGTGAACTTTCGTTTTTCTTTGTTTCTCTAGTGAAGTAACGGGCCCAACATGTGGAACTTGCTATATTGTCTATTCTTCTCAGTTTTACTGCTGTTTATAACAAAATGCCACTCTAAAGCAGGCTCTTTATGCTTCTCTGCTAAAGCATTTTGCTTACGTGGTGGGATTAGCCTCTGCACTTTCGGCACGCTGAGTAATCATCTAAGCTATTCTTTTTGTATATAATTCTTTCAGGTTGTTTATGTATTTGGGTTCGGGGTGCCGCTGTTCTTTGATGTTGGAAGTACGCATAGAGTTAAATGGGCATTGTGGAGCATCCATGAAATAGTTATAACTGCAGTTTATTCCTTTGTGTTGTTCATAAGATTCTCAAAATGGGCCGAGGAGTTACCTCGTAAGTACCAATCTCATCTCATGTTCATCCCTTATCCATGAAATGGTGGTAAATGACATGCAATATTTTTCATGCAGCCAAACCATCATTCTACAGATACATCGTTGTCATGTTTGTCATCAATTCAATTGCTTTAGTAGCTTGTATGCTTGCCGGAATTGGAGCTGGCTTTGGCACATGGTACATTTAGGCTGATACTTTCATTTTGAATGCTTTGTCTACTCCTAAATATATAGACAAATCAGTATTTCTCCTCTTTATGCAGGTTGTACAGTTTGATAGTGATCTGCTATCATGCACTCTATCTTCCCTTTCTCTATGTGATTTTTCTTGCCGACTTTTTCAAGGTGATTATCGATCACCATTTGTCACATTCTTTTATCATTCTGTCTTAGTATATGGTTTGTCCGTTCGGATTTTGACTTTTGAACTTTGACATTTGATGCTTTCAGGAGGAAGATTTCCTTCTGGACAATGCATACTACTCGGAAATGAAGGACGCAGGGTTCTTTGATGCTGATTGGGATTAACAGCGATGCTCGAGTTTCTGTAGTTGTATGCACTGTATATTAGTGTATATTATTCAGGCGCAAGAACAAGGGGAAGGAGAACGTGAGATGAAAATTGTAGAGAATTTATGTTATTGTCTCATGTTGGAAAACATCCCTTGATTAGAGATCTTGTGACGAGGGTTGGCATCGTGCATGGTCGATGACATGGATTAACCCAGGATCCATCGATCCACGGGAAAAGCAAGCAGAGCCTCTTCTAAGACTTAAGCCTGTTTATTAAAGATGAAGCATCTTTAGGCTACTTTGGGTCTTGCCCTGGGAAGTGTTGGCTTGTTTGGGATGAAGGATGAGACGCGTCACATTACTTCACAGTTAGCTGGTGTTTGCAAGCTAATCTAGGGATAATTTGGTAGGATTAGCAGTTTGCTCGGCACCTGGGTCTCTGTTAAAAAAGTACCGGTTGATGATGAAGTATTGCTTAACTTATTTGACGTAGTAGTACAGTCATTGTTGATCATTTTATATTGGGGATAAAACGACGCCATTTTTCTTATTTTTCTTTTTTAAAGAAAAGAAAAAAAGTAAAGAAGGAAAAAAAATTATTATTTAAAATATTATTAAAAATTATCAATATTAGTGACTCCAGATATAACTTGCCGAATTGAATTAATCGATAAAATGTGAAAATATTTAAGATTTAATTAGCAAAATTAAAATATTTAAAATTGAATTAACAAAAGTGCAATAAATTTAGGATTTTTTATACTATTTTTTCGAAAAAAAATGCGTCTTTCAATATGGCTCATGTGTTTCAAAACCCAACAAATTGAAGTTGATATCCATTCAAAATTACAATGCGGAAACACTGGTGTGGTAATTTCACGTTCGGTTTGGCCAAATAAACTATTTGAACATTAATACTTAACACGGCTCCGTTTTTTTAGAAAAAATAAATGATTCGGATTTTTCTTTTTTAAAAGCGATTTCTTGTATTGTATGCTTGTTGGAATTGGCGATGGTAATTGGTAAGAGTTGATTGGAATATCTTTACAAGTTGAAGGATTTGACGGACGAATTACAAGTTCAGTGACTCTGATCGGAATATTATTATTTATTTCCTTCTTTTCCATGCTTCATTGTTGAAAAGTGGATTGAAAAAAATCCATATATTTTACACACGATAATGAGCTAGACGTAACTGAGATGTAGATTTATTCATGGTCCTTTTGAAAATAAGAATAATTTCATGAATTTTATGATTTCCATGCATCATCGAGCATGATTTTTCGCTTCCTTAAAACACGTCAATGATGTACACTTGGTAATACACCATGTTTTCTCTACCTATAGGGCACACAGAATTGGTACATGTATACATCGATTGAGAAATTGCGAGTAAATTCAAAATGTAGGTCGCTGTGTGTTCGAATTTAATGATGATGACCAAGAAGCAAGTGTAACTCATCTTCATCTGCAAGGCAAGTCACAAATAGTCATTATAGACTGTTAGTCGAAGGGAATTCGGTGTGTTACTAGGGGAGACGTTTCGATATGATAACTTGCAAGCGATTCAATTTCTCATTCGACGCTATAAAATTGAAAGGTGGTGAGTTGTGATTCCTAAAACCGACTCGTTTGGAATTGTGAATATAACATATTTACCCTCGCACGTGTAACTGATTCACCATGTATAAATCGATAAGACTCTTCTATTTCCAAAAGAAAAAGAACACAGAGAAATTCATTAAAATTTCAAATTCGTCATTTATATTCTTAAATAATTCATTAGAGCCCCCGCTCCTGAGGGGATCCTTGCAAGCTCTAACCTGTTAAAAGCAATTAGCACGCCCAAAAGTTTCGTGGTTATAGCACTAGATTGTATATCAAATGGGGCTCCTACCGCGCTCAATTGCCGGCTTGAGGTAAGTTTGAAGCTGAAGAAACAGCAGAAGAACTCTCTTATGCTAATTCTGATTATCTTAACCTTTCGTGTAGGTATTTAAAGAGTTGGATGACTTGAGGGACAAGCTTAAGCAACTAATGATGAAGTACCAGAAGGAGTAAGAAAGGATTGATGAAATTGAGTGATTTAGGCAGGAGCAGGAAGAGCTCTTTCGTGTATCGCAAGATGCTCGGAGGAGGTATGATCTAGCCGCAGAAGTGAGATATAGTGAAATTCGAGCAAATGTTGGGGAGACACTAGTAGATATTGCCGAGGCTTTCATTTAATGTTTGTTGTAACATTTCATTTACTTGTAGCTAAAGAGTTGAATGACTTGAGGGACAAGCTTCAGCCGCTGATAATGAAGTTCAGGAAGAACAATGTGAGGATTGATGAAATTAATTGATTTAAGCAAATGGCTAGACTGTTCCCTTTTATCGCGAAAGGACGTTAAAACGAGTGAGTCAGAGCAAAAATTGCGGAATCGTTTAACTTGGAAATACCAAGGAGAACTTAATGTCGACCGAGACTAAGGGATCAGAGCATGTTGTCAAGGTTGTTAGTAGCTTGATTGGCATTCCTGTCTCCACGCTTGGCCGGAACGAGAAAGAGAGGTTAGTTGGTACGGCTGAAAGGCTGCGTTAGTAAGTTGTCGAGCAAGATCAAGCAGTCAGCGGTGTTGCAAAAGTCAGCATTCCTTCCAGCTGCACAATGGCTTCTTCCAATTCTCAAATTAAATGATACTGCGATCCTCTGTAGCTCTCCCACCTTGTGCCTTCGTTTTGCTTTTAAAGGAACTGTCCCACCTTCTGCTTGAATTGCTTCATTTCATCAATCGTTACATTTTTCATTGTGAACTTCGTTATTTGCTGCTAAAGCTTGTTCTCAAGTCATTCAACTCTTTGCCTATAAGTAAATGAAGTTACAACAAATATTACATGCTGGACTGGCATTCCTGTCTTGAGGCTTGGCCCGAACAGGAGAGAGAGGTTAGTTGAACTGGCTGAAAGGCCGCATCAAAATGTAGTCAGGCAAGATCGAGCAGTGAGTGTTGTTGCAGAGGCTGTATTAAGGTCGAGAGCTTGATTGGAAAGACCACAACAACCAAGGGGCTCTTTCTTATTCTTGGGTCCGGTCGGTATTGGCAAGACCAAGCTCGCCAAGGCCCTTGCTGAACAACTCATTGACAATGAAAATCTTCTAAACGGGATGGATATTTCGGAGTCTATGGAGCAGCATTCTGTGTCAAGATTAATTGGGGCCCCTCTTGGATAAGTATTTTAGTCTATGTTTCTGCTTTGTATAACATGCACGGTGCAAATGCTTGTGGAAGAATTGATTCTTGTCTTTGCTGTCGTAATTTTTAGTCATATTGGACATGAAGAAGGTGGGCAACTAACCGAGGCTATGAGGGGAGACCCTGAAGTGTTATCTGATGAGGTGGAGAAAGTAGACAAGGATGTTTCAAATACAAGGTTTCTAATGATGGCTGATTAATTGATTGCCAAGGTCGAATGGTTGACTTGAGAATACCGTAATCATGATCTCGATCTTTGGAGCAGGGCACCTTCTATTAGGCCTGATGGGAGAATGCCCGATGCAAGTCGCCCGCAAGTGAGTCATGCAGGATGTAAGGCATCAGTTCCCATTTATAGATCTCTCAAGCCTTTTAATTTCAAATGGGTTGATAATGAGAATATTTGACATACGTTTTCAATGGAACAGGTGAGGAGGCACTTTAGGCTAGAGTTACTTAATAGGCTCAATGAGATCGTAGCATTTGATCCTCTCTTGCAAGTAGATCGGCTGGAAGGTAGCTAGACTACAACTGAAGGATGTTGCAAGTAGATCGGCTGGCAGAGAGGCATTGCTTTGGCTTTGGACTTTGTCCTAGCAGAGAGTTGTGATATGCTAGGTTTTCAGTATATAGGTGTGTGGTTTCTACTTACTTTTTGGGGCTGTCTGGAATCATACTGCTACTCGGGGTCATTTTAGGGTACCTCGGCCAGTCAACAGATGGCTTGAGAAGAAGGCGGTGGCCGAGTTCTCGAAAATGCTTGTGAGGGAGGAGATAGACGAGAATTCAACAGTGTACATTGAAGCAGGGCTGAATGGGCAAGATCTTGCATACCGTGTGGAGAAGAATGGAGGCTTTTGTGGGTGCCACCACTGGGCAGAATTCGGATGAAGACAAAAGAAATTGAAGATGATGATGAGTCATATGAATGAAGGCTCTAAAGTCTGCACATAAGAGTATGAGAGCTATAGGTTCTCTTGCAAAGCTTTATTTTGCGGGTTTTGAAAGAGGCCTTTTGCCTTATTGTGACCCCTTTTCTTATTTTCGTAAAATATGTGATTGTAATGTTTGAGGGCGAATTAGCATAAAGAACTCTGAGATATTCCCCTTCAATTTCGTATTTCCACTGCTTCAGCTTCTCCAATCTGTGATTGCGACCTCTTTTCTCGAGTGGCTGGCTGATTTCTGTGCTCTACCGGTGCTTTAAACAATGTTCATTTCTGAAATAATTCTGAAACAAATTTGGCAATTCTCTCCTGGAGGCTAGATTGGCTGGTATCGCTTATCGAATTTTCACCAAATCGGAGCTGCTATGTTTGGAGATCAGCTTGGTAGCTTTTCGGCTCCAAGGAAATTACGCCGACGGATTGGAAGCTTCATCACAAACTTCCCTGGTCATGCTGATATGGATTTACTTTTGAAGGTATCAGTTCTTCAATGGCAATCTATGCATGCGTAGTTATCTCATCTGTAGATGCTGGGATTTCCAATGGATCGTGATACTTATTCCTCTTGGTAATTAAGAAGGATGGTGTGTTTTGTCATACTCACACGGCAAGTTCCATTTTCTGTTCGTGTTTAAGTAATCAGTCGACCATTTGTCCTGATAAGTGATGAAACTCTCTTCGTAGTCAAGAGAGAGGTGATGGTAGTTCTTCATATTGTTCCAGCATGGTACATAAGTAATATGCTTTGTTAAATTGCTTTGCTTTTAGCTTAAGGTTTGATGAGCTTGCTTGGCTGCCTAGGGAGTTAGAACGCAGAACCGAATGTGCTGACCCTACTGAAAGTGCAATATGCATTGGACGTGGAAAAAGTTTTAGTTTGCCTGCAACAGCTCTCTTCTTGTTGTTTGATGCTACTTGTGTTATGTTTATCGTTTGTACGCTTCAATTCAGGTTTATAGTAGCATGGAAACTTCTAACATGCTGTGAATAACTCAACATGGTAATCACAATGTTGTAAATCAGCAAAGTCTCCGTCCCCCCCCCCCCCCCCCCCCAAACAGAATTCATCTGGAATTTATTGCTCTGGGTAGGCTAAGTGCAACAGACAGAACATATATCAGATGATTTGTAGGTTTTCTGTTGACATTTTAATGTGAGTCAGGGGTTCAGGGATTTGGATTTTGTCTAAATATGACATTTTCTGTTGGCAAGATTTAAAAGAGTACGATGACAAGTCAGTTCTAATTTAATGAAGCGGTTGACGGACTGTATTGTGAACTGATACTGTGGAACTATCGGTGCGGAACTCTCTATTTGTGAGCAAAACATTCAGATTGCGCTGATTCAAAGGCCTGGGGCTTCGCATTTTCGGTATTGCATAAGCTGTTCTTCTGGCACAGTTCTTATCAAGAGTCTCAAAACAAAGGCTCACAGAAGGGAGGTTTTATTTTATTTGGTTTCCCTTGTGAAGTGAGTAACAGGCCTCACAAATGAAAGTTGCTATGTTCTCACCTGCTGTCATATTTACTGCTGTTTACAACGCATGCTAATCTAAAGCAAGGCTATCCAATGCCTCTCGGTCGAAGCATTTGCTTATGTGGCTGGATCAGCATCTGGAAACACGTTGAGTAATCATTCAAGCACTTCTTTTTTGTGGACTATCCCTTCAGGCTGTGGTTATGTGTTCGGGGTTTCGGGTGCTGCTGCTGCTGCTGTTCTTCAATGTTGGAAGTGTGCATGGAGGGAATTGGGTATTCCGGAGCGTCCATGAAATAAGTTACAACTGCAGTTTATGCCTTCGCGTTGTTCGTGATGTTCTCAAAATGGGCCGAGGAGCTGCCTCGGAAGTAGCAATCTCGTCTCACGTTCGTCCCAAGTCCATGAAAATGGGGTGACTGACCTGCAGTAATTTTTCGTGCAGCCAGACCAGCATTCTACGGATACATTGTTGTCATGTTTGTCATCAATTCAGAGTCTTTGCTAGCTTGTATGCTTGCCGGAATCGGAGCTGGTTTTGGCACTTGGTACCTCCAAGCCGATACTTCCATTTTGAGTGCTTAGTCTCCTCCTAAAACATGGGGACAAGTACAGAGCGCGCATGATAACGCTTTTCTACCAGGAATCAATTTCTGACTAGAAGTTGATTTTTCAACTTTTACTTCTGGCAAGAAATTGATTTCAACTTCTCTATCAGAAGTTTATTTTTTTGATAGAGAAATACATTTAGAGCGCGCATGGTAATACTTCTCTTCGCGATTAACTGGCGGCGGTGGCGACCAGAATCGATTTTTGAAACTGAGAAGTAACTTTTTTTTACTTCTCAAATTGAATAAAAAATCCTACTATAAGTGAAAATGTCTACCAAAAGTGAAAATATTTACCAAACGAATTTCTACTTCAAAAGTGATTTTACCAAACGAATTTTCTTGTCATAAGTTATTTTTTTTTTGTCGGAAAAAGTGTTATAATGCGCACCAAGGAAATCACGCTATGTGGAAGCTTTTGTCACCAACTTTCGTGGTCACATGGATGGTTGTTGATTTGAATATACTTTCGAAGGGAATCTTCGTAGGTATGATTATCAGTGTATGAGGCGGGAGTTATTTTCAAAACGGCGACTTTGAGTTGGTCTCTGCCCACGTGGCAGGATTTCATTTGCCCGTCACGAAAGAAAGATGCATAGGCCAAACGGAGAATTGTCGTATTTTCGCAGTCAAAGTTTTCCCTTTTACGGTTTTACCTTCTCTCCATCTTTGACGCGGGCTGATATCTTTTCTTGATCTTCATTCGAACTTGCTCGTTTCTGTTCTCTCGCCTTCCTTTCTCTCGCGAGTCGCGATGGGAGAGAGGGAGGGAGGGCACAGGGCAGCAATGGAAGCTGTGGACTCTGCGAGTGACAGCACACGCCGGAGTCAGCGAAGAGTCGGGATACTATACGATGAGAGAATGTGCAGGCATCACACACCTGACGATGAACCTCACCCTGAAAACCCTAATCGCATCAGGGCCATCTGGAACAAGCTCCAAACTGCCGGCATCACTCAAAGGTCCCGACTTTACGCGGACATGCGTGTATCATATCAGTGTTGCCTCGGCATTTCTTGGCTTTAACATGTTCGAACTTTCATTTTCCTTGTCAATTGCATATGAGGTGGAGTTCAAATGATGTGGCGTGTTTGATCAGTGGACAAAGAGGTGTTTAGAGTCCTTTTTTTTTTTTAATTATTTGATATAGACAAAAAGGGTTCTTTTTTCATTTGTTCTTGTGGTTTGGTGAGGTGATCAATGTTTATATGGAATGTCGAGAGAATGAGGATGTTTGCTCATTTGCTGAACGGTGCTGAATTTAAGTAGAGAAGATTGATTTGATTGTTATATTTGGTAGAGTAAAGATGATCGATTTGAAGCACACTTTTTATATGTGAGCGTTTAATATCCTGGATAGAATGGATGGAGAAATGGCATGGTTTAAGAGTAGTCTCCACTCATTCACTGTGGAAGTACCGTTTTACAGGACTACCTTTTGAAAACTCAGATACTTTTTTAACTTTAGATGTAAGAATACAGCAGCATTATTTAGGTCGTGTTGGATGTATCAATTGTGGGAAAGATACTAGCATTTTTAAATGACCCTTTCAGCTTTTGGCATTTACTTCTGATATTTTTTTTTTCTTTTTTCTAGATGTAATGAGCTGACTGAAGAACTAATATAAGGGGCAGATTTAAGTTTCCATGGGTACAAGAATACATGATAATTAGCTCGCTACATGTCTCATGCTTACCTTATTCTTGAATTTCTTTCTATTGATTCAATAGTGGGGTATATCTAGTATATTTTAGTATCCACGTCTTTGCTTTTATTTTAGTATATTTTATGCTTTTCTATTTGGGTTCATCGACTGTCGACCTCAACTAGTTTGGGATAAAGGTGATGTTGATTCAATAGTGGGGTATATCTAGTAAATTTTACCAGTGATGACTAAACTTTAATGGGCTAATTAACTTTGATTTAAATCATCGGTTCTCTAAATTTTCTTTTCTTTAGAATTGATACACTTTGACCAGAATTCAAAAAAAATTCTCTTGAAGAATGTGTGTTCAGTGTTGGCCATATCAGCATTTCTCTGAAAAATAGGTCAGTTTCCAGCCGAAGTGCATCAGTTACAATGAAAAACAAACTGCTTTGGATTGAAATCAAAGTTCAGGGCCTTGATTGCATGATAAACTAGAGTCAGCAACCATTGGTGAATTTTACATGTTTATAGTGTGGCAAAGCGGTATGTCATAAAAGATTAGTCAATTGCTCTGTCGTTATAATGTATGATTTACTGCTTTTTCATATCCAGGTGTGAGGTTTTGAGTGCCAAAGAAGCAGAAGATAAATATATTTTGTCAGTCCATGGAAAAAGTCATGTAAATTTGATTAGGAACATAAGTTCCAAACAGTTTAATTCTCGCAGAAATAGAATAGCTTCAAAGCTCAATTCGATATACCTGAATGAAGGGTCATCAGAAGCTGCTTATCTCGCTGCTGGTTCTGTTATAGAGGTAATCCATTTTTAAAAACCTGCATGCTTATTGATTACTACCCTTTTTGAGGTGTTGAGTTGTGATTTCCACTTCTGTAAAGCCTCTGAACTGCTGTATGAATTATTGGGTAAAACTGCCTGTAATGGTTAAAATGCGTCCGCATGCATGAAAGAACCTCCATTGCATAAGTCTTGTAATTAACTGTATTTATCTGATCATATGCAGTTGGCTATATATAGTACCTTTTTGCACATGCACTGTACTAAGTACATAAAGCAATGGATTCTATTACTAATCACGTAAGAGTGCACATGAATCTATGTACTTGCCGTTTTCCTGAAAATCATGGAAGATTGTCTTCCCCTACTCCCTAATCATCAGGGTTTGTTGCTTGACCGAAGGAGAACTTGCAGAGTCCTTACGTGTTTGCGAAAGTATCTTTTATCATGGTCAATTGTTTTCTAGCCTTGAACTTTTTACTGCTTGAATCCTGATGTCTTTCCAGGGTATTCATCATGGGGAGATTTATTTTCTTGGCAGAACTTTCACTTGAGTTATACCTACAGAATTTTTTGACAGCAGACTTACTGGACTTTCTGAAAATCAAGCAATTTTCTCTTGCAAAATCAATAAGTAGCCTATCTAATCTTTTGCATGAAGACAAGCATTCTAGATTGCTGCATCCATCTGCAACAGTAATATGTATTCCTGCTTCTATGATCATGTGAAGGTTGCATATTTCAATTGTGAAGGTTGACCAGAATATTTACCCCTATAGGTTGCTAAAAGAGTTGCCAAAGGAGAATTAGACTCTGCTTTCGCTATTGTAAGGCCTCCTGGACACCATGCTGAACAAGATGAAGCAATGGGATTTTGTCTCTACAACAATGTTGCTATTGCTGCAAATTTTCTTTTAAATGAGAAAGTGAGTGTTGGTTACCTAGTCATGGTTTACCTTTCTCAGTCTTAGTAGATGTCTCCTCATGTAGCTTTACTCTTTCCATGTTATTTTATTTTATTTTTTGCAGGAATTGGGCATCAATAAAATCTTGATTGTTGATTGGGATGTTCACCATGGTAATGGTACTCAGAAGACGTTCTGGAAAGATCCACGAGTTCTATTCTTCTCTGTCCATAGGTATAGAAACTACAGCAGCTTTTAGGTGATCCTTATATCTAGGAGTAATAACCTAAAATCTCTTACGAATTTTCTCTGAAGATAAACTTGTATTTGTGAGCAAGTACTAAACATGTTGTTTCAACTGTGATTTAGCAGCTCTTTTTCCCTTTCGTGAATTATTTCCTCATTATAATCTTAAGCTTGTATACAAGCCTGTGGTTAGTGGCTTAAACTTGAAAGTCACTGATGTACTCTCATAATTGACATTTGATCCATAACTGAAAGTTATCAAGCTCGTATTTCAGGCATGAGTTTGGGTCTTTTTATCCATCCAATGATGATGGTGACTATACAATGATTGGAGAAGGTCCTGGTGCTGGGTATAATATAAATGTCCCGTGGGAGAATGGTCGGTGCGGAGATGCAGACTATCTAGCAGTATGGGAGCACATCCTGATCCCTGTTGCTAAGCAATTTAATCCTGACATGATACTAATTTCTGCAGGTTTTGATGCAGGTTGGTTTATCATATATCTGACAAGCAATTTTTATCTATGCTGGGTCATTGGCATCATTCTTTTAGTTTCTATGTTTTTTCCAGTTTTACTTCGTACTTTTGTTTAAGTTATGAATTTGGTATTTGCACAAATTTTCCCTAACTTCATGTTAATGCACTGGCAGCCTTGGTGAGTAGAAGTGACTTGATGTGCTTGGCTTTGTGACGTAGTTTCTTTGACACATGCACGAATGAGTGGTTTTTTTTTATTGACTAGAATTTCATGGAGGAATCAAATAACAGTAAAAAAAAATTGTAGCGTTTAATAGAAGTTACATGAGTTGCATAAATTACAATTAGTCATAGTAGGTGGAAGTTGATATTTGGTTCAGAATGTCGTCAGTGCAATAGAAATGTAGAATAGAGATCATAATAGATAACCAGCTAATATGCCTGCTTGATTTCTCTCACAGAACGTTTTGTTGGGCTCTTATGTGGAGTACAAGCATGTAACAAATTCTTGTAAACAAATTGTAAGATAATGAGATGAAAGAAAAATTATTGTCATGTTTCGTTCACATGAAAAAATATAAGCCCCAAAACTGAATCATAGATAGGCAAGAATTAGAAATTCATGAGATTATCTTTATGTCCTGTCTTAGTTTATTAAGGCCTACTGTAGTTTTTACCGCACGATTAGTGCATAATAGGTGAGTATCAGAGGGAGGGTGTAGCTGCACTGGCCATGCCTACCCATCCCTTTTACTTATCAAAAAAATAAAGAAGTTTTTTTTTTTTGGGTTTTTTTTTTGGGGGGGGGGGTAGACTGTTGTGAGATAAGAGTGTTGGAAAAATCAGAATCCAATGCTCATGGGCTTTCACTTCTCTATTATCTTTTTACTTACCCTTTTCTGAAGAAAGATAAGGATCTAAATTCCATGATTAATGCCGAAGAGGGTTAGCATTAGATTCTGAAGGACTCTTAGCAAATCCAAACTCACAATGGTCCATTACAAGATAGCTTTGGGAAACCACTTTAGGAAGGTATCCCTTTGATTGAATGGTGTGTTTAAGTTAAAAGTGTATGTGAGCCATAAAAAGGAATGACAAGCTCGGTTTTTGCTTTTGTTGCTCTGTTTGTGCACTTCCTGTACTTCCTCTATGTAGTATGTGTGACAGTGACTATTTAGCATTGAGTTCTACTAATTTAACAGTTTAATGCTTGTCACAGCTGTTGGTGATCCTCTGGGAGGTTGTCGTGTCACTCCATATGGATACACCATGATGTTAACGAAGGTTAATTTCTAGATAAGTTTCTCTCAATTTTTTTGGTAGCTGGAATCTGTCTCTATCCATTTTATGTTTGAATTATTGAGAATAATATGTAAATCAGGTCAGTACCACCGGAATTCATCCTCAGGAAATCCTCTTTCCTTGTTTGCTTGTTATCATCATAAATAGCATTGATCGGCTTTTTTGGATCCTTACAAGGCATTAAGCATGTCGATGTTTCTTTTCAGTTAATGGACTTTGCGCGAGGTAAGATAGTGTTAGCATTAGAAGGAGGATACAACCTCACCTCAATTTCAAATTCGGTCCTCGCATGCATGGAAGTTTTGCTGGATGAGAAAACTGTCACCGGTTCCACCGAAGCCTATCCTTTTGAGTCCACATGGCGAGTAATACAAGCGGTAAAATGTTTATCTTCTGGGTGGTCTGGCAGTTTGTCTAACCGCAATTTTAGCTGCATTTTGTTATTAATCAAATGATAGTGTGCTAATAGCAAGCTAACTTTCTCAGGTTCGTCAGGAACTAAAAGCTTTCTGGTCAGTACTTGCTGATGAATTGCCAACCAAGTTAATGAGTCAAAAAGCACCCATTCCTGTAAAGTTTCTTGGCTTTTGATTACTTTTATGCAAGCATCCTTATGTCCTCAAATTCTGAATGCTGGAATACTTATGTTTCCTAGAGGCTGATTGCACCTGGCATTTTTGCTTTTTTCAAAGATAATCCTTCTCAATCTAGAGATGTAGGGCTTGTTCGGTTCGGCTTTGGGGAAATGTCTTTGGAAAAATGTAAGTAGTGTTTGGTAGAGTGTATTGTAGGAACACATTGAGAAGCAACTTTGACCTAAATGACGTTTGCTAAAAACTACACTTTGTAAATGACTTTTGTTATAATATATATATATATATATATATATCTCAAACTATTTGTCGGCAGATCTCAGCCGCCGGCGAGCCAAATCGGCTGCTGGCCAACCTCACCTAAGGTGGCATGACCTTAAGTGAGGCTTGGGTCACGCAGCCTAGGTGCCGCCTGAGATTGCCCGGACCCCATGTGACCATCGCCTGGGGTCACAAGACCCACGACCCAAGACAGTGCCACTTGGGATCGCGTGACCTTAGGCGAGGCTGGCCGGCAGCCGATTTGGCTCGCTGATAGATGAGGCCTTACGTCGGCAAAGTACGGTTTTTGAGGACATTACTGGAATTATCACAGTTGAGTGAGGCCAAAGTTGGGAGGAAAAATAGTCTATTTGCATTCCAAGAATGCTACTTTTTAAAGTACCTCTGGACCTGCTTTGGGCTAGAGGCCTTTAGAAATGCAATTGCAGTTTCTCAAAGTTTTCCAAGAAGTGAACCAAATGCCATTTGCATTTGGCCAAGGGACTTTATAGCCCCAAAGCCCATTCCAAATGCTGAACCAAACATGGCTTATAGTATTTTACTGACTGGATCCTGTCACAACCCAGTATTACTGTCTTTTGTAGTGGGTATGAAGTGAGTTTTAGAAGTTAAATGTTCCCTTTGTTTATATCAATATCATGGTCCCCATTACTGAAGGAATGATCATATTGTTCCAGAAAATTCTCTTTTCAAGCTCTGACTCTGAAGTTGAAGATGTTGAGGAGCTTCTGCAGTATGTCATTCGACCTCTTTCAACTCTCAGGGTTGATGAGGATCATCATGGTAAAGAAACTTGCCGTGAATGGAATTGTGAAAAAGTAGTTCCGAGTTATGTAATATTATCATGATCTTTAAATCAAATGTAGTTTTTGCAGAATCTGCTTCTGTGTCCTGGAGATCAGATCTGTCAAAAATTGACATCTGGTATGCCGCCTTTGGATCAAATATGTGGAAGCCTAGATTCCTCTGCTATATTGAAGGTGGACAGGTAATGCACTTTAAACTGACCTTTTTCAAGCTTTAGATCCGTTTCATGACATTCATGATAATTACAATGTGGTCCTATTTGCCACATGGTCCTATAAACTGATTTCAGGTGGATGGCATGCAAAAGCCATGTCCTGGATCGATGGACAAAAGCCCACCTAAAGAGATTTTGTGGAAGATCTTCCCTCGCAGATTATTCTTCGGCAGGGAATCCACACGTACATGGGGTTTGGGAGGAGTTGCTTTCCTTCAACCGGAAAGCAAGAACGAGGATATCGTGTACATGTGCCTGTATAGGATAACGTGCGTCTTTTCTTATGTTTGTCTTTCTCCTCTATACTTATTTCTCTCTGTTGCAGAGAATGCTCTCTTCTGAAGTATGGAGTAGATTCATTACAACATTGACAAATGTGTTTTATACTGCAACCATGATATTTTTTTCTTTTCAACTTTCTTTGATCAGGTTAGAGCAGTTCAATGATGTCTTGCATCAGGAAAATATTTCCAGCTATGACATGACTTCCCCTTTGTTTGATCTCACATCTTTGGGCTGCGTTAAAGAAAAAGGATCCATCAACTTGGAAGCTGTCAAGGTATTTCCTTTTGATCTCATCCAATTACTATCTTGTGCACCCTGATAAAGCCTCGACTTTATCTCGTTCTTTTTCAATTATCACATTCCAGTAATATATCATGCTGGTCGATCTGTTCACAGAACGGTTGGTACCATAACGTTGTTTACTTGGGAATGGAGCAAGACATCCCTATACTGACAATGACGTAAGCATATAAGTTACTTTTGTCTTCGACCATCTGCCAAACAGATTTCTTGATCCACAGAATTAACAGTGTGTTGTGACTTTGCTGATTCATTCAGGTGCGATTCGTCAGATATTGAAAACTTCAAGTCAGGGAAGATTCCTCTGCGTGCTCCGAGTGAAGACTATGCCAACACTTTGGTAAAGGGCTTGGTAGAAGGAGGGCAGCTCTCGGAAGAGGAAGCCGTGTCCTACATCAAGGAAGCTGCCACAAAACCCTTATAGAATGCAAACATTATTCATTTGCTCCACACACCTGTCGGGGATATTTATCCGTTATTTGCAACCTTGCTAGATTCTCTGGAGCGAGAGTGACTCCAAACCAAAACTCTGGCCTATTAGGTAGCACTTTCTGATTAAAGGAGACTAAGGTAGGCTTGTGCATAATCTCATCAAGCTAGTTTCTCTTGTATATAATCTCACCGATCGCGCTGAAGTGAGTGACGGCTCCGGCCAAGGCCAACTTTTGCAGTGTTGATAAGCTTGTAGTTTCCCTCCATGAGCATTGTTTCATGGACTATAATTATAGTTTGAGAGGTCTCTCATGCGTTCTCGAAGACTTGTCTATTGCCACATTCCTCATTGATGGCAGTAAACTGCGTCCATTCTGTGTACCTCCTAACCGGCATAATTCGGTTGTGGTGGGTGCACTGCTGCAACACTGCCGGCCATGCAATGTGAAGTGGATCAATGGAAAAGGTGGAGTTTTTTTTTTTTAATCAATGAGTTTATCTAAGGTATTTGACAGATTATAATTGATTTTAAAAGTGTAAAAATATAATATTTAATTGTGGGAGGGATTATTTGTTTATCGGGACCAAATATATAAATTTTAATTTGGTACATGAAAGTTAATTCGAAATATTACTTCATTTTACACCCAAAAACTGCACATAATAATTGATTTCTACTTCCCAAGTCTTAACGGACATTTTTCTACTTGTGATATTCTCATATTCACCGAAAGCGATTTGGCCAAAAGAAATTTTACTAAAAGCGTTGATCATACATTTCTTTTGCTTTCTTTGGATCCCTAAAATAGTTCTCATCTATATTTCAAATTCGGAAAAATAGTATATCTTTTTTTTTTTTTGGTAAAGGTAGTAATTGAATAGACTAATCACAAGCGCTTACAAAAATCAAAGCACAACCCGTACAAAACAATCCTCCGTCCAAGGTAACACAAATGTTGCAGGGGTGTAGGGTTGACGGGGAAATTGCGCAACGGAAGAAGGGAAGAAACCCTGACAGAAAAATACATGGCCAAGTACATAGCAAAAGAACAACGAGCACCAGCCTACAACAAAAACGGCTCAAGTGAGGATCGAGAAAGATCAGCCCCAAGAAGATAAGATGCGTCTGTTCTTGGAATTATCTTCAGCTCCTTGCATGGTAAGGGCTTTATCTTGGACAGCTTTAGAGAGGTGCAACTTAAGCGCGGCAACATCACGAGTCTCGTTTTTGAAGATGATATTGTTGCGTTCAGTCCAAATGAGGTGACACAGAGCAACAAATGAAAATCGGGCTATGCATTGGTGAAGGTGGCGGCCATTGATGTGGTTCATGGCTCAATGGAGGTTATCCAGCCACGGTTTGTTACTCCAAGAGAGGCCGCATTTTGCTGCTCGAAATTGGGCCATAGCATTCGTGATAGAACATCCGAAGGAAAGGTGATCGATGGAGTCCAGTCTGCAGCGACAGAAGGGGCAAATATCTTCGAAAATCCGCCGATAATTCATCAAGAAAATCTGGATGGGTAGTCTATTGAGAGTAGTAATTCACAAATGGAAAGCATGACGAGGGGTGATATGCCGATCTCAAATAAATTGATGCCAAGAGGCTAGCCTTCCTTCACGCCGAATGTCGTCCCAGGCAGATGAGATCAAGTGTAGTATCTGTTCTTATCAGTTTTATAGTATATCTTTGTTTTCCATTTTATGAAAAAAAAAAAGATACTAATTTTGTTTAATTCCCGTAGTACTGAAAATCTGTGTGGAGTTTGAGCCGCACCAACAAAAACAGGCAACAAATCCAACCAATAATGAAAGAACTGCTAACCTTAAATATCGGGCAAGGGAAAGACAAAAGCGAACCTGTTTCCCCCACTTTCTCCCACCAACCTCCGCAGAACTAACGCGGATCCGAGTATTGCAGGAACGCTAGCGAAGGAAAAAGCAAAACCAAAGGGAGCGCTCGACCCCCACGTGAAGCCGAACGATCAACGGGCGGGAATTGTATCAGTGAGTTTCCTCATTCTTCTCTCGGTGTTTTGATTCTCTGCGTTTCGTGAGGTTGAGTCGAGGTGAAAAAAGCTTTGAAATGGCAGAAAAGTCTCAACTTTAGCATTATGGATCGTCCATTCAAGGCGTCACGACTGTTCTTGCATTTCCCTCGAAGGTTCTCGTTCAGATGGTCGCCAAGTGTTTCTTTTTTAATGTGAAACTCGTACCCTTGTCATTCCCATTTCGCAGTATCTTGCTTAAGGTCACCAAATTTGCTTACTTTATTTTTTACATTGTGCATTTTGCTCGTGTGTTATGTGGTTGCCTTTAAGAGGGTTGCTCGTGCTTGTTGGTTTAAGCTCTACTATGTTGTGTGATGGCTGATTGCGTGGAGCCAATTACTTTGATGGAGCAATGACACCGTGTTGGCGCTTGAGTTCCATTGGATTCATTCCTTTGATCTGCTGGAAACAGATATTTTCATGGAAGGTTTGAAGAGCGTACAAAGCGCCCCTGTTTATACCTATAGAAGTCGGCATCTGTCATCTCTTGTTCGGACATCGACTTTGAGATACGTGAAGATTCCATACAGAAACCGAGTGAGGATGACCATGAGCTCAAAGTCATTTAACTCGGTTTCTGCCTCCGTTCATCCGCTGGAGGCCTCAAAATTGAGTCACTCTGACAATACATTGCCATCTAAAGGTTATGTACAGTTAATGGCGGTATTTACAGAATTCACAGTTGAACTTGAGTTGATGCGCAATTTATGTTAATCTGGTTTATTAAGTCATTGTTAGTTTAGTGCTTCACGGGAAACATCATTGGGGGAGTCTAGTATTTGGGTGAACTCTTTAACTCTTTTCTTTTGATGATCTGAACTGTCTGTTGTAATTCCAGAAGTTCTTGACCTTTGGAGAAATGCCGATGCTGTGTGCTTTGATGTGGATAGCACTGTGTGCGTTGATGAAGGCATCGATGAGCTTGCAGAGTTCTGTGGAGCTGGAAAAGCTGTTGCAGAATGGACTGCGAGGTAATTTTGTTATCGTTATCCTTGTTCATCCCTTATATTTTCTATTTTAGTATTGGTCATTTCTGCCTTATCCACATATTCCAGAGCAATGGGTGGTTCAGTTCCTTTTGAGGAGGCCTTAGCTGCAAGATTATCTTTGTTCAACCCTTCCTTGTCCCAAGTTCAAGATTTCCTAAATAAAAGGCCCCCGAGGTATGTTAACTACTTTGTTTGATTTATTGCTTCTACCTCGATCTCTATAAGTCAAGTGCATGAGGATATCCTTGTTGATTGTTCACATTTGCCGTTTCTGTCAGCCATTAGTAGAATTTGTTTGACCTCTAATGCAAGACTAAATATGTTGACATAATGACCATAAAGCTGGATCTTTCCACAACGAAATTTCAGTTTTCCGAGTCATAATATGGGAGGCAACAACAGTAGGTTTCATATTCTCAAAAGACAATATGCACTTTGAGACATCTGGAATTAAACTGTTAAAGTTAATGATAGATGAACTGTATTTTTTTTTTTTTTGGTAAGGATGATAGATGAACTGTATTTGTTGCCAGATGTGAATAATTTTTCTGAATGTTTTATGGGAATGATATGCCACGTGTATATAATTAAAACTAGCAAGTGTGCTTCTTGAATTTTATGCCCACCATATATAGCTGACGGCTAGGGGGAAGTTCACTTTCTGGTCATTGAAATGGTCTATTGTTGATTTGATGCATCTTGGAATAGGTTTTGCCAAATGTTTATATTTTGGTGCAGATAATTTGTGTTATTTTCTTTCATTAGAACTACTATTGAAGTCCGAACTGGACTTTCTATTGGCAGGATTTCTCCTGGTATGAATGAGTTAATCATGAAGCTGAAGGCCAATAAAACAGACGTTTATCTCATCTCTGGAGGATTTCGCCAGATGATCAATGTATGGTATTTCTGCCTGCTGAATCCTATTGAGGGAAGATTATGCATTTTCTGCTGAGTCAGTGTCTGTCTCTCCATCTTTCTTCACCCTTGCACTTATTATATCGCAAACAAACACTGTCACTTGTATGTTCAATGGGAGCAGATGAGTTGTGATTAAGGGCATAAATAGTTATCAAGAGAAGTAGATCCCCTCTTTCATGTAATATTATGAAATTTGATTTTAATTTGGGCATCAGTGTTGTGATGGGTTATGATCATCGAACTTGTGCAGCTTCATATGTTTGTCTCTTCAGTCAGTATTGTAAGGCAACCCTACCTAGTGAAGCAAAATGTGCAAGAAAATATATTTTCTGATTCTTTGAGCAATTCTTCTCCAGCCCGTTGCCTCAATTCTTGGGATTCCTCCTGAAAACATTGTTGCCAATCAACTACTATTTGGAAGTTCTGGGGAGTTTATGGGGTTTGACACCAATGAGCCTACCTCCCAGAGTGGTGGAAAGGCCACTGCAGTCCAACAAATAAGGAAGGTCGGTTTTGATAGCAAAGGGTATGTTCAATTGTATGGCTTACTTCTAGCAAAACTCAATCAGAAGTTTTCTTTACAGGCCCATGGGTACAAAGCAGTAGTCATGATCGGGGACGGTGCAACTGATCTTGAGGTTAGTGACACCGTATGCACTTCTTCGGCTAAGAAAACTTTGAGGAAAACCAGCAAAGACATTCTTCTGTTTGCCATGTTTAACAAAAATTGATTTTCTTTCTTTTAAATGAACTTGGTGAACTCCTTAACTTTAAGGTTCATGTTTTGTCTTGTGCATTAGTATTCGGACTGTAACAGTGACTGAAAATAGGGAGAATGAAATGGAAGCCAAAAAAAAAGTTGTTTTTCGGTTGTTGGCCATTGAATCAAGACTTACACTGTACATTAGGTATAATTAGTTTTATGCCTGTTTTCTTAGCTTGTTTCTGTTATTCTTTTCCCAGGCCCGTAAGCCAGGTGGTGCAGACTTGTTCATATGCTACGCAGGCGTTCAACTTCGAGAGGCTGTGGCAGCTAAAGCTGATTGGCTGGTGTTCAATTTTAAGGATCTGATCAATTCCTTGAACTAAGTTGTTCCGTGCGATGCCTCTGCCTCTATCGCAACTCTTTTGATTGTTGCAATAAAATGTACATATTGCCATATGAGAAGATTATGTAGAGTGAAAGAATATCCCTCTCTTGACATTCTTTCATCAGCTCCACCTGGTGTCGTTAAAATTGATTCTATATCAATTTCTTCCTGAGAATTTATTTTTGCATTTTTCTACTTTATTTCAGAATTATGTTTACACTCACTAAAGATGCTCGTTCGATTAATTGGTGATGTTGATGCTTGTGAAAATTAGTGAGAGGTGGAGATTGGTATCCTTTAGACCTGGAATGAGATATTAATAAGCCCCTAGGAAGTTTGATGATGGCAATGATCTATTGAAAGAACCAACTATCGCTCTCTAATTTGCCATAGAAATTACAAAGATAACCGAGTTGCTTCTGTTGCTAATGTGAATCGACTGAACATATCAAATGTCTGGAATCACTGAGAACGTCAAGCAAGAGTGGCATTCAAAGCCCCTCAGAGAATATTGTCTACTTTAGTCATGTTCTGCCTTTCGTAATCAATTTTTAATCAACAACAAACGACCAAGCCACTGCTACTGAGTACTGGCCAATTGTTCATTCAAATAGGATACCAAAAAGGACCAATAGTTGCAACAGCTAGAAATTGTTCAAACAAAATCATAAAAATAGTCAGCTAAAGCATGAAGATATCTCTCTTTGCCAGTATCTAAAAATTGCTTCAAAAACTCTGAACAGAAAAATTCTAATAATATCATGAGTCAGATGGAGACAACAGAAAGAGCTTCAGCTAAACATCAATTCATCCTATTTCATCAAATCCGAGATGTGATATGGTTCCACAGGCATATTGACTTCTTTTGATCATCACATGGCCATAAGGTCGCCATACTGCCGCATCAGGAAAATAGACCCCGCAAACAATCCAGCAGCTCGCAGCAGTTTCTGCAAGAAAGGGTTCAAACCAATTTTAAAGATGCCATCAACTTACTGAATGGTGAATCCCCATAAAACAAGCAAGCAGTAAGGGCTATTGCTAGTATGAATCGACAAAACTATTTTTTTTTAAAAATGCATTAGAACATGATCTGTCCACTGAAAACTATGCGCTGTCCACTGAAAATCAAGCAATGTATCGAAAGCGTCAATATCTCATGGAATAGGGACAAATTACAACTGCATGGACTGAGGTCGTACTTTCCAGAATATACTAATACAATCTAAAATGAAGCTTCTGAGAAATTAACAACTTCTGGACGAAGTTAATACGACAACCGAAAAAAAACCTATCGAGAAAGTAACAACTTCTATCCAACCTTGCTGCTCAGGAAGATGCCATAGAAGCTATTTTTAACTATTACAATGCTAAAATGAAGCTTGCTCAGCTACGAAGGTCAATTTCACATCCAACAGACACAGACCTTGCAAAATTATGAGTCACTTGGTTATTCATAAACCATACTATTCAGTGGCATCAGTCTGAGGCTTTATCAGAAGAACACATCTTTGCACACCATAAAGAAAGTGAATGGCGACATATTAACAGGTACATGAACATCAATCTCCACCGCATAAGTTCAGCAAGCCTTCAATTACACAACACCAATCTAAACAATAACATGAGACCCAAAAGCAAAAGCACCTGTCCGTCATTCATAATCAATTTCATAATTCTTACTTTCTACAAATCAGAAACAGGACCAGTCAAACCCTCATCAGAAGTTCCAAATCCAAACTACATCTTAAGTAGCTGCGCCCATCACTATGGATCTTGCTCCATGAAAAAGATTTATTAGACCCCCATCTAAAAACATTATATATATTCCTAAATGTATGAAGATGAGACCATACCGGTTACAAATTCTAAGAAAGATAAAAACACTCATACCCCTCCCTGATCACCCTCTATTTTTAACCTCTACTTGCTCCAGTCATAAAAGGATTAACAAGTCAACAATTCATTGTCAATCTGATTGCCAGAACATCCAATCCAGCTCAGCCCAGGGATTCTTTTCAGTCTCCCATCTATCATCTCATCTCTCAGTTTCTTCACATCAGACCATCTTCCATCACTAGCATAAGTTTTCGAAAGCATCACTCTGTAGGCACCCTTCTCTGGCTCCATTTGAAAGAGCTGCTGAGCTACTATACCAGCCATTGTGGAATTACCACACATCTCACAACATGATAGTAGTGCACCCCAGACTCCAGGATCCACTGGCTGTGGCAAGGACTGAATGAAATTGAACGCTTCTTCCAGCTCTCCGGTGGTGCCAAGAAGCTTTACCATGTAAATGTAATGCTCAGTCCCAGGTTGGAGGCAGAACTCATCTTCCATTCTCCTGAAAATTTGCTTTCCATCTTCTATAAGGCCAGCATGACAGCAAGCGCAAAGGAGAGCAGAGAAAGTACATTGATCAGGATTTACTCCAATGCAAAGTATTTCCTCAAATAACTGAAATGCCCGGGAAGCTAATCCATGGAGCCCAAGACCCAAAATGATGGAATTGTATGAAATGATACTCCTATCAGACATATGCTCAAAAATGCGCATTCCCTCATCCAAGAAACCACACTTTGAATACATATCTACGAGGGCAGACGAAACCATAATATCGGATTCCAATCCATGACGGAGAACATAACCGTGTATCTCTTTACCGGGCCTTACATTTGCTAACTGCGCAGTTGCCACAAGCATACTGGAGATTAAAACATGGTCTACCATCCTACACTCAATCATCACATTTTTGAAAACCAGAAGCGCCTTTTCACCATCTCCACATTGGCAATAGCCCGTTACCAGAGTGGACCAGGCAACCAAATCACGCTGAGACAAACCTCCAAAAACTTTACATGCCGAATCCATGCACATACATCTGGCATACATACTAACTAGAGCGGAACCCACATAAGCATCGGAATCTAGACAACTTTTCAAGCAAAGTCCATGTACACTTTGCCCAACACCTATCAAGCTCATGTCTGCCAAACCAGAAATCAAACCAACCAAAGTATACCCATCAGGTAACCTTCCCAGGCTTCTCATCTCATTAAACAACTTCAACCCCTTATCCCACACACAAAGAAGCCCATAACCAGAAATCATGGAATTCCACATCACCAAATCCTGATCAGACTCAGACATAGCATAAAACACTCTGCTTGCTTCATCAACATGGCCTAACCTTGAATAAGCAGTCACGAGGGCACTACTGCAGATTGAGTCCCAACCTAAACCAGAAACCACAGCCCCTCCTTGTACAATTTTCAGTCTATCTAAATCGGCCTTGTCACAGCATGCCCGCACAACACAAGCATATGTGAAATTATCTGGTCTTATCTCACTCCTAAGCATCTGCCCAAACATCGAAAATGCTTCATCAAAGTCGTTCGCTCGTGCGTAAGCACGAATAATGGAGTTCCACAGAAATACGCTTCTCTGAGGAGTTTTGTCGAACAGTCTACGAGCATAGACGAGGTCATTGCTCAGGGCGTAGCGTTGCACCACTCTTGTGGCGTAAAATGGGTCACTGGAGAGGTGGGTCCGGCTTATTATGGCGTGTAGCTGCTTGGTGGACAAAAGCGTGTGTTGCGACCTCGAGAGCTCCGAGAGAATCGAATGGAAGTTGATGAACATCTAGGTATGATAGTGGCGTTCACATGTTCTCCTGCTATACTCGAGAGCCTAATTCCTGGACTTGAATCGCAACAAGAGACCCCTATACTGGCCCTTGAAGACATGTGCGACAAAGATCATACGAGCTAAAGCTATAATCTAGCAGATGTGTGAGGGAGAGTGTGTGTGTTAGAGAGAGTGTGTACCATGTTGAAATTCCAATTTTCTTCGTCGTGAACCTGGGAACGCCAGAATGCCTTGAGCTTGTCGACGGAAATCGAAGAGTCCGCCATTGATGAGCTCAGACTCCGAGCTTAGGGTATGAGACTGACGAGATTAGCAGACCAACGAAAATGCCCGTGCTTACGGGACTCGAAATGGCAAAATGGTAAATATACGGAAAGTCCTTAGAACCGTGCTCCGGCACTTTCACTTTCATTTTATAGTATAATCAATCATACTTTACTTATATTTCGGCAAAATGATGCAACTAATCCATAAAATTTTAATTTGACTAATATAATCCATGCACTTTAACTCGATATATAATGATATTCTTTAATTTTCAACTTGACTAATATGATCCATAAAATTTTGAAACGTGTTCAACTTAATTCCTGAATTTAAATAAATGAAAAGACTATGTTGAATATCTCCCTATAGTTAGACTATATTGAATATGTTCCAAAAATTCAGAGATTATATTGATCAAATTAAAAATTTAAGGATCGCATTACATATAAGGGTTAGAGTTCAGAAATCAAATTGATCAAATTCAAAGTTCAGAAATTACATTACTTATTGAATCAAAGTTCAAAGATCATTTATATCATTATCCATTATATTTTTTTTTTGGTTAATCCTATCTCTAACTTTCCTCTTTCTCTTTGACATTTGCTCGGCCTCTTTGCAGAATGCGGACCTCAATCTCTTTACCAGCCAGTAAGGCCGCATGGCTATTAACAACCATACTTTATTTATATATCAACCCACTTTATTGATAAGTTGGTGAAAATGGAGGACCTATCATTATTTTTTGTTATTGTTTTGTCAATAGATAGAAAGCCCCGGTAAGCGCGAACATGCGTTGCCTGTACCTGAAAAAATATTTAACCTAACAGTTTTTCTTAGCCAAATCAAAACCTAGCCATGGAAATTGGCAGTTCAATTCTGCCTAGAGATCCAAATTTTTTCACTTCGTGTTTGGCATGACTTTACTTTTTCCTTAAACTTATTTTTTGCACACGTATTGCAATCCTCATGGCTCAAATTTTATTCAATGTGAAACGAATAAATTTTACTACATCGTACAAAAAACGACATGTGAATCTTTTCTTGCTATTTTATCGCATAGCTCTTTGCTTTCCTTAAAACAAAACTAAAAAGAGCGAGCGCAAAAAGGCGAAAGCAATGTCGGTCCATCGAAATAAAAATGGAAGCATCGGCGATTGTCATGGAAAGATGAATATCAAACAAAATAACAGCGAAAGCGACGGCAATGCTTAGGAATCAAGATAGGACGCATTTGGCTGTCAATGATCATCATGGGAAGATGACTATAATCGAGGGTCAATCACAAAACTCAATTGAAGTCTCCAATTGATCAATAGACGCACCTATTAGCAGCCGAAGGTTTGTCTACAAGGTATGTACCGAGCAGAGAAACTGCCAGTGGCCCAAAAAAAATTGCACGAGCTGCAATATTACCCAAATGACTACCCTTTTGTTAAAATCAAAACAAGAAAAAACTGTGGCGAGAAGAAGGGATCGATCGGAACAACTCTCTACTCTCAAAATTGCTGCCTACTTACCACTACTGTCATGTCACGTCGATGTTACTTTACGCAGCACCAGCCATTCGGTTTGCAGCTTAACGGCTGCCCTTTGCATTCCCACTCTGATAAGCGCGTTGGCTTGTGTCTCCACCGCGTCCCATCGGACCCCTCGGCCGGCCTGAGAATTCCCCCTGGTTTTGGAAGTCGTTCCTTCCATAACCCCGACCGCCGCCAAAGTTCCCGCGGCCCCTAAAGCTGTCGCTCCTGAATCCGCCTCTTCCCAAAGAATACCTCCCTCTTCCAGTGTTCGCCACTGAACAGAAGAAGAGCAGAGGATTAGTTAGCTTTCAACATAGTGAGCATATCAGGGTTCAAGCTTCTAAAGTAACACTAAATTTGCCTTGTCTATATCAATGCATTTCACCTCGGGTAGTCGCTCTCTTCTCTTCGATCACCGCTTGATGATCCCCAATTCTTACTGGCGATGCCTGCAAATATAGTGTCAATTATGTGTGGTTAAAGAAAAGTATGTACCAAGCAATGCCTGAAGTAGTCCATCTGATATTGATGCCACATTAGTTTGCTTGTGAACTGACATACGAAGTTCATTCAGGAAATTTGGCACGTGAACAGTAACACGAGAATATCATACAGCAAGTGCTCGAGAGTTTGACACAAATTTCACAAGCTATTGGTGCCATGCCACAAAACCCTATCATGTAACCAGCAAACTACTGCAGCAATGCCAAATAAAGTGTATTTCCCAATGTGTTCTGCAGGAGGAAATACCTTAAGAGCACTTTGCATGGAACTCGATGTTTCAAACTCGATGAAGCCAAAGCATGAACCTTGCTTTAGAATGGAAGAGAATAAGGGGTGAGAACACTGCATTGGAAAATTAGAAGCGGACGAAATTACAGAATAATAATATATCTCACCTTAGAACTCCTAACTTGAATGCCGTTACTCTTGATAGGCCCAAATTTTTTAAACTCCTCCTCAAGCTGTTCAACAGTTGCGTCATAAGCCAAGTTCCGGATAAATATCGAATGACCCTCTGCTGCAGATATGAACAAAATCAATGAATTAATACAAAAAGAGAATCTTAACAGTTCTGCAAATAACATCAAATTTAATGCTCTTTAAAAAAAATCAAAAGTTTTCTAGCTGGATGAATTTTTAGTTGACAAAAGGAAATCAACACCACTCTAAACTTAGTAAAGGCTTGACCAATGCTTCGCACGACCAAAATTGCAGCCCTGCTCATTCCATTCCCATGTCAATTGCCTAAGAGTGTGTGTGTGTGTGTAATTGCACACCCGCACATGCAGTGCTACAAAGTAGCAAAAGAAGAAAACCTAAAGAGAGCTACAAACCTTCTTCATGAACATTGCTGCTTTCAGGGGCAAAGTCAATGCTGGGGTTGGGAGTTACAACAGAAGATTTCACAGATAGCTGTTGAGTATTGCTTGCAGGTGGTGGAGTCCTTTCTGTTTTGGAAGGAACAAATACTTTGCCGGTCACTGCATGTGCTTGCTTTACTTTGACCTATAAAAGAACCGTAAAGTTTCTTTGTAAAGAAAATCAGGGTCCTTACCCAAAAGGGCAAAAAAAAAAAAAAAGGTTCAAAGATAAGATGTAACTGAACTAACTTACAATTGATGCATAAGATTTCTTTGGAGCATCCTCCTCACTTGCAAAGGAGGAATCAATCTGACGAGGAGTGGATTCAACAGCCTTGTCTTCAATCACAGATCCTTCATTGCCAGAAGGATTAAGAATCTCGGGTCCATTGTTAGGCTGCTCTTCCTCCAGGGGAGTGAAAGGTTTTCCTGCAAGTTCATCAGGAACCTTGGCGTGCTCTGTTCACCAGAAAATGAACCCCTTCTAAATACAAAGAAGATTACAATAGATAGAACAAGTTTAGAGATATGTCCAACCTTGTTCTGGAGGCAATGTTGCAGTGGCATTACTTGTGCCATTGTTTGCAGTAGAATTGATTGGTAATGTTTCATTCTCCTCAAGAAACCTAAAGACATCGTTCAAGACAAAGAATCCTTTTTCTTGAGGAGCTAGAAAGAATGTCTGAGTGAATTTTCTCCTCACATGGTCCTCTCCAGTTAAGCATCCAGTTACCAAAACGATCACCCCTTTACCGTAGGACTCCTGAGCATCTGCGGTTTCTATCTCTGCTGTATAATCCTCATAGTTCAAAGATAGTATCTTTTCGTTGATAGCCTGGTTCAGTAAATGAAGGCGGAACAATGTGTTAGCCGGCTAATTTCTTTGCACATCAAGCAAGCTACGTGGTCAAAAAAGTGATGCAGCTAATATGTCTCGCTTTATTTGATGCCACTTCTTGCATTGTAGGAGAAAGAAAGCTCACGTACATCACACTTCAAGCTTATTTTCCACGATGATCAGGAAGTTATATGCGAACATATATGAAGCAACAAATAGTTTTCTGAGGAATTAATAGCTCGCTAGATAATTGTCCTTACATAAGTCATGGCAATATCTGCATTGCAGATATATATCAGATACTCCTACCTAAGTAGTCCCATGTAGTTAAGATCAATTGAAGAAGCACGCAAAGCATGCAGCAAGCATTACTCGCATTAAATGCACTTACTTGCATTGTTGTAACCGTTGTTACATTGCCACTGACATCTGGCCGACTTAGGAAACTCGAGTCCTGGTAAAATCTATGAACCAGACCAGGAGACTGGTGAAGGATGCGGTAATACTGCTCCACAAAGGCGTTACCCACAACTTGTGCGCTGGGAGCTGGGACTGAAACACCTTCTTGCACCGCCATCTAATGATAAGAATTCAACCACCAAACTTTCCAGCAGAAATCCAAGTTAGACGTGTCAGCTGTAAAATTTAGACAGCAAGCTTCCGTTATTAAAGGTAAGAAATGATACTTCCAACAATCCAAAAAAATCAAGGAGTCCATAGCAGCTAACACATACTCCCATTAAACTAACAAATGATCGTCAAGAATATATCGAAAACAAAACAAGCGGAAGTTGAGAAGAACTGGTTACCATTTTAGCTAAGCAATGCCAATACATCCAATGCCAAAAAAATACCAGTGGAAGTATGTTAAAGCGAACGCACGACATTTGTAGTCGTGCATCGGATATCGGAGAGTGTTCGCAGCCATTCATCAAATCCAACCAAACACTAACCGAAGCACCACAGCGGCAGCACTAAAGCACCTCGTGAGGCATTATTCTTAACAAACAACAAATGATTATCGACACAAACAAAAACAATGTCGAACACTAAATACACCTCAAGCTAAACTCCACCCGCACGCCGCAATGCCAAAGCCACGGCGAACAAATCAAGGGCGGAGATAGAAACCCACCGAACAAGATTCAATGCCCCGAGACCGAATCAACATCCGGGTTGGGCCAAAAAAGTGATCTTGGAAAAGGATTTACAGTAATTGCCCACGAACGACGAGAACGACAAGAAATAAATGAGGGACCCCCCAAGGAAGAGCTATGCAGAACAGAAACACTCGCGAGCTAAAGCAAGAGCTGTGGAGGACGAGACGGGTAAAGATTAGATCTCACTTCCGAACAAGAAAACGAACGAAGACGAGAGAAAGTACCTGGTTGGTGAGCCGAGCTTGAGAGAGAGAGAGATCTAAAGGGTTGCTTAAAAGAGCAGAGGAAGAATAAAGAGCTGATGTCGGAAGAAAAGCCAAAGACAACAACAAAGACGCTCGACGAAGAAAGGCCCTTTCCCCTATTTGCGTATTTTGGGTTTTCATAATACGATGATTTCGAGAGCTATCGATGATGTGACTTCGGACGCTGTCCCTTTTTTATTTTCCCCACGTGTCTTTTGGTTGATTCATTGATTATCGTTTACGACTTTTTAGCTGCGGTAGCAGCGAAAAACGAACCACATGAAAAATAATTTTACGAAAATAATTACTTGAATAATTAATTAATAAATAATATTTTCATTATCAATAACGATATATATTTAAATATTTTAGTTAATTTATTTTTATAAATGACACAAAATATTATTTTTAAGAAAGAAACATTTTTCACAACAAATAATTTGGTAAATATTCTGATCACCTATAACCCTTAAAATAACTGATCAATTAAAAATATTTTCATTACTATCGTTCACTTTATAAGCGATACAAATGGTCATCTTTAAAAAAATCAAAAAAATTATTTTTCACGAAATAAAAAAAGCCTTAAAAATAGTCCCAAACTTGCCACAGGGTGGATCAACATCACGAGCCAATCAAGGTTGCTTGAGATGGATGGGCAGTTGGGACTAGAACAAGTGCCTCCGAAGAGTTCTAATCGCACAAATTTAACTAACTCGATTGTTTACTTTGGCGATAAAATATCAAGTATTTAGAAAATCAGAATGCATGCAAGTTGGTTTGAGGAATTTTAACATGTAACGAGATTCGCCATTGGAATAGTCAATTTGGAGAAGTGATGTTCGTGATAACTAAAGATCCTAGATCATATGTGATGTTTAATTAATTAATTTAATGATTCTATGATAGAATAGAGTTTACTTGTGAGTGATATTCGTGTCGTGCAATGGTCAAAATCGAGAAGCTTTGTAATCAATGTAAAAACGCCCAATCGATTAAGATCTTCCTTCTTTTGAAGTCTCGAAGTTGAAATCAAGATAAATGAAGAATGAAGAGAGAAACTAAAACATCTAGACCCGTTGCGAAGCACAAATTTCAATGCTCCTTTGCTTGTTTTTCTTGTGCTCGTACGAGAAATTATACGATAAAATAATTCAAAAAAGAATTGCAAGAGAACTAACTAGCCTTTCTAAAGTAATTGAACAAAAAAAATGTCTAATTTGAAGTGACTATAAAAGGAAAGAAAATTATATATATAAAAAATCTAAAGTTACTGTACATGTACCAATTTAATCGTAAATCTTTTAATCATATTTATTTGGTCTTAATCATTTTCACATTTTGTTAATTAATCATTTCCATGAAATTTAGTCGAAAATCCTTGACATAAATGTCTGCCATCCTACATAGCACGACTAATGCTAATATAGATAAAATTTATTATACTTCCAATATTTTTTTGGAAATTTCTATTATTTTATATTTTTTTCCATCTTCCTCTACCGATTGCGAGGCTAGTGACCAACCAAAGACAACCATAGGCGAGAGGCTAGTGATGGTCACCCTTATTAAAGGCCAACGTGGGCTGGCTTTGAGTGAGGCTCACATGAAGTTGGCGAGGCCATCGAGGTCCCCTCTCTTTAGACCTCGACGATGGTGACGTCACATGAGGCAGGTGACGGTGACCCTCGTTGATTGTAGCTTGTGATCAACAGGTGGAGGAAGAAGGAAAAATAAAAAATAAAAAATACTAATAAATTAATAAATTTGTCTACATTAACACCGTATGTGCCAAGTAAGATGATTAGTATTTATATCAGCGATTCCCACTAAAATAGCAAAATGTAAAAAAAAAAATTAGGACTAAATTGACACAATTAAAAGGTTTCTGACTAGATTGATACAAATACAACTGATTTAAGACTTTTTTTTTATAATTTTTCCATTAATTTTCTTTACGATTCCAAGTGAATTTTTACGTGTATAAATTTGCGCATGAAACTTGCTCCATCCAATTTAGTTATAGCACAATAGTCAAAATTTTGAATGGCTTTACGCACTTGATTAGAAAATGGAGAGTTCTAGCATATGGTATTAGGGAAAATTCAAAATGGGAGTATGAAGTATTTTGCACCATCTCAAATAAGGATATGAAGTTAATCTTATTTCAAATAATAGCTAGTTGGTCACTATGGCTATTTCAAAAAGGGTATGATCTTACAAGCTAACTATATATTCAGTCGAGTGAGGGCTAGCCTCGCTTGTGGCTTTTGTGGGAGACCTCACCTAGCCCTCTCTAAGCGCCATCGATTGAAATCGTCCACCACGAAAAGAAAAGAGAAAAATAGAAAAAGAAAAAAGGAAAGAAAAAAGAAAAAATAATTAAAAAATTAAATGATGAAAATGTTCTTGACTAGCCTATGAGGTTAGCTGTTTTTTTAGATTGATATGGTTACTTGCGGTCTTTATTTGAGAAAATAATACTTAATACCTTTATTTGAAATAAGATCAATTTTATGCATTTATTTAAGAAAATGAGGATACTTCAGTCGTTTATTTGAATTTTTTTTTAGTAATATCATGTTGGGCTACAGTTTATGGACGGAATTGCATAAATTAATTAAAAGATTACACGCGGAGATCACATAGAGACACCAAAACGACGACACTTCTCTTCACTCTCACACATCAGCCTTCACCTTCCCCTCCACCTCCACCTTCACCACCTCTCTATCTCTCCGTCTCTGCGATGGCGAAAGTCGTGCAAACCCTGAAGCGCTACTTCAAGAAGCCATGGGAAATAACCGGCCCGTGCGTTTCGCCGGAGTACAAGCCGGCCATCCCGAAGGCGACGGAGTACCGTGTCCCGAGCCCCGCGATGATCCCGATCAAGGCGTGCGTGCCGACGTCGAACCCGGAGACGGTGTACGACATCAAGTACTTCGTCCGGGACCAGCGGCGCAACCGACCTCCGATCCGGAAGACGGTGCTGAAGAAGCCGGACGTGGAGAAGATGATGAAGGAGAGGACGAGCTTCTCCCCCGAGGAGTTCCCTCCGGTTTACCTGACGGCTACGGTCGAGGAGGAGGAGAACACAATCGGCGGTGGTTACCAGAAATAGGTATGTAATGCGAGCTCGAAATTCCGATTTTTGCGAGGTTTTATTAGATCTATGTGTCGCGGAATGAAGTAATTGTGGAGCTGGGATCGCAATATGACGAAGGAATGTGAATTGAATGGACACCTTACTTCTCTCCGATATACGCTAATATTGGCCTAACAGATAATTTTGGGGATTTGAGACTAATATGGAGGGACGCTGGAACTGTCTCCGTGTCTGCGCGGGCGCTCGCATCCGTGCGTCGGTGAGCTTTGTGGTTTCATGAACTTCTCTCATTTATATAGTGGTGCAATGGAACGTGACATCAGAGAGATGGTTTTAGATGATCTGTTTCCTTGCTTTAACGATTTATATGAGGACGAACCTCAGTGAGAACTATTATGCGAAGTGCAATCTTTTTTAAATCTTCCTTGGTCTTATGATGTTGTGAATGGTCTCCCTTAGGCTTCTGGTTGTTTGTTGGGGATTGGCTCTCTCTCTCTAGGTCTGTCACCAAGGTGACTTATTGTTATACGTGGCCGTTGATCCTGAAATGATCGCCAAAAGGAAATTGTTTTAACTCATGTGATGTAACAGCTACATAATTTTCACTGTTATCAAGGGTTGGGAGTGGGGACTCTTCTTCTTTGTAGTGTTTCACTGCAATCGGGAGAATTGGTAGGTTTGACTACTGTATGAGGGAGATTAGCGTAGTTTTGAAAAATCAAGGGATGTCTTATGTAAATAACTATTTGAGCATGGATTGATTTTGATGATCTCCTATTATATCTTAAGGACTTGGGCTGTTTTAAAGTCATTTTTCTCTAGAGAAAATGTAAAGTTGGATGCTTCAAGATTCGTTCTTTGTTTATATATTACTTGGGAGCTAATGTCTCATTCTTGGGATATTTTGTATGAACATGAATCGCATTAGATTACTAGGAATCCGGCTGCTTGTGGCGGGAAAGCTATCATATAAGAAAATGTGACAAATGAAGAATGAATTATGATTTGGATTGTGTCCTCAACTTTACAGCATTTCGACCTTTTTACCTATTGTGATTGGCACAATAACCAGTGGAAGAGTGGCAGTTCTTCAGAGAGAGAATCCTTTTGCTCTATAGCATATATGCACGGATTCCATTAGTGAAGTTGCTGAGGAGCTCAATATGCTTTTTGTGTATGCTTGAGGTCAGAAAAAGTGCCACAGAAGTTCTAAGGCTTGATTGGACGAAGATTTTCGAATTGAATGGTGGCTGGAAATTGAGGCATATGTTGTTAAAATAGTTAGACTCCAACAGAAAGAACATGCTTAATATGCATCTCCATTCTTTAATTGTGGCTTGGCATCTAGAAACAGCTAGTAATAAGAAGGTAATGTAATGCAGGCTTCTGAATAGGGCCAAGTTAACACTATCTCAAACAGTGCAGGGGCTGGAAGTTCTCTTTTTTTAAAATTGTGTTGTGATGCATTGAGGTTTCATGTAAGTCAATTAATTACAGACTGCAGTGTAGTCCGAATTTCTCTTGTGGAATGTTGGCTGTGGATGACACATGGTGTCCCTTGTTGGGTCAAGTCAGAATAGAAGTTGAATGAAATACCTTGTAGACTAATTCCTTTTTCCTTTGCTTCCTAACCAGTAAACTTAGAGATGATGTATAGGACTCCTGAGGCATGTAGAAACTTTCATGCAATTCTGATTTGGAAAGACAAAGTAGAATCTGCCTAAAGGCTTGGATAGAAATTGTTTTGGGCCCTCACTTCTATTAAACTAAAGCAAAAGCTTGACAGTAATCTTGCCTCTGTTGGTCTCTGCCCTCGTGAAATAAAAGTGATTTATTAGCAAAGGCAGTTAACTGCACTTTAGCCACATTACAATCATCATTTGCACTTTTGTTGACATCGATCCTGCTTTTGACTAGCTATCTCGATGTGGTTTTATGTAGCTGATTTTTGTTGAAGTAGTCTCCCTGGTTAATGGGGCCTCTGTGGTCAAGTTTTGCTGTTTCTTAAAATGTAGAAACTGGATGTGTAGCAGGCTCTCAAATAATGTAGGTGTTAATTTGGAATGTATTCTGATTCAACATTCATGTCATAGTTTAGTAAATACACCAATTGGTTTCCCTATTGTCCGTATATAGGAAACCTAAGTAGCACCGACACTGGACACTCGACGCGATGTGACCCACCACGACACGACACGACATGTTATCTCTAAAAAAATAAAGAACTCTGAGGCGTTGGAACATGTTGTATATTAAAGGCATATTTTTAAATATACATAATAAATTATCATGTATATATATAAAAATTAGAGGTGAGTTTCTTCTTCTTCTTCTTCTCCTTCTATTAGGGATTCACAATTAGATTTTTTTGGCACTGGCTAGTTATATTAATTTTGGGGTGACTGGGTATATGACTCGAGTATATATATATTTTTGATAGATTTACATTTTAACCCTTAATTTTTTGAAAATGCTTAAAATTGATTCCGTGTGTGTGGAAATGGAGTGTGTCGGGATGCTGGACCTGTGTGTTGGTGGTGTATCTAGAGCGTTGACCACATGTTAGCCGCATGTTGAAGAGTGTCCAACATGACATGGAAGCCCCTGAAGAGTGTCGGTGCTTCCTATTAGGAAACTCCTTATTTGGTCTCCACTGATTCACATCAAGTTTTTTCTGTAACTGTGGCCATTCTCATTCATTTGGAGGCTCATGGATGGATCATCATCTAAATAATGTAGCGTTTTCCACATTATGGGCCCCATCACTATTTTCAGAGAATTAATTAGGCTTGTCATGGGAGGAAATTCCTCATAAGTTTATTGTTTAATGAGTTTCCTAAGGGCACTCTTTGACAAAATCATATATTTGTGTTTGTGTGCTGTGGAATATTTGCACACATGGTAAAACATATTCAAATCAAAATTATGCTACTTGGAGTGAATGTTGAAGATGATTTGACCAAGTGATCCATTATTTTTTGTTGTAATTCTGTATGAGTAATTAATACTTGGTAATGAAAGCTGGCACCTAGAGTTGATAAATAGGCTGGCCTGGGCCCGGGCTGTGCCAAGCCCATAGGTCGGGCCGAAAGTGTTTCTCAGGCCGACTCTATGGACCTTCTAGACTATCTTAACCTGATTGCTCCAGTTGTAGAATGTTAGAGGGAAGATCTAGCTCTATCGAAGCATTTCCTGTTTTGTAAGTAGGAAGATTCATGTTTTGGTTGCTTACTTGCTGGGAATTTAGGTAAGGTAGTTTTGAAGAGACCAATGGAAGTATATGGTTCTTTTAGGCTCTAGGCTTGGCTCAAAATTACTCTTCTTCGGCTGTCTGTCTCGTGGAAAATGATACGGAAAATATCTTCCTAACAATGATCGGCTGTATCGCTTAAGATAATTAGCCAATAAAAATTTTATCATTGTCAATAACAATTTATGTCTTAACATTTCTGTGGATGATGGAAAAAATTTCCTTCCATTTATTTTTGTAAGAGATATAAGCAAACTTTTTTGGAAAAACATTTTCCTAGTCATTTATTTTCTGCGAAACAAATGGGGCTTTCATATCTGCAATTTTTCTAATATCTGGCTATGCATGTATCTTTCTGTTTGAATCTTTATGGATGATCTATCTTCTTTTCTTATGCCTTGGTCATTTCCCCCCTATAATATGACTAACAAAAGATTTGCATTGCTCCATAGATGGCTTGGAGATTTGGGCCAACAGATTCCAATGTGCTCGTCGCGGTTATTGTTAATTTCCTTCTCCTTGAAGAGCTTGACTGATATAAGCTGATCGAGTTGTTTTAACTTCAATAATGGGAGTTGATGGGAGAGATTAAGGCCATGGCTACAATTTTATTGTTATCCTGTGCTTGTATAAAATCCAAACTCATTTTGCAGTTTGGTCATGGATGATTCAGTCGTTCCAGATTTGTAAGATTTTCTCTCCTCTAAAAATTACTGGTCAGCAGGGGCTGTTTCTGTGCCTGACTCATTTTAATTGATTTAAGTTCCCAGTTATGAACTATGACATGGAAGCTAAGGTCATAAGTTTCCAGCCTATTTCTTTTTCCCTGCTCACGTACAACAATTTTGTATGGACGCTCTAAACACTACAGATTTGACTTGATGAATTGTATGGGATTAGCCCACGGAGTGTGGGGCTACTTCGTAGTCGGTTATTGACCTTGAGGTCAGTTTTAAGCAGGAGGTTTTAATCCATTGTGCACTTCTTTTTCTCGTGGACGTAATCCTCCTTAAAACTCTTCATTTATTGAAGAAACTCGGATCAATACAGGACATTGGGAGCTGAAAAGCGTTTTGCTGTTCATGAGATGCTGCACTATTAGAATGTCCAGGAGGGAAAAGAAAAGAATGGCGCAGCTTATGTTGCATAGTGCGTGGAATGAGAATGGAAGGCATGGGCTTAGCTACCCAAGGGCGAAAGCATTGATGATGACTTCGGAAGAGAAAAGACGGACGCACAATGCGAAAGAGGTCGTGATTCTGGCCTTGACGCCCGGAATCGTCTGATCTGACGGGAAGCAGAATGGGGAAAAGGGTAGAAGCAGTAGGACTGGGAGTTGCTCTCTGGATCTCCTCCTGATGGCTCCGTCGTCTGAGTCTGAGTAAAGGGGTCTTGCTCTTGCAGTTGCACGACAGATGCTGGGCAATCACATTAACTTGGCTGCAGAATCTGTCAAAGTGCTCAGACGTCATTTCTTTGTTTGTCAGACCCTCCTGGTAAGCTCAATTAGGGCTATTTAAGAAATTGGAAAAGGGTAGAGGTGAATTCATTTTTTCAAACAAAGACTTAAAATTAACTTTATTTTAAATAAGATTATAAAGTACCCTTATTGTCTTAAATAAGAGCTTGAAGTGGTCATGACTGTTTCAAATAAGGGCCTCACCTCACTGGCCGGCTAAATATTTCAGCCGATTTAACGTATTTTCGTCAAAATATGCTAAATTTATTATTATTATTATTATTATTATTAAATTAAAAATTAAAATAAAAACTAAGACTTAAAAAAAAAAGGAACACAGGTAGGAGGGGGTTGCTCTACCGCCAGTGGCCGTCGCCCCCACCCTTGCCTATGTTCTCTTTTTGTTTTTTTAGTTTTAGGTTTTTTAACTATTGATAAACTCAAAAAAGAAAAAACAAATAATTTAAAAAATGTTAAATGACCATAATACCCTTATTTGAGATTGATAAGGTTATTTTGGGCTCTTATTTGAAATAATATCTATTTTGGGCCCTTATTTGAAATAATAAGAATATTTCAGGTCCTTATTTGAGACAAGATCAACTTTAAGATTTTATTTAAGAAAATGAAGGCGCTTTAGGTCTTTTTTGAAATTTTCCCTACGAAATTTGAAGCCATCAAGCTGGCCAATGAATAATATGCCGATCTATGTTGATTAGCTAGTCAAACTTTAAAGCTTTGAGAGTTCTTATCGTGTCGCGTTTTTTTACGGGAAGTGCGAATTGTAAGCCTTCTTGTGCATTGGATTGGATAGAGGTTGATGGTTACGTGCTCTTAATATCATATGTTCTCTCCTAAAGGATTCCGTGAAACCGGAGTTTGATGTCAAGTTATACGATCTTGTCTTGAATTCCATGCTTCAACAATTAGGTCAACTCGTTGGGAGGGAATCTTGGTGAGAACTTGGATAAAAGCCAAAAGTCTCGGGGCTGTTCACGCAGTTATTTTTCCCTGCGTCTCTTGCATTATTTACTGCACACTTTGCCGGTCTGTTCCTTCTTCTTAAAGGTATTCGACCAGTCGCTTTCTGGGGGCAGGGGGGGGGGGGGGACTGCGACAGCTTCATGCATCAGAAATCCTCAGAAGGCCAAAACATGGAGAGAACTGAGCCCGTGAGTGAATTGCTTCTTGGATTGCGGAACATCTTAGAAATCTGATATATACGAACACGGGCACGTGGCGGTCTATAGTCTTATGCCTACATGATAATCATTCTATTCCTTTAATTATATTCCTTGAAATAAAAAATGATGACAGTCCTGTTTGGTAACGTAAATAGATTTTGGTTTTGGTTTTGCTCTTGAGAACAGTTTTGGAGCAAAAACAAGAATAAAAAAAAAGTTGATTCTGAAAAAAAAGAATCACTTTTAAAAATTATAAAATGGAATGAATTGTAAGAGTTCTCACTTTTCCCTTTCGGTTCTCTCATCACTTTTCCCTCGATTTTCATTTTTAAAGAAAAAAATACTTAAGATAATAAAAAATAAAAACTTCTAAAAAAATTCTTAAAAAATTCAGAAAATCCTTAGAAATAAAAGAAGCTTAGATTAGTCTAGTTTGATTTTATTTTCATAAATTTGGGCCTAGATTCTTCAAATGGCATAGATTTTTTTTATTTAGAAAAATCATAAACACTTTGAAAATTAAATCCGAATCACATTTCTCTAAGCTTTTAGGGCTTCATTCGGGTTTTATGATGCGATTTATCAATGCGATGATTCCTTGATTACGTACTTGATTTCATTGATTGTGATTTCCCTAGGTTTAGGTACTTTAGACTTAGTCTAGTTTTAAAAAATCTCAAAAAAGATAAAAATAACCCGTGTGAACACTTAGCATTAGCTTACCTCGTTGGTTTAAAAATGAACTAAAAATTTGCATAAAACACATTTAAAAAACACTCAATTTTGGTACCGAAAAGGCATCGGTGGAAATACTAACCTAACCAAGTCCCTAAACCTTAGATTTCTCTAATTGCGTAAAATAGAACAATTTCTCCCGACCATTTGATAAGGTTTTCGATCTACCTTTCTCAAAGATTGGTGATGACCCCATTTGAATGTATACATACATATGCCACTGATCACATTAAGATCGAATGTGATATTCCTCGTTGCGGTTTGGTATAGACCCGGGAGGAACCAAGCTAATCTAAAATCCCGTACTAACCCAACATGATCTCTTATTTTTTACGCTTAAAATGACTTGTAATGATACCGCAATTAGATGGAATAGCACGAAAAAATATTATATGCAATATACAATATGTTACATAAGAGAATCAATATGAATTAATCTTCAAATAATTTGAAATATAGGATGAAATTTCACAAAGTAACTATGCAATTATTTGACTTAAAATGATACAATTGAAAAGAGAAATTATTTTTAAAAAAATTGGTGCAGTAACCAAATGCGTTTCTGTTCCAAAAATGAAAATTTTGTGTGGTTATCAAACACGTTCAGATTCTCTAAAACTCATCCATGAAACAGAATCAGAAAAAATTATTTTAATTAGAATTAGTTTTTCAGATTAGAATGGTTGCCATGTGGGCGCTTAAACTCTTAGATGATATCCTCCTCTATGGTCCTTAGGTAGAGGACTTACAATTCTTGATATGATATCCTGAATGCTCTAGTAGTCGCCACTTGCTCGTTGATTGCATAAATTTAGTGCATTCTTAGTAATGTTGTGCAGAAAATGGAAACCCACTATTTACATTAGAACCATATCTCAGGAGTTAGGAGTAAGGTTTACCCTCTCAAATAGTTGAGCCGGTGCTGGAACCATAAGGAGAAAACTGCCGTCGTTTTGATCAATTTTTCATAAGCTGAGCCGGAGAGGCTTCAAGATAATGGATTCTCTCTCTCTCTCTCTCTCTCTCTCTCTCTCTCCCCGGTTGGCTGAGCAAAGGCATAATACAAGGGCTCAGCAGAAGAAAATTTTTAGGGCTAGCTCTAAATTCAGAAAAGTCTGCTGTTCCATATAGCTTTACTCTGTGAACCATGCAAAAATAGCCAGGGTAAAAGCAAGTTCAAAGGTAAAAGAAATAGAACCCTAAAAGATGGTTGGCTTCCCAATGAACTTCAGACCAGCAAAAGCAGAAGATAAAAGAAACAGTTAATGAGCCAAGGACCAGAACAATTATATTAAAACAGATGTTTAATCGAATGAATTGCACTGTATAGTCCAAATCTCACTGCCATATTGCATGGGGTCCCTCTCCTCTGAGTGATAACGCTTTCAAGAAACGGCCTTGCCCTAGGGTTCTTCCACAGCATAGAGAACCACAGATTCCTCTTGGAAAAAAAAAATATTTGTGTTATGTTTACTTTGCTCTACCATTTCATATGGTTGATACCAAATAGGTCAATGTCTACGATGGCTGTCAATTGTTGTTGTCAAAGAAATTTCAGCAGCCGAATCCACGAAAGATTGTCTTGCAAACTTCTCAATGTTATTGAATTAGGGTTTCGGTAAGACGCACAATATGAACTCGATGTCTACGCATAAAAGCTATCTACCAAGTAACTGTCGATAAAGCCAAAAACCCTTGTTCATCGAATGGTCCCCAACTTTATTAGATTTTGCAGTGTCACTTGACGATGAACTCTCAATAACAGATAAAACATGTGGACGCCGGAGTGCCTTACATTTTTTTTCATCCCATAAGCGTGAAACATTATAGAATTTTCTGCGAGCATCAAATACTTTTCCTTCTTCCATCCTCAGAAACTTAGTTTCATTGGTGAAAGATATTGCCCTGATGTACCCTCTACCCCGATCATTTTCCTTTCAGGTTTGAGAGAACTTGCTAAAGAGAAAGGTTTTCGCCGCTTGACATTTCCTTCTCCTCTACTACTGTGCCGGAGCACGCGGATCTGCCGTTTGATGCCTTAGATTCTTTGCCTGCAGAAGCACTGAAGTTCTTTTCCGGGTGATTGGCATATACTGGATGATAATAGTAAGGTAAATGATCATCATTCTTGGAAGGTAAAGACGAGACTTGTCCTTTTGGTTTCATCTGTATGGATTTTTTCTTGTTCAAAAGTTTATATGAAGAAAAACCCTAGGTTAGACCCTTTTATAGGTTTTTCCAGTTGCCCTAAATTTCAGCCCAAGGACCAGTTCAGGATTGTTCTTTTTCATTTTCAAGAATTAGTGGTGTTGTGACTGATGTTACTAATAACACTACAACTAATTATATGTCTTGGATTCAGCTGAACGTGATGCAGCAAGAATATAAGACATAAGTGAGATGATCCCCAGCTCAAGAGAAAAGAAAAGCGGTTTTCAAGCCAAGGAAGTAGGAGAGAAAGGCGGTAGCCAGATCTCAAATGTGGCGCCGTTGTGCTTAAGTCGTTGGTCATTGGAACTTCAGAACAATCCAAGGGTTGTTCGCATCCCACGTACTTTCGGAGGTAAAGACAGGCACAGCAAGGTCCGCACTGTAAGGGGTTTGAGGGATCGGCGAATTAGGCTTTCCGCATCGGCCGCGGTTCAGTTGTATCATCTTCAAGATAATCTAGGTCTGAGCCAACCGAGTAAGGTGATAGATTGGTTGATTGAGGCTGCGAAGCATGATATCGAAAAGCTTCCACCTCTCCAAATTCCTGAATGGTTCAGCAAAGTGATCAACAAACAATTGTTGTTTCCCCCAGAATCAACGACTCCCTCAGTGTCACCATTTTTTGACACAAGTCTTCCATTCACAAGGCATGGACTAATTAGTCCTAGCCTCGCATTACTAGCTGGCGGCGCGAAGATAGACACCAAGGAGAATTGTGCTCAGAGCGCAGATTATAGAACATGGCTGAAATCGAAGTATGATTGGGATGGGATCTCAGTGTCGAGAGAAAGAAGAAATGAGTTTGAACAAGGGTGCTTTTCCGATAAGAGCAAGCAGATCGATCTGAATGCTCGAGAAAACCAAGAAAATATCAGTTGCTCTGGAAATCGGCCGGTCTCAGATCAAAATTTTCTTCCAACTAGCCTGCTAAACAGTCCCATCGAATACTGGCCCTATATTCCTGATAATCATTTGGAGCCCTCTTCCCACAATTCATCTTTATCCCCATTTGGAAGCTATGAATCAATGTCCCAAAGAGCAAACGTCCTCAACACCAACAACGCTTATTTAATTCCGTCTTCATCAATAGGTCTCAATTCACAGACTCAATCTATTCCTGGTCCATCTAAGATGACAATCCCTTCTTCGATTCCGTCATGTTCACTGTGTTGGACTAGTGCTAGTCCTATCGATAATGGTCACAGAAATGTGAAGCATTTCCATTCGTTCAGCTCATGCTCCCTATTGCCTAGCTCCGCCCCGACTTCACTTAAACTTCATCATGCTGCCCCTGAGACCGAATATAATCTTCTTTCACAAGATGAAAGCTGAACAAATGACCACGATGGTAACTGTTGAAGTTGAGTGTTTGGATTCTCATGTTTTTCGTTTGACAGATCTACTTGGAATTGTTTTTTCAGCTTCTTGTTGCTTGTAATTCTTCTAAGGGAAGCACATGCTTTAAGCATAGATTTGGGAAGCCTGTTTTGGCAAATTAATTTTGTGTACTGGAGTTATGACTGCAGTTTAAGCGGAAAATAAAAGGTTTGAGCAATTAAAGCCGAACTGTTCTTCTGTGTTCATGCTATCGTGTGCAATCCATGAGGAGTTGGACATTATAGAGAATTACTGCTTCACTTTAGCAGTGTCATAATATCACTCCATGTTTGTCGCTTTTCATGCCATTTTCTTTACACAAACAACCTTAATGTGGATGTCAGACTCTTATGGACCATTTAAGGGCCAAACCATTTTCAATTTTCAAGTAATGAGCTCATATTTTTTAAAATACAGTCATCTGGAAAGTGTTAAACTTGCAATTATATGTGACTAGTCAATCCGTTATCACATACACTGCCACCAAAGCTGTGATAATATCTGTAGCTTCGATCGAAAAGATGTACTTATAGAAGTTATATCGAGTCTTGAAAGATACATAATTCTTGTTGGGCTGCATTTTTTCTTTTTTAGTTTTACTAGGATCCGCGTCCGTTTGAACTTCCGGTTGCTGTATTTAATATCTTTAGTTCCATGTAAGCCTTTTTCTCCACAAGGGATCGTCATGTCTGTCTAAGGAATTGCAACTCTCTTCATTATATCCTGTTTGCGGTGCACATTTTTGTGCTGTATAATTTAGGTGTTGGCTCTAAATTGAAGTTCAGAACAAGTCAAACAGTGTCAAGCTTTTATTTTTCTCATACATTAGCAATGCCAAAGTACAGGTGATCAAGCTATAATCCTTTTTTGAAGTATATTTAACTTCAGACGGGAGAACAAATAGTCGTCGTGTTCATAGACTTTGATCATGAGCAAGTTATCTCATTCAGTTATTTAGCCCTTTTGTCGTCTTAATATGTCGAATTATGAGGAGCCTAATCACCCATTTTTCCATACTTTCATCAGATTTCACTAGCGCCACTGTATCTAGCTTAATGACAAGCCAGCTAGCAAAATAACGGTAATCACATGAATCGGCAATTCACGAAGTTTGTGAAAGAACAACTTCATTGCTGAACAGGTTATATGAGATCATAGAGAGCAATTTCTATGGCAAATTTATTTAAAATATGGAAAGAAACAAAGGCCGGAGGTCCAGCTAGTGTGTGCGATCAAGAATGCTGATAACAATAATCCGGAAAAACTGTAAGTGCTCACTAGAACTAATCCTTAGAAGTCATGTCCTCTAAGCAACACTTGAATATTAGTGCTTGATCTCTCTCTCTCTCTCTCTCTCTCTCTCTCTCTCTCTCTCTCTCTCTCCAAACAGATTTGCATGATCCTTAAATAAAAACCCTGCAGCTATAAGAGAAAGTTTTTGGATTGAAATAAATGAAGATCCAGATGAGTATATGACATTGCAGTAGCAAAGACACAAGCTCACTGTCAAAATGTCTCAAATGGATCCAAGAAAATTTATAGAGGAAAAAAAAAAGGCAGCAAAGGAACAAATTTGGCGGATAAATAGATGGTATGTACATAAAGAAGACAAAAGAAAGGCTTGAGCGATCCTCAAAAGATTAAATGAGCATTCCCCCATAATTGTGAATGCATGTCAGCAGTCAAAAAGCGAATATGGATGGATGAGACAAAAGCCCCCAGCGAGGATCGAACTCGCGACCTTTCGCTTACGAAGCGAACGCACTACCACTATGCTATGGAGGCTCCGTGATCACCTTTGTCATATCCAAATTTATTTAATCTAAATTATTTGCTCTTTTATGCCCTCATTTACGTTCAACATTATCAGAGATGAAAGATGAGATTACTCCTGCAGAAAGAAGATGGCCTGGGCGCTTTCTTTTTCTCAGTTTCTTGTTTCGGTCCATTTGTTTTCATGGTATGGTCGATGATCAGGGAACAACCAGAACGATTGTCATCGATAGCATCGTGTCGAATTATGGTAGACTTCGAGGTGAAAACTGAATCAGACTTGGCTCGCTAAAATGATGGTCAAGGCTGGCACTTGATATAGGCCAAAGTTCAGATCCATTATAAGCTAACAAGTGAAATTCTGAATAGTTCGTGACAGCATCCAATATACAAATGAATCGCCTACGGCTACGCAGCATGCAAACTACTGTTTCTCTGTGATATCGGTTCCGTTATCAACCGCCTCGATCGTCTTAATCTCGCTCTTGGCGCCCTGTAGCTGTCTCCGGACCAGTGCAGTGTAAACACCGTCTTTGCTGAGGAGATCTTCGTGACTGCCTCTCTCAACTATCTGGCCATCGGAAACGACTGCAACTGTGTCAGCACTCTTCACCGTCGATAGCCGATGGGCTATCACCAGCACAGTCCTTCCCTTCATTAGGGAGTCCATCGCGTCCTGTATCATCGGAAGCCAATCAAGCAATGAAGTGAATTTGTGTCTTGATCTCATATTAAATATCCAGCTTCAAAAACGAATGCGAACTTCAAGAGCAAAATATTGGTCATGTATATTTCATGTGTCACCTGGACCAGGTATTCACTTTCGGCATCGAGAGCACTTGTGGCTTCATCTAGCAGGAGAACCTTCGGGTTCATCAATAAAGCTCTTGCAATCGCTACTCTCTGTTTCTGACCGCCTGAGAGCCTCACCCCGCGTTCTCCGACATAGGTTTGATATTTTTCCGGAAACTCCGATATGAATCCATGGGCATTGGCCATTTTCTACAAGATTCAGATCATCATACTGATGAGTTACAAAAAGTCGAAATGTGTAGCGTCCCGACTCTTGTAAAGGGACATATAATCAGTCTTACAGCTGCATTTTCCACGTCCTCGCTGCTGATTTTGCCATCAAAGCCATAGGCTATGTTCTCCTCTATGGAACAGTTGAAAAGGACAGGCTCTTGGCTAACTATGCTTATCTGCGAGTAAATTATCAGGATATCAGCACATATTTTAAAAAATAAACGTACAGTGGATGCGACAATGTCATATTATTGTTATACATCGGCCTAAAAAAAATGGAATTTATGACTCGAACTAATGCTCATTGGACGCGCAAATGCAAAAGATCTAACAGATCACCTTTCGGTGGAGATGCTCATGGGATACTTCTACCAAAGGAACCCCATTTATCAGAATCTTTCCCTTGATAGGGTCATAAAACCTCTCAATTAAGCTTGCTATTGTGGTCTGCAGCGCACGTAGAAAAGTTAGTATTGCAGGTTGAACAGTATCAACAGAAAATCGTTATTACCCTGAGAGCGGCAAACTGGGTTTTGAGAGATAAGACTTCCCGTATGAAGAACTTACCTTTCCACCTCCACTAGGACCAACAAGAGCAACTTTTGAGCCGGGCTGCAGTTTTAATGTTATTCCCTGAAATTTGCAGATGTACGATGTTCTTTACAGTAGTAAAACACGAGATGGAAGTTAGTATAAATCGAGAAATTCATTACCTTGAGCACCATATGGCTGGGACGGGAAGGGTATGCAAACCACACATCATCTAACTCCACCTCTCCATCTTGGTCGCTATAATACAAAACATAGTTCACAGTGGGGCGTATCAGTCTGATTTCTACATTCATTGCATGTTCTTACACAAAATTTCTAGTAAATAAGATATGGGGTACTTGACTTCCACCATCAGATTCACATTGGCGTAGAAGATAGAGACTTCCTTTTTTATTTTCGGCTCTCTTTTAACCCAAAATCTCGAAAGGCTCCAATAGAGTAAGAGAAAATAGAGAAACTAACCCCAAAGGACACTTATTCCCTGACTTAGGCATGGATGAAACGCGGTCCAGAATCTGAAAGACCCGCCTGCTGGCTCCTGCAGCTTTCATTGCTACAGTGTACAACCCAGATAATCCAGAGACAGAGGATCCCACTACAAGAATAAACCTAAATTAGACAAGTTGAGGAGTATCTGATAGGTATCTCAATGATCAACACCCGAAAACTCGAAAAACAACAGAGAACATAATTTATATGTTGGAATTTTCAGCAAATAGACCAAGAAAAATACCAGTGAGGCTATAGAGAATGAAAGAGGTGAGAGCGCCAGGTGACATATGACCCATAATGGTCAAATTGGCTCCATATATGACAACAACAATCACTGACAGTGTTGAGGCTGCATTTAGGCTTCCGAAGAAGATCCCAACAACCCTCTGCAGTAGAAAGAAAGATAACATTAAAAGCTCTTGAGAGTGAGGAGAACTGGAGGGAACGGAAGGACGAGGAGCAACTCACAGCTTGTTTGATTCCGAGCTTCAGGGTCTCATCAACTTTCTCGGAATAGCGTGACACCTCATATCCTTCTTGGGCAAAGGATCTAACTGTGCGTATCGCACCAAAAGACTCCTACAATATTCTGTATATCAGCTTCCACCTTTCTCGAGTAGTAAGGTAGAATAAAATGAACATGCTTCTTGTTTTTCAGAGTACCTCTACTCTAAAAATTCTACATGAACATACGGCATCATTTAAAAAGCAAGATCTGCAAGACGCTAGGGTTACTATGGTGATTAAGATAACCAAAACATGCCTATGGACAAAGATAATTGATTGACAAATTTTAGCCGAATGAGCGAGATATCTAGATCCTTAATGCTGTCACGTCATACCTCAGCAATTGAGGAAGCTACAGCTGCCGCAGCTTGTGTTTTATGGGAAAGTTCGCGAAGAAAGCGGCCAAACTTACGTACAGCAACAGAAATAGCAGGCACAACAGCCAAAGCCAACACTGTGAGATAAGCAGAAAGAATGGCACAACGTCAACCAGCAATCAGTAGATTCCTCTAGAAATAGTTATATGCACTTTAATGAACAATTACATGTCAACTTCCAAGATGTTGCAAACATGAAGCCAAGGCCAATAAACGCAGTTGATAAATTTTTCAAGGCCTCAGACAGATTGGTGGTTGCAGCATTTTTAATAATCTGAGTATCCTCAGAAAGTCTGCTCAACAGCTCTCCTGTTCGAGTGACATCAAAGAATGCTATTTCCTACAAAAAATGCAAGCCATTGTAATTAAGAAGTTGTGCACAGAGCAATTAGAACTCAGTTGCCTTCCCATGCATGAAAATCGAGGTCTCAGCCGCTGCAATACATGGTATACACCAATACATTGGATTGGATATACCTGATGAATAAGGTGACTGAATAAGCTCTTTCTCAGTCTAGCAACGACCCGTTCACTAGCAGAGGAAAACAACCATGCTCGGAGTGCTGTGCAAACAGAACTGGAAGGTCGACAAAGAGAGAAGCCTTTACTATGGGAAAGTACTCTGAATTGTAGCTACCATAGAATCTCACTAATTGTCAGCTCAGAAGGAAATAATTAAAAAACGTTGTGAATTTCATCACAAGAGAACTTAGGTTCTAACAAGTTCAACAGTAATTTCGTCAAGAGGCAAATCCTGCGCTAGAACAGGAGATAATGAAGCAAGTGCAAGTCCTTACCCAGTCATGACAATTAAAAATATCTCCAGTATGGTTCTGTTGACAGCCTCCAGCGCTTCAGCTTTCTGTTCAGGTGATCTCATCTCTCTTGACACAATATCTATTATCTTCCCACCAAATTTTGGCTGTGAATAATGGTCAAACGCATTTCAATCAATTAGTCCAATTTCTCAAAATGCTTCTTGGAACATCAACGCTCGAACTCCAAAAGGGAGAGAGAAGGCAGAACCTACAATTAGTATGCTTGAAGTGGATGCAAGCAAGAGAGCAATCGTAGCAAGGATCAACTTCCCAGCATCAGGCTTTGCCTGTGAACCAATAAGAAAGCCATGGTCTATTTAGCTATCGGATCCGCCAAAAGAGAATACTCCAAGATCAAATGACAGTTAAAACATAAGGCAGGTTTACCAGTGAGAGTACTCTGCCAAATCCCACATTTGCAGCCTAAGGAATAACCGAGAGGAAAATTGTATCATGAACTCAGAATCACATTGGATGTCAGTAAGAAAATATAGACAAAATGGCATTCTCACTGGAACAGCATCTCCGTGTTCCAGGTCCGTCTGATGACTATTGATGAGAGTATCATCTCTCTTTCTTCCCCCCTGCAACAAAATCGGGAATGAGATCGCATGATACAGCCGAAATACAAAAAACACCAACATTAAAAGGGAATGAAGATGAAAAGTACAGTGTCAAGTCTTTCTTTCACAATTTAGCCCACAGAGCAAAAGCACCCAATAACACTTCTCAAACAAATTTTAAGCTTTCACGAACTGAACACTTAAACAAGACTAGACTGCAAGATGACCTCGGCTAGAATTTTCTTGAATCTGCGCATGGACGGGTCACTGAAACCCAAGTGAATTCACTCTTTCCATCATTCTTTTCAGGGGAAACGCAGGCTAAAAGTAAATGTTTAACACCATGCAACAACAAATTAAAGGAAAACAGAAAAAAGAACCCAATAAAACCCATTTATATGGGAGTTTCTTCTAAACAGATTGGACTTGACTCCTTAAACTCATTTAAACATCTCTTTCCTCTACCACAAAGATTCCAGTCACTACGGTATTCTAAAAGCATTATCTATTCAAAGTGGGCAAACACACGAGGAATCAAATCAACTCCAAGAACTTTCAAATTTAAAGTCCCAAAGAAAACTGAAATTTTGCCTCAGATCCTCATCATATTATGAAGAGAAAAGAAAAAAACCCAATCGAAAAAACATACTCCTCGTTGCAGCAAAGGCACCCTCTCGCTTCCGAAGCCGTTCATCATTCTTGCCCTTCGACCAAGTCACGAGAATCAGCGCGAAACAACAACAAAGCCCAAAAGAAGACCAAAAAAATAAGATGGGTCTTCCTCTTTTCCTTTCAAGATTTAAATTTTCATCGACGTGCGCTCCAAGATGACAGGAAACACGAACCAGAGGCGACGAAGACGAAGACAGAGAGGAAGAGAGACTTCCCCCAACTTATCGTCGCGATGACTTTGAAGGGGTCAATTATTTGCGTTGGCCCTTTACTTTCGTTGGCGGGTTTTGGACGAATCATGCGGCCTTTTCCCGACTCTGCGCCAAAGTTGCTTCTGTCACCGCATACATCAGGCTTTCTGCTAAATTACGATGATTCGGCCTTTTCCCGACTCTGTGCCAAATTGCTTTCGTCACCGCATACACACGGCTGTCTGCTCCATTACGATGATTTGGTTATCATGGCGAAAGTGGCCACAATGATTTCACCCCCTCCTTTTTCCGAACCGGTGGCGTGAATGGATCGATCGGCTGGCTTTTCTTGGAGGGTCTGATATTATGCTTGATTCACGTACTTAGCAGAAAAGAAACGACAAGTTGGGAGACCTTGAAGTTTCAATAATTTCACTCTCCATGCACACGTTGGGCAACTTATGGGAAAAAGCAGCGTCTCTCATCTTGGGAAGCTGACTGGAAGTTTGTTCAAATAAACGATTAGGTAGCTTTCTTTTCTTCATTTAGCTTGCCCAGTGCTGTTGAAATTGATTATATGCGAATCCACAATATCAATTTTTGAGTGTCGCCGATACGAAAGTGACATAAAAAGTTTTAGGAATTTACAATTAAAAACAAAAGAATCAAAATGTGTGAATGGTAACATTTAAAGTGGTTGTTGACAACAAAAGAACAGAAGTGGCATTTCGCGGCCGAATCCGAATTCTGGAATCAGTCTTTCCGGCAAACTCGATGAATGAAGGCCGCCGACTACTTTTTATTAGGTATGGATAAATCTTTTTTAAGTACGGTTAACGAGGAATGTTTTGATTTTTTAAGAATTGATTACATAAAGCCGAGGAAAAATATCGTCAAAAACTACGAGCACTCCTTATTTAATTGCTTATCAAGTGTTTTAGTGACATATGTTAATAGAATCATCCTAATAAGATTTGGCAAGAGTATCTCATGAGCACTAATTACGGTGTCACATTAAAGAAAATTGTAATTTCCGAGATATTGGTTCTTTTGTTACATATGCTTTCAAGATTGAGTTTCCTTCATTAAGTGTGTATAACTAATGCCTTAAGATACTCGACAAAAGGATCTTAGAGTGTCTAACTAATGCCTTAAGATACTCAACAAAAGGATCTTAAGAGTGTCTAGGGATCGGGATAGACATTTTCTAATTTCTCGAGCCGTACAAGGAGGAAACTTCGTATTCGCTTTTAAGGGGTTCTAATTTATATACGTCTATTCCAATAAGCCGTTTATTGAATCGATCGTTGTAGTTGATGTTTTATCCCACAGAGAAGGTAGCAAATCCTACTAGTAATTGATAAGAGCATTCTCATGTTTTATATAATTATGTACATATTAGATATATAATATGCATTAGAATTGGAAAGCCGTGAAATAAATGGACCCTTGATCTCAGATCGGCGCAAGAGTTTGCATGGAGTGCATATCATGAATATCATAGACTATGCAGCGACACCATTGCAGCAAAACCAGAAGGCACGGCAATCTTAAATATGCAGTACATTCCACATCTTCAGCCTATCCAGATAAAAGCAAGCTCATGACTGCATTCCTTGGTCCTCTTTTGTAAATTTAATAGAGAATTTGTGTTCTCATCAGACAATTTTGAACAAGCTGAGCTGTTCAACAGTACTTCATCTACTACAAATACATTACAGTTACTTACCAATCCCTCTGTGATCTATCTTCATTATGCCTAACTAAAGGTTATCCAACAGAACTGTATCATTTTATTTCTTCCGTCCAAAGTAGGTACCAGATTGGATCCACTCCAGCAACTGCAACACCCAGAGACGCCACAGACAAGAGCATCTTGCTGGACCGTCCCGTGTTTTCCAAGGACCAGCCAGAAGATCGCACTGGCAAAAGCAACAAAACAAGTTAAACATAGACATCAGATGCAAAAAAAGAATAGTCATGACACGATTTAGCATGTATAAACCATCAACTATTAAAACTAACCGACACCTGCAACATGGAATGACTTCTCTTTGACCCTTCACTATACCACATGCAAGAAGCACTTGCAAACATAACGAGTTATAACGCAATAAATCTTACCCCTTCAAACATAAGTGATGATTCAATAAAAGCTATCTTTTTCGGGAGTGGCCTTCCATCACACAGGGCAACCTGTGGCAGTCATAGAATAAAGTAATGCTAGAAAAGAGAGAAGCAATGGAAAAAAAAAAATTTTTGGGGGGGGAGGGGGGGAGAGGGTTTCAAAGCAATGGAATTTAAGAGAACGAACTAAAGTAGACCGATAAATAATAATTTGTACATCCGGAGCATCTAAAACCTGCAATTCAAGATTGCAACTAAGGGTAATCCATATCGAAGTCAAAGATGGTAATGTACGAAGATTCACACTGTCCACAAAAGTCCATCAACTACTAAAAATGCAACACCATAAGTGGGTTGAATTGACTTTTGGATTCTTAGCCATCCTCTAGCATAGAAAATCGACATGCCTTCAGAATGAAGTCGTCTGTGCTGTGCAGCATTTCCATGGAAATAAATGCATGGAGAATGAATTACACCCCCACCTATTACATAATAAGCAACTCTCACGTTGATTTTTGAATGTCAACCATTGAAGCCGATTAAGTAGAAAGAATCGTAGAAAGTGCCTAAGGTCATCACTTATAACAGCAGCAGAACACCTTAGAGAAGGAAGGGAAAAGGGAAAAGGGGCAATACTAGTACTGAGAAATGATTATGCAACATAGCCCCAATGCCATACTTCATTGCTTCCTCATATGCTACACGAAACTGACATCTGAGATAGAGCTCAAGCTTATTAGAAACTTAATAAATAATAGAAGTGAGATATATATGTGAGTTAAATTGACTTTTGGATTCTTAAGCCTCCTCTAGTGTAGGAAATTGACATGGTTGGCCTTTGAAGTGTTTATGCTCTGCTGATATTGTGTTGCATTTCCTTGGAAGTAAATGCATGGTGAATGAATCACCCTAACTATTATATATAAGCATCTCTAATATTAGCCGATAACTCAGAAAACACCTCAGAGAAGAAGGCAAAAGAAGGCAATCCTTGTTCTGAGGGTTAAGACACCATATTTCCTTGGTTGTTCCATCACTACATCATACATTGCTCCGGGATAGACCTCAAGCTGATTAACAAGCTAATAAATAACAGAAAGAATACATGTGCAGTTAAAAGAGATGCAAAAGGATATAGCAAACAGACTAATGCTGACATAAAAGTTGGTCCAAAACAAGATCGAAACTGGAAACAGATTGCAGAAAAACATGCCTTGAATCATGACAGGTCATAAAGGATACCAGTTGGATCGACCATTAGATACCACCCACAGATGGAGATAAAGTCAAATTGATCCTTTAGATTTGATGATCAAAAGAGCGTTTAATGTACACTGAAGACATTCACTTCCATGACAAAAATTTGCCACAAAATATATGTCAAGCAACTCTCGAGTATAATGCTTGATATTCTGGTGCTTCTTCAGAAGGAAAACCGACAAGATGTGAATAAGAATTACGGAGTTAAGCTAGAAAATCTATGGATAAAAAGTAAGTTGTTGTGAAGGCAGTTCTAGTATCACACGACCTACTAAAAACTATTGTGAGTGCCACCACACTTATTGCTTGCTTGGGGGAGGAACACTGAGCCAATGAAGCGACGGCCTACCATCGGATCCGAAATTCCTATGTATGCATTTCTTATTTAAGAGGGAAAAAGGCAATTACAAAAAGAAATTCGTGCAAATTCAAGATTAGACAAACCTACTTATCATCGGATGACAAAGGAATGCTGTATTTTTTTTTAAAAAAAAAGTCTCACGAGCTAATAACGTAGACATTTCCGACCCAAAAAATAATATAATATAATATATGCACTTATCTTCGTCATACACATGCAAAAAACCTTATTATTCATCCAGCCGTGGAAGAAAAGGATTGTAGTTTGGATAAGAAGCAAATTTTCTATCCTGCCATCTTATTCATCTGGATTCTGGTGGGTACCGCCTCTATGTTTCGGCCTTTTTTTTTTTTGTCTTTTTCCGGCGACGTTGCCCGGAAAAAATGCGGGAACAGTAACTGCCGAATGTCACTGTTCATCAGCTCCGGCTAAGGGGTTGACTGGTCAAACTTAATTGACCAATCGACGTTGACGTGGCAGCAACGTGCACCCACGCGGTGTGGGTGCACGTCAACAGGGACATTTATCATTGGTTTTTACAAAAAAGAAAAATTGAAAATTGAAAATCTATTTCCAAATAAAAAAAATGATTTATGGAATTATTTAAAAATCAAGATCCATCTGTGGTTATTATGCCACATGTCTAGATTTGAAAATTTTGAAATTAAATTTTTTTTAAATTAGAAATTTTTTTTTGAATATAAAAAACCATTTTGTTATCGTGTAGCTCAGGTTTGGTCACGTGTCACGATGACAAATGTCCTTGTTGTTTGCACTTTTTCAAGACCTGCCGAGAGACGTGTCGCACGCTGAGTGGAGAGAGAGAGATTTTCAAGTATTTTTCTAGCTTTAATGATGTAGCATCGAATGATCCTTCTCCACATTATTAGGCCATTACCATTGGAATAAAAATTTCATTCAAAACGGGACCTAACGTAATAATGTAACTCGAAGCCAGCCGACAAGTAATGGGATTACAAAAGGGATATTCACATTAAGGCCAGCATGACAACAAATGTGAGATTTATCCAGAATACTAGTTTTTTTCTTCCTTTTTTTTTCATATGGAACCTTACATGGTTGAATTAAGGGGAAAAATCTGTCTTTTTTTTTTTTAAATATGCTTTTTGGGTAAAGGAATATGAGAAGAGGAAGTGACAATGACAAAGGGGTGATGCATCATTGACCCCAATGTTGGTGCGGAAAATCTGTCTCTTAGTCTATTTTGCATGAGCCTCTTGCTTTTATAGTGCTCCGTCCAAGGCCTCGAGATGACCGGTGACAACGATGCTTGCAAAACAAGGAACATACAGGAAGCAGACGCCATTCTAACAGCACCCAAGGTTGCAATGTATCCTTGGAGATATTGTTGATATGCAGTTGAACTAGGATCTCATATTTCATTCGTGTGTTTCTAGCGAACTTGAAAAGGCATTGGAGAAAACCTCGTACGGCTAGCTCCTTGGATGCGGTGCAATCTCTAGGATGCATCTGCACGAGGATGCCTAGTCTTCTCTCCTGTTTACTTGTCATGCGGTGACTCGCTATCGCATAAAGGATGGAGGCTTGAGTTTTTTCAGTGATATCGCGCCGCTCTTACTCATCGATGAAGTTCGCCTTTTTTGAATGATGAACATCGAGCCGCTCCGGAGGCAAATTGTTAATAGAATCAAAATTCCTGCTGGCAACCCAAATGTCGAGTTGACTCCTCTTGGTCACGTGCACCTTCTAGCACAGGGCGGCCATGCATGGCCATGGCCATGCACGTCGACCAAATTTCGAATCAACGACCGTTTCGTCGACTGGCATGCTCGGGATCCGAGAGCTTGAAACACTCCCAAATGGAGGACGTCACAAAGGAAGGGAAAAAGAAGAAGTAATATATATATTAAGGGTGTTCTAGGTCCAAAAATCAAGCATCAGGGGTTCAAATTCAATGGAACTTTCTAATGACTCTATCGACGATTTATTTTGCCTTCTGGTACACACGATTCGGAATACTAGATATCAAACAATTATTGGAATATACGGCGTGCACAATATCACAATAATCAATTAAATTTGCACAAACCAATTTATTCGGAAATAATAAAAGACGATTTAAATCTTTTCTCATTCCATTTACGAAAGATTGAAAGACTATACTTTCCATTTTTCAACTAGCTTTTAGTCGGGAAACGAACAAATCTTAGGACGACCGCAAGTTCATATATTTAACGACCAAAATCGATTAAAGCATCGTAAGCTTAAGAATATCATAATAAATCTAGCAATATGCCATGGGAAATGCTTCAAGAAATTAACTAACCCCAAATATCATAAAAATAGAGAAAGCAAGGGAACGCGAAAAGAATATCAAAAGTCCCCTTGGATATACATCTTATTGAAAGATTTACACTATGATCCACCACCATACATCACATGCGCCTAATTCCTATCAGAAGCTGATCTTCTATTTCGGCCTTTTATGAAGAAAGTACGTCGACTTTATTTTGACGAATAAATGTATCATTTTCTTTCGTGAGACTATACCTTTCATTTGTGGCCCCGCTGAATCCACGCTGAAATCTAGTAAGGAAGAGAAAGGTGATGACAAGACGACGAACGCTCAAGAAATTGTTGCACGAAGAGGGAGGGATCTACGATCGAATTATTCAGTTTTTTGGTGGTCAAGATAAAGTTTGGTCCCGAGTTTGATCCCCCCCGTTGCGATTTGTCGCAGGGAGCTCGGCGTCTTACCCAGGTGCCTGTGGTGGTGGGGTCCTGCAGTCGCCCCCGAGGACTTAGTCGGGTTCACGGCCTCGGTTTGAGCTAAAGCTCGCCAGCCTCCGGACACCTCGGTTACAAAAAAAAAAAAAAGAAGAACATTTATACATGGAGCTTTTCCAGGATGCATTGCCATAAAAACGCAATGGATGATCGTGGAAGCAGAATATATCTTGGTTGCTTTCCTTATTTGTAAGATTACAGATTATGACCGGATTTCAATTGCGACTTGATTGCTTTCCTTATTTGAATTGTATTTGATTGATTGCAAATATTATGTTATCCTTAAGAAGAAATCTTGCCATGCCCGCATGATATTTTACAATTATGAGAGATAATTGTATGTAGATAGTTTCCACATATAGAATAGATTGCGTCTTTAAATTGAAATCATGTAGATAATTTGCATGTTTAGCTCAATTGTGAATAATTTAGATTAGATTGAATTTTTAATCTGAAAGTGAGTGTGTAAATGTAATCTTATGCTTAAAATACCTCATCTTTAATAAGACAGGGTTTAGGTTGATTTGAACATGCTGAAAATTCAAAAATAATCATCTTTGCAATGTCATCATGCATCGCTCAAATGTTTGCACGTTCGAATTGTATGCGTAGGTTAATTAATTAATTAATTAATTCGAATCTCATGCGATTGTTTTAATTAAAATCGTAGAATAACTTGGTATGTTAGTTTAATTTAATTACATGTCATCTCTGTTAATCATGTGGTTAATCAAATTGATTTAATTACGTGTCATCTAGATTGATAATGTACGTAGTTAATTGGACTAATTGCGTATCATCTAGTTTAGCCATGTATTTAATTACTTGAATTGCATGTTACTAGGTTGGTCGTGTAATTAAACTGAGCAATTTCATATGCATGCTTAGGATATTTTCCTCCAACTTGTGTAGCACAAACTTCCTGCAATTACATGTCTCCATGAATAAGATGATGATGATAGGTGGAGGGAAAAACAACAACTTCGAGATCCCTCTCACGTTCAAATGGGGGGCCCCAGTAGCCGGCCTGGTCGAGGGCGAGTTCGGTGAGTCGGCTGGCGCCCGAGCCATCGGTGGCGAAATGAATGCTCGGAGAGAAAACGACCGGAAGAAATGTAGCAGCGGAAGTCGCACGTGAACTTGTCGCTGAAGGGGGCATCGCAGGCCCCTAGTCATCGCAAATTGGGCTCCAACTAATTGCTGGCCCAATCCTAAAGATCGCTTTAGGCCCATGAAGGCCCATTAGGGCACTTCACTTCTGACTCCTCCTCCAATCTCTGCGACTGGGATCGCCACCGTCAACTCTCTCGCTCCTCCTCCGTCTCACGAAGCAATGCCGCCATCGAAACCCCCGCAGCTCAGGACCCTCCTTCTTCGCTGCCTCTCTTCTTCTCCTTCCCATTCCTCCCGCGTTGAATGCCGCCGCCTCCTCCACTCGCCTCCCCCATTTCCTCCGCCGGTCGCGCCGGCCTACTTTCCCCGGTTCCCTCACTTCTCCGATTTCTCGTTGCGCCGGGACTTTTCGTCCGCCGCAGACACTGTCGATCGAAGCGGAGATCGTGACCGGGATCGCGATGAGGTCGCTCAGTCTCTCTCCGCGGAGCTCATGGAGGAGGCGGATGCGGACGCGCTCTCCGTCGTCCAGCGTCTCGCTCTCAACTTCTCTCACGTGACGCCGGACCCTGGCCTGGTCCTCTCGACGCTCAATCTGTCTGCGGATGCCGGCCGTACTGTGCTGGGGTTTTACCAGTGGCTGGCTCAAAACCCTGATTTTACTCACACGGATGAGACGCTGTCGATGTTTGTGGATTACTTTGGGCGACGCAAGGATTTCAAGGCGATTGACGAGATATTGAGCAATGCCAAGGATGTAGCAAGTTCTAAAACCCTGGAATCTGTCATTGATAGGTTGGTTCGGGCAGGGCGGTCCGTCCAAGCAGTCGGGTTCTTTGAGAGGATGGAGAGGGATTATGGGCTCAAACGTGACAAGGAATCGATGAAAATGGTAGTGGAGAAGCTGTGTGAAAAGGGTTATGCCAATTGTGCCGAGAAGATGGTTAAGAATTTGGCTCATGAATTTTTCCCAGATGAGCATTTTTGTGATTTGCTGATTAAGGGGTGGTGCGTCGACGGAAAGTTGGAGGAGGCCAATAGGTTGGCAAGAGAGATGTACAGGGGAGGCTTTGAGATTGGTACAACGGGCTATAATGCTCTTCTCGATTGTGTTTGTAAGCTTTGTCGTAAGAAGGACCCATTTCGGCTAAATTCAGAGGCAGAACGCATTTTGGTTGATATGGATTATTACGGGGTTCCAAGAAATGTCGAGACCTTCAATGTATTGATTGGGAATTTGTGTAAAATTAGGAAAACGGAGGATGCGATGAAGTTGTTCCATAGAATGGGAGAATGGGGCTGTTATCCCAACGAAGAGACGTTCCTTGTGTTAACTAAGAGCTTGTATCAAGCAGCAAGAGTGGGAGAAGGAGACGAGATGATTGACAGGATGAAATCTGCAGGGTACGCCTTGGATAAAAAGGCATACTACGGCTTTTTGACGATTTTGTGTGGGATTGAGAGGATTGATCATGCCTTGAGTGTTTTTAAGAAGATGAAGGCCGATGGCTGTGAGCCAGGTATTAAGACATATGACTTATTGATGGGAAAATTGTGTGCTCATAATCGTCTTGACAAAGCTAATGCACTCTACAACGAAGCATTGAGGAGAGGAGTGCCTGTGGAACCTAAGGCCTATAGATTAGATCCCAGATACATGAAGAAGACCAAGGCCGAGAAGAAAGAGAAAAAGCGAGAGACGTTGCCTGAGAAAATGGCTAGAAAAAGGAGATGCCTTAAGCAGATTCGTCTAAGTTTCGTTAAGAAGCCGAAACGAATGATGCGAGGATACTGATCCACTTGGAGCCTTGTGCCCTGCATAATTGGGGAGAAGTGTGGCGAGGCAACTTGAGGTTCTTTTCTTGTTCTTCACATGTGTAATCCTCAGAGAGTCATGTTCAAAGATTTTGCGCTGCGTTAGTGTTGAACAGGGGAAGGATCGAAGATGTACTTGCTACAGGCTCTTGAGGTTTGGTAGTAATGGTTTCCCGGATCATGTCGACTCTATGTTTGAATTTACAAACGGCAACAGTCGAAATCGCAAGAGTGGTTTTATCTCTGCCAATGTTGCTTCTGGATCTTGCTTCCCATTAGCGCATTCAGTTTTCTAGGTTTCTATTTCTTGATATGCAATGGATGTCAGATAAATCTGCTGTTCACTAACAAATGCTGGGATTTTTCTCAATGGGAACACGGGCTTACGCAGAACAGAGAACAGGATCGCATGTATCGCTAGTCCTCTTTCTCTGCTTGTAACTTATGGTTGCCTTGAGGATTCTATGATCCTTGCTAGTGATGATCTAATATTGCTCTCCTGGGATTGAGAATGCTTTTTTAATGGTCTGCGCGATGTTATGAAAGCCAACCCTCATGTATCATACTTCTTGTGGTCGTCCTGCTGCTTGGTCTTTGTTATTCTTACTTCGTAGACCTTCCTCCTTTGTTTTCTCGGCTCCAGTTATTCATTGGCGGCTCTTGGGGTTCTCTATAATTTGTTACGGAAATTGTTGGAGGTTCGAGTTTATCTCTCCTTTTGCCCTGTGAAGAGATCTTCAGAATTTCGACCAAAAAAAAAAAAAAGAGAGAGATCCTCAGAATGAAAGACAAATTCCAATCATTTCGGACCACACATTTCTCCTACTGTTGTTCAGTATTCTCACATCAAAGTTTCTTGCTCACGGATTTATACCGTCTAGCAATTATTTTGGTGAATTTTACTGCAAATTGATTCTGCTGGAACATACACAGTCGACCCAGCTGTGCATCAATGTGAGCTTGTATAATCTCCTCACCGGATCAGGATGTACCACAGACAATGAGCTTGCTGGTCGAGAAATTTGTGATTGTCAGTAAGAGCATGTGAAAGGTAAATGTCTGCTAATAATATGGTAAAATATCTGGAAAATTAAGCGAGCTCACCCAAATTTTGGCATAAGTACATGTTTATGACACGGGCCGAGGTCTTCGTGGCCCAGCCGGTCGATCATCAGGTCGAGAGATACCCCAAGACTTGCTATGTCTGGGTCCCCAAGGATTTTTTTCTATAAGTTTCTAGAATATTCCGGAGAGGGGTAATCTTGTAAATATCCCTAGTTTTCAGAATGTTTCGTACTTATGGCGGTGGTTAGGGAGTCGGTAGATAGACTCTGAGCCATCAGGTCTAGGAGAGATCCAACGATTGTAATCTGAGGCCATCTATTATATAAAGAGGCATCATCCTTTTCATTTCAATCAACCGACAGAAAATCGACATAAAATACAAAGGCGAGGCATTTCCTTTTCATTTCAATCAACCGACAGAAAATCGACATAAAATACAAAGCCTTTCTCCCAGAGTCTCTCTCTAGAATCCTCTCTCTACGCGATTCAGGTCAAATCAGGGGCGCTCCATCGATCAAAGGATGCCTAAGTTGCCGCACGAGTCGGCCCTCCGCAACCGATCCGTGCAAGTGGTATCAAAGCAGCCCCGTAGAGACGACGGTTCATGAGATCGCAGAGCGTCAACCTGGTCGAGAGCATGGCCAACCAAATCGGCCCTCCGCAACCGGTTCGTGACAAGTGGTATCAAAGCAGCCCCGTAGAGACGACGGTTCGTGAGATCGCAGAGCGTCAACTTGGTCGAGAGCATGGCCAACCAAGAAGAAGTTCAAACAAACGTGGCGGAAGGAGAAAATCCCCACGACGAAGCCCCGCAAGAGATAGTGCCACGGGAAAGACGTGGAAGATCAAGACGACGTGAAGAGTTAGCGGAAGCCTTAGCCGCACTCAACGAAAAGTTTTCGAAGATGAGAGCCACGATGATGGAGCTGGTCGATGGTCTTGACGACGTCAAGGATCGGATCGCCGAAGTTGATAGAACACTTCGCAACAACTTCTCCCTCGTGATGAACGGAGCGATCAGTCCGCTCCAAATGAAAGATGAAGCTCTGAGGCGTCCATCGAAGCGTTAAAGCTCGATTTACAGGAAAACGATATGTCCCATCAAGCGGAGATTGAATCGCTGAAGATGGAGATTCAAGGCTTAAGACTGAGCTGGTCTTGTACAAAACCAGTATCGCAAACGGTGCAACCACTACACAAAGCGCGCCGAGGATTGACGTGCCGAGGCCGAAGGACTTCAAAGGCGAGCGATCAGTAATAGAGGTGGACAACTTCGTCTGGAGCATGGAGCAATACTTCTTGGCTATGGGTATAAGCGACACTGCGGCTCAGGTACGAGTTGCTTCATTATATCTTGCTGATAAACGGCATGTTGTGGTGGCGATTCATGCTCGATAAAGCAAGGAAAGGCTCATCTAGCTACATTGAAATCGGACGAGTTTGTCCAAGAGCTTAGGAATTATTTCTATCATGAGCATGCTCCCCAAGAAGCTCGCAGCAAGCTGCATCGCCTGGAGAAAAAAGGAACAATCCAGGAGTACGTGAAGGCGTTTTCCAAGCTCAAACTCCAAATCCCCAATCTGGGTGAAGAGGAGGCACTCGGAGCGTTCATGGACGGACTCAAGCTGTGGGCGCAGCTCGAGCTAAGGCGACGGGATGTGAAAAGCATCACAAAAGCCATCTCCGTGGCCGAGTTGCTGGTCGATTTTCACAAGGCCGATCTATCCAAGCACAAGGGCAGCGGGTGGAAGTCTGATCGTGGCACGGAGCGCAGAGACAAAGAAGTCGATTCCTACCGTGGTAGAAAAGACCATGGTGAAAGAGAAAGAAACTGGGGTGAAGGTTCATCCAGGCCTTCCTACCAACATCGAGGTAGTTGACCCCAAAACTACATCAACGCATCCTCCTTCGCAGCCGTGCGGAATTTGCAAAGGCGGCCACTGGACACAGCTTTGTCCTAAAAAGAATCAAGATAAAACACTATACTCCGTCGTTACCAAGGAAGTAAAGAGGAGGAGCAGAAAAAAGAAGAACCGAGGGAAGTGCGGCTCGGTACGATCCAGAAGATCAACACCGTGCGATCTGGTTCACCTCCCAAACCATCCCCAAGCGCGCAAAAGTATAGATGTCAAGGTGTACGGGAAGACTCTCCAGGCCTTGGTGGACACAGGGGCGACTGATGTTTTTTTCTCAAGCGAGTCGGTGAAGTGGCTGAAACTTCGCATCGATTCATCCGATCGTTGGTACAAACCAGTCAACGCGGATGATATACCAGCTACCGGCCTTGCTCAAGGCGTCAAGATTGAAGTCAGCGACTGGTCAGACAGGCTCGATTTCGAGGTAATCTCGCTCGACGACTATGGCATGATTTTGGGGATGGACTTCTTTGACAGGGCAGAAGCTATAATCGATTTGAGAACCAAGTCAATCATCATAACTGACGGCAAATGCCCGACCGTGGTGAGCCTGCACACCGAGGTGAAGGAATCAAAATGCATCTCCACGATCCGACTCGTGATGCCAAGCGAATAAATTTGATGCCGACCAAGCCGAGGCATGGATTCTGACCAGTGCAAAAGCCAGAGAAAAAGTGGGAGCTGCCCACAAAATCCCAAAACAAGATGCCAAGCGAAGAAATTTGATGCCGACCAAGCCGAGGCATGGATTCCGACCAGTGCAAAAGCCAGAGAAAGAGTGGGAGCTGCCTACAAAATCCCAAAACAAGATGCCAACTCGGGTGCTGTTTCCGGAGATGGAAGACCTTGGAGCAGCTAAAACAAAGAAGGAGTCGCTGAAGACTCATACAACGATCGAGACATCGACCAAAACTCAGGTCCTGAAGGATGAAAGAATAGAAACCAAAAAAAGCCGACGACTCGAGGAAAGGAGGCGGCCAGCCAAAACAAAGCTGTTGCTGCAAAGTTCGACCTCAAGCGAGGAGCACCGAGGGCAGCGTTCGACCTCAAGCGAGGAGCACCGAGGGCAGCGCTCGAATGGGTTAGGGAGAATGACACAGGCCGAGGTCTTCGTGCCTTAGTCGGTTGATCATCAGGCCGAGAGATACCCAAGACTTGTTATGTTTGGGTCCCCAAGGGTTTTTCTAGAGTTTTTTCTATAAATTTCTAGAATACTCCGGAGAGGGGTAATCTTGTAAATATCCCTAGTTTCCAGAATGTTCCGTAATTATGGCGGTAGTTAGGGAGTCGGTAGATGGATTTTGAGCCATCAGATCTAAAAGAGATCGAACGATTGTAATCTGAGACCCTCTACTATATAAAGAGGCATCCTCCTTCTCATTTCAATCAACCGACAGAAAACCGACATAAAATACAAAGATATCCCAGAATCTCTCTCTAAAATCCTCTCTCTACGCGATTCGATTCAAATCAGGCTTAGCTTGGGCGCTCCATCGATCAAAGGACACCTAAGTCGCCGCACGAGTCGGCCCTCCGCAACCGGCCCGTGACATTTACATCTAAGCTTTCAACTGTTACATAAAACCCTCTTGACCGACCTTTTAATTGTAATAAAATTTGCAAAGCAAGTGACTTTACACAAGCAAAACTCAAACGTCAAAACTCTATTAGAGGTAGGATATTGAGTCATCGAAAATGCCTCCTCGAATACCTTACAAGTTCCTTACAAAGAAGGAAAGAATTTGTGGAGGTCGCAGCGTACATGGAGATGATCCTTGTGAATCAAATTGTGATCATTTCTAAAATGTCCGACGCTGCATACATCACAATTGTCCCCATAGATCACCCTACAGAGTTTCCTTCCAGAATCGGACCGATCTGTCAGTTCCACAGGATACAAAAGCTGCTTCTATGGGTGAGTGCTCAATCCAACGAGGAGGGCCATTATGGTTGGATGGCCATCTTGCCACTTTTTCTGCTGCCATGGCATCCCAGACCACTATCTGCAAATACAGGAAATTCTTGGCTCACACCTAAGAGGAGAAACCACCATGACAAGCTATACAAAACAAGTAGACTTCACAAACCTCATTGCTCGGTTCATCGGTGGACAGAACAAATTCTTCTGTATTGTTGAAGACAGCCTGCAGAAGGACAGCTGATAATTTCTTCGATGTTCATTGGGTTAAAGCAAAAAGAAATTTAATGACTTCCTTAGTTCAACTTATAGGAGCGATGTGCATTAGCTATTGAAAACCATGTCTTAAGACTTGCTGCAAAAAATGACTTGGATTCACTCCTACTGCAAACCTACATAAGCTTGCAGACGTATAAGCTTACAGGAAAAAATAGCATGAGGACAAATTTTGAATCATGTTTTATTGATATTTAGGTATGTCAGCTAAGACCAACTGTGACAATGTGTAACCGAGAACATAATTTTAAGCCAGCATATGAAATACCTGGCATCGCAACTGCGTGTGAGTGGCTCCGATATACTGTTTGACCAATCTTCCAGTGCCAACTTCCCAGAGTTTCACAGTAGAGTCCTTCCCACAAGAGAGTACATATCTGGAACACGATAATCACTATAATGGTTGATAATTGAAATGCATGCAGTTGATAATTGAAATGCATGCAGTTTAACAGCACTGTACAGTCTCCTTCAAAAGCTGTGGTGCTTCTAAACGCCACTGAAATTAGACTAACTATGGTAGTGGTGAATATCTCCCACTGCGATATGCACTCTTTCAAAGTTCACCTAAGCTGAGAGACGCGTGTCTATCCATGCATACATTAGAACCATTGCATTACTTTTAGAAGGAATCGGCACATAAGCACAATTTCAGAACCCTTTTTTCCAGACCATGGTAGTTGTGAACTGTAATATCAGAAGCCATTAAAATAGTTTTACAAAACACAAGTTATCGGAAGATCATTTAAACAATTCTCTAGTCTGTACCTCTGATCCTTCGTGAAGTTGGCACTAGTTACTTCAGCTGCCCCATGTGCACCCGCGATGGAGCGAATACAGTTGGCCGATACCCCATCCCAAAATCGTATAGCACCATCTTTAGATGCTGTGACATACATGCCACCACTAGATGAATATCTTACCTACATGGACATAACCTTGATATTGTTAAGGGTCTGCCATCCAGCACACAGTACAATAAGAAACTATAAGAAAACATAAAACAAAGCAGGGGATCTACCTGGTTTATAGCTGCATTAACCGCTAATTCTGGGACACTTGCAGAAAGATAGCATTGGAATGTATTGACATCATACAAGTGTGGAATTGGATGATCAGTCCCTGCAATATTACACAACCAAACTTTTCAGATCACATTTATTGCAAAAAGGTACTCGTTAACTTGTTATTGGAGAGATGCCAGGATCATGCATAAAACAATAAGCAAGGGACTTATTAATGAAGAAAAGAATATGTTTCTTCTTCTTACTTTGCATTGAGAGATTACAAGGTCTATATATACAAGAACAAAAGACTTAGGTTAGGTAAGAAACCTAATTTAGGTAGGAAACCTAATTTGACTTAATTTAGGTAAGAGCTTAACTTTCAACATTAGGTTGCCTAACTTTCAACATTAGGTAGGCAACCTAATTCCAACTAACTCTAGCCTAACTTTCAACATTATTCAACACATATTTCAATACTTTACATATTCCAACACTCCCCCTCAAGCTGGTGAATAGATATCTTCCATTCCCAGCTTGGTAACTAGCTCGTGAAAACTTCCACCATTAAGTCCTTTGGTTAAGACATCTGCCACTTGCTGTCCTGACGGGACATAAGATAAGCAAATCAGTCCATCTTCAAGTTTCTCCTTGATGAAGTGCCTATCAATCTCAATATGCTTCGTCCTATCATGCTGCACAGGATTATGAGCAATATTAATTGCAGATTTATTGTCGCAATACAGCTTCATAGGACTCTGCCACTCAACCTTCAAGTCATCGAGAATGATCTTGAGCCACAATAGCTCACATATTCCTTGAGCTGCTGCTCTAAACTCAGATTCTGCACTGGATCTTGCCACCACATTCTGTTTTTTACTTCTCCAAGTTACCAAGTTACCTCCAAGGAAAATACAATAACCAGTTGTAGACCTCCTGTCAACCACTGATCCAGCATAATCCGCATCTGTATAAGCCTCTAGCTTGAGATCGGGACTCTTCTTGAATAGTACTCCCTTTCCTGGACTCCCTTTTAGGTAATGTAGGACTCGATGAGCAGCTTGTAGATGTGACTCCTTTGGATTATGCATGAATTGACTAATTAAGCTTACTGCATAAGAAATATCTGGTCGAGTATGAGCAAGGTAAATCAGCTTTCCTACCAATCGCTGATACATTTCTCGATCCACTGTTGTCTCCTCTTTTGCTTCTGCGAGTCTCTGGTTCGGCTCAATCGGAGTAGTTACTGGTTTGCAACCAAGCTTTCCAGTTTCTTCCAAGAGATCCGTCACATACTTTCGCTGTGAAATAAAGATCCCTTGCTTTGAGTATGAAACCTCAATTCCCAGAAAATACCGTAGCTTTCCTAAGTCCTTTATTTCAAACTCCTTAATCAAGTTCTGTTTCAGCCGCTGTTTCTCCCTTTCATCATTGCCCGTGACTATTATGTCATCAACATACACCAACAATGCTGTAACTCCCCCTGCATCCGAGTGTTTTATGAATAGTGTATGATCTCCCTGGCTTTGTTTATATCCAGATGCCTTCATGACTTTAGTAAATCGTCCAAACCAGGCTCTAGGTGACTGCTTGAGTCCATATAATGCCTTCTTTAGTCTACAAGCCTTTTGAACTGTTTCCTTTCCTTCAAAACCAGGTGGCATGTTCATGTAGATTTCCTCTTCCAAATCTCCATGCAAAAAGGCATTCTTCACATCATACTGTTGAAGTTCCCAGTTAAAATGAGCAGCTAAAGATAGCAAGATTCTTACACTATTCATTTTAGCCACCGGTGCAAATGTCTCTTGGTAATCCACTCCATACGTTTGAGTGTAACCCTTCGCAACTAATCTTGCTTTGTACCTCTCCAGAGAACCATCTGCCTTGTACTTCACAGTGAATACCCACTTGCAGCCAACCAGTTTTTTCTCTTTTGGTCTGTCAACAACTTCCCACGTTTTATTCTTTTCTAGTGCCTTCATCTCTTCTTTCATGGCATTCCTCCATTCCTCTCTTGATAGTGCTTCAGATAAAGTGTTAGGGACGGCAATAGTGTTTAAGCTCACAATAAAGTTTCGGTATGGTGATGATAACCTATCAAGGGACACATAATTTGATAGTGGATAAACTGATTTTTTGGTACATTCTCTTGTCCCTTTTCTAACAGCAATAGGTAAATCAAGATCAGTCTCAGGTGTATCACTAAGCTGTTCATTCACAGGAGGTTCAGAACTTACCGTGCTCTCATTGGCAGGACTCGAAGTGGCATTTTGGACCTGCTCTTGTGTTGGAACGGCTGTCCTCCTTGAGTACACCTGAGAAAATCTCATAGAATCATGAAAACGAGTTGAACTAATAGGAATAGGAACAGAAACTGGTTGGTTTGTGTGAGAATGTGATGGAGGAGAGATAGGATTCAAGGTAGATTCATGAGCTACGGTGGAGGAATTTGGATTGACAGGGACATTGGATGATAAGTCCAGGTTATCAATAACCCCAAGGTCCTTATCTTCCTCATCTTCCATGAGTGAAATCTCCCCCTGAAGATAAGGTTTTGAAAAATAGGGTTTATTTTCAACAAAAGTGACGTCTGCGGAGAGATAAAATTTTTTGGAAGGGGGATGATAACATTTATAGCCCTTTTGTGTTTGTGAGTAACCAAGAAACACACATTTGACCGCACGAGGATCTAGCTTTCCTCGTTGATGTTGATGAATGTGGACAAAAGAAATACAACCAAAGACTCGAGGTGCAAGGCTATTAGATGTACGGAAATGGGGATAGAACTGAGAAAGAACTTCCATAGGGGTCTTGTGATCTAATGTACGTGATGGTAGTCTATTGATCATGTATGTAGCCGTAAGGACAGCTTCCCCCCAATAGGTTTTAGGAGCCTGCCCGTGAAACAACAAGGCACGAGTTGTGTTAAGGAGATGACCATTTTTCCTTTCAGCAATCCCATTTTGTTGTGGTGTATTCACACAAGATGACTCATGGATAATGCCTTCCTTTTGAAAATAAGAGGACAATACTTGATTGAAGTAATCTTTCGCATTATCTGATCGAAAGACCTTAATCTTGACCCCAAACTGAGTTTGAATCATGGAGTGAAAGGAAGGAATAATGTTACTCACATCAGATTTTTGTTTGAGCAAGAAAGTCCAAGTAGCTCTAGAGCAATCGTCAATTAGAGTGACAAACCAACGGGCTCCAGAAATGTTTGGAACCGTGGAAGGTCCCCAAATGTCACTGTGTATCAAGTCGAAAGGGTTAGAGCTACGATGATTGCTAATAGGAAATGATACCCGGCTATGCTTGGCTAACTCGCAAACATCACAATGGAAATCTTTAATATTCAGACCCTTAAACAAGGCTGGAAACATGACACTCAAGACTTGAAAGGACGGATGACCAAAACGAAAATGATGAAGCCAAATAGCTTCCTTGTTTGAAGTACTAAGAAACGATGAAGATAGATTAATCATGATTCTTCTTATAGTGAGAGGTGTCTCAAGGTAGTACAGTCCACTTTGTTCCTTAGCAAGTCCAATCCTCCTCTTCGAGTCCCGATCCTGAAAAACACAGTAAGATGGGTAAAAAACAGCTTGACAATGAAGATCTTTTGTGAGTTTGTGTATGGAGATAAGATTGGAAGACAGTTTAGGGACATGAAGGACATCTTTAAGGACAAGATTTGGTGTGACAGGGACATCTCCAACACCTGCAACAGTAGCAAGTGATCCATTTGCCACAATAATCTTTCTATTGCTAGGACAAGGTGTATAGGTCCTGAAATGTGATGAGGTGTAACTCATATGATCAGTAGCGCCGGAATCAATAACCCAAGAATTACCTGAGAGTGCTAGTGAGCATGCACCAGAGGGTTTATTAAGAGACCCTAACAAACCTCTTATTTTCTCAATTTCTTCACTGTTGAAGGTTGTTTTCTCCTTAACTTCGTCATAACCAGCTTGCTCGGTTAGGTGGACACGAGGCCTTGACTGTGTTGCCCGGTTCACCCATTCTCGGCCCGAAGAAGTGGGTTTGTCATACAATTTCCAGCATTGCTCCTTTGTATGTCTTGGTTTCTTGCAATAGGCACACCACAAGTTGTCCCGGTTATCTTTCCTTGGCAGGCCACCCTTCTCATCAACCTTTTTGATTGTCAAGGCTGACCCTTCTACTGCTTGTGGTTTGAGCATGACAGATCGACGGCTTTCTTCTGCCCGGATCAAGGAAATTGTTTCCTCCAATGATGGTACTTCCTCCTTGCCAAGTATTTGAACTCTGACTTGATCAAATTCAGAATCAAGCCCTGCTAAGAAATCGTAGACTCGATCCTTTTCAATAAAATTCTTCAGAATGGCTGCATCTTCTGGACACCGCATGTGGAATACTCGATAATGATCGAGTTCTTGCCATAAGTTCTGCAGAGAATTAGCATATTCAGTGATAGTTTTACCTCTTTGCTTTGTCCCACTGGTTTTCACCTTAATTTCATACACCTGGGCTGCATCACGGGCCTTTGAGTACGTCCGTTGGATAGAATCCCAGATCCCCTTTGCTGTTGGTAGAAACATACAAGTATCGCTTATGGCTGGTTCCATTGAATTCCATAACCATGACATGATCATGGAATCAGCCTCATCCCATGCATCGAAACCAGGATCTCCTTGCTTGGGTCCCGTCCCCAGCAGATGGCTGAGTTTTCCTTTGCCCTTTAGGTACGTCTTGACGAATTGTGACCACTTGAGATAGTTTTTCTCATTCAGTCTATAGGTTGGCCTCATATTCTGAAGATCACCTGTCATGTGTGACGAGGCGTCCCCCTCTGATTGGGTTGTAGGAGAGGGAGAATCTATGGCTTTGGGTGTGGTTTCGGATGTGGTCATTTTGGAAAGAGAAGATTAGCAAGGATACAAGAGCAGTAATGTGGCTGCGTACAAAGGAAGAATTTTCTGGAGAATAGACAGCAATGAAGGCTGTAATTTGAAATCCAGAAATCTAACCTAGGGCTCTGATACCATGAAGAAAAGAATATGTTTCTTCTTCTTACTTTGCATTGAGAGATTACAAGGTCTATATATACAAGAACAAAAGACTTAGGTTAGGTAAGAAACCTAATTTAGGTAGGAAACCTAATTTGACTTAATTTAGGTAAGAGCTTAACTTTCAACATTAGGTTGCCTAACTTTCAACATTAGGTAGGCAACCTAATTCCAACTAACTCTAGCCTAACTTTCAACATTATTCAACACATATTTCAATACTTTACATATTCCAACAATTAAAAGAAAAAAAAAAGAATGGGTGATTTCACAGAAAAAGAACTTATTGCCCTATGGTATCTAGTAAAACTTCTACAGCTATACTAGTACAGAATCAGGTGTCAATGTAACCATTTCCAACTGACCCATTTATACAATAAACACAAAAGCAAGAAGATAATCACCAGCTAAAAGAAAATCTCCAGAAGGATGGAAAGCTACTGAACGTACATTGTGAGTATCCTGAATAATTAAGATCAAAGATAAGATGACCACTTAACGAATAATGTCATATTCATACTACCAAATTTAACAACTGCTCCACAACCAATGGTAAAGCAATAAAATAAACCTGAATAACTCTGAATGCTCTCTTTGCTGTAGATTTTGAATAATCAAAGAACCTGAGAGTGACACAAGTATTACTAAAAAACCACAATTTCTGCACGCTATCTAATGGTTCTTTGCACCATACACATGAAATCAGCAAATAACACTACAGGATCAGACATATTTGTTGAAGTCAAGTTACAGAAAGATGGACGGACGTACTTTACTGTATGGTCTTTGGCTGCAGATATCAGAACAGTATTTTGAGGATGAAAGTCCAAGTCATTTACAGGCTGCAATCATGTTGATGAAATTAACATGGAGAAAAATCCTCAAAATAACAAAAAAGAGAGAAACAATGACACATGGATATCGTAGGAAATAGAATTCCTATAAATAGCTAGGGGAAAACATAAGTTCCTTAGCAAATTGATACAATTCATACGGTAGCAGAGATCTGCATACCAGAGTCAAACTTTGATGTTAGATCAAGTATCTAATAGTGCACAAATAGTGAGCAGCTCTTCTTGCAAAGTCCAGAAAGAAAAACTGTATACAATTTCTTTCACAATGCCCTTCACACTCACCCCCCCCCCCCCCAAAAAAAAAAGGAGGCAAAGAAAAAAGAGATTGCACAGAGCATCAGGATTTTATTAGCGTCTGCAGTGAAGGTTGCATGTTCCAAGGATATAGTCACGGTTATTGAACATGGCATGTAGGTCATTACAAAAGGAAGGGGGGGGGGGGTAGACAGGGAGATTGTTCAGCAAAGAAGTTAACTGTAGATATATCAAAACTCAACAATTCACTTCCAGCATAAATTCGGTGTCTAGGCAAAAACTCAAACGGTGATTGCCATCAGTAATATCACAGCCATGCAGGAGAGGTGGATTTACATGTGTATGGTCATAAAATGTCCGTATAACAGCTCGTATAGCGCCATCCGTAGAATCTGGTAGCATCATTTGCTTTATTTTCGAGACCTACAAGATACAGTACCTTTAGAATGTGGAGGCCAAAACTAAAGGTTAAAACAGTGTAAGTCTGACCTCAAAGAGCTTAATTGAAGTGTCTGCACTTCCTGTTGCAAAAAACCTTCCATCAGCGCTAAACCTTGCACATCTGGCAACATTCTACAAAATATTTACCTATTAATTCCAAAGATAGAGCTCAATAACAAGGTGAAACACGAAAGGAATTGTCATCACAAATTAACTATCTCCTTTTGTCATGTTGCTCGGTACCTTGTGGTCTGAAAGATGCCTGGTCTCATGTTTGGTGAAACTCTTTGACATGCCCTTTGTGTCTCGCAGAGAACTGGTTTGATAAAGAAAAATTAGTTCTCACAAAGAAAGAGTCTACAAAATGCCTTAAGAATGGAGATAATAATTTCTGTGCATCCTGCCAGCTAATGATTTAACTGCATTTACAACAAATAACTCTTAGTCTACAGAGCAAAAGCAAAGTGGAATGAGCTAGTCCCGCATAGAAGTCAACTCCCAAAGGGCCTTTATTGTGTGGTTCTTGGATAGGACTGGGCTAACAAAAAGGACAGCGAGAAGAAAGAAGATTCTGTCCATAAAATGTGTCCTCCCAAAGACGATGTAGATCAAGGACTATCTATCTCAGCTGTATCTCAGCAAAAGTTGGAGGAAAAAGTATAGATTGGCAACTTAAGTTTAAAATTCAGACTGTAAGAGGTTGGAAGAAGATGTAATTGTCCAAGACAAAATTTGAAAGGCAAATACTGCCTTGTACAGCTCTAAACGTAGCATAAATGCAGAGAATTCCGATGGATCTTACTTCCTCTAGAAAATTTTTATATACTAGCAGGCCGATCACTCTTAGTAGTTCAAAATAAGGACATAGTCACTAATATCTCAAAGAAATAACTGTATAGAAGTCCAAGTACACATCCGACCATATTACATAGAACAAAAACTCAATAACATTGCCTGACCATCATCATATATACTTTCTCCTCTCTACACCATGAGTCCCCCTCTCCCAAGACTCTCTCCCTCTCTCTCATCAAATCTCTTACTGACTCACATTGCAAATCACAGAAGTATCATGAATTGGTCATACATGGGCAGTAGCCAACAACATCAACACACTGACATTCTCTTTAGCCACCCTTGCAGTGACACAAACAGAAGCTGCATTTACCTGAAATCAACAGCGGTCCAAGGAGCCGGAACCAAGCCATGTGAAGCAGGTATTGATCCACCCAGATCATTTGTCCCAGCATGAGAAACACCTCTCAATAGTTCGCCCTTTTCCACTGCGAGACCCTGTTAGTACCTTAGCATTCCTTTCATTTACATGACTACTGATAAGAATGACCTATGAAGGGCAAAGTAAGGGCATAATAAATCGAGCAGAAACCTTGGCAACCAGCTCAAGAAGCCTATTTCTTGGGGCTTCAACATTCAAGGGCATCATCGTTGCTGAAGCAACCGCACTTGCTGCCTGAAAAGAAAAGATTGTGAGTTCCAAGGCTCATCATTTCTCAATAAAAGACAAGGAAGGCAAGCATTCGAAAGAGATCTAAGTTCTGTTACAAATACAGTGAATTTACTCAATAAGGATATCAGCTTCCACTCAATTCTGGGGGCCCATGACTACGGGCAAATTTGAAGTTACAATGCAATGAGGAAAACATTTTAAGCTTTAAGCTTTCTATTCTACAGAACACTTTAGTAACCAACCCGGAATCCCCATGGATTAGTGAGCCCCCTTTAAGACTCTAAAAGTAAGTACATCAGTATAGAACCCTGGAACCTCTGAGATTCTAACCAGAGGAAGCCATGGAACTAATGATCATTTCAAGTTTTCTTCGGCAATTTGTCGCAAATCAAAGAACAGTTTACAGGCAGTCTTGGTTATTAACTAACACCATTTTCTCAATTCCAGAAAGTGCTGAACTTCACACGGATCCACGAAGACGGAACACATCACTCCCCATCATTTCCCATTTTCTCTCAACATTTCTTCTCCGGAGAACAGGCAAATTCACGGAAAACGATCGTCTTAAGATACACAGGAGCGCGCACAATAAAATAAGCGAATTTGTCCTTAAAGATCGTCGCTTGCCTGATTGAAATTGTTGTCACGAAGATGAGCGACAATAAGGGAATTAAGCTGCCTGTACACTCTCCCATCTTGCAGTGTCTGCTCCAAATTGCTGTTGCTTTCCATCTTCTACACCAAATCAAAACCCTAACTTCCAACCGCCAGCTAATGGGGGAAGGAAGAAAGGCCCAATTCCTCAACGAAAGACAAGTTTTTTCCTTTTAAATCGGGACGATCAAGCCCTAAAATCTAGCTCGGTGTTCATCAGGAGCCGAGAGATGATTGATTCTCGAGGACTCTACTCGGCGTTTCCAGAGGTCCAATCTAAAACCCTAATTACCTTCGAAATGGCTACCGCCATTTTTCGCAGGTTTAAAATCTTTTCTCGGCGTTTTGCCCCAAAAAAAAAATAATTCCGACCAAAAGTTCTTTTAAAAATTTCGACCAAAAAAATAACATTAACCTCAAAATCACCGCTAATCTATTTCTAACCTCATTAAATCTTATTTCATAACTTTTTTCTAAATAAATTTTAGTTGTCGTCGTCTTTTCTTCGTGTTATGCACTCAATCAAAAAAGAAATTTGTTTTAAAAAAAATGCAAAGATGTTCATCCAAGAAAATTACCCACTTCCAATAGAAAGATTAAGCAGGCGGTCTACATTCTTTAACGAGCGTGTCATGAATTTTAAAAATCTACCCAAAAAATCTTGCCTAAATTCGGGGAAAACCACCAACTTCGAATACAAAAATTAAGCACAACTAATATTCTCGGACAAGGGTCTTAAGGATTTTTGAAATTTTTTTGAGAACATCTCAATGGGAACCAATACTTCGATCAATTTGCATTTGAGAAAGGAAGATTCCGACGTGTTTGTTTACGTGTGCGTGATAGAGAGAGAGGGGGGGGGGGAATAATTGATAGAAGCAAATAATAAATTAAGAAATTGTTTGGGGATTAAAAGTTAATAAGGGTGGTTGGATAGCAAAGACAATTAGGAAAAAGAACAATACGTCCCTCTCCTTGCCAGGACACTCTCTACTGTACAAGTCATTCTAGAGAGAGAGATATATATATATATTTGATTATTAATTATTATTATTATTATTAATTAAAAAGGACATTTATTATATTCGTAATGTATTGCCACCGACAGTGTCGGAATTGCCCACGCTGCCCCCCCCTCTCGTCCCCTCAATTTCCACGTCGGCATGGTTTTGCTCGAGTCCTTTTTTTTTGTTTTAACTAATTCTATGGTTGAATTCCCATAATTACCCCTGTCCTTCTTTGGCCAGAACCCTAAAATATTATGCCTGGGAGTTGTATAATCCACCCAAAATGGGAAAAATCACAAAAAAAAAAAATCAGCTTGGGTTGATAAGAAATCCCGAAAGAAAAAAAAAATAAGATTTTTCATTCCAAACCCACTTCGAACATTGTTACAAAAGTAAAACCCTCAGATAAAATTCCCATAAGCAATCAGGAGGTCAGTTTAGTGTAAATCAGAATTTGCTAGATTTAAATAAGTACCATGAATAGACTGAGACATCATGTGAGGTACCTTTTAAACTTTTTTATTTTTTCAAAATTAAATGAAATCCATTATTTATATAAAATAAAATTTGGTCATAAGAGCAAGGATGCATGGGTCGTTTGGCAGAGATTATGAGGCCAATAATCATATCACCATTTAAGGAATCTCTGTCTTTTGCTGGGATTCCGCAAATTGAATGATAAAAAGGGAGAATGTTGAAGGGCATAATTGGAAATTCGCACACGAAGACTACGTGTGGCGTTAAGTCACAGCGGTAATAGAGTAAGTAACTGTCACACCCTCCGTCTCTGTCTCTGTCTCTGTCTCTGTCTCTCTCTCTCTATCCGAGACTTTTACAAGTCCACTCGTACTCAACAAAAGCTTCTACTTGCCATGTGAAACGAAAAGCCAACACCCATCTCTCTCTCTCTCTCTCTCTCTTCGCCATTCTTGCCGTGTGCAGCAGATCTTGAATCGGAGGCAAAACTCTGTATCAGCAATGGAGTCTTCCTTGCGCCCGACCGAAGGCTTCATGTCCAAGCTCAGTGGAATCACCTTCTCGCTTCTCTTTCTGCTCTCTTGCTCCTCTTTCCCATCCACTGGTAAGCTCCACCCATTACGCTGCTTTCGTTTCTCACTTGGAAATTTTGTTCCTTTAGCGGGGACCCTTCTCTTTCTTGTTTCCTTGTTCCCTTTTTGGCTGTTGCTGTCCCTTGATTGTGTCTCGAACTCCGAGAGAGTTGCGAAAATCAGGGTAGCACTGCATCTGGTTTTTGTTTCGTTTGAGTCTCCATTCTCTCGATGTTCTTGACCGGCTTATTATGGAGCTAGTTGAAATCGAGTTGCCCCCTGTGATCTGAAGAGCCGGGTAGTTTCGTAATCTGTTTCCTTGCTTCGTTCTGAAAGTGGCATGCTGGGCAGTTTTTGGTGGTTAGATGGTCGCGTTCGTTAGAAATTAGAATGTGTTTTGTCTTGGATTCTATCTTCAATAACTTGTCAGGGGAAGTAGTTAAGGGATTGCTTAAGAGTTCTCTGTGTTCTCTCTTTTACGAATTCCGTAAATGTCTCTTGATGTTCACTAAAATCGCAGTTTACACCCCGAATTTTGTGAAATCTTGTGATTTCTTTTTCATGCCTTCCTCATGTGTCGTGTCATACTTTCTAAAGTGACTTGAGTACATGCTCTGGACTTATACTTTCGGATTGATGTCTGCCGTTTTCTTCTGATGCCTGATTTTGCAGGAGCCTACGACGCGCTTGATCCCAATGGGAACATCACGATCAAGTGGGACGTAATAAGCTGGACTCCCGATGGCTACGTGGTATGCGTTAGTTGTTAATGCGATCTTCTTTACCTTATTTGCCTTTTTGTGAAAAAAAGAAAAAGAAAAAGAAAAAAAAAAGTAGCTTGCTGTCGTTGTTGATCCAAGTCCCTGAAAATGGCAATTTTCGAGGGGGCATGAATTTTGAAGAACTAGAGGCCTAGTCATGAAGTATTTTGCTAATATGGAGAGTTAAATTTCTTTTCGCCAGCTCAAGTCTGGCTACAATCCCACTTGCCTCATGACGTTTTCTGGTTGAGTTGGACAGGCTGTTGTCACAATGTTCAACTTCCAACAGTATCGCCATATACAAGCTCCGGGATGGACACTGGGATGGACGTGGGCAAAGAAGGAAGTTATATGGAGCATGATGGGTGCTCAGACCACAGAGCAAGGCGATTGCTCGAGATACAAGGGTAACACCCCTCATTGCTGTAAGAAGGACCCTTCGGTCGTCGACCTGTTGCCAGGAACTCCTTATAATCAGCAGATAGCGAATTGTTGCAAAGGTGGAGTTATAAATTCGTGGGTCCAGGACCCAGCAAGTGCGGCAAGTTCATTTCAGGTCAGTGTTGGAGCTGCTGGAACGACTAACAGGACCGTGAAGCTTCCCAAAAACTTCACACTGAAAGCACCGGGACCAGGATATACTTGTGGGCCCGCTAAGATTGTCAGACCGACCAAATTTGTCGCTGCTGACAAAAGGAGAACAACCCAAGCTTTAAGTAAGTTACTCGCAGGTTTCTTCGAAGCAATTACATATGCTTGATAGTCTTATTAGACAAGAATTTAAAATTCTTCAGCACTACACAGTGGTTGCACATGAGATGCATTTTATACATGCAAGCAATTCCCCAAGATAGTATCATGTATTTGCATGTTTATAAGGTATCAAGCATGTAAATGATTTTTACTTCTTCTGGCCCTGAGAAATGCGCACATCGCATCTTTCTGAAGTGGGAATAATATCTAGCTGCTGTACCTAGGGGAACTTATTAAATATACATGCGGGTTATGAAATAATGACAAGTTTTGATATCTTGCTCTGAGTTGATTAAATTTCATTCTAGCAGGCAGTTATCTGACTTTCCCTGACCTTAATGCTCGAACTTTTGCAGTGACCTGGAACGTTACTTGTACATATTCGCAATTCTTAGCTCAAAAGACTCCAACCTGCTGTGTGTCTCTCTCCTCGTTCTACAACGACACAATAGTAAATTGCCCTACATGCACTTGCGGCTGTCAAAACAATGCAACGGATACCGGGGGCTGCATAGAGTGAGTTCTATAACACTTACACGAAGATTTATTTATATCTGAACTTGTCTTGTAGAGTTCTCCTTCGGTGTTATGTGGAAACAATTGATTCATAACCATATGTTTGTCATCTGGTCTTTCAGGGCAGATTCTCCGCACTTGGCTCAAGTTGTTTCTGGCTTGGGAAAATCTGGCAGCAATGCACCACTAGTCCGGTGTACTAGCCATATGTGTCCAATTCGAATCCACTGGCATGTGAAGCTCAATTACAAGGAGTATTGGCGAGTGAAGATCACGATCACAAATTTCAACTACAGAATGAACTACACCCAGTGGAATCTCGTCGTTCAGCATCCCAACTTTGATAATCTCACCCAACTTTTCAGCTTCAACTACAAGTCACTGACTCCTTATGCAGGCTTAAGTATGCAATGTTTTACCTGATTTGCTCATAATGGTCTGTTGCATATGCTGCTTTGTTTGATCATGATGTTGCAATTCTTGTTATTTAATTGCAGATGATACTGCCATGTTATGGGGAGTCAAGTTCTACAATGATTTTCTCATGGAAGCTGGGCCATACGGGAATGTGCAGTCCGAGCTATTATTCCGAAAGGACCAATCCACCTTTACATTTGAAAAGGGATGGGCTTTTCCTCGGAGGATTTATTTCAATGGCGATAACTGTGTGATGCCACCTCCAGATGCCTACCCATGGTTGCCAAATGCTAGTCCTCGACCACTTTTGCCTGGACTTATTACGTTCATGCCAACTGTGGCATCTACTCTATTGTTTTTGGCTTTTGTGTGAGAACCTCGGGGACCAACTGCTAAAATGGCTGCGCAGCTATTCCTATCAAGTTTACATCACACCACACAAGGGTTATAGCATGATTTGTTGATGCAATCGTAAGACATTCTTGCCACAGTGGCAGGTGCGAGTAGAGACAGAAACAGGTGCTAAAAAAATCTACTACCACGAGGTCCCTGTCACTTAACTTATTTACACATCCAGTGATAGAATCATTTGTATTATCTTTCTGAATAATCTTTTGCTATGTTATGCCGTTATTTATGTGGATCAATTTGTGTTTAAAGTATCCATGACCAAAATGTTATAAGTTATTTGATTTTGAAGAAATGAAATACAAGTACCATGTTTGTCAACCATACAGAAGTAAGAAATGGATAGGTAAGATTACTTACACAGCTTGAGAGGCTTGTGAGGAACAAAAGCAGTGGTACTCAGTATTGCATGACACGGACAACCCAAACAGTTAGTACTTGAGAGCGAGCTTTTTGCATGATTATTATTACAATCTCATTCTTTCTTTCTTTTGTTGACATTACATGAAAGCTCTATATGAAAGCTCTATATGGAGGTCCAGAAAGTTGGTAAGACATTTACCTGATGAGGGTGCAGCTTACGACTCAAATCGCTTGCATGTGTCTTGCATTCAAAAATTTTGTGAAATGCGTCTGCTTTTAGGGAGATTTCTGAATGAGCAGTATGAACATAGCCATGGAGGTCATAAATGTCGACAAGGCTACTGGGTTCACTTGGGCAGAGTTGGGCAGAAATGGGTATTTATCAGGTGGGGGAAGCATACATTCATCTCCATTGAAGTATACTTTTCTTGGAAATGCCCATCCTTGTTTCAATGTAAATGTGTTCTTGTCTTTCTGAAGTAGCACTTCCGACTGTACATTTCCTTGTGGCCCTGCTTCCATCAGCAGGTCATTGTAAAACTTCATTCCGTAGAACATGCCCGTATCGTCTGTGCAATCAGAATCACAGATTGATTAGAAAGTTGAGGGTCAGAGAAAGTTCTATGAAGCATAGCTTTAGCCCTTACTTATCGATTGGTACGCGATGAGAGGCTTGTAGTCAAAGCTGAAGACTTGAGTGATGCTGTTGAGATTAGGGTGCTGTGCGACTAGCGTCCACTGGGTGTAGTTCAGTCTGTAGTTGAAGTTTGTGACGGCGATCTTTACGCGCCAGTAGTCCTTGTAGTTGAGCTTCACATGCCAGTGAACCCTTACAGGGCACATGTGATGTGTACACTGCAGAAGCGGCGCATTATCCTTCCTCGGTGTGTTTATTCCCGCTTTGTGGAGTAGTTTGGAGTCGCTCCTGGCCACGTCAGGTCATGAGCCTTTGTGTTTCATATGTTTTTGAGATATCTACAGGGAGATCTTGTACAGACCGCTCATACCAAGTTTGATAAAGCCGTCTCCAGGTATATGATAAAGTTTCAGTTAGATACCACAAGTGTATTACTCAGAGAAATCACGGGGGCTTACGCGACGCAATTTTTCTTGTTGTGGCAACCACAAGCACAGGACGGGCAAGGCGTGATCGAGTTGTTGTAGAAAGATGAGAACGAAACGCAGCAGCTTGGGTTCTTAGAAACCAAGAACTGTGAGTAAGTGCAGGTGACATTCCAAGTCACTGCATACAAAGTATGATCACGAGCAAATGGAAAAGATAAACACAGCATTGCCTATTTAATTAATCAAAAGCATAGTCCACTTGAAAAAGAAAACTTACTTAAAGCTTGAGTCTTCCTCCTCCGATCGGCTGTGAAGTACACCGTTGAGGGCACGACTTTCGCGGGCCCACAAGTGTATCCCGGTCCTGGGCCAAGCAGAGTGAAATTCTTGGGGAGTTTGACAGTCTTATTGGAGGTGCCGGCTAGCCCGACGCTGACCTGGAAGGCAGAGACCGAGGCGGTCGGGTCCTGGCCCCACGATGCGAGGATGCCACCTTTGCAGCAGTTGGTGAACTGCTGGTTGTAGGGGACTCCAGGGAGAAAGTCGACAACTATCGGGTCTTTCTTACAGCAATGTGGTACATTGCCCTTGAACTTGGAACAATCTCCTTGTTCTGTAGTTTGTGCTCCAACCATTGACCATATCACTTCCTTCTTTGCCCAGTTCCATCCCAGTGTCCAACCAGGAGTCGCGATTTGCCGGTACATTTGGAAGTTACTCATTGTGACAGCGGCCTGGTTTTAGTTTAATGAACCGTCAACGGATTATCTACAATGATATTCCTATGTAATCTTCAAAGTACGGCAATCACCTTCCAAAATGAGTGCACTCACCACATAGCCATCTGCAGTCCAGGATATTACGTCCCATTTGATCGTTATGTTACCGTTCGGATCTAGAGGATCATACGCAACTGCAATTATAAAGAGAAGGAGAAGAACAGTTAATTACAGCCAGAATTGTGAGGTGACAAAGTTTGAAGTTCATGTACTTCGACATGCTGGGCAGGGCCAACAACCTGTATGAGGAATCATTAGCATAAAAATGGCTGCCAAGAATACAAGCTCAAGTCTCGGGGACAATGAGTTTTTTCCATCTTCATAGACTTTCCCTGGACAAGTGAAGAGATCTTCAGATTCCATTTCTGGTGCGCCAGGTACACTCGGTCTTCAGCCAACTTACAGTTACAACAAGCGATGAACGGTTTGTGAGAGGAGTGTGTTAAATCTTATATGGAGGAAAGATGAGACTGTAAGTAATGTGTCACCTACTAGTTGGTAAGCTTTTCTTCTGATTTTTTTCAAAATTTCGCTCTCATGCACAGTGATTTTCCTCGTTCCTTCAATTCTGTTTCTGCATCTCGAAGCAACATGCAGGTGACAATGATGGCAGACGCTGGAGGCAGATTTTCCCGATTTGGATGAACATAACATGTGAACAGCCGGCTCCTTGTCTGTGATGGTAGCCAAAAGGTTCCCTTCTCTATAAGTTTAGGCGACTGCTCGAAAATTATCAGCAAAATGATCTTCGAGGAAATAAATTGTAGTGTTGGGAAATGGATCAGTAGCCGCAGCTACATAAGTCGAGTTCTGAGTTAGGAAATATGGGTACGGCTGACATGGAACGGACTCAGGCAACGCAGTTGGTAATCAAGATTTCCAAGCGTTTCAACTCGGAAACTTAGATCTGAAGCTTTTCTAATTCCATGTCATATGATTGTTTGCCTCAAAAGCCCCATGAAATACTAGATAATCAAACAGAGATGTATGTTTATTAAAATTCACATCTTTTTCCCAATCTATAGAAACCAATCAACTTGTCTTGAACCCATTAATTTGGTTGACTCTCATCTTCAAGTGCCACACCAAGTTGCTTTTTATACCTATGAATTGCTGCTCCACTTTGCTGGGTTGCTTAGAAAGGCAAAGCAGGGACAAGTGAGATCAGATCTCTCTGTCTGACAGATAATTCCCAGCTGCCAGAGCTAAATGAGGTGGCTAAAGATTAACTATCTTGGACCCAAGTGGTTGGAAGCCAAGAGTACAAATTGGAGAAAGCAAATTCCTATAGCTGACTAGAATCTCATGATATGACAGGACTAGAGCTTGAGTACTGACGGTAACATACCCTCCGCAAAGTAATAAATTTGAGAAGATGACGGTAATAGAATTTGACTGGCTGATGGTTCGCAGAAGATTTAGAAAGCTAATGGAAAGAATTGAACAAGTCGCTGTATCGACTTATTCATAACAAAAACCGGTTTATACAGACACTAGGACGTTGGCTCTGAAAGAAGACTTTCTCCTCATTACCCATCACTCGCATGTGACATTCCAACTTCTGATGAGCGTGGACCCAAAGGTGTTGAATCAGCTAGAACAACTTACCCACAGGTGTTGAATCAGCTAGAACAACTGCTGTAGGCTATGTAGGATGTTTTACTTAAGCAGGAATGTCTATCCTGAACCAACTGGTGAAGACCTTCAGAAGAAGTTATTTTGCTAACGTTCTAGATTGATTAGAAAAATTACAGTAAAATCCATTGGTTCACACAGATTAAGCAACCAAATCGAATGGACCTGCTGCCTTCAGGGATCATCCATGGACTGAATTTTGCATTTGGCCAGCATCTGCGACATGCTCATAAGGTAATAAACATTATACTTTGCCAAATGCTTCTATCATCTTGTATGTCACAAGATTTCATTGCATATTAGGCGCATTTTTCTGAGCCCTTTCCTATTATAATCAAGATAGTCCATATATTTCTCACGTTATTGTACTTCTGGACCTTTTTACAGATTTTACCAGCATGTACGCATTTCGACTGGAGACTCGATGTCATATGCACTGTACAGTTCCTGCATATATTTCTCACGTTATTGTACTTCTGGACCTTTTTACAGATTTTACCAGCATGTACGCATTTCGACTGGAGACTCGATGTCATATGCACTGTACAGTCCCTGCATATTTGCATTCCCATGGACAAACCCTTAGAGCAACAACACTTTTTCCTTTCGGAGCTGCAAACCTCTCTAAGACTATGATAGAGGCGACTGTCGCAATCATCTCAGGTGCGAGTAGACAGAGATAAGTATGTATGCTGCTGTTCACATCATAGTATCAGCGGCATCAGTACCAAGATGAAGAAGAAAGACAAGGCCGAAGCCGAAGAAGGATTCGAAGGAGCTGTGTTTGGTAGAGAAGGGTATTTATCAGGAGGCGGCATCATGCACTCGTCACCTTTAAAGTAGACTCTTCGAGGAAAAGCCCAAACGTGATCTCATGTAAAAGTACTCATGTCTTTCCGGAGAATCGTCTCCGATTGAACACTCCCTTCTGGCCCCACGTGCATTAGTCGGTCGTTGTAGTACTTCATGCCGTAAAACATCCCGGTGTCATCTGCATATGAGGCAATCATGAAAGATGAGATTAAGAGTTTATCAAGTCTATCGACTCATCAAATTACGACGACATAGATGTATTCTAATCTCTTTCAAAGTGTTAAGTAGCGAGAGCGGTACCATATCGTGGAACGTATGCTGTTCGACTGTGTTCACTTATCACGACAGTCAGACGAATTTGTTCAAGATCAACGTGCGGACAAAGCTACAATCAAATTACAGACGATGATCGCGTTCTTTTCTATAAAGGCCGCGTACTCACTGATGGAACCAAACGTGTCGAGTGGCTTATTGTCAAATCTATAGACTCGAGTGATGTTGTTGAAGTTCGGACGCTGCACAACGAGTGTCCACTGTGTATAATCCTTCTTGTAGTTGAAACTGGTGACTCTGATCTTCACTCTCCAGTATTCTCTATACTTGGCCTTGACGGGCCAATGTACCTGGATACGACACGTGATTCGTGGACTGCAGTGAAGGCGTCTCGCCTTCAATGGACGGTTGTGATCCCACCACACTTTGAATCTTGCTCCGGCTCCTGAATCACATTCCAGGATGAGATATCAATGTCCTAAATGCAATCACCCTGGCAAATTTTCATGTAGAAGTTGTTAAAACACTTACCTGATGCAGTTAGCTGTTCGGTTGCAGCCGCAAGCACAAGACGGACAAGGCGTGATCATAGGGTTGTAGAAAGAGGACAAGGAAACGCAGCAGGTCGTGCTTCTGGAAACAACCATTTGCGAGCAAGTACAAGTTACGGTCCATGACACTGCAACAACAATGCCAAGATAAGTCAGAAGATGAATATGACTTTCGATGTTATCGAATCGAAGTAAAAGAAGTTATTCAGCAGAAAGTTTCAGTGGTCGCAACTGTAATGCTTTCGGAATTGGGAGATGATTGGAGGATGTTCAGCTTCATTCAAGCAGATGACAACAGACACTAGGAGAAGTCTGTCAAAAACTAATAAAAGCCTCTAACTCGCTCATGGCTCGATTTGCTTCTCCGTCCGTCAGCCGAGAAGAACACCGAGGGCGGCATGATGGTTGCTGTGCTGCATGTATAGCCCGGTCCAGGCCCGAGCAGATAAAAATCCTGGGGAAGTTTCACCAGAGTGTCTGACGTGCCTGAGAGCCCGACACTGATCTAGGAGGCCAAAACCGCCACTGCGGGGTCTTGACCCCTCGACGCCACGACACCTCCCTTGAAGCAATCAGTGTACTTTTGATTGTTGGGCACCCCCGGAGGCAAGCCGATGATAGCGGGGCTTCTTCCCCAACAGTGCGGGACGTTTCCCTTGAATTTCGAGCAATCTCCTTGGTCGGTCGCCTGCGCTCCCACGACGGACCATATTATCTCTTTGCCTACCCATGTCCAGCCCAACGTCCACCCGGGGCTCATGATGTGCCTTAACATTTGAAAGTTGCTCAAAGTGATGGCTGCCTACAAGTGATCACTGCTTCATTTAGTCAGTGCCTTCCCCTACCACGTTCAGGATCGGTTCATCCCCAAACTTTCGGAACAAGAACTCAATGAAATCACCATTCATTCACAAGCTTTCGGAACATCGATTGTCACACACCACGCAACCGCCCGGCGCCCACGACATAATGTCCCATTTGATGTCAATGTTCCCATGCGGGTCGAGCACATCATATGCCGCTGAAAAACGAGACAAGAGGAGTCAGGAAAGGCGAGAGCATTGGTGTACACACACGACAGACTCACTGCTAGGAAAGAAAACTTTCGGCCTCTCCAGCTGAATTCTCTGAGGCTAGAAGCTCACCCGTTCGAGCCAACGCCGTCATAAAGAGAACGACCGCGACTCCGAGGTGATTGAGGTTACAAGGGGACATCCTTAAAGCTTGCTATTTATCAGACAGAGGATGCTGAAGATGCAAGGAACACTAGACCAGTGAGGCCCTTAGATAAGAAGAGAACTCAAGGTGGCATGAGAAGGCATTAAAATACAGCTCAAAAACTGAAAATTCTGTGATGGATGTATCAATTGAAGAGGAGATGACATTTGCAAAGTTCTTGCACAAGCCATGGAAAAATTTGAAAAATGCAAACTTGATGGTCCAATCATGCAATGTCCCCAAACTGCTAGAAGTTTAGTGCATATTAGTTCATCTAATTAATTTCCAAATGGCAAAGATTTCTGAACAAACTCGAGCCACGGATAGCGCGGCATTAAGGGAAAAAAGATGAATTGAATTTGGGTTCTTAAGCACGAGTCGCTTGAGAATTAAGCGTTTGTGATGGTATAATTAGAAGGAAAATTTCGGTAAGGTTGCTTTGCACAAATGGAATGAAGCTAGCCTAAATATGCCCTGATATGATTTGGTCAGCAGTCCATCGACAATGGACAAGGGAGTCGAGACATCATGATTTTGTACTAGAAATTGCTTTCCATGTCCAAATCGACGCTTGTCATTTTTTTTTTATATATTCACTAGAAGTCTTAAAGCTTATCACGAAAGTACAATTGAATCCTAAAACTTGTAAAAAGTGTAATGAAGTCACAAAACTTGTCAAATTGGTGCAATCAAGTCTTTCCGTTAATTCCATCCAATTCGACCAATGAAAAATGCTGACGTGACTTCTTTTTTTCGATGTTTTCTTTCTCCTACGTGGCTAAAACAATATCGTTTTGATCCAAATCTGATTTTTAATATATATTTCGTTTAAATTAATTCAAAAAATAAGGTTTAAAAAGAGAGAAGCAGAACCAGAAGTACAACCAGCAGGTAAGGGCTTTTCCTTTTAAAAAAATTTTGCCTTATTTTAAAATTAATCTAAATATCAGACCCCAAAAAAAAATAGTTTAAATGAAAATTATATTAAAAATCAGCTTTGGACTAAAACGACGTTGTTTTAGCTATGTCGCCACCATGTAAGATAGAGAAAATATTTAAAAAAAATTCACATCAACATTTTTTGTTAGCCAAATTGAATAAAGTTAACAGAATGACTTGATTACATCAATTTGACAAATTTTACGATCCGATTGTATTTTTTGCAAGTTTTAGGACTCAATTGCACTTTCGTGATAAATTTTAAAACTTTAGTGAACATATCTTTTTTTTTAACGAAAAATTGAAGTTTGTCTCACAGTTCGAATGGGCAAAAAAAAAAACACATCAGATTGGTTTTGGTGTGTTATATAGCTAGCACGAGCATCTTTTGACTTATTCTTCACTAAAGTAGGACAGACCCTGAAAATAAAATGTACATAACTTATATAAATTGACTTTGGTACCATACCATTATCATGCTCGTCTCGCTTACACAATATACTAATTTTAGAAGGCTAATCACATTTTAAAAACCCTTATTCACTACTAGGAGAATATTGTATACCGTTCCATTTCTGGAGTAAGCTACTGGAACATATAACCTCGAGTCGAAGCTCATGGAGCATGCTCCGACCGATTTAGGTTAGTCCTAATCGGACTTTATTAAATTATCCTTCGAGTGAATTAAACTATTCGCCGGCTAAATACAAATTCATTTAAGGGAGTTGACTTTATGATTAAGCTCAATTCTGTCGCACTCTCTTAGGTCAAGCTCAGCCACGTTTATATGATATGTTTTTCCCGACACATAACTCCACATTAGACGTAATTCGAGCTTCAATCATGGTTTTGCTCTTTCATAATCGAGTAGTAAATTTCGAGTGTATCAAGCGCTTCACCAAATGTAGCTCGAGCTACATTCGAGTTTGAGAATGGTATTGAGTCTTGAGTGTCCTAGCTTCCAACTGCCGAACGGTCTCGACTTGACTCGATTACAAACCCCCAACCATTTCCGAGCATCCGATGCATGGGCTCGAGATATACATTTAAGAGTACGCATTTGGGCCTAAGCAGAATGGGCCCAGTAAGCCCATGAAGTTTGTTGGCTGAATGGGCTGTTACGTTTTAAGCCGATGATTCCTGAATTATTTTCTTTTCGTGCCCTGCTCTTGAAATTGTTTTTGGTCCGTCTTATCTCTAACTCTTTTTGACTTTTGCTTTGCCACGTAAGAAAAAGAAAGTAATAAAAAAAAATGTCATACCAGCATTTTCAGTTCGCTGAATTAAACGGAGTTAATGAAAGGGTTCGATTGCACCAATTTGATAAGTTTTAGGACTTGATTACACTTTCTGAAGTTTTAGAATTTAATTACATTTTCATGATAATTTTTTAGGATTTCTAATATACGTATCCCTAAAAATTAACAAAATCTCCTCTTCTTAATTGTGAATCACAAAGTCCGACGTTCATGTCGGTGGGAGCCGTCCAGCCATAGCCAGTTGGGCTTTGTCGGTGAGTGAAGTAGTCGTCCCTGTTTGGACCTCTCACATGTCTTCTTCTTATTCTTGACTAGTTTTCTAATTATTGTCCTTTTCATTTTTATTTTTTCCCTTTTTTATTTTACTGTTATTTCCAAGATAAATAGGCTCTTCATGGCAAGCAAAGTAGTGAGCATCATTGAACCATCGGCGAATAATAATAATAATAGTAACAAAAGGTGGTTCAGATTGACCACGATGAGTGGCTTTGAATCACGAACATGTAACCCTTTTACCCTGTACATAATTTGATCTTCAATCATCATGAACTGCCCAACAGCTTTTTAGATACCTGTGATCATTTTTTTTTTAAATTTCAAATAAATACCCAAAATACTCTCGTTTTCATAAATAAAGGCTTAAAGTGGATCTTGTTTTAAATAAAGACCTAAAGTGCTCTTATTGTTTTTAAAAATGACCTAACCAAGGGCATTTTCGCCATTTGCTTTCTTTGATTTTTGTTCTTCCATCTTTCTTCTTTTCATTTTTTTCCCCTTTCTTTTGTCATTCCTTCTCACTGGTGGAGCTCTAGGCAAGGCCGGCAAGGCAACGGTTGGCCTTGCCTAGCCCTCTCTGATGGCCGGTGACCGGCGTGTAGGAAGGGCCAAAAAAAAAGAAGAAAGAAGAAAGAAGTAAAGGAAAAAAATCACAAAAAGCAAACGACGAAAATATCTTTAGTCAAGCCCTTCTTCAAAATAACGAAGGTATTTTAGGTTTTTATTTGAAATAATGCCCACTTCATACATTTATTTAAGAAAATGGTAGCACTTCGGTTCCTTATTTGGAATTTTTACTTTCTTTTTCAACCCAAAAATGTGAAATTCCTCAATCCCAATTTTTTTCCTGCTATCATTTTGCAGAATTTTACCACCAATTCAACGTGTTAGATCCCCTCCCGACCGACACAAAAAAAAAAAAAATTAATTTTCATCTACCATCCAAATTAGGAAGATGCCGGGGCCTAAATAGTGAACGAGGATTCGATCCGGGATTTTGCTGGGCTCGCGGTGCCAACTGTAATCTGACAACCTTGTGGACTCCATCATCGCCGAGCCAACTATGGCCCCCGACAATGTCCCCCCCCCCGACAGGTAAAGATCTCCTTTTAACGCTCTGCATGATTGCATCCCATTTTTCCTACGTAAGTTCTTTCAACTATGGAAAGTGTCGGTCCCTGGAATTTTCATCTTTCCCTTTTGCCAAGTTCTGAAAATGTAAGTTACAATGGTCGAGACCATTGCCCGCGGCGGCGAGAAGAAATATCTATAGATAGATCGGAGAGTGCACAACAGATTGAACATGTATACCAAAAAAATCTATAATCGTACCGACATGAAATTGCGCGCGCATAACATAGATATCATCCCAAAAGCCCGAAATATTAGAATGTGGAATGGAGCATGCCTTATAGTAAGGCCGATTAACGTCCATCAATCAAAAAAAAAAATCACGGCATTAGAGCCGAACAAACTTGTCCGAGACGAGGTTTTAGCTTTGTTCTCTTCCCTGTTCTTCTCTTTCCTTCCTTTTTGGCCGCCTTAGAGCCTGACATTGGAAGCTTGGTCTTATGTGCATCCTACGATTTTTCAATTGTATACTCGCCTTCCTTCCGGGCTCACTGTCTAGGGTTACAAGCAGACCTTCGGGCCTGGACATTTGACCTGGTTTTGGGAGCACCAACGAGCGATCCTAGGCACATACGACTCGACAGAAGACGAAACCAAAAACTCATTGTCGTTTCTCATGGTCATATCCTCAAGGGGGGGAGAGAGAGCGGGAGTTGCCACTAGCCCAAGTGTTATCCCAATTTTCTTATAGTATATGTAATTCGAATACAGAATATATAGATATTGGGTATATGTTTTCTTTCTTCTCTTTTCTTCGGATCCTCCTGTTCTGTTGAACTAAAGAGAAGGAGCGGAGTGTTTGGATCTTGTCGGCCTCGAGAAGAAACCTCTCGCATACATTGTTGACCAATTTTTGACAGATCGGAATTAACGCGGTGCGAGAACCCCACGGATAGTTCAAAAGTAACACCATTTAACTTCATATAGATGAATTAAGCGTTTGAATTGCGAGATCTCCCGATTCAAAGTAACACCAAGGGTCGAACACCCATCGCCGCGCGACAGTTCGTATCGATCGTCGGACCGGATCTGAGTCCAAAATTCGAATATTATATGCTGTTTGAAGAACAAATTAACCAAAGGAAGAGAGAGAGAGAGGAAGAAGTTAGAGAGGGCAAGCATTCGCATTCGCAAGTAGTGGACCCGTAGCGGCCCCATGATCGACAAGACTTAGATCGGGATCCATGGTAATTGAATTTTCAATCAATATATGCCCTGCGAATATGCTTTCTCCAATTCTCATCTAACTCTACTTTCTTTATAAAAGTAGATGTTGAACGACCAGACGAGATGTAGCCCGAGTAGCAGATGCAGTACAAGAATCAAACCGGCGGTCATGTCGCTATCGACTGACGTGAGTCCATTTGATCTTGGAACCGTTAGATCAGTATGCCCACCATCAAACGAAATCAATGATTTGCCCCGTGCTAAAGATTAGACAGTAGTCGAGTAGGTGGTCCAGCTGTGGAAATTCCCGAACCCCATCCCCACCCTTGCTATAGAAAAAGAAAACAACTACGAGATCGGATGACAATACTATAAGCGTCAAAAGTTTGGCATGATGCTTCGTTTAGTTTCATAATTTTTTTTTGGAATCACTTTAAGTGTCAATCTAGAGAAGAAAAATGGAAGATTCATTTAAGTGCCAATTCTAATATGAGACGCGAAAAGCCAACGTCGCAATTTTTTTTTTATTATCATTTATTCAAAGCGACATGGCTCCTCGGTGCTCTAACTCAGCATACATAGCAAAAACGGCATCACTAAACATTCTAGTCCAAATTTAAAACCCAGATTCGCAGACTAAAGAACCCTAATTACTGTGCTTAGAGTTTGGGTTGGACAATGATGGCCGGCCACTGGATCTGGATGGCAGTGGTTAGCCATTGCCATGGATGGAGGCTCCTCCACGTAAGTACCTTCGTCCACAGCGACGCCCTCGTGCACAGGTTATCTTTAGGGGAGACAGACGGCATCGATTGCCGGAGAATCGAGAAGTGGCGGAGACGGAGAATCGGTGGGGGGGCAAAGAAAGCGAAGCTTCGACCATGGCCGTGAGCGACGATGACAACAGCAAGCGAAAATTACTCATATGGATATGACCAACCTTCCAAATCTAGAGCCATAGCCGCGAGCGACTTTTGAGAAAATCACCAATATGGTGATTGTCAAAAAGTTCTCTATGTTGTTTTGAAGATGATAAAGACACTCAAAGGCTACTTAAGTGCGTATTAGTTGAGAAGTAACATGTGATATACATACAAGACCTAAATGCAGATGATGTTGTAACTAGCACCAGGAGATGATGATATCGTAAGTGTTCTAACATTGTCTATAGTTCTCTATTGATATCGAGGGATCGTTGTCGATATACGAGGTGAACAAGATATCGAGCGTGCAGAAGTCTACAAGTTGAAGGATCTTCACACAAAGTGGACATTTGGAAGGACCTTAATCGAGGATGAACAAGCCGAGCAAAACGGAGATGTTCATAACAGCTTGAAGGTACAAAGATCGGTTGAATAGTTGGCTAGACCTAATGATGGCGAACAAGTCTAAAACGAGAATGTTTGGTAAAGCTTGGAAGTATCATGAAGATGAATACCTTCGTAGAGTTCCAATATTCTTGAAAGGACCAGAAGAAACATCGGCATCGTTATTGAGTGCAGCGGATTGTCATCGAAATAGCAGATTGTTAACAAAGTGCAATTGCCTTATACAGATGAGTTGGAAAATTGCGATGATATCAATAACCCATGTGAGTTCAGCAAAGACTAGGCATGAAGAAGAGGATCTTAACAGGGAGCGAATAAGTCAAATATGGTGAGGTGTGTTTATGATGACTTGGAGGTACCAAGGTCAATCTTTCATCGAGGTGACGTACTTGGAAGTTGAGATACTGAAGAGGGTCATTGGATGATCGATCACAAGTTTTTCACACGATTTGTTAGTGGACAACATTAACAGACTAGTGACGATATGCACGCCCTAATTATGCGTAAGAGATTGTGTTGATATCGGGTCCTGGAAAGTGTTCGTCACTTGATCACCAATTAAAATATCGATCAAGATGAAAATAGCCGTTACAAATGTTTGGATTTGGAAAAGATCACTAGAGTTGATCAAGGGCAATTTTGGCACTAATGAGCTGGACAAACTCTAACATTGAGAGTATTTTAGGAGCGTCAAAGAGACATCGCACGATGTCAAAGAGCTGTTCTGATGATTCTTAGCGACTTTTTGCTGCTAGGAAAGGTAAAACCAATGGGTACCTGGGGATTTCAACGATGAACGGTCGTTAAGGATGGATGGCTACATATTGAGTCCAAAAGAAATAATTGAGTTAGGCGGATACGAACAAAATAAGTCTATGTACCCACCCATCGGTAGCCCAATTAATTTGCGCTCTGGTCCTTTCACTAGAGATCTTGGGTTCGAATCTCATTGGATGCCGGTGATTTAAGCGGAAGGTCGTGGCAGTGAGATGCTGCGCTAGCCCTCCCGGAGGATTAGTCGAGGTGCACGATCCGTACAGACGCTGGCCCAGACACCTTCAATACCAAATAATAATAATTCTATGTGCTTCGAGTGTTCTTCTTTACTCTAATTTTATTGTTAGCTATTGTTTGTTCTTGGTGTCAATGCCTATGTGGTTCTAATGATTGCAATTATTGATCAGACCAATTGTACAAGAGTGATAGTAATACGCGAATCCCAATAGTGTGATCTATTAAAAATGCGCTGCTTGTTGATTGTAACTTGTCCGAAAGATTATTAGTGGATTCCAGCATTGTTATGACTGTTAGTGTAAAAGTGGACGCAGGCTTGCGGACAAAGCCGAACCACTTTGTATCTGCTTGCAATATCTTTTATTTATTCATTATCAGCATTACATGTTTGTTATCATCACCATATGTTGAACAGCAGCACGCAATATTTACAATTGAACTTGTTATATTCTACGAATGTTTTTCGTAGTTCTCAAGCAACTTATTCACCCCCTCTTTGGGTTATATTATCAGCCCCAGCAACGCCAACATCCCCAGATTTGGTATTCGACCCGGCCAAATTTGGACCTACCACAGTGTTGGCCTAGAGGCAACACTGGTGGCTCCGCCATTGCAATAGGGCAACGACATGAGGAGGCACGAGTGTTGGTGACAATGTTTGGCTGAGATGGAAGAGAAGAGAGAGGATCTTATTGTGATAGCCGTGTAATTTTTACGTATGAAAAAAGAAAAATCAAAATAGAGATTAATATCTAATTAAAAAAGCCATGCGAAACTTTTGGCCGGAGGCAGTTAAAAGATGCAAGTGAAAAGTTTTGGCATTAAACTGAAAATCCCCCGAAACTTTTGACACTTCTAGTGTCTTTATCCCAACGAAATCGATCTCGTCATATTGCATCGGAAATTTTTGCAGTGCCGTTTCAACCGGACACCATCGATCGTGCCTCCGAAAGTTCCATACCAAACCAAGGCAATTAGGCAAGTTCGATGCTACAAAAAGGAAAACATATATCCACGTCGCCACGAAGCTATTAAACCGTTCGCATCAGATTTATAGATAAATTGCATCTTAATCATACACACAATAAAAAAAAATTGCAAAAATCTCCTAATTATCCCTAATAAAAAAAACAGAGGAAATTATATGATATTGAGAGTAGCTATAAAAAAAAATGGGTATGGATTTCAAAAAGCTAGAAGTTTGCTTCGAGAGATACTTAAGGTAAAAAGACAACAGTAGGAGGAAACACAGCACAATGCGGAACGCACATCACGGCAAAAGCGATGGCAATTCAACAGGTGCGGTACTAATGCATCATTCTCTCGTCGGGCTTAACCGGCGGAAAAACAAAAAAAAAAAAATTGACGCGGAGTCGGAGACCCTCCGGCCCCCCGTGGATAGACGGGAGGAATTTACCTTATTCTTGTAGCTTTCGAATCCACGCTCCGACCACGTTCACCCCCTTCCGGAAGACGGGTTTTTTTTTTTCTTCTTTTTTTTCGTTCTTCGAACCTCCGACCACGGCATTCGCGCTAAACGAGAAGCGGATCGAAAACCGGAAGTATCGACCCCGCTGATTGCTCGATTCCCTCGCGCCAATGGTCACAATTCGTCCGTTGAATCTTTCACATTCCCGGACGCACCCCCGGTGCGTGCCCACGAACGTTGGATCGTTCAGAAGTCACGTTCTTCCCGGGTGCGAGCGGGCCTAACATCGTCGCCGTTCCACGAAATTCTCCCTCTTCCGATTCGATTCGATTCCACTGGCCCGTCTGCTCCTCCTCCTGTCTGGTCACCCGCCCAACTCCTTCAATTACAATAACGTTTTTAGGCAAAAGTGGTCCTCACGTTGTTTGACGCGTGTGTTGACCCGGACACACCCCCCCCCCCGGTCTAAGGGACACGTGTCGACCGCTAGGGGGTGGGGCCCATGGCCGGGTCGTGCCTCGTAACGCCTTTCTTTTTCCTTTTCTCTCTCTCTCTCTCTTAATTGATTTTTTTCGATTTTTTGAAATCTCGAAAGGCTCCAAGGATTTAAAACCAAACGGCGACTTTGAACTTTGAAGGAGCCGCCGCCCACCCGCCCCGACCCACGAGACTTTTCTGCGTCCGACCCGGTTCTCCCGTGCCGCGACCCATTCGGGTCTTTTCCCCCATTTTCCCGTTCTTTCTCTTCCTTTTACTAATTTTCGATTGACATTTTATTCTGTCTTTTTTCTTCTTTCCTTTTCTGGTTCTACTATACTAAGGACTTGTCTACGACATGCATCTTTTTTTCTTTTAATCTCGACATGAGTTCGACATTCCTACAAAATATCATAGCCGGATTTTAGCCCGGTTCATTTTGAGCATAGGGTTTTCATTTTCAATTTGTGATATTCGTGTTTATAAACTTTATAAATGGCCGTTCAAGGCAACAAGATACCGCTATGTTAATCACGATCAAATTAGAATGCACACATTTATTAGAGGGATATGGACGAAAGAGCTAAGGAAAACGTTATAATAGTCTCTTAACACGTTCTTGCAAATGACTTTTTCATGTTAATCAAGACATGGATTTTTCTATATCCAACACGAATACGGTAAGGTTCGAGGATGGGAAACCTTGCTTGCTAGTTCAATCGGCACATTCTGACTGACTCTTCTTTTCTGTCTATTTCTCCAGTGTCATATTAAATATTCGCTTTTGTTTCAAATTAAAAATTTTAAATAGGTAGCTATCTAGCAGGGAAATTTTCGATTGGTTTCAAAATCGGGCAACTGTCCCCCCTTTTTATTTTAAGCCGAAACCCCCATTTAAGTGATGGAAGTATTGTAATGACAAGAAAGGTCATAATACATCGAGAACTGACGAACTATCTCTAACTCTTCTCTTTATGGCTTTTGCTATGCTTTTTTTAGCGGAGTGCAATAGTTAAACCCGTACTTGTGATATTGGGGTCTCTACCTCCGATCCTTTCATCATCTCCATTTTCAATTCATTCACCAACAGGGCATTTCTATTGGCAATGTATGATAGTTTAAGGGTGAATATCTACTACTAATTTATGCTAATCTTGTATAATAATATCCCCACAAAGGAAATCAGATTCTTCCTATCCTTCCTTTTTTTTTTAACAAATATTTTGTTTCTAAATTTCTAGAGAGAAAAAGGAAAAAGAGCGAGGAAATGTGTCAACGTGGCACCAATGACACCCCGTCTCCAGCACGCCGCTTAGCTGGACCACACCCCTCGCACGTGCCGCCCACTTACGATATAAATACCCCCACAAACCCCGTTCCTCTGCCTCAACCTCCCTCCCATCTTTTCTCTCTCTCGCTCTCTCTGAAGCTCTCGGCAATGGCGTCGGCCTCCTCCTCCACCGCGACCGCAGTTGCACCGACGCCGTTGCTGAAGGACGAGCTCGACATCGTGATCCCGACGATCCGGAATCTTGACTTCCTGGAGATGTGGAGGCCCTTCTTCCAGCCCTACCACCTGATCATCGTCCAGGACGGCGACCCCACGAAGGTGATCAAGGTCCCCGAGGGCTTCGACTACGATCTCTACAACCGCAACGACATCAACCGCATCCTCGGCCCCAAGGCCTCCTGCATCTCCTTCAAGGACTCCGCCTGCCGCTGCTTCGGCTACATGGTCTCCAAGAAGAAGTACATCTTCACCATCGACGACGATTGCTTCGTGAGTCTTGCTCCTTCTCCTCCTCCTCCTCCTCCTCCTCTTCCTCCTGGTATTTTGGATTTCGATCGCGGTTGACCGTGAACTAGTTGAATTGACAATTAGTGAACCGTTTTCTTTTTCTTTTTGTTTTTTGTTTTTAAATGCGGAGATCTAGTTCTGGTTTCGTTCGTTCTATGCCGATCTGGTCACTGTGAATTGGTCGGTGGTTGTTTCGGCTGGCTGATCTGTGTTTTGACTCAAGTAGCTTATGGAAGAGGTGCTTTAATTTTGGTGAGCAGACTTCAGTAGTGGATGTCAATTTAGGTTTTTTCGAGAGCTTAGTAATACTGCTCTCGGTCATCCGGAGAGTTGGGAAGGGTAGATCTGTTGATTTTCTATCGATTGAGCGGGTATGAGTAGGGACATTGTCGTAATTCTCACCATTTCTAGTTTGGATTTTTGTTTTATCCCCCGGAGTAGACTTAGATCCTAACGAAAAAACCTTGCTTTGTTGTAACTTTATACTTTTTGTTTCGCCATACGCGAGATCTAGCCTTTTTTTTTTTTTGTCCGTAATGTCCAATGCAGCATGATCTGGACTAGGTTTGACATTGAAGTCTGAGTGAAACTATGGGCATGCTTTCGTCTGAGGGATTTCCCATAGAAAATAAGGGCTTGATAATTTTGGTGCGTTGCTTTCTTGTTGTTGAAGTTGGCGAGTCAGGGCGAAACTTAGTTTATTTATATGTGAATAATGGTAGGTCGCTAAGGATCCAACTGGCAAGGACATCAACGCGCTTGAGCAGCACATCAAGAACCTTCTGACTCCATCGACACCATTTTTCTTCAACACCCTTTACGATCCATACAGAGATGGTGCCGACTTTGTTCGTGGATACCCCTTCAGTCTCCGCGAGGGCACTCCAACCGCTGTTTCCCATGGCCTCTGGCTCAACATCCCTGATTATGATGCCCCCACTCAGCTCGTCAAGCCTCTTGAGAGGAACACTAGGTTTGGACTTTGTACTCTCTGATCTGTGTGTGTATAAGTGCAATGCATGCTTCGGTATGGGATTATGAATACCATGAGCCTCTCTATACCAGGTTCGTGGATGCTGTCTTGACTATTCCAAAGGGAACTCTCTTCCCTATGTGCGGAATGAACCTGGCATTCAACCGTGAGTTGATCGGCCCTGCTATGTACTTTGGCCTCATGGGTGATGGTCAGCCAATTGGGCGCTACGACGATATGTGGGCTGGCTGGTGCATGAAGGTAGTTGGGTTTCATACTGTCCTTGTAATGCGTTTTCAGAAATAGCGTGACAAATAAGATTTGCGTTTTTTATCAGCATCTGGGAAATGGGACGGTACATTATTTGATTTTGATTTTCGTCCCACTTGAGTAGAGAAGCTAAAATCAGTCATTTTGATGACAACGCAGGTTATCTGCGATCATTTGGGATTTGGAGTGAAGACAGGACTCCCTTACATATGGCACAGCAAAGCTAGCAATCCGTTTGTGAACCTCAAGAAAGAATACAAAGGTATCTACTGGCAAGAGGAGCTGATCCCATTCTTCCAGTCCGCCACCCTTCCAAAGGAGTGCACCTCCGTCCAGAAATGCTACCTCGAGCTCTCTAAGCAAGTGAAAGCCAAGCTTGGCAAGGTTGACGAGTACTTCAACAAGCTGGCCGATGCCATGGTCACATGGGTCGAGGCATGGGACGAGCTCAACCCATCGGGGAAGGAATCCGCTGCTGCACCCAACGGCCCTGGGAAGTAGAGATTTGTTTCTTTGACAGGCATTTTTCTCTCAAATAGTGCTGATCCTGTGCCTTCAGGCATTTACATGGCGGGATTGAAGCTCTTTTTGTCTTATTTATTATATTTATGTGACTATGAGATTAGAACAAATAAGGTTATGTAGGGATTCTGTACTGAATTAGATTGGGCATTTTGATGAGATTTGATTTCAATATGATTGGCATGAGATGACTTGCCTCTTTCTATTTAATTTTCATTTGTCTTTTATTTGTTTTGAGTTGTTGCTAACGTCTATGATTGTTTTCCCTTTTAAAGGGCCCCTTTATAGGCGAACCCAAAAATTGAAATGCCTGGCCTTCGTCGGTTGGATGGCGAAGTATACGACACATTGTCTGATTTATAGGTAAGCGGTGCTCGGTCAAGTCCGGTTTTTATTTCCTTAAGAACTGGGAATGGAAACTGGACCAGTGGTCCTGGAGGATTGATTGGTTCGTTCTGGTTCTTGAGCGGCTGTTTTTCCCTTAAGAACCGAGAATGGAATCTGGACCAGTGGTCCTGGTGGATTGATTGGTTCATGTTCTTGAGCGGTTCAGTAGAAGCGATGAACTATCCAATAATTGAGGGGAAAAATCATCAAATAAAGCAACAAGATCACCGATGAGGAAACAAGCTCTCTGCAAGGCTCTCTCTGGACAAATCATCACCAAGCCCTTCGGCTGACTCAAAACCATCTGATTATGATGGCAACAACATTGATTCTGGCAACAAACTAGACCATCATACCATGCAACAGTGTAGCATCCTGCACTTATGCATCAAGTACTGAGAACATAGCAAGATTGCTTGAAGGGTGGACGAAGAACTCCACCAAAGAGGGGCGAGGCGCGAGAGAGGGAAAGAGGGCGAGGCGTGATTGCGTGCGATGAGAGAGAGAGAGAGAAAGGCCAGGGAAAGAAAGGGCTGGAAAAGAAAGAATTGAAACCTTGGATTTATTGTTACGTTTAAAAACAAATTTAAAATTGACCGGTTTGGTTTAGTCTAGTCTCGTACTCCTATAATCGGGAATTAGACCGCCCAATCACCGGCTCCAATTTTAAGGATCGGAACCGGACCGCCATCCTTTGGAATGGGGAACCGGACCACCGATCCGAGCGGTTCCCGATTTCGTCGGTCTAACTTTCTCACCCTTTGATTAGTATGTCTTTCAAAATGCGGCATTTATCTAAGGACTTGCATGACCAGCCACTTAGCCATATACGTATAGGAAGACCTGGAACAAGTCTGTCCTGTTGACGAGCCCTGTTGACGCACGATTAATGCATTGAGATCTTAAGATCTCCATATTTGTTACGTAACAAGTGCTACGTTTTCTAAAATGGATCAAATGCCGTGATTTCGAACGGATCTTTTAGCTTGCTCGTCCCACGTCAAAGTTCCCCCCCTCCTCTTAAAGAAAGAGTGCTTACAAACACAACGCAATTCTCCGTAACTCAGCACTAACATTTGGTGTTATGACCCTCCAATGTCCTGTTAGGTTTCGAGATAAAAAGAACAGTTCGATGGGTATTTGCGAGAGAGAGAGAGAGAGAGAGAGCCCCCCAAAACTTACTGGAAATCGAGGAGGAAAGCTACACAGAGCCAATGATCTGCCGAGTGGATGCAGAAGAATCTTATGGCATTTAACGAATTCTTTTCGTCCACTAACCTTAACTGCTGGTTTGGCTGTTTTACAACAAACCACCCCCTGCGACTCTGCAATTTTCCATGTGCCGTAGGTGCGTTAGCGTCCCATGTGCGAATTAAAAACCCAACATTAATCCCCATCTCTGCTTCACCCTTTTCACAGATTATTGAAGCTTTACGACAGCTTCATGTGCAAGCGCCAATGCAAGCGCCAGTTTCAAGAAAACACTAATTCAGCCCACACACTTCAGTACAGAACCTTAGATGAATCTGTCTCTGTTCCCTCCCCTGTTTTTTTTTTTATTTATTGTCCATCGCTTCAAAATCTAACGTACTAAAATCGCGAAAACGAAAAAATGCCGCGGCGTACCGGGGCCTTGCAATTCTTCTGCATGGTGGTCACCATAGATTTTCAGCAATCGAATCCACAAAACAAGCTGGCGCAGACACAACATCCCTGCACAATGCACCGCGAGATCCTCATGACCAAAGTTATGCAGAAGTTGGACCACGATCACCAACAGAAAAGCGGGAAGAACAGAAGGAAGTAGTAGCTATAAACTGAACTAGTGGAATTATACCCTTTCGCATGACGATTTTCACTCGATCCTTGGATTTTTCCCTCGTTGGACCACCATTACTAACACCTTCATAGACCAAAAACACTACTCTTTCCTGTTTACTGCTCGGACCAGAACAATTGGCAGTGTTCAATAAAATAATTTATTGCTCAATTTGGTACACCACTGCCTTCCGTGGCCATAGAAGAATACCGATATTCCCTATGCTACCACTATTGATCTCTCCCTCCAGAGAAATTAAAGTCGATCGGCCATTTCTCTGTTTTGACTAAGAAAGGATCACGAACTCGAGCCACACCGGCAGGAGACTCGAGAAACAAATAGAGAAAGCATGCGAAGCTCCAAACTGCTCGTCAATTGTAACTCCAGTGACATTAAGAATGCATACGTATTGCTACGAGAACTGGACTGCAGCATCAAGTTCACCGGCAGTAGACAAAAGGAAAAATAAATCAGTTCCAGATTTACTTTTGCCAGCATCACCCCTATTTATTTTGGTTACAGCAATCTTGGCCTGAACATCCTCTCATCTCAGACAACACAAAACATCCAGGCGAGAGTGCAAGTTGCCGGTCTCTATATATAAACAGAGTCAAAAGGTGAGCAACTTTGCCAAGAGAAGGATGAAGGCTGCCGTAAAATTGACAACTCCATGCAATTGGGTGGCATCGTGAGTGAGAAGACACGCTCCAATTCCAGCAGGGACTTGATCCTTATTGATCTGCTAAAGCCTAGCGCAATTTAATGCTCAGTGCTAAGACGAGTTCAAAGAAAAGAACCTTGCCAAACGTCATTTCATGTAAATAAGCACAAGAAGTGGGGAAAAAAAAATCAAATAATCGCTCTTCTCATGGTATATACAGTTGATTTCCAATAAAGCGAATATTGACAAAGCAAACTGAACACAAAAGAAATACAGGCACTACCTACCCATCGCGCAAACGAAGGTTTCAAGGATTTCCTCTTGTACCTCGTCTTGCAGTGCTCAAGTGATCCTGGGACAACCAGAAACATCATGTTGCTCCTTCAAATGGATGCATTGCCTTTGATCCTCCACACGATGAAGTTGTGATGACAATTGAAGCAAGTTCATTGTAGTACCACCACCTTCAGGAGAAAGAGGGTCCTTGGAGTTTACAAAACCCGATCCCCGCAGAATCCCATTGGAGATCTCCAAATCAGATATCAGTGAATGACCTGGGAGGTTTCCTTCTGCAGAGTCCATCACTGACGAAGACAACCTTTTCAATGCCCCCCCTCTGGAAGCATGCGAACTCATATCCACTAGCTTGTCAGATGCTTCGCATGGAGAGGAATGATAGTTGGCGCCTGCCATGACCAAAGACCGAGACATGGGAATTCGGGAGGAGTGGCTAGAAGAATTTTGGGATGGAGATGACAGAAGAGAGAGAGCACGGCCAGATTCTATGATCCCCGATATTCCTTGTGCAGTCGATGCAGTGTCGAAAATGGCAAAGTCCTCACTATTTAAGGAGGTGTCCTGAAAAGAGGAATGTGAAGAAGTTTGCCCACCCAGCTCATGTGGAATCTGATTATCTTTACTGGAAATGCCAGATGGTGTGGATTTTACTCTGCCTCCATCGAAGAGGGCAAATTGTCTCTCAAATTTGTAAGGAGAGATCAGAGATATCGCATTCGGATGCCCGTTTGGGATGGAAATGGCTGATGGAGGACCAAGGCCAATTCCATCTTCAGCTTTGATGCGCTCATACCAATTGTTCATCCCATATAGCCCGGAATCCAGGAACTTTTCACTAGCGAGTGTATCTTGGCAGATGAAGGAGGTTGGCGCTACCAGATTCCTCTCAAGCCCGCTACCTGCAGTCATGCAGTCATTTACAATGTCTTTACAATGCATAAAACAAATGAGAGGATTTCTCTAACGCAGAAGTGGATTACCAACTAAGACATACACGGCAATCAATTTTTCCTATTACAACAGGCAAGATTTGCACTAAGTTTTGATCAGGAAGCACGACTGGTTTCTCAATATTCAGGGTTTTAATCACAAAGCAACATTATTCAAGTATGCAATGCACAGAGAGGGCTGTCAACAGCCAAGCCAGAGAGAAAGAAAGTAGAATTAAACACATCATAGGGCTCGTAAAAGGCCATAATCCAGAGTTACAATTCCCTCTCATGTAGAGACTGGCCTCCACTATTTAACAGGACATCTTGCATTTCTATTATGGGATATATTTAGAGGCTGCCCAAGTTGCACCTTGATATCAGCAGATAGCATATGAAACTACCATCCTGTCTTCTTCCATGTAAAGGAATTGGCTATTCCATCCAGTTTAAAGAACCATGTGAAACCGTAAAAGCACATGGGAGTTGGAACTGTGAGTACATTCTAGTCCTTTCCCTTTCTATTGGAACATGCGATATGGCTAGCTGAGAATTATGCTGAGAAAATTATGCGATCTTAGTCTGTAGTGGAGGCAAACCTCGAGTCATTTGCCTCATTTTAGCTTTATTCTAGTATAAGCTTGAGATTACCAAACACCTACAATAGAAATTATTATACATCGAAACTCCTGGTATAATTCAAAAAAGAAATAAGACAACCTCACTTTTCACATTTCTTCCACAACCTCAAGGTATCATGGAGAGCCAGACTAGATGAACCCATTCAGAAGACTGATCTTCATGGCACGTACAAGTAGAGCCATCGGCATAGTACATGAAGATAGCTCATTCAGTTTTATTAACAGGGGCTCTAAGTTATATATTGCAAGCCTACAGCTTAAACTGAAAAGAGTGGATGTTCATAGTTCGATAGTCTATGCAAGTCACCAAACATAGTTGTAGCAATGGAAGAAAGTGAAATATATACATCATATGCAAGACCCTCCAAAAATTGCAACATCTAGGTTAAAGAATGTGAAGGAAGAACCATCTTTTTAGTAGATTGTGGAGGGAGGTACAATGGGCTATATAACCTGGTAAACAGGTAATTTCAAATTAACAGACAATGCATGCCATGGTTGAGTATACTGAAACTCCTAGTGCACATTTAGAGCCAAGATAAAGTACACATATTTATCTGAAAAGAAAAATGTGCATGAGTAGGGAAACCTGCAAGCATGTGCTAAGCGATCAACATTCATGACATGCCCTGGTGGCTTTTGCAAACCAGTGTTCATTCACAACGACAAGATTGAAGTAACTTCAAGTCACATGGTAAAAGCACGCAAGAACTGGTTTTGGACAAGATCCTCAGGCTGATGAAAATACAGACGTCACAACTCAGAATGCGTATGTTACTTCTCCTTTATAGTAGAGAGGAATATGTTCTGTCAACAGGAAAACCCGCTCCATATCTTAAAGACATGACACCTCATTACATAACAGAGACAAAAACAAATAGCAGGAGACAGCGAAAGGAATCATTAAATTCTCGGGTTCAAGAATTACCAGCGCATCTCTCACTTAACGATGTTTTGAAGTGCATAAGGAACTCCCCCGATATTGGACAGACATCCATTACATTACTGTTCTGCCTAAAGTGAGTTATGCACCTCGTTTCTAGACTTACTGCAAACTCGGTTTAGATATTAAGACAGGCTATTCTTGACCACAACTATCCCCAAGACAATACCATCAAAAATTGCAAATCACTTGCCACGGTGAAGAAACAGATCAATCTCTGAAGAATATAATCTGCTATGGTAAGTCAGCTGCCTGTACTCAATTATGTCGCACCCACACCTGCTTGCGTGCAGAGAGAGAGAGAGAGAGAGAGAGAGAGTCTAAGTAAGTAAGAGCTATGCAGTACCATTGTATGACTGCAACAGCCTGCCAACACTACCAGAGTGAACGCCAACATGAGGCTTCCGGCGACGCTCATTGTGGACACTGAGGCGTTTACGACAGCTGCGCTTACCATCATCAAATTCAGCTAGGAAATGAAACCTGGATGGTCAAGCAGTAGAACATACACTATCAGCAACAAAATCAACAGCAAACAAGTCAAGGTATCCTTTTCCTTAATCTACTATCGAATTATATTAACACAGTAAGATTGTAGAGTAAACTAGCAAGATTGCCATATATTTGGGCTCAAGCAATCTCGAAAGTTATCTTTTCCTCCCCACTCTTTCTACGAAGCTTTCCGCATAATTGTTCACGCTGAGAGGACATCCAAAGGTAAGCATGATGGGAGATGACAAACCTGCTACATTGCTGGCAAAAACGCTGTTCGATTCCATTAACAACCACTTGGGCAGTCTTTGAGTGAACCTCACACACTTTATGCCTCTTGTGGTAGTCTTTTGAAGAGCTGAGATCTTTGTTGCATCCATAAACTTGGCAGTAAGCAGTATGGCAATTCGCTCCACCGGATCGAGCTCGCTTCGGAGGTGTGGATGATTCAGAAGAAGATAAAACCTCTTTTCCTCCTCGAGGGAATTTTGCGCCGGCCGCTTCCCTGGATTCACCAAATCTTCCCAATTGCAAGTCAATGAGCAACGAATCTTGGGTATTGGAGTCAACCCCCGAAACCGATAAATTTGAAGTAGACTCGCCTGCTCCCCCAAAAGCATCCAAGGTAGCCATAATCTGATTTGCGCCATTTCCGTCATCGAATTTATCAGTCAAGACATGCCGGGGGGACTTGGGTTGAACTTGCTTCTGGAGCATTTCTTGAAAACCAAGTTGACCGAAACCTTGGCCAACATCTGCTTCTTGACCTGAGACGACTACACTGTTGCCAAAACTAGGCGGACTTCTTAGTTCCCAATTCATGACTGCATTTTTGCTTCGTCCAAGCAAATCAAAGGGCGAGACAGCCTCATCTGACACAAAAGCCTTCCCTTCAGAGAAATAGCTCCACGACTCCATCTTGAAGAGCCCACCAGCCAGCTCAAATTAAGTTCTTGAGCACTGTACTGTAGCACCGGGGGCTCTCAAGCTCAATACGAAGTGGGAAGTGCCACAGTACAAGCTTTCCCTTCTTGAAACCCGAATCCTGGACAAAACTAAAGGACCATGCGTCCAAGAAAACTCCGAACTCACAACTCAGGTATCAGTCAAAAGGGCACAAAAACCAAGAAACATCGCTCGGAACCCACGTGAATCCAATCTTGAAGCAAACCCGGTTCATGCTCCACGAATTACACCTGATGGAAGGGAAAACAAGGGGAAATACAAGAGAAGCAGATTGAGAGCAAGAAAAGAGAAAGGGGGGGGTTGGTGGTCGCAGTTCCAAGATGATAGTGAAGAGGGAGCTACAGTTCTAGCGGGATCAAGAAGAGAAATAAATGCAAGAGTCTGTTCTCTCAAATGATATGAAAGAGAGCTTCGTTGCACTTTACCAAATGGGACTAACTCGACCCGTACTTGTGGCCGACAGAACCCATTGATGGAAAGTTAGCAAGCTCCAAACTCCATGGGAGAGAGAGTTTTCGAGTCTCTCCGTTCTTGCTATTTCTAGAGAGAGAGAGGGGAAAAAGGATCGTTTTACCTTTCTCTCTCTTCTTGCCCTTATTGTTCTGTATGTTTAACTTCCTTCCTGCTGACTGTCTGAGTCAATTTTTCCAACCACTTCTAACTTTTTCATATTTTACAAAAAGTAATTAATAAAGTAGTAGTCAGACTTTAAAAAACTCAGAAATACCATATATCACTCTACAAATATCAATACATAAGTACTTCGAATACTAAAGTATTTGGTTTTATAAAAAGTAAAAGTGACAAAAAAAATCCTAAAATTTGCAAAAAGAAAAAAAAAGAACGTGAAAAATCACCTTCAACACCGCAATCTAAAATTGCTAATTTCACCCCTTGGTTTATAACTTCTGAAATTTACTAGGGTTTGTTCCAAACTTCTTTTTTACATTTTTATTTATTTTAACATATATTTTTTTTTCTCTTTGTCAAATGTGAACAGAGAGGAAAATGTTACTTACGGCTATTCTTTTCAAAATACCAAAGCAAATATTCGAAAGTTACGAAGCAAATCGATACTGTTGCTCATGTCGATATCCGTGAAATTTCGAACTTGTAGCTACTTTCGGTCAAATAACAAGAATCAAACGTTTTAGAAAAAGCTAAGATGCTAAAATTTACAAACCACCTCATATATTGAATTGCATTTACTAAGCTTCGAAAAGAAAAAGATCGCCAAGAATTCATATACAAATTTTCTTGATATCTTAACGAGAATTCATGTCCTAATTCAAATGTGCCGATTTATCATAAATCTTCAAATGTCATACAAGAGCCATGCCATTGCCATGATCTAGCCAATTCATTATACAAATTACGTATGCAAATGCATTTTATTACTTCGAGCAAAATAACCCTTTAAAGTAATTAATTTTCATGTGTTAACGCGTAAAATTCTATTTTTTTTAAAAAAAAAGTTATATATATAGAGAGAGACCCCTCTCAATTTTGTCGGGATCAGGAAGGCAGGCCCCATTTCCCCCACTCGCGTTCACTCCCCTTCCGACAGTCTCTTTCAACTCTGTTGTCCTTGTCTGACGGTCGTACTCTCCACGCGCGTAGCGAGCGCGTGGCTCTGTCTTCGCGGAGGCTAAGAGGAAGCTTCCCGTTGCAAGACAACAAAACTAAACGTAAGGTTGAAAACAGACGGTGACTCAACCTCCCATTCATTTCCAGCTCAGCAGTGTGACGACATATATAGTCTCTATTAAAAAAAAGTTTAAAAAGAAGAAGAAGAGGAAAAGACACTATGCCTTGCAAATCGGACATAATTCTTATTCACACGTGTTTCTTATGATTTTAATTCATTACAATTCGATCTTCACGAGATGAATTTCAAATAGAAAATTTCCCCCCGATATATTAAGGGAAATACATAAATGAATCCAATGATACCTTGATTTGATAAAGTGATGCGATAAAATATATCGTCCTCGATCGAGGGTGTCGAGAATATTTACATGGTCACTGAGCATTTAATTGTGTTCGTCAACAAAAAAAAAAATGAAGACAAGCAATCGTAACTTCGGAAGGGCGAGCAATACAAACCGACTAAATTGGGAACCGCCCATACCGGATCGGACTAGGTAGTTTGGTTTGGTTCTGTTTGGTTTCTGAGGGCCTCGGTAGGATTTTCGATTTCATAAAATTGAAACCAGTGAGTTTCGGTTCCAAAGGGTGAGAGTGGATCGGCCTAATTGGATCGTTTTTTTTTATATCCATTATGCTATTTCATCAAATATAAACCTAATAATTCACCGGCTATTTTTGTTTTATTTATTAAACGCAGACATTAGTTCATATATTAAAATTAAAGTCCGCGTTGCTCATTTTTGCTAACAATCCACCGACTTCATTGGACCGCTTGGGAATCGGACCGAATTGATTCTTGGTACCATGTAAAAAAAAACTTGGGGGAAAACCCTGGACCTCTCGACAAGGACGATCACGTGTCTGTTGTTTTTTTTTTTTTTCCTCCAAACGTTAGAATTCAGACCAGATGAAAAAAGGATGTGGACACTAGAATACAACCACATCAAATACAGATCGAGGGTTGGCTCAGGTGACGTCAAAAATGCCAAAAACAAAAAAGGAGATTAGATACCACAATCATTGGAAGATCTTATGGAAAGAGTACAATATTGCGTCAAATATCGCGAAAATGGTCACCATTGATTGACCTAATCCGCATATTTGCCACTAATGTTCCTAACAAAAACACCCAACATTCCTCGTATCGAGATGATCATAGATATGATTAAGTCTCAGACTAATCCATCCAGACGAGATAAAATAGAGAAAATTGTCCAAAATAAAAAATAAATAAAAGTCCTATATCTTTTTTAAACTTTTATCAATTCAATCGTAACTCTTTTAAGTTTATCGATCCCAATCATAAATCTCTCCACCATTTACTAATTTCATCGTATTATCGTGGACGTGGACGCCGGCTGTTCTAAGTGACATAGCCGGCGCCGATGTGGGTAATATTTTAATATTTTTTCGAATAGCTTTGTTTTTTTTTCTCTCTTCCTTTTTTTTCCCTCCCTCGCTCGACCTCAAACTCCATCGGCCTCGGGCAATGGCCGCGGCTTCGCGAGGGTGGCCCTCGCTTGAACGGGCCGGTGGCCGCTCTCGCCAGCCCTAGTGACGGTCACCCACGAGGTTGAGGAGGGAAAAAAGAAAAACAGAAGAAATAACAAGTAAAATAGAAAAATATAATTAAATTTTATTCCACGTCGTTGCGTGTGTTACCACTTAGGAGGCTCGACATCCACATAAGCGATTTTCTGGCCAACATGATTGGTCAAGCGAGGACAACAACCCTCTATGATTGGTCAGGGGAGGGCAATCAAGGACCATAGGCTCGTCTATTACCCTAAAACCCTTGCGAATTATTATTTTTTTTTTTGGAAAAAATAAAGCAATTAATGTCCACCCTGTGATAAAAAATAGTGCATGAAAGCTCCATCACACCAAATTCATAGGCAGCCACCAAGAGCTAAATATAAATGTCTTGTAGCCAACTGCTCATTATTGGTATGGTCCCCAATTCATTTTCAACCTTCGTTGTGAAACACGTGATTATGTGTGGGGAGTTGCCCCCACATTTTGCTCTTCGCAGTGGTTGGCGCTGGAGACCGTGACCCACTTTGTGCATAGTGCCCTTTTTTGTGTGTTTTGTGTGTTTTTTTTTTTTTTTGGGTATATCTCAACTTTATCGCTAAAGAAAATACGAGATGGTTTCCTAGGACGCTGCATGTAGAACGTAGTAATTAATCTCTTAGCTATGTCGATATTGGCAAAGTATATCAGCAGGTCGACTGCCTTTGCGAAAAAAAAAATTACCGGTGTATGACGTCCTTTTGTACGTCGTCGCAGGTGCATTTGTGTTACCGGATACACTTCACGAGGAAACAAAACATGTCCCATAAAAATCACTTTCGAGGTAAATGGTTAGTTTTCATACATCCGATGATTTAGGGAAAGTGTTTCTCTCTCTCTCTCTCTCAGCTTGACCTTACTATTTTCGACCCGGGGAAAGCATTTCTCCGTAAATTGATTAGTTTTCGCATCATCCAATCGTCGAAGAATATCGGAAAACAACTTTCTAGAAAACGGTTTTCTCTCGGAGAAACGAACCCCACGGGCACATTGAAGTCCAACGTAGGTTGATGTTGGGTGATGGCCCTTCTTGGGTTGATGACATATGAAAGTTTCTTAATCCAAGTCGCGTGCATTGCCCTTTTCAACACCCACCATTTTTGCCTCCCAATCAGACAACCCAGAAAGAGAAAAGAGAAAAGAGAAAGAAAAAAAAACCGACCCTTCGTTTTCCGACAAGTTTGTGCATCCGCATGGCTTCAATCTGTCCCTCTAAGGAAGGCGCACGTGCACGCACCGCATTGGGAACGGGGAAGAGTTGGTTTTGGGCCATTCAACAAGACTCAGCTTCGGGGGGGAGAGATTTTTGGTGCGCGGGAGTTGATCTAAATCCTGTCTAAAGGGCGGAGGACAACTCCCATGATTCCACAAAGTCAAAGCGGGGACATGCGTTAAGCAACTCACCAGCACCTCTCGCGTCTAATTTAAATACCCTTCGGCTCGAATCATAATTACTTTGCATTGCCCGCTTGAGATCCAAAGTCGGTAAGTTCGCGAACGCGGCCCCGTTAATGAAGTGGTGATCGCAATTATGGGGTAATTGTGACTTCCTACGAACGATAGATAAAGAAAAATTGCGATTCCTATCGTTAGCAGAGAGGGTTGTTCGAAGTGCGATCCTTAAATAAAGCGTGAAATTCAGAACGACCGGTGTTGTCGGACCTCGAACTTCCTTCGTCAATGCACCGGGGATGGTCTCATTAGGTTTGGTGGATTTAGGTGTGGCTTTTTTTTTTGGTGTGGGGGGGGAGGGGGGATCATGATTTACCAGTCCGCTGACCTCTCGTGCCCAGTCAGCTTGACTGCCAAAAAGTGAGCCGCCGTGCGAGCAATTCCCTCTTTTTCGAGAGGGGCTTGGATTTGTGTGCAACAGATTGGCTCGAGAGGCGGTAAATCGGAATAAATCTTATGTATCGATTTTTCTTCCTCATATTTACACTATATTTTGTTGCATTTGGGCGAGAGCATCATGGCACCCAAGCCCTGGTTGCGAGGGTGCCATCGTCCTAAGTCCAGGGAAAAAAAGAAGCAAAGGAAAAAAAGAAACAAAATCAAATGTTGTTTCAAAATGTTGACATTGACGCCGTTCGTGCCGTGTAAGATGACTGAAGTCTATGTCAGCAATTTTCGATCAAAATTGATCGGATAGATTTAATTGACAAAACATAAAAATATTTAAAATTAAATTGGCACAATGTAATAAGATTTTAGATTTTTTTGGTAATCCTCGCCAGCGAGGGGCGAAGGCCCTTGCCCTTACCTTGTTTGTGGCTAGTGTTCTCATTGGCTCACAATTGGAAAAATAAATAAATAAAGGAAAAAAAAAGGAGAGAAAAGAAAAATAGAATGATAAAAAGATTTTGAAAAGTTAAAAAATTATTCACATCAACGCCGGCTATATCATGTACGATAGTGATCGTCTACAATTTTTGGCCAAAAATTGACAAATCAAAAAGGGTAATTGAAAAGTTTACGATTGAAATTATGTGAATGTAATAGATTTAGGTCTTTTTGGTAATTTTTCTGGTTAAACTGAAAAGGATACCAATCATTCAAACCGAGAGCTACCTTTTGTTTTCTGACCGATAACTTCACGTGCGGTATCGGATGGTGGACAGACGACGAAGCCCAAAGAAGCTGATGCATCAATACATTGTGGGTCTACATTCGATCGTCCAAATCCCATGTCCAAACTTCACACGTGCGATATCGGACGAGGACCGCCACGCCCTCACCCGGTACCGGCAAGGAAAGGTTGGTGACCCTAGCCGGCCCTCGGTCCAAAAATGAAAATAAATAGGAGAAAAGAAAAGAAAAAAAAAGAAATTTTAGTATATTACTCAGGTTTTCATGGATATTCACAAAATTTCATCTAAAAGAATGTTCACGATTTTCTCGAGAAAAATACGATAGTTTCAAGTTCGAAAAAGATGATACGTACCGCCATGAAGTGAGCACGCCATTGCATGGTTTAGGCGACTGATCTTGTGTTCTGTGACCGTTCGACATTCGGGGATTCCTCTTGCCAGCATTTGGATCGACCGGAGATCTTGAGCACTTAAAGAGGTGCCGCTTCGCAAGATGGAGATCTACAAACGATAATCCGAGAGGCTAAATCTGACTGGGTTCATGGCCCCCTTAAAATCGACGTTCGTGGGTGGCCGAATTATACGGTCGGAGTTTGCTCACCGGTTAATGAACTAGCTGCGCCGCCCTGCCGATTCGACTTGATAGAGCGGAATCTGAGGTTGAACCATTGGATCTTGACATGAACCGCTCTGTTGAATTCCGTTGCTCGAATTACTCCTCAAGAATTTCGTTTTTTCGAAGTCTCTTATGGGCTTTCGACCATCGGAAAAAAAAATATTAGGGGCTCAAACTTATTCAAGGCCTTTCATGGCCCAATAGCTAGAGTATGGACTGACTCTCATGAACGGGCCTTAATGAGGCCCAATTGCTAGAGTATGGACTGACTCTCTTGGAACGAGGAAACGGTTCCTTTTCTTCTTTTCCTCTCTTCCCCCCTTTTACCTCTTATTTTTCCTGTATACTCAACGATTTAAATACCATCAATTTAGAGGGCCCTTTTTTTTTTCTCTCTCTATCTACCCTTTCTCTAACGCTCTTCTCTTGAACTTTTGCTCTGCATCTTTCCAGAGTGCGGGAGTCGAACCCCGCACCTGTTATACTAGCGCCCTCACCTTCCCAATACATTTACTAATAGGGCCGCATGTCTATTGGCTCATTTGGAGGCAAGAAGGATGAAATTTATCGCAATCGAAAAAGTGGGTCTTTTTCTTATTGTGCGAGGTCAACCTTCTTAATGGGTCTAGAGAGTATTAGCTCGCAATGATTAAGAATAGGATGGGCCATGTTGAGTTACTAGACAATGGACATGGAGCCGTCCTCATTAAAATCGATTAGCAGCAGCACGTAAAGCTTTTGTACGCTCCACAAAGGTGTTCAATGCGTATTCGACATCACTCTTGAGGTGGAATTATTGGGGTTTATTAACTTCTTGTTTTGTTTTTTTTTTAATGTTTTGTTTATGTCGGGTTGGTTGTGAGGAAAGAGTTGGTCTTTTTAAGTTATATGATTGAATGGGACCAATCCATGACAAATCGTTTTTCATTGGACCAAATATTTCAGAGGTTTGTTTTGCGTCGTGTAATTCTACGTAGAAGTGGATAATACCTCGTTCCGACATGATTGGCATCTTGGGTCTCGAGAATTGCGAGGTTTCACGTTCGAATGATGCTGTCGAACCACCTCGTTCCGACTTGACTGGCTTGCCTTCGAGTGGATTACCAGAAATCGCATGGCAAGATACATAAGCATCACAGGTGCACTATTGTAGTGTTTCACGATGTAGAATGAATCTTCTTAAGGTCGAATTTTCAAATCACGATGCGTTCTTAGCACGCGTTCACGATGCTGCTTTAGAAAGATAAAAGATGTTGCGCAGGTTGTCCACGTTACGAAAAACCCCGAGGAAAAAGCCATCAAAAAAAGACAACCGAAGGAAAGTGAATTCCCCAAACGCATCTGCTGTGTGTGTTTCGTCCGACATCGATTTGACATTTAGGGTTTCACAGTCATCGGCAATTTAGAAAATGGAAGAGGTCGACCCCTCCACCGACACAGACGCGCGCGCACCAACGTTTTTCTTTCTTTTTTTCCTCGGTGCTAAATTGCTGATGCGTTGGTTGATGTTGGAACGATTGTCGGCCAAAGCGACCGAAATCGATCCGAATCCAACGGGGGGTGAGGAATGATGATGCCTCCGCTTTTGCCCTAATGGCGAGCAAAAGGAGAGTCGAGCTTGGGGAAAGATGAGGAGGAGAACTTCCAAAATAGGGCGTCGATGGCGCTTGGAACGCCAGAGGTTCCTTATCGTCCCAAAAGCTACAGCCCACACACGTTCCATCAACTCGATAGCCCGCGTTAACATGACACTGACAACCCTAGAGTACGTCTTCGGTTTCAAAAGATTGGAGAGGGGGAAAAAAAAATCAAGAAGAAATAATGTAGAAATGGGCCACCATGAATTAAGATAAAATCGGGTATATTCTCGAATCGAACTAGAGAAAATAAGTTGATTTTAGAAGAAAATGATCGGCCCGGGACAAATCGGGGAACGCCCTTAAGTCGCGCCACGATATGGGACATAATTTGCTCATAAAATCACCCCGAATTTAACATTTTGGTTTGCAATTTCTTCATCTACCTTGGCGATTTTTATTAGTGAAAGAAACGGACGGTTTGAACCCTCAAATTAAGAGTTGAAAAGCCTTTTTGTGTAAATGTAAAGAGTGTATATATGTGTAAGTATGCCTAGCATGAAAAGGGAGGGAAAGTTATCCAAAAAGCCTTAAACTTACTACACTTGTATCAAATTATTCCTAAATCTTTTATTTGTAACAATTGATTCTCAAACATTTTTATATTTTACCAATTGAGTCCGTTCGGTCAATTTTGACTGGAAATCGTTCATGTCGGCATTGGACTTCCTATAAGGCACGATCGGCGTTGAAGTGGACAAATTCAAATAATATTTTAAATATGCTATTTTGGAAATTTTTATTAAAGCTTTTATTTTTAATTTTTAATTTACTATTTTCTTTTCTTCTTTTTCCATCTTTACTTTGTTTTACTTTTTTTTTCTTTTCCCTTATTTTATTTTATTTTCCCCCCTTTTCCCTATGGTTGCGGAAGTCGTTGACCTCGAGTGAGGGTTGCCCTCACTTGGGCAATGGTCTCCTCAGGCCAGCAAGGGCTTGGGCCATAGTTAAAAACAAGAAGGAAAAGAGAATAAAACTAAAAAAAAAAAAAGAACGGAAAAAATTAAAAAGTTAGAAAAAAATTGATCCATGTCAGCACTAGTCATGCAATGTAGGATAACTGGCATCCACGTCAGCAATTTCCGATCAAAATTGGACAATATTTTCAATTGGTAGAACGTGAAAAAATTTAGGACTCAATTTGTATAATTAGAAGGTTTATGATTTAACTGGCAAAGTGCAATAGATTTAGGACTTTTTGGACCATTTTTTCCTAAATATAAAGGTATGTGTATATGTATAAGTATGCATAACATGAACAACATAATTGATTGGAAATCTCAAATTGTCCATAATTACATAATGTTAGACGAGTAGAAGACAATTCTTAGGGGCTGGTAATACAATGAATCACGGTTTGCACAAGGTTACACATCAAGCAGTTTGCTCACCAAAAAGGGAAAGATGATTAGGATTGCCTAATTTGAACATATGGAACAAAGTATTATTGGGCCGCATGTTATGGAACCTCATCAATCGCTCATCCTCTTCCCTTTGGGATATGTGGATTCACAGCACCCAATGCAGAGGTAGCCCATTTTTGCAGCTCGACATTAAGATAGTATGGCTTGGAATTGGTGATGTCTCCTTGAATTGCAACCCGTCATGTCATTGGTTACCCCGAGCTCAATATACTGTTATGAGATACATATGATAAGCACAAACAATTGAGATAATTTACGAAGTGGTATAACCTAATTTGGACTAGCGACATTAACAAACACAATTTTCTTGGCTGGCTAGTGTATAGAGATAGATTACCGACAATTGAGATTGCTACACAATAGTTACCGACAATCAATATCTAATGTAATTTCTGTGAGACTAGTATAGAAGAAAGATCACATTTGTTTTTCTAGTGCAAGTAGACAAGCAGCATATGGTATCGTATCTTAGCATAACATGGGATAAGGCACCCTTTAGGAGGATGGCATGAGAAACTCCGATGGCTTATTAGGGTAACAAAGGGGAAAACTCCTCAGGGTATCCTTCCAAGCAACCATATATATGGCATTTGGATGCGACGCAATATGAGATACTTTCATTACAAGTCAATTGACTTTCATGGTATTTTGGCTAAGGTGCATAAAAATATAAGAGGTTCATACCTTCAAACGAATTTGTATTGGCTACTACATGGAGGCTTCCTACCTCCATCTTTTTGGATCATTAGCTTTTTTTGTAATGTTGAGAGATGCCTCTAAGCTGTTGTACTTCATCTGTTTTATAATACTCACAATTTCCACACAGATATATATACACCCACACTTTAGCCCCATTGTCCCCATTAATAAACTTGCTTTTTAATATATTTGTAGTCCTATAATTAATGCTCGAAACACTTTTTGATATACTTAAGTGCTGATTCCCTAATTCTGATCCAGACAGTCCCTCTGAAAATCATTTCGTTCCTATTAATCTTGTTGGCCAGCTTTCAAAATCCTAATTTTTTTTTCCCTTCCTGACATGTAGGTACGCTCGTAATATCATTTTCAGCGGCCAATTAATAGCTGTATTTGTGATATTATCTGTTCAAAAGATAGTCGTTATAAGATCGGCATTGTATGTGCAGACAACATATCTTCACTTTCTAGATTCTATGGTTCTTTATCTTCCACCGTCAATAATGATTTGTAAAGTATAAATCTCTTGATAATTAGACGATATAGAGAATTGAAATGAGCAATTGTAGAAATCAATGCCTAGAAAAAGTGTAACATTTCGGAATCATACCACAGTGCATATAGGACGTGGGTCTAAATTTTCTTTTCTTTCTACAGTTTTTCTTTTTGTGTTCCGATACCCTTCTTCGGGAAAATCGCCGAATTAGTACTAAATTTATTGTAGTCACTCTTAAAAACTTCAATTTTGCTAATATAATCTTCAACCTTTATATGAAATTGCAATACAGTCCTTCCGTTAAATTATCGCCGAAAAATTACCGACGTGACTTTTTACATAGAACATTATTCGTAATAAAGTTATCCACGTCAGCTTGTCACGCAGGGCGATCGACGATGATTAGACATTACATCAACGATTCTTGTCGGTAGCTCGTCGAAATGACTATTTTGAAATCCTCCAATAACTTTAGACTACGTTGGTAAATTTTAAAAAAAAATTAAGATTGAATTGATATCTTTACGGTACGTTGGGGGCTTATAGGATAAATTAGGGTTTTTCCCCCCTCCCTAACTTTTTGCTTTTCCGTACCTCCGGTGTATGAGAAGAAGATCCGGTGAAAGCGTAACGTTCGTGGGATACGCGACACGTTGCAAGCGATCAAACCGGGCGTCGCATGCATTTTACTGCCGGTCCATGCGCTTCCCCCCACCCCGCCCACTTCGACAAGTGTCGTTTTACAGGGCGTTTCCTCGGTAACTACGGAGCCGTAAAAGGACAAGAAAAGACGAGAAATGGATCCCCCACTTGCCCCAAAAACCAAATTACCCTTCAGTCAGTCCCACTTCAATTATATCACCTGCAGAATTTCAGAGCAGAAGTGTGCTGCTGAACCACTCACCTGTCGACACGTCACCGGTTGCCGTGACTTTCTGCCTGCGTCTTTTCGACGGCCGAGATGCCCCCCCCCCCTTGGTTTAGATTAGAAGTTCCCATGCCATGCACGCACGACGGAGCCGAGGGCGACAGCTTTTCGTCCTTTCGTTTAGTCCTAATTACGGGGAGAAAAAAAGATTTATTAAGAACATTGGAAACTGATTTATATCTCTTCATTACTTTGCCAATATAATTAAGAGTTAATGTCACCAAAAAATTCCAACCTAGTACACGACGACGACAAATTCATACTAAACTAATATTTTCATCACAAAAAGTTTCAAATTTATATATCTATGATAATTTTACTTCAAGCTAATTTAAGTTGGAAATTATTTTTTTATAACAAAAAATCTTAAATTGATACACATGTGTCGAATTTACTCCAGACTGATTTGTTGATCAATAAAAATTCTAAAATGGTACGCATGTGATAAATTTACGATCCGTTAATTTCGTAAAATTAAATTAATATCACAGAAAATTTCAAATTGATACACTTGTGATAAGCGAAAGGCAAAAATCTCAAATATGTACATCCATCAACGATATCTAGTTCAACAATTTGATGATAAAAATTAACGAAAATTAAAAAATAAATTTATTGCAAGTATACTGATTTGAGGGTTTTTCATAATCAAACAAAATATTTTAGGATAAATTTATCAATGATATATCGGTTTGAAATTTTCTATGGTCAATTTTTTTCCCAATTAAACAAATGACCGGCTTGATTATTTAAGATGCGAATTCTTGTGGAATTCGGTGCATAAGGTTGTTGCATTCTAATTAATTCCTAGAGTAGGACAGGACAGGTAGGACCAGATTAAATTTCAAAATCCACCAATTACATCGAACAGTGACAAGAAAATTCATCTATCCAATTAGACTCTTAACTAGCAAATGCCTGCCCTACACGTGCATAAATGGCAAATTGCCTTTCCAAATAAGTCCACCTTCTTGTCCAATCATTATAGACCTTTTACATTATGATGTGCAAGCAAGTTAATGACCTTGTCGTCTCTTTTGCATTAAGTGCTTTACTTATAACAAGTGAGCGTAGACATTCAAAACTTAATTTTGGATGATTTCTGCACACCCCATTTACCAAACCCTAAGCACCACTAACATTTTTCTCTTACCTCTAGGATTGCCATCTAGTATTTTCGAGACACTTGCGAATCACACTTAATTAAATTTTTTTTCAATATATTAGCTGAACATAACACGAGAATGCGATTAAGTGAAAATGATTATCTTTATTTGTAGAGGTGTTTAATGAGTAAACAAGTTCCTATTTTCTACGAAGCTTATAAAAGAAACTATACAATGGGAAATAATAGGGTCAAGGGTTTTTGAGACGTATGACAAGTGAGCATTTAAGGATGGCCGTGATTACAAAAGTTTGCAAAAATTTTCCGTTTTTTTTTTTGGCAAAAGCTCCCATTATTGGAATCAACAATCAATGGCCAAACAATTATTGGAGGCCAACCAAATGGTCTGTCGGCGTGGGCCTTTTGGGAGAAATGAAGTAACATTAATGGCAACCATCTTTCCATTTTCAACTTAGTTTTTTCTAATCGTCTATGAAATTTTGTTATGAAATGCTCCGGAGATTCTTGTTAAATATCCAAATAAAAATTTTTTGTCAATTCCAAAGCGCTAGTTCTTTCGGGTCCTTCAGAATAAGAATATTACAAATGCAAAATATTTTTTTTAATTATTAAGCATGATTAACAAGTATCCCGAAAGACTTGTTAATAACTCACTTGTCAATTTTATCGAATTCCACGGAAAAAAGAAGGTCTTGGGCCATCTACTTATCAATCATTTGAATTTCTAATACTTCGTGCCCTCCCCAACCTAAGTATAGTCATCCAAATTAAAGTCAATTTTCAGTGATGTACTACTTATGGGATGAGGTGTTATTGCACATCCCTTGCGCTGAGAACTAAATAGATCTTCGAACATCGTGACAAACTCACCTCATGTCCTCAACAAGAAGAAACAAATGCACCAAAGAGGAAAGGATCCGAGAGTGTAGCATTTTGTCACATGCGTTAGAGATTTTCGGTTGTACATGTGATTTGAACAAACGTCTAGGGAAACAGAGTTCTTCAAATTGACATTTCAAAATTGGCACACATGATCAAAGGAAAATTTACCCAATCCGTCCTCAACTAATTATTCTATTCAATCATAAACTTTTCTATTTTGTCAATTTAGTCCTAAACATTTACATAACATTCCAATATAGTCCTCCCGGCCAATTTTGCTAGAAATTTCTAACGTGGTGATCGATTAATAAGTATCCATACAATAAGTTTAGGACTCATGGGACAAATTTCCCCGTACATAAATGTTGATGAACAATTTTCCTTGCAAGATGTACCCCTTGTGGTTTTCTTAATTAAAAAGGATAAAAATCTCTCCCCTCTTTATGGGAAGAAAGACTAGCACCTTATTTTTATTGGCAATTAAGAACGCAATTTTGTACGTGAAGAGTACCATAATTATTAGGATGCATGTATGAGTTGTGTTAGAGAAATCACACATCAGAGAATTGATATGATGTGGAGCAATTAATATATTTAAGTCGATCTATAATTCATTGGCTCAAGTTTTTGAATGAAAGTGGGTCCAATCGAATATACTAGCGTGCTTAAACTTGAACTCCCTTTTGGCGATCTCCCTAGGTCAAGATATTGGATTTCTACAACAATTGATTGGTGGCTCACTTTCAATATGAATAGAGTGACCAACGCTATTTTTGGGTCGGTGGGGATTGTCACGTAGTAGCATGAGCCCAAAAGGCGTTGAGATATGTTAGTGCATAAGGATACTTCAATTAAGGGAAAGCAGGCCTAATACTAAAGCTCACATATGAGGGAAAAATGTTAGGATGTATATGTGAGTTGTGTTAAAAAAACTCTCATATTGAAGAATTGAAGTGGTATGAAGCAGTCAATATATCTTAATTGGCTCATAACTTATTGACTTAAGCTTTCAGTTAAATGTAGATCTAACTGGATATATTGAAGGGTTCGGACTTAGTCTCTCTCTTGATAATATGTCAGATTTCTGTTGTGGGCTTCCAACACTAATTTGGCAACCGGAAAAATTAGATTAATGCCACCCCCATTAATGCCTACTTAAGGGAATGCTGCCCTAAGAAGGCTTAACATTTTACTTCACCAATTAAGTCATATGGGAATTAATGATTGTCAATGCAAATAAGAGAGAGAGATGCTCATTCAGACTTATATTGTAAAGGGTGGTGTGTTAAGTATATTTTATTTGAAATAATTCAATTACTAATTGTGCATAATACAAGAGCAATCGGTGCATAAAAAACGATAGGTTTCTTTAATTGATTTCTTAACAAATGTCCGCGGGTACTCCTTGACAACATCCCGTTGCAAAATCCCATAGACAGACACAGCCTACTACATACATGTTGCGAGGGACTACATATGTCAGAAAAATTTGTATTATATTCACCTACGTTATATGGTTTTTTTTTATGCATGGTGTCCTGAGAGGAGCGTGAAAAAAATACACACATAAATTAATTATTTGAGTGTGCTTGTGGAAATTAGTCCAGATAAAATCCTTTTACTAGTGTAAATATTATTTCCTGGAAAAATTGAATACCTTGTTATATTTAGGTAAAGTCTAGCTTAGAGAGACAAGAAAGATTAATTAAGCTTCGTATGTTGCACAAATCAACAAAAATGGTAAGACGCTAGAAAAAAGACGCTATGGCATTTTAATTTCTAAGAATCGGAAAGAAAGAAATAAAAAGTACAGCAGCCTAGATAACTCTGCTCCTTTTGTCGACATGTGTTCCCCCCGACCCAGATCACATTTTAAGGTTGCCGTGGAAGTCCAGCGGGCATTACCGAGTACTCTGTCGTCAATCAAATCCATATGAATAATCATACTAAGAACGAATAAACCAAAGTTTTTAGTTAAAGATATATTTTTTTGGGACTAATACTGCAGAAATAACAAATTTATCCTATGTTATTTTTTTATTTATTAAAATTTACCTTCAAGTTGCTGAGGTTGATGGGACGTGACAGCTAACGAGTGTATTTGGGATTTTTACCATTCGTTTGTCACAAGTACACTGGTTTGAAGTTTTTCGCGGTATTACCCTAATTTAGCAAAATTAAATGCAGGGTAAATTTGTCACGGATGTATTGGTTTGAAATTTTTTATAGTATAAAAATTAGGTTGGGATAAATTTGTTACAGATGTACTAGTTTGAGATTTTTCATGATATTAATTTTATTCTTTAATTGGTAAAGAGGTCGATGAATGACAACCGTCATTGACAAAGCCCTTAAGCATTACCATTGTAAGCAAGTTAAGCATGCTCCATGGACGAACAAGGACTTTCTAAGATCTAGAAGTGAATAGGAAATTTGAACTTTGTGATCAAGGGAACTTCAAACGTCTTTAAGGCGACAAATCCGATGATGGAATGATGGCGGCGTTCCTACTCAAAACGATCTTCTGAGTTTGCTATGCATGAAGTCTCATAAGATGCATATGTTGACCATGCAATCGGCGTGTACTCATTAAAATTAATGTGGTGAAAAAGTTTGGATACTTCGTGTTGTGAAGACAAAGGAATGATGAGAGTGAAAGTTCGAAAACTTGCGGGCATCGATCGTTCACATTAGTTTTAAAGCTTTATTTTGGGACATTTAAGTCGTATCTTGTTGTCATCCTTCAAATTAATTATTCCTTTCAGTAGCTTCCAAATTCCAATTGAACAAAAAGAAAAAAAAAAGGGAGCTTTTTTGTTTCCTGTCCACGTGGCCTTTATTTACTTAAGGGAGGTTGAAAAAGTCCGAAACAATTTCGTTTATGGAAAAATGTCGTTTAACACTAAATGGTGTTTTGCATTAAGCTACAATTTTTGATGAAAATAATGTGAAAATTTTTTAAAAAGGGGGCAAGGGATCGCACAAGTAGCTGAGTGCAAGAAGGGGGTGGTAGGCACTCTCCGGTGGCCTGGCGAGGTGGTCTCGCTTGGTGGTGGGCACAATTGCCCTTGCCAATTTCGAGTGAGGGTCACCCAGAGCTTGCAAGTGAGAAATCAACACAAATTTTAAAACTTTTAGTGTGATTACCTTAAGGGTTAATGTCATGAAAAACCAAAAACTGATATGTATTGATAAATTTTTACCATAAACTAATTTTTGACACTAAAAATTTCAAATTAGTATGATTGTTACAAATTTACCTCAAACTAATTGTTGACCTTGGTGCACAAATTCACCCTCCGCTGGTTTCCATAAAATTGAATTAATACCATGGAAAACTCTAAATCATTACACCTATGACACATGGATAGTAAAAAAATCCAAATTGATAAACCTATCAATTGCCCAGTGTCATCTAACTCAACAATTTAACGATAAAATTTAACGAAAACTAATGGAGTGTAAATTTGTCACATATGTACTAGTTTGGGTAAGTTTGTCATAGATATATTAGTTTGGAGCTTCAAAAAAAATAATTTAGGATAAATTTGTCATATGTGCGTTAATTTGGGATTTTTCGTACTATTAAACCTTACCCTAAAGATGCAAACGAAAGATTCTGGTCAGCTTTTTGATTGGTTGCTATTTCTTTTGTTCTTTTGCAAGATATTTGCTTGATATAACAAGAGAGAGGTGGTCAACATCAAGCCATCCGATGGACATGTGAAGACGATACGGTGGAAAACCTGGTTTGTCAAAAGGGGTTACCGAGCGAAAATGACAACATAATCGCCGAGTACGTAGCTTAAGACATTATAGGATGCTGTCATATCCACCTTTATTGCTTTAAATTATATTAAAGTTGTGAATTTTTATAAAGTTCGGTATCGGTGTAAAAAATCACTTACACCCTCAACATTGAATGATGGGCATCTGAGGAAATTCGATTACAAAACTATTTTCAAACACACACGTCGGCTATCCAATGGTGAATGTTTGTTGTTTTTTTTTTTAACACTGGGGGTGGACCTCTCAAAAGGGAAAATCCATCTCGTTTTTCTCATGAATAAAAGATTTCATGAAATAAATAAGTATCATTAAAACGAAAGCGCACGGCACATTGTCCAATACTATATGGTGCAGATAAGTTCTTAACAACTAATACATAGGAAGAAAGACTCGCAATTACCAAATGGGACTAAAAGCCTAGAGGGAAAGGTAATGCTAGGTATGGTATACTTGACCCTTAATTAATATTATAAGTAAGTGAATCATATTCAATTTCAAATAAAAATTTCCATCGCGTGGTTTAATATGTAAATTTAATAATTGATTTTAGTACATTATTCTTTGTCATAGTAACTAGATTGGAAAGTGATATTTGGGGATTATTACGAGAGAAAATTGATATTTAGTTAATCCCAGAATATCATGATAAGAAATTATAAGAAAACATGTTTTTCCCCTACACTCGTGTCACATTGTGTACGGGTGTGCAAACTGAATCGGATTGGCCCAAGACCGGATCGAACCGGCTGGGTTGGTCTGGTCCTTACCGTGGTCCCTATAAATAGGACCAGTAATTGGGCGGTACGGTCCCCGGTCCGCTCGGATCGAACCTCCTAGACTATATCATTAGAATATATATAATTGTGTATAAATATAATTAAAAAAAGAATTAGAAATATTAGCACAACCCCTATTCTTGAGGATATTGTTAAAGAAAGTGAACAATTGGTTTAGGCTCTCTTTGCTTCCTCCACTTATCATTTAGTTATGATCATACTTTTTTCTTTTAGCTCATTCACCATTTTTTCTTCGTTTCTTTCTTATCTTTTCCCTTTAATGTGGTGTTGTGGACCTTATTTATGTTACATGGACACTTATGTGCAAAAGTATTGTTCAGATTGGCGAAAATTAATGATCGATTGAGGTTTTTTTTTATCCATGTTTTATAAGAAACTAGTATTAGTGGGCCCACTAGGATCGGACTGAGATCGGATCGGACCGTCGGTCCTGATCAAGTCCGGTCCAGTCCTTGGTCCCAAAAATTTGGGGACTGGGGCTACCAGTCTAGTCTTCAGTTCCATGCCGGGACCAGATCAGCCTGGATCATGCACACTCTAGTCCTTGGTCCCTAAAATCTAGGGATTGGGGCTACCAGTCTAGTCCTTGGTTTCATGCCGGGACCGAATTGGCCCGGACCATGCACACCCCTAATATTGTGCTCTAAAATAAATAGAGATGCAATCTCCAAATTTTTTGTTTGGAGCAATGCTATGATTGAGTGGTCCTCTTCAAGCTGGAGCCACCATTTGTCCACAAGATCTATTTCCCTTCTTGTGTTTGGGCAGAAGTTCCTAGATTCCTATCTTCTTACAGGGATCTTTTTTTTACTTATTTCTTGGATTCCAACAGATATTTTTTGAATTATTTTAGTCTTAGGCTAAGTTACAGCTCCGTTAAAGAAATTTTTTTTAGATCTTCTGAATTAATTCTTCGTTGTTCAGTTTTAGGAAATTGAAATAAAGAAATTTTTTTGTCTGTCGACACTGAACTTTTATCAAATGCATCTATTTGTTCTTCAAATATTCCTCTATAAGGAAGCAGTTATGAACAATCCTAGTAGCGTGGTTGATTTCCCTGGGTCATTGATTGGCGAAATGGTTGGAATAATTAAAACAAATAGGATTATTTAGGAATACATATTGATTGCTATGATTACACATTGAATTTTCGGTAGTAGATGTAAACTGCAATTAAAACCTTAAAACGGCACCCAACCCAAGATCACCATAATTAGAATCATAATATACTATAACGAAGTAAAGGAATTTACACGTCTAATTTAGAATCTATCGTTCTTTATGCGGAGTAGCGATGATCCAATGCTAAATCGCTTCTCCTCTATAACCCTCTTAATCATTGGCTTCAATGGAACTGTCCCTCACGAATTGCGTTCTATAATGGCTCCTTATGTGAGGCTATTTGTGCATTAGAGTTATAGGGAGATTTGAGCTTTACTTATAGAGTTTCTAGTCATACCCTCTCTTCAAGGATTGGGCTTAACTCAGACCACATTAACTAGCCTTATATTATATTAATTAAGAATCTTTATATCTTTTCTTTATTAAATCAATACCATAAAGCGGTAATTACAATATTCATTAATGTAGCCCACAAAAAAAAAACTCTTACAGTAGATCCATAATAATAAAAAGGGAAAATATCATAAAACCCTAAACTATGCTCATTGTGACACATTTACTCTAAACTTTTTTTTTGTGACACAAAAAATCTAAAACTATACCGATTGTGACACATTTATTCTAAACTTTTTATTGTGACAATAAAAATCATAAACTTATATCATTGTGATACATTTACCCTTCGGTTTAAAAGTAGGGCGCTAATATGACGCTCCGCAAGCGCCATATCAGAAAAACATTAAAAGAAAAAAAGAAAAAGAAAATCTGAAGTCACTATCCATAGTCTTCGACTCTGGAGTCCTTAGGCGCTCGTCCGTTCGCTGCCCACTTCCGTTTGGAGCTAACAAGAGAGCTACTCACCTTCTCAAAGAAATGAGAACATCGAATGATCACCAATTACATGGAAACGCAAATAAATGGGCTTCCCAAATTGCTCTGAAGGAAAGAATAAAACCCTAGAAAGCAAAGGATGCAGACCTCGGAAGTATCGGGGTCGAATTGGAGGAGGCCAGGCTAGCCCTTGTCGGAGCCGAATTGTAGGAGCTCCCGGAACCTTTGGTTCTCCTCCTTGAGCGTCTCGCAGCACCACTTCAATTACTCTCAATCCGCTTCAATTTCGTCCTCGTTCTTCTTGTGTTTTGCCAAAGCTAGCTTCTCCAAAAGAGCGCCCCCCACCCTCCCTCCCCCCCACCCCTCACCAAAAAAAAAAAAACCAAACCTATTAACGAAATTGACATCAATACTTCATTTCTTTCTAAATTGGACCTCGAAGCTTGAGTGTGGTCGAGTAAGGTAGCCACTAGAGGTTTAAATGGAAGTGGGTAGCAGACGGAGGAGTGCTCGAGGACCTTTGAGGTTGAAGATGATGAATAGTAACTTCAAAAAAAAATTCTTTTTAATTTTTTTTTGCGTGGCGCTTGCGTGGCTCCATATCAGGGTCGTTATATTTTTAATTGCCACTTTTTACTAGAAGGTAATTGTGTCACAATGATATAATTTTAGAATTTTTAGTGTCACAATAAAAAGTTTAAGGTAAATGTGTCACAATAGGTATAGTTTGGGATTTTTTACGTTGCAAAAAAAAAGTTCAAAGTAAATTTGTCACAATGGGCATAATTTAGGGTTTTTGGTGGTATTTACTCTAATAAAAAAAGCCTTTGTGATTGTTCCGAAAGGAATGAAACATTAAAAACAAGTTCAGCGAGTAGAATGACTAACTTGGAATGGGCATGCAAATAATTAAGTCTAACACCCAATTATCACGTTACTAGTAACGAGAAACAATTCAAGAAAATCTTTCTATAATTATTGTTGCTACATGAGTAGCCTGCGTATTTGTTTTTATACAAATTAACCTAGGATGAGCCATATTTGCATTCGACATTTAAAACACCTCATCGTTTGTGCTTCCGGAAATGGCTTAGGAAACCACATCTTTTTCATCGTGACTAATCTGAAAAAGAAAAGAACGTCATCAAGACTAATGAAAGAGAAAAATTTTTTACTAATTTTGAGAGTTTTTCTTGGAGACCCATCACATCATCCATCTAAAACAATGCAATGCACTCAAATAGCTGACTAGGGCACATGTTAATATCCAGCAAAACCTACCAGGGTTTCCCCTTCCTTCGCTGGAGTATAATGACTGTTCCCTCTTCTATCTCCTTTTTGTACCCTAGCCACTGAGCTCCTTAAGAAAGTTTGCTCGGCTCTTAACCAGGACTGGAAAAGATCAGAGAGAGAGAGAGAGAGAGAGAGAGAGAGAGAGAGAGAGAGAGAGAGAGAGAGAGAGAGAGAGAGAGAGAGATGGGGAGAGGTAAAGTTGAGCTGAAGAGGATAGAGAACAAAATCAACAGGCAGGTCACGTTTGCGAAGAGAAGAAATGGGCTTCTCAAGAAAGCTTATGAGCTCTCTGTTCTCTGCGATGCTGAGGTCGCCCTCATCATCTTCTCCAACCGTGGCAAGCTCTATGAATTTTGCAGCAGTTCTAGGTATCTACTTCTTTACCTCTTCTTTTCTCTCATACTGTAAGTGAATTCTCTCTCTTTCTCTCTCTCGCTCGCTCGCTCTTGCTATATCTTTCCTTGTTTCGTTCTTGGTGGATTTTCTCTTCTTCTTTTCTCTTTATTTCCTGTTGATCAATCAAGTCATATCCTGCTAATTTTTCTGTTTCTGCCTGCTTACGCCTCATGTTATTCTCTGGGGTCTTTCGGGCTTGTTTTTCTCTCTTTTGTTGTTTCGTCTTGTTTTGTTTTCCAGAACCCTAGCTCCTTCAGGATCTTGGTATTTCTTGATGAACTACATAATGGTCTTCTTGCTGCAACTTTGCGAGTTTTGAAGTTGTCTTTTCTCATTTCCGCAACATATGTTAATTTTGCCCTACAAAAAGTCTCCAAAATAATAACCTTTTGAGCTGTTCTTCTTCTTTCCCTTTAGATTGCCTTCGATCTTCAAGGAGTTACGTTTCTTGTTTTAGGGCTACCGCTGTTCGTTGCAAAGAACATTTTTTCATTTGTAAGCAGACAGAATCAAACAACCTTGTAACATGGTTTTTCTTTATTTCCTGTCTTTTTTTCCCCTTTTTGCCTTCTGATTTGTCCAAAAGTTTCTTGCGCGTTCCATCTTAAAGAGCTGATTCCCAACTATGTCCAGCAGTCAAGAAGCTGTCATATGGGAAATTGAAGGAAAAAAGCTGAAGCAATTAGCATGAATGAGTGTGTTACTGATGGTTATTAAAAAAAACAAAATAGAAGCAAGAACTGAAATTACTGTTGTGATATGTTCCCCAGAGATGTGATGTCTTGCAGTGACAGTCCTCCTGCAATTTGGTGTTGCAATTAAGGGAATTTTCCGAGAGAGAGAGAGAGAGAGAGAGAGAGAGAGAGAGAGAAGGCTGCTGTTTCTTATTTCCAAAGCTGCTAGCTTTCAAGTATATGGAACCCTTAAAACAAATAAAAGCAATCTAATTTTCTCTGTCAATTTGTGTATCATTGGATGTGCATCCTTTCAAATTTGCCTTCGTTTTGAAATGATCATTTTGTTTTATTTTTTTTTTAAAACTGCACATTATCGTGTCTTTTTAATTCAATTTTTACAGCCGATGAACCCTCTACCTAAACAACATCTCTACTTACGACACTTCTACTTAAGGTTATGTTGAACTAGTATTTTCCTTCCGGTTCTTATGAGGGGCTATCTTCGAATAGCCCGTTTCTCATGTTCCCAGGATCTTTGATGAAGAAAATATTTGGACAATTTAAATACACGTAATAAAACCCAGACTGGAACAATGCTTATCAAAGAGCAGATGTATGAGACCTCTCATGATCTAACAAAGTCCACAATATGTTAAACGAGGACATCCCATGAATACTAATTGGCGAAGAACATATTATCAACATTGCTTAGAACTTAGATAACATGTATTTTGTATCTGATGACCATATAGAAAGGAAAATCTACAATTTATTGCCACGATTTAAAAAAAAAAAAAACTCGAGTGCACTTATAAAACATTTTGCCTCACCTGCTCTTCGAGCCGCGCTATCATTCATGACACCAATACTTGAATCGGTTGACCTTGTTTGCAAAAGGCACACAGGACAGCTTTATACGCCTATCGTGCATAATTTGTCCAACGGTTTATGAAGTTATGAGTGCACAATAACGTGGAAATGTATTAGTAAGTTGTACGACTATTTCAATTGTACCATATGCAACCTAGGCCTTCTTTGGTTCTCAATAATATTAATAGTTTCTCATTATATCAAAAGTTTCTTTTTTTTTTTGTTTTGGATTGGGGGTGGGGTTCAGAAAATCAACTACTTTGTAAAGCTTCTTTTTGGGATAATAAATACTCTGAAAGGCAATGTTAATCGGTTGCCCGTTCCTGGCTAATTAGTTTTATGCACACTATTGCTTATCTCTTCTCTAAAGGGAAAATTATCCAATCAGTCATGGGAAAATTATCCAATCAGTCATGAATATTGTGTATGGCCATCATCAATTTCGGGTGGATATTGGCTAGAATGACTATAAGAATTTTGTGCTAAGGTTAAGCACCAAATTCGCAAAATTTTAAAAATTAGGATTAAATTGACATCCGTACAATAGGTTTGGGACTGACTGAGTCATTGGCAGTTTTACAAAGTAAATATGAATGAATTTGCTGCTGAACATAATGAACATGGCTATACATCTACATGCATCTATAGCAATACTCATACACACACATATGTATATATATTATATGTATGTATATTTGTATGTGTGTGCGTGCAAAAATGAAATTGCTAAATTGCTTGAGCTAATTTGAAAATTGTGTGTATGTTATCTTTTCTTCTCTGTTTGTGATTCTTTTTTGGTCTCTCTTCCCAACTTGTCTCTTGGACATTCTTAGCATGGCGAAAACAATTGAGAAGTACCAGAAATGCAGCTATGGTTCACTTGAAACCAACTGCTCCATCAATGATATGCAGGTATAACCTTTTTTCTTAAAACTAATTTAATCATGTTTCAGTCTCTAATCACTAAACTAATCGCTGACTTTGAACTTAATCATTCCCTCTTCTCCGAGAAATTATTATACACCTCTTCTTATAGTTCCATCATCTTTGGCTTGAACAGAACAGCTACCAGGAGTATTTGAAGCTAAAAGCAAGAGTTGAGGTCCTCCAGCGATCTCAGAGGTAGTGTTCCTGTTTATATATTAATCAACTCATAATCGCAGATTGGTGATTAATTAGCTAGCAAATCGGTATCCTTGTACATTTCTCTCTCCAAAATAAGAACGAAAAAAGGGTTTCGGTGTTTCGGTTGGCGCGACTTCCTCGATGAATTTTGATGTGCTAAATGAATGTGACGACATAGTAGGATCCATAAACGGGACCTGGATTAATGAGATAGGACTCCATTATGATCATCGTCGTGATAATATTCTCCGGGCTAACACTCAATTCCAAATTCGTTAGAAACCTCCTTGGGGAAGATTTGGGTCCCCTAAACACAAAGGAGCTGGAGCAACTCGAGCACCAGTTAGAGAATTCTCTGAAGCAAATCCGGTCTACAAAGGTGATGAACACAACACAAAAAACCGATGTCAAACGTATGATTTGACGAATTCTAGTTGAATGTTCTTGTGTTATGTCCAATGCAGACCCAATTCATGATTGATCAGCTTGCTCATCTTCAGCACAAGGTATGTGTCGTATCTCGTGCGATTGTCACCGCGTTTTAAAAAAAAAAACGTTCTTTATGAAATTATTTGTAATTTAAGTTGTTGATTCTTGTAATTTGTATTCAGGAACAAATGCTCGTTGAAGCAAACAGAGATTTAAGGAAGAAGGTAAAATCACTCCCCAAAGTTCATCTACACATATGTCGCGGCATCAAACTCGATCGAATATCTGGCATTAGTTTCTCAAGACTGCTTAGATTGCAGCTTAAAAAAAATCGAACGTTACATCTTATGGAATCAGATCATTGACGTTCATGAGACATTATAGTTCACGCTAGAGGCGAAAGTATGAATTGATGACATTTGTCATTTCATTTGCTCTTGGACTCACCATATTGCTCATCAGTTGGAGGAGAACAATGCAAGGATCCCTCTCCGGCTCGGATGGGAAGCCGAGGATCACAATAACATCTCGTACAGCCGCCTTCCCCCGCAGTCGCAGGGATTGATCTTCCAGCCCTTAGGCGGCAACCCGACATTGCAAATCGGGTAATCCGGTCTTTCATACACGGATCGATACCGCCATCTTGAGGGTTTTCTTTCTCCCGGCCAATTTTTTTCCTTTCGAAACCGATGCTTTTGTTTTCGGAGTTATGACACGTCTTTGCTTTTTATGATTTGACAGGTACGATCCTGCAAGTTCGAACGGAGCGAATGTTTCGGCTGCCGACCAACATCCCAATGGATTCATTCCTGGGTGGATGCTCTGAATCGTTTCGCAAGCGGGACTACTCGCAGGAAGCACCGTATCGAATATATTTTCCAATTTTTTCGTTCTGATATATGATTCTTCCTCTAGATGACCCGGACAACGATCCATCGTTTTCGGATAATGTCTAAGGTAAGGGGCATACCGAAGAAGGGAGGACGGCATGAATCCAATCTAGCTAATTATGCTGTATAAGAATAAAGATCTGCTTCATTATGTCGCCAATCTAGCTAACTATATTTGGAATTCATCTATGTTGTTGATGTATGCAATTCCTTTTTGATTGTGAATGTTTAACTTTCCGGTACCATGCATTTTGTGTAGTTACAAAAGGTTAGAGAACGCGGCCCGAGAGCGTTTTGGAGAACCAAAAATTTTCGAATTTATCATTACTAGTACTACTATTGCTATGAAGTAATCGAGTTCGTAATCAGTTGTGTAAATCTATTTGTAAGGATAACAATTCAGTTTCAAACTTTTTTAATTTTATCAATTTAGTTATAAATCTTTGTGCAAATGCCAATGTAGTCCTCCCAGACAATTCTTGGGCTTAGTTTCGGTGGACCAAAGACCAATGCTCGTGCTTGCTAGTCGTGCCTATGCCGGGTTGTTTGGATACTCATGCCCAAGTCACTAATGCCCAAATATATTATAGATATTTAGGAGATTTTTCTTATCAAATGACAGGAATTTTTTTTTTCAAAACATTCTTGATCTTAACCAAACACTAGAAAATATTTTTTTTTTCCTGAAACAAATGGAGCTTTAGTCTATTTTTTCTCCTAAGATCTAATTTTTCTAATCATGAAGCATGTAAAGCTTAATATGAACGGGGAGACATTAGTGAGGAATCTTAACATTTTTAACTGGTCGAGGAGCATGACTCTCGTGGATGTTTTTGTAATCGTTTGATTAATCTTAGGAGATGTCAAATCACAATTTTATCCACTAGCAAAATGACACAAATGGTCTCTAAATTTTGATATAACGTGAAATGTCGTTCCCGAACCTTTAATTAATTCAACACGGCCTATTGAATTTTAGCCCAATGTGCAATATCGTCCTTGAATTTTGAATTTATTCAATGCGGTCCATGAACTTATTTAACGCATGTGCAACATTATTTTACCTGGATATCTTACATGGATAATTCACGCGTAACGTTATTCTTTTGTTTACCATTCGAACTTACCAAATAATCAACAAATCCCATTAATTTAAATTAATGAATAGATAGCATTGAATATTTTCATATATTCTAAGGACTAGATTGAACTTTACCAAAAGTTGACGGAACACGTTGGACAAATCAAAAGTTCAAGAATGATGTTGCAAGCTGGGCCAAAGCCAAAATTTGTGTAATTATCCCTTGTCCATTCAAGTCAATTATCGGGTGTCAAGCGCGATCAACTTTTTTGTATTCCTTGTAAAATTGATGACACCCATCACCGTAGGGTGGATGGGAGCGAACTTCGGAGATAGCTGGTGTTTTTATCATGTGGGCCTTGTTTAGTTTTTCATCCATTTTGAGGCCCATCGAAAGTTGTTCGTGGTCGGTTAACCCGAGGGCTTCCAGGCTTTGAGCCCACATCGAGCCCAGGTAGGCTCATAATCACTCGGCCGATGAGAAATGTAACTCATCGGGCTTAGCGTAATTCTGGAGCAGACATCCGTTTGGTAATGCAGCTTCTGGAGCAAAATTCTATATAGTCACGCAACTTCATATTTCCACTTCTGGAGTATTATTTTTTTTTCCCTATTGATGTAGTTTTGGAGCCAATTGAAAAAGTTAAAACAAAAAAAAGTTCCTTACTCCGAAGAAGTTGATTTTTAGAGCAGAAGTGTTATCGTGCATGCCCTTACCAAAAACCAATTTCCTTGTTTTTTTTTAAAAAAAAAAAATCTCATCTCCTTATTATCCTTTTTTCTTGATACCCAACTAATGAAAAGACTACGCTTTAGACACGTGCCTTTGGGTAGCTCTAGCATTTATATCAAACGAGCCTAACCTACCATCAACATGTAAAGTGGGGAGGGAGGAGACGTGGACTTGGAGTTGAAGGTGGGAAAATGATAGCGGCGACGTCGTTTTCGACACCTCTTTTCAATACCCCGATTTGGCCAATCAAGCCATCCTGCTCGCGAGATAAAAGTCGCGGACCCAACTAATCCCACTCAAGGTGCAATTATTACTATTTTTTTTATAAAAAAAATTCATTCATTTTATTTTATTTTATTTTATTTCGAGGGAATATAAATATCTATTGCTGAACAAAAGCTACGATGCTCTACCGCAAATTTCGGGTTGGCATGCGCACGGCTTGTTGCCCTCATTTGAGCAGACAGTGAGTGAGGCTACGGTTCTTGCCAACTTCCTCATTTTTTTTTTTTTAACTGCGGACCGGTCGAAAGGAACCAACGATCGGAGATGTTTCCACATCGGATTTTCTAACACGACGGCGAAGTCTAGCTTCATCGTCTCTTCCCGACCTGTGTTTTTTTTCTTTTTTTTTTAATCTACCCAATATGTCGACGCGAGTCTTTTATACTTTAGATCGTGTCGTTCTTCCATCGTGTGATTTGATTGGCATGAGTAGCAATAGCCGGTGTGTATTAGGGTCGACGGCGGGGAGATGGGTGTTTGCAAATGTAATCCCAAAAACTCGTACCAGCAAATCTAACTTCCCCTATTTTCAACCATTGAAAAAGTGATCGAAAACTAGATAAACGGCAAGCTGTATTTTGATTACTTATCCACGATCATGAGATGGAAATTACACGACCACCCTGATTTTAAATTCTTGCGTGACATCTATGTATCATAAGAAAAAAAAATTAAAATAATAGTCTTGATGCAACAAAAAATCGTAAATGAAATAAGTAGTTTTTGTCTTTTTGGTAGATAGGAATTGCAAATTTTGAAAGAGTACTACAGATTTGTAAATGAACTCCCCAACCCATCTGGGGCAACCCAATCCCCCTATTGAGTCCCCACCCACCACTAACCTTTGAACTTGAAAGAAAGTGTTCATACATTGAAGTAGAAAACCATTCGAATCGGGGAAATAATTGCACGAGAATGGTACATTTAATACATCGAATCTAGATGGACAGATTCTGTGAATCTCGCTTGAGACCCATATGGGACACGTATGGAGCCCAAAATCAATTTAGTGCATATTGGGTTCATTGGATTTTTTCTCCTACTTTCAAATTGACGATTTATTGAAATTGACTAGCGACATCAATAATTTGTCACAGTTATTTAATAAATCGGCGGCATGCTTTCGCTTCAAAGAGAAGAGGGGAAACGCTAATTAAACATACTATGAAATCATCTCATAGATGTTTTATTTTAATTTTGGTCAAAATTCTCATGGGAATTTAGTTATTAATCAACGTGGAAAGTTTCGATGTGGGGTACTGAAACGAGCGAAAACCCAATGGCTTCTTTAAATACTCGATAAAAGAGTTGTCACATCGGCTTAATAAATAGTTCGAGACTTTTTAGTTGGTTAGTTAATTAGCGTAGCATTGCATGTAAAAAGTGCGAGTGCATCATTCGCTATTCATTAATTTCCTCTCTAAGTAAATGACTAGCAACCTCTGCAATGAGAACAGAACACCCACCACGATGTTCTTTTGAAAAGTTAAAAATAAAAAAATAATAATAATAAAAGAGAGACAAGAGGAGGAAAGAACATTATAAACCGTACCATAATAAGACCTGCTCATTGTACGGGCCTGAGTGGGCTCAGGCCGGGCCTGCTTGGGCCCTAATATGCTGAGATCCTACTCAGGTCCACGTATACGCCCACCCTTTTTTTTTTAAAATGAAAATTAATTTTACATCTTTGTCAAATTTTATTGGGATAATATCACGAAAAACCTCAAACCGGTATACTTGTGACGGATTTATCCTTAACTAGTTTTTGGGTTACCCAAAACCTTATTTTAGTACACCCGTGACAAATTTCCTCACATTGATATGGATTTTCACATGAATTTGCCGTGACAATTGAATTGTTGTCATGCTTCATTCAACTCGACAATTTGGCTGTAAATTTTGACGAAAGCTGACAGAGGATAAATGTGTTGCGAATGTACTAGTTTGATAATTAGTTTGGGGGTAAATCACAAGTATATTAATTTAGGATTTTTGGTGACTCAAAAATTAGTTAGTCACGAGTATACCGATTTGGAATTTTTGTAACACAAAAATCAATTTGGGATAAATTTATCACTTGTATATCAGTTTGAGTTTTTTTGTGCTGCTAACCCCATTTTATTTTTTTCCTTTACCTATGAGTGTCGTACCATTTTTCTCTATCATATTAAAAATTTTAAGCTTATTTTATCCTATCATTTTAATTGTAAATCTCAAAGTAAATTGAATGATACACTAGACTGCTCAAACTGGACTGGTCAAAAATTTTTTTAATTTTTTTTAAAGTAACCTTATTTAGTTGTTTAGGATTTGTTACTTTGTATAAAGTGTGTGGCAAGCACCTCTCGACTACAATTACTTCAAGATTACGGCAGCTTGTAATTGTTTTTGAGAAATCGTCTCACCTCATTTGAAACGTTGCTTAAATTTTTTTTTGTTAGCGCAACTAATTTTCTGATTTGTTCTGATGAACGATCAACATCGTACTTGTCCATTTTCCAGCTAGTGGCATGGGAAATTTTTTTTCCATCCTCTATTTTGTCGTTACCCTTTTCATGGTTTAGAGATTTGCAATATGAGAAGAAATTTGTGGACGATGGGCTCAAATCCTCTTCCGTCCTTTTGTCTTCCCATGTCGCATCAACATGGAATGCTGTGGTATTTTTTTCGATTCGACCAGGGTCTTGGGACCATTAGTCCGGTTCCTGATTCTTAAGGGAAATCGAACTAGATTGTGAACCGATCACCTATAATTAGATTAGTGTCAATTTAATCTTAAACTTTTTAATTGTGTCGTTTTAATTCTAAATTTTTTGTATTTGTGCTAATTTGAGTTCATCCAGCCAATTTTGACTTGAAATTGTTAGCGTGGATGTTGAGCATCCTACGTAACACGATTAGTGCTAACGCGAACATTTATTATTACTACTACTACTACTACTACTTCTTTTTCTTCTTCTTTTCTTCCTTTACTCAATTTTTAGAATGCGAGCCCCTGCCCAAATCTGGTCTAGAATAAAGAAAAGAAAAATAAAAAAGAAGAAGAAAAACCAAATAAATTGTCAAAGAATATTAAAAAGGTTATAAAAAGACGACAACATCAGGATTGACTGCGCCATGTAGGATGACGACGACGTTCATGTCATTGATTTTCGGCAAAAATTGACCGGATGGATTGAGTGGATATAAATACAAAATGTTTAGAATTAAATATAAAATTGAATTGATATGAGTACAACGGGTACAATACATTTTTTTTTCCACTTTTTCCTTTAAAAATATACAGCGGGCGTAAAAAATTCAGTTAAGCCCACGGGCCACCAGCGGTTAGGTCGAACTAAATAGTAAATATAGTCACAGAACAGACACCCAAAAAAAAAAAAGGGAGGAAACCTGAAAAGAAAATAGTAAAAAATAGGGTAGGGGGTAAGCAAAGAGGTGCGGCTCGGGGGAGGGAGGATGGGAAAAGACAAGCCCTGCCCTAGTGGTGGTTCTCCACCAATCAGAGCTCGACAGCGTTTATGGAGAAAACCGCTCTCTGGTTTTCAATACCGCTATCGGTCTCTCTCTCTCTCTATCTCTCTCGCCTTCACCTCCTTCGTCTTTATTTCCATTTCCGTATATAATCACTTAACGAACCCGTCTCTCTCCATCCTCCTGCTTTCTCCATTCAGAAAGGTAAGGAGAGAGAGAGAGAGAGAGAGAGAGAGAGAGAGAGAGGCCATTCGTGTCGTTAATTCATGTTAAGGAAGACAGATAGATAAAATACCCAGAGACACAGCAGCAGAGAAACAGACCTGGAGATCGTGTCTCCTTCTCTCTCTACCTCATTGTGTGTGTGTGTGTGTGTGTGTGGTTGCTTTGTCTAGGGCGCTCGCTCGCTCTTACGTTGTTCTTCCAGTTCTTGTTCTTGTCTGCCCGGTGGTGTGGTGGTTATAGAGAGAGGATGGGGAGGGGGAGGGTGCAGCTGAAGAGGATAGAGAACAAGATAAACAGGCAAGTGACGTTCTCGAAGCGGAGATGTGGGCTGCTGAAGAAGGCTCACGAGATCTCCGTACTCTGCGACGCCGAGGTCGCCCTCATCGTCTTCTCCACCAAGGGCAAACTCTTCGAGTACGCCACCGACTCTTGGTACGTCCTCTCTCCACGTGTTCTCCTGCTTCGACCTCTTTTTCTTCTTCTGCTGTTTGATCTTATACTTCTTTTCTCCGTTTTTATATAATTCAGTACTTGTTTCTTGATCTACACGTTATTCTGATCTCCAACCCTACCCCTTTGTTTCTTTTGTCGTTTGCTTTTAACTATCATTTTGAAAAGCTGTATTCTTTCTGCTGAAAGTCCCTTCTGGTTATCGATTCTTTTCTTTCCCTTTCTGGGATCGTCGCCTGGATTTCTTGGCAGCCGCTTGGTCGATCTCTTCCTCTACAGTAGGGTTTATCTCTCTCTCCTATCTTTTTTTCTGCTTTTTTTCCAATTTATTTCGTAAAGTTCATTTGTTCTCTGGACGGGGCTGAGATGGGTTGTTTCTTCTCGGAATATCAAGAAAATGTTCCCGCTAAAAAGGGTGGGAAAATATGCTCATAAATCTGTAAAGCTGAGGGCAGCTCATTTTAACAAGCAGCAAAAGCTCAAGACACACTCTCTCTCTCTCTCTCTCTTCCCAATCAAGATGAAAGTCATTCTTCTCTTCAAGCACAGATACATACTGGAGAGAGAGCGTACATCGTTTAATTTGGAAATTTTTTATCGACAGATTTGGCTGTGCTGTGCCGGAAGAGACGGAAAGTTTCATATAAAAAGCATTTTTTTTCCACTGCTTTTTTTTTATATGAGAAATGGGGTTGGGGACCTTCTCGGATAATCCAAATTACACGTCTTTTTAACATCTAATCTTGGGCATGAACTTGCGCGTCTTTGGATTACCATATAACAAAGATTGCAATATGGGACTGTTGGCACTAACTTCACCAACAGACGAAGCCTGCGGTCTTTTCAGTGACTAAACTAAATGTGCACATAAAAGGAGAAATCTTTTTAAAAACAATAAAGTAAAACCTACTTCAAGAAATCACAGAATTAGTTATTCACGGTGGAGAAAACGAGAATTCTTCTGCATGAGCTGATATTGATCAAGAGTCATGCGTCAAATGAATTCTTCATATCAAAATCTAGTTTTCATATGGAGAATATGTCATTCAGTAGAGATCTTTTCCCCTTTCGATGAGTTTAACGAAAAGAAAGAAGATGTCCTTTCCAATTTCCCTATGTGCATTTTTTGCCAAAAAGAAGAAAATTTAATTGTGTTAGCGTGTACTGCCTATGATAATAGCATGGTTTGGTCTAATCACATATCTGACTAATTTCTTGAGAGCATCATAATGGGATGCTCAGTCAAGGACACCACAACTCCTATAGCTACGAAAAGACTACCAAGATTGAATTTACGACAGCATTAGCGATCTTACAATGCTTGTGAAACACTTTTCATTGTTCTTGTCCAATTCCTTACCGCCAAAAAATGCGATTTAATAAGCGGTCTGATCATAAAGTCCGCCAAGTTAATACACACTAGACCTAGTCAAGCTTCTTGACTTGATCTGATGCTAATTCTTCATTTATATCTCCATTCACTTGGTCTATTAACGTATTAGTTCCATATCCACATCAATTTTTAAGCGCTTGTCATCAAAATATCAATTCCCTTTGAGCTGCATCACTGTAGCTTGTCAATTCATGAGTTGAATGAAATTTAATAGAGAACAATCTCATGGAAAATTTTACTTCCCACAAGCAATCTTTTGATTGCGAAGCCTTTGGTTCATTTGCAAATTAGACTTTACCTATGTAAACGGTTGCTTATGGTTACAAAACAAAACATTCCATCTGTTGCATGTATTAAAAGTCCACGATCAATATTAACAGTACTTCTGGATGTAGTTTGCTCTATAGAGTTTCACTTCAAATAGGATTCTAGTTTTAATTTTTCGTGTCCTTTTCTAAGTTTTGCTTTCAATCAAAACCGCAAATTTTTCTTAAGAAATAGTAGATAATTTTTTGTAAATAGCATAATAAGAGATTTGAAGTAGCAAGGATACATAAATGAATCATATTCACAAAAAAGAGGCTATATGTTACCATTTCACTTTCCAGATTCTATGCTCTAACATTGCTTCTAGTTCTTCAAAAGACGAGACGAATATTGTCTCGATGCATATGACAAAAAACAAAGGTATGTTCACTGTTCTATTGTGGTTTTTTTTTTATATCACTTTTACAATGGTTTGATTTTATTTTATTTTTATCGAAGTTTTGAAAGTACTTAGCCATTCGAGATTGCCTCATTATCATTGAGACTAAAGTTATAAGGTTTGCACGACAAGTAGGAAACTTCTAAGATACTATGTAAAAAAATATGTAGTATGTGTGTTCTGATTATAGTATGCGTTCCTAATTAATCAACATGTATTTGTTACTAGCATCATATATAAACACCGCCTACTTAGGCCTTTACCAAAAGCTAACATATTGCTCAGCATCAAAATACCACCTCAAGCGTACACTTCATGCTAGGGGTGTACAACCAAATCGGGTTTACCCGGTACCCAAATCAAACCACCCGAAAAACAAGATCGGGAATCGGTTCTTGTTCAAATCGGTCTAGGAACCGGTTCCAATTTTTGAGAACCGGTTGAAACCAGTTTGGTTCTCTGTTCTAGATAAAGACCTGTCCGGACCGGTTCATAAAATCGGTTTTTAGATGCTGTTTAAAAAAAAAAACTAAGTGACTAATTCTTCTTTAAGTTAACTTGCCAACAGCAGCCTTGCCTCATGTGGCATGCTTACCTAGGGGGACAAGTAATCTTAAGATTCTTTCTTTCTCATGGTATTTTGTGATATGATTTCTAAACTCAACTTAGCACTGGGGAGTATTTACATCTATAAATGGAGATTCTTTTTTTTTTTGGTTGAATATGTAGAGTTGATTGACCTTTTTTTTTTGTCGAATATGCAGAGTTGATTGACTGAATAGTATGTATCTCTCTCTGTCAAATTTAGTTGTGCATTGTCAAAATCATAGCTTATGAGGAAACTCTATGACCTCAATTTGATCTATGCCCCTTCTTTTCTCTCTCACTTCTATTTTTATTGAGCTTTTACGAGTAAACTGTAAAAGCTTCATGTGATCGTAAAATTCTATTTTCATTCTCGCATATAGGGAAACCGGGTAGATCCCGAAACCGGACCGAAAAATAGGATTAGTTCCAAAATCGGTTCCAGGATAAATCGGGTAGGGTCTCGGTTTCAAAAATTGAGAACGATTATAACAAGGTCTACTATAGGATCTAGGTTTGGACTCGACCTACCTGGCTACTATAGGGTCTAGGTCTGGACTCGATCTACCCGGCCCATGCTCCCCCTTACTTCATGCACCCAGGCTATAGATTTTGTTTAAATTTCCTCCAATTAATTATTGCTTGATTAAGATGTAATTTAATGACAAAAATGGCGATATTAAATAATTTGCAATTAATCTAACCCTATTTGTGTTTCTTTTCGGCAGCATGGAGAGGATCCTTGAGCGTCATGAGAGATATTCATATGCAGAGAGACAGATTCTCACAAACCATGCCGAAACCAATGTATGCTTTCGAATTCCAATGTCAAATTCATAATGTTTGATAACTCACCAAGTTCATTCTAACTAATTAAGGGTTCGTGCTTCATGCAGCTAGGAGAAGATTTTTATATCCATATGTGCACAAAAGCATTTTCTTTTCACTTTTACTCATCTTCATTTGATAATCTATGTAACTTTTGCTTTACTAACACATTAATATGTTATGCAACTTCTTATTTTAGGGGAACTGGGCTTTGGAACATGCAAAACTCAAGGCCAGGATGGAGATTTTGCAGAAAAATCAAAAGTAAGTCCATTGTAGTAAGATGCAATAAATTTGTGGGTACAACTTTTTGGGAGATCAGAAAACTTCACTGATTTTTTTGAATCCCTTCAGGAATCTGATGGGAGAAGAACTTGATTCTTTAAGCCTCAAAGAGCTTCAGAATTTGGAGCACCAGCTTGATACAGCTCTCAAGCACACTCGGTCGAGAAAGGTAAATTTTGGTGCGCAATTGAGGCCTCAAATTTCTTGTTAGGGTGAAGATTCTCTCAACATTAAGGGGCCGTTAGAGGTAAATTGACATCTTCAGTTCATCCCTTTTGACAAATTGACACCACAGTAACCGAATATTTACAGCTGAAATCGTAAAGCATCAGCAAATCATCCTCAACAACCAAGAAAAAAACCCCAGAGAATCCCTCTCCCTGCGTCAGAGGCTCTGGCCTGCAAAAGTTGCCGCCACGCCCAGTGCCGTTACTTTGTCGCACTCCACCTACACCAATCTTAGATTGTCGAATCTTCTAGCAAACACCAACAATGCTACGGCGACAGTTGGGTGGTAGAGGAGGGTAATATTTTGGGGGGCGGAGGCAAAGGTCCAGTACGACAACCATTGATGGCGACAAGAATTTTACCTTTTGCTTAGGGTTTGAATAGCGAACAAGATGCAAAGAGGAAAGAAAAGGAAATAACAAAGAGAAAAGCGAGCAATAGGTTAAATTAGAGTCAATTCTATTCATCTAACAAGGGTGGAGTCTAGCACAGCATGTTACATTTGTTACTTAGAAACTATTCTCCAATTGTACTCTCATCTTTTTTCTCCTCCTCATACGCGCAGAACCAAGTCATGTATGAATCCATCTCTGAGCTTCAAAGAAAGGTGAGTCCTGTAAATGCCATGATTTATACTTTGCTGCAGATATATAACCCCCCCAAAAAATCAAGGGTTTCAAGATTTACTATATTCTATATATGTCGTGAATATATATGAGAAGAGCCCGAATTCTGCTCCTTGGACTTGAAGCCAAACAATGCAAACTCTGCGATACACTTTTGATGTGAAAAGTGACAAATGATATGACACATTCAAATCAATTTTATCTCTAGTAGTGAACAGAGAAACAACAGATGTGTTTCTGCTAGATTTGTTTGATATGAGATTATGATTTAATTTCCACGCCGATGCGTGTCAAGAATGCAATAGTGTCGCTGTCGATCGGAAGCGTAAAAAGTATTAACGATTGTGCCTTTTTTTTGGTTTTTCTTTTTTCAATTGGCAACAGGATAAGGCGCTGCAAGAACAAAACAACATGCTGGCAAAGAAGGTGCATGATGTTTGATGATCTTTTTTGTTCGGACATTATAACTGTTTTGGTAACGTAGGCAAATCTTTGGGAAATACGGTTGCCTTTCTTTGCATGGCTGCGTAGCTAATAAAGGAGAGTTTGGTGCTGAAAAAAATTCAACCAGGTGAAGGAGAAGGAGAAGGCGCTGGCTCAGCAGACTGAATGGGAGAGCCAGCAGCAAGATAATGCCCTCACCTCTTCCTCGCTTATTCTCTCTCATTCTTTGCAGCCTCTCAACATCAGGTCCTCTCTCTCTCTCTCTCTCTCTCTCTCTCTCTCTCTCTCTCTCTCTCTCATTTTAATCGTATAAATACCTAATTTATAAACGAAAGTATAAAAGGTATATGTTTGTGCAACTTCTTCATGTGCGACTCGATCTACACCGGCTATATCAGAAGTTTTCAGGAAAGAAATATGATGGTTGCAAGCTAAGTTATTGTTCACTTACGTGATATGCATGATTTACTGGCTGTTATAACATATTACAATATGGTGGATCTATTGTTTAATCGAGAGACTTTCTTTTCATCCCTTGACTGAAGACGGTGTCCATCCGCATTCATCGTTATCTATTGATGATTGCTCATTATGTGCAAATTTCGTGCAGATAAGTTGTTTTTCGATGGGGACATGAATGCCGCCTGTTCACTTCCTATTATTGTTTTTGTACGGCCGATGGACATACATAGAGAAAAATCGACAGTGTGACCTTAAACTAAACATAGCGATACGGATTGATAAGTCATCCTTTAAACTCGTATGTTAGGATAGTGCGTGTTACAGAGAAACTAGAAAAATGTGCTCTTTTTCTTTTTTTAATAAATTTTTTTTTCCATTCGCCCATTTTCTATCTTGACATGTAGTTAACAAAATCAATCATACAGCATGGGAAAAAAATTCAATATTTTTCTTGTATTATTTCATTTGATCAAGGTTATGTCTTATTACAAAATTTGAAGTTTTTTCTTTTTCTTTTTTTCCCAATTGGCAGGGGTCCTTACAATGCAAGTGGAGTTGAGGAGGGAGCAGGAGGTCTTGGTCCACCCCAACATCGTAACGCCACTCTTCTTCCTTCATGGATGCTTAGCCACCTCCAAGATTAATAATAATAATGATGGAATTTATATGCATGACGAACCATGAAATATTTTTCCCTAATGCTTCTTTGTAACCTTTTTTTGGGGGGGGGGGTGTGTTGCTTATGAAGACCCTGTTTATGTCGTACTTTTTTTTTTTTCCCGAAGTAGAGTTTATGCTGGACATGTGGTGGAATCCAAAAATGGGATAAGACCGTGAATGAAGGCTCGAATTAGAGCCGTAATTGCTGATTACGATGCAATCTATGTATTTAGAACTAGTTAGTCATGCCCACAGGTCAAGTTAGGCTGGAAACTGACCTAGGTCAAATTCGAAACTACTTCGTTGAACAGGCCCACGGTTCGGAACTGGAACCGGCCTATGGCTTAAGCGCCCGGTTTCGATTTCTTAAAACTTTGAACCGGGCCTGAAACTAGCGGTTCTAGATCGATTTCGAACTGTGAAAATGAGATTTCTTTTAAAAAAAGGAATTGAAAGGAAAAGAGCCATTGTTCGTGACGGAGCCAACCACGATTTGGAATTGGAACCGGAACGGTCGCTTAAGGGCTCGGTTCCGGTTCATCCTGAATTGAAATTAGAATCAATTGGAATCGGCGGATCATGCACCGTGACCATGACAACTGGTGCCTTTTGTTTAAGGATTTTCTTGGGTGTCTGTCTACTGAAATTAAGATGAATTATTAAATATAAAATGATCAATTGAAAAGACAACGTCGTAGGATGTTTTTTCAGCTTAAAAAATAAAAGAAAAAAGAAAAAAAAACAGGGATTTAAAAAGCGTCAAATTTATTTTCGGGGAGAAGAGATGGATCGATGTCGGGCCGACGTTTCTCCTCGACAGTCCAGCGTCAGTCACTCTCGCGAGGAAGCTTCCCATCTCCATCTTCTTCTTCTTCTTCGAAACCTCCTCACTCGACGACCCCTAAAGCAAGAGGCTCAGATCCCCAATCGGGCCGTGAACGGCCGCGGGGGGAAGGCGGAGGATGCGGCGGCGGGCGGTGGACTTCCGGCGGCCCGTGCGGCGGAGTTTCTCGCACTGGATCTGGACGCTCCTAGGGGTTTTCTTCGTGGCGGGATTGGTTTTGTTCGCGCTTCATCATGATCACGACGGAGATGGGATGAGGAAGCCAGTGACGGTAACGGATTTCGACGCATTTTTACTCTGTTTCTGATCGAGCTTGTCAGGAGCCGGGTTTTCTTTGTGGATCGAAATTGGAGTTCATTTCAATTGCTAATTTGGATGTTGATCTCGTCTCTGCATAATGAACCAAAATGGTACTCGGAAGTTCTCGCCGCTGAGTTTTTGTTGTTCCTGTTGATAGTGATCGATGAATGTGAAATTTGGAAAATACAAATTTGTGCCTTGAGCTTTGACTTCCAATCGAATCGCTTGCACGATGGATCGAGGGCCACCTGATTTTATGAGAGCCTGTTGTGCCGAATTCTTGTTCTCTGCTGACCTGCATGCTAGATCGTTGACGATAGTTCGACTGTAGTAGTTGGATCATGAACTTTCGGACCGCAACTTAAGGTGAAGCTTGTGCTCTCTCCTTCTTTGTGGGATAGAGCTCGTTTTCCATGTCCTTAGGCTTTGTGATCCTCTTATCTATTGTCAATAAAAAGATTTTGTACTGTGAGGGTGATCTGTGTTTGCTTCTGCAATAAATGTGATTGAGCTTGGAGGCCCTCAATGTCGAGAGAAATGATTCACTTTCAAGTAGAAAAGTGGACAGACCGAATAGAGTCATTTGTCTCTGTTCTCCCATCCTATCGGGGATTCTAGATGCAAGGATCCTCATTTGAAATGATCCAATTTCCTATCAAGAGCATATATTCCTGTGTTTCCCAATGCAGCTCCGATTCATTCTCAGTAATTTATTAACCCTTTGATGTGATTTGAGTTAACTGTTCTATCATTTGGACATCTATGCTTGGGTTTAGGCTTCGATTTAGAACTTTGTGTTTTTTGGCTTTTGTTTTTTCAGGATAACAGTGCAAGCTTTTTAAAGGAGAGCCATAGGAATTCAAATTTTACGGAGCAAATAGTCAGCGCTATGTCATATTCTAGGCAGTTGGCTGAGCAAATGATCCTTGCAAAGGCTTATCTTACTGTAGCGAAAGAACACAATAATCTTCACCTGGCATGGGAACTGAGCTCAAAGATCAGACGTTGCCAGTTAGCATTCTCAAAGGCTGCAATGAGAGGAGAGCCCATCAAATTAGAAGCAGCAGAGCCATTAATTGAAAGCCTATCTTCTCTGATCTTCAAGGCACAGGACATGCACTATGACATTGCGACCACCATAATGACCATGAGATCCCATATCCAAGCCCTGGAAGAGCGTGCCAATGCAGCATTAGCTCAGAGCGCTGTGTTTGGACAATTAGCAGCTGAAGCACTGCCCAAAAGCCTCCATTGCCTAAGTGTCAAATTATCTCTGGATTGGCTTAAGAAACTTCCTCTGCAAAAACTTGCTGATAACACGAGAAATTATCCTCAAATTGTTGACAACAATCTTCATCATTTCTGCATATTCTCAGACAACGTTCTTGCTACCTCCGTAGTTGTCAACTCTACTGTCTCTAATGCTAACCATCCAAGGCAGATCGTTTTCCACATTCACACAAATGGAGTAAATTATGGAGCAATGCAAGCATGGTTCCTTAGTAACGACTTCAAAGGTTCCACCATTATAGTGCAAAATATCGAGGAGTTCTCTTGGCTGACTTCTTCATATGCTCCTATACTGAGACAGCTTTCTGATGCAGATTCTCAGGCCTACTATTTAGGTAATCCTCAAGATACAAAAGATGAGCCAAAACTGCGGAACTCGAAGTACATTTCACTTCTTAACTACCTTAGATTCTATATTCCAGAAATCCATCCTCAGCTGGAAAAGGTAGTTTTTCTTGATGATGATGTGGTGGTCCAGAAGGACCTGACGTCGCTCTTCTCAATAGATCTGCATGGGAATGTAAATGGAGCTGTGGAGACTTGTCTAGAAGCCTTCCATCGCTACTACAAGTATCTGAATTTCTCCAATCCAGACATCAGCTCAAAGTTTGATCCTCAGGCATGTGCATGGGCATTCGGCATGAACGTCTTCGACTTGGTTGCTTGGAGGAGAGCAAATGTGACTGCAAGGTATCATTACTGGCAAGAGCGGAACTCAGAAAGGACACTGTGGAAGCTAGGTACTCTGCCTCCCGGCCTTCTAGCTTTCTATGGACTGACAGAGCCACTCGATCGGAGATGGCATGTATTAGGATTAGGCTATGATGCGAACCTAGATGACCGTCTGATTGAGAGTGCAGCAGTTATTCACTTCAATGGCAACATGAAGCCATGGCTGAAGTTGGCCCTTGGCAGGTATAAACCTCGCTGGGACAGGTATTTAAATCGGCATCATCCATACATCCGAGACTGTGCTGTGAGTTGACATGGGAGCCATTTTTCAGATGAGGTTAACTTACGAGACAATATTTTTTTTGTCGCTCCGGAACCTTGACATGTGAGCCAGAGTTAGAAGTAGGACAGCTACTTTCGTAGGACATTTTTTATCCTCCCTTTCCAGTGTAACATCTTTCCCAATTTGATTCCTACACATTGGGTGGTCAGAGAAAGTGTATTTATCATACAATGAAGAGAGCATGGGATAATTCATTTTTTCGGCTGGCAGGTTTGTATGTTTATCTCCTTCGAGCTGTGGGGTACTTTGAAATAAGAACTCGGTCATAACTGGTCTTATCCGGATCTTGAAACCTAAAATTTCTGTTTCTCTTGTTTTTTCTTTGGTAAGTTTTGTTGCTTTCCCCCCGCTAAAAAATCGTTTTGAGTTCTCCTTTCTTGGAGATAGGTTAATTGGCTTAATATGCACGACGCTAAATTTGGTAATTTAGATATAAAAATCAATAACTTAACCTAAAGTTAGCAAATTCAGAATCGATCAAATGAAGATTGGTATGTGACTAAAACTGGTTGAAAACTTCGTCTTAGAATGGATGGTAACCCACTTAAATCGAGTTTGGTAATTTTGATAAGAGTTGGGAAATCACATTGGCCTTAATAAAAGCTGATAATTAATTGAAATTTTTTGGCAATTTGAAAATTGATAATTTCAAATAAAATATTGTTATTGGACAAATAATTTAGGCTCTCTTTTTAAGTAGAAAACAAATGATTTGGAAGATATTTTTTCTAAAAATTATTGCTTTCACTGCTTCTATAGATGAATGGAGAGAAGTTATTCTTATTGTTCATGGAAGCATTTAAGGTATTTTTATTTTGCGAAAATTGAATGATTTGAAAAATAATTTTTTAAAAAAATGATTATTTATATTGCTTACAGAAATGAATAAATGAATATATTTTCAACATTCACAAAAATATTTGTGCATATATTGTTGTTGATAATTATAATATTTTTTTATTAATTAATTATTTCAAGTGATTATTCTTAGAAAAATTCTTTTATGAATTATTCATTTTCTTGAAACAAATAGAGCCTATGATGTAAATCATTATTAGCGATGAACACATTTTTTTCATTTACTACTAATTTCGAGGGCTACAAAAAATCATTTTAAAAATTATTTACTCTCCACAAAACAAATTGAGGCTAAATGATTTTTTTAATTGATCTTTCTACAAGTTCACCAACATGAAATATTTTTCCAACGGAAAGCGGGATAGTACAAATGTACGATAGGAGGTTGAGGTTCAGGGACTGTCACTTTTAATCTGTACATGCAATAGGTCTTCTAATTCTGCGTATTACAACGCTGTATTTGATGGTCTGGATTTCTAACCAGGACAGAACTAGATGAGAAATCCAAAATTTTTTTTTTATTATCATATCTTATCTACTCTTTAGTGAATTATAGATTTAAAGCCGTATAAGTAGAGGCAGGGCACAACTGAGATCAACTCTATTTTCCTGTAACATCAATGTGCTTCAGAAATTATTTAATAATGAGTTTTAATGAGAGTTATTCTTGAACAGAGATTTATATCATTTGAATTCATGCGCAACATCGACAAAGCAAGCCTTGTAGAATCGAGTCTCGATTTGAAGTCGAATTCTTTGAAAATGACTCATTGACCTTGCTCTTTATAACATTTTGAGATCCCTTTTGAATATTGAAAAGGTTCAAATGATTAAAGAATGAGAAACGTGATATCATATAATGCCAAACAATTGCTTAAAGAACAAAATTGTAAAAATATCCAACTTTGTGGCCGGAGACTCCAGCCTGGCATCGCCACCATCAACCTACTTGACCGTCATCGCCTCCAAAGAGGCCCCCCCTCCCCCTGACTAGAGAGGCAGCCAACGCCAAGAAGAGATGGTGATTGTGAAAAAAATCCAATTCTTCTCGTTTCTGCCCTCTTGAGAAATTATATCCTGGACATCACACAGAATATGTTAAAACATATCATATTGACGATCAAACACAGCCTAAGATGATTGGATTGTGAATGTTAAAAAAGTGATTGTGGCCTCTCAAAATTTTTTCCGAGCATGTTCAACCCATCTACACTTTGAAAGAAACGAGTTGGATTTTGCGAGCTCCGGCCCCAATTAATTTGGCACTCTCTAACATAAAGAGTGGCGCTACGCTTTTTCATTCAAGATTTCATCTTATGGACTCTTCGTTCATTCTATGCGTCCTTCCTTCTCAATGCCCATGTGATTTCAATATCCAAAGGGGAATGAAAACCATGAATAAAAGCGAAATAAGATAAGTGACGTATGTACACTATGGACAATATGTGACTATGCTTATATAATTGAAGATGTGGATAGTATGTACATTCCCAAGCATAGTAAGATAAATATCTGATGTATTTCTTCTCTGCATAGTAAGATTAGTGCAAAAACAGTTCCCTACAGAACCTGCATGTTCTGCAATTGCTCTTCCCAATTGTTTTTTGCTCTCTCCAGCCTCAAAACCTCCTTTAATCAACCTTAACTCCTGGAGATGACGGACGACTTAACATGTCGAGTGAATGGAATCCAATTCACCCAAACGTTCACAACAAAAATGGCGGCCATATTATAGCATAGAGAACTGACTCATGTACATCCCTGCGAAGGAAGGTCATCCAGTTAGGCATACTGCTACATCATTTCCGCATGATAAAGTGACTCCCTGCCCTCGTCAGTCGAGGTTTTTGGGGAGTGTGGAGAATGGCCAAAATGAGATTTCTCTGCATCCAGAACACCCTAGAAAACAAAGGGAATCAGTCAGCTACGCGATTGTGTCGTTAGGAAGTAGGATAGAGAGATTGAAAGCAACAAGCTCAATGACCTTGATAATCATAATGGCAGCATCCTTGTGTAGATCTTCATTGTACTCGTGACAAGCCAGACTCTACATCATGCAAGAGCGCATTGTCAAGTTGAAATCTACTGAAAGAGGCTAGACAAGGACAGTTTGTTATCCTCTCAGCTGAACTGACCTGGACACATCTAGGGCAGCCAGTGTCTCCCATGCAGCAGCAAGACGAAATAACCTCCAAAGCAACAGTCAGTAGCTCCTGGAAATAGGGACGAACCTGTAACACGAGGCATCTTCATATGATTAGGCAATCAGCCATTTAGCCAAATTATGAAAGAGATAAGCAGTAATAGTCCGTTAAAAAGGAAATTCTGACTTCCTTTTCTACTTTTGGAAACAATCAGGGATCAAGTTGCACGACCGACATGATCTTGGTCTGATGTTTTGAATCAATTGTAACTTAGGAACATGCATCAGAAGAGAATGGTCCTCTAATGAAGAAAGGTGATCATGCCTGGAATACACAGTTACTTTATTTAAATTTACGTGGTGGAGTTTCCAATTACTCACTTGCAATGAAACACCAGTTCCTCCAGGATGCTTGTCATACAACAATATCCGCTCCTGAAAAGACCGTGAATCATGTGGATTTGAACACTCTGGAGCCAAGTCAGCTGAATTGCATATTATGCATCTGAAGGAAAGAACCATAAGACATCGCAAATAAGATGGTGCGGGCAACAATTGTAACATCCTCCAGTAAACATCTCTATCCTTGGTTCTTCTCAGACCACTTAATTTACTCTTATTTTATTCAACCTGTTGACTTTGATTCATCGTCTTTTGTCAGTCATTAATGTATGTCACCAAGGAAAATATATCCATCGTACACACTTTGAATGTTGAAGGGACCTCAAAGCCAGAGCTTGATGAATAAAATGGCAGATAAAGTTAACAGCACAAACTTGATGTGTGAGCAGATAGATGTTTCTAAGTAGAGGCAACATCAAGGGATCTTCCACAGGAGTAAAACGATCATGCACCGTTAGTCATCATAGTACAGCACAAGCTTATGACAATTAACTATACCTAAAGAAGGATCCTAGTCACATTTGTCCATATGAATGCATACTTATACGAGATAAATTTGTATATCTGAATGCACACATAACTAAATTACTACGTCGACCATTTAGATGAATCTGAGGGAGGCTGATGGCGGTTACAATCCCCTTGGCACCAGATGTTAACAATAAACTTTCACATGAAATATTCATCAGTATGCTTGCTTAAAGTACATTTAACAGAGTTTCCTATCATACAAAAGAGGATAACCCCTAACCAACCTCCACCAAGAATTAAGCAGGTGTTGTCACCTTTGCTACAAATGCCTAACAGGAGTAGCCTAAATAATGCTGCCAAGCCGCAAATCAAAGACTTACAAAGGCACAACATTTAGAAGAGCATGTGAGGCAGCGTGTAAGCCCGCACGGAAAGAGAGACTTTTCATCTCCACAGCTTCTTTGACAGTTTGCGGAACTGAAATCCATACCGCCTGTTTGCAAAATATAATTTTAGGTAGGGAAAGAGTTGGAGGAAACAGCAATTGTACTAAACAAGTGCAATTGACATCACAAGAGCACCTGTGACTGATAGGAATATTTGGGAAGTGAAAGGTCAACTGTATCCAAGACTCGACCACTGCCTCTGCTTATTCGACGGAATCCAAACCAAGTCGTAATCACTTTACATTTATTAGCCAGAGCAGTTGTTTCAAGAATTTTACTTGCTCCAACATTTGTACTTGGAAAATTGGGCATGGTCACCGGATAGGCCTGAACAACAGCAGACAATAAGGTCTCACTTCAGAAACTATTGATAGAGAAAGCAGAGAGATAGGAGACATCAGGAGAATTAGCATAAGGAAATAGTAGAAATCTAAATACATTGAACTTCGAATATATTGACTAGATATCGACTAAAGGATGAGGAGAGCTCTTGAGAGAATGAGTAGTTGGTAGGTGGTCAACCAAATTTATCCTTTTGCTTCAAACTCTTCTTCAAGTCCCTTCTAAACAATTTTTTTGTTCCTTTTAGGATGTGCATCTCTTTTCATGTGGACGACATTCTTTGCTTTTGAAATTTAGTTGTAATTATGCAGAGTACTAGTACTCTCTCTCTCTCTCTCTCTCTCTCTCTCTCTCACTCACGTAGTAAGATCAAATTTTATGGACCTGAGTAAAGTCATCAGACATGAATACTTGCTTACACTTAATTCTTCATACCATACGATGAAGGATATAAAATTTGGCCAGTGAACTGAATCTATCACAATTGCAGTCCTCCCACCCCCTTACTTTTGTGCATAAAAGAAACCTAAAAATGGCAGGTAACTTCTAGAGGATGTAGTTCTGTAGATGTCACACAGACACAAAGAGAGGGAGAGAGACATACTATATCACCTCCAAGGACCTTAATGTCTGTGTAATCACGAGTTTTTGTATAATACTTTAAATCTGCCTCCTGGCACCAAGCAGTTTTAGCTGACAGATCCAAATCTTTTACCAGATAGGTCTTGCCCTGCCACATGTATACAGCTCCTTCATGTACCTGCTTTGAATATAAATAGGTCAAAAACTTAAACTATATTTCACATCTAAAAAGTCAGCACATATTTCAAAGCTACCAAAAGAAAAATTTACTTATGTCAACTCAAGAGTTACCATAATCACGGAAAGATTAGAATGAAAACTACACCCAAACATCAGTTTGAAAAGAAAAACTATGGAAATGCAGTAATACCTGAAAGAAGGCCTTGCTTTCCTCAATTTTCTCTAAGACTTCATTTTTTTGAATATCTATCACTAGATATGTACTAGTCTCTATTGCTCGAATGTTGACAGCATCCGAAGGCTTTTTCTTAAGATCGGTCATGGAAAAAAAAACCGTAATCAATGATGACATCAGATAAAATACCATCAAAAGAACCACATAACGTCTCAACCGGACACAAAGATAGGTCAGAGTTGTACCTCACGCCCAATATAGTTCCATATTCTGGCTGAAGAATCATGGGATGGATCAGAACTAACGCATCCTCCATTCTTGAGAGTTGCTATGGCACTGCTGAGACCATTACCGAAAAATTTCTCATCATAATGCAAACTTAACGGGTGTTCTATAGCGGCACAGCTCAAATGCTGCTCAAGCACCTGGAACAACGAGCACCAAAAAGCATAAAATCACAACTCAAGCTGAACTTTTATATAGGGAAATTTAAGTATTCGATGATAATGACCAGCTGATTTTGGGCGTCTATACTGCAACGCTCTATTGGACTCTTGAAAAGTTTCTCCGGATGCTTCATAAAATATTGGTCCAGTGGCCCTCCAAATGCTACATACACCGCGAGAGATGGTTTCTCTCTTCTTCCAGACCTTCCTGCTTGTTGCCACAGGCTACAGCCAGCCAAATACACATGCAAATAACGCTTAAAAGGGCAGTAGAAAATTTCTTTTATGAGCAAAGCAATTGAACATCTGATTGCCACACCTAGCAATGCTACCAGGAAATCCCAAATGCAGAGTTACATCAAGATGTCCAATATCAATACCCAACTCAAGAGCATTAGTAGCAGCAATTCCTCGTAGCTTCCCCCCAAAAAAATCACTCTCTATCGCCCTCCTGATCTGCAGTAAATAATCAGCCCATACAAGACCTTGGTCAGGTTTGAATTGTCAATGAACATTTACAGCTTTCATATGCAATAAGAGGCAAGAAGAATGGACAAGAAGCACTGAATTTGTGGTATGCATTATCCTGTACCAACAATGGAAATGCAAACACTAAGTAATGGCTGACATTTCTGAGGTTTGAGTCTATTCCTCAGTCAAATATACAAAGCTACGAGAGGACCATCCCCTTCTCCAAATGACAAAGATGCATCAGGAAATGCAAGTGACTTCAGCCAAAAAATAAGACACAAATAAGCAATCTTAGACCAGGCTTGTAAAGTTTATGGCTAACGAGTTCTTTGCATCTTCTTCCACTAGCAGGTTTTTTTCGAAAACTAGCAAGATTACTATAACTGACTCCACTGAATTCCACACCATGTTTTGGCACAAAATAAACCACCTATTGTTCTAATTTGGCGTAAAAGAAGTTTACATCCAATACAAGGAATCAAAATTGTCTCAAGTAGCTGAGAAAATCCAGAAGCTCATGTTTTGGCACAAAATAAACCACCTGTTGTTCTGATTTGGCATAAAAGAAGTTTACATCCAATACCAGGAATTAAAATTGTCTCAAGTAGCTGAGAAAATCCAGAAGCTTAGACTTCTTATTTCACCAATGCAACTGTTAGGACCGCATGGGAAAGTCATTGGACACACAGGCATCTCCCATGTAAATTATTAACAATGAGTTATTTCTTCTAGTACTCTGTGGTTTATATCATGCTCCATTGTGTACAAGACAACCGTCAACAAAGAAATGAGATAACACAAAAATGGAACAAGCACAAAACATGATAAAAACATCAACAATATTTATGTCAAACTGACCTCAGCAGTATAACCAGATCGATAAGAACTTATTGAGTCAACCAGATTTGGAGCTGTCTCATGAAGAATCTCTTGCCTATTAGATAGAAGTAACGAGGGGAAAAAAAAATTCCCGGCAGCTGTAAGTCCATTGTGCTTTGACTTGCTGATAAATTCTTACAGCAGCCTTAAATGCTGGATTAGATAAGGCCGCAAAGATGCTAATAGATAGTGCTTGTGTGATGTAACTTACGTATAGGACAAAACAAGTTCACAGAGTTTACGCGATGAACAAAAAGCTATACATCTTAGTCCATGCTGAACCATTTCCGCGAACAGACGAGACACTTCCCAAATCGGACTGCAAGAGTGAGTTGAGCAGATAAGGATACAATATAATGATCTATGTACAACAAATATATGTATGACTTCTGGAGACAATTCACTTAAGCAAATCAAAATCTGGGTATAATAAGTTATGCAATTAAAAAAGGAATAGTAAGGCTGGCCAAAAAATGCTTGATACACATTGGTAATTTGTGAAATATGAGGATACATTCTTAAATTTTGAAGAGAATGTAGAGAATCTAACCTTGATCCCTTATACGCTGATTTACGAGTGTCTACGCAGTTCTCATCTATATGTAGCCCCTGCGTCCAAAAATCACAAGTGAGAAAGAAAGTGGTAGACAACCTTCAATGTTAAAGAATAAACCATGTATTGTTCTCACGACCAAGGAAGAATTCCATAAAACAAAAAGCTTCTGAGCAGAGGGGCTCCCGTCATTTTGAATTAGCTCCAATGATGGTAGATTTGCCAGTTCCTAAATCATCAAAGAGGTCAAAATTCTATTTCACCTGAAATACCTAGCAACAAGAGAGAATACCATAATTGAAAATTTTGCTACTTTAATCAGAGACTGAAACTAAAAATGCCACACAGTACATGAGGTTGCTTTACGGGCTAACTTCCAAAGGAACGATCAAACTAAGCACTCTTCAGCATCGTCCACTCAGATGACGATGGCAAAAAAGAACAGCAACTATATGTTGATAGCTGAGTTCAGACTAGGCTTGGCAACAGTCTGCCAAGAAAAGCAGTACTAAACTAAGGAACTAATATGTACTAGAGAACATCATCATATAATGACAGCTTCAAGCATTCTTCCCCTAATAGAAGTCACACTGTTGTACAAAATCTCACCATGCAATGTTCACGAGGGTTTCCAGAAGTCGCCGTTGAAAAGATGAACGAAGGATCACTGCCATAGACTATACATATTTGTTTAGATCCAGAAGTACATAAAGAGAGCATCAACATCGAAAAAGAGATGTTATCTCTTAGCAACTGTTTTTGAATAAGGTACCATGTGAACAGAGCCGCCGAAGCCTCCTAAGAATAAGAGCAGTATGACATCCAAATGCTCCTTTGTAGTAATGAGCTTCATCAATCACAATATATCTGATAAGAGCATATGAGAATTCAGTCCCCGGGGCAATTAATTTGTACCCATGTTAGTAGCAGTGTTAAAAGAAAGTTGTGCTAGAGCCCAAACTTAATAACAATTCCAGTTCTTTTCAATGCTGGTACAGATTTTCAGTATTTCTTTTTTCATCGATAATGATTTCCCATTCCAATTGAACTCTAAATACACAATGAGAGACCTGGAAGGCCTAAATTGGCGAGCCAGCTAAAACATCAAAGCTTAGCATCTGATCCTTTTACATCCTTATTCCTTCAAACAACGAAAAATAACAACCAAATCAAGAGGCTAATGATCAGAAACCTTAAAACTGACTCAGCTCTCAACTTTCTCTTTTGCGCACAAACCAGGCTTTGCACCAGATCTACAAGCTATCTGTGAGATTTTGAAGGACCACTGCCAACTATTCCAAAAGCTTAAGCTATTCGATGAAGGCGTGATTTACTATTTAATTACTCTAACATGCCTCCTCATGCTTAGTCTAGTCATGTTGTCTAGTACTAAGCGTGGAAATATATCGTTGGGGAGGCAAATAGGGGCCTAAAAAGGATTTGAATTCAAGATTTCCTGCTCTAATACCATGTGAGATTTTGAAAGACCACTGCCAACTATTCCAAAAGCTTAAGCTATTAGATGAGGCGTGGTTTAATATTCAATCACTCTAACACTATCCTTTGTCTGACATATTGGAGATCACATCTCAACAACTCTGGAGGCCTTGGATTAACCATGACCTTCAGATTCAGGTTGGCATATCCTCAAGCTGAACCTCTTTGGGCCAGTTTGATCTTCAGTGGCAAATGGAACAGAACCACCCATGGTTTCAGTGTCAATGGAACCAAACCAGACCGCTTACAACATCACCATAAGCAAAACATAATGCTAGGAGAACAAATGAAGCCCATTTCCTTATTCTTCAAGACAAAGCACCAAAATTACATACCTAAGGTTTGATAGAATCCGCACAAATTTTCCATGGTACGGCAAGACTGATTTATGGAGCATATCTGGGTTCGTAATCAACTGTAGAAAGATGCCCAACGATTGTCAATGCAGGACTAGGCAAAAATATTTTTGAGGGGAAGGAGACCGCAGGTGGTTTTTTAAGAAAAAAAGAAGGGGGGGGGGGATGGTATCCTATTAGAATGAATGAAAGAACACAAGATGTACCAATCTCGCATTGCCACGGAGCCATGTCCTATCCTCCTGAAGTGTATCACCATCATATATTCCAATACACAGCCCAGCATCAACTCCTTCTGTCATATGTGTCAGAGCTCTAAGTTGATCTTGGGAAAGAGCCTGTATTAATTTGTCAAAACGGTTGATATACCAAAACGAGTACAAGCATAAGATGCCAAGTTTGCTGGATCAAGATTGAGAACAACATGGCCATCACTTTACAAAATTGCCTTTATTAAAAACTCAATTTGCAGCTCTACGGTCATGGAGACTCATATCTATGTAACTCTTATAATTCATGATGTATGTCCTCGCACATGCAAACATTAACCTTTGTCGGAAACAGATAAAGAGCACATGAGGATGAATCCCTTAAGAGCTCCTCAAGAACTGGCACATTGTAGCAGAGGGATTTCCCACTTGATGTCATTGTTGCAACAGCAACATTCTTCCCAGCAAGAGAAGCTTGTATTGACTCTGCCTGGAGTAACAACAAATCAAAGCCAAATCAGACAACCAACTTTTCAAGAAAAAGTTCAGCAGTGGATATCGGGATCACATTCTAACCTGATGGCTATACAATTTAGTAACTTTCATACGTTGAAGTGCATGCTTAGTGTCTTCTGAGAGATCATTAGGGATCTCCATATAACTTGGTGTCCTGCCTGAAATCACTTCAACATGCACTATCTGCACCAGAAGAACTCTTCAGCACTTCAAGAAGCCTCACAAGAAAGTATTACTGATGAATTTGCACCTCCCATAATCAAAATCCAAAGATATGACTAAGCGAGAAATCCATTAGTCAAGAGGAGACCCAACAACTTCCTTTACTAGTACCCATGTTCTACACAATTACCAATTGTATTACTTGCAAAGAGCACCTGGTTTCTAAAATAAAGAGAAGCAGAATGTGTCATATTCCAGACAATCCAAAACCTGTCAAAACCATGATTGATGCCCAAACCCCACATTTTACAAGCAAAGATCAAACTGAACGTTAGAGCAACTAGCAGGTGAGCCTCTATCTGTACATTATCAAGAATATAACTATTCCAGCAATATAACAATCGGCCATAGAATTTTATTGAATAAGTTGAAAGACCACTTGATAGTAGTTAAATAAAGTAAAAGACTACTAGATAGTCCATAAAGGTCTAATCTGGATACTTCATTCTACCTATCTTAATGAGCAAGAAAATAAGTACTAGAAGAGTTGAACTGAACCTGTCCTTGAGAGCCCACAACCTTGTGGAGATGATCAACCATTTCCGCTGGCAGGAACGCAGTGGTGTCCTGTTGAGAGATGAGTAATATATAGCATGTCATTATCCCCCCTGAAAAAGAGCATTTGGAACATGAAAAGATGGCGGCATGATAATCTAGTGAATATTCTCTGTAATTCTTTCAAGCTACTCGCTCCAATTCCATGCATTTGGTTTATTTTCTCTCAAATAACTTCTCAAAGGAACGGATTGCTTTGCATTCCACTCAAATTGACAGACAATACTATTCAAGTACTATATTAACAATCCGACATCATATGATTTCTGCTAAAATGGCTAAATTCACCTGATTAACTGACCTGATCTGAGAGTAGTATATAAATGTCCATCTCAAGGCCCAAAGAACTGAAACTTTATATATTTCTTTCTCAAGCTCTGAAGAACTAAAATCTGATCAGTTTAGTATATTGTGCAACTAGCACTAACATTTGAAGAATCGTAAAAGGGTGTAGATAAGCCAGATGCTTAATGACACTGATTTTTTTGCATGGTTTGTTTGGTAACTAGCACTAACATTTGAAGAATCGTAAAAGAGTATAGATATAAGATGCGTACATGACATGGATTTTTTGCACGGTTTGTTTTTGAAGCTACCCTCCTTGCCTGCTTCTTCTCGATTACACTTGCTGAATCCTTATTCTTACTAGTAGAGACATCTCCTTCTCTTGCAGACAAGAGTAGATCATCCAAGGACACAAATTTGGTATTCCCATTTCCAAGTTTACACTGCATCATAAATCCTCACTTGCTCAATAGCCAAAAAAAATTGATGATACAGAATTCAACTAGAGAGGCCGCCCACAAAAAAGATGAGACATTTGTAGCAACAATCTAATTACATAATTTTAATGCATGATATTTCACCTGTGCAAATATTGACTTAGAATAAGGCCCTACAAGTCAGCCAATAGCGATATGCCATAATCGCTTTTATTGCTACCATAATACTTTAAACAACTATCAGATGTCGCAATAGTGCAGGTTACAAACCCTGGAAGGTACAGTCTCTGCGTTGAAGTTTCCTAGCAAAACACAGAAACTCAACTTCCGAACACCAATAAGAGAAGAACATCATAGATAGGGACTAACAGTATATATGCAAGGCAGGACTCAAGAGTTGGGAAAACAGGTTCCCTGGTAGTATGTGGGAGATAATATTTTTCAAAAGAGTGTGCTTTGTTCGATTTTATGGCTGAAGCTGTTTCTGCAGTACGTATCATGCATAACAATAGCAGCCGAAATGATCTGAGATTAATCTTTCTCTATTGTATAAATAAAAGGAAAGAGTTCCACATACCATCATTGATACAAAAGTATATCTGAAGGACCTTTCTCGTCTTTCCATTAAATAGAAAAGCTTTGGCAAGGAGACCTTCTTTTCAGCTGCAGGCCAACAATTTAGTCAAGTAAAGTTTACAAAGTGGCAAAAGCAAACATTCTTAGTATATACCAATTCTAGGAAGGTCTTCAAATTGATCATCCTTCTCTGTAGGAGACTTCATGATAACAAGAGCATCGCCAATCTCCCTCCTTTCCACACCATAATCAACAAAAGACACCACCTACTAAAGAGATGGCACATATTTTGAGTCCGCAAACATTGTCAGCTCAAACATCACTTCAATAAGCCATTTCTTTTCCATATCCACACCTCAATGCATGAATGACAATAGAGTCCTTTCTCATTCTGGTATTATCGATCCCAAAGTAGGATTAGAGTGAAAGAACTCATATAAGAAAGAAAATATCACTAGTATAAAACTGCAAACAGAATACATTTCGTAATGAACAAGAGCAGGTTGAACCAATAAACACCATCGTCAAGGAAATAGCTGTCATAGGCTTTGTTGACAAAACATATCCGCACATACATGTGCATTTTGGTTTAGATATCAATCAACCATGCATCACACTAAGAAGCAAGCTACGCTGTCTTCCCTGTCTTTCTTTAATCCATCTCTTTTTTCTTTTTTCTTTTTGAGGCTTTGGGTGAGGTGGGTAGGGGAGGCAATGGCAGTGGAATGCATAGCATCTTTGTTAAACAACCTAGGAAGAACAATACATTGGTCAATGCAACAGCATAACCTTAGACCAGTAAGAGGGCAAACTCTAACATATAGATTCTCAGACATTAATAAATTACCTTAGGGCAGAGAAGCGAAAGATTCTCGATGTCCTCCATATTGACTTGGATCCCAAACCTCCCAATCCAGCTTAGCGCTTTCTTTACACGATTTGTTGCGATTCTCTCCCGCTTAAGTTGTAAAAATACTTCGTAAATGTTTAAGAAAGTAAATGCCTTCATTATTGTCAACAACCACAGTGGGCATAAGCACGAACTGATATTGTCTTTGCACTCTCCAAGGACAGCTTCCCTTAAACTTCCTTTACTGAGAAACAAACAGCTTTGAGTATCCGGATTCTGCAGGCAATTAACTGACTCCAAAACACCGAGAAGTTTCTCGTGATTCTCCTCGTCCAGCATATCCTTACTAGAACACTGCAGTATGCTAAGAACAAGATCATCCGGCCATCCTTTTGTTTCACTATCTGAATTCCTTTTGCGCTTCCCAAGATAAGAACAAGATGCAATATCTTGCCGATCAGTTTCCGGTTCGCTCTGTAAACCATTGTGTGTTCTCTCATCCCTACCTGCTACATCACGTATCTCTCGAATCATATCAGACCACGCAGAATCCGCAAATTTGGAAATGGGCGTCTCGTGAGGGCCAGTAACACCAGAACCACAAGACGTCTGGGCCTCCACCGACTGTTTCTTGACGACCGGAACGAAGCCTACCACTTCTCCAAGATCAATGGAGTAACTACCAATCTGATTTTGCAAGCTCAACTTGACGCCCTAACACACAATCGCCCAAGAAACACGCGTGAGCGACGAACAAAAGGACATTGCTCAAGAAAAAAGAGTAGAGCTTCGATCGAGAGAGACCTTGTGATAGAGGTTGAAGTTAGGGTACTTGGCGGCCAGAGGGAAGGTCTGCTTCAGTAAGTGCTTCAGGTCGCGAATGGTTTTGTCCATCGAAATCGAGACGACGGTCGATTCGCCGGTTAGGGCTCGGACCTGGATCGATCGCTCGCACTTCTCCATTCCCAGGGAATGACAGGTGAGTGTTCGGTTTGATTCGCGAGCGAGCGAGAAAGAGAGTGCTCTTGGGAATTTATAGTGGCGCGCGGTGGCGGGGAATTCAGGCTCACGTGCCCTGCAACGGTTGCTTTCCGCAACGGCACGTGAATTGAAAAGGAGTTACTATAGAGAAAAACTCCAAAATGATTAATGAGTAATAAATTTGCCTGAAATTATTATTTTTTTTATCATGGACACTTGTCACAAATCTATCCCAATATTTTTTTACCATCAAAAACCCTAAACTGATACATTTGACAAATTTACCATAAATTAATTTTTTTACCACAAAAAATCCCAAACTATTATTCATATGACAAATTTACTATTCGTTAAATTGGATTAGTGCAAAAAAAAATCTCAAATTAATATATTTATGACAAGTATAGGAAAAAAAATTTAAATTGATATACTCATGAACTATCACATGCTATCCATATCAATAATTTGACGTTAAATATAACAAAAAACTAACGATTTGTCACAAGTGTACCAGTTTTGGGTAAATTTATCACAAGTGCATAAGTTTTGAATTTTCAGTGGTCAAAAAATTAGTTTTAGATAAATTTGTCACGGGTATATTAATTTGGAGTTTTCCGTAGTATTAACCCATTTAAAAACATCATTCGAATTTGCAAGTATTATGAAATTCATAAGTGAGTTCACGTGTCGGAATTCATACATTGTGAAAATTTTAAGTGCTCGAGGTTAATAGCAATTACAACTTTAATCCAGTAGCACGTGTTAATTTTGGCTTCAGTTTTGTTAAATGAGTAAATAGTAGACGCCTTTTTTTTTTATTGCGAACTCGCTTGCGGAGAAGTTAATTTTTCATATGAAGTATCCTTTTGATTGACAAGATTTATATCGAAACATAATTAGATCCGGCACGTACGGTTTTTTTTTTTTTGTAGTTGATTAGATTATAAGATACTTATTTTGGAATACTCGATATTCAAGAGCGTAGAATGATATTCGATTTCAAATTTTATTTGAAAAAAAATTGTCACCTGCAACTCTTGGTAAATTGGGCTCGACGATGTTTGCGAACGTATCATCGATGATTTTTTCTTTTCTTTTTTTGGTTGAATGATCAAATCTAGAATCAAACTTTTAATTGTAGTTTTCGAAATTGAAAAACACGAGAACGATGACAAGATGGATCAAGGATATCTTCGAAACATTAAAAAAATTAAAAAAAATCATGAATATCGAATCATTAAAAGAACCCAGCGTTGTCTTGGTGCGGGATTATCTGGGCGACAAAGTCAAACCAGATTATCAAACAAGATTCGATAAATACCTTTTTTGGAATAAAACATACCAAGAGTTCTTTTATTTTTACCCATCCATTGGTAGTCCAATTGGTTTGCGCTCTGGTCTTTTTACGAGAGGTCCTGGTTCGAATCTTGCTGGGTGTCGGTGATTTAAGCGGAAGGTTGTAGCACGAGAGGTCTTGATTCGAATCTCGCTGGGTGTCGGTGATTTAAGCGAAGGTCGTAGTGGTGGGATGCTACGCTAGCTCTCCCGGAGGATTAGTCGAGGTGCGCGATCTGTACGGACGTTGGCCCGAATACCTTCGATACAAAAAAAAAGGAAGAGGTCTTGATTCGAATCTCGCTGGGTGTCGGTGATTTAAGCGAAGGTCGTAGTGGTGGGATGCTACGCTAGCTCTCCCGGAGGATTAGTCGAGGTGCGCGATCTGTACGGACGTTGGCCCGAACACCTTCGATACAAAAAAAAAAAAAGAAGAGTTCTTAGATTTTTGTGCGTGCCTTCCATGCCCTAAAAGCCTAAGGGTTCCTTCATAACCCCTGCCAATACTCACCAATCCCACGCTAGCCCTTTTTTTTTTTTCAAAATGCCTTTTTTAAATTATTGATTATTCTATTTAATTAAAGATTTTGGTTAAAATTAAAAATTTAGGCCAAAACCACATCGTTTTAGCCTTAATTTTTATATTTTGGTCACTTTATCGCCACTTGAGAGTGAGAAAATATTTAAAAAAAAGTCACGTTAATATTTTTCATTAATTTAAATGAATGGAGTTAACGGAATGACTCGGTTATATCAATTTGATAATTCTTAAAACTTGATTACATATTTTATATGTCGTAGGACTCAATTGCACATGACAAGTTTTTGGCCTTCCGGTGCACATATCCCTTTCATTTATTTTGCAGTGACTTGACGTGGGCAATTTCCGACAACAGCCGGTGAAGTTCAAATGTAGGTCAAATGGACAATTAATCAAATAGATGTCAATAAATCCGAACATAGGTCGGTAAAGTTGTTAGATTATACATTTTATTTTGGCTCACAAGCTGCAAAGCCCCATGAGCAATCCAGTCAAATTTCCAAAGCCACCCACTTTCGCACCATGCTTAGGTGAAAAAAAGAACGATGTATCGAAACACTTTACAGCAGAACCAGGATTGCTATGGGTGCAAAGCACATCAGATATGTTGGATAGCTGAAGAAAAGCTGGAAAAACAACTCATTTTCTTATTCTGATTGTCAAAATCCTTCGTTTGACATTCGTTCTTACATTTCATTCAAAAGCTGGGTTGGGATTGGGAACAATCAATTGGCTAATTCTTATTCTTGGGTCCGACTGATGTTGGCAAGACCGAGCTCGCCAAGGCCTGTCGCTCTGCAGCTCTTTGGCGATGAACGTCATCGGATCCGGATCGATATGTCAGAGCTCACGAAGGAGCATTTGATGTCAAAGATTGTTCGGTTCCCCCTCTTGGGTAAGCATTTGAGTTCATGTTTCCGCTTTGCATGGCACGCAGGCTGCAAAATGTTAGAACAAACTACTAAATGAAAGGTTTCGATAGGCATAATAAGGATAAGAGAGTATTTCACTTTGATGCGATTTCTCTGTACCGCTATTCTGTATAGCCTTGGCCAAATCATACATTTCCTCAGCCTTTTGCTATCCGGACGTGAACTCTTTTCTCTCTTGTTTGAGGCCCCTCAATTTTGCCGTCCATCCTTTTTTCTGGCTGTACTTCATCATCAAATGCTCGTGTTGGCCATCAACCCATCCAACTCTTTACAACATACGAGTGAATGTAATGTTAGAGCAGATATCAAATGAAGGATTTTGATAGCCAGGATAAGCGAACGGGTGTTTTTCAGCTTTTCTTCAGCCTCAGGCTCAACGCATCACTGGCTATATCCCCCTCTTTTTCTAGTGAAAGAACTTCATCTTCTGGTCAGCTTGTCCTGCGCATGAGATTATCCATCTCTTCTGGCTGTCTATCTCGCTGAAACCTCACAATTACACAGGCTTCATCAACTAGATCAATCGCTTTGTCAGGCAGATTATGACCTACGTTAACACAAGTCACAAATCATAGATGACCAGTTACTTTCAAAGTCTCTTCTGCAAGACGAAAACTTTTGATACTGCTAAAATCGACTGAGTGCAACACTTACCAGCTATGTATCTGCTGGATAACTGTGCAAGCAGCAACGGCAGCCCGATCTAAAATTTGGACGCCATGGTAGTCTTCAAATGTCTTTTTCAGTACTTACGGTATCATACACAATAGGTTCTACCACATGGACCTGCTGGAACATTCTTTCAAATGCTGCATCGTTCTCCACAAACTCCCTGTACTCTGCAAGCGTTGTTGCGCCAATACATGCGACCTCTCCTCTGGCAAGCACCGGTTTGAACAAATTGGCTGCATCCAATAATATCCACATGCTATTCAGTTTTTTTTTGCTTTGTTAGGAGTGCGTTGAGCTTCACTGATGCATACAAATTACCAGGTTGTTATCATCTTTTATAAATTAGCCATCGCGTATTATGTTGGATTTTACGGTCACTTATCGATGATGGATTCCTAGAATTTGATCCCAAGGGCTAATATTTGCAGGGACAGTCCATGCCAGAAGCTCGTGCCCGGAGACATCTGGAGCTGCCTGCGCCGGAGATGGGGATAGTGGTGGTGGCGATCACTGTGGACCCGCTTCCAGCGGACCAGCATCTTCCCTTCTGGCCATGCCCGGTTGGCGTCCGCCTTCAAATTGTGGGAAAAAAAAAGTTCATATTTTTTGTCCTCCTCTCGATTCTTTTGCAGCCATTTAAATTATCATGTTGCATCTACCATTCTCAGCTGAAATTAGTACTGGCCCTTATAATCAAATTAGCACAAAATTCCTGCACAAAATCACTGTTGATGGCAAGATTTGGTTTAGCTACAGCGTTTCGTTCTCAAAGCTGGGGACCCAAAGTCTTAGTACTCAACTTTGTTGTCCTCAGTTTGCATTTCCACAAATGAAAGCTAATATAAAACCGAAGCCATTCTTTTCAGGGCATGCCATGTCTTGTGAATGAAAAGGTGAGACTGTTAAAGCTCGAGAACAGCCTTGTGAAAGAGGATCACCAGGACAAGCGTTGGAAGGAGGCGACGGGTGAGTCAGTCGGCGATGTCATTTTTCTGAGCAGGCATGTTGCTGCGTCTAACCACCCAGCGCTCACCATTCATCCGATTGGTACGATATTTTTCATTGGTTGGAATCTTTCATTCCTTCTTTTTGGCCTTAAATGTTGTTTAACGAACATAGGACACTGAAGGGCTGTTGTTCTGCAATGCATTTGCATGTCCTTAGGTACACCTCATCTGCGTCAAGATGAGGTTCCTCTAGCTGGTGGGAGGCCAGGATGGGCAGCCCCTCCAAATCCTAGGATTGGACCTTTTGCTGAGTCTCTTGAAGAACATTGCCAAATCGCACAAACTGGTTCTCAAGTTCGAGGTTTTCGGTTTACCATTTCGTAACTTTCTGCGGTAGCTTTTACGCGTTGAATTATACTGAAGACTTTAATTTACTTCACGCTACATTCCTTATAATTCACGTCAATAAAGATGATTGGTTTTGCGCGTTGGCTAGATGTATTGTAGGCGCTGTGTCATTTGACTTACTTCTTATCATCCTTTCTTAAAAACCGATTTCGTTCTTGGCGATGTGTATAAATAATTGAAGATCATCATCAGTTTTCTCCTCTCCATATTTGCAATGGCAATTTTGAAAGAGCAGGTGACAAGCTATTTCCCTTGCTTGTCTGCGATCTGGAATGAGAAAAAGAATAAGAAGAAATGGCCGTGTGTGGGGAATTAACTCTTAAGGGGTTCTTCCACCCTACTTTGCTTTTCTGTTCCCCATTGTTCATGTTGGTCATTCAGTCGAACACTCGTGCCATTTACAGGGAGAGAAACTCCTCATGCTCTATCAGCGGTTGTTGGATTCTACGAGTATCTTGGCTGATTATTTATTATGCGTCAGTCATGACAACCCTTCGTGCCTCAGGAAGCCTTTCCATTTTACGGTCTCTGTATGCATGGAGGGAAAGGATATGGAATCGGTACAAATGCACTATGGTTTATCATCATCTTTTATCCCGAATATGGCGTCACAACATTAACAAAGGTAGTCATTGCTGTTAAGCTCAGTTTTTAGTTGGTTATGAAGTGGGGGAATCATGCATAACATTCTGTTTTTATGCTAAAAATCCATGAGACTATTGGTTGATAAATGAATTTCATGTCCACCTGCAGGTCACTTTGGAGGCCACTCATTACGGACCAGCAATTAGTTCACCGGCAATGTTCGTAGAGATTGGTAACAGATTGTATTAGTGGTTCATAGATCGCTATCTTTCTTCAATAGGTAGTACAGAGGAGTACTGGAAGAGGCAGGATGCGGCCCAGGCTATTGCTTTAGTGAGTATTTGTGTTGAGAACTCTGTCACCGTATGTTTTTTTTTTATCTTTTCTGTTTCAACATATTTATCTTAAAGCCACAGTACTCGACTCAAATCCCATTCTTTTGAGGACTTGTGGAGGCATAACACTTCGAACTCAACTCTATTTAAGCCAGGTTTCTCAGCATGCTCTTCCTAGTTCTCACCAAATTCTGAGTTGGTCATAAATAGTACCCTGTCTTGTTGCTTGCGTAAACATTGGTCTTTACTCTGGACAGTATTTCCTCACGTAGCTAGATGGTCATTTAATTTACTTACTCGTGAGGGCCCGGTAGTTAATTCCACCGTTTTCTGTAAGAAACACGCAAATTGGTTATGAAAATAAGAAAGACAGATATACACAATTATGCTTTCGAATAATGTTGACGAAAGAGCTTTCCTTCCTGTATGTAGCTGGTTTGGGAAGGACTAGGTCTTGGAGGCGGAAACAGCATAGGAGACTGGAGCAGGTAATCCTCATCATCACTGTCGGTCTTATGCTACTAAATTTATGATTATGTTTTTTCAGTTGGATTCAGTTCAAGAAGTCTTTTTTCACATTCTTTTGGCCCTCTAAACGTTGCTGCATTATCTGATATGTGGCAAGGGCGATTGACCTAAAGTACTTCTTGGGAATTGGTAGAGGGCACGATGTCCCTCGGCAAATGGACATGGCGCGATAAATTTCTCTTACTTAAGGATTGGTTTATTGTTATTTCCACAGTCAAAACCAAAATGCTTCTAGCCTACAATGCAATCTCAGTTCTGCTCTTTTGCGCCCTCCTAAGTTCTCTGTTCTCTGCACATACCTTTTGTTATTGCCATTTACAGGAAAGATAGCATTCATCTATCACCCATTGTATTTTCCTGAAAGGGATGATTTTTATGATTGCTTGTGCTCTTATAGTTTTCGGTCAATTACCCTCTGTTTAGTCCTGCCAATGTCATTGGCGAACGCAGGAGTCTCAAGAGCTGGCAGATAATGCTGTAGTTCCCAGCGAGGGAAGAGATAAAAGATTGGCAAACCTGGCGATTCCTATTGATTGTAACTAGAAGACACCAGTGGCAGACCATTCATATACACAGCTCGTAGGTATGAATCTTCATCGGATAGTTAAGCAAAACTCACCAACTCTCCCGCGACGCTTTAGAAAACAATCCGCTCCTCTTGACAATGAGGATCTGTTGTCTCTCTCTTTCTCTGAGGCATTGCTATTTGAGGCTGCGTTTGCAGCAGAATGACAGTACTATCTTTTTACAAGTGATTTGACAGATATTTCAAACATGGCATTCTGCAGAAACAGCCCACATATGATCCAGCTTGGACATTCAATAAGCTCCTTATATTCCACCGGCATTTTGCTAGGGCGTGATTCCGAAATCCAGAGGTGCAGCCACCAACAGGAGTTCTGGAAAGTTGGAAAGTGGTGCGCTAAGGTTTTGTTTTGCGGACATGGAAGGCTGCCTTCCCATATATCTTTGTTATTGTGTCTCGGAAAATTCTAAACATCTATTATGGGGGGCAACGACATTGTCCGTAATGGTCAAGAAAACTATCCATGTCTCTCTCCTCTTCTTACCATGTTGGGAATGGTAACCGACCATGTTGTTTTTCAAGCATCTGGAGAGAGTTATTACCTAAAAGGTAATTACTCTCTGGTCAATGAATTGCTCTTTTCAAATTCGAAATGGTCGTGCCCCCTCTGATGATCCAAACCTTGGCTTCTTTTTCATATGCCATCTCTTTCCTCTCTCTGTTATATTTCGGAGTTGACCACTGAACACAGCACATTGAGAAACGTGCACGACATGGACTGCACGACTAAGTTGGTAAGGCATCACATAAGCCACTGGGTGTCGTGCTTCCGGGCATTCGGGATGAACTCAGGTAACAGAAATTGTAATTAGAAGCTTAGAGCATTTGATCCATAGTTGTGATTTGAACACGAGATCCGCCTCATCCGTACCAAGCACCTGATCACTCAGACCGACTGAACTGTTCGGTTTAGTATAGATCATAATTTGATGGTACGCAGGTATTGGTCTAACATCCTCTTTTCATTCTCGTGTTTGGAGAAGAACAAGCAGGAACCTATTCCCCTTCAATACCTCCATTGGCAATCAGAAATGTCAGAATCGACTCTAACAACCACACTACAGACGACGCAATCAGCAGAAAGTTCATCCCAAGCAGGAGAACGAACAAAGAGAGACGGGTAAGTAAGCACACCACTCCGGCTCCGAAAAGGGCATCAACCAAGAACGGGACTAGTTTTGCAGAAAAAGATTTCATCGTGTTCTCCATAAAAGAAGATGGGACGTTCGACGTAGATAAAGGTGGCAGCTCACAGACATCCGTTTGCCAGGAGCATGACCGTGGGCTCAGGAGCTTAAGATTTGTAAACATTGAGGTTAGTGATTTACTATTGAGATTTTGTGGCGTAAAAAACGAAAGAGGAAGAGAGCTTGATATTCTTTCATGTTCATCATTATGAGAACAGCTCAAACCGAGTGGTGAGCAAGAAGCATCGGTCCAGGAATGTAATGAGGAGACATCAACTGGAGGTTCACAAGTTCTCATTCCTTCTCACGATGAGGTAGCGCTTGTCCATCTCCCTAGGACTTGTCCTGTCTTGAGCAAGAAAAGATGTCCCGATTTTGCCGATTGAGCGACGATGAATATCTCTTCCTTTCGTTAAGAGTTCGCCAGTATCTTCTCTCTAATCTCTCCGCCATAGGATGACGAAGAAGAGAGCATGCGCCTGGAAGAAGACAACCACTTTGGCAGTGCAAGAACGGGATTTCGAGTGGAGGGAAACCGAGATTGCAGTCGAGGATCAACAGAATCAAGCGACTCTGGCCAGTCTTATGGAAGCACCGACTCCTTCACGTTTCCCACGTAAGTCAAAAGCTTGTCCGCCTTTTTTTTTTTTTTTCGGCCTGGATTACATCATGAACTTCCAGAAGTTTGGCTTATGTGGTAACAAGTTTTGACAACAATGCAGGCTACGTGCGCAGTGGATTGGTAGTCCGGTGAAAATGCCAAGATCAGAAGACCTATTTTTGAGGAAGTCAACAGCAAGTTGCGCTCGTCTTAAGTGCTGTAAATTCTGAAAAATCTCCAACGGCTCTCCCTCCATTTTCGTAAGCTCGTACAGTCGTAGAAACACTGAATGTCCTTTAGCATTAGTTATTCGGTTTCCGGCAAAAAGGAAAAGGATTGGCTGTTAAGTTGACCCAAGTTTTTTCAGATTGTCATGCACAAGTAATTTACACATTCGACTAGCACATACGATAGGGAGCCTCATCATTCATCATTAGAAATCAAATTATTGAATATTTAGAAATTCAAATCGACCTAAAATTCCTAATAATAAACCAAAATCGCCTGCATGATTTGTTACAAAAGCTAGGTCGTGTGAACTAAAAAATCCATTAATAGATAAAAACACATTCCAACCAATCCCAGCATGGAAGTATTGAAGAAACTTATATAAGCAAAAGGTATAGGGACCAAAAATATATATCTTGCTCGCAATCTTGTGCTCCAGGAATACGAATCTCGATAATACAAAGAGGTTACATAACATTACACTACATGCAGTAGAGTTTTACAATGAGGGATTGATTGAATGTACATAGCACCAATAAGCACACAGCCAATACAAACACCCGCACAGCCGGAGATACTTTCATGAAGCAGCAGAAAAAGAATGTCAAATCTCAATGTTAAGCATGTTCCCATCCACATTCGAATTCGTCATCACAGATATTTTCGGTTCTAAAAGCAATGACTGTAGGTACAACCTTGCTTTGGCTGCAAGGGCCAAGGATTCTTCGTCTTGCTTTTCCTTTGCAGCGGCCACGGCAAGGACGTAAGCTTGTCTTGCTTCTTCCATTTTCTGCATCTTAGTATCATCCAAATCTTCCTGCATTTTGAACCAAACTTGAAAATTCAGTCGCGAGTTTTAAGGGCTGAAACAAACTCACAACTCTACAGCTCCAGATCCTAGGGGGGTCGCATCCGCTAAGCGACTCAGAAGATGGGTCTGATAGGTGATGCCTATATAGAAGTTGTATTCTTGGAGACACTTTGACTATGGTGGTTTGAGCATTCATGCAGAATTCTTAACAGTAGAAAACTTTGTAAAAGAAAGATTTCTATGGACAGTTTCTATCGGCATTGAGCTGATTATGGCAACTGTGACTACCAGTCCCAGATTCAAAGGGTGAACATTTGACAACACATTAGTAAAATGTTATGGTGGCATTCCCAGGAACAAACTACTAGGACACAAACTAGAAAGAGACAGTTTTACTGGTAGATCAAACAATATTTACCATTTCTGAGCGAACCCTCATATTCCGGTTTCCTCAATTAGTACACTTTGTTTTCATTGCCATCTATTTTTCCCAAAACCACATGAAAAATAGGTAGATTGAGCTGGAGGTTTTACACAAGCAACAAGCAATATTACATAGTTGCAACTCATTAAAAGTGCACATGCACAAGACCTTTTATCCAATAAAATTACAAAACAATCTATGTTTAGTGCCAAGTAAAGAACACAAGAAAAGAAAATTCGTAAAAGATTAACCTTCACAGAAAGTTATCCCGTAAAATTATGACCAGACGGGAGTGACCGTGCTAAGCACATCTTACTAATAATTTGCTAGATTAACAGCTAATATTACAACAAAAGCAGCTCTGGCAAAAATCTCTTCGTCCTCATAATTAGCAGGTTAATTTCAAAGTTCAACTTTCATCAGTAATCCTACTAAAATATTCTGTTAATTATGATATCATTTGGACAATTTTGATGGATGAAAAATGATGCTAATTAGCTCAAAAAGTCAGTATATTCCATGTGATTCACATGGTTACCCAGTAATAATGAAGAGATGTATTCACTTATACAGAGCAATAACATGAAGCAACAATCTGGTCGAGGAAGGTATCTTACCATCCAAGGAAGATCATCTGCACGATATGGTGTGATGTCAGTATCTCCACTATATAGAGTTGCATCATTCTCTGTCAAGCCCTCAAAAAGTGACGTGATTAATGAAACATCACCCTGAATAGCATCAAGCTCCTCTTGGAGCTTTTCCGCTCTTTTGTCAGATGTCATGGCTTCCCATTGTGTCTTTTCTAGTGCAGCTTGCTTATCTGCAAGTTTAATCTGAAAAGAACTCATATAAGTAATGCTATGAACACCGCAAGTAATGTTAGCCATAGTTGGGTTCCCTGCCGCCAAGGGTAGTGGAAGTTCCATGGATCATTCACAAAGACACTAGTTGACCATACAAAAAGGTGTCGCATATCAAAAGTGTTTTGATGCGCTCATGTCAATATATCACCATAGAAAAATTTAAGCTTTTTAGTTATTCTTTCATTTTGAACAAACTCAATATGGTTTTGAGATTTCTAAGAAATGTTGCCCTCCCAGACAATTGAAGGATATTATAAATGGCTCAAACAGCGGTTTAACAGCCAAATTTAACGGATCCTGCGCAGGCTTGGGTCTTCGAACTAATATTCACTATGAAACACCAATTTGAAGTGCTATAGACATAATGCTATACATGTAAGCGATTCAATACAGACCATAATCCCGCTCAGAACATTCACTATGTTCTTCATCAGAGGAAAAAATAAGCTCGATACCTTTATATCAGAAAGCTGTATCTGGATGGACTTGATAAAAGAATCTTTTTGCGAAGCCTCATGCTTCAACTCTTCAACCTGTGCATGGACAGAATTCATCTGGTTCTTCGAAACTTCCGCTGCTTTAAGAAGTTCTTCTTTCTCCAGTAATTTCCTTTGAAGATCTTCCACTTGTCCTCTTAAGAGCACCAACTCTTCTCTTTCTGCTGCCAAACCTCTTGAGGAGTAAATTGAGAAGTTGTCAGCATCTTGATTGTTGCCACTGCCATTCTTACCTTGTTCTTTATCACCAGTATCCCTTCCCTTTTTAGCAGGGATGGATTGAGCTGCATTTCTAGCTTTTGGTTCATTTACCTTCGGCACATATAATGACAACCGTTAGACATAAAGTCATATTTTCAAGGAGATAACAAGACATTCGAATGCACGAAACTGAAGGACTTCATGACAGAATTAAATTGAAGTTTTGCATTAGCAGAAAGAGCAATGCATACAAGGTTAATAGTTAAACAAGACTAGATGTTGACTGCCATCTGCCTTCAGCAAGAATGAGCATTTTCTAGAATGTCTAGTGTACTTCGTATTCTTCACAATTCAGCAACAGAATTCTACTAAACTGCTGTAGATTTTCTGGCAACGCCTTGTTTGTTTGTTAAAGAGAGACCCGTGATAGAAAAATTTCCTTGCATTAAAGCGCTGGATGCCTCATCCAAGAGCACATGTCAAAAAATAATAATAATAATAAAAGCCAACGCTCCATAGTCCACACTTGCAGTCAAGATTTGTACGTGTACATGAACTCTAGCAGGCACATAAATGTGCGTTTTGCATGGACCTTCCCTACATACATTAAACGATTACCATGGATTCAAATTCAAGGTTCAAGCATATTAAACGCAGCGGGGTAAGCACATTGAACAGGCCAGGAAACACAACGGGGTAAGCACATTAGAACTTTGTTGTGTTCTTACTTTTCTGGACAGCGATTCTCTGGAAGGCGTCTTAGTATATACCACGGATCCCCGTCGTGTGAAAGAACTGCTCGGTTTCCGATCCTAACATAAATTAGGACAACAAAAATCTCAGCAAAAAGAAAAGCAACATAGAGACAGCAAAGATAGAGAAAGAACGTTAAAGTCCGGACAGATATCGCGTTCAATTGCCCCAAATCAAGAAACAACGACATAAGCAATCTACAGCATTTCGTTTCCTTCATCAACTCCTCTTTTCATTGCCGCCAAAACCCAACACACACTATCGCACCGATCGAGACATGCACTTCACCGTTTAATCCAAAATCTAAAGATAGACCCGAAGAAATGAAAGAACAAGAAACGCGCCATACAGTCTTACAGCTAGAGATAACTTCCAAGAAACCGGTAAATTCAAGATGGAAACGGACCAAGTGACAAGAAGTTCAAGAAAGAACCCTCCCCCAAAAAGTCGGGGGGGGGGGTGGTGTGAGAGAGAGAGAGAGAGAGAGAGAGAGAGTACGATGAGGGACTGGACGAGAGGGACGATCTCGACGAGGTCATTGAAGAGGACGCGGTCGACATTGGCGCCGGCGGCGCCCGAGTGAGCTGGGAGGTGAGTCGGGGACGACGAGTTGGTGTCCCCGGAAAGCCACAGTTTCGGATCTCCCACCAGACCCGAATTCTCGCCCAAATCCACGAACCCCTGTGCCTCGAACATCTTCTTCCAAGATCGATCAAACCGGAGCAAGGAAGAACAAGCAAAAAGAAAATCTTGTCGTTCGAACGGAGAAAGATGGAGAGAAATTGGCGATTTTGCAGGGTAACCGTAGCAAAGTGTAACTGCGAAGGAGAAGAAGAAGAAAGAAGAAGAACTTGGTGTGTTCCTTTTCAAAAAAACAAGGAAAGCAAATTATTTCCGTTGGCAACACGCGATATGACGGAATTGCCCTCGCTTGCCGGCCCAGGCCGCTCCCCTCTCAGCCCGCCCCAGTCCAGTTGTCGACATCAGATAATCAGATACTGAAGACAATTTTCACTGCCCTTCTGGTGTACGACAAAAACATATTTTATTATAATCAATTAATTATTTCGAGCAATATAAACAATTATTTTTAAAAAAATATTTTTACAAATCTTACATTTTTTTTCTTTTCATGAAACAAAGACAACTAGCCTTCCACCATGTCCGACGCCCTCTTAGAAACATCCACAGCTTCCTCACGTCGCTGGTCATACATGTTCATACATGTTCATACATGGTCATACATGTTCCTCACGTCGCTGGATATCGGATTTGCTTATTTAAAGATGAATGAGAAAGGAGCGGCGGTTGATCGAGTCATGGCTACTTAGCCGGAAGAATATTTTTCTCCGATCAGGAGTAGTTCGACATCTGTCTAGAGCTACTCCTTTGGCCATTGGTTTTGCCGTGCTTCGTGAGGTTGAAATTATGTATCTATTATCTAAGGGTGTGTGTGACTTTGAATAGTCTCGATTTCTTTTCTTTTTTTGTAATTTCCGTGTCAGTTAAATTATTTTTGGAATTTAAATCTCAATGTAGCGATTTGCGTATCAACGATGCTTTTGATATTCTCATGTCTTTTTTTTTTTTTGGCGGTTCTTTCATTATCGGGGGACATTGACCTCGGCAGACGGTGTGAGCTTCATCTAGCAAACTGTAGGGGAAACTTGATGGACCTCCGAAGTACCATAGCTAGACAAGATAAGCACAACACATTACACACGTTAATTTATCCACAAAAGGGAAAAAAAATTGGTTAATAACACTATTCTAATATATTAGCGATGGCACGAGCGTACTAGTTTGAGATTTCTTGCGACACAAAAATTAGTAAAGTCGGAAGAAGGGAGCATATGACGTTGCATTTGCCATACGTATTATCAATGCCTCCTGGTAGAAAATTGAGCCGCACACACACGAAGAAAAATTAGTTTCTTTTATTTTTCAGATATGCTAACATAGCAGTTTTTTGGCGGCTGTGAGAGTAACAACAAGCCGTGACCATGAATTTTTAAATAAGTGAACCCCATAATAATTTTTTAATTATTCGTTATTTATCTTTTTGTGGCCCAAAATTACAGACCGTTGATCTCACAATGAATTTAGAACGGTCACTTAATCATTTCCCTTTGTTCTGTTCTTGGAAGGGAAAACTGTAAACCGACATAAACAAACATTCCAAATAACTACCACCTAGACTTCATTACCCTCGAACTCACATTCTACGAGATTTCCATGCCCATCTTTGAGGATACCGGCAGTTGAAGAGAGGACTGTATACATATGCTCCTGATCATAGATCATTAACTCTAAATTTCAGCTTTAAATAAAGTTTTGGGAAGAAATGCGTCCGTTGAATCAAGCTTGGAGAATAGATTAATTGGAAAACTTCTGGACATATTACAAGGCAAAGGAGGCAGAATAACGAGATTAAACAGGAAATCTATGGATATGCGAGGGTTGGTGGCAGCTGGTTTAGCATCTACTGATATTAAAATGCATAAGCTATGACTTTAGTATCTATTTTGTGATGACACGAAGATGACATTACATGTACCTAACAATAAACCACATTTAAAATCTCGTGCTGAAAGCGGCATCAGTCGAAGCACATCGGGTCTAGGTTGAGGGTGGATAAGTATTTGGAACTTGAGATCTACCCTATCAGAGTCGGTTTTTAATTTTTGAAATCGGGAAACAGCCATGTGAACTGTAAAGTCATAATTTTGATGGTCAACTGGGGATTTTTTTTTTCAATTTCATTATACATAAAATATAGGGGTGTCAATGGGCCGGGTCTCATATAGGCCCGACCCGGCCCGAAATCAAATAGCACGAAGCTCGGCTCGGCCCGAGCCGATGCAATACGCGAATCATATAAAGATATTCGGATTGTGTTGGGTAGGGTCGAGCATTTTTTTTTTTAAATCAAGCTCCAAAATCCCAACATTTGTTAGTGAACAGCAGATTTATCTGACATTCATTACATATAAATAAATAGAAACAAATGATGACGAAATTGAATCGAAGAAGAGTTGAGTTCCTTAACTCTAGTCAAGGACTCGAACCAAGAAAGCAAAAGAAGAGAGCGAATGGGTCCATACCTGCGAAGAAGATGATGAGGAAGAAGTGTCGTCAAAAGGAAGACAGGGATCAAAGAGAAGAAGTGGGTGAAGCCGAAGCAAAACTGAGATCTCGCCGTCAATGTCACACACGCACTCGCAGTCTGATCTAAGCAATCTCCATTCCGTTCTCTCTCTCGATCTAGGGTTTCGGGAGTGTGTGAGTGAGACTAAGCGTGGTGGACTAGACTTTATTCTTCGCTCTCGAAATGACACCAGGTTTATGCGAAATCGCACCGGCCTTATGCGTAATGGCACTGGCCTTATGCAAACAGTACTAAGGCCCGGCTCAAAAATACTATAAATTTAAGGGTCAGGTTAGGTCAAGCCAACACGAGCCTTTTTGACACCCCTAATAAAATATGCATGCGTCAAAAATATTTAATTTTAACAAATTTTCAATGTTTAAAAATAAAGGTACGAGAACAAGGTTAGAACCGCTTCAAAACGGTTCTGTTCTAGGTTCTAGACTGCCAATGGAAACGGTCGATTTAGCTATTCAGTTTTTGGAATTGCAAATCTAACCGGTTTTTTTGTGAACTGACCTGGCAAGACCGGTTCAAGAATATTTCCAATTGAACCGCCCCGCTTGCTCACATCTGCAGCTTGCGCAAAGATATCTTCTTCGCCTTTTCAATCCAGAGAAGTCCAACCAGCTCCTCCGTCCACCAATAAAGCTCCGGAGAAGCACAACAAGAACAAACGCCGAGTCCTTCCTGTGGTAAAATTGCGGAGAGTTTCTTCTCCGATGATTCTAGGTAGAAGAGGCTTTCGAAGGATGGGTTGCAGAATTGCCTGAATCTGTTAAGGCGCCCGTACATGAGCGTCTCCAAGAGATACAGCGACCCCGTGAAGTTCCCCTCCGTCGAGTCAGCGCTGGCATCGCCAGCATTGTCTCCGACAACGGCGGGCTCTTTGCTGATGATGGGGAAGGGGTTTCAACTGAGGCCGAAGCACCTCGCGGAGAAAGGGCAACTTGGAGACTCTAGCAATGATGAACGTAACATCAAACCCGTCAATGTTGACGTCGTGGGCGAAGCTCCATCTCGTCGGAGGAGGAGTAAGGCCGAAGCACCCATGGCAGAGTCGCTGTCGGTGATGGCATGTGCGAGCTCAGGCTCGACGAACGAGTCATCTTCTTGGTTGAACTTGAACCTTCGTCCATTTTCGCGGTAGAGTCATGCGTTTCGTCTAGCGTCGCGGTGGGGCTAACGGATCTCCTTAAGGATCTCGGAAAGAGAGAGTTTCCATGGCTTTAGGAAGGAGAAGAACATATTAGTATTCAGTGAAGTCCCACTAACATGACAATGTGACAATGTAAGGTAAAAGATGATGGATCCCGTTATGCTTTAAATTTTTTGCCATTCATAACACTTGCACCTCTTTCAAGTAACTCCTGTGGCCATAGTGAAGTTCTTCTAAAGTGCATAATTTTGTGCGCATCACAAGGTTTTTTTCATCATAAAATCACATCTTACTTGGCAGGAGTTAATGAAGAAGAGGAAACTAAACTTTGAAATATCACAAAACCTAGAAGAGAGAGAGAGAGAGCGAGCGAGAGACCTTCTCTAACTAATTACTGCACGATTTCATATGAATCGCCTAGTGCAAAATTATCGCAAGGGTGATCTTTCATTATGCTACATGTTAGTAAAGAAATTTGACGTCGCTTTTCAAGATTTCAATTGTCTATTATGTCGGTCCTATATGCGACTTAGAGACATTTGATGGATGGTCGAGTTTTAAGAGACGATTTATAAATTGAGATGTTTAATCAAGTAGAAGAGTTATAGCGAGTCGAGCCGCCATTCCAATAGGATCATACAAGTTGATCATATTAATGTTCATCAGAGGCTTTTCTCAAGCAACTATACATGTAAATAAATCCTGCCAAAGGAGTTTAGCACAAGCAAATGCTCCCCGGCGGTAAGTTAACTTATTCACAGAACTAGCCCTCAAACAGCAGCTTTAATCCCCAAAAAACACTTATATCCACGCCACATCCGCGACAGCGAGACGGCTTCCATGTCGAACAATCCACATCTTGTGCCATGACCCGACTATTAAGATTAGGTGCATAAAGACAACACTTGACGGTGCGCTTGCCCTCACAACATATTTGCCGCGGTAACCATTGTCTCCACAAATAAGGATCTTACTTGTTAAAATATATCTCGAATTTGAGCTAAAAAAACTGTGAATATTTCGAATCGAATATTTTTTGGCCGTTCAAAATCGAGCAAAATATGACACTCGTGCGTTGGATATCTTTTGGTAAGAGGATAAAATTTTCAAGGATTAGTTATATTCTTTATTTGTTGCATTTCTTGTTAGAGTCCAATTTGACTTTGGACTCTTGCTTCAAGATAACAACAAGAAAAAAAAAAGGAAAATAGAAGAAAATCAAATCTTGAAGTTCGGCCACCGAAATTGGAAAATGCACTTAATTGGGTCTTGAAGCGACAATTATTCTGAGTGCTTGATGGGCGGTGATTGATGAGCATTGCTTCTGAATTGCATCCTAACGTCCTCCTCTCACGTGAGGTTAGAGTAGAATACGAGTGCTTTGATAGACTAAATCTTGTTATTAGATTTATATAATTCTTTTGTGAGATTGAGAGATTATTTCTTTAGGAATTATGAGGCTAAATACTGCATTAATTATTAGATATATTTAATGTTCGATTTATTTTTTTTATTATGTCTATTTTATTGTTCGATCATTTGTTTCGTGCAATAATTGGTATCGAAGCTAGATTTACTTGAGTTGAAGCGAATCGATGGCGACAAAAGAAGCTAAAGTAAAAAATCAATAGATTTGATGGAAAGGATTTGGTTTTTGGAAGATATAGATTGAGGATTATCTATATCAAATGAAATCACATTTGCCCTTATTTGGAAAGAATCCAAAGAGATGAAGCAAGCTGGATGGAAATTGCTAGATAGACAAGCGATGGGTGTTATTCAACTGACGTTGGCTCGTAAAGTCTCTTTAATATCGTCAAAGAAAAGACCACTATGAGATTGATAAAAGTTCTGTCGGATATGTACGAGAAACCTTCTGCTATCAACGATGTCTATTCCATGCAACGTCTATTTAACTTAAAGATGGGTGAAGATACATCAGTTGCTAATCATATCAATAAATTCAATGTTAGTCAATTGAGTTCAATTAATGTTGATTTTGAGGATGAGGTATGTGCTTTGATTCTATTATCTTCATTGCCTAATAATTGGAATACTACTATTAGTGTTGTTAGTAATTTTTCTATATTAACAAATTTAACGTTTGATGCGATTCAAGATTTAATTTTGAATGAAGACATCCAAAAAAGGGAATCTGACGAATATATATTGTGATTACCTAAAAATCTCAGTCAGCTTATACCCTAGTAAATTAAAGTTGAACCATGATTGATAAGTAAAACTATGAATTGACAACAAGATGACAAGGTGACTTATTATATTTGAATTAGGTACCGACTATACCAAATACATGAGAAATTGGGATCAAGCGAGAACGAGACTACATGGGGGGCCACGTGTGGAAAGCCACGAGACGTAACAGCATGCTATGCATTTATGACACGTGGTGGGATACATGTCCCACATGCAGAAGGTGATGGATATATGTCATCTCTTGGATCAGCTGCAAGCTGCTAACTCACCTAAGTTGAATGACATTCACTGCTTCCCCTATATAAACTTCTATCGTCAGTTCATTCTAAAAAAATGATCATCATAACACATTTACTTTACCCGAGCCGCCCACACACTCACATTGCCCTAGCCATCACCGCTTGTCTACCTTAGCCATTCGCCTGTTATCTACCCATCACCATTGTCCGTTCATTCATTGTTGAATCACTCAATCGAAGTAGTTACTTTGTTTAGATTGACATTAAAATTGTACATCAATGATTTGAAACTCTTATTACATTCTTGAAAACTCGCATGTTATGTGTGATTTCTATATTGAATTTTTGAAAATGGCATAGTTGTGTCAATGATATGATTCATTCGTCTATATTGAATCTTCTGAATACCGATAAGGGTAAGATTGCATCATGTATTCATTGCATGGCATTTCATGGTGAAATGAGAAAGTGTCCCGTCATGCTATGACAATGCTGCATGGGATCGAGAGAGAATTGGGGATGCCTTCAATGCTGATTTGGAGAGTGTATTCGTCTTGGTGTTCTTAAGATGCCTTTGGAGTGAGATGCCATGGAAACGTTATCTATGGCACACCAGCAAAAACGTTATCCATAAGGAGCTGGTGTTGCATTGCATATGAAATTCATGGGTTTGCAAGAAATCTCATTTATGAAACACCTAATATGTGTGCTTTGAAACTCATGAATTATCAATAAAAATGTTTTGTTTTAATTGCAATGCTTACATTCTATTGTGTTAGATATCCATTCATTAAGCGTTAGCTCACTGTTGTTAAATTGTGGTTTTCAGACTGTAAAGATGTCTCACATTAGACCTACTACTTCAACCTTATATTACAAGATTTCACGAGAATGTGTCTTATCTTAGGAGGACCATATGAATAGTGACCATCCTAAAGTGAAGTTCAAGAAACTAATCAATACTCTAGCTATTGAAGTAGGCTTGGCCATTGCCCCGATTTTGTACCATTTCATGGCGTTGTATATGGTTGGGGATGAGGACTTCCTTCTCAGATCGCTCCTTATGATTTTAGACGAAGACAATAGTGGTAGTTCTTGGGATGAAGAGGCCTAGTTGGGGGCAATGAAATAGGGAGTTGGGATTAGAATTTCGTAGAGTTTTGAGTTGTACAATGAAGTTGTTGTGAATTAGCTAATCGATATCTTATCATGACTGATCGATATCTTACATCAATCATGGTGGTTGTCTTTTGAGTCTCCCTTCCCAGTTGTAAGCTCGTAAGTATTAAAAGACTAGTATGTAACTTTTGTAAATATGTATGATGAAATGAGAAGTTGAAATTTGACTACTGTTGTATTCTAATTGGCGATTGTTGAAAATTTATAGTTTAACCCTCAAAGCCATAACCTTCATTAGGCATGTCTACCAAACTATTTGGGTGTTGTTTGATATGCACTTATCTTATATGGTTGTCTATTTTTTGTAAGTTAAGCTTCTGCATGTGCCATTGTATACTTATAAAAGATTAAAATAGTAAGTGTGGTTGAGTAAGCCTTAAGGTATGGCGGACTAGGACGTCACATGTATATATTGCTTTAATAGGTGAAAATAAAGGAAAAACTTGTGACATCCAGAATTTCGGTTGCTTGTAAGATAAATAATATTAGATTTTCGAGAATTGAAAGACAAAATTTGAATATCACCTTAAAAGGCGTGAAATTGGCAGCTTGGCTTCAAAGTGTCTAAGGGAAGGGCAAAATTGAAAATTGTCATCTCGCTCTCGCTTTATGCTAGAATCCATGGCTAGAGGGTGTTAGTAACTTTAGCAAGGCTAGAAAATTTATTCGATGGTATTCCGAGTTATTTTTCGATCGCGATCGAGCTAAATCAGCATCGATTAAGCCCTTACCAATCCTGAAATTTCACGAATTTCAAGAAATGTATCTTTGGTCATCTTTTTGACCATTTTGATCAGTTTTGATCGAAAATTATTGATGCCCAAGTTTTATCAGTCCGAAAATTCACTGATAGTCTAAAAATTAGTCAATTCGTTTAGTTTTAAGTCGCTCTCAGTGAATAATAACTCTAATTATTAACCCTAAAAATAATATCTTCTCTCTCTCTTCTCTTTTTCTCTCTCTAAAATTTTTGAATTTTCTCTCTCCCTTCTGGTTCCAGTTTTGTAGTGCCAACTTCAATCGGTCACCGACGGAAATCCAACCATTGGATTTTCATGATTTTTGGATATGTTGTACTCATATCCGAGTTGAGTTACAGAACTTTGAATTAATTCGATTCGATGTCATTTGACCTTCCAAATCCGCTTCACCGTTTCAGTCGACGAACTAGTTTTCTGTTACCCGAATTTGATCTAGGGCTCATATTGATATATGTTGACCTCAGCAACCCCTAAAGCTCATTTTCATGTGAAAATATGAATTTTCAGCTCATAAACCACCCCGTTTAACCTTTGATCAGTCCCGACTTGGACGAAATTCACCAGAATTCGTCGTGCTTTTTCGGTTGCCTCCGCTTTCACGGCTTTCTCAGCTCCGTTTCTGCCTCGATTAGATAATTTATACCTCTATTTCTTGATTAAAATATTGTACATGCCATGAACTAGCTCTAGCTCTAGGGTTTGATTCAAGGTAAATCGGTTTATGAAAAGTTGCCGGAATTGACGTATTTGAGCAAATTGATTCTGTGGTGTGGCTATGGTATATTATTTAGGCTTGGTATGTTGCTTTCTTGGCTGGATATAGGCTATTTGTGGTGATTGATGTGGATTCCATGAGGTTCGGGTACCGAAAAATGAATTTTTAGGAGATTTAGAGCAAAAACGGGCCAAATAGTATTTTGAAATCACTGTTCACAAACCTCCGAACACTGTTCACATGCTGCCCAATTTAATTTTTGATTTGAAAATGACAAATTTTGTGAGTCCCGTGAGGTTCGAATACCGAAAATTATATTTAGGAGCATTTTATACAAAATCGCGTTCGAGCAATATTTTATGTTACTATTTCAAATATTTTGGGTCCGTGTTCATATTCAAAATAATATTTGAGAATTACTCGCGTATACTTGAAATGAATTATTTGGTCCTTTTGGGTCCCATATGAGAAATTTGGCATTTTTAATAAAATGAAGCACGCGAAAGAGATTGATTAGCTTGGCCATTGCGTCAGCTATGTGAATTAAAATATTTGGACACGTGTTTTAAGTTGTGACCTAACATACTTGGCCAAGGGTTTTGTCCAATTAAAATTGGCATTGTTTCATATGCCTGATTGAATATTTGCATACGTATTTAAAATGTGGCCTAATGTACTTGGTCGATTATTTCTATCCAAATGAATTTGAAGGATTTTATTATCTGAAAGGCGAGTGCGATAATTTGGGTGCGCAAAATGAGTTGATTGGCTTGGCCATTTGGCCGTAAATGTGGATTGAATATTTGGACTCGTATTTGAAATGTGGCCTAATGTACTTGGCCGATGATTTCTATTCAAATGAATTTAAAGGAATTTTACGGCCTAAAAGGCGAGTGCGACGGTTTTCGCATATCTGATTGCATATCATTATGACTTAGCATAATATATAGCCGTAGAGTCACTTGGCGTAAAATATAGCCATTGGCGTAAAATGTAACCTCAAAGGCGGAAAACGTAGCCTCGTACGCCCTGATGCGTTTGACGTAGGGTAGCTGGAATGATAAGGTGTCAACCTAAGGCGTCTCACACGCAGGTTGAGGCACGAACCTGAGGCGTCCACGACGCGGGTCAGACCTGATGTGCTTATATGACGCGGATCAAATTGGCTGTTAAGACAAGGCTCATGATTGAGCGTGCATGCATATGTATTTGCATTGATTGTTCTGAATTAGACTCGTTTGTTTTATAACTTTGCCATTTGTGACGAACTATTGATTGACTATTTTATGTGACATTCTGATTTTTTGGTCTTGAATTAGACCTGAGCTGTCTCTTTTTATAAATGACCATTTATGGCGATTTTTTATTTGGGCATTGCCCTTGATTTTTGGCCCTACAATTTAAAATTTGACTTGGTGGTTTGGGTGCCTGGATGAGGCGTGGAGTTGGGTCTGAGGGTATTTGGTATTCTGAGAAGAGATCTAGAGGTTAGCTTACTGAAATTTGTTCTCATAGGTGATTGCCCTTATTTTTTAGACTCCGTCGCTAGTAGTGAATGTAATATGGGTAAGACAGAGGATCCCGAAAAAAAATAATCTAGAGACTAGTCTTTCCCTGGAACAAATGGTGGGACGGATAATGATGCGTTGAGTGGAGGCAAAAGTCTCTTGGTAGAAATTTGTGTGGTTTGCTCGCCATTGAAGTTGAGAAACTTGCCGACCTAAGTCTTTTTGTTGTAAAGGTTGAATAATGGATTGTAATAAGATGACGAAAACTTTGAATTGTGTATGACGTCATCCTCAATGTATGACAATGACATGTAATATAAAGTGTGATTTGGTGAATTGAATGGTCTGTCTTTCTCTCTACCCTTATTTTATGTATGAGATCGAAGAAGCTCGTTTCCGTTTTCTAAGCAACTCTGAAGTCGTTTGATTACGACGAGTTTCCTGAGTCATCATGATTGTTGGCCATTCGACCATACAGGTATGACATGGATGTTGCATGACTCGTGGGCTCGAGGCGTGACAGAACTGATACTTGTGTAATAGATGTAGTCAATTTAGAACTAATAATGTTGTCTATTAAAATCGTGGCAAGAGGAAGCATATTAGTAGGGATTTTTCTTAAGTCAAAAAATTAGAAAGTAAGGGAACTAGAGTTGAATCCGTAGATGATGTTGTAACTATAGCTAATGGTAATTCAAATAATGTTGATTTTGTCTCATCCATCACTGATGATTCGTCGTTTGGTGAATGGATTATGAATTTTGATTGTTGCTTTGATGCTATACTAAACAGGAGCTAATTTATTACTTATCGGTGCACGGAAAATAGTAAAATGCAGTTAGCGAACATTGCTAAATGCGATTTTGTAAGTGTTGGCAATGTTAGAATCAGAATGCATAATGGTATCATGAGAACATTGACTGGAGTGAAGTATATTCCAAAGTTGAAGCAAAATCTAATTTTCTTGAGTGCCTTGAATTCAGCTTGGTGTCGATATTTTTCAAAATGTGACATTTTGAAAACCATTTGATATGCCCTAGTGATTATGACATTCTAAGCAATGCCACTTTTCTAATGAGCTCTGTTTTAATATGTTTAAAATCATAAGTCAGATACATATGCAGGAAGCGCAATGAATACTTCATCCTACAACACTCAACACTGAAGACCTAACATGTACGTTGTAGAGCATCTATTTTCCCATGCTTATATATGTACTTACATTATCACATGTGGTCTTCTCTTATGTTTTAAACAAATAGATTGGACTACAACAAGACAACTTTACCATACTATCATTTCATTATTCTCCTTCGCCGCCACCCAACTCCAAACGTAACCTACTATGGCACTTTCCAAAAAGTAACAGCCATACACCTTTCCCAAAAACCTACCTGTACATCATACACCAACAACTGCGAAATCAAAATATTACACTACACTAGTGTCATCGTCACTATCGTCGCCTAAAGGCATGAAAGGTATCGGCCCTGTCAGATGTCCAATATCATTCCTCATGGTCAGAGACACAAAACGCAATGAAACTAACATCCCTACCAAACATACATCTATCCATCTATTGAAACCAACATATAAAAGTGCTCCAACGAAAACTTAGGGTTGTGATAGTCTTCCCACAAGTGATCAAAATCAACGGGCATGCCATAACAAATGGTAGGAATAACGAGAGGAATCTTCATACCTAACTAGTCTGTAAAATAGTTTAACCACATTGGGTGAGCTAACAGTTCAACTAGTAAAATAATTAACTCTACATCTAACCATTAATCCATCACTTAATCAAGAAGGATTCGACCACATAGATAGGCAGACATGAGACTCTTAACAAATGCATGCATAACACATTTCGACCTCACAAGCGTGCGAATAAGCGGGTGACCAAATTCCAACCATTTAGTTTTCACTTCATTAATGGTTATCCATGAGACACGGGGCAAGGTTTCTTGAGGGACACAGGCCTCGAATATGAATTTTACCCTAATTTATCGTCCATGAGACACCGACTATGGGAATCATGAGGGACAAAGATCTCGATTTATTCGAGGAATACAAACCTTGATTCGCTTATTCCGGGACCCAATTTCAACGAAACACAGGCCGTGGACTTCTTGATTTCTACTTAGATTCCCATAGGACATTGTCCGAACACAGGCGAAAATATAATCAATCACATTGAGATGATGACCGATGGATATTCACTTATTATCCATTTTTAGTGCAAATCAAATAGCTCAAGGCCCATTAAGTGAGAAAATCACGCAAATCAAGCTCATTCTTAACCATTCATGCTCAGATTTTTAGATACAATACAACTCAACACCTCAATAGGACATGTCGCGACCACGAAACACTACTTTTTTCACATGTCGACTCAAGGCACACGGCTAAAAACCAATTCCACAATTTACACGCCTGGACACAGCTCACGGCCGAGACTTACTCTCACTATTGACACGCACCAACAAGCAACAAACAAGTTCACTCACACACAATTCAACGTGCACGGTCAAAACTCTCTTCCACTAATTTTCACGCATGACCGAAGCAAACAACCAAGTTCACCCACACTCTCAAGTGCACGATCAAAAACCCATAATGGTTAACGCGCAAATCACATCCTTTCGACGGAAACAACCATGATCATTCCATATAATCTACTCACTCAAACTCAAAGGACTTATATTCTAGTAATAGATTTAACATGTAGGCTCATTTCCTAGCTCATGCAACTCAATCTTTATTCGGCCATACCCACATCCAAATTCGTCTCATCACAATCAATTAAGCAACAAATCAACAAGCCGGCAACAAAATTAGAAGCTTTACTTGCCTTAAAATGTTCACGAAAAAACGAGCTTGAATTGCTCTCTTCTTCCTTCGAACTTTGCACGATCAAGAGGGGGATGGGTAAGGTTTCAAGTAGTGTCATGGCTAGAGGGGAGAAAAGGGACAATGAGGGGTCTTAAGGAGATATAGGTTGTTGTGTGGCTGTCGAAGTATGCTCGAAACACGAAGAATGGTGCGGCATGGGTCAGACGAGTGACAAACAAAATGAAAAAGGGGGAGGGAGCTTCATGTTAGAGAGAGAGAGAGAGAGAGAGAGAGAGAGAGAGAGAGAGAGAGAGATGGGTCGGTCGGCTAGGGGCTTAAAAGGTCCGTTCATGCTCAATTCTGGGACTAAACTTAACCAGGCTAACTCACAACTTTCTCATTTCAACTTGAACATTTGACATAATAACCAAAGCTCAATTAACTTCATAAGTCTCATATTTCCATCATAAACGTTAGTACATAACTCACTTTGCTCACAAAATAAAGGCTTACGAAATTTAGGCTATCATAGTGATAATGAGAATAATCAAGCACAATAGCCTTATGAGCTTCAAGGTGAGATAGTGACACATTTTGCTGCAAAGATATCGAATGTATCTATTTGAGGGCTTAAATTGTGGCATATGCATTTTGGGCATATTAGCGAAAGAAGCTTGAAGATTATAAGTGAAAGAAATTTATTGTATGATTATATTGCTGACAAACTGAATGTACGCAGGTGTTATGATTTAAATCAATGGCGAAAAGTGCAATTTATTGTGGCTTTTAAGAAATCAAAAAAATTGCAGAATTAATTCACTTGGATCTCACAAGTTGTCATGATTTTTCTTGAGAAAGAGTGTCAAATTTATGCTAACAATTGTTAATGACTACTCGATCAAAACCTATGTGTTTATGCTAAGACACAAGTTTGATATTAGTGTCAGGATCAAGCAGTTAAAAGCTTGAAAATATACATATTGATGATTATCTATATTAGATGAAATTACAATTACCGCTTATCTTGGAGAAGCTAGATACAATGAAGCAAGTTGACTTGGAATTGCTAAATAGACGAGCGATAGGTGTTATTCAATAGATGTTGGCAGATAACGTTGCTTTTAATATCGTCAAATTGAATTGAAGACCACTGCGTGTTTGATGAAAGCCCTATCGAATATGCATGAAAAATCTTCTATGATCAATAAAGTCTATTTGATGTGACATCTATTTAACTTAAAGATAGGCGAAGGTGCGTTAGTTGCTAATCATTTCAATGAATTCAATGTGATCTTAGCCAATTGAGTTCAATCAATATTAATTTTAAAAATGAGACATGTGTTTTAATTATATTATCCTCGTTACCTAATAATTGAAATATTACCATTACTAATGTTGGTAATTCATTTGAATCATCAAGTTTAACATTTGATGGGATTCGAGATTTAATTTTGGGTAAAGACATCCGTAGAAGATAATTTGATAAATTTGTGTCTACTGCTTTAATAGGTGAAAGTAAAGGAAGAACTGGTATTTGTGTTAGCAAAAATAATATAAATATGAATAGATGCAGTCAGTCTAGGACTAGTGGTTATATCTGTTGAAATTTGGCAAGATGGGACATTTTACAAAGGATTGCTTTAAACTTAAAAACAAGAAGAGTAAGGAAATTAGAGTTGAATCAACGGATGATGTTGCAGTTATAGTTGATAATAATTCGGATAATACTGATTGTGTCTTGTCTGACACTGATAAGTCACCGTTTAGCAGATTGATTATGGATTCTAGTTATTCTTTTCATGTTACACCAAATAGGAACTGGTTTATTACTTATCAGTACATGGATAATAATAAAGTGCAATTAGAGAATAATATTGAATACAATATTATAAGTGTTGGCAATGTTAGAATCAAAATGCACAGTGGTATTGTGAGAACATTGATTAGAGTGAGGCATATTCTAAAGTTGAAGGAAAATCTAATTTATTTGAGTGCCATGGATTTAGTTAGGTATCGGTACTCTTTAGAACATGACATTTTGAAAATTATTCGATGTGCCTTAGTGATAATGATAGCAACCAAGCACAATAACTTGTATGAGCTTCAAGTTGAGACAATGAAGGATTTCACCGCAGAGATGTCAAATGCATCTATTTAAGAGTCATGAATTGTAACACATGCATTTGGGGCACATTAGCAACAGAAGCATGAAGATTCTAAGTGAAAGAAAATTATTGTGTGGTTACATTGCTGATAAACTGAATGTATACAGGTACTATGATTTAGATCAACAGCGAAAAGTATAGTTTAGTACAGCTATGGAGAAATTACAGAATTAATTCACTTGGATGTTCACAGGTTGTTGCAGTTTCCTTTAAAAAAGAGTATCAGATTTATGCTAATAGTTATTGATTACTACTCGAGGAAAACCTGGGTGTTTGTGTTAAAACACAGGTTTAACGCTATTGTCAAGATCAAGTAGTTAAAAACTTTGATCAAAAGGGAGACTAGAAAAATGATTTAGCATGTGTGGACTGACAAAATCATGGAGTTTTTCTCGAAATCGTCAAGCGAATTCTGCATGAATGAAGATATAGTGAGACACCACACTAATACCATTGAACTAGGGGTGTGCAAACTGGACCGGATCGGCCCAAGACCGGATTGGACCTGCCGAGTTGGTCCGATCCTTGAGGGGGACGGTCTGGTCCCTGGTCCTAATAAATGGGACCAATAACCAAGCGGTCCAGTCCCCGGTCCCATCCCCGAGAACCAAGGACCGAACCGCTCAGACCTGGCTTAGACCGGATCACCAGAATATATAATTGTGTGTATATATATAATTACAAAAAAGAACTAGAAACAGTACATACATTGATATAAAAATAAAAATAAAAATAAAAATAGTCAACTAGTTAACCTAAATGGTTATAACTTTTTTTCCCCGAATCACGCCACGAGTTGATTCTCCCCACGTCAGGTATTTGATCAACAAATCGATCTTATCTTTGGTAAATGGGTATTTTTTACTCCTGTTCTTTGCGGGGGTGGTCATACGCAGGCAAGGAAGGAAAGAAACTTCATAACTAGGGAGGCAAAGTAGGAAGTTCAATGGAGTACAACATTCTAGCTGATCACCATGGCTGGAGGTGAAGTTTCGTCGACCTCAAACATATCTAAACTAGACATTGTCTCTCTTCTGCTCTTTCTTTCTTTTCTATCTTCTTTTTTTTTCACTCAATCCCTTCATCCTTTTTTCTTCATTTTTTCCTCGTTTTCCCCCTAATGTAGGCTTGTTGACCTTAGTTAGTTAGTTATGTTGACATGGACATTTATGTGGAAAAGTATTGCCCAAGTTGGCGAAAATTTATGATTGTGAACTTCTTGCCTTCCACATGTAAATCTGGTGAACTTCGTGCCACCTAGCTTTTCTCTCATATACTCTTTTTATCTGTTTGTGATTGATTGAGGTTTTTGTTATCCATTTCTGACTCGTGTAAAATAGCTGGTGTTAGCGGTGCTGTCGCGACCCTCCCTCTCGAGAAGGTGGCGAGCTAATAAATTGCTAGGCCCATTTTTGGAATCTGGGCTTTGTTCGGGCCCTCCGAGGCCTATACCAAATCGGGTCAGGAAATTTAGAATCAAGATCGGCCTTAGTATGGTCATGTGACATGTACATCGGTGTACGTGCTTTTGGAGTCGCCACCAGTCATTCTTTGGAGGGTATGACTGGAAACCCTATCGAGCGATTAGGAGGTATTGTTCTATTCTGCGAAAACCAGAGATTTTAGATTCGGGGACTTAGTTACGTCGATATTACTCCTTTCGATACCTAAGTTGAGTGATTTTCTTAATCTAAGGAGTTTATGCAGGCGAGATTGGGTAAGGTAAGCTTTAAAAATCTAGCGGGTTCATGCAAATGAGCGTGTCTATCCTATCAATCGCAATCATAGAAATAAATGCGCAATCAATGAATCAATTCAGAGAGAAACCACATCAAAACCAGTTAACACAAGCAAAGGGGAGTCCTAGAAGTCTAGGAAACATACAAATTAGGTTCAAGGTGGATTGGAATGATTTAGGTCAGATCGACCAGAAGGGCGAAATGGTCATTTTAGAAGGCCGGGGAAGTCCAAAATTATGAAAATAGGTCAAACCAGTTGAATGTGGTTTTTCCTTAATTTTCACAAATTTCGGTAATTTTTTTGGACTTTTTTTTTATATTTTTTAGACATTTTTAAAACTTTCTAAGAACTTTCCTATTTTTTTAAAACATTTTCTATATTTTTCGATATTTTTATTTTGATTATCTGCATTTTTCTATTTTTCCAAACATTTTCTATATTTTTCTAACAAATTTTCCAAATTTTTCTAAAATTTCTATGATTTTTTATTACAATATTTTCTATTTTTTTTTTACAATTCCCTAATTTTCCTAATTATTTAAGCTTTCTTCCGAAATTTTTATGACTCTTAAGATTTTTTTAAATATTTTTTCAATATTTTTTTATTTATTTTATTTATATTATTATATTATTTTTTAGGATTTTTAGTTCATTTTTATTTAGTAACCATTTATTTTCATTAATATTTATTTATTTTATTTATTTAATATTTATTATTCTATATATTTATTATTTTTTGTTTGTTATTTTATTTTATTTTTATGTTTTTATTATTTTATTATTTTTATTATTATTATTGTTTTATTATTTATTACATTTTTTAATTTTTTTTAATTTTTAACATTTTTTGAAAAAAAAATTATTTTTATTATTATTTATTTTTATTTATTATTATTATTTAATTCTCCAGGCTGGGCCGGACTGACCCGACCTAATGACGCGAACCCAATCTTAGAAACCCTAATCCTAAAAGGACACCGTTCGAAATTTTATTTATTTTTTATTTTTTATGATTTTTATTAGATTTTTTAATTTTCTGAAATGTTTATTATTTCTTTTTATTTTTATTTGTTATTCGGACCGGGCCGAATGAACCCGACCCAAATGAACCTAACCCGACCCACAGCCCAACTAGGCCTACGACCCGGATGACCTAACCTAACGCTAAACGACGTCGCCTCGATTTTTTTTATTAATTCTCTCATTTTCTTTTTTTTTGTTTTTCTGAATTTATTATTATTTTTATTAGTTTTACGATCGGGTCGAATGGACCCGGCCCACTAAACGACCCTGACTTGAAGCCCACTGCCCCCAAATGGCGTAGTTTCAACCAAGTTTCTTTCGAATTTTCAAAGTTTTAAATTTTTTCATTTCATTTTTTTTTTTACTTTCCCGCTCAAGCCTAATCCGACGGCCCACACGATCCCACGTGGCCTAGACCTAACCGCTCATCTTTCTTTATGAACCTACGGTTAAGATTTAATCCTGAGACTCGATCATGACCGTTCATTATTTTTTATATTTTTTATTTTTAATGGTTATAAGACTCAAATTAGGATTTTTTATTCTTGAAAATTTACGATCTAGACACATGGCAGCTTCCGAACCGTACGATTGAATCTGTTAGTTTTTTATGGGCTATAACGAGCTAACCGACGAGGATGCCACATCATCATTTGACCGAGTCATCACTGACGTAGCGTCTGACGTGGCTTGCCACGTCATCGCCACGTCAAATTTTGACTCGGTCAACTGCTGACTAGGTATCGTCTCTTACCTCTAGACAATACAGAAACGGACGACCATGGCGATTTCCACTCCGATCAACGACCAAACGATCTCCGATTGACTCGAAAGTACTACCAATCGATTCGCCTAACTGAGTTTCTCCATATATCTAAGAATCAGAACACTTCAATCCCTACGATATGAGTATTTGAAATCACACAGAGCTTAATCTCGTCAATGGCAACGTTCGAAATAGAGCATATCACAACAATTAACTCATGGAGCACTCTCAAATCAAATTCAAACTACTTACCTGCAGGTTCGATTGACCTGAATTTGGCTAGCTTGAGCTGGTGAGACTGAGATGAGTTCGGAGTTTTCTTGATGTTTGACCGAGGGGTTTTATGTATAGTCAAGGCACAAACGAAGTAGAACAATGCTCAGAGAGCAATCTGCAAGATAATCCGCCATTGTTACAAAACCTTAAACTCAAGAATTGTATTTACCTTTTTCTACCGATGATTCGAAGAGTGACTGAGTTCGGGATGTTCGTGATGACCTCCTGAAGCTTGGGCGAGCAATCGTGTGGTCCATTCTTGCACAATGAACTCCGATGTGCCCTCTGAAAATCTTCAGCCAAGGGACTCTAATGGTGACACGGCAAATGGCCTCCAGAAACTCTCTCTCTCTCTCTCTCTCTCTCTCTCTCTCTCTCTCTCTCTCTCTCTCTCTCTCTCTCTCTCTCTCTCTCTCTCTCTCTCTCTCTCTCTCGAATCCTCATAGTGGAAAAAGAATCGCCTCCTTCGAATGGGGAATTCCCCATTATATATGCCTCACGTATTCGTTCGCCCAATAACCGAATCAACCTCTTCCTCAATAGACTTAATTCCCTCTCAATAAGGCACGTGTGTAAAATGGGATGAAGATGAACCAGACGCGGGTCTGGTTCCTTGGGTCAAAGGGTTAGCCGAGTCGAGTTAATCCGACCCGGTTAACCCGATTTCGCAAAAAATGCCTTAGGGATTGGGCCGAAGCCCTTTGGACCCTTCCTCAGGGATTGGGCCGAGGCCCTCTCTAGTCGCAAGCCCAAGAGAGAGAGGGAGAAGGGCTAGGGGGTTTTTGATTTTGCTGGGTCGAATGGATTGATCCGGGTTGGGTCAACTCAACCCGGTTCGACCCGATTCGACTAAAGTTCAAAATTAGCCCTATTTTCGCTTGATTTTTTCAAAATTGGTGTCAACATTGGGCTCAGGATGGAATTTTCTATCAAGAAATGTATACTTTGTTGTCAATACGTGAAGAATTATATAAAAACCCCAAATATTCTCCTTGACCCGAGTATCCACTTCGTGAAATTCAAGCTCCGAATGGCCTTTTTTGCAAAAATTGATGTGATCAATCGATTCAGGAGGCCAAAATCTAGAGGGTGACGGGCTTTGATTTTCAATTTAGTCCCAAGAAAAATTTTAATTGCTTTTTGAACTATTTTAAGGACTAAATTGAAAAAGTTCAAATTACATTTTGGTCCTTTTTGTGCGAAATTGGACAATTCAGTGAACTTTTGGACTTGATTCTAATTTTTAAAAATAGAGGGGGATGACACGACTCCAAAAATGTAAAAATTGAAAATTACAGAATTAAAATTGAATTTATAGAATGTTTTTCAATTAATTTGAAAATGTTATTAACAAAGAAAACCCCATTTCCATATTAATTTTTTCAAAATTTCTTTGGCCAAAATGAATAGAAAAATAAAATAAAAATATTAACTATTTTTTTGTATTTTTGTGGCAACGAATGCTATTTTTTATTAATGTTTTTGTATTTTTCTATTTTTTGGAAAATATCAAAAAATAAGAAAAATTATTTTCTGTTCAAAATTGGTTCCTTAGGCTATGCTAGGGCTTCCAAAGTTGATTTTATAATTTTCTCATTTTTTATTTATTTTTTTATGAATTTTAAAAATAAAATGCAAAAAATACTGAAAATATGAAAAATTCTTTTTTACTCAAAATTGGTTTCTTAGGCTACCCAAGGTCTCCAAAGTTGACTTTTCAATTTTCTGAATTTTTATGAGTTTTTTTAAAATTTTTCAAAAAGTCAAATTAGCCAAAAATCAAGTGTCAATAGGTCCCATTGGGATCGGACTGGGACCGGCCCGGATCGATGATCCTGGTTCAATCCTTGGTCCCTAAAATTTGGAGACGGGGACTACCGGTCCAAGGATGAAGAAATGGGCAGACCAGAAGCGAAGGCATGTAAAGTATCAAGTCGGAGACCAAGTGTTGTGCAAGCTGCCGCTACGATACAAGGGCGTTCATAAGGCGCTACTCCGACGATACGAGGGGCTATTCCGCATTACGCAACGGATTGGCAATGATGCTTACTGTTGACACATGATTTTTAATCATTTTTTCTATTGCTAAAGTAATAAAAAATCCATAAAAATTAATAAAATTGAAAAATCAACTTTGGGGACCTTAGCCAAGCCTAGGGAACCAATTTTGACCAAAAAATGATTTTTCATATTTTCAGTATTTTTACGTATTTTTTATTTATTTATTTTCGAAAATTAATAAAAAAATCCATAAAATTCATAAAATTGAAAAATCAACTTTGGGAACCTTAGCCGAGCCTAGGGAACCAATTTTGACAAAAAAATAATTTTTCATATTTTCGATATTTTTCGGTATTTTTATTTTCGAAAATTCATAAAACAAAAAATAAAGAAAAAATGAGAAAATTGCAAAATCAAATTTGGAGGCCTTGGCCAAGCCTAGGCAACCATTTTTGAACAAAAAATAAATTTTCATATTTTATATATATTTATTTTTTAATTTTTTAAAAAAAATACAAAAATACTTGAAAATTTTGGAAAAATAACATTTGAGGCCAAAAAAATACACAAAGATAGTTAATATTTTTATTTTAAATCTATTTTCATATTGGCCATCGCAAATTCAAAAAAATCCAATTCGAGTCATGTGTTCCTTCACGAGTATAATCTCGAATCGGGCCTAAAAAATTTAATTTGAGTCAACTTATTTTTAATTTTCACTTTTTGTGAGTTGTGACATTGTCTTCTAATATTTTAAATTTTCATCTTGGCCCAATTATACCCAGAATGACTTAATTTTGCAAAAGGACTTTAATTAAATTCTGCATTATTTTCAGCGGCAAGAAATGAGCTTAAAATTGACATGTAGTAAATTTTGGTGTGTCAAAAATTGTGAGGAGATTTGGACTTAAAGAAATATATTTTTTTCAGGGACTGAATTGTAAATACTTAAAATTCAAGGACTAGAGTGCAAATACCTAACTCTTGAAGGATTATTTTACAAATAACAAAAAGAAGAGTTAGTGGATAAATTAGAATAGAGAAGGGAAGATGGAGAAGAGGAGATGAAGAAGAGTTAGTAGAGAAATTAGAATGGGAGATAAATATGGAGAAGGGAGGATGAAGATGAAGAAGAGTTAGTGGAGAGATTAGAATGTGAGATAGAGATGGAGAATGGAAGATGAAAATGAAGAAGAGTTAGTGGAGAAATTAGAATGAGAGATAGAGTTAGTGGAAAAATTAGAATGGGAGATAGATGAGTAGATTATAAAAGGAAGAAGAAGTGAGCTTGAGAGGATTGGAATTCTTAGGAGAGAAAATTTGAAGTGTTTGGGAGAATTTTTTGGAGAGAAAATTTTGGATGTTTGAGAGAGTTTTGGGAGATTGAAGAAAAATTTGAGAGAAAGAAAATACCAAAAGAGAGAGAATTTTGAAGATGATGGGAGTTTAAAGCTAGGGGTTATCATCACAAATTCCTTCATCGATCAATATAAATCAAGAGTTCATCCTCGTCAACGAGCAAGCAAATTCGAGCTAAGTGTTTTTATTTATTCATTTATTTATGGTTTTACTCGCAAATTAGCACAAATTGTATACACTTTCTCCATCTCCCATTTTTTTCCCATATTTTATGTCAGGAGAAGGATATCTCTATGTCAACAGCAAAAATCTCGTAGAGATGCAAAAATCGGCCCAGACAAGCTCCTAAGCTGTCCACCGATTTCTCAACTGATCTGTGACCAAAAGTCCCTCTTAATTCAAAAGAAACTCTCTATATTGGGAACATAGAGAGCGAAAATCAATTATAGAAATCCCTCCCAAAAAAACGGGAGATAAGTACTCTTTCCACTCTTCTGATTTTAGGTGCAGATTAGCACATATTTTGTATACTGACACTTCACTCTATTTTATGTCAGGAAGCCGCAGCTCTATATCAATGGTCAACCCTATGGAAACGCAGAATCGGCTTGGAGGAGTCGTCAAGCGCGCACAAATTTCAAATTGTTGAATCAATTCGTTGTATTTCATTTTAAAGAATTCATACCCCAGAATGGAGAAGACAAAATCCATCCGCAATTTAAATATCTGCACCATAAATCCCAAAGGGAAGAGCCAAGCCAATGCTTAGCCTCCCATTGGAGGTTTTTACTTACAGTAGTTAAATACCTACAACTTAAATACCTGTACCTTAAATCCCAACGGGAAGAGCCAAGCCAATGCTTAGCCTCCCATTGGAGGTTTTTACTTACAGTAGTTAAATACATGTAACTTAAATACATGTATCTTAAATCTCAAAGGGAAGAGCCAAGCCAATGCTTAGCCTCCCATTGGAGGTTTTTACTTACAGTAGTTAAATACCTGCAACTTAAATACCTGTACCTTAAATCCCAAAGGGAAGAGCCAAGCCAATGCTTAGCCTCCCATTGGAGGTTTTTACTTACAGTAGTTAAATACCTGCAACTTAAATACCTGTACCTTAAATCCCAAAGAGAAGAGCCAAGCCAATGCTTAGCCTCCCATTGGAGGTTTTTACTTACAGTAGTTAAATACCTGCAACTTAAATACCTGTACCTTAAATCCCAAAGGGAAAAGCCAAGCCAATGCTTAGCCTCCCATTGGAGGTTTTTACTTACAGTAGTTTAAATACTTGCAACTTAAATACTTGTACCTTAAATGCCAAAGGGAAGAGCCAAGCCAATGCTAGGCCTCCCATTGGAGGTGTTTATTCACTGTCATGTACTTCCTATAATTTAATTTTTGAATCATCAGACCTAAAAGATGAGTAGGTCGTAATACTGCACAGAAGTCGTTAACACACTCCTTCTTTCGGCTTTAGGGAATCTTTAACACTTAAACAAATATAACAAATAAAAATATATACCATCCATGCATCCTATTTAAAAAGTGAAAACACAAAAGAGAATACCCTACTAGAGCCTTAGGAATAAACCAAGCCTGAGTTGCCGAATTATGATATCCATGAAATTAAGGTACCGAAAGGGCATTAGTTTTAATTGACTAGTGTAACCAAGTCCCCGAGCTCATAATCTCAGGTTTGCAGGAATAAATTAGTTCTCCCGCTAATTTATTTAGGTTTCTAATCGACCTACCAAGAACGATTAGTGGCGACTCCAAATTTCAAAATCATTTAAACAAAAACCAAAGTTGCGATTCGGTAGGGCTTGGGAGGGTCCGCGTTAGGTTAGTCAAATCTAATTAACCTAATAATCCGTTAACCCCTTTTAAAATTTAAAAAAAAATTAGAGGGTCGCGACACTTACAAATTGGAGCTCCCGGCCAAGCTGAAGATTCATCTGGTGTTCCATGTAAGTATGCTTAAGCCGTTTCATCTTAATGAAGGGGATCCGAATCGAGGGAAATCGCAACGGGCGCCTATTGGGGCAAAGACTTCCTACGATCGAGACGTCGACTGCATCCTGGCGGATCGGGTTGTATGGAAGAGATACTGCGCGCCGAAGAAGGAGTATTTGATCCGATGGAAGGGACTCCCCGAGAGCGAAGCAACGTGGGAACTTGTCGAGTCGTTATGGCAGTTCCAGAAGCAGGTCGAGGCGTACATCGCTGAGAGCGCGACGAGGGCGTCGCCAGAATAGGTGGGGGAGAATGACACGGTCTGGACGAAGGGGCAAATCTGAGGAGGTTTTCTGCACGAAGGAAGGACCGAGTCTTGCGAAGGAATCTCCTAGGGAATTCTAGAAGGATCCTAGGGGCGGGCAAACTTGTAATTGTGTATTGTTGTATTCAATATGGGTAGGTGGTAGTTAGGGAGATCTAATCTCCACCGTTAGATCAAAGGGGAGATCTACGGATATCATCGCACGAGAACTTGTATATAAGGGGTTCTCCTCCCCTCATTTGTATCATCTCATTCTCACGAGTTATTGAAATCCAGAGCTTCTCTCTCTAGTTTCTCTCTCTAGAGTTTGTGAGGTGAGCGAGGGAAAGGCTGACTTGGGAAGGTTTTCCTAAGGCCGCACGAGCGATTGATTAGTGATTCGATCGGCCCGTGAAACCTCCCCATAATCGATAAGGGTCTAGGCATCCCCTTGTTGGTTGAAACAAAGGGAAAAAATAGAAATGAAAGAAAAACAAAAAAAAATGATGAAAATGTTTTTGGTCAGACCCTTATTTGAAACAAAATCTACTTCATGCACTTATTTAAGAAAATGAGAATACAACTTGCTCTTTTTTAGAATTTCTCCAAATATTTTTCAGTATGTCATTTTTCAGGAAAATGACAATATTTTCCTATATTCGACTAAAATCTAAAAAAGATTCGGAATATATTTTTCGTTGTTTTGTATAAAAAAATATGATTTGATTTTCCTCCGTGCACTTCTTTTAATAATTGCTTGTTTTTATTTTTCTAATTATTTGTAATTGTTTTTTCTAAAGGATTTATGTTAAGTCGGGTAAGACGGAATACATAAAGTGTGAATTCATCACGACAAGAGAATGAGATCAAGAATCCATAAGTATGCTTGGACAAATGGTACCTAAGAAAGATGCTTTTAGATATCTAGGATGAATTTTGCACAAGGAGGGAGAGATTGATAAGGATGTAACCCATAGAATTAAAGCACATTGGATGAAATGGCGCAGTGCATAAGGATTTTTGTGTGATCGAAAAATTTCTCTTAGGCTAAAAGAAAAATTTTATAGAACATCCATAAAGCATGCAATACTATACAAAGTTAAATGTTAGCCAGCACAGAAGCACATGAGCATAAAATGGGAGTAGTGTACTTGAGGATGTTAAGGTGGATGTATAGTTATACAAAGATAGATAAGATAGGAAATGAAAATATTCGACGAAAAGTTGGAATAACACCAGTGATAGAGAGTATCAGAGAATATAGATTGAGATAGTTTGGACATATTCTCCGTAAATCCTTAAAAACTCCAATAAGAATAAAAGTTTGTTACCTAGAGTATGACTCGTGAAGAAGAAAAGAAGTCGATCGAAACTTACTTGGGGAAAGTAGTAAAACAAGATTTGATGAAGTGGGAAATAGATTGGCATACAGTTTGTCTTAAGATGGAGTGGAGAAATTCTATTCGCATTATAGAGGGGCAGATTTCGTATATTCCATATTGTTCCTTTTAATCCTTTTTCCCTATATGTATTTATGTTTGTATTTCCCAAATCGGTCTTTGCTTTTATTTTAATTTATTTTATGTATTTCTTTTCAGGTTCATTAACCGCCAACCCAACTAATTTAAGATAAAGGTGATGTCAATATTAATAATGATGTTGTAATTTTTTTTTCTTTTTTTCTTCCTTTTCTCTTCTTCTTCGGGCGCAAGCGTGCTCAAGCCTCACTAGATCTGGCAAGCTCAAGCTCGTCAGGATCGATCGAGCCTCGAGCTTGCTGGCCCACATCATGGCCAGCCGCTGGGCTGGCGATCGGCGAGGGAAAAAGGATAAAGAAAAAAAATTAAAAGAAATGAATGTAATGGAGTCCACAGAGGGAAGATGAAAGAAAATGATTTTCAATTTTCGTAAAATCAAATTCATTTTCTCCACTTTTTAAGGCATTTTTTTTCATTGACGAAAAATATTTCCTTGACTTAATTTTTTTTTCCACGAAATAAAACGAATCCAAGTGAAACTTCATCTTTCTTATTTTTATTGTGGAGATATCATTCATTTTACTATTATCTTTTTGTGGGCGTTTCACAATATGGGGACATTGACACGTGGCATTGACAAATGCGTATACTGTATAGCCAAAGGCCCCCCCGGGTTGATAAAGTGGTTGGCCATTATGCACGTGCATCACAAGCGCACAATTCCGTGCGCATCACACAATTTCATGGGAATCACATGGTAATGCTGTATGATAAGTAAGGAAACTTCTGACGTAGCTTTTCATGATTTAAGAGCATCTATAATTTCGGTTCGATAATTATGTAACGAATCGCCAATCTGATATCAAGAGATTGGATTTCGTATCTTAAATCGAGGAATTGAACCAAATAAGAGAGAGATCACGAGCCAAACAAAACAAATTGGTTACGGCGTAAAACATCAGAATTTCTATCCTACCAAAGTAAGATCAATCAACCAGAAATCAAAAGAAAAAAAGAATTGTCGCGTCCAAAAGGAGTTAGCACAACTAGCTAGTATCGCATTTTACTATTATCTTCACAACGTGGGGACACTGACACTTGAACATAGACAAATATGAGCAGCCAAAGGCCCCCGGTTTGACAAAGCGGTTGGCCATCATGCACGTGCATCTCAAGCGCACAATTCCGTGCGCACGACGCAACTTCATGTGAATCGCATGGTTATGCTAAATGATAAATCAGGAAACTTCTGATGTAGCTTTTCATGATTTGAGAGCATCTATATATAGTTTCGGTCTGATAATTACGTAGCGAATCGCCGATCCGATCTTAAGAGATTGGATTTCGTATCTTAAATCGAGGAATTGAATCAAATAAAAACGGCTTAAAACATCGGAGTTTCTATCCAACCAAAATAACATCAATCAAGTTAGCACAACTAGCTAGTACCACATTAACAGATACTCCTTAGCATTTAACATGTATATACACGGCGTTAAGTTAAGATTATTCACAGAACTAGCCCTCCAAACAGCACTTAGCATCCCACCACCGAAAAAAAAAAAAAAAACACTTACTCCACGGTGAGCCGGCTTCTATGTACAACAGCCCCGTCTCGCGCGATTCGATATCGGCCGGGCGTTCACTGGGAATCTCTTGCTAATCGCTTGATCAAGCAGTACAGCTTCCGCCGCGGCCCGACGGCCTGCACGCCCATTTCTTTGAGGTCCCGGAAGGTGAGAAGAGGCAATGCCTCCTCATCCACCTCGTGCATTTCGAACACATCGGCATAGTTACCGAACCCCAATTCCTCCAACCATTCCCTCACCCTGCTTAAGCCGCCTCGCCCGGCTCTAGCATCGTCCACTCCGTGCCCATGACCGGCATTGGGGGAGGCATTCCGATCCTCGGTTCCCATCGATGTTTCGCGACCCGACATATCATCCGATTCGCCACCAGGAACAAAGCTTTTCGCGAATCCTGCTGAACCCTTTCCGTCTGATTCATCAGCAATCTCAGGACTATGGGCAAAACCCCATCCACTTGCGAAAACCCTGTTACTCCCCGCCGCGCTTCTGCACCGGCGCTTCATTACCCGGCACTTGCGAGTGACGGCACCGAAGTTCAGCGCACATTTGCTCGTCCCCATTTCCCCCAAACTCTCTGCTTCAGAAGTCGGTTTTGAGGACTCCTGGTTCTCATTTCCTCTGCAGTGCAGAGGATCAACCAAAATTCGCGGCAAAACGGCACGGTTCCAATCCGAAGACTCCTCCAGCAGGGTCTCTTTCGAAACGACAGAGCTGTTCCCGGGTTCATCTAGGCTCCCGAAACCGCAGTTTCTTCTCTTGCGAATCGGATTCGCCTTGTACTTATGAGAGAACACACATGCAAAGGCAGCAGGGAAATCTCCCACCTCGCCTAATCTGACATTCGGGCGTCTCTCTCGTTTCGAATCCATGCGCAAATCAACACCTCTCATCGAGAACGTGGGGTGACTCAGAACCAGAACAAGAAACCTATGATCAATTAAAACCATGACGAAATATGGAACAAACCCAGAATCACGAGCAACCAAAACGGTTCACGTGAACTAGACCGAACCCATTCAACGGCCAGACTAACTACCACAGGCAGAACCCATCTAACCGAAGAAATTCGCGAACAGTTTACATGCAGCAAACGTAAGATTAAGAACAGAGCCAGACTAACCTTGGAGACAGCACATCAATCTTGAATCCTTCGCATGCTCCCCAAATTGGATTCTTTTCAGGACTCCCTTTCCCTGTGGGACTTCCACCCTCAACAAAGAAAACTGCTGACTTCTTCCTTTTGGGTCTTCTTCCTTTCGCTTTACTGAGGACAGAGACAGGGGACCAAATGGATTTCCTCAGATTTTGCTATACGTCTGTGGGCAACAAATTCTTTCCCGCTGTGGAAATTAAGATCAGAACAGGGACGGGTACTTCTTGAAAAACGAAAAGGAAGACGCTTTGCTTGGTCCCTGCTCTTTAAATTATTCCTGGCTGTCGGATTGAGAGCTCGAGTTGAGGAATCATCGCAGAGTGACAAAAAAGACAGAGGATAGGACCATAGACCAAAAACGTGGCGCGTTGATAAGTGTGGCGAAAGAGTGCCGTTGTTTCTGAAGCTCTTCTGTGACACGTAAGGGTTGATTCCTGCTCATTGAATGACAGTGGGCTGAGGACAAAGTTGGGTTGGGTTCTTTAATGAATTCAATGCCTTCTTCGGTAATTGATTATTTCGTTAAAAAAAAATAATAATATAAAAATATTATTTTCCTGATAATCATCACGTGTATTGCTCAAAATATTTTCATTATTGATAATCATTAATATCTAAATACTACTGTAGACGTTAAGAATATTTTTGTTTATTCGTTTTGGTCACCCATTCTAATCGTCATTTATAAGAAAGAATTTTACAAATCGTTTATTTTTTATGAAATGGTATGGAATGATTTGATCTTTAGAGGTAGGAAATATTGGGCCTAATAATACCCTAACGAATCTCCAATTTTAACTTTTTTTTCATAATTTTACTTGTTATCTCATAAAAATTCTTCAACTTTAGGTTCGATGCTAATTCTATCCTAAAAGTTTGTTGTCCCTAAAAAAAAATTCAACTTTAGACCATATTCCAATTCTATTCTAAATTTTTTTTTTCATCCTATGAAAAACTCTCGATTTTAGGTCTTGTACCAATTTTACCATTCAGTCTCAATTTTAATCTAAAATTTATTTATTCCCATTAAAAATCACAAATTTTTACATGATTCACAAATCTATCCATATTAACTCTCGATTCTTGCTTGAATTTTTTTTTTGTTTTATGAAAAACTCTCAATTGTAGGTCTTCTATCAATTTTACCATTCGATCCCAATTTTGATTTAAAATTTTGATAATCTTATTAAAAATCAACAACTTTTACTTGATTTACAAAATTATTCATATTGACCCTCTATTCGAAGTTTCTCGTCGATAATGAAGGAACGAAAAACTCCAAAGCATGAGCTGTTGGAGCGACGAATCCCGAGCTCTCTGGAACATTCTCAAAGCAGAGGGAGAGGACCAAAGGACCAAAAACGCGGCGCGTTCGTTAGTGTGGCGAAAGAGCACCGTCGTTTCTGAAGGTCTTCCGTGACACGTAAGGGTCAATTCCTGCTCATTGAAACGGTGTGCTGAGGACACGATGGGTTGGGCTCTTTAATGAATTCAACGCCTTCTCCGATAAATTACTTATAAATATTTCCCCCAAGTGGCTTGAAATAACTAATTTATAAAAATATTTTTATTATCGATAATAATTATTAATATATATATATATTATTATAGATGATGAAAATATTTTTTGTTCGTTCATTTTTGTAAGGATTAATACCACGAAAAACTGCAAATCTATATACATGTGACAAATTTGCTCCAAACTGATTTTTTGATCGCTAAAAATTCTAAGTCAATATGACTATGATAATTTTATCCTCAATTATTTTTCCATTACCTTAGATTAATACTACGAATAAAATCCAAACTTAAATAAACGAAAGGTAAAAATCTCAAATTGATACACTCGTGACAAATGAATAGTAAAAATCTCAACTTGATATTCCCGTCAACTTCTACATATCATCTAAATCATCAATTTAATGGTAAAATTTAACGAAAATTAATAAAAAAATATTTTTTATCATTGATGTACCAGTTTTGACTTTTCGATGGTCAACAATTTAGTTTGGAAAAAATTGTCATGAGTGGACCAATTTGGAGTTTTTCCATGATACTAACCATTTTTTTATAATTGATACTAGTGATAATTTTTAAAAAATACTTTATAAGTCATTTATTTTTTGCAACACAAACATGGTTTGAAATTGTTTGATCTTTGGGGGTACAAAATATTGGCGTTAGGTCAGGCAAAAAGTAAAAATAAAGTAATGAATTGAGAAAAAAAAATTAATATTCATTCAACGAGGCACGTGACGGTTCACTATTCATATTTCACACCATATTTCCTTAAATCAAACTTGGAATTAGTAGGTTTTTATGGGTTTAAACAGCCCATGGGGCTTGTACCGGCTGTGATTCGCTGACGAAGCCCAAAATGATTTTTTATTTTTATTTTTTTGTCAGAGAAGCCCAAAATGATTTTTTATTTTTATTTTTTTGTCAGAGAAGCCCAAAATGATTGAAAGTGTTAAACAATAGCAATTGCTTCCCACTTCGGTAGGATTATTAGAATTGAGTAGCTTTCTAAATCCGCCGGAGACCAAGATAATTAAAATAAATATCAACTGATTAAAATACTCAAAGAAAAAAAATTATTATGTTAGCTTCATTTGTACGAAAAAACCAGAAAACATTCTTCCCAATTTCCGGTGGTTGGGGGTGGAAAATGAGTGGTCAACGGAAAATATTTTCCGGTCAATAGAAAAAACTTCTAAAATTGAGGAAAACACTTTCCTTTTTTGAGAAATGAAAATTATTTCCCCTCCATCCCAGGCTTCTCTTCTAAATATCAATTGATTAAAATAGTCAAAGAAAAAGATTATTATGTCAGTTTCATTTGTACGGAAAAATCCAGAAAACATTCTTCCCAATTTCCGGTGGTTAGGAGTGGAAAATGAGTGGTCAACGGAAAATATGTTCCGATCAATAGAAAAAACTTCTAAAATTGAGGAAAACGCTTTCCTTTTTTGAGAAATGAAAATTATTTCCACTCCATCCCAAGCTTCTCTTCTAAAATTTCTCTCCCGACAAAGCTACGATCCTGGGATGTTCACCTCCATGGCAAGGCGAGCCACAATCTCGCCTGATCTAGTGAAGTCAAGGCTCACCTCGCCATGGAGGCAAAGATTCCATAATCGCAGCTAGGCAAGGCTCGCCTCTCCTTTCTCAAGCTCGGTTGACCCTTGCGGCCTTGTCAACTGCCATGAATATGTACCGGTGGAGCTGTTCCTTAATGCTACCAAGTCAATCGCCAAGGCCACCTCTGCCTTCAACTTCCTCGCTCACCAGCCGTGGTCGCTCGCTCGAGCTCAAGACTCATTGAGATCAGCTGAGCCTCGATGTCACTAGCCTACGTCATGGCCGATGGCTGGGCTAAAGAAGGAGGAAAGAGCGGCAGAGGAAGGAGCAGTAGCGGAGGAAGGAGCAACAGCGTAGGAAGGAACAAAGAGGAAGAGGAAGAAAGAGAAAAGAAAAAAGAAAAGAAAATTAAAAATTAACCAAAAAATTGAAAAAATGAAAAAAATAAAATTTAATTAAAATATATATAAAAAAAATTATGTGCTATAGAAAATGATTTTCCTTACCAAATGACGGAAAACATTTTCAAATATCAAAAAATATTGATATTTTCTTGGAAAACATTTTTCATAAATACTTCGTTTTTTGCGAAATAAACGGAACCTTATTAAGACGTAGGCAAATTCTAATTGGAGTTAAAGGACAAAATGAAATCTTGAAGGATCTGACATTTCCTACATTGACCTAAAATTATGGATAAGCTAAATCATTTTCTAATTATGAAAGCACAAGATTTCAGCTTTGAAGAGAATCGATTATGTTAATTTTGTTTTTTCCAAGTAACAAACCTTATCTATAACCATTTTTTAATGAAAAAAATGGTTACAGGTTTCGGCTTTGAAGAGAATACATTATGATAATTTTGTTAATTAGAGCTTTTAGTTTAGGCGATTTTTTTTCTTTAAAGAAAGCACTGTTTACGCAAACACAATTAAACAGTCCTTAGATGATGTAGCAATCAACCTTATCTCACTACCTTTGATACTAAGCATCTTGCAAGAAACAAAAATGTCCTTGCAAATTTTGTCCAGACCAAAGCAGCCAGTTGCTTCAATTAATATATTTGTACGAAGGGAACCTATCCTTAGTACATATTGCGCTATTAAAATGAAATGAGGATAGAACAGTCTTAAGTATCTCATGATATTCCAAATGTAATTCAGGGATAATCAACTCACCCCTAATCCCCAAGAACTTCTTAATCGATATTAATTAAGAGTTTTAGAAATTATGGTGGCTTGATGCTAAAACCAAATGGTATCCATCCTACATATCCATTTATTCATCCCTTTCAATGGTCTCATTCATAGGCCATGGACATTTGTTAGCCATGCTGGAGATGTGAGATCAAAACCATGCTTGAATAAAATAACCATATATAAGCCTCAATTCAACTTGAAAGTTGCTAGGGTTATCAAACTTTTTCCAAGATGCATTGCATCCATACCTTAAGAATACAAAGAGCTTCAAAAGATTCTTTGCCAGGAAATCAAACTGTTCCTCAAGAAGTGTGACCTTTTGATCTTAATGTACTTGTATCTTGGAATTCTCCTGCTTCATGGGGTAATATGACAAGCAGCCAAGAGGCTCTGGACTATTTCCATAAGAAGATGTCCCTTCTAGTTCACATGACATCCCCTCCGTTTTTTTTTTTTTATAATCGAGGTGTCTGGAGGCTGGGGAGCAGAACTCAAACCGAGGCCGTGAACCCGACTAATCCTCGGGGGCGACTGCAGGACCCCACCACCACAAGCACCCGGGTAAGTGACCAAATGGACGCGCTCCCTGCGACGAAACGCAACAAGGGGACATCCCCTCCGTTTTTCATGATGATGATTTCAAAAAAGAAGCAGAAGAGCTTCTTTGGAGAGCCTTCAAAGGATGTAGAAATGGACCAGACGGCTCGAACAACTCAAAGGCCATTACTGAAGAAGGGTTCCACAAGTTCCAATGAAGTATTTTATCTTGAAGTACCATGTGTTTTTATTTTTATTTTTTTTATAATTGACCTACAGAGTTCAAAGGTTGTACTGGAATGTTGCTTATAAAATGCCCCTCGTATCATATCATGGGGCAAATTAGCTTTCATCTAATATTAGCGTAAAATTTTATCATTGTGAGTTTCTAAACTTTTCCCTACTCTTCTCATCCAAGTATGGTTCTTCGACTCCTAGAATTGTCTTGTTAATTCGATAGTATGATGTAGTTCAAGATACTCTTCACTTGCCACTTTATATGAAACTTATGAATCAGGAATTTTTGGCACCTCAAGAGTTGAGCTTTAAGATTAAGCCTAGAAAACTAAAAGGCAATCCTTTGAATATGGCCAAGAGGATCTGACATGTGGGATAGTATACCTATTTTTAGATTCAGGCTCGTCCCTGCTTCCTTCCTGAACACAATTAAGAAGTTCTATCATGGCAAGATCTATTCTTAAGAAGTGAAAGTTTCCTTCATTCCGTTAATTAAATCGAATAACATTAGGGCGAGAATTACATTGATATTGAACTTCATTACACCACAAATAAATTCCTTGACTCGGTCTGCACGAATATAATTGAAATCAATAGTGATTTTCTCAAAAATTCAATCCAAATTCCATCCTTTCAAAGAAATAAACCAAATTGATGTCAGAAATCTCCTCACATCTCGCAGATCATTTGAAAAAAAAAACCTCAAAAGGCAAAATAGCAGGTTTTATTTTTTTTCCTTATTTAATGTTTTGTTCGAAGAAGTCCCTCGAAGATTGGCTAATTACACGAACACCCAAAAATTTCGCTAATTGACCGTGCCGTCCTTATTGTTGATTTGGGTCTTCCGATTCGATTTCATTACAGTACAGGGGGCTTTATTAAGATCCGTCTAATCTCAGATCTCTGGTTGATTTTTTTTTTTAAATCTATTATTTTTCTCTAATGTATTCATTTTAATCTGCTAAAAACACTTTCGCCTCTGATGGTGTTTTGCTCGTGACAGGTGGCGGGTTGATTTCTACCGGGGTTGACCCATCATGCGTCCAAGATTCGATCATGCCTCTGTACGTTTCCTTCTGATTTCGTCCAAGCTATCATGCACGTTGTCGGGATACTTATGTTTGATATTCTATATTCTCTAATTATATTAATGCAGAGATTGGAGCTGATTTTCACCGGAGATATAGAGGGGAAACAAATTGCTACAGTTTTTGCATCTAATAATAGGAGAATGGGCCTCCCATGATAATTCTTGCGGGCTTTGAACAACTTCAACTAAGGCCTCACAATCCGAAATAAGCACTATCTCTCTGTGACTGGGAAAATATCCTTTTTGCTTCTCGTGATGTTCTTCAGAGAGACAGGAGAGAGAACACAGCTGAGAGCTTCCTCCATGGCTAGGGCTTCAACCACTAAAGCTGATGCCGCCGTGACTGATTTTGCTCCTCCTTGCAGCAAGCAGCCGTTTGAGTCATAGAAGATCCACGCCACCGATCCCTCCAGCTCTCCAGGAACTAAAGCTCCGTCAACGTTCAAAACGAAGGCGCCAGTTTTTAACAGGTTAGAGATTTCTTCGTTCGCTCTCCTCTGAATCTGAGTTTTCTTTAGTTAATTTTCCTAATGTCAAGGTAATCTATTGTCCTAGAGAGTTAAACATGATAGCAAATTTGGTGGCTAGATCCCATAGGAATAAGCAATTACCCCAAAATTGGGTTCTTTCGCCACCCCGAACTCTATAGGACTTACTTTGCACCGAAACCCGTCTTTTGGGTCTTTCCCCTTGAATGAAAGTATGACTTTGACCAAAAAAAAAAATTTGCTACAGTTGAACGATGCTCAAAGATGATCCATAGACTTTCATTAGGGCATAAATAAATTTACCAATGGGCGATCCTGCACGAGCCGCAATATCATTTCAATCTATGGGCACACGTAAGGATATTGTTACTATCGGAATACCAAGCTCGGTAACATGTCGTTGAATGACTAGCGCGTGTTGAAATCAGTACATTCTAGAGTCGTTGTAATGAAGAATGCATGTGCACAGATTTTGAAACGTTGAGATTTACAAAGGAGTTGTCGTTTTTGCGGCAATTTTATAGTTTCTATGGAGAGGCTGGAAATTTATGATAACTTAAAAAATATATATATTTGTAAAACTTACTTAGTGATTTTTTTGTGGCAATTCCATAGTTTCTTCATTAACCGTTGAAAACGAAGCGTAATCATTCGTCATCAAATCAAATAATTTAGAAAGACAACGATTTGCCACCTAAATCACTTTTATTAGTGCTTAACGAAGGAGTTTCCACTAATTTAGAAAGAGAACGAAGTGCCACCCAAATCACTTTTAGTGATTAATGGAGGAGTTTCCACTCCTAAAATACATTTTCAATGATTTAACTTTTGGGCAGCTCTTTTTTCAACCCTATTTTGGCTAAGGCACTCCTTTTTTTTAGTTAACTTATTGAAATATCCCCCTCTTTCTTCAACTTATTATTTCTTTTTTTTTTAACCAGGCTGATCCACAGAACTATCTTTATTTCTATCATCTTTATCATTAATTTCACAATACAAATGCTCCACTACATACATCAAGATATCGATTTACCATATCTTAGAGATTGTTGTCAATCTTAATTTAGATCTCATATTTTTGTTCACAAGAGATTTATATTTATGACAGCTTATAAACACACGATTAATAGCCCTTTTTTTTTATGAATAATGCAACTGAAAATGTATTTGAAAGTTGAAAATTAAAATTCAGTTTAATCGTTTAGCCGATCTTGATAAAAACGGAAAAGAAAAATTGACCAAGAAAAGGAAAAGATTAATTTTTTAAAAGCATAGTAAAATGTCAAACGTATTTAGATTTAGATATGTATTAACAAAGGACAAACACGTAAAAGGGGAAGAAAAAAATGAAACCTCGTGGTGTTCAACTCCTACTATAATGAAAGGAATTAATATCGATTATAAATTCAATCTCATAATAAGTGGATTAAAAATTCAAAATATGCTTAAAACTTTCCCCTAAAAATTCAAAAAAGAACTCATATATTGCGTATGGCAAGAAGAGCGAAGAATCATGACCATCCGGAAAATTGGTTTAATTTTTTTTTTCGTAATGGGCAATGATGCACAATTTAGTACGACGAATTGACAGCTTCCGAATCAGGATTATCATACTCATACATGATTTTATGCTGGACCAAAACTCGTCTTAATATCATACACATCCATGATCTTCTGCGTGACTCGTCCGATTGAAATTTGCCTTCAAATTCGTTAGAACAAGAAAAAGCAAGGCGTCCAATTCGAACTCGCACGACAAGAGGATCCTCGTTTCTTCTATGATTCATACGGTAACAAAGACGGACGATGTCATTTATAGCCGGCCATTTGATTTTGAAAAGACAAATTAGAAAGCCATAAAATAAAAGTAGTAAGTACGGCTTTCTGATTAGTTAGGAGGAAAAATTACCCGTAAAAGCCCTAAATCTAAAGCAGTTTTATCGATTCGATCTTAAATTTTTTTTTTGTCGGTTCAGTCCCAAACCTTCTACAATTATGTTAATTTAGTCCATCTGAAAATTTGACTGGCCAGCTTTGACATAGATGCCGGCCGACACTAGCCATCTGGTAACATAATATATATATATATATATTTACATTTTATCTTCTTCTTCTTCAGCGACAATCGCCAAGATCGACTTTGCTGACCATTGGTGACGACGAGCCACACCGTCATTAGGGGAGGTCGGCTTCACCTAGTGTTGGCAAGGTCTAAACCTCGATTGACATGTAGCCATGGGTCATGAAGATCGAGGCCTTGACTTCTTGATCCAAGGGTAGGAAGCACTGCATGAAGAAGCTTGCCATTGGGGGTGTCAAACTAGGACTTGGAGTTGCGCGAATCTGGACCTTACTGTCGCCGAGCGAGGCCGACCAATACCTCACTAGGCGAAGGCGAGGTTGAGCCTCGCCTAGCCATGGCAATGCCAACCTTGCCCAGCGACGGCAAGCCTCGCCCTCGCCCGCCAGAGGAGGAGGAAAAAGATGGAAGGGAAAAAGAAAAAGAAAGAAATATTAAAATATTATGTCGCCAAATGGTTGGTGTCCACGTCAGTACCGGTCGACCAAATTTGACTGGATGGACTGAATTAGCACAATTGCAAAAGTTTTAGGACTAAATTGACATAAAATAAAAGGTTTGGGATTGAATTTGCATAAATATAACGGGTTTAGGATTTTTTTTTAATAATTTTTCCTTAGGATAAATGACACAAATAGCCCAATAATTTTGGCACAATATATAATATTATCCCTAGAATTTTAATTTGTTCAGTGTGATTCTCGAACGTTAGCTCAATAAGCAACGTCATCCCTTGAGTTTCAATTTGTTCAATGTAGCTATTGAACTTTTGGCACATGTTCAATTTAATCCATAGATTATATGAAAATTTTCAATGTTGTCCCTGAACTTAGCGACGACATCGCACATTGAATCAAAGGTCATGGACTATTCATGTAATTATCCCTATTAGTTAAGAAGACAATGCTTCTCCAAAGTGTATGGGCTACCAATCGCTCGTTGTAAGGTCTCAAACTCGCGAATAATTCAGATCATCCAAATGAAGAATGTTTCAATCATCATTTTACGAATTTTTTTTAAAGAGATTTAACATAGTTCAACAACCCCATTAACACGTTTCAATTAAATAAAATAGTTGGAGATAGGCAGGAATCACACGGAAGCACGCTGCTTTGAAACTCCACCATCAAACGCATGCCAAAGTGCGGAAGGCGAAGCAGAGCCATTCCTAGTCAAATCGAATGATTTAGAAAGAAAAGGAAAGTGCCGGCCGAGCCACTCGTGGTGGCTAATGAAGGAGTTTCCACCGCTCACCTTCTTCAACGCTTTATAATTTGCACATACATTCAAATTGAACAATCATGGTGCATCGGACATGGCCTTATTATCCATTCCGATAAGCGTTTTTACGTATTTTTTTCGACTCGAGAGAGGTCGAAGATCGGGGCAATCACGAGAGATTGCGGCTTTCCGAATTGGGATGGGCGTGTATTCGTGATTTGATCGTATGTAGGGCCGTAACCGTCGATGGTTTGTTTCGAAAACAAACAAAGCGAGGCATTCTTTCTTATCCCCTCGTAGGAAAGATCGAAAAGTGGGGCTTAATATATTAGTGAAAGGCTTTTATAGCCCTTCAAATGAAGATAATAAGTTAAGTGGACTGGACCCTACTTTATCCGTGCACGATTAGTGGGGCGAGTTATTACTTAAGTAATACCGACACGACACGTCGACAAGTTGGCGATCCCTAATTTATTGTAAATTTCATGGAGGTCCCCGGAAGGTGTTCGCGCTTCACACTTCATCACGCCTCAAAATCCGATCATTAAATTTCCCAACAGTAATTTAGGAAACCCGCCTTCGAATTCGGTCGAACGAAAATGGCAAGACGTCGAATTCGAACTCCCACCGACAAAAGAGGATCGCGGCATCTTACCCTTAGTTCGTGCACGCTATCTCATCATCAAAGAGACTTGTTGACATCAATAGAGATTTGGAGCCGCAAATAATAATTCATGGAAGTGATTGAAATCTCTCTCTCTCTCTCTCCATATATATGATTAAGATTGAATTGAATTGCACCTACCATAAATGGCTCTCGAAGTTTACAAGTGAGATCCATCTCCGTCTCCAATAATTTCACCTTGTTTTGATCGAGTTGCTTGCATTAATAAGGTGGTCACTCCAATCACTGCTTGCAACGAAAGAAGAAAGGAAGAAAAAGATGGCGTGATTGTGATCGAGTTTGCCCACGACGAGGAAGAAGGTAGAAAAATAAAATCCCATGATCATGACTTCCTAAGCCTCCGTTAATTTCCCGAAAAATAAGCGATTTTGAACATTTTCCTAAAATTGATGGCTTGTGTCGATTATAAAAATAAATAAATAAAAATATTTTGTCGTTCTGGAAAATGTTTACGCATAGATTCTTTTTGCTAATGCACGTATTTTTAATTGACTAATTAAAATTCAAGGAGAAAATTATCAAAAAAATTTATAAACCTATTCCACTTATGTCAATTACGGTCTAAACCTTTTTTTTTTTTGCTAATTTGATTTCAAACCTTTTGTATTTGCGTAAATTCAGCTTATCCGGCAAATTTTGGTTCGAAATTACTGACGTAGATACCGAACAGCCTACATGACATCATGTACGCTAACGTAAATAGTTTTTATGTTTTTTTTTTTTGCCTCTTTGTATTCTCTCTCTCTTGTTTTCCTTCTTTCTCCCTAGTTGTTGACTTGTCGGCCTCCTTGATGGCCGGCGACCTGCAATAGGGTAGCACCCGCGAGGGTTGACCTTGCTAACTTAGCTTGACCGAAAGACCCTGAAGCGGATTGGGCACTCATGCTCGTTCTTCTTCTTTGTAGTTGATTTTTTCCTCCTTTCGAGTCAGTAGTTCCACCGGTGCAAAACTTCAGGGTCTTTCGGTCAGGCCAAGCTGGCGAGGCTCAACCTCACCGAATTCCTATTGCCGATGGCTGGCCATCAAGGAGGCCGATGATCGAGGAGGAAGGACACGAAAAAATAAATAGAAAGAGGGGGAAAAAAAGAAGAAGCAAAGAAGCATTTTAAAATTAGCAAAAGTTATTAAAAATATTTAAAAAAATTTCACGTCAACAACGATGATGTCATGTAGGTCGGTCAGCGTCCAAGTCGTCTATTTTCGGCCAATCTCTAATTTCATTACCATACATTTTCGTAGGAGAAGCCGAAAAATCCCTCGAAACTCTGAATGCATGTTTTCCAAGGACAATTCTCCTGTCGAGATGTGGGATTGGACAAGCTCGAGGAGAAACCTAACATGACATCCTAGAAAGTAGTCCCGTGCCTTAGGCATCACACCCATTCGCCATTTATTCACCACAACCACCCACTTTCGCTTGCCACCACAGGGCGTGCATTCCAAATTGGACCGCCACTTATCATTCCCACTGATTTTATCTCCACCGCAGTCCGCATTAAAGATTGCGACCCCGGTTGAATGTTCGACTTAGGTAACTAATTCTTTTTTTTTTTTTGTGTCCCCGTGAGGCGGGACCATGTTCGATTTAGTCCGATGCGATCTCTCTCTCTCGTTTTGCTCTCGAGGGAAATTGAGTTCCCGACTCGTCCAATGTCCCTCCCATCTCGACAGCCACTAGGCGGGACCATGTTCGATGTCATGAACTTCCTATGGCACGAAACTTCCCATCATCGCCCGTTACAAAAGTCTTTCGCCTCTATATCAAGCCGCTTTTGGCGGTCTGGTCCGGTTCACGCGAGACTGTTTGAAAACAAAAAGAATTGTGAATATTATACTATAACCTGATAATTTAATTTTATCTGGATTTAACATTTCTGTACATGGAGTGGCCTACTTCTCTTTAAACGTGATTAGGTTTGATTTTTATTTTCCGTGAATTTATGAATTGTCGTGAGAGTAGCCTTTGGCTCTTTACGTGTGAGATAAGGACACAACAAGTGTCGCAACTTTCATACGACACTTATTTGAGCGCTATAATTACTTGGGTGTCATAATTTATGTATAGTACTCACTTAAATGTCGTAATTTTTTTTTCTGATCACTTCAGTGCTATATAACTTTTTAATTAATCACTCGATTGCCTTGAAATTTTAAAAAAGCTCATCATGTGTGCCATGCCACGTCGGATTTACGACACTTGGGTGAAGATTTTTTTAAAAAATTGACACTTAAGTAATTGAATAAAAATTATGACACTCGAATGAATATTTTTTTTATAAGTTATGGCACTTAAATGATAAAAAAAAAAATTATAACATTCAAGTGAGCGTCGTACGAAAGTTAGCCCATGGTGGTGTGTGTTTGGGAGGCGAAAGGTGTGCATGAAATGCACCAGTCTTCTTATAGATAGAGGGAGTTATTAATTCAACGATAACCGTTCATTCACGAGAAAACTGCATGTATAAAAAGAAGATACGTTCTTCTCTCTTTCGTAAAAATAAGTAAAATGCTTTCATCGCTACTTTGAGAAAGCGATCGGCATTTACCCCGCGGAACGATAAATACTTTTCTTTGGGATTGTATTCGGACCATTGTGGAGACGAGATTCGTGCACCGCGCGCGGGTGAGTCAACGGTAACCTTCTTATCATGCATCAAAAGGTTGGTCGATTTCTCGGTGAGCTCTTCCAAAAGTACGAAATTCCAAAATGCCCGCTAATTTCGCATTCCGGGACAAAAAATGGATTTCTTGTACTTCAGGGGGGGGGGGGGTGTCGTGGATCTGGATTGTGATATCTTGCTTCGTGTTATGGTCAGCATCGTTCAGGCTTTGGTCGTGCCAGCCTGTTTGGACCTTGGTTCGAGAAATCAAGCGTCCGATTGGCCCCCCAAAAAAAGAAAAAAAAAATGTGTACCGCTGTAATTTGAATGTTCTGATGAGAGAGTTCGATAAAAGGTCGGTGCGAACGAGAAATCGCCTAAATTATTCGTACCTAGCCCGATTGGGATGCGATCGAGGGACACGACATAGCTGGTTTCTAGTGATTTTTGAATTTGATACCGAAGTACCGTCTAAACCACAAGCGAGAATGGAATACAAGAAGAAGCTACTTGCATGCTAAGCTCCAAATATAAGGCACAAAATCGGTCTTTTGCATGCAGGTCAACTCGATAGAAATGCCCCCCTCCCTCTTCTCGGCGAAAAGTGCGAGCTATCCTGCACGTAAATTTATTGTGGAAGTCGTGCTCGGAATTACTTTGACATATTCGATACGGTAACCGTTGCGATCTTTAAAATATCGTGAAAGATTTCCCGGTGACGATAATTAAAATAACTAAAGAACTTTGGAAATGTAATATTTTATTGCGCCATTTCATTAGTTCTGCGATGTTTCTATATTTGATCGATACGGATACGTCGGGATGTTCTAATAACGGATGGCGATGGAGCATGGTAACATTATCGGGTTACGACGTCACGTGAAGCGGAATCCGTATTTCTATATTCCCGTTATTGCTGTTTTGTCGTTCTTCCTTCGCTCGTGAATTTCCAGTTTTTGCTGGGCTCTACGAGAGGCACAAATCCGGGGCGAGACGGCGACGTTTTGTCTTCCTTCGTATCGCGCGAAATCTGATTGGAGCATCGCCTGCGGTACGTCTCGACCGGTGGGCAAGCGTACTTCCCAAAATCGAAAGGCGAAAAAACTCGCTCACTCCATCCATCTCTCGCTCTCTTGGAGTGGGACCCACCCTTCCCAAAAGAGGGGTGGGCCCTCGAGATCTGACACGTGGCCCGACAATGGGGACCGCAGGAGGAGGCACCGCGCCTCGTATCACACGACCGTTCTGACACGCCTCCACTCCCCGCCCGTTAGCTCAGCGGTCACGGCCGAAACCGACACGCTAACGGAGGCTAACGGCGATTGGCCAGTTGTTCCCCCCCCCCCGCCCTCTTTTTTTTTTTTGTCTCGTATCGTCTCGCCAATCCGATAATTCGTCCCCTCGAGATTGAGCCGTCTCGCTCGTGGCTGCACTTGGCATCATCGCATCGTCACATTCTTCACTTTGCACTGGCCTTGGCCTGCACAAGATGCGCAGGTTTTTACCTTACGTCGTAATAAAAAATTTTTTTGCTTTCTCCCCCAAAAAGGAGCTACGTATTTACATAACATTTACATATTTAAATCAAAATGTCATTTCATTTCTATTCTCGTATGTGTTGGTAATGCCCCTGTTCCTTTCTCACAATAGTAACTAATTAGAGACGCTATTATCAATTTCACTCCATACTTTCAATAGTTGCCGATTTTCGTGCAATTTCTATTTCCATCTATACGTGACGAATCTCATCCCATCACTCCAACAATCACATTAAATAAGCAAAATAAATAGGATCACAATCTCTCGCCTTACCGCATAAAAATTGATTTCACGCATCTTTCGCTGCATATGTGTCCCTTTTAACCTATGTATAGAAATAGGGATGTCTCGCGGGTATACTTTTTCATCTTGAAGAATCAAAACTTGTCTCACCCGTATGTAATAACAATGACTTTTGTTGTTTTCGTTTAAGTTGTGTGGCCATTATTTTTGAATAATTTAGGTAATTTTATACGAGAAAGGTATTAAAGTGAGTATTCATCTAGGTTTAGTATCCTTCTTTCAGTCGTCGTTCTTTTTTGGTAGTAATACTGGTTAATTAGCTAACGCAGATAAATTATGAGGTACTTAGACAGTGTTAAAGTCCTCCACTTAGGGTGTGTTTGTGTTTAGTAAAAGTGTTTTCTGGAATTTCACCCATTTGGTTCTTTAAAAATGACTTAGTCGATGGGCGTGGCCCAGTGAGCTTGAGGCTCGCTAAATCCCGAAGAGATTAAGCATGTTTGTCGCCGTACCAGCTTGCCACGATGGAAGGAAAAAAGAGAAAAAAAAAGAGAAATTAAAATTTGGTTTTCTTAATATCGAATAAAGTAATGAGATTGAAATTATTTTGCAAATGAGATGTAAACACAAGAGAATTTTTCTAGTTACACGTTACAAAATATAGGAAAACTAACACACTCATTGGTGGCCTAATAAGTTTGCGCTCTGGTCCTTTCACGAAAGGTCCTTGTTCGAATCTCGCTGAGTGTCGATGATTTAAGCGTGTTCGCGCGATTTGAATCAAGAATATCTTTCACCGAATTTCGCAATTCGATTTAAGCGTGTTCGCGCGTTTTGCGGCTCTGTTTTGATGGAAAGACAGGGAGAACGGGGTTAACGAAAGCGATTGAACTGGTGAGGATTTATTATCTACGCTACTCCTAATTAGCTGGTAATGGAAATAGATTGTTTGAAATTGAAAGTACAAGGAAAGGAAAGTACTGGAATGTTAACACACTACACTACGAACAGCGAAATAGGCTAAAGCTTCAAAGAAACATAATGTCTTTTTTGGATGATTGTCCAGCCTTCCCTTTTTCCTTCCCTTTTTCCTTCCTTTTGGGTATTTATCCTCTTTGCGTCTCTAACTGCTCAAGCGGTTATTCTTTAATTTAAAACCTTTGAATTTTGGCGCTCTACTTCACCTCTGATCCATGATCTTTACAATCGACCCATGTAAATCGGAGCCCGTGTCTCTAATAATTTGTAACTGTATCATCAACTGTCTCTTTTGGAATGATATTTCTAAGTTTTGGAAAACCTGTTCGCGCCCATAGGTCTTATTCGGTATATCCGAATTTCGGGATGTAATAATTTCCATTTTGCATATCTATGACATGCCGAATCCAAACACGCCATGTCTTTCATTCGGCACACTTTCTTTTAAACTTCCTGAATAGCACACATTTCCCAAATGATGTACATATCTTGAATGGCACGCATATCCTGAATGACGCGCATATCTCGAACGGCACACATATTCCGAATGGCGCACATACTATCTTTTTTTCTTACTATTGTTCGGGATCTTCCAATGATTCCTTTTTCTACGTGTCATTTCTAAGATACCGAATCACACCGCAACGTTTCGGTATCAATGGGTATCAACAAGTATCAACAAAACGGATGATCGTGGCGGTGAGATGCTGCGCTAGCCTTTCTAAAGAATTAGTCGAGGTTCGCGATCCATACGGACGCTGGTTCGGACACCTTCGATAAAAAAAAATACAGAAAAACTAACCATCTTACTGAAAAATAAATTTTCAAAAATAATTTTTTTTTCATAGAGTTTTTTCTCCATCAAATGCACCCTTAAAGTAGCATTTTTGCACATGCATATCGCGATCAAAATGCAATATAACATAATTCAGTGGAGTTTTCACGTCAATATTTACCAATCCAATCGAGCTTTTCGCGCGCACAGTAAAAATTGGAATTTTCCGTTATAAATTTCCCACATTTTTTCATAAACCGGTGAACAATCCTCAAAGTATCGCGATATATTGTCGGCGCATCCTCCAACTACTCCCAATGCCCGAGATCCAAAGACGAGTACGCCCACTCGTACGGGGAGCTCCTGCCCTCAACCACTGCGATCTCTCCACGTTTCCCCATTCGACGTCCCGATCACTGCCACGTGGGCCGCGGTTAACTCTCCCGGGACCCACCCGCAATCGCCGGCATTTATTGGCCACATCCCACACCCACATATTAAAGTTCTAACCAGACCATCAGAGAAAACTAACCGTAGTCAAAGGGACCGCCAACCATGGTTCGCGTCCCACTCGAGATTGTACGGCCCATCTCTCTCTCTTCCCCCTTTTCTCTCTCCTCTTTTTCTCTGTGATCACGCGTTTTAGTTCACCCAGGACAATCCTCTCACTCTCTTGCTGTATATAAATCCGAAGCTTCACGTGCTCGTATTCGCACTTTGGCGCATTCGCCGGCGATCCTCTCCGGCGACACGTGGCGGCGGAATTCTCCGGGAATTCGATCTGTCCGTGTTCGCGAGTTGAGAGAGATCGTGTGACTCATTGCGGTTTCGAGGTTTCGGCGGATGGGGAACAGGCCGCAGATTTTGATTTTCGCGCAATGTGATTAGAGCCTTGCCTTTTCTACGAAGTACCATGGAGGAATCGCTAGATTTGGGGCGAGGTTCGAGGCCTTTATGGTAATTCTTTCGTTCTTTTGGGGTACAATTGGAGCGGATTTTGTTTTTCAGTTTGTTTCGTTGGAAGTTTTGGATCTCGGATCGCGAGGAGATCAGAGGCAAGTGTCCAAATCGAGCAAGTCATTGAGTGGAACGCGTTTTTGCACTCAGTGGATCAGCAATTAGGCAGGCTTTGTTGCCGTTTCTGGATCCTACATTGAGGTATATCGAGCAAGCAGAGCGTTTTCGTCAGCCACGAGCTGCTTGGGGAGGGAGAGAGAGAGATTTGAGAAGCCGGCGATCTGCGCGCGTGAAGCGGAAGGTTGAATGTTGATCCGATATGTGCAGAGTGGATAGGAGCGACGTCAAAAGCAGTCTGAGAGAGCCGAAGAAGAGAGGGAGCTTGGAGATGGGGTTGAAGGCCTTCGGGGAGAGTAAGGTGGAGAAGCTGAGGAACACTATGTTGCCGCACTCTTCTCGGTCGCGGATGAAGGTGTGGATGATACGCGCCACCACCACGGTGTTGTTGTGGACGTGCGTGGTGCAATTGACGGCCTTGGGAGAGACATGGGGGCCTAGGGTGTTGTTGGGCTTACCTTCTTGCCTGTCTCAAGAATCTGCGGTTCTAGATGACAAGGTTTCTGCGGTTCCTGCCAGGGTATTGCCGCCCAAGCGTGAGTTTTACTCTGCCTTGTCTCTGCAGTTCCTCTGAAACAGTTGATTCTTTCATGCGCGCAGCTTTCATGTTTTTTTTGGGTCTTCGAATTGCGCTGGAAATTTGTTCTTGAGTTGAACGATTTGATTAATGGATCGGCGCTTTCAGAGCCTCTTTGGCATCTTCAACTAGGCTTGGCACAATTCAGTTGAAAATTGTCAACCAGTCCTCGTACCTTCTAGTGATGCGGTCGATTAGTTGTCTGGAATTTCTTTCCTGCAGACACAATATAATGCTGGTCTCTAGATTGCTTGATCTGCTTCAACTCTCGTATTTTATTTTAGAAGGGGGAAACTGTGCAGACTTTCTCTCTCTTGGATCTTATTGCCATCTTATCTCATTTATACATTTATCGCAGATCGTGACTCTGGTTTTGATAGTTCCTCCAGATAATTCTGGTCAGTTGGAATTCGACTGGCTTATCAGAAAATACTGGGTTTCTCTTCAGTTTCTTCACAAGTTTTCTGTTACTGAACCTTTGATTTTCTGTCATTATCAACCACAAAGCAATTTTAAATTGTTCAATCATTGATTAAATGGTGGTACCGAATGGGATTTTGATTATTCTTTCTTTCAGGGGTTTACAAGAATAATGGTTATTTAATGATATCATGCAACGGAGGACTTAATCAAATGAGAGCAGCGGTAAGTTGTGTTGGCTTTGTCCTACGCATCTGCTTGGAGGAGAGATTGCGGCTCCCTGTCTTATTGTGGTGCTGAAACGCGGAGGTTTATGTAGGAACCTTAAGGTCTGCTAATTCAGTTTCTCTCATGATATGGCTTTCAGATTTGTGACATGGTCGCCATTGCAAGGCATTTAAACGTTACACTTATAGTGCCTGAGCTGGATAAGACGTCCTTTTGGGCTGATCCCAGGTAAGGCGGCCAAGATTTATTTTCTTGTGGTGATACTTGGCAATCTTTAGAGCTGGACGTATTTTCATGAATCCTTAATTTGTGTTGGCAGTGATTTCCATGACATATTTGATGTCGATCATTTTATTACTTCTTTGAGGGATGAGGTTCGGATTTTGAAAGAGTTGCCTCCCAGGCTCAAGATGAGAGTGGATCAAGGATTGACCATTCAAATGCCACCAATTAGTTGGTCAGATATTTCTTACTATCAGCATCAGGTTAGTATAGTATTGTTGAAATCACTGTTGTGGGTTGGAAGTTCAATTCTTCAACCAGTGGTCCCGTTTTCTTTTCAGAGAGATTATTTAGATTCTTAATCATGTGCATGCATCTATAGTGTCCTCCTTCGGATCCCTTGACAGCTTTCTTCGTGGTTGGCGCATGCAGGTTCTTCCATTGATACAGAAATACAAAGTTGTCAAGCTGAACAGAACTGATGCTCGACTTGCTAACAACGGCCAGCCGTTAGACCTGCAGAAGCTACGATGCAGAGTGAATTTCAGTGCCCTCAGATTCACCTCTCAGATTGAAGAGTTGGGGAGAAGGGTTATCCAACTTCTTAGGAAAAATGGTCCTTTCCTAGTACTGCATCTCAGATATGAGATGGACATGTTGGCATTTTCAGGCTGCACTCAAGGTTGCAGTGATGCTGAAACAGATGAATTGACGAGGATGAGGTGTGATGTTGTATTGTTTCTGGGATTTTGTTACCCTTGTGTGGTATATTTTAGTCTATTCTCTACGTTTGACCTTCCTCAAATCTATTTTATTTGGCAGATATGCTTATCCCTGGTGGAAAGAAAAAATAATAGATTCTGTCCAGAAAAGGAAAGATGGTTTATGTCCACTAACTCCTGAAGAAACTGCTCTCACTCTGAGGGCCATGGGAATTGATCGCTATATCCAAATATATATCGCAGCCGGTGAAATATATGGTGGCGAAAGAAGAATGGCAAGTCTCGCTGAGGCTTACCCTAGATTGGTCAGTAATCTGAGCAGATGATCATTTTGGGCCTTAGAAGTCAGTTATAGTTTGCTTTTCTTTTCTAATATGTTGCTGATTGGCATCTTGAAACAGGTCAGAAAAGAGACACTGCTGGAACCCTCAGATTTAAGATTTTTTCAAAATCATTCTTCTCAAATGGCCGCCCTAGATTATCTGGTGTCATTGGAGAGTGATATTTTTGTTCCTACCTATGACGGAAACATGGCTAAGGTTGTAGAAGGACATCGCAGGTAGTGTTTTGTTCCGAAGCTATATCTTTGATGTCCATTCCAAGTTGGATTTTTGGCATTTTCCCACTGGGAATTCTTACCTTGGTGTGTACTACCACCAAATGCTATCTCAGATTTAAGATTTTTTCAAAATCGTTCTTCTCAAATGGCTGCCCTAGATTATCTGGTGTTATTGGAGAGTGATATTTTTGTTCCTACCTATGACGGAAACATGGCTAAGGTTGTAGAAGGACATCACAGGTAGTGTTTTGTTCTGAAGCTGCATCTTTGATGTCTATTCAAAGTTTTTTGGTATCTTCCCACTGAGAATTCTTATCTTGGTGTGTACTACCACCATTGCTACACTTTTTTCCTAAAGAGGTATCTTAAGGAGCGGTTTTTCTGCTTAGTAAACCAACTTTTTGCTTGAAAACAGTGGAATCCCTCCCCTGCGAGATTGCTTCACCCTCTCTGTGGAAAGACAATGACGCCTTTTCATTAGACTTTCTTACTATCCATTGTTCATATTTATGTCTCACTTCAATCTTAAAAGTCGTTTTTCTGCACGGCTAATTTTCTTTGCAGTTATAATTTATATGGTATACATATCTTTACCTTTGTATATATCAAAGTATGTCAGCTGATTGACGGGTTCTGTTTCAGATATCTTGGGTTCAAGAAGACAATTCTATTGGACAGAAGGCTTTTGGTGGAGTTGATAGACCAGTATAATGCTGGGGCGTTGAGCTGGGATGAGTTTTCATCTACAGTTAAGGAAGTTCATGCAAATCGAATGGGGAATCCGTTGAAGCGGTTGGTCATTCCAGACAGGCCAAAGGAAGAGGATTATTTCTATTCAAACCCTTACGAATGTTTGCAGCCATCAGACAATCACTTGAGCAGTACATGAGCGGTTAGCAACTGCGATGCTGCCTATTCCTTATCGTGCTTCTGCGATGCTGTCAATTCTTGGACATATCTTGGATAGTGCCACGGTGCTTGTGAAGCGTGCCACTCTGAGGAGATATTGTGAAGATCTAGATGGGGTCTGGAGTTCGAAAGAAGCCTGAGATGTTTTTGTGGAAGCAGTTGGAGGACGATTCCATCCTTTATAAGCGAAATAATTGAGATGTATAGAAGTTGCCCCATGATTTACGGGGTGAAATGGCGTCCGACCGGTCCCTTGTACAAGGAAGTTGCAAATATAGATTTGTCGGGAGTGGAAAAGAGAAAAATTTTTAAAAAAAAAGAACCTTGAAAGGTAAATCACACGTCCTCTCCTCCCGCTCTGTACTGTCTTCTTTAGTTTCTTTTGTCCCAGTTTGGGGATCCTCTACATATAATACTTTCAAAAGTTGATTCATTCATATACTCCATTTGTAGCTTCTGCGTTTCCTCTTCCCCCCTACCTAAAATGATGTGAACTAATGTAGTGAGGATGAGGAGCGGTGGTTGGGATATGCATGGATGCTTAGAAGCTAAATAATTGTCAACAGGCAGAGGACAAGCCATTAACCTTTCATTTTCTATACGACAAAACCTCCTGGGTCGGAGCCGAAAGCCGAATCCATTGGTCGGTTTGGTCTTTAGATTAAAAGTTACGTGGTGATGAGGACCCTCTAACCGACACTAAGTCCAGTCAACAAAGCAAATAGCGAAAGCTTCTGATTGGGATGGGAGTTCCAGGGATGCTTTCGTTCGATGCCATTCGGGGAATAAGAATCGAATCCCGACCAGTTGGACTCGGTCCCTTAATCATTTCCTTGGAATGATTGGGTCTCCTCCTAATACGTCTTGAGCCGTACACGTGAGCTCGTCAATAAATGATGCAAGCTGCCTTCTTTGAATTGGAATGATGTTGGAACAGGGATGATTCGATTATTTTATTCGGGCACTCTCCGGCGGATTAGCTGGCTCGAGAGAGCGACGTTTAATCTGATTTGTCGGGAGCTCAAGTGACAACGACAGGGCGTACAGGACCAGCAGATCCAAAGGGGGGGGGGGGTTCCAAGGGACTAGATTTAACAGAAGATGCGAGTGATGAACGAACGACATAAACTTAACGTAGCCACTTGTCTTTTGTCTATGGAAGGCAATGTCTTGGTTTCTTTTCGGGGATGCGCAGGAATTAAACCATAGTAAAGTCCTGTCTCCATCGATTGGCCCATTTGGCACAGTGTCTTTGAATGTGCTTCGGTGTGTTTAGTGCCCGAATTTGACTGAATGTCAACGATCCCTTTGATGTGTTCTCTAACTTCCTTCTCCCTTGAACGATGAGCTCTCGATACAAAATCGCACCCATCAGAAAAAAAAATTGAAAAAAGACAAGTTACGGAAACCGCAATGCGCGCATTATACGTAATCGACACTTTTACAATCGAAAGCTTTTCTTGTGAAACACCTTCAACGCCTAGTGGATGCCTATCACAAGGTGTATTCCAAAGAAGAGAGAAGATTATATGGTCATAAAATTTATAAATGTTGAATGAATTGTGAAAATCCCATATAAATCTGTAAATGCGATACAGGTTAGCCAGGCAAATTGTCAAAAAAAGTCTAAAACTTTTCGCACCTTTACCAATTCAATCCTAAACTTTTTCAGTTTGTCGATTCAATCCTATTGGTTTGAAATCATCAATGTGGCATAGCCGGCACCAACGTGAACAAATTATAATAATTTTATAAAAAAATTGATTTTATTATTATTTTTCTTTTTTTTAAATTAAGGCCGGCAAGGATTCCCCTCCTCCTCCACGGCCAGGCTCTTGTCGATGACCCCTACCGAGCCTAACTCGACGGGGCCGCTTGCCTTCAAACTCTGAATCAGAAAAAAAAATGAACAAAATAAAAAAAATTTCAAAATTGTTTTATAAAATTTTACCTTCGAGGGGTTTACGCCCACCATGGCAGTGATATGCCATAAAGAGTGAAGACAATGCCTCTTCAAATACGTATTGTATAGGGAAAGAAGGAAACAAACACAGAAAAAACAAGTCCGATTGTTCTCGTAGAATACGGAGTAAGGCGCCACATAATCAGAAAGATGTAATTACGGTTATATCCTTCTTTGTATTCTTTTATTTCGAATTTTTTCCGACTTGGCTTTGGCTATTGGACTTTCGACAGGGTCATTTACGTCCACCAAATATTGGCCCCTGCAATAACAGTTACCCGCGAAATCCAAAACCCCTCAATTTTCCCGCCATATTTCCCCCCAAAAATTTTCAGATCTAAGCCCCTCCCATTTCCCCGAAACCCTCGGAACTCACACCAGAGAAACGAAACACTCGAAACCCAATCAAGAAGCTTCACGAATCCGCCATGAAAATCCGGTCCCTGAAGCTCAGGGAAGCTCACAAGCCCGCCGGCAACGACCGCCCGTCCTTCTGCTCCGTGCTGTGGGACCAACAGGCTCACCACCTCGTCACCGCCTCTTCCTCCGACCCCGCTGTCTCGATTCACGATGCTCTGCTTCCTTCGAGCCCTCCGAGGATCCTTCGCCACCACAGAGACGGCGTCACGGCCTTGGCGATTAGCCCCAACTCCACATGCCTCGCGTCCGGATCGATTGATCACTCGGTCAAGCTGTACAAATTTCCAGGTGAAAAGCATTGGTTTGGCTTTTCTGTTTTCGCGTCTCATTTTTTCTTCTTTCGCGGAGCGCATTGAACAGCGATCATATATTTGATCTTTAAAATGACATGAAGCTTTCTGCCGAATTTCTATCAATAAAGTTCTTATTTTTCCGTGGTTATTCAGGCCTTTTCCTTTATTGCCAACGTGTAAATGTGGGTATGCTGCGTCTTATTTTTGGCGTTAGGGTTGCATTGAGTTTGTTAGTCTATGCAGTGTGTGGGCAGATGGGTAAATTTTTTAGTTCGATGTTTACGGAACCTGGATTTTTCATTAGAACATTGTTCTCTTTCACAGTTGAAGTGGTTGTGGTGTTGGCAGCATGAGTGTTTGTCAGCAAGACTTTGTAATGGGCGATGATATAAAGTTTTGTGCCATTGGAAGTTCATGACATTTTTACAAGATCGGAGTACTTATTGCCCAGTCAACCAATATGCCAAGTATTATTATATGATTAGATCCTCTCCTGACTCTCAAAACCCATGTAAAGTCTGAAGCAAAAACGGTCACATTGGAAACCACAAAACAAGAGCTTCAAGATCATAATCTTTGATGCCTTCAACCCATGAAAAGTTCTCAACAGTTAGATGGCCATGGGATCTGCTCATCATGCTTCAAGAACTAAATAGAAACCATAATAAAAATGATATGCAAACAGCCTTATTCTTAGCTCATGAACATTTCTGCATAGAACTCTTCACTACATCAGGTTAGTGTTCATACTGGGAAGCCTTTCTTCTCAACTAGGAATAGTTCTAGCATTGATCAGCCACTTTAGAACCTTTTGCCATGTATTTCTCTGCCAAAACTTTACTCTCAGTTTTCTTCCTACATGTGCTTTTTAAGCTCATCATTGTACTTGTATCTTTCAGGTGGGGATTTTCAAACTAATGTCACTAGGTTTACGCTGCCAATTCGTGCCCTTGCATTCAACAAGTCAGGAAGCATGTTGGCCGCAGCTGGTGATGATGAGGGAATCAAACTAATTAACACAATTGATGGTTCTATAGCCAGGGTTCTGAAAGGACATAAAGGGTCGGTTACTGGTTTGGCTTTTGATCCCAATGGTGAATACTTGGCATCTATGGACTCGATGGGGACAGTCATATACTGGGAGCTTCATTCTGGAGCCACTTTGCATACTCTTAAAGGCATTGCTCCTAATTGTGGTTCAGACTTTTCTGTCATCAATGTGCTTAGCTGGAGTCCAGATGGAGAAACTTTAGCTGTCCCTGGTCTGAATAATGATGTGGTCTTGTACGACAGAGACACAGCAGAAAAGCTGTTTTCTTTGAGAGGCGATCATTTGGAATCTGTATGTTACTTGTCATGGTCACCTAATGGTAAATACATGGCAACATCTGGGTTGGACAGGCAGGTTTTAATTTGGGATGTTGATAAGAAGCAGGACCTTGACAGGCAGAAATTTGATGAGAGGATATGTTGCATGTCGTGGAAGCCAATTGGCAATGCCTTCGCAGTCATTGATACTGCAGGCAAATATGGGGTGTGGGAATCTGTTATTCCTTCATCAATGAAATCACCAACTGAAGGAATTCCAAATTCACGATCAAACAACAGTAATGGGTTGCTTTTGTTTGATGAGGAGGATGAGGAGGACGAAGAACCTAGTGCTGCTGGCAGCATAAGTGATCTTGGTGAAGATAGTTTTGGTGAATCTGGACCACCTCGCAGAAAGAGGTTAAGAAAGCAGTCCACATATGATGAACAGTGGGAGGAAGATGACAATGACAAATTAAGCTCCCCACCAAAGCCCAAATCTCGGAAAGAACATCACGATAAAAAAAAGGCATCAGACAATGTTCATGAGGGTCTAGGAAGCATAATGTTATCTTCTAGATCGAAAATGCAGGAAGCTTTCCAGCCTGGTAGCACTCCTGCGCAGCCAGGGAAAAGGCGGTTCTTATGCTATAATATGATGGGAAGTATAACTACAATCGAGCAAGAGGGCTACTCCCACATAGAGGTGATGCTGTGTACTCTTATCTCTCCCCATGATGGATGTGTAATTATAAATACATCTGGGATATCTCATGTTGCACTGACATTTATCCCGTTTTGGCTGCAGATAGATTTTCATGACACTGGAAAAGGTCCACGAGTTCCATCAATGACAGATCACTTTGGTTTCACTATGGCATCAATAAACGAGAATGGGAGTGTCTTTGCGAATCCCTGCAAAGGCGAGAAAAACTTGAGCACCCTCATGTATCGTCCGTTCTGTAGCTGGGCAAGTAACAGCGAGGTCTGAAAATTTTCACTCTTATGCTCCAAGATCATGATATTGAAACCTCTAAATTCATCTAAGCAAAGTAATACCGCCATCTGCACTGTGTACTTGTATATAAGCTGATATGTACTCATAGCAATATTTCAGTGGTCTATGCGATTTGAGGGAGAAGAAGTGAAGGCAGTGGCTCTTGGCACTGGTTGGGTGGCTGCAATTACGAGTCTCAATTTGCTCCGCATATTCACTGAGGGTGGCTTGCAGGTTTGTCATGCAGAAATAGAGACGAAATTTCTGCATTCTGCCTTGGAACACTCATCCTATATGATTCATAGCAGCTTTCTCTTATTACTATCCATGTTATCTTCAAATCTTAAATCAACTTATGCTATCAACACGAACATAGAAGTATTTCTTATTTCCATTTTATGGGATGTTGAATGTCTTCTGTTTCACCATAATGAGTGGGGCCACTGAATAACGAAGAAATATTGAAATAGGAAGTGACATATGTAGTTACTGGGGAAGGTTTAGCAGTGGTAGATAGATGTATTCAGTAACAGAACATGCAGAAGGTTCAGTAAGAGCAATTCTTTCTTCCATTTTCATATGTGCATATTCATGGTAGTTGAGCCAATCCATTCAAGATTTGCACTTATCTCTGGTTTTGTGCCCTGTATTGTAGAAACATGTGGTGTCACTTGATGGGCCTGTTGTCACTGCATCAGGCTTCAAGGATGAGCTTGCAGTTGTCACTCATTCTTCTGATTGTCTTCCTTCTGGTGATCAGGTACTGAACTCTCCTGTTTGTGCCTCAGTCAATTCACCCTTTCTTTGTTTATTTGACTCAATGGTGCTTTGATCACTGATTATTCACGACCAAATTTTAAACTGTTTCAATTCTCAGCGAGTTGTGGAAAGCAGCTAGAAATCAAAACTGACTTTTCACCCCGTTATATTTTGGCATTTCCTTAAATTGGACAGGCGGTTGAGTATACAGTATTCAACATCTCCAAAAGTACAAAGGCAATGCAAGGACGTTTGCCCCTGACTCCTGGATCACAGCTAACGTGGTTTGGCTTCAGTGAAGAAGGCCTGTTGAGTTCCTATGACTCAAAGGTATAGTCTGACGTCTTTAGCCATGTTTTTGTTGTTTTTCCTGCTTCTGCAAACTAAGAAAAAAAAATGAGTGAAGTAGGCTGAAAGTTGAGTGCTTTTCTAGATTAGTCAAAGATCATAAAAACTTGGTTTAAAATATAAAGAGTGATGTGACCATTTTCCCCCTTTTTCTTGTTTCTTTGTTGGATGTTTGTCTGCTTCTAAAATTTGTCTTCAACTGAAACTCAAATATGTTGCAGGGCCTTCTGAGAATATTTACAAGCCAGTATGGTGGCAGTTGGGTGCCGCTTTTCAGGTTTTGACCGTCTTTCTTGAAGATATGGATGATCCTCTCTCTGTTGTTTTTTATTTATTTATTATGAGTTTGAAATGAAAATGCTCTTTTATGTAGTGCCAGCAAAGTAAAAAGGTCAGATGAGAGCTACTGGGTAGTTGGATTGAACATGACCAATTTATTTTGCGTCATTTGCAGTCCAGATTTGTTTCCACAGGTAGGATACATAGTGTGCCGTTATTGTTTTTGATTATATGTATCTGTTTCCTCAGGCAATTGCCTCTCTTGTAATACAGGTTGCACCTAAACCAGTTCTGTCTCTTGTAAACTTTTCGATTCCTCTTGCATCCTCTGATATTGGAGCAGAAACACTTGAAAATGAGTTTATCTTGAACTACACGCATCTCTCACAGGTTTGTTAAATCTTTGATTTGCTTATGTTGATGCCTCCGAATTTAATTGTCAAGAAAACAGTAACGGGCAAACTGATGCTATGTAATAAGTTGGCAAGATTTAAATGCTTGTCACATTTTAGAGTTGCATTTGTGGATGGTTCGATTTACTGACTGCCAAGAAAAATGTCTTCCTGTGCTGTTTACTTGCTGCAGATTCACCACAAAATAGAAGCAGCTGCTCAAGCTGGCATGAATGTAACCTCACTTGAAGATGACGCTTTCAACTTAGAAGCAGCTCAAGATAAATGCATTTTAAGGTTCATTGCATCCTGCTGCTACAGTAAGCATCTTTTTTGAACTGTTTTTCTAGCTCCAGAGGAGCAGTGTAGCTAAGTGATTCATCATAGCATGCAACATCATGTAGAATGTTGATCCTAGGAAGAGTACCATGACTGCTATATCTTTTAGCTATTGCTTTTGTCAATGTTTGTGAAATAGAGCAAGATATGCTTATGGTGCTTATTCAGGCGACAAGCTTGCAAGGGCAACGGAACTCGTGAAACTTTTATCACTCGAGAAATCTGTGAGAGGCGCAATCAAGCTGGTCACTGCTCTGAAGCTTCCAAATCTGGCAGAGCGTTTCAACAGCATATTGGAAGTAAGTCTCGGTTCTCGGATACCTGTAAGCAATTAGATCCTGAACATGTAACTTCATGCAAGATAATGCGTTTTTATAGGAGAGGCTGCTCGCTGAGAAAGGACCTAAAGATGCGTCAGCTTTGAATGTAAAAGACAGTGCCCCAACTAGTATTACAGCAGCTGCCATGTCTGAAAAGAGAACTGATGCCATTGTGACATCAACCACACCAAAGCTATCTGCTCCTTTGTTTATAAAGAAGGTGAAATCACCGGAGGGAACTAAAGTTGGCGGTAGCGGCAAAATTGACCAGGATGTAAATACATCTATCCCGAATGATGGGGCAACGAAGTTCAAGGATGAGAAGATTGCCCTGGAGACTAATGTTGGTGGGGAGATAAAGAAGCCGGGAAATGTGCATGACCTGCAGTCTGGACGCCCTAGTTCTGGCATTCCGAAGTCCACAGACAATTTCGAGAAGATCAAGAATGCAGGGCAAGCGCATCGCCAACCTTCTCAACGCCCATCCAACCCGTTTTTGAAGTCAGCCGTTAAGTGACGTCTCCTTCCGAGAAGGGAATATCTAGGATTTTAAACTGACTTAACAGACGGACAGAAATTGCACCATCTGGAAATTTGGACTCTGATGCTTCAAGCGGAAATGGCGGTACTCATTGTGTTCGGACGAATTCGAATTCGCTGCAGATCGCTGAGGTTCTTGGTGGGTTCCCCCGAGGGGGGAGGAGGAGGGGAGGGGAGGGCGAGGGCGAGTGAAGAGATGATCCCGGGTCGACCACATATTTATCAGAATTCTTTCTGTATGTACCCATTCCTATCCATGTGCTTCTAGCAAAGCAAGCAAACGACGAAATAGAATTGGGGTGTGATGTGAATACTGGTTTCTTGAAGTGCACGACCATCAAGTAATCAGCGCTCTCCGTCCGGCGTCCATCGTCTTCCTTGAGAGGGCCGATCGTTTCTTCTCTTCATTCATGTCCAGGCCTCCTCAATCGATTTTTGACACATTGCCTTCGTAATTACCTCACTCCTTACAAATTCTAGACTTCAATATGAACTACCGTGAATCGATTCAGACTTTTACTGGTAACTGCCGACCATATTGATGAGTTGGAGTTCCGGGCACTTCTGGTTCCATTTATTTCGAAAGTTTTCGCTCTGGAAAGACTAAAATGCTTTTCCATCTTCCCTTCACTTCTTGACGTTTCTTTTTTAATGACTATTGTCTTAAAAAAGTCTGAATTGTGTAATATTTTTCTTTTTCTTTCTTTTTTGTTATTTCTTCTACTCCTGACGGTCATTAGCCACAGGCGAGGTTCAGGTTCGGGTGAGCTTCACCTTGCCAAATTCGGCGAGGAACGAGGCTCGAGCAGCGTCGGCGCCTTGTTTTGCTGGTGAGGCTTGGCCTTGAAGAGCATAAAAAATAAAAAAAATTGAATTGAAAAATTAAAAAATTATTAAAACAATCGGAATATTTTTAAATAACAAAAATTATTCACATTGACATCATTCGTCTAATTTCACAAATTAAATGATGGCGTGAAAAATCAAAATTAGATTTTTCAACGGCAAAAAATATTTTTTACTTCATTTTTTATATTTTGGTCAAACACCGAAAAACATCGTTATTTTTCTGAAAAATAATTTCTTAAAAATAATTTTTTAAGAGCACCATATATATATTGGCAAGGCAAAGAGGGTCTTCGTATGGAAATGTGATTTGATTAAGGTAAGAAAAGAACGTCACTTGATTAATATTCTGGTCAGTCTCTTTATTTCTTTTCGTTTTTTGCCAACTGGCAAAAGGATACATACATACGCAATACCGACGTATCAAAACTTACTATTTAGGATTTTGAGTCCCACATAAATAAAAGAAAAAGAAAAGGTAAGCCAAACCAAAAACAGTCTCCGCAGAAATGGCGGCGGACGCCTCCATCCCCTTCTCCCACCACCTCCTCCACCACCGCCCACGGCGTACCGCGCAGCCCTCCCCAACCCTAGATTACGACGATGATTTCCCCTTTTGGTCCCACCACCACCACCAACAATATCACGACGCTCCGTTTGATGTCTACGCTTCCGATCCCTTCCCTCTCCACCCCCACGATCCGATCACCGCCGTCCGATCCCATCCCTCCGCCGACGACGTTCTGTACGATGCTGAGTCTCCGGATCTGTTCCACGGGCCCGAGAACCAGGCCAGTTTCGTCATGGACCTGTTTCATCAGCGCGTGGAGCAGTCCCAGATGATGGACGGCGACGGCTCCGATTTGGTCTCAGGTTCGTTGAATGAGTCCAATTTTGCGGTTGTTGAGGGAGATGGCGATTTGAGCGTCGATAATTCGGAGGTAGGTTTAGGTTTAGGATTCGGGCTTGAATTGGTGAGGAACGAAAACGGGTCTTTCGTTGTCGAGCATTGCTACGGTGAGCATGATGATGGTGATGACGTCTTCTTTGTGGAGAGGAGGTTTTCTGGCGGAGCACGGTCCGCCGGTGGTGTGGTGGGGCCCTTTGGTGATGGGAGATCTGAGTCCGATTCAGAATCGGAGAACGATGGAAGGGCCGGTTTGTGTTTTGAGGATGAGTATGGGTTTGATTGCGACAATAATGAGAATGATGATCTTGGGAACAACCCTCTTTTTTGGGACACTCTAAACCTGGAGGACAATGAGGGTGTTCGTGATGATTTTGACTGGGAAGAAGTGGATGGTCGCGCCAACGAGAGAGACACTTTGAGCTTGTTTGTTCACGCTGATGGCAGTGATAGGTCCAATTCGACCTCAACGCCCATAGCTGCTGCTGAGGATGGTGATGGAGTGAGGGTGGAAAGAGTTGGAGGTCTGGGGAACGTGGAGTGGGAGGTTTTGTTGAATGCTAATAACTTGATTTTGGATCCAGATTTGGAAAATGAGGTTCCTTTATTCACTGATGGGGCAGATAGTGAGATTTTGGTTGGGCAAGTTATGGAGAGTGAGAGTTCTTCTGGGGGTAGGCTGCCAGCTTCTGCATCAGTGATTGAGAATCTTCCTACTATAGTTTTAGGTCAAGGGGATGTGGAGAAGAATGTTGGACCTTGTCCTGTATGCAAAGATGAGTTTGATGTGGGGGAAAAGGTGGTTGATCTGCCTTGCAGTCATAGATACCACTCAGACTGCATCCTGCCGTGGCTGCGCATGAGAAATACTTGCCCCGTTTGTCGTTATGAATTACCCACTAACGAATCTGATTATGAGGGTAGAAGGATGTCGCAGAGAGTATGACGGTCTTTGGTCATGGACTGAGGGTCAGGTATACTTTTTAAAATCTTGTCAAGTATCAGGTTTTTGTGAAATTGGACAGCATCATTCGATTGCATCCTCATCTACTTCATTAGGATGACATGCTCAATGACATTATTTTATTTGTTTTGTTTGGAAAGGATGTTCCTGCAATGTTCTTGGGCTTTTACCTTTTTATTATATCGTAGTTAGAAAAGGGGGGTGGAAGTAGAACTTCTGGTGTTATATCATACACAGTTGAGCTTTTGCCATTTCACCTAATGAGAAGAGACTATTTATAGGTTCATGATCGTGCCCCGCACGTTTCTTGTATATGCCTTCTTTTAGGAATGTGTTATCTTTTTAGTACTGCTGTAAATAAATAACTTGACTTTGCCTGTGGAAATACCTCTTTCTCTTTCTTTCCTCTTCGTGTTTACTTTTGCCTACCAAAATCGGTGATTGTGCAGCCGTGACATGGTATCTCTTTAATTACTGGGTTGCGAATGCTGCAATTCTGTTATTCAGTAATTGTGGAGGATTCTATATTCTCAAATACATTCTGCAAGAATTTGTGATTGGACGAATTGATTAGATACTGATTCCATTAGAAGATCTTTTAGGTAGTTGGACATGAGAATTTTATTGAGTTCTGCTGTTTCTCTTTTGTGTCCATAGGGAGAGATGCTTGTGTTACAAAAGTGTTACTTATGTGGACTTATCACTAATCATGTTTGCATCTTTCATTATGCAACTGGAAATGGTAGATAGCCTCAACACTAGTGCTGTCCTTAGGTTTTTGTTGATTTTTTGAGGACTAGAACTAGGACAATAATGTATACGTCCATATGGAATAATTTGATTATAGAGGTAAAAAGGTGTGAGTTATGACAGTAATTTTGCAGGCAGTATCATGTATATAGTCAACTAATGAGCTGCCTACAATGATTTCGTGTGCTCCTTATAGGGAATTAAGCATCTGCCGGTCAAAATTTTTGCAGGAACTTGGTCAAGATGATTTGACCATTTTTTACCTTCATTGCCTAGACCCTTTTCTCCGTCTCTCTCTGAGTACTCTGTTAGATGAGCTTCTTCATATTTAATGCATTGGGGATTTGGGATTTCGTTTCAGATGCCATTTCTAGCCTGGGATGAAGTTTTTAATTATTAGGAGTATGACAGATTTGAATGAAGAAGATATTACTAACCAAAGGAATAAGATTGAATGGATGCATGAGCATTTGCATACCTAATGGATGTATTAACCTTCCATATGTGCCTGACTACATGCATGAAATAATACACTTGTATCTGTTGCATGCGTGAATGTGAGAATTTTGTTGGATTGTAACATATTGAAGTACTTCTCGTTTTTTTTTTCCCCCTCCTTTTGAGATATTGGTTATGCTAACAATTTGCGGTAAAAGTCATACTTACCTGTTGCATATGCAATCTCACTCACATTTGACTTTACTGTTGAGGGCATATATGTGTGAAAAGCAGAGAGGTGGGGAAGGGTCTATTGCGGAAATTGGGTAACTTTGTCCCTTCACATGGGGTTAGGGATCGAAAGGAAAAGGGGGGAAAGCCTTTCTTTTGATATCCCTTTCAACATGAGCTCGGGTTTATGCTCAGGAAATTCCTCCTAAGATTTGCTGCAACATGGTTCAACTTCAAACTATTAATGTACATATTGCTTAGTTGTTTTATGGGCAAAAAGTTAGATGCTAGCTGCTGTTCTTTGGTCGTGCTTTAAATGGGATAATTCTCTCTAGCTATTATCTTGTGTAACCCCGTAGTAGGCAAGTCTTAGAATTGTTTTATGTTGACAATTTCTTTTTCATGCCAATTCCAGATTCCAGCCTGTTTGCGTGCAAGTCTGCATCACCGACCATCCATGTTTCAAGAACTGGGCTTGGAGTGGTTGAGAGTATTGTCAGCCACGAGAGAAAGGAAAGCAATAACTCAGGCAGATATGATATGCTTTCGGTCAAAGATTCGAGAATTACTCCTCGTCATCATCACGACCATCCTGATTTAGACTTCGCAAAGAAGAAGTCGTAGGTTCAAGTTTTCGAGTTAATCAAATTTTAGTAGTTGCTTGGCTTTACGACATCAATGAAAGGTGTCCTTTCAATTGACGAAACAACGTACTTTTGCCCGTGTTTGATGGTATATGCATCTTTTGACAAAGGGTTTTTTCCGTCTTTTTCCTTCGCTTTTCATGCTCCAATGCTTTTCTGATTAAGGAACTAAAGCCATGTTAACACCAGAAGTAAAATTAAGTTGATCTCATTTAAGATACACTGTAGTCTAGTTCTTATGATATATTTATGTTTTTCCCTTTCTGTTTTATTTAATTATTGGGTTTGGTACTAACGTCTTGGGTTCGAGTGCCAAAATCGCCCCCACTCCTCCTGTAGAAATGTAGCTTTCCATCCCATTGTCAACTTTGGAAACTCTTTGCGATAAAAAGATTGGGGGGTGGGGACGTTAGTATTTCAGGTGTTGGGTTTAATTCGTGTGAAAAGAAAAACTTTGGAAACTCTTTTAAGGGCTAAATTTATAAGATTGTCTACTAAAAATTCAGGAAATACTTAAAACCTCTATGCCATCTTGCCAATGGTATCTAATTGTGCACTTTATTATTATTTTTTTCACTCTACTTTTTCTTAACGAAGGTGATTTTCGGTATCGAAATATCAACCCCAATCAATACCCGTCTTTTGATTCTTCGAATTACAGCACTGGTTGTTATTGTGTCGGTCCACTCTTGGACATTGTGCACTGCCATCCCAAGAAGCAACTGCTTAACAGCGACATACGCACCACAGGGACAATGTCCATGATCAGCGACACACAGGATTTGCTGGGAACCGCCTGCTTCATAGTCCATGCCATTTTCGTCATACATCGATTCCCCCGAGAGCCACGACGCCAATCGAAACGAGACGCGTGTCGTTCGATTTTTCGTGCGGAATTATTCGGTCCGATTCCTTTAGGTCGTATGGTCATTGTCGAGCATCTTCCTGCATGCCGAATCGGGATGGGTAGTAAGTAATTCCGGATCTCTTTTCACCGAATTTTACGCGGCCACTTTTTCAAATGCGTAAAGCATATGGACTTACGTGAAATGACCGTATCCTTTTCGAGGCTTTGAGTTCCGTTTTTGCTTGTAAAATTCGTAAAGACAACAAGTACGATTGTGGAGAGCGCCCTCTGGCTATTAATTACTTGCCTTGTTATTTTCATTACGAAGTTACATCTGGCTTTGATCTCGCAACATTGTCTTTACCACTTTTTGTCAACGAGACGTAAATGAAGGTAGCTCCGTACCCTGAAATTGTAGCGATATAGCAATTTATGCATTGACTATAGTTGGTTTGGTGTGCATTACGCATTTTGGACTATGGTCATGAAAGCTCCAACCGACTGCTTGATAAAAAAAGAGAGCTGGACATAATTTCCGCAGTTGATTAGTCTGAGATTGCAGTTGAACACAACAAAGTAGATCATCGCCATACCAGTCCGAGCCCCTTGGTTGGTCATGTTGTTGTCTCTGGCACACGGTTTATTTCGCAAGGTCATAAGATGGACTAGCCATATACGATCATACCTCAATTAGTAAAAGAGTGACGCCAGTTGCTCTTTGATAATCGATACCCGTCTCGATAGTATTTGTCGAGCACCTTCGACAATCCATAAGCACGCTCCGGAATTCAACCGGACGGATTGGACTGGTGCGACTACAATGCTTTGAATTATTATCGCTACCTAGTTGACTTTAATGAGATGGTGCATGAAGCTGTGCCCTGGCTATCTTAGCGGCCCTCTTCTGGTACTCGTGATTAAGGGATTCATGAAGGCAGCTTGACCAAAATGATCAACAATTTTTTTGCTGAACTTACTGACCAAATTCACTTGGTAACGAGTACGAGTGACTTGGACAAATTGCGTCGACGAAAACTCGCCGGATCGTCTCTCCTGCGGCCTTTCCTTGCGATCGGAAAACATGAAATGCCGAAGCAAATATATACCCAAATCTCTTTCTTTGCTTACATGATGCTCACGTTATTTCTAAAAACTCTCCTATGTTGCATTGTCGTCTTGAGGCACTTGCCTATAAAAACCCTCTTGCCCCTTGCAATCCTCTTCCTCTCTCGTCCTCTCTCTCTCTCTCTAGTGAAGTTGAAGTTTTGAATCCAAACGATGGAGCTAGAGCTGACTCAGTTGAGCGAAGTGAAGAACTCCAGCCTCACTCAGCCAAACACTGCTCAAACTCTCCACCATTTCCCTGTCCAACAAAAACCACCAAACCCTGATTTCAGCACCCTCCACGCAAGCCCTAAAATCTCACCTCCTGACTTCACCAGATCGTCGTCGATCCCCTTTGTCGGGTTTGTCCCCATTTCCCACCCGAACGACGAGCCCTCTCCAAACACATCTCTCTGCAACAGCGCCGCCGCCTTTGACGACGCCAACAAAGATCACGTCAACCACCGTCATCACTTTGACTATGTCAGTAGCGTCATCCATGAGAAGAGGCTGAGAAGGATGATATCGAACCGGGAGTCGGCACGGAGGTCGCGGCTGAGGAAGAAGAAGCAGGTCGAAGATCTCCAAATGCAAGTGGACCACCTCCGAGGCGCCAACAGCACTCTCTCTGAGAAACTCATTAGCCTTCTGGAGAGCAATCACCAGATTCTCCAGGAGAATGCTCAGCTCAAAGAGAAGGTCTCTTCGCTCCAGGTCATCGTGACTGACCTGTTGAACCCCTTCAGGAATGTGGAAGAAGTTGCCTGCATTCTCAAGTCCGAAGCATTGAATCGATCCGTGGGTTGACGCCATGGACAAGCAACAAGAATGGCTCTTCAATCTCAAATAGTACTTTCTGTTGGGTCTTATCGTATGCACGACTGGCATGATGTGCTGCACTTCCTTGAATGAACATATCGAAAATACTATGTTTACGGTTTGCCAATATGAACATACGGTTTGTCGACATGTTTTATCCTCTTCAGGGTCTGCTCTCATTGATCAGGGTTTGATTTTTTCTCTCTCTCTCTCTCTCTCTCTCGGAGATCATGCTTACACCAATTAGTGTGAGCTTGATCTTCTTAATAATCGGATTTGGTTCCAGCATCGCCATCTCATAATGTCCTTCCAAACTTGCGTGACCGAGAAGAAAGATAGTTCGTGGCTCATTGATTTCTGCTGTTCTTATTCCAGTCTTCTCGATGTGAAACCAAAAGTAATTTTTCCTCAGGAAACTACTGATAGACTTTCTTCTTAGTTTGGTCCGCATGTAGGGGAAGTCTGAAGATCGTGCGTAATTAGCAAAACAAAAACCTTTTTTCCCACGTAAAAACGCGAGCTACATTGACGCGGCAACTATTAAGTTACGGGTTTCACCGCATCGAACAGCTAACCCTGATCAAATATCCTACAAGAGCTTTTAAGTTGAGCAGAGAGGGAAGTTCTTCCTCGTGCATTGATGGAGTTTAGCATTTATGGGACAAAGAATAATTTCCGGATGCAGTAGCTATATGAGTTGGCTCTCAACCTAGAAAGATATGCTCGTGATATGTCCAAGTCTCATGCTTCCTATTGTTTAAAAAAAACGACATAACCCAGGACATTCTCGTCATTTAAATCTTTGATTTTTTTCCCCTCTTTTTCAAATTTTTTTTCCTCTCCCCGACTAAGGTTACAGGACTCGAGAGAGTTGCCCTTGTTGGGGTTGAGCTTTAGGGCGACCCTCGCCAGCCCCACCTAGGCAAGACCCTCAACCAACTCTAGAGAGGGTGGCTAGATACCTGAGGCCGGCAATGGCCAAGGGAGGGGAGAGGACAAAAGAAAAAGAAAAAGAAATTAAAAAAGAACAAAGAAAAAATTCAAAAAATTAAATGACAAAAATACCATTAAGTCAAACTTTTCTTTGAAACAATAAAGACATTTCAAGCTCTTGTTGCAAACAAGATTCATTACATACCCTTATTCTAAATAAGCTTCACCTTAGACCTTTATTTGAAATTTTCCTTAAGAAATTTCATACAACTAGTTTCTGAATTTGTCCAGCCCAAACGTTTCGGCCCAAATTCACTACTACAGTCTGCAGAGCCACAACTGAACTCTAGTTGCGAAACTGCTCGAGCGATTATATACCTACAAATAATCACGCACATCGAAAAAATTACATCTTCTCAAGGACTAGATATTGACTTGCAGTACTTTACAACAAGCAGGGCATTGACTTAATGAACTTAATTCTCAGGGCCATCCAGCAAAATGAAGAGTTCATCATGAAATATACAAAAGAGGGCATCCCTTAATTCCTCTGGAAATTCGGATTCCCATTAATTGGTCAGTAGACTCATAGCGTTTCATTCTTTTGCCTAGTGAGTATCATCGAAGGGTGGATGTTGGTCGTGAGAAAAAAGCATGCTTCATTAGCTTTAACATTCTCCAACATCAATTTCTCCTTGAACCATGAAATGATTTAACCTAAGTACAAGATCGAGAACATCACGGTCAGCCGTTCTTCTTCAGTGGATGCTTCCCATTTGAGATGGCCATAGCTGTTTCAGCTGCTGAAGCTGAGCCACTGCAGCTCTGGTCCTCAAAACTGTTTACGGTGTCTGCATATGATCGGGTATAAGGCCACCTAAACAGAAGTAACCCGTTTTAGCCTGTGATACAGATAATAAATGCAAATTGACTACGTTATAGAATTTCAGTGGACCTGCTGGACTTTATGACCTCACCATCTATGGTCAATTTCTCGTCAAATATGTCGCCTGCGATTTCAGACTTAAATCAGGGCAAAACTCATTGATCCTCATAACCAACGTAGAGAATATAACACTGGCACATTGTGCTAAATAAAAGACAAAGAATGCATATGTTCCATGTCAACATACAGAAACTAGGCCAACATTGATCCTGAATGTCGGTCACTCCATTGCAACAGACAATCCTGACAGACTATTGTGAACACCAAATCTTTGTTCTTGATGAAGTGGCCAGTATCTAGACTAGCAGTTAGAGACGCAATCATTGTAACCTTTATGCTTCTAATATTCAGCCTTTCGTTCCCCAGGTAGCATAAAGGCCAAAAATCTTGACTAGAAAACAACTAACCTCCGTACATAGTCTTTTTTGAGAAGTACTTTGCCATCAGTCGCTGAGTATAGTCTGCTTCATATTTTCTGTACTTCTCAATGTCCCCGGCATCATTGGAGTCCCTGTCCAATATTGAGACCATCATTAACATCACCTTGCCACTCACAATTGTAAATGTCACATGTCATTTCCACTATTGTGCAACTATGACAGTTTACTTCTCAATATCCGCGGCATTATTCAAATACTCCAATTTACCGCAACAAGTGAAGCCAGGAGGAAACTCGGCATGAGCTAGAAAGAGAGAGGACCATCCAATAGTCTCATATATAACATATACAACCCACATGCAAAACCACAGTGGCACAGTGGACTTGGTATTTCACCAACATCTTTACCAGAGAGGTCAAAAACACGATCAGAGTTATCTGGGGTCCAGCATTCTCCAAAGAGTAGTCCAATTTATAACTCAAAAACGGCACCACTGAAAAGGTGATTCCACCACAGAGATGAGCCTGCCGTTACGGTAATAAACGGGATTCTCTCCCTATGGACGTATACTTAATAAAAGATAAGAACATTATACTGATCAGAAAATCGCTTTGTGGGTAACATGTCATTCCAATCATTCAATATCAGCCAAAGAATACTCCAAAACAGCGCGCCCGCGAATCCGTCAAAGGTTGTTTCTTAACAGTCACATTATCCGACGCTCAATAGTTCGACTGAAGCCATGCCTGTTCAGCTTGCAGTACTTCCCCGTAAAAATTTCCGTAAGACACTCAAACGAAAGATTCGAACTTTTCAAGAAAGAAACATCACCCATCCCCGATTTCGCCTCTAGCTGAAATGATTCTCCACACACAACGAATTTCAGGTCGGCCGTTTCAAAAGCCAGCTCAAACCAAGAAATTCAGGATAGATCGACGTAACGATTGCTTGTCCGTGACGAGTCCCAAACCAAACATCGATAAGTTCTAAGTTTTGATAAGCCCTAACACAGCGATTGCATGGGAGATTTAGGAAGAGAACTCACGGGGAAAGCTCGGTCGAATTAGGCTTTCTGTCCACCACATCTCCCGCGCCGGCGCCGTCGCCGACATCGGCATCGACCTTCAGATCACAGCCGAATCAAAGCACTGGTCGAAGAGTCGCGCGTGCGCGAGAGAAAGAGAGAGAGAGAGAGAGAGAGAGGGGAAGAGAGAACCTGGGGATTGGGCGGGGCGTATGGAGGATTGGAAGGTGAGGGAGGACCCATTGAGTCGGGGATCGGAACGGCTCGCTCAGTCCGCCATTGAGATAGAACTGCTGCCGAGCCGGGTTAACCGATGCTGGCAGATCGACTGCTACCTTCGCCGGACCGCGGAAGCTATTATACACAGGAGAGGTTAATTCCTAAGAACGAATTTTTAAAATTTACCCCGACACGACGACAGGACTCATAACTAAACAGATTCGTGCTGAATAACATGTTTTAACCCATCGTTAGCTCTTCAAATGTACTGTTGATATGCGATTCTTTCGGGTCAACACTTCCACGAGTCGGTCATCAAACACACATGAAATGGCACGTCGGATGAATCGAAATTAGTCGAATTTTGAAAGTCCACGAGCTTGATTTGGATGTCGATTGACATAACAGTGCCTTTTTACGAGGTGGGGGCAAAAAAGGGTCTATGGGTAAAAAATTGAAATAGAGCTTTTGGGCAGTCCTGTCTGTGGACATCAAGGAACAGACCCACCAGCGAGAGCAAACCATGACAAAATATATTTCGATCGAAGCTGCTTGGCCGACCTGATGACAGGACTCGTCCGAAATTGAATCCTTCCCAGACCAACTGTTCGAACTGCAAGAACATTCTCCCCAAATGTATGTCACTTTTGGTCTGTGGTGGTTCCTTTCCTCCTTTGGGGAGGCAAAGTATGCCGGATATTTCAACGGTTTCCACATTATCGAGGCAATTGATCTGTAATGGCTTTAGCGATAATTTGATCCAGTCAATGCAATCAATTTGTAGCGATTTGATTTGATTGATTTCTTTTTAATTTCCTTATTTAATTATTTATAAAAAGATTTTCTCTTACAATAAAATCATACCAAGAGATTTTCGATTTTCTTCTTTTTCTCTATTAGCTGGGTTTTACGTCAACGCTTTGTTGGTATTCCTTCCATTATTCTATCGCTAGAGCTTTACACACCAAGTAACGAAATTATTCTAAATGACAGTGCTTACACGTTTCAGATATTTTCATTCTTATTTCTCCATCTTCTCTGACACGAGCCTTTCTACAACAATCTTAAGGATAATTTCCCTATGGATTCCTAAATCGAAACTGTTGTTGCTAACACCGTTGTTGGAATTGAACGAGGACTCGAAGAAGATCACAGGGAGGATTGTGAGGAGCCGGATAGCCGAGCTGGATCTGGGTCAAGACTTTCTTCAAGTGGTGGTCGATCACCAGGATTAAGTTGAGCGGCGAGAACTTGGGCACCAACTATCCCTCAATAATTTCGACCACGCTCCTGCTTGCAAAGGAGAAAAGTGAGCTTATTCTTGAGGTTAGGGTTTCGATTCTTGTTTTCAATCTAAGAGTTGTTGTGGATTGATGATGCACCGCTTCGTTTGTTGGTTCAATTGGATGGGTTAGAGAGATTGTTCATTGCGATGCTAATTATGACCTTGTGGTGCTCTGGTTCGGCTCTATTTCTGGTCGGTCTATTATTAGGTTCATGGCCGCATACTATCTTGTTCTTGCTCGATTGTAAATATGATGTTTCTATTGCCGAGCTAATAGGAAGATGCTCTGGTTTGGATAAAGGTGATGATGATGTTAGTCGAAGAGATGCAGTAGAAGTCTCGGGTTTGGTATCCTGATTTCGATGTGCCGACCAAGGCCTTTAGCCTGCGTGTGCCATTTGATGGATTGAATCAAACACATTTTCGTGAATTTGTGGTTTTATAATCTTTGTGGAGAATGATTACTACAAACCTTGACATCACATTGCATTCTTTGAAAGTTCGTGCATGACTCATAGATGGTGACCATGGGAGCATAACTCGTTCCAAAAACTAGGAATATTCAAAATATCAGAAATCTTCTAACTCTTTCCTCTTCAATATAACGATTTGGGTTTGAGTTTCTACAGGCTTCTGATTCCCTGAGTCCTAGAACGGCACCCGCGTCAATTCCAGGATGATACCCTCCTCAGTTAGTAGCCGTGGAGTTGTTATCCTCCGAACGGGATCACCGTGACCTCCAACTTCAGAAGATTTAATTTCTTCCCAAACTCTCGATGATAGGAATACGTCTTCAAGGTATTTCGAAGCACAGTTCAAGTTAGAGCCCAAAGCGCTCGCGACTCGCCGCTTAGAGATACGGTGATCGCCTTTTCAGCGAGCGTGCGTCGGTTAAAAGTCCAATGAGTTCATGCAAATGGGAATATCTGTTTTATCAATCGTAAATCATTAAAATAAATGCCTAATGAAGGAATCAATTTAAAGAGAAATCATATCAGATCAAGTCAAAACAAGCCTAGAGGAGTCTTAGAAATCTAGGAAGAATGCCAACTAAGTTCGGAGATGATTTGGGAAAATTTGGGTCAAATTGGCTAGAAGGGCAAAATGATAATTTTTGAAGGCTCGGAGGTCAAAAATGTGAAAATAGGTCAGACCAATTGGATGTGATTTTCCCCTAATTTCCATGAATTTTTTGAATTTTTTTCAAAATTTTTTGATTTTTTAATAATTTTTTTGGAAAAATTTAGAATTTTTTTAATGATTTTCTAACGAATTTTCTATTTTTGGAATTTTTTTTGAGATTTTGTTTATTTTTTAGAGTTTTTTTTCCAATTATTCCTACATTTTTTTTATTTTTTTTGTTTAGAGTTTTCCCTAATTCCTCTGATTTAATGTTTTTCCTATTTTTACTATATTTTCTTTATTTTTCTATAATTCCTGAAAATTTTCTGATTTTTTAAAGATTTTTCGAATTTTTTTTATTTTTTTATTTTATTTACTTGTTTATTTAAAATTTCCCCCTTTTTGACTTTTTTTTATATAATTTCTGAAAATTTTAATTTATTTATTATTTTTAGGAACCTTTATTATTTTATGAAATTTTTTTTATTTCTCTTGAGTTTTTTATTCTTCTATTTTAAATTTTTATTTTTGTTTTTATTTATTTTATTTTTATTTTTTATTTTATTATCCAGACCGGGTCTGGTTGACCCGGCCCAACTGACCCAAACTCTATCTAAACTAAAATGACATCGTACTCGTTTTCTTGATTTTCTCTTTTTATTTTTTTGGTTAATTTTCTGAATTTTTTTTATTATTATTTTTGTTTATTTTATTATTTATTACACGGACCGGGTCGGATGGACCCGGCTCACTAACCTAAACCCGACCCAAGGCCCAAGTAGATTACCCGACGCCCAAAACAACGTAGTTTTTGGAGAGTTTTTTTTTTTAATTTTTTAGAATGTTTTACCTATTTGTCTTTTTTTTTTTTGCTTATTTCTAATCTGACGACTGAGAATCCTCCACATGGCTTAGATCTGACCATTCATCCTTCAAACAAAACCTACGGACGAGATCAGATTTGCAACTAAATCTTAGCCGTTCGTCATTTTTATTTCTGAGAATGATTAAAGAATTCAAATTAACATTTTTATTCTCAAGAAATTCACGATCGTGACACATGGCATGCTCTCGTCTGTCTGATCCAATTTGTTATTTTGCTTTATTAATCAGAATGACCGAGCTGACGAGGCTAGCCATGTCAACGCCACGTCATCGTTGACCAGGTCAATGAAGGTTGACTTGGTCAACCCATCGCCGAAGAAGACGACTGGTGTCGACGAGTCTTGCCGGCGCCTCATCGGCGAACCTGGAACTCAGTTGAAACTTCCACAAAACTTTCCGTTTTCTACCTAAATCCATTCCTAGTCATCTCCAACTCACCGGCGCCTCATCGGCGAACCTGTAACTCATTTGAAACTTCCCCAAAACTTCCTGTTTACGACCTAAATCCATTCCTAATTATCTCCAGCACACATGCATCTAATTCTAGGCCTCAAAAGTACCCAAAACTACCCTATCTGATTTCGGCCGAGAGCTACTCTGACGAAGACGCTTAACATCTAAAAAAATATGTAATGCCCACTCTAATAGTTCTAAATTGTCAAGAAATAGACGAAATAGATTCGAAAGCTGGCTTGGGCCAAATGAATTGGGACCCAATTTGGACGAAGTTGCCATGCCATGCGCAACAGATCGTATAATAGGAAGCGACCGAAAGATGACAATTGAGCTGAGTCCATTCGAAAATAAAATTTTCGACCTAGCCTAATTCGTTCACGAGTTGGTGGAATAAGGGCCCGAAAATATTCCCTCTATAAACCCAGGCTCGTTCGATGAGAAGCGTGAGGGATTGCAATTGGAGAACGGCAGACCTTGTTTTACAATTTAGGAAAAGTTTCATGGCCCAATTTAGACGCTTCACAGGCTTACAAGAAGGAGACGATTTTGAGTACTGCAAGTTAGGGGCCCACGCGAAGGAGCAAAAGCTGCACGATATCTTCTTATTTTTGGTGGTATCACCCACAGAAACTGCAATATTCCACTCCTTCCTCTGCATTGCTGTCCCGTGGACGAACGAAGCTGCTAGCACTTTAGAGGAGACGATCATCCGACGACCCAAAGAGCCGTTGAGCAACTACGACAGTGACAAAGGCAAGTGGGTTCCCTAATTCATCTATTAAAACTTACAATGTAGGGGGATAAGAGTGGAATGTCGGGGGATGAGCCATTGCGAGATGAATTTTGGTCTTCGTCTACATGCGACAGATTTTAGTAAAACAAACACTTATGGAAGTTGGGCAAGTAATCTTCCTGACTTATCCACTAGTCTCGACAATGGGAATCTAGTTTCGGTGAGCCGAATGGGTATCGTGGGTCACGGTACATTCATGAATGCATGCTGCGTATTTTAGTTAGTGTGAAGTCTGTGGAACTTGAAATGGTTAGTTGTGTGGCTGGATTATTCAAGTTGGTAGTTGCCGCGACCCGAAAATAATTTTTTTCATTGGGTTAACGGATTATTAGGTTTATTAGATGAATTAACCTAATACGGACCCTCCCAAGTCCTACCGAATCGTAACTTTGGTTTTTGTTCAAATGGTTTTAAAATTTGAAGTCGCCACTAATCATTTTTGGTAGGTTGATTAGATACCTAAGTAAATTAGCGGAAGGAATAAATTATTTCCACAAACCAGAGATTATGAGTTCGGGAACTTGGTTACACTAGTTAATTAAAACTAATGCCCTTTCGGTACCTTAATTTCATGGATATCCTAATTTGGCAACTCAAGCTTAGTTTATTCCTAAAACTCTAGTGATGTGTTCTGTTTTTGTATTTTCACTTTTTAGATAGGATGCATGGGTGGTATTTTTTTTTATTTTTAAAGTGTTAAAAATTCCCTAAAGTCGAAAAAGGGAGTGTGTTAACGATTTCTATGCAGTGTTACAGTCTACTTACTTTGGGGTCTGGTGATTCAAAAATTAAACGGCAGGAAGTCAATGACAGTAAATAAAGACCTCCAATGGATGGCCCAACCTTGGCTTGGCTCTCCCCTTTGGGGTTTAATGGTGCGGGAATCAAATTGCGGGAATTTAAATAACGGTAAGTAAAAACCTCCGATGGGCGGCCTAGCATTGGCTTGGCTCTTCTTTTTGGGGTTTGATGGTGCAGGAATTTAAATTGCAGTAAGTAAAAACCTCCAATGGGCGGCCTAGCATTGGCTTTGCACTTCCCTTTGGGGTTTAATGGTGCATGAATTTAAATTACAGTAAGTAAAAACCTCCAATGGGCGGACTAGCATTGGCTTGGCTCTTCCCTTTGGGGTTTGATGGTGCAGGAATTTAAATTGCAGGAAATAAACGACCTCCAATGGATGCGCTTTGCCTCTCCATTCTGGGATTTTAGTTCTTTAAAATAAAATACAACAAATTGTTTCAATAATTTGAACTAAAATCCATTGATGGGGTCGGCTGCAAATTTGATAGGCACCTTGAAATTTGTTTGGGCTCACTTTGCACCTCCATGAAATTTATCGTTAATACAGAGTTGTCCTTTTTTTTTAACCTGCCATAAAATATGGGAAAAAGGGAGATGGAGAAAGTATATACAATTTGTGTTAATTTGGGACTAAAACCACAAATAAATAAATAAATAAAAACACTTAGTTCGAATTTGCTTGCTCGTTGGCGATGATGAACTCTTGATTTATGTTGATCGATGAAGGAATTTGTGATGATAATTCCTAACTTTAAACTTCCATCATCTTCAAAATTTTCTCTCTTTTTGGTATTTTCTTTTTCTCTAATTTTTCTTCAATCTCCCAAAACTCTCTCAAACATCCAAAATTTTCTCTAAAAAAAAAATTCTCCTCTCAAGCTCACTTCTTCTTTCTTTTATAACCCATTCATCTATCTCCCATTCTAATTTTTCCATTAACTCTATCTCCCATTTTAATTTCTCCACTAACTCTTCTTCATTTTCATCTTCCCTTCTCCATCTCTATCTCACATTCTAATCTCTCCACTAACTTTTCTTCATCTTCATCTTCCCTTCTCCATATTTATCTCCCATTCTAATTTCTCCACTAACTTTTCTTCATCTCCATCTTCCATTCTCTATTCTTATCTTATTTTTTCCATCCATTCTTCTTCAACTTTTCTTTTCCATCTTCCATTCTCTATTCTTATCTTATTTTCTCCATCCATTCTTCTCTATCTTCTCTTCTCCATCTCCTCTTCTCCATCTTCCCTTCTCTATTCTAATTTCTCTACTAACTCTTCTTTTTGTTACTTGCAAAATAATCCTTCAAGAGTTAGGTATTTGCACTATAGTCCTCGAATTTTAAGTATTTACAATTTAATCCCTGAAAAAAATAATTTTTAAGCCAAAATCTCCTCAAATTTTTTGACACACCTCCCCTATACTTAGTCAAAATTCATCGCTTGTCAAATTTAAGCTCATTTCTTGCCGCTAAAAATAATGCAGAATTTAATTAAAGCCATTTTGCAAAATTGAGTCATTCTAGGTATAATTGGGGCAAAATGAAAATTTGGAATATTAGAGAACAATGTCACAACTCCTAAAAGTAAAAAATAAAAATAAATTGACTCAAATTGAATTTTTTAGGTCCGATTCGAGATTATGCTCGTGAAGGAATACACGACCATGAATTGGATTTTTTAAATTTGCGATGGCCAACATGAAAAGGAATTTAAAAGAAAAATGTTGACTATTTTTATATATTTTTGTGGCCTCAAATGCTATTATTTATTAAATATTTTCCTAATTTTTAAAAAACATATTTAAAAAATACAAAAAATAAGAAAAATTATTTTTTGCTCAAAAATGATTGCCTAAGCTTGGCCAAAGCTTCCAAAGTTTATTTTACAATTTTCTCAATTTTCTTGTTTTTTTTTTATGAATTTTCGAAAATAAAAATATCGAAAAATACTAAAAATATGAAAAATTATTTTTTGGTCAAAATTGGTTCTCTAGGTTTGGACGAGGTCCCCAAAGTTGATTTTTTAATTTTATGAATTTTTATGAATTTTGTTATTAATTTTAAAAGAGAAAAGATGATTAAAAATCAGGTGTCAACAGTAGTGCGATGACGTGGTGCTAGAATGAGTGAGGTGGTGCGATTGAGAAGGGGAAGGCGAGGTATAAGCCGTGAGGTATCAAAATGCCAACTGTAGAACAAAAAGAATCCCTTTGTTCCTCGAGAATTTTAACTTACTTGTTTGAAAAATTTTCGAAGTAGCGAACAAGGGACTCTACTGGAAATGGGCTCTGTTTAAGGTCTTTAAAAGACTCTTTTGTTGAGTTACATGGCTGGGAGATATAATTTCAAGACGCTAGGATTTCTACTGGTTCTTGAAACCGTTGGTGTTAGTGGGGAGTTGGGATTGCATCATTTCCTTTAGACACCATTAGACCCGGTTTACACTTCATTTGTACGAGATGAGCATTGGTTCATTTGTGTAACTGGAACAAAGAGAAGAACTTGGATTAAGTAGTGGGTTAGGTAACTAAGAAGATAGGGAATAACTATAGTTTAGCAAAAGTGTAAATTACGGAATGGTGGTTTGGGGAATTAAAAAGGGGTAGAGACAGATTACTATTTCGAAAAGTAAACAAAAAAAAAGAGAAAAGAAAAGAAAAGAAAAGAGACCTCAACACTAGTTTAGTAACCTATGCTTAACGGTAGAAAATCTATCTTACTTGTAACTAATGCATATCAAGCTACCTCGTGACGATGGAACGATATTTATCGTAAGTTTGGTACATCATAATATGCATCAATTGTGAACGCAATTTAAGTTTCATATGTCAAATTTGAACGTGTGAGAATTTTATGGAAATAAAAAGAGGGGCTACGTGCCTGAATGAATTGCCCCATGAAGTTTATGGGAAGGCCCTGTTGTGACTGGTCGGGTCTCTGAGGCGGTACAAGAGGATAATGAACGAACATGGTCAATTGTATCATACTCGACACCTGTCATGCACATAAAGTATTAACTATATATATATGTAAATGCTGCGCGTCATTATACTTCGACATTGAAATGTCGTTAGTTAATGTCTAGATCTTTAACCGCAAAATTTGATCTCTTCTTAGTCTACCTTTGAACGATCCTTGCGTTGGATAGATTAATTAATGAATTAGAGAATATTACTTGCTGAGATTATTTTCTCACCTCTTTATTATTGAAATTTTTATAGAAAGGTAATATGGCCAGCTTACTGACCTTAACATATGGTGCCCCCTTTCACTTTACTTGGGAAGTGACGCCACATGTGATATTGGAACTCCCACATTTGCGATTTATCCGGATCGTTTGCTGCCTTTGGGTCGATGGGGGTCTAGTTGTGGGGCCGACCCTCCATTGTTTTGTGTCTATCTATGGGGTACTGGAAGGCGATCTTAGGCTTGTAGGCCCGCTACCTTTTGACGACGTGGCGTTATAGGGGCTCATATGGTATTATTAGGGTAGCAAGCAAGGTACTGACCATCATGAGAATCCAGGTGGTGGTCGGGTTAGGTGGGAAATTTTTAGTTGGGGGCTCAGTTTCCTTTTTGTATATATCGGGTAGGGCTTCGAGCAACTTTTTGGTGCCACCCGACTATATTCCCAGAAGTATGTAAGAAAGAACCCGACATTTGTTGGTTCTAAATAAATGAAGTGCTTTGCTTTCATTTGCCTGCTTGTTATCTTGTTCAAATTAAATCGTCAAGCCGATAGTATTCGTAGCGAACCTGGGACATCACGGTTTTGACGCGAGATCGCGGCTGAGACACGATAAAATATCATGGCAAGATACGCGAATTGAACAGAGCACATCCACAGAGTGTAAGAAAACTTACTTGAAAGTTGTGAGGCTTCCATATCGTCTAGATTGAGCATATGAGCTCACAACAAGCTTGGAAGATTTGAAGTTGGCCGTGCGATTTTGGGCCGAAAAAATGCAAAAGGAGTACAGGAGGAAGCGTAGAGGAGGTTGCGGACTAAACTAGAACAAATGAAATGAAGAAATGATGCTGTATCGTGATTTCGCCATTGAAGCTCAGATTGGCAGACTTTAATGGCAATTACCTCCGGTGATGAAACAGTGAACGTCAGAGCTCAGAATGTTCGTGGAGACTTCACCAAGCTCGAACAGCTAATCCTACGGCTTGGTTTTGTGCGACGGGCCCTGATGGAGCTCTTGAAGATCCTCGGCCGAAACTCCATTCGTCCCCCCCCCACAGAGCTCTCCAATCTCCCCCTTTTTATCCTCTCTCTGTTCTGTTCCTCTGTTGCGATTCCTCCCGCTTATTATGCGCGTAACCGAGGTAGAAAATCTCGCCCTCAACTGACCTTGAATCACCTTTGATCTTCCCAGAATCCCACGAGAAAATCCCTCCCACAGTCTGTTTTTTTTTTTTGGCACCCAAGACCCTCACAGATTCGTCTATTAATCAGGGAAGATTTCCTGGGTTAATCGGGTCCGGTTAACCCAACCCGACTTAACCCGATTTCACATTTCTTTCAAATTAGTCGCCTAAAAGCCCATGGAATACTAAATTGGTCTTAAAATCAGGTTCTATGACATGCATAACATTCAAAGACCAAGATTGGGTAATTTTTTTTTATCCCAATTAGTGAAAACCCCTTCGATTGAAGTCTGACTCGAAGGGCTATCTTGCAAAATCCAAACCTTAGATGATCTTTTTTTTGCAAAAATTGACACCACGAATAGATTCATAAGGCCAAAAAGTAGAGGGTGACGTGCCTTGATTTTCAATTTAGTCTCTAGAAAATTTTTAATTGCATTTTTAGTGTTTTTAGGGACTAATTTGAAAAATTAAAAAAATACATTTTGGTCCTTTTTAGCGAAATTGGGCAATTTATTGGGCTTTTGGACTGGATTTTGATTTTGGAAAATAGAGGAGGATGACACGACTCCAAAGATGCAAAAATGGAAAAATATAGAGCTAAAATGAAATTTCTAGAATTTTTTTTAAATAACCTAAAAATGAAATTAACAAATAAAATTTCAATTACAAGTTTATTTTTTCAAAATTTATTCATCCAAAATCAATATAAAATTAAAATTAAAATATTGACTATTTTTTGATTTTTTTTTTGGCTTTGAATGCTATTTTTTATATATTGATTTTCCAATATTTTTATAATTTCTAAAAAATATTAAAAATATGAAAAATTATTTTTTTATTTAAAATTGGTTTCATAGGCTTGGCCAAGACTTCTAAAGTTGGTTTCACAATTTTCCCATTTTTTATTATTGTTTTATGAATTTTTGAAAATAAAATGCAAAAAATACTGAAAATATGAAAAATTATATTTTATTAAAAATTGATTTCCTAGGCCAAGACGAAGTCTCTAAAGTTGATTTTTTCAATTTTCTCATTTTTTGTTATTTTTTATGAATTTATGAAGTAAAATGCAAAAAAAAAATATATTGGAAATTTGGAAAATTATTTTTTGCTCAAAATTGATTCTCTATGCTAGGCCAAGGTCCCCAAAGTTGATTTTTAAATTTTATAAATTGTTATAAATTTTATAAAAAAAAATTAAAAATAAAATTGGCTAAAAATCAAGTGTCAACAGCTGGTTATTCTAACCTTGAGTCTTTAGAGGTGATAGGATATTTTGATATAGATTGGGCTGGTTGCCCTATGGATTGTCAATCTACTTTGGATATTGTGTCCTTCTGGGTAGTAATCTTGTGTCATGAAAAAAAAAAGTAGACTGTTATTTCCCGATCAAGTGCAGAGGCCAAGTATCTTGCTATGGCTAATGTTATTTTTTTATTATTGATTTTCCAATATTTTTCTAATTTCTGAAAATATTAAAAATATGAAAAATAAGAAAAATTATTTTTTGTTCAAAATTGGTTCCCTAGGCTTGGCCAAGACTTCTAAAGTTGATTTCGCAATTTTCTCATTTTTTATTTTTTTTAATGAATTTTTAAAAATAAAATGCAAAAAAACTGAAAATATGAAAAATTATTTTTTGTTCAAAATTGATTTCCTAGGCCAGGCCGAGGTCTCTAAAGTTGATTTTTTAATTTTCTCATTTTTTGTTGATTTTGTTTTATGAATTTATGAAGTAAAATGCAAAAAAAATATTGGAAATTTGGAAAATTACTTTTAACTCAAAATTGATTTCCTATGCTAGGCCAAGGTCCCCAAAGTTGATTTTTTAATTTTATAAATTATTATGAATTTTTTAAAAATAAAATTGTCTAAAAATTAAGTATCAACAGCTGATTATTCTAACCCTGAGTCTTTAGAGGTGAAAGGATATTTTGATGCGGATTGGGCTGGTTGCCCTATGGATTGTCAGTCTACTTTGGATATTGTGTCTTTCTTGGTAGTAATCTTGTGTCATGAAAAATAAGTAGACTGCTATTTCCCGATCAAGTGCAGAGGCCAAGTATCTTGCTATGGCTAATGTTACAGGTGAACTTCAATAGGTTCGTATGTTGCTAGCTAAGATTAGAATATCTCATCTACTATCTACTGTGATAGTCAGTATGCTATTCATATTGCTAGCAATTCAATGTTTTACGGGCGAATGGAGCATATATTGGTGGATTTTCATTTTGTTCGGGAAAATGTAAACTGTGGAGACATACGATTGGTGCACACACGTTCTGAAGAGCAACTAGGAGACACTTTCACAAAGCCTCTTCGACGTGGATGAGTTTAATATATTTTTCGTAAGTTAGGATTTCTTGATATGTACGCTCCAACTTAAGGGGGAGTATTGAATTTATTAATTTAGAATATTAGTAAATTGAGGTTATAAATGTTATTGTACTATATCATCCGGTGACGGAGTTGGTTTGCGCTCAGTTCCTTTTACGAGAGGTCCTAGGTTCAAAACTTCTCGACGCTAGGTGACTTAACCGGAGGCTTATAGGGTTGGGGTCTGCGAGTCCTCCCGAGGACTAGTCGTGCTTCACCGTTAGTTTAAGCATAAGCTCGCTGGCCGCGCAGATACCTCGGTTATAAAAAATAAATGTTGTTGTACTGGGCTTAACCCTAAGCTTATAAGTATTCCTTTTTTTTATCTCAGAAATAAAATAATCTCTCTTTTGTCGATAGCAGGAATATAAGTTAGTCGCGCTGAATTTTAATTAATCATGTAAATCTCCATTCCTTCGGCGAACTTTCCATCTGTGTAAATTTCAAACTATTGACGCGTTTCATTGGTGCTGGCCGCATTCCTTGGCCTGCTACAAGTACAACCACTCCACTATAATCACCTTCATCACCTCACTTTCTGTTCAGTTATATATGCTTGCATCTTCTTCAATAATGGAACTCAACCTGCTCGCATCTGTTTTCAGAATCGTAATCAATAGACTCAAAACATGTCTGATCATAATTATCTCCCTAGTAAGCTTCCTCCTTAGCTGCTTAATTACATTGCAGTTAGTCATCTGTTTTCTTTCTTTTGCCCGTTGTTGATTATGATACTTTTCTTCTCTTCATAATTTTCAGAGCACACTTCGGTTCCTGCAAATTCTTACACGGGTCCACCAGCAGTTCCTGTGAATCCCATGTCCATGAAAGATGCTCCAGGTCAAGGAGGCCTCAAAGGCGTTGCTCATCCTGGAGATCAAACTAAGTCCAAAGGAGACGGGTTTTGCAGAGGATTGTACGAATATCTCTCTCTCTCTCTCTCTCTCTCTCACACACACACACACACACACACACACACACCAACAGTATGTGCCTTCTTCTGTGCAGTTGTGCTGGTTTGTGCTGCTACTGCTGCTTGGACATGTGCTTTTAGCTCGGAGCTGAGGAAGAGAAGATCCTTTTAGTTTTTGCATCAGAGAATGTGAAAGTTCTTTTATTTCTTGCTGTGACCTGTAATTTGGAATAATAGCACTTCTGTTTTCCATGTATAAGAATTTATATCTCTTATAATAAGCGTTGGTGAGTGCCTCAAAACTATTGGTAGGATAATAACCAGGTAATTCGTGGCCAATTTGCATTTGAATTATTAACTTTTTTATTTTCAGAACTCACTATCTCTCCAAATTTATTAACTTCCATACAAAATTACCAACCAAAATTAGAGCGATTTATCAATATTTGTTGAGTTATCTTACCAACTAGTTTTTTTTTTTACCAATTCTCATTTAGATTTTTTACCAACGTTTGAATTTTTTTTTATCCATCAACTTTTCTATTAAATTATCAAAGGTTTTGTGCTTGGTTAGCAATCTTTTAGATACACCGACTCATCGTAAAGATTACCGACCTAAATTTACCATGTCTCACCAACTTTTTGCGTAGCAACTGAATATGCCTACTGATGTTTATTTGTTTTCATGCAAATTGCTGATTTTTCTTATCGTTCACGAGCTTTTGCTCTTACTTACACCTTACGTTGATCATCTTTTTTCTTGGAAATCAAGTGATTGATAATTTTTTCTTCTGATCAATATTATTTTGACACTTGCCAACTTTCTGAAAATATCTACCTATCTTCTCTAAAGAATGTGGGTTTTGTCAATGATTACAAGTATCCCAAGGTCGAAACTGTCATTATGATCGAAATGCAACTCCAGTATAAAAAAATTCTGTAATTGCATTAACGAACATCTAGCAGACAACATGAATTTGTCCCATAGACATCACCTTAAATCCAATTAAATCGCTTTGGCTACGTCCTTAACTTTAACAATTTCCGCCGTCAGCTTTGCCCAATGAACGAATTTGGCCGACATCTAGCCGGAAAACTGAATTTACATACAAATTACATTGTCATCCGGGAACCCAGAACTCGTAACCACGCTGATGCCGCCGATAGCATCATTCGTCCATATTGGGCAGATGGAGTTGACGAGTCAAGTGCAGATGAAGGTGTCATTAAGGATTGGCGGGACATCGCTAGGAATACCAATCGGAATTCGATTGTTCATGCGGCTTCGTGGACTATTTGGAAACAAGATCATGCTGTCGCTTTTCCATGAAGCACTTTTCGGAAGGGCGCAAATGAAGAAAGAATCGTGAAATTACGAGGTTCTTTGTCGAGAATTGTCGAGTAACTTGGATCCGCCAAAGCGACGGTCAATTGGAGGTAGCTTCGTAGCAATCACAACCATAAAAGAGATTATGCAAATAATGTTGCGATTCGGAGTCAGATTCAACAAAAAGATGTCATGCGCGTGGCAACTTAACTAATGACTTCCAACCGGTACCAGATCAATGCCCTTGCATTGTTCAGGATACCATGAATGAAGCCCTGTTGGCCGCGGTGACGATAGAAGAGGTGAAGGCGGTAGTTCTTCAGATTGCACCAATGAAAGCCCCGGGTCGTGATGGGATGAATGGCCATTTCTTCCAGCATCATTGGGAAGGCATCCAACAAGACGTGCTCCTGTCGGTTAAAAATTTATTTGATTCAGATACCATAGACCTGTCTTTAAACAAGACTCACATCTCTCATCCCCAAAGTCCCCAATACAGTGTGCATGAGTCAGTTTAGACCGACAAGCCTTTATAATGTTAGCTATAAGATCATTGCGAAGGTTATGGCGAACCGTCTCAAACCTTGGCTACACAAACTGGTTACTATTGAACAAAGTGCCTTTGTAACTAGACGGCAAATACAAGATAACATACTAATAGTCCATGAAGTCTTACACCAGTTGAAAATTAGGAAGAGAAAGAAGCATTTCCAGGCAATCTTGAAGCTCGATACGCAAAAAGCTTATGATAGGATGGAGTGGATGAGATTTCATCAGTCTCTTTCAGTGTGAAACTCAATAGGGAGCTCCAATAATATTTCCAGCCATCCTGAGGTATTGGACAGGAAGACCCACTTTCTCCTTATTTATTTATATTAATGGCTAATGTACTCTCCTTTCTAATGAACAAAGCATTACGAGACGGTAGTATTCAGGGAATAAAATTGAAAAGCTCATACCCTACCCTTTCTCACTTGCTATTTGCAGATGATGCCATCTTCTTTTTGGATGGGAAAAATCAGAGAATATCAAAACTTAGCGGCTGTGTTGAATCAATATCGCTTTGCAATTGGGCAAGCCATAAGGTATCTACCTTAGTGATGGCTGCCCATCAAGCTTGAAGGAGAACATGGCAAGAGAGTTGGGAGTTCCAGTTATAGATAAGACGAAAAAATATTTGGGTATTCCATCAGATTGGGGACAAACAAAAGCGCAAATGTTTGCCTGGATTCTTGCCAAGGTGAATATGAAATTACAAGTATGGAAGGAGAAGCTAATGACAAAAGTTGGAAAGGAAGTCATGACCAAAACAGTAGCGCAAGCGCTGTCCCAATATGCAATGTCTATATTCAAGATCCCGGTTTCACTTGAGAAGATGATAGCATCCTTTTGGTGGAAATAGAACAAATTTAAATCTGGTATTCATTGGAGAAGTTGGGAGACCCTTAAAAAAAAAAAAGGAAGAAAAAGGAGGTCTTGGCTTTAGGGACCTTATCACGTTCAACAAAGTGATGCTAGGAAAGTAAGCATGGAGACTTATTCAATCTCCATCAGCTTTGTGGAACCAAGTATTGAGAGGTATTTATTTTCCAAGGGGAAATTTATGGACTGCTGGGAAAGGATCAAGACCTTTCTGGGGATGGTAGAGCTTATTAATGGGCAAAGATACAATATCCGAGGACACAAGGTGGCCAGTGGGTAATGGACATAAAATAAGAACACGATAAGATAGATGGCTCTCTCATGGACTTATTGGTGGACTAGAAAGTTGAGGCGACCCCCAATTAGTAGAGGGGAGCTGATTATTCAGGAGGAGTGGTGTTGGGACGAACAAAGACCGAACAATTTATTTGGAGAAAACACAGTGAGTAATACTATGTGGCTATTCCACTCAGCTCAAGTCCAAAGGAAGATGAAATTGTGCGGACGAGGAATAAGACAGGAACCTATTCGGTTAAGTTCGCCCACCACATAATCAAACAAACAGAACAACAATTACATACAGAGCAAGCATCCAGATCCTACCAGGTACCAAATGCTCTATGGAAGAGCATTTGGAAATTGCATGCATTTTCAAAAATTCGAATATTTTCGTGGAGCTTATGCCAGAATGTACTCCCAACCAAAGAAAATCTATTCAAGAGAAAGATTCTACCTGACCCAATGTGTCCATTACATCGTAAAGCCCCGGAGATTGGAGAACACCTCCTTTTGCTCTATCGATGTATAGAAGGAATTTGGTCAAATTCGCGTTTGAACATCCACATCCCCAGAGGTGAAATCACCAGAATCGAAAAATAGGTAATTAAAGCTACGGAACAAGACCATAACTCACTATCATGGGAGTTATTCGCCTGTGTCCTGTGGCAAATTTGGAAGATGAGGAATGAGTGAACCTTTTGCTCCCAAAAAATAGATCCGAGCGCAATATTAGATGTTTGCATATGCGATGGATGGTGGTTACCAAGATGGAATCCAGTAACAATAAAAAGAATGAAAGAAAGGGAAAGACTACCCGCAAAGTGGAGACCCTCAAAAAAATGTCTCCTTTAAGCTCAATATCGATGGACCCATCCTTGAGGGAGAATCCAAAGGAGCCATTTCCGATGTATGTCGAGACTCGAGAGGAATTGTGATCACGGGGTTCGCAAAAACAATCCTTCCCTCCCCGCTGGAGAACGTGGAAGCCCTAGCTCTCAGAGAAAGTTTCTCTCTCCTGGAAGCTTAGGAGGCACATGGTAACGCTTCTAAAGTATAATTTCTGCTTCACAAATTATTTTGGGGCAGAAATCCGTTTGGTAAAATAATTTCTAAAATAGAACCCGTTTGATTCGTAATTGTATATTTCTACTTCTAAAGCAGCTTTTTATTTCAGAAGTTGTTTTTGAAAAAGTTTTGAGAAGTAAAAAAAAAAAGATAGTTCTCATCATCAGAAGTCATTTTTTTTCTTTTTAGCCCTTCCTTTTCATATTTTCTGTCAAACTCATCGCTCGTCCGTCTCAACCCATCCCGGTTCAGATAATTCTTTTAATAATAAAAAAATTCAAAAAAATAATAAAAAAATCTAAAATGATTAAAAAAATCTAAAAAAAGGAAAATTCATATAAAAAAATAAATAAATAAATGGAAAAAAATTCTAAAAGTTTAAAAAAAATCAGAAAAAAATATAAAAAAATTTAGAAAATGGGTACATTCAATTGGCCAATCATATTTGTGATGATTTTACCCTCTCTTTTTTTTAAAAATGACGATTTCGCCCTTATGGGCAAATTGTCTCAAAAAAATTTAAAAACTTAAAAAATTATAGAAAATGAAAAATAGTCAAATTTGGCTGGCCAAACCCATATTTTGTAATTTTCACTTCCGATCTTTCTCAAAACATTGATTTTTCTCTCCTATGGGCAAATCGTTTAAAAAATTCGTAAAAATTTTATAAAATCTCGAAAATTGGAAAGCAGATACATTCAACTAGCCAATCCTATTTTTGATGAATTTAATTGAAAATATTTTCAAAATGATAATTTTACCCCTTTGGATAAATTGTCTCCAAATGTTCCCAACTCCTTCCAAACCTCGAAATACTCCTTCTAAAAACCTTTTGGGCTTCATTAGGGATGCAATATTTAATTTGATGTGTGTTTTTCTACATGTTCTTGGTTCATTGATTTTCGCACCATTCTTTTATTGATTGTGACTGTTAGATTAGATATTCATATCTACAGGAACTCTTATATTCTCTATTTCTCTCTTTGCTTGTTTAGTTTAGTCCAGCAATAGTTGCGGTTGCTCCAAAATAGCCTTAATTTTTTTATACAAACATTCAAAAAAAAAAAAACCAAAGCTCGGTTAAAAAGATAAAGATGATGCCACCTTAATTTTTGCCTTTTGTCTTTCTACCTAGAGATGCCTTCATGCCAAAACAGGCTCATCATTATTATAATTTTATATATCAAGTTCTCATTAATATCTAGGTAATCTCAAGGTACATACAACTACCATAAATGATTTAGGCACGAAAAAAGTTTATATATTATGCCAATTACAATATAGACCATGCCAGAGGCATAGAAGAGGAAACACTGAAACTACCCATGCTTTTAGCATTGATATATGAGCTCAACCATCGTATTCATTAATACAATTTTCTCATAATTTGGTCTGCATTTACGTAAATGCAAATACTAATAAATTATACATAAATCTGTTAGTATTTGCATTTAAATTTTCTTGAATAATATGCATTTTAGGTTAGGATCAATAATTTTTCGTAGAATATTTTATGTTAATAATATTTCGAAAGTAGAAATCTTCAATCGTTACCAAAAAAATTTCTGTTTGAGAAGCAGAAATTTTGTCCAGTTATCAAACACTTTTTTTTATCAGAAATCAACTTATGAAGTAAAAGTAGAAAAATCAACTTTTGTTTCTGAAATGATTTCTGAAGCAGAAGTGTTATTATCATCCGTGCTCTTACTTTGGTTTGGAGGATGAAGCTATGCTGAAGTGGAAAGTGATAGCTATCCATCTAGAAGTACGTGGTTGGTGACGATCAATGCCCACGGTGCTTGCGAAATGTGATTGAAGAGTACAAGACGAGTTTGGCCCAACTTAAATAGGCGGACCCATCCTTTTTGTCCAAGAGAAGCAAATCATGTGGTAGATTGGATTGCAAAAACTCCACGCAGAAAAGGCCTTTTCCTAATTGGGTCTCTCAACCCCCAGCCCCTTTTGGATCTTTTATGAACGAAGCCATCTGTTTCGATTAAAAAATAATAATAATGACTTCGGGTGTAGCTTCCCCGAGACAGGTCAGCAGGATCCTGCCCGAGTCATGAATTTAGTCGTAGCTTCCAAGAAAGCAGGGCCAACCCGACCACGAGCCCATCAGTTTCCCTTCGGGGTCGATTAAATGTAGTTTCCCAGAAGACGTTCCCAGAAGACCCGTAACACTAGTCATAGTCAGTCTCTTCGCCTGCCGTTAAAGGTTGCTTGCGCCAGTAAAACCGAGTGCCTCAACTTTTCAAAGCACATTGCCACGCAATGATTCATGATCAAGAAAAAGAAGAAACCCATCTCTCTCTGCCTCATTGTATCTCTCTCTCTCAGAGGTGCTAAATGGGTTTGTGGGTCGATTGGAGTGCGGAGTCATATCCATCGAACAGAGACTTTGCAGTAGTTCCCTTCTTCGCTCTCTTCTTCCCAGCTCTCCGCCTCTTTCTTGATACTTTCATCTTTGAGGTGACTCTTCAACTGCCTATAGCTCTTCACTCACGACACTCGAAATTTCTTGATCTTGTGATTCTCTTCTGATCTTGATGGGTGTCGGACTCTCTCTTAACTGAATACGGTGTGTAAATTTAATTGCTGATAGAACTCAGCGGTTTTGATCAATTGAACAACCAAAAAAAGCTTCCTTTTTATATTTTAGTTAGGTATGCGTGTCCTGGAGTGTATCATCTATCTCTGTTCACTTGGAGTTCTTGCTGAACCAAAAAATTTGTGGGTTGCTTGGAACTAACATTTTGGAGAAGGCAAATTTTGATGTTTGCGTAGGTCGGCATCTCGTGCCTCTCGTCGTGCTGTAGCATTACCTCTGTATCTCAACTTAAATTGTGTCGTTGGTAATGTGCCCTGCATTATATAAGTGACCGGAAGAATTGCCATAAGAAAGGCAGCTTCAAATTAGCTGAAGCACTGCCTCAACTTGGTATGAAGTGTTTCTCATCATGAAAATGGGCAAGTCCAAAACTTGTACAAGAATTGCAGTGAGTCGAGTTATAAGGAGCACATATCGTAGTAATCAGGTTGTGGACTTAAATTGCTATGGTGATAAGATTAGCTAGTTGTCGAAAAACTACTTCCTGCTACCTAAATCGATCACTGACATTATTATGCTATCTCATCAATTCGTGCTAATATGTCTAGAAGAAACAAGACTAGACTTCCTACCTGACATGGCCAACCTCTAATCCGAAGGAGCTTCTGTGCTTCTTGAGTTCATAATGATCTTGTGGTTGTAGCAGAAACTAGTGATATGGCTGATTTTTGGAGAGAGACATGCCAAGCTGGATATTGAGGCACATCATAGGAGGAAAAAGATTAGCATGTTCAAAGGTGTATAATTTATAGATGCCACAATATGGATTTGGGGCCTTAGCTGGTGAGCCGTACTGTTTCCCTTTGGATGATGAAGCTTATCCCCCATCTTCTCACTAAGCAAAAATATAAATTTCATACGCAAAAGAAGAATTGAATAGATCCCTTTATTTTTTTAGTTTTTGATATCATTATTGTTTTTTCTATCACCTACCACCTTCCTTGTAAAATCTTCATCAAATAAGTGGAAGATTTATTGAACTGTGAAACGTTACCCTGCCATAATGTGATGAACAACGAATCTCTTTATGATAAATTGATCCATTTTGCAAGTTCGTACTTCGTAGGGTACCTAATAAGTTATTGGGTGTTCTCCCAACACATTTCTTCAGACAAAGACTCCGTTTTTTCCTAGGTAGCGGGAAGTCATTTTTTGATAACTAGCTAATCTTATCCCCATCAAAATTTAAGTCCACAACCTGATTGCTATGAGATTTGTTCATCAATTCACGCTAACACATCTAGAAGAAACAAGACTAGACTTCTTACCTAACATGGTCAACCTCTAATCCTAATTAGCTTCTGTGCTTCTTGAGTTCATAATGATCTTGTGGTTGTGGCAGAAACTAGCAAGACGGCTGATTTTTGGAGAGAAACATGCCAAGCTGGATCTTGCGGCACATCATAGGAAGAAAAAGATTAAAAAATTCAAGGAGGCGGCGTGGAAATGTGTGTACTTCCTTTCTGCAGAGATTTTGGCTCTTTCAGTCTCCTATGATGAGCCTTGGTTCACTAATACGAAGTTCTTCTGGGTTGGCCCTGGGAATCAAGTTTGGCCAGATCAGAAGATCAAGTAAGCCTCATTATTAAGACCTGTAGCAAAATATTACCGGACATGCTTTCCTCTTGATGTCTTTTTCTCATACTCTGGTTGAATTTGGTATCATTTTTTCATCTACTTAATCATTTTGCGTGTTTTTTGCCAGGTTGAAGTTAAAGGGATTGTACATGTATGCCTCTGGATTCTATATATACTCCCTTTTTGCCTTGTTTTTCTGGGAAACAAGGAGATCGGACTTTTTGGTCTCAATGGGACATCATGTGGCATCTATCCTCCTCCTTGTCTTATCATATATGTTCAGGTGTGCTCCTCAAGTTTTTGTATTTAGACATGTTGTCCTAATGTATTGAGGCCATGACGATACATAGATCCTTCCTATTTCGGAAATAGGAATTACAAATGCCCTTAGCTTTGTAGCGGAATCTCTTGGCAAAATTTAAACAGATGGTACCCGTCTTCTCTACCTCAATCAGGTCTTCCTGCATTTTGCAGGTTTGCTCGTGTTGGTTCGATTATCTTGGCACTCCATGATGCAAGCGATGTCTTCATGGAAGTAGCAAAAATGTCAAAGTACAGTGGCTATGAAAGGATTGCTAGCTGTTCTTTTCTTCTTTTTGCACTTGCTTTTACGGCCTTGCGCATCATCTTCTTTCCATTTTGGATCCTTAGGAGCACTAGGTAAGTGCACCATGCTACGTAAAAAATCTTTGAATACAATTTTTTCAGCTCTTTAGTATGTCCAGACTCTTTTGACACTGACCAGTTAACCAAATTAGCACATGTTTCCTTCAATTTATCAATAACACATACTGTCAAGTCCAACTAGGCTTAGATACCTCCTTTGCAATTTATTTCCTTTCCCCATCGTAATTGGGCCAGAACATATTGCGCTAGTAGGTCTTTTCACTGTGCTTCTTGAGCTTTCTGATCAGGTTTTGGAAAACCTGTAAGTATTATTTGATGTGAAAGAGCTTACACATAGCCAAAAGGTGAAGTCAATCGATGAACACAATTCATTGCAAATTTCTGTCTTGTGAAGAAAAACTCTTATGTCTCATGGAATTTTGAGGAGCATTAATCAGATTTTATGGCAGATATTGTTTGTACAATGACGACGTCACCAATTGAGCATATAGTGCTAACATAGCTGTTGACGTGCCATTCGTAGAGAAAAAGGGACTTCTGTAACAAAAAACGAAAAATAGTTGCAGGAATACGCTTCACTTCTACAAGGAAAGCTTTTGTTGCTATAGCATCTTACTTACAGATCCAATCTGTTGAATCATATAATCTCAAATGCTGATCTTTAATTAATGAGAAATTTTCAACTATTGAGATGTGGCAGGTCTTTTACAATTGAACATTTGATATTCATTTTCTTTACTGGAGTGTGTGTATTTTCTGGAATAAGATTAACGTATGCACCAATGCAATGCTTATTTTCAATTACAAACATTTAAAGAAAAAATCCAAATGGTTTAGATATGTGCTCAATTTTGGTACTTCAGATTGGTTCTGCCACTTTCTCAATTGAAGATTTTGAGATAATTATATTTTAATAATGACTGCCAGAGGAGAGAGCGTCAAGTTTCTGCCGATGAGATGAGTCTCAATTTCTCAAATATCCAGATGCCATTAGCTAAATCACTTTAAGAGGCGATCCTTGCTTATTAACTCCATCTCCGTTTTCATTCGACCTCTACATGCTTTCCTTCGAAACACAATACTCTTTGTTCTGTTTCTTCAATAAATTGGGGAATGACATAAGTTATCTTGAATCTTATTCTGGCAGTTATGAAGTTCTTCTGACTTTGGACGAGGACCTGCAAACGGCTGTTGGACCTCTGTGCTACTACGTGTTCAATACTCTTCTGTTCTGCTTGTTTGTTATTAATTTATATTGGTGTTGGTTGTTGTGTGGGATGCTGGTGAGACAGGTTCGTGATAGAGGCCAGATAAGTGATGATGTTCGTTCTGGTAAGGAGCATTACAGCAATAACATTTTCTTCATAGCCTTCATAAGTAACACTAAAAAGATGTGCATAGATACAAACACTCGGACATCAATTTTAGGACAAAGAAAAGACAAAGCTGTCCGTGGAAATAAATTAGAATGTTAATTGATGAACCATGTGCGGAATCCTCGTTCAAGTTGGGCCCAAAAAGTATCTCAATCTCTACTAAGGATGAACTTAAATAAAGCCAGGAAGGTGACTAGCCTTTTGGTGACGAGGAAGAGAGTGCAAATCCGAGCAAGTCACTCTTTACCTTCTTTGATTACATTAATGCAGGATTAGCTGCAGGCATCCTGCGAACTTGTTTGAATAGAATTCATAGACCAGAAAGGCACATGTTTGTCAATGTTAAGGCACTTATATTAGTACTCCCTAGTCCCTGTCCTAGATTTTGTAGCTATTAATAGTAGTTATAGATGTTGACAGAAGGAAGAGTAAGCTGTAAAACAACTGTCAGAAACTGGGCTTCAACCCAAACCCTACTTCATTTTGTACAAGCAAGTGTCCAGTAAAGTGGGCTTCATCATTATTTAAGCCAAGTTTTGGTTCTTGGTTGCTCTTGTTCTGAATATACGATCATCAACAATGATTTCTTGCCGACTTTTGTTATTTCTTTCCTTAATCCAGATTCAGAAGGGGATGATGATGGCCACACGGATTGATGAAGAACCAGAGTTACATGTAGTAGCTGCTTGGAACTCATGATTTTCGGTATTCTTCCATGCTTGAATAGAAATAACACCATTTTTCTGGGGTGTATTGTGTATGTTTGAAAAGACTTAATCATGTATAGATTCACCATCTGGTCATCTCATTCCTTTCGCTATTTATTTCGTGGGTAGGAGTTGCTTAAAGTACGTGCCATGATACTCTTATGTCAAGTTGGGGAGACCCTGTGACCTCCATGAAATCAGTTAACAAGGCCACCATGGACATGATTGATACATGAGTTCGAGAATAAACATGTTCTTTTGCGACACTTCCTGTCAGCACGCACATCAGTTCTCTTACCCAAAAGTTACGGACACAAATTCATTACAAGTGTGACATGGAGCTTGATGTCGTTGAGATCACCCATAATTTAAATTCTCATGATGCTAACATAGGATGTTTTCAGTCCTTTCCTTTCGCCCCTTTTACTGCTAAAAGTGCTTCTATCCGGATTAGTAATGGTTGAATCCCGTAATTTTTCCCCTACTGGACTCTGCAAGCAAGGCATCCTTTGTGTTAGTCGAGACATAAGCTTCAAGCACCCACTAAGATATGACTTCTTCGTGGCTATCTAGATTCAAACTCATCTAAGCCTGGACCACCGCGCGTTGTCACCTTCAGTATTTTTTCCCTTTATTCTTCCCCTGCTTTCCATTACACTACCTGCCAAATTGTGGCCAAGCATATAATGCTGTGTGACTTTGTCACTGCGCATCTTCTTATGTGCAGTTATTAGCGCACGCACCGTCATTCGCAGGACAGATTGAGCAAGAGGGTAGAGAGATCATGAGGTCAGAATTCCTCCGTAGAGAATATGTTTTATTCAGGTTTCGGCTTTCTCCCCGGCATCTCGATGTTGGTGCGCTTCATCCGTTGATTCTGGTGGCTCGAGTTGTGACAGGCGTGACAAATAAGCAAACAACGAGTGTGGTGTATTTTGAGAGTCGGATAAAAGGGATAGCACGCAGGCCACGCTGGCCAATGGCGAGGCCGGAACAGATACTTAAAGCGAAAGGAGGAAGGCCTAAGTATCAACTCAAAGTGGCCCAAAGCCACAAAGATACCTCCTTCCCACTTTCCTCCTTGTGGTTCAGGTTAGCTTCAGTACAAGGGTGAATATTTTTTCTGCCAAAAAAAAGAAAGGGAAATAAAGTGCGTTCATCTTTCCAAAGTTCACTGGTGAGAATAGCCCTTGACCTCATATAGGCCATTGTAAGAGATTTATTCTTTTCTTATCCATACAAATATCAGATTGTTTGCAGATATCACTTTAGGTATGAAAGCCAAATAGTACATGCATGATGACATTTTGTGTTTCACACAGGAAACCATTTTTTTCCATAGAGTTCACAAAATATCCATTTCTACAGGAAGAGCTTAGAATCAAGATGAGATTATTCATGTTTCCAGCAGGATAAATAGCCTAGGAATATCAAAAATTGCAATACATTAAACCAAAGAAACTAGCCTTATGCTTACTGGCTTGCAAAAGATTTTAAAAGGTGAAAAAACAAAATCATGGTCCTCCAAGTGCCCTCATATGAGCCAAATGTGTTCAAGATTCTCATAGATAAAAAAATTCTTAGGCTATACCTTGCTAAGAGTTATTCACTGCAAAATAGCGTGCGAACAAACCAATAGCAACTGAGATACGGATGCCTTCAGCACTCTGGGCATGGCTGAGGACTATCTAGTACCCTTGCAAGAAAACTTAAGGCAAATCCCAGTTGCTCGACCATTTTTTATGCAGCATCCAAGGGGCTTTGTGTTAGAGCTTTCCCTGCATCTCTTTCAATCTAGAAATATTTGTTTCTCCTTTTAACATATCGTGGTGTAAAAAGCGCAGTCGACTTTGTTAAGGTTGAATGATGCATCTAGATTCTTTACTACTTGTGAAAATTACTCTCCTAACAAGTTGTCAGCACTACGTTTCACCTTCTACTAAGCTTCCGTCTTCTATTTGCTTAGTAATGCTTCATTGCTCGTCAGAACGGCAACAATTCAGAAGACCAAAAGAGGCAGCAGAGACCCAGAAATATGTAAGTCTGACCTTCTTTGTTTTGGTTTGATCACGAAAAAGAAGTTGAACACAAATGTGAAATAGCTAAATGATTAAGCAAATCTGAAACTTATACATGATTTACATTAATCCAAATAGTTCGCATGCAGTGATTACAATATCTGCCATAAGATGGCGCAGGCAATAATTGTTTCTCTTACTAGCTCAAGCAAATCTCTATCTCTTTAACAAAACTTAATATTCGAAATGAAGCCATAACCATAGTCTTCCATTGAGAACATCTGATCTACTTCGAGTTCCATGGCTGATCTCCTAGCAAACCTGCCTTTGACTCGAGGACGACTGTCTGCGTAGGTCTTCCTCAAGGCATATCTTATTTTCTTATCAAACTTCCTTGCCTTCCTTTTCTCTTTGTATCTCAAAACCTTGGCCTCCCTATTTACAGTAGGATTCTGCAATGGCCTTAAGAGTGGAGGGTTCAAGAACATTTCCGTCATCCCAATCGGAACCCTGGGATATGAACTTGAGATCTCGCTCATTGTTTGTGGCCTTGATATGCTGGCATGGAACAGTGAATGAGAAACCTGAGCACAAAGTAAAAGAACAGGTGTTATGACAGAGACAGTTGATTAATCACAGGACTCAATCTAGTCAAAGGTATGTCGAGGCTAGTCTTTACAAACAGTAAAGAACGAAAGGACAAACGCCAAAGATTCTGCTGATTTATGCAATATAATTTTGAGAATGAGCTCCCAAAAGAAGGGTCTCGAGCATTTCATATTGGGATACTAAGGCTTTTGTAGGATGCAAGAAGACGCATAAATGCTAACTAATCAAGAAAATTCATAGGTAAAAGGAGAAGATGGCCTCGATTCCTTGAAGGTGGAGCTCCAACCAAGGTTGTGGTAGCATTATAACCGTCTGGTTTCCAGGGTTCACTCATGTACATGATGCCTTTCGTCTTGGCTTTCTCAAAGGGTAAGCTAAAATTTCGGCGAAAAAGACGGTCAAATTGGATTTACAGAATTTACCTAACATGGCTGGACATAGTAGCTATACAACAAGATAAGAATTCAATGGAAAATAACGAAAAAGAAAGATGTGCAAAGGAAAATTTCTGCTTGCTTGCTGCTGCTTAAGTCTAGATTTATATATAAAAAGGGTTTTTACGAGGGAAGGAGATACTACCTCGATATACAGTACAGAAGTTACTCCAAATAAGGAAAATCTGACTTCCAGATTCATTATCTAGAAAACTATATTGAAACAATTACACTAGAGAATTGGAAAGGCCTGTGAACTGGCAAGTTAGTGTGATTATCCTCAAATTCTATCGACGGTTCGCATTATATATTTAGAAAGACTTAAACGGATCTTACATTATGTTTGCTTGAAGGGTTGCCAATGAAAGCATCTTCTGCTATTCCATCCTTCTTGTCCCAGCAGACATTCTGTTGGGCTGTGGAATCCATCAACTGAACTGGCACGACACAATCACTGGTGCTTTGCCCCTGATCGAGGCTAGTCTCCAGTGGATTGGACTCGTCTGGGGCTTGATGCTCGGTGCATGAACTATACTCTATAAGATCCAAATACTCATCAACCTCCCCACCCCAGGGTAACTCATCACTAATTTGGTTGCCATTATTACTAGGTGAGTCAAGCAACAACCAGGAATCGATTTCATCTTCTTCAATGCGCTCATGAGCCTTTCGTCTTTCGGACTCGCTGCTCTGATCCGGGGTGGAGCTGGAAGGCCCGTAGAGGGAGCCGTGCAATGGAGTCATTGGGACTCGCACGTGCCGGCGAGCTAACATATTGGCTGAGTGTATATCGAGGTCACAGTTGGCACACAAAACAGCTGCATCGGCCTCACAGGCGAAGCTAGCTGGGGCGTTTTCACAAACGTTGCAAATCCAAACGCGCTCATGTTGAGCATCACTATTGTTGCCTTCATGGGTCATCTGATCGCACGCAGCACAGAGAAAAGCCGAGTGGCTCTGGCAGAAGAAGACACGGGAGGCCGCCTCACACAGGTCGCAGAGTCGTGGGTAACCGTGTGTGCTATGAGTGACATTCATCACTTCTATGCACAAAAGAGACTCCCCATAAAGAGTGAATTGTGAAGTAAGGATGGAAGTGGGCACTGAGAGGTTGGGGGAGCATGCGATCTTATGCTCCGCTGAGATTCTCCAATGGACATGCTTTCTTGCCTTGTTGGAATGTTTCGGTAAGAGAGAGAAAAGGAGCTATAGTGTTTATCACCAATCTGTGCTGAACCTTAGAGCATAGTGATAACCTGTCGTTAGATTGCTTGATTCAAGTCAGTGTTCACTGAGTGAAAAAGGGCAGTTGACCCGTGGCTACTGATTGAAAAGTCTGCCATGAACTAAGAGAGGGATTTTTTTTTTTAGGTCGGAAAACTAAGAGAGAGATTGTGAAGTGATAAAAGTACAGACATGTCCCCAAACGTTCACCTCCTAAGCACACTCTTTTTGGGGACTTGATCCGACTAGATTTAGATTCGAGGCTTAAAAGATGATGTAGACGCTTACACTACATGATAGTCGCCTCTCGAATCCATGTGAGATAAAGTGCTGCAACATGGGCGCTGAGTTTTGGCCCCGGTTCATTGAAGTGAGATCATAAACATTATGCTTGTAGCTGGAAAGGCCCTTGGCCTTTGTTAGCTGAGTAGAGGCATATTTCATAGATTCTTCTCTTTTCCTTTCTGGGGTTGGCCCCTCATCTCCTCAGGCAGTAAGCTTGAATATGCAAGGAATCGACGATTCTGGGCCATACCTTGGACCACTGCTCACGCACAGCACATTTTTTATTTATTTTTTCCAACTTGGCAACTCTAAATTCCATCTGGAAAACATGGTGTCGGTCGCAGTTTATCGCCTGATGAAACCAAAAGCGACATTTCGATCTCAATTATCTGGACTTACCAACTTTGCTTTTGCAGGGAGGTTCTAATCATATGAAGCGACTCTTGCTTAAGAAGCATGAGAATAATTACCGTTAATGTTGTGTCGTGCAGACCTTTGGATGTACTTCTCTTCTCCAGCTATAACCTCGGTTCACAACATATAAAAGCTTCCACTACACCGTTGCTACTAGGGCGCTATTCAGGAATTTCAGAGCCCTTTTGCCGAGAAAAAGTACCTGAAAATCATTCACCCATTTAGATTACTCAACTATGTGCAATTAAAGTTCCATCTGAAATATCCAGTTCTAACGATCAGGCAATGATCTCATTCCAAAAACCTCCCCAAGTCTAGCACAAGGCTTCCGGTGCAAAAACGGCGAAAATGAGAGATCTCCAAATATTAAAAAAGCAAGGCAGAAAGTCAACACCATCAGACGTACATGCCACAAAGGCAGTTCAAACCGAACCCCTGCATTTGAATTCCAGAAAGCCTACATTCGAACAGCCTTCCACCCTTATCACCAGTCTAAATGGGAAAAAGATGGTTGTCATAACGACCTATATAGCACCACCATTACAGGCAGTAGAAGTACAAGCAATTGATCATACTCTGTTTACATCCATTTTGCCACCGTGTGGCTGCATTACAACACCACTGCTTACATCCAACCAAAGAATATGAACTCAAAATATAAAGATGGCAGCGGAGTTGTTACTGCATTTCCTCTCAACGTTCAGAACAAGGAGGAAGTCAGCTCAGAAATATCATTGACAACTTGATCGTACTCTGCTTTCAGTTTGTCCTGTTTCTCGGCAGTTAGTTCACCCTTTGTTGGCTTTGTTTGCACCAGAACGCAGCATGTAGGCCTCTTGGTGGCTCCTGCATTAGCTAGATCCTGAAGAACATATATAAATGAGCAATTTTCGTTATAGGGAAGAGAGAGAGAGAGAGACAGATTTTGTTTTTGTTTTCACTCCAGCACAACATGGAGTAAAACGGAAGGTATCGGCTTACTTCTTTTGATGAAACGTAGACATAGGGAACGTCGGACTCTTCACATAAAATAGGGACATGAGTGATGACATCGATAGGAGATATGTTCCCAGCAATGACGCATAATCTGCACAGAGAAAAATACGTGAAAAATCAACCTATTTCAAATACGTGGGCTCAACGACAATCTGATATCAGAAGCCAAGGCCGTGCAGAAGAAAAGATGCAGCTCCAAGCAACTACAGAGATTTCATTCATTCGCCATTGCATCGACCTGCATTTGTGCTCAAATTAGAAAAAGGTTAAATTTGTACCCTTTGTGACCACGTCGAATGCTTTTGACAACCTCCTTCACGCCTCTTTTCAAGCATTTGTCTTCCGCGGCTACCAATTAAGAACCACAACAAGGACATGCCAATAGTCAGTCAAAGGAACTCAATCGAACCAAAAACAAAGAGAACTGGTCCAACAATGCAGAACATACACTTAGCTCCAGCTAAAGTGTCGTCGAATATCTCATAAGAGCCCACACCGTCAGTTATTGTAAATCCGACGAATCACAGTACCCAAAACTCAAAAGCTCGGCAATCAACGGATAAAAAAGAAAAAGGAACAAGAAAACAAAAAGCTATTGTGAAAACGAAACTGATATCGTCGATTCCCCAGGAGAGTTTCAGGAATCGTCTCGTGACCGAACGCATAAACATGAGAAAGGGGTGTGCGTGCATAACGTAAAAAGCTGCAAGACGAGAGGCTTGATAGGTATTACCTCTGCGGACGAGCTTGAGGGTGCGCTTGCCGAGCTTCTTGCCGGCGAGGGGCTTAGCAATTGGGGCGAGCGCCAGCATTTTCTTCTTCTCCTTCTCCTTCTGCGATCTCTCAGCTTCACTATCGCTTCCCATCTCTCTCTCTCTCTCTCTCTCTCTCTCTCTCTCGCGACAACACCTTGCTCAGCCTCGCACTAATGGTCGCCCAGAAAACAGGAAGGCGGCTCTCTTCCTTCCTGTTAAGTTACGGCTGCTATTAGGGTTTTAGGCCGCTCTTTGTTTTCTTTTCTTCCTCCTCTATTTTTCTTGGATCAGGGTTTTAGCCTGGACCAAAGGTTTTATCTTCCCTCCGCTGAAAATTTGACAACTGCCCTCATTCGCGGACATTACAATTTAGCCGGTCGAAACTCGAACGTTTGACGTCTTCCTCTTGCAAAGCAAAAGATTTCATCTAGACATACAAAAATCGCTTGACAATATTTCCTTTTCATTTCCTGTCGTGATCTAGGTATATTAGGGCCAAAACCTTTGTCCGCTGTTAGAATCACCTTCTTCATCAAATATTAAAATGTTCGTGTCAATATTTTCTTTAGCCAAATCATCCCTAACGATCTAATTGATTCACAATTATCTATCTTTCAAGTGATGAGATTGACAAACTTTTATTAATGGCTTTTTTTTAAAAAACTGTCATTTTCAAGAGAATTTATTCCGGGTTATAATATTCTTTTTTGGTTGAAATGGGTAATGTTATGTCAATAAGATTTTTTAAGGTGATATCAAGGCGAAGCATTTTGAATTCTTCGAACACTCGGCCAACCTTCATTGGATTTAGTCATTTTTTCCCTTAACTTTTTGAAATAGTTATGAGAGGGTAGAGATGCGTATATGTGCATACGATGAATTAACATTTCACACATTAAGGCATTTTCCTTTTATCAAGAAATATTTGAATCATCGAATAAATATATATTAAAAAAGAACATATTTCAAGATTGGACATCTTATTAGAAAGCTTAGAAAGCTATAGGACGATAGAAAGAAATAAAATTTTATTTTTTAAAACACGTGCAGGATAAAATAATATTATGTGTTTACTCGTTTGTCCATGTAATTAAGAACTAGTTAAGAATAATTGAAGAAAAAAATGATTGAAATCCTCCAATATATCAGCTTATAAAGTATGTTAAAATAATTGCACGTTATATTATTGTGAACCATAAACGAATCATAGATGTTATTGCAAGATAATGCACGAACATCATCCAAGGACCTATCGTGCTCTTTTCCGCACGGGAAAACCTATCAATCCAAAGCAGCCTACTTGGTATTACAAATTGCTTTACTTCTCAGGAGTTTTTTTCTTTTTATTCGGTAGGAGCGAAGCATGTACGAAGATACATAGATACAGATACATACGCACACATCCATACGTATGAATGTTCAGCCAGAAGCCGACATTGACGACGTAGGACGGTGTCCGCGGGTTGTGTGAAATCATCGACCGGAGAGAAGAGAGAGAAGAGAGTACAAAACCCTTGCTTTTTAGACAAAACCCCGGTCGACATAGGTTGTTTTCAGACGCACGAGCCATTCTGCAACCATAACTTATAAACTGCAAAGATCATCCAAATTCATATTTTCCTCAAATCGGTCAAAAATTGTTGAAGATCTTCCAGCTTTGCACTGCAGAGGCCTGCAAGGTAACGGTCGCCACCATTATAACGCGAACCATTTTTAGTTATAAAACAATAATATGCCAACTATAGCCAACTATAGAATTAGCAAAGCGTCATTACCAGTACTACGATCTACCATAGAGAGATTGTTCTTTTGATGGTCTAATCTCATTTTCTTGAAGTGCTCTGTCTCATCCATCTTTCTGGTCTTGAACTTTGCTATTTTACACCGCAGTTCATCTGCGGTTCTCATCATATCTACAAAAGAATTGGTCAGTAGACTCAACAACAACAACAACAACAACACATTTATCCCAAACTAGTTGGGGTCGGCGGTCGATGAACTCGAAGTGAAAAGCTTAAAATATACTTAAAAAGGCAAAATTATGGGTACCAAAAAATTAATAATAATAATGAAAAATAGAATAGAAAATAAAAATAAAAATAAAAATAAAAAAATAAAAAAATATAAGGAATAAACAATAAAAATAAATATAAATATAAATGAAAATAAATAAAAATGACTAAACATGGTACTCTAGAACATAGGAAATCCCCCCTTCTATAATGCGAATAGCTTTCCTCCACTCCGTCCTAAGATAGATCGCACGCCAATCTATTTCCTACCCTATTAAATCTTGTTTTACTACCTTCCCCCAAGTAAGTTTTGGCAGACCTCGTTCTTTCTTCATATCGTGTTCTCAGTAACACACTTCTGTTATTATCGGAGCATCTAGGGATCTACGGAGAATATGTCCAATCCATCTCAATCTATGTTCTCTCATCTTCTCTGCCACCGGTGCTATTCCAACTTTTCGTCGAATATCATCATTTCTTATCTTATCCATCCTTGTATGACTCCACATCCACCTTAACATCTTCATTTCTGCTACCCCAATTTTATGCCCGTGTTGCTTCTGTACTGGCCAACATTCAGCTCCGTATAGCATTGCAAGTCTTATTGTTGTTCTATAAAATTTTCCCTTTAACCTAAGAGGGATTTTGCGATCACACAAAAACCCTGATGCACTTCGCCATTTCATCCAACCGGTTTTGATTTAATGACTAACATCCTCATCAATCTCTCCCCTCTTTTGCAAAATTGATCCCAAATATCTAAAAACATCATATCGACTGATTCTTGATCATCTCCTCTTGTCGTGGCAAACTCACACTTCATGTATTCCGTCTTACTCCGACTTAACGTAAATCCTTTGGGCTCCAACGTGTTTCTCCATAATTGGTCAGCAGACTATTGTCAGAAAAACTTGACTAAACTCATCATTCATCGAGACCCATGTCTATGAACTCGAATACTATCTCCTCTGCTCAGCTACTTCGAATCATTGTCAAAGTGAAACTTTTTCCAATAGTATACAAGGCCAAGAAATACAAAAACAAACTAGACTGACATTGTCACAGAAGCAACAACTGAACGAAACTACAGTTAGAAATGAGCTTCATTTTCCCTTATAAAACAAGTTGTTAGTGGCTGCTAAACAGCAAAGAAGCAAGCACTAAAATGTCACGGTAGTTTATCACTAACTAGTGGAAAAAAACCAAAACATCAAACAAACTTCAACAATTCCAGCGTCCACACCCACTTTCAGGTGATGCTGATTAGCACAGGTGAAAAAATGAATTATTGGCACATACTAAGATGTTGATTGGCTTCCATATGAATATATTATCAAGTACGAGGATGAGCTAAAAACAGTTGAAATGTACACATAAAAGGTCTAGTGCTTCCATCCTTATCCAAAAGAAAATGTCAACAGCTGCTATGTGAATGGAGCAGTTTAATGGTCAATGTGTTAAGAGAAAGACGAGAATTAAACAGATACACCAGATACCAAACCCCAGAACCCCACTATAAAGATGAAGACAAGTGTCAATCAAAATTAAATGGACCAGGAAAATTACCTTGGAATGTGTCGTGCAGAGAGCTTTGACTAGTGGATTCGAGTGCTTCAGTAACAACCTTAGAAAACTGATCAGTTGAGACAGTCTGCCTTTCAAGTACTCGTAGCTCTTGATTCAGCTCAGCAGACTCTTTTATAACCTGTGTAATCTACCTCAGTAAATATTCTCAGAAATTCGATGATAGGCATTCCATCATGAGAATAATATAATTACCGAAACTAGTCTGTTTCTCAATGAGTCCAACTGCTCTTGAAGCTCGAGATCAACAATTGGATCATGAGATGAAGGAATGTCACCAGCAGAGGTGCTCTAGACAAACGATAAAGGGAAAAAAGATTACCACACTATGATAAGCCTGATAACAGAAGAGTAGCTCCCGTTCCATGAATGGAAGGTGCAAGAATCATCAATAAGACCTGACTTTCATCAAAGTCCAAAAAATAAAGACTGTTCATCCACTGCCAGGTCTTTTGATGTCACAATTCCTCACCTCATCCAATTACACTTTTCAGCAGAATTATGGCATTCAAACTTCTCCAAATCAGACAGAACAAATTGCAATGGAAAGGCAGTCCAGCAACATATGTAAGGGGCACTATTAGCCCTTTTCTTTAGTGACATGAAGCCTGGGCCCTATCAAACAATGTCGCAATATCCAATCATTTCACTATTAAATACTGACAAGAAAAGTAGAGTTGGGCAAATCATTGCTCCAAAAAGTCACAACTGGAAATATCATTCTCCTATGACAACTACTAAGTAGCAATGCAAGTTTACAAAGCATAAATATCTGAAGAGAGAACGTACATCTTTGGGAAAAGAAAATCCTTCGGGAACACTAAAACAGTGGCGAAGACAATACTTCTCCCACATACCAAGATGCTTATCCAGAACTGATTGGATCATATTGTGTAAGTAGGCAACACCCTGCATAAAAAGACAGTGTACTAGCAAATATGAGCAGTTAAAACATATCTTGAAGAACTTTCATCACACAAGAAAAAGGAGCATATGTCAATTCTATATTCACATGCAGAAAATTAACACCAGGCCCACAACGTGCAATAAAGGCAACATTAAAAAGCAAATGATGCCCAAACAAGAAGCATTTAACCCTTCTATCAAATGACCATATCAGAGAACGTATCCAGAACAGTCCAGCCAGTGTCCAAGATGGAAACTGAGAAGATTCATGCCCGCAAAGTAATAAAAGGATTGGAATGAAGTCTACACTGGAGATCATTGTCCTTCTGCGAGCTTCATGGTTCAAAGAAAAAAAGATGAGGACCTAGGAAAATGAGCCATTTAACTAAGTGCATATTTGCTCTCCGTTTCCTCCTTTACCCCTGACTAGCCAAAGAGAACTGAGGCTTTCAACTAGATGGATGGAGGAAATGATAAATCCGGACAAGCTTAGATTTTTTAATCGGGCAGCTTGCATCAGCAGCTTAGAAATTTAGATTATGTGAGCTATCCAGGTAGGTAGTTAGTTGAGTTCTGGTAAACAGATGCTTGAGTTGCTAATCTGAGGACTGAATCTAGACGCGTCTATTCCTCCTGAATGAAAAAACTAATTTTCTCCATGCCTTGTCCAAATTCTCTATTTGATTTTCGCAGCCTATCACAAATTTGCCAAAAAATAAAATAACGCCTCCCTCGCCCCCTCTTTCACCCCTCTGAAGACCAACCAAACAAATCAAGCACCATGTAAACCAACAAATAAGAGTCGCACATCGAGAAAAATCGTGCCAAATATGAAATCGATCGAATGGAACATAAAAAGAGTCAACACCTTGCCCAGATCTTGGGCCCTGTCCGAGCCCTCGGTTATCAAAAGATTCGAAGCTTGTCTGCGGAACAAAGAGCACAGCATTAATAACACACAAGAAGAATTAGACGCCATATTTCAGTGCAGATGCGTTGAGAGAGTGCAATGATTACTGATGATAGAAGAGGAGAGCTTCGTCGAGCAAATCGTCGACGCTGTTGAGGACTTCATTGATGAAAAGCTGGGGCTTGAGATTCAGCGATTCGAACATCGCCTCGCTCTCGCTTCCTTCCATTTCGCACGAAACCCTAAATCTGAAGCATCACAACTCCACACGGAGAGAGAGAGAGAGAGAGAGAGAGTTTGAAAAAAAAAAATCCCGCCAAGAAGGCCGAAGAAAGGGCTCGGCGGTGGATCGTATCAGGTATGAAACGGCCTCGTCGCGTCATATTCTTCTTCTTTTACGGGCCGTCTGGTCGGGTCGGGTCGGGTCGGGAAAGAGGAATGTAAAGCAACGTGGGCTTTTCAGCTTTGAACATGTTGGGCCGGGGCCCCGCCCTGGCTCTAATCGAAAGATAGATAAATAGATAAATAAACAATAGGGAAAATTTCGCATCATTATTCGTAAATTTGCGACACTATCCAAAGCCAATTATCAATACTATTTTGCCACGTGAAGTTTAGTTTTTTTTTTTGGGCTGGAAAGGAAAATTTTCATTTCAATTAAAACAAAAATACATAACTTCAATGTAAATAAAAAAAAAGTAAATCTAAAAGATAAAATCAACTTAGTACAGTCTGCAGAGATTCGCTCATTTCACAGAGACGCATCAAAACACAATCGGTGGCTAATTACCGAATTTCGTATCAACATTAGTAATGAACAAAAGGCCAAGATTTTTCTCTCCGATAACTAGAGCTTTGCCACGTTGTTTGCATGTTCCAATAAAGATTTTCGAACTAACCATACCAATCAAAAAATTTAAAATCAGCATCAAAGCACACAGTCGATGGCCGATTACCGAATCTCGTATCAATATCAATAACGAACAGACACCGAAATTTTTCTTTCCAATAACTACGGTTTGGCCACACTGGTTGCGTGTTACAATAAAGATTGTCGAACTAATCATACCCATCGAAAGATTTAATATTTGATTGCATGCTCTACGTAAGATCTGGTATTCTTTTGCAACATGATTTGTTCCGAGAGGAAAGACATGGCAGTTCCAACTTGGCACCGCACCATTCCACGTGGAATCAAAATGAACATGTGCAGTTGCACAAACATATTTAGGGGGATTTCTCCGAACGAAAGGTGAGAAAAACCAACTGGTTAGCGATAGCGACAAGCTTCTACGGGCGCGCACAAATATGTACAATGGCAGTTACGAATCCAGAAGTGAAAACAACAATCTCTTCCTGGCTGTCTCTTTCCATTCTCGCTTCCCCTCTAGAAACCAACGTTAAACCATCATCCTCTGTTTCACCAAAAGGAAGAAGCTCTCGCCCGATTCGGCCCCGAACACCGAGATGGCTCGCATCAGCAACACCATCGTCACGATATTAAACGTTCTGTCCGCCGTCCTGGCGCTCGTCGCCATCGGCACGTCGGCCAGGTTGATGGTGCACAGCAGCACCGAATGCCAAAAGTCCCTGCAAAGCCCTCTCCTGATATCGGGCGTCATCCTGCTGGTCATCTCATTGATCGGACTCATCGGGTCGTGCGGGCGGAACAATTTCTTCCTGTACACCTACTTGACCCTGTTGTTCCTGTCCATCCTCGCGCTCATCGCCTTCACGGTGTTTGCGTTCCTCGTCACGAACGAGAGCGCAGGGAAGGCGGTCGCGGGGCAAGGGTTCAAGGAGTACCGGCTAGGGGACTACTCGCATTGGATGCAGGATCATCTGGTGAATGGGGAGAAATGGAACGAGATTCGCAGCTGCTTGGTCGAGTCCAACCTTTGTGGGAGGCTCAGCGAAGACGTTCATCAGACCGAGGCTGATTTTTATAAGCAGAAGTTATCAGCCATACAGGTACTCTCGGTTGTGAAATAATTCTTTTGTTGCTAAACTTTAGTTAAGTGTAAGTTGAATGCATGCATGTATCTGTATATGCGCAAGGGCAAATGAATTTCACATTAATCTATCTCTGTTTCGCTTGTTTTCAGTCTGGTTGCTGCAAGCCACCGAGTTATTGCGGTTTCGAATTCAAGAATGCGACCTACTGGATGGTTCCGAAGTCGGGCCCGGCAGTGGCCGATACCGATTGTCTGACGTGGAGCAACCACCAGGAAACCTTGTGCTACGACTGCAAATCATGCAAAGGAGGATTCCTAGCCAATGGCAAGAAGGAATGGAGAAATTTGCTGATATGCAACGTTCTTCTCGTCGTCATTTACATGGTAGTCTACAGCGTCGGATGCTGCGCTTCCAGGAACAATCGCGAGGATCGCAAATATGCCAAGTACAGAGGCTATCCTTGAATTTCGCGATGCTTTGAGTTGTCCTGCTGGCTTAGATGATGATCTTCCCCGAGTCAACCTTATAAACCTTTTGGTTGATCGGTTTTAGATTGTGGAGTTAACGAAGCTTTACATAGACATTATTCCCTTATCGCAATGCTTTCTTAAGCAGTAGAGTTGCATATTAATGGCAATGTAAAATTCGAGAAAGCCTGCATCCTATGCTGCAAAGTTATTCAATTTGTCTTCCCTCATCCACTACCTTTTCTCATGAGAGGACTCAAAATCGACCAACGTTTGTTTTGCCATTGCCTGTCCGAAGCACGTTCTAATACCACGACATGGCAATAAAGAAGCTCCTGCTTTCACCATGGTCAACGAATGCAATTAGGACATAGTTTTGCGTATAAGCTGTATTTCTGGAAGGACCTCCTGCGACAAACTGAGACTATCATCTGCCAGAAATCAGTATTGTCAATACTATTCTCTGACAAACAACGAGATTGTATATTGACGGGCATGAAATGCAAGTCCCAACATTTTCAAACATTTGAATATGCAAAATATATTAGTCCCTTGATAAACTCTGGATGCAACAAAATTCCGGTGCCACTATAGTTGAGACCATCATCACTTGAAAAAGGTGCAGGCAAGAAATAAGAACACGTATGCCACTAGCGATGTTAAGAGTTCAAGCGTCCAGGTTGGCTGTATTAGAAATGTCGGAATCATTGGCACAAGGACAGAACCACAAACCCAGCCAGTTGCAAGTGCTCCCAGTCTGCAAGCAGCAAAAGTTGGAAAAGGTAAATGACCACAACACAAGTGGAAGATAGGAGGGGCAATGGATCGCATTATTATCGCTTTACTTACCCAATAGCAAAAGCTCTACCTAAGCTCTTTGTCTTCTCATTCAAGAAATATATGCAAGCTGCCAAAGAGACTGCCACCTGCAAAAATTAAATTCCACTTACAAATTTGACGCATTCAAACTCTGAACCAAGATCTGACGCAAACTTGATATTGTATCTTCGGTAATGTAAGAAAGCAAACAAAAACCTCATAATCTTAAATGGCGGTATCAGACTCATGAAATATATAGGAAGAAACACGAGTAATTATGCGGTTCACCAGACGCAAGCATCAGAGTGCTCGCTATGTAATTCATGCCAAAAGTTCCCACAATGGACAAGACATGCTGGTTCCAATGGCTAAGCTTCATTATTAGGTGCTCCTTCTTTGCAAGATCTATTTATCATTGTAAGCAGCATATCAAAGTTGAGAAAGAGAAAGGGGAAAAAAAAGGACTGACTAGTGCAACCTCTTCTTAGGAAAAGAACAGTGTAAGGCCGGACAACACAGATCCAAGGTTTCCCCCACAGCATTACTGTCTTCGATTCTATCTTACTATAATCATCATGCTAAAATTTGACCTTCTACATGCCACTATTCCATGGGTTAAGCTCATCCACGCACTGCCTTGATTCCAAGCAGCACCTCAAGTCCCCAATTACTCATCTATTCCTCTTCCAGTCAAGCTAAATCATTCTAATCAGGAAGAATGCACCAAAGACATAAGGAAGAATTTACGAAATCATTCTTGCAGTGAACACAATAAGAAACAAGACAAACCTGAAATGCTGGTCCACCTTCAGCAGAGTTCATAATGCTCCACCCACCCATGAATGCGAAGAGAAATAATCTTCTAAATATAACATCAGTTGGAGGAAGTTCAACAAAATTGAGTAGATTCTGAACCCAAGGTGGTGACTCCTCAACCTTCTTCTTTAATCTACTTTTTAAATTGATTTTTGTTTTCTTTCTGTGCTGAAAGCTTGCCATCAGTAATTTCTCAAAAGCAGCTTCTATTGACTCTTCACTACGCTCATGTCCAGAATACTGCTGTAAGAGGAAATTCCGTGAACCCCAGATTTCTTCCTCAGAAGCATCACGGCTGATACCAAGGCGCTTATAAGGATCCCAAACATTAAGTCGAGGAAATGTTGGAGCACTACCTAAAACAAAGTGAAAACAAAAATCATCTTGAAATAAAGCTCAAGACATCAACACGCACGCACCCACCACAAAACCAGAATACCATTTCGTAGTTCACACAACTCCTCCAGGATGAAGTCTGGGTATCCTCACTAAGTCAACTATAGGAAACTTTAAATTTTCTAGTTTCCTCCAAAGCAGTCACCAAAATACACAGATAAGAAACAGACAGCCAGCCCTCAGAAGTCTGAACTTGAAATACAAAATTAACAGCACATTTCCTTTCATAGTTGTCCATTTTAATAAGCACTCAAATGAATTTTTGTATACATAATTCAACATGCCATAATACCTCCCATGTTTTTTGAACATGGCTCTGGAAAAAAATTCTATGCAAGACAAAAGTGTTGCCAAAGGAAGGAGAGTTCTCTTGCATCGCTAAATGAAAATGCAATGACCAGCGAAAACAAAAGAAGATGAATATAATACATAAAGCTGCAAGCATCACATGCGATCTTAATATTTTAGGTAAGTTTGAACTAGGAAATCGTGGTTTTAGCCACTCAGTTCATGCCAAGTGGATGGCGATGTGCATCCACCCTCTAAAAATTCCACATGTCTCAATTAATTTAAAAAAACACTTTTTAAATAGTGACATGACCCTTGAATTGCCACCAGGTTAAATAGTGTTTGGGCTTGAGATAGTGCTGTGGCACAATTGAAGGGAAAAATCATGTTTTACCTGGGAATAGAACAACTCCCTGCTAGGAGAAATAACTAAAATCATGCTTTCCTGGGACTAGGAGAACTTCCTAGTTGAACTCTTATAAGCTATTTGGCGGTTTGGGATTTTTAAGTCCAGAATAAAACTAAAAGTTGTCCAAATGAAAAGGTTTCGTTTTCGCACATACACCAACAGCAATGCTCATCTACCAATCTCAAAATACAGAGGATTAAATATCTTCCGATTTCATGACCAAAGGATCTCTCTTGGCCTAGTGATAGAAAGGATGTTCGTCTATAGCCAAAAACATAATGTGCATCTCAAGAATCTCTTTGTTGCTAGAAAGAATGTGAATATGGAGAAGCCTAAGGAAGTATAGAATTTTTAAGTTGTATTGTTAGTTGATCATAAGGATAAAGTTGTTGATGTTAAAAGATCAGGCGATCGGATTATCTTGATTAAGCTAGTAGTAGGAAAATTGATCTTAAACATCCTTAGTGCGTATGCCCCCCAAGTTGGATTGCCAGTAGCTGATAAGAACAGATTTTGGGAAGATTTGGAGGAGATTTTAAGGAGGATACCACGTGAGGAGAAAGTATTCATAGGAGGAGATCTTAATGGACATGTTGGCCAAAGTAATGGAGGTTTTGACAGAGTTCATGTAGGTTTTGGCTATGGGACTAGAAATGAGAGTAGCGAAAACATCTTGAATGTTGCACTAGCGTATGATTTGATGTTAGTAAATACTTTCTTTAGGAAAAGAGAGTCACATCTAATCACTTTTCGTAGCGGTCAGAATCGTAGTCAGATTGATTTCTTTCTTGCTAGAAGAGAGGATAGAACCTCGTATATAGATTGCAAAGTTTACCCTGGATAATGTGTAGCTACGCAACATAAGTTGGTGGTCCTAGAGGTTCGGTATAAGGCACAATATGCCGCGAATGGCTCAAAATCCCATAATAAGATGGTGGAAGTTAAAGGAGGGAAAACATACCGATTTCAAGGAAAAGATATTTCAAGAAGGACCGTGGAAACTAGAGGGAGAAGTAAATAGGATGTAGAGTAAGATGTCTAAATGCATACAGAGAGTGGCAAAAGAAGTGCTAGGTGAAAGTAAAGGGCACGGACTTCAGACAAAAGAAACTTGGTGGTGGAATGAAGAGATGCATGAGGCAATTAAGAAGAAGAAGAAGTGCTTTAGATGTCTGCATAAATGTCCTAATGAAGAGAATTTACAAAACTTTAGATTGGCACGAAAAGATGCCAAAAAAGCTGTGAGAAAGGCTAGAGGTAAGGCTTTCTCTAATATGTATAAAAAACTTGAGAGCAAAGAGAGAGAAAAAGATATCTATAGGCTTGCCAGGACAAGGAACAAGAAAAGTAAAGACTTGACACAGATTAGATGTATCAAGGATGAAAATCAAAAACTATTAGTAAAAGATGAAAAAGTGAAGGAAAGGTGAGTGAGCTATTTTAACAAGCTTTATAATGGTGAGGGCGATCGAGGCGAGGTGGATCTGATGGACGCTTCTGATGAGTTAAACAGAAGGTTTGTGCATAGAATTAGAGCACAAGAAGTCCAGGATGCTTTAAAGAAGATGAAGACTAGTAAAGCCTTAGGACCAGATGGTGTCCCTATTGAAGTATGGCGATGCTTAGGGAATGTGGCAATAAGTTGGTTGACTAAACTGTTTAACAAGATCCTCCAAGCTAATAAGATGCCTAATAAATGGAGGAAGAGTATGATTGTGCCTATCTACAAGAACAAGGGGGATATTCAGAACTGTAGCAACTATAGAGGTATTAAGCTTATGAGCCATACAATGAAACTAGGGGAAAGAGTTATTGAGCATCGTTTGAGAGTAAAAACCAAGGTCTCTGTAAATCAATTTGGATTTATGCCAGAAAAATCTACCATGGAGGCTATCTTCTTAATACGACAGTTGATGGAGAGATATCGAGAAAAGAAGAAAGATCTACATATGGTATTTATTGACATCGAGAAGGCATATAATAGAGTCCCAAGAAAAGTTTTGTGGTGGATTCTTGAGAAGAAAAAAGCATCATTAAAGTATGTAGAGGCAATCAAGGATATGTATGATGGTGTTACTACATGTGTGAAGGCCTGTGATGGCACATCAAGTTATTTTCCGATCACGGTAGGTTTACATCAAGGTTCAGCTCTGAGTCCTTATCTTTTTGCACTAATTATGTATGAGCTAACAAAAGATATTCAAGATGAGGTGCCGTAGTGTATGTTGTTCGCAGATGATATTGTCCTTATTGATGAGACCAAGGCTGGGGTCAGTGCTAAATTAGAATTATGGAGAAACACGTTAGAGTCCAAAGAATTTACGTTAAGTTGGAGTAAGACGGAATACATGAAGTGTGAGTTCGCCACAACAAGATGAGATGATCAAGAACTTGTGGATATGCTTGGACAGGAGGTACCTAAGAAAGATGCTTTCAGATACTTGGGATCAATTTTGCAAAAGAGGGGCGAGATTGACAAGGATGTTAGCCATAGAATCAAAGCAGGTTGGATGAAATGGCGCAACGCATTCGGATTTTTGTGTGATAGCAAAATCTCTCTTAAGTTAAAGGGAAAATTTTATAGAACAGCAATAAGACCTGCAATGCTATACGGAGCTGAATGTTGGCCGGTACAAAAGCAACATGAGCATAAAATTGGAGTAGCGGAAATGAGAATGTTAAGGTGGATGTGTGGTCATACAAGGATGGATAAGATAAAAAATGACGATATTCGACGAAAAGTTGAAATAGCACCGGTGGCAGAGAAGATGAGAGAACATAGATTGAGATGGTTTGGACATATTCTTCGTAGACCCTTAGATGCTCCGATAAGAACAGAAGTGTGTTACCGAGAAAACGATATGAAGAAAGGACGAGATCGGCCAAAACTTACTTGGGGGAAGGTAGTAAAACAAGATTTAATAGAGTGGAAAATAGATTGGCGTATGCTCTGCCTTAGGACGAAGTGGAGGAAAGCTATCCGCATTGTAAAAGGGGGAATTTCCTATGTTCCAGAGTGCCCTGTTTAGTACTTTCTATTTATTTATTTATTTATTTATTTATTTTTAGGTAACCATATTTTTATTTTTATTTTAGTATATTTTAAGCTTTTCACTTTGGGTTCATCGACTGCCGACCCCAACTGGTTTGAGATAAAGGTGATGTTGATGTTGATTGTTAGTTGATCATACCATATCTCTAGGCAAAATAAATAACTTATGCTGCCACTGTCTTCAAGCTACTGTCATGGAACACCAAGGGCACAAATCTCTTAGGTTTAGCCAAAAGAGTTAAACAAATGCTAATTACAGGGTGCAATGCTGCATACAATAGTAGATAACAACTGATTATCTCACTTTTCAAAATGATTTAACCAATCCGTAAGATATTGAAGAAAAAAGCTGCTGTCTTGTTTCGCATTCTGTTTTAGGATAATCTATGGATACCTTGTTAAGCTTCAGACTTTAGTCAGAAATGATGCAATGTATGCAGTTTCGAACTAAAATAAAATCTGTGTATGTCTATAACTATCCATTGTAGAACTCACATGCAGCCCAGACAATGCGTTAGATCCACAAGCTCTCATCCTCACTATTCATCTCCTATATGCTCTAATAAAATTTCCAACAGTTCCTCAGAAATGCACGGGTGTCTTCTATATCACAGTTTGCATCTCCATCAAAGAACACACGTGGAACACTGCATCATTTTATTGTCTTATTAGGAAACTTGGTGGTGGAATGAAGAGGTGCAAGAGGCAATTAAGAAGAAGAAGGAGTGCTTTAGATGTCTGCATAAATGTCCTAATGAAGAGAATTTGCAAAACTTTAGATTGGCACGAAAAGATGCCAAAAAAGCTGTGAGAGAGGCTAGAGGCAAGGTTTTCTCTGATATGTATAAAAAACTTGGGAGCAAAGAGGGAGAAAAAGATATCTATAGGCTTGCCAGGACAAGGGACAAGAAAAGTAAAGACTTGACACGGATTAGATGTATCAAGGATAAAAATCAAAAACTATTAGTAAAAGATGAAGAAGTGAAGGAAAGGTGGGTGAGCTATTTTAACAAGCTTTATAATGGGGAGGGCGATCGAGGCGAGGTGGATCTGGTGGACGCTTCTGATAAGTTAAACAGAAGGTTTGTGCGTAGAATTAGAGCACAAGAAGTCCAGTATGCTTTAAAGAAGATGAAGACTAGTAAAGCCTTAGGACCAGATGGTGTCCCTATTGAAGTATGGCGATGCTTAGGGAATGTGGCAATAAGTTGGTTGACTAAACTGTTTAACAAGATTCTCCAAGCTAATAAGATGCCTAATGAATGGAGGAAAAGTATGATTGTGCCTATCTACAAGAACAAGGGAGATATTCAGAACTGTAGCAACTATAGAGGTATTAAGCTTATGAGCCATACAATGAAACTAGGGGAAAGAGTTATTGAGCATCGTTTGAGAGTAAAAACCAAGGTCTCTGTAAATCAATTTGGATTTATGCCAGAAAGATCTACTATGGAGGCTATCTTCTTAATACGACAGTTGATGGAGAGATATCGAGAAAAGAAGAAGGATCTACATATGGTATTTATTGACCTCGAGAAGGCATACGATAGGGTCCCAAGAAAAGTTTTGTGGTGGATTCTTGAGAAGAAAAAAGTATCATTAAAGTATGTAGAGGCAATCAAGGATATGTATGATGGTGTTACTACATGTGTGAAGGCTTGTGATGGCACATCAAGTCATTTTCCGATCACAATAGGTTTACATCAAGGTTTGGCTCTGAGTCCTTATCTTTTTGCACTAATTATAGATGAACTAACAAAAGATATTCAAGAGGAGGTGCCGTGGTGTATGCTGTTCGCAGATGATATTGTCCTTATTGATGAGACCAAGGCTGGGGTCAATGCTAAATTAGAATTATGGAGAAACACATTAGAGTCCAAAGGATTTACGTTAAGTCGGAGTAAGACGGAATACATGAAGTGTGAGTTCGCAACGACAAGAGAAGATGATCAAGAAAATGTGGATATGCTTGGACAAGAGGTACCTAAGAAAGATGCTTTCAGATACTTGGGATCAATTTTGCAAAAGAGGGGAGAGATTGACGAGGATGTTAGCCATAGAATCAAAGCAGGCTGGATGAAATGGCGCAGTGCATCCGGATTTTTGTGTGATCGCAAAATCCCTCTTAGGTTAAAGGGAAAATTTTATAGAACAACAATAAGACCTGCAATGCTATACGGAGCTGAATGTTGGCCGGTACAAAAGCAACATGAGCATAAAATGGGAGTAGCGGAAATGAGAATGTTAAGGTGGATGTGTGGTCATACAAGGATGGATAAGATAAAAAATGACGATATTCGACGAAAAGTTGGAATAGCTCCGGTGGCAGAGAAGATGAGAAAACATAGATTGAGATGGTTTGGACATATTCTTCGTAGACCCTTAGATGCTCCGATAAGAACAGAATTGTGTTACCGAGAAAACGATCTGAAGAAAGAACGAGGTCGGCCGAAACTTATTTGGGGGAAGGTAGTGAAACAAGATTTAATAGAGTGGGAAATAGATTGACGCATGGTCTGTCTTAGGACGGAGTGGAGGAAAGCTATCCGCATTGTAGAAGGGGGGATTTCCTATGTCCCAGAGTGCCCTGTTTAGTACTTTCTATTTATTTATATGTTTGTTTATTTATTTATTTATTTATTTTTGAATAGCCATATTTTTACTTTTTATTTTTATTTCTTAAATTTTATATTTTTATTGTTACTTTATTTTTATTTTTATATTTTTACTTTTATTTTAGTATATTTTAAACTTTTCACTTTGGGTTCATCGACCGCCGACCCCAACTGGTTTGGGATAAAGGTGATGTTGATGTTGATTACATTCATCATTTCATGACCAAAGGATCTCTCTTGGCCTAGCGATAGAAATGATGTTCGTCAATTGCCAAAAAGCTAGTGTTCACCTCAAGGATCTCTTTGTTGCTAGGAAGAATCTGAACGTAGAGAAGTGCAGTATTTTAAATTGTATTGTTAGTTGATCATACCATATCACTAGGCAAAATAAATAACTTATGCTGCCACTGTTTTCAAGCTACTGTCTTGGAATACCAAAGGCACCAATCGCTTAGTTTTTCCCAAAAGAGTAGAACAACTCATCTGGTTTATCTAGATGATAATTGCAGGGTGCAATGCTGCATACGATAGTAGATAACAACTGATTATCTCACTTGTCAAAATGATCTAACCAGTCCGTAAGATATTGAAGAAAAAAGCTGCTGTCTTGTTTTGCAATTCTGTTTTAGGATAATCTATGGATACCATGTTAAGTTCAGACTTTAGTCAGAAATGATGCGATGTATGCAGTTTCAGACTAAAACAAAATCTGCTTATGTCTCTAACTATCCATTGTAATACTCTCGTGCAGCCCAGACAATGCCTTAAGATCTGCAGGCTCTCATCCTCATTATTAATCTCCTATATAAAACTTCTAACGGTTCCTCACAAATGCACCGGTGTCTTCCTGTATCACAGTTTGCATCTCCATCAAAGCTAATTGCAATAAATACGTGTGGTACACTACATCGTTTTATTATCCCATTACATTCATCTTGGTCATGGAAACACTCGATTGCTTCATGCACCAACTAAAACCAAAACCAACTTTCCTAAGCCTCTGGTAAAACAGAAATGATGGATAAACACAGATAAGGCACACACATATGCATCCATCGGCCTAGAAAGCTCCAAGAAAAGGGTTAGACACGCAAAGCACATAGGAACAGTACCTTCAAGTGCACATCTTGGTGTCCTGACGATGGCACCAGAAGACGCCGGCTTCTCTAAAGTTCCACTGCACGAACTACACATACACCAAGAAGATAAAAGTTACCACCTAAACAGAAAAAACGAGCTAAACAAATGGCAAGTCAAGAGAAACAGAATCAACTAGTCCAATTCTAGCTCCAATTGGAATCTATATCAACGGCAGAAGCGCAGTCAACAAAAAAACTATTCAACGCCCTCCCATACGAACAAAAACATGCGTGAAGACAAGTTCACATTCATTCAATCCAGAGAGAGAGAGAGAGAGAGAGAGAGAGAGAGAGAGAGAGAGAGGTTACAGTTTTTGGCCGAGGAAAGGAGTTGCGAAGCTGGGGTTCGACAGGGAAAGAACGCCCATCCTCTCGATGACGACGATACGAGGGAATCGGCACGAAGAGAAACCCTAAGCCGAGCGAAGCCGGAGTTCCATGAAAGCAAAGCAGGGATTGAAGACGAAGCTGAGAGGCTCAACTCCAACTACAACATGGACACGCCTATCGGTACCGGGTAGCTGGAGAGAGGGAAGAAGAGGAAGTGCCGCTGAGAGGATTCGGCGTCGTTTTATGTGAAGGCCGCGACGAGTGGCGTCGCCGTTTACGATATGCTGACCGAGCCCACTGTGTCGGTGAGCACGGCCCAGGCCCAATCCAAAGACCGAGTCGATTGATTTTGGTCGGTTCCTGATTCACGAAATTTGGAATCAGCGGGAACATGTCCGGTTCCCGGTTCCTTGAGCGGAACCGGACCAAACCGGATTGATGAAACGATATAAATTTTGGTTTGATTTCTCTCACTGGTTCAGGTTTATCCAAATTTGCTTTTGGTGGATTCTAAGTTTGCTCTAGTTGAATTCATTGTCAAGGTCAAGAGGTGCAGTTCACACGAGTTATGCTGGAAAATTGGCTTAATGTTTGCCATGCTGCTTCAATTTACTAAAGGATAAATTCTTGCTGGCTGCATAAGTACTTGCCTTGCCGACCGAAAAAAAAAAAGGCTATGTTTGATAACCTCGAATAACTTAAGGCAATGTGTAACCCTTCATATTATAATATTACCATAATATCGGCACACATTAGACTGAACGAGGAAAAAAAAAAGTTACAGTCAGTCCTTGTCAAACCCTGAGAATCGGATCGGAGTTGACCGGATTAGTCTGCGTGGACAGAGTCGGTTCCCAGTTTCACGAGCCGGAAATTGGCCTTACCACCCACCTTGAAATCGATCATCTTCGAGTAAACAAAAGATCTCGAAAATCCATTCTAGGTGACACCCTTTCTACGAAACTCCTATCTTACTCAAAATATCTCGCGAACTTACTCAAAATTCCTCTCTCTCAAAAGTTTTCCTTCAAGACTTGTTTCCGTTCCAACGTAATCCATGAACTTGATCGTTTTGACCCTACCAACCCCCAAAATTCATCGCTATTGAAAAGAAAATAATAGTCGGATCATATGCTCGTCACGGGCGCGGTTTAGGCCTTCCTGGAAAGCATTTTTTGTTTGAAAAACCAGTGTTCACTGGGTTGATATTTTTAAAAAAAATAAATAAATAACCCAATCGCCTTTACCATGAACTTACTTGCACAAAAAGGAGCCGCCGGGTTCGCTTCAGCCCACGACATTTTCATCGCAACCGACCTTCTACATTTACAGGGATTCGCCATTCCCCTATTTCTGTACCCTTTCCGCCATTAGAAAGATGACTTCGACGGCTCTCAAATAATATTACGTTCAAACACTGTTTGTCTGAAAAATGTTCATTCGACTAAACCGAAACCTTTCACTATATTCTTTCGAAGACAAATAAAACCCTGGAAACGACTTTGTGCCTTTTAACTGAACATCAGTTAACCTATTGTTGCATATCAAAATTACTTAATTGTTACATTAATTTCATCGGAAATGGTTTGGCGACTGAGAGGAGTCCTTTTTTTTGTCTCGTCCCCTGCCCCAGGCCTCACCTCTCTGTGTTTACATTTTCCTGCGTTTGGATTATCTTACTACAAGTAAAGGTAACGTCCATTTCCTGTAAAGGGAGGAATTGGAGGCGCCTGTACATTAGCAATTATAGTGCTGTCTTCATTAACTTTTCTAGCAACCAATAGGTTTTCATTTCTCGAGAGAAATGAAAACTTCAAAAACTTTTCAAAGGGTTAAATAAGTTTACGCGTACTCTGGTAAATAATGGTATTAGCAAAGTAAAACTAGAAACGGGCACGTATATTAACGTTTTGTGACTCCTCTGCGGAAATGAAAATGGGTGGAGATTAACCAAGCATTCCAAGAACAAGCAGTACACATACCAGAAAAATATGTTGCACAGTCCAAGAGAACTTGAAAACAAGATCTAACTCGAACTATGAAGGATGGAAGGATTGATGACTTCACAGTGCAAGGGAAGGGGGCTCTACTCTCGCATTGATGTGATCACAGTACTATTGGGTATTTCTGCTATCCTCATTTTTATTCACCTCTCGGACAAACATTGGCGTTCAGCCTCATCAATCGTCACAAGTCCATCAATCTCCTGTCCTATCTATCTATTTTACCATAAATCTTTGTTCACGACACCAGTTTACAGTACTTGGACTCCCAGTAGATACAAGCTTCTGTGTCACATAATTCACAGGATAAAATCATGGTTTAGTGAAAATTGAAGCCCAGATCGTACAACATGGTCAACGAGGGATTCCCTGTGAACTGCTGCTAGCTGCAAGGATGTCAAAAGGATAATCAAATGGTTGAACAACATTATCTCCGAATCAGTAACAAGAATAGAACTGCAAATCGAAGAATTTTAGTTCACCTGCAGAAGCATTAGCCTCCATTTTCATTATCATATGTCTAGGTACTGCTAGCGTATACCAAATGACCATGGGTAAATACCTTTCCTCGAATGATGTGGCTTGGATGTTTTCGTCCTTCATAGCTTAGGCTTTTTGTCAGGTTGCACCAACTGCTGTCGCAAAACCCTTCTCATAACCTTGTTTGTAGCTGTCCTTGGAAGAGATGAGATGGGCACAACACGAGAAACCTACATAAAACAGAAGTAGTTTGTGTGTCAATAACACAACTGGTGTTAGCACAAGAGGTTGAGAAGCATGGCGATGTAACACAGAAATTGGTACCCTGAACAAAGGATTTAGTCTCTTCTGCACAGCTGAATTGAAAGCCATCCTTAGTTTATCTGTATCAGGCACTTGTTTATCTAAATCCTTCAGCACCGCAGCTATTATCAATTGCTCAGGTCCACCTTCAGCAGGGGGCACCCCAATTGCAGCAGTTTCAAGGACATTTTCGTCAACAGAATTGCAAATTCGTTCTATCTCAATGGAACTCACCTGTTTAAACCAAAACACCAAGCCAGTCAAAAGTTTACATTTTCGTCACTCAATGAAGTCATTGGTCTTCGACCCCAAAAAAAAAAAAACAGAGAGAGAGAGAGAGAGAGAGAAATAAGTCATTGGTCAGCCGCAATTACTAAGGAACACCTAGTAAACTTTGCCAGCTTATACAGTGATGATGAACGATCATAAATTTAGAAAACATGAGTACTGCAAACAGATGAACATCTTTTTTTTTTTTTGGGGGGGGTAAGGAGACGAACATCTATTTTACCTCTGAAGAGATGCATAAAACTCCATATTTCATAACAACGTATCTCAAGTTCCTCTACATGAACAATTCAAGCCAACTCTATAATAACGGCAATATCCTTGCATGCATGAGTAATATTAACCAAGTAGCAAGCGCCCGCATAAAGCCCAAGCTCAAAATTCTACATATTCCCCTTCCAAGATACACGTTCTCAGTTGGTTTTGGAATCTATACTTTGTAAAAGGATGTCATACGAAATGCAAATTGGTGCTTAACAAATTCACCATTAACATTCTATTGGAGGAGTCATGACACTGAATTGATCATCCCCCCACCCCACCCACACCACCCAAAATTTTTATTCTCAGAGGAGCCCATACTCCCGTCTTTAATCCCCCCACTCCATACGATCCTCTTACTCCAGATGGGATCTTCAAAAGGCCCCTCTTTGTATTCCTGCTGCTCAGATTATTACAACTAACCAGGTTTGTACTAGTATCAGCCACGGCACAGGAGGCAGTTATATCACCCTCAAGACAGGCCCCTGAATTAAGGTTCACAATATAATGCACAAACTCTGAGCACTTGGAATGTGCCGGGCATCAGCATTTTATGCGCACTGTTCTTCAGATTAACAATCACAAAAAAGCCCAAGCCCACATGGAGTCATTAGCTGACTCACACTGTACTTCTCCAGTTTAACCAAGTAAAAGGACATAACAACACGGTAAGAGTTCACATAATTATTAAATATTAAATTTAGTTATAACAATGAAATCTGAGACCAAATAAGAGGGAAAGTATCTTAATATTGCAGTCATCTCATGACATTTCTCATTTCTCTCGTTTCCTATTTCTGCCACCTCATGTCAGAAAAGAGGAATACGTCGTCTGAAAACAGAAGTACTTAAAAGATGCACTGTCTAACTCTGTAGTCCATGCTAAAGTCCCCATTATTATCCTCATTGTAGGCATGGAAGGTTCCACAACATGTACTTTTTAGAGCTCAAGCAAATGACAAGGACGAAAAGATATCACTGTCATGCCGTTTTGCTGCACAAATATTATCCACCAAAATTCAGGTGGAAAACATATTCCCTGAGGACCTTAAACTTCCAGTATGACATCAAGTTGACTCATATATTCATAATCTCAAGTTGACTCATATTCATAATCCGATAGATAAACAGCAGTCATGGGTACTCAATTTAGCCTCGGGTGTTGATTAATATCCAGGCAAAGAACGTACCTTGATACCTCCAAGATTCATAGTATCATCTGCACGGCCATGTGCATGATAGTATCCTTTAGAAGTACGCTCAAATAAATCACCATGCCTCCGCAAAACCTGTGTAGAGAAAAGATCGCCAAACCTAAAATAACATATAATCATGTAATTCGAAAGGTTTGATAATTTATGAGCTCACTTTTCCTTTCCAAAGGGGCATTCCTTGAAAGTAGACATCGTAATGGTTCGCATTAAGCAGTGTACTTGAAGATCCAAACATGACCGCTCCGAGTGCCAATTCCCCCATTCCTGGAGCATCTTGTGGCTGCAATTGAGCACCAGCAAAAACCGATTAATTCAGTTGTTATCGAAGCTGCAAGTGTTCTAGGATTTTCAAGAGAGAGGGAGACAAAAAATACTCAAAGGCTACATATTTACTAAATGACTTGATAAAGGAGTACATAGATGGCTATATTTATAGAGCGTGAGAGACACCAAAAACATTAATTACCTTATTTATGGCCACTTACTAACTACTGACTAATATCTAAAAATATACTTCAACACTCTCCTCAAGCTGGAACACCCAACTTGTCCAATATGCAACTTTCTTCTGAAGTCTCTGACTAAAGTGTCATGCAAGCTACACTAGATGCTGGATGTGCATACATCAAACTGGATTTCAGACGACAATTGTGCAATCGAAGATGAGTCTCAGGATGATTTAACCTCCATAGTAGGCTCATTGAGATTTAAGAGGACCAAAAATTAGGGAAGTTTCTGAAGATGAGGTGCTGGAGATTGAGCACTAACAAACCCCTTGAAAGCCCTTTTTTGTGTTTTCAATTTTTGGGGATTGGAAACGACATCAAACAAAGGAAAGAAAAACAAAAACTAAGACTAAAGCCAGCAAACTAAATAGGACAGTAGCTTGATTTTGACGGAGAAGCTGAAAAAATGACCAAGATCAAGAATCGTGCACGGCGGAATGAAGTTAGGAGTGAACAGAGGCTTGACTTGTGGCAGACTTCACCAGCACAAGGATGCCAGCAACAAGGCTGATGAGGCCATAGGGAACAATGACAACTCCCCCTAACGACGATGGAAAGACAAGTGGCTCACGAGATTCGTTGCCCTCAAAAGTTAAAGAAGGCCAAGATCAGTCTTTCGATCTACGTGCATCTCTCTTTTCAATAGTAAGAACTATTTATGAGTGAGCTAACTGACTGAAACCTTATTTCCACTGCGGTTGGGAGGGACCTAGATGACTGGTGGATCCAGGTTGACCGCAATCCTTCAGAGGGCTAAAGAGGCTTGTTACAGCCTCTCTCTTGATCAGAAGAATAGAAAGACACTGAAATGTGAGGTTCAAGTACTGCCATCCTTTGTTGGTCAAGTTCGCTGTCTAATTTCAATAATGCCTTTCGAAGCCCAAAACGCTGTAACTGTGCCTTTCGAGAAACTAAATAATAGGTATCGCCCATGATTAGGAGAAGGTATCTTGTTTAGAGCAATGGGTGTCCTTCTGGTCTTTGAGCCTATCTGTCTGTATGTAGAAAGGGATCAGTCTCTCCATACAGATACTCACAAGCAAAGGACGATGATGCTGCGCAGAGACGACCAATTGTGGCTGCCCTCAAGGATGAAGTCCGGTGGATGAAAAAAAGGACTTGCATCAACGAACGATGGCGGTCTCGCTGTTAGAGTAGAAACTGGGTTCTTTCCATCTTCTTTTTAACGGACAGCAAGAGGATAAATAAAGCTAGGGTTTTGATCTGGGTCCTCTCTAATTGCCTCTGATACCACATAAACATCCTAGGATCTTGAAGAGAGGGGAGAGAAAATACTCAAAGGTTAGATTCTCCACTAAATGAGTTGATAAAAGAGTACATAGAGCAAGATATACTCAAAAGCCCTAATTACTTATTTATGACCACCTATCATTGACCGACTAATTTTCATAATTATACTTCAACAAAAGTAAAGCTCCAGGGAAGTTTGTGCATGCAAGCATAAAACTAGGAAAAAGCATACAACAAGTGGTTCAATGGGAGAGTTGAACGTATCCAAAATCATAAAATAGTCAAGGTGTCTGACTCCAAAATTCACCAAGTAATTTGGAAGTGTTAATGTTGTTGTTATTGTCCTACATCAATTGTGAATGAGTCTTGTATGCTCTTTATATTTATGTGGTCTCACTCCACTTATAAGCTTAAGCTTTTGGGTTGAACTTTCTAACATGGTATCAAAATCAGTGTTATTCCTTTCCTCGTATGTAGGCCCACCCTCCATCGGTCAATTTCCACGTGCCGCTCGTAATCAGGCTTGCACGTGAGGGGGTGTTAATGTTGTTGTTATTGTCCTACATTGGTTGTGAATCGATCGTATATGCTCTTTATATTTATGTGGCCTCCCTCCACATATAAGCTTTAACTTTTGGGTTGGACTTTCTAACACAAAACAAACCTGGAAATATTTTCGCAGGCATTACAATAACATGTCATGAATCTGAAAAACCTCACCAATGTAAGGTGGTGATCTGCTTGTTGTGAATCTCTAAAGCCCAGTGGTTTCCTAGTCAAGGCATTCTTAAAATTCTTAAAAGCAAAGGGCATGCATGTCTCACTTAAGATTGAATTTAGATGCAGTACTCACAATTGGAAGGCCATCATCCCCAAGGATAAACAAACTACAACCCATTACTGGTGTACTGAAAGCAGCCAGTGACTGTTCCTGCAATAGCGAGCCTGAAACAAATGCACCCCCAATCTCTGTACCGCCACAATATTCAATAACAGGTTTATATTTAGCTCTGCCCATCAACCATAGGTACTCGTCTGCATTAGATGCTTCCCCAGTAGAGCTAAAGCAACTGTCACATCCAATACAAAAGACTGCTTGAAAATTAACAGAAATAAATCCGGAGTTCATATTTAACATAAAACCCAAACATGAGATGTAACCAAACTTGAAGAACAAACAACTAAAGTAGACAACACCAAACGATTTACCGTATAGCTGACCAATCATAGCCAGATGTGGATTTTGAATTCTTCCATGCTCGCACAATACTTGGAATGACACCCAGCATTGTGATTTTAGCATCCTAGAAAAGATTCAACCACATGTTGGGAGAACAAATTCAATGAAGAGTTACAGCACAAAAACCAGATAATATGTAATGCCAATCTTATGATTGGCATCTCTCAAATCATTCAGATCTCGTTTTACAAGAAACTTGAATGAGCTGTTACAATCAGTCATAAAGAAATGCATAAAATTCTCAGATATTTACTTCAGCATGGATATAATTGCATGCTATGTATTCTACAAAATTATCTCTCTTAAGGGTGTAACACCCACAGAGAGGGAAGGGGGAGCTGTAAAATCACTAGAAGAAAATAAGAGACAATATATTTGAACACAACTTCCAACTAAGCCACTGGTAAAGCGTTCATGCATCCATGTGCCATTCCATGCTTTCCCTTAAAGCTAAAAGTGCTACCTTCCTCCATCCCTTTCATCTATGAGTCCTTAAGTATGATATAAATTTCACAGCATTTATCCTTAGAAAACCATACAGTTTATGTAAATGGTTTCTTGAGCGTAAATGCAAATTCAAGAAGGGGTGGTAATTTTAGACTCAGTATAACACAGTGCTAGCCTCTCTTAGCCCTCTTCCCAAGAATAACAAGATATGAGAGAAATACATCTGCACACATTTTCCTGCTATGTGAATGCATCTTGTCCACAGTTCATGTCGTTAGCCTATGCAACAATCAATGATGAGCTATCCAATCTTAATATGGAACCAGAAAGAATATCACATGTCTTTTAAGATAAAAACTTTTTTATCGCTAAAAGTATTTCATTAAGAAGCAACACAGGTATGCCAACCTATTTGTAAAATTACTCACGGGATAAGGAGTCCAGTAGGTCAAGAATAGCATTCACATCAACCTCATGCTGGGTGAACCAAAACTTAAAAGTAAAAAGCCATGAACTCCTATCTATTCTTAGCTTTGAAGTGACTAATAACTATGCAAATTATTTCAATGACTCTCCACTGATCATCAATGTCTTTTCTATGTTTTGGATACATATGCCCTGAGAAAGGAAAATTGAATAACTTACCTCATGAAAGGTGATTTTACTCTATCTATTACCCAACAAAATGAACAATTGTTAAATATAACTTCTCTGGTATCTTTTTGAACAATTTTTTTTTTCTTTGACCATAAGAGAGCTGTGAAAAGTGCCTTTTTTTATCTATTCTGCTTGTATCGACAACTATCTTTATGCTACTTTTCCTGAACTGATAGATAGCCCACCAACTTTTAGATCTCATATTCCTAAATGACAGTGATCCTAGAAGTTTTAGTTCTTGCTCCTACTTATTTATTAGTAACAATCAATTAGTAGTTCAACAGTTTGGCAGTAATTTGGCTAGGCATCGCAGTCATTCAACAACAATAGAAATTATAGGCCACAGAAAAAAATCATAGTATTTGGAATAACGACCTGGACGAACTTCGCAAAGCCAGAACCTAGTGGGGACCCATTATATAGTGCCATGGCAGCGCCGTTCAAAAGGGAGGCATAAACTAGCCAGGGACCCATCATCCACCCTAGATTAGTGGGCCAGGCAACAACATCGCCTTTATGAATATCCATGTGGCACCAAGCATCTGCAGCAGCCTTAAAAGGCGTCACATTTGTCCATGGAATTGCCTTTGGCTCCCCTGCAGCATGAAATAAGTATATATAAGCCTACAACAGCAGTTGCATTTTTGGTACTAAACCTATTCGATAAGCACATCATAGATGGAATATAGATGCCTTGACCATCTTGAGAAATTGATTTATTCAGAGAAACAGTAACACTCGCCCACACACACATATACAAAGCAATATGACCTGTAGTTCCAGAAGAAAAAAGGATGTTTGTAAAAGCCTCCACCGGTTGTTCTACAGCAGCAAATTCCTTCCTGCAGTTAAATTATAAATCAAGAAAGAATCAGGGAAAAGCAGGCAGCAACATTTCACTGATCATGAAGCCAGCATCAATACATGGTAAAACAAACATAATCTATTGATAAGAAATCAAGCCATTTGTTGAACATCAAATTAAGTGTGTGAAGCATTCCATTCACAGCGTATGGCCAAAAGAGGATCCTGGCCAGATAATTAAGTTTTACGGTAAGCAAGCTCTACCTATGAATGTGAAAAAGAACAAAACTATGCTTAACCACATCCCACATTAGATGGTGCATTCATGTGCTGCCATGACCACAATGACATCCATAATAAACTTGTAGTGGGCCAGAGAGAGAGAGAGAACCATATGTTGATCTTAGATGAAGGAAGCTCATGACTTCAGATAGTGTTTGAAGACGATAAGATAGATATCCAACAGAGTTGTAAATATCTATGATATAAGAATGAAATATTTTAGATAGAATCATTGATTATCACGTACACTTATAAAAATATAAAAGCAAACAGATAAAAAGGAAATAAGTCAAATTTAACCCAATAAAATGAAAATCACACTGAGGCACAAGATAGCATACTTGAGATGCTCGACTTTTCCTCGAAAATCATGCCAAGAAATGTCACCATCACGCAATTCCAAAGTGGAACCTCTTGCAGGAATGACTATTGCCATTGGTGATTGGGCATCCACAACTCTACTGCAGAGATGATGCTCTACCATCAGCAATGTTGTCAACCTCCATGAAGTGAAAAGTAGAATATTCACAACCATGTACTGTGAACATGGAGAAGTCACCTGTACAAAGGTATACTTTTTTCTCCACGAATGATTACATCCTGAAAAGATGCGCTTGAAGAAATATTGTTAGTAAGGGAACTTATTGTTTACTCAGCTAGAATCAGAATAAAACAAGGAAATGGGTAAGAATATGAAAATACCAACGCAATTGAAAGAAAACAGCAACAATGCAGGAAAGCCTTTCAAATAGTCTTTATTCACAAGAACCAAATCGCAGTATACTTGTCGAAAAAGAGAAAAGGAGCCAAGAATCTTAATAGCTTGCCTTCATATTATCACTGCTTGCGTCACTTTTTGCCTTTTAAGGTCAACCATGTACTAAAAGCTCGTGAACACATGAAAGATAGTACAGGGCAGATATGTTGTCGATGCTTTGCTTTGGTAGCAACAGAATAGTGTTTGCTCCCAGACAACTCTCCATTTCTACAATTTCACCATCCAAAGAATCACTAGCAGATCAAACACAGCATCAGTATTATTACCCCAATATCAGTCCGATTCATTAAAAAGACGTGTGAATTTTCACCAGTGTTTATACCTTGTAATCATCAAGATAAAATGAACAAGGAAAAGCCTCCATAGATTTTAAAATAACATGGTAGTGAAAGCTGCTTAAACAACCACAACATCAAGACGCCAATGTCTTCAATCAATTAACTTCCCGCAACCTAACCATGTATTTGTCATTTTCTTAGCTTGACTGGATGACAAGACTACTATTTAGTCAGTCACTTCTTCTCAAATCTCAGAGATAGCAAGTACACAACACTGACAACAGAGTAGCAAGGAAGCTGATACAGGCACATAGCTCAGCAATGAATCAGAGAAACAGACAAAGAATCCTACATGAGGAATAGGTGAGAACCTGAGTAAAAATAGCCTTGGCTCCAGATATTTTAAGTCTTGTTGATATTTCAAGTGGAGCAAAGCTATCAGCAATTGATACAACTACATATCCTGCTAGAACAATAGCTAGGTAAACGACCACAGAATGAACATTCATTGGCATGTCAATTGCGATTGCAGATCCTTTCTCCAAACCGAGTCTGTGGAGGGCATGCGCAACCAACCTATGAATAATGAAAGAAGCATATCAGAGTTCATTATGAGCTTGGCATAAGAGAATTGAGATAACAGACTTTCATCAAAACACAGACTTCTGTTTCCCCATCACGTAAAACAAATTGTGTCTGTTTTACTATGATATACCAAAATCGCACTAGACACTCATAAAAGACAGAAGAAAGTTGTCTGACACAAAATGTAACAGAAAAACATGATCGAGCTCCACAAATCCAAGTAAATTAGGCTTCACAAATAGATACCAGGAATCAGTATATGTACTAGATAATGCACGCTCTAAATCACTACATGCTATGTTAGTAACTTGGCAAGCTACCCAAAACAAGCATTTATAATGACTGCTTTAACTCGTATACAGTGTCTGAATAGGTCCACATTGTAGACTCACATTCCAGTAATAAATCGCTCTATCTAGGCACATGCATGGTAAAGGCCATTAACATCTTTTCAACGGAGATTTTAAGATAAGTTGCATACCAGACGTCTTCTCGTAGCTCCTTTACAGACATTCTTTTCACAGGCAGATCATCATATCCTTCATCACGCCATATGATCGCTGTATCATTCAAGGCCCTCTTATTGTTCAAAGACAGGCAATTCGCAGCTGGGTTCAAATATGCTCCAGGAAGCCATTGACCCCCTGGATGGCCTTTATCAGATGGATCCTCACGAAAGATACATTTAGGAGGTTTCGAAAATAATACGCTTAGTTCCTCAAGTACAGTTGCCCAATAAACCTACCAAAGACATGAAAGAACAAATGATGTAAGAAAGTCACGGGCATAAGTACTACTTGTTATAACAATAACAAGAATTGCACCTCGGGGCTTGATAAAGAAAATTTCTGAAAATCAGAGAAGCTTGAAATGGGATCCTTGTATTGCCCACCCAAAAACTCTTTCCCCCTTCTTTCAAGTAATTGGCCAACATTCGTTTCCTGAGCAGTCTTCCTATCATCCAAAGAGAACGATAAGAAGTGAAGTTGCAAGATGGCTGGCTGTGTTTGTACCGTCTCTTATTGCACAATAATAAACTACAAAGATGCAGATCTCAAAAAGAATGCTAATGGTAAAAGAGACTTATACTTTTATGAGTTTAACGTCCTATAGAGTGATCAAAGAAATAACTACAAGAACCATTTGGCAGATGAATAGTCCTAGACTCCAGCTAAAACAAACAGGATTTTCTGGCAAAGAAAATTGTGACGTGAGGAAAGTAAGTCGGTTAAGGATCTATAATACGGTCGCTCAAATTTTTCTAGCAACTCACCTATGATCTGTCCCATAAAAGTGCATTTTCCCACAAACAAATGCCCGCAAACTCGCCGTAGCAAAGGTCGTATAGTTCCACCAAATAAAACCTTTTAATTTACATCGCTTTGATGGAATTTTTCCCTTAATTGCTAGAATTTAAGCAGAACGGAGTCTGCTCTGCTGCAAGAAAGTGGTAACCGAGAAGAGAACAGACGCATACGAGCCGTAACTATTTAACGATGAATTGTATTAATCGAGAAAAACCGAGTAAAAACATCGAATATCCTGATCATTTAACCTCATTACATACCGAACCGATTGACACAAACTGTTCCAAAAGAACCATTTGCCGCACAGAATTATAAATTAGATTGCCGACAACCTCGCCCATGCGAACACGAGACAACAAATGAGAACGAGGTTCAAGTTCGGGTTGGGGGGAGAGAGAGAGATTACGGGTCGGGAAACCAGGCGGGCGGGTCGGGTCCGAAGTCCTTGTAGCAGCCGTAGTACATCAACCGGTGGAACGAGAACGGGAGATCGGGCTCGAGGAGCCCCGCGGAGATGGCCCGCCACGTGGCGGGAGGCGAGGCGCCGTGAGCGCGGACGATCCGCGCGAGCTCCGCGCTCAGCTTCTCCGCGTCAGGAGGCGAGATTCCGTGGGCTTCGATGTCGGACCTGGTGACGGAGTCTAGGGATTTGTACGCCATTCCGATTCGCTCGTCCGCTTAGATTACACGAAGAAGAAGAAGAAGATCGCAGAGAGATGACGATGATTGAGCAAGAGGATGGGAGTCTGCATGGAGAGAGCGCGAGAGAGCGCGAAGTGTCTGTCATGACAGTGACAGCGGTGGTCATCTACCCTTTTTTTTTTTTTTTGGTCGAAATGGTCATCTACCTAAGAAGTGGCAGTTTGAGCTAACACTCTATTTTTCCATCACAAAAAATAAATATTAATTAATTAAAAATTTGATATAGAACCCGCTCTTTTAAAAATCTGTGGTTCCCAAACACTTTGTTATTTTCTACAATCGACTTGATTTTCTTGTACAGTAACCGTTGTGCTGACAGTCTAATTTTTTTTATCACAATAAATAAATAATAAATAATTAAAATTTCGATATAGAGTCTGCTCTTTTACAAACTTGCCACTTGCAAACATATTACTATTTTCCACGGTCATTGGAAAATTATTATGTTAACAGAGTACTAAATGAAAATTCTATTCTCATTCGACTCTATTTTCTTATCTAGCAATTTTAAACGAATTTTTGTGGAAATAATTTGGAGACGAGATTATTTGTACTTGATGACGTGGCTTCTCAAGCCCCGCGCACTTTCTTCCCGCTCGCTTCATCAAACGTTTCGAATGTTTAGGTGGTCAAACTCAATCATCGAGGGTTTGTCTCAATGGCCACTCTTTCGCTTGATAAGGGAGAGGTGAGGATTTCGAATCCTCATCTTCAAGAGTGTTGGGGTGGGGACGCGTGAAGAGAGAGCGGAGTTTCACAACCTACGCACATATATGTAGTACACATTATAGCTTATAAAATAGAATAGAATTAGATTTTTTTTTTTTAAAGAAAGGTAATCGGACTCGGGACTAGGCCCGATCAATATTAGTTGGAATTTCGCTACTGTGCGAGCTTTGGTTGGTTGGGTTAGGATTTTGAGGGTAGTTGAAACACGTGAACGCGTGGACCCACTGAAATGAAATAGCGTCGACCATCATTAAGTAGACTTAGGATCAACTCTTTTCAAAGCGGTAAACATGGTTTTTCCATAGAAAGTGAATTCTTTTTGTTAATTTTGGGCACGTGCGCAACGTTAAGAAGTCGAAGTAATTTCTCAAAAATCTCCAGGTAAACACGAAATCACTTTAAGAAAAAAAATAAAAAGTTAAAAGGAATCAAGCTAGCAGAACATGTGTCTAGCTAAATGTCATGTTGCAAGGAGTTTGCGACGATAAAGCCTTGATCACTCGTCATTTACGTATTTTTTTTCAAGTAATTTTTTTTTGGTTTTGCATAATCTTTTTTTATATAAAAAGTGCATTAGGAAAAGGAATTGGCCGAGCAATGATTGCATGTGTCTGTAGAAAAAAAAACACTAGGATTTAAAACTTTGTCGATTAAGTTGCTTTAACTAATGTCCACGAAACAACTAGTTAATAACATCACACGAGATTTATACTCCGTTTATTTCACGGAAAACTTGATGACATAGAAAATATTTTTCGAAAAAATGATTGCTTTTATTAGAAAAATATTTTCATTCTCCACAAAGATGTTCACAAATAAATTATTATCAATAAAAAATTATTTTTTATTAATTAATTATTTCAAGTGATTATTGAAAAATAATAATCTTTAATTTTTTTTTAATAGAAGAAGCTTTAGAATCACAAAATATATTCCCATCAATTTAAGAATTATCCTAGCAATAGTTAAGCGTGCATTTGATTGATTACTGGTCCTGAGAGAGAGAGAGAGAGGAGAGGTAGTTCGAAAGAGAGAAAAATGGTGGTGGCCGTTGGATGCAACCGCCACAGACCCACTGAGTTGCCTGGGGTCGCGCGACCCAAGTGAGTCGGCTGGTCTCTAGCCTGAGCTCGTGCTACGCCAGCAATGCATCCCCGACAATCCTTCTGCCCCCACCTATGTCAGGAGATCCGGATCCGAGTTGCCTGGATCGCGTGACTTGGGTGAGTCAGCTGGTCTCTAGCCTGAGTTCGTGCTACGCCAACAATGCATCCCCGGCAATCCTTCTGCCCCCACAGCGGCCTTACCGAGGTCATGCAGCCCCAACGTCCCGCCGCCTAAGGCAGCTCCGAACACCCGACTCCCTTGGCCCACCGAGTCTTCTCGAGCTCGACCCTCGCTTTTGTATTGTGATGTTTTTGTCTACATTGGGTTTTTCGTTCAGCGGTTTCATCAGGAGGTCGTTCTTTGATTCTCAAAATCAAAAGACTCGTGACTGCAACTTTACCAAAAGAACAATAATGTAAAAGTTGCTTTACAAAGACGTTTGGGATTACTAATTACCAAATTCATTAGGACAATGTATTCGTAACCCAAGTTTTTTTTTTTAAACATTTTAGTCAAAGCAGTCGAAAGAGACACTACCTTATCTGTTGGAGTTGACGAATATTTCGAGAACCCTTGTTTCTCATATCGGACATACCCATGTGAACCTTATCCGTTGAAGTTGACGAATACTTCGAGAACCCTTGTTTTTCATATCGGACATACCCACGTGAGCTTAGGAAAATAGAAATATGAGTCAACGACATGTAATCCTTACGTACAGAATGCGGAGGTTCGGGGACAACGTTCTCTCATATCGGACATACCCACGTGAGCTTAGGAAAATAGAAATATGAGTCAACGACATGTAATCCTTACGTACAGAATGCGGAGGTTCGGGGACAACGTTCTCGACATGGAGATCTTGTTGGCCCGTCAGCGGGCGAAAATTCCACTCGCCGGTGAGCGGATGACTGCTCCGCTCGTCGGTAAGCGAACGGAGGCATGAGGACAGCTCCCCCGAAATAATATCGATTTTAGGCTTTTATTTAAGTTGATACATTACTTGTGGAGCCCATTTTGAGTTATATATATTATTTTTTGTTCATTGTAACCGTGCGACAAAAAACCTAATAATATAGACTGCAGGACATAGCTCTTTTCTAAGTGAACCTGGGTAAATCGCATTGATCGTTTTTCCTTATCTCTGTCATTCTTCCTATTCGATTAGATAAATCTCATCATTATCAACATCGGGTGGTGATGGGCTTGGGAATTTTGAGAGGAATCAACTAACTGACATAAATCAAAGAATTGCACCAGACAGATGATTTGAGGACACTACACTGAGCTGAGACTTCCCAGGTTGGGCATTCTCTGGCAAAATGTGGGGACGGAGAGGAGCTATTTAGACCCGGGAAGTAACTTTCCACCCGAAGAGCCAAACTGTCTCACTGAGGCCGGGATAACCCGTGATGGCGAAAGAACCTCGGCGAATGAGAAGTTATATGAATCTGTTCCTAACCGACTCTGTAACCATCCGTTTCTTCCTGAGAAGCCATCAGCTACAATCCAGCAGTTCTTGAAGCCGAGACTCGTGAGCGTTCTAGCAACTATTTTCGCCGAATCTGAGTACCTGAATGCATTTGAATATGCCAGCGTAAGATACTCATAGAAGCCGAAGCCATCTTCACTGAATAATGTATTGCGGTACCAAGGTAAAAACTAAAAGAAGAAATTCTGGGAAGCGGAACTCACGAGTCCAAGATCACAATGTTGGAGCCTTTGTTGATCTTCTTGAGGTATGAAATTTTTAAAGCTGCAATTTCAGCTTCCACTTTCTTCACATTTCTGACTAGGCCTCTCAATTTGCTGGGCAGCTCTTCCAAGCTGACATTGCAAGGCATGATGGATCATTCAGATGCTCGCACATCCAAGTCAAATAAAGAAAAAGAAGATGAAATTTGACCATCTCTCAGGACTAAGCAAATGCCAAGCAAGAACATGTGATTAACTTTTCAACTTATTCTTCCTACAGCATGGAAACTTTTCACGTTATTCTTCTTACAGCATGGAGACTGCATGCTCAGACAGAACACAACTTCTGCTGTTCATAGGACAATAAGCATGTGTCGCCTGCTATGGTTACAGGGCGGGGAACATTTGGTACCAGTAGATGAGTTTCATAACTCATCTTGTCTCCATGTGACACAATGCATTTTACTCACCGTCACAACACAATTACTATGCTAAGATAGCTACTTGAACTGCCTCTTGTAGCAATCTAACAGAGTATAAAATCAAAGACAACAGTGAAGGAAAACAGCAGAGCACTTCGCAGACAGATCGCTTACGGTATTGCGATCATCCTGTTTTTAGCACTCGAGGGAAGACGAGGAACACCAGCCCTATCCTTTTCCTTCTCTGGCCGGATATCAACCAAGATATGACTCTTCGTGGAAATTAAGTCAAGAGTTTGAGCAGGAGTCAGTTTACCTGAAAGAGGAAGAAATTTCGAAAGCATGACATATTTAGACTGAGTGAGCCACAATCCAGTTCAAGTGGGCCACCAAAGACCTCCTGATGTTCGATTTACAAAAGCATAATAAAAATAAAAGAAGAATTCTACCCTGTTTTCCCTCTTGACATTCTTTAACTTAATCAGATAATTTTATCCTATAGACAGAATTCTACCAAATTACAACAGAAAGTTACCTTGATAACCACGGAAGCTAAAAGAGAGGAGGGACCAAATTGGAGGGATAATAAGATACGCGACAAATAAAGCTCCCGCTGTCCCAACGATCACGGTAGGGTCAGCAGATGAGATAGTCTCGACAGCCGACGAAGCAATAGGCTTAGCCTCCTCAATTACCTTTGTGGTCTGTTGTGCAGCATCAGCCACTGTCTGCAGCCAAAGGAGCTTATCATGTTTGAAAGTTCAAGAACTGTCCAGTTTATTGTAAAGTACACTCATCTACTGTAGTCATAAACCATTGAAACAATGAGATGCACGCACTAGGAAGATGTTTTGGCGAATGAGCCAGATGAGCCATTTTGAACATAACAGGGGGGTGAAATACTGGGGATTTCATGGTCACTAGGTGGGGTCCAGAAAAGCCCCAGAAAAACTTAATAGAATCGCCTCTAGATGCTCTCTTAGATAGTGTGGTACAGAAACTCGTTTGCTTATATTTCAATGGAAGCATGTCCAAAGTTCAGCATATGTAACTCATTGTGTATTAGAAGGAAAACAGAGTTCCCCTTGTCAGTAATCCCCGGCTGACTATAAGACTAGCAAAGAGGTTGCCCTACAAAGCTACACACAATAGTAACTTGGTTAGTCTACATTCTTCAAAGGGACATTCATATCTATACATGATTAGGATCCGCAATGTATAAAGAATGCCAAAGTCATCACCGTGCAAAATTTCAGTCTTACGTCATAATCAAGAATAGGTACTCATTGCTGATATCACCACTTTAAGCACATTACATCCTAGGGAGTTTACAAGTAGGCTGCATCCCTTCAACCTCCTAAACCCGACGCATCATGTGAGGCCCCATCATAGGTGAATGTAGCCTTGCATTGAAAAAACAATGCGCTGACCTCGCAAGTACCAAACGGTATACTCAGACCACTGAATTAAAACCTAGGATGGCATTAAGAACCCACCTCCAGATAACAATGGCTTTAGAAAGAATGAGCAGTTCATTTTCAGCCTATTCTGGCATATCATAAGAGTATAATGGGGATGGGCTGAAACTGTGATTTCACATTTGTTGATACTAACTGGGGTTGGGACAAAGCACACAAGCTGTGAAACTTATGCAAGGGAGAAACCTTTGCAGCACTCATGACAGGCTGTGCATCAATGCCTGAGCTCTGCATTGCTTCTTGGGCTTTCTTTGAAGCCTCAGAAAGAGCTGGGGAAGCAATCTTGACTGCCTGCTCTCCAGCTTTCTGCAACAACGGAGCTGCGACATCTACTCCCGGTTTCAGAGCATCTGCAACAACTTGGAAAATACTCTGTGCAGTGTCCAAAAATCCCGAGCTCACTTCCTGAACCTGGTCAATTGTCTTCTCCACCTGCCAATTCAAATTTCAGAAGCTACTTCAAGAAACCAATAACATGGTCTAAATCCCCTCCCTCCCCCAACCCCCAAAAGAAAAGGAACAAGAAAAGATCAACATGGCCATCCAAATACAGATATTATGAAAGAATACTCCTTCCTACATATTTGACCAGTCAGTCGAATCGATTGACCATTTTGAATACTGTGAGGTGGGCTGTAGTTACAATTTCCCATTTTTAAGCTGTTCTTGAAAGTTATTACTTACCATCCTTGGAACGCAACTAACTCAATTTCTCTCCCAAATGTGAGAAAGCCATAGTAACGGCAAGTTCAGGGAAAGAACATCTGCTACTCGGATGAAAGTTTCTCGCAATGGAAGCTCCGTAAGATTTAAGCTACGACATCGGGTTTTCGAGACCCACAGCCAGATTATGTCCGCTGGTTGGTAGTGTGAGGACGCCAAAAACAAAACAAAACGAAGCGAGCACGCTTTTGCCGTTTGAAGGAATCTTTGCAACGCTTCACTTAAAAGAAAAAAAAAATGCGGGAACTTTTACCTCCGTGATAGAAGAGACAATCTGGTCTTTGGGGAGGCTGACAGCTCTGGCTTCATGGGGAGGCGAGAAGAGAGCGAACAGAGAGAGTGTAGTCGAGGTTGGCAACGACACCGAGATGGGTTTCAAAAGCTGTGGCCTCTGAGAAGGTGGTTTAGAGAAAGAGCAAGAGACTCTGGAAGTAGCAGCAGTAGCAGCAGCAGAAGAAGCTCTCATGGCCATCTCTGACCGATCGCCCAACTCTCTCTGGCCAAGCCTCTCTGAGGGGCTCCTGGCCTCAATTCCTTTCGCGGGGGTCGATCAATCGCACAAAATGTCTGGTCGATCAGGGTTCCCAAAAAATTGAGTGATGAGACTTGAGAAACGGACATATTTTGATTTGGTTAGACATCGGTGGAAAGACCCACGTTTCATTGGTCCACGAGGGTCCACTGATCCTGTTTGGCGCAGTTCTGGGTCCATTTCGAGCCACCCATTTGATCCCCTGTTGCATTTGCAGTCATTTCTCTCTCTCTTCCCCCCGGACCAGAAGCTCATTGTGCACCTCTCTCTCTCTCTCTCTCTCTGAATGTTCCGTGTATCTCGAGGGATCCACATGATTCGCCCTTCGGATGATGCCAAGGCTAAAATTATGAAATTGAACACTACTCATCGTCCTCTTCAGTCGGAATAGAAAAGCTCATCATGACCCATTTGAAAATCATCCTTACATGCCATAATAGATAAAGTATAATCACTAGTTACAAGCACACTGTGAACAGCATGTTCGGTGATTTAGATGCCGAGTTAGAACGAGAGTGACCGACCAGAAGAAACGAAATTTGTTAAAGTGGAAGACAAAGGTGTACTGCATTGTTTCACGCATGTACTTATAGTTCCTCCTACTTGGTGGGATCCGCATGAATTCGACTCGCTATTATTTCCAACGTTCCAGATTATATCAAACATGAAATAGTTTCCCAAGGCCAGCACAGCTTAACGCCCGTTTTTTTCTCGGCTTGGGCTCTCCCTTCCTGCTAGCCTTGGGGCCGGTTCACGATTTCAAGGCCTGGTTAGGGAGAGGAAGAGAATCGCGGGCTCCTTTGCAGCACGGATTAGGCTTGCTCGCTGTGGACGAGGTGCGTTTTCCTTGGGTCTTTCTTTAATGAAATTGGCATAATTTGTCCACGTTTGTCACTGCCGATGGAGGGTCAATGGGCGGATCAGGTCGAAACGGCTCGAGCCATTACCAACATTGCTGGTCGTGAACTATCAATCATTGAGAAAATTACCTAAAAAAAATCCTAAACCTATTGCATTTGTGCCAATTCAGTTCTTCCGGCCAAATTTGGTCGATTGACGCTGACGTGATAATTTTTTCTTTTTTATAATTTTTTTCCTTTATTTTCTTTTTTCGTTAGGGCTAGTGAGGGCCGAGATGCCCTTGCCCAGACGCAGCAAGGGCCGAGCGAGGGCATCGCGGCCCTTGCCAAATCTAGCCAAGGGGCCACGCACTCTCACCAAGTGTCGGCCCTAAACTGGAAAAAAAAATTAAAAATATTATGAAAATTTGCCACGTCAATATTGGTAACACCACGTTAGTGTCGTCCTTGTCAAAGTTGGCTGAAAGGACTAAATTGACATAGGTTTAGAACCTTTTTTTGGTAATTTTCCCAACAGTCATTATCACCAACACCGTGAACCACTAGCACTATTTATAGGTTAACAAATATCAGAGCTCTGTCTTATATTTTTTTTTTCATGGGGGGTTTTATGGAAAAGCCACAACAAATTTTCGGCAAGTCGTTTGCAACAAATGCGTTCTAAATATCGTTTTACGATCGCTAATCTTCCAATTTATGTTATCTAATTTCTATCCACTAGACGAAATGAACCGGACATTAAAAATCAGAACCGGGCACCAAAATCGCAAACAAAATGAAGTATTTCGTCGTTGTCTCGTCTACTAAGTCAAGCCAGTACGTTTCCATTTTGCCAGAAAAGAAAAGAAAGCGGCATGTCGAACGCACTCTTAGCGCTTAAGCTTCTGCGATCCATTCCACAATGTGTTAAGGTTTCTTCTCTCCGACAGACGACCCACATGAAATCATCACCAGGAAGTTAAGGAAGAGGCCAGAGGAAGAATGGAAAGCGAGACACAGAAGAAAGATCATTTGACTAAGAAAACCACCTCACTTTAAAGTGGGAATCTCTCTGCTTACACACGCACCGCATGTGGTCTGGTCTCTCTTTCTGACAAAAGAAGAAGTTGGACGACTGCAGAGCCTTTCGGCCTTTCCATGTGAGCTTCCACTCATTCCCTGGACAAAATTAACATATCAGTAGAAGGCAGTACTGCCAACTCTACCTTTGCACTGATGGGGAAGTACGTACCTTTGGCTTTTATCCGTCTCGGTTTGGGATCGATCCGGGACTTTCCCATCTCGCGGAACAGGCTTGAGATTCAACAAAGAAATCGAGGGCTGCAGCGGATGATGATAGATCTCGAGCGATTTTAGAAGCTCGAAACCCCGCGTAGGCAAAAGCGGTGTGCCGAACGCTCCGAAGGATGAATCTACAGCGCTCCGATAAGTGAGAGATTACGTCACGGAATATAGCTTGATTATCCTTTCGAAGAGGGACGATCTAACCAGCCATCCGGATGGTTTCAAGCCGAGCGCTTCGGAGTATCGAAGGAGGAGGAAAAGCAGAACATGAGTCGTGATACATTTTAATAGAAAATGATATAAGATACAAAACAAATCAAATTCTTGATAAATACCCTATGAGATCTCAAATTATGGCACTGAGATGTCTCAAATCTATAGGCATCACGTGTCTCAAAAGGACGCGATGGAGATGAAAGGTAACGATTTAATCTTCACCATTACACATGAACAACAATCAAATTCCTATGTCTCCACATGAAAAGTTGACAAAATTCACAAAATTCATCAAGATGCGGGAGTCGGCTTCGTTTATTTCACGAAAAATAATTTCCTGGAAAATATTTTCCGGTGTTTGGGAGGGCGAAAAATAGGCTAACCCGGAAAAATATTTTCCTCTTATGAAACAATCCCTTTGAAAGGTGTGGAAAATGTTTTTCTCATTTTGAAAAGAGGAAATCATTTTCCGTCAGTCACCGCCGTTGGTCCCCGGCCGTCGACCGCCGCCAGTCGCCACCCGCCGAAAAATCAATTGCTTGTCAAACGACGAAAATTGTTTTCTAGTTCATTTTTAAGTATTAGCCAAACACCAAACAATATTGTTATTTTCTTTAAAAAAAAATGACTTCCTGGAAAATGTTTTCCCCCAAAGGTCATTTTCCTTGAAATAAACAAAGCCTTAATATAAGCGACACTTTTTGAAACTTTTATTGTGAGGGCAACTGCCATCTCTGGGGTTGAGCATGGATCAAAAGGGTTGGGCCTAGACCTAGACCCTAATTCCGACTCTATTATAATCAGTTTTCGATTTTTGGAATCGAGATTCTACCCTATTTATCTTAGAATCTGTTTTGAAATTGACCCTATTTTTCGGTTCAGTTCAAAGGTCTACCCGATTTTTCTGTATGTGAGAATGAAAACTGAATTTTACGATCACATAAAGCTTCCACAATTTACTCATGGACGCTCAATTAAAAGAGAAGTGAGAGAGAAAGGAAGGGGCATAGATCAAATTGAGAACAGGGAGTTTCCTCATAAATCACGACTTTGATAATGCACAATTAAATTTGGCAGAAAGAGAGATACATACTACTCAGATAATCAACTCTGCATATTCAACCAAAAAAAAAAAGGAATCTGCATTTACAGATGTAAATACTCCGCAATGTTAAATTGAATTTAGACATCATATCACATAATATCAAGAGGAATAAAGAATCTTAGGATTACTTGTTCCCAAAGTGAGTGTGCTGCGTGAGGCAAGGCTGAGACTGACAAACTAACTTAGCAAGGACTTAATCACTTAGGCTTTTTTTTAACAGCATTTAAAAATCGGTTCTATAAATCAGTCCGGTGGGTCTTTACTTAGAACCGGAAACCAGACCGGTTTGAACGGGAACGATTCCCGATTCTATATTTTGGGTGGTTCGATACGGATACCGGGTAAACCCAATCCGGTTGCACATCCCCACCTCGACGTGTATAAATAAGAGCTGGGGAAGCATTTCCTCGTACTCTACACACACTTATTTTTCTGCGATGGCAACAATATTTCCCTCGGCACCAGCTTTTCCGGGGCAGCAACAACCGGCAGGAGAAGCTGCAGTCGCCAACCCTGAAGCTGTGGCTTCAGCATCAACATCATCCAATGGCTGGAATTCTTCGGGATCGATCGTCCCGTTCTTCGCGGTGATCTCCGTGCTCGCCGTCCTCGCAATCATCTCGTGTGCGGTCGGCCGGATCTACAGCCGGAGAGTCGCGGCGAATACGCCACTGGACAGCATCAAGCAGAGAAGCTGTTCGGGGTGGGTTAAGAGGCAGTTCGGCCAGTGTACTGATTGTATCCCCGCGAACGTCGTGTGGGGAAGAAAGGTGATGATGATTTGGAGGAAAGATGGCGCAAATGATGATGCTGCCGCACACCCCCAAGCTTGATTAAAATTTGTAAATTTGCCACAACTCTCTCTCTCTCTCTCTCTCTCTCTCTCAGAAGATATGGGCTATCGCCATCATTCTGCAAATATGCAGAGAAGCCGAATTTCGTGGGGGCTTCTTCCTTGTATGGTAGAAGTCTCGGTTGAATCTGAAACTGGCATTAGAAGATAATCGGAGGACTCACTGGGATTCGGGTTTTCCCTCAATTTCTCTCTTTTTCGACAAAGCTCGGTCCATCGGAAAACTCATGAATTTACTTACAGACCATCAGATCCCTCTCCTCAAACAGATTATCAAGATTTCCGACCAAGAAAAAAAAAAAAGATCACCAAGATGACATCTAGAACGACCATAGGGGAGATTATTAAGTATGACACTAGCTGCTTTTGTGAAGGAATCTCCGGAGTAAGACAAACTGCACGCTAGGAAGCACGGCCATTGTTAATTTAGGTAAAATGTGAATTGTTTTTTTTTTGTTGGACTCATTGTTAAAAGTTAAATTTAATAGAAGAATACAGATTAATTTTTTTTTAGGATTAATAGAATGAAATAAAATTGAATTTCTCAATTCTAAATAATAAATAATACTTACAAACGGTGGATTGATGTTTTTAGTTTAAATTCATTATACGATCTTTTTTATTATTTATTTGTTGATAAACTTGAATAGAATTAACTTGAATGAAAAGACCATAAGAACTATAATTTATCATGTATATCTAAAAATATACTACATAAAAATACATATCCCAACCTAATGAAATTCTCTATTTCTAAAAAAATAACGTGTTGACATATTATATCGTGTCGCGATGCTACTTGGATGACGAACAACATTGCATAATAACAATCGCCCAAAAAAAGCTCTACAGTTTCATCTGATATAAATTTTATACAGAGTGCAATTTATCGACATTCCATGCTCAATCAGTCTCTTCTGAATTCTGTCATGGCAAATTGCGGGAACAAGAGTACATGCGGATGCCTCACATCCGTGGGCAGCAGACATGGTTCTTCTGAAAACACCCTGGACGATGGACCCCGGGAAATTCTAAGAGTACCTCCTTGCTGAACTCAGGCTCAGCATTTGCTTCCCCAAAGCCATACGGTATCAGAAGCTGCAAATCTTCCAGGTGGAATCTGATTCTACCTTTTCATCTCACTCTCTCTCTCTTGACATCTGAGCGATCCTTTCCACTCCTATGACGAGAAGACTTCTCAGGAGTCTCTCTACTTCCATGCCTGCGGTGCTTTGAGTGTTTCCTTCTGCTGCGCCTCTTTTCTCGACGAGATTCTGTCTTTTTCTCTTTAGACCTGGAGTAATGTCGATCACAATGATCACTTGATGAATCACTGTCAGAGTCGCTACTGTAGTGGCTTCGCCTAGAGCTTTTTCTAATTTTTTCATCCTCAGAGGACGAATGGCTCCAGTTTTCGCTGCTTTTAGATACTGCTTTACGATTCCCATGATCCTGAGGCAAGTAATCCACATTAAGTTTCGCTGATCTTTCAAATAACTTGTCATTGGCATGTTTGCCATCTTCCCTTGGTCCTCCCGAAACAATTTCGTTCTCTCTAGGTTGGACACCTTCCTGCGCAGATTCTACGTCCTTTGGCAACTCATAGTTCTGGGAAATCCTCTGAGGAACAGCAGATGACCTGTCATGGACTGGGAGAATAGTAATGTCTCCATCGCTAGCATTGGCAATTTCTTTCCCACTGGGATTCATATCTTGGTTTGACGAGATAGGTCGATCAGCAGGGACCTCTAGACCCAGTTCTTTACCCAAAGACTCCAAAAAATCACCAGCCATGAGACGGTTCAGTGTTGCATTTGCTGCCTGAACCTTCTTGTCTGAATTTTCAACATTGTTCACAATGGAAGTTCCCTCTTCCTCATCAGAGTCATCAGAGAAAATGGCCTGGAGAGCACAGAAATTATCACAAGATGTGATGAAGCAAGAAATAAGTTACAGTGACAGGTTACCATCCATAAGAAGAAAACCAAGTGCAAACAAATAAAACAGGTGAAAAAAGAATGCAAGCAAAGCAGCTTACGATAGACATGTGCATCTACATTTGACCGCATTTTCAAGTTTCAGCTCGTCATTTTATCCATACAAAAGAGGCTCGTGTTCCCGTCAAGAATGAAGCCACCTAGTGGCTTGAAGCATGCAAAGAAAACTTGAACTTGACAGAGAAAAAAGTACCTTGTATAGGTCAACCGGCCTCCCAACAACTTCGGCTTCCACCTTATCCTCAGATGTCTTTTCATCTATGCCATTACTTTGCTGGTTATCCAGAGGCATGGACCATGTATCGCGCCTTGTAATAGCTGATTCTTCCACTTTTGTTAGTTTGATAGTATCTGGAATGAAGAAAAGAGAGTCCATCTTGCTTCTTGCCCGTGGAGCTGGTGGTGGCTGCCAATTGTTCAAGATTAATTTAACATATACTAAGAATCAAGGTGTAATAATTAGACAATTCACCAAATCAACTTGAATCCAGTATTCATCTGTCAAGCTCACTAACCATTTGCATGACCAGTAAGGCCAAATGAGGATAAATCTAGGTTAATGCAATCATAGAACCAAGATATTTGACAAGGGGAGGAGGAGGAGGCAAAGCAGAGCAATAAACATGTAGTAGTATGTTATGGATTATAAAGTTTGTTTCCATCTCCGTGTTCTTCCAATTCCGTTTATATTTGAAAAGGGCTCTGACCTTTTTTAATGCAAAAAGTAATCTGCACCTATTTGCCCGACAATGTTTGTCACCACACAGTTAACTGAAACTACCAGATGACCCAATTAGTACCTTCCCCATATAAGGATCAATGAGATCAAAGCGCTTGCATAGGATTGGTGAAGGCCGCCACTGGAATTCTTCCCTTTTGGGGTATAGTGCCTTAGTCATCAAGTCTTCATCTTTAGAGCTTTTACCTTGCTGTATCCAAAAACATTCATAAACAACATGAATGAAAGCTTTAAAGATAAAAACCAAACTGCTGCACCAAAAAAGACACACCTCTATCCCTCCAGAAGTAAACTGCATGCCACCAGTTGATGAGGACTCCATGCAGCCCTCGTTGAATTCTTTTCTCCAATGGCCCTTCTCTATTGCCTCAGCTGCAGCCTCAAAATCTAATCTCTCACGAGCACGAGCGGCTTCTGACATACTATTTGCTCCACCTGAATCAGTGGAACGGAGTCCCCCGTGATATTTTTCCTTGAGAAACTGCTCAAATCTTTCTTGCTTTGCAGGATCATCTCTATACGGCTTTGAGACTTCAACCATGCCACTCTGGAACAAGGAACAGATAAATAAATCTCCAAGAATCCTAGCGACGAACCAAGGATGAAGAAAAAGTTACAAAATCAATGTACTAACAGGTACTGAAGATTTTGTGAATGTTTCAGACAGATCACTCTGAAATTTCACATCTACAGGCATGACAGACGAGGTGGGAGTTGTCGCGCTTCTTTCCAGAGGCCTTTCACCTAGGATTTTGCCACGGCTCTCTGCTGTCATCTTTGGAACATCCACAGAAAACTTTCCTTCCATATGCGGCTTACTTTGATTGCGTTTCTGCTTTTCCTCCCAAAGTCGCCTTTCATAATATCCACAGAAATCTCTTCCAAAAAGAAAGCTAAATAATGGATTTGATTGATTCTTTTCCCGAGAGAGATCCTCAAACAACTTTCCACATCGAGCCACTAAAGATGCAACCCCCTCAATTAAGAGCTTCAGATTACTATCCTCAGGAGGTGGAGACTCTGGTGGGGGAGGGTCATAAAGAGAACGATTAGTCTCAAGAGGCCCGGGAAATCTATGGCGAGGTTCAAAATCCTTTGGAATCACGGGAGGATCAAATCTGGACAACCATGTTTCATGTCAGCTATGAGGACCTTGTATCAAAGTTTTCACAGAAGCTAAGAATTAATCAGCAGCTCAAGAACTTAAAATGATATTTAACCTTAACGGCAAAATCAGAGCCACTGCTTGCAAAAACGATAAACTAAGGCCCTGTTTGTGTTGAGGAAAATGGGTGATTTGGAAAACATTTTCCTAAAATTGATGGCTTGTATCCATTCCAAAATGAATAAACAATAAATATTCTCATTGTCCTTGAAATTGTTTAGACATATATTGCGGAAATAATTTATTTTCCGCAAAACAAACGGAATCTAAACACAGATCAAAGGCAGCAATCTCAAATTACCTCTGAAATTGATGATCAGAATTTGAAGAAAGTCTAAAGCCGGGCAGAATCCCATTTTTGTTTCCAGTCAATCTTGGCCTGTCCTGAAAATCCAAACTAGGTCTTGACGGCTCTTCCACTTCTTCAACAAAAGTTCCGAAGTCATAACCTAAGCAAAATGTACATTATGCAAGAAATTAGAGCTCTTGAAGAGAATTTTCTCAAAAAACTAACAAAGAAATAATTGGAAGTCACAGAGAAGTAGTGAAGTATTCAATTCTAAATATTTGCCTCATAGAAAAGATCAACGTCTGCACAGCATATATTCCTTGCTTTTAGGGAAGTCAGATCATATAACAGTAAATTCCCCCCCCCCAAACCAAAAAAAAAAAAAATGAAAGGCCATCAACCAAGATTTTCCCCATCCTAACCTAACAGTGTATCGAGATAACGAAACAGCATGCAAGTTTACTAGAAGAAAATAGCCTCTTCTGCATTTACATTAAACAGAATGTTCCGGTCCATTAACAATTACTAAGCTAAAGATGAACTCCACGAGCAGCGGCATAGTAGATCTCTCTACCCAAATAGAGGTAAGAATACTTATGTTGCAACAAGTAAATGCTTCAAATTCTATCCAGTTCTAATGCGGATATGCCCTAATAAAATTACTCACCAGATGCATAGACATCCTCATCTTCAGCATCAAGTTCTTCAAGTGCACCAATACCGAAACCAGGAGCAATATTTCTTGCTGAGAAGACCCAAACCAATTACAGTAGTCAACCCAATGACATTATTTAACCCAAAACAATGACATAAGATGGCCCTCACTAAGACAATGACAAAACAACTCATCCAGAGCTCTCCTAAAAAGGAAAGGTGAAAGAAATGCACATGTGGAACCAAAAACGAATTCTCAATTTGGGACCCTGTAAAATAATATAGCTTACATTTGGAAAAATTATCTTTTGTAACTCTGCTGTACGCATGGTCTCTTCCTCCAGACATGCGCAACCGTTTGCTTTCTGAAAATTACAAGGTGGCTAGTGAGCACAAGCTGTTGCAGAAAGAAGGCTTGACAAATTATCCTTATAAGTAGTTACCCCTGGATTCTGGAGCAGAAAGAAGGATTGACAAATTAATCTTATAAGTACTTACCCCTGAACTCCGGAGCATGCTTGTAGGGATCATAACCTAACCCATGCAAGTCTTGTTTTGGGTTCAGAACGTATACCTACAGCAAAAAACACGAGAGATGCAACCACCAGCTTCAAAATCTTGCATCTATATGGGATAGAAATAGCCTAGGTACATAAACAAATGCACAAGGAATCATGAATCCTCAAATAAATCAGCAAGATAACCTTCTTACAGGAGTGCTTTTAGACGATTTGGAACCAGTATCTGCAGGAAAGTCCAGAAGATCTTCAAACTCGCCATTGACAGGCTCAGATTCAAGCTGTGCGTTTGTTTCATCAGATGTAAATGCCAGGAAAGCTTTCCTAGCTTCCCTACGTGCATCTACAATCATGTAAACCATTAGGCAGGATAAAATCCAGGCAAACTCAAAAGGCAAGGTAATTTGCAAATATAGCTGTTAGCAGTTAAAAAATTAGAGTTTCCACACCAGATTAAACAACTAGAAATGTAAATAATAAACAATGGAAGGTGTCATCCTCTCTAAATTAAATGAAGACACAAAATATGCTCTTCCAATTCCGTCTCTTGTAAAGGCCATTTCACTTGGCTAACGACTAGAAATATAAAAATAAACGATGGAAGGTGTCCTCATCTCTAGATTAAATGAGGACCAGAATATGCTCTTCCAATTCCACCTCTTATAAAGGCCATTTTACTTGGCTAAACAATACCTGAATATATAATAGGAACCTATGAACTACCCATGCAGGGTTGTAATCATGAATTAACCACAAGACCCACCGTCCTATGGATTTCATAGTCCCAGATAATAGAGTTCCAGGTAAGATAAAACCACTGAAGCACATCCTATCTGGCCATACACCTGAAGCTGTATAAGCTAGTGACACGTTGACCCTTTTTAAGACTAAAGCAGCAGATGATGTAAACTCCAAATGAATCAATGACACACTTCTCACAAGGATCTAGTCAAGTACATAATACACTAAAATTAACTGTAGTTAGTTAACAAAAGAAACATACCATACGACGACTTAGTTTGCATGTCCTTGATTGAATGACCATGACGCCATCCCATCTTCTTGAGCAATTTCACACCTAAATGAGAAAATAAAGGAAATCAATGCAGCATAAGCATATTGCCGGCAATGGGAAAAAAATAACATAATTTAAAAGTAATTTAAAAGAATCTATAACAAACCAATAGATTCTGTCACTGGAAGAATGAGTTCATCGGGAACTGGTCCAGGAATAGCTGACTGCCTGAAAAAGAGAAGATACGTTATAAGCAGACAAAATAATTGACGTCCACTAAAGAAGGAAAAACATCTAGTGAAACACAAAAACCAATCGCATTCAAGCATAAAGAAAGCTCAAGGAACTAGGATGGACATAAAGTAAGGAATGTGGCTGCTAGGTTCAATTGAACATCCAGGCTAAAAAACTCCGTGAATTTTGATTTCCAAATGGTAGATTCACTAGCTGTAACATTATGATGAAAATTATAAAGTTCCAGACAGTTTCAACATCATCACAACAAAAACAAGAACCAACTACTACCAAAGACTCCCATTGTATTGCAATCTGATCGACAGGTGACTGGAAGATATTAGAAAGTGATGAGATGAACCTGTGTTGTTGCTCCTTTTCTGCCTGCTTGCGAGCAAGTTCTGCAGCTGTAAATCCAAATGTATCAAACTGAGATGATGTTGCCAAAGAACGACCCTCCAGCTCCTGTATTAAAAAATGAGAAATAAATTTCAAAAATGTCCTAGCAACACTTATTTATATTGAGCATTGTTATTGCTGTCTTCAGAGCACAATGAAAGAGCCTGCTATTCTTTCATCAAAATTATTACTGAGAGAGGGAGGAACTGGTCATAGACTGCTGCAAACTCAGCCAAACTTACCAGTGTAACAATGATAACAACCCAAGCGAAAAACACCAAACCAAAGCTGGAATCAACTAATATATGGTATTGCTCTAAGCCCCTTCCATTTCAGTGGCTAGTTGTCATTAGCACTTAATAAGCCCAAAAGACTTGGAAGGCTGACTTTGCAGGTTATTGTAAGCAGCGAGCCTACTACTATCACAGATGTTGACATATAACTTATTGAGTAAGGCCTTCCAATCCAATCAAGCCTACCTTGCCCTCACCAGACAGATAATTCTGAAAGGCTACTATTAGATGCCAAACCAAACAGCGCTCCAATGAAAACAAGTTCAATGCTTTTATATAGCACTAGCACTTTATCAAAGCCAAGTGCAGGAAATTTTTTTCTAAATTCAACTTTCTTTTATAAGTGAAAGGGTGCTAAGGGTTCTATACTCTACTATTTGGTGTGCACTAAACACTTAAAAGTATGGGTTCATATATAGACTGGTCCTCCTAAAAATCCTAAATCCTAAACACCACAGAAGTCCAGCAGTAGATATATGTTGAGGTAATAAATGCAATCCTATAAATCTGATAGAGAGTTCTAATGAGATAACAAATCAACACACTAAAAGCTAGTTATTATGCACACACGCAAGCGCATATATACATATATGATCATTCTAGTAGAACTTACAGCTTTCTCGTCTTCATCTAAGAAGTTCAAAATGTTCTGCTGTTTCACTTCAGCTCTGTTCTTCCTGGATGACGTGAATGACTGCGGAGCCCACCCTGAAATTTTTGCAAGAGAAAATGAAAATAAAGGTTTATCTGGTAAACACGTTAGCATTCCGGTCAAAAGATGAGACATACCCTCTTTGGTACCCACTGTATTGTAATATCCAGCAGAAAAACCTCCAGTAAATGCACCATGGAATCTTCTCCGTCCTTCTTCGTCTCTGACCTGGAGAATTGCAGAGTATAAACTAATGTCTGTGCAGTCAGCTTCGATAAAGAAGGTGTCTCTTATATATGACAATTCAACTTCTGTATGTGCAGACCGAAAACTTGCAATCTCACTGCATATAAGTCCATTCCCAGAACTCACATTGAACACGAGATCAAAGCATTTTTCAAAAAGTAGAAAGGGGGAAACTTTCCTATGTTATTTGCTATCAATACTTGAAAATCCACAGAATTCAACCGGCAAGAGAATGCCAGGAAACAGTCAATTATATCCTTCGTCTGTTTGTAACCCAAAACAACATCAGGTTTAAGTATCAAAATGAATGGGGGTCTACGCCAGTCTTAATAGTCTAATATTCTCCGCGGCCCAACATGTCATAGCTTTTCATTGAGAAACTAATCAACTAGGCTACACAGGTCACTTATCTAAACGACCTTCCACAGCTATCATCATTGCCGCAAGCAAAAACCTACAGCTGATGTACGTAATCCCGGTTAACTTCTCTGGTATGAAAAGCCGGTAAAGTACAGAGACTTCGCAGGGACACGGGAACTTCAAATGCGGAACACATGTTTCCACGTATTTCCAATATTCCGACAGAGTAACGTGAAAAAAAAAATTGCTCAAAAGGAGGAGAGTTACCTCCTGCTTCCACGCGGGCAAGGATCGCAAATTACCGGAGGCTTCAGCTAGGGCCTTCTTCTTGCGGCTCGACACCCCCTCCTCGCGCTCAATCGGCGTGCCGACGAACACAAAATCCTCTTCGTCCGAATCCATTACCGGATTGAATCAATTAGCAGCGACGCAGTGAAACCCAGGACGAGGATTGAAGGATCGAGCGGAAGAAACGGTGAATTTCTAGGGTTTAATCGAGAAGAGGCGAGAGAGAGCAATCGAACGCGCGGACCTCGCGAGTCGCGCGAGTGTCCAAGGCCATGGAGGCTAGAGAGTCGACGAGAGCAAAGACGACGACGAGATTCTAGAGAGTCCCCACGGGCAGTTAGGAATGCCAAAACACTTCTCTGTTGGTTAATCAGGAAAAACCCAAACTGCTACGATAAATTTACCTCAAATTATTTTTTTAAAAATAAAAAATACTAAATCAATATACATGCGACAAATTTACCCCAAATAATTTTTTTAACCTCAAAAAATCCAACTTTACCCCAAACTGATATATTTGCGATAAATTTACCCTCCATTAATTTTCGTTAAATTTAATATTAAATTACTTAGTTGGATGGCATGTGACACTTCACGGGTATACCGGTTTAGGATTTTTACCCTTTGTTTACCACAGGTTTATCAATTTAGGATTTTTCATGGTATTGATCTAATTTAATAAAGGGTAAATTTGTCATAGGTATAATGGTTTGGAGTTTTTTGTGGTAAAAATATTAGTTTAGGGTAAAATTGTCACAAATGTACCAGTTTGGGGTTTTTTATGATCAAAAAAATAGTTTAGAGTAAATTTATCACGGGTGTACCAATTTAGGGCTTTTCGTGATAAAAAAAAATAGTTTTGGGTAAATTTATCACAAACGTACCAATTTGGGGTTTTTCGTGATATTAACGCCTTCTCTGTTTTGGGGTCGAAACATTCAATAATTTAGAAAATATTTTTAAATAAATTTATTTATTTTTTATGAAATTATTTAGAATAATTAATATAGTATTTTTTATTAATTAATTATTTCAAGCAATATAGGCGGTCATTTTCATAAAAAAAAAATATTCTGTTAAATCGTTCATTTTTATTTCTAATTCTATCTATTAGTTTTTGTAATGCAATCCGGAAAAAAGAGAAGGTAATAACCGTTTAAATTTTGGTTCATTGAACTTCTTTTTTTTTTCTAAGAAAAATTTCAAATAAAAATCTGAAGTGCCTTTGTTTTCTCAAATAAGGATCTCAAGTGTATCTTATTTTAAATAAAGACTCAAGTGCCATTTATGTTTCAGATAAAGGCCTGATCAAGGGCATTTTCGTCATTTTTTTCTTTTTACAGTAAATAACGGGAAAGAAACAAAGGAAAAAATAAAGAAAATGGAAAAAAAAATAAAAAAATAAAATAACGAAAATATCTTTGGTCGAACTCTTTTTTCAAATAACATGGCACTTCGACTCTTATTTGAAATTGACCATTGTATTAGCTTATTGCTTTTATAAGAAACAATAAAATTTTTGAACTTTTAGGCAATCACGTACATTTCAATGGAGTAATTCAAATCATTCTATTACATGTGCATTCAGTTTTTATACAAATTTTTGCTCAGTTTTTCTTCCCAATTCGATCAATTTTTTGTCCAATTCAATTAAATTTTCAATTACCATACTAAATCGCAACTTCAAGATGACTTATCTATGCTAATATTGGGAGATTATTGGTAAAAAATAATATATTTAGGTAATTAATGCTCCATTTGTTTCATGGAAAACAACTTCTTGGAAAATATTTTTCGAATTTTTCAGCATTTTGGGGGCAAAAAATAAGCTAATTTTGAAAAACATTTTCCTCTTATGAAAAAATCTCTTTGAAAAGTGCGAAAAATGTTTTCCTCATTTTAAAAAGAGTAAAACATTTTCCTCATCTTTTCTTCCTTTTTTTCACAATTTTTTTCTTTTCTTGTTCTTCCTATGCTCGTGACCGCCCGCCGCCGATCGCCGGCCACCCCCACCCGCCGGTCGTCGGTTGCCCCCCGCTGCCGGCTGCCGAAAATCAATTCATTGACAAACGACAGAAAATGTTTTACGTTTCATTTTTAAGTATCAATCAAACACCAGAAAATATTGTTATATTTTTTAAAAAATGACTTTTTGAAAAATATTTTCCCAAATAAACGGAGCCTAAGCATTTCCTACTATACATGTGAATGAAAGAAAGGAAAACTTTAAAATTTTCGACGCCTTTTCTGCTTTCTCTCCGTGCCCTCACTTCCCACGCACATCGTGAATTACTAAGGCTTTGGAATCTCAAAACGTGGCGACCTATGACGAATGCATGCATTAGACGCAAGCCAACCATACACATATCAATGGATATAATTTTTCGCTGAATTTCAATTTTGGTTCATGTATTATGTTTCATTATCGTTTATAATACAAGGATAAACTTTAATTTACTGTCAAAATAATGAGGGGATATGTTTAGTCTGGCAAATCGACATATGGCACCTATGTGTACAAGTTTTAATAAGAGAAAATTACCAAAAAAAATCTTAAACTTATTTTAATGGTGTCAGTTCAGTCCAAAATCTTTTTTTTTTTGCCAATTGAGTCCTAGATATTTTGCATTTGTGTTAATTCAATCAATTTAGTAGACCGGCACTAACGTTGATAATTTTTAATATATATTTTTTAGTTTTCTTTATATTTTTAATGACTTTTTTTTGTTAGGGCTGGCATGAGGCTCCCAATGAGTGGGTGAGGACTCATGACCTTTGCCCAATGGCCAACGAGGATTTGTTGGCCTTGGCCCAGCGACCAACCTCTTGCCGGCCTTAACAAAAATGAAAGAAAAGAAAATGACAAGAAAAATTTTTATTAAAAGATATTCAAAAAAATTAAAATAATTAAAAATTATCCTCGTCAACACAATTTAGTTAAATGGACTAAATTAACACAAATGCCAAAGATTTATGACTCAATTGACAAAAAAAAAATTGTGATTGAATTGATTCAATTACAATATGCTTAGCACTTTTTTGATAATTTCTCCATTTCAATAAAATTACATTTTTAGTCCACGTGCCTTTAGGACTATTAAATTTTAATCCAACAAAACTAGTCCTCGTGTTATTTTTCAACAAAACTCAATTTCTTTCATGCCATCTTAGTCCAAAGTTGTATGGAAAGCTCGAATAAAAACCACATATCAAATGGTAATTCATATATTTAGAAGTCTGGCCAATCTAATGGAAGGTCTTGTTAAGATAAATGTCAACATGCGCAGGTTTTTATGATAAATATGATGTTGATACCATTTGAAGGTTTCTTATAAACTCTCAATATTATTTTAGCCATAAATAGCGAGTTAAATGTGATTAAATTATTTTAAAACCATCCTTGGTTTTCCTAAAATCAATGCTAGATGCTTTCTATATAGATCTATATAAAAAATGTGAAAGCCAATCTCACTGCCTATGATGAAATTCATCCCAACGATGGTAACCAATCAAATCGCCGCACTTGTAAACGCGGGAATTGCCAATCAATGCTTCGTTTCAAATTAACATGTCCATAAAGTAACCGATAAAAGCAAGATAAAAGAAATTGGGCTTTTATTTAATAATAGTTCAAGGACTAAGTTTATAAATAGAAGTACAAGGACTAAAATGGTTCATTATTAAAGGCACGAGGACCAAAAAGGTAACATTTCAGAAACTTGCGGAGATAGGCGCCGTGTGTCAATTTGCAAGTGCTGACTCGACATATTCCGTCCACGTGTAGTAAAAAGTTGAATTTTGTGCTAGAATTGTTACCGCGTCAAAAAGACTAAGGATGCGTATGGTAACGCTCCAAAAAAAATATTTCTTAAAGTGTTATCGGAATACTTTGGGAACAGAAACGCGTATGGTAAAAAAGCGATCCAAAAGTGTTCTTTTGAGAAACAAAAACACTTTTAGAACAGAAATGAGAAATAAAAAAACTTGCTTATGTGCTCTCGAAACACTTTTTAGAAACACATTTAGAACATTTTTTGAAAAAAAATTGGGAACACTTTCTTGAAAGTAATTAAAAATAAAAATAATTAAAGAATAAAATAATTAAAATAAAAATAATTTTTTTCGAAAAATAAAAAATAAGAAAGATTAAAAATAAAAATAATAAAATAAATTAATTTAAAATAAAATGATTAAAAATAAAAAAAAATTCGAAATAATAAAAATAAAAATAAAAAAATCGAAATAATTAAAGAATAAAAAATAATTTTTTGAAAAATAAAAAAGATTAAAAATTGAATTAATTAAAATAAATAATCAAATAAATTAATTTAAAATAAAATGATTAAAAATAAAAAATAATTTTTTTGAAATAATAAAAATAAAAATTAATTAAAAATATAAAAAATAATTTTTTCGAAAAATAAAAAATAAGAAAGATTAAAAATCCAAATAATAAAATAAATTAATTTAAAATAAAATGATTAAAAATAAAAAAAATCGAAATAATAAAAATAAAAATAAAAAATCGAAATAATTAAAGAATAAAAAATAATTTTTTGAAAAATAAAAAAGATTAAAAATTGAATTAATTAAAATAAATAATCAAATAAATTAATTTAAAATAAAATGATTAAAAATAAAAAATAATTTTTTTGAAATAATAAAAATAAAAATTAATTAAAAATATAAAAAATAATTTTTTCGAAAAATAAAAAATAAGAAAGATTAAAAATCGAAATAATAAAATAAATTAATTTAAAATAAAATGATTAAAAATAAAAAAAATCGAAATAATTAAAGAATAAAAAATAATTTTTTGAAAAATAAAAAAGATTAAAAATTGAATTAATTAAAATAAATAATCAAATAAATTAATTTAAAATAAAATGATTAAAATATAAAAAATAATTTTTTCGAAAAATAAATAATAAAAAATAATTTTTTCAAAAAATAAATAATAAAAATAAAAAATAATTTTTTCAAAAAATAATAAAATAATTTTTCCAAAAAATAAATAATTGAAAATAAAAAATATTATAAATAATAAAAATTAATTGAGAAATTGAATCATTTACAAAGGATATTTTTTATTAAACGGTATTTACGTCAAAGTTGTATCCAAATATACTTTTCAATTACAGTTTATCAAACAATATTTGCATTCAATTATGTAATTGTATGTTTATCTACTTGGAATCATTTATGTATGATTCATAATTGTAATTTTCCTATCTATGGAAGACATATTTCATGTTCTCATTGCTCAATTCTAATTTATCATCTCTTTTATTTTTATTTTTTTTTATTGTTGATCTCATCCAGATTGAAAAAATTAGGAATAGAATTAAATGAAAAAAATTAGGAATATAATTTTTTTGCAGTTAATAAATGCGTTTTTGTTCTATTTTTTGTCTGGAGTACAAAAAGTTTATGTAATTATCAAACGCGTTCCTGTTCATTTTTTGTTCCAAGAATAGAAACTTTATGCAGTTACCAAACGCATTTTTGTTCCCAGAAATCGTTGCCGGGAACAGAAACATAAAAAAATGTTTATGTTTCAAAAATTACTCCGGGAATAGAAACGTTACCGTACGCACCCTAAATGTGCTTGAAATACAGTATGAGGGCCAAAGCCTGAATTCGTGTAATAGTAAGGGGACAAGTTTTATAATTTCCTTGTGGGTATGCTAATGATGGGATTGGGCCATGGAATGTGTCCTTATTGGGCCTCATGGATTGGCAGGTCATGGTCAATCATGGTCGCTCGAGACGTGGAGATCGTACTCTTCCCCGTCTCTTTGTTTTTGGCTTTGTTACGGTGGCCGATTACCATGTCGATATATAAGACCGTCGTCGAGGTGGTGGCCACCCTCACGAGCCAAGATCTAGATTGAGATTCAAACATCTCTCCATGGTGACAACCACGATAGTTACGACCACCACCAGAATAGTCAGCACCGGGGATCACGACCTTGAGTGAAATGACCATCGCGGAGGCAACGACGGGCCTATAGCCACCACACAAAGCCCCAAGCTGGATGCGATCCATGTAATCGATCACGCATTTTTTCAATTTATTTATTTCAGACTGTCGCAACATCTCGTAAATTTTGACAGAATTATAACGACGCTCGACGGTCATACGAGCGCTATATTGCCCTTATAAGACATTTTTTTTTTTTCGCGACGTTTTAATCGAAATGAATCAAATCATTGCGAACGAGAAAAGATCAACCCCTAAGTGAGTGCTGCAAAGCAAGTTCTGACCGGCTCCATACTAGCGAACTCGATTTAAAAACAAATGCAGCGCGCCGAAATCCATTAATCTCTATCGATATATGGGAAAATTGTCAAAAAAGTCCTAAACCTATTGCACTTTTGCCGATTTAGTCCTAAACCTTTCAATTTTGCCGATTCAGTCCTAAACCTTTTCATATTTTGCCGATTCAGTCATAAACCTTTCGATTTTGCCAATTCAGTCCTAAACCTTTTCATATTTTGTCGATTTAGTCCTAAACCTTTCGATTTTGCCGATTTAGTCCTAATTCTTTTCATATTTTTTCGATTCAGTCCTAAACTTTTTATTTTTTAAAAAATATCTTGGAAATAAATCCGAAAATTATAAAAATTATAAAAATATATAAAAAAAAATTAAAAACAAATAAAAAATTTAAAATTTTTTAAAAATTTAAAAAAAATAAAAAAAAATATTTTAAAAAATAAAAAAAAAATTGAAAAACGAGTGAGCCATCGCCGGCTTGCCCGTTTTTTCAGCTTTATTTCCAAAATATTTAAAAAAAAATTTAAAATTTTAGGACTGAGTCAAAAAAATATGAAAAGATTTAAGACTAACTCACCGTCGCCGCTCATCTATTTTTTTTTATTTAGCTTTTTTCAAAATATTTTTAAACAATTAAAAATTTTATGACTAAATTGGCAAAAAGATTTAGGACTAACTCACCATTGCTAGCCGGTGAGGGGCCTAAAATTTTTAATTTTTTAAAATATTTTGGAAAAAAAGCTAAAAAAAAGAGAGAAAAAAACCGACGATTTAGTCCTAAAATTTTAAAATTTTTTTAAAATATTTTGAAAATAAAGCTGAAAAAATGGGCGAGCCGACGATGGTGAGGCAGCAGCGGCAAGGGCTCACTCATTTTTTAATTTTTTTAAATGTTTTTTAATTTTTTTTAAAATTTTTAAATTTTTAAAATTTTTTAATTTTTAAATTTTTTTAAATTTTTTTAAATTTTTAATTTTTTTTTTGAATTTTTTAAAATTTTTTTTTATATTTTTATAATTTTCTTATAATTTTTTTAATTTTCGGATTTATTTCCAAGATATTTTTTAAAAAAATAAAAAGTTTAGGACTGAATCGAAAAAATATGAAAAAAATTAGAACTAAATCGGCAAAATCGAAAGGTTTAGGACTGAATCGACAAAATATGAAAAGGTTTAGGACTGAATCGGCAAAAGTGCAATAGGTTTAGGATTTTTTTGACAATTTTTCCATTGATATCTTTGGGCGCGAGAACAGACCTTCCGGAGGAAGGAGCACCGGGATTTCAATTTCTTGAGTCCCCGCATGACTAGTTGATGGTCATTTCGAGTCATTTTCAAAGTTCGACCATCGTCCGCATGAGGACAACATCGACGTACATAAGGACGGGATGCTGATCCAGTCCGATGTTGGTGGCGTGCCGAGGCGATTTCGTTTGGTGGTGGGGGACACGGGGGCCCACGGGTTCGCCGAGGTGTCTATGTCTATGTCGGACGTGTCCCATTCGGAGAGAATTTTGGAACCGGGGGGCAACCAAGGGACGCCCCCGCAGCGGGCGATGTCAGCACCCGGGGTATGTTGCACAGTCGTAGCAGCGTAAACCCTGCACCCCCGACAAACATCAGAGGCCCAGACCGATAGTCCAGCGTTCGAAACCCCCAAAAGATATCGAATCGACCCTTATCTTTCCGTCTTTCGCTCGACTTATATTTCACTTCTAGCGCGTTTGAATTCATTTAAGAATTTGAAACACATCTCTATGCCGCTACAAGATGGACTGACTTGGGATAGGCCGGGGGCTCTTCTCCGGCCACCGTCTCGGCGTGGACCGTGACGACATTTTCCGCCTTTATCAATTTTTAGGGCCCAAGGGCGACGAGCGTTCTCATCTTGGCAAATGCTAATTACGAGGAGAATGTGCTAAATGGGTGTCCTTCTTTTGGGCGTGGCCAAATCTGGTTTAGAATAATAATAGCAGAAGCGGCGTGGACAGAAGCAACTGTTCGGACTTCGTGTCTTGATTAGGGCAAAGCAGCAAACTCGTCGTTGCTGCTTTTGGCATTCAAAGTCAAAAAAAGAGTCGGTCAAGCTAAATTCCTCCTCCCTCCTCTCCCAAATCCCGAACCCTAGAAAGCGAAGTTTCACACCCCATTGTCCCCCTCCCCTGCCTTTGATTCCTTTCCTTTAACCCCTTTATGTTTTCCCCATCTCTCTCTCGTATCTCTGCGAAATATGTTGGTGGGCCAGGAGTGTCTCTTTTGTCAGGATTCTCTCGTACTGCTGCTACAGCAAAGGACTAGAAACGCAAAGGTTTTAATGGACCAGCCCCACCAAGTGCAAGTTCATTAAAGAGAACGGAACCAAGAATCCTCATTTACTTCTCCTCCTCCTCCTCCTCCTCCTCCTCCTGGACGACAATGAAGCCGCTCATGGCGAGGAACTCCCAGGACTTCTCCTCCAAGAGACACTTCCACTGGACCAAGAAGGTCGGAGCCGACGAGGACGACCAAGAGCAAGAGCGAGACCGTGCTCTTCAAGGCGAACATGAAAAGGAGAGCAGCGAGTCGCAGGACATGAAGAGCAGGCTGCGACCTGACCGAAGCAGCGAGAAGGTCGTCGTCACCCACGACTCGGTCTCTCCATCCCCAGCCGCCAAGAAGAAGCTCCAGGCCATTGCCGTCTCCAAGCTCCGCTCCGTCCTCTTCCAGTTCGCCAAGAACGTCCGGTCTCATTCTCCGGGCGGCGGCGGCGGCGGCGGCAGCGGCGGCCTGGGGTCGAGAGTCGTGGGCACCATCTTCGGCCGCCGACGAGGCCACGTCCTGTTCTCGTTGCAGAAAGATGCGACCTCTCAGCCCGCCTTCCTGGTCGAGCTCGCGACACCCATCAGCGGACTGGTCCGGGAGATGGCCTCCGGTCTGGTCCGTATCGCGCTCGAGTGCGACAAACCGGCCCAGAACAACAGCAGCAACGGCGGCAGCAATAACAGCACCAGCAATAGCAAGAGGTTGTTGGAAGAACCCGTGTGGAGGACTCTCTGCAATGGCAAGCAGTGTGGGTTTGCAGCAAGGAGAGACTGTGGGCCCAAAGAGTGGAAGGTCCTGAAGGCAGTGGAGCCCATTTCGATGGGTGCCGGCGTCTTGCCTCTGGACGGTGACGAAGAAGGAGGAGGAGGAGGCCATGAGAGTGGTGGTCCTAGCGGCGGTGAGGGCGAGATGATGTACATGAGGGCCAAGTTTGAGAGGATCGTGGGGTCAAGAGACTGCGAGGCCTTCTACATGATGAATCCAGATTGCAACGGAGCTCCTGAGCTCAGTGTCTATCTGCTCAGGGTCTGAAGCAAAACGAATGCCACGGAAGCTGCTCTCTCTGTCTCTCGGAGCTGAGTCCCCCCGAGAAACTTCTTTTTCCTTTTTGGTTTTGGGCCTTTCGGGTTCTGATGCAAGAAGCATGCTAATGGTGACCTTGTTTAGCTGATCTTCGAATCTGAGGCCTAGTTTAGTTTTTTCTCTCCTCTGTTCTTCGGTCTCTGTTTCCTTTGGGTCAGTTTGCTTGTTATGTTCTTTGCTTTCTTGGGAGGTAGGGAAATGGTATACGTTGGGGCGGGGTATAATGTGGTTTTTCTCTTTTGGGGGGTCGGTGCGCAGTGGGGGGATCAGACGAAGTTGTATATGTATAGTTTCTAGTGAGTAATCATTAATGAGGAGGAGGAAGAGGAGGGTTTCTGCAGTCAATGATTAGCTGCTCGCCTTATTCATACTTTAATGCCATGCCATTCATTTTGCGTTGCCTGAATTTGATCTCTGAGGTAGATTCTTGTCTCGACTCGACATGTATTTTTCCTTCCGTATCTGCTCTTTTCCTTTCTTCAAACCTGCCCCCTGAATATTTCATGCCCTGTCTGGTCATCATCTTCACAGCTTCTGCATACCGCCATATTGGTTGAGTTCATGCCGAACTCCCGGTGTCGATCTTGCTCGAGCCCGAAAGACAGGACGCGAGAAGTCCCCAATCTTTGCTCTTGGCACAATCAAAGATTGGATCCTTCAGCTTTGACATGTTGATCCACGAACTGAAGAAGTTAAAAGCTTTGAGCACTTGGTCTTAAAGTGGGAAGATGTTCCAATCATGACATTGCGTTGTATGATTTTTGAGTGGACTGATCCCAAGGTATATTTATTGAAATTCAATCATAGAACTCATCAAAAGCAGGCTATATGCAAAAAAAAAAAAGGAAAAAGGAAAAATCCCAATCACTGGCAAGATTGTGCAGTCGAAATTTTGGCTTTTGTTTTCTAACCTTTATCCCGTTTGACTACTTTCCACCCTGGCAATCCTTTTCCTTTTCCCAACTTTGGAACTCCATTTCTGCTCATTTAAGTGGCTGCACTATTGCCATCCAAAGTAAAAGCTCGCCACTTTGTGAATTTATGTGCAAGTAATTAGAGGGCCAAAGCCTCTCTCTCTCTCGCACCCGCAAAAGAGCATGTAGGAAAAATAATCAATACCCCGAAAAATCTTAAATTTATACAATTGCAATAAATATATTTCAGGTTAATTTTTTTATCACAAAAATCCTCAAGCCGATGTACTTATGATCTAGTTTTTATTAAATTTGATTGATGCCCCAAAAATATCTAAATTGATACAAGTGTGACAAATTGGTATACTGTCAACTTGGGAGTTTTTATAAGGATGACTTACCGAGGGTATATTTGTTACGGGTATATCATTTTTGGAGTTTTTTTTGTGGTAAAAAAATTAATTTTGAGTATATTTATCGCAATATCGATTTGGAGTTTTTGATGTTATTAAATCTTAGAAAAATGATAAGCCTATCCACGAGATGGGAATCAATACTCCAATCTTATGTCCCCTGTTTTGGGTGTCTCCTGCTTTCGTGAACATAAATTGCTCAGACGACGCCCCTGTTTCTCTAAAATTGCGGGAACAGTTGGAAAAGATCGCAACCCTCTTTCGTTTTCTTTCCTTTTTCTTTCTTGGTTCTTGTCGGTAGACCCTCCTCGTCGCAATGCGGTCGCTTGGGGTAGCTTGTGTCATTGCAGCTGCGTGGATTGTCTACCCCATTTCGAGCTCTCGCCTCCGTCTCCTGGGGACTCTGTCTCTGCGGCGACCTGAAAAGGAGAAGGGGCGAAGCTCAGGAGATGTGGGTTACAGCTGGGACAAAAGAGATCCGTTGAGATCGACGACCCCCCTCCCTCTACCCGCAAAAACCGAGGAGAGGCCCTTTGGGGGTTGTTTTCATAATCTGCTCATCATTCTTCAAAAGATTCCTAAAGTTAGATCGCTGTTGGCTAAAGCAAAAGCCCATCTAAACGAAAGAGAGTGAATGGCACCCCACCGGCCGTCGGGGAGACCCGGTTCGGTTTCATTTTAGCACTTTTCATTCTGATCTAATCGGCGTATGCGCAATGACCACTGTTCTTGAGGACACGCGTGTGATTTGTTCGGGCGACTAAACAATCCAGGAAGGGTCTCGACTTCCGACGAAGAAACCTTCCTCTTTTCCCCCGAGCAATCGTTCAAATTTATCGTTTATGACGGTCTTTTGGTTTCGGCCGACGATAACGCTAAGACAAACGCATGCTGCGGGCGATTCGATTATCCGACTTCATCGGGAAAAAAGCGTAGACCCGCGATGGCCATCGAGGATGGATTTTCCAGTTTGATCAAGTGGCGAAACGACTTTGTATCGCGCTCCCATGAAGCGTTAGATGATGACTTCTCGATGAGCATCAGACGCAACCATGGTGGCCGACCGAGTATCGCAAGGTTTATTCTCATCTGATTTTGTATTTTCGTCAGCCCGCTTCCTTCCTCTCTCTTTTTTTTTTGTCTCTCGAAGTTGACGACGGGGGTTTGAAAATCTACCGTGAAATGGGGACTGGAGGTACTATTGGCGATGGGACTTAAAGTTTTTGCCAAAATGGGACTCGGGAAGCCCACCAAGAACGGCTGGCTGTCTGCGGCCGTCTAGGAAAAACGGGTCTTCTTCGGTACAGTCGGTTCTCTCCGCTTTCACGCGAAGCAATAGTTTGTGCCCATGAGCGCAAATGGGAGTCGGGTTCAATTGCCTTTATTTTTTTTTCTTTCGAGAAAGAAGCAAAACACCGAGCAGCGAAGCGTCAAGGCCCGGTTTTTTGTTTCTTTTGCTGAGCCTACCATACTTGAAAAACGAGGGTAAACGCTAAAAGGTTGCCTACCCCCCAACTCGACATGATTACGAGCTGCGTGATTCCCCACCTAGCCATAGCTTTAGGTGGGTCTTGATCCTTTGGGGTTTTTAACTTAAATATGGTGTGGTGATTGCGCTTTAATGGGAAGGAAAAAAGGGATCGGTAGGCCTCGGGAACGTTCGTGCGATATACAACTAGAAGGATTAATTAAGCTGAATTGTGGGTTGGGGCAGGGCATTGACATCGCTCGTATTGGAATAATTATCGAGAAGCGTCTGTAGGGTCTGCTTCGGATCTGGATTGAGGTCGTGCCTTTTTTTTCAAAGGCAAATGTGGCAAGATGCGAAGGCATGGCTTCCGGATTTGAAGCCGCTTTCCAGATTTGGCCGTGACTGGCTCGTTCATGGCCGTGACGAGGCGAGGTCGAGACCCCGATGGCCATGGACGGAGTCCAAATATTGAGAACGAAAAAGTAGAGGAAGCAGAGGTCGCGCGCTCACGAGGACAAAGCCGATCCTGAGGACGATGGACACGATGCCCGAACACGTTCCACCGCGGACGAGCGCAGACGATTGAAAATAAAAAATCAGTCATTCATGACCACTGACGAAGTATTCCTCGAAAAGTTAAGGATTAGTAATCCTTTTTAGAAATCAAATGGATTCGGCGGCCATGGAAGGCCAAATCTCGAGAGCTGAAGAACGACGGGACGGAGAAAATAGAGGAAGTAGGCCACGCTCGGCTTAAACGCAACAATGGCCGGCATGGTTACGGTGCCAAGGAATCCATTGGTGGCGGCAGCTGCTTAGGAGGAGCGGGGGTCAGAGTACTTGTGGATTGAAGAGAAAGAGAGAGATCATAAAGTGAAGAGAGAAACGATTTTTACTTAAATTCCACCTCAATTGCTAAGATGAATTGATGAACGCATGTCAATATGTTGGTGGATATGATTGAAAACACGTATGATACCTATGATGTCGACTCGGTGATATCAAACCACTGAATATTTTCTCCGAGAAAAAGAGAGGTGAGAGCCGTTTTCGTCTAACGTCTGCGGTCGTGTTCTAGCCAATTCCAAATTTAGAGAAGGGAAGCCGATCTCTTTCGTGCTCCTAGCGCCTTCGATTCGATTCGGCTCGAGATGAGGAAAGAAATGAACGCGTGATGAAGAATTTGTGGTGAAAGGATAATCAAAGTAAAATTCATGATACAGTATGCGAAAGTGGGCTTGCTCTCTAAGAGGGGCAAGTTCATGGTGATTGCACAGCATCACGCTGCAGCGTTTGGGCTTTTGCCTTTGCATGTTTGGGGTGGGTGGAATCACAGGGGCCTCGAGCACCGCACCCTCAATTTTTGCCCAAAGTTAAATTCTAACTTAACCTTGCAAACGAAGAGCAACCTAGGTTTTAACCCTACTATGAGCATGGCATTTTTAACCAACAAATCAAGAGCAACGTGAATGTTAGCTTCCATACAAACTCATTTTCTGCCGCTGAATTGATATTTAAATTAGATTTCGTATTCATGAATATGGAAAGGTTCCAAGCGGGAGATAAGACATATTGCAAGTTTGGTTATTGAGAGTGGAATACCGAAATTGGAGTAGCAAAATGTAGGAACCAAATAAAAAAAGGAAGGAGGAATTTTGCGGAAGCTTGGAGGATTTAATGTGGAGAGAATAACAAAAATGCAAATGAGAGAGCAATACTACAAAATACCTTTGCCAAGGTTTTACACAAATAAAATCAAGCTTTGCTCTAAGCTTGTTCTTACAAGAACTCTCTCTCTCTCTCTATTTCTTCTCCTCCTTGATATGAAACTTACAAGAAAAACCACACATATTTATAGCCAATTCTATACCTAATTTTTGCCAAACTTAAATGTCTTTATTTGACTACACTTAATTTTATCAAATTCAAGCACACCTAAGTTGTCCATTTTTGACAATCAATAGTCAAAAATTGAGGCTTAAGCACACATAAGTTGTCCATTAATAGTCAAAAATTGAGGCTTCTTCTTTTTTTGACTTTCTTCCAAAATTTATTTTAATATTTTCAATAGCCTCCCTTAAAATTGATTTTGGAAGTTCATAACGCCAAGCATCGTCTTCAATCTTTCGAACAGATTAGCCTTCAATGGTTTTGTCAGGATATCTGCAATCTGGTCTTCTGATCTGCAGAAATTAAGTTCAATTTCACCATCTTTGACTTGCTCACGAATATAGTGATACTTGATGTCGATGTGCTTGCTCCTGCCATGAAATACAGGATTCTTGGCTAATGCAATAGCCGACTTATTGTCACACATCAATTTAGTAGGACTTGCTTGTTCATGCATCAATTCACGCAGCATCCATCGAAGCCATATTGCCTGACAGGCCCCTGAAGCTAATGCCATGTATTCTGCTTCAGCTGTCGAGAGTGCAACAACCTGCTGTTTTTTCGAAGACCAAGAAATTACTCCTGATCCAAGAAAGAAAGTATACCCTGAAGTACTCTTTCGAGTCTCAATATCACCTACCCAATCACTATCTGTATACCCCAACAGATCAAAGTTGTCAGTATAAGAATATAAAATTCCATGATCACGAGTTCCACTGACATACCGCAAAATTCTTTTTGCCGCCTGTAAATGTGATTGGTATGGTTTCTCCATGAACCTGCTAATAATTCCCACTCCATAGGTAATATCTGGTCTTGTAGAAGCCAAATATCTTAAACTGCCAACAATGCTTTTGAAATAAGTGGGATTTACCAATTCACCGGTTCCTTCTTTCTTCAGCTCCAAACGTTCAATTACGGGAGTTCGAATTGGTTTGAGCGATTCCATTTTTAATCGCTTCAGAATATCATTAGCATATTTCTGCTGTGAAATAAATATGCCATTATCTGTCTGCTTCACTTCAAGCCCAAGAAAATAGGACATCAATCCTAAATAAGTCATCTCGAACTGGCTAGTCATAGCCTCCCTAAATTCTGAAAACATTTTTTCACAGCTGCCTGTAAATATCAAGTCATCAACATAAAGGCACACAATTATTATGTCACCGTTAGTATTTGACTTGATATACAGTGTATGCTCATACGGGCACTTTTGAAAATCACGCTCTAACAGGTATGTGTCGATACGCGTGTACCAAGCACGAGGTGCATGTTTTAGCCCATACAAAGCCTTCTTCAGTTTGTAAACTTGATTTTCATGCCCTTTCTCATAACCCTGTGGTTGCTCCACGTAGACTTCCTCTTCAAGAACACCATTGAGGAATGCTGATTTCACATCCATTTGATGGATCTTCCAATGATTTTGAGCTGCAAGTGCTAAGATCATCCGGATGGTATCCATCCGAGCCACTGGTGCAAATACTTCAAAATAATCAATACCTGGCTTTTGCTTGTAGCCCTTTACAACCAGTCTGGCTTTGTAACGGTCCACCTGACCGTTGGGTTTGTACTTCGTCTTGTACACCCACTTGACACCAATGGGTTTCTTACCAGGTGGTAAAGAAGTTAGCACCCATGTGTCATTCTTCTCAATGGAGTGAATCTCTTCATCCATTGCATGAATCCACCTTTCATCTGCAGCTGCTTCATCATAGGTTACAGGATCACATTCAGCAAATAAACAAAAGTTTACCAATGTTTCATCAGTGATTCCGTTATTATCACTGCCATCGCCTCCTGTGACCACGTAATCCCTGAATTTTGCTGGCGTCTCCCTCAGTCGTTGTGAACGACGTAGTGGTGGTTCTGAAGCTGCTGTTGGTGAAGATGTACCACTAGTTGAAGATGATGGAGGCTCTTCTATTTCTTTCTCCAATGGTTCATCTTCGATGGTGATGCTTTTCTGGTCACCCTTTTGGTTCCAGTCCCAAGCTTCATCTTCAAAAAACTGGACATCCCTGCTGATAATTACCTTTTCAGTGACTGGGTTATACAGCTTATAACCTTTAGTTGTGTCACTATAGCCAATGAAGATGCACTTCTCGCTTTTGTCATCCAACTTCTTTCTTCGTTCATCTGGTATATGGGGATATGCCATGCACCCAAATACTCGTAGAAACGAAACATCTGGCTTGTTGCCGCTCCAAGCCTCTTCTGGGGTTCTTCCAAGAACACTCCTTGTTGGACACCTGTTTAGTACAAATACAGCACAAGCAACCGCTTCTGCCCAAAAATTCTTAGGCAAATTTTTGGCTTTTAACAAACTTCTTGCCATTTCAAAAATTGTCCTGTTCTTTCTTTCTGCTATACCATTTTGCTGAGGTGTATAGCTGGCAGTCAACTGACGTTTTACTCCATGAATTTTACAAAATTTGTCAAATTCATTTGAGGTAAATTCTCCTCCTCTATCCGATCTCAACGTCTTCAGATTAAAGCCACTATGTTTTTCAACATAGACTTTAAATTCTTTGAACTTGGCAAATGCTTCAGATTTTTCTCTCAAGAAATATACCCAAGTTTTTCTGGTAAAATCATCAACAAAAATCAGCATGTACCTTTTTTGTCCGACTGATTCAACCTCAATAGGGCCACATATATCTGTATGTACCAGCTCCAAAAGTTGCTTTGCTCTTCTGGCTTTCCCTACTGGAAATGATTCTCGATGTTGTTTTCCAACGAGACATCCTTCGCATGGACGATCTGGACATTCGATTAAAGGCATGCCGGTCACCATCTTTTTCTAAACCAGTAGTTTTAGTCCACGAAAATTTAGATGACCGTATCGAAGATGCCATAGCCAGTTGTTGTCTTTCATCATCGCTTGAAAACTCAAGAGATTCTTCGTCTGAAGAGTCATGGGAAACATCCGGTTCTTCGTCATTTGCACCGTTGTGATCAACTTGTTGTTGACACCTCTGATGGTGCAAATTCCATTTTCAATGTGAACTTTGTGGCCTTTTTCGGAAAGTTGCCCAACACTTAGCAAATTCCAAAAAAGTCCTGGCACAAAGTAAACATCTGCAATAGCAACATTAGTACTATCTTTTGACTTGATATTAATGTTACCTTTGCCCATCACGGGAATTTTTGATTTATTCCCGAAATTGACTTCACCACGACTCGTCTCATCCAATTGCGAGAATAATTCCTTCCGGCCAGTCATATGATTGCTGCAACCAGTATCTAGATACCATATGTTGGTATCTACAGTGCTTGAGTCATCCTTCTTACATGCTAGCACCATGTATTCTTCAGCATCAGTGGTATGTGCGTGCTCCGCCTGCTCGTACGTCGCCTTTGCATGGCATTCGGATTTGTAATGTCCGAACTTGTTGCACTTAAAACACTTGACTTTTGATTTGTCACGTGTTTTAAATTTCCCGGTGAAATTGGAATTTCCACCTCTTCCTTGGCCTCCTCCGCGACCTCGACCTCCTTGATAGCTTCCTCGATTTGATGGAGCGATACGACTTTGCAAAGCTTGCTCGGGATATGAACTGACGGACTTCTGATTCATTCTTTGCTCATGCGAGCATAATGAACCCATCAACCGCTCCAACGTCATAGTTGATATATCTTGGCCTTCTTCGATTGCCGCAACAACGTAGTCAAATCTTTCAGTCAAAGACCTCAAGATTTTTTCTACGACTCGTACATCTTGGAGTGTTTCACCATTAACCCTCAATTGGTTAACGATGTTTTGTACACGATCAAAATACAAAGAGATAGATTCAGAATCATTCATGCGTAAAGACTCAAAATCACCTCGAAGTGTTTGAAGCCGAACTCTTCGAACACGATCGTCGCCCTTGTAGGATTTTCGCAAAATATCCCACGCTGCTTTGGCGGTCTCGGCATTCGATATTTTTTCAAATATCGTCTCCTCCACGGCTTGAAAGATCGCATATAATGCTTTCTGATCTTTTTTCCGGGATTCCACCAACGAATCCTTCTCCTCCTTTCTCATGGCATTGAATTCTTCGTTATTAGCTACTTCGATGTAGCCATTCTCCACCAGGTTCCACAAATCTTGCGATTTGAACAAAACCTTCATCTGGACGGACCAGTTGTTGAAATTCTTTCCGTTCAACTTTGGAAGTTGAAATTGAACGGAACTTGTGGACGCCATAACTTGGCTCTGATACCAAATGTAGGAACCAAATAAAAAAAGGAAGGAGGAATTTTGCGGAAGTTTGGAGGATTTAATTTGGAGAGAATAACAAAAATGCAAATGAGAGAGCAATACTACAAAATACCTTTGCCAAGGTTTTACACAAATAAAATCAAGTTTTGCTCTAAGCTTGTTCTTACAAGAACTCTCTCTCTCTCTCTCTATTTCTTTTCCTCCTTGATATGAAACTTACAAGAAAAACCACACATATTTATAGCCAATTCTATACCTAATTTTTGTCAAACTTAAATGTCTTTATTTGACTACACTTAATTTTATCAAATTCAAGCACACCTAAGTTGTCCATTTTTGACAATCAATAGTCAAAAATTGAGGCTTAAGCACACCTAAGTTGTCCATTAATAGTCAAAAATTGAGGCTTCTTCTTTTTTTGACTTTCTTCCAAAATTTATTTTAATATTTTCAATAGGCCTTGCTCCCTAATTAATCCTGTTTGGCTAACTTTCTTTTTTTTTTTTGGGTCAGAATGGAATTTTTCATTTCATATGGAAAAAGAGTACATAATTTCAAGACAAAAGATGTAAATTATATAAAGGAAAATAAATAAATAAATATGAAAAGTGAATTAACTTAATACTACCTATAGAAACTGACCTATTCCCCAAAGATGGATTTCTCACAGCATCAAAGCTCGTACGGTGGTCGATTGCTGCACTTCGCACTAGCATTAGTGATGAGCACGAGCCGAGAAGAACTACTTATGAACAATAAATGAGAAGAACTAAACGAAAGCAATATGAGCATGTATGGTAACCATTCTAATTCTAAAAAATGATTCTGATTAAAATGAATTTCCCTGATTTTGTTCCCCAAATGATTTTTAGAGAATTAGAACGCGTTAGGTAACTATATAGAATTTTTATTCTTGTAACAGAAACACATTTGATAATTACACATAATTTATACTCTCGGAAATAATTTCTCTTCTCAATTTTTATCATTTAAGTCAAATAACTATGTAGTTACTTTGTCAAATTAAGTGTTCATGCATGTTATTTTTGTCTTTTTCAAAATTTTCTAAGACTAGACTAAGTTTAAAGTATATAAACCTAGGAAAATTACAATTAATAAAATCAAGTGCAAAATTAAGGATCGTGACATTGATAAATAGCATCATAAAACTCGAATGAAATCCCAAGGGCTTAGAGAATGTGGTTCGGGTTTAGTTTCAAAAGTGTTTATGAATTTTCTAAAAAAGAACAAAATCTATGAAATCTAGGAAATCTATGTTCAAATTTATGAAATTGAGATCAAACTAGCATATTCTAAACTTTTTCTATTTTTAAGGATTTTCTAAAAATTTTCTTATTTTTTAGAATTTTTATGATTTTTTGATTTATTTTTATTATATTATATGTTTTTCTTTGAAAACGAGACATTATTCTGTTTTGGGTTGAAGGAAAAGAGGCGAGAAAACCGAAAGAAAAAAGTGAGAAATGTGATAGTTAACTCTGCTTTGTGATTCTAAAAAGTGATTCTTTTGCAAAACTAACTTTTTTTTTGCTCCAAAATTGTTTCCGAAAATAGAATCAAAATCAAAATTGTTTACTTACCAAACATGACTTTTTTTAAATAGAAAAAATATTTTACAAATGTAATTTTTTCGAACACAATTAACCAAAGTTATTTCCTAAATATCATTAAGCCAAAGTTATTTCTCCATATGTTTATGCTGATTAAATTAATATGAAATTTGTGTTGGTAAATATTATTTAGTAGATGAAATTACTCTCTTTTTAATTGAGAAATAGTCCACCTTGATATAACTTTTTTATTTACAAATTCGTTAATATGTCTCTTTTACATTGCTCCCATCACGCAAAAATATAAAAGTTACTGCCATTATTTTTTTCAATTTTAAATAGAAATTAAATTTAAAAAATTCTAAATTAGGCATGCCAAGAACTTTCCAATTATAGGTTTACCAAACGGCATTTCTTCAAAGTTGCTTCCCAAGACATTTTCTAATTATAATTTACCAAATAGTTCTTCTCAAACGTTGCCTTCCTATTTTAACAAATCACGTGCAAGTCAAAGTTATTTATCGATGACTGATTATAAAATGTATGTGAAAACTTTCCACAAGCAAATAATATTCAAAATAATCTTCAGAAATTCATATTTGAGGGACTTTTTGAACACCTTGATTTTATTTGTTTTATAATATTTAACCAAGATTACTAGATGAACAAGTTGGTTACAAGACACCGCATAGGGGTACTCAGTGAATAAGTCGATTACAAGATGCAAGGCTTCCCTCATGCAACTTCAGGTTTGAGCGAAGTTGGCCTAGGGTCTACCTTCCCTAGCGAGAGGCATCTAAATTCTCTCCAAATATTTTTCTTCTCTAGAGAAAGGGAAGATTTCTCCACCATACTGGGGATTTTTCCCCCTGTCTCCCCTTGAGTCTTTTATGGATCTGCTCATGTCCAATCCCGTCATATTTAGAGGATTATCTGAACTAACATTTATGTTTGATTTTTCTTTTTACAAATTTTATAGCGTGCACATAATAACTTTTTCTAACGCAAAGCATTTGAAATCCATAAAAACCCATGAAAATGGATTTATATTGACTCGTGGCTTATACCTAGCTTTCGCCAAATCCACTAAAAAAAAACCCCAACTTTAGGTTAAGTCCCAAATTTATCTCAAACTTTTTTTTATCCTTGGGAAAACCCTCAACTTTATGTTCAATCCCAAATTTGTCAGAACTTTTTTTTTGTCTAAAAAAATACTAAACTTTAGTTCCAATCTCAAATCTACCCTAATTTTTTTGTCTAAGAAAAAATCACCAATTTTTACTCTAATATGAAATTTGCTTCGTTAGCCCTCTGTCCAAATATCGCTTTAGCCATCCATAATTTAGGATCCTAGATTGCTTTTATTTTGGAGATTGTTTTTTATTTGGGTGAATTTAATATCCACATAGAAATGTCACGTTGGTTCGACTATCGTCCGTTACTTTGCTAAGTAGGTGTTTTTATTGATGTGGAAATGCAACGGCAAGTTGGAACCGAACCATTGGATAGATTTGAAAATACATTGAAAATTTGTAATTTTTTGGGAGAAACAGAATTCAGGGGCAGATTTGGAACTGTACCTAAAATTTGAGATTTTTTCAAGGCAAACAAAAGTTTGGGGTAGATTTAAAATTGCACCTAAAGTTGGAGGTTTTTCTTGAGAGAAAAAATCTTAGGGTAGATTTGAAACTAAATCTAAAGTTGGGAGTTTTTTTTTTTGGGGGGTGAATTGGGCCCCTAGCTTTCTCATAACATTTTGAAATATAGACAAAATTTTAAATTTGGGAGAAAAAGGAAAAATATTACCTTTAGCTTCATTAGCGGGTATGATTGTTGGGCTTTCGGCCCATGAGCGTGTCTCGGTTAGGCCCGTTAGGGCAATGCAGAACAAGGGCAAGATCGAGAACCTAAGAAACAACTTCCACTCCTTGAACAGAAAGTCCCTCCCTCTTCTCCGGTTCTTCAAAACCCGGAAATTCGTGGTTAGCAGCGTAACACTGAGCCGCCATGGCCGAACTAGAGAATTCTTCAGAAGTGGAGGCGACGAAGAAGAACCGCAAGAGGAAGAGAAACAAGAAGGCCGCGCAAGCGAGCCCCGGCCAAGCCGAGGAAGCCGTGGGAACGGAAGCGAGGACCGGGAACGAAGGAGAGCTTCACGAGTCGAAGGCTGCTAGTCTCAAGAAGAAGAAGAAGAACAAGAAGAAGAGTAAAGCGTTGAGGAGAGAGGAGGAGAAGGAGAGCGGATTAAACGAAGATGAGGATGACAACGATGGGCGCGACGAGGAGGATGGTGGTGGCGAGGAAGGAGAGAAAGGTAAAGGAGGAGGGAGAGAGGACGGGAAGCCGCGGGAGGGGAAGAGCGGCGGTTGCGGGATTATGAGTACGGTATCCTTCGACGAGCTGGGGTTGTCTGAGCACACTGCCAATGCAATTAAGGACATGGGGTTCCAGTACATGACTCAGGTAAAATTTGCCTCTTTTGATTTAGTTAACCTGGTTTTTAAGTTACTTGGAATTGTATATGGTGGTCTACCATGGTCAAGTCATACAGTTTGGTCCATATAGACATGGTTTGGTAAAATAGTATGCTCATGAGTTTGAGACGATATACTGGCGATAAAATTGGATTTTGGGACTGGGAATGCTTACCGGTGTGTTAATTTGATTCAAATATCTGGAGCCGTTGTGAAGAGGATGTGGCGGTTGATGGCATTAGCGAGACTATGGATAGCTCCATCAAGGACGGGAAATATGCGAGTCCTCTTAGCTGTTTTCCAGTGATTTTTCGGTAGTTTCAAATGTGATAGGGTATTTTGAGTTCGCTGAGACTGCGGTGGATACCTTGGTGAGGATAAGTCTGCCAAAACAATGGCCAAGTATAACAGCCCACTAATTTTCAAGTAAAAAATTATTTCGGTCCATTTTCCCCGTTCCGTAGTGATTTAGGAGAATTTCCGCAGACAACCCCTCTTTGTCACTATCTCTTTCTCAAGGTTCATGTCGGAACGTGGTTGCTAATACAGATCCAAGCCCGAGCTATTCCTCCACTTATGGAGGGCAAAGATGTCCTTGGTGCTGCGAGGACTGGCTCCGGAAAAACCTTGGCCTTTCTGGTACCAGCTGTGGAGTTGTTACATAACATCCATTTTACTCCTCGTAATGGAACGGGTGTTGTCATAATTTGCCCAACAAGGGAGCTTGCCATTCAGGTGAGAAATCTTTATAATTCCAGTTAGTTCCTACCATTGAACAATTAATTCGAGCTCGTTTACTAAGTTGTTGGAAAGTAGAAGAGAAGTGTTTTTGATTCTTTTGCATCTACTGCAAATTAACTCTCATATGAATTAAGCTGGCTAAAGTCATCTGTTAAGATGATGGATGCGTTGACTAACAAGTTAGGTCATGCTTCTTTCCTCTCGAGACACCATTATATTGAACTTTACAATTTAAACGTTTATCCTTTTGACTTCTTTGTTTCTTCTATATCAAGGCTTTCCCTAAAATTTTGAATTTATTCTCTGATGCCTTCATTATGTTTTGCCAGCCTCTGGATTAACCCCCCTTTGTCCTCCACCTTGTACTAGTAATGAACAGCTCTTATCCTTAACATTTGTTGAAAATTTTCATCAGCAAAGACACTGATGCAATAATTTAAGCAGAGTGCTGAGTTGTCTATATATAGGAAAGGTGACATCAGAGGAACAACAGAAAAATTTGGCCTAACAATATGAGATTGTATTTTCTCATTCTTGTCTGTGTTTTGTTTTCTTCCCCATGTATTAATTTGCATCATTTGAATTGTTTAGACTCATGCTGTGGCGAAAGAACTGCTGAAAAATCATTCCCAGACACTTGGCTTGGTTATTGGGGGAGCAGCTAGAAGAACTGAAGCTGAACGTATTGTAAAAGGTGTTAATATTTTAGTAGCAACCCCTGGCCGACTTTTGGACCATCTTCAAAATACCAAGGGCTTCATATACAAAAATTTGAAGGTAATTTTGTTGAGTTTTTTTAAAGTAAGTGCCGGCATCTGAAAGAAGTGACTTTTCTTATATTTTTCCATGATATATGTAGTATGAATATGGTCCAAGACGAGGTGCTCCATTATTAGATAAAAGCATTCTACTTAAATGTTTGAAATGGGCAAAAAAAGAAAAAGAAAAAAAGATACTGTCTCTGAATTGTTCAATTAAGGATAGTCATCTTGTAGTGTGAGTTTCTCGTCTACTTTTAGCAATTGTACTGTCTACATGGTTCTCTTTAGACATTACCTGAAAGCTGGTATTAGTAATGTAGCACATTAGTCATAAGCATGGGCTAATTGAAGAATACGAGTGTTTGCTTACTCCAAAAAAACTTGCAGTGCCTCGTGATTGACGAAGCTGACAGGATTTTGGAAGCAAACTTTGAAGAGGAAATGAAGCAAATTATCAAGCTTCTACCCAAGGTAGTTTTTATTTATTGTCGTATCATCCCTTGTTTATGTATAAAATGAATATTGTGACATGATTCGGAATGTACGCCGTATATATCATGAAAGTAATTACAGCATACATCACCAATGGAAAGTAAATTTTATGCTAATCCTCAAATCAAGTGTTTGATGAGGCTGATTTTGTAAAATTTATTTTATATAGGCGGGGTATGCTCTATTTTCCTTATCATTTGCTGCTTGTAGATAACTCTGCCTTTGATGATTTTACTAATAGCAGGGAGGATTGTCAATGAATTACTCTTCCCAATGGCCACTAGTAATGGAGGACCGTTTCCTTAATATGTATATTCTTATCTTACGACAGCAGGATGCTCTCTCTCTCTCTCTCTCTCTCACACACACACACACACAAAAGTGCACCCACTGGCACGCATGGCTGGGAGACTTGACAAATAAAGATATGATGGCATTACTGTAGATGGTGTCGATCGGTATGTGGAGTGAACCTTCTCATGACCTTGTAACGAGAAGGAAGATTATCCCATATCCAGCGATCTAAGTGGTTTCACTTGAGTGGGCAAGATGGCTTAAGCAAGTGCTCGGTTATTCATGTCCTTGTTTAACGTCTAGCAGGCTTTGTAACTTTGGCTTTCTGTTCAAAGGGAAATCATATTCCATCAACACATTGATTACATTCAGACAAGTTCTTTTCTTTGTATGGTTCTGTTTTTGTCAGACAAAAAGGAAAAACTAAGTTCACAAAAAGGTTTCGGTTTGCAGCATGTTTGATTATATTCAGAGACATGCTTTGTCTTTTCCTTTTTAGATTCAGGAAGGGGTGTTTCATTTTCACGAGTTGATTGTGTCAGTTCTAAATGTGCAGAAAAGGCAGACAGCATTATTCTCAGCCACCCAAACTAAGAAGGTATGTGCATCCTGTCACACATTTTTTAGTTATCACTGTATTCTAGGATGTAGTGTGACGCTATTTGTGTTATTTTCATTTTCGCTCTCAAAATGGACATAAATAAGTAACTTCATCAGTAGTATTGCTCTGACCCTCTGCTTATCATGGATTCCCTCGATGTGCCACAGGTTGAAGATCTTGCTCGGTTGTCATTCCAAACGACTCCAATTTACATTGATGTGGATGATGGGAGGACCAAGGTAAACAGTCTATCTGTATTAACTCAAGGTATTGTTTGGGTTCTTTTTACTTTTAATATTGTACTGATATAATCTGTTTTGTATAGGTTACAAATGAAGGACTGCAGCAAGGTTATTGCATAGTGCCCAGTGCAAAAAGATTTATTCTTTTGTACTCCTTCCTTAAGAGGAACCTGTCAAAGAAAGTCATGGTCTTCTTCTCATCGTGCAATTCAGTTAAATACCACTCGGAACTTCTCAAGTATATCCAAGTTGATTGCTTTGACATTCACGGAAAGCAAAAGCAACAGAAACGAACAACTACCTTTTTCGACTTCTGCAAAGCTGAGAAGGGAATCTTGCTGTGTACTGATGTTGCTGCCCGTGGACTTGACATCCCTGCAGTGGTATGGTGCTGAATACCTTATCCTCCTCCTCTTCTTCTTGTTGAGCGCATGCATGCTTGATTGGAATTATTTGTGCAACTTGTGTTACGTTCTTTGACTGGTCTTTTGATCGGGAAAACTTTTTTCAGCATTTTTATTGGTTTTCTTTACCGCCTTTCACAACTGTCACAGTTGAGTTTGAGTAAAATCCTCTCTGTTTTGGTAATAGACATGGAAATATACACTGCTATGGTTTAATACAAACTCAGAGGAAGAAGGAACCATTAAAAATTGTTTGTTCATTTTGAAGCAAAAGTATCAAAATAATTTGCTATTGAGGTGGTGGCTGGTTGTATGTTCTTCCCGTGAAGAATCAATTGGACGGTTGTCTATAGGGCAGATATTTCCTGTACACTGAGTATATTTTGTTCAGATTTGTTAAGGGACTTTTTGGTGACAACTTGTAGTTTTCGCGTTACTATGAGACTGCTTCTGCAAGTTACATACAGTCTATTGTGTAAAAAGTTTCTTATGTTGAAAGAGTTCCAATAATATATAATTCATTGCTTATGTTTGTTTGGCCATTTTCCCCTCCGTCACACGTAGGACTGGATTGTGCAATTTGATCCTCCTGATGAGCCCAAGGTGTGTGATTTCATCTCTTCGAGACATTTATTTCCGGTTATATTAAATTCGGTTGTTTTCCTTTCAATTTGATTGTCTGATAGTGTAGTTTCCCTGTTTCAGGAATATATTCATAGGGTTGGTCGAACAGCTCGTGGTGAGGGTGGGAAAGGAAATGCTCTCCTTTTTCTCATCCCTGAAGAACTTCAATTTCTTCGTTACCTTAAGGTATTGGCGTGGTGAAATATTATATTGTTGGAGGCTATCGATTTTTCTAGCCCTGATATAAACCCTGTTCAGAAGAGAGGAGAGTCCCAGGTTTTCCCCCCTTTATTATGAGGAAGCACATCTGGGGTGTTAAAGATTAGGTCCTCCAACAGAATTTCTAGGATCTAAGAATGGGCTGGATTGGCATTCTGACATTGTTCGTCCCGTTTGTTAGGCTGCAAAAGTTCCAGTGAAGGAGTATGAATATGATGAAAAGAAGCTGGCAAACGTTCAGTCGCACCTGGTACTTACTGGTTTTACATGCCTCATGAATTTCTTCACCCTCGTAGTTGATTGAGTGATGACTTACATCGTGTATCCCTGAATGGTGCAGGAGAAGTTGGTGGCTAACAACTATTACTTGAACAAGTCAGCTAAAGATGCTTATAGATCCTACATCCTAGCATACAATTCACATTCTATGAAAGACATTTTTAATGTTCACCGCCTCGATCTCCAGGTACAAATTTGCTCATTGACAGAAGTTTTGGTGCGCGCAATCATATGTGCAATACATCAGTCCTGCATGCAAGCACATGGACTTAAGTTCTTCTCACTCAATGTGGATCGATGATATCCAGGATAAAAGGATGTTAAGAAAAGTCTCTGTAATTATGACAAACTGGAAGCACCATCTTTAATGACTTCTATTGTTGACTCTGAACAGGCAGTTGCGGCTTCATTCTGTTTCTCTTGCCCTCCAAAGGTTAACCTGAATATTGATAGCAATGCATCCAAGTTCAGGAAAAAAATGCGTAAAGCGGAAGGGAGCCGGCATGGATTCAGTGAGAACAATCCCTATGGGAGGCAGAGAGAAGGTGATACAAGACAGTTTGTAAGATACTAGCAGAAACAAGCCACGAAATGATGGATGTTCCTGCAAGAAATTTTGTATTAGTTCCCGGATGAATTTAGGTTCTCCCTTACCAGCTAGTATAATGTAAAATTGCTATGTATTCATTGCGAAACGCGAACCTTCTCGAGGACACGGCAGAGAAGGGAAAGACTAAGAGTGCGTACTGACCCGCTTGTGTCTCGGTAATGTTCATTATATGACCTTGATTTATTTTGGATGAGTAGTTGATGAGTCAAATGATAAATAAAAACTCTTGGGCTATCAACATGTTCATTTGGATGAAAAAGGTCACATTTTAGCATTTAGGGAGCTGTTAAACGTGTATCTAATGACCCATCGAACTACTTATTTAATCTTTAATCAACACCGGAAGGTGTCAATCTGATGTCGATTAAGGATTGAACTCACATCGTTTGGCCGGCGCCGTGTTCCAACACCATGATCGAACGTAGTGTCGCTGTCCTCTGTGTTGGCCATCTTGATAGTGAAACGAAACAAATAGCAGTTACAGAATAGAAGCGCTAAATGGAGGAGTAGAGCGTTCCTCTTGAATTATTCGAACTCCTAAACTGTCCATGGTCCCTCTCATAACATGAAATCTCCTAATAAGTGTAAGCCAAACCCAGATCAGCACGAGTCCCTTCCTAGTGCCCCAGGAGGAAAGAAAGACGTGATCTCAACAAGAGAAATTATGCAAGGAATGACACTGCGAAGAGCGCCGCAGCGCCGGCCACCGAGCACATGGGAAATGGCGTCGGAGAAGATTGAGAGGTCTCAGTTGAATTCTCATTCGCGGATTGAGGCGGTGGGGTTTCTTCCTTTTCCAGCACTTTGATGATCATCCTCTCGCCCCTCTCGCAGTGGCCTGCGACCCCGCTGATGAAGTAGAACAAGCTGGGCCGGTCGAGCGTGAAGACCGTGTCGCCATTGTTGGAGTAGAACAGGGGGTGTGAGGATCTGCACTTCTCGTACTCATCGCTTGTCACCACCATCACCGAGTCCTTCTGGTACTTGAAACCTAGAGGCACGCAGGAGAAGAGCAAAAAAAGCATCGAGATGAGGATGGGATGTCACCGATTACACGACATGAACGCATCGTCATTCCTCAACGATTTATTCAAGCAACTCACGTATGGTATCATCGACTTTGAAGCGGTTCCTTGACGCCCACTCGTTGTACATGTCTCTGTCCTTGTTCGGTTTCTGGACGCCCCAGCCGTCTTCGCCGCCTACTGTGAACTCGGTGGAAGCGACGAGGAAGACCTGGAGGGAAGAGATGAGGAGGAGAGGAAGCAATAGTTTGCATGAGCCCATGTGAAGAGTTGCCATTGTTGTCAAGTCCTTTCTGCTTCTTGCGTAAGTAGATATGGATGAACTTAAAAAAGAGTGATTAGAGTTTGTTTTTTGAGTTGAGAGAGAGAGAGAGAGAGAGAGAGAGAGGCGGAGTAAGAAGTGGAGGAAGATCTTTGACTTGGTATAACTGTTCTTCCGGAGAAGGATTGGTATGTTGAGTAAATCTAGCTATCTAGCCGTTGATGTTTCAAAGTATAATTTTTTTTTTTAACATTGTGCCTTGAGAAAAATATGCTTTATACGATGATATAATTGCACCGCAACGTTTTCGATTAGGCGATAGCAGTATTTAATAGTATTTATCACTGCAGTTAAAAACTTATTATGCCCGAAAGTTGACTCTAAATATTACTTGATTGCCTCTGTAGATACCGTTTATGTTAAGTTCTATATTAAATAACATAATGAGGTGTTATGGCTCATAACCTCACTCGAGCATGGAAAGCCATAGATTCTTTTTCCCGATCGTCAAATTTACTGGTAAAATGATAGAGCAGGACATCTTTTGACGAACATATGTTTCTATGTACGAGTCGATTTCAAAGAATGTCAAAGGATAAAATAGTTTTTCAAAGTAAATATTACATATATCAACTTGTTTATGTTAAAAAACACTTGAAGGATCGGGATTTATCATATATATATATATTTGTTGACATTTCAATTCTCTTTCTTTCTTAACTTTTTTTTCCGCATAATAATCATGCTATCAGAGCGATATTTGATGCAATTTCTTTTTCACCCCTTTAATTCTTATTTTCTATCACCATGAATATAAATTGGGGAAGTGGCATAAACGATCTATAAATTTTCACTCAATGTGTAATAAAATCTATGAATTTATTAATTTATTCAACGTGATACTTGAATTTTAGTTCAATATGCAATGTTATAAATTTTAATTTGTTCAATATGGTTATTGATCTTATGGTACATGTTCGCTTTAGTCCCTACGTTATATGAAAATATTCAATATCAATGTTGTAATTGAAATTGAATTAATGACAGGATACTATATGATATTTTCATATAATATAAGGATTAGATTTAATGTTTATCAATAAAATAAAAGTTTAAAGGGGGTCATGTTATCACAATTATCCACGTAAATTTGCTCGGGAAACTTGTCACGTGACTTGCAGGCGACACATCTCAAGCATTAAGCTTCGCAGCTGCGGGAGCCCGCCTCGGCACTTGCTGGGTCTTGTGTCTTCATTCTTTGGAGCTTCGTGCGTTGGCGAGCGACAATCACTCTCTGCAAAGCGGGGGTTTGAGTTCGTCGAATGGTCCTGTAACCGCGCGTACGTAGAGCGGGTCGCGTCGAGTCGAGAGAAGAGAAGGCGAGAGAATCGTCGGATGGCGCAAGATTCGGAGAAGAGGTTTCACTCGGTCATGGACAAGCTGTTTCACTCTCCTCCGACCACCCCGTCGTCCAGGTTCTTGCCTTGCCCACAACCTTTGTTTGCCCTAATTGTCGCCTTCGTTTTTCTTTTGCGGCCTCGGGGCGAGCTTGGAGTCGGTGCATAATCGTGCAGGAGAAAGTGGATTTAGCTTTTTGCTGTTTCTAGTTTTTGGCTTTTATCTTCGAAGAAAATGACAATGGTGAAATCTCGTACGGAAAAAATTTCCTATATTATCTTGTCCATCCTTGTAATCCTCCCTTTTTCTTTGCCGCGTTGAATCGAAGGCTGGGTGAAATGGACTTTTTTGCGATTCAATATTTGTTGCTGGTGCTGCTTCTGCTGCATAGTTGAATAGCAGAGTGCTTGAATCTTGGACGATTTGGTATTGGAATTTTATTATGTAGGGCCTTACTATTTGTACTTGTCCTCGGAATGTTGGCAATGAGAGAAGTACTGTAATTGCTCTGGAAACTGCATTTTTTTTTCTCCCAAGGAGGGGAGAGAGAGAGATTGCGTCTGTCCTGATTTTGTTTTCGTTATAGTGAGGTCAACATGATTCTGATTTCCGATTGCCTGATTGCCAGCTCGCCTGGTTCGCAATTGTCAAGGGGAAGGAAGCGCCGCCCAAATCCAGCTTCTGCATTAGCATTACTTGATCCCATCTCGGGAGTCGTTGTGGAAAACGAGGTTCAGATTTCACGGCCTCCAGCTGGATCATCCCAAACTCCAGAATGCAGACCGTGGGATCGTGGCGATCTTATGAGGAGATTATCCACATTTAAGTCTATGACATGGTTTGCCAAACCTAAGGTTCTGAAGCAACACCTAGTTTTTTAATTGACTGACTGTTTGTGTTTTGCATCCGTTGAATCATGTGTAACTGTTCTTATATATGTCACACTCCTGAAGTGCTTGTCCTATGTGGGTCTTTGTGAGAAGTGACTTTCTGCTGTTTCTTCTTTGAAACTTTGTACAAGGCGAGATTTGGTGGCTTGCTGCTCTTTTTCTAATTTTGCATAAGTAGAGAAAATTTGATAGCTTCCCTTTTACTCTGTTGTCTTTTCTCCTTTCGCAAAAGTTGATAATGCTTTTTCTTGCATTTTAGGCTGTGAGTGCTGTAAATTGTGCTAGAAGAGGCTGGGTTAATGTTGATATGGATATTATAGCATGTGAAGCATGTGGAGCACGAGTACTTTTTTCAACACCATCATCTTGGTCACGGGAGCAAGGTTTGGTTTTCCTTTTGTTTGCTCTTTAGTTTAGTTGAGCCTAACATTTTGTGGCCTTGTATGTTATATCTCTGTACTTTCATTCATCGCAGTTGAGAAGGCAGCTCTGGTATTCAGCTTAAAGTTGGACAATGGGCATAAATTACTCTGCCCATGGATTGACAATGCCTGTGATGAATCTCTGGCGCAGTTTCCTCCCACACCACCTCCAGTTTTGGTTAATCAATTTAAGCAACGTTATATATCTCTTGTACAATTATTGGCTCTTCCCATGATGTCGTCCTCAGCTATTAAATCGATGACAAGCCCTCAACTGGAAAGTTTTCTTCGAGATTTTTCTTTGTTGGAGTGTGGTAACACGTCTCCTGGCTTGTCTTTGGCAAAATACACTGGAGATGGATATGATCAGGACTCTGCTATCCTGTATTATCAGGTCAGAATCATTCCCTTATTTTTTTATTTCTCTTTCACAGAAGGGAGAGGGGGGTTTGAGAATTTTGTTGTATCTAGATTATATTTGGTTCGCTCTTTTTGGCTCAGTAACGTTATCGATTTATTCCTTACCAGCTGTTTCTCTCTCTATCTGTGCATGTTTATACTTTCGTAGTAACTACTTTTCCCAATTGACATGCAGGCAATAAGACTCATAAGTTTATGTGGCTGGGAGCCTCGCTCATTGCCCTACACGGTTATCAGCAAGGACACCAATATTGCAGATTCATCAGGTAGAATTTCCAATAAAGAGGGCACACTTATCTGTATTGATTCTACAGGGAACAATAGTACTGCAGGGGTAAATGAAAACAATAGGGATTTAAAGGACTCATTATCCGATCCCCAATCTGTGGTTCTGGAATGCAAGCTTTGTGGTGCCAGCGTTGGATTGTGGGCTTTCTCCTTGGTACCTCGGCCCTTGGAGATATTAAGACTGGTTGGTTTAACGGAACTCAATGATGGGAAGAATTCCAGTACCAATGAATCAGTCCAGGGAAACCACATTGATATTAGGACAAATGTCTTGGACACAAAATCCAATAGTGAAACTCCTTCCGATGAGACGTCATCAAACTTAAACTTGAGTATTGCAGGGGGTCCACCTCCAACACAGCAAAACTTCAAAGCTACAATTTCTTTGCCTGTGATTGGCAGGAATATTATTGCTCGGTTGTCTTCTGATTCTGATCTTAGAAGCCGTCTATATTCTGTTCAAGCTGAGAATCAGTTGCATTTGGAGACCACAACTTTGTGCGAGAAAAATAAAGAAAGCACCGAAGAAACCGTTAGGTGCACAAGTGATAAGCAGCCTTCGTTGAATCCTGACATTACTCTAACAGGTGGAATTGATGCACAAGGAACGTCAGAATCAGTTACTTTGTGCAGTCAAGAAGTTCCATTAGTTGCCCATGCTGAGGACTCTGGAGAAGAACAGACATGCTTTAATGTGCAAACTAACTTTTCCTCCGAATCCAGTTGCCAGGAAGGGCATGGAGATAATGAAAATGGAGTTCCTGCAAAGAACGAATTAGTAGCCTCTACTGCAGGTAACTGATATTCTCTCTTCTTCTCTTAGTTTTCAGACTGTATTGCTGGGAGATTAGGTTTTCTGCATTTCAAAAAATTAAGAACTATTGTGTGCGGTTAAAATATTGCCAACTCATGGAAAAGTTTCCCCATCTGTGCTTGCTTTTGGAACGTATAGACAAACAAGTTGATGGATCATTTAGACAGTTCTAATTTGCAACGCATCAAAATAGTCATGTTAAAATATTTTATTGTCTTATTCAGCCAAAATAAAGGCTGTAGTCATGCTGGAGAATGAATGGAAAAGTATCCTGGAGCACGCGGGTTGTAAAAACACTGAAATAGGCAGTTATTAACACTGAGAGGGACCTTGTCGAAGATGAACCTTACTGTTTCTGTGGGATGTGGTAGGAGTTTTCATGTACAGTCCCATGATCTTCAGATGTACACAGGCCTGCATCGTCTTACTCCTTATGTTCCTAAAGTATTGGTTAAACTGGTGTCACTGTTAATGAGTTTTTCATCCCTTATTTGCTGTCCAATGTCTTTGATCTTCCAACCTGCTTCGACTATAAATTACCCTGTTGATTGTGAGTGAATTGGGGAGATTTCCACCATTTTTAAGTTTTATTTGGATCTGTAGCTGAAGTATTTAAGTCAACAAATTGAATGCAGGGAACCCCCTCCCCCTCGTTCCCCACCAACACATGGAATGAGTATATGTGCATGTGCATAGACTGCTAGAGGAATGATTTTAAATGGATATATTATAACGTGTGTATCATTAGGTCTTGATTGGGGAAGGGTTCCTCTTCTTGGTAGGTCGTACCTGGTGGCGAAATTTGTAATGCTTCAGGCTCTATTAATTGTAGTCTGGATCGCATAGATAATAGCAAAAAGGCCGAAGGGGGCATCGTGAGACCCAAACCCTGCTAATCACATTTTTTTAATTATTTTTCTTAGATTGAATAAAAAAGGATGAACATATTTTGAGAAGGGGATTGATTCCGTGCTTATGTCATTGAGCTGTTATCCTCGATAATTTTTGAATTGTTTGGTTGCCATAGTAGATATCCTCTAGAGACAGTAGACTTACCATGCAAGGGGAATCAGGCCCTGTCTCTACACTAGGTGGTATACTTGGTGAATTGTACTTCAGCTGCTCTCATTCCTGTTCCACAAGCGTTACTTAAAAAATTGAAGGTTCAGTTGGTGTCGTGCACTATAATTTGATTGGATTGGATCTTCCTATTTAAGGATGCCAGTATAAAGAGTGCGGTTCCTGTACATTTGACCACCAATCTTGAGAAAACAAGGTCAATGCAGGATGATTTACGAAACCAAACTACATCGGATGGGCTAACTTATGGCATAGTTGGTGTGACCTTTGAGAAATTTGAGAGGAATTTACAGCTTGACCGGATGTTAATGAGTCTTTTTTGTGCAAAAGAATTGGTATGAGTTTTTCAGTTTCAATTATGGGAAAATGAAGTGAAAAGACTTTTCACAACTACTTGTCTGTTGATATTTTGATTCTGAGTGTTGAATAATACATTCTCATTTGAATGACTTCTGCATTTTCTTAGTTGATGTCTCCATTCTATGTCAATAGTAAGGATAAACGAATATGGAAAGTCTTTTCTATTCTTCAAGATAGGTAAACAAAAATTCACTGTAGGGCACCAAGGGAGAGCAAACCCCAAGAGGTACCCTGTGGATCTTTTGGTACTTCTCTCTACATGCACTTTGGACTTTCTTCCCTTTGACTCAATTTACTGAGGCGTAAGTTGTGCAACATGTAACTTGGTCAGGGGGAGATTAGAACTTACCTCAACTAAAGTATGACTGATAGCCTTTGCTACGAATCATGTTTCTGTGGTATAAAGTTGGCCCTATTAAGTGCTTAATCTCCGCGAATTACGAACTACGTCCTAGGCTAAAAGCTTTTTCAGAAAATTAACTGTTCTTTTGTGGTCTGATTTGTCTGAATGGGAGACGCATTGGATTAATTTTATATCAAAGAGTCCTGTTCAAGGTTGAACTAGATCATGTAGATATTAAGATTAGAGGCATATAAGGTGGGTATCTATATGATTTGCATTAGTTGTGTGATCAACAGTAGATGGTGACCTGTAGACAATTTTTCGTGCTACAGTACGACTGCCTATTGATGCATCTTGTATATATTTGTGCTATGGAGGTGTTTGCGTTTGTAGCTAGTCAGAACAACAATGTTAGATGCAAAGGTTCCTCTAGGCACTTGAGAGTGGATCTGAGAAACCTGATGGAGAGATATCACATGTCCAGCAACTAACTCACATTTATTTCTCCTTTAAATTTTGTAGAGTGCTGTTTCCCAGGGTCAGGTTGAGAATAATGACTGATGATCTTAGGGATATGATTGTGCTAGCCATGTGATATCTCTCCATCCGTGGGTGATATCACATGTCCAGCAACTAACTTGCAGCTAACTGTGGAACAAAATCTGTGGCAATCACAAACCATCGGCATCTTTTGAGATTATCTAATTTCTGGTTAGGGCAAACAATCAAAATGCATTGCAGGTTTTCTCTACTGTTCTCTGACTTGCAACCTTTTCCTCCTTTATGAAGTTTGAAATGATTGCCCTGTTGTAAGTCTTAGTGAGACATCTGCGTCATAATCTTGATTTTGTTCGTACCACCTCACTTGATTGTTGGATGCTTCTCATTGATTCTTCCTTGTTATCTCAGAGAAGGTTACCAAGCAGCGACCACTGGATGAAGGCATGCAGTTTGATCCACTCAGACAGCATAGACATTTTTGTCCATGGATTTCAACAACTGGCGGTGCTATGCCGGGATGGCAACACACACTATCCGCCTTACACCGTGAAAATGATGTTTCTAACTCTGTAACTACAAGATCTCCTTCATCGGATTCCTTTATTAAGGTACTTATGACTACTATTGCTCTACTATAGAACTTTCTGTTATTAAACTTTTTGCAAGAAGGTTGAGCGGTAAGATTGTGTACCTTTTGAAGCTCTACAGTTTGAAAACATTTCTCTCCTCCCCACTCTCTTAAGCGGTAAGATTGTGCACCTTTTGAAGCTTTACAGTTTGAAAACATTTCTCTTTGTGGGGAGGGAGGGAGAGAGGCGCGCACCCACGCACTAACACTGACACTAAAACTGGAATTTAGGTAGTAAAGGAGAGGGTGAAGTGCGCGCGTGTGCACACACACCAGGTAGTAAAGGACAGGGTAAAAGTGCGCGCGCATATACACACTCTAACAACTGGAATTTAGGTAGTAAAGGACAGGTAAAGTGCCCATTGCTTATGTTACTGAAAAGGGGTCTTGATCATCTGAAAGTAGTACACTCTACAAGCTTAATTTCCAATTCCGTGTTTCCAATAATGGTCATCACGTTTCTTATTTATTTGTGCAGGTGGATGATCCAGTCACCTCAGTGAGGAGGCTTTTCACATCAAAACGAATGAAGTCCACTCATGGTTCAAACTGAAGTCCTGAGCATTGGCAGATCAATTTTGGAAGATTATAAGGTGAGGAGGGAGTGCCGTCAATCCATGGGTTAATTTCGACAAGCAACTCAAGAAAGGTTCTTCTCATTTCCTATGCATTCCTAAAATTGGAGGTGCTGCTCTCGGCAAACATAGATGAAATGCTAGCTGAATAATCTTTCGTGGTCTAGCCCAAAGTCAAATTGAGCGCTCAAATGTCTTTACCTTAGCCCTATTTCTTGTGCTTTCAGAATTTTCAGGGCTATTTAAATAGCAAAGAGAATACTCTATTACATGAGTGAAATTTCTCCTCTGAAAAAAAAAAAAAAAGTATGGGTGACGAAAATTTTGCTACTCGAGTTCCTTACTCCAGCAGACCACAATTTGTGACTAGCACCTTGGAGTATGGCCGGTTGAAGCCTCTTTCTGCTACAACAGCCCGTTTATCTCCGATCAGCTTAGCAACCCTGCCAACCAATTTGAAGGATTTGTCATCCCAGTAAAGCATACCTCTAAATGAATCACTTGAGTAAACCAAATCAGTATCAAGTTCTTACCCAGGTATCAGGCAGTCATTATTTTAGGAGTGTCTTATGTGCTTGCACTTTAAGTCAACGTGCCCTACTTCTGAAATCTTACTTCTATTGATTGTCTCCAAATGAAAGAACGAACACTTCATCCCTAAAGAACTCACCTGAAATAAGGAGAGCTGGTATTTTCTTGCACAGTTTTCACCTGGCCTATCCTCTTAACAACCTCCATGCCCTCTAAAACTCTGCCAACCACTAGAGCTGAAGCATCAAGTTCTGGTGAGTCCTTAATGGACATTACAAACTCGGTCCCATTTGGTTCGTTTCCAACCTCCTCTTGGTCGACCTCTAGCTTTCCGTTCCTCGCGACCAACTTCAACTTTGGAGGTGGTTTCGATGGATCCCTCACAATTAGTCCTATCATTCCGGCCAAATTCTTCGTCCCCAGACATTTAGCATTCTCTCTCTCCCACTCTTGCACCAAACTCTGGTTTGTCAAATCGCTACCTGTACTCTTTGCGATCTCAGCATCCACGCCGTATGATCTCACCCCACCATGTTGTACATAGCTCGGCATGATCTTCACAAACTCTTTCCGTCTGTATGTGATCCCTGCAGCCCCACTGACAAGGTTGCTGAATCTCGCCGTTCCCACAGGGGCATCATCTCTGTACAACCCGATGACAATCCGACCTGCCGGGTCCCCATTGATGGATATGTCGAGAAATGCTTTCTTTTTTGGGACTTTGTCGGTGCAACCTGTGTTGCCACTGCTCTGGTTATCTAGTTTCTCATCAATGGTGTTGGTCTCTGCCTCTGGTGGGATTTCTTCTGCTAGTGCCTTAGTGTGGTTGAGCGGTTGGAGTGTCTGAGAGCCCAAGAGAAGAAGTAAAGAAGAGTTAGCACATAAAGCAAGGTCTCTGCGCGAGAACTTGAGATGGGTTTGCTTGGTGATTGGAGGAGTTGGAGTAATGGGAGTGTTTTGGATTTGAGGTAAGGTGGGGGAGTGAAGAAGTTGAGAGGACGGAAGCAGTTTTGGCTTGTGGAGCATCTTTACTGATTGCAATATGCGATCTAGAGGGGTGTCTCAATCTCTCGGCAAATTTTGTCAAGTTTTTTTCATTAGTATTGAGGTTGAAAAGGTTGTGGATAAGAAAAGGATGAGAAACCAATCAAATGCTCCGGTCTGGCGTCCAACGTGGGCCACAAAATACGTTCATGACCATAGAGCATTCCTTCTCTCGACTCCTGAAAAGAAAATTTAGCCAAGCCAACTTCTGATGAGCAAGCATAGTGCGAAGAGAGCCTTCACTTAGAATCTCACGAAGTTGCTGAAATTAGAAAGACTCCCATCCTTGTCACCCGTTGAACCCTTTCTTACCTAGTTCTGTAGAAAGCTTGCCCCCGTGGATTTGCAATGACGTCCGAGTAAGTGTGCCAACATAGGCTAACCCACCTTATCAGACGCATTAAAGAAATCATTTGAGATGTGACGATCAAATTTCATATGAATCATATATCATATAAAGTCAAATTTTCTTCTTTTGGGTATTGGGAAATATCCTTCGTTCGAGATTACAGCTTGTTTCGGTTTCACCTAGCGGGTGGGCTCAATCCAATACTTCCATACTAAACATTTTAATACAAGTCGGCAACTCCTCACCAATGCTAATGGCAATACCAATCTCAAGCAGTCCCTATATTGCCTTCCAAATTCACCATCAAATTCTCAACCAAATGGAGTTTAACATGGCTCGCTAACCTAACGGAAAGATGGCCAATGGATGTACTTTTACCCAACCCTAGGTTTTCCAAACTGCGTGCTTCCTCACTCTACGTGTCACTTTGCATGTCTTCACTCCCAACAAAGTAGCATCAACTCAACACCTGTCTCCCAAAGCCCGAACTCTTCCGCTGTAACCCTTCAACACCTTGACCCGCGCACGCACCGATTTCGCGCATCTTCCCCTTTTTGAGCTCCTAAAGTTACCACTCAGATCTATGGCTGATCGTCACTCCAGCCCAGCCCAAGTTCAGAGAGCCCCAAGACCCACTGCCGCCGCGCCGGCCGCCACGCCCGGCAGTGCCTTCCTCCAGAAGCTCCACGAGCATGCGCCGAACTCGGCCCAACTCCTGGGCTTCCTCAGCCTCCTCCTCTCTGGAGGCATCTTGCTCCTCCTCACCGGCCTCACGGTGACCGGCACCGTGATTGGCCTGATCCTATTCACGCCTATCATCGTTATCTCAAGCCCGATATGGGTCCCGCTCTGCGTGGCCATGTTTGTGACGGCCGTGGGATTGTTGTCCGTGTGTGGGTTCGGCATCACGGCCTTGGCCGGCTTGTCGTGGCTGTACAGGTACTTCCGCGGGCTCCACCCGCCTGGGTCGGACCGGGCCGACTACGCCCGGAACCGGATCTTCGACACGGCCCGCCACGTGAAGGACTACGCCAGAGAGTATGGTGGGTATTTGCATAGCAAGTTGAAAGATGTGGCTCCCGGGGCATGACCACACGAGGAGAAATGGAGAAGAGAGAGAGGGACTATATATTTTTGGAATCGATGGGGTGGCAATCTTAGACTTTTGTTATGGTTCATTTCTATGATCACTTTGCCTTTTCAGCTTGCTTATGTTCGCTTTGGCTTGATGTTTGTACGATTTTTGTTCTCTTTTGAGGTTCTCTTCTCCTTTTCACTTTACATGGAAATGCATAATGTTGGATGATGGTCCCATAATTCGTTTAATTGTGAACTAGCTAATAATTTGGCTTTGTTCAAGCTTGAGATTTTCTTTATTGTGGATATAGAGTAGCATTTCCTTTTCCGTTATTTGTCCTATGCTTGGTATTTTGTGTTCTTATTTATGACATGGTAAAGCATAAAATCTGCAGCGTTTGCGAATATTGATTGAAAACTATTCTTTCCATTCAACCCTTGGGCCATCCCTAATCCAGAATTATTACATTCAAATAGCCATTTCTCTATACATACAGCATAGGATTTGATTTGGAGGGTTGGTGGCTAGGTCTGTCTTGGAGTAGGTTAATAGATGGAGTAGATGCCTTAGAAGCTTGAATATCATGACATTTAATCAATGGCCCATGATATTAGGTAGATCTTATCTATGTGGAGAAAGGGTCTCTGAACATAATACCGCATCTTCAAATAAACTAAAAATGCAACAACCACACCCCCCCTCTAGGGAAGAAAACTGCGGTAGTGATAGCTGACATGTTGGCCAATAAAGAGAAGCTTCATTAGTTGAATAGTTGTGGGTGGTGATTTTGAGATTGACCTTCTACTAAGGACTTTAATTCTATTGGATTCAAAGCTTGGGAGAGTTTTGGGGGTTTCATTTCCTTCCCAGCCTTTCCTTACCCAAAAAAGAAAAAGAAAATGCATGACATAACATTGACAGCAACAAATATTACAGATTGTTCATGGAAACTAATCGATAAAAAAAAGGCAAAGTCACGGAAAAAGAGAGAGAAAAGATAGTAAGTTGTTGGTGACCATGTACTTTTATTTAAATGCATTTGTGAGGTAGCCCGGCAAGGGACTCGCCGGGTGGCGTGGCGATCTCGGCGGCAATTGGTCTAGTTTGTTGCCGTTCTCATCGTAGTAAATTACGCCGGAGAAGTTCAGCGGCTGACATCGACCCCCCATCAGGATCGTCCTCCGCCACACCCCTCCATCTCCGGTGACCTCCTGACCGGCATCTTCTTCGTTGTAGGCTGCCTTTTTCTTGTTTCTTCTGGTGATTTTCGTGATGAAGACCTGTTTGCTGGGACTCCTTAATGGTAGTTCTGGCACGAATCTTGAACTCTTTGGCTTGGCCTTGATGAGCTTTCTTGAGATTTGGCTTGTTTTCTTGGCGCACAGCGCCATGAGGGCTGACACGGACATGAGCAAGCTGAGCGATAGCCGCTTTGCCAAGCTCGAGCCATGGCCTTGCGACGCACGGGCCATTGTATGAGAGATATGGAGAGAACTGGAAGGAAGATTGCAATGCTTGTGAGTTTAAAAATGAGCAATGTGTTTGTGGGTATGTATTTTATACGAGCTGCTGGTAGTTGGTACCTAGTTTGGGTCACAGGTTATAGCCGGTGGTTTCAGGCACTTGCGTTGTTTCTTTCTCATTCTCACACTTACTCTCTTTTTCTATATTTGGGTTCCAAGTCCGGAGTCTTAATTATATTAATCCTCTCATAATATTTCTTTTGATGGGTCGAGCTTATCACTCAAAAGCTCGTTGGAATCATTCGATATGGCTCGACCTCTGGACTGTGATTATAGCTGGCTCATGATGATGGCCACCATTGATCTATTTCACAAGGTTATGTATCAGCATGAAGCTGAACTGAACTTTGAAAGTGCTGAGAAGATATTACTCTGTCTTTGGGCAGATCTTATGTTGCTTACTTAATGCCGTTTGATGTGTAAAGTCATGACAAGAAAATAAAAATGTTAAGGGAGAGCATTAAAGGGCAAATTTTGTGCTGTCATTTCACTTTTAATTGAGCAGCCATCTTGAAATATGTATAGCCTTCTCTATTGTATCTCAAGATACTAAGATTTGGCCACAAAACTAGTAGCCATTCTTATCGAGCAGCATACGAATGCAATGGATATTATATGGTTGGGTCGGCGGACTCCTACGGTTAGCGCCGGTTGATTTGGTTAGCACATAAACATCACTCAAATGGGCACTTCCTTAATGTGAAATCTGAACATTCAATGCGATCTTTCCTTGCCCAAATTGGCAAGGCAATTGCACGTTCGACGTGCGGACTATGAGCTGTGAGTGGGGACGGAAGGAGGAGTTGGAGCCAGTGAATGAAGGCCTCCATGTTCTCTCTAGCCCTGTCCATTCTTCTCATCAATTTGGTTACTGGGTATGGTTCAATGTGTGGCTGAGCTGCGAAACTCTAGGGTTTCGGGACCACCCTCATCTCAGCTGCCTTTCTTTCGCTAAATATCTCCCCACCGAAGAAGGACGGTCTTTTTCACCAAAAAGCATGATCCAACTTTAGCTTCTTCCCTGGGGGGGGCGCTTGGTAGCTTCTTGTTTCTTGATCTTTATTTGCTGCTAAAGCTACTTTTCAAGAAGGTGCTCATCTAATTTTTAAGGGTATGAAAATCGAACTGGAATATCGAACTGAACCGAATCGAAAATTTATGCATTTTGATTCGGTTCAGGTAATTAAAACAAAATTTTTTTTTCATTTCAATTATTTCGGTTTGGTTCGGTTAACCAAACCCACGTAGAATCTTCAAAATAACCAATTGTTTTCTTTTCATTTTCTTTTTTTTTTTTTAGTGCGAAGGGCCGGCGAGTGTTGCCACGCCCTTGCCTCACACCGTTTCGCAATCTGATTCCGTCTCTTTTCGGGTGATTCAGCTTCGATGTTTCTGGGTTTGGTCTGAATTGGTGGAGCTTTGCGGTTGTGTGGGGAGGTCCGAAAGATAGCATTTTTTTTTTTTTGGTGTGTTGTTGCTAGTTTGGCGCGTGAGCGTCTCTTTCTTTAGAAGAAGGCCACGCCCTTTACCCGATGAGGAGCTTCAAAGGAAAGGGACGGTGCTCAATTTCTCTGCTTCCTCAGCCAATGGCTGGTGGCTCCGCCAGCTTTGAACCAAGAAAGAAAAGAAAAAAGAACAATGGAAAAAAAAAATCGAAAACCGAATCGAACTAGATTTTTGGTTCGATTCATATTCACTTCGAGGCGAGATTCGGTTTGGTTCATGCTTACACCCAAACAGTGCTGTTCGGTTCGAACCAAACGGAACGATTAACACCCTACTAAGTTCAAGCGTTGCAACTGCGCATGCGGGTCTCTCTCTCTCCCTTAAGTTTTTTCCACTGCGGTTTTTACTCGTGGGTAAAATTTGTCGAAATGAATGCTTTCGAAGCGTGAAACATGCGCGAATATGAATGCCATCTTGATCGAAATCAAGTGTCGCATCGCCGAAGAAGAGAGAGAGAGAGCGCGCGCGCGCGGGGGCATCGGATTTCCCTCAAGCTTTTCCAAGGAGGGTGTGGTGATCGATCAAAGAACAGCCAAAAGAGAATTGCCCGGCCGCCCCCAAGTCAGATTCATCTCGAGCTAATTGGTTCTCTCTCAGAAAAAAGGAACAAAAGATGACGATGAACGTACGAGTCTTAACTAAAACGGAAGTTCAAACCTTCCCATTCCATGAAAAGCGCCCGCCCGAACGTAGCGTAGCAATTACATAATTTAAGAATCGTTGGAGTGTCTGCGTCCAGATTTCACGTGTACGGTACGGTTACTCTCTATTCAATATGTTTTCTTTACCAGCTATAAGACATTATGATTTATGAACATGGAAGCTGAGGGTAAGCTCACAGGACACAGGTGAATGGTGTCCAAAGGACCACAAAGCAAGTCGAAATGGAACTCGCGTTCGGCTTCTCCTTTCATGCCTACACGCAGACGTCCACGTCCACATGATCTTATCCGGTCATTCAATAAGAAGATGAGATCGGGGTGTTATCGAAATTTTTTGCCACTAAAGTGAGCGCCGTGCCGTGCACAACTTTTACACTAAAAGCGTCCTTTTCCATAAGAAAACTAAAGCATACGACGCCGGCATAAGGAGAGATTTTACGCATGCAGTTTTATCGACTCTGGATTTTGATTTAAGGGCCGATAGAGAGTGAGTCCATAAAGCCCTCGAGATAGAAGGGTGTTAAACTCTTTCAACACTGCCGGTGTTTGATGTATTTCGTTTATTTGACATAGGTTTTTCTTTTTTTTTTCAGTGATAAGGTCTTGAGGCGCGACGATTAGAGAAACGGTAAATCTAAAGTTCGCATATTTGAAAGAAGCGAGTGATGTGTACATTGAGTCCAAATGCATTTACGGAAAAATTGTCCAAAAAATCCAGGATCTATTACGATTTTGTGAATTCAATCCGGTTTTTTTTTTTTAAATTATGTCAATTGACTCATAAATCTTTTTACATTTTACTAATTGAGTCCATCCAGCTAATATTGATAGAAAATCGCTAAAGTGGACGCTAGTCGCTCTATGTGGCATGATGGACGGCATTGACGTAGATAATTTTTAATGATTTTTTAATATTTTTTTCAATTCATTTTATTTTATTTTTTCCTTTTCTTTTAGTTTTTACAATTGTGATCGTTGATGGTCAGCCAACGCCCTCGTCGGCCACAATTGGTAAAAAAAGAAAAAAATTACAAAAATGGAAAAACGTTAAAACACTATTAAAAAGTATTCATGTTAACGTCAATAGTGTCACATAAGATGATTGACATTCACATCAGCAATTTTCAGCCAAAATTAGTTGAATGAACTCAATTAATGAAATGTAAAAATGTTTGAGACTCGATTGGTATAATTAAATAATTTAAAATTGAATTGGTAAAAGTACAATAAGTTTAAGATTTTTTGGATAATTTTTCAGACATTTAACAAAACTTATTTAGTCCTTTTCAAAATTATCCACTTAACTTATTAACTTTCGTTTACATTGCTTGCTGGTGTTTTAAATTACAAATTATTATAAATTATCAATCTTAATTGAAGTCACCAACTTTTTTTTTCTGTTAAATTACCATTGGCAAATTCTTCTTTGAGCGACTCATCACTATTTATTTGATCATTTTCAAATTAGCAACTGTTGTATTAACTTATCGACCTTTTGTTTGCATAGTCCGCCAACATTCTGAACTTATCAATCCTTAAATTGAATCAACAATTTTAATTCCAGTCACTAACCATTTTTTTGATCAACTTACCAATTAATTATAGTCTACAAATTTTCAATAGGTTGATTCATTAAATCGTGGGGCGTTTCACTGTTCATTGCTGATGGATTCAAATAATTTCAGAAAAAATTCAAATAAGCATTTGCAATGCCATTATTTTCTCGAATAAAGACTTGAAGTGTACCTTGTTTCAAATAAGGGCATAAAATACTTTCATTTTTTTAAAAAAGGGCCTGACCAATGGTGTATTCGTCATTTGCTTTTTCGAATTTTTTTCATTTTTTTCTCTCTTTTTTTTTATAAATAAAATAAAGGATCTGAAATGTTCCCATTATTTTAAAGAAGAGCCTAACCAATGACATTTTCATCATTTGTTTTTTTTTCTTTTCCTCTTTTATTTTCTTTTTTCCTTTTTTTTTTGGCCTTCCTTCTTACTAGTAGCTGGCCACCAACAAGGGTTGGGCAAGGCTTCTAAGGGCAGCCCTCGCCATGCTCAAGTGAAGCCCTTGTGTAGATGTGAGCGATTCCAAGTTTTTTATATGTTCTACTTGGAATCTAAAACTTACTTATCAAAATAGATTAATCACTTTTTGAAACTTGAAACCTATCCGTCATTTCTTGAAACTTGCCTGTCACAAGTTTTTGGGTCGATTTCAAGGTACCTAAGAACATATCAATTTCTTTTTTTTTTCTTTTCATTTTTAGTTAAGCAAAATGAGAGCGAACGCTGCAACCGCTAAGGTGGTTAGAGGTGAGAGTGGTTTTAAGTTTGGCATATGTTACATTTAGAACCTGAAACTAACCCGTTTAGAACAAGTTTCTCATTTTTTGAAACCTGAAATCTAAAAGTTTGTTTAGTTTCAAATTATACATTTATTATTGGACGCTATAAAATATTGTAGGATCGTGTGAATACGTAGAAAAATTTATTTTAGCATCCAAGGTCCAAGTTCTAGATTTTAGATTCTAGATAGTGAAACCTAAAATTTACCCGTTAGAATAGGTTCTTCCATTTTTGAAACTTGAAACCCACTCTACATATTTTGGAACCTGAAACTGGATCGGTTCCTATAAGTTCTAATCCTAAATTTTCGATTTTACCTTGGAACTATGCTCACTCCTATCCTTGCTAGAGATTAGTGAAAAAGAGTAAGGACAATTCAAATCTTTATTTAAAATAAGATTTAATCGAAGTTTTTATTTGAAAAAATAAAGTGCGTTGGATTCTTATTTGAAGTTTGCTCGAAAAATTTGGATGGACAGTGAGGACGTCTTAAGGGGGCATTCGTCCGCGTGACGTGGCTAGTCCGGCGGGGCGGCCCAAAATCTAGGGCTCATGCATGGTCAGCGCTTAGCACAGCGCCCAACGACAGGGCACCTATAAATCCAGGCAGACCTCCCGCTCCGCGTTCTGTCGTTCCCTGGCTCGGATCTCGTTTCTCTCTCTAGCGAGAGAGATGGCGAAGGCGCGCAAGCCCAAGAACAACGACGACGCGAAGCCCGATCATACCGGGGCCGTCGTCCGCCACCAGAAGCTCTGCCTCTCCGTCGACCTCCCTAACCGGAGAATCTACGGGTGACTATCTGTCTTTCTCTCTCGTTTGAAGTTGAGTTCGGTGCTGTTCTCTCTGCTGTGTCTTCTCCGCGTTCTCCAATTCTCAATCTCTCTGACTTGCAATTTCGCCTTTGGAGGGCGAGCCATGGCTTTGAATCGCCGCATTGTGGATGCTTCGACCCTCCGTGCACGCACGGTGTTAAGTATGGTGTTGAGTATGTTGAGGACTTCGAGTCATTCCTTGCGATTGTCTCCTCTTTTTCGTTAATCGATTGAGGAGCTCGTCTAGTGTTTGTCACCTGAACATATGTGGTCTGTCGATCTTGGAACTGTAATCAATCTGGAGTTTGAGTTTCTTGCTCGGTGCTTGTCGAATTGCCGGTTTCATTTGCGCAGCTCGTCCTGTGCAGTCCGAGATTGATCATTTGTTGATTGTGCCGATTTATGTTATTTTTTGGCTCGTCGAGGAATTTATAAGATACTCAAGGCCTCGACGTTTGCAAAAACCCATCAACGTCCTTCTGCATGTCTAATGTCACTTGAGAAAAGTCCATTATGCTCTCTCTCTCTCTCTCTCTCTCTCTCTCTCTCTCTCTCTCTCTCCCCCCACATACACACACACCCAACCGCTGTGTTTCTTTAGTTGAATTTCATGGCTGGTAATTTTGTATGTATTATGATCTTCTTCTCCCGATAATCGGAAAAGAAGACCGACTTGATTGCGTCTCTATGTTTTCGTCCCAATGCAGTGATTGCACCTGATGTGCTTTTAGAATAATTTTAAGTCAACTCATTTTTTATGCGCTTCAAACTAATGCTTGTCGTATTGGAGTAGCTTGATATTTGGCTGGCTTTATCAGCAATTTTTGTATGCAATTTTGTAGGTATACGGAGCTAGAAATTGCAGTTCCAGATATTGGGATAGTGGGATTACATGCTGAAAATCTGGGGATATCTAGTGTTTTGGTTGATGGAGAGCCTTCTGAGTATGAATACTATCCCCACTATCAGAATTTAGATAATGAGAGACGATGGAGCTCTGTCATGTCTCCTGCTTGTGCTGCTGATGTTGCTGGGTCTTTGTATCTATCAGCTCTGGATAGGGAATTGGTCCCAAACTTATTAATTAATTGCTATAAGGGTTTCAAGGTGGAAAATGAATCGCAGGATCAATTGGTGGTAGAGAATGCTTCACAGTCATCTGGGGAGGTCAAGCAGGTAATTTGAGTCAATTTTTAAATGATGAGAGGCTACTTGATCTGATTTGAGTTGAAGAGTGAGCTTACTTTCTTGGCTTTTGCCCAATGAACTGCTGTTTGAGGAAAATATGCTCAAAGTAGTATTCTAAAATCAGCCATTCAAGCTTCTATTTCTGCACTGAACTGACAATAATCTACTAAGTCTTGCGTATGCTTCCTACATCCATACTTAGAAGAGCATTAATTAGCTGCCGACAGACCTTAAATTACCCCCTTTTCTTTCTTAGACTTCTGTTTCTAGTGGAAGTGCTGGTTTCTATTGTTTGTTGCCTTTGGATTCTTAAGTTTATGCATAGAAATTATTGAGTTTGGCATGGTCAATATGTTTTTCATGAGGTAAACTTCTGTTGGTTCTTATGTAGGTTGATGTTTTATGCAGAATGTAAAGCTGGTTCGCATTGAGTATTGGGTGGACAAAGCAGAGACAGGCATTCATTTTGAGGATAATATTCTTCACACCAATAACCAGATCAGGCGGGCTCGTTGTTGGTTTCCCTGTATGGACGAGAACTCACAGCAATGCTGGTATTATACGACGGCAATTTTTGCAGTCTTAGAGGATTAATCTTGGCATGTTGCCTTTCTAAAGGCTGTTTGGTTTCTTATATAGAAAAAAATAAGAATTATGGTTTATTCTGTTACTTTGTTCAGCTACGATTTGGAATTCACAGTGGCCCATGAACTTGTTGCTGTCAGTACTGGGAACTTGCTATATCAGGTGAGATGGAGAAGATAAAAAAAATCTACTGTAACGCACATAAGATTAGTTAGCATAATTCTGCTGCTGAATTGCAGGTGATAATCTTGATGTATAATGCACAAACTCATGTCTATGTCAAATAACTGATTCAAGTGGTTGGATGTGTGATGTTTTTCTATAGTCCTTTCTTCTGATGATGTACCAATATTCGGTGAATCTCTCTCTTCCGGGGAGAGTTGGGACATACCGTGATACATTTCGACACATCTTTAGTTTTAGAAAAATGTTTGGTCTGGACAATCTGTGAGCTTGACATGAGTGTATGGTCAGTACGTGCATCATTTTGAGGGAATATTTGTGCAAAGCTGATCTTTCTGGCTCTATTCTTTTCCCCTTTATCGTGTCATCTTTCATTTAGATGTTAGTGAGGTGATGAAATAGACTCTCTCTCTCTCTCTCTCTCTCTCTCTCTCTCTCTCTCTCTCTCTCAGAAGTGACGGTAATATATTGAAGTTTTTTTTTAATATTGTCAATGGCTTAAATGAAATGCATGGAATTCCGTGTAAACCTAAACTTGATTGGTGGTAGTTTATTCTAATAGATGATTTACTTGACTATTTTCCTATGAGTAATTGACCAAAGCCTGAGATGAGGCCATGAATCTCTTCTAGCATCCAGGGAATAGGATGTCATTGTTAGTATTTACGACTTCTTTGTTCCTCTTTTCCATTTATTTTGTAGGGATTAGAATGAATATCATTTGAATACTGATTTCTTGTTAAGCAAGTTTATAATTCAAGGATTTCAATGTGAGCTACTTTGCAATATGATGTTTTCTTTTATCCACGAGCATGTCGTGTGTATGTTTGTTAAATTTCTAATGACAGATAAGTCCTCTATGACAGTGATATTTTGACTTCTGTTTGGTCAGTTAATAATTCTGCATTACTGAGCTTGAGCTTCATAGGAAGCAATATTTTGTTAATTTTCCAGTTGTTGATTGCTGATTGTGTGATATTCTGCACATGTTTTGCAGGTTTTGAGCAAGGATGATCCTCCTCGCAAGACTTATGTATACAGTTTAGATGTTCCAGTTTGTGCTTGGTGGATATCCTTGGTGGTGGGGCCACTCGAAATCCTTTCAGACCCCCAGAATTGTCTGATATCACACATGTGTTTGCCTGCTTATAAGTCCAAGCTACAAAATACTGTGTCATTCTTTTATAGTGCTTTCAGGTTCGTCCACCAACATAGATTGCATTGGAAATTGGCTTAAAATTTTGCTTGTATAGCATAGTTTATTGATGTACAATTCATTTTTAGCAGCCATTACGAGGAATACCTTGGAGCAAAATTTCCATTTGGATCATACAAGCAAATTTTTATTGCACCTGAGATGGCAGTGTCATCATCGAGCTTAGGGGCCTCAATGAGCATATTTAGTTCCCAAGTTTTACATGATGAGAATATCATCGACAAGGTTTGGCTCTATGACATGAGTGCAGTTTTACCTTCATGTAAGCTTAGAAACATGTGCATTTGTGCTAACACCCAATGCTCAGGAGGCCTTTAAAGTACGGAATAGATAGTAATTACATTGTGATAGTACCTTTAGATGTGTAGATGGAGCACCGGCAAGGTAGTAATATTTGCTCTTGTCTGGAGAAAACTTTTTCTCGTTTATTTGACCATGCTCTTTATGGCAAAGATTTTTTAAACTATTTCACCATCTCCCTCTCCTGTGATGCTTTCTCTAGTCTCGGGCACCCACTAGTTTCACCTTCCTTGAGCTACCAAGAGCTCAAAGTGTCCATGTTGCCAGCAAACCTAATAGTGTTCAAGAAGTGTCTCCAGCAATTCCTGTTCATACTCCTAGTCCATGCAAACTTCTAAAGCAACAGGACGCCCTGATGGGAAAAGGATAAGTGATACATAGCTAGAGCAAATGCATATGCATAAGAATTAGGTGAAGGTAGGTTCATAAGATTTATAACCAGAAGGATCTGCTTCATCTGCTAATTGAGAATAAATCGACACAGATTAAACACTACGCTATCCCTACTTCTCTTATCAGCATTCTCCCGTCGTTGCTCTCTCACCTAAATCTCTGATGCTTTTAGTCGGTGACTGTGATTGTAAGATGCCAACTCCTTGATTCCTATCTTCTTACATGCCAAAGTGAAGTTTCTTTTTATGTTGCACATTACTCTTTTGTATTCTGTACATATGAATGTCGAGTATGATATCTAGTAGGTTCGGTTGTTCAAATTAAAATTTTTTCCTGTTATGGCTTGTTCCCATGTCATGGGGCTTGTTCCCTTGAGTTTGCAAATTCTATGTGAGTTTCCACTTTTTTCCCCAAATTGCCTTCAAATCATGAAGAAGTTATCATGCTTTTAACTAAGTGTAGTTATCATGCTTTCAAACTAAATGTAGTCTGAAATAAATCTTGTGTTTCAAATTTCTCACTGAAAAGTTGCTTTTCCCGTTTCTAAAAGTTAGGTTAATGATGGCAGACATTAATTTTATTGTTACAGACCATTGACACAAGGATTAGACTAGCTTATGCCCTAGCAAGACAGTGGTTTGGTGCATATATCATCCCAGCTGGCCCGGATGATGGTAAGTGTTTCAAATTTCTTTTGTTCACTCCTTTGTTCCTATTGGCAGTTTCTATCCTCTCTGCCTTTTTGACGGAACTACTCCACTAGATTACATTTGCAGTGACATTTGTTTATTCTGGTTTGCAGAATGGTTGTTGGATGGTCTTGCTGGTTTTCTTACAGATTCCTATATTAAGAAATATTTGGGAAACAATGAGGCACGCTATCGGAGGTTCAAGGTTTGTCATTGGTTTGTGCATGCCTCATTTTGTTCAGAAAGATATATTTCATTCTGCATAATGTGATGCACTCGACTGCCGACCCCAACTCCAACTGGTTTGGGATAAAAGTGATGTTGATGTTGATAATGTGATGCACTCGAGCAAATGCAACTTTTGACACTTGCAGTGGAAGAATAGAATTGGATATCCTCTTTCGGCATAAATTTTTTTAACATCTGTTGCTTTGTATACTTAGATTCTCAAATTTCTTGTTGTCTATATTCTCAGCTTTACATGTTTGTGAAATGATCTGATACTTAACTGGAAAAAAGATCTTTGGTATCAACACTGACAGTCCATTGCCGAATGCTTTTTATGATTTTATAACAGAAAGGCATCTTGTTACACCGACTGGAAGTTAGTTTGAGGAGCATTGTCAGTTAGATCTCTATGTTTAAAATTTTAGGGTTTCTGTATAGGGTTGTCTACCTGTGGCTTTTTGGGGAAAACATACATTGTTGACTTTTCTTTGCTTCTTTCTTCTAGCCCACATATGTGGTTGTGCAAACAGGTGTATCCTTTTTGAGCTATTATAGCTCCTGTAAGATTTACAGAAATGGTGTTTTTATTTATCCCCTTTTGAAAGGTTAGGGTCTGGGGTAGGGGCTAGACTGGATTGGTAGAAGTTAAGATGTGTGGTGACTTATGTTCCCATTGTCTGATGTGTTGTTACAGCTCTTTATATATCTTTACGTTGGCTGTAAAATCACAGTTAGGTGGACGCTAATATTGTCACCATCAACCTTGTCATCTTTCTTTTAATGAATTGAATACTTTTGAACATCAATGGAATGCTTATTTTGCCCAAATGCAGGCAAATTGTGCAGTTTGCAAAGCAGATGATGGTGGTGCAACTACTTTAAGCTCCTCTGGTTCTTGTAAGGAACTGCACGGGACTCAGTCTCTTGGTTTATATGGCAAGATAAGATCATGGAAGTCTGTAAGTTGACATCAATGAAATTTTCTGTCTGGCAACACTTGTTGGTCATCTATGGTCTTGCATCTTTTGGGTGGCAAATATGACCACTATGTAATTCTGTGAAGGTCGCAGTCCTCCAGATGTTGGAAAAGCAGATGGGACCTGAATCTTTCTGTAAAGTAAGTGTTCTAGCTGCATTTTTTACTTTTTGCACTATGTTAAGAGTGCGCGATATTATGTATATGGATGCTTGTGCAATAAAGATGAGATGCTTTGTATCATTTATTAGACAGTTGGTTGACTATTTGCCGTTACTATGACTCATCACTACAGTTTTTTGTTGTGATGTGAATTAATTTCCAAAGTGGTTCTTCTAAAGTGTGCCCTTCATTTCACTCAGTGTTTGCCTATGTTCCATAAAGGAAATATCAAACCAACAGTTCTTATTTGATCCTCGTATCTCTTGTACTTCTTGTCGAAGTCCTTGGCTCCCTTAGTTGACCTTGGCGCAGAAGGGTGTGTCCCTGTTGACATGGCGCAACACACATCATGGCAAGAGATTGGTGTGAGGCTTAACGTATGAGCATGGAAAGGGCTTGTTATGATGAAAAATTTGTTGATTTGCGCAAGGTGTTTGACGGTCTCTCCATGGGGGAGAGATACATTGCTGCTACCTTTTTGCTATAGTTTAGCCATGTGCCGTTTTCTGGTTTTTAGCGATCAACTTTTTGTTAGCACTCCCTTACCCAAAAAAAAAACTTTTTGTTAGCACTCGCACTATTTTATCCTTTTTATCTATATGTTAAGCCCCATGTCTTTTAACCTAGTTTGTTCACAGCTTTACTAGTATGTCATAGAATGGGGACACTTGGAATTTAAGGCAAAAGGGCCACTAGAATTATTTTTATGGAAAGGTTCAGTGCAATTCATCCTTTAACATATTGCTAGTCTAGAAATTGTACCTTGAAGAAAAATCAATACAAGAACATGTTTTCTTGCACCAAATGTTTATTTAACTTAAAATTTTTCTTTCCTTTAGGCAAAGAGATCTGATTTATGTTCTGTATGTTCTCCATAATTTCTTCTGATTAAGTTGTTAGTAGTAATGAATGTCACTGGACTGTACTCTGTAGATGATTTGCTCAGTGTGATCCTTTTCATTTCTTTTAAATGTGCAGATGTTGCAGACTATTGTTGCTCGTGGTCTAGATGCAACCCAGCCTTCAAGAACTTTGAGCACGAAAGAGGTGATTCTTTTTAGCAGTATTATTGTGCATTGTCTATTGCAGATTTGAGTTAATCTCATTATTCTGAAATGTAACATAAATAAAATATGCAGTTCAGGCATTTTGCTAATAAGGTCGGAAATCTAGAGCGGCCTTTTCTTAAAGAATTTTTTCCCAGATGGGTGGGATCATGTGGGTGTCCAGTGCTAAGGTGTGATTTACAAAATTTCTGTAACGTTTGGGTCCTTGCACCTCTAATGTATTTTACTGACTCCATGTTTATATCCTAAGGATGGGGTTTTCCTATAACAAGCGGAAGAATATGGTTGAGTTGGCAGTTTTGAGGAGTTGTACAGCTAAACCTGATGCAGAACCCCCTAACACTAATGCTGATTCTGAAGCTCGAGAAGCTGAGGTAGGATGGCCTGGTATGATGAGTATCAGGGTTAACGAACTGGATGGTATGTATGACCATCCCATTCTTCCAATGGCTGGGGACAGTTGGCAGTTGTTGGAAATTCAATGCCATTCGAAACTCGCTGCACGACGTTTCCTGAAGCCTAAAAAGGGTTCAAAAGCTGATGGATCAGATGATAATGGTGATGCAGCACTAGATGCTCGTTCTAGGTTTGTCAATAATGGCCATTTGCACCTGCACACACGTGTGTGTGTTCGCGCGCACACAAAATCACATTAATCGCTCTTTGAGGACATAAGTTTATTCCTTTTGCAGCTCTGAATCTCCCCTACTATGGATTAGGGCAGATCCGGAGATGGAGTATATTGCTGAAATTCATTTCAATCAACCTGTGCAAATGTGGGTAAGGATGTGTAGCATAGGGATGCTTTTCATGTTCTGTTGATGATGGTCATCCTGTTAGCTTACATCATACATGTTGAGGCATACAAAAGGCTTTGTTGCCCAGGTTGTTTATCATCTTTCTTCCTTATGAATGTACCTCTTTATACTTGCACGCGTGCTCCCATGAGGCCTGAGTGTCCATGGAACTCAGTTATCAGCCATATGGTTTCAGGGTGATTGCATGAAAACTGCCAATGAAAAAGGTTGAGGCTATTGATCTCCTATTTATTTAAGTAGACCTCGATATTGATTAAACTTATGTGACATCCAATCTGTTCCTCCACCTTCCCCCCCCCCCCCCCCCCCCCCCACCCACCCAAAAAAAAAATTATGTTTGTACTTCTGTATGCATACACACTGTAATGCAGCACCAACACACACCCATTACCGTCCTGATAATTCATTGGTATAGAGATGATTCAAAATGACGCAGTGTCTTCCCATTTCTAGATGAGTCTGTTTCAGTTGTTTTGATTTCCTTGCAGATCACTATTAAGATTGTTGGTATGTGTGATCAGGTCAACCAGTTGGAGAAAGACAAGGATGTTGTTGCTCAGGCACAGGCTATTGCGACTCTAGAAGCACTACCGGAGTGTTCTTTTGCTACTGTAAATGCTCTAAACAACTTCCTGTGTGACTCCAAGGTAATCTATTTATACAAATCCGCACTGCACATGGTTTACTTTTGTTGGGTTCATTGCAATAAGGCAGTTTGTTTGCTTTCTCAAGGTCTTCTGGAGAGTTCGAATTGAGGCAGCTTTTGCTTTGGCTACGACAGCATCGGAGGTACTAAAACTTTCACCATAAACTCAGTTGGATAATTCAGTTGATTTTATGATTCTTTCAAAATGTCTTTCTACGAAATTACTTGAATTCTTCATGCCAATTTTTATGAGAGATATTGCTGATAAATAAGCCATGCTCATTTCTAGTCTGTCAATTCAAGCTTGAGTGAGATTCTAGGTTTTATTGTTTTCCCCTGGTTCTCTGTGCTGCATTTGGAGACCCTTGTAGGCTTCTCTTTTCATGTATGGGCCATTGTTCCATGTACTTGCAGGACACTGACTGGGCTGGTCTACTTCATTTAGTGAAGTTTTACAAAGGCCGGAGGTTTGATGCCAATATTGGGCTTCCCAAGTAAGTTCACTTATTTAAGAGTTTATATTGGTAGAATTGTCAATTCAGTTCTGATTTAGAAGACTTTCCTCATGCTAGGCCAAATGACTTCCGCGATATTCCCGAGTACTTTGTTCTTGAGGTAATGCATCGAGGTAGGATCACATTAAGTTGTCTGTGATCACGTAACGTTGCCAGACTTGTGTTTTTTATAATTCATTCTTCTTGGAGCTGCTGTCTTCCTCCATCAGTTGCTTTTTGTTGAATTATGCATCTTTAGCTTTTTGTTACTTGTGCTAGGAAAATGCGAATAATGACCTGCATGCAGTCCAATTTGTGCGTAAATATCCAGAATAATTCGACTGCTTCTTGAATAAACTTCTCATTCTTTGGCTTTATATCCCTAGCATACGACTTTATAGGTCTCCGTAATAATTGTGTGTCGGGTACTTTTTCTGTGAAGTTGTGGCCACATTGACATTAGTTCTGTTTTTGGAGTGAGGATTTTGCTGGGAATAGTATTGCTATTTGATGTTTCCACAGAAAGCAGCTGCATTGATTTTATCTTGAACATGGTGTGGATTGATGCAGTCTTGGAAGGATTGTAATTGCAGAAGGAAATAATTATGTTGGTGAGAACATGGGATCTGTAATGTACTCCCTCATATCGGGTGCTGAATTACATAAATATACAATGTCGACCTTTGTTTCAGGCAGAGGGGCCAATTTAATTTTTCATGAACTAAACAGAGAACAAGTGCCAGTTGTGTTTTGTACTTTGATCTAAATGAGCAGTTGCAATATTTTGAAAATTTCTATGCATCAGAATACTAATTATTGCTTTAAGTTTATGTAGCTTGATGAGAGCAATGTTGCAAATTTACTAGAACAACTTGAGCTTTTAACTGTAGCTTTTCTTGGTGCTCTTCCTTTTCCCCCCATTGTTTGCTGGCTTTTATCATGTTGATTTTGTTGATTTATATGCATGTATTTATCCCAAAAAAAAAAAGTTGAAGCCTCATCAAAGTTACATATGGTGCACGTAAAGATCCAGGTTATGTAATATGGTTTCCATCTTCAAGAACGCATTTATTGACTCCCCCCCCTCTTCTTGGTTTATATTCATTTCGATTTTGTACTGGATCATTTCAGCGAATGGAGTACTCTATCCTCTTGAGGTGTCCCATATGTCGTATATACATGGGATGTCCCGTATGTCGTTTATACATGGGATAATGACACTGACACCATCTCCGACTTCTTGAAAATTACACATATAGTGGATGGGCATTAAGATCCTATGTATAGGTTCCGCGTTTTGTCTCAACTAATAAAGTTCATCCTTTTCTTCCTTGTGGTAGCATTTTCACCATTCTATAATTTCTCTTTTTAGAATAAAGATATATCTTTCGTTGTCGTGAATTAGTATCACATCACATCAGCTAGGCTTAATACGTCCTAATCATTTAATCGTACTCCTCTGTGTGTGAATATGGTTTTATTTTAAGGCTATGAGGCATTCTTGTTTGTAATACACCTTTGGGATTTTGTGAAGATCAAATATTATCAATTTAGTGGATCTTTTATTATATAGATTCCATTTGCTTCCGGACATCCTGATTAAGAATTCGATTTGCGATGGAATCAAATTTACACTTATTTAAGTCTTGATTCAGCCAACTAAAAGTTATTCCCTGTTACTATTGATTAAAATCTTCTTAGTGCTTATTCTTAAATATTATAGAGCTAATTTGCAGAACTGGATATCATGAGTTAACTTAAAGGTTGTTTCTCTTCACGTTTGGAACTCATGGCTTGGACTCTGCAAGCTTCACATTTTAATATGTTCAGAAAAGGCAAGAGTTGGAGGATGGAATAAAAACTGGTAATAAGGGATTTTTTGAGAGAGAGAGAGAGGGGGGGGGGGCAGGCGGTGAGGTGGGGTGAGCCAGAAGCAGAAGCTTAACATAAAAAAACATTGCATTCCTACCACCAAATCAGTGGTTCAAATGACTTGCTAATATAGAGTGACCAGGAGATAGAGAAGGTGGGGCCAGGGATGGCTGGAAAACCAAATGAAAAAGTTAGAAGGCCTCTGCCACTGTGCTCCATACCGTTTAATGCATTGGAGCAAAATACGACCAATGTTCTCTCAATTTACACTACTGCCACTCGAGAAATGAAAAATCCAGACTTAAGCGGCTTTTTTTTATAGGTATAGTATGTTCGTAGTGGGAGTCTTCAGTAAAGGAGGAAGCAAGAAGACATACAGGGAGTGACTTAAGAAGATGAGGAGCAATAGAAACTTGATAAAATCATAGTGCACTGATGAAAACAAACAGCAATCAGGTTTTTTCCCCGTAGGAGTGATAGGTAGTGGTAAATAATTATTCCTTGGCTATTAGATTTTATTGGATTGGAGTGACTTCTGATATGCTGATAGGGGGAACTAAGCTGATTTTTTGGTTGTAGAATAATTTATTGTTGGATTGGTTAGACCAATAAAGTGAAATGCAGAGGTTGATGTGGTGAAGATGCACTTTTGTTGTAATCATATGGAGATATTGTGGAGCTCCAAATTGGAGGTATGCCATTTGAAATGAATCTTGAAGTGCAAACAGATATTGTACTTGCAAGGGGGGGATAGAATCATCACTGGTTGGAGTCTTGGATGCTCAAACATAGACATGTGTAATGTTCTGCAAAGGGAGCAAAGGTGAACCAAGATTCTGTGGGTGTTGGAGTAACTATTGAAGGAAACAACGGGGTAGAGATGAACAATGGAGATAATTATTGTGTTTTTGGGATCATTCCTGGACTAAACCTGAATCTACCATGTGTCAGGTGAAACGTCTTAATGTCCTTGGAAGTCCCAAGTTCTCGAGGATATTCTTTTTTTGGTCAAAACGTCCAGTTGACCATATTTGGAATTCATGACAATTAAGTTCTTATGTGCTTATTAAATTTACATTTGACATCAGTGGTCCCTTTTATCCATTTCATACGCATTATATTCTTTCAGGCGATTCCACATGCTGTGGCTATGGTTAGAGGTGCAGATGGAAAAAGTCCAAGAGAAGCTGTCGAATTTGTTTTGCAACTTCTGAAGGTAGAGCTTTACTTGCCTTTACGCAACCCATTAACATTGTTTCATGACTATTATTGCAATCAATGGTCTTCTATGATGATAATGTGTTTTGTCTACTGAAATCGAAGTTTTTGGGCTTTTTTCCCGGAGCCATACAAAGCTTGATAAGTTGTCCTCTGTTTTTCCTTTTACGGTACCTGAAATTACAGTTTAAGGAATGCTCTAAGATACTGTTGCAGCATGTTCTGAAAATGGAGGTTGTACCATCATAAAGTCTTGCTATAATTCATAGGGTGTGTCACCTTTTTTGCACTCATAAACTATGAGTTGTCTCCGTGGCAGTGCATGGTCTTGTGCCAGCATTAATCCTAGGTATCAGTACATCCTTCGCTGATACTGTCTTTTGAGTTGTGAGAGGGAAGTAACATGTTTAGCTACAGGGCTTCTGTTGATTTCTATCACTTTGTCCGTGCCACTCTTAACTGCTTTGGATCTTTGCAAGATTATATTTATGGCGCGTATAACTTTTCTTCATACCACCTTTATGGAATGAATGTTAACTACATAAAGTGATTACGGTGCTTCTTTACTATGGGTCAACAGTATAATGACAACAATGGAAACATTTATTCCGACGTGTTCTGGCTTGCAACGTTGGTCCAATCAATTGGCGAGCTTGAATTTGGGCAACAGGTTTGGTAGTCTTGTCCCGCCATGTGCTCTGATCAGTATTTAATATTTACTTAATATATTGTTCGAGTACATACATTGTAATTTTTGGATTCCTCTTTGTGAATCTCTCATATAACTCGAGTGTTTGAGGTACCATGTTCCATAAGGGGGTCCCCCCCGCCCCCACACACACAACAAAAATAAAAAAATAAAATAAAATAAAAAAAGGAAATGAAAACCCTGCTGGAAAAAGAAAAAGAACACCAGCAAAGCCCAAATACCCCAGGCAAAAAATGGAAAGAGTAGATGCTTAAGCTGAACAAATATGTGGCTGTGCTATTCGTTAGTCATAACTTGTTGAAAGCACAATTGGAGTTAACAATACACAGCCATTGAAAAGCATGCCTATGGAAAAGACTTGGTATAAACTATAAATTGCTGGATAAGTCTTCGATGTCCGGTTTGCATTAGAGTGCAGAAATGCTATAATAAATTCTAATTGCACTGGAAGATATTATGTCTTTTTCATCAGTTATAGCTCTTTAAGAGCATGAAAAGCGACTTCCCTGATGCCTCTCTTAGTAAGACTGACTTATGGAGGTTTAATTGCTGGGATTTCATGGCAGACTATTCTCCTCTTATCATCACTTCTCAAGCGCATTGACCGTCTTTTGCAATTTGACAGGTGATCCATTTGCTTCTTGTATCCATCAATCCTTACTATGACTTTGTGATTTGAGATTCTATTTTATTGGATATGTCATACACAGGCTCATGCCTAGCTACAATGGGATCTTGACTGTCAGCTGCATCCGGACATTGACACAGATAGCACTGAAATTCTCTGTATTAATCCCTCTTGTAAGTTGCTATACTATAACTGATGACCCACTTAATTGTAAATTATTCATGACTCATATTTGGGTGGTCAATACTTGATGCAGGATCGAATCTGCGATCTAATTAAGCCTTTCAGGAATCTAAAGTCATTGTGGCAAGTCAGAGTTGAAGCAAGCAGGGCTCTTCTTGATCTTGAGTTCCAGTACAAAGGCCTTAATGCAGCACTGTCACTGTTTATTGAATTTTTAGAGGAAGAACCATCCTTAAGAGGTTGTGATATTATCAAATCGATGTACTAAACAGATCATGGGGTATTTTTATGTAACATTTTTAATTTTCCTACCTCAGTCATGTTTTTGTCATAAGGTTCCTTTAATCCTTGATTGCAGGTCAGACCAAATTAGGCATGCATGCTATGCGGTTGTGTCAGATGAGGGGGCCAACTGATTCAGCTGATGACATTCAAAGCATAACGCTTGTGGCTTTTTTGCGTATGCTTGAAGGTCGTATAGCTTTTAACAATGTCTTTCTTCGCCACTACTTGTTCTGCATTTTACAAATCTTTGCAGGAAGGTGAGACCACTGCCACTACTTAAAATGGGTTTTAATATGATTGCAATTACCACCTGTGCTTCAAAACTATTTTTTACCAAGGGATAATCTGTTGAAGTAGGCGTGAAATGCTGCATGTAGTCAGTTGTAGAATCAAAGTTACTGCGGAAAAGTTGCTTTCAAGTACTTGTGCTATGTTTCGATTTGGAATGAAAAGAGAAGTTCTCTTCTGTTTGGTCAAATCGATAAAACTTTCGCCATAGTTCCTTGTGGTTGTGATATTTTGCTTCTTACGGATGGGATTGTAGTTCTGAGCTCTTCTGTTTTTCAGACCCCCAACGCTTTATGGAGTCCCCAGGGATAGAACATTTCACACAGGTGATCCTGAGGCTCGTAAAGAACAAGAGAATATTGTTCCGAGTTTTCCCACTGAAGCAGAGCCTCTAGAAACTCCTGTCAACATCACCAACCAGTCACCTGAAGATGTGGCCATCATAGAAGTTCCGAAGGAGGCAGATAACGTTTCAAGTAGTCATGAACGGAAGAAACCGGTTGTTAAGATCAAAGTTAAACACTCGACTGCCACCAGTAAAGGAGACGAAACGGGAAATCAGTCTGCTGCCGAAAAATCTCAAGACAGGAACAACGGACCAGATCGTGCAGGTAGCAGTTCAGTGTCAGTGGATGCACCTCAAAGAAATTTCACTGAAGCTGTTAGCATTAGCAATCATAATCTTGAAGAGGTCAATTCATGTCAAAATCCTGGTTCCCGTGTGACTGCTAGCATTGGCAGCGCTAAGCTGGCTTTCGAGGGCGATGATCTGGGGAAGGAACTCCAATGCACTGCCGATTCGGGTAACATGTTGGTGCACCCTCGGCTCCTTGGAGACACTGATCTAGGTGCCGATGCACTCAAGTATGCGAGTCTTCGAAGTCTTTCAGCAGCTACAGTAAATGACAGTTCGTTGGCTTTAGGTGACTCTCCACATAGGAAAGAAAAGAAGGCGAAGAGCGACAAGGACAAGAAACGGAGGCGAGAAGACCGTAAGGGACACAAGGAAGACTCGGAGTACTTGGAGCGTAAGCGCTTGAAGAAGGAGAAAAAACGGAAAGAGAAGGAACTGGCCAAGCTTTTGAATAATGAGCCGTCAAAGACTTCCATGGAGTTGCCAAGTAGATGCAGAGACCCCGGAGTCAAGGAACCTGAGTTCAAATCGATGACCGTGCAAGCAAAAACGAACGAGGTGGGCAGCTCCAACATGTTAGTTACAAAGGTTGAGGCCAGGGCCGAGACATCGGAGGCCAGCACTGCTCCAAGATTTCGAATTAAAATAAAGAACAAACCGCTAGACAGATGATGAAGAGGTTTTTCCCCCCCTTTTGATCTCAATGTGCTAGGATAGCATTATATAGTTGAACCGATCATGTATGGTGGTGTGTAGGACGTTTATATGTACGAGCTATTTGCTTAGATCGATCCAGTCAGTCTTTGCACATGTTTGCTTTCTCAGCCATAAGCTTTACGGGCCAGTTCCTGCGTAGTTCCACTTGGCGAGTGGTCAAATAAGCGGTGGAATGGTGAGATGATGTCCCGGCATCTGCACGTGCGTATGCAGTTTCTCCACTTTGTCCTGGTTCCCTAAGTCATGGTCAATCTAGGGCATTACTTGCACGTGTTCATCGAGGGCCCAATAGGCCGAAGCTCAAGGGGCACCTGTTCGTTTTACCGGAAGACATGAATGAGGTTGAATCCTGTCGATGGATTCTGCAACCCTGCTGGCAATTGGAGCATGATAATGTGCTGGCACGTATTTATCACGGTGTCTGCAATGTGATCCATAGGTTACATGTTATGCCGTTTAGATATTTTACTTGGGATGACGCGCACGGGTGATAACATGGACGATACGCCATGTTTGGAACGCCGGATCCCAAGATCTATAAGTCCCTTTTGCTTCCGGACGAAACTGTTTCGCAGTCGGCCCTTTTTTTTTTTTCTTTTTTTAGCTGTCTAAAGATCTCGTCCCTCTCGAGCACGCATCCTTCCGGCTCCAGTCAATCCCCTAGGTATGGTGGGGGGGAAGAGTCAAAAAGAGCGGCTACTTTCTCCAGGTACAGTTGGTCGGGTCATCATCACGAGACCCCTTCGTTTTCTCCCTCGAATTTGTTTTGCCTTAAGAGGTCGGTCCCCGTGTGGTGTCGAATTAAAAATAACCTGCCATCAATTCCTCTCTTCCTTTTTATTTTTTTTAAACTTTTTTTTTTATGATAAATCATGATATATGAAAGTGCCATAGGTATTTCCCCGTGACAGATCCCCCACACTGATCTCGAATATCAACACGGATGCAAAGTGGAGCAATTCCAGAAATATGGCTACTAAAATAGCGGAATGACTTCTATCATCTTTAAAATCGTCGTGTAACTGAGCAAGGAATACATGCACGGTTTTGCGCCATATGGAATGTGCATTAAGTAGAGGTGAGGGTTAAGAACTTAAATTTTGATGTATGCAAGTATGAAAAAAGTGGTTGTAATCATTGCGTAGACCTCGACTAAGCGGATCATATTTTGAGAATAGGAGACATGCTTGTTAAAAAGTATTTTAACTTTGTCGGATGGAGTTTTGCATTTTGATCGATTCTATCTAATCTTGTAATCCTTTCTCGAGATCTCAAGCTCGGACCGGTCATGAAACACGCGTCAAAGGCTCGACCACTTGGACCAATTTTCCAACTTTTTGGTTTTCGCGACATCCTTAGTACGGATGGCTGTCATAAAGACTTGCGTTTCGTTCCTATCGCCAACGCAGGCAACCTCCCTCTTGTAGAGAGCTATGAAACCCTAGAAAGATTTGACGAGGCCGCAGGGCTTTCGCTTTGATCGAACAATCCACTATCGTACTTCAACGTCTTCTTCTCTTCGCTCATCGTACTTCAACATTTTGTTAAACAGCGACTTAATGCATTCCTTATTATAATCCCAGGAGCAATGGTTCTAACTTAAGCGAAAAGACAATCGAGATATTACTATTCTTCACGTGTTCAGTGTCCTTGGAACCGTTAGGTGAGACTTGTAACTTACGGCTCTTGCTACACGTTGGCCATTGATAAAATTGGATGGAGGGAGTCCACTTCTTAACGAGAGGACTGAAAAATCAAATATGGTTTAGCATAAATTCTATGCATATGGTATCCAGCTTTCCTCTCCTAATTTATCAAAAGTATCGATCTCATCAAGATAGAGAGTGCTTATGATGAGAATATGTTTTGGATAGGAGTTATACTGGGTGAAGAAAGAGCAACCAAGATTGAGATTTTCTCGAAAGTTCATCCATAAAGTTGGTGGGATGCATAGTGGACATTATAAATAGGACAATTACACTACATCAGTCACGCAATAGATGCATAAAGTGCATGCATTCTAGCAACTATATCGTGCATTTTTCTCTAAATATTGCAACCTTTCCTTCGGCTGTCAGCGTCTGAGTATTTATTTGCATCTTATTATGAAATTCTATAGATGGAAAGTAAGGAGAGCCCATGAAAGATGTCATCAAACTTGGATAGTCATCTCTCTAATTAACAAACCATGGGCTTGGTTTATAAAACTGCAAAACAAGTAGGGAAACTTTAAGCAATGAATTAGAGGGTTGACGATCTTAAACGCAGTTAGAAAAAAAAAACGTAAATGGACATTGAAATCTGCTTGATAATAATAGAAAACTGAATAGTGGATACGACAGTTACTTATACAACATAAAATGGGAATGTTATCCATGGTTTTCGCAACAGAACTGACGATGTTCTACACTCCAATGAATATCTATATAGGCATGGACTGAATTAACTCTTCCCTTCCATAACACTTCAAATGTTGTCGAATTGCTCAATCTTCTTCATTGCTCAACTTTGCGATTCTCGACAGTCAGTAGAGTCATCAGGATTGTAGTTAATGCCTTCCTAAAATTCAGATGATGCACGTTGACGATGTCTAATAGGATAACACAAAAAGGAAAACAAGCATCGAGGTCCACAAACTTGGATATAGCACTGATATTAAGTTTTCTTGGAGCAGCTTAGCAGAAGCTTCGTAATCTAACTTCTTCCCATTATCCCTTCTAAAACATCACCATATCTACAAATAGAAAGAGAATTTACCACAAAATAACAGGACTTAGGTCTTTTTACAGTTGCAGCAACATTCCAAGTAAATCCAGCAGAAACGGATGCAATATACTGGTTGGTGTAGGGGCTGATTCCTGAAAAAAATTCCCCTTCTTGACATGGAGAGAAGTGCTTAGAAATTGTCCAATTTAGCGCATATGTTGGTTGGCGTAGGCTTCCCATGGCGTGCAAAACAATTCAAATTCAGTGAACTGATGCTGCAAAAGTATACATTGGTCAAGTCATGACTTCATAGGAATCTGGCAATTCATAGTTGATTGATGATTTTCGTTACTTGAGAAACATAGAACAAAACAAATAACTAGCCAGTCTATTTGAATGCTTCGAATTGTTGGTGGACAGTTATATTTATCAAGGGGGAAAATATCGAAGCCAGCACTGACCTCTACTTGGGCGCTTTGAGCATGGTTGAAGTTGTGAATTTCAGATGAATCATCAGCCATTGTCTCATTTGTTTCAGAATAATGCCTCTTCCGATCATAGGAACTCTCTCCTTCAAATTGAACTTGCACATCGATGTTAGTAACTTCGACGCCGCTTCCTCGATTTCCAGAGTCTTCGCTAGTTCCAATGGAACAATTGGATAGTAGTCGGCCGTTCAGATCGCTCTCTGTCAATTCGTCGCGAGGTCGATCCCCTCTATTGAGTTTTTGAAGGATCTTCTTCTCCCTTGTTCTTTGCTTTGCTCTTTCCCTCGCCTTTGCCCTTGACTCTCTCACCGTAGGGCAAAACACAGTCTTTCGCGATCGTTTGATCTTTCTCTTTTTTCCAATTGTCCCTTGTCGATGATCCTTAGCGATCTTTCCTATTTCAGGCATCACTTCCTGCTCGGATGTGCAAGAAACACCCATAATAGGGATGCTTTCGCCGTTGTTCGTCTTCTGAAGGCCTGTAGCTAATTCTTTAATGGCGGGTGTCGACTTCACTAGCAACCACTTGATAGTTTTGCTAGCTTTGTCGACGCCGAGCATGTCCTGAAGATTGAAGAACTCGCGAGCGACTTCAACGGACAACCTCATCCTCCGGTCTCTCATGCCTTGAGCGGTGTTAATCTTGCTGTGCCGATCTTTCTTCGAGAACCTCTCTGTCGGAACAACCCGTTTGGCAGTCGTTTCGGGGTTCACTCCGGCGCTGTATCCAATGGAATCGCCGGAGAACAAGGTCACGGGATCGGTCATTTGGTGATGAGTGTTCAATGGTTGCTGCCCTTGCAGCAAGAGATTGTTGTGGACTTGAAGAAAAGCGCCACCCTCGCTATCATCGCCGTAGAAGATGGAGGGAGAGGGTAAGCTGTAGAGAGAGAAAGGAGTGTCTTCTTGCTTGAAATCAAAGCTAACGTCATGGAAGATGGGATGCTGAAGAATTGTTTGCTCACCGGGGGAGATGAGGTCATCGGCACTGTGGTTTGAGTGAAACATTGCGCCCAATAAATTGCGACGGCTGCAAAGACAAAGCGCTAGAAGGATTAGGAAAAGTGCGACATGGATTGAGAAGCTTGATCTCTTTCCCAATTCAAGTCACCGCAAAGCGAAAAGGATAAAGCCCCAGATTTGAGAAGGAAACAGTGGAATGTACATTCTGTTCTCTTAGGGCAGCCCTACATAACACTCTTAAGTGCAACTACAGACAAACTTTCTAAAGTACAAAAAATAGAATTTCATGTGAGTACATGAGAAAGAGAATCTTAAGTGCAAATGGGCATATATGTAGTAGTGTTCTCATGTCGCTTTTGCGAATTAGTTCTGTAGATTAATCCTTTGGGGATTGACATTAGGTTTTCTTACCTTAAAAGCGGAAGTGGGGCTCCTAGTTAATGATAGATCAAATCAAGAAACGAGCAACAAAAGGGAAAACACTCGGGATCGCCGCTCTATGTCTCATTCCACGACTGGGAATGGGTTTGCGTCCTATCTGTTTATGTTTGCGTGAGTGTGAAACGCCGAAGAGAGAGAGAGACAGAGGCTTTCTTTTGTGTGTGTGTGTGAGAGAGAGAGAGAGAGAGAGAGAGAGAGAGAGAGAGAGAGAGAGAGAGAGAGAAGGGGACACAAAGTCAAAGTGGACTGTCCTTGCCTAGGATTAGACACAATCACGCGTAGAGAGTGAGAGAGAGAGAGAGAGAGAGAGAGAGAGAGAAACATGCATGTTCATGTTCATGCATCTTCCCAGAAGAAGTCACTCCTTGTCACATGGTGACCTAGCCCATCTGACATGTCTTCCTCTTTTTCTCTCTCTTCGCGCGCGCACAATGCTACCCAAGTTCTCGTAACAAAATCCTATACAAACTCTCCTGTTCCGATCTTTCAATATACGGTGCTTATACCGTTGATTAATACAACTGATTATAACATTTTTTCGTGATCTGTTTTCATTCATTAATCCATTCTTTCAAATGATCCTACAAATTGTATGCTTACCTTCATTAGCATTGGGGCGTCGCACATTTGAGTCAACCGATATGTACTAGTCATGAGTCTCGTGATTGAAGATAGAATATGCATGCACGATGCTTTAAGCTAAGCCAATAATTCAAACATTGATATTTGCTCTCTCTCTCTCTCATACGTAATGCTATTGCATCAATTTTGTTATTTGGGTGTTGTCTCCTATGTTCTAATGATTTGCTTGCGATATAGGTACGCACAAAGATATCATGTAATTAGATCAAATGATATGTACATATTTATCAACTTGTAGACATGTGATGAAGATGTATATAATCCATGATAGGTTAATAATTGAGAAACCGAAAGGATCATTAGCTAGCTTACAACAATTTCTTTTGTCCAAGATAAATGGGGGAGACGAATTATTAGTGTGACTTCTCATTGAATGTGTCATAAATTTTATACTCGTTACGAAATATTTGAATCTAAAATTGTAGAGAGATCGTCATTTGATGTCACTTGCAACCATTGATCCGAGGTAGGCGAGCCCTATTATCTCTAAAACAAATGAAGTTTCATTTTCAATTTCGATTCCACCATTACATGTTTTGTTAAGGAGATATTTAATATTTGATATAGACCTTTTGAATTTCTATGCATTATTTCCTTATGACAAAACAACCAAATATTATGATATCGACACTCATTCCATTCTATTCCCCTCCTCCTTCCCTTTTTCCCCGCGCGGAGAACTTAACATTGTCCTTATGCCCTGATCCCGACCTCCTCAAATTTCGTGTTTGCGTCATTCTAATTCGAATGATGAACATACTCCTTCAGCTGCAGTTGCCCACTCCGTTCGATTTCATCACTTTCCCATGCCCTTTTGTCACAGTGTTTTTGCTCTCTTTCCATTAGTACATGCCGCAATCTCTCTCTCTCTCTCTCTCTCTCTCTCTCTCTACAGAGGGACATCGCTTCAAGGACCACATATGTTGCTAGACACCAGGGCTCTATGTCACAGGTTGCTTTCAAACAGGAGATGATAACTCCGAAGAAAAGGTCAAGGGTGGTGAATTGTATTTTGGCTGGTCATTTTGTGGTGATGTGCGTTGATGATAGGGCTAGCGTAAGCCCCCTTCCCAAAGTTACTTTCATCTTCACTTTCTTTTCTGTTTAGTGCTTTCATTTCAACTTGGTGCGAAGTATCTCTACATTTACCAACAGGCACCCCATTCAGCTGTGATCCATGAGGGATACGCTTGTGGTCTCAATCTGGCTTGGGGGATTCTCCTAATCCTCTTCCATCTTTGTACAGAGAAAGGGCATTATTGCACGGCTCCAATGAGTGAGGGGATGAACCGTTTTCCAAATATGGTATGGCTTTTGGATGTCTTGCATGCACTCACTTCTCATGCAGTAAGCTATATGTAGGCTTGTCTATTTTTGTTTGTTCTTATCTTCTTTCCTGCGAGCTCTTGCAATTTGGAGGCTTTGAAGCACGTGTCATATCTGATGTTAATGTGTTCGACCTAATCATTCCATGAATATTTTGCAACTGTATACATGGCCAGATCTCCTAGATGTCAATGGGATCATATCGCATCGATCTGTGGCTTCTTTTGCGCGTTCACTAATCGAGCTTTCTGAGCAAGTCAGCCGCGGATGATGACAACAAACGGGGTGTATGATTCCCCCAGCAAATGTACATGTCTGGAGAAGAGAAGTCACAATGTGACGACAGGAACTCAAGAGGGATTAGGTTTTGCCAGCTGCCATTAGAGCCAAGCCTCAGGAAGTTTTCTGGCCCTAATGACAACCAGCTACAGACGACATTATTTGGCCAACTTAGGGACAGTTCTCTAGGGCGACAAAACATTTCAGCATATATATGCATACATGCCTTGTGTTTCTCGAGTTGATTAGTTTGTCCTACGTTGTTGATCCACTATCTGATGATGTTTGGTTTGGATGGGAAAGGAAATGGGCCACGTCAAGAAAAGCTGCCTCTCCTTTTATCCGATCTCCTTAGGGTAAGGGGAACCCACAAGTTTCTCTCTATCTCTATGCTATGTGATTTCATTAGATTGCTCTCGAAGTTTTTCCATTTTAATCATTGGGATTGGACACATTGGAGGTAACCACTAACCATTGATTTTTTTTTTTCTCTTTTTACCTAAATAAGATAAGATAATTAGATAGCAAAGCACACCGCGTCCCACGGATAATTAAATTAAAAAATGAACATATCGTATGCAACGATTTTTATATTTGATTTTTCAGAACTTCATTGATTCCAGGATTAAAAGCTCTTCGTAAGCATTCTTTGAAATCTCTCTTCTCTTATGAGTTCGACCTATATTTCACGATTACCTTTTTCCCCAACAGAGGAACATCCCTCATTTCTCAACCTTGCTTAGTCTCTCTCCTTCAATATAAGGATGGCAACATGGATCAAATGCTCCATTGTCTGTAGGGCTTTGCTAACATGACTTTTTTTTTTTTTTGTGATTGTGATAATAACAATATATTGAAGGCTATAAATTCTTGAAGAAGTAAATCCCACAATAATTTATAAATTTTAATTATTTATTTTTTAACCCACAATATGATGTCATTCTAATGGTAGATAAAAAAAAAACTGTCAGTATAAGCATATTCCTTATCTATACCATCACATGAATATGGATATTCTGCTTTGGCCTAGAATGGGAAAACAAAACATGGCTCAAATAATGAAGCCTATTGACAGGTGGAACTACTTTCGTGGAAGATAAAGCGAAAAACTGCCGTTCTGTACGTAAGGATGTGGGCTTTTTTCGCAATTGGTATAGTTTTAACGAGCGAAGATAAGTGTCAAAAGAAACATCGGTAGAAAAAATGGCCAGTGCCTTCCTGTTCCAAATAAATTCTTGGTAGCTTACCCACATTTTTCTTTCTTTTTAAGATTACCAACATAAAAATTGAAAACTCATTAAAAAGTTGATAAATTTTTCAAAAATAAATAAATAAATATTGATAAGCAATTCAAATAAGAATTAACGCGACAAAACCAATCGCTACCCTAACGAAAGGAAAGCTGGTAAATTACTCGAATAAAGGACGGTGAATTCGTACAAGATACGATGCATATAAGGCGCTTGCAAGAATGATAATTAAGAAATCGGTAAATCAAAAAAAAAAAAAAACAAGTGATGCATGAAGAAAACAAACAAATATAGGTAAGTAACTCGTATGAGAGATAGTAATCCAAAAGCAACTGGTAACGAAAATCGGATTGCCGATCACTCAAATGAAAAAACAATGAAATGCACATGAGAGTTGATAAGCTTCGTAAGATTTTGTAGGACTACTGCCAACTATTCTAAAAACTTAAGTTGTTGGATGAAGGCGTGGTTTAATATTTAATTATTCTAACACTTCTCCTCACCCTTAGTCTGATCTTTTTACCTAGTACTAAGCGTGTAAATATATCATTGGAGAGCCTGAAAGGATTTGAACATATTATTGGAGAGCCAGCCTGCAAGAATTTGAACTCATGATCTCCTACTTTGATACCATATAAGATTTTGTGGGACCACTGCCAATTGTTCCAAAAGCTTATGCTGTTGGATGAAGGCGTTATTTAATATTTAATTATTTTAACAAGTTTAATGCGAATTGGTAAGAAAAGTGAATAAAAGATAAGTTGGTCATTTACAAACCGTTAAAAGAGTTCGTAATTTCAATGAAGCGTCCAAGAATCAGATAATTTGATATTGTGGGCTTTTTATTAAAAATCTGGGGAGGGATCCAAGCCCATAAACAAATGCCATCAACTGGGCTTTTGGACAAAAATAGTCAGTGGGCTTTTGCGCTCACAACAATATCAACATTCATATCAACCCGATGAAAAATTTCTGCTTCCGAATTTGTTTCGGAAAAAGAATGATACGGATTTTGCTAATTACTACGAAAAAGAAATGGAAATGAAGTGAGTAAAAAAAAAAAAGATAGGTATGGTCGCGCTGTGGTTGGGAAACGAATTTTCACAATGCGAGAATTGTTGGTGACGACAACTTGTGAGGCGAGAATCCTCACGGGGGACATGGACCTCTCGAGGGACAAGGTGAAAATGCGATAATCTATTCGGTTCAACATTTTGAAGGTGCTTTAGATCTCTAAAATCCCTTAATCAAATGCAAATATTGTTTGGTCCGTTTTTTACTCAACTTTGGAGAAATGAATTTTCAAAAGCCGCTAAAGTCCTTTAGCTTAGAGTAATTTTGGAGGTACTTTGAAAAGTTACATTTTCGAAATACAATTATATTTTTTTAATTTTTTAACCTTTTTATTTTCTTTTCTTTTTGTCTTTTCTCCTTCATCCTCCTTCCTCTGCTTGTTGCTCCTTTCTTTGCCGACCACAGACCTTGACGACGATGGTCATTGACGATGGACCATGACACATGGGCTGGTGAGCTTGAGGCTTGGCATCGTGAGCCTTGGCCTTGTCAAACTTGGCTTGATCTTGAGTGAAAGAGGCTCGACCTCACGTTGTTGACCTCCGTCAAGCTCGGGGTGAGGTTGAGCCTGGCCTGTGGCCAATGACAAGCCAAAAAGAAATTAATGAAGGAAGAACGAAAAAAAGAGAAAAAAATTAAAGAAAGTAATTAAATAAAAAATAATGATTTTTATTTTGATATATATAATCATTAAAAAATTGAATTAATTACATAAGGTATTTTTTACCAAATGGCATTTTACTTTAAAGTTGCTTTCCAATATATATTTTAAAACATATTTTACCAAACACCACTTACATTTTGGAAAACCTCTTTATCCCTAAGGTATTTGCATTTTCCCAATACCATTTCCTTAAAACTGAATCAAACAGGCCCACAACGAGGATCCAAATCTTGATCACTGTGAGACAATGACAATGGCCACATGAAATTCCATCATCCCCTCTTTTCATTGTGATTTGAAAATCTTTGAATTGACGTCGACCGCTCATCATGCTAAGGATCGTCTTTGATTGCGGCCACCATGACCGCAACAATTGTTAGATGTAGAGTTTACTTTTTCAATTTTTCCAATTTTAATTGGATCATCTAATCCTTAGTTTCTTATTGAATCCGATATTTTTTTTTTCTCAACCATATATTATCTCGAAGCTGACCAAATAAACAAGGTAAGCCCACGTCACCATCCGCAGATTTTTTTTTTTTAATCCAAACCCTCTTTCGAGATCTTTTGTTGGGGTTTTAGTGGGGCCTACTTTCACGGCTGAAATTGATTATTCATGCATCCGATGATTTTGTTTCCTTGTTACTAGATTGAGCAAATCCGGAGTCGATCTTGAGTTGCATTGAATGTACTTTACGGGGGAGGGGCCCACTTATCGACCAACCATCAAACTGCAAATCAACGCACACGCTCCACTTGTCGTCGCGTGATAGGTGGACCAGAGAGGGAAAAGGATGAGTGGGGTCCAGAATTTGAGATTAAAATAGTGTTGTAATTTGGTACCTAATTAATTATTCGAGAGAATAAAGATGTTTAATCGATTGAATAATTTGAATGATTGGCAAAGGAAATAAAGTGATGGAAACGGACGTAACACCCGAAGCCTGGGGGGTCGATAATTCTCGACACCAAATATGTTTTGAAACATGACACGTGATTCGCCCGAGAGAAAATGTTTAAATTCGACACAACGTGACAAAACTAGATAAGATGAAGGGCGCGCATGACAACCATTCTGTTCCAGAAATGAAATAGGTTTTTCTATTTTTGCCAAAAACAAAAGAAAATTGTTTTTGATTTTGGGCCAAAATCTATTTTTGGAATAGTTTTTTGTTCCAGAAATAGAAAAATAAATTTGTGTTGCCAAACGAGTTTCTGTTCCAAACATATTCCAGGAATCAATTTGGAACAGAAATAGCGAAATAGAAACGTTCTCATGCGCACCCGAAGTCTTCGAACGGATAACCCGTCATTAGTCATGAGAACCGATATGGACAAAATGCAATGAAATGTATTTGCATCAACTAATGTCGTATCAATATATTCGTGTCGAGTTTGGCCATTTTCTTGTTAGATTCAAGTCGGGTTCGGATCGTGTTCTTGTGCCGTGACCTCTGTATGAACAGATGTATGTCGAATTAAGGTCGAGCTCTTTTGACGAAGACAGGCATAGGAGGACACGACACTGGAAAAATCCATCTAACCGTCTTTGAAAAGGCCGGAAAGGGAAACCGGGGCTCCGCGCCATCACGAAGAAACGACCAAAACCGCTGGAATCTACCCTCAAACCCATCGCCGATGCCCAAAGTACGTTGCCGTATTTGTCGAAATTAGGTGAAAGCAACAGCCAAGAACATCATTTGACGCTTGTCGTTTCCTTAGGACCCGACCCTCCCTTGATCATGATATGGAATCGTGACATGGAATCATGACAATGATCAACCGAATGGATCGAAAGTTTGGTGGTGGGCCGGTGAAATTAGTCTTTAATTAACGAAATCTGTACCCCCACCAAAAAAAAAAAAGGAGGCTTTGTGTAGTGGAAAGTTGCCGGATGGGCAGCAATTATAGACTCATCAGGGATTAAAAAGCTTAATCTCAATCTCTTGAATATTAATTCACGTTTAATTAGAATTAAAAAGAGACATCACGCGTGGCCTCCCTCTTTTTCTTTTACCTTTTTTTTTTCGCAAAGTCTGAAGCGGATTTAGGTATTTGATTGCGTGTGGATCGTGACTTCCCTCCGTACCAATGATAAGAGTATGCTTGAACACGCTTCCTGGTTTAGCAAGTACCGTTACATGAAAATTTGCTCCCAACTCATCAAGAGATCCGACGGTTAAGGGCGTGCGTGGTAACATTTGTGGAAGTGAATTTATGCTTCAAAAATACTTATGAAGTAGAAATTTTTTTAATAAAAAATTTATTTCTGAAAGAAATTTATACTTATGAAGTGAATTTTCACTTTTAAAGTTATTTTTTTTCCTCAATTTGTGAATTTTAAAAAAGTATGTTTTAATTCAAGAAGTAATTCTCGCTTCACCCTTTTTTCATTACGTACCCACTCTCTTTTACTAGGCCCGCCTCCTCCGACCTCCCTCACTTCCCATCACCGACCATCGCCTACTACCACCTATCATCGACCTCCACCCATCGCCACCCATCGCCACATGCGACCATCGCCAATTGCTGACCATCGCCTGTCGCCACTCGCCGTAGACCTCCGCTGGCCGCCTCCACCCATTGATTGCCCCTATAGCCAACTATTGCTAGCTGCCACTCATTGTCGGCCGCGACCATTGCAACCCACTACCAACCATCGACCACTGTTGTCGCCCACCATTTGCCCCCCATCGCCAATCGTTGATAGCTACCACCGTCAACTATTGCTTACTGTTGACCATCGCCGCCCCCGGCTATCGCAGTCTACCATTAACCTCTACCTATTGCCGCCGTCGACTTCTTCGGAGTAAAAAATAAATAATAATTTTTTATTTTAAAAAAGAAAATTATGTTTTTTAAATAAATTTAAAAAGTTTAAAAATGAAGTATAAATTTTTCAGCTGCCTATAATGATATTTCATAGAAATTTTTGTGTTAATAATATTTTTAGAAATGTAAATTTTTAACTATTTTCAAGCGAATTTTTTTTTGATAAAAAATCAACTTAAGGAGTGGAAGTAGAAAAATTAACTTATAGCCGGAAGTTGATTTCTGAAGTAAAAGTATTATCATGCGTACCTAAGGACGCGCGTACGGAGAAATCAACTTATGGCCAGAAATTGATTTTTCTATTCTTGAGAAAAGCAAACTTTTTTTTTTACTTCTTCAACTGACTCCAAAACTACTTAGTAAAAAAATGCTTCGAAATAGAAAAATGAAGTTATATAATCAAACATATTTCTATTTGAAAAGCATTGTTATGCAACATCCTAATTTGACAAGAGAAAATTGACTTAAGTAATTCTTTTTCTTTTAATAACAAAAAACTCCACGAGTAGGGTAAATTCCGAAACCAGGGAATTCGTCCCTAACCCAGCGGATCAAAACTTCTAAATGAGATCATGCCATTTTGAAAATATAAGTACACCATTTTTCAAAGATGGAGGAACGTGGCTAGGCTACAACCACTGGAGAACTGCTTCGAGGCGGTTATAACACGACCAAATTAAATACCATCGTTCGTCTACTAAAAGCTCCGACACAACCAAGCAAAAATGCAATCTTTCAATTATATTGACTTTCTTTGCGTTAGAGTCATATCGTCGATTAAATTATGACATCTCTATCCTAGGCGTTGCGTCTTTGATTATATTCTAGTGTAGCATCTCTATGTTTTCAAGCTTTTTTTGCTGATTAAATTCCAATATTCTTGAAAAGTGACTATATTTTTACAATTTTGTTGTTGATTGAATTCCAACAAGATGTGTGTTCATGCTGTTCTATCTAAAGTGTAGTTGTTGATTTTTTCACGTACCTATGATATCTCGTGTCCGGAGTTGACATATAATCTTGTCTCTTTCTAAGAGAATTCGAAAAATGATTTTCGGTGAAGCATATGATCTTGTGACATCAATTTCCAGGAAAAAGATCTCAAGTGAGTTTTAATGAAAGAGAGAAATCCAACGAATGAGAGGGAGAGGGAGTTGTTGGAATAAGACCAATTAGAAAAGTATTAATCTCACGCAATGGAACCTTTTTTTTTTTTGAAAAATTCCAAATAAAGATCATAAGTATTCTCATTTTCTCAAATAAGAATATGCAATGTCATCTTTATTTCGAATATATATATAACCAAGAGCATTTTCTCATTTATTTATTTATATTTTCCTTTTTTGTTTTTTTTAATATTTGTTTCGGGCCAACAAGGGTGGCATCTTAGTGACCACTAGGTGAGATCGATGAGGGTTAGTCAAGGCTTGCTAGTCATTGGCGACCCTTGCCCAGATTTGGCAAGGGCTACTAGCCTCACTTGTGGCCAGCGAAGTAATACCTAGCCCAGGCAAAGTGAGGCCATTCTCATGGTCATAAGGGTGCCTCGATGGCAGAGGTAGTGTCGTTATCCTCGAAAACCCTACTGGTGTTAGACCAATACGTGTGAGAGGTATGCGACTACGGCTTCTAGAGGGATTAGAACCTACAGATGCACCGACAAAGGTATAAAGTGCCGTCAATGCATAATCATGATTGTGAGGACAACCTTGCCTTGCCCATATGAGGTCGCTCTAGACAGCTGCGAGAGAAGTCTCGCCTAATGTGGCGAGGGTGCACTAGCCAACCACAGCGGTTGACGAGGGCTTAGGCTAGAGTCACTAGCTGTTGACAAGCCTTAGCAAGCCCTTGCCGATCTTGCCGAATGGGCGACGAGGTTGTTGAGGCCTAGAATAAAGGAAAAAAGAAAAAGAAAAAGAAAAAAGAGAAATAAAAAGGGAAATGACAAAAATGCATTTTGTTAGATTCTTCTTTTAATTCAAAGAGAGCACTTCAAGTATTTATTTAAAGTAAAATTCACTTTAGGCATTTAATTAAGAAAATTAGAGTATTTTATGCTTTTATTTGATTTTATTTATTTATTTATTTTTATCTTTCCCGGGATCCAATTCGAACATTAAAAAAGAAATATCCCAACTTTTCTCCTCCAATAATTTTCTTATCTGTGGGCTGGCGGGAATTAAAGGAAGCAGCATATCCATGGGCGCACGCAAAACCGTAACTTCCCACGTGGCATCATCGCACGTGCCTCCGGGGAGCCATTTTCATTTAGGACCGGTCAGTCGGTCAGTCAATCAGTCGCTAACTAGTGTTCTGTGCAGCTGGTCCTGTTGGCGGCTTTCTCGCCTAACTCGACCCGCTTTTGCTCCCTAACTGACCTGGCTGTCTTTCTCCTCGCTCCATCTTTATCTCCTAACTTCCACCGTAACCCCCAGGGGCGCAGGGACGGCACCGTGACCTAAAGCTCGATCCTAACCGTCTATTCCTCCGCGGCACGTGAAAAGAAATCTCGCTCGGGGCCACGATTAGGGAATGTCAACGCAAAACGCCAGGGATTATCATTAGCAGAGGATAATCTTTCTTTGTTTTTTTTTTTTTTTGCAAATTGATTTGAAAAACGACATAAGAGTCTCTTTCCACTGAATGGGAGGGGAACGCTAATCCCGGTCGGAGAAACGGTCCGCCGTCGGTCGAAGCAGCACGGTGAAGTGAACCGGTCTGGTGGTAGCGTCAGCTTTACTTTGCCGTGAAAGGAAAGCCAGCACAGCGAGAGAGGCTACCGAACACTCAGTAAATGCGTTTTGTTTTATGTCAATCAATAAGAAACGAATCCCGGGGTGAATGCGTGACAGAAGAAACGCAAAAGGATTAGCTGGGGAGGGAGGGAGAGAGAGAGATTGAATACGTCGAGGTTCCTTCCATGGCGCGCACTCCGACTTCCTTCAATCGTTAGACGGGGAAGGGGGAAGCGATTCGCTTGATTAGGGCTTCGGTTTCTCGCTTTTGGTGGAACCGGATCGAGTCTTCTTCTCCTTTGGTTCATGAATTGGTGAGGGAAGGGACTGGAGGAAGCAGCGGACAGATGATGAGCTGGCGAAGGGTGTTGAAGTCCGTACAGGCGCTGGTGGCGCACAGCCTCCTGCTCGCCTTCACTCTTCTGCTCGTTCTCAAGCTTGATTACATCGTCTTCTACTCCTGGTGGTCAGTTCTCTGCTAGGTCGCTATTGATGCGTAGGGGAATGTCCTGTCTCATATCTCTGTGGCCGATTATTTGGACGATTTCTAGGTCTTGTCAGCTGAGGCTCTGTTGATTGAGTCTTTGTGTGTTAAAGGTGTTAATTGTGCCATTGATTGGGTCGGAGCTGCGTCTCTCGTTGCTTTTCTGGGCAAGGAAGCTTCTCTTTTCTTTCCTTTTCTTTTTTCCCCCCCTTTCCTAATTTCTTTGTGGTCCGCAAAAAGCTTCTTCGTATAATCGCCAGTCTCTTCTTGACAGACAGTGACTTGGGTTTGATTTCGTGAATTCCTGTGTTCTATTGATACTTGACCGTGTATGCGCGTTTCTTGTATGCCAATTGAGCGCATGATTATTCCAAAATGGAAAAGAAATCCGGGACTTGATTTTCTTTTCATGATTTAGGCACTAAGTTGAGGCTCTTGGGAGTTCTTTACCCTTATCATTGAGAATTGGCGAATGCAATCTTGCAATATGGTTTTATTGATGGGAAGGGATGTGGGAAATTATGAGAGGCCGATAATCAATTTAACAGTGCTTAAGCCATTAATCTTGTGAACGTTGGAATTATGTTACTTGTAAGTGCTCCTGTATGGGATGTCAGGCAAGACTGAAGAAACCGGTGATTAAGCATGCTAAATTAAGTTTGAAAGATGCAGATTTGTCAGACGCGTGACGAGTGATCACACCTCTCGGTGTCCTTTGGAAATCCTGTAGCATCTATGTGCATTGACATGTCTTCAACCTTGCTTTTTCACTACTTTTTTTTTTCGTTAAGTAATAGGGGGGTTAACATATGCTGACCTTGACATGCAGGATAATCTTTTTGCCGCTTTGGGTATTTCATGCAGTTATTGCCAGAGGGAGATTTTCATTACCAGCACCGTCAGTTCCTCATAATCGTCATGTAGGTCAAATAGAGCTTCCAAAAGTGTGGTTCTTTCTGCCCCGCTCATCCCATCTTTGTTTGTTAATGTGTCAAAACTTAATCTTGTAGCAAGACTCTGGGACTTTATTGACTTTTCTCTCTTTGGACAGTGGGCCCCTTGCCATGCCATTGTGGCGACACCTTTGCTTGTTGCATTTGAATTGCTTCTTTGTATATATCTGGAGAGCGTTTATGGTACAGTCTACCTTCTTTGTATCATTGGTTTGTTAGACTTCGGATTATCCTATGTTTTTCCAGTTTTTCTGAATTGCCATACCCATTCAGAATTGCATACTTCGTATGTCTGCCGATATCTTTGCAAGGAATATTGTGCTGTCTCATTGGTCTTTCCATAGTTTCCCGATGCATTCCTGTTGTTTTATATTCCTGAGAATTATGAACTGTCATTCCGAGTTATAACTGATCTCCTTCGTTCTCTTTGTTTCCTTTCTTGTGCAGTTCATAGCTATCCCGCAGTGAACTTGAAGATTGTCTTTCTTCCTCTGTTGGCACTGGAAATAATTATTCTTATTGACAACTTTAGGTATGTTCTCTTGCCATTGTTGATTTATGTTGCTATTGATGGAAGACTGCTAGACATTTTTTTTAAGTGGTTGCTTTAATTTATTTGCAAGAAATACATGTTCTCTCTCTTTGGCTTGTGGATATCAATAAGATGGATAATTGCATGATCAATCAAGAAATGAAGTCATCTTTACAGTTATTTCGGTGTTAAGATTGAAATTGTAGAAATATTGGTGGGATAGTTCGGTGGCCGGTTTGCATAAGATTATCTGCATGCTTATATGGACTAACGTGGGGAGCAGACTAAGAATCTGGATTGTTGCTTGCGTTTGCACTTGGGTGTTCTCATAGGCCCTGTCTTATCTTATTGTTTTGTTACAGAAGGAATTCTCATTTAACTGCATTAATCAGCGAGTATGTGTGTTTAATCTTTATATCAGTCTCTTTCTATACACTATAGTTCAAAACCTACTGAATGATGGCAAGAAAAATATCTTTAGGTATATATACATTTAACACCCGTGACGCAATTGGTGATATTGTTGAATTCATCATCTCTTTCTTCCTGCACCATCAAATACCATCTCACTGGAACTGATCTCGGGCCTTGTTAGTCTCTCTTTCTCTTGGCGTACTTTTTGAAGTTCTTTCATGAAGTCACAAGTATTTGGTGCTATAGCCTACAGTACTCTCATTTTGGACTATAGGTCTCCAGGAGCCTTTTTTTCCCATGCCTAGTGCAGTAGTCGTTTTCTGAACCTCATGTCTGATAGCTCAACTTCTATGGTTTACAGAATGTGTAGGGCTCTGATGCCGGGAGATGATGAAAGCACGAGTGACGAGGCAATATGGGAGACACTTCCTGTAAGTTGTTTTAATTTGGTGAAAATGCCATTAACCTATACCTGGACACTGGAAAGCTATTTTTTGATGCATTCTTTATATCATTTTTTGCCATCTTATTCTAATTGCTTAGGTGGCAGTTGTTCCTAATTTTGACGTATTACCTGTTACATTTTCTGGGATATTGGCACTAATTTTATGTAGGGATGATGATCTGGTAGAATTACACTTCGGATGGCATACTATGGCTAGTTGTTGGGGTGTTTAGCAGGACCACCTTTGTATCTGAAATATCTCCTAGACAGGGCATTGACCTGTCCCTTTTCTCAAGCATTTTCACTGATTCATGCTCTCTGGTGCCCTTATTTCTTTTCAGAATGCATTATTGATGAGTTGTCAATCTCTTTGCTGACAGCACTTCTGGGTTGCAATCTCCATGATCTTCTTTGTCGCTGCCACAGTCTTCACCTTGCTTAAGCTGTGTGGTACATTAAGCTAAACTTTTATCAATCTTTGTTTGATAACTTCTGACTAGAAGTGGTTCTGGTGATGAAAGTTGATGCTTAGTTACATTCTGAAAGGTGCTAATCCCACTTATTTATGTGGAGGTGGACAGGCAATTGTTGTTAATATCCTAAGGGTCCTGTGAAATACATATGATTGTGTGTGAATTCAGTCTGCCATGCATGCTCTGGAAAATATGTAGTAAGGATGTTTTACTTGTCCTGTATCTTTATCCCCGTTGCCCACATTTACCTTTTTTGATATCTACAATTTTCGTATTTGAACCACACAATTCTTTACTTGTTCACATTCAATTCAACTTGCAATTTTTCAAGAGCTAATATCTCCTGCATGTTTAACGCAGTTTAGGTTGATGTTCTGCACTTTACACTTGACAGTACCACTAGGCAAGTGTTTGTTGCTGATTTTTTTCAAAGAAGTGGTGATTTCTCTAGTGTGATAGTCACCTCTGCAGTCTTGACATAGAGAAGACCTGGCAGATGGGATTTTTGTTGTCTGGATTCAGACAAGTTTAGTAATAGTATCATAGAGAAGATTACTGGCGTTTGCATCTTCTGAAAGTGCCACTTTCAATTAGTTTGGCCATTTATGTGTCTTCTCGAACATCTTCTAATGTCTAGTAAATGTACAAACGTGACAGCAAGAATAGGAGAAGTGGCTTTACAACACTAAAATCAACTGCTTAATATGAAGGACCAAAGAAGTTGGGAGGCTGCCTATATAACCTTCCAAAAAGTTCATGTTAATCTTTTCTCTTATTTTGTTTTCAGGAGATGTCGGTGCTCTTGGCTGGTGGGACTTATTTATAAATTTTGGGTACATACTCGTCAATCTCTGTGCGATACTTTCATTGTGTGGATTAATTACTGTACATCTGCAGTTTAGCCCCAGGTGTTAGATCTGTGCAGCACCCAGTTTTTTAGATTCTTGGCGAGTTATAGTTCAGCCTTTTCTTCATCCTGGCGAATTTTGATTCTTGGAACATACAATCTGCTCTTGGAAATAAAGTCAAATGATGAATGTCGATAACATTTTCTGAGCTTTTTGCCGTGTTTGCTCCTCAACTGAACATCTATGTTTCCTGTGAGTTTTGTGACAGAAGATGAAGTAACATCGCCTTTTTCTGCAGCATTGCAGAGTGCTTCGCCTGCCTTGTTTGCACTAAGTGGTCTAATCCCATAATACATCGAAATTCTTGCATAAGGGAGCCCAGCTCATCTTCTGCAACTATTACATATCATGACTGGAACTCTGGGTTAGTAGTTTCATCAACTGAGAATCAGAATGAGGATCGACTATGTGGTTTGCCAGAAATTGGTGGCCACATTATGAAACTTCCAATTATTGGTTTCCAGGTCCTCCTTTGTATGCGCTTAGAGGTGTGTGTACAAATACTGTTACAGCTTAGTATTTGACATCTGCCTGTCTTCTTTTTTAAACACTAAGATGCTATGACATGATGTTGGAACACTTTCTTTATTTGTTATAAATTTCAGGGGACACCTGCTGGTGCAAGATATATACCAGTCCCAATTCTTTTCTCTCCACTGTTCCTTTTGCAAGGTACTGCTGTACTATTTGCTGCTTCTAGGTTAGTGGAGAGAATAGTTCTTCTTCTGCGGAGTGGTGCTTGTGCTGGAAGATACTTAATATATTCGTCAAGAGTTCATGACTCTCTAGCATTCCTGCACCATGGTTCCCGGTAATGACATGTATAACTAAACGATACTATGCATGCCATTGGACAAATAAAATGTGATCATCTGCTTTGCAAGTTATTCTTACTGCATGTGGGACACCTGTTCATCAGGCTGCTGGGATGGTGGTCAATCGATGAGGGAAGCCGTGAGGAACAAGCCCGGCTGTTCCAAGAGGGTGCTTCTGGGTAGGTTTTGCCTTTGCAGTTAAATATATCTTCTATGACTTGCTTAGTTTTCATTCTACTGCTTTCACAATGCACCCTTTTTATTGCGTTCCCGTTTCCATTGGTCTGCACTTTCATATCTGCAGCTATAACACGTTTTGTGGTTATCCACCAGACATAGTGAAAAAAATGCCTAAAAGGGATCTAGCTGAGGAGGTATGGCTCTCCATCTTCTTTTCTTTGATATAACTACATTAGAAAGAATATCTTATATTGATCCGCTCAAAACTTTGTCCACATCATATTTGTTGAAATAAGGAGTAACCATCGCATTTTGTTTTTAAGGTTTGGAGACTTCAAGCAGCTCTAGGTGAGCAAACAGAAATCACAAAATTCAGCCAGCAGGAATTCGAAAGACTTCAAAATGTAAGGGCTCATCAAATTTTATTTTTTCTACCACATTTTCTGTGAACCATGATTAGTTGCAATTCTAGCATTGTCAGGGCTCATAATTTAAGTCGCTGTCCACCATAGATGTACTTGAAAGGCGATGCCTTCACTTGCTTCAAAATCACAACTAGAACACTTCAGGAATTTCTTGTTTTCACATGGATCTTTTCATCTGTTGAAGACTGATAGCTGGTCAATCATTCTTTAAGAGCGTTGTAAGTCGGCAAAGTCGAGCTTTATTCCCTTGGCATCATTCAAAGGCAACGAATTGAAACATCCCCTGCACCCCTCACTGCCGTTTTAGGCCAAAAAAATTTCTTGACTTTTGTACTTTAGGGAGATCCCTTCTACCAATTGCTCATTTATTTTGGATCGAGGCCCCAGCATTATGGATCATTTACCTTGGCTCCTTTATGATGAACTTACTGATTAAAGTTAATGCAATGTGGGACAGAGGAATTCTCATTTCTCCTTGGTAATTTCATAAATGTGGAAGACGAAACCTCTGCTGAAGACTTCTTCACTGTATACTGTATGAATTTACAGTTAGTGCAGGTTAATCTTGTAAGCTTTTTCTTCATAATTTGGCAGGAGAAAGTCTTGTGTAGGGTTTGTTTTGAGAGAGAAATTAGCATCGTATTGCTTCCTTGTCGTCACCGTGTTCTTTGCAGGTATGGTTATGTAAATGGGTGCTGTTTAAAGTTTCTCTTGGTTATTATACCTCCATACAGCGGATTTTCTCTCTTTCCTCGTACCAAGGTTTGTTTCTCTCTGTTGTGCAGTACATGCTGTGACAAATGTAAGAAGTGCCCAATTTGCCGTGTTTCCATAGAGGAGCGGTTACCTGTATATGATGTTTAGGTATGATCTTGCAAATATCTTTTCTCCCTTTTTATCTGATTTTCTTTTTATATAAATCAGCTGGAGTGGGGCTAGCAGATGGTGAAAAAACTCTTAACCAAACTGATGGTTATACAGATACTTTGTAGATGGTGTTACCTGTTTGAGTAAAGCATTGACGAATTTTCAGAATAAAAATTCCCATCTGTTATTTTTGTTTTTCTGTTTTATGTATCTTTCATTCAAAATTGTAAATGCTCTGTACTTGTATCTTAAGTTCCGTTAAGACAGTTTTGGTGCTTGAATGCTTCAGCACTACATTGTATAAATGGCATGGCCCGTATAGATAGCTTAATCCTAATGAGCCAAGGTTGATTGCTCCTCTTGTGGCCCGATCTTATCGGCGTGTTTGCAGGGAAAATATTACATCTCTACTAATGCTATCATGTCACGTGGCATTCTTTTTTCCGTCTCTGCCATTAGTATGGAGTACCAGTAGGATCGGCCTTAACCTCCGATTAGTTTGGCAATGATCATTAATGGGATGACATTATGGTTATTCATGCGACAGGTCATCCTGTCCGCGTGAATTATTGGTGTCATTTTGTTGTTACGAAAATATTTCAATGTGATGTAATTTGTTTCTCCGGGCTAGCTGCCTGTTCAAAACATGTCAAATTGTGTCATTTTCAAGCTAGTCGTATTAACGTTGCGTCAAGTACGGTTCTCAAGTCACGTCAAGAGTTTGACCCCATTTCAAGTGGACTAATGTTTACCGGAAGTAAGGAGTACTAATAATTGCGAGAAGAACACTAGAGATTACAAAATCATGCATGGTTTTTACTTAAATGTGATAATAATTTTTTCGCTCATTTGAGTATCATGTGAAAGTAGAATAATTCACGATAGTGCCTAATTCGACAATTCGTCTTTTGTGGGTTTTTTTTTATTTAATTTCTCAATTCGACATGACTTTGTATAAACAAATTGAAATCTAACTTGTGACATCTTCATCAAACATAGCAAGAGTATTGACAAAGAAATTCAAATTATTTGAGAGAAGAACTATTGGCTAATTTTAGTAAATACGAAGGACGCTTGCTATTGCAGCCTTTGCTTCTCGGTTGGATCCTTGAAACGGGAAGCTAAGGGCGTGTTTAATAACTTTTCTGTTTTCGGAACTTAGTGTTTATTTATAATTTATATTTTCAGATGGATTTTCGTTCGTTTTCTATTTCCTATTTGGGGGAACAAAATAATAAGAAAATAGAGAATCGGAAATGTTATCAAACACGCTTTAAATAAGCTCTCTCTTCCGTTGAGCTCACACCAAATGATTACCGATAGCGATGGTGATGGAAACTTGCCCGCAGACTCCTCCGCAGCCACCCCCAAGCTCAAGAAACGCCAGAAAACCACTCGAAGTTGCTCATCTCTCTCCTCACCTTTCCGGCCTACTCCTTCCTTCTCCACAACGACCTACACCTTCTCCCTTTCGAGACCCTCACTCTCGAATCCATCTCCACCTGGCCTCCTCCTCTCTTGACTCTCTCATCTCTCTTGGTTGATACAATCATGAACCGCTTCTCTTGCTTTTACCCTCGTTGAGAATTTGATGAGATGATTTGACTAATTTGAAGAATGGGGTCCCATTAGAGTTCTTGAAGAAGCAAGTTGAATTTTGCCTCATTTTTTAAAATTAGGGTGGGGTCGTTCAATTACATATCTAAACGATGTTGTTTGCCTTCTCAATTGCCAAATTCAACTTATTGGTGTGCCACGTCAGATGATTGTTGACACCTGATTTTTAATAATTTTTTCTCTTTTAAAGTTAATAAAAAAATTCATAAAATTAAAAAATTAACTTTGGCGACCTTGGCTAAGCCTAGAGAATCAATTTTGGCCAAAAAATAATTTTTCATAATTTCAGTATTTTTCGGTATTTTTGTTTTTGAAAATTAGTAAAAAATTAATAAAATTAAAAAAATCAACGTTGGAGACCTTGGCCAAGCCTAGAGAATCTATTTTGAACAAAAAATGATTATATATATATTTTTATATTTTTTAGAAATTAGGAAAATATTTAATAAATAATAGCATTTGAGGCCACAAAAATACATAAAAATAGTCAATATTTTTCTCTTAAATCTCTTTTCATGTTAGCCATCGTAAATTTAAAAAATTCAATTCAGGGTCATGTATTCTTTCATAAGCATAATCTCGAATCGGGCCTAAAAAAATTCAATTCGAGTCAATTTATTTTTATTTTTTACTTTTAGGAGTTGTGATATTGTTCTCTAATATTCTAAATTTTCATCTTGGCCCAATTATACCCAAAATGACTTAATTTTGCAAAAGGGTTTTAATTAAATTTTGCATTATTTTCAGCAGTAAGAAATGAAGTTAAATTTGACATGTGGTGAATTTCGACTAAGTATAGAGGAGGTGTGTCGAAAATTGTGAGAAGATTTCAACTTAAAGAAATATTTTTCCGAGGACTGAATTGCAAATACTCAAAATCTCAGGGACTAGAGTGCAAATATCTAACTTTTGAGGGATTATTTTGTAAATAACAAAAAGAAGAGTTAGTGAAGAAATTAGAATAGAGAAGGGAAGATGGAGAAGAGAAAATGAAGAAGAATGGATGGAGAAGATAAGATAAGAATAGAGAAAGGAAGATGGAAATGAAGAAGAGTTAGTGGAGAAATTAGAATGTGAGATAGAGATAGAGAAGGGAAAATGAAAATGAAGAAGAGTTAATGGAGAAATTAGAATGAGAGATAGAGTTAGTGGAAAAATTAGAATGGAAGATAGATGAATGGGTTATAAAAGGAGGAAGAAGTGAGCTTGGGAGAGGGGATTTTTTGGAGAGATCAAAGAAAAATTCGAAAGAAAGAAAATACCAAAAAGAGAGAGAATTTTGAAGATGATGGGAGTTTAAAGTTATAGGGTTATTATCACAAATTCCTTTATCGATCAACATAAATCAAGAGTTCATCCCCGTCGTTCGAGCCGCAATCTTAATCCACAAAGTGATACGAGGTCCGAATTCGGCCATCAAATCCGTCAAATCAAGTAATGATCCTAGCCATTAAAATCTTCAAGAATTTTGTTATCTAAATAGATTGATTTAAATCTTGATTATGTCATGTCGTACTCATATGTCTCCATATCCACATGTCACATTCGTATTATAATTTTCTGCAATTTAATTCTTGCATCATTAAACCTCAGAATGGGAAGGCCGACCCACCCACTGGTGGTCCTTAATTTTCTGTAATTTAATTTCAGTACCATCAAACCCCACGATGGGTAGGCTGAACCAAGGCCGAGTCCCATGTTGGAGGTCCTTTATTTAATGCAATTTAATTTCCTGCAATTTAATTTCAGTACCATCAAACCCCATGATGGGTAGGCCGAGTCCTCCGTTGGAGGTTCTTTATTTAATGCAATTTAATTTCCTGCAATTTAATTTCAGTACCATTAAACCCCACGATGGGTAGGCTGAACCAAGGCCGAGTCCCCCGTTGGAGGTCCTTTTATTTAATGCAATTTAATTTTCTGTAATTTAATTTTAGTACCATTAAACTCCACGATGGGTATGCCGGATCAAGGCCGAGTCTCTCGTTGGAGGTCCTTTATTTAATGCAATTTTATTTCCCGTAATTTAATTTCAGTACCATCAAACCCCACGATGGGTAGGCCGAGCCCCCCGTTGGAGGTCCTTTATTTATTGTGATTTAATTTTCTGCAATTTAATTGCTGTAGTATTAAACCCCAAAATAAGTAGACCGAGCCACCTGCCGAAGGTCGCAACACTGCACAGAAATCGTTGGTTCACGCCCTCTTACGGTTTCAGGGAATTTTAATGATTTGAAAATACCGAAAAATATCATTCATATGCATTCCATCTAAAAAGTGAAAATACAAAAAAATGGATCACTTCACTAGAATCTTAGGAATAAACCAAGCATGAGTTGCCAAATTAAGATAATCATGAAATTAAGGTACCGAAAAGGCATTAGTTTTAATTAAGTAGTGTAATCAAGTCCCCGAATCCAGAATCTCTGGTTCGTAGAAGTAATTTAGTTCTCCCGCTAATTTACTTAGGTTTCTAATCGACCTACCAAAAATGATGAGTGACGACTCCAAACTCTAAAATCATTTGAACAAAAAACCAAAGTTGTAATTCGATAGGACTTGGGAGGGTCCGTATTAGGTTAATTAATTTAATCAACCTGAAAATCCGTTAACCTAGAAATTTTTCCACCAAAAGAAAAATTTTTAGGGTCGCGACAATGATATATTCTTAATTTATGCCATATCTGATTTTACGGCGAGACAAATGCGATGCACTCAAGTGATTGATTTTTGTGGCATTCAAATGAGTGAAATTTTATGTTGCAGAAATGATCAAATAGTTAAATAGACAGAATGATAAAATAAATATGATATTAGATTTACTTGATTCTGACATCCATGAGAAAATATCAATGAATTTCATTGTTTACCAAGAGATACAAAGGAGATTACAATCATGTCACTAAAAAATTTTAAGTATTTTTTAATCCTCAATTACATGCAATAACGCACACAGTATTTAGCCCTACTATTCCTTACGAAATAATTTTCCAATCTTATGACAGGATTACACAAATCTTACTACAACGATGAATTGCTTACACTCTATTGCTTCTTGGTGTAATTCACGGGAAATCGACTCTTAGATACTCTTCACAATGGAGACACTGTTTATATAGACAAGTAAAATAGGAAACGTACTTTTATAAAAAAAAATTACTCAACTAGGAAAACAACTTAAATTATGAAAGTTCTTTTTGGATCTAAACTCGAGACATATTTTAACAACTTAAGTGAGTGTAGTACAAAAATGATGTAGTGGATAAACTAGGCTATAATTGGCAGCCAAGGACTTCACCTATTTAGGATCTATTTCTTCCCAAAAACTAAACAACAAAATCGACTTAACCTCAGCAACTATTAGCATTATATTCCAACTATTCTACCTCAAACAAGTAAATATAATGCCAAAATGTTAAAGAGACAAGGCAGCAACAATACAAAAATTTTTTTATGTGGAAAACCCAATGAGGGAATTATCACATACATCTCAAAAAAATTTCACTAATTACCAAAAATAGTAGGATATACAAAGGTTTTTCTCTAATCACACGATGGAGGTTCCACATCATGAATACAACAATATTTCATTACATGAAGGTGGATTAACACAAATGGAGTAAAAAACCCTAATTGCGATTGAAGAAAACGAGAGACAATTTGAGATGGTTTTTAACAAATGAAAACGATTAACTCGTATGTCTCAGCTCACAAACGACATACTACAATTTGAGCCACTTTTGACAACGTTTGGCTGCTGAATCATTGTCGAAAGTTGCCATCTTTTCCCCCTCTTTGCCGCATGTGTCCTTCTTAGTGAACGCGCGCGCGCACTCTCTCCTATTTTTTCTTCTCCACGAACAACCCTCACTTTTTTTTTTTCTTTTTCTTTTTGGCTTTTTGACCTTTTTTTTTAAATTATTGTATCATGTTAGATGGGCCTCACAAAGAGGTAGAGGAAGCCAACAAATCGCCCCTTTCACCTCATCCAAGGAGTTCCATTTGGCGCACTTTTTCCTACAAGAATCAAGTTTCATTACGAGCTAGGCTTTGGTTATCATATCAGATCAATTGTCATCGGTATAGACTTTCTTAAGTAGGAAGAGTTTCTCTTCTAATTTCTCTCGGATCCAATGATATTTCATATCATTATGCTTCGATCTTGAATGCAAAATTGGATTTTTGCTAAGATAGAAAGCACTCACACTTTCATAATAATTAAAAAAAAAAATTCTCTTACTTCAAGTCTAATTCTTTTAGGAATTTCTGCATGCACAAGATTTCCTTACCTCCTTTGATAATAGTAATATATTCTGATTCAGGTATGCCCGAGTACATATGTAACTTCTACGAAACGGACTCTTACGTTGATCCAATGAATTTCCATGGCAAGTCTTTCTCAAGAACACGAGTCTTTTACCAATAACATCTTTTGGGGGATACAAGGAACATAATCAGAACTGAACTTGAAGAATGCGAGATCAATTAAATCATTATTACGAAGACGCAATCAGAGTAAACTTGGACATTACAGCACTGTTTTAAGCAGTTAGAACCAAAGCTTCCGGTTTAGACTTTGGCGAAACGATACTAACTCTGTATCCCGAATCCTCGACTGGCTTTGGTACATCTGCAATCTTCTTGGCGAAATCACTGAAGCATTCATCGACTGTCTTAAAAGGCATGTCGGGATACAGAGAGGTCACTTCGACATCAGTCGGCTTGTCCAAAGAATAGTTGACTTGGCACCCCTTTATGAATATGTCATGGGTTAGCGCCGCGACGACACTCCGCGGGATCACCATTTCTGCAAAGGGGACAGTTTAAGGTTTTCATGAGCTGGAGCGAATCAAACTATATGAAGCTAATGCTTGAGATAAACATCATTTGATGCACCTTGGGCAGCAGAAAGAAGGTCTTCTTCAGTTACGGTTGCTCTAGGGAGCGTGAACCCTATTTTCTCCTCCCACAAGGATGCAAGCTCATTGATGCTCAGTAGATTTTTGGAAGGTTGAAAATGGACCGTTTTATTCAGGGTCCGATCGTCGTCGAGACATTTTATGGTGAACTTCCCTATGTCGCTGCCCGCCACGAAATAAGCTGCGCGAACAGAGGGGCAGAGCTTTAAGAGTGAGTCTCAATGAGGTCGATCATCCCAAATCCTATCTAACTCAAAAACTTGGACAAACCATGAGAACGATCAATTTTTCCCAGAGTTTGGTTAAAAACTTTATTGAATCTAACTTGTCGCAGAGCATCCGTATGTATCTAACACAGATTACACGTGAACTTGTTTTGAAGGGTAGCAAATATAAATCCCAATGGAACTTTAGATTCACGTGCTAGATGCCTAACTACGTTGCAGGGTTGATCATCTTGACTCAAAAAGATCTTTATGAAGCTTCTCAAACCAATTCCAGCCAAACAATACCACTGAATAATTGATGATCAAGCTAGGCTCTAGTGAAGTTTCTATCTACTTCTCAAACCAAGTCCCACCAAACAGCTTGGTTTCAAAAAGGGAAAACCAAAAACTGCCAAACAATATAAGTGCATTTTCCACTTTAAAATGGCTAGCCAAGGTCAAACAGCTTGGCTTTAATTAATAAACAATTTCGACTTTAAAATTGATAGTCAAGTTTGGTTCTAGGGAAACCTCTATCCAGACAACACGTAGCTTGACAATCCAGATCTATCAGACGAACAACTCGAATCCAGCCAATGCGTGTTGGGGAATCGCGGTATCGTTCGTGTACCGTGAACCGAACGGCTAGAATGTTTCTGCTTCTGTTTTTCCTTTTTTCTCTTTCTTTTGAAAAGTTCTGCTTTTGAACTGTTGGTTGGTCCGACCGGGAAAAAAAAAAACACTGGTGGTTGGTGAGGCAGTAGGTAGTGGAAACCCTAAAATCAACGGTGTACAAGATCGCTTGTGCAATTTTTTATATTTCGGCATCGACAATGTGAGTGTTCGATTTTTTTTTTTTTTGGTTCTTTGGTTGTCAGAAAGTTAACTTCATGGAACTACGAGTCTACTGGGGCTTGGGAAGCACCTGATTTTAGAACGGTTGGCTCACCTAACTTCAGAATTGAACGTAAGGTTAAACCAGAGGATGACCACGTACTCCTTATTGCACTGTACGGAGTTTCGAAAGACCTCTCATTTCTCATAGGGCCCTTCTGGAAGGAATCCCTTATGTGATAAGTATTGTATGCACCATTAGCCCCATCCGTTGGACCTGATGAGATCGTGTGTTGAGTGGGATCCACTTCCTGTTCGACGTCCACATCGTTTCTGTGGACGACACTATTAATAGTCTAGAACTTATTGCTTGGCGCGACATAAGACGGCGTATCTTTTTACCGCTCGAAATTTTCTGAAAATAATTCGAGGGTTCAACACTCATACTCAGTTTATCCACTTGACAAGTAGATGAGCTAGGCTAACGGGTCATTCTAAAAAAATTCGACAACAAATAATCCGTCATAACCCTATCGAAAGAATACTATTGTGCTTAATATATTACCAAGTAATGCCAATAATGTTTTGCTTATTGATTCTTTAATCTCGTTGTATTATTGCCTATCAAATTTTAGCATGCATGTTATCAACGTTTTCAACTATACAACATGAAATTTTTAAGCGATGCTCATGCGTACCTTTGACAGTGCCGTCGCCATAGATGTTGAAGCGGTCCAACGGCGGGAAAACATCGGCGGGATGGGTGTTGTCGTGGTAAGGCCAGGCCGCGATTGAGTTGCAACAGATGTAGGTGTAGGGCAAGCCCGAGCCTTCGATCAGCCTCCTCACTTCCCTCTTCTTCTCGTACATGGCCAACCCTGGTTCCACGGGATTTGCTCGATCGATGTCGTGCCCGAATTCAGATGGTATAAATCTCTGTTCAATAATAACTCATTTATTTATACTCATCACTAAATAATATATAGAATATTCTAATGTTTCGACAAATGAATAGTTTCTATAACACGATAAGGGTACCGTAAGAGTTGATTGTTTTCTGATTTCAATAAATTATGCTTATTATGTGAGAAATAGTATGTGAAAAAGTTACTAAAACTATGACAAAAATTAAGTGGATTCTAAGTTTCCACATTTGGCGAAAAATAGTATTAAAGCTTTTTTTGTATGTGCTGCATAGCCTATGTAAAGCATTAACCATACAAGCCGAGTGATCTTCTAATGTTTCACAAAACGACAAGCAAAATAGACAAAGTTCGTCTATCGAAAGATCTGTTGCGCACACGGTTGTACAAATTCTTCAATATTCTCTCATTTTCCTTCGTAAGCAAAGAGATTGTTCCAAGTGTGAATTATCATCCCAATCAATAACTGTGACCTTATCCTGACAATAACCAACTCGATCCATCATGGCGTATCCCAAACTTCGAAAAATACATCTTAATCGCCCATCTATTACCAACATGATTATAAGTTAATTCGCAATAATTTATGAGATATGTTGTTGTATTAAAATGAAAGAAGTGGAAATAGTTCCATCGTAGAGGGAGGGAGGGAGGGAGGGATGGAGGGCTGAGGCAGTACGATGTATTGCGCGCACTTCAAGGGAAAAAAAAAAGGGAAGAGAGGGAGATGGATGGCTGAGGCAGTACCATGTATTGCGCGGCGTTGAAGGGAGGGAAAAAAGAAAAAAAAAAAAAGGAGGCCGAGGTCGCTTCCCATGGCATCAAACGATATGCAGATCGCATTGTAGGAGAAAGAAAACCAAGAATATGTCCAAAAGTGCGGCACACGAAATATATTCTAAAAAAAAATTAATAAAAGGAGACGATCCCAAAGAGCAAAGGAGAAAAATAAAATTGTTAAGTAGAGCCAAAAGAAAAAAAAAACTTGCTGGACAACAATAAGAATAAATATATTTAAAGTCTTAAAACTTAAAGTAAAAGTATGATTAAGCTATAAAATTTTTGAATTAAAATTAAGTCCCCAACGATTTTACCGATCCGATAAGTTTTTGAATTTGATTTCATTGCTGGAAAGTCTTAAAATTCGATGAAATTTTGCTAGAAGTTCAAGGATTTCTTGTGTACTCATCCCGTGAAATTAAAAGCAGCAACAAGAAAAACACCTTAATAGTGCCGACTGATTTCATGGCCTCGATAAGGACGAGCTGCCCTAAAATGCTTTCCCCACCAACTGCTGATATTACAATCTCAATCTTGTGTTCCTTCAACATCTTCTCCATCGTTGCTTTGTCACTTGACGATCCCTGGAAAAGAAACCCATTATTACAAAAACCATAAACGAAAAAAAAAAACTCACAAGAAACTTATGGTTAAAGCAAAAAATCTACTTGAAGTATAATGGCTCCTTTCTCTTGCAGAGACATGACGGCATTGGCCTTCGCCTTGCAGGAGCTCAGGTGACCACCCCGGACCAGAAGGTACGTGGGCCGGCCGGACGCCAGGCACGCCTCCGCCACAAACCGCCCGATGAACCCAGTCGAGCCGATGATCAAGGTCCGGCCGCTCTCCTCGACTCTTGGAATTTCGCTCCCCATGTCTGTCTTTTTTTCCTTCCTTTCTCTTTCTTTCTGGTGTTTGCTCGTTACGCACGAGAGCTTATCACACCAAAAAATGCCGAGAGACGTTCCACTTAAATAGAAGCTACGAGCCACGCCACAACGCAACGCTCTAGGTGGAAAAATCTGAGCTTTTTCACTCCATTTTGATGTTTCCGAAAAAGAGCCGTCGAAGTCATATTATAGGTCAAACATCCTGCTCGAGTCAATCTTAACATGCATGCACAAGCCATCCCGGATGATCGGTAGGTTTTCATGAGCAAAAGTCTGTCCGGCGCGACTGGTAGATATGAAGAGGGTCGATTGACTCGATTCCGAACTTCGTTTAGATGACAATCCTATTGGGTCCTGGCTATTTGGTGGTCATACATTAGCGATTTGGAATTTGACTAAATAAAGCCACTTTGAAAAACTGGCAGGTCGTCTTTTCATTAATGGGACTCAGAACCGTCAGGACCGTACGACGTCAGGGTTCTGAATTCCTTGCAGAAGTTTCAAATGGCCTCGAATGGGAACATTAAGTTATTCTGAGTTTTGTTATTTCCCATTAATCGTCAAATCATCTCTTCTCTGTAATGTTCATCTAAGATTTTATCAAGCAAAGCAATTTGAACACAGTTAACCCGTGAGTTTCCGCTGTCTAGTCAATTCCAAATCGAAAGCAGTTGAATTTTGCGTCCCATGATCATAGATTGTTACACCGGCGCACGTATTATCAGCGGTCGAACGCACAATCATAAATCTTAAGTTTCCACTTCCAATTTTGCCACTTGATCCCGAGAATTCAAGTTTACTCTTTCACATAATAGTGCTTTAATGGAGGTACGACATAGAGCAGAAGAAGAAGCGTACTCTTTTGCCTTTTTGTGCGTAGGATAAAAAGTGGTGTTCCGAATCCAATCACCTCCTTGTTGAACTCGCGATGAGAGTGGAAAGAACTTCCAAGAACACGGGTCGGGTTTCGGACCGACCAACCACGAGCAGACCCGACCCAATATCCGACAGGAAGGCAAAAAACGATTCCCATCGAAACAATGACTAAGGGTACTTTGTGCGGGACAATGCAGTTACGATTTCTTACGTGAATAGTCAGGTGTAGTTTTTCATTGGACGGCATATTTTGGTAACGACGTGAACCAAACATATCCTTTTGATTTGATGCGGCTGGAGAGGTGATTTTGATGTTCTCGGAGGTTTTGCAACTTAACGGTCAAAGAAGTCATCTTGTTCGATCGGTGGCCGTCAACTTCATGCTCTTGGAAAGCCATGTGGCTCTTTGTTATCGGTTCTGTTGGGAGCGCATGGACTCAACCATCGGAGTTGATACCATTTGTTAGGAATGCGTAGCAGAAGTCTGACACTTTCAACCGGGGAGATTGCCAAGAGAGAGTCCAAATTTGAGCTCGTCAACATATCCAATCAAATCCACATTCACTCAAAAGCTTAACATAATGAGTTATGAGTCAACATAGATATATTAACTGTTCTAAACTACTTCGATTCTTCGATGTGAGATTTCTTTAACACAACTCACCTATACGTACATCCTAACAATCTCTCTTTCATATGTGAGCTAATGTTAGGTCCATTCTCCTTTAATTCATGTATCATTCCGCATCAATTTATCTCAAGTTGAATTTCCATCAAAGCCCAACTTCGTAACTATGGAGTCTGTTATTGGACTTGCTTAAAAATTGAACCATCAGTTCTGATACTATTTTATCACGGGCCGACAAATCTCAATTGTGAAATTGACTTATGCGACGCCTGACAAGCCAAGCCAAGCCAAGCCATCCTTCCTCATATAGTTGCTCCGTGGAACAGTTGATGAATAACTTTTCCGTATTAAATCATACCATGCCCAATTTAGCTCGAGTATCTATTATATCGAGCAAGACAAATGGAACACTTTAGACACAAAAACTGGTTTTGACCTACCATGACATTATTAGGAGAGCGATATTAGTTCCCGACCAATTTGTAAAGGGCTGCCAACTCGCCTTCAGAATTCCTGAAGATGTATTCTATCTAATCTAAAACTCTTAGTACAAACCCCATCCTGACGCCACTCACATGACCCAGTCGTCTCTTGCCCCTCTACATCAGTCATTGATAGTGATGACAACACGAGCTCTACTTTCAAAGGTATACGAGTATGGGAGAACTTGCCCACCTGGGATACGGAACAACTAGTCTGTGTCATTCTCCCTTAGTCAATCCGCAAACACCTTCGTTACGGGTTGTTCTGTTGCTTTTCTGTATTCTCCAACCATCATTGCCACTCTTACATGACTTATATGAATGAAAAATGCTCGTCCAACGAAACAATTCTACTCTATTGGTAGTTTCCCTCGATAAAAGTTATTCGCGAATCTCTAGTCACTTGTACACTCTTGACAAGTGTGGCACCCCTTACCAATTACACACCCTTAACAGCACCTTCTTTCGTCCAACAAGCTTTTCCTTATCTCAATAGGCCAATGGATGTTTTCCCTTTGATGAAACGTGGTAGTGGACCTATCTTGAGATTCGCCGAATTGATCCAGGAATGTTATCCAATTGTGAAGAGTAATTTGATTCCTTCCTATGCCCCCCTCCCCCATTGGCATCTTATAAGCTAGGTGAGAGCTTATCCCATCTCGGTGAGCAATCTGGTTCCTTCCTATGCCCTCATTGGCATCCTAGAAGCTGGACGAGAGCCGCACCTTATCCAAGACCGAATCCTGGTTCCTTCCTACGCCCTCATTGGCATCTTAGAAGCTAGACGAGAGCCACACTTTGTCTAATCCCCGAATCACCCATCTACTGAAGGGATCCGCCCTCATTTGCATCCTAGAAGCTAGACGAGAGCCGCACCTTATCCAAGATCGAATCCTGGTTCCTTCCTACGCCCTCATTGGTATCCTAGAAGCTAGACGAGAGCCGCACCTTATCCAAAACCGAATCATGGTTCCTTCCTACGCCCTCATTGGCATCCTAGAAGCTAGACGAGAGTTGTAACTTGTCCAATCCCCGAATCACCCATCTACTGAAGGGATCCACCCTCATTGGTATCCTAGAAGCTAGACGAGAGCTGCACCTTGTCCAATCCCTGAATCACCCATCTACTGAAGGGATCTGCTCTGATACCATTTGTTGAGAGCGCGCGGACTCAACCATTGACTCTAATATCATTTGTTGAGAGCACATAGTAGAAGTCTGACACTTTTAACTGGAGAGAATATCAAGAGAGAGCTCAGGTCCGAGCCCTATTTAGTCAAACTCACTCTCACTCATAAGCTTAAACTAATGAGTTATAAGCCAACATGGCTATATTAATTGCTCCACACTACTTTGATTATCTGATGTGGGATTTCTTTAACAAAACTCGCTCACATGTGCGTCTAGTTCATGAGTCCCGGTCTCTTACAATAATCGCTGGATCAAGCAAACATAATGTTCAATCACTTTCTAATAATGTAAGGCGACTTATAACTCCAGATAAGATTACCCCCTTTAGCTTTGATTTTGAGAATGGAAATGCTTTAGGATGGTACAATTTTAATCGTAAATCCACATACCATACATTGATTATCACATTGTTAGACTAGCGGTTTCCTTGGGAATATCTGCTTTATCGATGACTACATCTGATTCATATGTACGAAGTCTCAATCTTGATCAATGCCATTCAACTAGCTTGGTCCATGATTGGCCCATACATAATCTTTAGCAAGTAGTATATAGGCTCCGGCATAATTCGATGGACAAGGAAACATCTTCACCAAAGTTCGTTTTTCGGTTAACATTAAGAGCGGACGGGTTCTATGGCAATTCTGTACATGAGTCTTGTCAATGGAGCACAAAGAACAGATATACTACAACAAAATTTAATGAACGATGAAGTGTGACGACATAAAAAGTTTTGTTGGCATTTTCTCAACGACAAGGTGTGATGACAAATTTAATCGACAACGAACATCTCAAAATTACAACTAAGATACTCGTTGGAATTTAATGAATGGCGAAAAATCTGTGAATTATGGCATGAATTGAAAGATAACAGGTTTTTTGTTGTTGTTTGTTCAGGGGGCTGTACAATACACTATCAACACTGCTTATAGTGCTTACGGAAAAACTGCATACAAGCAGTTCTTCAACAGTTTCAACTACACTTCCATGTGATTTTCAGTTCCACATCTCATGTTGCCAGTTTGCCACGCCATCTTATCTCTGGGCGATTACTCCTCCAAAGTCTAATTTGCCGTGAGACATGAAACATACTCTTCGGAAAATAAGAAATATTCAAGATGAAGTATGATGAAACAATTGCTCAGATGAATACCAGGTACACTGAGAACTTGCTTACCAAGGAAAAACATTCACAAACGAAGCAAATGCGAACAAAATTCTGAGAGCATTACTAAGGGAATGGAATCATGTGAATACTTCAATTCGGGAAACACTAAGAATCACGCCTCTTTCATTAGATGAATCTATGGTAACACTGGTGGCATGTGAAGCCAAAAAATTCTGATAGAGGAGCGCAAAAAGGGAGCACACTCTTTAATAGAAGGAACACTTTTCATTGGAATGTTATTTCGTGTATGTTTTTATTAAAATGGTGAGACAACCTCTTGTATGGAGATTTCACGTATCGTGTCAAGCGATTACAAAGAGAAAATTAATTGTTAATCGACAATTCAATCGAGGCCTTAGCTCGGTAAGATATACTAATTTGATGAGAGAAAAAAGTTGAAAATACAGAGATAAACAATATACAAACATTATTAATGGTGAAACTATGACAAAATTAAAAAAAAAAATACGAACATCGACCTCTTTTACAAGTGCACTAATGAAGACGCTAGGAAGAAGATAGAGATTATCCGTATCAATCTTCTCATTTGAAATTGATGGTATTCCATTTTCTCATCCTAACATGTAATACGCGCGCGCGCGTATTATATAAACAAATTGATTGCTCTCGAGCTTCTTTACAACAGGAGAAGAAGCTTCACTTTCTCTTACCATTCCCACGTTCGTATCATGGGCATGGCTTTCGTGATGATGTCATATGGACGTCATAAACAGATTTTTTTTGGATAAAAAAAGATTTTAATCCTGTTCTTTTTGTTCATTTTTGAAGCCAGTCTTAAGGGATAAGGAAGGGCCACCGCCATCCTTATCCAAACACTGGAACGCAAAGTCAAGATTACGGCTGACGAAGTCGACATTCCTGTTCGACCCAAAAAGTAAAAAAAAAAAAAAAAAGGTTGACATTCCTGAAAATCTACCAAAAACGCCCTTTTCCTTCAAGTCGAAGCAACCGAGATTGACGCTGAAAGAACATTGCGATTATATATATGGCCTATCATCGTCTTCCCGGTGCTCCCACCAACGAGAGACGCTGGTGACTGGTGATATTTCTTTGGAGACAACCATCTCACCTACCGTGGTTTCAAGGTGGGAAAATTATCACACACAAAAAATCATAAATCTATTGTAATTATGTCAATTCAATCTTAATTTTTTTTTACTGATTTGATCCCAAAACTTTTATAATTATGCCAATTCAGTCATTCCATCAAAATTGACCAGCTGACATTGACGTGGACGTCGACCGGCGACATAATATTTTATTAATATTTTTGAATATTTTTTTTCATTTTTTTCGTTTTTATTTCTTCCGTCTTCTTCTTCCTTTGGACAGTCATTGGCTTGCCCTTGCTAGTGGCCGTCGAGGGCGAGCTTCGCCTAAGGCCAGTGAGGGCAGAGGAACAAGAAGAAGAGGGTAGAGAAAAATAAAGAAAAAAAAATTCAAAAATTCAAAAAATGTTAAAATATTATGTAGACAAACTGTCGGCACTGACTGCCATCCATGTCAATTTTGGATGGCCAAAATTGGCCGGATTGACTGAATTGGCACAAGTACAAAAGATTTTAAGATTGAGTTGGTATAAAAAAAAGTTTAAGAATGATTGACACAATTACAATAGACTTACGACTTTTTTTGGTATTTTTCCTTTTAAGGATGTTAACAACAATCTCCAACCGGTGGCTTGAGTTGAAATTGCTTGTGTGATCGGTCTATAATTGTGCATTACCGACCTACACCATGGGCAATCGGCAGCTCAAAGCTGAAGTATCCTCGATCCCTTTCACAAAGAGAGGTCGAATCTATTAGATATATGCCCTAAAGCAACTATGTAGTGGTTACATATTAGGGATTTCGGTTGTATTTCAATTTATTATTAAATTAATGGCAAAGACGTGTTTATTCATTTGTCCAATTATTTATGAACAAATTCCATAAGATCAGTTGTGACTAGACCCATTCTTGAGACGTCAAGAATATGCGTGGCGGGTTCACAGTTAGACTGTATCTTTAAACTGTTCCCGGTTGATGGATTATTAAGTGGATATTAATGATCCTGTTGAGATCGGTGTGTTCTTAACTTCACTTTTAAGTATTGGATACTTAAAAGAATGACGAGTCATGAGTCATTGGGTATTGCGATACCCGAGTTGGAACATAGGTGCTTGTGCCAGAAAAGTTCACTGAACGTGACACACATTTAATGATTAGAGACATGGAAGCTTTTAGCGTGGTCAATGTCTAATCGTTCATGCTCAACTCTTGTGTAAATAATCCTTAGACCTGAGGCACAATGTTGACTTGTACATTAAATGGCCATGGTTCACAAGTGTTGACACCTAAATTTTGAATATCCTTTTTAGTCATTCATTTGCATAAAAATTGGGAATTATTTTTAGTTCGTATAAAAAAATATTAAATCATTTTCAAATAGTTTAGTTTAATTTTCTATACTGCATAATTTGCATTATTTGTTGCATCGGTAATGACTGTACTGGACTAAGCCCTTGCAAATTGGAAACGTGGTTGAGCACATTGGTCAAGCGGAAAGAATATATTTCAAAGAGGATTATACTTATTTGCATTGTCAAAGATGAAAAGGAAAAAAAAGAGAATCGTGCATAGAGATTTAATTTTTGTCTTGGAGCTCAATCTTTGCCTGCCTATAAAATAAAGCGAGAGGAGAGAACACAAAGGACGGCCACGAAAATTGAAGAAAGAGAGAGGTCCACAATAGGTCAAGAAAAAATCAAAAATACACGTGAGTTTCTTGAGAGCAATACATGTGAAGAAAAGAAGAAGAAGAAGCTTTGGTTGTGAAGCTCCCCTGGTGGCTTGAGATCGTGCCATTACCTCCGTTGGCTTTACACTCTAGCATCGTCACCAACTCTCCTAACCCAACAGCTGTTCTTCCTCAACAAAGTAGTCCTTTGGTTCCCAGTGAGATTCTAGCTAGTGAGTGGACCAACTCATCATCAAAATTTAGCCAAGCGTCAGCTTCTTGAAGAGCGCGTGTTCAAGGGAAGTCCATTGAGAAGAAAATCACCAACACCAGCGTATCCTGCTACGAATTTTTGCAGTTTTTCTCACCTTTTGTTGAGCCCTCCACCGTGCATGACTTCCCCCGAGCGGGTTCCAATCCTCCAAGCTTGGTTTGCAAGTTTCTCGTGAATCAAATTTGGACAGCATATCTTGCAATTTAGGTATGTTTCCTAATTTAAATATTCTGAATATTTGATTGCAAAGTTTGATCGTTTGAATTGCATTGTCTGAAAAATTGTCTTGCAAGTTCAGAATATTCAATTGCCTAATTTGAAAAAAAAATTGTACGTTAAACTTGAATGTTGAATATTTTCCAAAAATCTTGCAACATGTTATTTGTTAAATTGGAAAGATTGTGATTCGATGTGAATATTTTGAAATCTTTGTGATAATCCTGTGATAATTAAAATTCTCTGAAGATACTCAAAGATACCCAAAAATATTTCAAGATGTGATTGATTAGGAAAATTTCCTAATCCGCAATCGCAAACATGGAAATAAGTCTATCTATCGAGCTTTAGATAGAATTATTTTTATAGCGAGTATTTTGAATTTTAGGGTCGATCTATCAGGCTTTAGATCGAAACTTAATTCGAAAGAAATAGTGGTAATTATCTTTTAATTTTTGCAACTTGAATTTTAAATTTCATCTATAAAAACCAAAAAATAACTAAAAAAATTAAAAAAGCCAAAAAAAATTAGGAAGATATGATTTCTTAAAAATCACGTCTTATCATTTAAAGAAAGATAAGATTTCGTAGAAATCCTATTTCATGGATTGTACTCAATAAAATCTTTTAAATCCATTCAAACTTTTAAAAGATGTAGACGTAGGGTAAAAAGATTATCTTAAAATTTTTAGGAATTAATGCAAATTAAATCCGAAAATTATAAGTTTATCTTGGACCAATTCACTCTCATTTTCATTTAATTTTTAATTTCGAAAAGAATTTTAAAAATACAAAAAAAATCATAAAAAGAAAATCCTAAAAAAATTACACCTTTGAACTTCAAGTGAGAATTCATCGAAATTGCCAAATTGAACATTTTCATGAAATTGGTACCGAAAGGGCGTTAATAGAAATATTAGCGTAACCAAGTCCTGAACTTAAAGTCTTTGGTTCGTAAAAATAGAATATTTCTCTCATTATTTTATTTAGGTTTCTAATCGACTGACCATGAATGATTAGTGATGACTCCTACTAAAAATCTTTTGCATTCAAATATTGAACCTAAGTTACGAATTGGTAGAGCTTGGGAGAGCTCGAACTAGATTAGTTAATTCATTTAATTAACTTGGTAATCCATTAACCTAAAATTGAAAAATCTCGAATTTTTAGGTCGCGATAACAAGTGCGCATATTGGTGGTTCGTTGATCCGTTTCTGTATTTGATGGTTATGGTTCGTGCACATACGAAGTTATAGGTGTGCGCAAAATGGAATCTGTCTCCTTGTTACATGCAAGGTATGATGTCCTATGCGATTTAGTTATGACAATGCATTAAAATCCTCGGCCGGGGTTGTAACTGAGAATAAAATGTTTATGTCTCGTACAAATGCATGTAAATTAGATTTGTACATATGATCGAATTGGTGGCTTGACAAATATTCCATGGCCTTTGTTCGATCGGGACATAGTAAGATATAGGGATTGAATTACACTGTAACTGGAGCTGACAGGTTCATTATGTTTTTAAAATATTCACACTGTCTGGGTAGCACGACATATTGCTAGATGTCACTTATGGCTTGTAGGACCTAGTAGTTGATCGGGACAATCAATTCTCTTGGAAGTACTAATGTGTTGTTACTTGTCTTACTGTCAGTTCAGTGATGAACCTAAAGATGTCACACACCTTAACCAACACATGACGACGTTGAATGGAAAAATATGATATTGCAAATATGTTGCAATCACGACTATCGAATTTGTCGAATTGAAATTAAATTAAATTGGATTTAATTTGATTTTATTTTTTGATCATGGATGTATGTGCATATGATGCGCACGCACTCTTAAAATGGACATATATTGATGTATCCAAAATACACGCATATGGTCACACCATATTATTTTTAAATTATATATAAATATAATTTATGAATATATTTACATATATATAATTTTATATTATGTTGCACGCACATATTGATGTGCATGCAACAGATATGGTCAGCACAAATTTGTGCTGACCATGAGGTTTCTTTATAATGTTTTTTTAAAAAAGTAACAAACAGAAGAAAAAGTAGTGCAGCTTTTGATCTGTTGACTGCACGTGGTCAGAAAAAGTCGTTGACCACGACCAACAACTCTTGCTGACCGTGCAACGCACGCTAATCGTGCGTTTGTGCTAAAAATGCACAACGCGCACGATTAGTAATTGTTACTGATTGTGCACGTAGTACGTTGCGTGTGTAAGGTTTTAATCTGCAAAAGTTGTAGAGATGAAAAACAGGAAGCGTGCGTAAATTTAGAGAGAGTGCCCGTGAGAAAATTGGAGAGAAAAAACTAGAAAATTCTCTCTACGGTTTTGTTTTTGCGGTGACCGAAAAATCAAGTACGTGGAGAATTTTCATCACAAGATTGCTAGCACAATCAAGTGTGGAGTTTTTCGCGTCGTCTTTCTTCCGTTCGTCGTACGATTGGTAGTGTATCTGAACTAGAGGTCCGACGCTTGTGGGACTTGTATCGAAGAACATTTGGACCAACCCGTTTCAAGCACACTACAAAAGGTAATCTGTTTAACCTTCATCGTTTAATTTGATTTTTGATTGAAACGCATGAACAACGCCTCCGGAGATACATGTATGAGTATTTTATTTCCGCTGCGTTTATAGTCATTTTTGCCTATGCATGTTACGTGAATCCCAACAGAATCGCCCATGTACGCACATTTTTTTGGATGCCGTGCTAGGAGTTCGAGTTATGTTCTATGGTGCAATTTCGTATGGATACAAGGAAAGGATGACGACCATCAAGAAAACTGCAAACATCTTGCTAGTGGAGAGTGTCGACACCTGATTTTTAGCCATTCTATTTTTTAGAAAATCCTAAAAAATCCATACAAAATCGAAAAATTACAAAAATGGTTCTGGAGGCCCCGGCCCAGCCCAGGGGCCCATTTGCAACAAAAATAATTTTTTGAAATTTTTGAGTATTTTTTAATATATTTCGAAAAATAGGAAAAAAGAGGAAAATTTGGGAAAAATAGCATTTGAGACCGCAAAAATACAAAAGGATAGCCCATATTTTTCTTTTAATTCCCTTTTCATGTTGGTCTCTCGAAAAAAGAAAAGCGAAAATCGGGACTATGTGTTTCTTCTTTAACCATAACCCCCGAATTTGCCAAAAAATACATTTTCAGCTTTTAAAATTTTGATTTTTTTATTTTAGGTCAAGGACATCATTACCCAAGCCCCTGAATTTTTTCTCATCCAAAAGCCCCCCCAATTTGCTCAATTTCAATTAAATGGTCCATTTCCGCATTTTCATTTTTCTTTTTCCCCGATTTCGCTAAAAAATGAAATTAATCCAACTCCGAGGGTACCCATGAAAACTCAAGCCCGTCATCCTATAGTTTTCGCCATTCCGAATCCATTGGTGGGTCCAGTTTGGCTTGATTTGGCCGTTTGGAGGTTCGAACATTGGAATTTCATTTTTTAGCAAAACCTAAATTTGGAGTTTTCGTACAATTCGTGAGTAAAATTTGGGCGAAACCACATTTTTACAAGTAACTCGAGATGGGCAAGCCGATTTCGAACTCAATTTTGTGAAAAAACGCTGTTTGCTAGCTCAATTTAAGAGGTGGAGCTCGGTTAAAAAAAAAATTTGAAACTAGCGTGAATGAATGGTGAATAAATGGATACACGACTATGCACATGCTCCTTCAGCATTCATCTCATGGGCGTCATCACCAAAGACCAAAAACAGGAAAAGCCACCGAGGGGTTTCAAAGCAGAGGAATTCACGTGGCCATCTCAGAACCAGCAGACACATTCAGGAGCTCAACCACGAGAGCTCCACCACTGACCATCATCATCTCGGTCTCCATTTCTACAGGATCACTCCACCACCGCAGCTTTATCACCACCATTAAAGGAAAAGGAACTTCACGTGGAGAGGGGGGCGTCTTTCGGATCCAGCACCGGCAACTTTGCTGAAGATGCCTCCAACTTTCGAGCTCCAGCGGGGAAGACACCAGGCGGCACATGCTGGACAGATATAAGAAGAAAAAAAAAAGGAGCTCTCAGGGGGAACAGAGAGCAAAAACAGAAAAACAGAGCAGGAGGGAGCGAGGGGGAGAGAGAAAAACCGAGGGAGATTTGGAGCGGTTCCGAGCCCGGCGAAGTGCGAAAACCACCCACGAGCATCCTTGGAACATCACCTGAGCCACGCCGGTCACCGCCGTCGCCTCTTCCTTCCCCGAACAGGTCCAACTCGAAGCCCCTGTTTTCGCGTTCGGTTTTGCTCGGTTTGGCTCCGTTTGACTTTCGGGTCAAACGGAGCCAAATCGATTACTATAAAACATCGTTCCATGTCTATTTGATCCTCCTTGAGTGATTGTGTGCTTTGGTTTCGCTCGAAACGGCCTGGTTTTGTTTTTTTTACATTGCATGCTACATGTTCGACGAAATGCACCGGGTAGTCCGAACCGGCTATTTTGAGCCTGTTTTGCGTGCGTTTCACAAGTGATTTTTGGTTCAAATCTTTTGAAGTGTGTTATACGTATGTAGATCTTCGCGTTGATGTATCGCACGGCCCTTAGTTGTGACCGAGTTGTAAGTTATGATCTCTTGAAGTTGCTTGATTGATCTGATTTTGGGTAAGGGAATCTGTTGAAATATTTCTAAGTGTTGGAGTCAGTCCAACCTGGCTTGTTCGTGACTGATTTTATTTGCCTCACATCGCATATTTTTGGGTGTTTCTTATCTTTTCGTATTCTTGGCATGTAGTAGAATACGCGGGTATGTTTGGTTGCCCTTGGTTTGATCTGTAAAGGAAGTTATGGGGTTGACAATTGGCCCTACTGACCATGCTCAAGTCTGATTCCGGTTTCAAAAAGTTCAAACCCTCGACTTTGAGGGTGGATTTCTCTCTCGATTCCCATGCTTTGTGAGTGATTCTTATTTCATTTTGTTCATGGTGTGTAGCTCTTCACAACGATGTATGGTTTGCCCGCTAATTCTGATTGTGGTGCGAGTTATAGTCTCTCAAAGTTCCGTAGTTGGTCTGTTCTGGAGATTGGAATTTTTTCTAAGTGTTGAAAACAGACCAAACCCCCTACTTTTGGGGCATTTTTCTCTCTCCTAGAGTATTATTCACGAGTCATTTCTGTTTCATTTTGTTCCTGATGTGTATCTCTTCGAATCGGTATATTATTTTCCCATTAGTTCCAACGGAGGAGTGAGATATGCTCGTTCGAAGTTGTTTTGTTGGTCTGACCAAAAGTCTGAAACTTTGTGAAAATCTGGCTAAGTGTTAGAACCAGTCCGACTTGCCTGTTTCCGGCTCGATTTTTTTGTCTTTCCGTAAGTTTTTTCACTTGTTTTTTGGTTCTTCGTGTTCCTTGTGTGTAGTAGAGTACGTGGACGTGACCTTTTTCCTTCGGTTCGATCCATGGTAGAAGTTGCGAGGGTCAAAACACCTTCTGTTAAACAGGGTGGCGCCTGTTTTGAGTCAAAAACAGTTCAAACCCCCGACTTCCGGGGCGCGTTTCTCTCTTGTCTTACATGATTTAAGGGTGATTCTTGTTCAGGGGCATTCATCACGTGTAGAGCTTCGTACTCATATGTGGTTTTTATGTTGGTTGCGAGCGGATTGAGAGAAAAGTGCTCACGAATTTGTTCCCCCAGAATTTTTTTTTCTGAACGAAAATTTTCTAAGTGTTGGGAACAACTTCAGTAGCTGTCTTCCCGACACCATTACGACGTGCTCGGTTGGCCATTTCCCGAGCCGTCAATTGTTTTGGAAACTAGATCATACCTAATTTCATGTGGTATGATCTGTTTCCCTTGGTTCAATTTGAGTACAAAGTTACTGGCACTTGAAAACACCTCTATGAACTGCAAAGTGAGGGGTCTGTAATTTGGCTAAGTGTTGGCTTTCCAACTAGCTGTTTTGTCGATACCATTGCGATGTGATCGGCTAACCATTTTTCGAACCGTTGGTCATTTTAGAAACCTGATTATACCTAGTTTCACGTGGTATAATCGGTTTCTTCTAATTGTATTTGACCATGGAGATAATCGCTCCCGAACATGCCCTCATGAGCTGATTTCTGGGAATTTTTGGGTTTCCATTTGCGAATGGCCATCTTTCTAACGTCGACGCGATGCACTCGGTTAATCATTTTTCGAACCGTTGGTCATTTTAGAAACCTGGTTATACCTAGTTTCACGTGGTATAATCGGTTTCTTCTAATTGTATTTGACCATGGAGATAATCATCCTTGAACATGCCTCGGTGAACTGCCAAGTGAGGGGTCTGGAATTCGGCTAAGTGTTGGCTTTCGAGTAGTTGTCTTGTTGATACCATTGCGATGCGCTCGGTTAACCATTTTTCGAACCGTTGGTCATTCTTGAAACCTGGTCACACCTAGTTTCATGAGGTGTGATCTCTTTTCTCTGAATGTATTTGTACACTAAGATAATCGCGTTGAAAGACCCCCTCGCGGTTGACTCCTTTTTCAACAAAAACTTTCCGAAATGGACCGAAATCACGTTTTCAAGCGAGGTTTTCATCACATCTTCAATTAAATCAGCATTGGTCATGTTCAGCTTGCCTCGATATCTTTTTCCAAAAAAAAAAAATATAAAAAAAATAAAAATAAAAAATATATAATTAAAAAAAAATGAAAAATTTTCGAAAATTCCTTTTATTGCATATTTACATTAACTAGACTCAAGTTCACCATGGAGTATGACCGATGTCCCTTCCGGTCTTATTTGTTGTACACCCGATCATGTCTCGGGTTTAATATTTGGGATTGTAAATACCCGACGAGTTGCGGGTTTTTCTTTATTTTTTTTAGCGTAGTTTTTATTATTGTCCTCGTCGTTTTATTTCCATTCTCTTTATTTTCTTTGAATGTGTTGATTGCTTTAGGATTGCATATTTAGAAAATGCCATGAAATGAACACCTACAAGAACATTTGCATGAACGCTTAGTGACCGACAAAAACATGATTAGGAGTCAGGATTGACATAAACCTCGCGTGCTCACAAGTTAGGTAATAACCAATCCCAAACGGTAACCGAAAGGACTCTAGTTTAAACTAGGGTAACCAAATCCCCGGCTCTAGAATCTCTGGTTGCGTAGGATCGAGTGACTCCTCCCAATCACTCGATGAGGTATCCGGTCTACCTCCCCAAAAAAGACCGGTGGCGACTTCAATTGCATGCACACATAGCACATGCCACCCGACCACACCAAGGTCGAAACCGACAATTCCCGTCGTGATTTGGTATGGGCCTGGGAGGGCCCGCGCCAAGGGCCCGACTTCGAGTCCTCTTGGCAATCCATTCGCCCGATCATCCGATCACCGCGGATCGGGTCGCGACAGCTGGCGACTTCACTGGGGACAATAAGAGGATTTAAGCCGTAATAAGCAAGATTGAATGTTACCTAACTTGATTTACATTTTGTAGCGCGTGTCAAAGTCGCGAGGGAAGCATGGTGAGTCGCTAACTCGTGTTAAATGGTCTTGCAGGAAGGGGTTATAAGGGGAGGCGTGTGTGTTAACTATTTTTCTCTACAGGTGAAGTTCGGATGTATGTTGTATGAATGGTTATATTGAAGCGCTGATTGTTAAATTTAAATGCATGTTTATCGCTTAAGCACGACACCTAGTGCACACACAACCGCGCCTAAAACCCCGGGCGCATCTGTAGGAAACCAATAGAAGGATTTGGGAATGGAAACTCCGTGAAGAGAAACATGGGGTAATCCACTTCTCAATTCCGCTCACTTTGAGCTATGGAATGGGTGCCAATGCAACGATAGTTGTGCAATGGAATCAACCCTTTCTAGAACTCGGAGTGGGAGCCTTGGCACCATAGGTACCTCACCTTTTAGAGGTCAAAACCTCACAAGTTTACATGCGCATGATCTATGTGATTGACCACACTCCCTTTGAACGGTTTGTAAATCTCGTTCCATCTTGCAATTTCAATTATATGCAGTTTTTCTCAAAAATAAGTGGTGATTAACATAAATTCCCCTCATTAGGATTTAGAAAATGGGTCCGCATGAAATCAAGATTGCGCACTTCCCTCGAGCGATAATTGACATGTGGGAGCGTCTTCCGCCTATTCACAAGATTTACATGGAGAAGAAGATAGGATACCTTACTTCCCTGATCCACCTGGGGGCGAGAATTCCCATGATTAAAGCATTATCACACTTCTGGAATCCCGAATCATCTTCCTTCGTGATAGGTCAATGCGAGCTCACTCCTACCCTTGAAGAATACGATACCATGATAGGTCCCGTAGGTACCTTTGGCTTAGCCACTCCTCCACTGGAAGTCAATTCCGTATCACTTCTTAGCCAATTCTTGAAAGTCAATTCCACTCTTATCAGGAACATCCTCAAGGGAAACACTAACGCCATTCCTATAACTTTCCTAGAGGAACTATTCCTTGGGTTACCCATCGAGTCAGGAGCCCAGATACCTAGGGTCTTCATCTTAGCTTTCTTCGGATTCGTCATTTTTCCATACACAAATAAGAGCATGACCCCTTCTATAGTTCACGTCGTCCTCCAAGTGTGTAGTGGTAAGAAGTTCTCCCACCTGATCCTTGGAGAAACTTTCATATCCCTATCAAGATTCAAGAAGTCGGGTAAGGGGACTCTTAGAGCATCTATAGGCCTCCTCCAAGTCTGGATGATATCCCACATTAGGGAATTTGCTACTAATATGCAAATCACCCAAATAGGTTCCTCTTCTCACCCTTTACTTCAATTCGTTGAAAAGAACAAACTCTTCCCTTCTTGGTCATTCTCTAGGTGGTTCAACTATCTCAAAGCTCTCATCCCCATTCGCATTCAGTGGTATGCCAAATGGCTTGTGTGTCCCAATCCTTGCCTAGCTGATGGATTCGACAACATCATCCCATTATTGGGATTGACGGGAATTACGTCATACCACCCTTTGAGGGTAATCCGTCAATTCCGTGCCATCCAACAAATCCCTCCTCCTCTCGATCCCAATCCCCTCGCATTGAACTATCACGAAGAGGTTGCTGAAGGACGAAAAGCACAACTGGACAGGATGATTTGTAACATAGTTCACACCTGGCGTGACTACCGTAAGACAACCATCGCCATGGTAGACAGGTCCGAGCTTGAGGGAAATGAGAAAGAGCATCATGCCTCCGAGGACTACATATGCAACGCTCTGAGAACTTTGCCCCAGGTGATCATCCCCAATTTGCCCTCCAAGATGACTCTCCAAGAGATCCTAGCCGAGAAAGCCGCCCAAGAGAGAGATGATGCAATCCGTAAAGCCGAGGCATTGGGTCGAGAGAACAAGCGCCTCCGCCAGACCATCCTACCCAATGAGGATTAGGCACTATATTCCATTAGATTCTCCTTTGGTTGTATGAGCTTTCAATTTTTGTGTAATAAAGATTCCTTTCTCTCCGTAGGGTGATGTATAGGGATCTTTTTCTTTTAATGTAACGAATGTGGTGTCTTGTCACGTCTTGTGAAAATCTAATGGAATATGCGAGGGGCATTTTAAGTAATCACCACTTATTCCACTTTAATTGTATAATTTCTTACAAAGAAATCTGATGGAGGAGATGGCTCGCACGATCGATCAAATCAGAGGAGCGCTTCTCAATGCTATTTCATCGCAAGAAAATATAAAATTAAAGTGGTTTTATACGTACTTAAAATCATCAAGGCTAACTAGAGTTTCCTTCCCCGAACAGGTGATTCTCAATCATGAGGGGACGAATTCGTACCCGTCTACAAGCTCGCATGGAGCAAGAAGAGATAGGCACCCGCATTGGCAACCTAGATGCTCAAATGGGGCAGATGGCTGCCATGATGACTGAGATGAAAGCCATGATGACTGCTGCACACGCAAGGCCCGCTGCACCGATAGACCTGAACCAGACTGCCCATTCGAACACGCCCACTGCCTCCGATGTTAGTGGGTCTTCTGGTGCCGACCCGATAACGAACGTGGATCAAGTCCCGAACGCTGAAGCACCGCCAAGGGTGGCGCCGGTTGTGGTCGGCTCGGAGGAGGAACAGAAGGAGAAACCTGTAGCAAGATTTGAAGAGGGGGTCAAGCGGATAGCCAAGATCGAGGAATGCCTGACCAGCCAAGGCTATGAGTTGTCTAGGTTTGATAGAGTCACTCCGTTTGCTAAAATCGAAGTTCCTGCAGATTATAAAGAGCCCGAATTCTCAAGAAAGTATAACGGGACTGGATGCCCCAAGACCCACTTAAAGTACTACTTGTACAAGATGGCCAAGTACTCCGACAACATCCCTCTCCTGATCAACACGTTTCAGGAGAGCCTGGTGGGTGCTGCATTGTCATGGCTCATTGAACTCGATGTTCAAAAATTCGACGATTGGGATGAGTTCGCGGATGAATTCCTACGTCAATATAAGTTCAATACCACGACCGCCCCTACAAGAGAGGATTTGCTCAGAACGACGAAAGGGAAGAGCGAAACAGTGCGTCTATACGCTCAAAGGTGGAGGGCCTTGGCAACCCAAGTTAAACCACCAATCCCTGAAGAAGAGTTAATAGACATTTTTCTCAAAGCATTACCGTACGAGTTCTTCGACAAGCTGAACACCTCCGGTTGTCAAACCTTTGCTCACTTGATTAAGGTGGCGGAAAGACACGAGTGGGCAATGAGAGAGAGAAAGGCACCCGAGGCCACTACCAGACGACAGTACCCATCAAGGAAGGAAAGGGAGTCCAACATCGATGTGGCTTTTGTGCCTAGCCCACCTCAGTCAAAATTGTTCTCCAACTCCACCTCGACGCAAGGAAATTCGTCAAGGTTGACACAGAAACCAGACCACCTGAAGAAGAAGCAGCCTCCTAAGCAGTTCACCCCACTCCCCAGGCCGTTATCCAAGCTGCTTCCAATGCTGTTAGAGGGGAGGCTGGTTGCCAAGGAGCCTCCACGATCGAATCCCCCAAGATTCCCGGGTTACGATCCGAGCCAATCCTGTGTCTACCACATGGGAGAGAAGGGGCACAACGTCGATAACTGTATGATATTGAAGTTCAAGGTCCAAGCCCTCATTGACAACCATATCCTGGAATTTGACAAGACGGAGCCGAATGTGCAACAGAACCCGCTCCCAGACCATCAGGTTGTAGGTATGATCTTTGGAGGAGTAGAGGAACACAGGGACGATGAAAAAGACGAGCTCGAAAAGGACCACTTAAAGGAGGGCTCATTTGTAACGATCGACGAGATTATTCCAACAGTGACACATGCAGGAGAGATCGACAGGTTAATAGGGTCAAATGTCGCAGAACGACTCGATAACATAGAGAATAGGCTGAATTTCGCCTCTGGAAGATTGTTGAATTCGCTCCGGCGATTGAGAGAAGTGAATCAGGCACAGGGCACGAGTGATGCATTCTTACTACGGTTGCTCACTAGGATTGAAAATCAGGATCAACGACTGATCGCCATAGAGGAACGGTTGACGAAGCTGACGGCTGTAGTTTTCGAGGTGAAAGAAAGAATGGACAGACATGAGCCTGGTACGGGAAATGTCCCAACCCGAGCAAACCTCCTCCAGATGGCCAAAGAGGAGGAAGAAGGGTTCGAGTCCTATGCACAAAGATGGAGGTCGCTGGCCTCACGAATTTATCTACCCTTGACTGGAGAGGAGCTGATGGGATATTTCCTGAGAACTCTCCCATGTGATTATTTCGAGCATATGGCCATGACCACCTATAGTTCGTTCTCGCACCTGCTACGGGTAGGTGAGAGCGTTGAGTGGGGGCTAATGAATGGAAAACTCAAAGGGAAGAATGCTGGCTTCTCGAGGGGACCGAATGTACCATCTACATGCAAAGCTAGTAATGTGCCCTATGTAGAGCCCGTGTTTGGGTGCAACTCTGAAGACTTAGATGATCTCATGGCGATGGTTGGGGCAACCAAGCCTTTTGTGATCCACCTAGATAAGATCGATGATTGGGAAAAGGAAGACGACAGTATCGTCAAACCGATGGTAATCAAGATCTCTGATGTCGAGATAAGTGATGACCCGGATATGGAAACTGAAAAGTTTAAGCCGGTTGTAATAAGGATCCCTCCCGCAGAGGAGTACGACCCCAAGGCAGTCCATTGGGACTATGGGACAGACGAAATCGATGTTGTGATGCGGTCTGGGAGATTCTATGCACCTAGAGAAGAGGAAACCAAGAAGAAGGAAGTAACTAGAGAAGATGCTGAAAAGCTGTTGACCATCGTTAAAACGAGTGAATTTGAAGTGATAGAGCAGCTACGAAAAATGCCGGCCCAGATCTCACTGTTAGATCTATTTGTGAACTCAGAAAAGCATAAGAATGCACTGATGAGGGTTCTGAATGAGGTACGTGTACCTGAGACGATTAACGAAGTGCAGCTGGAGAGTTTTGTTAGCACCATCCTATTAAAGGATCAGATTGCCTTCTCGGACGAAGATTTCCCTATGGATGGACAGGTTCACAATAAAGCCTTGTACATATCAGTGAGGTGCCACGGCAAGCAGGTGTCCCACGTGCTGGTGGACAACGGGTCGGCCTTTAATATATGCCCTTTGGCCACGCTGAGGAGTCTAGGCGTGAACGAGGAGTTGATTCGCACCTCCAAGGCGACCATTCGGGCCTTCGATGGAATGAAGAAAACAGTTGTCCGAGAAATTGAACTAGATGTGTTCATTGGGCCAGTCGAGTTCTCCATCGATTTTCAAGTCATGGACCTCTCTAGTGCTTTCGGCCTATTACTTGGAAGGCCGTGGATCCATACAGCCGGAGCTGTACCTTCAAGCTTGCACCAAAAGGTCCGATTTGTGGTAAATGATAAGGTGATAACAATGCATGGTGAGACAGACCTTGCGTCCTATCAGAAGAGTGTTGTGCCCTGTATAGAGCCCGAATCCAAAGAGGAGTCAAGCTACCACTCCCTTGACCTTGTAGCTTTTGTTCGCACACCCCCAGGGACTAAAATGAGGAATCCCGCACCGTCAAGCTATACGCTCGCGCCTGGGAGGATGCTGTTGGTCTATGGTTTTGTCCCCGGGGAAGGACTCGGGAAGCACGGCCAGGGAATTCGCCAACCCCTTCAGTTGAGATCTAACGGACACCGAATCGGTTTAGGTTACATGGGTAAAACTCGTAGTGATTTCGCTTCGAGAAGTAGCAGTGGAAGCCGAGGCCGAGGCCCAAGAGGTAGAGGAGGTAGAATCAGTTCTTTTGTGGGATCCAGCATTTGGAAGGGCAAAGCAAAAATGTTCGATAATCCTCTTCGTCAGTTTTTCTCTAAGTACCCCAAATGGTTGGCAGATGAGGATATCCAAGCTGCAGCTGATCCCGATATACCTGACTCCTTCTTTGAAGATTCCGTGAACGCCATCGGGGAAGGGCTTGACACCGACGCCGAGTTACATGAGCATATCATTCCAAGCATGCATAATAGGCTATTGTGTGACTCGGATCACCAGGGAGATTACTCTTGTGGCATCGGGGAAGAAGATGAGGATTTTCTGGACATTCAGAGGGATTGGAATCGTCATGAGGAGTCTAAGCCTCTTACAGAGGAAAAAGCAGTAGTAGTAAATCTGGGTGATTCAGAGAACTTTAGAGAAGCAAAAATCGGGGAGTCACTCTCTCCTTCTGAAGCAGCTCGAATGACCGAGTTCCTCAAGGAATACCAAGATGTCTTTGCATGGTCGTATGCAGATATGCCTGGCCTTGATCCTAGCATCGTCGAACACGCATTGCCCACTGATCCTAGTTTCCCACCTAAGAAGCAAAGGCTTAGGCGAACCAAGCCCGAGCTTTCCAAGAAGATTGAGGAGGAAGTAATGAAACTTCTTAAGGTGGGATTCATAGAAGCAATCCCCTATGCCGACTGGATAGCTAATATTGTTCCAGTGATGAAGAAAGACGGTAAAGTCCGCATCTGTGTGGACTATCGAGACTTGAACAAAGCTAGCCCAAAGGACGACTTTCCTTTGCCGCATATTGATGTGCTGGTCGATAGCACAGCTGGATTCGAACTGTTTTCATTCATGGATGGGTTTTTAGGATATAATCAAATCCTGATGAAAGAGGAAGATAAGACAAAGACCTCATTCATAACACCGTGGGGCACTTTCTGTTATAGGGTCATGCCTTTCGGGTTGAAGAATGCTGGGGCGACATACCAAAGGGCCATGGTCGCTCTATTCCACGATATGATGCACAAGGAAATCGAGGTGTACGTAGATGATATGATTGCCAAATCCAAGACAGGAGAAGACCATGTTCTGGTGCTAAGAAAGTTGTTTGAACGTCTACGGAAGTATAAGCTGAGGCTGAACCCCAACAAGTGCGTATTTGGGGCAAGATCTGGAAAGCTTTTGGGATTTGTGGTTAGCAGTCGTGGTATCGAGGTCGACCCTTCCAAGATCAAAGCCATACGGGATATTTGTACCCCCACCTCGGTAAAAGAAATGCGAAGCCTGCTGGGGTGACTGAACTACATAGCCAGATTTATATCGCAGCTTTCTGATACAACGAAGCCTTTCTTCAAGCTCTTAAAGAAGGGCGCTAAGGTCATTTGGGATTCAGAATGTCACCAGGCGTTTGAAAAGATCAAGGAATATTTGGTCTTGCCTCCGGTATTAGTACCCCCGACCCCTGGAATCCCTCTGACTCTATACCTTACAATCTATCAGGAGTCATTGGGAGCTTTACTTGCCCAGACAAGACCGGAGGATGGGAAGGAGCGAGCGATCTACTACTTGAGCAAGAAATTCACACAATTTGAAGCTAACTACCCAGCAGTCGAAAAGACATGTGTCGCATTAATTTGGGTACTCCACAGACTAAGGCAGTACACTCTTCACCACCATATTCAGCTGGTCACAGAATGTGACCCCATCAAGTACTTGGTGGAGAAGCCAGCTTTACCGGGAAAGTTAGCCAAGTGGCAGGTACTGTTATCAGAATTCGACGTCAGGAGTTCGACCCAAAAGTCAGTCAAAGGGAGAGCCATAGCTGACATGCTAGCAGAGAACTATCAAGGTTCCGCAATCCCTAGTGAGGAAGAGGCTGAAGATCGAGTCTTAACGTTATCTGATGATAAGTGGGCCATGTATTTTGATGGTGCCGTCAATCTAGCCGGATCTGGAACTGGGGTGGTGTTGATATCTCCGGAGGGTTTACATTATCCAGTCTCGGCAAAGTTAGTATTCCCATGCACTAACAACATCTCAGAATACGAGGCTTGCATTTTAGGCCTTCAGTTGGCCGTTGCCATGAAGGTACGGAGGTTACAGGTTTATGGAGATTCCATGCTCATTATTTTTCAAATTCAGGGGGAATGGAAGACAAGGGATCCTAAACTCGTCCCCTATCATGAATTCTTGGAGGAATTAGTCAAGGAATTTGATGAAATTTCGTTTGAATATCTGCCAAGAACCCAGAATCACTTTGCGGACGCTCTGGCTACGTTATCTTCTATGTTGCAAGTGGGAGAGGGGCTCGATATCGAGCCTCTACGAATTAGCGTGGTTGACCAGCCGGCTTACTGTATGTTGATTGAAAGTGAATTTGACGGCGAGCCATGGTATCATGACATCAAGAATTATCTTTTTAAAGGAGAATTTCCTCCGGAGAGTTCGATCGGAGATAGGAAATATATAGCGAAAATGGCCACCAAATTTTTCTTGAGTGGGCAGACTCTGTACAAAAGATCATTTGACTCTGTCTTATTGAGGTGCGTGGATGCCAAAGAAGCGAATATGCTCATGAAGGAGACCCATGAAGGGGTATGTGGTCCCCACATGAACGGTCATCTCCTCGCGAAGAAGATCATGCGGTTGGGTTATTATTGGATGACGATAGAGTCGGATTGCAACCAACACGTAAGATCCTGTCACCAATGTCAAGTGTACGGAGATAGAATCAATGCGCCTCCAAGCGAGCTCCACCAAATGTCTGAGGCTTGGCCATTCTCTATGTGGGGGATAGATATGATTGGCCCCATCAATCCTAGCGCCTCTAATGGTCATCGCTTCATCTTGGTGGCGATTGATTATTTTACGAAGTGGATCGAAGCGAACTCATACGCAAACGTCACAGCAAAGAACGTGGCAAGGTTCATCAGAAGGGACATCATCTCCCGATATGGGATCCCCCAAGCGATTATTACGGATAATGGTTCAAACTTGAACAATAAGGTGGTTGATGGTGTGCTGGATGCTTTCAACATTCGACATCTCAATTCTTCTCCCTACCGCCCACAAATGAATGGAGCTGTGGAGGCGGCAAATAAGAATATCAAGAAAATTTTGTCAAAAACTGCACAGAATTACAGGGACTGGCAAGAGAGACTACCTTATGCATTGATGGCGTATCGAACATCGATTCGAACCTCAACTGGGGCAACCCCTTATTCCCTGGTCTATGGCATGGAAGCAGTTTTACCTGTGGAAGTTGAAATTCCGTCTCTAAGGGTCTTGTCCCAAGTTGAACTCTCCGAGGCCGAATGGATCCAGCAGAGGTATGAGCAATTGAACCTGATCGACGAGAAGCGCCTGAGAGCAATCTGCCACGGTCAAAGTTACCAGAAGAGGGTTGCAAAGTCGTTCAATCGAAAGGTCAAGCCTAGACATTTTGAGGTGGAAGATCTGGTAGTAAAGAAGACGCTTCCGAACGTCTCTCATCCTAGGGGCAAGTTCACCCCAAACTATGAAGGTCCTTACGTTATCAAAAAGGTTCTTCCTGGGGGAGCTTTGATTCTTGTAAACATGGATGGAGGGGAGTTAGGCTTTCCTGTAAATGCAGATGCAGTCAAACAGTATTATCCTTGAAATGAAAAGCCAAAGCTACCTTGGCTACCTTTCAGGCAATTTGAGTCACTCTAAGACTATCGTATATGTTTCATGCATTCATGCATAGATGCATTGGCTCCATAAGATTGCAGGTTCAAGGGAAGCTCCTAAATTGATGGGCTGTTTGAGTCAAGCAAGAACCTCACTCCTGTGAACCCGCAGGAACATGTGGAAAATATTCGTCCCAACATTATTGCCCATACCACACTCTCTGATTAATTCACTCTTCTCCAGGGAAACCAACGACGATGCGAGGAGCTGCACGCTAGGGATGGAATGAGCGCGATTACTGTAAGAGTGCTTGTCGGGCTTTTACGGGAATAACCTTGAAGAATTACTGATGTCCTAGCCGATAACCCTGGGGGCAAGCGAAGAGATCAAACCTCCTGAAGACAGAAACGTGTCAATCGGTCAACGTGTACAAGCTATATATTTTGAAGGGTTGTAAATATATCCGGATCAGACATGGGAACATTTTCAATGTATTGGCCGATCCTTATACATGTTTCAGAAAAGAACAGTTTGTACAATCAGAGCCCAAGAGATAAGCCTGTAACGTCTTCTTGGATAAATTAGTCAAAACGTTTAATGGAGGGCCAGTGCTTATATTATCGAGTGTGGCCCACGGGCATTTCTCCCGATGCCACAGGCGCCCGACACCCACAAGTGGACACCAAAAGACCACATGAGCAAAAGTAGGAGCACACAACAGGTGGCCTAATTTATTTATTGGCGCACTGACCGAGTCGTCATAATTCACATGACCAGCTCATGGATCTCGATGCGGCTAAAAGGGGGCCCACTGTCAAAAGTTTCTGTAATATCCTTGATATCATCGTCTACAGCAGCAAACAAGAACAACAGGAAGGGTGTTAAGCCTCGGTATTCCCTGTGCCTCGAATCGATCTATCATGATATACGGGAGAAGAGATGCTGGAAAATTAAACAAAAAAACACGTGAAGCTTTTCTTTCATTCCATTCATCAAAGAGTGTTACAATAGCTCACTGAGGAGGAAAAGTAAAGCCAAACTGAGCCCTGATAACCATTACGAAAGAGCTCAACTGACTCTCCAAACAGCTGATGCTCTGGGTGCACCGGGCATTCTCGGGATTGAGCTCCGCGAGCCTAAAGAAGAGGCGATCGCACTTCTCCTTAGCATGGGCCATACTGGTCTCGTAATGCTCGACGGCAAACTCTAGGTCCGGAATCGCTGCCCTCTCGAAAGCAATGTCTGCCGTAATGTCATCAAGTCTCTCATGCAGCCACCCGCATTTGCACCTCATCACAATATTGCCCGGCTCCTGATTGGCGTAAGTTTGGACCAGGGCCAGACGGTCCACCAACTTTCCCCTCTCACGAACCAGCCACGAAAGCTGATCGTTGGCAAACTTAAGGGCCTTCTTGTGATTATCAGCCACAAATGTGACTGTTTCCAGACGCTCGTGCCGGTCTTGATAACGAGCTTTCACGACAGAAGTCACAAGGACCGTCTCATAAGCGCGGTTATAGGCGGCCAGAAAATTGATGAAGAGGGTTGGGAAGTTCAGATACTCCCTCCCCAGTTGGGTACTCTCAACAGAAGCAACATCCACGGTCCTGAATAGACCGAGGATTTCAGCCTCAACGGTAGGGTTTTGGGCTATATGAGCGTAACCTCTACCAAGAAGATTGTAGAGTCTCTCCCACCCAGCCAGGACTTCGGCAGAGAACGTATGGTTAGGAGAATTGGCCATTTTTGAAAGCAGGATACGAAAGAAAGGGGGAGAGAGGTGAGGCAGATGATCAGAATGAGAAGGCGATAATCTGCTTCAATTTAAATACTGATTTCACAGGGGCAGTCCTTATTGGTCAGGTTTTCCCATCTACCATTCTTTATTGGCACCACCCTCGTCGGCTCGAATCCCGATCAGACGGCGACCTCGAGCCAGAAAAATCTGAAATCTCCGCAGAAAATTGGACGGGCCGCCACCACTTTGAAAAAGAAAGAATAAAAAACAAACTGAGTGGGAGACAAGGAAATTTTCGGCAGAAAAGGAGATACGAATCGTCTTTATTGAAGGACTCGCCAGTGAAATCAACGGTAGAGATAATGACAGGCCCTACTATCGTGAAAGAATGAAGGAAGATGAGATGGGCGAGAGATACGATGAAAAAGCTGAGGAAGACAGAACGCTCAGGAGAAATAATACATGTCTAAAGAGACGTCTTCCTGGTAATCTTCATCTAAAACTCTGAAGAGAGTTTTAAAGCATACACGGTCGCTCAGAAAAATTTAGAGAGTAAAAACACCAGAGGAGTTAGCAAATCTTGAGGAATTATCGAAGATGTCTCAATCCAGTTCTCTCGAGAGCTATCGTAACCTGCTGAATATGGGAGAGGAGGAGTTCGAGGCCATGTTTGGAATCGAGCCTATGGAGTCTGGTCCTTCCGCCGACGACGTCCAAGATCTTGGTAAAGATAAGGACAACAACAGTAAGGGTCAAAGGAAGCGTTACCGTCCTCGTACTGAGGAGCAAGTACAAAGGCTTGAGGCTGTCTTCAGAACGTGCCCTATGCCAAACAGCAAACAGAAAATGGAACTGAGTCAAGAGCTAGGACTTGAACCTTTGCAAATCAAGTTTTGGTTTCAAAATAGGCGAACCCGAATGAAGACTCGTCATGAGCACAACGAAGCCGAGTTTTTAAGAGCTGAAAATGAAAACCTCCGAGCGGAGAACAAAATGTATAAAGAGGCTTTTGACTCTGCCACCTGTCCCAACTGCAATAGCCTCCTCCTCGCCCTCGATGTAATGCATGATTTGAGGATCGAAAATGTACGTTTAAGAGGTGAGTTAGACCAGTTTATAACAGGATCGAGTTCTGTTGGAGCAGGGTACGAAAAGACCAATGCTACTGGATCAGCATTAATACCTCCCGAGGAAGAAGGGACAAATCACCACCAAGCGGACATTGAAGATGATCTTTTCGCCATAATCAACCAGTTTGATATCGGTAAAGCGTCGGGGCTGTGATGCACATGATCGGCCAGTGACCACCAGACTTTCAATATGGCTGATGCATACCTGATCCGGGGCGAAGCTTGCTGGCCACTCGGAGAGCTTGCAGAGGAAGCAGAACAAATGAGTGCATTTATTTTTCTGCTTTTGTAAATTATGTAAAAGTAAGGAGTAATAATCCGCCTTTCCCCTATTAAATGCTCGAATCCGCCACCTCACCAACCTCGCGACCAATTGATGGCGAGTAAAAATCTGCATAAACCTGAAGGGAATTTGCAAATTAACCCGATAACGGTCATGCCCAAATGCGAAGTCCTCGTATTGAAGGAGACTGGGGGACAAATCAACTCCTAGACACTATCGCAAGACGGACATATTCGAGCAAAGAAAACCACGAGCAAAAGATACAAGCAATTTCAAAAATGGGTAATCCTGTATCGTTCCAATTTACCCGTAAACGTCTTGAGTTTTGAATTGATTTATTCTGTTTTAACAGGGACTGTAGATTGCCTTGAAAAGAACCGTGATGTGGGATTGCCCAATGCAAAGTGACAATACCACACCATCTCAACGGTTAACTCTTAAAAGAAAGCCTCCATGGACGCCTACAGTCCAATTGGCCTGATGGCATGGGGAATGACAATGGTTCGAGACGTCCCGAGTTCGATCCTCGAGGATGGAAATGTTGTAAGTATTGTAAATAAATAAAACAATTTTTTCTCGCATTTCTTTTGCAAAAAGAGACAGGAATACTCGACGAACGAAACCGAAGTCAATACTTGGCCATAACCTTAACTCTGATGGTGAAGTGTACAAGGAACGTCGAGGGAAACTTGATCCAGCGAACCTGATAAAAGGAGTCACGCAAAACATTCAAGATGAAGGGAAATGTTAACACTAACATTTGACATGTCAAAGAAGACAACCTCAAACAGCAAATCATGATCATATGATGAAATCCAGTTTGATGAAACTTTGGCAAATTAATGGCAAACCCTGAATTGGAAAGGAAAGTATGCCCTCTTTAACTCATTTGGTTTCAAGAGTAACCTTTCTGCTTTCCTTCTTGCAGGGCATTCGACCGACGACCATGATCGTTGTCAATATTCGAGAAACTCAAATGCTGCAAACCTTCACTTAACTCTTTCACTCGTGCCTTTCGTTGTGCAGGGGCAAACTGAGATAAGCTACTCATTGACTTAAGGAGTAGATTCCTCGATTTGTTCGATCCGCCCACATGTCCTAGGGGAAATTCAAATACTCCAATTGTTGAGAATTTTCTTGCATACCTGCACTTTTGGTAAACTCGTGTGGGGCTGAAAACTGCCATATCTGCATTGCGTTTGCGTATGCCATGATGCATGTATGACTTTTCTACATGTTTAATTTCGCTAATTTTGGTTTGGAGCATAAACTGCATATGATGCGTCGAATGTACAAAATGGGGCATGACAGGATGATGAAAGGCAAGCCATTCCCATACACGTCCTGTAATCTAATCCCCAGTGAGATGAGCGGTAGTCAGGATCCGCATTTCTTGAGACAATGGGTTTTCTCGCAAAAGGTACGATAGCTGAAAGGAAGGAGGCATTCATTTCTCTATCCTAAACACTGCAGGTGACCATTGAAAACCCATTTGAGCGACGGTTTCACTTCGCAACCCCTGTCAAGAACTACCCCACATCGGGGCCAAACAGAGGTAGTCCTAGCAATAGCATGAGGTAAATGGTTAGAAATTTTCTTGCTCGGACTAATATCAATTTTTGAGTGTTCCTTTACTCTCAGCCTCATACGGTAACTCAAGTGCCTTAGGACGACGAAATGCATTTGTTTCTCTATCCAATACGCTCATATCCTTTGCACCACCCAATTGAGCATACGTATTCATTTCTTAAGACCCCGTTGGTGATCATTGCTCATCCCAAGATGAAGGTGGCGCTACCTCAAAGCAGAAGGGCTCAGAAGAAGTGGATTTACATGAAGTCCTGAGTCGACTCTTCAAGTGTGCTAAGTCTTTGATATACATGTGTATATGGCACAATTTTTAGAAATTCTTTTCCTGAACAGAACAGAAAAGACAAAAAGGCAAAAAAAAAAAATAGGACTAAAAGGAAGAAAGTCAATCTTGGGCATAAAAAAAGCAAAGCGCCAGTTAAAAGCAAGGCCAATGCCCATTCAGATCAATGTAAATCCCCAATGGGATCTGGTTGCGAAAGAAAACTCTTCGAAAGAGTCAAGTTGCAAAAAAATACACAGCTGGAGTTTACACCGTTCGGGAGCGACGACGGTATCAGCAGAAATTGACACCATCCTCATACAACGATGATGTTCTTTGAGGACTATTTTGAGGGTAGAAACTGGTGACGAAGATGCAATGACCACCAATGTCAAACCCACCTCCCATATCTTTTGGGCCAAAATAAGCCTTCCTCGGTCCATAATCCTAACCTACGTTACAACCCTTGAAAGTCTTTTCTGATTAAGGCACTTGAGTTAACGTAGAGTTGAATGATTTTAAGCATCGCTCGAAAAGGTACGAGCAAGACTATTTCTCTCTCATTTTCGCAGGGTTCTTGACTTGTAAACCCGGAGCAGATGATGAAGATTTTTTTTTGTCAATGACCTTGACTCGAAATGAGTCCCCTTTGATAACTCTTTGACCCAGCCCACATTACGGTCCTAATCAAGACCTTCAGATCGGCTTGATTGTACCAATTGCGAGATTGCTCAGACCCTTGTCGAATGCGATGATGGTGAGTTTGAGTGATTTCTTTTCAATCCTGCAATCAGGATAAACAGCCTTTCTCGAGAGTGAGAGAAAGCCCTTTCGGACTGAAGTCCCCATTCAGATTACATTCGAGGTGTTCATGTTATGATGACCTCCTTGAACAGAATTGGTAATGCAAACTTGACAGAATAGTTTTGCATTATTCACATTTTGATTGAATGCATCATGAGTTACCACACATATTGTTTCTGATCATTGCAAACTTAGTTAAACGGTTTTGCATGAACCAATGAACTCATTGATGAAAATGCTTGCATATGTTACCTCTGACACTGCCTGACAGGTAACACATTTTTGATGTTCGAGTTACCTTTCAAGGTCCCGTTTGGTGATTATTAAATGAACAAACCTAGTCGTCGAGAAACCACTAGGCGTTTCTTCCAAATCCTCAGGTAGGTATATCTTCAACCTGACCCTTCAAGGTAAATTAAATTGGGTTTGAGCTTCTGCAGGATTCTTGGTCTCCCTAAATCTCAGAATGGCACCCAAAAGTCCTTTTCACAGGCACCCCAAAGTCCTTTCTACAGGCACACTAAAGTCCTTTCTATAGGCAAACCAAAGTCCTTCCTACAGGCACCTCTTCGGCGAACCCTTAATCTGGGTGAACCATTTTCACTATCATGGGTTGACCCACCATACGGGTTGAAGCTTAACCGTCTTAGAGCGTTCTCATGGTAGATCTCTAGGTATTTTCTTGAAATTGTCCACATCAGATGCTATCTACCTATCTACACTCCAAAAGGTAAGGGGCAGGTAAGGATCACTCCTCTCTCATCTGTCTCTCTGTATTAAAATCAATGAAACAAGCTCTGGGATTAAGCTATCACCGGAGGGGTGTGCAGATTTGATGTCCTTTCTTTTATCATTTCCCCAGCAGAGTCGGTTAGGCGTCAGGTGTCACCTTGTCTTTGAGAGTAATCTCTCCCGAGAATTCTATCAAAGAGGGGCAGCTGTCGACACCTGATTTTTAGCCATTCTATTTTTTAGAAAATCCTAAAAAATCCATACAAAATCGAAAAATTACAAAAATGGTTCTGGAGGCCCCGGCCCAGCCCAGGGGCCCATTTCCAACAAAAATAATTTTTTGAAATTTTTGAGTATTTTTTTAATATATTTCGAAAAATAGAAAAAAGGAGGAAAATTTGGGAAAAATAGCATTTGAGACCGCAAAAATACAAAAGGATAGCCCATATTTTTCTTTTAATTCCCTTTTCATGTTGGTCTCTCGAAAAAAGAAAAGCGAAAATCGGGACTATGTGTTTCTTCTTTAACCATAACCCCCGAATTTGCCAAAAAATACATTTTCAGCTTTTAAAATTTTGATTTTTTTATTTTAGGTCAAGGACATCATTACCCAAGCCCCTGAATTTTTTCTCATCCAAAAGCCCCCCCGATTTGCTCAATTTCAATTAAATGGTCAATTTCCGCATTTTCATTTTTCTTTTTCCCCGATTTCGCTAAAAAATGAAATTAATCCAACTCCGAGGGTACCCATGAAAACTCAAGCCCCTCATCCTATAGTTTTCGCCATTCCGAATCCATTGGTGGGTCCAGTTTGGCTTGATTTGGCCGTTTGGAGGTTCGAACATTGGAATTTCATTTTTTAGCAAAACCTAAATTTGGAGTTTTCGTACAATTCGTGAGTAAAATTTGGGCGAAACCACATTTTTACAAGTAACTCGAGATGGGCAAGCCGATTTCGAACTCAATTTTGTGAAAAAACGCCGTTTGCTAGCTCAATTTAAGAGATGGAGCTCGGTTAAAAAAAAAATTTTGAAACTAGCGTGAATGAATGGTGAATAAATGGATACACGACTATGCACATGCTCCTTCAGCATTCATCTCATGGGCGTCATCACCAAAGACCAAAAACAGGAAAAGCCACCGAGGGGTTTCAAAGCAGAGGAATTCACGTGGCCATCTCAGAACCAGCAGACACATTCAGGAGCTCAACCACGAGAGCTCCACCACTGACCATCATCATCTCGGTCTCCATTTCTACGGGATCACTCCACCACCGCAGCTTTATCACCACCATTAAAGGAAAAGGAACTTCACGTGGAGAGGGGGGCGTCTTTCGGCTCCAGCACCGGCAGCTTTGCTGAAGATGCCTCCAACTTTCGAGCTCCAGCGGGGAAGACACCAGGCGGCACATGCTGGACAGATATAAGAAGAAAAAAAAAAAGGAGCTCTCATGGGGAACAGAGAGCAAAAACAGAAAAACAGAGCAGGAGGGAGCGAGGGGGAGAGAGAAAAACCGAGGGAGATTTGGAGCGGTTCCGAGCCCGGCGAAGTGCGAAAACCACCCACGAGCATCCTTGGAACATCACCTGAGCCACGCCGGTCACCGCCGTCGCCTCTTCCTTCCCCGAACAGGTCCAACTCGAAGCCCCTGTTTTCGCGTTCGGTTTTGCTCGGTTTGGCTCCGTTTGACTTTCGGGTCAAACGGAGCCAAACCGATTACTATAAAACATCGTTCCATGTCTATTTGATCCTCCTTGAGTGATTGTGTGCTTTGGTTTCGCTCGAAACGGCCTGGTTTGCTTTTTTTACATTGCATGCTACATGTTCGACGAAATGCACCGGGTAGTTCGAACCGGCTACTTTGAGCCTGTTTTGCGTGCGTTTCACAAGTGATTTTTGGTTCAAATCTTTTGAAGTGTGTTATACGTATGTAGATCTTCGCGTTGATGTATCGCACGGCCCTTAGTTGTGACCGAGTTGTAAGTTATGATCTCTTGAAGTTGCTTGATTGATCTGATTTTGGGTAAGGGAATCTGTTGAAATATTTCAAAGTGTTGGAGTCAGTCCAACCTGGCTTGTTCGTGACTGATTTTATTTGCCTCACATCGCATATTTTTGGGTGTTTCTTATCTTTTCGTATTCTTGGCATGTAGTAGAATACGCGGGTATGTTTGGTTGCCCTTGGTTTGATCTGTAAAGGAAGTTATGGGGTTGACAATTGGCCCTACTGACCATGCTCAAGTCTGATTCCGGTTTCAAAAAGTTCAAACCCTCGACTTTGAGGGTGGATTTCTCTCTCGATTCCCATGCTTTGTGAGTGATTCTTATTTCATTTTGTTCATGGTGTGTAGCTCTTCACAACGATGTATGGTTTGCCCGCTAATTCTGATTGTGGTGCGAGTTATAGTCTCTCAAAGTTCCGTAGTTGGTCTGTTCTGGAGATTGGAATTTTTTCTAAGTGTTGAAAACAGACCAAACCCCCTACTTTTGGGGCATTTTTCTCTCTCCTAGAGTATTATTCACGAGTCATTTCTGTTTCATTTTGTTCCTGATGTGTATCTCTTCGAATCGGTATATTATTTTCCCATTAGTTCCAACGGAGGAGTGAGATATGCTCGTTCGAAGTTGTTTTGTTGGTCTGACCAAAAGTCTGAAACTTTGTGAAAATCTGGCTAAGTGTTAGAACCAGTCCGACTTGCCTGTTTCCGGCTCGATTTTTTTGTCTTTCCGTAAGTTTTTTCACTTGTTTTTTGGTTCTTCGTGTTCCTTGTGTGTAGTAGAGTACGTGGACGTGACCTTTTTCCTTCGGTTCGATCCATGGTAGAAGTTGCGAGGGTCAAAACACCTTCTGTTAAACAGGGTGGCGCCTGTTTTGAGTCAAAAACAGTTCAAACCCCCGACTTCCGGGGCGCGTTTCTCTCTTGTCTTACATGATTTAAGGGTGATTCTTGTTCAGGGGCATTCATCACGTGTAGAGCTTCATACTCATATGTGGTTTTTATGTTGGTTGCGAGCAGATTGAGAGAAAAGTGCTCACGAATTTGTTCCCCCAGAATTTTTTTTTTCTGAACGAAAATTTTCTAAGTGTTGGGAACAACTTCAGTAGCTGTCTTCCCGACACCATTACGACGTGCTCGGCTGGCCATTTCCCGAGCCGTCAATTGTTTTGGAAACTAGATCATACCTAGTTTCATGTGGTATGATCGGTTTCCCTTGATTCAATTTGAGTACAAAGTTACTGGCACTTGAAAACACCTCTATGAACTGCAAAGTGAGGGGTCTGTGATTTGGCTAAGTGTTGGCTTTCCAACTAGCTGTTTTGTCGATACCATTGCGATGTGATCGGTTAACCATTTTTCAAACCGTTGGTCATTTTAGAAACCTGGTTATACCTAGTTTCACGTGGTATAATCGGTTTCTTCTAATTGTATTTGACCATGGAGATAATCATCCTTGAACATGCCTCGGTGAACTGCCAAGTGAGGGGTCTGGAATTCGGCTAAGTGTTGGCTTTCGAGTAGTTGTCTTGTTGATACCATTGCGATGCGCTCGGTTAACCATTTTTCGAACCGTTGGTCATTCTTGAAACCTGGTCACACCTAGTTTCATGAGGTGTGATCTCTTTTCTCTGAATGTATTTGTACACTAAGATAATCGCGTTGAAAGACCCCCTCGCGGTTGACTCCTTTTTCAACAAAAACTTTCCGAAATGGACCGAAATCACGTTTTCAAGCGAGGTTTTCATCACATCTTCAATTAAATCAGCATTGGTCATGTTCAGCTTGCCTCGATATCTTTTTCCCAAAAAAAAATATAAAAATAAAAATAAAAAAATAAAAAATATATAATTAAAAATAATGAAAAATTTTCGAAAATTCCTTTTATTGCATATTTACATTAACTAGACTCAAGTTCACCATGGAGTATGACCGATGTCCCTTCCGGTCTTATTTGTTATACACCCGATCATGTCTCGGGTTTAATATTTGGGATTGTAAATACCCGACGAGTTGCGGGTTTTTCTTTATTTTTTTTTAGCGTAGTTTTTATTATTGTCCTCGTCGTTTTATTTCCATTCTCTTTATTTTCTTTGAATGTGTTGATTGCTTTAGGATTGCATATTTAGAAAATGCCATGAAATGAACACCTACAAGAACATTTGCATGAACGCTTAGTGACCGACAAAAACATGATTAGGAGTCAGGATTGACATAAACCTCGCGTGCTCACAAGTTAGGTAATAACCAATCCCAAACGGTAACCGAAAGGACTCTAGTTTAAACTAGGGTAACCAAATCCCCGGCTCTAGAATCTCTGGTTGCGTAGGATCGAGTGACTCCTCCCAATCACTCGATGAGGTATCCGGTCTACCTCCCCAAAAAAGACCGGTGGCGACTTCAATTGCATGCACACATAGCACATGCCACCCGACCACACCAAGGTCGAAACCGACAATTCCCGTTGCGATTTGGTATGGGTTTGGGAGGGCCCGCGCCAAGGGCCCGACTTCGAGTCCTCTTGGCAATCCATTCGCCCGATCATCCGATCACCGCGGATCGGGTCGCGACAGAGAGGCAAATGATAAATTCAAGGGTAAAAAAGTCACAAATCGGCATATCTATGTCACATTTATCTCCAAATTAATTTTTCTATCAGAAAACAATATCTCAATCAGGTAAACCATTGACAAATCTACCCACGTTAGCTTTCGTCCAATACCTCGATTAAGTTACTGACGTTGAAGCATGCATGATAGAAAATTTGGATGATCGGCGAGTGATGTGGAAATTCAACATAAATGACTCTTCTAAACGGTGTGGCTTAAAGGGAGACAAATATGAAGAAAATGAATTGAGATTGGGAAATTTGCTAAAATCTATTAACTTTACTTCAATTTTGCTGAAAGATTTTGGTAGATTTATCACACGTCAACTGGTTTGAGATTTTTTTTATAACATGAACCTCAAATCCAATTTGTCCAACACCTTTTTTTTTAATCATGTCAATGTTTATCCCCGATAGCATAATTTCTCCGGCTCAAAATGATTCGACATTTCCATTAAACCATGGAATTTTTCTCAGTGCATATGAATAAAATTATGGGATATTTTTGCTAAAACTCCTAAATATTTCGCTTGGAGTTGGGCGAGGGTGACCCTCATGTGATCTTTTTTGGGGCACTCCAGTGGCCTTTGTCAATGGCCAGGCAATGATCGGGGGAGGGAAGGGTAAAAAGAAAAATGAAAAAGGCAAAAAATAAAAAGTAAAAAAATGGAAAAGAAAAAGAAAAATTAAAAAAAAATAAATAACGGAAATATCTTTTGCTTAAGCCTTTCTTAGAAATAATGAAAGCACTTGATATCCTTTTTTAAAACAAAATCTACTTCAGACTCTTATTTCGAAAAATTAGAGCATTTTAAATCCTTATTTCGAATTTTCTCTCAATCATATGCCGTTTTGTTTGGCAATGTCGGATAAAGACTTCCTTTTTTTTCTTTTTTTGTAAACTTTCTATGTGAATCGTGGAGAACTAATCAATCTGAAATTTTAACCTAATGATTTTAGTAATATTGATCCAAGAAATCTCCTCAAAACAGTATATTTCCTTGAAAATTCATTCATTGGGAACAAATGTGCCAGGGACCTAATAGGTCATCATGGCAAAGCGTGCATTATCCATCATTTTGTTCGAGCTTAACCGAAGTTTAATTTTTTTTTTCAACCTCTTCCTATTAAGTATTAACTGTCGCAACCCTAAAAATTTTACGATCGGTGGAAAAATTTTGGGCTAACGGATTATTGTTGACACCTAAATTTTGACTTTTTAAAATTCATTCACTTAAGTATATAAAAAAATGAGAATTTGTTCTCACCAAAAATTAATTTTTTCATGCATTGCATATTTAATTTTTTGTTGGTCATGCATTTTATTATGGCTAACGACGGAGGATTTGAGTTTAAATTGACAAACGATTGGACTGAGCGTGAGGAAGGTATGCCGAAAGGCTTATGAAGTTTTGAACTTAAAAGAAATTTTTTCACAGGGACTGAATTGCAAATACATAAAAATTCAGGGACTAAATTGCAAATACATAAAACTTCAGGGGCTGAATTGCAAATACATAAAATTTTAGGGATTGTTTTGCAAAGAAGAGTTAGTGGAGAAATTAGATAGGAAGATGGAGAAGGGGAGATATAGAAGGGAAGATGGAGAAATTAGAAGGAAAGATGGAGAATGGAAGATGATAGAATTAAAAGGGAAGATGAAGAATTAGAATGGGAGATGGAAAGATTAGAATGGAAGATGGTGAATTAGAAGGGAAGATGGAGATAAAGAATAGAGGATGGTGGAATTAGAAGGGAAGATGGAGATAAAGAAGGGAAGATGGAGATAAAGAAGGGAAGATGGTGGAATTAGAAGGGAAGATGAAGTTAGTGGAAAAATTAGAATGATAGATGAAGATAGAGAAAGGAAGATGGGGGAGTAGGCTATAAAAGGAGGAAGAATGAGAGCCTTGAAAGGGGGGACTTTTGGAGAGATTAGAGAGAAATTGGGAAGACTTTGGAGATTGAAGAAAACTTGAGGAGAGATTTTGGGAGAGAAGAAAATTTAGAGAGAAAAAGAAAAAAAAAGAGAGAATTCTTTTAGAAGAGAGAATTGAGGGGAACGAGAGTTCGAAGCTCGGAGCTACCATCTTCATCGACCAATACAATCCGCGAGTCCATCCCCGTCGTTCGAGCCGCGATCCGCAATCTTGATCCACGAGGAAATCCGAGGTCCGAGTTCGATAATCAAATCCGCCAAGTTAGGTAACGATTCTAATCATTTAGAATATTCGAAATTGTGTTGCCTAAATGGATTGATTTGAATTTCGATTATACCTTGTTGGACATATTGCATTTCTTTGGAATAAATTGCATATCCAATTTTTGAGATTTTTATTGCACGTTGTAATATTTTCTTTAAAAAATAAAAAAAAGGGGTTTGCTTTTGTTGCACATTTTCACATCATGTAGATAATTGCATGCGTAATTTATCTTGTAAATATTTAGATTAAACCACATGCATTGCATATAATTTAGTTCCTTACCTTGTCATAAAAAGAAAATAAACAAAATTGCACCTTTGAATCTCAAGTGAAAATTCATCAAAATTGCCAAGTTGAACATTTTCATGAAATTGGTACCGAAAGGGCGCTAGTAGAAATATTAATGTAACCAAGTCCCCGAACTCATTAATCTCTGGTTCGTAGGAATAAAGTATTTCTCCCGATACTTTATTTATGTGCATAATCAACCTATCCAAAATGATTAGTGGCGACTCCAAGATAAATCCTTCTTTTGATGAAATTGAACCTAAGTTACGATTTGGTAGAACTTGGGAGAGTTCGAGCTAGGCTAGTTAATTCAATTTAATTAATCTGGTAATCCATTAACTTTAAAAATCGGGAAACCAGTTTTTTTTTAGGTCGCGACAGCTTGGCGACTCCGCTGGGGAGTTGTTCTTAATTTTTGAGAAAAGTTTAAGAACTCAGAGGACTTAGGCCATAAAAATTTCATGAAAACTCATTTGGTCTGGATTTGGTGAATTCTAATCTTTAGGTGTAAAATGGTCTTGCAGGAAGGGAGTTATAAGGGGTGAAGTGTTTGGCTAACCCTTTATTTTGCAGGTTTGGTGTTGGAATTGTTTGTTTAATTTCGCACATTTTTGAAGCGGTGTTTGTATTTAACTGTTATGCATGTTTAATCGCTTTAGCACTACATCACACACGTCCCGTGGTCGGACCTGGGCTACTAGTTTTAGGATGGTATTGTGATTTGGTTTTAGCATTCGGCGTGAGATCACGTCGAAAGTTAGCCCAGATTCAATCCCGAACCTCTTTTCAAAAATGAGTTTAAAAGTTAGGCCTCATGCTTGGTAAGATTACCAAAGTAGTGGTTTTAATTTTTAGCTCGAGCAGCCGAAGTGGGGAGACCCGGCTAATCCTGATTACGTCGTGGGATCACGGCTAATCTTGATTATGTGCGCGAGATTGTCGCCTTGCCGTAAGTCTTTTGCTTCAATTTGTCACCTTTAGAGTAGACATGCTAAGATTTAAACTCACGATTCATGTGCATGTCTTTGTGATCTAAATGGTATTTTTCACGGTGAAGGTAAGTTCTCTAACTTCATCTTGCATTTATTCTATTTTGGGTCGGTCCATGACATTGTTAGATTGGTCGAATTTTTCAAGGAAATGTAATCCAATGAATTTCTCCCCATGTTCTAATTTACCTTTCTGTGTTGCACGATTTTTGTAAAATTCTACGGTCAAATTTTGGGCAAACACCCTTAATGAAAGTTGTAGCCAACATAATGATTTTCAACATATAAAAAAAATTAGAACCAATGGACTTCATTTGCTTGGGATGAAGTTGGGCCAAACTCACGTTTTTCTAAATGGATGAAAACTACAAAGCATTCTAACTGATCGACTCTCCTCATCGCGAGAATTTTTCGAGCCCCTTCGATTCAATTCTGGATCCCGATCAAAGAATGAAAAATGTCTAATGGACTCTGATCTTGCACGTGAAAAATTTTTAGATAAATCCAAAGAATGAAAAATGTCTAATGGACTCTGATTTTGCACGTCAAAAATTTTCAGATAAATCCAATCAGTTTTCCATTTAATACAGGATTTGTGATCCAATACAAAGCAGTCTGAAATTTTGGCAGTTTTCTGACTTCATCTTGTTTCATTAATAAGCACTGCTAAACAAGCTTTTTTGCTAGAAATCAAAACATGAAAGTTGGAGAATGGACTTTAAACTATTGGCCTGAAAAATTTTGGACCTTAACTCACACTTTTAATGGGCCTTTCGTTCATTAGACAGAAACTGGACAAATCAGCTTTTTGAACAAATTTTCTCCAAAGATGCATTAAACTGTATTGATCTGTACATTTTTTTGGATAAAGTCAAAACATGAAAGCTGTGCATAATCATCTTAGCCATGTGTCTGTAAATTTAGGCGTCATTTTGAGCACTTGTTGAATTTTCACGTCAAAAGTGGACGAATTGAAATCTTCTGAAATGGAATCCTGTCACTGTATGTACACCATCACCTTTGTCCACAAGTTACACTCGGCACCTGTCATGGACCGAACTCTTTTTGATCACATACTCATTATTCCCTCTACTTTTATAGGGAATTATAGGTACCCCAGGCGGGAGCAAATTGGACTCGTCGGTGATAACAAACCAGGAATAATCATGAAGAATACAAAACGACAGAAAATTACCGATGTACTAGCCGATAACCCTGGGGGCAAGCGAAGAGATCAAACCTCCTGGAGACAGAATTGTGTCAATCAGTCAGCATGTATAAGTTATGTATTTTGATCAGGCGTGGGGGCATTCTTAATGTATTGGAGGGGCTCCTGTATTTTTGTTGAAAAAAGCGTAAACGGTGTAATCGAGAACCCATGAAGCGTGTATATTGATCCGACCCTGCAACGCCTTCTTGATTTAATCGACTAAAAGCTTGCTTTTTAACTCCCTCGGATTCGAACCACGTGGAGAATTTTGGTGGATCGGAGAATTATTATTGAGCGTGGCCCACAGACGTTTCTCCCAATGCTACAGGCGACCGACACATTCAAGTGGACGCCGAAAGAGATAAGGCGTGAGTAAAGTAGGGCACGCAACGGGGGGCGGGGCTCATTATTAGCACATTGACTGAGTGGTTGCAGCTGTATTAATTTGAATGACCAGTCATGGGCCTCACTATGATCGGTGGGGGCTGCCACCGAATCCTTTTTCCGTGGTTTCGATATCATAATCAGAGAAAAGTAATGGGGGTCTCGCTTTTGTCTGTTAGACGATGGGCCATCATTTCACAGCCACCACCTGTCGAGATAAGATAAGATTGAGGCAGTCTCACCAATTAAAGTAGAAATACACTTCATACGTATTCTTTCGGAGGTACAATTGATAGAAGCGGATTGAATCTAGTAGAGGGGGATGACCTTGTCCTACGAAGTTTGCTGTCAACAGTCCTTATTTTAGAAGGAAAGTTTGCTCTGGACTATGATGGTCTATATGTCGTGAAGAAGGTGCTCCTAAGAGGTGCTTTGATTCTAATTGAGATGGGTATGAGAAATACTTTAAGTCATTCATGCTATACGAGAGAAGAAATGACAAGAAAAGTAAACAAAAAAACACATGAGGCTTTTCTTTCATTCCATTCATCAAAGAGTATTACAACAGCTCACTGGAGACGAAAAATAAAGCCAAACTGAGCCCTGATAACCATTACGAAGGAGCTCAACTGACTCTTCAAACAGTTGATGCTCTGGGTACATCGGGCGTTCTCGGGATTAAGCTCCACGAGTCTAAAGAAGAGGCGATCGCACTTCTCCTTAGCCTGGGCCATACTGGCCTCGTAATGCTCGACGGCAAACTCCAGGTCTGGAATCGCCGCCCTCTCAAAAGCAATATCTGCCATAATGTCATCAAGTCTCTCCTGCAGCCAACCGCATCTGCACCTCATCATAATATTGCCCGGCTCCTGTTCGGCATAAGTTTGGACCAAGGCCAGACGGTCCACCAACTTTCCCCTCGCACGAACCAGCCACGAAAGCTGATCTTTGGCAAACTTGAGGGCTTTCTTGTGATTATCAGCCACAAATGTGACAGTTTCCAAATGCTCGCGCCGGTCTTGGTAATGAGCTTTCACGACGGCAGTCACAAGGACCGTCTCATAAGCGCGGTTATAAGCGGCCAGAAAATTGATGAAGAGGGTCGGGAAGTTTCGGTACTCCTTCCCTAGTTGGGTACCCTCAACAGAAGCAGCGTTCACGGTCCTGAATAGATCGAGGATTTCAGCCTCAACGGTAGAATTCTGGGCTATATGAGCATAGCCTTTGCCGAGAAGATTGTAGAGTCTCTCCCACCCAGCCAAGACTTCGGCCGGGAAGGTGTGGTCAGGAGAATTGGCCATTTCAAAAAGAGGAGAAAATCAAGGCAGACGAACGGAACACGAGAGTATTGGAGAAGAGAGAGTTATGATAGACTAGCGGAATGAAAAGACGGTAATCCGCTTCACGTTAAATATTGACTTCACAGGAGCAATATTTATTGGTCAGATCTCCCTACCGGCCATTCTCTTTTGGTGTCGTCTTTATCAGCTCGAATCCCTTGGCACGTCTGTAATCTCGAGCCGAGCAAATCCGAAATCGTTGCAAAAAAAGTTTTGAGGTGATGTCGCTACTTTGAAAAAGAAGAAGGAAAAGATGACTTGAGTGGAAGACACGGCAAACTTTAGCGAAAAAGAAGAGAAGGCTTGTCTTCATTTGAGAACGGGGAAAAGACCTCACCTGCAACGCCGACGCTTGAGACAGGTGGAAGAAATAACGACAGGAGTCTTACCATTATGAAAAAGATGAAAGAAAACAAACCGTGCAAAAGACACGGCAAAAGGTTGAGAAAGACAGGAATCTTGAAGGGGGCGATACAATTTCTGAACCCGCGCCTAGATTTTAAAAGAGGTGTCCTCCTGGTAATCTTCATCCATACTCAGAAGAGAGTTTTAAGCATACACGCTTGCTCAGAGAGAGTAAAGATACAAGAGAGAGCTGCAAACGTTGAGGAACCAGTAACCCGTCAAGGATGTCTCAACCCAACATATATGAGAGCTACCGCTACTTGCTGGACATGGGAAATGAAGAATTCGAGGCCATGTTTGGGATCGAGCCCATGGAACCTGGCCCTTCCGCCGACGACGTCCAAGATCTCAGTAAAGATAAGGAGAACAACAGTAAGGGTCAAAAGAAGCGTTACCGTCGCCATACTAGGAGCAAGTACAAAGGCTTGAGGATTTCTTCAGAACATGCCCTATGCCAGACGGCAAACAGAAAATGGAACTGAGTCAAGAGTTAGGACTTGAACCTTTGCAAATCAAGTTCTGGTTTCAAAATAGGCGAACTCGAATGAAGACTCGTCATGAGCACAACGAAGCCGAGTTTCTAAGAGTTGAAAATGAAAACCTCCGAGCGGAAAACAAGATGTATAAAGAGGCTTTTGACTCTGCCACCTGCCCCAACTACAATAGCCTCCTCACCTCCGATGAAATGCATGATCTGAGGATCGAAAATGCGTGTTTGAGAAATGAGTTAGACCAGTTTATAACAGGATCGAGTTCTGTTAGAGCAGGGTACAAAAAGACCAATGCTACTAGATCAACATCAATACCTCCCGGGGAAGGAGAGATATATCACCACCAGGCAGGCGACATTGACGACGAACTCGCCGCCATGATCAACCAGTTCAATGTTGTTGAAGCACTAGGGCTGTAAGGCACACGGAGTCTGTATTTCGAAGCTGGTGATCACGAGACCTTCAACATGGTCGATGCATATCAGATCTGGAGCGAAGCTGGTTGATCACCAGAAGACCCACAAAGGAAGCCGAGCAGATCCTAAATGAATACATAAGTTGTATTTCCTGGCGGGGGATGTTATCTACTTTTATCAATGTCTTGAATCTATATAAAAACAAGAAGTAGTAAACTTTCTCCCTCTTATTAAATGCACGGATCCGCCGCTTCACCAAACCCGGGGAGGAATTAATAGCGAGTAAAAATTCGCATAAACTCGAACGGTAACGCCGCATCGTTGCAATTTACCCCCAATTGCTCCACTGTTAAATTAGATCCCTGCATTTTTAGGAATTTGCAAATTGACCCAAGAACACAGCCATACTCGAATGCGAAGTCCTCTTATTGAATGAAACTGGGGGCAAATCAATTTGCGGATATTATCACTGAATGGACGGCTCCAAACGAAGAAAGACGCAAACGAAAGACCCAGGCAATATCAAAGATGGGTAATTTTGTATCGTTCCAATTTATCCATGATCGTCTCAAATTCTGAATTACTTTCTTCTGTCTTAACAGGGGTTGTAAAATGCCTTGAAAAGAACCGGGACGTGGAATTGCCCAGTGCAACGTAGCAAGACCACACAATCTCAACGGTTAACTCTTAAAAGAAAGCCTCCATGGACGCCTACGGTCCCGTGGACCGGATGGCATGGGGAATGACAGTGGTCCGAGACGTCTCGAGTTCAATCCCCAAGGTTGGGGAATATTGTAAATGTTGTAAATAAATAACACAATTTTTTGCACATTTCTTTTTTGTAGAAAGAAACAAGAATACTCGACGAACGAGACCGAAGTCAATACTTTGCCACAACCTTGGTTCTGATGGTGAAGTGTCCAACGAAGGTCGAGAGAAACTCAACCCAGTAAAACTGGTAAAAGGATCGTACAAGGCATTTAAGACAGAGGGAAACGTTTACACTAACATATCGAAGGAGACAACCCCCAAGGGCAATTCAAATTCTCCCATCCCTGAGAATTTTCTTCCATACTTGCACATTCTGCAAATACGCGTGATGCAAAAAAAAAAAAATCTTCACATCTGCATTGTGTTTGCACATTCCATGATTTATGCACGACTCTTCTGCATGTTTAATTTGCCAAATCTGAGATGCACTTCCAGATGTCGCCCACTTGACGGATATACAATTCGGTCCAAATGAAGGGATTTCTTCAATTCAAGTCCACAAGAAGTACATACAAGGGTAAAGCAGTATCGTTCCAAATTTTTTCAGAATATGAAGAATATATACTGACGCATTTCCTTTCATTTTTGCAGGGGTCATCACTGTGCCGGATAGGTAAGTATCCCTTCCCCTTAAAACTCAATAAAATCCAAAGAAAAATCTTGGAATTCTCAAAGCAGGCGCCAAAGTTTCTGCAACTCATTCACATGGACAAAGACAACTCATGATCCCCAGAGTCTTCTTGCATGCTTGCATGACTTGTTCATCAAGATTTTCACAAAAAATCTCATGAGTTATTTGATATCGATCGATCAAGGCAAATCTTTACTTCACCGACCCTTTGGCCATGCGACATCAGCTAAAGGAACACCGGGCAAATAGAAGAAGTCCTTGTCCACCAAATTCCCAAAATCAAACTCCCAGCTAGGGCATGTACGGGGGCAATTTTGGATTCTGCCAAAACCTGGCCTGATTGAGAACAAAGCAAACTGATACGAGCTCCAACTTGGAAGAAAGGGAAGTGTCCTATCTCTTTATCGTATGTCTTTCAAAGTAACACCTAATTTTCTTCTTGCAGGTGCCAAGCTAGAGGACATGCTTTTGATTGCTACTACTAAAGCAAGTCAAAACCAGAGCTTCCCAATATACATTCACTCCATCATTTTAAGACCCTATTCATGCACATTCTTTTTATGCAGGGTCAATTGTGGGAACGAGTAATCAACCAGAGTTCAAATTCAAATCCCCAGCAGTGACTATGTCTGGGGCAATTCCCAATTTTGGCAAAAGCCATGATCGCCTGATGTAATCCATCCTGATGGAAATAAGGCAAACAAGGGCATTCGACCAACCATGTTGGTCTTCGCCATATCACAACTAGAGCGAACATATTCTGGGGCAAACATGAGAATGAGCTCGTCCTCGACTCAAACTCGTTTGATCCGCTCGCATGCCTTGGGGCAACTTAAATTCCCCTTCATCTGTTTTTGAGAAGCATGGCAATTCTGATTAATTGCCACATCTGTCTGGTTGAAAAAATGCTTGCACATTGTGTGATTCATACATGATTGTTCTTCATGATTAATTTACCAACTTTTAATAAGGAACGTAAATTACATATGATGCATCGGATGGACAGAATGGGGCATGACAGGATGATGAAAGGCAAACCATTCCTATACACGTCCCGCAGTCTAATCCCCAGTGCGATGAGCGGTAGTTAGGATTCGCATTCCTCGAGGCGATGGGTTTTCTCGCAAAAGGTATGATAGCCGAAGTGACAGAGGCATCCAATTCTCTATCCAAACACTACAAGTGTCCATTGCAAACCTCTTTGAGCGGCGGTTTCATTTTCTCAACCCTGTTAAGAACCACCCCACATTGGGGCAAGACGAGGTAATTCCAGCAGCGGCATGAGGTAAATAATTAGAAATTATCTTGCTCAGACTAGCATCAATCTTCGGGTGTTTCTTTACATTGAACTCGAACTTTAATTCAAGTGCCTTAGGATGATGAAGAACATTCATTTCTCTATCCTATACACTACATCTATTGTACAGCCCAATTGAGCTTGTATATATTCATTTCTCAAGCCCCATTGGTGATCATTGCTCGTTCCAATTTGAAGATGACGTTATTATCACCAAAGAATAGAACTGAAGAGATCGGGGCAGTAAAGAATTCCCAAGTGAACTCATCTCGTATGTTAGATTTCTCATGTAGTGTCTAGCATCATTCCTTACAAAGAAAGGAAAAGGAAGAGAGGTGTCAAAAAATAGCTCTCTCTCAAGAAAGAAAATGGGAATCGGGATTAAGAAAAGCAAAGGTTAGTCCCACAGAATCCCGGACAGTAAAAAGCAAAATGCCTATCAAAAGCAAGGCCAATGCCCATTCAAATCCTTGTTCATTTGTTTTAAAAATCCCAAATGACAGACTTGTAAAGAAAAAGCCTCCAAGAGAGTCAAATGGAAATTGCAATCATCAGCGGAAGCTCCATCCTCAAGCAGTGATGGCACATTTCGAAATCAATTACAGAAGGCCAAGACCGGTGATAAGACAGCAATGATCACTAGCATCAAGCCATTCTCATATATTTTCTGAACTAAAGCGAGCCTTTCTCTCAGTCCCAAATCCTGACCTACGTTACAACCATTCAAAGTTTCTTCTGATTAGGGCATATGAATTAACATAGAGTTGAATGATTTTAAGCATCGCTCGAAGAAGTTCGAGCAAGATTATTTCTCTCTCATTTTTGCAGGGTTCTTGACTTGTAAACCCGGAGCAGATGATGAAGATCTCTTTCAAAAAGCCTTGACTCCACAGGAGTCCCATTTGGTAAACCATTGACCTATCCTATATTACGGTCCCAATCAAGACCTCCAGATCGGCTTGGTCGTACCAATTGCGAGATTACTCAGACCCTCGTTGAAAGCGATGATGGTAAGATTGAGTGATTTCTCTTGAATCCTACAGTTATGATGAATAGCTTTTCTCGAAGAGTAGGAGAAAGCCCTTTCGGACTGAAGTCCCCCATTCAAAGTACATTCGAGGTATTCACAATGTAATAACCTCCTTGAATAGAATTGGTGATGCAAACTTGACAGATTAGTTTTGCATAAATCCACTGAGTGAATTTCAGCATACATGCCTGTACATGTTACATCTAACATTGTCTGTGCACATGCATTCCTGATATTCAAGCTACCTCATGAGGTCTTGAAATTCATCCAAAGATGATTGAATGAACAAGCCGTGTTGGCAAGTGCACACCTGGCAAGCTTCCAAGCTCCAGGTAAGTATATCTTCAACCTGAGCCTTTTGATGATTGTTAAAGCACTCAAATCTGTTGCGACACATACAGTCATTCAAATATTCGCCTTCTTCAGTGAAGCGTGATTTTTATGAAATACATGTCGCATTAGCATTGATTTGGTCTATGCGCATAATTTTACTTCAAGAGAATAAGCAGGTATAATGCAGTCAGCCTGTCTACTCCTTGACCATTCGTTCAGAAGACCCAGGTAAGTTTTCTGAACCCAGTTTTGAATATCTTGTGTTTACACTGACATGGCTTGTGTAGCACACCCTCTCGATGTGGTCACCGCCCTATGAGATTGGCGGCACATCTCCCTTTCAGATCATCAAAGACCAGCTCTAATGATCTTGAAAGAAATCTACCTCTCAACTACCCAAAAAACCTAGGTAAGTTTTCTGAACCCTTTTCAAAATCACAAGCTTTGAGTTTGCACCAATGAGAAAGCACACTCCTTAATTTCATCCAGTTCATAATCGACATGCTCTTGTGATCTGCATGAAATATTTGTTCGAACCATGATCGACATGCTCTCGTGGTCTCGACAAATTTTATCAAAATCATAATCGACATGCTCTTGTGATTTTGGTACCCTATCAAGTTCATGATCGACATGCTCTCATGTTCTTGATCTTATCCATCCAGTTCATAATCGACATGCTCTTGTGTCTGGATGCTTGTTCGAACCATGATCGACATGCTCTCGTGGTCTCGACAAATTTTATCAAAAACCATAATCGACATGCTCTTATGGTTTTGATACCCTTTCAGATCATCAAGGACCAGCTCTAATGATCTTGAAAGAAACTATGTGACTCCACTCGAAGAGATGCAGTTGACACATCCCCTTACAGATCTTGCGCTTTCTCGCATCAGGGGGAAACCTCTGGTAACGGATAGGCACCAGTACCTTAAGATTCTTGCATCCACAAAATACCTGGAGCTTAAGGGAATCACCAGCATTATGAAGTGTCTGGTAAGACCGAGATTTTATATGCGATCCATGTGCAGGTTTCTTTAATCCGTTTCCTCGGAGCAGAGAAATCTTAACACAGTCCTGCACATCATGCATCATTGCACTTGCATATAAAATGGGATTAAAACTCCCCACAAAAAAAATCATCATCATTCATTTGCATTGTCAAAATTTAGGTTCAATTTTGTCTTTGAGCGAAACCTCTACGAGTCTCTGCTCAAAGAGGGGTAGCTGTTGACACCTAAATTTTGACTTTTTAAAATTCATTCACTTAAGTACATAAAAAAATGAGAATTTGTTCTCACCAAAAATTAATTTTTTCATGCATTGCATATTTAATTTTTTGTCGGTCATGCATTTTATTATGGTTAATGACGGAGGATTTGAGTTTAAATTGACAAACGATTGGACTGAGTGTGAGGGAGGTATGCCGAAAGGCTTATGAAGTTTTGAACTTAAAAGAAATTTTTTCACAGGGACTGAATTGCAAATACATAAAAATTCAGGGACTAAATTGCAAATACATAAAACTTCAGGGGCTGAATTGCAAATACATAAAATTTTAGGGATTGTTTTGCAAAGAAGAGTTAGTGGAGAAATTAGATAGGAAGATGGAGAAGGGGAGATATAGAAGGGAAGATGGAGAAATTAGAAGGAAAGATGGAGAATGGAAGATGGTAGAATTAGAAGGGAAGATGAAGAATTAGAATGGGAGATGGAAAGATTAGAATGGAAGATGGTGAATTAGAAAGGAAGATGGTGAATTAGAAAGGAAGATGGAGATAAAGAATGGAGGATGGTGGAATTAGTAGGGAAGATGGTGGAATTAGAAGGGAAGATGAAGTTAGTGGAAAAATTAGAATGATAGATGAAGATAGAGAAAGGAAGATGGGAGAGTAGGCTATAAAAGGAGGAAGAATGAGAGCCTTGAGAAAGGAGGGACTTTTGGAGAGATTAGAGAGAAATTGGGAAGACTTTGGAGATTGAAGAAAACTTGAGGAGAGATTTTGGGAGAGAAGAAAATTTAGAGAGAAAAAGAAAAAAAAAGAGAGAATTCTTTTAGAAGAGAGAATTGAGGGGAACGAGAGTTCGAAACTCGGAGTTACCATCTTCATCGACCAATACAATCCACGAGTCCATCCCCATCGTTCGAGCCGCGAGCCGCAATCCGCAATCTTGATCCACGAGGAAATCCGAGGTCCGAGTTCGATAATCAAATCCGCCAAGTTAGGTAACGATTCTAATCATCTAGAATATTCGAAATTGTGTTGCCTAAATGGATTGATTTGAATTTCGATTATACCTTGTTGGACATATTGCATTTCTTTGGAATAAATTGCATATCCAATTTTTGAGATTTTTATTGCACGTTGTAATATTTTCTTTAAAAGAATAAAAAAGGGGTTTGCTTTTGTTGCACATTTTCACATTATGTAGATAATTGCACGCGTAATTTATCTTGTAAATATTTAGATTAAACCGCATGCATTGCATATAATTTAGTTCCTTACCTTGTCATAAAAAGAAAATAAAAAAAATTGCACCTTTGAATCTCAAGTGAAAATTCATCAAAATTGCCAAGTTGAACATTTTCATGAAATTGGTACCGAAAGGGCGCTAGTAGAAATATTAGTGTAACCAAGTCCCCGAACTCATTAATCTCTGGTTCGTAGGAATAAAGTATTTCTCCCGATGCTTTATTTAGGTGCTTAATCAACCTATCCAAAATGATTAGTGGCGACTCCAAGATAAATCCTTCTTTTGATGAAATTGAACCTAAGTCACGATTTGGTAGAACTTGGGAGAGTTCGAGCTAGGCTAGTTAATTCAATTTAATTAATCTGGTAATCCATTAACTTTAAAAATCGGGAAACCAGTTTTTTTTAGGTCGCGACAATTATAGGGTTAATTAAATTAACTAACCTAATACAGACCCCCTCAAGCCCTACCGAATCGCAACTTTGGTTTTTGTTCAAATAATTTTAGAATTTGGAGTCGCCACTAATCATTTTTGGTAGGTTGATTAGAAACCTAAGTAAATTAGCAGGAGAACTAAATTACTTCTATGAACCAGAGATTATGAGTTTGGGGACTTGGTTACACTAGTTAATTAAAACTAATGCCCTTTCGGTACCTTAATTTCATGGATATCCTAATTTGGCAACTCAGGCTTGGTTTATTTCTAAAGTTCTAGTGGGGTGTTCTCTTTTTGTATTTTTTCTTTTTAAATGAAACGCATGTGAATGACATTTTTTTTGGTATTTTCAAATCATTAAAATTTCCTGAAGCCGCAAGAGGGCGTGAACTAATGATATCTGTGCAGTGTTGCGACCCCCAGCAGGTGTCTCGGCCTACTCATTCTGGGGTTTAATGGTATAGCAATTAAATTGCAAAAAATTAAATTTCAATAAATAAAGGACCTCCAACGGGGGACTCGGCCTTGGCTCAGCCTATCCATCGTGGGGTTTGATGGTTCTGAAGTTAAATTGCAGAAAATTAAATTGCATTAAATAAAGGACTTCCTACGGGGGGACTCGGCCTTGATTCGACCCACCCATCGTGGGGTTTAATAGTACTAAAATTAAATTGTAGAAAATTAAATTACATTAAATAAATGACATCCAATGGGGACTCAGCATTGGTTCGGCCTAACCATCATGGGATTTAATGGTATTGAAATTAAATTGCAGAAAATTAAATTACATTAAATAAAGAACCTCCAACGGGGGACTTGGCCTTGGCTTGGCCTACCCATTGTGGAGTTTAATGGTACTGAAATTAAATTGCAAGAAATTAAATTGCATTAAATAAAAGACCTCCAATGGGGGACTCGGCCTTGGTTCGGCCTACCTATCGTGGGGTTTGATGGTACTAAAATTAAATTGCAGTAAATAAAAGACCTCCAACGGAGGACTCGGCCTTGGCTTGGCCTACCCATCGTGGGGTTTGATGGTACATAAATTAAATTGCACAAAATAAAGGACCACCAGTGGGTGGGTCAGCCTTCCCATTCTGGGGTTTGATGGTGCAAGAATTAAATTGCAGAAAATTATAGTACGAATGTGACATGTGGATATGGAGACATATGAGTACGACATGACATAATCGAGATTTAAATCAGTCCATTTAGGTAACGAAATTCTTAAAGATTTTAATGGCTAGAATCGTTACCTGATTTGATAGATTTGATGGCCGAATTCGAACCTCGTATCACCCTGTGGATTGAGATTGCGGCTCGAATGACGGGGATGAACACTTGATTTATATTGATCGATGAAGGAATTGGTGATGATAACCCCCTAGCTTTAAATTCCCATCATTTTCATAATTCTCTCTCTTTTTAATATTTTCTTTCTCTCAAATTTTTCTTCAATCTTCCAAAACCCTCTCAAACATTCAAAATTTTCTCTCCAAAAAACCCCCCTCCCAAGCTTACTTTTTCCTCCTTTTATAACCCACTCATCTATCTCCCATTCTAATTTCTCCACTAATTCTTCTTCATTTTCATCTTTCCTTCTCCATCTCTATCTCACATTCTAATCTCTCCACTAACTCTTCCTCATCTTCATCTTCCCTTCTCCATATTTATCTCCCATTCTAATTTCTCCACTAACTCTTCTTCATCTCCATCTTCCCCTCTCCATCTACCCTTCTCCATCTTCCCTTCTCTATTCTAATTTTTCCACTAACTCTTCTTTTTATTATTTGCAAAATAATCCCTCAAGTGTTAGATATTTGCATTCTAGTCCCTGAGATTTTAAATATTTGCAATTCAGTTCTTGGAGAAATACTTCTTTAGGTCCAAATCTCCTCACAATTTGTTGTATACGAGAAAAAAGGAAGGAGAAGTTGCCATTACTTTTCCTAAGGAGAAACCTGAATCCTTATTTCCCAAGCTCCCAACCATTCTGTGCCTTACACCCTGCCCATCAGAAGACTCCACAGGACATTATTTTTGGGATCTTTTTTGCCCATGTGATTCATGTTCAAGACCAATTGAGCCTGATCCTCCTAGAAGGAAGAAAGACCCATTTTTCCAAAGGTACCAAGACGGTGATACCACCGTAGGTCCCCTCGGTGAAGACGGAGGAAAATACTAGTTCATAGCTTCCTATGCTGTACCAAAACCCAAAATACCAAACTAAATACCCGTGACCAAATCTCAGGACTATCCTTCTCACAATAAACCAATCACATCCCCTTTCTACAAACCCATCCTTAAGTGGATCCCGAAACACCCAGAAAGTCCAGAGGTGAAAATCCAGCTACCCAATTCATCCCCTCTCCAAACGCCAAAACATTCTGTCCGAATTTTTAATCCCAACGACTTTTCACCTCTACCTACTACCCGCAAAGTTCAGCCACAAATTTTCCCTCCACCCGAGCCTTTCTCAGATATGGATCAAAAATATTACCATGCTCCAAAAATACCTGCGAAAGAAGCTACTCTTTTTTCAGGACATAAAGCTGGAACAGACCCAGTTGAAACCACCCTCAACTAGCAAACTGAGAATGCCATGGCTCAGAATATGGTCCTGAATGAAGTTCGCACTGATGTTGCCCTCATTAAGAGAATGATAGAAGATTTCCAAAAACGATTAATTCTCTTGGAGCAAGGAAAAATTCCTCACCATTATCTAAAGGACCAAACCCCAGAAATTAACAAACTCCGGAGTCAGATCCGGACGCTCCAGCAACAGCTTGATGCTGCTATGGCAACTCCACAGCCTTCAGCACCACTGTTGACACCTGATTTTTAATCATTTTTTCTATTGCTAAAGTAATAAAAAATTCATAAAAATTCATAAAATTGAAAAATCAACTTTGGGGACCTTAGCCAAGCCTAGGGAACCAATTTTGAACAAAAAATAAAATTTCATATTATATATATTTTTAATTTTTAAAAAAAAAAATACAAAAATACTTGAAAATTTTGGAAAAATAACATTTGAGGCCAAAAAAATACACAAAGATAGTTAATATTTTTATTTTAAATATATTTTCATATTGGCCATCGCAAATTCAGAAAAATCCAATTCGAGTCACGTGTTCCTTCACGAGTATAATCTTGAATCGGGCCTAAAAAAATTTAATTTGAGTCAACTTATTTTTAATTTTCACTTTTTATGAGTTGTGACATTGTCTTCTAATATTTTAAATTTTCATCTTGGCCCAATTATACCCAGAATGACTTAATTTTGCAAAAGGGCTTTAATTAAATTCTGCATTATTTTCAACGGCAAGAAATGAGCTTAAATTTGACATGTGGTGAATTTTGGTGTGTCAAAAATTGTGAGGAGATTTGGACTTAAAGAAATATATTTTTTCAGGGACGAAATTGTAAATACTTAAAATTCAAGGACTAGAGTGCAAATACTTAACTCTTGAAGGATTATTTTACAAATAACAAAAAGAAGAGTTAGTGGATAAATTAGAATAGAGAAGGGAAGATGGAGAAGAGGAGATGAAGAAGAGAAGTTGGAGAAGAATAGATGGAGAAAATAAGATAAGAATAGAGAAGGGAAGATAGAGATGAAGAAGAGTTAGTAGAGAAATTAGAATGGAAGATAAGAATAGAGAAGGGAAGATGGAGATGAAGAAGAGTTAGTGGAGAAATTAGAATGGGAGATAAATATGGAGAAGGGAAGATGAAGATGAAGAAGAGTTAGTGGAGAGATTAGAATGTGAGATAGAGATAGAGAATGGAAGATGAAAATGAAGAAGAGTTAGTGGAGAAATTAGAATGGGAGATAGAGTTAGTGGAAAAATTAGAATGGGAGATAGATGAGTAGATTATAAAAGGAGGATGAAGTGAGCTTGAGAGGGGATTCTTGGGAGAGAAAATTTGAAGTGTTTGGGAGAATTTTTTGGAGAGGAAATTTTGGATGTTTAAGAGAGTTTTGGGAGATTGAAGAAAAATTCGAGAAAAAGAAAATACCAAAAGAGAGAGAATTTTGAAGATGATGGGAGTTTAAAGCTAGGGGTTATCATCACAAATTCTTTCATCGATCAATATAAATCAAGAGTTCATCCTCGTCAACGAGCAAGCAAATTCGAGCTAAGTGTTTTTATTTATTCATTTATTTATGATTTTACTCGCAAATTAGCACAAATTGTATACACTTTCTCCATCTCTTTTTTTCCCCATATTTTATGTCAGGAGAAGGATATCTCTACGTCAACAGCAAAAATCTCGTAGAGATGCAAAAATCGGCCCAGACAAGCTCCTAAGCTGTCCACCGATTTCTCAACTGATCTGTGACTAAAAGTCCCTCTTAATTCAAAAGAAACTCTCTATATTGGGAACATAGAGAGCGAAAATCAATTATAGAAATCCCTCCCAAAAAATGGGAGATAAGTACTCTTTCCACTCTTCTGGTTTTAGGTGCAGATTAGCACATATTTTGTATACTGACACTTCACTTTATTTTATGTCAGGAAGCCGCAGCTCTATATCAATGGTCAACCCTGTGGAAGCACAAAATCGGCTTGGAGGAGTCCTCAAGCGCGAAAAAATTTCAAATTGTTGAATCAATTCGTTGTATTTCATTTTAAAGAATTCATACCCCAGAATGGAGAGGACAAAGTCCATCCGCAATTTAAATACCTGCACCATAAATCCCAAAGGGAAGAGCCAAGCCAATGCTTAGCCTCCCATTGGAGGTTTTTACTTACAGTAGTTAAATACCTGCAACTTAAATACTTGTACCTTAAATCCCAAAGGGAAGAGCCAAGCCAATGCTTAGCCTCCCATTGGAGGTTTTTACTTACAGTAGTTAAATACCTGCAACTTAAATACATGTACCTTAAATCCCAAAGGGAAGAGCCAAGCCAATGCTTAGCCTACCATTGGAGGTTTTTACTTACAGTAGTTAAATACCTGCAACTTAAATACATGTACCTTAAATCCCAAAGGGAAGAGCCAAGCCAATGCTTAGCCTCCCATTGGAGGTTTTTACTTACAGTAGTTAAATACCTGCAACTTAAATACCTATACCTTAAATCCCAAAGGGAAGAGCCAAGCCAATGCTTAGCCTCCCATTGGAGGTTTTTACTTACAGTAGTTTAAATACTTGCAACTTAAATACCTGTACCTTAAATCCCAAAGGGAAGAGCCAAGCCAATGCTAGGCCTCCCATTGGAGGTGTTTATTCATTGTCATGTACTTCCTATAATTTAATTTTTGAATCATCAGACCTAAAAGATAAGTAGGTTGTAATATTGCACAGAAGTCGTTAACACACTCCCTCAGACCTAAAAGATAAGTAGGTTGTAATATTGCACAGAAGTCGTTAACACACTCCCTCTTTCGGCTTCAGGGAATCTTTAACACTTAAAAAAATATAACAAATAAAAATATATATCATCCATGCATCCTATTTAAAAAGTGAAAATACAAAAGAGAATACCCTACTAGAGCCTTAGGAATAAACCAAGCCTGAGTTGCCGAATTAGGATATCCATGAAATTAAGGTACCGAAAGGGCATTAGTTTTAATTAACTAGTGTAACCAAGTCCCCGAGCTCCTAATCTCTGGTTCGTAGGAATAAATTAGTTCTCCCGCTAATTTATTTAGGTTTCTAATCGACCTACCAAGAACGATTAGTGGCGACTCCAAATTTCAAAATCATTTAAACAAAAACCAAAGTTGCGATTCGGTAGGGCTTGGGAGGGTCCGCGTTAGGTTAGTCAAATCTAATTAACCTAATAATCCGTTAACCCCTAGAAATAATAAAAATATTTTCAGAGGGTCGCGACAGACTGGCGACTCCACTGGGGAGAGAGATTTTTAAATTTTCGAAAAAAGATACCAATTGGAATACTTAAATTTTTTCGAAATTTTAAGAGTCTTAGTGGACTTAGGCCACTGAAAATTTCATGCATATCTCGCTTCTGGCGATATTGTTTGGGACTCATTCTATAGGTGTTATATGTTTTTGCAGGATGGGAGTTATAAGGGGCGGAGTGTTTGGCTAACCCCTTTGTTTTGCAGGCTCGGTGTTGGGTTTATTTGTTTAATTTCGCACATTTTCAGAAGCGCTGTTTTGATATCAATTGTTGTGCATGTCTTGCATACTCTGAGGATCACGACACCTGCACACACAAGCGTCTAAACCCAAGTCGCGAAATTCTTCCTAGAAAACCATAGATAGGGATCGAATATGCAAAGCTCTTGCGTCGATTGCGCTCGGGTTGACCATATTTTATTCCGCTCATTATCTGAATTGACAATTCTTCCCATTGTGATTTGATTGCGCGGAGGGTAAGTTTGTCAATTCAGATAGTGGGAGCCTTTTTAGGTCCATACCTTGTCTCTCCTTCTTTTATTTTCTAGAGTCCACTCCTCACTTGAGTCATGCGCATGACTATGTGAATTGCATTTCTCCAAGGTAAAAGTAAGTTCTCTAATTTTATCTTGTATTTATTTTCGGTCGGTCCATGCTAGGTGTTAGTCAGTTTTTGAGCTTGATATTACGACCATTCTTTTTAAAAGAAAATAAAAATTAAATTTGTCCCTCATTTCTTTTAAATTTTTTTTTTTGAAAAAATGATGTAAAAAAATCCCTTCATGGGAATTTTATTAACCAATAAGGGATTTTTGTCATATTTTTATTGCTTCAATAAAAATGAAATTTTCCTGAAAAAATTTTCCTCTGAAAATTTCAATAAAAAGAAAAATTCCTTAAAAAAAAACTATAGTAGACATCAAGTGATTTTATCACATTTTTCAAATTATAAAAACTTGCAAGAAGATTCTTCTCGAGAAATTCGCTCATGTTTTTCTAAGAAAATTTTCTCTAAATAAAATTAGACTAATTGACCAATAAGAGATTTTTGTCATGTTTTTTTTCTCTCCAATAAAAATGAAATTTTCCCGACAAATTTTCCTCTGAAAATTTATTTCGATAAAAAGAAAAATTCCTTTAAAAAAAACATCAAGTGATTTTATCACATTCTTTCAAATTATAAAAACTTGCAACAAAAATTCTTTTCGAGAAATTCGCTCATGTTTTTCTAAGAAAAGTTTCTCTAAATAAAATTAGACTAATGTCTCGGGGGAATTTCGTTAACCAATAAAGGATTTCTGTCATGTCTTTCCTGCTTCAATAAAAATAAAATTTTCCTGACAAATTTACCTCTGAAAATTTATTTTGATAAAAAGGAAATTCCTTCAAAAATTTTAGTAAACGTCAAGAGACTTTGTCACATTCCTTTAAAAAAATAAAAAAAAAGAATAATAAATCTGAAAAAAATTCTGTATCAGAAATTAACCCATTTCTTCTTAAGGAAATTTTTTTTTCTTTCTTCTGATTTCTCTATAAAATAGAAAAAATCAAATTGGACTAATATAGGAGTCATGGACCGACATTTCTTGTGTCGCATACTAATTATATCTTTTTCTTTTGCAGGGAGATCCTAGATACCCCAGACGGGTGTAAAAATTAAGTTCAATAATATATCAAGAATCATCTTCAGAAATACCAAAAGACGAAAAACACCGAGGCTTCAACCGTTAATTCTGGGGGGCAAACGAACATTGTCCATCTTTGACAGACAAAGTTGTGTCAATCTGTAAACTTGTATGGGCAGTGTATTCTGATATGACGGTGGATTTATACTGATTAAACATGGGGGCATATTTAATGTATTGCAGAGGATCCCGCGTCTTTTGAAAAACAATATGGATTATATAATCAGAACCCATGAAACAAATACCTTTACCTGATCAAATCAACCAGAGACCGGTCTTAAAATTTCCTCTTATCCGAAACATGCGGAGGGCTTTAGAGGACCGAGGTTCTATTAATGAACGTGGCCCACAGGAATTTCTCCCGACGCTACAGGCGACCGACACGAGCAAGTGGACGCCGAAAGAAACAAAATATGGATAAAAGTGGGCACACAACAGGTGGCCGGATTTACTACCAGCGCACTGATCGAGTTGTCATAGCGTTATTGTTCGTGATCTCAAGATGGATAGTGGGGGCCACCGCCGAACCCATCATCAATGTTCTCGATATCATCGTCTGGAGCAATTAAACAAGAACATCAAGAAGAACATTAAGCCTCGACATCTTCGGTACCTCAAATCGTTCTGTTATGCTATGCGGAAGAAACGATAGAAGGAAAATTAAAAAAAAAAACAAAACAAAACACGTGAAGATTTTCTTTCATTCCATTCATCAAAGAGTATTACAACAACTCACTGGGGAGGAAAGGTAAAGCCAAACTGGGCCCTGATGACCATTACGAAAGAGCTCAACTGACTCTCCAAACAGTTGATGCTCTGGATGCACCGGGCGCTCTCGGGATCAAGCTCCGCGAGCCTAAAGAAGAGGCGATCGCACTTCTCTTTAACCTGGGCCATAGTGGCCTCGTAATGCTCAACGGCAAACTCCAGGTCCGGAACCGCTGCCCTCTCGAAAGCAATGTCTGCCGTAATGTCATCAAGTCTCTCCTGCAGCCAACCACATTTACACCTCATTGCAATATTGCCTGGCTCCTATTCGGCGTAAGTTCGGACCAAGGCCAGACGGTCCACCAACTTTCCCCTCTCACGAACCAGCCACGAAAGCTGATCGTTGGCAAACTTGAGGGCCTTTTTGTGATTATCAGCCACAAACGTAACTGTTGCCAGACGCTCGTGCCGGTCTCGGTAACGGGCTTTCACGACGGCGGTCACAAGGACCGTCTCATAAGCACGGTTATAGGCAGCCAGAAAATTGATGAAGAGGGTCGAGAAGTTCCGATACTCCTTCCCTAGTTGGGTACCCTCAACAGAAGCAGCATCCACGGTCCTAAATAAACCGAGGATTTCAGCCTCAACGGTAGAGTTTTTGGCTATATGAGCGTAACCTCTACCAAGAAGATTGTAGAGTCTCTCCCACCCAGCTAGGACTTCGGCGGATAAGGTATGGTTAGGAGAATTGGCCATTTTTGAAAGCAGAATACGAAAGAAAGGGGGAGAGAGGTGAGGCAGATGAGCGGAATGCGAAGATGGTAATCTGCTTTGAAGTAAATATTGATTTCATAGTGACGGTATGAACCAGTCAAGATTTCTCTTATCTACCATTCTCTATTGGCACCACCCTCGTTGGCTCGAATTCCCATCAGATGGCGACTGTGAGCTAAGCGAGTCCGAAATCTCTGCAGAAAGTTTGACGAGACACCGCCACTTTGAAAAAGAAGACGGAAAGATGAGCTGAGTGGAAGACACGGCAAACGTTAGCGAAAAGGAGATACGACTTGTCTTCATTGGAGGACCCGCCAGTAAATCGACGGTGGAGATCTTGACAGGGGCCCTCTATCACGAAAAGAAAAAAGAAGACAAACTGAGCGAGAAACAAGGATTTCCCCTTTGATCAAAAGCTGAATATCAGATTTTCTCCCTCGGAAAATCTAATAGCGCTGCCCGTGAAGAGGGAAGTCGTTGCTATTGCCAGAGAGAGAACTTGTCCCCATTTGATAGTCAGAGTTCATTCGCAAGAACTCGCAGGAGAAAGATAGAGAGGAAGGAGTTCTCGTGGGAGAGGAATTCAAAACCTTCACCATCAAAGCATCGGCTTTCAAAGCCTGTTACGAAAAGGCATCAACGATCTCGTGATCCCTCAAGTCCGAGAAGACATCCCGAGGCGGTCTCGAATCGGCAGTCCTAGATCCAGAAATATGTCGAGTGTTAGGGGAACGGGCGCATGTTCAACCCTGGTCAAAGCTGATGAAGTTCCTTACCCTGAGGGTCTACTGGTCATGGCCATTGACGGTAATCCAGTCTCTCTGTCAATCCTTGTTACCGTATTAAGAAAATGCCGGTATAAGGTTGTAGCTCAAGCAAAGGCGACAGAGGCCTTAGAGATATTAAGGAGGAGTAGTGACCCGTTTGATATCGTCCTTACCGCCATGGTAGGGATTGACATGGATGTTTTCACTCTCTTGGAAGTCATCAATTCTAAATTAAACATGCCAGTCCTCGTAATATCGGCAAGCGATGATCAGCAAGCCCTAATGAAGGCTGTCTTAAATGGGGCCCAAGACGTCGTAACGAAACCAGTTAGAGTTCAGATGCTTCAAAACATATGGCAGCACGTGGTAAGGAAGCAATTGCACGACCATGAGAACAAGCATCAAGCCTTCAATTTTGTTCCAAGCAACTGGAGAAAGAAGATGAGTTGGTTTCCCGAGCTACATCGTATGTTTGTTAATGCAGTTCAGCAGCTAGGAATAGATTCGGCACGGCCGCAACATATACTGGAAATTATGAAGGTAGAGGGACTCACTAAAGCAAATGTTTCGAGTTATCTTCAGAAGTACAGAAAAAGGGTGAGAGAACACAATGCAGCTCAGAATCAAGAAAACCAAGGCGGGACTGATCCAAGCCTGAACGTCGAGTCTCCTCGCCACCATAAGTTCCCCAGGTTAGCATGGGGCGAGCCACTTCCCATCATCAACCAAGCTAGTAGCCATGCCATCAATCCCCCAGGCGTTAATCAAAGTATCCCCCAGAATCACCCTAATGCTCTTCAAGAGTATAGACTGCAGGAGCAGTGTATTCAGATTCCTTAGTTTGAGCACCAACCTGTGGCTAGAATTCATCCCATGATCAGCGCGCCTGCGCAGCCAAAGAATCAGACAAGAAATTATCCTGAGCACTTCCACTTCTCTAATCCTCGAATGGAAGGAGTTCTTGGCAGCAGGACAGTTGGTGATCCCCACACTTTCTCGAGTAATGATGAAGGCTCCAGCACGAGAAGTCAAATTGCTCATGGCGATGACAGAATGAGAAATCTACCGCCAGCATTTGCCAACAACAATGCCCAATTCGAGTATCAGTTGCTGGAAGGTTCAAGAGATTACCCAGATGATGAGCTTACTGCCCTGGTCAACCAGTTTAGGGTTGACAGACGTCCCAAGCCGCGATCAGGAGCTAGTGAGTAAGGACTCTCAAACATCGGTCATCCACACCCGAACCAACACGAGACTAGCTGATTATCAAAGAGCCACAAGAGAGGCAGAACTGACCTTGAATAAGTGCACCTTTCATTTCATGCTTAATTCCCCTGCGTATGATATTTCCAGCTTTCTAGGTGACTAGATTTAATTCAGGGGCAATGGGGTAATTTGTTTTTTTATCTCGTCGAATGCGTGAATCCCTTTTTTATGCTAGATTTAGGGCGGATCAATTTGTGGCAACATCGCTTACTGCCATAATGAGAAATGTTGAATGGCCTCACGTAGGGAAATTTCAAGTGAAAAGCCCAGGAAAGCTCGAAGACGGGTAACTGTGTGTTGTTCCAATTTACCCTCAATCGTTGCAAAATGCTAAATTGGATTTGTTCCATTCTCACCCAGGGGATTGCAAAGTGCCTCAAGAGTGTCGCAAAATGAAATGACTCAATGGAATGCGATAGGACTCATTCGCCTTCAAGGTAACCTTCAAATTAAAGGAGCCCTCCGGTCCACGGACCCGATGGCATGGAAAATGATGATGGTCCAAGGCAACCCGAAAGAAAACAAGGCCCAACTAAGCAAAGCACATATGTAGCAAGCTCAAAGTGAAAGGCAACTCGGGACATACAATTCAATCCAATCCAAATGAAGGAACTTCCTCAATTCAAATTCAATGGAAGTATACACAAGGGTAAAACAGTATCGTTCCAATTTTTCTAGAATATGAAGAACATATACTGCCGCATTCTCTTTCATTTTTGCAGGGGAAGTCTCTACTGGCCAGATTTTCCTGTCTACCATTCCCTATCAGTATCACCTCCGCTACTCGTCTCCAATCTCGAGCCAAGTAAATCCGACGTCTCTACAGAAAAGTTGGACGGGACGCCACTACTTTGAAAAAGAAAGGATAAAAAATAAGCTGAGTGGGAGACAAAGACATTTTCGGTAGAAAAGAGATACGACTCGTCTTTATTGAAGAACTCGCCAGCAAATTGACGGTGGAGACAGCAACAAGGGGCCCCATTCCACGGAAAGATGGAAGGAGACGAGCTGGGCAAGAGATACGATGAAAAGAAAATCGAGAAAGCCAGAACACTCGAGAAAGGCAATACAGTTGGAAAACCCACGTCTAATTTTAAAGGAGGCATCTTCTTGATAATTCTCATTCGTGCTCGAAAGAGAGACTCTTAAAGCATACGCAATCTTCAAGAAAAATCCAGAGAGTGAAAATACAAGAAGAGATATCAAACTTTGAGAAATCGTTAACCAAATCAAAGATGTCTCAACCCAACACACTTGAAAGTTATCGTTACTTGCTGAATATGGGAGAGGAAGAGTTCGAAGCCATGTTTGGGATCGAGCCTATGGAGTCCGGCCCTTCCACCGACGACGTCCAAGAGCCCGATAAGGATAAGGACAACAACGGTAAAGGTCAAAAGAAGCGTTACCGTCGCCATACTGAGGAGCAAGTACGAAAGCTTGAAGATTTCTTCAGAACGTGCCCTATGCCAGGCGGCAAACAGAAAATGGAACTGAGTCAAGAGCTAGGACTTGAACCTTCGCAAATCAAGTTCTGGTTTCAAAATAGACGAACCCGAATGAAGACTCGTCATGAGCACAACGAAGCCGAATTTCTAAGAGTTGAAAATGAAAACCTCCGAGCGGAGAACAAGATATATAAAGAGGCTTTTGCCTCCGCCACCTACCCCAACTGCAATACTCTCCTCACCCTCGATGAAATACATTTTCTGAGGATCGAAAATGCACGTTTAAGAGGTGAGTTAGATCAGTTCATAGGAGGATCAAGTTCTGTTGGAGCAAGACACAAAAAGACCGAGACTATGGGACCAGCATGGATGCCTTCTGAGGAGGAGGTGAGGTATCATCACCAGGCAAGTGGCATTGGCGACGAACTCGCCGCCATGATCAGGCAATTTGATGCTGATGAAGCACCAGGGCTTTAATGTGCATACGGATCCTGTATTTCAAAACTAGTGATCACGGGACCTGCAACACAGCCGACGCGTACCTGATCCGAAACAACGCTAGCTGATCACTCAAGAACCTGCAAAGGGAAGAAGATCAAACCTGGACGAATACGTCTACTTAGTTTCATCGCACGTTCTCACCTTTTATCGATGTCCAAAATCAATGCACAAGCTAGAAGTAATCATTTCCCTTTCCCCCTTATTAAATGCTCGGAGCCGTTACCGCACCAAACTCGAAAAAATTAATATCGAGAAGAAATCCGCGTAAATCCGAAGGGTAAACCCGTATCGTTTCAAGTTACCCTCGAACTACCCATGTTTTAAAATTAAACCCCTCATATTTTCAGGAATTTGCAAAAAGACCCAAAAACGAAATTCCTTGGTTGGACTAAATTGGGGCAAATCAACTCGTGGACATTACCACGGAATGAACAGCTTCAGACAAAGGAAAGTGCGAACGAGAGACCCAAACAAATCTCAGACATAGGTAATTCTGTATCGTTCTAATTTGTTCATAATCATCACAAGTCCTGAATTGTTTTATTCCATTCTTAACAGGGATTGCAAATTATCTCGAGAAATACCGTAACATGGCCCAAGGTGATACAACAGGGCTGTTTTATCCCCAAAGATTAACCTTTGAAAGGATAGCCCCATGGACACCTACGGTCCAATGGACAGAATGGTATGGGGGATGACAGTAGGTCCGAAATATCCCGAGTTCGATCCCCGAGGGTGGGGAATGTTGTATGTATTATAAATAAATGAAACAACTTTTTGTGCATTTTTTTTAACAAACAGGAATACTTGACGACCTTACCAAAAAACAGGAATACTCGACGAGTAATATCAAATTCAGTATTTTACTATAGTCTTGCGATAATGGTGAGGTGCCTAACAAAAGTCGAGGAAAATTCAATCCAGCAAAATTGGTAAGAGACTCGTGCAAGGCATTCAAGACGAAAGGTAAATCAGTATCGTTTCCAATTTACCCCTTTTAATACTGGTTGACATGTCTCCTTTTCTTTCTACAGGAAATATTTACACTAACATTTAACATGTTGAAAGAGACAAATCCAAAAGAAAATTATGATCATCTGACAAGATCTATTTTGGTGAAAAATGGGGCAAATTAATCACAAGTTCTGAAGCAAAAAAAGCAAATACGTCTTCCTTATCTCATTTGATTTCAAGAATAATTTCTCTGCTTTTTGCAGGGGCATTCAACCACTAAACCACGGCGGTCGCTGTTATTAAGCAAACCGAAATGCTCTATCACCCATATGCTTCATCGCACAGGGGCAAAGTTGAGATGAACCGCCCCTCGACATAAGGAGTAGGCTTCCCAATTTGTTCGGTCCGCCCACATACCAGGGGCAATTCAAATCCGCCCATATTTGCACATTATATAAACACACATTATGCTAAAAAATTGTCACATCTGCATTGTGTTTACACATTTCACGAATTATGTATGATTATTCCGCATGTTTAATTTACCAACTCCAACTTAGAGCATAAACTGCATAGGAGACATCAAATGTGCAAAATGGGGCATAACAGGATGAGGAAAGTTAAACCATTTCTACACACGGGTCTAACATTTTAATCTACAGATAAACAGTCTTTCTCTAGAGTGAGAGAAAGCCCCTTCGGACTAAATTCCCCCATTCAGATTACATTCGAGGCGTTCATATTATGAGAACCTCCTTAAATAGAATTGGTAATGCAAACTTGACAGAATAGTTTTGCATGATCCACATTTTGATTGATTGCATCATGAGTTATCACACAGACTACTTCTAATCATTGCCAACTTAGCTGAACAATTTTGTATGAACCAATGAACGCATTGATGAAAATGCTTGCACATGTTAGCTCTGACATTGCCTGACAGGCAACACATTCCCGGTGTTTGAGTTACCTTCCAAAGTCTTGAAATTCATTTGGCGATTATTGAATGAACAAGCCTGGTTGTCGAGAAGCCACCAAGCATTTCTTCCAAATTCTCAGGTAAGTATATCTTCAACCTGAACCTTTCAAGAGAATGAATTCTGACGGTTGTTGGGGTACTCGAATCCATTGCGGTATATATAGGTATCCACCTTCTTCAATAAAGCATGATTTGTCTTAAGGACAGAAATGTTCGAGACCTTTTGATCTCTGCCTCTTTGGTTTATTCCTAAAGCGACAGGAGAATATAATTTGGGTTTGAGCTTCCGTAGGATTCCTGGTCTCCCCAGATTTCAGAATGGCACCCTTTGAGGTACACCAAGCCCTTCTTACAGGCAAACTAAGTCCTTCTTACAGGCAAACCAAGTCCTTCTTACAGGCAAACCAAGTCCTTCTTACAGGCATAAAGTCCTTCTTACAGGCAAACTAAGTCCTTCTTACAGGCATAAAGTCCTTCTTACTGGCAAACTAAGTCCTTCTTACAGGCAAACCAAGTCCTTCTTACAGGCACAAAGTCCTTCTTACAGGCAAATCAAGTCCTTCTTACAGGCAAACAAAGTCCTTCTTACAGGCAAAACAAGTCCTTCTTACAGGCAAATCAAGTCCTCCTTACAGGTACAAAGTCCTTTTTACAGGCACAAAGTCCTTCTTACAGGCAAATCAAGTCCTTCTTACAGGCATAAAGTCCTTCTTATAGGCAAATCAAGTCCTTCTTACAGGCAAACTAAGTCCTTCTTACAGGCAAACCAAGTCCTTCTTACAGGCACAAAGTCCTTCTTATAGGCAAATCAAGTCCTTCTTACAGGCAAACTAAGTCCTTCTTACAGGCAAACCAAGTCCTTCTTATAGGCAAATCAAGTCCTTCTTACAGGCAAACTAAGTCCTTCTTACAGGCAAACCAAGTCCTTCTTATAGGCAAATCAAGTCCTTCTTACAGGCACAAAGTCCTTCTTACAGGCAAATCAAGTCCTTCTTACAGAAATAAAGTCCTTCTTACAGGTAAATCAAGTCTTTCTTACAGGCAAACAAAGTCCTTCTTACAGGTAAACAAAGTCCTTCTTACAGGCAAACAAAGTCCTTTTTACAGGCAACGCAAGTCCTTCTTACAGGCACAAAGTCCTTCTTACAGGCAAAGTAAGTCCTTCTTACAGGCAAATCAAGTCCTTCTTACAGGCACAAGTCCTTTTTACAAACACCAAGTCCTTTCTACAGGCACCAAGTCCTTCTTACAGGTATCTCCATGGGGTGACCTACCATACGGGTCAAATCTCAATCAAAATTTAATCAGTAGAATCCTTTTATTAGGAATCTACCATGGTACGACCCACCATACGGGTCAAATGGTATGACCCACCATACGGGTCAAATTTAAATTCAATTTTTAATTAGTAGAATCCTTTTATTAGGAATCTACCATGAGTTGATCCACCATACGGGTTCAAGTTCAACCACCCTAAAGTTTTTTTATATAACGAATCCTTAGGTTCTCATTTCATTTTCAGTGGAACATTCATGTCACGACTCTTTTTATTTCCTTGTATTGAGTCGATTAGAATTCAGGTGTCATCTCGTCTTTGAAATGAACCTCTACCGAGCTTCCTTTCAAAGAGGGGCAGCTGTTGACACCTGATTTTTAATCATTTTTTCTATTGCTAAAGTAATAAAAAATCCATAAAAATTCATAAAATTGAAAAATCAACTTTGGGGACCTTAGCCAAGCCTAGGGAACCAATTTTGAACAAAAAATAAAATTTCATATTATATATATTTTTAATTTTTTTTAAAAAAAATAAAAAAATACTTGAAAATTTTGGAAAAATAACATTTGAGGCCAAAAAAATACACAAAGATAGTTAATATTTTTATTTTAAATATATTTTCATATTGGCCATCGCAAATTCAGAAAAATCCAATTCGAGTCACGTGTTCCTTCACGAGTATAATCTTGAATCGGGCCTAAAAAAATTTAATTTGAGTCAACTTATTTTTAATTTTCACTTTTTATGAGTTGTGACATTGTCTTCTAATATTTTAAATTTTCATCTTGGCCCAATTATACCCAGAATGACTTAATTTTGCAAAAGGGCTTTAATTAAATTCTGCATTATTTTCAACGGCAAGAAATGAGCTTAAATTTGACATGTGGTGAATTTTGGTGTGTCAAAAATTGTGAGGAGATTTGGACTTAAAGAAATATATTTTTTCAGGGACGAAATTGTAAATACTTAAAATTCAAGGACTAGAGTGCAAATACTTAACTCTTGAAGGATTATTTTACAAATAACAAAAAGAAGAGTTAGTGGATAAATTAGAATAGAGAAGGGAAGATGGAGAAGAGGAGATGAAGAAGAGAAGTTGGAGAAGAATAGATGGAGAAAATAAGATAAGAATAGAGAAGGGAAGATAGAGATGAAGAAGAGTTAGTAGAGAAATTAGAATGGAAGATAAGAATAGAGAAGGGAAGATGGAGATGAAGAAGAGTTAGTGGAGAAATTAGAATGGGAGATAAATATGGAGAAGGGAAGATGAAGATGAAGAAGAGTTAGTGGAGAGATTAGAATGTGAGATAGAGATAGAGAATGGAAGATGAAAATGAAGAAGAGTTAGTGGAGAAATTAGAATGGGAGATAGAGTTAGTGGAAAAATTAGAATGGGAGATAGATGAGTAGATTATAAAAGGAGGATGAAGTGAGCTTGAGAGGGGATTCTTGGGAGAGAAAATTTGAAGTGTTTGGGAGAATTTTTTGGAGAGGAAATTTTGGATGTTTAAGAGAGTTTTGGGAGATTGAAGAAAAATTCGAGAAAAAGAAAATACCAAAAGAGAGAGAATTTTGAAGATGATGGGAGTTTAAAGCTAGGGGTTATCATCACAAATTCTTTCATCGATCAATATAAATCAAGAGTTCATCCTCGTCAACGAGCAAGCAAATTCGAGCTAAGTGTTTTTATTTATTCATTTATTTATGATTTTACTCGCAAATTAGCACAAATTGTATACACTTTCTCCATCTCTTTTTTTCCCCATATTTTATGTCAGGAGAAGGATATCTCTACGTCAACAGCAAAAACCTCGTAGAGATGCAAAAATCGGCCCAGACAAGCTCCTAAGCTGTCCACCGATTTCTCAACTGATCTGTGACTAAAAGTCCCTCTTAATTCAAAAGAAACTCTCTATATTGGGAACATAGAGAGCGAAAATCAATTATAGAAATCCCTCCCAAAAAATGGGAGATAAGTACTCTTTCCACTCTTCTGGTTTTAGGTGCAGATTAGCACATATTTTGTATACTGACACTTCACTTTATTTTATGTCAGGAAGCCGCAGCTCTATATCAATGGTCAACCCTATGGAAGCACAAAATCGGCTTGGAGGAATCCTCAAGCGCGAAAAAATTTCAAATTGTTGAATCAATTCGTTGTATTTCATTTTAAAGAATTCATACCCCAGAATGGAGAGGACAAAGTCCATCCGCAATTTAAATACCTGCACCATAAATCCCAAAGGGAAGAGCCAAGCCAATGCTTAGCCTCCCATTGGAGGTTTTTACTTACAGTAGTTAAATACCTGCAACTTAAATACTTGTACCTTAAATCCCAAAGGGAAGAGCCAAGCCAATGCTTAGCCTCCCATTGGAGGTTTTTACTTACAGTAGTTAAATACCTGCAACTTAAATACATGTACCTTAAATCCCAAAGGGAAGAGCCAAGCCAATGCTTAGCCTCCCATTGGAGGTTTTTACTTACAGTAGTTAAATACCTGCAACTTAAATACATGTACCTTAAATCCCAAAGGGAAGAGCCAAGCCAATGCTTAGCCTCCCATTGGAGGTTTTTACTTACAGTAGTTAAATACCTGCAACTTAAATACCTATACCTTAAATCCCAAAGGGAAGAGCCAAGCCAATGCTTAGCCTCCCATTGGAGGTTTTTACTTACAGTAGTTTAAATACTTGCAACTTAAATACCTGTACCTTAAATCCCAAAGGGAAGAGCCAAGCCAATGCTAGGCCTCCCATTGGAGGTGTTTATTCATTGTCATGTACTTCCTATAATTTAATTTTTGAATCATCAGACCTAAAAGATAAGTAGGTTGTAATATTGCACAGAAGTCGTTAACACACTCCCTCAGACCTAAAAGATAAGTAGGTTGTAATATTGCACAGAAGTCGTTAACACACTCCCTCTTTCGGCTTCAGGGAATCTTTAACACTTAAAAAAATATAACAAATAAAAATATATATTATCCATGCATCCTATTTAAAAAGTGAAAATACAAAAGAGAATACCCTACTAGAGCCTTAGGAATAAACCAAGCCTGAGTTGCCGAATTAGGATATCCATGAAATTAAGGTACCGAAAGGGCATTAGTTTTAATTAACTAGTGTAACCAAGTCCCCGAGCTCCTAATCTCTGGTTCGCAGGAATAAATTAGTTCTCCCGCTAATTTATTTAGGTTTCTAATCGACCTACCAAGAACGATTAGTGGCGACTCCAAATTTCAAAATCATTTAAACAAAAACCAAAGTTGCGATTCGGTAGGGCTTGGGAGGGTCCGCGTTAGGTTAGTCAAATCTAATTAACCTAATAATCCGTTAACCCCTAGAAATAATAAAAATATTTTCAGAGGGTCGCGACAACCACCACTTGTCACATCATCTTACCCGATGGAGACCAGTCTTTTTTTGTCCTACCTTTCCTTACAGGAGCATGTTCACACCACAAACTCTCCCCCAAGACATCGTCGAGTAAAGCTCAGCTTTTTCCTCCCTCGAACTCTCTTAGGCTTAAAAGGCTCAGAGAAGAACAGCTTAAACAAGAAGCTGAAGACCGTCACCAAAAAGAAGAAGCAGACTGGCGCAGGAAAACTGGGAAAGGACTAGAACCTTCCCACGAATCATCGGATTCAAAACCATTCGTCCAGATGATCTCCAATCCTATTGAAGGGTTTCTTCGCCAGCAAGCAAAGGACATGGTTCCTAGCACGTCCCAGATTGTCTACCAAGTTTCTGAACTTTCTGATTATGATTCATCCGAAGAAAGCTTAGAAGAAGAAGAACCACCTCACCCTTCAGCCATTTTTATGTCGGATCCTGTTCCAGACCCCGTCGTCGATCCCATCGATGAAAACATACCCCCTTTGGCAGAAAATCCAAACTCTTCTACCTCCACCAAGTATTTCTCTTTCGAGCGAAGATGTTGCTCTTTGGAGAAGCGTGATCTTGACAAACATTTCAAGATCATGATGAAATTGTTCTACGAGATTGGTGGAGACAACAATCTCAAAACCGTCTATATAGCATCCATTCCTAAGGAGTTGTCAGATACTGTTGAGAAGTCCCTGCATGCTTCGTAAAGAAGCGTCCTTGACTCCACCCTTGGAGAACTCCAACAGGCTATCCACATAGCCATTGAAGATTTATGTCATAGACGAGAGCTATTTCAGAAATATATAATCGAGAACAAGAAAATCCAAAACGCTTGTGATCGATCTCATTGGAAGATCAAGTGTCCTAGAAATTGTGATGGTATAAGCTGTACCAAGTCCAAGAAATCCAGACACTACCGAAAGATCCGTCAAAGCAAATATGAACCTGGAAAGCCGAAGAAAAAGAAGTGGAAGTATTTGCGAAGAAAGTTGCACAAATCAGATTCTAGACAGAGCAAGTTCAATCGATGCTTTGTGTGCAACAAGAAGGGATATTATGCCAAGAATTGTCCTAAGGCACCAAAGGGCCAGAGAATGGTAAGGCAGCTTGAAAAGGTTTCTGGAGTCTCCCTGGAAAAAGATGACATCGAATCTGTGTTCTCTTATGATGAAGAGCCAGAGCCCGAAACCATTTTCGCCTTACAAGAAGAATTGACAGAATCATCTGATGAATCAGATTTCTTAGATTCCATCTACACCTTTTACCCCACTTATCAGTTCCATGAAAATACCGATTCCTTCCAAACCACTCATCCTTACATCCTTGTCCAAATCCATTCCCCTCACCTTTCTAAACCAATATCTTTGGTAGCCCTCATTGATACCGGAGCCACAGTTCCTCTCCTCAACACCAAGATCCTTCCCATGTCATGCTGGAAACCACATGTTACTAATTTCACTGCGGTATCAGGAGACATTTTCTCCTCTTTCTACAAGAGTCACCCTGTGACTATAGAAGTTATGTCAGGATGTCAAGTTACCACTCCCATTTTGGGATGCAGCGCCCCTGATAAAGATTTGATCCTTGGATGGGACATCCTCACCAAATTAAGGGTAAGAATCCTTCCCAGAGGAATTAAATTCAAGCCCCGAGTGAAGCAGTTCACTGACATCCAGAGACTCTTTTCAGTCTCACCTCAATTACTCAATCTTATCATCCAAACTCTCAAAAACCTATGTGCTGACAGTCACGAACACTTCATGACCAAACACCAATCTCCTCTTTGGAAAAATCCCGACTTCTTTGTCAGGCTTCCTTTCAAAACTGATTAAGAAGTAAAGCCAACCAAAGCCACCCATTCTGGCATGAACCCTGAACAACTCCAGCTAGCAGAAGCCGAGTGCCAAGATCTTCTGGACCAAGGCCTTATTGAACCAGTTGACCTGTTGAGATCCCAGTGGGCTTGTGAAGCCTTTTCTGTCAATAAAAAGGTTGAACAAATTAGAGGAAAACTCAAATTAGTCGTCAATTACCAACCCCTAAACACTTTTCTCGGAGACGACAAATTTCCTCTTCCTCACAAGAATTCATGGTTCACCAGTTTGGTGAATGCACGAATATATTCCAAATTTGATCTCAAATTAGGATTTTGGCAACTGGGAATTCACCCTGAAGAAAGATTCAAAAAAGGGTTTTGCATACTAAACCACCACTATCAATGGACGGTTCTCCCTTTTGGACTAAAAACTGCACCATCCATTTTTCAAAAGGCCATGTGCAAAATATTTCAACCAATCCTCCACCAAGCCCAAGTTTATGTGGACGATATTTTACTCTATAGTGTTGACACCTGATTTTTAATTATTTTTTTATTTTCAAAAATTAATTGGAAATCCATAAAAATTTATAAAATTAAAAAATCAACTTTGGAGACCTTGGCCAAACCTAGGGAACCAATTTTGACCAAAAAAATGATTTTTCATATTTTCAGTATTTTCCGATATTTTTATTTTCGAAAATTCATAAAAAAAAATCAAGAAAAAAATGATAAAATTGTAAAATCAACTTTAGAAGCTTTTTCCAAGCTTAGGCAACTATTTTTGAGCAAAACATAATTTTTTGTATTTTTTTTGTATTTTTTTAATATAGTTTTTAGAAATTAGGAAAATATTTCATAAATAATAGTATTTAAGGCCACAAAAATACATAAAAATAGTAAATATTGTTCTTTTAAATCCCTTTTCATGTTGGCCATCGTAAATTTAAAAAATCCAATTCGGGGTCATGTATTCCTTCACGAGCATAATCTCGAATCGGGCCTAAAAAATTTCAATTTTAGTCAATTTATTTTCATTTTTCACTTTTAAGAGGTGTGACATTGTTCTCTATTATTATAAATTTTCATCTTGGCACAATTATACCCAGAATGACCCAATTTTACAAAAAAGGCTTTAATTAAATTTTACATTATTTTCAGTAACAAGAAATGAGCTTAAATTTGACATGCGGTGAATTGTATCAAAAATTAGGAGGAGATTTGGACTTAAAGAAATATTTTTTTCAGGGACTAAATTGTAAATAATTAAAATTCATGGACTAGAGTGCAAATACCTAACTCTTGAAGGATTATTTTGCAAATAACAAAAAGAAGAGTTAGTGGAGAAATTAGAATAAAGAAGGGAAGATGGAGAAGAGGAGATGGAGAAGAATGGATGGAGAAAATAAGATAAGAATAGAGAATGGAAGATGGAGAAGAGAAGATGAAGAAGAATGGATGGAGAAAATAAGATAAAAATAGAGAAGGGAAGATGGAGATGAAGAAGAGTTAGTGGAGAAATTAGAATGTGAGATAAATATGGAGAATAAAAGATGAAGATGAAGAAGAGTTAGTGGAGAGATTAGAATGTGAGATAGAGATGGAGAAGGGAAGATGAAAACGAAGAAGAGTTAGTGGAGAAATTAGAATGGGAGATAGAGTTAGTGGAAAAATTAGAATGAGAGATAGATTAGTGGGTTATAAAAGGAGGAAGAAGTGAGCTTGAAAGGAATTTTTTGGAGAGAAAATTTTGGATGTTTGAGAGAGTTTTGGGTGATTGAAGAAAAATTTGAGAGAAAGAAAATAGCAAAAAGAGAGAGAGAATTTTGAAGATGATGGGAGTTTAAAGCTAGAGGGTTATCCTCATCAATTTCTTCATCGATCAAGAATTCATCCCAGATTTGAAGCTAAGTGTCCCTCTACTCTCTTTGATTTTTTTAGTATAAACTAGCTCAAATTTTCTACTCTTCTCCCATTTCCCCATATTTGATTTCAGGCATGAACCAATTATATCCATCAAGCGCTTCTCATAATGCCGTTGAAGCTAAGTGCCTCTTTCATTGTTTTAATTTTTTATGTGAATTAAATCATATTTGCTCCATTACTCCATTTCTCTATATTTTTATGCCAGGCAAAGGACAACTCCAAGTCAATGGTAAATCCCAAGGAGGTATAAAATTGGCGCTGACGAGCTCTTGAGTGCCCATTAAATTTTCAATTGATCCGTCGATGGATTTCGGCCCGATTTGTCAAATCAATTCGTTTTATTTTAAAGAACTTAAACCCCAGAATGTGAATGGCAGAGCTCGCTCACTGGAGGTCATTTTAAATTTCTGCAATTTAAATTCCTACACCTTAAACCCCAAAGGAGAGGGCCAAGCCAAGACTGAGCTATCCATTGGTGGTCTTTATTTATTGTCATTTACTTCCTGTAATTTAATTTTTGAATCACTAAACCCCAAAATGAGTAGCTCGCAGCACTGCACAGAAGTCGTTAACTCACTCCTTCTTTCGGCTTCAGGGAAATACTTAATATTTTGAAAATGCCAAAAAATGTTACTCACGTATATTCCAGTTAAAAAAGTGAAAATACAAAAAGAGAACACTCCACTAGAGCCTTAGGAATAAACCAAGCCTAAGTTGTCAAATTATGATATCCATGAAATTAAGGTACCGAAAGGGCATTAGTTTTAATTAACTAGTGTAACCAAGTCCCCGAACTCATAATCTCTGGTTCGTAGAAGTAATTTAGTTCTCCCGCTAATTTACTTAGGTTTCTAATCAACCTACCAAAAATGATTAGTGGCGACTCCAAATTTTAAAACCATTTGAACGAAAAACCAAAGTCGCGATTTAGTAGAACTTGGGAGAGCTCGAACTAGGTTAGTTAATTTAATCAATTAATCTGGTAATCCATTAACCTAAAAAAATGAATTTTAGGTCGCGACATATAGCACTGATGAACAATCCCATTGTTCCCTAGTGAAGCAATTTGCTTCCTTGGCCCATTCCCACGGTATTATGTTATCAGAAAAAAAGATGCAGCTGGCCCAGAAGGAAATAGAGTTTCTTGGGATGCAACTGGATGAACGAACCTATTGTCCTAAGCTACATATTGCTGAAGAACTCTTGAGGTTTCCACAGAAACTCTCACAGAAGGAAGTCCAGGTCTTTCTTGGGATCGTAAATTACTTACGGGATTTTGTCCCTAAGATAGCGGTCCATCTCAAGCCTCTCCAAGTGATGCTAAAGAAAGACCCATCCCCATGGGGAGAAAAATAGACCAAGGCTGTTGCCTACTTGAAGAAACGACTTCAAAACCTGCCGCCATTAACTATCCCATCTGACGGGAAAAGGATCCTCCAAACGGATGCCAGTGATACTCACTGGGCCGCAATTCTTATTGAAGAAAAGAATGGCATTCGAAACATTTGTGGCTATAAAAGTGAATGTTTCACACTAGCAGAAATGCACTACCACTCCACCTTCAAAGAGATACTGGCGGTGAAGAATGGAATAAAAAAGTTTGAATTCCACCTCATTGGAGTTCATTTTCTCATCGAAATGGACATGGTATCATTCCCACAGATGATTAAGTTCAAGCAACGCCAGATACCTCATCCCCAGTTATTACGATGGACAGAATGGTTCTCAAAGTATTCATTCGAGACCAAACACCTTAAAGGCGAACAGAACGTACTAGCAGATTTTCTATCTCATCCAAAACAGACGGAAGCACTCTAGATGTACGTTAAAAGAAGATACATTGGTCCACATAGATATGAAACTCAAGACATCCAGAGAACCTGGGTAATCTTTCAATACCCACCCGAAGTAAGAGATATCATCCGAGAAGGAAGATTCCAAGATCTCCATGGGATTCTCCAAATGTACCACAGAGAAGTAACGGAAACATGTCATGGACTTATGTTCCAGGATTTTGATGCCAGGTAGGTACCCCTTCATAAAGCCTTTCTGATGGGATCCTCGCCTACCCTTTCCAGAGGACCAAAAGTGGCTTTTCTGGCTACTCATGCATTTCTACACGATTGCAATTAAATTCCCAATAGAGCAGTTGTACAAACTATCCGAAGAGCCATGAGAAACGAATTTGGAGACCCAAGTATAAAGATGTTCATACAGATGTTGTTATGGTACCAGACGCTTAATTCATGGGATCGATTCATCTCTACACATAATAGGATTGGCAGGCCAGAACCAGAACGAAATACAATCATCCTGTTTCACCGTCCATGGACTTTTATTAGTTCAGCAGGATATGACGAAGTTTCTAGTGATCCACCACTAATGGGATTATCAACTTTCAGGCCTCAGCAGAACCTTCAAACCTTCATCATTGTCAAAACGCTGAACTCCAGAATCGGTACAAATCATCGCAAATACCGAGAGCTTCAGCATACCCTGTGCGAAATGCATAGTCAGATCCCTTCACAGATATGGCCGATGGATCCCGCCATACCAGTTCCTTGGGAACAGCCAGCACCGACAGTCCAAGCGATAGACGCTCCCATGATTGACTCACAAGATCCTTACACGTTGGATTCCCTATGGAATCATTACACCGACACCCCCCCACCAAGACACAGACACAGATAAGACATCGGAACCAGCTCCACCGCTCCCCATCTCACTGCTAATCAACAGTACTGGTGGGACATCTATCAAAGCAACATGGATGGAGACAATAGCCATGCTGCCCGTACTCCCAGTCATGCCTCGGTTTCTACTCCGGATGCTGAGCAGACCCTCTTTAAGTCTTGTCATTTCTCCTGCTTTGTCTTATGGTTTGAATAATCACAGTCCCGATGCTTTACCGATATCAAACTGATTGATTATGGCGAAAAGATCACCGTCAATGTCCACTTGGTGGTGATCTGTCCCTTCTTCCTCGGGAGGTATTGATGCTGATCCAGTATCATTGGTCGTTTTGTACCCTGCTCCAACAGAACTCGATTATGTTATAAACTGGTCTAACTCACCTCTTAAATGTGCATTTTCGATCCTCAGATCATACATTTCATCGAGGGTGAGGAGGAGGCTATTGCAGTTGGGGCAGGTGGCGGAGTCAAAAGTCTCTTTATACATCTTGTTTTCCGCTCGGAGGTTTTCATTTTCAACTCTTAGAAACTCGGCTTCGTTGTGCTCATGACGAGCCTTCATTCGGGTTCGCCTATTTTGAAACCAGAACTTGATTTGCAAAGGTTCTAAGTCCTAACTCTTGACTCAGTTCCATTTTCTGTTTGCCGTCTGGCATAGGGCATGTTCTGAAGAAATCCTTAAGCCTTTGTACCTGCTCCTTAGTATGGCGACGGTAACGCTTCTTTTGACTCTTACCGTTGTTGTCCTTGTCCTTACCGAGCTCTTGGACATCGTCGGTGGAAGGGCCAGGCTCCATGGGCTCAATCCCAAACATGGCTTCGAACTCTTCCTCTCCCATATTCAGCAGGTGACGATAACTCTCAAGTGTGTTGGGTTGAGACATCTTCGATTTTGTTAACGATTTCTCAAAGTTTGCTACCTCTTCTTGTATTTTCACTTTCTGGATTTTTTCTGGGAGACTGCGTATGCTTTAAGAGCCTCTCTAAGGATTATCAAGAGGATGCCTCCTTTAAAATTAGACGTGGGTTTAGCAACTGTATTGCCTCTCCCGAGTGTTCTGTTTTTCTCAATTTTCTTTTCATCGTATCTCTCGCCCAGCTCGTCTCCTTCCATCTTTTCGTGGTATGGGGGCCCTGTCGTTATATCCACCGTCGATTTTGCTGGCGAGTCCCTCAATAAAGACAAGCCGTCTCTTCTTTTTTGCCGAAAATTTATTTGTCTGCCACTCGGCTCATTTTTTTTTCTCTTTTTCAAAGTGGTGGCATCCCCTCAAAATTCTTTGCAAAGATGTCGAATCTGCTTGGCTCGAGATTGGAGACGAGTAGCGGAGGTGATACTGATAGGGAATGGTAGACAGGAAAATCTGGCCAGTAGAGACTTCCCCTGCAAAAATGAAAGGGAATGCGGCAGTATATGTTCTTCATATTCTAGAAAAAATTGGAACGATACTGTTTTACCCTTGTGTGTACTTCCATTGAATTTGAATTGAGGAAGTTCCTTCATTTGGACTGGATTGGATTGTATGTCCCGAGTTGCCCTTCACTTTGAGCTTGCCACATAAGTGCTTTGCTTAGTTGGGCCTTGTTTTCTTTCGGGTTGCCTTGGGCCATCATCATTTTCTATGCCATCGGGTCCGTGGACCGGAGGGCTCCTTTAATTTAAAGGTTACCTTCAAGGCAAATGAGTCCTATCGCATTCCATTGGGTCATTTCATTTTGCGACACTCTTGAGGCAATTTGCAATCCCCTGGGGTGAGAATGAAACAAATCCAATTTAGCATTTTGCAACGATTGAGGGTAAATTGGAACGACACACAGTTACCCGTCTTCGAGCTCGCCTGGGCTTTTCACTTGAAATTTCCCTACGTGAGGCCATTCAACATTTCTCATTATGGCAGTCAGCGACATTGCCACAAATTGATCCGCCCTGAGTGCAGGGGAATTAAGCATGAAATGAAAGGTGCACTTATTCAAGGTCAGTTCTGCCTCTCCTGTGGCTCTTTGATAATCAGCTAGTCTTGTGTTGGTTCGGGTGTGGATGACCGATGTTTGAGAGTCCCTACTCACTGGCTCCTGATCGCGGCTTGGGACGTCTGTCAACCCTAAACTGGTTGACCAGGGCAGTAAGCTCATCATCTGGGTAATCTCTTGAACCTTCCAGCAACTGATACTCGAATTGGGCATTGTTGTTGGCAAATGCTGGCGGTAGATTTCTCATTCTATCCTCGCCATGAGCAATTTGACTTCTCGTGCTGGAGCCTTCATCATTACTTGAGAAAGTGTGGGGATCACCAACTGTCATGCTGCTAAAAACTCCTTCCATTCGAGGATTAGAGAAGTGGAAGTACTCAGGATAACTTCTTGTCTGATTCTCTGGCTGCGCATGCGCGCTTATCATGGGATGAATTCTAGCCACAGGTTGGTGCTCAAACCAAGGAATCTGAATACACTGCCCCTGCGGTCTATACTCTTGAAGAGCATTAGGGTGATTTTGGGAGATACTTTGATTAACGCTTGGGGGATTGATGGCACGGCTATTGGCTTGGTTGATGATGGGAAGTGGCTCGCCCCATGCTAACCTGCGGAACTTATGGTGGCGAGGAGACTTGACGTTCAGGCTTGGATCAATCTCGCCTTGGTTTTCTTGATTCTGAGCTGCATTGTGTTCTCTCACCCTTTTTCTGTACTTCTGAAGATGACTCGAAACATTTCCTTTAGTGAGTCCCTCTACCTTCATAATTTCCAGTATATGTTGCGGCCGTGCTGAATCGATTCCTAGCTGTTGAACTGCATTAACAAACATACGATGCAGCTCGGGAGACCAACTCATCTTCTTTTTCCAGTTGCTTGGAGGCTTGATGATTGTTCTCTTGGTCGTGCAATTGCTTCATCACCACGTGCTGCCATATGTTTTGAAACATCTGAACCCTAACTGGTTTCGTTACGACGTCTTGGGCCCCGTGTAAGACAGCCTTCATTATAGCTTGCTGATCATCGCTTACCGATATTACGACGACTGGCATGTTTAATTCAGAATTGATGAATTTCAAGAGAGTGAAAACATCCATGTCAATCCCTACCATGGCGGTGAGGATGATATCAAACTGGTCACTACTCCTCCTTAATACTTCTAAGGCCTCTGTCGCTTTTGCTTGAGCTAAAACCTTATACTGGCATTTTCTCAATACGGTAACAAGGATTGACAGAGAGACTGGATTACCGTCAATGGCCATGACCAGTAGACCCTCAGGGTAAGGAACTTCATCAGCTTCGACCAAGGTTGAACATGTGCCCGTTTCCCTAATGCTCGACATATTTCTGGATCTAGGACTGCCGACTCGAGACCGCCTCAGGATGTCTTCTTGGACTTGAGGGATCACGGGATCGTCGATGGCTTCTCGTAACAGGCTTTGAAAGCCGATGCTTTGATGGTGAAGGTTTTGAATTCCTCTCCCACGAGAACTTTTTCCTCTCTATCTTTCTCCTGCGAGTTCTTGCAGATAAACTCTCACTCTCACTATCAAATGAGGACAAGTTCTCTCTCTGGCAATAGCAACGACTTCCCTCTTCACGGGCAGCGCTATTAGATTTTTCGAGGGAGAAAATCTGACATTCAGCTTTTGATCAAAGGAGAAATCCTTGTTTCTCGCTCAGTTTGTCTTCTTCCTTTTTTTCGTGATAGAGGGCCCCTGTCAAGATCTCTACCGTCGATTTACTGGCGGGTCCTCCAATGAAGACAAGTCGTATCTCCTTTTCGCTAACGTTTGCCGTGTCTTCCACTCAGCTCATCTTTCCGTCTTCTTTTTCAAAGTGGCGGTGTCTCGTCAAACTTTCTGCAGAGATTTCAGACTCGCTTAGCTCGAGGTCGCCATCGGATGGGAATTCGAGCCAACGAGGGTGGTACCAATAGAGAATGGTAGATAAGAGAAATCTTGACTAATTGATACCGTCACTATGAAATCAATATTTACTTCAAAGCAGATTACCATCTTCGCATTCCGCTCATCTGCCTCACCTCTCTTCCCCTTTCTTTCGTATTCTGCTTTCAAAAATGGTCAATTCTCATAACCATACCTTATCCGCCGAAGTCCTGGCTGGGTGGGAGAGACTCTATAATCTTCTTGGTAGAGGTTACGCTCATATAGCTAAAAACTCTACCGTTGAGGCTGAAATCCTCAGTTTATTCAGGACCGTGGACGCTGCTTCTGTTGAGGGTACCCAACTAGGGAAGGAGTACCGGAACTTCTCGACCCTCTTCATCAATTTTCTGGCTACCTATAACCGCGCTTATGAGACGGTCCTTGTGACTGCCGTCGTGAAAGCTCATTACCAAGATCGGCACGAGCGTCTGGAAACAGTCACATTTGTGGCTGATAATCACAAGAAAGCCCTCAAGTTTGACAACGATCAGCTTTCGTGGCTGGTTCGTGAGAGGGGAAAGTTGGTGGACCGTCTGGCCTTGGTCCGAACTTACTCCGAACAGGAGCCGGGCAATATTGTAATGAGGTGCAAATGCGGTTGGCTGCAAGAGAGACTTGATGACATTACGGCAGACATTGCTTTCGAGAGGGCGGCAATTTCGGACCTGGAGTTTGCCGTCGAGCATTATGAGGCTAGTATGGCCCAGGCTAAGGAGAAGCGCGATCGCCTCTTTTTTAGGCTCGCGGAGCTAGGTGCACCTAGAGCATCAACTGTTTGGAGAGTCAGTTGAACTCTTTCATAATGGTTATCAGGGCCCAGTTTGGCTTTACCTTTCCTCCCCAGTGAGCTATTGTAAAACCTGTTGATGTATGGAATAAAGGGAATGTTTCGCATGTCTATACTTTTTGTTTTCCTGTCATCTCTTCTCCTGGGGAACGATTTAGGGTGCTGAAGATATTGAGGCTTAATCTTCTTCATGATGCTCTCGCGGGTTGTGGTAGATGATGGTATCAAGAACGTTAGAGAGGCATTCAGTGTGGCTTTCCACCAGCCGCCTAGAGACCCGCGTTCAATCATGTAAATTAATAAAGCTACCACCACTCGATCAGTGTGCCAATAAATTCGGCCATTTGTTGCGTACTCCACTTCAACCGTGTTTTGTTGCTTTTGGCATCCACTCGTATGTATCGGGCACCTGTAGCATCGGGGGAGTGTCATGTGGGGCACGTTCATTAATAGAACCTCGGTCTTCTAAAACCCTCCGCGTGTTTCGGATCTGAGGAAATTTTAAGACCGGTCTCTGGTTGATTTAATCAGGTTAAGGTACTTATTTCATGGTTTCTGATTATATAATCCATATAATATGCCCCCGTGTTTAATCAGTATAAATCCACCGTCATATCAGAATACACTGCCCATACAAGTTTACGGATTGACACAACTTTGCCTGTCAAAGATGGACAGTGTTCGTTTACACCCATCTGGGGTATCTAGGATCTCCCTGCAAAAGAAATGGATATAATTAGTATGCGACACAAGGAATGTCGGTCCATGACTCCTATATTAGTCCAATTTGATTTTTTCTATTTTATAGAGAAATCAGAAAAAAAAATTCCTTAGGAAGAAATGGGTTAATTTCTGATACATAATTTTTTTGCAGATTTATTACTCTTTTTTATTATTTTTTTAAAGGAATGTGACAAAATCTCTTGATGTTTACTAAAATTTTTGAAGGAATTTCCTTTTTATCAAAATAAATTTTCAGAGGTAAATTTGTCAGGAAAATTTTATTTTTATTGAAGCAGGAAAGACATGACAGAAATCCTTTATTGGTTAACAAAATTCCCCCGAGACATTAGTCTAATTTTATTTAGAGAAAATTTTCTTAGAAAAACATGAGCGAATTTCTCGAAAAGAATTTTTGTTGCAAGTTTTTATAATTTGAAAGAATGTGATAAAATCACTTGATGTTTACCAAAGTTTTTTTGAAGGAATTTTTCTTTTTATCGAAATAAATTTTCGGAGGAAAATTTGTCAGGAAAATTTCATTTTTATTGAAGCAAGAAAAACATGACAAAAATCTCTTATTGGTCAATTAGTCTAATTTTATTTAGAGAAAATTTTCTTAGAAAAACATGAGCGAATTTCTCGAGAAGAATTTTCTTGCAAGTTTTTATAATTTGAAAAATGTGATAAAATCACTTGATGTCTACTAGAGTTTTTTTTTGAAGGAATTTTTCTTTTTATTGAAATAAATTTTCAGAGGAAAATTTTTTCAGGAAAATTTCATTTTTATTGAAGCAATAAAAACATGACAAAAATCCCTTATTGGTTAATAAAATTCCCATGAATGGATTTTTTCACATCATTTTTCAAATTTTTTTAAAAAGAAATGAGGGACAAATTTAATTTTTATTTTCTTTTAAAAGAATGGTCGTAATATCAAGCTCAAAAACTGACTAACACCTAGCATGGACTGACCGAAAATAAATACAAGATAAAATTAGAGAACTTACTTTTACCTTTGAGAAATGCAAATCACATAATCATGCGCATGACTCAAGTGAGGAGTGGACTCTAGAAAATAAAAGAAGGAGAGACATGGTATGGACCTAAAATGCCCCCAATATCTGAATTGACAACCTTACCCTCCGCGCAATCAAATCACAATGGGAAGAATTGTCAATTCAAATAATGAGCGGGATAAAATATGGTCAACCCAAGCGCAATCGACGCAAGAGCTTTGCATATTCGATCCATATCTATGGTTACCTAGGAAAAATTTCGCGACTTGGGTTTAGACGCTTGTGTGTGCAGGTGTTGTGATCCTCAGAATATGCAAGACATGCACAACAATTGATATCAAAACAGCGCTTCTAAAAATGTGTGAAATTAAACATAATCCCAACACCGAGCCTGCAAAACAAATGGGTTAGCCAAACACTCCGCCCTTATAACTCCCATCCTGCAAAAACATATAACACCTATAGAATGAGTCCCAAGCAAGATCACTAGAAGCGAGATATCCATGAAATTTTCATTGGCCTAAGTCCAAAAAGACTTTTAAAATTTCGAAAAAATTTAAGTATTCCAATTGGTATTTTTTTTCGAAAATTTAAAAATCTCTATCCCCAGCGGAGTCTCCAAGCTGTGGCGACCCTCTAAAAATTTTACCTTCAAAAGGGGTTAACGGATTATTAGGTCAATTAGATTTGACTAACCTAACGCGGACACTCCTAAGCCCTACCGAATCGCAACTTTGGTTTTTGTTTAAATGATTTTGAAATTTGGAGTCGCCACTAATCGTTCTTGGTAGGTCGATTAGAAACCCAAATAAATTAGCGGGAGAACTAATTTATTCCTACGAACCAGAGATTATGAGCTCGGGGACTTGGTTACACTAGTTAATTAAAACTAATGCCCTTTCGGTACCTTAATTTCATGGATATCCTAATCCGGCAACTCAGGCTTGGTTTATTCCTAAAGCTCTAGTAGGGTATTCTCTTTTGTGTTTTCACTTTTTAAATAGGATGCATGGATGGTATATATTTTTATTTGTTATATTTTTTTAAGTGTTAAAGATTCCCTGAAGCCGAAAGAGGGAGTGTGTTAACGACTTCTGTGCAGTATTACGACCTACTCATCTTTTGGGTCTGATGATTCAAAAATTAAATTATAGGAAGTACATGACAGTGAATAAACACCTCCAATGGGAGGCCTAGCATTGACTTGGCTCTTCCCTTTGGGATTTAAGGTATAGGTATTTAAGTTGCAAGTATTTAAACTACTGTAAGTAAAAACCTCCAATGGGAGGCTAAGCATTGGCTTGGCTCTTCCCTTTGGGATTTAAGGTGCAGGTATTTAAGTTGCAGGTATTTAACTATTATAAGTAAAAACCTCCAATGGGAGGCTAAGCATTGGCTTGGCTCTTCCCTTTGGGATTTATGGTGCAGGTATTTAAATTGCGGATGGACTTTGTCCTCTCCATTTTGGGGTATGAATTTTTTAAAATGAAATACAACGAATTGATTCAACAATTTGAAATTTGTGCGCGCTTGAGGACTCCTCCAAGCCGATTTTGTGCTTCCATAGGGTTGACCATTGATATAGAGCTGCGGCTTCCTGACATAAAATAGAGTGAAGTGTTAGTATACAAAATATGTGCTAATCTGCACCTAAAACCAGAAGAGTAGAAAGAGTACTTATCTCCCATTTTTTTGGGAGGGATTTCTATAATTGATTTTCGCTCTCTATGTTCCCAATATAGAGAGTTTCTTTTGAATTAAGAGGGACTTTTAGTCACAGATCAGTTGAGAAATCGGTGGACAGCTTAGGAGCTTGTCTGGGCCGATTTTTGCATCTCGACGAGATTTTTGCTGTTGACGTAGAGATATCCTTCTCCTGACATAAAATATGGAAGAAAAAGGAGATGGAGAAAGTGTATACAATTTGTGCTAATTTGCGAGTAAAACCATAAATAAATGAATAAATAAAAACACTTAGCTTGAATTTGTTTGCTCGTTGACGAGGATGAACTCTTGATTTATATTGATCAATGAAGGAATTTGTGATGATAACCCCTAGCTTTAAACTCCCATCATCTTCAAAATTCTCTCTCTTTTGGTATTTTCTTTCTCTCAAAATTTTCTTCAATCTCCCAAAACTCTCTCAAACATCCAAAATTTTCTCTCCAAAAAATTCTCCCAAACACTTCAAATTTTCTCCCTCCCAAGAATCCTTTCTCAAGCTCACTTCTTCCTCCTTTTATAACCTACTCATCTATCTCCCATTCTAATTTTTCCACTAACTCTATCTCCCATTCTAATTTCTCCACTAACTCTTCTTCATTTTCATCTTCCATTCTCCATCTCTATCTCACATTCTAATCTCTCCACTAACTCTTCTTCATCTTCATCTTCCCTTCTCCATATTTATCTCCCATTCTAATTTCTCCACTAACTCTTCTTAATCTCCATCTTCCCTTCTCTATTCTTATCTTCCATTCTAATTTCTCTACTAACTCTTCTTCATCTCCATCTTCCCTTCTCTATTCTTATCTTATTTTCTCCATCCATTCTTCTCCAACTTCTCTTCTTCATCTCCTCTTCTTCATCTTCCCTTCTCTATTCTAATTTATCCACTAACTCTTCTTTTTATTATTTGTAAAATAATCCTTCAAGAGTTAGGTATTTGCACTCTAGTCCTTGAATTTTAAGTATTTACAATTCAGTCCTTGAAAAAATATATTTCTTTAAGTCCAAATCTCCTCACAATTTTTGACACACCAAAATTTACCACATGTCAAATTTAAGCTCATTTCTTGTCGTTGAAAATAATGCATAATTTAATTAAAGCCCTTTTGCAAAATTAAGTCATTCTGGGTATAATTGGGCCAAGATGAAAATTTAAAATATTAGAAGACAATGTCACAACTCATAAAAAGTGAAAGTTAAAAATAAGTTGACTCAAATTAAATTTTTTTAGGCCCGATTCGAGATTATACTCGTGAAGGAACACGTAACTCGAATTGGATTTTTCTGAATTTGCGATGGCCAATATGAAAATAGATTTAAAATAAAAATATTAACTATCTTTGTGTATTTTTTTGGCCTCAAATGTTATTTTTCCAAAATTTTCAAATATTTTTGTATTTTTTTTAAAAAAATTAAAATATATATAATATGAAAAATTATTTTTTGGTCAAAATTCGTTCCCTAGGCTTGGCTAAGGTTCCCAAAGTTGATTTTTCAATTTTATGAATTTTTATGGATTTTCTATTAATTTTCGAAAATAAATAAATAAAAAATACGTAAAAATACTAAAAATATGAAAAATCGTTTTTTGGTCAAAATTGGTTCCCTAGGCTTGGCTAAGGTCCCCAAAGTTGATTTTTCAATTTTATGAATTTTTATGGATTTTTTATTACTTTAGCAATAGAAAAAATGATTAAAAATCAGGTGTCAACAGCTGCCCCTCTTTTAAAGGAAGCTCGGTAGAGGTTCATTTCAAAGACGAGATGACACCTGGATTCTTATCGACTCAATACAAGGAAATAAAAAGAGTCGTGACATGATTGTTCCACTGAAAATGAAATGAGAACCTAAGGATTCGTTATATAAAAAAACTTTAGGGTGGTTGAACTTGAACCCGTATGGTAGATCAACCCATGGTAGATTCCTAATAAAAGGATTCTACTGATTAAAAATTGAATTAAAATTTGACCCGTATGGTGGGTCATACCATTTGGAGATACCTGTAAGAAGGACTTGGTGCCTGTAGAAAGGACTTGGTGCCAGTAAAAAGGACTTGGTGCCTGTAAAAAGGACTTGTGCCTGTCAAAAGGACTTAATTTGCCTGTAAGAAGGACTTGATTTGCCTGTAAAAAGGACTTAATTTGCCTGTAAGAAGGACTTGATTTGCCTGTAAGAAGGACTTACTTTGCCTGTAAGAAGAACTTTGTGCCTGTAAGAAGGACTTGCTTTGCCTGTAAGAAGGACTTTGTTTGCCTGTAAGAAGGACTTTGTTTTGCCTGTAAGAAGGACTTACTTTGCCTGTAAGAAGGACTTTGTGCCTGTAAGAAGGACTTGATTTGCCTGTAAGAAGGACTTTGTTTGCCTGTAAGAAGGACTTTATGCCTGTAAGAAGGACTTGATTTGTCTGTAAGAAGGACTTTATGCCTGTAAGAAGGACTTTGTGCCTGTAAGAAGGACTTGATTTGCCTGTAAGAAGGACTTTGTGCCTGTAAGAAGGACTTGATTTGCCTGTAAGAAGGACTTTATGCCTGTAAGAAGGACTTGTTTTGCTTGTAAGAAGGACTTGATTTGCCTGTAAGAAGGACTTTATGCCTGTAAGAAGGACTTGATTTGCCTGTAAGAAGGACTTTGTGCCTGTAAGAAGGACTTGGTTTGCCTGTAAGAAGGACTTTGTGCCTGTAAGAAGGACTTGATTTGCCTGTAAGAAGGACTTTATGCCTGTAAGAAGGACTTGTTTTGCCTGTAAGAAGGACTTGATTTGCCTGTAAGAAGGACTTTATGCCTGTAAGAAGGACTTGATTTGCCTGTAAGAAGGACTTTGTACCTGTAAGAAGGACTTGGTTTGCCTGTAAGAAGGACTTTGTGCCTGTAAGAAGGACTTGGTTTGCCTGTAAGAAGGACTTAGTTTGCCTGTAAGAAGGACTTGATTTGCCTGTAAGAAGGACTTGATTTGCCTGTAAGAAGGACTTTGTGCCTGTAAGAAGGACTTGGTTTGCCTGTAAGAAGGACTTTGTGCCTGTAAGAAGGACTTGGTTTGCCTGTAAGAAGGACTTAGTTTGCCTGTAAGAAGGGCTTGGTGTACCTCAAAGGGTGCCATTCTGAAATCTGGGGAGACCAGGAATCCTGCAGAAGCTCAAACCCAAATTATATTCTCCTGTCGCTTTAGGAATAAACCAAAGAGGCAGAGATTAAAAGGTCTCGAACATTTCTGTTCTTGAGACAAATCATGCTTTATTGAAGAAGGTGGATACCTGTATGTACCGCAATGGATTCGAGTACCCCAGCAACCGTCAGAATTCATTCTCTTGAAAGGTTCAGGTTGAAGATATACTTACCTGAGAATTTGGAAAAAATGCTTGGTGGCTTCTCGACAACCAGGCTTGTTCATTCAATAATCGCCGAATGAACTTCAAGACTTTGGAAGGTAACTCGAACACCGGGAATGTGTTGCCTGTCAGGCAATGTCAGAGGTAACATGTGCAAGCATTTTCATCAATGCGTTCATTGGTTCATGCAAAATTGTTCTGCTAAGTTTGCCATGATTAAAGGCAGTCTGTGTAATAACTCATGATGCAATCGATCAATATATGGATCATGTATTGCATTACCACTTCTGTTTAAGGAGGTTCTTATAGTACGAACTCCTCGAATGTAATCTGAATGGGGGACTTCATTCCGAAAAGGGCTTTCTTTCACTCTGGAGAAAGGCTGTTTATCTGTAGATTAAAATGTTAGACCTGTGTGGAAATGGTTTGCCTTTCCTCATCCTGTTATGCCCCATTTTGCACATTTGACGTCTCCTATGCAGTTTATGCTCTAAGTTGAAGTCGGTAAATTAAACATGCGGAATAGTCATACATAATTCATGAAATGTGTAAACACAATGCCGATGTGACAATTTTTAGCATCATGTGTGTTTATATAATGTGCAAACATGGGCGGATTTGAATTGCCCCTGGTATATGGGTGGATCGAACAAATTGGGAAGCCCACTCCTTATGTCGAGGAGCGGTTTGTCCCAAACTTTGCCCCTGCGCGATGAAGCATATGGGTGAGGGAGCATTTTGGTTGGTTTAATGACAGCGACCGCCATGGTTTAGCGGTTGAATGCCCCTGCAAAAAGCAGAGAAATTATTCTTGAAATCAAACGAGATAAGGAAGACATATTTGCTTTTTCGCTTCAGAGCTTGTGATCAATTTGCCCCATTTTTCACCAAAATAGATCTTGTCAGATGATCATAATTTTCTTTTGGATTTGTCTCCTTCAACATGTTAAATGTTAGTGTAAATATTTCCTGTAAAAAGAAAAAGAGACATATCAGCCAGTATTAAAAGGGATAAATTGAAAACGATACTGATTTACCCTTCATCTTGAATGTCTTGCACGAGTCTTTTACCAGTTTTGTTGGATTGAATTTTCCTCGACTTTTGTTGGGCGCCTCACCATTATGAGAAGACTATGGTAAAATACTGACTTTGATATTACTCGTCGAGTATTCCTGTTTGTAAAAAAGAAATGCACAAAAAGTTGTTTCATTTATTTATAATACATACAACATTTCCCACCCTTGGGGATCGAACTCGGGATATTTCGGACCTACTGTCATCCCCCATACCATTCGGTCCATTGGACCGTAGGTGTCCATGGGGCTATCCTTTCAAAGGTTAATCTTTGGGGATAAAACAGCCCTGTTGTATCACCTTGGGCCATGTTACGGTATTTCTCGAGGTAATTTGCAATCCCTGTTAAGAATGGAATAAGACAATTCAAGACTTGAGATGATTATGTGCACATTAGAACGATACAGAATTACCCATTTCTGAGATTGTTCGCGTCTTTCGCTTGTACTTTTCTTTGTCCGAAGCTGTCTATCCCGTGGTAATGCCCATGAGTTGATTTGCCCCCAAATTTTATCCAACCTGTATTCGGATATGATTGCGTTCTCGGGTCGATTTGCAATTTCCTGAGAATAGAAGGGGCTTAATTTTAAAACTTGGAGCAACTGAGGGTAAATTGAAACGATACGGAGTTACCCTTCAGGTTTATGCAGATTTTCACTCGCCATCAATTCGTCGCGAGGTTGGTGAGGTGGCGGATTCGAGCATTTAATAGGGGGAAGTCGGATTATTACTCCTTGCTTTTACACATTCACAAAAGCAGAAAAACACATCACGCAAGGAAATAAAACACATTCACTCATTCAGGATTAGTTCCGCTTCCTCTGCAGGCTCTCCCATGATCAGCTGGCTTCATCCCAAATTAGGTATGCATCGGCCATATTGAAGGTCTCGTGGTCACTGGCTGAACAAGTGCATCACAGTCCCGATGCTTTACCGATATCAAACTGGTTGATTATGGCGAAAAGATCATCGTCAATGTCCGCTTGGTGGTGATCTGTCCCTTCTTCCTCGGGAGGTATTGATGCTGATCCAGTATCATTGGTCCTTTTGTACCCTCCTCCAACAGAACTCGATCCTGTTATAAACTGGTCTAACTCACCTCTTAAACGTGCATTTTCGATCCTCAGATCATACATTTCATCGAGGGTGAGGAGGAGGCTATTGCAGTTGGGGCAGGTGGCGGAGTCAAAAGTCTCTTTATACATCTTGTTTTCCGCTCGGAGGTTTTCATTTTCAACTCTTAGAAACTCGGCTTCGTTGTGCTCATGACGAGCCTTCATTCGGGTTCGCCTATTTTGAAACCAGAACTTGATTTGCAAAGGTTCAAGTCCTAACTCTTGACTCAGTTCCATTTTCTGTTTGCCGTCTGGCATAGGGCATGTTCTGAAGAAATCCTCAAGCCTTTGTACCTGCTCCTTAGTATGGCGACGGTAACGCTTCTTTTGACCCTTACCGTTATTATCCTTATCTTTACTGAGATTTTGGACGTCGTCGGCGGAAGAGCCAGGCTCCATAGGCTCGATCCCAAACATGGCTTCGAACTCTTCCTCTCCCATATTTAGCAGGCAATGATAGCTCTCGGGAGTATTGGGTTGAGACATCTTTGATTTGGTTGATGATTTCTCAAGATTTGCTACTCGTTTCCGGTGTTTTCACTCTCTTTGAATTTTTCTGAGCGATTGCCTATGCCTTAAGACCCTCTTCCGAGCATGGCGTCTCTTTTAAAATTAAACGTGGGTTTAGCAACTGTATTGCTTCTTCCAAGGGTCCGGCCTTTCTCAATCCTCTTTTCTTATCGTGTCTCTTGCTCGGCTCGTCTCCTTCCATCTTTTCGTGATAGGGCCCCTTGTTGTTGTCTCCACCGTCAATTTGCCGGCGAGTTCTTCAATAAAGACGAGTCGTATCTCTTTTCTGCCGAAAATGTCTTTGTCTCCCACTCAGCTTATTTTTTATCTTTTCTTTTTCAAAGTAGTGGCGTCCCGTTTAGCTTTGCCGTAGAGACGTCGGATTTGCTTGGCTGGAGATTGGAGACGAGTAGCGGAGGTGATACTGATAGGGAATGTTAGACAGGAAAATCTGGCCAGTAGAGACTTCCCCTGCAAAAATGAAAGAGAATGCGGCAGTATATGTTCTTCATATTCTAGAAAAATTGGAACGATACTGTTTTACCCTTGTGTGTACTTCTATTGAATTTGAATTGAGGAAGTTCCTTCATTTGGACTGGATTGAATTGTATGTCCCGAGTTGCCCTTCACTTTGAGCTTGCCACGTAAGTGCTTTGCTTAGTTGGGCCTTATTTTCTTTCGGGTTGCCTTGGACCATCATCATTTTCTATGCCATCGGGTCCGTGGACCGGAGGGCTCCTTTAATTTGAAGGTTACCTTCGAGGCAAATGAGTCCTATCGCGTTCCATTGGGTCATTTCATTTTGCGACACTCTTGAGGCACTTTGCGATTCCCTGGGTGAGAATGGAACAAATCCAATTTAGCATTTTGCAACGATTGAGGGTAAATTGGAACGACACACAATTACCCGTCTTCGAGCTCGCCTGGGCATTTCACTTGAAATTTCCCTACGTGAGGCCATTCAACATTTCTCATTATGGCAGTCAGCGACGTTACCACAAATTGATCCGCCCTAAATCTAGCATAAAAAGGGATTCACGCATTCGACGGGATAAAAAAATAAATAAATTGCCCCCTTGTCCCTGAATTAAATCGAGACACCTAGAAAGCTGGAAAATATCATACGCAGGGGAATTAAGCATGAAATAAAATGTGCACTTATTCAAGGTCAGTTCTGCCTCTCCTGTGCCTCTTCGATAATCAGCTAGTCTCGTATTGGTTCGGGTGTGGATGATCGATGTTTGAGAGTCCCTACTCACTGGCTCCTGATCGCGGCTTGGGACGTCTGTCAACCCTAAACTGGTTGACCAGGGCAGTAAGCTCATCATCTGGGTAATCTCTTGAACCTTCCAGCAACTGATGCTCGAATTGGGCATTGTTGTTGGCAAATGCTGGCGATAGATTTCTCATTCTGTCCTCGCCATGAGCAATTTGACTTCTCGTGCTAGAGCCTTCATCATTACTCGAGAAAGTGTGGGGATCACCAACTGTCCTGCTGCCAAAAACTCCTTCCATTCGAGGATTAAAGAAGTGGAAGTGCTCAGGATAATTTCTTGTCTGATTCTCTGGCTGCGCAGGCGCGCTGATCATGGGATGAATTCTAGCCACGGGTTGGTGCTCAGACCAAGGAGTCTGAATACACTGCCCCTGCGGTCTATACTCTTGAAGAGCATTAGGGTGATTCTGGGGGATACTTTGATTAACGCCTGGAGGATTGATGGCACGGCTACTGGCTTGGTTGATGATGGGAAGTGGCTCGCCCCATGCTAACCCGCGGAACTTATGGTGGCGAGGAGACTCGACATTCAGGCTTGGATCAGTCCCGCCTTGGTTTTCTTGATTCTGAGCTGCATTGTGTTCTCTCACCCTTTTTCTGTACTTCTGAAGATGACTCGAAACATTTGCTTTAGTGAGTCCCTCTACGTTCATAATTTCCAGTATATGTTGCGGCCGTGCCGAATCGATTCCTACCTGTTGAACTGCATTAACAAACATACGATGCAGCTCGGGAGACCAACTCATCTTCTTTCTCCAGTTGCTTGGAACAAAATTGAAGGCTTGATGCTTGTTCTCATGGTCGTGCAATTGCTTCCTTACCACGTGCTGCCATATGTTTTGAAGCATCTGAACCCTAACTGGTTTCGTTACGACGTCTTGGGCCCCATTTAAGACAGCCTTCATTATGGCTTGCTGATCATCGCTTGCCGATATTACGAGGACTGGCATGTTTAATTTAGAATTGATGACTTCCAAGAGAGTGAAAACATCCATGTCAATCCCTACCATGGCGGTGAGGACGATATCAAACTGGTCACCACTCCTCCTTAATATCTCTAAGGCCTCTGTCGCCTTTGCTTGAGCTACAACCTTATACCGGCATTTTCTCAATACGGTAACAAGGATTGACAGAGAGACTGGATTACCGTCAATGGCCATGACCAGTAGACCCTCAGGGTAAGGAACTTCATTAGCTTCGACCAGAGTTGAACATGCGCCCATTTCCCTAATGCTCGACATATTTCTGGATCTAGGACTGCCGACTCGAGACCGCCTCAGGATGTCTTCTTAGACTTGAGGGATCACGGGATCGTCGATGGTTTCTCGTAACAGGCTTTGAAAGCCGATGCTTTGATGGTGAAGGTTTTGAATTCCTCTCCCACGAGAACTCCTTCCTCTCTATCTTTCTCCTGCGAGTTCTTGCGAATGAACTCTCACTATCAAATGAGGACAAGTTCTCTCTCTGGCAATAGCAACGACTTCCCTCTTCACGGGCAGTGCTATTAGATTTTTCGAGGGAGAAAATCTGATATTCAGCTTTTGATCAAAGGGGAAATCCTTGTTTCTCGCTCAGTTCGTCTTCCTTTTTTCTTTTCGTGGTAGAGGGCCCTTGTCAAGATCTCCACCGTCGATTTACTGGCGGGTCCTCCAATAAAGACGAGTCGTATCTCCTTTTCTGCCGAAAATTTCTTTGTCTCCCACTCAGCTCGTTTTTTATTCTTTCTTTTTCAAAGTGGTGGCAGCCCGTCCAACTTTTCTGCAGAGACGTCGGGTCTGCTCAGCTTGAGGTTGCCGCTTGACTGGAATTCGAGCCAGCAGGGGTGTTGCCGACAGAGAATGGTAGATAGAAAAAACTCGACCAATAAGGACTGCCCTGTGAAATCATTATTTAAATTGAAGCAGATTATCACCTTCGCATTCCGATCATCTGCCTCGCCTCTCTCCTTCTTTCTTTCGTGATCTTCTTTCAAAAATGGCCAATTCTCCTAACCATACCTTCTCCGCCGAAATCCTGGCTGGGTGGGAGAGACTCTACAATCTTCTTGGTAGAGGTTACGCTCATATAGCCCAAAACTCTACCGTTGAGGCTGAAATCCTCGGTTTATTCAGGACCCTAGACGCTGCTTCTGTTGAGGGTACCCAACTGGGGAGGGAGTATCGGAACTTCCCGACCCTCTTCATTAATTTTCTGGCTGCCTATAACCGCGCTTATGAGACGGTCATTGTGACTGCCGTCGTGAAAGCTCGTTACCGAGACCGGCACGAGCGTCTGGAAATAGTCACATTTATGGCTGATAATCACAAGAAAGCCTTCAAGTTTGCCAATGATCAGCTTTCGTGGCTAGTTCGTGAGAGGGGAAAGTTGGTGGACCGTCTGGCCTTGGTCCGAACTTACGCCGAACAGGAGCCGAGCAATATTATGATGAGGTGCAAATGCGGTTGGCTGCAGGAGAGACTTGATGACATTACGGCAGATATTGCTTTCGAGAGGGCGGCGATTTCGGACTTGGAGTTTGCTGTCGAGCATTACGAGGCCAGTATGGCCCAGGCTAAGGAGAAGCGCGATCGCCTCTTCTTTAGGCTCGCGGAGCTTGATCCTGAGAACGCCCGGTGCACCCGGAGTATCAACTGTTTGGAGAGTCAGTTGAGCTCCTTCGTAATGGTTATCAGGGCTCAGTTTGGCTTTACTTTTCCTCCCCAGTGAGCTGTTGTAATGCTCTTTGATGAATGGAATGAAAGAAAAGCTTCACGTGTTTTTTTTTTTGTTTAATTTTCCTGCTATCGTTTCTTCCGCATAGCATAACAGAACGATTTGAGGTACCGAAGATGTCGAGGCTTAATGTTTTTCTTGATGTTCTTGTTTAATTGCTCCAGACGATGATATCGAGAACATTGATGAAGGGTTCGGCGGTGGCCCCCACTATCCATCTTGAGATCACAAACAATAACACTATGACAACTCGATCAGTGCGCTGGTAATAAATCCGGCCACCTGTTGTGTGCCCACTTTTATCCATATTTTATTTCTTTCGGCGTCCACTTGCTCGTGTCGGTCGCCTGTAGCGTCGGGAGAAATTCCTGTGGGCCACGTTCATTAATAGAACCTCGGTCCTCTAAAGCCCTCCGCATGTTTCGGATAAGAGGAAATTTTAAGATCGGTCTCTGGTTGATTTAATCAGGTAAAGGTATTTGTTTCATGGGTTCTGATTATATAATCCATATTGTCTTTCAAAAGACGCGGGATCCTCTGCAATACATTAAATATGCCCCCGTGTTTAATCAGTATAAATCCACCGTCATATCAGAATACACTGCCCATACAAGTTTACGGATTGACATAACTCTGTCTGTCAAAGATGGACAGTGTTCGTTTGCCCCCCGGAATTAACGGTTGAAGCCTCGGTGTTTTTCGTCTTTTGGTATTTCTGGAGATGATTCTTGATATATTTTGAACTTAATTTTTACACCCGTCTAGGGTATCTAGGATCTCCCTGCAAAAGAAAATGATATAATTAGTATGCGACACAAGGAATGTCGGTCCATGACTCCTATATTAGTCCAATTTGATTTTTTTTATTTTTATGAGAAATCAGAAAAAAAAAATTCCCTTAGGAAGAAATGGGTTAATACAGAATTTTTTTGCAGATTTATTACTCTTTTTTTTTTAAGGAATGTGACAAAATCTCTTGACGTTTACTAAAATTTTTGAAGGAATTTCCTTTTTATCAGAATAAATTTTCAGAGGTAAATTTGTCAGGAAAATTTTATTTTTATTGAAGCAGGAAAGACATGACAGAAATCCTTTATTGGTTAACAAAATTCCCCCGAGACATTAGTCTAATTTTATTTAGAGAAAATTTTCTTAGAAAAACATGAGCAAATTTCTCGAAAAGAATTTTTGTTGCAAGTTTTTATAATTTGAAAGAATGTGATAAAATCACTTGATGTTTACCAAAGTTTTTTTTTTTGAAGGAATTTTTCTTTTATCGAAATAAAATTTTAGAGGAAAATTTGTCAGGAAAATTTCATTTTTATTGAAGCAAGAAAAACATGACAAAAATCTCTTATTGGTCAATACAATTCCCCCGAGACATTAGTCTAATTTTATTTAGAGAAATTTTTTTTGAAAAACATGAGCGAATTTCTCGAGAAGAATTTTCTTGCAAGTTTTTATAATTTGAAAAATGTGATAAAATCACTTGATGTCTACTAGAGTTTTTTTTTTTTGAGGGAATTTTTCTTTTTATTGAAATAAATTTTCAGAGGAAAATTTTTTCAGGAAAATTTCATTTTTATTGAAGCAGGAAAGACATAATAGAAATCCTTTATTGGTTAACAAAATTCCCCCGAGACATTAGTCTAATTTTATTTAGAGAAAATTTTCTTAGAAAAACATAAGCGAATTTCTCGAAAAGAATTTTTGTTGCAAGTTTTTATAATTTGAAAGAATGTGATAAAATCACTTGATGTTTACCAAAGTTTTTTTTGCAGGAATTTTTCTTTTTATCGAAATAAATTTTCAGAGGAAAATTTGTCAGGAAAATTTCATTTTTATTGAAGCAAGAAAAACATGACAAAAATCTCTTATTGGTCAATACAATTCCCCCGAGACATTAGTCTAATTTTATTTAGAGAAAATTTTCTTAGAAAAACATGAGCGAATTTCTCGAGAAGAATTTTCTTGCAAGTTTTTATAATTTGAAAAATGTGATAAAATCACTTGATGTCTACTAGAGTTTTTTTTGAAGGAATTTTTCTTTTTATTGAAATAAATTTTCAGAGGAAAATTTTTTCAGGAAAATTTCATTTTTATTAAAGTAATAAAAACATGACAAAAATCCCTTATTGGTTAATAAAATTCTCATGAAGGGATTTTTTCACATCATTTTTTCAAAAAAAAAAATTTCTAAAAAAAAATGAGGGACAAATTTAATTTTTATTTTCTTTTAAAAGAATGGTCGTAATATCAAGCTCAAAAACTGACTAACACCTAGCATGGACCGACCGAAAATAAATACAAGATAAAATTAGAGAACTTAGTTTTACCTTAGAGAAATGCAAATCACATAGTCATGCGCATGACTCAAGTGAGGAGTGGACTCTAGAAAATAAAAGAAGGAGAGACAGGGTATGGACCTAAAAGGCCCCCACTATCTGAATTGACAACCTTACCCTCCGTGCAATCAAATCACAATGGGAAGAATTGTCAATTCAGATAATGAGCGGGATAAAATATGGTCAACCCAAGCGCAATCGACGCAAGAGCTTTGCATATTCGATCCCTATCTATGGTTACCTAGGAAAAATTTCGCGACTTGGGTTTAGACGCTTGTGTGTGCAGGTGTTGTGATCCTCAGAATATGCAAGACATGCACAACAATTGATATCAAAACAGCGCTTCTAAAAATGTGTGAAATTAAACATAATCCCAACACCGAGCCTGCAAAACAAATGGGTTAGCCAAACACTCCGCCCCTTATAACTCCCATCCTGCAAAAACATATAACACCTATAGAATGAGTCCCAAGCAAGATCGCCAGAAGCGAGATATCCATGAAATTTTCATTGGCCTAAGTCCACTAAGACTTTTAAAATTTCGAAAAAATTTAAGTATTCCAATTGGTATCTTTTTTCGAAAATTTAAAAATCTCTACTCCCCAGTGGAGTCGCCAAGCTGTCGCGACCCTCTAAAAATATTTTTATTAATTCTAGGGGGTTAACGGATTATTAGGTTAATTAGATTTGACTAACCTAACGCGGACCCTCCCAAGCCCTACCGAATCGCAACTTTGGTTTTTGTTTAAATGATTTTGAAATTTGGAGTCGCCACTAATCGTTCTTGGTAGGTCGATTAGAAACCTAAATAAATTAGCGGGAGAACTAATTTATTCCTGCGAACCAGAGATTATGAGCTCGGGGACTTGGTTACACTAGTTAATTAAAACTAATGCCCTTTCGGTACCTTAATTTCATGGATATCCTAATCCGGCAACTCAGGCTTGGTTTATTCCTAAAGCTCTAGTAGGGTATTCTCTTTTGTGTTTTCACTTTTTAAATAGGATGCATGGATGGTATATATTTTTATTTGTTATATTTTTTTAAGTGTTAAAGATTCCCTGAAGCCGAAAGAGGGAGTGTGTTAACGACTTCTGTGCAGTATTACGACCTACTCATCTTTTGGGTCTGATGATTCAAAAATTAAATTATAGGAAGTACATGACAGTGAATAAACACCTCCAATGGGAGGCCTAGCATTGACTTGGCTCTTCCCTTTGGGATTTAAGGTATAGGTATTTAAGTTGCAAGTATTTAAACTACTGTAAGTAAAAACCTCCAATGGGAGGCTAAGCATTGGCTTGGCTCTTCCCTTTGGGATTTAAGGTACAGGTATTTAAGTTGCAGGTATTTAACTACTGTAAGTAAAAACCTCCAATGGGAGGCTAAGCATTGGCTTGGCTCTTCCCTTTGGGATTTAAGGTACAGGTATTTAAGTTGCAGGTATTTAACTACTGTAAGTAAAAACCTCCAATGGGAGGCTAAGCATTGGCTTGGCTCTTCCCTTTGGGATTTAAGGTGCAGGTATTTAACTACTGTAAGTAAAAACCTCCAATGGGAGGCTAAGCATTGGCTTGGCTCTTCCCTTTGGGATTTAAGGTGCAGGTATTTAAGTTGCAGGTATTTAACTATTATAAGTAAAAACCTCCAATGGGAGGCTAAGCATTGGCTTGGCTCTTCCCTTTGGGATTTATGGTGCAGGTATTTAAATTGCGGATGGACTTTGTCCTCTCCATTTTGGGGTATGAATTTTTTAAAATGAAATACAACGAATTGATTCAACAATTTGAAATTTGTGCGCGCTTGAGGACTCCTCCAAGCCGATTTTGTGCTTCCATAGGGTTGACCATTGATATAGAGCTGCGGCTTCCTGACATAAAATAGAGTGAAGTGTTAGTATACAAAATATGTGCTAATCTGCACCTAAAACCAGAAGAGTAGAAAGAGTACTTATCTCCCATTTTTTTGGGAGGGATTTCTATAATTGATTTTCGCTCTCTATGTTCCCAATATAGAGAGTTTCTTTTGAATTAAGAGGGACTTTTAGTCACAGATCAGTTGAGAAATCGGTGGACAGCTTAGGAGCTTGTCTGGGCCGATTTTTGCATCTCGACGAGATTTTTGCTGTTGACGTAGAGATATCCTTCTCCTGACATAAAATATGGAAGAAAAAGGAGATGGAGAAAGTGTATACAATTTGTGCTAATTTGCGAGTAAAACCATAAATAAATGAATAAATAAAAACACTTAGCTTGAATTTGTTTGCTCGTTGACGAGGATGAACTCTTGATTTATATTGATCAATGAAGGAATTTGTGATGATAACCCCTAGCTTTAAACTCCCATCATCTTCAAAATTCTCTCTCTTTTGGTATTTTCTTTCTCTCAAAATTTTCTTCAATCTCCCAAAACTCTCTCAAACATCCAAAATTTTCTCTCCAAAAAATTCTCCCAAACACTTCAAATTTTCTCCCTCCCAAGAATCCTTTCTCAAGCTCACTTCTTCCTCCTTTTATAACCTACTCATCTATCTCCCATTCTAATTTTTCCACTAACTCTATCTCCCATTCTAATTTCTCCACTAACTCTTCTTCATTTTCATCTTCCATTCTCCATCTCTATCTCACATTCTAATCTCTCCACTAACTCTTCTTCATCTTCATCTTCCCTTCTCCATATTTATCTCCCATTCTAATTTCTCCACTAACTCTTCTTAATCTCCATCTTCCCTTCTCTATTCTTATCTTCCATTCTAATTTCTCTACTAACTCTTCTTCATCTCCATCTTCCCTTCTCTATTCTTATCTTATTTTCTCCATCCATTCTTCTCCAACTTCTCTTCTTCATCTCCTCTTCTTCATCTTCCCTTCTCTATTCTAATTTATCCACTAACTCTTCTTTTTATTATTTGTAAAATAATCCTTCAAGAGTTAGGTATTTGCACTCTAGTCCTTGAATTTTAAGTATTTACAATTCAGTCCTTGAAAAAATATATTTCTTTAAGTCCAAATCTCCTCACAATTTTTGACACACCAAAATTTACCACATGTCAAATTTAAGCTCATTTCTTGTCGTTGAAAATAATGCATAATTTAATTAAAGCCCTTTTGCAAAATTAAGTCATTCTGGGTATAATTGGGCCAAGATGAAAATTTAAAATATTAGAAGACAATGTCACAACTCATAAAAAGTGAAAGTTAAAAATAAGTTGACTCAAATTAAATTTTTTTAAGCCCGATTCGAGATTATACTCGTGAAGGAACACGTGACTCGAATTGGATTTTTCTGAATTTGCGATGGCCAATATGAAAATAGATTTAAAATAAAAATATTAACTATCTTTGTGTATTTTTTGGCCTCAAATGTTATTTTTTCAAAATTTTCAAATATTTTTGTTTTTTTTTTAAAAATTAAAATATATATAATATGAAAAATTATTTTTTGGTCAAAATTCGTTCCCTAGGCTTGGCTAAGGTTCCCAAAGTTGATTTTTCAATTTTATGAATTTTTATGGATTTTCTATTAATTTTCGAAAATAAATAAATAAAAAATACGTAAAAATACTGAAAATATGAAAAATCGTTTTTTGGTCAAAATTGGTTCCCTAGGCTTGGCTAAGGTCCCCAAAGTTGATTTTTCAATTTTATGAATTTTTATGGATTTTTTATTACTTTAGCAATAGAAAAAATGATTAAAAATCAGGTGTCAACAATATAGAGCTGCGACTTCCTGACATAAAATAGAGTGAAGTGTCAGTATACAAAATATATGCTAATCTGCACCTAAAATCAGAAGAGTGGAAAGAGTACTTATCTCCCATTTTTTTGGGAGGGATTTCTATAATTGATTTTCACTCTCTATGTTCCCAATATAGAGAGTCTCTTTTGAATTAAGAGGGACTTTTAGTCACAGATCAGTTGAGAAATCGGTGGACAGCTTAGGAGCTTGTCTGGGCCGATTTTTGCATCTCGACGAGATTTTTGCTGTTGACGTAAAGATATCCTTCACAGATCAACTGAGAAATCGGTGGACAGCTTAGGAGCTTGTTTGGGCGATTTTTGCATCTCTACGAGATTTTTTGCTGTTGACGTAGAGATATCCTTCTCCTGATATAAAATATGGGAAAAATGGAGGTAGGAGAAAGTGCATACAATTTGTGCTAATTTGCGACTAAAACCACAAATAAATGAATAAATAAAAAACACTTAGCTCGAATTTGCTTGCTCGTTAACGAGGATGAACTCTTGATTTATGTTGATCGATGAAAGAATTTGTGATGATAACCCCTAACTTTAAACTCCCATCATCTTCAAAATTCTCTCTCTCTTTTGGTATTTTTTTTCTCTCTCAAATTTTTCTTCAATCTCTCAAAACCCTCTCAAACATCCAAAATTTTCTCTCCCAAAAAATTTCCCTCTCAAGCTCACTTTTTCCTCCTTTTATAATCTACTCATCTATCTCCCATTTTAATTTTTCCACTAACTCTATCTCCCATTCTAATTTCTCCACTAACTCTTCTTCATTTTCATCTTCCATTCTCCATCTCTATCTCACATTCTAATCTCTCCACTAACTCTTCTTCATCTTCATCTTCCCTTCTCCATATTTATCTCCCATTCTAAATTCTTCACTAACTCTTCTTCATCTCCATCTTCCATTCTATTCTTATCTTATTTTCTCCAACCATTCTTCTCCATCTCCTCTTCTCCATCTTCCCTTCTCTATTCTAATTTATCCACTAACTCTTCTTTTTGTTAAAAATAATCCCTCAAGAGTTAGGTATTTGCACTCTAGTCCCTGAATTTTAAGTATTTACAATTTAGTCCCTGAAAAAATATTTCTTTAAGTCCAAATCTCCTCACAATTTTTGACATACCTTCCCTATACTTAGTCAAAATTCACCACATGTCAAATTTAAGCTCATTTCTTGCCACTGAAAATAATGCAGAATTTAATTAAAGCCCTTTTGCACAATTGAGTCATTCTGGGTATAATTTGGGCCAATATAAAAAATTTGAAATATTAGAGAACAATGTCACAACTCCTAAAAGTGAAAAAATGAAAATAAATTGACTCAAATTGAATTTTTTAGGCCCGGTTCAAGATTATGCTCATGAAGGAATACACGACCCCAAATTGGATTTTTTAAATTTGTGATGGTCAACATGAAAAGGGATTTAAAATAAAAATATTGACTATTTATATATATTTTTGTGGTCAAAAATATATAAACAATATATATATAAATACAAAAAATTATTTTTTTGTTCGAAAATAGTTAAGCTTGGCCAAGGCTCCAAACTTGATTTTTCAATTTTTTCAATTTTCTTAATTTTTTGTTTTATGAATTTTCGAAAATAAAAATACCGAAAAATATCGAAAATAGGAAAAATTATTTTTTGGTCAAAATTGGTTCCCTAGGCTTGGCTAAGGTTCCCAAAGTTGATTTTTCAATTTTTTGAATTTTTATGGATTTTCTATTAATTTTGGAAAATAAATAAATAAATAATACGTAAAAATACTGAAAATATGAAAAATCATTTTTTGGTCAAAATTGGTTCCCTAGGCTTGGCTAAGGTCCCCAAAGTTGATTTTTCAATTTTATGAATTTTTATGGATTTTTTTATTACTTTAGTAATAGAAAAAATGATTAAAAATCAGGTGTCAACAATAGAGCTGCGGCTTCCTGACATAAAATAGAGTGAAGTGTCAGTATACAAAATATGTGTTAATCTGCACCTAAAACCAGAAAAGTGGAAAGAGTACTTATCTTCCATTTTTTTTGAGGGATTTCTATAATTGATTTTCGCTCTCTACGTTCCTAATATAGAGAGTTTCTTTTGAATTAAGAGGGACTTTTAGTCACAGATCAGTTGAGAAATCGGTGGATAGCTTAGGAGCTTGTCTGGGCCGATTTTTGCATCTCTACGAGATTTTTGCTGTTGACGTAGAGATATCCTTCTCCTGACATAAAATATGAAAAAAAAAGGAGATGGAGAAAGTGTATACAATGTGTGCTAATTTGCGAGTATATTTCTTTAAGTCCAAATCTCCTCACAATTTTTGACACACCAAAATTTACCACATGTCAAATTTAAGCTCATTTCTTGCCGCTGAAAATAATGCAGAATTTAATTAAAATCTTTTTACAAAATTAAGTCATTCTTGGTATAATTGGGCCAAGATGAAAATTTAAAATATTAGAAGACAATGTCACAACTCATAAAAAGTGAAAATTAAAAATAAGTTGACTCAAATTAAATTTTTTTAGGCCCGATTCGAGATTATACTCGTGAAGGAACACGTGACTCGAATTGGATTTTTCTGAATTTGCGATGGCCAATATGAAAATAGATTTAAAATAAAAATATTAACTATCTTTGTGTATTTTTTGGCCTCTAATGTTATTTTTCCAAAATTTTCAAGTATTTTTGTATTTTTTTAAAAACAAATTAATATATATATATAAAATATGAAAATTTATTTTTTGTTCACAAAAGGTTGCCTAGGCTTGGCCAAGGCTTCCAAAGTTGATTTTGCAATTTGTTCATTTTTTCTTTATTTTTTGTTTTATGAATTTTCGAAAATAAAAATACCGAAAAATATCGAAAATATGAAAAATTATTTTTGGTCAAAATTGGTTCCCTAGGCTTGGCTAAGGTTCCCGAAGTTGATTTTTCAAATTTATGAATTTTTATGGATTTTCTATTAATTTTCGAAAATAAATAAATAAATAATACGTAAAAATACTGAAAATATGAAAAATCGTTTTTTGATCAAAATTGTTTCCATAGGCTTGGCTAAGGTCCCCAAGGTTGATTTTTTAATTTTATGGATTTTTTATTACTTTAGCAATAGAAAAAATGATTAAAAATCAGGTGTCAACAGCTGCCCCTCTTTGAAAGGAAGCTCGGTAGAGGTTAATTTCAAAGACGATATGACACCTGAATTTTAATCGACTCAATACAAGGAAATAAAAAGAGTCGTGACATGAATGTTCCACTGAAAATGAAATGAGAACCTAAGGATTCGTTATATAAAAAAACTTTAGGGTGGTTGAACTTGAACCCGTATGGTGGATCAACCCATGGTAGATTCCTAATAAAAGGATTCTACTGATTAAAAATTGTATTAAAATTTGACCCGTATGGTGGGCATACCATTTGACCCGTATGGTGAGTCGTGCCATGGTAGATTCCTAATAAAAGGATTCTACTGATTAAATTTTGATTGAGATTTGACCCGTATGGTAGATCATCCCATGGAGATACCTGTAAGAAGGACTTGGTACCTATAGAAAGTACTTGGTGCCTATAAAAAGGACTTGGTGCCTGTAAAAAGGACTTATGCCTGTAAAAAGGACTTAATTTGCCTGTAAGAAGGACTTGATTTGCCTGTAAGAAGGACTTAATTTGCCTGTAAGAAGGACTTGATTTACCTGTAAGAAGGACTTACTTTGCATGTAAGAAGGACTTTGTGCTTGTAAGAAGGACTTTGTTTGCCTGTAAGAAGGACTTGATTTGCCTGTAAGAAGGACTTTGTTTGCCTGTAAGAAGGACTTTGTTTGCCTGTAAGAAGAACTTTATGCCTGTAAGAAGGACTTTGTGCCTGTAAGGAGGACTTGATTTGCCTGTAAGAAGGACTTTGTGCCTGTAAGAATGACTTGTTTTGCCTGTAAGAAGGACTTGATTTGCCTGTAAGAAGGACTTTGTGCCTGTAAGAAGGACTTAGTTTGCCTGTAAGAAGGACTTAGTTTGCCTGTAAGAAGGACTTGATTTGCCTGTAAGAAGGACTTTATGCCTGTAAGAAGGACTTTGTGCTTGTAAGAAGGACTTGATTTGCCTGTAAGAAGGACTTGCTTTGCCTGTAGGAAGGACTTTGTTTGCCTGTAAGCAGGACTTGATTTGCCTGTAAGAAGGACTTTATGCCTGTAAGAAGGACTTTGTGCCTGTAAGGAGGACTTGATTTGCCTGTAAGAAGGACTTTGTGCCTGTAAGAAGGACTTGATTTGCCTGTAAGAAGGACTTTGTGCCTGTAAGAAGGACTTGATTTGCCTGTAAGAAGGACTTTGTGCCTGTAAGAATGACTTGATTTGCCTGTAAGAAGGACTTTGTGCCTGTAAGAAGGACTTGATTTGCCTGTAAGAAGGACTTTGTGCCTGTAAGAAGGACTTGGTTTGCCTGTAAGAAGGACTTAGTTTGCCTGTAAGAAGGACTTGATTTGCCTGTAAGAAGGACTTTATGCCTGTAAGAAGGACTTTGTGCCTGTAAGAAGGACTTGATTTGCCTGTAAGAAGGACTTGCTTTGCCTGTAGGAAGGACTTTGTTTGCCTGTAAGCAGGACTTGATTTGCCTGTAAGAAGGACTTTGTTTGCCTGTAAGCAGGACTTTGTGCCTGTAAGAAGGACTTGATTTGCCTGTAAGAAGGACTTTATGCCTGTAAGAAGGACTTGATTTTCCTATAAGAAGGACTTGATTTGCCTATAAGAAGGACTTTGTGCCTGTAAGAAGGACTTTATGTCTGTAAAAAGGACTTGGTTTGCCTGTAAGAAGGACTTTATGCCTGTAAGAAGGACTTGGTTTGCCTGTAAGAATGACTTGATTTGCCTGTAAGAAGGACTTGATTTGTTTGTAAGAAGGACTTTGTGCCTGTAAGAAGGACTTGATTTGTCTGTAAGAAGGACTTGCTTTGCCTGTAGGAAGGACTTTGTTTGCCTGTAAGCAGGACTTGATTTGCCTGTAAGAAGGACTTGGTTTGCCTATAAGAAGAACTTTGTGCCTGTAAGAAGGACTTGGTGTACCTCAAAGGGTGCCATTCTGAAATCTGGGGAGACGAGGAATCCTACAAAAGCTCAAACCCAAATTATATTCTCCGGTTGCTTTAGGAATAAACCAAAAAAGTAGAGATCAAAAGGTCTCGAACATTTCTATCTTTGAGACAAATCATGCTTTATTGAAGAAGGTGGATACTTATATGTACCGCAATGGATTCAGGCACCCCAACAATAGTCAGAATTCATTCTCTTGAAAGGTTCAGGTTGAAGATATATTTACCTAAGAATTTGGAAGAAATGTCTGGTGGCTTCTCGACAACCAAGCTTGTTCATTCAATAATCGCCGAATGAATTTCAAGGCTTTGCAAGGTAACTCGAACATAAGGAATGTGTTGCCAATTCTGGCAGTGTCAGAGGTAACATGTGGCATTTTCATTAATGAGTTGATCGGTTCATGTAAAACTATTCAACTAAGTCGGCAATGATTAGAAGTAATCTGTGTGATAACTCATGATGCAATCAATCCAAATGTGGATCATGCAAAATTATTCTGTCAAGCTTGCATTACCAATTCTGTTTAAGGAGGTTCTCATATTATGAACGCCTCGAATGTAATCCGAATGGGGAACTTCAGTCCGAAAGGGCTTTCTCTCACTCTAGAGAAAGGCTGTTTATCTGTGGATTAAAATGTTAGACCTGTGTGGAAATGGTTTACCTTTCCTCATCCTGTTATGCCCCACTTTGCACATTTGATGTCTCCTATGCAGTTTATGCTCTAAGTTGGAGTTGGTAAATTAAACATGCGGAATAGTCATACATAATTCGTGAAATGTGTAAACACAATGCCGATGTGAACAATTTTTAGCATCATGTGTGTTTATATAATGTGCAAACATGGGCGGATTTGAATTGCCCCTGGTATGTGGGTGGATTGAACAAATTGGGAAGCCCACTCCTTATGTCGAGGAGCGGTTTGTCTCAAACTTTGCCCCTGCGCGATGAAGTATATGGGTGATGGAGCATTTCGGTTTGTTTAATGACAGCGACCGCCATGGTTTAGCGGTTGAATGCCCCTGCAAAAAGCAGAGAAATTATTCTTGAAATCAAACGAGATAAGGAAGACATATTTGTTTTTTCGCTTCAGAGCTTGCAATCAATTTGCCCCATTTTTCACCAGAATAGATCTTGTCAGATGATCATAATTTTCTTTTGGATTTGTCTCCTTCAACATGTTAAATATTAGTATAAATATTTCCTGTAAAAAGAAAAGGAGACATGTCAGCCAGTATTAAAAGGGATAAATTGGAAACGATACTGATTTACCCTTCGTCTTGAATGTCTTGCACGAGTCCTTTACCAGTTTTGCTGGATGGAATTTTCCTCGACTTTTGTTGGGCGCCTCACCATTATTGGGAAGACTATGGTAAAATACTGACTTTGATATTACTCGTCGAGTATTCCTGTTTGCAAAAAGAAATGCGCAAAAATTTGTTTCATTTATTTATAGTACTTACAACATTCCCCACCCTTAGGGATCAAACTCGAGACATTTCGGACCTATTGTCATCCCCCCATACCATTCAGTCCATTGGACCGTAGGTGTCCATGGGGTTTTCTTTTCAAAGGTTAATCCTTAGGGATAATGCGGCCCTGTTGTATCACCTTGGGCCTTGTTACGGTATTTCTCGAAGTAATTTGCAATCCCTGTTAAGAATGGAATAAAAAAATTCAGGACTCGAGATGATTATGTGCAAATTAGAACGATACAGAATTACCCATGTCTGAGATTGTTCGGGTCCCTCGTTCGCATTTTCTTTTATCTGAAGCTGTCCACTCTGTGGTAATATCCATGAGTTGCTTTGCCCCAAATTTTGTTCAACTTGTATTTGGGTATAATTACGTTCTCGAGTCAATTTGAAAACTCTTCTAGCTTGTGCATCAATTTTGGACATCGATAAAAGGCGAGAACGTGCGATGAAACCAAGTAGATGTATTCGTCCAGGCTTGATCTTCCTCCCTTTGCAAGCTCTTGAATGATCAGCTAGCGTTGTTCCGGATCAGGTACGCGTCGACCGTCCCATGATCACTAGTTTTGAAATACAGGATCCGTATGCACATTAACACCCTGGTGCTTCATCAGCATCAAACTGCCTGATCATGGCGGCGAGTTCGTCGCCAATGCCACTTGCCTGGTGATGATACCTCACCTCCTCCTCAAAAGGCATCCATGCTGGTCCCATAGTCTCGATCTTTTCGTACCTTGTTCCAACAGAACTTGATCCTGCTATGAACTGATCTAACTCACCTCTTAAACGCGCATTTTCGATCCTCAGATAATGCATTTCATCGAGGGTGAGGAGAGTATTGCAGTTGGGGCAGGTGGCAGAGTCAAAAGCCTCTTTATATATCTTGTTCTCCGCTCGGAGATTTTCATTTTCAACTCTTAGAAACTCGGCTTCGTTGTGCTCATGACGAGTCTTCATTCGGGTTCGCCTATTTTGAAACCAGAACTTGATTTGCGAAGGTTCAAGTCCTAGCTCTTGACTCAGTTCCATTTTCTGTTTGCCGTCTGGCATAGGGCATGTTCTGAAGAAATCTTCAAACCTTCGTACTTGCTCCTTAGTATGGCGACGGTAACGCTTCTTTTGAACCTTTCCGTCGTTGTCTTTATCTTTACTGAGATCTTGGACATCGTTGGTGGAAGGGCTGGGCTCTATGGGCTCGATCCCAAACATGGTTTCGAACTCTTCCTCTCTCATATTCAGCAGGTGACGATAACTCTCAAGTGTGTTGGGTTGAGACATCTTCGATTTTGTTAACGATTTCTCAAAGTTTGCTATCTCTTCTTGTATTTTCACTCTCTGGATTTTTTTCTGGGAGACTGCGTATGCTTTAAGAGTCTCTCTAAGGATTATCAAGAGGATGCTTCCTTGAAAATCAGACGTGGGTTTAGCAACTGTATTGCCTCTCCCGAGTGTTCTGTCTTTATCAATTTTCTTTTCATCGTATCTCTCGCCCAGCTCGTCTCCTTCCATCTTTTCGTGGAGGGGGCCCTGTCGTAATATCCACCATCGATTTGCCGTCGAGTTATCCGATAAAGATGAGTTAAATCTTCTTTTCTGCCGAAAATATCTTTGTCTTCCACTCAGCTTGTTTTTTATCCTTTCTTTTTTCAAAGTGGTGGCGTCCCGTCCAGTTTTTCCATAGAGATGTCGGATTTGCTTGGCTCAAGGTTGCTGTCTGACTAGAATTCAAGCCAGCGAGCGTGTTGCCGACAGAGAATGGCAGATAGGAAAGTCTGGTCAATAAAGATTGCCCCTGTAAAAATGAAAGAGAATGCGGCAGTATATGTTCTTCATATTCTAGAAAAATTGGAACGATACTGTTTTACCATTGTGTGTACTTCCATTGAATTTGAATTGAGGAAGTTCCATCATTTGGGCTGGATTGAATTGTATGTCCCGAGTTGCCCTTCACTTTGAGCTTGCCACATAAGTGCTTTGCTTAGTTGGGCCTTGTTTTCTTTCGGGTTGCCTTGGACCATCATCATTTTCTATGCCATCAGGTCCGTGGACGGGAGGGCTCCTTTAATTTGAAGGTTACCTTCAAATTAAATGAGTCCTATCGCATTCCATTGGGTCATTTCATTTTGCGACACTCTTGAGGCAATTTGCAATCCCCTGGGTGAGAATGGAACAAATCCAATTTAGCATTTTGCAACGATTGAGGGTAAATTGGAACGACACACAGTTACCCGTCTTCGAGCTCGCCTGAGCTTTTCACTTGAAATTTCCCTACGTGAGGCCATTCAACATTTCTCATTATGGCAGTCAGCGACATTGCCACAAATTGATCCGCCCTGAGTCTAGCATAAAAAAGGATTCACGCATTCGACGGGATAAAAAACAAATTACCCCCTTGCCCCTGAATTAAATTTAGACACCTAGAAAGCTGGAAATATCATACGCATGGGAATTAAGCATGAAATGAAAGGTGCACTTATTCAAGGTCAGTTCTGCCTCTCCTGTGGCTCTTCGATAATCAGCTAGTCTCGTGTTGGTTCGGGTGTGGATGACCGATGTTTGAGAGTCCCTACTCACTGGCTCCTGATCGCGGCTTGGGACGTCTGTCAACCCTAAACTAGTTGACCAGGGCAGTAAGCTCATCATCTGGGTAATCTCTTGAACCTTCCAGCAACTGATACTCGAATTGGGCATTGTTGTTGGCAAATGCTGGCGGTAGATTTCTCATTCTGTCCTCGCCATGAGCAATTTGACTTCTCGTGCTGGAGCCTTCATCATTACTCGAGAAAGTGTGGGGATCACCAACTGTCCTGCTGCTAAAAACTCCTTCCATTCGAGGATTAGAGAAGTGGAAGTGCTCAGGATAACTTCTTGTCTGATTCTCTGGCTGCGCAGGCGCGCTGATCATGGGATGAATTCTAACCACAGGTTGGTGCTCAAACCAAGGAATCTGAATACACTGCCCCTGCGGTCTACACTCTTGAAGAGCATTAGAGTGATTCTGGGGGATACTTTGATTAACGCTTGGGGGATTAATGGCACGGCTACTAGCTTAGTTAATGATGGGAAGTGGCTCGCCCCATGCTAACCTGCTGTTGACACCTAAATTTTGATTTTTCTTTTTTCATTCATATTACACAAAATTGAGAATTAATTCTCACCAAAAATATTTCTCCATCCATTGCATATTTATTTTTTCTACATTGCATTTTGCATCGACGGTGGGGAATTGAGCTTAAATTGACGAGCAATGGATCCGACCAAGCTTGATAAATTCGGCTAGGGCTAGGAATGAGTGTTGACACCAGATCTTTAATCATTTTTTCTATTGCTAAAGTAATAAAAAATTCATAAAAATTCATAAAATTGAAAAATCAACTTTGGGGACCTTAGCCAAGCCTAGGGAACCAATTTTGACCAAAAAACGATTTTTCATATTTTCAGTATTTTTACGTATTTTTTATTTATTTATTTTCAAAAATTAATAGAAAATCCATAAAAATTCATAAAATTGAAAAATCAACTTTGGGAACCTTAGCCAAGCCTAGGGAACGAATTTTGACCAAAAAATAATTTTTCATATTATATATATTTTAATTGTTTTTTAAAAATACAAAAATATTTGAAAATTTTGAAAAAATAACATTTGAGGCCAAAAAATACACAAAGATAGTTAATATTTTTATTTTAAATCTATTTTCATATTGGCCATCGCAAATTCAGAAAAATCCAATTCGAGTCACGTGTTCCTTCACGAGTATAATCTCGAATCGGGCCTAAAAAAATTTAATTTGAGTCAACTTATTTTTAACTTTCACTTTTTATGAGTTGTGACATTGTCTTCTAATATTTTAAATTTTCATCTTGGCCCAATTATACCCAGAATGACTTAATTTTGCAAAAGGGCTTTAATTAAATTATGCATTATTTTCAGCGACAAGAAATGAGCTTAAATTTGACATGTGGTAAATTTTGGTGTGTCAAAAATTGTGAGGAGATTTGGACTTAAAGAAATATATTTTTTCAGGGACTGAATTGTAAATACTTAAAATTCAAGGACTAAAGTGCAAATACCTAACTCTTGAAGGATTATTTTACAAATAATAAAAAGAAAAGTTAGTGGATAAATTAGAATAGAGAAGGGAAGATGAAGAAGAGGAGATGAAGAAGAGAAGTTGGAGAAGAATGGATGGATAAAATAAGATAAGAATAGAGAAGGGAAGATGGAGATGAAGAAGAGTTAGTAGAGAAATTAGAATGGAAGATAAGAATAGAGAAGGGAAGATGGAGATTAAGAAGAGTTAGTGGAGAAATTAGAATGGGAGATAAATATGGAGAAGGGAAGATGAAGATGAAGAAGAGTTAGTGGAGAGATTAGAATGTGAGATAGAGATGGAGAATGGAAGATGAAAATGAAGAAGAGTTAGTGGAGAAATTAGAATGGGAGATAGAGTTAGTGGAAAAATTAGAATGGGAGATAGATGAGTAGGTTATAAAAGGAGAAAGAAGTGAGCTTGAGAAAGGATTCTTGAGAGAGAAAATTTGAAGTGTTTGGGAGGATTTTTTTTTTAGAGAAAATTTTGGATGTTTGAGAGAGTTTTGGGAGATTGAAGAAAAATTTGAGAGAAAGAAAATACCAAAAGAGAGAGAATTTTGAAGATGATGGAAGTTTAAAGCTAGGGGTTATCATCACAAATTCCTTCATCGATCAATATAAATCAAGAGTTCTTCCTCGTCAACGAGCAAGCAAATTCGAGCTAAGTGTTTTTATTTATTCATTTGTTTATGGTTTTACTTGCAAATTAGCACAAATTGTATACACTTTCTCCATCTCTTTTTTTTCATATTTTATGTCAGGAGAATGATATCTCTACGTCAACAGCAAAAATCTCGTAGAGATGCAAAAATCGGCCCAGAAAAGCTCCTAAGCTGTCCACCGATTTCTCAACTGATCTGTGACTAAAAGTCCATCTTAATTCAAAAGAAACTCTCTATATTGGGAACATAGAGAGCGAAAATCAATTATAAAAATCCCTCCCAAAAAAAATGGGAGATAAGTACTCTTTCCACTCTTCTGGTTTTAGGTGCAGATTAGCACATATTTTGTATACTGACACTTCACTCTATTTTATGTCAGGAAGCCGCAGCTCTATATCAATGGTCAACCCTATGGAAGCACAAAATCGGCTTGGAGGAGTCCTCAAGCGCGCACAAATTTCAAATTGTTGAATCAATTCGTTGTATTTTATTTTAAAGAATTCATACCCCAGAATGGAGAGGACAAAGTCCATCCGCAATTTAAATACCTGCACCATAAATCCCAAAGGGAAGAGCCAAGCCAATGCTTAGCCTCCCATTGGAGGTTTTTACTTACAGTAGTTAAATACCTGCACCTTAAATACCAAAGGGAAGAGCCAAGCCAATGCTTAGCCTCCCATTGGAGGTTTTTACTTACAGTAGTTAAATACCTGCAACTTAAATACCTGCACCTTAAATCCCAAAGGGAAGAGCCAAGCCAATGCTTAGCCTCCCATCGGAGGTTTTTACTTACAGTAGTTAAATACCTGCAACTTAAATACCTGTACCTTAAATCCCAAAGGGAAGAGCCAAGCCAATGCTTAGCCTCCCATTGGAGGTTTTTACTTACAGTAGTTAAATACCTGCAACTTAAATACATGTACCTTAAATCCCAAAGGGAAGAGCCAAGCCAATGCTTAGCCTCCCATTGGAGGTTTTTACTTATAGTAGTTTAAATACTTGCAACTTAAATACCTGTACCTTAAATCCCAAAGGGAAGAGCTAAGCCAATGCTAGGCCTCCCATTGGAGGTGTTTATTCACTGTCATGTACTTCCTATAATTTAATTTTTGAATCATCAAACCCAAAAGATGAGTAGGTTGTAATACTGCACAGAAGTCGTTAACACACTCCCTCTTTCGGCTTCAGGGAATGTTTAACACTTAAAAAAATATATATACCATCCATGCATCCTATTTAAAAAGTGAAAACACAAAAGAGAATACCCTACTAGAGCCTTAGGAATAAACCAAGCCTGAGTTGCGGAATTAGGATATCCATGAAATTAAGGTACCGAAAGGGCATTAGTTTTAATTAACTAGTGTAACCAAGTTCCCGAGCTCATAATCTCTGGTTCGCAGGAATAAATTAGTTCTTCCGCTAATTTATTTAGGTTTCTAATCGACCTACCAAGAACGATTAGTGGCGACTCCAAATTTCAAAATCATTTAAACAAAAACCAAAGTTGCGATTCGGTAGGGCTTGGGAGGGTCCGCGTTAGGTTAGTCAAATCTAATTAACCTAATAATCCGTTAACCCTTTAGAAATAATAAAAAATTTTAGAGGGTTGCGACAGACTAGCGACTCCGCTGGGGAGAGAGATTTTTAAATTTTCGAAAAAAGATGCCAATTGGAATACTTAAATTTTTTCAAAATTTTAAGAGTCTTAGTGGACTTAGGCCAATGAAAATTTCATGCATATCTCGCTTCTGGCGATATTGTTTGGGACTCATTCTATAGGTGTTATATGTTTTTGCAGGATGGGAGTTATAAGGGGCGGAGTGTTTGGCTAACCCCTTTGTTTTGCAGGCTCGGTGTTGGGTTTATTTGTTTAATTTCGCACATTTTTAGAAGCACTGTTTTGATATCAATTGTTGTGCATGTCTTGCATACTCTGAGGATCACGACACCTGCACACACAAGCGTCTAAACCCAAGTCGCGAAATTCTTCCTAGAAAACCATAGATATGGATCGAATATGCAAAGCTCTTGCGTCGATTGCGCTCGGGTTGACCATATTTTATTCCGCTCATTATCTGAATTGACAATTCTTCCCATTGTGATTTGATTGCGCGGAGGGTAAGTTTGTCAATTCAGATAGTGGGAGCCTTTTTAGGTCCATACCTTGTCTCTCCTTCTTTTATTTTCTAAAGTCCACTCCTTACTTGAGTCATGCGCATGACTATGTGATTTGCATTTCTCCAAGGTAAAAGTAAGTTCTCTAATTTTATCTTGTATTTATTTTCGGTCGGTCCATGCTAGGTGTTAGTCAGTTTTTGAGCTTGATATTACGACCATTCTTTTTAAAAGAAAATAAAAATTAAATTTGTCCCTCATTTCTTTTAAAATTTTTTTTTGAAAAAATGATGTAAAAAAATCCCTTCATGGGAATTTTATTAACCAATAAGGGATTTTTGTCATATTTTTATTGCTTCAATAAAAATGAAATTTTCCTGAAAAAATTTTCCTCTGAAAATTTCAATAAAAAGAAAAATTCCTTAAAAAAAAACTCTAGTAGACATCAAGTGATTTTATCACATTTTTCAAATTATAAAAACTTGCAAGAAAATTCTTCTCGAGAAATTCGCTCATGTTTTTCTAAGAAAATTTTCTCTAAATAAAATTAGACTAATTGACCAATAAGAGATTTTTGTCATGTTTTTTTCTCTCCAATAAAAATGAAATTTTCCCGACAAATTTTCCTCTGAAAATTTATTTCGATAAAAAGAAAATTTCCTTTAAAAAAAACATCAAGTGATTTTATCACATTCTTTCAAATTATAAAAACTTGCAACAAAAATTCTTTTCGAGAAATTCGCTCATGTTTTTCTAAGAAAAGTTTCTCTAAATAAAATTAGACTAATGTCTCGGGGGAATTTCGTTAACCAATAAAGGATTTCTGTCATGTCTTTCCTGCTTCAATAAAAATAAAATTTTCCTGACAAATTTACCTCTGAAAATTTATTTTGATAAGAAGGAAATTCCTTCAAAAATTTTAGTAAATGTCAAGAGACTTTGTCACATTCCTTTAAAAAAATAAAAAAAAGAATAATAAATCTGAAAAAAATTCTGTATCAGAAATTAACCCATTTCTTCCTAAGGAAATTTTTTTTCTTTCTTCTGATTTCTCTATAAAATAGAAAAAATCAAATTGGACTAATATAGGAGTCATGGACCGACATTTCTTGTGTCGCATACTAATTATATCCTTTTCTTTTGCAGGGAGATCCTAAATACCCCAGACGGGTGTAAAAATTAAGTTCAATAATATATCAAGAATCATCTTCAGAAATACCAAAAGACGAAAAACACCGAGGCTTCAACCGTTAATTCTGGGGGGCAAACGAACATTGTCCATCTTTGACAGACAAAGTTGTGTCAATCTGTAAACTTGTATGGGCAGTGTATTCTGATATGACGGTGGATTTATACTGATTAAACATGGGGGCATATTTAATGTATTGCAGAGGATCCCGCGTCTTTTGAAAAACAATATGGATTATATAATCAGAACCCATGAAACAAATACCTTTACCTGATCAAATCAACCAGAGACCGGTCTTAAAATTTCCTCTTATCCGAAACATGCGGAGGGCTTTAGAGGACCGAGGTTCTATTAATGAACGTGGCTCACAGGAATTTCTCCCGACGCAACAGGCGACCGACACGAGCAAGTGGACGCCGAAAGAAACAAAATATGGATAAAAGTGGGCACACAACAGGTGGCCGGATTTACTACCAGCGCACTGATCGAGTTGTCATAGCGTTATTGTTCGTGATCTCAAGATGGATAGTGGGGGCCACCGCCGAACCCATCATCAATGTTCTCGATATCATCGTCTGGAGCAATTAAACAAGAACATCAAGAAGAACATTAAGCCTCGACATCTTCGGTACCTCAAATCGTTCTGTTATGCTATGCGGAAGAAACGATAGCAGGAAAATTAAAAAAAAAAACAAAACAAAACACGTGAAGCTTTTCTTTCATTCCATTCATCAAAGAGTATTACAACAACTCACTGGGGAGGAAAGGTAAAGCCAAACTGGGCCCTGATGACCATTACGAAAGAGCTCAACTGACTCTCCAAACAGTTGATGCTCTGGATGCACCGGGCGCTCTCGGGATCAAGCTCCGCGAGCCTAAAGAAGAGGCGATCGCACTTCTCTTTAACCTGGGCCATAGTGGCCTCGTAATGCTCAACGGCAAACTCCAGGTCCGGAACCGCTGCCCTCTCGAAAGCAATGTCTGCCGTAATGTCATCAAGTCTCTCCTGTAGCCAACCACATTTACACCTCATCACAATATTGCCTGGCTCCTGTTCGGCGTAAGTTCGGACCAAGGCCAGACGGTCCACCAACTTTCCCCTCTCACGAACCAGCCACGAAAGCTGATCGTTGGCAAACTTGAGGGCCTTTTTGTGATTATCAGCCACAAACGTAACTGTTGCCAGACGCTCGTGCCGGTCTCGGTAACGGGCTTTCACGACAGCGGTTACAAGGACCGTCTCATAAGCACGGTTATAGGCAGCCAGAAAATTGATGAAGAGGGTCGAGAAGTTCTGGTACTCCTTCCCTAGTTGGGTACCCTCAACAGAAGCAGCGTCCACGGTCCTGAATAAACCGAGGATTTCAGCCTCAACGGTAGAGTTTTTGGCTATATGAGCGTAACCTCTACCAAGAAGATTGTAGAGTCTCTCCCACCCAGTTAGGACTTCGGCGGATAAGGTATGGTTAGGAGAATTGGGCATTTTTGAAAGCAGAATACGAAAGAAAGGGGGAGAGAGGTGAGGCAGATGAGTGAAATGCGAAGATGGTAATCTGTTTTGAAGTAAATATTGATTTCATAGTGACGGTATCAACCAGTCAAGATTTCTCTTATCTACCATTCTCTATTGGTATCACCCTCGTTAGCTCGAATTCCCATCAGATGGCGACCTCGAGCTAAGCGAGTCCGAAATCTCCGCAGAAAGTTTGACGAGACACCGCCACTTTGAAAAAGAAGACGGAAAGATGAGCTGAGTGGAAGACACGGCAAACGTTAGCGAAAAGGAGATACGACTTGTCTTCATTGGAGGACCTGCCAGTAAATCGACGATGGAGATCTTGACAGGGGCCCTCTATCACGAAAAGAAAGAAGAAGACAAACTGAGCGAGAAACAAGGATTTCTCCTTTGATCAAAAGATGAATATCAGATTTTCTCCCTCGGAAAATCTAATAGCGCTGCCCGTGAAGAGGGAAGTCGTTGCTATTGCCAGAGAGAGAACTTGTCCCCATTTGATAGTCAGAGTTCATTCGCAAGAACTCGTAGGAGAAAGATAGAGAGGAAGGAGTTCTCGTGGGAGAGGAATTCAAAACCTTCACCATCAAAACATCGGCTTTCAAAGCCTGTTACGAGAAGGCATCAACGATCTCGTGATCCCTCAAGTCCGAGAAGACATCCCGAGGCGGTCTCGAATCGGCAGTCCTAGATCCAGAAATATGTCGAGTATTAGGGGAACGGGCGCATGTTCAACCCTGGTCAAAGCTGATGAAGTTCCTTACCCTGAGGGTCTACTGGTCATGGCCATTGACGGTAATCCAGTCTCTCTGTCAATCCTTGTTACCGTATTAAGAAAATGCCGGTATAAGGTTGTAGCTCAAGCAAAGGCGACAGAGGCCTTAGAGATATTAAGGAAGAGTAGTGACCCGTTTGATATCGTCCTCACCGCCATGGTAGGGATTGACATGGATGTTTTCACTCTCTTGGAAGTCATCAATTCTAAATTAAACATGCCAGTCGTCGTAATATCGGCAAGCGATGATCAGCAATCCCTAATGAAGGCTGTCTTAAATGGGGCCCAAGACGTCGTAACGAAACCAGTTAGAATTCAGATGCTTCAAAACATATGGCAGCACGTGGTAAGGAAGCAATTGCACGATCATGAGAACAAGCATCAAGCCTTCAATTTTGTTCCAAGCAACTGGAGAAAGAAGATGAGTTGGTCTCCCGAGCTGCATCGTATGTTTGTTAATGCAGTTCAGCAGCTAGGAATAGATTCGGCACGGCCGCAACATATACTGGAAATTATGAAGGTAGAGGGACTCACTAAAGCAAATATTTCGAGTCATCTTCAGAAGTACAGAAAAAGGGTGAGAGAACACAATGCAGCTCAGAATCAAGAAAACCAAGGCGGGACTGATCCAAGCCTGAACGTCGAGTCTCCTCGCCACCATAAGTTCCCCAGGTTAGCATGGGGCGAGCCACTTCCCATCATCAACCAAGCTAGTAGCCATGCCATCAATCCCACAGGCGTTAATCAAAGTATCCCCCAGAATCACCCTAATGCTCTTCAAGAGTATAGACCGCAGGAGCAGTGCATTCAGATTCCTTGGTTTGAGCACCAACCTGTGGCTAGAACTCATCCCATGATCAGCGCGCCTGCGCAGCTAGAGAATCAGACAAGAAGTTATCCTGAGCACTTCCACTTCTCTAATCCTCGAATGGAAGGAGTTTTTGGCAGCAGGACAGTTGGTGATCCCCACACTTTCTCGAGTAATGATGAAGACTCCAGCATGAGAAGTCAAATTGCTCATGGCGAGGACAGAATGAGAAATCTACCGCCAGCATTTGCCAACAACAATGCCCAATTCGAGCATCAGTTGCTGGAAGGTTCAAGAGATTACCCAGATGATGAGCTTATTGCCCTGGTCAACCAGTTTAGGGTTGACAGACGTCCCAAGCTGCGATCAGGAGCCAGTGAGTAGGGACTCTCAAACATCGGTTATCCACACCCGAACCAACACGAGACTAGCTGATTATCGAAGAGCCACAGGAGAGGCAGAACTGACCTTGAATAAGTGCACCTTTCATTTCATCCTTAATTCCCCTGCGTATGATATTTTCCAGCTTTCTAGGTGTCTCGATTTAATTCAAGGACAAGGGGGCAATTTATTTATCCCGTCGAATGCGTGAATCCCTTTTTATGCTAGATTTAGGGCGGATCAATTTGTGGCAACGTCGCTGACTGCCATAATGAGAAATGTTGAATGGCCTCACGTTGGGAAATTTCAAGTGAAAAGCCCAGGCGAACTCGAAGACGGGTAACTGTGTGTCGTTCCAATTTACCCTCAATCCTTGCAAAATGCTAAATTGGATTTGTTCCATTCTCACCCAGGGGATTGCAAAGTGCCTCAAGAGTGTCGCAAAATGAAATGACCCAATGGAATGCGATAGGACTCATTCGCCTTCAAGGTAACCTTCAAATTAAAGGAGCCCTCCGGTCCACGGACCTAATGGCATGGAAAATGATGATGGTCCAAGGCAACCCGAAAGAAAACAAGGCCCAACTAAGCAAAGCACATATGTGGCAAGCTCAGAGTGAAGGGCAACTCGGGACATACAATTCAATCCAATCCAAATGAAGGAACTTCCTCAATTCAAATTCAATGGAAGTATACACAAGGGTAAAACAGTATCGTTCCAATTTTTCTAGAATATGAAGAACATATACTACCGCATTCTCTTTCATTTTTGCAGGGGAAGTCTCTACTGGCCAAATTTTCCTGTCTACCATTCCCTATCAGTATCACCTCCGCTACTCGTCTTCAATCTCGAGCCAAGCAAATCCGACGTCTCTACGGAAAAGTTGGACGAGACGCCACTACTTTGAAAAAGAAAGGATAAAAAATAAGCTGAGTGGGAGACAAAGACATTTTCGGCAGAAAAGAGATACGACTCGTCTTTATTGAAGAACTCGCCAGCAAATTGACAGTGGAGACAGCAACAAGGGGCCCCCTTCCACGGAAAGATGGAAGGAGACGAGCTGGGCGAGAGATACGATGAAAAGAAAATCGAGAAAGCCAGAACACTCGAGAGAGGCAATACAGTTGCTAAACCCACGTCTAATTTTAAAGGAGGCATCTTCTTGATAATTCTCATTCGTGCTCGAAAGAGAGACTCTTAAAGCATACGCAGTCTCCCAGAAAAATCCAGAGAGTGAAAATACAAGAAGAGATATCAAACTTTGAGAAATCGTTAACCAAATCGAAGATGTCTCAACCCAACACACTTGAAAGTTATCGTTACTTGCTGAATATGGAAGAGGAAGAGTTCGAAGCCATATTTGGGATCGAGCCTATGGAGCCCGGCCCTTCCACCGACGACGTCCAAGAGCCCGGTAAGGACAATGACAACAACGGTAAAGGTCAAAAGAAGCGTTACCGTCGCCATACTGAGGAGCAAGTACGAAAGCTTGAAGCTTTCTTCAGAACGTGCCCTATGCCAGACGGCAAACAAAAAATGGAACTGAGTCAAGAGCTAGGCCTTGAACCTTCGCAAATCAAGTTCTGGTTTCAAAATAGACGAACCCGAATGAAGACTCGTCATGAGCACAACGAAGCCGAGTTTCTAAGAGTTGAAAATGAAAACCTCCGAGCGGAAAACAAGATGTATAAAGAGACTTTTGACTCCGCCACCTGCCCCAACTGCAATAGCCTCCTCCTCACCCTCGATGAAATGTATGATCTGAGGATCGAAAATGCACGTTTAAGAGGTGAGTTAGACCAATTTATAACAGGATCGAGTTCTGTTGGAGCAGGGTACAAAAGGACCAATGATACTGGATCAGTATCAATACCTCCCGAGGAAGAAGGGACAGATCACCACCAAGCGGACATTGACGATGATCTTTTCGCCATAATCAACCAGTTTGATATCGGTAAAGCATCGGGACTGTGATGCACTTGTTCAGCCAGTGACCACCAGACCTTCTATATGGCCGATGCATACCTAATTTGGGATGAAGCCAGCTGATCATGGGAGAGCCTGTAGAGGAAGCAGAACTGATCCTGAAGGCGAGTAAAAATCTGGATAAACCTGAAGGGTAACTCCGTATCGTTTCAATTTACCCTCAGTTGCTCCAAGTTTTAAAATTAAGCCCCTTCTATTCTCAGGAAATTGCAAATCGACCCGAGAACGCAATCATATCCGAATACAAGTTGAACAAAATTTGGGGGCAAATCGACTCATGGGCATTACCACGGGATGGACAGCTTCGGACAGAGGAAAGTACAAGCGAAAGACGCGAACAATCTCAGAAATGGGTAATTCTGTATCGTTCTAATGTGCACATAATCATCTCAAGTCTTGAATTGTCTTATTCCATTCTTAACAGGGATTGCAAATTACCTCGAGAAATACCGTAACATGGCATAAGGTGATACAACAAGGCTGCTTTATCCCCAAAGATTAACCTTTGAAAGGATAGCCCCATGGACACCTATGGTCCAATGGACCGAATGGTATGGGGGATGACAGTAGGTCCGAAATATCCCGAGTTCGATCTCCGAGGGTGGGGAATGTTGTATGTATTATAAATAAATGAAACAACTTTTTGTGCATTTCTTTTTGCAAGCAAGAATACTCGACGAGTAATACCGAAGTCAATATTTTGCTACATTCTCGGCTTAATGGTGAAGCATCCAACAAAAGTCGAAGAAAACTCAATCCAGCAAAATTGGTAAAAGACTTGTCCAAGGCATTCAAGATGAAGGGTAAATCAGTATCGTTTCCAATTTATCCCTTTCAATACTGGTTGACATGTCTCCTTTTCTTTTCACAGGAAATATTTATACTAACATTTAACATGTTGAAGGAGACAAATCCAAAAGAAAAGTATGATCACCTGACAAGATCTATTCTGGTGAAAAATGGGGCAAATTGATCGCAAGCTCTGAAACGAAAAAGCAAATATGTCTTCCTTATCTCGTTTGGTTTCAAGAATAATTTCTCTGCTTCTTGCAGGGGCATTAAACAAACCAAAATGCTTCATCGCCCATATGCTTCATCGCGCAGGGGTAAAGTTTGAGACAAACCACCCCTCGACATAAGGAGTAGGCTTCCCAATTTGTTCGGTCCGCCCACATACCAGGGGCAATTTAAATTCGCCCATATTTGCACATTATATAAACACACGTGATGCTAAAAAATTGTCACATCTGCATTGTGCTTACACAGTTCATGAATTATGCATCATGAGTTATTACATAGACTGCCTTTAATCATGGCAAACTTAGCTGAACAATTTTGTATGAACCAATGAACGCATTGATGAAAATGCTTGCACATGTTAGCTCTGACATTGCCCGACAGGCAACACATTCCCAGTGTTTGAGTTACCTTCCAAAGTCTTGAAATTCATTCGGCGATTATTGAATGAACAAGCCTGGTTGTCCAGAAGCCACCAAGCATTTCTTCCAAATTCTCAGGTAAGTATATCTTCAACCAGAACCTTTCAAGAGAATGAATTCTGACGGTTGTTGGGATACTCGAATCCATTGCGGTATATACAGGTATCCACATTCTTCAATAAAGCATGATTTATCTCAAGGACAGAAATGTTCGAGACCTTTTGATCTCTGCCTCTTTGGTTTATTCCTAAAACGACAGGAGAATATAATTTGGGTTTGAGCTTCTGCAGGATTCCTGGTCTCCCCAGATTTCAGAATGGCACCCTTTGAGGTACATAAAGTCCTTCTTACAGGCAAATCAAGTCCTTCTTACAGGCAAATCAAGTCCTTCTTAAAGGCATAAAGTCCTTCTTACAGGCAAATGAAGTCCTTCTTATAGGCAAACTAAGTCCTTCTTACATGCAAACTAAGTCCTTCTTACAGGCAAACCAAGTCCTTCTTACAGGCACAAAGTCCTTCTTACAGGCACAAAGTCCTTCTTACAGGCAAATCAAGTCCTTCTTACAAGCACAAAGTCCTTCTTACAGGCAAATCAAGTCCTTCTTATAGGCATAAAGTCCTTCTTACAGGCACAAAGTCCTTCTTACAAGCAAATCAAGTCCTTCTTACAGGCACAAAGTCCTTCTTACAGGCATAAAGTCCTTCTTACAGGCAAATCAAGTCCTTCTTACAGGCATAAAGTCCTTCTTACAGGCAAACAAAGTCCTTCTTACAGGCACAAAGTCCTTCTTACAGGCAAAGTAAGTCCTTTTTACAGGCAAACAAAGTCATTCTTACAGGCAAATCAAGTCCTTCTTACAGGCAAAGCAAGTCCTTCTTACAGGCACAAAGTTCTTCTTACAGGCAAAGCACCAAGTCCTTTTTACTGGCACCAAGTCCTTTCTACAGGCACCAAGTCCTTCTTACAGGTATCTCCATGTGGTGACCTACCATACGGGTCAAATCTCAATCAAAATTTAATCAGTAGAATCCTTTTATTAGGAATCTACCATGGTACGACCCACCATACGGGTCAAATGGTATGACCCACCATACGGGTCAAATTTTAATTCAATTTTTAATCAGTAGAATCCTTTTATTAGGAATCTACCATGGGTTGATCCACCATACGGGTTCAAGTTCAACCACCCTAAAGTTTTTTTATATAACGAATCCTTAGGTTCTCATTTCATTTTCAGTGGAACAATCATGTCACGACTCTTTTTATTTCCTTGTATTGAGTCGATAAGAATCCAGGTGTCATCTCGTCTTTGAAATGAACCTCTACCGAGCCTCCTTTCAAAGAGGGGCAGCTGTTGACACCTGATCTTTAATCATTTTTTCTATTGCTAAAGTAATAAAAAATCCATAAAAATTCATAAAATTGAAAAATCAACTTTGGGGACCTTAGCCAAGCCTAGGGAACCAATTTTGACCAAAAAACGATTTTTCATATTTTCAGTATTTTTACGTATTTTTTATTTATTTATTTTCAAAAATTAATAGAAAATCCATAAAAATTCATAAAATTGAAAAATCAACTTTGGGAACCTTAGCCAAGCCTAGGGAACGAATTTTGACCAAAAAATAATTTTTCATATTATATATATTTTAATTGTTTTTTAAAAATACAAAAATATTTGAAAATTTTGAAAAAATAACATTTGAGGCCAAAAAATACACAAAGATAGTTAATATTTTTATTTTAAATCTATTTTCATATTGGCCATCGCAAATTCAGAAAAATCCAATTCGAGTCACGTGTTCCTTCACGAGTATAATCTCGAATCGGGCCTAAAAAAATTTAATTTGAGTCAACTTATTTTTAACTTTCACTTTTTATGAGTTGTGACATTGTCTTCTAATATTTTAAATTTTCATCTTGGCCCAATTATACCCAGAATGACTTAATTTTGCAAAAGGGCTTTAATTAAATTATGCATTATTTTCAGCGACAAGAAATGAGCTTAAATTTGACATGTGGTAAATTTTGGTGTGTCAAAAATTGTGAGGAGATTTGGACTTAAAGAAATATATTTTTTCAGGGACTGAATTGTAAATACTTAAAATTCAAGGACTAAAGTGCAAATACCTAACTCTTGAAGGATTATTTTACAAATAATAAAAAGAAAAGTTAGTGGATAAATTAGAATAGAGAAGGGAAGATGAAGAAGAGGAGATGAAGAAGAGAAGTTGGAGAAGAATGGATGGAGAAAATAAGATAAGAATAGAGAAGGGAATATGGAGATGAAGAAGAGTTAGTAGAGAAATTAGAATGGAAGATAAGAATAGAGAAGGGAAGATGGAGATTAAGAAGAGTTAGTGGAGAAATTAGAATGGGAGATAAATATGGAGAAGGGAAGATGAAGATGAAGAAGAGTTAGTGGAGAGATTAGAATGTGAGATAGAGATGGAGAATGGAAGATGAAAATGAAGAAGAGTTAGTGGAGAAATTAGAATGGGAGATAGAGTTAGTGGAAAAATTAGAATGGGAGATAGATGAGTAGGTTATAAAAGGAGAAAGAAGTGAGCTTGAGAAAGGATTCTTGAGAGAGAAAATTTGAAGTGTTTGGGAGGATTTTTTTTTTTAGAGAAAATTTTGGATGTTTGAGAGAGTTTTGGGAGATTGAAGAAAAATTTGAGAGAAAGAAAATACCAAAAGAGAGAGAATTTTGAAGATGATGGAAGTTTAAAGCTAGGGGTTATCATCACAAATTCCTTCATCGATCAATATAAATCAAGAGTTCTTCCTCGTCAACGAGCAAGCAAATTCGAGCTAAGTGTTTTTATTTATTCATTTGTTTATGGTTTTACTTGCAAATTAGCACAAATTGTATACACTTTCTCCATCTCTTTTTTTTTCATATTTTATGTCAGGAGAATGATATCTCTACGTCAACAGCAAAAATCTCGTAGAGATGCAAAAATCGGCCCAGAAAAGCTCCTAAGCTGTCCACCGATTTCTCAACTGATCTGTGACTAAAAGTCCATCTTAATTCAAAAGAAACTCTCTATATTGGGAACATAGAGAGCGAAAATCAATTATAGAAATCCCTCCCAAAAAAATGGGAGATAAGTACTCTTTCCACTCTTCTGGTTTTAGGTGCAGATTAGCACATATTTTGTATACTGACACTTCACTCTATTTTATGTCAGGAAGCCGCAGCTCTATATCAATGGTCAACCCTATGGAAGCACAAAATCGGCTTGGAGGAGTCCTCAAGCGCGCACAAATTTCAAATTGTTGAATCAATTCGTTGTATTTTATTTTAAAGAATTCATACCCCAGAATGGAGAGGACAAAGTCCATCCGCAATTTAAATACCTGCACCATAAATCCCAAAGGGAAGAGCCAAGCCAATGCTTAGCCTCCCATTGGAGGTTTTTACTTACAGTAGTTAAATATCTGCAACTTAAATACCTGCACCTTAAATCCCAAAGGGAAGAGCCAAGCCAATGCTTAGCCTCCCATTGGAGGTTTTTACTTACAGTAGTTAAATACCTGCAACTTAAATACCTGCACCTTAAATCCCAAAGGGAAGAGCCAAGCCAATGCTTAGCCTCCCATTGGAGGTTTTTACTTACAGTAGTTAAATACCTGCAACTTAAATACCTGTACATTATATCCCAAAGAGAAGAGCCAAGCCAATGCTTAGCCTCCCATTGGAGGTTTTTACTTACAGTAGTTAAATACCTGCAACTTAAATACATGTACCTTAAATCCCAAAGGGAAGAGTCAAGCCAATGCTTAGCCTCCCATTGGAGGTTTTTACTTACAGTAGTTAAATACCTGCAACTTAAATACATGTACCTTAAATCCCAAAGGGAAGAGCCAAGCCAATGCTTAGCCTCCCATTGGAGGTTTTTACTTATAATAGTTTAAATACTTGCAACTTAAATACCTGTACCTTAAATCCCAAAGGGAAGAGCTAAGCCAATGCTAGGCCTCCCATTGGAGGTGTTTATTCACTGTCATGTACTTCCTATAATTTAATTTTTGAATCATCAAACCCAAAAGATGAGTAGGTTGTAATACTGCACAGAAGTCGTTAACACACTCCCTCTTTCGGCTTCAGGGAATGTTTAACACTTAAAAAAATATATATACCATCCATGCATCCTATTTAAAAAGTGAAAACACAAAAGAGAATACCCTACTAGAGCCTTAGGAATAAACCAAGCCTGAGTTGCCGAATTAGGATATCCATGAAATTAAGGTACCGAAAGGGCATTAGTTTTAATTAACTAGTGTAACCAAGTTCCCGAGCTCATAATCTCTGGTTCGCAGGAATAGATTAGTTCTTCTGCTAATTTATTTAGGTTTCTAATCGACCTACCAAGAACGATTAGTGGCGACTCCAAATTTCAAAATCATTTAAACAAAAACCAAAGTTGCGATTCGGTAGGGCTTGGGAGGGTCCGCGTTAGGTTAGTCAAATCTAATTAACCTAATAATCCGTTAACCCTTTAGAAATAATAAAAAATTTTAGAGGGTCGCGACAATGAGTGCGTAGAAAATTATGAGAGTTTTTTGGACTTATTTTTCAGATTTATTCTAGTTCATTATGACTTTTGAAAAATCTGAATTTTAAGAGTTTTAAGGAGATGAAACTCTTTAAAAATTAGAATTTTGGATCCTGCGGTTGAAAGCTAATCCTATGCTCGAAGTCTAATCCTACGGTCATTAGAATTCACCTTGTGCCTATATAAGCTAACTTAAGCTTAGGGTTTGGGGGCTAATTGATTGCAATACACGCCCCCAAAAGAATAGGCGGCGCACAAAGTAGAAAAAGAACAAACAGAGGGGGAGGCAGCCACACGAGCTTCAAGGTGGAGGAGAAGGGACCCTTATGTTTTGTGTGCACATAGAAGAGAGGAGCAAAGGCGTATTTCTCATGAGCAAAAGGGGTGTCTTTGCTCTTCTAATTTTTCTCTGCTAGAATATCTTGATGCTTATCAGGCCCCTGCTGATCAGCCTTGGTTTTTTTGTTGTTCGGCGTCCAAAAATGTGGTTGTTCAGTCCGTTTGTTACTGCTATATAGTGCAGTTTTTTGTCGGTTGTTCAAGGCTTGATTTAGAGATGCTTCGCTATTGTTTTGGAGCTGTTTCGCTTCTATTCCACGGTGTTTTGCTGCTGTTCGCTCCAAAAACAGCAACTATTTAGCCCCCGTTTCACTACCGTTTAGTGCAGAATTTTGTCACAGGTTCAAGGCCAATTGATGCGCTGTTTGGGGTTCGTCTCGCTGCAATTTGGGCCCCACAAAGGCTGAGGCATTCTTTCACTGTTTGGCGCAAGTTTTCGCTGGTTTTTTTCGCAGATTTTTGGCTCACGATTAGCTGATTACTCCTTGCTTTGGGGGTGATTTCCTTGCTGCTGTTACAGATACAAATTTGCAGCTACGAATTCACCTTGTCCTTGTGCGAAACAAATCCTAGCTGATCGGTCCATTGTTCCATCTCAGGTACGAAATTTTCAGTCCAACTTGGATAAGGAAAAGGCAATATTCATGTATAATTTCTTATCTTTTAAAATATTGTCTTACCTATTCGGTTTGATTGCATATCAATTTGAATTTTCTGCATATCTTGCGGATAAGATTGTTTTTAATGAGAGATATCCTTTTTGAAAGTTATCTTAACAAATTGTCAGAAATTCTAAGAGATAATTTTTCGGACTTGAAAGGATATGAACCATGGTAGATAAGGATTGAGCTTAATTGGATAATATCTAATTTGTCTTGGATAATCTTTGCTCTGGATAACTATCTCATAATCATCAAATTGGTTGAATCATCTTATGTCTTGCGGTTATTTGATGTTATGGATGAGAATTGTTTGAATTGGATAATTATCCGATTTTTGAGAATTATCTAAATTAATTTCCAATCGTTAAAGATAATTTTCTCAAACCAAAATTGAACTTTGGATGAGGAAAGGTGGCCCCCACTCTCACAATTTCGATCACCCCTCTCAATTTTCGAAAATTTAAATAAGACGGTCCATCATTGTTTATATTTGGTCTTGTCTGTTTAGTCGTTGTTTGTTTATCTAGTTTGCACATTTATAAACAAACATGCTCATAATATATGCTCCATTATGCCTTGACCCTTTAGAAAATAAATTGCATGGCTTAGCCACGATCTTGTGGAATGGGACGGCAATTTAGTATAGAATTGCGTGTTCCGCCCTTTGGTAACAAGGGATGATGTTATTCTATACAAATTATCTGCATACTGGCTTGAATCTCCAAGGACGTAGCGGATAAAATTCTTCTCTAGCCCAGATCTTTGGGAATGAGTGAATTTATCGAAAAAATCAAAATTAAAAGGTATATTATGGGCATTTTTGTTTATTTTTGTTCAATCTTTGCATTTTGATTGTTTGTTTCATTAAATAAAAAACCCAAAAAAACAACTCTCATTTTTCATTGTTAATCATGCCAAAAGTCCATTTTTATCTCATAAATATCGTATAATATAAGTTAAGACTTTGAGAAATCATTTTCTTAAATTAAATTGGATGATAACTCATTTTAAGGCATGTTTTTCATAATAGTCGTCATTTAATCCGAAAATACAAAAAAAATCATTTTTACAAATACATGGTCATTCATGTCATTTTTAAAGGAAAAGTCATTCAATTCACAATCATCAATGAAAAAGGATTTTCATGAAATTTGGTACCGAAAGGGCATTAATTTTTCCAAATTAATGTAATCAAGTCTCCGGACTCATTTTCTCTGGTTCGCAGAAATAAATTAATTCTCCCGTTAATTTATTTAGGTTTCTAATCGACCTACCAATAACGATTAGTGGCGGCTCTGAATTGAATAAACTTTTGCTTGAGCTAAAACCTTATACCGGCATTTTCTCAATACGGTAACAAGGATTGACAGAGAGACTGGATTACCGTCAATGGCCATGACCAGTAGACCCTCAGGGTAAGGAACTTCATCAGCTTCGACTAGGGTTGAACATGCGCCTCAGGATGTCTTCTTGGACTTGAGGGATCACGGGGTCGTCGATGGCTTTTCGTAACAGGCTTTAAAAGCCGATGCTTTGATGGTGAAGGTTTTGAATTCCTCTCCCACGAGAACTCCTTCCTCTCTATCTGTCTCCTGCGAGTTCTTGCAGATAAACTCTCACTCTCACTATCAAATGAGGACAAGTTCTCTCTCTGGCAATAGCAACGACTTCCCTCTTCACGGGCAACGCTATTAGATTTTTCGAGGGAGAAAATCTGACATTCAGCTTTTGATCAAAGGAGAAATCCTTGTTTCTCGCTCAGTTTGTCTTCTTCTTTCTTTTCGTGATAGAGGGCTCCTGTCAAGATCTCCACCGTCGATTTACTGGCGGGTCCTCCAATGAAGGCAAGTCGTATCTCCTTTTCGCTAACGTTTGCCGTGTCTTCCACTCAGCTCATCTTTCCGTCTTCTTTTTCAAAGTGGCGGTGTCTCGTCAAACTTTCTGCGGAGATTTCGGACTCGCTTGGCTCGAGGTCGCCATCTGATGGGAATTCGAGCCAACGAGGGTGGTGCCAATAGAGAATGGTAGATAAGAGAAATCTTGACTGGTTGATACCGTCACTATGAAATCAATATTTACTTCAAAGCAGATTACCATCTTCGCATTCCGCTCATCTGCCTCACCTCTCTCCCCCTTTCTTTTGTATTCTGCTTTCACAAATGGCCAATTCTCCTAACCATACCTTATCCGCCGAAGTCCTGGTTGGGTGGGAGAGACTCTACAATCTTCTTGGTAGAGGTTACGCTCATATATCCAAAAACTCTACCGTTGAGGCTGAAATCCTCGATTTATTCAGGACCGTGGACGCTGCTTCTTTTGAGGGTACCCAACTAGGGAAGGAGTACCGGAACTTCTCGACCCTCTTCATCAATTTTCTGGCTGCTTATAACCGCGCTTATGAGACGGTCCTTGTGACTGCCGTCGTGAAAGCTCGTTACCAAGACCGGCACGAGCGTCTGGAAACAGTCACATTTGTGGCTGATAATCACAAGAAGGCCCTCAAGTTTGCCAACGATCAGCTTTCGTGGCTGGTTCGTGAGAGGGGAAAGTTGGTGGACCGTCTGGCCTTGGTCCGAACTTACTCCGAACAGGAGCCGGGCAATATTGTGATGAGGTGCAAATGCGGTTGGCTGCAGGAGAGACTTGATGACATTACGGCAGACATTGCTTTCGAGAGGGCGGCAATTTCGGACCTGGGGTTTGCCGTCGAGCATTATGAGGCTAGTATGGCCTAGGCTAAGGAGAAGCGCGATCGCCTTTTCTTTAGGCTCGCGGAGCTTAATCCCGAGAGCGCTCGGTGCACCCAGAGCATCAACTGTTTGGAGAGTCAGTTGAGCTCTTTCGTAATGGTTATCAGGGCCCAGTTTTGCTTTACCTTTCCTCCCTAGTGAGCTATTGTAAAACCTATTGATGTATGGAATAAAAGGAATATTTTGCATTTCTATACTTTTGTTTTCCTGTCATCTCTTTTCCTGGGGAATGATTTAGGGTGCTGAAGATATTGAGGCTTAATCTTCTTCATGATGCTCTCGCGGGTTGTGGTAGACGATGATATCAAGAACATTAGAGAGGCATTCAGTGTGGCTTTCCACCAGCCGCCTAGAGACCCGCGTTCAATCATGTAAATTAATAAAGCTGCCACCACTCGATCAGTGTGCCAATAAATTCGGCCATTTGTTGCGTGCTCCACTTCAACCGTGTTTTGTTGCTTTCGGCGTCCACTCGTATGTATCGGGCACCTGTAACATCGGGGGAGTGTCCTGTGGGCCACGTACATTAATAGAACCTCGGTCCTCTAAAACCCTCCGCGTGTTTCGGATCCGAGGAAATTTTAAGACCGGTCTCTGGTTGATTTAATCAGGTTAAGGTATTTATTTCATGGTTTCTGATTATATAATCCATATTGTCTTTCAAAAGACGCGGGATCCTCTGCAATACATTAAATATGCCCCCGTGTTTAATCAGTATAAATCCACCGTCATATTAGAATACACTACCCATACAAGTTTACGGATTCACACAACTTTGTCTGTCAAAGATGGACAGTGTTCGTTTGCCCCCCAGAATTAACGGTTGAAGCCTCTGTGTTTTTCGTCTTTTGGTATTTCTGAAGATGATTCTTGATATATTATTGAACTTAATTTTTACACCCGTCTGGGGTATCTAGGATCTCCCTGCAAAAGAAAAGGATATAATTAGTATGCGACACAAGGAATGTCGGTCCATGACACCTATATTAGTCCAATTTGATTTTTTCTATTTTATAGAGAAATCAGAAAAAAAAATTTCCTTAGGAAGAAATGGGTTAATTTCTAATATAGAATTTTGTTGCAGATTTATTACTCTTTTTTTTATTATTTTTTTAAAGGAATGTGACAAAATCTCTTGACGTTTACTAAAATTTTTGAACGAATTTCCTTTTTATCAAAATAAATTTTCAGAGGTAAATTTGTCAGGAAAATTTTATTTTTATTGAAGTAGGAAAGACATGACAGAAATCCTTTATTGGTTAACAAAATTCCCCCGAGACATTAGTCTAATTTTATTTAGAGAAAATTTTCTTAGAAAAACATGAGCGAATTTCTCGGGAAAAATTTTCTTGCAAGTTTTTATAATTTGAAAAATGTGATAAAATCACTTGATATCTACTAGAGTTTTTTTAAGGAATTTTTATTTTTATTGAAATAAATTTTCAGACGAAAATTTTTTCAGGAAAATTTCATTTTTATTGAAGCAATAAAAACATGACAAAAATCCCTTATTGGTTAATAAAATTCCCATGAAGGGATTTTTTTCACATCATTTTTTCAAAAAAAAATTTGAAAGAAATGAGGGACAAATTTAATTTTTATTTTCTTTTAAAAGAATGGTCGTAATATCAAGCTCAAAAACTGACTAACACCTAGCATGGACCGACCGAAAATAAATACAAGATAAAATTAGAGAACTTACTTTTACCTTGGAGAAATGCAAATCACATAGTCAAGCGCATGACTCAAGTGAGGAGTGGACTCTAGAAAATAAAAAAAGAGAGACAAGGGTATGGACCTAAAAGGCCCCCACTATCTGAATTGACAACCTTACCCTCCGCGCAATCAAATCACAATGGGAAGAACTGTCAATTCAGATAATGAGCGGGATAAAATATGGTCAACCCAAGCGCAATCGACGCAAGAGCTTTGCATATTCGATCCCTATCTATGGTTACCTAGGAAAAATTTCGCGACTTAGGTTTAGACGCTTGTGTGTGCAGGTGTTGTAATCCTCAGAATATGCAAGACATGCACAACAATTGATATCAAAACAACGCTTCTAAAAATGTGTGAAATTAAACATAATCCCAACACCGAGCCTGCAAAACAAATGGGTTAGCCAAACACTCCGCCCCTTATAACTCCCATCCTGCAAAAACATATAACACCTATAGAATGAGTCCCAAGCAAGATCGCCAGAAGCGAGATATCCATGAAATTTTCATTGGCCTAAGTCCACTAAGACTTTTAAAATTTCGAAAAAATTTAAGTATTCCAATTGGTATCTTTTTTCGAAAATTTAAAAATCTCTATCCCCAGCGGAGTCGCCAAGCTGTCGCGACCCTCTAAAAAAAATTTATCTTCAAAAGGGGTTAACGGATTATTAGGTTAATTAAATTTGACTAACCTAACGCGGACCCTCCTAAGCCCTACCAAATCGTAACTTTGGTTTTTATTTAAATGATTTTGAAATTTGGAGTCGCTACTAATCGTTCTTGGTAGGTCGATTAGAAACCTAAATAAATTAGCGGGAGAACTAATTTATTCCTGCGAACCAGAGATTATGAGCTCGGGGACTTGGTTACACTAGTTAATTAAAACTAATGCCCTTTCGGTACCTTAATTTCATGGATATCCTAATTCGGTAATTCAGGCTTGGTTTATTCCTAAGGCTCTAGTAGGGTATTCTCTTTTGTGTTTTCACTTTTTAAATAGGATGCATGGATGGTATATATTTTTATTTGTTATATATTTTTAAGTGTTAAAGATTTCCTGAAGCCGAAAGAGCGAGTGTGTTAACGACTTCTGTGCATTATTACGACCTACTCATCTTTTGGGTTTGATGATTCAAAAATTAAATTATAGGAAGTACATGACAATGAATAAACACCTCCAATGGGAGGCCTAGCATTGGCTTGGCTCTTCCCTTTGGGATTTAAGGTATAGGTATTTAAGTTGCAGGTATTTAACTACTGTAAGTAAAAACCTCCAATGGGAGGCTAAGCATTGGCTTGGCTCTTCCCTTTGGGATTTAAGGTACAGGTATTTAAGTTGCAGGTATTTAACTACTGTAAGTAAAAACCTCCAATGGGAGGCTAAGCATTGGCTTGGCTCTTCCCTTTGGGATTTAAGGTACATGTATTTAAGTTGCAGGTATTTAACTACTGTAAGTAAAAACCTCCAATGGGAGGCTAAGCATTGGCTTGGCTCTTCCCTTTGGGATTTATGGTGCAGGTATTTAAGTTGCAGGTATTTAACTACTGTAAGTAAAAACCTCCAATGAGAGGCTAAGCATTGGCTTGGCTCTTCCCTTTGGGATTTAAGGTACAGGTATTTAAGTTGCAGGTATTTAACTACTGTAAGTAAAAACCTCCAATGAGAGGGTAAGCATTGGCTTGGCTCTTCCCTTTGGGATTTATGGTGCATGTATTTAAATTGCGGATGGACTTTGTCCTCTCCATTCTGGGGTATGAATTCTTTAAAATAAAATACAACGAATTGATTCAACAATTTGAAATTTGTGCGCGCTTGAGGACTCCTCCAAGCCGATTTTGTGCTTCCATAGGGTTGACCATTGATGTGACATCCCGAATTTCAATTGTCTGTAAGATAAAAATTGGACATCGCCTTGAAAGGTTCGAAAATTAGCTGATTGGTTTCGGAGTACCGAGAAGGAAGGCAAAAAAATTAGAAATTTCTGTCGAGTCCCCGATTTGCTCTAGATTCAGTGGCTAGGGTATAAGATGAATTTTAGTGAAGTCAAAAAAAATTTCCGATATCATCTCGAGTCATTTTCCCTTCACGATTGAGCCAAAATAACACCGGTTCAGCCCTAACCAGTCCCAAATTGACGCGAAATCCCGAAATTGACTGGTCAACCTTGCTCCCCAAGTTTTGACCGGATTGGATAAGCTTTGACCAACTTTTGGTCAAATCGATGAATAGTAAGTAGATATTTTGATTATTTAATTAATATTTTGAGATATTTTAAATAAAAAAATATTATTTTGGGAAGACCATTTGAATTCTTTCTCTCTTCTTCTTCCCTTTTACGGCAGAAACCCCCATCCCCTCACTATTCCACCATAGAAACCACTTTCTCTCTCTTTTTCCCCCCTCTCATTTGGCCCCAAATTCTGGCTGCAGACTTCAACCGGCCGCTGACAAAAATTCGTAAGTTGGATTCTTGTAATTTTTGGATATGTTGTAGTTCAATGTCTTATGGTTCTAACCCAACTTGAATCGCCTCAATCGGAGGTCGTTTGACCCTTCAAATGTATTTTCTCGTATCAGTCAACGAAACTGTTTTCTGGGTGCCGAATTTCTGTTTTAGCTCTAATTGATTTATATCACCCCGGCTGCCCTTAGATCTCATTTCCATGTCAAATATGTGATTTCTAGTTCGTTTTGATTCGGTTCATCCCTTGAACAGCCCCGGTTTGGATTAAATCCACCGGAATCCGTCGTCGTTGTTGTGCTCTGCCGTGCGTCGCTAATCATCGCTGCTTCCAGCCGCTTTCTCAGCCCTGTTTCAGCTTCGTTTAGGTGAGTTTTACTTCTAAATATTGAGTAGGGCACTGGATTATTCATGGATTGGTTCTAGGATGCGATTAGAGGTAGTTCCGTTTAAAAATTTGTCTGATTTAGAGATATTTGTGAAAAACGATTTTGTGGGTGTGCTGGATACACTGTGTAGCCTCGAGAAATTACTGTTCTTGATAGTTAGACTGACGTTTGGTAGGCTCAGGTGGCGTGTGTCGAAGTCGAGATAAGTTAGAATGCCAATTAGAGCAATTCCGACGGAATCGGAACGGATTAGGCAAAGTGATTGGCTTAGATATTATAATAAGACGTGACGATTGTGTTTTGAGCATGCATTCATATGCACTTTATTTATTTGCTATGATATGATAGAATTGCATGCTTAGGGTTCGATCTGAGAGTATCTGGTATCCTGAGCGAGATTTAGAGGGCGAACTTGCTGAGCTGTTAGCTTACCCCTTTTTGGGGATCATCTTTTCAGATGTGTAGGTTTGGCATTGGATCGAACGATGAAGACGATGAAGACAATGGATGGTGCCAGTAAGAAGTGAGCGCGCAATGAGTAAGCCTTGATGTAGCGTTCTGGGGCGCTACAATTGATATTGAGCTGCAGTTTCCTGACATAAAATAGAGTGAAGTGTCAGTATACAAAATATGTGCTAATCTGAACCTAAAACCAGAAGAGTGGAAAGAGTACTTATCTCCCATTTTTTTTGGAGGGATTTCTATAATTGATTTTCGCTCTCTATGTTCCTAATATAGAGAGTTTCTTTTGAATTAAGAGGGACTTTTAGTCACAGATCAGTTGAGAAATCGGTGGACAGCTTAGGAGCTTGTCTGAGCCGATTTTTGCATCTCTACGAGATTTTTGCTGTTGACGTAGAGATATCCTTCTCCTGACATAAAATATGGAAAAAAAAAGAGATGGAGAAAGTATATACAATTTGTGCTAATTTGCAAGTAAAACCATAAATAAATGAATAAATAAAAACACTTAGCTCGAATTTGCTTGCTCGTTGATGAGGATGAACTCTTAATTTATATTGATCGATGAAGGAATTTGTGATGATAACCCCTAGCTTTAAACTCACATCATCTTCAAAATTCTCTCTCTTTTGGTATTTTCTTTCTCTCAAATTTTTCTTCAATCTCCCAAAACTCTCTCAAACATCTAAAATTTTCTCTCCAAAAAAATTCCTCTCAAACACTTCAAATTTTCTCTCCAAAAAAATTCCTCCTCTCAAGCTCACTTCTTCCTCCTTTTATAATCTACTCATCTATCTCCCATTCTAATTTTTCCACTAACTCTATCTCCCATTCTAATTTCTCCACTAACTCTTCTTCATTTTCATCTTCCATTCTCCATCTCTATCTCACATTCTAATCTCTCCACTAACTCTTCTTCATCTTCATCTTCCCTTTTCCATATTCATCTCCCATTCTAATTTCTCCACTAACTCTTCTTCATCTCCATCTTCCCTTCTCTATTCTTATCTTCCATTCTAATTTCTCTACTAACTCTTCTTCATCTCAATCTTCCCTTCTCTATTCTTATCTTATTTTCTCTATCCATTCTTCTCCAACTTCTCTTATTCATCTCCTCTTCTCCATCTTTCCTTCTCTATTCTAATTTATCCACTAACTCTTCTTTTTGTTATTTGTAAAATAATCCTTCAAGAGTTAGGTATTTGCACTCTAGTCCTTGAATTTTAAGTATTTACAATTCAGTCCCTGAAAAATATATTTCTTTAAGTCCAAATCTCCTCACAATTTTTGACACACCAAAATTTACCACATGTCAAATTTAAGCTCATTTCTTGCCGCTGAAAATAATGCAAAATTTAATTAAAGCCCTTTTGCAAAATTAAGTCATTCTGGGTATAATTGGGCCAAGATGAAAATTTAAAATATTAGAAGACAATGTCACAACTCATAAAAAGTGAAAATTAAAAATAAGTTGACTCAAATTAAATTTTTTTAGGCCCGATTCGAGATTATACTCGTGAAGGAACACGTGACTTAAATTAGATTTTTCTGAATTTGCGATGGCCAATATGAAAATAGATTTAAAATAAAAATATTAACTATCTTTGTGTATTTTTTGGCCTCAAATGTTATTTTTCCAAAATTTTCAAGTATTTTTGTATTTTTAAAAAAAAAATTAAAAAATATATTTATATATAAAATATGAAAATTTATTTTTTGTTCAAAAATGGTTGCCTAGGCTTGGCCAAGGCTTCCAAAGTTGATTTTGCAATTTTCTCATTTTTTCTTTATTTTTTGTTTTATGAATTTTCGAAAATTATTTTTTGGTCAAAAATGGTTCCCTATGCTTGGCTTAGGTTCCCAAAGTTGATTTTTCAATTTTATGAATTTTTATGGATTTTCTATTAATTTTCGAAAATAAATAAATAAATAATACGTAAAAATACTGAAAATATGAAAAATCGTTTTTTGGTCAAAATTGGTTCCATAGGCTTGGATAAGGTCCCCAAAGTTGATTTTTCAATTTTATGAATTTTTATGGATTTTTTATTACTTTAGCAATAAAAAAATGATTAAAAATCAGGTGTCAACAGGCAGAAGACCCTCGTTTGATAATAAAAGAATGCTTTCCTCAATCATGTTCTAAACTCCTCTCTTTTTCTTACCAATGGCCCCTTAGTCGGCAAAATCTACCCAGGTTAGAAGCACTTTTCGAAGCATCCTGATAGTATCCTCTGCACTCGCCGGTTATCCGGATCTTGTGTAAGAGAAAAGGACCTTGGATCTTGCATTTCTCTGCATAAGACTCCTGAGCACTAACAAGGAATCCCTTAACCTACCGCTAGAAGGGCATTTTTATGCTCGGGATACCATACCTGTGCTAGGATCTCTAGGATCATCGACTCGGAGCTTTGATTTGTACGGTCTCAGGCATCCTGACCGGTGAGTTGGGAAGCTCCACCCTTTACTGGTGAAATTCATCGTATGTCAAATTTAAGCTCATTTCCTACCGCCGAAGATAATGTAAAATTTAATTAAAGCCCTTTTGCAAAATTGAGTCATTCTGGATATAATTGGGCCAAGCTGAAAATTTGAAATATTAGAGAATAATGTCATAACTCCTAAAAATAAAAAATAAAAATAAATTGACTCAAATTGAATTTTTTTTGCCCGATTCGAGATTATGCTTGTGAAAAAATACACGACCCCGAATTGGATTTTTTTTAGTTTGCGATGGCCAACATGAAAGGGAATTTAAAATAAAAATATTGACTATTTTTATTTATTTTTGTGGCCTCAAATGCTATTATTTATTAAATATTTTCCTAATTTCTAAAAAATATAAAACAAAAATATGAAAAATTATTTTTTGTTCAAAAATAGTTGCCTAAGCTTGGCCAAGGCCTCCAAAGTTAATTTTGCAATTTTCTCATTTTTTTTCTTGATTTTGTTTTATGGATTTTCGAAAATAAAAATATCGAAAAATACTGAAAATATGAAAAATCATTTTTTGGTCAAAATTGGTTCCCTAGGCTTGGCCAACCCAAAGTTGATTTTTTAAATTTTTATGAATTTTTATGGATTTTCTATTAATTTTTGAAAAATACTGAAAATATGAAAAATCATTTTTTGGTCAAAATCGGTTCTCCAGGCTTGGCTAAGGTCCCCAAAGTTGATTTTTTTTTTATTTTATGAATTTCAAAAGAGAAAAGATGATTAAAAATCAGGTGTCAACATTTACAAAATTAAATGGAATCAGAGGTCCGTAATCTATCTTGCCATTTGCAAGATTGTGATACCATCTATACTCATCATGGCATATATTAGTATTAAGAATGGTTTTGGAATTATCAAAATTTCATAGGTGTTTTCCCAACAATTCATGATCATATAATTTTTGTTCCTATTTATTTTGCGAAAAGTTATCAAGTTTCATTATATAACATATTCATCTCCCTCTAGGTTATATAGCTAGTCACAGCAATTGGTATCAGAGCAAGTTGTTTATTCCTTTTCAAGTGTTATATTTTAAAGGGTAAAAAGTACATATGGAGTGCCAATATTTGTATACAGTACTCACTTTTATGCCAATATTTTTTTGGATCACTTAAGTGCCCAAATCTAAGAAAAAACAATCACTTAAGTGTTAATTCCGGCAAAAAATGAGCAGGTTGCTTATTCCTTTTCAAGTATTATATTTTAAAAGGGCAAAAGTACATATGGAGTGCCAATATTTGTGTATGACGCTCACTTTGATATCAATATTTTTTTTTGATCACTTAAGTGCCAAATCAATGAAAAAACGATCACTTAAGTGCCACTTTTGACAAAAAAAAATAATAATCACTTAAGTGTCAATTTCGGCCAAATAGTACACTTGACTTTTTTTACTTAATTATTTAATATTACATGGATTTGTTTGAAAAAAAAAGAAGTACAAATGGCAAAAGGAAAAGGCAAAAATTAAAACTAATTTCCATGTAATATTTAAAAAAATAAAAAAATCTAAATAAATAAAAATTAAACCAAAAATTAAGAAAAAAAATTGCTACAATGGTGAGAGCCATTGCCCCACCACCACAAGCAATGGCCGGCGAGGTTGGGTAATGGGCCAGGAAGTCGCCAAGCCTCCACCAGTGGCCAGTGACCCCCACCGATGGCTAGCGAGGGTTCGAACTCACATATCTGGGCAAGTAGGCGAGGATGACTCGACCATTGCTGAAGATGGTGGGACAGCAGTGGCAAGGGCTTGCACAACCTTCATCAACCCTCTGTTGTGACCCTTTCGTGATCTGGTGTGTAGACGTGAGTGGGTTTAGGGGTGATTGCCGAATTTTTGTGGATATGATGCAATCTATGGAATTGACTTGGATTCTCCCAAGTCCTCACCTCGCATGACAATGGGATTTAAGAATCAAGTTCGACCTTTTATGCAATCAGATGACATATACATAAGTGTACATGCATTCGTAGTCAGCATTAATCTTTAGGGAAGAACAGGTTGAGGTCGCTTTCCATGGCATCAAACGATATACAGATCGCATCGTAGGAGAAAGAAAAGCAAGAATATGTCCAAAAGTACGGCACATGAAATATATTCTCAAAAAAAATTAATAAAAGGAGACAATCCCAAAGAGCAAAGGAGAAAAATAAACTTGTTAAGTAGAGCCAAAAAGAAAAAAAAACTTGCTAGACAACAATAAAAATAAACATATTTAAAGTCTTAAAACTTATCGCAAAAGCACAATCAAGCTATAAAATTTTTGAATTGAAATTAAGTCCCGAATGATTTTACCGATCTGATATGTTTTTGAATTTGATTGCATTGCTCGAAAGTCTTAAAATTCGATGAAATTTTGCTAGAAGTTCAAGAAATAGTTCAAGGATTTCTTGTGTACTCATCCCGTGAAATTAAAAGCAACAACAAGGGAAACACCTTAATAGTGCCGACTGATTTCATGGCCACGACAAGGACGAGCTGCCCTAAAATGCTTTCCCCACCAACTGCTGATATTACAATCTCAATCTTGTGTTCCTTCAACATCTTCTCCATCGTTGCTTTGTCACTTGACGATCCCTGGAAAAGAAACCCATTATTACAAAAACCATAAACGAAAAAAAAAAAACTCACAAGAAACTTATGATTAAAGCAAAAAATCTACTTGAAGTATGATGGCTCCTTTCTCTTGTAGAGACATGATAGCATTGGCCTTCGCCTTGCAGGAGCTCAGGTGACCACCCCAGACCAGAAGGTACGTGGGTCGGCCAGATGCCAGGCTCGCCTCCGCCACAAACTGCCCGATGAACCCAGTCGAGCCGATGATCAAGGTCCGGCCGCTCTCCTCGACTCTTGGAATTTCGCTCCCCATGTCTGTCCTTTTTTCCTTCCTTTCTCTTTCTTTCTGGTGTTTGCTCGTTACGTACGAGAGCTTATCACACCAAAAAATGCCGAGAGACGTTCCACTTAAATAGCAGCTATGAGCCACGCTACAATGCAACGCTCTAGGTGGAAAAATCTGAGCCTTTTCACTCCATTTTGATGTTTCCGAAAAAGAGCCCTCGAAGTCATATTATAGGTCAACATCCTGCTCGAGTCAATCTTAACATGCATGCATGGCCATCCCGGATGATCGGTAGGTTTCCATGAGCAAAATGATAATAGAAATAAGAGTTTTTATCTCTGTGTTTTAACCAAATATTAAAAAAGATAAACAACATATCAACCTTATTATTAGCGAAACTACGACGAAAAAAAAAACAAACAAACATCGACCTCTTGTACAAGTGCACTAGTGAAACGCCAGAAATAAGATAGACATTATCAGTATCAATCTTCTCGTTTGAAATTGATGGTATTCCATTTTCTCATTCTAAATATGATTCTCGTGTAATAAGTAGATTTTATTTTTTCAAAAAAGGATTGGGATGAATTATGTAAATTTGGATTTCATTAAGATAGCATTTTCAAAGGATTATCAACAAAATAAAGTCAACGAAAGAAAACAACATGATCTAACCAAAGTGCGTTAATGGATTGATCTAGAATGTAAAAGAACAAAAGTACTAACCTAAGTAAGTCCTTAAACAGCTTGGTTTGAGACCTTGTTCGGACCCCGAAATCCCTCATATGTAAAGCAAAATAGAGAACATGATTGGCAATTGGTGGTACAGGACGTGCTCGCACTTCAAAATAAGGAAAGCATTCGTGAAATCCACCATCATTGTATAACGAACGAATAGGTCGCGAGGCCCCTGTAGGAGAGGAAAGGCTAAGTTTCTTTATGTAGAGTGACAAAAAAAAAACGCATCCTTGTGTAGATTTGGAATGTAAAAGAAGAAAAATAGCTCCAGGCAAAAATTTCTTTTCTGCCATGAGATATTCTCTCCCCGAAGCTACGTCCTCTCAAACTTCTTGACAACAGGACAAGTCGCTTCACTCTCTCTTAGCATCCCTCCCAAGTTATAGTGGGCCTTGTCCGTTTCTTTAACTTGGGCCTCCATTTTGTGATGATGTCATATGGACGTCATAAACAGATTTAACTTTCTTCTTCTTCGTTTTTCATTTTTGAAGCCAGTCGTAAGGACTACGGGAGGACCACTGTCATCTTTGTCCAAACATCTGAATGACTTGACAAGACGCGAATCTGCGGCTTAAGAAGTCGACGTTCTTGAAAATCAACAAAACGACCTTTCGTTTCAAGTTGAGGCAGCCGGCGATTGACCCTGAAAGGAAAATGCCATTATATATGGTCTTCATCGTCTTCCGTTGTCCCCATGAACGAGAGAGACTAATGATTTTCATTCGGAGAAAAAGATCTCCCCCAACTGTGGTTTTAAGGACGCTAACACCGATCTCAAATTGGTGGCTCGGGTCAAACTCGCTTCACACTCAATGCGTGCTATATAACTAAGGGTGTCAAAACTCAACCGAACAAAAAATTTATGCATTTTGGTTCGGTTTGGTTAATTCAAAAATAACCATCCTTTTTGTTTGGTTCAGTTCATTTTGGTTTAGTTCCATTAATCAAACCGAACTGAAAATCTCTTTTGTACATTTTTTGTACTTTTTCCTTTTTTTTCCTTTTTTGTTGACTGAGGTTAGGGATGTGCGTGGTCCGGGCCGGTTCGGTTCCGGCATGGAACCAGGGATCAGTAGTCCTGGTCCTCAAATTTTCGGGACCAAGGACCAGATCGGATTGGGACCAGCGGTCCGGGCCAGGGCCGGTCTCGGTCCGATCCCAATGGGACCGCTAATACCAGCTATTTTACACGAGTCATTATGAACATGAATAACAAAAACCTCAATCAATCACTAACGGATAAAAAGAGTACACGAGAGAAAAGCTAGGTGGCACGAAGTTCACCAGATTTACATGTGGAAGGCAACGAAGTTCACAATTATTAATTTTTGCCAACCTGAGCAATACTTTTCTACATGAGTGTTCATGTCAACATCCTACATTAGGGGGGGAAATGAGGAAGAAATGAAGAAAAAAGGATAAAGGGATTGAGCAGGAAAAAAAAAGACAGAAAAGAAAGAAAGAGCAGAGGATAGACAACATCTGATTTAGATATGTTTGAGGTCGATGAAGCTTTACCTCCGACCACGGTGATAGCTAGATTGTTGTACTCCATTGACCTTCCAACTTTGCCTCGCTAGTCATTAAGTTTCTTTCCTTCATCGCCTGCGGATGACTACCCCCTGGAAATGAAGGAGGGACATACTACTTATAAATGCAGAAGCTTAAGGACGATCCCATGTAAATATCACTTTCTCTGCCTTGTGATTTGCAATAATATTATTACCACCACGGTGACATAAATAACTAGGGTGATCTCCAAGAAGGAAGATGGAGATGATCTTTAGTTTGTACTACAAAAAAAAAAAACCCCGTTAACCGGAGATGATCCAGCCAAGTCTAATTGCAAAAAGGTCCTATAACAAAAAAAAATTGTGAATACATAGAAAAGTGAAATTAAAATATACTATTATTATTAGAGGGAGAAGTCTTGTATGAAAATATCTTTATGGGTCATTCCAATGTAGGACCATACCACAAAAACAAAAAAAAGTACACTAGAAGTCTTAAAATCTCACCTCATAAATTCTTTTCACTTCAGTTTGTAGACGATTTCCTGATAAGCTCCAAGTGAGCATCATCCATATCTAACAAAAGCAAGATAATAAATAAAGCATTCACTCATTAGGTATAAGAAAGAAGAACAAGATAAAAAGATATATCAATGACTTACCGCACTCAAATTTTTCCGAGTTCATGATGCACTCTTCAACATTAATTGGCTTGTTAATCACTCGCAACCAACCTTGAGTACAAATCAAAGCTTTCGCTACTCTAGGAGTCAAAAAACTTCGAAATTTATCGAGCACATGACCAGATGTGCTGAAAGTCGACTCCGAAGGAACGGTTCTTACAGGAATAGCCAAAATATCCTGAGCCATCACAAAAAGGATTTTGAAATTTTGGCCCGCAGTATTCCACCACATCAAAAGGTTAAGATCACAACCTCTTTCACGTTCGCCTTTAAGATACTTATCAAGCTCAGATGCATTTGCTTCAAATGATATTTGGTCCTCCTCTTCATCATAGCATTCGAACTCCAGCTCATTGTCCCAATTGTCGAAACCAAGCTTCTTTTGGTTATCCTCCTCAGGGCTATGATGATCCTCACTATTACTAGCAGCACGAGTCAAGGGTTGATTACCCAAATATTTGTCACAAGAACTAAGATAAGATTTCTTGTAGCAATAAAACAAGCGTTCTAGGGCAAACCTCACATTATCACAACTCTCATCAACTTTCACACTATCATCATAGATGAGTCTATAAGAACACTGCACATAATGCATCTTTTTTTTTATCCAATATTATTGCAATCAACACCATTATATTTATTTTTTCGAAACTTCCATAATATTTATCAAATTTTTCCTTCATCTTCACAACCATAGCTTTCACCCTAGGAATCAAAGTTGTATCTGCTTGTTTCAAAGATTTATATAAAGAAGCTATCCCATGAAAATACTCATTTGAAGTGATGTACAAAGTCCCAGACATCTCCTTAGTGGCATCATAAAATTTCTTCAAAAATATGGAAAAAGCTTTGGCATTCTCCTAATCTTCATTTTTAAGATGTTCATCGTCAAGCTCAATTACGAAATAAGGGTCATTTTCTCCCGTCCTTTCAAAAGCTTTTTTTAGCTTTAAGGCGATGTCCAACATGAGGTAAGTGGAGTTCCATATGGTAGGGACATCGAGATAAACTGAACCCTTAGAAGTGATCCTTGCACTTTCAATACAAGCTTTGAATGTTTCGGCTCTCTTGGGAGAACCCTTCACATAGGTAATTGTGTCTCGAATACGTGAAATAAAATCACGTACCTCTTTCAAGCCATCCCTCACAATCAAGTTTAATATATGAGCTGTGCACCTCATGTGTAAATAATCACCATCTAATATCAATAACCTATCTCTTAATCATTTTTCCTTAAAAAATCTCATGATTACATCATTCAAATTAACATTATCCACAGTGATTGTGGATATTTTTTTCTCTATTCCCCACTCTTGAAGAGGGGTTGTAACTCAGTAATAAAATCACAGAATCCGACATGTTGAACCAATGAAAAAAGTTGTTTATCCATTATAATCATACGGATAAGCATTTTCCTATAATGTTCCTGATCAAATTTCCATGTCAATAGGACATTAGCACTACCTTCACCAGTACTATACTATTCCCCATTGTCAATTGAGCCCTACACGTGGCAAACAATTTTTGCCTCTTATCTACATTCTAAGGACTCTTACCGCACCTTTTCAAGTGCTTTAACATAGTAAAAGTACCATTAGCAACAATGAATATATACTTAGTCCCGCAATAATTGCAAAACATAGAAGTTCCCTCTTTCTCCTTTTTTCCTTTACGAAAATGAGGCCATGCTAATGAGATATGTTTACTAGGATTAGGAGGACAACCATGGGATACATTGTCTGAATCGAATGCCTCTACAAGGTCGTCTTCTTCACCTTCATGTTCTAATGAGTCCATATCCAGAGTATTCGGCATATCATTGGATTGTCGCACTTCCATTGACATGTAAATTGACCACCTGAATCAAGAAAAACATAGATTAGATTTATGGTAAAAACTCTAATGACTCACATTGGCATTCATATTTCATATCAAACCATAACAAGCCTCATCAAAACAAGACCTATCATGAGATAAAAAGGCAATGTCTTCTCAAGAACAGTTGACCTAGTTGTATAAGAATAATTGAAATTCAACGAATTCACTTAACAAATAAGGATAATTGCAGCAAAGACAATAAAGCACATCATACAAACTATGGACACTGATATGCTTTGAATTTCAAGATATGTTTGACAACTGCAATGTGCAATATTCAATCCAAATCCAAAAACAAAAAAGAAAAAAGAAAACAAGAGAGAAATAAATAAACAAGTAGTTCCCAAAGTAAAACTTCTTACAGCACGAAAGTCCAAATCCAAAAAGAAAGAAGAAAATAAGAGAGAAATAAATAAACAAGCAGTTCCCAGAATAAAACTTCTTACAGCACGAAGGGAAGTCCCTCTTGAAATTACAATAAAACTTCTTACAACGCGTAGGAAGTCCCTCTTGAAACTATAATGCCAAATGCCATAACACTTCACAAGCCATTCCATGAAGGAAAAGAAAAAAAAGTCATAATCCCAAAACGACATAAGACTTCTCAAGCCAAACGCCCTAACACTTCTCAAAGATCACCCGTCTGCAATCATAATTGCATAACGACGATTCAATTGCCCAAATCGATATCGATTCAAATTATGAAAACGAAGAGTAGATTAAGGGCACTTATAGTTACATCAAGCTGATGAATGAACTCGAATATGGCAATCGAGTCAATTGATTCAGGAATTGGGAAGCAACAAAGGGGTGAATCTAAAGTCTGGTGAGGGAGAGAAAATTCAAGGCGAGACATAACACAAGAAAGGGAGACCGAGAGGAGAGGAGCAGAGAACTAGGGCTCAGACGCAATGCACGGAAGTGTGTGTTGCATGTGGGGAGTGGGAAGAGGATTCTGGGAAATAAGTTACAACTATTTGGGTTAACTAATTGACTATTTTTATTTTTGTTTATATTTTTATTTTTATATCAATGTACATGAACTGTTTTTAATTCTTTTTTTGTAATTATATATATACACATATGATTATATGTATTCTGGCAGTCCGATCTCAACGGTTCGATCCCCGATCCTCGAGGATGGAACCAGGGATCGGACCACTCGATCGCCAGTCCCATTTATTGAGACCACAGACTAGACCACCCCCCTCCATCGAACGTCCCCGCTCTGCTCACACTCCCAACCTGTTGCCCTTCGATACGTATGAACAGTCTCGTCCCCGCGGAATGATCTATCGAACATCAATAAAGAGAAATATCTAATCTTTCTAGGACCAAACCCCAGAATTAGCTTGGGCAACTGCTGAAGCTTCGAGCTTTCGACCTTGCGATGCTTCATCAGAGCTCATAATTCGCTTCCTCACTTCTGGGTTCTTCAGGAAAAATGAGGAACGAAGATATTTCCCACGTCGATTTGGAACAGGAGTGTTGTCGTGGCAGTGGCTCGAGCACCGAAGACGACGAGACCGCCCGCTTCTTAGACGCCGACAACAGCAACGGGTCGCGGCCAGATTTGGTGAGACAAGAGCTCGCGGCCCTGGTCGGCCACCGCGAGGGCAGGCAAGGTTGAGAGGGCTCGCGACGCCCTCATCTTCATCTTTGAGGGGGCCACGACCCCTTCCTAACAGGCCAGGCTCCGCTGTGGTCAGCAGGAAAAAAAAAAGGAAAAAAAGGAAAAATTCAAATAAAAATAAGAAAAAATCAAATCGAATCGAATTGTATTTTTGGTTCGATTCATATTCAATTTAAGGTTCAATTCGGTTCAATTCAAGCTTATTACCTAATGGTTCGATTCGATTTTCTTGAAAAACCGAATCAAATTGAACCATTGACAACCCTAGCTATAACCACGCATTACCAATCTGCACCATCGGCACTCGGCGATTAGCATCCTCGACCCCCTTCATGCAAAAAGGTCGACAATACCTTAATATCACCATAACTAGAATCTAAAAACATAGTAACGAAGAAAAAGAATTTATGCATCCAATTTGAAATCCATTGTTCTTGATGCGGAATTGCGATCATCCGAGACTCGAGTACTTTTTATAGACTTTTTAGCTATACCTTCTCAATAAGGAACGGCTCAACTCGGCCAACGCTAATCAATCCCGTATCAGACTAATTAAGAATTTTTATATCTTTTTTTTTATTAGATCAATCTCATAAAATAGCAGTTACAATATCGACTAATGTAACTCAAATCAGAAAAACTCTCGTGATCGAATCACTGATGCACGCACATTTATTTATTTTCATGGGATGCTGTGATTGGAGTTCGAGTTACGTTCTCCGGTGCAATTTCCTATGGGCACAAGGAAAAGGAAGACTGGCCATTGAGAGAACTCCAAACATCTCTCATTGGTGGAGAGAACGATGATAAATTCAAGGGTTGAAAAGGTCTCAAACCGGTACATATCTGCCGTATTTATCTCCAAAATAATTTTTCTATCAACAAAAAAAAAATTCTCAAAGAGTAAACCCTCACCAAATCTACCTTCTGTTATCTTTTATCCAATAACCCAATTAAATAGCTGACGTGTAAACACGCAATGTCATACAATTGAGATTATCGGCATGTCATGGGGGCATCACATGGAAATTCGACATAAGGGAGTCTTCTGAACGATGCCATTTAGATTGAGGCAGGTATTTAAAAAAATGAATTGAGACTGGAAAATTTGCTAGAATATGCTAATTTTCCTTAATGGTTCAAAAATCAGCTAAAGTCGTCAAACTTACTTCTAATTTGGCTAAAGATTTTGGTAGATTTGTCATGCGTCAACTAGTTCATAAACATTAGTTTTTCGGTAAATATGACACGAAAGCATTACTTCGAAAAAAGATTTATAACACGAAAATCTTATCTTATATAAATCGGTTCGATATTTTTGTAGTATGAATTGTAAATCCAATTTGTCCAACACTTTTTTTTATTGTGTTTCTCCTCAATAGCATAATTCCTCCAGCTCAAAACGATCTTATCTTGGACAGTCCCATTGACATGCGATGTACAGAAGTTTCCTAGGCGCATGTGAATAAAATTCTATAGCGTACAGCCATCCATGTACAGCAGTGAAATCAAAAGATTAAGACGGGGGAATTTGGGTGGCGCATTTTAGCCCAAACGAGAAGTCGAAATCCCGCCACGTCGCCCTGTGGAAGAAGACTTCCAGAAGGGAAATAGTAAAAAACATGCAGATCGACGCGCCTCCGTGGCGCGTATGAGAGCCACGCTCGAGTTCATTTCGCCTCGTACTCTCCTAACGCGTGACCTCAGCCTAATTAGAATCGATACCGATATAAATACACGAAATATTGATACATCATTTTCAAAAATAAAGAAAATAAAGTCTTTCAGATTGTCGCCTCTAGGGGTATTTTAGTGATGACTTCTATAGGAATTAGACAATCTTATTTGGTCAAATACCTAACGACAAACTCTTATGTTTGTTTTGTTACTGTATTTCTAAACAAGTTCTCAAATAACAAGCTTTAAATGTGTATTTATATATATGTGATAAATTACTATGCATTTATAAAAATATCAGCAATGTGTTTCTTTTTCTTCTTTTGTTAGGAATTCATGATTTTTTTTTTTGCTAGTTGGATATATGAATTAAGTATATATTTTTTTCAATAGATTTATATTTTAACTCTTAATTTATTGAAAATGCTTAAAATTGACTCTGTGCGTATCAAGATACTGGATTCACATGTCGCTAGTGTGTTTGAAGTACTGATCACGTGTCGATTACATGTTAAAGAGTGTTAAACGTTACACGAAAGCTTCCAGAGAGTGTTCGCACTTCCTAAATCACAACCCCCACAAAAAAGAAAAAGAAAAAAAAAGATCATGTGTAAGCAATCTTCTTATCAAACCATGCCATGATTTATCCTCCTCAAAGAATTTATATAAATACATTATTTTCCAAATTATTTCCTATCATATTGAAAGCATATTAAAAACCCATTATCTAAAAATAAGATAATCCACGTTTTGCCCATTAGCTTATCACTTCTGTCTGCATGTCAATAATACGTGGAATATTGTTTCTGACAAGAAATAAAGGCTTCCTTGACAGGGTTGTCACGCAAAGTCTCGTGAATGGATTAAAATTAGGGATGAAACCAAAGCAAACCAAACCAAACCAAATCGAAGCGTCTTTTAGGATTTTGCGTGATCGAACCGTGAATAAAAGGTCAACCGTAAAAAAAAAATGCTTCGGTCACACAAAACCCTAAAAGAGTTCGGTTCAATTTAGTTTTTGATTCAGGTCTTGATTCTGTTCTGGCATCCTTAGTTAAAAACCCATTAACGCAGTCACGCACATCGGTCGAGGGGGTTGGGATGGTGGTGGGAGACACCACAGTGAATTTCGGGAAAACATCATTTTGGACCCGACGGGTTTGCAGATCGTGTTGAGCCCAAAATGGAAAGGGAAAGGAAGATAGGTTGGCGGACCATGAATCTAAATGGGCCTGGCTGAAATGGACCTTCGAACTTTGAAGACAGGCCCGTACAAAGATCCGGCGCGTGGCGCCCTTACGCGCCAGTGAAGTGAGTGGTGGACATCGGCATGTGGTAATTGGATGGAAAGATTCTTTGGACCTGATCTTCATTGATTTTTACACCCTCTATGATTGCATTCGTCTCGCCCAAAAACGACGCGCAGTGCCCACCGCGTCACCATCGCGTAACAGAGAAATAAAATATGCTTACACGACAGTTTTTGTTTTTGTTTTTGTTTTTTTTTACCGTGAAATTGACGACATGCCGTGAGCAATAAAAAAATAAATAAAAAATTATTATGAAATTGGCTTCTTTAAAAATTTATGACGCATAATATGCTATTATTCTCCCAGTCATCACAAAAAAACTGTTATGCTAGTAAAGTCCAATATGAACCAAGCTCGCATGCACCATATAAAAGTAAGAATCTTTTTATAAAGATAAAAATCTCGAATTTCCTCTATCAAAGTTCATCCATTTAACTATCATTTTATACTTGTGGTTTCACATGACTTCTTGCTTGGCAATGGAGATAAAAGACTTCCTTCTTTTATGAACTTTCTATGTTGACCACGGAGAATCACCCTATATAAGGTTTGATCTATATGGTTGTAATAGTGTCGATCCAATAGATCTCGACCAAAGAAGATATTTTCATGAAGATTCATTCATTGCTAGAATTTAATAGGTTACCATGGCAAAGCGTGTATTACGCGTCGTCTTGTTTGAGCTTAATTTAAAGGTTTTGTTTTTTGTCCACCTCTTTATACTTTGAAATGGAATCGGAGATCCGTAATTTCATATCTTTGCCGGTTCAGGAAATCTTTAACTCGCTTCGTCCTCGTGACGATCGGAAGAACTCGCAATGCCAGCAAGGTGGTTTGAGGGCAATATTAACTTGGGACCTTGGCTTGATTCGATCTGTTGAAAGTCTCCGGGTTGGGGGAGTAAAACGAGAGAGGGAGAATTTCTTCATGGATTTGGAGGTGTGACCTGAACATGACAGGGCAACCCATCCCTTCCATTTCCCAATTGGGTGGTCCTCCAAAGAATTGACATTTTGATACCCACATCTCCCTTTATCCTGCGCATACCCCTCCACAGCCTCATTTCCACCCCTTATCCTGCGCACCACCCGGCCCTGCCTTTTCTCTGATCCTACCACAAACCCCCACACACAAATACCCCATTGAAATGGACTCATTATGACATTTCTCACCCATCACTCTCTTCTTTTTTCCAGTGTCCAAAGCCTGAAACTGTGCACCAACTTCAGAGCCAAATCCACACCATGTCCAGTGCCGCAGATTGGAGCAGAGAAGAGGACAAGGCCTTTGAAAATGCAATTGCAATGCATTGGGTTGAGGACTCCAAAGAGCAGTGGGACAAGATTGCTTCCATGGTCCCTAGCAAGAGCCTTGAGGAATTGAAATTGCACTACCAAAGGCTAGTGGAAGATGTGAGCGCAATCGATGCCGGTCGGATACAAGTCCCCAACTATGTGAGCGATGAGACCACATCGTCTTCGGCTGCCAAGGACGGGCACGGCGTCTCCGGCAGCGGCCCGACTGCGGATAAGAGGTCGAATTGCGGGTACGGAGGCGGGTTCTCGGGGTCAAGCCACGAGTCCGGTGGGCATGGTGGGAAGGGCGGCTCGAGGTCGGACCAAGAGAGAAGGAAAGGAATTCCATGGACAGAAGAAGAGCATAGGTACAGCACTTTAGCAACTTCTTGAGCTTAACATGGACATGAAATGTTGTGCTTGAGTAGTTGTCCTTAAGACAGATTTGGATTGCCTTATCCAATTGAAAAATGCAGAGAGTCAAACTATTTGTGAGGTCCTAGCTTCTTTAGAGGATCTTATTAAATTAGCGAATGATAATCTTGGGATCTGCACATTAATCTGATGTTAATTGGGCTGTTAGTCAAATGTGATTGCTAGAAACTTACTGTTTAGTAGGCGGACCCCGAACAATGTTTTTCCACTTATCACCAGTATGATATCGAATTGGCCAGTTGGATTTACTCTGCTCTTGAAGCTATGTCAAAGATAGGATTTTTCTGGACTACAGAACTAAAGAAGGTTGTCAAATTTTGCAGGTTATTTTTGCTGGGTCTTGACAAGTTTGGGAAAGGGGATTGGAGGAGCATTTCAAGGAACTTTGTGATTTCAAGAACACCAACCCAAGTGGCAAGCCATGCTCAGAAGTACTTCATCAGGTTGAATTCCATGAACAGAGATAGGAGAAGGTCCAGCATCCATGACATCACCAGTGTGAACAATGGAGATGTCTCAACCCCGCAGGCCCCGATCACCGGCCAACAGGCCAACCCGAACCCACCGAGCGTGCCTGCGATGGGAGCCTCCTTGAAGCACCGGCCTCATCAGCCACACATGGCCCCTGGTGTCGGTATTTATGGCGCGCCAGTGGGTCACCCAATTGCTACTCCTCCAGGCCATATAGGATCTGCCGTTGGGACACCCGTCATGCTTCCTCCTCCAGGGCACCACCCTCATCCTCCTTACATGGTGCCCATGGCTTATCCAATGCCACCACCGCCCCCACCTCCGCCAATGCATCAATAACAAAGGCCAAGACAAGGCCTGCATAAATGACTCACAACTGCATACTTTGGGTTCCCAGATGAAGATAGCATCGGGATCAGGTAAACAAGGACATTGCAGATGAGGCCTGTTTTTGTAAGAGCAGCAATAATGGATGTACATTAGCCTAATCTCTATAGAGCAATCCTTGTAATTCAGTTCTCTTATTGTACATATGGCGGATTAGATAATCATTGTAAGTTCATTTTGATTCAAATCACTTGAATGTCCTGCTTTTGAACCTTACAGAGGAGTCCATCTTTCCGAGAAAGATCTTCGATGGAAAAATCATTTACTGTTGTTTCTTCATCTTGGAGAAGAGTTTTAACAGACCATCTTCTGTCAGTTTGAAGGCCATAAGTCGACTAGGCAAGAAAAGTTTATCATGCCATGCCCAGCCAAATGTTCATAAACATCCTCTGAGTAAGTCGAAGCATCCAATGCCGTGCTCCTTTGCACCTTCCCCTGTTAAATTGGGAAGAGAATCGACCAACCGAGCTGTGTATTTACCAATGTTCTGATCAATCAGATACTCTCCTTTTCAGCCGACTCGTTAGTTCAGCAAGTGGCCCTGTCAAGTAAGAAGCCTAAGCGGGATTGGTCATGAAGCGTAAGGCCAAAGCAAAAGCCAATAGGAGTACAGGACATCACACCATCAAGCTTACGGTCCCAAGAAATACCTTGATGTTCCCCCTGAAGACTAGATCTCAGAATCATAGCTAACACTCTCTTTAACCGGGAAAACAATCCCAACATCAGAGACCAGAAACAGTGGAAATAGAACGATGACTTGATGTTGGGAATTGGATCCCAGAAAGATACGTTGCCGTTTTATTTCTCAACCTAGATCAAAAGTTCTAGTGTTTGGTTGGACCAAGCCCATCAGTATAAAAACTGGAACCATGCTTTCACGGACTGAAATTTAGGCTGCTAACGTTAGATCAGTTGACAGATTTAGGCTCTTAACGCATCACAAACCGCCTTTCGATCTATACTTCTCTTCATATCCATATGACAGATTTACTGCTCTTACAGAAACAGGGAGCGGACCGGGTAAGAGGTGGTAGTAACACGGATGAAGCGAAACACATGCAAAAGCCCACGCTGTGGCTCAAACATGGATTGTTGGCACTTGATGATTACTGTTTCTACTGCGGTTAACCGTTTGAAAGCACAAAAGCCTGTGTAATCATCAGACATGAGTTGAGCATGTCAAACAGAGTATTAGCTTAGATCTTCAGGGAGAAATCTTTTATGGCTCTGGAGGTTGGAGGGCCCAACGTTGCCAAGACGAGTGGACCCAAAACTTAAGCAGGAACAGAAAGCCAGTGAAAAACTAATCATTCCCTTTTGCTAGTGGAGACCCACAAAATGGGCCTCAGTCACTCCAAAGACAAGCACTTTTCTTATTTTCAATTTACGCTGCATAAGTGTTTATGCTCTTTTTGGATTCAATGAGGCAATCCAATCCTGGAAGTATATGGCAATTTCCAGTCCAGAACTCTCTGACACGGACCAGTCTCTTGTATCTCCGTTTCTAGAGACCATGATTCCATGAGTCCCCTCATAGCCAAACCACCTGAATTCATCATTTCCACTTGTATGAGATGGTTTTGGCAAAGAGAGAGAGAAGAAAACTAGCGTGAGATGGTGGATTTTAGGAATTGGAGCCGAGAGCTTTCAAAATGCCTTTTTCCACATAATCAATTTTTTTTAGAAATGTCAGATGTTAGAGAAGAATTAGTTGGGCTGACAGGCACCATGCTTGTCTACTCCACCGCGATGATCTAACACAAGGAAGGAACAGAAAGAGGTCAAAGTGCAGAGAACAAGCTGACCATCTTCAAAATGCTATGCTGACTCAATCATATTAAAGACCAAGCATCCACAATTTGAAATTAACCAATGAAGGTTTGGCTCAGCCATGTGCAAGACCCTTCAACAAATTACATTAAACGAAAGACGCCCTGAAGGCTTTGAGTAGCTTGATCTTTTGAAGACAAAAGGCAAAAGGTTCAAAAGATTGTGTTTCTTGCCTAGTCCAAGCCTGATCTCTCAGATATGAACAAAAAGGTAAAGGAAAAGGGCATATTAACAAGAAAAAGAGGGGAAAGGCTTTGAGAGAGGCTACTTCTCACTTGCACTGGTACCAAGAAGAAGAGATTGAAAAAGAAATGAAGGAAAATCTGGCCATCATCACTTTCTTCCAAGCTGGCGGTGAGGACTGAGGACTGCAGTGATTCCACCATCCTTATGTTTTTCTCCTTCTTTTGGCTTTAATCTTGCCAGCACAAGAGCATAACAACGCATCTCCTTATTATATACAGCCTACCTCTTGGTTCCTTCATGAACTCCCCTAGTCCTTTTTGCTTGGGAGCTTTCTTTTAGGGCTATCTAGTGCAGCACTTCTCATCATCTTCTCCATCTTCCTCTCGAATGAAGCTCTCTTTCTCTAATGGGATGGTGTCATTTCCTCCAATCCACTTTTCTTCACCCAAAGTCTCTTTCTTCTTTCTGATTGGATCACTTTTTGGGTTCCATTGATATGGGGTTGGCCTGGTAGTAATCATTGACTTCCCGAAACTGAAAGAGAAAAGGAGTCATGAGTCTCTTCTCATAGAAAGATCGGGCGTGTGGTCCCCTCCGCACCCTCGCTGGGCTCCAACCAAAAGAACCAAAAATATTCACCAAGAGAATGTACTGTCAATTCTCTTAGCGGGTACTCTGATGTCCCACTTTCACCCTATAGGACACACCTCCATAAAAGAAAGAGAAAAACAAAAGAAAAGAAAACGAGATGTTGACGGGTTTCAATTTACCCCCTAATCGCAAAACGAGCGTGGGTCCACGCTCTCACTAAGGTTGACCAGAGTGGGAAATTTGAGAAGTCATATAGCAGTAAGCTGAAAGGTACGGAAAAGGGGCCTAAGGCACACGTGATGTTCACGAGAGAGACATGGCGACTGTCCGTGGCAAGGAGGAGGACAACGTTAAGTTCTATGAATGCAAATCTCGAACCACCCAAAGCCGTTTTGGCCTTTAGGCCTCCACCTCTTAATTTCCGCACAAAAAGGTCACGCCCCCATCTTCGTCGTTGGGTGTTTTTGTGTCCGAGTTTGATTTGCATTCTCGTCTCTCTCATTCCCTTTCTTTTGGGTGAAATGTGTCGGAGAAGTTCACGTTTGCCGAAGCAAAAAAGAGGCCACGAGTTTGCCTGCTGCCACCATCTTGTGTGATAGTGAACAAGAATTATAGTTAAATGTCGAAAGCACAAGATCGAATCCAGCGACCCCGCCAGATTGCGACACGAGATATTGCAAAAGAGCCGATCGTTTCAGCAAGACGTCCCCCGAACTTCCTTCCTAGTTTCTTAAGCTGCTTTGGATTTTAGCATTAAAAAGGAAAGAAAGAAACCCATCTCTACATAAGTTCCACAGTGAAAAAGAAAGCATGGAATGGATATAGTTTGCCCTAAAATTTTCTGTAATGACCCCCACCACCTCAAGAGGTAGGTCACAGCTAAGAGAGAAGAAACAGTGCAGAGCTTAAATGAGGCCACAACTTTCAGGAAAGGGTGGTCCCCCAACTCACGACAGATATGCACAGGAAATAAAATTGAAAGAGACAGTAGAGAATCATCTGCTTGTATGTACAATATTTCGGTGTTATTCAACCGTTTGACCGGCTTCCTCACACTCGACTCACCCATTCTCAATCCTCCTCATGCCCCAAAAATGACCGTTCTCCTCCAGAAAAGCTTCTCTGTCGAAAAGCTCCTTCATCCTGATAATGTTATTCAAGAAAGTAATTATGATCTGCAATTCTAAAGGATGATACTACACACAATGCAAGAGCCACTGAGGAAAATGAGCATTGATTTGTTGTCTTAGCCACTTCAAGTGTGTTTAAGTGAGCGAGGTGTTTCGGATTGAATTAGCATCTTTTTTCCTCTTCAATCCTGTCTTTTTGGCCCACATGAAGACACAATCTGCCTATCACAAAATTATGCCACTTCTGAAATCCATTCATCCCTTTTTGTCTTCTGTCCATTGTTTGCATCTTGGCCTCTGATCTGAGTTCTTAAGCTGACATTGAATGACAGACCATTGGCTCTTGTTACTCCTTTATGTGTATCAAGAGATTCCAGTTTGCATAGTTAACATAGTCAGAAGCAGACTACCACTAGCTCAGGACCCCCATCCCACAACTGGTGGCACTAGGCAGATGTTTAGCAAGAAGAGGGGAAAGAGGAACTACAGGTTGGTAAATACTTGCTAATTGCTAAATGTTTTCATCAGAACATATTGTGCTATAGGATGCTTATGAGATCATTTCTGTTCGTAACTTTTTAGGAAACTGAAATATAGTATTACTCAATGAAAGTGGACAAGAATGTCCTTCATGATTCTGAACAAAGATCTGCTTAAAATGCTCTTCAGTCAACTCACAGCCACCCATATAACCAGTATTAATTCAAGAAAGGGTTAGCACCCAAGCATGAGGTCAATGTGTCACAAAGCTTGGTAAGATCAATTCATATAGACCCCACATTCCATAAAGACTGATTCACGAAACCTTCAAATAAAAGGATGGATAGACATAAGAAACTACGACCCATTCTAGGGAAGCCACCTCTGTGCAAAATTCAGCTCTTGTGCCTGTGTTTTTGTTAATTAACCAAGCTCTGCATCTTACTATCCAGTTAAAGTAATGTCCTTCCATCATTTAGCATGGAAACAATGTTGAACTGCCATTTGAAATAAATTGTTCCTTCGTATTATAATGACAATTAGAGTCTATTAAATGCGAGATGAGATGGCAAAAATAGCGAAATCAAATGAAGTGAGTATTTTTGTACATGTAACATTGACTATTAAAGCAGCAATATACTGCTGATAAGACAACATTGTTGGGAGACATTAAAGAAACGCTATAAGAATAGAAAGATTGCCATACCAGTCCTAGAATCTTGAAGATCCTCAACCATTTCTTCCAGAGATGTAGAGATACAACTTTGTAAAGCATAATTCCTTTGCGTGAATATATCTATCTCCTTTTCGAGGGATTCTTTTTCTGCTAATAAAGACTGCAGTCTGTCACTTTCTCCTTGGTCAATTCCCCGTTGAAACTCCAGGCATTGTTTAATGAACCCTTCCCTGACAGATTTTAGTTGTTGTAATCATTTTGAGGGGAATTTGTTGCAGAGATCTTACAGGAAATAGAAAACATGAAGTATGAATAACGTTGGGTGCACAGGCATCAGAGACAAGTACTTTTAACCCATATACACCAACATGCATACTCCAACGCTGAACTTTCTATAGATGTCACCTTTTTTAGCAAGAAATTTTCTTGCTGAGTACTTCACACCAAATGCCAGAGGCACAAAGCCGCTAATTTGTCGCTAAGAGCTTGTCTCCAGCAAAAGAGTTTCCTTTCCATCACTAGTCGTTGCGCAGACATTGATGTTCAGGCAACAAACTTGGTTTTTGCCGCTATAGAGTAGCCACTGTTCACTGCTTATGCATTTTATTGTAATGGCAAAAACTGAGCTTCCACACAGCTACAGTAATTGACAGAAGAATAATTTTGGTATCAACTAATGAAAAAAGGGCAGCTCGGTGCATGATTGCATCCCCACGAGGCGGGGGTCCGAGGAAGGGCCCCACCACAAAGGTGAAAGGAGACAAGCTTTACCCTGCATTTGCAAAAGGCTGCGTCCAAGGCTTGAACCCGTGACCTCCAGGTCACACGGCAACACCTTAACCAGATGCACCAAGCTCCCCTTCTTGGTATCAACTAATGAGCAAAGTCGAAATTGATATAATTTTTCTTAAACAAGAGTTGATATTTACAATGCTTCTTTGGTGATCCCGTGACTTCTACAACAGAATAACAGAATAGTCACAAGCAAGTACATTCATGGAAGCACATATGACAACATCGAATGAGTCTCGGCAGGAATTTGATTTTGAAACAGAAGTCAGTGGATTGTATATCTCAAATTTCAAAAGGTTTAGAGGAATAATTAAGCAACACCTCTACCACATCCCTACATGCCTTCCAACTGAAATCCATCAATTACCGTTTACGGATCATCCTTTCTTGTATCTCATCTCTCTTCTTTTGGAGAGAGCGCAGCTCCTGCTCGGTGCTGGTAACTGACTTCCTTGATTCAGCTATTAAAGGAATAAAAAATAAACAAGTAATGCAAATATAAACACGCAATTGCATGAATTAAGTGATGATGTGCCACTTTGCCATTAGAAGAGCACAACGAGAAGATTATCTGACACATGTACTTGAAGTTTCTCGCATCCATCTCAAGCTTTTCACGCCGATTACCGCCATACCCCGCCAGTTGTCAGTCAAGAGGGCCTCTGCTTAGGTACTTCAATGAGATAAAATGAATTTTCGACTCATTACAAGTGCCTCCGGAGGTTTGTCCCTAAAGGCCGTTCTTGTGATTAAATATAACGGAATCGACTTCAACAATGACACAGTGCACAGCACGGTGCTGTCATACATAACCACTAAGGTCATTAGCCTCCCCCCCTCTCTCTCTCTTGCCAAAGCAAATGATTCGATAGAATTGACCTACAATCTTAAGGCGAAGCGCAGTAACATCTAAGAGTTTCTGGTCTTGGCGAAAAATGGCAAATCCTCACTAGAACCAAATGGGCGAGGTCCTGCACTTCATCTACGAGGTCAGTCGCAGACAGACCATGAACAGACAAGAAAGACCGGAAGGAACTCCCAGTGCATATGGCTAAAAACCGATTGTAATCGTCTCAGCGGAAATTAGTCACAGCAAGGGGACATTACCAACCGGTCACTGGGGCTAATCCGATGAGTTCGAACTGCGACGCGTAAAGCAGTTTGGTCAGTCCCGCCTCTCTCGTCGCCAAGGTGCCTTCGGCCTCCGAGCACTTGACGATCTCCGATTCCATCTCCCTCGTGATCTGGATGCTCGACTCGATCTCCTCGTTCACCTACTCAACGCAGCTTCAACTCGGACGAGCTTTGCAAAATCATCGATTGGAATTCGCGACGTGGAAAAGGGAAGAGCGGAGGCGCGAAGCCCTAGATACCTGATCGAGCATGTCTTTGAGGCAGGAAATCTGGCACAGTATTGCGCCTGAATCTTCCATCCTCTCTCCCTTTCTCTCTCGAATAACGGCTCTCCGCAGGCTCCCGCCTTTTATAATTTTATATATTGGCAAATGCAGGTAAATGGATAATTAATACAATTTTAACAAATTTATCTTAAATTTCGAATCATCAAAAACTCCAAACCGACACACACTTTTCTTCCCCCGTCCCCTACATAGGGTGCACACGTAAGACATTTACCCTCCATTGGCTTCAATTAATTTCAACATGAAATTATTGAACCGAATGACACATGACAATACTTGGCAGGTCCACGTGAAAATAAATTTCCGAGCAAATCTAAGCAACCCCTATACTAGTGGTGGAGTTTGGTTCATAGAGCCTAATGACCGTTACCGTTCCTTCGTCAAAAGCACAAGTAAATATATAGATTTATCCTTACACTTGCCAAATCAAATGAGTTATTATCATGTATCTCACAACTTAACGATTTTACAGTGAAATTTAATAAAAATTAGCAGAGAAAAAATATTTCAAGCGTGTACTGATTTAAAGTTCCTAATGACTCAACAATTAGTTTTAAATAAATTTATCACAATCGTATTGGTTTCAAATTTTTCAAAATATTAGCCTTTAAGGGTAAATTATTTGTCCCATTTTTTTTTTTTTGTGATCGTGAGTTTGTGCTATGGTTCCATGGGTGAGGATGCTAGGTTACCTGGTTCTCAAATTAGATATTGAACCGGCCCTATCCTTGCAAAGCTTCGTGGAGTTTACTTACCCATAACCAAGGGATAAAAATGGACAGCTTAATCATACATCACTTCGCAACTTGATTAGTGCAAGACTTATCTGATTCGACCCTAAGTTTTACTGGCGAATTATTTCGACACGGTCATAATCGTAGCAAGGCAAAACTTAAAATTAAATGGCACGATCAGATCTATTCACATGGACACCGTCCGAACAAAAATCCGAGAAGGGCACCAACAGACCAGTTCATAAGAGAACGAACATGTACAGAAACTCCCCGATCCAAGAACACTGAACATGTACAGAAACTCCCTGATCCAAGAACACTTTCAACACTTTTCAATCTGTTCAGATCCACCGCATGACTCGAAGAATCAGGAGATATGGCAAATTGCTATCTTGCAAAGCGAAAAATGGAAGCAATCGTGAACAGCATTCTTCGTGCATTGGAATTGTCCAGGAACTCAGGCAGGCAGGCAGGCAGATCAAATCATAGCAAGAACAAGCCAATGAAATTTTCTGACAGAGAAGCCTTACTTCTCCCCGTGCAAGTGCCAAAACAAATTAATGGAGGGGATCGAGATGCAATAGAAGGGTACAACTACGAAGAATTGATGATGATAGAACGTTAAAAGACAGAACAAGAGCCCTTCGATCGACTTGTTATTGGACCACCTGTTATAAATAATTAATTGTGATCCCACATTAATAAAATACCGACATTTAAATTACTTCAACGTTATATTCCGCACATTAATTTGCGTGATAACCGTTTCGCCCGATAACCGTTTTGATGGGAAGCAGTTATCTGTAAGGGGCAAACGTCAGTTTAAATGGGTTATCTAAACCAAGCTCCCTACGTTAGTTTTTTAAAAAGGGTGGTTACTACGTGAGATAAAGGTGACGTCGGTTTCTCATCCAATACGACAATTTGGAAAACTCACGTTCAAGAGAAAAACCACAGAGAACACACCATCGCTTCGGAGGGGGTAATTGGCTAGAGAGATCCCGTTTTGTCAGACGCTCAACGCACGTATACGCGAAATCATCGTCTTCATCAATGGCTGGAGGTATGTTCGTATATTATCCACGTTTCCGCATTCTCGTTCCCGATACGCACGTTTTTCGTTTTGCATTTAAGGTTCCGGGATCGAATCATAGTTCTCACATTTAGTATCATAGCATGTAATCTCTGCCTTGATGTTTAACGTATGATTTGCGTTGAATTATTGTGTTTTTGGTGAATTTTGTGGGATTTTTGGGTAAATCATTTTGGGGCTTTTTCTGGCCGAGGAGAAAAACGTCAATTGCGGCCTAATTCCGACAAGTCACGGCCTACTTTCGGAACTGTAGGGTCGCCTCGCTATGGGGAACAAAAGCCCTAAGGTATCTGGGCATGTGGTTGTTCACCGAAGGCAAATTAAGTGACTGAATTTTGCGGTGTTTAGGGTTTCGTTCGAGCGGTTTTCGCTCGATTTTGAGAAAAATCCTTCACCATTTTCCTTGATTATTGGACCTATGTAGTCACGCCGACGATGTCTTCAAAACCCACTATTTATTTTGGTGGGATGTGGTCCGTCGGAGGAGAATCAGCCGGTGTTAGATCGGCGGTTTCGGGCGGCAATATTGCGGAGGCTCTGTTCTTCGCGAACTGGGGAAGAAGAGGGGCGCGTGCATGGCACGCGCACATGGGCTGCCTCTGCACACGCCCACGTGAAGATTTAAAAAAAAATAGGAAGAGGGTTTAATTGTAGGCAAGTGTGCCCGTGTTTATGAAGCACTTTGTCGGTTTTATTATTAAAATAATAATAATTTGGGCGTTTGGGCTTAATGGGATTTGAACCCACGTCCACTTGAATGTCCACAAGCCCACTAGACCACTCAGACATTCTGTCCTTTTGTGTTCAAAATTGACACTTATTATTATTAGTATTAAAAAGGGCTGATTGTTGGGATTTACACGTGAGTGGCATGTGCTTGACCGTAAAATACCCGTTTTGTCCCTCGGTGCCAGAAATTTACGGTTATGTCCCCAATTTAATTTATTTACGGTTTTACCCATTTAGTTAATTTTCAGTATAGTCCATGCCCACGCAAATTTATAAATTTGCCCCTATATGCAATATTAAGTATATTTTGCATGAAATTAAATGTCTCGTGATCTATATATTTTTTATTAATTAGAGTTTAGCCACAGCAACTCTAATTGATTAAATTATTTATTAAGAGCCTCTAGATCACATATAGTAAATGACATTTATTTGTAATTAATTATATTAATATAATGAATTTTATCCCACAGGAATTTTCATTATATTAATATGATTAATTAGGTTGAAATATCATATTATTTTTCTTAATTTCCCCACAGGGATTAGGAAAAAGGAATATAATATGATAGTTTCATCATACAGTTTTTATGAATCTATTATAAATTAGAAACTTAGCCCACAGGCAGTTTTTGATGTTATTTGATTCATATTATATGACATGTTTTGCATGGGTAAAGCATGTATCCAGTGAATTTGCCTCAAATATTGTGACGTAAGCATGTTTATTTGTTTATTATGCAGTTTTACCACCTGTGAATATCTCTGATATTATTGTTCCCGAGCTGAATGGTGACAACTATAAGGCTTGGAATGAGTTAATTCTCCTTCAATTGGGGTGCATGGACATTGATTATGCTATTCGGAAAGATGAACCACCTGCTGTTACAGAAACTAGCACTCCAGCTGAAGTTTCTCTTTATGAACAATGGGAGCGGTCTAACCGCCTTAGTGTAATGTTCATAAGGAGTAAACTTTCTGCAAGTATTCGTGGTTCAGTCGCTCAGCATAATAATGCCAAGGCTTTGCTAGCTGCTATTGATGCGCAATTTGCGTCTTCTGAAAAGGCCCATGCCATGACCCTGATCATGAAGTTTTCATCGTTGAGGCTTACCAGTGTTAGAGGTGTGCGTGAGCACATTATGAAAATGAGGGATATTGTAGCTCAGCTCAGGAACCTTGAGGTTGAGATACCTGAGTCTTTCCTTGTATACTACATTCTGAACTCTCTTCCTCAGCAGTATACACCTTTTAAAATCTCTTATAACACACATAAGGAGAAATGGTCAATTAATGAACTCATGACCATGTGTGTTCAAGAGGAAGAAAGACTGCTTATGGAAGTGGGAGAGAGTGCTCATTTGGCAACACAAGGAAGGCATAAGGGGCAAGGCAAGCGTAAGGGAAAGGGTAAAATACCTCCCCAAGCTGACATTAAGAAGGAATCCAAATGCTTCTTCTGTAGAAAGAGGGGGCATATAAAGAAGGATTGCGTCAGATATAAGGCTTGGCTTGAGAAGAAAGGTAATCCAATCTCTTGTGTTTGTTATGAATCTAATATGACTGATGTGAGTCACAACACTTGGTGGATTGATTCTGGATCTACAATCCACATTTCGAATTCCTTGCAGGGCTTTCAAAGCCACAGGAAGCCGGTGGGAAGTGAACAATGCATCTATTCAGGAAACAAGATGCGTTCGCATGTAGAAGCTATTGGGACATGCAGTTTAGTCCTAAATAGTGGCTTTTTTTTTAAATTTGGAAAGGACCTTTTATGTACCTGGTTTCTCTAGAAACTTGATTTCAGTTTCAAGACTTGTACCATTTGGTTATTCCTTTCACTTTTCAGATTCGACCTTCAGTTTGTCGTATAAATCTGAAATTGTTGGGAATGGTATCTTGTCTGATGGTCTTTTTCGAATTAATTTGCAAGACAATGCCTTTTATAATGCGATGCATGTTCATGATAACGCTGGTATAAAACGATGTGTTGTGAATGAAGATTCCTCTGCTTTGTGGCATCGGAGATTGGGACATATCTCCATAGAAAGAATTAAGCGATTGGTAAATGATGGAGTACTCAGTGCTTTAGATTTTACTGATTGCAATACTTGCGTGGACTGCATAAAGGGAAAGCAGACCAACAAGTCAATAAAAAGGTGCCCAGAGGAGTACGGAAATATTAGAAATCATACATACAGATGTTTGTTGTCCAGATATGGACTCATATGGTCAGAAATATTTCATCACCTTCATAGACGATTACTCACGTTTCATGTATCTCTACTTGCTTCATAATAAGCACGAAGCATTGGATGCCTTTAAAGTGTTTAAGGCCGAAGTAGAGAAACAATGCGGTAAGCAAATTAAGATTGTGAGATCAGATAGAGGTGGGGAATACTATGGTAGATACACTGAAGATGGACAAGCACCTGGTCCATTTGCGAAATTTCTTCAAGAGCATGGGATAGTTGCCCAATACACTATGCCTGGTTCTCCGGACCAAAATGGTGTGGCAGAAAGAAGAAACCGTACTTTGGTAGACATGGTGCGTAGTATGCTTAGCAACTCAAAACTTCCTAAGTCCTTGTGGACAGAAGCTCTTAAGACGGCAGTGTACATATTGAACCGAGTTCCGACCAAGGCTGTCCCAAAGACACCTTTTGAGTTGTTCAAAGGTTAGAAACCGAGTTTGCGACATGTACGCGTTTGGGGATGCCCGTCTCAAGTGAGAATCTATAATCCACAGGAAAAGAAGTTAGACCCAAGGACTATAAGTGGGTATTTCGTTGGATATGCCGAAAAGTCCAAGGGATATAGATTTTATTGTCCATCTCATACCACTAGGTTTGTGGAATCGAGAAATGCGAAGTTTCTTGAAAATGACTTGATTAGTGGGAGCGATCGATTTCGAGACCCTATTCTTGAGAAAGATCATTCAGATGCTCGACCTTCCACTTCAAGTACCAGATTGATTGTTATTCATAATGTCCCTCCGGTTCAAATGGCTATTAAACAACCAATCATTGAAGTTCCTCAACCTGCTGGCATTGGTCTAGTAGATCCAACTGTTCACCACTTACCTGAAACTGTTGAACAACTAGTTGAACAACATGCTCTTCAAGAGAATGTTGATACAACATTAAGGAGATCTGCTAGAATGAAGAAGTCAGCAATTCCTAGTGATTACATTGTGTACCTACAAGAATCTGACTATAATATTGGACCTGAGAATGATCCTGAAACGTTTTTACAAGCAATGAATTGCGACAATTCCAATTTATGGTTCAATGCCATGAAGGAAGAGATGGGTTCTATGGCATCTAATGCAGTCTGGGATTTGGTTGAGTTGCCCAATGGTAAGAAGGCCATTGGTTGTAAGTGGGTCTTCAAAACTAAGAAAGACTCATTGGGCAACATAGAGAGATACAAAGCTAGACTCGTTGCCAAAGGATTCACTCAAAAGGAAGGAATTGATTATACGGAGACTTTTTCTCCTGTATCTAAGAAAGATTCTCTTCGTATCATTTTGGCATTGGTTGCCCATTTTGACATGGAATTGCATCAAATGGATGTAAAAACGGCATTCCTCAATGGAGAACTAGAAGAGGAGGTTTATATTAAACAACCAGAATGATTCCTCTTAGTAATGGTGAGCATTTGGTGTGCAAGCTTAAGAAGTCAATATATGTCTTGAAATAAGCATCCCGCCAATGGTACTTAAGGTTTCATGAAGTTATCTCTTCATTTGGTTTTGTAGAGAATATCATGGATCAATGTATATACCAAAAGGTCAGTGGGAGCAAGATTTGTTTTCTTGTCCTATATGTGGATGACATTTTACTTGCAACCAATAATAAGGGATTGTTATATGAGGTGAAACAATTTCTCTCTAAAAGTTTTGACATGAAAGATATGGGTGAGGCATCTTATGTCATTGGCATTAAGATCCATAGAGATAGAGCTCGAGGCATTTTGGGATTGTCTCAAGAAACCTATATCAATAAAGTCTTAAAGAGATTTCGGATGAAAGATTGTTCACCGAGTATAGCACCCATTGTGAAGGGTGACAGGTTCAATTTGAACCAGTGCCCGAAAAACGATTTAGAAAGGGAACAAATGAAAAACATCCCATATGCTTCTGCTGTCGGAAGCTTAATGTATGCTCAGGTTTGTACTCGGCCTGACATAGCCTTTGCTGTGGGAATGTTGGGAAGATATCAGAGTGATCCAGGTATGGACCACTGGAAAGCTGCAAAGAAGGTGATGAGATACCTAAAAGGTACAAAGGATTACATGCTTATGTATAGGCGAACTGACCACTTGGAAGTAATTGGATATTCGGATTCGGACTTCGCTGGTTGCGTTGATTCTCGAAAATCAACATCTGGATATATTTTTATGCTTGCTGGCGGAGCCGTTTCCTGGAGGAGTGCGAAGCAGACTTTGGTTGCTACTTCCACTATGGAGGCTGAGTTCGTTTCCTGTTTTGAGGCCACCTCGCATGGTGTGTGGTTGAAGAGTTTCATTTCAGGGCTTAAAATTATGGATTCTATTACTAAGCCATTGAGGATATTTTGTGACAATTCAGCTGCTGTTTTCATGGCTAAAAACCACAAGAGTGGTAGTCGAAGTAAGCACATCGACATTAAGTATTTAGCCATAAGGGAACGTGTTAAGGAAAAGAAAGTGGTCATTGAACACGTTAGCACTGAATTGATGTTAGCTGATCCTTTAACTAAAGGCATGCCACCAAGGAGTTACAAGGATCATGTAGATAGAATGGGAATTGGTCCCATCATGTAAATTTTCTTTGTATTGACAAAGTTGTGAAACTCTCATTCAGTTGTGATGTTTTTCTCAATTAAGGTGCACATTCAGTTATTATGAGAAAAACGGTCATTTTGACCTAGAATAAACTTAAAGGTTTATTCATTAAGTAGACCCAGAATAAACATAGGGTTTATTCATCAAGTTATGTTATCACATATGGACTGATTTTGATGAGATAAGATGCATTGTGATACATGGAAGATAATACTCGTTCTAAGAGGACTTATCGCCATGATTCATGTGTTTTGTCTTCAGCATGAAGTTAATGTGCATTTGGTTCAGAATTTCGTTGATGAATGTTGGGATCAAGTGGGAGAATGTTATAAATAATTAATTGTGATCCCACATTAATAAAATACCGACATTTAAATTACTTCAACGTTATATTCCGCACATTAATTTGCGTGATAACCGTTTCGCCCGATAACCGTTTTGATGGGAAGCAGTTATCTGTAAGGGGCAAACGTCAGTTTAAATGGGTTATCTAAACCAAGCCCCCTACGTTAGTTTTTTAAAAAGGGTGGTTACTACGTGAGATAAAGGTGACGTCGGTTTCTCATCCAGTACGACAATTTGGAAAACTCACGTTCAAGAGAAAAACCACAGAGAACACACCATCGCTTCGGAGGGGGTAATTGGGTAGAGAGATCCCGTTTTGTCAGACGCTCAACGCACGTATACGCGAAATCATCGTCTTCATCAATGGCTGGAGGTATGTTCGTATATTATCCACGTTTCCGCATTCTCGTTCCCGATACGCACGTTTTTCGTTTTGCGTTTAAGGTTTCGGGATCGAATTATAGTTCTCACACCACCATCAAAAGTATTGAGTACTGATCCGCCTGTTTGTACATCGCACTTTTATCCACACAGGCAAAATTATGAAACAATCCTGGAGTGCATTGCCAACTCCCTACAATGTTTGTACATAATCAGCCCAGATGACGTAGAAATTACGCTTACCAGGCCTCTGAGTTCTGGTCATCAGAACAGAGGAGATTCACCAAAATGCAGGCTACAATGGACTGACCATGGTCAACTGTGAGATTTTTGTTGAGCTCCACGAATAGCTGAATTCACATGTTCACACAATCACTTTCCAGACGGCCGGAGTCCGTGCATCTCTGCTAGAAGAGATGACAATATTGACATTTCTCCATAGAGCTGCCCCCAAAGCAAGGACAAGATTGTGCAGCTTTCTGAACCACATGCTTGTGTTGTTGAGTTTGTGTTGACCTCGCCGGAAGATGTAATGGCATAATTTCGTCCCTCAAAGCCCTCCTTGATTAGAATAGAGCAGTAATTATTTCCGCTTCACCCGTCGACACTATCACAAACTGAAAATGAATCAAGTAGATTGGCCCCATTTATCAACTGTGGCATTTCTCTTTAACAGAAAGAAATTCCGGGATGGGAGAGAAACTCCCTCGCTACTTGCTCCTGGAGAAAAAAGGGGCAAGAATCAGGCAGGGAGGGTATCGTAGATAAGGGAAAGGCGCTCAGCAACCGAATCCCAAGATTCACCATATCTGTCCATACGCTGAACTAAGAACAAGCAAAGAGCCTATTCAACTTTACAGTGCATCAGGCATACAAGAAGATCAGCGCAACGTAACCCTACAAACAAAAAGAGCTAGATCTACTAGTAACAAAAGAGAAAAATGCAAGATGGATTGCAAAGGAACGAAAGAAAGGGCACAGCAAGCACACCCTTAGAAACAAGCTTCGAATTTCAGTGAGGATAACATAATCTCTGATGCAAGAGAGTAATTGACAGATGCCCTCTCAGACAATGTGCTGAGTCTGCTGACATTTGCAATATCCGTAAGGTGTGGAGTTATGATATCAACAAGAAAAATTGCCAAGCAATGGAGGAAGTAGGCAGGTGTAACTAGGTCTAGACAAATCGATCTTGACAAATAATACGAGAGAATAGATACAGATTTCAGTGAATACTTAAACAGCATGGCAGATGACAGTATCAGGCAAAAGGTTGGTACTCTTCGATTTCAAGATGGCAGACAGAGAATCCAGCATTTTAAGAGAATGATCAGCAAAATCCATCTACTTCATTCACGCACATCATCCATCAGATTACATCAACCCACCACCAAATTCTCCACTACTTGACTCTTGACATCCTCACAATCAAGATAAAAGCCACAGGTATAGGCATAAGAACCATAAACTAAACACCTCTTTCATGCAGCTATTGAATACGAAAGCCAAAAAACCAATCCAGTGAAGAATATAAACATCTATGAAACGAAGCCAAATGATTAGACATGGGAAACAAGCACATTCAGTCCAAACCAAAATTGACTTTGTGAAATGATAATTCCTCTTAGCCTGTGTGATTCCCAGAAACAAAAAACAAAAGAAACGAAAGAAAGATCAAAGAACCAAAATCTGAGCTTCACGCTTGGTTATGATACAAAAGACTGTCCTCGAGTAATTCATTCATTTCAACAACACCTAAAAAAAGAAAGAGGAAGGGGGGGGGGGGGGGGGGGATTGAGGATCGAACTAAGCAGAATCTTCAAGTTCAGTCATCGTCTGCTGCTGCTGCTGCTTCTTCTTCATTTCCATCTCATACTGCCGCAATCTCTCCTTCATCTTCTCCTGACAAATAATTGCGAAGTTCCAACATCCTCAAACACAACCCCAACATCCAGAAACAAAGAAAAAGAAGACAAGATCAGACCTTGTAGCTGATTTCGACGCGGTGCATGACGTAGAAACCAAGAACACCACCGAGGATGGTCCCAGTAATGATCCGAATGTAACCCCATTTCTGCGAATATGGAGCTCCCACCATTAGCAGATGGCCCTGTTCCTCTGCCGCCGCCTCTTCACTTCCAGTCTCAGTCGCCGCAACAGTGACGACGAGCCGCAGAACCCCCGCTTCTCGAAACGTTAATCGTAGCTATCGGAGATGGGGAGTTCGGTAATTGGATTGCGCCTCCGAACGGACCGAGGGCGAGCCCTTTTGATGGCTCGCTCGGTGCACTCCACGACGGTCTAAGGATTACAGACCGCCCTGGTCAAAACCTCTCGTTGCATCTCGCACTTCAAGGGGCGAGCAGAAAATCCGTGAGCCCAAACACCAGCACCGGCCTGATTTTTCGGGCTCTGATAGGCCCAGGCTGGGCCACCGGGCCTAAAATGTTCGTTTTTTTTTTTCACTTCGGGCTGCCTCTCGGGCTTCGGACACTTGCTGCCCGAATGGCCCGAATGACTTTTTTCAAAAATAGGTTTAAAAACTTATGTTTTTACCAATTTGGATTTTTTTAGGTAAAATTTAGGAAAACGGGGCTCGTTCGCCACCAGAGGTGCCGAATAGCATCCTAGTTCGGCACCACCGCTGTCGAACAAGGGGAGGGGGGCCCCTCCCCTCTCCAACTAATAGAGGGGAGGCTCCCCTTCCAATGAAAATTTTTAAAAAATAAATCAGATAATTATGAAAAAAATAAAAAAAATCATAAATTTTTTAAAAAAAATTTGAGAAAATTTCATGACTTTTATTAAAAAAAATTCAAAAGAATCTAAAAAATTAGGATTTATATTATTATTTTTCATTCATTCCATTATAAATGACGATTGTATCCCTGATGAGTAAAGCATTTAAGAAATATTATGCGATATTTATGAAATTTATTAGTTCCATTTGTAGACATGGCATAAAGAAAATATATTCGACCGAGACATAAGAATATTCGAACCGAAACTTTCACAATAGAGTTTTGTGTTTTTTTTAGGATGATTTTTATTTTCATTTTTTCCTAATTTTTTTATTATCTAAAAACTTCTTATTGTTACAAACAGATCATATTAATACATGTTTCTGATAATCATATTTAATTAACCCTATAAAATTTCAAATATATGATGAAAATGCGATTTAATACACATAAAATTTTTCCTCATATATGTCTCGACATACAAAATAAAGATATTTGTAATGCTAAAAGAAGATATTTTACGAATAAACCAATAGAATTTTTGGAATGTTTTATTTTTAAATTATTTTTCCTAATTTCTTTTTTAATTTTTCTATTCTTTGGGATAATTTTTATTATTATAAATAATTTATATGGTTATGTTAAAACATAATGGCCTTGTTCGGCTCCTTAGGTGCCAAACAAGCCCTTTGTTCGGTAATTTTGGTGTTGAACAAGTTTCTTTTTTGTATTTTCTTCGCATGCGTATTCAAATCAATAAAAATATAAATTTTTTAATCTATTTTCGTAAGGAGGCCGCGGCCCGACGGGTCGGACTTGACATAACGAACGCGCTGTTTCACCGAGCCAAGAGTAGCGTCAAAAGAAGAAAACGGGAGAGAGCGAGATTTGCAGATCCCAAGTTGAATCGGAGAGTGTTGGAATCGCGAGAGAGAGAGAGAGAGAGAGAGAGAGAGAGAGAGAGAGAGAGAGAGAGCGTCGGAAGCGGCTAATCTTGGCTTTGGGAACATCAGAATCAGAACCAGAATGCAATTTCATCGCTAGTGATGCCGCTCGGATCACTTCTCGTGGAGGTACCATCTCAACGTCGTTTTCCGCTGTCCATTTGGTTTCATTCTGTGATCCGATTCGATAATACAAGTCATTTGTGTTTTGTGGTTGACCTCGATTCGATGCCTAGGAAATAATCCGATCAAACAGTTGGTAGGCATGTGGAGTTACTTTCAGATCGAATGCTATCATTGATGCGTTCATCCAGATCTCGATTTTGCTTGTAGGAAGCTAAATTGATGGGTGCGTCGAAGATTTAAGAGTGCTGATCTAGTGCCGGGTTAACGAGCTAGTGTGCTGATATTATGCTCTGCAAAGAAAGGATTGATCATTTTTAACTCTAGTTGGTAATGTGTCTGCTTGTTAACAAGTTGGGGTTGCTTTGAAGTGGGAAAATTTTCATTGGGGGAAAAGGGGTCTTTGTCAATGCAGAGTCAAGCGACAGCTTTACTTTGATAGAGCATTCTGCAAAGCGTGGAATCATCGGTTTCTGCATTCGATCGCAAGTGGATCAAGGGAAGCCTGCATTTGTCTAAATAGAGCTCTTGGATTTCTGGTTACTCAGAAGTACCTTGGTTGATGTTTGCTTTTCTACCAACAAGCGCCTTTCCTCGTCTCCCATGTGTTTTGGGGGAATTCTGAAACGTTTGTTAAGGGAGGTTGTGACTAGGAGGTAAATGGTTGATTGAGACATAGAGATGCTTCGAAGATGAGAAGAGGGTACTTCGCGAAGAATTCGATCGCTTTTGTGTGCATGGTTGTTTCGCTGTGTTGCTTTCTCATACTCTTTCTTTCGACACTCAGGCTTCCAGAGGTGTCATCCGGTAAAGATGCTGTAAGATCTCAGCAGACTGCAGAAGTCGGGAAATTCTCCAAGAATCTGCATTTAGTAGGGACGTTCGGGGAGATGATGGTGGAAATGCTTCCACAAGACCTTGCTTTCACTGTCTTCGTCCCTTCGGAGAAAGCATTTGGGCGTGATCTGCGGCTGAACGTGAAAGAAAGTTTCGTTGCAGAGAACATAAACAACACTAACGCGATTGTTTCGCGTGTCCTTGGATTCTCTGCCATCCCTCGAGCTCTTACCTCAGATATGGTGCCCGTAGGCGAGGTCTCTCATGATTCGTTGTCTGGGTTTACTTTGTATATATCAAAGGCTGTCGATGGGAACATAATAGTCAATGGAGTACGATCAGAAAGTCTGGATAGAAGGAAGGGCGAGATTGTTGTGCATATTATGGATGGGGTCGTCATGGATGCTGATTTTAAACAATCAGTTCAGCCAGATTTCGATGACGGCCAATGACTGCAAGCCATGGCCCGTGGACGCATTGAGCTGGATGATTTTCTTTTTGCCTAATTACAAGAGGTCAAGTACCAATTGAACAGAAATGACAATTGCACAGTAGCGAGATATTGTCTAGCATATACAATGTTCACAGAATTGGAAAGCAGAAGTGGGTAAACATCTCTCTGTCTCTATCTCTTTTGGGGTGTTTGAGTCTGAAAACCGACACCGTTGAGCATTTTCATGTCAAAATTGGCCAAAGGGGCTTTAAAACGAGAGTCGCTATTGAACAGAGGCAAAGTCTCAGAGCAAAGCCTACACCGAGCTACACGAGCAATACGCTAAAACTTGAAGAACTAGACGTGCTACTTGGCTACGCAGTGCGTTCGAAGGCAGGACAGTGAGCACGACAAGGGAGGGCTCTTGACAGGACAAGTTGGTACCCAAGAAGATACGACTTAAACACTTCTAAATACCAGAATATGGGGTAATAACTAAGAGCAGTAACTACTGTATAGCGAAGTGTAAACGTACTTTCATGTAACCATTACAGTTGACAGCGAAAGAACCAATTCGCCTAATCATCACAAGGAGCTCCTTTGATCACACGATGCCGATGATAAGAAGGAAACCTTTGTGAAAAATCAATTTCCGCATCAAGGCATCTTAGCACCAAGCGAAATCTTAAAAAGGAAGCGATAGCACGACACGATTCGCATTGGTTTATGCAGAGTATAAAGTGTATTACAAATCTTCAACGGGCATTCCATCCCAAGCAGTTAACTTACCGCAGACAACAAGATGGAAGCTTACCGCGATATGTGGCTTCTAATGTATGCTGCTTAAAATTCACACTGATATAATACAACAGATTTTGAGTGCCTAGTAATACAACAACATGCGACGGAGAATCCTAAAACCAAAATTTCCGTCTCAGAACTTAGCTTCTGGACTGTCCTTTCCTCTTCAACTTCATGCTTTTTTCACGTAATTGCTTCGGAGCTGGATCCACTAGCAGTACTCTGGACATGACATAGGCCAAGAGTTCTTCATGATGAGAGAACGTAAAATCCAAATGGGCATACTCAAACTCGTTATATGACACATCCACGCCAGATTTCTTCATCAGCCTGTAATGCTTTCTAACCATTGACGGCTTAATTACAGTGTCCTTCCTTCCAGCAACTAAATCAACTGGTATATTGATGAACCCATAGTACTCGCCTACATCCAACGGCTCTGGAGATCCATAAACCTTTAAGTTGGCAGATGCACTCCCATAATCATACATTCTGAATTTCCTGGAACGCTTCATTTGTGCTAGGTGAAGGACCACATTGAAGGAGACGCCGGGCATGTCATTCATGTTGTAATGAGGCAAGCCTAGCACGCCAACCCAATTTGAGCTGTCTCCACCAACAACGTAACTCATTAGGGTTTGAACCACTCCTCCAACTGCCGGGTAGTTTTGAAAGTCCCGCGCCAATTTGTTCAACAGCATCCGGAAAAACCTTGTGGGAATGTAGAAGGCTGGTATAAGAGGAGCCATTATAGGAGCCAATGTAAGGAAGATATACTCCATTAATGTGAAAACTGCATTGGAGTCGTGATGAAATCCAGCAGGTGATAGTAGAATCAATCGTGAGAGCCTATGGGGCTTCTCCTCAATCTGTCGTGTGACCACGTACATTAGCATAGCAGCCCCACCCAAGCTATGGCAAATAGCACAAAGTTTGAAGGGCTGATTGTTGTCTGTTTCTTCCGTACTCTCTGGCTGGCTAAGTTTCAATTCAGATGTTTTAACCTCGTAAATCTTCTCTATCATAGCTGGAATGTCCTCGGTTCCATGCTCATTGATGGAATATCGCCAATATCTGCATTAATTGCTATTTGCTAATTTCAAACTCACCAATAGGACCACAAACTTTGCACAGTGAATGCAAAATGGAGCTTTGACAATAGGTTAAGAAATAATGGACTTACTGTTGTGAGGAAATATTCTTCTCATTGTGCTCCCGGGAAACCAAACCCCGAAAATTTCCCAGAAAAACGTCATACCCTGCAGTATATTGAGATAAGTCAAAAGATCGTGTCTAACAGTTGATATTATGTATGGCCAACAAAAACATTGATGTGATTTAAAAATTGCTAGTCATTGAAGAAAATTTTTGTACCTTGATCAAAGGCCGCAAATGCTGGAGAACCAACAACCCCGTTAGACACCCAACTGGATAAGAAAATCCACTAGTCAAAAGCAGGAAATAGATCCATAATATATCCAATTATTGAAAAAACAAGGAAAATCCATTGAACACGGAATTGAGCACATGTGAAAATTAAAATATTTTGGAAGAAAAATGGAAGATATGAGTTGGGAAATTGTGCTCAGGCAAGATGTAATTCCATAACTTAAATGAACAGCAACAAGAAAATCAATCCAAGCCATAAATGATTCAAACTGCTAGAGACATCAGATTTGGATTTGTGATTGAAGCACCCCAGACCATTTTGTCAAACCCCAGCACAGCAAGATACAAACTATACTAAGATGGAAACATTACAAGCAAAGAAGGAAATGACCACAATTAATAACAAATGCCCAGTGCTTACCCCATTGATGAATCCAATATCCCATGCTGCAAATAAACTGCCTTCCTGGCATCACGTCTGTGGTAAAATTGACCCATAAAATACCAGAGTTGCAACAAGATCACAAACTGAAATAAAAAATGAGTAAAATATACCTAGGGATTCTTTCCAAAAGAAGCACATAGCCATCGGCAGTGATGACGTGAATAGCTTCATATGGGTACCTAAGCAGGTGACATGGTGAGAGGGAGCAAGAAAAAACACCTCCAAGAAGAGAAAAGAAAGAAGCCAGTAGCCTTTTAACTATTACCCAAGCTCGGTTATGACATCTTGACATGTCCGGGCATCTGTATTTAGAGAATGACAAAAGGAAGTTCCATTTTCAGTTTCAGCTGGCTCTGTCTCAGGAGCAGAGGCATCCGACCTGCTGCCACGAATATCATCACTGCCAGTGCTACAAGGAAAAAACCATCTCCACAGTATTGCGATTACTTCTACTGGTGAGAGAAGGCGGCGTGCTGCCTTTTGAACAATATCAAACAGAGCCTCTATAAAGATTTCAATGGCTAGATGAAGATCCTGGAGCAGTGTAAATAAATCAAACTGATGAGCACAAGGAAAGCATCTCTAATTGAAACAGCAGACCATCTCATAAGGAATCAGACCTGGTGCTCTCCACCATACCTCAATTACTCCACGTCGTCTGTCAGTTGTCCGGTGTATGATGTGATCTTTGAGATTGTGCATCTTATTTACAGAGCTTACACGTGAAGGCTTCTCACTTTCCATTAACAAAGTGCTCCTAGCACTACTAGAGTAGGAAGAATAGCAAAGACAAGATACTATGGCCAATAGAGTATTTGCTGGTACCAAAATCCATGAAAGTATGATTCTTAGCCAACCCATCCTTTTCCCATCATATCTGCTGAAAGAACTAGCTCTCGAAGCACGCGAGCTTTGAGACAATGGAGAAGGACATACGTCATCATCACTAAATTCTTCCTCCGATGAGTAATCAATGCTTGAAGATGCATCAGAATCCAAAGAGAGTTCATGGATGAATTGATTGAAGGAGGATACACCACTGGATCAATTACAAAGCAATCACAGAGAAAGTTCATCAGTTTCAGCATTCCACGGTGTGAAGATGAAAATAACATCCAAAATAAAGAATATCCAACAGGAAGACAATGGTTAGATTAAACCCTACATCAGTAATTTTTCCTAAAAACAAAAAGCCTGGAATTCCTGATAAATTAAGAGGGGCACGATAAAACTCTGGCACATACTAGCACATAATGAGGGCTCTCTCTTTTTTCTCCCACCTATTTAATCAGTAACTCATCATGCAAGCTGATGAATCAACCAAAGCATAAGCAAAAACCAAGATAAACTAAACTAACTTTTCCATCCATCGTGGAAAGCGAGGTCCGCGAAAAGTTGGCCTGAGCTCCCATCCATGAACACCTTCAAGAATATTAGCCTTCCCAGGCAAGATGGTCAGTAGAAGTGCTGAAACCCCATTAATGAGCCTCACTATATTGTTCAAAGATTCGTATGTAACCGTTTTAACCGACCTGCGCTAAAGAGGAACAGACAAGGAATTACTCATTTTTTAATTGCAAAAGAGGTGCCTCACAGCTTAGCCAACATCATATACAATAATACATAATCAAGATTCATAAATGACCAGTCAAACGGGAATTGCAAATGTTCTGTTCTGCTGCAAAGCTTACAACCACGATCAGTCCGCACCTCCAACTGCAAATGTTTGCAATTCACAACGGGTTCATGCAGAACCCTGTTACCCAAATGAGAATTCGTCGGACGACACACGAGTAGACATTCCTTGTGTAAGTCCAGAGACAAGACATACGAACATTGCTGCGCTAAGGACCCGAATCACCGAGAGTATCATCTAAGGGCCACGAGCATTCATTAAAACATCTTCACTTTCTGGCGCAAATCAATTTCATTGAACTACCAATCTATCTAAGACAACCAAAGAAGAGGGAATGGTTCTCTTCACAGTGGAAAGAAATTCCAGCATAGAAGGACCCGGAATCTCATATCAGTCCAATCTTTCTCCTTTTCTAACAAACAACCCACGATTCGATAATCGCTGATCAATCACAACTAGTAGAAAAGAGTAAGATCATGTGAGAGCAAAGCAAATTCCCCTTTGGTTTCGGATAGTTTCCGAGTCAAACCTCCAGATAGAACCCACCAGTCTGAGAGAGAAAATGGCGACGAAATGACTTACTCTTTTGTGACTGCGAGCACGTCGTCAACGAGTCGCTGCATATTACCAACCCCCCGTGAACTTCGCGATGCTGGTATCGTGAAAAATTCCGAGCAAGCCAACGAACGGGAACGAGAGGTGAAAAATATAACTTCGAGTTCTTCTTCAACCATCACGAGAGAGGCGTGTGAACATATACACAATGCAGACTTCTGAAACAAGAGTCGAATAGATTAATGATTTTAATAGAAGGTGGGGGGAGGTGGGAATCTAGCGATTGGCGGAAGAGGGAGGCGCGTGGGATTGCAACGGCGATGCTTTACGTACGTTGCAAGTCGGCTGCTTTTCAGGCGGGAAAGAGAAGGCCAGGGGGGCGGGGCGGGCGGGGGGAAGCTAGCGATTGGCGGGAGAGGGAGGCGCGTGGGATTGCAGCGGCGATGCTTGGCGTACGTGGCAAGTCGGCCGCTTTTGCTCGTTAACGTTTCGTGCGGGGAGGCATGGAGGATGCCACGCGGCAGGGTCCGATTGGGGAAACTGATATGTGTCGTTTTCAGGTTCATTCTGGGGCGATCGCTGCACGTGGATTGCGTGACAATGCTGAACCTTCGCGGGCAGATGGACGGTTGAGATGTGATGAGAGTGGATAAGTGGGGCCTGCTCCCGAAGGAGCATTTCTCTGATCTGCCTACCGAAAGGAGGGATGCCAAGTTGATCGAACGGTCCGAAAGCCTCCGATGCCACAGAAAGAGATGCCACCCCCATTTTCTTTTCCCATAATAAAATAATTCAGAAACGCGTGAAAGCAAAAACCGAAAAAACGGTCAAAATTAACATGTCTGCTTTTATTGGGCGAGGGTAGGCAGATTCGGAAACATGGTCATCCCGACAAGCAAAGACAATGTAGGATACAATTTGCCAAAATTGGCACAATACCCTATTCAATAGTCAAATACCCATTTCCATTTTTGGGTATATGCTTCGTGTTAATTCGCCGATGGAGTGAAAGCAAGAAATACCATTTTTTTAAGTTAATCTTCTCCCGCTGGGTTGAACTTATTCTTTTCCCTATAGATTCAACCAAATAAGCATTAGAGTGAGTCCATAATCAAATTATAAAGCTGAGTGCACAGAATGGGAATGACAGAAAGGATCCAACTAACACTGCAGTACTAGCCGGCATAAGTTAAATAGGCATCCATAAGAAAAGATTTCTTCGAGTTCTCTAATATTTGCTATGCTTGCTTAAACAGAAGTTTCGATTCTCATAGGAACTCGAATGGAAAGCCCATCATCATCCCCAACAAAAAATCATAAATCTAAATGAAGTGCTAATATCGAATTGCATTGCAATGCATCGAAAAAACCTCAGTAGTTTTTTTAAATGTTAAGTAGCTTGGATACTCATTTTATCCATTGATACAAGTTATCAGTTTCACTCACGAGATACATATATTACAAAAAGTTTGTGATGCACCGTGACAATAGACTAGGCATCTAAAGATTGCAAATCTGATCTGCAAGTAGTTTCTTATGAATTACACCCATCAAAATGGGTCAGAGATCCATTTCTTAACCTATATTCGATGGTCTGAGTCCCTATATGAGTTGGTTACATTAACTAGATGAGTCATAAATGGATTTAGAATGGTAAAATTCAAAATAATATCGGTACTAAAATTAGTTCACAATTGTTTGACAAAAGAATCAAACGAGCCACTTTATCAAGAGCTTTGGTCACGCGAGAAAAGGATCAAACGAGCCACTTCACTGTGCTTTATCTCCAAGGTGCAATTGCTACATCCGAGATGTTGCCACGAGTGTGCCTTCGCCCACATCGTTGTCTTGAGTAAAGGCAAATTCTGATACCAGGGCCAGATGATCGCTCCCCACTTTCTGCACGGTCAAGATTAAGATTAATCCATATTTCGTTGCAGAAAAAGAATAGTCTGGATGACAGGTGGTAATTTGGCTCAGCATAAATCAACTCAAGCGTGAAGGTGGCAACTAATCGGGCATGCTCATAAATTTAGAAGCACTTCAATTTGATAGGAAAATGCAAACAGATGAGTGCAACTGCTACCTATGAACTAGGTGAACAAATCCCTTGCTAATTTTACTGATCTTCCAATTCTATAACTCAAGAGCAAGAGAAAATGGAGTAGAAGGCAGATCAACCAATCAAAACTACTTGTGCAGACGCAATATTCTTCTGGGTTTGAAACTTGTCCGGCTGAACTATATGAATAGCCAATCATCACCAGGGCATAATCCAGATTTAATTCTTGGAACTATAGCTCTTCGATAAGTTCTAAATAGTTTTTTCACCTGTCTTTATATTTATTTACTTAGGACTGTGTTGCTAGCTTTCCTTAAAATTCAAAAGGTTCGATTTTTTTGCTTGTCCAGGGATCAAATTCTTCTGGTTTTATTCTATTACGGAAACTTTGTATGTTTTTATCTACTTAGGAAGATAATCTACCAAGAGTTACAAATAGGATGAGACTGCAGACAATAATTCTTGAGCAACCCCTATGAATGTCACAATCTAAAATGAAGTCCTTCTTACTTTGCATGGCAGGCCACCTGTTCTACGAAGAACATCAACTGGGAGAGTGTCCAGAACTCTTGTAGGCACAAGACCCTTTGAGTACCTGTACCGAGCAATAAGCACACATAGAAACGCTTAATTGATAGTCTCTCAGCTGCTCTCCAGAAAGACTGATCGTCAAACTCTTTTAATGCGTGGCGGTTCATGATGTCTAGTCTATCCTCCTACACTAGTACTGGCTTGGAAATAACGAATTTTGTCACCTTTAGCTGAATTGTTTGGTTCAATGAGGAATACATGAACTGAAAGTAAAGGAAGAAATCTCTCCTAAGAAAATGTGCAATGCCCACCCACAACTATACCAAATGGATCTGTTTGGGGCAAGGGAACAAACAAAACAAATTTCACATAACCAATAGTGCAACAGCCATTACGTAATAGGCCTCCTCCGCAGATGAGACCGCTTAGACATTTAACATCTTGTGGCCTCGTAAGTGGTGATGACTTGTCCAAGTGCTTAAGAATTGCATCAATCGATGCAATGCTATTATTGTGACATATAATCAGTTCTTACACTCTTGACTGTTAAAAACACTTTATTTCCATTTCCTAGCCTAATCAATGGATTCTGTGAGAAGAACCTGTTAGAAGGGTAAAAAGGGAAAAAGGGTATAAATGGTACTTTAGGGTTTGATATGTATATATACCCTTTTATTTACATCAATATCAGAAAGTTATTTCCCTAATAGAACCAAAAGCCAAAAATTCACATTTCAAGCGGAAAGGTATTTACTTAGATAAAGATGCTTTTTTTACCCAAGGTAGACGAGACTATACAAGTATATTCTAACAGTACTATTTAAACAAAATGATATTCGTAACTGTGGTTTGTCATAGAAATAATTGGTTGATGCCAAATCCTCTTTCCATCCAATTTGTAATGATATCATACATAGATCTTTGGTCGCTCTTACTAAGTTATATGTCTGAACATCAATAAGGAGAGGAGATTGTACGGTACTCATGCAGTCAAACCTACATTTTTTTCAACTCTCTTTTTCCCTTCACTTTACTGATGGTTAATCTTTTAGTTAAACCTACATCACATACCATATATAGTCGACTGTCCCAAAAAATTTTGAGTGGTACGAAGTTGCAAGTGGTTCACCATTTGAGTCCCTCGTTCTCGCTGATCCCTGAGAATATTCAAATTGGAAAAATCCCCATAATCAGATATCATCATTCTGGAGAGTAGATGAAAACCACAAAGTGCCCAATGTCGCAAAATTAAGAGATAAGGAAACACACCCTTATTGTGGCGTAGGAGCTCTTAAGATACAATGGATGGGCAACAACCTCACCTTCAGCATTACCACCAGCAGTTTTGATCTCTTCATCAGTCCAGCCACATGTCAAAAATCTATGATGAACAGCATTTCAGTATAAAAAAAAAATCTGACAAACGTGAGATAACATTTCTAGCCATATAAAGTGTGGGAAGAAAAATCAAGCTACTTCTTTTCAGATTGATATATAGTGTCAAACTCCTAGACAAGCAAAATGGAGCTTTTCACCTATGCGATGTAAGCTGAAGCATGACCAGAAGCAGCCAAAAAGCAAATCCAATTGATATACCTGTCTATCAGCAACAAAGAGTCACTTAAATCCTGCTTTTCACCAAAAACTTGAGCAGGATGGCAGCTTCTTTGGCCAGATAATTCCCTTCGGTCATATGACATGATATCCAGCTGCAAATGAAATTCAAAATTCATTTCAAAAAGTAGCAAGACTTAGAATATAACTTATGAGGTGATGCATGTGACACGGGCCAAGGTTTTCGTGCCCCGACTAGTCAACCATCTAGCTGAGAAGATCCCCAAGACTTATTGTGTCTTAGTCCTCTATGATCTGCCTAGGTTTTCTACTACTAGTTTCTAAAATATTCCCAGGGAAGCGCGATACTGTAATTGTCCATGGTTCTGAAAGTTTCCTATTTAATGTCGGTGGTGAGGAAGATTGGAGATGTAACCTGAGGCATTAGATCAAGATACGATCAACGATTGTAATCCAAGGCTCTCAACGAAAAATTCTCAAAAATGCGAGCCACTATGATGAAGCTGGTCGATGGTCTTGATGAAATAAAGGAGCGGATCACCAAAGTCAATAGGATGATTCGCGAAGACTTCTCCTTCATCCTCAATGGAGCCATGGCCCCACTGCAAATGAAGGAAGAAGCTCTCGAAGCATTGATTGAGGCTTTGAAGCTGGATGTTCAAGCAAAGGAAGACTCTCACCAAGCTAAGATAGAAGCATAGAAGGTGGAGATTCAAGAGCTCAAGACTAAGCTAGCCTTGTGCAAAACAAGCATCGAATGGTGCAATCACCGTTCAAACGGCGCCGAAGATGGAGGTACCGAAACCAAAAGAATTCAAAGGCGAACGATCTGCCATGCAGGTGGACAATTTTCTCTAGAGCATAGAGCGTTACTTTGAAGCCATTGAGATCCATGATGAAGCGGCCAAGGTACTAAAGACCATTCTCTTTTTTTCTGATAATGCCATATTCTAGTGGCAATTCATGTGTGTGAAGGGGCATCCGATCCCATAGAAACATGGGACAATTTTGTCAGTTCTATCCCGAGTTCCCTCCATAAGTAGCCGAAAGCAAACTCCATTGCCTTGAGCAAAAAAGGCACAATCCGGGAGTGAGTTCTCAAACTCCAAATCGCACAATCCGGGAGTGAGTTCTCAAACTCCAAATCTCCAATCTTGGAGAGGAGAAGGCTCTCGAAGCATTCAGAGCATTCATGGATGGACTAAAGTCGTGGGCGCAAATCGAACTAAAGTGAAGGGACATTCAGAGCATCACAAAGGCAATCTCCATGGCCGAATCACTGATCAATTTCAGTAAGACCAATACGTCCAAGGGCAACAAATAAAAGTCGGGGTCAAAACGTCGATCGTAAGGATGAAGAAGGCGATTCCAACCATGGCAGAAAGCACCACGGTAATAAAGGAAGGAATGGGGGGAAGGATGCTCTAAACCTCCCTACCAACACCAGGAAACTGGCCCCAAAACAACCACAACTTGGAGGACAAGTTCAAACATCCTCTGTTTGCAAATGCGGCCATTGGACTCAGTTGTGTCCAAAGAAGAACAAAGAGAAAACTTTACATTCCATCGTCGTCGAGAAAGGTGATGAGGAGCCAAAAGAAGAACAAAGAAGATGATGAGAAGCAAAAGAAGAAGGAACTACGAATTGGAGCGATAAAAAGACTCAACACTATAAGGACTCAATCACCGCCAAAGAAATCCTTGACCGCGAAAATTCTAAACTTCGTAGAAGTCAAGGTATGTGGCAAAACTCTCCATGCGTTGATTGACATGGGGCTACTCACTTGTTCATCTCACGCAAAGCAGCGAAGTGTGGAATCCTCTTGAGTTTTGGTACAAGATGGTCAACACAAATGACAAACCAGCTACTGGCATTGCTAGAGACATAAGATCCACATCAGCGGATGGAAAGGAAAGCTCAATTTCGAGGTAATTGCGCTCGACGGCTATGATCTCATTCTAACTATGCACTTCTTTGACACTGCTGAAGTGATGGTTGACCTGAGATTTAAGTCAATCAACATCACCGACCACCATGCTTACTGGAGTAAAAGAGTCCAAAAGCATCTCCACGATTCGACTCGTGGATGACAAACCAAGAGTTCCGACGCTGACTGAGTCAAAGCACAACTCCTAACCTATGGAGAAAAAGGAAGAGTGGAAGCTTCCCACACAAACTCAAAACACCCTCATTCCATTCCATGTGCTGTTTCCGGAGATGAAAGAACCTGGAGCGGCAAAAACAAAGAACGAGTCGCTGATGGCTCAAACTGCGGTCCAAGCACCGATCAAACATCAAGTCCCGAAGCCAAAGAAGAAGCGCTCGAATAGGTGGCGGAGAATGACAGGCCGAGGTTTTTATGCCCTGACTAGTCGACCATCTAGCCGAGAAGATCCCCAAGACTTACTGTGTCTTGGTCCTGTAGGATCTACCTAGGGTTTTCTACTATTAGCTTCTAGAATATTCCCAAGGGGGGCGATACTATAATTGTCCGTGGTTTTGAAAGTTTCCTATTTAATGTCAGAAGATGGGAGATGTAATCTAATCCATTAGATCAAGATACAATCAACAGTTGTAATCCAAGGCCCACTACTATATGAAGAGGTGTCTTCCTCTTCATTTGATCATTCACAAGAGAAATACAAAAGCATTCTCCCAGAGTATCTCTCTAGAATTCTCTTTACGAAGATCCGGGTGAAACATCAAGAAAGGCTTAACTTGGACGCTTCGACGATACAAAGGAAGCCTAAATTGCCACATGGGTTGACCCTCCACAGTCAGTCCATGACACATGATTAAAAAGAGTAATATTTAACATCATTAGCACAAAGATCAAAATAAATGATGAGAAGCGCACCTTCGATGTTGACAAGAACTTGTATATAGCACTCTGTCATTAGCAAGTAAAATATCACAACTGAAGGAATTCCCATTGATGGAAAGACCAATACAATTATAGTGTACGATTACTACCTGAGGAGTGGTGTTGAAATCACCAGCAAGCAAAACAGGAATACTGCCCCATTTTTCTGAGAGAATATGTGCCCTTGAGGAGAGGTGACGAATCTGAAATGTAATACACCTTACATTTGAACGAGCATAAGCAATTGTATTATAATTAAAATTGCCATCTAATTAACCAAATGTATTGTGGGACACTTCCGCCACCTCTATTTCAAACAACATAAAAGATCCAGATATTGCATTTGTGAATTTTGAAAAACAAACTCCCCTTAAAAGGTGCTAAGTACCATTAGATGTTCAGAACTTTATCTATCATGCATTTTAGCAAGAAAAATTAATTTGTTTATGTTTTAACGGCATGCATAGGAAAATCACGACTTTTCAGCTTTTTACAGCACATTCAAGAATTCAACCAAAAAACAAAATTACCAAGACCAGAAACGCCTTTTATGGTAAAGACATTCTGTGTATGTGTTCATCCTCCATCTTGTCCAAAATTTTGTTCCCTCAGACTTCGCATCTGTTTTTTTTTTCTTGGAAAGAGCTGTAACTCCTTTGTTTTTTTTTTTTTTTTTTGGTATCAAAGGTGTCCTGACCAGCGTCCGTACGGATTGCGCACCTCGACTTATCCTCCGAGAGGGCTAGCGCAGCATCCCACCGCCACGACCCTCCGCTTAAATCACCGGCACCCAGCAAGGTTCGAACCCAGGACCTCTCGTGAAAAGACCAGAGCGCAAACCAGCTGGGCCACCGATGGGTAGGTGCTGTAACTCCTCTGTTACACTCCACAAACTCCAAAGTCCCTCCACATGAAGCCACAGTCACACTCTTACGATCCTATGAATACTTTCCAGTTTACAAAGCCATTGCAGCTACAATTATTAACAAACTAGTAGCAAAGTAAGTATATCCTAGCAAGATCCAAGAATCTTCGATTCCTCTTCTAAGCATGGCAACAGAGCATTGACGCACACAACTTTAATATTTTGATCCTCAGGTAAGATACAAGAGAAAACAAGGTTGCAATACTTCACTGCTCATAGCAGGGGTCGGCAGTAGAGAAAACTCACTTGTCCTAACTTGACATCTCCTCTACTCGGGTTATAGAGTACATGAATATTGCCGACAAGCAGTTGCTTTGACTCCGCTTTGCATGCCTTCCTGTGGGAAAAGAAATGAGATGTGGAGAGAAAAGCAGTCTTTTTATCCAAATGAGTACAAACTAAAAAGGGGAAAAACAATAGATGAATCATCAGAATCAGAACACGTGTATTCAATAAATGGAAGAGCCTCAGTTGATATTGTAGAAAGAGTTAAATCACATGTAGGTCAGTTTGAGTAAATTCTTACTCAAGCTTGGCCATCTAGACACCTACCTGAAAGACGAAAAGCTGTGCTACATTATCACGAAGACCGAGTTCTTTAAAATTGATGCTCTCTTCTTCTAATAGCCAAAACCTAAATTAGAAAATTTTAGACAATTGCAGTTAGCCAATATAGCTTTGGAGGAAGCTTGGTAACCCATGCCTCATCAGCATTGACTCACTTGTTTGCTTTCCAAAATATAGCACAACCATCAACAGCATCTCCAGTGCGTCCCTGCCATTTCTTAACACGTAAGCTCTGGATGCCTTTGGCCGATTATATAGTTAGGCAATTAAATATTGGGAAAACAACAACCTTATAAGAACCAACATATCCTGCTCTCTCTAGAATTTTCGAGAGCTCGAAATACTTGTCCACCTCCTACAATCAAGCGAGCACCAATCAGTCTCCTTCTATTCTAGATGCTATGCCACTGGTGTTAGCATGAATACCAGATGAAAGATCAGAAGATGTACCTGCAAACAGATAATATCCGTATTCCATCCAATCAGCTCTTCGCATATAACATGTTTACGCCGTTCCCATTTCATGTATAGAGAAGGAATATTTGTATATAGATCTCTGTGCTTCGAAGCATTTTTATCTCCCAGAATGTTGTAAGAAACCATCGTAAATTTTGCTGAAACAAACGCATAGAACACCAATGGCAATCAACCTCTTACCTCTTACATGCATAAATAACCATAAAATCACAAAAGATACAAATTAAACCAAAATTGAGAGCACCGCTGCATAATCTCATCTATAACCTACCTCTAAACCATTCCAGTATACTAAATTGAGAATTGAGTGAGTTATAATTGGTGAATACTGCAATCTGCGCAATTAGCAAATCATTTGGAATTCCACATTCAACAACACTTGCTTAAAATTGCACTCGCTTACATATTATGGCTAATTATCACGAACAACACGAGGTGAGACACGACCTAATTTTTCCACATTAAGACTGCAACTGTCAATTTCCGACTCGGTATATCGCTCTCATCCGCATCAAAGCAGACATGCACTAAACAAGTCATTCCCCCATTTACGTCCTCGTTCAGCAGTTATACTGTGAATGAGGCAACCCGAACTGCTACCGGATTCCGCATTGACAATCGCAAACATCTGCGAAGTCAACGCTCGAGCTTACAAAGCTCTCCGAATAAAAAAGAAGCTGGCTGAGAATCTCGGAACATAACACACCTTGAGAAGCGAGCGGCTGATCGGCCTCGATCCAGCGGCGAACGATCTCCAGCGACGGCTGGTCCTCCGGCGGTCGGCGCCTGAGAGGATTGTACCATCGGCGGCTGTAGGAGCGAGTGGACGGCGAGGACGAGAGCATCGTGGAGTCGCTGGAGCAGCAGAGTGGGGAGGATTTGCACGAGAACGAGGACGCAGGTTTCACGGTGAGGTGACTTGGAGAGAGTCTGGTAGATAGAGGCGACCGCGCGCAGAGCCACGAAGGAGGAGGAGGACGAGAGGCAGCTTCAAAGCCCATCGATCTTTGAAGCGAGGAAGAAAGAGAAGGGTGGTGGCCTAATGTGCACCGTGCGGTGAGGTGTGTTGCCTTGGATAAAACGGATTAAGAATTGACGGTTGGAAACTGCAAGGTTAGAGCTTGTTTTTATGTCAGATTTTGGACAAATACACCAAAAATTCTAAAACTTATCACAAATATATAATTAAATTTTAAAAATTTCAAAATATGTGATCAAATTCTAAAACTTATTGAATTAATATAACCAAATCCTTTTGTTAACTATATTTTAACGAAAAACATTGTCGTGACGTTTTTTTATTATTTTAGCTATCCTACGTGGCGCTAACGTGATTAAATCATTATGAACGATGTCAAAAGAACATAGTTTTGGTCCAAACCTAATTTCGTTTGAATTAACAAATAAAATAAATTTGATAAAAAGGGAGGATGAGGCAACAGACTCGGCGATCCTCACCCAGATTTAACCCTAGGCCTCGCTCAAGATCCATGTTTGGGTTGATAGGCCTTTGCCTATTATCGGATAGAAGTGTCAATATGAGTTATTGACCCACTTTTTAGCTCACTTTTATATATTTGGGTCATATATAGGTTCAATAAATTTAAAATATGGGTCTAAGCTTATAAAGCATGTTCAAATATAAATTGTAATAAATTTTAGCTCAACCCATTTTTGACTCAATTTTGACTCATGGGCTGTAGCTTTTCATAACACTTATTATAAATAGGCCATAGCTTTCCAAGCTGCCCGCTGCTACCACTACTCGTTGCCATTGCCCGCCGTTGTAAGTTTTGAAGAGCTCGACCCAGAGGCTTGAGGCCTTGTCTAGCGCAAATTCGCATCTCTCGACGAGGAAATCTGTACATGGGATGAACAAACATAGAGAGAGAATTAGCTACCGTTCGCGAAGTGCAAAGAGTTCGAAATGCGAGTTCTCGTGTCCCGATTGGAAACGATCGCCCCACCGTCGATGTTCTTCTTGAGAGTCGCGCCGATTCTGGTCTTGGAAGAGTACAGGGTGTCGTCCAAGTCTGCAAACGACGAAGGGAATCGGAAAACACAAATTGAACACCATAAGTTGAAAGCTGTACGCTAATTCAAGACGACTCACGAGTTGACTTGCTGCAGGGATCCGTGAACGCTTGCGATCGAGCAGTCGAGGATGGAGAGAGATGTCGAGGAAGTTGTCTGAATGCGAATGATCATATAGATGGTGTCAGAAGACGAAGTGCAAGTGTTGGAGACCCAGAGATATTTTATAGAGGGAGGGTGAGGGAGGAGGAGGGTTGCAAATTCCAAAGACGATCTAAACGAGTTGGGATGGCGAGCAGAGTACACCCTGGGTCCACGTGCTTGAGAATAGGAAAATAAAAAATAAAAAACCAGCACAGTCCAGAATATTAAAAAATAAAAAAGAAAAAGAAAAATAGAATGCTAACACGCAGAAGATGGCCGAACGTGACTCACCACCTGCAACGTGCTAATAGCAATTTTATCACTATTCGATAGGAACCAAGAGCCAGTCTTCTACTCTAGTATCACTGACCTTTGTATGATTCTTACTCTAGCATGCGGAAGTGGAAAAAATTAAAAAGAAAAGCTAAAAGATTATGAATCAGGCGAATCGATAGTGCGTACACCTCACGCGAGATCACTGCACACCAAACAAGCTCGCGGTCGTGTAGGCAAGTGAGCCACGGCGACGGGTGACGACGGCGGTAGGCAAGCGAGCGATGATGGTGAGCAAGCTGCAACGATAGCGATAACGGCGAGCAGGCCACAATGGTGGCGACGATTGGCGAAATAATTTTTTATATTTTTCAATTTTATGAAACAAATATTTCATGATATGATTAAATATTTAAATAATATGTGTTGGGACGGGTTGAATATGAGTCGGATCGGGTATTGATCATAAAATTTATATTGTATGAAAAATAGGTCACAACAGATTAATGAGTTAATATGGTTCGGATCAAACCCGACCTGACCCAAATTCAACCCGACTCAAATCCGACTCGACCCATCCATTTAACACATCTATTATCGAAATGGGTCACCAGCATACTCTCAATGGCCCTTTTCAACTATGGTGCTAGGTAGCGACAATGGCCCTACACCCCTTGCCCTTTTCTGCCTCCTCCTCCTCCTCTCTCCAACTTTTTTTTTATATAGTTTATTTTTCAATTTAAATAATATTTGAATTAGATTAATAGATTTGGACCCAAAAAAATTCGTTTTGACCTTATTTTTCATGATGTAGCCACGTTAGTGCCAAATAGGATAGCCAAAATAATAATAAAGAAATCATGTCAGCTTTTGCAGTTAACTAAGTTGGACAGAATTAACAGAATGACTCAACTGTGCTAATTTGACAAGTTTTGGGATTTGCATTTTTTGAAAGTTTTAGGATTTAATTTCGCTTTAAAGAATTCTAATGCACGTGCCACGTAATTTAATAGTGTACGAGTTATTAGTTAATTTATATATAATTTTACCTGTTAATCATATTTTCAAGATACCAATTATTCAATATAAAATAAAAAGTTAGAATTTGCGAGATAAGTATTGCTTCGAAAAATATAATGTAGGTAACATGGTATCTATATTGCGAGATTAGTGATGGAATACTCTTCAATCGCTTTGCAATACAACTAGCATCCACGCCTATTGAATGATTAATCACCGCGAATTTAAGCAATTCTTGTTCATGTGTTCCGGGGAAAGATCTACTCAAAGGGTGAAGAAAGTGCCCCATGAGATCCAGCACAATGCCACAATGGTCGATGTGGCATGCTCAATCGATTTATATTGATCATAATGGAGGGTCGTAGCAGTGGGATGCTACGCTAGCCCTCCCGAAGGATTATTCGAGGTGCGCGATATATACGGACGCTGGCCTAGATACCTTCGATATAAAAAAAAAACAATGCATCATAATTAACTTTGCGTGAATTTTGAAATCTCCGTCTTTTCGTCAACTCGCTTTTTTTTTTCATGTACCACTATCGCGAGACAAAAAAAACTATGGCCCAAGCACCTTTTCCACGTGACGGTAGACATGTACAAGGAATGTCGCAACTCGAGAATGGGAGGTCCGTTGCCATAGAACCAAGCACTTCAAACAATCCATTGGGATTAAGATGGTGGATACTATTCATTCCAAAAGAGTAACGGCAAGTGTTTGACCTAAAAAGGATGAAATAAAAAGTTAATAGGGCAGATATGTATAAAATGCGCGAATATTAACTTCTGATTAAATTATCCGATCATAATGCATTTAGTTCATCGGACAGATTAATATTGTGAATCAAATTACGTCGCGGTATTGCTATATGCAAGAGAGTATTTTGCCTGTGTACAATCTACCATATTATGTAAATTTTACTCCGATCTATCAAGCAATGACTCATTACCGTTAAAATCGGGTCTATTTGAAGTGATTCAGGTATAGTTTCCTAGATTGAATTAATTTCTCTTTTTAATAAAGCTGCTTGTTATTTTTAGCAGGCCCAAGCAAGCAGGGCCAAACCTTTAAGATGAGCCGAGCTCACGTGAACCGGGTCAACGCGATGATGACGAGCTGACGTGTCGCCATCACAACGATTCAAATTATTCCCTGTTTACCAAACACCCAGATCCTTACCCTGCACACCACAAAAATTAATCCCAACGACTTTTCTTTTCCCAAAATTTTCGAAAATTTTCCCCAAATTGATTTGTTTCGAAGCTCACTGAAAAATATCACAGAGGAGAGAGAGAGAGAGAGAGAGAGAGAGAGAGAGGAGAGAGAGGGAGCCCATCTCCGGAATTTCCATGGAGACTGCAATCTGCGGTCGAGTTGCTCTTTCCCCACATCACGTTTTCAACAAATCGGGTAAATACTGCATGCAATAGCAGCATCTTCGTATGTGGCTTGGCAATTCTTTCGGTGATTTGCGATGTCTTGCATGTTTCTCGATCCTTTTTCTTTTAGTGAACTTGTTCTTGTTTCTTTTTTATTCGGGTGTCCTTGCATCGGTCGAGGAAGTCGATTCCGCGACCGAAGAAGACCTTCTTGGGGATTGGGTTTGGGCTTTTTTAAAGTCTTCATGAGGTCGGTTAATCTTGTTTGCCGGCGAGGATGCTGCTTTGCCTGTGATTCTCGTAGATGCCAAAGTTTGTGAATACGGGTCGACCGAATTGTCGAGCTTAGGTTTTATGTAATCCTTTCTTTGGAGGTAACTGGGGAACCTTAGTCACCAAATCATAAGATTGTATGGCAGCATTGCCAGTGGTCGGTGGTTGGCAAACCATACGTGATTCTGGAATTAGAACTTGGAGAGGAAGTAGCATTGTTCCACTTCGACACATCAGGGAAAGATAAGAAGCTTGTAGTTGTTTCCTCGACTTTGCTACACGGGAAAGAAGCTCAAGACTAGGGAACTTTAATATGATTTGTTCTTCATACCAAGCTAGATGGGATTTTCAGCTGATTAACCGCTTTCTAACTGGACTGCAAATGGTTTAAGAGTTGGTGCAAGTGGCTGAATGTGTAATCCATGATGGAAGACTCTAGTTGGTTGTGCTTGTGACTGGTTTATGCTTCATTTCAGGTTGGGGTGGGTGTAGCATATGATAAGTCTACGAATCATTTTTTGAATTTCCGTCCTAATATGCTGGCGATTGGCATTAACCAATTATGTTCCAAGATGTTAGGTTTTGTTTTTTAATCTGCATAGGTGTAATTTGCATATAGGTGGCTTGAGCCATGGATGTTCTGCTTGCTGCATTTTACTTCAATCTGCTCTTTCCAATACTGACAGTGAACATGTCCTGCATCGGCAGTCATTTGTGCATCTCTTTAATATTTTTGTTTGCAGTTATGGCATATTTACCTTGAGTTGGTCTTTTATTTGTCATTATACATCTTCCACAGTGCCCCTTATGTTTCTATGTTATGATTCTTATGACTGTGGCAGGGGATAGACATTACTTTAATAAAAAATGCTCTTACAGAAGCAGTTTAACGACAATGTCCACCACTGCATTAGGAAAGGGTGGTGGGTTGTTGGAGAGGCCAACCATAGAGACAACACCTGGTCGGGAGTCTGAATTTGATGTGAGGTATCAACACTAAAATGCCTTTTGGAGCTTCTACATAATATAGAGCCCAGCTAATGTTCGTACCATTCCACAACAGAATGGCATCCTCACCATTTTCCTGTTAATTGCCTAGCAATTCGCTGTCCTTGATTTTGGGGTTGAGCTATAGCTGCTCTTGTGTGACAATTAATGAGTAGAAACTCTCCTGGCCTACTCTGCTCTGCACCATTTAGACAACATGTCATTGGCTTTTCCGAATAGTTGAATAAAGGACCAGGTGTTAGGACAAGTCTTTTTATATTTGATCGCATCTGGGCCTGACCTGCACTGTGTATGAACTTGTTTATTCTCTGATGAAATAACAAATTTTGTTCAAGTATGACTTCCGTTTCTAGCATCATGGCTAAAGAGAGGTGCAATGTTTACCCTTTTTTGGGGAAAAAAATGCAGTTGAAATTCTGGGTGGTATTAACGATGTGGTACAATGAATAAAATACTGGGCTACTGTTGTAAGCAAGCAGTATGGTGTCTATGATGTGACTAATAAATGAGTGTGCAACTTCTTTTTGGTCTTTTCTTTTTCTCCTCCCCCTCCTTTTGATGGATGAATCTAGAGCAGCCATGATACATGCAACCATCATGTTTCTATGTGTCTCAGAAAATCAAGGAAAACAGCCCCTCCATACCGTGTGCTGTTGCACAATGATAATTTCAACAAGAGGGAGTATGTCGTTCAGGTGCTCATGAAGGTTATCCCTGGAATGACGCTAGACAATGCCGTTAACATTATGCAGGAGGCACATTACAATGGCCTCTCGGTCGTGATTATATGTACTCAAGCAGATGCAGAGGAGCACTGCATGCAGCTAAGAGGTAATGGGCTTCTGAGCTCGATTGAGCCAGACAGTGGTGGATGCTGAAGTTAACAATGATGGTCCATTTCTCCATAATACTCTGTGTAGGAGTTGATTTCAGCGTCTGAGTGTAGAGTCAGCTATGTATATAGTAGATGGCAAACGCTCATATTAATCAAAATGCGACTCCCATATTTCAGAAATCATTATTCGGGTGTCTCTGATTTTCTCTTGAATGTCTCCCAGTTCCTCTCCAGAAAAACGAAATCCTGCTGTCCCCTTTGCTTTTAATTAATTTGGATGTGCTCCCTTGAAACTCAATGTTCCTGTCATATTTCCATTCATTTCAACTTCTTGTTCGGATGATGTCGAGTGCATCAAAACTTCCTCATCAGTCTTCATGAGAGCACAGGAAGCAACTGCCATCGGTAGTAACTGGAGGTTTGTAGTTTTTGGAAAACTGAAATGCGCAAGTGCATGTGAACACAGTGAGGAGCGCCGAAGCGCCCTTGCTCTTAGTGGCTTAGCTTGGAGGAGCAAGCTATCTTATGTAAAGTTGTTCTTTCCCCTCTTTTGTTTTAGTGCGTCGTCTCTCGTGGCAGTTGTGGCTGTAGTCCCAATCTATGTTACCTGGACACTCTCCAGAAATTTCCATGCTGTGTCGTGTCGTGTCAAATGCTCTTCGATATTTCGACACTCTTTGACATATGTCCAACACGTGATTAGCGCTCTAGATACGCCAACAAGACGAGTACAGCATCTCAACACGCCATTTGAGCACATACGAGATCAATTTTAAATATTTTCAGTAAATTAAAGGTTAAAATGAAAATCTATAAATATATATATATTTAAATAATATATTTTAGTCATTTCAAAATTAATATACTCGACCAAATAAAAAAAATACTAATTATGAATTCCTAATAAAGGAAAAAGAATAAATTTATTGCCAATATATTTATATATGCATGATAAATTATTATGTATATATAAAATATATATATTTAATATATAACGTATCTCAACATGTTAAAATTTTTTATTTCTTGAGAAATCATGTGACGATATATTGTATCGTGTCTCTCGGCATGTTGTGTCGGTGCAACATAAGTCCTAAGACAGCGGGGCACACCTCTAACTGATTAATGGCTCATCACATTTTTGATGGTTGAGATTGATGATGGTGACATTCAATTATGTGGATGTGTTTGGTTGATGGAAAGAGAACTCCAATGGGTTTCTTACATCTTTATCCATGTTTGCACGTGATGAATCTGCTATATAGAAGAACCCGTAAGGCCGGCCATCAGTCTTTCCTTTCGCTAAAACTTATTTGACTGAAGAGGATTACACGCCACGGAATTGCTAATATGGAATTGAAATAGCCACGGTTGCATTATTTTGGAGGTCGAGATGTTGTATGAACATCACTGTAATTTGTTCGATCGAGAAGGAAATATTTCCTGTGATTCACTAGACCGTTTTTTTTTTGGTCGGACAATAGACCGTTGGATACTAATCACACCGTCGGTTGAAAGTTCGAAGGTGTTTCTCGAAAATTTCCGCACTTTTTAAATTTGAGTCTTTTTTGCCTTGGCATAATTTTGAGCATGATCTTCAAACTTCTTTTTATTCCGCTTTGAATTGAGGTTTTATCATGCAACCGCCCGATAATCTATACTTTTTATAAAAATAAAGGACACGTTGGGCTGGAAGTCTTAGAATTTATTACAAAAGTGCAATTGAGTTTTATAACTTAAAAAAATACAATCAAATTTTAGAATTTGTCAAATTGATGCAATTAGCTCTTCTTATTTACTTCTTCAAACTTAGCTGACGAAAAATGCTGATGTGACGTTTACAAATATTCTCTCTCCTATGTGGCTTAGACAACATCATTTTGGTCCAAATTTGAAATTTTTATGCAAATTTCATTTAAATTAAATAAGCTAAAAAAAGAGTGAAGCAAACCATCGTCGTCGCCATTGCCCCATCATCCTAAGAAGGCCTTGCAAGGATCAAGAAGGATGAGCGACGTAGGTTGCTAGGCCTCGACCAGTGGCCAACAACCCTCACTTGCGGGCCAGGTGCTCACCTAGGTTTTATTGATCGTCAATTGAGGGTTGAGAACGCTCACCTAGATTTTGGCGATGGTTAGAGAACCTCGCTTGATTTGGGTGAGGACCACGATTCTCGCTTATAGTCAATGAGGGCTGCCAGTAGCAAGCCATTGACTAGGGCCTGACGATGGTAAGGGCTATGCAAGCTCTCTCGCCCCATCTTCCTCTTCTTCTTGATTTCTTTAAATAATGAAATTTAGCTTTTTAAACTTATTTTAAATAATACTTGTACTAAAAATCATATTTGTATCAAATGACGTCATTTTAAATTTATGTTTTATGTTTTAGTCACGTTATCGCCACACAAAAGAGCAAAAATTTAAAAAAGTTGCATTAGTATTTTTTGTTATTCTAGTTGGATGAAGTTAAGAGAAAGACTCTTTTTTTTGGTAGAAACAAAGGGAAATACTTAAAGTGTATTAATTTGAAAAGTTTTAAGACTTGATCGTATTTTTTGTAAGTTTTAAAACTCAATTATATTTTCACGATAAATTTTAAATTTTCAGTGCACTTATTGTCCAAAATAAAGCAAACTTGAAGATAACTTCAATCGTAAAATTTTACCCGAAAATCTCTCATAAATCAATACACGACTTCAGATAAAGCTGTTATTCCTTAGCAAATAAAGGATAGAAATATGATCTAAAATTGATAATATCATAATTTAAAAAGAATACGAGATGATTACAATTTGACATCTCAAAATCTCTAAGTTAAACTTTAAATCTTTTTGTCTAGTAAATTGAACTTATTGTCTAAATATATCAAATTTTTAAGCCTTCGCTTGTTTCGTGGAAATGAATAATTCGAGAATTTATTTTTTTGAAAATGATCACTTGTATCGTTCATTTTTCCCAAAATACATTCAACATTCATGAAAATTATTTAAGCACAAATCACGGTCGATATATTTTACTAATTAATTATATCAAATGCTATAATAGATTATTTTAAAGATTTTTTTTCCAAATTATTTAATTTTAACGAAATAATTATATCGACGCTCAAGAGTTGTCCTTTTTTTTTCGCTATTTATGTTAATCACTTTTTCTTCACACAAAAGCCGCGTGCTTTTTTCTTTTAATCAATTAAAGTTGTCATCCAAGTACAATCGTAGTGTGGAAGATGGAATCATCAGGGTCCTTGCCTAAAACACAGACATAAAAATTCAAAAAAGCAAAAGGGAAAGCAGTCAACCCTTATGAACTGCCCCCCACCTTCTTTCCTTTGACATCCTTTCACAAACCAAAAACAACACCCTCCATCAAAAGAGAGAGAGCAGAGAGCAGCTTCCCTTCCCCCTAAATCAAGGCTCAAGCCACTCAAAAGCACTCTTTACCCCCACCAATTCTCACCTTAATCCCCCCTCAAAAAATTAACAAAGGTTAGGTCCCAAACGCCCTTTCCCTCATTCAATGCATTTCTTTTTAAAACCCTTCTCTCTCTCTCTCTCTCTCTCCCCCCGTTTTCGGGATAAATAAACGCCAGTCTCCAGCTGTGTTCAACAAGTTCTCTGCCTTCTTCTCTCCGAGCTCGAAACCACAGGTGGAGAGCAACGTAGAAACGAGAGGAGAGGATGAAGTCAGCGTATGCAAATGCCTTCCTCTTCTCTCTCTTGTCCCTCTCCTTCACCTTCTTCCTCCCCGCCGCCTTCTCTAGGACAACCTTGTCCTCTCCCACCGCGACCCTCGACGTCTCCGGCTCGCTCCAGAACACCCAGCGAGTCCTCTCCTTCGACCCTCAGTCCCTGACACCCTTCTCCGAGCAACAACAGGAACAGACGCCGTCGAGCTCATTCTCCGTCCGGCTCCACGCTAGAGAGTCCCTTTTGAGGACCCCGTACGGGGAATACAAGTCCCTCGTCCTGGCCCGGCTCGCCCGCGACTCGGCCCGCGTCGACGCGCTCGCCGCCAAGCTGGCCCTCGCCCTCAACAACGTCACTCGGACCGACCTGACCCCGCTCCGGACGGAGGTCCAGCCGGAGGATCTGTCGACCCCGGTGGTCTCCGGCACGAGCCAGGGCAGCGGCGAGTACTTCTCGCGCATCGGCGTCGGCACCCCGGCGAAGCAGTTCTACATGGTGCTCGACACCGGGAGCGACGTCAACTGGCTTCAGTGCCAGCCGTGCACCGACTGTTACCAGCAGGCCGACCCGGTGTTCAACCCTTCGTCGTCGTCCTCGTACGGGGCACTCACCTGCGAGTCGCCGCAATGCGGGTCGCTCGAAGTCTCCGCTTGCCGTGCTGGCAAGTGCCTCTATCAGGTGAGCAAGTTGCACTTTATTATGCATGTAGTGAGTTGCTGTCTTTGTGCGAATCTCAAATCAATTTCGAGTCCCGATTTGAAGAACTCATTTTAAAATTGGCATCCGTACAGGTTTCGTACGGCGACGGGTCGTTCACCGTCGGTGATTTCGTGAAGGAGACGGTGTCGTTCGGTAGCTCCGGGGCTGTTAACGACGTCGCTCTGGGATGCGGGCACGACAACGAGGGGCTCTTCGTGGGCTCAGCGGGCCTGCTTGGGTTGGGCGGCGGCCCCTTGTCCCTGACGAACCAGATAAAGGCGAGCTCCTTCTCGTACTGCCTGGTGGACCGCGACTCTTCCGAGTCGTCGACCCTGGAGTTCAACTCGGCCGCACCCGGCGCCGAGTCGGTGTTCGCCCCGTTGTTGAAAAACGGCAAGGTGGACACGTTCTACTACGTGGGGCTGACGGGGATGAGCGTGGGAGGGGCGATGCTGTCGATCCCGCCGTCGCTGTTCCAGATGGACGATTCCGGCAACGGCGGGATCATCGTAGACTCGGGGACGGCCATAACTCGGTTGCAGACCCAGGCGTACAACTCGCTCCGCGACGCCTTCGTCAAGCTCACCCCGCACTTGAAGTCCACCAGCGGAGTGGCCCTCTTCGACACTTGCTACGACTTCAGCTCGCTCTCCAGCGTGCGGGTCCCGACGGTGTCGTTCCACTTCACCGGTGGCCGGTCGTGGTCCCTGCCGGCGAAGAACTACCTGATACCGGTTGACTCCGCGGGCACCTTCTGCTTCGCCTTCGCCCCGACGACGTCGCCGCTGTCCATCATCGGGAACGTGCAGCAGCAGGGGACGCGCGTCTCCTTTGACCTGGCCAACTCGCGCGTGGGGTTCACGCTCAACAAGTGCTAGGGAGCCACTAGATTTTGGGGAACGATAGGACTGAAAATTTACGGCTTTACCCCTCTCAGATCTCACAGGGAAAGATAAAGGCCGTGAAAGATGAAAAGTATATTTTTGATTTTTGATTTTTTTTTTCTCCCTCAAGCTTTAAAATTGATGCCATAGGGTATTTTACTATCATTAGCGTCGTTAGGGGATAAAATAGTTAAATGTGAATTTGCCTGGTTGGTGGGGCGGATGAAAGACGGCCCCCACCGAAATAAGTGCAAATGAGGTTTGTAATTTGTATTTGGTGTGAGTGGCTAGTCTGGTAATTTAATGTTCATTTACTATAGCGCAGGGATAGTGGGTGAGGGGCTTGTTTGGCAAATTTGGATGAACACGCGGGGCAATTATGGTATTCAGTGATAAAAGTGGCGCGGGGGTGGGGGACAGGCTTCCGTGGTTGGAAGGTGTGCATGTGCGACACGTGGCAGCATCATGGCTGTAGATTTGGATTTTTTTTTTTTTGCCCTTTTGTCCTTTTTTCGGAGGACAGATGAATATGTTTATTTATAATATTTAATTTCCTTTTGGGACAAACGTTATTTTCTGGGAGGGTGTTTGGCGGGGCCCGCACTTCATCGAGAACCGCGTAGTGGGAAACAGATCAACATGAGGGTGTGGGCCCATCACCCCCAGATTGACAGTGAAGTGCGTCACTCGATCGAGCTCATCGTGAGCGACGATGAATATTTTTTTTTTTAAAATCCTTCTCTGGGGTCGGGTCCTGGGATGTGGGCGAAAGGGAAGGGGCCCAGTCCCGTGATTGTCGGCAGCCTCCCTGGTCTTCTCTCTCATCAATGATTTCATTAGAGGAGAGGGGGCTGTTCTGTCCTGTGGTTGGCTTGGTGGGTGGTGGTCCGATCCAATCAATGGCGCTGCATGCGCATCTGGATCCCGGAGGATGAATGATTGCTTCATTGATTATGTTGAAAGCTTTTTGGTTTGGAGGACGTGGTCGGGTTCCTTTGGTTAACGCGACATGTCGATTAGAAATTTTAAAATTTATCCCGCGACTATAATTAAATCTTAAAATTTATATAAAAAAATATAATTAAAATTTAAAAATTATTAAAGTAATACAATCGAATTTTTCTGTCGATTTTTTTTTGCATGATGATAATGCGGTTGAAATGACGTTATTTTGGTCTGAAAAAAAAAAAACAGCAGCAAGGCTGGCCGACAATGGTGGAAAAATGGTCGGTAGAGGTTGTTGGCCTCCGGTTAGGGGCTAGATTGAGAGTTCAAATGAGCACCGAGAGAATTCTCATTTTAAAATCCTTGAAACGCGAAACCATCGTTGAAAAAAAGAGATGTTGGGCAACTTTTCTTCCCAGATTCTCTGCTCGGTCGATAGTAATAGAGGAGGTTAGAAAAGTTAATGCGAATGCAGCTCATCGTCAAATCGAGTAAAACTCCAAAAGCCGCGGCCTTTCGTCTTCCGACCTTTCTAATATGCCTTCTCGTGATGCTACAACGGCACCAATTTCTTGCGAGGGAAAAGTTTAACTTCACGGTAGTAATTTCTTGACCAGACAGTTCGCTTTCGCAGAAAGCCTCGGTAGATTCGAAATCTAGTCTTTCGAATCTTGCCTAGAACATTATTGTTTCATCCGTGGATGCGCGGACGATCAGTCTCGTGGCCATGGCCATAGAGAGAGATGACGTCGGAAGGAAGGACGAAACAGAGTGGATCCGTCATCCCATTTCGTCTTTCTATACCCGACGGCAGGGACAATAATTTAAGGAAACGTCTGGCGAGGAAAAAGCAGATTAATTTAATCGGTTCGATTTGGGGAGATTCTCGCACCCAAATACATAGCTTAATAAGGGGACAAACATGTCGAAATCAGACTGTGCAAACCATAGTTTGAGTAAGACTTATGTGTGAAGACCATTGATGCGTTGTACCGCTTACGTCGAATCAAACAGCCTAAGTTGGCAATAATTTATTATCACGACAAATATCTCGAAGCAGATCCGGCACTATTTAAGGGTTGTCGGGTCCATATTCGATGTGATTTTTTTCCCCCTTCTTTTTCTTGACTTTTTTAATCTGTAATTCCTTATATTCAAATATATATTTATGAATCCGATGCCTCAATATAGCACGGTATGGCCTTCGTCAGAGCCACGACCCATCGGCGGCACGATGTGCATCAGATGCGTGTGAGAAATAACCTTCTTTACTAGTTGGATTTCCCAGAACCGAACCAATCACGTTTCTAGTCAGATCGATCGAAAATGCATTGCCCTCGATCGATCCTTAAAAGAGGATCGTTTAACCACGAAGTAGCAGCCAAACTTCAATTGGGACTCTTCCTCTACCTTTTTTCAGGTGTAAAGTCCCCAACGGTTTTTCATATGCAAAGGGTTAGACCATGGGAAGCTTTCGGACCAGATCTCCCCATTTCGTGCCATGGTTTCTTGCGAAAATTCAGTGGCCGTTTTCCCTCCCTTCACATTTGAAGGGCGGTGCGTCCAACCAGAAAAGCGTGGGCGGGACGGGATTCGCTCGTAGGAACTGTCGGTTCACGAGGATAACGTAATGCATTTCTTGTTTTTTTTTTTTTTCCCTTTTGGTCGAGACATTTTATTTGTCTTCATTTGCCTGACTTCTTTAAGATATCGAGCGCGGTCCATCCTAGAGGGACGCAAGAAACAAAGGCAAAAGGAGGGTTAATGGAAACTCATTATGAGTCATGGCCATGGCCGAGGGCATGGGATCACGGGATCGTGGCCATGACCGAGAGTCGTTATTTCGTCGATCGTTCTTTGTTCGATTGTAATCATTCCTTCTTCTAATTTTCTTTCAAAGTCACGAGATAGCTCCCCCTTTGATTTCCCACCTCCCAACTGATTCTTTATAAAAATATGAAAGGTATTTTCGGCTGTAAAAACTTTTTTTTTTGTCTAATTTTTTCTAATTTAGTTCACACTTTCCTAAACATCCTTCGAGGCAAAAAGAGGGTTAACTCTCTATGAGCATTAATTACAAACTGTTGTGCCCGGGCATGGGGATGAAAGACTGAATGGGACGAAAATTCTTCGTGTTTCCAAAGCACGTCTTTGTCGGCAGAGACATCTTGGGCCAACATTGCAGTCGGAGATCGCCACAATGGGCTGAAATCCGCACAGAAGGTTGGGGAATGAAGGGGTTGATGATCTTGTGACGCCCAACTAGGCTTGGGGGTTAGGCCCAACTCAGCTTTTTAGCTTAAATGAGCTCGGGAAAGAACTTAAATCTTCAGCAGAAGAATTAGATTGAATGGGTAGAGTTAAGGGGAATAAACCTCTTGTTGATAGAGTGGCTCCCTTATCACAACCTTGCAGGATTATGGGATGTTCCCAAAAATTACCTAGGCCTGTATTTTGTTAGGAGAATAGTTACGATCAGCTTCGTTTGTTTCATGAAAAATAAGCGATTTGAAAAATATTTTCAAAAAATATTCGCTCCATTCTGACAAATTAGCGAGAGCTGAACTCGATTTGTCAAAAATTGAAACCTGGCTCAATGATCTAGCCAATCCGGCCTTTTAGCTGTTGAGGTGCACGCGCAAGGAGCTCTAAGCACCAAAGAACTGCGGTGGTGCATGAAGGGTGATCCACAGCTCAAGGACCTGTATTCTTAAGTGGAAGATGTGCCTAGCTAAATAAATCGGTGGATTTGACTTAGACCCTCTCTTCAAAAACCTCCCTCGATTAAGATTGGATTTCCGCCGCACGTCCCAACATTAACCTCATAAAAAAAATTCCATTGATCTAGTAATGATTACCCAAAAATTACACTAGAAATATTGAATGCAAGCGGGCTTGGTTGAGCACATAAAAACAGTTTCGAAGTACAAGATCTACCCATTTTAATTTTGTGCACCAAAGCCAGTCACATCATGCATAACATATGTAATTGCAACCAAAAAAAAAAATCAATATCGGATAGTTTGGGCCTTTTGCCATACAAGCCTCCAAGTACTTAACAGTAGTTACCAAGCTCAAATAGTTTTCATGATCAACACGATTCTCCTTAAATTGTCGGGGAAAGTATAAAAAAAAAAAAAATCTCAAACCTGCATGACTAGCGCTGATTTTCAAATTTTACATTTTTTTAAACAATTTTATTTTATTTTTATTCTCTTTGCGCAAGGGTCAAGCCCTCGCCGGCCAAAATGGGAAAATTGCAAGATTTGTCCACATAGCGTCAGTCGTGCTACATCGTATAGACGGCATCCATATTAGCTATTTTTTGGTCAGGTGAGCTGAATTGGCACAAATACGAAACATTTAGGACTAACTTAGTTTCATTAAAAGTTTTAAAACAAAACAATTTGCCGCCTTGGGCAATTTTGTTGCAGTGAGAACTTAGCAATGGAGGGATGGAACGCACGGTTTTTGAGCTCTTGATACTCTTGGCAAATCGGGCATACCTCGCACCGCCAATGCAGATCACAATCCGCGAGCTGCTGGGGATCAGGTGATGGCGGCCTCGGAGCTTGGTTCGGTAAGTGCATGTATACCAGTACGAGCAGCCGAAACAGTGGCGTATCAGGCATCACGTGAGCCCGCACAGCCACGAGCTACAAATTTGGTAGCCAAAAGTTAAAATTAGCACGAGAAATTATGCCCTTAATCATAGATAGTTTAGCCAAGACGAGGTTTTGTCGAGGATTTTCACTCACAAATGCCTGCTCGGTGGATGATCGCGGCGTTCTGGTCGAATGTGATGCAAGGGAAGAAACGGGTGATCACGCTTGTCCGTAGAAAAAAGGTGGGAGGATGTTCATCCGGTGGTCTACGCGCCTGCATTGCTGGGAACATAATGCGCTCGCACTCCTACGTATGACGGTGGACCGGGCTGGCCGACGTACACCGGCTGAGCGTTTGCTTCTGGGGCGTATACTGCAGGAGGCAGGATGACCACTGGTGCCGGAGGCAATCTCGAGCCGTCATTGGGGTTCGGGGGTCTCATCTTGGAACTATAGTTTCTCTCAACGAAAGGCGAAGAACAAAAGACATGGAGCTTCGTCAACAAGAGGCAAGCATTTCCACTATGTTGCTCCAAATCGAAACTACTATCTTATTTCTCATAGGACTTTGTTAGCATGGTAATTTTTGGTGACTATGAGAATAATAATATATTATGAGCCATAAATTCTAGAAGGAGTCTACAATAATTTTTAATCATTTCTCTTTATTGTTTATATCCGTGCGCTTCGAGGAAGGATGTTTTTCATTTCTTATTTTCATATTCTACCGATTGCTTAAGCTTTCGGCACGTCGATGGGCTCTGCTGAAAGGCTGGTCCATTTACTAATAGATAAGTTAATTATGACTCGAACCGTACATTTCATAGCCGGGGCTGACACCCTTAAATAATTCCTAGGGAATTTAGCGTCGGTCGTCTGTCCTTACCCTTTTTATATTTAACATTTTCTATTTGTTTTTGTCACGTTGAGCGGTTTGCTCTTGTTGGTTGTATTATGGGATCATCGAGCAACAAAAAAGGAAGAGAATATTGGGTCTTTACCCATATAATCTTTAAGATTTGGTCGTCAATCTATGACTTTTTTGGGCTGTATGATATGAGACGCCAACGGACCATCCAATTATCATCATGGTCCGTGAACCACGACATGAACATATTAGCCTTCTCTAATCTACCTTGTAATCCGCTGCAAGAAAAATTATCGTCGGTTTCAAGGTTGTCTTTATATAACGGGAGAGAGAATATTATACTTTTCAAGATATGATATTACAATGAAGTAAGAAGGTTCAATTTTAAGTCCTAGAAAATTCAAACAAAGCCCTGACACAAAAATAAAAATTACACAAAATAATCTCTCAATCATACGGCCGGCTTGGCTAAGTTTGCTAAAACTTTCGAAAAGGAGGGCAATAATATAATTTTTGAGAATATGATGGATGAGTTGTTGCCAATGTTGGCCCCGGGAAACCATCAACATTAGTGTCACACTTTTATGAGACTCGAGCGTTCATTGACTTTTTTTTTTTTTAATGACTGAGCAGGGCCTAGTTCAGGAAGGCCCAAAAACAAATCTACTGACAATAAGCGTTGACTTTTAATGACTTTCGAAGCTAGCCACTAATTTCTGACTGCATAAATCAAAAGGGATTGCAAAAATCATGACCTAGAAGATTGATCTCGTCCTTGACATCGATTCTTGCATAAATAAGCAGTGAACGTGGGACGCCATCTTTAGTACTGTAGAGCATAAGCCACTCAGAAATGTGTAACTTCGCCGATTATTCAACGGAAAAAACATGAGCGAATAACTATTTATATGTAACCTGAATTTTTTTCAGTAAAAGGGCAATTCTAGTTTATACCTTAAATATTCATCATAATAATTTCCGGTACGAAAATACATATAATCCGCTTAATTCCGTGATACATTTACATATAATCCGCTTGATGTTTCATATGAGATTGAATGTTGGATTTACCAAGAGTCACGATATCGCATGTTAGTGTAATGTCCATATCTTTGTTTTAAATTCGTGAGACAGAGCGATCACGATTGAGATACTATTAAAATTTTTTGATAATTTTTAATAGTATTACCCAAAAAAGACAAAAAAAAAAACTTATTTTAAAAAATAAAAAACAAAATTAAAATTGTTAAAAATATTATTAAAAATTTGCCACGTCAGCTTCAGTCGGCAAATAGACTAAATTGACACAATTGCAAATGATTTGGGACCTAATTGGACAAAAAAATTAGGACCCAAGTGGCATAACTTTAATAGATTTTTGACTTTTTTTTGTTAATTTTTCCCCTAAAAGATGCCGCTCAACTTGTTAATTCAATTTGTGGAAGACCAAGACCTTGATTATTACGTATTTTTTGTGAACTGACGGACTTATATTTAAACTCAATTGGATGGAGATTTTCCACATTGAAATAGTCAACTGTGATTAGGAAAAGATTTTGCAAACTCATCCTTTCCTTCCTCTATTACCAAGAAGTTGCTTCCGATTTAGTCTATTCACCGTCAACATGTAGTTTTTTAGCATTCTCCAAATCTTAAAATACCCACTTGATCCACGTACCTAGCTGGAAAAATAAAAATAAAACAAGAAAATGCGGTGTACATATATTGCTTCATCCAGTGAGCGGACCTGGACATGATAGTTGCCTAACGAGGATAGTTTTTGCCTTCTCTCATCCTTTTGCCGAGGCGAATTGTAGCTCCGAAATGTGTCCGCGGAACCCCGGAGGAGACTCCAAAGCGCCTCCGGTCGCTGCACCACCTCCTGTGGCATTCCCTCCGGAAGCGAGTGCTCCCCCACTACACGTCGGCGCTCCTGGTCCTCCGCAGATTCACTACGTAGGAACACCCGTTCCCGGCACCAGCGTGGGAGTGTGGACCACCGGTCTTTTCGGTTGCTTCGACGATCCTTCCAATTGTAATTCTCTTTTCCCAAAAGGAAAATTCCATAGGAGTATGATCTTGCTTTTCGTCAACTGTGTGATGAGTTACATCATGCCGATGATGTTCTTCGCTAGAGATATAGGTACTAGATTTTCTGTATAACATATTGATCATCTTCCTGGTTTGTTTATGTATCCGATCCGAAGGCTTGATCACCGTTTGCTGTCCGTGCGTCACGTTCGGCCAGAACGCCGAGATCATCGACAGAGGAAGCACCTGTAAGTGAGAAAAACCTCGACAAAACGTCAGGATTTAGGTTCGGATTCCTCCTGCTAACAGTTTTGACTTTGGCTCGTGAAACTGTGGCAGCTTGTGCGTGTGCCGGAGCTCTGTGCTTCCTGATATTCAACTTCTTTTATTGCTCGTTCTGGTACACGTGCACTTACCGGACCAAGCTCCGTGGCCTCTACTCGATCCCCGGCGACCAGTGCGGAGATTGTTGGGTGCACCTTTGTTGCGAGCCATGTGCTCTTTGCCAAGAGTATCGGGAGCTGAAGAACCGCGGGTTCGATCCTTCGATCGGTAAGTTCATTACCCAAAAATTACGTTCTTTGTCTGACTAATTGATCATTCCTGACTTCCTTATCTGTATTTCTCGCAAATTAATCTACTTAGTGGCTGGAGCATTGCTTTCATCTAGCGGAGTCAATGGTTTAAATTCAATAGGTAGAACTTACTAAATTCCATCAACAAAAAGAAGGAACTAACTGTATAGTTTTTATTATGATAAGCTATTGTCATAGATAATATCAGAATTACGAGTCATTATAGTTATAAAATAAGGCGGAACACTTGTGTCCCAGCAATGATAATTCGTGCCTTGTATTATTCTATCTTTCATTGTTCCTATCAATTTTGTTCTGAAAATTAGAAATCAACAAGCAAGAAGGAAAAGTAAACAGACCTAGTCCGATCAATCATGGCTATATCCACTATTTTGAACATCCGTCCCATTTGTATTTTGAGTACTGATATAAACATGGAAGATCGTTGGTACCCATAGGACACTCCCACATGCATATTGGAACCTAAAATTACAAAGAAGACCATATTATTGCTAGGTATACGAGACACTTGTTTCGATGTTCGGTCAAAATATATCACCTTATTAATTATATGGACTGCGGAGACCAATTTTGATACGTCTGGCATTACTTGGTCATATGCATATAGATAATATGAATGTGACCGGTTACATGTTTACATACATGACATGATGAGCAATGCGTAGGATGGGTCGCTAACGAGGAACAAAGGACTCGGCAGGTCGGAATCATGGTCCCTCCGTCGGTTCCCGGTGGCATGATCCGTTGATGTCTCTACCGGGCCAACCTTGGCAACAACTCCTCCATCTTATTCTCAAAATTATATTATTGCCCTTCCTTTCGAAAGTTTCGGCAAATCTCGCCGTGTATGATTAAGAGATTATTTTGTGTGCCTTTTATTTTCGTGTTTGGGGCTTTGTTTGAATTTCTAGGACTCGAAATTGGACTTTGGTACTTCATTGTAATATCAGATCTTGAAAAGCATAATATTCTCTCTCCCTTTGCATAAAAACAACCTTGAAACTGAGGAGAATTTTCCTTACAGCAGATTACAAGGTAGATTAGCTAATATGTTAATGTCGTGGTTCACGGACCATGATGATAATTGCATGATCGGTTGGCATCTCATATCATACAGACCAAAAAGGTCATGGAATGATGACCAAATCGTAAGATTATACAAGAAAAGATTCGATATTCTCTGGCTTTTATGTTGCTCGATGTTCCCATAGTACAACCAGCAAGAGCAAACCGTTCAATGTGACAAATATATATATATATAGATATAGATAAGGGTAAGGATGGGCGACTGATGCTACATTATCTAGGTATTATTTAAGGGTATCGCCCCTGCTATGAAATGTATGGTTCGAGTCAGAACTAATTTATCTATTAGTAAATGAACAAGCCAAGTAAATTAGCAAATGAACAAGCCTCTCATTAGAGCCCATCAACGTTCGAGTCATAATTAATTTATATATTAGTAAATGAACAAGCCTGTCATCAGAGCCCATCAACATGCCAAAAGCCAAAGCAATGGGAAGAACAGGAAAATGAGAAGGGCGGTGCTATTTCCAACCCCGTTTTGGTCAATACCCTCCTTTTTTCTTGTTAACTTACCCAAATATCCTCCTCTATCTCTTCAATCCAAATACCCTCATCTCTCTCTTCAATTTATTTTTTCTCTTTTTATCTGGTTAATCCATAAAATTGCCTTTACTTCTATCATATCTATCATATCTTTCAATGTACCAATTTATCATATCTCATTATCTTCTCAGTTTTAATTTCATTATAGTTTTCGCATTAGCCATAACTATTTCTTACCCTTTTTTTCTTCTTCTTCTTTTTCTCTCTCAATTTTACTAAAAGAAAAATTTACCCGCATCCCTTCCAAACAACTTTTATCTATCGATTTTCCACACCCGTTACATTTCAATGTTTCTTTCTTGTTTGTCTTTTTCTTGAATTATTCTTCATTATTGTAATCTAAACAAGCACTAATCATATATCATAGTAGAGAAATGCCAATTTTATAATCAAATTGTTTACTTCTTTTTGCTAGATTATCCTCATGATTGTGAATTTTTCGACTTATAAATAATTAGATTTTTTTTGTGAAGAACACAATAATTAGTTCCGAACCGAGAAAGAAAATCAAAAAACCAAAAAAGAAGGCAAGAATTAGTCTTAAATCAAGAGTGGACCCCAAATTTAACCTCAATAAATGTTGTTTGAGAGGAGTATGATAGTTTCATCTCTAGCAAAATTGAAACAAAAGAAAAAGAAGGAAAAAAACGTAAGAAAAATAAATCTTAAATCAAGAATGAGACCAATTAAGGAGAATGCATTCAATTCAATATAAAAGTGGGTGTCAGAAGCCAATAAGAGAGTGGAAATAGCACAAGCCAAATGGGAAATGAAAAACATCCTCCCTTGAAGCGCATAGATATGTGTAACAAATAAATGATTATGTGACTGTTCTTAATCCATTGTGAGATTAAACATCATAGAGGCCATAATGTTTTTTGTTTGACCCAGAATAGGAGGAGGCGCTTTCGAGTCTCCTTCGGGGTTTTGCGGAAACGTTTTGGACCTAAAATTCGCTTCGGCGAAACGATGAGAGAAGGCAAAAGCTATAACGCTATGTCAAGGAGAAACCAGCTGCCGCTCCACTGGAAGAAGTAATCTACACAAACATTTGAGAATGCTAAAAAACTATGTGTTGACAATGACTAGTATATATATGGGAAGCAACTTCTTCGTAATTAAAGAAGGTTTATTACCAGGGAAAGGATTATTTTGCAAGATTTTTTTTTTCAAATCATAGTTGACTATGTCAGTGTGGAAAATTTCCATCTAATTGAGTTTAAATATAAGTTGATCGATTCAGGAAAAATATATAATAATCGAGGTCTTGGTCTTCCACAGATTTAATTAACAAGTCGCTCTACATCTTTCACGTAACAAGAAGACGTTGCGCTGGCAGTTTGCTCTTATTGGTTGTATTACGTGCAATTAAACCAATAGAATAAATAACGGGCATGTTATTATTCACCATACCCCACGTGAACTCTAGGAGAGAATTATAAAAAATGTCTTGAACCTATTATAGTTATGTCAATTTAGTCCTAAATGTTGCTTTGCATCTTTCATCACATGGATTTCCTGATTGTATTATGTATGTCCTGTGAGAACTATAATTCGATCCCGAAACTTTAAACGCAAAACGAAAATCGTGCGTATCGGTGTCGCAACCCACCCGAGATTTTTCGAGGATCCCGAGGGAGTTAATGGACTGCTAGGCCCGTTGGGTATTTGGGCTTAGCTCGGGCCCTCCCAGGCCCATACCAAATCGCATCAGGAAGATTAAAATCGAGGTCGACCTTAGTGTGGTCGGGTGACATATGCGTAGTGTGCATGTCATAGGAGTCGCCACCAGTCATTTATTGGAGGGTATGACTGGAAACCCCATCGAGCGATTGGGAGAGATCGCTCGATCTTACGAAAACCAGAGAAATGGGTTCGGGGACTTTGTTACGTCAATACTGCTATCGACGCCCTTTCGGTACCTAAGTTGAGTGATTTCCTAATTTAAGGAATTCAAACAGGTGAGATTGGGTAAGGCAAGCTCTAAAAGTCTAAGGGGTTCATGCAGGTGGGATTATCTATCATGTCACTCACAACTAGAAAAATAAATGCGTAAACAAAAAATCAAATCAGGAAGCAAACATACCACATCAAGTCAATTACCAACAAAAAGGGGGTCCCAGAAGTCTGGAAAATACATCAATTAGGTTTGATGATGGTTTGGGATGGTTTGGGATGATTTTGGTCAAATTGACTAGAAGGGTAGAATGGCCATTTTAGAGGGTTTGGGAAGCCAAAGCCGTGAAAATAGGTCAAACCAGTTGAAAGTGGTTTTTCCCTAATTTTCGCTATTTTTAGGAATTTCTCTAATTTTTCTGAGATTTTCTGTAATTTTTCTACAATTTTTTAGACTTTCTAAGAATTTTCTAAGGATTTTCCCTATTTTTTGAATATTTTCTATATTTTCTATAATTTTTATTTTTATTTTCTAACACTTTTCCTAAATTTTTTTGGATTTTCCAAGACTTTCTAGGGATTTTCCTATTTTTTAGAACATTTTCTGAAATTTTTATTCTTATTTTAAAAAAATTTCTACATTTTCTGGCTAGTTTGACAATTTTTATAATGTTTTATTAATTTCTATGATTTTCCTATTTTTTTGATGATTTTTATTATTTTATTTTATTTATTAAGATTTTTCCTTTTATTTTCGATTTTTTTTTATTTTTAAACATTTATTATTATTATTTTAAACTCAGGACCGAAACGGCGCCGTTTAATTTTTAGATTTTTTTATTTTTCGTTAATTTTCTAATTTTTATTGGTTTTTTCTGGATTCTTTATTATTTTATTAATTTTTATTCCCCGGGTCGGGTCGGGCTGACCCGGCCCAATAACCCTAATTGAATTCTATAGCCCAGACACAAAACGACGTCGTATACTAACTTTCTATTTTTTTTTATTTTTATTTATTTTTTTTAGATTTTCTAGATTAAATTAAGTTATACGGACCGGGTCAAATGGACCCGGCCCACTACCCAGATCCGACCCGAAATCCTTATAGGATGCCTAGACCAAAACGACGTAGCTTTATGAGAATTTTTGAATTTCTTCATTTTGTTTTCGTTATTTTCTAAATTACTTCCGATCTGATGGTTCAAGATTCGCCACGTGCCTAGCCTGTGGCCTTTCGATCTCACCAAAGGAACCTACGGTTGAGATTAAATCTGAGGCCAAATCCTAACCATTGATTATTTTCTAATTTATGAAAATGATTATAAAATCTGGATTAGAATTTTTTATTCCTATAAATTACGAGATCATGACACGTGTCTTAAATCTGACCCTCCATCCTTTATACAAAGCCTACGGTCAAGATTTGACCTTGAGACTAATTCTCGGCCGTTGGATTTGATTCACCTCCTAACCCTAATTCGCTGCCGGAGAAGACGATCGGAACGACCTCAATTTCTGGCGATGTCGTCGGAGTTTCGCCGGTGATGCCCAAACAGACCCTAAACTAAGGGGTTTCTCGTAGATTCTGAGCCCTAAATGATCCTGATCGACATACTATCAACATATCTCGACTTTTAGACTTGAAACTCGCCTGAAATTACCCAAACTAATATTGCCCGGAACGAACTTCCGGCGAAAGTTACCCATGCCGTTTTTTAGACCAATCAACCATAAAATCCAGTCAATAATCATTGCATGAGTTCTAGAACACTTACCTGGTCGTCAATAGGTCTTGTTTTTACCCAGAATAGACACTCTAGCTCGAAACCAGCTCAGCAATTTCAGGGTTCAATTGAGCATGTAGGAGGGTGATCAATGCAGAAAACATACGTAAACAAGCTTAGGCAAAGCTCTAGACTCGATTCGAACAAACATTACGCAATAATAACGTCGAATCACTGATTTGCTATGAAAACAAGCTTGACTGGGTGTCAATGGCGTTTACCTTGTTTCAAGGTGGAACTTCGTGCAAGTTGGCTCCCTTTGCTCCTTGGACCAACAGGAAACTCGTGATGGCGACGGTGAAGCTTGATTTTCCTCATTTCGTCCTCAATTGCTTCTCAAGTTTCTCGAGCCAAAAACCCCCAAAACAGAGCACCCCCCGCCTCTTCTTATCCTCCTGTTCACGTATCACGATCTCCCTAAAATCTCTCCCTCAGAAACCCCATCAACCGAATGCCATTTTCCCTTGATTTTGTGCCAAAAATCTTGGCAAATCTTTCTGTTCTCAACAGACTTATCCCTATTCAAACTCAGAGTGCGCGCAGGGCTTTCGGGAGGAAGATGAAGTCGATCGGGTTGGGTCGGGTCGGATCCGGTCCGACCCGACTAACCTGAATAACTATTTTCTTCAAATTGAGCCCAAAATTTTCACTTTTTTCCAAAATTGACACCAGAATTGGACTCAGGGGCATTGAATTCACTTAAAAATGGTGTTTTCCTCAACAATTATTTAGTATTTACACAAAAAACCCAAAATTTCAGTTTGACCCGAGGGACAAAATTGCAATTTCCAAAGTCTTAATGGCCTTTTCTGAAAAAATTGACGCCACCATTGGATTCAGGAGGTCAAAATCTAGGGGGTGACGTCGCCCTATTTTCAATTCAGTCCCTAGAAAATTTTTAATTTCATTTTTAGTGATTTTAGGGACTAATTTGAAAAATCAGAAATTGCATTTTGGTCCTTTTTAGCGAAATTGGATAATTCTGAGGGATTTTGGACTTGATTTTAATTTTTAAAAATAGAGGAGGATGACACGACTCTAAAAATACAAAAATGGAAAATTAAAAAGCTAAAATGGAATTTTTACAATTATTTAAATAATCCGAAAATTGAAATTTACAAAGAAACTCTAGATTCTAGACCTTATTTTTCAAAATTTATTCATCCAAAATGAAGAGAAAATTAAATTAAAAATATTGACTATTTTTGGTAATTTTCTGGCTTAAATACTATTTTTTATTAATTTTTTTTATTATTTTCCTATTTTCTGAAAATATTAAAAATGTGAAAAATAAGGAAAATTATTTTTTGCTCAAAATTGGTTCCCTAGGCTATGCTGAGGTTCCCAAAGTTGATTTTGCAATTTGTTTCACTTTTTATGGATTTTTTTTATGAATTTTTGAAAATAAAATGTAGAAAAATACAAAAAATAAGGAAAATTATTTTTTTGCTCAAAATTGATTCCCTAGGCTATGCTGAGGTCCCCAAAGTTGATTTTTCAATTTTCTGACTTTTTATGGATTTTCTAAAAATTTTTAAAAATAAAATTAGCCAAAAATCGAGTGTTAACAATTGGGAATAAAGATGCGGAAACGTGGATAATATATGAACATACCTCCAGTCATTGATGAAGATGATGATTTCGTATACGCGAGTTGAATGTTCGACGAAAACGGGATCTCTCTAGCCAATTACCCCTTCCGAAGCGATGGTGTGTTCTCTGTGGTTTTTCTCTTGAACGTGAGTTTTTCAAATTGTCGTTCTAGATGAGAAACTGACGTCTCTCTTTTTAAACTCACGTAGTAACCACCCTTTCAAAAACTGACGTAGGGGGCTTGGCTTAGATAACCCATTTAAACTGACGTTTGCCCCTTACAGATAACTGATTCCCATCAAAACGGTTATCGGGCGAAACGGTTATCACGCAAATTAATGTGCGGAATATAACGTTGAAGTAATTTAAATGTCGGTATTTTATTAATGTGGGATCACAATTAATTATTTATAACATTCTCCCACTTGATCCCAACATTCATCAACGAAATTCTGAACCAAATGCACATTAACTTCATGCTGAAGACAAAACACATGAATCATGGCGATAAGTCCTCTTAGAACGAGTATTATCTTCCATGTATCACAATGCATCTTATCTCATCAAAATCAGCCCATATGTGATAACATAACTTGATGAATAAACCCTATGTTTATTCTGGGTCTACTTAATGAATAAACCTTAAATTTATTCTAGGTCAAAAATGACCATTTTTCTCATAATAACTGAATGTGCACCTTAATTGAGAAAAACATCACAACTGAATGAGAGTTTCACAACTTTGTCCATACAAAGAAAATTTACATGATGGGACCAATTCCCATTCTATCTACATGATCCTTGTAACTCCTTGGTGGCATGCCTTTAGTTAAAGGATCAGCTAACATCAATTCAGTGCTAACATGTTCAATGACCACTTTCTTTTCCTTAACACGTTCCCTTATGGCTAAATACTTAATATCGATGTGCTTACTTCGACTACCACTCTTGTGGTTTTTAGCCATGAAAACAGCAGCTGAATTGTCACAAAACATCATCAATGGCTTAGCAATAGAATCCATAATTCTAAGCCCTGAAATGAAACTCTTCAACCACACACCATGCGAGGTGGCCTCAAAACAGGAAACGAACTCAGCCTCCATAGTGGAAGTAGCAACCAAAGTCTGCTTCGCACTCCTCCAGGAAACGGCTCTGCCAGCAAGCATAAAAATATATCCAGATGTTGATTTTCGAGAATCAACGCAACCAGCGAAGTCCGAATCCGAATATCCAATTACTTCCAAGTGGTCAGTTCGCCTATACATAAGCATGTAATCCTTTGTACCTTTTAGGTATCTCATCATCTTCTTTGCAGCTTTCCAGTGGTCCATACCTGGATTACTCTGATATCTTCCTAACATTCCCACAGCAAAAGCTATGTCAGGTCGAGTGCATACCTGAGCATACATTAAGCTTCCGACAGCAAAAGCATATGGGATGTTTTTCATTTGTTCCCTTTCTAAATCGTTTTTCGGGCACTGGTTCAAATTGAACCTGTCACCCTTCACAATGGGTGCTATACTCGGTGAACAATCTTTCATCCGAAATCTCTCTAAGACTTTATCGATATAGGTTTCTTGAGACAATCCCAAAATGCCTCGAGCTCTATCTCTATGGATCTTAATGCCAATGATATAAGATGCCTCACCCATATCTTTCATGTCAAAACCTTTAGAGAGAAATTGTTTCACCTCATATAACAAGTCCTTATCATTGGTTGCAAGTAAAATGTCATCCACATATAGGACAAGAAAACAAATCTTGCTCCCACTGACCTTTTGGTATATACATTGATCCATGATGTTCTCTACAAAACCAAATGAAGAGATAACTTCATGAAACCTTAAGTACCATTGGCGGGATGCTTGTTTCAAGCCATATATTGACTTCTTAAGCTTGCACACCAAATGCTCACCATCACTAGAGAGGAATCCTTCTGGTTGTTTCATATAAACCTCCTCTTCCAGCTCTCCATTGAGGAATGCCGTTTTTACATCCATTTGATGCAATTCCATGTCAAAATGGGCAACCAATGCCAAAATGGTACGAAGAGAATCTTTCTTAGATATAGGAGAAAAAGTCTCTGTGTAATCGATTCCTTCCTTTTGAGTGAATCCTTTGGCGACGAGTCTAGCTTTGTATCTCTCTATGTTGCCCAATGAGTCTTTCTTAGTTTTGAAGACCCACTTACAACCAATGGCCTTCTTACCATCGGGCAACTCAACCAAATCTCAGACTGCGTTAGATGCCATGGAACTCATCTCTTCCTTCATGGCATTGAACCATAAATTGGAATTGTCGCAATTCATCGCTTGTAAAAACGTTTCAGGATCATTTTCAGCTCCAATAATATAGTCAGATTCTTGTAGGTACACAATATAGTCACTAGGAATTGCTGACTTCTTCATTCTAGCAGATCTCCTTAATGTTGTATCAACATTCTCTTGAAGAGCATGTTGTTCAACTAGTTGTTCAACAGTTTCTGGTAAGTGGTGAACAGTTGGATCTACGAGACCAATGTCAGCAGGTTGTGGAACTTCAATGATTGGTTGTTCAATAGCCATTTGAACTGGAGGGGCATTATGAATAACAATCAATCTAGTACTTGAAGTGGAAGGTCGAGCATCTGAATGATCTTTCTTAAGAACAGGGTCTCGAAATCGATCGCTCCCACTAATCAAGTCATTTTCAAGAAACTTCGCATTTCTCGATTCCACAAACCTAGTGGTATGAGATGGACAATAAAATCTATATCCCTTGGACTTTTCGGCATATCCGATAAAATACCCACTTATAGTCCTTGGGTCTAACTTCTTTTCCTGTGGATTGTAGACTCTCACTTCAGATGGGCATCCCTAAATGTGTACATGTCGTAAACTCGGTTTCCAACCTTTGAACAACTCAAAAGGCGTCTTTGGGACAGCTTTAGTCGGAACTCGGTTCAATATGTACACTGCCGTCTTAAGAGTTTTTGTCCACAAGGACTTAGGAAGTTTTGAGTTACTAAGCATACTACGCACCATGTCCAACAAAGTACGGTTTCTTCTTTCTGCCACACCATTTTGGTCCGGAGAACCAGGTATAGTGTATTGGGCAACTATCCCATGCTCTTGAAGAAATTTCGCAAATGGACCAAGTGCTTGTCCATCTTCAGTGTATCTACCATAATATTCCCCACCTCTATCTGATCTCACAATCTTAATTTGCTTACCGCATTGTTTCTCTACTTCGGCCTTAAATACTTTAAAGGCATCCAATGCTTCGTGCTTATTATGAAGCAAGTAGAGATACATGAAACATGAGTAATCATCTATGAAGGTGATGAAATATTTCTGACCATATGAATCCATATCTGAACAACAGATATCTGTATGTATGATTTCTAATATTTCTATACTCCTCTTGGCACCTTTCTTTGACTTGTTGGTCTGCTTTCCCTTTATGCAGTCCACGCAAGTATTGCAATCAGTAAAATCTAAAGCACTGAGTACTCCATCATTTACCAATCGTTTAATTCTATCTATGGAGATATGTCCCAATCTCCGATGCCACAAAGCAGAGGAATCTTCATTCACAACACATCGTTTTATACCAGTGTTATCATGAACATGCATCGCATTATAAAAGGCATTATCTTGCAAATTAATTCGAAAAAGACCATCAGACAAGATACCATTCCCAACAATTTCAGATTTATACGACAAACTGAAGGTCGAATCTGAAAAGTGAAAGGAATAACCAAACGGTATAAGTCTTGAAATCAAGTTTCTAGAGAAACTAGGTACATAAAAGGTCCTTTCCAAATTTAAAACAAAGCCACTATTTAGGACTAAACTGCATGTCCCAATAGCTTCTACATGCGAATGCATCTTGTTTCCTGAATAGATGCATTGTTCACTTCCCACCGGCTTCCTGTGGCTTTGAAAGCCCTGCAAGGAATTCGAAATGTGGATTGTAGATCCAAAATCAATCCACCAAGTGTTGTGACTCACATCAGTCATATTAGATTCATAACAAACACAAGAGATTGAATTACCTTTCTTCTCAAGCCAAGCCTTATATCTGACGCAATCCTTCTTTATATGCCCCCTCTTTCTATAGAAAAAGCATTTGGATTCCTTCTTAATGTCAGCTTAGGGAGGTATTTTACCCTTTCCCTTACGCTTGCTTTGCCCCTTATGCCTTCCTTGTGTTGCCAAATGAGCACTCTCTCCCACTTCCAGAAGCAGTCTTTCTTTCTCTTGAACACACATGGTCATGAGTTCATTAATTGACCATTTCTCCTTATGTGTGTTATAAGAGATCTTAAAAGGTGCATACTGCTGAGGAAAAGAGTTCAGAATGTAATATACAAGGAAGGACTCAGGTATCTCAACCTCAAGGTTCTTGAGCTGAGCCACAATATCCCTCATTTTCATAATGTGCTCATGCACACCTCTAACACTGGTGAGCCTCAACGATGAAAACTTCATGATCAGGGTCATGGCATGGGCCTTTTCCGAAGATGCAAATTGCGCATCAATAGCCGCTAGCAAAGCCTTGGCATTATTATGCTGAGCGACTGAACCACAAATACTAGCAGAAAGTTTACTCTTTATGAACATTACACTAAGGCGGTTAGACCGCTCCCATTGTTCATAAAGAGAAACTTCAGCTGGAGTACTAGTTTCCGTAACAGTAGATGGTTCATCTTTCCGAATAGCATAATCAATGTCCATGCATCCCAATTGAAGGAGAATTAACTCCTTCCAAGCCTTATAGTTGTCACCGTTCAGCTCGGGAACAATAATATCAGAGATATTCACAGGTGGTAAAACTGCATAATAAACAAATAAACATGCTTACGTCACAATATTTGAGGCAAATTCACTTTATACATATTTTACCCATGCAAAACACGTCATATAATATGAATCAGATAACATCGAAAACTGCATGTGGGCTAAGTTTCTAATTTATAATAGATTCATAAAAACTGTATGATGAAACTATCATATTATATTCCTTTTTCCTAATCCCTGTGGGGAAATTAAGAAAAATAATATGATATTTCAACCTAATTAATCATATTAATATAATGAAAATTCCTGTGGGATAAAATTAATTATATTAATATAATTAATTACAAATAAATGTCATTTACTATATGTGATCTAGAGGCTCTTAATATATAATTTAATCAATTAGAGTTGCTGTGGCTAAACTCTAATTAATAAAAAATATATAGATCACAAGACATTTAATTTCATGCAAAATATACTTAATATTGCATATAAGGGCAAATTTGTAAATTTACGTGGGCATGGACTAAACTGTAAATTAACTAAATGGGTAAAATCGTAAATAAATTAAATTGGGGGCATAATCGTACATTTCTGGCGCAGAGGGATAAAACGGGTATTTCACGGTCAAGCATGTGCCACTTACGTGTAAATCTCCACAATCAGCCTTCTTTAACAATAATAATAATAATAAGTGTCAATTTTAAACACAAAAAGACAACATGGTTGAGTGGTCTGGTGGACTTATTCTATTGTCTTGGACGTGGGTTCAAAACCCATTCCACACAACTCTATATCCTTTTTTTTTATTATTAAATGAAGGAGCTACCCACGTGGGTGAGTGGCAGCCCATACCTGCATAACTGCTCCAGCCCACCTTTTTTTTTAATCCTTTTGCACGCACTGTGCACGGGCTGTTCTTCTTCGCGTACAGAATAGTTATCGCTCGAAAACCACCGATTTTTCATCGGCCGATTCTCCTCTGACAGCCCACCTCCGACCAAAATAAACAGTGGGTTTTGATCATCACATTGGGGCGACCAGATAGGTCCAAGAATCAACGAAATCGGTGAAGTATTTTGCTCGAAATTGAGCGAAAACCGCTCGGGATACAAGAACCCTAACCGCGAACTTCCATTACCCGATTAGCCTCCGACAAGCAACCAAAAGCCGAGAAACCTTAGGGCTTTTGTTGCCCATGGCGAGGCGACCCTATGGTCCTGAAATCATGCCGTGGGTCACCGGAATTTTGCCGGAATCGACGATTTGATCCCCGGCCAGAAAATCCCAAATTTCCGATTTACCCTAATTACCCACAAAATTCACCTAAATACTCAATAATCCAACGCAAATCATATGTTAAACATCAAGGTAGAGATTAACGTGCTCTGATACCAAATGTGAGAACTATAATTAGATCCCGAAACTTTAAACGCAAAACGAAAATCGTGCGTATCGGGAATGAAGATGCGGAAACGTGGATTATATACGAACATACCTCCAGCCATTGATGAAGACGATGATTTCGTATACGCGCGTTGAATGTTCGACGAAAACGAGATCTCTCTAGCCAATTACCCCCTCCGAAGCGATGGTGTGCTCTCTGTGGTTTTTCTCTTGAATGTGAGTTTTACAAATTGTCATTCTAGATGAGAAACTGACGTCTCTCTTTTTAAACTCACGTAGTAACCACCCTTTCAAAAAGTGACGTAGGGGGCTTGGCTTAGATAACCCATTTAAACTGACGTTTGCCCCTTACAGATAACTGCTTCCCATCAAAACGGTTATCGGGCGAAACGGTTATCACGCAAATTAATGTGCGGAATATAACGTTGAAGTAATTTAAATGTTGGTATTTTATTAATGTGGGATCACAATTAATTATTTATAACATGTCCAAGTTTGCACCAGACCTGATATTGCCTTTAAAATGTGACTTCTAAGCAGATATCAGTTAAATCTAGGAGATGATCACTGAGTTTTTATCAAGAAGGTTTTAAAGTACTTAAAGAGGACAAAGGATTATATGATAGTTTACAAACATGTTCAGGACTTGCAACTAGTTGGGTATTTGGATGCTGATTTTACTAGCTGTCAGGATGATATGAGGTCGACAACTAGATACATATTTATATTAGCAACAGGTGTAGTATCATGGAAAAGCAAGAAGCAGAATCTATTTCATCATCTACCATGTAAGCGGAGTTCATAGCACGTTTTAGGCCACTACTCAAATAATTTGGCTTCAGAATTTTATTAGGGAGTTGACCATATTTGACTTTGTGGATAGACTCATACAATTGTATTGTAATAACAACTCTACGGTGTTGTTCATCAACAATAATAGAAGTCTCAAGGGGTTTAAGCATTTAATGGTTAAGTTTTTGACTATAAAGGAGATAGTTCCGAATGGCAACATTGTAATAGAATATATTTCTACAGATGATATGGTTGTAGATTCACTAACTAAAGGTCATCGCCCTTGTATATATGAAAGACATTTCATTAGCATGGACTTAGGAGCTATTGGTAAAATATAGTTGAATGGGATGAACAAAGGAATCGGACTCTGAGGGGTGATGGTACTCTCTTTAATGAATTATATGCCACACACCATTGCTAATGATTACTGATAAAAATTCTCTAGGATACAACAGAGTCTCAAGCAAGAATAGTATATAGCAATTCTAATATTTCTCCAAGAACTCTGCAGGAAACAATAAAAAATGAAGGCTGTACTTCTCTTGTTTGGAATGAACAAAATTGAAGAAGAATCATTCTCAAAAACAATAAAAAAAAATGTGGCAGCTTGTGCGTGTGCCGGAGCTCTGTGCTTCCTGATATTCAACTTCTTTTATTGCTCGTTCTGGTACACACGTGCAGTTACCGGACCAATCTTCGCGGCCTCTACTCAATTCCCGGTGACCAATGCGGAGATTGGTGTGTGCACCTTTGTTGCGAGCCATGTGCTCTTTGCCAAGAGTATTGGGAGCTGAAGAACCGCGGGTTCGATCCCTCAATCAGTAAGTTCATTACCTAAAAATTATGTTATTTTGTCCGACTAATTCATCATTCCCGACTTCCTTATCCGTGTTTCTCGCAAATTAATCTCTAGAGCATTGCTTTCTTCTAGCAGGGAGTCAATGGTTTAAATTCAACAGTAGGTAGAACTTGCTAAATCCCATCAACAAAAAGAAGGAACTAACACACACACACTCTCTCTATATATATATATATATATATATATATTTTTATGGTAAGCTGTTGTCATAGATAATATCAGAATTACGAGTCTTAGTAATTATAGTTATAAAATAAGGCGGAACACTTGTGTATGAGCAATGATAATTCGTGTCTTGTATTATTCTATCTTCCATTGCTCCTATCAATTATGTTCTGAAAATTAGAAATCAACAAGCAAAAAGAAAAAGTAAATAGAGCTAGTCCGATCAATCATGGCTATATCCACTATTGTGAACATCCATTCCATTTGTATTTTGAATACCGATATAAACATGGAAGATTGTTGGCACCGATAGGACATTCCCGCATGCATCTTGGAAGCTCAAACTACAAAGAAGACCATGTCAGGTTTGAATACGAGATACTTGTTTCGATGTTCGGTCAAAATATATCACCTTATTAATTATATGAAATGCGGAGATCAATTTTGATACATCTGGCATTACTTGATCATATCCATACATATAATATGAATGTGACCGGTCACATGTTTACATATGCGACATGGATGCACGATGCGTAGGATGGGTCGCGAATGCGGAACAAAGGAGTCGGCAAGTCGGAATCATGGTCCCTCCGTCGGTTCCTGGTGGCATGATTCGTTGATGTCTCTCCTGGGCCAACCTTGGCAACAACTCCTCCATCTTATTCTCAAAATTATATTATTGCCCTCCGTTTGGAAAGTTTTGGCAAATCTGGACGTGTATGATTGAGAGATTATTTTGTGTGCCTTTTATTTTGTCGGGGCTTTGTTTGAATTTTCTAGGACTCAAAATTGGACTTTCGTACTTCATTGTAATATCAGATCTTGAAAAGCATAATATTCTCTCTCCCTTTACATAAAGGCAACCTTGAAACTGAAGAGAATTTTACTTACAGCAGATTACAAGGTAGATTAGCTAATATGTTAATGTGGCGGTTCACGAACCATGATGATAATTGCATGATCGGTTGGCATCTCACACATTCGGACCAAAAAGGTTAATAAATCATAAGATTATATAGGAAAATACTCGATATTCTCTGGCTTTTACGTTGCTCGATGATCCCTTCGTACAACCAACAAGAGCAAACGTTCAATGTGACAAAAAAATAAAAATAAAAATAAAAATATTAAATATTAAATATAAAAAAGGATAAGGACGGACGATAGATGCTACGTTCTCTAGGTATTATTTAAGGGTATCGCCCTGCTATGAAATGTATGATTTGAGTCAAAATTAATTTTTCCATTAGTAAATGAACAAGCCAGGTGAATTAGCAAATGAACAAGCATGTCATTAAAGCCCATCGACGTTCGAGTCATAATTAATTTATATATTAGTAAATGAACAAGCCTGTCGTCAGAGCCCATCGACATACCATAAGCCAAATTAATGGGAACAATAGGGAAATGAGAAGGGCAGTGCGATTTCCACCCCCGTTTTAGTACACTCATTTTTTTCTTGTTAAATTACTCAAATACCCTCCTCATCTCTCTTCAATTTATTGTTTCTCTTTTTAGTTGGTTAATTCATAAAGCTGCTTTTATTTCTATCATATCTTTTATTAATCAATACAAATATTCCATTACACTAGTCAATATACCAATTTACCATATCTCATTATGTTCTCAGTTTTAATTTTCGCATTAGCCATGACTATTTCTTACCCTCCTTCTTCTTCTTCTTCTTCTTCTTCTTCTTCTTCTCTCTCTCTCTCTCTCTCTCTCTCTCTCTCTCTCTCTCTCAATTTTACTAAAAGATAAATTTACCCACGTCCCTTCCAACCAACTTTTATCTATCGATTTTCCACACCCATTACATTTCGATGTTTCCTTCTAGTTTGTCTTTTTTTGAACTTATTCCTCATTATTGTAATCTAAGCAAGCACTAATCCTATATCATAGAAGAGAAATGTCAATTTTATCTACAAAATTGTTTACTTCTATTTCAACCATATTTGCGGCAAATGATGGTCCTGACCATGGGGCTATAATGGCTCAAAACGACACTCAGATTTTTTGTACAGTATGTGGAATCAAGGTTCCAAGACATATATTTTCCCAGTGGTGGTGGCAATTTTCTATTTTAAGGTAATATTTCGTAGAAATTGACCAGATTTTGATTGTGCATAGTTTTTCCATAAAAGTCTCAATCGTTGGCCTGCTTGACTTACTTTTCCAAGTCTTCATTGAGATTGACATTGTCGACCATATTTGTGGAAAATGGTGATCTTGATCGTGGGTGGTGATGTGGCTCAAAAATCAACACTCAGATTTTTTGTAGATGAGTTAGGTGTCGAATTTATATTTTCCCAAAGTTGGTGGCAATTTCCTATTTCAACATAATATTTTGTGGAAATCAACCCAAATTTAAATTGCGCATGATTTTTCCATCGTCAATTCCGGCGAAGTAGTTGTATGGCGTGCACGTGATCGAGATTCAAGTGATTGGTCTCTAAAGAAAGCTTGGACCTCTCTTTTCAGAGTAACTTTTATGCTTCCCTATCTTGGAGAGAAAACCTAGTAGCAATGAGAATATGATCAGCTTACTTCGAGGGAACCTGAGCCTCCTTCATTGCTGGAACACAAGTTTAGCGAACTGCTCCAAGTTATGTTTTACAAGTCATTTTTATTTCGATTTGTGATTCATCTCATCTTGGTCATGTCTTTTGTGATGCCAGTCGATTGATAAACATTTATCAATGGATTTCTGTTCCAAGTAATTATAATTAATAACTCTTTTTGAACATTAAATATGTCCTTCACAAATCAAGGTCAAAGGTTTTACAACCTACATCCCCACGAAATTCAACTTGAAACCCGCGACACTATTTACTTAATCACTAAGGTCCATGCACTCACAAATTGTGCGGGTTGTTTGGGATGCTTGAAATGTCTAAAACGTGGAAGAGCGGTATAGAGGGTAAATAGATGGAGATGTGAGGAAAAAGGAAAAGCCAAAGGGGTGGATAGTTTTCTATTATTCACATTTCTAAGTGTTAAATATGTCTTGAATTTATTTGACATATTATTTGAGTGGGCCGTAGGCCCAAACCCAGAGGAACTAGGTTTTTCTTTTTTGTTTGAGACACTATATATATAGCGTCGTTAGGATTTTCTAGTTGGTGTTGGCATTGAGAGTTTTGTGAGGGGTTTGGAGTTGTCGACAAGATCAACTTTGTAATCGTAAACTCTCTCCTTTTGATATAGTGGAATTCTGTTTGCCTCGCCTGTGGACGTAGATCAATCTGATTGAACACGTAAATCTCGTTGTTCCACTTTTGTTCTTCGTTTGATTTCCGCAACAAATTGGTATCAGAGCCTAGTTAAGAGACGAAGAAGAAAGAGGGCGGCGTTTTGTGAGAGTTTTGCGTCGGCCGACCACACGTCTGCTACGCTCAGCCAACTCACTCGGCCAAGGCCCGTGATCTCGGCCAACTTCCGTCGGCCACGACCCGTGCTCTCGGCCACTTCCGTCAGCCTCGACCCGTGATATCGGCCACTTCTGTCGGCTTCGACCCGTGTCCTCGGCCACTTCCGTCGGCCACGACCCGTGATCTCGGCTACTTCCATTGGCCTCGGCCCGTTATCTCGGCCACTTTTATCGGCCAAGGCCCGTGAACTCGGCCACTTTTCTCGGCGAAGGCCTGTGCACTCGGCCACTTTTCTCGGCCACCTCTAGACGACCAGACCAGAACAGTCCCGACAACCCCCGATGACCCGATACCAAATCAAAGGGCTCTTTTAGATGGCATCTTTGAAGTTTCAGATTTCATCTTTTGATGGACAGAATAATTTTGGATTATGGAGAATAAAGATGAAAGCTTTATTGAGGCGGGAGGGTACGGTTAGGGCGCTGGACGGAAAGTATCCAGATGACATGACCTCGGCAGAAATAGAAGAGATGGACGAGAAGGCGCATAGCGCGATTCAGTTGTCTCTAGATGACAAGGTTCTGCGAGAAGTCGCCAATGAGGAAACAGCTGCGGGTCTCTGGAGCAAACTGGAAAGTCTCTACATGAAGAAATCTTTGACGTCGAGACTTTATTTGAAGCAGCGTCTTTATACGCTAAAGATGCGTGAAGGTACGCCTGTTCAGGAACACTTGGATGAGTTTAATAAAATCGTTCTTGATATGAAGAATTTAGATATTAAACTTGATGATGAAGATCAAGCTTTGATTGTGTTATGTTCACTGCTTACATCATATGAGAATTTTGTGAACTCGATGCTTTATGGACGTGAATCCATAACTTTGGAGGATGTTAAAGCATCTTTGAATTCTACTGAATTGAGAACGAAACTGAATGGGAATACTAGTGAAAATAAAGCAAATGGTTTATTTGTGAGAGGCAGGAACAAGAACATGGATAAAGTTCCTCGAGGGAAATCTGTTAGTCGCTCAAAATCTAGGCCACCTGGCGATAAGACGAACGTGGAGTGCTATTATTGTCACAAAAGAGGACATTACAAGTCAGATTGACATTACAAGTCAGATTGTCCTGTGCTCAAGAGAAAAGGTAAGCAACATGCTCAAAGACAAGATGTGGTGAATGTTGCTAGCGAAGATGAGTCTAAGGCGTCAGACAGTGTTCTTACTGCATGCTCTGCTGTTAGTTTGTCCGATGATGTTTGGATATTAGACTCTGGAGCATCATATAATATGTGCCCAAATAAGGAATGGTTCACCACGTATGAGAAAATAAATGGTGGATCAGTCTTGATGGGGAATGATACTGTATGCAGAGTTATGGGTATTGGTTCTGTTCGAATTAAATGTCATGACAAAGTAGTAAAAACCTTGACTAAAGTAAGGCATATACCTGACTTGAAGAGAAACCTTATCTCGTTGAGCAGTTTGGATTCCATTGGGTGTATGTACTCAGGTGGAGGTGGAGTTCTCAAAGTCTCCAAAGGCAATCTGGTTGTGATGAAAGGAAGTAAGGTGAACCACTTATATCATTTACAGGGTAGCACTGTTATGGGTCCTTCGATTGGCACATCTAATTCTGTTTCTGATAATGATAAAACAAAACTGTGGCATATACGTTTGGGCCACATGAGTGAGCGTGGCATGACAGTTTTGAGTAAACGTGGTTTACTTTGTAGAGAGCAGACGACCTCGCTAGATTTCTGTGAGCATTGTGTTCTTGGCAAGCAGTGCAGAGTTAGCTTTAGTACTGGCACACATTCAACAAAGGGCACACTTGACTACATCCACTCTGATTTATGGGGACCAGCACAGGTTCCATCTAAGGGTGGTGCTCTTTACTTTGTGACGTTCATTGATGATTATTCAAGGAAGGTTTGGGTTTATTTTTTGAAGAGGAAAAGTGATGTATTTGAAACCTTCAAGAAGTGGAAAACCCTTGTTGAGAATCAGACTGGAAAGAAGATCAAACGTCTTGGGACTGATAATGGTCTTGAGTTCTGCAGTGGCGATTTTAATGAATTCTATGCAGATGCTGGTATCGTTCGACACCATACAGTTAGACACACTCCTCAGCAGAATGTGGTGGCAGAACGTATGAACAGAACTCTTTTGGAGAGAGCAAGATGCATGCTCTCTAATGCTGGCATGGAAAAAGACTTTTGGGCTGAAGCTGTTAACACAGCCTGTTATCTGGTTAATCGCTCTCCTTCAACAGCAATAGACTGCAAGACTCCTTTTGAGAAGTGGTCAGGTAAGCCTTGTGATTATTCTAATCTAAATGTTTTTGGATACCCTGCTTATTATCATGTTAAGGATGGTAAGTTAGAACCTAAAGCAAGAAAATGCATTTTTGTTGGATATGCTGATGGTGTAAAAGGGTATCGTTTGTGGTGTCAGGAATCCAACTCGCATAAGTTCATTATTAGTAGGAATGTTACTTTTAATGAAATGCTTATGCTTGATCAAAGGAAGGTTGTTGATGAGTCTGCAGGAAAATTTGAGAGTGATATGAATGAGGTGGAGCTTCAGGTGGAGCTTCCAGAGAAGACCTCTCAGAATGATTTGAGTAAGCAAAGTGTTGTTGTTGATTCAAGTTCAGATGAGGAAGCTGCAGATGAGGTGGAGCAGCCATACTCTATTGCCACTGGCAGAGAAAGGAGGCAGATTCGACCTCCTCAAAAATATGGATACTCTGATCTAGTGGCTTACGCTCTCACGACAGCAGAAGTTCCTGAGAGAAATATGATGGTAAAGAAGATTGATACTGTTGACAATCTTGCTGATATGTTGACCAAGCCAATCCCCGCCAACAAGTTTAAGCATTACTTGAACTTGATTGGCATGCTTGGTTGAGTTTTGCCCCTTTCTGGGGCTTGGTGGCGAGGTGAAGGAAATTCTACCTTTGTTTGAAGAGGACATATTCTTTCCTTTTGTTACATCCCTTGTTTCCTACACCGAGTTAGCTCACGTAGGCTTAGGGATGCCGGAAGAACATGTTCGGCTTCTTGACTGATTAAATTCAAGCCAAGGTGGAGATTTGTTAAATATATCTTGAATTTATTTGACATATTATTTGGGTGGGCCGTAGGCCCAAACCCAGAGGAACTAGGTTTTCCTTTTTTGTTTGAGACGCTATATATATAGCGTCGTTAGGGTTTTCTAGTTGGTGTTGGCATTGGCGTTGAGAGTTTTGTGAGGGGTTTGGAGTTGTTGACAAGATCGACTTTGTAATCGTAAACTCTCTCCTTTTGATATAGTGGAATTCTGTTTGCCTCGCCTGTGGACGTATATCAATCTGATCGAACCACGTAAATCTCGTTGTTCCACTTTTGTTTTTCGTTTGATTTCCGCAACACTAAGTTTACGTGCCAATTAGGAGTGTTTTATGAAGAGAAGAATCAAGTGACTACATGAGTAATAGGAAGCAACTCTTCATGAATGTGCTATTTAGTTACGTATTTGTTAACATAGATAACTTCATACCACGAAGGAACAAAAAGTCCTATGCAAAAAACAAATTCATTACAGAAAATATCATCTATGAAATTTGATACTTTCCTTCCTTATTTGTAATTTAAAGTATGCTTTTATATTATTGTATGCAGCTTACGTGGTAATAAAAATATTAATCTTCTCTAGAACGTAATTTTCTTCCTTAAATATTTTCCTGAAGTCATCCGTTAATTTTTTTTTTCAAACGCGCCTTTTTTGGCTAAAGAGCAATTGAGAGGGCAAATATTTTATGGTGGTTTTTTCCTAGCGCACGAGCTCATCTCTGGCTATCGTCGTAATGGTTGATGTTGAATTGTTAGGAAAATGTATCTAAAGTATGGACCTAATTAAACTCTTGACCGTTCATTTTATTTTTTCGTGCAATGGTTCATTCCTACAAGAGGACATAGATGACGACAGGATTCCTTTGATTGGCTCCATTCTTTGCTATGCAGTCATTTAATTTTCACGGTGCATCCAAATTTTTCCTTCTGCATGCTTTTAGAAGAGCCTGCAAAAACAACAAAGGGTATTGTATTTGCTTTTGACTTTGTTTAGAGACTACCATTGATTTGTGAAAATTCATTTGAAGAACGAAAACAGCACAAGGAATGTGCCTAGCAACGTCTTCAAAATTACGACTATAAATTCGATGAATGTTCTCATTAAGTATAAGGTATGTGCTCGAGACTATCGCTGCCATGGGTGAGGGCAGCCTCACCATGGCCTCGCCGGCCACAAGTGACATCTATATTGGACAATCGAATCTCACGGAACTCAATTATTAAAGTAAGGAAAAATCATAGATCCATTTGGAAGGAATCATCTTGCTGTAATGTTCTCAATCTTATTAAGCTGTCGTTTCCACTTTTTGCTTTCCTTGACTTACTTTTGTCAGTTCCTCCTCGAGAGTCAATCAAACTCTATCATGTTCCACGTGTTGGCTCGGTTCCAATCGAAGATTTGTCAACGCAAACTTTATGATGGACAGACTTGGGTAAAAATTTAGCTCAACCCCAAATTTTTGCCCTTCCAATGATTACCCCCACTTCTATAATCTACTGGAAAAAGTCATAACAAATAAACATACGTGTCTTATTGTAATTTTTATTTACGATACGGTAACATTATAAAAATTTACGACTATCCACTGACTTGTCTAAATTTTTCCTCATAAAGTACCGCTTGCAGGAGTGGGACAAGGATAGTACGAGGAAGAGTGACATGGAAACGTAACGAAAATTAGATAAGAAGAGTGCGTGGAAGAATGTCACTAGTTGGGAGGGGGGGACATCCAATAGGTGGATATTGAAGATGGGTAAGGACTATCTTTCTAAGATGCAAGCTTGACAACTAGAATTATTATGAAGCGTGTTTATGTGAGAGCACTATCAAGATGGATGATTTTATGAAAATGTGTTCACTTGTACGACAAAGGACAAAACTATGAGATTTGGCATGGGACTATTCAAAGCAAATAATACCTTAGGTGAATACATTCAAAATGCGCAGGGTTGATGGAATAGATGGTTGGAGTCCTTTCTCCTGGTGAGGTGGATTGCTACGTGGTGCGAATTCAACAAATCATAAATGGTGACAGTATCTAGATATAATACCAAAGTTTGATGATTGTGTGGTGGCTCTATAATGGGCATCTATATGCTACATGCCTCAAATGTAAATATTTGCTTACATAAATGGATGAATCTATGGTTCCCAGCCATGCCTCCCGAGCCGTCATCGTTGGATTGATTAGTAAAAAATCAGAACCATCTAGGTTGACATATGCTGAATGGTTGGGACTTATCGCATTTCAATCCACTGGTGAAAGATTATGCGAGCCCGGTACCTACAAGAGACCATTGATTCACCCCATATAAAAACTATGGATTTCACAATAATATTTCGAAACTTGTAACTACGCCTAATGTCGATGGCAATAGAGATGACTTGCTTGACCAACAACCTACTTATATAGCTGGAGAGGGAAAACAAATCTTCAAACAATCAACATTTACAAGTAAGACAGCCAGCTGGTGGCTATGTAACTTTTTAAGTCGGCCATCTAATTTGCATGGACAAACCGAATTGCACGCCGTAAACTGGATTTTCTATCAGCTGCTAAGCACCTATGGTTCTTCCTAGAATACAATTAGCGAAGTCTCTCCATGCGCGGCCCAAAACTCACGAATAAGTTTTAACCCTGAACATCAACTTAAGCGAAAAAAACTCACGTTACCAAGAACCCATATGTACAGTAAAGAATGTTGACCGAATCCTAGTGGATGTCATTATCTTTTCTTTACTATTCTGCTTTTCGTGGACCAACTTAAAGCAAGATTTAATTTCTTTTTTTTTTCTTGTTATTATCTTGAAGCAGAGCCCAACTTCAATTTGGATTCCAACGACAACTATAACCGGGAATAACTAGTCCTTCAAAATCTTATCCTCTTGCCAAAAGATCTCCAATGCCCGCATATTATATTTTGTTGGATTTCGGACGTCCATAAAATATATGATTTGGAATGTCCACAATTTCGCTTCGGGTTCAAACTCGAGACATATTTTCAACAAGTACGTCCAACAAATCTACCACCACATAAAGGATTCCAAGAGATTGAGACATCAAATTGAATCTCAAGCATTAATGTATCAAGTGATGAATTTCAAAATTGATCTCTTTCATATGAATTGATCCGGACGATGACTTTCTTCCTTGTCGGTCTGTGTGGCCATAAAAAAGGAAGCAAAAAAAAAAAGGAACTTGATCGAAGAAGAAAATCCAAGAGACGGAACAGATGGGGCATGTTTGTCTTCTTGATCATGTGCAACGAAGGTGCCACACCTTAACTCCAAATGCATGCGCAGATGCACACCGTCCATTGATTTGTGATTTTCTTCTTGCCCAATTCTTATCCTTACGAATTATTTTGGTAAAAAAACAAAAGAAGATTTGGTGAAGTTTGATTGACGAGGGGAGCTTTCATCACATTTTCATTGACACTTCCACTAAGAATGAAAAAGGCCACTAGGATGGGATGTTCCCAATAATTACCTAGGCCTGTATTTTGTTAGGAGAATAGTTACGATCAGCTCCGTTTGTTTCATGAAAAATGAACGATTTGAAAAATATTTTTCAAAAAATAATCGCTCCATTCTGACAAATTAGCGAGCTGAACTCAATTTGTCAAAAATTGAAACCTGGCTCAATGATCTAGCCAATCCGGCCTTTTAGCTGTTGAGGTGCACGCGCAAGGAGCTCTAAGCACCAAAGAACTGTGGTGGTGCATGAAGGGTGATCCACCGCTCATGGACCTGTATTCTTAAGTGGAAGATGTGTCTAGCTAAATAAATCGGTGGATTTGACTTAGACCCTCTCTTCAAAAACCTCCCTCGATTAAGATTGGATTTCCGTCGCACGTCCCAACATTAACCTCATAAAAAAAATTTCATTGATCTAGTAATGATTACCCAAAAATTACACTAGAAATATTGAATGCAAGCGGGCTTGGTTGAGCACATAAAAACAGTTTCGAAGTACAAGATCTACCCATTTTAATTTTGTGCACCAAAGCCAGTCACATCATGCATAACATATGTAATTGCAACAAAAAAAAATCAATATCGGATAGTTTGGGCCGTTTGCCATACAAGCCTCGAAGTACTTAATAGTAGTTACCAAGCTCGTATAGTTTTCATGATCAACACGATTCTCCTTAAATTGTCGGGGAAAGTATAAAAAAAAAATCTTAAACCTGCATGACTAGCGCTGATTTTCAAATTTTACATTTTTTAACATTTTTATTTTATTTTTATTCTCTTTGCACAAGGGTCAAGCCCTCGCCGGCTAAAATGGGAAAATTGCAAGATTTGTCCACGTAGCGTCAGTCATGCTACATCGTATAGATGACGTCCATATTAGCTATTTTTTGGTCAGATAAGCTGAATTGACACAAATGTGAAACATTTAGGACTAACTTAGTTCAATTAAAAGTTTTAAAACAAAACAATTTGCTGCCTTGGGCAATTTTGTTGCAGTGAGAACTTACTGATGGAGGGATGGAACACACGGTTTTTGAGCTCTTGATACTCTTGGCAAATCGGGCATACCTTGCACCGCCAATGCAAACCACAATTCGCAAGCTGCCGGGGATCGGGTGATGGCAGCCTCGGAGCTTGGTTAGGTAAGTGCATGTATACTAGTACAAGCAGCCGAAACAGTGGCGTATCAGGCTCACGTGAGCCCGCACAGACACGAGCTACAAATTTGTTAGCCAAAAGTTAAAATTAGCAAGAGAAATTATGCCCTTAATCATAGATAGTGAAGGGAACAGATCCCACAATACATACGTAGCGGATTACACGGAATTAACAAGCCCAAGAAACTTACTTGAATCATTGATCGGAGAAACATATCATAGAACAGATATATTTCATGTTTTCATAGATTAAGTGTTATCACTGCAGTCCCTCGAGAGAGTCCTCGTCGGTTTGACGATCAGGAGAGTTCGTCGTTGTTCGTGTTTTCTGTTCTCTTCTCACTGAGAAAAAAAAGGAATGTCGTTCATTCTTAATGAACCCATAAACAGACATTAACTTCTTCACGTTTAAAGGAGTAATTGCCTTTGGCAGTTATCTCTTATAGGTAATGGGCTGGGTTAACCCATTTTGGGCAGCCCACCCATCTATTTAACCCAACATCTCCCACTCGTCCATGATGGGCTAAACATAATTCTCACTTGCCCACGAAGGGTCAACTCCCACTGACGCACGAAGGGTTAAGCATAACTCTCTCTCTCTTTTCTGCAAAGTTCATATTAACAAATAATCCGTGCGACCAGCATACACAAGAGCTCGTTGCCATACATCCGTTGGGAGTATATAGCAGCTCTAAATGAGCACATTAACTCAATGTAGATCCAGTATGCAGTACTCCAGATCAATCGGTTACATTTACATCATATTTCTCTTGATCTCTTTGAGTACTCGAATACTTTATATTCACAATCATAATTAAGTTCAAATAATCATAATTGGTCAACTTGTGAACACAAATATAGAATGTAACATCAAAACAAACCGATCTTCCTCTTCCCTTAAACCTCTTAATCTCAGTTTAGCTCGCTTTTCTAGAAATGTCCCATTAGATCGAATCTATCTCATGACCATTGGCAACACTCTAAGATAATGAACATCGAATAGAAATCTTGAGAATAAGTAAGAATCATGAGGGGAACAAATTTGATGAACTTTTATCCTCAAGAGTCTCTCACGGCTTGAAAATTGAGATCAAAACTTTTGTCAACTCTTATTTATTGTCTCATGCATATGTAGTATAAAATACGCATTACAGTATTCTATCCTTTCCTATGGAGTGTGTGTCTTTTTACTTAATATCGTATAGATGATAGTTCAAGCATACTCGATGTCAAACTTGAGTTCACAAATCTACTCTCTTTGAAAGAATCCATCAGAACTCACATCTGTCATTAAAGAGAGATAAAGCAAAATATGTGAGCTATTTCACTTTCGGACACAATAAATAATATGTCCTCATCTTAACTCTCTGTTAAGGTGACATATGTATTTTAAGCTTGAACTCTCTATTATCACTTGGATAATAAGTTTAAAATTATCTTATCTTTACTTATCACACAGTAAATAGAGACGATTACCCGTGTGAGTGGGCTAATCTCTCATCTGTTTGACATACATTCTCAATATAATGCACTAAGCATTAATATGCATAAATGTCATGTAAACTCATAGGTATCAATAATGATAACAAATATCATTAATTGTGAACTTTGAAAAATATAAATATTTAGTACTCCAACTTCTACATACTTCTAGAGATTAGAATGTAAGGAACTAATCCCTTTGTCAACATATGACCAAGAAAAAAAATCTCTAGGAATCGACTTCATCATAAGATTTGCTATCATTCTTTGCGTAGATATGTACTATATGTTCACATTTTTTTTCGTATAATCATGTCTTTCATAATACCATACTTCATGTCTATATGTTTGGTCTTGCAGTGGATCCTTAGTGTAAGCTCTTACTGCTTGGCTATCACAATTAACTAATAATTGAACCTGCAGTACCTTAGCAACATCTCATTGATCCAAACATCTTTCAAACCAAACACCCTCTCGAACTGCTGCTGATAACACCACGAGATCAATTTCCATCGTGGATAAAGCTATACACATTTGCTTCTTACTACTCCAAGATATGACGTCATTATTAAGTAAGAATGCAAATCCAGAGGTAGAATTTCTCTCATCTAAACCTCTTCCTCAGTCAATATCAGTATAGCCTTCAAGGCGCAGATCTCAACCTTGATTACTCAATGAATAATCAGCAGTACTATTCAGATACCTCAGGATTCTATTGACGGCAGTCTAAAGTGCTTGACCTGGATTGGATTGGTATCTACTCACCATTCCAACTACATAACAAATATCAGGTTTTGTACACACATACCGTACATTAAGCATCGCATAGCACTAGGAAATGAAACACTTTCCATTTCTTCATTTGTTTGTGGAGTCTCATATTACATTTTGCGGCTCGAACCTTCACCTCTTGCAATAGGAGTGTCTTTGGGTTTATAATCTTGCATACAAAATCATTCAAGGACTTTACTTATATAAGTCACTTGTCAAAGAGATCACAATCTCTTTGAACGAATTCTTGAAATCTTAAGTTCAAGAATGTATGCGGCTTCAACTAGTTCTTGGCAGCATTAACAAACTCCATATTGCTTTTAGCAATTAGTTTATCATCAACATATAATGATAAGATCACAAATTGATCTTTGGATCTTTTGATATATACACAATGATTTTCCTTAATCATTATAAAATCAGATGCCACTATGGCATTTCAAAAAAAGTATATACCATTCTCTCGAGGACTGCTTAAGGTCATATATCAATCTCAAAAGTTGATATACCTTTTTTTTCTTGGCCTTCTATAACAAACCCAACGGGTTGTTTCATATAATTCTCCATTGAGAATTATAGTCTTTACATCTATTTGATATAATTCAAGATCCATATCAAAATAAGGTGAATTAAGGTAAATCTCACTATAAGAGAAAAAAAACCTCTTTAGAATACACCATTCACTACAGGGCGAGCCTTATATCTCTCAATCGAGCCATCAACTTTACGCTTCATTTTGAGAACCCACTTGTTCTCAATGGCTTTGTGTTTATTTGGAAAATCAACCAATTCACAAACATGGTTTGATTCCATTGACTCCAACTTTTCTTCCATTGCTTATATCCACTTTTCCTTATCAGGGCAAGTCAGAGCCTCATTCATATTTTTTTTTTTGCTCATCCTCTTCTTGTGGAGCGACCATATGGACTAACCATGAAAGCTTCTCTTTTAATATCTAAATGTCAATGAGTCGACGGAGAATGCTTTTGTGACTTATTCGCCAAATTGGAGACTGTACACTTAGTACATCATGCTCCATTACGCTCCCACTCGGATTAGATAACGACGGTATCTTCACACCAAGTGATTGCAATTGAGACTGATTCGAAACAAATTCCCCACTTTTCACATTGCTCTCACTTGAATGATCTCTCTCAAATATGTCATTATCACTATCCAAGATTTTAGATAGAGAATAGTCTTCACATATCTCGCCCTTTTTTAAAAATTCATTCACTAAGAATGTGATATCTTGTTATTCAAATTCAGTTACACTCCCACTTTCGTGCTCACCTACGAGTGCTCTTGCTATCTCATGAGGATACTCTTTTTGTCCTTAAGGTCAAATTTCCTAAACCAATGGGAGGACTCGTGCGTATAGGAAGCACATCCAAGGTCTAAGAAAATCCAAATCTTATTGTCGACCTGTCCACAACTTATATGGAGTGAAAGTAACTGATTTAGAAGGCACACGGTTAAGTATATAGATAGCAATTAGCAAACTATCACCACAAAAGGTGATTAATAAATTAGTTTGTGCTATCACAGACATAACCATTTATCATATAACCTGTTTTTTTCTCTTTATAACTCCATTTTATTGAGGAGTCGTTGGAATAGTTAACAATCTTTCTATTCCTTTTTCATCACATCGACCTCTGAACTGATCAGGTAAATATTCTCAACCTCGATCGGATCTCAATGCTTTTATTTTCATATCCAATTGATTTTCTACTAAAACTCATAAATTTCTTAAGGCAACTCATGCCTCGGATTCATGAGAAATCAAATTGACATGTCTGAAACGAGTATAATAATCTATAAATGTGATGAAATAAATAGCCTCATACCTTCCTTTCATATCATTGAACCACATATATCCAAATGGATTAATTGCAAAGGAATCTCAGCTCTTGTTCATTTTTCAAATAGTTTCCTAGTTCTTTTTCCCGCCAGGCAATGCTCATAAATAGGCAAATCGACTTTTTCAATATTGCCCAATAAGCCCTATTTGGCTTATCTAATCATTCGGTGTTGGTCAATATGACGTAACCTAGCATGCCATTTATTCACATCATTATAGAGGATGTGAAAAAGGGATAACAAACATTCATGCTACTGTACTCAACAATCAGCAAAATAAAACCATTTAGAAATATCCATAATCATATTAACTTGTTCCTAACGACAAGTCATCACCATTGTTATGAAAGTTCAAACTGAAACTAAGTTTAACCAATACTAACACGGAAACTAAGTTCCATCGAGTTTTTGGAGCATTCAACACATTATGCAGGAATAGGGTGCGACCATCGCGCATATTCAGTTGGCAAGTGCCAATCCCTTTGAGTTCCACTAAGGAATTATTTCCCACATTTTATCCACTTTGCTCCATGTGGAACTCGTTGAAATTCCATGAAGGCATTTTTGTCTTTGGTTACATGGTTTGTGGCCTCTAAGTCTATAGTCCACAAAGGATGTGGTTCAGTTACAAAAACTAAACTAGAGACTAAAGTAACACTTTTAAGTGTACAAAGGATTTCTACTTTCTTATGCTCGTCACAGTCACGAGCAAATTATCCCTTCTTGCCACTGAAAAAATATTTCACTTTTGAAATATTTTTCTTGAAAGGACGTTTTCCTTTCCCATGTCAGTTAAACTTCAATTTCTTCCTGAAGAATTTATACATTTGCCCTTTCACTTCTTAAACCTACATTGACGCTTACGCTTGGAGCTTGAAGCCCTATGTGAGCTAGAACCAGCATAACAAATGTTGGTTTCTGGTTTGGTCGTCAAAAAGGCGATCCACCTCTAGCTCAAGATAGCGCATAGCATTCTCAAAAGTCGTTACTTTTCATTGTGGATTAAGTGGGTTCTTATATGCACTCAGCTATGAGACAAAGGATGGATTACTGCTTGCATTTGCTGCTCATCAGTCAAAATGTGGCATGCATTTTACAGTTCACTTATCATGTTTGACACACGCTACAAAAGTTGTTTCATATTCTGCCCACAGGCATCATATATATGTCAAACCATATAGTGATTTGCCTCGAGTTGGTGATCGATGTCCAACCAAACTTTTTTTTTAATGCCTCCCACTTGACTTTGGCATTTTCATAAATGCCTGAACTCATGCATAAAACCAATTTTTTTATGCTACTCTGCAACATAATGCGAGCAATAGAATTCATCGTTTTTCATGCAGCAATGCCTCTTTACACTTTTAAATTGTGCAGTATTCCCATCTTCAGGTTCTTTCATACTAGGTCAAGAGCTTCTAGTACTTCATGTTATCTAGCACTTACTGGATTCTCATATTCCAGTTTTTATAATTTTCGCCGTTCAAATTCTCTCCTTCGTCAAGCTTATCTACGATATTCTAATAAGCTATAGACACTGTATCTGAACACGAAGTTCTATTGACATGCATTCACGAACTATCAATGCCTAACATTTATGCATCTATTTTACACTAACTAATTACATTAATGAATAATTTCACATAAGGTCTCGGATTCGAAAGTTCACCATGTTCCCAATCATCGCCTAAGAATCCTCATTTGAAATTACCAATAATGTAATCATTTATGTAAAATTGAGTTCACTAAAGTAACTAAAACTTTTGAGAACTTCCCACTTGAATAAAGATCATAAATCACATAATGACCTCTATATCTTGTAATCATAATATGGCATAGCATGATTTGAACTAATATACAAATAATTCACGCATCAAATCATACTCAAATTGCGAAATACAAGATATAAATAGCAAGTACATTTAATTTCATGCAAAATATACATAATATTCATGTAAGGGAAAATCAATAAATTTACGTGGGCAGTGTAAATTTAGTCAGCTAGGGCCAAAATTTTAATTAATCAAATTGGGGCATAACTGTAAAAATTTCTAGTGCAAAAGGGGCAAAAATCGAATTTCTGGTGCGGAGGGGGCAAATTCAAAATTTTCCAACCGGGCGCGAGCCTTTCACATGTGGTGCAGTCTGCACACTCAGCTCTTTTTTTTCTTTAATAATAATTGCATCCTGACTTTAAACAGAAAAAGTCAAAATGGCTAAGTGGTAGAGCTGTTTTCTGAAGAGAGGACGCGGGTTCAAAACTCATCACTGGCAGTTTTCTCTCTACCTTTTTTTAATATATATATATATATATATATATATATGTTTTATTGCTGCCCATGCATGTACAGCACGCGCCCACTAGTGCTGCTCGTGCGTGCACAGCACGCGCCCACTCCTCCTCGCGTGCATGCGCCCGTAACTGTCCCAGCGTGTAACCACCCTTTTTTTGTTTTTGTTTTGTTTTTTTAAGTGGTCTTCTTCCCCACCTTGCGCACGCACAGAGCACCCTTTTTTTTTCGATTTCACCATTTCCATCGCGAAAAACACCATTCGATTCTCCTTCGACGGCCCTCTGTAACCAAAATTAATTACTGGGCTTTGTTCAACACGCCGGCACGACCACATAGGTCCAAGAATCAATGCAAATGGAGAAGTATTATTTTTTTCGGAATTGAGCAATAATCGCTCGAACGCGAAACCCTAATCCGGGAAATTCCTTCGCGAAATTCGTCTCCGAAAAGCAACCAAATGCCGAGATACCTTAGGGCTTTTGCCCCCCATGGCGGTGCGACCCTACTTGACCAAAGCTAGGCCTTGTTATGCCGGAATTTGGCCGGAATCAGCTCTTTTCTTCCCGGCCAGAATTGCCCAATTTATAATATATAAAAAAATCGTACGAAATTATCACAAAACGGTCAGGAAACAAGAACACATGCTCTGATACCAATGAAGGGAACAGATCCCACAATACATACGCAGCGGATTACACGGAATTAACAAGCCCAAGAAACTTACTTGAATCACTGATCGGAGAAACATATCACAGAACGGACATATCTCGTGTTTTCACAGATTAAGTGTTACCATTGCAGTCCCTCGAGAGAGTCCTCGTCGGTTTGACGATCAGGAGAGTTCGTCGTTGTTCGTGTTCTCTGTTCTCTTCTCACTGAGAAAAAAAGGAATATCGTTCATTCTTAATGAACCCATAAACAGACGTGAACTTCTTCATATTTAAAGGAGTAACTGTCTTTGATAGTTATCTCTTATGGGTAATGGGCTGGGTTAGCCCATCTTGGGCAGCCCACCCATCTATTTAACTCAACAAATAGTTTAGCCCAGGTGAGGTTTTGTCGAGGATTTTCACTCACAAATGCCTGCTCTGTCGATGATCGCGGCGTTCTGGTCAAACGTGATGCAAGGGAAGAAACAGGTGATCACGCTTCTCCGTAGAAAAAAGGTGGGAGGATGTTCATCTGGTGGTCTACGCACCTGCATTGCTGGGAACATAATGCGCTCGCACTCCTACGTATGACAGTGGACCGGGTTAGCCGACGTACATCGACTGAGCGTTTGCTTCCGGGGCGTATACTGCAGGAGGCAAGATGACCACTGGTGCCGGAGGCAATCTCGGGCCGTCATTGGGTTCAGGGGACTCAACTTGGAGCTATAGTTTCTCTCAACGAGAGGCAAAGAACTAAAGACATGGAGCTTCGTCAACAAGAGGCAAGCATTTCCACTATGTTGCTCCAAATCGAAACTACTATCTTATTTCTCATAGGACTTTGTTAGCATGATAGTTTTTGGGTGACTGTGAGAATAACAATATATTATGAATCATAAATTCTTAAAGGAGTCTACATTAATTTTTAATCATTTTTCTTTATTGTACATATCCATGCGCTTCGAGGAAGGATGTTTTTCCTTTCTTATTTTCATATTCTACCGATTGCTTAGGCTTTCGACACGTCGATGAGTTCTGCTGAAAGGCTTGTCCATTTACAAATAGATAAATTAATTACGACTCGAACAGTATATTTCATAGCCGGGGCTAACACCCTTAAATAATTCCTAAGGAATTTAGAGTCGGTCGTCCGTCCTTACCCTTTTTATATTTAATATTTTCATCTGTTTTTGTGGCATTGAGCGGTTTGCTCTTATTGGTTGTACTATCGGATCATCGAGCAACATAAAAGGCAGAGAATATTTGGTCTTTTCCCATATAATCTTAAGATTTGGTCGTCAATCTATGAATTTTTTTGGTCTGTATGATATGAGATGCCAACTGACCATCCAATTATCATCATGGTCCGTGAACCACGACATGAACATATTAGCCTTCTCTAATCTACCTTGTAATCCACTGCAAGAAAAATTATCTTCGGTTTCAAGGTTGTCTTTATATAATGGGAGAGAGAATATTATACTTTTCAAGATCTGATATTACAATGAAGTACGAAGGTTTCAATTTTAAGTCCTAGAAAATTCAAACAAAGCCCTGACACGACAAACAAACGGCGCTCTGCATCTCCTGCTCTGTTGTCGCCTGAATCGGCTTCGATCCGGCGATCCACCCGTTGGATCCCGGTCGGCCTTGGCTACTAAGGTCGTCCCCTTCTCCTCTGTGGTTTCATCGGTTGGATCCTCGGCTGGAGCGTTCCCGTCTCCAGCGCTGCAGATCTGGGAACCCTTGCTCGCGGTACTGTAGCGCCATCGAGTTTTATGCATTTCCAGGTAATCCGGTGGTTTGCTCTTGCTGGTTCTTGGATTTAGGGGTTGCCCCACCCCCGTAATCATCCCTTCTAGTTGGTTTTCGCTGGATATTGCCCTATGACCTACGTTCTCTCTGTCAGCTCCTTGTCACTGTGTGGGTGTCGATGGTAAATCCGTAAGCTGCTCATGGCGACAAAATCGGCCATTCGGCCGGTCCCGAGCAAGCCCTCTACTAATCTAAGGAAGGCTTTGGATGCTAAAGGTGATGAACAAGGTCCAAGTGTAAGCTTCGGAGCTCAAGGGAAGGTGGCTTCGAGTGACACCAGAGTGGCTATGGTGTCCCCTGCTAATATTGGAAAGCCTTATACCAGGGCTGTTCCTTCGAATTCATCCTCTGGGGGTCAACCTACTGGTATTAACACCACCCTAACTGGGAATGGGGGACAAGAACGACGCCAGAATAGGCGCTCAAGGAGTCGGGGAAGGTCCACTTCCAGGCCACCCCGAAAGGATGCATGTCAGCCCCAGACTCAACGGTCTTGGGCAGCGGTTGCTAAATCGGCTGAAAAGGGGTACTCACTATCTTATATACCTCCTCAAATGGTGAATGGTAGACCTCGGTGTCGCGACCCTCTAAAAAATTTTATCTTCAAAAGGGGTTAACGGATTATTAGGTTAATTAGATTTGACTAACCTAACGCGGACCCTCCCAAGCTCTATCGAATCGCAACTTAGTAGGTCGATTAGAAACCTAAATAAATTAGCGGGAGAACTAATTTATTCCTGCGAACCAGAGATTATGAGCTCGGGGACTTGGTTACACTAGTTAATTAAAACTAATGCCCTTTCGGTACCTTAATTTCATGGATATCCTAATTCAGCAACTCAGGCTTGGTTTATTCCTAAGGCTCTAGTAGGGTATTCTCTTTTGTATTTTCATTTTTTAAATAGGATGCATGGATGGTATATATTTTTATTTGTTATATTTTTTTAAGTGTTAAAGATTCCCTGAAGCCGAAAGAGGGAGTGTTAACGATTTCTGTGCAGTATTACGACCTACTCATCTTTTGGGTCTGATGATTCAAAAATTAAATTATAGGAAGTACATGACAGTGAATAAACACCTCCAATGGGAGGCCTAGCATTGGCTTGGCTCTTCCCTTTGGGATTTAAGATATAGGTATTTAAGTTGCAAGTATTTAAACTACTGTAAGTAAAAACCTCCAATGGGAGGCTAAGCATTGGCTTGGCTCTTCCCTTTGGGATTTAAGGTACAGGTATTTAAGTTGCAGGTATTTAAATACTGTAAGTAAAAACCTCCAATGGGAGGCTAAGCATTGGCTTGGCTCTTCCCTTTGGGATTTAAGGTACTGGTATTTAAGTTGCAGGTATTTAACTACTGTAAGTAAAAACCTCCAATGGGAAGCTAAGCATTGGCTTGGCTCTTCCCTTTGGGATTTAAGGTACAGGTATTTAAGTTGTAGGTATTTAACTACTGTAAGTAAAAACCTCCAATGGGAGGCTAAGCATTGGCTTGGCTCTTCCCTTTGGGATTTAAGGTACAGGTATTTAAGTTGCAGGTATTTAACTACTGTAAGTAAAAACCTCCAATGGAAGGCTAAGCATTGGCTTGGCTCTTCCCTTTGGAATTTATGGTGCAGGTATTTAAATTGCGGATGGACTTTGTCCTCTCCATTTTGGGGTATGAATTCTTTAAAATGAAATACAACGAATTGATTCAACAATTTGAAATTTGTGCGCGCTTGAGGACTCCTCCAAGCCGATTTTCTGCTTCCAAAGGGTTGACCATTGATATAGAGCTGCGGCTTCCTGACATAAAATAGAGTGAAGTGTCAGTATACAAAATATGTGCTAATCTGCACCTAAAACTAGAAGAGTGGAAAGAGTACTTATCTCCCTTTTTTTGGGAGGGATTTCTATAATTGATTTTCGCTTTCAATGTTCCCAATATAGAGAGTTTTTTTTTTAATTAAGAGGGACTTTTAGTCACAGATCAGTTGAGAAATCGGTGGACAGCTTAGGAGCTTGTATCGGCCGATTTTTGCATCTTTACGAGATTTTTGCTGTTGACATAGAGATATCCTTCTCCTGACATAAAATATGAGAAAAAATCGGAGATAGAGAAAGTGTATACAATTTGTGCTAATTTGCGAGTAAAACCATAAATAAATGAATAAATAAAAACACTTAGCTCGAATTTCTTGCTCGTTGACGAGGATGAACTCTTGATTTATATTGATCGATGAAGGAATTTGTGATGATAACCCCTAGTTTTAAACTCCCATCATCTTCAAAATTCTCTCTCTTTTGGTGTTTTCTTTCTCTCAAATTTTTCTTCAATCTCCCAAAACTCTCTCAAACATCCAAAATTTTCTCTCCAAAAATTTTTTTTCTCTCAAACTCACTTCTTCCTCCTTTTATAATCTACTCATCTATCTCCCATTCTAATTTTTCCACTAACTCTATCTCCCATTCTAATTTCTCCACTAACTCTTCTTCATCTCCATCTTTTCTTCTCTATTCTTATCTTCCATTCTAATTTCTCTACTAACTCTTCTTCTTCTTCATCTTCCCTTCTCCATATTTATCTCCCATTCCAATTTCTCCACTAACTCTTCTTCATCTTCATCTTCCATTCTCCATATTTATCTCCTATTCTAATTTCTCCACTAACTCTTCTTCATCTCCATCTTCCCTTCTCTATCTCTATCTCACATTCTAATCTCTCCACTAACTCTTCTTCATCTTCATCTTCATCTTCCCTTCTCCATATTTATCTCTCATTCTAAATTCTCCACTAACTCTTCTTCATCTCCATCTTCCCTTCTATTCTTATCTTATTTTCTCCAACCATTCTTCTCCATCTCCTCTTCTCCATCTTCCCTTCTCTATTCTAATTTATCCACTAACTCTTCTTTTTGTTATTTGCAAAATAATCCCTCAAGAGTTAGGTATTTGCACTCTAGTCCCTGAATTTTAAGTATTTACAATTTAGTCCCTAAAAAAATATTTCTTTAAGTCCAAATCTCCTCACAATTTTTGACATACCTTCCCTATACTTAGTCAAAATTCACCACATGTCAAATTTAAGCTCATTTCTTGCCACTGAAAATAATGCAGAATTTAATTAAAGCCCTTTTGCACAATTGAGTCATTCTGGGTATAATTTGGGCCAATATAAAAAAATTTGAAATATTAGAGAACAATATCACAACTCCTAAAAGTGAAAAAATGAAAATAAATTGACTCAAATTGAATTTTTAGGCCCGGTTCGAGATTATGCTCGTGAAGGAATACACGACCCCGAATTGGATTTTTTAAATTTGTGATGGCCAACATGAAAAGGGATTTAAAATAAAAATATTGACTATTTTTATATATTTTTGTGGCCTCAAATGCTATTATTTATTAAATATTCTCATAATTTCTAAAATATATAAACAATATATATAAATACAAAAAATTATTTTTTTGTTCAAAAATAGTTGCCTAAGCTTGGCCAAGGCTCCAAACTTGATTTTTCAATTTTCTCAATTTTCTTAATTTTTTGTTTTATGAATTTTCGAAAATAAAAATACCGAAAAATATCGAAAATATGAAAAATTATTTTTTGGTAAAAATTGGTTCCCTAGGCTTGGTTAAGGTTCCCAAAGTTGATTTTTCAATTTTATGAATTTTTATGGATTTTCTATTAATTTTCGAAAATAAATAAATAAAAAATACGTAAAAATATTGAAAATATGAAAAATCTTTTTTTGGTCAAAATTGGTTCCCTAGGCTTGGCTAAGGTCCCCAAAGTTGATTTTTCAATTTTATGAATTTTTATAGATTTTTTATTACTTTAGCAATAGAAAAAATGATTAAAAATCAGGTGTCAACACTCGGGTGCGTATTTCTGATGAAGTGTTGGAGAAGGCACACCCCAAATGGAAAGCGTGTTTGGTGGGATATTTTGTTGGTAGAGAACTGTCTTTTAAGGCGACGGAAACGGCTATCAAGCATATCTGGGGGCCCAAGGTTACGGAAGTTATGCTGAATGGTGATGGGTTCTTCTTTTTTTACACACCGGATGCGGAATTTAGAAGGAAAATCCTTGATAATGGACATATTACAATCTCTAGAGTCCCCTTGATTCTGCAACAATGGCATCCGTATATGATTCTTAAAAAGGATAAGCATGCTGCTCTTCCGATGTGGATTCGGTTGAAGTCTATTCCTTTTTCCATGTGGTCTGATGAGGCCATTAGTCTGATTACAAGTGCAGTAGGGAAGCCACTCCATGTGGATCTCCATACGGCTAACTTGAGATTGCTCTCCTTTGTTCGTGTTTGCGTGGAGATTTCTGCCAATTCTCCCTTGATGAAGTCTGTCGAAGTGGAATTGGATAATGGAATGGTGCATCCTATCACGGTGGAATATGAATGGCAGCCCCTATCTTGTGAGAAATGTGGTACCTTTGGCCACACAAATGTTCTGAATCCAGCGCCCCAGCTGATGTTGAGGTATCACTCCCAGCTCCTGGGAACGCTCAGCCTGAGGTATCGCCTCCAGCCCTGGGTCTCTCTCGGCCTCTGTTGGATGAAACAGAATTGGTGCAAGTTATGGTGCAGGCTTCTTCTCAACAGCTTGAGGGATGGAATACGGTGGAAAGGAAAAAGAAACCTCGTCCCAAGAAGCAAGATGCTAACTTGAAGCCCGATAAGCAGCAGGTAGTGTCTGCGCTTTGTGAAGTTTCCCGTAATCCTTTGTTTGTGCCGGCCGATGATTTGGCTAATGATTCCCCAGAACTCAGCACGGATAGATCAAGTGAGGCATTGATGTCATATTCCAGTTCGAAGGATGAAATTGAAGTATGATAAGTAATGTGGGAAGTGATGGGGACTTAGAGCCTCTCGAGCGAAAGGCTCAGCCAGTCCTGCTGGACAAATTAGTCCCTATACATGGCATGAAATCTGATTTGAGTAAACTTTTGGGGGCTTCATCCTCTGGGGCCAATAACCAGAAAGTAAAGGACTGTGCCATCCCACCAGGAAAACATAAAGCTTCTTCAAGGAAAAAGCGGGGCGCCAATAAATGGTAATCCCTACCCTTTCTCCTTGTACATATGTTGATTGGTATGTGGAATATTAGGGGTCTTATGGGCCCCCTTAAGCAGGCTGAAATTCGGTATTTTGCTAAGGCTAATAATTTGTGCTGTATTGGTATATTGGAAATGAAGGTCCCATCATCATTGTTTCCAAGTTTGTCCTCTTCTCTTATTCTGAATTGGACTTGGGTAGCCAACTGTGTTGACTCACCTTGGGGGCGCATTTGGCTTGGTTGGGATCCCCGTATGGTAGATTATGCTGTCCTCTCCACCTCGGATCAGTTTATTCATGGACGGATTCACTTGCTCGTTGCTAATGTGATTTGTCATATTACTATAGTTTATGCTGAACATACTTTTGTCAAGAGAAGGTTATTATGGTCTGCTCTTGAGCAGCTCAGTGTATCTCATGTTGATTCTCCCTGGATGGTGGCTGGGGATTTCAACGCTATCAAGGACCCGACTGATAGAGTTGGAAGCTCTAACCGCTGGATTCTAGCTTTTGATGAATTTGGCCAGTGTCTTGCATGTGCTGGATTGGATGATTTACGGTACTCGGGATTTAGATTCACTTGGTTGACCTTTTCAGGGGAATTACGCAAGCAAAGAAAAATCGATCGAATGCTCGTAAATGACCAATGGAGGAGTGTTTTCTCATTTTCGGAGGCCTTCTTTCTAGCTCCTGGTGTTTCGGACCACTCCCCGATGACAGTTCGTATTGTTGCTTAACCTGGGTCTAAGAAGCCCTTCAAGTTTTTTAATTACTGGTTCTCTAACCCGGTTTTTCGATCGGTTGTCAGCCAAGTCTGGGACACCCACATTACTGGTTCTCCTATGTTCCGCCTATGTCGGAAATTGAAGATGTTAAAAGGTCGGCTGAAACAACTTAACAAAGACTTCTATTTGGATATTTCCAACTGTACCTTCGATGCTAGGAAAGCTCTTTTGGAAGTCCAGGAAGCTCTCACTTTGGATCCTAAGAGCCATCATCTTGCTGAACTGGAGAAGTCCCGGTTGAAAGCATTTGCGGAGCTTAGATTACAAGAAGAGTCTTTCTTCAAACAGAAATCCAAAGTGAAATGGCTCAAGGAAGGCGACTTGAATACAAAGTATTTTCATCACTTTGTCAATAAAAGATACCTTCAAAACAGGATCCTTACGGTTATGGATGACGATGGTAATATTCTCAATGAAATGCCGATGGTTCGCAATCACATCATAGACTATTTCAAGACTCTTTTTTCCCCTGGACCGAGGTATGATCTCCCCTCCATGGAAGAGGTACGCTCTATTATCCCTTCTCCTTTGTTGGCTGAGCATATCCAGTTATTGAATAGACCAATCTTGGAAGGGGAAATCCGGGAGACTATGATTTCACTGCCTTGTGGTAAGGCCCCATGACCGGATGGTTTTAATGCTAAATTCTTTAAAAAGACCTGGGATATTATTGGTCGTCCGGTTACGAAGGCCATTCAAGATTTCTTTCTCTCAGGTAACTTACTTAAGGAGACGAATGCCACGATCATTGCTCTCGTACCTAAGGTGCCGAATGCGTCAAGAATGGGGGACTTTAGACCGATTTCGTGTTGCAACACGATCTACAAATGCATCACTAAGATCCTGGCTAATTGTATTGCCTCTGTTCTTCCATCTGTGATAAGCCTCCCCCAGAATGCCTTTGTTAAGGGGCGACGGATCAGCGATAATATTCTTATTGCCCAGGAGCTCTTCAATGGTTTTCATCTTGAGTTATACCCCCCGAAATGTGCCATCAAAGTCGACTTTCAGAAAGCCTATGATATGGTCAATTGGGATTTCCTTGAGCTGGTCTTGAGGGCATTTGGCTTCCCGGAGACCTTTGTGAACCGGGTTATGGAATGTGTTCGCTCTCCCAAATTTTCGGTATCGGTCAATGGCGAGCTTAATGGATTCTTTTCTACTGGCATAGGTGTTCGGCAAGGTGATCCCATGTCCCCTTACCTTTTTACATTGGTTATGGAGATTTTCTCGGGTATTTTAAATGACCAAGCCCGGCGGCCAGGTTTCAAGTTTTTCTGGCAATGTAAGCCAACTCAGTTGACACATTTATTTTTTGCCGATGATGTCCTCCTCTTCTCGGAGGCAAATATGGTGTCTATCACGTTGTTGAAGGAAGGCTTACACAAGTTTTCTGTTTGGTCGGGTCTCAACCCAAATGATCATAAGAGTGAGATCTATTATTCGGGCAGCTCTATCGCGTTGAAGAACCAGTTGATTGCATCCCCAGGCTTCACCGAAGGTACTCTACCTTTTTGTTATATGGGTGTCCCTATTGTGGCAAAAAGATTGAGCAAAAGTGATTGCAATAGGCTGGTTAATGCTATTATAGGAAGAGCCCAATCTTGGTCTCAACGTTTCCTATCCTTTGCTAGCCGTCTACAGCTTATCACGTCTGTTCTCCGGGCTATCAACAATTTTTGGGCGAGTGTCTTTATCCTTCCTAAGTTGGTTTTGAACCGCATTGAGTTGGTGCTTCGACAGTTCCTTTGGAAAGTCCCGGGCTTAGGTGTGGGAGGAGCTAAGGTCCCTTGGTCGGTTGTTTGCCTCCCTAAGGAGGAAGGTGGACTTGGCATCCGGCATCTCTTTGATTGCAACCGAGCTGCTATGCTGAAGCATATCTGGATACTTTTCACGGACAAGGAATCGTTATGGTGCAAATGGATTCATTCCACATTCTTAAAGAAAAAGAATTTTTGGGTGGTTGGTAAGCCGACTTTTTGCTCATGGGCTTGAAAGAAAATTATGGAGCTCTGCCCCTTGTTTCTTCCTCATTCCAGATGACGGATTGGAGACGGTTCTTCTGTTTCTTTTGGTTCGACCCATGGCATGAGAATGGCCCTCTTTTCAAGCATTTCTCAGACAGGGACATATATCAATCGGGCATTCCTCGGTCTTCTACGATTCGAGAATTTTGTGAAGCCAATCATCTGCCCAATGCCGTTTTGGACCGTCTCAATTCCTGGACTAATTTTCCTCCGGTCGTTGCCCCATCCAGGTATGATCGGTTCACTTGGCTCTGTCATCCTTCACGAACTTTTTCGATGGCTTCGGCCTGGAATGATATCAGACGCAAGGGCAACGTTGTAAGTTGGCATCGTTTCATATGGGATAATCATATTACCCCTCGCCATCATTCCTATTGTGGCTGGCCACCCTGAATAGGCTCCCCACGTAGGTTATATTGTTGAACTATCGCAGGATCATGGAAGGTGCTTGTCCTTTCTGTCGTTGTAGACCGGATTCGGTGAACCATCTATTTTTCGGGTGCAATATAACGGGATCCATTGCTATGTTTTGGGTAGCAAAATGTGGATTTTCTTGGCAGAATAGATCGTGGCTTGAGAACGTACAGTGGGCCATGAGGAATTTTAGCAGCAGACAGTTCTACCAGTGTATTATTCGGTTTTCTTTTGGGGCTCTTTGCCACCTAATCTGGTTAGAGAGGAACAATATCATCTTCAGGAACTAGGTTCGTGATATTGCTGTGTTTAAGATGAAACTGTCCAAGGTTATCCAGGATAAAGCTGTAACTTTCAACAATGTTGATGACAACCCCCGTAACAGGCGTATTCTTGTTTCCTGGGATTGCTCCCTGTCGGTTCTTTCTTGACTCGTCGCCCTTTGGCACTTTTTGCTAGTTTTGTTCGATTGTGTGATCCATCTCGATTGTATGTCAAGGGTTTGTTCCCCCGTGTAGCCTTATGCAAATATGCTCCTCAACCTTGCACCCGCATCTACATCAGTGTGGGTCCTGGTGGAGGGTTGTCCTTTGGATCCCTGCTCTAGTTGGTTTAGGTTGTAAGTGTTTGTCTATAGTCTATCTTATACTTACCTTTACCAAAAAAAAAATAATAAAGCCCTAACACGAAAATAAAAATCACACAAAATAATCTCGCAATCATACACCCGGCTTGGCTAGGTTTGCTAAAACTTTCGAAAAGGAGGGCAATGATATAATATTTGAGAATATGATGGATGAGTTGTTGCCAAGGTTGGCCCCGGGAAACCATCAACGTTAGTGTCACACTTTTATGAGCCTCGGGCGTCCATTGACTTTTTTTTTTTAATGACTGAGTAGGGCCTAGTTCAGGAAGGCCCAATAAAAAATCTACCGACAATAAGCGTTGATTTTTAATGACTTTCGAAGCTAGCCACTAATTTCTGACTGCATAAATCAAAAGGGATTGCAAAAATCATGACCTAGAAGATTGATCTCGTCCTTGACATCGATTCTTGCATAAATAAGCAGTGAAACGTGGGACACCATCTTTAGTACTGTAGAACATAAACCATTCAGAAATGTGCAACTTCGCCGACTATTCAACGAAAAAAACATGAGCGAATAACTATTTATATGTAACCTGAATTTTTTTCAATAAAAGGGCAATTCTAGTTCATACCTTAAATATTCATCATAATAATTTCTGGTACGAAAAAACATATAATCCGCTTAATTCCGTGCTACATTTACATATAATCCGCTTGATGTTTCACATGAGATTGAATGTTGGATTTATCAAGAGTCACGATATCGCATGTTAGTGTAATGTCCATATCTTTGTTTTAAATTCGTGAGACTAAGCGACCACGATTGAGATACTATTAAAATTTTTTGATAATTTTTAATAATATTACCCAAAAAAGACAAAAAAAAAACTTATTTTAAAAAATAAAACAAGAAAATGCGGTGTAAATATATGTATATATTGCTACATCCAGTGAGCGGACCTGGACATGATAGTTGCCTAACTAGGATAGTTTTTGCCTTCTCTCATCCTTTTGCCGAGGCGAATTGTAGCTCCGAAATGTGTCCGCGGAACCCCGGAGGAGACTCCAAAGCGCCTCCGGTCGCTGCACCGCCTCCTGTGGCATTCCCTCCAGAAGCGAGCGCTTCCCCGCTACACGCCGGCGCTCCTGGTCCTCCGCAGATCCACTACGTAGGAACACCCATTCCCGGCACCAACGTGGGAGGGTGGACCACCAGTCTTTGCGGTTGCTTCAACGATCCTTCCAATTGTAAATCTCTTTTCCCAAAAAGGAAAATTCCATAGGAGTCTGATCTTGCTTTTCGTCAACTGTGTGATGAGTTACATCATGCCGATGTTCTTCGCTAGAGATATAGGTAATAGATTCTCTGTATAACATATTGATCATCTTCCTGGTTTGTTTATGTATCCGATCCGAAGGCTTGATCACCCTTTGCTGCCCGTGCATCACGTTCGGCCAGAACGCCGAGATCATCGACAGAGGAAGGACCTGTAAGTGAGAAAAACCTCGACAAAACGTCAGGATTTAGGTTCGGACTCCTCCGGCTAACACTTTTGACTTTGGCTCATGAAACTGTGGCAGCTTGTGCGCGTGCCGGAGTTCTGTGCTTCCTGATATTCCACGCCTTTTTTTTCTCGTTCTGCTACACGTGCACTTACCGGACCAAGCTCCGCGGCCTCTACTCGATCCCCGGCGACCAGTGCGGAGATTGTTGGGTGCACCTTTTTTGCGAGCCATGTGCTCTTTGCCAAGAGTATCGGGAGCTGAAGAACCGCGGGTTCGATCCTTCGATGGGTAAGTTCATTACCCAAAAATTACGTTCTTAGTCCTACTAATTGATCATTCCCGACTTCCTTATCTGTGTTTCTCGCAAATTAACTTAGTGGCTAGAGCATTGTTTTCATCCAGCGGAGTCAATGGTTTAAATTCAATAGTAGATAGAACTTACTAAATTCCATCAACAAAAAGAAGGAACTAACTGTTTAGTTTTTATTATGATAAGCTATTGTCATGAATAATATCAGAATTTCGAGTCTTAGTAATTATAGTTATAAAATAAGGCGGAACACTTGTGTCCCAGCAATGATAATTCGTGCCTTGTATTATTCTATCTTTCATTGTTCCTATCAATTTTGTTCTGAAAATTAGAAATCAACAAGCAAAAAGAAAAAGTAAATAGAGCTAGTCCGATCAATCATGGCTATATCCACTATTTTGAACATCCATTCCATTTGTATTTTGAATACCGGTATAAACATGGAAGATCGTTGGTACCGACAGGACATTCCCACATGCATCTTGGAAACTCAAATTACAAAGAAGACCACATTATTGCCAGGCATACGAGACACTTGTTTCGATGTTCGGTCGAAATATATCACCTTATTAATTATATGGACTGCAGAGACCAATTTTTATACATCTGGCATTACTTGATCATATGCATATAGATAATATGAATGTGACCGGTTACATGTTTACATACATGACATGATGAGCAATGCGTAGGATGGGTCGCTGTCGCGACCCTCTAAAAAATTTTATCTTCAAAAGGGGGTAACGGATTATTAGGTTAATTAGATTTGACTAACCTAACACGGACCCTCCCAAGCCCTACCGAATCGCAACTTTGGTTTTTGTTTAAATGATTTTGAAATTTGGAGTCGCCACTAATCGTTCTTGGTAGGTCGATTAGAAACCTAAATAAATTAGCGGGAGAACTAATTTATTCCTGCGAACCAGAGATTATGAGCTCGGGGACTTGGTTACACTAGTTAATTAAAACTAATGCCCTTTCGGTACCTTAATTTCATGGATATCCTAATTCGGCAACTCAGGCTTGGTTTATTCCTAAGGCTCTAGTAGGGTATTCTCTTTTGTGTTTTTACTTTTTAAATAGGATGCATGGATGGTATATATTTTTATTTGTTATATTTTTTTAAGTGTTAAAGATTCCCTAAAGCCGAAAGAGGGAGTGTGTTAACGACTTCTGTGCAGTATTACGACCTACTCATCTTTTGGGTTTGATGATTCAAAAATTAAATTATAGGAAGTACATGACAGTGAATAAACACCTCCAATGGGAGGCCTAGCATTGGCTTGGCTCTTCCCTTTGGGATTTAAGGTACATGTATTTAAGTTGCAAGTATTTAAACTACTGTAAGTAAAAACCTCCAATGGGAGGCTAAGCATTGGCTTGGCTCTTCCTTTTGGGATTTAAGGTACATGTATTTAAGTTGCAGGTATTTAACTACTGTAAGTAAAAACCTCCAATGGGAGGCTAAGCATTGGCTTGGCTCTTCCCTTTGGGATTTAAGGTACATGTATTTAAGTTGCAGGTATTTAACTACTGTAAGTAAAAACCTCCAATGGGAGGCTAAGCATTGGCTTGACTCTTCCCTTTGGGATTTAAGGTACAGGTATTTAAGTTACAGGTATTTAACTACTGTAAGTAAAAACCTCCAATGGGAGGCTAAGCATTGGCTTGGCTCTTCCCTTTGGGATTTATGGTGCAGGTATTTAAATTGCGAATGGACTTTGTCCTCTCCATTTTGGGGTATGAATTCTTTAAAATGAAATACAACGAATTGATTCAACAATTTGAAATTTGTGCGCGCTTGAGGACTCCTCCAAGCCGATTTTGTGCTTCCATAGGGTTGACCATTGATATAGAGCTGCGGCTTCCTGACATAAAATAGAGTGAAGTGTCAGTATATAAAATATGTGCTAATCTGCACCTAAAACCAGAAGAGTGGAAAGAGTACTTATCTCCCATTTTTTTGGGAGGGATTTCTATAATTGATTTTCGCTCTCTATGTTCCCAATATAAAGAGTTTCTTTTGAATTAAGAGGGACTTTTAGTCACAGATCAGTTGAGAAATCGGTGGACAGCTTAGGAGCTTATCTGGGCCGATTTTTACATCTCTACGAGATTTTTGCTGTTGACGTAGAGATATCCTTCTCCTAACATAAAATATGGGAAAAAAATCGGAGATGGAGAAAGTATATACAATTTGTGCTAATTTGCGAGTAAAACCATAAATAAATGAATAAATAAAAACACTTAGCTCGAATTTGCTTACTCGTTGACGAGGATGAACTCTTGATTTATATTGATCGATGAAGGAATTTGTGATGATAACCCCTAGCTTTAAACTCCCATCATCTTCAAAATTCTCTCTCTTTTGGTATTTTCTTTCTCTAAAATTTTTCTTCAATCTCCCAAAACTCTCTTAAACATCCAAAATTTTCTCTCCAAAAAATTCCTAAACACTTCAAATTTTCTCTCTAAAAAAATTCCTCCTCTCAAGCTCACTTCTTCCTCCTTTTATAATCTACTCATCTATCTCCCATTCTAATTTTTCCACTAACTCTATCTCCCATTCTAATTTCTCCACTAACTCTTCTTCATCTCCATCTTTTCTTCTCTATTCTTATCTTCCATTCTAATTTCTCTACTAACTCTTCTTCTTCTTCATCTTCCCTTCTCCATATTTATCTCCCATTCAAATTTCTCCACTAACTCTTCTTCATCTCCATCTTCCCTTCTCTATTCTTATCTTCCATTCTAATTTCTCTACTAACTCTTCTTCATCTCCATCTTCCCTTCTCTATTCTTATCTTATTTTCTCCATCCATTCTTCTCCAACTTCTCTTCTTCATCTCCTCTTCTCCATCTTCCCTTCTCTATTCTAATTTATCCACTAACTCTTCTTTTTGTTATTTGTAAAATAATCCTTCAAGAGTTAGGTATTTGCACTATAGTCCTTGAATTTTAAGTATTTACAATTCAGTCCCTGAAAAAATATATTTCTTTAAGTCCAAATCTCCTCACAATTTTTGACACACCAAAATTTACCACGTGTCAAATTTAAGCTCATTTCTTGCCGCTGAAAATAATGCAGAATTTAATTAAAGCCCTTTTGCAAAATTAAGTCATTCTGGGTATAATTGAGCCAAGATGAAAATTTAAAATATTAGAAGACAATGTCACAACTCATAAAAAGTGAAAATTAAAAATAAGTTGACTCAAATTAAATTTTTTTAGGCCCGATTCGAGATTATACTCATGAAGGAACACGTGACTCGAATTGGATTTTTCTGAATTTGCGATGGCCAATATGAAAATAGATTTAAAATAAAAATATTAACTATCTTTGTGTATTTTTTTGGCCTCAAATGTTATTTTTCCAAAATTTTCAAGTATTTTTGTATTTTTTTTAAAAATATATATAATATGAAATTTTATTTTTTTTTTCAAAAATGGTTGCCTAGGCTTGGCCAAGGCTTCCAAAGTTGATTTTGCAATTTTCTCATTTTTTATTTATTTTTTGTTTTATGAATTTTCGAAAATAAAAATACCGAAAAATATCGAAAATATGACAAATTATTTTTTGGTCAAAATTGGTTCCCTAGGCTTGGCTAAGGTTCCCAAAGTTGATTTTTTTCAATTTTATGAATTTTTATGGATTTTCTATTAATTTTTGAAAATAAATAAATAAAAAATACGTAAAAATACTGAAACTATGAAAAATCGTTTTTTGGTCAAAATAGGTTTCCTAGGCTTGGCTAAGGTCCCCAAAGTTGATTTTTCAATTTTATGAATTTTTATGGATTTTTTTTATTACTTTAGCAATAGAAAAAATGATTAAAAATCAGGTGTCAACAGTCGCTAACGAGGAACGAAGGACTCGACCGGTCGGAATCATGGTCCCTCCGTCGGTTCCCGGTGGCATGATCCATTGATGTCTCTAGGGGACCAACCTTGGCAACAACTCCTCCATCTTATTCTCAAAATTATATTATTGCCCTCCCTTTCGAAAGTTTTGGCAAACCTAACCGTGTATGATTGAGAGATTATTTTGTGTGCCTTTTATTTTCGTGTCGGGGCTTTGTTTGAATTTCTAGGACTCAAAATTGGAGTTTGGAACTTCATTGTGATATCAGATCTTGAAAAGCATAATATTCTCTCTCCCTTTACATGAAAACAACCTTGAAACTAAGGAGAATTTTCCTTACAGTGGATTACAGGGTAGATTAGCTAATATATTAATGTTGTGCTTCACGAACCATGATGATAATTGCATGATCGGTTGGCATCTCATATCGTACAGACCAAAAAGGTCATAGATTGATGACCAAATCATAAGATTATACCAGAAAAGACTCGATATTCTCTGGCTTTTATGTTGCTCGATGATCCCATAGTACAACCAACAAGAGCAAACCGTTCAAGGTGACAAAAAAAAATATAAAAAAGGGTAAGGATGGGCGACCGATGCTACATTACCTAGGTATTATTTAAGGGTATCGCCCATGCTATGAAATGTATGGTTCAAGTCAGAACTAATTTATCCATTAATAAATGAACAAGCCAAGTAAATTAACAAATGAACAAGCATGTCATTAGAGCCCATCGACGTTCGAGTCATAATTAATTTATATATTAGTAAATGAACAAGCCTGTCATCAAAGCCCATCGACATGCCAAAAGCCAAAGCAATGGGAAGAATAGGAAAATGAGAATGGCGGCGCTATTTCCAACCCCGTTTTGGTTAATACCCTCCTTTTTTCTTGTTAACTTACCCAAATATCCTCCTCTATCTCTTCAATCCAAATACCCTCATCTCTCTCTTCAATTTATTTTTTTCTCTTTTTATCTAGTTAATCCATAAAATTGCCTTTATTTCTATCATATCTATCATATCTTTCAACGTACCAATTTATCATATCTCATTATCTTCTCAATTTTAAGTTCGTTATAGTTTTCACATTAGCCATAACTATTTCTTAACCTTTTTTTCTTCTTCTTCTTTTTCTCTCTCAATTTTACTAAAAGAAAAATTTACCCGCATCCCTTCCAAACAACTTTTATCTATCGATTTTCCACACCCATTACATTTCAATGTTTCTTTCTTGTTTGTCTTTTTCTTGAATTATTCTTCATTATTGTAATCTAAACAAGCACTAATCATATATCATAGTAGAGAAATGCCAATTTTATCTACAAATTGTTTACTTCTTTTTTCTAGATTATCCTCGTGATTGTGAATTTTTTGACTTGTAAAATTTAGAGAATTTAGTCAAAGATTGTGATGCGTTGTACACAATTTACTCAAAGATTATCTTCATAGTTGTCCTTAAGTTATTTTTTTATTAATAGTTTCCTAGTAAAAAAAATGCAACTCATTATGAAAATAATTAGATTTTTTTTGTCAGAAATACAATAATTAGTTCCAAACGGAGAAAGAAAAACAAAAAACCAAAAAAGAAGGTAAGCATTAGTCTTAAATCAAGAGTGGACCCCAAATTTAACCTAAATAAATGTTGTTTGAGAGGAGCATGATAGTTTCATCTCTAGCAAAATTGAAACAAAAGAAAAGGAAGGAAAAAACGCAAGAAGAAAAATCTTAAATGAAGAATGAGACCCATTAGGGAGAATACAATCAATTCAATGTAAAAGTGGGTGTCAGAAGCCAATAAGGGAGTGGAAATAGCGAAAGCCAAATGAGAAATGAAAAACATCACCCCTTGAAACGCACGGATATGTACAATAAATAAATGATTATGTAACTGTCCTTAATCCATCTTGCAATTAACATTGTAGAGTCCACAATGTTTTTTTATCTGACCCAGAATAGGAGGAGGCACTTTGGAGTCTCCTTCGGGGTTTCGCAGACACATTTTGGACCTAAAATTCGCTTTGGCGAAACGATGAGAGAAGGCAAAAACTATAGCGCTATGTCAAGGAGAAACCAGCGGCCACTCCACTGGAAGAAGTAATCTACATATACATTCGAGAATGCTAAAAAACTACGTGTTGACAAGGACTAGTATATTTATGGGAAGCAACTTCTTCATAATTAAAGAAGGTTTGATTACCAGGGAAAGGATTATTTTGCAAGATTTTTTTTAAAAAATCATATTTGACTATGTCAGTGAGGAAAATTTCCATCTAATTGATTTTAAATATAAGTCGGTCGAGTCAGGAAAAATATATAATAATCGAGGTCTTGGTCTTCCACAGATTGAATTGACAAGTTGCTCTACATCTTTCACGTAACAAGGAGACGTTGCGCTGGCAGTTTGCTCTTATTGGTTGTATTACGTGCATGTTATAAAAATGTCTTGAACCTATTATGGTTGTGTCAATTTAGTCCTAAATGTTGCTTTGCATCTTTCACCACATGAATTTCTTGATTGTATCATGTATGTCCAAGTTTGCACCAGACCTGATATTGCCTTTACAACGGGACTTCTGAGCAGATATCAGTTAAATCTAGGAGATGATCACTGAGTTTTTACAAAGAAGGTTTTAAAGTACTTAAAGAGGGCAAAGGATTATATGCTAGTTTACAAACATGTTCAAGACTTGCAACTAGTTGGGTATTTGGATGCTGACTTTGCTGGCTATTAGGATGATATGAGGTCAACAAATAGACACATATTTATGTTAGCATGAGGCGTAGTATCATGGAAAATAGTATGATGGAAAAGCAAGAAGCAGAATCTATTTCATCATCTACCATGTAAGCAGAGTTCATAGCATGTTTTAGGCCACCACTCAAATAATTTGGCTTCGAAATCTTATCAGAGAGTTGACCATATTTGACTTTGTGGATAGACTCATACAGTTGTATTGTAATAACAACTCTACAGTATTGTTCATCAACAATAATAGAAATCTCAAAGGGTTTAAGCATTTAGTGGTCAAGTTTTTGACTATAAAGGAGATAGTTCACAACAGTGACATCGTAGTAGAACATATTTCTACAGATGATATAATTGCAAATTCACTAACTAAAGGTCATCGTCCTTGTGTATATGAAAGACATTTCATTAGCATGGACTTAGGAGCTGTTGGTAAAATATAGTCAAATGGGATGAATAAATGAATCAGACTCTAAAGGGTGATAGCACTCTCTTTAATAAATTATATGCCACACAACATTGCTAATGATTACTGATAAAAATTCTCTAGGATACAACAGAGTCTCAAGTAAGAATAGTATATAATAATTCTAATATTTCTCTAAGAACTCTCTTGGAAATAATCGAAAATAAAGGCTGTACTTCTCTTATTTGGAAAGAACGAAAATTGAACAAAAATTATTCTCAAAAAGAACAAAACACTTGAATATATAACGAGAAATAAACACATCTTTTTAAGTCTGAAAAGTAATTAATTCTCATACAACTCTTTCTGTCCAAAAAAGTTTGTTCGATCACACTTTTTCATTTTTCAAAATTAGTTTTTGTATAAAAGATTGCAAGTTTTTGAAGGTTTAAAACTGCTAACTCAAACGGATGTAATTCTTCATGTCTAAACTGTCAAGTTTAAAGAGTTGACTAGTGGACATAATTAATCAATTAAAATTGGAAATCGATATTAAAAATAACTGCAATTCCTAAGTGAACAATCACACAATTTCGCTAGAACATTACAATTAAATTTTATTAAATTAAATTTCAAAATAAAATAAAATAAAGTAAAATGAAAATGTGATTGTTGATTAATGCCGCTTATTACTCGCAACTGGGTCAAGTACTAAGTGTGCATAATAATTGCGTAATCACATGCACACAGGCATGCGGGAATAGTGAGCTCTAGCCCACTTATCCATTTTTTTTCAATTTGATAGACATAGCAGTCTTCTTTTTTTTTTTTTTTGGTCAGAAGACATAGTAGTCTTCTAACTAATAAAGATACTTACACTTTTCTTTCCATTCTATGTGGGATTGGAAAAGGCAACTTTTGTTTGTTTTACAAACAAACTTCAACAATCCCTCACTTTGTTTGTAAAAAAAAATCACAAAAATAAATTTTCTCAAAAAAAAAAGCCAAAATTTCTATGAGATTAATATACCTACATAAAGATTTCTTTCGAGTTAAATCTTTATTTAGGCAAAGTATTTCAAAACTCTATCAAAGTTACAAGTAGCTTGGCTTTAAATTTTTTACCCTAAATAATATATCGGATATACGGCACATATACTAACCTCTTGTTTTAGCGAGAGGTTCATAATTACTCAGTCCTCTTATGGTCTTGTGTTTCTTCATGTTTTATAAGCTCCTTAGAAAGTAATTCGAACTTTCACAAGAAGCGGCATCACTTTTAAACATATATAAGTGAAGTATTTTCACATGTTTCTATTACTAATAAACACACTACTAAATTGTACTATACATTGTAAGAGTATAACTTAGCCTCAAAACATAATAGACGATACTAACTTCTCATGTTCAAGCTAATGTCAGTATCAAATAATCATTTTTAGAAAATTATTTTCCCCATAAAACCTTGGTTAACTAGTGATATATTAGTATTAGATCGGGTTACCATTACTGATGATTTTTGTCAAAGAGTTTCAATCTCATTTCTTTTGAGATCACCTTTACCACATCTTTTGGGAGAGCTTTTGTAAAGGATTTGGTTAAATTCTTGCTTAACCTCGTGTAAACGATTGTTATGGTAGCATCTTGAATAAATTGTTTCACATACTCATGTTTTAACCTGATATGTTTAAACTGACCATTATAAATACTATTATAAGCCTTTACCAAAGTAACTTGACTATCACAGTAAATAGAAATAGAAGGCATATGACTATGCCATAATTTGATGTCCAACAATAAATTTTTTTTATCCATTTAGCCTTTTTCCCACTTGCTACTTAAACAATAAATTTGGATTCCATTTATGAGTGAGTTACACATGTTTATTTCTTGCTCGCCTAAGATACAACATATTCACCTAAAATTGAAGATCCATTCACAAGTGGAATGTTTATCTCCCACACTAGAAATTCAACTAGTATCGGTATATTGTTCCAACATTGCTGGATAATTATTAGAGAACAATCCCAAATTTTTAGCTATCTTAAGATAATTAAAAAAAATCTCGTGACAATATTCTAATGTTCTATACTTGGATTACTAGTGTATCTACTTAACTTACATACGGAAAAAGCAATATCAGGTCTAGTACAATACATCGCATACATTAAAGACCATATAGCACTCACATATTTTAGTTGTGCTACTGTTCTACCAGTATTATAATTTAATTTAATACTAATATCAAATGGAGTGCTCATTTCTTTGAAATCTAGACGTTTAAATTTATTTAACAACTTTTTATGTAGTTACATTAACTCAAAGAATAAGCCTTACTATGCTTTTTAACTTTAATACCTAGAATAGTAGCTACTTCACCCAAATCTTTTATTTTAAAGTTTGATGTTAGATACTTCTTAGTCTCAATGACCCTAGTCATATTAGTTCCAAAGATAAGCATATCATCAATATATAAGCAAATTAAAATTCCATAGTCTTTGGTGAATTTAGAATAAATACACTTGTCATCACTATTATGTGTGAAACCATTGGACAATATGACTAAATCAAATTTTTCATAATACTGTTTCAATTTTGGTTAAGCTCATAAAGAGATTTAACTAATTTACATACTTTCTTCTCATTTTCAGGAAGAATGAAACCTTTTGGTTGTTTCATGTAAATTTTCTCATTTAAATCTCTATTTAAGAAAGCAGTCTTGATATCTATTTGATGAACACACATGTCAAAAATGGATGCTAAAGTAAAAAGAATTTGAATAGATGTTATACGTGTTACAGGAGCATACGTATCAAAATAATCTATTCATTCTTTTTGTTTGTAATCCTTGGATATTAATCTAGCTTTAAAAACTTGGTTAGAACCATCATAATTGTATTTTTTCTTGAAACCATTTGCACCTAATAGGTTTAGATCCTTTTGGCAAGCCTGCTAATACCCAAGTATTATTGGACATAATTGAGTTCATTTCATCATCTGTTGCTTCTTTCCAAAAAGAAGCATCTCTAGAAGACATAACATCGCTAAAGTTTTTAGGATCGTCTTCTAAATTTAATACTAATGGGTATTTATATTTCACGTTATCATTTCTATCTCCTTAAATAAGAAAAACATGAGTAATAAAGTTTGGACTTAAATCCTTCCTGTTTTTTTTTTACTCTAATGCTACTCCCAGGTTTAGTCATGTCTTTAAAATCATTTATTTTCTCATGAAAACCAACATGTGTTTCTGTGAATTTTGAATTATTTGTATCTTGAATTTGAGCATTATTTTCAATTAATTTAGAATCCATAGAACATTTATTCTCAAAGAAAACATCTCTTAATTGTACAATGACATTTAACTCTAAATCAAGAAGCCTATAAGCTTTATCGTTTTCAACATATCCAATAAAGGCATTTTTGATAGCCCTAGGCCCAAGTTTCATCCTCTTAGGGTCACGTATTCCGTAGTGTGCCAAACATCCCACACTTTAAGATACGACAAGTTTGATTTTCTACCTACCCACAATTCATAAGGGCTAACGTTATTTCTTGTGGATGATACTATATTATGAATGTAACAGGCAGTAAGCAATGCCTCTTCCCTTTTTTCCCAAAAAAAAAAAGCAATGCCTCTTCCCAAAAATTAATTGGTAGCTTCGAGTTCGAGAGCATACAATCGTTCATTTCTCCTAAAGACCTATTCTTTCTTTTAGCCAAACAATTTTGTTGTGGAGTTTATGGTGTTGAAGTTTGATGAATAATACCATGTTTTTCACAAAAGGCTGAAAATTCATTTTGGAAATATTCTCCTCCTCTATCTAAACGAAGGCCTTTAATTTTTCTTTCTAATTGATCTTTCACTTTAGCTTTATATTTCTTAAACATGATAAATGCTCCATTCTTTGATTTTAGGAGATATACATATAAATACCTATAGCATTCATCCACAAAGATTATGAAATACATTTTACCACCATGTGTTAGCATGTTGTTGAATTCACATATGTCACTATGGATCAAATCCAATAAATTCCTATTTCTATTAACACTATGAAATGATTTCTTTATTAATTTGGATTTAGCACATATTTCATATTTATTAAATTCGCCATTAAAATTTTTCAAGTGTAACTTTTTCATGTTCTATAAATAGCGAAAATTTAAATGTGTTAATCTACTATGTCATTAATGAGGAGAATCAACAATATAAGCAAAAGACACAATATTATTATTGATACTCAGTTAATACATGTCTTCATTGGAATAAACCTTTCCCATAAATAGCCCATTCTTCGATAGGATAACCTTGTCGGACTCAAAAATCCTGAAAGCTTTTTTTGCAAAGCAAATCAATACAAATTAGGTTTCTTTTGATTTTGGTTACATACAGTACATTGAGAATGGTAACTTTCTTCCCATAAGTAAAGTCTAAAATCAACATGCCTTTGCCAATAACCTTTGCAAATGTTTTATTTGCCATCTTGACCTCTTGAAGATGCACTTCTACAGTCTTTTCAAAGTGTGTGAACATTGATCGATTCTTACATATGTGCACCATTGCACTAGAATCTACCCCCCAAGTAGATTTGACAATGGCAAAATTGATTTCAAAAATCATGGCCACAGAACCATGAATTTTCTCAGAAATATTCATGTTCACAAATTTAGTTGAAACAAAGTCCACGTAGTTTTCTTCAACCATATTCGCATTTGCCTTCATTGTTGAATTGCTCTTATCTCTAAATGTGTTCTTGCAGTGCTATACTCCTTTGCATATGCAATACCCCATTTTAATAGTTCTAAATAATTAGGAAAATTTTGAAATGAATTAGAAAGCTAATTTGAGCCGAATGGATTGAGATTCGATTGAAACAAAGTCATTAAATGAGGGACGTTCCAAATGATAAACGGCGACGACGATAATGAGGCTCAGCCCACATCAAACTGAGCCCGAGTCCATTTTTTTCCCTATGCGAAGGGCCTATGAATAGTCCATTTGACCAAGAAAAGGTGGGCCCAAAATGAGCTAGGCCACTTTATTCATAACCAGGCCTCAAAATGTCGAAGTCACTAGGCCCATTTCCTTCTCCAATAATTGGATTCATGAGCCCAACACATCCAACTTAGAAGGGGCTAGCTTGCCACTCAATTTAACTAGTCAAATTTTGAGCCCATTTCGTCACTTAAGAGGGCCCCAATCGTGCATTCTAGTTGGAGAATAGAGAAACTCTTCTTCTCTATTCCCTTTTCTATGTGGTGTCACTAAAAAAAAGGGACGCCCTCTACCAAAGCACTCTTGTTGACACTTGATTTTTAATTATTTTTTTTCTTTAAAAAACTAATAAAAAATCTATAAAAATTCATAAAAATTATAAAATCAACTTTGAAAGCCTTGGACAAGTCTAACAAACCGACTTTGAAAACAAAAAGTGATTTTTTCATATTTTTCAAAAAATAAAAAAAAATACTTGAAAATTCGGAAAAAAAAATAACATTTGAGGCCATAAAATATGCAAAAATAGTTAATATTTTTTTTTTAAATCTATTTTCATGTTTTTTCATGTCATCTGGTGGCCCAGTTGGTTTGCGCTCAGTTCCTTTCACGAGAGGTTCTGGGTTCAAAACTTCTCGGCGCCAGGTGACTTAATTGAGGGCCCGTGGTTGTGGGGTCTGCGGGTCCTCCCGAGGACTAGTCGTGCTTCACCGCTGGTTTGAGCACAAGCTCGCCGGCCGCGCGGACACCTCGGTTATCAAAAAAAAAAAATCTATTTTCATGTTGACCATCACAAATTCAAAAAATCCAATTCGGAGTCATGTGTTTCTTCACGAGCATAATCTTGAATCGGGCCTAAAAAGTCCAATTTGAGTCAATTTATTTTTTATTTTTCACTTTTAAGCGTTGTGACATTATCCTTTAATAATTCAAATTTTCATCTTGGCCTAATTGTATCTGGAATGACTCAATTTTATAAAAGAGCCTTAGTTGAATTTTTCATTTTTCAATTTAGCCCTTGAGTTAACAAAAACTGAAATTTAACTTTTTCTAGGGGCACCTATGAAAATCCAAGATCTCTATCCTATAGTTTTCATCATTCTGAATCTATTGGTGGGAAGGGGAGGGTAAACGCTTGTTGACACCTAAATTTTGATTTATATATATTTATATATTTTTTATATTGCACAAAAATGAGAATTAATTCTCACAAATAATATTTACTCTTGCATTGCATTTTTTTTTCATGCATCGCAGTTTTCATCAGCGGTAAGAAATGAGCTTAAATTTGACAATCGATTTAACTAAACATGAGGTGAATTTCAACCAAGCATAGGGGATGTGTGCCAAAAATTGTGTGAAGATTTGGACTTAAGAAAATATTTCTCCAGGGACTGAATTACAAATACTTAAAATGTTGGATGTTTGGAAGAAGAATTATTTTGAAAAGAAAATGTTGGATGTTTGAGAGGGTTTTGAGACATTAAAGAAAAATTGGAGAGAAAGAAAAAAATCAAAAAGAGAGAGAGAATTCTTTTCCAAAAGAGAATTTTGAAGATGATGGGAGTTTAAAGCTAGATGTTATCATCACCAATTTCTCTATCGATCAACACAAGTCACGAGTTCATCCCCAACGTTCGAGCCGCAATCTTAATCCACAAGGTGATGTGAGATCCGAATTCGGCAATCATATCCATCAAATCAGGTAACGATCCAAACCATTAAAATCTTTGAGAATTTCGTTGCCTAAATACAATGATTTAAATTCCGATTATGTCATCTCGTATTCGTATGTCTTCGTATCCACATGTCGTATTTGTATTGTAATTTTCTGCATTTTTCGCTTAAAAGATCCAAACTTCAGATTGTGGTAGGCTCTCCCCCTACCTGATGGTGTTAAGATCTAATGTATTCCATCTTTTGTATTTTTATTTTCATATTATCAAACCTCGAAATCGGTAGGCCGAGCCACCTACTAGAGGTCATAGTACTGCACAGAAATCGTTAACTCACTTTCTCTTTCCAGCTTTAGGGAATTTTAATGCTTATATTTATTTATTACTTTTTATATTGCACCTCTTCAATACATTATATAATCAAACTTGTTTGTGAAATCATAGATTTCTTTGACTGTTTTAGTGATATATCTATTACTGAACACGTACGCATGTCATATCCGTATGTCTATGTTAGCATGTCATATTTGCTTGTATGTCTTCGTGTGCACATATTGTATTTGTATTGCAATTTTCTGCACTTTTCACTTAAAAGATCCAAACTCCAGATTGCGATAGGCTCTATCTCCTACTTGGTGGTGTAAAGATCTCTCGTATTCTATCTTTTGTATTTTGATTTTCACATTATCAAACCTCAAAATCAATAGGCTCAGCCACCTGCTAGAGGTCATAACATTGCACAGAATCTGTATGTCATATTTCTACATGCCATGTCATCATATCATATTTGTCACGTCATATTTGCCACATCATCTTTGCTATGTCATTTTGTTTCATGTCATTTTATATCATGTCATTTGAATTTTTTAAATTTGTATTTAATTTATACCATTTCATTTTAGAGTAATTTTACGCATTGCTTATAGTACAAATTTTCATGCATTCATAAAAGAAAGAACGAAAATTAACAATATATATATATTGTGTGGCGTATGCTTCCTAAGCTTACTTGGTTTCTAGATGTTCAATTAATTGTTTGTGCACCCGCATGATAACCTTTGTTAGTGACTTAGGTTAAAATCGATTAATGTTACCTTCTCAAATTATTTTTCATGAAATAAAATGATATCGAAAGGGCGTTACAGTAATCTAGCGTAATCAAGTCCCCGGACTTTGAATCTTTGGTTCGTAAAAGTAATTTAGTTCTCCCGCTAATTTATTTAGGTTTCTAATCGACCTACTAAGAACGATTAGTCGCCACTCCTATTGAAAATCGTCGCATATTAAATATTGAACCAAAGTTACGATTCGGTAGGGCGAGGAAGAGTTCAAATTAGGTTAGTTAATTTGATTAATCTGATAATTCGTTAACCTAGAATTTCACCAAATTTTAGGTCACGACAACTCTACCACTTTTTATGGTAACACTCCCCTCCTAACTAGATGCCAGCTATTTTGCGTTGACGAAAGAAGACGACCTCGGCAGGCCCAAGGGCTAAAGCGCAGTAAATACCAAGTGAGTTGCTTCTCTAACCTACTCACTAGATTTTTTAATGTGAGACAATAATGATAGGTTGAGAGGCAGATTTGGTCGCCGGTTGGTCTCGAACTTCGTATAGAGTATAGTCGCACATTGAAACTAACCTTATGCATGTCAGGTAGAGACAATGGGTGTAGAGTTGTCGAAACGCAAAAATACTAAGGTGGGAAATGGTGTATAATAGTGTGGAGGAGGAGTGTGATATGGGTTCTTTTTATTTTACCCAGCGGTATAACTCTAGTTCAAACAAACTTTTAAGGATACTGTAGCTCTAGCGTGGTATGCTGAATTGTGTACGTATGACTTCTAGAGCCTGATTTGATGCCTCAGAACCAAGGGTTGGAGAAACTCTGGGGTGGATTTTCATAATTGAACTGGAAAGCGAAGCTCTTGCTCCCTTAAAGCCCCAACTCCATCATCCTTCTCGGTAACCAATGTCCCACAAGCTCCATCAGACACTGACTCAATCTTAGGTTCTTCTAATTTCCTCTTTTTGGCGAAGTAGCTAGCACATGTAATTCTAGAACACCCTACTGCAATGGTTTGTATAAAAGTTAAGAGTGGATAGGTATTGCAGGAAAATTAGTCTCCATCGGTCCTTTAAGAAATTGCTATTCGCTCAGTGCCTAGAGTTATGTAGACTTAGGTTGGGTTTTGATGAAAGATAAATTAATGGTCTAAACATTAGGAATGAGTGGTGAGTAGAGCAGACCACAGGAGCTATTGGGCAGTCTTAGTCTAGAAAAAAAGAAAGAAAGAAAAAGCTATCGAGTGACTTAGTCGACTGATCAAAATGGTGAATTTAGTCTTCGAATGAAGGACCACCATGGTGGATGCAGGAAAGACTTGAACAAGAAGATAAAAGCCATGTACTAGTTATTTAACAAGTATCTAATTTATTCGTACTACCATCAATTCTTTAGCTCGTGATACTGGGAAAGTCAATTCATACTCGATTGATTTATTGTATTGCCTTATAGTGGTAAAGTTGGTTATTGTGAATACGTCACGGTATGCCATAAAGTACGTGTCAACCTTGAACACGGATATGGACTTACATATTATGAATTCAGACCACTCAAGGTTCGTGGAAATAAGCTTTGCATTTAGGCGAATATATCTCATGGAGTTTAGGAAAATACCCTATTGTATGACTAGGTGGCCCTATTGGGTGACTGGGCCAGTCTTCGAGGCAGTACAAGATGATGTTGCATTGACATAGTTTAGTTGGTTAGGTCATGTTCATGGTGGTTAGACCAATTCTAATGACTGTGATTATAGATATAATTCACATTGTAATGTAAATTCATATGAACGTACACGTCAGATTGTTGTCATCTAGATGCTTATGAGACCTATCATTATTCGTTCGTTACGCATTTTAGTCAATGATTTAGAGATTTAACTCATGAGGTGATATCTCACTTTTTATCATTCAAAATTTTTTATATGTAAGTAACATGGCAGAGCTCCCATCCACTTTTCATGGGAGTCTTTTTGGTTGGGATTGTAACCCTTGGTTTTGTATAATGGGTAGGGCCACTGGCACCTTTTTGATGACCCCGACTTATCTCCCAGATGTAGGTAAAACAAACCCAATGTTTGTCGGTCATAAATAAATAAAATGCCGTGCTTTTTATTTGTTTGCATATTATTTTAATTAAATTAAATTATCAAGCCGATATTATACATGGAGAGCTTGGGACGTCACGGCTCTGACGCTGAAGTGCCACGGCATAGTAACCGTCATTGCCACAAACAAAGCAAAAATCTTTTTTCTTCCTTTGTGGCTTCTTTAAATTATGCCCTCTCTTGCGTTTTAAGTTCTAGTGGATTTTGGATTGAAGTCCATTTCTCTCTATAGCATTCACTTTGGCATCATATAAATAAATTTATCACATAAACATGACTCTTCCTTAATGCAAAAATATTTCTATATTTCACCCAAAGTGATCTCCTCCGACTTGTGCAGCATTCTTTTTCTATGATCTTTCCAACTTGGAGGCAATTTGTAATAATTGCTCCACCTTGAAAGCATTATGAAATATCTACCTTGAGGGTACGAATTTTATATACCAGTGCTCGTAGTTCATTGACTTGCTCTAACAAGGATTTAGTATCAACGAATGTGAAGTAAAATACTTGGCAATTAGATATTTGTTCGTACCTTGCTCCTTTGCTTTGTATTTGAACTTGAGAGTATTCCAAATTTTTCTAGCAGATTTCAGCTCGATGAATAAATCATAGAGTCGATCGGATAATGTGTTCAGAATATGTCCTCTATATAGCCAATTCATCATCCTCATGTCTTCCTCTACTTGTTACCCCTTTCAACATCTTCTGCACTCGGCTCTTCTCCTTCAATGGTAAGTGCCAGCTTCTCTATAGGCATTAAATTGGAATCAAGAATATAGAAAATCTTTGAGGTAGTGAGGAGAAACATTATCTTGTCTCTCTAGCGAGCAAAATTGTTGCCATCAAACTATTCCAGTTTCACTATATCTTGATTTATAACCTTGATTGATTTCGACTCCATTGTTGAATGAATAATTCTTTAAAATTGTTGGTAAATTATGGTTGAACGGGATGAACAAATGAATCAAATTTTGAGGCGTGATAGCACTCTCTTTAAAGAATTATTTACCCCATAACATTGTTAATGGTTACTGGCAAAAATCTTTCAGGATACAATAGAGTCTCAAATGAGAATATTATATAGCAATTCTAATATTTCTTTAAGCACTCTCAAGGAAACAATCGAAAATGAAGAATGTACTTCTCTTGTTTGGAAAGAATGAAAATTGCAGAAGGATTATTCTCAAAAAGAACAAAACATTTAAATATATAATGAGAAATGAACACGCATTTTTGCATATGAAAAGTAGTTAATTCTCGTGCAACTCTTCATATCCAAAAAAAATTATTAAATCACATCTTTTCATTTTTTTGAAAATAGTTTTGTATGAAAGATTGCAACTTTTCAAATATTTAAAATTGCTAACTCAAATAGACGCAATTCTTCATGCCTAAACTGTCAATTCTGAAGAGTTTTAACTATTGGACATAATTAATTAATTAAAATTCAAAATCATTATTATAAATAATTGCAACTCCTAAGTGAATAGTCACACTATTTCGCTAGGACATTACAATTAAATTTTATTAAATTTAATATTGAAATAAAAATAAAATAAAAATAAAAATACGATTATTGATTAATACTTATCATTACTCACAACTACGCAAAGTGCTAAGTGCACCTAATAATCATGCCAAAATCATGCACCTCATGCAGGTATAGTGAGATCTAGCCTAGTTGCCCGTTTCTTTATTTTGAAAGACCATAGTTGTCTTCTAACTAATAAAGAAACTTGCATTTTTTTTTCCATCCTATGTGAGACTGGAAAAGGCAACTTTTGTTTGTTTTACAAACAAGCTTCAATAGGAGCATCATTGGATGATGTTGTTTAATGGGAGCTATTTAGGTTTTTGCTCTAATAAAGTTGACATTGTCGCAACCTAAAATTAAGATTTCAATTTTAGGTTAATAAATTATCAAATTAATTAATTAGATTAATTAACTTAGCTCAAACTCTCCCAAGTTTTATCAAATCATGACTTATGACTGATTATCTTGCAAAGGATTTTTAAATTGGAATCATCAATAATTATTGAAAGTAGGTTGATTAAAAACCTAAATAAAATAGTATGAGTACTATTTTATTCCTATGAACCAGAAATAGTGAGTTTGGGATTTAATTACGTCAAATTACTCTAATACCTTTCGGTACCATTTTCTTTCATGAAACTATTTGACAGGTAGATTTGATTAAATGTTAACCTAAGCCATTAACAAAGGTTTTCAAATGCGAGCTCAAATAATTGAATTAAACACTGAGGACTCAAGGTCAATATCAAGAAGCATGCACCATGAAATTTATTTTTTTAATTTTTGTTTTATAAAATAATGAAAGGCTAAACTATATGTAATGACATGGCATGAAATGATTTTTCTTAAGTTTCAAAATTAATTATAACGCTAAGTAAACTTTATTTCTTACATATTTTAGGATTTAAATTGCCCTAAACCTTAACTTATTAAATATTAAGTACTTTTGACATGAATTACCATTCTAAAAATACAATTTTAAATGAAAGTGCAATCTAACCTAATTTTTTTACAAATTAACCTAGATATGCAAATTATCTAAGTTAAAGATGCAATCTATCTAGACATGGCAATGGATGATGCAATATCTTTTAAAATTTTCAAAAAAAAATTACATCACAAGACGAGAATCAAAGAGATATGCAATCAAACAATTCAAAATAGGAAAGCAATGGATCAAATCAAATCAAATCAGAATTTTTCGATATTGCTTTCGAATTAATTTTTTATCTAATGTCCTATAGATCAAAAATAAAATCCGAAATACCCGTTATGGCAGCAATTTTATCTAACTCCTTATAGATAAATTATTTCCACGTGTTTGGTTGCGAATCAGGAAAGATTTCGTAATTAATGTACCTATGCTCAAAGATTTCATTAGACAATGATATATCTCAAATTAGATAAATCAAATATTCAATTTGACAAAAGATAAGAATTTGATCTATTTCAAAGATTGACTTTCCAAATTTGAACTGATATCGAATTGGTTTGAGATTTCGAGTGTTAGATCACGGATCAGCTCTGATTGTATGGCTAGCTGACTCCAACCTCCAAGTTTGGTCAGTAGGATGTGATAAAGGAAAAATAAGACAAAACTCACCTCTTCAGACCACGGTCTCCCATCTTCAACTTAGAAAAAGATATTTCTCTACGAGTGTTGTTCGACTGGAACTATGGGCGTCGCAGCACGGAGAAAAACAACTGGGTGGTCTCGATGAGGATTGACAATCAGCGTCGAGACCTCGTCGCGGACGTCGATTCCTGCAAGTCCAAAAAAGGAAACAGCAACGCGAGAGTCGTGGCTGGTGGCGATCGAAGGGTGCAGATTTGCGATCTCGCCAATTGGGTTCTTGCGGATTAGCTTGGGCCTGGATGGGACTTTCGGGACAATGCTTGTGCCGGACCCCTTCTATTTTTCTATCGAAGGGGCCCCTTCTCTCTTTCTCTAGTTTTCTTCAGGTGTTCCACTTGCAGAAAATGCCAAAGGAGGGGATTGAGAAACATTGAGAAAAAAAAACGCTCCTTCTTTCTTTCTCTGGTTTTATTCATGTATTCCACTTGCAGAAAATGCCACATGTTCTGTAAGAGGAATACGTGAACAGAACCAGAGAAAGAGACAACAAGAAAAGAACAAAAGGGAGATGGAAATATGTGATAAGGATCAGCCTCCGTTTTCTTGTCTTTTTGTGATCTCACTCTTTGTATCGCGGCCAAATCTCAAAGGCTTCGCGGGACCATAACTCCAATGCCAAGGTCGCTTGATTTGAAGAGAAAGGAATTCTGCCCGATGGATGCAAATAGGCACCAAAATTCTTGCTCCTCCTCCCTTCGAATTCTGTCCTAGTTCCGTGTATTCTAATCGTGCCTGGCCTCGAAGTATTCAGTGAATTCTTTTTTTTTTTTACAACGTGAATGAACCTCTTGCATTTATATTCACTAGTCTAGGGTTGTCTTGCAAGAGTATCAAAAAATCTTATTTCCTATTTGAAACCCAATATATATCCTTATCTTTTATTCTAATGCAATTAAGGTCGACATTAATGATTATATTTTATTATTCCTAGATTTGATCAAGCTCTGTCCCTCACGTGAATATGCAAGATTTTCCGTCATATTATATTCATGAGTTTAGTCAAGTTTCATAACATCATGAGCTCGATCCAATTAATTGAATTTAAAATTATCCCCTCGCATTTGTCCCCTGCTGATCCGATTAAAAATGCAAATGCAATGCATAAATGCTAAAATTAATGAGGACAAATGATTTACTCATTTTTGGTAGGAACTAAGGTGAGTCCCTAATTTTTTTTATGTAAAATAAATTACTAAAAAATTTAGTCAAAATTTAGGTGTAAGTGGACATCTGTATTTATTACAATTATGTAATGTTTGACATGTATTAACTCCTTTGCATTCAATAAAGTATTTATCAATGTACTGATATATCTTTGAAAATCTCAAGGCATTGCGTAAATCTTGATTAAAGGCTAGGAGCATTAAGTTATTAGCCTTATGAATATGTCTTGTTACACATAAAGTGCAGTTAACTATAAAAATAAGACATTTGTAGCATATGTAGATTTATTGAAATCATTAGGATATTCTTTGATGGCACATCAGATTTTATGACACGCAAGGAAAGAGAATGTGACTGGCAAAGGGGACGGCACATGAAGTATCATTCTTCTGTGAGGTGTTATCTATTTACCGCACCAACATATTAAATCCATATCAATAGAGTTAAAGACATTTATAACCATAGAAGGCCATGTGTCTAATGATGCCGTTACCACCATGATTCGGTATTTAAAACTTTATGGGATTACATTGACTATTAAGAATAATCACAAGACCAACCTAAAGTTATGTATAGTACAGTTTCAATTAGTATAGTCCAAGTGGGAGAATGTTAGAATTATCTTAATGTGGTCTACATTAAGTGAAATCGATAAATAGGTTGGTACATTAAAGTATGATGCATATTCTTAATTAGTTATAATATAGACTGGCTAGTGTCGACCTAATCAGGCCCAACCCGTGATGAGAGGGTCCGCACCGAAAACTCTATAAAAGGCACAAGTCCCCATCTAACCATTTGTCTTAGAAAATTCAGAATGTATTGTTTTGTTCTCGTGGTGATTTTCTATTCCGAGAATTGTGGTCGTTCCGCGTCAAGTCACGATGGACTCTAAACTAGGTTTGTGCCAAATCCTCTTTCCTCGATTCATGTATTTTGTTTCTCATTCCGATTATGGCAATCCCAGGCATGCTGCATTTCGTGGTCTAACAATTCAAACCTAAATCCTGACATTTTGTCGAGGTTTTTCTTACTTACAGATGCTTCCGCCGTCCATGATCTCGGCATTATGGCCGAACGTGACGCACAGGCAAAAAAACAAAAAAAGGATCGAGCCTTTGGTTGAAAAACAAACAAAGAAGATGATCGATATGTTAGAAAGATATGGAGAATCTATTTCATATTTCTCTAGCAAAGAACATCATCGAAGCAACAGAAAAGACCAGTGGAATTTTAGAGACTTACAATTCGAAGGACCATCGAAGTAATCGAAAAGACCGGTGGTCCACACTTTGACGTTGGTGTCGGGAACGGGGTGTCCCTACGTAGATCTGTGGAGGATCGGGAACGCCGACGTGTATTAGGGGAGCGTTCGCTTCCAGAGGGAATGCCACGGGAGGTGGTGAGGCTACTGGAGGTGGAGGCAGAGGCAGTTTGGAGTCTGCTCTGGGTCTCGCGGACATATTTTAGACCTAAAATTCACCTCGGCGAAAGGATGAGAGAAGGCAAAAACTCGCTATGTCAAGGAAGAACCACTAACCAGCATGGCCACTCCACTCCACATTTGAGGAGGCTAAAAAATTACATGTTGACAATGACCAGCATGAATACGGGAAGCAACTTCCTCGTAATTAAAGAAGGTTTGATCACCAGGGAAAGGATTATTTTGCAAGATTTTTTTTAATCATAGTTGACTATGTCAATATGGAAAATTTCCATCTAATTGAGTTTAAATATAAGTCTATCAATTCGGGAAAAATATATAATGATCAAGGTCTTGGTCTTCGACAAATTGAATCAACAAGTTGCTCTGCATCTTTCACGTGCTAACAAGAGGTTGCACCAGCCCTTTGATCTTATTGGTCGTATTACAGTGATCATAAAGCAATTAAACCAATAAGATTCTTTTTTGCCTTTTTTCTACCAACTTGTCATCTTCTTTTTTAGCTTTATCGTGGTATTTCGAATCTTCAAGCTCCCATCTTCCGTAATTTTCTTGCAAATTCCAAGGAAAGAGCATCAAAAGTGGGAAAGTAATCTTAAGCTAATTTTAGTCAAGAATCGCTTGTTAGAAATTTTTCTTATTTGGGCTTCTATTAATTGTTAAATTTCTCAAGTTTGTTTTATAGAACGGGCTATAACGTAAGACAATGCATGAAATCTCATGAAAGTTATGTGGTCAGTAAAGTTATTTGAGATATGCGAATCTCATTTATTTTAATGTGGCTTACGGCAAGGTGTAGCTATTTTATGTCCTATGGTCCGTTGATGGATAAGACCATATGTTACGATTTGTTTATATTTATGGCTAGGTCCCTTCCCCTGTCCTTCAGACCCTTTTTAATTAAAATGGACGAAATGGACCTTTTACATTTAAAGGAAGAGAGAAAAGAAACCGTCAATTTTTCTGATGGAATGATAAAGAGACAGAAGGTCTTTTGGTTTCTTGCGAGTTCCTTTTTCTTTACGCTCTCTCCATCGAGCAGCCGTACGACAAGGAAAAAGGGAAAGAAGGCTTTGTCGGGAGAGGATCCCATCGCAGTCAACAGGATATTGGGAATGATGTCAATAGATACATATCCTATTCACTAACCTTCTCGATGACCGTAAATTCATATAATCGACCCAAGGTCTCCGCTTCATTGTTTTGCTTGAATTGATTATTTGTGATTTTTTTTTACACGTCATATCAGAGCAGGTTGCATGAATTTACAATCCTCAGAAGTATCATTGTTGTATGGATCGGAAGTATTTTTGAATTTATATATATATATTGGTAGAGGGCTTTTGTAACTCATTAAATTAGGATTATAATTTTGAAGTTATTTGATTAGTTTGATCGATGATGAGTTTGAATTTTTTATTTGATCTTCTACGCCTCTCTCCTTACCTACACTTTGATGGCACACGTTGTGATCGGAACTTCCATGGGTTTACGTGCGAACGGGAATTTTTTTTTTTTACTCGTGTGATTTCGCGGTCGCCCATGTACATTTCAGTAGAAAGCAAGCGATGCTCCTCAAATTCTGAGTCCCAATTTGGTGGAAATGTTGCACATAATAAAATTAAAGCTATTTCATGCAATCAGTTATTGATTGACTCGTGAAAGGAGATAGATAGTAATAGGTTGATATCTTAATTTATTAAGCTTGAATATAGGTTCATACATACAGCATTTGGTGTGATGTTTGTTATGAGCCTAATGAAGAAGGACCATGTTGTGCTGTGAATGTTTGGTTACCAAAATGACCCATTTATGGTAACAATTGGATTTTCTCTATCTTTGACATGCATTCATATTTATTGGGAGAATATCATAATATGCTATGAGTGCTTGGCCACCAAAGTGGCTCACTTATACGTGACAGGTGATGGTTCTTTAGAAGTTGCATGTGATGGTTTCTCACAATTTTATTATAGCACATTGTGCTGTGTATGTTTTCACCAAAGTGATTCGTGCATAGTGACACGTGATCGGGTTTGAGCTTAACAGGTTCCGCATTCCCCAAGGCAATGGGTTTTCTCGCAAAATGTACGATAGCCGAAGGGAAGGAAGCGTTTATTTCCCTATCCTAAATACTACAAGTGACTATTGATAACCCATTTGAACGGGGGCTTCATTGCGTAACCCCTGTCGAGAACCACCCCACATTGGAGCCAAATGAAGGTAGTCCCAGCAATAGCACGAGATCAATTATTGGAAATTTTCTTGCTCGGACTAACATCTATTTTTGAGTGTTTCTTTGTTTTTAACCTTGTACGGTAATTCAAGTGCCTTAGGACGACGAAAAGCATTCGCTTCTCTATCCAATACACTTTCATTCTTTGCATCACCCAATTGAGCCTGCATATTCGTTTCTTAAAACCCCGTTGGTGATCATTGCTCATTCTAAGATGAAGATGGCCCCACCTCAAAGCAGAAGAACTCAGAAGAATTGGGTTACAAAGAGTTCCCGAGTCATCTATTCAAGTATGATCTTTGATATGTATGTGTATAACGACACAATCTTTGAAAATTTCTTTTTCTATAGAAAAAAAGGAAAAAAAGAAGAAAGACAATCCTTGGCATGAAAAAGCAAAACGTCAGTCAAAAGCAAGGCCAATATCTTTTCAAATCAGTGTAAATCCCCAATAGAATCTGGTTGCGAAAGAAAACTCTTCAAAGGAGCCACATTGCAAAATATACACAATTGAAGTTTATGTCGTTCGGGAACAACGACGGTATCAGCAGATATTGACACCATCCTCATACAACGATGGCATTCTTTAAGCACCATTCTGAGGGCCGAGACTGGTGATAAAGATGCGATGGTCACCAACGTCAAACTCGCCTCGTATATTTTATGGGTCAAAATAAGCCTTTTACTTTGGTCCCCAATCCCAACCTACGTTATAGCCCATGAAAGTCTTTTCTGATTAAGGCGCTTGAATTAACGTAAAGTTGAATGATTCTAAGCATCACTCCAAAAGGTACGAGCAAGATTATTTCTTTCTCATTTTTGTAGGGTTCTTGACTTGTAAACCCAAAGCAGATGATGAAGACTTTTTTGTTAATGACCTTGGCTTAAAAGAGTCTCTTTCGTTAAGCCTTTGACCCAGTCTACATTATGGTCCTAATCAAAATCTCCTGATCGGCTTGATCATACCAATTGCGAAATTACTCAGACTCTTGTTGAATGTGATGATGGTGAGATTGGGTAATTTCTTTTCAATCCTGCAATCAGGATAAATAGCCTTCCTCGAGAGTGAGAGAAAGTCCTTTTGGGCTGAAATCCCCCATTCAAATCATATTTGAGGTGTTCATACTATGATAACCTCCTTGAACAGAATTGATAATGCAAACTTAACAAAATGGTTATGCATGATCCACATTTTGATTGATTGAGTCGTGAGTTATTACACAGACTGCCTCTAATTATTGCAAACTTACCCGAACAGTTTTGCATGAACTGATAAACTCATTGATGAAAATGCTTACACATGTTACCTCTGATACTGCTTGACAGGTAACACATTCCCGATGTTCGAGTTACCTTCCCAGGTCTTGAAATTCGTTTGGTGATTAATGAATGAATGAGCCTAGTCGTCGAGAAGCCACCAAGTGTTTTTTTCAAATTATTAGGTAGGTATATCTTTAACCTGAACCCTTCATAGTAAGTTAAATCAGGTTTGAGCTTCTGCAGGATTCCTAGTCTTCTCAAATCTCAGAATGGCACCCTTCAATGTAAGTTAAATCGGGTTTGAGCTTCTGCAGGATTCTTGGTCTTCCCAGATCCTAGAATGACATCCTTCATAGTAAATTAAATCGGGTTTAAGTTTCTGCAGGATTTCTAGTCTCCCCAGATCCTAAAATGGCACCCTCCATAGTAAGTTAAATCGGGTTTGAGCTTCTACAGGATCCATGGTCTCCCTAAATCCTAGAATGGTACCCTTCACGATAAGATAAATCAAGTTTGAGCTTCTGCAGGATCTCTAGTATCCCCAAATCCCAAAATGGCACCCTTTATGGCACAATATCCTTCTTAGAGGCACCTAAAGTCCTTTTTACAGGCACAAAAGTCCTTTCTACAGGCACAAAAGTCCTTTCTACAGGCACCCAAGTCCTTTCTACATGCACAAAAGTCCTTCTTATAGGCACCAAAAAATCCTTTTTACGGGCACCAAGTCCTTTCTATAGGCACGAAGTCCTTCTTACAAATATTTCCATGGGGTGACCTATCATACGGGTCAAATTTCAATCAAATTTTAATCAGTAGAATCCTTTCATTAGGAGATTTGCCATAGGATGACCTACTATACGGGTCAAATCTTAATCCAATTTTAATCACGAGAGTCTTTTCATTAGGAACTCTGCCATGAGGTGACCTACCATACGAGTCAAATTTCAATCAAATTTTAATCAATAGAATCCTTTCGCTAGGAATCTACCATAGGTTGACCTACCATACGGGTTAAATCTTAATCCAATTTTAATTACCAGAGTCCTTTCATTAGGAACTCTGCCATGGGGTAACCTATCATACGGGTCAAATTTCAATCAAATTTTAATCAGTAGAATCTTTTCGCTAGGAATCTACCATGGGTTACCCTACCATACGGGTCCAGGTTTAATCACCCTGAGGTTTTCTTATAACGAATCCTTAGATTCTCATTCCCATTTCAGCAGAGCAGTCAACAACTACGAGGCGAACAAGTATGTTTCAAGTAAATCCCTTACCTCTCTCTCTCTCTCTCTCTCTCTCCCCCACTTCATAGGAGCTTCCTCAATCCAGGTCTGAATTAGAACTTACATAGAGAGGTATTAGAGATCAAATGTCACGACTCTTTGTATGTTCTTAGGTTGAGTCCATTAGGATTCATGTGTCATCTCGTTTTTTAAATGAACCTCTACCGAGCTTCCTTTCAAAGAGGGGCAGTTGTTGACATATGATTTTTAATCATATTTTCTATTTAAAAAATAAAAAATTCATAAAAATTCATAAAATTAAAAAATCAACTTTTGGGACCTTAGCCAAACTTAGGGAATCAATTTTGACCAAAAAATAATTTTTCATATTTTTAGATTTTTTTTTTCGAAAATTCATAGAAAATAAAAAAAATGATAAAATGGAAAAAAGAAAAAACATTAGAAGCCTTGGCCAAGTCTAAGAAACCATTCTTGAATAAAAAATAATTTTTCATATTTTTCGCATTTTTAATATTCTTTACAAAATGTAAAAACACTTGAAAATTCGAGAAAAATAACATTTGAGGCCAAAAAAATACATAAAAATAGTCAATATTTTTCTTTTAAATCCTTTTTCATGTTTTTTTGGTAAGGTAAATCCTTTTTCATGTTGACCATCACAAATTTGAAAAATCCAATTCGGAGTCATGTATTCCTTCACGAGCATAATCTCGAATCGGGCCTAAAAAATTTAATTTGAGTCAATTTATTTTCATTTTTCACTTTTACGAGTTGTGACATTATCCTTTAATAGTCTCAATTTTCATCTTGGCCCAATGTATCCAGAATGACTCAATTTTGTAAAAGGGACTTAGTTGAATTTTGCATTAAAATCTCAAGGATTAAAGTGAAAATACCTAACACTTGAGGGATTATTTTGTAAATAACTAAAAGAAGAGTTAGTGAAGAAATTGGAATAGAGAAAGGAAGACGGAGAAGAATAAATAAAAAAAAGTAAGATTAGAATAGAGAATGGAAGATGGAGAAGAATAGATAGAGAAAATAAGATTAGAATAGATAAAGGAAGATGGAGATGAAGAAGATTTAGTGGAGAAATTAGAATGTAAGATAGAGATGGAGAAGGGAAGATGAAAATCAAAAAGAGTTAGTAAAGAAATTAGAATGGGAGATAGAGTTAGTGGAGAAATTAAAATCGGAGATAAATGAGTGGGCTATAAAAGGAGGAAGAAGAGAGCTTGGAGGGAGGAGATTTTTTTTGAGAGAAAATTTGAAATGTTTGAGAGGGATTTGAGAGATTAAAGAAAAATTAGTAAGAAAAAAAAAGATAGAGAATTCTTTTCCAAAAGAGAGTCTTAAAGATAGTGGGAATTTAAATCTAGGTGTTACCATCACCAATTTCTCTACCGATCAACATAAGTCACGAGTTCATCCCCGTCGTTCGAGCCGCAATCTTGTTCCATAAGATGAGGCAATGTCTGAATTTGACAGTCAAATCCGTCAAATCAGGTAACAATCCTAATCATTAAAATTTTCGAGAATGTCGTTACCTCAATGGATTGATTTAAATTTCGATTATGCCGTGTCATATTCACATGTCGTATTCGTATTGTAATTTTCTACATTTTTCGCTTAAAAGATCCGAATCATAAATTGCGACAGATTCTACCCCATACTTGGTGGTATAAAGATCTCTTATACTTTATTTTTTTCAATTTAATTTTTGCACCGTTAAACCCCAGAATGGAAAGGCTGACCCTGTCGTGACCCAAAAAATATTTTTTGATCGGGTGAACAGATTATTAGGCTAACTAGATAAATTAACCTAATACGGACCCTCTCAAGTCCTATCGAATCGCAACTTTGGTTTTTTTGTTCAAATGGTTTTAAAATTTGAAATCACCACTAATCATTTTTGGTAGGTTGATTAGAACCCTAAGTAAATTAGCAGGAGGACTAAATTACTTCTACGAACCAGAGATTATGAGTTCAGGGACTTGGTTACACCAGTTAATTAAAACTAATGCCCTTTCGGTACTTTAATTTCATGGATATTCTAATTTGGCAACTCATGCTTGATTTACTCCTAAGGCTCTAGTGAGGTATTCTCTTTTTGTATTTTCACTTTTTTAAATGGAATGTACGTGAGTGACACTTTTTTTGCATTTTCAAAATATTAAATATTTCCCTAAAGCCGAAAGAGGGAGCGAGTTAACGACTTCTATGCAGTGTTGCAACCTACTCATCTTGGGGTCTAGTGATTCAAAAATTAAATTACAGGAAGTAAATGACAATAAATAAAGACCACCAATGGATGTCCCAGCCTTGGCTCGACCCTCTCTTTTGGGGTTTAATGGTACAGGAATTAAATTACAAGAATTTAAATGACGATAAGTAAAACCTCCCATAGGCGGCTTAGCATTGGCTTGACTCTTCCCTTTGGGGTTTAATGGTGCAGGAATTAAATTACATGAATTTAAATGACAGTAAGTAAAACCTCTAATGAGCGGCCTAGCATTGGCCCGGTGCTTCCCTTTGGGTTTTGATGATACATGAATTAAATTATAGGAATTTAAATGACGGTAAGTAAAACCTTCAATGGGCGGCCTAACATTAGCTTGGCTATTCCCTTTGGGATTTAATAGTGCAGAATTTAAATTGCAGTAAATAAAGACCTCCAATGGACGGCTCAGCCTTGGCTTGGCCCTCTCTTTTGGGGTTTAAGGTGCAGGAATTAAATTGCAGGTATTTAAATGATAGCAAGTAAAAACCTCCAATGGGCGGCCTAGCATTGGCTTGGCTCTTCCCTTTTGGCTCTTCCCTTTGGGGTTTAATGATGCAAGAATTAAATTGCAGGAATTAAATAACCTCCAGTGGATGGACTTTATTCTCTCCATTCTGGGGTTTGAATTCGTTAAAATAAAATACAACGAATTGATTCAACAATTCGGGCCAACGTTCATCTACGGGTCGGTTGAGAATTTGATAGACATTTAGGGCTTGTTTGGGCCAACTTTGCACATCCATGGTATTTGCTATTAACTTGAAGTTTTCCTTTGCCTGACATAAAAATATGGGGAAATAGAGAGATGAAGAAAATGTATACAATTTGTGCTAATTTGCGACTAAAACCACAAATAAATAAATAAATAAAAATATTTAGCTTGAATTTGCTTGCTCGCTGACGAGAATAAACTCTTGATTTATGTTATCGATGAAGCATTTTGTCATGATAATCCCTAGCTTTAAACTCCCATTATCTTCAAAATTCTCTCTCTCTCTCTTTTGATATTTTCTTTCTCTTAAATTTTTCTTCAATCTCCCAAAACTCTCTCAAACATCCAAAATTTTCTCTCAAAAAAATCCCCTTTCCCAAGCTCACTTCTTCCTCCTTTTATAGCCTATTCATCCATCTCTCATTCTAATTTTTCTACTTACTCTTCTTCATCTTATTTTCTCTTTTCTATTATCATCTTATTTTCTTCATCTCCTTTTCTCCATCTTCCCTTCTCTATCTCCCCTTCTCTATCTTCTCTTCTCCATCTTTCCTTCTCCATCTCCTCTTCTCCACCTTCCCTTCTTTATTCTAATTTCTTCACCAACTCTCCTTTTTATTATTTACGAAATAATCCCTCAAGTACCAGGTATTTGTACTCTAGTCCTCGAGATTTTAAGTATTTACAATTCAGTCCCTAAAGAAATATTTCTTTAAGTCCAAATTTTCACACAATTTTCAGCACACCTCCCCTATGCTTTGATCAAAATTCACCTCATGGGTACCCCTAGAAAAAGTTTAATTTCATTTTTTTATTAACTTAGGGCCTAAAATCCAAAATTCAAAATTCAACTAAGGCCCTTTTACAATATTGAGTCATTTCGAATAAAATTGGGTCAAGATGAAAATTTAAAATATTATAAGACAATGTCACAACTCATAAAAAGTGAAAAGTAAAAATAAATTGACTCAAATTGAATTTTTTAGGCCTGATTCGAGATTATGCTCGTGAAGGAACACGTGACCCGAATTGGATTTTTATAAATTTGCGATGGCCAATATGAAAATAGATTTAAAATAAAAATATTAACTATTTTTGTGTATTTTTTTGCCTCAAATGTTATCTTTCCAGAATTTTCAAGTTTTTTTTGTATTTTTTTGAAAAATATTTAAAAATATGAAAAATTATTTTTCATTCAAAAATGGTTGTCTAGACTTGGCCAAGGCTTCCAAATTAGATTTTGCAATTTTCTCATTTTTTTTCTTGATTTTTTTATGAATTTTCAAAAAATAAAAGTGCTAAAAAATACTAAAAACATGAAAATTTATTTTTTGGTGAAAATTGGTTCCTGAGGCTTGGCCAAGGTCACCAAAATTGATTTTTTAATTTTATTAAGTTTTATGGATTTTCTACTAAATTTTTAAAAAGAAAAGGTGATTAAAAATCAGGTGTCAACAGACCCACCCGTTGGAAGTTCTTTATTTACTGCTCTTTATTTCTGTAATCTAATTTATTTACTGCTCTTTATTTTTGCAATTTAGTTATCCCGCTAATTTATTTAGGTTTTTAATCAACCTACCAAATGATTAGTAGCGACTCCAAATTCTAAAATCATTCGAATAAAAATTAAAGTTGCGATTCAGTAGGGCTTAGGAGGATCCGTATTAGGTTAGTCAATTTAATGAACCTGATAATCCGTTAACCTGAGAATTTTCCACCGATCAAAAATTTTTAGGGTCGCGACATAGACCACCAATCAGTCAGTCAAACAATTCATCAGTCGCTCGACTCTAGTTCATCACTCACTCGCGATCACAAATTCAATTAATCAATCAATCAAATTTTTCATTAGCCATCGACTACTTCAGTGCTTGATCTAACTTATTTAATCGTGGCCATTTAACCTAAACCCAATCCTTAGTTAATCCGATCATAGTTAGGCTATTGGAGTCCTAATTAAAATAATTAATTCACTAATTTAAATCCGAATGCAAATTCACACCTTAGCCAAGGATTAGAGGTCGACCCACAAACATTGACTACTTCAATCGGCGACGATAGTTTTTCAATGAACAACGGTGGTTTTCCATAAGCAACGACGACGAGAACAACAGGGTTCGAGGATGGATAGCGGACAACCAAGGCTCGGCTGAACGGCGAGCTTAGCCGAGCGATAGTGGCAAGGTGGCTCGACTGAGCCGCGGCGAGCTCGGGCTATGGGTGGCTAGCCGAGAGCGGGCGAGCTAGAGTGGTTGGAGCTCGCGGTGGCCAGAATAGAGCTGTGGGCGAGCTAGACCAGCGGTTAGAGCCAGCAACGACAAGCGGAGGTTGAATGGAGAAGGGGAAAACTCGAAAGGAAGCTGGGCCAAGCTGAGGTGACGACGGCCGATGGGGAGGTGGCTGGATGATGGTGGAGCTATGGTTGGAGGGAAAGAAGACAGTAGTAATAGCTTCTAACGGCCGAGAGAAAGTACCAGCCGAGAGGAACAAGGCTCCCGCAGCAGCGAGCTCGAGTAGAATTAGTAAAGGAAAAGAAGACCGAAGCCAAGGGAAAAAAGAAGAGGAAGGGGAAGAAGACAAGAAGAAGAAAGAAGTTGAAGAGTGATGGGACAGCTCCTCTTGCATGAACAGTAGGGAAGAATTCAGAAAGTTAGTGCTGGAAATGATGAAAATTGGTCTGATTTGCATGGGAAAAGGAGGTTGGCAGACGTGGTGGGGTCAAAAGGGAAAGAGAGAAAAAGTAGAGTACACGTAGTGATTAGAGGGAGAGGTTTCAACTGGGAGAAGAAAATAAGATGGAAATTGAAGTGACATTTGGGGGCTTATTATTCGGCTGGAGGGAAAAAGAAGGGAAAAAGAAAGAAAAAGTTTGTGGGCGGGGGTGGGGAGGGGGTCCCATGTGATTTTCTCGTTCAATTTGTTTTTTGTCCATCGCATGAATTTAGGGGCATCGCAGGATACAATTAATATTGCCCAAGTGGAAGAATGTTAGAAATTTTTTTTTATTTGTACTTTCATTAATTGTTATATTTTTCTAGTTTGTTTTATAAAACGGGTTGTAACGTAAGACAGTGCATAAAATTCCACGAAAGTTATGTGGTCAATAAAGTTATTTGGGATATGCGCATCTCATTTATTTTAATGTGGCTTACGATTGGGTGTAGGCCATTTTATATCCTATGGTCCGTTGATGAATAAGACCATTGGTTACGGTTTGTGTATATTTACGGCTAACTCCCTTCCCCTGTCCTTCAAACCCTTTGTAATTAAAAAAGGATGAAATCAACCTTTTACGTTTAAAGGAAGAGATAAAAAAAACCGTCAATTTTTCTAATGGAAAGATAAAGAGATAGAAGGTCTTTTGGTTTCTTGCGGGGGTTCCTTTTTCTTTACACTCTTTCCATTGAGCAGTCGTACGAGAAGGAAAAAGAGGAAGAAGACTTTACCGAGAGAGATCCCGTCACAGTCAACAGGATATTAGGAATGGCGTCAACAGATACGTGTCCTATTCACTAACCTTCTCGGTGACTGTAAATTCGTGTAATCGACTCAGGATCTTCGCTTCCTTGTTTTGCTTGAATTGATTGTTTGTGATTCTTTTTTTTACATCACTAATTAGATATCGACCGTTTTACGTGAAGTTACTAAAACTGACGTAAATAAATTTTAATAATAATTTAATATTTTTAAATTTCTTTTGTTGTATTTTTTTTTAACATCTCTAGCCAATGAAGGCCAGCGATCCTCACTTGGTTTGGGCAAGAACGTCATAGCCCTCGCCAGCCACAACAAGAGCGTCAAACCCACGCCTAGATCCATGTGAGGTTAAACACACTCGCCAATTGCCCGACCTATGTTGCCCTCTTTGCCACAAGTAAGGGACTCGCATAATGGCTACTAGCCTTCGCCCAAAATCCAGGTGAGGGCAACCCTAACCCGGTCTGGATCTGGGCGACCCTTACCTAGTATGGAGTGACCCTCGCTTAGTCTAGGCAAGGGCGTCATGACCCTTGCTTGTCTGTTATGTGGTCGGCAACCTCGCTGGCCATATTTATTAAAAAGAAACTAACAAATAATAAACATTAAAATATTAAAAATAGTTGAGTCAGAGATAGTCGTGTCACCTAGGATAATTGGCATTCATGTCACTAATTTTTTTCTGAAAATTAGCCGAATGCACTCAATTGGCAAAACGTGAAAAAGTTTATGAGTTAATTGAAATAATTAAAATGTTTAAGATTGAATTAATAAAAATGCAATAGATTGAAATTTTTTTTTTGTACAATTTTTCCCACGTGGCTAAGTGGCAATGAAGAGGCACGTCCTTAGACAATCTCATATGAAATGTGATCAAATCTAGAGGGGTCCTGTCTTTGATGATTCAACCTCATGGAAATGACAAATGTAATCACACCACAAGCACCATCCATGGTGCGGGAAAAGAATTGCGTGCTCAACCGTTAAATTCATCTGCACCGTTAATTAATTATGCGGGTCTCGCAACACGATTCGCTTGATTAACAATTGAGATGGAACTGTCTGCTCCCGTTGATTTCGCCACCTATCGAACGAATTGGTGGTCGTGGCCCCATCTGAACATTCCCTTCTTCTCCCGTTGATTAATTTTTAGGTACAGAACAAATGTACAAGGGTAAATATAAAATATCAGGCAACCTTCATCTTTTGCCCATCTTGTCGGTTGACCTGAATATTAGCAGCCTTCCTTGACCTGAATATTAGGGAAATAAGGATACAAATGGTATTTCAATTTTGATTCAATAGATAATACGATTCATGAACTTTATCATAATATATAATATGGTTCTTAAATTTTTAACTTTACCAATATGATCTTTGAATTTTTGAAAAATATTCAACTTAACCCTTAAATTATAGGAAAATGTTCAAGTAGTCTGTCTATTAATTCAAATTCAAGCATAACATTAGATTTTTTTTATAGTTCATGTTCCAAAAGTTCAATGATAATATTGAATAAATTAAAATTTTAGGCTAAATTTTGGAGATTATATGATCAAATTAAAGGTTCGGAGAACATGATGTATATTAAATTAAATTTTAAAGATTATTTGTGTCAATTTTTTCAATATTAAGTGCACTCGGCCACGCCAGCCCAGCTTATAAAAATAAAATAAAAAAGTGGCCGCCTTATTACTCTCTCTATCTCCGCTTTATCCTCAACCTCTCTAGAAAGCCCCTGAACCAAAACAAGACTCCACCTTCAACCTGCAAATGGAGACGTCCACGCTCCCCATTCTCTCAGCCACTCTTTTAATCACTCTCTGCTTCTTCTTCCAGTACCTCCGCCGCCAGAATGCCCCTAAGCTGCCACCGGGTCCGCCGCCGCTGCCTGTCATCGGGAACCTGCACCAGCTGGGCAGTCTCCCCCACCGCCGCCTCCACGGCCTCGCCAAGTCCTACGGCCCCATCATGTTCCTCCGCCTCGGCAACAAGCCCACGGTGGTGGTCTCGTCGCCGGAGATGGCCGAGCTGGTCCTCAGGACCCACGACAGCATCTTCTCGAGCCGCCCGAGCGTGGACGCCCTGCACCACATGTCGTACGGCAACAAGGGGATGGCGTTCGCGGAGAGCGGCGCGTACTGGCGGGGCATGAGGAGGCTGTGCATGCTGCAGCTGCTGAGCCCAGCGAAGGTGGAGTCCTTGGCGGCGATGAGGAGGGAGGAGCTGGGAAGGGTGGTGGGGAGGGTGAGGGCGGCAGCGTCGGCGCGTGAGGCGGCGGTGGACTTGAGCACGGAGGTGGGGCAGCTGATGGGGGACATGGCGTGCAGAATGGTGTTGGGGTGTAGCACAAGGGAGAAGTTCAACTTGAAGCCCGTGATTCACGAGGCTCTCAACTTGGCCGGAGCTTTCAATTTGGCGGACTACATCCCTTTTCTTGGAGCTCTCGATCTTCAGGTATTAATTATCTAATTATTTTGGATCTCTCTTATTTTTTTTTTATCTATATTGTGGCTTCAAGATTTGTGGTATTAATTATTAGTTTATTTTGGATCTTTCGAGATTTGTGAGATGTAGAGAGTCCTGAAAACAAAGAGCACGAATCCAGCTAGCTTGATCTTTTATAAATAGGAAAATTGGCGGCTTCCATTACATTATTTCTTGAAAATCGAAAAAGAGGAAGTATTATAATTACGGTTTTGCCCTAGTAGGGAATGACTCGGCGCGCAAAAGCAGTGAACCGGGCTGTGGACAAAGTGTTGGAAGACATCATCAGAGAACACGAGAAAGACACGACCGGTAAATACAAGGGCGACTTTATAGACACGATGTTGTCCATGGTAGGCCGTTCCTTAAACAGCTCGCAAGACGAGCCGGTCCACATAATGGGTCGGACCAACATCAAGGCCATAGCCGTCGACATGATAGCCGCTTCGTATGAGTCCTCATCCACCGCAATCGAGTGGGCCTTGTCCGAGCTGATGCGCAACCCGCACGTGACGAAACATCTCCAACAAGAGTTGGAAGCGGTCGTCGGGTTGGGCCGGACCGTCGAGGAGTCGGATCTGCCGAAGCTGAATTACTTGGACATGGTGATGAAAGAGAGCTTAAGGCTGTATCCGCCAGGCCCACTCCTGATCCCGCACGCGTCCACGGAGGATGTCGAGATTGGCGGGTATTATATCCCGAAGAGGACACGGGTCATCGTGAACGCGTGGGCCCTTGGGAGAGACACCAACTCTTGGGGTGAGAATGTGGAGGAGTTTTTACCGGAGAGGTTCGCCGACGGAAGTGTGGATGTCAAAGGGCGAGACTTCCAGCTCATACCGTTCGGGTCGGGTCGGAGAGGCTGCCCGGGGATGAACTTGGGCCTCGTTAACGTTCGTCTTGTTTTGGCCCAATTGGTGCATTGTTTCGACTGGGAGTTGCCCGAGGGGACGTCGCCGGACGAGCTGGACATGAGCGAGGAATTCGGGCTAACGATACCGAGAGCGAAGCACTTGATCCTAAGGCCGAGTTATCGCCTGCTTGTTTGAAATTTCGCAAGATTTCTTTTCTGTTACCAACAGTTGATGTTGGAGATTTCTTTTGATAAATCTTTCTGGCTTATTTGAGCAACATAGTACTTAAGACTGATGGGACGTTCTAAGCTGCATCTGTCTCTCTTCAAAGTCAACTTGCTAGTTTGTACGACATTTTTAGAAGTAGTAAGAACTTTAATTATAACATTAAAACATTCTAAATAGTAACGGGATATTCGGTGAGCTCTTTCCCTCTCTTACGTATACAATCGCGACTGAATTGCTTTCATCCGGCTGATTAGACGTTATTCTTACTATTTTGAAGGAAGTATTGTAAAGTTGTAATACGGTACTAAAATATCGTAACTGATCTTTCCCGTGTAGAAGAAAACCTCACATAGAAGAAAATGATGCTGTGAGCTTTAAAGACCAGAGTTTCCTGTAAAAGAAAATGAAGGAGTGCAGGCTAAAGTAGACGATGCGTGGTCAGAGAATAATGCCCTGAGTTGAAAGATTCAAAAGCCTTCTTAGGACCACCATATATTGGGGAGGACAATGGGAAGGGCGGCGGTCAGGAATGATGTGGCTGAGGGGGAGGAGGGGGGAGAAGGGGAGTGTTGGGTGCGTCATTTTCGTCAACCCGTCTTTTTTACATGACCTATCTCTTTTGAGTGGACCTAATTTGCGACCGCCATGAGCTTTGCCTATAGAGATATGTACCTCCCTTCATCTCCAAACTTCTCCACATGGCCTCCGAGGTAGCTTGAAGCACACCGATGGAAGCTCTGGACCTGGCTGTTCTCTTGACCGCAGTCGTCACTCTCTACTACTACTTCCTTCTCCTCCTCCGCCGTAAATCCAAGAAACTGCCGCCGGGTCCAACGGCTCTGCCCATCATCGGGAACCTCCATCAGCTGCTCGACTTCCCGCACCGCCGCCTCCACCGCCTCTCCAAAACCTATGGCCCCATCATGTTCCTCCGCCTCGGCAGCAAGCCGACGGTCGTGGTCTCCTCGCCGGAGGTGGCCGAGCTGGTCCTCAAGACCCACGACGACATCTTCTTGGGCCGCCCAAAGGGGCGGGTTACGCACCACCTGACGTACGGCGACCGGGGCATCGCGTTCACCGAGGGCGGCACGTACTGGCGGAACGCGAGGAAGCTGTGCGCGTTGAGGCTGCTGAGCCCGGCCAAGGTGGAGTCGTACGAGCCGGCGAGGAGGGAGGAGCTCGGGAGGCTGGTGGAGAGGGTGAGGGCGGCGGCGGCGGCGCGTGAGGTGGTGGACGTGAGCGCGGAGGTGGGGGAGCTCATGGGGAACCTGTCGTGTAGGTTGATATTGGGGCGTCGTAGCAACACCGGCAAGGATGAGTTCGACTTGAAGCCGTTGATTCACGAGGCTTTGAGCTTGGCTGGTGCTTTCAACTTGGCCGATTACGTGCCTCTTCTTGGACCGTTCGATCTTCAGGTACCGCGAAATCCTTCTTAGTGCTCGCCAATCATTGAACATCAACGCTGAAATCTGTCTTCTTCAAACGGATGAACGTAAGAATATATTTGGCGATGTGCAGCCGAGGCATATGAGACAATGGCTGTTCCAGGTTTGATTCGGGTCGGATTCCTTCCAATTCGAGTAATAGGTGGGAAAAATAAAAAAGGCTGCTGAACAACTTTGATCCGGATCTGGTTTGGGCACCAAACCGGAATCGACACACTTTAAACCATAAACTGTCTTCCTCCCAAAAATGCCTTTCCAGAAAATCTCCTTCCCCGTTGCCTTTTGCATCTCGATTGGAACCGAATCGAACCAAACCGACCCAAACCGTGTTTTCGGTTTGGGTACTATAAGGTTCGAGTCCCGAACACAAATGTACTGAACATGTTCGGGTTGATTCGGATATCATAGAAACCCAAGCCGACCTAACCGTCGGCATCCCTAACTTGTATACACCATAGTGCTGCTATACAAGATTTTTTTCAGGAAATATCGACATGTGGGAGCCCGATCTATATTAGAGTTTTTAGTTGATGAATATTGCTTCTCTAGCATGTCTTTTGAATTAATGAGATACTGAAAGATTCTCCTTGTTGCGCTTCGTGCATATCTTGTGCTTGCGTTTGCTAGTTAACAGCTGGTGTCTATCCGTTTTCCTCTGAGTCAAAATTGAACTTCATAGGGCATAAACTGTAGCCTGTTTGCGTCATAATCCTTTCTAGGTAGAATTGGAGGTGGAGCCGTTATGTAAGAATTCCGTTGACTCCGACCAATTTCGTTGACTAGGGATTGGCTCGGCGTGCAAAAGTAGTTCATCGAGCCATCGACAAGGTCTTGGAGGGCGTCATCAGAGAACACGAGCGAGACACTACCGGCAAGTACAAGGGCGACTTTCTGGACACGATCCTCTCCGCAATGGACCAGTCCATGACCGAATCACAGGACAAACCCGGCATGTTGGACCGGACCAACGTCAAGGCCATAGTCCTCGACCTGATCTCTGGTTCGTACGAATCTTCCTCGACCGTGATCGACTGGGCATTCTCGGAGCTAATAAGGAGTCCACACACGAGGGAAAGACTTCAACAAGAGCTCCGAACCGTGGTCGGGATGAACCGGATGGTCGAGGAGTCCGACCTGCCCAAGTTGAGTTATCTGGACATGGTGATCAAGGAAACCCTCAGGCTGTATCCTCCCGGTCCGCTCTTGATCCCGCATGAGTCCACGGAGGACATCGAGATCAATGGGTACTACATCCCGAAGAGGACGCAGGTCATCGTGAACGCTTGGGCTCTCGGGAGAGATATCGGCGCTTGGGCCGACGACGTCGAGGAGTTCAAGCCAGAGCGGTTCGCGAACAACAGTGTGGATGTCAAAGGCCGGGACTTCCAGCTAATACCTTTCGGGTCGGGCCGAAGAGGCTGCCCCGGGATGAACTTGGCACTGGTCAATACTCGGCTCTTTTTGGCCCAAATGTTGCACTGCTTCGATTGGGAGTTGCCGGAGGGGATGTCGCCGAGCGAATTGGACATGACCGAGGAGGTCGGCCTGTCGCTCTCGAAAGCGAAGCACTTGTTCCTCGTGCCGAGTTACCGCCTGCTTGTTTGAACGTTATGGAATTTCTTCACTGTAATTTGTAAATCCCTGATGGTAACCCATGAGACTTTGTTCAGTAACAAGGTCAAGTTCCCATCACTCCACTTAGAAATTACTACGATTACATGCTTAAAGTCGAAGCACTCCTAAAGTCACCTTGAATGTCTTAAAGAAATCAGTGTGATTCAAAAATTTGAATTGGGATGGCTTCAAATCTAACACAAACGCATTTTCAAGTCTTTCCGAGGAATAGAGCATCATTTTGAAATTTTTAAAGCCAAGGACTTCATTGTAAACTTTTTCGAAAGCTCGGGCCATAGTGAGATTTCAAGTAGTTCGGGTGCACAGTAATGACTAGTATGGGGGTGAAATCCGCACACCTCCTTCCCTTCTACTTGTTAGGATTCGGCGTAAAAACAAGTTGAAGTAAAATGTAAAACGAGAAAGAGAAATTGAGACACAAGATTTTTATCCTAGTTTGCCTTTAAATTAGGGCTGTGTCCAGCAAATGATTCCATACTATAATTTTCACCTCACATTTCTCATTACATCTTTCAATTACAAAAAAAAAAAGAATATACATAGTAAAAACTATTTATAAGCTCAAGCCCAAACTGCTAAAGAAAAAAAAAATATAGGTTTTAATCATAAAAGCCATCTAATGTCCAATAGGCACTGTCCCCTTGAGACCCCCTCCGAGACGGCTCCCCCAGCCCCCTACTGCTTAGCGTGGAGTGAGACCCATATGCTTTCATATCATAGAGCAGTATAAACCATACCCTAACACTACTTGCTATACAAAAGTTAAACTAGTAATGAACAGTTTTCACTCCGGAACGAAGCTTTAGCATATCTCTAAATTAATTCATTTAAAATATTATCCGCTTCTGACCCGTTCCTTACCAAGCATCATAGGATAACAATGTGGATCTAAGAGCTAAGATTTCAGACTCGTACCATTCCGGCTTGGCCAGAGAGGATGCCCGAGGATGAACTTGGGCCAAATAGGGATCTCTCTCTCATAGATGAAAATGAATTATTTTCTACTGTAGTTAAAAAATGAGAATTTCAATAACCGAATCAGCCCAAAAGTAAAATTGTAATAAAAATGCATTATATCATGAGAGGGATTTTACAATGAATTTCCAATTTGTAATATTCACCTCTACACCTGGTTGAGATTTCTCATTCTTTAAATAATTTGATTCAAGTAAGCAACCTAAATCCTTTAACTTTAGGTCGGGTCTCATTTGTAATCTAAATTTTTATTATTTCATCAAAAAAATCTCACTTTTCATTAGGTACCCAAATCTAACTCCCTTCAAATTTCCGTGGATGATACTCTTAAAAATTCGACGCGTAATTCCGTGTGCACTCAACGGAAACTTGACAGAAGCTACTGAAAGTTTGTGCTTCTTTCGTAAGATTAAAGAAAAAAGTTTGAGCTTTAATTGAGACACGAGTTGAAGTTCATTTTTTTTTTAGAGGAAAAAAAAAAGAGTTCATGTGGAATTCGAGCTAAAATTCGTACCTTTTTATGACATTAAAAAAGTCAAGCCAAAATTTAAGTTCGAATTGAATTTGATACTTTTTAAGGATGTTGAGCCTCCAGTAAGAATCAAAAGGGACTGGTAAGTCATATTCATGGATAAATTCATAGGGACTTTGCTAAGCTGACCGTCCCCCGAAAAATGACAATGGGACGGTAAGTTTATGGCCATGAATTTGATTTGTGGAAATTGGTCACTTGCTGATCCAGTATTTTGACTCCATATTTTCTCCTCCTCCTTCTTTACTTTATGTGTTATATTTGCAAGCTAAAATCGGAACACATAATTAAAAGAGGGCCCACACAATTAATGTTCTAATGAAACATATCCAATTGATAATATTCAAACAATAACTTGAAACTTTTTTTCTCTGGCTATATAAAAAGATTAGGTGGATGTTGTTCCCAAAATCGCGAAAAAAAAAATTTTAAGACTTTTGCTTAGGTGACAGTAGCATCATTCAATGCTACATCTTGAATCGTGCATGTTAGAAATGGACTTTTGGCTAACAAATATATTACATGAATATGTAGTGTGCGTGGATCTGAAACTCTCAAGAACTGTCGCCTTAACTTTTCTCAATTCTTAATAACTCAAAAAAAAATAGGAACATAACTATCTTATATTTTTTGTCTTCTAATTTTAGCTTACAATAAAAACACATAAAAGTATTTTTTTTAAGGAAATTGGGAATCAAAATGCTAAAACCGAAGTGATTCGATTGCCAAAATCAAGTTTGTGGCCATAAACTAACCGTCTCACCGTCTAGCTTTGGGGGACGGTCAGTTAAGCAATTTCCAATTTGGCGCATGCATCTGGAGCACCAATCACTTTAGCCTCGCACTCAATTTCCAAATTTACTTCTCCAACATAAAATGCGAAATAGTTTTAGCAAAAATAAGATTCAAAGGGTTGATATGTCAATTAGCCCACATCTTTGTAATTGTATTGATGTTGGGCAAAATCTCTTCGAGAAAATTATTCCAAACTTAAACTGAGCATTTACCATTGATCGTGAATTTATCAATCAATTCATCTCTTGAATAACATCAAAAAAATGTTTTAAACCGTGAAATATAAGAATTAATTACTTTTCCAAACAAATGTGATAAAATATATATGTGTGCAAAAGAATAATAAATAAACGGGCACGCATTGGCCATTTGGCGGGAGCTTGGGCACCAGTCATTCATAGTCCAAAGGGGCAGATCGCCAACTTGTATGGACGTGAGTTCAGCCAGTTTCCACCGTTGGATGAGGTTTATCCCTCATGGAGCCCACATAATCAACGGCCCTTATATATTCGGGCCACGCAAACTGATCATCCCAGAAGCTTTGTTCTGTCGGGGGATTAGAGGTTGCTTCTCGTATCATGCCAGCGCGTAGGGCCCACGGATCACTGTGGGCGCCCAGCTCCGTTGGAAAGCTCCAAGCCTTTTCCTCTCTCTCTCGACTTTGAACTTTTCCACGGAAACTTCATCCATTGACTTGGAAGGACACGGTCAGTCTGAACACTGTCCGTCCGAATCTAAAGCGAAATCGGTACTCCGTGGATGAAATATGACTGCCAAAGCAAGTCCCCGTCTTCATCAGTTCCTTCTTATTCGATCCTTGAACCACCAGACTCTCTCTCTCGCTCCCGAATATGGAATCCGATCGCTCGCCTCGTCTCAAGGGCGTCGTCATAATCACTCTCCCCCCACCGGACAACCCTTCGCTGGGCAAAACCATCACGGCCTTCACTCTCCCCGACGACTCTCCAACCTCGCTGGTCCAAGAACCCGATCGGCCCCTCACCCATCAGCCATATCTGCCCGTTCGGCTGCCGCCGCGAAATCCCGAGCTCCGATTCTCTCTCAAGAGGCTCTTTCTCGGTAACCCGAGAGCGCTCTTTGGGTTTCTGGGTGTCCTCCTTTTTGCGTTCTTGCTCTTCTCGTCTCTGTACACGAGGACCGTCCAAGAGCTGCGCGATTCCAGCGAGGACAGAGAGAGGGAGTCGTTTGTTTTCCCTCTGTTCCCTAAGTTTGGTGCGCCTTTTTTGTCGAGAGATGACGTAGAGCTCAAGCTAGGGAGCTTCGTGGGTTTTGATGAGGAGAGAGTCATGGCTTCGATCGATGGTGGCGTGAGGAAAGACCAGAGGATGGCTAATGTCGCCGATTCTGAGGATGTAGCTCATTCCTCTGCTATTTTGCCCGTCAGGGGCAATGTGTATCCAGCTGGGTATGTCTTGAATTTCCATTTCTTAGTGTTGTAACTTCTTAGTTCTTACACATTACATGGAGATGTTTTTCGTTGAATCCTTCTTCCTATATTTGCGTATTGGGAGGTTAAGCATTTTCTGCTGAATAATGGAAATATAAGGTTTCTTCTTTTGAGTAGTTGGTGGCAAATTCTGACTATAGGAGTTGTGATGGGGCAAGTGAAAAGTTACTGCTTTTTAGTTCCTTTTTCGTAAATGAAGAGGGAAGGGAATGTTTTACTCTTGTATTGTAGGCTAGGCTCAACTTCTTGTAGGCGCCTCGAACATTTGCACTGCATTTAGCTTTTATACATAGTGAAGTTTCTGGTGTAGATCATGTGGTATGAAACAGGCAACTAAGAAATTGCTATTTAGCCTTGCTACAATGGGTGCAAGTAGGTAGTCCAAGGATTTCTAGAAGCAAAAATCCAAGTCTGGAAATGTTTTTTGAGAATAAGATAACAGATCGATCTAGTAAGGCTGTACTGAAGGAACTGTTTTGAAAGAATGGACTTATATCCCTGCTCCAGCAACACCGTAACGTCGTTTTAGTTGTTCTTTATGTTGGATACCATTTTCTTTGGGTTTGTGCTCCAAGCTATTCCTGCTAATCTCACTGAACAGTAAATGTCTTCATGAAGCGAATTACGGCAGAGCCAAAACCTGAATTCATGCTCTATTTTGACGTATCTAAGAAACTTATGTCTAGCTTATGACCTTTTAACTTGTCCATAGTGCAAATCATGAAACATATAGACTTGTGCCTTTGCAAGAAAAACTTCTGTCATGGTCTAGGATGATTTTATCTCTTCCTTATTTCAAAGCAAGAATTTCTACTAATAACTTCCCTTGCAGCTTGGTGTTACTTCTGTTTTCAGTTCGGTGGAATTAGTGCTATAAGTATATTCCTCCGCTTAATAGTTCTGGATTTTTGCTTAGATGTGGTCTTATAGAAGTATAAAACCTATCTCTGAGGAAAGTATGATACATTAACTGGTTCCGAGTAGTGTCATCGACAACCCTTTTCAACAAAAAGCAAGCAACTAAATATCACCAATATCACGTTTTTGTATATCTTGCTTGCCGTGATATGTAAGATAGTAGAAGATTTAAAAGTTGCAATATTTTATTCGGACATACCGTTGGCAATCAAGTAAAGATGTGCTTTGCTGTGCTCAGTAGCATTAGCTTTGAATTTTGCTTCTACTACTAAAGGCGTCCATTGATCGCATGATATTGTTATTCCCAAGGATGTATTTCTTAGTAGTTGAATCTCTAATGCTTAAATTGATTTTGTAAGAGTAATTGATTAGCAGATGATTGCCTCAGTAATTAGTATTTTTCGGGCGTGTTTGGAGCACTAATTTCTCAAGCATTCTGCATGATCCATTGCATTTGCAATTTGAAGAAGCCATGTTGGTTTATCCAGATATTGTCAAAACGTTATTTCTGTTTTGTGATGGACGATCTGGCAACATATGTTTTCCATTGATCTCTTGACTCGTTCGTTTCTCAAATCCTCCTTTATCAAGCTGTGAGTTTAGAGGCCTCAAAATAGTGAGTTTGCCGTAGTCTTTAAAGTGGATATAGAAAGTAGTATATTGACATAACTGGTTTTTGAGCAGATTGTACTTTACTTACATCCTGGTTGGGACTCCTCCAAAACGGTATTATCTTGATATGGATACTGGGAGTGATTTATCATGGATCCAATGCGATGCTCCATGTAGAAGCTGTGGCAAGGTATTGCTAAGTTAGTGTTACTGTTATTAGTTTGCTTAACTATTAATAAAGTGCATTATATATTTAATTCTTGTTGAAATCATTCAATAGAGGTGAATTTTAAAAAAGTGCGTGTTTGCTTGTGCTTAGGAAAAAGTAAAACTTACTTTATCTTTCCAAATTAGTAATCAGAAACAGATATATTTTAAGCTTTCAGAAAACATGAAAAAATATGCAAATTGACATGTCAATATATGTGTGTTTTGGAAGATTTTAGTTGTTTTATGTTGATAAGATTCAAATTTGGAGAGCATTGGGAGAAAGAAGCAAAATATGCTTCAAAAAGTCTAATCAAACAGACTCACTAAATGGGGTTTGCCAGACGTCTTAGCTCCACCTGAGATCTAAGAAAGGATTGTGGGGGGAAAAAAAAAGGGGCAACTTGAAAGTCCATCTTCCACGTTTTTTTAGTAAACGGAGAGATCTATATTCTGTCAGATTGTCCGTTGGCGCTACACCTCCGCACCTCTAGTGACATCCGCATGTGTCTCTTGAGGTACGAGGGTTGTGGTTGGCCTTTTTTTGTACTTGCACCTTGAAAAGTTATACTATTCTTACCTTACCAAAAAAAAAATATATTCTGTCAGATTTATTCATGTGTCCTTACTAACGAAAAACACCCTTTAGGGTGCCAACGCTCTCTACAAGCCAAAAAGAGGCAAAATAGTACTGCCAAAGGACTCATTGTGCAAGGAAGTTCAAAGGAGTGAGGAGACTGAATATTGTGAGACATGCCAACAGTGTGATTATGAGATCGAGTATGCAGATCATAGTTCCTCCATGGGTGTCCTTGCAAGAGATGAGTTCCATCTAAGGACTAAAAATGGATCATTGGCCAAAGAAAATGTGGCTTTCGGGTATGCTTCTTGTTGTTGAATGCAGATTGCTTGTCCGTATGGTTGTTACAAGATAAAATGCTAATATGTTCACGTTTCATGTTAGATGTGCATATGATCAGCAAGGGCAACTGCTAAATACCCTGGCAAAGACGGACGGAATATTTGGTTTAAGCAGATCTAGAGTCAGCTTGCCTTCTCAGTTGGCAAGCGTTGGAGTGATTAACAATGTTGTTGGCCATTGTCTCTCCTCAGATGCCACTGGAGGGGGTTATATGTTCTTGGGTGATGGCTTTCTACCCAATGGGGGTATGTCATGGATCCCCATGATGAACCATCCTTCTAAGTGAGTATGGGCCTCTAGGGTACTCTCTATATTGCCGCTTTACTTTTCTGATTGATTTGGATTTGTTGGTTTGTATACTTTTCTTACTTTCCCACCACAATTTAAAATCTTATGTCAAATCTTAAAAGAAAATTATGAACAATTTATTTCTGAGTCTACATGTCAATATAAAACCATTTTTGAAGGTTTCACGCAATTTACAGTAATATATATATATATATATATATATATAAATTCAAAGGGCATGCATGGTAAGATTTTAAATAAGTTGAAAGTAAGAAGTAAATCACTCCAAGCAACCCTTCTTGATAAAGCCATATTTTGTTGGGGTAAGCGCATGTGTTTTACCTCCAAGGATGTTGGATTTGTGTTGTTATTCCCAATTTCCTGTCTCTCATTCTCTCTGCCTGTATTTAGATGTTTCAATGTCATTGTTCTTCTTTCAAATGAGTCCGTTTTGTGTTACTTTGCTTTGGCATCAATTCATGGTCTGCTGTCTCTTTACAGCAACTTATATCACACAGAGATTCTCAAAGTGAAATATGGGAGCAGTTCACTCAATTTAGGCGGTCAGAACAGTGGATTAGGGCGAATAGTTTTTGACACTGGCAGTTCTTATACATATTTTTCCAAGCAGGCATACTCCAACTTGGTTGATTCTGTAAGTCCTGTTGTCAGTATAGCCACTCTGGCAATTAATCATTTCATCTCGGAATTCGCAGTAACTTTAGTTTGTCTACGGAACCTCTGATGCAGCTTAGAAGTCTGGCTAGCATGGGACTCATCCAAGATCAGTCAGATGATACGCTGCCCATATGTTGGCGAGCTGAATTTCCTATCAGGTAAAAGTAAAGTGATAAAGATATTCTCCTCTCCTTCGACATTGTAGATTTATTGCTTGCTATTGGAACATTTTTGAGGCTTTTAAAGATGTTATCATCTTATAGCTGTATTTAGGATCTTATCCAAGAAAAGAAAATTGGTTCAAAGACAATGTTTTATACCCCATTACAAAAAGCTTTAATTGACAAGCTAAGGTCAAATTACTTCTTGCTACGTACTCTGTCATGTTTCAGACTCCCGAGTCTTTCGAACTATGAATGAGTGGCATAGGAAGTAATCAGAACACACAAAGTACTAGTGGAAGTAAAAGAAAATTGTTAATGGAGAGACTTACACATCTACAACTTTGGAAGATGTTTACCCAAGTAAATATTCATAGGTACTCATAGACCCAATAACAGATTGCAAGAATAATATCTATTGACTCAGTCCTGCGGAAGTAAATAGGAGATTATAAGCTTTTTTTGAAGTAGGTGGTGAGATCAGAGCACATGGGTAATAGGGATAATTGGTTCTCACAGCCTATAACTAATAGCGGCAGCAGGTAGCAACACATTGACTTTGATATAGGTCCTCACATCCCTCGTGTCCAGAGAGCGAGCTTTTCTCTTGGTTTTCAATCGTCTATCTCTTGCATCGTTGGAAATTTCTTCAATGAATACGATGTCATTGTAACCTCAGAGTTTGTAAGCTAATACTGACTGCATCGGTGTCTGAAAATCTCCAGGTCAGTGACTGATGTAAAGCACTTCTTCAAAACTTTGACCCTTCAATTTGGGAGCAAATGGTGGATACTATCCACGAAATTTCATATCCCTCCTGAAGGCTATTTGATCGTCAGTGTAAGGAGCAATTTCTATATATATGAAAAGACCCCTTTCTTTTCTTTGTGTCCATAGAAGCTTACTTTTCTCTGCACTGTCTGGGCTCCTTGCTTGGCAGAATAAAGGAAATGTGTGCTTGGGCATTCTTGATGGAAGCAGGGTGTTTGATGGATCCACAAGCATACTCGGAGGTATCGCCCTTTTTCTTTTCAGAGACCGAAATACAGCATGCGCATTCTCTAGCTAACAACTATGAATGAAAGCTGATTTTATGGTCCTCTTAAGATCCATGTACTTTTGGTGTCTACAGATATATCGTTACGCGGCAAGCTGGTGGTATATGACAATGTGAACCAGAGAATCGGGTGGACTCAATCTGACTGTGTCAAACCAGAAAGATATGAGAGCCGCCCGTTTATATGAAAGATCAAATTCTCATTCGAGACTTGTATCCTCCTCCTGTATATGTCTTTGCCAGGCTTTTGTCCCTCCCCCACATGTGCGGCACGATTGGATATTTTATTTGCGTAAGGAATATTTGAAACGGTGAGTGAAAATAGTAAAAATCAGTTAGCTTGTACATATACATTAATGAGATAAATGAGGACCTCAAGCCTCTGTGCATTCTATACATATAGTAATACCAACGTTTTGTGGCTGCCGAAGCAATGTGGGACTCAAATTCCTTGAGCTATGAGGCAAAACATGGAATTCTTATGTAGAATCGGCTGCTGCGGACCAGGAAGACAGCACTTTTAGGCCCGACCCACGATAAAATAAATAGGGTGATGCAGAAGTTGGGACTCGGACGGACCTGACCAATCCGGGTCGCCTCGAAGCTGGTGCCATAAGCCCACGTCCAACTAGTGGGCCCAGAAGTGGTGGGCTGGGTAACTTGCTTTACAAAGGCCCACTTGTGAATTGTGTGCCCGAAGCCATTTTAAGGCCCAATCCAGAGTCCATATCTTTGAGATTTAGGCTCTGTCGGATGGTTAGTTGGCGCCCTTAGGCCCGCCCATAAGATAATTCTGGGCTTTGTAACTGCTATGGGAACCATGTGTTGGTCAGAAAGGGCCCTAAAAGGCCCAAAACTGGTTAATTCAGGCCTAGGGGCCCATGGAAATTCACCGTGGGCCTTCTGGCTATACTTGAGGCCCTAGAGCTCTCTAACTGGCTGTTGTGGGCTCTCGGTTGGGCTACAGGCCCATCTGTTGAAATGCGCAAAAATGGTAGAATTGGGCCTGGGAAGCCGATGGAAATTCGCATGGGCCGGGAAGAGAAGAGATCCCCTGGGCCTTCAGAACCACGTGTTGGTCAGAAAGGGCCCTGAAAGGCCCAAAATACGATTAAATTGGACCTTGGAGGCCCATAGAGGTTCGCAGTGGGCATCCTGGCCATACTTGCTGAGCTCCCCAAAGCCGGATTAAATTTCTGTCCTCTTTTTTCGAGTTTGATAACCAATATCCACTTCTTTTGTGTAATCGTGTATCCGGACAATGCATATACTTAAAACCAATATATATTTTGAAATGCCCAATAACCTCATGGCCATACTGACTGAGCTCCCCAAAGCCGGATTAGATTTTGTCGCCTAAGTGTTTCACTAGTTCTGTCCTCTTTTTTCGAGTTTGATAACCAATATCTACTTCTTTTGTGTAATCGTGTATCCGGACAATGCATATACTTAAAACCAATATATATTTTGAAACGCCCAATAACCTCATCCAAGAAATGTTGACAGCTAAGTAGATTTTATAAGAAGTGAAGACTAAACGGCAATCAACGTCTCATGAGTCATGACTGAATCGAGTCAGCCATGATGCCTATCAGCTTATTTTGAACTCTAAATTCAAGATATGAAAAGGAAAAGATCCCTTAAGACACATCATCAAGTTGCTCAGTATGAGCTTCCACTTGAGGCCGAGCAAAATTACGAAATAAACAAGGGCCACACCAAAAGAACAATAAAAATTCTAGCTTATCACCATGACCTGACCACTTGACCGAAGGGCTTGACTGCTGAAGAACCTAACATCAACATCTGGGTCCTCCTCCAGCTTGACCAGACATGGACGAATACTCTTCTCTACAACCTGCAGTTTATTTTTCAAGGGCACCTATTTCAACAAAACTCAAACTAACTAATGCCCACAAATCTTCAGCACAAATTAAATGCGAGGAACAATCCCATCCACATTGCGACTACTCATGGGCAAGTTAATCTCAAAGAACAATGATTCCAAAAAAAGACACTGCAATTCTTTATTGTAAGTCTATATGAAACAAAATGTGAGGAAATTTAACTCTCTACGCAACAAATATGATTCACCAAGATAAACACGGATACTACTTACAGAATGATCAACCAGAGGAGTAACAGACTGCAACACCTTTGCCGCATTGAACCTGATATTGGGTACCCTGCCACGTACGAGTGCTCTCAACCCATTTCTCCAGGCAACTCAACCAATCATATAAACAATGGAAAGGTGTACGTTCTGTAAAGAAGTAAGAAATCAGGCACTGTCTTACCTATCTTTTGAGGAACTAATAACCACTGGCAAAAGTTTTGAACAAGTGATATCGGCTCCCATGACAGGTGCAAGCAGAGATATCACATGAAGAACAGTCATCCGATATAGATAGTGAGGGTTGTTTATCATGTCCACAACCTATCCATGAATGAAAAGCTGTCAAAGGTGTATTTATCCTCATGAAAGGAAATTGCAGCAAAGAGCAACCTAAAACAATAACACTACATTGCCTCCCATGTTAATTAGACCGTCCGGGCAGAAAAAGTAGATTTCAGAATGTAACACAAGTCTCCTGAATATCTTATTTATCCACTTTTTTATAGTTTAAACAGCTGGAGATACCTGTGGAACTATATGTTCCATTGCCCATTCTGGTCCAAATTCTTCTGCAAGGCTTTTCACATTATTGGCAGCTGCGTCCCGGATACTATAAACCTACAACTATCACAAGACTTATTAAAATGGATATGTTTAGATGCTCCACACAGCACCACATAATTACAAATATGAATGACACAGTAAAGAGATTCGCAAGCATTACCCCGTGCACAACACATGTATACACTATGCAAATTATAGCAAGGAATCACCTTATCTTTCAGCCACTGCATGCACAGAGCACCAAGCTTATCATAAAAAAATCTAACACCCAACTGACTAGCCAACAGCGGTATGTGCTCAATGATGGCAAGCCTAACCCTCCAGTGCCTATCCTCTGCAAGTTCAACAATAGCAGGTAATAGGGACTGGGAGAGCAGATCAATTCCAATCACCTGCAATTTAGCTTTTCACAGTTACTAAATAGTAAAAGTCACATAGAGAAAAGGTCAAGTAAAATATTTACTGGGTATACGCCCTGGCTGGCCATGCAAATTTTTGCTGGGAGATGATAATTAGTTCTCTACGCTACTAAGTGATAAAACAAAGCATATTGAATATGTAAAGATTTACCCTAGATATGTGAGAGATTATACTCCCTTTACTCATTTACATATTTTAAAGATAGAAACTTCCTATAACTGGTAATGCTTAGCAAGTGTCCTTACAATACCCTTAAAGAAGAATCAAATTTACCTAAGCAGCCAAAATGCTTGAACATCTAGAGATCATAAATATCATCTATGATAATTGTATTTTTTTTTTCTTTTTTGGGTCTAAATTTATGATAGTTGTATGACCAATCACTATGTAGTCATCAACACGAGCCTATACAGGGCAGCACAGTTCTGATTCACCATTACAAGCACTTATAAGCTCTGTAGTTCCAATAGCGTTTAGTTCCAAAAACACCACAAATAAATGATGAAAAATCTAAGATATGGAGCTCATGCATGGTTGACATGCCAAATGGACCACACATCTAGATATAAGAAGTCTAGGCCAAGGATGAAGATAAATCAGAATTGTCCCTGCAGTCTTGCCTTACAAGTTCTACTTTACCTAAAATGTTCAAATTATCTAGCTACTAAATTGTAAAACAATAAAAAGACCTTCCATGTGACGAATATATTTGTCTGTTTGGTATGACTGATTTGAAGTACTTTTTGCATTTTTCAAATCTTGCAACCCCAAACATTTTGATTTCTATTTAACACAAAACATCTAAAATCATTCAAAACATACAGATAAGGGCTTGTAGATCTGCATAGAATTTTGTAAAACTTCGTATCATGTTTTTTCAATTTCTTTTTTGTTTTAAAAGTGGAATTTGCTTAATAAAATAAAATCCAAAAGGTTTTTGTTGAAGATAGAAGTACATATTTGGCACTTTTTTGTTAATATTCATACTCCAAGTCCACTCATTTGAAATATGACAAGTCCCAGACAAATGTAATTCAACGATCAATAAGGGATCCCACAAACCTGGTTAACTTGATCAAGTTTGCTAATGATATTCAGTCGAACATCAGGAAATTCATCTTTCAGAAGAGACAAGAATATCGGGAGTAGCTGTTCAATCGTGGCATCCTGCAAGGAAAAACATGCAACAGGTTTGACCCTTTAATACTAAGAAGACTTGAATGTACTATGAAAAGGTAAAACATTATAGGCACAGGATCATAATTAAAATCATATTCTCAGCAAGAAAGAACCCCCCCCCCCAAAAAAAAAAACACACGCAGACACAAAACAACCCCCCAACACCCCCCAATTACCACCTAAAAAAAACCTCTTTTGAATTCAGCCACTAGGAAGATTGTTACACTGAATAATGTAGCACACTCCCCTCTTCCAAAAGAGGGGGGTCCGGACCAAGTAAATATTGTTGATATGAAATATGGTCAAGAGAAGTGCCGGCAGACAAGCACAAAGCAAAAAGGGCTTAGTACACCAACATGGTTTCTGCAGTAAAACCTTTACAATCGAGCCTCAGAGTCTAGTTTGCTTGAGTTTTTGCAAGTGACTCATCATAATTTGCAAAACCAACCTGAATCCTAGGATCTTGAAAATTTCCATACCAAAATCAGGTTTGAAATTAGGTCCTTTTGTGCATCACAGGCCTTTTATCAGCCCAAGACTCAATTCCTGGAAAACATTAAACATAGTAAAAGAAGTAACTGGTTTCGGTTTGAGCTTTCAGTAAAGGTCATAAAAGTAGCCCGAGCTTCTTTTTTCCCCTCATATGCTCATTATTGCATGTGGGCTTCAAGCAATACAATGTATACAAAACAACAAGGGATATCAAAACAATGGAATCATGAAGTAAAGGCTCATAAGAGGATCAGACAAATTAAAAACTGCAGGACAAATTCACACCGAATGGAAAAAGAAACTGCCTTCATAGAGTACCATCACTCCTGGAGCTGAACTAAAAACATACGGCACGTAGTATAAATACAAATTCATGTGATGAGAGAGATTACAACCTTCCCTAAAATTGGTGCCATTCCCATTATGACAGAGGCCAAAGCAGACCTGACATGCTGTGATGAATCTGACGACAATTCCTGCAAAAGAAAAGGACATGTTAATTGGTTTGGATAGATAACAGCCAAACGGTGAACTTTACTTTCAAAAAGAAATGCTAGATCACCAACACACCTTCACACAAGGAAGAATCTGCTGAATTGCAAGTTCAGGATCCAAAATCCTGCAAAAACTGGTCACTTTTCCTGCAGCAGCTATACGCACTTCAGCCTCATTGTCACGAAGCAGGCGAACATATGCAGGAACCAGGTCCGACCTGCACGAAAGCAATATTCCAGCAACCAGTACAAAGATTTCATCAGCAACTTAAATTATATCAAAGAGAGAGAACTGTGACGATTGTTGTGGCTACGGACAGTGTATAAAAACTAAATGCATTGTGAGATTTTGTGGGATATTGCCAACTGTTCTCAAAGCTTAGTGAGATTTTGTGGGATTACTGCCAAGTCCCACAAAATCTCACAAGGTATCAAAGTGAGAAATCCTGAGTTCAAATCTTTCTAGGCTCCTATTTGCCTCCCCATTGAAATATTTCCACTCTTAGTACTGAGCAAAAAGAGCAGACTAAGCCTAAGGAAGAGTGTTAGAGCAATTAAATATTAAAATTTCCCCTTTATCTAACAGCTTAAGCTTTTCGAACAATTACCAGTAGTCTCACAAAATTTCACACGCATCAAGTTCACTATTATAAGTTCTTACTACTTAGGTAGCTCACTATGAAGTAGAAGATATAAATTGCAAAAAAAAAAGCTCAGCAACAGAAAAATGATTACCTAGTCGGTTCAGGACCAACTGCTTCACATAGCTCATACAATTCATGGGAAACCATGTAACGAACGCGCCAAGACTTATCCTATTAAGAGAAAAAGGTATAGATCATGAGAACTTACTATGACCATGGATTTAACTTCCACCACTGTCAGTATAAAAGAGAACAAATCTCATCCAAATGTGCAACTACATATTGTAAATGACAAGCACCAATCATCAAGTGTCATTAAATTAAGTTTCACAGAATGCAGCTTCCAAAAGCAAATAAAAAAAGGCAACAAATTTTAGCAATACATTCGGCTTGTCTGCCTCTTCTTGAATAATTTTAAAGCTGCATCCATACTCTGTATAAGAAGAGAATGAAGAAACAATCAAAGTTACTGGAGCCCTAGGCAGACTCATCAGATCCTACAAGCAGAAGCTGTCCTAGAAATTTTCAAACAACTTGCTTCTCTTAGTCTGCTTTCATGATCTTTAGAATTCTTTTTCTGTTCAAAATAGTATATGTAAAGCATCTGAGAGGCTGAGACTGCAAATTTCCACAAAAGATGTAACCATGAAGAGGTAATTTGAACAGCTTTGTGCTTGCTAAAACTAGCTATTGCTAGCATGGCAAGACCTTTTCCAATGGATTGACATCTCTTCTGACAGAGTTGTGTAAGACAAGAAGTACACTTGTCTGCTCTCATAAAGAAGTAGATATATATGTACATTTATGAAGACATATGCTTGCCATGATTAGACAAATCATTAAATAAAAGTACAATAAGAGATGAACTTGAACATTATGTGGAGAACTGACCAGAGTAACGTTAAGACATGAAACAGAAAAGGTGTACCTGGGAGAAGTTCACCATGACAGGTAGGATATGAGCCACCGAGTCTTGGGGTCCCAACAATTTCCCAAGAACTGCACACCCTTCAACAGCCAGTAATCGCACAGAATCCTGACCTGAACCAATTCACAACAATGAACTCCAAGTAGTGCATTTTTTTAGGGAACAGAAGACCCAAAAAAAAAACAGAGAGAAATTCGCTGCTGCAATGTCAAAGAATATAGCATTTGGAGCGCAGTCTGCACCACCAAACATAAATAATAATTTAAAAGCGAACCATGTTATCCATTTCTATCTGCTATGTACATGATTAAAATGTACTTTTTGCAAATTACAACCTACACATATGTCCATGTTACCTCTTATTATGCAATTTCGCAGATGAATTTCCATCCAATATAAGATGCAGATTGGGTGTAACCTTATTGAACCAAAACCAGTTAAAAATGAAGCCCAAAGATCTGTGCAGGCAAGAACCTTGAAAGAACCATTTGTTAAAGTTGTTCTTGTACCTTGCAGCAGAAGAAAATTCACTAAACAGATGATAAGATACACTAACATTAACTACAGGGGATTTGAGACTAAGACATTGTATCTGCAACACCTATCAAATGCCAAAAGAGTGATTGCATAGTTAACTACACTTAAATTCCAAATGGATTCTACAATACTAGTTGAGAGAACAACCATGCCAATGAATCCTGATCATGAATATGGAATTTTATTTCATTAGGCATACATACCAGCATTTGTCCGGCAGGCTACAGATGCAAATTCTACTTGTGGTTATGCATGTATTCTCAAAAGGGTTAGATCATAACTAAAAGATATCCGAAATACGAACTTTGCAAAAAGGTATTTGTTGATAACGGCAAGTGTGAGAATTTGCATACCATCTTGCAATAGATCCTTGAATATACACATAATGTCAGTCTTCAGATGCATAGCTTCAACAGTAGGAGCAAATTTACTAAAGGTTTGTTGCAGCAGATCTTCTGACCATCGGCATGTCATCTCGACATAACTGACTGTATATTGCCCGCAGTTCTGTCTTCAACACCTCAGGGGCACTAGGGTAAGCAACATGAAACAAGCCACAAGCCGAAACACGAGCTGTGAACCATTCACCAGCTGCCAGCCTCTAGAAGTGAGAATCATAAAGAAAGCCGGGCATCTTTCAATCATTATGGCTTGAGGAAATAGTATGATGAAGAAAAAAGAAGCAATGACAACATAGGGTCGATCAGCTAACACTGGATATTTGAACATATTTCATTTGTTCACCTTAGAAGTTTGGAATTCTTCCTTTTTGCATGCGCGTGTTTACATCTGAACCATTAACGGGTCTGAAACACCATGCATAAGAAGGGATAAGGCACAGGTTTTCAAGTATTCACTAGGCAAGACATTTTCTCCAAAAAGAGTAGTAGTAGATGAATTCCATAGCGTCATCTGGTTCTGTTTCAGGGTTCCAGCTTACAAGAACAGAAGTACAGTAAGACCCACACAAGCGTCTCTATCAAAAGAGAAAACAAAGTACCTTCATCATGGGAATGAAGTAGTCAACCACATCCTGCTCCCTCATCTGATCCCCAATCCGACACAAAGATGCAACTGCCTTGTCCCTCACACGGGTTTCCTCAACAGTACAAAGTGCTTCCAGCGGTGTCAGCAACACGTTAGCGTGCTCAACACCTCCGACATATGGGACAAAAACTCCCAGTTCTTCTGCCATTGCCAGAAGGACTTCGTCTTCGTCATCATTGTTCTCGCTGAGAAACGGGACCAACTCCTTCCGCGTCCTCTCTTCACCAAGCGCACGAGCAATGGTAGAGAGCTGACGGATAGAGTTCAGACGAAGTTGGATATCCTCATTCTTTAGCTCGCTTATCAGCACCGCAATCGGGTATAACGGCTCCTCAATCATGGCCATGAACAACTCTCAGGTATCTTTATAGCTGCTAGTAAAATAACAAGTTGTTGAAGAATCTGCCCACTAGTTAACAACGAACCACTTCCATTACACACAAAATGTGATTAAACTAAGACCACGAAACCTTCCATGCTTACGCAGCGGCATAGACATGCCCCCCCCCCAAAAAAAAAAAAAAAAGAGTAGAACGAACTCAATCAACCTCCACCAAGCGGTTCTCTATTGGATCTATATTACCCCTAGCCAAAGAGGCACAATTGCGTTCCTATTCCAAAACCTAAAGGGACAGGCGGTATGAGGTTCCGATTCCAGGATTAGATCAAGAGAATACAAACGCGAAACACAAAGGCTTGTGTCGGAGTGAGGATCAGATCGCCAAACGAACGCCAACGTTCAGCCATTGATAGGTCATAGGAAATGGAAGCGCAATCGGTGTGAAGACGAACACGGGAGGAGCATGAAGAGACCATACCTCTCAGGCAGCGACGATGGAAGAAAATCACCGATCGGCGACGAGAGAAATTCACAGATCTTGCGGACCGAGAGAGAGAGAGATGACTCGCTGTCGTGTTTCTGACGAGAAATCCCAACGACGGCATCTCAAAAATCATTCCCGCCCGTGCGGTGGTAGCCCCTTTTTCGCCCCATCCGACCCGGACTCTCCGCTCTTGTGCTGCTTTTCGGATCCGATCATTCACTCGATTGGTTGCTGGAGGAAAAGTTCAATCAAGTTGTCTCCATAAGCAGTGCCTAATTAATATTTGTCACTTATAAATTAAGTTCGTGTCATCCTTAAATCGCAGCTTTCAATGTAGCTTTTCTTTCATTTTTTTTACTGAATTGCATAATTCGTTATAATAATTAAGGATTCAACGGAACATATTATGAAAGTCAATAAACATTTAGAACTTGATTGAATCCCGTTGAACGGTGAAAGATTGGTTGCATTCCGTGTATAAGGTTTAGATTTTGTGATTTAATTTTTTTCTGAATCACTATTAACATTATAAACGACCAACTAAAGCCAAAAAAAAAACATATAAAAATGGGAAGCAATCATGATTAGGCGATTCGAACTTAAAAACATCGGAGTAGGGACAGGACGATTTAAGCGTAGGATTTTCCATCGACTGAAGTCACCTACAGCAACAACGTATTTGAAGAAATTCTCATTAAACCTTAATCAAGGAAAGCATAATCATTTTCATTTATAACATCATGCATATGCATCTTGTGTTTTTGGGCCTCTTGGGCATATGACCTTGGAGAGAGGGAATTGCATTGAACACGATAGGATTTTGAGATACGAGCTCAATTTTTTCGCACTTTCTTAGCTACGTAGGACGGCCGATAATGACTAGACTGCCACATTAGCAATTCACAAAGAAAACTGACAAAATTAATTAGATTGAAATTTCGCATAAAGACATAATTAAAATTTAAAAACTGAATAACGATGAGAAATCCATCAATTGATTAGATATGCAAGAGTGAAAGACATACAGAAATCGCTTTTTGTTTTGTAGAGGACAAAATCATAGTTCATCGAATCATTTCTCACTTCATCCCTCCCTTCAATCCCCTTCTCAACCGCCGGTTGTTTTGTTCCTCATCCTCAGATCAACATATGTTCACGGGGACAACGAGGAAATTTTCTAAGAATGAACAAAGAACGGCAGACGACGACTACGGCTACATCGGGCATGCTCTGCACCTGATCTGGCAACCAAAAATCATGATGGGAATTCACCGACCCCAACTGTAAAAGCTCTCGGATTGGAGTCGTTAGAGCCACAAATGAGCCGCAAATGGAACGGTCGGCTCAGCAGTTCATTACATGTCTATGGAGCAAAAGCTACAACCGTGATATTCGAACAATTGTACGTCAACGGTGATCAGAAGTTTATCACAGGTCTATGGAACAAAAGCTACAACCGTGAAATTCAAACAACTGTACATCGACAGCGATCAAAAGTAACCACTCACGGACAACAGCAATTTGTATGTGCAGTCCTCGGTTTTCAGCTTGTGCTTGAAAAACGTTAAAAAACCATATCGTAGACGAAGTATATAAATTACACAGACAGAAGGAACTTACAGTAACTTCCTCTAGTAAAGGGAGAAAGAGGTTCTTTCTTTCTGGTTTGTTTCTCTGTCTAATGCTTATACAACAATCCATGCAAGATCCATTTAACGGCATGTGCCTATTCATTCCAAGCTGGGGGCCACCTCAGTCGGATTGGACTCGAACACATCCGAGCTAGCGTCGGGTTCATCCAGGAGATCCCGAGATTGGACCGACTCCTTGTAAACCGGTGTATCCTTAAAGTCTGTAGCTCCTTCATTGTATGTCGCCACAGCGACACCACACGCAATCAACTGTGAAACAGAAAAGAGGCAAGGGTTAGACCTCTCGAGCCGCCAAAATTTCTCTCTCTTACTCAAGGGAGTGAGCACCTTATACATGGACTGATGGCTCAACCTATGACATTTACCAGGGCCAAACCAAAGAGTTCAACACATTCAAAAACTACTTTGTCAAGATAAGGCCACAAGAACAGTTCGATTGTAGAAAGGTACAAGCAAATGTAAGATCAGGTTGGTTAGCAATATGCAAAAAAAAGTGTTCGCGGAATTCTATGGCTTTTTTCTTTTAATTTCGTTGCGCTGCTTGTTGATTGGATTTGACCTTCAGGATTTATCAATTCAGCATAACTGCCAAGTACAGGCATGGCTTGCAATTGATGCTACCCCTCTTCTTCGGTAACTCACCCTGCTACCAAATGTAAACAAACTTCTCCAAATTTTGTGAATGTCAGAAATACAAACCCAGTTTCAGAACACATTGGTAATTAGCCAGCACACATCGACAGTCCAAGAAGAACTGTTTGATTTACACATCGCAATCAATCAACTTATTCAGCACTCGGAAATCTATTCCAGGTAATTTCATTGATCAGCATTACAAAAAAGATGGAAATTGGACTCAAAAGAAAAAAATCACGACAAAGACCAACTTAGTTTGGATGCCATAGTAGAATGCAAGCACTGAACCATTGTTGTACCAGGCTATGCTAAGGGAACTGGTGAAGCATAGCAACCGGTGCATGGACAGAAACTATCACAGAAATTCCATTTGAAAGTGGATAGCTTAAAGCTTATAGGAAGCGGCGAAACACCATGGCTCTCATGCCATCTTAAATTTTTCTTGCGCGAAAACATAAAATAGAAGCAATTGCTTCTCGCGTCTTACCCGTCAAACATCACTCAATGCAGTCACTTGTGTATGCCTGGATAAGAGTTCATTTTGACCTCTGTTACTCTACCACCCCAATCAGTTTATGGTCCGCACGAGGCTGAGGTTCTTATTTAGATATCAAATGAAGACTTTCAGGCCTGCAGAGGTCTGCCAAACAAGAACACACTCCTAAGGCGCCAATTTCAGAGCAAGTCTTCGGCTACTTGAAATCCTAACCATCAGCAAAGATTTATAGGGGGAAAGGGACACTCTCCAGAAATTAAAAGCCCCTCTGCAAAGAGCTCTTACAATGAGTTATCAGGTTGTTGTATGCAAGTTAATCAACTTTCGAGGCCATTAACTACTACAATAGACAGTTTAAGGGCATAATGTCGTACAATTACACAGGATCGGAGACACAATTGCCCCACTAAACTATGGGAAGATTCCATATCAGTCCAAATTAATTATCAGGACTGAGGTCATGGGTGAAATATCTAGAGCCTTTTTAATAAACTGTGAGCAACATGAAGTGCTCGGGATAAGAGATGGCCTCCATGAAAAACCGTGACTCCTCAAAACTGAATCTTCCCCCCGAAACCTTCATCCATGCAACCGCTTTCGTATGGTTTTCTTACGGTCTAGATAAAAGATCACTACTTCACAAAATCAGCTGCATAACTTCTGGACTAGATTGAGCTTCAGCAAACGCAACCATCAGATAGCAACAACACATAAAACGCATCAACCTGAACCTGAACCCAGAACAAAGTCCCACGCGGGCAAAGAAGGAGCATTCGAGATCCTTACCGCGAAACCGATGCCGAAAGCCCACAGATACTGCACGAAGAACCCAAGAGCGTCCCACTGACTGCCCTCCCAGAAATCAGGCTTGTCCCCAGGAAGCTCCGGCAGGAAATACCCGTCGTCACCAGCCACGCCGGAGCTCCCCATGGTGCTGCTCTCGGGCCCCACCCTCTCGATCTCAACCGTCCCTTGGCCTTGGCCGTAATCTTCACCGTCCTCCCGGTCCTTGGTCGTGGTGGTGGTAGTGGGGTTCCTCCGGTTCTTGCTGTCGAATTTGCCGGTTCTCGAGGAGAGCTTCTTGGCCGAGGCTATGTGGAGGGCTCTTCTGGATGAGAGGGGGAAGAGCAGGTGGCGAATTGGGACGGTGGGGGTGGTGGTTCTGGTGGGGGTGATGCGGAAGATCCTACCACCTCCGCCACCACCGCCGTGAACTGTAGTCAGAGCCATGAGGGAGTGGCTGAGAGTGCGTGCGCTGAGGAACGTGAGCGGGTGGATAAGAAATGTATGTCAAGTCGAAAGAAGTTTCCAACAAAGAATTGAGAAAAAAAAAAAAAAAAAGGAGAGTAATCCGCCAATTAATATAATTAAATATTAAATTCGTATTTATTTAATTATTTAAAATTTTGAAATAGTTGACAACCATCTTTAAAAAAAAACTATAGTAGCTAAGAAAGCTCCGAAAATTTTGTGGAAATTGAAAATGAAAAAGTGAACTGTGGCTTATAAATAGGAAGATTTTTCCAAAATCAAAAGAGTTATTAGGTTGAAATGAAAAATAAAGGATTTTGAATCCATCTTCTTATTGGTCCTTTATTTATCTTTGCGAATCTGGCACCACTAGTGAATCCTCCTCGCGTGCTTCAAGTAGGATCTAATCCAATCCCATCTCATCAATCAAACTCCTTCCTCACCCGACTCACCTACCTCCAAAGCTAGATTGCCTTTTTAGAGGAGCCACACACCTCACAAGCTCCTCAGCTGCTCGCCTCATTAATCTCCACTTGTTGATTTTCATCCCTCTAATATCTTGTTACTTTTTTTTGCTTGGAACAAAAGGATTCTAAGAACTCCCCACCCCAAAAAAGAAAAACAAAAGGATTCTATGAAACTAATCCAAATAAGAGTAACGGCTTTCTTTTTTTTTTTTTTCTGTTTTGGCTTCCGAACGTCGCTGATCAATTCCATAATAAATACTATTTTACTTGCTCCAACCCTCCCGAATAGTCCTATTTTTCCTACACACCAATAAGGGGCTAAAAGATCTATTACTTTAATTCATATTTCAAAAAAACATGATTCTGTATCTAACTATATGAATCATTAACGTCCTAACAGAAAGCTCACGTTGATTTTCCCAAAATCACAAAATTTGAGTAATGCTGTGAAGGAAGAAAAATCGACTAGTATTTTGAAATTGGATATTTGCAACTGCAGAGTTGAGTAGTTACGGTGAAAACTCAATTTCACGGCTAATAGATCGGAAGTCTCTCGTAGAAATGTTCGGAAAAAAAAAAAACTCAATTTCCATAGCTAATAGATCGAAAGCTCTTGTGGAAACGTTCGAGATCGCATCTCCTATCCTTTTGACCTAAAAAAAAAAAAGAACAGACCGATCAGATAACATGAAAATAGTGTGTAGAAGATGTTCTTTTTTTTTCGGGATGAAATGTATTTAGAGATATTCGTAATTGTGTTCTCATGAATCTGGGTGGTGCCTTTTAAAAGAAAGCAAGGCCTGAAATTTAATAGATTTAACAAAATATCGCTCAATATTCATAGAAATCCAAGAGTTCTTCAACAAAAAGTCCGATGAAGGAGCATCGAAATATAAAAAGGTCCCAACGAAAGGCTAGCGACCCAAAAAAAAAAAATGAAAGGAAATTCAAGTAATGGGGGCTTGTACGACCCGATTCGTCACTTCGTTTGTTGATTCATAACAGTGGGCCGGATATATGGACCTAAAATGGGCCACACGGATAGGGGCCTCATCAACCAACGACTCCAACTCCCATTACGCACGCGTCTTTTCCAGCAATTCATTCACGATCTCAATAAAATCAGCTTCTATAACTCCACGGCGCTCTCCCTCCTCGACTCAAACAGCTTCAGGGTTTCAATTTAGCGCCAAGAGTTCCGTTTGAATCGGCGACAACAAGGGTACTGTCATCAGTAAATCCATCCGGCAGAACACCTCTGCTATCTCGGAGGACCTCCGAAGTCGCAACTTCCGAACGCATATGCTATTGTCCTCATGGACATTTGTCCTTGTCAATTATCGAAAGGTTTATGCGTCGATCGTCTCCCGATCCACCGAGAAAAATGCTTGTCGATCATACTTTGACTTCCTTGTGCTCTTCCGCTCTGTAGTCACTAATAGAATCATGGGACTGCCAATCAGGATCCTAAATCCGGACACCGAATTTTGCGTGGCTGTTTAATCCTAGGAGCTGGGATTTAGTTGAGAAGGGGGTTCGTGAGTTCAGCATTAAAAAATTTCATTAGAATTAATTCGTCGCTCATTTTCCCTTACGTGGCGTGCGTTTGACAGAGCAATTGCATAAAATCTTTGCATATATGGGGAAGGAAAAAAAAAACTTTAGACCAAAGGGGCTTTCACATAATGCAAATAGCAATTGGCGACACTGTTTGCACAAACTTGTAAAGGACTTTTAGTTTTAAATTAGCATAAAAAGAACGAAAGTGGAAGCACAAATCCGGCACTTCAATGAAGCCTGGAAACTCATCAGCTCAAACAAAGCTGGCCCGATGGCCCATCGCGCCACCCCAGGTAAGGGCAACCGAGGTCGCATGACCCCAAGCAAGGCGACGCCGAGGCCGCATGACCTCAAGCGTCTCAAGTCTAGCCCTTCGATGGTCAGCCCAACCCCAGGTGAGGCTTTGCCTAGTTTGTTCAACTTTGGCCCGAGGGTCTTCGAATGTTCAAAGTTCTTGGCAAGCGTTGAACCAAACACACCCAAAGTCCTAAGGAGGATAACGGGCGGGACAATATAATTTGCCAAAATAGAAAGCGAACGGAAGCACCAAATTTGATGTTTTTCATGATGTCCCCACATACAAGTTACTAAAGTTTCGCAATTTGAAGTTGTAATTGTCGGTGCTTAATGGCTCAATATTAGTGACGCGTCGCTTCAATTCACGCGACTCTTAATTCCGTTGCAGTTTCAGCCTTTAGCTTCTTAATTATGCGAGTGTAATCGACACGGGTTAATGGTTTAACTTACGTCAAACCCTTTCGATTTCCTGCAGTTGTGTTCCTTGTCTATAAATAGATATGTCTCCTTAGTTTAGAATAAGATTCGGAAGAATTCCTCGCAATACTTCTCTAGTTCTCTCGTAATCATTCTCTTTAAGTGCGCCGATTTCGAAAAGCGTTCGACATAGTCTTGTTTGTATAATGCTAATATAAATAGGTTGGTGTCGTATCTTGAGAGGCGTAGTTTGTAAAATTGTTTGGCACCATTGATAAGAAGTAACCTATTTAAGGAGATTCGATTAGCCATACCTCACCTCTTGATCTCACTTTTGTTACTTACCCTCGTGTTGAAGCTGCCGATTAGTCATTACCGATCCTTCGGTGTAGTTATCGCTTCAAAGGCATGCGTTACAAATCCTTTACTGAAGTTATTGCTTCATGGGTAAGTTGCTGATTGTTGATTCATGGTTGCCGACCGACTGTCTAGCAACTAGAGTTCAATTACAACCAAGTAAGCGTCTATTTGAATTGTAATTCAGTATCTTTAATTGTAAAAAAATTGTACTTTGGCTTGATTAGTACCAAATATTGCTATTGCATTCTCTACATGATTATTTTTCAGTGACGACAAGTAATATTGCGTATTTCTGGCAATTCGTACGTGTGTACTTTTTCCAACAATGGCTTGCAATGGAGTTATGTACTCCTGTACAATTGACTGGCAAGCAACCATGTAGCTCACCTTTCTTACTAGCCTGGCTTTTATACAATTCGAAATACCATTTGGCAATACCATCGCATAAGGGCGTCAAAATGGGTTTAGAATCCTTATTTAACCCATATTCGATGGCGGTGGATCAAAAATGGGTTAGCTTAAGTGCTTAAGTAGATCATAAATGAGTTACTTAAAAATTTAATAGGTTCTTAATTGGTTTTAAATGGATTAGGTAAGACAACTACCATAAGAGTCATAACTAGATTTTATGAATATTTAAAAAAATGACTTTTTTAATATATCAACATTATAATATTAATTTTTTTCTTTTCTTTCTTTCTTTTTTTTTTGGGGGTTACCTTGGCCGTCGCTCTATCTTTGTCGCATTGGCCCACAACGGTCACCGACGAGCTTAGGGCGAGCTTGGCTTGTCGAGATCTGGCTAGCTTTGAGATCAATGGAGCATCGGTGAGCCTGAACTCACCCTAGGTGGATGAGCCTAAGCGAGCTTGGGGCTCATCGGGATCTGGCCTTGAGCTCGCTAGCCGGGATTGAGCAAGCCTCGAGCTCGCCGGCCTCAAGGAAGCTTGGGGATCGTTGGGATTTGGCCTCGACCTTGCTAGTCGGGATCTGGCACGCTCATGTTCGCCTGGATCGGTCGAGCTCGAGGCTCGCTGGGACACGGTCGGTTGCGAGGCTTCCCATCATTGCTAAAGCCCTGAATATCGACAAACAGAGGAGGGAGGTCGCAAACGAAGTTGTAGATGGAGGTTGCAGAGGAAGGAGGGGGTAGGAAGGAGGGGAAAAAAAGAAAAAAGGAAAAGAGAAAAGAGAAAAAAGGAAATCAAATAAAATAATAACATCTCATAAAAATTAAAAAATTATAATTAATAAAAAAAATTCACAAAATTTGTATTGTATTATTTGGTTAAATATTAATTTTTTAATCAAATTATAAGAAACAAGTATCGTATGATTTGGTTAAATATTGAATTGTTTAAGAAATACGAGTCGGTTATGGGTTGAGTCGGGTATGAGTAATTGAATTTGCATTGGATACAAATCGATCGAATTCAATCTGACCCCTGCATTTAACACCTCTACTGTCGCATGACACCTTCACAAGATAAGATGCAGATGCTGTGGAATCGACACCCCAATTGGAGAACGGGCTTATGTATGAGGGGTTCCCGGAGCCGAGTCGAAGCATTGAACTCCCTGATCCGAGGCTCAACCGGATACGACCATACCCAACTTGAACCCATTGCTTCTGAAGCTCGAGCTCGACCCTACTAAACTTTCGATAAACCCGAGGGTTGCTTGATTAGACAAAAAGATTTCGGCTTAAGCCCCAAGTTAAGCTCATTACCAGATACCTCCATACAAAAAACACGGCCCGATTTGCCTTAGAGCGGCTTTGATCTCTTGCTGATTTAGCACCGGAATGAACCGAACTCGTGAAGAACCGAGTCGGGCTTAGGTAGCCTGCACGTCAGCTCAGAGAACACTATCCAACATTTAGAAGTTGCCGTCTAATTTTTCTTAAAGTCTTTCATCTATGGTTATGGATAGATTTGTTTCTTCAAAAAAAAAAAAACAATGTCCTCTCGACATTTTTTTTCCCTTTATTCATGAAAAATGGAACATGTGATTTTTCATTTGCAAAGGAAATCAAAACAAAATAAGAATAATGGCACAAACAATTCCTGAACTTTGATTTGATGTGCAATGCGGTCCATAAACTTTTAATTTGACTAATATTATTCATGAACTTTTGGAACATATTACAGTTTAATACCGAATTATATGAAGATGTGTAATGTACTCCTTCCATTAATCTAAGTTGAGAGACAGCTTTGAACATTTTATTATAGCTCAAGGATTAAGTTGAACATGTTCTAAAAGTTTGAAGACCAGATTCAAGTATAGAACATGTTTGAAGCATGTTCAACTTAGTCTAAGAATTGTAAGAATATGTTCAACGTAGTCATTCCATTAACTCTGGTTTACGGATTAAGTTGAGCATGTTTCAAAAGTTCATGGACTGAATTGAACAATTGAAAGTTAGAGGACCGCATTGCACATTGAGCTGAAGTTTCCAAACTATATTGCTCAAATTAAAAATTCAGAGATCGTATTATATATTTAGCTAAAATTCAAAAATCAATTATGTCATTTTTTTTTTCAGTAAATAAGCTCCCACCAACATTTACACATTTTTCACGCCGAAACAAGGCGGAAATGCGCGGCGGCGCTGCGTATCTTTCGGCCCTCACCTTTACGTTTGAATTTGACCCGGTTGTATAAACGGGCAACCAAACCACACATTCGTGGCCGACAGGCAATGCTTAATGCAAAATATCTCTCCGTCTGCGCTCTTTTGTCATTTCGCCGACCGATTATTCCTCCTCCATCGTCGGCCCACTTCCGGCAAACGATATTAATAAGGGAAGATCCCAAAATCAGCGTTCACTTTTCGTCCTATCGTCCTCCCTTTGCCCTCCAAATTGTTGCCTTACGAGGAGAATGATAAAAAAAAAAATCGAATCAATCCGTAAACCAATCCCTAAACTTTTAAATTGTTTAACATGATTCCTCAACTTTAAACATTATTCATATTTACGAACAACTCAAAGGCCACGTCAAACATTGAATTGAGATTCAAAAATCACATTAGAAAAATTATATATTTAAGGACAACATGATAGGAATAATAATTCCAAGGTGGCTAAATTTCGCATCTGAAACTTAAAACCTACTCTACGTGAATCGACCCTAGAACCTACCTCATTTTTTTTTTATCTAGTTTCAAGATCAATTCGAAAGTCCATTATATTTTTGTTCATTTTAGTGGTTCCATTTTTTATATATAAAAAAATACGAGCAAGTAGATTCCACAACTCCTCGATCTCGCACGTTATACCAATGGTCGAGGACTACTATATCGAATATTTATGCCATCCATCCTTTTTCGAAATTTCAAAATCTCTCACGAACCCTAGACCCGTAGCACTCCAACATAAAAAGTTCGGTGGCTTGAGATTCGAGTTATAAAATATTGGGATTCCGAGTGCGGAGAGAGATCTCCTGCTTTGTTAGTATTTCAAGAGTAGAGGCGTAGTGGCAAGGCAACGGTCGCATTCATTTCATGCCCAATTCACGTGATGGCGGTTAATTCGAAGCCCCAAAACCGGGAAGACGCGCCCCCGCGATAAAGCGCGAGATTCCCAACCCCCCAAAAACGAACTTCGCTTTTTTCACGTGTCGGGTCACGTGACCGGACAAATGGGAAGTTACGCATCTGCCCTAAGGCCCCTAACCTAACGTTCGCCTCTTAATTTCTTCTTTTTTTTTTTTGGGGGACAGCTTCGCCTCTTAATTTCACTCTTCGATTTTTCTGTCAAATTCAAGGGGTCCCAATCTCCGGGCCGCACTGCTCTTCTGCTCCGACTACCGTTTTGGGTAAATACGGACTCATTTGTAATTTCGTATGTTCATCCACCTTTCACGGGAACACCGAATCATGATCTTTCTTTTTTGTGGACATGTACAACCCTATCAAATATCAACACCGTATGCGTCGTCGGAAACGTTCCGGCGCCCACAAAACGCCTGGCGAATCCGAAACCTCCCCCCCGGGGAATTTAAAAAAAAAAAGACCGGTCAAATCGCCGGCAGCGACTCCGGCCGCCACAACATCTCCGGCTCGTCGTCCGGTTCACAACTACCTTCCGGGAAATCGAACAACCCGCCTAACATCACGAACTCGTTGCCCGTTGCATGGCTATTGCCGTTGCTAGCAGTAGCGTCGGGCACAAACTGGAATGAGTCGTAACCGGACATCGCGTCCTCAAAGGCCATCGTCTCACCCAATCCGAACCCCGCCGGCGTCGGTAACTCGCCATCGGCAACCTTTCCGTCGTCCTCGGCGGAGGAAGCGAAGCTCGGAGGGAGACCGAGCTCGTCGTCGGAAGCTTCCAACAGGTAACCGAGCTGCGCCGGGGTCTCGTCCGCTTCCAAGCTCAGATCTAGAGCAGACGGCGCCTGGGGGACGAGTATTTCCTCCTCGAAGCTTCTGATTACGGAATCGAGGCCTTGGATCGCCGGATCCCGGTCCGTGACGCCCTCCGAGTCGTCGAATATGTCAAGCAGGTCGTACTGTATCCGATTCGCCTCCGGGGAGCACAGATCCGAGTTGGCCGAGTCGAGATTCGGCTCGGAGACGGCTCGGACCCGCTTCGGCTCGGGAGAGCCGAGCTCCGAACCGGCCGAGTCGACCCGAGCGAGGTTCGACTCGGGCGAGTCATCCCGCGCTCGCTTCTTATCGTTCTTCTCTTCCATTATCATGGAGAGGCAGGGAAAGAGGGGAGAACAACGTCTTCAGCCCGAAATAACCCAGTCGCAAGGCCAGTGAAGGTCAACCAGCGCAAAGAGAGAGAGAGAGAGAGAGAGAGAGAGAGAGAGAGAGAGAGAGAAAGGAGGGGGGGTTAGAGGGGATGACGTACAGGTCGAAGTGGGATGGTCGGGGAAAAGTTAGGTTATATATAGTGGGCGGATCAAACTTTCCCGAGAAAATGAAAAAGAAAATCGAGCGAGAAACGAAGTTGCTAAGTGGGGAAGAGAGAGAGAGAGAGAGAGATGGCTTGGGAGATGTAGAGAGAGAAAGTCGTAGGTGTCTGTGGTAATGGGGGCAAAGTGGGGCAACTGGATTTATAGTTTCGAGGGGGGAGAGAGAGAAAGCGGAAGATCTGTAGAGAGAGAAAAGGGTTAGGTGTGGGCGGGGAAAAGTGGGTTTGGAGGGTTTATATAGGAGTGGCCGATTATCGTCGGCGATGATGCGCCCCCCTCCATCTAAAGAACGAAGAAGACGATTTGGGGGTTGTGGGGACACGCGCTACGAGCGCGTAGAGAAGCCAACCCCCCTTGTCACCCCTCTCTCTCTCTCTCTTTGAGGAAATATTATTCATTTATTTTTTTCTTTTCTTCTTTTCTTTTTATTTTCCACTTTTTTCTCCTTTTCCTTGTCTGGGAGATTAAACTACGTTTAAGTTCCGCCTTTGAAGTCCGACCTGGGCCCCACTCGAAACATCCCGCGCGAGGGGGGTCAATTTCGATTCCCGTGGGTTAGCTCAGCTGTGAGCCCCATCGGCTTCGGTTGGACGACATCAACGCTGCCTTCTTTTTTTTTCTTTTCCTTTTTTTCGGGGCACGCGACGGGGCGTGCTTCTCCGTTCGTGAAGGATTTCTCGGGGCGACGGATTCGGATCTTCTCGTGGATTTTTCATCGATTGACTTGAAAATTTTGCAGCCACGTATTTTTTTTTTTTTTTAAAGGAGCAACGACGTGTTCCGAGTGCATTCTTCTCCGGACGAGGAATGTTCTCCGCCGGCTTTGAAAGAGCAAAAGTCATTATCGCGAGGCTCGGCGAAGTGTATTAGCCGCAAAACGAGTCGGGCTTATCGTTTTATCCGGGGCGGGGCGAGGAAAATCACGTCTTCTGGATCGACCGGATAAGCATGTGTCGATGTGGCAAAACCGAAACGCAGCCGTAGTTTTTCTTCATCTGCGTGTTATGGGGGGAGTTGCCCATGCCATTCCAGATTTTTGCTTCTGGAAATTTGGAAAAAAATGATCATGCAACGGCAACACGGATGGACAGGGATAATTATTATCCCAAAAAAATTCCAAAACTTATCCCATTGTCGACAATTTATTTATATAATCATAAAATCTTTTAATTATATCGATTTAAATACAAACCTTTTAAAATTTTGTCAAATTAGTCCCCACTTTGAAAATTACTTTTTTCATTGACGGACCATATTTCCTTTGACTTGTTTACTTTCCATCGACGTAATAAAGAAAAAAATATATTAAATATTTATTAAAAATTATTCACGCTAGTTTCGACCATGTCACGATCAAAATTGGCTAGATAGGTTTAATTGATAAAATGTAAAAGAGATTTATTACTCAATGAGCTTAAGACCTTTTTTTTTTTTTGGTTCTTTTTGAGGATTTTCTTCCATCGGAGCACTGCTTCGTCGTTCAAAAGGAGGCCATCTAGCTCTCTCCTCCTCGCGTAACTTGCGAAGAGCCGTTTGCTTCCCACGGATGAAGCCCGCTTTTGCTGAACCGAAAAACCCAATCGGCAACAGCCAAATTCACCAGAGCCAAAGGCCGCTCCGGCTTCGAGCTCGCCGCCGTTGCCGTTTCGGCGGCGGGGAGCGTAACCAATGGTCACGACAGGGGAATCGGTGGCGGCGACGGGGCCGCGGTAGGGCAGCCGGCCGAGGAAAATAAGGCGTATATTAATGACGTTCTCTTAATATTAAAACGAGCTCAACGCGATCTTCCCTCTCGAATTTTTCATGCATGCGGGTGAGGGGAGGAACAGTGGCGGGGGACACGCGACGGAGTCGGAGAACTCGACCAGGATCGCGTTATTGGCGCATGCCGCTGTTTGCGGGCGAGCACACCGTATTTCTTTAGTAAAAGGCGAAAGAGCAGCAGGTTCGCTTTTTGGGCTCGCCTCGCTGCCGCGTCTCGTAAACAATTCATTTAGATCTCGAATATCGAGACAACTTTCTTTTTTTTTTCTTTTTTTGGTTGGACCACTCGAAGCGTACTTGCGCTTTCCTTTATCGTGTTATTTATTCCTCCGAATTTTGCAGCCTCTCTTGCAGATCTCCGGTGCAGAGAGCTTTCCCATCATCGAGCGCAGATCGCAACCGGATCAGTGTACTTTACGCGAGCCGGGTCGTGAAGACGTACCCCGACCCGACAAATGCAACGATTAGGTTGGGGGTTATGTCACGCGCCTGAAGGTTAACGTCACCAAAAATTTCAAATTAATATGTTTATAAAAAAAATTATTTTAAATTATTTTTTTATCATGAAAATTTTAAATTTATACATCCGTAACAAATTTATCGTAATCATATTTTTAACCACTTTAAACTTGTACGTTCATGATAAATTTATCATAAATTAATTTTTTTTATCACGAAAAATTTCATATCGATGCACTTTTTCATTAAATCTAACCATCTAATTTTAGAGTTGGATAACATGTAACAATCGATGGATGTAACGGGTTAGAGTTTCATCTTTCGTTTGTCATAGATGTATTAATTTGAATTTTTTTCGCAGTATAACCCAATTTAATGAAGGGTAAATTTGTTATGGTATAGTAATTCGAGATAAGATTTATCGCAAGTGCAACGATTTGAAATTTTTGTGATTAAAAAATATTTTATGATAAATTTATTGCATATATTTATTTAAAATTTTTCGTGGTATTAACTTTTTTTTTAATTACGCGGTACAAGTATAATTCGCGGATTCATTAATTTAATCCGAAATTTTTGGATCACGCGCGATTTCGTGAGATCAGCATCCATTTATTTTTACGGTTTTGTTGTTGGCGGGTCCCCCAATAGTTCTTCCCCCACAAACGGTGGGGCCCAAGGAGGATGCTGGTACCACGCTTTCAGTCTCGATCACCGGAAAATGCCTCGACCCCGTTCCAGACGCTTCAGAGGAAATAATTAATACTCCTCAAAAAAGCGGTGCTCGATTGATTGAATTTCAGCCCCCTTACGCGATCGCCAATCTACGCCGTTCGTTGCCCCCCTGGTCAAGCCTTGTACCGATCGACGGTCGAGTTTGCACTAGACGGATCCCAATCACGAGAGTTCGGGAAACCGGGAGAAACGAGTTTCTTTCTAATTTATTTATTTACGCCCCAGGTGGGGCCGGATCCCCGGGGGATGTGAAGCCACGTGCCACGCGGGAGCAACACGGCCAGCCGCATCTCCCCGAAGCCGAGCCGCGAGCTGAAATCGGCGCCGGCATGTGGGGTGAAGAGCGGCTTCACCAGCTTCGAGACGGCGAGCCCTTTTGCTTTTGTACCGGTGGTCAGTGGGTGAACATGCACGGAGCCACGTCACTCGCTGGCCCACAGCACGTGTCGGTGTCGCTGTCTTCGCACGAGCCACTCCGCCGAACCGGTCCCCGGTACCGACCGTTCGGAGATCGCACCGCGCATTAACTCTAGCCTGGTCCTCACTAACCACTGTTAAGCATATTTATGGAAAACCCAAAAAAAAAAAAAAATCAACGAATACTGGCTTGGGCGCAGCGCGTGCATGGATGGACTTGGTTTGGTTACTCGAAGAGAAAAGTGCTAGTAACCCGAAAGAAATATATTAGAGATCAATAACTTTTAAACCATCAAAAACTATTAGCTGATACATCCATAATAAATTGATTCATATTAAATTTTAGATCGCCAAAATTTCAAAATCGATGCACTCGTAATATATTTATTCTTCGTCAACTTCATCAAATTTTTCCTTAATATTATTAAATTGAATGACATATGATAATAATTTAATGGATGTGGCAAGTGGATATGGAAATTCTTATCTCTCTCTCTTCGCGATGATGAAGGAGAGGAAAACGAAGAAGAATCATAGCATTCCGAAGGGAGGAGAGCGGATGAACCCTATTAATTTTCAAAGGAGCGCTAATTGAGGAAACAAAGAGAGATATTACTTTTGACGTAAATTGAATTTTATTGTCGTGTGTTATGAACTTATGTAATTTCACTAAAAATCGATGGTAGCTAATGCAGGATAAATGAGTTTAGAATTTTGGGTGACTCGAAAATTAATCTAGATAATTTTTTATCGGCGTATCAATTTAAGATTTTTTTATAATAAAAATTAATTGAGGATAATATAACGTGGAGTTCTCAAATGATTCGTTTAATCTAGAAAAAAAGGTTCGCTATTGAATAAGGTTCGCACCAAACCACGATAAAGAGTTCGATTCCCCATCTTCTCGAAAGGTTAAGAGTAGAAACCCGCGAGTCCTAAATTGAGCACCAGTACATAGTGCACAAAGCATGGCTTTAAAAAAACGGGGATTAATGTCGTGAAAAATTATAAACTACACATGTGACAAATTTACCCTAAACTATTACATCTGTGACAAATTTACCATCCATTAAACTTAGTTAATATCACAAAAAAAAATTCTCAAATTGGTATATATATATGGCAAACATAGGGTAAAAAATCCAAACTGATATACTTTTGAACTGCCATTGCCGTCAAACTCAGTAATTTGATGTTGAATTTAACGAAAATTAATGGATGATCGATTTATCATAAGTGTATAAATGTATTAGTTTAGAATTTTTATGGTAAAAAAAAGAGTTTATGGCATATCAATTTGTTATAAGCTTATAAGCTTTGGATTTTTGGTGATATTAAGCTTAAAAAAAAAAAAAAGTTCCGCACCGCTCGAGGACCTTCCCTAACAAGCTTTCCCGAAGGGACTGAGATTGGATCCGAGCGAGACACGTGGGAGAGAGGTGGCACCGAGGTTCGAGTCCTTGTGCAGGTGGTGTTTATCCGTGACCGTTGGCGTTGTCAGTCGGGCAAGTGAAAACCATCACGAACACGAACGATGCCCCCTCCTTTTTATTTTTTATTTTTTATATCGCCTTTTTCTTTTTCCTTTTTTTTTTCGTCGAATTCTTCTTGCCTCTGGTTTTTTTTTTTTTTGGGGGGGCTTGGGGGGAGGGGGTTTCGAATTGCCGTGAGATTCACGACGGGGGCAGGTGAAGATGTGTTTTTCCGACCATCGGTTCGGATATTTTACGCGAAATTACGAGACTAGCCCTATCTGGGGGCCCGATGGTGATGGATTAATGGGGGGCCCCACAGGAAAAGGGCGTAGATATTATTGCGCAGGCAATCGAGACAGCGAACGGTGACGTGTCGGTGTCCCTAGCAATTAGCTCTTCTTCGAAAATTTCTTTGACTGGGACCCTCGGTATTTATTTATTATTTGTTTTTTTTTTATTTTTTTTATACGTGATCCAGGTTTTTCCGGAATGTGCCCGCTGTCGAGATTTTTATAGGACCCTCGGATTCATGTGAAATTCATTCAAAAAGCAAGAAGTTCCGACTGGTCCTGTCCACGTGAATTTCGGTTTATTCATTGAAATCTAATCACTCTTCGTTAAGGACAGCATATTTATTTTCAAATTCAGGCTTATCTTCGCTTCCTTCACGATATCAGAGCTATTTACCATCGAGATAGAATTAAAATTAAGGTAAGGCACTAAGCGGGGATCTCGTGAAAACTCCCGCAAATATTAAGATCTCCAAGGCAACGGGTGACCTCGTACTTCAAAAAAAATTTCAAATTTTTATTCTTATCCCAATTTTACATTTTTGCCTTCTTTAGGTACGGTTTCTTTTTTACTTTACAATTTTTTTTGTCTCATAAAAAATCTCAAACTTTAAGTCCAGTCTTATTTCTACCATAAACTCTTCTTTTTCTCATTTAAAAAAACCTCAATTTTATGTCAAGTGCCAATTCTATCGTGAACTTTTTTTTGTCTCGTAACAAATCCCAGCTTTAGTTCTAGTTTAGATTTTTACAATAAATTTTGTTGTCTCGTAAAATTTCACAAACTTATACTTGAATCCTAAATTCACCTCCACTAACTCTCCATTAAAATCACCTTAGTGATTTTGCGATGAGTCACCAATCTCTTGCGCTTGGAAATGTTCTATTTCTCGCTGTCAAGTTGCTTCAGTGGCTCGTGCAAGAAATCTCAGACGGAGGGTTAATGGTAGCAGATTTATGACTAAAGTAATTTTTTTTTTTTACTTTTATGAGGCTGTAAAAGCTTTGGGTGAAATTAGGACTAAACAACGAAATTGGAACATGACCTAAAAGTTAGGGGTTTTCAAAGGGCACATAAAAAGTCTAGGATAGAATTTTGAGATGACATAAAGTTAACGTCTTTACGGGACAAAAAAAAATTTAAGGTAAAATTGAGACTGGGATCTAAAGTTAGAAGTTTTTATAAGACAAAAACGTGGAATTAAAACGAGAGTTAAAGTTGAAGATTTTTTAGGGTATTAAGCCCTCTCAGGCATTCTTTGATGAGATCATTACAAGAATGAAGGGGTATTTTCTAATTTTGTATTTGAATACGACTCGCTTAATTAATTATCGGATCGCTCAATCTCATCATTTTAACAATTTAGCGATAATAAATTACTAGGTCGGCGAATCTCGTGTCTTCAACCAATAAATAAAGAGGTCGACATCGTTTGATTACAACTGAACCACGAATAAAATAAAAATAAAAAACACAATTACCAGAACACCATAATACACGTAAGTTGCTGAACTTCCACTTTGGATGATCAACTTTGTCTAAATTTCATCTTTTGCTTTTGCTCGACTTCTACTTTGGACCCTTTTTCTTCCCATTCCATTCTCTCCACAAGCATAATCTTTGACTACCGTGCCAAAGAAGTTGCGCCCGAAATTCGCGCTGACCCATTCGCCTGCTCACAATTTCATCGCCAAAGCGCTCACATAGACACATAAATTATAAATTATCTTTCGATCCGAAACGCAAAGATCGCATTAACGAGTCAAATGTTAGGAATCATGCACCACCAGTTTCGGAAAAATAATCCAAACAAATAATCCGCGCCTGCAGGATATAATAATAAAGGAACATCATAAAAAAAAATTATGCTAGATAATTTGTTATCGAAATTCGCCAAAACCTGGGCCACATCTCTACACAGTCTACAAATCAACTAAACTTTGAAGAAAGTAGAAATATAATCGATGATCTTCTCATAAGATTAAATCAAAAAGAGATTTAGAAAGCTCATAATTTTTTTTTTTAATAATTCGCTACTCTACCCTTCTTTTTTAGTGGCCACTGCCTCTACATCATTCATACACGAGGTATGGCTTTTAACCCAAAAGTAAAAAGAAGCGGAAAAGAAAAAAACCCTTAAATGTGAATTTGGCTTCACCCGCCAACATCAATTGCTTTGACAAGACGCGTATGGTAAGCATTATCGGCAATAAAAGAGGATTACGAAACGCGAGTTGTAAGAAGAATTTTGAAAATAATGAGATGTCCTATCAAGTCACGAGACTTTATTTTTATTTTTTGACAAAGTGCAAGGATTATAATAGATTGCTTCCATTACCTTAAAAAGTGGTTGTAATTAGTGGTGGGAAATCTAGGTGCATCCTCCAACTTCAAGACCAATTAGTGAAAGAGAACCAACTTAACCAGGAACCTGTCGCGTGGTGGTTGGATATGGGGTTAGTGCCAAAGGGTTTCATCCAAAAATAAAAAAAGATTATTCCTTTCTTGAATCTATTCAGATAAATTTCGAGAAAGCGATGGATGAATTATTCTTGCGGGCTTGACCCCAATCGCTTGATCCCCACCACATCCTTAGCTTCTTGTAATTTGATTGGGTCCCTATCTTGATTACTCAAATAAGCTATCCCGAACCAAACCCACTTTCCTTCGAAGGAATTTGATCTAACTTCGAAATGGATCGAAGAAAAAAAGGGTTTTTTTTATTTTTATTTTTTTATGAAAGGAGATAAGTTGTTGTTTTGGAGTTTGACATAAGATGCGTTCGATTCACTTAATCTCTGCAAATCCCTCTCTATCCATTGTCAATCGTCACGCTTAAGCTGGGTCAAAATCTCCCGCCTACGCATATGGATTACCTAACATTTTAAAATTCAAAGCCATGGCCACGTTTGCGATGATAACTTGCCGCGGTCGGCAACATGTTTCGATTGAACCTGTGGCCAAGAAAAGACAAAAGAAAAATGGCATATGTCCGTCGTCTTTTATGACGATTGTCTAGACACTATACGATTCGGAGGTATTGGCCAGGTGTCGCAGACCGACAGATTCTTAAATGTGGAATAGCCCGAGCGGCACTTAGTAAGTCGAGAACATCGGGCCAACCTTCCTTACGAACATCATTCCTAAAAACAGCATGGTGAATGGCATATTGATACTGGATCGTGCCATGCACAGTGTAACTCGCGCTTACGCTCCTCGAGTGAGACATACAAAATACTTCGATGCAACAACTGATTTCGACATGCCATGATCTCATTAGATCCTGATCATTTTGTGCACAAAAAGGCCAACCCCTATTAGGTACAATAATTGGTTTCTGGTTTGCCATGGCCTTATTAGCTCCCGATTAATTTGTGTACGATAGGCCAATCCCACTTTCGGAGATCCTCTAACATGGCATCATTCTACTCGGGGACTCCTAGCACAAACACCATGGTGCCAATTCCATGAACCAATTGGATCATCCTTTCTACATCACTCACTCCTCGTCCCAATGCCACAAAGCTCCCCTCTTCAGCTCACGAGGGTACAGAAAAATTTGATCCATGACATTCTTTCCCACCCAATTCTGTAATGTCATTGTTGTGGGTTGCTATGTTTCTTCCTTGCATTCCTCAACCACCGATGCCACTCATTTGGACTTACACGAATGGCAAACACTAACCCCATAGATCAAGTCACTACACCCCATTGGTAGCTTACCTTGATCAAGGTCATTCACGAATCTTCAGACGTTTGTGCTCTCATCGACAAGTGTGGCATCCTATACCAATTGTGCTCCCTCGACAACGTATTCTTTCGCTTACTAGACTTCTCATGATCTCAACAGACCAGTGGAGGTTCCTTTCATTTTTTCAATCCCAATAACAAACCTCCTCTTGAGATGCACTCATAATCCACGAATTATTTCCTTTTTTGCTAAGCAATTTGGCTTATTCATGTCTTCCCCCATTAGCATCCTAGAAGTTTGCAAAGAGATACACCTTCTCCGAACCTTCTTAACCCCGACGATCACTTCTTTCCCTCAAAGGACAGGGTAGACCACGTGCTTTACCTTAATCTCCCATCTACTAGAGGGATAATGCTCATTTGTAGTCGGTTAATAGATTCACAGCTACGGAATAGCCCATGCAACAATGGTGAGCCGAGACTGAGCCGAGAGCACCATACTATGTCGAATCTCATCCTTACACCAAGCCTACCACACCCTTAGGCATCAATCTCTTGAGCAAGACATTAAACACTTCAGTACAATCGTGCATTGGTCTCATGAGGAAAGCGGTGTCGGCTTCTAACTAGTTTGTATACGGGAGGCCAACTGTGCATTTGGAGATCCTCTAAAATGGTATTCATATTACTTCAAGATGCCAACACAAATACCCCAACATCACTCTCATGAAACCAGGTGTATCAACCCTTTTGCATGACTCATTCTTTACCTCGATGCCACAAAACTCTACTCTTCAGCTCACAACGGTATGTTCGAATTCGATGCGTGACATAAGGACATAAAACTAAAATGAGGAGAAGTTTCTTAAAAGCCCTAAGGCTCTGTTTGTTTCATGAAAAAAGAATGATTTAAAAAATATTTTCCTAAAACTAGTCGCTATTTTCACTTGAAAAATTAATCAATGGAAAAAATTCGTCATTGACAACAATAATGTCTATGTATTTTTGAGGACATGGAAATATTTTTTTATTTTTTTTTATTTTTATAAGTAATACAAGCGATTATTTTTAACAAAATATTTTTCAAATCATTTATTTTTCTAGAAACATATGGAATCTAATCTTTGCCGAAAAAAGTGAAATCGGGTTTCATTTTTTTAAAATTTTGAGCGATGGAGTCGTAAAACTTGTTCACAAAGTGTATATATTTTAGGTGTGACTTCAATCCCCGAGACCCCATATGGTCAATTTCGGACTACCATACGAAAAATTTGTGGCGGAGCACTCGATCAGACTGATCAAAGGTCGACTAATTTTTTACATTTGAATTTGATGATACTTTGGCTGGAAAGTATGTCAAATTTGACTCCCATCAACTGGAGAAAAATTATTCCCCATATATGAAAATATAATATTGGGAAAGCATCGATCTTCTTTGATAAGATCTCTTTCGGGGTTTGAACCCGTGATTCTCTTTCAATTTCCAGAGCGTTTCGAATTGAATTCTAGATGCCGCTGTCGCCCTTGCTTGCAAGGAAGGGCTGCCTTCCCCGCCTCATATGACTTTTCAATTTGACTTTGCACTTCCTCCGACCCAAAAATATTCCTTTCTTTTTTTTTTTTTTCAAATTTCCCGTTTCTTCCAATTTAAATTCCATCCCTTTCACGTATGTCAATATTAATCGATTCGGACCAAACCGAAAATTTCGGGCATTTTCGGTTCAGTTAATGCAACAGAACATGTATCTATCACCTAATTGCGGCTCTAGAGATCATTCTTCATCGAAGATGGGCAACACAAAAATTTGGTTTTTTGTTTTCCCCGCACAGCCGTTGTAATGCGTAATTTATTTATCAGATTTATTTATCAGATATATCGACGCGATTTATTCTGTTGAAAAGGAAAAGCGGTTTGCCGGGAGCATATATACTTGCGCAACCGAATGAGGCCGGAGGAATAAATTTCGCAAACGTTGGGAAAAAAATAAAAATAAAAATAAAAAAAGATCAGTGCGTTGCGGGACGAGTAACCCCCGATCTTTGAATCCCACCGCACCCCTCCCCCACTAAATTGACATTTAACGAAACGACGACACTTTCCACGTTTCTGCTCTTGGAAAAATCCCTTCCGAGGCAGGTGAATCTCGTTTGGTGCACGTTTTTTGGATATCCACGATTGCCCAAATCTTCTTCCAATTAGACAAAAGGGAGATCTCCTTCACTTTGAAGGAATCGAGAAATAATAATAATAATAATAATAATAATAATAATAATAATAATAACGACGACGACGGCGGCGGTAGAGGGACCAAATTGAAGCCCAAAAAAGGTCTTCACATCAAAAAATGGTAAAGAAAAATTGGGTGCGGTGGACCATCCGTGTCCCCCCGACCCTATTTAAAGTAGTACCACTACCACCATTGCTAAAATAGCACAATTCAACCGTTGCATCAATAAAGCAATATGAATCTATCTATGTATTAAAAAATGGCGACGCGCCGGGACTCTGTACGCACTCGCCCGTTATTCACGACCTTTCATCTAAAAAGCTAATTTTTTTTTAATAAAAAAAAAGGCTTTGGAAAGGCGAAGTGACTTTAGTTGAGAAATTATTTCGATAGCCCACCTCGACAAGGTAACTAAAAAAAATAAAAATAAAATAAAATCACATCCTTGATTGCGCCCATGACTTTTGTCCTTTTCCCCAAGCAATCAGATTCCATTCAAACCTGACCAAACCACATGGGTTGGTTAAGGTATCAACCAATGCAAGTCACGTCAAAAGAAAACATTCATTTCGTTTCAAACTAGCCAAATTTCGGGGGCCCAAAAGAGATAGGAGAAAGAGAAAGCACGTAAAGATCGTTGATTTGGGGTTTCGTTTATCGCGTTTCCACAATTTTACACGGAAGAAACGATGGATGTCTGTAATGGGTTGGTGATCGACCAAGCGATCATGGTCCACGCGGACATGGAAAAATTTAGCGTACGACTCGTTTGTCCGTCCCATCGATCGGTCCATTGCTTGAACTGTTCATAAAGGGGAATGAAGATGAGCCACGAGGAGGAGGCGACATTGGATCGTGTGTCGTGTGAGAGGACAAAAGCTAAATGCGAGGGAGCAAGGCCCCAACGTTTCGTCGGTGGATTTGGTCGGAGCTTCCTTTGCTTGACGTGTGAAGGAGGGTTTCCGATGCAAAAGTTGCGTTGCTTGAGGAATTTGATGAGAAGTTTCGATCGATCGAGAGAGAGAAAGAGAGAGTGCCCTACCGCGTAACTCTCGTTTAATGACCTGCCGGTGCCAATTGGGTACTCGATTAATTGATAAGAAGGGCTTTAAAAAAAAAAGGGAGGGAGGGAGAGAGAGAGAGGGGCTTTAAGCAAAAATTTGTAGGAAAAAGTGTCCCAAAAAGGTCCTAAATCTTTTGCGATGATACCAATTTGGATTTAAAACTTTCAATTGTGTAAATTTACAGTCATAAATCTTTTGTCTTTGTGTCGATTAAGTCCATCCGAGCCATTTTGATCAGAAATCACCTATGCGGGCGCTAGTTATCCCATTTGACATGATTGATACCGCCATGGATATTTTTTTTTGTAAATATTTATTAATAAATGGGATGCATGAGTTTTCTTTATAATTTCTAAGAATTAGCATGATGTACCTCTTCCTAAAAAAATATATGCCCATTTGTCGTTGCGCAAATGAATTTCTTTCGTAATTTTAAAGATAGATTAAAAGATTTTTCGGTCTTGGGGAAAAGCAAAACACGTTAATTCTTTTTATGAGCTTTTGCCGAGCCACTTTTTTTTATACGGCAGTTAGCAAACTAATTTACACCATCGATCTTGTAAATCAGATCGATTGCGTATGAGAAAGATGGACGGGGAGCCTTCTGTTTTTCGCTAGAGAGCCCGCGTAATTACCCGGTTTTACGACGTTGATCGGGTAATTAAACGAACCCAATTTAGAGGGACGGGTTCGGGTCTTCGTATTTTCCACGAAATGACTGAAAATTGCCATCGTGGTATCGTAAGAAGAGAGTGGCAAGACACGATCGATCAAATCGGGGATGTCGACACACCATTGTCAAATTACTTAAAAGACATGGTGGGTTTTATTAACCAAAGGAAAAGAATAAACATATGGGCATGTTATATGGTCAACATCCGAACCCACGAATAAAAGAAGTGGGAGGGAGTTTTTCCATAGGGAGAATTACGAAAGATATTCCTAAATCGATTGCGATTATATTAATTCAGTCCATTTGCCTGGCTGACGTCGACATAATAAATTTTTAATAATATTTAATAAATTTTTAAATATTTTTTTGCCTTTTTTGTTTTATTTTCTTTACAAAAAAAGAAAATTACAAAAGACAAAAACATAAAAGAATAAAACTAATTTTAAAAAATTGAATATTATAAAATGTTATTAAAATATTTCCACCTCATCGCCAATAGGTTAAATGAATGAATTGACACAATTGCAAAATGTTTAAGATTCAATCGAAAAAAAAAATTAGGATTAAATTGGTACAATTGCAATAGATTTAGAAATTTTTAGGTAATTTGCCTTTTTTCCATTAGCAAATTGCATTTGCTATTTTAAGCTTGATAAAAACGAGCATCCTCTTCTGGACCATTCGGCCATAAAGTAATATGACCAATTTGTATGTGCCGAAAGGAAGAGATCCATGTCCCATTTCGCGGGTGGGCGCGATTTCGCGATTTCGAGTAGCTAAGAACCATGCATGGAGTCGAAAGTCGTGATCTTAGCCATAACCGAATGCGAAGAACACGATGAAATGCGACTCAACACAAATGTTTTGAATATGTGCGTCTCATCTATGTATAGAAGTTATAGGCAGGGCGGAAAATGCAACCATGGAGGGGGTTTACTGCACAAATTAACGGTGTGCGGAGACTAGAAGAAAATCAATTTGGAAGACCGAGACAAGGTTGTATCCCGATATAATACATATATATATATATATATATATATTACGTGACACAATTAAAACTAAGCTAAATCGAGACTTTTCGCTCAACCAAAATGATTGTCGATAGCGAATAGTTTACATTTCTCACTTTCCTTGTTTTTAAGAAGAAATACAGCGATAGGCCATACATAAAAAAAAAAAACAAAAAAAAGTCATAAATTTATTGTAATTGCATCAATTCAGTCTTAAACTTTTTATAATTGTCCTAATTTAATCCATTTGGCTGGCAGGTATTGACGTCATGAATTTTTAATAATTTTTTAAAAAAATCCTATCGTTTTTTTAGGATTTGGGTCGAAGGCTCCTGATCACTAGCCAAGGGATTGTGGCCCTCGTAGGCCATTGGGCTAGGGCTTACGGCCCAAGCCCTAAAATAAAAAAGAAAAGACAGAAAAATATTTAAAAATTTAAAAAATCAACATATCGTTAAGAATTTGTCTCGTTAGTGCAGGCTTTCCCCGCCTCAGTTCTGGTCAGCCAAACGGACTAAACTAGCATATTTGTAAAAGATTTATGATTGAAATAAAAAAAATTAAGATTAAATTGACGTAATTATAATAAGTTTATAAATAAATTTTTTTTTTGGGTAATTCTCCCAGTAACGTACTACGTCGTTTTCTCGAGGCTAAAAACCATTTCGTGTTTTTGCTTATTTGGATGCACGACGGGCACGATCGTATCGACAAGGTTTGTCATGATGGACGGTTGAATATGCTGCTTTCCACATCGAGACAAATTAAAAACGAGAGGGAGGGAACGACGCCCGAATCGGAGGCTAACGAGCGAAATTTTATTTATTTATTTATTTTTTTTTAATTTTCCCAACTCCACTTGAAAAAAAGGAGGGCGATGCCCCCCGGGCCCCCCTCGTGATTGTTGCTCGGGATCGGGAGTTCCTTTTTCACGTTCACATTGGCTTTTTTTTCCGATGTTGTCAACGATGGCGTAAGGGACGAGCATGGGAGAAGATGTCAGACGCCAACACAAAGTTTAATAATTTCTCCCGCATGATGCGGTTTCTGGGACATGACATGTTAGCTGGGGAACAACCCCCGCCCCCCAAAAGGACAAGTTTGCCCCCAAAAACGAGTATCCACGCATCCGTCCATCCATCGATTTGATTTAGACAACGGGCCAACAACAGTGTTCGTTTCAACATAGGTGGCCCCCACCGCCAACTAATTTAAATGGCAGGTACTGGTTCCCTGTCTTGTCTCTCTTCCGTTCTCTCTCCTTTCTCCCTTTTTTTTTCTTTTTTTCTTTTTCGCCCTTGTTTAATTTTTTCTTCCCCCTTTTTTTTTTTCCTTCTCATTCGAATTCGATTTCGTACCGTACGGCGGATGCCACGACCGAGCCCCGCTCGTTCAGGCCGTTCGCGCCTTATCCGGTCTGTGAAATCGATCTGATTTTTTTTTTTGCATGCATCTGGAAATTCATTTTTCTGATGGCGTGCTCTGTTTGAAGTAAAAAAAAAAATGTTGTTTTCAGATAAACATTTTCCAACTTTTCAATGTTTGAATGACGAGAAACTAATCGATCTATAAAAAAAAATATTATTCATGGACCGAAGATAATGAGTATAGATCACAACGAGCAACTTCCCTTTCTCTCCGGAAGGAAAATTACTTTCTCTAGACCACTCAATGAATGAAAATTAACAATTTTTCTTGAAAATGATTTCCGAAGAAAATATTTACGTTTATTGTGAAGTTTTCAATGAAACTACATATTCTAAAATTAAGGGTGGCGCTATTTGCATCCCTTGCACGACCAAATCCACCTAACGTTTGCAAAAAAAAAAATATATATATATATATATATATATATTTAATTGCCCTCCATCATTCGATTGCAATTTGAAGTGATGTCCCAAATTTACTCCTTTTTTTTTAAATAATTTTTTTCTTTTGTTTCTATGTAGGATTTTAGTTAGCAAAAAGACAGATTCCCGTGTGTATTAGAAGGCACCATATTTTTTAATTGTTGGATTTTAATTCCATAAAAATCTGTTTTGTCGAGAAAATTTTTTCAAGAAATCTAGTTCTTTCTACGTCGTAACACATGCCCACCACCCGAATGACATCTGAATTTTACAATCGGACGTGATTAGCAAGCTAGGAGAAGCAATTATTCAATGCCATGATCCTTCAAAATCAAATGATGGAAAAAGGAGTTCATCTTTAAATTTGTGGCTCTAAGTGGGGGTTCCAATTCCAAGCCACAAAGTCTCGAATGTGTTCTCCATCACGAACTGGTTGTGGGGGCAAAAAAAAAAAATCTGCTCGACCGCCTTTTTATCGTTTTCCTTAAGAACAAAAAATTGATAATCAAAGGCGACCCACTAATCAATGACGTCCTTTGGAATAGGAATTTGCGACAATTTAATAGCAACTATCCATGACGACGACGACGACGTTCATGACGGTGGTATTTTGCCTTTGGGGAATTAACAATGGGGGTCGATGTGCTTTGGGAGCATTTTTTGGGCATAAAGCTATAAGGACTTTTTCTCTTTTTGCGTAAGTCGTAAGACAGAGATAGTGTTAGAGTTGGCGAATACTTCGAGAACCCTTGTTTCTTACATTGGGCATGCCCACATGAGCTTAAAGAAACAAAAGTATGAATTAACGACATGTGATCCATACGCACGGAATGCGGGGGTTCGGGGGCAGCGCCCTCGACACGGAGGTCCAACTGGTCGGTCAGCGGGCGAGGATTCCGCTCGCCGGTGAGCGCACGGCTGTCCCGCTCGCCGGTGAGCGGACGGTTGCATGAGGGCAGCGCCCCCGAGACAATATAGGTTTTATGCTTTTATTTAATTTGGTCCATTAGTTATGAGGCCCGTTTGAGCTTATATAAATTATTTTTTCGTTCATTGTAACCGCGCAACAGAAAACCTAGTAATACAGGTTGCAGGACGTATCCCCTTTTCTGGGTGAACCTGAGTAAATCGCATTGTTTATTTTTTTCTTATCTTTGCCGTTCTTCCGATTCGATTGATAAACCCTCATCAGGTAGAAGCTAGCTAAGGTATTATTTTAGTGTCAACTAAATATTGAGATGTAATTTATATTCCCAATCAATAAGAAAACACTAAAATAACACAAGTTCATGAGGACTGAGCGAGAGTTGCAGGGGGTAACGCCACCGTGGCACCAAAGGATTTTTATAATTTGAGCTCATATTTTATTGATAGTTCGAGCTTGGATGCATGAATAGTGACTGTTATATACGACTTCTTTCTCTCGAATTGAGAATTGTAACAGAGAGATGTGAGGTACATGAATAGCTACTCTTATAATGAAATCATATGTAGGATGTAACCCTATTTTAAGGGTTAATCATGATAAATTTTGTATCTCGATTTCTCTTTTTTGCCTTCACTTTATATATATGTATATATATATATTTTGTGTTTGTGTACTTAATCCTAATACCAAGCACCCTTGCATTGCAAATGCTCTCGCGCGCACACATACAGACTTGGAGGAGAGGCTCTTGCTATGCATGCGAATCGCAAAAGGAGTGATGATTCCATATCATGATGAAACCGCAGCAAAATGAGAACAAATTTAATCATGAAGACTAATTTTATTAAAAGAGGGATTCTATGTGATGTCCGCGCTTCATGATATTAGCGAGAGTTAGTCTTCGACTTTGACAACATTAGATGCAGACATGTTATGTCTACGAGAACCGGGTAAGGCTCCACCACCACGTGACCGGGTGAGATATTAAATTTAGTGTGAATGGAAGACGTTATGACTTCCAAGGCACTCTTTTTTTCTTGAAAAAAAGCGACATTCGTTATGACAATTTTCCAAGAGTTCTTTTTTTTTAGGAAAATGATAATATTTTTCAGTATTTGTTTGAGATATGACAATGAATTAAAGTTCTTTTTTCGTCGTTTGGGAAGGAAATTTTATATTTGATTTTTTGACGTTTGGCCAGATCATCTTATGTGATACAGCTGGCATTGATCTGAGCAATTATGGTAGTTTTTTTTTTTGGAGAAAAATCTATTTGATTTTATTCTTTTCTTTTTTTTATTTCTTTTTCTTTTTCCTTCTTCTTCCACCACCACTAACCTATCGACAGTTGCTGGATTGTCAAATTTCAAAGCTTCGAGAAGAGAAAGACATGGGCATGATTGACACACGTAGAGGTTGAACAAGGGCGTCAATGTCACTAGTTATATGGGGTAAGGTAATTGTTCAAAGACTAGGTCAAAATAATTCAAAAGATTAAGGAAGACGACAAATGATGTCCCCCAAATATTGCTACTACCGAAGAACAGTTACTACCTCAGCCATTATAAATACCACCAGGCAACCATAGAGAAGCCCCCGAACAATTTAACAAATTTATCTTTATTGTATTGCATTTGCTTTTCTTAACCGTGGCATTCAGGTTCTCGCCGTCGAATTAAACACTGGCGTTTATCTTTATCTCAGATACCGTGCCATTGAATCAAACTCTAGTGCATTATCAAAGCATATTCAAGGCTTTATCATTAAATCAAATTTTGATACCGTTTTGGATGGGATACACAACGAAAATCTAATCCAAACAGACACAGGTCATGCCACCTTTATTCTTCCCAAAGTATGAAATACATACTTAACTCAAAGCATAGAAGAAAGAATTGGTCATTTTCTCAAAGTGTGTGCTCTATTATTAAGGCATATAGTCCATCACACTAAACTCTCCCCCCTGGAGTTTGGTCATTTTCTCAATGTTTACCCCAAAAGTTGGGTTGGTTTTCAAAAAAACCCTTGAAAGTCAGCAACCATTGTCTCAAATCACACTATAAGCTCATTGGCGACCAATTATCTATTTACCTGGATCACAGGCGTAGATTTGCACCTCGGGGGTATTTTGGTCCCAAAAAGTCCACTTTGAACACATGAGTTTGAAATTAGGCACAAAATCCCCCAAATTTATCCTATTGAACCCTAATCCCCAATTGCATGGTATGATGGATCGCAACAATGCTAGAGCTTGGGGGCAGAGAGACACTGTAGATAAGCGCCCGAATAAATTAATAAATTTATATTATCTTTACTTATCGTATTGCATTTAAGGTGCTTGTCGTTGAGTCAAATTCTCGTGCTTATCTTCATCCTATATATTATGCCATCGAAACAAACTCCAGTGCATTATCAAAGAGTATTCAAAGCTTTGTCATTGAATCAAATTCTGATACTATTTTGGATGGGATACTGTTCACACCTGATCTTTAATCATTTTTTCTATTGCTAAAGTAATAAAAAATCCATAAAAATTCATAAAATTGAAAAATCAACTTTGGGGACCTTAGCCAAGCCTAGGGAACCAATTTTGACCAAAAAAACGATTTTTCATATTTTCAGTATTTTTACGTATTTTTTATTTATTTATTTTCAAAAATTAATAGAAAATCCATAAAAATTCATAAAATTGAAAAATCAACTTTGGGAACCTTAGCCAAGCCTAGGAACGAATTTTGACCAAAAAATAATTTTTCATATTATATATATTTTAATTTTAAAAAAAAAAATACAAAAATATTTGAAAATTTTGAAAAAATAACATTTGAGGCCAAAAAAATACACAAAGATAGTTAATATTTTTATTTTAAATCTATTTTCATATTGGCCATCGCAAATTCAGAAAAATCCAATTCGAGTCACGTGTTCCTTCACGAGTATAATCTCGAATCGGGCCTGAAAAAATTTAATTTGAGTCAACTTATTTTTAACTTTCACTTTTTATGAGTTGTGACATTGTCTTCTAATATTTTAAATTTTCATCTTGGCCCAATTATACCCAGAATGACTTAATTTTGCAAAAGGGCTTTAATTAAATTATGCATTATTTTCAGCGACAAGAAATGAGCTTAAATTTGACATGTGGTAAATTTTGGTGTGTCAAAAATTGTGAGGAGATTTGGACTTAAAGAAATATATTTTTTCAGGGACTGAATTGTAAATACTTAAAATTCAAGGACTAAAGTGCAAATACCTAACTCTTGAAGGATTATTTTACAAATAATAAAAAGAAAAGTTAGTGGATAAATTAGAATAGAGAAGGGAAGATGAAGAAGAGGAGATGAAGAAGAGAAGTTGGAGAAGAATGGATGGAGAAAATAAGATAAGAATAGAGAAGGGAAGATGGAGATGAAGAAGAGTTAGTAGAGAAATTAGAATGGAAGATAAGAATAGAGAAGGGAAGATGGAGATTAAGAAGAGTTAGTGGAGAAATTAGAATGGGAGATAAATATGGAGAAGGGAAGATGAAGATGAAGAAGAGTTAGTGGAGAGATTAGAATGTGAGATAGAGATGGAGAATGGAAGATGAAAATGAAGAAGAGTTAGTGGAGAAATTAGAATGGGAGATAGAGTTAGTGGAAAAATTAGAATGGGAGATAGATGAGTAGGTTATAAAAGGAGAAAGAAGTGAGCTTGAAAAAGGATTCTTGAGAGAGAAAATTTGAAGTGTTTGGGAGAATTTTTTGGAGAGAAAATTTTGGATGTTTGAGAGAGTTTTGGGAGATTGAAGAAAATTTTGAGAGAAAGAAAATACCAAAAGAGAGAGAATTTTGAAGATGATGGGAGTTTAAAGCTAGGGGTTATCATCACAAATTCCTTCATCGATCAATATAAATCAAGAGTTCATCCTCGTCAACGAGCAAATAAATTCAAGCTAAGTGTTTTTATTTATTCATTTATTTATGGTTTTACTCGCAAATTAGCACAAATTGTATACACTTTCTCCATCTCCTTTTTCTTCCATATTTTATGTCAGGAGAAGGATATCTCTACGTCAACAGCAAAAATCTCGTCGAGATGCAAAAATCGGCCCAGACAAGCTCCTAAGATGTCCACCGATTTCTCAACTGATCTGTGACTAAAAGTCCCTCTTAATTCAAAAGAAACTCTCTATATTGGGAACATAGAGAGCGAAAATCAATTATAGAAATCCCTCCCAAAAAAAATGGGAGATAAGTACTCTTTCTACTCTTCTAGTTTTAGGTGCAGATTAGCACATATTTTGTATACTAACACTTCACTCTATTTTATGTCAGGAAGCCGCAGCTCTATATCAATGGTCAATCCTATGGAAGCACAAAATCGGCTTGGAGGAGTCCTCAAGCGCGCACAAATTTCAAATTGTTGAATCAATTCGTTGTATTTCATTTTAAAAAATTCATACCCCAAAATGGAGAGGACAAAGTCCATCCGCAATTTAAATACCTGCACCATAAATCCCAAAGGGAAGAGCCAAGCCAATGCTTAGCCTCCCATTGGAGGTTTTTACTTATAGTAGTTAAATACCTGCAACTTAAATACATGCACCTTAAATCCCAAAGGGAAGAGCCAAGCCAATGCTTAGCCTCCCATTGGAGGTTTTTACTTACAGTAGTTAAATACCTGCACCTTAAATCCCAAAGGGAAGAGCCAAGCCAATGCTTAGCCTCCCATTGGAGGTTTTTACTTACAGTAGTTAAATACCTGCAACTTAAATACCTGTACCTTAAATCCCAAAGGGAAGAGCCAAGCCAATGCTTAGCCTCCCATTGGAGGTTTTTACTTACAGTAGTTAAATACCTGCAACTTAAATACCTGTACCTTAAATCCCAAAGGGAAGAGCCAAGCCAATGCTTAGCCTCCCATTGGAGGTTTTTACTTACAGTAGTTTAAATACTTGCAACTTAAATACCTGTACCTTAAATCCCAAAGGGAAGAGCCAAGCCAATGCTAGGCCTCCCATTGGAGGTGTTTATTCACTGTCATGTACTTCCTATAATTTAATTTTTGAATCATCAGACCCAAAAGATGAGTAGGTCGTAATACTGCACAGAAGTCGTTAACACACTCCCTCTTTCGGCTTCAGGGAATCTTTAACACTTAAAAAATATAACAAATAAAAATATATACCATCCATGCATCCTATTTAAAAAGTGAAAACACAAAAGAGAATACCCTACTAGAGCTTTAGGAATAAACCAAGCCTGAGTTGCCGGATTAGGATATCCATGAAATTAAGGTACCGAAAGGGCATTAGTTTTAATTAACTAGTGTAACCAAGTCCCCGAGCTCATAATCTCTGGTTCGCAGGAATAAATTAGTTCTCCCGCTAATTTATTTAGGTTTCTAATCGACCTACCAAGAACGATTAGTGGCAACTCCAAATTTCAAAATCATTTAAACAAAAACCAAAGTTGCGATTCGGTAGGGCTTGGGAGAGTCCGCATTAGGTTAGTCAAATCTAATTAACCTAGTAATCCGTTAACCCCTTTTAAAATTTAAAAAAAAAATTTAGAGGGTCGCGACAGACTGGCGACTCCGCTGGGGATAGAGATTTTTAAATTTTCGAAAAAAGATACCAATTGGAATACTTGAATTTTTTCGAAATTTTAAAAGTCTTAGTGGACTTAGGCCAATGAAAATTTCATGGATATCTCGCTTCTGGCGATTTTGCTTGGGACTCATTCTATAGGTGTTATATGTTTTTGCAGGATGGGAGTTATAAGGGGCGGAGTGTTTGGCTAACCCATTTGTTTTGCAGGCTTGGTGTTGGGATTATGTTTAATTTCACACATTTTTAGAAGCGCTGTTTTGATACCAATTGTCGTGCATGTCTTGCATATTCTGAGGATCACAACACCTGCACACACAAGCGTCTAAACCCAAGTCGCGAAATTTTTCCTAGGTAACCATAGATAGGGATCGAATATGCAAAGCTCCTGCGTCGATTGCGCTTGGGTTGACCATATTTTATCCCGCTCATTATCTGAATTGACAATTCTTCCCATTGTGATTTGATTGCGCGGAGGGTAAGGTTGTCAATTCAGATAGTGAGGGCCTTTTAGGTCCATACCCTGTCTCTCCTTCTTTTATTTTCTAGAGTTCACTCCTCACTTGAGTCATGCGCATGACTATGTGATTTGCATTTCTCCAAGGTAAAAGTAAGTTCTCTAATTTTATCTTGTATTTATTTTCGGTCGGTTCATGCTAGGTGTTAGTCAGTTTTTGAGCTTGATATTACGACCATTCTTTTAAAAGAAAATAAAAATTAAATTTGTCCCTCATTTCTTTTAAAAAAATTTTGAAAAAATGATGTGAAAAATCCCTTCATGGGAATTTTATTAACCAATAAGGGATTTTTGTCATGTTTTTATTGCTTCAATAAAAATGAAATTTTCCTGACAAATTTACCTCTGAAAATTTATTTTGATAAAAAGGAAATTCCTTCAAAAATTTTAGTAAACGTCAATAGACTTTGTCACATTCCTTTAAAAAAATAAAAAAAAGAATAATAAATCTGAAAAAAATTCTATTTCTTCCTAAGGAAATTTTTTTTCTTTCTTCTGATTTCTCTATAAAATAGAAAAAATCAAATTGGACTAATATAGGAGTCATGGACCGACATTTCTTGTGTCGCATACTAATTATATCCTTTTCTTTTGCAGGGAGATCCTAGATACCCCAGACGGGTGTAAAAATTAAGTTCAATAATATATCAAGAATCATCTTCAGAAATACCAAAAGACGAAAAACACCGAGGCTTCAACCGTTAATTCTGGGGGGCAAACGAACATTGTCCATCTTTGACAGACAAAGTTGTGTCAATCCGTAAACTTGTATGGGCAGTGTATTCTGATATGACGGTGGATTTATACTGATTAAACATGGGGGCATATTTAATGTATTGCAGAGGATCCCGCGTCTTTTGAAAAACAATATGGATTATATAATCAGAACCCATGAAACAAATACCTTTACCTGATCAAATCAACCAGAGACCGGTCTTAAAATTTCCTCTTATCCGAAACATGCGGAGGGCTTTAGAGGACCGAGGTTCTATTAATGAACGTGGCCCACAGGAATTTCTCCCGACGCTACAGGCGACCGACACGAGCAAGTGGACGCCGAAAGAAACAAAATATGGATAAAAGTGGGCACACAACAGGTGGCCGGATTTACTACCAGCGCACTGATCGAGTTGTCATAGCGTTATTGTTCGTGATCTCAAGATGGATAGTGGGGGCCACCGCCGAACCCATCATCAATGTTCTCGATATCATCGTCTGGAGCAATTAAACAAGAACATCAAGAAGAACATTAAGCCTCGACATCTTCGGTACCTCAAATCGTTCTGTTATGCTATGCGGAAGAAACGATAGCAGGAAAATTAAAAAAAAAAAATCAAAACAAAACACGTGAAGCTTTTCTTTCATTCCATTCATCAAAGAGTATTACAACAACTCACTGGGGAGGAAAGGTAAAGCCAAACTGGGCCCTGATGACCATTACGAAAGAGCTCAACTGACTCTCCAAACAGTTGATGCTCTGGATACACCGGGCGCTCTCGGGATCAAGCTCCGCGAGCCTAAAGAAGAGGCGATCGCACTTCTCTTTAACCTGGGCCATAGTGGCCTCGTAATGCTCAACGGCAAACTCCAGGTCCGGAACCGCTGCCCTCTCGAAAGCAATGTCTGCCGTAATGTCATCAAGTCTCTCCTGCAGCCAACCACATTTACACCTCATCACAATATTGCCTGGCTCCTGTTCGGCGTAAGTTCGGACCAAGGCCAGACGGTCCACCAACTTTCCCCTCTCACGAACCAGCCACGAAAGCTGATCGTTGGCAAACTTGAGGGCCTTTTTGTGATTATCAGCCACAAACGTAACTGTTGCCAGACGCTCGTGCCGGTCTCGGTAACGGGCTTTCACGACGGCGGTCACAAGGACCGTCTCATAAGCACGGTTATAGGCAGCCAGAAAATTGATGAAGAGGGTCGAGAAGTTCCGGTACTCCTTGCCTAGTTGGGTACCCTCAACAGAAGCAGCGTCCACGGTCCTAAATAAACCGAGGATTTCAGCCTCAATGGTAGAGTTTTTGGCTATATGAGCGTAACCTCTACCAAGAAGATTGTAGAGTCTCTCCCACCCAGCTAGGACTTCGGCGGATAAGGTATGGTTAGGAGAATTGGCCATTTTTGAAAGCAGAATACGAAAGAAAGGGGGAGAGAGGTGAGGCAGATGAGCGGAATGCGAAGATGGTAATCTGCTTTGAAGTAAATATTGATTTCATAGTGACGGTATCAACCAGTCAAGATTTCTCTTATCTACCATTCTCTATTGGCACCACCCTCGTTGGCTCGAATTCCCATCAGATGGCGACTGCGAGCTAAGCGAGTCCGAAATCTCCGCAGAAAGTTTGACGAGACACCGCCACTTTGAAAAAGAAGACGGAAAGATGAGCTGAGTGGAAGACACGGCAAACGTTAGCGAAAAGGAGATACGACTTGTCTTCATTGGAGGACCCGCCAGTAAATCGACGGTGGAGATCTTGACAGGGGCCCTCTATCACGAAAAGAAAAAAGAAGACAAACTGAGCGAGAAACAAGGATTTCCCCTTTGATCAAAAGCTGAATGTCAGATTTTCCCCTCGGTAAATCTAATAGCGCTGCCCGTGAAGAGGGAAGTCGTTGCTATTGCCAGAGAGAGAACTTGTCCCCATTTGATAGTCAGAGTTCATTCGCAAGAACTCGCAGGAGAAAGATAGAGAGGAAGGAGTTCTCGTGGGAGAGGAATTCAAAACCTTCACCATCAAAGCATCGGCTTTCAAAGCCTGTTACGAGAAGGCATCAACGATCTCGTGATCCCTCAAGTCCGAGAAGACATCCCGAGGCGGTCTCGAATCGGCAGTCCTAGATCCAGAAATATGTCGAGTATTAGGGGAACGGGCGCATGTTCAACCCTGGTCAAAGCTGATGAAGTTCCTTACCCTGAGGGTCTACTGGTCATGGCCATTGACGGTAATCCAGTCTCTCTATCAATCCTTGTTACCGTATTAAGAAAATGCCGGTATAAGGTTGTAGGTCAAGCAAAGGCGACAGAGGCCTTAGAGATATTAAGGAGGAGTAGTGACCCGTTTGATATCGTCCTCACCGCCATGGTAGGGATTGACATGGATATTTTCACTCTCTTGGAAGTCATCAATTCTAAATTAAACATGCCAGTCCTCGTAATATCGGCAAGCGATGATCAGCAAGCCCTAATGAAGGCTGTCTTAAATGGGGCCCAAGACATCGTAACGAAACCAGTTAGAGTTCAGATGCTTCAAAACATATGGCAGCACGTGGTAAGGAAGCAATTGCACGACCATGAGAACAAGCATCAAGCCTTCAATTTTGTTCCAAGCAACTGGAGAAAGAAGATGAGTTGGTCTCCCGAGCTGCATCGTATGTTTGTTAATGCAGTTCAGCAGCTAGGAATAGATTCGGCACGGCCGCAACATATACTGGAAATTATGAAGGTAGAGGGACTCACTAAAGCAAATGTTTCGAGTCATCTTCAGAAGTACAGAAAAAGGGTGAGAGAACACAATGCAGCTCAGAATCAAGAAAACCAAAGCGGGACTGATCCAAGCCTGAACGTCGAGTCTCCTCGCCACCATAAGTTCCCCAGGTTAGCATGGGGCGAGCCACTTCCCATCATCAACCAAGCTAGTAGCCATGCCATCAATCCCCCATGCGTTAATCAAAGTATCCCCCAGAATCACCCTAATGCTCTTCAAGAGTATAGACCGCAGGAGCAGTGTATTCAGATTCCTTGGTTTGAGCACCAACCTGTGGCTAGAACTCATCCCATGATCAGCGCGCCTGCGCAGCCAGAGAATCAGACAATAAGTTATCCTGAGCACTTCCACTTCTCTAATCCTCGAATGGAAGGAATTTTTGGCAGCAGGACAGTTGGTGATCCCCACACTTTCTCGAGTAATGATGAAGGCTCCAGCATGAGAAGTCAAATTGCTCATGGCGAGGACAGAATGAGAAATCTACCGCCAGCATTTGCCAACAACAATGCCCAATTCGAGCATCAGTTGCTGGAAGGTTCAAGAGATTACCCATATGATGAGCTTACTGCCCTGGTCAACCAGTTTAGGGTTGACAGACGTCCCAAGCCGCGATCAGGAGCCAGTGAGTAGGGACTCTCAAACATCGGTTATCCACACCCGAACCAACACGAGACTAGCTGATTATCGAAGAGCCACAGGAGAGGCAGAACTGACCTTGAATAAGTGCACCTTTCATTTCATGCTTAATTCCCCTGCGTATGATATTTTCCAGCTTTCTAGGTGCCTCGATTTAATTCAAGGACAAGGGGGCAATTTATTTATCCCGTCGAATGCGTGAATCCCTTTTTATGCTAGATTTAGGGCGGATTAATTTGTGGCAACGTCGCTGACTGCCATAATGAGAAATGTTGAATGGCCTCACGTAGGGAAATTTCAAGTGAAAAGCCCAGGCGAGCTCGAAGACGGGTAACTGTGTGTCGTTCCAATTTACCCTCAATCGTTGCAAAATGCTAAATTGGATTTGTTCCATTCTCACCCAGGGGATTGCAAAGTGCCTCAAGAGTGTCGCAAAATGAAATGACCCAATGGAATGCGATAGGACTCATTCGCCTTCAAGGTAACCTTCAAATTAAAGGAGCCCTCCGGTCCACGGACCGGATGGCATAGAAAATGATGATGGTCCAAGGCAACCCGAAAGAAAATAAGGCCCAACTAAGCAAAGCACTTACGTGGCAAGCTCAAAGTGAAGGGCAACTCGGGACATACAATTCAATCCAGTCCAAATGAAGGAACTTCCTCAATTCAAATTCAATAGAAGTACACACAAGGGTAAAACAGTATCGTTCCAATTTTTCTAGAATATGAAGAACATATACTGCCGCATTCTCTTTCATTTTTGCAGGGGAAGTCTCTACTGGCCAGATTTTCCTGTCTAACATTCCCTATCAGTATCACCTCCGCTACTCGTCTCCAATCTCCAGCCAAGCAAATCCGACGTCTCTACGGCAAAGCTAAACGGGACGCCACTACTTTGAAAAAGAAAAGATAAAAAATAAGCTGAGTGGGAGACAAAGACATTTTCGGCAGAAAAGAGATACGAGTCGTCTTTATTGAAGAACTCGCCAGCAAATTGACGGTGGAGACAACAACAACGGGCCCTATCACGAAAAGATGGAAGGAGACGAGCCGAGCAAGAGACACGATAAGAAAAGAGGATTGAGAAAGGCCGGACCCTTGGAAGAAGCAATACAGTTGCTAAACCCACGTTTAATTTTAAAAGAGACGCCATGCTCGGAAGAGGGTCTTAAGGCATAGGCAATCGCTCAGAAAAATTCAAAGAGAGTGAAAACACCGGAAGCGAGTAGCAAATCTTGAGAAATCATCAACCAAATCAAAGATGTCTCAACCCAATACTCCCGAGAGCTATCATTGCCTGCTGAATATGGGAGAGGAAGAGTTCGAAGCCATGTTTGGGATCGAGCCTATGGAGCCTGGCTCTTCCGCCGACGACGTCCAAAATCTCAGTAAAGATAAGGACAATAACGGTAAGGGTCAAAAGAAGCGTTACCGTCGCCATACTAAGGAGCAGGTACAAAGGCTTGAGGATTTCTTCAGAACCTGCCCTATGCCAGACGGCAAACAGAAAATGGAACTGAGTCAAGAGTTAGGACTTGAACCTTTGCAAATCAAGTTCTGGTTTCAAAATAGGCGAACCCGAATGAAGGCTCGTCATGAGCACAACGAAGCCGAGTTTCTAAGAGTTGAAAATGAAAACCTCCGAGCGGAAAACAAGATGTATAAAGAGACTTTTGACTCCGCCACCTGCCCCAACTGCAATAGCCTCCTCCTCACCCTCGATGAAATGTATGATCTGAGGATCGAAAATGCACGTTTAAGAGGTGAGTTAGACCAGTTTATAACAGGATCGAGTTCTGTTGGAGGAGGGTACAAAAGGACCAATGATACTGGATCAGCATCAATACCTCCCGAGGAAGAAGGGACAGATCACCACCAAGCGGACATTGACGATGATCTTTTCGCCATAATCAACCAGTTTGATATCGGTAAAGCATCGGGACTGTGATGCACTTGTTCAGCCAGTGACCACGAGACCTTCAATATGGCCGATGCATACCTAATTTGGGATGAAGCCAGCTGATCATGGGAGAGCCTGCAGAGGAAGCGGAACTAATCCTGAATGAGTGAATGTGTTTTATTTCCTTGCGTGATGTGTTTTTCTGCTTTTGTGAATGTGTAAAAGCAAGGAGTAATAATCCGACTTCCCCCTATTAAATGCTCGAATCCGCCACCTCACCAACCTCGCGACGAATTGATGGCGAGTGAAAATCTGCATAAACCTGAAGGGTAACTCCGTATCGTTTCAATTTACCCTCAGTTGCTCCAAGTTTTAAAATTAAGCCCCTTCTATTCTCAGGAAATTGCAAATCGACCCGAGAACGCAATCATATCCGAATACAGGTTGGATAAAATTTGGGGGCAAATCAACTCATGGGCATTACCACGGGATAGACAGCTTCGGACAAAGGAAAGTACAAGCGAAAGACGCGAACAATCTCAGAAATGGGTAATTCTGTATCGTTCTAATGTGCACATAATCATCTCAAGTCTTGAATTGTCTTATTCCATTCTTAACAAGGATTGCAAATTACCTCGAGAAATACCGTAACATGGCCCAAGGTGATACAACAGGGCTGCGTTATCCCCAAGGATTAACCTTGAAAAGAAAGCCCCATGGACACCTACGGTCCAATGGACCGAATGGTATGGGGGATGACAGTAGGTCCGAAATATTCCGAGTTCGATCCCCAAGGGTGGAGAATGTTGTATGTATTATAAATAAATAAAACAACTTTTTGTGCATTTCTTTTTTTACAAACAGGAATACTCGACGAGTAATATCAAAGTCAGTATTTTACCATAGTCTTCCCATAATGGTGAGGCGCCCAACAAAAGTCGAGGAAAATTCAATCCAACAAAACTGGTAAAAGACTCGTGCAAGACATTCAAGATGAAGGGTAAATCAGTATCGTTTTCAATTTATCCCTTTTAATACTGGCTGATATGTCTCTTTTTCTTTTTACAGGAAATATTTACACTAACATTTAACATGTTGAAGGAGACAAATCCAAAAGAAAATTATGATCATCTGACAAGATCTATTCTGGTGAAAAATGGGGCAAATTGATCACAAGCTCTGAAGCGAAAAAGCAAATATGTCTTCCTTATCTCGTTGGATTTCGAGAATAATTTCTCTGCTTTTTACAGGGGCATTCAACCGCTAAACCGTGGCGGTCGCTGTCATTAAACAAACCGAAATGCTCCCTCACCCATATGCTTCATCACGTAGAGACAAAGTTTGAGACGAACCACCCCTCGACATAAGGAGTAGGCTTCCCAATTTGTTCGGTCCGCCCACATACCAGGGGCAATTTAAATCCGCCCATATTTGCACATTATATAAACACACGTAATGCTAAAAAATTGTCACATCTGCATTGTGCTTACACAGTTCATGAATTATGTATGACTATTCCGTGTGTTTAACTTACCAACTCCAATTTAGAGCATAAACTGCACAGGAGACATCAAATGTGCAGAATGGGGCATGACAGGATGAGGAAAGGCAAACCATTTCCACTCAAGTCTAACATTTTAATTTACAGATAAACAGCCTTTCCCCAGAGTGAGAGAAGGCCCTTTCGGATTGAAGTCCCCCATTCAGATTACATTCGAGGCGTTCATACTATGAGAACCTCCTTAAACAGAATTGGTAATGCAAGCTTGACAGAATAGTTTTGCATGATCCATATTTGGATTGATTGCATCATGAGTTATCACACAGACTACTTCTAATCATTGCCGACTTGGTTGAATAGTTTTACATGAACCGATCAACTCATTGATGAAAATGCTTGCACATGTTACCTCTGATACTGCCTGACAGGCAACACATTCCCAATGTTCAAACTACCTTCCAAAGTCTTGAAATTCATTCAGCGATTATTGAATGAACAAGCCTGGTTGTCGAGAAGCCACCAAACATTTCTTCCAAATTCTCAGGTAAGTATATCTTCAACCTGAACCTTTCAAGAGAATGAATTCTGACGGTTGTTGGGGTACTCGAATCCATTGCGGTACATACAGGTATCCACCTTCTTCAATAAAGCATGATTTGTCTCAAGGACAGAAATGTTCGAGACCTTTTGATCTCTGCCTCTTTGGTTTATTCCTAAAGCGACAGGATAATATAATTTGGGTTTGAGCTTCTGCAGGATTCCTAATCTTTCCAGATTCCAGAATGGCACCCTTTGAGGTACACCAAGTCCTTCTTACAGGCAAAATAAGTCCTTCTTACAGGCAAACCAAGTCCTTCTTACAGGCAAATCAAGTCCTTCTTATAGGCACAAAGTCCTTCTTACAGGCAAATCAAGTCCTTCTTACAGGCAAAACAAGTCCTTCTTACAGGCACAAAGTCCTTCTTACAGGCAAATCAAGTCCTTCTTACAGGCAAAACAAGTCCTTCTTACAGGCACAAAGTCTTTCTTACAGGCAAATCAAGTCCTTCTTACAAGCAAAACAAGTCCTTCTTACAGGCAAAACAAGTCCTTCTTACAGGCAAATCAAGTCCTTCTTACAGGCATAAAGTCCTTCTTATACGCAAACCAAGTTCTTCTTACAGGCACCAAGTCCTTCTTACAGGCATAAAGTCCTTCTTACAGGCAAACCAAGTCCTTCTTACAGGCAAACCAAGTCCTTCTTACAGGCAAAACAAGTCCTTCTTACAGGCACAAAGTCCTTCTTACAGGCAAATCAAGTCCTTCTTACAGGCAAAACAAGTCCTTCTTACAGGCAAAACAAGTCCTTCTTACAGGCAAAACAAGTCCTTCTTACAGGCATAAAGTCCTTCTTATAGGCAAACCAAGTCCTTCTTACAGGCATAAAGTCCTTCTTACAGGCAAACCAAGTCCTTCTTACAGGCAAACCAAGTCCTTCTTATAGGCACAAAGTCCTTCTTATAGGCAAACTAAGTCCTTCTTACAGGCAAACCAAGTCCTTCTTACAGGCACAAAGTCCTTCTTACAGGCAAATCAAGTCCTTCTTACAGGCACAAAGTCCTTCTTACAGGCAAACCAAATCCTTCTTACATGCACAAAGTCCTTCTTACAGGCATAAAGTCCTTCTTACAGGCAAACCAAGTCCTTCTTACAGGCATAAAGTCCTTCTTACAGGCAAACAAAGTCCTTCTTACAGGCAAATCAAGTCCTTCTTACAGGCAAATCAAGTCCTTCTTACAGGCAAAGCAAGTCCTTCTTACAGGCACAAAGTTCTTCTTATAGGCAAAGCACCAAGTCCTTTTTACTGGCACCAAGTCCTTTCTATAGGCACCAAGTCCTTCTTACAGGTATCTCCATGTGGTGACCTACCATACGGGTCAAATCTCAATCAAAATTTAATCAGTAGAATCCTTTTATTAGGAATCTACCATGGTACGACTCACCATACGGGTCAAATGGTATGACCCACCATACGGGTCAAATTTTAATTCCATTTTTAATCAGTAGAATCCTTTTATTAGGAATCTACCATGGGTTGATCCACCATACGGGTTCAAGTTCAACCACCCTAAAGTTTTTTTATATAACGAATCCTTAGGTTCTCATTTCATTTTCAGTGGAACAATCATGTCACGACTCTTTTTATTTCCTTGTATTGAGTCGATAAGAATCCAGGTGTCATCTCGTCTTTGAAATGAACCTCTACCGAGCTTCCTTTCAAAGAGGGGCAGCTGTTGACACCTGATCTTTAATCATTTTTTCTATTGCTAAAGTAATAAAAAATCCATAAAAATTCATAAAATTGAAAAATCAACTTTGGGGACCTTAGCCAAGCCTAGGGAACCAATTTTGACCAAAAAAAACGATTTTTCATATTTTCAGTATTTTTACGTATTTTTTATTTATTTATTTTCAAAAATTAATAGAAAATCCATAAAAATTCATAAAATTGAAAAATCAACTTTGGGAACCTTAGCCAAGCCTAGGAACGAATTTTGACCAAAAAATAATTTTTCATATTATATATATTTTAATTTAAAAAAAATACAAAAATATTTGAAAATTTTGAAAAAATAACATTTGAGGCCAAAAAAATACACAAAGATAGTTAATATTTTTATTTTAAATCTATTTTCATATTGGCCATCGCAAATTCAGAAAAATCCAATTCGAGTCACGTGTTCCTTCACGAGTATAATCTCGAATCGGGCCTGAAAAAATTTAATTTGAGTCAACTTATTTTTAACTTTCACTTTTTATGAGTTGTGACATTGTCTTCTAATATTTTAAATTTTCATCTTGGCCCAATTATACCCAGAATGACTTAATTTTGCAAAAGGGCTTTAATTAAATTATGCATTATTTTCAGCGACAAGAAATGAGCTTAAATTTGACATGTGGTAAATTTTGGTGTGTCAAAAATTGTGAGGAGATTTGGACTTAAAGAAATATATTTTTTCAGGGACTGAATTGTAAATACTTAAAATTCAAGGACTAAAGTGCAAATACCTAACTCTTGAAGGATTATTTTACAAATAATAAAAAGAAAAGTTAGTGGATAAATTAGAATAGAGAAGGGAAGATGAAGAAGAGGAGATGAAGAAGAGAAGTTGGAGAAGAATGGATGGAGAAAATAAGATAAGAATAGAGAAGGGAAGATGGAGATGAAGAAGAGTTAGTAGAGAAATTAGAATGGAAGATAAGAATAGAGAAGGGAAGATGGAGATTAAGAAGAGTTAGTGGAGAAATTAGAATGGGAGATAAATATGGAGAAGGGAAGATGAAGATGAAGAAGAGTTAGTGGAGAGATTAGAATGTGAGATAGAGATGGAGAATGGAAGATGAAAATGAAGAAGAGTTAGTGGAGAAATTAGAATGGGAGATAGAGTTAGTGGAAAAATTAGAATGGGAGATAGATGAGTAGGTTATAAAAGGAGAAAGAAGTGAGCTTGAAAAAGGATTCTTGAGAGAGAAAATTTGAAGTGTTTGGGAGAATTTTTTGGAGAGAAAATTTTGGATGTTTGAGAGAGTTTTGGGAGATTGAAGAAAATTTTGAGAGAAAGAAAATACCAAAAGAGAGAGAATTTTGAAGATGATGGGAGTTTAAAGCTAGGGGTTATCATCACAAATTCCTTCATCGATCAATATAAATCAAGAGTTCATCCTCGTCAACGAGCAAACAAATTCAAGCTAAGTGTTTTTATTTATTCATTTATTTATGGTTTTACTCGCAAATTAGCACAAATTGTATACACTTTCTCCATCTCCTTTTTCTTCCATATTTTATGTCAGGAGAAGGATATCTCTACGTCAACAGCAAAAATCTCGTCGAGATGCAAAAATCGGCCCAGACAAGCTCCTAAGCTGTCCACCGATTTCTCAACTGATCTGTGACTAAAAGTCCCTCTTAATTCAAAAGAAACTCTCTATATTGGGAACATAGAGAGCGAAAATCAATTATAGAAATCCCTCCCAAAAAAAATGGGAGATAAGTACTCTTTCTACTCTTCTAGTTTTAGGTGCAGATTAGCACATATTTTGTATACTAACACTTCACTCTATTTTATGTCAGGAAGCCGCAGCTCTATATCAATGGTCAATCCTATGGAAGCACAAAATCGGCTTGGAGGAGTCCTCAAGCGCGCACAAATTTCAAATTGTTGAATCAATTCGTTGTATTTCATTTTAAAAAATTCATACCCCAAAATGGAGAGGACAAAGTCCATCCGCAATTTAAATACCTGCACCATAAATCCCAAAGGGAAGAGCCAAGCCAATGCTTAGCCTCCCATTGGAGGTTTTTACTTATAGTAGTTAAATACCTGCAACTTAAATACCTGCACCTTAAATCCCAAAGGGAAGAGCCAAGCCAATGCTTAGCCTCCCATTGGAGGTTTTTACTTACAGTAGTTAAATACCTGCACCTTAAATCCCAAAGGGAAGAGCCAAGCCAATGCTTAGCCTCCCATTGGAGGTTTTTACTTACAGTAGTTAAATACCTGCAACTTAAATACCTGTACCTTAAATCCCAAAGGGAAGAGCCAAGCCAATGCTTAGCCTCCCATTGGAGGTTTTTACTTACAGTAGTTAAATACCTGCAACTTAAATACCTGTACCTTAAATCCCAAAGGGAAGAGCCAAGCCAATGCTTAGCCTCCCATTGGAGGTTTTTACTTACAGTAGTTTAAATACTTGCAACTTAAATACCTGTACCTTAAATCCCAAAGGGAAGAGCCAAGCCAATGCTAGGCCTCCCATTGGAGGTGTTTATTCACTGTCATGTACTTCCTATAATTTAATTTTTGAATCATCAGACCCAAAAGATGAGTAGGTCGTAATACTGCACAGAAGTCGTTAACACACTCCCTCTTTCGGCTTCAGGGAATCTTTAACACTTAAAAAATATAACAAATAAAAATATATACCATCCATGCATCCTATTTAAAAAGTGAAAACACAAAAGAGAATACCCTACTAGAGCTTTAGGAATAAACCAAGCCTGAGTTGCCGGATTAGGATATCCATGAAATTAAGGTACCGAAAGGGCATTAGTTTTAATTAACTAGTGTAACCAAGTCCCCGAGCTCATAATCTCTGGTTCGCAGGAATAAATTAGTTCTCCCGCTAATTTATTTAGGTTTCTAATCGACCTACCAAGAACGATTAGTGGTGACTCCAAATTTCAAAATCATTTAAACAAAAACCAAAGTTGCGATTCGGTAGGGCTTAGGAGAGTCCGCATTAGGTTAGTCAAATCTAATTAACCTAATAATCCGTTAACCCCTTTTAAAATTTAAAAAAAAAATTTAGAGGGTCGCGAGAGATACGTAACGAATATTGAATCCAAATCGACACAAGTCGCGCCCAACTTTATTCTTCCCAAAGTATGAAATCCATACTTCACTCAAAGCATAGAAGAAATAATTAGTCATTTTCTAAAAGTACGTGCTCTATTATTAAGACATATAGTCCATCATACTAACTGTCCCCCCTGAAGTTTCATCATTTTCTCAGTTTTTAGTCCAGAAGTGGGGTTAGTTTTCAGAAAAACCCCTGAAGTGGGCAACCGTTGTCTCGAATCGCATCGTGAGCTCGTCGGTGACCGATTATTATTTTAACTTGATCACATGCGTAGATTTACACCTCAGGGGGCATTTTGGTCCTAGAAAGTCCACTTTGTTGAAATTAGGCACAAAATCCTCAAAATTTATCCTATTGAACCCTAATCCCCAATTGTATGATCAATCGTAGTAGTGCTAGAGCTTGGAGGTGGAGAGACGCCGTAGATAAGCTCCTGAACAAATGAACAAATTTATATTATCTTTACCTATCGTATTACATTTTCTTTTCTTAACCGTAACTTTCAGGTTCTTGTCGTCAAATTAAAATTTGGCGTTTATCTTTATCCTAGATGCCATGCTATTGAATCAAACTCTGGTGCGCTTTGTCATTGAATCAAATTCTAATACTGTTTTGGATGGGATACACAACGAATATCGAATTCAAATCGACGCAGGTCGCACCCAACTTTATTCTTCCCAAAGTATGAAATCCACACTTCACTCGAAGCACGGAAGAAAGAATTGGTCATTTTCTCAAAGTACGTGCTCTATTATTAAGGCATATAACCAGTCATGCTAAACTCTCCCCTCTGAAGTTGGCTCATTTTCTCAGTATTTACCCCAAAAGTGGGGTTGGTTTTCAAAAAAACCCTTGAAGTGGGCAACCGTTGTCTCAACTCACACAATGAGCCCATCGACGACCAAATATTTGTTTAACTCGATCGCATGCGTAGATTTGCGCCTTGGGGGGAAATTTTGGTCCTAGAAAGTCCACTTTGAGCACAAGGGTTTGAAATTAGGCACAAAATCCCCCAAATTTATCCTATCTAACCCTAATCCCCAAATGCATGGTATAATCGATCACATTAATGCTAGGGCTTGAAGGCAAAGAGACGCCGTAGATAAGCTCCCAAACAAATCAATAAATTTATCTTATCTTTACTTATCGTACTACATTTAATTTTCTTAATTGTAGCTTTTAGGTTCTCATTGCCGAGACAAACTCCGGCGTTTATCTTTATCCCAGATACTGTGCCATCGAATCAAATTTTAATGTACTATCGAAGCGTATTCAAGGCTTTAACATCGAATCAAATTCTAATACTATTTTGGATGGGATACGCAACGAATTTCGAATCCAAATCAATGCAAGTCACGTCCAACTTTATTCTCCCTAAAGTATGAAATCCATACTTCACTCAAAGCATGGAAGAAAGAATTGGTCATTTTCTGAAAGTACGTGCTCTATTATTGAGGTATACAATCCAACATGCTAAACTCTCCAACTCCTCTCCCACCTCCCCCCCCCCCTCTCTTCCTTTGAAGTTTGGTCATTTTCTCAATGTTTACCCCAAAAGTGGGGTTGGTTTTCAAAAAAACCATTGAAGTGGGCAACCGTTGTCTCAAATCACACCGTGAGCTCGTCGACGACCAATTATTTTTGTAACTTGATCACATGCGTAGATTTGCGCCTCAGGGGGGCATTTTGGTCCCAAAAAGTCCACTTTGAGCACGAGGGTTCGAAATTAGGCACAAAAACCTCCAAATTTATCCTATGGAACCCTAATCCCCAGGTGCATGGTATGATCAATTGCAATGTTAGAGTTTGGAGGTAGAGAGATGCCGTTCCGATCTATGGCAAGAGCCAACTCCAATAGGGCTCCACAAGCGAGGTGTAGGGAACCTAATTTTCCATTCCGATCTAGAAAATTAGGGCTCTAGTCAGGACTTCAAATTTGGACGAGTCGTGCATGGATCAGACATTTTTGGGACTCAAAAAAAAAAAAAGCGCGTACTTAATGGCGCAAATGTCCGCACGTGATCGCCGGTCCGGCGAAAAATTTCGACTGCTGAAGAGCTCAGTGGGTTATTTGAGACACGGCCGCTAACTCCATTTTTATTTTTATTTTTTGGGGTTCCTGAAACAAATCCCGGTTCTGAGGAACTCTGAGAGAACGACCCCCCACTTTATAGGAACTTGGGGACTTAACCATATGAACAGGAAAGAAAAAGCATGAATGGGCCTAGATGCGCTGTCTTATTGGGCCACTCGATAGGACACCTCTACTTGAGGCTTCGGTTGTTACGATGCATAGGATTTTCTTTGTCACCCTCTCTCTCTGGTCTCGTCTTTTTCCTTTTTCTGTACGAAGGGCCGACCAAAGATGACTTTCCTGCGTCAAGGCTGGTCGTTCTCAGGATGAATAAGTTTCATACTTAAAATTTAAAAGTTTCATTGTTAGAACCGATTTTTATAGTTAGAAACCCGAAACCTATTTTATTTACCCTGAAATTAACCTTGGATCGTTAATTTTGTTTTTATCTAGTTTTAGGATCCATCCGAGCTTCTTCTTCTTTTTTTTTTTTTGTCGGTTCCGTTTTTTTACGTCAAAGTAATATGCGCGGCAAACCGAGCAAATACTCTTCTATCAACCGAGGGAGGGCGAGTCTGCGCGGAAGCGTGGGGCCGAGGGCAAGTCGGGAATGACCATAAAGAAGGGACTTCATGCTTTGCATCATTGATCCACGAGATCAACTACTGTATACAGAGTGCCATTTGCAATTTTTGCCATCTTCCAAAAGTTCATAGAACTTCTCCAATGACAATTCATTAATTTACACGAACGGATTGTAGTGATTGGACAAATCACCTCAACTTTTCGTTCCATAAAAAAGGAGAAAAAAAATAAACGGCTTGAAAATTAAAAAGTTCTTTTTAAAAAAAAAGAAGAAAAAAAAGGGAGCAAGAACCTGAGTAAGTACCTCTGGCCGACACGTGGCGCCACAACTTGGACGAGAGAACAAACCGGCGTACCCTAATCGTCGCATCCCTCTTCCGGCAAGCAGTTCAGGTCGAGGGCCCCATTTTCCTCCGCCACTCCCTCCGGAGTCGGAGTCTTAGCCGTTGTTGTTGCCGCTGCCGCCTCCTTCTTCGCTCTTTCCTTGCCGTCGAGGACTTCCCCGGCATCGACCGCCGCAACCTCCTCCGCCTCCAGGGTGGCTCTCCACTTCCCCGGCAGCTTCCCGTCGGCCCCATTCGCTTTCTGGCAGAAGTACTTCACGGCCGCATGCATCCGCCGCACGATCGCGTAGAACTCCTCCACCTCGGCCTCGCTCGGCGGCGCCCCTACCTTGGCGGCGTCCCGCGCTTCCACCACTCTCACCTTCCTCTTGGGACCATCCGCGCCGTCGCTCTCCCTCCGCGTCTTCTGTTTCTCCGCTTCCATTTTGGTCCTCGCCGACGTCTCTGCGAGTTCTGAAACGCAGGCAGAGCTTAGAGTGGGAGAGAGAGTTGGGCTTTATTGGGATGGCGTGGGGTGCCAAACTCCCCGCTAGTCTAGTTTGTAACACGTCAGCGTCGTCCAACCACGTATTACAAAGTGACAAACCACGTAAATACTCTCTGAACTCCGTATCTCAAGGTAAGATGTAGTTCCCGAATTTTTCATTTGACTAACACAGTCCATGTAACTTTCTCTAAATTTTTAATTTAATCAACATGATCCATGAACTTTTGAAATATATTCAATCTAGTGCTTGAATTATAAGGAGATGTTCAATATAATCATTCCATCAATTCAAAGTCAAGGACTGTATTAAATATTTTCTTATGATTTATGAACTAAGTTGAACATATTTCAAAATTTCAGAGACCACATTTTAACAAATTGAAAGTGTATGAACCACATTAAATATTAAGATAAAGTTTATGGACCATATTGATCAATAGGGTATCGCTAAGGATGTTGCAAGTTTAGTTATTGGTTAATTATGATACCCGAGCAGCAATAACTTACACTAATGATCCATTATAAGACCAAACATATAGACACGAAGTATAAATTTACGAAGGACATGGTTGAGTGAAGAGATATGAATGTATAGTACATATCTATGACAAAGTCCATTCCTAAAGATATTTTCCTTGGTCATGTATAGACAAAGGGATTAGTTCTCCGCATTGAAATCTCTAGAAGTGTGTAGAAGTTGGAGCACTGGATATAAATATTTTCCAAAGTTCATAGTCAATGGTAATAGTTATTATTATTGATGCCTATAACTTTTGATATTTATTTATATTAATGCTTAATGCATTGTGTTGAGAAAGTATATTGCGCAAATAAGATATTAGCCTACTTACAAGGGTAAATGCATTTATTTATTACGTGATGAATAGAGATGATATAATTTTAAGTTCATTATCTAGATGATAATTAAGAGCTCGAGCTCAAAATACATATGTCGCATTAACAAAGTGTTAAGATGAGATTTATTATTTATTATGTCCGAAAATGAAATAGCTTGCACTTTTCACTTAATCTGTTTTTATTGCTAGATGCGACCTCCAATTGGTACTTTTGAGCAAAGTAGATTTGTGAACTCAATTTAGATATTAACATGTCTGAACTAGCATCTATACGGTCTTCAATGGAAAGACATACCCTTCATGGGAAATGAGAGAATATTGTAATATGTCTTTTATGCTATGTATGCGAGAGATGACCAATAAGAGTTGGCAAAATTTTGATGTTAATTGTTAAGCCGTGTGAGATTCTTGAGGATAAGTATTCCTTAATTTAGTGCCATTGGGACTCTTACTTATTCTCAAAATTTTTATTCAACATTTGCTATTTTAAAAAGTTACCAATGGTCATGATATTGATTTGATCTAATGAGACATGAACTCAATTGAGATTGAGAGATTTAATAAAAGAAGAAGATCAATTTAATCTTTGAGTCATACGTACGTGACATCGAGAGAGAGATATGTATGTGACTGATTCATCTAGGGTAAAACATACGAAAATCTACTCTTGATTATGTCCGATTTTGAATTTTTATATACTCTTAATGGATTTATGAAAACCAGCTCTCAAAGTATATTGATTGCACTAATTATTTGCTAATATGAACCTTGCAAAGAAGAGAAAGTTTTGTTTAGTTCTTCGTGAGCGTGTGGGAGTAGTTGGCCTCTTGTGGGCGAGTGAGAGTTGTTAGCTCTTTATTGGCAAATGGGAGATGTTGAGTTCTATGAGAGTTACAGTGGTCCGCTCATGTAGGCTACCACATCCCATACTCACTATTGATAACTGCAGATGCAGTTATCACATTTTTTTGAAATAACGTGAAGAATCACGCCTTTTGAAATGACGTGACTTTTTTTTTTCTTCTCCCTTACCTCTTCTATTTGTTATTTTACACCAATGACAGAATACCAAAACACGTATAAGGGAAAGATCGACGTTTGACTTTCTCATACTCGATTGATGCGAGTAATCTCTCGAGACGGCAAGAACAGTTAATTTGTATATAATACGATACGTCTCTCGTATGACATGTCATCCAATCAGATCGGTGATATAAGTTAAGTCTGTGCATGTTCTTTTGCACGTTTTTTGTTTAGGAACAAGGATTTAGTTTACTTGGTTTTATAATTCGAATTGTTTATCTTAGGCTATAGAATTCCATGATAGAGGGTTGATATTGCAAATTAAGAAAGACTTGGGCCCGCGCTTGAACACAAAAGTCGTCGGGAATCATTTACTTGTGGGAATGTCGATTTAATATGATGGAGCCTTCACTATCAACTCAGCAGCAATCGTGTGAGCCTGCTCCCGAGCGAGGAGTATTTATCGAAGAACATCGATCACTTTGACGTCTGGCTTGTATATTGACTATTTCCATGTTCTCCCAACGTGCACTCATCTTGCGAAAAATAAATAATTTTAAAAAATATTTAGTTATATCGTTCACAAAAATTAATGAGCAGATATTTCTATATCATTAAAAAAAACATTTACACAAAAAATCGTTGTCGATACTGATTGTTATTTTTAGCGATTGATTATTTCAAGCATTACAAATAACTATTTTCAAAAAAAATATTTTTTTAATTATTTATTTTCCGCGAAATAAACGAATTTTCTATTCTTTTTAAGAATAGTGAGACCCCAGCCAGTTAATCTTTTGGAGAAAAACAAGGCCGTTGGTTTCAGAAACGGGCTACTTAAGATATATTAATGTCGATTTGTAAGATCTATGTATCAAATGATGCAAGGGATTTTTAGATGGATTATCAAAATTGCATGTAAAATTCACTAGAGAAAAAAAATGGTAGATGACATTATCTCCCTCATAAATAATTCTGGAAAAAAAAAGATAAAAAGAAAGAGAGGAGAGAAAAATGAGTGCGGGTGGCCGGGGACCGGAGTTAGTGTCGATGCTCGCCGGGTCTGGTGGGGGCACTAAAGACGAGTTGTCATTTCATCACACGTGACGTCATGCTGGCCTGGGAAAGGTGACGCGCGCCTAAGTACAATGGAAGCAGTTGCTCCCCCAGTCAAAATCAGGGACCAGCGAGGATAAGTTCAAGAAAAAAAATTCAAAGAGTAATTAATGATTCGTAGAAATTACTTAAATAGGAAATGTTCCGAAAAAATTCCAACCAGTGACTAATAATAATAAAAAAAGTAGCTATCACGCCTTTTTTTTTTCCGAACGAATCATATAGTCCCGCCTTTTCATGGACTTATTAAAAAAATCGCAATCGTGATGAAAACGATATATGAGTTAATATATGTTCTGAAGTGGGACCTTTATTTTTTTAAATAAAAATTTAAAATAAATTTTATTTCAAATAATAATTTAAAATAAATTTTATTTCAAATAATAATTTTAAATGTTATTATTTTCTCAAATAAAAGTATGAAAAGAATTTTATTTCAGATAAAGGTTTGGGGTGGCCATTTCAATCTAAGAAAAAAGTCCTAACATCACTGGCTGATTAAGGGCATTTTTGCGATTTTTATTTTTTAAATTTTTTTCTTCAAATTTTCCTTTTTTGTACACACACGAAACTTTAAAAAGAAAACACAAAAGAGAGAAAAAAAAAAATCAGGCCCTCTGCTTGTTGCCACAGGTCTGTCGTCGGTGGGGGTAGGGGGGGGGACAATGGTTGGTGGGGTCACAGCATCTTGATGAGGAATTACTTTTATCTAAAAATTATATTTATTTCGTAAAAAATAAATAACTCGAAAGGTATTTCTTCAAGAGATTGCTTATATAGCTAAAATAAGTAGCTAATAAAAAAACATTAGAATTATAGATAGCGGTTTATGCTAAATATTATTGTATATTTTCTATTCACTTATTTTTTAAGCGAGACATCGAAACACCTATATAATTCGGTTTATCCGAAAAAAGAGGAAGAAAGAATTACTTCATAAATCAAAGCGGAGGCCGACGGTGTTTTTGAAAATCCTGTAGGTACGTCGGTAGAAGGCAGACGAAGCTCGAACGATGGTAAACAACCCGGAAGTGGGGATGGGAATCGACGCGCCGAAAAGGACGGACGAGATGGGCCTCATCCCAGATCTGAACGGCTCGTGATGCGGGTTCCCACTCGGGGCGCGTGGCTGGTTACTGTTGCACGCGGTTTCCCGGATGATTCCGCGAGGGGGGGGGGGGGGACCGAAGGGGGAAACTAGGCTTTAACTCGTGCGTGGGCCCCGCAAAGGAAGCGGACGAAGCATTGACTCTGAACGGAAAGGGTCAACCTAATTTATAGCATCATATTACCCGAACCTTAACCTAAGTCGCGCCTTTTTCCAAAGAACGAGCTAAACTGATTCGGAACTTTGGACTCCTCAGAAAGCCGAACCTTTCGCTTTAAATTCTTCAAAGGAGAATCAAAAGAAATAAATTAAAAAAAAAATGTTCAAAGAATATATGGGCAATCTCGAACATATGCCCGAAGTTTCGTCGCCATCCGTTGATTAGGGCAAAGCGTGGTGGGGACCACAACGAATCTAGTCCCGACTGCCACGAACAAAAGAAAAAGTCTAATTGATCACGACACGTGGGAGACGTGGGACCCACCATTCAACTACTGGTGGTTGTGGCCGTGGCTGTGGCCTCGGTCTTTTCGTCAACCAGCAAAATGATTGGATCGATTGGTGGAACCGGATGTCAGAAACCGCGTCCGGGCCCAATTTTTCCCGGTTCAGTTCGCACCGTTCGACGGTCCGATTCCATTATTGGGTGCTTTCAAATCGAAAGATAAAAAAGTACTCCCCGTTGGTGACCGTCGGATGTGTTAATCACGCCACGATTTGCGGTAACCGGATGTCCCACCCACCCCCGTGTTCGGTAAGGAAAACCCCCCCAATTCTGGAATCCCGATTGCGTCAGCAGGAGCAACGTCAAGCTCTTAATTATGCAACAATGGTAAGGTAAGGTCGTCGGCAAGAAAACAGCTCACCGTCGTCAAGAAGGATGGACTCCATCGGAGGAAGGTTACCTGAAGGTGAACATAGATGAGCCGTTGGGGGGAGATCGGTACCGGAGGATTTGTCGCGGGAGTACCCAGAGACTCGTCGGGGGGGCCCCTCCTGGATGGTTTTGCCAGAAAGATCCGAGCTTGGTCGCCGGAGCACGCGGAGGCGCTATGCCACGGAGGAAGCTGCTCGCGTCGAAGAGAGAGGTGGCGATCGAGACGGAAACAGATTGTGCTGAGAATGTGCGAGCGGTCCGTGGAGAAGCGACTTCTCCGTGGGAGACCAAGGTCTGCTTGGTGAACATACGGGCCCTTATGGACCAATTCAGCAAATATTTTCTTTGGCCAATTGCAATCGTTTAGTAAATTCTATCGCCGACCGGGTAGCCAGAGCACAATGGTCGGATTCTATCCCTGCAAATTGGTTTGGTTTGTTAATCCTCCCAAGGCTCTTCGGAACTTGCTTTGTTTTGATGGCCCCCTCGCTGGGCGCTTGTTGTAATGGCTCTCTTGATTGGTTTATGAAATGCTTATCTATTGCAGATCCTAGGTGACGTCATCAGGTGATGTCCTAATTTTGGGTACCGATTACGTCCCTAGGGCTGGAGCCCAAATTACGTCCCAGGCCATCGTTCGGACCTCCCGTTGGCTTGAGCAGAATTCTCATAGAGATAAAAACGGAACGGAACGGAATAAGCATTCTCATCACGATGAGGGAATATGGAACAATTAGCGTCTTAACGCCGAAGGGACGTTTGGTACCATGACGTTGGACTTGCATCTATGCTTTTCGGGTTCTTAATTCGATTGCCCCATGCGGCATGACCCCGATATAGAGAGCACAATTCATCGTTTGATTAGAAAAAAGAAGAAGGCACGCTAAGCATCGTGAATCGCGCTTACACAACCTCTTTTATTTCTAAGAGGTTATTCATACGGAGAAATTCTTTCTTTCGTATCTTTCGAGATCCACCTTGCAATATGAGGGTCAAAAAATCAAAATAAATGATTTTAGCCTAGGGTTCCGCTCTATCCTAAATATCGATATGATGGGCCTGCAACGAGCTTTGCAATGTTTGCCGATTCAAAGCATCGTTTCCTGTTTGATCCCTTTGAAGTCCGTACTTCAACGCCATATCGCCTAGTACTCGAACAAACCTTATTCCCCTTATTCCATGGTATCTACATGAGTTCTTTTCACGAGGCACAAACAGAAGAATTTATCGTGAAAGCAGAAGGGCAAAGTAAGTGAATGGGATCGAATCGAACGGATTCTTTTATAACGCACAAACGAGTTTGGTCTTGCGATAATGGAAAGTTTTCAGCTCGAGGATTGCGACGTTAAGGAACATAACGAGGCCCAAGTTTAGAACAAACGTGTGTATTTCTTAATCTGCTGTCCAACTCAAGTCTTGGAAAAATATGAAACTCGGACAAAATTCCAATTTCGCTGTCAACAATGACCAATCTCAGCTCATTGAAATTAGAATAGATTAAATTCCTTAACGTAAAACACAATATAATTCGTCCGTGGACAAAATCACCGAAATGGTTGGGATTTGTTAAAAACGCTAGTCTAGTCGGGCTAACGACGTAATTGATTTTTTTTTCCTTTTTTTTGGCATTTTCTTTTTAGGTTCGAAATCTCGAAATTTCGGAGACGAATAAGTAATTTCTCAGAGAATTCTTTTAATGGGTCTGGGAGTGGTGCGAGCTAACTAAAAATCGTACTTAACCCGAAATTAAAAGAAAAAAAGATCCCAGTTGGTTCATGGGCTCGCCTGGCCTGCTTGAGCCTATCATTTCTAGGCAAAGTGAAAAGAACTTGGTTTTCTAATCTTGGTCCATCAAGATCTTCCAGGCGGTGCAGGGCCCAATGGGCAATGGTATGAACAGAGTACCCATTTGGGCCTATGTTCAATTTATATATTTTAGCCCAAGGTCCATCAAGATTTCCGGTGTAGGGCCCAATGGGCTATTGCAAATGTTCGAGCCCATTTGCGGAATTCCAACGAGGCCCAATGAGCCTTGACCCAAAATAAGACTCCCCTCCACACCATCAGCAGCTGAAAAAATCCAAAGGTTTTCCTCTTTCTCTCTCCTCGAAATTTGCTGACATTCAAAATTTTCCTCATATTGTCCTTGCTTATAAGAGATTTATTTTCGTCTATTGAGTGTGCGTGCTCTTCATCTTTCCTTTGCTTGCGCACACCGTTGACTTCGATCCGTAAAACCAGTGCTCATATCGATTCATCTCGCATGACAAACAACATAATCTCATGAATTGTTTTTCCATGGATTTACATCAAGACGACGTGTTGAAGTAAACGTTGCCTCAGGTCGAAGAGCATAAATTGTCGTCAAATTTCGTGGTTTTCGGTTTTGGCAATTTGGATCTCCATGGAAACCCACTTATCTCTATCTAGTGCACCGACGATTAGAGATCATTTATTGCCTTGTCCGATGACTCGGGGTTGCCGAACATTCTCGCCATCAAACCTTTGGATTTGAATCGCGAAACTCTCAATTTCGTTGTTTGTTGATCAGTCGCATAGCGCGCAAATGACATGAGGTGTAGTCGCCACACTAAAATACTTTTCACGACGTAGGAGGTCCGACCATAAGGCTTGGTAACTCTTAGAGGTGAGCATGATTCCAGGGTAGAACCTGAAACCTGAAGAACTGGACCGATGGAATCGATCGGTTCCAAGTTCCAAGGTATGGATAGTAGGTTCCAGGTTCCAAAAATTAGGAAACCTGTTATGATAGGTAAGTTCTAAGTTCTAGGTAGGTGGAACCTGGAACCAAAACCTGGACCCTGGAGCAAGTTTTTGTATTTTTTTTTAGTATATATTTTTGCGTCATCCTTCGATATTCCATAATATCCAATGTTGAGTGTGTAATTCGGAATCACTTTATCATTAAGACTTTTACTTTGTTACTGTTTTTATATTTTTCGTTTGAAAAATATGAGTTATGGTCAGTAAATTTTAACGGTAGGTGATGGTCATTAAATGTGATTGTTCACTATAATCATTCAATTAAGAATACATATGGAACTTGGGTGGAACCTGGAACCGACCCTGGAACCTGTAACAGAGTAGATTCTAGGTTCCTAAATATGCAGGGTAGGTTCCAGGTTCCATAAAATGAGAAACCTGTATAGATGGGTAGGTTCCAGGTTCCAAGCAAAACCTGTATGGAACCTGGAACCGCTCACCCCTAGTAGCTCTTCTAATTAGCATGCTTAGCTCTATCAAAACGTGGATAATCGGATATGATCAAAAGCAGTCACTTTCTCGGGTTGCCCCGGTTCGGGCTATCGGGTCACGAATCAATGGATTGATGGAACTTTCCATTTTTTTTTTAGCCTTTGACCATAAAGTTAAAAAATAAAAATAAAGAAGAACACGAAAAATAAAGTAGACGGATGGAGCTCACTCTGGTTGCATGCTGACTCAAAAATGTCTTTTTGGAATAATATTGTTCAAGAACAGAGTTTTTTTTTTTGGTGGGTTTTTGGGGGGGGGGGGGGGGGTGGGGAGACCGAGAACAGAGCTTGATTGCGCTTTTTGAGCAAGCGGAGGCAGCCAGTCCTCACCAACCAGAGCTCACAAGCGACGGGGACAGAGCAGGGTCAACACTTTAGATGAATCTCCCTTCGATTTCCTGTTTGTCATTATCTGTTAATCCTGCTCCTTCCTCACCACACGTCCACTTACAGAAACGAATCTCGCGGGCAGGAAAAAGAGATCCACTGTTCTTTTTGGAGCTTTCGACTCAAAACTCTCGGGGCTGTGACAAGGATCATCGCGCCTTTCGTTGGATCAATTGTCTTACCCCGATTTGTTTCCGATTCCTGTTTCGGTACCGAGAAAGGGACAGCTCCGTTTTTCTTTTTCTCGAGAAGCAGAGAGAGATAAATATATGTCGTCCACGTGTGATCCCATCCCGGGAGCTCGCGAGCAGCTCTGCCTCTGTACTTGCTCCGTGCGTGTGAGCCCGCTCAGTCCCGCCCTCCTCTTGTTCTTCAGCTGTGGCGTGCCCCTTTGGTCTCTTGATCAGGCCGAGAAACAGAGCAATTCGGGGTTCTCTATGGGATTCAGATCAAAAGGGTACGTGGCTTTTCTCCCCGATTTTTCGTTTTGGCTCTTCCCTCTGTAATTAGTTTGTGAGAATCCAGTCAAGTTCTCGCTTTCCGGGACGAACGCAGATTGTTTCTTGACGCCGGGTTTGAGCCTTAGGGCTGACTTATTCAAGCACTTGCTACGCATTATGATTTATGAAGTCGAGGATGCTCCTTCTACTTAGTACCAAATTCAAAATTTTGCTGCAGGGGTTGCTGCTCTGCTCGGGCTTGTCCTAACAGCAAACAGTTTCTCACTTTGGTTTTGGAGGGTTAATCGGATCAGAGGGTTTTGGGTTTTACGTGATACCCAAGTTCTGAAAGATCGCCAGAAGATTTTGTTTCCCTTTCGCCTTCTCTCTTTCCTAAATGTTTGCATTCGAGATAATATGTTTCCTTCCTTTACAGTCCACCACCACAGGCTAGAGATGAAAACGAACGCCCGGCGTTGATAGGCGAATTTTTCTTGTTTTTTAAATTTCTAACATGGGTGCCGAGTGCGTAAAGAAGAGAAAACCAGGCGGAGAAGACAGGAGGCTGCTGAAGCCAATGAGGAAGATCCGCGTGATGTACCGCGACCCCGACGCGACTGACTCTTCGAGCGATGAAGAGGACATGAGATGCGGCGATTGGATTGCGTCGAGGAAGAAGAACACGCAGGTTGTCAAGGAGATTGTGATTCCATTCACAAGACACGGATCGGGTGAAGAGATCTCTCCTTCCCTCGCTAGCAATCATCAGAAGTGTTCTGACCTTGTGAGCGAAGCTAACATGAGAGGTCGGGGGTCGTCTGATTATAAAGGGGTCCGGAGGAGGCCATGGGGGAGATTCGCAGCTGAGATACGCGATCCTACTCAGGGGATCCGACTGTGGCTCGGCACTTACGGCACCGCAGAGGAGGCTGCTCTTGCCTACCAGAAGAAGAAGCTCGAGATCGATCAGAAGATTGAATCGCAGAGGAAGAAGGACGCCAAGGAGAACTCGATCTGCGATTCGAAAGACCAACCGGAAGACAACAGAAACGAATTGTTGTGCCTTCAATCTCCATCGTCAGTGCTTGATGTCCAGAGGTCTTCTTCACTTAGCAGCGGACAAGACGAGCTGGTTTTCTCAGAACTAGACCGGTTCATCGAAGCGTCCGTGGATCAAGCATTCTCGGCATCAGCAAGTCAACAACTCGGTTTGGAATGCGAGGGAAGTTTCATGCTCGAGAACGATTTTGGGAGTTCTTTCGACAGCGTCAATCTCCCGACATATCTGTTTGATGACCTCAAAGTATGCGATCTCCCGACACATCTCTTTGATGACAGCAAAGTATACGATCTACCCGACATCGACCTCGATTTCGGGGACGATGGGCTTTGCTTGGATTGATCAACCAATGGGTATGCCATGGATATAGCTGTGCCAAAATTAGTTTAATTTATGGAGCATTTAGATCGTGTCCAGCGTGCAGAAACAGGGGACTCGGGTTTTCCTCTGTCCCTGGTTCTAAATTTTTGCCGAGTATGAATGTAACGATGATCATGGACCACATCATGACACTTCTCTGTTGACAATATAAATTGAGAGGAGGGGATGTGGAATGGTTTTCATTGATTTTCGCAAATTTTGCAGCAGCAATCTACGGAGGAGGACCACCAAAAAAGCAAAAAAGAAAATGGGAAATCTTCTGCCTGCAATAAGCTTGTAGATTCCCTCGACTTAAATCTCTAGCTCAAACCATCTCATCCAGCCATTGACTTCAAAGGCTCTCGAAGCACTAGGGTTAAAAAAAAAAAGGGGGTGGCACAGATTGAACAATTTGATACCGAGCATTATCGCAACAAAGCAAATGCTTGAGCTTTACACAAAGCTTCTGCTTTTAGCAGTTGTTTAGATGTACTTTTCATGTCTCCAAATCATGCCGCCGCCTCTAACTTTCAATCACGCACAAAACTACTCTCAAAAGGGTGGCGGGAGTAGCTCATTTCTCTCTCTCTCTCTCTCTCTCGTGCCTCTCGCTAATTCCCACGTGCTTGGTGAACCGTGGTGGTGATGATCCTCTCCTAGTCCTCGGGTCCGATTTTCCACCCGTATCGACCGCGACAGCTAAAAACCAGAACACTTCCGCAGCGAGCCACGAACTAGCGACGCACTTCACCAGCAAAATTTACTTTGAGCTTGGTGGGGCATTGAATACTGCGTACACCGTTTAGCCTTTCAATCTTTACCCCTTCCGCTATTCCTTGGAGTTACTATTCTAAGATCTATCCGCAGGCGCCATTTAATGGGCCAGAAGCGGTCACTTTCCCAGGACTGAGGCTGTGCTTTCCACCACATTGCTTAGCCCCCTAAACAGTCACTTTCATCGCCACTTGCCGCCACTCTTTCCACATTCGTTGCCAATCATTCTCGTCACATCATAATTGATGGCCAACTCTGCCCCACGAGGTGGGAAATTCCTTTGGGCAAAGACCCGGAAAGCCACGAACATTCAAATTCACGAAATTCTTCATGCCCACTTCTCTTGATCTGCCTGAAGACTTATTTCCGGCCACGGGGGGAATAATTGCAATCCTTCACCATCCTCTTTCAAAGCCGAAAACAGATTATCCCCCCCAATTTGCCTGACACGAAACTCGACATCCAATTCATGTAAAAGATAATGTTAACGAGTCGAAAATAAGTTGCGTAATCATCCTCGGAATATTAATGATACAGAGAAGTACAGCGGTGTTTTTTTTTGCGCCCCTTAAACCTTGGAGCACTCGTTAAACAAGAAAAAAGTACACGAATTTCGATGTTTCCACTTTCCTTGTGCCATTAGATTTGACTAGTTAATCTTAGAATAGCAACACAACTTGGGAAAGTCTAAAAATTCCCTTAATTCTAGAATGAAAGCGAAAGAAGCATCAACATTTCAGTGATAAAAAATTATTAAAAAAAGCCATATACCTATTATAATTATGTCAATTCAGTCTTAATTTTTTTTTTCTGCCCAATGAATTCTAAACCTTTTTGCATTTATGTAAATTCGGTCTATTTAGCCAATTATGGCTCGAAACCACTAACACGAACGCCAACTATCATATGTAGTGCAACCGATGCTAAAGTGGATAACTTTTTTAAAAAAATTAGATTTTATTTTCTTTTTGTAAATTTCTTCTTTTCTATTTTCTCTTCATTCTTTTTACACAAATACAAAAATTTTATGACCCAATCAGCAAAAAAAAAAAGAAATTTAAAACTAAATCGACACAACTATAGTAGGGCAGCGCTATTTCCACTCGTTGCATGGCTTAAACACTCCATTTCATAGTGTACTAACTATTTTACCCCTCCATGTAGGGCCCATTCTGGCTTTTTTTTTTCTTCCACTTTCCTTCTTCTTGTTCTCACTTGTGCCGAAGGGTATCATAGACTTCTCCATCTTCCTCCTCCGAGACCTCTATGCATGCCAACGGATAGGTTCCTAGTGGAGTCTAAATATGCCCTAGAATCGCTCATCCCTGCTTTTTATCCATCATGTTTTCTTCTCCTCTCTTTCTTGTTTTTGTTTTTCTATAGTATACTTGTTATGATCGAGATGAGAAATTGTCAAAGTCATCCAGTTTCTAAAGATAATGGAAGAAGCTTTTCGGAGTGCAAAAATTAAGTACATGTGCAGTCAAGTCCACAAAGGAGGAGAATCCATGGAGCAATTGCTGATGCAATTCTACTCATTTCACGTCAAACAATCAAGGATCGGATGAAGGCTAAAACCCTTTAAAATTAAAATACCAAATTGCATCCATCAAATCACTTTTTCGAAAAAGCTCACGATCTTTATACTGCGAATGAGAAGCCGCTTTTGCTACAAATGTTTATGAATTTGGTCGAATATCTCGTTGCTCAAATTTACCAAAAATTAATAGCTATAGTAGATGGTACGAACAAATAAAGAATTTGATTACGTTGATAAGCTCTTTGACATTACTCATATAGATAAAAGAACAATCAGATCGCAAAAGCATCACAGACAAAATCAACAGAATCAATCTAGGAATAGTCTCGTTCAAGTTAAGAACATGATTTCTCATCTTAGATAATCATTGAGTAATTCAAGAGCAATATGTTCTGGGGCCGATACAATTTTTTTTTTTTACCGCATTGGTTGATTTTTCTCTCGCTGTTGAACCTCAGATATCGGGAGGCTGTGTCATTCAGATCCAGAAGTCTACCCAAAAAAAAAAGAAAAAAACCACCAAGAAGAAAAAGGGAAGTGGAAGAAAAAGAAGAAACAAATAAAATAAATTCTCAATGGGCCCCACATTTAAGACTTTACCGATATAAAATTCTAAAGGAGGAAAAGTCGAGGGGGGCAAGGGAATGTCTAAACAAAAATTGAGAGTGAAAAAAGCGTGACCTTTGTAATATCTTTTTATTTTTAAAAAAATTAGTAATTTTCTCCATTTAAGTGATCCCCCTCAAGTCTCTCCATTATTCTCCAGTGCTCTTGAGTGGTGTGCGCGTGTGGGACAATGAATGAACGCAGCGGAGCAGGAAATTTCCAGGCCGCGACCCATTCCTTAGGGCGAGTAGATGCAAATCTCCACCCACTCTCGTTTAATTTATTAGCGCAGCATTTAACCGAGTCAAGCTCAATCAAAAAAAGGCAAAAAAACAAAAACGTCACTGCTGAGCCCACCGCCCTGGCGGCAAAACGTCAACCCTTGCCATGTGTCCTTTCACAGCAAATACAAGTCATCAATCACCAAACCCAGAAACAACATACCATGTATCCCTTAGTCCCTCGCCGTCGATTCAAGACTAATTTGGATAAGCAATATATTCAAGCTTCGTCATGGACCATGCATACAAGTCTGCATGCTAATTCTACAATTTTTATTTCCTGAAGTGATTATTCAAATGGGCATTTCATCCATCCATCCATCCATCAAAGTTCCTAGCAACTCATGAGTCAATTGGGCATACAACAAGAGTAGCTACAGTTGGTAGATTTGAGTGGTGTCGCATACCGGATTTGCACAGGTTAGAGAACAGATGTAGCGCGTTCAGAGCAACAGAGAACGCAGTCTCATCAAACAAACTTCCATTGTCTCCTGATTCTAGTTAAAAGAGCTTGGCCTACGTTTGTGACCGGTTCATGCAATTTCTGCTGAACCATCTCCGGATTGAGAAAACAAGGTGACTAAAGATCCCACGTAAGGAAGTGGTCTCATGTGCACATGTGAGAGTTTTAAGAACTTCAAATCTCCTCTCAAGAGAGAGCTCAACGATTTAAGCTTTTGGTCGCGAGAAACTCCTCTAACCTAAAGGGCTTATATGAGAAACTCCTCCAACCTAAACGGTTATACGTGGATGCGCACAGCGCTGTATACCAAACTAATTGAGCCTATCAGGGGAGATACTCTTGACGAAATTCCAGTTCTCATGGAGATATTCACAGATTGATGAATGTCTTTGAGGCACATACAGTAGCCTAGCAAATTACTTGTTTTGGTCATGGAGGTTCAAGTTATAACAGAGAGGTTTGCTGCCTTGAACTTGAATGTGACTGCCAATTTTTTACTTGTTTATAGCGCCTTCTGTGCTAATGGTGACCGAGGCAATAAGCTTATAGCCTGCAAGGAGGCACATATAGATTGCCCACCCATGCAGCATAAGATCTGGTAAGATGGAGACCCGATCACAGAAAAAAGTGCCTAGAAAGTAGAAATTTGCTCTGATAATGCGTCAACAAACAATGCTTACAGACTCATGGTGAAGGTACCAAATAATTTCATGTCAGAAAGGCGACTTTTAAAGCCTTCAGTTCACAGCTAGAAATCAAGATGACTCAGTTAAGACGTAATCAAGAGCACATATAAACTCATAAAAAGATGGAACCATGGTTAAATGGAAAAAACAAATATATAAATTATCTCTGATAATCTACATAAGTTACCCATCCAAGAAGGCTAGTTCACATACCAAAGCGAGATGATCACTCCCCCATTTCTGTGAAGGGACAGAAAGGAAAATATTAATGGGGATACATCTAAAAGTTATGTAAGACTTTGTTTGCTATACTAAGGTATGGCACGAATTCTGCGTGACAAAGACAAACTTCTCAAGTTAGGCAAAACTCAGGGTCGTCCATTTATCATAAGGTTACCGTCAATTTCTAGCAATCCTCTTGTCTATGTGAACATACAGATTACAAGTTCATGCAATAAATTTTGCAGACAATCAACTGTCTTTCCATGATACACACAAAAAACCCTCCTACAAAGAAAGCTATGAACTGATGGTATTCTTGGCAGTGAACTCTGTTCCAAAACAAAAGGGAAAGTGAAACATAGTAGAGCTCAAAATTTCACCAAGAACCATGGTGACAAGTATATCTCACCTTACTTGGAAGACCTCCCGTTCGTTTTAAAACATCAATAGGTAAAGTTTCAAGAACTCTAATAGGAACAAGTTCCTTCGTATGCCTGCGAAGCACAATGATTTTGTTGAATATCAAGCCAGATAAATCCAAATAAATAATCCAATGTCACAAGAAAGTTACCATATATAATCAACAGTTCCCATGAACCTGGAGTGGTAAGAAGTTGCCAAGGGCTCCCCATGGTCGTCCCTGGTTCTGCAACTTCCCTGAAAAATTGCAGCAGAGAAATAGAGCAAATAAGTTTTACTCTGGAGGATAAAATTGAAAGGTGATGTTAACAATCAATTGCATGTTTAGATAGTAAATCACAAAAGACTACAAACTTCAAGTATAAAGTAGGGATATGTTCAGAGGAAGTCCTAAAACTCATCACCAAAGTGCCATTGAGTTCTAAAATCTGCAAAAAGTTTAATCAAGTCCTAAAACTTGTTATATTGGTCCAATCAATTCCTTCCGTTAACACTGTTAATTTGTCTAGCGGAAAATGCTAACGTGTCATTTTTAAAACTATTTTCTCTCTCCTAATTGGCTTTTTTATAATTTCTTCATTAAATTTTTATTGAATCAGATTAAAAACTAAAAAGAAAGTTAACAAATATATAAAAACAAAAAACTGGAAAAAAAAAACCAATATCCACGTTCACAAAGAACTGAAACAAGCAGACACGATCGACCAGAAGAAAAAAAAAAACAAGCAGATACAAAATTAACCGATATCCCCATTCACATAGATCATCCGAAAGACCACAACTCACCATGCTTCAAATCGAGCTCACAATGAACAGAACCAAAATCTGACTAACAGAAAACCAATTTCTAATACAAATCTACTAGCACCAACAAAGGCAAATAAAAAAAACGAAAAATCGCTCCATCAAGTTTTCTGTAACGGAGACTTGCAGGGACTTCTTTTTCTCTTGTTGTAATTGGCCTTGACGCCAACCCTTTTGCCAAAGAGGACAACTGCCAAATAAACCCTCATGCCGTCAACCGCCCATCGAAAAATCGCCGCCCACAGATCTGGGTTGGCGAGCCTCGCCAGCCATCACCTGGGGTCAGCAAGGCCTCACCCGAGGCTGGCAAGGTTGCCCCTACCAGCGAGGGCTGGCATCGCCCAGGTCTAGGTGAGGCAGACGTGAGTGAGGCGTTGCTGGGGCTGGCGAGCTAGCCACCCTCTCGCTCAGGGCTGGCGACCTCTACCGGCCCCTCCAAAGATGAGCAATGGTGGCACCCACCAGCACCCTGCTGTTCTCTCTCCTTTATTCCAGTTTCGTTTTTATAAATAAAATTTTAGCTTTTTTTAGTTTTTAGTCTGATTTAATAAAAGTTTAGAGAAGAAAACAATTAAAAAAGCCAACTAGGAGAGAGAGAATAGTTTTAAAAATGCCACGTCAGCATTTTCCATCAAACAAATTGACGGTGTTAATGGAAAGACTTGATTGCACAAATTTGACAAGTTTTACGATTTGGTTGCACTTTTTGCAAGTTTTAGGACTCAATTACACTTTTGCGACAAGTTTCAGAACTTCTAGTGAACATATTCCTATAAAGTAATATTTGAACAGAATATCAAGAGGATGGGTAGATATCTTACTGGAATCCCGAAATAAGCACTACAGAGATCTAGGTGGTGCTCAAGATGGGTAACTTTTTCGCTGCCTGTGGCAAGTCTTAACTCGTCATCATTCCACCTATATACACATTGCCTCGACGCAGGCATCCATTTGATGCTGCATTTACAGATAAGATAAAACAATTCGAATGAAATATAAGTCTTGATCATAATACGCAAATCTTGTTCTATCATTATAAACAGAAGATTATCATGATAATTCTCTCCACGGAATCTTGATTAGAGTCCCCTTCATTTGGCTTTAATTTTGAGACAACCCAATCATTCGCTCTTCTAAGTTGATAAAAATTAATCTCATAATAAGTTTCAGCGGGAATGTAAAGGAAATTCGTAACGATACCTTGATGAATTCCTTTTCTGATGTTTGACGCAACTATTTGCCGATAGATAGTCAATTTGTCCAGAGATTTTTCTGCGGTCGTGTAGTCGAATATCCAACTGCAGTAAATTCCCAAGGAGAAAATATCCATTTGGTTCATCATAGAGGATGAAGGCTATCAAATTAGGATTCAGTCAAAAAAGTTACATCTAAGGCCATTAGACATGCAAGTAACCAGCATAGTTCAAACGTAGTGGTAAACAAGAAATTAAACTTACCTCACATGAAGCAAGAAACTGATATATGGCACTCTGAGAATGAAATCGAAGAAAAAGTTACAAAAAAGTGCCAGAAACTTTGACCAGGGAAGTGATCATTCAACAGAAGCAAATATTTCCCTAGATTGCAGCTTTTCACCTGGGGCATGCTGTTTAGGTCTCCACCAATTATAACAGGAATCTCGCCCCAGGTTCCAGACAGCTGATGAGCCTTTTCAAGAAGCAGTCGAACCTGCACCACCAATGTTAGATTTCATATTAGCACAATAAGATCCATAGAACACACCCTTTTACTTCCAGGATATCAGAAAGAAATCCACAAATCCATAAAACCAGAACCATTCTATTTAGTCCACAAGGATATCAGAGAATCTCCCCCCTCCCACCCTCTCTCTCTCTGTCACTCGTTTCTTGCTCTCCCAGGCCACCTCATCAACATGCACATTTACCCGTGGAGGAAGCAAAGGGATGGAGGGATATGATACACAAACACCTTGTCTGGAAATATCGGAAAAAAAGATATGCAAAGATGCAAGTGGGAATCACATGCTGAAGAGTTAAATGCAGTACCAGAGAAAGCATAACCCTACATGGGAAACATCAGAGCAGCTGATACCTGACCTAGCTTCACATCTCCTCGGTTCGGATTAAACAGCACATGGATGTTCGCGACGAGCAGAAGCTGATTTTGGTCGAGGAGACTCCTACATTAGACATGCAAACAAAATGATAGGATCATTAGACATACGAAACATGGGTTGTGTGACGCATTATATAGATACTTAATCTAGGCTAAAATTAGGTGCCTTACGCATTTTCAAAAGCACAGTATACCTAATAAATCTCGTGATGTTCATCTATAAGAGAGAAAAACTGATTCGATCCAGTTTAATCAATCACATAACACAAGTTAAGCAGGTACTCTTCTTCAAAGGATGTAAAATTCAACCATATGCTCTCCGATGACAACTGAAAGTTACTTAAAATAGGTTTTCCCACAAAGCCAACACACTCTGGTAGTGAATCAACATGAGAAGTCACCCTAATTAGGAAAAGTACGCTGGCATCTGTAAGAATTTTCAGCAAATGTTTTGAGAAAAGCCATTTTGAAGTAATAATCCAAATTACTGCCAACTCTATATGTCATTCGAGCACTAAGGATACATAAAAGCACATGACATTTTACATAAAATATGTCCTTTACACGTTCTCTCATTTCAAAGGGTTGGCACATCAAAAGTAATCCACACTAATCTCGTAACACAAAAGAGAATAGAGAATGAGCTGACTGTTGTAAGAAACTTAGATTGTTGTCTCCTGCAAAAAGATAAATAACAACCTTTCGACCTAAATAAAGACAACGCACTACAACTTACGCGGATGACTGTGCAGGTGGGTTGGATACAACTCTTTGCTTCATCTACACCAAATAGGAAAAATAAATAGCAATTAGATATATAATAGACTTGAAATTGGATAACTCCGCCAACAAAATCAAAGTACAATAGACTACACAAAAACTCCCAGGACAACTGCACATGCGTTGAATACCAAAATTCAAGCTCATCTGAGGAAAATTCATCAGTAGATCCATTTACTGTCCAGTAAAACCATGTGGAGAAGAATAGATCGTTACTGGAAGTACAGAAAAAGGAACAAGCGGTTTCATCTCTCTCGATTATTGCAATGTCTTTCACTCACTTGAAACAAAGGTACTTACCAGAATAGTAGAAGAAAGAAATAACACAAATAATATACTTACACAATGGGAGTCCATCACTGCAAAAACCAATACAGCGCATACCTTTAAAACACAAAGTTGAGCAACATTGTCACGAAGGCCGAAAGTCTTGAACTCTATATTATCTTGGTGGACAAGGCTAAATCTGTGTTAAGAACATGACTAGCTAACAGTTGGAAGATGATAAAAACATCTACTACAATACACAAAATTTCAACATGTCCCATGTGGGAAGTTGCTTTAAAGTAATAACTTCAAGCAATAAATAATTATGAGAACAAGAAAACAACACCTGAATTCAGGTTACTCCTAATCGGAGTACTACCCATGTATCATGCGAGTTTCTCACAGAAGGGTCCTAGATAATGACAAATAGCCAGAAGCTATACACGAACACAAGTACTTAGATAAGGAAACAACAAACCAGAAAGAAATGCAACTTACCGATCATCTTTCCAGAATATGGCACATCCATCATTTGCTTCACCTGTTCGAGCCTGGAGCAAAAGAGGAATACAAGCCAATTCAGCCTTATGCCTACATATTCAATAGAAGCGATTACTCAACATACCTGGTAAACACCTTCAAAGCCATCCTTCTTAAGAAGATCAGCTAAGTCGTCAAAGCGGTCAACCTCCTGCAGTCACATCAGAGAGAAGATCACAAGCATCACTCCTCTAGATGCAACTCAATCAACAACTCGATAGCTTCACCAGACAAAAGAGAATCTATGTGACATGGGCTCATGATTAGAGGAGTTGTGAGAATGATCAATATGACAAATTGATCAACACCACAAAAGGGCAACTTTTACTATCTAATGGAACATCCTTTCTTCAGTTAAATCCTCAAGAAGGATGTGAACTCATACTGAACTTTAAGAAGAAAAGATCATCGAGCAAGATTTAAAATATAAATAAATAAGGTTAAACATTGTTAAGGGCAGATAAGCAACAACAACGTAAATCAGTGAGAGAATAACAGTCCACCAAACACCTGCGGTTTCAAAATCACAGGCCTGTCCTGTAACAGCTCCTATTAGTAGACAATTGCAAAAAAGAGAAGCCAGCTAAACCCACCGGGGGGGGGGGGGGGGGCACGGCGGCGGCATTGGAGGGAAACACTGGCGTGGACAAGCAACTCAAAGAAAAATTTTGTTAATATGCTTCATGCTTGAAAACCAAGCTGCAAAATTAAGTAGTAGATAAATCAATTTCACATCTTTTTTTCTTTAAACAGATTAAGATACTATCTTTGAGTCGGTCGAATCTAAACCTCCTTTATCTAGCTTCAGCGACAAGTGCCTCATGAGTCAAGATCGTGTAATTATCCATCCTTCTTTTACATGCGACATAGGACCCAGATAAGATGCAAAGAGAGAACTTGCCTGAAAGCAAACAATATTGGCATGATAAAGATTAAGCTCCTTGCGTATGAGCTTTTTCCGCCGCCTCCACTTCAAGAACCTTGGCTGAACTTCAGTGTACAAGTCTTGATGCTTCATTGCGTTCTCGACACCCAATATGTTGTAGGAAACAAACACAACCTTGTCTATCCACAAAAAGAAAAAGATGACGAAGTTAGGACAAATCTGTATGCAGTTCATATCGTTGAAGAGAAATAGAAAAGAAGTCGTGCGAAGTCGTAGCACGCGCAACCAAAAAACAACGCGGAAGACTGAAGAAGCCCCAGCCTGCTACCTTCACATTCAACAAACTCGATGCTCAGAACCTTTATCCATCGACATACGACGCAGCGTCCTCTTGTGAAGACATGTTCGACGCAAAAAAACACAAACCGCAAAAAAAAAAAAAAAAACACGAATCCCCACAGAGCCTTACAAGAACCAAGTCAAAAGCACGCACCTCCACATCCAGAAAGATCGCGCGAAGTGTAGGCCCATTCACGACGGTCCCCTCGCTCTCTCCTACTCGGTTCCCTCCTCCTCGGCTTCTCCTCACGAAGTACCTCGACCGAACACGCGAGCGAAGCGTACCGGTTCGAAGCGGAAGAAGTTCCGGCCGTCTCGGATTGAACACGGGTTTCGGGGGCCGAGAATGTCTTTATCTTCTTCGCTTTACGGCGACACCCGCTCCGAGACTCTTCTTCGCATGAATCTGGAAGACACTTGTGCTGGTTCGAGCGAGTGGCCGAAGAATGGGAACCATCGGAGCAAGGAGTTTCGCGGCGGCCCCTTTTCGCCATGACCGTTGGAGTTTCCCGGCGGCGGGCGGTGTTCCTCGGCGCGAGCGTGTCCCAACCGGAGCGAGGAACGAAGAATTTATTCGATCCGGCCTGGCCCGGTTATATTGGGCCTGACTAGTAGCCCAGTCCAAAAGGGATACTTTTTATGGGCCAGTTGAACAGCCCAATTGTAGTTCTTTTTCAGGTTCGGTTTAAATTTGCATTTGTTTTACGAAAAATGAATGATTTGAAATTTTTTTAAAAAAATAATTACTTATATCATCTGAAATAATTTAAAAATGAAAAATATTTTCATAATCGACATCTGAAAAAATTGAGAGAAATATTGAGAGAGATCAATAATTCTCATTATTTCTTAAATTTATGAACCCACTTCAGTTTCATAGGATATTTGATTCATATTTTTTTCACCAAGAATGTTTTACAAAACTCTTGCACTCCCATGGAGTATCCTACTTTCACACAATCAATATGTCCGTGTGGACAATAAAGGTATGGGGGATCATTTCTAAAAAAATATTTTTCAAATCACTCGTTTTTTCTGAAAGCAAACGGATTCTTAAAAGGGAAATCATTTTGCGTCATAATGGCGAAAAGCTCATCATAGACAGGTAAACTTTGCATCCATAATCTTAAGTAAGATGAGTAAAATGGTTAGAAAGTTATGCAAATTGGAAGTGGCAAAATGGGTTTCCTTCGGAGTCTCGAGGTGTAAAGTACAAAGGCTCCGTTTGTTTCACGGACAATAAAGTGTTTCTGAAAAATATTTTCCAAGAAATCATTTTCCAGGAAAATGACTTCCTTTTCCGGTGTTTGGCTGAAATTGAAATGGCGATGGACAAAGTCGTGGAGTGCGAGCGACAGACAAAAAGAGGAAGGGAAGAAGCAAAGGAGGAAAATGATTTCCGTTTTTCAAAAAGAGGAAATCATTTTCCTTAGTTTTAGAAGGTTTTTTTTTGTTGACCGGAAAACATTTTCCGTTGACCATTCATTTTCTGCCCCCCAAACACCGGAAATTGAGGAAAATATTTTCCGGAAAAATATTTTCTGTGAAACAAACAGAGCCAGTGAAGGTAGCGAGGTGTAAATTTCAACATTAGAATGTGCAAATGGTAATTAAAAGAAGAGACGAGGTTGATTTTTGTAATTTTTGGCTCGAATTACAAATCACCACGGCATCTCTTTCATGCCGACGACGTCGTGATCCAAGCTGGACGACATTTTTCGGTGGGGCTACACGAACTCTAGTAGAAACTGGACAATGTGCAATTCAATGGTGATTGAGAACCATTCGAGAAGCAAAACCCGAACCTTACTGCGAGAACAAATTCTGCCCCTTGCGTCTGTTCTTTCGTGAGCCTGCACGGTAATACCCCGCCAAAGATCTCCTCCAGCTTTGTCTGTTGCATCTGGCCTAAGTTGCAAGTTGCAACGTGAACAACTCAAACAGCAAGCTCAAGCGCGATCGACATCGATAAGGCGCATGCGGGCTGGATTACAGAGTGCGGACATCGATTCGATTCTTGCTCGGTGCAATCGCTTGGGGTTCGGCCGTGAGGAAGCAACTCCCTCCTGAATCCCCTCGCCTGAGGTGGATGGCCTGCTTTCGATTGGACCGTGAAAGCGGATTCAGATTGTGTCATGAAAGCTAGCCAAGGATGCTAGGAAAAGTACAAAAAAAAGCCATTAACCTATTGTAATGGTACAAAAAAAAAAGTCATAAATCTAATACCTGAGCGCCGGCAAGGGCCGAACCTTGCCTAGGGTAGGGCAGCCTCATAGGACCTCGCTCAGGCCAGGATGAGAGAGCCTTGTTGGGCCTCGCCCTCGCCCGGACGAGGTTTGGCAAGGCGGTCCTAAATTAGCGTCAATGCAAAAAAAAAAAAATTAGAACTAAATTAGTACGTGAAAGGTCTATGACTAAATTGATACAAATGAAATAAGTTTAGGACTTTTTTGATACTTTTTCTCAATGATGGATGCTACGTGATTACGTTTTTGATTGGCTGTTCCTCTTAGCGCTGCCGCAGGCAACGAAGTTGTTTTTCCGAATTACGTGCGGGCGCGGATTAAACACTATCAAAGTGGACAATTCCACTGTTAAATCGACAAAATCTCAAAGAGGTAGAGGCGATCAAAACCATGAGTTTTTTTCCTCAAGGGGAGAATCAGAATCTGCTATTGAAATGAGCAGGATGAATAGAAGGAACACCCAGGTCGTACAACCACTATGGCATTGGAACGTCACCTAAAGGTCACATGAGTATCAGATCTTGTACCCTAACACCCTTCTCGGGACAAGACTCCTATGTCACACGAGCTCCAAACGAATAGCAGACTCGTGCAGCGTTTAGCAAATGCCTCACTCATGGGTTCCGTGAGCCTTTGGCAAAGGGCTAATGGAGACGGCGGAATGCAGTTTGATGACAGCCGCCACAGCAAATGCTTGCCTGGACTCGGTCGGCAACGGATCGAGTTTATCACAATCATTGATTATGTGTGGTCTTGGCGCGTCTCTTGCGATCTTGCAAAATGCGACGGCTGGGATTGCCTCCGGTTCATAGACTCGGATTCAGGCTAGGATTTCCTGTTGATCATGGACTGTAGTGGGAAGCAGTCAAATGTGTGGGAACTTTTTGACTGCTGGCTTGTCTATTTGCCTTTGACAGTTCATGGGGAGAGAGCGAGAGAGAGAGAGAAGCCTGGGCTAGATTGATTTTGTTTCTCCTTCTCCCTCTCCGATTGGTGTTCAATGGGCAAGACTTTGTCAGGGCGAGAATCTTTTCCATTGTCGTGGACTCAAACAGCACTGGAATACAATCAGAACGGAAGTTTCCTTCCTGTCCCGTAATCCGTTTCTTTAGTTTATTTTCCTGGTTATGTTAGGAGCAATGAGCTTGGGTAAAACGAAACAATAGGCTAAGGAAAAGGAAGACTTGGATGGTGGATGAACAAGTGAAAGATCAAATGAAAGGTCTGGTCTATTGATTTTGGGAAGCTGTCCAAAGTAATACGGCAAATCCATACTTCACATGAATGCGAAGAATGGAGAATCAACAAGAATAGTGAATCAACTGGTGGTTGAACATAATCACGGGAACATCGCATGAGCGTTCAAGGATGTCTTGGTTGCCAATTCACTCGTCAAAGTATCGATCCTGGAATCAAAAGTGAACGCATTGTGAAATGAAGAGATGAAACAAAGTCATTTGCCGTGAGTTCCCATGACAAAAAGGATGATATCCAATCTGTGTGCCTACGATTCAAAGGAGACTGTTTCATGTACTGATGAATTAGGCCGAACGGGGTCACGGACGAGAGAAAAGAGGTGCAAACTGTGAATGAGGACAAACCCATGAAACCTGGCCGATTCAATGGTACTTGTCCTGGTACATTATAATATTAACCTCCACAGAAAGACAGCCCATATATGAGGGTGCAAGAGAAGAGGAGGAACAAGAACATCGTCCCTTGCTACATCTTGCTTTGAGTGTGGTGCTGCTAAGCCGGTTAAACGAGAGGCTCCCCTCAGTCCAATATAAGTGTTGAGAAGTGGACAGATCTGTCATCTCATGCACCGAGGCTATGCTTACACATTCCGCTACCAAACCATCGACTCCGGGAAACACAGACATGTCGCTCCAACCGGGCCCAGAATCACCTTAATGAATAAGCATGGCCAGGTGCGTGATGCGAGAGCAACCGCTTCCGCGTTCTTTGCCCATCCATTAGAGTGAAGGGAGCTCCTAGTGGTTTTTCTTTGCAAGAAGTATCTAAGTTCTTTTGCCTAGCCGGCCTGGTTTGCTCCTTTTCCCTACATCCATTGTCTCAATGCATTACTTTCAAAGTTCAATTGGCTGTTTGACAGGAACGTCTCGAGGACTATTCGGCAGTAAGGAGTCAAGCTCTGAACCATGGAGGCGCTTGACCGCGAATGGATATATCTCAAAGAATCCCAGAAGCTGAAGAGACTTTCACAAATGCCATCGATCAGATTAACGCTTGTAAGCCAGAGGAGAAAGAAGGACGATACAGAGAGCATGCTTAAGAATTTTCAGAGGACAAATGCGCAGCCAAAAATTTTTCCCCCTTCTACCGATAACCGTGCATCTCACATTAGCTCTATTCTATGTTCGGAAGTTAAATTTTCAGTGGCTCCACTGTACAAAGGCACATGTTTCTTTCCCTCAAATATATGAGGGAGCATGTTTAAGTAGGGCCATTGCGACAAAATGTTGGATCTTATCAAGTATATCAGATGGATCCATTCAGGTGTCTAGGCATCTTTTCCTGCTGAGACATATTTATTCTGTACAAACCTTGCTTGTTGGCCGTCCAATCGGCCGTCTGTTGATGCGAGTCGTCAACGCAACAAAAATAAATTCTTATCCGACCTAACTATAAATGTAGCTAGGGTAAGTAAGAGTCGAATCCACAGGGAATCGTAATACAAAATTTTCTTAACGTTACTATCAGCGATCGTCTTGAGGTCAAGTGAAATTGTGTAAGGGATAAACCTAACAAAATGGAAAATGAAAGCAATCAGAGTAACAATTAATGGTAAGAAATCTAGGACACTCGACTTCCCTTCGTGACCTTGTATCTGATTCCGCCTTCCCTAATACTATTGAATCAATCAGATTTGTTAACCTAGGATTCTAAAATCTCCTCATACTTCTCCCGAGGATATGAGAACGTATCAACTGATATCAAATCGCTCGCTCTATCCCTAGGCTCGCGACTAGTAGTGACCCGTTATGAATCGATCCTAATTGATTACCTTTAGGTGACTAGGTATATCCCTATTCTGCTCACTAATAACCTGGTTTTCCAACTCTTAGGTTAACTTAGGTTGTCTTGTTCGTTAATCTGAACCTAGACTACTCTCCCAAGTCTCCCTAGCTTATCTGATCTATACTAATCGGTGATCAAACGATTAATACGCATGAAGAACAAAACAGACAAACAGAACTGATAAACCAAATTGCATTAAAAAGGTAGGAGTTCACAAATACATCGGAATACTAGGTTCCGTCTAAGCCCTAGAAAAGGAATTTAGTTCATCATCTCGAGGAAAATAATCCAAACAATACACAACGACATAATACAAACAAAGGAAATAGGAAGAAGAGAATCCACCGAAACCCTCGCCGTCGCTTCACGTTCTTCCTCTTGTTTGTCGTCTCTGAATTCTGTCATGTATCCACTGCCGTTTCCTCCCAAAGTATCAGCTCCCTCCTTTTTTTTTTTTTCTCAAAGATGAATATATATATCTCCCGATTTGTCCCACACGAAAAGATATCCAAACAGATAACCTTCCTAATTTAACTCAACCCTAGTCTAAAATATTTCTTAATTTACGAAAACGCCCTCCAATCTCCGACTGAATCGCTGAAAGATGTTCTCTGCGTGCTTGGTGACTTCTGCGAACAACGCGTCTCTAAGGATGGACCGACGCATCTTGGATTGGACGGATGCGTCTTCCATGCATGCGGACGCGTCCTCCTTGCTTCTGGAGAGCGACGGACGCATCTCTCTGGTTAGACGAACGCGTCCGTCTGGCTACTGTGTAGAGACAGACGCGTCTCTCATGTTGGACGGATGCGTCCGTTATGCTCTGGATTGGCTTTGTGGCGACGGACGCGTCTCTCATGTGAGGCGGACGCGTCTGTCGCGCTACTGTGCTTCTAAATTTCTAGGTCGGACGCGTCTCTCCTTGACTCGGACGTGTCCCTCACCTGTAAATAATCCTTTAGCCATTAAATAACTTGGAGATAGTAGAAACACCTTAAATAACCTAAAATTGATGAAATTACTTCAGCTAGTTGCACATTTTGCTCGCCTAAAACAGGCCTTTTAGCTCTACTTTCGTACAGTCATCACACCCCCAAACCTACCTTTTGCTAGTCCTCGAGCAAAATAACATCAAATAAAATGAATCAAAACTACTAAACATTTCTCAACTGTCTCTGAGTCAATTAGTCATGAAATACCTTCTTTTAATATTCTCAGAAGTGATTGTACTTGTCCCCAATAGTCCAATTCATTCCTTTGCTTAACTTGCACTAAAACAAGTCACATAACTCATCCTCTACTAAAACAAAGCATTTTTATTATTTGAGAAAAAGCATCTCATGTCATGATAAGCAACCGATATCGACAAACCATTTTTTCAAGCAAAACATGATTTGTAACAATTCTCAGGAACCAGCCTTGCATCACTCCATCCACTTGTCCAAGGTTTAAATCAGCCAACACATGCATATTCAACAACTATTCCGCAAGGTTACATGATTCTTAAGTGTCCCGTCTTTATAACCACCCTTGTAGCGAGAAATCAACCAATGACTCTCGATCCAGTTGAACCAAGGCATTAAGTGATGAAGCACTCCTCAGGTTTATTCTCGGGTCGGTTAGGGACTAATAGACATCATTAGTACATATCCAGATCACATTGAAACAGAAAATTGAAGTTCAACTCTGGACATTGGTACTTAGAACCATGATCGCTTATTTCTTCTTCTTCTTTTCTTTTTTTTTTCTTTTTTTTTAAACAAAATGATCGTTCCCCCAGATTTCATTTCAAGAGATAATCAAAGACACGTCCTAATCCTCATTACTTCACATGTTTTACTAAAGTAAAGGTTTGATTCAACCAGAAACCTACCGAGACATGAGACCATGATTGTTGAAAATCAAAAAGTTTCAGGTTGCAGCTTTGGACAGATCAAAATGACAAGTCTTAACCACAAGTTATTTTCCAGAACTCCTCTTTCCATCAGAGACACGTACGAACTCACTAGTTATCCTCATCGAATAGAAGTTATTCCAAACCAATTAACAACGAGACGTGAGGAATCAGATGCTCGAAAAGACTAACTGGCAGTTATCAAATTCAGACTCTAACTATCAATCCGTAACCTGTAAAACACAGTACCCCCAAACCTATTATTCACCATAACTCATTACTCAGCAACCACAAATATATTCATCACTAATGACACCCCCGAACCTACACAAGAACATCGTCTCGATGTAAAGAGAAAGAGGGTAGGAAAGGGACTCCCCTGGGGTTTACTCTTCTTCCGAAGAGTCTTGTTGTGCATTGTCATCTTCGCTGTCTTCTTCGTCCACGTACGCATCCCATTGAGCAGCCTGTGAAGACTGCTCCCATGGGATCATGCTATGGAATTACGACATGTCGTATCCAGCCGCCGCCCATTGGAAACGCATGTTGTCTTCGTTGCATTGCAGATTCGCGTCAATTTGCTCGTGGCGTAGACGAAACTCTTGCCTAGTTGCCCTGTTTTCTCTCCGCATTTGGCGAAGGAGCTAGAGGACTACATTCCCGGAGTCGGCTGGTTGACTTCCTGACTCTCGGGCTGAGGATCTTGCGCCAGATCTACTGCCGGCGCGGATGGTCCCATACAGAGGGCACGTGCGCGTGCCCTGTTCCTCCTTTGAATTGCCTGCATATCTCGACTACTGGAACCACACAACTGTTCAATATATTTTTCAGTCATAATCGTACCTAGTGGAAGTGTTTCCTCATGGTCTTCAATGGGGACGCTGTTGACACCTGATTTTTAATCATATTTTCTCTTTTAAAATTAATATAAAATTCATAAAAATTCATAAAATTAAAAAATCAACTTTGGGGATCTCGACCAAGCCGAGGGAACCAATTTTGAGCAAAAAATAATTTTTCATATTTTTAGTTTTTTTAAATGTTTTTTTTCAGAAATTAGGATATTTGAAAATAAAATTGCATTTGAGGCTACAAAAATATAAAAAAAATAAAAAAATAATATAATAATAGTCGGTATTCTTCTTTTAACTTTCTCTTCATTTTGGCCAAAGAAAATCTACAAAAATCAATCTAAAATCAGGAATTCCTTTGTTAATCTCAATTTTAGATTAATTGTAAAAATTGTAAAAAAAATTCATTTTAGCCCTATAATTTTTTATTTTTTATTTTTTGAAATCGTGACATTGTCCTTTAATAGTCCAAATTTTTCAATGGCATGATGGTGCATTTTTCATCGTTGCGCTTGATTTTTTTTAATTTAATTTATCATTTGGAGCGTTTCTCCATACCACGTTGTCGCATTCGCAAGACTTACCGACCGAACATACATAATCGATTTCGTGAGATATTCTTGAGAATTAGCTGGTTTGAACGTGGTGTCGGGGTTGACTGATCAGCTTGCCCGAAGGGGCCAAATGGAACTCGAGAGACGCCCTAGAAGTCTTGGAAAATACCTTTCCAAATGCAGCCACACAACCATCCTTGATGATCGTTTCTTTTGACGGAAATGACTCAAGGCAGCCTCACACATCTGGTCTTGGCCATCATGTACCACTTCCCAAGAGTATTGAGAACATGAAGAATATTGCCTGGGGACAATGTTATTAAGATATTAATGCAAAAGCAAAGATGCAATTCTCTGGAGAGAGCTGTGGAGCTAGAATTTTTTGCAGCAATGGATTGATTCGATTGAAAAATCAATGGAGCGTCATTCCAGGAAAATGGAGTTGAAAGGGATGACTGATGACCGTTCTGGGGTAATGGCACAAAATTGCAAATACCAATTCAGATCGGTTCTAGCTTCATGTGTGAATCCTCAATCCACAATTGCTTCGGATGGAAAGAAAATGCAGATATTCATATATCGGTGTTTCCACGAGCTCGATAGAATGCGCCATTGGGATCAATCCTAGAGAATCATTCTGGGGAGGAAGAGTCGTGCTGTGTTTATGTCCCCACAAATCATCTTTACATTGGCGATATTATCCTCTTTAATTCCAGGGACGTCATGTGACGAAAGATTTTTGTCTACAAAGGGGTTGAAATCGTCGTTTCCAAAGGAATGCCAATGCCTTAGATCCTTTCTGTGCTGGACTCGCGTATTATGCCAGTCGAAAGAAGTGGACCTGATAGAAGCCAGCACTAGTAGTGGACAATTTCTTTCTTCTGTAGCTTGCCATCTTCCGCATCTGATCGGATGAACGCATCAATTGATTCGCGGAATGAAGAGTGCGGGGCATTTCAGTTTTTAGTGGCCGAAGCAACAAGGGTTGGATGGCACCTTTGGGCTCAACTACATCATTCGCAGGCAAGATTTCAAAAGGGCCATCAACATGGTTGGGGACTGGATGATCAGATGGTGTTTTGCCTTTATCATGAGTAAGATGAGATGTTTTCTCGAGATCTAGAGATATCTAGGAGTAAGAAGTTCTTGCTTGTGGCATCCGAGAGCAAAAACACAACATTTGCTTCCTATCTAGACATTTCAAAGCCAGAAGATGGTCTTCGGGTTATGACTCCTCGCATATACAGAGTGGATACTCGTGTTAGCCGTCGGGGAAATCATTTTACAACTCTAAGCTTTTCCCCACCCCATGATGTGTCGAACATAATTGTTCTTATCCTTCAGAGGAAAGGTGTAAAAATCAAAGACATGCATCATTTTGCTGATCATCTCATTCTCTTTGAACGTGAAAATGGTCCGCTAAAGTTACTGTGTATCGCCTTCCAGCTCTTGGGGGAACCACTCACACAGCTTCAGGGTGGTTGTTCTGTTGATTGTGTCGATCCGGTGTTTTCAATGGGTCAATCAGAGTCACAGCTTTCATTGGAAATATTAAGGTTCACTTATAGCTCCATGAGAACATTTCTCTCTGTCTATGGTCACGATAAAGACGCTGGCATACCTGTTGTGAAGAAAATTGAAACAGCATCAGGAACTTTGGTTGAGTCAAACTATGTTAGTGAAAGGAATTGGGCCACAGCTCCTGATGGAACTCAGATCCCCGTGTCAATAGTCTACAGGAAGAATATGGAGAAACTAGATGCACCTGATCCCTTGTTGCTTTATGGATATGGTTCATATGAGGTGTGCATTGATCCGAGTTCCAAGGTATCAAGGCTCTCATTGTTGGATCGAGGATTCATTTATGCCCACATTCGAGGCAGAGAAAAAGAAAGACACCATGATTTGGTGGAGATCGCCCGACGAAATTTTCTTGGACGCCTGGACCGATTCCTCCTCAAAGGCTCTCTTTTGGTGATAGTGGAGAATGGAATAATGACAAAAACAGCCCATATGCTTTTCTTTCTAAAAAGCATGAGGAGCTTTTGTCTGCAAAAGAAAAAAATGCTAGTGGATACTCCACTGAAGAAAGGAGGAACGATAGAGCTTTCGGCGCTAAGAGAAAAAAAAATGGACTAGTGATGTTCGATAGGAAAAAATTACGAGGGCAAGGAGGATTCTAGTCACAACTAGCATCAGTCACGTGGATTGATCGGGCACTCCTTCATCGCCAATCGGACGAGGAAGCCGCTGTGAGAGAACTTGATCCATCCTAAAACTCGAAGTATTTCGGTGAAGGCCTGAGATGGAGGAGATGGCAAATCAGGGGAACTCTCTTTTCAGGGGCATCTCACAATTCGTTAAGATCTGCCTATCTATTGATAATCTTCAAGCCAGACCTCTTTGATGTGTTTACATTGTCTAGCGCGCAGATATCTCTGCATCAAGGGTTCAATGGGCGCTGCAATGCTTCAATGGCATTAAGAAAACATATTGGATTACTTGCATTATTAACCTCGACATACAGCGATTATCTATGGATAGGAGAAGATACCCAAGCAATTTTGTAGGAAGACCTTATGATATAGACAGATTGCTTGCAAATTTTTAGTCATCCCTTCAGGAAATTACTGTCATTGCAACATAATGCAACTCCAATCTTTCTGATGCCGCAAGTGAATTTGATGAGAAAGCTGTTGAGTTTCGAAGCTACATTGATCCTACCAAAGCTGTGGATAAACCCTTCAAAAGAGTTGGTGCGATATACTCATAACGGTAACCCAGCAGACGAGACTTTTGTTGTCAAAAAGTTGAAGGAGACACTTTCTCTGATAAAAAAGAGAAGGAATGGAGATCCATTCAATGAAAAGACACGGCAATTGAAGGTCAAGGACCACTTGATGAGCACGATGGAAAGCAAGAGAAAAGAGAAGGGGCATGATCGTGTTTTCGGGGTTGGCACTGAGAGGAAATAGAGAAAAAAAATTGAAGTGGAGGAAAAAGCACAGAAAACTTCCGACAGTGGAGGATTTTCGGTGGGGGCGGATCCTCCACAAGAATAGAAAAAAGGGGAAGACAGCAAAGGGCACTGGGGGCGTGTTGAGTGGAGAAAAAAAAGAAAAGGGGACGTTGGCTTGACTTCTAAAAGGTTGATTGCCTTCTGATAATAAGGGGGACGATCATTTGGGGAAGAGGGGAGGGAAACCTTCACACAGGAGAGCTGGAATTACACAAGAAAAGAAGGCGAACGGAACTTGACCGAGGGAGAGAGAGGAAGAGCGACCGCAGAGAGCAAGGGAGGAAGAGGCCGGAATATTTCTCCCTTCGTCGCCCCATTGTCTCGGGTTCATCGTCAACGCAACTCACCACGCCACGATAGGTAGTTTTCTCAAACCTAGTAGTCGCATGTATGGCAAGGATTGCGAATGGATGACCATTTGAGCTTAAATGAGAGGAGTTTGGGAGTGATCAGTGATCATTTGCTGCTGTATTTGAATGTATATGCCATAGATGTGTTGAACTTGTACGTTTATTGATCATGGTTGATGTTGAGATGCAAGTTCACATACTTTTATTTTCGGATCAGCCCGCCCAGTGGTCTCGTAACTAGATTTTCCATGTCTAGATGACGAAATCTCGAAAACAGATATATTGAACATTCGTAGATGACTTCGAGATCTTCGATTTGATATATTATGGTGCGAAAAGGGACGTCGTTTGCTATGTCAAAAAGGTCCCGAAATTGAGAGCAGAATATGGAAATATGGTGATCAGATCCTGAGATGGAATTTTTCTGATCTGACCTTTCGCGCTAAATGATTTTCCCTGGGTTATTCTAGACTTCGTTTCATAAAGACCTCTTTCATGAAATTTCATAAGGTCTTAATGCATAACATATAAAAAATACAAAAACATTCATGCACGTTTCATATTTTCAATGCATTTAATGAAATCATGCAAATCTGTGGAGGACTTTGCATTTGGGTATTGTTCTGAGTGTTGTCATTTTAAGTCGTAGTTATCTCATGTTTAGAGTCCTTTTTTGAAACTTCACAAAAAATGAAAGTTGTTCATTGGGGTTGTTTTTAATAGACTGGAAAGTTTGGTGCATTAATTTTGAGATTTGAGTGTCCATTTGAGCTTAATCCTGAAGTATATTTGTTCTGTGAAATTTGTTTGTTTGCTGCTGAGCTCTCATAAAAGACCATTTTCTACACAAAAATGAGTGTCCCTTCAATAAGAATGTAAAACATGAAAGTTGTCAACGACACATTTTCCCATCAACAAAAAAAATCTCAGAAATTTTGCATACATTTCATTATTTCTTTTGTATTTTATGGTTACTTCTTTCTCCCTAAGCATGTTAATGGACAGTATGGTTTAATTCGTATTTTTTGTGTTAATGCATTGGAAAATGTAAAAAAAATGGTCTCAATGAAGTTTAATCAGCGCGTGTTAAACTTTCTTTGATCGTTTCAATTATCTTAACTCATTGGTGATTGTGCATGTCCGATTGGATAGTTCATTATTTTCATTTGGCTTTCGGCCCGATGCTTTGAAGACTGGAGGATGACCGATGTCCATTCCGGTCCGTTTTGTTGTACTCCTGACCCACGAGGCTTGGTGACGGGTGTTTGACCGATGTCCATTCCGGTTCATTTTTTGTTGTATTCCCGATCATGTCTCGGGTTTTATTTAATTGGTCTGTAATTATTCATCCGACGAGTTGCGGGTTTTTATTTTCACTGTCCTTAGGGTAGTTTTATTTTACCTGCTCTCTCTTCACATCTTTGTTTGCTTTGGGTGATTTTGCATTCTTTTATAATACATCCAAAATCTTAAAAAAAAATCACTGAAAATACAAAAAAATGCCATTCATTTGCATTTCATATAGTACAGCTCATGCATATTCTGCCATGTTATTAATCCATGCATATTCATTCAGAAAAAAAAATCAAAACTTTTCAATGAATGAGGGTTTTATCCCCTCTTTTCAAAAATGAGGGTTTTATCCCCTCATAGACAAATTGTCTTCAAAAATCCCAAAAATCAGGAGACGGGCCATTCCGACTGGTCAATCCTGATATTTTCAAAATGACGACTTTGCCCTCCATGGGCAAAATCGAAATGTACGTATTTACATACGCATATCACTATGCATGTCACATATATATGTCACGTATTTGTATGGTGTATGTACGCATGTTATATATGTATGTTCATGTATGCGCATATCATATTCGTGCGTCTTCATACCTGCATGTCATGTACGTATTCATATTCGTATAGCCCCGTATATATGTCGTATTCATACGCATGTCATGTACACATTCGCATACGCATGTCCTTGTACGTATGTCATACGCACGTCTTGTACGTATTCGCATACACATGTCCACGTACGTATGTCCTTCGTATGTCTCGTACGTATCCTCATATGTATGTCGTATTCATACGTATGTCCATGTACGCATGTCATATGCATGTCTTATACGTATTCGCATACACATGTCCACGTATGTATGTCGTGCGTATGTCACATACATATCCTCGTATGTATGTCGTATTCATACACATGTCCATGTACGTATGTCATTCAAATGTCATGTACGTATTTGTATTCGCATATCTACATATTCGTATTTGTATCCACGTATGTATGTTGTATTCGTACATTGTCGTATTTGCATGTCATATTTGTACCGTCCATGCATCTCATTTAAAAAGCGAAAACACAAAAAGAACACCCCTTTAGCGCCTTAGGATTAACCAAGTCTGAGTTGCCAAAATAGGATATCCATGAAATCAGGTACCGAAAGGGCATTAGTTTTGATTAACTAGTGTAACCAAGTCCTCGAACTCATAATCTCTGGTTTGCAGGAGTAATTTAGTTCTCCCGCTAGGTTACTTAGGTTTCTAATCAAGCTACCAAAAAGGATTAGTGGCGACTCCAAATTCTAAAACCATTTGAACAAAAATCCAAAGTCGCGATTTGGTAGAGCTTGGGAGAGCTCGAACTAGGTTAGTTAATTTAATCAATTAATCTGGTAATCCATTAACTTAAAAATGAATTTTAGGTCGCGACAGACGCCAGCTTGACGGCAGAGCATGGTGACCAAGGAGGGGTACCAGTATCCCTTCGTGGCTTCCGAGGATTGTAAAATCCCCCTGAATAGAAGTTGGCCTACATTAATCTACAGATGGGTCAGTATGGCATAAATGAGGATTGCTGGTTCACGCCTGCACAGATTGTGATGAGTTACAGGCATCATAGAAAACACTACAAAATAAAACTAAGTTTTGGCAAACCGATCGAGAGTGTTCCGTTTGATGGAAACAAACTCACCATTGTGCATCTCCCATTGCCCTGCTCCATCAGTTAAAACCTGTCTAATCTCTTCGGCTTTTTCAGCATTCAGGCTAGATCCTACCAATGCTGTATATTCATCGACGTCAGGGATAGGTAACTCAAAGAAGCGATTAAGTGTAATAGCGTTAAACCGGACCGTTTTACCACGTATGCGAACTTTACCCCTCTAATGGTCCGGTATTCTAGCGTAGAACTCGCGAACCACCGGAATAACTGCTGGGTCTCGAGGCTCGCAAAATGTCGTCCACCCCGTCTAGCCACTTCAGCGGATAGCCAATAATGCTCGAACCCGTCCGGAATACGGGGGATTCCTCTCTCGGAAATAAATTTCTTATTCCTTGTAAGAGCCTCGGCAAGCCTCCTCTGGGCATTAGCCCCGAGGGTGCTTGATTCGGCTCTACCAACCAGAGCCTTACCCCTATCTCTAGTCGGTTACTCACTCGCATTCCTAATTCCGGCATTCTTTGTTCATACCATACTATGAGCTTGTTAACAAGATGACCTAGGCGTGATTCTCGGAAAGAAGAGATGGAACGGTTTACCTGGATGAAGAGAGATGGCTGCGTCCGTTGAAGAGAGAGAGCCGGAGGACGCGTCCTTTGCAGAGGGAAAACCGGTCGAGTGGCTTGTATGGTATCGTGATGGGCGTTGGCGGCACCGGGAGAGACGCGACCTAGCGAAAGAAAAGAGCGAATTAGGGTTAGGGTAAAAAAATTATGCACGATCGCGTCTTTTTATATGAAAGACGAGTGATCGGACGTGTCCCTCGTGTTGGACGGACGCGTCCGTCTGGCTACTAAGTAGAGACCGACGCGTTTCTCATGTTGGACGGACGCGTCCGTCTAGATACTGTATAGAGACGGACGCGTCTCTCCTTACTCAGACGCATCTGTCATGCTAGAAAATGACGGACGCGTCTGTCGGCCTACTGTGGAGAGACGGACGCATCTCTCCTGTAAGCGGACGCGTCCGTTTTGATTCTGTGTATAGACGGACGCGTCTCTCCTGTAGACGGACGCGTCCGTCTTTTTTTTTGAAAAAGAAACTACAACGAATTTACTACAAGACTCAATTAAAAAGAATTAGAAAGAAGATTGGGTTGCCTCCCAATAAACGCCCTTATTTATAGTCGTTTGGCTCGACTTTCTCGGTTGGTCAAGCTTCTTGTAGGTGATTCGAGGTAGCTTCTCAATCAAAAGTCTCTCCTCGGTAATGCTTCAATCGTTGTCCATTAACCTTGAATGTTCTCTCGGAGTCCTCTGCTTTGATTTCCATTGCTCCGTGGGGAAAGACAGACACCACTTGAAACGGCCCCGACCATCTGGATTTCAATTTACCAGAAAATAACTTCAGTCGAGAATCGAAAAGTAAGACTAACTCACCTGGTGCGAAGATCCTAGTGATGATCTTGCTGTCATGCCATTTTTTTGTTTTCTCCTTGTATAGCCTTGCGTTTTCATATGCTTGAAGGCGAAGCTCTTCAAGTTCATTCAGCTGTAAACATCTCTTTTCTCCAGCTCTTGCGAGGTCAAAGTTCAATTTCTTCAATGCCCAATATGCCTTGTGCTCGAGTTTTACTGGCAAGTGACAAGCTTTCCCAAAAACTAATCGGTATGGTGACATGCCAATGGGGTTTTTATATGCTGTTCTATAAGCCCATAGAGCATCATCTAGCTTCAATGACAATCCTTCCTCGAAGGACACACTGTTTTCTCCAGGATGCGCTTTATTTCTCGATTTAATACCTCAATCTGTCCGCTTGTCTGTGGATGATAGGCTGTTGCAATCTTGTGCTTGACCCTATATTTATTAAGCAATGCTTCAAATTGTATGTTACAGAAGTGTGTGCCTCCATCGCTTATGATTGCCCGAGGTGTTCTAAATCGAGTGAAAATATATTTCTTCAAAAACTTAACAACCATTTTAGCATCATTAGTGGGTAAAGCGATTGCTTCTACCCATTTAGAGACATAATCCATAGCCATGAGAATGTATTTGTTATTTAAAGACGAAATGAAAGGTCCCATGAAATCTATACCCCATACATCGAACAGCTCTACCTCGAGGATGTTCTACAACGGCATCTCATGTCATTTTGAAATGTTTCCAACACGTTGGCACCTGTCACAACATGCAACAAATGTATAAGCATCTTTGAATAGAGTAGGCCAATAAAAACCTGATTGGAGCACTTTCGCTGCTGTTCGATCTCCCCCGAAGTGTCCCCTATAGGGTGATGCGTGACATTGTGCAAGTATGTTTTCCGTTTCTTCCTCCGGCACGCACCTCCGGATAACCTGATCTGCACATTACTTAAATAGGAACGGCTCATCCCAAAAATAATAACGCACCTCTTTCAAAAATATTTTTTCTTGTGGTTGTCAAACTCATCGGGCAAGAAATCAGAGACGATGTAATTTACGAAGTCAGCATACCAAGGTACACCGTGACCAACTGCAAACAGTTGTTCGTCAGGAAAGGCCTCGTTGATTAGTGTTTTGTCCCTCATCTCTTTTTTAGTCTCTAACCTAGACAAATGATCTGCTACTTGATTTTCAGTACCCTTCTATCTCGGATCTCTAAGTCAAACTCTTGCAATAGTAGGACCCAACGAATTAACCTCGGCTTAGCTTCTTTTTTCTCAATCAAATACCTAATTGCCGAGTGATCTTGGAGAAATCCTTGATGAATCTTTGGTAAAAACCGGCGTGGCCTAGGAAACTTCGAATTGCCTTGACTGATGTCGGTAGTGGTAGCTTCTCAATTGTCTCGATCTCGGCCTTGTCCACTTCGATGCCCTTACTCGAAATCATGTGACCAAGGACAATACGCTCTCTGACCATGAATTGGCATTTTTCCCAATTCAGGATCAGGTTAGTATCCTCACACCGCTTTAACACGCGAGCTAAATTCGCCAGGCAATTAGAATATGATGTACCAAAGACTGAAAAATCATCTATAAAAACCTCTAGTCCATTTTCCACCATATCACAAAAAATAGCCATCATGCATCGTTGGAAAGTTGCAGACGCATTACACAAACGAAAAGGCATTCGACGGAAGGCAAAAGTCCCATATGGACAGGTAAAAGTCGTCTTCTCCTGATCCTCTGGAGCAATCAAAATTTGATTATATCCAGAGTAGCCATCTAAAAAGCAATAAAATTCCTTACCAGCCAACCTGTCAAGCATTTGGTCAATGAAAGGGAGAGGAAAGTGATCCTTCCTTGTGGCTTTATTCAGCTTGTGATAGTCCATGTACACTCTCTATCCCGTCACTGTTCTTGTTGGGATGAGCTCGTTCTTCTCATTAGCTACCACCGTCATGCCACTTTTCTTCGGGACACACTGCACAGGACTCACCCATGAGCTGTCAGAGATGGGATAAATGATACCTGCATCCAGCCACTTGATGACTTCTTTCTTGACCACCTCCTTCATGTTCGGATTTAATCGCCGTTGAGCTTCAACCGACGCCTTCTGGTTATCCTCCAGGAGGATCTTGTGCATGCAAACTGATGGGCTGATTCCTCGAATGTCTGCAATCGTCCAACCTAGAGCTCTTTTGTGCTCTCTAAGAATCCGAAGCAACCTCTCTTCCTCTTGTGCTGTCAAGTCTGCAGAGATGATTACGGGTAAAGTGTTAGAGGATCCAAGATAAGCATACCTTAGATGCTCCGGCAACGGTTTGAGCTCTAGCGTGGGTGACTCTTCGATGGAAGGCTTCATGGGATTGTTTAGTCGCTCCAATGCTTCGAACTGTCGCGCAAATCTTGGCATGAATGGGGTAGCTTCCATCCTATTCATCATCTCCGAGACTTCTTCATTGTTCGTTGATGTAGAAATCAATGATGCTTCAAGTGGGTCTTCGGGATGTAATTGTAGGAACGACTCAGACGAACACCTGTCCACGACATCAAGAAGGAAACACTCATTAGGTTCGCTTGGCCACCTCATGGTCTTGTAGACGTTGAATGTTACTTCTTGGTCGTTGACCCAAATGGTCAACTCCCCTTTTTGGACATCTATCAGAGCTCGTCTATTTGCTAAGAATGGTCGGCCCAAGATGATAGGATCTCTTGGTCCTCCTCAAAATCAAGCACAAGAAAGTCAGCCGGGAATATAAATTTATCGACCTTAACCATTACATCCTCAATAATGCCCTCGGGATATGTAATAGACCTATCGGCTAATTGCAACGATACCGATATGGGTCTAACCTCCCCCAAACCTAGCTCCTTGTACACAGAAAAGGGCATCAAATTGATGCTCGCACCAAGGTCGCATAGAGCCTTACTTGAGAATGACGAACCGATTGTGCAAGGGATCGTGAAACTACCTGGATCCTTTAGCTTAGGCGGTAGTTTCTTTTGAAGGATTGCGCTACACTCCTCAGTTAGCGCCACGGTCTCAAAATCGCCTAGTCGTCTTTTCTTGGAAAGCACGTCCTTCATGAACTTAACATAACTCGGTATCTGCTCCAGTGCTTCCACAAAAAGAATGTTAATGTGAAGCTTTTTAAACACATCAAGGAACTTACGAAATTGAGCGTCCTCATTTTGCTTCCGTGCTCTTTGCGGAAAAGGTAGGGGTGGGCGCTCCAATTCATCTTCTGCGGCTTCTTGCTTCTCTTACCCTTGCGTTGGTGAGACTGGAGCTTTGATAGGAGTGATGTTTGCTGGAGATGGCTCGACACAGGTGTGTCCATCTGCAGTGTTAGATGCTCCATCTTCAGCTATGTCCCTTTTCTTTTCCACATTCTTGTGCACCTCTTGAAGTTCTCGACCGTTCCTTAGAGTTACCGCCTTCACATGCTCCCTTGGGTTGATCTCAGTGTTGCTTGGAAGTGATCCTTGCGGCCGAGAGTTCATAGCCTGCGCCAATTGACTTACTTGGTTTTCTAAATTCCGAATGGAAGCCGCTTGATTCTTCATCAATGCATCTTGGTTGGCCATATATTTCATCATCATCTCTTCAAAGTTTGGCTTCTTCTCCGGCTCCTGAGCTCGAGGTTGCTGGAATCCTGGGGGTTGCTGAAATCCTGAGTGTTGCGGTGCCTGCGGCTCAGCTCCTTGTTGCCCTCTCCATGAAAAATTTGGATGGTTTCGCCATCCTGAGTTGTACGAGTTGGAGTAGGGGTTGTTCTGCTGGTTTCCGATGAAGTTCGCCTCCTCCATGCTTGCCGAGCATTGATCTGTGGTGTGCATGCCTCCGCATATCTCGCAGTTGCTTGAAGTCCCTTGCACTGAATTAATACTCACCGTCTCGAATTTCTTTGTGAGTGCCAACAGTTGAGCTTGAATTGATGTCAAGGCATCGATCTCGAGTGCTCCAGGTGCTCTCCTTCTAGACATCCGATCAGAGTGCTGATTCGGCAAACAGGTTTTTCTCATAGTCTCCAGGAGGTCCAACCCTTCAATGTAAGATTTCTTCAGAAATGATCCATTTGATGCCAGGTTTAGATCCTTACGCTAGGACTCAGTCAGACCGTTGTAAAACGCTTCAAGTTGTCTCTATCCAGGAAGGTCATGGTAAGGGCACCGATTCAATAAGTTCTTGAAGCGCTCCCATGCTTCAATGAATGACTCCATATCTTGTTGCCAGAACGTTGTGATCTCGTTCCTCATTTGAGAAATCTTCGATGGAGGGAAGTACTGGTCCAGAAAGGCTTCCTCCATCTGCGCCCATGTGGTAATTGAATTTATAGGAAGTGAATTGAACCAACTCCATGCCCTGTCCATCATTGAAAAGGAGAACAGTTTCAACCTCACTGCATCTTGTGGGACTCCGTTCTGCCTGAAAGTGTCACAAATACTCAGGAACTTGCTCAGATGTTCGTGTGGATCCTCGAGTGGTGAGCCCCTGAACTGAACTGTGTTCTGTATCATTTGTAGCACTGAAGTCTTGATCTCGTAGTCACGAGCCTGAATCGCTGGTGACGCAATACAGGTGCGATGCACATGTGGCCTTGCCGATGTGAATTCCATCATCGGCCTGTTGTCCAAGTCCGGCACTGCATCATTAGCTTCCACCGGGAGCAAATTGTTCCCAACCGGGTTTACCTGGTTATGATCTGCCATGTCTGTCCGTTGTGCTCTTGACCTTTGCCGGAGTAGCCTGTGAAAAGTTCTCTCGATTTCAGGATCGAAAGGAATCAGCTCTACGCTCCGACTGCGTCTCATGCAACAAAAATAAAACAAAGAATAAATATATAAGTAAATTCAACAATAAGTAAAACTTGATCGTCAATTGATCACCGATACTCAAGGTAAAAGAAATTTCGTTAGAAAACAATCTCCCCGACAACGGCGCCAAAATTTGATGCGCATCGTCGACGCAACAAAAATAAATTCTTATCCAACCTAACTATAAATGTAGCTAGGGTAAGTAAGGGTCGAATCCACAGGGAATCATAATACAAAATTCTCTTAACGTTACTATCAGCGATCGTCTTGAGGTCAACTGAAATTGAGTGAGGGATAAACCTAACAAAATGGAAAATGAAAGCAATCAAAGTAACAATCAATGGTAAGAGATCTAGGACGCTCGACTTCCCTTCGTGACCTTGTATCTGATTCCGCCTTCCCTAATACTATTGAATCAATCAGATTTGTTAACCTAGGATTCTAAAATCTCCTCATACTTCTCCCGAGGATATGAGAACGTATCAACTGATATCAAATCGCTCGCTCTATCCCTAGGCTCGCGACTAGTAGTGACCCGTTATGAATCGATCCTAATTGATTACCTTTAGGTGACTAGGTATATCCCTATTCTGCTCACTAATAACCTGGTTTTCCAACTCTTAGGTTAACTTAGGTTGTCTTGTTCGTTAATCTGAACCTAGACTACTCTCTTGAGTCTCCCTAGGTTATCTGATTTATACTAATCGGTGATCAGGCGATTAATACGCATGAAGAACAAAACAGACAAACAGAACTGATAAACCAATTTACATTAAAAAGGTAGGAGTTCACAAATACATCGGAACACTAGGTTCCGTCTAAGCCCTAGAAAAGGAATTTAGTTCATCATCTCGAGGACAATAATCCAAACAATACACAACGACATAATACAAACGAAGGAAATAGGAAGAAGAGAATTCGCCGAAACCCTCGCCGTCGCTTTACGTTCTTACTCTTGTTTGTCGTCTCTGAATTCTGTCGTGTATCCACTGCAGTTTCCTCCCAAAGTATCAGCTCCCTCCTTTTTGTTTTTTCTCAAAGATGAATATATATATCTCCCGATTTGTCCCACACGAAAAGATATCCAAACAGATAACCTTCCTAATTTAACTCAACCCTAGTCTAAAATATTTCTTAATTTACGAAACGCCCTCCAATCTCCGACCGAATCACTGAAAGATGTTCTCCGCGTGCTTGGTGACTTCTGCGAACAACGCGTCTCTAAGGATGGACCGACGCATCTTGGATTGGACGGACGCGTCTTCCATGCATGCGGACGCGTCCTCCTTGCTTCTGGAGAGCGACGGACGCATCTCTCTAGTTAGACGGACGCGTCCGTCTGGCTACTGTGTAGAGACAGACGTGTCTCTCATGTTGGACGGACGCGTCCGTCATGCTCTGGATTGGCTTTGTGGCGACGGACGCGTCTCTCATGTGAGGCGGACGCGTCTGTCGCGCTACTGTGCTTCTAAATTTCTAGGTCGGACGCATCTTTCCTTGACTCGGACGCGTCCCTCACCTGTAAATAATCCTTTAGCCATTAAATAACTTGGAGATAGTAGAAACACCTTAAATAACCTAAAATTGATGAAATTACTTCAGCCAGTTGCACATTTTGTTCGCCTAAAACAGGCCTTTTAGCTCTACTTTCGTAGAGTCATCATCCGTCATCTCCGACGGTCTTCCTAGATCACCGTAGACAGATTCTAGCAACGAAATAGCCAAGGATTCAAGTCGGCGTACCTGATTTAGCGTCGTTCGTCATTTGTCGCGAGATGATCGGCGATCCGGGCTCGGAATCTGCAACACGAGCTTGGATCTTCCCCCTTATGTCCTTTAATCGCCCGACAGGATGGAGCCACCAACCTTCGCCTTCTCTCGAGCTCTCTAAATCTCTCTCTCTCGGTAGTCCAAAAATGAGAAGGAGAAGAAGCTTGAGAGGAGGAGGTAATGGTCTCTTATATAGGGCTAAGGGGGGGTCCAAGATCAATATAGAATTTTTCGGCGGGCCCCTTCCATCATGGGCCGAGCCGGACTTGGTCCACACGCTAGGCCTAATATTCGGTCTGTTAAGAAAATCGTAATCCATCATTTATTAAACCAATACCGTATACGATAAATTAATACCGTATTACGGTCGATTACAATTACAATTAAGGCAAGCCCACAAACGGAAAATTTTAACATTCTCCCACTTGGGCAAACATTAATTGAAATTGTACTTTAGTGTGCGCCTTCATATTGGTTTAAGGATCATTCTTAACGGCCAATCCGATTCCATAAAGTCTTAAACACTGGATCATGCCAGTAACTGCGTCAGGAGACAGAGCTATCTGTCGCGACCCTCTAAAAATTTTTTTATCTTCAAAAGGGTTAACGGATTATTAAGTTAATTATATTTGACTAACATAACGCGAACCCTCCCAAGCCCTACCGAATCGCAACTTTGCTTTTTGTTTAAATGATTTTAAGATTTGGAGTCACCACTAATCGTTCTTGGTAGGTCGATTAGAAACCTAAATAATTAGCCAGAGAACTAATTTATTTCTGCGAACCAGAGATTATGAGTTTGGGGACTTGGTTACACTAGTTAATTGAAACTAATGCCTTTTCGGTACCTTAATTTCATGGATATCTTAATTCGGCAACTCAGGCTTGGTTTATTCCTAAGACTCTAGTAGGGTATTCTCTTTTGTGTTTTCACCTTTTGAATAGGATGCATGGATGGTATATATATTTTTTATTTATTATATTTTTTTAAATGTTAAAAATTCCCTGAAGCCGACAGAGGGAGTGTGTTAACGACTTCTGTGCAGTATTACGACTTACTCATTTTTTGGGTCTAATGATTCAAGAATTAAATTACAGGAAGTACATGACAGTGAATAAACACCTCCAATGGGAGGCCTAGCATTGGCTTGACTCTTCCCTTTGGGATTTAAGGTACATGTATTTAAATTGCAGGTATTTAAACTATTGTAAATAAAAACCTCCAATGTGAGACCTAGCATTGGCTTGGCTCTTCCCTTTGGGATTTAAGGTGCAGGTATTTAAACTACTGTTAGTAAAAAAACTCCAATGGGAGGCTAAGCATTGGCTTTGCTCTTCCCATTGGGATTTAAGGTGCAGACATTTAAATTGCAGGTATTTAAACTACTGTAAGTAAAAACCTCCAATGGGAGGCTAAGCATTGGCTTAGCTCTTCTCCTTGGGATTTAAGGTGCAGGTATTTAAATTGCACGTATTTAAACTACTGTAAGTAAAAACCTCCAATGGGAGGCTAAGTATTGGCTTGGCTCTTCCTTTTGGGATTAAGGTGCAGGCATTTAAATTGTAAGTATTTAAACTACTGTAAGTAAAAACCTCTAATGGGAGGCCTAGCATTGGCTTGGCTCTTCCCTTTGGGATTTAAGGTGCAGGTATTTAAATTGCAGGTATTTAAACTACTGTAAGTAAAAACCTCCAATGGGAGGCCTAGCATTGGCTTGGCTCTTCCCTTTGGGATTTAAGATATAGGTATTTAAATTGCAGGTATTTAAATGACCTCCAGTGGATGTGCTTTGCCTCTCCATTCTAGGGTTTGAGTTCTTTAAAATAAATTACAACAAATTGATTCAACAATTCGATATTTGTGCGCGCTTGAGGACTCCTCCAAGTCGATTTTGTGCTTCCGTAGAATTGACCGTTGATATAGAGCTGCGGCCGCCTGTTGACACCTGATTTTTAATCATTTTTTCTATTGCTAAAGTAATAAAAAAATCCATAAAAATTCATAAAATTGAAAAATCAACTTTGGGGACCTTAGCCAAGCCTAGGGAACCAATTTTGACCAAAAAACGATTTTTCATATTTTCAGTATTTTTCGGTATTTTTATTTTCGAAAATTCATAAAACAAAAAATAAAGAAAAAATGAGAAAATTGAAAAATCAACTTTGGAAGCCTTGGCCAAGCCTAGGCAACCATTTTTGAACAAAAAATAAAATTTCATATTATATATATTTTTAATTTTTTTTTAAAAAAATACAAAAATACTTGAAAATTTTGGAAAAATAACATTTGAGGCCAAAAAAATACACAAAGATAGTTAATATTTTTATTTTAAATCTATTTTCATATTGGCCATCGCAAATTCAGAAAAATCCAATTCGAGTCACGTGTTCCTTCACGAGTATAATCTTGAATCGGGCCTAAAAAAATTTAATTTGAGTCAACTTATTTTTAATTTTCACTTTTTATGAGTTGTGACATTGTCTTCTAATATTTTAAATTTTCATCTTGGCCCAATTATACCCAGAATGACTTAATTTTGCAAAAGGGCTTTAATTAAATTCTGCATTATTTTCAATGGCAAGAAATGAGCTTAAATTTGACATGTGGTGAATTTTGGTGTGTCAAAAATTGTGAGGAGATTTGGACTTAAAGAAATATATTTTTTCAGGGACTAAATTGTAAATACTTAAAATTCAAGGACTAGAGTGCAAATACTTAACTCTTGAAGGATTATTTTACAAATAACAAAAAGAAGAGTTAGTGGATAAATTAGAATAGAGAAGGGAAGATGGAGAAGAGGAGATGAAGAAGAGAAGTTGGAGAAGAATAGATGGAAAAAAATAAGATAAGAATAGAGAAGGGAAGATAGAGATGAAGAAGAGTTAGTAGAGAAATTAGAATGGAAGATAAGAATAGAGAAGGGAAGATGGAGATGAAGAAGAGTTAGTGGAGAAATTAGAATGGGAAATAAATATGGAGAAGGGAAGATGAAGATGAAGAAGAGTTAGTGGAGAAATTAGAATGTGAGATAGAGATGGAGAATGGAAGATGAAAATGAAGAAGAGTTAGTGGAGAAATTAGAATGGGAGATAGAGTTAGTGGAAAAATTAGAATGGGAGATAGATGAGTAGATTATAAAAGAAGGATGAAGTGAGCTTGAGAGAGGATTCTTGAGAGAGAAAATTTGAAGTGTTTGGGAGAATTTTTTGGAGAGAAAATTTTGGATGTTTGAGAGAGTTTTAGGAGATTGAAGAAAAATTCGAGAAAAAGAAAATACCAAAAGAGAGAGAATTTTGAAGATGATGGGAGTTTAAAGCTAAGGGTTATCATCACAAATTCCTTCATCGATCAATATAAATCAAGAGTTCATCCTCGTCAACGAGCAAGCAAATTCGAGCTAAGTGTTTTTATTTATTCATTTATTTATGATTTTACTCGCAAATTAGCACAAATTGTATACACTTTCTCCATCTCTTTTTTTCCCCATATTTTATGTCAGGAGAAGGATATCTCTACGTCAACAGCAAAAATCTCGTAGAGATGCAAAAATCGGCCCAGACAAGCTCCTAAGCTGTCCACCGATTTCTCAACTGATCTGTGACTAAAAGTCCCTCTTAATTCAAAAGAAACTCTCTATATTGGGAACATAGAGAGCGAAAATCAATTATAGAAATCCCTCCCAAAAAAATGGGAGATAAGTACTCTTTCCACTCTTCTGGTTTTAGGTGCAGATCAGCACATATTTTGTATACTGACACTTCACTTTATTTTATGTCAGGAAGCCGTAGCTCTATATCAATGGTCAACCCTGTGGAAGCACAAAATCGGCTTGGAGGAGTCCTCAAGCGCGAACAAATTTCAAATTGTTGAATCAATTCGTTGTATTTCATTTTAAAGAATTCATACCCCAGAATGGAGAGGACAAAGTCCATCCGCAATTTAAATACCTGCACCATAAATCCCAAAGGGAAGAGCCAAGCCAATGCTTAGCCTCCCATTGGAGGTTTTTACTTACAGTAGTTAAATACCTGCAACTTAAATACTTGTACCTTAAATCCCGAAGGGAAGAGCCAAGCCAATGCTTAGCCTCCCATTGGAGGTTTTTACTTACAGTAGTTAAATACCTGCAACTTAAATACCTGTACCTTAAATCCCAAAGGGAAGAGCCAAGCCAATGCTTAGCCTCCCATTGGAGGTTGGGAGGTTTTTACTTACAGTAGTTAAATACCTGCAACTTAAATACCTGTACCTTAAATCCCAAAGGGAAGAGCCAAGCCAATACTTAGCCTCCCATTGGAGGTTTTTACTTACAGTAGTTAAATACCTGCAACTTAAATACCTATACCTTAAATCCCAAAGGGAAGAGCCAAGCCAATGCTTAGCCTCCCATTGGAGGTTTTTACTTACAGTAGTTTAAATACTTGCAACTTAAATACCTGTACCTTAAATCCCAAAGGGAAGAGCCAAGCCAATGCTAAGCCTCCCATTGGAGGTGTTTATTCATTGTCATGTACTTCCTATAATTTAATTTTTGAATCATCAGACCTAAAAGATAAGTAGGTTGTAATATTGCACAGAAGTCGTTAACACACTCCCTCTTTCGGCTTCAGGGAATCTTTAACACTTAAAAAAATATAACAAATAAAAATATATATCATCCATGCATCCTATTTAAAAAGTGAAAATACAAAAGAGAATACCCTACTAGAGCCTTAGGAATAAACCAAGCCTGAGTTGCCGAATTAGGATATCCATGAAATTAAGGTACCGAAAGGGTATTAGTTTTAATTAACTAGTGTAACCAAGTCCCCGAGCTCCTAATCTCTGGTTCGCAGGAATAAATTAGTTCTCCCGCTAATTTATTTAGGTTTCTAATCGACCTATCAAGAACGATTAGTGGCGACTCCAAATTTCAAAATCATTTAAACAAAAACCAAAGTTGCGATTCGGTAGGGCTTGGGAGGGTCCGCGTTAGGTTAGTCAAATCTAATTAACCTAATAATCCGTTAACCCCTAGAAATAAATTTTAAATTTTTTTTTAGAGGGTCGCGACAGACTGGCGACTCCGCTGGGGAATAGAGATTTTTAATTTTCGAAAAAAGATACCAATTGGAATACTTAAATTTTTTCGAAATTTTAAAAGTCTTAGTGGACTTAGGCCAATGAAAATTTCATGGATATCTCGCTTCTGGCGATCTTGCTTGGGACTCATTCTATAGGTGTTATATGTTTTTGCCGAATGGGAGTTATAAGGGGCGGAGTGTTTGGCTAACCCATTTGTTTTGCAGGCTCGGTGTTGGGATTATATTTAATTTCACACATTTTTAGAAGCGCTGTTTTGATATCAATTGTTGTGCATGTCTTGCATATTCTGAGGATCACAACACCTGCACACACAAGCGTCTAAACCCAAGTCGCGAAATTTTTCCTATGTAACCATAGATAGGGATCGAATATGCAAAGCTCCTGCGTCGATTACGCTTGGGTTGACCATATTTTGTCCCGCTCATTATCTGAATTGACAATTCTTCCCATTGTGATTTGATTGCGCGGAGGGTAAGGTTGTCAATTCAGATAGTGGGGGCCTTTTAGGTCCATACCCTGTCTCTCCTTCTTTTATTTTCTAGAGTCCACTCCTCACTTGAGTCATGCGCATGACTATGTGATTTGCATTTCTCCAAGGTAAAAGTAAGTTCTCTAATTTTATCTTGTATTTATTTTCGGTCGGTCCATGCTAGGTGTTAGTCAGTTTTTGAGCTTGATATTACGACCATTCTTTTAAAAGAAAATAAAAATTAAATTTGTCCCTCATTTCTTTTTATTTTTATTTTTTGAAAAAATGATGTGAAAAAATCCCTTCATGGGAATTTTATTAACCAATAAGAGATTTTTGTCATGTTTTTATTACTTCAATAAAAATGAAATTTTCCTGAAAAAATTTTCCTCTGAAAATTTATTTCAATAAAAAGAAAAATTCCTTAAAAAAAAACTCTAGTAGACATCAAGTGATTTTATCACATTTTTCAAATTATAAAAACTTGCCAGAAAATTCTTCTCGAGAAATTCGCTCATGTTTTTCTAAGAAAAGTTTCTCTAAATAAAATTAGACTAATGTCTCGGGGGAATTGTATTGACCAATAAGAGATTTTTGTCATGTTTTTCTTGCTTCAATAAAAATGAAATCTTCCTGACAAATTTTCCTCTGAAAATTTATTTCGATAAAAAGAAAAATTCCTTCAAAAAAAAAAAACTTTGGTAAACATCAAGTGATTTTATCACATTCTTTCAAATTATAAAAACTTGCAACAAAAATTCTTTTCGAGAAATTCGCTCATGTTTTTCTAAGAAAATTTTCTCTAAATAAAATTAGACTAATGTCTCGGGGGAATTTTGTTAACTAATAAAGGATTTTTGTTATGTCTTTCCTGCTCTAATAAAAATAAAATTTTCCTAATAAATATACCTCTGAAAATTTATTTTGATAGAAAATTCCTTCAGAAAATTTGATCAAGAGATTTTATCACACTTTCCAAGTTATGAAAATCTCAAGAAAATTAGTTTTTGAAAAATCCACATGTGACCTCCTAAGAAAATTTCATTTGATTTCTCAACAAAATGGAAGAATAAAATTAGACTAATGTAGGAATCATGGGCCGACCTTTCTTGCGTCATGTACTAATTATATCCTTTACTTTTGTAGGAAATCCCAAGTATCCCAGGCGGGGGTAAAGTTTGGTTCAATAATGCATACCACGAATTATTTTTAGAAGTACGAAAAGATAGGAAATTGCTGATTTCTTAATCCTGGGGGCAAGTGAGGAGGTCGATCCTTTCGAACTCAGACATGTGTCAGTTAATGAACACGTACGGGCCGTATATTCTGATATGACAGTGGATTTACACCGATTAAACACTGGGGGCATATTTAATGTATTGCAGAGGATCCCACGTCTTTTGAAAGACAATAAGGATTATATAATCAGGACCCATGAAACAAGTACCTTAACCAAATTAAATCAACTAGAGACCGGTCTTAAAATTTCCTCGGATCCGAAACACGCGGAGGGTTTTTAGAGGACCGAGGTTCTATTAATGAACGTGGCCCACAGGAATTTCTCCCGACGCTACAGGCGACCGACACGAGCAAGTGGACGCCGAAAGAAACAAAATATGGATAAAAGTGTGCATACAACAGGTGGCTGGATTTATTACCAGCGCACTGATCGAGTTGTCATAGCGTTATTGTTCGTGATCTCAAGATGGATAGTGGGGGCCACCGCCGAACCCTTCATCAATGTTCTCGATATCATCGTCTGGAGCAATTAAACAAGAACATCAAGAAGAACATTAAGCCTCGACATCTTCTGTACCTCAAATCGTTCTGTTATGCTATGCGGAAGAAACGATAGCAGGAAAATTTTTTTAAAAAAAACAAACAAAACACGTGAAGCTTTTCTTTCATTCCATTCATCAAAGAGTATTACAACAACTCACTGGGGAGGAAAGGTAAAGCCAAACTGGGCCCTGATAACCATTACGAAAGAGCTCAACTGACTCTCCAAACAGTTGATGCTCTGGATGCACCGGGCGCTCTCGGGATCAAGTTCCGCGAGCCTAAAGAAGAGGCGATCGCACTTCTCTTTAACCTGGGCCATAGTGGCCTCGTAATGCTCAACGGCAAACTCCAGGTCCGGAATCGCTGCCCTCTCGAAAGCAATGTCTGCGGTAATGTCATCAAGTCTCTCCTGCAGCCAACCGCATTTGCACCTCATCACAATATTGCCTGGCTCCTGTTCGGCGTAAGTTCGGACCAAGGCCAGACGGTCCACCAACTTTCCCCTCTCACGAACCAGCCACGAAAGCTGATCGTTGGCAAACTTGAGGGCCTTTTTGTGATTATTAGCCACAAACGTAACTGTTGCCAGACGCTCGTGCCGGTCTCGATAACGGGCTTTCACGACGGCGGTCACAAGGACCGTCTCATAAGCGCGGTTATAGGCAGCTAGAAAATTGATGAAGAGGGTCGAGAAGTTCCGATACTCCTTTCCCAGTTGGGTACCCTCAACAGAAGCAGCGTCTAGGGTCCTGAATAAACCGAGGATTTCAGCCTCAACGGTAGAGTTTTGGGCTATATGAGCGTAACCTCTACCAAGAAGATTGTAGAGTCTCTCCCACCCAGCCAGGACTTCGGCGGAGAAAGTATGGTTAGGAGAATTGGCCATTTTTGAAAGCAGATCACGAAAGAAAGGAGGAGAGAGGCGAGGCAGATGATCGGAATGCGAAGGCGATAATCTACTTCAGTTTAAATACTAATTTCAAAGGGGCGGTCCTTATTGGTCGAGTTTTTTTCTATCTACCATTCTCTGTCGGCAACACCCCCACTGGCTCAAATTCTAGTCAAGCGGCAACCTCAAGCTGAGCAGACCCGACGTCTCTGCAGAAAAGTTGGACGGGCCGCCACCACTTTGAAAAAGAAAGAATAAAAAACGAGCTGAGTGGGAGACAAAGAAATTTTCGGCAGAAAAGGAGATACGACTCGTCTTTATTGGAGGACCCGCCAGTAAATCGACGGTGGAGATCTTGACAAGGGCCCTCTACCACGAAAAGAAAAAAGAAGACAAACTGAGCGAGAAACAAGGATTTCCCCTTTGATCAAAAGCTGAATATCAGATTTTCTCCCTCGGAAAATCTAATAGCGCTGCCCGTGAAGAGGGAAGTCGTTGTTATTGCCAGAGAGAGAACTTGTCCCAATTTGATAGTGAGAGTTCATTCGCAAGAACTCGTAGGAGAAAGATAAAGAGGAAGGAGTTCTCGTGGGAGAGGAATTCAAAACCTTCACCATCAAAGCATCGACTTTCAAAGCCTGTTACGAGAAGGCATCAACGATCTCGTGATCCCTCAAGTCCGAGAAGACATCCCGAGGCGGTCTCGAATCGGCAATCCTAGATCCAGAAATATGTCGAGTATTAGGGGAACGGGCGCATGTTCAACCCTGGTCAAAGCTGATGAAGTTCCTTACCCTGAGGGTCTACTGGTCATGGCCATTGATGGTAATCCAGTCTCTTTGTCAATCCTTGTTACCGTATTAAGAAAATGCCGGTATAAGGTTGTAGCTTAAGCAAAGGCGACAGAGGCCTTAGAGATATTAAGGAGGAGTAGTGACCCGTTTGATATCGTCCTCACCGCCATGGTAGGGATTGACATGGATGTTTTCACTCTCTTGGAAGTCATCAATTCTAAATTAAACATGCCAGTCCTCGTAATATCGGCAAGCGATGATCAGCAAGCCCTAATGAAGGCTGTCTTAAATGGGGCCTAAGACGTCGTAACGAAACCAGTTAGAGTTCAGATGCTTCAAAACATATGGCAGCACGTGGTAAGGAAGCAATTGCACGACCATGAGAACAAGCATCAAGCCTTCAATTTTGTTCCAAGCAACTGGAGAAAGAAGATGAGTTGGTCTCCCGAGCTGCATCGTATGTTTGTTAATGCAGTTCAGCAGCTAGGAATAGATTCAGCACGGCCGCAACATATACTGGAAATTATGAAGGTAGAGGGACTCACTAAAGCAAATGTTTCGAGTCATCTTCAGAAGTACAGAAAAAGGGTGAGAGAACACAATGCAGCTCAGAATCAAGAAAACCAAGGCGGGACTGATCCAAGCCTGAACGTCGAGTCTCCTCACCACCATAAGTTCCCCAGGTTAGCATGGGGCGAGCCACTTCCCATCATCAACCAAGCTAGTAGCCATGCCATCAATCCCCTAGGCGTTAATCAAAGTATCCCCCAGAATCACCCTAATGCTCTTCAAGAGTATAGACCGCAGGAGCAGTGTATTCAGATTCCTTGGTTTGAGCACCAACCTGTGGCTAGAACTCATCCCATGATCAGCGCGCCTGCGCAGCTAGAGAATCAGACAAGAAGTTATCCTGAGCACTTCCACTTCTCTAATCCTTGAATGGAAGGAGTTTTTGGCAGCAGGACAGTTGGTGATCCCCACACTTTCTCGAGTAATGATGAAGGCTCCAGCATGAGAAGTCAAATTGCTCATGGCGAGGACAGAATGAGAAATCTACCGCCAGCATTTGCCAACAACAATGCCCAATTCGAGCATCAGTTGCTGGAAGGTTCAAGAGATTACCCAGATGATGAGCTTACTGCCCTGGTCAACCAGTTTAGGGTTGACAGACGTCCCAAGCCGCGATCAGGAGCCAGTGAGTAGGGACTCTCAAACATCGGTTATCCACACCCGAACCAACACGAGACTAGCTGATTATCGAAGAGCCACAGGAGAGGCAGAACTGACCTTGAATAAGTGCACCTTTCATTTCATACTTAATTCCCCTGCGTATGATATTTCCAGCTTTCTAGGTAACTAGATTTAATTCAGGGGTAAGGGGGTAATTTGTTTTTTTTTATCTCGTCGAATGCGTGAATCCCTTTTTTATGCTAGATTTAGAGCGGATCAATTTGTGGCAACGTCGCTGACTGCCATAATGAGAAATGTTGAATGGCCTCACGTAGGGAAATTTCAAGTGAAAAGCCCAGGCGAGCTCGAAGACGGGTAACTGTGTGTCGTTCCAATTTACCCTTAATCGTTGCAAAATGCTAAAGTTGATTTGTTCCATTCTCACCCAGGGGATTGCAAAGTGCCTCAAGAGTGTCGCAAAATGAAATGATCCAATAGAATGCGATAGGACTCGTTCGCCTTCAAGGTAACCTTCAAATTAAAGAAGCCCTCCGGTCCACGGACCCGATGGCATTGAAAATGATGATGGTCCAAGGCAACCCGAAAGAAAACAAGGCCCAACTAAGCAAAGCACATATGTGGCAAGCTCAAAGTGAAGGGCAACTCGGGACATACAATTCAGTCCAATCCAAATGAAGGAACTTCCTCAATTCAAATTCAATGGAAGTATACACAAGGGTAAAACAGTATCGTTCCAATTTTTCTAGAATATGAAGAACATATACTACCGCATTCTCTTTCATTTTTGCAGGGGAAGTCTCTACTGGCCAGATTTTCCTGTCTACCATTCCTTATCTGTATCACCTCCACTACTCGTCTCCAATCTCGAGCCAAGCAAATCCGACGTCTCTACGGAAAATTTGGACGGGACGCCACTACTTTGAAAAAGAAAGGATAAAAAATAAGCTGAGTGGGAGACAAAGACATTTTCGGCAGAAAAGAGATACGACTCGTCTTTATTGAAGAACTCGCCAGCAAATTGACGGTGGAGACAGCAACAAGGAGCCCCCTTCCACGGAAAGATGGAAGGAGACGAGCTGGGCGAGAGATACGATGAAAAGAAAATCGAGAAAGCCAGAACACTCGAGAGAGGCAATACAGTTGGTAAACCCACGTCTAATTTTAAAGGAGGCATCTTCTTGATAATTCTCATTCGTGCTCGAAAGAGAGACTCTTAAAGCATACGCAATCTCCAAGAAAAATCCAGAGAGTGAAAATACAAGAAGAGATATCAAACTTTGAGAAATCGTTAACCAAATTGAAGATGTCTCAACCCAACACACTTGAAAGTTATCGTTGCTTGCTGAATATGGGAGAGGAAGAGTTCGAAGCCATGTTTGGGATCGAGCCTATGGAGCCCGGCCCTTCCACCGACGACGTCCAAGAGCCTGGTGAGGACAAGGACAACAACGGTAAGGGTCAAAAGAAGCGTTACCGTCGCCATACTGAGGAGCAAGTACGAAAGCTTGAAGATTTCTTCAGAACGTGTCCTATGCCAGACGGCAAACAGAAAATGGAACTGAGTCAGGAGCTAGGACTTGAACCTTCACAAATCAAGTTCTGGTTTCAAAATAGGCGAACCCGAATGAAGACTCGTCATGAGCACAACGAAGCCGAGTTTCTAAGAGTTGAAAATGAAAACCTCCGAGCGGAGAACAAGATATATAAAAAGGCTTTTGACTCCGCCACCTGCCCCAACTGCAATACTCTCCTCACCCTCGATGAAATGCATTATCTGAGGATCGAGAATGCACGTTTAAGAGGTGAGTTAGATCAGTTCATAGCAGGATCAAGTTCTGTTGGAGCAAGGTACGAAAAAATTGAGACTATGGGGCCAGCATGGATGCCTTCTGAGGAGGAAGAGAGGTATCACTACCAGGCAAGTGGCATTGACGACGAACTCGCCGCCATGATCAGGCAATTTGATGCTAATGAAGCACTAGGGTTTTAATGTGCATACGGATCCTGTATTTTAAAACTAGTGATCACGGGACCTGCAACACGGCCGACACGTACCTGATCCAGAACAACGCTAGCTGATCGCTCAAGAGCCTACAAAGGGAAGAAGATCAAACCTAGACGAATACGTCTACTTAGTTTCATTGAACGTTCTCGCCTTTTATCGATGTTCAAAATTAATGCACAAGCTAGAAGTAATCATTTCCCTTTCCCCCTATTAAATGCTCGAAGCCGTTAACCGCACCAAACTCGAAAAAAATAATATCGAGAAGAAATCCGCGTAAATCTGAAGGGTAAATCCATATCGTTTCAAATTACCCTCGAACCACCCAGGTTTTAAATTTAATCCTTCTATTTTCAGGAGTTTGCAAATCGACCCGAGAATGCAATCATACCCAAATACAAATTGAACAAAATTTGGGGCAAATCAACTCGTGGATATTCCCACAGAATGGACAGCTTCAGATAAAGGAAAATGTGAACGAGAGACCCGAATAATCTCAGACATGGGTAATTCTGTATTGTTCTAATTTGCACATAATCATCTTGAGTCCTGAATTGTTTTATTCCATTCTTAATAGGTATTGCAAATTACCTCGAGAAATACCGTAACATGGCCCAAGGTGATACGACAGGGCCGCGTTATCCCCAAGGATTAACTTTTGAAAAGAAAACCCCATGGACACCTATGGTCCAATGGACCGAATGGAATACTCGACGAGTAATACCGAAGTCAATATTTTGCCACATTCTCGGCTTAATGGTGAAGCGTCCAACAAAAGTCGAAGAAAACTCAACCCAGCAAAATTGGTAAAAGACTTGTCCAAGGCATTCAAGATGAAGGGTAAATCAGTATCGTTTCCAATTTATCCCTTTTAATACCGGTTGACATGTCTCCTTTTCTTGTTGCAGGAAATATTTATACTAACATGTAACATGTTGGAGGAGACAAATCCAAAAGAAAATGATGATCATTTGACAAGATCTATTCTGGTGAAAAATGGGGGGCATTTAACTGTTAAACCATGGCGGTCGCTGTCACCCATATGCCTCATCGTGCAGGGGCAAAACTTGAGATAAACCGCTCCTCGACATAAGGAGTGGGCTTCCCAATTTGTTCAATCCACCCACATACCAGGGGCAATTCAAATCCGCCCATGTTTGCACATTATATAAATACACATGATGCTAAAAATTGTCACATCCGCATTGTGTTTACACATTTCACGAATTATGTATGATTATTCCGCATGTTTAATTTACAAACTCCAACTTAGAGCATAAACTGCATAGGAGACATCAAATGTGCAAAATGGGGCATAACAGGATGAGGAAAGTTAAACCATTTCTACACACGGGTCTAACATTTTAATCTACAGATAAACAGCCTTTCTCTAGAGTGAGAGAAAGCCCCTTCGGACTAAAGTCCCCCATTCAGATTACATTCGAGGCGTTCATATTATGAGAACCTCCTTAAATAGAATTGGTAATGCAAACTTGACAGAATAGTTTTGCATGATCCACATTTTGATTGATTGCATCATGAGTTATCACACAGACTACTTCTAATCATTGCCAACTTAGCTGAACAATTTTGTATGAACCAATGAACGCATTGATGAAAATGCTTGCACATGTTAGCTCTGACATTGCCTGACAGGCAACACATTCCCGGTGTTTGAGTTACCTTCCAAAGTCTTGAAATTCATTTGGCGATTATTGAATGAACAAGCCTGGTTGTCGAGAAGCCACCAAGCATTTCTTCCAAATTCTCAGGTAAGTATATCTTCAACCTGAACCTTTCAAGAGAATGAATTCTGACGGTTGTTGGGGTACTCGAATCTATTGCGGTATATATAGGTATCCACCTTCTTCAATAAAGCATGATTTGTCTTAAGGACAGAAATGTTCGAGACCTTTTGATCTCTGCCTCTTTGGTTTATTCCTAAAGCGACAGGAGAATATAATTTGGGTTTGAGCTTCCGTAGGATTCCTGGTCTCCCCAGATTTCAGAATGGCACCCTTTGAGGTACACCAAGCCCTTCTTACAGGCAAACTAAGTCCTTCTTACAGGCAAACCAAGTCCTTCTTACAGGCAAACCAAGTCCTTCTTACAGGCATAAAGTCCTTCTTACAGGCAAACTAAGTCCTTCTTACAGGCATAAAGTCCTTCTTACTGGCAAACTAAGTCCTTCTTACAGGCAAACCAAGTCCTTCTTACAGGCACAAAGTCCTTCTTACAGGCAAATCAAGTCCTTCTTACAGGCAAACAAAGTCCTTCTTACAGGCAAAACAAGTCCTTCTTACAGGCAAATCAAGTCATTCTTACAGGTACAAAGTCCTTTTTACAGGCACAAAGTCCTTCTTACAGGCAAATCAAGTCCTTCTTACAGGCATAAAGTCCTTCTTATAGGCAAATCAAGTCATTCTTACAGGCAAACTAAGTCCTTCTTACAGGCAAACCAAGTCCTTCTTACAAGCACAAAGTCCTTCTTACAGGCAAACTAAGTCCTTCTTACAGGCAAACCAAGTCCTTCTTACAGGCAAATCAAGTCCTTCTTACAGGCACAAAGTCCTTCTTACAGGCAAATCAAGTTCTTCTTACAGGCATAAAGTCCTTCTTACAGGCAAATCAAGTCTTTCTTACAGGCAAACAAAGTCCTTCTTACAGGTAAACAAAGTCCTTCTTACAGGCAAACAAAGTCCTTCTTACAGGTAAACAAAGTCCTTCTTACAGGCAAACAAAGTCCTTCTTACAGGCAACGCAAGTCCTTCTTACAGGTACAAAGTCCTTCTTACAGGCAAAGTAAGTCCTTCTTACAGGCAAATCAAGTCCTTCTTACAGGCAAATCAAGTCCTTCTTACAGGCACAAGTCCTTTTTACAGACACCAAGTCCTTTCTACAGGCACCAAGTCCTTCTTACAGGTATCTCCATGGGGTGACCTACCATACGGGTCAAATCTCAATCAAAATTTAATCAGTAGAATCCTTTTATTAGGAATCTACCATGGTACGACCCACCATACGGGTCAAATGGTATGACCCACCATACGGGTCAAATTTTAATTCAATTTTTAATCAGTAGAATCCTTTTATTAGGAATCTACCATGGGTTGATCCACCATACGGGTTCAAGTTCAACCACCCTAAAGTTTTTTTATATAACGAATCCTTAGGTTCTCATTTCATTTTCAGTGGAACATTCATGTCACGACTCTTTTTATTTCCTTGTATTGAGTCGATTAGAATTCAGGTGTCATCTCGTCTTTGAAATGAACCTCTACCGAGCTTCCTTTCAAAGAGGGGCAGCTGTTGACACCTGATTTTTAATCATTTTTTCTATTGCTAAAGTAATAAAAAAATCCATAAAAATTCATAAAATTGAAAAATCAACTTTGGGGACCTTAGCCAAGCCTAGGGAACCAATTTTGACCAAAAAACGATTTTTCATATTTTCAGTATTTTTCGGTATTTTTATTTTCGAAAATTCATAAAACAAAAAATGAAGAAAAAATGAGAAAATTGAAAAATCAACTTTGGAAGCCTTGGCCAAGCCTAGGCAACCATTTTTGAACAAAAAATAAAATTTCATATTATATATATTTTTAATTTTTTTTTAAAAAAATACAAAAATACTTGAAAATTTTGGAAAAATAACATTTGAGGCCAAAAAAATACACAAAGATAGTTAATATTTTTATTTTAAATCTATTTTCATATTGGCCATCGCAAATTCAGAAAAATCCAATTCGAGTCACGTGTTCCTTCACGAGTATAATCTTGAATCGGGCCTAAAAAAATTTAATTTGAGTCAACTTATTTTTAATTTTCACTTTTTATGAGTTGTGACATTGTCTTCTAATATTTTAAATTTTCATCTTGGCCCAATTATACCCAGAATGACTTAATTTTGCAAAAGGGCTTTAATTAAATTCTGCATTATTTTCAACGGCAAGAAATGAGCTTAAATTTGACATGTGGTGAATTTTGGTGTGTAAAAAATTGTGAGGAGATTTGGACTTAAAGAAATATATTTTTTCAGGGACTAAATTGTAAATAATTAAAATTCAAGGACTAGAGTGCAAATACTTAACTCTTGAAGGATTATTTTACAAATAACAAAAAGAAGAGTTAGTGGATAAATTAGAATAGAGAAGGGAAGATGGAGAAGAGGAGATGAAGAAGAGAAGTTGGAGAAGAATAGATGGAAAAAAATAAGATAAGAATAGAGAAGGGAAGATAGAGATGAAGAAGAGTTAGTAGAGAAATTAGAATGGAAGATAAGAATAGAGAAGGGAAGATGGAGATGAAGAAGAGTTAGTGGAGAAATTAGAATGGGAGATAAATATGGAGAAGGGAAGATGAAGATGAAGAAGAGTTAGTGGAGAGATTAGAATGTGAGATAGAGATGGAGAATGGAAGATGAAAATGAAGAAGAGTTAGTGGAGAAATTAGAATGGGAGATAGAGTTAGTGAAAAAATTAGAATGGGAGATAGATGAGTAGATTATAAAAGGAGGATGAAGTGAGCTTGAGAGAGGATTCTTGAGAGAGAAAATTTGAAGTGTTTGGGAGAATTTTTTGGAGAGAAAATTTTGGATGTTTGAGAGAGTTTTGGGAGATTGAAGAAAAATTCGAGAAAAAGAAAATACCAAAAGAGAGAGAATTTTGAAGATGATGGGAGTTTAAAGCTAGGGGTTATCATCACAAATTCCTTCATCGATCAATATAAATCAAGAGTTCATCATCGTCAATGAGCAAGCAAATTCGAGCTAAGTGTTTTTATTTATTCATTTATTTATGATTTTACTCGCAAATTAGCACAAATTGTATACACTTTCTCCATCTCTTTTTTTCCCCATATTTTATGTCAGGAGAAGGATATCTCTACGTCAACAGCAAAAATCTCGTAGAGATGCAAAAATCGGCCCAGACAAGCTCCTAAGCTGTCTACCGATTTCTCAACTGATCTGTGACTAAAAGTCCCTCTTAATTCAAAAGAAACTCTCTATATTGGGAACATAGAGAGCGAAAATCAATTATAGAAATCCCTCCAAAAAAAATGGGAGATAAGTACTCTTTCCACTCTTCTGGTTTTAGGTGCAGATTAGCACATATTTTGTATACTGACACTTCACTTTATTTTATGTCAGGAAGCGGCAGCTCTATATCAATGGTCAACCCTGTGGAAGCACAAAATCGGCTTGGAGGAGTCCTCAAGCGCGAACAAATTTCAAATTGTTGAATCAATTCGTTGTATTTCATTTTAAAGAATTCATACCCTAGAATGGAGAGGACAAAGTCCATCCGCAATTTAAATACCTGCACCATAAATCCCAAAGGGAAGAGCCAAGCCAATGCTTAGCCTCCCATTGGAGGTTTTTACTTACAGTAGTTAAATACCTGCAACTTAAATACTTGTACCTTAAATCCCGAAGGGAAGAGCCAAGCCAATGCTTAGCCTCCCATTGGAGGTTTTTACTTACAGTAGTTAAATACCTGCAACTTAAATACCTGTACCTTAAATCCCAAAGGGAAGAGCCAAGCCAATGCTTAGCCTCCCATTGGAGGTTGGGAGGTTTTTACTTACAGTAGTTAAATACCTGCAACTTAAATACCTGTACCTTAAATCCCAAAGGGAAGAGCCAAGCCAATGCTTAGCCTCCCATTGGAGGTTTTTACTTACAGTAGTTAAATACCTGCAACTTAAATACCTATACCTTAAATCCCAAAGGGAAGAGCCAAGCCAATGCTTAGCCTCCCATTGGAGGTTTTTACTTACAGTAGTTTAAATACTTGCAACTTAAATACCTGTACCTTAAATCCCAAAGGGAAGAGCCAAGCCAATGCTAGGCCTCCCATTGGAGGTGTTTATTCATTGTCATGTACTTCCTATAATTTAATTTTTGAATCATCAGACCTAAAAGATAAGTAGGTTGTAATATTGCACAGAAGTCGTTAACACACTCCCTCTTTCGGCTTCAGGGAATCTTTAACACTTAAAAAAATATAACAAATAAAAATATATATCATCCATGCATCCTATTTAAAAAGTGAAAATACAAAAGAGAATACCCTACTAGAGCCTTAGGAATAAACCAAGCCTGAGTTGCCGAATTAGGATATCCATGAAATTAAGGTACCGAAAGGGCATTAGTTTTAATTAACTAGTGTAACCAAGTCCCCGAGCTCCTAATCTCTGGTTCGCAGGAATTGTCGCGACCCTCTAAAAAAAAATTTTAAATTTTAAAAGGGGTTAACGGATTATTAGGTTAATTAGATTTGACTAACCTAATGCGGACCCTCCCAAGCCCTACCGAATCGCAACTTTGGTTTTTGTTTAAATGATTTTGAAATTTGGAGTCGCCACTAATCGTTCTTGGTAGGTCGATTAGAAACCTAAATAAATTAGCGGGAGAACTAATTTATTCCTGCGAACCAGAGATTATGAGCTCGGGGACTTGGTTACACTAGTTAATTAAAACTAATGCCCTTTCGGTACCTTAATTTCATGGATATCCTAATCCGGCAACTCAGGCTTGGTTTATTCCTAAAGCTCTAGTAGGGTATTCTCTTTTGTGTTTTCACTTTTTAAATAGGATGCATGGATGGTATATATTTTTATTTGTTATATTTTTTTAAGTGTTAAAGATTCCCTGAAGCCGAAAGAGGGAGTGTGTTAACGACTTCTGTGCAGTATTACGACCTACTCATCTTTTGGGTCTGATGATTCAAAAATTAAATTATAGGAAGTACATGACAGTGAATAAACACCTCCAATGGGAGGCCTAGCATTGGCTTGGCTCTTCCCTTTGGGATTTAAGGTACAGGTATTTAAGTTGCAAGTATTTAAACTACTGTAAGTAAAAACCTCCAATGGGAGGTTAAGCATTGGCTTGGCTCTTCCCTTTGGGATTTAAGGTACAGGTATTTAAGTTGCAGGTATTTAACTACTGTAAGTAAAAACCTCCAATGGGAGGCTAAGCATTGGCTTGGCTCTTCCCTTTGGGATTTAAGGTACAGGTATTTAAGTTGCAGGTATTTAACTACTGTAAGTAAAAACCTCCAATGGGAGGCTAAGCATTGGCTTGGCTCTTCCCTTTGGGATTTAAGGTGCAGGTATTTAACTACTGTAAGTAAAAACCTCCAATGGGAGGCTAAGCATTGGCTTGGCTCTTTCCTTTGGGATTTAAGGTGCAGGTATTTAAGTTGTAGGTATTTAACTACTATAAGTAAAAACCTCCAATGGGAGGCTAAGCATTGGCTTGGCTCTTCCCTTTGGGATTTATGGTGCAGGTATTTAAATTGCGGATGGACTTTGTCCTCTCCATTTTGGGGTATGAATTTTTTAAAATGAAATACAACGAATTGATTCAACAATTTGAAATTTGTGCGCGCTTGAGGACTCCTCCAAGCCGATTTTGTGCTTCCATAGGATTGACCATTGATATAGAGCTGCGGCTTCCTAACATAAAATAGAGTGAAGTGTTAGTATACAAAATATGTGCTAATCTGCATCTAAAACCAGAAGAGTAGAAAGAGTACTTATCTCCCATTTTTTTGGGAGGGATTTCTATAATTGATTTTCGCTCTCTATGTTCCCAATATAGAGAGTTTCTTTTGAATTAAGAGGGACTTTTAGTCACAGATCAGTTGAGAAATCGGTGGACAGCTTAGGAGCTTGTCTGGGCCGATTTTTGTATCTCGACGAGATTTTTGCTGTTGACGTAGAGATATCCTTCTCCTGACATAAAATATGGAAGAAAAAGGAGATGGAGAAAGTGTATACAATTTGTGCTAATTTGCGAGTAAAACCATAAATAAATGAATAAATAAAAACACTTAGCTTGAATTTGTTTGCTCGTTGACGAGGATGAACTCTTGATTTATATTGATCGATGAAGGAATTTGTGATGATAACCCCTAGCTTTAAACTCCCATCATCTTCAAAATTCTCTCTCTTTTGGTATTTTCTTTCTCTCAAAATTTTCTTCAATCTCCCAAAACTCTCTCAAACATCCAAAATTTTCTCTCCAAAAAATTCTCCCAAACACTTCAAATTTTCTCTCTCAAGAATCCTTTCTCAAGCTCACTTCTTTCTCCTTTTATAACATACTCATCTATCTCCCATTCTAATTTTTCCACTAACTCTATCTCCCATTCTAATTTCTCCATTAACTCTTCTTCATTTTCATCTTCTATTCTCCATCTCTATCTCACATTCTAATCTCTCCACTAACTCTTCTTCATCTTCATCTTCCCTTCTCCATATTTATCTCCCATTCTAATTTCTCCACTAACTCTTCTTAATCTCCATCTTCCCTTCTCTATTCTTATCTTCCATTCTAATTTCTCTACTAACTCTTCTTCATCTCCATCTTCCCTTCTCTATTCTTATCTTATTTTCTCCATCCATTCTTCTCCAACTTCTCTTCTTCATCTCATCTTCTTCATCTTCCCTTCTCTATTCTAATTTATCCACTAACTTTTCTTTTTATTATTTGTAAAATAATCCTTCAAGAGTTAGGTATTTGCACTTTAGTCCTTGAATTTTAAGTATTTACAATTCAGTCCCTGAAAAAATATATTTCTTTAAGTCCAAATCTCCTCACAATTTTTGACACACCAAAATTTACCACATGTCAAATTTAAGCTCATTTCTTGTCGCTGAAAATAATGCATAATTTAATTAAAGCCCTTTTGCAAAATTAAGTCATTCTGGGTATAATTGGGCCAAGATGAAAATTTAAAATATTAGAAGACAATGTCACAACTCATAAAAAGTGAAATTTAAAAATAAGTTGACTCAAATTAAATTTTTTTAGGCCCGATTCGAGATTATACTCGTGAAGGAACACGTGACTCGAATTGGATTTTTCTGAATTTGCGATGGCCAATATGAAAATAGATTTAAAATAAAAATATTAACTATCTTTGTGTATTTTTTGGCCTCAAATGTTATTTTTTCAAAATTTTCAAATATTTTTGTATTTTTTTAAAAAAAAAATTAAAATATATATAATATGAAAAATTATTTTTTGGTCAAAATTCGTTCCCTAGGCTTGGCTAAGGTTCCCAAAGTTGATTTTTCAATTTTATGAATTTTTATGGATTTTCTATTAATTTTTGAAAATAAATAAATAAAAAATACGTAAAAATACTGAAAATATGAAAAATCGTTTTTTGGTCAAAATTGGTTCCCTAGGCTTGGCTAAGGTCCCCAAAGTTGATTTTTCAATTTTATGAATTTTTATGGATTTTTTATTACTTTAGCAATAGAAAAAATGATTAAAGATCAGGTGTCAACAGCTGCCCCTCTTTGAAAGGAAGCTCGGTAGAGGTTCATTTCAAAGACGAGATGACACCTGGATTCTTATCGACTCAATACAAGGAAATAAAAAGAGTCGTGACATGATTGTTCCACTGAAAATGAAATGAGAACCTAAGGATTCGTTATATAAAAAAACTTTAGGGTGGTTGAACTTGAACCCGTATGGTGGATCAACCCATGGTAGATTCCTAATAAAAGGATTCTACTGATTAAAAATTGAATTAAAATTTGACCCGTATGGTGGGTCATACCATTTGACCCGTATGGTGGGTCGTACCATGGTAGATTCCTAATAAAAGGATTCTACTGATTAAATTTTAATTGAGATTTGACCCGTATGGTAGGTCACCACATGGAGATACCTGTAAGAAGGACTTGGTGCCTGTAGAAAGGACTTGGTGCCAGTAAAAAGGACTTGGTGCTTTGCCTGTAAGAAGAACTTTATGCCTGTAAGAAGGACTTGCTTTGCCTGTAAGAAGGACTTGATTTGCCTGTAAGAATGACTTTGTTTGCCTGTAAAAAGGACTTACTTTGCCTGTAAGAAGGACTTTGTGCCTGTAAGAATTACTTGATTTGCCTGTAAGAATGACTTTGTTTGCCTGTAAGAAGGACTTTATGCCTGTAAGAAGGACTTGATTTGCCTGTAAGAAGGACTTTATGCCTGTAAGAAGGACTTTGTGCCTGTAAGAAGGACTTGATTTGCCTGTAAGAAGGACTTTGTACCTGTAAGAAGGACTTGATTTGCCTGTAAGAAGGACTTAGTTTGCCTGTAAGAAGGACTTAGTTTGCCTATAAGAAGGACTTGATTTGCCTGTAAGAAGGACTTTATGCCTTTAAGAAGGACTTGATTTGCTTGTAAGAAGGTCTTTGTTTGCCTGTAAGAAGGACTTTGTGCCTGTAAGAAGGACTTGATTTGCCTGTAAGAAGGACTTTGTGCCTGTAAGAAGGACTTGATTTGCCTGTAAGAAGGACTTGCTTTGCCTGTAAGAAGGACTTTATTTGCCTGTAAGCAGGACTTGATTTGCCTGTAAGAAGGACTTGGTTTGCCTGTAAGAAGGACTTTGTGCCTGTAAGAAGGACTTTGTTTGCCTGTAAGAAGGACTTAGTTTGCCTGTAAGAAGGACTTGATTTGCCTGTAAAAAGGACTTACTTTGCCTATAAGAAGGACTTTGTGCCTGTAAGAAGGACTTGGTTTGCCTGTAAGAAGGACTTGGTGCCTGTAAGAAGGACTTGGTTTGCCTGTAAGAAGGACTTGATTTGCCTATAAGAAGGACTTGGTTTGCTTGTAAGAAGGACTTTATGCCTGTAAGAAGGACTTGATTTGCCTGTAAGAAGGACTTTATGTACCTCAAAGGGTGCCATTCTGAAATCTGGGGAGACCAGGAATCCTGCAGAAGCTCAAACCCAAATTATATTCTCCTGTCGTTTTAGGAATAAACCAAAGAGGTAGAGATCAAAAGGTCTCGAACATTTCTGTCCTTGAGACAAATCATGCTTTATTGAAGAATGTGGATACCTGTATATACCGCAATGGATTCGAGTATCCCAACAACCGTCAGAATTCATTCTCTTGAAAGGTTCTGGTTGAAGATATACTTACCTGAGAATTTGGAAGAAATGCTTGGTGGCTTCTGGACAACCAGGCTTGTTCATTCAATAATCGCCGAATGAATTTCAAGACTTTGGAAGGTAACTCAAACACCGGGAATGTGTTGCCCGTCGGGCAATGTCAGAGCTAACATGTGCAAGCATTTTCATCAATGCGTTCATTGGTTCATACAAAATTGTTCAGCTAAGTTTGCCATGATTAAAGGCAGTCTATGTAATAACTCATGATGCAATCGATCAACATATAGATCACGTATTGCATTACCACTTCTGTTTAAGGAGGTTCTTATAGTATGAACACCTCGAATGTAATCTGAATGGGGGACTTCATTCCGAAATGGCTTTTTCTCACTTTGGAGAAAGGCTGTTTATCTGTAGATCAAAATGTTAGACCTGTGTGGAAATGGTTTGCCTTTCCTCATCCTGTCATGCCCCATTCTGCACATTTGATATCTCCTGTGCAGTTTATGCTCTAAGTTGGAGTTGGTAAGTTAAACACACGGAATAGTCATACATAATTCATGAACTGTGTAAGCACAATGCAGATGTGACAATTTTTTAGCATCACGTGTGTTTATATAATGTGCAAATATGGGCGAATTTAAATTGCCCCTGGTATGTGGGCGGACCGAACAAATTGGGAAGCCTACTCCTTATGTCGAGGGGTGGTTTGTCTCAAACTTTACCCCTGCGCGATGAAGCATATGGGCGATGGAGCATTTTGGTTTGTTTGATGCCCCTGCAAGAAGCAGAGAAATTATTCTTGAAACCAAACGAGATAAGGAAGACATATTTGCTTTTTCGTTTCAGAGCTTGCGAACAATTTGCCCCATTTTTCACCAGAATAGATCTTGTCAGGTGATCATACTTTTCTTTTGGATTTGTCTCGTTCAACATGTTAAATGTTAGTATAAATATTTCCTGTGAAAAGAAAAGGAGACATGTCAACCAGTATTAAAAGGGATAAATTGAAAACGATACTGATTTACCCTTCATCTTGAATGCCTTGGAAAAGTCTTTTACCAATTTTGCTGGGTTGAGTTTTCTTCGACTTTTGTTGGATGCTTCACCATTAAGCCGAGAATGTAGCAAAATATTGACTTCGGTATTACTCGTCGAGTATTCCTGCTTGCAAAAAGAAATGCACAAAAAGTTGTTTCATTTATTTATAATACATACAACATTCCCCACCCTCGGGGATCGAACTCGGGATATTTCGGACCTACTGTCATCCCCCATACCATTCGGTCCATTGGACCATAGGTGTCCATGGGGCTATCCTTTCAAAGGTTAATCTTTGGGGATAAAGCAGCCTTGTTGTATCACCTTATGCCATGTTACGGTATTTCTCGAGGTAATTTGCAATCCCTGTTAAGAATGGAATAAGACAATTCAAGACTTGAGATGATTATGTGCACATTAGAACGATATAGAATTACCAATTTCTGAGATTGTTCGCGTCTTTCGCTTGTACTTTCCTCTGTCCGAAGCTGTCCATCCCGTGGTAATGCCCATGAGTCGATTTGCCCCCAAATTTTGTTCAACTTGTATTCGGATATGATTGCATTCTCGGGTCGATTTGCAATTTCCTGAGAATAGAAGGGGCTTAATTTTAAAACTTGGAGCAACTGAGGGTAAATTGAAACGATACGGAGTTACCCTTCAGGTTTATCCAGATTTTTACTCGCCATCAATTCGTCGCGAGGTTGGTGAGGTGGCGGATTCGAGCATTTAATAGGGGGAAGTCGGATTATTACTCCTTGCTTTTACACATTCACAAAAGCAGAAAAACATATCACGCAAGGAAATAAAACACATTCACTCATTCAGGATCAGTTCTGCTTCCTCTACAGGCTCTCCCATGATTAGCTGGCTTCATCCCAAATTAGGTATGCATCGGCCATATAGAAGGTCTGGTGGTCACTGGCTGAACAAGTGCATCACAGTCCCGATGCTTTACCGATATCAAACTGGTTGATTATGGCGAAAAGATCATCGTCAATGTCCGCTTGGTGGTGATCTGTCCCTTCTTCCTCGGGAGGTATTGATACTGATCCAGTATCATTGGTCCTTTTGTACCCTGCTCCAACAGAACTCGATCCTGTTATAAATTGGTCTAACTCACCTCTTAAACGTGCATTTTCGATCCTCAGATCATACATTTCATCGAGGGTGAGGAGGAGGCTATTGCAGTTGGGGCAGGTGGCGGAGTCAAAAGTCTCTTTATACATCTTGTTTTCCGCTCGGAGGTTTTCATTTTCAACTCTTAGAAACTCGACTTCGTTGTGCTCATGACGAGTCTTCATTCGGGTTCGTCTATTTTGAAACCAGAACTTGATTTGCGAAGGTTCAAGGCCTAGCTCTTGACTCAGTTCCATTTTTTGTTTGCCGTCTGGCATAGGGCACGTTCTGAAGAAAGTTTCAAGCTTTCGTACTTGCTCCTCAGTATGGCGACGGTAACGCTTCTTTTGACCTTTACCGTTGTTGTCATTGTCCTTACCGGGCTCTTGGACGTCGTCGGTGGAAGGGCCGGGCTCCATAGGCTCGATCCCAAATATGGCTTCGAACTCTTCCTCTCCCATATTCAGCAAGTAACGATAACTTTCAAGTGTGTTGGGTTGAGACATCTTCGATTTGGTTAACGATTTCTCAAAGTTTGATATCTCTTCTTGTATTTTCACTCTCTGGATTTTTCTGGGAGACTGCGTATGCTTTAAGAGTCTCTCTTTCGAGCACGAATGAGAATTATCAAGAAGATGCCTCCTTTAAAATTAGACGTGGGTTTAGCAACTGTATTGCCTCTCTCGAGTGTTCTGGCTTTCTCGATTTTCTTTTCATCGTATCTCTCGCCCAGCTCGTCTCCTTCCATCTTTCTGTGGAAGGGGGCCCCTTGTTGCTGTCTCCACTGTCAATTTGCTGGCGAGTTCTTCAATAAAGACGAGTCGTATCTCTTTTCTGCCGAAAATGTCTTTGTCTCCCACTCAGCTTATTTTTTATCCTTTCTTTTTCAAAGTAGTGGCGTCTCGTCCAACTTTTCCGTAGAGACGTCGGATTTGCTTGGCTCGAGAGTGGAGACGAGTAGCGGAGGTGATACTGATAGGGAATGGTAGACAGGAAAATTTGGCCAGTAGAGACTTCCCCTGCAAAAATGAAAGAGAATGCGGCAGTATATGTTCTTCATATTCTAGAAAAATTGGAACGATACTGTTTTACCCTTGTGTATACTTCTATTGAATTTGAATTGAGGAAGTTCCTTCATTTGGATTGGATTGAATTGTATGTCCCGAGTTGCCCTTCACTTTGAGCTTGCCACATATGTGCTTTGCTTAGTTGGGCCTTGTTTTCTTTCGGGTTGCCTTGGACCATCATCATTTTCCATGCCATTGGGTCCGTGGACCGGAGGGCTCCTTTAATTTGAAGGTTACCTTGAAGGCGAATGAGTCCTATCGCATTCCATTGGGTCATTTCATTTTGCGACACTCTTGAGGCACTTTGCAATCCCCTGGGTGAGAATGGAACAAATCCAATTTAGCATTTTGCAACAATTGAGGGTAAATTGGAACGACACACAGCTACCCGTCTTCGAGCTCGCCTGGGCTTTTCACTTGAAATTTCCCTACGTGAGGCCATTCAACATTTCTCATTATGGCAGTCAGCGACGTTGCCACAAATTGATCCGCCCTAAATCTAGCATAAAAAGGGATTCACGCATTCGACGGGATAAATAAATTGCCCCCTTGTCCTTGAATTAAATCGAGACACCTAGAAAGCTGGAAAATATCATACGCAGGGGAATTAAGCATGAAATGAAAGGTGCACTTATTCAAGGTCAGTTCTGCCTCTCCTGTGGCTGTTCGATAATCAGCTAGTCTCGTGTTGGTTCGGGTGTGGATAACCGATGTTTGAGAGTCCCTACTCACTGGCTCCTGATCGCGGCTTGGGACGTCTGTCAACCCTAAACTGGTTGACCAGGGCAGTAAGCTCATCATCTGGGTAATCTCTTGAACCTTCCAGCAACTGATGCTCGAATTGGGCATTGTTGTTGGCAAATGCTGGCGGTAGATTTCTCATTCTGTCCTCGCCATGAGCAATTTGACTTCTCATGCTGGAGCCTTCATCATTACTCAAGAAAGTGTGGGGATCACCAACTGTCCTGTTGCCAAAAACTCCTTCCATTCGAGGATTAGAGAAGTGGAAGTGCTCAGGATAACTTCTTGTCTGATTCTTTGGCTGCGCAGGCGCGCTGATCATGGGATGAGTTCTAGCCACAGGTTGGTGCTCAAACCAAGGAATCTGAATACACTGCTCCTGCGGTCTATACTCTTGAAGAGCATTAGGGTGATTCTGGGGGATACTTTGATTAACGCCTGGGGGATTGATGGCATGGCTACTAGCTTGGTTGATGATGGGAAGTGGCTCGCCCCATGCTAACCTGGGGAACTTATGGTGGCGAGGAGACTCGACGTTCAGGCTTGGATCAGTCCCGCCTTGGTTTTCTTGATTCTGAGCTGCATTGTGTTCTCTCACCCTTTTTCTGTACTTCTGAAGATGACTCGAAACATTTGCTTTAGTGAGTCCCTCTACCTTCATAATTTCCAGTATATGTTGCGGCCGTGCCGAATCTATTCCTAGCTGCTGAACTGCATTAACAAACATACGATGCAGCTCGGGAGACCAACTCATCTTCTTTCTCCAGTTGCTTGGAACAAAATTGAAGGCTTGATGCTTGTTCTCATGGTCATGCAATTGCTTCCTTACCACGTGCTGCCATATGTTTTAAAGCATCTGAACTCTAACTGGTTTCGTTACGACGTCTTGGGCCCCATTTAAGACAGCCTTCATTAGGGCTTGCTGATCATCGCTTGCCGATATTACGAGGACTGGCATGTTTAATTTAGAATTGATGACTTCTAAGAGAGTGAAAACATCCATGTCAATCCCTACCATGGCGGTGAGGACGATATCAAACGGGTCACTACTTCTCCTTAATATCTCTAAGGCCTCTGTCGCCTTTGCTTGAGCTACAACCTTATACCGGCATTTTCTTAATACGGTAACAAGGATTGACAGAGAGACTGGATTACCGTCAATGGCCATGACCAGTAGACCCTTAGGGTAAGGAACTTCATCAGCTTTGACTAGGGTTGAACATGCGCCCGTTCCCCTAATACTCGACATATTTCTGGATTTAGGACTGCCGATTCGAGACCGCCTCGGGATGTCTTCTCGGACTTAAGGGATCACGAAATCGTTGATGCCTTCTCGTAACAGGCTTTGAAAGCCGATGCTTTGATGGTGAAGGTTTTGAATTCCTCTCCCACGAGAACTCCTTCCTCTCTATCTTTCTCCTGCGAGTTCTTGCGAATGAACTCTGACTATCAAATGGGGACAAGTTCTCTCTCTGGCAATAGCAACGACTTCCCTCTTCACGGGCAGCGCTATTAGATTTTCCGAGGGAGAAAATCTGATATTCAGCTTTTGATCAAAGGGGAAATCCTTGTTTCTCGCTCAGTTTGTCTTCTTTTTTCTTTTCGTGATAGAGGGCCCCTGTCAAGATCTCCACCGTCGATTTACTGGCGGGTCCTCCAATGAAGACAAGTCGTATCTCCTTTTCGCTAATGTTTGCCGTGTCTTCCACTCAGCTCATCTTTCCGTCTTCTTTTTCAAAGTGGCGGTGTCTCGTCAAACTTTCTGCGGAGATTTCGGACTCGCTTAACTCGCAGTCGCCATCTGATGGGAATTCGAGCCAACGAGGGTGGTGCCAATAGAGAATGGTAGATAAGAGAAATCTTGACTGGTTGATACCGTCACTATGAAATCAATATTTACTTCAAAGCAGATTACCATCTTCGCATTCCGCTCATCTGCCTCACCTCTCTCCCCCTTTCTTTCGTATTCTGCTTTCAAAAATGGCCAATTCTCCTAACCATACCTTATCCGCCGAAGTCCTAGCTGGGTGGGAGAGACTCTACAATCTTCTTGGTAGAGGTTACGCTTATATAGCCAAAACCTCTACCGTTGAGGCTGAAATCCTTGGTTTATTTAGGACCGTGGACGCTGCTTCTGTTGAGGGTACCCAACTAGGGAAGGAGTACCGGAACTTCTCGACCCTCTTCATCAATTTTCTGGCTGCCTATAACCGTGCTTATGAGACGGTCCTTGTGACCGCCGTCGTGAAAGCCCGTTACCGAGACCGGCACGAGCGTCTGGCAACAGTTACGTTTGTGGCTGATAATCACAAAAAGGCCCTCAAGTTTGCCAACGATCAGCTTTCGTGGCTGGTTCGTGAGAGGGGAAAGTTGGTGGACCGTCTGGCCTTGGTCCGAACTTACGCCGAACAGGAGCCAGGCAATATTGTGATGAGGTGTAAATGTGGTTGGCTGCAGGAGAGACTTGATGACATTACGGCAGACATTGCTTTCGAGAGGGCAGCGGTTCCGGACCTGGAGTTTGCCGTTGAGCATTACGAGGCCACTATGGCCCAGGTTAAAGAGAAGTGCGATCGCCTCTTCTTTAGGCTCGCGGAGCTTGATCCCGAGAGCGCCCGGTGCATCCAGAGCATCAACTGTTTGGAGAGTCAGTTGAGCTCTTTCGTAATGGTCATCAGGGCCCAGTTTGGCTTTACCTTTCCTCCCCAGTGAGTTGTTGTAATACTCTTTGATGAATGGAATGAAAGAAAAGCTTCACGTGTTTTGTTTTGTTTTTTTTTTTTTAATTTTCCTGCTATCGTTTCTTCCGCATAGCATAACAGAACGATTTGAGGTACCGAAGATGTCGAGGCTTAATGTTCTTCTTGATGTTCTTGTTTAATTGCTCCAGACGATGATATCGAGAACATTGATGATGGGTTCGGCGGTGGCCCCCACTATCTATCTTGATATCACAAACAAAAACGCTATGACAACTCGATCAGTGCGCTGATAGTAAATCCGGCCACCTGTTGTGTGCCCACTTTTATCCATATTTTGTTTCTTTCGGCGTCCACTTGCTCGTGTCGGTCGCCTGTAGCGTCGGGAGAAATTCCTGTGGGCCACGTTCATTAATAGAACCTCGGTCCTCTAAAGCCCTCCGCATGTTTCGGATAAGAGGAAATTTTAAGACCGGTCTCTGGTTGATTTGATCAGGTAAAGGTATTTGTTTCATGGGTTCTGATTATATAATCCATATTGTTTTTCAAAAGACGCGGGATCCTCTGCAATACATTAAATATGCCCCCATGTTTAATCAGTATAAATCCACCGTCATATCAGAATACACTGCCCATACAAGTTTACGGATTGACACAACTTTGTCTGTCAAAGATGGACAATGTTCGTTTGCACCCCAGAATTAACGGTTGAAGCCTCGGTGTTTTTCGCCTTTTGGTATTTCTGAAGATGATTCTTGATATATTATTGAACTTAATTTTTACACCCGTCTGGGGTATCTAGGATCTCCCTGCAAAAGAAAAGGATATAATTAGTATGCGACACAAGAAATGTCGGTCCATGACTCCTATATTAGTCCAATTTGATTTTTTCTATTTTATGGAGAAATCAGAAGAAAGAAAAAAAAAATTTCCTTAGGAAGAAATGGGTTAATTTCTGATACAGAATTTTTTTCAGATTTATTATTCTTTTTTTTTATTTTTTTAAAGGAATGTGACAAAGTCTCTTGACGTTTACTAAAATTTTTGAAGGAATTTCCTTTTTATCAAAATAAATTTTCAGAGGTAAATTTGTCAGGAAAATTTTATTTTTATTGAAGCAGGAAAGACATGACAGAAATCCTTTATTGGTTAACGAAATTCCCCCGAGACATTAGTCTAATTTTATTTAGAGAAACTTTTCTTAGAAAAACATGAGCGAATTTCTCGAAAAGAATTTTTGTTGCAAGTTTTTGTAATTTGAAAGAATGTGATAAAATCACTTGATGTTTTTTTTAAAGGAATTTTTCTTTTTATCGAAATAAATTTTCAGAGGAAAATTTGTCGGGAAAATTTCATTTTTATTGGAGAGAAAAAAACATGACAAAAATCTCTTATTGGTCAATTAGTCTAATTTTATTTAGAGAAAATTTTCTTAGAAAAACATGAGCGAATTTCTCGAGAAGAATTTTCTTGCAAGTTTTTATAATTTGAAAAATGTGATAAAATCACTTGATGTCTACTAGAGTTTTTTTTTTAAGGAATTTTTCTTTTTATTGAAATTTTCAGAGGAAAATTTTTTCAGGAAAATTTCATTTTTATTGAAGCAATAAAAATATGACAAAAATCCCTTATTGGTTAATAAAATTCCCATGAAGGGATTTTTTTACATCATTTTTTCAAAAAAAAAATTTAAAAGAAATGAGGGACAAATTTAATTTTTATTTTCTTTTAAAAAGAATGGTCGTAATATCAAGCTCAAAAACTGACTAACACCTAGCATGGACCGACCGAAAATAAATACAAGATAAAATTAGAGAACTTACTTTTACCTTGGAGAAATGCAAATCACATAGTCATGCGCATGACTCAAGTGAGGAGTGGACTCTAGAAAATAAAAGAAGGAGAGACAAGGTATGGACCTAAAAAGGCTCCCACTATCTGAATTGACAAACTTACCCTCCGCGCAATCAAATCACAATGGGAAGAATTGTCAATTCAGATAATGAGCGGAATAAAATATGGTCAACCCGAGCGCAATCGACGCAAGAGCTTTGCATATTCGATCCCTATCTATGGTTTTCTAGGAAGAATTTCGCGACTTGGGTTTAGACGCTTGTGTGTGCAGGTGTCGTGATCCTCAGAGTATGCAAGACATGCACAACAATTGATATCAAAACAGCGCTTCTAAAAATGTGCGAAATTAAACAAATAAACCCAACACCGAGCCTGCAAAACAAAGGGGTTAGCCAAACACTCCGCCCCTTATAACTCCCATCCTGCAAAAACATATAACACCTATACAATGAGTCCCAAACAATATCGCCAGAAGCGAGATATGCATGAAATTTTCATTGGCCTAAGTCCACTAAGACTCTTAAAATTTCGAAAAAATTTAAGTATTCAAATTGGTATCTTTTTTCGAAAATTTAAAAATCTCTCTCCCCAGCGGAGTCGCCAGTCTGTCGCGACCCTCTAAAAAAAATTTTAAATTTTAAAAGGGGTTAACGGATTATTAGGTTAATTAGATTTGACTAACCTAATGCGGACCCTCCCAAGCCCTACCGAATCGCAACTTTGGTTTTTGTTTAAATGATTTTGAAATTTGGAGTCGCCACTAATCGTTCTTGGTAGGTCGATTAGAAACCTAAATAAATTAGCGGGAGAACTAATTTATTCCTGCGAACCAGAGATTATGAGCTCGGGGACTTGGTTACACTAGTTAATTAAAACTAATGCCCTTTCGGTACCTTAATTTCATGGATATCCTAATCCGGCAACTCAGGCTTGGTTTATTCCTAAAGCTCTAGTAGGGTATTCTCTTTTGTGTTTTCACTTTTTAAATAGGATGCATGGATGGTATATATTTTTATTTGTTATATTTTTTTAAGTGTTAAAGATTCCCTGAAGCCGAAAGAGGGAGTGTGTTAACGACTTCTGTGCAGTATTACGACCTACTCATCTTTTGGGTCTGATGATTCAAAAATTAAATTATAGGAAGTACATGACAGTGAATAAACACCTCCAATGGGAGGCCTAGCATTGGCTTGGCTCTTCCCTTTGGGATTTAAGGTACAGGTATTTAAGTTGCAAGTATTTAAACTACTGTAAGTAAAAACCTCCAATGGGAGGCTAAGCATTGGCTTGGCTCTTCCCTTTGGGATTTAAGGTACAGGTATTTAAGTTGCAGGTATTTAACTACTGTAAGTAAAAACCTCCAATGGGAGGCTAAGCATTGGCTTGGCTCTTCCCTTTGGGATTTAAGGTACAGGTATTTAAGTTGCAGGTATTTAACTACTGTAAGTAAAAACCTCCAATGGGAGGCTAAGCATTGGCTTGGCTCTTCCCTTTGGGATTTAAGGTGCAGGTATTTAACTACTGTAAGTAAAAACCTCCAATGGGAGGCTAAGCATTGGCTTGGCTCTTTCCTTTGGGATTTAAGGTGCAGGTATTTAAGTTGTAGGTATTTAACTACTATAAGTAAAAACCTCCAATGGGAGGCTAAGCATTGGCTTGGCTCTTCCCTTTGGGATTTATGGTGCAGGTATTTAAATTGCGGATGGACTTTGTCCTCTCCATTTTGGGGTATGAATTTTTTAAAATGAAATACAACGAATTGATTCAACAATTTGAAATTTGTGCGCGCTTGAGGACTCCTCCAAGCCGATTTTGTGCTTCCATAGGATTGACCATTGATATAGAGCTGCGGCTTCCTAACATAAAATAGAGTGAAGTGTTAGTATACAAAATATGTGCTAATCTGCATCTAAAACCAGAAGAGTAGAAAGAGTACTTATCTCCCATTTTTTTGGGAGGGATTTCTATAATTGATTTTCGCTCTCTATGTTCCCAATATAGAGAGTTTCTTTTGAATTAAGAGGGACTTTTAGTCACAGATCAGTTGAGAAATCGGTGGACAGCTTAGGAGCTTGTCTGGGCCGATTTTTGTATCTCGACGAGATTTTTGCTGTTGACGTAGAGATATCCTTCTCCTGACATAAAATATGGAAGAAAAAGGAGATGGAGAAAGTGTATACAATTTGTGCTAATTTGCGAGTAAAACCATAAATAAATGAATAAATAAAAACACTTAGCTTGAATTTGTTTGCTCGTTGACGAGGATGAACTCTTGATTTATATTGATCGATGAAGGAATTTGTGATGATAACCCCTAGCTTTAAACTCCCATCATCTTCAAAATTCTCTCTCTTTTGGTATTTTCTTTCTCTCAAAATTTTCTTCAATCTCCCAAAACTCTCTCAAACATCCAAAATTTTCTCTCCAAAAAATTCTCCCAAACACTTCAAATTTTCTCTCTCAAGAATCCTTTCTCAAGCTCACTTCTTTCTCCTTTTATAACATACTCATCTATCTCCCATTCTAATTTTTCCACTAACTCTATCTCCCATTCTAATTTCTCCACTAACTCTTCTTCATTTTCATCTTCTATTCTCCATCTCTATCTCACATTCTAATCTCTCCACTAACTCTTCTTCATCTTCATCTTCCCTTCTCCATATTTATCTCCCATTCTAATTTCTCCACTAACTCTTCTTAATCTCCATCTTCCCTTCTCTATTCTTATCTTCCATTCTAATTTCTCTACTAACTCTTCTTCATCTCCATCTTCCCTTCTCTATTCTTATCTTATTTTCTCCATCCATTCTTCTCCAACTTCTCTTCTTCATCTCCTCTTCTTCATCTTCCCTTCTCTATTCTAATTTATCCACTAACTTTTCTTTTTATTATTTGTAAAATAATCCTTCAAGAGTTAGGTATTTGCACTTTAGTCCTTGAATTTTAAGTATTTACAATTCAGTCCCTGAAAAAATATATTTCTTTAAGTCCAAATCTCCTCACAATTTTTGACACACCAAAATTTACCACATGTCAAATTTAAGCTCATTTCTTGTCGCTGAAAATAATGCATAATTTAATTAAAGCCCTTTTGCAAAATTAAGTCATTCTGGGTATAATTGGGCCAAGATGAAAATTTAAAATATTAGAAGACAATGTCACAACTCATAAAAAGTGAAATTTAAAAATAAGTTGACTCAAATTAAATTTTTTTAGGCCCGATTCGAGATTATACTCGTGAAGGAACACGTGACTCGAATTGGATTTTTCTGAATTTGCGATGGCCAATATGAAAATAGATTTAAAATAAAAATATTAACTATCTTTGTGTATTTTTTGGCCTCAAATGTTATTTTTTCAAAATTTTCAAATATTTTTGTATTTTTTTTTTTAAAAAATTAAAATATATATAATATGAAAAATTATTTTTTGGTCAAAATTCGTTCCCTAGGCTTGGCTAAGGTTCCCAAAGTTGATTTTTCAATTTTATGAATTTTTATGGATTTTCTATTAATTTTTAAAAATAAATAAATAAAAAATACGTAAAAATACTGAAAATATGAAAAATCGTTTTTTGGTCAAAATTGGTTCCCTAGGCTTGGCTAAGGTCCCCAAAGTTGATTTTTCAATTTTATGAATTTTTATGGATTTTTTATTACTTTAGCAATAGAAAAAATGATTAAAGATCAGGTGTCAACAGGAATAAATTAGTTCTCCCGCTAATTTATTGAGGTTTCTAATCGACCTACCAAGAACGATTAGTGGCGACTCCAAATTTCAAAATCATTTAAACAAAAACCAAAGTTGCGATTCGGTAGGGCTTGGGAGGGTCCGCGTTAGGTTAGTCAAATCTAATTAACCTAATAATCCGTTAACCCCTAGAAATAATAAAAATATTTTCAGAGGGTCGCGACACCGCCTATATAAAAATAGAGTGAAGTGTCAGTATAAAAAAATCTATGCTAATCTGCACCTAAAATCAGAAGAGTGAAAAGAGCACTTATCTCCCATTTTTTTGGGAGGAATTTCTAGAATTGGTTTTCCCTCTCTCTGTTCTTAACATAGAGAGTCTCTTTTGAATTGAGAGAGACTTTTAATCATATATCAGTTGGGAAATTGATAGACACTTAGGAGCTCGTCTGGACCAATTTTGCATCTCTGTGGGCTTTGCCATTAATATGGAATTGTTTTTCCCTGACATAAAAATATGAGGAAAATAGAGAGATGGAGGAAGTGTATACAATTTGTGCTAATTTGCAACTAAAACCACAAATAAATGAATAAATAAAAACACTTAGCTCGAATTTGCTTGTTCGTTGACGAGGATAAACTCTTGATTTATGTTGATCGATGAAGGAATTTGTGATGATAATTCCTAACTTTAAACTCCCATTATCTTCAAAATTCTCTCTCTCTCTTTTTTTGTATTTTCTTCTTCTCAAATTTTTCTTCAATCTCCCAAAATCCTCTCAAATATCCAAAATTTTCTCTCCAAAAATCATTCCCCTCTTAAGCTCACTTCTTCCTCCTTTTATAACCTACTCATCTATCTCCCATTCTAATTTTTCCACTAACTCTATCTCCCATTCTAATTTCTCTACCAACTCTTCTTCATTTTCATCTTCCCTTCTTTATCTTTATCTCACATTCTAATCTCTCCACTAAATCTTCTTCATCTTCATCTTCCATTCTCCATATTTATCTTCCATTCTAATCTCTCCAATAACTCTTCTTCATCTCCATTTTCCCTTCTCTATTCTTATCTTATTTTCTCCATCCATTCTTCTCCATCTTCTCTTCTCCATCTCATCTTCTCCATCTTTCTTTCTCTATTCTAATTTAGCCACTAACTCTTCTTTTTGTTATTTGCAAACTAATCCCTCAAGAGTTAGGTATTTGCACTCTAGTCCCTGAATTTTAAGTATTTACAATTCAGCCCCTGAAAAAAATATTTCTTTAAGTCCAAATCTCCTCATAATTTTTGACATGCCTTCCTTATACTTAGTCAAAATTCACCACATGTCAAATTTAAGCTCATTTCTTGTCTTTGAAAATAATGCAGAATTTAATTAAAGCCCTTTTGCACAATTGAGTCATTCTGGGTATAATTGGGCTAATATAAAAATTTAAAATATTAGAGAACAATGTGACAACTCCTAAAAATGAAAAAATGAAAATAAATTGACTCAAATTGAATTTTTTAGACCTGGCTCGAGATTATGCTCGTGAAGGAATACACAACCCCGAATTATATTTTTTAAATTTGTGATGGCCAACATTAAAAGGGATTTAAAATAAAAATATTGACTGTTTTTATATATTTTGGTGGCCTCAAATGCTATTATTTATTAAATATTCTCCTAATTTCTAAAATATATAAAAAAACACAAAAAATTATTATTATTTTTTCTCAAAAATGGTTACCTAGGGTTGGCCAAGGCTTCCAAAGTTGATTTTGCAATTTTCTCATTTTTTCTTGATTTTTCATGAATTTTTGAAAATAAAAATACTAAAAAATACTAAAAATATGAAAAATCATTTTTTGGTCAAAATTAGTTCTTTAAGCTTGGCCAAGGTCTCCAAAGTTGATTTTTTATATTTTATAAATTTTTATGGATTTTCTATTAATTTTCGGAATTAAATAAATAAAAAATACCGAAAAATACGAAAATATGGAAAATCATTTTTTGGTCAAAATTGGTTCCCTAGGCTTGGCCAAGGTCCCCAAAGTTGATTTTTTAATTTTATAAATTTTTATGAATTTTCTATTAATTTTGAAAGAGAAAAAGTGGTTGAAAATCATGTGTCAACACTATCCATGGTCACGAGTGTTCTTAACTTTACTGATATGGATTCAATATGGTAGTGTGGCAAATGGATAACACCTTAAAAGAGATGTACTTTATATGTTATCCTCTTTATTGGACACCATTCTCTCTCCTTATGCGATACTAAACTTGACGTATCACTAGAGAATATCTATATGGTTCCATTGAATCTGCATATGTCTTAGCTTTATAGTTAACTTTTCTTTATATGCAACAAGACATACAAACATGGCTAATATCTAAATGCCCATAGCCAATACTCGAGACTTACACATATCTCAAGATTTACAAAAAAATATGTATTTAACATTAATAGTAATGCAGGCACTTCAATACATATCTTTATATTACAAATGTAATAAAACACAGATGCAAGCTTTATTAGAGCAAACTGAAATATGCCTCCCACTAAAACACAGCATCCAATGATGCCACTAAGCCCATACTAATGACATGTCATTCAAAAACACACGGGCGAACACCTTTAGTCAGTGGGTCTGTAGTCATATCATCTGTAGAAACATGCTCTACTGCAACGTCGCCTTTCTGCACGGACTCCTTTATGGTAAAAAATTTGACCACCATATGTTTAGACCCCTTAAGACTTCTATTGTTGTTGATAAACAACACTGCTGAATTGTTGTCACAATACAACTGTATGGGTCTGTCAATAAAATCAAATACGATCAATTGCCTAATGAGGTTCCAGAGCCAAATAGCCTGAGTAGCTGCTGAAAAACACGCTATGAACTCCGCTTGTATGGTCGAGGAGGATATGGATTTCTGTTTCTCACTTTTCCATGATACTGCACCACTCGCTAACATAAATATGTAGCCTGTAGTCGACTTCTTGTCGTCCTGGCAGCCCGCAAAATCTGAATCCGAGTATCCAACAAGCTGTAGATTCTGAACACGCCTGTATGTCATGATGTAGTCCCTCGTCCTCTTTAAGTACCTCAGAACCTTCTTGGCAGCAATCCAATGAGCATGTCCTGGATTTGACTGGTATCTGCCCAGAAGTCCTGTCGCAAAAGCAACATCTGGTCTAGTACATACTTGAGCATACATGATACTCCCAAGTGCACTAGCGTAAGGTATATTCTTCATTTCAGATTTCTCCATCTCAGTCTGAGGACACTGCGAAAGATTCAACTTATCACCTTTACAGACAGGAATATTACCTGGCTTGCAATCCTGCATGTTGAATCTCTCCAGGATACGATCAATATATGTCCTCTGAGATAAACCCAAAATGTGGCGTGAACGATCCCTATGGATTTCAATGCCAAGGACAAAGGACGCCTCACCAAGATCCTTCATGTCAAAATTTTCTGACAGCATGTGCTTCGTCTTATGTAACAGATCAATATTATTGCTCGCCAGTAGAATGTCATCCACATAGAGAACAAGAAAAATGTATTCTCTTCCACTGACCTTGTGTCGCGACCCTCCCGAGATTTTCCGAGATCCCGAGGGAGTTAATGGATTGCTAGGCCCATTTTGGGTATTTGGGCTTAGCTTGGGCCCTCCCAAGCCCATACCAAATCGCGTCAAGAAAAATTAAATCGAGGTCAACCTTGGTGTGGTCGAGTGACATGTGCTCAGGGTGCATGCCATTGGGGTTGCCACCAATCATTTCTTGGAGGGTATGATTGGAAACCCTATCGAACGACTGGGAGAGATCGCTCGATCCTACGAAAACTACAGATCTAGATTCGGGGACTTAGTTATGTCGATCCTACTATCAACGCCCTTTCGGTACCTAAGTTGAGTGATATCATAATCTGAGGAATTTATGCAGGCGGGATTGGATAAGGTAGGCTATAAGAGTCTAAGGTATGCATGCAGATGGGAGTATCTATCCTATCAATCACAATCATGGAAATAAATGCACAATAAAAAAAACCAATTCAAAGAGGAGTCGCATCAAAGCAAGTCAAGGCGGGCCTAGGGGAATCATAGGAAGGCCTAGAAAACATGCCAATTGAGTTTGAGGATGATTTGGGATGGTTTGAAATGATTTGGGTCAAATTGACCGGAAGGGCAGAATGGTCATTTTGGAAAGTTCATGAAGCCAAAGTCATGAAAATAGGTTAAACCAGTTGAATGTGGTTTTTCCCTGATTTCCGTGATTTTTAGGAATTTCTCTAATTTTTCTAGAATTTTCTATAATTTCTCTGGAATTTTTCAAAGTTTCTAAGAATTTTCTAAGGATTTTCCTATATTTTTTAGAATATTTTCTATATTTTTTGGAATTTTTATTTTTATTTTCTAAAACTTTCTTTATTTTTTTTGGATTTTCTAAGACTTTCTAGGGATTTTCTTTTTTTTTCTTCCTATTTTTTAGAACATTTCCTATATTTTCTGAAAATTTTATTTATTTTCTAACACTTTTCCTAATTTTTAGAATTTTTCAAGATTTTATAGGGATTTTCCTATTTTTTAGGATATTTTCTACATTTTTAACAATTTTTAAATTTTCCTAAGATTTCTATGATTTTTGTTGATTTTTTATTTACTTTCTAAATTTTACAAGATTTTCCGAATTTTAATTATTTTTTGTTATTCCTATTTTTTAATCTCCTATTTTAAGTTAATTGTTATCGTTTTCACCCATTATTTATTTATTAATTTTTAATTTAATCCTATGGACTAAACGGCATCAGCGCCACGTAGGATCTGACCGAGTCAACCGAAGCTGACTGGACTTCGTCTTCAACCTCTAGCAGGGACTGGGCGGATGGCTGAAATTTTCCGGCGACGATCCAACGGCGGAGCCTACTCCGATTGTCTTGATTCTAAAGCCAATCGAACCCTGTTGATCCCTAGGTAAACATATCTGATATCTGGCTTGATCTATCGACTAAATCGTTCTAATTGACGTTCGAACAGAGACAAACCTAGCAGATTCAAACTTTCAATACCGAGCATAACTATCAAATTCATCCACACAGAAGCATCTAGAGAGGGTCAGAAGACTTACCTGAGGCTCCGATTAGACTCTAGATTGCCAAATTAGCCTAATTAATCCGGGACAGAGCGAGCTAGGGTTCGAGGTTTCGACTCGAGATTTATAGGCAGAATCAATGCAAAACGAAGATGCAGTCGTGGTCAGAAGGTCACAAGGAGCAAAACGCACAAAAAAAAATTATAATCAAATCAGAGTTCTGCCATTAGAGGGCAGAACTCGAGCTCGAGCTTATGACTTACCGCTTTAGGCAACGACGAGCGCCAAGATTAATGCGGGTCGAATCCCCTGGACTCCAGGAACCTTCTCGAACCTGTTTCCAAGCTTAGTCTACTCTCAGTTGCTCGAATTCCTTAGTTGCAGTCCCTGTTTTTCTTCGGCCAAAAAGTCCTCAAAAACATCCCTTCTGTCACCTTTTAAACTTCATTCTTCGTCGCCCAACTTCCCCGAGATCGCCTCCCTCGAATCCTGCTCAAATCTTCGCCTCAAACTAACTCCCAATCTCCCAAAATCACATGCAATCGCTCGGTTAGGATTTGATCAGCTTTTGAATTGCCTTCGCGCGAAGGAGGAGAACCAGAAATGGTTCTGGGTCAGATGGGTCAGACGGGTTGACCGGGTCGGGTCAACTCGACCCGGTTGACCCGTCCGACTGAAAAAAAAAATTAAAATTGACCCTAATTTCCTCAAAATTTCGCAAAATTGATCTCAGAATCAGGTTCAGGGGCGTTGAATCTATTCGAAAATGGTATTTTTGACCGTCACTTTTCAGTATTTATGCAAAAACACCAAATTTTCGATTTGACCCGAGGATCCATTTTGTAAAATCCAAAGTCTTAGGGTCCTTTTTTGCAAAAATTGCTGCCACCATTGGATTCAGAAGGTCACAAACTAGGGGGTGACGTCGCCCAATTTTCAATGCAGTCCTTAGAAAATTTTTAATTTCAGTTTTAGTGATTTTAGAGACAAAATTGAAAAATCAGAAATTGCATTTTGGTCCTTTTAGCGAAATTGGACGATTCTGAAGGCTTTTGGACTCAATTTTACTTTTAAAAAATAGAGGAGGATGGTACGACTCTAAAAATGGAAAATTGGAAAATTAAAAAAAGCTAAAATGGAATTTCTATAATTATTTGAATATTCAGAAAATTGAAAATGACAAATAAACCCTAGGTTCCAGACTTCATTTTTCAAAATGTATTCACCCAAAAAATATATAAAAAATTAAATAAAAAATATTGACTATTTTTTGGTAATTTTTTGACTTGAAGTGCTATTTTTATTAATTTTTTTTATTATTTTCCTATTTTCTGAAAATATTAAAAATGCGAAAAATAAGGAAAATTATTTTTTGCTCAAAATTGGTTCCCTAGGCTAGGCTGAGGTTCCCAAAGTTGATTTTGCAATTTTTTCACTTTTTATGGATTTTTTTTTTTATGAATTTTTGAAAATAAAATGCAGAAAAATACAAAAAAATAAGGAAAATTATTTTTTTGCTCAAAATTGGTTCCCTAGGCTATGCTGAGGTCCCCAAAGTTGATTTTTCAATTTTATGAATTTTGATGGATTTTTTGAAAAATTTTAAAAATAAATAAAATAAGTCGAAAATCGAGTGTCAGCAGCTGCCCCTCTTTGAGAGGGGTCTCGTGAGAGATCACTCTCAAAGACAAGGTGACACTTGAAGTTTAACCGACTCTACTGGGGAAAATGGAAAGTCTTGACATCCAACTCTATTTTCTTACTTGAAAGCTTAAGTCCAAATTTCATGCTGCTCGCTTTGATGGGGAGAGAGTGAGAGAGAAGACAGAGTCAGGGGATTTACCTGGAACTCACCTCTTTGCCTCGCGTCGCCATTGAGTGCTCCGGAATGAAGACTTAAGGATTCGCTTTGAGAAAACCCTAAGGTGATTGGACTCGGACCCGTATGGTAGGTCAACCCATGATAGATTCCTAATGAAAGGATTCTATTGATTAAAACTTGATTTGACTTTTCACCCGTATGGTAGGTCATCCCATGGTAGATTCCTAGTGAAGGGATTCTACTGGTTAAAATTCGATTCAGATTTAGCCCGTATGGTAGGTCACCCCATGATAGACTCCTAGTGAAAGGATTCTACTGATTAAAACTCGATTCAGACTTGACCCGTATGGTAGGCCACCCCATGGTAGATTCCTAGTGAAAGAAACCTACTGATTTGACATTTGATTAAGATTTGACCCGTATGGTAGGTCGCTCCATTGAGATGCTTATATCAAGGACTTGGTGCCTATATCAAGGACTTTTGCGCCTATATCAAGGACTTGGGGTGCCATTCTAGGATCTGGGAAGACCAGGAATCCTGCAGAAGCTCGAACCCGGTTTATCTTATCATTGAGGGTGCCATTTTGGGATCCAGGAATCCCGCAGAAGCTCGAACCCAATTTATTTTGGTGAATGAAGAGTTTGGAAAGAATTCTTACGCATCAGACATATGCAAATTTCAACATGAGCCATGCTCCCGTGAGTCATATGGACTCGTTTCAGAAAATGCGGGGTGCATAAGATGGTTAATCAAGACAATCTTGCAACCTACATGTGTAATCGAAAATCCTTTGCTAGGATAATTTTGAATCAATAAATCTGTGAGTTCGATTGGTCATATCAACTGGAATATCTTTATCAGGGAGGACTTCTCACGATATTCATTTCTGAGAGATTTTGCTTTCTCACTGGGGAAAGATTTCTAGGAACACTCAAACTAACACTCGAAACCTATACCAAGAATTTCGGGATCATTTGCAGTGTATACAACCTGATTGATCAGAGAAGGTCTTCTAAGGGACCGTAATGCAGGCTTGGTCAAAGGCTTACGCAATGGGTAGGCATCCTGAGGTTTTCAAAGAATCAACATTCTAAAAGCGATTTCTTCGGGTTTACAAGTCAAGAACCTCGAAGATCAGATAAAACTGGATTGTACTTACTCCCTTAGGCAGTAGTCTCTCGTGTGAAATCCCGTGTCGATCTGAAACGTCTCAATCAGGAGAGGCTTTCGGGATAGGTTGTAACATTGGTTAACGGTAGGCTTGAAAAGGCCATTTTCTAGGTGAGGGGTACGATATGCTGGTGATCACCTTTGCATCATTACCCACTGTAGCTGCTGGAGGTCAAATCTATATCTTGAGCTCCCAAAGGTTCTCTGGATACTCATATTCAACTAGGCTCCACATTTTATATTATTTTTTATTATTTGTTTGACAACTGATTTCTTTTTTCTTGACACATTATTTATATTTCGGGTGCCATGGCTTTTGTTCCTATAAAGGGCTTGGGCCTTGCTTTTACCAGGCACTTTGCTTTTATCAGCCCTATTGCTTTTTGACATTCTCAACTTATTTTTTTCGACTGATTTTCAAGCATTATTGCTTTTCTTCAATAATGGACTTTGGCTTTGCCTTTATTAGGTGTCTTGCTCTTCATTGGCAAGTCATATGCATTGCCCCAGGGTAGGGAGGTGATCACCAACTGGGTTTTGAAAAGAAGATTTGCAGGCTCAAATTGGCTCATCAAAGGGTAAAGTGTGTAGGATAGAGAAACGAATTGCTCTCCTTCACTTTGATGTTTCAGATCTCCACGGAATACCACTTGAAGGTACCACGAAAAGGTTGATGCAAGTTAGCACAATAAAGTCTTACCTTGATCTTTTCTCCTAGGAATCAACCGATGAACCTCCAAATTGCCTCGGTGTGGGGTGGTTCTTGACAGAGTTATTATTGAATTCTCCATTCACGGGCTCAAATGGGCTTGCAAGGGATTATTATGTGTTTAGAGTAAAGAATGAACATGCCCTCTATCATTTCAATTCATGTAATCACTGCAAATGATCCCTATGTTCATGGACAAGGGTTTTTATTTTGCTTTTCTTTCACTTATTCTCTCAAGCGTGTGAGGACGTGTTTGGGCGCGGTTGGCCCCCTCAGATTTCAGTCTACTCCAGCATGACAGACATGATCGTTCTCATTTGGAGATTTCATTTCTATTTCATCAACAGTAGCCCTTACAAGGGATTCGTGCTACACGTGAATGACAGATTTTCTGGGTAACTTGGAAGATCTTTAAATGAGAATGTGAATGAAGTTACCTCGCGAATTTCGTCGATGATGTGATTTATTGTTCATGACGTAGTAGATCGAAAAGTCTTAGAGTAAGGGATACTTACCTGCTTGCGGCGGCTGGAGGTACCTGAGAAAAACAAAACATTTCAGGGGTTAGGGTCCATTCTTGCCTTAAAAGTTGGAACGATACGACTTTTACCCTTGGTCGCGAACCCGGAACACTGATAGGCAACCTGTCTTGCGGATGTCTCTCTTCTTCATGATCCCTCGGTTCGGGTGAAGTTGTTCGAGTTGCCTCCTTCATCTGGGAATCTCTCTTTGACCTGCAACAAAGAAAGAAATATGCTAATGTATGCATGTATGCATGGAGTGCGCGTAGTGGGTCTCAATGTGGCTCAGATTCGAGTGGGGTACGAGAGTTGGTCAAATCGTCGTCTTATTCAAGGGTAGTATTTCTTGACAGCATCTGCATTTACAGGATTTGCCAATTCTTCCCCGTCCATATTCAAAAGAATTAGAGCGCCGCCTGGTAAGACCTTCTGCACCACGTACGGACCTTCGTAGTTCGGTGCGAATTTGCCCCCAGGATGAGGAACGTTTGGGAGCACCTTCTTCACGACTAAATCCTCGACTGCAAAACTTCTAGGCTTCACCTTGCAGTCAAATGACTTAGCTACCCGCTTTTGGTACGCCTGTCCATGACATATAGCCTTCAGCAGCTTTTCATCAATTAAGTTCAACTGCTCATGCCTTTGCTGGATCCATTCAGCCTCCGAAAGTTCGGCCTGGGCTAATATTCGCAAGGAAGGGATCTCCATTTCCACAGGAAGGACAGCTTCCATGCCGTATACCAAAGAGTAAGGAGTTGCCCCAGTCGAAGTTCGGATTGAAGTTCGGTATGCCATTAGTGCGTACGGCAGCCTTTCGTGCCAATCTCGAAAGTTCTCGGCAGTCTTGGCCAGGATCTTCTTTATATTCTTATTTGCCGCTTCCACAGCTCAATTCATTTGTGGGCGGTAAGGGGAAGAGTTAAGGTGTCTGATCTTAAACCGGTCCAAAAGATCATCAACCACCTTGTTGTTCAGGTTGGACCCATTGTCTGTGATAATAGCCTGAGGCGTTCCATACCTCGCGATGATATCCCTTTTAATGAACTTCGCGCCGCTCTTTGCTGTGACATTGGCGTATGAATTGGCTTCGATCCATTTGGTGAAATAATCTATCGCCACCAAGATGAAGCGGTGCCCATTTGAAGCGTGAGGGTTGATTGGCCCGATCATGTCGATTCCCCACATAGAGAATGGCCAGGCCTCAGACATCTGATGAAGCTCATTTGGGGGAGCATTGATCCAATCTCCATACACCTGGCACTGATGGCAGGATCTCACGTGCTGGTCACAATCTGACTCCATGGTCATCTAATAATAACCGAGCCTCATGATCTTCTTAGCGAGGAAGTGGCCGTTCATATGTGGTCCGCATTCCTCTTCGTGGATCTCCTTCATAAGCAGGTTTGCTTCCTTAGCATCTACACACCTCAACAGGACTGAATCAAATGACTTCTTATACAGTGCCTGTCCGCTGAGGAAGAATTTGGTAGCCATCTTGGTTATGTACTTTCTATCTCCCGCCTGGCTCCCTGGAGGATACTCTCCCTTCAGCAAATAATTCTTGATATCATGATACCAGGGTTGGTCGTCAAATCCTTCCTCGATCACCATGCAGTAAGCCGGTTGCTTGATAATGCCGACCCTCAATATCTAAGCCTTCCGTGACCTGCAGCATGGACGATAGGGTGGCCAAGGCATCTGCGAAGTGGTTCTGAGTTCTGGGCAGGTACTCAAAGTCGATCTCTTCGAATTCTTCAATCATCTCCTCTAGGAACCTGTAATAGGGGATGAGCTTTGAGTCTTTGGTCTTCCATTCACCCTGGGTTTGCAAAATGATCAGCATGGAGTCCCCGTACACTTGTAATTTCTTTACTTTCATAGTGAGGGCCAGTTGCAACCCGAGAATACATGCCTCATACTCGGCAATATTGTTGGTGCATGGGAATGTCAACTTTGCAGCGCCCGGATAATGTTGTCCTTCAGGAGATATAAGGATTGCCCCGGTTCCAGACCCCGCGAGATTTACTGCGCCATTGAAATACATCGTCCATTCACCTTCGGATAGATTGGAAATGCGATCTTCCACCTTTTCACCACTTGGGACACTGGATCCCTGGGCATCCTCAGCCAACATATCTGCTATAGCTCGCCCTTTGACAGACTTCTGAGTTGAGCTTCTAACATCGAATTCTGACAGAAGGCCTTCCATTTGGCCAACTTTCCGATTAAGGCTGGTTTTTCCAGGAGGTACCTTATTGGGTCATTCTCTGTCACCAACTGTATCCGGTGGTGGAGAGTGTACTGCCTCAGCCTGTGTAATACCCAGACCAACGCGACACAAGTCTTCTCGACTGTGGGGTAATTCATTTCCGATGCAGTAAACTTCTTGCTTAGATAATAAATCGCCCGCTCCTTGCCATCCTCTGGACTCATTTGAGCAAGCAAAGCCCCTAAGGATTCCTGATGAACGGTGAGGTATAGGGTTAGCGGAGACCCTAGCACGGGAGGCACCAAAACTGGTGGTGCGATAAGGTAGCTTTTGATCTTCTCCAACGCTTGATGGCATTCAGAATCTCATTTCACCCTGTCCCCCTTTTTCAGCAGCTTGAAGAATGGTTTCGCGACATCGGAGAGCTGACAGATGAATCTGGCGATGTAATTTAGTCTCCCCAATAAGCTTCTCACCTCCTTAACCGTTGTAGGAGTACTGAGGTCTAGTATCGCCTTGACTTTGGAAGGATCGATCTCTACTCCCCGGCTACTCACTACAAACCCGAGAAGTTTTCCGGACCGTGCTCCAAATATACATTTAGCGGGGTTTAGTTTCAATCTGTACTTCCGAAGTCGTTCAAATAACTTCCTCAGTATTTGGACGTGATCGTCTCCAGGTTTAGATTTTGCGATCATATCGTCGACGTATACCTCTATCTCCTTGTGCATCATGTCGTGGAACAAAGCCACCATAGCCCTTTGGTAAGTTGCCCCTGCATTCTTCAAACCGAAAGGCATAACCTTGTAGCAGAAGGTGCCCCATGGCGTTATAAACGAGGTCTTCGCTTTGTCTTCTTCCTTCAGCAGGACCTGATTGTACCCAAAGAAACCATCCATGAAAGAGAACATGTCAAACCCCGCTGTGCTGTCGACCAAGACATCGATGTGTGGAAGAGGGAAGTCATCTTTCGGACTCGCCTTGTTCAGATCGCGGTAGTCTACGCAGACTCTGACTCTTCCATCCTTCTTCATCACTGGGACGATGTTGGCGACCTATTCAGGATAGGCGATCACTTCAATGAATCCCACCTTTAACAGCTTCATCACTTCCTCTTCGATCTTTTTAGATAATTCGGGTTTTGTGCGTCGGAGTTTTTGCTTCTTAGCGGGAATGCTCGGGTCCGTTGGGAGCGAATGCTCGACTGCCTCAAACACGTCTTGGTATTCCTTGAGAAGTTCAGTAAACCGAGCTGCCTCAAAAGAAGATAACCTTCCTCCAATCTTGACCTCTTTTACATTTTCAGAATCTCCGAGATTAACTGCAATAGTGTCCTCTGTGGTCAGTGGTTTATGTTCTTCATATCTGCCCCAGTCTCTCCTGATATCACTGGTGTCATCATCGTTTTCCTCCTCAACCCCGTAGGAGAAGTCATCGGTGCGGTCTGAGCCACACAATAACATGTTATGCATGTGAGGGATGGAATGCCTGAAATGTTGCAAACATGGTTAGTATGTCGTCGATTCTGATGACAATGCATGAATTTTACTAACACATTTTTTTTAAAAAAAGGTTTTTTTAAGGAAATAAAGGAGGAGAGGGGGGGTAATCCTCATTTCATCGGACGTCCTCGTTCCCCTCAAATCTTTTTAGGAAAATAAAGGATCATGTGGGAAATCAGCCCTCAAGCTTCAAAAGTTTGAAGTTGAGTATCATCATTGGGCTGATTTGTCATCCCACATGTCCCCAACAAAATTCGTGGGGTTTTTATTAGAAAATGGACCGCATTACAGCATGCACCACTTAAACCAACGGTCCGAGATCCAAGGGCATTCTTTTTCTTTTTTTCTCTTTTTTATTTTTATTTTTTTTAGATTGAAAGGGAAATGCATTGCCTAGGGATGAAAATAACATGTGGGAATTAAAATGCATAAGGGAAAAGGGGCCTCTTTACTCAGGCTGGTCGGATTCCTTATCAAGTCCTTTGATGACGACATTAACCGTGTCCTCTAAGAACGGGTTGGACAAATCCGGTTTTGCTGCGTTCTGAATCATTTCGTCTGCCAGCATCTTGGGGCACCCCGAGAAATACTGGTCCAGAGGGCTGCTGATCATGTTAGCTCTCCCTTTCCATGCCTTGGAGCCGATGGATGGTCCAACTCTGCTTCCCAGGCTTCCACGGCCTCCATATTGGCCCTTGCCTCGGCCTCTAGAAGAAAAGCCCCCACTGGACTTACTGGTATACCCCAAACTTGTCCGTCGCTCGTTAACGTCTAACTGCAGTGGCGACCGGATTCCCTGGCCATTCTTTCCTAACCCGCGTCCGGGAATAAACCCATGCGCCAATAATATTTTCCCATGAGCCAAAGTGTACTGGGAAAGTTCAGGAATTCTCTTTTTAGTCCCGGCAGGCGCGTGTGTAACGGCCACCAACTCGAGAGAGTGGTAGCTAGCCTCCTCCTTCTACTCTGGCTCTATGTACGGGACTGCACTCCTCTGATACGCCGCCAGATCTGTCTCCCCATGTACAGTTATCACTTTCCTTTTTACTACGAATCTGACTTTCTGGTGTAGACTCGATGGTATTGCGCCAGCTGTATGAATCCACGGCCTGCCCAGTAAAAGTTCGAAGGCGCTCGGGAGATCCATGACTTGGAACCCGATGGAGAACTCTACAGGTCCGATGAAGACGTCCAGGTCGATCTCGCCAACTACGGTCTTCCTCATCCCATCAAACGCCCTGATGGTGGCCTTGGAGGTGCGGATGAGTTCCTCGTTTATGCCCAAGTTTCTGAGCGTAGCTAATGGGCATATGTTGAATGCCGAGCCGTTGTCGATCAGTACGTGGGAGATGTGCTTGCCGTGACTCCTGGCTGATATATACAGCGCCTTGTTATGGGCCCACCCGTCTACAGGGACGTCTTCATCTGAGAAGGATATCTGATCCTTCAGCAAAATGGATCCGACAAATTCCTCCAGCTGCACCTCATTTATCGTCTCCGGTACGTGCACTTCGTTCAGCACCTTCATCAGTGCACTCTTATGTTTTTCTGAGTTGACAAATAGATCGAGCAGTGATATCTGGGCTGGCATCTTTCTTAGCTGCTCGATTACTTCGAATTCGCTGGTCTTAACAATGGACAAAACTCTCTCTGCATCCTCCTTTGACACCTCTCTCTTTTCGGGCTCCCCTTTTCTCAGAGCGTAACACCTACCGGACCTCATGACCGCATCGATTTCTCCTGTCCCATAGTCCCAAGGGACAGCTTTGGGATCATACTCTGTCGGCGGCGGGACTTTTATTACGATCTTTTCAGTCTTACTGTCGCCCTGCGTCTTCTCATCCTCTAGCTCCAAATTGGCTAGGGAAATCACCACACGTCCTACGGAACCACTCCTGACGTCTTTACACTCGTCTACTTCGGTTAACTTGATTACGAAAGGGGCCCTCGTTCCTATCATCGCGATCAGCTCATCCTCATCGATGTGGTCTGAATCGTAATCTCGGCACCATGGCCCTGTCGTCGTCCTCATCGGTTTCGGCAGAAAGTCGTTTTTCCTTTGGCGATCATTAGTCCGCACCGATCCGGTAGAAGAGCCAGCCGGGTCAAAGTCCCTTTTGCTTCCAAGTTCGCTCCTTTGAAGAATTTGCTCGTGCTTCAATCCGATACTTATCACATGGTCAAAAGACTGGAATCCGTATGCGCACATACGCTCGAGGTATTTCTGGGGGAGGACCTGCATAAAGATTTCCAGCATTTCTTTCTTATCCAGTGGGGGTAAAACTTGCCTTGCCTGCAGCTCCCATCTACGTGCAAATGCCTTGAACCCTTCGCCCTCTTCCATGGTAACGCGGGTCAGATCATCCTTGCCGACTATAGACTTTACGTTGGCCTCAAATTGCTGTATGAACTGCCTTTCGAGATCCTCCCAGTCAGCAATCCAGTCAAGGTCGATCGAGTGATACCAGTACAGGGCCAGGCCGATTAGGCTGCGCTCGAAGTTGCTGATGAGGATCCGATCATCCTCATGATGACCGGCCATCCTGCTGAGGTAGCAGGAGATGTGGTTCAAGGGGCAGCCTTCCCCTCCAAACTTGTGTGGGAACGTTATCGACTGGTCAGGTCGATATTGCCTTCCTTCCCGGGTAGCAATTGCCTTCAATTCACGCACCATGTTGGCCAAGCCTTTACACTGATCCTCCAATCCGGCTATCTTTTTGTTTTGCCACTCGATGGTTTTCCTCAGCTCCAGCATCTGATACTTCTCTTCCGCGGGTGGCGCTCGTGTGTTCTCTGCCATTCTTGACAGTTCGACCATTAGACTGTCCATGCCTTTCTCTAAACCGACGAGTCGTTCTTGAGTTCCCAAATTACACCGTTCCTTTGCTTGGGTCGGGGGTGTTTTATCCACTTCGGCTACTGCTTCCTTTTCGTTAATAGGGTCATCCATGCCGTCTCACCCATCAGGGACGATCTCCTCCGTCCTGACGAAAAAGCTTGGCGGAACGGAATAAAGCACCCGGTAGTTGTAGCCTCCGCTATCCTGTCCCAATGTATCCACTATATCTCCCCTTTCTAGGGTCTCTCGTAGGAACTTCTTGTCGGCTTCATGCGCCCTTTTGCGACGGACGTCCTCATCATCTGGTTCCTCGTCAAACTCTTCAACGGCTCGTTCTTCACTCGGCCCATGTTCACATGGGGCCTCTCCTAACATTCCGTTATCTGCATCACTATTGTCCCAAATAGCGTTCACCCTCCCGTGGTCTGGCAGAGGGTTCTGCTGCACATTCAGCTTTGTCTTATCAAATTCCAGCATTCCCCCGTTTATCAGCGCCTGCACTTTATACTTGAGCACCAGGCAGTTGTCCAAATTATGCCCCTTTTCTCCCATGTGGTATGCGCATGACTGGGTCTCGTCAAACCCAGGGAACCTCGGCGGGTTCGGTCTTCGAGGCTCCTTGGCAACCAAATGCCCATCTAACAGCATGGGCAGTAGCCTTGACAGAGGGCGAGGGAGTGGTGTGAAGGATGGTGGAGCTTTCTTCCTGGCCTCGAACTTCCTTGGGGCCAATCCTGACGTTCCACCCTGAGTGGGGGTGGATTCTGGGAACTTCTTTGGTTTCGGGGGGTTTGGTACAAACGCAACGTCTCCCACGTTCTCTCGCTCTCTCCTGGTTGGATAGGATCGTCTGATCGGTGGTTCTGACACGCGCTTCTCTCTAAGCGCCCACTCATGACGTTCTGCCACTTTGACAAGGTGAGTGAAGATTTGACAGCCCGACGTGTTCAGTTTCTCGAAATAATCGAGTGGCAGCGTCTTCACAAACAAGTCCACTAACTCCTCCTCCGGGATAGGCGGTTTCACCTGAGTGGTTATAGCCCGCCACCTTTGAGCAAAGGTGCGTATCGTCTCGTTTCTTTCTTTCGCGGTCCTTAACAGGTCTTCCCTGGTCAGTGCCGTGGCCGTGTTGAACTAATACTGGTGCAGAAAATCTTCCGCCAAATCCTCCCAGCTATCGTATTTCTCCATGTCCAGCTCAATGAACCAGGCCAGTGCGGCGCCTGACAAGCTCTCCTGGAAGGTGTTCATCAGTAATGGGACGTAGTCCGAATAGTGCGCCATTTTGCGCAGGTAATATCTCAGGTGAGCCCGGGGACAGCCTGTCCCATCATACTTCCTCACAAACTCTAGCTCCTTGTATCCAGCGGGGACTTCAATCTTGGTGAACGGAGGGATCTTGTCGAACTTGGCCAGTTTGTAACCCTGGCTGCTCAGGCATTCTTCGATTTTCGCGAGCCTTCTCGCGCCTTCTTCAGTCTTAGCTAGTGGCCTTTCCTTCTTCTCTTTTTCCAAGTCGATCACAAACGGAGGGGTTTTATGGGGCACGTCCCTCTCAAATTCAGTGCTAGTGGTCTGATTGGTGTCGGAATCGTTCGAAGTGGTGGGGTTAACTTCGGGTGCAGCTGGGGCCTTTCCTTGCGCAGTCATCATTGACTTCATTTCCGCCATCATGGCGGCCATCAAGTTAATTTGATCCCCGAGGCCAGTCACTCTGGAAGTCAGCTCTTCAGCCATCTTTCGCGTCTTACTGCGAGTCTTCGTGACTATAGAATTTTACCTTTTTTAAAAGTAGCGAGTTAGGGATTCGCGAGTTGAATAAAAGTGCAGGAACTTAAAACCTTCTCGATACTATGTTCACACATGGTTAATGGGGGGAAAGACTCGATCATGAGCCTTAGCCTCATGAAATCGGTCTTTCTACTCATTAAACGTGTATGAGCATATTATCAAGAAAGTGGATAACCCATGGTAATTACTTTATTTAAGAAAACGATGATGAACGATCATATATAAAAATGTCATGATCCTATTACAAAATCGAATAGGGAAATCATCTATTTTATCCGACGGCGTTTGGAGGCTAAGGTATCCCCGCTGTCTTCCGATTCATCCGGGTCCCATTCTTGCGGGTCTTCATCTTCTTCGGCCGGCGGTGGTCCCATGTGCTCTGGTACATATGGCTCCACTCCCGGCAAGTGCGGGACGATGTAGTCCGGTATGTATGGCTCTACGAAGGATTGTCGATATTCCTTGAACAACTTGATGTAGTCCTTGGATGCTCGGTGGACGTTCATCTCGTCATCTAGGTAGTCTGGCCATTCCACGCTCTGCAGTGGGGAATTCTTCAAGGTGTGGATGATGAGGTCGATCTTGGCCTGGTACGCTGCCTTTGCTTCCTTGGTAAGCTCACCTCGTGGCAAGTCGAAGGCAAAGACTCCTGGTCGTACTGCCGGCGGGACTTCTTGTAGCATGCCAAATTGCCTTACCACCCTGATAGGATAGTAGGCGGTTCCACCCGTGCAGCCTAGTAAAGGGATAGGGTCTCCGTCTACTCCTGTGATGCGAGCTTCCAAGATCTTAGGCCAGGTTAAGCGCCAGCGAAGTTATTTCGACTCTAGGTCTTCTAGTTTTTTCCTCCAATCCTCGAAGGATAGTTGCTTGACGGCGGACTGACATTTCAGGAAGGAATTGAGTGGGTGGATATGTCGGCTGATCTCATAACATCCGACACGAAGGTTAAGGGTTTTAACGTGTGAGGTGAACCACATGTAGAGAAGGCTATTGGATGCTTGGAATGTACCTCTCTGGGTTGGCTGAAAACGGTTTAGGGAAAGGAAGGTTTCGGCGAGAATCATGTAGGAGTAATTCCAGCGGTAGCAGGCTTATTTAACAATGTGGACCATGGAAGGATGGAAAGTGGTTTGGGAAGTGGGGAATAAGACAAAAGCGAAAAAGGCAAGGATGAAAACTCTAGCCAGTTTAAGACCAGCTTCGACTGGGAGGGAAGAGTAGTTGTTATATAGGAATGAGAGGGTAGACCTGCCAGAGTTGGATTTAAGGACCTTTTCAATTTCTGAGGTCTTGAGACGCAGGAATTTAGACAGAGCTAAGGTGGAATCTTTTCCCAATACAGGCCGCACGATGTGATCGTCAAACTCCAGTCCGATGATCGCTGTGTACTCTTCCAAGGTAGGTGTGATCTCTATTCCTCGAATATTGAAAGTCACAGTCTCTGGATCCCAAAACCTTGCCAATGCTTGAATGAGGGTGGGCTGGTAGTTGACCTTGAGGAGATCCAATAAGCGTCCCAGGCGTTCTTCAACATAGGCTTGGTTGTCCCGGTTGAGACGGCTCTACTACGCTGTAAGCTCCTTACGCGGGACCGGGATGATCTTAATATCCGATTTCCCCATCTATCATGAGTATGCAAGAATGTACTAAAATTAATTACCATGGGTTATAATGAAGATGCAATGTAAATGCACTAGCCCAATTTCATATTCTCTCTTGGTGAAATAAGGATTAAAACATTCCTTCTTGACCAAAAGAAGTTAGTCAGAGGGTTTTAATCAAGATTTCTCCCAAAGAAATTATGCAATTGGCTAGGATCCCTCGATGATTGGAATGAAAGCCATTGCATACCTAAAGATCTCGAAAAGGAAATGGGAAAGTATGCGAATACATCTCAAAAGATCCCTAATACATCAAGTTTAAATGGGACGAGGAGGATGCGGAAATACAACATCCAAAAGTATGTAGAAAAATATCCTTCTATCCCAAAGTGGCTTTCAGACCAACTATCAAGGTGACGACTCAATCATGAAATGACGTATGGGATGTATGGTATATAGAAATGAATTATGAAACGAAAAATAAGAAAGCCTTGCCAACCAGACTCTTTCATGTTTTGGTTTTAGGTATACCAACCGACCAAATCACATGCGCATGAGACAAGTGAGGAATTGACTCTAGAAAAGGAAATAAAAGGAGGAATAGGGTATGGACCTAAAAGGCTCCCACTGTCTGATTCGACAACTTTGCCCACAAGCGCAATCGAACGTCAAGTGGGAAGAATCATTGATCCAAACAGCGAGCGGGATTGAATATGGTCAACCCAGGCGCAATCAAACGCTAGAGCTTTGCATACATATCCCTATCTATGGCTACCTAAGAAGAGTGTTTCGCGACTTGGGTTTAGGCGCTTGTGTGTGCAAGTGTCGTGATCCTCAAAGTATGCAAGGCATGCACAGCAGTTGATATCAAACAGCGCTTCTAATTTGCAGGAAATAAACAAACAACCCAAACTCCAACCCTGCATAAAACAAGTTAGCAATTACTCCTCCCCTTATAACTCCCGTCTGCAAAAACATTTAACACATTAGGTTAGTGGACTTACCTCACCTTCAAGAGCGCCTGCAGAAAAGTGTGTTAGAAAGCACCCAACTTTTTAATCGGCTCAAGTCCTCTAATGGGTTAAACTAATTCCCCAGCGGAGTCGCCAGTCTGTCGCGACCCTCCCGAGATTTTCCGGGATCCCGAGGGAGTTAATGGATTGCTAGGCCCATTTTAGGTATTTGGGCTTCGCTCGGGCCCTCCCAGGCCCATACCAAATCGCGTAAGGAAAAATTAAATCAAGGTCAACCTTGGTGTGGTCGAGTGACATGTGCTCAGTGTGCATGCCATTGGAGTCGCCACCAATCATTTCTTGGAGGGTATGATTGGAAACCCTATCGAACGACTGGGAGAGATCGCTCGATCCTACGAAAACCAGAGATCTAGATTCGGGGACTTAGTTACGTCGATCCCACTATCGACGCCCTTTCGGTACCTAAGTTGAGTGATATCATAATCTGAGGAATTTATGCAGGCGGGATTGGGTAAGGTAGGCTCTAAGAGTCTAAGGTATGCATGCAGATGGGAGTATCTATCCTATCAATCACAATCATGGAAATAAATGCACAATAAAAAAAAACCAATTCAAAGAGGAGTCACATCAAAGCAAGTCAAGGTGGGCCTAGGGGAATCTTAGGAAGGCCTAGAAAACATGCCAATTGGGTTCGATAATGATTTGGGATGGTTTGGAATGATTTGGGTCAAATTGACCGGAAGGGCAGAATGGTCATTTTGGAAAGTTCATGAAGCCAAAGCTATGAAAATAGGTTAAACCAGTTGAATGTGGTTTTTCCCTGATTTCCGTGATTTTTAGGAATTTCTCTAATTTTTCTAGAATTTTCTATAATTTCTCTGGAATTTTTCAAAGTTTCTAAGAATTTTCTAAGGATTTTCCTATATTTTTTAGAATATTTTCTATATTTTTTGGAATTTTTATTTTTATTTTCTAAAACTTTCTTTATTTTTTTTGGATTTTCTAAGACTTTCTAGGGATTTTCTTTTTTTTTCTTCCTTTTTTTTTAACATTTCCTATATTTTCCGAAAATTTTATTTATTTTCTAACACTTTTCCTAATTTTTAGAATTTTTCAAGATTTTATAGGGATTTTCCTATTTTTTAGGATATTTTCTACATTTTTAACAATTTTTAAATTTTCCTAAGATTTCTATGATTTTTATTGATTTTTTTATTTACTTTCTAAATTTTACAAGATTTTCCGAATTTTAATTATTTTTATGTTATTCCTATTTTTTAATCTCCTATTTTATGTTAATTGTTATCGTTTTCACCCATTATTTATTTATTTATTTTTAATTTAATCCTATGGACTAAACGGCATCGTTTTAATTTTTTTTGTTAGTTTTCTGATTTTTATTTTTTTGAATTTTTTTATTATTTTTTATTATTATTATTTTTTTAATTTAAATTCTCCGGACCGGGTCGGGTTGACCCGGCCCGATAACCCTAACTGAATTCTAAAGCCCAGACTCAAAACGACGTCGTATACTAACTTTCTATTTTTTATTTTTATTATTTTTTGGATTTTCTGGATTATTAAATTAGGTTATACGGATCGGGTCAAATGGACCCGACCCAAAAGCTAAACCCGGCCCAAGGCCCAAGTAAACTACCTAATGGCCAAAACGACATAGCTTTGAAGATTTTTTTTTTTGAATTTTTTAAGCTTTTCGGATTTTTATTCTATTTTTCGATTTTTCATCTAGACTCTGATCCTACGGCCCAGACTACGCCACGTGGCGCTATCCAGACCGACCATCCTTCATACTTAACCTACGGTCGAGATCGAACTCTAAACTAATCCTGACCGTCCGATCTAGATTATTATTTACAGAAAACTTAGTCGGCTAATCCTACGCGGCGCTGACGTGTGATGCCACATCAGCGCCACGTAGGATCTGACCGAGTCAACCGAAGCTGACTGGACTTCGTCTTCAACCTCTAGCAGGGACTGGGCGGACGGCTGAAATTTTCCGGCGACGATCCAACGGCGGAGCCTACTCCGATTGTCTTGATTCTAAAGCCAATCGAACCCTGTTGATCCCTAGGTAAACATATATGATATCTGGCTCGATCTATCGGCTAAATCGTTCTAATCGACGTTCGAACAGAGACAAACCTAGCATATCCAAACTTTCAATACCGAGCATAACTATCAAATTCATCCACACAGAAGCATCTAGAGAGGGTCAGAAGACTTACTTGAGGCTCCGATTAGACTCTAGATCGCCAAATTAGCCTAATTAATCCGGGACAGAACGAGCTAGGGTTCGAGGTTTCGACTCGAGATATAATGGCAGAATCAATGCAAAACGAAGATGCAGTCGTGGTCAGAAGGTCACAAGGAGCAAAACGCACACAAAAAAAAATTATAATCAAATCAGAGTTCTGCCATTAGAGGGCAGAACTCGAGCTCGAGCTTATGACTTACCGCTTTAGGCAACGACGAGCACCAAGATTAATGCGGGTCGAATCCCCTGGACTCCAGGAACCTTCTCGAACCTGTTTCCAAGCTTAGTCTACTCTCAGTTGCTCGAATTCCTTAGTTGCAGTCCCCGTTTTTCTTCGGCCAAAAATTCCTCAAAAACATCCCTTCTGTCACCTTTTAAACTTCATTCTTCGTCGCCCAACTTCCCCGAGATCGCCTCCCTCGAATCCTGCTCAAATCTTCGCCTCAAACTAACTCCCAATCTCCCAAAATCACATGCAATCGCTCGGTTAGGATTTGGTCAGCTTTTGAATTGCCTTCGCGCGAAGGAGGAGAACCAGAAATGGTTCTGGGTCAGATGGGTCAGACGGGTTGACCGGGTCGGGTCAACTCGACCCGGTTGACCCGTCCGATTGAAAAAAAAATTAAAATTGACCCTAATTTCCTCAAAATTTCGCAAAATTGATCTCAGAATCGGGTTCAGGGGCGTTGAATCTATTCGAAAATGGTATTTTTGACCGTCACTTTTCAGTATTTATGCAAAAACCCCAAATTTTCGATTTGACCCGAGGATCCATTTTGTAAAATCCAAAGTCTTAGGGTCCTTTTTTGCAAAAATTGCTGCCACCATTAGATTTAGAAGGTCACAAACTAGGGGGTGATGTCGCCCAATTTTCAATGCAGTCCCTAGAAAATTTTTAATTTCACTTTTAGTGATTTTAGGGACTAAATTGAAAAATCAGAAATTGCATTTTGGTCCTTTTAACGAAATTGGACGATTCTGAAGGCTTTTGGACTCAATTTTAATTTTAAAAAATAGAGGAGGATGGTACGACTCTAAAAATGGAAAATTGGAAAATTAAAAAAGCTAAAATGGAATTTCTATAATTATTTGAATATTCAGAAAATTGAAAATGACAAATAAACCCTAGGTTCCAGACTTCATTTTTCAAAATGTATTCACCCAAAATATATATAAAAAAATTAAATAAAAAATATTGACTATTTTTTGGTAATTTTCTGACTTGAAGTGCTATTTTTATTAATTTTTTTATTATTTTTCTATTTTCTGAAAATATTAAAAATGCGAAAAATAAGGAAAATTATTTTTTGCTCAAAATTGGTTCCCTAGGCTAGGCTGAGGTTCCCAAAGTTGATTTTGCAATTTTTTCACTTTTTATGGATGTTTTATGAATTTTTGAAAATAAAATTCAGAAAAATACAAAAAAATAAGGAAAATTATTTTTTGCTCCAAATTGGTTCCCTAGGCTATGCTGAGGTCCCCAAAGTTGATTTTTCAATTTTATGAATTTTTATGGATTTTTTGAAAATTTTTAAAAATAAAATAAAATTAGCCGAAAATCGAGTGTCAACACCTTGCAGTATATACACTGATCTACTTTATTTTCAATGAAGCCAAATGAAGTGACGACGCTGTGAAACTTGATATACCACTGCCTGAATGCTTGTTTAAGGCCATAGATCGACTTCTTCAATCTGCATACTAGGTCACTGGAATTTATAACCTCAAAACCTTCAGGTTGAATCATATAGACTTCCTCTTCGAGATCTCCATTCAGAAAAGCAGTCTTGACATCCATTTGGTACAGCTCCATATCAAAATGAGCCACTAAGGCCATAATCACTCTGAAAGATTCTTTAGAAGAGACGGGAGAGAATGTTGATTCATAATCCACTTCCTCTCTTTGAGTGAAACCTTTGGCTACCAGTCTGGCTTTAAACTTCTCTACCTTTCCTTTGGAATCCATCTTCGCCTTGTAGACCCATTTGCAGCCGATTGCCCTATGACCTGCAGGCAACTTGAACTTCTCTACCTTTCCTTATGGAATGCAACTCATCTTGCATCGCATCCAACCACAGGTCTGATTGCTCACAGGTAACAGCATCCTTATAAGTAACTGGATCAACTACACAGCCAATGTCATAATCCTGTTCGCCCAGGTAGACCATATAATCTGGTGGGATCGCTGATCGTCTTTGCCAAATAGACCTCCTTAGTGGAATTTCCTCAACTTGAATCTGCACCTGTGGGGTTTGAATAGCTTCATCAGGAACAGTATCAACCATAGGATCCTGAAGCTTGTTGACACCTGATTTTTAATCATTTTTTCTATTGCTAAAGTAATAAAAAATCCATAAAAATTCATAAAATTGAAAAATCAACTTTGGGGACCTTAGCCAAGCCTAGGGAACCAATTTTGACCAAAAAACGATTTTTCATATTTTCAGTATTTTTCGGTATTTTTATTTTCGAAAATTCATAAAACAAAAAATGAAGAAAAAATGAAAAAATTGAAAAATCAACTTTGGAAGCCTTGGCCAAGCCTAGGCAACCACTTTTGAACAAAAAATAAAATTTCATATTATATATATTTTTAATTTTTTTTTAAAAAAAATACAAAAATACTTGAAAATTTTGGAAAAATAACATTTGAGGCAAAAAAAAAATACACAAAGATAGTTAATATTTTTATTTTAAATCTATTTTCATATTGGCCATCGCAAATTCAAAAAAATCCAATTCGAGTCACGTGTTCCTTCACGAGTATAATCTTGAATTGGGCCTAAAAAAATTTAATTTGAGTCAACTTATTTTTAATTTTCACTTTTTATGAGTTGTGACATTGTCTTCTAATATTTTAAATTTTCATCTTGGCCCAATTATACCCAGAATGACTTAATTTTGCAAAAGGGCTTTAATTAAATTCTGCATTATTTTCAACGGCAAGAAATGAGCTTAAATTTGACATGTGGTAAATTTTGGTGTGTCAAAAATTGTGAGGAGATTTGGACTTAAAGAAATATATTTTTTCAGGGACTAAATTGTAAATACTTAAAATTCAAGGACTAGAGTGCAAATACTTAACTCTTGAAGGATTATTTTACAAATAACAAAAAGAAGAGTTAGTGGATAAATTAGAATAGAGAAGGGAAGATGGAGAAGAGGAGATGAAGAAGAGAAGTTGGAGAAGAATGGATGGAGAAAATAAGATAAGAATATAGAATGGAAGATGGAGAAGAGTTAGTAGAGAAATTAGAATGGAAGATAAGAATAGAGAAGGGAAGATGGAGATGAAGAAGAGTTAGTGGAGAAATTAGAATGGGAGATAAATATGGAGAAGGGAAGATGAAGATGAAGAAGAGTTAGTGGATAGATTAGAATATGAGATAGAGATGGAGAATGGAAGATGAAAATGAAGAAGAGTTAGTGGAGAAATTAGAATGGGAGATAGAGTTAGTGGAAAAATTAGAATGGGAGATAGATGAGTAGATTATAAAAGGAGGAAGAAGTGAGCTTGAGGGGGGAATTCTTGAGAGAGAAAATTTGAAGTGTTTGGGAGGATTTTTTTTTTGAGAGAAAATTTTGGATGTTTGAGAGAGTTTTGGGAGATTGAAGAAAAATTTGAGAGAAAGAAAATACCAAAAGAGAGAGAATTTTGAAGATGATGGGAGTTCAAAACTAGGGATTATCATCACAAATTCCTTCATCGATCAATATAAATCAAGAGTTCATCCTCGTCAACGAGCAAGCAAATTCGAGCTAAGTGTTTTTATTTATTCATTTGTTTATGGTTTTACTTGCAAATTAGCACAAATTGTATACACTTTCTCCATCTCCTCTTTTTTTTTCCATATTTTATGTCAGGAGAAGGATATCTCTACGTCAACAGCAAAAATCTCGTAGATATGCAAAAATCGGCCCAGACAAGCTCCTAAGCTGTCCACCGATTTCTCAACTGATCTGTGACTAAAAGTCCCTCTTAATTCAAAAGAAACTCTCTATATTGGGAACATAGAGAGCAAAAATCAATTATAGAAATCCCTCCCAAAAAAATGGGAGATAAGTACTCTTTCCACTCTTCTGGTTTTAGGTGCAGATTAGCACATATTTTGTATACTGACATTTCACTCTATTTTATGTCAGGAAGCCGCAGCTTTATATCAATGGTCAACCCTATGGAAGCACAAAATCGGCTTGGAGGAGTCCTCAAGCGCGCACAAATTTCAAATTATTGAATCAATTCGTTGTATTTTATTTTAAAGAATTCATACCCCAGAATGGAGAGGACAAAGTCCATCCGCAATTTAAATACCTGCACCATAAATCCCAAAGGGAAGAGCCAAGCCAATGCTTAGCCTCCCATTGGAGGTTTTTACTTACAGTAGTTAAATACCTGCAACTTAAATACCTGTACCTTAAATCCCAAAGGGAAGAGCCAAGCCAATGCTTAGCCTCCCATTGGAGGTTTTTACTTACAGTAGTTAAATACCTGCAACTTAAATACCTGTACCTTAAATCCCAAAGGGAAGAGCCAAGCTAATGCTTTGCCTCCCATTGGAGGTTTTTACTTACAGTAGTTAAATACCTGTAACTTAAATACCTATACCTTAAATCCCAAAGGGAAGAGCCAAGCCAATGCTTAGCCTCCCATTGGAGGTTTTTACTTACAGTAGTTAAATACTTGCAACTTAAATACATGTACCTTAAATCCCAAAGGGAAGAGCCAAGCCAATGCTTAGCCTCCCATTGGAGGTTTTTACTTACAGTAGTTAAATACCTGCAACTTAAATACATGTACCTTAAATCCCAAAGGGAAGAGCCAAGCCAATGCTTAGCCTCCCATTGGAGGTTTTTACTTACAGTAGTTTAAATACTTGCAACTTAAATACCTGTATCTTAAATCCCAAAGGGAAGAGCCAAGCCAATGCTAGGCCTCTTATTGGAGGTGTTTATTCACTGTCATGTACTTCCTATAATTTAATTTTTGAATCATCAGACCCAAAAGATAAGTAGGTTGTAATACTGCACAGAAGTCGTTAACACACTCCTTCTTTCGGCTTCAGGGAATCTTTAACACTTAAAAAAATATAACAAATAAAAATATATACCATCCATGCATCCTATTTAAAAAGTGAAAACACAAAAGAGAATACCCTACTATAGCCTTAGGAATAAACCAAGCCTGAGTTGCCGAATTAGGATATCCATGAAATTAAGGTACCGAAAGGGCATTAGTTTTAATTAACTAGTGTAACCAAGTCCCTGAGCTCATAATCTCTGGTTCGCAGGAATAAATTAGTTCTCCCGCTAATTTATTTAGGTTTCTAATCGACCTACCAAGAACGATTAGTGGCGACTTCAAATTTCAAAATCATTTAAACAAAAACCAAAGTTACGATTCGGTAGGGCTTGGGAGGGTCCGCATTAGGTTAGTCAAATCTAATTAACCTAATAATCCGTTAACCCCTTTTAAAATTTAAAATTAAAATTTTTTTAGAGGGTCGCGACAGACTGGCGACTCCGCTGGGGAACGAGATTTTTAAATTTTCGAAAAAAGATACCAAATGGAATACTTAAATTTTTTCGAAATTTTTAAAGTCTTAGTGGACTTAGGCCAATGAAAATTTCATGGATATCTCGGTTCTGGCGATCTTGCTCTGGACTCATTTTATAGGTGTTATATGTTTTTGCAGGATGGGAGTTATAAGGGGCGGAGTGTTCGGCTAACCCATTTGTTTTGCAGGTTCGGTGTTGGGATTATGTTTAATTTCACTCATTTTTAGAAGTGCTGTTTTGATATCAATTGTTGTGCATGTCTTGCATATTCTGAGGATCACAACACCTGCACACACAAGCGTCTAAACCCAAGTCGCGAAATTTTTCTTAGGTAACCATAGATAGGGATCGAATATACAAAGCTCTTGCGTCGATTGCGCTTGGGTTGACCATATTTTATCCCGCTCATTATCTGAATTGACAATTCTTCCCATTGTGATTTGATTGCGCGGAGGGTAAGGTTGTCAATTCAGATAGTGGGGGCCTTTTAGGTCCATACCCTGTCTCTCCTTCTTTTATTTTCTAGAGTCCACTCCTCACTTGAGTCATGCGCATGACTATGTGATTTGCATTTCTCCAACGTAAAAGTAAGTTCTCTAATTTTATCTTGTATTTATTTTCGGTTGGTCCATGCTAGGTGTTAGTCAGTTTTTGAGCTTTATATTACGACCATTCTTTTAAAAGAAAATAAAAATTAAATTTGTCCCTCATTTCTTTAAAAAAAAATTTGAAAAAAATGATGTGAAAAAAATCCATTCATAGGAATTTTATTAACCAATAAGGGATTTTTGTCATGTTTTTATTGCTTCAATAAAAATGAAATTTTCCTAACAAATTTTCCTTTGAAAATTTATTTCAACAAAAAGAAAAATTCCTTAAAAAAAACTTTAGTAAACATCAAGTGATTTTATCACATTTTTCAAATTATAAAAACTTGCAAGAAAATTCTTTTCGAGAAATTCGCTCACGTTTTTCTAAGAAATTTTTCTCTAAACAAAATTAGACTAATATCTCGGGGGAATTTTATTAACCAATAATGGATTTTTTTTTCATGTTTTTATTGCTTCAATAAAAATGAAATTTTCCTGACAAATTTTCCCCTGGAAAATTTATTTCAATAAAAAGAAAAATTCCTAAAAAAATTTGGTAAACATCAAGTGATTTTAGCACATCTTTCAAATTATAAAAACTTGCAAGAAAAACCTTTTCGAGAAATTCGCTCATGTTTTTCTAAGGAATTTTTCTCTAGACAAAATTAGACTAATGTCTCGGGGGAATTTTATTAACCAATAATGGATTTTTGTCATGTTTTTATTGCTTCAATAAAAATGAAGTTTTCCTGACAAATTTTCCCCTAGAAAATTTATTTCAATAAAAAGAAAAATTCCTAAAAAAAAGCTTTTGTAAACATCAACTGGTTTAATCTCATTTTTCAAATTATAAAGACTTGCAAGAAAATTCCTTTCGAGAAATTCGTTCATGTTTTTCTAAGAAAATTTTCTCTAAATATAATTGGACTAATGTCTCGGGGGAATTTTGTTGATCAATAAAGGATTTCTGTCATGTCTTTCCTACTTCAATAAAAATAAAATTTTCCTGACAAATTTACCTCTAAAAATTTATTTTGATAAAAAGGAAATTCCTTCAAAAATTTTAGTAAACGTCAAGAGATTTTGTCACATTCCTTTTTTAAAAAATAAAATAATAAAAAAAAGAGTAATAAATGTACAAGAAAATTCGATATCAGAAATCAACTCGTTTCTTCCTATGGAAATTTTTTCTGATTTCTCTATAAAATAGAAAAATCAAATTGGACTAATATAGGAGTCATGGACCGACATTCCTTGTGTCGCATACTAATTATATCCTTTTCTTTTGTAGGGAGATCCTAGATACCCCAGACTGGTGTAAAAATTAAGTTGAATAATATATCAAGAATCATCTTCAGAAATACCAAAAGACGAAAAACACCAAGGCTTCAACCGTTAATTCAGGGGGCAAACGAACACTGTCCATCTTTGACAGACAGAGTTGTGTCAATCCGTAAACTTGTATGGGCAGTGTATTCTGATATGACGGTGGATTTATATTGATTAAACACGGGGGCATATTTAATGTATTACAGAGGATCCCGCGTCTTTTGAAAGACAATATGGATTATATAATCAGAAATCATGAAATAAGTACCTTAACTTGATTAAATCAACCATAGACCGGTCTTAAAATTTCCTCGGATCCGAAACACGCGGAGGGTTTTAGAGGACCGAGGTTCTATTAAAGAATGTGGCCCACGAACGCTCCCCCGATGCTACAGGTGCCCGATACATACGAGTGGACGCCGAAAGCAACAAAACACGGTTGAAGTGGGGCACGCAACAAATGGCCGAATTTATTGGCACACTAATTAAGTGGTGGTAGCTTTATTAATTTACATGATTGAACACGGGTCTCTAGGCGGCTGGTGGAAAGCCACACTGAATGCCTCTCTAATGTTCTTGATATCATCGTCTACCGCAACCCGCGAGAGCATCATGAAGAAGATTAAACCTAGACGAATACGTCTACTTAGTTTCATCGCACGTTCTCGCCTTTTGTCGATGTCCAAAATTAATGCACAAGCTAGAAGTAATCATTTCCCTTTCCCCCCTATTAAATGCTCGGAGCCGTTAACCGCACCAAACTCGAAAAAATTAATATCGAGACGAAATCTGCGTAAATTTGAAGGGTAAATCCGTATCGTTTCAATTTACCCTTAAATTGCTCCGGTTTTAAATTTGATCCCTTCTATTTTCAGGAATTTGCAAAAGCGACTCGAGAATACAGTTGTATCCAAAAACCAAATTTCCTGGTCGGGCTAAATTGGGGGCAAATCAACTCATGGACATTACCACGGGATGGACAGCTTCGGTTAAAGAAAAATACAAGCGAAAGATCCGAACAATCTCAGACATGGGTAATTCTGTATCGTTCTAATTTGCACATAATCATCTCGAGTCCTGAATTTTTTTATTCCATTCTTAACAGGGATTGCAAATTACCTCGAGAAATATCGTAACAAGGCCCAAGGTGATACAACAGGGCCACGTTATCCCCAAGAATTAACCTTTGAAAAGAAAGCCCCATGGACACCTAGGGTCCAATGGACCGAATGGTATGGGGGATGACAGTAGGTCCGAAATATCCCGAGTTCGATCCCCAAGGGTGGGGAATGTTGTATGTATTATAAATAAATGAAACAACTTTTTGTGCATTTCTTTTTTACAAACAGGAATACTCGACGAGTAATGTCAAAGTCAGTATTTTACCATAGTCTTCCCATAATGGTGAGGCGCCCAACAAAAGTCGAGGAAAATTCAATCCAACAAAACTGGTAAAAGACTCGTGCAAGACATTCAAGATGAAGGGTAAATCAGTATTGTTTTCAATTTATCCCTTTTAATACTGGCTGATATGTCTCTTTTTCTTTTTACAGGAAATATTTACACTAACATTTAACATGTTGAAGGAGACAAATCCAAAAGAAAATTATGATCATCTGACAAGATCTATTCTGGTGAAAAATGGGGCAAATTGATCGCAAGCTCTGAAGCGAAAAAGCAAATATGTCTTTCTTATCTTGTTTGATTTCGAGAATAATTTCTCTACTTTTTGCAGGGGCATTTAACCGCAAACCATGGCGGTCGCTGTCACTAAACAAACCAAAATGCTCCCTCACCCATATGCCTCATCGTGCAGGGGCAAAACTTGAGACAAACCGCTCCTCGACATAAGGAGTGGCCTTCCCAATTTGTTCAATCCACCCACATACCAGGGGCAATTCAAATGCGCCCATGTTTGCACATTATATAAACACACATGATGCTAAAAATTGTCATATCGGCATTGTGTTTACACATTTCATGAATTATGTATGACTATTCCGCATGTTTAATTTACCAACTCCAACTTAGAGCATAAACTGCATAGGAGACATCAAATGTGCAAAATGGGGCATAACAGGATGAGGAAAGACAAACCATTTCCACACAGGTCTAACATTTTAATCTACAGATAAACAGCCTTTCTTCAGAGTGAGAGAAAGCCCTTTCGGAATGAAGTCCCCCATTCATATTACATTCGAGGTGTTCATACTATAAGAACCTCCTTAAACAGAAATGGTAATGCAATACATGATCCATATGTTGATTAATTGCATCATGAGTTATTACACAGACTGCCTCTAATCATTGCCAACTTAGCTGAACAATTTTGTATGAACCAATGAACACATTGATGAAAATGCTTGCACATGTTAGCTCTGACATTGCCTGACAGGCAACACATTCCCGGTGTTTGAGTTACCTTCCAAAGTCTTGAAATTCATTTGGCGATTATTGAATGAACAAGCCTGATTGTCGAGAAGCCACCAAGCATTTCTTCCAAATTCTCAGGTAAGTATATCTTCAACCTGAACCTTTCAAGAGAATGAATTCTGACGGTTGTTGGGGTACTCGAATCCATTGCGGTATATATAGGTATCCACCTTCTTCAATAAAGCATGATTTGTCTCAAGGACAGAAATGTTCGAGACCTTTTGATCTCTGCCTCTTTGGTTTATTCCTAAAGCGACAGGAAAATATAATTTGGGTTTGAGCTTCCGTAGGATTCCTGATCTCCCCAGATTTCAGAATGGCACCCTTTGAGGTACACCAAGCCCTTCTTACAGGCAAACTAAGTCCTTCTTACAGGTAAACCAAGTCCTTCTTACAGGCATAAAGTCCTTCTTACAGGCAAACTAAGTCCTTCTTACAGGCAAACCAAGTCCTTCTTACAGGCATAAAGTCTTTCTTACAGGCAAACTAAGTCCTTCTTACAGGCAAACCAAGTCCTTCTTACAGGCACAAAGTCCTTCTTACAGGCAAACCAAGTCCTTCTTACAGGCATAAAGTCCTTCTTACAGGCAAATCAAGTCCTTCTTACAGGCAAACAAAGTCCTTCTTACAGGCAAAACAAGTCATTCTTACAGGCAAATCAAGTCCTTCTTACAGGTACAAAGTCCTTCTTATAGGCACAAAGTCCTTCTTACAGGCAAATTAAGTCCTTCTTACAGGCAAATCAAATCCTTCTTACAAGCAAATCAAGTCCTTCTTACAGGCAAACCAAGTCCTTCTTACAGGCATAAAGTCCTTCTTATAGGCAAATCAAGTCCTTCTTATAGGCAAGCTAAGTCCTTCTTACAGGCAAACCAAGTCCTTCTTACAGGCACCAAGTCCTTCTTACAGGCAAATCAAGTCCTTCTTACAGGCATAAAGTCCTTCTTACAAGCAAATCAAGTCCTTCTTACAGGCAAATCAAGTCCTTCTTACAGGCATAAAGTCCTTCTTACAGGCAAACAAAGTCCTTCTTACAGGCAAACAAAGTCCTTCTTACAAGCAACGCAAGTCCTTCTTACAGGCACAAAGTCCTTCTTACAGGCAAAGTAAGTCCTTCTTACAGGCAAATCAAGTCCTTCTTACAGGCAAATTAAGTCCTTTTTACAGGCAAATCAAGTCCTTCTTACAGGCACAAGTCCTTTTTACAGACACCAAGTCCTTTCTACAGGCACCAAGTCCTTCTTACAGGTATCTCCATGGGGTGACCTACCATACGGGTCAAATCTCAATCAAAATTTAATCAGTAGAATCCTTTTATTAGGAATCTACCATGGTACGACCCACCATACGGGTCAAATGGTATGACCCACCATACGGGTCAAATTTTAATTCAATTTTTAATCAGTAGAATCCTTTTATTAGGAATCTACCATGGGTTGATCCACCATACGGGTTCAAGTTCAACCACCCTAAAGTTTTTTTATATAACGAATCCTTAGGTTCTCATTTCATTTTCAGTGGAACATTCATGTCACGACTCTTTTTATTTCCTTGTATTGAGTCGATTAGAATTCAGGTGTCATCTCGTCTTTGAAATGAACCTCTACCGAGCTTCCTTTCAAAGAGGGGCAGCTGTTGACACCTGATTTTTAATCATTTTTTCTATTGCTAAAGTAATAAAAAATCCATAAAAATTCATAAAATTGAAAAATCAACTTTGGGGACCTTAGCCAAGCCTAGGGAACCAATTTTGACCAAAAAACGATTTTTCATATTTTCAGTATTTTTCGGTATTTTTATTTTCGAAAATTCATAAAACAAAAAATGAAGAAAAAATGAAAAAATTGAAAAATCAACTTTGGAAGCCTTGGCCAAGCCTAGGCAACCACTTTTGAACAAAAAATAAAATTTCATATTATATATATTTTTAATTTTTTTTTAAAAAAAATACAAAAATACTTGAAAATTTTGGAAAAATAACATTTGAGGCAAAAAAAAATACACAAAGATAGTTAATATTTTTATTTTAAATCTATTTTCATATTGGCCATCGCAAATTCAAAAAAATCCAATTCGAGTCACGTGTTCCTTCACGAGTATAATCTTGAATTGGGCCTAAAAAAATTTAATTTGAGTCAACTTATTTTTAATTTTCACTTTTTATGAGTTGTGACATTGTCTTCTAATATTTTAAATTTTCATCTTGGCCCAATTATACCCAGAATGACTTAATTTTGCAAAAGGGCTTTAATTAAATTCTGCATTATTTTCAACGGCAAGAAATGAGCTTAAATTTGACATGTGGTAAATTTTGGTGTGTCAAAAATTGTGAGAAGATTTGGACTTAAAGAAATATATTTTTTCAGGGACTAAATTGTAAATACTTAAAATTCAAGGACTAGAGTGCAAATACTTAACTCTTGAAGTATTATTTTACAAATAACAAAAAGAAGAGTTAGTGGATAAATTAGAATAGAGAAGGGAAGATGGAGAAGAGGAGATGAAGAAGAGAAGTTGGAGAAGAATGGATGGAGAAAATAAGATAAGAATATAGAATGGAAGATGGAGAAGAGTTAGTAGAGAAATTAGAATGGAAGATAAGAATAGAGAAGGGAAGATGGAGATGAAGAAGAGTTAGTGGAGAAATTAGAATGGGAGATAAATATGGAGAAGGGAAGATGAAGATGAAGAAGAGTTAGTGGAGAGATTAGAATATGAGATAGAGATGGAGAATGGAAGATGAAAATGAAGAAGAGTTAGTGGAGAAATTAGAATGGGAGATAGAGTTAGTGGAAAAATTAGAATGGGAGATAGATGAGTAGATTATAAAAGGAGGAAGAAGTGAGCTTGAGGGGGGAATTCTTGAGAGAGAAAATTTGAAGTGTTTGGGAGGATTTTTTTTTTGAGAGAAAATTTTGGATGTTTGAGAGAGTTTTGGGAGATTGAAGAAAAATTTGAGAGAAAGAAAATACCAAAAGAGAGAGAATTTTGAAGATGATGGGAGTTCAAAACTAGGGATTATCATCACAAATTCCTTCATCGATCAATATAAATCAAGAGTTCATCCTCGTCAACGAGCAAGCAAATTCGAGCTAAGTGTTTTTATTTATTCATTTGTTTATGGTTTTACTTGCAAATTAGCACAAATTGTATACACTTTCTCCATCTCCTCTTTTTTTTCCATATTTTATGTCAGGAGAAGGATATCTCTACGTCAACAGCAAAAATCTCGTAGATATGCAAAAATCGGCCCAGACAAGCTCCTAAGCTGTCCACCGATTTCTCAACTGATCTGTGACTAAAAGTCCCTCTTAATTCAAAAGAAACTCTCTATATTGGGAACATAGAGAGCAAAAATCAATTATAGAAATCCCTCCCAAAAAAATGGGAGATAAGTACTCTTTCCACTCTTCTGGTTTTAGGTGCAGATTAGCACATATTTTGTATACTGACATTTCACTCTATTTTATGTCAGGAAGCCGCAGCTTTATATCAATGGTCAACCCTATGGAAGCACAAAATCGGCTTGGAGGAGTCCTCAAGCGCGCACAAATTTCAAATTATTGAATCAATTCGTTGTATTTTATTTTAAAGAATTCATACCCCAGAATGGAGAGGACAAAGTCCATCCGCAATTTAAATACCTGCACCATAAATCCCAAAGGGAAGAGCCAAGCCAATGCTTAGCCTCCCATTGGAGGTTTTTACTTACAGTAGTTAAATACCTGCAACTTAAATACCTGTACCTTAAATCCCAAAGGGAAGAGCCAAGCCAATGCTTAGCCTCCCATTGGAGGTTTTTACTTACAGTAGTTAAATACCTGCAACTTAAATACCTGTACCTTAAATCCCAAAGGGAAGAGCCAAGCCAATGCTTTGCCTCCCATTGGAGGTTTTTACTTACAGTAGTTAAATACCTGCAACTTAAATACCTATACCTTAAATCCCAAAGGGAAGAGCCAAGCCAATGCTTAGCCTCCCATTGGAGGTTTTTACTTACAGTAGTTAAATACTTGCAACTTAAATACATGTACCTTAAATCCCAAAGGGAAGAGCCAAGCCAATGCTTAGCCTCCCATTGGAGGTTTTTACTTACAGTAGTTAAATACCTGCAACTTAAATACATGTACCTTAAATCCCAAAGGGAAGAGCCAAGCCAATGCTTAGCCTCCCATTGGAGGTTTTTACTTACAGTAGTTTAAATACTTGCAACTTAAATACCTGTACCTTAAATCCCAAAGGGAAGAGCCAAGCCAATGCTAGGCCTCCCATTGGAGGTGTTTATTCACTGTCATGTACTTCCTATAATTTAATTTTTGAATCATCAGACCCAAAAGATAAGTAGGTTGTAATACTGCACAGAAGTCGTTAACACACTCCTTCTTTCGGCTTCAGGGAATCTTTAACACTTAAAAAAATATAACAAATAAAAATATATACCATCCATGCATCCTATTTAAAAAGTGAAAACACAAAAGAGAATACCCTACTATAGCCTTAGGAATAAACCAAGCCTGAGTTGCCGAATTAGGATATCCATGAAATTAAGGTACCGAAAGGGCATTAGTTTTAATTAACTAGTGTAACCAAGTCCCTGAGCTCATAATCTCTGGTTCGCAGGAATAAATTAGTTCTCCCGCTAATTTATTTAGGTTTCTAATCGACCTACCAAGAACGATTAGTGGCGACTCCAAATTTCAAAATCATTTAAACAAAAACCAAAGTTGCGATTCGGTAGGGCTTGGGAGGGTCCGCATTAGGTTAGTCAAATCTAATTAACCTAATAATCCGTTAACCCCTTTTAAAATTTAAAATTAAAATTTTTTTAGAGGGTCGCGACAAAGTTCAACAGGTACAGTCTCCGGTATGCGAAGCTCCATAACATTCTATGATGATGAAGAAAACGATGCAGTGTTTCCCGCTGTATTGTCACTTTCAATAGTCTCTGAACAGGTACCCTTTTCGGCCACGTCGAATTCCAGAAACTTGGCTGTTTGTGAATCTACAATCCTTTAGCCTCTATTAGGATTGTAAAATCTGTATCCCTTGGAATGATCTGGATATGATACAAAATAGCACCTTGTGGTCTTAGGATCCAACTTACTCAAAGTTGGATTATACAGCTTCACTTCTGCAGGACAACCCCAGACCTTAAAATGATTCAGGCTGGGTTTCCGTCCAGTCCATAACTCAAAAGGAGTCAGTGGAGCAGCCTTAGTGGGAACTCGATTCAGTATGTATAGCGCCGTCTTCAAAGCTTCACCCCAAAGGAACTTAGGCAGATTGGTCCTACTTATCATACTCCTCATCATATCCATTAGGGTGCGATTTCGCCTTTCGGCCACACCATTTTGCTTAGGGCTCCTAGGCATAGTAAACTGAGCTACTATCCCAAAATCCTCCAAGTATTTGGCAAATGGCCCCTTAAGCTGTCCAGCATCACCATGTCTGCCATAATACTCACCACAACGGTCAGACCTCACAACCTTGATGACTTTTCTCAACTGTTTCTCGACTTCAGTCCGAAATATCTTGAATTTATTAAAGACTCAGACTTTTCTTTAATCAAGTACATATAACCATATCGGGAATAATCATCAACAAATGTGATGAAATAATAACTTCTACACAAGGTTGGAGTATAGGGTCCACTTATATCTGTATGTATGACCTCCAATAGGTTAGAAGTTTGGACTGCACCCTTTTTCTTCATTTTGGTCATTTTGCCTTTACAACAGTCTACATAAGTTTCCAGGTCATCTTTAAGAGTAGGTAAAATGTCGGCTTTTACAAGCCTTTCTACTCTTTCCCTGGAAATGTGACCAAGACGTTTATGCCACAACTTGTAAGACTGTTCTTTAGGTAAAGGCCTTTTGGAGACAACCCTTTCGGTTGTATAAGCTGCGTATATTTCATTGGGATTTAAACACAATCTGTACAATCCATTGGACATATTGCAACATCCAACCTTATTTGAATTATAGAACATAGAAACCACATTGTTCTTTATTTCAAGGGAGTAACCACACATGTCCAAATAGGATACAGAAACTAAATTCCGTCTGAAGGAAGGTACATAGAAAGTGTTTCTTAACATCAAATTAAAACCAGACTCTAGAATTAAAATGACATCTCCCACGAACTCAATAGCAGCTTTATTATTATCTCCAGCTATGAGCTTTGACTCATCCTGATTTGGCTTCCTCCGGTTTATGAACCCCTGTATGGTAAATGTAATATGATTAGTCGCACCACTATCCAACCACCACGAATTAGATGGGGCTTCAGATATATTGGATTCACAAACTAGTGCCAAAGAATCAATACCTGTCTGCTCACATTTAGATAATTAGTTCTTATATTTAGCGCAGTCTTTCTTCATGTGATCCCTCTTCTTGCAAAAGAAACATCGGTCACTATCCTTCTTAAAGGATGCTTTCTTTGGCCCCAATTTTCCAGATTGACCCTTGGCGGGACGAGTATCTTTGGGAGTATGAGATTTAGGACCCTTACCCTTCCTATTGGTGGAACTGGAGGTAACCAAGGCTAAGTTTCCAGTTTCCTTCCTCAATTTTTCTTCCTCTGAGACTGCTTTAGAAATCAGATTATTTATACACCAATTTTCATCCTGTGAGTTGAAGTTGGTCTTGAGGATCCCAAACTTAGGGGGAAGGGTGTTTAGGGCTTGGTGTACCAACACATTTTCAGCGATTACAGAACCTAAGGCATTTATTTTAGTATGCAAATCCAGCATTCTTAGGATGTAATCTCTAACACCTCCCACACCCGTATACTTCATATTAAACAGCTGCTGGATAAGAGTTCCAACATGAGCATTGGAGGATACTCGGCACCTAGCTTGCAGTGCCTCCATCATTTGTTTTGCAGTGCAGTCAGTTGGGAGGCTACTCAGCAAATGTTCATGGATGGATCTTCTCATTGTAAGTAAGCAAATCCGGTTGCTCTTTTCCCAGGCAGCTAAATGCGCCTTCTCAGATCCTTCACTGGTCTCCGCGGAAACAGCAGGTTTATCTTCGGTAAGAGCAATGTGAACATCGGCTAATTCCATGGCAAACAGAAAATCCTGCCTTCATTTCTTGAAGTTTGAACCATTCAGAACCTCTATTATGAAGTTGTCATTCACAGAAAAAGCGACTAAAAAATAAGCAATATTTACCATTAGCATTATGTAAGCATAGTGCAACTTTTAAATCCTTAAAAAGTACACATTTTAGAGAATTACACACATCATCATATAATCACCTTTGGGTAGAATACATGACATGCAATTGTAAATTCCCTACATGACAACGACCATGAGAATATTTTCCAATTATTCGTGAAACACCACCTTTGGGTGTATGAATCACTAGAATCGGTCACCTCCCAATCATATGTTGTTCATGTACCATTTCATAGTTTGACACATAATCACCTCCTTTGGGAGTATAACCATGTGTCAAAACAGGAGACATCCCACCACAATGTGAGATTGATATTTCTCCAATTTAACTGAGTGTGCCACTTTGGCAGTTACAACTCAATCAAATCTTTGAAACTCTCTCACACCAGGGATATAATCTTCATGCCTCACATTTACCAAGTGCTGTGATTTCAAACTTGATGACATAGGCAATTGTCATTGAAATCACAACCAGTGCTAATAGAATTTCTTCTTTCATTTGTGAGTCTTAATTTTAATTATCAGTGTTCAATCAAATTCTACACAATCCTTATGTGTTATTCTATAATTGAGCCAGCCATATTATTTCCAAAAACCATATGGAAATAATCAAATAATTTGAAAATGATGAAAATGCCCTTGAATTATGTACTTGTACAAGAGTATTTCGTAATTTTTAAGACCTTAGGGGGCTCAAAAAATTAATTTGAACATACCACAGTGTAGGGAATTTCCATACGAGTACATGGGTGAAAAAATCACCCCAATTGGCCACCGCACGCGCCTCCACGCGCCGCACGTGCGGCGGCCGTTGACCGTTAACGGTCAACGGTCAAGCGCCATTAACTGTTAACGGTCAACGGTCAGCCGTTGACCGTTGACCAGTCAACGGGTCGGGTCGGGTCAACGGGTTGTTAACCGGGTCGGGTCAACGGGTCGGGTTGACCCAGTCGGGCCGACCCGGATTGGGTCCGAATGCCACATGGGCCCGGCGGCGCCACCCGACACATTGATTGTGTCTGGCGCGTGGGGCGCGTGAAACGCACGCGCCGGCGCGGCCGTCCCTCTAGGCGGCGCGAGCGTGCGGCCTCCGATGGCCGCCGTCGACCCCTCAAAATGCTCGTCTTGACGAGACGAACCCAAATATGCATCCAAAAATCAATTTCAGCATGCAAAAAATCGCGAAATCAGACAAATCCGAACGTGCTAAAAACCGAACTACAGCGGCTCTGATACCAACTGTTGGCCGTTCAATCGGTCGTCCGTCATCTCCGACGGTCTCCCTAGATCACCGTAGATAGATTATAGCAACGAAATAGCCAAGGATTCGAGTCGGCGTACCTGATTTAGCGTCGTCCGTCATTTGTCGCGAGACGATCGGCGATCCGGGCTCGAAATCTACAACACGAGCTTGGATCTTCCCCCTTATGTCCTTTAACCGCCCGGCAGGATGGAGCCACCAACCTTCGTCTTCTCTCGAGCTCTCTAAATCTCTCTCTCTCTCGATAGTCCAAAAATGAGAAGGAGAAAAAGCTTGAGAGGAGGAGGTAATGGCCTCTTATATAGGGCTAAGGGGGGTCCAAGATCAATATAGAATTTTCCGGCGAGCCCTTTCCATCATGGGCCGGGCCAGACTCGGTCCATACGCCAAGCCCAATATTCGGCTCGTTAAGAAAATCGTAATCCATCATTTATTAAACCAATACCGTATACGATAAATTAATACTGTATTACGGTCGATTACAATTACAATTAAAGTAAGCCCACAAACGGAAAATTCTAACATTACTATCCCAGACAATACCAAACAGGAATAGAATTACATTTGTGTATAGGCGGATCGAATCCATCGTCACATGCATTTGGAGATAATGCCAGCTTCAAAGAGTTCACTGGACAGCTTCGGCACGCCTGTTTTTTCCACTCTCTGCTGCTTTTACTACTTCATTGGGAAGGTGTAATGAATCCTCACCCCATCAAACATGATCATGTAAATTTTCAGATTAAAGATGCCTGCAAAGATCTTAAGCACACACAAAAAAAAAAAAAATGAAATGATACACATCCAGTAAGCGAGAAGTAACCCTCAGCTCAGGTGGACCAAAGATGGGACCCGCTAGATCTAAGGTCAATGCTTCCCCTTGCCGAACACCTCTTTCTATGTCTGTAACAACTATCATCACAATGAGAAAGTTTTAACCATTTAAATGAGAAGTCGATTTTTCTCCATCTATACAATTTCAACATCCAGCAATTTGGCAGTTCTCGATATAAAATCGTCACCGTCATCCAAAGAAAATGGTGAATGGATTGAATAAAAATTAATAGGAGTCGTCCTAGCCCTATTTTCCAGTCACCATCAGTTTCCCCTCATAAAAAAGCCAGCATACTCTATTACCCATTATAAGCAGAATTTCGTGAGCTTGACCTAATGGAATCATTCCCAACACTAAAATCTGGTATAATCTTGCAAAATTCATCGAGGCGACATGACCCTCATGTCGTGCGCTAAACGCAAAAGCAGAAAAAAAAAAGCAAAAGAGACTTATTATTCAATAAGAAAGAAAACAAAAAGTCCTGATCACTCATAATCATCCTTCCTTACATATCTACAAATGTTTAAGAAGCAGGAGAGGCAACAAACTTATTCATTGTCCCATGTTCTTCCATTTATGAAGGCTCTGTTAATACTTTGGCATCTTGAATGGTTGTAACAAACAGAACTAAGTAAAGCCAAATCCAACATTAAATGGCCTCTGCCAAAAAAAAAAATGAAAAGGAACAAACTGAAAGAGGAATACAATCACACTGCAAGAAAGTGAGCACCCACTTCTCATGCAGACAGCCTGCTCCAGCTTCAGACCTGCGAGAAAAAATTTTAGGATTGTTCATCACATCATCCCATGGTTTTCTCGATAAATATAAGATAAATATAAAAACACAATACACGGAGACAGCCCATGCCATGCAGCTTGGAGAAAACTCAAATTAGCACAACAACCTGACAAGCAGTGTTGATTGCAACAAAACGAGGGCACAAAAGATCCACTTATATGACCCAGATGGCAAAGTAAAGCATTGGTGTAAACAAAAAATTGGTTGACTCGAATCAACTACATTTGTTAGGCAACCAGGAACAAAAAGGCACCTAGCAGTATTTTTAAAAAACATGAAAGTATGGGAGATAAAATCCATTTGCATACCCAATTTGCCTATTCCATAAATTATATTATGCCACCAAACAGCATGAGAGTTCAATTGTCTTGTCCCTGTAAGTATGGGACATAAAATCCATTTGCATACCCAATTTGCGTATTCCATAAATTATATTAAGCCACCAAACAGCACAAGAGTTCAATTGTCTTGTCCCTGTACTTACAAGGAACTAAAGCAAATGATCTCACTGAGGAATTACACTTCAGCTTCAAATAGAGAAGGGAACTAGGAGAAAGCCAGGAAACAGGAGGTGGAATGTATCCACTCAAGCTCAACAAAGAAACACGTGTTTAAAATCCAATATCCACAAGCACTTCCATCAAGTTTCCCAAATTAATGCAAATGCCCAAACACCAAGGTCATGGCTATCCAGTAACATAGTCATATCACCGAGCTAGCTTGCTAGACACTACCAAACATCAATTTAATGTTCCAAAAGGGATTGGTGAGTCAACCAAAGCGATCGACAATTGTTAGGCATTGCCAAGGTCAGACAGGCATGTTGTTTCTACCTTTAACACCCGCAACGATGGAAAGAAAGCAAACTGAATCTTTTGTAGAGTCCATTTAAGAAGATAAGGCAAGGATGATACTCGCTGGAAATGTCAGAAGCCATCTCCACCCATTATAGAATGAAAGAAAGTATGAGAGCGACAATGAAAGAAAGACTTCGATGCATTACGAAATTCTGACTTCCGGGTAAAATAGCAAGATGCCACAAGTTTGCAGTCTGATGCTAGACAAAGAACCAACAAAGTTTATTGCTACGTCAGATCTAGGATCAATAAACTAAACATTTAGACCATTAAAAGGCTGTTCATTTTCTTATACGATCATACCCGTATTGACTCCGAAAGATGGCTAAGATACAGGACATTCAGTGACCTAACAAATGAGTGGCGTCAAGTAACTCATATGCATCATTGAGGTAGGACATGGCCAGATTTTAGGGAAGACAATCTCGAATGGATAAGAAGGACAATGACATAGTTCCCCATATTGCTTGAGCCGTCCAAAGAACTGTGAGCAACCAAATAAGCAACCAGGTTGTCCAAACAACATCACGGTAACAATTAGTGATCATCTTCCATGTCACGATAAATTAAAAATGGCAGAAATAAGAATCGACAGATAAGCTCTCTTGGAGTGCACCAAAACCCGCACAACCACCCTATGATAATGACACAAACATCAAGAAAATTTTTTCCCACTTTCAGTCAATTCAGCACCAGTCATACACCATAAGCTGGTATTCCGACACCACGGCATCAACAGGAGGAAAAGAAACACACAATTGGAAAATAAAACCCATGAACTACATCCAAAATGGGAAAAGCGACGACGAGATAACGCCAATGTACCTCCATTTGCCCTGGTTGCGCGTCAGTCAGACTCGACGGACTCGACCTTGGGACCTGATTCAGAAAGCATTAAAAGAGAGTTATGCAAACATTGAAGCCCGATTGATCAAAGCTCATACTAGAGAACTCCCTAACCAATTCAACCCGACCACAATCACCCAATGCAAAACCACACAATTCCTAGGGCACAGAAAAATGGTAAAAAAGACAGAAAGTAAGGGGGGGGAGGGGGTTAGGGACAGGACCATGGAGGGACGGATGGCGGCCGTCCTTGCCCCAGCCGATGCCGCGGGTGGATTCGAGGTACTGGCGGACGAGGTGGCGGCATTTCTGGAGGTGGTTGATGCCCTCGACGCGGTAGCACCACTTGACGCGTTCGCGGAGGATCTTGGCCTTCTCGATGTCGATCCACTTCTCCCTCACGATGTGCTCCCTCATCTCCAGCATCGCCACCGGGTCCTTGTACGGGTTCGCCGCGTCGAAGTCATCCGGCGGCGACTCGTCGAACTCCACCGTTCCCTTCTTCCTCCCCATCTCCGGTCTCTTTCAGCTATCCGCTCCGCTCGCGAACTCGCCGTGCGTTGGATGGCGCGGTGGGGACTCGAGCAGCCGAGAAGCGTTCGAGGGTGGGTTGGGATCGCTTTTGGGCCTTTGATGGGCCGAAAGATTTGCAGCGGTTCGTGAATGCGTATTTGCCAAATTACAAAGAAAAGCTCATTTGTATTCTGGAATTGTACAGACCCTCCATTTAAATCACCGGCATCCAGCAAGGTTCAAACTCATGACCTCTCGTGAAATGATCAGAGCGCAAACCAGCTGAGCCACCACTAATCTCATTCTTAGTTCACTTACGCTAAAAAGCAAAAACCCTAATTTCCCCATTCCTCGTTCACAACTCTCTTTGTGGCTCACAATGGCCACTCTCGAACTCTCAGGCATGTATCACGGTCCATCGAAAATCCATGAAAATTCGACCGCGATGCATTCCCGTGATCGACCATCGGGCTAGCTTATGAATGATACTGACCGACCGGCTGATCGATCGGGTGATCGACCCATGAATGGTACGGAACGAACGATGGATGATGCTGAACGACCGGGGGATAGACCCACGGATCGTGCAAGACGACCAGCCGATTGACCGATGAATCGATCGGGCAACCAGACGGGTGATCGACCCGTGATCGATGTAGACTTGACGGGCGTCCGATGCGGACCGGACAAACGCTCGATACAAGATAGCCGGGCGGCCGATGCGTGGACAATGCGGGATGATTCAGATGAGCAATACACGCGCGACGCCCGACAAACCGCTAAACGATGCATGAGCGATCCGCGCATGATGCACGCATCGTGCAATGGGAGCTCGGTGCCCGATGCACGCATCGTGCAGAGTGAGCCCAGCGCATGATGCACGCATCGTGCAGAGGAGCCCAGCGCATGATGCACGCACCGTGCAGAGGAGCTCGGCGCCCGATGCACGCATGCTGTCGGGGACAGCGGGGCATGAGTGGAGCGGCCGACCATAATGGCAGACAAAGTGGCTGGGGGCTCCCAAGAATTCGAATTAAAGCCCAAACATTCAAATTAAAGTGCCTAGAATTCAAATAAGCCATCATTAGGCTATGAGGCCTCTTGTGTATAAATATGGGCGTGAGACCCTTGTAAATTCATACTTGAATCCTTCATAAATCAGAAAAGAACTCTGGTTCACCAACTCTCTCTTGTTTTCTCTCTTGTTCATGAGTGAAGTTTGAGGGAGTATGAGTTCGAGTGAGTATGAGTTCGAGTGATCGGTAAGGCTGACTTGGAGACTTATTCCCGAGTGCCGCACGGGTGTTGGGAACGCTAGATAAACCGGCCCGTGACATTTGGTATCAGAGCCAAGTCGAGTCTTGGTGAAATGGCAGGCGAGCAAGGTTTCGCTGCGGTGCACGACCAAGCGGACCCAGCTGCGGAGACGCGCACTGGGAGAACCATGGAACCGACCCCGAAAGCCAAGCGGGATCGTGGGATGTCCAAGGAGGTGAAGCGGGATCTGGAGGCCCGAATGGCAAGGATCAAGCTTGCCTTCGGGGATCATATAACCGCGCATCAAGAGAGGATGGAGAGCAACGAGGGGGTCACGGCCGAACAAGAGGAGCTGAGTACACAGATGCTCGAACTCAAGGACGGCGTGGCTGAGCTCCGTGCAGAGTTGCTGAATACTCTCACCACCACGGTGGACGAGACCCGTGATTCATTGGGGGCCGTTGTCGAAGCCATGCGTGTGGAAATGGCCGAGCTAAGAAGGAAGGTGACCATGCTGGAAGCTGCTAGTGCGAATGGTGTTGTGACCATGCTAGCGGCTGTTCGGGTGGATGCTCCCAAGCCGAAGGAGTTCAGGGGCTCCCATTCGGCTAAGGAAGTTGACAACTTCCTATGGTATATGGGCCAGTACTTCGAGACTCAAGGGGTAACTAACGATGCCTTGCGAGTAAGTACCGTGGCAATGTACTTGACCGATAACGCCTTGCTGTGGTGGCGTAATCGGAGTGGCGATGCTAGTGCTGAACCCATTACGACATGGGAAGCATTTGTTGCGGCATTTCGGCAACAATACTACCCAGCCTATGCGGAGGAGGAGGCGCACGACGAGCTGCGACGCCTGGAACAAAAGGGTGGAATCCGGGAGTACGTGAGGAAGTTCTCGGAGCTGAAGCTCCAGATTTCGTCCCTGACGGAGAACGAGGCCTACTACTAATTCATTGGTGGTCTCAAGCCGTGAGTGAAGCTTGAGTTGAAGAGGCAAAACGCAACGAGTCTGGTTACGGCCATGGCTGCGGCCGAATCCATCTTGGAGATCAGGCCGAGTACGACGGAGAAGTCGGAGCCCCGATTCAAGGGCAAGGCCACTGGTGGGGGAGATCGAAGCAGGTTCCCACGCCCGACGGGAGGCAAACCACCAGCGGCCTATGCTCGAGACAAGCCGGAATCCAGCAATGCGAAAGGCAAACGGGAAGCATTCAATTTCAAGTGCTACGTTTGCTCGAGTCCTCACAAAGCTAGGGACTGTCCAAGCCGAGGAAAGATGATGGCCCTCGTGAAGACCCTTGAGAAAAACGATGAGGAGAGACATGACGAGCCCCGCCTCGGATCGATGAAGATCTTAAGTACAATCAAGTCCACGAAGGCAAACAAACCGAAAGGGCTGATGTTTGCGGACTTGACGATCGGGGTAACGAAGATGAGTGCCCTCGTTGATACGGGCGCATCCAATCTGTTCATATCGGAGGAGGCCGCGAGAAAACTCAACCTACGGGTCGAGAAAGGAGCCGGTTGGCTCAAAACGGTGAATTCCAAGGAAGTCCCAATGAGCGGACTAGTCCGAGACGTGGAGATCCAACTCGGGCTGTGGAAGAGCAAAGAACTGATCGAGGTAATCCCACTTGACGATTACGATTTTGTGATAGGATTGGGATTTCTCGATAGAATTAAGGCGTTTGTTGCGTCCTTTGCAGACTGTATTTGTATCCTGGATAACCGGGCACAATGTGTGATCCCGATTGAGCGTGATTTGGGACGTGATCGGAAGTCCCTCTCGGCCATACAAGTGGTGAAGGGGGCAAAGAAAGGAGAGACGACCTTCTTGGCGTTTCTAGTGGGCGAAGTTGCTGAGATGGCCAAGGAGCCAATCCCGACAGAAGTAGCTGAAGTGTTGAAGGCGTTCAAGGATGTGATGCCCCATGAGCTGCCCAAGCAACTACCACCGAAGAGGGAGGTGGATCATCGGATCGAACTAGTCCCGGATACCCGACCTCCGACCATGGCGCCGTATCGCATGGCCCCTCCTGAACTTGCGGAGATGAGAAAGCAACTCACGGAGTTGCTCGATGCTGGCTTTATCCGACCGTCCAAAGCTCCGTTCGGTGCCCCGGTGTTGTTCCAAAAGAAGCACGACGGATCCCTCCGAATGTGCATCGACTACCGAGCGCTCAACAAGCTGACCATCAAAAACAAGTACCCGATACCGCTTATAGCTGACTTGTTCGATCAGCTCGGTAAGGCAAGATGGTTCACGAAGCTGGACTTGCAGTCGGGATACTATCAGGTGAGGATCGCCGAAGGGGACGAGCAGAAAACGACGTGCGTGACGCGGTATGGATCGTACGAGTTCCTTGTCATGCCGTTCGGCTTGACCAATGCCTCGGCGACCTTCTGCACCCTGATGAACAAGGTATTACAACCATTCCTCGATCGATTTGTGGTTGTTTACCTGGATGATATTGTGGTGTACAGCCGGACGCTCGAAGAGCACATCGAGCATCTCCATCGGGTGTTCTCCATGTTGAGGGAGAACGAGCTGTATGTGAAGAAGGAGAAATGTTCTTTTGCCCAACGAGAAGTACCGTTCTTGGGACATATCGTCGGCCAAGGACGAGTGCGGATGGACGTGGCTAAAATCCGAGCCATTGTCGAATGGGAACCACCAACCAAGGTGCCGGAGCTGAGATCGTTCCTTGGGTTGGCGAATTACTATCGTCGATTCGTTCGTGACTACTCGGATATCACCGTGCCACTCACGGATATGCTGAAGAAAGGGAAACCGTGGGAGTGGACGGAACGATGTCAGGAGGCGTTCGATCGGCTAAAGCGGGCAATGACTGAAGAGCCTGTGTTGATGCTGCCCGACTACTCCAAGGCGTATGAGGTAGAATCTGATGCATCTGATTTTGCTATTGGGGGTGTACTGATGCAGGATGGCCATCCCATCGCCTTTGAGTCTCGGAAGCTGAACGACACCGAACGGCGATACACGGTCCAAGAGAAGGAGATGACGGCCGTGGTACATTGTTTGCGTACCTGGCGTCACTACCTCTTGGGATCGCGATTCGTCGTCCGGACGGATAATGTGGCCACGAGCTACTTTCAGACCCAGAAGAAGCTGAGTCCGAAGCAAGCTCGGTGGCAAGACTTCTTAGCCGAGTTCGACTACATGCTGGAGTACAAGCCCGGAAAAGCCAACTCCGTTGCGGATGCACTGAGTCGGAAGGCCGCGTTGGCTACCATGAGCCGACCAGAGTGCCCATGGATAGAGCGGATCAAGGAGGGGCTGCAACACGACCCAACGGCTAAAGCTATCCTTGGATACGCTCGAGAGGGAAAAACTCGGAGATTCTGGTGCGAGGATGATCTCCTCTACACCAAAGGACGGCGCTTGTATGTGCCGCTCCGCGGGAAGCTGAGACGGGAGATATTGCGCGAGTGCCACGATTCACCATGGGCGAGACACCCGGGAGTCCATCGCACCTTGGCGCTCGTCGAAGATCGGTATTTCTGGCCACACTTGCGGGATGACGTTGAAGCTTATGTACGGACGTGCCTGGTGTGTCAACAAGACAAGCTAGAGCAACGGTCACCCGCCGGGTTGCTGGAGCCACTCCCGATCCCCGAGCATCCATGGGAGAGCATCTCCATGGATTTTATTGTAGGGCTGCCCAAGGCTGAAGGGTGCCAAACGATTATGGTCGTGGTCGACCGATTTTCCAAATATGCGACGTTCGTGTCGGCCACAAAGGATTGCCCAGCGAGTGAGGTAGCTAAGCTGTTCTTCAAACACGTCGTCAAGTACTGGGGCGTGCCGCGATCTATCGTGAGCGATCGGGATCCCCGGTTCACGGGGAAATTCTGGTCGGAGCTGTTCAAGTTGCTGGGGACGGACCTCAAGTTCTCAACCAGTCTGCATCCCCAGACGGACGGCCAGACCGAGAGAGTGAATGCGCTGCTCGAAGTGTACCTGAGACACTATGTGAGCGCAACCCAGAGCAATTGGACTAAGCTGATGGACGTCGCCCAGTTCTCTTATAATCTGCAGCGGAGCGAGTCCACCGACTGAAGTCCATTCGAGATTGTGACGGGACAGCAACCGCTCACCCCGAGCACGGTTGCAACGGGCTATCGGGGGAGTAGCCCAGCCGCCCACAAAAGTGCAGCGGAGTGGCAAGAACGGGCTGACTTAGCCCGAACTTGTTTGCACAAGGCGGCTAAGCGGATGAAGAAGTGGGCAGACAAGAAGCGCCGACATGCGGAATACCAGGTTGGTGATCGCGTGTTAGTAAAATTGCACCATGTCCTACGCTATAAGGACGTGCACAAGGCGCTGGTTCGTCGGTACGAGGGGCCTTTTCGAGTGATCAAGCGGATTGGTCCGGTGGCGTACAAACTGGAACTACCGGCGAAACTGAAGATACACCCGGTGTTCCACGTGAGTCTACTGAAGCCGTTCCACGAGGACGAGCTTGATCCTACTCGAGGGGATTCACAGCGAGCACCTCTTGGGGCGAAGAGTTCATACGATCGGGGGATCGAGAAGATTTTGGTCGAGCGGGTGATTCGGAAGAAGTATCGGCCGGTGAAGCATGAATTCTTGATCCATTGGCGAGGTTTCCTGGAGAGCGAGGCAACTTGGGAACCGGAGGAAGCCCTATGGCAATTCCAGGGGCAGATCAAAGCCTTCCGGGGGGAAGAAGGCAACGAGGGCGTTGCCCGACTTGGTGCGGGAGAGTATCACGGTCCGTCGAAAATCCATGAAAATTCGACCGCGATGCATTCCCGTGATCGACCGTCGGGCCAGCTTATGAATGATACTGACCGATCGGCTGATCAATCAGGTGATCGACCCATGAATGGTGCGGAATGAACGAAGGATGATGCTGAACGACTGAGGGATAGACCCACGGATCGTGCGAAACGATCGACCGATGGATCAATCGGGCGATCAGACGGGCTATCGACCCGCGAACGATGTATACTTGACGGGCGTCCGATGCGGACCGGACAAACGCTCGATACAAGATAGCCGGGCGGCCGACGCGTGGACGATGCGGGATGATCCAGATGGGTGGTCCATGCACGACGCCCAACAAACCGCCGAACGGTGCATGAGTGATCCGCGCATGATGCACGCATCGTGCAGTGGGAGCCCGGCGCCCGATGCACGCATGATGTACGCATCGTGCAGAGTGAGCCCAGCGCATGATGCACGCATCGTACAGAGGAGCCCAGCGCATGATGCACGCACCGTGCAGAGGAGCTCGGCGCCCGATGCACGCATGCTGTCGGGGACAGCGGGGCATGAGTGGAGCGGCCGACCATAATGGCAGACAAAGTGGCTGGGGGCTCCCAAGAATTCGAATTAAAGCCCAAACATTCAAATTAAAGTGCCTAGAATTCAAATAAGCCATCATTAGGCTATGAGGCCTCTTGTGTATAAATATGGGCGTGAGACCCTTGTAAATTCAGACTTGAATCATTCATAAATCAGAAAAGAACTCTGGTTCACCAACTCTCTCTTGTTTTCTCTCTTGTTCGTGAGTGAAGTTTGAGGGAGTGTGAGTTCGAGTGATCGGTAAGGCTGACTTGGGGACTTATTCCCGAGTGCCGCACGGGTGTTGGGAACGCTAGATAAACCGGCCCGTGACACATGCCTCTTGCGGCGTCTCTTAGGACGCTCGTCGCTCACTTTGAGTCACGCTCACTATCAGACCCTCTTTTTATTAAACATTTGAAGAAAAGGGGACATTTTTAAAGGTACCATTTCGTTTCTCGTTCCTTAAAGTTTCGGCCTTTCTGTTTCTTTTAATTCGTTGTGCGTATCTAAAGTTCATTGGGTCCTGATTGTGGATTAGGCTTTGAGTTTAACATTCGCGACTGTTTATGTTTTAATGTTTTGAACTTTTTTAGGGCACAAAAACCTTAATCTTGACATTATGAATGCTTGTTTGAATTCGATGTTTCTCTGTATTATTTCTCTTGGATTTGTAATTGCTAAAGTTGCTAGATAATCCATAGCCTTCGGTGGCGAAGCTTGTGAACTTGCAAGGAATAGCGAAAAAAATAAAAAAAAAATCTCACGGCCGAGTCTCGGGTGGGTCTAGGACCAAGTGGGCCTATTCTTGATTCCACAAACTATGAACCGACCCTTATGAGTTCAACTTTCGATTTCAAGGTGAGAACTAATTTACTTGGAACTAATCACCCCTAATGAAGACTCACAAACGAAAGCAATTGTTTTCATCACCGCAAAATTGTGATGATGTTACTTGTATGCCCCCAACTCAAATTGTGTCCACTTTTCGTGTATTTAGACTAATTATTTGTTAAATCACATGTTCATTCTCTAATATAAGTACATAAAATAATTAATAGTGGGCCCATGATAAATTATATAGTAACAAAATGGGAAATTTTGAATTCAATTCTTTTCAAGCCCCTTATTTATCTTCCCTGTTATATATTCCACACTGTTTTTAGGCTAAACTTAATGCATAGATGTACTAGATTTCAAATCACATGTGTATTTATCAGGTGTAAATTTTTAGAATAGTTAGAAGTGGTACACAAAATATTACAACCTCTAATTACTGTGCAATCTTGGGGTTTGTTTATTTTGCAAAAAATGAATAATTTTAAAAAATAATTAGCTATATTACTTATGCGGGAGCATCGGTCTCTATCGATTTGCTCTCAAGCTTCATTCGGAGCTTGTCAATGGATCCAACTCGATCATTAATCCTTTACGAAAAGATCGACCTTGGCCATAACATGCTTCAATGGTTTCAAGGGTAACATTGTTGATTGACCGGTCTGTGACATCTGAATTTTCTTCATTGTTGACAATACTTAAGATATTAAGTTAGAGAGTAATTGAGAAAATAAAATCAGTACAGTAATTGTGAACTGGGATTGTTACGCTCCAGAATACATGCCGAATAATTTGCAAACATTTAACTTTTACTGAGTTAAGGTGTCCCTATTGTTTTATAACGAAAAAAAAATCAATTTTCTGATTTACTAGCATTTCAAACGAGTACCGATTTCCTTATTATTTACCATAATGTAAAGTATCCATATAAATAATCAAATAACTCCATTTTTTCAGTCAAACTATGCCTGTTGTCACCATTTTATCTTGAACAAATGTTTTAATTCTCACCTTATTAATGCCCACATTCCCTTAATTTTGAATCCATTGAACCTAGTTCTTATGACCCCATGCATGACATATTATTTTTAACCCTAGTAGCTTTATATCTACTATTAACTCTAGTTAATTGACATTATTATTTTTAACCCAGCTAATAAATGTGAATTGAAACAACTCTTCAATATATAATAAATGTGGAAGAGAAGAGATAAAATACCATTTCTCTTCCCCATTTTGCTACATCTCTGCCTTCTTTATCTCCAAGATCATAATCTTCTATTCCAATCACTTTCGAGAAAATCAAAGTTCAATACCCTCATTTTTAATCTAGTGTGTTACAAGGTATATTCATGGACTTTGCTTTTTCCCAAGTTTGCTTTGTTGTTTTCTAAAGAATAAAAGTTGTTAGTTTTAGTAATTATTTGATTTCAAGGTGATTAAAGGCTTGCTTTATGGAAGATTTCACTCTAAGTGAGTAAAAACTTAAAGGAGTAAGTAAGAATGATCTACTTAAATTTTACTCCACATGTGATTAAGTTTCAATAACTGTATGTTAAGCTATCGTAATTGTTGGGCTTGAATTAATATTCTTTCCACATGCCTAGGATGTCTTTAAGGGATTATTAAAAGGTGTTGCTGTATTTTGAATGGAAGAAAATGTGAAATTGGTAAAACTAGGCATAAAAAGAGTACCCTGGTAATTTTTTTGACAAAGACAGAAGCAATTTCGTAATCTACAAAAATGAGAAGGGAATTTTATAGGGTCATTTTATGATTTTTAGTGTTAATTAGTGGGTTATTAAGTAGGATTAATCAAAGGAAATCAAACTGGTTAAAGCATGGGTTTAGAAGCTCTAGGGGCAAATTTGTAATTTCACAAGTTTAGGGACGAGTCTCTAATAACTGAAAGTTCTGGGGAATGTCCACGGCATGGGAAACCTTATGATGAAAGGTAGTTGATAAATTTTTAGAGTTAATTACTTAATCTAGATGACATGCCTAACTATGTAAAATTGAATCTAATTGTATAAATATATTAAAAAAGTTAGCTGTTTTGATAGTTTTGTAAAATTCATAGTGCGTATATAATGTAAATACAATGTTCGTATTTTTTTAGATAGCAAAATAATAGTCTTTAGTATTTAATTTAATTGATGTGGCTTGATTAAATGAAAATTGAAAATCAGGGGAAAATTATAAAATGAAAAATTTTATAAGGGAAATAAAATTTTGGAATCATAGAACATATTTACTAATCTTTATGGTAAAAGTGAACTTAATTGTTGTGACCCGAGAAATTTTTTTGGACAGCCTGCGAGGGGAGGCCCTTGTTTTTCGGGATATGTTGAGGGTATTTGCTTATGTGGAAAATGCGGCAAGAGGTGGTTCGACGCCGAATCGAGAGAGTTGACCTTGATGAGGTTCGACTGCGGGGAGTGTGATTCGTTCTGACAGCCTTTCCCAAGAGACATGGGGTGCTCCCGGAGCCCTGCACCCTATGGCAATGGGTTGACAGGTATTTCATTTTATTGTTAGAAAAAAATCTTGAATTAACAATGATTTTTCTTTAAAAAAAAAAAAGACTTTGGAGTTGCTACTAATCTTTTTTGGAGGTCGGTTAGGAACCAAACTAGGAAGAGGAGTTCTTCCTAATCCCTACTGAAACGCCCCTTTTTGAATAGTTTTAAATAAAGAAGAAATAGATGAAATAGATTAGAAAGCTAACTTATGGGAAATGAAGTTGCGTGTGATTTGATTTTAGTCATCGAATTAATTTACAGGGCGGATGAGCAAGTGGCGATCGTTTGGCAAAAGCCTTAGACGTAGCCCAACCCTTGAATCCCGGCCCAAGTTAAATTGGCTGTGGAAGGCCCATTAAAGAATTGACCCAGCCCACCAAGGGAATCACGCCCCAAATTGTTCTTAGTCGAGAGAAGGATCTCTTGAAGGATCTCTGACTCTTAGTTCCAGTCAGCCATCGGAAGCCACGCGAGCCTAGCCCAGCTTCAACCGCACGTGTCTTTTTCCAACCAACAATCTTGGGCCACAAGGCCCAGCTTGGCTATCAATGGAATTGTACCCAGGCCACTTAATCACGAGAAGCTTGGTCTGATTAAAGCAGAGAAAAAAAAAAAAAAAAAGCTACGCTCCGCAAGCATTTTTCCTCCCTGGTGCAACGCCTTCATCGGACGAGGTAATTCGTGGTTTCAGAGGCAACCAACTGGCTTGAGTTGAGCCGCAGCGACGACCTAAGGCAAGTTATTTTTCTAAATCGCTTACCAGTTTTAAGTAATGCACGATTGGCGTCGGGGAGCCAAAGGAAGTGGAAAAGTAAAGAAGAAAAATCGGTGCCGAATGGTATCATTTTAGAGAAAGGAGGAATAGACGATTGAGGTGGCTCGTGTGCGTGTTCGGTTGAAACAGTGGATAAACCGAAACAGAGGTTGGAATCATCCCTCAGATAATGCTATGCGATCTGAACATAGAGGAGCCGAGAGGAATGTCGGGGCAATTTTAGCCTGGAATCGAATCGAATCGAATCGAATCGAATCGAATTGCATGTTGTGTTTGAGCAGCATGATTGGCTCCTTCATATCCCGAGCTGGCTAACTTTTGAGTGTAATGTTAAAACGATTGACGGGGTTGTAGCGGGTTGCGTGTGAAGTTCAGCAAAAGGGGCGAAGGGAGTACGCGGTTGTTCCGATTTTTGGTTAGCATGTCGTGATATGTGATTGTTTGATCACACATTAGAATCGGGCAAGCTGAACTTTGTTGGAGAGTTAAAATGTCATGTAGCAAGATGTTTGGATCGTCGGGAAGGCATGAATCATGAGATGTGAACGTGCGGTAGTTTATAGTCGAATAGAGAGTTAACGTCGAGACTACGAGAGTACTCGGTTAGATTAGTTAAATGAACCGATTGGGGGTGCACCTTGAGATGCACGAATTCACGAAAATACTTGGGAACAATATGTGAGATCGCTTCAAATGAGTAGGGATTATGAACATAAATGATGTTCTAGATATGTATGAAGTACTAAGGCATACCAGTTAGTGGATGTTTAATGAAACGCTATATTACGATTACGGTTTGCATGAGAACCAACGCTAGTAGATTAGATTAGATGGACCATGCACCATCTATTATCTAGCTATAATACCATATTAAATTAGACAACGTGATTAGCCCTAAGAAGACGGCGGATCTTGGACGCGTGTCGTGACGGATGACATGTGACAATTAACAAGTGTATTAGTTTGGGATTTTTACTCTTTATTTGTCATATGTGTATCATTTTGATATTTTTTTTTGTGGTATTAACTCAATTTAACAGAGGGTAAATTTGTCGTAGGTATACAATTTGAGATTTTTTGCAGTAAAAAATTAGTTCAAGGTAAATTTGTCATATGTATATCAATTTGAGGTTCATGATGGTAAAAAGAAAAGTTTATGGTAAATTTGTCATGGGTGCACCAATTTAGAGTTTTTCGCAGCCAAAAAATAGTTTGGGATAATTAAATTTGTCACAGATGTACTAGCTTGAGATTTTTAAAGGTTTGGCTATTGGGAGGTGGATCCATCATAACTTTCGAAAGTTTAATCATCAGTTAGTCTTAACAGCAGAGGAATTGTCCTCTTGTCTATGATTTTGTATGTTTAACCGAACAATTAGTCTCTTGTTAGGCATTTGAGAGAGGTCACTTCTCCAACTCAAATTTTTTTCCTTTTGATTTCGTTTCCAAATATCTATCCGACCTACCAAAACTTACTCTTATTGTGACTTTGTAATTACATTTATTTTCTGGGGTAATGTCGAGATAGCCATGAGAAGATCGAATGGACAGCCGGACAAAAGAAAATAACATGCAATTTCGATGTTAAATATTTTGTGATTTGATCGATGCGATTTACATGTTTGATATCTCCATCATCACATTGAGTCTCTACAAAAGGGAACTTTTAATGTGGCCCCGAAGCCGTTTTTCTCCACATGTTTCCTTGCTCTTAGCTCGAAATCCAGAAATCATAATGATAATCTTCTTTGGCATTTCGAAAAACTAGCCCCGCTCTAAATTAAATTTTCAATTAAGCGATTTTTTTTTCTTGTTTCCTTTTTCCCGTTTGTTAAATTCTTTGCGGGGATAGACTTGGATACATTCGGAAGAACCGTTGGTCCAATTACACCTTCCGCCCGAGAGACGGAATCTTAAACTTCTCCATCGGACGGCTCCCATGATCGTTAGAAATTTTTTACTATCTCAGGAGAAATGGTCCAGTTTTGGGAATACGCACAGGACATCACCGCCTCAGTACCTCCAACTTGCAACCCCATAGCCTTTATTCTGACAAATGCACCGACCCCCCAACGCTCCCCTTGTCCGATGCCCAAAAGATTCGAGAACTAGGAACCACACGGCTATTTTGGTCCAAACGCAAATATCTCTCCCCCGAAACGAAGGGCCACAACCAATCATTCGACCAACCTCGGTTGCACTCAGTCATGTCGAGATTAGGTTGTGGGCCCCCTTGTCCACGTGGCGAGGTGGCATGGGCTCCTAGTGATAAGGCATTTCATCGGGCTCCTCCATTGTTGCCTTTTGCCTCCAGAGTCACACCACTCACGAGATCAACGGCCGCGGATGGCTCGGGACGCCCCCCTAGATCGAATGTCCACCGTAGGATGCTCACCTAGAGGAGCGGTGAGCTCAGTAATGGTTTATTTAAAGGAAGAGTGTGCCGGGATTGGCTCCCTCACCCAAGTAGGCTCAACAGCATTGGTGCAAGAAAACAAATCGAGAGAGAGAGAGAGAGAGAGGGAGAGGGGGAGAGAGAGAGATGGCAGCGTCGATTGTCTCCTCCGCCGCCGTCGCCGCCGCCAACCTCGCCTCCCCGGCCCAGGCCAGCATGGTGGCCCCGTTCACCGGCCTCAAGTCGGCCTCCGCCTTCCCCGCCACCCGCAAGTCCGCCGACATCACCTCCCTCGCCAGCAACGGCGGCAGAGTCCAGTGCATGCAGGTTAGGCGGAAATAGTGAGTCGGGCTTCACGTAAAGATGAAAGTACTAAGATCGGTACATCGAGTGGCGTAGCTACCTCCACAAGAATGTTGTCTTAAAACGATCAACATTCGACACATCGTCTAGGAAACAAGTCTCTTGTGGATCTTAAACGCGCATGCATGATTTTGATGATCTAGGGTAAGATCCTCACGCATTAAATTTGAGATTTTGCTATTTGGCACTCTGTGAAGGTGTGGCCACCAGTTGGAAAGAAGAAGTTCGAGACTCTCTCCTACCTCCCACCCCTCTCCAAAGAGGCACTCCTCAAGGAAATTGAGTACCTCCTCCGCATGAACTGGATTCCTTGCTTGGAGTTCGAGCTCGAGGTCATCTCCAATCCCAATCTTCTTCATATTGTAACTCCAGTTTCGCCAAGTACAAACCTCGGAAACACGCTGATCGTGGCACATGTTTGAGAGGAGATATTACGGGATACCGAGTCTGACGATGTCTGGTTCTTTTCGCGATTGCAGAAGGGATTCGTGTACCGCGAGCACCACAAGTCCCCCGGGTACTACGACGGCCGGTACTGGACCATGTGGAAGCTGCCCATGTTCGGGTGCACCGACCCGTTGCAGGTGTTGAAGGAGCTCGACGAGGCCATCAAGGCGTACCCCAACTCTTTCATCAGGATCATCGGCTTCGACAACAAGCGTCAAGTGCAATGCATTAGCTTCATCGCCTACAAGCCCCCATCCTTCTGAGTTCACCGCGCTCCGAACCATTGGAGTGACCCCCCCCCCCCCCCCCCCAATCTTTCGGATTTGGTGAACTTTTTAGTTTTTGCTAAATTTCTCTCATCATTTTACGTAACATACTTCGTTTCACGGTGGAGCGTAATGAGGACGAAGTATTATGCCAGCGCTAGCTCCAAATGTTCGCCGCTACGATTTGTTAATGACAATATAAGAGAGCTCTTCCGATTCTTGGAGTGCTGGTTTCTTTGTGATTTGGCATTTTCTTGATTGATTGATTGATGTCTATATCAACTGCTGATAATTGAAACGAGAAGCTCGGACAGAAGAACTTTAGTAGTTAATGAAGGATAAGAATGAGTAAGGGAAACGAGTGGTGCATGTTTGTGCCTCCAGTTCTCTATCTATCAGAAAGGGTTGGGAGGGGACCGGGTGCATGGCATTGAATTCAAATTCAATGCCTCTCATTATTCAAGTCTGAAGGACTCTTTGGTCCACTCAAGAACATTGAAATGTTCTTACGCCGGGTAGATTGTGAACGAAAGAATACATTTGTTAACAGTTCTCGTATAACAAAAGAAACAAAAACAAAAACAAAAACAAAAAGGAAAAACCAAAAGATTTCGCATTGACGTTGATCACCAAAGCAAGTCAATACAAACTTAAATGATGGTCTTGAAATTCGTAGGGAAAATTGTCCAAAAAGACTCTTAAAACTATTATATAGCTAGCGCCCAATTTTAATCTTAAATCATTCAATTTATGCTAATTTGGTCTTAAACCGTTAGACAATTTATCAATTTAGTTATAAACCTTTCAATTATGTCAATTTAATTCTAAATTTTTTGAAGTTTGTGCCCTTTTTTTCTTTTTTGGTTGGAGAAGTAAATTCATTAGTAAACTCGAAAGTTCAAATACAAAAGGCTAGAATCCAAACTAAGTAAAGCCCATAAAATTTCATGGGTTAAACACCCAATTAGAGACCCATTACGATAGGTTTTTGCAAGCCAGTCCGCAACCGGTTTGGAATCTCTTCTGCAATGAGCTAACTTTAAGTCTTTAAAGCCTAGAAGTAAGGTTTTGGCCACGATGATAAGTGCCTCCAGTTCCCACGACTAACTTATCTCTCCCTGGAGTGTCTTAATCAGAAGCACACGGTCTGACTCTAACTCCATCTTCTGTTCAGTTCGTCCGCGAAGGCACTTTAGGGTTTCGAACATGGCCATCGCCTCCGTCTGCTCGGCAGAGCTCGATCTCACCATTCTCGCGAATCCATCCACGAATTCTCCGTCTTTATTCCGGCAACCACAGCTTATAGCTTCCTCTCCCCCCCCTCCCCCCCCCCCCCCCCCCCCCCCAAAAAAAAAAAAACGTGTCCTTAGAGAAAGACCCGTCAGTGTTGATTTTAAGGTCATTATCGGTCGGACCCTTCCAGATCTGAGGTAAGAGGCACTCACCAACGCGCGCTTTCTTCTTTAACTTTGCCTGATTGGCAAAGCAAAGATTTTCCGCCATTGATAAGCTGACGAGTGTCTTTGGTTTTTTGTCTGCGGAAGATGGAATTGTTTTTTTCTTTCCGGATGCGCTAAAGTATAGTAACTAGGATATCAAAACTCATTGAGATACGAACGAGTGCTATTAGCCATTCATCTATCCGGCTGTGCAAGGACAAGGGACTAACCGGTCGAGTGGGTCGATGATGGACCAGGAATATACAAAGGCCCAATAACACGGACATTGTTCTGTTCTCATCTCATCCGGGACAAATCCCAGAAACAGAGAGCATGTAAGAATCAGATGCTACTTGTAGTTAACATAAAGGGTCGTCGTCTGAATCCAAGATGGGGCAAAGACATTAGAGGCTTCGATTCGATTTTGTTTCAACAATTATCAACTCGCGGTCAGGCCATGAATTTTTATCTTCTTGCGTCCCCAAAGAGTTAAAAACTGATCGAGCAGGTCTGATGGGGATTCGTTACCTAACACAACATCATCGGCCCACAGGGCTCAAGAGGGTAGGACTACCTTTGAAAATTCGCCAATCACGGCACGAAAACCGTCCGTGATCAAAGTCGGAAAAGTTAAAAACTCAGAATATCAAACCTACCTTGGTCGGAGGTTGAAAGCAGCTTCTCGATCACAAAGAACCTTTCAATTCATTTGCAATGTCGGCTCCGATCAAAGAACCTGACGCTAATAAGCACGACTCGAAACATCCAAATACGATGGTTAATTGTAACATTTACCATGTCTCTGTCTCCTTAACAGCAGACCCTCGCGTACAGAAACAAAAGTGGGATCACATGACAGCACAGGACGTCTCAACCACTAAGTATGGCCAAACCTTAGCCCCTTCAATTCAACACGCCGCCCACCACCACCCACCCACCTTTCTTTTAGACCTTTCAAATTCGAAACCCATCGACATCGTCTCCCGGACCCATCTTCCTCCATGAAAAATCCAAAACTCAGAAAAAACCAACAGAGCATGAAATTTCCTATTCAACGATAGTACCAAGAAGTTTCATTTGTCCACCTCAACGACCCAACAAGTAAAGACCATGCTCGGCTGCCTTGGCCCGAGTTATTGAATTCATTCAACATAGATGCCATCACAAAGATAAAGGAAGAAACATAAGAAAATTCAATTATTTACATATATGGATTGCCCAAATCTCATCATCGATGTGCTTTTGTACAGGACTTATTCATTGCTGCAGGATGATGCAAGCGAAATGTCAAATTCCCAAAGGAAAAGGACGTCACTCCTCCGCTTCTTCCTCCAAATTACAACTAGCAATGGAGGACAGAGCAATACAAGTGATGAAACATGACTAAACAGAGCAACACAGACTCCCTCCCCCCCTCCCTCCTCCTCAACCAACTCTCACAATAACGAAGTACAGACAGACACCCTACAAAGCGAGAGACTTCTCTCCCCCTTTTATTCTGCAAAAATTTAACATCTCTCACGACCCCCATAAGTTACATGTACAAGTTCTTGAGATTGACACCCAAGAAAATTCAAAAAGAAAAAAATCAGCAACAACATCCCATTGACTGGTATATACAAGTAGTAGTAGTAGTAGTAGAAAACTACAGATTCACCTTGTCTTTTGATTAGTTCCTCCTCTTCATTTCGTCCCAAAATTACCACCTCTGCTCTTCCATCTCAAAATTTTTTTATCAGCCTTTCCTTTTCCTCCATGTTCTGCAAATAGTTAAGTTATATATGACCTTTGATTAAGCTAAGGCAGAGATGCTGCAATTGCGGCGGTCTCTCCCCAGGCAATCGAAACCTTCTATTCTCACAGCGGCAGGCTTGTGCCCGATCTTCATCCTCACAGCTCCTGCTCCTCCTCCTGCTTTACGTGCAGATAAAGATGATGGCGATGGTGGTGCCGGAGACGATGGCATGAACTGCTCAGTCCCAAACTGGGCATCTTGGATCACGGGGTTTGACACCCTGCACGGAGGAGATCCGCAGAAAAACGGCGGCGATGAAGCCACCGAAGCAGCGAATCTTTCACCTCCATAACCTCCCTGCACAAGATAACAGCAGGCAGTTAGAATCATTATTGAACAGAGAAGCAAAAAAATCGAGCGAACAAATAAGTTCTTGTCCTACTTCTAATACTCAACCCCGAAAAAGAAAAATTCATCTCTATTTAAACTGAGAAGGCAGAGACTTGTCGCGCTACTTCTAGTCCTGCCTTACGCAGGAAAGGAATACGGCCTTATACTCACAGATAGGAAACTCCACAAAAGAACACTAGAAACTAAAACCATTTGAAGGGAAGCTCAGATCTGGTGCAGAGAGAAAAGGTCGGAAGGTTAAAAACGAGTCGCTCGACATCAAATAGTGTTCGGAAATAACAAGATAAGATAAAAAGGAAACAACTGTTTTTACTATTTACAGGTCAAAACAAAAAATTTAACAAGTGCAGTAGCAAAAACTAGCTTCACCAACCCAACCACTCTTCAACCACCTCCGCGGGGGTGTGGTTGTGGGTGTGTGTTGTGGGAGAGAGAGACCTTAGTTAATATGATGTCAAGAAGCTCAGTCCCGGCCGCTGAATCCCCTGCCTCTGCGTGGAGACTGTTCACGGCAGAAGAGGAAGGAAAGAACACCCCAAGTCAGCCAAATCAAACACCCAAATCAACCAAAATCGCGAGGTTCGAAAGAACAAAGAGATTAGATGCGACAGATTACTTGATATGACGTCTCAGAGGCCGGACGATATCGTCCATGGACTGATTCAACATGCCGAATCGGCGAGGCTTTGGGCACACCACCGGCTCTACCACCCTCCTCATCCCCTCGTAGCCTCCCACGGCGCTCTTCTGCTGATATCCGCACCGATTCATTCTCGGTCTCACCGGTCAAATTAACCGAACCGGAACGCCTGAAAAGAAATTAGATCAGAAAACAACACAAACGCCGATATCATCCCGCAACCAAAATTAACCCCCAACAAAGGATAATCCTCGAAACAAGAAGAGTCAACACAATCCATGACTATCGCAAGAGAAGGAGTAAAAAAAATCTATCAAAAGAAAAAAAAAACCGCTTTAAATCATCATCTTCCCCCGGAAAGCAGTTATTTCAGACAAGCCCATAATTAAAAAGTAATTTTTTTTTTTTGCGGGATGGAGAAAATCCAGAGGCGTCCGAGTTCGCAGATCTGTGCATATGGAAAAGCAGAGAGAGAGAGAGAGAGAGAGAGAGACCTGAGGGGGCGACGACCCGAAAGGCTCCTCCACGAGGAGGAGGAAATCGAGGAGGGGAATTAGAGGGGGAAGAGGAGGAGCGAGAAAGCGATGCAGAGAGAGAGATATTCGACGATTAGGAGAGAGAAACAAGAGAGAGAGAGGAGGGGGGGGAGCGAGGGGATTGGCTGAGTATTCATAGCAGCCACAGAGAGGCAGACAGAGATGATGGAGAAGATGATGGGCCAGGGTTGCGAGATAAAGCGACCCGATCCGCAGTGCGCAACTGTGAGATCGGGCGTTTTCACCGTCGGATCCCATTTATTCCTCTGACTTTTCGCCATCTTCAATCTCGGCCGTCGATCCTTTTCTTTTTTGGGAGGGTTTTGAGCTTCTTTTCCACACTGAAAGAGAATAAAAAAAAAAGCGTGGGAAGGGAAAAAAGCTTTATTCGGTCGCGATGAAGATAAAATAAACAAAAACTAGGGGGGGCAGGCCCTGTCCCACGTGACGTACAAACGCGTAAGAATTTAAGATAATTGTTTATTGCGAGGATGAACAAAAAAACTCCTTTTTTAGCAAATTGTCTGATTTTATGATTTATGAAAATCCTCTTGCCATGTTAGGAAGGATATTCTCGAGTTAAAAAAGGGAATTTTTTTGCCTGACCATCGAGAGTCTATTTAGTAGCATTTCTATTTCAAAAAATTGATTCTAATTAAAATTAATTTTTCTTATTCTATTCTCTATATGAGTTTTAGATAATCAGAAGGCCTTTCATAACTGCATAAAATTTCTGTTTTATGAACAAAAACATATTTGATAACCGTGCAAATTTTTTACTCTGAAATATAACTTCTCTTCCTAATTTGTCATTTAAATCGTATAATAATATTTAATGATTTTTCTCAAACCCCATGGTTGTGATTCTCTTGCACTATGGCATCTTTTTAGCCAAAATAGGAATGCTATAAATGCGGATGGTCATTGATGTAACATGGCACTCCGGCAACAAATTAGCTAGGGTTTAGGAAAAAGAAGAAGAAAAAATCACCAAAAATATGAATGGCCGGTAGAATGGACAAATTTCCTACTTTTTGAGATTTTTTGGAAATTTTCGAAATAATTTGCCAATGAGGGGCAAAATTATCATTTGAAATAAATTGGAAGGAAAAATCACTAAAAATAGAATTAGCTAGTTGAAATGACCTATTTCCTAATTTTGAGATTTTTTTTTGGAATTTGTGGAATTTTTTTTATTTTTCATTTTTTATGAATTTTTTAATCTTTTTATTCATTTTTGAAATTTTTATTTTAAAAAATTATTTGGATTAGGTCGGATTGACCATGTCCACGTCTCGTAGACATCCAATAAAAATGAGAGAACACTATCATTATTTTTTATTTTATTTTCAAAAGTGTTCTTTTTCTTGAAAAGTATTTTTTTTTTTCGTTTTTCAAAATTGTTCCAAAAGTATTTTTGAGAGTAAAATGAGAATTAGATCATCTTGCGCTACTAAATATATTTTTGATCCTTTTTTTTGTTATGGAGAACAGAAGTAGAGAAACGAAAACGTTATCAAATATGTCATGCACTCTCGCAATTTATAGTAAGATTTTGTTATGCTATTGCCGAAAAAGATAGAAACTTGAATGGCATTACTCGAAATTTGTGCATCATTATAGCGTATCAATTTGTGGGCCATTGGATTAAACGACACGACACGACACTCGATTGGAGGGTGAAACGTTAAAGTATTCGATCGATCGATCGGGATATGTTTAATTCAAGTTAATTTGGTGATCTAAGACCGGCTCGATTGATTAAGGAGGGCCCCCTTTCTCCGCTAGCAGAAAAAGCGGAATATTAATGCTTTCTTTTTTCTTTTTTCTTTTTTTCTACTTTTGGCCTCATCGTCAAAGGTTGTCTTGTTTGAGTAGGATATGTCTCGAGCTTATCAGGAATCACCGTTGAAATTTCAACCATGTCGCAGCAAAATAAAAAATAAAAAATAATGACAATGAAGTCGGGGAGTTTGGGACGAAATTCTTGCATTAGAGGACGACGATTGGATCGGCATCATTACATTATTTTTAGTGGCCTTGGAGACACGTGCACTTTCTACGAACATGCGCCCAATCCGGCTCTGTAGCGCGCGAAAGGACCAGATTAGGTAATGGATTATGACTAGGTTTCGTTATCCCAAACTTGCTTACCTTGTCGCGGATCGGCATGACCGAAGATCGGGGGGAGAGAACCTATTTCTACGTATCGATTCCACTGTTGGCATGATAAGCGCGAGCCGCTCGTAGTAATAGAAGGGGCTCGATACAAACTTTTTCAAAGGAATTCCTAAAAAGATGCCCGACTTTCGATCGGCTCCTCTCGCGCCGTTCTTCATCGCGTGGTGCGAGAGGTGTACTGAATCCGTCCGTCGCGGGAACTTGCCGGGCCGGACTTTGCACCGGCGAGTCGGAAGGGAAGACGGACGCTAGCTAAAAGGGTAGGGCATCTAGCTCGACCCGTTTAAGGATTGGGATTTAAGATGGGAATATTTTCGGAGATTTTGGAGAATTTTATCATCGGGGGTGTGGTGCTGGTGGGGGGAACCCAACAAACGTGGGCATTCTCGTCTGGTTGGGCCTTTTGTATGGTCTGAAATTGGGCATTGATTCCTCCACATGCGGTGTCGGGAAGTGGCAATCCCTCATAAATGTGCGACCCCTACAAGGGCCATAGTCTTAACACTCTAAAGAGCAAGTTGGGGAAAAATATTAGGTTTGTTGGGATCAATATATTCTGGCCAATCAGAAAAGGACACATGTCCTCTTCGGTCCCTTCTCACTCCTCTCTCTCTCTTCTAAGAGAGAACACGTGGACCGGGGCGCACAGATACGTATTGGCCTCAGCCCACCCAATATTTTCTCGCTAATCGGAGATCTCAAAAAGATGCCAAATGACCATGGCCGCTAGCATGGTCTTTTTTCCTTTATCTAAGTCCATGTCGGTATATGTGTGTGTGTGTTTTGAATTGGGTCAAAGCCAATAAACATGCCACGTTAGTTGGTTAAGGGATACTCGCAAATCACTGAATAATTTCTTAACGTTGGCGCAAAAAGTAAAAGGGAGGAGGAGGGTCTTTTGTACGTTTACTTTGCATGATGAAATAGCTTGAAAATATATATATATTTTAAGTTTCGAGTACACTTGCCTATGCATGTTAACAACTCCAAAGATAAATCAACATCACACAAAGCTATGAATCGAATCTTCTTGAAGACCTGCATTGAACGCGAACGTGAGGAGGATCTTAATGGAAACAATCTCGTGTGGTTACTTCGGGTATCTTTTTTAAGACTTTGGCCATCTCGAAAAAGGTCAAATGGGATCGTTACAGATAATATCAGAGTAGAACTCATTTAGATAGATATGCGGTTTGAGGATCTAATGAGGTGAGGTGATGATAGATAGCCAGGCTAGAGAGAGAGACTCGAATAAGGTGTTGCTTCTGATAGAATTGATTTTTGATTTTTAGGACGGTGAAGGGGGGTAATAACACATTGGATTAAACAGTGAATAGAGAGCGATACAAGACAAGAAGAATATTATGTTAGCTTTAAATGCCAAAACTTTAAGATAATTGCAAATGACCTTAAGCGGACATATCACGTGTATCCCTCTCTAAATCTCCGCCGGTTTTAAAAGTTTAGATAAAGTTCAAAAGCAAACAGTCGAAAAAAAAAGGAAGTCGCTCCAAAAAGACCGTCGGATCACTGTTCTATCTTTGTCGGGGCCTAACCAGGGAAATTCTCAAATGGGCTTACTGGTCAAACTATTCCTTTGTTTCCCAGGCTAGACGACTGATTACAGCCCAGTAAAGATGCCGTGGGCCTTGGTCCCGAATAAACTCGACCCATTCGCCGCATGATTCAAAAAAACAAAAAAACAAAAAACTGCAAAATTGTTTGATGCTGTTGAGGGGAGTGTAAATGATGTTTCGGAGCAATATTAGGTAAGAAAACCCTCGGAGGACAGGCCACAGTTCACCACATGAAGCTCCCCGTGGCTAATCCTGAAGGAGCACATCCATCGAAAGATATTATTTAGACTCATTCCGGCTGATTTAGCCAGTAGCGTATAAAGAGACGGCGAGACTTGTGCCAAAACCCCTCCCCAAGGAAAACACAAGATTGATGTGCGAATTCAACTCTCGCTTGGCTATGTTCACAGTATCACGTGTGGAAGGAGTCCACCGAACATCTTTTCATCCACATAGTTAGTGTTTAATTACAACGGGCCGGACAAGATTTTCCACAAACCACGACCTTTTCTTGAAAGGTTGTTATATGTAAACGTGGCATGTACAAATAAGAATAGGCGATCCCAAATTCCTGAACACAAATGTAGACTTGAATGCCATGTTGGATTGAAATTAGTGGTCACAAAACCATTTGGACCTCTTCTTTTCTGGACCACTTGAAATGTCCGTGTCTCGGCAACGAAACGAAGGTGCAAGGAAACCCAAAGCAGTGCGTGCGCAATGTGCATTTCTAGAAGCATGGCAGGAAAACTCGTGGATGCAAGCCGAGTCAATTTCTTGTCACGACCGGAATTTGGAAAAGAGGGTTTGAACTTTGAAGAACAGGGCTGGAAACAACTCGATTCCTTGAACGAGCCAACGGGAAATCGGTAGCTAAGTACAGTACTTAGTGGACAGTCTTAGGGTTTGGTAACCATTTTTGAACCACCCCCCCGGGGCAGGGTCTTTTCACACTTTATTCTAAGATAACCCCGGATGAATTATTATTATTTATGGAATTGTCGCGACCAAAGGGAGGAGTGAAACGTGGAATTTGACGAACAACGTGGACGCACGGACGAAATGAGCCGGGTCTGATAGGTACCGTGTGAGAATGTCCAACACAAAAGCTTAAACAGGTTAATCGATTGTCCTATGCGACGCAATCTCACATTGGCATAGACAATTTATAATAATACTTCAATATATTTTTTCGAATTATTTATTTATTTATTTATTTTTCTTTTCTTGTTCCTTTCTTTTGTTTTCTTTGTTTTCGCCGGCCACCGGGCAAGAGTTCTCGAGCTCTTGCCAGCCACTTTAAAGGGAAAAAAAGAAAAGAAAAAAAAATCAAATAGAAGATAAAGAAATTTGAGAAAAAAAGTATTAGAATATTATTAAAAATTATCATGCCAACATTGATTCTACCATGTAGGAAGGCCAGAATCCATCTTAGCAATTCTTAGCCAAAATTAATTGGATAGACTGAATTGACACAGATACAAAAGATTTAGGACTCAATTGATAAAAAAAAAAGTTTAGGATTGAAGTGACATAATTATAATGGATTTGACACTTTTTTTGTTGTTGTAGCTTTCCCTATTGTAATCGCATCATTTTTAACTACCAATATATTTGATTTATCCACCATATCAAAAGTAAAATAAAAAGTAAAACAATTACGAGGGAGGGTTTGTATATATTTTGGGGTCCCATTTACTTCAGGGATGAGTTGTGCACATTGGCTGTTCTACATGACACGACGACTGCTGGCAAGTACAGTTTTTTGTAAATTTTTAAAAAGACTTTGGAATCTTTCATTTTTCTCATTCCTTAATTTTTTCCAAGGTTGGACAACCAAGGTGGCTGGCTGACCCTCGCCTGGGGTTGGCAAGGGCATACATGAAAATTTAGGACTTTTTGGATAATTTCACCAAATTTAATGTTAATGCTTACCGCTCTTTCCTTTCGGATTTCTTTAAGCGTTTGCTCCGCAAGGCATATGTTAAGATTTACCGCTAATGACCAATCTAGATCATCCAGATTCGGCAATAAATCTCGCTGTCTACGTGACTACAACAAAATTTACATCTATGTAATATGATTATATGACCACGCCATACAAGTGGAAAGCAACTCTTCTGATACGTACGTAAGAGGTTGCATGCTGGCGTCGCGTACTGTGGCAGCAACCAAAGTCATGCCCTAAATAACTTATAATCCAATTGGCTTCGCACACAGGTTTTCTTGGGTTGGGTTGGAAATGGTTGGACGTAGTTGGATAAGATCTCGAACATAGATTTTGAAGAGAAAAACATGAGAGGAGTAAAAAAAAAAGGAAGAATAGTTTCAGAGTATAATAAACTCAAGATCGTGCTCTCGAGTAATCGCCATTCGTTTAACAAGACAGTGAACGTCGAGTAGTAATCTATTCCATCCATTGCTGTGGAAAAAAAAAAAAAGAGAAAAGTTTTCACGACCGGTGTAAAGGTACAGAAACTATGCGTGCCTGGAGGCTAGAAACAGACCGTCCAATTATTGAATTTTAATTAAGATAATGATGTGGTTAAGATATTCAAACCCGCCCTGCACTATCATCGTCAAGAAGTTAGCTGGTGTGATCAGGAAAAAGAAATCATGAAGAAAGACTTTAAGAAGATGGCTGGTGCTTCTTCTTGGAGGGGAGAGAGCTAGAAGGAGACAGAGAGAGCTCGAACCGGTGCTGTTTCATCGTGATTATAAACAATTATAGACACACCATTTGGAATGCGAAATCTGATCTGAATCTGAATTTTTTTTTCCCTCTCCCTTCTTCGCTCGGCGAGAAGAGAAAAAATATGGAGGCAGGGAATCGTCTTCCTCCTGGGTTCAGGTTCCATCCGACAGACGAAGAACTCATCACGTATTATCTGACTCCGAAGGTGTCCGATAGAAGCTTCACTTCGAAGGCCATCGTTGACGTCGATCTCAACAAGTGGGAGCCTTGGGACCTCCCTGGTATACAGCTTAATGACTTCAGCGTTATGTACTCGTGCTTATATTTGCGCGTATGTATGGGTATTAGCCTTTTAGATAGCTTGTTGAATGAGCTGTTCCTCTGATCAATGGTGAGTTTAGGGTTTGCTTCGTGTGTCCTGATTGATAGTTGATCATTGCAGATATTCTTTTTGGTTAAACTTCCTTTCTGCCCAGAACTTTAATGCAGTAGGAGAGATTGCTAAAGAAAGAGATACCCATTTTGCAGAAGCTCATGCAAATTCTCAGTCTTTGTTGGTTGCTCCTGCTATCATTGTTTTCGGAACTTTTGTACATGATGCATTCCAGAAATTATCTCCACAGAAGGAGATCTGTATGTTGCCATAACTCGCCATCAATAATGTCTTGCTTATTTAGGTGTGTAATACTTGCGATATGTGTAGGCAAAGCGTCCATGGGAGAGAGAGAATGGTTCTTCTTCAGCTTGAGAGACAGGAAATACCCGACTGGACTACGGACCAACCGGGCGACAAGAGCGGGCTATTGGAAAACCACCGGAAAGGACAAGGAGATTTTCCGAGCCGGGCTCCTCGTCGGAATGAAGAAGACCCTAGTGTTCTACGGAGGTAGAGCCCCGAGGGGCGAGAAAAGCAGTTGGGTCATGCACGAATATAGGCTGCAGAGCGAGCACCCGTGTCGATCCACGGTAATGTTCTTCGAGACATCGCGTGCTCATTAATTAGCTATAGGTCACGCATCTTTCTTCAAATGCTGTCAAACGATGCATCAGATCCTTTGATAGGAAAAGTAGCGAGTCTTTTGGTTTACTCGGCGAAACAGGTGGACGGGATGTTATGGAATTTGAAGAACAGTAAGCAGACTCATATTGTTGCCAATTGACCTGTAAAACTTGGCCATTTCCATTTTTGGAGTCATTTGAGAAACTCCACATAAAATCAGCGTATTATGTCCAGTGATGTCTTAGTTATATCATGGGATATCACGAATTGACGGTCATTTCATCAGTAGCATTCACGGTTCATTCTACAGGACGGATGGGTGGTTTGTAGGGTTTTCAAGAAGAGCTCGACGACAAAGAAGCCGCACATGATACCCTCACTGCCTTCTCCAGATTTTCCCATCGCCGAAGGTGCGACGATTGCAAACTATTATGGAGATCAAATGGGGACAAACAACAGCAGTCCAAGCACCATTGTCGCCACTTCAGGTGCATTGAGCGGTCTTCCATCAGGGCTCGCTTGCGATAGCTACACTAACTTAAACAACAACTTGAATTGGCCAAGGACAAGAGAACCGACGAACTTGCCGCCGCCGCCATGGCCTTCCGGCTGTCTGAGCTCGAACTCGCCACGGAATTCTCTCTTCCTCAAAGCATTGCAGTCAAGGACTTTCCAAGCAAGAGAAATCGCTGCCACCATGCCTGCATACTCGTTACTATCCCATGGGACTTCTCATCTTGGTCGTGATCCAAGTACGAATTATATCGCGGATAGTTCTTCAGCACCTTTCGAGTCCGGAACCGAACAAGGACAGCCGGCGCCACCATTCAATTGGACCACACCATATGAAGGCAATTAAATTGTGAATGTTAACGCATACAATGGTGTAACTTTTACTCATCTCTCATATAATTTCATGTGGACAAGGGGGTTAAATCCATGGATTACTGTATGTTAGCACTCTGGTGGTGGAGGAGCTGTAACCTAGCGCTCGTCACACCACTACAACATTGTAAATTTTGGGAAAGTCAGAAAGTCAAAGCGATTTACCTGACGAGTATTGTGCTGCCATTGCTTAACTTTTGGGTCGAATTGGGCCAATGAAATTTCTTATTAATCATGGAGGGGATCACAATGCCAGTAAGTACGTCGGAAAGTTCATCTCGTTACGTGGTCTTCTGGCAAGTGTAAACTTCACGGTCCTTCGAACCTTCTTCTCTCGCTCTTTTTTTATCTCGTTACTCTTGAACCAGACTCGAACCCTAAACCGTAGAATAGCCCAAAAAGAACTGGCCCGGTCGAGAAGGCCCGTGATGTGAGTGACAAAATTGCATCGAGGCCCAAAATCTATCTGGCCCGGTGGAGAAAGCCCATGATTTGAGTGGCGAAATTGGGTCACGGCCCAAAAAGTTGCCGCCCTTGATCTGTCCAACCAAAAAAAAAAAGATCCGTACTTCAACAGCCACTGAGGGGCAATTACGCATACTGATTCAACTGATCTCAAACCAAACGAAAGAAGAGGAAACAAGGAACAATCGAAGCTCTCTTCCGTTTTCGGATGGCGGGGAGGCAATTCGTCGGGGACGGCACGGCGGCGAGCCTCGCCGGGGTGTCGAAGAACCAGCTCTACGACATCATGTCTCAGATGAAGGCACTTCCTTCCTTTTAACCCGCTCCTTTTTCTCTGCTTCTTGGTTTCGTCTTCCTATTCTTTGTCGTCGGCGACTTTTTCTGTTGCCCTTCTTTTCACCGAAGCTGTGCTCTAATGGGTATGGTTGTGGCAGACATTGATCGAGCAGAACCACCAACAAGCGAGAGAGATACTGATCCAGAACCCTCTCTTGACTAAAACCCTATTCCAGGTAACTCGAGAACGTTTTGGTTATCTTTCGAACTTTTGTGCTTTAGACTTGTTGGATTGGGCGATTCTTGGATGTGTCGGTTTTGTTTTGCGTCGTTACTTAGATTTTTCTTGAAATAAAATTCGAGGGACTGTGGTTTGGTTATGATGGCCTGTGGAAATTTGGACGCGATCTTGGACGTTGCTCATGCTGGGGACAGCTCGAGAAAGAGAAAGCAAGATGAGTAACTTGAAAGCAACTGGACTTATTTACAGTCCATGGACATGTTTCATCCTATAGATTGTGGATAATTATTTCCTTGACACCTTCCAAATTTTAATTGATTCAACTGAAATATTCATGGTTTGGTGCCCAAACAGTGATCTTCGACTTAATGAGGGATTCCTTGTGCATTTTAGGAGTATATTGCTGATAAGCTGTCTGTTCCTTTGGTAGACGACAGTGGACTTGCATATATTGTATCTCAAGTTTTATGTTGGTGCAATGATCTCTCCATTATTCTATGTACAGGCTCCTGTATACACATTATTACTCTATCACTGTTTCGTGTTATCTTTTCATATATTCTGTCATATAATGCTTACTACTGATTTCTTGGTTCATCCTTAACTGCAACTTAATCTTCCTTTAGGCACAAATTATGCTTGGAATGGTACAGCCTCCTCAAGTGGTAATGTCATTTTAACCTTTTTGTTCTACATTGGTACATTTCTGGATGCTATAATAATTTCAATGGCCTACAGCTTCCAAAAATTCAAGTTCCAGCATCACAACAGCCTCAGCCTCAGCCTCAGCCTCAGCCTCAGCCGCTACTGCAGCCACCTCAACAGCTACAACAGCCACCTCAGCAACCGAACCCTCAGACAGTTCATCAATATCCTGGTAAAATTGGTTTTCCAGATCAAGGAAGTGCGTCTCAGACTCAATTTCCTATGAGAAATCATAGTCAAAGCCAACCTGGAATGCCAATTTCATCGGCTAGTGTTCCTTCAACTAATCTTCAGCCTGTACCTTCACATGGTCTACAGCCACTTCAGCAGCCTAAGATGCATCAAAATGTCCAAGCTACTCCAGTGACCCTTCCTCAACCTTCTCAGGTGCCCACAATGGCTCCACTCCCGCTTCATTCTGCTCCACAGCCGCCTCCACTTCAACAGCCCCAAATGCCCCCTGCCGCAGCCCAGTTGCAACAAGCCTTACATACAAGTGGAATATCTCAAGTTCCATTTCAGCCTCCATTGCAACCGCCCATGCATCCACAATCCAGACCATCATCAATGTCTTCTCTCCATCAACAGTATCCCTCTCAGATAGGCGCTAATGTGGGGTTTCATCCATCTGGTGGTTCTCAGCATGTATCACAGCCATCATATCATGTGAGCTTTTAGTCAGTGTTAGATTATTCTTTGTGTTTTTTCTCTGAATAGGAGTGGTAATTCTTTCTTGATGAATTGATCAGTCAGCTTCAAGGCCTCCTCCTGGCATTGGATCATTCAGTCAAGGACAGCCTTCGCTCCTTAATCAGCCACCACCTCAAGCCATGTATCAAGTACTCTCTTGTGGGACTGCTTTTTCCCAAATGAGTTTTTTATGTCATGAGCAATTATTTATTTATAATTATGGAGTGAAGATTGACACAGTTTGATAAATTGCAAGTTTGGCATGAAATTGTTCCTGTTACTGATGTTGAGGAGTGGATAGGAGTTCGGTTTGATTTGGGATGGAGGTCTATGAATTATTGGGAGTAGGAAGTGAGATATAAAAAGTCAGTCATCCATAAAAGATCTCCATTTGTGCCTTTGCCTAATTAATTTGCATCATGGGCAGTGCTTGAATTTGTCAACAAGTAATCCTGATTGAGTTACCTGAAGCATTGTTAAAGCTATTGATGTTGGATTATTTGGTTCATGAGAGAAACTTTCTTCCTGAAACATTTCTGACTCATCCAGTGTAACTAAAGGTCCCTGTAATGTGGTGCTTTTATTTGATTATGTCTTGTCCTGATTGTACGATTGGGCTTGCTTCTGCAAATTATCAAACAAAAAGTGGAGTAATTGATCTCAAATGAGAGTATTTCCAGATTTGTTGTCATATCCAAAATGTTTGAAGTCTTTGGTCAGCTCTGAAGATCTCTACCAATGGGGGCAAGAAACATTAGAAGTAGCTTACATCAGGTGTTGGCATTACTAGATTAATGTTGAAGCTTTCTGTTGAAAAGAAACGAATTCGTATAGAGATTGGCCTCCTAAATTCGAAGAGTTTGCATATGCAAAACACCCTTCAGGAGAGGGTTCAAAAAGATTGGTCCTTGTGATTTCCTTACAATTTGTGTGGATTTGATGTTACGTTATGAGGACAGTGAACTTTCACCCACCAAAATTTGTAGGGGTTAACTGATGGATGACTTAATATTAACTTAATAGTTGTAGTTTGAAGTACTTCAGAGACTCGGAAAGATCAATGCATGATGATGTTTGATATTGCAAGTTTGGCCATTAGTTTGGCAGACTTTGGCCTATATCTGTTTGCATGTACAATCTTCCCTGACCAACTACTCAATTCCCTTTTGGATCAAAAAGAAAAAAAAGAAAAAAAAAGCCTTAATTCCTTGGAATTGCTGGTGAATCTCTCTCGTGATTATGCAATCTTAAGTTCTTAATGCTCAAATTTTATCTTTCAGGGCGGAGGTTCACATCCAGGGATAGAATTTAGCCATCAAGGTGGTGGTCCCATGCAAGTGGATAGGGGATCTTCTTGGATGACTGGCCCATCAGACAACCACCCTTCACAGCTTCCTGGCCCTCCCCCCGTTGTTCCTGGTCAGATGGGCCCGGGAAGTCAGCCGCCTCGTCCTGCTGCTGTAACTATTCAACCTTACTCTGCTTTTTTTCTTTTTCTTTTCTTATATATCTATTTTACCTTTGCTTGTTATAGAGGTCTATAATAAAGAAGCTCGTTTGGGACATTGACATAGAATTTTTGCCCGCGTGCAGATATCACCTGAGATGGAGCAGGCCCTACTTCAGCAGGTCATGAGCCTCACTCCAGAGCAGATTAATCTCCTGCCTCCAGAACAAAGGAATCAAGTTCTTCAGCTGCAGCAGATACTTCGCCAATGAGATTGTCTATAACTCTTTCTCTCAACAATTCCTAGTCCTGTCATCAATCTCCTTTTTGAGCATGTATTAAGCTATTTATTGGCTACTGACGGTGTTGAGTAATGCCGAAGGCCCTCGTGGTTGGACATATTACTCCACATGGGAGGCATCTATTTGGCTATTGCATGCTTTTAAGTAGTTATCTCATCATTTTGTAGGTTTTCATAGATCAGGTTCTGAACCATTGGCCTGCTCTCCTGGTCTCTTTGAATGAACATATTAAACCTCATTTTTGGGTGACAAATTTTTTGTACTTTTGGTTGGTCACTGTGGTTTCTCCCCTTGGTTGTCAATATTGCGAGTCATGACTACTGAAGTGAAACCATTAAAGTCAGACGATCCATCTTGTGAATGCAGCATGTTGCTAACTTATGGTGGGCGAAATTAGCAAGTTAATTACGTACTTTGTGTGCAAAAGCATGATGAATGTGAGTCGATGCAGAACTAGCTTAGTCTTCACTCGATGCACAGGTCAAGTTAAATTCAAGAGTTGTTTTCTCGGCAAGACCACACTTAAAAATAATCCGCGATTCGATTTTTACTTGCCATAATATTCTTGAATTTAGGCATCAAGAATTTTCAAGAATTCTTTCATGATTTTCGTGATCTGGCCCCGCCAACAATCTTCCACAAGTCTATTCCGGATATGCCGATAAAATGATGGGGGGCAAAAAAAAGTGGGCTGTATATATGCCTCTTGGATGCCATTCCAAGGTAAGAGTTTTCTTTCTTTCCGTCTGAATCAGCCACAACAGTTGGAGATTCTTGCTGAAGCTGGAGCCACCAGTTTCCTAAATATAGAATACGACGGACCAGGAGAAAAGTACCTGCATGTCTGCTCTTCATTTAAAACGGCACAAGATCAGGTGTATTCATGTACAATCGAACTTCGTGAACTTGGGGACAAACTTTGTACGAGGTCAGTCTACAATGCTTCTATCACCAATGACATTTGATTGTCCTACGAAAAATTACGTGCAAGTAGTGGCTTTTATACCGAACAGTTTGGTCAATTGTTGGAAGATCGTCTGCTTAGGGTGGGTGACGAGTTGAATATTTCCTGACCAAGCTCCTTTATCTTGTTGAGTAAAAGGGTCCGTTCTGTCTCGCACTGGACCATGTATTCTTCCTGCAAATCTTGAAGACTCTCCATCTCAGTAGCCACTGTTGCCAGCCCTTCAAGGCTGCCATCTTCGATCAAAGATTGAAGCTTGATCATCAGTTCTTTCATCTGGCCAACCACATTTAGCAGCGTAAGTTGACAAGAAATGCAGAACAGGCAACACCTTCCTATTCTATTAATAATTAATGTAGGACAGGGCATTATGCAGTTAAGAAAGACACACTGAACACCATTACAGAGTATGCTCACCTCGCCAGAAATTTGATACGATCTGGTTAGGGATGGTTCTGAATCAAGACTCGATCTCCTTAGGAGATCAGGAACTTTTCTTGTGATCTGGATATGGATCTCTCCCCTCTTCACTCCCTGAAGGGGAATCCATTTGTCGAACATCTGGTTTGGAGGCAACCTTTGGTATTCCACGACGCAATCACCAATGCTCGATGTGGGTAGCACTGCATTGTGGTCTTTCACATGCAACTCTAGGCGACTTCCATCGTCAGGGAATTCCAAGGTCTGGTTCCAATGAGGATGTAGAGTTTTGAACATAACCTGCAATGCCGGACATGGCACACTAGGTAAGAAAACTCTGTACGAGATTGAGGTTTCTTATATAGATGTGTGGAAACTGGTAAAAGTACTTATGTCAAAAACTTAAAGCAGAAATCCAAGGAACTAAGTACAAGCTGCCACAATCGTGATTTATTTTTCACTAGATATAAAGCTGTTATTTTTTTCTTCTTTTTCCTCAACTTTGATGAACTTTTCACATTTGCAGGACTAGAATTCCTGGAACTAGCATGTTCTAAGCTAAGCACGGCACTAACCAAGATTTAGTTAAAGAGACCCAGAGTCTAAAGGTGCTTATGGACATCATTAGCTGGCTACCACAATATCAAATGACATTAATAACTAGTGCAGTGGACTGAAAACTTAAATACTATTCAAGGTGTTTTATTTCAATTATTTCGGGATGAGCATTCATCTGCACTCCCTCTGGGGAAGCAAAACTGTAGTTTGAATAGCAAGAAACCTAACCTTTGTTCTTCTCTTCAAATTTCCGTAGTGTACTCTCACATATGGATCGCTTGTACCTCTAAGATCTGCAGCAATAAGATCCCTTGCTTCAATGAGAGTGAGCTCTACCCAACCATTGCCGGAACCTGTTCCCGAACCCTGAAGATTTAAGCATATTGAGCAAACTCGTATTAGTGTAAAAACTAACAAGACATATACTGGTACGGGAAAACGGCATGGTGTGACATTAATAACTAGCGCAGTGGACTGAAAACTTAAATACTATGCAAGGTGTTTCATTTTGATTATTTCGGAATGAGCAAAGATCCGCACTGCCTCTGGGGAAGCAAAACATACCCTGGATCCATCAGGGTCAGAGACTCGGATAGCTTCAAGTTGAAGCCTCAGCTCCCCAGAATTAACTTTCTCCAATGGGACCCACACGTCCCTAACAAACCCTTCAGCCAGTCCTTCCAGGTTTACTCGTGCGCTGCCAAGATTATTGTCACCGAACATATCTTCACTGTAACACTTTATCTTTAGGCATTCATCACCTCTTATCTCATCAAAATCAAACTTCTGATTCCAAACTGGATTGCAGGTATGAGCAGTTCTCGTCTTTTGTAGGACCTGAAAAGGAAAGGTTGAGACATTATTAATCGGTGGATTGATCAACTGAAAGTCCATACATTGAAACATGGTGATGCAGGTAACATGAAAAGGAAAACTTACCTTTCCGTACTGCAATTTGAGATAGGGCTCACACTTTCCATTTCTGTCCTTTGAAATTAAGTCCTTCCCTTCAACGACAGTGATATTGAGTTTTCTTCCAGTTTTTGAGAGCAGATTTGACGATCCATTGAGGGAATTTTGAGAGTTGACTGGGAAGTTGTTCAAGCTATGTGAACCATCAGAGAATAGCCACTCTTTCAAGACAAGCCTCACTGTCAACTGTAGTAATGTGTACTCGGTCATTTAGATGGTATCCTTTATCTCACCACAAATTAAATTTTTGGCATAACAAACATCATGCAAAATGCCGACCCCAACTAGTTTGGGATAAAGGTGATGTTGATGTTGATGTTGACAAACATCATGCAAAAATGTATTTACAAAGGTATGTAGCATATCTATGGGTCACATAAAACCACATCGCATATTTAAATGCTAGGAACATGTTATGAGTAAAGAGGTTGATTAATTTCCTAGAGACATCGCTGGCGGGGTGAAAGGATAACAACAATGTCTATAATCATACTCATGACTATAATAACTATAATGGAACAAGACTTTAGAACTCATACCTCCCCCACACTTGTCCTCTCAAACGGAACCACCAATTCAACTTCCGTTCCACAAAATTCAGCATGCTTGGCAATTATGCCAGACTCGGGCCCAATTGCCCAGAATATTGTTGAGTCGTCGGCAACATACCTTACCTACAAACATCAAGAAGCAATATACTAGTTATAGGAAACACATAAAGAAGGTGGGATAGGTTCCTAACAATTGAACAGTGGCATTATTTTATTCAATGAAAGTTGATTCATATGTAACTTCTATGCTTCATTCCAACATGCAATAGTACCTTTATCTCACAACTTGCCAAATAGTCATACTTGACGCTATTTGGTGTACTTTCATAAAGGTGGAAGTGCAAGATGCCTGCATTCTCATGTAGAACCATATTAAAAGTCGAATCCCATGTAGGAGTTGAACCTGTCTTCACATCTGTCCTTCTGGTTAACTCCTCAAGTTCGACTTCAACAAATGTCTGTAGATCCTTGTCATCAAGGTGTTCTTCCTGTGTCCCATTTGTGGTAAAACTATTTTGTCTTCTGGATGGGCTTCCTCTCAAAGCACTCCGTGAAAGTTTACTGGCTGAAACAACCTTAACGTAAATGATACCACCAACTGCTTTTTTCCTCAACTCGACAGCAGGCAAAGAGAAACAACGACGCCTTGGTTCCACCATGGTCTTGACTAAGGAATCTGTAAGAATTTTTACCTAAAAGCAGCCAAAGTATAGTGAGGACAAAAAGAATTTATTATTAAGAGCACTATCAACAGAATACATCTAGAATATTTTGAAACAGTGCATCTGAGAGTTGAATGACCAATTAATACAAGCAGTCTGCGACCAATTAATATGTCAGCAAGTCTCGTGAAGTTCTTCATTCTGTTTTGTACAGGATAAGAAGTCCATAGTAAAACTGATGATGCCACTATGCCATCCACCGAACATCATAAAACAAGGTCAATAACCAATGCTGTCCTTTCCCACTATTTGGTGTTGTACTGTTTAATACCATGTACTCTGTAAGATCCTTCGAAATCTACTCCATTTTCAGAGCTTGGTACCCCTTTTAACACGCTATACTTGTATAAAAACCAACCAAAAAGTTCGTAAAATTTTGTAGGTGTGAAGAATGATTTGAAAATTGAATGACCATTAAACCTGCTTTGAATATTCTCCTATGAAAAACTTATGTAGATAGATAAATTGCTTTCCCATCTCGAGTGTATTAAAGTAACAATGGATGCCTGGCAGAATCATAGCCAAATGTGCATCTGAAAGCAAACACTCTTAATAGATGAATCATCCCTGCTAAGTTTGGAAGAAGAAAATTAAAATGAAAGACATTGTGGAAGTTATACTGAGTGAATAGTGCCAAATAGAAATGGAAAAAGACTCACCAACCAAGAAGATACTCCTGGAAGCTCTGTGGCAGGCAATGTTTGGCTTCCTCCACTGCCAAAGGCAACTCCAATTCTCACTTCAGGGACAGACATGAACGAGTACAATAGAGCTTTCCCGTCCAGGACTGGCATCAAGAGTAGCTGCAAATGGAAAATAGATTGTTGCAAAATACCAAAGACTGCAATTCAGGAATCACAAGAACATCCCGAAAACTTGAAAGAAACTCTGTCAGAGACACACCGTATCTGACTAAATAGAAACTAAGGGCACTTAACGTACTTCTTTTTAAACACAAGTGAACTAAATGATTGCATGCTTATGTGACCAGGATGGGCCGATTGCTATTTTTAAACTTTCAAGCATTCAAATTTCACCTCATTGGGACACCTGAAGCATCAACCTTATAGTAACTCACTGAAAATTTAACCAACTAGGCTCTATCCTGCAAGCGAGCAAATTATATTGGATATAGCTCACCATCATCATGAACAATGAAACTTCCTAATTCCTAAAGTCCATGAATTGAAGCAGGCAGGCATTATAACATGTGACTTGGACGATGGGAAGTCAGCCTCAAGGTCCATTTAACACATTAACTATGTATCAGAAAGGGAATAACCTCCTGAAATAATTGAGAAAAGACCAAAGCAAACGTGCACACACAAAACAATTAATGCTATGTTAACTACGATGTTCTTCGTTATAAGAATTTCAAAGTCCACACGATACCCATCAAGGCAATACTATCGTACAAGGAAATTCTTCCCCCAAAAGTTGTAAACTACGGGCACCCGTATGTAATGTACATGCCCATCACTTGTAACTGGGAGCATCAGTTGGTTAATATTTAGAAACCAAAGATGCCCACACAGGCCCGCACAACCCAAAGTTTTAAAGACTATCAGGAAGAGGTTACTAGGTCATCGCTATACTGAACATTCAATCATTTCACTATCAGGAGTCCATGAACATATAGAATCTTAACACGAAACTTATGATTTTAATAAACGTCCTATGCTGCTTGTCAATGGATACCTGCTTGTGCATAAGTATGCATGTACAAGCCTACATGCAGATATTGCAATGTCTTAAATCTTTATATTTAACTGCAGGAAAATGGCAGTGCTACATACATCACCCTTGATATGTAGACTGTTAATGATGATCCGAGCATTTCCAATTGACTTCGCAAGCTTAGCGTGCAACAGAATACTCATATCACTTGCATCCCAATCAAATCCCAAACGCATGATTTTCTGCGAAGGAAAAAGAAAAAGATATCCATTTGATGTCAGGAACTGGAAAAAGTAATACTCATACCCCTGATAGAGAGAAAGAAACAACACGTAAATAAAGTTGCTCAGCCACTTTATTCTACCATTAACCATCCTCTAAAATGTTTCAAATGTTGCTGAAATTCATACTCAACATCCTCAAATTCAGCAGTTCCTTAATCATTTTCCTCTTTACCCGACCATCTTTTACTTTCATCTACCTCCTATGCAGCCCCTCTTTCCAGCTATCCATGACAGAAGCAGATCATTAAACTTCATCCTCCCACTATCGACTAAATAGCATGCAAGAACACTTTGGATGCAAGACCCGTCACCAGTGGACGAGGAGAAAAAGATTGGTCGGATGCAAATGTGAATACTTGCATAAACCATTGACACAAACTGTAACTTGGATGCAAATGTGAATACTTTCGTGAAATGAGTAACTCTCAGCGTAACCTCATATCATCACCGTACAAGATGCATTATCACGGCACAAGATGTGTTATCATTGCACATTTTCCAAATTGTTTTGCCACTTTACCTGCAGGCATACAAGAAGTACTCTCTCTCTATCTACACACACAGTACGCCCACACAAAAATACAATGCGTGATTACAAAATCATGCGGCACAAGCCTCATAACAAACCTGATCACCTGTAGTTGACCACCGAGTCCCCTGAAGACCCAAACTGGGCGGACTAGAACCTAAAGAAAACTCCAATAGTTCAACTCTTTCCTATAGCAAAGACAATGCAAAGAGATGTAAGCTCATCTTTTACCAGTAGCCTGAAAGGACAGATTACCAACGAATAGTCCAAAAGATGACTTACTATAAGCTTGGACTTCCTGTGTCTTAGACGTTTCTGCAAGACCAATATTAAACTGTTAAGCACATATAATTATAGACAATAAATGTATGCTAGTTTCTTCCTAGCATTCTGGAATTCAGATGAGTAAAACCAGGGGAAGATTTTACGGTATTTCTCTAACATATTTGCACATCCTACTATTTCTTTCAAGCAGAACATAGCTACATCCATTATCTCCTTGGAGGATAAGAAGTTCCAAAGAACAGAATGTGTCGAAGAAAATGTCATTTTCCCAAAGCATGCAACACAAGTGTTTCTAACTTAAATGCGGTATGACAGCCTACACCTATCATGCCCATTCATCTTAAACAGAAAACAGCCAATAATAAACATCGAAATCAACCCAACTCACCTCAACTAGTGATGCGAATCTTATGGAGAGCTTTGGGTTCACAAAATTGGGCCAGATTTCCATCAACAGCTTGTTCAGCCATTCGCAGTGCTCCAGAGGAGTTGTTGGCTGCGAGGACATGCAATTAAAACCAAACGAAGAGGATGAACTTCTAATTCTCAATGTTCATATTCCGAATGAAAAGAAGATAGCTACCGAGGTGTTCAGTATGGTGCGCTTCCATTTTTTATTCAGGTCTTCCACGAGTATTTGGCGTTGATAACTTCCATACTGCAGGCACCATAAAATGAATTTTAGACTGATGATTGAAACTTCCCTTGGAATCCTTGTTTGGAACAGGATTGGATATATTTGAGGGAAGAAAGAAAAGAAAACCTTGAAGCATGGCCTAAAACTTGTATATGTGTATTATTCACTTGATGGATTCTGATTATCTATTGATTAGAATTTCCCTTTTTAGCTTGAGCTATCTCTGCTTCTAAACTTTATATAATGCAATAAATTAGAGAGATTCCAAGAAACAGCAACCTCAAATTTTTTTTTTGGGGGGGTCAAAACAGCAACCTCATTTGACAACCTGCGATTGAGACCTCTCAAGCCCTCAACTTTATCTATTGCCAAGACCGCCCGTCACCCACGAAATGTATCTCAACCATGCAGATTAGTGTCATAATCTTGGATAAACTAATTGGAATGACAGTCTTCCAGAGGATCGCAATTGGGCCAACCCTAAAAACCGTAAGGTATAAAGCAGTCAACCCAGACACGAAGGAACACATCGGTCAAGACAAACTATGCAATTGAATTCCAGATATCACGGGAGAACTGGACAATATGATCATAACAGCTTTTTTCAGACAGCGAAATGCCAATCATGGAAGAAAGTGAAATTAGTAATCATCCACGTAACGGTACAATCTTCTTTTTTTTTTTTTGGGTGGGGGGGGGGGGGGCGCGGAAACGGTACAATCTTCAGACGACAACAACAATCACAAAAGCAAGATTTGATCATACAAAAAGAAGCAGCATTGTGCAAATCAAATCAAGATGAGAATATATTTACCGAAAAGATCAAAGATGATAATATAACCAGAAATTTCATTTCATTCCAGACAAGAAAAGAAAAGGTCAAAGAATAGTCAACAACATGAATCAAGCAGGAATCACTCACCTGAATCGTTGCCCAAACGGCGACAACAAGAGGGACCCAATTCGAGAAAGGGAAAACCCATCTCTCTATCGCCCAACCAAGTGCTATCAAAGCAATCAAGAATGGAAGTAGAGGCTTCTCCACCGTCAAGTAGTTCAAGAACTCCATTGCCTCTTCCACGTTGAACCCTCCCTTCTTTCTCTTACCCATCGAGAGTCAAACCTCCCAGAGCTCCCACTTCACCTTCCCGGGCAGAAAAAAAAAAAAGCAGAAGAAGAAACTTGATGCTCACAATACCATGGCGAAAATCGCCACAAGAAGGGGCAGAGAAAAAATTCTGAGCTTGAGAGAGCTGACAGACGCCGGTAGCATCAAGTTTTGGAGGATCTCTAACTTGCCCAAGAACTGATCCTCAATCAAGAATCACGGGTCGTCGACAGTCGGAGAAAAGGAACGGTTAGGAATTCAGAGAGACTCCTCCAGCTGCTCATACCGTTTTCGGAGACAGAGAGACAGAGAGGAAAAGTCTCGAGGGTCGCGGCAGTAAAGGCAAAGACTTTGTTAGTTGAGAACGATGTGAATGCAGATTTTTGCCATTGAGGAAAAAACTAGGTGGTGCCTCTCTTGCGTTCTCTCCAGCGGACATCGCAATATTCTTTTCCAGCCACAAGCGCAGTCCGGAACGTACGACGAAGAAGGCATTGATGCCCTCGAACAACCGTTGATCAAGAGTTCGTGGGTCCCGCCAAAAAAGAAGATTGGTTAAAATTCTCGCAGACTCTTCCCGCCGCTGACTACCAAGTGGAAGCCGATCGAGCTGGTAACAACTTCTGGGAAGGCTTTTGGTTGACTTTGACTTAAAATGTTTAAATCACGTGCTCATCACTTAATTTGGTGATCGATCGCGAAAATTTTATAGCAGCAGATTCATTCTTAAAAGAACAAGAGTGTACTTCTAACATCACAATATGCCTTGTTATTTATTTTCTTATATTTGCTTTCTTTTACGGTTGTTTGGAAGTTTGAAAGGATTTTATATAACTCTTTTGAGTATTATTCTAATTAATTAATGAAATTTTTTCGATAAAAAAAGGGAATTCAAGACTTTTCTCTATTGTGCGTAAAGAAATTTACACCCTCCTCCTTCATTTATTTATTTATTTTTTAATTTTTTCGATTTTAGACACTCATTTGAGATTGCAACTCAAATACTCGAATCTGGACAATTGATTTTATTTTTATAATATCGCATGATCAAAGATATTCATCTTTATTGCTCGAGAGACAAAATATAAGTTTATTTGACGTTTGAATACGATGTCATGGTCTTGATATAGAATTTACAATTTTGGCAAAGTAATTTTTCGAGAGAATCGAATTATGTTCTTACAATATATGAGCAATAATAATAAATGGAGGATCAAATCTAGGCTTGACCGACGACCGTGGGGGGGGGGGGGAAGGGGAGGGGAGGGGCCACAACGGGCCGGGATCGTGGATCGGGTCAAATCCGGCTCGCCGGGTCGATCTTTGAACTTCGAGTCAAAGTCAAGCAGCGGAATTCCAAAGTCTTATTTTTGGGGTGGCGGGGCGTGGTGGGGCCCAGCGGCTTCTAGACTGATTTTTATTTTTCCTTCGATTATTTCCCACGTGGCACAGCTAAGGAAAGGGAGACCCTCCTCGGCAGTCGGGTCTTTTAAGGAGGTGGTGGTCCAGACCGGATTCTTCGGTTTACATGCCGGTCCGCTTTGGCCGTACTGTCGGGGAAACTTCGGATGGAGATCCGACTGTCGGTCCAACCAGCAGCAGCATTTTACTTTTACTTTTTGTAGGCTTGGCGTTGGAGCACCTTGATCAAATTTGCAAGATGGGCATTCGGAGTGATTTTTGGGCGCATGTATTAGTTTAATTTTGACCAAAAAGTGAAAATACCAATTAGTTTCATTTAGAATTTCCTTGCATTTCTTCGAAACAAAAAGGAGAAAACTATACAAGACCCTTTAAAGTTTCGGGGTGGTGCGCGTTTGTCTTTGAACCTTCAATTGGTACGTAAAAGCCCTTTGAACTTTCAATTTTGTTATAATCATTGTCTCTTCTTTGTCCATTTTCCAACCTACACGTGCCTAATATGTGATTTCTCAAGACTAAGATTGTAATTATTCTTGCCCTTTTTTTAGTCAAATTACTCTTTGGCACCTAAATGCATTAAAAATTATACAATCGGCATGAAAATGAAAAAAAGATGGTAAGAACTTTTAACAAAATGTTGGCACAAAAAACCATAAAAGTTTTTTTTTTCCTTTCTTTCTTTTCCATTGTTTAATTTCTTTAAATTGATTTTCAAATTACGAAATTGGTTATCTTATTTTGTACATTCTAATCAAGAAAACCTTGACCAAAGTTGGAGTTTCTTGCCATACCGACCAAAGTGGTTCCATTCATCTACCTCGTGTAAATTATATTCCTCTCTAATTGAAAGGCGGTTTAATTTCATTTATTATTATTATTAGTATTTCAATTTCAACCAGAACAAGACCTGACGAAGAATGAGAAACATCTGCACTGGAACTCACGTTAGACATTATTTTAAGAATTCCAAACAGTCGAGACAAGGACCCCATGAAATGTCACCCCGTGATAAGACAACAGTCGATTGCTCTACCCAGAGAAAAGCGTTTAACCGAGACAAGCACCCCCGTGGAATGTCACGCCAAGAAGCACGGATTTTGGTGATCCATGGACCACCTCTCATGGCACTAACGTCCATTCTTTTGTCTGGGAAGCCCCATTGAGGGACGTTCAAAGGAGCGCACACACTGAGTGATTCACGGACCACACAGCGCACTCAGGTTCAATTCTCGTCTGAAGACAAGGAAATGCATTCCATAATTGCACTACCAGCACCTACATCAGTGTGCAGATGGGAGCAACTTTAAGTAGCAAATACATCAAACACTAGGTGGGCGGGAACTCCTGGGATTCGAGATTTTCCAGGCGAAGAGGCGTGATTCTTAGCATGCCTCCCTCTTGATATGGGTTCGTGAATAAGTAACTGAAGACAAATTGACAAGGCCGGCATTCCGGCATCAACGGATGGGAGACAGATTCAAAGTTTTACTACCAGAAGGATGCATGCAGCCTAAACGAATCAAGAAGGTCGAGTCACGGTGCAAGAACCAAAAGACTACAGAAGAATTAGCAGGGAAAGGATCAAAATTAATATATTTCACTCACCACCCATCAGCTCGTCCTAGATGGCGAAGCAACGCGACTACGTGCAGTCAATCCGCAACATTAAGAAGTGGTGGAGTCATACATAGACAGGTACAATGAATGGCTTCTAATTGGACGAGAAATGACCACGGATTTTGACTAATTATGACCATCAAACATTCAATTGAGGAGAAGTTAGCAGCGCTTACTGAATTAACCAGTGTGTCTGCACTTGCAAAAGACTTTTCCTTGTACCCAAGGAAGAGTCGACGACACGAAGGACCCAAAGACTGAACAGCCAACTTAATTGTATCTCACTAGATGAAGCATTACAGTTCGCCAGAAAAATGTATTTTTGAAGATACTTTTTACAAACAAAAAGGCAAAAGGGTAGTTTACTAGATTAAAATTCAGGGGACTTCTAAGGACAAACTAAGAAGCAGCACAGCCTTCTTTATTGATGGCAAAGAATAAAAAAGGAAAAAAGGTTGTCAAATACGACGTACTAATATAAGCCTGCAACCTTTCATGATAAATGAAAAAATAAAGACGCTGTAAAATCGTAAATAGCACAAAAGCCATATGTTAAAAGCTGTTTATATTCCCACTTGGCTGAAGATTGGATAAAAGCACAACAACATTGGCAGAAGCCTGAGCACTTTAAAGTATTTACAGAAACTAGACAGATTAATCATTTATCTCGTGCAGACTTCCCCTTGTTTTTCAGATGTATGAGCACACCTTAACAAAGAACTTAATTGCATTCTAAGACCTATACATATCCCCACGCCATCACTTTCTCTTCTTATCTTCCTTCTCTCTTTCGAGAACAACGGGAGCTGCCGGTATACTGAACCACCACTCTCTCAACCTCCTCATCCATCTTTCACTACTTGCTTTCCGTAGAGGAGAATATCTTGTAAAACTCTCCAAGAAAACCATTAACAATATGTACTTACTGGGAAGAAGAATGAACACCAGTGCCGACAGAAAGAGAGCTACCGAAAATTTCTCACTTGCCTAAGAAGCACGAGTAACAAACAATTTACTTATGAATACAAAATTTCAAAAACTAAGGAATAGAGAGTGGGAAAACAGAATGCGACACTTTCAGTCTTTATTCTGGTTACCTGAGGGTAAATGGACATCATTAAGCCACGTAATTTCAGGAGGACTATGTTTGTGTCCTGGATGTACCCTTCAGCTTGGGAAATTGCATTTTGAACAGCCAAAAGCTGCTCCATTGTGTTCATTGCAGGAGGGGCTATAACCTTGACTTCATGAAAAGCTTTCCCTCCACTAAAGTACTTATTAAGTACCATGAAAACTGCGAGAAACACGAGCCCAAATGCAAAGGAATAACCTAGCAATCCCCTGCGAAGCATATACAAGATGTTCTCAAAGACCTCAATGTTTTCTATGCATGCCAGGGAAATACGGAATTCATGCAGTTCCTTTTACCAGTCCAACCTTAATTGCCAAGGAGATTCATGATTGAAGTTCATAGGTGCATGATGCACTTGGATAAAGTCAATGCATCCACGAGTCAAGAGAATATACCAAAATTAAAAATGTGTGGAAGACTTGATAAGCTTTTTAAAGGTCACATACACTATCTGTTTTGTGCAAAATACATGACCGTCCGATGTCCAACACCATACGAAAATTCACAACACGCAGAGTGTAAGAAAGATTTTAGTCACTCTAAAGTTGTCACTTACAGCAATAGACCATTTTTGCCAAAAACCTTAATAAATTGTCAGGTAGACTTTATCAATCACCTTCCCAACATTGGATAACACTCACATTACCTACTCAGATATTTCACAAAAACGTTCTACAAAACAGATTTTTCAATTTACCCCTAAATGATGCGGAAAAAAACGTGGACAAATCATTTAATCATAATTCTGGTAAGAAAAATCATGTCATCATCCATGTAACTGATAACATATTCCGTCTAAGCAGGAAAAGAATATAAGGACAAAAGCAGGTAGAACTCTCTAAACAGAAGGGTAGAGCCGACAAAAAGACCATCTGCAATAACAGCACATTACCTGCAAATGATGTAAGTGATGGCCAAACAGAAGATGGAAGAGTGCAAAGGATTATCCCAATACACCAGAGAAAGAAGCCACTTGCCGACTTCCAAAAGAGGAAACAGTAACTCCTGTGCAATGAGTAGAATATGAACAAAGATCTTAACGGGACAATGTAAATCTGATAAATTTAGCTAGTTGGGATAGGACACCACTGCAACCATCTTGTTCCCACCTTTATTTAATAACATAAGCACATAGAGACAATAGTAACGTCAAACCTATATAAATAGATAGTAACTTTTCCCTTTTGCCAATAGGAAAGTAATGATCGAACCACTATCTTCATTAATACCTTCATGACTGCCATGTTGGTATCAATCCCATCAACTTTAACTTCATCAACAGTTGCTTGTGCTACCACCACCTTTTTATAGCTGTTTCTAGATTCTTTCACCACTCTTTCTAACGAACTGATTTCCCCCACAGCTATCTCGCCAACAACAAGCCCTGCTACATTTAGGTTATTAGAACCACTCCCAAAGAACCCCAGGTTAGAAATCATGGCGAGCGAGGAAATGGAATACATCCCACCACCCCCATCATCGCAACTATTAATACGGTCTAGTTCCCTTATGGATGACCTGTTTGCAAGAGCTTCCAGTATTAAGTCTCCCCCAGGAAGTTGGTCACAGAGATTAAACATGAGAAGATCCTCACAGTGAAGAGGGCCTAAGGAACTAAATTCTCTAATGGCCTGTATCCGTAGGACTCCAAGTACAGCCATTGAAAGTGCTTCATCTCGTTCCACTGCAGTGATCTGGAATTTCTTAATAAAACGGTGCGCATATAAAATCTCCCGGACTACTGCCAACCAATAGTCACGCCGAGCATGTCCTTTGAGTTCAGGAAACTCCATGACAACAGGTTCCAATCTGCATGAAGCGAAGACATTAAGAAAAAAATGCAGGGAATCAAATGGGCCAATTTGATTTCAGAAAGATGAATCATAGAAATGAATACCAAACTTAAAAGAAATGCATCACGCCTTACAATGATGTTGATTTGTACATGATTGCCTTGTCAAACAACCTAGTGCCCCATGGTCCAGTCAACTCAGGCTTGACAATCTGTTTCAGATCATCTGATAAGTCATACTTTTTGGCATCGTCATAAGATACCATCCGGAGTGGTTCAAAATAAAGGGCATGATCAGTCAGTGTTAAACGACCTGCTTGGAAGCAACACCAAAGAAAGAAATATAAGTGATAAGGAAAAGAGAAAAAGAGAAACTACATTCAATGGTTGATGCTGCTATACTTTTAAATGAGGGACAACAAGCCTTGAAGCTAAAAATCTTTGACCAATGGGACTTTTCATTTGATGGGAGAATTCTATAATTACTGAAAAACCAGCATCTAAGAACGTTGATCCTTGATATATACCAGGCCATGTAGACATTCCTACATGTTCAAGAACTGGTTGTGTTGTTACGGTTCCATCCACTTCAAGAATCTTCTCTCCTCTAGAAGATCGAACACCTGAAAGGAGGGATGATTCTGACTGGGACTTCAATTTTTTTATAGCTCTACAATGACAAATACAAGATTATGAGAGTTTATGGAAAATAAAAAAAAGATGACATACAGTAAACATGAAGATATGCTAGGACAGCATTGATCTTGAATCTCCAAATATATTTCATAATATAGAGTAAAAATTTTTCTCATCTATGCAATAATTGCCTTCTCCAAATAACTCGTGTGCAGCAAATTGAGATGTAGTACCTTTCCAGTCCCGTAAGGTACTTATCATAGACAAAAAAATGAAGCCGACCACCAGTAGAACCAGTGAGCACTTCAAAAAGGTTTTCACTAATAATGACATTTGCAATGATAGGGACAGCTGGAGCTATACGAGAGAAAGCTTGTACACCAACAGTAACGTCTTCACCTTCCTGCATTAGGAAAATTACAGTAAACGTTTTGACTTGTAAAAGGCGCAGATTGCAGAATACCTAATCAATAGAACGATCCTATATGAGCAATTTCATCTAATTGCAGCAACCAAGCACTAAAGTCAACTAAGTAATCTTTGATTCATCTTCATTTCACTATGTTGTTCTTCACACTTACAAACAAGGACAGGCAGAAGCTCACAAGTGAAGAGACATCAAAATCTCCCACCGATAAATGCGTTCTTAACATTTCTAGGAAGAATAGAGAAAGAAGGTATACTTAAAGTAAAACAGGTAGATGAATGGGAGACTAACATGAACTAAAGATTCACTAGCACCGGGTGTTTCCCAAGCTACCATCATGTCATATGTTAGGCGCCGGAATTTTTTATCGGCCAGATGGCTGGTTACTTGAAGTGAGAGTGCAAGTGTCCTGAAGCAACAATATTCCAAAAAGTTCCTCGCATAAACTGATGGATGCTTTACGGAATCGGAAGCCTCCTTGTCGAAGCTCTCCTGAAGCTCAATTGTTGGAGTACCAAGGAGTCTGCATTTAAGCATTGCTTGTCGTAAACAGAGATAACATTATGATGTGCCATACCAAATCCAATGCTACGATATCGTATCAAATTGCCAACTATCTAAGGGCCTCGGTTTTATCCCCACAATCGAAGTAAAGGATTGCAGAAAAAAGTCCTGGGTGCTTACTTTGAGCATCGGCGAACAACAATATTCGCAATGGGAGACAGCTCTGGTATCCAGTTCCTTGGAGCCGATGGAGACTTCCCCATTTCTTCAAATTCTTCTCCAAATAAGGTACGGTTCCCAATCAACCACTTGAACGAACCCTCTCTCACGAGACCCTCTAACATATTCCTGGTCTTGCTTGCCACAGCCATCTCGAGAATGTCCACCTCTATGTGATCCGAAACGTAAGCAAACGCCCTCGAATCTAAAACCGAACCCCACCAATTCTAGGCCCAGCAACTTCCACTCGAACGCTCTAAAACCAAACTCGAACTCCAATTGCTTCCCATTTTTCCAGCACGAAGAAAAACGAAACAACTGACTTACTGATATCACGTCCCATCACGCCAAATCCACCAAAATCGCAGCTCGACAGCCAAATTCAATCGCATATAAAAGAAGTCCAAATACTGCAACGCGATATGTTTCTTCGACTAAAGCACCGCACGGGGAAAGTTACCTGTCCACGCAATACCCAGAAATTTGATTTGATCTTCAGTCCCATGAAAATTCTTCCCACGCACAAACGAGACTTTCGAGACCTAGCGTCCGATCAACGATTCAGCACTGCCCACCAGACGCGTTTATCCAATCCGTGAAGCTACAAGCAAACAAGGAAGGCACAGGGGAAGACGGCTCTCCGCAGCCTTCACAAGGGGGAACTAATTTATCTCACTCAATTAAGATTTATCCGGACAAGAAGCGGCGCGCAGATAAGGAAGAGAAGGGAAGGGAAGGGAAGGGAAGAGAGGAGAAGCAGAAGTCAGAGAGCAGATGAAGCTTAGCTTTCCATCGTCATCAACCGGAAGCTTTCCTTCTTCTGGACAAAGATACAGTAGGAAGGGAACAAGTAAATCCACACGGGCACGTGTCTTCCGCGTATCGGCTGTGAGCTGGAACTGGAAGGCAGAGGTGATCCACGGGCGGGCCGGGCCCACCCAGACCGTACAGCCCAGAAATCATATCTCAGCTGGGCCTCTTGCCAAAATGCATTATGGGCTGGTTGGGCCCATCGGGGCGAATATGGGACTCAGCCTCAGGCCCACGATCAGGTCTATGCTAAAATGAGCATAACGGAAATTGGTTCAATTTATTGCCTAAACATAGCCAAACCGCACTAATAATACGATTCGCGCAAGACTAACACAAAAAATATATATAATATCTTTCTAAAAATTATCTCCTTTACAGCTTTAAATAATTAATGAATGATTTTCACTACTAACGACAATTTATGCTTGAAATATTTTCGTGAGTGATAAAAAAAAATTCCGGTCAATATTTTAGTAAACGATGAATCAATTTCTAGAAAAATATTTTTGATAGCATTCTTTTTTCCCTGCAAAACAAAAGCACTCTAAGACAACCACGAGGAACGTCATCAAATTCATTTCACATCTATCCACCATTATCCAAAATAGAGACACCGACAATCTCGGCTTGAGAATTTGTTGACATCGATGACAGTCGGCCCTTAAGCTCAAAAGCTAGGCTGGAGTTTCTAATCAAACCCTTCGCGCGAATCTACATATCGATCCGACTTGCAAATATATTTCAAGAGCCTCATACGGTATGCCCCGTTGTGTATTCATCTTGCGATCATAACAGAACAAAATCCCATCACAGGAACTGCAAGCTTGGAGAAACCGGCTGAAGTACCACGAGTCCAACATTTCTGTGAGTGCTGGTTTTGCTTGATACCCAGAGTTTAGTTGCTACATTGAACTTTGGGTTTAGTTAATTCTAATATTTCAAAGTTCTTTAGTCTTGAACTAGCCTTCTGTACAGTTTCATCCTATATTTTCACGAGAGAATTCTCCTATGTCCAGGATTCCCACCTTATGTGGAGTAGAGTCCTGACGGATGAAACCCTACTGATCTCATGGATAAGGTGAAATACAGATCGAAACCTGGGTGACGACCGAAGCACGAGCTTGTTTGGAGTCGACAGCATGCGAAACCGAACATGCTTCGGGGTGCCGCAAAGTCAACTGTCCATTGAGATCCAGATCACTAAGCCAACTTCACGGATTATTAATTATGCTGGATTGACATTTCTCTCCCAGCTCGGCCTTGGTAATGATCTGCTAAAATACCTAAGTTTGTCTTGCCGAGGTTCATTTAACTATCATTCCGTCCTTGAAAATATTTCGAAAGCTATGAAGTTCAAGCTTTTCCAATAATTGGAATGGGAAACTGGGGGCGGAGACCGAAGCTTTTCGAGCACATCCACCTGGCGACCCTTCATAGGACTTGGGCCGATGGGGGCAACGAGTCTCTCTCAAGATGACCTTCGATGACATTATTCGGACTGAATGTACATAATCGGGGCGCCGCCGGTGGTGGCAATCGGCTCGGTATGTGCTTGTTCATGTGGAGGGGTGCCCACTCGAGTGGGAAGGTGGTGGCCGTCGATGACGGTTTGCCAATAGGCATTGCTCCTCCGACTTATGAGTGAGGACATGCAAATTAGGAGTGAGCATGATTCTAATCGGAAATTGGAGAACCGAATAGATAGAAACTAGCCCGGTTCTAGATTTTTGGGTATGCATGGTAGGTTCTAGATTCCAAAAACTGGAACGTGAAATTTGAAACTTGAAACTCGGAACACGTCTTTGTATTTTTCTTGCTTTATCTCTTCCCGTGATCTTGCAGTATTTATCGGCATTTGATGATGAGTATGTAATCTAAAACTATTAGTTTATAATTCCATTTCCGGCGATATCCATAATTGAAACTTTACTATGTTAATATTTCATATTCTTTGCGTGTCTAAATATAAATCGTGATCACTTGATTGCAACAGCAAATGATAGTCGTTAGAGGTGATGATCTGCTTTAATTGTTCAATTGAGAATACATGTGAAACTTGATAAACCTTGAACTCGTGATAAGATAGGTTATAAGTTACAGTGTATGCGAGATAGGTTTCAAGATCCAAGAATTTGGGAACCGGCTCCGATAGGTAGGCTTTAGGTAAAACACCATTTCTGGAACCGCTCGTCCCTAACACAAATTGCGTTAAGATACACAACATGCGCTGTTCCGAAATCCAAATTTTGTTTTAAATAGTTTTTTCGGGGCCGAAAAAGGTTGCGCAAGGCGAAGTGTCTAATGAATCCCAACGTCGTTCGCGTAATCTTTTCTCCAACCGTGGTTCCGCGAACCGTGATTCGAAGAAATGTGAATTGGAAACACAACACGAAGTTGCCCGTCCTCGTAAAACATTCTAAGTCGCGGGGAAGGGTTTCTCAGTCTTCCATGCTCTGTTCTCGAAGGCGACCTCGACATCTCTCGCTTCTGTCCTTGTCAAAAAGTCGAGCACAACGCCAAGAGCCAACAACCGGGGCGAACCATGTGCAAAGATCAAAAAGGGGCTTCAATGATAAACGCCCTCTTTCCAGTTCGGATGCCTGAACTCTGCCCATCTCTCAGGTACTTTCCATAGAATTTTCTTGCATCCACTTCTCAACTGCATCAAAAAAATTTTTTTTTTTTGCCCTAAAATCAAAATTGGGACCCCCCCCCCTTCCTTGTCGGATCCCCCTCTCTCACCTCCCCTGTTCATGCATAAGATCCAAGAGACAAGCCAGTGGCTGGTCAAAAGGGCGGTCAAAGGAAGGGAAGTTTGTTTGTTTGTTTTTTTTTTTTTTAGGTTGGGATTGAAACAAAAGTGGCTCCATGAAGGGTGACTAGGCTCTGCTTATCATTTAGCAAAGAAATTGGAAGAACCCACCTTGTCCATCTTTCTTGTGAGCGAATGGCTTGGCCCGTTCAAGTTGTCCACTCAAAAAGCTCAGACCTCCATGGATTCATTGCATCCGCCTTCTTCCCTTCACCTTAATATGAAATCGTACAAAGCATCCTTTATTATTATTTTGGTCCAAATGAATTCTCTCCCCCAATCATTCATTCCTTGAATTGGCAACATCCATGAGATTTTGTGTATACTTATCTCATCTTAAAACCCCCAAAAAATTTAAAAAAAAATTAAAAAATAAGGAAAAAGGCAGAGAGGTTGGTATTCAAGAAGCAACCACCTAACTTTTCAAACATTTCTTTGTACATCTTATCGAATAATAATAATAACAATAAAAAAAAAAATCCCTAGGCAATCAATGTGACTCGTTATAATGGACGCCCCGCCCTATCTCCAAGTATTCAGATCGTTAAATCACCTGAGACTTTCCAACTCCGAAGTGATACACGGACTCTTCAGTCTCGATACTATTTTATTTTAGATTATTTTTCTTCCGTATGTCGACAAGCTGCGACTGTTGTTGATGCCGCTTGGACAATTTTGCTTATTACTGGATTCTTGTTCCTTGAGAAAAATGGCAAATGTTGGCCCTTTGGGTCTACATGTATGAGTGCCGGGGCCATTGGTAGCACTGGACGCACATAATCCATTTGCAAGTGCCAAATAGAATAGACAGTCATGTGATTTCGCCGACAAGACGATTTCTCTCCACAGTTTGTTCATCATAATTCGTTTGGGGGATTGGCCCTACTCGATGCAAGTCAATATTGGGGCTACAGAATTTCTCTTGATGATAATGTGAAGCTCTTGTCTTCGTTCAATGATTAATTTTCTTCCCCTGGCTTATACGTTTCCATTAGCAAAATCTTACCTCTTCTGACATGACATGAGTATGCCGTGAAGTGAAGATTGTTAATCGATCCGATTAATTGTCATGCATCGAAGCATCGAGGCTTCGGTTTTTTTTTTTCAATCGCCTAGTTTGAATGGAAATCGCTCGTGAGCATCTTAAGTTACCGAGTTAATTTGTTAACACGGTCACTTGTGCTACGGCGTATCCGAGTCCTTCAGAGTCCCAAACATTTAATACAGTCACGTGTACTAATCAAACATGAAGGAGAAAGCAACAAGGCCGGTGAACATCACTTGTGTTAATGGAGCAAGCAATGACATTGATGCTACTTATCTGCGAGGGAAAGAGACAAAGGTCGTCATTATCAAGGAAGCCAAAATAATCTCGCGGGCCATCTTGGGATCACTGTGCGATTATGGACATCAAGGCAGCACATCACATTCTAGTCCAATCGAGTCAAGTTTGTGCCCAAAGCAGCAATCTTGACTGATCTTGGCCACGCTTAATGAGTTATGCAGATCGCGATCCCGACAATCGCAATCTTCCAGTCACAAACGATTAGATGAGCGGACACGCGATGCCTACTGCTCGTGTGACGTGTTATTGGGGCCGCGCTCGTATGTCGCATGACTTATCAACATTGCCAAGCACTACTAATAATGGTATCAATCATCTTTTGGGAGCAATAGAGAGAGAGAGGGAGAGGGAGAACCCAAATTTGGTGAGTTCATAATACATTAGTCATCACTGATCATGTGTGGGAACACTACAAGATTGAAGTTTTCATCTGTGCCAGTATTAGGGAGGATTTTGAAGACAATCATGACAAGAAGGAGAAAAAGGAAAAGAAAGAAAGAAAGAAATTGAGAATATTAGGAAGTCCAACATTTTCATGTGTTGTATAGAAAATGGTTGGGAGCAACATCCAAAGTTGCCGTCAAGTGTGCCACGTTGTTTGGAAATTGGCTTGTCTCCCTTGTCCTTCTCTGATGAGCCTCTCCAACTCTTTTGCCTCAAACGCCTTTGCTCTCTGCAACGCATGAAGGTCCAACTCGTTTGAGGAGATAATAATCATAAAAAGTATTGGAACATTCCCGCTTCAGTGATGCTAAATTGTGTCATGGGGCGACTAAGATGACGATCTTTCAAATGCGTACGTTGATCGCTCGAAAACCAGTGATTTGAATGATCGACTCTGCTAAAAAATGAACAGGGTTTTTGAGCCGTGCGGCGGTAGACATCATTTGCACATATCGTCGATGTATTAACATATCATCAATTGGTGCAGTTTGTGCTTCGTGAGGTTGGCCGGCTTAGGTTGGTACCTGCATACTTTCGATAGCGTCGGACTCGGCGTTGAAGTCATAGAATGTGCTTGCCGCGGTAAGTTTCATTGAAAGGAACTGATGCAAATAATATGAACAAGTCAAATCACTTGAAATTAGCAATTTCAGGCTTCGAAAAGAGGTGGCGATGTCTTTTTTCTTTCCCTCCTTGCTGTTTCTTACCTCAACCTGATTCTGTAGTGACTGCACATAATTGATAATCTCATCCAACATCACTGCCAATCCCATCGTCTGCAAATTTAAGAACAGAAGGAAAATATGATGTGCAATCTTCAGGACACGAGAAGGATATTCCTAGAAAGCGTTCATCAACTTCAGTTCCTTGACATGTAAGTTTTTACCTTGTAACATCCGGGAACAATATCCTGCAGACATCTCAGCCGCTCGTTGATTTTGCTTCTCCTGACCTGGTTTAAGGAACAGAGTCAATTGACTGAAGAAGAAACTGTGGGAATATACAAATAAAACGGAATTAAAACCGAAGATCGAATGCCCGCCGTTTGTTGCTTTGCTTCTCAGGATTGAAGGTAGCTTACCCTCTCCGCTAAACTGTGGCTATCAGTGGCTTGTCCTCTCCTAGCTCTAACGTGAACCACTTCCTTCGGCCTCTCCTCTACCTTCTCACTGTTCCCTTTGATTCTCTTTGCTCTGCCTGAATTACTGCTGCTCTGCATATATGCAACAGAGAACGACTCTTTTCAATAACCAAAACACACCCAAAACTCCCAACATGCGAAAACGGTAACTTTGGTGGTAATCGACGCAAACGAAGGAAGGATTGATTCATCAATCCTTTCCCTTACGTGCTTTTTCTTCCTTCCGGTGTCCAGAGGAGCAGGGGCTGATGAATTTGCAGAGCTGCTCTGCGAAACATCCAATGCCTTCCTCTTCATATGGGGCTCGCGGTCCCTGGCCACGACAGCCTGACAAACCAAGCCCGACCCACAACTCGGCTCTTGAGGGTGAGGAAGTCCAGGGACGCCGACTGCTAGGTTTCCAGGAAAGTCAGGGGCTTGGTGAGGGAACAAGCTCTCGCTGCAAAAGCCATCCATTGGGTTCTCGTGGAAGGTCAAGCTCGAGGGGTCCAACACGACAGCTGGGTTCATCTCTCTGAAGTGGTGACTCAGGAACTCCATGCTTGGATCGGTGTCCATGAAGGGGAATGATGAGGCCTTGAGACACTGCAAGTATTCTGATGCGAAATCGGCCATTGATGCTTGTGGGAAGAGTATGGCACCTTTTGATGGAGAGCCAAAACGAGTGTGGGGGATTTTGGGGGGTGAGAGGCTTGTTTGTATTTATAATGTGATTTGGAAGCAAATCTTGGAAAGTGAAATTTTCCATCTTCTTTTTTTTTTCTTGTTGTTATATATACTTCTAGTGATGTAAATGCATGGAAAAGGCTAGTATTTAGGGGCCACATGGAAACACTTTTGCTCTAAAAATTAATTTTTAATTGAAAAGTAATTTATTTATTTTTACTTTTTCAAGTGGCTCCAAAACTACTCTAGAGTAAAAAAAAATTATTTCAGAAATAGAAAAATGAAGTTGTGTAACCAAACGAATATCTGTTCTAAAAGTTGCGTTACCAAACAGATTTCTACTCCATAAGCATTTCTTGAACAAAAATTTTGCTCCAAAAGTGTTGTCATGTGCGCCTATAAGGCCACATGGCTAATTCTATGCTCTTCGATTGTGTTCCCTTTGTGGACATTTATTTTTTTTATTTATTTTTTTGTTATATTATTCACTTATTCTCATTCATGAGAAACACATAATATATCTAGAAATGGGGTCCTCCTAGAAACTTTTTGGGTCCCATTTTCAATTATATGAAATATTCAAAGCTTAGGTGGAACTTCTTTTTCCTTGTTTTTCTTTCTTCCTGCACTTCCATTATTGGTATATGCAACTCTGAACATTCTTGGAGAAGTTTTGAGAAGCCATAATTTTTTTTTTTTGGACTCGATCAGCCTGTAAAGGATAAATGGTCTTTCGAAAAAAAATAAATTCAAAGAAGGGAAGGGAAAACAAAATTAGAAATGGAATCTGGGGTGGCTCTCATATCCAATTTAAGAAGCATGTAAGGAGCAAGGTGGCCCATGTCTGCGGATTGAACATCACAACCACACAATCTTGTCCAAGGATGCCACTGTCCATCACTGTTGAAAAACCTGCATTTGGACATGAAATGGGGCTGTCATTCCATTTGGTAGGAGCATCTAATGTGGGAGCATTTAGGTGGTTTTTATACGTGTGGAGATGGTGTTTTGTTTGTTGTCTTGTTTGTTTCCAATGGTTGTGTTGTACTCCAAGCTTTCCTAACGAATGGGATAATCATCACACCCCAAGAAATTTGTCCATGAAAAATAATTAGTCGAGTAATTTTCAGTGATCACTTGATAAGTTTGCGAGATACAAAATATGAATAATAAATAAAGACATTAGTGGGGAAAATTTACAGCTTTTTTTTATTATAAATATGAATGATAATTAGTTTTGTAGCTTTTTTTTATTATAAATATTCTGGGTGTTTGGTTTGAAACAATTAAAAGAAAATTGAGTTGAAAGCCAAAATTGAAACAACAAGCAACAAGCCACTCTTGATTTTTGTCATCTTTTGTCTTCTTTGTATGCTGCACCAACTTCTGATAATTCTGGTAAAAAGGGAAAGGGAACAATACAAAAAAAAAAAAAAACTTGAAATTTTCAATTGGAAGTCACTACATGTGAGGTGTGTGTTAGGCACGTGACAGGGCATTTAATTTGAGCAATTCAAGGAATGGCTGTCCTAAGATTTTACATTTAATGATCGTCCGAGGAAATAGACGGCCTTCCTATGTAGTTATCTCATTTCCCCTTTTCCAAATCTTGGCCCAATAAAGAATCGAAAGATGTGGTTTTCCTGGATTTTGTAAGCATCATTAGAACAACAATCACCAATTAACTACTCGTTCCGGCCTAATCTCCCCCCATTAGAGAAAATTGGAGCTTATTAAGACACTTAGCTAAAAATTGTAAAGAAGACAAAAAAAAAAACCGAGAAATGTCGATACATTGACGGTTTTAATGATTTCATAGATCATTAAAGATGACTATCGATAAGTTACAAAAAAAAAGGTCATAATTTTAAAGGTTGAGTGGTTCTAAATTTCAAGTGGAACCTGTACAAGGTAGGCTCTAGATTTTAAAATACGAAGAACCTGCGGGTTTCACTTGAAATCTAAAACATACTTTGCATATTTTGGAATCTGACACCTATTTTATCACGGGTTCCAAAGTCAATTTTGGGTTGTATATAGATTCAATCTATATTCTTAATTAAATGATTGCGGTGAACCATCACTTTTAATGACCATATTTACTACTATAATCCATTTACTACAACTCATATTTAGATAGCCAAATAAATATGAAACATTAATGCAGTAAAAGTGTTAATAATAAATATCATCGAAAATGGAAGCTCAGACTAATGATTCTAGATGACACACTTATTATTGGACCCCATAGAATATCATAGGATCGCGCGAAGAAATGTACTAAGAAAAACACAAAAACTTGTTACATTATAAGTTCTAGGTTCCGATCAGTAGTTTTCTAATTTTTGAAACCTAAAGTCTATCCTCCATACTTTGAGATCTGAACTAAAACTAAATAGGTCCCCCATTGGTTCGGTTTCAAGTTTCAAATTTTATCTTAAAATCATGCTCATCCTTACTAATTTGACGAATTTACTTTCCAATTCGAGGTACCCAACTTTCTCGGCTTTGTGAACCTTTTTTTATTTTTATTTTTATTTCAAAATTTCAATTTTTCAAGTGTCATGATAGCTTTAGGATTCCAAGGCCCTTTGGATTCAAGATCGTACAATGGATTTGCCCATGCTTGCTGTTATGGCCAGCAAAGGAGGTTATCTATAGCCAAGACCATCGAAAAGGTTAATCATTGAGTCCATCATGGACTTTGCACTGAATTTGGAAGCTACATTGAACGCCAAAGATCCTATCGATTGGTTTAGAGTGATGGAGGATTGTCCATCGCCATCTGATTGATGGAGGAATTTGATTGATATTAGTCGTACTTCAATTCTCTTTCCTTTTCTTTCCTTCTGGCTCTAGCATTTGCCTTTTAGTTGGCTACCCTCATTGAAATCATCACCAAACTTCAATTGGGCATTCCCAATTATACCGCTAGGATAATTCTTGAAATATCTTTGTTTGGAAAATCCAAACTTTTTCAGTAGTTAGGTTAATAAATAGAAAAAGCTTTGTGCTGAAGAAATTGAAAAAATATAGCTCTAAGCTCCCTCGAAAATAGCACTACAGAAATGTTTCGTAATAAGATTTGTCAGGGAAATGAGTTTTGTTCAAGCAAAAAAAAAAACAAAAAAAAAGCAGTTATTTTCGCTTCCAACAAGGTTATGTGCTTAGTCTCCTTTAAAAGAAAAATGAGTTTTGTTCAAGCAAAAAAAAAGAAAAGAAGAAGCAGTTATTCTTAATGAGTTTTGATGATTCAAATTAGCAACTATTGAAAATTATAACATTTTCTTAAGCCTTTCTATCATATATTTCCTGAAGTTTTTTCATTAGCCTATCTCAGTATAAGAATAATTCTTTCAAAACATATAACATTTTCCTATAGTATATAACAAGCACACTTAGGAGCTTTGTAACTATTATTGACTTGCTATATATCACATTAATATGTAGTATGAACTTAGATTTCATATTTGTATCTTTGGACCGGGAAGTTTCTTATGAAATAGGGAAAATTTCAAAAAAAGGTCTGAAGTACTTTCATTTTCTCAAATAAAGACCTAAAATTAACTTTATTTCAAGTAAAGACCTGAAGTGCTCTTATTATCTCAAATAAGGGCTTGAAGTTGATATTATTTCAAATGAGGCTTAAAATGATCTTATTAGTTTTTTAAAAAAGGGTCTGACTTACTACTTAATAAAGGTATTTTGGTCATTTAGCATTTATTATTATTTTATTATTATTTTTCTTTTTCTAAATTTCCAAAAAATTTAAAAAATAAACTAAATAAAAGGAAAGAAGAAAACACATGCGGGAGGGCAACCCCCTCCTGCCTGTAATCGCTGCCCCAATTGGAGTTGGGGCAGTAGTGAAGGCCGGCGACCCTGTTAACTAGCTAGCCCTCACCTGGGAAGGGTGAGGGCCTCGACTCTTGCCCAGGTCCGAGGGATAGCCGTGGCCCTTAATTAGTCCAAGGCCATGGTGGCTGAGGTGAGGGCCATCAGGCCCTTGCCTTTGGCTGGCGGGGTCGCTAGCCAATGTCGTCGGCTCATCGGCATTAGGGAGGTAGCCACAGGCCCCTCCCACCTGTGTACTTTTTTTAGTTGTATTTTAATTTTTAATTTAATTTAACTAAAAATTTTGTTAAAAGTGTATTTGGCAAAAATACCGTTGATCGGCTAGAATATTTAGCTAGCCAGCCAGCCGGTGAGGTCAAACCCTTATTTGGAATGGTCATGACTACTTCAATTACTTATTCGAGATAATGAGGGCACTTTAGACTTTTATTTAAAATAAAGTCAACTCAGGCCCTTATTTAGGAAAACAAAGATACATCGGGCCCTTTTTTGAAATTTTTCCTATGATGATTATACTTAGTGAATAATATATATAAGTATACGCATTTCAATTTAGTGCAAATGGAAATATTCATGACCGAGAAAAGGACTGAGGTGCTATGAGGATGAAGTTGGCACCTTAAGTAACATCCCCTTGACTAACAACTTCTAAAAGTATTTTATTTCGACCCAAGAGGAGCTTTATAGGAAGTTACTTTTGCATGTAAATACTAAGGTATGTGCATATATAAGAAATCATGAAAATTATTAAGAAAGTTCTAAAATTGTTACGCTTGTGCCAAATTCACCTTAAACCTTTAAATTTGGCCAATTGAGTCCTAAACCTTTTAACAATTTGTCAATATAATCCACTCGGCCAATTCTGGCTAAACATGACTGATGTGCATACCAGCTGTCCTACACGGCAGGCTGACATAGGATGGCTAATTTTGATATGTACTACTTTTTACAATTTTCAATAATTTTTTTTGAATTTTTCACTTTTTTTCTTTTCCTTTCCTTTTTTTGCTGGTGGTTAGTTGTTGGTCACTGACCATAGGTGATGCCCAGTGAGGCTAACCCTCGCTCGGGCTAGGGCGAGGCTTGCTAGGTCTCGGCAAAGTTTGGCCTTGCCAGATCTAGTGAGGGTAGCCCTTGCTAGGCCTCGACCTTGGCAGATTTGATGAGGGGAGCTCTTATCAGCCATTACCTGGGTCGGCCACTAGAAAAAAAAACTAAAAGAAAGAAAACAGGAAAAGAGAAAAAGTTCATCATTTTTTAAATAAAGTTTTCAAAAATTATCTATTTAGTATTGACCGTCATATGTTAGCAATTTCCTCTCAAAATTGGCTAGATGGACTATATTGATAAATTGTCAAAGAAATTTAGGATTGAATTGACTAAACTGAAAGTTGAGAACTGAAATTTTTTTGGTTCAAAAAGCCGAATCGACATGAATGCAATAAGTTTGAGACCTTTTTAAAAAATCTAAAGGCAAAAAGTTATATATGAAAAAAAGTGAACGTATCAAGAATCCAAATCTAATATAGGGGCAGAAGCTACTCAATCCTGCCTAGGTAGAAATCAAAAAGGTACTATATAAATTTAGAATTTTAATATCCACTTTGATTTCATGGTCACAACATCACATTCCATAAAAAGGAATGGGGAGTAAACATGGTCGGTTCTCGGAGGTACGATTCATCACTTCTTATAAATAAAATATGTACAATTTCATCCTCGCTGTTCTTGGGAGAAGGGGTCGTGGCATTACCACAGCAAAATTAAAAGATTTTATGACCGAATTACAAAAAATGAAATAAATTAAAAAAAATTTGGATAATTTTCCCGTGGCGTTTCCTAATGCTTCGCAATCAAACAAAGCGACCGTCCATTCCATTCTTTCAGTCTTTCTCAAACAGCACAATTGTAGTGGACTGAAAAAAAAAAAAAAAACTCTCTCGAAGGGCAAGTGCGGTGAACTATTCGTGGAGATTGCGAAAGGTGACGATTTGAAGCCGATGGGAATGAAACCTCAGAACCACTCGAAGATAAGCAGATAATGGTGGCAACATCAGGTGAGTGCTGAATTGGAAGGAGACAATCAGACCATGACACCTGGTATCAAATTTCCACAACAGTGCAATGGGGGAAATGCTATAAAAAGAATTTAGATTTATGTCGGTCGGTCAAGGAAGACATCGGATTCATTTCCTGCTCCTATAAATCTCAATAATTATTGATGTGCGTGTCAACAACTGTTGTTAGGAAAGATGACCCGCGACTTGTTTTTCTTAATCGAGAGAGCGCGAATTTTTCTCGCAGCGCGATTATTAGAGCAATTATAATCTGAAAGTCGATTACATATAATCATATTAAAAAGTAATCATTTTTTATTTCAAGTGATCGTTAAAATGGAGAAAAAGTGGCACACAATTTGATCCACAAATAAAGGGGTCCCATCAGTTTTGACGAGATATCACTTCTGGAAGAATCTTATCGGCCTTGAGAGCATTTGGAATTTGATTTAGGACAGCTTCGATTGAGCCTTGAAATGATCCTCCTCCCCGGTCATCTGAAACAGTAGTAGGTTGGCTGGGCCTGAAGATGAAATGTCCCCTTAGCCCAAAACAAATGTTGGGCTGGATTTCATGGGCCGAGACAATGGATTGGGCGTCACATTAGCCAAGTCCAGATCATCAGCCTCGCCGCTCCGTGGCCGCCACTAGGCCCGAAAGTCGAATGGCCGGGCTTAAAAAAAAGGGGCATTGCATGGAGAAGCCGGTCCCCTTTGCTTGAGTCATCCTTTCCTTGAAGAATTCCATCCTAAACCATTCCGAGTCTAAGATTGAAGGGGTGTGATAAAAAGAGAAGGTATTCCAGGAACCTAATTCCTGAACTAAATTCAATTTGGTCTGTTCGACGTGGCAGGACATGCGCGGGACTTATGTGAGACCCACTAAGTTCGATTGGCCCGATTCACTTTGGCATACGTAGGTATTACCCTTATATAGTAGTTTCTTGTATGAGACATAACGTCGCGGTCTAAACTCTTTAGTCGGAGGCTTATTGTGTTCGGGGAATGCTTTTGATGCTTTTAGATAAAATCCACACACCCTCTTGCTCTCCTTATGCACAGCATTCTCTCGTCAGCTTGATCGAGAAGAATTGAACAAGAAATCATGAAGAACTTAGCGTGAGCCTGAAGCTTTTGCACAGTCCTGAAGAGCCCAAACAGAAGTACTCAAAACGTGAATATTCATAAAACAAAAAAACAGAAATTATGTTCTTCTTCTTCTTCCTCCTCCGTCTTCTTCTTCTTCCTCTTCTTTATTATTTTTTTCCCCCGCATTCTCCCGTGCTTTCCTGGGATCATCATTGACAGTGCAACCCAACAAAGCAACCTTTGGTCCCGAATTTGCTTTTGCAAAAGCAAACGGTGGAGTTACTTCATCTCTCATGCCAAAAGATGGAGCTTTGCCCAATTCGCAGCCCACCTCTATCAAAGACTGCATTTCCGTTCACTCCTGCTATGCCTTTTGTCCACAACCTTACCCACCATCCATTTGCCTGCGACTAGAAGGTATATTTAGCTGGAGACTCTGCATGAATCGTATAAGAGCCTCTCTCTCTCTCTCTCTCTCTAGATATCCAACGTCACCTTAACCACAAGGGACTATTGCATACCTAGAAGTTAGGAGGCAGAGTGTAGAAGTCTTGAGACTCGAAGGTATATAACTTAAGACACATTTTCTTTCTGCACACGCATCGCCTAACTGATGGCGCATGTGTAAGGTGACTACTCGACTCAATTCAAGTACTCACAGGATGGTAGCTTGTCTAAACATTCAACAGAGGCCACTGCCGACTTCTAATGAACATGTAATAGCCGTTACTGCAGCAAGATTGATGTCATGAATATCAAGCATTAAGTTCGTGGAGATTGCGTTATTCGGGGGTTTTGGACATTGGTTACTGATGTGTCCTCCTACCTATGCTTTCATACCTCTGTTGTCCAAAGGAATGAGCATACACTTCTTTGCCAGAGAAAACTCTCTCTGTCTCTCCCTCTCATTTCATGAACTGAACTCCCCCACTTTGCAAGCTGACAAAATCTTTTGGAAAAAGAGGACTAAACATGTCCAAGAAGGAGATAAAAATGGTTGTCTGTGGATACGACAGCCATCATGTACCAGCATCAAACCCTACCACCCATACCAAACATCAAACAGGTCACCTATCAAAATCAATTTGATCCACTCTCACCTTTACACTGATCAGTTTAGATTTCTCCTTTTCTTCAGCCCAACTTCATGCTCTCCTCTTTTTTGGGGTCTAGAGTGAAAGGACCAGATACCCTTTTGAGAGATTTGTCCAAAGTGAATGATTGTTGATCACCAAGATCTTGTGGAAGGGTCATCCATAGAGGCCATTGCCCAAGGAGGGTAGAGACCCATTTCTCTTTATCTTGAATTGAGTACAGTGACGCTGGCAAGATGCAATGTAAGTGCGAAATACATTGTGGGAAGATAGATTCTTGATGGGAAAAAAGGACAAACGACATCATAATGCCAACTGCCAAGGATTGTACTAGGGAGCATCCTGAGGATTATCCCATTCCTCCAAGGGCAAGGAGGTCCATTGCATTGCAAACATTAGATCATCTGAGTCCCCCATTTGAGGCTCACATGATTTGGTGGTTGCGATTATCTCAGCGAAATTATAAGTAGGTGGGTGTGAATTTTGTCTGACATTTAGCAATGGTACAAACAGGGCGGGTGCAACTTCTGTTAGGTTGCAAACATATTCCGCAAACTACTCTCAAAATCTTGCAAAAAGAAAGAAGGTGTGATCTTTCTTTAGATCGAGTACATCTCTAGCTATACTGCGAAGATTATGGACAGATATGCTTCGGGAATTCAAATGATTTCACAAGCTAAGTATGACTTCTTAGGAGAGATTGGAAAGGCAGTGGAGTGTACTTCTCCTTGGGTGGTCCACGATAAACAGGCCAAAAAGAATGGCTTGCATGCAAAGACATGAAGACAAATGGAGGATCGTAATCACTCAGTGTTTCTCCGTAAGGGGAAAAACGAAAATGATATCTCAAGTCTCTTAGTGCTGGTTTTGTTAATGATTATGCTGCGTACTGAGAACTCGTTTGAATAATCCAGAAGGAAAGAAATTTTTTTGTGGGGTCCAAAAAATTTTAAAATAATGACCATCAGGCCTCCATGATGAAGGACATGGGTCCTCCCTCCACAGATACTTACAAATCTCCACGTAACCTAATCCAACCAAATGCTTGCTTATCAAGAAAACTTACATTCATGTCAACAATGAGGCTGTTCCAGTCTATTCACATACCAGAATAAATAGTTTGAAATAAGTCGTAGATCGACCATATGTATATGAAATATGCCGGCGACTGAACTGAATCAAGATGTGTAACATTTTGAAGTTCGTATCATATTTGTGAATTGACTAGTCAATCCAAAAAAAAAAAGTCATGGTCGATTTATATACAAACTTTGAAGCTGGTAATGGTTGGTGTATCTCATATCATTATTTTAGGCCATGACAAGGTTTATCTCGTAAAGAAACCTATGGCATGTCTAGAGTACCCTCCTCCAATGCATTTCATCTGCAAGTGGTATTTATTTTGCCTCACCGAGATGCTGCCGTCATGTTCTTTTGGATGTGCTTGGCAACAACTTTGTAGTTCATAATTCCATGAGACCAAGTCAAGGTAGCATGGTCTTAAGGGGATAAAAAAAAAATTATGCGTAAATGCTCCTCTATTGAAAAACAGAACAAAATGGAAAACTTGTCAGTGAAGCAACGATCTATTCTCAAGCCTCTTGAGTCTTGAGTCTGTTGGTATGGTAAGCTATATGCTTCATCAAAAAGTCGAATCAAATAAAAGAAAAAAAAACTAGGAAAATCTTTCAAGATCGAACCCGGAAAACAGACATCATAGACAGAACTATGTAATTGAATGTAGCTGCTAGTGACCGGGATGAATGAATTTTGTGTTGGGTTTTGGTACATCAGACCGTAAATGAAATTCTTACCGTCGGAGACTTCGCAAACTCTGAATCACTTGGCTTTGTGACGTACACGGACCGGAAGGTTTTATGTCAATAGTTACCTCATATTATGCATCCTTCTTTCTCCCAGTAGAAAGTAGAGAAAAGACAAGCAAAATTTGTGTAATCAATGCTGCAAATCAACTATGAAGAATAAAAAAATTTGGTCGGGATTCTCCGAACAGCACCAGGCGCCTTACGCTTGGTCTCATTTGCAATGACTAGGCATATACAAGAATGCCAACCAAAGCAGATATGCTTCACTGTGTTGAGGCTTGAGAGGGATAAATATTGAACATCAATGTGAAAGGAAAAAAAGTGCGGGTGGTTTATGCTGTTCGAGCACGAGAAGCTCAATTCGAACCGCGGTTTCAATACGAAAGGAGGGAAATTGAGAGGCGAGCAAACATGGTAATGCTGTCATAAATAAACATCAGAAAGGCCAGACGATGAAATCAATGAAAAGATTGATCCACCTAAAAAAGCATTGAAGCGGTGAACAAATAACAGGACTATTTTGTTCAAGAATCTAGAAAACAGAGACATGGAAGAATCGATCTTTCATCTCATTAAATTCCTTGAAAGCTAAAAAAAAAAACAGAAGCTTTAGGCAAAAGAACGAAAGCTCAGGTGGGTTGTTGAAATGGCAAGCCCCACAAGTCAATTTACATGATGAGGGGTAACCTCATGCCTGCGGTGCTATTCCATCTTTCTTCATAAAATTACAAAAATAAAAAAGACAACAGATGAAGGTCGACTTGACGCTTGACTTTTCTGTTTTCTTTTAGCCTTTGCTTTTTGGTTTCTTTATTTTTTTTGACAGTTGCTTCTAAGGCCAACCAAAATGGTTGCCATAAATTTCGCCATGATTTTCCTGAAAATTCTGGCCTGTTGATTATGTGCCGGTCATATTAAGCGCGTCTTATTCTTACATCATTTGTACCAGCAGAGGCCTAATAACAATTCCAAGTCTCTCTCTCTTCATCGTTCAGAACATAGATGGTGCCTCAAACTTAGAGGGAATATTGAGGAAATATGTCTATATAGACTTCTTGCTCAGGCCACTTGCTTCTTCTTCTCCTCTGACGGCAAAGAGAAAATTCCCATCTCCCTCGTTCAGAGAATCAGGAAACCTGAGACTCTGGTCTGGTTTAAGAATGTTCTCACATCCCTGAGGCATCTTCAGGCTTCCGAGAAGTTTCTCCTCAATGAAGCCCTGTTTGCTCCAAACTTACAGCTTGTGCTCAACACTCTTGATAAATCTCAAATTTTCCTTAGCCAACATCTTCTGATTCTTCCGGCTTTCTACAGTCAAGGGATGTGCTCAGAAATAAGTAGTCCTCCTCGTGTGTCATTTTCATATGATCTGGGGCCAAGAGATAGCACAACTGGGGAATCCATCAAGGCTGGATCAGGTCCCTTCTGCCTTTCGGACAGGAACTCCGATTTCGAGTTCAGCGTCTGCCAAAGCTTTGACTATGAATCTTCTTCGGCTGACGAGCTTTTCGCAAATGGAATGATTCTTCCTGTCCAGATTCAACAGAGAAACAACACTGCTACTCCAAATGGGACTTCAAAACATGAAGGTGAAGCACTTCCTTCTTCTTTACTTCCTCCAGTCCCATGTCCTCCGATTGATGAGACCAAAAAGAAAGCAAGCATAAAGGAGATTGCAGTGCCAAGCTTGGACTCAGAGGAAAAGCCTGTCTCCAAGTCTTTTTGGGGGTTCAGGAGGAGTTCAAGTCTCAACTCAGAAGGTGTCCGAAAAAAAAGCTTGATCTGTTCATTCCCACTTTTGTCGAGAAGCAATTCGACCGGTTCGGCTGCTAATCCCAAAAAAGCACCACAGAAGCAACCATCTATTCCATTGCCAAAATCGTTGATGTTGTCGTCTTCTTCTTCATCTTCGACATCATGCTCTCCTTCAAATAGTGTGAATTCAAGGCCTCAAAAGCCTCCATTGAAGAAGAATCACAGCCACGGAACTTACTATGGGCATAGATTTAGAATTTGTCCAGTATTGAACGTTCCAACTCCTTTTATTTCGAAAGGGACCGCTAATTTCCTAGGTTTGGGTTCGTTTCTGGGGAGTGGAAAGGATAAGAAGATTAGGAGATGATTTTGGTAACTTCTTTTTACTAGTCTTCCTCATCTAAAATTACCAGTATTATACATTGTTTGTGTGTACTCATATTTGGCTTATATAATCCCCAGTTGATTGTGATCAGAATGATAACCAGAGACCAGAAACAAGAAAGAACAGAAATAACAAGGAGCATGGATGAGCTAAGGGAGAGATAGAGAGAGATCAAAAAGAGAGACAACATAGAATCGTGGAATGTTGATATCTAAGTAATTGTCAACCCCTTGTTCCAGGGTTGTTTGCTGTCCTTTTTGCTTTCTGATTTCTCTTCATTCCATGGCTCTTTCAAAAAAAATTTCCTTCCTTTTTGGGTGTTTGTGTTTTTTTTTTATTTTTACAAAAGGTGCTTTTGGACTTTGGTTTGTGATTGAAGGTACTTTGTTTATGTGAGAATGCCTTTTGGTTTAGGTCACCTTCTCCCTTTGTCATAGGTTGGTTTGAAAATATAACAAATCCAGAAGAATGGTTTTGCTTTTGGTGATTCCTTGTCTGCATTAGCTTTAGCTGATAGATAATGTGAGCTAACGATGGAAATTGGTCTGGCACGTTTCCGACTAATTCATCACTCTTGAAAAAATATCAGCATGTTATAAGGAAAATTTTTGCTTATAAGTTTCGATAATCGACAGTTAGTCAAGAAAAAGGTTGCCCGACTAAGAGCTACCTGTGGAAATCTTCACCAAGTCATAACAGTCCAACAGTTCTCCCACAAAAGAAATGTATGCATCAGGATCGTTCTACAGTCCAGTGCTAAAAAACACAGGATAGCATCCCATGAGATCTACTTTTTCTCAATGTGAAGGTCATTTTCTCAAACGCGTAGTAATATGATGTCAATGCATGAACAGTAGATGGGCTTGGAGGCCCAACAGTAAAATGGACAAGCCCATGTAACTTTGGATGATGCTGGTTCTTGTGTTTCAACGTTGTCAACTACTGACCATAATCCCCCCAAAAGAGTGTCGGAAGATGGTGCTTTTGTGAAGTTTGAAGCAAATGTGGTACTTCCTCAATATTACAAGCCTGGACCAAGGAATTTTCTCAATCTCAAGATGGTCCAGGTCAGCTGATAATGTTTATGCTCCCGTAACGCTACATGCAGAAGAGTGCCTTGTACACACGGCAGGTCGATGATCTGCTCTACTCTCGCAATCTAATCGACAACTTAAGAGTACCTGTACCGAGTGTGATTCTTCTTTCCACACACGAGTTTGGTGTCTGGTTTTGCATGGTGCTGGTATGGAGACAGTACATCCATCTCACAGAAAATGGTTAGACTTTATGTTTTAAGTAGGGAACAACTGGTTTGTAGAGTTTCTCTGCTTGTCAGTGAACCAAGGTACAAGATTTGACTTAGCATCCACAGAAAAATGGAAAACCACAGAAACGTAAGAGTCCTTGCTCCTCTGAGCAAACTGTTGGCTGACATGCAATGACGACGAGATACAGTAAAATGTAATTGTTCGAATAATTTAACGGATTCGATACGGTTAAAGGAGTTTGCAAACAAAAGAATTGGCAGATCAAAGTTTTATATAGGCACTCCTAGAGCTTAGAACTTCATACCTTCACAGTTGAAAGCTGGTGCACAGATGATCAGTTCCACTGCTAGGGAAGATTACTGAGACGGACCCGAGGCGGATGGACCAGATCCAAGGGTTCTAGCACACCTAGGTGCACCCAATAACAGCTTCTTCGACAACACCCCTATTAACACATAGAGCAGCAGCATTTTCCAAGTTTTTTTTTGGGTAAGGCAGCATTTTCCAAGTTTGATATCTCTATCAATGAAGAATTTCGAGATTTACATGACGCTCGACAAATCCTAACTAGGTAGCAGGGCATGCGACACGAAATTGATGAAGTAGAATCAGTGGACCTGATTCATTTATTGGTACAATATCTATATCTTCATATTTATTTCAAGTAACGGCAACAGGCAAATAAGTTTGATGCATCAAGAAGTATAGTCCCGTTCCTGAACTGAGGTCATTGGATTCCAAGCAAGAAACCAAGCCGCTGAAAGTTCCTCCATAAGTTATACATACTAATTACTAGAATATTTCTCCTTCTGGGTCTCTATACCAGTTGAATTTTGTTAACTCCAAAAGACCGATAGAAGATGCTTGGATAGGAGAGAAAGCTAGAAAGAAAGAATTGGATTCTGTTGGGTCCCAACTGAAAAAGGAAGAGTTGGTGGAGGAAATTACCAAATTCTGCAGAAGAAGAAATGCTCGGTGATCCCTGATGACACCTGGAGCGTTGAGGCTTGGGACCACTAATGGTCCCGCCTTCTCATTAAGGAACGGACGAAGCAAAATCTTGATCCACGTGCCCTGCAGTTTGGATGAGGAACAGAGTTGGCAGCTGCTCCGGAAGAAAGCATTTCCACCAAGGAATGAACCAGGTGTTCTCACCAACTACAAAACCATCATCATCTGGCATAGGATTAACTTTCTTTTAACTTCATTAATACAAACATGATTAAGAAAAGTATGGGCACACAATTAATTTTTTTACGGGGCTGGTGTGCATTGCATACACATAAAACATAATGTAAGCAGCATAATAAATTGCCACGCCATACTTGCTAGATCTCGATGCTTTCTTGCTAATGACTACATTGATTCACCATCCACGTCCGCAGTTGAACTCCTATGAAGCTAGACAGCATATGACACAAACAGAGATGTAATAGGTTTTTTTCAAGCTTTCCTACATTTGATTCACAGTGAACTCTTTGAACGGAAATATCCTAGAACAGAAACTATCCTCTAGAAAAATGTCTTACTTGACCGAGTGTGCATATTCTGATTCTGTTTCCTTCCTAGAATTACAGGTTGACATGAACAATGTGGAGTTGGGGAAGAAAATGCTTAGAAGATGTGCTGGTCTACCATTGGCTATTACTGTGCCAGGAGGTCTGCTTTCTAGAAAGCATCCATTTCACGAGTGGGAATTGGTAAATGAAAACCTAAATTTATACCTAAGAAGAGGGAAAAGCTATAATGAATTCTCTGAGTATCCAAGGTTTTAGCATTCAGCTACCAGGAACTTCCATATTGAGTGAAACAATGCTTCCTATATCTAAGCCACTTCCTGGAGGATTCTGACATTCTTACGAGGACATTGATCCAGATGTGGGCGGCAGACAGTATAGTGTCTGAAGACGCAATCATGGAGAAGCGGAAGATATAGCAGAGACCTATCTGTATGAGCTCATAGATGGGTGCGCGGCTCAAGTGGCAAAAGTTGGTTCTACTGGAAGGTTCACAGTGAGCCGCCTCCATGACCTTATGCAAGGTGAATGCCTGTTAAATGTGGAGAGAATTCTTTTGAGGTCGATTATCAACAAAATGAGAGCAAGTCAGTGGAGTATGCAACTTTCTTCATGCCTCCTGCGTAGGCAGCAAATGGTAGAATCTGAAAGCTTGAATGGACCGGAAAAATTGTGAATTTGTTATCCCCTCTCACGAGGAAGCATGTCCCACCTGCAGGTCCTCTTATACTCCCAAGCAAAAAGGCTCATAGTGAGTGAATGGCAGCTAAAGCATGTCTTCAACATCTTTAAATTGGTTAGTCTTGGACCCTGAAGGCATGGAAAGTCTGTACCGTTGAAGTTACCCAAAGACATAGTAAGGTTGATTTACTTTGAGATTTTTTCGTAACATTAATATCGTATCGATAGAATTACCATCATCCATAGGAAATTGAAGTTTCTGCAGACCCTAGTTGAGCAAGAGCTCACTTGCAGCAGTACCAAATGTGATCTGGAAGATCGGAGGTCTGAGAAACTTATATTTACCTGGGTGGTTTATAATTAACCTGCAGATATTGGTGAACTTTCCAGCAGAGATGAGTCCAGTAATGGACCTCCTCAAGTCGAGCAATCTTAGAAAGCTGGACCTAAGTGAACCTAGATACTTCAATGAGTTGTGTAAAAGCTTCAAGACATCAAGAACAACATTAAACCATCTCCGATACTTGTCATTGAAGAATACTTCCCAGGGATTCATTGGATATATCAACTTAACAGGAGTCCTATTGGGTTGTCCTCGCATTCATAAGTTGCATGTGGACTGTAAGCTTAAAGAACTCACTGACGTCGAACCAGTTCCCTCCAGGTGTTACCAAATTAAGCTTTGAGTATTCTGAACTAGAGGAAGATCCAATGCCCATATTTAGGGGAGCCGCCAAACTTGAAGATTGTTCGACTAACAAGGCATGCCTATCCAGGAAGCGAAATGGTTCACAGTGGCAGTGGTTTTCCCCTACTCAAGTCTCTAGTCCTAAATTACGCGGACATTGATGAAGGATTAATGTCTTGTCTCTCCCGACTAAGAATTTCCAATTGTGACGAGCCAACGTCTCTCCCGCAGGAACTAGAGTTGCCAATTGCCTTCGAAACTAGGAATGAAGTGCATCCCTTTCCAGTTCAAGAAGTTCATCAGAGGACGTAAAAATTCAACATGTAAGCCAGGCTGTGCTGTGAACAATGAGATCTTCTCCTTGTAAAAATTTTCGCAGCTGTTCATGAAACTATCTTGTGGAAAGCCCACCTCAGACAAGTAAAGAGTTTCTCTCTCTACCTAATTTCATTGTATTTACCACTTTATTACGGATCCCATTTAGATCTCTCCCGCTCCCTCTCTCTCTGTGACAGGCAGATTGCTAAATGACTGCGCAAAAATGCAAACCACTATCCAAATGTAAACCAACTTCAAGTTCAACTGTTGTTAGCCTACAAGCATTATGGATTCAGAACAGGTCATAACATGGAGGCTCAGAGGGCAAGGACTAATTTCTTTTCTCACATCACTAGACCATCCAATTGTCAGGGAGACAAAAAGAAAATTAAGAAACTATAACACAGACACACATATAGATGGCAGCCGATAACAGAACAGATTGACTCCGAGACGAAACCGTCTGACAAACACATGGTGGGCTCAATCATTATCAAGGAAGAAATGGCAATAACATCCTCAATGAACAAATTTTACCATATGTGGGACAGAGTTGACCATGTTGATAGCACAATCAGCGAAAATTGCGTCCTTGGACTCTGGTCTACGGTCTTGAGCTGAAAAAAAAAAATTCTTTCTTGATCTTGCTAATTGATTGTCTTCCTCCTCCCAAAGAGTTGAAAAAAGAAGTCTAAATATTAGTAAATCGTCTTGGAAAGTTTGGGGGGAAGAAAAATGATACTATCTCATATAATTTCCAATAACCACTATCAGACAATTGATTTCATAGAAAAGACTGTGCAGAGACATTTATTTGTCTTCCATTCTATAGTTATAAACTAATAACTAGATTAGACGATGCTTTTACCCTTTATCTTTAAGGGAAAGAAAAATGATATTATCTCATATAATTTCCAATAATCTCTATTAGACAATAGATTTCATAGTACATGCGTTATCTAATATGGTAATAAGTTTATAACCGTAGAATGTAAGCCTTTGAATTTCTTATTGTGATCGAAGTAATAGCGTTCTAAATTCATATCAGGAATTTGTCACGATGAGTTACGATAAGATCTTATACTACACGCCTGTGTAGTGTATACACTTTAATTTTTCAAAACTTTCATGATTCGATACGTATTATTTTATTAGCACAAGATACAGAAAGACAAAATCCCTTAGAAAAATTATAAGTTATCGGTTTCACATTGAGTACAAGATTGATTTTCCAAAAGTTTACAAAAATAATATCCCTCCTCTCCCTCCCCATCCAACATAAAAATGAATGCTTGGATGTGTAAAAGATTAATTACATGTGATCCAAGAAAACAACGCATTGGAAAACTGTAAATAAGAGCCGGCATTTTGCCGATCATATGTCTACCCGAAAAGCAAATTTTGGTGAAAATGCAACAGTGCTTACAGTAACTCCAAAAGGAAACCCTCTCCTTTTTCAGATTCCCAACTGAAACCAATCCTCTCGCTCAGTCCCGTAGAGGCAAGCAGGCTCGACTCGCACTAATTCTTCGCAATCCGATGCCAAAAGCGGCCTTCTTCCCGATGCCCAAATCCCCAACTCCCTCCTTCAAGATCACCAATTCACGCCGAAACTCAATCTGGGCATCGATCTGAACCTCCAAAAGCTAGTCAAGATCGTTCATTTCGGTCCATTATCATGGCGGGCTCGTCGATCATGGAGACCCTTTTCCAGCGCACGCTGGAGGACCTCATCAAGGGCATGCGGCTCCAGTTGATCGGGGAATCGGCCTTCATCTCCAAGGCCATGGAAGAGATCCGCAGAGAGATCAAATCGACCGATCTTCACACCAAATCGATCGCGCTCCAGAAGCTCACGTACCTCAATTCTCTCCACGCCGCGGACATGTCGTGGGCCGCTTTTCACGCCGTCGAGTGCATGTCCTCTTCTCGGTTCGCCGAGAAGCGAATTGGGTACGTCGCTGCTTCTCAATCTTTCAACGAAAGCACCCCTGTTTTGCTTCTCATCACCAACCAGCTTCGCAAGGACTTGACTAGTGTCAATGAGTATGAGGCGAGTTTGGCACTCGAATGCTTGGCCAAGATTGGTACGGTTGACCTTGCTAGGGATTTAACTCCTGAGATTTTCACTTTGTTGTCTAGCAGCAAGGTTTTCGTTAGAAAGAAATCTATAGGGGTTACCATGAGGGTGTTTGAGAAATACCCAGATGCTGTTAGGGTGTGCTTTAAGCGTTTGGTCGAGAATTTGGAGAGTTCTGATCCGCAGTGTTTATCCGCCACAGTCGGGGTGTTTTGCGAGTTGGCAGCGAAAGATCCAGGTTCGTACTTGCCTTTGGCCCCCGAGTTTTACAGGATATTGATGGACTCAAAGAACAATTGGGTGTTGATTAAGGTGTTGAAAATATTTGCTAAATTGGCTCCCCTGGAGCCGAGGCTAGCAAAGAAGGTCGTGGAGCCTATCTGTGAGCATATGAGGAGGACTGGTGCGAAATCACTCATGTTTGAGTGTGTCAGAACTGTGGTGGGGAGCTTGAGTGAGTATGAATCTGCAGTGAAGCTTGCAGTTGCGAAGATACGGGAATTGTTATTGGAAGACGATCCAAATCTGAAGTATCTTGGGTTACATGCGCTCTCCATTGTCCCGGCTAAGCACTTGTGGGCTGTGTTGGAGAACAAGGAGTTAGTGATCAAGTCTTTGAGTGACGAGGATGCAAATATTAAGCTTGAGTCCTTGGGTCTCGTGATGGCTATGGTATCTAGTAGTAGCATTGTCGAGATTTCCAGGATCTTGGTCAATTATGCTCTTAAATCGGACCCCGTGTTTTGCAATGAGATTCTTGGATCCATATTATCTACTTGTTCCAGAAATTTTTATGAAATAGTAATGGATTTTGACTGGTATGTATCGCTTCTCGGAGAAATGTCCAGGACTCCCCATTGCCAAAAGGGGGAGGAAATTGAGTCTCAGCTTATTGATATTGGGATGAGGGTCAGAGATGCGAGGCCAGAACTTGTTCATGTTGCTCGCAGTTTGCTTATTGACCCTGCATTACTCGGAAATCCTTTCTTGCATAGGATCCTATCTGCTGCTGCGTGGGTGTCCGGGGAGTATGTTGAATTCTCATTGAACCCTTTTGAGCTTGCCGAGGCACTTATACAGCCCCGTGCTAGTCTTCTGCCCGCTTCAATTAGGGCAGTCTATCTGCTGTCAGTTTTCAAAATTTTAGTTTTTTCTGTAAATTCTTATCTATCTCAAACTGAAACTCTTGTTGATTTGGAGCCGCGAGTTCAAGATTCAATCTCTCAAAGGGAAAATTCTGAAGCCTCTGATTTAGCAAGTGTTAGAGCACCTATTGAGAGTGAGCATGAGGAAGCTTTCAATCCTGGGGTCTTAGATCGGCCATCTGCAAATATTTCCATAGAAGACATTGGCAATGTGGCTGATGGTGATGGTCAGACTTCTAAATTTGTTTCTTTCAGAAAGAATGGCTTTACACGTGAATCTATTGCGAACCTATTAAATCTAGTTGAAGTGGCCATGAGACCATTATCTGGAAGCCTTGAGGTAGAAATTCTTGAGAGGGCATGTAACATACTGGGTCTGATCGAAGTGGTTAAACGAGAAATGCCTGCTCAGTTCCAGAATGAAAAGGTTTTCGAGAAAGAAGAACTTGAAGTTTTAAAACTGATGAATGATGCTTTCTCCGAAGAGCTTGGTCCTGTCTCAACAGGTGCCCAAGATAGGGTTCCAATACCTGATGGTCTAGTTCTCAAGGATAATCTTGCTGACTTAGATGAGATCATGGGTGATGTTAAATTACCTTCATCAAGTTCCTTTTCTCTTGAGAGTCCTTATTATGGTGAGAGAATGGATCCTGCTTCTTCTAATGTGCAAAGCAAGGAAGATTCAGAGGCATCGAATGAATCTACGTCTCTGCTTGCAGAGCACCGTAAGAGGCATGGCTTATATTATCTCCCTTCAGAAGGAAACGGAGCTATATCAAATGATTATCCACCTGCGAATGACCTTAAATCAGGTGAAACTAATCAGGATGATACTGAAGACTTTGTTAGGCTCACAGCTCAATCGCTCGTGTCGAAGAAAAAGCCAAATTATGCAAAGCCCAGGCCTGTTGTAGTTAAACTCGATGAAGGAGAATCGGTCTATGCTGTACCAAAGAAACAAGATTCAAGGGATGATTTACTATCGGGGGCTGTGCGAGATATTCTATTAGGTGATGATGCTGTGAAGTTATCCAGTTCGATTAAAGGAAAAGAGAAGGTAAGCATGGATCTTCTAGACTCGAGGGAGAGTATGCAAGATATGGAAAATTCTCACCATCGAAAATCTAGTTCTAGAAGAAGCAAACAACGGCCCCATCGAAAAGAGAGAGGACAGACGAGTCCAGAGAAACTTGGCATGGAAAAAGGAGTACATGGTGCGAAAGTGAAGTTGAAGAGTAGTCATCGTCATGGCCGGCAGAAGGGCAGACAAAAAGCAGAAGGCTCCTCAGATGTTATTGTTCAAACACCAGTTATTCCAGATTTCCTTTTATAGCATTGAATTATGTGATTTTGTCTTTAACCGTTGAATTTCTTCTTTTGCATCTCAAACCTGCATTGAGACTACGGGTTCTAGGTTTAGCTCTGCTGTAGTTTACGCATTTTTTTTCTTTTCTGATATAGCTTGCTCATCGTGAAATCTCTGATTGGTTTCTTTTGTTACACAATTTTATAGCTGTGAAGATGAGCAGTTTTAGATTTTCTCTTTTTACACTGGCCCAGTGAACTTTATGTAAATTCCGTCTGCAGCGTGCAGAATTTGCTATCACTGAATATTTTGCGGTCTCTGGATATGAATCTTTTATTTGCTGAAGTGTAATTTATACAGCTTGACTTTAGTTGATAGAAGAATTGCTTATCCTTCTGTTTTTTTTAGTCGTTCCTTAGCTACAATGCATATTATGTACTAGGCTCTGATCCTAGAGGCTAAGGTTGTGAAAAGTATTGACAAGCACGGCATTACTTTGTCTATGCGCTGTGACTTGGATTGCTCAGATATACTAGTGACTACTCTTGAAGATCTTTAAGCAATGATTTGTTGGGGCATGACTTTTGTGGCTGAGGCAGATCCATGGGGGTGGCATCCTCTCATTATTAGTTCCAAAAGCTGGGAAATCTCAACTCAAGCCAATATAACATGATGGCCAGTGGTGTTCCCTCTTTGTGAGTAAAGCTACATTTTGGGCTTCATTGAGCAGATGTGTTCATCGTAGCATGTACCGCGAGTGGATGCTCAAATTTCAGGAGCTTCTACTCCTATGAAATGTTCATGGCCTCGGTGGTGAGTTCCGCTAATGTCTGAATCAATGTCGAGTTAACATGCGGGTAGGACAGAATATTATTAGGGGAAACTTCGGCTTTGTCAGTAGTTCTTATTTTCCTTTTTCTGGGTTTCGATTGGAAGAGATGCCGATGCCATTCAACTAGCTCCCAGAACTGAGTTCAAGAGATGAGGGTCCAGGCAGTGAAGTCACCCGTAATTTCTCTCTTTTATGCTAACCACCAGCAACTTTAGCTGATAACTAGTCCAGAGTGCTGTGGCCTGTGCTTACTTCTTTTTCTCATGAAGAGAGAAGCAAGTAATTACCCCCAAAAACATAAATATCAGACAGTGTGATTCCGGTGGATTTAGGACTCCATTGTTCTCTCTTCTTCCGAAAACAGACATGGATGGCCAAATACAGATAAACTGAATTTCGAGTGCAGGATGTTTGCTAAAATTAGATGATCCATTTTTCCATGTCATTTTCCTTGATACACTTATCAACAAGTGCCCTTTTAGAGGTGATATTAAAATAACAATTTCGAACGAGTTGGTTAGACTAAAATTGGTATTTTGACAGATTTGATTAAGACTTGTACAATATGCGAGAAAACCATTGAGAATACTCAAAATCATAACATGAAATACAACGTCCCAAGTTTACTTTCAAATCGTATTATGATGCTGCAAAAATCATTGAAAATATTAATCATTGCTCATAAATATTTAAAAGTATGAAAGAGCAAATAGTCTTCTCTTTTTTGAAATATTTTTCTAAGCACCTAGGCTTTATCGTTATAAGGATTTTCATTATCTCGCGGCAACACACAGTGCTGAAATTAACCCCAGCCTCGAGTAGGATAGAGCGAGTCTAGGCTCCAGGCACCTTTTAGGACATGAGACACTTTGCAAAACATTCCACAATTTGGGGAATAAGCCATCTTTTTTTTTAATTTTTTTTGTTTTTTTTTTTTTTGCTTCTTGGTCCTTTTGTTGGAAAAATAAAAAGCAAATTTAACCTCAAATGATAACCGTTGAAATCTCAGCACCTGGGTCCCGCTTCGGTCGGCCGGCGACCAAATCGCGAAACGTAAGTCACAGGAGAACCAAATAAAAAATCGACAAAAAGCAATTTCATATTACCGTTATTTTATGACGAGTCATTTTTACCCTGCGACCACGCGAGAAATTGACCCTGAAAGACCGCGAGAAATTAGAACTAGCCGTTAGAGCCCTGGTTCAAATCGGAATCCCAGACAAAGACGCTCGCTCGCTCTCTCTCTCTCTCTCTCTCCCCCCAAAACCTGTCTCACTTGCTCTATCTCTCTCTCTCTCTCTAGAACCCTCATCGACCTTCCTCTGGAGTTTGCTTAAAGAAGCCCTGGTTTTGATTTTTGTTCGGGGTCGAAGTTGCTCGTCGAATTTTTAGAGAATCTCTGTCGTTTAGGTGAGGTAATCACAGTTCTTTTTCGTCGCTGAACGTCTACTCGAATTGTATCCGAGTTGTTTAAGTTGTTGATTCTGTTGCGGCAAATGAACAGGCGTGTGTTAAACTTCTAGTTTCGCTGATTAAGGGGTGGTATGTCTTTTAGTGATTCTGGTTGCGATTGGACTTGCTTTTTAAATAGAGGCTTGATTGTGTCTGAACTGAGCCGAGTCCGTCTGGAATAGTTGAGTAGCTGCCAGATCTTAGCAAACTTAGGCAACCATGGACTCCAGTCTTAGAAAGATTGTTCTTCGACGTAGAGAAGAAAGTTGCAGATGAAAAGGCGATGTGGCTTATCAATTGTGCTCCGGTCTTGGAGTTGTTTCTCTTCTATAGGAGAGAGGATAATACAAAGGAAAATGCAACATGGCTGTCTGATCTGGATCTAATTAAGAAAGAGAACAAGGAAGTTGTCGGAGTAATGAAGTTGGATCAGAAAGTTTCTTGGATCGCATTTGTTTGATTAGCTGGTGGGAGGGAAGATATAAGAACGCATATGGCTTTTCCCACCTTGTATTTTCTATTTCAAAAGATTTTCTGTGGGGAGCTAGGATGTGCAAGCACTGCCAAATCACTTATTAAGTTTAGTTTGTGTAGGTTGGCTGTGATATGTTCCACTATGCTGAAAACTTGCTCTCCTATTGTAGATAACACCTTTTGGGCTGTCAGTATCAGACTTAAGGGTCATCTTTAGCCTCTCTTGTGGAGGCTTCTCCATAGTCTTCTGGGTCATCTTTTTCTGCTTGATCATCTAAGGGGACACAGAGATAAAGATGACAGTTAGAGCTCCTGGAACGCCAGCCTCAAAAGTAGAACGAACACCTGCGTCAACACCAGGAGGCCCTAGATCCAGGGAAGAGAAGATCGTGGTCACAGTTCGTCTCAGGCCATTAAACAAAAGGGAACAGTTAGCAAAAGACCAAGTTGCATGGGAGTGTGCTGATGACCATACCATTATATATAAGCCGCAACCCCTGGAACGAGTAGCTCAACCTGCTTCGTTCACATTTGGTATGCTTTTGTCTTTTAATCTTGCAATCTCTTCTAAGCTGAAATTTTGTTGATTGATGCTGAGTGATAATGTATCCTTTTCTCCAGATAGAGTTTTTGGTCCTTTAAGCTTGACCGAATCTGTCTATGAGGAAGGGGTGAAGAATGTGGCTTTATCAGCTTTGATGGGTATAAATGGTAATGTTCAGCCCGCACCTAAATCATTCCTGGGTTCAGCTATAAATTGTGTATGCTCATTGAGAAATGACAAATGTGTCTACTGCAGCAACCATTTTTGCATATGGACAAACTAGTAGTGGTAAGACCTATACGATGCGAGGCATAACAGAGAAGGCTGTGAATGATATTTACCAGCATATACTCAATGTAAGCTTCACTAGCTTTTTATGTTTTTTGCTGCTGTGTCTTATTGGTCATGCTAAAAGCCTAGATATCTTCACATTCTGCCTCTGTGTAGAAGCTGCTATTTGTCCACTGTGTTATGTTATGCTTACTGATGTTCTTCCGGCTTGATTGCAGACACCGGAGAGAGATTTTACCATAAAGATCTCTGGCTTGGAAATATACAATGAAAATGTCAGGGATTTGCTAAATTCAGAATCGGGACGCAATCTTAAGCTCTTAGATGATCCAGAGGTATTAAAACATAACTATTTCTAATATTATGGCCCACAACGTGATATATTTCTCTTTTCTCTGTTATTTCTCTTTTCTGTTTACCTGTATCATTGTGCATCTTGCAGAAAGGAACTGTTGTGGAGAAGTTGGTTGAGGAGAAAGCAAAGAATGATCAGCACTTAAGGCATTTGATAAGCATTTGTGAAGGTAGATCAAGGAAGCTTTGACTTTATTCTCTTTAGTTTTCTCTTCTTCTTCTTCTTCTTTTTGTCTTCTTATGCTTGGAATTATATGTCATCAACATAAACAACCGATCCATGTCTTTTGTAGCTCAAAGACAAGTTGGTGAAACAGCCTTGAATGATAACAGCTCACGGTCACACCAGATCATACGGCTGGTCAGTAACACCTGCTAGAACTTTTCAAAGATGCAATCTTGGGAATGCTTTATGGTATCCAAAATGTGAATTATTGTTTTGGCATGCAGACAGTAGAAAGCACTCTTCGTGAGAACTCAGATTGTGTTAGATCTTTTATTGCAAGCCTGGTAAGTCCGTGTAATTTTTCTATTTGTTCTTTCACTGGAAAATAAGGTTTTTGATTGTAACAAATGCCGGATGAATGACCTGCAGAACTTTGTTGATCTAGCTGGAAGTGAAAGAGCCTCACAGACACATGCTGATGGTGCTAGACTCAGGGAAGGCTGCCACATCAACCTTAGTTTGATGACTTTGACGACAGTGATTAGAAAGCTCAGGTTAGACTTCATAAGAGTCAGCGAATTCCTTCTCCTCTTACCTTTGCCTATTGATATGGTGAAGTACATCTCAACGGCAAAACAGGTTTCAGTATATTACTGGTGGTTTAATATGCAGTTCTACGTTAAAATTAGGCTTCAATTATGTTGGTTTATTTTTGGCCAATTCCAATTCTTCTGTTAGCACTCACAAAATAGCATTCCTTTGACCTGTTAGGATTTCAGTGAATATTTTGCCTTCAAAAAATTGTCAGTTACCTTATTTCCTGAACATTTCGATGCATTTTCATCTGCAGTGTTGGAAAAAGAAGTGGTCATGTACCCTACCGAGATTCAAAGCTGACACGGATACTGCAGCACTCTCTTGGTGGGAACGCACGTACTGCAATTATATGTACCTTGAGCCCAGCACTTAGCCATGTTGAACAATCACGAAATACTCTCTTCTTTGCTACTAGAGCGAAGGAAGTGACAAACAATGCTCAAGTAAACATGGTAATGATAATTCGAATATCATTTTGTTCTGATTGAAGTATCAGAGCTCTTGAATAATTCAAATATCACTTTATTTTGATTGAAGTATGAGAGATCTTGCACTGATTTTAACTTTGATCATCTTCCTTCCTTCATAGGTCGTTTCAGACAAGCAGTTGGTGAAGCATCTACAAAAGGAAGTTGCAAGACTGGAAGCTGAGCTCCGAACCCCTGATCCGGCAAAAGAAAAAGATCAGAAAATTCAGGAGGTGAATTGAGAAAAGATAAATCCCATGTGTAGTTCTATGAGAGAATTAACTCATAAGGCCTACTGTTCTTGTCTGAATCTCTGTAGATGGAACTGGAAATTCAGGAATTAAGACGCCAAAGAGATCTCGCCCAATCACAGGTTGATGAGCTGCGCAAAAAATTCCGAGACGATGGGGAGGTATCCTCTTACTACTAATTTTCTGCTTTTCCATCCTGCCACCCCATTTTCATCATTAGCTTATGCACCATCTAAATTTATAGGGCCCAAATGTACTTGAATCATCTCGTCCTTCCGTGAAGAAATGCCTTTCTTATGCTGGTACATTGACACCAGAAGAAGGAAGGGAGCTGAGCCACAGTGACAGGCCACGGAACAAATTGCTGAGACTGTCTATGAGGCAATCGTCAACTGCTCCCTTCACGCTCATGCATGAGATTCGCAAACTTGAGAATCTTCAGGACCAGCTCAGAGATGAAGCAAATCGAGCTCTTGAAGTACTACAAAAAGAAGTTGCTTGTCATAGGCTGGGAAATCAAGATGCAGCTGAGACAATTGCAAAGCTGCAAGCAGAAATAAGGGAAATGTGTGCTGTCAGGTCAGCAGCACCCAAGGAAGTTGAAGTTGGAAATGTCGTCTCAACTCACAAAAGCGTCAGTGCTAATCTTAAGGATGAGATAACAAGACTTCATTCACAAGGAAGCAACATTGCAGATCTTGAGGAGCAGCTTGAAAATGTCCAGAAGTCTATTGATAAACTGGTGATGTCTCTTCCAAGCAATCTTCAGAATGGCAACAACGAAGCAACACCTAAAACAAAGAGTCACACAAAAAGAAAAAAGCTGCTTCCTTTGGCTTCCAGCAACAGTGCTAACCGTTCAAATTTCATAAAATCTCCTTGCTCTCCTCTATCAGCTTCTAGACAAATTCTGGAGGCTGATTCTGAGAATAGAGCTCCTGAGAACAACTGCGAGACCGTTTCTAAGGATTCCTTGCATGAACATGAAAAAGAGAATATTGCAAAGAATGAAGACGGAGAAGTCACATCGAAGGAAGGAACTCCGGGCTATCGCCGTTCGAGTTCAGTTAATATGAGGAAAATGCAGCAAATGTTCCAAAATGCAGCTGAAGAGAATGTGAGAAGCATAAGAGCATATGTCACTGAACTGAAAGAACGTGTGGCCAAATTGCACTACCAAAAGCAGCTTCTTGTTTGCCAGGTTCATTGGGGACCTTTTCTTGATTTACTTCTCATCACCATCTTTTAATTTAATGCATAGGGAGTTTCGCTCATTTGAATTTTCTGCCCCTGTAGGTGTTGGAACTAGAAGCAAATGAAGCAGCTGGACATGATTTACACGATGATAACACGAATGAGCCAGACCAGCCTCAGCTTCCCTGGAGTTTAACTTTCAAGGAGCAAAGGCAACAAATCATTGAGCTATGGGATGTGTGCTTCGTATCCATCATCCACAGGACGCAGTTTTATCTGTTATTCAAAGGGGATCCAGCTGATCAAATATACATGGAAGTGGAGCTTAGGCGTTTGACATGGTTGCAGCAGCACTTAGCAGAACTTGGGAATGCAAGTCCCGCGCATGTGGGAGATGAGCCCATTGTGTCCCTATCATCGAGGTCTCTCTCTCTCTCTCTCTCTCTCTCTCTCTCTCTCTCACGAACGCAGACGGACATAAATATCATGCATCAGTTGTATAAAATTCTTAACATATTGGCTTGCTTATTTTCAGCATTAGAGCATTGAAACGGGAGAGGGAGTTTCTCGCCAAAAGGTTGACCTCGCGTTTCACTGCAGAGGAGAGAGATGCCTTATACATTAAATGGGATGTGCCAATTGAGGGGAAGCAGAGGAAGCTGCAGTTTGTAAGCAAACTTTGGACAGATCCTCATGATCCCCAACATATACAGGAAAGCGCTGAGATAGTGGCCAAACTTGTAGGGTTTTCTGGAAGTGGAAACATGTCAAAGGAGATGTTTGAGCTTAATTTCGCAGTTCCTGCTGATAAAAGGACGTGGATCATGGGATGGAACCAAATATCAAACCTTCTTAATTTATAATCTCCAGTATTGATTCTGTAAGTACACCTTTCATTTCTCTTCTCTTGTACATGGAAAATGAACTTGGAGCTACTCTCCAACGTCCTGATTTTCCCCAATATGGAGTGCCTCTACAACAATATGCAACTTCAGCACTTGGCAATACTGTCTTTTGTATTTCTTATCATCAGAATAAAGAAAATTGATTATTCCCCCACGCCCCATCTTCACTGTTTCAGATTCATCGTGCTTCACTGCACTTATTTACTTGGAGTTGAGTTTCGTGCTTCACTTCACATGTATGACGTGCAAATGAAAAGCATTAATTAAGTGGCTGGGTTGTGTCGGGATTCTCACATGGCTAGCCTGGATCAGTGTTGGTTATTAATGTACTTGCAACTAAAGCTGTCATATTGAGGAACCAGACATATTGGAAGAGGGTTTACTAGCACGGGACCTGATATGAGAATAGCATATGCTGTGGATGGTACTCGATAACTCATGAACACGAAATTCCTTCTTAATAATCAGGAAACACCAATTCTACCGTACTTCTATTGTTTATTCTTTATATTTTGCTTATATATATGCCTTGGTAGTTGTTATTAACTCCTTAACAAGAAACTTCCTGTAGATCAGGAAGTGCATTAATGAACAGCAGATGGGCAAGAAATACATAGAAGAAGCACTAAAAACTGGAGATGGGTACATGTGGTGATGACCAACTTATTTGTATCACAAGCAGTGCCTCCACACAAACTGATATATATTGAAAACCACATCAGGACTATAAGTACATTACTCTCTAATCTCAATTCAGATTTCCACTCCATCATAAGGTCCAGGTAACATAATATGCTTCTAAAGAAAAGATGCTCCACGATTGAACTGCTTCAGCATTTGGGAAACGGAGTTCCACAAGTACTAGCAACCTTCCTGGCATTAGGAGAGTTCACAAACTTCTTCAGGCTGGGATTCTTGAGGTACTGGCAAAGGCAGGGTTTCTGCTCCTTGATTTTGGTGCAGCATAGACCAGAAGGTGGAGTCGATGACACAATTGAATTAGCACATGAGCTAAGTTCTGTCGGTTTGCAATTTACTGCCATAGTGATCTGCGCTTCAGCTAGAAGCAGCAATAGCAAAGAGCAGACCACAATGGATGGTGCCTTCATTTGGTGTGTGTTTGTGAGAGAGAGAGAGAGAGAGAGAGATGGTTGGTTTAGGGTGTGAGGTGTTGGCTTGAAGTAGCCCCTCTATATATAGAGAAAATACCGGTAAAATGATAAACGTTTTACACCGATAAGGATGGGAAGGAAAGCTGAAAATTTTCACATGGGTTGATCTGCTTTGTTAGTTGAGAAAAGATAAAGAAAGAGGCATCCTTTGGTTGGCCATTGCTTTTGGTAGATTCATTTCGGGCTAAAGGAGGATGAGTAATTGATTTCTCCACTCCCAAGTGGTAGTAGCGCAGGAAAGAACGGTTTGAAAAGTGGTCTTTGGTGAATTCCAAATTCTACTTTCTCTGCTGTGCATGAACAGATATACATGTTCTGATCATGGCCATATGTGGCAATGTAAGTTGTGTCCATGGAAGTTTTTCAACTTCAATGGATAATTGAGTAACTTGATTCCTTCCTGCTAATGTAAACTTAGCTTATTAGTTGGTTTTGTCAATTCCTATCTGGTTCCCACAAAAAATGATAGTCTTGACAGCATAAGAACACTATGGAAAACACTAACTAGTTGTTAAGGGGAATATGTAAAGCGTTTTGGCTTTTCCTACTTTCCGGAAAGCTTCCTTGTATTATCGTTCTGAAAAGCCGTTAAAAGCATAATATGAATGAGAAGAGTGTCAAGATTTCGGAAAGATTTGTCGGCCATGGTATTTAGGATGGAACACTTCGATCATTTTCCAAAAAAGTCGTCTTCTTGGAGGAAAAAGGGGTTCCTTTAAGGTTACCTGTAGCTCCCTTCCCATTCCAGTCTTTGCAAATGTACTTGGAAGAGGCAAAGATCTACTTGCAACAGTGAAGCACAGCTTGCTGAATTGCAGATCATATTATCAATGAAGAAAGAGGTCCTAAGTTAATTGAGGAGGTGCCATTTTTGTCTTGTGGCTCTAACCGTGAATGACAGAGCAAACCCTCCCTCTTTTTTCCAGTACCTCCTGGAAAGCTACTGAAAAAACAGAAGAAATGAAAGTAAATCCCCCTCTCAATGTGAAGCAGTTGACTTATCTTGGTAATGATAGCCAAGCGTGGAGGCAGCTTTTTGAGACCATTTCTTGTGCTTTCGGTGATGCTGGTATGAGTAAATTTGGGCAATAATGCAAGTTCCTCATCACTGGTTCACCCACACATACATGTATGAGATCATTCTCTATGATGATCAATTAGCTTTTCGTTGATAATGTATTTTATTGTGAAGGCCTGGCACAAAATTGCTTGCCTCGAGGAAAAAGTCCATTGTCTGCCTCTGGTCTGGCGGTTTTTACAATAGCCACCCTGATTCAGATAAAATGTTGTGAATTGTGTAGCCTTTTGTTGGAAGCTATACTTAAATTTCTTAATACTAGCTTAAAGCACTTGACACATTCTTTTTATTAAGCACCTCACCACGTTTCGCTTCGTTAGATCTGACGTGTAGAGTATGGCACGACTTGAATTTATATCATTTTAGGAAAAAGGATTAAAAAAAAGTCTTAAACCTATTGTATTTATGTCAATCAAATCATAAACTTTTCAACTAGATCAATTTAGTCATAAATCTCTGATATTTATATCAATTGAGTCAATCTGATTAATTTTAGCTAGAAATATATAGCTGATGTGAATACCACCGGTCGTCCTACATTGGATCGTCTGAAATTGGAATCTAAACTATTCGGTATTAAGCATGCTCAAATACGATCCATTTATTATAGTCCAAACCGTGAATTTCGTGAAAAATACAGACATTCTTGAACAGAAGTTGATGGTGGCTTCTATTGAATTTGTTGATGGGAGCTTAATCATTGCAAGGCCACCTGTCTCAAGATGACAATCATTAAGGGAGTGATTGAGCACTATCGAACGAGCAAGCATGCAATTCGAAAGGCGGAGTGGATCATGATTTGGGGAGCCCCACCCACAATGATATCAAGCACTCTAATTTTGACTACTGCTACACTTTTTCTTCCTGAAGTAAGTTTTGAACAGCAATGGCTGAATGCACTTTATTATTCAAGCACCCTTTTATCCTCCCACATATTTTCCTAAATCAACTTATTGATTAAATGCAAAGTACAGTGAGATGGAAAATGACAATATGCACACCATCAGATGTTGTTCGGCCACGTCAAAAACGGGGCTTATAAAATGTATTCGAAAAATGCGAATCGTGGCAACAGGTCCGAAATCAGACAAGAAATTTATATAAATCAAACAGGTGAAAAGAGGAGAAATAATAATTCAAAAGTTGTCTTTTTGAACAGTGAAAACAATGTCGGATGTGGGTGCATCAAACAAATTTTGGACATTGATAGGTACATTTCAACGACAAAAGATGAAGAAAAGACATAAATATGGGAAAGGAAAAACTGTTTTTTTGTCCCCCAAATCCCTGTAGCAATCTTTTAGATTCCTTGGTGACTTGAGAACAAGAAATCACACTTCATGAGCACGAAGAACTATTCGCTCGTTTAGTCTCTCCTCTTCTGTCACAAATGGCTCTTTTTGCTACCGCGTTCCTGAATTTACATGTATTTTAGACTGAAAATTGCTGTCCAACATGGCAAGAAGCATAGCAAAAATAGTGTAAAATAGAATATTCGATGCCCCTTATTGAAAATATAAGGTTCGGATTGAATTCCATCAGCAACTTATGGAGTATCCGCACTGGTATTCTCGTTCCGATCACTTCTGCATTTCCATTCCCACCAATGGAAAGTACCGCCAGGCGAAACTCGAGCACGCTTCAGTAGCTTCTCGCCATGCGTCTTATCCATCAAGTTAGCACCTCGTATAGCTTTTTCGCCTTGGCCCTTTGATCAAGCTTCTGTCTCAAAACGATGCTTGTTTCTTGCGTTAGCCTTTTGTTGGGTCTTCGTGAACCTTTTTCACCATTCCCTTCTGGTGCTCCCTTCTGAATTTCTCATACCACATCGGCACAAAAGAGATGGCGTTTTTCCAAAAGTAGAGGCCACATAACAAGACAGAATAATTTTCAGGGTTGCGGACATGCAAAGCTAAGTTCAAAGGCCAAAATTCCTTGCTTCCTGCGTATCAAGTTTACCTTCCTAACAAGCTTAGAATTGTTGTGCTTCATATATAACGTAGCAGAATCGTTAACATATCGTCACATACCTAGACAAAGTCAAAACTCATCCGAAGTCCTTCAAAAAAGATGCCAATCTACGCATCCGATTCCGACACCGACACAGCGCCACCGGGGAAACTGTTTGGTCGTCAACGGCCGATGCATGAAGTACTTGGTGGAGGACAAGGTAGCGACAGACTGTATGTATAAGTATTTCTATTCTCTGTAGGGCTTGCTGAGGATCTAATCGATGGTGCATTTGCGTTGATAATTGAATGTTTTGAGATCTTAGTGAACGAAAAGAGTCCTTGCCGAGCATGCACTCTCGTATATGCTCAGGAAAAGCTACTGAATGAATATAGTCTGTGCAAATAAGTTGTTCCCTCCCGCGTCTTGCTTATGTTGCCCTTCATTAAGGTCTTGGATCCTCGTGTATTGCTCCGTGATTTTCGCCGGCCATTAACTGTGCAGTGGCGGATATATTGCTGTGGAGGAACAGAAACGTCTCCGCTGCTCTTTTGGCGGGGACGACATTGATATGGTTTCTGTTCGAGGTCGTGGAGTACAATTTCGTGACCCTCCTATGTCATCTCTCCATCACAGCAATGCTGGTGATCTTCATATGGCAAAAAGCCGCAGAGATGTTCAACTGGTGCTTCTCATAACCTCTCTTGCGATACCATAATCATCTGGAAATCGTCCCACAAGTCCCGCTTTAACTAATCGTTCCCTAAGTTGATTAATCTTTCTTCTCAGGGAAGCTCCCAAGATCCCACAGGTCATGTTCACGTTTGATTACGTTGCTTCGACCTTTCATACAAGATTCAACCAACTCTTGTCGAAGCTGATCGACATTGCAAGCGGGAGAGATTTTGGTCAATTCATATTGGTGCAAACTCGACCAATTCTTTTGCTATTCCTTAAATTCCTTTTCAACGTCGATCAGAAGTAGCACTGAAGCAAATTCATTATTTCCCTCAGGCGATTATTGTTCTCTACGTGTTGTCGGTGATTGGAAGCTGCTTCAGCTTCTTGAACCTCCTCTATCTGGGTAAGATTATTCTCATCTGCTGGTGAATCTGAGATCTTGTGCCGACGGTTGGCTCGGTTGCTGTCGACAGGGCTTTTCTGCATGGAGACGTTGCCATTCCTGTACGACCGGTACGAGGAAGAAGTTGACATGCTGGTGGGCAGGATGGCAAGGGAGATAAGGAGGATTTACAGAAGGCTTGATGCGCGGTTTCTCAACAAGATTCCCAGAGGGCCCGTCAAAGAAAAGAAAACCAGATAGATTCACGCTCATACGACCACAGAGACATAAGAATCCGATGATGCCAGAAGCTTCATACCCAACAGGAAGAAATATTTTCTTTTTGCTGTAAACTAATATACGTGTAAAGGACGCTGACAAGATTCTTACAGCTGAGTAATATTCAACTAATACGAAACGTAGTGTTTAATAAACGAATCAACAGTTCACATGAGAACAGAGATGAAGAAAAATGAAGCAACTTGGACCAGCCTCTTCTATGGTCTTCATTGGTCAATCCGATTCTTTCATGTGCTGTTCAGTATAATTCAAACAAACTGAATCTCTCAATTCACTGAGAATTTTACGAAGAGCATTGCAAACAACTATCCGTGGAAGTGGTCCAGGGAACAGAACCTTCTTGAGCATGTGATCATTCCACATACGAATTGTCCACAATCTAAAGAGGCTTTTCGCAGTCCCATTTAGAATGCCTATGGTTGTCAAACAGCCTGCCAACGGCCAGCTAAAATGACACCCAAAATCTGCCAGAAGGGAATCGATTGAAGCTTGCATCTGGAAGCTGCAATCAACTTGTCAGAGAGTAATCAACTAGCAGCCAAATCATCTAAGTGGCTTCTACAGCAACTTCAGAGAGACTAAGCCCAATTATTGACATTATTATCTCTAAACTGCAAAAGAATTAGGAGACCGGTTCTTTTCAATGAATTTCATTGACCAACGGATAGTTAAAGTAGGTTAAAATAGCCAATGTGGAACAAAATATCACGCTGGTACAGCACTTGAAGCCCTCATCTTTTCTGTCTTGGCACGTAGCCTTTCCATAAAGGCGGGGTTTGCTCTTAGTCTGCTCTTCACATATAAAGCTCGGGCATCATCCACCAGCTTATTGGCTTTACCAGCCTCCTCAATGAGGGATAACAAAGTCCGAAGGCAATCCTTTCTATTTTCTTCTCTATGCTCAAACCTGCAACGGTGAGGAAAGAACGTTTGGATCAGCAAAGGATTTTGCAGTACAAGTTGCCCAAGTCCCGAAGAAGGTGCAATCCCAGACTAATTTACGAATTTCAATTTGTTGAACATACATGCAAGTCTGTGTGAACACGACTATGTCATAACTCCTCAAGAGGCAGACATTTGTCTAGCTAATAATCCCTAACAAAAGAAGCAAGATGCAGAAACATAGACCCATCACCCAAAATCATAGTAAGAGAAGAGTCGTCTCCATGTAAGGAAAGCACCATTTCTTGACAGTTAATGGCCATTCAGGAACACAAAAAAAGGCCATGGTGCGTTTATTAACCACACAATCAGGAAAAAAGAATTACACATATCTTTTCTCACTTAACATTACCTTTCACTGGTGATCATGAGCTCGTCTTTCCCTGGATTATACCGCTTTCCAACAAGTTCTCTCAGCCGCCGAAATTGATACTTTGAAAGCCCAAGCTCTTTAACAGTCACAGCCATTTTCACCTTCCTATTCTTTGGATGCCACGCATCACCACCGGGAGCAAACACCACACGGGTTTGCCAACGAAGTATTGGTCCCTCACCTGGTGGGTCATCTAAATCTTTTTTCTTATCAGGTACAGCAGTCTCATCAAACTGGGGGGCTTCCTTTTCCATCATCTTGCCATATTTCATCACCATCTCATCTTCGAACTTCTTAAATTGTTCAAAGGCTTCTTCAGGTTGAAGCTCACCTCTCTCACACATATCTCCCAACTCATTGTACTTTTGTTCTACTTCTTTCTTCATCTCATCTGCAAAAGCATTTCATTGAGAGAGAAATCCAAGACAGATGCAACTTAAAATATATCAGAAGTGCAATAGTCGATCACTGTAACCAGCTTGCAATGAACTATGAAGGCAAGAAAGAAATAAACGAGGCTCCTAAAATTATAAGTCCGTGACCACATTCATGAACTTAGTGAAACACACAGGAATGCCATCCATGAAGCAGGAGTCTTAGGAACAACTAAAGGGCCCATCTCCTTTTCAAACGAAAATAAGAGTATGCATGTAAAAATTCTGATGCACCAGCCCCAAGCCAAAAAGTAAAAATTATCCTGCATATTAACATTCTACTTGTTTGCTGAACTCTCAACTCTAGAGATCCATTCAGTTAGAGGTATGCCTGTGTCTGCTTTCACTTTATTCACACAATATCAAGCATTTCAGAACCCAAGAACAGAAACATACCTGGAAGAAGCTCATCCCAAGAAAGCATGTCCTCTAAAACCTGCTCACACTCCTTGGTGTCCATCAAGTGACCATGACTGACCGCCTCAGCAATCATCTCGTCCCACTTCGTGTCGGACATATTGAAGTACTCATCTGTCACCATTCTCTTCTTCACAATTTCTGTCGCATTGTACAAGTTGTCAATTTCCTCATCTGTCTCATACGCATCTTCAAAATCGGATTCAAACTCAGTGTCCTTAACATCATCGATGGGCTGCATACGGAGTTCTTCCGTCACCTCATCGTCCGTCTCCTCATGCTTCCCTGCCAACTTCCTCTGCAAGATTCCTTCCAGGATGGACGGCAGGGCCTCTTCATCTCCTCCGAAGTACTTGTCTATCATCATCTTTAGCTCTAAACATAAGCAAAAGAGTGAAGTAAGGGATAACTACTAAACAACCGCTCCAACAGAGCAACTTCAAAGAGACTAGACCTGCAAGGCTGTGGGATCAGAAGCATGGAACATTCCGGAGTATCAAATACTTACAAAAAGCTCAGCACATATAATTCCAAAGCTACATCTTCCCAGGACACTTTAGCCATTACCAAATCCCAATTTCAGCAATGCGCAGAACATGAAATGTGTTCACCGGCAGGCACGATTGATGAAAGTAACCCGAAGAGCCAATGTAATCCAAATTGAATCTGCCCGAAGATCTTACCTTTATTGCTGACGTCTTTGACATCGAGAGAGACATCTTTCTTCTGAGGCGCAGCATCGACTGCCACCTCCTTCGCCTCCGGTGGGGCCAAACCCGTCTCCGAAGCGGCGGTTTTGGGGGTCTCGCCGGACGACTCATTCCCCGACGAGCAGAACCTGCGTGGTAGAGGCCGAGCCGACTCGGAGAAAGATGAGGAGGGCGAGGGGTTCAGGGCGGGCTTGGATGTCGGAGGGCGGAGAAGGCATCGTGCGTGGAGAGAAGCATTTCTCAGTACTCTGTTCATGGCTGTGTTTCTCTCTCGCTGTCTAGGGTTTTACAGTGGTTCTTGGTTTTTTATCAAAGCCAATCTCATCTCAAGCTAACTTAAATAAATATCTGACCAAAAAAAAAAAAGGTGGCATAAATAAATAAATAAGAAAAAAAAGGGGCAATCGGACTCGAATTAGTGGATTACCATTACCTATATGTATTAGGGAGAAAACAATACTAAAATTATATTGGATGTATGAGTTTTATCATTTTTAAATCAAAAAATATAGATGCCATATAAGGACACACATGCGACACAAAATCTCGGCAATGCCCAATTTTGAAAATGGCATCTTAAATGTAAGATAAATCTTAGGGTGACTACAGTTTCAGGATATAATTTAAATTCGAAACCAAACTTATGGGAAACTTGTATGGTTCCAAGTTCCAAGATATGGAGGGTTGGTTCCCGATTTCAAAAATTGGAGAACTTATTTCGACGTATAAGTTCTAAGTTCTAGATGAATAGAACTTGAAACTTACGCTGAGTCTTTGAGTTTTTCTTAATATATGTATTTCCATGATCATGCGATATAAGATAGCATTCGATAATGAGCGTGTAATTTAAAATCATTAGTTTAAGCTTTCATTTTTTATGATATTTATGATTGAGACTTTTTTTTTTGTTAATGTTTTATATTTACTCGTGCGTCTAAATATGAGTTGTGATCAGTGAATCGTATCAGCAATTGATGGTCATTTAAAATGACAATTCACTGCAATCGTTCAATCAATAATGCATATAAAACCTAGGTATATCCTGAAACCTGAGATAGGATTGGTTCTAGGTTCCAAGAAATAAGGAGCACGTTCCAATGGGTATGTTTAAATTCCGAATGAAATCTATACGAAATCTAAAACCGCTCACCCTTAATAAACCTTAAAATATCTCAAGATAATTACATAAGTTCTTAAAACTTTTATATTGTGCAATTTAAGTCTTAAAGCTTGCAACTTCAATGCGCTTGACTCCTTCGATCAACTTCGCGGATTATATGCGGTCGAAAAATGCCAAGTGACTTTTTTATATTAATTTTTCTATCTTACCGGATCACTAATAGAAAAGACCACCTCAATTTTCCTTCCACTAATATCTGACCGTAAAACTAAAATGAATGGCTACAATAAGTTTTAAGACTCAAATGCATGAAATGAGAGCCTTAGGATCCGCATGCATTACGCGCATAAGGTTTAGGTATCAAATTGAAATTGATTTTGGTAAAAGTGGCTCCATCAACCATGATCTTTCACCAGGGATCATGATCCTCAGTCACGAACGAGAATGTTTGACCATGGAAGGCCGGCTTGTGTAGGAACTTGACCTCAATTAACGTGCGCACCCTTTTGTGACGTGTGCCAATCTACTAAACCCAAGCATCTACGTGCAATCATGGGAAAATTGTCTCGAGACACTCGTCTAAGCAATTTGAATTAAAGAGATATCGTAACTTTTAAAGCACTAATCCCGTCTTAACACGCACGATGCATGCTTCAAAAAGTGAAGGATTTTATTGAAGAAAAATTATCCAAAAAATCATAAATTTATTACACAAAAATCAATTTAATCATAAATCTTTCTATTGTGTCAATTTAATTTTAAATCTTTTAATGATTTGCCAATTTAGTCAAATTTTTGATGATTTGCCAATTTGATCATAAACCTTTTGACGATTTGTCATTATAGTCCTTCCAGCAAAATATAAAAAAAAAATAGGTTTAGCACTAGATTGACATAAAAAAAAAGTTTAAGACTAAATTGACAAAATTAAAAAGTTTAAGACCAAAAATTGATTGTCGTACAATAGATTTAGAATTTTTTGAACAGTTATCCTCTTTTATTGGTACGGGAGAGTCGGGTAACTAGGAAAGATAAGTGCCACTGCTCCACATGACCAAATCAAAAGACATTGTCTTCAAGCCCTTATGTCATTTGGAGATGGTTGCTGATGATGAGAAAGGAAAGAAACCAAGCAGCAGCGAAAGAATTAATCACTTCTTTCCTGGGATTGGGAAAACAGAGAGGAGAGTAACGAGAGGAAGTACTTCCATCTCATCCCTCTTTTACCGGCATTTGCCACATTTATCAGGCAGCAATAATACCTACTGGTGTTTCCCACCTTTGCTAAATTTGCTCAACCTCATGTGATGTTCTTGGGGATGAGCTCACCAGAGAGAGTATGCGCTCTGAGATCTCCGCCGAAGCCTCAGGCTTTGCCGCTTTCAGAGCCCTCTCCGACATCACCGCCAACTGATTTTCGTCTCCTGAAAAGAGGCAAAACAAAATTCTGTCATGCTCCCTCTGCTGATTTTAGGTCCGCAAAAAAAATTATCTCAGTCCGGTTGCATCTTGCCTAACAACTCTTCGATTGCCATTTTGAGGGTGGTCGAATCAAGTTCATCTTCAGTTATAGTCCTTGTTCCTGCTAAGTCTGCCATTAAAGAAGCGTTTTTGAACTGATGTCCCTCGGCAATGTTGGGTGATGGGATCTACAAAGCCAATGAGAGATCACTGTTACTTCAGTTACAAAAGCTTTACTCTCTGTATGAGAGGATTGCTTAACTGCTATCTAGCTAGTAGTCGTATCGTTCACGCAATATGTGACATCAAGCAAGATTGCAGACTGTACATTATGTAGTTATTTCGTTGCATGAAGCCCTTGATGGCTAAATATAGGAAATATTGCATAGATTGTGGAAAACGACTACTATAGAATAGTTCAACACTTGATCGTCATACCTTTTATCAAACCCTCAAAAAAAGGAAGAACGAGAAGCATCTGATGGGAGAAGAAAAGAAACAAATATCTGCATTTATTGCCAAAGCATAAATTACATCTATCAGAGAACAAATTACCCATTAACGGATATTACTTAGCACTAGTTCTGAACCCAAATCACTCGAGACCCACCACGGCATTTTGGTTAACATTGGATTGCTAAGGATGAAAACCATGGAACTTGCTAGCAACAATGACATTCAGAACACGTTCCAGATATAATGAATGCTCTCCAACATCTTGTTGAGTTCTTCTCTGGTAATTTAGATAAGAGATTATCCAGAAAGACGATTTATGCAGAGCAACTTTCTCCCGATTTTTGCACCCATTAAAGTTTTCCAATGATAAAGTAGTCACAAAGCCAACGAACAAAAACTCTATTTTGTATAGTCATTCTATTATAAAGCTATTACAACAATATGTAGTGATCATACGGTGATGCAGCAAAAGAATCCTTGTACTACCAGAATGGAAGGTTTTCCAGTCGTCAAAATTTCAGAACAAGTCATTGCACCAGCTCTGGAGACAATCAGGTCGGAAGCTGCATATGCCATATCCATGGAGCGCAAGAACCTTAAATTTTCCAAATAAGTCAGATCGACAGATAAAAGAAGTAACATCAAGAGATAACCAGGCACCATGAGACAAAATGAATACGCTATAGTGGACATACTTTATCCCTCAGAACAGATGATGAGGAGAACATTCACAGGACTCAGAGGTGCCTACGACAAAGATAACATCCATCCCGTCGGGAAAAATTAAGTCATTGCTATCCTGTAAAGCTACCTTAAGGAAAAATTTGACTTGCCTATGATGCCACAGCTGCTTATTATGGCAGAACAGACTTGGGTTCACCCTTATCCAGAGTCTGGAAACCTCCTCTTCTCGATGATAGGTGGTAATTTTGTTCATAACATATAAAAGTGGCATCCTCTGACGCTCAATGCATTAAAGTAGGTAATGTTTCCTTAAAACTCTTTTACGATAGCAAACCTTCGATGATGGTTCTTTCTTGACTGTCCTATTCCATCCAAATTTTTATGTTTCTACCATTCGTATAGTTAGTCTAATATTGCCAGATTAATTCCTCCATTCCATGGAGGAATGAAAGCATATTCAATCTGATACTCCCTCCAGCAATGCAAATTTTAAGTCGGACCATGCCATTAGGAGACAGATGGCTTGCTAATCAACCATCAAACATGAGGTACTCACGGCCGCAATAGCAAGCGGGGATGATCTCTAACCAGGCTTTCCATCTCGTTGAAGGACTCCACTCCAGTTTGCCATATGATAAACAAGTTCTCGTTCTCCATCAGCAACTGATAATACAAATTCAGCAAGGCGATGTTAATAGTATAAGCACCCAAAGAGCCGCCGAGCACCAAAACCACTTTCACCCCCGAATCGCCCACGCTCTCCACTTTCGGGAAGAAATGTAACCTCGCCTCCACCTTCGAAACTTTCCTCTTCAAGGCCAGCCTCACCGGGTTCCCGCACACCACGCACTTATGCTTCGGAAAGGAATCCACGGTCGAATTGAACGCGACAAACACAATGTTGGCAAAATGTGCGAGGATCCAATTAGCCAAACCGGGATACGCGTTCTGCTCTTGAATCACAAGCTTAATCCCTTTCAAGACAGCCGCTAGACCAACAGGAAGCGACACATATCCGCCGGTGCCAACCACAATATCAGGATCGAATTCTTCCAATCTCCGATAGCTCCAAATCAACGACTTAACCAAACGGTAAGGAAGAAAGACGTTTCTGGGAGAGAATACCGGACGATACAACGGAGTGGCGGGAATGTCGGCGAAGTCATAGCCCGCAGCCGCGACCGCCGTGCTCTCCATGCTCTTGGGCATGCCGACGAAGAGGACTCGGATCCCAGGTTTCATGATTCTGAGCTCGTCCGCAATCGCCAAGGCCGGAAGTACGTGGCCGCCGGTGCCGCCCGCCGCGAATGCCACTCGGAGATCGCCGGTCGAGGTGGACCCATCGGAGCTTTCAGCAGCCAGGCGACAGAGAAGTTTGGCCGACCTGCAACAACAACGAATTGGTCACATAATTCGTACTCTGAGAGAGAGAGAGAGAGAGAGAGAGAGAGAGAGAGAGAGAGAGAGAGAGAGAGAGAGAGAGAGAGAGAGAGAGCTTGCCTGGGCGTTCTGCGAAAGGAGCGGCAATTTGGCGGATGGAGAGAGGGGTTGGCGGAGAGGGAGAAGTGAGAGAACGCGATGGAGAAGGCCATGCTTTAGGGATTGGAGCGAGAGTGAAGCTCGAGGAGGTGACGCTTCATTGGGGGTTCGCCGGGCGAGAAGGCTGAGGAGTCAAGATTCAGCGACTGAACTGAATTCTCTGTCTGAGCTCGGGGGCTTTTAGCGGACTGAGAAAGACGGTTGAATTGAAGTTGAAGAAGACAGGGAGGTGGGGTCAATCCCCTGAAATAACTGTTTCTCAAAAAATTAGCAGCCGTTGGATTGATTAAACATAAACAAATCTCATTCGTTGAACTTTCTTTTCCTTTTTGTATACACAAAATCTTCAATAAAAATTAAATAAAATATATGTGATGACGATGAATTATAATCGAGATTCATCTCTCCCCCTACCTCAAGTGCCCTTCTGTTGTGGCTAGTGATATAATTTAGATTGAATAGTTTATTTCACAAACTCGACAACTTTATAAAAAAAACTAATTGTGCCCTACTCTTTTAGATTAACGATAATCGACAAAGCCGAAATTTACTAATAACTCTTGAGATGTTACAAATGTAACTTTGCGCTGTTTTTACTCAAAATCAGTAGATCACACTATCACAATGCTTGTACACTTCTCAGAAAATCGATCGTCGATGTATGACTCTCGATGATCAAATCGATCAATCACAAAGTGTAAGAAGCACTCTTGCAACTCCTGTGGCTTTGTCTCTTTCCACGTTGGCTTGCCTTGATACTTTTTATAATCGTCGATATTCATGTCAACCATTGAATGATTAATGTAGAAGTTGCGGCATTGCAATATAATTACTGGATATTTGGTTGCCCATATAATCAAATTCTTTCGATGGTCATGCTACCTCCGTGGATAGAAACTCCAAATCAAGAAATAATCTTTGTTTAAAAGCATGGTGAGCGATATATATATATAATATTCTCTTGGAATTGAATATAGCCCATAATTTCAAGTTTGCGATTGGCTATCAGATTAGTTTGAAAAGTGCGATAATAATAATAAAAAAAAGGGAGGAGAAAAATCTAGCCGATATGAATCACAACCTTAGTAGCACCAATATCAACACGCACAACACACCAACACATTACTTGTTAAAAAAAATAGGAAATTTCGACACTTTAAGATTTGTTATATATTAAATATATTTTTTAACTTGCATAATAAATAAATAGAGAATTTAGAAACTTCCTGCCATGGCCACATCCGTAATTCGACCCCAAAAGTCATCTTCCTAAAAAAAAAAAAAAGAAGTAAAATAATGATGTCTGGCCATCCATAATCATTGTGATTTTGAAAATTACAGGTGGGCCCAACGAGATGATCTCACGAAATATTTCCCGCTCCCGATACAGTCCTCCCCCCGTCAATTTCGCCTCCTTCCTCCTTCATCGTACTCTCTCTGTCTCTCTCTGTCACATCGTCTTCTTCCCTTGCTTGCACGACACCAGGACAGAGGAAAGAGAACTTCATTCGATCCAACCAACCCATCAAAAAAAGACAAACTCCCCTCTCCTCATCCACGCTTTCCCCGGCGAGATACCGCACGACTCATCATAGCGGCTGTCCGGACCTCACCGCCTCACTTGTCGCCGGCTTTGGCCACGTGTCGGTCACTGGCCGTGTGTCGGACGTGTGTCGGCACCAACACCGGCACGGGCAAGCTCTCCGGCGTGTCCGTGCTTCTTAGACCACAACTTGCCCAGATAGTTTAATCAATATTAAAAATCTCAGAAGGATTCTCCAAATCACTTGGAATAAGTCATGTACCACACGATCATCGGCTGCCATAATAGGGATTAGCATAACGTAGCAATTCGGCCTGAGTGTCGGGCGAGCTGATGTATTTTGTAAACTCATAACCTAATGTCCGACCACAAAAAAAAAAAAAAAATTTCACGACTTAATGGAAATAAATTGAAAGAGAAAAGGGACGATGCTCAAATTAAATGGTGGACCGATTAGAAGATCGTAAAGGCTCCGCCCATTTCTCGATACTTAAATTGTCGGCAATTATGAAAATATCATGCATTAATTAATTATTTCAAATGATTGAAGCGCTTATTTTTACGAAAATATTTCTCAAATTATTTAATATTCGCGAACCAACGGAACCAAAGTATGATAACCAAGTATATTTTTTGTGGCGACTTTTGCATAAAGCATCGTACCATACACAATCCAAATAATTTTTCCATAATTAGGAGTGAAATTACATTTACTTTTTTTTATCCAACTACGTAAATAGCACCGATATCGATACGCAGCAAGGTACGATGCAACACGTCAATATATCATTTCTAAAAAATATAGAGAACTTCGACACGTTTTTTTTTCATCTTCTGTTAGTTATTCACGATTAGATTTTTTTAAAGATGGCTTAATATATAATTTAAGTATATATATTTTCGATAGAATTACATTTGGGCTCTTAGATTGACCGCATGTGTATCAAGACAGCTAAATTCGCGTGTTGCTAGCATGTTTGGAGCGTTCGTGACATGTCGAATGTCTGAGACCTGTTCGTCACGTGTCGCTCTCGTATTGAAACGTATCAGACGCGTGGGACACGACAACGAGGGCTTTCGGATGACATCTGTACTTCCTATCCATCGACAGTCGCTCGGCCTCATTGCTCTCGGGAGAACCTTAGGTGGGAAGGGGATGAGCGGTGGTTTGTGGGCCCGATGGATGACGTGGCGCAGTCCGAACCACTTGATCTGGATTCCCCACTACGACTTTTGTTGGTCCTCTATTCTCGACGGGATCTTTCTGGATGGGCTTTGCGCGCGTTGCCACCAGAAAACCAACCCCCAAAAATAAATAAATAAATAAAAGAAGAAGAAGAGAGAGAGAACAACCGGGAAAGAGCACTTCATCTCATCCCCACATATGATATTGAGACGGCACCTCACTTACGTTGTCTCCACAAGTCCGTCAAAATATTTAAATATCAAATCACGCTTTTATATTCAAAATAATTAGACGTAATCCCACATAAAATCACAAAATTTAGGAGAATTCTCAAAAAAGAGACGCCAAATACTCTTATTTTTCCAAATAGGAACATGATGTAAGGGCATGAAATGTCATTGTTATTTCAAAGAAGGATCTAAAGTGGTTATGGTTGTTTTTAATAAGGGTTTGACCTCACCAACTGGTTGGTTGGTCAAATTTTTTGATTGATTAAGTACATTTTTGTCAAAATATAATTTAACTTAATTTTATTAGTTAAATTAGATTAAAAATTAGAAAAGTAAAAGTAGAAAAAGGGAAGAAGACCGGTGACAACCATTGGGTAGCCGATGCTTCGGCGAGGGCCACTAGGTGAGAGGTCAGTCCTCTTGCCCATGTTTTCTTTCTTTCTTCAGCTTTTTGTTTTTTTAAATCTATTAAAAATAAATGAAATAGTAAATTATCAAAAGATCCCTAACTAAAATGACTCAGGCCTTTTTTGAGACTCATATTTTCACTTCAAGTTTTTATTTGAAATAATGTGTACTTCATGCCCTTCTTTAACACGATGAGGGCACTTCAGTTTAGGCCTTATTTGAAACAAGGCCAATTTCAAACCCTTGTTCAAGATAATGAGGAAACTTGAGACTCTTATTTGAATTTTTTTTTTCCAAAATTCAAGTATTGCAAAAATTAACTTATAAATCCAATCGCTTATTCGTGAAATTCCTGCTCGTGACCCATTATAATACCAAATGTTATAATGCTACCCAAATCGTCAAACGCGCAAGTAATAGCTCGAATTCAAATTCATTTGCGAGCTAGGAAGAGAAAAAAAAATGAACTTCCTTGTCACTTTTTTTTTCTTTTTTGAAGATTAAAAAGCGGGGGTTGCTTCACCCACTATCTGGTGGCCGAGTTGGTTTGCGCTCAGTTCCTTTCACTAAAGGTCTGGGTTCAAAACTTCTCGGAACTAGATGACTTAACTGGGACCCATGGTTGTGGGGTCTGTGGGTTCTCCCGTGGACTAGTCGTGTTTCACCGCTGGTTTGAGCACAAGCTCGCCGGCCGCGCGGACACCTCAATTATAGAAAAAAAAAGAGGGGGTTGCTTCGATCGTGTTTATTATAATTTTCGATGGCAACGATGGAGGAGAGTGTTTGGCCCGGGAAGCGCCAATGAAAAGAGATAGGAGTGATCTTCCGGAGTCCAAACAAATGTAAAATAGATATGGATGCTGGGTTTGAAATAGCTTTCCGAAGGGATTTTTTGGGCCACTAAATTCACTTCGAGTGAAAGCTGGGACATTTGGTTAGAAAAAAAAAAAACGTTCGAGTTTCGACCACTTCGAATGAAACTTAGCATTAAGCAAAGCTCCAAGCCCGCTCTAAGGATTACGAAATTTTTTTTCAGCTGCATTTCTTGTCTTGAGAGAACTTACTAAAATTACGTTATTACCCCCCAAATGCCCCTTGGGTATATTGCAAACTCAAGCAGTCGCACACGACCCCAAGCCAATGGCCTCAGGTCTCATTGGCAATGTTGCCATGACCGCCTAAGATTGCGCATAGTAACAGCTCTACGTCAGAAATCAACTTCTGGGTAGGAGTTGATTTTTTTTACTTCTGATTTTTCTACTTCTGCTTTAGAAATCAATTTCTGAGTAGAAATTGATTTCTTTTACTTCTACTTCTGGATAGAAGTTGATTTTTCTACTTCGGCTTTAGAAATTAATTTCTGATTAGAAAAATGCGTTTAATAACAGCACGAAATTTCTGTTTCTAGAATATCATTTTTTTTTGGTAACGGCTGAATATTTTTACTTTTGAAATGCTAAGGACACAAAGTTTTTCACTAGATTCTAACAAGAAATGCATGTTATTCGAGAAAAAGTGAAATGTAAATACTGACGAATTTACATCTAATTTGTCATTTAAATATTTTATGCAAATGGAGATCAATTTTATGGGAAAAATGCTATTAATGAATATGATGATTAAGCTGATATATTCATGTTAAAAGAACGGGGTAGGTCCGGTACTTCCTTGCCTATGCCACTAGTGTGATTTATGTTGCAATGGGCATAGCATATAAACCTTCTTCATTCTTAAACCGTCTCTAGTTCAAAGGTGCATTGTGATTTATTCAATAAACCAACCATTGGTCGAGTTGGCTTATGATAAGCAACAATTCTTTTCGACAATTTAGTATGGTACTTATTGAGAACCTAATGAGAAATTTCAAGTGAATATATCTGAAAATGACATTCATAAATCACGCATAGTGCTTTGAAGGATGTGAAGAGTATCGAGAAACAAAAAATGCATGCATTTTGCTTTCCCAACATTAAATTTCCTTTCAAGAATATGAAGAATAAGACAAATGGCTTGAGAAGTTCAAATACGGTAACAACAATGGTGTAATTGTATGTTTGTGGGATTGCTCGATCCACTTTAAAAATAATTGTGGGATGCCATTTAACTAACTTGGATCAATTGCTCGATTCACTTTGCTATGATTGTGTCTTTTTAGAGTGCCATTTAACCAAATCATGGATGATTTATTTCTTATATTTCATTAAAAAAAGGATATTGCTAAAATACTTTTATGCGATACAAATTTAGTGAAATATCATTATACTTTATATTTTTTAAAAATAATTATTTTTTATTCAACAGTCTGAGAATATTGGCGGTGGGGCACGGCGATCACTAGCGGTAGCGAGATGATGGTCATCGGCGGTGGATTGTCTCTTTCTAATTTTAACTTTTGAAGCGAAGTCATTTCTTATTTTTAGTTTTGAAAGTTACTTAAAAATGATTTCTAAAGCAAATAATTATTATTTTTAGTAGAAAAATAAAATTACGTAATCAAATGGATTTTTACTTTAGAAGTGTTACCATACATGCCTCTAAGTGGGTGTCGAATTAGTTGCTAAAGTTGTTGAGGATCACATGAAATTTGGTCGCCGAGGGCTGACTAGCCAAGGTCGAGATCTAGTGCAGTGAGGGTCGAACGGAGGAAATGCGCTGCAGCGACGCTCGATCAACATGAAATTTGGTCGTCGAGGGTCAACCATTTGAGGTCAAGATCTGGCGGCGGAAGGTCAATTAGCCGAGCATTGAGCAGCGGAGATCTGCCGTGACGAGGGTCACCCGTCGACGTCGAAGCTCGCCTGGTATCCCAGTCCTCTTTGTCAATGCTTCATTGGGCTCCGCGATGGGTCTACAACCAAACGGAATTGGGCTATGGAATTGCCAGAACGACTCCATTCTGTTCAGCATTTGATAAGCTTACGCTGCAAAATCCCAGGCCCACTAATGTAGTTCGCGGATGACGAGAGAGAGCAAGGTCGAAGCGTCGGCTTCTTGACTGTAATTTAGCTCTCTAGGAAGTCAGAAAAACAATAAACAACGACGTGGGTTCTGGTTAGGTTATGACTGACGACAAAGCGCGATTTAACAAACGGAAAACATCGTTTTCCGCGAAGGCTTTGAACGGATCTAAATGGGTGCGAAGCCGTCGAGATCACATCATTGGCTGTTTGACAATCTTGCTCATGATGAGTCAACGAAGGGTGATCATGTTTCTAAGTAAGTGAAGCGTTTGATAGGATCGAAACGCGCGTGGACCCGTTCAAATTCAGATCACGGGCCGCAACGATCTTGCTGACGTTGAGTTGATGAAGACGACGGTGTTGTCCGAGGCCGGCTCGTTCGTGGTTTATAAGTGGCGAAGGAAGGGAGCAAGAGAAGACTCGCAGTTTGAAGCGAAGCGCACGAACGATGATTCGTTTCCTTCTGTTGTTGAAGATGGTAGTGGTCGCGACCCTGGTTCTGGCCGCACACCCATCTGAGCTGCATGCAGGTGATCATCGAAGAAGAAGACGACGTTTCGTTCGATCCCGATCCGCTTTGTTCCTTCTCTTTTTCGATTACAAATCGCTAAACGAGTTGAAAGACTAGGTCCCCACAGGGGTCGGGTCGAAAAATGTCTTTACGTTTTTCTCGTCTCTGCGATGTGTGTTGCGCTGGCTAAATTTCTTTCTTCTCGGTTGAGTGAAATTTACTAGTCTAATTGACGTGATCTTATCATTGTTGTGTGATGATCACAGGAGGTGAGATTGAGAGCAAGCTGGGAAGGAGAATCATGCCAAGCCCACCTCCACCTCAAAAAACCCAGGAAAGTGGCAGCATCATATCCCTCCCGAGACCCCTCCTCAGATCATCCCTGATCATTCCTAGAGTCGACCGTACACGCGTCACGACATGTTCCGATCATTCGACATCGTAATGGAATAAATTGCCGTTATATGTAGCACTGGTTTTTTTTCCGTTTTTGCTCGGTTATGTTGGATTGACGGGGGACCCGGATTTTCCTGGACAGAATTCTTCTTATCGAGTCCGATTCTCGTTCTGGTCGCAAAGTATCCCAAAGAATCAATACTCATCAGTCCACGCAAGTTATCGCCATGGTCCGATTCGCGTCGTGGTCCAAAACTCGAGATCATACATGGGCAATGGTTGTGACAAGTGCAATTTACACAGTACATGATAGACATGGAACTTATTCTGAAGTCCTAGCTTAGTCCAAATCTCAACAGTCATATCCCCTACTTGACCACAACTGAAAAATTCAGCGTGCTTCAGACGCTGTGCATACACGCAAGGTGTGGTGAATATTCATATTCATATTCCTGATCGGTCAAGCCGAAAATGGCCGAGATCAACTGGAATTGATGCCATTTCCATGATTTGTTCTTCTGATCTCTCATCCGAGACCCCAGCGTACCCCACACAACTCCAAGCCAAAAGGGGAAAGAATAAGCTTTAAGGAAGTATCCAATGCCGCCCTAACACAGCCATGAGTTCGCCGCCGCAGCAAAGGACCAATCGAAGAGCGCCAGAACTGGATCGGACAACACCTCCTCCCCCCAATTTTTCGGCGGCCCTAACTAGAGGTGTCAAATGGGTGGGTCGGGTTGAGTTTGAGTCGGGTCGAATATGGTCCGACTCATATTGATCCGTCTAACCCGTTTTGACCCATATTCAATGATCCATACCCGATCCAACCCATAAACAACCCATACCCGACCTGACCCATTTTGACTTATATTGTCAAATCACACTAATATTCTAAGAAAAATTATATAACTCATTTAACCTATTTTAAGCTTTTCACATGTATATGTTATCAGATGAAATTTTTACATCAAATAAAAAAGAAAATTAAATAATAAAAATTATTAAATAAAATAAAAAATGATATTATTAAAATACTTTCATGCAATAAAAATGGCGGCGACGGCGGCAGATGGCGACCGACGATAGACGGCGGCAAACGGCGACTGGCGGCAATACCGCAGTGGTGGTGGCGACCGCGATGGCGGCGATCGTGACCGCGAACGCGAAGTGCAGCGGCGACGGCGGTGACCACGACCGCGAATGAGAACTGCGGGGACGACCACGGACGGCGGTGGCAACCACGATCGTGACCGTGAACGAACTGTGGCAGCGATCGCGACCGCGAACGACGTCGGCGGCCTCGACAGCGGACGGCAGTGGCGACCACGTCCTCAGACCGCGGTGGCCAACGGACGACGTCATGGATCCATTTGTAAAAATAAAAAATTTAAAAAAAATAAGAAGAAAGTTTAGACTTTGAGGCCCTAGGTCCATTTGTAAGTTGTAGGAGTTATGGGTCAAAATGGATCCAACATGGGTCAAAATTGGGTTTCATGCATGGCCCAATTTTGACCCATTTAATTTTACTTCAACCTTTTTGACCCATTTTTAGTGAGTCATTCAAAAGTTAATGACCCATATAATACTCATTTTATACAAAATATGGGTCAAATATGGGTCTTTGACCCATATTGATAGCTCTAGCCCTAACTCAACTCCATCCAACATCATCCTAATTAAAGAGTGAAACATGTGGCATTAACAGCAAAGAATGGTTTTTAGTTTCTCAACGCAGAAGAGAAGATTCGGAATAGCGTACTCGTTTGATGCAAGTATTACGAGAGAGAGAAATAAATCGGAAACATAAATGATGAGCAAAAAGATTGAATTGATTATTTAGCCAACGCTACATAAATAGGCTTATTAGCTCTACAAAAAAGGAAAAACACACGAAAATCCTAACAAATCCAAAATATCTATTCCTAATAATATACATTTACACAAACGGGAGGGAAATCAGGAAAAGATTTCCCTATCCTATAATACTCCCCTTCAAATTGAAGCGTGAAGGTTCCGAACATCCAACTTGCTAAGAAGAAAGGAGAATCGATCACGTCCAAGAGTCTTAGTAAATATGTCTGCAAGTTGAAGCTTAGTGAATGTCGCGACCTAAAAAATTCACTCGTGAGAATTCCATGTTAACAATTTATCAGGTTAATTAGATTGACTAACTTAATATGGATTCTCCTAAGCCTTATTGAATCGCAACTTTAGTTTTTATTTAAATGATTTTAGAATTTAGAGTCGCCATTAATCATTTTTTGGTAGGTTGATTAAAAACCTAAGTAAATTAGTTGAAGAACTAAATTATTTTTACGAACCAGAGATTATGAGTTCAAGAACTTGGTTACACTAGTTAACTAAAACTAATGTCTTTTTGGTACCTTAATTCTATAGATATCCTAATTTGGTAACTCAGGCTTTATTTACTCCTAAGGCTCTAGTGATGTGTTTTTTTTTCACTTTTTAGATGGAATGTATGGATGGTAATAGGTGCATGGATAAGCAAAACATAAATATGTAAATATAGACATGCGAACGTATACATGCAAACGCGGACATGTAATCTGAATATGCGAGCATGGATATACAAATATGACATGCAAACGTGGATGTATGTTATGCAAACGTGGACACACAAATACAGCACACGAACGTAGATATGGGAATACGACATACGAACACGAACATGCAAATAAAGCACGCGAATGCAAATATGCGAATGTAACACACGAACGTGAACATGCAGACATGACATACGCACGTGGACGTGCGAATGCGACATGCGTACATGAACATGTGTATGTAACATGTGTAACTAAATCATGCATACATGGATGTTGACACCTGATCTTTAATCATTTTTTCTATTGCTAAAGTAATAAAAAATCCATAAAATTCATAAAATTGAAAAATTAACTTTGGGGACCTTAGCCAAGCCTAGGGAACCAATTTTGACAAAAAAAAAACGATTTTTCATATTTTCAGTATTTTTACGTATTTTTTATTTATTTATTTTCAAAAATTAATAGAAAATCCATAAAAATTCATAAAATTGAAAAATCAACTTTGGGAACCTTAGCCAAGCCTAGGGAACGAATTTTGACCAAAAAATAATTTTTCATATTATATATATTTTAATTTTTTTTAAAAAAAAATACAAAAATATTTGAAAATTTTGAAAAAATAACGTTTGAGGCCAAAAAATACACAAAGATAGTTAATATTTTTATTTTAAATCTATTTTCATATTGGCCATCGCAAATTCAGAAAAATCCAATTCGAGTCACGTGTTCCTTCACGAGTATAATCTCGAATCGGGCTTAAAAAAATTTAATTTGAGTCAACTTATTTTTAACTTTCACTTTTTATGAGTTGTGACATTGTCTTCTAATATTTTAAATTTTCATCTTGGCCCAATTATACCCAGAATGACTTAATTTTGCAAAAGGGCTTTAATTAAATTATGCATTATTTTCAGCGACAAGAAATGAGCTTAAATTTGACATGTGGTAAATTTTGGTGTGTCAAAAATTGTGAGGAGATTTGGACTTAAAGAAATATATTTTTTCAGGGACTGAATTGTAAATACTTAAAATTCAAGGACTAAAGTGCAAATACCTAACTCTTGAAGGATTATTTTACAAATAATAAAAAGAAAAGTTAGTGGATAAATTAGAATAGAGAAGGGAAGATGAAGAAGAGGAGATGAAGAAGAGAAGTTGGAGAAGAATGGATGGAGAAAATAAGATAAGAATAGAGAAGGGAAGATGGAGATGAAGAAGAGTTAGTAGAGAAATTAGAATGGAAGATAAGAATAGAGAAGGGAAGATGGAGATTAAGAAGAGTTAGTGGAGAAATTAGAATGGGAGATAAATATGGAGAAGGGAAGATGAAGATGAAGAAGAGTTAGTGGAGAGATTAGAATGTGAGATAGAGATGGAGAATGGAAGATGAAAATGAAGAAGAGTTAGTGGAGAAATTAGAATGGGAGATAGAGTTAGTGGAAAAATTAGAATGGGAGATAGATGAGTAGGTTATAAAAGGAGAAAGAAGTGAGCTTGAGAAAGGATTCTTGAGAGAGAAAATTTGAAGTGTTTGGGAGGATTTTTTTTTGAGAGAAAATTTTGGATGTTTGAGAGAGTTTTGGGAGATTGAAGAAAAATTTGAGAGAAAGAAAATACCAAAAGAGAGAGAATTTTGAAGATGATGGGAGTTCAAAGCTAGGGATTATCATCACAAATTCCTTCATTGATCAATATAAATCAAGAGTTCATCCTCGTCAACGAGCAAGCAAATTCGAGCTAAGTGTTTTTATTTATTCATTTGTTTATGGTTTTACTTGCAAATTAGCACAAATTGTATACACTTTCTCCATCTCCTCTTTTTTTCCATATTTTATGTCAGGAGAAGGATATCTCTATGTCAACAGCAAAAATCTCGTAGATATGCAAAAATCGGCCCAGACAAGCTCCTAAGCTGTCCACCGATTTCTCAACTGATCTGTGACTAAAAGTCCCTCTTAATTCAAAAGAAACTCTCTATATTGGGAACATAGAGAGCGAAAATCAATTATAGAAATCCCTCCCAAAAAAAATGGGAGATAAGTACTCTTTCCACTCTTCTGGTTTTAGGTGCAGATTAGCACATATTTTGTATACTGACATTTCACTCTATTTTATGTCAGGAAGCCGCAGCTTTATATCAATGGTCAACCCTATGGAAGCACAAAATCGGCTTGGAGGAGTCCTCAAGCGCGCACAAATTTCAAATTGTTGAATCAATTCGTTGTATTTTATTTTAAAGAATTCATACCCCAGAATGGAGAGGACAAAGTCCATCCGCAATTTAAATACCTGCACCATAAATCCCAAAGGGAAGAGCCAAGCCAATGCTTAGCCTCCCATTGGAGGTTTTTACTTACAGTAGTTAAATACCTGCAACTTAAATACCTGTACTTTAAATCCCAAAGGGAAGAGCCAAGCCAATGCTTAGCCTCCCATTGGAGGTTTTTACTTACAGTAGTTAAATACCTGCAACTTAAATACCTATACCTTAAATCCCAAAGGGAAGAGCCAAGCCAATGCTTAGCCTCCCATTGGAGGTTTTTACTTACAGTAGTTAAATACTTGCAACTTAAATACATGTACCTTAAATCCCAAAGGGAAGAGCCAAGCCAATGCTTAGCCTCCCATTGGAGGTTTTTACTTACAGTAGTTAAATACGTGCAACTTAAATACATGTACCTTAAATCCCAAAGGGAAGAGCCAAGCCAATGCTTAGCCTCCCATTGGAGGTTTTTACTTACAGTAGTTTAAATACTTGCAACTTAAATACCTGTATCTTAAATCCCAAAGGGAAGAGCCAAGCCAATGCTAGGCCTCCCATTGGAGGTGTTTATTTACTGTCATGTACTTCCTATAATTTAATTTTTGAATCATCAGACCCAAAAGATAAGTAGGTTGTAATACTGCACAGAAGTCGTTAACACACTCCTTCTTTCGGCTTCAGGGAATCTTTAACACTTAAAAAAATATAACAAATAAAAATATATACCATCCATGCATCCTATTTAAAAAGTGAAAACACAAAAGAGAATACCCTACTATAGCCTTAGGAATAAACCAAGCCTGAGTTGCCGAATTAGGATATCCATGAAATTAAGGTACCGAAAGGGCATTAGTTTTAATTAACCAGTGTAACCAAGTCCCCGAGCTCCTAATCTCTGGTTCGCAGGAATAAATTAGTTCTCCCGCTAATTTATTTAGGTTTCTAATCGACCTACCAAGAACGATTAGTGGCGACTCCAAATTTTAAAATCATTTAAACAAAAACCAAAGTTGCGATTCGGTGGGGCTTGGGAGGGTCCGCGTTAGGTTAGTCAAATCTAATTAACCTAATAATCCGTTAACCCCCTTTAAAATTTAAATTTTTTTAGAGGGTCGCGATAGACTGGCTACTCCGCTGGGGACAGAGATTTTTAAATTTTCGAAAAAAGATACCAATTGGAATACTTAAATTTTTTCGAAATTTTAAGAGTCTTAGTGGACTTAGGCCAATGAAAATTTCATGCATATCTCGCTTCTGGCGATATTGTTTGGGACTCATTCTATAGGTGTTATATGTTTTTGCAGGATGGGAGTTATAAGGGGCGGAGTGTTTGGCTAACCCCTTTGTTTTGCAGGCTCGGTGTTGGGTTTATTTGTTTAATTTCGCACATTTTTAGAAGCGCTGTTTTGATATCAATTGTTGTGCATGTCTTGCATACTCTGAGGATCACGACACCTGCACACACAAGCGTCTAAACCCAAGTCGCGAAATTCTTCCTAGAAAACCATAGATAGGGATCGAATATGCAAAGCTCTTGCGTCGATTGCGCTCGGGTTGACCATATTTTATTCCGCTCATTATTTGAATTGACAATTCTTCCCATTGTGATTTGATTGCGCGGAGGGTAAGTTTGTCAATTCAGATAGTGGGAGCCTTTTTAGGTCCATACCTTGTCTCTCCTTCTTTTATTTTCTAGAGTCCACTCCTCACTTGAGTCATGCGCATGATTATGTGATTTGCATTTCTCCAAGGTAAAAGTAAGTTCTCTAATTTTATCTTGTATTTATTTTCGGTCGGTCCATGCTAGGTGTTAGTCAGTTTTTGAGCTTGATATTACGACCATTCTTTTTAAAAGAAAATAAAAATTAAATTTGTCCCTCATTTCTTTTAAATTTTTTTTTTGAAAAAATGATGTAAAAAAATCCCTTCATAGGAATTTTATTAACCAATAAGGGATTTTTGTCATATTTTTATTGCTTCAATAAAAATGAAATTTTCCTGAAAAAATTTTCCTCTGAAAATTTCAATAAAAAGAAAAATTCCTTAAAAAAAAAACTCTAGTAGACATCAAGTGATTTTATCACATTTTTCAAATTATAAAAACTTGCAAGAAAATTCTTCTCGAGAAATTCGCTCATGTTTTTCTAAGAAAATTTTCTCTAAATAAAATTAGACTAATTGACCAATAAGAGATTTTTGTCATGTTTTTTTTCTCTCCAATAAAAATGAAATTTTCCCGACAAATTTTCCTCTGAAAATTTATTTCGATAAAAAGAAAAATTCCTTTAAAAAAAACATCAACTGATTTTATCACATTCTTTCAAATTATAAAAACTTGCAACAAAAATTCTTTTCGAGAAATTCGCTCATGTTTTTCTAAGAAAAGTTTCTCTAAATAAAATTAGACTAATGTCTCGGGGGAATTTCGTTAACCAATAAAGGATTTCTGTCATGTCTTTCCTGCTTCAATAAAAATAAAATTTTCCTGACAAATTTACCTCTGAAAATTTATTTTGATAAAAAGGAAATTCCTTCAAAAAGTTTAGTAAACGTCAAGAGACTTTGTCACATTCCTTTAAAAAAATAAAAAAAAGAATAACAAATCTGAAAAAAATTCTGTATCAGAAATTAACCCATTTCTTCCTAAGGAAATTTTTTTTTCTTTCTTCTGATTTCTCTATAAAATAGAAAAAATCAAATTGGACTAATATAGGAGTCATGGACCGACATTTCTTGTGTCGCATACTAATTATATCCTTTTCTTTTGCAGGGAGATCCTAGATACCCCAGATGGGTGTAAAAATTAAGTTCAATAATATATCAAGAATCATCTTCAGAAATACCAAAAGACGAAAAACACCGAGGCTTCAACCATTAATTCTGGGGGGCAAACGAACATTGTCCATCTTTGACAGACAAAGTTGTGTCAATCCGTAAACTTGTATGGGCAGTGTATTCTGATATGACGGTGGATTTATACTGATTAAACATTGGGGCATATTTAATGTATTGCAGAGGATCCCGCGTCTTTTCAAAAACAATATGGATTATATAATCAGAACCCATGAAACAAATACCTTTACCTGATCAAATCAACCAGAGACCGGTCTTAAAATTTCCTCTTATCCGAAACATGCGGAGGGCTTTAGAGGACCGAGGTTCTATTAATGAACGTGGCCCACAGGAATTTCTCCCGACGCTACAGGCGACCGACACCAGCAAGTGGACGCCGAAAGAAACAAAATATGGATAAAAGTGGGCACACAACAGGTGGCCGGATTTACTACCAGCGCACTGATCGAGTTGTCATAGCGTTATTGTTCGTGATCTCAAGATGGATAGTGGGGGCCACCGCCGAACCCATCATCAATGTTCTCGATATCATCGTCTGGAGCAATTAAACAAGAACATCAAGAAGAACATTAAGCCTCGACATCTTCGGTACCTCAAATCGTTCTGTTATGCTATGCGGAAGAAACGATAGCAGGAAAATTAAAAAAAAACAAACAAAACACATGAAGCTTTTCTTTCATTCCATTCATCAAAGAGTATTACAACAACTCACTAGGGAGGAAAGGTAAAGCCAAACTGGGCCCTGATGACCATTACGAAAGAGCTCAACTGACTCTCCAAACAGTTGATGCTCTGGATGCACCGGGCGCTCTCGGGATCAAGCTCCGCGAGCCTAAAGAAGAGCCGATCGCACTTCTCTTTAACCTGGGCCATAGTGGCCTCGTAATGCTCAACGGCAAACTCCAGGTCCGGAACCGCTGCCCTCTCGAAAGCAATGTCTGCCGTAATGTCATCAAGTCTCTCCTGCAGCCAACCACATTTACACCTCATCACAATATTGCCTGGCTCCTGTTCGGCGTAAGTTCGGACCAAGGCCAGACGGTCCACCAACTTTCCCCTCTCACGAACCAGCCACAAAAGCTGATCGTTGGCAAACTTGAGGGCCTTTTTGTGATTATCAGCCACAAACGTAACTGTTGCCAGACGCTCGTGCCGGTCTCGGTAACGGGCTTTCACGACGGCGGTCACAAGGACCGTCTCATAAGCACGGTTATAGGCAGCCAGAAAATTGATGAAGAGGGTCGAGAAGTTCCGGTACTCCTTCCCTAGTTGGGTACCCTCAACAGAAGCAGCGTCCACGGTCCTAAATAAACCGAGGATTTCAGCCTCAACGGTAGAGTTTTTGGCTATATGAGCGTAACCTCTACCAAGAAGATTGTAGAGTCTCTCCCACCCAGCTAGGACTTCGGCGGATAAGGTATGGTTAGGAGAATTGGCCATTTTTGAAAGCAGAATACGAAAGAAAGGGGGAGAGAGGTGAGGCAGATGAGCGGAATGCGAAGATGGTAATCTACTTTGAAGTAAATATTGATTTCATAGTGACGGTATCAACCAGTCAAGATTTCTCTTATCTACCATTCTCTATTGGCACCACCCTCGTTGGCTCGAATTCCCATCAGATGGCGACTGCGAGCTAAGCAAGTCCGAAATCTCCGCAGAAAGTTTGACGAGACACTGCCACTTTGAAAAAGAAGACGGAAAGATGAGCTGAGTGGAAGACACGGCAAACGTTAGCGAAAAGGAGATACGACTTGTCTTCATTGGAGGACCCGCCAGTAAATCGACGGTGGAGATCTTGACAGGGGCCCTCTATCACGAAAAGAAAAAAGAAGACAAACTGAGCGAGAAACAAGGATTTCCCCTTTGATCAAAAGCTGAATATCAGATTTTCTCCCTCGGAAAATCTAATAGCGCTGCCCGTGAAGAGGGAAGTCGTTGCTATTGCCAGAGAGAGAACTTGTCCCCATTTGATAGTCAGAGTTCATTCGCAAGAACTCGCAGGAGAAAGATAGAGAGGAAGGAGTTCTCGTGGGAGAGGAATTCAAAACCTTCACCATCAAAGCATCGGCTTTCAAAGCCTGTTACGAGAAGGCATCAACGATCTCGTGATCCCTCAAGTCCGAGAAGACATCCCGAGGCGGTCTCGAATCGGCAGTCCTAGATCCAGAAATATGTCGAGTATTAGGGGAACGGGCGCATGTTCAACCCTGGTCAAAGCTGATGAAGTTCCTTACCCTGAGGGTCTACTGGTCATGGCCATTGACGGTAATCCAGTCTCTCTGTCAATCCTTGTTACCGTATTAAGAAAATGCCGGTATAAGGTTGTAGCTCAAGCAAAGGCGACAGAGGCCTTAGAGATATTAAGGAGGAGTAGTGACCCGTTTGATATCGTCCTCACCGCCATGGTAGGGATTGACATGGATGTTTTCACTCTCTTGGAAGTCATCAATTCTAAATTAAACAAGCCAGTCCTCGTAATATCGGCAAGCGATGATCAGCAAGCCCTAATGAAGGCTGTCTTAAATGGGGCCCAAGACGTCGTAACGAAACCAGTTAGAGTTCAGATGCTTCAAAACATATGGCAGCACGTGGTAAGGAAGCAATTGCACGACCATGAGAACAAGCATCAAGCCTTCAATTTTGTTCCAAGCAACTGGAGAAAGAAGATGAGTTGGTCTCCCGAGCTGCATCGTATGTTTGTTAATGCAGTTCAGCAGCTAGGAATAGATTCGGCACGGCCGCAACATATACTGGAAATTATGAAGGTAGAGGGACTCACTAAAGCAAATGTTTCGAGTCATCTTCAGAAGTACAGAAAAAGGGTGAGAGAACACAATGCAGCTCAGAATCAAGAAAACCAAGGCGGGACTGATCCAAGCCTGAACGTCGAGTCTCCTCGCCACCATAAGTTCCCCAGGTTAGCATGGGGCGAGCCACTTCCCATCATCAACCAAGCTAGTAGCCATGCCATCAATCCCCCAGGCGTTAATCAAAGTATCTCCCAGAATCACCCTAATGCTCTTCAAGAGTATAGACCGCAGGAGCAGTGTATTCAGATTCCTTGGTTTGAGCACCAACCTGTGGCTAGAACTCATCCCATGATCAGCGCGCCTGCGCAGCCAGAGAATCAGACAAGAAGTTATCCTGAGCACTTCCACTTCTCTAATCCTCGAATGGAAGGAGTTTTTGGCAGCAGGACAGTTGGTGATCCCCACACTTTCTAGAGTAATGATGAAGGCTCCAGCATGAGAAGTCAAATTGCTCATGGCGAGGACAGAATGAGAAATCTACCGCCAGCATTTGCCAACAACAATGCCCAATTCGAGCATCAGTTGCTGGAAGGTTCAAGAGATTACCCAGATGATGAGCTTACTGCCCTAGTCAACCAGTTTAGGGTTGACAGACGTCCCAAGCCGCGATTAGGAGCCAGTGAGTAGGAACTCTCAAACATCGGTTATCCACACCCGAACCAACACGAGACTAGCTGATTATCGAAGAGCCACAGGAGAGGCAGAACTGACCTTGAATAAGTGCACCTTTCATTTCATGCTTAATTCCCCTGCGTATGATATTTTCCAGCTTTCTAGGTGTCTCGATTTAATTCAAGGACAAGGGGGCAATTTATTTATCCCGTCGAATGCGTGAATCCCTTTTTATGCTAGATTTAGGGCGGATCAATTTGTGGCAACGTCGCTGACTGCCATAATGAGAAATGTTGAATGGCCTCACGTAGGGAAATTTCAAGTGAAAAGCCCAGGGGATTGTAAAGTGCCTCAAGAGTGTCGCAAAATGAAATGACCCAATGGAATGCGATAGGACTCATTCGCCTTCAAGGTAACTTTCAAATTAAAGGAGCCCTCTGGTCCACGGACCCGATGGCATGGAAAATGATGATGGTCCAAGGCAACCCGAAAGAAAACAAGGCCCAACTAAGCAAAGCACATATGTGGCAAGCTCAAAGTGAAGGGCAACTCGGGACATACAATTCAATCCAATCTAAATGAAAGAACTTCCTCAATTCAAATTCAATGAAAGTATACACAAGGGTAAAACAGTATCGTTCCAATTTTTCTAGAATATGAAGAACATATACTGCCGCATTCTCTTTCATTTTTGCAGGGGAAGTCTCTACTGGCCAAATTTTCCTGTCTACCATTCCCTATCAGTATTACCTCCGCTACTCGTCTCCAATCTCGAGCCAAGCAAATCCGACGTCTCTACGGAAAAGTTGGACGAGACGCCACTACTTTGAAAAAGAAAGGATAAAAAATAAGCTGAGTGGGAGACAAAGACATTTTCGGCAGAAAAGAGATACGACTCGTCTTTATTGAAGAACTCGCCAGCAAAATGACGGTGGAGACAGCAACAAGGGGCCCCCTTCCACGGAAAGATGGAAGGAGACGAGCTGGGCGAGAGATACGATGAAAAGAAAATCGAGAAAACCAGAACACTCGAGAGAGGCAATACAGTTGCTAAACCCACGTCTAATTTTAAAGGAGGCATCTTCTTGATAATTCTCATTCGTGCTCGAAAGAGAGACTCTTAAAGCATACGCAGTCTCCCAGAAAAATCCAGAGAGTGAAAATACAAGAAGAGATATCAAACTTTGAGAAATCGTTAACCAAATCGAAGATGTCTCAACCCAACACACTTGAAAGTTATCGTTACTTGCTGAATATGGGAGAGGAAGAATTCGAAGCCATATTTGGGATCGAGCCTATGGAGCCCGGCCCTTCCACCGACGACGTCCAAGAGCCCGGTAAGGACAATGACAACAACGGTAAAGGTCAAAAGAAGCGTTACCGTCGCCATACTGAGGAGCAAGTACGAAAGCTTGAAGCTTTCTTCAGAACGTGCCCTATGCCAGACGGCAAACAAAAAATGGAACTGAGTCAAGAGCTAGACCTTGAACCTTCGCAAATCAAGTTCTGGTTTCAAAATAGACGAACCCGAATGAAGACTCGTCATGAGCACAACGAAGCCGAGTTTCTAAGAGTTGAAAATGAAAACCTCCGAACGGAAAACAAGATGTATAAAGAGACTTTTGACTCCGCCACCTGCCCCAACTGCAATAGCCTCCTCCTCACCCTCGATGAAATATATGATCTGAGGATCGAAAATGCACGTTTAAGAGGTGAGTTAGACCAATTTATAACAGGATCAAGTTCTGTTGGAGCAGGGTACAAAAGGACCAATGATACTGGATCAGTATCAATACCTCCCAAGGAAGAAGGGACAGATCACCACCAAGCGGACATTGACGATGATCTTTTCGCCATAATCAACCAGTTTGATATCAGTAAAGCATCGGGACTGTGATGCACTTGTTCAGCCAGTGACCACCAGACCTTCGATATGGCCGATGCATACCTAATTTGGGATGAAGCCAGCTGATCATGGGAGAGCCTGTAGAGGAAGCAGAACTGATTCTGAATGAGTGAATGTGTTTTATTTCCTTGTGTGATATGTTTTTCTGCTTTTGTGAATGTGTAAAAGCAAGGAGTAATAATCCGACTTCCCCCTATTAAATGCTCGAATCCGCCACCTCACCAACCTCGCGACGAATTGATGGCGAGTAAAAATCTGGATAAACCTTAAGGGTAACTCCGTATCGTTTCAATTTACCCTCAGTTGCTCCAAGTTTTAAAATTAAGCCCCTTCTATTCTCAGGAAATTGCAAATCGACCCGAGAACGCAATCATATCCGAATACAAGTTGAACAAAATTTGGGGGCAAATCGACTCATGGGCATTACCACGGGATGGACAGCTTCGGACAGAGGAAAGTACAAGCGAAAGACGTGAACAATCTCAGAAATGGGTAATTCTGTATCGTTCTAATGTGCACATAATCATCTCAAGTCTTGAATTGTCTTATTCCATTCTTAACAGGGATTGCAAATTACCTCGAGAAATACCGTAACATGGCATAAGGTGATACAACAAGGCTGCTTTATCCCCAAAGATTAACCTTTGAAAGGATAGCCCCATGGACACCTATGGTCCAATGGACCGAATGGTATGGGGGATGACAGTAGGTCCGAAATATCCCGAGTTCGATCCCCGAGGGTGGGGAATGTTGTATGTATTATAAATAAATGAAACAACTTTTTGTGCATTTCTTTTTGCAAGCAGGAATACTCGACGAGTAATACCGAAGTCAATATTTTGCTACATTCTCGGCTTAATGGTGAAGCATCTAACAAAAGTCGAAGAAAACTCAATCCAGCAAAATTGGTAAAAGACTTGTCCAAGGCATTCAAGATGAAGGGTAAATCAGTATCGTTTCCAATTTATCCCTTTTAATACTGGTTGACATGTCTCCTTTTCTTTTCACAGGAAATATTTATACTAACATTTAACATGTTGAAGGAGACAAATCCAAAAGAAAAGTATGATCACCTGACAAGATCTATTCTGGTGAAAAATGGGGCAAATTGATCGCAAGCTCTGAAACGAAAAAGCAAATATGTCTTCCTTATCTCGTTTGGTTTCAAGAATAATTTCTATGCTTCTTGCAGGGGCATTAAACAAACCAAAATGCTCCCTCGCCCATATGCTTCATCGCGCAGGGGTAAAGTTTGAGACAAACCACCCCTCGACATAAGGAGTAGGCTTCCCAATTTGTTCGGTCCGCCCACATACCAGGGGCAATTTAAATTCGCCCATATTTGCACATTATATAAACACACGTGATGCTAAAAAATTGTCACATCTGCATTGTACTTACACAGTTCATGAATTATGTATGACTATTCCGTGTGTTTAACTTACCAACTCCAACTTAGAGAATAAACTGCACAGGAGATATCAAATGTGCAGAATGGGGCATGACAGGATGAGGAAAGGCAAACCATTTCCACACAGGTCTAACATTTTGATCTACAGATAAACAGCCTTTCTCCAGAGTGAGAAAAAGCCATTTCGGAATGAAGTCCCCCATTCAGATTACATTCGAGGTATTTATACTATAAGAACCTCCTTAAACAGAAGTGGTAATGCAATACATGATCTATATGTTGATCGATTGCATCATGAGTTATTACATAGACTGCCTTTAATCATGGCAAACTTAGCTGAACAATTTTGTATGAACCAATGAACGCATTGATGAAAATGCTTGCACATGTTAGCTCTGACATTGCCCGACAGGCAACACATTCCCGGTGTTTGAGTTACCTTCCAAAGTCTTGAAATTCATTCGGCGATTATTGAATGAACAAGCCTGGTTGTCCAGAAGCCACCAAGCATTTCTTCCAAATTCTCAGGTAAGTATATCTTCAACCAGAACCTTTCAAGAGAATGAATTCTGACGGTTGTTGGGATACTCGAATCCATTGCGGTATATACAGGTATCCACATTCTTCAATAAAGCATGATTTGTCTCAAGGACAGAAATGTTCGAGACCTTTTAATCTCTACCTCTTTGGTTTATTCCTAAAACGACAGGAGAATATAATTTGGGTTTGAGCTTCTGCAGGATTCCTGGTCTCCCCAGATTTCAGAATGGCACCCTTTGAGGTACATAAAGTCCTTCTTACAGGCAAATCAAGTCCTTCTTACAGCCAAATCAAGTCCTTCTTACAGGCATAAAGTCCTTCTTACAAGCAAACCAAGTCCTTCTTATAGGCAAATCAAGTCCTTCTTACAGGCAAACCAAGTCCTTCTTACAAGCACCAAGTCCTTCTTACAGGCAAACCAAGTCCTTCTTACAGGCACAAAGTCCTTCTTACAGGCAAAGTAAGTCCTTTTTACAGGCAAATCAAGTCCTTCTTACAGGCACAAAGTCCTTCTTACAAGCAAATCAAGTCCTTCTTACAGGCAAACTAAGTCATTCTTACAGGCAAACAAAGTCCTTCTTACAGGCAAACCAAGTCCTTCTTACAGGCAAATCAAGTCCTGCTTACAAGCAAATAAAGTCCTTCTTACAGGCAAAGCAAGTCCTTCTTACAGGCAAATCAAGTCCTTCTTACAAGCACAAAGTCCTTCTTACAGGCAAATCAAGTCCTTCTTACAAGCACAAAGTCCTTCTTACAGGCAAACAAAGTCCTTCTTACAAGCAAATCAAGTCCTTCTTAAAGGCATAAAGTCCTTCTTACAGGCAAATCAAGTCCTTCTTATAGGCAAACTAAGTCCTTCTTACAGGCAAACTAAGTCCTTCTTACAGGCAAACCAAGTCCTTCTTACAGGTACAAAGTCCTTCTTACAGGCAAATCAAGTCCTTCTTACAGGCACAAAATCCTTCTTACAGGCACAAAGTCCTTCTTACAGGCAAATCAAGTCCTTCTTACAGGCACAAAGTCCTTCTTACAGGCAAATCAAGTCCTTCTTACAGGCAAATCAAGTCCTTCTTACAGGCACAAAGTCCTTCTTACAGGCATAAAGTCCTTCTTACAGGCAAATCAAGTCCTTCTTACAGGCATAAAGTCCTTCTTACAGGCAAACAAAGTCCTTCTTACAGGCAAATCAAGTCATTCTTACAGGCACAAAGTCCTTCTTACAGGCAAAGTAAGTCCTTTTTACAGGCAAACAAAGTCCTTCTTACAGGCAAAGCAAGTCCTTCTTACAGGCACAAAGTTCTTCTTACAGGCAAAGCACCAAGTCCTTTTTACTGGCACCAAGTCCTTTCTACAGGCACCAAGTCCTTCTTACAGGTATCTCCATGTGGTGACCTACCATACGGGTCAAATCTCAATCAAAATTTAATCAGTAGAATCCTTTTATTAGGAATCTACCATGGTACGACCCACCATACGGGTCAAATGGTATGACCCACCATACGGGTCAAATTTTAATTCAATTTTTAATCAGTAGAATCCTTTTATTAGGAATCTACCATGGGTTGATCCACCATACGGGTTCAAGTTCAACCACCCTAAAGTTTTTTTATATAACGAATCCTTAGGTTCTCATTTCATTTTCAGTGGAACAATCATGTTACGACTCTTTTTATTTCCTTGTATTGAGTCGATAAGAATCTAGGTGTCATCTCGTCTTTGAAATGAACCTCTACCGAGCTTCCTTTCAAAGAGGGGCAGCTGTTGACACCTGATCTTTAATCATTTTTTCTATTGCTAAAGTAATAAAAAATCCATAAAAATTCATAAAATTGAAAAATTAACTTTGGGGACCTTAGCCAAGCCTAGGGAACCAAATTTGACCAAAAAAAACGATTTTTCATATTTTCAGTATTTTTACGTATTTTTTATTTATTTATTTTCAAAAATTAATAGAAAATCCATAAAAATTCATAAAATTGAAAAATCAACTTTGGGAACCTTAGCCAAGCCTAGGGAACGAATTTTGACCAAAAAATAATTTTTCATATTATATATATTTTAATTTTTTTTAAAAAAAAATACAAAAATATTTGAAAATTTTGAAAAAATAACGTTTGAGGCCAAAAAATACACAAAGATAGTTAATATTTTTATTTTAAATCTATTTTCATATTGGCCATCGCAAATTCAGAAAAATCCAATTCGAGTCACGTGTTCCTTCACGAGTATAATCTCGAATCGGGCTTAAAAAAATTTAATTTGAGTCAACTTATTTTTAACTTTCACTTTTTATGAGTTGTGACATTGTCTTCTAATATTTTAAATTTTCATCTTGGCCCAATTATACCCAGAATGACTTAATTTTGCAAAAGGGCTTTAATTAAATTATGCATTATTTTCAGCGACAAGAAATGAGCTTAAATTTGACATGTGGTAAATTTTGGTGTGTCAAAAATTGTGAGGAGATTTGGACTTAAAGAAATATATTTTTTCAGGGACTGAATTGTAAATACTTAAAATTCAAGGACTAAAGTGCAAATACCTAACTCTTGAAGGATTATTTTACAAATAATAAAAAGAAAAGTTAGTGGATAAATTAGAATAGAGAAGGGAAGATGAAGAAGAGGAGATGAAGAAGAGAAGTTGGAGAAGAATGGATGGAGAAAATAAGATAAGAATAGAGAAGGGAAGATGGAGATGAAGAAGAGTTAGTAGAGAAATTAGAATGGAAGATAAGAATAAAGAAGGGAAGATGGAGATTAAGAAGAGTTAGTGGAGAAATTAGAATGGGAGATAAATATGGAGAAGGGAAGATGAAGATGAAGAAGAGTTAGTGGAGAGATTAGAATGTGAGATAGAGATGGAGAATGGAAGATGAAAATGAAGAAGAGTTAGTGGAGAAATTAGAATGGGAGATAGAGTTAGTGGAAAAATTAGAATGGGAGATAGATGAGTAGGTTATAAAAGGAGAAAGAAGTGAGCTTGAGAAAGGATTCTTGAGAGAGAAAATTTGAAGTGTTTGAGAGGATTTTTTTTGGAGAGAAAATTTTGGATGTTTGAGAGAGTTTTGGGAGATTGAAGAAAAATTTGAGAGAAAGAAAATACCAAAAGAGAGAGAATTTTGAAGATGATGGGAGTTCAAAGCTAGGGATTATCATCACAAATTCCTTCATTGATCAATATAAATCAAGAGTTCATCCTCGTCAACAAGCAAGCAAATTCGAGCTAAGTGTTTTTATTTATTCATTTGTTTATGGTTTTACTTGCAAATTAGCACAAATTGTATACACTTTCTCCATCTCCTCTTTTTTTCCATATTTTATGTCAGGAGAAGGATATCTCTATGTCAACAGCAAAAATCTCGTAGATATGCAAAAATCGGCCCAGACAAGCTCCTAAGCTGTCCACCGATTTCTCAACTGATCTGTGACTAAAAGTCCCTCTTAATTCAAAAGAAACTCTCTATATTGGGAACATAGAGAGCGAAAATCAATTATAGAAATCCCTCCCAAAAAAAATGGGAGATAAGTACTCTTTCCACTCTTCTGGTTTTAGGTGCAGATTAGCACATATTTTGTATACTGACATTTCACTCTATTTTATGTCAGGAAGCCGCAGCTTTATATCAATGGTCAACCCTATGGAAGCACAAAATCGGCTTGGAGGAGTCCTCAAGCGCGCACAAATTTCAAATTGTTGAATCAATTCGTTGTATTTTATTTTAAAGAATTCATACCCCAGAATGGAGAGGACAAAGTCCATCCGCAATTTAAATACCTGCACCATAAATCCCAAAGGGAAGAGCCAAGCCAATGCTTAGCCTCCCATTGGAGGTTTTTACTTACAGTAGTTAAATACCTGCAACTTAAATACCTGTACTTTAAATCCCAAAGGGAAGAGCCAAGCCAATGCTTAGCCTCCCATTGGAGGTTTTTACTTACAGTAGTTAAATACCTGCAACTTAAATACCTATACCTTAAATCCCAAAGGGAAGAGCCAAGCCAATGCTTAGCCTCCCATTGGAGGTTTTTACTTACAGTAGTTAAATACGTGCAACTTAAATACATGTACCTTAAATCCCAAAGGGAAGAGCCAAGCCAATGCTTAGCCTCCCATTGGAGGTTTTTACTTACAGTAGTTAAATACCTGCAACTTAAATACATGTACCTTAAATCCCAAAGGGAAGAGCCAAGCCAATGCTTAGCCTCCCATTGGAGGTTTTTACTTACAGTAGTTTAAATACTTGCAACTTAAATACCTGTACCTTAAATCCCAAAGGGAAGAGCCAAGCCAATGCTAGGCCTCCCATTGGAGGTGTTTATTTACTGTCATGTACTTCCTATAATTTAATTTTTGAATCATCAGACCCAAAAGATAAGTAGGTTGTAATACTGCACAGAAGTCGTTAACACACTCCTTCTTTCGGCTTCAGGGAATCTTTAACACTTAAAAAAATATAACAAATAAAAATATATACCATCCATGCATCCTATTTAAAAAGTGAAAACACAAAAGAGAATACCCTACTATAACCTTAGGAATAAACCAAGCCTGAGTTGCCGAATTAGGATATCCATGAAATTAAGGTACCGAAAGGGCATTAGTTTTAATTAACTAGTGTAACCAAGTCCCCGAGCACCTAATCTCTGGTTCGCAGGAATAAATTAGTTCTCCCGCTAATTTATTTAGGTTTCTAATCGACCTACCAAGAACGATTAGTGGCGACTCCAAATTTTAAAATCATTTAAACAAAAACCAAAGTTGCGATTCGGTAGGGCTTGGGAGGGTCCGCGTTCGGTTAGTCAAATCTAATTAACCTAATAATCCGTTAACCCCCTTTAAAATTTAAAATTTTTTTAGAGGGTCGCGACAATGGACATGCGTATACAACATATGAATGCGAGCCGTTAACCGCACCAAACTCGAAAAAATTAATATCGAGACGAAATCTGCGTAAATTTGAAGGGTAAATCTGTATCGTTCCAATTTACCCTTAAATTGCTCCGGTTTTAAATTTGATCCCTTCTATTTTCAGGAATTTGCAAAAGCGACTCGAGAATACAGTTGTATCCAAAAACCAAATTTCCTGGTCGGGCTAAATTGGGGGCAAATCAACTCATGGACATTACCACGGGATGGACAGCTTCGGTTAAAGAAAAATACAAGCGAAAGATCCGAACAATCTCAGACATGGGTAATTCTGTATCGTTCTAATTTGCATATAATCATCTCGAGTCCTGAATTTTTTTATTCCATTCTTAACAGGGATTGCAAATTATCTCGAGAAATATCGTAACAAGGCCCAAGGTGATACAACAGAGCCACATTATCCCCAAGGATTAACCTTTGAAAAGAAAGCCCCATGGACACCTACGGTCCAATGGACCGAATGGTATGGGGGATGACAGTAGGTCCGAAATATCCCGAGTTCGATCCCCAGGGTGGGGAATGTTGTATGTATTATAAATAAATGAAACAACTTTTTGTGCATTTCTTTTTTACAAACAGGAATACTCGACGAGTAATATCAAAGTCAGTATTTTACCATAGTCTTCCCATAATGGTGAGGCGCCCAACAAAAGTCGAGGAAAATTCAATCCAACAAAACTGGTAAAAGACTCGTGCAAGACATTCAAGATGAAGGGTAAATCAGTATCGTTTTCAATTTATCCCTTTTAATACTGGCTGATATGTCTCTTTTTCTTTTTACAGGAAATATTTACACTAACATTTAACATGTTGAAGGAGACAAATCCAAAAGAAAATTATGATCATCTGACAAGATCTATTCTGGTGAAAAACGGGGCAAATTGATCGCAAGCTCTAAAGCGAAAAAGCAAATATGTCTTTCTTATCTCATTTGATTTCGAGAATAATTTCTCTGCTTTTTGCAGGGGCATTTAACCGCCAAACCATGGCGGTCGCTGTCACTAAACAAACCAAAATGCTCCCTCACCCATATGCCTCATCGTGCAGGGGCAAAACTTGAGACAAACCGCTCCTCGACATAAGGAGTGGCCTTCCCAATTTGTTCAATCCACCCACATACCAGGGGCAATTCAAATCCGCCCATGTTTGCACATTATATAAACACACATGATGCTAAAAATTGTCACATCGGCATTGTGTTTACACATTTCATGAATTATGTATGACTATTCCGCATGTTTAATTTACCAACTCCAACTTAGAGCATAAACTGCATAGGAGACATCAAATGTGCAAAATGGGGCATAATAGGATGAGGAAAGGCAAACCATTTCCACACAGGTCTAACATTTTAATCTACAGATAAACAGCCTTTCTTCAGAGTGAGAGAAAGCCCTTTCGGAATGAAGTCCCCCATTCATATTACATTCGAGGTGTTCATACTATAAGAACCTCCTTAAACAGAAATGGTAATGCAATACATGATCCATATGTTGATCAATTGCATCATGAGTTATTACACAGACTGCCTCTAATCATTGCCAACTTAGCTAAACAATTTTGTATGAACCAATGAACGCATTGATGAAAATGCTTGCACATGTTAGCTCTGACATTGCCTGACAGGCAACACATTCCCGGTGTTTGAGTTACCTTCCAAAGTCTTGAAATTCATTCGGCGATTATTGAATGAACAAGCTTGGTTGTCGAGAAGCCACCAAGCATTTCTTCCAAATTCTCAGGTAAGTATATCTTCAACCTGAACCTTTCAAGAGAATGAATTCCGACGGTTGTTGGGGTACTCGAATCCATTGCGGTATATATAGGTATCCACCTTCTTCAATAAAGCATGATTTGTCTCAAGAACAGAAATGTTCGAGACCTTTTGATCTCTGCCTCTTTGGTTTATTCCTAAAGCGACAGGAGAATATAATTTGGGTTTGAGCTTCCGTAGGATTCCTGGTCTCCCCAGATTTCAGAATGGCACCTTTTGAGGTACACCAAGCCCTTCTTACAGGCAAACTAAGTCCTTCTTACAAGCAAACTAAGTCCTTCTTACACGCAAACCAAGTCCTTCTTACAGGCAAACCAAGTCCTTCTTACAGGCATAAAGTCCTTCTTACAGGCAAACTAAGTCCTTCTTACAGGCAAACTAAGTCCTTCTTACACGCAAACCAAGTCCTTCTTACAGGCAAACCAAGTCCTTCTTACAGGCATAAAGTCCTTCTTACAGGCAAACTAAGTCCTTCTTACAGGCAAACCAAGTCATTCTTACAGGCATAAAGTCCTTCTTACAGGCAAACTAAGTCCTTCTTACAGGCAAACCAAGTCTTTCTTACAGGCACAAAGTCCTTCTTACAGGCAAATCAAGTCCTTCTTACAGGTACAAAGTCCTTCTTATAGGCACAAAGTCCTTCTTACAGGCAAATCAAGTCCTTCTTACAGGCATAAAGTCCTTCTTACAGGCAAATCAAGTCCTTCTTACAGGCAAACTAAGTCCTTCTTACAGGCAAACCAAGTCCTTCTTACAGGCACAAAGTCCTTCTTATAGGCAAATCAAGTCCTTCTTACAGGCAAGCTAAGTCCTTCTTACAGGCAAACCAAGTCCTTCTTACAGGCACCAAGTCCTTCTTACAGGCAAATCAAGTGCTTCTTACAGGCACAAAGTCCTTCTTACAGGCACAAAGTCCTTCTTACAGGTAAATCAAGTCCTTCTTACAGGCAAACAAAGTCCTTCTTACAGGCAAACAAAGTCCTTCTTACAGGCAACGCAAGTCCTTCTTACAGGCACAAAGTCCTTCTTACATGCAAAGTAAGTCATTCTTACAGGCAAATCAAGTCCTTCTTACAAGCAAATTAAGTCCTTTTTACAGGCAAATCAAGTCCTTCTTACAGGCACAAGTCCTTTTTACAGACACCAAGTCATTTCTACAGGCACCAAGTCCTTCTTACAGGTATCTCCATGGGGTGACCTACCATACGGGTCAAATCTCAATCAAAATTTAATCAGTAGAATCCTTTTATTAGGAATCTACCATGGTACGACCCACCATACGGGTCAAATGGTATGATCCACCATACATGTCAAATTTTAATTCAATTTTTAATTAGTAGAATCATTTTATTAGGAATCTACCATGGGTTGATCCACCATACGGGTTCAAGTTCAACCACCCTAAAGTTTTTTTATATAACGAATCCTTAGGTTCTCATTTCATTTTCAATGGAACATTCATGTCACGACTCTTTTTATTTCCTTGTATTGAGTCGATTAGAATTCAAGTGTCATCTCGTCTTTGAAATGAACCTCTACCGAGCTTCCTTTCAAAGAGGGGCAGCTGTTGACACCTGATTTTTAATCATTTTTTCTATTGCTAAAGTAATAAAAAATCCATAAAATTCATAAAATTGAAAAATCAACTTTGGGGACCTTAGCCAATCCTAGGGAACCAATTTTGACCAAAAAACGATTTTTCATATTTTCAGTATTTTTCGGTATTTTTATTTTCGAAAATTCATAAAAAAAAATGAAGAAAAAATGAGAAAATTGAAAAATCAACTTTGGAAGCCTTGGCCAAGCCTAGGCAACCATTTTTGAACAAAAAATAAAATTTCATATTATATATATTTTTAATTTTTTTTAAAAAAATACAAAAATACTTGAAAATTTTGGAAAAATAACATTTGAGGCCAAAAAAATACACAAAGATAGTTAATATTTTTATTTTAAATCTATTTTCATATTGGCCATCGCAAATTCAGAAAAATCCAATTCGAGTCACGTGTTCCTTCACGAGTATAATCTTGAATCGGGCCTAAAAAAATTTAATTTGAGTTAACTTATTTTTAATTTTCACTTTTTATGAGTTGTGACATTGTCTTCTAATATTTTAAATTTTCATCTTGGCCCAATTATACCCAGAATGACTTAATTTTGCAAAAGGGCTTTAATTAAATTCTGCATTATTTTCAACGGCAAGAAATGAGCTTAAATTTGACATGTGGTAAATTTTGATGTGTCAAAAATTGTGAGGAGATTTGGACTTAAAGAAATATATTTTTTCAGGGACTAAATTGTAAATACTTAAAATTCAAAGACTAGAGTGCAAATACTTAACTCTTGAAGGATTATTTTACAAATAACAAAAAGAAGAGTTAGTGGATAAATTAGAATAGAGAAGGGAAGATGGAGAAGAGGAGATGAAGAAGAGAAGTTGGAGAAGAATGGATGGAGAAAATAAGATAAGAATAGAGAATGGAAGATGGAGAAGAGTTAGTAGAGAAATTAGAATGGAAGATAAGAATAGAGAAGGGAAGATGGAGATGAAGAAGAGTTAGTGGAGAAATTAGAATGGGAGATAAATATGGAGAAGGGAAGATGAAGATGAAGAATAGTTAGTGGAGAGATTAGAATGTGAGATAGAGATGGAGAATGGAAGATGAAAATGAAGAAGAGTTAGTGGAGAAATTAGAATGGGAGATAGAGTTAGTGGAAAAATTAGAATGGGAGATAGATGAGTAGATTATAAAAGGAGGAAGAAGTGAGCTTGAGGGGGGAGATTCTTGGGAGAGAAAATTTGAAGTGTTTGGGAGGATTTTTTTTGGAGAGAAAATTTTGGATGTTTGAGAGAGTTTTGGGAGATTGAAGAAAAATTTGAGAGAAAGAAAATACCAAAAGAGAGAGAATTTTGAAGATGATGGGAGTTCAAAATTAGGGATTATCATCACAAATTCCTTCATCGATCAATATAAATCAAGAGTTCATCATCGTCAACGAGCAAGCAAATTCGAGCTAAGTGTTTTTATTTATTCATTTATTTATGGTTTTACTCGCAAATTAGCACAAATTGTATGCACTTTCTCCATCTCCTTTTTTTTTTCTCCATATTTTATGTCAGGAGAAGGATATCTCTACGTCAACAGCAAAAATCTCGTAGAGATGCAAAAATCGGCCCAGACAAGCTCCTAAGCTGTCCACCGATTTCTCAACTGATCTGTGACTAAAAGTCCCTCTTAATTCAAAAGAAACTCTCTATATTGGGAACATAGAGAGCGAAAATCAATTATAGAAATCCCTAAAAAAAAAACGGGAGATAAGTACTCTTTCCACTCTTCTGGTTTTAGGTGCAAATTAGCACATATTTTGTATACTGACACTTCACTCTATTTTATGTCAGGAAGCCGCAACTCTATATCAATGGTCAACCCTATGGAAGCACAAAATCGGCTTGAAGGAGCCCTCAAGCGCGTACAAATTTCAAATTGTTGAATCAATTCGTTGTATTTTATTTTAAAGAATTCATACCCCAGAATGGAGAGGACAAAGTCCATCCGCAACTTAAATACCTGCACCATAAATCCCAAAGGGAAGAGCCAAGCCAATGCTTAGCCTCCCATTGGAGGTTTTTACTTACAGTAGTTAAATACCTGCAACTTAAATACCTGTACCTTAAATCCCAAAGGGAAGAGCCAAGCCAATACTTAGCCTCCCATTGGAGGTTTTTACTTACAGTAGTTAAATACCTGCAACTTAAATACATGTATCTTAAATCCCAAAGGGAAGAGCCAAGCCAATGCTTAGCCTCCCATTGGAGGTTTTTACTTACAGTAGTTAAATACCTGCAACTTAAATACCTGTACCTTAAATCCCAAAGGGAAGAGCCAAGCCAATGCTTAGCCTCCCATTGGAGGTTTTTACTTACAGTAGTTAAATACCTGCAACTTAAATATCTGTACCTTAAATCCCAAAGGGAAGAGCCAAGCCAATGCTTAGCCTCCCATTGGAGGTTTTTACTTACAGTAGTTTAAATACTTGCAACTTAAATACCTGTACCTTAAATCCCAAAGGGAAGAGCCAAGCCAATGCTAGGCCTCCCATTGGAGGTGTTTATTCACTGTCATGTACTTCCTATAATTTAATTTTTGAATCATCAAACCCAAAAGATGAGTAGGTCGTAGTACTGCACAGAAGTTGTTAACACACTCCCTCTTACGGTTTCAGGGAATCTTTAACACTTAAAAAAATATAACAAATAAAAATATATACCATCCATGCATCCTATTTAAAAAGTGAAAACACAAAAGAGAATACCCTATTAAAGCCTTAGGAATAGACCAAGCCTGAGTTGCCGAATTAGGATATCCATGAAATTAAGGTACCGAAAGGGCATTAGTTTTAATTAACTAGTGTAACCAAGTCTCCGAGCTCATAATCTCTGGTTCGCAGGAATAAATTAGTTCTCCCGCTAATTTATTTAGGTTTCTAATCGACCTACCAAGAACGATTAGCGGCGACTCCAAATTTCAAAATCATTTAAACAAAAACCAAAGTTGCGATTCGGTAGGGCTTGAGAGGGTCCGCGTTGGGTTAGTCAAATCTAATTAACCTAATAATCCGTTAACCCCTTTAAAATTTAAAATTTTTTTAGAGGGTCGCGACAGACTGGCGACTCCACTGGGGACAGAGATTTTTAAATTTTCGAAAAAAGATACCAATTGGAATACTTAAATTTTTTCGAAATTTTAAAAGTCTTAGTGGACTTAGGCCAATGAAAATTTCATGCATATCTCACTTCTGGCGATATTGTTTGGGACTCATTCTATAGGTGTTATATGTTTTTGCAGGATGGGAGTTATAAGGGGCGGAGTGTTTGGCTAACCCCTTTGTTTTGCAGGCTCGGTGTTGGGTTTATTTGTTTAATTTCGCACATTTTTAGAAGCGCTGTTTTGATATCAATTGTTGTGCATGTCTTGCATACTCTGAGGATCACGACACCTGCACACACAAGCGTCTAAACCCAAGTCGCGAAATTCTTCCTAGAAAACCATAGATAGGGATCGAATATGCAAAGCTCTTGCGTCGATTGCGCTCGGGTTGAGCATATTTTATTCCGCTCATTATCTGAATTGACAATTCTTCCCATTGTGATTTGATTGCGTGGAGGGTAAGTTTGTCAATTCAGATAGTGGGAGCCTTTTTAGGTCCATACCTTGTCTCTCCTTCTTTTATTTTTTAGAGTCCACTCCTCACTTGAGTCATGCGCATGACTATGTGATTTGCATTTCTCCAAGGTAAAAGTAAGTTCTCTAATTTTGTGTTGTATTTATTTTCGGTCGGTCCATGCTAGGTGTTAGTCAGTTTTTGAGCTTGATATTACGACCATTCTTTTTAAAAGAAAATAAAAATTAAATTTGTCCCTCATTTCTTTTAAAAAATTTTTTTTTGAAAAAATGATGTAAAAAAATCCCTTCATGGGAATTTTATTAACCAATAAGGGATTTTTGTCATATTTTTATTGCTTCAATAAAAATGAAATTTTCTTGAAAAAATTTTCCTCTGAAAATTTCAATAAAAAGAAAAATTCCTTAAAAAAAAACTCTAGTAGACATCAAGTGATTTTATCACATTTTTCAAATTATTAAAACTTGCAAGAAAATTTTTCTCGAGAAATTCGCTCATGTCTTTCTAAGAAAATTTTCTCTAAATAAAATTAGACTAATTGACCAATAAGAGATTTTTGTCATGTTTTTCTTGCTTCAATAAAAATGAAATTTTCCTGACAAATTTTCCTCTGAAAATTTATTTCGATAAAAAGAAAAATTCCTTCAAAAAAAAACATCAAGTGATTTTATCACATTCTTTCAAATTATAAAAACTTGCAACAAAAATTCTTTTCGAGAAATTCGCTCATGTTTTTCTAAGAAAATTTTCTCTAAATAAAATTAGACTAATGTCTCGGGGGAATTTTGTTAACCAATAAAGGATTTCTGTCAGGTCTTTCCTGCTTCAATAAAAATAAAATTTTCCTGACAAATTTACCTCTGAAAATTTATTTTGATAAAAAGGAAATTTCTTCAAAAATTTTAGTAAACGTCAAGAGATTTTGTCACATTCCTTAAAAAAAATAATAAAAAGAGTAATAAATCTGCAAAAAATTCTGTATCAGAAATTAACCCATTTCTTCCTAAGGAAATTTTTTTTTTCTTTTTTTTTTCTCTATAAAATAGAAAAAATCAAATTGGACTAATATAGAAGTCATGGACCGACATTCCTTGTGTCGCATACTAATTATATCCTTTTCTTTTGCAGGAAGATCCTAGATACCCCAGACGGGTGTAAAAATTAAGTTCAATAATATATCAAGAATCATCTTTAGAAATACCAAAAGACGAAAAACACCGAGACTTCAACCGTTAATTCTGGGGGGCAAACGAACACTGTCCATCTTTGACAGACAAAGTTGTGTCAATCCGTAAACTTGTATGGGCAGTGTATTCTGATATGACGGTGGATTTATACTGATTAAACACGGGGGCATATTTAATGTATTACAGAGGATCCCGCGTCTTTTGAAAGACAATATGGATTATATAATCAGAAACCATGAAATAAGTACCTTAACCTGATTAAATCAACCAGAGACCGATCTTAAAATGTCCTCGGATCCGAAACACGCGGAGGGTTTTAGAGAACCGAGGTTCTATTAATGAATGTGACCCACAAGTATTTCTCCCAATGCTACAGGCACCCGACAAGAGCAAGTGGGCACCGAAAGAAACAAAACACGGTTGAAGTGGGGCACGCAACAAATGGCCGAATTTATTGGCACACTAATTAAGTGGTGGTAGCTTTACATGATTGAACGCGGGTCTCTAGGCGGCTGGTGGAAAGCCAAACTGAATGCCTCTCTAATGTTCTTGATATCATCGTCTACCGTAACCTGCGAGAGCATCATGAAAAAGATTAAACCTAGACGAATACGTCTACTTAGTTTCATCGCACGTTCTCGCCTTTTGTCGATGTCCAAAATTAATGCACAAACTAGAAGTAATCATTTCCCTTTCCCCCCTATTAGATGCTCGGAGCCGTTAACCGCACCAAACTCGAAAAAATTAATATCGAGACGAAATCTGCGTAAATTTGAAGGGTAAATCTGTATCGTTCCAATTTACCCTTAAATTGCTCCGGTTTTAAATTTGATCCCTTCTATTTTCAGGAATTTGCAAAAGCGACTCGAGAATACAGTTGTATCCAAAAACCAAATTTCCTGGTCGGGCTAAATTGGGGGCAAATCAACTCATGGACATTACCACGGGATGGACAGCTTCGGTTAAAGAAAAATACAAGCGAAAGATCCGAACAATCTCAGACATGGGTAATTCTGTATCGTTCTAATTTGCACATAATCATCTCGAGTCCTGAATTTTTTTATTCCATTCTTAACAGGGATTGCAAATTATCTCGAGAAATATCGTAACAAGGCCCAAGGTGATACAACAGAGCCACATTATCCCCAAGGATTAACCTTTGAAAAGAAAGCCCCATGGACACCTACGGTCCAATGGACCGAATGGTATGGGGGATGACAGTAGGTCCGAAATATCCCGAGTTCGATCCCCAAGGGTGGGGAATGTTGTATGTATTATAAATAAATGAAACAACTTTTTGTGCATTTCTTTTTTACAAACAGGAATACTCGACGAGTAATATCAAAGTCAGTATTTTACCATAGTCTTCCCATAATGGTGAGGCGCCCAACAAAAGTCGAGGAAAATTCAATCCAACAAAACTGGTAAAAGACTCGTGCAAGACATTCAAGATGAAGGGTAAATCAGTATCGTTTTCAATTTATCCCTTTTAATACTGGCTGATATGTCTCTTTTTCTTTTTACAGGAAATATTTACACTAACATTTAACATGTTGAAGGAGACAAATCCAAAAGAAAATTATGATCATCTGACAAGATCTATTCTGGTGAAAAACGGGGCAAATTGATCGCAAGCTCTGAAGCGAAAAAGCAAATATGTCTTTCTTATCTCATTTGATTTCGAGAATAATTTCTCTGCTTTTTGCAGGGGCATTTAACCGCCAAACCATGGCGGTCGCTGTCACTAAACAAACCAAAATGCTCCCTCACCCATATGCCTCATCGTGCAGGGGCAAAACTTGAGACAAACCGCTCCTCGACATAAGGAGTGGCCTTCCCAATTTGTTCAATCCACCCACATACCATGGGCAATTCAAATCCGCCCATGTTTGCACATTATATAAACACACATGATGCTAAAAATTGTCACATCGGCATTGTGTTTACACATTTCATGAATTATGTATGACTATTCCGCATGTTTAATTTACCAACTCCAACTTAGAGCATAAACTGCATAGGAGACATCAAATGTGCAAAATGGGGCATAATAGGATGAGGAAAGGCAAACCATTTCCACACAGGTCTAACATTTTAATCTACAGATAAACAGCCTTTCTTCAGAGTGAGAGAAAGCCCTTTCGGAATGAAGTCCCCCATTCATATTACATTCGAGGTGTTCATACTATAAGAACCTCCTTAAACAGAAATGGTAATGCAATACATGATCCATATGTTGATCAATTGCATCATGAGTTATTACACAGACTGCCTCTAATCATTGCCAACTTAGCTAAACAATTTTGTATGAACCAATGAACGCATTGATGAAAATGCTTGCACATGTTAGCTCTGACATTGCCTGACATGCAACACATTCCCGGTGTTTGAGTTACCTTCCAAAGTCTTGAAATTCATTCGGCGATTATTGAATGAACAAGCTTGGTTGTCGAGAAGCCACCAAGCATTTCTTCCAAATTCTCAGGTAAGTATATCTTCAACCTGAACCTTTCAAGAGAATGAATTCTGACGGTTGTTGGGGTACTCGAATCCATTGCGGTATATATAGGTATCCACCTTCTTCAATAAAGCATGATTTGTCTCAAGAAAAGAAATGTTCGAGACCTTTTGATCTCTGCCTCTTTGGTTTATTCCTAAAGCGACAGGAGAATATAATTTGGGTTTGAGCTTCCGTAGGATTCCTAGTCTCCCCAGATTTCAGAATGGCACCTTTTGAGGTACACCAAGCCCTTCTTACAGGCAAACTAAGTCCTTCTTACAAGCAAACTAAGTCCTTCTTACACGCAAACCAAGTCCTTCTTACAGGCAAACCAAGTCCTTCTTACAGGCATAAAGTCCTTCTTACAGGCAAACTAAGTCCTTCTTACAGGCAAACCAAGTCATTCTTACAGGCATAAAGTCCTTCTTACAGGCAAACTAAGTCCTTCTTACAGGCAAACCAAGTCTTTCTTACAGGCACAAAGTCCTTCTTACAGGCAAATCAAGTCCTTCTTACAGGTACAAAGTCCTTCTTATAGGCACAAAGTCCTTCTTACAGGCAAATCAAGTCCTTCTTACAGGCATAAAGTCCTTCTTACAGGCAAATCAAGTCCTTCTTACAGGCAAACTAAGTCCTTCTTACAGGCAAACCAAGTCCTTCTTACAGGCACAAAGTCCTTCTTATAGGCAAATCAAGTCCTTCTTACAGGCAAGCTAAGTCCTTCTTATAGGCAAGCTAAGTCCTTCTTACAGGCACCAAGTCCTTCTTACAGGCAAATCAAGTGCTTCTTACAGGCACAAAGTCCTTCTTACAGGCACAAAGTCCTTCTTACAGGTAAATCAAGTCCTTCTTACAGGCAAACAAAGTCCTTCTTACAGGCAAACAAAGTCCTTCTTACAGGCAACGCAAGTCCTTCTTACAGGCACAAAGTCCTTCTTACATGCAAAGTAAGTCATTCTTACAGGCAAATCAAGTCCTTCTTACAAGCAAATTAAGTCCTTTTTACAGGCAAATCAAGTCCTTCTTACAGGCACAAGTCCTTTTTACAGACACCAAGTCATTTCTACAGGCACCAAGTCCTTCTTACAGGTATCTCCATGGGGTGACCTACCATACGGGTCAAATCTCAATCAAAATTTAATCAGTAGAATCCTTTTATTAGGAATCTACCATGGTACGACCCACCATACGGGTCAAATGGTATGATCCACCATACATGTCAAATTTTAATTCAATTTTTAATTAGTAGAATCATTTTATTAGGAATCTACCATGGGTTGATCCACCATACGGGTTCAAGTTCAACCACCCTAAAGTTTTTTTATATAACGAATCCTTAGGTTCTCATTTCATTTTCAATGGAACATTCATGTCACGACTCTTTTTATTTCCTTGTATTGAGTCGATTAGAATTCAAGTGTCATCTCGTCTTTGAAATGAACCTCTACCGAGCTTCCTTTCAAAGAGGGGCAGCTGTTGACACCTGATTTTTAATCATTTTTTCTATTGCTAAAGTAATAAAAAATCCATAAAATTCATAAAATTGAAAAATCAACTTTGGGGACCTTAGCCAATCCTAGGGAACCAATTTTGACCAAAAAACGATTTTTCATATTTTCAGTATTTTTCGGTATTTTTATTTTCGAAAATTCATAAAAAAAAATGAAGAAAAAATGAGAAAATTGAAAAATCAACTTTGGAAGCCTTGGCCAAGCCTAGGCAACCATTTTTGAACAAAAAATAAAATTTCATATTATATATATTTTTAATTTTTTTTAAAAAAATACAAAAATACTTGAAAATTTTGGAAAAATAACATTTGAGGCCAAAAAAATACACAAAGATAGTTAATATTTTTATTTTAAATCTATTTTCATATTGGCCATCGCAAATTCAGAAAAATCCAATTCGAGTCACGTGTTCCTTCACGAGTATAATCTTGAATCGGGCCTAAAAAAATTTAATTTGAGTTAACTTATTTTTAATTTTCACTTTTTATGAGTTGTGACATTGTCTTCTAATATTTTAAATTTTCATCTTGGCCCAATTATACCCAGAATGACTTAATTTTGCAAAAGGGCTTTAATTAAATTCTGCATTATTTTCAACGGCAAGAAATGAGCTTAAATTTGACATGTGGTAAATTTTGGTGTGTCAAAAATTGTGAGGAGATTTGGACTTAAAGAAATATATTTTTTCAGGGACTAAATTGTAAATACTTAAAATTCAAAGACTAGAGTGCAAATACTTAACTCTTGAAGGATTATTTTACAAATAACAAAAAGAAGAGTTAGTGGATAAATTAGAATAGAGAAGGGAAGATGGAGAAGAGGAGATGAAGAAGAGAAGTTGGAGAAGAATGGATGGAGAAAATAAGATAAGAATAGAGAATGGAAGATGGAGAAGAGTTAGTAGAGAAATTAGAATGGAAGATAAGAATAGAGAAGGGAAGATGGAGATGAAGAAGAGTTAGTGGAGAAATTAGAATGGGAGATAAATATGGAGAAGGGAAGATGAAGATGAAGAATAGTTAGTGGAGAGATTAGAATGTGAGATAGAGATGGAGAATGGAAGATGAAAATGAAGAAGAGTTAGTGGAGAAATTAGAATGGGAGATAGAGTTAGTGGAAAAATTAGAATGGGAGATAGATGAGTAGATTATAAAAAGAGGAAGAAGTGAGCTTGAGGGGGGAGATTCTTGGGAGAGAAAATTTGAAGTGTTTGGGAGGATTTTTTTTTGAGAGAAAATTTTGGATGTTTGAGAGAGTTTTGGGAGATTGAAGAAAAATTTGAGAGAAAGAAAATACCAAAAGGGAGAGAATTTTGAAGATGATGGGAGTTCAAAGTTAGGGATTATCATCACAAATTCCTTCATCGATCAATATAAATCAAGAGTTCATCCTCGTCAACGAGCAAGCAAATTCGAGCTAAGTGTTTTTATTTATTCATTTGTTTATGGTTTTACTTGCAAATTAGCACAAATTGTATACACTTTCTCCATCTCCTTTTTTTTTCTCCATATTTTATGTCAGGAGAAGGATATCTCTACGTCAACAGCAAAAATCTCGTAGAGATGCAAAAATCGGCCCAGACAAGCTTCTAAGCTGTCCACCGATTTCTCAACTGATCTGTGACTAAAAGTCCCTCTTAATTCAAAAGAAACTCTCTATATTGGGAACATAGAGAGCGAAAATCAATTATAGAAATCCCTCAAAAAAAAACGGGAGATAAGTACTCTTTCCACTCTTCTGGTTTTAGGTGCAAATTAGCACATATTTTGTATACTGACACTTCACTCTATTTTATGTCAGGAAGCCGCAACTCTATATCAATGGTCAACCCTATGGAAGCACAAAATCGGCTTGAAGGAGCCCTCAAGCGCGTACAAATTTCAAATTGTTGAATCAATTCGTTGTATTTTATTTTAAAGAATTCATACCCCAGAATGGAGAAGACAAAGTCCATCCGCAACTTAAATACCTGCACCATAAATCCCAAAGGGAAGAGCCAAGCCAATGCTTAGCCTCCCATTGGAGGTTTTTACTTACAGTAGTTAAATACCTGCAACTTAAATACCTGTACCTTAAATCCCAAAGGGAAGAGCCAAGCCAATGCTTAGCCTCCCATTGGAGGTTTTTACTTACAGTAGTTAAATACCTGCAACTTAAATACATATATCTTAAATCCCAAAGGGAAGAGCCAAGCCAATGCTTAGCCTCCCATTGGAGGTTTTTACTTACAGTAGTTAAATACCTGCAACTTAAATACCTGTACCTTAAATCCCAAAGGGAAGAGCCAAGCCAATGCTTAGCCTCCCATTGGAGGTTTTACTTACAGTAGTTAAATACCTGCAACTTAAATATCTGTACCTTAAATCCCAAAGGGAAGAGCCAAGCCAATGCTTAGCTTCCCATTGGAGGTTTTTACTTACAGTAGTTTAAATACTTGCAACTTAAATACCTGTACCTTAAATCCCAAAGGGAAGAGCCAAGCCAATGCTAGGCCTCCCATTGGAGGTGTTTATTCACTGTCATGTACTTCCTATAATTTAATTTTTGAATCATCAAACCCAAAAGATGAGTAGGTCGTAGTACTGCACAGAAGTTGTTAACACACTCCCTCTTACGGTTTCAGGGAATCTTTAACACTTAAAAAAATATAACAAATAAAAATATATACCATCCATGCATCCTATTTAAAAAGTGAAAACACAAAAGAGAATACCCTATTAAAGCCTTAGGAATAGACCAAGCCTGAGTTGCCGAATTAGGATATCCATGAAATTAAGGTACCGAAAGGGCATTAGTTTTAATTAACTAGTGTAACCAAGTCTCCGAGCTCATAATCTCTGGTTCGCAGGAATAAATTAGTTCTCCCGCTAATTTATTTAGGTTTCTAATCGACCTACCAAGAACGATTAGTGGCGACTCCAAATTTCAAAATCATTTAAACAAAAACCAAAGTTGCGATTCGGTAGGGCTTGGGAGGGTCCGCGTTGGGTTAGTCAAATCTAATTAACCTAATAATCCGTTAACCCCTTTTAAAATTTAAAATTTTTTTAGAGGGTCGCGACACCCAAGTTGCTGGACCGGCCTAGATTTCTCCTGAAGCTGCCCATGACCTCCTTCATGTCCAGCAGTCGGCAAAAACAAACTAGAACTAATCTCAGTTGAAGCCCTAGCAGAAGATCTAGGTAGATCAAGCCCACAAGAAGGCCCATGCTCGTCCTGTCTATCAATCCGGGCTGCTACAGACTCATCAAGTAGACCCGGCCCAGTCCGACTCCTTGAGGCCCACTCTGTTGAAACGGCCCAGCTGGTTATGGCGGCCTAGCTAGCTTCCCAGTCAATTCGGCCCCTCGTCCTCTCCCTGCTAAGTCTGTGGGCTTTCTCTCTTTTCCCTAATCTGCTGGTAGCCCATGTAGGGCCCAACAATTGTTACGGATGTGGCCAGTCTTCCCACAAAAGTTGCAGCTGAGACGAATGCTTGTAATTGCCGTTGCCAGCATCTACGAGCTTGTTTCTACTCCATTCTTTATCGTCCCGACAGCCTTGGTAGCAAAAGTTGTCGCCCCTTGCTTGTTCTCCCGTGACCGTGCCACAGCAACCGACTTCTCCTCGAGAGTCACCTTCGAATAGATGGCGTTTAAGGATGGCAAAGGCTAAGTTAGACCTTACAGTGGCAAGCTCGGGTCTAACCCCATCAGAAATTGCAACCCCTTCTCCTTCTCTTTCTCTGTCGCTAGCTTCCTTCCAATCTCACATGTGCAATTTCCACAAGTGCACTTGGGACTCTCGGCATAATTGTCGAGATCCTGCCACAATTGTTTAAATTTTCCATAGTACTTTCGGACACTCGGTCCATTCTGCTTGTGCACGGCAAGCCAAGACTTTAGGTCGTAAATCATCGCAAGATTTCCCTGAGAATAATTCTCTCAGTTTATCCCACATGGCTTTCACGTCTGTAGCACCAAAAATAATCGATTGGAGGTCTTCCTCCATCGTGTTGAAAATCCACGAAATTAGCGTGGAATTGCACGACTCCCACAGTTCTTGAGTCTCATCATCCTTGGGTTTTGAAATGATCCCGTCGATGAATGGCAGCTTGTGTTTGGCATTGAGTGCCATTCGAATCGCCTTCGACCACATTAAGTAATTGTCTCCGTTGAGACAACACGTGGTGATGATATTGCTCGAATTATCCGAGGAACTCAGGCGATAAACTGCCGGTACCCTCGCCTCCCCGCTTCCACCTTCAGTCCCCTTCATCTTCCCGGGCGACTCCTCCAAGTCCTTCTTATCGTCACCTACCATCTCTCTTCCTTACAATAAACACCCAACATGATTGATTCACGTGGTCCTAGAGGGTCGGTGCTCTAATACCATAATAAATCATAAACATGAATGATGAGCAAAAAGCTTAAATTGGTTATTCAACCAACGTTACATAAATAGGCTTATTAGCTCTACAAAAAAGGAAGAACACACGAAAATCCTAACAAATTCAAAATATATGTTCCTAATAATATACAGTTACACAAACAGGAGGGAAATCGGGAAAAGATTTCCCTATCCCATAATAGCAAGTTATGGGATGACATGTAGGTGACCATGTCTAGTCTAGATAATCCGGTAATAGTGCAAAAACCTGGTCATATATTCTTGAAGTCATGCCGAACATATACTCCAAAGAACACATGGATTTGGCAAAGATTTTCTCTCAATTACATGTGAATATTACTCATTCCAATTTTCATGTTATCCTACTAATGTACTCGACTTTTTCCTTTTTTTGGAAAAGAAGGGGTATTATTTAATGTTATTTAGGTTATAAATGTTCCTTAAGAAAACTGAGATTTCATGGGGATATAGATGAGAACATCAAAGTTCAATAATGGAGGGATGAAATGGGGTGTCAACACGTGGGGACATAATCAGTAAATTGGTGTCTCTAGCTTGAGTAGATACCGGATGAGGAAAGGTAAATGCTTATGGTTAAGAATGCTTTGGCTTTTGCCTTTTTTAATTTTAATTTTAATTTTATTATTATGATGCTTTGCCAGGCTTCTTGGCAAGTTGCAAGGCAAGGAGATGAGAGATAAGCTTTGTGCTTGTGATCTTTTGACTCTCTAGTACTTTTTAAATATATAGATACACATTTCTTATTTTTATTTTATCTGTCCTATCTCTAACCCTCATTCCTCTGACTTTTGATTTATCTCAATGCAGAGCACTTTTAAGTTGAACCCTACACTTATGTTACCAGTGTCTCCAACCCTTGATTCCTTACCAGTAGGACCGTATACTTATCGGCACATTTCTCACTTGGATAGGATGATATTACAACATGGAATACAATCCACATGGTTATTTTTCTCATATTAATCAAATTAACTATGGTCTTAGATTTGGCCTTTAATAAATCAACTGCTTAAAGTTAAAAAAAAAAGAAAAGACGATTACTTTCTTTCACCTCCTAATAATTTGGTGACAATATCATCGAAACCGCACTAAATGATAAGACTTGTTAGAATAGTCAGTCCAAAAGTTTTTAACTGTTAGACAGAAGTTAAATTAGATGAACATAAGACTCGCCTTACAACCTAAGGTTTAAAGTATTTCAATGTACTTTAGCATAAATCATGATGACATAACTGGCCAAAATATGCCAGTGTATCCTTACTCTTATGTATGCTGTGGAAACTATCATTCAAGTATTGTTCAACCAAAAAAATCATCCTGTCATAATGTAATTAAACGAAACTTTAGAATAAGGAACATATATAACTCCCGAGCAGATATTCTACACTGCAACTGACTTGCTCGATATTCATGCATCAAATGGCTAATTGCAGATTAAAGCAATGGCAAGCAACAGAAGGTCACTAGTCTTTCGCCATGATTTAGCTGGGTATGACTAGATTTGGTCTCTAAAGCTATAATTGTAATCATCTAGGAGAGAACTACTCATGTTAGAGTAATTAAATATTAAATTACATATTCATCCAATAGTTTATACTTTTAGAACAGTTGAAAGCGATTTTACAAAATCTTACATGATATTAGAGAAGAAGATCCTGAATTCAAATCTTTTGAAGTTCTTATTTGCCTCCCCAAAAATATATTTTCACACTTAGTACTGGGCAAAAAAATCAGAGTAAGTGTAAGAGAGAGTGTTAAAGTAATTAAATATTAAATCATGCCGTCATCCAATAAAATCTCACAACTACTTTGTCCACTTCTAGAATATCCTGGCAATGACTCAATGCTCTCTCGCATCTTTTGTCTTGCCATTGGTTGCTGTTCAACCACATAGCATCTTTAGCAATGATTCTAGCCCTCTTGGAGGGGCCATTAGGGTTTCAAAAGACCTATGAGAGAGAGAGAGAGAGAGAGAGAGAGAGAGAGAGAGAGAGAGAGGGTCTTCAAAGCTAGGGCATGTTAGATCAGCTCTTGCCCAGCATTAAAAGAGCGGCTTGTCTAGATGCCTTTACGTCATTTTGGTGAAATGTGTATTATTGATTTATTGGTTATTGAGAACTTTTCAAGATGGTTGTTATCTACTATTGAAAATGCTTCTCTAATAATATGATAGCGTAATCTTAATTATAGATCTATATACTGTCACCGTATATTTTACATAAAATACTTATTGATTAAGAGATCGTGTGGTTAGTAATAATCGAATTGTTAGTCTAGCAGGTTTCTTTACTACTTAAGGGAAGAAAAGCAAAAGGTTCAAAAAAGACGAATCTGTTTGCTAAGTACACTGAAAAAGGAGAATCTACACCCATCTTTAGCTAATCCTTTTTTCTTTTTTTTGGTCGAACATCTTTAGCTAATCCGCATTCCCTCTTTTTACTATAAATAGAAGCTACTGACTGTTGGAGCCTCTCAGAGGTCATCATCTCCCAGCCCGAGAAACCCTACCCTTTCCTGATAAAGTAACTTAACTTCCTTTTCACTTTAATCATCTGAAACCCTAGGAGGCAGTGGCCTCAAGACAGCAGGGAGAGGGAGAAGATCATGTATCAAAAAGGCTGCCAGTTTTTGTCTTTTCTGCTTAACCCGTTTTGATTCTTGTTAGAGGGAGAGGGAGAGAGATACTGGAGTTGTTGACAGAAGATAGAGAGCACAGATGAGGATGTGCCATTGGAGTGTTTCTGCATCTCACTCCTTTGTGCTCTCTATGCTTCTGTCATCTGACCCTTTTCTGCCCCCTCTATTTCTCAGTTCATTAATATTATTTCCTCCATAAAGTTTTGCTTTGTACGCGTCCTTTTGATTTCGAAATGACATGCTCGAAATGGGTTTTCTTTTTTGTTGTTTTTTTTTAATCTTGTTTTGTTTAGTAAAATCTAACTAATTTGTGTTTTGTCCACCATTCAACCTCTAGGCCTTTCTTGCATGCTGAATCATTTCCTTTGAACAAGCTAAATATTCCTTACTCACTTGAGTTATGTATAATTTATACTCCCTCTGTGCAGTCTGCTACTGGAGAGGAAGGAAGAGAGCGACTTAGACAGTTTCCTGTTCTGATCCTAATTGCAAGGCATTGAACTTGGATTACACGTTGAAGGTAACGTCTGGTTCATATATAGTTTGGGGCTCTCTCACCCTAACGACTAGCTTTTAGTAAGTGATTCACTCAACATGGAGTTATAAGCTTGTATAAAATATTGAAGTGAAAAATAAGAGAGACCTGATGAAGCGTCTATTGAAATCTTAAACTCAGCCTTTGTTCTTAGCGAATGTATTGAAGATACCCATTGAGGTTTACGAGGGTTCATGGCCTGGTGGGAATTCCTGAAGTTCATAATAATTTCCAAGAACATCATCTGTGATAGTTGATCATTATTTGGTAGGTCTTGGGGCTCTGATCTTTTATGCTTTTTGACGTGTAATTGAAATCTATATTCCATTGGGAGTTGCTTCCCTTGGAAAGAAATCGAACTACTGCATGCTTTGATTTTCACATTACAAGTGGCTAGGGGTGATTCGCCAACAAAACGATAAGCAGCTAGATGTGGATACCAAAGTACCACTTGGCTGGTGGGAGAAATTGTTCTTTTGATTGTTCTGAGAACTGCCAATACTAATTTGAAACCTCATTGGCATCAAACGTTCTTAAGAAAGTAACAATGACAGTGTTGTAATAGTAACAGTATACAATTGGTTAGGTTTGTTCTTTCTTGCCCCTTTGCTTTGTTGCGACTATGATTAAGGAAAAGCACCTGCAAATGTTGGGCAAAAGTGAGTGCTCGATTTACATGTTTGGAAACTTAATTAAGCTTTGGAAGCAATCTATAAACTTTTTCAACCTATACTTACACCTAATCCTTTTGGGATAGATAGAAGACGACCAACTCAAGCTTATAAATCAGTCCTTTCATCTTTGTAGCGAACCGGACTAAGAGCTTTGGAGTGGAGCACTCAAGGAAGAAGCGGGAGGCCATCTACATAAGTATTCCTACGATCCGGTAATTATCATTGGACTTGTCTATCGCTCATTGACGATCGATAGAGAAGTTATCACGAGTGGCCTTGATGCACATACACTAGTTTGTTTAGTTCATTCGTACACACTTGTCGCTAAAATCCATAGTCTGCAGATTATACACCGGCAGGGATTTGCAATGAAAATTCATTACCCTAATCCGCATTAAATTTCTAACTGATGATAGATCAAAATGATCAGCATGCATGCAAATCTTGGGCTAGTGTTTTCACTTGGGAGTGTCACAAGCGCGCTGTGGAATGGAGGTTACTTGAAGAAGGTCAAGATTAGAGGTCAAGAGAGATGTCTTAGAATTCATGTTCCCTCAGCACAGTGTCATCATTACCATTTTGCTCTGGGGAAACCACTTACCAGCACCTCGGAATCTCCGTGCTGATGATTGGTGTTGCATTTCAAGATCTCTCATCTGTAAGTTTTCAACTTTGATTTATATACTTTTCTTTTACGTGCCTTGACATATTTTTGGGAAAGACTTCGCCCTAAAAATTACATGAAAATGAACTCGAAAGAATATCGTGACAAAACTGGTAATTCATACTTATCTGAACAAAGATTTCCACCCGATGTAGGTATTTAATGTGTGCTGGGGTCTGCTAGGGAACGCGAATTCTCGTAATGTCTACATCCACATACGTACGGAGATTGAATGACAGACTACAGGTCTATATGAAAGGAAATTGTCTATAGGCATAGGCCTTCCATTTTCGTCAAAGAGGTTCGTCAAGACATAAAGTGCTATGAGTTTAGAGAATTGCACCATGCTTTACGAAAATCGGAGAGATGGCTTTTGAGGCTCTAGACTGCTTGAACATTGCTGTCTCTCTTGCGAATTCCAACCCCCAGGCCCTCCAAGCGTTATCTTTTGGTTTTATGTACCATGATGTGGAAATCATTATGCCGCTCAGCTTATGGACCGGGTACGCCGCGAGCCAAAATCTCTGTGTAGCTCGAAACACGGAAGATTTTGAATGCGAGGATTTAGGAGATCAAAAGGGACATTGTTTAAAAATCGGCGGTTGCGGTGGAGAGGAGGAGTTCAGACTCGAGATCTTGCTCTCTCGCTGGTTTTACATGGCAAATCTGAACTAGGAAGTTTGGAACAATTCAGAACGCAGCAGTAAACGATTCTATGATGCAACTGATACATCTTTGAATAGTTTTCCTAAGATGATATATCCATGAGACATTCTTTAAGTTGTCTATTTAGCTGCATGATCATGGTTACGGTGCAAAACATACATATTCCTTACACTCCACATTCCTCTATCGTTAATTTATTGCTTGCTGTCTCTGTAACTTTCTTCTTGTTTTACCGTCGTTTAGAGATGAGAAGATCATTCAGATGATCACTCTGAATGCCGCGCTTTAATTTCAGCTCATAACTATGACATCACCGCGACATAAGTAGGATTAGACGGCTCGTCATTTCACCGGTAAAGAAACGCACGCTCTGCAATCGATCTCCAATATTGTATCTTTAATTATAAGTGGCAAGATTTTAATCTGTCACAAAGACAATCGATCACCGCAAAGAGAGAAGATAACAACTGAGAAGGTCTGAGAAGCTGAGGATGCATAAATGGTCGAAACAACAGCACCATCAAGAATCGGAAATGCCTTGAACTCAGGAGATGCATCTGGCCAAGCATGAAGAAACACTAGGAAAGGATTTGAGAGCAAGTGTGCCAGGAACAAATTCGGTCCGGAGACAATGATGCTGTGCTTCGATGCGAGCCCAAGGAAGGGGAAAAAAAAAGCGAGGAAAAGAATGGAGTCTATATATGCAAAGACACGAGATTTTGCAGATTAACCAGTGATACTGGTTGAGCCTCGATTCTTCCATCTGGGTAGAGGACAGTGGAGATGGAAATCCTCAAACTTGTCACCATCAAGAACAGAGAGGCAAGCATTCACAAGTTACATATGAAGCAAGTTGTTCTGTCATGGTATAAAAGTACATGTTGAGGAACCCAAGGTTTCGACAAGTTGTATGAAGCACCGAATGCCTAGTTTTGAAATTTGTCGATGAAGAGACGAAATCACACACAAAGCAAAAATACTTCTATGGCTCTTCCCGTCTTCTTTACCGTGAACAGGTATATGCAAAGTAAAGAACGCCAAATAGTAAAAGATGGAAGCAACATGCGAGCCTCTCCGTCCTTGCAATATCCACTACCAAAGTGCAGTCTTACAGAGAAACTATACATGTAACAAGCTAATGATCATTCAATCACGACAGACTTATCTGTTACCATCAGCACTTACGAAACTGACGACTCCAGATCATGAGGCTTTGTCTCCTCTTTCAGCGAGTGACAGTGCATTTCCCGCGTGAAACTGGTGGTTGTGTCCAAGAAATAAAGAATAAATGACATCATGACACAGCAGACAAACATTGGTATCGGCCCGAAGATCCAAAGGAAGAGAGGAAACGACAAATAGAATGCCCGTAATCCCAAGGACCAAAAGAAGCTTCCCCGGTTCAAGTTCCTGGCGGTGTATTCAATGGAATCCTTTTTGCCTTTGGATGTGGGCAAGGTGGCCAAGAAACTGACATGAGCATAGTATCTGATGGACTGCACATTGCAGAGGAAAGCAACAAGGAAGCATACGAGTATAGCAAAGTACTTTATAGAAGTGATTATAGCAGTCTGATTGCCGTAAACCAATTCCGAAGCTGCGCCAGTAGAGCTGGTTGAGACGGTCACGAAAACACTGATCAGCGAACTGAGAGTGATTGCTGTTGTTGCCAAGAGCGTCGATGCCATAATATTGTTGCGTATTGTCTGGACCGCCAAAACACCGTTCTTCAGGGGATCCTGAAACACCAAAATGGATGTAGCGCATCAAAAGGTTCAGATATGAATCACATCATAATGACGCAACTGCAAACCAGCTTATATTTCTCAAGGTGCCATTTTTTGTACTAGAGTTTGGAGTTGATTGGAATATACTTTGTAAAATCCAAATTGGGTCATGTTCTCACATTGAACAGAGATATACATGCATGACCTATGACCATGTCGATTGGAAAGAAAAATAGCTGTGCCCCAAATAACAGACATCGGCATCAAATTACTACATTCAATCTTCTGATCTGGAAAAATAGGTTTATGCCTTGTTCTGCTCCTCCTATCTTGTAACTTACCAGTGATACTTTGGACAAAAGAAAGGTAGTTTACAACAAGACAGTGCAGGGATCACGGGTTGAGCATTTCTCCATAGATGAAAGAGCGGCATAAACAAGCTGATGTATTTTCCCAATTCTAGTAACATATGTACAGTGAGTTCAGAAATTCTTTCCGAATCTGTCATGAACTCCTCCCAAAAAAGGAGAACCAAAGGTTCAACTGTCAATAAAGCAGAACCGAAGGCAATCATGAACTAAACCATACGTGGTCATATCTATTTCCTTCCAAGTTCTAATTTGTCGAAATATGCGTCCGACGCACATGTCCCTATAATGCAGCTCTCAACAAGAAATCTGAGGCGGAGAAAAGGACTACTAGTAGAAGAGGCCCACCAATATTTGGAGCTACTCTTCGTGAGCTGATGAACAGAAATTGCTTTCTCACACATGTAGTACTTACTGGCCTCTCACATAGATTAAACTCGACATGAATTACAGCATAGGCAATACATCAAGTTCACCCTTTTTTCCCCTCGTGGCCCCCCCCCCCCCCCTCCCACTAAACGCAGCTCTGCTTGTGCCCATCACAGAGGACTCGTAAACTCCAAACACCCACCGAGCGAAACAGCAGTGGGATGACACAGAATCACCAGCACGGAGCTGGGACGAGCCAAAACGGACGAACAAATGACACATAGCTGTAGTCTTTCAAGTGAAAATCGTTGATCAGAGGGGAGGGAGAGAGAGACTGACGGTCATGAGAGAGTGAACCCACTGGTGGCGAGACTCGGCGTTGAGGCCAATGACGGTGCGCCTAGGGTTCCGAACGATGGTGACCAGTAGCCACGCGTGGTACACCCCAACTATCAGTAGCCCGAGCGGCACAAGCACGTAGTCCACCCTCTCTTCCTCCATTTTTTCGTCTCCTCGGCGACCGAGCGTGAGTGATCGGCGAGACAGCAACAGTAGAATGGGGATTCAGAGAGTAAGGAAAGGGAAAGGGAAAGGGAAAGGCAAGCTTCACGACAGTAACAGAGAAAGCGAGGTGATCCCCTGCTCTGCTTCAATGGAGCCAAGCCAAAGAGGTGGAGAAAAGTTGACCCTTTTTTAGTTTTCTTTACTTAGGCTCCCCCCACCGTAATGTCATTGATGACGATGCTGATTAGTATCCTGATCTGATCCGATGGGGGACAAAAGAGCGTTTTAGCCCGACCAGAATTTTCTGGAACTGGGTCCATCTCAACCCTCGGTTTTGTGGGTCCCATCTAGATATTAAGGGCAACCACTCTGTTCCATAAACTCATTCTGGAACAGAAATAGATTTTTCTATTTCTGTTTCAGAATGAGTTTCTGAGTAAAAAAAAATATGTTTGATAACGAAACTAATTTCTAATCATAGAACAGAAATTCGTTTGACAAAAATTGAAAATTTCTACTTTCCCTACGGCGGCGGCCGGCGGTGGGGAACAGAAATTAATATCTCTTTCTCTGAGAAACAAAAAAAAATTTGTTTTTGATTTCTTGTCCAAATCTGTTTCTGGAATAACTTTTTGTTCTAGAAACAGAAAAATAGAAAGAATTTATCAAACGAATTTCTCGTCCAGAATGGTTTTCATGCGCGCCCTAATAGTCAGATACTCAACCATCGAAGTCCAAGAAAAAGCCGAATACACACGCAATCTGGCTAATAAAGAAATTAGAGGGTGAGGACGATAATATTATAAGTGCGAAATTGAATTTTCGTAAAGAAATTGAGCAAAAGCTAGGGATAAAAGAATTAAAGATACAATAGATTAAAAAAAAAAAAGTCTTTCGAAGATGGATCATTAATGAATGGATCCAATTGAAGGAACGTCAGATTTGTTGCATCAAAACGGGTTACATGAGGCTTCTGAATAAATCTCTCTTGGGAAACATGATTTAAGCTTTCGAAATTCACTCCCCTTTTGGCCCGTATCGCTGTCACCCCACTGGAAATTCTTTTGAGTGTGTTTGGAAACACAATACACATGGGCTTTTGGATTGGGTAAATGCAAAGTGGTGTTTGAGCATTTTTTTTTTTGAGCTTTCAATAAAATGCAATTGAATTTCTAAAAATCCTCGAAAGGCCTTCGACTCAATGGAAATCTTACCCAAATTTGGGATTTGAGCATCTCCGAAATGTTGATCCAGTTTCTTTCTTCTAACTTTGTCATCGTTATTTTCACCTAGCAGGATCTCAAGTGACAACCGCCTGGGGGTGGTCATCGAAAGTAGTGCGACCTCAGACGATGGTCGGCCCTATGTCTCATGAATTGTTTGAGGTTCGGTATTTTTTATTTATAAATGAATGGTAAAAGTCCTTTATAAATGTATTTTTTAAAAAAAAAACAACATTTACACAAAAATTGCTTCCTAATGCACTTTTATACGACACATTACCAAACATTATTTGCATTTTGAAAAAAAAAAATCCTTTTAACTTAATGTCCTTTTTTATTTTCCCAAATACTTTCCCCAAAAGCAACGCTGCCTTCAACTTCAAAAATAGAACAACTACCCCGTTACCATCTTTTAACCCTTCGACTTCAAAGTTTGTCTCACTTGTCAATCTTTTCGAACAAATCAAATTTTCAACTCACATTTTATTTCAACTAAACCAGAATCTTTTCCAAAGGCTTTGTTTGTTCAAAATTCCATTGAAGTTTAGTGAAAACTCTAGGGATTAGGTTAGATTGATGTACTTGATAAACTTGGTCGGTTGATGCTTGCTCATTCAGCTCGAATTTTGACATTAGGTGTAGCCGAACTTCAAGAATGACATGCTGAGCTAATGACTTGGCTTGAATTGGTAAGTATTCTACATGTCTGTGATGGGTTCGAATGACTACCAAAAGGATCGGCGTCCAAGTTGGTGCAATTTGCTTCATTGTTCCACTAATTTCCTCGATCTTTTCTTGAGAAAGATCGCAAATGAAACCTAACTTTTCCCAAGAGATCACCAATGTCACTGTACTAGGAAATGTTCAGAGCGTAGCCTTGTTGAGGACAATGTCCTCGAGTGCTCAATAGATCCGGAATCAGAAAAGAACACAACCATAGTCCAGTCGCTCGAGTTTATGCAAATTTTCGTTCTTCCTAAATTACTCCGTCTTCTGTTGTCTCATACCAAGCGATCGGCCAAAAGCTAGAGCAACCAACACCGGCATAAGTAAAGAAAAGCTCCAGCGACGCGCTGAGCCTGGCATTAATAATCTCCTTCTCCATTACGGGGTGAAAAAGAAAGGTCCTCGGGAGGAAGTTACAAATCAATGTACATGACATAACGTCAATTATTCTAGAGAGGCTTATGAAAAATTATGAGCTCTTTATAACTTTAAGCAATATAAGGGAGCAAAATTTTCAGTTTCTTTTTCAGTACAGGAAGGCTGCGCCAATGATTTGGGACGGGTGAAGCTTTGTCCAAGCGACATTTTGAGCCGCTTTCCCATGCAAACTTCGCTTTGTCCAGCTGATGCTTGAACTCCTCAAGTGCCTTTTCCTGTAGCTTTTCCCAGGGATGTTAAGCTCAATCTGCAAAACAGGAGGAGACGCCCTAAGTTCCCCCATGTCGGTGGATGATCAGTTACACTAGGACCAAGACAATACTCTCAAGTCCCATGTCCAGCAGTAATTCGCAGTTGCATTTCCGAATACTACAGTAAAAAGCTGAAGAACCTATGACAAGACAACAACTCAACCAAAAGCAGAGGCAATTACCTAATGAGCGGTTTCCGTTGTGTTGGAGGTGCCGGAGGATTCACAATAGATGGTGGCGCCATAAGTTCAGCAGGCTTGGGCAGAAAAGAGCAGACAAAAACAGAAGACATAAGATACAGGCAGTATATGAGATGGAACAGCTGTATATTTTCCAGCTTATTTGCCATGCACAATACCCAAAAACATAAAAACTAATTGCAAACAAAACCAACAAAAGTCAGAAGCAACAAGAACAGTGGGTCTTCAAGATCTGCCGGTAATGTCCCAAAAACCGACTGCCAAAATTTTATGAGGGGAAATAAGCATGGCAGCACCTTAAGACAATTAAAGCTATACACCCATTTAGGGTCCACTTCAAAGAAGAAAAATGTGTGCAACCACTGAAAATTCATACCAAGTAACCTCTCCACATGAAATGACAGCATGATAATTTCTAACTTGAGCATAACCAAGAAAGGGTAGCAGAGATTACCTCGAGCTCCTCTAAATCCCCACTTGTGTAGAAACTACCAGAGGTACTCATTCCATTGCTAGTTATTACAGCTGTTGCTGCCACATTTGATGTCAAAGACACCATTGGTGGGCTTTTCCCACTTGTATCCGTATCTTCATATTTGTCTTTCTGTTGGACATCATCTTCAAGTTCATCAAGTTCTTGGGAAAAATCTGGGTGGGCAACGTATGATGCAGATGTGATCTTTTCAATTGCTAGATTCTCTGCTTCCCTTGAACTTGATTCATCAGCAACAGAACCTGAAGGCTTCCCATAGGCAGAGCCAACCGTTATGTGATTTTGAACTGCGTCATGCCCTATATCCCCAGCTCCATTAGCCACATCAGAAGCAAGGACACTTTCTTGAGCTTCTCCAGTGGATGAAGGCAAAGCAGCCACAACTCTTGCACTTTTTAAGTTTGACTCTACCTCCTCCTCTCGCTTTCTCTTCCTTCCATAGTCCATTTCATCAGGAGTACCCTGTCCTTCAGAAGACTTATCTACTTGACTACTACTAGCAGCTTTCATTTCCATGGCTCGCCTAAAATCCCAAGTAGCCTTTGCTGGACGGGGAGGTCGAACACCACCAGGAAAGACAAACTTAGGGATATTCTTACGCAGTACATGACATACATGAATTTCCATCCCAGGCTTCCATAATGTGTACAAATTGACAGAACGCTTAAAATCCTCAACAGTTAACCTAATGTCAAACTGTTCACCTTCATTCACTGGAACCCCCGGTTTTCGTTGCAGACCCATAAAATAACAGTGATGAAAAGGTCTGGACTTGTCTGAAAAATCACCCGGGTAGGGGTGGCACTGAAGCACATTACCAGTGTGCCTCTCCATCTACATTTGCATGTCAGCAGCTGAATCATTATATTCATATAGGTTTCAAGATATGGAAAAGCAAAACATCAAGAAAGAAATTGTTTCACCTTCAATGTGAGCTGACGTAGGCGAGACTCAACCCAACCTTTCCACTTTCTTAGATCATCAGCATTTTTTGCAGAGATATTTATTTGCAGATAATTCTTGTATGCTTCAAAAAAGGCAAAAGGCTCAAAGAGTGTATCCCACTCAGCCTTGCTAGACTCCATAGCCTGCACCAAGCAGAAATATAGTATTTATGGTCAAGGGAAATCTGGGCGAAGGTCTAACATATCACTATCTACAGGTATGAAAGCCAGAGAGAGCAGAAAAACAGGTCAAATAGGTCCTATGCCCATTAATAGATTAAGCAGTCCACCTATCATGCTAAGGGTTGAAACGAGACAGGTTATATCCGGGACAACTAATGCAATAACCCTGGCGATTTAAGGGACATGTGAGCATGGCTCGCTATGAATCAACAGGAGCATCTACGTTCTATCAAATAATCAAACCAAACCATGTTCGTCTTTTGTTCATTTTGCTTTTAATTTTCCTTTTTAGGGAAGGGGGATGTGCAGCATAGGAGTCGGATTTTTTCTGAGAGGCACCGCTGCAGAAACTGTAAATCCACCTCCAAGATCAAGGCATATAGAAAATGCAGAAGAAAAGGATCAACCAACAGATACAGGGAAGATAACATTCATATTCACAACAAAGAGCAGTGGAAAACTCACTCCCCCCTGTTAATTACCATCATGCACCAATCAAGTTAAACTCCTCCCAGATTAAATAACGTTGAGCCATCATAACTGAAAGTTTCAAGTAAAACACAAAACTGTAAACGTATACAGAAGACAAACTGTCTTACCTCACATATATCGCTCCCCCTTTGAAACTCTTCTGACATAATTCGCAGAGTACTGGCAGAGACATTATAGCTAGAATTCATGCAAGGGTATGCAGGAGTAATTATCGGCATCAAATGGAACCTGTCCTTTGGATTTCTTCTAGGATCCCAGATCTGCAGCCCGAGAGATCCTTCTTCAATATCACACAGCATGACAGGGTTTGGCCAGCGCCACTGTGTATAGACCCTGAAGAATCGGTAGACCAACATATTGGGTAAAGCATTAGGATATAGCTGGCATATGCGAGCAACAAGCAGAGCCCAATTTATACCGCCAAGAAAGCCCGCAACCTATCATGACCAAAAAAGGAGATAAGAAACTGCAAAGATTCAGATCAAATAAGTCGAGCAGAAAAAATTACTTACATTGGAATAGACTCCACGGCGCTTCGCCCAAAACTTCATGCATCTCAATGTCGTACGGAAATTCTAAAGTCCAGAAAGAGAGGTGCAATTAGTGAAAGGTAATTCAGCAAAGTGGTAGAAGCCAAAGGTCTGTCCATGCGCCTAAAATTCAGATTCAATGGAAAGCAACCTGTATATTAGGAACCAGTCGCAGAACCTGGTCAGTTACTCTACATCCATTAAGACTACGAACTGTCTGGTCATCTGCATTCTGTAAAATTGAATCTTGCGAAATATCCAGGTCCTGCTCAAGAATAATATGTCATTCAAATGATTTAATCAAACAGTCAGACTAGTCTAGAAGTAAACTATAACAGTCAAGCATGACAGGAACATCATAAGGTGAAGTTCTCAGTATAGTCCTACACCTCCTGTACAACCCCAAAAAGCACCAATCTCGTCACAGATACATTTATGCAGCGATTTTGACTTTACTACATCTGATTAAGTATTTACAACAGTAGTTATTACATACTAACTGTCATCAACATGCGGTAAAACTAACAGTACTTTCAAATTATACTTTCTTTTTTAACTTTTCGAATGTTTGCCCTATTTCCATTCTCCAATGCGGTAAAACAAACGGTACTTCTCAGATATTAAGGAAATGGAATAGGTCCAGAGCCACCACTGATATTAAGGAAAGCTACAGAGTTCAATTTTAAAAAGGAATAATAGTCCACCATCCGCAGAATAATGCTGATAGTGATGTATGTAAAATTGCAGTCCAGTAATTAAAGCGAAGGTGACCAAGTATCTGACCAAAAAACCACATAGTTTTTTTTTTTCCTAATTCATGCAGTGATAGAAAGTTTCAGGCGAGGCGCGGTACCAAATGCATGATTATTAGCAAAATCCAAAAATGTCACTTACTTCAGGGATAACCCAAAGAGACAACTTCGCATATAGAAGATCTATCGAAACACCACTAAATTTGAATCTCATCACAGGAACGTGAGCATCAGGTACAGGGTGCAGTTCTGAGACTTCGCTCATTTCAGACAGCATTCTATGTAGCTCGCCAAAGAAGTCTTCCTGAATGCAGTTAGAGAAACAGTCCTTAGTTCATCAAACAACAAGAATTGAACAATGGAAGAATTCTCCGACCAAGAAAAAAAAAAAACATAGGAAGAATTGTAGCAGAGGAGGTCATGAAAGCAGATCGCACTTCTCTTGTTGCATGTCTAGGTCCCACGCATAGTGTATCTATATCTGCACCAGGGCCATGCACCTAAAAATATTAAAAAGAAGAAAAGAAAAATTGAACTTTACTGTAAACTCAATAGGGACATCAGAACAGTGCATATAAAGAAAACTCATAAATATAGAGGAAGTTATAGGAATGTGATTCAAACAATGGGTTTCTATGACCAAATAGAATCACCGCTACCCAGGAAATACTCATCATGTCATGGCAAGACCAAGCCCGTTACAAACCTATGAGAAAGAGCCCAACCATAAAGGTGCACAAGAAGAATAAGTGATAGAAAAGCTTTATCTATGGAAAAGAAGATCAGCATCTCCAAGCAGAACGTCTGAAAGATGGGATGAGAGGCAAGAAACAAAACTAGCAAACAAGCTCCTATCAAAGGAAAATTTATTTATGCAGCATATTATTGCCAATTTTAACCCCTTAACCTGAACATACTAAACCACACCAATATTCTCTTCCTCCATCATGAGCGTCATATATTCATATCCTCCCTTCCATCATCACGTTCAATTCATAATGGTGCACTAAAACAAACCAAAAATCTTCTAAAGCATTATACCAAGGAGTCCTGACAACTTTAAAGTTCTTAATCCTGATAAGTAACTCTCTTTTCGTAGAAGAATAAGAAGTTTATGGTACCCCAAGCCGATAAGAACCAAACGTGAATATTTTTGCATTCGCTTCTTGAACCATTTGCTCATTCAGCCCCTTTGCACGGCTTATTGATTTGACCCATATCTTCACAATCTGCCACAATACTAAAACTGCATCAGAATTTGATTCGACAGATGTGACGGTACTCTCTTACATGACACATACAATGAAGTAACAGCAAATGTATTGGCAAAACAGTATTTATATTTGCAGAAAGAAACACGCGGAAGTTGAGAAACAGCTCAAGGCACAACATTTACCTAAGCTAAGAGACAATTAATGAAGGACCTAACCTGGTCCAGCCTGCCAAGCACTTCCTCTCTACTCACAGCCTCCTCTTGACTCTCATACAATCCAGCATCTTGCAAAAACTAACATAGCAGAATTCGCAGATTAATAAACTGTCAAAAGAACATTTAAGATTCATGTAGGCAAAGTAGACAATTTGGCAAAAGGAAGAACCTTTTCTAGCTCACGGGTCTTTATCACATCATCCTCTGTTGGTCCACTCAAAGAAATGGGTTCTGTGATACCCAAGCGCTGGCCACTACTACGATTGCTTAATAAGGGACTCCCCATTTAGAAATTGGCTACAAATTTTTTTTTTCAAATACTCACTTTTTTTGTGTTCTTTTTTCTCTTTAATATTTTTTTTTTCCTTTCTTTCTTTGTTCAGAGCCTTTCACGGAGTGGCAGGGAACTGTTAGCACAATTTAGACTATATTACCGTTTTCCCTACAAGAAAATCAAAAGGAACTTAACAAGCAAGAAAAAGATAATCGCAATGAACTAGTCGTCACTGTACAGAGCGTGGAGGAAGAATCCACTTAGAATTTGAGCCCGGAGCTACAAAAAGAAAAAATTGCAACTTCAAAGAGAAACCCACAAGAAGGGAAAACACCAGCGGGGTAAATATAAACCCGAGATTGCTTTCGTATCACTAAGCAACTGAATACAAATTGATCTTGCTTCTTCTTCTTCTTTATCCCCACCCTAAAGCAAACCCTAACGGTAGAGGAGCGAGTAATGATGACCCGGAACCTAAAAGAGCCTCCACCGATCAAAAGGGCTTCAAGATCTCGATCATATCCTGTCGCCTCTGCTGAATCAAGAGCCGTGCGGCTTCAAATTTCCCCGATTTTCAGCCAAAATTACTAAAACCTGCGAGGTCGGCAGATAACGCAGATATCAATTGAGAGGTAATACCAATTGGGCGAAGAGAGAGAGAGAGAGAGAGAGAGAGAGAGAGAGAGAGAGATTACAATGTCGTGATGAAGATTGTAAGGAGAAGAAAAAGAGGAGAGTTGCGAGGGTGGGCGTTTCTAGCGAACTTTAACCGATGAAAGTTTATAGGTGTCCCGTGTCCGTGTCAGTTCCTCCTCCTCCACCCAAACGAAATTTATATAAAAATTAAGGTAATCCTGCCCTCTCCATCCTGATTTTTTTTTTTCATGCAATATGTAATAAATCACCTGAAAATTGATCATCCTTGGATACGTTTGTTCGAGTGAAAAGTATTTTTCGAGAATTGATTTTTCAAAATTTAATTCGTTTGGTTCACCTAAAATGACTTAATTAACAAAAAAACGCTTTATGATCAACAAAAAAATTTATGCATAAAATTAAGAAAATAAATTTCAAAATCTAAATAGATAAAAAAAATTTCAAAATTGTTCATCTCGAATTTTTAATATTTTATTTCCTTTATTTTTAATATTTTATATTATACTTTCTTCATTTTTCTTCTTTAGCCACTAGTCCTTAGTGACGGTCGGCGACCAGCCACACGAGGTAGAGCCTCACCAAATCTCGGCAAGGTCGCCGGAGGCTAGCGAGCTCAACCATGTGTATTCGATTGTCGAGGCTCGACAAACAGCAAGGCAAAGAAAAAGAAACATAAATAAAAAATAATAGAAATATTATAAAAATAAAAATATTTAAAATTCGATTTTTTTGGGCCTGAGAACCAAGCACTAGAAAACCTTTTGAAGCTTTTCCACAAACTACCACACCCTAGACTCCGTTTGTTTCACAAAAAACAACTCCTTGAAAAATGTTTTCCAGATTTTACAACGTTTAGAGTGCAAGAAATAGGCTAATCCTAAAAAATATTTTCCTCTTATGAAAAAATCTCGTTGAAAAGTATGGAAAATGTTTTCTTCGTTTTGAAAAGAGGAAAATGTTTTCCTCATCTTTTCTTCCTTATTCCTTTCACACTTCTTTCTCTCTTTTTTTTTCTCGTTCTTCCTCCTTTGCTGATGTTCCTTTCTCCACTGCCCCAGCCACCACTAGCCGCCGTCCCCGCTACCGATCACCGAAAATTAATTCCTTGATAAACAACGAAAATTATTTTCCGATTCATTTTTAAGTATTAGTCAAACACCGAAAAATATTGTTATTTTCTTGGAAAATGATTTCTTGAAAAATATTTTCCGAAAGTATCACATTTTCCATGAAATAAATGGAGCCTATTTCGTTTGCTTCACAAAAAATATTTTGCTCACTTTTCAGCATTTAGATCGCTAAAAAAAATAAGCCAATGAAAAAACTATGCTCAAATTTTGCAAAACGATTTACTCTTTAAAAAAATTGAAAATATTTTTGACTGTACGAATAGATATTGATGCTCTGGCCAAAAACTTCATGCTTGGGTAGGGAAACTTCAATGCTCAATTCTAGGCCCTTAGCAATAGGGTTGGGTCTACCAAGGGCAAGCCCAAATCCATCGAGGCATGCCTATGACACCGACAACCATGCTCGAGACTCGATACTATTGCTTAACATTCCAACAACCAGGCCTAAGTCCATTAAGACTAGGGACATGACTCGTTTTGATTCTAATATTTTGAAAGTATATGTAAGCAGAAATGTCAAGTTATGATGAAAAGGACAGGAGGGAAGAGAATCTCAATATCGATGCAAATGATCATGGTGATTCTAGCCAAATGGAGTTGGAGGATCATTCATAACCTTCTTCTCTAATATCTTCTTCGACTTCATCACCATCGACCTCTTCAAATGGTGTTGATGAACCGATAAGATCGGGAAAATTATCTAAATTTTATAAAGCCACCGGTGAGCTTCATCTTTTATGCCTTCTTGCTAATTGCGAGCTGCTTGGCTATGATGATGCTATCTAAGAAGAACAACGGAGGAAAGCCATGAATGATGAAATTGAAACCATCGAAAAGAATCAAACATGAGAGTTTGCTTGTGACGGCCGGAATTACATAAGCAGATTAGTCGACGTCAAGTTAGGATTATTAAGGATTAAAAATTTCTGGGGATTTTTATTAATTTGGTGCGATGGATGATGAGCTTAATGGTGTACTTTGAGCGCAACCATTGTAAAGGGGCCATTGGGGAAATATTGCGCGATATTGGTCTTGGTGCGAGTTTGGTTCACGGTGGAACTGCGAAGGCATGTCCAATTAGCCGCCCCATCCTTTTTTGCACCCCACTTGATTTCTCCATGCACATGCCAATCTCCCGTTCTTATTCCACTCTCCTTTCCATATTTTAAGAACCCTCGCTCTCTCCTCACTATCTTCCCCTCGTGCACTCTGCCTATCTCTCTCTTGGCTGGTCACCTCTTGCCCAACTCCTCTCCCTCTTGCATCAGTGACCCCTCGACTCCACGCCGGCGTCACCTCCCGTCTTCGAGCTCTTGGTGACAACCCCCTAACCCATCTTCCTCACCGTTCGTACAACCAGCTCGTCTCCCGGTTAACTTACTCAGTTTCGCACTCGACACAAGGAGAAGAGAAAGGAACCTACTTGTTAATGACATTTCGGCCTCGACCCTACTTCAACAAAGAATTGAAGGCACGTGGAATCCTAACCCTTACTACTAGCATCTATTGGTCCCTGAATTGGACGAGACGATGTGTTGGGTTTTGGGTGATGCCGAAACTGGAATGAGTTTGTGTGATGGAAAGAATTGGTTTACATGTTGGCGTGGCATGTGAAATGGAGTCTCTCAATAGTCGACAGACATAAAACCAAGGATGATCATCTTAGTTTTTGTGGGAATTAGACGAATTAAATATGGTAGTATACATGGGTATTCGGTTGAGGAGCCATAATAGAGATGGTGCACTTTTGTGTTTGTATGTTAAGCTTAGGTTATGAGCTGAAGTTCGATGTTCTTAACGGTGGAGAATTAAGGGCCGACTGGACTCGTCGTGTTCTAAATAATGCAAATTTAGAAAGAGCCATAGCGAAGCATTCGATCATAGGTGTTGTGGGCGAGTTGTGGAAGATGTGGTTGTGAGACATGCTCTGACAACTAAGCAAGTGACTCCTGCCGACAATTAGTAGGGATTTGACGGACTTCTAATGAGTCGTGGTCATGATTTGGCATGTTTCCTTTTTGTTGTTTTGAATGTTGGATGCCTTGATATTGTTGCACAAGTTCTCTCTAATCTTGCGAATCGATAGGATATTTAGTTGTTCGAGTTAGCTATTTCTACTTGCTGAGTTTTATACTCAAACTTGCGGGTCACAACTTTTTTAGATTGTTTACCCATGCTGATTTCACCTACGACACCTAGTTTCACCTATGGTGCCCCCTACGATCTCTTATACAGATGGGAGGAGGTCACTAGCCCAAGTAGTTCATCTACACCTCTCATGAGATTTGTTACCACCTTAATATTGGTAGTAGGATCAAACGTGCTTGTGACTTATAGGTTTTTTTGCCTTGTTTGAGAAACATGAGGGTCGGAGAAGGAGGCCGGCCCACCCAAAATTTTTTTCGGCAGCTTATCAGATCCGATCCCTTTTGTTCCCAAAGGTGGCGGCTCCTAGTAGGGTATGATGGAGTTGAAGCTGAGAGGTTCAGGTAGGTTTTTGGCTGATACAGACACAGTTGTCCCTTTTTGTTATAGTTGTGAGAAGTCTATGATTTATCGTCAAAAGATAGTGCTAGCATGGGTAGTTTAGAAGGGGGAGTAGAGAACTTTTTTATTGTCTTCCAATAGGTTGTTTGTCCCTCCCTTGATGTGAAAAACGATGTATTAAACGCTTAATCTATGTACAAAAGTAAGGAATTTCCTAACCTGGTGAGTGTTCTTATTATCTATTGTAAGCTGTAATGAACCCTAAAAGGCCGTATCATGTGGATGTGCCTATCCTAATGAATGCACTTGTATGTCGACATTGCCTGTTTTATTATAGTCTTCTGCATACGTCCTCTGTATTATATGCAATATCAGATTAAAACAGAGAACATAATTAGATAGATGGCGACCTTAGTCCTCACATTGCTATTTTTCCAAAGGACAAGAAAGCCGTTGGTGTCAAATGGTTGTACAAAGCCAAGAAGAACAAGAAAGATGAAGTGAGAAGATATAATGATAGACTTGTTATGAAGAGATACAAGCAAAAGGTCAGTATCAACTATAAAGAAGTCTTTGCCCCTATCATCCACATGGAAACAATTAGATTTATCATTTTCATTGCAGTCAAATTGATCTTTTTAAATGGCATCATTGATGAAGAGATTTATGTAAAACAACCCGTGGGATTTATTGCCAAAGGCCATGAAGACAAAGTGTTGCAATTAAAAAAAAGCTTTATATGGGCTTAAGCAAGCACATAGAGCATGGAATTCTAGAATTGGTGCCTACTCAAGGCAAATAGATTTACTCAATGTCCATACAAGCCCTCACTTTACTGAAGCTAGAAAAAGGTAGTTTGTTGATATGTCAATGACCTTATTTTTATAGGAAACAATCCATTTATGATTGATGTTTTTAATTTATCCATGCAAAGAATTTGAGATGACTGATAATGGTCTCATGAATTATTTTATTGGCATAGAAGTAAAGCAATGTGGTGATGGGATCTTTATTTTCCAAAAAGGATAACCTGAAAATATCCTTGAAAATTTCAATATGAAGAATTGTACACTAGTTAATACGCCACTGGAGTGTAGAGTCAAATGTTGGAAGTTTGATGATGGTGGTAATGTTAATCCAAAATATTACTAAAACTTAATCAGGAGCTTGAGATATTTAACATGTACGAGGAGGATATTATGTGTAGTGTTGGGATTGTGAGCTGATATATGGAGAAACCAAAATCGTTTCATCTTAAAGCTGGAAAGAGGATACTTCACTACATCAAAGGTACTGTCTCTCAAGGCTTACACTATTCTCTATCTAAACCTTCAAGCTTAGAGGTTATTCAGACAGTGATTATGGGAGAGATATCGATGATCGAAAGAGCACCATAGAATTTGCCTTTTTCTGGTGTGACACTGCTTTCACGTGATCATCAAAGAAGCAGCCTAGTGTAACTTTATCGACATGTGAAATTGAATATGTGGCTGTATCTTCATGTGTTTTTCATGCAATATGATTGAGAAGACTGCTCAAAGAAATTCATATGGAGCAGGTGAAAGTGACAGAGATTTTTGTCAATAATAGTGCTACTATTGCTTTGGTGAAAGATCCGGTCTTTCATGAATGAAGCACACACATTGACATTCAATGTCACTTCATTTGAGAACAAGTGAGAGAAAAGGAGATTGGAAGTCTCACATGTAAAACTAGGAGGCCAAGTAGCTAACATTTTTACTAAACCTCTCAAGATCGATGCATTTTGGAAGTTCAAGAGCATGCTTGGAATGATTAACGGAAGAGAATTTGGTATAAGGAGGAGTGTTAGCAATTAAACCAAATTTGAAGGTTGTTGATGAGCATGCAGATGTTCTTTTGACTCCCAAAACGGATGCTCAAAGCAAACCTTATCTTTGTTGTAGTGTAGTTTTCAAGAGTTGTTATTAAGTGAGTTTATCAATAGTCTATTCGTATTCCAATGTGTAGTTATACATCACGTCTGTTGGGGTTTCTAGAGTAAATCAAGAGTCGAGTAACAAGTTTACATAAAGGCATGACATGAATATATAAATATAGAAAAGTCCTCTTCGTCTCCTCCTCCTTTGTGAGTGCTTTGCAAGTTGTGAGTATTTGTTCTTCACTTTCGATATTTCCGTGATGAACACGCTTCTATTATCTTATGTGTTCTAGTTAATTAACGCATGCAGAAGATTTACATATCATTAAAATACTACATTCATTTATACTTCAAATAGTTAAAGTTCATACATTAGCCATATCTGAAAATACATACTCGAGGCATATAGGAAAAAGACTAGCCTATTGGAAAGGATACATAAAGAGGAACTACTTCCTCCTACCAGGCTATATGACAAAATTTTAGTCCAATACCATGGACCCTAACCCTATATGCCCAAAACACAGTGCACACCCACTACCCCTCCACCACCTCTCCTAGTCTATCATTCTCGCCTCCACCACCACCGCCTCCGTTACCGCCATCATCATAATAATTAAGGGTCCTAACGCCTGGTTGCCTTGGCGAAAATACCATGCTAAGAATCGAAAAGTAATCACAGGAGGACGGTCCGTAGTAATAGACATAATAGTCGTGCTTCTAACGAATACAATACGAGTCTCAAGAAAGATAACATTTTTTGCCAATTACTAATTTGGTAGAGCATCCCATAGAAGTAAGGGCGCGCAACTTGGACCACCCGAACCGGAACCGCTCGGACCGGACCGAAACTAGTGGTCCGGTTCCCGGTTCTATAGAGGTCCGGTCTGGTTTTTAGGAATTGGTGACTGGGCGGTCTGATTCCCGGTTCCTAGGACCCAATCGGACATGGTCGTTTTTTTATTTTTTTTTCTTAATTTGGTCCGTGAATTTCTTTCGGCTCCTTGGGCCTCTTATTTTTTGCTACTAAGAAGTCATTTTATATAGATTTCGAAGTTGTATAACATTATTGATTTCAACAATTAGAGAAAAATTTGGGTTACGTTTTTTTTTGTCCGGTTCGGTCCTTTTGTCGGTCCGGTTCCCGGTTCCGACAAATTGGGAACTTGGACCACCGGTCCGATTTTCGGTTCTTGAGGGGAACCGGACCGGACCGGGAACCAATCACCCCTACATAGAAGTGTTTGGGGGTGTATCCATAATTAGTTATCTGAAATATTTCAAATCCCAGCAAATAAAACATCTAAAAATTACACCCTATAGTTCAAATATAACTCAAGCTAACTTACTCAAACATGTTTCGTTAATGGTCGTATCAAATCGAGGTAGAATTAATTAAATCTCGACAAAAAAATTTATTCTTATTATTCATATTATGACAACAACTTTCCAAGATTCGAACCCCCGATCGTTTACGGACCATTTTTTTGCCAGGCCACCCCACCAAGGCATCAGTTGTATCGCATCTCAATCTTTCTTTTCATTTATTCAATCATTATAAGGAACACAATATGTCAAGCGAATATTTACAGATATGCAAACCACGTCATATGAATTATGCTATGTGTTCACAATTATGCAGTTAATTCATCTTTTCACTTTCTTTGAGTTTACATCTCACAATCTCACTGGTCAAGACCCACAGATTTCTCTTCGACATTCATGCATGGCATTATCAAGCTTCCCACACTTGGGTATCTCAACTCTTGAGGCTTCCATGATTACACAGCAGGGGTTTCACTTATACATGAAGGGACGTCCCAGACACCTGGGGCTCCAAAGGCATACTAGCCGATGTGAAAGTTTTGAAATCTTTTTTTCTCCTCCTCCATGCACGCACTTTCTTAAATGTCATGCCATATGATCATGTTATGAACATTTAAATTCAGAAGCATTCCATAAGAAGTTATTGTAAATGTGTTACACAAGATATATTTCCACTCAATCCTATATTATGATAGTTTTGGACTCTATAGGTAACCATAACTAAATTACCAATTAAGTTCATAAAATTGCGAAAACTTCACAGAATACTAGTTCACAGAATATTAATCAACTTTGTTTGAAAGTTTTGAGCCTTATATCCATGAATTAAAGAGTTTTACCCAAATTTTATGATTCACCCATCCAGAGTTAATTTTGCACACTGTTCAAAATCTTCACTCTTACCCCGTTAAATTAACTCCAAAAATTACAAATTTTTAGTATGTTATAGGTAAGATAATTATCTACAATTTTTTGTATAATTGTGAAGTTTTATTTTATAATTTACAATAATTCATGAAAACAATACCAAAATATAGTCTCAGAAATAGAATGTAGTTATCAAAAAGAACGGTCTTAATCCCCACTTAAACTATCCCAAAAATACCCAATTTAATATATGTTGTAGGTTAAAATATTAGCTTCAACTTTCATATCTTTTTCTAGGCATTAGGGGTCCATAGAAGGGCGTACCAAAAATATAAAAAAAAATCCTTAAACGTCGAATCAGACTCAGACTTAACACATTCAGATCCACAAGAATGTTAAGTAAGAAGAGTTAATCAAGTGGGTCTCCAAAATATCCAAATTAATATATGATGTAGTTTAGGATGTTATGGTTCACTTTTGTATTTTAACATCGAGCATTCAAAGTCCACAAAAGAAAAAAAAAAGAACTAGAAGTCAGACCAGACTCAATTTTTACCACAGCTTTGAACTGTAAACATGCAAGACCTTTTGGTCAAACAAATGTAATTTAAAAATTCTAGAATTAATATATATATTATAGTTTAGCATATGATGAGTAACTTTTGTGTTTTGTTATTGTGGGGGTTTTTTTTAAACAAAAAGCCCATAAACCCATAGGAAATGAATGAGAGTTGTGGGTAAAAGTTAGTCCCACATAGGATGGAAGAGAAGATGGAAATGTGTTTAAATAATGTAGCCTCTCAAATGGGTTTGGGCCCCAAGGGGCACCCCACTTTTGTGGAGGAAAGAGGTCTTGCACAAAGTTGGACCGATCCACATGCACGCGCCGCCGCCCGTCCGGCCGGCCGGCTTGGTTTGGGCCGGGCTCTGAGTTCAATGATTATCTTTTTGGAACTCGGCCCTGTCGCGACCCTCTAAAAATATTTTTATTAATTCTAGGGGTTAACGGATTATTAGGTTAATTAGATTTGACTAACCTAATGCGGACCCTCCCAAGCCCTACCGAATCGCAACTTTGGTTTTTGTTTAAATGATTTTGAAATTTGGAGTCGCCACTAATCGTTCTTGGTAGGTCGATTAGAAACCTAAATAAATTAGCGGGATAACTAATTTATTCCTGCGAACCAGAGATTATGAGCTCGGGGACTTGGTTACACTAGTTAATTAAAACTAATGCCCTTTCGGTACCTTAATTTCATGGATATCCTAATCCGGCAACTCATGCTTGGTTTATTCCTAAGGCTTTAATAGGGTATTCTCTTTTGTGTTTTCACTTTTTAAATAGGATGCGTGGATGGTATATATTTTTATTTGTTATATTTTTTTAAGTGTTAAAGATTCCCTGAAGCCGAAAGAGGGAGTGTGTTAACGACTTCTGTGCAGTATTACGACCTACTCATCTTTTGGGTCTGATGATTAAAAAATTAAATTATAGGAAGTACATGACAGTGAATAAACACCTCCAATGGGAGGCCTAGCATTGGCTTGGCTCTTCCCTTTGGGATTTAAGGTACAGGTATTTAAGTTGCAAGTATTTAAACTACTGTAAGTAAAAACCTCCAATGGGAGGCTAAGCATTGGCTTGGCTCTTCCCTTTGGGATTTAAGGTACAGGTATTTAAGTTGCAGGTATTTAACTACTGTAAGTAAAAACCTCCAATGGGAGGCTAAGCATTGGCTTGGCTCTTCCCTTTGGGATTTAAGGTACAGGTATTTAAGTTGCAGGTATTTAACTACTGTAAGTAAAAACCTCCAATGGGAGGCTAAGCATTGGCTTGGCTCTTCCCTTTGGGATTTAAGGTGCAGGTATTTAACTACTGTAAGTAAAAACCTCCAATGGGAGGCTAAGCATTGGCTTGGCTCTTCCCTTTGGGATTTAAGGTGCAGGTATTTAAGTTGCAGGTATTTAACTACTATAAGTAAAAACCTCCAATGGGAGGCTAAGCATTGGCTTGGCTCTTCCCTTTGGGATTTATGGTGCAGGTATTTAAATTGCGGATGGACTTTGTCCTCTCCATTTTGGGGTATGAATTTTTTAAAATGAAATACAACGAATTGATTCAACAATTTGAAATTTGTGCGCGCTTGAGGACTCCTCCAAGCCGATTTTGTGCTTCCATAGGATTGACCATTGATATAGAGCTGCGGCTTCCTGACATAAAATAGAGTGAAGTGTTAGTATACAAAATATGTGCTAATCTGCACCTAAAACCAGAAGAGTAGAAAGAGTACTTATCTCCCATTTTTTTGGGAGGGATTTCTATAATTGATTTTCGCTCTCTATGTTCCCAATATAGAGAGTTTCTTTTGAATTAAGAGGGACTTTTAGTCACAGATCAGTTGAGAAATCGGTGGACAGCTTAGGAGCTTGTCTGGGCCGATTTTTGCATCTCGACGAGATTTTTGCTGTTGACGTAAAGATATCCTTCTCCTGACATAAAATATGGAAGAAAAAGGAGATGGAGAAAGTGTATACAATTTGTGCTAATTTGCGAGTAAAACCATAAATAAATGAATAAATAAAAACACTTAGCTTGAATTTGTTTGCTCGTTGACGAGGATGAACTCTTGATTTATATTGATCGATGAAGGAATTTGTGATGATAACCCCTAGCTTTAAACTCCCATCATCTTCAAAATTCTCTCTCTTTTGGTATTTTCTTTCTCTCAAAATTTTCTTCAATCTCCCAAAACTCTCTCAAACATCCAAAATTTTCTCTCCAAAAAATTCCCCCAAACACTTCAAATTTTCTCTCTCAAGAATCCCTTCTCAAGCTCACTTCTTCCTCCTTTTATAACCTCCTCATCTATCTCCCATTCTAATTTTTCCACTAACTCTATCTCCCATTCTAATTTCTCCACTAACTCTTCTTCATTTTCATCTTCCATTCTCCATCTCTATCTCACATTCTAATCTCTCCACTAACTCTTCTTCATCTTCATCTTCCCTTCTCCATATTTATCTCCCATTCTAATTTCTCCACTAACTCTTCTTAATCTCCATCTTCCCTTCTCTATTCTTATCTTCCATTCTAATTTCTCTACTAACTCTTCTTCATCTCCATCTTCCCTTCTCTATTCTTATCTTATTTTCTCCATCCATTCTTCTCCAACTTCTCTTCTTCATCTCCTCTTCTTCATCTTCCCTTCTCTATTCTAATTTATCCACTAACTCTTCTTTTTATTATTTGTAAAATAATCCTTCAAGAGTTAGGTATTTGCACTCTAGTCCTTGAATTTTAAGTATTTACAATTCAGTCCCTGAAAAAAATATATTTCTTTAAGTCCAAATCTCCTCACAATTTTTGACACACCAAAATTTACCACATGTCAACTTTAAGCTCATTTCTTGTCGCTGAAAATAATGCATAATTTAATTAAAGCCCTTTTGCAAAATTAAGTCATTCTGGGTATAATTGGGCCAAGATGAAAATTTAAAATATTAGAAGACAATGTCACAACTCATAAAAAGTGAAAGTTAAAAATAAGTTGACTCAAATTAAATTTTTTTAGGCCCGATTCGAGATTATACTCGTGAAGGAACACGTGACTCGAATTGGATTTTTCTGAATTTGCGATGGCCAATATGAAAATAGATTTAAAATAAAAATATTAACTATCTTTGTGTATTTTTTGGCCTCAAATGTTATTTTTTCAAAATTTTCAAATATTTTTGTATTTTTTTTAAAAAAAATTAAAATATATATAATATGAAAAATTATTTTTTGGTCAAAATTCGTTCCCTATGCTTGGCTAAGGTTCCCAAAGTTGATTTTTCAATTTTATGAATTTTTATGGATTTTCTATTAATTTTCAAAAATAAATAAATAAAAAATATGTAAAAATACTAAAAATATGAAAAATCGTTTTTTGATCAAAATTGGTTCCCTAGGCTTGGCTAAGGTCCCCAAAGTTGATTTTTCAATTTTATGAATTTTTATGGATTTTTTTATTACTTTAGCAATAGAAAAAATGATTAAAAATCAGGTGTCAACAGCTGCCCCTCTTTGAAAGGAAGCTCGGTAGAGGTTCATTTCAAAGACGAGATGACACCTGGATTCTTATCGACTCAATACAAGGAAATAAAAAGAGTCGTGACATGATTGTTCCACTGAAAATGAAATGAGAACCTAAGGATTCGTTATACAAAAAAACTTTAGGGTGGTTGAACTTGAACTCGTATGGTGGATCAACCCATGGTAGATTCCTAATAAAAGGATTCTACTGATTAAAAATTGAATTAAAATTTGACCCGTATGGTGGGTCATACCATTTGACCCGTATGGTGGGTCGTACCATGGTAGATTCCTAATAAAAGGATTCTACTGATTAAATTTTGATTGAGATTTGACCCGTATGGTAGGTCACCACATGGAGATACCTGTAAGAAGGACTTGGTGCCTGTAGAAAGGACTTGGTGCCAGTAAAAAGGACTTGGTGCTTTGCCTGTAAGAAGAACTTTGTGCCTGTAAGAAGGACTTGCTTTGCCTGTAAGAAGGACTTGATTTGCCTGTAAGAAGGACTTTGTTTGCCTGTAAGAAGGACTTTGTTTTGCCTGTAAGAAGGACTTACTTTGCTTGTAAGAAGGACTTTGTGCCTGTAAGAAGGACTTGATTTGCCTGTAAGAAGGACTTTGTTTGCCTGTAAGAAGGACTTTATGCCTGTAAGAAGGACTTGATTTGCCTGTAAGAAGGACTTTATGCCTGTAAGAAGGACTTTGTGCCTGTAAGAAGGACTTGATTTGCCTGTAAGAAGGACTTTGTGCCTGTAAGAAGGACTTGATTTGCCTGTAAGAAGGACTTTGTGCCTGTAAGAAGGACTTGGTTTGCCTGTAAGAAGGACTTAGTTTGCCTATAAGAAGGACTTGGTGCCTATAAGAAGGACTTGGTTTGCCTGTAAGAAGGACTTGGTTTGCCTGTAAGAAGGACTTTATGCCTGTAAGAAGGACTTAATTTGCCTGTAAGAAGGACTTGTTTTGCCTGTAAAAAGGACTTGTTTTGCCTGTAAGAAGGACTTAATTTGCCTGTAAGAAGGACTTTGTGCTTGTAAGAAGGACTTGTTTTGCCTGTAAGAAGGACTTGGTTTGCCTGTAAGAAGGACTTGGTTTGCCTGTAAGAAGGACTTGGTTTGCCTGTAAGAAGGACTTTATGCCTGTAAGAAGGACTTGGTGCCTGTAAGAAGAACTTGGTTTGCCTATAAGAAGGACTTTATGCCTGTAAGAAGGACTTGATTTGCCTGTAAGAAGGACTTGTTTTGCCTGTAAGAAGGACTTGATTTGCCTGTAAGAAGGACTTTGTGCCTGTAAGAAGGACTTGTTTTGCCTGTAAGAAGGACTTGATTTGCCTGTAAGAAGGACTTTGTGCCTATAAGAAGGACTTGATTTGCCTGTAAGAAGGACTTGGTTTGCCTGTAAGAAGGACTTATTTTGCCTGTAAGAAGGACTTGGTGTACCTCAAAGGGTGCCATTCTGAAATCTGGAAAGATTAGGAATCCTGCAGAAGCTCAAACCCAAATTATATTATCCTGTCGCTTTAGGAATAAACCAAAGAGGCAGAGATCAAAAGGTCTCGAACATTTCTGTCCTTGAGACAAATCATGCTTTATTGAAGAAGGTGGATACCTGTATGTACCGCAATGGATTCGAGTACCCCAACAACCGTCAGAATTCATTCTCTTGAAAGGTTCAAGTTGAAGATATACTTACCTGAGAATTTGGAAGAAATGCTTGGTGGCTTCTCGACAACCAGGCTTGTTCATTCAATAATCGCTGAATGAATTTCAAGACTTTGGAAGGTAGTTTGAACATTGGGAATGTGTTGCCTGTCAGGCAGTATCAGAGGTAACATGTGCAAGCATTTTCATCAATGAGTTGATCGGTTCATGTAAAACTATTCAACCAAGTCGGCAATGATTAGAAGTAGTCTGTGTGATAACTCATGATGCAATCAATCCAAATATGGATCATGCAAAACTATTCTGTCAAGCTTGCATTACCAATTCTGTTTAAGGAGGTTCTCATAGAATGAACGCCTCGAATGTAATCTGAATGGGGGACTTCAATCCGAAAGGGCCTTCTCTCACTCTGGGGAAAGGCTGTTTATCTGTAAATTAAAATGTTAGACTTGCGTGGAAATGGTTTGCCTTTCCTCATCCTGTTATGCCCCATTCTGCACATTTGATGTCTCCTGTGCAGTTTATGCTCTAAGTTGGAGTTGGTAAGTTAAACACACGGAATAGTCATACATAATTCATGAACTGTGTAAGCACAATGCAGATGTGACAATTTTTTAGCATTACGTGTGTTTATATAATGTGCAAATATGGGCGGATTTAAATTGCCCCTGGTATGTGGGCGGACCGAACAAATTGGGAAGCCTATTCCTTATGTCGAGGGGTGGTTCGTCTCAAACTTTGTCTCTACGTGATGAAGCATATGGGTGAGGGAGCATTTCGGTTTGTTTAATGACAGCGACCGCCACGGTTTAGCGGTTGAATGCCCCTGTAAAAAGCAGAGAAATTATTCTCGAAATCAAACGAGATAAGGAAGACATATTTGCTTTTTCGCTTCAGAGCTTGTGATCAATTTGCCCCATTTTTCACCAGAATAGATCTTGTCAGATGATCATAATTTTCTTTTGGATTTGTCTCCTTCAACATGTTAAATGTTAGTGTAAATATTTCCTGTAAAAAGAAAAAGAGACATATCAGCCAGTATTAAAAGGGATAAATTGAAAACGATACTAATTTACCCTTCATCTTGAATGTCTTGCACGAGTCTTTTACCAGTTTTGTTGGATTGAATTTTCCTCGACTTTTGTTGGGCGCCTCACCATTATGGGAAGACTATGGTAAAATACTGACTTTGATATTACTCGTCGAGTATTCCTGTTTGTAAAAAAAGAAATGCACAAAAAGTTGTTTCATTTATTTATAATACATACAACATTCCCCACCCTTGGGGATCGAACTCGGAATAGTTCGGACCTACTGTCATCCCCCATACCATTCGGTCCATTGGACCGTAGGTGTCCATGGGGCTTTCTTTTCAAGGGTTAATCCTTGGGGATAACGCAGCCCTGTTGTATCACCTTGGGCCATGTTATGGTATTTCTCGAGGTAATTTGCAATCCCTGTTAAGAATGGAATAAGACAATTCAAGACTTGAGATGATTATGTGCACATTAGAACGATACAGAATTACCCATTTCTGAGATTGTTCGCGTCTTTCGCTTATACTTTCCTTTGTCCGAAGCTGTCTATCCCGTGATAATGCCCATGAGTTGATTTGCCCCCAAATTTTATCCAACCTGTATTCGGATATGATTGCGTTCTCGGGTCGATTTGCAATTTCCTGAGAATAGAAGGGGCTTAATTTTAAAACTTGGAGCAACTGAGGGTAAATTGAAACGATACGGAGTTACCCTTCAGGTTTATGCAGATTTTCACTCGCCATCAATTCGTCGCGAGGTTGGTGAGGTGGCGGATTCGAGCATTTAATAGGGGGAAGTCGGATTATTACTCCTTGCTTTTACACTTTCACAAAAGCAGAAAAACATATCACGCAAGAAAATAAAACACATTCACTCATTCAGGATCAGTTCTGCTTCCTCTGCAGGCTCTCCCATGATCAGCTTGCTTCATCCCAAATTAAGTATGCATCGGCCATATTGAAGGTCTGGTGGTCACTAGCTGAACAAGTGCATCACAGTCCCGATACTTTACCGATATCAAACTGGTTGATTATGGCGAAAAGATCATCGTCAATGTCCGCTTGGTGGTGATCTGTCCCTTCTTCCTCGGGAGGTATTGATGCTGATCCAGTATCATTGATCCTTTTGTACCCTGCTCCAACAGAACTCGATCCTGTTATAAATTGGTCTAACTCACCTCTTAAACGTGCATTTTCGATCCTCAGATCATACATTTCATCGAGGGTGAGGAGGAGGCTATTGCAGTTGGGGCAGGTGGCGGAGTCAAAAGTTTCTTTATACATCTTGTTTTCCGCTCGGAGGTTTTCATTTTCAACTCTTAGAAACTCGGCTTCATTGTGCTCATGACGAGTCTTCATTCGAGTTCGTCTATTTTGAAACCAGAACTTGATTTGCGAAAGTTCAAGTCCTAGCTCTTGACTCAGTTCTATTTTTTGTTTGCCGTCTGGCATAGGGCACGTTCTGAAGAAAGCTTCAAGCTTTCGTACTTGCTCCTCAGTATGGCGACGGTAACGCTTCTTTTGACCTTTACCGTTGTTGTCATTGTCCTTACCGGGCTCTTGGACGTCGTCGGTGGAAGGGCCGGGCTCCATAGGCTCGATCCCAAATATGGCTTCGAACTCTTCCTCTCCCATATTCAGCAAGTAACGATAACTTTCAAGTGTGTTGGGTTGAGACATCTTCGATTTGGTTAACGATTTCTCAAAGTTTGATATCTCTTCTTGTATTTTCACTCTCTAGATTTTTCTGGGAGACTGCGTATGCTTTAAGAGTCTCTCTTTCGAGCACGAATGAGAATTATCAAGAAGATGTCTCCTTTAAAATTAGACGTGGGTTTAACAACTGTATTGCCTCTCTCGAGTGTTCTGGCTTTGTCGATTTTCTTTTCATCGTATCTCTCGCCCAGCTCGTCTCCTTCCATCTTTCCGTGGAAGGGGGCCCCTTGTTGCTGTCTCCACCGTCAATTTGCTGGCGAGTTCTTCAATAAAGACGAGTCGTATCTCTTTTCTGCCGTAAATGTCTTTGTCTCCCACTCAGCTTATTTTTTATCCTTTCTTTTTCAAAGTAGTGGCGTCCCGTCCAACTTTTCCGTAGAGACGTCGGATTTGCTTGGCTCGAGATTGGAGACGAGTAGCGGAGGTGATACTGATAGGGAATGGTAGACAGGAAAATCTGGCCAGTAGAGACTTCCCCTGCAAAAATGAAAGAGAATGCGGCAGTATATGTTCTTCATATTCTAGAAAAATTGGAACGATACTGTTTTACCCTTGTGTATACTTCCATTGAATTTGAATTGAGGAAGTTCCTTCATTTGGATTGGATTGAATTGTATGTCCCGAGTTGCCCTTCACTTTGAGCTTGCCACATATGTGCTTTGCTTAGTTGGGCCTTATTTTCTCAATACGGTAACAAGGATTGACAGAGAGACTGGATTACCGTCAATGGCCATGACCAGTAGACCCTCAGGGTAAGGAACTTCATTAGCTTCGACCAGGGTTGAACATGCGCCCGTTTCCCTAATGCTCGACATATTTCTGGATCTAGGACTGCCGACTCGAGACCGCCTCAGGATGTCTTCTTGGACTTGAGGGATCACGGGATCGTCGATGGTTTCTCGTAACAGGCTTTGAAAGCCGATGCTTTGATGGTGAAGGTTTTGAATTCCTCTCCCACGAGAACTCCTTCCTCTCTATCTTTCTCCTGCGAGTTCTTGCGAATGAACTCTCACTATCAAATGAGGACAAGTTCTCTCTCTGGCAATAGCAACGACTTCCCTCTTCACGGGCAGTGCTATTAGATTTTTCGAGGGAGAAAATCTGATATTCAGCTTTTGATCAAAGGGGAAATCCTTGTTTCTCACTCAGTTCGTCTTCCTTTTTTCTTTTCGTGGTAGAGGGCCCTTGTCAAGATCTCCACCGTCGATTTACTGGCGGGTCCTCCAATAAAGACGAGTCGTATCTCCTTTTCTGCCGAAAATTTCTTTGTCTCCCACTCAGCTCGTTTTTTATTCTTTCTTTTTCAAAGTGGTGGCAGCCCGTCCAACTTTTCTGCAGAGACGTCGGGTCTGCTCAGCTTGAGGTTGCCGCTTGACTGGAATTCGAGCCAGCGGGGGTGTTGCCGACAGAGAATGGTAGATAGAAAAAACTCGACCAATAAGGACTGCCCCTGTGAAATCATTATTTAAATTGAAGCAGATTATCACCTTCGCATTCCGATCATCTGCCTCGCCTCTCTCCTCCTTTCTTTCGTGATCTGCTTTCAAAAATGGCCAATTCTCCTAACCATACCTTCTCCGCCGAAATCCTGGCTGGGTGGGAGAGACTCTACAATCTTCTTGGTAGAGATTACGCTCATATAGCCCAAAACTCTACCGTTGAGGCTGAAATCCTCGGTTTATTCAGGACCCTAGACGCTGCTTCTGTTGAGGGTACCCAACTGGGGAGGGAGTATCGGAACTTCCCGACCCTCTTCATTAATTTTCTGGCTGCCTATAACCGCGCTTATGAGACGGTCATTGTGACTGCCGTCGTGAAAGCTCGTTACCGAGACCGGCACGAGCGTCTGGAAATAGTCACATTTATGGCTGATAATCACAAGAAAGCCTTCAAGTTTGCCAATGATCAGCTTTCGTGGCTAGTTCGTGAGAGGGGAAAGTTGGTGGACCGTCTGGCCTTGGTCCGAACTTACGCCGAACAGGAGCCGAGCAATATTATGATGAGGTGCAAATGCGGTTGGCTGCAAGAGAGACTTGATGACATTACGGCAGATATTGCTTTCGAGAGGGCGGCAATTTCGGACTTGGAGTTTGCTGTCGAGCATTACGAGGCCAGTATGGCCCAGGCTAAGGAGAAGTGCGATCGCCTCTTCTTTAGGCTCGCGGAGCTTGATCCTGAGAACGCCCGGTGCACCCGGAGCATCAACTGTTTGGAGAGTCAGTTGAGCTCCTTCGTAATGGTTATCAGGGCTCAGTTTGGCTTTACTTTTCCTCCCCAGTGAGCTGTTGTAATGCTCTTTGATGAATGGAATGAAAGAAAAGCTTCACGTGTTTTTTTTTGTTTAATTTTCCTGCTATCGTTTCTTCCGCATAGCATAACAGAACGATTTGAGGTACCGAAGATGTCGAGGCTTAATGTTTTTCTTGATGTTCTTGTTTAATTGCTCCAGACGATGATATCGAGAACATTGATGAAGGGTTCGGCGGTGGCCCCCACTATCCATCTTGAGATCACAAACAATAACGCTATGACAACTCGATCAGTGCGCTGGTAATAAATCCGGCCACCTGTTGTGTGCCCACTTTTATCCATATTTTATTTCTTTCGGCGTCCACTTGCTCGTGTCGGTCGCCTGTAGCGTCGGGAGAAATTCCTGTGGGCCACGTTCATTAATAGAACCTCGGTCCTCTAAAGCCCTCCGCATGCTTCGGATAAGAGGAAATTTTAAGATCGGTCTCTGGTTGATTTAATCAGGTAAAGGTATTTGTTTCATGGGTTCTGATTATATAATCCATATTATCTTTCAAAAGACGCGGGATCCTCTGCAATACATTAAATATGCCCCCGTGTTTAATCAGTATAAATCCACCGTCATATCAGAATACACTGCCCATACAAGTTTATGGATTGACATAACTCTGTCTGTCAAAGATGGACAGTGTTCGTTTGCCCCCCGGAATTAACGGTTGAAGCCTCGGTGTTTTTCGTCTTTTGGTATTTCTGAAGATGATTCTTGATATATTTTGAACTTAATTTTTACACCCGTCTAGGGTATCTAGGATCTCCTTGCAAAAGAAAATGATATAATTAGTATGCGACACAAGGAATGTCGGTCCATGACTCCTATATTAGTCCAATTTGATTTTTTCTATTTTATAGAGAAATCAGAAAAAAAAATTCCCTTAGGAAGAAATGGGTTAATACAGAATTTTTTTTGCAGATTTATTACTCTTTTTTTATTTTATTTTTTTAAGGAATGTGACAAAATCTCTTGACGTTTACTAAAATTTTTGAAGGAATTTCCTTTTTATCAGAATAAATTTTCAGAGGTAAATTTATCAGGAAAATTTCATTTTTATTGAAGCAATAAAAACATGACAAAAATCCCTTATTGGTTAATAAAATTCCCATGAAGGGATTTTTCACATCATTTTTTCAAAAATTTTTTTAAAAGAAATGAGGGACAAATTTAATTTTTATTTTCTTTTAAAAGAATGGTCGTAATATCAAGCTCAAAAACTGACTAACACCTAGCATGAACCGACCGAAAATAAATACAAGATAAAATTAGAGAACTTACTTTTACCTTGGAGAAATGCAAATCACATAGTCATGCGCATGACTCAAGTGAGGAGTGAACTCTAGAAAATAAAAGAAGGAGAGACAGGGTATGGACCTAAAAGGCCCCCACTATCTGAATTGACAACCTTACCCTCCGCGCAATCAAATCACAATGGGAAGAATTGTCAATTCAGATAATGAGCGGGATAAAATATGGTCAACCCAAGCGCAATCGACGCAGGAGCTTTGCATATTCGATCCCTATCTATGGTTACCTAGGAAAAATTTCGCGACTTGGGTTTAGACGCTTGTGTGTGCAGGTGTTGTGATCCTCAGAATATGCAAGACATGCACGACAATTGATATCAAAACAGCGCTTCTAAAAATGTGTGAAATTAAACATAATCCCAACACCAAGCCTGCAAAACAAATGGGTTAGCCAAACACTCCGCCCCTTATAACTCCCATCCTGCAAAAACATATAACACCTATAGAATGAGTCCCAAGCAAAATCGCCAGAAGCGAGATATCCATGAAATTTTCATTGGCTTAAGACCACTAAGACTTTTAAAATTTCGAAAAAATTCAAGTATTCCAATTGGTATCTTTTTTCGAAAATTTAAAAATCCCGTCCCCAGTGGAGTCGCCAAGCTGTCGCGACCCTCTAAAAATATTTTTATTAATTCTAGGGGTTAACGGATTATTAGGTTAATTAGATTTGACTAACCTAATGCGGACCCTCCCAAGCCCTACCGAATCGCAACTTTGGTTTTTGTTTAAATGATTTTGAAATTTGGAGTCGCCACTAATCGTTCTTGGTAGGTCGATTAGAAACCTAAATAAATTAGCGGGATAACTAATTTATTCCTGCGAACCAGAGATTATGAGCTCGGGGACTTGGTTACACTAGTTAATTAAAACTAATGCCCTTTCGGTACCTTAATTTCATGGATATCCTAATCCGGCAACTCATGCTTGGTTTATTCCTAAGGCTTTAATAGGGTATTCTCTTTTGTATTTTCACTTTTTAAATAGGATGCGTGGATGGTATATATTTTTATTTGTTATATTTTTTTAAGTGTTAAAGATTCCCTGAAGCCGAAAGAGGGAGTGTGTTAACGACTTCTGTGCAGTATTACGACCTACTCATCTTTTGGGTCTGATGATTAAAAAATTAAATTATAGGAAGTACATGACAGTGAATAAACACCTCCAATGGGAGGCCTAGCATTGGCTTGGCTCTTCCCTTTGGGATTTAAGGTACAGGTATTTAAGTTGCAAGTATTTAAACTACTGTAAGTAAAAACCTCCAATGGGAGGCTAAGCATTGGCTTGGCTCTTCCCTTTGGGATTTAAGGTACAGGTATTTAAGTTGCAGGTATTTAACTACTGTAAGTAAAAACCTCCAATGGGAGGCTAAGCATTGGCTTGGCTCTTCCCTTTGGGATTTAAGGTACAGGTATTTAAGTTGCAGGTATTTAACTACTGTAAGTAAAAACCTCCAATGGGAGGCTAAGCATTGGCTTGGCTCTTCCCTTTGGGATTTAAGGTGCAGGTATTTAACTACTGTAAGTAAAAACCTCCGATGGGAGGCTAAGCATTGGCTTGGCTCTTCCCTTTGGGATTTAAGGTGCAGGTATTTAAGTTGCAGGTATTTAACTACTATAAGTAAAAACCTCCAATGGGAGGCTAAGCATTGGCTTGGCTCTTCCCTTTGGGATTTATGGTGCAGGTATTTAAATTGCGGATGGACTTTGTCCTCTCTATTTTGGGGTATGAATTTTTTAAAATGAAATACAACGAATTGATTCAACAATTTGAAATTTGTGCGCGCTTGAGGACTCCTCCAAGCCGATTTTGTGCTTCCATAGGATTGACCATTGATATAGAGCTGCGGCTTCCTGACATAAAATAGAGTGAAGTGTTAGTATACAAAATATGTGCTAATCTGCACCTAAAACCAGAAGAGTAGAAAGAGTACTTATCTCCCATTTTTTTGGGAGGGATTTCTATAATTGATTTTCGCTCTCTATGTTCCCAATATAGAGAGTTTCTTTTGAATTAAGAGGGACTTTTAGTCACAGATCAGTTGAGAAATCGGTGGACAGCTTAGGAGCTTGTCTGGGCCGATTTTTGCATCTCGACGAGATTTTTGCTGTTGACGTAAAGATATCCTTCTCCTGACATAAAATATGGAAGAAAAAGGAGATGGAGAAAGTGTATACAATTTGTGCTAATTTGCGAGTAAAACCATAAATAAATGAATAAATAAAAACACTTAGCTTGAATTTGTTTGCTCGTTGACGAGGATGAACTCTTGATTTATATTGATCGATGAAGGAATTTGTGATGATAACCCCTAGCTTTAAACTCCCATCATCTTCAAAATTCTCTCTCTTTTGGTATTTTCTTTCTCTCAAAATTTTCTTCAATCTCCCAAAACTCTCTCAAACATCCAAAATTTTCTCTCCAAAAAATTCCCCCAAACACTTCAAATTTTCTCTCTCAAGAATCCCTTCTCAAGCTCACTTCTTCCTCCTTTTATAACCTCCTCATCTATCTCCCATTCTAATTTTTCCACTAACTCTATCTCCCATTCTAATTTCTCCACTAACTCTTCTTCATTTTCATCTTCCATTCTCCATCTCTATCTCACATTCTAATCTCTCCACTAACTCTTCTTCATCTTCATCTTCCCTTCTCCATATTTATCTCCCATTCTAATTTCTCCACTAACTCTTCTTAATCTCCATCTTCCCTTCTCTATTCTTATCTTCCATTCTAATTTCTCTACTAACTCTTCTTCATCTCCATCTTCCCTTCTCTATTCTTATCTTATTTTCTCCATCCATTCTTCTCCAACTTCTCTTCTTCATCTCCTCTTCTTCATCTTCCCTTCTCTATTCTAATTTATCCACTAACTCTTCTTTTTATTATTTGTAAAATAATCCTTCAAGAGTTAGGTATTTGCACTCTAGTCCTTGAATTTTAAGTATTTACAATTCAGTCCCTGAAAAAAATATATTTCTTTAAGTCCAAATCTCCTCACAATTTTTGACACACCAAAATTTACCACATGTCAACTTTAAGCTCATTTCTTGTCGCTGAAAATAATGCATAATTTAATTAAAGCCCTTTTGCAAAATTAAGTCATTCTGGGTATAATTGGGCCAAGATGAAAATTTAAAATATTAGAAGACAATGTCACAACTCATAAAAAGTGAAAGTTAAAAATAAGTTGACTCAAATTAAATTTTTTTAGGCCCGATTCGAGATTATACTCGTGAAGGAACACGTGACTCGAATTGGATTTTTCTGAATTTGCGATGGCCAATATGAAAATAGATTTAAAATAAAAATATTAACTATCTTTGTGTATTTTTTGGCCTCAAATGTTATTTTTTCAAAATTTTCAAATATTTTTGTATTTTTTTTTAAAAAAATTAAAATATATATAATATGAAAAATTATTTTTTGGTCAAAATTCGTTCCCTATGCTTGGCTAAGGTTCCCAAAGTTGATTTTTCAATTTTATGAATTTTTATGGATTTTCTATTAATTTTCGAAAATAAATAAATAAAAAATATGTAAAAATACTAAAAATATGAAAAATCGTTTTTTGATCAAAATTGGTTCCCTAGGCTTGGCTAAGGTCCCCAAAGTTGATTTTTCAATTTTATGAATTTTTATGGATTTTTTATTACTTTAGCAATAGAAAAAATGATTAAAAATCAGGTGTCAACAGGCCCATTTACTCCATCAGTTTATTTTTTCCGAAAGGACACAATGAAATAGTGTGTCCGAAATAGCTTCTCTTCATCACCGAACAAATGTATTGATTCGGTAATAATCGAACATCGAAAGAACACTTTGATTCGGCTTCTGTCAATAACCGAACCTGAATTGATTCGTGACTCTTCGGCAACATATTGCATTCGGTTTTTTCCTTTTTCAAATATAAAAACCGAGGCATTCGTTTTAAGAAGTCTCTTTGATTTTTTTTTTAAAATTCATTCACTCACTCTCATTCCCTCTCTGTGCGATAATTCTTCAAGTTGCGTTCAAAGGATTTTGTTGAAGAAGTACCGCTTTAACAAAATAGTGATCTGTTCTATCTTGGGAGACGATTGTCCAAACACTCTTGGGTACCGGTAGAGAGGGCAAATTCATCTTTAGGACACGACGTGAACTCATTGGGCTCGGATCAATCATTCACAATTATGCATGCTCATTAGCGCTTAATTTCAGGTTTGTCTGACTACGTTCTATTTTTCCATGCACGAACGAATATATACAACAACAATTATAAGACGCTTGGGGTTCACACAACTTAGTATAAATAAATAAATAAAAAAAGGTTAAAGATCAGAGTAGATCCAGTTTTACTACAATATAGAACCTGTGTCGAGTAGGAGATTTTAACCAACCAAATCAACTTCAAGAATTCCATAATTAATATATGTTATATATTGAAGTGTTAGCGAAGACTTCGATTTAGACTTCAGATATTTGGGGTTCACAAGTGAAGGTACAAAAATAGCAAAGGTCAAAGGTTGAGTTGGACTAATTTCCAGAATAGTTTTACAATCCACTCCCAAAGTCATTTTCCTTATTCATTTTCACCCAGATTAACACATGCAAATCGTTTCCATAACATACTTCAAAAAAGTCAAGATCTAGCAACACTAAATTATTTAGGAGTAACAAAAAGATGTTGAACTTGCTTGATCTTCAAAAACTGCCCCAAAATCAACCTTTCTTCTTGCAATCCCTTGAGAATGTTTGATTAAGGCAAAAATTTGAGCTCTTGAGAGTGTGGGAGGGTGTAATTTTTGGCTAAGGGGTGAAATGGGTGAAAAAGAAGAGAATCAAGGTTGAGTGAAAATTCCATTTTGTCATAAAACCCCATTGGTTTAAATGGGAGGCATCAACAGTGAAATGTGTAATTTCAAAAAGCTACTTGAGTGGATTTTTTTCACAAATTTACATGAAATATTTTACCAAAAGGGGGTGAGCGCCTACTATCTTAATTATGTACATTATGTAGATTTGGCCATGGTTTTCTCTATAATTATTTAGCATTCATAATTACCATAGAATATTAACTTTATTATCATCTAATTAAGCATGTAATGTCCTCTAATTATTAAGATACTTAATTAGTTAAAGTATCATATATCATGTTCTAGGCAATTTCCACATTACAGGCTTAATTACACTATGGCCAGTTATTTGAAATTTCAATATAATTGATTTAATAACAATTACCTCTAATTATATCATAATCATACTTGACTAAATAATTAACATTTTAGGGTGTCTCCTTTGTATAGTCATTTCTCATCCGAGAAATTAATCTCACATTATTGACTTTCGAAAATTTACTTAACGTAAGTAAATTCTAAGTTAAATAATTTGACTATAATATAACTATCACCCTTAATTAATTAGGTGAGAAAATCATGATATCACAGTTTCCCATCACAACTTCCTGCCATCACTGTTCTTCCAGCAATATCTTGCTTCAGGTCTTCCATCCGCGCCCATGCTGAGTCCTCTATGTGCCACAGCAGCCCCTCCGACTACCTTTTGTTTAATGCTTCGTAGGTTGCCACACCTGCTAGTCCAAGCGGTTCTCCAGGTTCCTCTCGCCAATCCCGTTTAGTCCACAACAATTCTTGTAATCCCAAAGAACTCCCAATTTACGATTTCATCCTCCTCGCCAAGCCACTGTAATCTTGTCCTTGTCGTCGCCATTTCCAGCCATCAACAATAGCTCGTGGAAGTGTGGTCACTATTGCTAGGCATCCTTTACCAAGCACAAGCCAGTGGAGTCTATCTGGGGAGCGATGCTCTCTTTTTCCTTCATCCCCCATGGGAGGCGTTCTTGTTTCTTTATTCTATCCAAGGTAAGTTTAATTGCTAATCTTAATGGTGATGGAATTAATGTTACTTTACATTACTAGTGTGAGCACTTGACTTTCGTTTTGTGATGTCCCATGTTTTATTTATGGGAGCTACAAGCTTGACAGCTAGACTCGAAAAACACGCGAGCATATCAAAAATGGTCCTACGCAGATAACTATTTTGACTAGCTTTGATCAATTTTCATGCAATGCAAATCTAATGACCCATAACTAACTAGACTCATACCTAAATTGACTCATATTTCTAAAATGCTTTCATAATTAACATAATATAGAAAAACTCATACCCAAACTGAGATGAGAGTGTGGAGTGAGTGAATGCTTAAGAGAAAATGAAGAGAGAGTCATAGAGGTATAAATAGGTTGTAAACTCCTTTATGACTCATTTACGATCCATTAACACACGTATTTTATTTAAACCCATTAATGATCTATTTATTGAATATAAATAACCTATATAATAATTCAACTCATCATATATGAAAATGAATTTATCACCCATTTTGATAAGTTTAATAACAGCCACCGTATCTGAAACGACGATATTGCAATGTGGTCCACAATTTTCTTTTCAAAGGAATGGAAACCGCTCAAAAAGGTAAACAAACTAACAAATCTTTATGGAATTCTCCAAGCATGAATTGGTGTCTTGCCTTAACTATGACTATCTCAATCATGTCAAAAGCGATGAGTATGATTTCTGTCTATTGGGCTACTTTTGACTACAAGATCTGTCTTAACAATTTGTAACATGGATAATTGCCAAAAAAATCTTAAATTTATTGCAATTGTGTCACACTTCAGTTCTAAACTTTATTTTTTGACTGATTTAGTCGCAAACATTTTGTAATTGTGCAAATTCAATTCATCTGGTCAAGTTTGACCAACCAATACTGACGTGGACACTGGCCATCTGGTGACATAATAAATATTTTAATTTTTTTGAATTTATAATTTTTTGTATTTTTTTCATTTTTCTTTCTTTCTGCTATTTTCCTCTCTTTTCCCTATTCATCTTCTTCTCACGCAAAGCTCTCCCCCACCTCCTACCACTGGCGAGGGCGAGCCTCGCTGATGTAGGGAGAGACCGTGGTAGGGTCTAGCCAGCCCAGGTCTGGCAAGGTCTCTGCTAGCCTCGTTCGAGGAAAGAAATCATATTGGTCTTTCCAAGCAATAGTGGATGGAAAAGACACGAGGAAAGAGAAGGCTAAGAACTGATGTACATGTGGATGGAGCGAAGCAGAGGATGGAGTGGACAAGTATAGAAGCCCCGCTAATCTGGAAGTTAACAGCCTCAATGAATCTAGATAGGCTCAATATTTAGATCAACAGCTTCGGGCAAGCAGCATGAACACCACCACTGCCATGAACATCGACCCTAAGATGAGCCTTGCCAGCACAAATCTGGCAAGGTCTTGGTCAGCCTCTCCTGGCGATAGCGAGGCTCGTCCTCTCCAGTGGTCAGGGGGGTGAGCTTCGCCTAAGGTATCATCTTTGGCCATGCCAGAGCAAGAAGATGAACAGGGAAGAGAAATAAAAGAAAGAAAGAAAAAAATAAAAATAAAAAGACAAAAAAATATTAAAATATTATGTCACTAGCCGATGTCAGTCGGTCAAAATTGGCCATATTGACTAAATTGAGACAATCGCAAAATATTAAGGATTGAATTGGTAAAAAAAAAGGTATAGGATTAAATTGACACAATTGCAATAGGTTAAAGATTTCTTTAGTAATTTTTTTCATTTGTGCTACGTTAGCCATTGTGATGACATTCACTATAGTTATTTGATAATTTTTGTTTGGCCTTTTGCATTACTTAATTAAATATTAATATTGCCAGGTGGTTCTTTCTAAACCTAATTTTTTAACGGAGACCATAATTGATAGTCCCATTAGATATATACTGCAAAACTGAAAACTAATATTGACTTGATCCTATTTGGGTGATTTCCTTTTCTTTTTTATTTTATTTTTTATTTTATTTTTTTACTTTTTGTGAATTTTTACGACATTGTTGTTTCTACTTGTTTTTTTTTTTATCGAAGGTGTCCAAGGCCAGCGTCCGTACAGATCGCACACCTCGACTAATCCTTTAGGAGGGCTAGTGTAGTATCCTACCGCCATAACCCTTCGCTTAAATCACCGGCACCCAACAAGGTTTGAATCTAGGACCTCTCGTGAAAGGACCAAAGTGTAAAACAACTAAGCCTTGTTGTTTCTACCTTTTTTTTATCTCAAAAAATTTGAAAATCTATGAAATATTCAAAATATGAAATACTATTAAATGTAAAATGGTATGTGGTTTTTCTTAATTTTTTTAACATAAAAACTTCTTTTCGTTTTAAGAACATAGAGAAAAAGTCCAAGTAACAAGTAGAAACATTAAATAGGAAAATAAAGCGTATTATAATCCTCATCAGTCATTATTATTAGTATTATTATTATTATCATCATAATTATTTCTCGTTTTATTGGCCTTGTTTCTACCGGACAAACAAGTCATAAGGTTCCAAGCGCAAATTTTGGTGGTCAAGCATGGGCCGTTTTGTAGGCATTATCCTTTACTATATAATTGTCTCAATTTGGTTGATTGATGTGGATTAAGTTTAGCTCATATTACACCTTGCATTAACCAAAGCAGTATTGGATTTGTGTGACTAAAGATTAGATCTCCAATTATTTTCGGACTAAAGAATAGGTCTCCAATTATTTTCGTTTCCGATTTTGAACGTGGCAAATATGTAAATATTAGGGGTCTCTAAAATGTGTTGCTAATTTGGTAAATATTCTATTATTAAATTACAAAAACGAATTGCATTGCATGTTAAGATGAATAGCATCCATATCGGTTTCCTAGTTTAGAATTGCACAAATTGGAATCATGTAGTAATTTAGCAAAATACCTAACGTAGATGTAGGATTTAATTTGAATTTGTTTCCTAGTTTAAATTAGGTCATTATGCAGTGCCTATTTTATTATTAAAATAAAATAGCAAAAAAAAATATAACATGCATATTTAATAAAGAATTAGCTTCATAGTTTCACGTCAAATTTCCATGTCGTCATGATTTCCACATCATCATATGCACGTCACTTAATTCATGTCATTTTGTGATTATATGCCTAGGTTCATAAATCGCATGTCATAGTAGATTAGTCCATATTTGACTGTCATTTAAACAATCCATATCACATGTCATTTGTTTCAATTACGACTTCAGGACATATTTTAGATTAAAATTTTCGCTTCATGCATGGCATAAAGTATAATTTTTATTAAAAAAATCCAATGATAATTAATCGATATTTTTATTAGAATCGTGTTTAGGGTATGCATACATAGTTTAGTTAACATTTTGCGGAACACTTGATGTTTTGGACCTAATGGTGCTTTTGTTTTGCTTAAAGCATTAAGTTTTTTGCCCTATTTCTAGCAATTTATTTACTGTGTTGAGAGCGAGCAGCAAAAACCCAATATTTTTATCTAGGGAGATCGCCAGGAGATAGCTCAAGTTCGAGCCCCGTCAATATATCCAGTTGGACATACCTTTACTCAAAAATTTAAGCCTATGAGTTATGGGGCAACTTAGATATATCAACTGCTCCAGAGCACGTCAATTCTCCGATGTGAGACTTTTCTAACACAACTCACATGTATGTCTTAGCAATCTCTTCCTCACATGTGACTTCTAGTGTTAGATTTGCTCTCCCTTAATTCAAGTATCTTTCTGCATAAACATATCTCAACTTGAATCTCCATCAATGCCAATTGAGCTCACCCGACCCAAAAACCGCGTTGGTCACTAGATTCCTTACTTTAGATATTTGGCCACTAGATTTCTTTCTTCATATATTCACCAAATATCGATACACATTGGGAATGTGCCACTAATCAACTATCGGCTCTGATACTATTTATTTCGAGCGTGTAGCAGAAGTCCAATACCTCACCTAGAAAGATTGTCATTTCGAGTCTCGCATCAATTGTTAGGATGCATATGTAAGTTTTGTTAAAAAAATCCCACATTGGAGAATTGATATCGTATAGAGTAGTTAATATATCCAAATTAGCCAATAACTTATAGACTTAAGTTTTTGAGTGAAAGTGAGTCAAACTAGATATATTTATGAATTCAGACTTGGGCTTCCTCTTGAAGATCTCCTAAGGCAAAAGTATTGGACTTCTGCTACACGCTTCCAACATATTGCTTTGAATTAAGCATTACATTGTTGATCATGCACCCGCAGGATCACTCTTTACATTATAGTGATTAGGATTAAAATTGTCTAACATTGCTTGCAAAATATTTTTGAAGTAAAAAGAAAAAGTATCGAAAGGGTATTACATTAATCTATCATAACCAAGTCCTCATATCCAAGATATATCTAGTTCACAGAAATAAAGTGTTATCCCACTGTTTGCTCGGTTTCTAAAGGACTTGTAATAATTAGTGACGACACTAAATTAAATTGAATTGCATGTCTAATTAGTTATATCAAAAACCCAAAGTGGCAATTAGTATGGGCTTGAGAGCCCGCGCTAAGTCTTTGGCTTAGTAGTCAATTAGCTTTCCTTTAGGTGGTTCATCTTGAGGAAGGTCACTGCACCTAATTTAAGTTAGGTCATCATAAACGTTAAGTAGTTTCCTATTTTAGCTTTAAAAGGAAATGACAAAAATGTAACATGCATAATTCATATAGAACTAGTGCCGTCATATTAGCAGGATTCACATGAACATAACTTAGATTGAAATTGCATCTCATGCATTACATGAAGTTTAATTTATTAAACAAGAAAAATCCAAAAAGAATTAGTCAGCATGGCGTAGTCATATTTCGACTTCATGTCTAGGTCTGCACACAACTCATTATTGTTTGGCTTTTAGTAAACATCTTGAGGGACACCTGGTGCATTGGATGATAACAAACCTTCGCTTTTGCTTCACCCAAGGCATCCAGGCTCTTTATCTTTTCTAGCAAGTTATTTATAGGCTTTGATTATTGAGAGTTATATTTTTTCCTCATGCACCCGCATGATCACTCTCAAATGCTGCTAGTTTAGAATTAAAATTAACCAAGACTGCTTGCAAAACATTTTCAAAATAAACAGAAAATGTATCAAAAGAGTGTTTGATTTTTTTAGCGTAACCAAACCCTTATTAATATGTTCTCTCGTATCTCACTTGAATTTCTAATCGACCTATAATAGATTAGTGGGGACTCATAAATTGAGTTAATTTACATGTTTAGTTAATAAAATCAAAACCTTAAAGTTGTGATTGGTATGAGCCAGGAAGCGGCCGTGCTAAGTGTTTGGTTAGTAATCAATTAACTTTCCGTTGGTGGTGCACCTCGTTTATCTATCTCTAAAGTGAAAGTTCATGTGTCTTTGGATCGTTCAAAACGTGAAGACATTTTTGTGTATATACACGCAGACACTATTGTTTTTTGGATTTGGCTGGAAGTTTTCTGAGTGATATAATTAATATATATATTGTGATAAAAAAAAAACTATAAAAACATTCCCACATTCAACATTCCAACGTTTTCATTTCGTAATAAAGTAATAATACCCCGATTTGCTTTCCAGTGTCTCTTTAGTTATGGCTTTCAATTTCTCTCCAACTTTTTACAGCTTTGGTTGCCAAATCCACACAAATTGGAATTTGGGGTCATTGTCAATAACGGTGCCGTCATATTAGCAGGATTCTTCCAGAAAATATTGGCGGGAGGTTCAAAACGATGCAGCAAATATACGATAAACAAGAATCAACCACCTTTGTCAGCTCATAGGAATGCCAAGGAAGAGGTAACAACAAAACAACTCGATAACGACACTGTTACGACAAAACGACGTTCTCATGTCCCCATATTCCTCGTCACCCTCTCATCTCACACTTCTGTTTTAAGGAAAGGGCACAACGAACTGATTAAACCGCCTTCAGCTATTTAAGCTCACCTTGAATACCCCGAACTTCACCAATTGGAAATCAGCAAGAGAGCACGTAAATTGTTGTCCAACTACTCTCTTAGCGTCTCTAAGCCTTCATCTCTCTAAAATACTCGAGAATTGCCATGAAACATACTGCAATAATCCTGATCCTTCTGCAATGTTGCCTCGCCTTGAAGACCAACTCGACGATCCTGCATAAGTATGAGTCGATCTTCAATTTCGGCGACTCTCTTAGCGACACCGGGAACTTCATCCGATCTGCAGCGGGACTTCCGGTCGTGCCAGAGTTTCCCTACGGCAAGACCTTCTTTGGGCATCCAACCGGTCGTTTTTCAAATGGACGTCTTATAATTGATTTCATCGGTACGTAGTTCTCCTGGCTCTTCTTTGCTTTTGTTAGGGAAAAAAACAGGCATTTTAAACATAAGGCCGCTGTTTTTTTTTTATTGTAAATATTTGGATCTTTAGCAGTATCAAGAAAGAATTATATGAAAATGCAGCGGAAGCAGTTGGGTTACCCTATCTGAAGCCATACCTTGAGGTAGTCAACAACGGCTCAATTGATGCTCGCGGTGGAGTTAACTTTGCAGTTGCTGGTGCCACAGCGCTTGATCCGACATTCTTCGCAGCTCGAAACATTCCAACGTTCACAATGACGAATCATTCCTTAAGCGTTCAGCTCGACTGGTTCAAGAAACTCAAATCTTCTCTTTGCACAACACAACAAGGTAAATGGCCATAACCTTTGTGTACTCCCATTTTGTGTCATCGATCTTACTCACTCAAGATATGGGCATCCATTGAGGTGATTTGGTAGATATCACGTATACATAGCTCGTAAATATCTTATTGAATAACCACTCAAAGTTAACGCAATTGATTGAGATGTTCGGATATCCAACTCAAAAATTGAAGGTCATTTCGTTTGAATTCCTTCAAGTGCAAGCAAGTTGTTCTAGGTCAAAGCCACTTCCCCAGGCCAAAAGCCCGAACTTTATAGGTTTAAAGGGTTTTCATGATTCTCTAGATAGGCAGGTTTCTACTTTCATGTGCTCTTGCATTATCAAAGGAAAATGAAAACAGAATCTCAGTAAGCGATTATAGTACATGAACATCCGGTCATTATGATTTTTTTATTCGATTACTTGAGCCGTTTCGTCATTTGATTTTTGCTTTCATTCTTTTCTTTGGCAGATTGTGAAACATATTTCAAGAAGTCTTTATTTCTAGTGGGGGAGATTGGTGGAAACGACTACAATTTTGCTTTCGCCAGAGGTGCAAACTTTGAGCAGCTCCGTCCCATTGTGCCAATTGTTGTTGGAGCCATCGCCAACGCCACCCGCGTATGGCCCTTTTCCTTTCTTGCTAGTGACATAAGCACAATACCATCCGTTCAACAAGATCTTACTAAACCGAGTTGCTCTCTACGTGGTTAACCTTTTTAAAGCACTCCAATAAATTTATTTTCATGGCATGTGATTGTTTTAGATGCTCATCGAGGAAGGTGCGGTGGAGTTGGTAGTGCCGGGGATTTTGCCGATGGGTTGCTTGACGTCGTACATAGCGACCGCTCCGTCCTTTGACAAGGATGACGTTAATACGACAACTAGTTGTCTCGATCGTTACAATGCATTTGCCGGGTACCACGACGATTATCTTCAGCGAGAGTTGCAGGTTCTGAGACAAAAATATAGCCATGCAAGGATTATCTATGCGGATTATTATGGAGATTCCATGCGCCTCTTTGAATCACCGCAACAATACAGTGAGTTTGAGTTTCCTTTCATCTTAGTTTCATGATCAATGGTGAGAAGGCATATACAGCCTCCAATTATGTATGTAGATAGAAGATTTAACCTACTTTCCCTAAGCATCGACCTTTCGGTCCTTTTCAGCACTAATTCAAACCCTTTTTTCATGTAAAGAAGCTCTCTAGGGCAAAAAAAGAAAAAGAAAAAGAATGATGTATTTTGCACATTGAACTGAATTTCCCTTTGCTTGCTCAACATAGACTAAAATTAATTAGAAATGACGATGACAGCCCGTTAGAAAAGTCTAGTTCCGTATGAAGTCTCCTCAAAGTGTCATGGTGTTCGTGCAAGATATACTGGCAAGGATATTGCACAACTGCTCGTGAACTTGTGTTTCTTGATGAGCACATACGGAGAAGTGAGATCAATGTCTCTCTTGTTTTCAGATTTCAGTACATCGACACACGTAGCTTGTTGCGGAGCTGGGGGACCGCTCAATTTCAACGTCTCGATGATGTGTGGTTCCAGATCTAGGATATGTAAAGATCCATCAGCTTTCATAATTTGGGACGGAGTTCACTTGACCGAGGCGGCGTATCGGCACATGGCCAATGGTTTGCTCGATGGTCCCTTCAGTTCTCCACGTCTCGTTACCTAGAAGTCCAAAGGAAACAGTGCGTCCAGCTTCGATTCTAATGTCGAAGATGAATGTATGCTTATGGTCATTTGTGTGTTCTTGTTTCAGACTTCCATCCTGTAACCTTTTCTTGTCGGATTATCGCTCATATGATGTATACAGATGCAATCAAAATCTTTCGAATTATTGATATTTCTCCATTACTGATTCCATGATCGGATCCTCTAAAGTCAGGATATGAATTTACATCTTCCATTTACACTTTTTTGAAGGGTTGACATATTAAATGCGAACTATCATCGATCGCACACAAATTTGCTCTCCTTATTTTCTTTTTGTTCCTATCATTTATTCCCATTTTGCTTCTCTCATTCTAAACCTCTCCTCCTTGACTCCATTGGATATAGGCCTCCTCCGCGGTTGTTATGGCCAGTCGTCCGCACCGACCTCAATCCGAGCGACCCCATCAGCACAAATTCTTGTTTCCATTTTCTTCATTCCAACTCCCCCCCTCTCTTCGTCAACTTCCTCGTACACACATCTCCTCTACTGATGTCGGCCCCTCATCGTCCTCATCAGCCTCCACAGCCTTGTTGTCGCAGCCGTCGTGCATGGTCTGCTTCTCTCTCTGTCTTGTGCATGCATTAGGTCACTAACCAACCACCAAACTAATTGCATGGCTACTCATCTCACACACACAGTGCACAAGCGCAAAGTCATTGTCACGACCTAAAAATTCTTAGGCTAATGAATTATTAAGTTATTAACCTAGCTTAATCTCTTTCAAGCTCATGCCAAATTGCAACTTAGGGTTTGAGTCTGAACATGCAAACGATTTACATTTGTAGTTGCCACTAATCAATTTACAATAGATTAATTAGATAGCTAAATAAAGTATTGGGGGAAATATTTTTTTTACAAGTCGGAGATAAATGAATTCGTGGGCTTGGTTACACCAATATTTCTATTAACACCATCTCGAAAACTTTTCATTTTTAAGAAAATATTTAAACAAGCAGCTTGGAATGATTTTAATCTAAAGTCATAATATGTGAGGAGACCATAGGGGTGCACAAACATTAATAACCCACCGAATAATCAAAGCATTAAATAAATTGCTAGATTAGGGACAAGGGAACACACTTGGACGTTGCAGCCTAAACCCTAGTATTTTTCTCCCAAACGCCAAACTTAGATTAATGTGTTTTATTTATTTATTTATGATTTTCACTTATTTAATTGATGTATGAATATGAAATGTAATGCAAACACAAATGTACAATTACACTAAAATGGCATGAAATAGCATGCAAGGCGTTTATCTAAATGACCTAACTCTAATGACATGCTAAATGAATTTAACTAGCATGACATGCAATTCTACTTAAATGACATGCAAATTGAGTGAATGAGGCTAATCTAAATGGCATGCAAAAATGATATGAATTTAACATAAGTGACATGCAACATTAGGTCAAATGTTCTAATCATGCAAACTAGACTAATGAACCTATACATGTAAGAAATGCATGAACCTAGACATGATTCTAGATGACATATGAATGCAACATGGCATTAATGATATGGAAATGATGTGGCACACAAATGATGTTGGGAAACTATATGATATGCATGTTAAAAAAAATGGCTAGCCTATATGCATGACATAATGTCCTAGGCTAGATAAAATGCATATGCACGAAATATTTTTGGTATATTTTTTATGACTATCAAAATTAGGCATTAAAGCAATTAAAAATGACCTAAATGAAGATTATCCTATACTATTAGGAATTGATTTGAATTAAATCCTTTAAAAAAATTGAAAATATTTAACCCTAATTTAAGTGTTTTAAGATATGCAAATCTACCTAAATGATGATGCAATCTAATTTAATATGTGAATTATTTAAGATGCAATCTACTCTATTAGATAAGATTTCTAGGAAATCACATCTTTCTATATGCAAAGCTGTCCTATGGGATAAGATTTCTATATGCAATCTATTCTATGAAATCTTATTTTGCTAATGCATATGAATTTATAATATAAGATTTCTAGCAAAACTTGTCTTGCTAAATCTTTTTGAGATTTTCAAATGGGGAAGTAATCAAATAATTATGCAATCAAATGATTGTGCATGATTTTGAAAATATTTTATAATCCAAATATGGTAACAAATCGAATCAACGAATCGGATCCATGTGATTAAAGATCGGACTATCCGATTCCACGCCATCAACAATATTTCATGGTCGAGATCCCGCTGTCAATATAGGCACACTGTAGGTAGGGGAATAAATCCCTAGTTTGGATTAGATTTTCTAATTATATACAAAAATATGCTAAAGATAATGTTAGTCCAAAATTAGGAAATAATATTGACAAATAGAATTAGATAGGATTTTATACCTATCAAGGATTATTTCCCATTTTGAATAACAGCTCGAAACAACGGACTTGGCAATGGCAACCGACAGCGATGAACTAGCAGCTCGGCCACGACGATGGCAAGACAAAGCTGAACAATGGTCAGGATCATCGAGGCTCGAGAGGGCAGTAAGGACGACAATAGTGAGGTCGAGATAGTGTCGGGCAGTGACGGCAGGCTGTGCAAGGCTCGGCATGGCGATGGACTGTGGCGACCTAAAATTTTGCGAAATTCCGGGTTAATTAAATTGAATTAACTAGCCTAGCTCGAACTCTCCCAAGTTCTACCAAATCGTGACTTAGGTTCAATTTCATCAAAAGAAGGATTTATCTTGGAGTCGCCACTAATCATTTTGGGTAGGTTGATTAGACACCTAAATAAAGTATCGGGAGAAATACTTTATTCCTACGAACCAGAGATTAATGAGTTCGGGGACTTGGTTACACTAATATTTCTACTAGCGTCCTTTCGGTACCAATTTCATGAAAATGTTCAACTTGGCAATTTTGATGAATTTTCACTTGAGATTCAAAAGTGCAAATTTTTTTTTATTTTCTTTTTATGACAAGGTAAGAAACTAAATTATATGCAATGCATGCGGTTTAATCTAAATATTTACAAGATAAATTACGCGTGCAATTATCTACATGATGTGAAAATGTGCAACAAAAGCAAACCCCTTTTTTATTTTTTAAAGAAAATATTACAACGTGCAATAAAAATCTCAAAAATTGGATATGCAATTTATTCCAAAGAAATGCAATATGTCCAACAAGGTATAATCGAAATTCAAATCAATCCATTTAGGCAACACAATTTCGAATATTCTAAATGATTAGAATCGTTACCTGACTTGACATATTTGATTATTGAACTCGAACCTCGGATTTCCTCGTGGATCAAGATTGCGGATCGCAGCTCGAACGACGGGGATGGACTCGCGGATTGTATTGGTCGATGAAAATGATAACTCCGAGCTTCGAACTCTCGTTCCCCTCAATTCTCTCTTCTAAAAGAATTCTCTCTTTTTTTTGTTTTCTTTTTCTCTCTAAATTTTCTTCTCTCCCAAAATCTCTCCTCAAGTTTTCTTCAATCTCCAAAGTCTTTCTAATTTCTCTCTAATCTCCCCCAAAAGTCCCTCTTCAAGGCTCCTTTTATAGCCTACTCCCCCATCTTCCTTTCTCTATCTTCATCTATCATTCTAATTTTTCCACTAACTTCATCTTCCCTTCTAATTCCACCATCTTCCCTTCTAATTCCACCATCCTCCATTCTTTATCTCCATCTTCCCTTCTAATTCACCATCTTCCATTCTAATCTTTCCATCTCCCATTCTAATTCTTCATCTTCCCTTCTAATTCTACCATCTTTCCTTCTAATTTCTCCATCTTCCCTTCTATATCTCCCCTTCTCCATCTTCCTTTCTAATTTCTCCATCTTCCCTTCTATATCTCCCCTTCTCCATCTTCCTTTCTAATTTCTCCACTATCCCTAAAATTTTATGTATTTGCAATTCAGCCCCTGAAGTTTTATGTATTTGCAATTCAGTCCCTGTGGAAAAATTTCTTTTAAGTTCAAAACTTCATAAGCCTTTCGGCACACCTCCCTCACGCTCAATCCAATCGTTTGTCAATTTAAGCTCAAATCCTCCGTCGTTAGCCATAATAAAATGCATGACCGACAAAAAATTAAATATGCAATGCATGAAAAAATTAATTTTTGATGAGAACAAATTCTCATTTTTTTATGTACTTAAGTGAATGAATTTTAAAAAATTCAAAATTTAGGTGTCAACAGCTGCCCCTATTTGAGCGAAGACTCGTAGAGGTTTCGCTCAAAGACAAAATTGAACCTAAATTTTAACAATGCAAATGAATGATGATGATGATTTTTTGATTTTTTTTGTGGGGGAGTTTTAATCCCATTTTATATGATGTGCAGGACTGTAAATAACATGTGTTAAGATTTCTCTGCTCCGAGAAAACGGATTAAAGAAACCTGCACATGGATCGCATATAAAATGTCGGTCTTACCAGACACTTCATAATGCTAGTGATTCCCTTAAGCTCCAGGCATTTTGTGGATGCAAGAATCTTAAGGTACTGGTGCCTATCCGTTACCAGAGGTTTCCCCTGATGCGAGAAAACGCAAGATCTGTAAGGGGATGTGTCCACTGCATCTCTTCGAGTGGAGTCACATAGTTTCTTTCAAGATCATTAGAGCTGGTCCTTGATGATCTGAAAGGGTATCAAAACCATAAGAGCATGTCGATTATGGTTTTTGATAAAATTTGTCGAAACCACGGGAGCATGTCGATCATGGTTCGAACAAGCATCCAAACACAAGAGCATGCCGATTATGAACTGGATGGATAAGATCAAGAACATGAGAGCATGTCGATCATGAACTTGATAGGGTACCAAAATCACAAGAGCATGTTTATTATGATTTTGATAAAATTTGTCGAGACCACAAGAGCATGTCGATCATGGTTCGAACAAGTTTTTCATGCAGGTCACAAGAGCATGTCGATTATGAACTGGACGAAATTTAGAAATGTGCTTTCTCATTGATGCAAACTCAAAGTTTGCGATTTTTAAAAAGGGTTAGAAAACTTACCTGGGTTTTCTGGGTAGTTGAAAGGTAGATTTCTTTCAAGATCATTAGAGCTGGTCTTTGATGATCTGAAAGGGAGATGTGCCGCCAATCTCACAGGGCGGTGACCATATCGAGAGGGTGTGCTACACAAGCCATGTCAGTATAAACACAAGATATTCAAAACTGGGTTCAGAAAACTTACCTGGGTCTTCTGAACGAATGGTCAAGGAGTAGACAGGCTGACTGCATCATACCTGCTTATTCTCTTGAAGTAAAATTATGCGCATAAACCAATTCAATGCTAATGTGACATGTATTTCATAAAAATCACGCTTCACTGAAGAAGGCGAATATTTGAATGACTGTATGTGTCGCAACAGATTTGAGTGCCTTAACAATCATCAAAAGGCTCAGGTTGAAGATATACTTACCTGGGAGCTTGGAAGCTTGCCAGGTGGGCCACTTGCCAACACGGCTTGTTCATTCAATCATCCTTGGATGAATTTCAAGACCTCATGAGGTAGCTTGAATATCAGGAATGCATGTGCACAGACAATGTTAGATGTAACATGTACAGGTATGTATACTGAAATTCACTTAGTGGATTCATGCAAAACTATTCTGTCAAGTTTGCATCACCAATTCTGTTCAAGGAGGTTATTACATTGTGAATACCTCGAATGTACTTTGAATGAATTTGTGCATTAATTCGCAATTACATCACAGTTGATTGATTCAAGTCATCTTAATTGCATCTGATTTGGTCCAATTCGATTAAGAAAATTTATTATTTTTTCAAATTAGGCCAAATCAGGATAGATTAAACAAAATAGAATGGTGGGCCAACCAATTTAATCATTAGTTTAATTTGGTTCGGGCCAACCCGATTTGAACCTTTCGATTGGCTAGTAACATTTTCCCGCCAGAAAGGCCCTTCAATGATCAATTTCCGGCCACCACCAACCATGGTTGGCACCCACTACCAGCCATGGCCGATGCCCACCTTGCCCCCTTGGTTCAATAAATGTAAAATTGCCACTTGCCTTTTGAAATGTCTAAAATGCCCTCAATCTTGAGATCATTTCTTAATAAGCAAGCAAAGAAGCCTTAGCCATGACCTCGATGCCCATGCCCAGGTCTAAGACCCTGGTGCCTAGAACCGAGTCCTCGATGCCCCAGCCCAATTCCATCAAGATCGAACCTCGGACCCTAGCACTCGGGACCCCCATAACGCACGTCCATGCCCTGAGTCCATAGAGGCGAGGTGCTCCATACCGTGCCCAAGTCTATCAAGGTTAGGTCCAAGACTTCAGCTATGCCTAGGGTTCTCGGAGCCCATGCCTAAGCTTATCAACGTCAAGCCTTGGTTCATCAAGGTTAGACCCAAAACCCTTATATCCATCCTCGAGTCCTTCCAATTTGGGACCAAGACCCCATAGCCTATGACTGGGTCCATCAGGGCCAACCCCATACTTCGAAACTTGGGACTGGATCTCCAACACCCAAGCTCGGGTCCTAGTGTCGGCTCCCAAGTCCTTTGAGGTCGAACCCTAGTTTGTGACACTAGGGACCCGATCCCAAGTCTCAAGCCTGGTCTTGATGGACACAGGCCCAGGCACCGGAGACTTAGGTACATGCTCGGGGCATCTGGCTAAACTTGATGGACCCAAGCTTGAGCGCTAAGGTCTTGAGTCTAACCTCGATGGATCTAGGCGCATCCGTCGAGGACCCGAGCCCTAGCACTGGGCTTCGGGGCCTAGCTTCGATGGACATAGGCTCAAGGGTTAGGCTTCGAGGCCTAGCATCGATGAACTTAGGCTCAAGCATCGGGAATCCAAGCCCTAGCACTAAGCTTTGAGGCCTAGCCTCGATGGACATAAGCTCAAGAGTTAGGCTAGAGGCCTAGCCTCGATGAACCTAGGCTCGAGCGTGTAGTCCTGAGCTTGACCTCAATAGACATGTGTTCGACTTCAATAGATCTGAGCACGAGTGCTAGAGTCATAAGTTAGACTCAATGGACCTAAGTCATAATGCTAGGGACATGGTCCCTACCATTGGGGCCTAATCTCATGAACCAAGGCATTGGCGCTAAGGACCCTAGCACTAGTACTGCAATCTCAACCCTAGCCTCAACATACCTAAGCTCAGGTACCAAGATCCCAAAAGCCACCTCAATGGGCGCACACATTGGCGCCAATGTCTTGGGGTCAACCTCAATGGACCCAAGCCTGAGCATTGGGGTCTTGGGCACAAGCGTGGTGATATTTGGCCTAACCTTGATGAATTTAGGCCTAGGGCTTAGCCTTGATTTGACTTGAGCCCGGCCTCTATGGACCAAGGTGCTAGGATGTAAGGCTTTGACATCAGGTTCTCTAGCTAAGCTTCAATGAACTCGAAATTGGTGCCCATGCTTATGCCCGAAAGCCATAAGCCAAAATCCAGGCCCAAGACCCTCTTTTCATGTCTGGCCACCCTTGTAAAAGTCTCTAGCGCCCAAGTAGTATTTGTCTATTTAGGAAAATTCCTTTACGAAACGATGGAAAGTATTTTTTTAATTATTTTTTTAGATCTGACCCAAACATTGAAAAATCTTGACATTTTCCTAGAAACTAACTTGCTCGAAATTTTTTTTTTAAGAAATGTCACATTTTTCACAAGATAAATAGATACCAAAGATACGTAAGTTTCGAAGTAAAAGTGGTTGGCTCAACTAATATGGTTCAAATTCTTTGCACGTCATATGGCGATTCAAATCTCGCAATAGTGCCCTTTCATAAATTATCTGTAAATACACTATAAGTCTTTTTAGGCCTACGGTATGAGCTGGCATTGACCTCCTAAACTTATAAATACCAAAAAAATAAATAATTTTCAAATGAGTTTTTTTTCTTTCGAAAGAAAGATTCCTTTCATTAATTAAGATAATATTCGAGAGATACATAAAATGCTTTCAAGCTTCTAAATAACTACAAAAAAAGAAGAAAAAGAAGCAAATAACAATGCATATTCTACATCTAGAAGTACACTCTCATCCTCTAAAAATATATTTGCCCAAATGGCTTGTTAGAAATGCCATTTTCAAAAGGCAAAAAGCCACAAACACACAAAAAAAAGGTTAATATCACGAAAAACCCTAAGTGTATAGCCAGGTGATAAATTTACCCCAAATTTTACCAGCAAAAATCTCAAATTGGTATATATGTGATAAATTTTACCCAAACTATTTTTTTGAGCACCAAAAATCCTACACTTATACATTTAGGAAAAATTTACCCTAAACTAATTTTTTTGTCACAAAAAATTTCAAACCGGTACACATATAACAAATAATACTACGAAAAATTCTCAAACCGATATATCTATGACAAATAAATGGTAGAAACCTCAAATTGATACACCCATCAATTGTCACATGTCTGTCGCGACCCTCTAAAAATATTTTATTTTCAAAGGGGTTAACGGATTATTAGGTTAATTAGATTTGACTAAACTAACGCGGACCCTCCCAAGCCCTACCGAATCGCAACTTTGGTTTTTGTTTAAATGATTTTGAAATTTGGAGTCGCCACTAATCGTTCTTGGTAGGTCGATTAGAAACCTAAATAAATTAGCGGGAGAACTAATTTATTCCTGCGAACCAGAGATTATGAGCTCGGGGACTTGGTTACACTAGTTAATTAAAACTAATGCCCTTTCGGTACCTTAATTTCATGGATATCCTAATTCGGCAACTCAGGCTTGGTTTATTCCTAAGGCTCTAGTAGGGTATTCTCTTTTGTGTTTTCACTTTTTAAATAGGATGCATGGATGGTATATATTTTTATTTGTTATATTTTTTAAGTGTTAAAGATTCCCTGAAGCCGAAAGAGGGAGTGTGTTAACGACTTCTGTGCAGTATTACGACCTACTCATCTTTTGGGTCTGATGATTCAAAAATTAAATTATAGGAAGTACATGACAGTGAATAAACACCTCCAATGGGAGGCCTAGCATTGGCTTGGCTCTTCCCTTTGGGATTTAAGGTACAGGTATTTAAGTTGCAAGTATTTAAACTACTGTAAGTAAAAACCTCCAATGGGAGGCTAAGCATTGGCTTGGCTCTTCCCTTTGGGATTTAAGGTACAGGTATTTAAGTTGCAGGTATTTAACTACTGTAAGTAAAAACCTCCAATGGGAGGCTAAGCATTGGCTTGGCTCTTCCCTTTGGGATTTAAGGTACAGGTATTTAAGTTGCAGGTATTTAACTACTGTAAGTAAAAACCTCCAATGGGAGGCTAAGCATTGGCTTGGCTCTTCCCTTTGGGATTTAAGGTGCATGTATTTAACTACTGTAAGTAAAAACCTCCAATGGGAGGCTAAGCATTGGCTTGGCTCTTCCCTTTGGGATTTAAGGTGCAGGTATTTAAGTTGCAGGTATTTAACTACTATTAGTAAAAACCTCCAATGGGAGGCTAAGCATTGGCTTGGCTCTTCCCTTTGGGATTTATGGTGCAGGTATTTAAATTGCGGATGGACTTTGTCCTCTCCATTTTGGGGTATGAATTTTTTAAAATGAAATACAACGAATTGATTCAACAATTTGAAATTTGTGCGCGCTTGAGGACTCCTCCAAGCCGATTTTGTGCTTCCATAGGATTGACCATTGATATAGAGCTGCGGCTTCCTGACATAAAATAGAGTGAAGTGTTAGTATACAAAATATGTGCTAATCTGCACCTAAAACCAGAAGAGTAGAAAGAGTACTTATCTCCCATTTTTTTGGGAGGGATTTCTATAATTGATTTTCGCTCTCTATGTTCCCAATATAGAGAGTTTCTTTTGAATTAAGAGGGACTTTTAATCACAGATCAGTTGAGAAATCGGTGGACAGCTTAAGAGCTTGTCTGGGCCGATTTTTGCATCTCTACGAGATTTTTGCTGTTGACGTAGAGATATCCTTCTCCTGACATAAAATATGAGAAAAAATGGGAGATGGAGAAAGTGTATACAATTTGTGCTAATTTGCGAGTAAAACCATAAATAAATGAATAAATAAAAACACTTAGCTCGAATTTGCTTGCTCGTAGACGAGGATGAACTCTTGATTTATATTGATCGATGAAGGAATTTGTGATGTTAATCCCTAGCTTTAAACTCCCATCGTCTTCAAAATTCTCTCTCTTTTGGTATTTTCTTTCTCTCAAATTTTTCTTCAATCTCCAAAAACTCCCTCAAACATCCAAAATTTTCTCTCCAAAAAATTCTCCCAAACACTTCCAATTTTCTCTCTAAAAAATCCTCCCAAACACTTCAAATTTTCTCTCTCAAGAATCCCTTCTCAAGCTCACTTCTTCCTCCTTTTATAACCTCCTCATCTATCTCCCATTCTAATTTTTCCACTAACTCTATCTCCCATTCTAATTTCTCCACTAACTCTTCTTCATTTTCATCTTCCATTCTCCATCTCTATCTCACATTCTAATCTCTCCACTAACTCTTCTTCATCTTCATCTTCCCTTCTCCATATTTATCTCCCATTCTAATTTCTCCACTAACTCTTCTTAATCTCCATCTTCCCTTCTCTATTCTTATCTTCCATTCTAATTTCTCTACTAACTCTTCTTCATCTCCATCTTCCCTTCTCTATTCTTATCTTATTTTCTCCATCCATTCTTCTCCAACTTCTCTTCTTCATCTCCTCTTCTTCATCTTCCCTTCTCTATTCTAATTTATCCACTAACTCTTCTTTTTATTATTTGTAAAATAATCCTTCAAGAGTTAGGTATTTGCACTCTAGTCCTTGAATTTTAAGTATTTACAATTCAGTCCCTGAAAAAATATATTTCTTTGAGTCTAAATCTCCTCACAATTTTTGACACACTAAAATTTACCACATGTCAAATTTAAGCTCATTTCTTGCCGCTGAAAATAATGCAGAATTTAATTAAAGCCCTTTTACAAAATTGAGTCATTCTGGGTATAATTGGGCAAATATGAAAATTTAAAATATTAGAAGACAATGTCACAACTCATAAAAAGTGAAAGTTAAAAATAAGTTGACTCAAATTAAATTTTTTTAGGCCCGATTCGAGATTATACTCGTGAAGGAACACGTGACTCGAATTGGATTTTTTTGAATTTGCGATGGCCAATATGAAAATAGATTTAAAATAAAAATATTAACTATCTTTATGTATTTTTTGGCCTCAAATGTTATTTTTTCAAAATTTTCAAATATTTTTGTATTTTTTTTAAAAAAAATTAAAATATATATAATATGAAAAATTATTTTTTGGTCAAAATTCGTTCCCTAGGCTTGGCTAAGGTTCCCAAAGTTGATTTTTCAATTTTATGAATTTTTATGGATTTTCTATTAATTTTCGAAAATAAATAAATAAAAAATACGTAAAAATACTGAAAATATGAAAAATCATTTTTTGGTCAAAATTGGTTCCCTAGGCTTGGCTAAGGTCCCCAAAGTTGATTTTTCAATTTTATGAATTTTTATGGATTTTTTATTACTTTAGCAATAGAAAAAATGATTAAAAATCAGGTGTCAACAGCTGCCCCTCTTTGAAAGGAAGCTCGGTAGAGGTTCATTTCAAAGACGAGATGACACCTGGATTCTTATCGACTCAATACAAGGAAATAAAAAGAGTCGTGACATGATTGTTCCACTGAAAATGAAATGAGAACCTAAGGATTCGTTATATAAAAAAACTTTAGGGTGGTTGAACTTGAACCCGTATGGTGGATCAACCCATGGTAGATTCCTAATAAAAGGATTCTACTGATTAAAAATTGAATTAAAATTTGACCCGTATGGTGGGTCATACCATTTGACCCGTATGGTGGGTCGTACCATGGTAGATTCCTAATAAAAGGATTCTACTGATTAAATTTTGATTGAGATTTGACCCGTATGGTAGGTCACCACATGGAGATACCTGTAAGAAGGACTTGGTGCCTGTAGAAAGGACTTGGTGCCAGTAAAAAGGACTTGGTGCTTTGCCTGTAAGATGAACTTTGTGCCAGTAAGAAGGACTTGATTTGCCTGTAAGAAGGACTTTGTTTGCCTGTAAGAAGGACTTTGTTTTGCCTGTAAGAAGGACTTACTTTGCCTTTAAGAAGGACTTTGTGCCTGTAAGAAGGACTTGATTTGCATGTAAGAAGGACTTTGTTTGCCTGTAAGAAGGACTTTATGCCTGTAAGAAGGACTTGATTTGCCTGTAAGAAGGACTTTATGCCTGTAAGAAGGACTTTGTGCCTGTAAGAAGGACTTGATTTGCCTGTAAGAAGGACTTTGTGCCTGTAAGAAGGACTTTGTGCCTGTAAGAAGGACTTGATTTGCCTGTAAGAAGGACTTGGTTTGCCTGTAAGAAGGACTTGGTGCCTATAAGAAAGACTTGGTTTGCCTGTAAGAAGGACTTGGTTTGCCTGTAAGAAGGACTTTATGCCTGTAAGAAGGACTTGGTGCCTGTAAGAAGAACTTGGTTTGCCTATAAGAAGGACTTTATGCATGTAAGAAGGACTTGATTTGCCTGTAAGAAGGACTTGTTTTGCCTGTAAGAAGGACTTGATTTGCCTGTAAGAAGGACTTTGTGCCTGTAAGAAGGACTTGGTTTGCCTGTAAGAAGGACTTGGTTTGCCTGTAAGAAGAACTTTGTGCCTGTAAGAAGGACTTGATTTGCCTGTAAGAAGGACTTGGTTTGCCTGTAAGAAGGACTTGGTTTGCCTGTAAGAAGGACTTACTTTGCCTTTAAGAAGGACTTTGTGCCTGTAAGAAGGACTTGATTTGCATGTAAGAAGGACTTTGTTTGCCTGTAAGAAGGACTTTATGCCTGTAAGAAGGACTTGATTTGCCTGTAAGAAGGACTTTATGCCTGTAAGAAGGACTTTGTGCCTGTAAGAAGGACTTGATTTGCCTGTAAGAAGGACTTGGTTTGCCTGTAAGAAGGACTTGGTTTGCCTGTAAGAAGGACTTACTTTGCCTTTAAGAAGGACTTTGTGCCTGTAAGAAGGACTTGATTTGCATGTAAGAAGGACTTTGTTTGCCTGTAAGAAGGACTTTATGCCTGTAAGAAGGACTTGATTTGCCTGTAAGAAGGACTTTATGCCTGTAAGAAGGACTTTGTGCCTGTAAGAAGGACTTGATTTGCCTGTAAGAAGGACTTTGTGCCTGTAAGAAGGACTTTGTGCCTGTAAGAAGGACTTGATTTGCCTGTAAGAAGGACTTGGTTTGCCTGTAAGAAGGACTTGGTGCCTATAAGAAAGACTTGGTTTGCCTGTAAGAAGGACTTGGTTTGCCTGTAAGAAGGACTTTATGCCTGTAAGAAGGACTTGGTGCCTGTAAGAAGAACTTGGTTTGCCTATAAGAAGGACTTTATGCATGTAAGAAGGACTTGATTTGCCTGTAAGAAGGACTTGTTTTGCCTGTAAGAAGGACTTGATTTGCCTGTAAGAAGGACTTTGTGCCTGTAAGAAGGACTTGTTTTGCCTGTAAGAAGGACTTGGTTTGCCTGTAAGAAGGACTTTATGCCTGTAAGAAGGACTTGGTGCCTGTAAGAAGAACTTGGTTTGCCTATAAGAAGGACTTTATGCCTGTAAGAAGGACTTGATTTGCCTGTAAGAAGGACTTGTTTTGCCTGTAAGAAGGACTTGTTTTGCCTGTAAGAAGGACTTGTTTTGCCTGTAAAAAGGACTTTGTGCCTGTAAGAAGGACTTGTTTTGCCTGTAAGAAGGACTTTGTGCCTGTAAGAAGGACTTGTTTTGCCTGTAAGAAGGACTTGATTTGCCTGTAAGAAGGACTTTGTGCCTATAAGAAGGACTTGATTTGCCTGTAAGAAGGACTTGGTTTGCCTGTAAGAAGGACTTAGTTTGCCTGTAAGAAGGACTTGGTTTGCCTGTAAGAAGGGCTTAGTTTGCCTGTAAGAAGGGCTTGGTGTACCTCAAAGGGTGCCATTCTGAAATCTGGGGAGACCAGGAATCCTACGGAAGCTCAAACCCAAATTATATTCTCCTGTCGCTTTAGGAATAAACCAAAGAGGCAGAGATCAAAAGGTCTCGAACATTTCTGTCCTTGAGACAAATCATGCTTTATTGAAGAAGGTGGATACCTATATATACCGCAATGGATTCGAGTACCCCAACAACCGTCAGAATTCATTCTCTTGAAAGGTTCAGGTTGAAGATATACTTACTTGAGAATTTGGAAGAAATGCTTGGTGGCTTCTCGACAACCAGGCTTATTCATTCAATAATCGCCGAATGAATTTCAAGACTTTGGAAGGTAACTCAAACACCGGGAATGTGTTGCCTGTCAGGCAATGTCAGAGCTAACATGTGCAAGTATTTTCATCAATGCGTTCATTGGTTCATACAAAATTGTTCAGCTAAGTTGGCAATGATTAGAAGTAGTCTGTGTAATAACTCATAATGCAATCAATCAAAATGTGGATCATGCAAAACTATTCTGTCAAGTTTGCATTACCAATTCTATTTAAGGAGGTTCTCATAATATGAACGCCTCGAATGTAATCTGAATGGGGGACTTTAGTCCGAAGGGGCTTTCTCTCACTCTAGAGAAAGGCTGTTTATCTGTAGATTAAAATGTTAGACCTGTGTAGAAATGGTTTAACTTTCCTCATCTTGTTATGCCCCATTTTGCACATTTGATGTCTCCTATGCAGTTTATGCTCTAAGTTGGAGTTGGTAAATTAAACATGCGGAATAATCATAATTCGTGAAATGTGTAAACACAATGCCGATGTGACAATTTTTAGCATCATGTGTATTTATATAATGTGCAAACATGGGCGGATTTGAATTGCCCCTGGTATGTGGGTGGATTGAACAAATTGGGAAGCCCACTCCTTATCTCGAGGAGCGGTTTGTCTCAAGTTTTGCCCCTGCACGATGAGGCATATGGGTGAGGGAGCATTTTAGTTTGTTTAGTGACAGCGACCGCCATGGTTTAGCGGTTAAATGCCCCCAATTTTTCACCAGAATAGATCTTGTCAAATGATCATCATTTTCTTTTGGATTTGTCTCCTCCAACATGTTACATGTTAGTATAAATATTTCCTGTAACAAGAAAAGGAGACATGTCAACCGGTATTAAAAAGGATAAATTGGAAACGATACTGATTTACCCTTCATCTTGAATGCCTTGGACAAGTCTTTTACCAATTTTGCTGGGTTGAGTTTTCTTCGACTTTTGTTGGATGCTTCACCATTAAGCCGAGAATGTGGCAAAATATTGACTTCGGTATTACTCGTCGAGTATTCCATTCGGTCCATTGGACCATAGGTGTCAATGGGATTTTCTTTTCAAAGGTTAATCCTTGGGGATAACGCGGCCCTGTTGTATCACCTTGGGCCTTGTTACGATATTTCTCGAGGTAATTTGCAATCCCTGTTAAGAATGGAATAAAAAAATTCAGGACTCGAGATGATTATGTGCAAATTAGAACGATACAGAATTACCCATGTTTGAGATTATTCGGATCTTTCGCTTGTATTTTTCTTTAACCGAAGCTGTCCATCCCGTGGTAATGTCCATGAGTTGATTTGCCCCCAATTTAGCCCGACCAGGAAATTTGGTTTTTGGATACAACTGTATTCTCGAGTCGCTTTTGCAAATTCCTGAAAATAGAAGGGATCAAATTTAAAACCGGAGCAATTTAAGGGTAAATTGGAACGATACGGATTTACCCTTCAAATTTACGCAGATTTCGTCTCGATATTAATTTTTTCGAGTTTGGTGCGGTTAACGGCTCCGAGCATTTAATAGGGGGGAAAGGGAAATGATTACTTCTAGCTTGTGCATTAATTTTGGACATCGACAAAAGGCGAGAACGTGCGATGAAACTAAGTAGACGTATTCGTCTAGGTTTGATGTTCTTCATGATGCTCTCACGGGTTGCGGTAGACGATGATATCAAGAACATTAGAGAGGCATTCAGTGTGGCTTTCCACCAGCCGCCTAGAGACCCGCGTTCAATTATATAAATTAATAAAGCTACCACCACTTAATTAGTGTGCCAATAAATTCGGCCATTTGTTGCGTGCCCCGCTTCAACCGTGTTTTGTTTCTTTCGGTGCCCACTTGCTCTTGTCGGGCGCCTGTAGCATTGGGAGAAATACTTGTGGGTCACATTCATTAATAGAACCTCGGTTCTCTAAAACCCTCCGCGTGTTTCGGATCCGAGGAAATTTTAAGACCGGTCTTTGGTTGATTTAATCATGTTAAGGTACTTATTTCATGGTTTCTGATTATATAATCCATATTGTCTTTCAAAAGACGCGGGATCCTCTGCAATACATTAAATATGCCCCCGTGTTTAATCAGTATAAGTCCACCGTCATATCAGAATATACTGCCATACAAGTTTACGGATTGACACAACTCTGTCTGTCAAAGATGGACAGTGTTCGTTTGCCCCCCTGAATTAACGGTTGAAGCCTTGGTGTTTTTCGTCTTTTGGTATTTCTGAAGATTATTCTTGATATATTATTGAACTTAATTTTTACACCCGTCTGGGGTATCTACGATCTCCCTGCAAAAGAAAAGGATATAATTAGTATGCGACACAAGGAATGTCGGTCCATGACTCCTATATTAGTCCAATTTTATTTTTTCTATTTTATAGAGAAATCAGAAAAAAAAAATTCCTTAGGAAGAAATGGGTTAATTTCTGATACATAATTTTTTTTGCAGATTTATTACTCTTTTTTTATTATTATTTTTTTTAAAGGAATGTGACAAAATCTCTTGATGTTTACTAAAATTTTTGAAGGAATTTCCTTTTTATCAAAATAAATTTTCAGAGGTAAATTTATCAGGAAAATTTTATTTTTATTGAAGCAGGAAAGACATAATAGAAATCCTTTATTGGTTAACAAAATTTCCCCGAGACATTAGTCTAATTTTATTTAGAGAAAATTTTCTTAGAAAAACATGAGCGAATTTCTCGAAAAGAATTTTTGTTGCAAGTTTTTATAATTTGAAAGAATGTGATAAAATCACTTGATGTTTACCAAAGTTTTTTTTGAAGGAAATTTTCTTTTTATCGAAATAAATTTTCAGAGGAAAATTTGTTAGGAAAATTTCATTTTTATTGAAGCAAGAAAAACATGACAAAAATCTCTTATTGGTCAATACAATTCCCCCGAGACATTAGTCTAATTTTATTTAGAGAAAATTTTCTTAGAAAAACATGAGCGAATTTCTCGAGAAGAATTTTCTTGCAAGTTTTTATAATTTGAAAAATGTGATAAAATCACTTGATGTCTACTAGAGTTTTTTTTTTTTGAAGAAATTTTTCTTTTTATTGAAATAAATTTTCAGAGGAAAATTTTTTCAGGAAAATTTCATTTTTATTGAAGCAATAAAAACATGACAAAAATCCCTTATTGGTTAATAAAATTCCCATGAAGGGATTTTTTCACATCATTTTTTCAAAAAAAATTTAAAAAGAAATGAGGGACAAATTTAATTTTTATTTTCTTTTAAAAGAATGGTCGTAATATCAAGCTCAAAAACTGACTAACTCCTAGCATGGACCAACCGAAAATAAATACAAGATAAAATTAGAGAACTTACTTTTACCTTGGAGAAATGCAAATCACATAGTCATGCGCATGACTCAAGTAAGGAGTGGACTCTAGAAAATAAAAGAAGGAGAGACAGGGTATGGACCTAAAAGGCCCCCACTATCTGAATTGACAACCTTACCCTCCGCGCAATCAAATCACAATGGGAAGAATTGTCAATTCAGATAATGAGCGGGATAAAATATGGTCAACCCAAGCGCAATCGACGCAAGAGCTTTGCATATTCGATCCCTATCTATGGTTACCTATGAAAAATTTCGCGACTTGGGTTTAGACGCTTGTGTGTGCAGGTGTTGTGATCCTCAGAATATGCAAGACATGCACAACAATTGATATCAAAACAGCGCTTCTAAAAATGTGTGAAATTAAACATAATCCCAACACCGAGCCTGCAAAACAAATGGGTTAGCCAAACACTCCGCCCCTTATAACTCCCATCCTGCAAAAACATATAACACCTATAAAATGAGTCCCAAGCAAGATCGCCAGAAGCGAAATATCCATGAAATTTTCATTGGCCTAAGTCCACTAAGACTTTTAAAATTTCGAAAAAATTTAAGTATTCCAATTGGTATCTTTTTTCGAAAATTTAAAAATCTCTAGTCCCCAGCGGAGTCCCCAAGCTGTCGCGACCCTCTAAAAAAATTTTAAATTTTAAAAGGGGTTAACGGATTATTAGGTTAATTAGATTTGACTAAACTAACGCGGACCCTCCCAAGCCCTACCGAATCGCAACTTTGGTTTTTGTTTAAATGATTTTGAAATTTGGAGTCGCCACTAATCGTTCTTGGTAGGTCGATTAGAAACCTAAATAAATTAGCGGGAGAACTAATTTATTCCTGCGAACCAGAGATTATGAGCTCGGGGACTTGGTTACACTAGTTAATTAAAACTAATGCCCTTTCGGTACCTTAATTTCATGGATATCCTAATCCGGCAACTCAGGCTTGGTTTATTCCTAAAGCTCTAGTAGGGTATTCTCTTTTGTGTTTTCACTTTTTAAATAGGATGCATGGATGGTATATATTTTTATTTGTTATATTTTTTAAGTGTTAAAGATTCCCTGAAGCCGAAAGAGGGAGTGTGTTAACGACTTCTGTGCAGTATTACGACCTACTCATCTTTTGGGTCTGATGATTCAAAAATTAAATTATAGGAAGTACATGACAGTGAATAAACACCTCCAATGGGAGGCCTAGCATTGGCTTGGCTCTTCCCTTTGGGATTTAAGGTACAGGTATTTAAGTTGCAAGTATTTAAACTACTGTAAGTAAAAACCTCCAATGGGAGGCTAAGCATTGGCTTGGCTCTTCCCTTTGGGATTTAAGGTACAGGTATTTAAGTTGCAGGTATTTAACTACTGTAAGTAAAAACCTCCAATGGGAGGCTAAGCATTGGCTTGGCTCTTCCCTTTGGGATTTAAGGTACAGGTATTTAAGTTGCAGGTATTTAACTACTGTAAGTAAAAACCTCCAATGGGAGGCTAAGCATTGGCTTGGCTCTTCCCTTTGGGATTTAAGGTGCATGTATTTAACTACTGTAAGTAAAAACCTCCAATGGGAGGCTAAGCATTGGCTTGGCTCTTCCCTTTGGGATTTAAGGTGCAGGTATTTAAGTTGCAGGTATTTAACTACTATAAGTAAAAACCTCCAATGGGAGGCTAAGCATTGGCTTGGCTCTTCCCTTTGGGATTTATGGTGCAGGTATTTAAATTGCGGATGGACTTTGTCCTCTCCATTTTGGGGTATGAATTTTTTAAAATGAAATACAACGAATTGATTCAACAATTTGAAATTTGTGCGCGCTTGAGGACTCCTCCAAGCCGATTTTGTGCTTCCATAGGATTGACCATTGATATAGAGCTGCGGCTTCCTGACATAAAATAGAGTGAAGTGTTAGTATACAAAATATGTGCTAATCTGCACCTAAAACCAGAAGAGTAGAAAGAGTACTTATCTCCCATTTTTTTGGGAGGGATTTCTATAATTGATTTTCGCTCTCTATGTTCCCAATATAGAGAGTTTCTTTTGAATTAAGAGGGACTTTTAATCACAGATCAGTTGAGAAATCGGTGGACAGCTTAAGAGCTTGTCTGGGCCGATTTTTGCATCTCTACGAGATTTTTGCTGTTGACGTAGAGATATCCTTCTCCTGACATAAAATATGAGAAAAAATGGGAGATGGAGAAAGTGTATACAATTTGTGCTAATTTGCGAGTAAAACCATAAATAAATGAATAAATAAAAACACTTAGCTCGAATTTGCTTGCTCGTAGACGAGGATGAACTCTTGATTTATATTGATCGATGAAGGAATTTGTGATGTTAATCCCTAGCTTTAAACTCCCATCGTCTTCAAAATTCTCTCTCTTTTGGTATTTTCTTTCTCTCAAATTTTTCTTCAATCTCCAAAAACTCCCTCAAACATCCAAAATTTTCTCTCCAAAAAATTCTCCCAAACACTTCCAATTTTCTCTCTAAAAAATCCTCCCAAACACTTCAAATTTTCTCTCTCAAGAATCCCTTCTCAAGCTCACTTCTTCCTCCTTTTATAACCTCCTCATCTATCTCCCATTCTAATTTTTCCACTAACTCTATCTCCCATTCTAATTTCTCCACTAACTCTTCTTCATTTTCATCTTCCATTCTCCATCTCTATCTCACATTCTAATCTCTCCACTAACTCTTCTTCATCTTCATCTTCTCTTCTCCATATTTATCTCCCATTCTAATTTCTCCACTAACTCTTCTTAATCTCCATCTTCCCTTCTCTATTCTTATCTTCCATTCTAATTTCTCTACTAACTCTTCTTCATCTCCATCTTCCCTTCTCTATTCTTATCTTATTTTCTCCATCCATTCTTCTCCAACTTCTCTTCTTCATCTCCTCTTCTTCATCTTCCCTTCTCTATTCTAATTTATCCACTAACTCTTCTTTTTATTATTTGTAAAATAATCCTTCAAGAGTTAGGTATTTGCACTCTAGTCCTTGAATTTTAAGTATTTACAATTCAGTCCCTGAAAAAATATATTTCTTTGAGTCTAAATCTCCTCACAATTTTTGACACACTAAAATTTACCACATGTCAAATTTAAGCTCATTTCTTGCCGCTGAAAATAATGCAGAATTTAATTAAAGCCCTTTTACAAAATTGAGTCATTCTGGGTATAATTGGGCAAATATGAAAATTTAAAATATTAGAAGACAATGTCACAACTCATAAAAAGTGAAAGTTAAAAATAAGTTGACTCAAATTAAATTTTTTTAGGCCCGATTCGAGATTATACTCGTGAAGGAACACGTGACTCGAATTGGATTTTTTTGAATTTGCGATGGCCAATATGAAAATAGATTTAAAATAAAAATATTAACTATCTTTATGTATTTTTTGGCCTCAAATGTTATTTTTTCAAAATTTTCAAATATTTTTGTATTTTTTTTAAAAAAAATTAAAATATATATAATATGAAAAATTATTTTTTGGTCAAAATTCGTTCCCTAGGCTTGGCTAAGGTTCCCAAAGTTGATTTTTCAATTTTATGAATTTTTATGGATTTTCTATTAATTTTCGAAAATAAATAAATAAAAAATACGTAAAAATACTGAAAATATGAAAAATCATTTTTTGGTCAAAATTGGTTCCCTAGGCTTGGCTAAGGTCCCCAAAGTTGATTTTTCAATTTTATGAATTTTTATGGATTTTTTATTACTTTAGCAATAGAAAAAATGATTAAAAATCAGGTGTCAACAATGTCATCCAACTCCGCAATTTGACAATTAGATCTAACAAAAACTAATGGAGGGTAAAATTGTCTTAGGGTAAAATTGTCTTAGTTGTACTAGTTTATGGTAAATTTATCATAAGTATAGTTTTTTTGTCAAACAATAGTTTGGAATAAATTTATCATAAGTATACTAATTTAGAATTTTTTGTGGTATTAATTTAAAAAAAAACACAAGCTATGATCTTCGTGACATATTTATTCTTAATTTTTTTTACATCAAATGCCCCAAACTATGCTTATGATGATACATTTACCCTAAACTTTTTATTGTGATATAAAAAAAATCAAATTTGTACCTATGTGACATATTGACCTTCTATCAAGATTCCGCCAGATATGACCAAAAAAAAAAAGTTTCGCCACATGATTTGTCAGTCAAACATTGTCTTCTTTTCTTTTTTCTTTTTTTATTTTTGCTTAAGTTACGTATGTGTCATGCCAACATTGTTTACTTTCCAACATCCATGTACGCATATTTTTAACAGTTCTTTTTTTTTATCGGGAAAATTGAAACTTTAATTAACTGATAACGTTCGCAAAGCAGCCAGAAAGCACATCAAGACAAAGAAAATCTCTGAGAGTTGAGGGAGGGTTGGACAGCCAATTCGGTGGAAGAAGGCCTAATCTCGCGGACTTGGCTAACCAATCGGCGCAGGCGTTTCCCTCGCGTGGGCTGTACACGATGCTAGTATTTTTTAGCTGGGCCAACAAAGTTCTACAGTCCACGATTAAACCAAAGATGGGCCAAGGGGCAGAGGAAGATTGGTCTTGGGCTGATAAGAGATTCACCAGAGAGAGGTTATCGCTGATAAGCTCCCATTGCAGATCTGAACTGTGCCCGCTCTTATCACTTAAAGACATCTCTGGAAGACTCTTCGCTTGTTGAGGCTTCAAACTCAGATCTAAGATTTTCTGTAAGCCGAACTTCAGAGCTAGGGTTTCGGCTGCCAGGGGTGATTCCGCTCGTATCAGTTCCGAAAGCCCGTCGATCAACACCCCGTTGTGGTCTCTCACTAATCCGGCGGTCGACGCTTCCGATCTGCACTCCACCCATGAGGCATCAACGTTAACTTTCCAAATCTTCTGTCTCGCCGATTGATTTTCCCCCGGTAAGTGAGAATCTGCTCTAACCAATTCTTCTTCAGACTTATTAAGCCCTGTTAGTGACTCTGTATACCTGTTGGTTGTGAGGGCCTCCTCCACAATTATACGAGGCGTTGGTATGCATGCTCGGAAGACCCAAGCGTTTCTTGCTTTCCAGATCTGCCATAGGACAACCGCCAGCAAGCTTCGATCTTGCAATGCTTCTCTAGCGGTAAGAGTCTCGAACAACCACTTGTCAAACCGAGTAACTTCTTGAGCATTAAAGTTGATGTTGATCTTTGGGTCTCTCCAAATCTGTTGGGTCCATTCGCACAGTAGGAACATATGCTCTGTCGTTTTTGTGAATTGCTTGCATATGGGGCAAGTTGGGTGTATCGAGAACTTTCGCTTCCATAGGTTTTCTGTTGTGGATAGGGCATTTTGGCAGGCGCTCCATAAAAGAAACTTTATTTTTGGGAGGGTTTGTAATTTCCAGATAAAGCTCCATAGTTTCCGAGGCGGTAGGTAGGAGGAGGTGGCTTTGTCCATAGATTTACTCTTAGTCTCTGTCTGCACCATTCTGCATCCACTCTTAACACTGTATTCACCATTGGTTGACTCAATCCAGACCAATTTATCCGTAGTTGGATAAGAGCTAAGAGGTACCGCCATAATTTCCTGCACGATATCCTCATCAAAGAGGGATTTCAGTTTTGGAATATCCCATTCTCTTCCACTCTCATCAATCAACTCCGCAACCAGCTTTGGATCTGTTCGATTAGGTGGGCCTCCCAAAATTCCAACTGATAACCACCTATCGTCTCTGAAGTTGATCTTTTTCCCATCCCCCACAACCCATCTAACCTTTGTAGCAATGGAGTCTCTCCCCATGAGAATACTCTGCCACCCCCAAGATGGCCGAGAGCCCTTTTTAGCTTTCCAGAAGTCATTGTCAGGAAAATAGATGCCTTTTAGAACTTGGCTCCAGAGCGCGGGAGGGGATTGAGATAGTCTCTAGGCTTGTTTTCCCAGCAGGGCTTTGTTAAAGTTGATAAGATCTCTAAAACCCAATCCTCCCAGCTCTTTCCTGGTTTTCAAGAGTTCCCAACTTTTCCCATGAATTCCTGACTTAGACTTACCGCTTTGGTTCCACCAGAACGATGCTATCTTCCTTTCAATAGCTCTGCAGATAGATATAGGAATCTTAAAGATCGACATTGCATACTGCGGCAATGCTTGAACCACAGTTTTGATTAGAATTTCTTTTCCAGCTTTTAACATCAGGTTCTCCTTCCACCCTTGAAGTTTCATGTCCACTCTTGCAAGAATCCAGGCAAACATATTCTTTTTGGAAACTCCCCAATCAGATGGAATGCCGAGGTATTTCCCCGTTTTCTCAATAATCGAAACTCGCAACGCGTTAGCCATATTCACCTTTAAAGTCATAGGGCAGCCAGCACTAAAAAACACACCAGATTTATTGAGGTTGATGGCCTGGCCCGATGCAAAACAAAATCGATTCAGAACATTTGCTAGATTCAGACATTCCTGGACAGTCCCGTCTAGAAAGAAGATAGCATCATCAGCAAACAGAAGGTGGGAAAGAGTTGGGCAATTTTTGTTCAGCTTGATTCCTTTGAGACTTCCATCTTCAATATCTTGCTTCATTAGAAAGGAGAGAACATTTGCCATAATGATAAACAGGTATGGAGATAGAGGATCACCTTGCCTTATCCCGCGGGTCGGTTGGAAAAAGGGGAGTGGTTCTCCATTAACTTTGACACTAAAAGTCACAGAAGTAATGCAATATCTCACCAAGGCCACCAAATCATCACAAAAACCCATTTTAGACATACAAGCACATAAGAAATCCCACTCCACCCTATCATAAGCTTTCTGCATGTCCAGTTTCAGCAAATCCTGGAATTTTTTTGTTCTCTTGCAAATTCTTAATTGGTGAATGACTTCCTGGACCACAAAAATATTATCTTGAATTTGCCTACCACCTATAAAGGCACTTTGCTCTGGTGTTATTATCTCTGGGAGCCAAGGTTTTAGGCGATTGGCCATAACCTTGGAGATAATCTTATAGTTAAAATTGCAAAGGCTAATAGGCCTATATTGAGAAATACTTTTTGGATTAGACACTTTCGGGATAAGTGAGATAAGGGTTCTGTTTAAAGCTGGGTTAAAGGTACCAGTGGCGAAGAAATCCCTTACCATACTCCATAGGTCTTGCTTCACTAGATCCCAGTGATGTTGATAGAATTGACCATGGAAACCATCTGGTCCAGGTGCTTTTGATGCTCCCATTTGAAACACAACAGCTTTTACCTCTTCAAGGGTGACCGGGCCCATCAAAGAAAGATTCATTTCCTCACCTACAATGCTCGGGCATACATCCACAATAGGTTGGAAATCCCTGGGGCCTACTGAGCTATATAGAGAACAAAAGAACTCCGATATATGATTTTTTAGGCCTCATAGATTCCTGCACCAATTCTGGTCATCCAATTTCAACATGGAGATTCTGTTCCTTTGCCTTCTTTGAATCGTCGTTGCATGAAAGAACTTGGTGTTCTTATCGCCCCATTTAAGCCATTCTATTCGGGATCTCATACTCCAATACATCTCTTCACGCCTCCAAAGCTTCTCAATTTGTTCCACAATTTCACGCGATTCCTCTAAATACCCTGCGATGTCTGTACTGTTTGTAATGGCCGTAAGCTTCCCACGTAGAATCTCTATCTGTTTGGAGGCATTAGGAAATTTGACTTTACTCCATTTCTGCAGTGCAACGGTCAATTTCTCTATTTTATGCATCAGATCCATGCCTAAGCATTGCTGGTTGTGCCAGAATTCCTCTACAAATTCTTTATACCCTGGCTCCTGAAGCCAAAAAAGCTTCGAATTTAAATTCTCTCTTCCTCCTTTGCCATGGCAGGGATGTTGCTAGTAAGATAGGGCAATGATCAGATCCTATGGCTGGTAAGGCATAAGCTTCAGCTTGAGGAAATAAAACTTACCATTCAATATTGCACAGAACTCGATCGAGTCTTTTCTTAACTAAAGCTTCCCCATTTCTGTTATTTGCCCAAGTAAAGGCACACCCTTTACTTTCAATGTCCATAAGAGAGCAATCATGCACAAACCCTTGGAAAGCATTAAGCCTATAATTCTCCACCGCTCTCCTTCCCACTTTCTCCCAATAGTATAAGACTTCATTGAAATCACCCGCTACCACCCAAGGAAGATTGTTTGTAGAAGCTATTGATCTCATGGTATTCCACAGAACAAGTCTCTCTTGAAAGTTAGATGGGGCATATACGAAAGTGATTCTCATCCTCTTACCACTGTCAGGGTCTTTATAAACAATGTCAATGAAGTTTTCCTTACTGTCGACCACCTCCACCGATTCTTTATCATCCCATAATAATACTAGACCTCCTCCCATCCCCACATGATCAATAATACATGCATTCTGGTAGTTTAGCCGTCTTCTAAATCCGTCCACAGCAAGCTGTTTATTCTTCGTTTCCATTAAAAACACTAAGTTAGGTCGCTCTTGAGCCATGATGGCTCGCAGATGCTGGAATGTCAGGGGAGTGCCCAGACCCTGAACATTCCAGCTCAAAAACTTCATATTACCCCCGGTGGCTTATTAGGGCTAACCAAAGCCCATTCAGTAGAACCTGCGTCCACCAGGATGGGTGTTTCAAGGAGTTGAGCATCATCTAGGTCTTCAGAAACTGCCCTAGAAGAGGTAAGGGAAGGGCATCAACGGAGTTTTTTAACAATCTGGGGCTTAGTTTTTTTCTTAATTTTCCTTGACGTATTAGTCATGTTCTTTAGACACGTCTCTAGCCAAGGAATATCCTGAAGCAGAAGAGGCTTACCAGCATTTCTCCTTTCCTTTGCAGCCACTATTTCCACCATTGGTTCTTTACCTTTCCTTTCAGTCCTCTCATCTAAGATCACCTCCATCGGATTATGGAGGGTCTGAGTGTTTGTTTCCCCTGGTTCGGCCTCTTTATCAGCTTGTTAAATCTGGGTTTCTGGGACCACTTCATCCTCATTTAGCAAAGGAGGCTCGTTCCCGAAGAAAATTTTCCAAAATGGGCTTGCTTCACGTGCTTCCGCTTTAAGCCAAGAGCCGAACTTTCCATCCCCGACCACCCCAGTTTCAGACTCCTTATACTGTATTTTGTCGCAGCTAGTTGTATAGTGACCAATCTTTCCACATGAATAGCAAAATCGAGGGAGGCGTTCATATTTAAAGTCGACCCAAATCTGGTCATCGTTCAATTTCAAGATCATTCCCGGTAAAAGTACCCTCTTTAGATCGAACATTATTCTCACTTTTCCCATCTTACATAGCCCGCCTTCCTTAGCCTCTATTTTAACATCCACCACATTCCCAATAAAGTTGCCCACACGCTTAAGAACAGCTTCATTTACCATTACAAGAGGCAAACCCCCCACTTGTACCCAAAATGCGCAATGGGAAAAATCGTCGCGGTGAATTGGCATTTTTGGGTTCAGCTGTAGCAAGATCAATAGATTCCCAGAAAAAGACCAAGGACTAGCCTCTAAGATACGCTTCATGATAGTCTCCGATTTGAAAGTAAAGGAAAATATCCCCTGCTCTTGCTAGTCACAAATGAAATCTTCTGTTTTCCAAGCTTTCTGCATAGTGGAGAGGAATGCCTGGAAATTTATACTAGGGGCCGAATAAATCTTACCCAGTAGGGTGAGATTACATAGTCTCATTTTATTTTCTGGCCATACCTCTTCAACATCTGCTACAGAATCCTCCGTCCATAAATCACCTAGACTTTTGCAGAGTGCAGCTAGCCGCAGGTCTTTTTCAACTTCTAACTCCATTGCATCAACAGTTGCTAAATGCGGGTTGTGTTGCAGGGAAACCAGCCCAGTCAGACACAAAACGGCCGAGAAGAAAGCAAAGCCAAGAAGGAGAAGAGCCACTATGAAGTCGTCACCAACTCACATCAACCCAGAGATGGGTAAAGGAGGCAACTCAGCAAGATAAAGCATGAATCGAACAGTAACAGGGAATCTCAGACGAAACAGAGACTGACAACAGTGAGAAGGGAAACAATGTAATATAAATAATAACCAGGGATAGGGTAGGGTTAGCTGGCTAAGTAGGGTCACATTTCGTGTTGTTAGAAACCAGAATTTATGGTGACAGGGGACTGGATGATGTTGAAATTTCATCGTAAAGGCACAAGGGAGTAGGTGGGAAAAGCGGCTGAGATGGGTAAAAAGGCAACGGTGCAGGGAAAAGGCATCAGGAAAGCATCGGTGGAAAAGGGATTGGAAAACCAGCTAGAAGAAGACAAAGAAAGGCGCAGAGAAGAGACTGGTTGCCTTTGGCGGCACAGTAAGGGACTAGGGTTAGGGTTTACTATCACCATTGATAGGGCAAACTCTTAGAAAAGAGAGAGGAGCTCTTACCAGGAAGAGAGTTTTCCTCTGCTGATGGAGTTGGCAACGAGCATTTTTTTTTTTTTAACAGTTCTCATTAACAAACTGACAGAGGGTAAATATGTCATAATGAACATAATTTGAGATTTTTGGTGACTTTTGCCCTTTTCCAAAATTCTAATCATATATTTTGGTACCTTGAAATATGAAACTTTCTTCATGAGATGTTTAATTATTTATTAACATACCTGCAAAGTACTTATCATACATATTAATGTTAACAATTTAATTTTGACGACATTAATCAAACATATTGATGTCATGAAGGAAGTCTTTTTGAACTTTCAATCCTCATCGCATGATGCTAGATAGAAACATGAAAACAGAGACATCACAGAGCATGAAGAAAAACAAGAGACCAAATCAATGAATCGTCATCACATCAGTTGATCAAAACATTCGACAAGATACACTAGCAAAGTAAATAATGTACAGTTCGTCGCCGCAGCTATTCGATGTCAAAGGTGAAGAAAATACAAAATTACATAAGGCAATAAAAAGAAGATATAAGCAAGAACTCGTTAGAGATAGCAGATATACAACGTCCACCTACAGGCTCCTAAATTTCCTTCTGAAGAAAGATAAATGATATGCAGTCGGAGAGGCGTAATTTTCCTTCGTTTTGCAAAAATTTCACCACCCAACATACTTGGATAAACGCTCCCCTTATTTTACCAAATTCTTTACATACACTCATTCTGCATCACTGCGAAGTGCAAAGCAATTTTTTAGCTTCTCCGAGCAGCAGCTTTGGTGTCTTAAAGAAGCCTAGCTTTTCGAGAAAGAGCCCAAGCACAAATCTTTACAGATCAAGTCATGCCGTTGATTCTCCTTCCCTTCTAAGCAGCTCCTGCAGCAACATGATAAGAGAAAACCATAATCAACATGCTTCCAGATCTATGTAAACATCAAGAGGGAGCATCGCCAAGATAGAATTAAAATCTTGGTGAGAAGGGCAGCCTAATTAAGCGAAGCAAGCATACCATCAACCCTATTCACATTACTGATTTCTTTGATGTGCATAACTCAATAAGATTGCAGAGATGGATGATTGAGCTAGCGCACTAGATCTTCTACGACCTTTGGACCTTACTTTCTTTGTGAAGTCCAGAGCGCACATAATAGGTCCCACATCCATGCTGAATTGAAAAGCTTTCAAGTATAAGAAGTTTTCAGGATTAGGAACCAAGTGTTTCTTTCATATTCAAAAGAAGTTAATCTTTTCCGTAAAGCGGAACATAAACTTCAAGTGAATCCAACTGATTATTTGGGTAGACTCTGGAGCTGAATTTGCATTAGTTAGTTCCAGAAAATCAACCAAATGATAGCATTAATATCGGAATATTTACCATTCTGGTCGAAACTACTGATTGCTGTTGCCTCTCCTTCTTCTCACGCAAGCACTCCCCACACCAACTGGAAAAATCCTTTTGATACTTCTTCATCTCCCTAAATATTGAACTGTGCCAAGAAAACAAAGGGATTGAGCAACATAGAGCAGACTCTGAATTCATACGCAGATAAGAGTGGAGCGCCTGCACATTTTATGTGAGCTGACAAGATTCCAGCAGTTTTCTAATGCCCCAAACAGAGAGAAAGAAATGAAAGGGACCGGTATCAGGAATATACTTCCTTGACTGGCTCTCTACCAAATGTCCAATTTTCGCAACTGTGGAAAGCAAGTTGATGGATCTAAACCAGTATAGTATCCATGAGTCGATGTAGATGGAGAAATGGAAGGTAGCTATCAGCAGACCCTCAGCAGTCAGTGCAAAACTAATGCCCCAGGAATGCACAATCTAAAACAATCTAACAGGGACCTCACATGGATTGATGCAAGTGGAGAGGGAGAAAGGGGGAGAGAGACAGACAGACAGTTAAAACCAGCGAATTGCCAGCTGCAACTGAACATGTACCAGAAGTGAACGTTGGCATCATCATAAACGAAATTAATATGCCCCAAGAAAAATTCAAAGAACTTATTATCAGTATATAACGCTTCATCATCTGTCACCCTGTCAACAAAGATAGCTAAATGTTTCTAACTCGTCAAGTTTTCCCTTAATATATAATCTACCCTGCCCTTAAGCAGTCCCATAAAGGAAAGAAACGATGAAATCCTTAACACACCAATGGTTCAACCAAGCAAGGAAGTGAAAACTACCTTCTACACCACAGGAGTAGATTAATCCTGTGACCAGAAGTTGTGGCCCGAGCACCATGTCTGTGACGACCACGATGAAGCACTGCTTGCCCAGGTACATGGCTAAAGTCAAAAATCTCCTAATTTGAGAAACAAAGATTGCCAAGAAAGAGTATCAGTAGAAGGAGGAGGCAAGAAAATATCCAAGTGACGAACAAGGTATACATAACTTGCCAAAGTGAATGGCGTTATCAACTAAAAACAAGCATAAAAGCCTAAATATCAGTGGACAGGGATGCATGTGCGCATATGCAAGTAGGCATGAATATGTGTCCATTGTATAAATATCAATGTGTGCAACAAGTCATGAAACAATGTGGTTGGACCAGAAGAATCCAGACCTCTATACTTGACCTCCCTAGCTTTACCAGCAAGCAATGGTGATGGACATTCATACTTTACCATATGCATCATGTGCTCATGGCTTGTTCTAAAATTTACAAACTTACCATGCATCTCTGTGGAAATATAAACTAAGCAAAATCAAATGAAATGTACATAAAACTTAACTCTAAAACAATAAATCAATCCAACAACGTCTGATTACATTACAACCTACTTCTTATGCAATAACTAACACAAGCAAAGGCATCAGGCTCCGGTCTTAAGTGTGTCTAGGTGATGTGGCCCATGGCTACTCAAGCTAAGATCATGACACATCGTGCAAATCTGAACTTTGGTGAATTCAATTATCAATTGCTTGTCCACCTTAAGTAATCCAAGGTTTGTGGTTAAAGCCATGGCGAAAAAAGTGCAATGCCAGGAACAGAAATGAAGAAACGTTTCACAGAGATCAAAAGACAAATTAAAGGCAGATAAATACTGATTGGCATGTGTATCGTACAATTAGGAGGACAAGAGGACTCCACTGCCTCTGAAAAGAAAATTTTAGTTGCCCAGGGAAAGCTGAATTAAACCATTAATAAGTTAAGAGGAAGTAGGACCTATCTCCTAAGGAAAGGCTTGTTTAGTTTAAATATTAGATAACAAAATCCTGTTAACATTCTACGAGTTGATTCACATTAACAAGTGATGTACCTCTGACTGGGTGCCAGTGTTCACATGCTTATCACACCGTGTTCCCCGAAAAAACAGCTCTCCACCAGAAAACTGCTTTCCCAAGCACACATTTAGAGTTACTTCTGAGTCATCAACATGAAAACCTGAAAGTGTATAGGAAACGGAGAAAGTCAGTCATCATGGGAAAAAGTTTAAGCCTCAAAATTGCATATATGATGTATGATGATTTCCCGCAATTCGCCATGTCAATAAGTAGTACATCGCAAACTTTCTTGAAACTTATCATATGAGCTACAAAGAATTGTTTCCGTAGTTCTCCAATCAGCACAAACAAGAACAATATACCAAAACCAAAATACTCGAGTCACTTGAGTTTGTATGTGTGCTTGCATGCAAGTATTTGGATCATGATATGCAAACTATATTGCAGAGAATCAAATAAAGAAAGCAGAAATTGGAAAACAATTTCGAGGTGATTGAAGTCATCCATAAAAATGAGCATGAAAGGCAGAAAAATAGAAATAAAAAAGAGCGAGAAAGAAATAGCCCAGAGTATTGAATGTGACAAGTGTCTGATGAATATTGCTTAAGAATGACTAGCCCAAGAAGATTTCAGAACTAAACAGACAAAACCAACCACTGTTCTAAAAGTGATAGCAAGATGCCTATAAACTTAACCAGTTGTAAATGACAAATACAATTAACTTCAGTCTTCAAGCCACCAAAACCACGAGTTGCATTGATTTCTAAATTATGGTTACTACTTTTTTCTACAAGATCGGTTGCCCAAGGATGATGAGTGATACTCTTTTATGGAAGAGATTGTGCTATAAGATACTCATATTATGCATTAGTATAACTATATGAGGATAAGAAAGGACAAAAGAAACCATTTGACTAAAATTCTTAGAAAGACTTCCTGGCTTGTACAAAAGAATCTTGTCTCCATCTCCCTTAAATCTTCTCCTTTATGCTAAAGGTAATACCAAAGACAGGCATGGACCCCCAAACACAGACATTGTCTGGGATGTGGTGCACAATAGCAAGTGCCAACAAAATGGAAGATCTACGACACATACGCGCGTCATATAACCCCCCAATCATTAACTTTAGAAAGAAATTAGACAATACTTGAAAAGGCAAACCCGCGTACATGTAATACTTCCCAACTACTCCATCCCTTAACATTGTTGGGGGCGAATATTCCTTTAAAGGATGCAACTCCTAAAGGCTAAGCATTCAATTTAAAATGCCTGATCTCAGATACCTGACTTTTATTGAGAGCCATTCTTCGAACTAATAGTTTCTAATATTATCCGGTCATACTAAAATCTCTCAATAACCCCAAACTCCACCATGGCCATAGTGAAACACCGGAATAAGAAATCAACCAAATTGGAGAAACTTTTTCGGAATGTGGTTAAGCCACTAACCTCAACAATCAAATAGAAACCATAACTGAGTCTTCTGAGAATACATGCGTCAAATAATTTTGAGGAGCTATGATACTAAGCTTGCTAGCTCACAAGCTACAGCATTTTATCAGACTACTATAGTCTATATTTACTAAAGAAGCTCAACATTCAAGCTCGAATTGAGGGTGAGAAACAAAAAAACCGCTGATACATCAACTACTAACAGGAAATGCAAAAACTTAAGCAAAATTTTACCAGCCAAGTCATTATGTTTAGCACACTTCTCATACTACAATAGCACATGCCTAACCATAATGACCAGAATACTGCATTTCATGAAAATGTAAGTGGAAATAACAGTGCAACTCGAGAAAGCACTTTCGATTTTGTGAAAAGTCAACCAAAAATAAGATCACTCTACAGCCTGAAATCATCTATCCTAGGGGTGAGCAAATTGAACCAACCGGACTGGACCGGGACTGGTGGTCCAGTTCCCGGTTCCCGATACATAGGACCAGACCAGTTTTTTTAAATTTTTTTTCCCAATTTGGTCCTTTTTTAAATTTTTTTCCTGGCTCCTTCGGCCTCTTGTTTAGGTTCGTTTGCCGCTAGGATTATGCAAACATTGAAGTTCCATAAGTTGCTGATTTCAACAATTTGAGAGTAATTTGGGCTACATTTTTTTCGGTCCAGTCCGGTCCAGTTCCTGGGATGATCGGTCTGGTTCCCGGTTCCGACAATTTGGGAACCGAGACCACTGGTCCGGTTCCCCGTTCTTGAGGGGAACCGGACCGAACCGGGAACTGATCACTCCTAATCTATCCTCTACTAATATTTGAACGTTAAATAAATCACGACAAATCATAAAAGCACTTTAATGGACAACATTATTGTCCAAAGTAGCAGTGTCAAATGAATTGCTTAAACAGTACTCACCTAAGTCAACATCCCTATCTTTACCATACTCAACAACAAAGCCGTGATGAGAATCAAGGGTCGATCCACCAACTTCAGGAAAGAATACTGCACAAAGTAATACTTCTCCCTCAGTAGCCCGCGGTAGCAAAGTAACCAGAGAAAGTATACAGAAAAGACAGTTTACAAACTCCTGAATGCTCCAGCAAGTATAATAGCACAAAACGACCTTTTGAAATAGGACGAACAAATCCCTCCATCAGTTTGTCCAACATTGTCTCTAGGCCAAAATCATCAAGCACAGCTCCATATTTATTCATGGTATTGGGCCTCATTATCCTAAATCTCGCCTCATTGACCCAATCCTCAAAATTTTCCACCTACCCAGTCAAAGCACAAATCATAAGGCAAGAAGACAAGAAAATGCCAATACATTGAATCAGAAGATACCTCAGAGAGCAACAATTCACAGAATCGTGGTTGAAACATCTCAAATGTGAAGACACCAGGAGACGGCTCAGACATAATATTTCTAAAACTCTCCTCTGTATTTTCATTGATTGCTTTGAGAAAAGTCGGGACAAAGAATGCTGAAGGGTGCATGCTGTATATGTCTCTATGTAAAGGCTGCAAAACAGAGGATGCTCTAGTTGGAAAAGGCCTCAACCAAAAAGCAGGAAATGGAGAAAATTTACAGCAAAAACTTCGGCATTTTCATCAAACCCCAGGAATCCAAAGTGACTATACAATCAGATGGACTAAGCACTTCAAGCAGAATCAAGAGAATTAAAAGGGGCACTCAAAACTAAATCAATCACTGAAAGAGAGAAAGGGAAAGGGGGAGGAGATGGAAGGAACCAGAGGCGCTGTAATAAGATGAGTTTCCAAAGATCCACAATCTCAAACCTCAGGCATCTACATAATTTCCAACATATCCATCAAATCAAGCACAAAAAAATCAACTCAAATCCTTTCATTCTTTCCAAGAAAGAGTCATGAAAATTTGGCACTCAAGAACAGATCACTAACATCACATAACCTCTATTTACATACGAAATTCCATCTAAGTATAAGACATGGACCAAAAGCCACATCAGTTCACCTCATTCACTCAGTTTCGTTAATTCTCCCAAATAACAGCAGGTTCATTGCTCTACAGAAGCAATCCACAGTCTAAATTGTTTCAGGCAACGGAAAAAACAGAAAGTCCTCCATAAAATGAGTCAAACGACATCTATCTCATAAACAGGGCAAGAGTCTGAACGCCAGTAACACCTTCATAGAGTAGACATTTTAAATAAATGGAGGTAAAGCAATAATACAGCTAGACTGATCAGCCAATGCGATCGGGACAGGACATGAGAGTTAAAAAATCAAGGCAACTGCGAAGGCAGTGGAGACCAAGTATCTAAATGGTAAGCTTTCATGCCATGGAAGTACACAGTTTTCGAAGTAAATCATTAGTTAACAACTATGCCAAAGATAAACTAACGGAGTGTGGCGCATCCTAAAATTTCTGCTTAATATGCCTCTAAAATTTCAATAGCTCCACAAGTCAAAAGTTTATCTCCATGATAAACATGGTATTGCAAATGAAACTATCATCTTATTCTCTTCTTCAGTTCAGACAGTGATCCCAATCACTGAGTTCTATAATGCCATTGCCTCTACACACCAAATCCTCAGCACCACCACAAAAAAAGTAAAGAAAGCAAAAAAAAAAAAAAAACACACACACACACACACCATAAATAAAAATATATATATAAAGATTTCCTAATAGGAGCTCCAAATCAGCAACTTGAAGTTTGCCAAAAGAGGAAACTACATTTTGCAATATCTAAAAGCAAGAAACCGTTTCGAGATTGCTGGTGAGGTACCTGATAATTTGAGATTATCTTCTGCCTGTATTCTCTATGCCTTTGAGCCTGGTAAAGATATTGCAAAGCAACATAAAACCAGCTTCCTCAAGAAAAAAATCAATAAAATTGGCATGGTTGTAAAACCCACTGCCTCAAGAAATTACAAGTGACACATAGAGCAAGAAACTACACCCGCAAATATTCACAAACATACAGAGATGCATGTTGAAATTGAAAAGGAGAGAAATATTGACAAATCCTAGGAACTGAGTATTCTTTTTTATTCATTGGTGGCACAGATTATTTTATCAAGGCCCAACCGAATGAGATATCGTCATTTAATGAGAGATGACCACAACCAAGCATCAACACTCACAGTAATTGCGGCAACAACTGTTTAAAAGGAATTTATTGAAGCAAAGTTTCCAACACTCTAGTCTGGTTCAACACGGGCAATCAGGACCAGACTAACTGTAAGTAAATATTCGAATATGGTGAGGACAGCTACAAAGACAACGCAGAAGACCACACCCCACTGGGGTGACAAACTGAATATGCTGAATCTGAGGGAAATTATAAACTTCGAGTCTGACAGATTTCCTCTAAAATCGAAGGGAAATTAGTAAGGAAACGTTAGAAGGGAACCCCAAGTCACTCAAAAGCGCGAAGAACATGAAGCGAGAAGGGAAAAAGTAATATTCCACGTCCACAAATCTTATAACTAATGAACCTCAAAGATTCGGGTTCTCTGCTTCCGTAGAATTCAATGCATGAAGCCAAAGGCAAAAGAAAAATCACAAAGCAGCATTGCACTGCAATGCAAAGCACGAATCATACATACTCTGTTTCGCTCCCCGTGAGGCAAGTACTTGAGCAGAATCTCCCTCATGAACTTCACCTTGTCGTCCCTCGAGACCCCCAGCATGCACGGCGGCAGGTACCGCTCCAATGAGCTGAAGATAGCGGGGCTGAAGTCCAGCTGCAGGTCGTCGTAGCTGTCCGGCTTGTGGTCCTTGTTAGGGTTCAGCCTGAGCCTCTGCTGGCTCGTCATCGCCGCCGTCGCCGTCGCCACGGGAGCCGCAACCGACGGAGCCGGTGGCTTGCACGGATCTCCGCCTGGGACCGCGCCGTTGCCGCCCCCTCCGGTGGCCGGGAGGTCGCCGGAGCCTGCGTCGAGGGACATGGCCGCGTGTCCGTGAGACGCTAGGAGGGCGGACAATCAGGGCATCGAGAGGATGTGCGGCGATGATCTGCGAGATGTCGCGGGGGAACGGAGTTAGGGGTTTGGTGGCGCCACCACCATTGGAGGGTTTGTGCTAGGAAGGGTTGGTGGTGATGACCGGGGAGGAGAAACAATGGTGGCAGGCTAGGGTTTCCGTTTTCCTTGTTGTTCCGCTCGCAGTGGTGTTGCCGGTTCAGTAACTCTGTTTTCTTTCTCTTTTTTTAAATGGGGGCAGACCAGGTCGACGCGCCGGTTGCTTGATTATGCAACGCACGCCCGAGATGAGAGCCTTTTAGCGGTTCAGATGAAGCGCGTGTTCAGGAATCTTGGAAAGTGAGAGTGGTACGACATTTTCAGTTGGGTCCCAGTAGTTAACGGTAGCCGCTGCGTTGGGGCAAATTTGCCAAAAACACGTCACCTTCCTCTTTTCCCTCTTGCATTAGCTTCATTTAATTCTCAAGAAAATAAGTAATTTCAAAAATATTTTTGTCATCACTCGTATTGCTTACAAAAATAATTCAATAAAAAACATTTCATTATTCACAAGAATTTAGACATAAATTACTATCGTTAATCAAAAAATTATTTAATGCATCACAAGAAATCATCTCTACAAAACATTCATTCAATTTTTTATTTTTTGCGAAACAAACGGATCCTTAAATCATAATAGAATGTATAGTTCAAGATTGTTGTTAATGTACAACCGTGCCTAGTGAAGATTGTAAAGGCTTGGAATGTGAAGTGATTACATCAATGAATTTGAGGAGGACATCTAGTTATAGTAGAAATTAACCCATTTCTTTTCAAGTTGTCATCCATGACCAACTCAAGAATTTCATTGTGAAATTTTTTCTCATTTTTTAAACTCGATCCATTTTACATCATTTGTAAATGGAGAGTTTGCACGATGTATTCATCATTGAAATATCCACAATGCCTAAATAAAATACAAGAGACACAAATCGGAGTTCTCATCTTATCGTTGAAGCATAATGAAATCTTAAAATCTTTGAATATTTTTATAAAGTCATCATAACTCATCCAATTAAACGGTGTTCAATAACTTGAATGAAAAGGAAAAGAATAGAATTGAAAATGCCCACGTGTCGTCTATGAACCTTTTTTAATGGACACAGGAAGGCGATGCAGCTCTAAATCTGTATTGCATTAGATAAAAGGTGAAAAGAAAAAGGAAAGAAAACCATAAGAAAGCCAAAATATAATACAATGCCGTATGCAAGAACCTTTGGAAAATTTTTGAATAGGCTCAAAGTACAATTATTTTATCAAATAAGGGCTCGAAATTGAGCTTGTTTCAAATAAAAATATAAAGTACCCTCATTATTTCAAACAAGAGCATGAAATAACCATATCAATCTCTAGAAAAGGCATCTCACTAGTTGGTTAAGGGCATTTTCTTCGCTTTTTTTTTATTTTCTTTGTTTTCTCCTTTTTCTATTTTCTAATTAAAAAAACATAAAAAGGGGAAAACACAAGCAACTTTTTCTCTCTTTTTTTTGTATTTTAGTTTTTCATTTTTTTATTTAATTTAACTAAAAATTAAATTAAAATTGTATTTTGTCAAAAATATCTTTGACCAATCGAAATATTTAGTTGGTCGACAAGACGAAGCTATTATTTAAAACAAATATAGCCGCTTTAGGCTTTTGTTTAAAACAATAATGATATTGCAAGTCTTTATTTGAAATAATGATCATTTCAAGTTTTTATTTGAGAAAATGGGGATAATTTGTATCTTTAATTGGAATTTTCGCATAACCTTTTGCCAAAATTTAAATCAACGAGTGCTTGGACAAGAAGAAAGGAAAAGAGAATCGAGCCGTTGGAAATAGCGCGCGTACAGAAAAAACCAGTTCATCGCCGCTAACGTCTCGCGCTCTCCGTTTTTAACCGTTGCCCGCGTTAATTAACAGTAAGAGAGCCGCGATTTCTAGGGCTCGAGAAGGTCACGAGGGGCCGTCGATTCGCGCCCGCCAGAAGCTCTCAATCGACAGAGCGAGCGAGCCGAGCGAGCGGAGAAGGATGAGCGAGGTTGCCAAATCCGGAGACGGAACTGGAGTCGCCGAGGTCGCCGGAAACCCTAAGCGCGAGGGGGATTTTGGCGATGCCGAGCTGGCGGCGAAGAAGCCGAGGGCGTCCGAGGACGGGGAGGAAAGAGAGGAGGCTAGGGTTTTCGAGATCGAAGCGGACGCGGCTGAGGACAAGGGGTCGAGGCACACCATGGAGGACGCGTGGGTTCTGCTTAAGGATGCTAGCTTGGGTTCTCCTGGGAAACTGAGGTTCTTGGTTTTCTCTTCTGCAGTTCTGTTCGTTTTTTATTCTCTGTGTTGTTTGATAAGTACTCATACCCTCAAGAGCTATGCTTATCAACGTTCTCGTGAAAATAAAATCCTAGACTTCACTTCGAGCAGCTGTTTTTTTTCCCTGGGAAATGGAGCGCTTCTCCAAGTATCACGCAAGCAATGATAGACTGAGGGGGGTTTGTCCACGGGAGTCGTCCCAAAGCCACTCGGTGCTTGTTGTCAGTAATTTTCAGTCACGAGTAGGGCAATGCTCATCAAAATTACCTAGTTATACACTATGATTTAATCACTCGGTACTTGTTATGATAGGACGTTTGTGTGGTATTATCTCACAAGATTTCATTTTTCCTTTCCATTCACATCGAACTGGTTGTAAAAGTTCCATGCGAACAATGACAAGTTTACGGCGGAAAGCAATAGAAAAGCTCATTCTCCAGTGCATTAAAGTTCTTTGCAACGAGAAGGAACTTTCACGAAGATAATATGCTGCCTTCTCTGGACAGATGTGCACATTTTGCGATATATGATGGACATGGAGGTCGGCTAGCAGCAGAATATGCTCAGAAGAATTTACATGCAAATGTTCTTTCTGCAGGCTTACCACGTGAGTTGGTGTGTTTGCCTGGTCTAGTTTTACGAATTCATTCTTTATGGGCCTTCTCTGGGTTTTCTTGATTTACTTATCCATGCTCACTTGGCACATTAAAACCATCAAGTTTACCCTTTAATAGGAGTTTGTTTAGCAAATCTTTGTTTCCCATTGATTAGGGCTTAGGGTTCAGGACTTGATATTGACAAGCAGTTTGGTTGCGATAATGATTTTTTTGCTCATCACCACATAAATACCTTTTGTTTAATTTTTGTAGTTTAAGAGATGCTTATAGGTTGAAAGATTCTGTGTTGATGCATTGTTGGGCTTATAAGGTCTTTGATTTACCTCAATTATGGTTAACATGCGTGGGCAGTTCTTTGTGTGATTACTTTGCAAGTCCTAGTTTCTTTTCTGTTAGGTTGATGTCCATGTTCTAGTTTAGAGACTCTTTTTCATCTCTGAAACATTTTACGAAGGAAGACTGGAGCTATAAATTTTCCTGGTTGAACTGTTTTTACATATATCTCCCATACTGCCTATTGTTTCTGTTATGTCTTGCTTCACGAAGTTTCAATACTATTGCCATCATGTGGCTCAATGGGGAAGATTTGGCTGACTCCAATGGTTTATCATGATGGGTGCAGATGGATTTTAAAGCAGCCAAAAAGGCCATTCTTGATGGTAGGAATTCTCTCGGTGCATGCTTAATTGAGACAGCAACACTGGGACTTTAATTTTCCATCTTCATGCTTTCTTTTGCTATCTAGGTTTCCGAAAGACCGATGAATCTCTTCTTGAAGAAAGTGCTGCAGGTATTGATCGAACATGTGATTTGTTTAGAGTCCACTTAATTATTCATCCTTCAATTTGTGCTGCATGATGTCAAATGGGAGCTCCTCTAACTGTTTGAATCAGTGGACTCTAGATGAATTTTCAATGTGCTCAGTTAGCCTATTGATGACCTAGAACTGTTACATACTCACAGCATCTCATGGTTTCTATCTGTGACTTGTGGTGACTGCAGTAGTTTAAATAGTACAAGGGAACATGGGTTACTGCTACCACATTAATCAGGATCCACCCATATCAGCTTTGGGCCATTTCTTAGCTTGTGTTGGAAGCACTTAGTTCATTTTCACTTTCACTGCTAACTGATGTATCTTGGAGATATTTTTACTAGCATAGTGTGAATTTTCTTTCTTTTTTTTTTTTGGGGGGGGGGGGGGATGGTAGAGATATTAAGCAAGATTTGTTGTAGAGTTCTGTTAATAATTTTCTTCTAGAAAATATCAGGTTCCTTTACTTCTTTTGCCTCATAGGTTTAGAGAAGTTTAGAAAGGATTTTTATTTCCACAAGGATTTATCTGTGCATCTCCTTTTTCAGGGGGGTGGCTGGACGGTGCAACAGCTGTATGTGTTTGGGTATTAGGACAAAGAGTGAGTTTCTTTCCTGGTTTCTTCATCCTATTTTTTTGGGTAAAAGTAATGTTTAGGCAGAAGTAACCAGAGGAATCGCTAGTTTGGAGATATTTTACTCTTGAGATCAAAAGTATGGATGATATAGACGTGTGAATCTTTGATCAAATGTGCTGGTCTAGTAATATAAAGTTTTTCTTTTTTTTGATAAGCCTACAATCGTCTGAAATTGTAACTTGTCAGTAATTTTTCAAGATCACTTTAAAGCCTTGGAAGCTGAAAATTATGTGGATATAGGCATCCAGAGTAAGAAATATAATGGATAATTTAGTCGTTTAAGATTTTTAACATTTGCTGACTAAGATGACATATGAATTGCATATAGTTGATGATATTGGAGTTAAGTCAGCAACTTAATCTTTCAGTTTACTATTTTTTGTTTTGTTATGCTTTAATTTTGTCAGAACAATGTTGGCTTGTGGACTAAGTCTCAGCGCATCTCATAGGTATTCATTGCTAACATTGGGGATGCAAAAGCGGTATTAGCCCGCTCCTCGACTGAAGATGGTGATAGTTCTGTAAAGGCCATTGTTCTCACCAGGGAGCACAAAGCTATTTACCCTCTGGAGCGTGCTCGCATCCAAAAGGTAAAGATGTACATGAAACTTTCTTTTTGGGTCAACAGTGTCCGGCACCATTTTCCATTGACTTCCAATTTACGAAATGGGGGTATCTTGTTTTTGATATGAGATCTGAAATTATGCATATGCCTTGTGTTATGATAGATGGGTCATCGGCACAATTTTTCTGGGTCTTTTTAATGAACTAATTTTGCCTGATGAGATAATGTTTTGGTCATGCAGCTGCATGTCGTTATTTAGGAATGAGCGAATATGCTGCTTTTGATTGTTGGGGAGCTTCCTTCTTTATTAGCTAGTGCCAAGAAGTTGATATTTACATGCCATATGAACGTCTGTAAAAACATATTCCCTAATTCCTTCCTCCTCCAGTCCTCCTCCTACTTCTCCTCCTTATGGTTTGAAAATTGATGCTTTTTTCGCATCAGAGCGCGTCAGAAAGTAAGAGAGGATTGCTATATTAAGGTCCTGAGGAAATGTCTAAGTTCCTTGAGTAGATTAGTGTATGGTGCACTATAAACTTTCTAGTTGTCTTTACACATGATTGGGTTTTGCTTGCAATTATTGCATCTGTTGTTATTTTCAGGCTGGGGGGATTGTGAGTTCCAACGGCCGATTACAGGGTCGCATTGAAGTTTCTAGGGCCTTTGGAGATCGCCAGTTCAAAAAGGTTTGGCTTTTATATGAACATTGGTCCTGTTGTTCCATTTTAGTTACGTTGCATCTCAAATGAGAGTCCTTGTGCATACCTTTGGTTCCTAATATAATAGTCTAGACATTGCTTATTGCACCACAGGATCAACTAATACAATATCTAGGCTATATGGTTACCAGTGGACATGTATTTTGGTGCTTAATATAGCATCTGCTTCTTCAAATGCGTAATTTACTCGTGATCCATAATCAATTTCATGTGCATAGTTGCTTTTCTATATGAGCTTCAAGTGGATAGCTCATGAAACTCGGGGCATGTCTGGATAAGCTTCTTCTTTTTGCCTTTTGTTTAAAACTTGCGACAGACACTTTTTGACTTTTTCGTAGCCCGTAACACCGAAAACATTCACAATATAGGAATCTTGACACATAGATTTATGCATGAATTATTCATATATTTTTAAATGCAGATAATGTTTTAAATTTTGGCGGGAAAGCAAAAAGTTTTTTTTTGCTTTGGTTGAAGCATAAAGAGATATTCCCTAGGTGAAACCAAGGGACGAAAGAACCAGTTTACTTAAATTGAGTATGTTTGTTCTGTTGGAAAAGAATGACATAGTCATGAAGACTGATTGACCTGTCATGTGCGAGGGAATTCATGGAGTTTTGCTCTGTGTGGAAGTCTTTCTATATTAGGACTATCGTATAGCCATATGTGATTGTCGATATGCTTAGTCCCTTGGGGAAAATAATTTCTGCCACTGTAAACGGAAAAAAACTGTGACTATCTTGGATGGAATAACAATGGCTAGGAAGTATAGGAAGTTTTCTTTTCCTTGTGCCGTGTTGAGTACCTTTTGAATTATAATTGAGATAGGCAAAAGAGTATGTCTACTTTGCTACTATGAGTTAGCATTCAACGGCACTAAAAGATAGCCGCTCACTGCTGCAATTAATAATAGCTGTTGTTGGATACTTAGTACAACCTGTCCTAACAACAGATAATAGATTCTTCACAAAGAAGAAGCAAGGGAGGAGTAGGAATATAATTGATGGGTCCTCCCCTTCTGAAAAAGAAAATAATAACAGAAAGATAATCTTCGTACAATGATTACTTTTGTTTTGTCTATTCAGAGAGTTTTGTGACTCTGCAGGTAGGTGTTGTTGCAACTCCAGATATTCATTCTTTTGAGCTGACAGGGAGAGAGCAGTTCATCATTCTTGGTTGTGATGGCTTGTGGGGGGTATGCTTTCACTTTCAATATGACCAATCTCCTGGTCTCAGAAAAACTTTTAGCACATGTTGATTGTGACGGAAAAAATTATTTCAGGTATTTGGAACAAGCGATGCAGTTGAATTTGTTCACAACTTATTGAAGGTTGGTGCAGCATTTCATTTATTTTTTTGTTAATTCCGGTCAAACAAGATCTTCTTTTCCTTCCTGAAACTTGAAGTTGGGGAGCTCAGCTCTGTAAGTAGCTGATATTATGTGTCGACACATAAATGGTAATTTGAGAAAGTGTACTTCTATTATTTGCTCTTTTGTGTGGTGTTTTGCATTTATCATTTCTCTCGCATCATTGCCTTCATGTATGCTGAAGTGATAGGCCCCATTTTGATTGTGAAACTCACATACTGACTCCTTGGGCAGAGTCTAGGTTTTTACTTATGTAATGGCACATTATCTTCTGTGAACTTTTTGCCTTGTTTTCTGGTACTTTTGTTTGCTTGTGAGACGATCCAAACATTATTGTTTCTTAATGGATGGCATCTTTCACTTCAAACGTGCAAAAATACATCCACAATCTATCTATAGGGGAAAAGTAAGTGTAAAAACACATCCTCTTTTGCCTTGGATGATATGTTCGATTTTTTCCTGTGGCAATTATTCTAATCTCTACTATGTTGGACTATGGAGAAAATTAGTATTCTGAAAAGGGAAATAAAAGGACTTCATCGATTGCGCCATTAGTTACAACATTTTGCCTTGCCTTATTTACATATGACCATACTGAATTGAATGGCCAGTATACTTGCTAACCATCTGTCATGGTACATGGCAGGAGGGATTACTAGTCACGGCCATTGCCCGTCGTCTGGTAAGGGAAGCTGTTCGTGAGAGGCGTTGCAAAGACAATTGCACTGCTCTTATTATAGTCTTCAGGCCCAAGTAACATAAATTGTCTGTCAAAATGTGGAATGTTTTAAGTGGGTCAATCCGTTTATTATGGTTGTCATTTGTGAAACATCTTCATGGCATTAGAGTTTTTATCTTTGCAAGCGTATCCGATCTCTAGTGCCCATTAGAAACTGAAGCCCCAGGTTTTTGTGTTGTCTGGTTTGTGAAACTTATACCCTCTTTGTTGTGTGAGCGGGTGTGTCATGGAGAGGGCATACCCGGCAACACAGTGTGTGCGTGTTTTGAATGGTAAGGGGTATCCTGGATCCATCGAAGTAAAGTATCATTTGAGAATCATTGGAAATTCAGTCTTAGGCCAATTGTTTCATGCATCTGACCAGAGTAAGCGATCTCTTGAATATGTTGAATGCGCAGAACCTATAGAGTGGAGAGGAGTGGGAGATTGTTCAACCCAAAGTTCTCTTAGTAGGTAGTTACTGTTCTTTGAAATTGTGTGGAATTAACAGTTGCCACTGACCTGACAGTTTGGCTGGCCATAGAAAATGATTAGATTAGGACAAGGCTATCATTTATGTGAAATGAAAAAAAATCTGCCAATTTTCCACATTTTAATGGCATGGCAAATTAGCTGACAGTTTGTCTCCAATCAGAGGCATAGTGGATAGTCCGACTCTTCCTCCAAATTGGGGCTTTTCAAAACTTCAAGAACCAAGTTGATTGGAGATGGTTAATGAAGTTAAGACACACAGATTCTCCCAATTGTATTGTCATGTGTATTACTTTGCCCTGACTTCTACTATGATTTGTTAATGTAAAGTTGGGTGGGACTTCTTGCAGTTGCGCCATGTTGGATGAAACGCCTGCGCAAGAGTCATGACCTGCTATCAATGACTAATATCGCGCCATACGTACAGTGAACGCTGACACGGAAAATAGCATTTGCATGTGTCAACTTCATTTTCTGTAACTGATTTTAATCCAAATAAGCGTGCTTGAGGAAATGCCCATGTATTCTATCTAATAAATACAAAGAGTTACTGCGAGTTTTTATGTACGTAATATTCCTAATGTTCTACTGATAAATAGATGACACAATTGGAATATGATAACATTAAAATCTATGATTTTATGTGAATCGTCTTTCTCGTTCGGCTATAGTATTATCGATCTAATCGCGAGACAATGTAGAGAAGGGGGTTTTGATGACCAAACAAAGAGCTTTGAACCAAACCGATGGGCATTTAAGATGAGCTCCCAACAGAAGTTGTAAACTGGGGTGGTAACTACAAATAACTCTGGTTCTCCGATGGATGGTGCTAAAGCTTGATGGGCCAGAAAGTGTCGAAGGCATATTTGCTTTAAGGAAGGTGTCTTTTAACTAGTAATATTCGAAACTGAAGCTGCTAAAGCATTTGATGCCCTTTGGGTAAAGGAAAAGTTTCTAGCTGGAAGTTAGAGCCTATTATTGCTGATATCAGTGGATGAACCCTGATTTCAGTAGCAGAGGTTGCGTCCTCTCAATTAAGAAGAGCTTAGATGCAAAATGAACATCGAAGCAATTCCTGAAGGGCTTTGATGAAGATGTGGGCGTTTATCTTGGTCTAACACGTAGTACATTACTCTCCATAAGTGCACTGAGTCCATTTTTCATAACCTCGAAGACCCTCTGACATTTGCTGCCTCCTGCAGTCATCGCCCGCTCCTTCCCCTGAGTAGCCTAACCACACGAACCTCATGCCCCTCAGATTCCATCTTTTGATTATCATTGTTTAGAGGCCTTCGATCTTCTTCAAAATGGTTCGATTGACTTCGAGGTTACGGAAGTCGAAATGGGGGATCCTGCCACAATTAGCAGTGTGGTTAACATGTTCCATCTGAGCAGTGTGCCCCCAAAAACAGGGTTCAATCAAATAATCAGCAAGATAATGAGATTGTCCTGATCTATAAGCCATCGCTGCACAGAAGATAGTTAACGTGCGAAATCCAGCCTGAGTTCATCATCGACTATATATGATTCCCACTGCAAAATACGCAGGAAGTGGTTAACCACCAAATAAATACGAGTTTGACATGATGCTTCCCCGCGTACATATATGAGGTCTTTATTCCCTCCACACCACACCGACTACACCATTGGAAAGCCAAAGTGGTAAAAATGAGGATGTCACATTGTGTCTAGGGTTGCACTCAACATTGGCGTCTGCAAAGTCTTTTATCCTGTTTACAGGAACATGATCACCTTGATTTGTGGGCCCTTCTTGGGACTGTGAGCGTTGTCCAAGCATCATCACCTTAATTTTGATGATGTACAATTCCCATCCCCACCCCCCCCCCACCCCCCACAAAAAAAACCCAAAAGAAAAAAAACCTTCTTTTGGCCTCAGGAAGGAAAGACCACCTCTTACTTTCTCTTTGCCGGTTCAGTTCTTTCTTCTTGCGCCATTAGGGTAAGCCGTAATCAGGACAAACCTTTCTGAAAGGATATCTAGCGCCACATGAATAAGACTAATCCTTCAGCACAGTTATGGATCCACTCTTTTCCTACTTAGGATAGCTGCAAACCAAGGATTTTATCTGTTGGGACTGTATCATGCATGACCAACCTTTGCCTCAGCAATGCAAAATTCTGTTCCTGCTATAGCATTTGTCACGGCTTCTGCTCTAAGGTTCCTCAGATCTCTGAATCCTTGAATTTCTTTAGGGAAGGATCTCTCTATAACCCGGGTTTTTATCTGTTTTTTGAGACTCGAACGAGTCCATATTGCTAGAAGGGATGGCTTGGCGAGCACTGCAGGAACAATTGCTAGTGTTGGGGGTGCCACAGCCATCACTCTCTTTAAAGGCCTTCCTATCCGAACCCCACCCCAAACCACCCCCCCCCCCCAAAAAAAAAAAAACAGGCCTTTCTCTTGTCGGCTTCTGGGGCACAAAAAGTGGTTCTTCAGTTTATGACAACTGATCTCTAGAGTTCTGTTCTATCATTGACATTATTAAAGGACATTTGAGAAGCGAATGTAAAACAGCCGGCCTAGAAGGATGGGCAGAGTATTATGAATCCTTGCTAAGCTAACTTCGTCCCTATAATTCGCAGGCTCCTATCTTGAAGAAGTATCCGGCAAAACTCACTGACATCGTTTACTCGGGTTGATCCAGTTCTTGGTCATAACAGTGTTCGTGGAAACCGACACTGACCGCTGGAAAATCCTCTACGCAGTAGTAATTCACAAAAATATTTCTATTTGGGCATTTGGTTTTGCCACTTTTGCTGCAATTGAAAGGAGATTCTGAGCTTTACGCATTGAATAATGTACTCGATAGGGAATTGTTGCTTCTGGAGTGATACTCTCTCTCTCTCTCTGCAGAATTGGTGCATCCACGAAGGAGGTCCCATCTTTGTCGCCATTTTCCAGCCTGCGCGGACACTTCTAGTCGCCGTCATTGGTATCTTCATTTTCAGGGAACAAACTCTGCTCCGGAAGGTAATCCAAGTGATTCGTTTAAGAGGAAAAAACTGAAAACCTAATAACATTCCCATTCAGCGGCATGAGACGATCATGACCTAAGATGAATAGATTGAAGCTGAAATGTCTATGTTGCTGGGTTCTTGGAGCTATTCTGATTATGGTAGGTCTTTTCTCAGTTTTATGGGGGCAAAAGGGAGGAGAAAAGAATGGAAGTCCAACAGAAGGAAGAGACGCTAACAAAGCGTCCCCTGGAAGCACAGGATGGAAGAAGTGGTGTGGCCTCAGATCTGCCTTGAGTTGCTTTCCAGTCGTACACAGTCAATAAATTTGGTGAACTGCCTTAGAAGTCAGTGGTCAAGAGCTTCTCAAAGGGAGAACTTCAGTTCCTCCAGTAGAGTGAAGTGTCTAGTTTACCGTAAACCTGAGAAACCTATCCACCTTAAATATTTTAAGAATTGACCGTCGGGATAGGCTGCTTTCATGTTAATGCATTTGCTTTACCGGAGTGCAATTTTACGCAGGACACGAATCAGATGTCCTCTGTTCCAACTCCATCTCTCGTCCCTCCCAGCTTCCTCAGTTTTATGGACACTCGAAAGGCCTCCCAACAGAGATTAAAAACCAAACTATAGAAATGGAGGAAGAAAAATCAATAACACCACAATAACTGAACTTTGACATTAGAGCTGACCTAAGTGTTCACACAGCACATACTTATTATTACCCGAAGCAGTGGCACACCACGCTTCATTCACTTGATAGTCTATGATTCGGCTCAGCAAATTTTACACAACTAATGACCAGGCCGAAAGCATCATTTGTCACATGGCGACCACAAGTATTCACAGCGTCACACGCAAAAGTTCTGGTCACAGAGAGAGGAGTCAAAAAGAATTGACCAGAACAGTAGGAAGTACTCTGTACGTGAATGGCTCGAATTGGATAATTAATCATGCTAATATAGCTAGAAATGGTGAATAACCATTCATCTTGCAGCAAAATTATCCCAAAAGAATTCCTTCAGCATATACGCACATCCACAAAATGCTAAGCTATTGAGTTAATAGTCAATTCGTCTAAAATTACATCAACATCATCAACATCAACATCACCTTTATCCCAAACCAGTTGGGGTCGGCGGTCGATGAACCCAAAGCGAAAAGCTTAAAATATACTAAATTAAAAGTAAAAATATGATTGTCCAAAAATAATAAATAAATAAATAAACAAACAAACAAACGTATAAATAAATAGAAAGCACTAAACAGGGCACTCTGGAACATAGGAAATCCCCCCTTCTACAATGCGGATAGCTTTCCTCCACTCCGTCCTAAGGCAAACCATACGCCAATCTATTTCCCACTCTATTAAATCTTGTTTTACTACCTTCCCCCAAGTAAGTTTCGTCTAAAATTACATGAAGAGGAAAAATCACGTCAGCGTGAAGATACTGCATTTTAAATTTTGATAGATACTCAAAGGAAATATAACCCAGAATTAACATCAAAACAGTAGAAGACAGACATACCACATTCAGAAATACCTAAAAACAATTCATCTGAAAATCACAAAAATATCCGTTCAAAGGACACACAAGCACAGATTGATGACAGTGAGTTCGGCTACATGTTCCGCAACATTCTCTTGTTCGGCAACACCTACCTCACTGTAACAATATCATCAATCTTCAAAATCATCCGCACACACTCTGTAGCAAGAGTGATTGCACTTGTACTAACAAGCAGGGGCTGCACCACGTTTTCCTCCAAGATATTAGTTATTTGCCCCTTCCTGACATTGATCCCAGCATTGATCTCTCCTTGGGCATGCCTATTCCTAAGCTCAGTCACAATTGCTATTGGATTCAACCCCGCATTCTCAGCAAGCGTGTAAGGAATCACTTCAAGTGCCTCCGCAACCGACCTTATACAATACCCCTCCATACCGTGAAGTACCTTTGCCCAGGCTCCCAACTGTCTTGACAGCTCAATCTCTGGAGCACCACCTCCAGCAATCAGGAACCTCTTGCTCACCAAACATCTGACCACGCAAAGAGCATCATGCAAGCTCCTCTCAGCCTCGTCAAGCACCAGTAGGTTGGAACCACGCACAAGCACAGTCGTCGTCCTTCCCATATCCTTAATACCCGTAATCTTCACAATCTTCCCATCACCCAAAGAAACCTCCTCAACAAGATCAGCATAGCCCAGCTTTTCTGCTCGGAAATGTTCAATGTTGGCAATTGGCAAGCAATTCAAGGTCTTTGTAATGAACTCAATGTCGTCACGCTCCACATCCTTGACAACCAAAATTTTGGCTTTGGCCAAATAATGCAGTGACAAATCTGTCACAGCATCTCTCAAAATACTCTTCTGGATCAACAACACATTGCATCCAGTCACCCTAATCTTCTTAATCATACCCAAAATGTAATTCCTCTCTTCTTTCAGTATCCTATCCATCTGAGTATAATCAGAGACCACGATACTCTGCTCAATATCCGTCTTCGGAGGCGAAATCTGGAACTGAATCACCGCAATCTTAGCCTTTTCAACGCGAGTAGGCCCACCGGCAGCATGACTGACCTTCTTGTCAAACACCAAACCTTTAACCAGCTCAGTGTCATCCACAGTCCCACCCAACTTCTTCACAATCTTAATATCTCTCAGATCAACTATATCAGGTTTCGACGGATCTACGACAGACAAAACCGCATCAACCGCAAGGGGCGCCAAGAGAGTCGAATACTGACTAACGACCTTACTATTAAGCGAAGTGCTGGCCGACTTAACCAACGACTCGCGATCACTCAACTCGACAGGAACAGCCATCGCGGTCAAGACGTCGACGGCCTTGATAGCAGCTTTGTGGAGAGAATCGGAGATTACCGTGGGGTGAATGCCGGCGGAGAGGAGGGAGAGGCACTGCTTAAGGAGAGCGCCCGCGATGACGACCACGGTGGTGGTGCCGTCGCCCGCCGCGGCGTCCTGGGACTTGGAGAGCTCGACGAACATCTTCGCGGCGGGCTGGAGGACCTCCATCTTGTTGAGGATGGTGGCCCCGTCGTTGGTGATGATGACCTCGCCGCTGGCGGTGGAGATCATCTTGTCCATGCCCCTGGGGCCAAGGCTGGTGCGGACGGCGTCGGCGACGGCGCGGGCGGCCACGATGTTGGCCTGGCGGATGTCCTCCTTCCGCTTGTTGTCGACGTAAGACTCCGTCTTAGAGGAGGTCGAGGGAAGCAAGACTGCCGGTGCCGCCATTCTGGTGTAGAGAGAGAGAGAGAGAGAGAGACAGAGAGACAGAGAAATGGTGGGATCAAAAACCCTAGGAGAGGGAGAGTGTTCCAGAAGTGAGAGAGAGAGTTCGAGAGAAGGCGGGGGGGTCAAAATAGTATTTTCACAGCCCGCCCGGAGCCGGAGTGGAGGTGCGCGGATTTTTTTTGAATTTTACATTTCTTCGAGGGACTCAAAGCCCAAGCCCAAGGCCAAAGCCCAGCCCTGTTGTACCTCATGGGCCAACGTTGAGCAGCTTGCATCAGCCGTTGGAGATCCATGTTGGCTTCATAGCGTAAGGCCGGGATCTGAGGGGCCCAAGGTACAGCCCGGATTATGTTGAAGTTGATTCATCTCCGAAGAGCGAGACATGATCCTTGTAGAATCTGAATTCAAATTAAAGGCTTTCATATTTAAACCTAATCTAGGAAAACTTGCACCAAAGCATAACGATGAGACCAATCTATAGCTATAGAAGTCACACGGACCGATCGGATCGGGTCGAAAATGATCCGACCGAAACCGACATATTTAACATATTTTGACTCCATTTCCATGTAATATAAACATGGCGACTCATACCAAACACATACCCATCCTAAATCATATTACTAAAACACTTTCATATTTAAATCTAATCTAGTAAAAATCGTACCAAAAAAAAATGTAAGATCAAGAGAGAGTGAGAGAAAAAAATCATACATTTGTGGTGGATCTAGGTAAATTGTGAACTCGTTAACACTCATTTTATTTTGGCTTCATAATCTAAACTCATTTATAATCCACTTACTGAATATAATTAATCTATATAACAATTCAGCTAATCAAATATGGGTTTTTTTGTCAAACAAATATGGGTTAATAAATGGATTTATAACCTATTTTGACATATCTATCTATAAGTAGCCAATCGCCAAATTCAAGGGCCCAAATTCAAACCGCCAACTTGACTAGTTATGTAAAATAAGACTTCACCTAAGAAATGACAGGTTTGGCCTTCAAGTTTAGACTTGTCAGAATTGGTTCTCCATTTTTTAGAACCTAAAATTTATTATGCATACCTTAAAACTTGAAACCTAACCTACCCTGTTGCAAGTTTTAGAGTCTACCCAAGTTCAACCTATATTCTTAGTTACATGATTATAGTGATTTTTTTTTTATAACCGAGGTGTCCGCGCAGCCGGCGTGCTTGTGCTCAAACCAGCAGTGAAGCACGACTAGTCCTTGTTGACACCTGATTTTCAATCACCTTTTCTCTTTTAAAATTAGTAGAAAATACATAAAAATTCATAAAATTGAAAAATCAACTTTGGGGGACCTTAGCCAAGCCTAGGGAACCAATTTTGACCAAAACATGATTTTTCATATTTTCAGTATTTTTAAGTATTTTTATTTTCGAAAATTCATGAAAAATAAAGAAAAAATGAGAAAATTGAAAAATCAACTTTGGAAGCCTTGGCCAAGCCTAGGCAACCATTTTTGAACAAAAAATAAATTTTCATATTATATATATTTAATTTTTTTAAAAAAAAAATAATACAAAAATACTTGAAAATTTTGGAAAATTAACATTTGAGGCCAAAAAAATACACAAAGATAGTTAATATTTTTATCTATTTTCATATTGGCCATCGCAAATTCAGAAAAATTCAATTCGAGTCACGTGTTCCTTCACGAGTATAATCTCGAATCGGGCCTAAAAAAATTTAATTTGAGCCAACTTATTTTTAATTTTCACTTTTTGTGAGTTGTGACATTGTCTTCTAATATTTTAAATTTTCATCTTGGCTCAATTATACCCAGAATGACTCAATTTTACAAAAGGGCTTTAATTAAATTCTGCATTATTTTCAGCGGCAAGAAATGAGCTTAAATTTAACATGTGGTAAATTTTGGTGTGTCAAAAATTGTGAGGAGATTTGGACTTAAAGAAATATATTTTTTCATGGACTGAATTGTAAATACTTAAAATTCAAGGACTAGAGTGCAAATACCTAACTCTTAAAGGATTATTTTACAAATAACAAAAAGAAGAGTTAGTGGATAAATTAGAATAGAGAAGGGAAGATGGAGAAGAGGAGATGAAGAAGAGAAGTTGGAGAAGAATAGATGGAGAAAATAAGATAAGAATAGAGAAGGGAAGATGGAGATGAAGAAGAGTTAGTAGAGAAATTAGAATGGAAGATAAGAATAGAGAAGGGAAGATGGAGATGAAGAAGAGTTAGTGGAGAAATTAGAATGGGAGATAAATATGGAGAATGGAAGATGAAGATAAAGAAGAGTTAGTGGAGAGATTAGAATGTGAGATAGAGATGGAGAATGGAAGATGAAAATGAAGAAGAGTTAGTGGAGAAATTAGAATGGGAGATAGAGTTAGTGGAAAAATTAGAATGGGAGATAGATGAGTAGGTTATAAAAGGAGGAAGAAGTGTTTGAGAAAAATTATTGGGAGAGAAAATTTGAAGTGTTTGGGGGATTTTTTTTTGAGAGAAAATTTTGGATGTTTGAGAGAGTTTTTGGAGATTGAAGAAAAATTTGAGAGAAAGAAAATACCAAAAGAGAGAGAATTTTGAAGATGATGGAAGTTTAAAGCTAGGGGTTATCATCACAAATTCCTTCATCGATCAATATAAATCAAGAGTTCTTCTTCGTCAACGAGCAAGCAAATTCGAGCTAAGTGTTTTTATTTATTCATTTGTTTATGGTTTTACTTGCAAATTAGCACAAATTTTATACACTTTCTCCATCTCTTTTTTTTTCCATATTTTATGTCAGGAGAAGGATATCTCTACGTCAACAGCAAAAATCTCGTAGAGATGCAAAAATCGGCCCAGACAAGCTCCTAAGCTGTCCACCAATTTCTCAACTGATCTATGACTAAAAGTCCCTCTTAATTCAAAAGAAACTCTCTATATTGGGAACATAGAGAGCGAAAATCAATTATAGAAATCCCTCCCAAAAAAATGGGAGATAAGTACTCTTTCCACTCTTCTGGTTTTAGGTGCAGATTAGCACATATTTTGTATACTGACATTTCACTCTATTTTATGTCAGGAAGCCGCAGCTTTATATCAATGGTCAACCCTATGGAAGCACAAAATCGGCTTGGAGGAGTCCTCAAGGGCGCACAAATTTTAAATTGTTGAATCAATTCGTTGTATTTTATTTTAAAGAATTCATACCCCAGAATGGAGAGGACAAAGTCCATCCGCAATTTAAATACCTGCACCATAAATCCCAAAGGGAAGAGCCAAGCCAATGCTTAGCCTCCCATTGGAGGTTTTTACTTACAGTAGTTAAATACCTGCAACTTAAATACCTGTACCTTAAATCCCAAAGGGAAGAGCCAAGCCAATGCTTAGCCTCCCATTGGAGGTTTTTACTTACAGTAGTTAAATACCTGCAACTTAAATACGTATACCTTAAATCCCAAAGGGAAGAGCCAAGCCAATGCTTAGCCTCCCATTGGAGGTTTTTACTTACAGTAGTTAAATACCTGCAACTTAAATACATGTACCTTAAATCCCAAAGGGAAGAGCCAAGCCAATGCTTAGCCTCCCATTGGAGGTTTTTACTTACAGTAGTTAAATACCTGCAACTTAAATACCTGTACCTTAAATCCCAAAGAGAAGAGCCAAGCCAATGCTTAGCCTCCCATTGGAGGTTTTTACTTACAGTAGTTTAAATACTTGCAACTTAAATACCTGTACCTTAAATCCCAAAGGGAAGAGCCAAGCCAATGCTAGGCCTCCCATTGGATGTGTTTATTCACTGTCATGTACTTCCTATAATTTAATTTTTGAATCATCAGACCCAAAAGATAAGTAGGTAGTAATACTGCACAGAAGTCGTTAACACACTCCCTCTTTCGGCTTCAGGGAATCTTTAACACTTAAAAAAATATAACAAATAAAAATATATATCATCCATGCATCCTATTTAAAAAGTGAAAACACAAAAGAGAATACCCTACTAGAGCCTTAGGAATAAACCAAGTTGAGTTGCCGAATTAGGATATCCATGAAATTAAGGTACCGAAAGGGCATTAGTTTTAATTAACTAGTGTAACCAAGTCCCCGAGCTCCTAATCTCTGGTTCGCAGGAATAAATTAGTTCTCCCGCTAATTTATTTAGGTTTCTAATCGACCTACCAAGAACGATTAGTGGCGACTCCAAATTTTAAAATCATTTAAACAAAAACCAAAATTGCGATTCGGTAGGGCTTGGGAGGGTCCGCGTTAGGTTAGTCAAATCTAATTAACCTAATAATCCGTTAACCCCTTTTAAAATTTAAAATTTTTTTAGAGGGTCGCGACAGACTCGCGACTCCGCTGGGGACGGGATTTTTAAATTTTCGAAAAAAGATACAAATTGGAATACTTGAATTGTTTCGAAATTTTAAAAGTCTTAGTGGACTTAGGCCAATGAAAATTTCATGGATATCTCGCTTCTGGCGATCTTGTTTGGGACTCATTCTATAGGTGTTATATGTTTTTGCAGGATGGGAGTTATAAGGGGCGGAGTGTTTGGCTAACCCCTTTGTTTTGCAGGCTTGGTGTTGGGTTTATTTGTTTAATTTCGCACATTTTTAGAAGCGCTATTTTGATATCAATTGTTGTGCATGTCTTGCATACTTTGAGGATCACGACACCTGCACACACAAGCGTCTAAACCCAAGTCGCGAAATTCTTCCTAGAAAACCATAGATAGGGATCGAATATGCAAAGCTCTTGCGTCGATTGCGCTCGGGTTGACCATATTTTATCCCGCTCATTATCTGAATTGACAATTCTTCCCATTGTGATTTGATTGCGCGGATGGTAAGTTTGTCAATTCAGATAGTGGGGGCCTTTTTAGGTCCATACCTTGTCTCTCCTTCTTTTATTTTCTAGAGTCCACTGCTTACTTGAGTCATGCGCATGACTATGTGATTTGCATTTCTCCAAGGTAAAAGTAAGTTCTCTAATTTTATCTTGTATATATTTTCGGTCGGTCCATGCTAGGTGTTAGTCAGTTTTTGAGCTTGATATTACGACCATTCTTTTTAAAAGAAAATAAAAATTAAATTTGTCCCTCATTTCTTTTTTAAATTTTTTTTTTGAAAAAATGATGTGAAAAAATCCCTTCATGGGAATTTTATTAACCAATAAGGGATTTTTGTCATGTTTTTATTGCTTCAATAAAAATGAAATTTTCCTGAAAAAATTTTCCTCTGAAAATTTATTTCAATAAAAAGAAAAATTCCTTAAAAAAAACTCTAGTAGACATCAAGTGATTTTATCACATTTTTCAAATTATAAAAACTTGCAAGAAAATTCTTCTCGAGAAATTCGCTCATGTTTTTCTAAGAAAATTTTCTCTAAATAAAATTAGACTAATTAACCAATAAGAGATTTTTGTCATGTTTTTCTTGCTTCCATAAAAATGAAATTTTCCTGACAATTTTTCCTTTGAAAATTTATTTCGATAAAAAGAAAAATTCCTTAAAAAAAACATCAAGTGATTTTATCACATTCTTTCAAATTATAAAAACTTGCAACAAAAATTCTTTTCGAGAAATTCGCTCATGTTTTTCTAAGAAAATTTTCTCTAAATAAAATTAGACTAATGTCTCGGGGGAATTTTGTTAACCAATAAAGGATTTATGTCATGTCTTTCCTGCTTCAATAAAAATAAAATTTTCCTGACAAATTTACCTCTGAAAATTTATTTTGATAAAAAGGAAATTCCTTCAAAAATTTTAGTAAATGTCAAGAGATTTTGTCACATTCCTTAAATAAAAAATAAAAAAAGAGTAATAAATCTGCAAAAAATTCTGTATCAGAAATTAACCCATTTCTTCCTAAGGAAATTTTTTTTCTTTTTCTGATTTCTCTATAAAATAGAAAAAATCAAATTGGACTAATATAGGAGTCATGGACCGACATTCCTTGTGTCGCATACTAATTATATCCTTTTCTTTTGCAGGAAGATCCTAGATACCCCAGACGGGTGTAAAAATTAAGTTCAATAATATATCAAGAATCATCTTTAGAAATACCAAAAGACGAAAAACACCGAGGCTTCAACCGTTAATTTTGGGGGGCAAACGAACACTGTCCATCTTTGACAGACAAAGTTGTGTCAATCCGTAAACTTGTAGGGGGCAGTGTGTTCTGATATGACGGTCGATTTATACTGATTAAACACGGGGGTATATTTAATGTGTTGCAGAGGATCTCGCGTCTTTTGAAAGACAATATGGATTATATAATCAGAACCCATGAAACAAATACATTTACCTGATTAAATCAACCAGAGACCGGTCTTAAAATTTCCTCTTATCCGAAACACGCGGAGGGCTTTAGAGGACCGAGGTTCTATTAATGAACGTAGCCCACAGGAATTTCTCCCGACGCTACAGGCGACCGACACGAGCAAGTAGACGCCGAAAGAAACAAAATATGGATAAAAATGGGCACACAACAGGTGGCCAGATTTACTACCAGCGCACTGATCGAGTTGTCATAGCGTTATTGTTCGTGATCTCAAGATGGATAGTGGGGGCCACCGCCGAACCCATCATCAATGTTCTCGATATCATCGTCTGGAGCAATTAAACAAGAACATCAAGAAGAACATTAAGCCTCGACATCTTCGGTACCTCAAATTGTTCTGTTATGCTATGCGGAAGAAACGATAGCATGAAAATAAAAAAAAAACAAAACACATGAAGCTTTTCTTTCATTCCATTCATCAAAGAGTATTACAACAACTCACTGAGGAGGAAAGGTAAAGCCAAACTGGGCCCTGATAACCATTACGAAAGAGCTCAACTGACTCTCCAAACAGTTGATGCTCTGGATGCACCGGGCGCTCTCGGGATCAAGCTCCGCGAGCCTAAAGAAGAGGCGATCGCACTTCTCTTTAACCTGGGCCATAGTGGCCTCGTAATGCTCAACGGTGAACTCCAGGTCCGGAATTGCTGCCCTCTCGAAAGCAATGTCTGCCGTAATATCATCAAGTCTCTCCTGCAGCCAACCGCATTTGCACCTCATCACAATATTGCCTGGCTCCTGTTCGGCGTAAGTTCGGACCAAGGCCAGACGGTCCACCAACTTTCCCCTCTCACGAACCAGCCACGAAAGCTGATCGTTGGCAAACTTGAGGGCTTTTTTGTGATTATCAGCTACAAACGTAACTGTTGCCAGACGCTCGTGCCAGTCTCGGTAACGGGCTTTCACGACGGCGGTCACAAGGACCGTCTCATAAGCGCGGTTATAGGCAGCTAGAAAATTGATGAAGAGGGTCGAGAAGTTCCGATACTCCTTTCCCAGTTGTGTACCCTCAACAGAAGCGGCGTCCACGGTCCTAAATAAACCGAGGATTTCAGCCTCAACGGTAGAGTTTTTGGCTACATGAGCGTAACCTCTACCAAGAAGATTGTAGAGTCTCTCCCACCCAGCCAGGACTTCGGTGGATAAGGTGTGGTTAGGAGAATTGGCCATTTTTTAAAGCAGAATACGAAAGAAAAGGGGAGAGAGGTGAGGCAGATGAGCAGAATGCGAAGATGGTAAGCTGCTTCAATTTAAATACTGATTTCACAAGGGCAGCCCTTATAGGTTTTCCTATCTACCATTCTCTGTCGGCAACACCCCCGGTGGCTCAAATTCCAGCCAAGTGGCAACCTCGAGCCGAACAAACCCGACGTCTCTGTGGAAAAGCTGGACGGGACTCCACCGCTTTGAAAAAAGAAAGAACGAAAAGACGAGCTGAGTGGGGGACAAAGAAATTTTCGGCAGAAAGAGAGATATTACTCGTCTTCATTGGAGGACCCGCCAGTAAATCGACTGTGGAAATCTTGACAGGGGCCATCTACCGCGAAAAGAAAGAAGAAGACAAACTGAGCGATAAACGAGGATTTCCCCTTTGATCAAAAGCTGAATGTCAGATTTTCCCCTCGGTAAATCTAATAGCACTGCCCGTGAAGGGGGAAGTCGTTGCTATTGCCAGAGAGAGAATTTGTCATCATTTGATAGTGAGGGTTCATCTGCACGAACTTGCAGGAGAAAGATAAAGAGGAAGGAGTTCTCGTGGGAGAGGAATTCAAAACCTTCACCATCAAAGCATTGGCTTTCAAAGCCTGTTACGAGAAGCCATCAACGATCCCGTGATCCCTCAAGTTCGAGAAGACATCTTGAGGCGGTCTCAAATCGGCAGTCCTAGATCCAGAAATATGTCGAGCATTAGGGGAATGGGCGCATGTTCAACCCTGGTCGAAGCTGATGAAGTTCCTTACCCTGAGGGTCTACTGGTCATGGCCATTGACGGTAATCCAGTCTCTCTGTCAATCCTTGTTACCGTATTAAGAAAATGCCGGTATAAGGTTGTAGCTCAAGCAAAGGCGACAGAGGCCTTAGAGATATTAAGGAGGAGTAGTGACCCGTTTGATATCGTCCTCACCGCCATGGTAAGGATTGACATGGATGTTTTCACTCTCTTGGAAGTCATCAATTCTAAATTAAACATGCCAGTCCTCGTAATATCGGCAAGCGATGATCAGCAAGCCATAATGAAGGCTGTCTTAAATGGGGCCCAAGACGTCGTAACGAAACCAGTTAGGGTTCAGATGCTTCAAAACATATGGCAGCACGTGGTAAGGAAGCAATTGCACGACCATGAGAACAAGCATCAAGCCTTCAATTTTGTTCCAAGCAACTGGAGAAAGAAGATGAGTTGGTCTCCCGAGCTGCATCGTATGTTTGTTAATGCAGTTCAGCAGCTAGGAATCGATTCGGCATGGCCGCAACATATACTGGAAATTATGAAGGTAGAGGGACTCACTAAAGCAAATGTTTCGAGTCATCTTCAGAAGTACAGAAAAAGGGTGAGAGAACACAATGCAGCTCAGAATCAAGAAAACCAAGGCGGGACTGATTCAAGCCTGAACGTCGAGTCTCCTCGCCACCATAAGTTCCGCAGGTTAGCATGGGGCGAACCATTTCCCATCATCAACCAAGCCAGTAGCCGTGCCATCAATCCTCCAGGCGTTAATCAAAGTATCCCCCAGAATCACCCTAATGCTCTTCAAGAGTATAGACCGCAGGGGCAGTGTATTCAGACTCCTTGGTTTGAGCACCAACCCGTGGCTATAATTCATCCCATGATCAGCGCGCCTGCGCAGCCAGAGAATTAGATAAATAAGTTATCCTGAGCACTTCCACTTCTCTAATCCTCAAATGGAAGGAGTTTTTAGCAGCAGGACAGTTGGTGATCCCCACACTTTCTCGAGTAATGATGAAGGCTCCAGCACGAGAAGTCAAATTGCTCATGGCGATGACAGAATGAGAAATCTACCGCCATCATTTGCCAACAACAATGCCCAATTCGAGTATCAGTTGCTGGAAGGTTCAAGAGATTACCCAGATGATGAGCTTACTGCCCTGGTCAACCAGTTTAGGGTTGACAGACGTCCCAAGCCGCGATCAGGAGCTAGTGAGTAAGGACTCTCAAACATCGGTCATCCACACCCGAACCAACACAAGACTAGCTGATTATCGAAGAGCTACAGGAGAGGCAGAACTGACCTTGAATAAGTGCACCTTTCATTTCATGCTTAATTCCCCTGCGTATGATATTTCCAGCTTTCTAGGTGACTAGATTTAATTCAAGGGCAAGGGGGTAATTTGTTTTTTTTTTTATCTCGTCGAATGCGTGAATCCCTTTTATATGCTAGATTTAAGGCGGATCAATTTGTGGCAACGTCGCTGATTGCCATAATGAGAAATGTTGAATGGCCTCGCGTAGGGAAATTTCAAGTGAAAAGCCCAGGCGAGCTCGAAGACGGGTAACTATGTGTCGTTCCAATTTACCCTCAATCGTTGCAAAATGCTAAATTGGATTTGTTCCATTCTCACCCAGGGGATTGCAAAGTGCCTCAAGAGTGTCGCAAAATGAAATGACCCAATGGAATGCGATAGGACTCATTCGCCTTCAAGGTAACCTTCAAATTAAAGGAGCCCTCCGGTCCACAGACCTGATGGCATGGAAAATGATGATGGTCCAAGGCAACCCGAAAGAAAACAAGGCCCAACTAAGCAAAGCACATATGTGGCAAGCTCAAAGTGAAGGGCAACTCGGGACATACAATTCAATCCAATCCAAATGAAGGAACTTCCTCAATTCAAATTCAAAGGAAGTATACACAAGGGTAAAACAGTATCGTTCCAATTTTTCTAGAATATGAAGAACATATACTACCGCATTCTCTTTCATTTTTCAGGGGAAGTCTCTACTGGCCAGATTTTCCTGTCTACCATTCCCTATCAGTATCACCTCCGCTACTCGTCTCCAATATCGAGCCAAGCAAATCCGACGTCTCTACGGAAAAGTTGGACGGGACGCCACTACTTTGAAAAAGAAAGGATAAAAAATAAGCTGAGTGGGAGACAAAGACATTTTCGGCAGAAAAGAGATACGATGAAAAGAAAATCGAGAAAGCCAGAACACTCGAGAGAGGCAATACAGTTGGTAAACCCACGTCTAATTTTAAAGGAGGCATCTTCTTGATAATTCTCATTCGTGCTCGAAAGAGAGACTCTTAAAGCATACGCAATCTCCAAGAAAAATCCAGAGAGTGAAAATACAAGAAGAGATATCAAACTTTGAGAAATCGTTAACCAAATCGAAGATGTCTCAACCCAACACACTTGAAAGTTATTGTTACTTGCTGAATATGGGAGAGGAAGAGTTCGAACCCATGTTTGGGATCGAGCCTATGGAGCCCGACCCTTCCACCGACGACGTCCAAGAGCCCGGTAAGGACAAGGACAACAACGGTAAAGGTCAAAAGAAGCGTTACCATCGCCATACTGAGGAGCAAGTACGAAAGCTTGAAGATTTCTTCAGAACGTGCCCTATGCCAGACGACAAACAGAAAATGGAACTGAGTCAAGAGCTAGGACTTAAACCTTCGCAAATCAAGTTCTGGTTTCAAAATAGACGAACCCGAATGAAGACTCGTCATGAGCACAACGAAGCCGAGTTTCTAAGAGTTGAAAATGAAAACCTTCGAGCGAAGAACAAGATATATAAAGAGGCTTTTGACTCCGCCACCTGCCCCAACTGCAATACTCTCCTCACCCTCGATGAAATGCATTATCTGAGGATCGAAAATGCACGTTTAAGAGGTGAGTTAGATCAGTTCATAGCAGGATCAAGTTCTGTTGGAGCAATGTACGAAAAGACCGAGACTATGGGACCAGCATTGATGCCTTCTGAGGAGGAGGTGAGGTATTATCACTAAGCAAGTGGCATTGGCGACGAACTCGCCGCCATGATCAGGCAGTTTGATGCTGATGAAGCACTAGGGCGTTAATGTGCATACGAATCCTGTATTTCAAAACTAGTGATCATGGGACCTGCGACACGGTCGACGCGTACCTGATCCGGAACAACGCTAGCTGATCATTCAAGAGCTTGTAAAGGGAAGAAGATCATGCCTGGATGAATACATCTACTTGGCTTCATCGCACATTCTCGCCTTTTATCAATGTCCAAAATTAATGCACAAGCTAGAAGTAATCATTTCCCTTTCCCCTATTAAATGCTCGGAGCCGTTCACCGCACCAAACTCGAAAAAATTAATATCGAGAAGAAATCCGCGTAAATCTGAAGGGTAAATCCGTATCGTTCCAAATTACCCTCGAACTACCCAGGTTTTAAATTTAATCCTTTCTATTTTCAGGAGTTTGCAAATCAACCCAAGAATGCAATCATACCCAAATACAAGTTCAACAAAATTTGGGGCAAATCAACTCATGGATATTACCACAGAGTGGACAGCTTCAGATAAAGCAAAATGCGAACGAGGGACCCGAACAATCTCAGACATGGGTAATTCTGTATCGTTCTAATTTGCTCATAATCATCGCAAGTCCTGAATTGTTTTATTCCATTCTTAACAGGGATTGCAAATTACCTCGAGAAATACTGTAACATGGCCCAAGTTGATACAACAGGGCCACGTTATCCCCAAGGATTAACCTTTGAAAAGAAAGCCCCATGGACACCTACGGTCCAATGGACCGAATGGTATGGGGGATGACAGTAGGTCCGAAATATCCCGAGTTCGATCTCCAAGGGTGGGGAATGTTGTATGTATTATAAATAAATGAAACAACTTTTTGTGCATTTCTTTTTTTACAAACAGGAATACTCGACGAGTAATATCAAAGTCAGTATTTTACCATAGTCTTCCCATAATGGTGAGGCGCCCAACAAAAGTCGAGGAAAATTCAATCCAACAAAACTGGTAAAAGACTCGTGCAAGACATTCAAGATGAATGGTAAATCAGTATCGTTTTCAATTTATCCCTTTTAATACTGGCTGATATGTCTCTTTTCTTTTTACAGGAAATATTTACACTAACATTTAACATGTTGAAGGAGACAAATCCAAAAGAAAATTATGATCATCTGACAAGATCTATTCTGGTGAAAAACGGGGCAAATTGATCGCAAGCTCTGAAGCGAAAAAGCAAATATGTCTTTCTTATATCGTTTGATTTCGAGAATAATTTCTCTGCTTTTTGCAGGGGCATTTAACCGCCAAACCATGGGGTCGCTGTCACTAAACAAACCAAAATGCTCCCTCACCCATATGCCTCATCGTGCAGGGGCAAAACTTGAGACAAACCGCTCCTCGACATAAGGAGTGGCCTTCCCAATTTGTTCAATCCACCCACATACCAGGGGCAATTCAAATCCGCCCATGTTTGCACATTATATAAACACACATGATGCTAAAAATTATCACATCGGCATTGTGTTTACACATTTCACGAATTATGTATGACTATTCCGCATGTTTAATTTACCAACTCCAACTTAGAGCATAAACTGCATAGGAGACATCAAATGTGCAAAATGGGGCATAACAGGATGAGGAAAGGTAAACCATTTCCACACAGGTCTAACATTTTAATCTACAGATAAATAGCCTTTCTCTAGAGTGAGAGAAAGGCTTTTCGGACTGAAGTTCCCCATTCAGATTACATTCAAGGCGTTCATAATATGAGAACCTCCTTAAACAGAATTGGTAATGCAAGCTTGACAGAATAATTTTGCGTGATCCACATTTGGATTGATTGCATCATGAGTTATCACACAGACTAATTCTAATCATTGCCGACTTGGTTGAATAGTTTTGCATGAACCGATCAACTCATTGATGAAAATGCTTGCATATGTTACCTCTGACACTGCCTGACAGGTAACACATTCCCAATGTTCGAATTACCTTCCAAAGTCTTGAAATTCATTCGGCGATTATTGAATGAACAAGCCTAGTTGTCGAGGAGCCACTAGGCATTTCTTCTAAATTCTCAGGTGAGTATATCTTCAATCTGGATGAATTCTGACGGTTGTTAAGGAACTTGAATCCATGGCGATATATACAGGTATCCATCTTCTTCAATAAAGCATGATTTGTCTCAAAAACAGAAATGTTCGAGACCTTTTGATCTCTGCTTCTTTGGTTATTCCTAAAAGGAGAATATAATTTGGGTTTGAGCTTCTGCAGGATTCCTGGTCTCCCCCAGATTTCAGAATGGCACCCTTTGAGGTACACCAAGCCCTTCTTACAGGCAAACTAAGTCCTTCTTACAGGCAAACCAAGTCCTTCTTACAGGCACAAAGTCCTTCTTACAGGCAAATTAAGTCCTTCTTACAGGCAAATCAAGTCCTTCTTACAGGCATAAAGTCCTTCTTACAGGCAAACCAAGTCCTTCTTACAGGAACCAAGTCCTTCTTACAGGCAAATCAAGTCCTTCTTATAGGCATAAAGCCCTTCTTACAGGCAAATCAAGTCCTTCTTACAAGCAAACTAAGTCCTTCTTACAAGCAAACCAAGTCCTTCTTACAGGCACCAAGCCCTTCTTACAGGCAAACTAAGTCCTTCTCACAGGCACCAAATCCTTCTCACAGGCACCAAGTCCTTCTTACAGGCAAACAAAGTCCTTCTTACAGGCAAACCAAGGCCTTCTTACAGGCATTAAAGTCCTTTTTACAGGCATTAAAGTCCTTTCTACAGGCACTAAGTCCTTTCTACAGGCACAAAGTCCTTTCTACAGGCACAAGTCCTTTTTACATGCACTAAAGTCCTTTTTACAAGCAATAATGTCCTTTCTACAGGCACCAAAAGTCCTTCTTACAGGCACTAAGTCCTTTCTACAGGCATAAAGTCCTTCTTACAGGCATTTTCATGAGGTGACCTATCATACGGGTCAAATCTCAATGAAATTTTAAATCAGAAGAATCCTTTTATTGGGAATCTACCATGGGATGACCTACCATACGGGTCAAATCTCAATCCAAATTTAATCAGTAGAATGCTTTTATTAGGAATCTACCATGGTTTGACCTACCATACGGGTTCAAATTCAACCACCCTAAGGTTTTCTTATAACAAATCCTTAGGTTCTCATTTCATTTTCAGTAAAACATTCATGTCACGACTCTTTTTATTTCATTATGTTGTGTCGATTAGGATTCAGGTGTCATCTCGTCTTTGAAACGAATCTCTGCCGAGCTTCCTTTCAAAGAGGGGCAGTTGTTGACACCGGATTTTCAATCACCTTTTCTCTTTTAAAATTAGTAGAAAATACATAAAAATTCATAAAATTGAAAAATCAACTTTGGGGGACCTTAGCCAAGCCTAGGGAACCAATTTTGACAAAAACATGATTTTTCATATTTTCAGTATTTTTAAGTATTTTTATTTTCGAAAATTCATGAAAAATAAAGAAAAAATGAGAAAATTGAGAAATCAACTTTGGAAGCCTTGGCCAAGCCTAGGCAACCATTTTTGAAAAAAAAATAAATTTTCATATTATATATTTAATTTTTTTAAAAAAAAATAATAGAAAAATACTTGAAAATTTTGGAAAATTAACATTTGAGGCCAAAAAAATACACAAAGATAGTTAATATTTTTATCTATTTTCATATTAGCCATCGCAAATTCAGAAAAATCCAATTCGAGTCACGTGTTCCTTCACGAGTATAATCTCGAATCGGGCCTAAAAAAATTTAATTTGAGCCAACTTATTTTTAATTTTCACTTTTTGTGAGTTGTGACATTGTCTTCTAATATTTTAAATTTTCATCTTGGCTCAATTATACCCAGAATGACTCAATTTTACAAAAGGGCTTTAATTAAATTCTGCATTATTTTCAGCGGCAAGAAATGAGCTTAAATTTAACATGTGGTAAATTTTGGTGTGTCAAAAATTGTGAGGAGATTTGGACTTAAAGAAATATATTTTTTCATGGACTGAATTGTAAATACTTAAAATTCAAGGACTAGAGTGCAAATACCTAACTCTTGAAGGATTATTTTACAAATAACAAAAAGAAGAGTTAGTGGATAAATTAGAATAGAGAAGGGAAGATGGAGAAGAGGAGATGAAGAAGAGAAGTTGGAGAAGAATAGATGGAGAAAATAAGATAAGAATAGAGAAGGGAAGATGGAGATGAAGAAGAGTTAGTAGAGAAATTAGAATGGAAGATAAGAATAGAGAAGGGAAGATGGAGATGAAGAAGAGTTAGTGGAGAAATTAGAATGGGAGATAAATATGGAGAATGGAAGATGAAGATAAAAAAGAGTTAGTGGAGAGATTAGAATGTGAGATAGAGATGGAGAATGGAAGATGAAAATGAAGAAGAGTTAGTGGAGAAATTAGAATGGGAGATAGAGTTAGTGGAAAAATTAGAATGGGAGATAGATGAGTAGGTTATAAAAGGAGGAAGAAGTGTTTGAGAAAAATTCTTAGGAGAGAAAATTTGAAGTGTTTGGGGGATTTTTTTTTTTTGAGAGAAAATTTTGGATGTTTGAGAGAGTTTTGGGAGATTGAAGAAAAATTTGAGAGAAAGAAAATACCAAAAGAGAGAGAATTTTGAAGATGATGGAAGTTTAAAGCTAGGGGTTATCATCACAAATTCCTTCATCGATCAATATAAATCAAGAGTTCTTCCTCGTCAACGAGCAAGCAAATTCGAGCTAAGTGTTTTTATTTATTCATTTGTTTATGGTTTTACTTGCAAATTAGCACAAATTGTATACACTTTCTCCATCTCCTTTTTTTTCCATATTTTATGTCAGGAGAAGGATATCTCTACGTCAACAGCAAAAATCTCGTAGAGATGCAAAAATCGGCCCAGACAAGCTCCTAAGCTGTCCACCGATTTCTCAACTGATCTGTGACTAAAAGTCCCTCTTAATTCAAAAGAAATCTCTATATTGGGAACATAGAGAGCGAAAATCAATTATAGAAATCCCTCCCAAAAAAATGGGAGATAAGTACTCTTTCCACTCTTCTGGTTTTAGGTGCAGATTAGCACATATTTTGTATACTGACATTTCACTCTATTTTATGTCAGGAAGCCGCAGCTTTATATCAATGGTCAACCCTATGGAAGCACAAAATCGGCTTGGAGGAGTCCTCAAGCGCGCACAAATTTCAAATTGTTGAATCAATTCGTTGTATTTTATTTTAAAGAATTCATACCCCAGAATGGAGAGGACAAAGTCCATCCGCAATTTAAATACCTGCACCATAAATCCCAAAGGGAAGAGCCAAGCCAATGCTTAGCCTCCCATTGGAGGTTTTTACTTACAGTAGTTAAATACCTGCAACTTAAATACCTGTACCTTAAATCCCAAAGGGAAGAGCCAAGCCAATGCTTAGCCTCCCATTGGAGGTTTTTACTTACAGTAGTTAAATACCTGCAACTTAAATACGTATACCTTAAATCCCAAAGGGAAGAGCTAAGCCAATGCTTAGCCTCCCATTGGAGGTTTTTACTTACAGTAGTTAAATACCTGCAACTTAAATACCTGTACCTTAAATCCCAAAGGGAAGAGCCAAGCCAATGCTTAGCCTCCCATTGGAGGTTTTTACTTACAGTAGTTAAATACCTGCAACTTAAATACATGTACCTTAAATCCCAAAGGGAAGAGCCAAGCCAATGCTTAGCCTCCCATTGGAGGTTTTTACTTACAGTAGTTTAAATACTTGCAACTTAAATATCTGTACCTTAAATCCCAAAGGGAAGAGCCAAGCCAATGCTAGGCCTCCCATTGGAGGTGTTTATTCACTGTCATGTACTTCCTATAATTTAATTTTTGAATCATCAGACCCAAAAGATAAGTAGGTCGTAATACTGCACAGAAGTCGTTAACACACTCCCTCTTTCGGCTTCAGGGAATCTTTAACACTTAAAAAAATATAACAAATAAAAATATATACCATCCATGCATTCTATTTAAAAAGTGAAAACACAAAAGAGAATACCCTACTAGAGCCTTAGGAATAAACCAAGTCTGAGTTGCCGAATTAGGATATCCATGAAATTAAGGTACTGAAAGGGCATTAGTTTTAATTAACTAGTGTAACCAAGTCCCCTCGCAGGAATAAATTAGTTCTCCCGCTAATTTATTTAGGTTTCTAATCGACCTACCAAGAACGATTAGTGGCGACTCCAAATTTTAAAATCATTTAAACAAAAAACCAAAGTTGCGATTCGGTAGGGCTTGGGAGGGTCCGCGTTAGGTTAGTCAAATCTAATTAACCTAATAATCCGTTAACCCCTTTTAAAATTTAAAATTTTTTTAGAGGGTCGCGACAGTCCTCAAGAGGGCTAGCACAACAACCCACTGCCACGATCCTCCATTTAAATTACCAATGTTCAACAGGAGATTTGAACCCAAGACCTAGCGCTCGTGAATGCCTAGTCCCAAGCTCATCTACCAACTAAGCCATCGATGGGTAAACATGATTGTAGTGAATTATCACTTCTAATAATCAATATTTGCTCATACTGTAATTCTCTTACCATACTCATATTTAGACACATGAAAAATATAACATATTAACAAAATAAAAATTTCAACCATGGTTACTGCCGAAGATGGAAGCTCGGACTAGTAGTTCCTAACTACGCACTCATCATCCGAGGCCATTGAATACCATAAGATCACGCAAAAATTTAGAACAAGAAAAACACAAAGACTCGTTCTAGGTTCTAGGTTTCATTCTGCATACCTAGAATTTGGAACCCACCCTATTTTCATCGATACGGTTCTTCTGTTTTCGATTCTATCCTAGAACCATGCTCCCCTCTAATTTGGCATTCTACTTAACAACAGAGCTACAACCCCAAACGAGGTAAAGGCCCTAGACAAATGTAAGATGTTTTTTTTTTGTGTTCATTATTTTCCCACAACCTCAAAGAACCATCAAACTCCGGAGGATAAACTTCTAGATTGTAGAAAAAGTTCAGTCCATTGCATCTGATAAAGTTAGAAAATTAGAAGAAAAAACTATTGTTATCCCTGATTGCTGGGAGTCATATATAACTTATTGGCTTGCAGATTTTGGCATGACTGAATCCATTCCCATGTTCTCGCTAGTTGACTTATTTTATTTTAGTCCTTTCTCTCTCTTTCAAACACCTCGTTAAAAAATTTTTAAACACACTCGGCCCATTCGTGCCTTTCGATACGACGGGTGTCACATGAAATTCACATAATTTAAAGCGACAAAATTCTTGTCGAGCGGTTCATCGAGTGCACCAAATTAGGGCTAGCTGTAGAACAATGTCTGACATTTTTTCCTTTGTGCCCTATTGTCACCAAAGAAGTGTGAGCAGAGTAGATTTGGTAGGCATGGAGGTTTTTTATCAAGCGAAAATATGAATTTTCATTTATAATCGGAGCGTACGAACCCACTCCATTTCAATTATCGAAAACTTTCACACGTCCATGCTATTGGTGAAGTAGTGCACAAGATAAGTGGGAAAAGCAAATTGCAAAGCCACACTCCATGCGATTCTATAAAAGCATCCAATTGAACGAGATGTTAAGATTCACCGCACAACACACAAAGAGCTAGAAAGTAAATGAAAAAAAAATAAAAAACTTGCGATACGAATGCTTACCCTCTTATTCACCCCTTAAATTAGGGTTATGTTCAATAGTGGATTCCATCGTAATCATTCTGTTACAACTCTCAATTATAAAAGAAAAAAATTACATGTAAGCTTATGGACTTAAGCTCAAATTAGCTCAAACTATAAAAGTCATCTGGCGTCTAGGGGTACTGCCCTCTACAACCTCGCCGGGATGGCTATTCTAGACTCCCGCTTGTTCACCGACGAGATGCTTTCATATTGATGGAGAGTATGAGCTACATCCTAACACGAGTTACCGGATATTTCACCACCATCAAAGATTTCAAGGGGAAAAAAAAAAAGAGAAAATGGATTTGTCCACAAAGAATCTCGTCTTATTATAGAAGCCCAAGATTTCTTCCCTGGCTCCTATGACATTCCTAATGCTGAGCAACAGAAGGTGTCCAAACAGCCGACCCTTGATCACTACCCAACCCGCAAGACAGAGAACTCGAATTTGTATCAATTTACATTCAGAAGGGCCTCTGAGCATGACACAAACACCCCCCCCCCCCAAAAAAGAAAAAAAGAAGAAGAAGAAAAGAGAGAGGATTTGTATGTAAAGGATGAACTTTTAATCCCTCTTCTGCTCACGCAGAAGCTGGAGGGCTTTCAGCAAAGTGGGTCTGAACCTCCTAACGTCGAGCTTCACGTTCTGGTTGTCCAGGTAAATCTTCTTGAAATCGTTCCATTTGCCTTTGTGGAACGCGCCCGGATCTTTCAGAGCGACGTGGTCGACTGGGTATTGATCCGCCAACGTGCTCTCCCTCACGCCAATCTTGTACTCTAGGTACCTCAAGTTCATGTCCCTGGAAGGGTCGCCAAAGTATGTCCTGGAGAGCCAGGCGGCTCCTAATGGCACGATTTGGATCAGGACCGCGTCGTCCGGTAGGAACAGGATGTTGGTCAGCCCCGCCCCGTGAACCCCCATCACCGCGTCGCACGAGTTCATGAGCTCAGCAAACCACGCCACGTTCATGTCCGCCTCCGCCACCACTGGCTCGAACCCCACGGCCTTGGCCATCTTTGCAATCCTCGTGGGGTTGGTGAAGGATCGTGAACGTTTTCTTGCCACAATCAGAAGACGGGGCTTTCGAGTGTCGCCGGCCCGTAATTCGATTGCTTTTGTCCTTTCTAGTGAGTAGGAGGTCCTCAGGAAGTCCCTGAAGTCCCTCATTGTTGTGTGGGGAGGCATGGAAGGGTTGATTTTGAAGTCATCGTGGCGATTGAGCCCCACGATCACGCTCGGAAAGCAATGCACCTCTTCCTTTTGCTGGTCGATGTCGATTGCCGGGTGCTTGGAAAGGTTTTGCAGGATCGCTCTGAACTTCGAGGCCCACCAGGAGCGGTAATTGGTCACGAGGAGCTGCACATCCCCGTTAAACGGCCTAGCCGTCAGGTAGAGCGGGAGTATGATATCACTGAAGTCGTGGAAGTGGTTCCCCGCAAATCCACCGGCCGAGAAAAGGATGGCCGGGGCAGCATGGTTTTGTGTGCATTTAGGAATTTCGCGTCGGTCCACAGATGCAGGGACCACGGACCATTCCGTGACCGAGCTCATCGCAGTCCGGTCGGTTTTTCTCGCGTATGGTCTTACCTTCCATGAGGTCTGTCCATCATCTAGAGTGGCCATTTCAGGGGAAGAGGCATAGACTGTGTAGGATTTGGCATGGACCCTAATTTCACCAGCGATGTCACATATGTCCGTTCTTGGATTCAGAATGTTGCATAGCGGCCCTCTTTTCTGCGTAGCATTCCCTGCAACGGCGAGTTTCATGAGTGAAAGAGCTCACAATGCGGCACGTAAGATTCAGTAACAAATTCAATTGTCTAGGACAACTAAGTATGTGAATTGACCTGCTATAGACAATGAAGTATCCTCATGATCAGTGGAATTTGGCGGCACTGATTCCTCAATTTCCACAGCTGAGAGATTCACGGACAATGGGAATCAGAATCGTAGCAGAACAAACACGTCTATATCAAGATGTAAATTAATGCGGCTTAGATTTTGAAGTACCTGGGCGTTCTGTGTTATTCAGTAGTACCTCTGGACCGGGTTCCATGCTGGCATTTTTCGCAGCTGCAAAATTGTAAAGAACAGTCTTAATTAACCCAACCGAGAATTGAAGATATTCAGCAGAATTATGTATGTAGACTAGTTTGATGACCGAAATGAAGTACCATGTTGATCTGTGGAGTTGACCAGTATCTCCGGTATCGTTCTTGTCGCATTTTCTGCAATTCACAAGATTTAAGTCAGAGACCGCAGAGTTATTAAGAGCATGAATCATCGGATTAGTCAATAAATTTAAGTACCTTTGGGGTCTGTGGAATTGAGTCGAAGCTTTGGTTTCGTTGTCACATTCTCTGCAAGTACAAGATCATAGGTGATAAGCGATCGTTCTGTCCGCATACAGAGTGAATTGAACAGAGGACTGATCATGAATGTCAACCAATTCAATAGCACGAATACCCTTGTGACTCATGGAAATGGGACTCATCTCCGGATTCGCGGTCGCCTTTTGTGTAGCTGCAAGATCAAGCAGAAGATTAGTCAGAATAAAGAGATATCAAAATTCATCAGCCATTAAAGACTTCATTCATCCAGAGAGCTTGTCTGGCTTTGAGCACATGCGGGCTTACATCTGATCATCTCCTTCTTCTGAGAACTCTCTGTCTCCTTGATCGCGAACATCTTGTGAGCGATACCCATCGACAACTGCATGTTCACTGCGAAACCAAAACAGGACGTTATACATTATGCAAAGTAAATACTTCAAGAAAACGCAGCAAAACAAGAATGCTGGATTACAGAAGAAGTGGAAAGCTTGTTCTCAAAGTCATACCACGGAACACGGAGTAAGACACTTACAAATCGGTAAAGGACCCAAGTAAGGCTTGAAGACAGTGAAGAAGCTCAAGAGAATGAGCAAGCACCCAAGAAACGCGCCACATCCGAGCTTCTTCTGCTCGTACCGGCTAAAACTCCTCGCCAGTATCGCTTCGTATGCCATCCTTCTACTCTGCCAAACTAGTCCTTGCCAATGCACATTCGAGAGAGGTTCCCCGACAATCTCGCACTCAGGCACCTCAAAGAAAGCCTGATCGGCGACAACACAGGTGAAGTTCAAGAACCCTCTTCAAGAAGAGCCCAGTAGTTCCTCTTTCTCCTTTTGTCAAATTCTGCGAGCAGGCCTTAAATGCCATTTTGCATGACATCATGAGACAAAAGGTGGGAAGTTAGAAAAATGCATTTCTCTTGACGAATTATTGCTCCTCACGTTGTCCTTAGCTCGGGGCAATTGACATAATCTATTTTCCCAAATCATCTACGAAAGAAGAGAAAGAACAGAAGGTCTCTGAAAGTGACTACGGAGACAAGAACATCTCTGTCACCGATTGGCTTGTGCAAAGTATTTAACTTTTCGCCTTGGCATGAATGTTTGAGAAGTCGATGAAAGAAGGGCCAGCATGTGTGGCTGCTTCGCTGGGTTATAAAAGCTTAACCATGCTGAAACGAGTTTGCAGAGAGATTTTTGACAGCGAGTCAAACGTTGGTTTGTCCTAAAAAAACATACACAAGTTGTAAAATATTGACACTAAGTGATCACGACTCATGAGCGATGACTTGTAGTAACGAATGGATGTGACTACCCACATGGTTCACCACCAAATCCATACAATAAGACATTAGACATGCATACATTTGGCCTCTCCTAGTTAACCACCGCAATATTAAGGTAGGATTAGGAATTTTCTTATGAAGCATCATCCCAAGATAGAAGGCATATATGGTCACTTTAATAAGGTTATGAGTCGGACGGCTTAAAACTTTTAAGGTGAATATTCATGGCTCGAAATGCGTTGCTTCTTTTTTTTTTTTTGGGGGGGGGGGGTGTTTCACCTTTGTTGGTTTCTTGAGATTTGGATGAATCGTTCATCACACATTGGAAATCATGCATCCTTTTTATGTGTGTACCAAGAGTTTTCATCCATTCAAGTTCGACCTATGTTCTCGACGAGTACATGTGTCTGTGACTATTTCCTCCCGGACTTCTGGTCACAATCAGGAGAGAGGGGGTGAAATTAAGGGTGAGTAGTCTAGGTTCCATCTAGGTTTCACTTGGAATCTTGAACCAATCCTTTGGACCCAGTTCTTTGTTTTTTGAAATCTCAAACCTACCTTGTTACAAGTTCGAGGTCTACCCAAGTTCCATTTGTATTCTTAATTAAATAATTACAATAAATTGACACATATAATGACCACCATTTATTGCTACGTCCACTGATTGTAACTCATATATAGACACTCGTCAGTGGACGTCATGGAATACGGCAGGATCACGTGAATACATAGAAAAAGAAATGCATAAAGACTTATTCCATATTTCAGGTTCTGAGTATCACTTCCTAAAACTAGGAACCTATCTGGGAACCGATTTTGAAACTTGACACCTAATCTGCATATTCTAGAACGTGAAACATATCCTGTTTTCACTGATTTCTTTGATTCCCGATTTTACTCTAAAACTATACTCACCCCTACACTCAATTGTTAAATCAATCAAAGACTTAGACCTTAGCCAAAGTTCTGCTAGTTGGGGCGGTGCAAATCCAGACAAGGGGGTAGAGAGGAGGGTGGGAGTAAGACGTGTCAACCATAAATCTTTTTTAGGGTTTAGTTGGGAATCAAGACTTCATTTAGTCATGGGAGTAGGAAAGCTCTAATGATCGTGATTTTTAATATTCTTGGATTCTTCCTAAATACCAGACCAGTACGTGTGTTTGAGTGTGTGTTGTTCGAACTAATTATGCTCTTTTGAGGTATGCAATGTCTGCAAGGAAAGGGCAAAAAAAATCTGTTTAATTAAGTAAAAATTAGGGTTTGTTAGAGGGGCATTTTCACTCAATAATGCACGTTCATGCAAGTTTCTTCTGGTCCACAGGCTCCAGCTCGATATTTATTTCTCCATTTCACATATAATTTTACACCCGACACCGAAATTATTTGACCTCAATCACGACTTAACGAGATCCGAGATGATGGAAAAGTCAATGGTAGGTGTTAAATTAGTTTACAACCCTTAAAAAAAATTGAGCTTTGAATGGTTTCCTTCAATTTTATATATTTATTTGCGAGGGTGGCACCACCTAAATTGAAGAATTTTCATATACCTCTTGAGGACTCATTTTGCAAAAAAAAAAAAAACACCTGCTCTACCCCTAAAAATGAAAATTGCCGAAGTCCGGCAACCGGCTTGAGGAAGAAGAGGAAAGAAAAAAGGGAAAAAAAAAGAACAAAAAAGGGAAAAGAAAATTCAAATATTCAAAATAATATTAAACTATTATGTTGTCGACCATCCAGTTTTTAGTAATTTTCCCATGACTATAAAACAGGAGACTGCCATTAATGTTTCTTTTTCCCGCCATTTGCAAAATACGTTGTCGTCGTGAGATATAAAATGTGATCGATTTAATCTAATTGACTTTCATTATACTTTTTTTTAATGGTCCAGCCGTTTGGATCACAGAAACTAATTTCAAAGACTATACAACATGAACGACATATGTGCGTTTCGCCCGTAAATCAAGTCGTATGATAGCTAGAAAAAAAATGAAACTCCATTATTTCTGCAGGCTAAGATGTGTAAAATCAATACAAATCTTCGCGATTCCATCTGTTTTTTTTTTATAACTATAATCCGCACTCATATATTGCAATTCGTAATTTGGATCGTGCATGACCGACTAGGGCGGTTTTGGTTATTCTACGTATATATAATCAATCAATCCTCCTGATTCTCCAGCTTCTATTGAAATCATGTCATGCACGTATCATAGATAGGTCATGTTTATATTAATTTTTTTTATTAAGGATTTTGTAGCTAGCTGTGCGTTCATGAAGATCTTAGCTAAGAAGTCAAAACACTGGTTGTTAGAACTTAGAAATAAGTATGCTCATCACACAGCCGACTTAGAGACTTAGACATTGATCGATCCCTCGTATTAGTTCAGCCCGTCGCGAATTTCGGGTTAATGTCGTTAAAAATGCGACCCTCATTAGTCGAACGGTAAAAAAAAAATTCATATGATCTCATATTAGGAGAGATTAATTCCTAATAGAGAAATTGAATGCGGTTCAAAAGCCTCTTAGGAAGAAACGGGTCGAATGATCCGGAAGAGAGAGTGATTAAGAAAATGTTAAGAGATTGGTTAGTGGAGTTATTGAATGAGAAAATTGGGATTAAATTAAGTGACGTGCGGCTGATTCTTTTTGAACAGACGTGTACGTGTTAGAAAAAATAATCAAATGAAGCACCGGCGAGATGACGTTGACTTTTCTTTTCTTTTTCTTTTTTTTTTGGCGTTCTTAGTGTCATATTTACGTCAGTTTATGACATTTTGGAAATGTCTACGGCTTCCTGTTCGGTCTTAAATTTTTTAACTATACCCATTTAACCATAAATCGTTCGACAATCTGCCAATTTATTCATAATCTTTTTAATTATATCAATTTAGTTTTAAATATTTTAACGATATGTCAGTTTAGTCCTAAACCTATTATCGATTTGTCAATATAGTCATTTCGCCCGATTATCCAAAAATAGGTGTAGGACTAAATTGACGAAACTTCAAAAAGTTTAGAACTAAATTGACAAATCATGGCCCAAAGTTTAGTCCTAAACTTATTACCGATTTTTTGGACAATTATCCCCAGGGAGTTCCGTTCCTGTTGCGTTACTTTTAATTGGAATCGGGGTTAGTGCCAATCACCCCGTGACGATGAGATTGCCGGAGTCTAGGCCTTGAGAAAGGGCGAAGGATCTTGTTATCGTAGGGAAGAGCTCTCTCTCTCTCTCTTCCAACGGGGTTAGAAGTACGTACGCAAGCCCACTAATCTACAAACTCATATACGAAGAGAGTTATGAAAAATCTAGGACGTGAAAATGCTATCTTTGTTTTCGAATTGATGTATAAAGCCACATCGAAAATTTCATCATTTCTTGATCATTTCGAGATCACTTCAATCAAAAAATGATAAAATTCCGAAGCATGGTTTGTTTGTTTCGCGAGAGATGAAATACTTCGCAAGAATTTTCCTAAAATAAAAATTTCTTCGTCCACGATGCAAAGATGTTTAGATATAAATTGTTATCGACGGTGCAAATATTCTTTATTGACGATATAATCAATTATTTTTATTAAACAATATTTAAATGACTCGTGTTTCATAAAATAAATTGAGCCATGCGAGGCACATGCTTGGGGATTCAATAGGTAAGTGCTAATGGATTTGTAATGGGATCGAAAGCTGCCAAAAGAATGATAATATTAATTTGTTTTACATTCGTGACGTCGGTCGTGGGATTAAATAATTTCGGAAATTTCTGTTAAATTATAAATTTCAAGATCATGCTCACGTAGAGGCAAAATTCTTGCCGACAGTCTCGAAGAATCAACGATCGACTCCCAATTCACCCACAGCTGGAGCACTCGATCGTCGAACCATTTTCGGGGGGGAATTGTCACAAGAAATTAGAATACCTAAAATCATTATATGATACCGATCGGCGTGAGGCTCTGCTGGTAAGGGATAGGAGAGGTGAAAATGCTAGCATAATAGGGGCGGGATTTCATTCTCACCCACGTGGAGGGAGTAGAGTCGATGGTCGTAGAAAAATCCGACCCTTCTCGTGTCTGCTTTTTTGAAAAATCCTATCCTCATATATCTCACCCCCTTTTTTGGGATTTTTAAATTTTGGCTCTATATCTTGCTACAGCTGCCAAACATAAAATATGATAAAAATATATATCTTATATTTGATTTAGGGTTAATATCACGAAAAATCTTAAACTGGTACACATGTGACAAATTTACCCAAAACTATTTTTTTTAACCTCAAAAAACCCCAAACTGATACATTTGTGACAACTTTACCCCAGACTAATATATTTGCGACAAACTTACCCTCCGTTAATTTTCGTTAAATTTAACATTAAATTACTTAGTTGGATGGCATGTGACACTTCACAGGTATACCGGTTTAGGATTTTTACCCTATGTTTACCACAGGTTTATCAATTTAGGATTTTTCATAGTACTGATCCAATTTAATAAATGGTAAATTTGTCATAGGTATAATAGTTTGGGGGTTTTCGTGGTAAAAAAAATTAGTTTGGGATAAAATTGTCACAAATATACCAGTTTGGGGTTTTTTATGGTAAAAAAAATAGTTTATGGTAAATTTGTCACGGGTGTAACAGTTTGGGGTTTTTCGTGGTCAAAAAAATAGTTTTGGGTAAATTTATCACATGCGTACCAGTTTGGGGTTTTTCGTGATATTAATCCTTTGATTTATATGCTTTCGAATGTTCAAGAAAGCCCTTTCGCCTGCCGTTGGTACTCCAGGTCAATGTCCTTAATTTAGTTAGTAACTTCTAGTCAAAGTAGTGGTTCACCATGAGGAATCAGCAGCTTCATTTCGAGTCAAAGATCGACTGGAGCAATCCAACTAAAATTGATGAGATCCAGTGCTTTTCTCCCACGAACTTCGTGGTGGTTGGGCAATACACTGATCAACTTTGCGAGCACCAACCGTGGGTGACGGTGAGAAAGTCAGTTAATGACGCAATAATTGATGGTTGACTTTAAAAAAAAAAATTACCCCGTTTACAGAAAAGAGAAAGAGAATATCTACACACACTATTTCCACCCCTAAATCCACTCGGCTTTCATAAAAAAAGACAAAATTGCCGTCTGTCATTAAATTACAATTTAAATGGAGGTTCTAAATTTATTTACTATCCTTTTTATTAGTTTTCTTACATCTATGTAGGACCTACCTACTCTAATTAAGAAACTTTTATGGTCAGTTTTTTGTTTATTGAAAGTTTTCCTTGCATATTAAAGTTATTTTAAGTAAGATATAGCTTCCATAAGAATTTGTATTGTGGAATAGAGAAATTTCCAAAAAATCTAGTTCTTTGCTACATCGTCAATAAATATATATATGTGATTAAGTAGATGAAATTTCATTAAATCAAGATATTGCATAAAATAAGATTTTTTTAAATGTCATTTTAGATTAACAAAATTGAATATCTTCTATGAACTATTTAGGTAAAAAAAAAATCAAAATATCTCGTTGTGCATAATATTTTTAATGTATTCCTAGATATTCCTCTAATGTCTTGATGCTTTGAATAAAAGTATCTCGTCAATATAGTGAGAAAAAATAAATAAATTCTTTGATATAGTAAATAAAGAGATTTGACATATATTTTAGACTAATGAAACTAATAAAAAAAATTTGACAAAAAAATTAATAAAAATTTCGACAACAAAGTGAGCTCTTAAGATAAGAGGGTCAAAAAAATAAAGAAGTACGATGAAGAAGATACTTTCTAGTTTTGTACTATACCAAAGAATATCTTTTTTCTTACTATTAACGGAACAATTTTACATGAAGCATGTGAAACGTTATAGGAATATCTAAAAATGCAATTTTCTTTAATAGGATAAAAAGGAAAACATATTAAATACTTAATTAAGGTAAGAAAACATCGAAACAAGAATAAGTATGGCCATAACTTTAGATTGTAATTGAAAAATTGAGAACAGTTTTGTCTTTTTAGTGTAAAAACGGGTGGATTTAGTCATTCATGGGATTGAAATAGCGTCGCCCCATATAAATGTTTATGTCGCCCGTAGTGCCAAACTTGTATAATGAGTGTTGGTATCTCTAGTGTCACTCCTTTTCAAAGAATATATCGATAACAAAATCGCTCATTAAATGGAAAGACCTTGACAGTTACCTCATTGGCTCAATGTAAATAGTTTCGAGTCTCAGCGTCCATCATCAAGTGAATGGGATATGTCTGGAGGGAAGTCTTTTTCTTTTTTTCTTTTTTTTTTGTTGGGGGGGGGGGGTTGTGTTGGTTTTGGAGTTCGGAGGGAAGTTCATTTTGCAACACCTTGATGCTTTTAAGCAAAGTTGAAAAAAAAAAACTCAAAAAATTGATATTGAGAGAATTTGTAAAGGCCCCTCTCCGATTTAAGCCCGTTCATGCTCGAAGAATTATATGTGATTATAGTAAGACGGATGGTCGAGAGTCACATCTAAGGCTCAATCTTGGGTCCAAGATGAAGCCCGCCCAGTGATCAACTCTGCGGCCTGACAAGAAAAGTGCAGCAAATGGCTCGTTTGTTATTCTCGAAAAATGAATTATCCGGTAAATAATGGCATTATTTTTAATAAAATATTTTTTAAAATTTTTTATTTTATTGGGCAAAAACAATATCACGCACCAAAATCAGATTGCGGTCCAATTAGTATAACACGAATTGTACGGCAACGGCCCACCCAGATTGGATGTTGATTTAGAAATTAGAAATCATTGACGGAGAGGTACATCTGTTTATGTTGGATCGGGTCAGTCCACGTTATGGGCCGGACTAGTTGGATTTACCCAAAAGGAAACGAAGTTGAACTTTGACTGGGACGTCACGCAGGCTCGGTCTCAGCTTTAGTTACAACTAGATTATAGGCAAGGAAAAAAAATTATAAAGATAAAAGAAAATTTGCTAGCATAACAGTTGCTAGTCATTGGGTGAATACAAGAATAACAGTGTATTATGAGTTACAAATTCTAAAAAAAGTAAATCCCATAATAAATTTTAATTATTTATTTTTTATTTTTTGTGGGCCAAAACAAACCGTTAGCATAACAGTCACCTAAAAACAGTTATATAGTCAATTTCCAATCAGAATTCTATAGAAAAAACAAAGAATTCAGTCGATGAAGCTTACTTTTCATTGATACATAGGCCCGTATAAATAGAGATATCACCACCTACGATTACAGTGATAAAAGTTAACAATTTTCGCATACATGAAGATGGAATAAAAAAAACAAATCAGAAGAAATATCAAAATGATCAATTGGTGGATGTTCTGCTTGATATGTTATCTTTATGTTGATTTGCAGAAGATTTCACACTCCAATGATTCTCATTTTCTTCTTGTTGATTTGTTTCTTCGATACTCCCCTTCAAACCAGCCAATAGGAAGGACTGGAGATCGAGTTTGGTTCATAAACTAATAAACCTATCTCTAGTCAATGGTTTCATGAAAATATAAGCTACTTTGTGAGGAAGCCAAAACATGGCGAGTTACAATAGAACCAAGAGCAACCTTTTCACGAACAAAATGATAATTGATCTCAATATGCTTTGTTTGAGCACAAAAAATGGATTAGTTGTGAGATGTAATGCTGACATCTTGTCCGAGAAAAGTAATGAAGGTTGATGTTGGCGGATCCTAATGTCATGTAGTATGTATGAAATCCGAGTGAGTTCAACAGTCGTGGAAGTAAGAGCTTGATATTCAGCTTTAGCTGTGGAGCAGGCCATAGTAGGCTTTTTCTTGGCACAGCATGAAATACAATTTGAGCTAAGAAAAGTACAATAACTAGTGGTTGAACTTCAGGTAGTTTGCATCGCAAAGCCGATCAAATGGAGAGAATTATGAGACAAAATGCAAAGCCTAATGTGTAAAGCACCATGAATATATTGTAGGATATGTTTTACCATATGATAGTAAGCAATGGCTGGGGAATGCATGTGTTGGCAAACTATGTCAACCGCGAGCGAGAGATCTATATGAGTAAGGGTAAGGTACTAAAGAGCACATGCAATACTTTGAAAAAGGAACGAATTAGCATAGGGTTTATCACCATGTTTGAGTGGTGGTTGCTTGACAGCTATTGGAGTAGCAATCAGCTACATTGCTCCATTTAGGGGTGATTGGTTCTAGGATGGGTGATTCCCACCCTAGAATCGAAAATCACCCACTATGAATCGATTCCACAGAATGCAAATCATGAATTATCTGCTCATTCCATGGGTTTACTTAATAACCAAATCACCAGTCCAGTCAATCCTACCAAGCAACAATATCAATTAAAAAAGTAAATAGAACCAATCCCTAGCTATTCAAAGAGGAGGGCTCAATTTGAGACTTTGATGGTGCATTTTCAACATTTACATTTAGTACTCTTATCACATAAAACACTCGAGGACAATGTATTTGCAGGTGGTAGTATTATTGTCAGCAATGGAGTCAAGTATCGTGAGAAATACAATAACAATTGATCAACTAATTAATACAGATTTTCAAATACCTCCATAGTATGCAACACATATCACATATGAAAATAAGTCGAGTCCGGACTCTTTTTTTTTTTTGATGGATGGATCCAGACTCTGAGCCTTTAATGGAAATGGCTTCTACTAAAAGAATATATATTTATATTATACGAAGGGACCGATTCGATTGGGTTGATTGGATGGTTCTCACCCGAAATTACGAACCGAATTAGTACCCATTGATTCCAGAAAATTGAAATCAAGAATCAAATCGGTACCTTACAGTTCTATGCAAAATCAACCGGTTGTGCATGGTCCGATCTGGGTGGATTATGAATTTTTTTTACTTATCCCTAGCTCCATTGATGCCAGACTCAAAAGATCCAATGCATATTTTTGTTGTAAGAGAAAGAGCCCATTAGTGGATCGATTCGCTTCGACGCCCAAGAAATAATGGAAAACGCCAGGGTCTTTCATGGAAAACACTTGACCTAGTTCTTGCACAATATGGTTCAATGATTTTGGAGAATCACCGGTGAGGATTATAACATCTACGTAGAGCAACAAAGTGATAACATGACCACAATGACTATAGACAAATAGTGATGGATCAGCAGTGCCGCAGAAAAATCTATATTCAGGAAGAAAATTAATGAACTTGTTGAACCATGCCCTCGGAGCTTGTTTGAAGCCATATAATACATGTCAGAGTAAGCAAACGGGATGAAACATGAAAACCCGGTGATTATTCCATATAGACAAGAACATTTGGATCACCATTTAGGAATGTGTTCTTGACATCTAATAGGTGAATTTCCCAATTCTGAATAGTAGCAACAGATAGGACAATGCGTATGGTGGCTTGTTTAACTACCGCACTAAGAGTTTCTAAGAAGTCAATGCTCTCCTCTTGATGAAAGCCTTCCGCAAGAAGGCAGGGCTTTCAATTGACCAAGTGCACCACTTGCATGCAACTTTGCCTTGTACACCCATTTACATCGAACTATATCCATCAAGTGACGACGAGGAATAAATTCAACTGCAATATAAATGAAAAAATCTGCATTCTTGATCTCGTAAAAAGCAGGTTTAATAGTTAATCATCGAGTTTATATTTCACGAACCATTTTCCTTATATATATTTATCTTGTACTTTCAATCAAATTTGCGCAAAATCACCATCCATGTGCTTTTTGATTTATAGCTGTTTTTTTTTTAACAATTGCAAACCCGGTGCCTAACACGATCATAAGTGAGATCTTTTCTTCACAATAGGAGAGTTGGTCATCGCTCGTTCATAATAATAATAATAATCATGATCGCGATTTTGAAATGTGCCTTGAGTTAGGTAGTGGACACATAAGATTTTCCAATTGACCCCCACCATGTGGCACGCCTTCTTTGACCGACCGACGGCTGCGGAACCTTTGATGTCACGAGAATTCCAACCTTGCTGTCCAAGCAAGATCGAGAATTCCACGACAAAACGAATTAACAATTGGGGATCCAAAAAAGCTTTTGGTCGTGATCTATGTCCTAAAGCGGTGTCGTCAAGGCAAACAAGATGCCATGTCCCTGTCAAACAGGCGTGGCGCAGCATAACCTGTCCTTATTCGAAAATGTTGCAGCAAATTTTTTATTATTTAATCTCTTGTCTCGATTAACTCAGTAAAGACAAAAAATAATAATAATAATAATAATTGCTGATCCACATTTTCTTCCCACAGATTAGTAACATGTGTATTTTAGATATAGCATATCTTGGCCGTTTTCCTTTCTTAAACCCTATATATATTGACTTACTGAGCAAAGTACAAAAAAAAAATTACTAATCTATTGCATTTGTACCAATCGAGTCGTAAATTTTTTCATGATTTGTCGATTTAATTAATCCGACTATTTTTGGCTGAAAATTGCCGACATGGATGTCAGTCACACCAATGTGGCATGGCCGACTCTGATGTGGAGAAATTTTTATTAATTTTGTTTACTTCTTTAGTCTTTTTCTTTTCTTTCCACACTGTGGGGCGGCGAGGTTGACGGCCTACCATCGCTAGCCACAAGCGAATGCGTCGGTCTGTCACCCAGATCCAAACCAGGACCGGCATCCTCGCTTGTTGGTCAGTGAGGGTCGCGACCCCCTTGCCTAGTCTGGGCAAGGGCCGCAATGTCCTCGCCGGCCTAGGTTGTACAAAAGAAGCAAAATATAAAGAAAAAAATGTAATAAAAATATATATAATTTGTCCATGTCAGCAATGATTGTACCACGTAGGTTTATAGACATTCATGTCATGGATTTTCTAGCGAAAATTGATTGGATGGAGTATATTGACAAATCGTCAAAAGATTTAGGCTCAGTTAGTACAATCGAAAATTTTAAGAACGAATTGGCACTCATCTAATAAGTTTAGGACTTTTTCGGTACTTTCCCTAATGATAACCTAGCATGTGTGGTTTAGGAGCTCGGATCAAGTGAGCTTTGGTATCAACCCAGATGACAATTTGAGTCCCCACAAATAAATAGGCGAAGCATTCGGTCTCCTTGCATTCGCATACATGCTTTCATAGTATGTCGAGCGTCCGGCTCGGAAGCTAGAGTTCTCCCATCCAAACCCTATCAATTACGCGAACTACTCCGTGTAAGGGCTATCGACTCGTATCTAAGGCTAAGACTTAACTGGTTCATCAGGGTAAAATCGATTTCAACTATTGAATTCAATTCAAGCAATGATGTTTTAGTGACCAAAAGCTAATATAATGCAAAAATAATCATGGGGGTTCAATCCAATCCGATCCGATCCGATCCGATCAATGAATGTTTTAGCGACGAATGCCGATGCAACGCCACAGTAATCAGGGGCCGTTTACGATTCTGCCCTTGCTGGCGTAGAAAGTGAAAACGTGGATCCTTCGTGAGCTGGAACAATCGGTCAAAACGGATGTATTCTCCCGCTCGATTTTTGTTTTTTTTTGGAGAAGGCTAATGATAACACAGAGACTCTTTTTTCAATCGAAGATTAAAACTAATGACGTGCTTATGGAATTAATAATTCTGGGATGGCATAAATAATTTTTTATTCTTTGCTATGACCGAGAAATTCATTGATTAATTATGTCTCGAAGTCAAGCTACCATTTTCGGTTCAAGTTTCCTACCTTGCCCGTTGTGCCGGTTAGGGGTGAGCAACCAAACCGGGTTTACCCGGTACCCGGATCGGCCCACCCGAAAAACAGGATCGGGAATCGGTTCCCGTTGAAACCGGGCCGGGAACCGGTTCCAATTTTTGAGAACCGGTTAGAACCGGTCCGGTACCTAGACCCCACCCGGACCGGTTTTTAGGCGATATTTTAAGAAGAAAAAAACCCTAATCAAGTCTTCGAGTCGCAGACTCGTAGCCCCTTACCTCGGCCTCCTCTATTTCCTTTCGACATTCTCTCGGCTCAATCTTGCACTATGGAGTATTTACATTTGTAAATGCAGAATTTTTTTTTGATCGAATATGCACAGTTAAATATGTATTCATTTTCGCATACCGGGTAAACCCTGGAACCGGACCGAAAAATAGGGTCGGTTTCAAAACAGGGTCCAACATAAACAGGGTAGGGTCTCGGTTCCAAAAATTGGGAACCGGTTATAACAGGGTCGGGTTTAGGGTCTAGGTCTGGACCCGGCCCATCCGGCTCATGCTCACCCCTAGTGCCGGTAGATGGAGGGCTTAGGGATTGAGAGCTTCCAAGTTTCCTACTCGGCATTTACTTTCAAACACAACGCGCATAACCTTTTTAACTAAACGTGTTAAATGGGTTTAGCCCCAACCTAAATATGACTCCAACAATCAAATTGTTTCTTTAAGCAAACAATATCAGGGTATCATCATTTCTTGTTTACCACTTAGCCTTTCCTTTACTTATAAATTAAAAACGATGGGCTTTTCTAATGAATAATAGCAACTCACAAATTCAAAAAATAAATAAAAATAAACCATGATTATAGTTTGCATTACACTGCGGGTTGCCACATTAGTGTACTAATACTAATGATCCGAAGTATGTTGTAATTATATTTGATAAGAGTGAACAAGACGGACCGACTAAATTGGAAACTGCCCAGACCGGACCAAATCGGGCGGTTCCAATTCCATAAAATTGGAACCGATGATTTTCGGTCCGATTCTCGGTTCCAAGGCAGAACCGGACCGCCCAGAATAGATTGATTATTTTTCATGATCTTTTGTTTTATATAATTTCAATAATTCACAACTTTTTTTCTTTTTTTAAATGCAAATCTAATTTTGATTAATATATTAAAATAAAAATTTGCATTGCTCATTTTTACTAACAATTCACCGGTTTCATTAGATGGCTGGGAAATCGAAAAGGGTCAGTCCAGTTTGATTCTCAGATTTTCAGGGCGGCCGGGCGGGTCATCCCTAAATATGTGATTGGACAAACGCCACGTCAGTCGGCTTCTGGTTTCGGTGCGGTTCTTCGGAGCGTTTGCCGTTTTATTCCCCGAGCACTCACCGGTCAGAAGTCGCTGACCATGTACAAGTAAGGAAAACGACCAGGAGAGACTGATGATCACGTTTCTTGTCCTTCTCTTTTGTCTGCTTGCCTTTCGCGACCTCCCAATCTAATCCGAAGTCTTAAAAATTGTCGGACTTTTTTGGAAAAGAGGATAAAAAAGTATTTATCAAATTAAGGCAAAAATTTCGACCAAAAAAAAAATTAAGGCAAAAAAAAAAGTATTTATCAAATTAGGCCTTGCACAGCGGTCTTAGTGCTGCACGAGCCGTGCGGCAGTAGCCCTCGGCTTTTTTTTAATATATTTTTTAAAAAATTATTTTATATTTATAATATTTGTGTGTTTTTTAATTATTTTAGATTTATAATATTTATATTTATATAAATTTGTAAATATAATTTTTATGGATATGTTTTATTAATTATTTACATACTAAATAAATTAATTACATGTGTCTCAATAAAATTTTTAATTAATTATTAATAATTATGTTATAAAAATAAGCTTCAAATGAAAAAATATATATCTACAAATTTATATAAATATAAAAAAATGAAATCTAAAAAAAAAAACCTAAGAATGGGCTACTACCTCATGGGCCGCATGGGCTCAAGTAGCACTAAGACTGCTGTGTGAGCTTTAAATTATTAAATAGCTTTTTTTTGTCCTAATTTGGTAAAAAAAATTTAACCCCTTTTCTGGAAAAAGCTCTAAAATTTCCATTATGTCTAGGATCTAATGTCGAATGGGGATTTGGATCATTGACATAGTAAAATTATATTAAGAGTGACATAAGCGATCTGACACACTCAAGCCCATGCAAGCAAGAAAGAACTTCGTGGTTTCCCGCAACAAGACAAGAGACATCTTGTTGCATTCTTCAATACCCGCCGCAGCCTCGCAAATTCCTGCGCACTCTCTCTCTCTCTCTCTCTACAAGCAACCATGGAGAGAGAAGGACAGGAGACGAGCCTGAGCTCGCCATTGATAGACCCGTGTGTTGAGGATGGTGGTGTGAGATCATTAGCGTTGAACGAGGGAGGTGTCGGGTGGAGGAGCGAGGTTCTTGTGGAGATTAAGAAGCAGCTGTGGCTGTCCGGTCCGCTCATATCGGTGAGCTTGTTGCTCTACAGCTTGCAGTTGATCTCTCTCATGTTTGTGGGCCATCTTGGCGAGCTGCCTCTCGCCGGCGCTTCCATGGCCACCTCCTTCGCCACCGTCACCGGTTTCAGCTTACTGGTGAGCTCAAGAGATCGCCCGATCAGTGGTGCTCTTACCTCAATTCAAATTTCCATAACAAAGAGATTCTATTTTGGGGTTTTGGCAAAGCTGATGTTCTCATAAATCCAGGTTCCACGATCAATCTGTTTGTTCGTTTTCTTTTAGCAGATTTGGTAGGTACTAGATTGACTGACTTTGTTTGAGAATCTCTCACTTTGGAGGGGCAACAAAGGATGGAAAATGATGGGAATTGCTCTGTCTCGCTTACTATCTAACCGGAAGAAAAAGAATCGGTGCCCATGATTTGGCTAGGCTAGCCATATTTGGTTATTGCTGCACTGGAGATGCCATTGATACCGGAGTTGAAACTTAGTTCCACCACAAATTTAGCCAATTTAAACAACAGTTACCATACTTTGAAGAACATAGGTCAAGTCTTCTTTTTGCGAAGTTCTGATTTTTCTTCTCTCAATCCTGTTCAACCAGATGGGGATGGCCAGCGCGTTGGATACGTTCTGCGGCCAATCATACGGGGCGAGGCAGTTTCATATGCTCGGAGTTCACATGCAGAGGGCTATGTTCATCCTTCTACTAGTGAGCATACCTCTTGCTTTCATCTGGGCAAACACAAGAATCATACTAGAAGCAGTCGGCCAGCAATCCGACATAGCGGCGGAAGCGGGAGCGTACGCCCGTTACATGATCCCGTCCCTCTTCGCTTACGGCCTTCTTCAATGCCTGGTCAAGTTCTTGCAGACTCAGAGCATAGTCCTCCCTATGGTGCTGAGCTCGGGAACTGCTACTTTGCTGCATATCCTCATCTGTTGGGTACTGGTCATGAAAACTGGCCTCGGCAGCAGAGGAGCCGCCTTGTCGAATTCGATATCGTATTGGTTGAACGTGTTGCTGTTGGCGCTTTACGTGAAGTTCTCTCCTTCGTGCTCCAAGACTTGGGCCGGGTTCTCGAAGGAAGCCTTTCACGACATTCTCAGATTCCTTAGACTTGCCATTCCTTCCGCGGTTATGGTCTGGTAAAAACATCTCGTACCCTTCATCTCTCTCGCGATCCTGATAAAACGGATGATATGCGTGATCTCCTTTATTGATGCAGCTTGGAGATGTGGTCATTTGAGTTGATGGTCCTCCTCTCTGGACTTCTTCCGAACCCGACATTGGAAACTTCAGTGCTTTCTATAAGGTTTTTCTCGAGTTTGGCATTAGACTTTCGTGAAGTAGTTCGGGACAAGGCACGTAGATGCACACTTTAGTTTTTAGTATGTATATGACCTCCCAATGTTTACATTCGCAGTCTCAGCACCGCCGCGACAGTTTGGATGATCCCTTTCGGACTCAGTGGCGCCGTGAGGTAAGCATGCCAAACTGCGTGCATTGTACGACATATCCACATGTATGTCCATCATCTTCTTAAGACCACATTGGTGGGGCAATGGAGTTTCACGAGTTCCCTGGTCGTCAATCTATCCAGCACTCGCGTTTCAAATGAACTAGGGGCTGGGAAGCCTCTGGCTGCGCGTTTGGCAGTGTATGTGGTCCTCTCCATGGCCGTGACCGAAGGAATTCTGGTCGGAATAGTCTTGATCTCGATACGCAATGTGTGGGGCTATGCTTACAGCGACGAGGCAGAGGTGGCCGACTACGTAGCTGTCATGATGCCGATTCTAGCAGCTTCAAATTTCTTGGATGGACTCCAATGCGTCCTTTCAGGTTGCCTTTGTCGTTTCACACTATTGGCATGTTTTTGATCCGGTCCTGTTCTGTTCCTCCTAGATGCCATCAAATCGTAGCTCATGCTCCAAACTGGTGATAGTTATTCGTGTTTCGCCCTCGCTCTTCTTCAGGAACTGCTAGAGGATGTGGTTGGCAAAAGCTTGGTGCCTATGTCAACCTCGGGTCTTATTACCTGGTTGGCATTCCATTTGCAATACTGCTAGGTTTTGTTCTCCATGTTGGTGGAAAGGTAAAACTCTTCGGTTTTAGTACTCTTCATACTCTTTCGATTTAACGGTGAAATGACAATCACTTGGTGATACACAACCCGCGGAATATTTTCTCCGGCCGCAGGGTCTCTGGCTAGGAATTATCTGCGCCCTAGTGGTGCAAGTGATCTGTCTTTTCGGCATCTTTCTCCGTACTAACTGGGACCAGGAGGTTAGACCCTTTCACATAAATAGAGAAGAAATCACTCACTTCGTTCATACTAAAGATTTTCTGCTTTTGCAGGCAAAGAAGGCTGCTGAGAGAGTGCATGACTCCACCATCCCCACAGATACGGTGTCATAAGGAAGAATGTATTTAGGTACTTTTTCTCAGAAAAACTCAGAACATGTGAAGATTGAGAAAGCAAAGAGAGAAAATGTCATGCTGAACGTTGTACTCAAAGAATTGTGGAAGAAAATGCAGGGTCGCAGTAACTTAGTGCAGTTCAACCCCCAAGTGATGGTCCAAAGTAAGGCAGGTCTGAAGTGTGAACAGAACGAATGGAGATGACAAGAAGTTAGAGAGAGTAGGATGGTGCCATTACGAAGGACCTGTCTCTTGACTATAATAGTAACTTTCTACCATCTTGATAACATCAATTTTGATTTTGATTCGAATGTTGGTGCAGCTTATCCATTGAAATCTCAAATGGAGTAATTTGAGCAGCATTAATCCATTTCTAGAGCTATTTTAATTCTTAACATCACACAAGCTAAGCAGGTGCCAATGTACTCGCTAAGTTGAGAGCGCATGGCGGCATATCCATGCTTATTTAGGAAAATTATTAGTCCAAAAGAAATGACCAATCAATGTCGGAGCTGTGAATAAAAAAGCCAAGCTCGTTCAGTTCTATGCACAGGACAGAGAGTCAGAAACCAAAACAGAGCCATATAAATATATTAACTGAAAGATAACAAGATCACTTAAACTGTTTACCGAACAATACATCATGAAACTTCCACATCAATGATCCAAAATTGCATAATCAAGCCCATTTAATTAAAAAAATCCAAAGGGTATCCATGTGATAGCTACTCTACAGTATACATACAATAAGCAGGATGGATCAGCCCACAGCATTCTCCAGTCTTAATCCTCCATTAAAGGTAACCAAAAGAACACTGACCATAGAATTAGAATCGGGCACAATAATTAGAGGTGCGAGCAAACCACTCAAAAGCATCAGCTTGGAATAAAAGAAGAAAAATGCCTCCAAAAATGTCAGCCTTCTATGACCTAGTGTACAAGTTCTCTGTCAAGTAGAAAGGAGGATGTTACCTTTCACTTTTCCCCCCTTTTCATATAATTATTCCCTCCCCAACTTCAAGCCTAGATAAATGATTGATTTCCGAATTCAACCAAAGTAGCGCTCTCTTCAGTCTCATCATATATGCAAAAGGCAAGCACATTTCCTCACCGAACAATGAAACTTTCCGGTACTCAAATTACCTCGAGGGAGTAACCGAAAACCTCATTAATGCTTGTGCAGAACTCAGCGTGCATAAACTTAAGAGGGTTGTGCAGAGCAATGAAGTTTCATTCTGGATGCTGGAATTCAAGATCTAGCTTCCTTTTCAAATGGGTCCGGTCAGCACTGCCCAAAAAAATAAAAAGAGAGACAGAATCCTATGTCAATAAGCGAAAAATTCCAATACAGCATTGCCAAATTTAATGATATTGAAGTTTCTGCATTTAAATACCATAGACATGAAGTACGTAATTCTGTGTCTGAATAAAGACAAATCTGCTAGTTGATGCCCAACTAAATTATATGCAGCTAAAGATATAATAGCTCAAATATTAGGCCCTCTTACAACACTAGCGAGTAATCAAATTTCATCTATGAAACTAGTTTTTAAACATGTAGTTTGTCAACTTCTTTAGTAGCATGATATTCAATTACCAGGTTATTATTAGGTGGCAAGAATAAATGCTTTCAAATCACACACAAATCACTTTGGAGAAGTAGGCATGGCTCAGCTGCAGGGGTTCCACAATCAAGTCAGCACATCATCATACACTTGAAGAACCGACACCAGCTACTCAATTTGCTAAAGCTACTTATTATCAACAAGCCAATTCACTAGCCCAAGGAAAGCATTTTCATGACTTTGCTTCCTTGATACCGATGGGACTCGTACCTTATCTTCACCAGACTAACTGGAATGAAATTATGCTCACAGGAATACTAATGTCAGTTTGAGTTTCTTCATTGGTTACTTTCTCAGTAACCTCTAGACTCCAACCGAATGACATTCTTTATTGTCTATTCTGGTCTCACAAAGAACAAACACTTCCTTTTTTCTCTTCCCATCCCCGTCCATTCCATATTTACTTTAGAAAAACGTTTTGTGACATCCATCACACCTCACTTCTTATGTCTAATTGTATCCGTCAACAGCTATACGGAACCGAAAAGCTAGTAAGAGAATATGGACATGGACATCATCCATAATGGAAAAAATAAAATAAAATAAAAACGTTAGTTTCAGAAGGGAGCACAGAAGACTACTGTTTGATGAAAAATAATTTAACGTTGTACAAACCAATTGTAGATTGGAGTGCAGACACACTGTCTAGCCAAGTTCTTGTTGGAATTATATGAAGTCAAAAGTAAAAGGATCGAACAACAATTACCAAACAAAGAAAGAAGTCTGATTGATTGGCAGGGACATATCCCAATATCAGCCAATACTGATGGTGAAACAAGCAAGAAGAAGGTGAATCTTCAATTACTCAGATTTTCTTCCATGATGTTCATGTACATCTTCATTCGTATAGAAGGAGCTCATTGATTTAGCAAAAGTTCAAAGGTAAAAACTGTTTCCTTTTCGAGGAGCACAAATTTCTCTTCTCCCCTCTCCTATTATCACCATAAAAATGAAGATGCTAAATACTGATATGTGAGCCTCAAGACTTTAGGACAATAAACTAACATTTTTCCATTTATTTATCTGGTAGCATCAGTACAATGATGAATACTTAAGATTTAAACAATTCACACAACCTTCCATAACAAGCATACTAAAGTGAATACTCTCCAGGAAGGGGGAGCTATGAAATACACTATTGTGGTAAATGAAATGGTGGATTCCCCAGCTTGTAGAATAATTTAAAAAAAATGATTCCTTGGTGCAAGAGATCTTAGAATCTGATTCATCAAAACCAGCAGGTAGAGAACTTTACTAAGTGTTGACATTGCAGTTTGGTGGCATCGCAGTTCTTATTAAGAAAGTTGGCACTTAAATCGTCATAAAGTTACCCTTGAGAATCAATTGCAAGAAGACACCATATGAAAAGAAAGAAAATTTATGGTGCTAAATTTTGGAGGAAAGTGCTAGTCTCCCCCTCCCTCCCTCCCTCTTCGCATAGATAATACATCTATATAAACATATGTAGAAATTTCTTTTTTTTTTTTTGTGGAGTGAATAAAAAAAAGTTGGTGTAATGGAAGATTTAGACTCTTTTTCCTTCATTTCATACTGAAACAAATGTAGAAACATAAATTGTGTCTAAGGCCTCATGAACGAATAAATTCCGATTTGCCCCAAAAGGAAAGCTAGGATATGAATATCTTGATATGCCTGGAAAAAAAAAACAAAGGAAAAAATGAACCAGTCATATAGCCATGTAGCCTATGGAAGTGACTTATGTTCAGTGAAACATATTCATCTACAAAATTAAATTTTAAATAGATCCAAGAAATTAACATGTCAACAAAAGAACCAGGTGATCCAGCCTGAAAGGTAAACTGCCTTCACAGCTCAGTGTCGTGTTAACATTCATGATCAAATAGCCTCAACAATCTATGCGCGAAAGGCATGAAGTAAGATTAATTAGCCCCAGATATGAAAAGGTATTTGTCCACATTTCAAACATTTTGGCCTGAGCAAATTATAAAGTTTCATCACTATAACAAGTTGACTAGTAAAAATGCACCGTTTTACCTGTTGATTGTTGGTCTATTTGGAGGTCTGGCACCGAATATGGAAAAATCCAGTGACATAGGAACCTGCTCGGTTCTGCTTGCATGTTCTCCAGGACCCGGTCTGACTTCACTGACATGATCGTCAAATTTATCATTCTGATATGCATTCGCTTCAAACCCTTCACGTTCTGGCATCACCCTCCTGGACTTTCTCGGAGGTGATAACACGGTGGGACCCTCGGGCGGATTAACGTCTGAAGCCCTAGAATTATGTGATTCTCGCTTCGGAGCTGGTCGAGGTAGCTTGTCAGGAACTGTTGGCAGAGGAGCTGATGTGAAGTACCTATGCAGAAGGAAACCATGGACAGCATAAGGAATGAGGGGTGGCTGTTGGTAGATAATCAGGTGCAGCAGGTGCCAATGGAACACGAGGTGAATATGGAGTAAAAAGAAAGAAAACGAAGGACAGAGAGAGAGGGGGGGGGGGAGGCTTCGCTTACGTACCTGTGTTCCAGAGCCTGCTGTACTGAGATTCTATTCTTTGGATCATAAGTAAACATTCTGGCTAACAAGTCCAGAGTATCATCACTTGCCATAGGAAAGAGTGAACGAAGAGGAGGTGCTGGGACATACTGGTATTCCACATAATCTGGAAGGTACACCATGTCAGGCCACTGAGAAGCTGTTGGAGTCCCAAAAGCTGCAAAGATCTTTCCAAGTTGATCAATGTCACTTGACCCCTGCAAAAAAAAAAAAAAAGAGAGAGAGACCAGATGCAAAAGGTTATCAAAGATAACAAGCCTCGGTCAACAAATATAAGAAGGCATGCAATTGAACAATGTCACTCACCATGCATCCTATATAAACAACCAAATAGCAAGTTAAAAGAATCAATCCCAGCTTTCAGTTCTTCCAGCATAGATAGATGAAAATAGTAATTCCACACAATCAGGCAGAATTTCCATTCTCATCTGACGAACTGCACTGGGGCGCACCAATATTCAAGTTGGACCAACTTTCAAACATCGGGAATATGGCTTAAAAGTTAAATCTCCATAGCCATGGATTATATCCAACCTCCACCAGTGTCTCATGAATAAAATCCAACTCAAAATCCATCATAGGACTTCTCGAGGACCACTTAAATCTCCATAACCATGGATTATTATAAAGGGTACTCACAATTTGGTTTAAATCAGCATGGAAAGAATGAATCAATGCAGATATATTGGCCTAAAGGAATTCCAAACTGAGATCAACCCAAACTAGCAAAAATGAACCTCCAAACTCAAGATTGCATTCATTTGATTCACCAATACATATATTGTTTTTACAGATAAGTTAGAAGTTTTCTATGGCCAAGTAAGAAAATGTTCATCTTAACATGCAAAATGTGTGCCTGTAGTATGAAATAAAACATTTTGCAAACTGTTTCTGTGGTATATTAATGATATACAAGACGTAGTGAAAAAGTTTCTCTTAATAGGGTCTAGGAAAACTTAAGCCAGATCGCAACCGCACTAGTTCAATTTTTGTTAAATCAACAATTATATCAATTAACTCCCAAATCACCAATCATATCAATTAAGTAGATAGTTTGGTTAGATTACTTCGATTTCTATTTTTCTTTGCTCCCCATTGTGACAGAGGAAGTGCTACTGCGCAGCTAAGCTGAAAAGAATTTGAGTCACAGACTCAGTCATAAGTGATTCATATGCAAAGATGGAAGTAACCTCGCATGTCTACCTGTAGAAAGGGCCGACGAAGAAGAAGCTCCGCAAATATGCAAGCGGCAGCCCAAACATCCACAGCTGGACCATATTGCTTCGTGCCAAACAGCAGTTCAGGTGCTCTATACCACCGAGCAAAAACCTATTTTATATAATATAGTAGAATCAGCATAGCTAGCAGTGAGTAAATTAATAAACTGGAGCAACATTACTATCTGCTAAGCATGAATAAGAAAATAAGCTGCCCATTGCCAGAAATGGTGACCAAGTTGATCAATGATGAACCACGCCACGAAAAATGAACATCAGAGCAAAGTGCAAGCAGGAAGCTCATGGTAAAATCAAGAAAAATCAATGAAAGCACGGTTCAATGCTCTCACGATAAATATAGGCTATATGACACTCCTAAATGCTCATGTTACAGACACATCTAGGATATGACTTTTAAAAATCTTTAGACAATAAAATATCTCGGCTGAACACAACATATAGGAAACCACTTCGTATACTCAGAGAGGAATGAACTTTCCCATCCTCTAGCAAGCATGAGCATATACGACTGCCAAAATCCCAACTCAAAAACATAACTCAGACAAGCTTCAATAGAAGAGACATTATGATGTGCAGCTAAGATTACATGGACAAGCAAAGTTGATAATGACAAGGATATACTGCATAATTTGAAAATCCTAATCATTGACATCCCTCATATCCTGACTCTCCCAATTGCGAATCACCAATTTATACCTCGAGTTTGGACAATTTCAATTACCTCATTGCAGTCAGGAAACTAGGGCAAATTATGAATCCAAGCATCCTTGATTCACTTCTACCAACTAATCTGCTATCGGCAACAAGCGGGAGTTCTCCACAAAATAAATACAGCATGGAAGAAAAAATCTACCTGTACTTCCTCCTTATCAGACTATCATTTTGTCCACTTATATTTTCACGCTCAAATTAGCATAGAAACATAGTATCAGAATATGTCTGTTATTTCTGTTAAACTACATCTGCAAGTCCAATGTGATTCCACCAACCGCACATGTACAGTGAATCCTCAGGTACCATGGTTTCGTTCAATACAACATAAGGTTCACCAAAGAACCAAACCTGATGTGTAAATCTCCGGTCTGGACTACCAAATATTCGGGCTAAACCAAAATCTGCAAGTTTAAGCTGCCCATTAGGTCCTATCAGCAAATTATTAGGCTTCATATCCCTGCAATACCCAGCAATATACATCTTGAGCAGATTCGCAGGGAAATAGGACCCAATAACGTAGCTTTTATTCTAAAAAGAACAAATCAAGTACCTATGCAACACCCATTTTTTATGGCAAACAGCAAGCCCCTTAAGCGTCATCTGAAGGTATGATTTTATGTCAGCTGGTGAAAGAAATATATTACGATCACGGATGACAGCTTCAAGATCAGTCTCCATGAACTCAAACACAAGATGCAGGTTCCCTTTGTGAGGAAAGGCATCAATTAACTCGATTATGTTTGGATCTTTAAGCTCTTTAAGCAACTTTATTTCTCTAAGGGCAGTGAAATTCACCCCTTCTTTTTGCTTCCCAATCCGAATTTTCTTGATTGCAACAACTTGTCCAGTCTGCACAAACCAGATATATCCGAGTTAAGCAAGGACATAAATCTATGCCATTTGCATAGACAATGTCATCCAAAACGGCGATTAATAGCATCCAATGTAGTATGTACTGAAATTCTAATGACTGCCAGAGAGGGAACAAGAAACCGATCCAACCACAATTAATATCCAAAAACAGGTGAAAAAACGTCATAAGTTTTATAAGGCTCGATTCATCCTGCATAAATCCTCATTTGTTCCCTAATCAAAGTCAAGGACAGTATGCCCGATAGATGGAGGCAGAGGAGTGCTGATGTCAGTATCTTAAGGACATGACACTCCTTGGCTCATAGTCTCCACCAAAAGAGGATCATATCAAACTGGATCAGGACCGACCTTGTAATTATGAAAAGAGAACTGCCAGCACTGATGAATCTTACATGAAATTGGCATGGTCATCAAATGTAATGTCAGACAATGAAAGATGCTCCTCAGTCCTGCATCCTACAGACAGAGGCCGTTGGACACAAATGACATGTAGTGTCAGAACTTCCCAACATCTCTATTGAATTGGTTTTGCGTGGATTAATAGAGCCTAAATAGCTATGTCTCACAATCATGTCCACCTTAGGGAACTGCACTTTACTGCCAACTGAAAGTGTCACAATACAAGAGCCGATAAAGAAACTGATCAACTAGCTGCAACGTAGTCGAGATGACGACAAGCCCACTGTATTAACCAGCCTCTATTTCCCTAACCCAAACACTCGAACAAATTGCTATTTCATTTGACAACGTCCACTATCAGTGGACCAACAAGATCACAGGCCCCAGAATTTTGGACTTGGCAAAAGATTGGACAAAGGATTGATGTAGTCTTCCCTCTCTTCATAGAGCTAATAAACGAATAGCCCATCATGGAGCTGCTCTTGGAGAATCCCAACGGAACCCAAACTAAAAAAAAACAAAAACAAAAATTGCAAAAAAGATGGAATTCCTTACTCTGTGGAGTAAGTTAATGTCTAGGATAGATAATGAGTATTGCAAGGCTTTACTTCTATCGATGTAGGACACCACAGCTCACACCATGACACTGGAAGGTCCTTTGTCCTTTGAAAAAGGGCGAAAAAAAGAAACCCAGCTCCAAAGCAGTCACCCCCTCATCCATCCCAACGTTCTTGCTCTTTCTCAGCCTCCAAACAGACTGAACTGCGACATACTTAATCCCCAATTCCGCGACCAAAGACTACCCGAGCGAACAAAAAACGGAGCTAACAGATTACAGCTCACCCGACAGCTCCGCAATCACAAAACCCTAAACACCCAAACGGCAAAACTCCCCATACCTTGGTGTCAATGGCTTTGTAGACGACGCCATAAGTACCCTCACCGAGCACTTCGCGCTTCAGGTACCTATCGGCGACTTTCTTCGACAGATCCAATCCAGTCATCTTCTCCTTCCGAAACGGCTCAATTCCCAATCTCTACCTAACTTCTCGTTATTGTTTACGTTGGAAACGAATGGACTTTATACGATCGATCTCCTCGAGGTCCTAAAGTCTCAAGAAAACCGAGCACAACGGACCAAATCAAAGAAACGTAAGAAGCAACGAAAAAGCAAAGGTTTTTAGGGCATGGGGGGGATTCTCTATCTACGGCGTGAAGACGCCATTGCAAAAGAATTCAGGTCTCCAGCAGAGAGAGTCTCTCTCATGTTCGAGAGAGAGGGAGAGCGTGCGCGTGGTGGGGGCCGTGAGCTGCAACGGTGAAGGAAATTCCTCTTTGGTCTCTTTATGCTTCTCTTCTCTTTTGGCTTTGCAATTGTTTATTTTACTTTGACACGGCGCAACGTCTATGAATCAGTGTCGACGTCGCAAATTACGGGGTTCGATAGGGGTATGTTCGTCCTTTCCGCGAGCGCCCATCCCTGTTTTGGCCTGGGCCTGGGCCTGGGCCATGATGTGCTGACTACTTGTGATTCTCAGGCCCAGGCTATAATTCCGTTTCTCAGCCGGATACTGGGCGAACAAATCGGTTATAGACACTCGAAGCATAGGTCAGAATAGCAGGTGCCCGAAAGCACCAACCGGAGCCTCCGCGGCCTGTCCATTTGATATACAGGTACAACGGGCTATACGGATGTGTTTCCTTGTGGTAACATCTCGGTACCCGCACGCCCTATTCTCCTTAATTAAGCAAAAATATTTTTCTTCTCTTTGGTTTACGGAATACCTTCGAATTTTTGTGTCCCAAAGTTTAGGAAAAAAAAAACAGTTTCGGGACATACTTAGGTCCATCAGCCCGATATATTGGGTTTGAGAATAATCACTAACTTTCATAAATATAATTGGACCAAAGAGAAATCCAAAGGATCTTCGAATATGATACGACTTAGGCTTCCTTTGCTTTGCAAATAACAACTTTCAGGGAAAAGAAAAAAAGAAGTTCTAAATTTTCCAAGATTTGGTGCCTGAAAACAGATTAATCAAGGAAAATATTTTCAAACAATAGAAAAAGCACCTTCATAATAAGGAAAAATGACTTCCTCAGTTGTAGGGTGTTAATGGATTTGGTCATGTTTTCATAATACCCGACTCGAAACATTAGAAAAGTGTGTTTGGTCAGGTCCAAAATCTTATTTAAAAAAAATATTCAAAACGGTCCGATCGGATCGGGTCAGATCGGGTCGATGGGTGTTTCGAGAGAGAAATTGGCTTGAGGATTGGAAGAAAGTCGAGGAGATGAAAAACGGGAAGGACCGGTCGGGTTCTTGCTTTGAAATTTATTCAATTTTTCGAGCACGTGAGTTCGTTGGCCGGTGTGCAATGGCCACAAAGCGCAAAAGTCCGACAGCTGTTCTCTGTTTCTTGTTTTTTTTTTAAGCTGGTGCTTGGAGTTCTTGCGGAACGGGACAAAACACAATCATACGATTTCATTTAGGACGTTTGTTTTGCTAAAAAATAAATAATTTAAAATAATAATTATTTGTGTCGCTTTAAATAAATAATCGACAAAAAAAAATTTCTTAGTATTAACAATAATTTATATCTAAACTTTCTCGAAAACGATGAAATATTTTTCTTTTATCTATTTTTGTGAGTGATCGAGCGATTATTTTTAAAAAAAATATTGTTCAAATCATCAATTTTTCTCGAAATAAATGAAACCTTGATATTAATTGTACTCATTTAATGCATCAGCTTGGTAGTCTTGAGTTTTGGTTGGCCCGAACCGAAACACGAACCCACCTGACTCAAAAGTCTTTATAATATCAAGAATTTCAAGTGTTCACCCGGCTCGAACAACACCCGAACAAGAAAGTTCTCGAAAGCTCATGTCGGGTCGGGCCGGGTCGTATTTCATTCGAGTATCTTGTTTGATTGTGACAACCCTACTCAGTACGTTGAGGAACATTACCTAGTTTAGGGTTGACAACGTGTTCCGAGGAAAAAAAACTTGCTTATGAAGGTGCACGAACCGAGGCACAGATTCGATTGCAGTGACCATGTCTGAGATAGATCCGAACCGAGAAACTCCTCTCATTTGCTCTTCGACTATGCTCACGTTGTCTACTGTCCCGTCCCCTTTCACTTGTCTACTGCCGCAACTTCGAAGAAACTCTTACGTGACCCCAGATTAATCAAACTTAGCAGGTACTAAACGATGAAGTCTAGTCGTGTGTATTGAACGAGAGATGCGTATTGCGTAGCGTTTCCTTCTTTTAATTAATTCTATTCCGATTTTTCTCCTTCTTGGCCTTGCCTTTGACCGTTCCTCGTCAATGGCCGCGGCTTTCCTCTGGTCCAAGATTCAAACTTGGCAGCATTTAACTAAACATGGCGGTCATTTTCGACCACCCGTCTCATATTTGTTTATGTACGGGAGATCCCGACTCGATTACCCTGCTCAGAACAAGAGAACACGACCATGGCTAACTTAAAGCTCATTGTCTCTGCGACGAGCTTGTTCTGCACAAGGGTCGAGTGGGCTCTGAAACTGAAGGGCCTCGAGTACGAGCTCATTGTTGAAGACTTCAGGAAGGGGAAGAGCGAGTTGCTTCTGAAGTCGAACCCAGTGCACAAGAAGGTCCCGGTGCTTTTGGACGACGGGGTCACGATTGCAGAGTCGCAAGTGATTCTGGAGTACATTGATGAGAAGTGGAAGGGAGGCGATCTTTATCAGTTGTTGCCTCAAGACCCTTATGAGAGAGCCCAAGCTCGTTTCTGGGCTCAGTATGCTGATGAAAAGGTGACTCCTTTCACTTTTCCCCCAAGTTTTTTTTGTTTTATGGTTCTCTGTCTGTTGTTTGTTCACGTTTTGATGAGTATGATGATAAAGAAATTGTTTTACTAGAAGGCCTTTTTGCAAACTCAAAGTATAGTTTGCAATCTGATGCATTTTAGTTGCACCCAGTTTTCTGTTGAATGACGTTCACCTTTTTGCCCCCAAAGTAGATTATTAAAGTTGAAATCGAATTGCCATGCCAACGATCCGAGTTGAGTTCAAACTTGTTGCTGAATTGGCTTGACTTTCTCTTAGATACTTCAGTCGAATGTTCGCTACAAAACCACAAAACTGTGCGAAAAGATTCTTCAGGTTGAGAACTGCATTTCTTTTGTCTGAGCAAAGGTCACAGACAGAGAGAGTGTGTGTTCTCTAACACAAGAATATGGAGGCGAACCATATTAATGTAAAGGTGTGATGTTGAGCGGAGTGTTTGCTTGCCTTGAATCCCCAGATTCCATCTTTGGATACACTACATGTATCAAGCTAAGTGAAAGATCCTGAACAGCAATCTAATGGCAGGATCAATACCATATGATATGGATGAAGCTGTTCGTAATGGGGATTTTTCTCATTTAGACAATGGAAAATGCAATCTTATGAGATTTTCTCCATGATAAGTTTTTCTGATAAAAGTATATTAGCAACTGAGAAAATCCACTGAAAAGAACGGTCCCTTAAGTTCAATAGATGGAAAAAATCAACCATGGAGGCGGTTTTGCCAAGGGGATTCCTACCCATGTATTGAAAGAGTTAATGTTGGTAAATCCCGTTGACAGTGGTAGATTTTACTGTCTCTATAGGCCGTATTTTCTTCTGGTGCCGAAATATCACATCTTTGAGAGGTACAGTACTTTATGTCATGCACGTTTGTGGCTACAGCAGAATTAAATTTCTCGTCAAGTCAAATAATTCGTGCTGATGACAAGTTTTGCTTCTTTTCCCCACTCCATGTCACTGAGAACAGTGTGTCTTTGGTGCTTGGGGAGCCTGTCGTGCTGAAGATGGGTTAGAGAAGGAGAAGGCTGTGGAGGCTGCACTAGAGTCTTTTGCGTACCTCGAGAAGCAGATCGAGGGGAAGAAGTTCTTCGGGGGAGAGAAGATAGGTTATTTGGATCTTGTAGCTGGTTGGATCCCGCATTTCCTCGGTGTCTTGGAAGAAGCTGGAGGCATAAAGATACTTGATGCTGAGAGGTTCCCATCCCTTCATGAATGGGCACAAAACTTCAACGAAATCCCGCTGATTAAGGAATGTCTTCCACCTAGAGACATGCTGCTTGACTATATAACTGCCAGCCTGAGCTACTTGCGTTCCTTAGCCGTGAACAAGCCATAAAATACACCCTTCGCTTTTATTAGTGGAGTTGGACAAAAAAGTTGGGAAGGAGAGATGTTTTTCCCCCAAGAGTGTTGCCCTTGTATTTTTTATTCCCTGTTTTCCTGTCCTATTATCCTTGTAACCTTTTGATACGGCGCAATAATATGCTTATTCTGTTTTTGACCTTAATCAGCTTTCTCTTGGGAGATTATGAGTGAATTCGATATTATCCCTATGATAAACATGTTTGGATCCCCTAACATAATATTAAGGGTGACATTATCCAATTCAGGCTGTCTAATTCAAAACGGACAACCCAGATTGATTTACATCAGCTTTTTAAAAAAGGGAAAAAAAATTCGGCAGAAATTTTAAAATTTTAAATTGATCAATCTGGACCCTCCATTTTTAAATTGGACGGCCCAGACCCCTTATATGATCTCTGACATAGTGAACTATGTCAGGAGATCCGGATCTAAACCCTTTCTTGTGTAAGTTTCTAGAGGTTGAATGGGTTGGTTAAAAGGTGTATTGACCTGTAAGCTATGTTACACCGATACGAGACACGACACGCGGCACGACACGACACGACACGCCGACACGTGAATTTTAAAAAAATAGAGAATTCCGACACGCTGGGACACGTTATATATTATATGTATATTTTTAATGGTGACTACTTCTCATAAGCTAAATTGTATTAAAGAATTGAAAGAATCCCAACGAAGGTAAGAGTTTGCAATACTTTCATCAAAATATCTGCCATGTTGATGCATCTAATACAGCTAAGGTGATAATTACGTCAAAAAATTTGAGTTTCTGACCCATTTTACCACTGGACACACGAGGGACTCGCGTTGACCCGAGATCAACGTGTCCGGAAGTGTCCGAGTGTCCGACACGAGTCCGAGTGTCCGACACGCCAAAATTTTGAAAAATGGCGTGTCCGTGTAACATAGCCTGTAAGCAATGACATCTTATCCTGGATCGTTAGTTCATCAAGGAAGGAGCTTTACCTTGGTCGTGCAATCTTCGAGCAAGAACTTAGTTTGGTGGCTCTGAAAAACAAGCTACTAAAGTGGAAACACACATTTTGACAGAACTGCGAGGACGGTCTATAAAGTTAACGGCATATGATGTTTGTGCAGTCTCTACGTGCCAATGTTTGACAACCCTCAGTGCTGATTCTTCTATGTAAACAAAACCAAGATTTTCACCTGCTCCCCCCCCTCCCCCCCAACAAAAACTCACAACACACCAAAACCAAAAGCTTCTGCCGGTCTTACGTTGAAGTCATGGCTCTGATATGTTTTTGGGAGATTGGTAACTTCTTTTTGTGCGGATGTATCCCCAACAAGAGTGGAGAAGTGTTGTGAAGGTTGAATTGGTAATGGAACGAAAAAACCATTGAATCAGTGGTGTCATAGAATTTGCCATGACTTACAGATTGTCGATGCATGGAAATAGAATATGTAGCTTCAAAAGTTCAAACTCAAATGCTTGTTAAACTTGCAGCATGAAAAGCACTTGAATCAAGGGTTTTTTAGCATGTTGAAGTGCAAAAGTGAGATACTTAGATATTAGGATTGGGATATCACTTTAGTTTACGGTTTTGCCGCTCTAAGTCACTTCAGGCACTAGTCGTTTTTTGTTTTGATTCTGCTTGTCAAGCCGACTGGGCCTCCTCTAGTTTTAATCCCTCAAGATTAATATGACATAAATTGTACTATATTCTTGGAGTTCTCTTGAAAATTATCCAACCTTTATCTCACTAATAATGACCAATCATACACTTACTATGAGCTCTGTTGAAAATCAGGCTAGAAAGTTCGCTGGCTTGAATCTATCTGCTTGTAAAATTTAATCACTAGTAGTCCGTTTGAGCAACAAGAACATGATGCAGCCGTTTGATTGTCCGGTTATACGAAAGAACCGAAAAGAGAAATGTCACTTATCCTAAAAGAAAAAGAATAACTCCAAAGCCGACATATGAGGTATGTTCATGTATAAGTCTTTGGCTTTGGTTGATGACAGATCTCTTTTTTAGCCTTGCCTCTAAGTTCAACATACAGTGGCAGGAATTGCGGTCATGGATAGTTTGTGTATGACTCACATACTATTGAGTCTGACAAGAGAAGCTGCCATTTCTTTAGCTGTTTCTCTTCTTGCCACTATATGCACCCGGCCTTTGCTCTTTTACACTTCGGTGGAGGAACCAATGACAATCCATCAAAAGCCAGTACCATTTCCTCGAGGCTGATTATGATGAATGCATTTTCCAAGAGGCTATGCTCTTGACTCTAACGCGCGACTGGACCAGTTTCCTTTGGAAGAGCTCATCTAACTTCAGCTGTTTTGATATATCAAGCAACTGACTGGACAGTCTTGGGAGAGTGGCTCTCATTTTGTTAGTATTCAGCATACAATCATAATAAAGTAAAGCTTAAAAGCGAGAAAGAAAAATTGAGACACGAGATTTTATCCAGGGCTACGTCGAGTGGAGGATTTCACTGTAATTAGCACTTTGCACCTCTTGTTATATCACTCAATTACAAGCGAAAAAGACTATATATAAATAGTAATTATTCATGAGCCCAAGCCCAAGCCCAAGCCCAAGCCCAAACTACAAATGAAAATTTATGGATTCAAATCGTAAAAGTCTTCAGGTGTCCAAGGGACACTATCCCCTTGAGAACTCTACCGAGGCAGCTACCCGGACCCCACCTGCTTAGTGTGAAGCGAGACCCATATGCTTTTCTATCGTTAGGGAGTATAAACCACACCCTAATACTTTTTGCCCTCTCTAGAGCAATGACGAAAAGGTCTGAGGTCAAACACAAGACTCGGACTAGAATCCTGTGTTGCTGTAAGACTCACGATTTTCCACGGATGAAGCTAAAGCTGCAATCTGAATATGAAGAAATTGAGTAGTGGTTACCTGCTTGACAAGGTGAATGAGGCAAGATCCCAGCAAATCCATGGACTTGGGTGCAACATTTTCAGCATGAAAAAGCAGTCCATGTCCTTGGCAAACTGAGCTTCGTAGGCTTCAGTGACTTCACTTCTGGCAGTAGCATAATTAATCTTCCCTTATTCTAGGCCGCGTAGCTTTTGTCCCACAGGTCTTTTGGAACACCTCGACAGCCACTGAAGAGAGAACGAAGAGTGAACAATGTGAAGACAGATCCTGGGAAATAAGTGGCTGTAAAAAGAGCCAGGAACTCCAGCAGCATAGTATTGCTGCAGAGGCAGGAGGGATGTGAAGAGCGTGTTAAAGTCATTTGCAGCCTGATCATTGACGAAGACTTGGACTTCCGGGAATTGAAAATGGAGTTCCCTAGAATGGTACTTCCGCTGAACGGCTTCAAGTTTTTCACAGCATGGAATGTGTTGGGGCTGACAGAGCAGCTGAAATCAGCAACGTGGTAAGTCCTTTCAAGAGAAGATACATCAATATCGAGATTTCCAGCCACTGCCTGCTCGATGAATTCCCAACACTCTATGATTTTTTCTCTGCAGAAGGACTTCCTTGTTAATTCAGTTCTTCAAGTTTGGCTTGTGCTCATCGATGATACGTAATGTAAATACATAACTCAGACAAGCTTCAATAGAAAAGACATTATGATGTGCAGCTAAGATTACATGGACAAGCAAAGTTGATAATGACAAGGATATACTGCGTAATTTGAAAATCCTAATCATTGACATCCCTCATATCCTGCCACTCCCAATTGCGAATCACCAATTTATACCTCAAGTTTGGACAATTTCAATTACCTCATTGCAGTCAGGAAACTAGGGCAAATTATGAATCCAAGCATCCTTGATTCACTTCTACCAACTAATCTGCTATCGGCAGCAAGCGGGAGTTCTCCACAAAATAAATACAGCATGGAAGAACAAATCTACCTGTACTTCCTCCTTATCAGACTATCATTTTGTCCACTTATATTTTCACGCTCAAATTAGCATAGAAACACAGCATCAGAATATATTTGTTATTTCCGTTAAACTACATCTGCAAGTCCAATGTGATTCCACCAACCGCACATGTAAAGTGAATCCTCAGGTACCATGGTTTCGTTCAATACAACATAAGGTTCACCAAAGAACCAAACCTGATGTGTAAATCTCCGGTCTGGACTACCAAATATTCGGGCTAAACCAAAATCTGCAAGTTTAAGCTGCCCATTAGGTCCTATCAGCAAATTATTAGGCTTCATATCCCTGCAATACCCAGCAATATACATCTTGAGCAGATTCGCAGGGAAATAGGACCCAATAACGTAGCTTTTATTCTAAAAAGAACAAATCAAGTACCTATGCAACACCCATTTTTTATGGCAAACAGCAAGCCCCTTAAGCGTCATCTGAAGGTATGATTTTATGTCAGCTGGTGAAAGAAATATATTACGATCACGGATGACAGCTTCAAGATCAGTCTCCATGAACTCAAACACAAGATGCAGGTTCCCTTTGTGAGGAAAGGCATCAATTAACTCGATTATGTTTGGATCTTTAAGCTCTTTAAGCAACTTTATTTCTCTAAGGGCAGTGAAATTCACCCCTTCTTTTTGCTTCCCAATCCGAATTTTCTTGATTGCAACAACTTGTCCAGTCTGCACAAACCAGATATATCCGAGTTAAGCAAGGACATAAACCTATGCCATTTGCATAGACAATGTCATCCAAAATGGCGATTAATAGCATCCAATGGAGTATGTACTGAAATTCTAATGACTGCCAGAGAGGGAACAAGAAACCGATCCAACCACAATTAATATCCAAAAACAGGTGAAAAAACGTCATAAGTTTTATAAGGCTCGATTCATCCTGCATAAATCCTCATTTGTTCCCTAATCAAAGTCAAGGACAGTATGCCCGATAGATGGAGGCAGAGGAGTGCTGATGTCAGTATCTTAAGGACATGACACTCCTTGGCTCATAGTCTCCACCAAAAGAGGATCATATCAAACTGGATCAGGACCGACCTTGTAATTATGAAAAGAGAACTGCCAGCACTGATGAATCTTACATGAAATTGGCATGGTCATCAAATGTAATGTCAGACAATGAAAGATGCTCCTCAGTCCTGCATCCTACAGACAGAGGCCGTTGGACACAAATGACATGTAGTGTCAGAACTTCCCAACATCTCTATTGAATTGGTTTTGCGTGGATTAATAGAGCCTAAATAGCTATGTCTCACAATCATGTCCACCTTAGGGAACTGCACTTTACTGCCAACTGAAAGTGTCACAATACAAGAGCCGATAAAGAAACTGATCAACTAGCTGCAACGTAGTCGAGATGACGACAAGCCCACTGTATTAACCAGCCTCTATTTCCCTAACCCAAACACTCGAACAAATTGCTATTTCATTTGACAACGTCCACTATCAGTGGACCAACAAGATCACAGGCCCCAGAATTTTGGACTTGGCAAAAGATTGGACAAAGGATTGATGTAGTCTTCCCTCTCTTCATAGAGCTAATAAACGAATAGCCCATCATGGAGCTGCTCTTGGAGAATCCCAACAGAACCCAAACTAAAAAAAAACAAAAACAAAAATTGTAAAAAAGATGGAATTCCTTACTCTGTGGAGTAAGTTAATGTCTAGGATAGATAATGAGTATTGCAAGGCTTTACTTCTATCGATGTAGGACACCACAGCTCACACCATGACACTGGAAGGTCCTTTGTCCTTTTCAAAAGGCCAAAAAAAGAAACCCAGCTCTAAAGCGGCCACCCCCTCATCCATCCCAACGTTCTTGCTGTTTCTCAGCCTCCAAACAGCCTGAACTGCGACATACTTAATCCCCAATTCCGCGACCAAAGACTACCCGAGCGAACGAGAAACGGAGCTAACAGATTACAGCTAACCCGACAGCTCCGCAAGCACAAAACCCTAAAACACCCAAACGGCAAAACTCCCCATACCTTGGTGTCAATGGCTTTGTAGACGACGCCATAAGTACCCTCACCGAGCACTTCGCGCTTCAGGTACCTATCGGCGACTTTCTTCGACAGATCCAATCCACTCATCTTTCCCAATCTCTACCTAACTTCTCGTTATTGTTTACGTTGGAAACGAATGGACTTTATACGATCGATCTCCTCGAGGTCCTAATTTCTCAAGAAAACCGAGCGCGACGGACCAAATCAAAGAAACGTAAGGAGCAACGAAAAAGCAAAGGTTTTTAGGGCATGGGGGGATTCTCTATCTTCGGCGTGAGGACGCCATTGCAAAAGAATTCAGGGTCTCCAGCAGAGAGAGTCTCTCTCATGTTCCAGAGAGAGAGAGAGGGAGAGGGAGAGGGAGAGGGAGAGAGCGTGCGCGTGGTGGGGGCGTGAGCTGCGACGGTGAAGGAAATCCCTCTTTGGTCTCTCTTTATGCTTGGCTTTGAAATTGTTTATCTTACTTTGACATTAACGCAACGCCTATGAATCAGTGTCGATGTCGCAAATTACGGCTTTCGATAGGGGTTTGTTCGTCCTTTCGGCGGGCGCCCGTTCCCGGTTTGGTCCTGAGCCTGAGCCTGAGCCTGGGCCAGGGCCATGGACGTGATGGGATGACTTGTGATTCTCAGGGCCAGGCTATAATTCCGTTTCTCAGCCAGATAATTGGGCTTGAGACAGGGGTAGTGGCCCAACAAGTCGGTTATAGACACTAGTGCGAAGCACAAATCGGCATAGTAGGTGCCCGAAAGCACCGACAGGGGCCTCCGCAGCTTGTCCGTTTGATGTACAGGAATGGCGGGCTATACGGATGTGTTTCCTTATTTTAACGTGCCGATACCCCTACGCCCTATCCGCGTTAATTAAGCGAAAATGTTTTTCTTCCCTTCAGTTCAAAGCATACTCTTGAATTTTTATGTCCCAAAGTTCAGAAAAAAAAAATAGTTTAGGGGCCTTTGAATGTGATATGACTCGGGCTTCTTTTGTTTCGTGAATAACAACTTTCAAAAAGAAGAAAAAAAGTTCTAAATTTCCAGACATCTGGTGCTTGAAAAACAGATTAATCAAGAAAAATATTTTTAAACAATAGAAAAAGCACCTTCATAATAAGAAAAAATGACTTCCTCAGTAGTCGGGTGTTAACGGATTGGGTCGTGTTTCCATAATACCTGACCCAAAAAATTAGAAAATTGTGTTCAGCCTGGCCCAAAACCCTATTTTTTTTTATAAAAAAAAGTACTCAAAACGGTCGGGTCAGGTCGGGTCAATATGTGTTTCTAGGGAGAAATTGGCTTGGGAATTGGAAGAAAATTGAGAAGATTGATAATAAAAAAAAAAGAGTAAAAAAAAGGAACGAGGGGAGTACTGGTCGGGTTCTCGCTTTGAAATTTATTCAATTTTTCGAGCACGTGCGTTCGTTGGCTGGAGTGTTGTGGCCATAAAGCGCAAAAGTCTGACGGCTGTTCTCTGTTTCTTGTTCTATTTAAGCTGGTGCTTGGAGATAGACTCGAGCGTCAGGAATTTAGGAATTTAGGCGGTTTATTTCGCAAAAAAATAAAGAGTTTAAAAAATATTTTTTTTTAAATGATTGTTTGTATAGCTTTAAATAAATAATCGACGAAGGATATTCTTAGTATCAATAATAATTAATATCTAAACTTTTTCGTAAACGGTGAAATATTTTTTGTTCGTTTATCATTGTGAGTGATCGAGTGATTATTTTTAAGAAAATATTTTTCAAATCATTCATTTTTCACGAAACAAACGAAACCTTAGTATTACTTGTACTCCTTCTTAAGTTTTGGATGAATTGCAATTGAGATTTGATTTTTCAGAAGAAAAAACGCACATCAATGCAGAGCAGTGCATGGCATTTTCCCTGCAGAAACGAGAGTGTCGCTCGGTCGATCATTCACTTACTCAAAAGAGTTGGATGAAACCCCACAATAAATGGCGAAAATGACTTGTGATGATTCTTAATATTTATTTTTACATTTCAATATACAATATGTTATATAAAAGAATGAATATTAAATAATATTTAATTAATTCGAAATGTATGATGAAATTTCACAAAGTAACTACATAATTATTTCACTTAAATGAAAAAAATTAAGAAGAGAACTTGTGCCTAGGAATAAAAATTATGTAAAGTTACCAAATGCGTTCTGATTCTCTAAAAATCATCGAGGAAACAAAATAATAAAAAAAAAGTCATTTTAATCCAAATTACTTTTTAAAATCAGAATAATTGTCGTACAGGCCTTTAGTGCATTAGCTTGGTAGTCTTGAGTTTGGTTAGCCCGAATCAAAACACGAACTGACCCGACTCGAAATCTTTATAATATCAAGAATTTCAAGTACCTACCCGAACAACACCCGAACAGGAAAGTTCTCAAAAGGTCGGGTCGGGTCGAGTCGAGTCGGCTCGTATTTCAGTTCAAGTATGTTGTTTGATTGTGACACCCTTGCTCAATACGTCGAGGAACATGCCAAGTTTAGGGTTGAAAACGTGTTCCGAGGAAAAAAAAAAAACTTGCTTATGAAGGTGCACCAACCGGGGCAGAGATTGCGGTGCAGCGATCGTATCTGAGATAGATCTGAACCGACTGACAGGTTGTGGAGAATGGGTGCAATGAGAATTCTTTTCTTCCTGCTCTCGTAAATTGCGCATAAGCAAAGACAAATCCACGATGGGCGAAAGAAGTATTTCTCGCGCGAAAGAATATCCCCTGCATTGGTATGTCATGACCCTCAGCCTCCTTCCTAAATTTAACTGAGAAACTCATCTCATTTTCTCTTTGACTGTTCTCACGTTGTCTGCTGTCCTGTCCCCTTTCGCTTGTCTACTACCGCAACCTCCGAGAAACTTATATGTGACCGCAGATCAATCAAAACTTGGCCAGTACCAAACAACGAAGTCTAATTGTCTGTATTGAGCGAGAGGTGCGTACAGCGTAGTGTCTCCTTCTTTTAATAAATTCTATTCCGATTGTTCTCCTTCTTGGCGGCCCGCCACTTTCCTCTGGTCCAAGAGCATTTGACTAAACATGGCGGCCCTTTTCGACAACCCATCTCATATTTGTTTATGTACGGGAGATCCCGACACGAATACACTGCTCAGAACAAGAGAACACGACCATGGCTAAGTTAAAGCTTATTCTCTCTGCGGCGAGCTTCTTCTGCACGAGGGTCGAGTGGGCTCTGAAACTGAAGGGCCTCGAGTACGAGCTCGTTTTTGAAGACTTGAGGAAGGGGAAGAGCGAGTTGCTTCTGAAGTCGAACCCAGTGCACAAGAAGGTCCCGGTTCTTTTGGACGATGGGGTCGCAATTGCAGAGTCGCAAGTGATTCTGGAGTACATCGATGAGAAGTGGAAGGGAGGCGATCTTTATCCGTTGTTGCCTCAAGACCCTTATGAGAGAGCCCAGGCTCGTTTCTGGGCTCAGTTTGCTGATGAAAAGGTGACTCTTTTGACTTTGCCCCCAAGGTTTTTTTGTTTTTTGGTTCTCTGTCTGTTGTTTTGTTCACGTTATGATGTGTATCAGCGATGATGAAGAAATTGTTTTACTAGATGGCTTTTTTGCAAATTCAAAGTATATTTTGCAATCTGATGCATTTTAGTTGCACACAGTTTTCTGTTGAATGACGTTTAATTTTTTGCCCCCAAAGTTGATTATTAAAGTTGAATTCGAATTGCCATGCCAATGATCCGAGTCGAGTTCAAACTTGTTGCTGAATTGGCTTGACTTTCTCTTAGATACTTCAGTCGAATGTTTGCTACAAAAGCACAAAACTGTGCGAAAAGATTCTTCAGGCTGTGAATTGCATTTCTTTTGCCTGAGCAAAGGTCAGAGAGAGAGAGAGAGAGAGAGAGAGAGAGAGAGAGAGGGAGGGAGTGTGTTCCTCTAACGCAAGAACATGGAGGAGAACCATATTAATGTAAAGGTGTGATGTTGGGCGGTGTTTTTGCTTGCCTTGAATCCCCAGATTCCATCTTTGGATACACTACATGTATCAAGCTAAATGCCAGATCCTGAACAGCAATCTAATGGCAGGATCAATACCATATGATACGGATGAAGCTGTTCGTAATGGGGATTTTTCTCATTTAGACAATGGAAAATGCAATCTTATGAGATTTTCTCCATGATAAGTTTTTCTGATAAAAGTATATTAGCAACTGAGAAAATCCACTGAAAAAAACGATCCCTTAAGTTCAATAGATGGAAAAAATCAACCATGGGGGCGGTTTTGCCAAGGGGATTCCTACCCATGTATTACAAGAGTCAATGTTGGTAAATCCTGTCGACAGTGGTAGATTTTGTTGTCTCTGTAGGTCGCATTTTCTTCTGGCGCCGAAATATCACATCTTTGAGAGGTACAGTACTTTATGTCATGCACGTTTGTGGCTACAGCAGAATTAAATTTCTCATCAAGTCAAATAATTCGTGCTGATGACAAGTTTTGCTTCTTTTCCCCACTCCATGTCACTGAGAACAGTGTGTCTTCGGCACTTGGGGAGCCTGTCGTGCCGAAGATGGGTTAGAAAAGGAGAAAGCGGTGGAGACTACGTTAGAGTCTTTCGACTATCTCGAGAAGCAGATCAGGGGGAAGAAGTTCTTCGGGGGAGACAAGATAGGCTATTTGGATCTTGTAGCCGGTTGGATCCCGCATTTCCTCGGTGTCTTGGAAGAAGCTGGAGGCATAAAAATACTTGATGCAGAGAGGTTCCCATCCCTTCATGAATGGGCACAAAACTTCAACGAAATCCCGCTGATTAAGGAATGTCTTCCACCTAGAGATATGCTGCTTGACTATATGACTACCAGCCTGAGCTACTTGCGTTCCTTAGCCCTGAACAAGCCAAAAAATTACACCCCTCGCTTATATTAGTGGAGTTGGACAAAAGGTCGGGAAGGCGGGGTGTTTTTCCCTCAAGGTGTTGCCCTTGTACTTTTTTTCCCCCCTCTGTTTTCCTATCCTATCCTTGTAACCTTTTGATATGGCGCAATAATATGCTTATTCTGTTTTTGACCGTAATCAGCTTTCTCTTGGGAGATCATAAGTGAATTTGATGTTATCCCTGCGATAAACCCCTTTCTTGTGTAAGTTTCTGGAGGTCGAATGGGTTGGTTAAAAGGAGTATTGACCTGTAGGCAATGACACTTATACTGGATCATTAGTTCATCAAGGAAGGAGCTTTACCTTGGCCGGGCAATCTTCGAGCAAGAATTTAGTTTTGGTGGCTCTGAAATACAAGCTACTAAAGGTTGAAGTCATGGCTCGGATATGTTTTTGGGAGATCGGTAACTTCTTTTTGTGCAAATGTATCCCCAACAAGAGTGCAGGTGCGTTGTGAAGGTTGAATTGGTAATGGAATGAAAAACCATTGAATCAGTTCCTGTGTGGTGTCATAGAATTTGCCATGACTTATAGATTGTCGATGCATGGAAATAGACTATGTAGCTTCAAAAGTTCAAACCCAAATGCTTGTTAAACGCGAAGCACGTAAAGCACTTGAATCGAGGGTTTTTTAGCATGTTGAAGTGCAAAAATGAGATACTTAGATATTAGGATTGGGATATCGCTTTAGTTTACTATTTTGCCGCTAAAGTATAAGTCACCTCAGGCGCTTGTCGTCTTTTGTTTTGATTCTGCTTGTCAAGCCGACTGGGCCTCCTTTAGTTTTAATCCCTCAAGATTAATATGGACGTAAATTGTACTATATTCTTGGAGTTCTCCTGAAAATTATCCTACCTTTATCTCACCAATAATGACCAATCATACACTTACTATGAGCTATGTTGAAAATCAGGCTAGAAAGTTCGCTGGCTTGAATCTATCTGCTTGTAAAATTTAATCACTAGCAGTCCGTTTGAGCAACAGGCACATGATGCAGCCAGTTGATTGTCCGGTCATACGAGAGAACCGAAAAGAGAAATGTCACTTATCCCAAAAGAAAAAGAACAACTCCAAAGCCGACACATAAGGTATGTTCATGTATATTGAAAATATTAAAATACATTTTGGAAGAAAGTCAAAAAAAGAAGAAGCCTCAATTTTTTACTATTAATGGACAACTTAGGTGTGCTTAAGTCTCAATTTTTGACTATTAATTGTCAAAAATGGACAACTTAGGTGTGCTTGAATTTAATAAAATTAAGTGTAGTCAAATAAAGATATTTAAGTTTGACAAAATTAGGTATAGAATTGGCTATAAATATGTGTGGTTTTTCTTGTAAGTTTCATATCAAGGAGGAGAAGAAATAAAAAGAGAGAGAGAGAGTTCTTGTAAGAACAAGCTTAGAGCAAAGCTTGATTTTCTTTGTGTAAAACCTTGGCAAAGGTATTTTGTAGTATTGCTCTCTCATTTGTGTTTTTGTTATTCTCTCCAAATTAAATCCTCCAAGCTTCCGCAAAATTCCTCCTTCCTTTTTATTTGGTTCCTACAATGTATAAGTCTTTGGCTTTGGTTGATGACAGATCTTTTTTTTAGCCTTGCCTCTAAGTTCTCAACATACAGTAGAGCACCATTCAAACTTCGCACCCGTAACAGCTTCAGTAAGGAAGCCTAAACTATTTTCACTCGTATAGAATGAATCTGTTCGACAGCTTATGATGCCTTTACCGCGGGGCTTGCAAAATTTAGAGCAGTGAACATTTAAAGCTTCCAAGGTTCCTTTTCCTTCATTTATTTCCCCGAATCCTAGGGACTGTTTAGCTTAGACAGGTTGCAGGGCACGCGATTTCAAACAATTACTTCTTATGAGTGCTTCTAGATTCGACTGTTCCTTCGACGGGATGAGTTTGTTTTTGATGGAACGAGTTTATGGATTACGTCTTTCTAAGAACTCAGCCTCTCTCTTCCAAGGTTCTTTTATTCAATGGCTAGTACGTGAAAGAAAAGTTCCATCACCCTATGCCTTAATGTAATACCCCCAATGAATGAAGCAACAATTATATAGAGCTGAATGTGCACTCAGCTGGATTGTCCCTTACGATGTTCATCAGACGTTGATGGTGAAAAGACTGAATGCATTTGCAGATAGATTCCATCAAAGATATGTTCTTTTCTTCTTGGATAATGAGGAAACAAACTTTATTCAAGTAGTACTCCAGACTTATGAAATTCCCGACTAATCGCGTGGCTAAATGAACATGTGAGCCTAAGCCTGGATGGGTAGCCCGAACATGGAATTGTTTGCACTTGGCTGTGTTAGTTTTGACCCCAACCTCTTCTGTGGTTTTAATACATCTGAGTCCTGACTAACTGCAGTGTGGATTCAATCAAGGAGTCACAATACGAGAAGAAGAAGATCATCTAAGTTTCTTCAGATATTAATTACTCGCTCATAACCACGAATTAATGCTCGGTGAAATTGCTGCAAAGTAAAGCCTGAAGTTCCTTTTCAAAGAGACTATGAACGAGTGTTCTGAGATGGGACTATCATCACTGACATACATCTGCTGCTCTTATTGAATATTCAATATCTATGTTTGAACAAGTTGATATATATTAAAGTAGGTCGTACAGAAGAATGAAGCTCGATGTCATGGGTCTTACTAGACCAGCTTTCTCCTAGTTGGTAGTGCTCCGTTCAAGAAGAACAAATGTGATGTTGCTTTCTCTCACGAACTCAAAGGTAGACAACTGTTCGTATTTCTGGGCAAACGAGTCAAAGAGCTCATCTAACATCTCTTCCCCAAATTGCATTTGCTCCTTCAAGATTCCCTCCATTGCCGCTCTGCATGAAGAAGCCCTCATTTTCCCAGTTGTGGGCAGAAAGGCTTCTGCTGATTCTTCAACTAGCTCTACCATTTTCTTGATGCTGAAATGCCCATTCCGTTCTACTGCTTCTCTCATTTCTCGGGGGGACGCATAATACATCGGCAGGTTAAACTCGTCCATTTTCTCTTCACTTATAGTTCCCTACGCCAGAAAATTGAAGAAGGATACTGTGAAGGCTCATTTGTTTTGCCGGAGTACGACCCCTCATTCCTACTATTCTAAGTAGATGTCTTCCTTATTCGACATAAATATACACGGAAAATCTTGGAAATTTTGAAAAGTACATTCAACAGTAGTGAAAAGAATTGCAAGCCGGATCCAAGTAGCATCACTTATTTTACCTTTTTGACCATGTCCACGAGGCATGATTCCAACAGACACATAGACCTGTTGACAGAAGCTTGAGAATGAGCAATTCCGTCCGGACGGTGGACCATGGTAAGCGCCAATAATCCTCCGACAACAATTTCTTGCGCTCTGGCACAGAAAAAAACATCCAAGTCCTTAGCGAACTGAGCTGCATATGCTTTGACGACTTCTTTGTTCGCATTGGGGTAAGATATCCTGCCTTTGTTCCAGGCTGGAGAGCTCTTGTCCTGAACTTCTTTTGGAACTCCTGAAAGCCAATGAAGAGTGAAGGAAGAGCAAATAAAGTGGAGACAGCTTTTGGGGAATAAGCGGCCGTAGAATGAACCCGGCACGCCGGCGGCATGATATCGCCGGTCTGGTGGGAATGATCTGAAGAGGGTGTTGAAATCATTCCCCACATGATCGTTGAAGAATACTTGGAATTCCAGCGTGAGTCCTAGGGATTGGCACTTCTGCTCCACTGCTTGAAGAACGTTGCTCACAGCATAAAATGTGTTAGGCCCGGCCGAGCAACCGAGATCAGCGAGGAGAAAAGCTCTAGAGGAAGAGAATGCTTCGATGTCGAGATGCTTGGCTACTGCCTCCTGGATGAGTTTGCTGGTCCTGTCTATGAATGTTCTCTGCAGCAAGATGTAGCATTGAAGATGGTCAATGTCATTTCTGGAGCTTTTGGCTTAAGGCCAATTCAAAATGGGAGAAGATACAGCAGTGATGCTGTGCGACGTCACACGCTTAGGAAGCACGAGACAGAGAGACCAGGAACTTTCGCCATAGACGTTCGAAAACATCCTGGCACGAGGTTTTCCCAATATTCTCGGGTTGGTTTCTCAAATCGGATCAGACACGGGAAGGAAGTGAAACCACATATCAACACGGTGTGCCGAACCTACCTGGTAAAAGGAGTTTCTGGAGTAACTGTGAGGCCCTTCTCCACCATTCATTGGATGTCCTTTCGAGGGTCCATCCATTGTTGAGGCCATCTCTCTACGTCTCTTCCTCTCTAGCTCTGTCTCTGTGAGCGCGAACTCGGGTGACAAAAGAATGGCTGGTCTAGAGAGTTCATAAGGTGATGAAATCAGTGGAGGGTCACCGGTACAGATGCTAATCTGTTAACATCGAGGAAACAGTCTACTGTCAGCACTTGCCGAAATTCCAAACTTACGAGTCGTTATTTGTTGCTGGTCGATCCAGAATTTGCTGAGGAAACAACGTGGTCGGGTATTTTTTTTTTTTTTTTTCAGCTCATGTTCGGGTGGGATCAGTCATCAGCAAACCTCTCCCTTGAAGACATCAGATATCTTAAGATCAAGCACACGTCACAATCCGTTGATTTCGTCTGCAGCACGCCATGATCAAGCCTTTCCCTTGAGAAAATGACGGCAAATGGTGCTTGAACTTTGACTCCATATGCGATATGATTCAATGGTATTTTTTATACATGTTCAATTTAGTCTCTAAATAATATGAAGATATTCAATATTACCCCGAACTTGAATTGAGGAAATGACGACATTTAACACCTCCATATAGTTCATGAATTATATCGAACATGTACGAAAAGTATATGAACCATGCTCAATGGTGGGGATCCTTGCACTCAATGCGACTTTCACTTGTCAACTGCCGCAACTTTCAAGAAACTTATATGTGACCCCAGATTAATCAAACTTAGCAGGTACTAAACATTAAAGTCAAATTTTGCGTATTGAACGAGAGATGCGTGTTGCGTAGTGTTTCTTTCTTTTAATAAATTCTATTCCAATGTTCTCCTTCTTGGCCTTGCCTTTCACTGTTCATAGTCGACGGCCGCGACTTTCCTCTGCTCCAAGATTCAGACTTCGCAGCATTTGACTGAACATGGCGGCCATTTTCGAGAACTCATTGTAGGAAAAAGATAAGAGAAAATGGAGTGACAATGTAGTCAAGATTTGAGGCGCATAATCACTTTCTTTTACGATCAATTTGCCCTGCGAAGTTGCTATGGGTTTCTAACAAATTCTCTTCAGGATACAATAAAGTCACGGCGACAATACTGGATAGCAATTCCTGTAAATCTTCCAAAACTCTCTGTGAATCAATGAAAAGACGACCGTCTCTCTTTTGAAGGAAAACAAAAAAAATGAAAAGTACCTACTGAAAATGAATATACTTATTCATTATATAACACGAATAGAACATTCATCTTGATGTCTGAACTGTCCATACGAACACACTCGTTCTTGTCCAAAAATTCGTAATTCGGACATGACTGTTCGTGTGTGAAAACCACCATTCGGACACAACTGTTCATGTCCGAAAAATCACAATTCGGACATAACCGCTAGTGTCCAAATATTCACAATTAAAAGAAAAAAAAATTAATGAAATAAAATTATAGAATAATTATTTTCGAAAAAAAAAATGTTGATTAAGCCCCCTCTTCTCAAGTTACTACTGCAACTGAGGGGAAGCTACTGTAATGGAATTCAACTTTAACTTCATCGCAAACAAAAGCTTCTAGCGATTATTTGACTATGCCCCAGTCTAGTCCAGAAGTTGATCAACTTGTTTGTTCACCAGCAGATCTTGACTCTCCAATTGAATGAGCACATCTATTTGTTAAGATAGAACTAGACTCAAATGCTTCGCCTACTACTCTCTCTAATCCCGTGCTACAATCGGCGGAAAGCGAATCTTTACCTCAGTCTCAGTCTGAAGCTTCCACGTCCATAGTGCATCCCATGGTCACACGTTCAAAGCCGGGATCTCGAAGCCAAACCAGGTATGCCAATATAGCAATGTCATCTCTCTCGAGCCACCCACTGTCCATTCCGCTTTACAACACCTCGGTATACGTTCATAACCAGGAGTTAATACTCGGTGAAGTTGCTAAAAAGTAAAGCCTTAAATTCCATTTGAAAGAAAGTACAAACGAGTGTTCAGAAATCAGATTATCATCACTGACATATACCCGTTGCGCTTACTGAAGTTCAAAGGAGGCCCCGCTGAAGAATGAAGCTCGATTTATTGCATCTTGCTAGGCCAGCTTTCCCTTAGTTGGCAGTGCTCCGTTTGAGCAGAACAAACATGGCACTGCTATTTTCCCAGACTCAAAGATAGACGAATGTTCTTGCTTCTGGGCCAAAAAGTCGAAGAGCTCATCAAACATCTCATCCCCAAGTTGCATCTGCTCCTTGAAGAGTCCCTTCAAATGGCGAAAAGGACACCTCATCAGTGGAGAGTGGGTCTGGAGGGACTCTCAAAGGAGCAGATGCAATTTGGGGACAGGATGTTAGGTGAGCTCTGCGGCTCGTCGGCCCAGAAGCAAGAACAGTCGTCTATGTTTGAGTCTGCGAAAAATAGCAGTGCCATGTTTGTTCTGCACAAACGGAGCGCTGCCAACTGAGGGAAAGCTGGTCTGGCAAGATGCAATGAATAAAGCTTCATTCTTCAGCGGGAGCTCCTTTGAACTTCAATAAACGCAGCGGGTATATGTCAGGGATGATAATCCGATTTCTGAACATTCATTTGTACTTTCTTCGAAACGGAACTTAAGGTGGGTTTTACATTGCAACAACTTCGCCGAGTACTAACTCCTAGTTATGAATGTATACTTAGTATCTAAAGAAGTACGGTTGATCTTCCGCGAGTTAATTAATTATATATATATTTATATTCCAGAATTGCTCTCTCTTTATGTGGTGCATGGTTCGTTTCATTTCTGCTCTATTCACCATCCTATAAACCTGCCTCAAGCCACTCCTAATACAAGCCCTCTAGCCCTAGCAACCACTCCCCACCATCATAGGGCCAAGTTGTTGCAAGCACGGAAAAGAACTAACATCACATACTGGCATGGTGTGCCTAACCTACCTGGCCAGAGGAGTTTCTGAAGTAGGCCTTTTCCACCATTCATTGGATATCCTTTAGAGAGTCCATCCATCGTTGTGGTCATCTCTCCCCACCTCTCTCGCGCTCTGAGCACGCACTTGAGTGACCCGGAATGGCTGGTCTAGAGAGCTTATAAGGTGATGAAATCAGTGAAGGGTCAACGGCACAGCTGTTAATCCGTTAACAATTAGGCAAAAGTGTACTGACTAGCAGCAATTTCGTACTTACGAGCCATCGTTTCAATGTTAGGCGGCGTATAATCCGCTGGCCAGGGAAGTTAATATGTTTGGTTTGCGTGGGGTCAGTCGTACCAAACCATCCGCTATCGTAAGTAAGATTACCTCCGGATGTCCCCACTCGATCACTTTGATCAGCAGCTCGCCAAGCTCAAGCCTTTTATTAACGAGTTGTGTCCATCATGTTGCTTGCAAATTTTCGTTAATAGCTTCCACGGCCAATTCAACAAGCGAAACGGGAGATTCCCCGCTTTCCTGAACGTCATTTGATTACATGTTCAGGAAAACAAAAACGAAGAAAACGAGGTCGAAGACCTATGCTTCATACATTCTTTTATTTTTTTTTTCAGGGCAAACATGCATGCCTTTCCCAAAAAACCGGTCGCTTGCTCAGACTAAGCTTCAATACAAGCTCAAGTTTACCAACTACAAGTACAATGTTTGGGATGAACTCCGGCGATGTAACGGTGCTTACGACATACACCCAAGCAACGTCCTTAGACGTTTGGAAAATCCTTTCCTGATCACTCTCACTCGTGTAGCATTTGTTTTCCCTCGAAATATGTTAAGAATAAGTCTGTGATCAAAAGATATACTGGATATCGTGATAAATGTAAATCTCTTGCCTTATGTAATCTCAAGCAGCAGGAGCATCTTTCTGCCATTTCATTAATTTGCAATGCATTCCTTTGTGAATCTTTAACCAAAACTGCAAAATAGAGACTAAGATCTCCATAAACTTCTACAGCCATGAAGAGAGTTACCGCTCTCACAAAGTAATAGATTTTAAGCAGATCTTCCGTAGATATGATAAGTACTCTAGTCTATCTGCATCACTCCGGCAATAGATACCTCTCCATTTCTCAACAGCCCAGCAAGATGCATTTGCAGGCGATGCAACATTGATCTTCACTCTCACCATAGCCACTTGGATTGTTTACACAGGTCCCTCTGTCACCTGATGAAAAAAGCATGAGAGAATTCATAATCTCAATATATGATATCTATGAAACATAGTGTTAACTAATTTTTATGTGTCTTAAATATTTCCCATCAAAGGTGAAGGTTCTGATCTTGGCATTAAAAGGTTTGAGCGTCAACGTTCAATTCTCAGCGACCTCCAACTAAAAAAGCAATTTTGATGACAGAATGAAGGCTTGTGCCTTCATTTACCCTTTCTATTTTGACAGCATAATAAATCAATGCAAAAGTAACACGAGAGATGACTAACCAAAATGGTCCATCATGAAAGAGAAGGCAACGGCAGGGAAATTTCTTACCTATTCCCGAAAACGTTCAAGCTCTAGCTATCACAGGTAAATCGGTGACCTTCCCGACTGCCACTGTCTTACCTGCAGAAAAAAGGTTTACGCAGTGAGTCTACACCCTTTTCTTCTTCATAGGACAATGTGTCATTACAGCTTCTAGAAAATCAGGAAAGATACTAATGAACATCCATTCTTCACCTTCAGTACGAAGAGTGAACCTCCCAAGCTGTGCGAAATCAGAGAACTTCTCGATACATATCAATTTGCTCACCTGGTTAAACATTTCAATATGAAGGTCACATCAACAAACATAAAAGAGCTGGCAAGACTACATCCATTAGACAAAAACTTAAATGCGACAAACAAAGCATTACTGTGCTTCGGTGGTTATTACCAACCATGAGTGCCAGTAGGAGGTGGACTGCCAGCAATTCAAAAGGCATCATTTGATATCAAACAATTCCAAAGGACAAATCCACTTTTGGAAACTACTTAGGTCTGTGGAAACTTACCTGAATGCGACAAACGACCACAGCCCCGCTCTTCACAAATAGAACTTTCTTTTTCAATGGTTTTTTTGCCTTTGGATCGATTTGCTGTAGCAGCTCAACAATCTCGCATTCCTCAACAACCGCATGTATGTGTAGAACGGCCTTATAACCAGCTGTAAAGATCGCCTGAGGTATTTGTGTAGTTGAGCTATCATTCACGTGGTTAACTCATCAAAAAACTAAAGATGCTCAAAGGACAGCCAATACAAATATGGAAGAAGACTAATAATTTGTTCCACGTACATTGTCTAGCAGCTCAAGAATTTGCACCTGGGCAACAAACTCAGTGACTGCAGCAATTGGTTTCTCTGATCAATAAAAAATACATCGTATGTCACTGGGGTTACCAGATCATGAAAACAACTCCTATAAAGCACCCTACCTTAGAAGAAGAACTATAAGAAGAAAATGGACAAACAACAGCATAATTCTCCTTTGAAAGATATAGAGGCACAATGAGAGAAAGAAATACATACCAACACTTGACAAGACAAATCCAGACAATATGTCCTTGTCTTCAATCCCAGACAGTGTAACCCGGACATTTTCACCAGGTCCAGCACAACTAACGCTATCATCATCTTGGTGCACAGCAAGCACTTTCACATAGGCCTGCAAAGCAATGATAGAATCCTCAAATGAACCAGCAATAAACAAAAAACTGGGAAACTACAGCTAAACTAATGCAGATCATTTACCTTATTTGGCATGAGAACTAAAGAATCACCTTCACGTATGCTGCCTGATTCCACTTTTCCCATAACAAGAGTTCCCATTTCCTTGAATTTGTCAATGATAGGCATCCTACAATTTGGAGGTTCATCATCAAATGCCTGAACTACTTAACAAGTACAAGAAGAATATGAACAAGTAGTAGTTTAGAACACAACCACATTTAGTCCCAGTAACACCTATAATTGGTAGCACCACAATTTCCCAATGCTACAAACGAGACTAAATGCTTTGTCCAAGCAACATAGGCAATTGAAAGTCTTCCACCATATATGAAACAGCGTTATCCATTATAATGTACGGGCAAAGCTAAAAATCCTTTGATTCATTAAAAGAGAATAACTTATTATGCAGAAGCAAGCATAAAAAAATTTCACGCTTGACAACATGTGCTTGTGTCAGTCCGTGAATTTGCAAACCTGAACCCACGTGGCTCTGTGTTTCCTATGTAGTACGCATACACTTGTGCTAGAAATAGGTAGAGTTTTTTAATCTAAAGCTTTAAGAATCAAACTGCATATTAGAACTTGTATCATGAATCTCAGCATCAGAATTAATTGTCTTCCCCTGTAGTTACTCTAATTACAACCATCACGCTGCTTTTTCACTTGAAAGAGGATGACGAGAAAAGGCATGTGGTTTAACATGCCAACATGTCATAAGAAGGTACCCGTATAATCAATGAGGTCCAAACACATAAAATTGTAACCGCAATGCCAGGAAAAGCATTATCATGTGCTCTTTGTATGAAAGAATAGTAGCATAAGTAATAAATCACATGCATCAACTAGCCCACAACTAGTGAGTTACTCAAGCTTGACCAGTTGACTACCACTCAGTTCGACACATGTTGGCTTAATTGTGTTGTTTTTGTATTGAAGAATAGTAACAAAAGTAATCAACCATGTGTTAACTAGTCAAGCTACTAGTGAGTTACTCAAGCCTGACCATTTGACTGCCACCCAGTTCGATGCATTTTGGCTTGACTGTGTTTTTCCAAATATACTTAATTTTGTAAACTTAAAAGACTTCTTTTTTCTAATGCTAAAAATTGTCATGGAAGCTGCTGCACCAAGATAATTAATTGCTTTTATGACGAAATGACTTCACTGCACTAAACATGCAAGTCAGAGAACTCGACTGCCCAAATTGAAACTTTGAAGACAGGATTGCACAGATAATGCAAGTAAAAGGAATACATGTGGGATTACCCTTTAAATTTATGTGCTTCTATAACACGTCACATTATCAAAAACAACTATTAGTAGCATAACTATTTTTTTAATTGGGTGTTACTTCAGCGGAGATGACGGTTGCAAGGGATGACAGAGGTAACCTTTTAGGAGAATGGTAATTAGTAATGCGTGGAGACTGAGGCAGCTTACTGGGCTGGTTGTCTAGCAAGAAATTGAGGACATAATAATGTGATCTTTTGAAGGCAACTGCCAAGTGTTATAAAATCAGTTGTGGACCTAAAAAGCCACATGGACTGGAGGTCATCAATGCGTATATTGGACCTGCGAAAATTTATTTACGTGCATGAGGGATGGAAGTTCCTCTGGAGGCCTAGGAGAGCGAACAAAATTGCACGTTCATGGTCTAAGTGGGCCTCCTTTAATCACTTAGGTTTCCAAAACCATACTTTAAATTTTTCCCGAATTAACAAAGGATTTGTTAGAATATGACAATCTGCAAGAGTTGGATCTTTACAAGAAGTAGAAATGCGAATAACTTGCTTTATTGGCTTGCCAAAAGCCAAAAAGGAACTTGATTTTGACATCTTGCCCTACTGATGTTTGAGGCCATCATTTGAATAATCAAGCCTACTCAATGCAAGGTTGAATATGTATTTAACTTAATCGCACTCGTAGAAAGCTCAAAAATCAAGGTCAATTAAGCATGTGTCAAGCATAAAAGTCTTGACCCTTGGAGACCCGACGTTGAGTGGTAAACTACGTGGAATCAACTCAACTAGATTGTGCCCCTATGATTGACTGAGCTACAATAACCAAGAAGCTAAGAAAGTAATCAAGGAGATCATTTGATGTTACCTGAAAGGACCCTTAGGATCACGTGGAGGAACCTCAACAGCATCGAGAGCTTCAAAGAGGCACGGACCATTCCACCACGAACATAAGTTTTTGTCAACTGCTGTTTTTATGTTTGAACCAACCAGACCAGATATCGGTAGAAATAGAACATCTGCAATGACCAAGAAAAAAGGTAAGACAAGTTGTGACAGATACGGCACAAACCTAGGAATACTACTGCCCAAATTCCCCTACAAACTTTTCAGAGCACTATAAAGAAACGGTACCTTTCTTCACGTTATAGCCTGAAGACTTTAGAAAAGGTGTCATCTTCGATTCAATTTCATCATACCTGAAACATAGACAACAGCAAGAGCAAATGACAACAATATTTGAAAGATATATGTGTGCCCATGCAGCAGGTGTTTTTGGGGGGAGGGAGGGAGGGAGAGAGACAGAGAGACCTTTCTTTAGACCAGTTTACAGTGGGATCATCCATTTTATTTACAACAACAAGCAGCTTAGATACACCCAAGGTTTTAGCTAGCTGGACGTGTTCACGGGTTTGTCCACCTTTCTCGTATCCGGTCTCAAATTCCCCCTTTCTAGCAGATATTACCTGGGAGAGTGGGTTTGGAACAAGGAGCTATAGTATGAGAACTTCAAAGAAACAAGAAAAAGAAACACATTGTATCCATTCCTTACCAGTACGCCTATATCTGCTTGGGATGCCCCACTTATCATATTAGGGACATAACTTCTGTGGCCCTGGAGAATCATCCCAACAACACAGAGAGAGAGAGAGAGAGAGAGAGAGAGAGGAGCGTGTCATTAATACTCAAGAAAATTGATTAAAAACTATCATCTTAACAATAAAAACAGAAAAATCAAATAGAACGGAATTCACACAGAGGTAATAAGGGCATAAGAGACACAATTTGGTGCTATAAGAGTAGAACTACAAAGCAGTTCAGGATGGACCTCCCATGGTGCTCTGAGGATGCATAATCAACCAAGCCCGAGTAGTTTAAGGAACCAAAGGGCAAAAATAAATAGCTCACCGGTGCATCTAAAATGGTGAAACGAGTCATTTCAGTCTCAAAATGTGCTCTCCCAACCTCAACTGTTTTACCCTGCATCAAGGTGAAATGATTATAATCTGTTTAGTTACAATCCAATCTTCTGGTATATGGGGCACCATGCACCATGCATACTGTTAGAAGTAAAGAAAGGGCAAAATTGTCTTTGTGTGTCTCTTAGGGTTTGTTGGGTTGTTCATGTATAAGAGTCTGGTTATTGAATAATATGATAATCTTTTCCTCTTACATGGTATCAGAGCTGGGTTAACCCTAAATCTAAAGAACCAGCGTTGACCATCTTTGACCACCTCCAAAACCTGCGTTAACCACCACCAAACCTTCAGATCTAGTGTCGCCCAGGTCTGCGGGACTCAGATCCAGGGTCGCCGAGGTCCGGCGACCCTCGCAGGAGAGTCGAGGAGGGCCGGCGAGCCTTCCCCGACGTCGCAGAGGGCCGGCGAGCCTCTCAGGGACCTCGCCTAGGTCCGGCAAGGCCAGATCCGTCGTCGCCTGCTGCCGGCGAGCCTTTCCCGTCGCCACCTGCTCCCGGCGAGTCTTCCCCGACGTCGTACAAGGTCGGCGAGTCCAGCTTTGGTGTCCTTGAGGGCCAGCGTATACTTTGGCTACTGTGCAGGTCACATATGTCCTAGTTAAGCTCAGTTTTACTTGGTAAGAGAAGCTATGGTATGATTTGTTGATGTTGCTGTTAATTCATTGGTGGAGTTGGAATTTATTGTTGCTGGTGATTTGTTGCTGCTGGTGATTATTTGGGACTTTTGTGAGTTGATGTGATAAGTTTCAGTTTTGGTGGATTATTGACGGTTAAATATGGGAGATTCTAGTAAAACTGAGGGTGGTACTGAAAAGAGTAATACTGTGATGACTGAAGTGATTTCTTCCTCATCCAATCGAATCACTGATAAGAAGCTTGAGGGTGGTGTTAACTTTCATCAGTGGAAGAAAATTGTGAAACTCACTTTGACAGGTAGGAATCAACATAGGCATTTAACTGAGCCTAAGCCCAGTAATGATGAAAATTGGGAGGTTACCGATGCACGTATTCTAGGCCAGATGTTAAACTCTATGGAGAGTAATATAGTTGATTTAGTGACTCATATTGACACGGTTAAAGAATTGTGGGAGTATTTGGATGTATTGTATTCGGGCCAAAATAACTTGTCACGGATATATGAGTTATCACAGGAATTTTACCGATCTGAGAGAAAAGGGCGTTCTATTACGCAGTATTTTGCTGATTTTAAGAAAATGTATGAGGAATTGAATGCTGTTCTTCCTATTTCGGCCAATATTCAGCAAATGCAACTTCAGAGAGAACAATTGGCTGTAATGGGATTTTTAGGTGGTCTTGGTCCTGAATATGAAACTGTTAGATCTCAAATTCTTGGAGGAGAGACTATTGCGTCACTTACAGATACGTTTGCTCGGGTTCTTCGAGTATCTCGTGAGTCTTTTCAGGATCCCGTTTCTGTGGTGGATAATTCAGCACTTGTGTCACAGTCTAGAGCTGGTAGTGGGAGTAGGAGTGATGGAGGAAATCGTGGAGGTTATAATGGACGTGGTGGCCGAGGAGGAGGCCGAGGCACAGGAATAGGAAGAACCCAGGGTCAGCAGCATTTTTATGGGCAATCTCAATCGTCTACAGATAGCTCGGGGGCAGCACGGACTTGTCATTACTGTGGCAAACCTGGTCATATTCAGAAATTTTGCTACAAGTTACATGGGAAACCAGGACACCAGCAACAGTTTGCCAATGCTGCATCTAGTACTGATTCCTTTTCACAGTCTTCTGAGAGCAAGGTAGTGGTTATGTCTGAAGAGGAGTTTGCTCGGTACAGTCAGTCTCAGAATTCACAGCCTACTTCTTCCACTGCTACTTTGGTACAGACAGGTAATGCCACTGCATGTGTTTCAGCTGCTTCTCGTCCTTGGGTCATTGATTCAGGGGCCTCTGATCACATGTCAGGTCTTTCAGGTATATTTTCCTCTCTTACTCCATCTTCGTCCACAGTTACATTAGCTAATGGTTCCTCCACACATGTTAAAGGAGTTGGCACAGTTTGTCCGACCCCCTCATTACCATTATCCTCAGTGCTTTATCTTCCTCAATTTCCATTCAATCTCCTGTCAGTCAGTAAGCTAACTAAAACCTTTCAATGTTCAGTAACATTCTATCCTGATTCTTGTATATTCCAGGATCTGGCTACGAAGAGGACGATTGGTAGAGGACGTGAGGAGGGGGGGTTGTATGTGCTTGAAGACTCCCCTTCATTTGCATGTGCTGGTGTTACTTCTCTACATCAGATCCACTGTCGCCTTGGTCATCCTTCTCTACAGAGTCTTCAGAGATTAGATTCCAGTTTCAAGTCTCTTTCTAGTTTAGAGTGTGAGTCATGCCAACTTGGCAAATTACGTCGTGTCAGTTATCCGCCTCGAGTCATTAAACGAACAGAGTCTCCGTTTTTGTTAGTTCATTCCGATGTTTGGGGTCCATGTCATGTGACTTCCAATTTGGGTTTTAGATATTTTGTTACTTTTGTTGATGACTATTCCAGAGTTACTTGGTTATACCTAATGAAAAATCGTTCGGAGTTGTTTTATATATTTCGTGCGTTTATATCAGAAATTTATACTCAATTTGGTGTGCATGTTAAAGTTTTGCGTTCTGATAACGCAAAGGAGTACTTTTCTGCACCTTTCTCTGATTTTATGACACAACATGGTATGATTCACGAATCTTCTTGTCCTGATACACCGCAACAGAATGGTGTTGCTGAAAGGAAAAATCGACATCTATTGGAACTTACGAGATCTATGCTGTTTGAGATGAAGGTCCCTAAGACCTTTTGGTCTGATGCTGTTTTGACTGCATGCTATCTTATTAATCGCATGCCTTCTTCAGTTTTGCGAGGTGGTATTCCGTTTTCTACTTTATTTCCAAATCACTCACTATTTGACTTACCACCTCGTATATTTGGTTGTGTCTGTTTCATTCGTGATCATCGACCAGGAGTATCCAAACTTGATCCCAGGGCTATCAAGTGTGTGTTTCTAGGTTATTCCCGTACTCAAAAGGGGTATCGTTGCTATTCTCCATTACTGAAAAAATACTTCATAACTGCTGATGTTTCATTTTTTGAATCCACTTCTTATCATGATGTCCCCATTTCTGTGTCTGAGTTGGATGAGGAATTTCATGTAACCACCATTAGGTCAACTGTTCCTGCTACTGCACCTGTATCTACACAGGAACCACCTCCTTTGCAGGTTTATACTCGCCGCTCTCAGGTTCATACTTCCTCTCCACCTGCAGCCTCTACTACGTCATCTTCCATCCTAGATCCTCTTCCTGCGTCCGATCTTGACCTTCCTATTGCTCATCGCAAAGGTACACGTGCTTGCACTCAACATTCAATTGCCAATTTTATTTCATATTCTTCCGTGTCTCCTTCCTTTCGATCATTTTTATCTACTGTTGAGCAATATCCTGTTCCTAAGTCTGTATCTGAGGCATTACAAAGTTCTGGCTGGAGGACAGCTATGGAAGAGGAATTACAGGCCTTACAAGATAATCAAACTTGGGACTTGGTACCTCTTCCTTCAGGCAAAACTGCTATTGGTTGTAGGTGGGTATATGCTGTGAAAGTCAATCCCGATGGTTCCCTTGCTCGCTTAAAAGCAAGACTTGTTGCGAAAGGGTATGCTCAAGTATATGGAGTTGATTATCTGGATACTTTTTCTCCTGTTGCCAAGCTTACTTCTGTTCGGATTTTGATCTCTCTTGCTGCTACATATAACTGGCCATTGTTTCAGCTTGATGTCAAGAATGCCTTTTTACACGGTACTCTTCATGAAGAAGTTTATATGGAGCAACCTCCGGGGTTTGTTGCTCAGGGGGAGTCTGGAGGACTAGTTTGCAAATTGAAAAGATCTTTGTATGGGTTGAAGCAATCTCCACGGGCATGGTTTGGAAGATTTTCTGAGTCTGTACATTCTTTTGGCTTGTCTAGATATGGCAATAATCATTCTTTATTTTATAGACAGAGAGACGAAGGCAAGCTATTCTTGATTGTATATGTAGATGATATTATTATCACGGGAGATGATTTAGTTGGTATATCTGAACTAAAGGTATATCTTCAGAAACAGTTTCAGACTAAGGATTTAGGGAAGTTGAAGTATTTCTTAGGAATTGAAGTGGCACGGTCACAAAAAGGCATTGTTCTATCACAAAGAAAATATGTCCTGGATCTACTTACTGAGACAGGTATGTTGGGATCCAAACCTTTTGATTCACCTATGGAATAAGGGGTTAAACTAGTTGCCGATGGAGGAGAGCCTCTTAATAGTCCTGAAAGATATAGAAGATTGGTGGGGAAACTGAATTATCTCACGGTTACTCGACCAGATATTGCCTTTTCAGTTAGCGTGGTGAGTCAGTTTTTGTCTTCCCCTCGTACATCTCATTGGGATGCAGTAATTAGAATTTTAAGGTACTTAAAGAAGACTCCAAGGAAAGGAATTGTTTACGAAAATCATGGTCATAGTAGCATTGAAGGGTTTTCTGATGCTGATTGGGCAGGGTCTCCAGATGATAGGAGATCAACTACTGGCTATTGTACATTGGTTGGAGGAAATCTGGTGTCATGGAAGAGTAAGAAGCAGAATGTTGTTGCTCGCTCCAGTGCTGAGTCAGAATATAGAGCTATGGCACAAGTCACATGTGAATTAGTGTGGATTCAGCAGTTATTGACTGAGCTAGGCTTGAAGGCTTTGGTTCCTATGCCTTTGTGGTGTGATAATAAGGCTGCGGTGCATATAGCATCCAATCCTGTGTTTCATGAGAGAACAAAACACATTGAGGTTGATTGTCATTTCATTCGAGAAAAGCTGCAAAGTGGAATGATTGTTCCCAGTCATGTTAGAACTGGTGAACAACTTGCAGACATTTTTACTAAACCTTTGGGTTATGGGAGGATAGAATATATTTGTAACAAGCTCGGCATGATTAATATCTATGCTCCAGCTTGAGGGGGAGTGTTAGAAGTAAAGAAAGGGCAAAATTGTCTTTGTGTGTCTCTTAGGGTTTGTTGGGTTGTTCATGTATAAGAGTCTGGTTATTGAATAATATGATAATCTTTTCCTCTTACACATACATGCTTCAGGGAAAAGGAATCAAACAGAATTACAAAAAGGAAGTACAAGCGCTGCCTAGTACCTTAACCCTTTCTTCTTCATTAGTGTCCATAATGTAAGCCATGTACCTATCATAAAGATGATCAAAACAATAATGAATAATGCAATTTACAGTTATCTCTGTGCTTGATCATACATATTAAAACCCGCAAATGATGACAGTGTAACCAACAAATCACCAGGGCAAAGAACCAAAGGAAATGCCTCACCAGCTTTCTCTATTCTTGTCCTTCGCTTCTTTCTCATACTTTTGGATTGTACGATCATCAACCTGTCCACTAATAAGGAGAATCTGTCCACCTGTCGTTGATTTTCCAGCATCTGTAACCAACAATCAATATCTAACGAGATCAGGGAGGGACAAACATATGGGTTGCAACTTGCAAGTCGCAAGCACTGAATACCAAAAAGCATCTAAGAGAAATCATGTGAAAATCTTAAACCCCTTCAACTATTTGTATGATATGAGTGTTTCTGAGCCAACTACAATAAGCAAAAATCAAGGCATTGTGATTCTCTTCCAAAGGACAAAAGAGATGATGCATCATCATGAGAACCAAAATATAGACTACCAATTGCTTGCAGAAAAATAGCAACCGTAACTCTTCATGCATCAGAGATTAAGCAAAAGACTCACAAATCACAAGCAAATAAAGGAATCAGTAATGGCACTTTCAAGTGCTGGGATTCAACAGTTTGACACAGGCATAAAACTGACTTAACAATCTATACTGATGAACCAACTGGAAAAGCAGTGCAACTTACCAACATGACCAATAAAAACAACATTCAAATGACGCTTCCTATCTTCTCCCGTTTCATCTAGCGTATCAACATGTTCAACAGCAGATGCTTCACCATCATTCCCTACAAATCCAAAATTTCAAATATGATTTAAGAGAAGTGCAGCAAGTAGCAACCATTAATGACTTTGGGTTCAAAAAGGAAACAAAAAAAAGCACATCTTGGGTCAGCCTGGATCTGTTGGGAGGTTTTTATGATCTCATGTGCACCTGCAAAAACCCACAGGTAAGCTCCTTTAACGGAGCTCACTAGTTGCCAAATTTTAGTTATGTCAAAATTCTTAATAAACAGCTCATAAGCAAATGTATCAGATATCTTCAACCAACAAATTAAGGGAAGTTCCCTAAGAAACAAGAACAACACAATGTTTCGCTCAGATTCTTATATTCGTGAGCAAAGAAAGTAAAGGATCAGAGAACAAATGGAGGAGGGTATCGTGACTAATGCAAGGCTGCATGACAGATTCACTCAAGGGTGAACCTTTCAGGCTGTGCTACAAAATAGATTAAGATGCTTAACTCTTCCAGTTTCATCAAGGCAGGTGAGGTAGGAATTAATCAAGCTATATGTACGACAATAGTAATCGACAGCACAAGTTTTTTGCAACAGAGCGTCTGACTCAAAAGCAAAAGAGATGTAACCTATGGAATTGATCATGCCATCCGCTGCCTGGGTAAAACTGAGCACTTTTCCAAGCAGTACAGTTGCCTGGGCTCATGTGAATGCCAAAAGTAGCAACTTAAACGTCCAAGATTGAGATGTAACATGAATCTCATGACAGCAACTAGTAGGTGGTCTTGAAAGTATCAAATCATCCACAGTTCATGCAATTCCAAGGTTCCTTATATACCAATACCATCAACCCTCCATGAGAGAACCTAAATTTTAATGTTCTCACGGCATTACAAAACGAAGAAGAAAGAAAACAAGTGGAGATTCTTCAAATACACCTGAGCTATGTAAATGGACTCACTTGGAAAAACTCAGTGCAAAGTGTCTGTCAGTTAGCCAAATCTTCAAAGTTGCTCCCCATCACTTCACTTCCTAACTTAACTTCTCAATCCATTTATCACTTATTAATAAAGAAAAAAGGATTGATCTCAAGCCCTCAGATTCCAACAGAAGCAGCCAGAGAAAAGGGAATTTATCAAAGAAAAAGGACAAAGCTAAATCCTGCACTGCTCTCTTGCCAAAACTCATATTTACATATACAATAACCATTGAATTTCACTGCCATCATATTAAGACTAAATTAATCAATCACCAACCTTCCTCCGTTTCATCAACCATCTCCACTTCTTCGTGTTTTGATCATCGGGATGAACAACCCCATTATTTTCTTCTGCTAAGATCGAACACATCCAAAGAGAGAAACCAAAAAAAGTTCAACCAAGACATCTAGAGCACAAGGCTATCTGAAATTCATATTATGGAAGAAAAAAGAAGGGGAAAAACACACTTAAGAATCCATGATTACAGGCCTTCTTATTGCTACCTGCTGGGTGAAGTTGCAACCCACGAATGTCTGCCTCGATATCTAGCATTTAGCAAAACATGTCAAACAAGTCATTTCCAGTCACAGACATGAAAACCTCGACCAACTTCTCAATAACAAACTTAGACACATTTACACCACCGACAACTTTCTTTGTTCGAATTTAATCTTGCATGTCTCTCCGTATATGTTCATCGTATCTCCTTTCTTCGTGGGTTTCATTAACAAGAGACTCAGTCGAAGTGATTTCTAATTACTTGAAAAAAAAAATCAAAAGTCCGCTTATAAAAAAAAAAGCAAAAGAACAATGAAATTCGAAAAGCCTCATCGGTTCGTTTACTCGCAAGAAAGGGCGGAATTTGACTATTTCTAGTCCAACAGGAACGATCGAGTATTGAGCTCCGATCGCCATATTAAAAACAAGACGTAAAGTTCGGTCCTTCGTTCGAAAATTCCAACTCGAAGAATCAATGACTCAATCAGAAAAAATCCAGATATTATAGTTTTTTCAACAACTGGACTCGTTACAGGACGTGCTTTTGAACCTGAACAAACGTGACAATCAACCAAGCATCTTCTACAAAAATAATCAGGTGGGAAGTAAGCATCCTTAACAAAAATAAGCAGGAGGGAAGTGAGAATATTGGCGGGAAATATCAAGGGACAGGACTTACCCATGATTGAATACGAGTGGGCGATCGGGGTCGAGGGATTCTTGTGGAGAACCTAGCGAAGCAAGAGGGAGAAGATGAAGATGTGAAGCTCTGTGTTGCGGGGAAGGACCGAGAAGTAGCGCAGTGGCACGACGCTGTGCCGTTGTGTTTGCCAGAGCAGTTGGTTTGGTCCTTCTCCCTTCGGGCCAAAAAAGAGAAAAATTATTTGCTTAACTCTATTATCGTTAATAACAGGAGTGTCAATGGGCCGGGTCGGGCCGAGTCTCACATAGGCCCGACCCGGCCCGAAACTAAACAGTACCAAGCTCGGCCCGGCCCGGGCCGGCCCGATACCTGTGTCCAAGATGTTCGGGTCGGGCCGGGCCGGCCCTTTAAAAAAAAAAACTCAAAAGGGAACTTGTCTCCTAATACTATTGAGCAGCAGATAAGACCTTCCTCCCACCTCCTCTCCTTCCCCCATCACAAGCTTCATCACTCCCATCAGGAAGGCCCTTGCCATGAAGAAGCTCTACCGCAGATCAGTCACCGTCCACCCCTCGCCGCCCCCGCCGCCCATCTCCGACCACAACCACCTCCTCTCCCTCCTCCCCGCCGCCATCCTCGCCCTCATCGCCGCCCTCTCCCCTCAAGACAGAGAGGTCCTGGCCTATCTCGTCTCCAACAACAGCAACAGCAACCGCGGCAAGAGCAGGAGCAGCAACTGCGACCACCCTCCTTGCTTCACCTGCGACTGCTTCCGGTGCTTCATGAGCTACTGGGTCCGGTGGGACTCGTCCCCGAACCGCCAGCTCATACACGAGGTCATCGATGCCTTCGAGGACGGGCTGCTGCTCAAGAGCAAGAACAACCACAGGAGCGTGAAGGGCAAGAACGGCAGGGACAGGAGGAACAGATCAGGGCTCGGCGCCGAGCAGCCAGCCGAGCCGAAGCGGCCCGAGCCGAGCCGATAACGAGTCGGCCGAAAAGAAAGAAGAGGCGAACTCTAGCGGCGGCGGCGGCGAGGTCGGTAGCGGTGGAGAGGAAGAGTTGGACAAAGGGTTGGTGAGGAAGCTGGTGAGCTTCATCGGAGAGAGGATTTGGGGTGCTTGGAATTGATCTCTGAAAGTTTTTGCCTTTTCCTCACTCACTGCAAGCCCAAGGTGGTGAGCGAGCGTTCGTTCTTCTGTTTCCTCCTCCTCCTCCTCCCCCACTCTCTTTTTGGTTTCAGTTCTTCTGTAAATATTTTATCTTTTGCTTTTGCAATGTAAAAGAATGGAAAGAGCTCTCGATTTAGCCGATCTTCCCTCTGGGTCTGTATCTGCTAATCTCACATCAAGTTCGCCGAAGAAGACGAAGCTGGTTTGCAGCTTTTCTCAGAAATGGAGTTGCAGAACCTGATCCTAAGTACCGGTACTGTTTCAGCACAGCGCCGGTACTGTTTGAAATAGTACCAAGGCCCGGCCCGAAAATTCCCTAAATTTTCGAGCCGGATCGGGCCGGGTCGGCGCGGGCCTTTTTACAGCCCTAGTTAATAAAGCTAATTAATTCATTAATTCAACCATAAATTTTTGTATACAGAAGCATAGTTTATGTAAAATAATCCCTCCGCGTTTTGCATCTCAAAGTAATACCCCATATATTTATTAAGTATTTCGACGATCTCTAACTCTTTAATTTCACAAAAATTCAATTCATAACTGCTGAATAATTTGAAGCTTTGCACGTAGGATTTGAAGCTTTATTGATTTACAACTTTTTCACTATTTTTTACGTGCATAACGAGTGTGCTCTTTTTTGTAATATGCGTTTATATTTTTTATTAACTCTATCTTTAGCGAATAAGCTTAATGCAACCTAACGTTTTATTGATCAAGTAATTTTTTTTTTTTTCTATCTCTAACTCCAATCTTTCTGACTTTTGTTCTATCTCTTTGTAAATAGCAAAGAGTCGATTAATGGGCTTGGGTCTTTAGTACCAAAATAATAGCTATTTAATCCCCTATTACAACCATGTACCTATAATACTAGCATTTGTAATCTTCAATTTCTTTACCAATAGAGTTGTATAATTATTGGCTTGATTAAATAATTCAATGACGTGCAATTTCGACGTTATTGAGTGGCCTTTTTTTTTTGTATCGAAGGTGTCCGGGCCAACGTCCGTACGGATCGTGCACCTCGACTAATCATCTAGAATAACTACTAAAAGGTTAAAATTGCATGTGAAAAGAGAAGAAAAAAATTTAAAGATGAGCAAGAAAAATGAGGTTCCTCAAAGGACCATATTTTTTTTCCTTCAATCGTGCCCCTGACCGATTGAATTACGGGGAAAATGAGACTCTTCTCTAAAATAAATTGCGAAGGACTTTAAGTCTGATTAGAAATGCGGGCATCGAAATTCAAAATAAATCGACATTTAATGAGATAATCATAATTATCTCTCTTTTAACTGATGTTTCAAATTATACCGGGAATTAAAATGATTTTTTTTTTCAAGGACTTTGTACCTTGTTGTGAAATTTGAGTAATATTCTGAAAATGGCGCCTCCCTATCCCTTTCAATTTGTTTTTATCTTTCTTCCCAGGGTGGTTTTTCATCTTTATGTGGCCTCGTGATTTTAATTTTATTTGGGGAGAAACATTCAAACCGACATTGCTGTCTCGATGGCGTCACCGGAGGTTTTGCACCGTGACCTTGTCTTGAATTATCAAAATTTCTGTCAATTAACCAACCATCAAAACTGTTCCCAACTTACGAATATCTTTAAATACGTAGTAAGACCTTCGATTTGACTCTAAATGGGTTACCTGTCGGGCTGCCCTTACCTAACTTTTTAGGAAATTGACTGCTCTGTTTCTCTTGGCCATGGAAATATTGCCACGCTTCCCGATGATTCGAGGGGACGTCCCGACAGCGGCTCGTTCGTGTCCGATCGGTGGCTGCGTTTTCTGAAAAGCACGCTCCCATGGGTTGCGTGTCGACGAGGCATCGGACCACGTTCGCAATTCCCAACGCGCACACGACCCGATGTGCCCCGCTATTTTTACATCGGGACAATGGCTTTGGTTGGGCCGAGGCCCGTAAGAACCCTATCGGGCCCCGTTGGCCCACATCAATCCGGCGCGTCTTTCCCCCGAGCCGCGTCCTCCAAGCGCCCCGTGCCCGAGCCGGAAAGAAAGTCGCGCCGAACCGCCAGCTGGACTGGACAAAAAGGGCGCAGTCCGCTAACGTGCGCATTGGGTGTGCGTCATGCGCGCGACGCAGACAGAGAGAGAGAAGGGGGAGGGGGATGCACTGCTCCCGGAGCAGTCACTTTCCCGCCATTTCCTACCGCCACGTGTAGGCAATCGCGCCCCCCCCCGCTGCGTCCTGCTTAATTTATTCATTTATTTAATATCCGTCCGACATCACGTGACGTGAGTTGGAAAACCGAGTTATCATTTTCATTTTATTTTTGTAGTTTGCTTTTTGCTTTCCATTTACAAACTTTTCTCCTCTTGAGATTTCCAATATCACACGGCTGCTAATCTTTTTTCTTTTCCCTAATTGAAATACAGTTATTGGAAAGTAAACATAATCCATTGACTCTGGAGATCTCTGATCGTGAATGCCCAACAACTATGGATTATGGATCGTGAGACAAAAAAACGAGACAAATGACGAATTTTGTGTATTTCAATGTACCATAGTACGGAATTTTGTGGGTAGTCTTTCGTATCTTTAGTGCCATGTAGCGCATGTGCAGATGCTTTGTCAAGTTCGTGCTAACTCGTTGCCAACATTGAGACAACTACGTTCAGGTGCATCGATTCAATGTCATGTTTAGTGCAAAACAATGAGATTGAGTCGGTGTACAGGAGAGATCGTGTCGAACTAAAATGTAACGAAATCGATGCGATATGCATTTATGAACGTGACGGACCTTATAACTTTTTAATAGCTTTGGGTAGAAAGGCCACAAAACAAAAGAGAGATCTCTCTCTCCCTCCCCTTCTCTCGTTACCTCTTCCTCTCTCTCTATCTGTTTATCTCGAGATTTCTTTGTTGATCTTGTGGGCCACGTCGTCGACAAGCTCTAGGGTAGTGGAAAGTTTAGTCTTTTGAGCCCTAAAGATCGAAACACAAGCGATTTCGAAAGATCTTGCTCTCTCTAGATATGCTTGCTCGCTTCGACTCCAAGTGCTTGCTTTAATTAGTCGAGTGCTCTGCTGGTCTCCGATGTTCCCTTACCCTTACTATTGCTTTCTTGCAATCGGCTTATTTTAAGTTGATTTTGCAATCAATTGGTGTCGCTTTTGCAATAATATCTTTTGACTCTTTTATTTCAACATAGATATAAATTTAAGATTTGCAAAGTGTTTTTTGTGCTCTTTTCAACTCGGTGTTGTTGTTTTTGCTATACACACATCGCCTTTTGGCAAATCATAGTTACTAAAAAGAGAAATCTCGACGTGCGCTTATCACTAATAATGATGCAATATTAGATAATTAACCGTCAAATATACTTTGATGCTACAACATATCCATCTTTGTGAATGATGCAAGTCTTTGCAAACTATGCCAAAATGATTCATTTTTTCAGATTTACCTGCTTTGTTGGATTTGCGTTTTCATCTCGAAGTTATAAACGTTTTATTTCATGTGAAATGAAAAATTTCCTTCCTAAAAAGAAAATACATCTAGGTATGTCTACATGTACATGGTGTCCGCGTTGCTGTGATGCCTAATTATTTTACTTGACCGTTATACTTTATGTTTATACAATGATGTATTTTTGCACGATGGTTTTTTCAATTGTGTTCTTAACTTAATCGTATACTGCTTCATTTATTTCATAAAAAAACATAAAAATTATGAATTTTAAATAAGTACTTATGCCACTTGAATTAACTAGTCCATAAATAATGTTCATTATCGACAAGAATTTATACTCGAATATTTTTATGGACTAGCGAAATTATATATTTTGTTCAGTCATTTTCCTAAGCGATCATTGTTGAGGAATTTTATTTTGTTGAAATCATTTATTCTGCATAAAACAAACGCACCCTTTAGAATCCCGTGATTAAAAACACATTTGAAACGCGACACGCTTGAATTACGTGGTCTCCATATTGAATTTTATAATAACAGCTAAGATGAATTTATGCACGAAACCTAATGCACCTCGTTACTTTGCAATTTGTTTTACTTAATCAATTTCATGTCAATATTTTCCTTAGCTTTCTATTCTAAATAAAATAATAATTACTATTTTTCTCTTACATTTTGCCTTTGTAGGAGAGAAATCGAGAAAAGTACACCTCAAGTATCGAAACTTATGTATAACGTATACTTTAGTGCCAAAATTTTCAAAATGTTCACTTTAGTGCCAAATTTTTTTAAAATCGTTCACTTCAATGCCGAGTTCCATCTAAAGCATGCGTGGCTCGTCGGAAAGTCTACGTGGAGAACGACACGGCTCATTGGAGGCCGACTTATCAATTTAAAGAGCAAACGACGTCATTGAAGTTGAATTTTCCCAAATTACGAACCCTAAATCCCTAATCTCAAATCCTAGATCCCTAAATCCAACCCCTAATTTCAAACCCTGAATCCTCAAATTAAATCCAAAATTACAAACCCTAACTCACGGCAACGAGTAAGGGACGGCGGCGAGCGAGTGACAGCAACGAGCGAGTCACAGTGGCAAGCGACCCATAGGGATGAGCAAGTCATGGCAACAAGTGAGGGACCACTGCGAGCAAGCCACGGCGACGAACGAGGGACCATTGCGAGGGAGCCAAGGCACCGAGCAAAGGACGACACCGAGTGAGCGACATCGACAAGTGAGTCATGGTGACGAACGAGGAACCCTTGCGAGAGAGCCACCACAGTGAACGAGAGATGGCGGCGAACGAGGGACCACTACAAGTGAGCCACGGCAACGACTCCATGGCCAACTAGAGACCGACGACGGAGAGCAAACGATGTCGTTTTTCATTTCTACCATTATGCAAGCCACGTCGGATTTCCACGTTGGTAGCTGCTTCTAAAACTTTGTCGCATAAGATAATAAAACAAATTGGAAAATCCACGTAATTCATTTGATCGAAATGACATTGAACTGCAGGATTTTTTCGAACTTGGCACTTAAATGAACGTTTTGAAAGTTTTGGCATTAAAGTGCACGCCATACACAAGTTTTGACGCTTGCGATGTACTTTTCCCGAGAGAAATCCTCGATGCGCCTCTAAAAGCGGTTCGTGACTAAGATCAAGGATGTAGAGAGCGAGAGAGGCATGGTGTTTTGGGATTAGAATGGAGAGAAACCTTTGGTCCCCAAACCTGTCTTTGGCCATTGATCCTAAGGAGGATCTAGGTCGGATTGTTGATGTCGCGTGGACCTGGTTCCGATGGCTGGACACTTGAGTAGCGTTAAGTGGACCGGGTAGATTGCCACTGGAGGGTATCGGAAGGACGGTTTAATTATAAAGAAACAACAACCGATGATGCCCAAAATGAGTAAGTTATTATTCTTCAAAACACAAAGTGAAGATTTCTTTATCTTTGCAAGGTATCTCTGTTCTGTGTAAATAAATTCATATGTATTTACTGTTATATGGGTGACATGTGTGCTTATTACATTTGTCTAACCAAATTAATTCACTTATGGCACATCTCCAATCGTGTATAAAAAATTATACTGGCGATGGATGCGATAACAATAGTAATGTGTTTGTCTTTGTCTTTGTAAGAACATGTTTTCGCAAGCGATGTCAAACCATGATGGTATAAAAAAAAAAAAGGCAAAAAGCCACAAAAAGTCCAAACTATGTATATTATAACGCGTTTATCTTAATTTTTTTTCTCATGACAAGAAAAATCTCAAATTTGTATATGTATGATACATTTATGCATCCATCAAGTTTTCATTAATGAGCATCGTAAAAAAGCTGCATATATGGGAATTAGAAAACAAATAGTATTGGCATGGCGTCCAATTGGGTAAAGTGAAATAAAAACGACAATGTTTAATTGAAAAATCATTTGACGAAAACTTGGTGGATGGTATATCTGTCACAAGTTTGAGATTTTGGTCTCTAGGAAAAAAATTTAGGTAAATATGCCCCAATAATAGCTTAAGAGCCCTTTTCCACAATTGATATGAAATAACCTTAACAATCTCCCCCTCACACATTGGGCTATAGGTCGGAGCAACAATAACTCATATTGGGCTCTGACGCCAGTGTTAGGTGATATTGGACATCTGTAATTACAAAAATTAACTCAAAAGATTAGACTTTCTCTTATATTTATAAACTAATTACTAGCCTATTTCATAACCCATGTGAGATAACCCAATAAGAGGGAACAACCCATGTGGGATAACCCAGTAATATGCCCTGACGATGGAAAGTTTTTACAATTTGAGTCCGTATTTTAACGATAGCTTAGATTTTGGCCCACGAATAACTATCACTATTTATATTTTTACGAGTGAATCGAGATAAATTTTGCGATTCAATTTTTCTTTTTGGTTTTTATGATATATTTCTTCATGATTTTGCGCCAAATCGTAATAGGATATAGTTTTGGGGTTTTTTTATGGTTATTGTCTAAATGAAAATTCACTTGCACTTGTTGTGTTTTTGGTCGAAGTAACCTCCATCTTCGGATCTCAATATGCATAACAATACAAGGAATCGAAAAATCAGTCTTTTCCAACGCATTTCGTTGCTTGGGGACCGAATTATCCACCAATAAGAAGAGCCCCTAGTACAGCCTCTCCCTCTGCAGAATTCATTCACCCCACGAGGGAGTTATACGACTCGACGTATTCACTGCATACGTCCACTAGCTTTACTGTAGATTTTTGGACCGAGGCACGTGAACGCGTGATTACCGCATAACAGAGAGAATCTCTGGGAAGCCGGTTCCCCAAAGATGTTTTCCCCAGCTAAGCCGCTGCTTTGGCCGGCCCACCACTCGTTTTCTGTAATTTTCTTTCACCGAAACCCGCTTTAAGTGGTCTCCCATCGCGCGCGCTCTCTCTCTCTCTGTGAAAGCTAAAAATGGACGAAGTGGACCGTTCAATAGATGATAAGGAAGAAAGCTAAAAATGGACGAAGTGGACCGTTCAATAGATGATAAGGAAGAAAGCTAAAAATGGACAAAGTGGACCGTTCAATAGATGATAAGGAAGCTAGCGAGAGAGGAGCCATGGTAGAAAAAGTAGAGAGAGATGTGAGGCCCTCCTCGCTGCTGCTAGATAGTTTTCCCATGACTTGTAGTTGGTGTTTTCTCTTGAGCCTTCTTTTGTTTTTCCCCTTGTTTCTGTCTGTTCCCCTGTTACTTATGCTTGTCGAGTCCTCTTTACTTTTTCTTTTTGAGTGTTTTAAGTTCTTTACGCTGTCTGCACTTTTCCCATGACTTGTAGTTGGTGTTTTCTCTTGAGCCTTCTTTTGTTTTTTCCCTTGTTTCTGTCTGTTCCCCTGTTACTTATGCTTGTTGAGTCCTCTTTCCTTTTTCTTTTTAAGTGTTCTAAGTTCTTTACGCTGTCTGCACTTCATTTCTTCCACTCTCTCTCTCTCTGGTTTGAAGATTTGTGAGGGTTTCATATGGCAATATTGAAGTGGTTCTTGAATGTCCTGGTCTTGAGAGGTTTCTAGGTTTTGCATGTGAAGAGAGAGGAGATTCATATAGAGGAGACTGGAGCTCCTTTTAAGCCCAATAGAGGTTCTTGGCCGGGTGGGTTGACCTGCTGGTCTATGGATCCCTCACTCCTATCCCATTAAAGCAAGTCATTCTGGAGTTAATGTCCCGAAAAAAAAAAAAGAGGACACGGAAATGAAGAAGACACGGAGAAATTTTTGGGATGGGCTTGTGGCTTGCATATGCCAGGAGCTTCACTTGCCCCTTTTGGTCTGAACCTGTTTTGGATTGAAGGAGCTCCAACCTTTTTATTTTTTCATTTTTTTAATCTCCTGCATTTGAAGATCTCGGTGACTTCTTGGCTTGATGATCTTTTTTTTTCTCCTGGGTGTTGTGATTGTTTCTTTTGCAGTAGATTTTCATGACGTTTGTGAGATCTGATCTTTTCTTTGAACAGAAGAGATCTAGTTGCCCTATTCTGTTCTGTACTTGTAGTTTTCAAATATCTTTTCTTTTTACTTGCCTTTTCTGGATCTGGGCGAGTCAAAAGCGTTGATGGGAGCTTTTACGATTGCTTCATGTGAGGTGTGTTCTGAATGATGCCGTGCAGGCTGCTTCTTCCTTCCTAGATACTCTCGCATGATGTCTATGTAACTGTAACTGTTCTCGTGTCCTGACCAATAGGGTTTCATTTGAACGCTCCTCTAGATCCTGTTTCAGGATCTTCAGATCTGCTGAATCTCTCCCCTCTCTCTCTCGGGGTTAGGTTAACCTTACACTGTATTTTGTCAAGAAAGATTAAAAAAAAAAGATTTGGCGTTCGAAGCAGGCTGTTCTCTTTGCAAGAAAATGGAATCGTCCCTATCGATTGCTTGTCGTTTTCTTCCAGCCCTACTTGTAGCCATTCTATCCTCTCGTGGACCTGCCTTCCAGGATGCAATTATTTATTTTCCTACATTTTGCTTTTGTTTCTTGCTGGGAAATTGCTAAATTTTTTTTTTCCGAATATGTTTAGATTCACCTTCCAACATGTTGTGGCTTGCAAGAGATGTTGCATGCCCTAACCATTCTTCCTTTGCCATTTCTTCCCCGTTTTTACATGCTTTAATCCAGGAATGGATGGATATGATCGCGAAGAGGTACAGAAACTCGAATCGCCGGACTTTGGTGTTTTAATTAAGAGAAATGCCCTTTTTCCAAGGTTGTGCGATTATTTTGTTTGGTCTGAAATCTCCCGTAATAGAGATGACCGAAAAATCAATGTGTATATCTGAACTAGGCTCCATGCAAGCGAGACCTTATACGGTCGAAAAATATTTTGATTTTTGATTTTGTCATTAACGAAGTTCGAGAAATGGAGGGTTTATGTAAATGTGAAGGTACTATTTTGCCATGTCAAAGTGCTAAAATGGGTTCAAATGTTCGTGTGTCCGCGCGCGTGCGCGCAGTTGCTCCTTATGTTCGAAGATATTACTTAGCACATTCTGTCTATAACAGATTAAATAGTTTGAGCATGCAATGCTCGGATGGACAATAAAATGTATATTTCCAATTGATTGAACGTAACTACAATTAGTCTCGTCAATAATTTGTCAATTCCCGTTAATCCTTGTAAAAAATGAAAAGTTTTGATCCCTAAATGCATAAATTAAATCTGAGAATTTATTGAAATGCATATAATGTATGAAGCTCTTGTTACAGAATAGGCTTAAAAAAAGCACAAAAGGGAGAAATATGACATAAAAGTTGAAAGACGTGGATTTCTTGCGAGCATGTAGCTTCAAGTGTTTCATTCTTAATTGAGATTTCAAAAAATTTCAATTATTAGAACCAATTTTCGATTTTTAGAACTTGAAACATATTCTGTTTTTTCGAAGAGATAGCTCGAGTGAAAAAAGAAAAAAAAATGATACTTCTCTCACAGAGTCTATACATTTCTCACAACCCTCTCTTGATTCAAAAGACCGCGGCATGCCCAATAAATCATGGAGAAGGCGACCGCTTCTCTACCGGACGTTATGATAAGAGTTTTGGTCGTATTTTCAAATGTTTCGGAATGTCCAATTTGATATAAAGTCTGTTTTTTTTTTACCCCAACGGTGGTGGACCTCGGGGATTGGTGGTGTCCCCCACCCCAATGTCCGAAAAGTTCCACGAAATTCAAGGGCAAGGAACTTAAAACTCGTGGGTTGCCACCCTACCTCGGATTCTCGGTTCGCCATTACTACCTGATGAAGTGTCTTTTGTACCATTTTTTTTTTTGTTTTGCTTTTGTTTTTGTTTTTTTTTTTTGGGTTTTTTTTTTGTTTTGGGGGGGGGGGTGGTTTTGAGAAAGCAAACTTTTTCCTCGAAATGCACCTCATTGCAAAAGAAGAAGAAGAGAGAAACGTGAAAAGGAAAAAGAACGGAAAGATTGGCAATACAGTAAATGGATAAGCATATTAAATTTATTTAAATTTGTGATAAAATAATAATTAAATCCTAAAACTAAAAGATAAATTGCACTCAAATCCTAAAATTTATTACAAAAGTACGATCGAATCTTAAAACTTTCAAAATATACAATTAAATCTTAAAACTTGTCACAAACGTGCCGTCGTGTCCTAAAACTTTTAAAAAATATATAATTAACAAAGTGACTTGATTCACCAACTTAACAAGTTTTAGGACTTGATTACACCTTTTTAATATTTTATGACTCCATTGCTAATAAATTTTATGACTTAATTAAACTTCTAGAGAGCTTTATGACTTAATTGTGCTTTCATAACAAATTTTATGAACTTCAATGCACTTATTCCTACAATTGATTAATGAGTGGGTGGCCTGTAGGCTCTAGGGAGCATGCCTTATTACTTAGGCTCACTGGGCGGGCTTAGGCAAAAACTTGAGGTCGACCTCGACTCGCTCATAAACTTATTGATTTATTAAAATCACGTGTTCTAAATAATTTTACTTTGACATTGTTAATAATAAACACCAATAAGTTTAAATAAGAACAAATTTCCAATGTAGCAAAAAATAAAATAAAAAGGGAATATAGGATAACATAAAGCTTAAAAAATTATTGTCCAATTATTTTCATATTTATTTGATCTTTGGTTGAAACGTTAAAATATCAAATTAAATGTGGCCCAGTTGGATGGGTCCGAACCTCAAGGGAAATTAAAAGAAAGCAAAATATCGAGTTGATTTAAACCGATGAGTTGGTTTTATTAATCTATTGGTTTAGTTACGATTTGGGTTTTTCTTTTTTGTTTGGTTTATTACTTAAACCAACGAAACCCAACCCAAGTGACAAGTTTATAAAAAAATTCGTCTAGATTAATAACATTTATAACATAGCCTAACCAAATAAATATTTATCATCTAAGATTTCCTTATTCTATCAAATGAAATATTTCTACTTCTCCAGTTGGCCATTGTTGATTGATATTTAGTCTCAAAAGGCACGTACGAAAGTGTTGAATTTCTTTTTGATTCTATTATGATTAAGTTCCTTTTTTTTCCAATAAGGGCGCATCATTTTTTTTTTTGGAGGGGTGGGGGGTTTGGAGGGGGGGTTTAATTTCCATTAGGTATTAAAGTTAGATAACTTAACTATGCAATTAAATAGGGATAAGCGATTTCAAATTCCTCACCCTAATAGGTTTTTCATTTTTCAGAATTTAAAACCTACTCGTTATACTTTGAAATCTGGAATCTACTCTGTCACGGGGTTCTAGAGTCGATTTTAGGGTACCAGAAAATCTGCCAATTTCTATTCTTTTTTCATTTTTAGTTAAGTAAAATGAGAGTGAACGCTACAACTGCTAAAAAAAAATAGAGATGAATTGTTTCAAATTCCTTACAAGTTACATTTAGAATTTGAAACCAACCTCGTTGGAATAGGTTCCTCAATTTTTGGAACTCGAAACCTATAAATTTGTTTGACTTAAGGTTATACACTCATCATCCGATGCTATAAAAAAATTGTGGGATTGTGTGAAGACATAAACTAAAAAAACACAAAAATCTATTTTAGGATCCAGGGTCCATATTTGCAGTTTTGGGTTCTAGGTAGTGGAACATAGAACCTACTCATTAGAATGGGTTTATCAATTTTTTTGAATATGGAACATATTCTGCATATCTTAGAATTTGGAATATGATCGGTTTTCACGAGTTCTAATTTCAAGCTTTAGGTTCTACCCTAAAATCATGCTCACCCCTGGCATTAAACTTCTTATTCGTAAGCCAATTGATGGCAATGGTTTCAAACCGAATCAAATTGATAACAAAATCAAAGTTATTGGTTTATTAATTTTATTTGACTCGTAATTTTGTTGATTTCATTGGGGTTCAGATTTCTTAAATCGATAAATTTGATTTAATGAAAATATACCCAAAATTGAATTGCAACTACCTGCTCACGTTTTTCCTTGGGGAAGGCTTGAGACTTGGGCGTGATCGTTCAACTCTGGATTCCAAATCTTTGAGCCCATACAATAGATTGTCAATTGAGAACACCTATAGATGTTGTGCATTCCAAAGAAATATTACTCGATGACTCATAAAAAGTGTTCATTTTTATTCCATCATTGAATGCTAAGTGTTCATTTTTATTCCATCATTGCTCATCCAAGGGTGAACGAGTAAAATCTTCTTTACATCCACATAGCACCCATTGGAAAGCGAAGAATTTTTTTTCCAAAAAGAAGATTAGTTGCAGTTGTTTTTCTTTTGTTACAAGTAAATTTCACCTCGATATATATATATATATATATGCATGGAACCGAAAAGAAAAGTCATTTCGAACGCATATCGTTCCTTTTGAACCGAATTATCCACCAATAACCTTAACCTCTCCTGCCAAAACCTTCCCACTGAAGAATTGTTCGATGTATACCATGCCCATCCATTAGATTACTGTACATTTTTGGGCAGAGAGAGGCACGGGAAATCATGATTATTAAAATTAAAAAGAAGGCGTGATTATTGCGTGACAGAAAGAATCTTTGGAACGTCGGTTCCAAGACTTTTTCCCCAGCTAAGCCAATGTCTTCGCCGGCCCACCACACATTTGTTGTTATTATTTTTCACCAGAACCGCTATAAATAGTCTCCCATCACTCTCTTCTTTTCCACCATAGCTACTCTCTTTCTAGCTTCCTTGCCATCTCTGTTAGACGGTTGATTTTGGTCATTTTTAGCTTTCAGAGAGAGGGAGGGAGAGAGAGATGTGAGGCTCTTCTTGCTGCTAGACAGGGTTCGTATGACTCGTAGTTGGTGTTTTCTCTTGAGCCCTCTTTTGCTTTTTCCCTTCTTTTGTTTGTTCTACTGTTACTGATGTTTGTTGAGTCCTCTTTTCTTCCTCTTTTGAAGAGTCTCAAGTTCTTTACGCTGGTGTGCATCTTGGGTCTTGCCAGTTATCCTTAATCTCTTCCTCTCTCTCTCTTTTGGGGTTTGAAGATCCGTGAGGTTATGTGGTAATATAGGAGTGATTCTTGATTTCTCTGGTTTTGAATGGTTTCTAGGGTTTGCTTGCGAAGAGAAAGGGGATTAGCGTAGAGGGAGTCTGGAGCTCCTTTAAGTCCAATAGAGGTTCTTGGCTGGGTGAGTTGAGCTGCTGGTCTATGGATCCCACACTCCTATCCCATTAAATCTGCTCTTTCCCGAGTGAAGAAGACACAAAGAAGGAAGAAAAAGTTGGGATAGGCTTGTGGCTTGCATATGCCAGGAGCTTCACTTGCCCCTTCGTCTGAATCCTTTTTTGGATTGAAGGGAGCTCTACACCTTTTTTGTTATCTCCCCCCCTCCCTTCTTGCAGGAGATGATCCTGTTCACTTTTTGGCCTGATGGTCTTTTGTTTTCTGGGTTTTCATTTTTTTTTGGAGTAGATCAGATCTGGTTCTTCAAACAGAGGAGATCTAGTTGGGAAATCTTTTTAGCTGCCCTCTGCTGTACTGGAGTCTTGGAATTTTTTTTTCCTTTTCTGGATCTAGCCCAGTCAAAAGCACTTATGGGAGCTTTCAAGATTGCTTCATGTGAGGCGTGTCCTGAAGATGGCTGGGGATGCTGCTTCTTCCTAGATACTCTTGCATGATGTCTGCGTAACTGTTAACCGTCTGTTCTTGTGTCCTAACCAGTGGGTTTTTTTTTCCTAAACAAACGTTTTTTCTGGATCATGCTTCAGGATCTTTGGATCTGCTGAATCTCTCTCTCTCTCTCTCTCTCTCTCGTTGTTAGGTTAATCTTTCACTGTAGTTTCGAAGTTAAAAAGACTTGCTTTATTATGTCGAGAAACATCGGAAAGTTTGGTCTTGGAAGCGCGCTGTTCTCTTCGACACAAAATGGGATCATGCTTATGAATTCTACGTCGGTTTTCCAAGCTCTTTTGATGTAGCTATGGTATCTCTTGTGAATCAGCTTCGAGGATGAAATTTATTTGTTTCTTTCTACGTTTTGTGCTTGTTTCTTGCTGGGAAATTGCTCAGTTCAATTTGGTGTTTTAGGACCATGTTTCAGGATCCTTAGATCTGGTGACTCTCTCTCTCTCTCTCTATCTCTCTCTATCTCTGTCTGTCTGTCTGTCTCTCTCGTTGTTAGGTCAATCTTTCACTGTAGTTTCGAAGTTAAAAAGAGTTGCTTTATTATGTCGAGAAATATCGGAAATTTTGGTCTTGGAAGCGCGCTGTTCTCTTCGAAACAAAATGGGATCATGCTTATGAATTCTACGTCGGTTTTCCAAGCTCTTTTGATGTAGCTATGGTATCTCTTGTGGATCAGCTTCGAGGATGAAATTTATTTGTTTCTTTCTATGTTTTGTGCTTGTTTCTTGCTGGGAAATTGTTTAGTTCAATTTGATGTTTTAGGGCCAAGTGTATCGTGATCTCACTTTTCTTGACCTAAATTCGAGGTACAATTTGTGGCTTTGTTGAAACGGGATAAGTACGAGAAATCAAGTTACTGTAAGCAATTGCTACATTATGGGAACTTGGTTCTTGCAGATGTCTAGATGACAACGATGCATGCTCAGTTTTTTATTTGACCTAGGGTAACAAGTGTTATGCCTTGTAGATACTGCTCCGTTTTTACTTTTGTTTCTTCTTTTTTTTTTTTTTAATTATCAATTCTTCTCTGTTAGTCCATGGTTCGGGCAGGAATGGATGATCGTGAAGATGAAGGAATTCGAGTCGCTGGATTTGACGTGTATTTTAATTATCAATTCTTCTCTTTCGTTTGTGTAGTTTTTTTGGTAATGTAGACATGTAATATGAAGACATTATTGAATTCATGATTTGACCCATCTAAGTGATGATATGAGGGAAGTGTCCTCGATTATCGTTCTCGTATAGTTTTTATATGGCAGCCGAAAACCCTTCTTTGGTTTTTTTTGGTTCTTATAGTTGACGAGGAGAGATCGCCAAATCAATGAGTACACTTGAATTAGGCCCTGTAGGACTTAAAAAATAAATAGAAAGATAGATGATTAGGTCTTGTAATAAAATTTGAGAGGCTAGGGTTCATGGAAATGTTGAGGGACAGGTTTGGCTGCGTAAAGTCCAAAAGCACGTCAATTCTGCCATGTCAAGGGTTCAAATATTCATTATGTTTAAGGTGGCTTTGAGGCTAATGTGGAGCATCTACCTTTTACAGATGTTGTATATTACATTCGACCAAGAGTGGGTAAGTAGTTTGAATCGTGCATACCCACTTAGCCTACTTTGAGCTGCTAATCTCGTCAGTAATTTGTCCAATCTTAACTAGTCACGTCAAAATCGTAAGTCTAATGTCGACCCAAAAAGTTGGCCCCCGGAGTGATGTTGTAGGTGCTTCGGAATTCTCACTTACTTAAAAATTCATTATGTACCTACTTAAACTCATTATCACAAATTTTCAAAAACTCACTCCAATGGTAATTTTTATCATTTTAGAGAGTTTCTAATCCGTGAAACTTTTATTTCATGATAGGCTAAGAAAATGGGGGATAATTACTAGATTATTTGAAATTTTATTATAAAAATGTCAATTCATTTATAAGTTTTTTGATTTTATTAGTATAGTCTTTAATCATTGTGTGAAATTTCAATATAATTTTTGCGATCAATTATGGTAGAAAAATGCTGACGAAGTGTTCAACATCACCTCTTATTTTACATGGCGTGCTAACATAAACAACTTTACTTGAAATGACATTTTACATGTATTGTCACTTATTGATAGGTTTGAATAACCAAAGTGGATCCTGCGCATGGATTTAGGACTACTTAAAAAATTTATCATCGAATCAAAAATTCGTGTAAGATATTCTAAAACGAATAGATAATTTTTTTGATTACAAAAGGAGGAACGTGACAAATTGAATTAAATGTAGATTTCCTCCAAGTACGTTTTTTTCAATAAGGCTGCTTATCTAAATTGGAATTAAAAATTTCCAACTATTATAATTTTTTATACAATAATTAGTCAAATATTAGAAACAAAATGGCACTACCAAAATTCTTATGGTGAAAAATAAAATTTACAATTCCATGATATTGCCCATCATTTGTTGTAGTCTTATCCTTAAATCACTTTTCTAGTTGGCAACCTGTGCTAGTTGTTGGTAGAAAAGAAAGGTATATGAAAGAAAAAAGGTAAGAAAATATAAAAGAATAAATATTTAAAATATTTAAAAAAATTCACGTCAGTAATTTTCAACTTAAAGGTCTAAAGCCAATCCCAAGGAATAGTAAAATTTCATAGGGTCTTCGTTGAGCCAAAAGATTTCGATTTAAGATAAATTAATAAGGAAGTGTGATCTCTTTAGGCACTCCATTAATGAAATACAAAAGAAGTGGGTGTGGATGATTCATATTTAAGATTACTCTCTGATTATGTATAAAAAAAGATTTTCTAATCCTTTCGAACCAACTATTGATCATTGTCTTGGTAAGTTGAGTCATAGATAAATCACCTAGGTTCGAGTCCATAAGCAATGACAATTGCCCTATGCTTGCTCGGATTAGCAAGGGATCTACCAGATAGATATTAAGCTTTACTCATGTCAGTAGCATATTTCTATGCAAGTCTTGACGGGCGAGTAACGCTTAAGAGCCTGAATTAGGAGAGGTATCGAGTACATGTATCTTTCCAATTAACCAATTCTATCGAGGGTTCGGATCCCTCTCTCTCATTTTGCTTGATGAAAATGTTTCCTTTGACTGAGGGTTGATCTCATATTGAAATAATGCGTCAAATCACACCAAATGAGAGAGAGATCCATCGAGGCAAAAATAATATAGATTTAAGATATGGAAGAGGGAAAAATACTATTGGTGCATAAGTAAAAAGATTTAGGACTAAATTGCTTCAAGAGAAATATTTACGAATGAATTGATATAAATGCAATATGTTTAAGATTTTTTTTGTACTTTTTTCCAAAGTTTCATGCATGCATGCATGTACTATTAATTAAATAACTTAGAAACTATTTTTCTAAAAGTGATTGCTTGTATATCCTATAATAACGAACAAACTAAGACCATCATCAATGAAAATATTTAGAAGTATTATTGTTGATGAATAAAACCTTTTTCGTTCAATAATTATTTCGAACAATAAAAGCGGTCACTTTGAAGATTTTTTTTTCTTCATGTTGTTAATTTTTCACGAAATATAGAGACCCTTAGCTCCTGCGTGAATATCCAATTTGAGTTTTATAGCTGTGAAGTTCAGTGTCTCCTCGACATCGGCGGAACTAGAGGGAAAGGATGGGCCTTTGATATGATTAATGGGCGGCCCAAAAATGAGTGGCCTTTTCTGGATTTATCAGGCCCACTGGGCCACATGAGCAAGAGGCCAGGCCTACTTTAAGATTCCAATGGGTTAAAATAATTTTAATGTTTCAATAGTTTATTCTGATAATTACAATTAATTCCTAAATTTTCAATAAGCGTGCGTAAACAGGTGTTTCCTTTTGTTTATTTTCATTGCATGTTGAATTTAGATCGTCTAAATACGTATTAAACATCAAACTCATAATACGGCTAATTGAATAACGGGGTTGAAAGCGAACCAAACAAAAAAAAAATGTAACTGTAATTTTCTATTTGGTTTGAGTTATGATTTTTACTGCCTTGTTTGGACCGAGATTTTTTAAAATCAACGAGTTCAATTTAATTATAAGATATGTCCAGATTAAACCATCTAAATCTTCGCTCATGGTTTTTTCTCGAGGGGGCGCTCAGAAACTTATCCTAACAGATTCGAGGAGAACTTTTAAAGATAAGACCGGACTTAATCCGACCCGATTCTGCCCAATGAGCTGGTCTAATGGAGACTTTATTATCCACTTATATTCGTATTCTGAAAAAAAAAAAAAGGATTTCATTCCGCTTTGATTTGGTGTTGCTTAACTAATATAAATTCCGAATTCCCCCCTCCCTCTCTCCGGGAGGGAAAAAAAAAAAAAAAACCGCAAAACCCTAAATCCGTTAGGGAGGGGAGTATATAATCTCGCTTCCATCGTGCCGTCCGTCTCTGATAGCGCCTTTGCCTTCAACACTATCCTCGCTCGCCGTAGTAGAAGAAGGAACCCGTCGGAACCCTAAGCAATGGCGGAGGGACTGATCCTCAAGGGCACGATGAGGGCCCACACCGACATGGTGACCGCCATCGCCATCCCCATCGACAACTCCGACATGGTCGTCACCTCCTCCCGCGACAAGTCCATCATCCTCTGGCACCTCACCAAGGAGGAGAAGGTCTACGGCGTCCCGCGCCGCAGGCTCACCGGCCACTCCCACTTCGTACAGGACGTCGTCCTCTCCTCCGACGGCCAGTTCGCTCTCTCCGGATCCTGGGACGGGGAGCTCCGCCTCTGGGACCTCGCAACCGGCGTATCCGCTCGCAGGTTGGTTTCTAAATCTCTGCGTATTGATGTGCTCATAGACGATGCTTTGTTTCTCTGGATCCGTTTCCTGTACTGATGCATAGAGTGTAGTGTAGTCTGACCTGGTAAATGCGGGAATGCTTTTAATTAGAATGTTTCCCTTCAAATATGTCCGAGCTAATTATTTTCTGGATACTTAGGTTTATGGTTGGGGATGGTCCTTTCACATGGAATGCCGTTTTCCTCAATTGGAATCTTTATTGGGAATAGAAGCTGAAATTTAGTGTAGTGGAATGAGAGTAAGGTCTTTTGTGTAGTGATGTTACTGGCTGAAATTTGGAAAAGGGCAAACGCGTTAGTTGTGATGCAAGTCTTGTCACGAGTGGTGACACTACGTCCTGCTAAAATTAGATTCGTCTGACGAGCCTTTTGTTAAGTAAACTATAGCGAAAATTGTGACTGAATTTGGCTAATTAAGTTCTTCTCGGTTAGAGTTTGGCGGCGAAACAGGACGCCACCCAAATGTGAAACTGTTAATTTTGTGCTGGTGGGTCTATTATAGGTTTGTGGGCCACACCAAGGATGTGCTTTCCGTGGCATTCTCCATTGACAATCGTCAGATTGTCTCGGCATCTCGCGATCGCACCATCAAGCTGTGGAATACATTAGGAGAGTGCAAGTACACAATTCAGGAGGGTGATGCTCATACTGATTGGGTCAGCTGCGTGAGGTTTAGTCCTAACACGCTGCAACCCACCATTGTATCTGCTTCATGGGATCGAACCATCAAGGTCTGGAACTTGACCAATTGCAAGCTTAGGAACACCTTGATGGGGCACAATGGCTATGTGAATACGGTAGCCGTATCTCCTGATGGGTCTCTCTGCGCTAGTGGTGGCAAGGATGGAGTGATTTTGTTGTGGGACTTGGCAGAGGGCAAGAGGCTGTATAATCTGGAGGCTGGTGCTATAATTCACTCTCTTTGCTTCAGCCCTAATAGATACTGGCTCTGTGCTGCTACTGAGAATAGTATTAAAATCTGGGACCTCGAAAGTAAGAGTATTGTTGAAGATTTGAGGGTTGATTTGAAGAGTGAAGCTGACAAAACTGACGGATCCACGACCGCTGCTTCAAATAAGAAGGTAAAGTTCCCGACTAACATTTTGGTTTACAGCTTTCCACTGCTCAATGTCGACTGTCTAGTGTGAGTATATCAATTTTTGCATCCACGGATGTCTGATGTGGCCACAATTTTTAATCCTTCTTCCATGCTTGTCAGCTAGACCTTAAACTTTTCTCTTCTGTACTTTGAACCTGTTCCTTGGTCCATTTTCATTGCAATTTGAGGATATTTAGCTTCTATCATCTACCTTATGGCCATGTCTGGACTAGGAATTTTTGCTTAGAGTGCATTTGCATATTAATAAATGTAACAAATGATAATGGTCTCAGTAATGCCCTATTATATGGCACTGGTTTGTGCATTTTTCAGTAGTCATATGGTGCAATGGCGTTGTCTTCTGGGCATTGGGTTTATTTCTTGAAAGGATGTGATTTATTTTGGGCTAAATTCTGTGACATGATGGATTGATCAAGGATCTAATCAGTATCACAACAATTCTTCACCTGCTCATGATTCTTAATGCACTCTGAAGTTTGTTCTTTGTGGTAAAAAAATGTCATCGTCAGAACAATCATTGTGGCTGAGATATATTAACTCCCATAAATTTTGACATGGTAGTTATGTATTTATTAATGAACATGATTTTGATTATTTGGATTGTGGCATTTGGGAATTGCAGGTTATATACTGCACGAGCTTGAACTGGAGTGCAGATGGAAGCACCTTGTTTAGTGGCTACAATGATGGGGTGATCAGGGTTTGGGGCACCGGGCGCTACTAGTTCGAGGAACTGTCAGTCGGCCTTTTCTCTGTCTTTTCTTGAGTAGTCTTGAAGACTTAGGATTCTATCTTAAATTGTTGCAAGTAATTTTTGTTCCCCATGACTAGTTTTGGTTTTGTGGCCAAGTAATCTTTGGTTTTTACCATTATTTTTCATGTACACTGGTCCTCAATCTAGTGATTTGTAGCTGATTCTGTTCCATCCAGAGTGTCATAGCCGTTGGCTGCCATGCATAATTTCATCGGTGCGGATTCTTTGGGTCTACCCTTTGAGTAGATGCGAGAGTGCTATTTATCATAATTTGAAGGAGTTCCTGAACTCTAGAGGCACTTAATCAACCAAGGTAACGCTCAAATGTGACTTTATGTGCGGAGAATGGCTCAGCTGCCTTCGCATGGTCTGGCTGGCATACTATGGGCTGGGCCTGGGTATGCTTGCGTGCTGCACAATGTGTCATGGATTGGGCACTATGTCTTGCTGTCAGTGGATAAGCAGGCACCGCCCATATAACAGCCACAGGACGACCCGCATGACAAGCTTTATGGGCTTGCATGGCAGGCCAGCCATTATCATTGCACACAACTCGTACGGAGTTTAGTCCCATCCAACCATCTCGTATTCTATTTCACTGGGTCTATGGTATCAGGGCTCCGAATCATGACACTTTCCAATAAAGGGCGAGAGCATGGAGCGCACATTGCGTGCTCGGACCGGGGGTCGGGCCTCAGCACGATACAGGTTGGCTTGGCAAGCGCTGGCGTGGTACTGCACCCTTTTGGCCCGAATGCCAAAGACATGGGACAAGTGCTCCCTTCATGCGGGATTGCACCAGTCACGAAGTTGCATTGTTGTGTAAACACGACTCGTAACGCTTCACTGCAATGCAAATGCAAACGCATCGGTTCCCTTTGCTTCTGCAGTTCAGTGCGCAATTTCTTGTTCTTTGGTGATGCACAATGTTGATTGGTTGGGATTACGTAAATTTGGAATCACTATCGTTTCAAGAAAGAAGACCTGGTGGTTCTCGGTTGAAGTCGACCTTTTGGAGTTGTCCAGGTCGGTCCCATGCCAGATAACAATGCCGCCATCCTGACAAGGTCGAGAACCGATCCCCCGGCCCCCTGTTCAATCCCTATCTGATCTGGTGCGATGCTGGAATTGAAATGTCCCAAATTGGTGTCATCATCGATGCAACTACCAAATTCAATGCCCATTTACGGCGCACAGCAAAAAATAAATGCAAATTGTAAGCATAGGCCGGTGTTCGTTGCCGCGTGTCAGCAGCTCAGCAGTGCCAGTGCGGAGTGCCCAAATTTAATCAGGCAACTTCTGCTCCAATTCTGTGATGGCCCCAACTTGCCTTGCCTCGATGGCCTTGACTTGTGCAATATTGAAAAATTGTCGGGAAAATTCTAAACCTTTTATATTTTTATCAATTTAATTTTAAACATTTTCAGTTTGCCCATTCCTCAACCTTTTTCATCTCTTATTTATTCAATTCTATTGGTCAGAAGTCGCTTACGAGGACACCGTCCATCCGACATGGCACCATCTATGTCCACATAGATAATGTTTAATAATCATTTAAATACTTTTCTATTTTTCTGTTTCCTTTGTCTTTCTTTCGTTTTTTTTTCCCTTTTCTTCTCCGCCCTTGACCACCGCCGAATTAGGGCAAGGGAAGCCCCCATTTACCCTGGCCTAACGCTAGCGAGGGCAGCCCTCACCCGACACTGACGGTGGTCGAGGGTGAAGAAGAAGAAAAAATAGAAACAAGGAAAAAAAAGGAAATAGGCCGTCCTACGTTGCACCGTCAGCGCTAAAGGTGCCATGTAAGATGGTTGACGTCCATGTAAGCGATTTTTGGCCAATAAGATTTAATCGGCAAAAAGTGAAAATGTTTTGGATTGAAGGAGTAAGCTTAAAAGGTTTAGAATTGAATTGACAAAAGTACAAACTATTTAAGATTTTTTTTGACAATTTTTCCGTCCGAGTGCCCAAATTTAATCGGCAAATTCTGCACCAACACTGTAATAGCCCCAACTTGCCTTGCCTCTGAAAATCTAACGAAACACACAATCACAACTAAGGCACATTAGCATTCTTCACATTCAGATATTTCCCTAATTTTGGCCCACCCAAGAAAATAAATTGTATCAAATGTCATCATTTATCCCCGTAAAAGTCGCTCAACCGATGAGCTTGTCGGTTTTCTCGTTTAAACGACTGAGCTCGAGTCGTCGGACCCCTCCAGCGACCCCGGGCACCAAGGTCCGGCAAGCACGGGGACGGGGACTGAAACATATGTGATGGGGACTTATTCACATCACGGACGTGCCTACTCGGTGATAGCCAAAGATTACTTCAACTAAGAAGCCACCGGTAAGAACATGATACTTATTCGGTATTTTAAACAGTAAAAACATGGTTAGAAAAAACAGACATGTAGAGATCGGATCAGATCAACTGACGTTTGCTGAACATTTAATACTAAATAATGTCAGCAACACTTGTCCATCATCTTCAGGATAGAGTGTCGAGTCCATTAAATTCGTGGGGTTTCACAGCATACAATCACATTATTCTAGGTGGGTACAGTCGTTCATAAATTCCAGTCAATACGTGTGTCCTAATCGAGCAGGGAACGTGCAATTTCACAACCAACTTCGAGATTTTAGCAGCATTGACGTCCACGGGGCCTTGATCTATTTTGGATATGGATGACCCTGGAGAGACAAGATTGTTCTCTCTGGTTTGAATTTCTCTCCTTTTCCCCTTGCCATTGCCAGGCTGAGTTGAGTAAGCACCTGTTAATGCGTTCGGGGTTCGTTTTTATCCCTAAGCATCTCCTGTAGAGCTCTTGCGCATTCAATGACTAACAGAGAGATCGATTTTTTGGGATATTTCTTTTCTAAAGTTCTAAATTTATCGTAATTATTTTAATTTAGTCATAAATTCCTCTTTTTTATTAATTAATGAAGTCCTAATTTTTTTTATTTATATTAATTCAGTCCACTCGATCAATTTTAGCCAATCGACGTTGATGTGATCATTTTTAATAATTTTTTTAATTTTTTTTTTGTCAATTTCTATTTAATTTTCTTTCTTTTTTCTTCTCTTTCTTCTTCTAGTTGGTTATTGAGTGAGGTTGACCTCGTTGGTCCTCGCCTTTAGCTAGTCGCCAATTTGGCGATTGGCTGGGGGAAGAAGAAGAAAAAAAATGAAAAATTTGAAAAAAATTATAAAAAATATTAAAAATAGCTACATTAGTATCGGTCAGCTAAAGTTAGTCGGATGGGTTGAATTGACAGAAAAAATAAAAGTTTAGCACCGAATTGACAGAATTGTAATATGTTTACTTTTTTTATTTATTTATAATTTTCCCTACATATGCATGTTTCTTTCAATCCATTTGACACCTTTCTAACATTAATGGTCATGCATTCGCTGTACAAAGAAGAAGAGAAAAGACCATTCATGTTCATTTACATGCCAAGTTGTCCATTACCGGTGTAACTTCCTCTCAAGATAAATTCCATTCCACCTTTTGTACCGGCATCAAGGTGACGAGTGCCACATGTTAAAAGAGAGATAATTAAGCTTCTGGGAGCAGTGATTACGCATAACACGAGGCGATCCGTATGTTGAAAGCGGCAAAATTTCTTTTAAATCGTCTCTTAAAGAGTGTCCCCAGCAGGACCGACAATGTATCTTTGCAACTTAATAAGTTGTGCGGCGGCTAAAAACAAAGTCATTACGTCGTAACCTTGAATGCCGCGATTGCTTAGATGCCTCGTGTAGCTGCATTTTGATAAGGGAAGTAAGCTGCAACAATCTAATCTCTACTGCGTTGATGCGGTGTCGAAGACGAGTCCAGACACAGTCATCGTGTAGGAGTTGAAGATAAAGTGAGCGGTTTGCGCTAGTTTGGTGACTTTAAGATTCAGCAAAACTCGCACCATCTAGCGTGACCGTAAGTCTCAAGTTGCGCAGGTAACATTGACCATCCTAGCAAACGAGCTCTTTCGCCAGGAAGGCCCTCCATACCACATGCATAACGTCAGTTTCAAAAACCCTCGTTCTTGCTTAGCTCCTCTAGAGCAGCAACTTAAAGAACTCTTTGGATTGGATCAAAACAATCTCACAAGTGTTTTCCGCGACGTGGAAGGAGCTAGGGAGACGTCCTGTCATGAAATCTCTTTTGTTACGGTCTTTCGCACTTTAGTCTCGGGCGAAATGTTCGTCTATTCGCTCGCTCGACAAACTTTAGTCCCATGACATCTGTTAACTTTAGCATTAACAGTCATCTCCCCAAATTGCTGCAAAGTACACTCTCATGAAGTCCATCACCAAAGAGAACCTGACATGTGTTAGCCAAGAGTCATGACCACCACTCTAAGAAAATACAGACGAACCCTATTCCCCTCTCTCTCTCTCTCTCTCTCTCTCTCTCTCTCTCTCTCTCTATTCCACCTACGATATCTACAATATCTCTCATAACTATCACCAAAATGCCGTCACAACTTAGTACTCTTTCAATATAGCCGCACAAAACAATATTTGCATGAACACTAGCTTCACCATTTGGATTCTAAAAGAGACCTGAACCACCCCTACAAACTCTCCTTAAATTCCGTCCCTTCCCCTCTTCTTCTCAAGAACCTCTACTCTTCTTTTGCCCATCTCCCACCTAACCGCACACCAGGAATCATGGCCTTGATCTCTGCCTTCTCTCCCCTCATCCATCCTCGGCTCCGCCCCATGGTCTCCAAAATGACCTTCTTCGACGCTCTTCTCTTCCTCGTACGCAACTTCCCCTCCCACGAAACGACGGGAGATCGGTCGACGAGTAACTTGGCTAGCCTTTTCTTACTAGCCTTCTTGGGTTTCTCTATGTAGGTGATCCATGTGGTGGACAAGCTTGGGTTGTGGCACAGAATGCCGGTGTACATGGGGCTTGCCTACTTGGGGATGAGAAGGCACTTGCACCAGAGATACAATCTGATACACGTTGGCGGCGTCGACGGCAAGAAGTATGACACTCAAGCGTTCAACTACCGGACGGCGGACGGGAGGTGCAACCACCCGAGCGACGATGCCGTGGGGAGTCGAGGAACATTCTTTGGACGCAACATGCCACCCTCCACTTCCACTTACGGGGTAAGCATGGATATCATGTCTTTTTGATTCACTCCTCAGACTATCAGAGTTAGAGAGGTTGAGTTTACGTTTATTAGTTCTTTCTATCTTAGAATCAAAAGTTTACGTTACTTAAAAGGAGAACAGGCGACCCATAAAACCGTCCTTAATTCTCATTTGCGTCGGCTTCCTTAGTCATCACCTGTGCACTGTCTCACAATTGAAGCTTGCGGCGGTCGGACGATGGCGGTCGACACCAGCTACTGCCATTGGAGGAGTCACATGTCATATTGCCACGTGTCATTTGACTTAATAATCGATGGTGGAACTTAACGGAAACAAACAGAGAATATATTTATCCTGTGTGTCTCAATTTGAGAATTTTTGTGGTTAGAAAATTAGTTTTGGAATAAATTGGTCATAAGTATATTAGTTTCGAATTTTTCATAATATTAACCCTTCGTAGAAAGACACCAACCATTGCAAAGAGATTAAGTTAAAAAAAGGCAAAATGTAGCCTTTTTTTTTTTTTCAAAAACTAAAGCAAAATTTTCTTTCATAACGGAGAAGATGAAAATGCAACTTTAGAAAGTTACACAACCACAAGGCTTTTACGAATTCCAGCAGCCTCTCCTTTAGGTTTCCATCAATGATCCATAAATTGAGGAGGGATAGGCAGGCCGTGGCTCTGTCTCACTGCCCATGTCCAGTGAACAGATTTGTTCAGTTCCTGTCTGAAATGGCCTACAAATTTCATGACCTTGATCTTATCTCCGCTTGGGATTGTCCAGTCTCATCTGTCCATCTTAAAGATTATTTGTTGTCTTCTGATGAAATACCAAGTACAAGCATAACCTGCAATACCAACAATTCTAAGTTCAATGGTATCTTTTTCCACAGTTGATGGATCCACACCCATCTGTAGTTGCATCCAAGCTTTTGGCAAGAGAAGAGTTCATTGACAGTGGGAAGCAATTCAACATGATAGCATGCTCATGGGTACAGTTCATGATTCATGACTGGGTTGATCACATGGAGGAAACTGAACAGGTACTGAGTACAACAGAAAATCCCCCAAAGGCTCTGTTTTAAACTAGTTTCTTTTTTTGGTCCAATCCTATCCATCCTATTCTATTATACAGGCCACATTGTGTGCATTAAGTGTAGTGTGCAAGTTGCGAAATCCTACTCTCTCTTCACGTGTCTCGCCCCACTCCCCCAAAGGTGGGGATTCGAACCTCCCACCTCCCTTTTCCAAATGGGAAGAGTGGCTACTACGGCAATCCCCCGGTGGTTCTGTTTTAAACTAGGCTCAACTTGATATTTTGTTGGAAAACAACCTCAAAAAACAATTTTGACAAACTCAAAATGGAGAAGTAGTTGAATGGACCTGCCAGTTTGGTCATTGCATTGAAGACTGAATGATCAATAACTTCTTCAGCAGGTAGAAATTAAAGCACCTGATGAAGTCGCAGAGGAGTGTCCACTGAAGTCATTCAGATTTTACAAGACCAAGAAAGTGTCAACTGCGTCATCTCATTTGAAGAGTGGTACTCTGAATATAAGGACCCCGTGGTGGTAAGTTCCTGTGAACGGTATCAAAATTACTTAGGAGTATGAAAACGTTAGGCAGCTTTTCAAAACACTCCAGTCACTGAAAGCAAGTCTTTGGAGTCATCTGATTCTTGTTCCTTTTACGAGTTGAATGCAGAAAAGGATGGTGAAGAAAGATTTGGGAAAAGATTAATCTGCAGTGTTTTAGACATTGTTTCGACCTTGCTGAGCCGTAAGACTTGTGGAATTCCCTACTTTTTACCTCGATCACCCGAACAAACTGAGAACTATGAACCTGCGTTATGCTGTCGGCAGACATATGTCAATACTTGTTGTCAGTTTGTTTTTAGATGCTGTAGAATTTCTCAATGAAATGGAATGTCGCATGTATAGAATTTTACTGAGATTAAATACAGATATTCTGAAGTTCCATTGATATACGCTAAAATTTGCTTACACGCCGAGTTTCATCTAAAATTGATGTCACTATGAGGTCTAGTTCTTCCAGAAAGGCAACTAATCCGATGACTTAAGGTGTGATTTCATCTCAAGCGAAAAAGAAAAGGCGACTATTTGATAAATGATTGGTTGATCTTAGTCAAAATTTCACCAATCAACTGGTTATTGCTCTGAGAGTTCCCTTAAGGAATTGACATGAAGAGAATCTCTTGCATTGAGTTGTACATTGTAAACATTGTAAACTGCTTAGGGATGGAAGCGTGATATATGGAAATGATGATAACGGCGAGAGAAGAGTAAGGACCTTCAAAGATGGGAAGCTCAAGATTTCCGGAGATGGACTCCTTGAACACAACAAGAAAGGGATTCCTATTTCTGGCGACGTCAGGAATAGCTGGGCTGGCTTTTCACTCCTCCAGGCCTTATTCGTCAAAGAACACAACACTATCTGTGATACGCTTAAAGTAAGGTTTCCCCTCTCTTCCACCAGTCCAATGAGAAGACCTTCCTTATTTAACAATGCTGATCCCGAATTTTCAATTGCAATGAGCTGGGGAAATGTCCATGAACTCCTGATATTGTTGGTACCAAAGGAACTACAAGGACAGCTAATATTATGTACTTGTACATGTGTCAGGAACATTATCCAGATCTTGATGACGAGAAGCTCTATCGGCACGCCAGACTAGTGACTTCAGCTGTAATTGCCAAAATTCACACCATTGACTGGACAGTGGAGCTCCTGAAGACCGACACCCTTCTTGCTGGAATGAGGATAAACTGGTAATACAGAGAGAAAAATGGATTTGATAATGAATGACTGGATCTACCACTAGTAGTAGTTCAGAAAGTTATGCCTAATTCTTTGATGATGCTGTGCTTACTACTTACCACTATCATGCCTGGTTCAGGTACGGATTTCTGGGGAAGAAATTTAAGGATATGTTTGGACATATATGTGGGCCGATACTGAGTGGATTAGTAGGTCTTAAAAGGCCGAGAGATCACGGAGTTCCTTACTCTCTCTCTGAGGAGTTTGTGAGTGTCTATAGGATGCATTCGCTCCTTCCAGATAAGCTCATCCTCAGGGACATCAACTCAACTATCCTGGAAAACGAGTGTCTTCCAATCGCAGAAGAGTAATCATCTAACCATACCATTTGCATCTAACTTCACTTTCTTCATGTATGCTGCTACTGCTAAACCGAAGGTATTTCCTTATTAGATAACATACGCATAGGTGATCTATTTAATGGGCTAGCTTCACTACTAAGGTTGGAGTACTGAGACAAAGCATAGAATGCCAATCTCATGAAATAACGGATATGTCATCTTCCTCGGAAATGGCTTTCAATTTTACTTTTAGAGGGACTACAGTCACTAATTGTTCTAGGCAAAATTACTAGGGTACCGATGCAGCAAGTGGTGGGACGACAAGGGCAGAGAAGACTCTCTAGGATTGGAATGGAGCAGATGATGGTGTCACTGGGTCATCAGGCATGTGGGGCTCTCTCACTGTGGAATTACCCATCTTGGATGAGAAACCTTGTTCCTCAAGACGTCGACGGCGAAGACAGACTGGACCCGATTGACATGGCAGCATTAGAAAGTAACATGACTTCTCAACTCATTTCTTTCGCACGGCTACATCCTCGACGTGACTTTACTAGAACTGATGCTTCCATCTTGAACCAGTTTACAGAGACAGGGAGAGAGGTCTCGCGCGGTACAACGAGTTTAGAAGAAACCTTCTGATGATCCCAATCAGCCGCTGGGAAGATTTGACTGACGATAAGCAAGTCATTGAAGCCTTGCAAGAAGTCTATGGAGACGATGTGGAGAAGCTTGACCTGTTGGTGGGTTTGCATGCAGAGGAAAAGATCAAGGGCTTTGCCATAAGTGAAACTGCTTTCTTCATCTTTCTAATGATTGCATCCAGGTACTTCTCAAAATGTTCCCATACCACTTCAATTAGGATACTCTGCAAGTGTATAACGTCTTGGCTGTCTTTTAACTTCTTGAGTCTTGTTCTCGACAATTTTTGTTTTCCAGGCGGCTAGAAGCCGACCGGTTCTTTACGACCAACTTCAACGCCCGGACATACACACCGAAAGGCCTGGAATGGGTGAATAAGACGGAGACGTTGAAGGATGTCATTGATCGTCACTTCCCCGACATGACGAGGAAATATATGAGATGTTCGAGTGCATTCGCCGTATGGGATTCGCTGCCGACACCAACCTCATACGTACCCCTCTATTTGCGCCATGCGCCTTAAGATGCTTTCCTTCCCTTTCCATGAGCTCCAATTTTCGTAAATTTTCATAGACGAGCCAGTATATATATATGGTCATGGCCTTGACCAACTGGGAGCTTCGACTCTTCCTATTATGAGTATGAATATTCAATATTTGTAGGTATCTGCAATCAAGAACTCTATTTTAAAGTGCTTTTGACGCAACGAATTGCTGGAAAACAAAATTTGCGGCATTATAATAGCGTGTAGGAGAGGTAAGGATTTGTTTGTAATACGACAACCATAGAGCCACAAGAACTCCGCACGCGCTTCACAGAAGCCCAGCAATAAAATCACCCTTAATCGATAAAACCTCCAAGCAATAAACAGTAGGATACAGTAAAGCTTGCGTCACATTCCCACAATGAAAATCTCGTGGAGAAATGGAGAAGAGAAAATACAGTAAAGATTTATCTGCTAACACTTGCAAACAAAAGCCTCAATGATGAAAAAACCTCTCGTAAGAGATACGAGGCAGTGAATCCTGCAGCTCAGACGACTAACGGTTGACGTGGCCCAAAAAACAGCCTTCAAAAGAAGGAGCAATTAACTTAGATGAAACCCACGAGGCAACACCAGCGTACTATGAGAATAAAATTCTGCTCCGCCATTACTGTCTCGATTCTTGAGACCCCACAGTAGCAGAAGAATTCGAAAAGCTTGCAGCTTCCTTTCTTAAAAAAATGCAGAAAGCTATACCTCCCAGTTCTTACAGCAAATCTCCTCAAGTAGATGCCAGCTCTGAAATTTCACATAACCTCCTCAAGATTACTGTCTGTTTATCCGCCATACACGAATGCATGCGTCCTCACCAGAACTAACCACACTGAAGTCGTCAGTGAAAGATAATCCATAAACTCCACCCAAGTGAGCTCCTTTTATGGTTAGACGGTTAGATGCTGGCTTGTCAACTTCGTAGATGATGACACAAGTGTCAAGTGATCCAGTTGCTACCGTGCTGCTATCAGGTGACCAAGCCAAACAGTTGATGCGGGCTGTGTGGTACAACATATTCTTCAGTCTCACCTGCAAGAAGCTTGTTCATTATATGAGAAGACCCGCATATATTGGTTAGGAGAGGAAAAGGAGAGATAAAGACTTTTCCTTCTTGGATATGCCATGATGGGTCTCATTGAATCAAGCATCTAAAAGTTCCTCATACAATCGAAATGGAAAAGCAACGAAACCATATACCACGGTTACTTTTAAGCAGTTTCTGCCCATGTTGCAAGTTTAGGTTTTGTTTGTTTATACAAAAAAAAAAATTCTACAATCTATATTCAATCCAAAAATTTGAATATGGAAAAATGTTACAAATACATGATACCGTATGTCAATATATATATATATATATCAAAGGGTTTTAAGTGTTTCATGTTAAATTAAAATAAAATTGAAAGCAGAACAACTTCAAAAAAGACAAAGAAAAAGTCACTTCAAACAGATTTATCCAGCCTTCTGTAGCGTGTAGTCACCTTAACTGAATTCTCAAAATGCAACAAAAATGCCATGACAGCAATTTATTACCTCTCTTGAGGCACGATCCCAAACAACAGCCTCTCTGTTCAGATCCCCAGAAGCAAACATGGATACATCGGGCGAATAGCGTATGACACTAATAGCACCTCTGTGTTTCTCCAGGACAGCTTCCTCTGTTAATGTATCCCCTGAAATAGAATATATGTGCAATTTTCCGTCCTGCGCGCCAATAATTGCTTCAGTTCCATCTGGTGCAATGGTTGATGCTGTTACAGCAAACCCAAGATTGATGGTTGACACAACTTTTGCGCTACGGAGCAAGACAACTCCTGTTTCGGTTGAAACCAATGCAATGTCAGGACACTGAAGGGCAAGACTCAAGTCCTTGGGTTGACAGCCAATGTCAATGAATTCTGCATTTTCACTTTGACTAGTATGGCCAGAAACTCTCCATACCTGGTCACATTAAACAAAATAAAGGAGAATCAAAGAGGCAGCAAGCAATGCTTCTCAATGCTCAGTCATTCGTGGGCATATCCAATTTAACAAACCATCACCATCACTACCGTCAAGCTGATTCCACTAAGCAGATATTTACAAGCTCACAGAGACTAGTTTTCCTGAGAAGGCAGGCTTAACAAGATGGGAATAGGAAAAATCAATAGAATTTGTCTCAGCAAGAGGCGCAGAAAGCAAAAAGGAAAAAGCTCATCACCTTGAAAACCAGCCGCTCTACCAAAGGAACCAGTTCCATAGAAGCAAATTTAAAATGATTAGAAATCAGATAAAAGAGTGAAAAGGATTCATCTCATAACTAGTCATCAAATTCTAGGGTTTAGAATTTCCAGATCAGGCACTCCACACCTGGAAAATTCTGCAAAATTACAGGTGATGGGCACAACCACTGCATGTCCATCCACCAGAATTTGGCCCCTCACTTCTACACATTTGCCTAATTATGCAGCCAATATTCTTATGGCTTGACCAAGAGGAAAAGGAAAACAAGAATGATAAATTTCTCAATATGATCTTCTATAAATGCAAATCATTCTGATACAGTTCTTATGCTTAATTTTCTCCAGTCTTTCCAGACTTTGATCAACTCTACGCATCTCAACTACATAACCCTATTAATAAACAACTTGTTGCCGGCAACTCCCTTACCTTATTGTCATAGCCAGAGGTTACAATCTCCTCGTCCACTGCAGCCAAACATTTGATTTGTGTAGTCTCTTTCCTCTGTACTCTGCCACTAAATCCAATTCCTTGAACCCATTTTATGATAAGACCATCATAGCTACTGGAGAGGGTCACTTTCGGATCACCCTTGAGCACACACAAGGAAGAGACATTCTTCATGTGTCCAGAAAAAGAGACTGGATCTTTATCAAGATCACTTGCTGCGTATATGCTGATTGTGCCACCAAGAGAGACAGTGACTAGGTGGTTGTTATGCCAAAGACAACCAACTAACATATCATCAACCCCGCCTGAACCAGAAGAAGTCAATGTTTTCCTTAGCTCACCACTGCCATCCTCAGAAATGTCCCATATCTTTGCTGACTTGTCGGCAGACACAGTTATAACCTAAATCATCCAACCATCGTTAAGATACAAGAGAACTTTAATACTCATATGCATGTGATCATATAAACAATGGTTTTTTCGGCAAAAAAAATTAAAAAATTGGATCTTTATACAATAATAAAAGAGTTGACACATACATATGTTATTGAGAAAAGAAAGAAAACTAGCTTCACAAACAGCCTTTGAGACATTCCAAAGCAACAATTCATCCTCCCAACATCTATGATCCAGGATCATCACACTTTACATGCCTTTTCTATTACATAGGAATACTGGCAACTAGAATTCTGTTGTACATATTCAATCCCCACTCTACTGAAATCAAACGCCTACCTACTGCAAGTTTGTCCTGAGTGGAATACAAATAAAAACTATGCTTGGAGATGTAACTATACCTGCTTACTATCAGGACTCCAACTCACAGCATAAATGCTACCTTTGTGACCATCGTCAGATGACAGCTCCCCTATCTTCTCACCAGTCTTACCATCATAGATAATTCCTTTTTTGTCAGAGCTCACGCTAATGAACCTGTTGCCATCTGGAGAAAATCTCACACAGTTGACAAAGTTGGAATGATCCCTGCATATATTGAAAACAGTCATGCATCAATTAATACTAATTCAACTCGAGAATGGCCTCAGCTCCAACCCCCCCCCCCTCTCCTTAAAAAAAGAAAAACACTCACCCACCCACCCAAAAAAAAAAAAAAAACCTCTACAATGCCCATGTAACTCTTCATAGTCAAATCCAACCATGCGATGTACCAGCAAAAGGCATAAGGAACAATAAATTTATCCATATTGAACCGGTAAATCCAATAGAAAATAAACAAAAATCCACGAATTGAAAGTTCAACCAGTACAGATAACTCAACCAATACAAAGGACTAGAGTTTACTGCACAAGTACAAATGAATGACCACAATGAGCCTCCACTATAGAATTTCTAAGATAAATTTAAATCTAATCAAGCAAGAGATCACCCAGATGACCTAAGAACAACGAACCTGTGAGACAGCTTGAATTTAAAAGGTGGTCCTTCATAAAAGTTCACCAAAAAATCCTCTCCACAAGTCACAATGCGAAAGGGCCGAGTTGGTTTAAATGCACAGCTCAAAACTCGACGTGAATGGCCATCGAATTCTCCCACATTGGTGCCTGAGTCCCACCTAGACCAGAGAAAGAAAATTTCCACCATTACACGATTATACGTAGTAGAAAGATTACCCAGACATCCATGTACATGCACAATATTGACATGCAAAGCCATTTAATCAGATGTTGACATAGTCTGCCTTCTATAGTACACATAACTTGGTCTACCAAGTTTTCTGCTCTTTACACCAAGAGCTAAAACAAACCACGTCTAATCGTTCTGCATCTCACGTTCGTCAAGAATTACACTTTGTCCACTCAGCCCGGAACAGTAGCGAAGTGACTAGAAAGAAAAAGAACTTGTGCCTTAGACTCATTCTGACAACCTCACCAAATCAACCAGTACTGAAGGGAAAAAGGACGCATTCCAGCAAATAAGTTTTCCAAATCTGATCGGCTCAATCAATCTATAACCTAAGATTACCCTTCCACATGTTTCTAAGGTCCAAGAGCCCCACAATCTCCTAATTTGCCCATGAAGAACGCTGAACTACATTACATCTACGAAATCTATAACAATCAATAATCATACACCAGACCCTACAGAAAAAGCAACAATTAGGGGGAAAAAAGGGGGAAGAAAACAGTGAAAAATGAAACTCACATAAACGCGCGGACGAACGATTTGCCCTTCCCATCCCCAGAAGCCACGATCCTCAGACCGTCGGGGGACCACTGGAGATCGTCGATCCGGCCGGACAGGACCTTGAACTCATTCTTGAGGACGTGTTCGTTGTAGGCGCCCCAGATTCGGATGGTGCCGGAGACGTCCGCGGAGGCGACCCACTCGCCGTTGGGGGAGAAGCGGGCTACGGTTGCGGGGTAGGCGTGCTCGGCGTAGACGGAGACGTCGAGGGGGTTGTCGAGGTTGAGGATGACGACGGATCGGCCGTTGGCGTAGAGGACGGAGTTGGACCCGGGCTTGGGGTTGCCGGCGATGAGGATCCCGCGGCCGCGCTCCGTCGAGGGCATGCAAGCGTAGGTCTCCGCGAGCTGCGTCATCTTAGATCGATCGATCGAGAGAGATTAGGGCATGTAAAAATGGAGAGATGTGAGCGAGGTAAGGAGAAAGTGAAAGTGAGATCTCGTTGTTAGAAAGAGAGAGGGAATTTCGAAAGGCGTGGGGTTTTATATTTTCAGGGGGTGTAACTGGTTCTCGGGTCGGATCTTGCAGCTGACCCGAAAATTCCCAATTTTGAAAAGAAAAGAATAACAATTGCATAATGCAGAAAAACAAACAATTGTTAATTTAAAAGAGCCTATAGTAGGTCTCATCTTATTATTTAAATCAAGGATTAATATCATGAAAAACTCTAAATTGGTACTAACTCAAACTATTTTTTTTCATCATCAATAATTCCAAACTAGTATATCTATGACAAATTCACCAAAAATTATTATTTTTAATTATTGCAAACCATAAACTAATACATATATGATAAATTTATCTCAAATTATTTTTTTGACCACGAAAAATTTCAAACTAATACACCTTTGATAAATTCATCCAAAATTAAAATTTTTGATCACCAAAAATCCCAAACTAGTACACATGTAATAAATTTACCCTTTCGTTAGCTTCCATTAAATCAAGTTAATGTCGTGAAAAATTCTAAACTCATACACGCGTGACAAATTAAAGATGAAAATCTCGAATCGATACTTTCTTCAACTGTCATGTGTCATCCAACTCAATAATTTGATAGTAAAATTTATAAAAAAAAAACTAACGGAAGGTATATTTGTCACAAGTGTACCCGTTTGGAAAAATTCATTACATGTGTACTAGTTTGAAATTTTTGATGGTCATAAAAATAGTCTGGGGTAAATTTGTCACATGTGTACCGATTTTGAAATTTTTCATGGTAAAAAAAAATAGTTTGAAGTAAATTTATCACATATATATCAGTTTGTGATTTTTCGTGCTATTAACCCTTAAATCAATAGAAACACGAAACTCAAATTCGTTTCCTATTTTATATCCAACGCGATTTTTTCTTCCTTCATATGGGAAAAGCGTCTCCATGATGACTGACCTTTATATAACAACATGGCAGATGTGCTAACGAAAAGCTTCGTTACTCTGCAAATAGAGACTAAGGTAATGGGTGGAACATATATGTTAGAGTTGGAATGATTTTTGGATTTTCATGAACAAGCTAGGGAATCGAGGTGCTTGGACGGACCAAATTGAAGGAGAACCTTGATAAGATGAGTACATTTATATGATTGGAAGGACAGGAAAAGTTTGGAATTTGATAAAATTGTCCAATTTAGATAGGTCACCACCTCCAAAGGGAGTTCACGTTACAGAGGAGGGGACGATACTCTCCCATATCCGAAAACCAATACTCATCTCTAAATCGATTTGATTCAAATTCAGATTGGTGCTTTGGAGCCAGTTTCGGGCCTTGAAATTTGCTGAGAAACATTCTAGCATAGTGGACAAGGATTTGTCATGTTTGGCCAAGAAGATGAAATGTTAGATCAGGCAAGATTTATTAATATTTCTTGCACTATAGATTGTGTTTTGATCGTTTGGATTTCTAACTAGGACAAGATTGAATTAAATAGAATATGAGATTTAGAATATTTTGCTATATCATATCCACTATATGATGAATCACAATAATAAATCACAATATTTTCATATCCTATCACGTCTATTATTTAGTGTGAACGAGATATTAATGTATATGAACTTTAAGATGCCGGAACGGTGTTTGTCACCCTGTTTCCATGGAATTTCTCATGGTTTACTGCCAAAAAAAAAAATCACAAGTGCATAAATGGAGATAATATCCATTAATCAATCCATAATTGTTAAATGATGTGAATTTTATAAATGGCAAAGGAGCCCATTGCAACATGTTAGAGCCACAGGTTCAATTATGACAAAAAAAATATAAATGGATTACAACAACATCGATGAGGTAGATTAGTCAGGGAATGCCGAATCTAGTAAGAGAGAGAAAACACAATAGTTCACCTTTGTAATTTTGAAAAGTATAGTGTTGACACCTGATTTTTAATCATTTTTTCTATTGCTAAAGTAATAAAAAAATCCATAAAAATTCATAAAATTGAAAAATCAACTTTGGGGACCTTAGCCAAGCTTAGGGGACCAATTTTGACCAAAAAACAATTTTTCATATTTTCAGTATTTTTACGTATTTTTTATTTATTTATTTTCGAAAATTAATAGAAAATCCATAAAAATTCATAAAATTGAAAAATAAAATTTGGGGACCTTAGCCAAGCCTAGGGAACAAATTTTGACCAAAAAATGATTTTTCATATTTTCAGTATTTTTACGTATTTTTTATTTATTTATTTTTGAAAATTAATAGAAAATTCATAAAAATTCATAAAATTGAAAAATCAACTTTGGGGACCTTAGCCAAGCCTAGGGAACCTCTTTTGACCAAAAAATGATTTTTCATATTTTCGATATTTTTCGGTATTTTTATTTTCGAAAATTCATAAAACAAAAAATTAAGAAAAATGAGAAAATTGCAAAATCAAGTTTGGAGCCTTGGCCAAGCTTAGGCAACTATTTTCGAACAAAAAAAATAATTTTTTGTATATATATATTTTTATATATTTTAGAAATTATGAGAATATTTAATAAATAATAGCATTTGAGGCCACCAAAATATATAAAAATAATCAATATTTTTATTTTAAATCCCTTTTCATGTTGGCCATCACAAATTTAAAAAATCCAATTCGGGGTCGTGTATTCCTTCACGAGCATAATCTCGAACCGGGCCTAAAAAATTCAATTTGAGTCAATTTATTTTCATTTTTTCACTTTTAGGAGTTGTGACATTATTCTCTAATATTTCAATTTTTTATAGTGGCCCAATTATACCAAGAATGACTCAATTGTGCAAAAGGGCTTTAATTAAATTATGCATTATTTTCAGTGGCAAGAAATGAGCTTAAATTTGACATGTGGTGAATTTTGACTAAGTATAGGGAAGATATGTAAAAAATTGTGAGGAGATTTGGACTTAAAGAAATATTTTTTTCAGGGACTAAATTGTAAATACTTAGAGTTCAAGGACTAGAGTACAAATACCTAACTCTTGAGGGATTATTTTGCAAATAAAAAAAAGAAGAGTTAGTGGATAAATTAGAATAGAGAAGGGAAGATGGAGAAGAGGAGATGGAGAAGAGAAGATGGAGAAGAATGGATGGAGAAAATATGATAAGAATAGAGAAGGGAAGATGGAGATGAAGAAGAGTTAGTGGAGAAATTAGAATGAGAGATAAATATGGAGAAGGGAAGATGAAGATGAAGAAGAGTTAGTGGAGAGATTAGAATGTGAGATAAAGATGAAGAAGGGAAGATGAAAATGAAGAAGAGTTAGTTGAGAAATTAGAATGAGAGATAGAGTTAGCGGAAAAATTAGAATGGGAGATAGATGAGTAGGTTATAAAAGGAGGAAGAAGTGAGCTTGAGAGGGGATTGGATTTTTGGAGAGAAAATTTTGAATGTTTGAGAGGATTTTGGGAGATTGAAGAAAAATTTGAGAAGAAGAAAATACCAAAGAGAGAGAGAGAATTTTGAAGATGATGGGAGTTTAAAGTTAGGAATTATCATCACAAACTTCTTCATCGATCAACATAAATCAAGAGTTCATCCTCGTCAACGAGCAAGCAAATTCGAGCTAAGTGTTTTTATTTATTCATTTATTTGTGGTTTTAGTCGCAAATTAGCACAAATTGTATACACTTTCTCCATCTCTCTATTTTCCTCATATTTTTATGTTAGGGAAGAACAATTCCATATTAATGACAAAGCCCACAGAGGTGCAAAATTGGCCCAAACGAGCTCCTAAGTGCCTACCAATTTCCCAGCTGATATGTGATTAAAAGTCTCTCTTAATTCAAAAGAGACTCTCTATGTTGAGAACAGAGAGAGCGAAAACCAATTCTAGAAATCCCTAAAAAAAAAGGAGATAAGTACTCTTTCCACTCTTCTGGTTTTAGGTGCAGATTAGCACATATATTGACACTTCACTCTATTTTTATGTCAGGCAGCCGCAGCCCTACATCAACGGTCAATCCTACGGAAGCACAAAATTGGCTTGAAGGAGTTCCTAAGCGCGCATAAATTTCAAATTGTTGAATTAATTTGTTGTAATTTATTTTTAAGAACTCAAACCCCAGAATGGAAAGGCAAAGCACATCCATTGGAGGTCATTTAAATACCTGCACTTTAAATCCCAAAGGGAAGAGCCAAGCCAATACTTAGCCTCCCATTGGAGGTTTTTTACTTACAGTAGTTTAAATACTTGCACCTTAAATTCCGAAGGGAAGAGCCAAGCCAATGCTTAGCTTCCCATTGGAGGTTTTTACTTACAGTGGTTTACCTGCAATTTAAATGCATGCACCTTAAATCCCAAAGGGAAGAGCCAAGCCAATGCTTAGCCTCCCATTGGAGGTTTTTACTTACAGTGGTTTAAATATCTGCAATTTAAATGCCTGCACCTTAAATCCCAAGGGGAAGAGCCAAGCCAATGCTTAGTCTCCCATTTGAGGTTTTTACTTACAGCGGTTTAAATACCTGCACCTTAAATCCTGAAGGGAAGAGCCAAGCCAATGCTTAGCCTCCCATTGGAGGTTTTTACTTACAGTGGTTTAAATACCTGTAATTTAAATGCCTGCACCTTAAATCCCAAGGGGAAGAGCCAAGCCAATGCTTAGCCTTCCATCGGAGGTTTTTACTTACAATAAGTTTAAATACCTGCAATTTAAATACCCGCACCTTAAATTTCAAGGGGAAGAGCCAAGCCAATGCTTAGCCTCCCATTAGAGGTTTTTACTAATAGTAGTTTAAATACCTGCACCTTAAATCCCAAAGGGAAGAGCCAAGCCAATACTAGGCCTCCCATTGGAGGTTTTTACTTACAATAGTTTAAATACCTGCAATTTAAATACCTGTACCTTAAATCCCAAAAGGAAGAGCCAAGCCAATACTAGGCCTCCCATTGGAGGTGTTTATTCACTGTCATGTACTTCCTGTAATTTAATTCTTGAATCATCAAACCCAAAAAATGAGTAAGTCGTCATACTGCACAGAAGTCGTTAACACACTCCCTCTTTTGGCTTCAGGGAATTTTTAACACTTAAAAAAATAAAAAAAATAAAAAATACATACCATCCATGCATCCTATTCAAAAGGTGAAAACACAAAAGAGAATACCCTACTAGAGCCTTAGGAATAAACCAAGCCTGAGTTGCCAAATTAGGATATCCATGAAATTAAGGTACCGAAAGGGCACTAGTTTTAATTAGCTAGTGTAACCAAGTCCCCGAACTCATAATCTCTGGTTCGCAGAAATAAATTAGTTCTCCCGCTAATTTATTTAGGTTTCCAATCGACCTACCAAGAATGATTAGTGGTGACTCCAAATCTTAAAATCATTTAAACAAAAACCAAAGTTGCGATTCGGTAGGGCTTGGGAGGGTCTTTGTTAGGTTAGTCAAATCTAATTAACCTAATAATCCGTTAACCCTTTAAAAGAAAAAAAAATATTTTTAGAGGGTCGCGACATATAGTGCTTTAATTTTCTGGCCTACTCATTTTTATTTACTTATTTCTTAAAACTATTCCCCCCCTCTTTTCTTTTCTTTTTTTCTTTTTATTCACTTCCATCATTCCTTAAAAATTGATTTGATCAAATAATGAATTATACTAATGCACATAAACTTGTAATAAATTTGAATACTAGATGCATACACACACATGCACACACGTACATAATATGTGTTATCGAATAGAAAGAAATTTAGGGTGTGTTTCTTTCATGAAAACCTTCGTGTTAAAAGAAAATATTTTCTGAAAAATTATTTTCAAGGAAAACTATTAGTTTTCTTTTGTTTGGTGATATATGAACAAAAATACTTTTTGATGTTTGGATCTCATTTGAAAAATGATTTTAATCTCATCACTTTATCTCAGGCAAAAAAAAAAATCAAATTAATAAATAGTAATTATCATTATTTTTGTTTGATTTGATTTGATTTGATTTTTTCTTTACTTTCTTCCTCCATCATGACCGGTCGACCGCCCATCTCTGAGGTCCAGCGATGAGCAGAGGGAGAAGAAAAAAGAAAAAGAAAGAAAAGAAAAAAGACAATATGTTAGATTAAAAATCCAAAAGATAAAATACGGAATATTGAAAAAAAAATTCATGAGCAACAATTCTAAGAAGTGTTTTTACCTCTCTAGATTTAGGAATTCATTTTCTTACTTTTGTCCATGAATTTTTTGTTGACTTGAAAGTGCTTTCTATTGACTAAGTCATTTCAAGACATAATCTGTATCCATGTGCTTCATATTAGCTTGGAGTTTGCTCCCAAAAATATAGTCATTTGTCATTATACCTCGAGAAGTAAAAAGAATTATAATCTCCATCCTACCTAAAATTTTAGGAATTCGTTAATAGTTCAAATAGATTTGTAGACTAAACTAAAATGGGAAAGTCAATAAAACTAATTCTCGAAAAACACTTCCACTCACATAAACGCATCCTCAAATTTAATTGATTCAAGACTTTTGGACATGCTACATATTAAATGGAGAAGAAAGCTTCTTAATCGAAGCTCTATAGTAGCTTCTGCTCTTACTAGTTGACCATGTTCAAAGCACCATTAGCGTGCCATGGATAGATACAAAGGATTAGGTAGATTTGGTTCAGCATTTCTAAGGGGCTTTCAGTCTCCAAAGCCCCTTGAAAAAATGCTAAACCCTTTGGTTCAGTTTTAGGCCAGTATTTTGGGAAAGTTGAAAGTTTAATGTTGGTAGAAATCAACATTGGTCTTTCAGTATTTAGTCAAATGCTATTTTTTTTTTCAGAACTATCCCCAAAATTTTCTAATTTTTCGATATTGCCCTTCTTTAGTTACTGTTCATCTTTTTTTGAAATTGTGGAGGTAAATCTGGCCAATGAGGGTTCGGTAAGGAGACAACAACATGCTAGTGAGGGGCTAACTGCCTGGGCAAGGGCCACTGTCCAAACAAGGCTGCCTGGGTAGTGCGAACCTAGGCGATGTAGCTTGAGGGTCGCACAAGACCTAGGCATCGTTGTTTGGGTCACGCGACCTTAGGCGGCGTTGCCTAGGTTTCGCCCGAATCCAATCATCACTTGAAGTTGCCTAACCTCATGCGGCCCTCGGTTGGGCCACGCGACCCTCGACGGAGGTTGCCTAAGGTCAGTCGACCTTAGATGAAGGTTGTCGATGCCAGATCTTGCTCGCTAGTGGCTTGTAACCTTCGTTGGTCCAGTGAATGATTATTAGTTTTTTAATAAAAGGGTAAAAAATTACCTCAAAAGCCCATTTGCAAATTCATTTTTAGCAAACACCATTTCATCCAAAGCCCATTTTCAAATACGTTTTTACCAAACGCAATTAGCATTTTTCTTAACCATTTTAGGTCAAAGACATTTACATTTCTCCAAAATCCATTTGAAATAGTGAACCAAACTCTTGGATTACGAAGTCCTTTCGCACCTTTAAGCCCCAAAATTAATTGAACAAGGCGGATATCATAACCCAACTCAAACAAGTAAACTGGATTATCATAGTTCCAAAAATTTGCCATTGATTTTTTTCAAGACAATCAATATTTGGAGGTTGTTGTTATTCCATACAAGAGCAAGGGTTTTGGTAAAGACATATGTTTTGTTAACGAACTTCTATCTAGCCCTAATGTTGATAATTTTGAAGAAACTAGCGATGATTTTTTGGATTTGTGGTCAGAGTTGGGACTCGAGTGAGAATTAAGTTTTGAGGCAGAATTATACTTAAGTGGACACTTTTTAGGGAATTGGGCGATATACATAAGATAACAGGTTTGATAAATTCAAAAGAAGCGCTATTGGCGCGCCGCGTCAGTCTCCTATTGACTTAGAATTGGATGGTAAATGACCAAATCTGCAATAGGATCATATCTTCCATTAAATGCAAGAAGCTTACTGGCGAAGCATTTGAAGCATATTTGAGGGAAAATCGAAGGAGATTACCCTAGTGGTTCCCTGGCGACTTTTATAAATACGTGCTTTGTATAGTTTGATTTGATATACAACTCACAACTGTTTTGTCTAGTTTTCCGGCTACCCCTTATCGGCTTGGCTCATTTCGCAACAATTTTCCGCACGAATTCAAAATTGTGTTTCACCACCAATGCCTTCTCTCGCGAGTCCAGAACTATATGATAGCTCATGGATGGATTGAATTAGCTTGGTGCAGGTCGGGAATTCGGAAAGCTTTCTCGCTTGAAATGGGAAACAAAAGAAATGGAATTCCCGTCTGGACCAAGCAAATCCAATCCTTTCGGGGAAACTTGCTCATATGCATGAGAACTCGGAGCTCCAACTACCTCGCGGCGATCTGGAAGAGCTCGTCGAACCCAATCACCCATGAGATTCGATCATTGGATCTCAGCGGCGCTAATCCCTGAAAGTAGACCGACTCGCGTGCCCCGGGCTTATGGTCCCGCAGCCCATTCCCTTAAGCCCATCGGATTTGAATTCACCAGGTCCACCTAATTAATCTCAGTAGTGGCCCGTTTGAAGCTCGCGACATTTAAAGCCCATTCCTTTTACGCCTTTCAGTTTTTGCACTCGGCCCAGTTCAGAAAGAGAGGAAGAGGTGGTGAGCGTATCGGAAACAGAACATACGCGAGATTCGGTCATAACAGAATTGGTCGCATACGAGATTTAGGTTGTAACAGAATCGGTCGAAAGCGGGAATTACGCCGTAACGGAGATTCTCGTTTCCCCGGCTGCCTCTTTCGCCTATTTAAACTAGTTCCGAAGCCATGCATTGCATTTCCGATGTCGATTCTCTACCCCCTCACCGCAGCTCAGATACCGAATCCTCCGCCGCCACGATCCAGTTTGTTCCTCTGACTTCGTTGTTGCCGAGATTGGACCTGACCATATTTTGTTATCTTTCCACCCTATGTTGGCGTCTCTTCCTGCTGCGTTCAATGGTGGTTACCGGCGAGGAAGTGACTCGAAGAAGACGGTCTCAGTGTCGATCTCTAAACTCATTTGCACTGGTTTTTTCTTCATGGCTTTCCTTTTTATCTGTTCGTTCCGGTCATGGCTGTGGCTGTGCGCGCGAGGATAGAATGATTTTGAGAAGGAGGCCAACGGAGGCAGCTATGGTAGAAAATGGACTTGGCGTTCGCTCAGTGTTGTTTTTTCGTAGGAAATGGGCTTGGCACGACTACAATAAAAATTGGGCTTGACCTCCGTTTGTTTTGTAGAAATCAAACATTTCAGAAAAAAAAATATTTTCTAAAAAATCATTTTCCAGAAAAATAATGACATTTCGATCGGCTGCCACTATGTAATCGTGTTGGCGGGGGCATCTTTTTCGCCGGGTTCCTGCCCTGGGCTTCGCCCGCAACTACAACGTCCTTCTATTAGGCCACTTAATTGTCAATATTGGCCGGCGTCAGCTGCGTTCTTGTGATCACTCCCATTTGCGTCGTTGGAGGTCTCCCCTACCTTCTCTCGCGGCAAACTTCCCTCCTTCCTTGAGGTACTCATCGTTACAAATGATGGTTACCTTTGGGAAGGAGGTGAGTTTGCCGTGGAAGAAGGCGGAGGACATTTCGACGACGTAGATGGTGGTGATCATGAGGGCATAGCTGATGTCGAAGTTGGCGAATAAGTGGGCCGACAGGTGGACAACGTAGTTGCGAGCGAAGCCAATGAGCAAGGCTCAGTGAAAAAGACGGCGCCCACCAAGAAGATTGCATAGCGGCGGCCAATCTAGTCAGAGAACCGCCTTGCCCATCAACGACCTATAACACGTTGAAGATCCACGTCAGGACCTCAACCTACACGTGAGAAGGTTTAAATTCACATAAGAAGTAGCAAGTAGTGATAGGCCAGAAAAGGATCAAATTAAATGATGACCAAACACGTATGATAAAAGCGACATAAGAAGTAATCATCTAAATATACTCAATTAAAAAAAAAACTTAAAAAATGTGGAGAAAAGAAAAATTAAATACCAGCAATGGCACACGAACTGGTACATTTTTTTTTTTGGTCGAAACGAAAATCTTAACTCCATATGAAAGAAAAAACATAACTTCAAGATAAAGATGTAAATCCCACGAGGTAACTAAAACAAGTAAATCTGAAAAGTAAATCAATATGATATAATCTGCAGAGACTCGTCCATAACTAATTGTTGACACCTAAATTTTGACTTTTTAAAATTCATTCACTTAAGTACATAAAAAAATGAGAATTTGTTCTCACCAAAAATTAATTTTTTCATGCATTGCATATTTAATTTTTTGTCGGTCATGCATTTTATTATGGCTAACGACGGAGGATTTGAGCTTAAATTGATAAACGATTGGATTGAGCGTGAGGGAGGTGTGCCGAAAGGCTTATGAAGTTTTGAACTTAAAAGAAATTTTTCCACAGGGACTGAATTGCAAATACATAAAACTTCAGGGGCTGAATTGCAAATACATAAAATTTTAGGGATAGTGGAGAAATTAGAAAGGAAGATGGAGAAAGGGAGATATAGAAGGGAAGATGGAGAAATTAGAAAGGAAGATGGAGAATGGGAGATATAGAAGGGAAGATGGAGAAATTAGAAGGAAAGATGGGGAATGGAAGATGGTAGAATTAGAAGGGAAGATGAAGAATTAGAATGGGAGATGGGAAGATTAGAATGGAAGATGGTGAATTAGAAGGGAAGATGGAGATAAAGAATGAAGGATGGTGGAATTAGAAGGGAAGATGGAGATAAAGAAGGGAAGATGGTAGAATTAGAAGGGAAGATGAAGTTAGTGGAAAAATTAGAATGATAGATGAAGATAGAGAAAGGAAGATGGGGGAGTAGGCTATAAAAGGAGGAAGAATGAGAGCCTTGAAGGGGGGGATTTTTGGAGAGATTAGAGAGAAATTGGGAAGACTTTGGAGATTGGAGAAAACTTGATGAGAGATTTTGGGAGAGAAGAAAATTTAGAGAGAAAAAGAAAATAAAAAAAAAGAGAATTCTTTTAGAAGAGAGAATTAAGGGGAACGAGAGTTCGAAGCTCGGAGTTACCATCTTCATCGACCAATACAATCCGCGAGTCCATCCCCGTCGTTCGAGCCGCGATCCGCAATATTGATCCACGAGGTAATCCGAGGTCCGAGTTCGATAATCAAATCCGTCAAGTTAGGTAACGATTCTAATAATTTAGAATATTCGAAATTGTGTTGCCTAAATGGATTGATTTGAATTTCGATTATACCTTGTTGGACATATTGCATTTCTTTGGAATAAATTGCATATCTAATTTTTGAGATTTTTATTGCACGTTGTAATATTTTCTTTAAAAAATAAAAAAGGGGTTTGCTTTTGTTGCACATTTTCACATCATATAGATAATTGCACGCGTAATTTATCTTATAAATAATTAGATTAAACCGCACGCATTGCATATAATTTAGTTCATTCCCTTGTAATAAAAAGAAAATAAAAAAATTGCACCTTTGAATCTCAAGTGAAAATTCATCAAAATTGCCAAGTTGAACATTTTCATGAAATTGGTATCGAAAGGGCGCTAGTAGAAATATTAGTGTAACCAAGTCCCCGAACTCATTAATCTCTGGTTCGTAGGAATAAAGTATTTCTCCCGATGCTTTATTTAGGTGTATAATCAACCTACCCAAAATGATTAGTGGCGACTCCAAGATAGATCCTTCTTTTGATGAAATTGAACCTAAGTCATGATTTGATAGAACTTGGGAGGGTTCGAGCTAGGCTAGTTAATTCAATTTAATTAACCTGGTAATCCATTAACTTTAAAAATCGGGACTGGCTCTCGAAAGGAATGTCTACCGTAAAGTCATCAAGTCTCTCCTGCAGCCAACCGCATTTGCGCCTCATCACAATATTGCTTGGCTCCTGTTCGATGTAAGTTCGGACCAAGGCCAGACGGTTCACCAGCTTTCTCTTCTCACGAACCAACCACGAAAGCTGATCGTTGGCAAACTTGAGGGCCTTCTTGTGATTATCAGCCATAAATGTGACTGTTGCCAGACGCTCGTGCCGGTCTTGGTAACGAGCTTTCACGACGGCGGTCACAAGGACCGTCTCATAAGCGCGGTTATAGGCAGCCAGAAAATTGATGAAGAGGGTCGAGAAGTTCCGATACTCCTTCCCCAGTTGGGTACCCTCAACAGAAGCAGCGTCCACGGTCCTGAATAAACCAAGGATTTCAGCCTCAACGGTAGAGTTTCGGGCTATATGAGCGTAACCTCTACCAAGAAGATTGTAGAGTCTCTCCCACCCAACGAGAACTTCGGCGGAGAAGGTATGGTTAGGAGAATTGGCCATTTTTGAAAGCAGAATACAAGAGGGAGAGAGGTGAGGCAGATGAGCGGAATGCGAAGATGGTAATCTGCTTTGAAGTAAATATTGATTTTATAGTGACGGTATCAACCAGTCAAGATTTCTCTTATCTACCATTCTCTATTAGGCACCACCCTCGTTAGCTCGAATTTCAGTTAGGCAGCGACCTCGAGCCAAGCAAAATCCGACGTCTTTGCGGAAAAGTTGGATGAGACGCCACCACTTTGGAAAAGAAAGAATAAAAAAACGAGCTGAGTGGGAGACAAGGAAATTTTCGGCAGAAAGGGAGATACGACTCGTCCTTATCGGAGAACTCGCTCGCAAATCGACGGTGGAGACGACGACGGGAGCCCTACCACTATGAAAAGATGAGAAAAGACGAGCCAAGCAAGAGACACGCAGGAAAGATTGAGAAAGACAGAACTCTCGGGAGAGGCAATACAGATGCTAAGCCCACGCCAAATTTTAAAAGGGACATCCTCCTGATAATCTTCATCCATACTTTGAAGAGAGTTTTAAAGCATACACGATTCAGAGTGAGTGAGAATACAAGAGAAGATAGCAGATCTTGAGAAACCATTCGCCAAATCGAAGATGTCTCAACCCAATACTCTCGAGAGCTATCGTTGCCTGCTGAATATGGGAGAGGAAGAGTTCGAAGCCATGTTTGGGATCGAGCCCATGGAGCCTGGCCATTCCGCCAACGACGTCCAAGATCTCAGTAAAGACAAGGACAACAACGGTAAGGGTCAAAAGAAGCGTTACCGTCGCCATACTAAGGAGCAAGTACAAAGGCTTGAGGATTTCTTTAGAACATGCCCTATGCCAGATGGCAAACAGAAAATGAAACTGAGTCAAGAGCTAGGACTTAAACCTTCGCAAATCAAGTTCTGGTTTCAAAATAGGCGAACCCGAATGAAGACTCGTCATGAGCACAATGAGGCCGAGTTTTTAAGAGTTGAAAATGAAAACCTCCGAGCGGAAAACAAGATGTATAAAGAGACTTTTGACTTCGCCACCTGCCCCAACTGCAACAGCCTCCTCCTCACCTTCGATGAAATGCATGATCTGAGGATCGAAAATGCACGTTTAAGAGGAGAGTTAGACCAGTTTATAACGGGATCGAGTTTTATTGGAAGATGGTACAAAAGGACCAATGCTACTAGATCATTATCAATACCTCCCGAGGAAGAAGGGATAGATCACCACCAAGCGGACATTGATGATGATCTTTTCGCCATAATCAACCAGTTTGATATCGGTAAAGCATTGAAGCTGTGATGCACATGCTCAGCCAGTGACCACTGGACCTTCAACATGGCCGACGCGTACCTAGTCCGGAATGAAGCCAACTGATTATGGAAAATCTTGCAGATGGGGAAGAAAAATCAATCCTGAATGAATAAATATGCTTTATCTTGCATGGGATGTTGTCTTCTTTTATGAATGTCTAGAATTGGCGTGAAAGCAAGAAGTAATCATTTCCCTTTCCCAAATTAAATGCTCGAATCTGCCACCACACCAAACTCATAGTGAAGTTATTGCGAGTAAAAAGCCGCGCGAAGTAGAAGGGTAAAGCAGTATCGTTTCAATTTATCCTCAGTTGTTCCGATTCTAAATTAGATCCCTTCTGTTTACAGGAATTTGCGAATTGATCCGAAAATACAGTCGTACCCAAAAATGAAATTCCCCGATTAAACAAAACTTTGGGCAAATAGATTCATGGATATCGCCACAGAATGGACGGCTTCAAATGAGGAATATGTGAACGAAAGACCCAAACAATCTCAAAGAAGGGTAATTCTGTATCGTTCTAATTTGCTCATACTCGTCTCGAGTTCTGAATTATTCAATTCTTAACAGGGTTTGTAAACCGCCCCAAAAAATACAGTGACCTGGAATTATCCAGTACAATACAACAACACCGTGTCATCTTAAGGATTGACTCTTAAAAGGAACCTCCATGAGCGCCTGTGGTCTTATGGACCATATGGCATGGGGAATGACAGTGGTATTCCAGGCATCCGAACTGGCAGATTCAGAATCCGATACTTCGGATTATGTTTCAAGTGAAGAGGAAGATTTTCCCAAATACACACCAGCCATCTTTATGGCAGATCCAGTAGCAGATCCTGTTACAGATCCGGTCAACGATTCATCCCCAGTTGAAAACTCAAATCCTTCTAGTTACACCAGGTATTTTACCTTAGAAGATATACCAGTCTTTAAATGGCCTGACCGAATACAGGAGTTTCATTCGTGGCTTTTGGCCCGAGAACTCCAGGACCATGACACTTACGCTTCACTTCTTGATTTTACAACCCGTTTTACGGGATCCCTCAAGCGTTGGTGGTCCTTACTTGGGGAACAAGACCAAATCACTTTCCTCTCTTCTACCTTTGAAAATGCTCTTTCAATAATCCATACCTACATTGCTGGACGAGTCCAGAACCTTACAGATTTAAAGAGGAAAGAGTATTTTGAGCGCAGATGTTGCTCATTGGAAAAACGCGATCTTGATAGACATTTCAAGATCATGATGAAACTGTTCTATGAGATCGGTGCAGACAACAATCTCAAGACAGTGTATATGGCATCTATCCCCAAAGAACTGGCGGATACAGTTGAAAAATCACTGCATACGGCTCAAAGGTCAGTAACAGACTCCACTCTCGGAGAATTGCAGCAAGCTATTCATTTAGCTATTGAAGATCTGTGCCATAGACGAGAACTTTTCCGGAAATATATGGCCGAAAACAAGAAGATCTCTCAAGCCTGTGATCATTCCCATTGGAAGATCAAATGTCCCCGAGACTGTGATGGAATCGACTGTACAATGTCTAAGAAAACTAGACATTTCAGAAAAGGCCGATATTCTCGAAGCCATCATGGAACAGAAAAACCGAGGAAGAAGAAGAAGTGGAAATACCTACGAAGGAAATACCATAAGTCGGCCTCAAAGCAAACAAAATCAGACAAATGTTTTGTCTGTAACAAGAAAGGCCATTATGCAAAGAATTGTCCCAAAGCCCCGAAAGGACAACGAATGGTCAGACAGCTCGAGAAAGTTGCAGGACTTTCCCTTGAAGAGGATGATATTGAGTCACTCTTCTCCTATGACGAAGAGCCTGAACCAGAAACGGTTTTTGCACTCCAAGCTGAACTCACAGGTTCAGATACAGATACTTTTGATTCCGTATGCATGTTTTACCCCACATACAGAATCGAGGAACCATCAGACTCCTCCATAAACACACACCCATACATCCTTGTCCAAATCACCACCCCTGAAACACCTCAACCAATCTCCCTGGTAGCCCTTATTGATACAGGCGCTACGGTCTCTCTCCTTGACACCAAAATCCTTCCCCCATCATGTTGGAAACCACATGTTACCAACTTTACTTCTGCTTCAGGAGATGTCTTTTCCTCCTACTACAAAAGCCGACCCATAACCATTGACATCATGCCGGGATGCCAAGTCACCACTCCAATACTGGGATGCAGCGCACCAGATCGAGATTTAATCCTTGGATGGGATATCCTTGCCAAACTCAAGGTTAGGATTCTTCCCCGAGGAATTAAATTCAAAACCCAGGTGAAAGAATTCACTGACAAGCAAAGACTCTTTTCAATAATAGCCCCCCAGTTGCTCGACCCCATCATCCAAAATCTCAAAGAACTCTGTGCAGATGACCATGGTCATTTCATGACCAAACACTCCTCTCCACTCTGGAAAAATCCCGATTTCTTTGTACAGCTTCCTTTCAAAACGGACAAAGAAACAAATCCTACCAGAGCTACTCATTCGGGTATGAACCCCGAACAACTCCGCCTTGCAGAAGATGAATGTGAAAATCTGCTAGAACAAGGCCTCATTGAACCAATTGATCCTTTGAAGTCTGAGTGGGCATGCGAAGCTTTTTATGTGAACAAAAAGGCTGAGCAGCTTAGAGGAAAACTCCGATTGGTAGTCAACTATCAACCTCTAAATCCATTCCTCCGGGATGATAAGTTTCCTCTGCCACACAAGAACTCATGGTTCACTAGTCTGGTGAACGCCCGCATCTATTCCAAGTTTGACCTCAAGTCTGGTTTCTGGCAACTTGGAATCCACCCTGAAGAAAGATACAAAACGGGATTCTGTATCCCGAATCATCATTACCAATGGACAGTCCTTCCCTTCGGACTAAAAACAGCACCCTCTGTTTTCCAAAAAGCCATGTGTAGAATTTTCCAGCCCATACTCCACCAAGCCCAAATCTATGTAGACGACATTTTACTCTACAGTTCAGATGAAAAATCACATTGTTCCCTCCTGGAACAATTCATCTCCCTGGTTCGTAAGTATGGCATCATGCTATCTGAAAAAAAGATGACGATAGCCCAGAAAGAAATTGAGTTCTTAGGAATGCAATTGGATGAACGAGCATATTGTCCAAAACCACATATTGCAGAAGAACTCTTGCGATTCCCGAAGAAGCTTTCCAGGAAAGAGACAGAAGTCTTCCTAGGCATTGTAAACTATCTACGGGATTTTATCCCTAAGATAACAATCCACCTGAAACCTCTGCAGGTCATGCTAAAGAAAGAGCCTCCTCCTTGGGGCGAAAAGCAGACCAAGGCAGTTGAATATTTGAAGAAAAGACTCCAGAACCTGCCACCCTTAACCATTCCGTCTGATGGCACAAGAATCCTCCAGACAGATGCCAGTGATACTTATTGGGCAGCAATTCTCATCGAAGAAAAGAACGGAGTCAGAAACATATGTGGATACAAGAGCGGAAGCTTCACGGAAGCCTAGAAACATTACCATTCGACATTCAAGGAAATCCTTGCCGTGAAAAATGGAATCAAAAAGTTTGAATTCCATCTTATCGGAGTCCATTTTACCATTGAGATGGATATGGCATCATTTCCAAATATGATCAGGTTTAAACAACGTCAGATTCCCCATCCACAACTCCTCAGATGGGCAGAATGGTTCTCCAAATATTCCTTCGAGGTAATACACCTTAAAGGGAAAAACAACGTGATAGCTGATTTCCTGTCACGACCAAGGAAAATGGAAGCTTCACGTATGTTTGTGAAGAGAAGATTCATCGGTCCTCACAGGTATGAAACCCAGGACATCCAAAGAACTTGGGTAATTTTCCAATACCCGCCTGAAGTTCGAACCATCATCCAAGAAGGAAGATTTCAAGATCTTCATGGAATTCTCCAACAATACCACCAAGAAGTGATAGATGGATACCAGGGACTTCTCCCTCAGATCGTCCCAGACTTTGACACAAGGTATCCTTTCATCAGACCTTTCCGATGGGACCCTCGTCTCCCATTCCCAGAAGATTTAAAATGGTTTTTCTGGTTGCTCATGCATTTCTATACTATAGCTTTTGAGTTCCCAACGGAACTGCTATATCAGACCATCCGAAGGTCCATGAGAAATGAATTTGGCCACCCGAGCATGAAAATGTTCACACAGATGTTATTATGGTTCCAGACTATCCAGTCATGGGATCGATTCATCACAACTCACAATCGGATAGGCAGACCAGAACCAGAAAGAAACACGATTGTGTTACTCCATCGACCATGGACTTTCATCTCATCAGCTGGATATGGTGAAGTCTCAGATGATCCCCCTCGCACGGGAATATCTACATTCAAGCCACAGCAGAATCTCCAGACCTGCATTATTGCCAAAACATTGAGCTCCAGGATCGCGACAAACCATCATGAATATCGAGATCTGCAACATACTTTATGTCAGATGAACGGACAAATCCCTCCTCAGATATGGCCTATGGATCCGGCTATACCAGTACCTTGGGAACAACCCCCACCTGTTCCTCCGACAGACGCTCCCATGATAGACTCGCAGGACCCTTACGCATTGGATTCCCCATGGAACCAGTACGTCAATCCGACCCCACCAGATGTCGGAAGCAGCTCCTCAGCTCCTCCTCCTCTCACTGCAGAACAACAGTATTGGTGGGACATATATCAAAGCAACAGAGACGGAAATGAAAGCCACCAGACAGAAAAGACCCCGAGCCATGCCTCTGACACGGCTCCAGAGGACGATTAGATGTACTATAGTCCTCTTTATCCTTTATCGCTTTCCAATAATCGACGGTTGCATCTGTCGTATGTGTGTCGGCTGATTCCTTCACCCTGTAGTGTCGGCAGCCTTGTTTGTCTTGTGTAGAAACCTTCTCTATATAAGAAGGTGGTTGTGTTGTAAGAGGGCATCGAATTCTCTCCTGTGAAATACAAGATGTTTTCACTACCTCTCATGTTCTAATTTCTCCTTGCCTTTCTACTATGGCCTCTTAGTTGGTAAAACATTATTGAGTTATGAGCACTCTTCGAAGCATCCTGGTAGTATCCTCTGCACTCGCCGGCTTGCCCGGATCTTGTGTATGAGAAAGGGAACTCGAATGTGATATTCCATCGACAGAGAAGTTTGATCTCAGGTTCTTGAGCACTAACAGGGAATCCCTTGACCCCATAGCCAGAGGGCTCTCTTTGGTCGGGATACCATACCTGTGCTAAGAATTTTAGATCTTACTTTCGAAAGCTTTGGTTTGTTCATTATTTCGAACTTCCTGACTGGTAAGGACGCTTGCGCCGTCGTTATCGATCCTCGAGGATGGAAATGTTGTAAGTATTGTAAATAAATAAAACAACTTTTTCTCGCATTTCTTTTTGCAGAAAGAAACAGGAATACTCGACGAGCAATACCAAGGTCAGTATTTTGTCACGATCTTGGCCATAATGGTGAAGTGGCCCACGAAAGTTGAAGGAAGCTCAACCCAGCGAACCTGATAAGGAGATCATGCGAGGCATTCAAAATGAAGGGTGAACTAGTATCGTATCCAATTCATCATTTCTAATACTGACTAATACGTCTTCCCCTCCATTGTTTGACAGGAAATGTCTAACTTACCCACGGAGAAAATCCCGAGTGGTAAAACTGGTAAAGGAGTTGCGCGAAGTACTCAAGGGTAACTCAGTATCGTGTCCAGTTCATCATTTCTGATACTGGCTAACACGTCTCCTTTCCTTTTACAGGAAATATTTACACTAACACTTAACATGTTGAAGGAGACAACCCCAGGTGGTAAAATTATGATCATCTGAAGAGATCCGGTCTGATGAAACTAGGGCAAATTGATGGCAAACCCTGAATTGAAAAGCAGAGTATGTTCTCTCTAACTCATTTGGTTTTGAGGATAACCTTTATGCTTTCCTTCTTGCAGGGGCATTCGATCAATGACCATGATCGTTGTCAATATTCGAGAAACTCAAAAGCCGCAAATCTTCACTTGACTTCTTCACTCGTGCCTTTCATTGCGCAGGGGCAAAGTATGAATTAAGTTACTCCTCGACTTAAGGAGTAGACTTCTCGATTTGTTTGATCCACCCACACAATTAGGGGCATATTACATACTTGTACATATTTTTGCCACATTTGCATGGTGTTTACACAATTTCATGGTTTATGCATGACTGTTCTGCATGTTTAATTTGTCAATTTTGACTGGGGGTATAAACTGTACACGATGCATCGAATGTACAAAATAGGGCATGACGGGACGATGAAAGGCAAGCCATTTCCATACGTCCTATATTTAATCCACAGTGAGTTGAGCGGTAGATAGATTCCACATTCTCCTAGGCAATGGGTTTTCTCGCAAAAGGTACGATAGCCGAAGTGACAGAGGCATTCGTTTCTCTATCTAAACATTTCAGGTGTCCATTGCAAACCCCTTGAGCGGCGGTTTCATTCTCTTACCCCTGTTATGAACCACCCCACATTGGGGCGAGACGAGGTAATTCCAGCAGCGGCATGAGGTAAATAGTTAGAAATTCTCTTGCTCAGACTAGTATCAATCTTCGGGTCTTGCTTTGCATTTTACTCGAACTTTAATTCAAGTGCCTTAAGATGATGAAGAACATTCATTTCTCTATCCTATATACTACATCCATTGTACAGCCCAATTGAACCTGTATATTCATTTCTTGAACCCCGTTGGTGATCATTGCTCATTACAATTTGAAGATTACGTCATCACCAAGGAACATAACTGAAGAGACCGGGGCAGTAAAGAATCCCCAAGTGAACTCATCTCGTATGTTAGATTTCTCATGTAGTGTCTAGCATCATTCCTTACAAAGAAAGGAAAAGAAAGAGAGGTGTCAAAAATAGCTCTTTCTCAAAAAAAAAAAAATGGGAGTCGGGAGTAAGAAAAAGCAAAGGCTAGTCCCACAGAAAATCCCGTGCAATAAAAAGCAAAATGCCTATCAAAAGCAAGGCCAATGCCCATTCAAATCCTTATTCATTTGTTTTGAAAATCCCAAATGATAGACTTGTAAAGAAAAAGTCTCCAAGAGAGTCAAATGGAAATTGCAATCATCAATGGAAGCTCCATCCTCAAGCAGTGATGGCACATCTTGAAATCAATTTCAGAAGGCCAAGATTAATGATAAGACAGCAATGATCACTAGCATCAAGCCATTCTCATATATTTTCTGAGCCAAAACAAGCCTTTTCGTTTCTCAATCCCAAATCTTAACCTACGTTACAACCCTTCAAAGCCTTTTTTGATTAGGGCACATGAATTAACGTAGAAGTTGAATGATTTTAAGCATCGCTCGAAAACGTTCGAGCAAGATTATTTCTCTCTCATTTTTGCAGGGTTCTTGACTTGTAAACCCGGAGCAGATGATGAAAATCTCTTTCAAAAAAGCCTTGACTCCACAGGAGTCCCATTTGGTAAACCATTGACCTAACCTATATTACGGTCCCAATCAAGACCTCCAGATCGGCTTGGTCGTACCAATTGCGAGATTACTCAGACCCTTGTTGAAAGCGATGATGGTAAGATTGAGTGATTTCTCTTGAATCCTACAGTTAGGATAAATAGCTTTTCTCGAGAGTAGGAGAAAGCCCTTTCGGACTGAAGTCCCCCATTCAGAGTACATTCGAGGTATTCACAATGTAATTACCTCCTTGAACAGAATTGGTAATGCAAACTTGACAGAATAGTTTTGCATAAATCCACTGAATGAATTTCAGCATGCATGCCTATACATGTTACATCTAAATATTGTTTAAGCACATGCATCCCTAATATTCGAGTTACCTCATGAGGTCTTGAAATCCATCCAAGGATGATTGAATGAACAAATTCATGCTGGCAAGTGTCCACCTGCCACCTTCTAAGCTCTTAGGTAAGTTTTCTGAACCCATTTTTGAATATCTTGTGTTTACACGGACATGGCTCGTATAGCACACCCTCTCGATGTAGTCACCGCCCTGTGAGATTGGCGGCACATTTCCCTTTCGGATTGTCCAAGACCCGCTCTAGCGATCTCGAAACTCTTCTGGATCATCAAGGACCAGCTCTAATGATCTTGAAAGAAGTCCACCTTTCAACTACCCAGAAAACCCAGGTAAGTTTTCTAACCCTTTTCAAAAATCGCAAACTTTGAGTTTGCACCAATGAGAAAGCACATTTCTGAATTTCGTCCAGTTCATAATTGATATGCTCTTGTGACCTGCATGAAAAACTTGTTCGAACCATGATCGACATGCTCTTGTGGTCTCGACAAATTTTATCAAAATAATAATCGATATGCTCTTGTGATTTTGGTACCCTATCAAGTTCATGATCGACATGCTCTCATGTTCTTGATCTTATCCATCCAGTTCATAATCGACATGCTCTTGTGTCTGGATGCTTGTTCGAACCATGATCGACATGCTCTCGTGGTCTCGACAAATTTTATCAATAACCATAATCGACATGCTCTTATGGTTTTGATACCCTTTCAGATCATCAAGGACCAACTCTAATGATCTTGAAAGAAACTATGTGACTCCACTCGAAGAGATGCAGTGGACACATCCCCTTACAGATCTTGCGCTTTCTCGCATCAGGGGAAACCTCTGGTAACGGATAGGCACCAGTACCTTAAGATTCTTGCATCCACAAAATGCCTGGAGCTTAAGGGAATCACTAGCATTATGAAGTGTCTGGTAAGACCGACATTTTATATGCGATCCATGTGCAGGTTTCTTTAATCCGTTTTCTCGGAGCAGAGAAATCTTAACACATGTTATTTACAGTCCTGCACATCATGCATCATTGCACTTGCATATAAAATGGGATTAAAACTCCCCCACAAAAAAAATCAAAAAATCATCATCATTATTCATTTGCATTGTCAAAATTTAGGTTCAATTTTGTCTTTGAGCGAAACCTCTACGAGTCTCCGCTCAAAGAGGGGCAGCTGTTGACACCTAAATTTTGACTTTTTAAAATTCATTCACTTAAGTACATAAAAAAATGAGAATTTGTTCTCACCAAAAATTAATTTTTTCATGCATTGCCTATTTAATTTTTTGTCGGTCATGCATTTTATTATGGCTAACGACGGAGGATTTGAGCATAAATTGATAAATGATTAGATTGAGCGTGAGGGAGGTGTGCCGAAAGGCTTATGAAGTTTTGAACTTAAAAGAAATTTTTCCACGGGGACTGAATTGCAAATACATAAAACTTCAGGGGCTGAATTACAAATACATAAAATTTTAGGGATAGTGGAGAAATTAGAAAGGAAGATGGAGAATGGGAGATATAGAAGGGAAGATGGAGAAATTAGAAAGGAAGATGGAGAAGGGGAGATATAGAAGGGAAGATGGAGAATGGAAGATGGTAGAATTAGAAGGGAATATGAAGAATTAGAATGGGAGATGGAAAGATTAGAATGGAAGATGGTGAATTAGAAGGGAAGATGGAGATAAAGAATGGAGGATGGTGGAATTAGAAGGGAAGATGGAGATAAAGAAGGGAAGATGGTAGAATTAGAAGGGAAGATGAAGTTAGTGGAAAAATTAGAATGATAGATGAAAATAGAGAAAGGAAGATGGGGGAGTAGGCTATAAAAGGAGGAAGAATGAGAGCCTTGAAAGGGGGGATTTTTGGAGAGATTAGAGAGAAATTGGGAAGACTTTGGAGATTGGAGAAAACTTGAGGAGAGATTTTGGGAGAGAAGAAAATTTAGAGAGAAAAAGAAAACAAAAAAAAAGAGAATTCTTTTAGAAGAGAGAATTGAGGGGAACGAGAGTTCGAAACTCGGAGTTACCATCTTCATTAACCAATACAATCTGCGAGTCCATCCCCGTCGTTCGAGCCACGATCCGCAATCTTGATCCACGAGGTAATCCGAGGTCCGAGTTCGATAATCAAATCCGTCAAGTTAGGTAACGATTCTAATCATTTAGAATATTCGAAATTGTGTTGCCTAAATGGATTGATTTGAATTTCGATTATACCTTGTTGGACATATTGCATTTCTTTGGAATAAATTGCATATCCAATTTTTGAGATTTTTATTGCACGTTGTAATATTTTCTTTAAAAAATAAAAAAGGGGTTTGCTTTTGTTGCACATTTTCACATCATGTAGATAATTGCACGCGTAATTTATCTTGTAAATATTTAGATTAAACCGCACGCATTGCATATAATTTAGTTCCTTACCTTGTCATAAAAAGAAAATAAAAAAATTGCACCTTTGAATCTCAAGTGAAAATTCATCAAAATTGCCAAATTGAACATTTTCATGAAATTGGTACCGAAAGAGCGCTAGTAGAAATATTAGTGTAACCAAGTCCCCGAACTCATTAATCTCTGGTTCGTAGGAATAAAGTATTTCTCCCGATGCTTTATTTAGGTGTCTAATCAACCTACCCAAAATGATTAGTGGCGACTCCAAGATAAATCCTTCTTTTGATGAAATTGAACCTAAGTCATGATTTGGTAGAACTTGGGAGAGTTCGAGTTAGGCTAGTTAATTCAATTTAATTAACCTGGTAATCTATTAACTTTAAAAATCGGGAAACTGATTTTTTTTAGGTCGCGACACTAATTGAGTCCACTCAGCATGGTCCCTCGACACTTAAAGTAGCAAGTAGTGATAGGTCAGACAAGGATCAAATTCAGAAATCAAGCAAAGTTAGAGGAAAAGAACGATGAAATTGTCAAACAAGGTACTAGTTAAAAGGACTATAATAGACTCAATCTAGAATTAAAGTGATATGTCGTCCTTTCACAATTTTCTCTAAAATTGCTGATACGGCTCATGGTGCCTGTGGTACTTTTCTGCATCGTTACCACTCATTAGACAAGTTTTGCAGTTTCGGACCGGCAACCAAATGCCTTGTGGAGCCGTGCATGCACGAACCTTTTAACATGTAATAGCATATGTTCTTACATACTTAGAGATCATAATTGGTTATTACATATGAAAAAGAACGTGGGTAGTCACTTGGGTTTTTCCTGTCTTTAGAGATATTATAGTTGGTTATTACATCTGAAAAGGATGTGGATAGTTACTTGGTCCGGGATTGTTAACTGAATCGTGTTTGATTCAATAATACATATAAGAGTTTATCTAGTGATAATCTTAACCATTGCACTACACTTTCTCTGGCCATGATTTTACTATTTTTGTTTAGTTTCCATCCTGGACCAACGTTTACCACATTACTTACGTAGTCAAGTTGTATGGTCTGTTTAAGGTCTCTCGCTCTGATACCATGTGATAAAATGTAATTTGCTCATATTGCTCCACGTGCGGTACAAATATTTATACAACATACCGCTTAACATGAAAGGGAAAGAGTAGGTTTACCAAATATCTTTGACTAATTATTAAAGATATACTAGATAATATGCTAACTAAAATCAAAAGTAAATATTAGAGATACAAAATATTAGAAAAATAGAATGTAAATCTTAAAGAAAGTGTAAGCTTCTTCTTGTACGAATGAAAAACACACAATAAAGATTACTGTTTCTAAAGTTGACAGAATGCCCCCAGAAAACAGCCCCCAGAAGCCAACCCCCAGAAACCAAAAAATACAAATAAAAATACAACAAATGTTAATTTAAAAGTGTCCAATAGGTCTCATCTTTTTCTTTAATGATTGGATTCAGTCAGTGTCACTCCTTTGATCATGCCATGCCATGACGCTTTGGTTATCTATATAAACTCTAAACTCAAATTCATTTCCTATGTTAAATCCATCGCAAATTTTTGTCTTCCTTTTGGGAAAACTTATCAAAGATGACTAACCTTTATATAAAAACAAGACGCTTGCGCTAATGAAGAGCTCCGTTGCTCTACAAATGGAGAGTAAGATATTGGGTGGAAAGTGTTAAGAGTTGGAATGATTTTTGGATTTTGATGAACAAGCTAGGGAATCGAGGTGCTTGGGATGGATGAAATTGAAGGAAAGCTATGATAAGATGAGTACAGTTGCATGCTTGGAAGGACGGGGAGCAATTTGAGATTTGGTAAAATCATCTAGTATAGAAAGGTCGCGTTGTAGAGGGAGTTCACATTATAGATGGAGCGGACAATACTCCATGTATCCGGAACCCTAGTACCTGACCCAACTTGCCCTCTTTGCCAGCAAAATCGAGAAACCCTAGAGCACATGTTCCTCCTCTGCTCATGGACTCAAAAAGTCTGGTCAGATCAGCAAATACAAGTCAAAGTCTCGCACCATGGACTCAGTCGTATGGATCAATGGTTACTGAATTATCAAAGCTCAAAAAGAGAAGAGCCAAACTTGAAGTTTATCACAACCATTTTTTAGCAGATCTGGAAATCTCGAAACAATTTCATCTTAAGGGTTACCAATCCAGATCCGAGGACAGTGGTCACGGAAGCGTGTGCAATGAAGGAGAAGTTCATTAAATGTGTGCCAATCCTCGGATCTGTATTGGTACCCCTGAAGATGAAATTGTTTCGTGATTTTTAGATTTGCCAAAGAATGGCTGTGATAAACTCCAAGTTTGGCTGTTCCCTGTTTGAGCCCTGATAATTCAGTAACCATTGATCCATACGACTGAGTCCATGGCGCGAGACTTTGACTTGTATTTGCTGATCTGGCCAAACTTTTTGAGTCGATGAGTAGAGGAAGAGGAGGAACATGTGCTCGAAGGTTTCTCAATTTTGCTGGCAAAGAGGGCAAGTAGGGTTTTTTTTTTTTGGTCGAAGGGCAAGTAGGGTTAGGTACTATGTTTCTTTTGAGGAGACAAGAAGAAATGTACTGGGGGTTTAGAAATAACTTTTTTTTTGTTATTTTGAAATTCCATTTTTATTTAGAATTCAAATCTTATTTATATTTATTTATTTTTAATTTTATCAGTGTAAGAAATTTGTTAGTCAAGAAAAAATAACTTTTATGTCATAAATATGAGATATCATATCTACATTTATCTTACCTCTTTCGTGATACATTTTTATCTAGTTTATATCCGTCTTATATTTGATCTTATTATATCTTGGATAGGAAACAGCCACATGATAGCAATAAATTTTATCTTATCCTCGCTACCAAACGTAGTCATAAATAATATTCCCTAGAGGTATTTATAAATGGAGAAGATGATGAGTCATGTGTTGTCATGCAGATTTTAAAATCTTCCGATCCATAAGTGGGGAATTTGTATGCAGCCAGGCTCAATTTGTTTGGCAAAAAACTTGACATTTTTGAAAAATATTTTGCCAGAAGTGATTTTTCAAGGAAAATGGAAATATTTTCTAGTGTTTGACTAAATTTAAAAATGAATTGGAAAATATATCCGCAATTTAGTAAGGAAATTCTAATTGATTTTTCTAAATATATATATATATATTATCATAGCGCTAGTGACTTGTGCATAGGCAGCTGGAGAATCGAGTACGGACACTAAAATCTCGGGTCCGACCTCAATGGACCTCGACCGAGGCCTGGCCTTGATGGACATAGGCACCCATGATTTGAGCATGGGATCCAAGGTAGCGATATCTAGTCATATTTTGAAAAAAAAAATTTCCTATCTTTTAAAGAGGAAATTATTTTCCTAAATTTAAGCATAGGTTTTCCATTCACTTGGAAATGATTTTCTATTGACTTATTTTTCTAAGCATTCCAAATGTCGAAAAATGAAAACAAAATATTCTAAAAAATATTTTTCACAAAATAAGCGAAGCCTTAATTGGTTCAAGACCCTTGAACATGCTTCGTATTAAATGGAGATGAGAGCTTCTTAATCAAAGCTCTATCATTAGTGTAGGACAGATACAAGGTTACGAATTCCATTTACATCTTCAAACCCCAAATTTAATCGGCAACGTCATTATCATAATTCATAACGCAACTCAAAACACTTAATCGGATTATGATAGTGACAATGTCAATTTTGTTCTTAGAAATAACAATTGAATTACTATAACATCATTCTCATGTATGTAAATAATGGTAATTTAATTTATTGACGGCTAAATTGTAGATATTGACACCTTCAATAAAAACTCACTTCTTTATTTTCATGTAAGCGCGCAATTCTGTCCTGAATTCTTTCTTGTCTATAAATAATTCCCAACTTTCACTCCAGTCACAAAGCTATCATTGTGTCCAAAAATTGCAACTGGTTTTTTTTTTTTTTCAAGATTATCAACATTAGGAGGCTGTTGTTGAAGGTTTTGATAAAGACATGTTTTAACAACGAATCTCTAACTAGCGATGATGTCGACAATTTTAAATAAATTAGTGGCGATTTCTGGATGCATGGTCCAATTTGGTACTCAAGTGAAAATTCGGTATTTTCTAGATAATTTTTTTTAGTCGAAATTGGGATTGAATTTAAGTTGACAATTCTTTTTAGCGAATTAGGAGATATTTATAATGTAACAGGTTCGCTAAAATTTTGCTAAAATTGAACCAAGCGCGGCCACCTTGGTCCACAGTTGACTAAGAATTGAACGGTAAATGACCAAATCTGCAATTGGATCATATTTTGCCTTAAATCTGGGAAGCTTGTTGGTGAAGTATTCAAAGCATATTTGAGGGGAAATCGAAGAAGATTACCTACTGAATGCCTGTGAGACTTATAAATACGTGCTTTGTATAGTTCTGTTGGGACACAATTCCAAATTGTTCTGTCTACTGTTTCAGCAACCCGTCACAGGCTCAGCACATTTCAAAATTGGGTTTCATGCCAATTCTTTCTCTCACGAGTCCAGAACTATATGAATGCTCCCCGATGGATTGAATTAGCTTGGTGCATGCCGGGAATTCGAAAAGCTTTCCCGCTTGAAATGGGCAAGAAGAAATGGGATTCCCGGCTGGACCAAGCAAATCCAACCCTTTAGGGGAAACTTGCTGATCTACATGAGAACTCGGAGTTCCAACAAACTCATGGCGATCAGGATCAACTTGTCTGTGGCGATCTGGATCAGCTTGTCTGACACAATCACCGATGTGATCCGATCATTAAATCTTGGCGGCGCTAATCATGGATCTGGCTGTTGACAGGCTAGAGCAGTAATTTCCTTTGTTATGGCGAAACAATCTCTTGAGGCAACCCATAAATCGCAACATATGATGAAAAAAAAGGGATTTAACTTTTGTAAATCAACTGATTTATCCATCTGTACAAGTAAGGGCTCCAAGAAATTGTTGAAGGAAACTAATACACACGACAGCCAAAGCAGGTCGACGTATTCTTAGACAAAATTCTCTATCTTAATATCAAAAACTACTCCGTCATGCAGAGCGCTGCAAAAACAAAACGGCACAATTTTATAGTTCAATAACAAAACTGGCGATTCACAGAATGAAAGAGGGTTTCCACTTCATGCTAGAATGCTGGATGAAAGGGTTAAACGGGACAAATTTATATTTTTAGGTCTACCTGACACGAAAAGCGATCGTGAACCATCAGACACGAACTTCATTGGTGATCCCTTTCTTGAATGGAATTGAAGTCATCAAGCATGGAGAGCCTCGACCTTTCGAGACAACCCATCAATAGCCTCATCATTCACTTCAGCCTCCTCATGCTGTCAATGAAAAGGATTGAGTCATGTAGAAGATAGAAATTGAGAGAGAAACCATTTCTGTAGGTTAGTTGGTGGATTACATCCATGGCATATCCGACAAATACATGCAAAAAAAAAAAAAAAAAATCCAACGAGAAATGGGGCAAGATTTGAGTCCTTGAATTACTAAAGCGAACTGATGAGCCGTGAAAGTGTCAAAGAAATCGATTAAGGTAGGGTACCAATTATCTTAACAGATTAAGTAACAAAGATGTCGCTTCTTAAATGTCCGCTCAAAAAGGTTCTGAAAAACAGGAGAGAAAAAGAAAAATTCCATCGCTCTACTCTTGCACTCTTAACTTTATCTTTGCATTTCTACTAAAGACAGCTCAGCAAACCCGGATCATTGTCCAACGGAAAATATTAACACCTGTCAAAACATGTAGAATGAATCAAATTGAAGTAACACACCTCGGTTTCTGTTCCCTGAGCACCAATGCACTTGGAAGCACTGATGCTAGCACTCTTCAATAAGCAACGTGTACTATTCGGTTGGTTGGGATCATGTTGCGCATCCAAATTTGGATTCCCCAAATTATTAGACTGCTGCCCTGCCTTTGAAGGGCTGGTGGCAACAGAGGCACCTGGCTTCTCGCCATCATTGTTAGGTTCGCAAACTCTCTCCCTAAAGGAAATCATGTCACAGTAAATAACGCGCACAAATGGATTTAAAGCACAACGCTAAGATATGCATTCTGACTCTTACATCTAGAAACATCATTAGCTGACGTAAAATTTGAACATACCTTGGCAATGAAGTATTTTGCCTTAGGATTGGCATGCCTCTTTCACCTTTCCCATAGTGCTCCTCCAGATGGGCAAACTGTCGCTTGAATCGATCAACACCACTAACAAAAAGCGAAGAGATTGATCACACTTCACCCATTATCCAGAGAACATGTTTAAACATTTCGAACGATAGCTAGACAGAAGTACACACCAAACTTTGTCCTGTGAACAAACTCATCAGTTCATGTGACACATTCAATCAGGAATTATTGAATGTTTTCTTCTATGAAACTTCAGTCAGATTTACAGGTACAGGTTTAAAGGCCATTCTACCTCCCTTCTTTTTCTTTCTAATAAAAGCATTGATGATGATCAAAGTCATCATGAGAAAAATGTAGAATATCCAGAAAGTGCAAACAAATTGGCAAGTAATTGGCACAACACAATACCTGTAAGCTCTTCTTTAAGCAGGGATTTGGGTTCGGTCTAAGTATATTTAGGGGTATTAGGACTTAGCAGGTGTCATAAATAAGATAACTAGGGTTATGGGAGTCTCTTGCTCTATAAACAGAGCCATCTTATGCACTCTTTCTATCAAGTCATTGAGTAAAGGGGCGGTCTTTATTTTTCCTTCTCTCTCTATCTTGAAGATGCTAGAATATTTGCAAGTTCAAATAGTTGAGATATCTGGCAGACCTTGGGTACATGAAGCTTATTTGATCTCCTCCACGAAGATACTCCTGGAGCATCTGAGGATGATACTCTAATATCTGTACAACTCAAAATAACAGATAGTAACAAAAGCTATAATATGCGAGGAAACAACTATTTTGAAGAGAATACCTCACGGTAAATTAACTCTCTGACATCATCTTTTGTCAGTTTTCTTCTCTCGAACTCAAACTCAAGTTTTGAGATGGGTTGAGCAGATGGTTCGCGATCCAAATTGGCCAAACCATGAAAATAAGGATCAGCTAGTCCCTGTAAACATAGGTATTATTGATACCATGAGTATACATACTCAACAATAAAGACTTGTAACTTTTCAGGGGAATTTTATGGACATGTTACTTCATATTTCCACAACCTCTTCAGCAGTCGGACGATCTTTAGGGTCAAATGCAAGAAGGCGCTCCAGCAGGCGAAGAGCCAGTGGATCTGCATTAGGGAACTTTTGTTTGAAAGGAACAGGTTGTTTCTTCCGCATGTTACTAAGGTACCTTCTAGCCTTTTCATTCCGAATCTGCCAATTGCAGAGAAAGATATTTCAGCAGAAGAGAATACCACTGGAACAATAATGATTACCTCAGTAAACAAAGAGTAGGACAGTATGATGTATGCCAAATTGTCGTATGCATACAGAGTAGTTGCTCATGTATGGGTATTTATGCATGTTTGGATACAAAGAACATGTTAAGCATCTTGTACAAATGAATGCCATACACAAAAAAATTACTTTGTCTAAAGTTGACAGATGTTCATCATAAATAGCAACCAACCCTTGCAATGGCCTCAGGAGGAGGAGTGCCAAGCAAATCGGTCATCAGATCCAGTTGATGCACCACATTTTTCCCGGGAAATAGCGGTTTTCCTGTGAGCATTTCCGCAAATATGCATCCTATGCTCCAAATATCGATTGCAGGGGTATACTGAAAATTAGAAGGTAAAGTGGATTCTATCAGCATGTGTAAGCCGAAACTACTAGCATGGCATCTTTTCAGAAAACATCACTCAACTCAGCTGACTTCCATAAAAATTCCCAGGCACACTTCACAAGAATGTAAAAGCTCACGAATAAGAATGAGAACAACATGCAATAACTGTGCTCGAGGGCAGGCGCAATGTCCGTTACAGCCTCCTTTATTCAATATTCTATATATACATGGACCAGGCTACAGAAATGCCCCCTCAATGTCCATGTCAGAATTAAGACTCTTCAAACATCACTGGATACAGCAAGATACATAAAAGATTGTGGAATTATGACAATAAAGGAGAAACAAAAACCAAAATTGATTGTCTTTAGAGGAAACAAATGTGTGGGGTGAGTAAAACACAATAAGCAAGAGAGAAGTAGGAAAATTTGCTTCTCAGAAAAGCCTAAAAGTTTGTCTTTATCTCTTTTGCAACAAATTGTAGTTTGCATAACCTAATTGGGGATAGTGTACCAACAAAAGTTCAGCAGGAGGCAACTGTACCGGGCTCACACAAAGAGAGAACAGCTCCAACGGAAAATATTACCCACTTTTGCAGGGTTAGCCAGAACAAAGAAATCATTGAAAGTGAAACAGCCTTGCACATCATAAAGTAACTAATTGTGAATGCTTTCACCTATATACGCCCCCCACCAAATGAGAAAGGATCAATATTCTTACTTTCTCTATTATGGCTCAAAATATAGTGGGGGTCAGTCACAGCTATCATGCTGTAAATATCCAGAAAAAATATATTGAACAAACAGGAGGATGGACAAGAAAGCCAGAAAATTATCCATGATGTGAGCATTCAATGGTAATTGGGGACGAGGAATATGTTGCTTTTGCCACCAACAAAAACTAGACATAATTATCATATAATCCAGCTTACTTTGGAGAAGAAAGAACCACAGAGTTCCGGAGCTCGATACCACCGAGTTGCAACATAATCCTGTGACAAAACATAAGTTTAGCTGGGATATACGTTGTGCATGACTTAGTCAAAGAATCAAAGTTCATGGAGGGAGATCTGCAGGAAGATACTTAACAGTCCAGAATATAGCTGATGGAGCGTCGTTGAAGGCTACACGGGCAAGCCCAAAATCGCATATCTTTAATTTACAATCGGCATTAGCAAGAATATTTTTTGGTTTCAAATCTCTATGGAAAACATTTGCTGCAAAGAATCAATTGACAACAGTAAGTTCCCAGTGAGGGCATTAAAGCGAAAAGAATTTGTGAAAATTTACCAACCGGCATGAATATATTTTAGACCACGAAGAAGCTGGTACAAGAAAAACTGATAGTGCTCCGGGGTAAGATCATCATTCGCTTTAATAACTTGGTGAAGATCTGATTCCATCAGCTCGAATATAACATATATGTCTCTGAATTCCCGCCGTGAGGGAGGAAGCATAATATGCTTGATTTCCACAACATCTGGATGACGAAGCAGCCGAAGGAGCTTTATTTCTCTGAGAATGCGAGTGGCATCAGAAACGTGCTCAAAGACATCATTGATTTTCTTAATTGCCACTCTTTCTCCAGTGTGGGAATCAGTAGCAGAACCAACCACACCATAGCTTCCTTTCCCAATAACTTCTTGAATTTGATATTGACTAGCTTCACCGTACTCTGTAAAAAAATCTGCTTCAGGAGTTCCCTGCATAAACTACCAGTCATCACCTAATTTACAATGAATATAGGAATGCGGGAGAAATAAATAAATCATTCTATCAGATTCAGTTTCGCCAGCAGCCCCGCCATGAGAACTTGTCAATTCTCCAACATTAGCTCACAATCAAAGACGTACTGGGACTAAATGATGCTGAATTGCTGATGTGACAATGATACTGTGTTGTCCGGCCAATGAACAATGAATAAAGAAAGAATCTGTGAAAGTCACTCCATCTAGCCCAGACATGGGGGGTGCATTCTCTTCATACAAATTGATAAAACTAATCCACCAAATAACAGTGACAGACATTGAACCAATAAAAGCCCAGACAGTTCACAATCCTTCCCTCTAGTTTCTCTGCAATGTATGTGGCACCAAGTTCAAAGAAAGCATTATCTGCAAATCTTTGTTCTCCCCCACCAATCCGCCATTCAATCACCAATAGAAAATCAAAGACTAGACACAGATCACTCGAAACGAGCAGAACGCAAGGAAAATGATGGATGGAAGGATACAGCAGATCAGATTAACAAAGGGTCGCAAAGAGAACGGTCAATCCGGAACCTTTTTCTGAGAATCGGCAGCCATATTGAAGAGGGTCCGTTTAGGAACTTTGATCCGAGACAGTCCGGAGAAGCCAAAATCCCCAACAATCGCGAGATTCCCCTTTTGTTCCCAGCCTTCGCTATCGTCGCCCCCACCGTTCGGAGATCGAGCGTGAGATTCGCTCAAGGACACGTGACGCTTCCCGTAACGGGAATTGCGGTAACCGTTGACGCTATTTTGGTCGGGATGGTTGTGGTGGTTGTTTGGGACAGTCGTGGTCGAGCGACGATGGAACCAGCGACGAACCCCGTCCACCAAATTGTTGCTCCCCATTTAGAGTGAACACGAATTGTGGATCACCAGCAGTTGACCTGGTACTCCGATCTCGAACGAGCTGTTGCGACATTATTGAAGATAAGTGCTCAGAGTCAGAGAGAGAGAGTCAGAGAGTGACGTGGAGGGAGTGTGTGCTGTCCTTTTTTGATGTTCCAAAATCGCCCCCGGCGCCATGATTTGCGCCCCTGATGAAAAAAGAGAGCTTTCCCTACGCAAGGATCGAGGTGGACATGATCATATGATTGGCAGATCATCCTCGTTCAGAAGATGAAATCAAGACAGTGATCGGACTTTTGCTTAAACAAGACTCGATACCGAGTCTGAAGCAAACCTCATCCGAGGTCGTTCATGGGGCAAACTGCAACAATGATGAAGGCTGAGACCCTCAAACCTGTGATAAACATTTATGACTCTGAACGATCACCGTCAAAATCACTAGCAACAACCCAAGAACTCCACTAGAGTATAAGTCAACTGTCTGAAGGACAGAAGCTAAATAGTCAAACTGAGAGACAATATGGATCATATGAATATGTGCCCCCTAGCGTGTACTACTAGAACTTGCGACCAACAGCCTAGATTAAAAGCCCGCGTCGATGTTGGATTTCCTATTCATCGTGTTCTGTTGCGCCAGTCGATCTGGTTTTCCTTAGATTATCGGGTCGATCGCCCGTTGTCACCGACGTACCTGCATTCCCCCTCATATCTTCTTGCCTCAACTTCACGGGCCAAACGCGACGCCAAATGGGCTTCCCTCGCATCTGCTCATGTTGAAGCCGCTTCTTCTTCTTGCTGTCGTTTCGGCAATCGCAAGACGGATGCAAGACCAGTTCTTGCGTCGGCTCGCGTTGGTCTTCTCGACCTGGCCGAGGAATGTGCTGGTTTGAGAGAATAGGTGCACTGACGAGAGGCAAGAAGCTGTCCTTGCTCAGTTAATCTCCTGAGATGGTGAGAGAGGAAAGGCCTTGTGACCGAATGTGAAGTTCATGGTTTTGTCATCTGATGCGTGAAGATATGGGTTGCTCTGTTCAACCCCCTTCCTCCTTCAATGCTTCAATAGCTGGGTGTATCATCGGGCAAGCATCCCATTTTCGTCATCTGACCAAATTGCCTTGCATTAAGCCAGACCAACATCAGAACAGAAATTTCACTAGAAATCTATTCTTTGCTAGCTAAAACTAAGCTCGAATGTCTTGATTCTATACAGAAAAGAAATAATGCGATTTCATTAACAAGGAACATGGTGGATGATCAGGCGTACAGTAAAGTAGCGGGGAGATGGGTCGAAGACAAGAATCGATCAGCTGGACTCAGTGATTCGATAAAGGGCCCGTTTGGTAGGAGCTTGCAAGCTTGACAATGGCGTCTCTTAGTCTTTCTGTGGGCTTGTCGTAGAAATTTCCGCAACTAGAGGTATCGCGCCATGATCATGGGGATCACACATTCACAAATTTGTGGAGACCAAATATACCTTCGGCATTCTTTCTCAGATGGAGATGAGAAGAAATCAATTTGTAGGCCACTCATAAGAGGCCAAAACTTCATAAAAATTTGAAAGGGCATTAAGGCAGATTCAACAGCTCATGCAGTTTGCATGAACTAAGCAAGCACCAAAGAAAGAATATTTCCTTATTACTTTTTGCGGATCAAAGAGTAAGGTCGAGTCTTTTTTTTTTTTAGAGAGTCACGATTTTCTCAGTTGGATTGAAAGGTAAATTATTTTTAATTAAGTTCTATTTCTTTTTCAATTTAGATGGAGAAAATTTCAAATAAAGGCACGAATTGTTCTATTTTCTCAAATAAAAGCATAAAGTGAACTTTATTTTAAATAAGAACCTTATATGTGCTTTTTTTTTTTTCAAATTAGGGCCTGATCAAGAGCATTTTTGATATTTTATTAATTTCTTTTCTTTTTTCCTATGTCTTTTCTCTCTTTGTTTTGGCCGGTGAGGGTCCTTGCCCTTGCTGCGGACCTTGGCCAGCCACAACAAAGAGAGAGAAAAGAAAATTGAATTAAAAAAATATAAAAATAAAAATGATAAAAATGTCCTTAATCAGGCTTTTTTTTTTGAGATAAAAAAAAAGTACTTAAGTCCTTATATATAAAAAAAAATGACGGCACCTCAAACCTCCTCCTGGTTATCCATTAATGATGGGACAAAAGAAGAAGTAAGAGAACAAGGTTTCCCCTCGCCAATTAAAAATTTCCCAAAGGAATTTGTGGATAAGATGGGCTCGTCACAAGCATTCAAATCATCAAAAATATCAAAGAGCCTCGGATTTCTGTAGCCTCCTCACTCGACAGCAAACGAGGGAAGACACGGAAGAATGGCCACCTTCTTTAGCTCTCCTCCGTTTATCTCCCACCCCATCACCAGAACTCTCAGCTTCTCCTCCTCCCCACCATCCCCACAGAACCCTCCTCCCCCACCGCCGCCGCAGCCGCGGTCGCCGCCCCCGCCTCAGCAGCTGAGCGCCGCCTCGCCGGGGCAGCCCCAGCCGGCCTCGTTCAAGCCTCAGAAGAAGCAGAGGGCGACGGCCGAGTCGACGGACTGGATCGCCAGCTCCCTCACCCGGCGGTTCGGGCTCGGCGCGGGCCTCGCTTGGGCGGCGTTCTTGGCCGTCGGCGTCGTCTCCGAGCAGATCAAGACCCGCCGCGAAGTTTCGGAGCAGGAAGCCAGTACGAGGTTTGTGGGGGTGATCGTTCTTGAATTTCACTTGTTAATGCTTCGACGCTACAAATGCGTTTGGATTCGCAGCTTGTTTCTTCCATGGGGATGAGAATAGCTAGTGCAAAATTAGTGCACGTGGCGAACTTTATCAGTAGTAAATCTACCATTACTTGAAGTGAAACCATCCTTTCTTAAGCTGCATTTGAAGTTAACTTCACAACTGGCGAAAGACGAAAAGTGTGGCCAAGTGGGTATGAACTTGTTCTTGATTCTTGGACATTGACACTGTCACTGGGCCTAAAGTTTTTGCATCACGACACAAACTCCTAGCTAATCTTCTATCTCCAGGCAATGAGAAAGACAGGAAGTGTGTGATTTTTGAGGCTACTGACATTTCGATAGGGTTGTGATTTAGGAATCGTCGATTCACGACAGTGAACCGCTGGCTGCAAAAATGATTAAACAGTCTTTTGAGAGCCCAGTTCTCTGCCTGACTTTGTCCGAAGCGGCTAATGCACCTGTCATTGTACAGGAACGTCGAGAAGGAAGAAGAAGTGGTTTTGCCTAATGGGATAAGGTACGCGTTCGTGCTCTGTCATTTTGAAGTCTGAGGGCCATGAGTTGATTGCTTCTTCATACCCTGCAAACAAATTAGGTACTATGAACTTCGAGTCGGTGGCGGCGCATCGCCGAGGCCGGGGGACTTGGTCGTGATTGATCTCAAGGGGGAAGTAGAAGGAAGTGGCAAAGTCTTTGTCGACACATTCGAGGGCGATAAGAAGCCGCTGGCGTTAGTGATGGGGTCGAGGCCGTACAGTAAAGGAGTGTGCGAAGGGATAGAGTACGTTTTGAGATCGATGAAGGTGGGAGGTAAGAGGAGAGTGATAGTTCCGCCAAGTTTAGGATATGGAGAGGAGGGCGCCGATTTGGGCACGGGGCTCCAGATTCCTCCCTCTTCGACCTTAGAATACATTGTCGAGGTCGATAAAGTCTCCATTGCACCTGCTTGAGATATTACATCTGTGATCGACATCATACACATTAGGAGCAATGTACTAGGCATATATTCAATTTTGGTCTGGTTCTTTTCGGAATGCATTGCCAAGGAATAGCAGCTCTTAAGTTAAGAAGCTTTTGGGTCCTTTACTTGTTCCATGATGTTTCAAGATAAGGATCTTCTCGGTAACATTGGTGGTAAATCTATTGTGCTATACATTCTCGAACACTACTTACTCTCTCTCTCTCTCTCTCTAGTTTTGACAAAGGTCGAAATCTTTTCCCTGATTATTGGAGGCGGGGCGATGGCGTACTCGCCCGTTTACCCAGAGCTTAAGCTCCTGGAGTCGACTTCTGCGTAGCCGTCTACAGAACAACGTTTCATTCATTTCTCATCTGAATCAGTACATCAAAAATGAAGGGAAGGTGAAAAAAACAGGGGAACAGTAAGTCCAACAAGGAAGTTGAATGGATCCACATCCAGAAAAAGAAAATTATTCAAGATATGGTCAGTAGACAACTATAAATTTGGTACTGACTCGTCAAAAAAATAGAAAAATTCCCTAATGGTTGGGATTAACTTGAGCAACAGGATGATTTTTTAGTAGCAGTGACCTCATCAACCTGAATGATCTGTTTAGGACCCCGGAGGCTACTGGTGACTTCGTTGCTCTTGGCTTCTAAGCTCTTCTGGCTTGTGATCTCATGGATTTTGGTGATCATCTCCAAGAATGCTTCTTCAACGTTCAGATTCTCCAGAGCAGAGGTTTCCACGAAGCATAGATCCTCTGCCTCCGCGAAGCTCTTCCCTTCTGCCAGGTCCACCTCTCTAGAGCTGCTCAGGTCGGACTTGTTCCCGACGAGGACCACCACCATGTCGGGATTCCCGAAGTCTCTGAGCTCGCGCAGCCATTTCTTCACGTTCTCGAACGTCACTCGCCGCGTGATGTCGTAAACCAGCAGCGCCCCAAGCGCTCCGCGATAGTATGAACTGGTGATGGCTCGAAATCTGCATTGAGAAGTTTTTCATGCCAGGTCAGTCAATGTCCTTTCATCTGTTGCTATGAAAGAAGGATTAAGCCATGAGTGCAAATGGACGGATTTAGGCAAACAAGTTTTCTCCTCAGCTCCGGCCCGCCAATCGATCAACTATAAGTACTAGAAGTTAGGAGTGATCGGTTTCAGAGTAGATAAGTTAGCCAGTCCTCAATTTTTGGAAACTGAAATCTATAATGTTTTTCTAAAAACTGTTCTAGAACCTATATTAATTTTTCGGTCCGATTTTAGGGTCTTATCTTGAAAACCTATTTTTTATTTTCCTTTTTTGATTTTATTTTTTGCAGCATAATAATATGAGCAACAAAACAACTCAAAGTAAAAGATGATCAAAATAAATCCCGATACATCAAGCATGTGATCACATGCAATTATAGGAAAAGTTCAAACACCTAATCCCATACAATTATAAACAATCAAAAATTCAAAAGAATAAAGAGAGAGGGGGGCGATAAAGAATGGAAAAGAAACAAATGAGACGAGTAGAGTTGGACTCAACTTAAAGCAAAGAATCGGCTCCAAAACCAATCCGGTTCCTGGGTTGGTCTTCACTCGGAATTGGGAACCGAACCGATTCAAATTGGTTCTAAAAATTTGAAATCTTTAGACTCGAAACTAGACCTGTTCACGTTGGAATCGAGAATCGAGAATCGTATCGATTTTTTGAGCGGTCTGGTCCTGTTTTTAGTTTTTTATTCAGTCTGGTTGCCCACCCCTATCAGGAGTTGGGTCCCTCGGGGTTGCTCTTCTGGGTCACCCTACAAAGGCCAACCCGACCAAATGCCCTGAATTGGAGGGCAACGGGGGACATTATTCTATTCTCTGCCACACCAGTTTTCGCTTCAATCCAAAGGAAGCATGAGAGGATTGTAGTCCTGCACCAATCATGGCTGACTGCGACCATGCCCAAAGAAAGACCCCCCCTCACTCTGTTTCTGTTCTTTCTGATCTCATCCTTCAAACCTACCTCTCAACTTGTTTCATTTTGCTTTTTGGGCATTGGGAACTCAAAAGTGGTGAGAAAGAAAAGTTCCCATGAATGCAAAAACGGACAAAGGAGTGCATAGCTGTTCTAATTAGACACGTATCGAAACACCTTACTGATTTGAACTTTGAATCACAAAAAGCGATGCATTTGGTGGCATTTTTTTCCTCCTCAGGAACTGCTTTTCTAAACGCAAATTCCAATCATGGTCTGCGCGATCACAAAAGGTTGGAAGGCCATAAGTGGGCATGCTTCTTGGTCGCACCGGGTCCCACCTTAGTGGGTCATCATTTTCATTTTTATCTCACTTTACACAAGAACCCTAGTGGTACGATTAGTTCAAGAAAGTTCACGGATGGACACCAATCACGGGTGAGCAGTAGAGACAGAGTGCCTTCTCTCCTCTGGTTTCGTTTCTGTTTATCAGATGAAGTTCCGAAATCTGCAGAGCCGCGATCTTTCAGAAACAACTGATCGCCCTAAAGCTTATGGAGATGAATTCAAGAGCCTCAAGAAAGGCAACTTAAAAAACCATGCAAGGCGACGAAATCAGCCATAAAAATATGCACGGGACACATCTACATGACTCGCTATCTGCATAAGGAAATAGAAAGTCGATTGGGTATCCGATGCCTAATTCTTCTCTTCAAGAAAAAAGTTGGTATCGAAAATTGACGATTCCGAATCGACAATCCCAAGAAACACTATGCTCAGAACGGATCAAGACCATCTTGAAACCAGGAAGAGAACGAGCCAAAGAAACAGAGACTCAAAAAACAGAGGTGCTTTTTACCTTTCCTGCCCTGCGGTGTCCCATATCTGGGCTTTGATGAGCTTGTCCCCAACTTTGACGTTCCTGTACGCGAACTCCACTCCTATGGTGGGTTTCGAATCCAACTGGAACTCGTCCCTGGCGAATCTCGACAGGAGGTTCGATTTCCCGACGGCGGAATCTCCGGTCAGGACGGCCTTGAACAAGTAATCGCACTCTTCGTCGAACGAATCAACCATCCCTTTATCTTAGTCCCTCCACAAGGAGAAGAAGAAGACGCTGACGAAGGAAGGGTTTTCGTTATGGAAGTAGTTTAGAAACTGCGACGGAACAAGAAGGACTTGAGGCCGCCTGGGATGGTTGGTGCGGCAACTTTTATATACTTCCAAAACAGAGAAGGCGAGTAGTTTTATATGGGCATTGGTCTGGAGGGGCATTGAGTATGAAGGCTGAACAACATGCGACACAATCGATATCGACGGCATGGCTGCTCCGCGGCCAAATTGATGTAATCAAACAAGGAAAGCCCACCACGCCACCACTCAACTTCGTTTCCTTGGTTCCTAATTTTTTAGCCTCTTTAAGACCGCGGTGACGATGGGACCTTCCACAGTCCAATGACATCATCCCACGTGGCGATCCACGGGGTCAAGGGGTTGTTCAAGCCAAAGTTTGCATTTTGGAGCCGGGCGATGATGATTACTACCTGCCTACATAATAATCATTCTAATTCTCTGATTTTATTTCTTGGATCAGTAAAGAATGAAAATCATGTTTGATAACGCAAATAATTCTAATTCTGATTCTGTTCTCAGAATCGGTTTTAGAGAATTAAAATTAGTTTTGGAGCAAAATTCAGAACAAAAAAAAAGTTGGCTCTGAAAAAAGAATCGTTTTTGAGAATCACAAAACAGAATGAAGTCTCACATCTCTTACTTTTCCCTTTCATTTCTCTTGTCACTTTTCCCTTAACCAAATAAAAATAAAAATAAAAAATTTTGAAAAAAGGGAAAATTTTAAAAAAAATCACAAAAAATTTAGAATATTCCTAAAAATAGAAAAAAAAAGCTTAGATTAGGCTAGTTTAACCTCATTTTCATAATTTTGGGCCTAAATTTTCTACATTTCCTAGATTTCACTCTTCTACGAAAAATGTCGTAGAAGATGAGGGCATCTAATGTGCAGATGGTGATATATATACTCATAGACGTGCATCACAAAATGTGACATCTGCACGTGGAGCTGAAGTCAAACACTCACTTAGATTTAGTATAGAAATTGCAAAATGATAGTGAAGGAATTGTACTTCATATCAAGGAAGATAATTTGATTATTCAGCTGCTATGTTTGTATGTATTTGGATAACGCAACATTTTAAAAAAAATGAGTCCTTAATATGAGAACATGTCCCGTGTTTCAATCGAACTTCAAACGTCATGTATTAAAATTTATATTTCATTTATGACATGCTAAAAAAGTATAAATGTATTTTAAATTATTTTAATGTGCATTGAAAATTAGTCTTCAATTTAGGATGAAATTTTACAAAGTAACTACATAATTATTTAACTTAAATAAAAAAAAACTAGGAAGAGCAATAATTTTTTGAAATAGAAATTTTGTACAGTTATCAAACGCATTTCTGGTTCTCTAAAACTCATTCAAGAATAGAATTAGAAAAAATCATTTTAATCAAAGTCAATTTTTAAAAATAAAATGATTACCATGCAGACCCTAATTTTTTTAAATGGAAATTCAATGGCTTGGACGTGACTATTTGTCGGGGAATACGATCTGGGAGTGATCGGTTTGCAAGTAACCGATGTTGACGACGAAAAAAAAAAAAGAAACGAAATATGGAAAACGCACTTCATTTAAGCTATAACCTTTTGGTCCTGACCGAATCAAATGCGATAGCTACGGGTTTAATAAACATTAGAATGGAGTCCCCATCTATTGGCGACAGGTAATTAAAGAAACGAGGAAAAGGGGCCGCTGACGTGTACATGAATGTGTTGTAAATTAAGCTGGATCATAGCGGAATTCCAAATGTCAGATTCAAAAACTGCACTACTATGATCAGAAGGTTACAATTACCACTTTAACGATGTATCTCTCACAATCGATCCTCACAATTATAGTAAAATTCGCCCCCACTTGACGAATACTCAAGATATTATGTGTTCACACGTGTCGCGACCTAAAAATTCGAGATTTTCCAATTTTAGATTAATGGATTACCAAGTTAATTAAGTAAATTAACTAACCTAGTTCGAGCTCTCCCAAGCTCTACCAATTCGCAACTTAGGTTCAATATTTGAATGCAAAAGATTTTTAATAGGAGTCGCCACTAATCATTTATGGTAGGTTGATTAGAAACCTAAATAAAATAGTGGGAGAACTATTCTATTTCTACGAACCAAAGATTTTTGCCCTCTCTCTTTGAATTTGTGAACAACAACGGCTACTTTTAAAATCAGTAGGTTTTCAAGTACCTTGGAACCTATGCCAGGGTGGGTTTCAGATTTCAGGGTATACAAAATAGGTTTTAAGTTTTGAAAAATGAGAAACCTATACTAGCAGGTAGGTTCCGGGTTTAAGTGGAAGCTACTCGGACCTAGAACCGCTCATCTCTAATCTCTTCGACTCGTTCCTCCGCACGTATGGAGAGCTCCCAAGCACGAAGCTCATAAAAAAATAATTTTAAAAAATAAAATCAACTTTGGAAGCCCTAACCTAGTCTATAAAAAAATTTAAAAAATTAAAAAATCAAATTTGGAGACCTTGGTCTAGCCTAGGGATCCAATTTTGAGCAAAAAATAATTTTTTATATTTTCAGTATTTTTTGCATTTTATTTTCAAAAATTCGTAAAAAATAAAAAAATTTGAGAAAATTACAAAGTCAACTTTGGAAGCCCTAGCCTAGCCTAAGAAACCAATTTTGAACAAAAAATAATTTTTCTTATTTCTTTTTTTCATATTTTTAAATTTTTTTTAGAAAATAGAAAATTAATAATAAAAATTCAATAAAAAAATAGCATTCGTGGCCACAAAAATATGAAAAAAATAGTCCATATTTTTCTTTTAATTTTCTCTTCATTTTGGCCAAATAAATTTTGAAAAAATTAATCTGGAAATGGGGTTTTCTTTGTTAATCTCATTTTCAAGTTAATCAAAAAAATTATAGAAATTTCATTTTAATTCTGTAATTTTCAATTTTTGCATTTTTGAAGTTGCCTCATCCCCCTCTATTTTTCAAAATTACAATCCAGTCCACAAACTCACTAAAATTGTCAAATCCAATCGAGAAAGGGACTTAATCGGATTTGAGCTTTTGTGCTTTAATTCCTCAAATCGCCAAAATTAAGATTAGTCCTTTTGGGACATCCCCTCCCTCAAAATCAAGATTTTCGCCCCCACATTTCTTTTTCATGATCAAGGACTCCAAGGGCCGAGTTGAGTTTATTCACAATGTTAAAGATGCTTGGGCTTAAATTGTATCGAGCTGGCAGATTTTGGGCTTCAAATTCAGAATATCTGACCAGCTCGTGGGCCGTTTTGGGGCTTTACTCATTCGGTCAGGTTTGTTGGGCCGAGCCAGCCGACCCAACAAATGAACACTGTTCTCTCCCAATGGTGCACGCGTCTGGGAACAAGGAAGAGACAAGGAAAGGGGGATTTTTAGCTAAAAGTGGGGAACCTGTGAGCACCATCGGAGGACTGCCGGGGTGAGACCGAAGTAGCGCCGTCGCCAGCGTAGCCTAGGGCACATGACCAAGCGGCGGCACACGCGTAGAGACGTTACAACAGATCCTTCCCCCGGTGCTCGTTCGAAAAGGGGGGAATCGGTTGCAACACAGGGGAGGAGGAGGGAAACTGGAAGGAGATAAAAGAGGAGGATGCACGAAACAACGAGGGGGGATTGATTTTTTGCGAGACAAAAACGAACAAGAAGAGAGGAGAAAAACAGAGAGAGAGAATTAAGGCGAGGAGAGGCCTTTTGCAAGTGGGCGTAAAATCTCCATTGAAGAGGAGCCCGAGCTTTGGAGCTCGCATCCAGGACAATCCAGACGACGTGAAGAAGCTCCACCATCGGGCCTCGAAGCTTCGCTTCGATACGTGGAATGCCCTGAATTCACTCGTCTTCATCAACGGTCACAAAACAGGTAAACGCCATACTCGAGCTCATCAAGCTCCGTCAATGGCGGATTCATGAATCCTTGAGATTCTTTTAAGATTTTTGAATCAAATCTATCTAGAATAAGTACTGCGCATATCTCCGTCTGTTTCTTTGATTGCATTGTGTCTGAACCACCGAATCGATCCTCTGAACTTGCACACCTTTCCCCTGAGCTAGTGGAGTTGTTGTACACGACATGGAAGTTTTCTCGGCCAACAGGTGAGTCTTCTACACTTTCTGTGATACTGTTTGTTGGATTAGGATTAGCAAGGTAGCCTTAGAAACGGCTAGGGCTCGACTTCCTCGGGAAATGGTCTCGGCCGGAGAAAGTTAGGTTGCTCCAGGTGTGTTGTCGACTGGAAATCGGCTTGAAACGCATTGAAAAATATCATGAGATAGTCTAGATCTGATTAGGTTTGAATTTGAGTTGAATGGGCGACGTTTTAGCATAGGTTTTAGCTTCGCCGGCGAAGTCATCGGCCGAAACAATGCCTCCGATGGCACTGTTCATCGTCTTCCCTAGCGAAAATTGACTCGGTCGACCGAGTCAACGATGACGTGGCGCCACATGTACACCATGTGGCGGCCACGTCAGCCGATGGTTTTAACGGTCCAAGCGGAATAACAAATTTAATTGAACGGTTTTGATTAAAACACCCGTCAAGATCAGACTATTTCTGAGAATAAAAATTTTAATTCGAATTTATTAATCGTTTTCAGAAATAATAAAGATGGACGATCATGATTTAGTCTCCATGCAGATCTCAACCGTTGGATTAGTATGAAGTTTGAGCGGTTAAGATTATGCCACATGGCGATTTCTCACCCGTAGGATTAACGCTTAGGCAGGAAAATAAAAATAGAATAAAAAATTCTAAAATTAAAAAAAAACAATACCTAAACCACGTCGTTTAGTGTTGGGCTAGGTCATTTGGGCCTTGGGCCGGGTTTGGATAGTGGGTCGGGTCAAGCCGACCTGGTCCGTGTAACAAAAATTAATAAATAAAAATAGAAAATTTAGAAAATCAATAAAAAAAATTAAAAAATAGAAAATTAAAAAAAATTTCAAGTGATGTTGTTTTAGGTCCATAGTTTTAGGTTTGGACCTTCGGGTCGGATGTTGACCCGGTCCGGAAAATTAGAAAATAAAAAAATATAATAAAAAATAATAAACATAGGATAAAAAGCATAAAAAGAAAATCACCAAAAAATTCATAAAAGGTGCCTGAAAATGTTTTAAAAAAAGGAAATTCCAAAAAAAAAACTATCATAAAAAATTCATAAAAAATAAAAAAAGGAAAATTTGGGAATTACAAGATAATAAAAAAATAATAAAAAATTTGTAAAAAAATTCTAGGAAAATTCAAAAAATGTTAGAAAGTGTAAAAGATAAGGAAAATTTGTAAAAATTATAATAAATAAAAATAATAATAAAGATAAATAAAATAATATAATTAATTAAAAAAAGAATAAAAAGAACAAAATAAGATAAAAATTTTAGAAAATAATAAAAATGCAAAAAAATAAAATTAAATAAAATAAATAATAATAAATCAAATAATAACTAAAAATGATAATAAGTGACAAATAAAACAAACAAAATAAATAAAAATAATAATAAAATTAATTAAAAAAAAATAAAAATAAAAAATCCAGAAAAATTCTTAGAAATTGTGAAAGTTAGGAAAAGGGCACATTTAATTGGTTTAACCTATTTTCACATTCCCGACTTCCCAAGTCTTCCTAAATGATCATTTTGCCCTTCTGGTCAATTTGACCAAAATCATTCCAAATCATTCTTGAACCCATTTGACATGTTTTATAAGTCTTCCTAAGACTCCCTTAGGCCCGCCTTGACTTGATTGGATGTGTGTTCTCTACATATTGATTCCTTGATTGCGCATTTATCTCCATGATTGTGATTGGGAGTAAAAGAGAAGTAGAGAGTGTGTTCGACAGGTGGGCCCACATGAGCCATGAGGAGTGAGCCTGGATTTTTCTTCATATTCATTGTAAACATCCGTACACACTCAATAATTCTCAGTAGGTTTATAATACCTTGATTCATATAAGTGATGTAGAGGATCATATCTTTTTATTCATTTCTCTCTTTTATCTTTCAAAGAAAAGAACCATGAGCCATTCTCTGTTATTTTTCCCTTCTCCCTCGCCACTTCATTAATATTTCTCCGTATACTTAGTAGGTTCATAATTCCTTGATTGATAGGTGGTGTATAGAATCATATCTTATTATTCCCATCTCTCTTTTTCTTTTAGAAAAGAGAAACATAAGCCATTTTCCTGTTACCTTTTTGCTTCTCCCTCGCCCTTTCATCTTGTTGCCGTTTGCCAAACTCCCAATGAAGTTTTGGCGTTGACCTCCCCCATTCATCTCTAGGCATTTCTCTTCTATTTGGGGGTGAGAATGAGGGTGGTTGCACTCACAACCAGAAGGAATACATTGACCACGTTCGGGAATGTGAATGACAAAGGAAATATTTTGACATTATCACTTACACCACCAGGACGGAGGCTGTCCCTGCGTCATCTACTTTGCAGGAGTACTGCACTTTAGTCAGGTGAGATATAAAATTAGTTTAGATATTTTTTTGAGTTTTTTTGGATTGATGTTCAATATCTTTTTTTTAAAAAATCTTATTAGGACTCTGCACCGACCCCAACTGGTTTGGGATAAAGGTGATGTTGATTAGGACTCCGCCATTTTATAAGGGGGTAATTCGGAGGTTTAACCCTCTGATGGTGTTGTCGAGTTATGTAGGTAGCGAAACGATTGTGCACGATTCTACCTAGGTGTTCTGGAGTTTTCGTGTTTTGACTCTTCTTTGCTTGTAGTTCATTTAGTTAATATCAAGACAATCTCTAGTAGTGTGCTCTCGGTTTCTTGTTATTGTCATAAAGCCATATCTGCTTGAACAATGTATTATCTCTTTTTAGTGTATGTGCCTGGTTTAAATTTTTAGGTTTCTTCTGTTGAAATAGAAGAGAGATGCAGAGAAGAAGAAAAGCAGAGGAAGAAGACCACAGCTTCTCTGAATCATTGCCGAGAGCTTTTCATTACTGCATATCTTCATATGAGAGCTTAGCCTCTCGCAGACTTGATACAATGCATATATATGAGCATTTTGGCTACAAGAAATAACAGAAAAGAGACAAATAACAGAAAGGAGCGGAAACCAAGAGAAAACAGAAAACAAAAAAGTTGTTTTGCAGCCTCTGTTATCCCGCTATATGACAGAATTGTTATTTTGTTTTCTTGTCTTTTTGTTGGCATTGTTCAATTACCATCTTCTCCCTTCCTTTTGTTGTACTAGCGGTTGTATTCTCAACATTCCCCCGCAAACTGAGGATGGGGTGACACCCAAGACCCAGTTTGGTCCTGAGTAGGTAATGGTGAGGTCGGGACAGGGCTTTGGTGAAGATGTCGGCAAGTTGGTGAGAGCTAGGAACATACTGAACACGTAGTGAGCCCAAGGAGACTTTTTCTCTGACGAAGTGAAAGTCAATCTCAATGTGTTTAGTACGAGCATGTAACACAGGGTTGGCTGTAAGAGAGATGGCGGATTGGTTGTCACAGAAGAGTGTGGTAGAGGACTGAAGGGAGATGCCAATGTCGCGGAGGACAAAGCCAATCCATGTAAGATCAGCTGTAGCAGAGGCAAGGGCGCGATACTCAGCTTCAGTGGAAGAGCGAGAGACAGTTGATTGTTTCTTGGCAGACCAGGAGAGGAGGTTGGAGCCCAGATAAGTACAGAAGCCAGTGGTGGATCGGCGGGTAGTGGGGCAGCCAGCCCAATCAGCATCTGAGAACCCATAGAGGTGCATAGAGCTGCGGGAGTGTAGGAAGAAGCCGAAGTTCACAGTGCCCTTGACATACCGAAGGACTCGCTTGAGTTGATGGAAATCAGCAACAGTGGGTTGCTGCATTTTCTGACATAACAGGTTAGTAGCATAAGCAAGGTCTGGGCGAGTGATGGTGAGGTATTGGAGGCCTCCAACTAAGCTTCTGTATTCACGGGGATTAGGAAGATAGAGAGAGTCTTCAGGTGTGTGTGTGTGGGTCGGATGGGCAGAGGTGTTGCTATCGGTTTGCAATCCTGCATGTGTGCTCGGTGAAGCAGATCAAGGGCATATTTGGTTTGGCAAAGAAATAGATCAGTGGATGTACGTTTGGCTTCTATCCCCAGGAAGTAGTGAAGTGACCCTAGGTCTTTCATGTGGAAGGAAGTACTGAGTGAGTGAATAAAGTCAGCAAGCAGAGTGGTGGAGCTACCAGTGAGCACAATGTCATCAACATACAGAAGTAACAGTATTGTGTCAACACCTTGCCGAAACACAAAGAGGGAGGGATCTGTGGTGCTGCAGAAGAAACCTGATTCAAGGAGAAAGTGGCTGATCTTCTCAAACCAAGCACGTGGAGCCTGTCGAAGACCATACAAAGATTTCTTGAGTAAACACACATGATGAGGAAATGCAGGGTCAACGAATCCAGGGGGTTGTTCCATATAGACGGATTCAGTGAGCTCCCCATGTAGAAACGCATTTTTAACATCTAGCTGATGTATAGGCCAGTTCTTTATCATAGCTACGGACAAGACAATGCGGATTGTAGCTTGCTTAACAACTGGGCTGAAAGTCTCAAGAAAGTCAACTCCTTCTTCTTGGTGAAAGCCTTTTGCAACCAGCCGAGCCTTCAGCCTGTCAAGACTTCCATTGGGTGCTAACTTTGTCTTGAATACCCACTTGCATCCGACGATATTCATCTGAGTTGTTCGTGGAACTAATGTCCAAGTGTTATTCATATGCAAGGCATCCATTTCCTCAAGCATAGCTTGAGTCCACCCCTTATGAGAAAGAGCAGATTTAAGCGATTTGGGCTCAGGTAGCACATTGTAAACAGTCAAGCAGGCATACCTGGGATTGGGTTTAACAATGCCAGACTTGTGACGAGTCTGCATAGAATGGACAGAGGTGTCACAGGGAAGGCGAGAGGAGGATGTTGACTGTTCTTGGTGAGCAACTGAAAGGCTGGCATCTGCAGTATCCAAAACTGAACTTCCTGGCTCCTCAGGATGAGGAGAGGGCTGTGATGTTGAAGGAGACACCTGCTCATCAACATATGGGACACGAATTTGACCAATCTCCAGAGTTTTGCTGCCCTGTGATAGATCAGTAGAAGTGTGCAAAGATGGACTCATCTTGTCAGAATTAAAAAACCTTACTTCATCAATCCATTTTCGATACAGAGAAGGGCAGTCAGGGTAGGTGCTGTATAATCTTTTGATGAAAGGGAAGAAAGATTCATTAAACTTCACATTTCGACTGACATAGATTCTTCCATCAGTAGGAACTAGGCAGCGATAACCCTTATGACGCTCACTATATCCCAGGAACACACAAGTTAGGGATCGAGGATCAAACTTGTGTTGTGCATATGGTCTTAGGCATGGATAGCAAGCACATCCAAAGACCCTGAGATGATCATAGCTCGGTTTTTGGTTAAACAATTTGCTGTGAGGAGAGTCCATCTGCAACTTTGGAGTTGGAAGCAAGTTAATGGTATAGTTGGCAGTTAAAAATGAATCAACCCAATATTGCAGTGGAGTTTTAGCATGGTAGAGCATGGTCAGGCCTAATTCTACCACGTGCCGGTGCTTCCTCTCAGAGATTCCATTCTGTTCAGGGGTATAGGGGCATGAGATGTTCTGTTTAATACCACATGTTGCCAAGTGATTCTGAAATCTGGTACTAGTAAATTCACCTCCACCATCGCATTGAAACACTTTGATTTTAAGATCAAGTTGGTTTTCCACATATTTCTGAAACTTAAGGAAGACTTCATAGAAATCAGACTTCACTTTCAGTGGATACAGCCAGCTATACCGAGAGAAATTGTCCACAAAGATGACATAGAACTTGAATCCCTGAACTGAAGTTACTGGTGATGGACCCCAGATGTCACAATGTATCTTTTCCAGAGGAACTTTAGTTGCAGAGTCAGAGAGACTAAAAGGTAAAGCAACACTTTTGATAAGTGGGCAGCTACCACACGCAGGTGAAGCCTGTGGATCTTTCTTATTACAGCTGATCATCTGCTGCTGTTGAAGGTACTTCACGATCTGGGAGTTGGTATGGGCAAGACGTTGGTGCCATATTGCCTCTTCAGTTCCCTTATGCCTCTGGGTCAGTAGAGCCTCAGTTGCCTGCTGATCTACTCGGAAAAGTCCCCCAACCTTCCTCCCGAGCATTATTGTGGTGTTGGTGTGAGTATCCTTTATATAAACACCAATTTTGTCAAACACGAAGGCACAGGGAAAATCATCAGTCAGTTTTGAAACCGAGAGAAGGTTCTTCTTGATTGCGGGAACCACCAGGACATCATTTAAAGGTAACTCATCAAGTCCAGACTTTAACAGTGCATTACCAGTGTAGGTAATGGGAAGACACGATCCATTTCCTATCATAACAGTATCATTTCCTAAATACTTTGAGGGATTATGGATTATACCAGGATTGGCAGTGATATGGGCTGTGGCTCCTGTGTCAGGATACCACTCACTGCCTGTAGGGTCCTCCAGATGCATGGCTGCTAGAGCTTGAGGAACAGCTTCATCTTGGTATGAGTTGTCAAAGCGATACCAGCAACAAAGAGCATCATGTCCTGGCCGTTTGCAGATTTGGCAGGTTATGCGAACCCCATCTGTTGCCTTTTCAACCTGCATAGTCTTATAGGTACCTGAGCTTTGAGAGGGATAAGTAGTGATATCAAGCTGCCTCTGAGTGGAACTAGCATGTGGTCGGAAACCAGGAGCTGGACTATAGTTGTGGGTTTGGGATTTAGAATGCTGACCCTCTCTTTCTTGGTACAGACCAAATGGTTTATAGTTTTGGCTCCTTCCTTGAGAACCACGACCTCGAGTGGGAGAAAAACGACCTCTGCCATAATTACGACCTCCCCTGATGACTCCTCTTTGTCCCATGAAGGCTAGACTAGGATGATTAAGTTCTCTGCTAAGAGGAACTTTTGGTTCTATCTCTATACTCCTTTCACCATAGTATGCCAAGTTGGGGTTAAACGATCCAGAGGAGTAGTTTTGCAGCCTTGATTCAAACCTTTCTAGCTGTGAGATTACCTCATCATAGTCAGGTTGAGGTTTCAAACAATACATTGTTGTTTTAAAGTTTTCATACTCAGTGCCCAAACCTTCCAGAACTCTAAAGACTTTGGTTATGTCATCAACTGGTTTGCCTATTGCATTTAGTTGATCGCAAATCATTTTGTACTCCCTAAGATACTCAGAGAGTTGTCTACCTCGTTTCTGACATCCCTGAAGTTTCCCTCTCAGTTCAAACTCCCTAGCGACAGATTTTTGTGTAAATCGATTCAGTAGAGTCTGCCATACCTCATATGAAGTTTCTAGGTTGATGATCAATCCCAGGATGTTCTCGGACACTGCTCCACTGATCCAAGAAGATACCAGCTGATCAGTTTTTACCCAGTCAGTGTAGTCAGGATTGACAGCTCCAGTTTCCTGATCACCCCTTTGTAATGTTTTGGGAGGTGGTGGAGTTTCTCCATTGATGAAGCCGAAAAGATCTTGACTGCGGAGGAATCTGTGAAACTGAGCTTGCCAGAGAAGGAAGTTATCTTCTGCAAGTTTTATTGTAACGAAGTTAGTGATATGAACATGGATAGGGAAGGGGTATTTCGGTGTTCTTGCTGCCATTTCTGTATCTTCAAGGAATGAGATCAGAATGAACAGCTATGCTCTCAGAGAAATGGCTCTGATACCATGTTGAAATAGAAGAGAGATGCAGAGAAGAAGAAAAGCAGAGGAAGAAGACCACAGCTTCTCTGAATCATTGCCGAGAGCTTTTCATTACTGCATATCTTCATCTGAGAGCTTAGCCTCTCGCAGACTTGATACAATGCATATATATGAGCATTTTGGCTACAAGAAATAACAGAAAAGAGACAAATAACAGAAAGGAGCGGAAACCAAGAGAAAACAGAAAACAAAAAAGTTGTTTTGCAGCCTCTGTTATCCCGCTATATGACAGAATTGTTATTCTGTTTTCTTGTCTTTTTGTTGGCTTTGTTCAATTACCATCTTCTCCCTTCCTTTTGTTGTACCAGCGGTTGTATTCTCAACATCACCTCTCAATAGCTTTAAATGTCCATCTAATGTAGGCAGCAAGATCTTCACAAGAAAGTTGTGGAAATCAACCCCAAGCGACAAAAAGTTTTTAGCCCGATCAACTAAAAAGTCTTAGGAGCCGCACTTGAAAGTATCTCTTGTACTGAACATTTATTTAATTCTAGGAAAGGAATTTAACTAATTTCAATTCTATTTTGGGTGCATCAGTAAAGTCTAGCCTTTGACTCTCTTAATTTGTTGTTTCCTTTGACTTCAAATGGTTAGACTTCGAGTCTCGTGCTATCGAAAGGGAGGCTTGTGATAAGCTGTTTGAATGTGATTTTTTTAATTGAAAATTTGTATTTGTTTCATTGTTGACACCTGATTTTTAATCATCTTTTCTCTTTTAAAATTTTTTAGTATTTTTCGGCATTTTTATTTTTCAAAAATATATAGAAAATTCATAAAAATTCATAAAATTGAAAAATATCAACTTGGGGACCTTGGCCAAGCCTAGGAAACCAATTTTGACCAAAAAATAATTTTTCACATTTTTTGCATTTTTTAAATATTTTTCAGAAATTATTAAAATATTTAATAAAAATAACATTTAAAGCCATAAAAATACAAAAAGAAATAGTTAGTATTTTTATTTTTATTTTCTCTTCACTTTGGTCTAAAGAAAAGCTAAAAAAATTAATTAATCTGAAATTGAGAATTACTTTATTAATCTCATTTTCATATTAATAAAAAAAATTGTAGGAAATTCATTTTAATTCTATAATTTTCGTTTTCTTTATATTCTTAGAGTCGGGACGTTATTTTTTTAACAGCTTAAATTTTCAATGACCTACTAGCGCCCGTGTCCTGTATGTTTATGTTTGTCTTTGATATTGATTAGCAAGTTAAGGTTGCAATTGACAAAGCAGTTAGGGATGAGGACAACAAAGTCAGGAAGGAGTTAGTTGAGTTGACTTTCGATTCCACACTGAATTTGCATAAGACATTAAATCACAAAAATAAAAGAAGTCGAGGTTGGGTCCTTTTTTTTAACTGAAACTTCAAAACTTAGATTGCGGCCACTTAATACTTTCAGAGGTTTGCCGAAACTACATGGAATATTCTCGAAAAAAAGGTTGGAGGTTTCTGGATTGTCTCCTTCTGACAAAGTATTTTTTATGCACCAAGTGATGGCATGGGAGTTGATTAAATTCTTTTTTTTTCCAAAAGAGACAATGGTGGGTAACCATCAAAAGTAGTGAAAACCCACTAATTGAGAAGTGCTCGTCCACCATGGAATGAACGAAAGGAGACAAAAGTGAGGAGGGCCCAGAAAACCCCACTAAAAAAAAAGGGACTCACTTCTTCCTATATATTATTTTTTATCCTCTCTTTTGGGAGGACATGGAGAATCACCGTCATTAACCTTTTTGGGACGGGTGGCTTAGAGAGTTAAAAAAAAAAAACAACATTTGAGGGAGAACTTTGGAGGATCATAGGAACGAACGCCTGGGAGAAGAACATTTGAAAAATCACGTGAAGAAGAAGAACGGATGGAGGAGGTAGGTGAACGGAGGAAGAGAGGAACAGCGGCCACATCATAGTAGAAAAACCCGGGGAGGATAAAAAATGGGGATTCTTTTTCAGGAGCGAAACAGGGGACCCTTTTGGCGATGAGGCCATTCAAGAAAGGAAGCTGAATAATATTCCGAGTTAGAGAAAGAGGGAAAGAGAAGGAGATCTCTTCTGATGCCAACTCTTGCTCGTGACGAGCATGAGGACCTTTTACTTCTGGCTTTGCCAAGGTAAGTATCTACGGAATCAACCAAAGATTTTCTGTTCTACTTTCACCCACTAATCTTAATATAATTGTTAATATCGGCCTAATGAATTCTGTGACGTCTCCACCACTGGTCGGCTGCCCATTATTATTCTAGTTTTATTCTTCATGTGAAATACAACTGATGAATTTCTATTTCTCGACCACAACTTGTGAAAATGCGTGTTTCTTTTATGTACATTGACATTGCCGGCTATTTGAATTTGCACTACCTATGTATGATTTGGTCAGTTTACATCTCTTTTTAGTTAGGATTGTTGATGACTGATATATTATTGTTACGATAGAAAAATCTCTTAAACCAGGGAGACCAGGAAGCATATTTCGCCATCCTCCATTGCTCTCAATTTTTCCTTTTCCTGCAGCAATATCCATCTTTCATCTGGATTCTCGCTCATGCTTTGAGTTTTTTTTTTTTGTGTATTTGGGAGAAATATTGGAGTGGATATACAGTATCTATGCTCGGAAGAAGTTCTGATGCTCGTTAAGAAAAAGAAATGGTGAATTTCATTTATTAACCCTTTTTTTAACTGAATTATCGCTCATTGAAATTATAGAACATCAAAAAGTTTCAATTAAGACAATCACGTCACGGCAATTATTAAATACAGCTGAGTCTGATTGTACTACCATGCTCACTTGAATCCCAAAGTTAGTAAGTTATATATCTCCGAATCTTAGATTACTCGAACTGTTGATTGCTCGGGTATATAAGACATTTTCAAAACTTAGACCTCCTTCGTAAAAGACGTGATGCTATAGGTGTAGGTTTCTTTTGGCCATGTATTTAATTGACATGATTGTTTAAGAAAGATCTATAGATAGTATAATATGCATAAAACATATATGAGGCACCAAATTCACTTGTTAAGCACTTGGTATCGGGTTGATATCTCTTCAGTATGGTCTGTCTGGACAGCAAGATTCCCGAATTAGCATTTACCTCCCATGAGAAATTAAGTTATTATCAATTGTGGGTCGTGGTGAGTTGTATATGAGAAATAATACAGTCACTTCCATCAATTATGGAATGCAAGCAAATGCTGATAAGTCTCAAATAGAGACCAGTTCTAAAAATTAGGCATTTGATGCATATAAAGACTCGGAATTACGCATATACGGAAGAGAAGTGACCACAGCAATAAATTGCAGCTAAGTGTTTATTTATTTATTTATTTACTATTCATGATTTTAGCCGCAAATCGGCATGTTCTGTCTACACTGACCCATCTCCATTACTATCCCTCCTTTCTCAATATTTTTATGTCAGGTAAAAGGAAGACTTCACATCAACGACGAGTTTCACGAAGGTGCAAAATCGGCCCAGACAAGCTCCTAAGCTGTCCACCGATTTCTCAACTGATCTGTGACTAAAAATCCCTCTTAATTCAAAAGACTCTCTATATTGGGAACATAGAGAGCGAAAATCAATTATAGCAATCCCTCCCAGAAAATGGGAGATAAGTACTCTTTCCACTCTTTTAGTTTTATGTGCAGATTAGCACATATTTTGTATACTGACATTTCACTCTATTTTATGTCAGGAAGCCACAGCTCTATATCAATGGTCAACCCTATGGAAGCACAAAATCGGCTTGGAGGAGTCCTCAAGCGCGCACAAATTTCAAATTGTTGAATCAACTCGTTGTATTTCATTTTAAAGAATTCATACCCCAGAATGGAGAGGACAAAGTCCATCCGCAATTTAAATACCTACACCATAAATCCCAAAGGGAAGAGCCAAGCCAATGCTTAGCATCCCATTGGAGGTTTTTACTTACAGTAGTTAAATACCTGCAACTTAAATACCTGCACCATAAATCCCAAAGGGAAGAGCTAAGCCAATGCTTAGCATCCCATTGGAGGTTTTTACTTACAGTAGTTAAATACCTGCAACTTAAATACCTGTACCTTAAATCCCAAAGGGAAGAGCCAAGCCAATGCTTAGCCTCCCATTGGAGGTTTTTACTTATAGTAGTTAAATACCTGCAACTTAAATACCTGTACCTTAAATCCCAAAGGGAAGAGCCAAGCCAATGCTTAGCCTCCCATTGGAGGTTTTTACTTACAGCAGTTAAATACCTGCAACTTAAATATCTGTACCTTAATCCCAAAGGGAAGAGCCAAGCCAATGCTTAGCCTCCCATTGGAGGTTTTTACTTACAGTAGTTAAATACCTGCAACTTAAATACATGTACCTTAAATCCCAAAGGGAAGAGCCAAGCCAATGCTTAGCCTCCTATTGGAGGTTTTTACTTACAGTAGTTAAATACCTGCAACTTAAATACCTGTACCTTAAATCCCAAAGGGAAGAGCCAAGCCAATGCTAGGCCTCCCATTGGAGGTGTTTATTCACTGTCATGTACTTCCTATAATTTAATTTTTGAATCATCAGACCCAAAAGATGAGCAGGTCGTAATACTGCACAGAAGTCGTTAACACACTCCCTCTTTCGGCTTCAGGGAATCTTTAACACTTAAAAAATATAATAAATAAAAATATATACCATCCATGCATCCTATTTAAAAAGTGAAAACACAAAAGAGAATACCCTACTAAAGCCTTAGGAATAAACCAAGCCTGAGTTGCCGAATTAGGATATCCATGAAATTAAGGTACCGAAAGGGCATTAGTTTTAATTAACTAGTGTAACCAAGTCCCCGAACTCATAATTTCTGGTTCGCAGAAATAAATTAGTTCTCCCGCTAATTTATTTAGGTTTCTAATCGACCTACCAAGAACGATTAGTGGCGACTCCAAATCTTAAAATCATTTAAACAAAAACCAAAGTTGCGATTCGGTAGGGCTTGGGAGGGTCCGCGTTAGGTTAGTCAAATCTAATTAACCTAATAATCCGTTAACCCCTTTAAGATTTAAAATTTTTTTTAGAGGGTCGCGACAGACTGGCGACTCCGCTGGGGACGAGATTTTTAAATTTTCGAAAAAATATCTATTGGAATACTTAAATTCTTTCGAAATTTTAAAAGTCTTAGTGGACTTAGGCCAATGAAAATTTCATGCATATCTCGCTTCTGGCGATATTGTTTGGGACTCATTCTATAGGTGTTATATGTTTTTGCAGGATGAGAGTTATAAGGGGTGGAGTGTTTGGCTAACCCATTTGTTTTGCAGGCTTGGTGTTGGGATTATGTTTAATTTCACACATTTTTAGAAGCGCTGTTTTGATATCAATTGTTGTGCATGTCTTGCATATTCTGAGGATCACAACACCTGCACACACAAGCGTCTAAACCCAAGTCGCGAAATTTTTCATAAGTAACCATAGATAGGGATCGAATATGCAAAGCTCTTGCGTCGATTGCGCTTGGGTTGACCATATTTTATCCCGCTCATTATCTGAATTGACAATTCTTCCCATTGTGATTTGATTGCGCGGAGGGTAAGGTTGTCAATTCAGATAGTGGGGGCCTTTTAGGTCCATACCCTGTCTCTCCTTCTTTTATTTTCTAGAATCAACTCCTCACTTGAGTCATGCGCATGACTATGTGATTTGCATTTCTCCAAGGTAAAAGTAAGTTCTCTAATTTTATCTTGTATTTATTTTCGGTTGGTCCATGCTAGGTGTTAGTCAGTTTTTGAGCTTCATATTACGACCATTCTTTTAAAGGAAAATAAAAATTAAATTTGTCCCTCATTTCTTTTAATTTTTTTTTGAAAAAATGATGTAAAAAAATCCATTCATGGGAATTTTGTTAACCAATAAGGGATTTTTGTCATGTTTTTATTGCTTCAATAAAAATGAAATTTTCCTGAAAAAATTTTCCTCTGAAAATTTATTTCAATAAAAAGAAAAATTCCTTAAAAAAAACTCTAGTAGACATCAAGTGATTTTATCACATTTTTCAAATTATAAAAACTTGCAAGAAAATTCTTCTCGAGAAATTCGCTCATGTTTTTCTAAGAAAAATTTCTCTAAATAAAATTAGACTAATTGACCAATAAGAGATTTTTGTCATGTTTTTCTTGCTTCAATAAAAATGCAATTTTCCTGACAAATTTTCCTCTGAAAATTTATTTCGATAAAAAGAAAAATTCCTTCAAAAAAAAATTTTGGTAAACATCAAGTGATTTTATCACATTCTTTCAAATTATAAAAACTTGCAACAAAAATTCTTTTCGAGAAATTTGCTCATGTTTCTCTAAGAATATTTTCTCTAAATAAAATTAGACTAATGTCTCGGGGGAATTTTGTTAACCAATAAAGGATTTCTGTCATGTCTTTCCTGCTTCAATAAAAATAAAATTTTCCTGACAAATTTACCTCTGAAAATTTATTTTGATAAAAAGGAAATTCCTTCAAAAATTTTAGTAAACGTCAAGAGATTTTGTCACATTCCTTTAAAAAAATAATAAAAAAAGAGTAATAAATCTGCAAAAAAAATTCTGTATCAGAAATTAACCCATTTCTTCCTAAGGAAATTTTTTTTTTCTGATTTCTCTATAAAATAGAAAAAATCAAATTGGACTAATATAGGAGTCATGGACCGACATTCCTTGTGTCGCATACTAATTATATCATTTTCTTTTGCAGGGAGATCCTAGATACCCCAGACGGGTGTAAAAATTAAGTTCAATAATATATCAAGAATCATCTTCAGAAATACCAAAAGACGAAAAACACCGAGGCTTCAACCGTTAATTCTGGGGGGCAAACGAACACTGTCCATCTTTGATAGACAAAGTTGTGTCAATCCGTAAACTTGTATGGGCAATGTATTCTGATATGACGGTGGATTTATACTGATTAAACACGAGAACATATTTAATGTATTGCAGAGGATCCCGCGTCTTTTGAAAGACAATATGGATTATATAATCAGAATCCATGAAACAAATACCTTTACCTGATTAAATCAACCAGAGACCGGTCTTAAAATTTCCTCTTATCCGAAACATGCGGAGGGCTTTAGAGGACCGAGGTTCTATTAATGAACGTAGCCCACAGGAATTTCTCCTAACGCTACAGGCGACCGACACGAGCAAGTGGACGCCGAAAGAAACAAAATATGGATAAAAGTGGGCACACAACAGGTGGCCGAATTTATTACCAGCGCACTGATCGAGTTATCATAGCGTTATTGTTCGTGATCTCAAGATGGATAGTGGGGGCCATCGCCGAACCCTTCATCAATGTTCTCGATATCATCGTCTGGAGCAATTAAACAAGAACATCAAGAAGAACATTAAGCCTCGACATCTTCGGTACCTCAAATCGTTCTGTTATGCTATGCGGAAGAAACGATAGCAGGAAAATTAAACAAAAAAAACACGTGAAGCTTTTCTTTCATTCCATTCATCAAAGAGTATTACAACAGCTCACTGGGGAGGAAAAGTAAAGCCAAACTGAGCCCTGATAACCATTACGAAGGAGCTCAACTGACTCTCCAAACAGTTGATGCTCCGGGTGCACCGGGCGTTCTCAGGATCAAGCTCCGCGAGCCTAAAGAAGAGGCGATCGCGCTTCTCCTTAGCCTGGGCCATACTGGCCTCGTAATGCTCGACGGCAAACTCCAAGTCCGAAATCGCCGCCCTCTCGAAAGCAATGTCTGCCGTAATGTCATCAAGTCTCTCCTGCAGCCAACCGCATTTGCACCTCATCATAATATTGCCCGGCTCCTGTTCGGCGTAAGTTCGGACCAAGGCCAGACGGTCCACCAACTTTCCCCTCTCACGAACTAGCCACGAAAGCTGATCATTGGCAAACTTGAAGGCTTTCTTGTGATTATCAACCACAAATGTGACTGTTTCCAGAAGCTCGTGCCGGTCTCGGTAACGAGCTTTTACGACGGCAGTTACAAGGACCGTCTCATAAGCGCGGTTATAGGCAGCCAGAAAATTGATAAAGAGGGTCGAGAAGTTCCGATACTCCCTCCCCAGTTGGGTACCCTCAACAGAAGTAGCGTCTAGGGTCCTGAATAAACCGAGGATTTCAGCCTCAACGGGAGAGTTTTGGGCTATATGAGCATAACCTCTACCAAGAAGATTGTAGAGTCTCTCCCACCCAACCAGGATTTCGGCGGAGAAGGTATGGTTAGGAGAATTGGCCATTTTTTAAAGCAGATCACGAAAGAAAGGAGGAGAGAGGCGAGGCAGATGATCGGAATGCGAATGCGATAATCTGCTTCAATTTAAATACTGATTTCAAAGGGGCAGTCCTTATTGGTCGAGTTTTTTCTATCTACCATTCTCTGTCGGCAACACCCCCGCTGGCTCAAATTCCAGTCAAGCAGCAACCTCAAGCTGAGCAGACCTGCCGTCTCTGCAGAAAAGTTGGACGGGCCGCCACTACTTTGAAAAAGAAAGAATAAAAAACGAGCTGAGTGGGAGACAAAGAAATTTTCGACAGAAAAGGAGATACGACTCGTCTTTATTGGAGGACCCGCCAGTAAATCGACGGTGGAGATCTTGACAAGGGCCCTTTACCACGAAAAGAAAAAAAAAAGACAAACTGAGCGAGAAACAAGGATTTCCCCTTTGATCAAAAGCTGAATATCAGATTTTCTCCCTCGAAAAATCTAATAGCACTGCCCGTGAAGAAGAAAGTCGTTTCTATTGCCAGAGAGAGAACTTGTCCCCATTTGATAGTGAGAGTTCATTCGTAAGAACTCGCAGGAGAAAGATAGAGAGGAAGGAGTTCTCGTGGGAGAGGAATTCAAAACCTTCACCATCAAAGCATCGGCTTTCAAAGCCTGTTACGAGAAGCCATTGACGATCCCGTGATCCCTCAAGTCCAAGAAAACATCCTGAGGCGGTCTCGAGTCGGTAGTCCTAGATCCAGAAATATGTCGAGCATTAGGGAAACGGGCGCATGTTCAACCCTGGTCGAAGCTGATGAAGTTCCTTACCCTGAGGGTCTACTGGTCATGGCCATTGACGGTAATCCAGTCTCTCTGTTAATCCTTGTTACCGTATTGAGAAAATGCCGGTATAAGGTTTTAGCTCAAGCAAAAGCGACATAGGCCTTAGAAGTATTAAGGAGGAGTAGTGACCAGTTTAATATCATCCTCACCGCTATGGTAAGGATTGACATGGATGTTTTCACTCTCTTAAAATTCATCAATTCTGAATTAAACATGCCAGTCGTCGTAATATCGGCAAGCGATGATCAGCAAGCCATAATGAAGGTTGTCTTACACGGGGCCCAAGACGTCGTAACGAAACCAGTTAGGGTTCAGATGCTTCAAAACATATGGCAGCACGTGGTGAGAAAGCAATTGCACGACCAAGAGAATAATTATCAAGCCTTCAATGTTGTTCCAACCAACTGGAAAAAGAAGATGAGTTGGTCTCCCGAGCTGCATCGTATGTTTGTTAATGCAGTTCAGCAGCTAGGAATCGATTCGGCACGGCCGCAACATATACTGGAAATTATAAAGGTAGAGGGATTCACTAAAGGAAATGTTTCGAGTCATCTTCAGAAGTACAGAAAAAGGGTGAGAGAACACAATGCAGCTCAGAATCAAGAAAACCAAGGCGGGACTGATCCAAGCCTGAACGTCAAGTCTCCTCGCCACCATAAGTTCCGCAGGTTAGCATGGAGCGAGCCACTTCCCATAATCAACCAAGCCAGTAGCCGTGCCATCAATCCCCTAGGCGTTAATCAAAGTATCCCCCAGAATCACCCTAATGCTCTTCAAGAGTATAGGCCGCAGGGGCAGTGTATTCAGATTCCTTGGTTTGAGCACCAACCTGTGGTTATAATTCATCCCATGATCAGCGCGCCTGCGCAGCCAGAGAATCAGACAAGAAGTTATCCTGAGCACTTCTACTTCTCTAATCCTCAAATGGAAGGAGTCTTTAGCAGCAGGACAATTAGTGATCCCCACACTTTCTCGAGTAATGATGAAGGCTCCAGCACGAGAAGTCAAATTGCTCATGGCGAGGACAGAATGAGAAATCTACCGCCAGCATTTGCCAACAACAATGCCCAATTTGAGTATCAGTTGCTGGAAGGTTCAAGAGATTACCCAGATGATGAGCTTACTGCCCTGGTCAACCAGTTTAGGGTTGACAGACATCCCAAGCCGCGATCAAGAGCCAGTGAGTAGGGACTCTCAAACATCGGTCATCCACACCCGAACCAACACGAGACTAGATGATTATCGAAGAGCCACAGGAGAGGCAGAACTGACCTTGCATAAGCGCACCTTTCATTTCATGCTTAATTCCCCAGCGTATGATATTTTCAGCTTTCTAGGTGTCTAGATTTAATTCAGGGACAAGGGGGTAATTTGTTTTTTATCCCGTCGAATGCGTGAATCCCTTTTTATGCTAGACTCAGGGCGGATCAATTTGTGGCAATGTCGCTGACTGCCATAATGAGAAATGTTGAATGGTCTCACGTAGGGAAATTTCAAGTGAAAAGCCCAGGCGAGCTCGAAGACAGGTAATTGTGTGTCATTCCAATTTACCCTCAATCGTTGCAAAATGCTAAATTGGATTTATTCTATTCTCACCCAGGGGATTGCAAATTGCCTCAAGAGTATCGCAAGGTGAAATGACCCAATGGAATGCGATATGACTCATTTGCCTTGAAGGTAACCTTCAAATTAAAGGAGCCCTCCGGTCCACGGACCCGATGGCATAGAAAATGATGATGGTCCAAGGCAACCCGAAAGAAAACAAGGCCCAACTAAGCAAAGCACTTATGTGGCAAGCTCAAAGTGAAGGGCAACTCGGGACATACAATTCAATCCAGCCCAAATGAAGGAACTTCCTCAATTCAAATTCAATGGAAGTACACACAAGGGTAAAACAGTATCGTTCCAATTTTTCTAGAATATGAAGAACATATACTGCCGCATTCTCTTTCATTTTTGCAGGGGAAGTCTCTACTGGCCAGATTTTCCTGTCTACCATTCCCTATCAGTATCACCTCCGCTACTCGTCTCCAATCTTGAGCCAAGCAGATTCGACATCTTTGCAAAAAAAAAAGGGGTTTAAGGGGACGCCACCACTTTGAAAAAGAGAGAAGAAAAATGAGCCAAGTGGCAGACAAAGAAATTTTTGGCAGAAAAGAGGAGACGGCTCGTTTTTATTGAGGGTGGAGATAACGATAGGGGCCCCCTATCACGAAAAGATGAAGGAGACGAGCCGAGCAAGAGACACGATAAGAAAAGAGGATTGAGAAAGGCCGGACCCTCGGGAGAAGCAATATAGTTGCTAAACCCACGTTTAATTTTAAAAGAGATGCCATGCTCGGAAGAGGGTCTTAAGGCATAGGCAATCGCTCAGAAAAATTCAAAGAGAGTGAAAACACTGGAAGCGAGTAGCGAATCTTGAGAAATCATCAACCAAATCGAAGATGTCTCAACCCAATACTCCCGAGAGCTATCATTGCCTGCTGAATATGGGAGAGGAAGAGTTCGAAGCCATGTTTGGGATCGAGCCTATGGAGCCTGGCTCTTCCGCCGACGACGTCCAAGATCTCAGCAAAAATAAGGACAATAACGGTAAGGGTCAAAAGAAGCGTTACCGTCGCCATACTAAGGAGCAGGTACAAAGGCTTGAGGATTTCTTCAGAACATGCCCTATGCCAGACAGCAAACAGAAAATGGAACTGAGTCAAGAGTTAGGACTTGAACCTTTGCAAATCAAGTTCTGGTTTCAAAATAGGCGAACCCGAATGAAGGCTCGTCATGAGCACAATGAAGCCGAGTTTCTAAGAGTTGAAAATGAAAATCTCCGAGCGGAAAACAAGATGTATAAAGAGACTTTTGACTCCACCACCTGCCCCAACTGCAATAGCCTCCTCCTCACCCTCGATGAAATGTATGATCTGAGGATCGAAAATGCACGTTTAAGAGGTGAGTTAGACCAGTTTATAACAGGATCGAGTTCTGTTGGAGCAGGGTACAAAAGGACCAATGATACTGGATCAGCATCAATACCTCCCAAGGAAGAAGGGACAGATCACCACAAAGCGGACATTGACGATGATCTTTTCGCCATAATCAACCAGTTTGATATCGGTAAAGCATCGGAACTATGATGCACTTGTTCAACCAGTGACCACGAGACCTTCAATATGGCCGATGCATACCTAATTTGGGATGAAGCCAGCTGATCATGGGAGAGCCTGCAGAGGAAGCAGAACTGATCCTGAATGAGTGAATGCGTTTTATTTCCTTGCGTGATGTGTTTTTCTGCTTTTGTGAATGTGTAAAAGCAAAGAGTAATAATCCGACTTCCCCCTATTAAATGCTCGAATCCACCACCTCACCAACCTCGCGACGAATTGATGGCGAGTAAAAATCTGCATAAACCTGAAGGGTAACTCCGTATCGTTTCAATTTACCCTCAGTTGCTCCAAGTTTTAAAATTAAGCCCCTTCTATTCTCAGGAAATTGCAAATCGACCCAAGAACGCAATCATATCCGAATATAAGTTGAACAAAATTTGGGGGCAAATCAACTCATGGGCATTACCACGGGATGGACATCTTCGGACAAAGGAAAGTACAAGCGAAAGACGCGAACAATCTCAGAAATGGGTAATTCTGTATCGTTCTAATGCGCACATAATCATCTCAAGTCTTGAATTGTCTTATTCCATTCTTAACAGGGATTGCAAATTACCTCGAGAAATACCGTAACATGGCCCAAGGTGATACAACAGGGCTGCTTTATCCCCAAAGATTAACCTTTGAAAGGATAGCCCCATGGACACCTACGGTCCAATGGACCGAATGGTATGGGGGATGACAGTAGGTCCGAAATATCTCGAGTTCGATCCCCGAGGGTGGGGAATGTTATATGTATTATAAATAAATGAAACAACTTTTTGTGCATTTCTTTTTTTTTTTAACAAACAGGAATACTTGACGACCTTACCAAAAAACAGGAATACTCGACGAGTAATATCAAATTCAGTATTTTACTATAGTCTTGCCATAATGGTGAGGTGCCTAACAAAAGTCGAGGAAAATTCAATCCAACAAAATTGGTAAGAGACTCGTGCAAAGCATTCAAGATGAAAGGTAAATCAGTATCGTTTCCAATTTATCCCTTTTAATACTGGCTGACATGTCTCCTTTTCTTTTTACAGGAAATATTTATACTAACATTTAACATGTTGAAAGAGATAATCCAAAAGAAAATTATGATTATCTGACAAGACCTATTCTGGTGAAAAATGAGGGACATTTAACCGCTAAACCATGGCGGTCGCTGTCACTAAACAGACCAAAATGCTCCCTCACCCATATGCCTCATTGTGCAGGAGCAAAACTTGAGACAAACCGCTCCTCGAAATAAGGAGTGAGCTTCCCAATTTGTTTGATCCACCCACATACCAGGGGCAATTCAAATCCGCCCAAGTTTGCACATTATATAAACACACATGATGCTAAAAATTGTCACATCGGCATTGTGTTTACACATTTTATGAATTATGTATGACCATTCCGCATGTTTAATTTACCAACTCCAACTTAGAGCATAAACTGCATAGGAGACATCAAATGTGCAAAATGGGGCACAACAGGATGAGGAAAGGCAAACCATTTCCACACAGGTCTAACATTTTAATCTACAGATAAACAGCCTTTCTCCAGAGTGAGAGAAAGCCCTTTCGGAATGAAGTCCCCCATTCAGATTACATTCGAGGTGTTCATACTATAAGAACTTCCTTAAACAGAAGTGGTAATGCAATACATGATCCATATGTTGATTGATTGCATCATGAGTTATTACACAGACTGCCTTTAATCATGGCAAACTTAGCTGAACAATTTTGTATGAACCAATGAACGCATTGATGAAAATGCTTGCACATGTTACCTCTGACACTGCCTGACAGGCAACACACTCCCGGTGTTCGAGTTATCTTCCAAAGTCTTGAAATTCATTCGACGATTATTGAATGAACAAGCCTGGTTGTCGAGAAGCCACCAAGCATTTCTTCCAAATTCTCAGGTAAGTATATCTTCAACCTGAACCTTTCAAGAGAATGAATTCGGACGGTTGTTGGGGTACTCGAATCCATTGCGGTATATACAGGTATCCACCTTCTTCAATAAAGCATGATTTGTCTCAAGGACAGAAATGTTCGAGACCTTTTGATCTCTGCCTCTTTGGTTTATTCCTAAAGCGACAGGAGAATATAATTTGGGTTTGAGCTTCCACAAGATTCCTGGTCTCCCCAGATTTCAGAATGGCACCCTTTGAGGTACACTAAGTCCTTTTTACAGGCACCAAGTCCTTCTTACAGGCAAACCAAGTCCTTCTTACAGGCACAAAGTCCTTCCTACAGGCAAATCAAGTCCTTCTTACAAGCAAATCAAGTCCTTCTTACAGGTACAATGTCCTTCTTACAGGCAAACCAAGTCCTTCTTACAGGCACAAAGTCCTTCCTACAAGCAAATCAAGTCCTTCTTACAGGCAAATCAAGTCATTCTTACAGGCAAACAAAGTCCTTCTTACAGGCAAAGCAAGTCCTTCTTACAGGCAAATCAAGTCCTTCTTACAGGCAAAGCAATTCCTTCTTACAGGCAAATGAAGTCCTTTTTACAGGCAAAACAAGTCCTTCTCATAGGCAAATCAAGTCCTTCTTACAGGCATAAAGTCCTTCTTAAAGGCAAATCAAGTCCTTCTTACAGGCAAAATAAGTCCTTCTTACAGGCAAATCAAGTCCTTCTTACAGGCATAAAGTCCTTCTTACAGGCAAATCAAGTCCTTCTTACAGGCAAAATAAGTCCTTCTTACAGGCAAATCAAGCCCTTCTTACAGGCAAACCAAGTCCTTCTTACAGGCAAATCAAGTCCTTCTTACAGGCAAACCAAGTCCTTCTTATAGGCAAAAAGTCCTTCTTACAGGCAAAAAGTCCTTCTTACAGGCACAAAGTCCTTTTTACAGGCACAAGTCCTTCTTACAGGCACAAAGTCCTTTTTACAGGCACCAAGTCCTTTTTACAGGCACAAAGTCCTTTTTACAGGCACAAAGTCCTTTTTACAGGCATCAAGTCCTTTCTACAGGCACTAAAGTCCTTTTTACAGGCACCGAAGTCCTTTTTACAGGCACCAAGTCCTTTCTACAGGCACAAAGTCCTTTTTACAGGCATCAAGTCCTTTCTACAGGCACTAAAGTCCTTTCTACATGCACCAAGTCCTTTTTACAGGCACCAAAGTCCTTTTTACAGGCACCAAGTCCTTTCTACAGGCACAAAGTCCTTCTTACAGGCAGTTTCATAGGTTGACCTACCATACGGGTCAAATTTCAATCAAATTTTAATCAGTAGAATCCTTTCATTAGGAATCTACTATGAGGTGACCTACCATACGGGTCAAAATTTTATTCAGTAGAATCTTTTCACTAGGAATCTATTATGGGTTGATCTACCATACGGGTTCAAATTCAACCACCCTAAGGTTTTCTTACAACGAATCCTTGGGTTCTCATTTCATTTTCAGTGGAACATTCATGTCACGACTTTTTTTTTATTTCGTTGTGTTAAGTCGATTAGGATTCAGGTGTCACCTCGTCTTTGAAATGAACTTCTGCCGAGCTTCCTTTCAAAGAGGGGCAGCTGTTGACACCTGATTTTTAATCATCTTTTCTCTTTTAAAATTTTTTAGTATTTTTCGGCATTTTTATTTTTCAAAAATATATAGAAAATTCATAAAAATTCATAAAATTGAAAAATATCAACTTGGGGACCTTGGCCAAGCCTAGGAAACCAATTTTGACCAAAAAATAATTTTTCACATTTTTTGCATTTTTTAAATATTTTTCAGAAATTATTAAAATATTTAATAAAAATAACATTTAAAGCCATAAAAATACAAAAAGAAATAGTTAGTATTTTTATTTTTATTTTCTCTTCACTTTGGTCTAAAGAAAAGCTAAAAAAATTAATTAATCTGAAATTGAGAATTACTTTATTAATCTCATTTTCATATTAATAAAAAAAATTGTAGGAAATTCATTTTAATTCTATAATTTTCGTTTTCTTTATATTCTTAGAGTCGGGACGTTATTTTTTTAACAGCTTAAATTTTCAATGACCTACTAGCGCCCGTGTCCTGTATGTTTATGTTTGTCTTTGATATTGATTAGCAAGTTAAGGTTGCAATTGACAAAGCAGTTAGGGATGAGGACAACAAAGTCAGGAAGGAGTTAGTTGAGTTGACTTTCGATTCCACACTGAATTTGCATAAGACATTAAATCACAAAAATAAAAGAAGTCGAGGTTGGGTCCTTTTTTTTAACTGAAACTTCAAAACTTAGATTGCGGCCACTTAATACTTTCAGAGGTTTGCCGAAACTACATGGAATATTCTCGAAAAAAAGGTTGGAGGTTTCTGGATTGTCTCCTTCTGACAAAGTATTTTTTATGCACCAAGTGATGGCATGGGAGTTGATTAAATTCTTTTTTTTTCCAAAAGAGACAATGGTGGGTAACCATCAAAAGTAGTGAAAACCCACTAATTGAGAAGTGCTCGTCCACCATGGAATGAACGAAAGGAGACAAAAGTGAGGAGGGCCCAGAAAACCCCACTAAAAAAAAAAGGGACTCACTTCTTCCTATATATTATTTTTTATCCTCTCTTTTGGGAGGACATGGAGAATCACCGTCATTAACCTTTTTGGGACGGGTGGCTTAGAGAGTTAAAAAAAAAAACAACATTTGAGGGAGAACTTTGGAGGATCATGGGAACGAACGCCTGGGAGAAGAACATTTGAAAAATCACGTGAAGAAGAAGAACGGATGGAGGAGGTAGGTGAACGGAGGAAGAGAGGAACAGCGGCCACATCATAGTAGAAAAACCCGGGGAGGATAAAAAATGGGGATTCTTTTTCAGGAGCGAAACAGGGGACCCTTTTGGCGATGAGGCCATTCAAGAAAGGAAGCTGAATAATATTCCGAGTTAGAGAAAGAGGGAAAGAGAAGGAGATCTCTTCTGATGCCAACTCTTGCTCGTGACGAGCATGAGGACCTTTTACTTCTGGCTTTGCCAAGGTAAGTATCTACGGAATCAACCAAAGATTTTCTGTTCTACTTTCACCCACTAATCTTAATATAATTGTTAATATCGGCCTAATGAATTCTGTGACGTCTCCACCACTGGTCGGCTGCCCATTATTATTCTAGTTTTATTCTTCATGTGAAATACAACTGATGAATTTCTATTTCTCGACCACAACTTGTGAAAATGCGTGTTTCTTTTATGTACATTGACATTGCCGGCTATTTGAATTTGCACTACCTATGTATGATTTGGTCAGTTTACATCTCTTTTTAGTTAGGATTGTTGATGACTGATATATTATTGTTACGATAGAAAAATCTCTTAAACCAGGGAGACCAGGAAGCATATTTCGCCATCCTCCATTGCTCTCAATTTTTCCTTTTCCTGCAGCAATATCCATCTTTCATCTGGATTCTCGCTCATGCTTTGAGTTTTTTTTTTGTGTATTTGGGAGAAATATTGGAGTGGATATACAGTATCTATGCTCGGAAGAAGTTCTGATGCTTGTTAAGAAAAAGAAATGGTGAATTTCATTTATTAACCCTTTTTTTAACTGAATTATCGCTCATTGAAATTATAGAACATCAAAAAGTTTCAATTAAGACAATCACGTCACGGCAATTATTAAATACAGCTGAGTCTGATTGTACTACCATGCTCACTTGAATCCCAAAGTTAGTAAGTTATATATCTCCGAATCTTAGATTACTCGAACTGTTGATTGCTCGGGTATATAAGACATTTTCAAAACTTAGACCTCCTTCGTAAAAGACGTGATGCTATAGGTGTAGGTTTCTTTTGGCCATGTATTTAATTGACATGATTGTTTAAGAAAGATCTATAGATAGTATAATATGCATAAAACATATATGAGGCACCAAATTCACTTGTTAAGCACTTGGTATCGGGTTGATATCTCTTCAGTATGGTCTGTCTGGACAGCAAGATTCCCGAATTAGCATTTACCTCCCATGAGAAATTAAGTTATTATCAATTGTGGGTCGTGGTGAGTTGTATATGAGAAATAATACAGTCACTTCCATCAATTATGGAATGCAAGCAAATGCTGATAAGTCTCAAATAGAGACCAGTTCTAAAAATTAGGCATTTGATGCATATAAAGACTCGGAATTACGCATATACGGAAGAGAAGTGACCACAGCAATAAATTGCAGCTAAGTGTTTATTTATTTATTTATTTACTATTCATGATTTTAGCCGCAAATCGGCATGTTCTGTCTACACTGACCCATCTCCATTACTATCCCTCCTTTCTCAATATTTTTATGTCAGGTAAAAGGAAGACTTCACATCAATGACGAGTTTCACGAAGGTGCAAAATCGGCCCAGACAAGCTCCTAAGCTGTCCACCGATTTCTCAACTGATCTGTGACTAAAAATCCCTCTTAATTCAAAAGACTCTCTATATTGGGAACATAGAGAGCGAAAATCAATTATAGCAATCCCTCCCAGAAAATGGGAGATAAGTACTCTTTCCACTCTTTTAGTTTTAGGTGCAGATTAGCACATATTTTGTATACTGACATTTCACTCTATTTTATGTCAGGAAGCCACAACTCTATATCAATGGTCAACCCTATGGAAGCACAAAATCGGCTTGGAGGAGTCCTCAAGCGCGCACAAATTTCAAATTGTTGAATCAACTCGTTGTATTTCATTTTAAAGAATTCATACCCCAGAATGGAGAGGACAAAGTCCATCCGCAATTTAAATACCTGCACCATAAATCCCAAAGGGAAGAGCCAAGCCAATGCTTAGCATCCCATTGGAGGTTTTTACTTACAGTAGTTAAATACTTGCAACTTAAATACCTGCACCATAAATCCCAAAGGGAAGAGCCAAGCCAATGCTTAGCATCCCATTGGAGGTTTTTACTTACAGTAGTTAAATACCTGCAACTTAAATACCTGTACCTTAAATCCCAAAGGGAAGAGCCAAGCCAATGCTTAGCCTCCCATTGGAGGTTTTTACTTATAGTAGTTAAATACCTGCAACTTAAATACCTGTACCTTAAATCCCAAAGGGAAGAGCCAAGCCAATGCTTAGCCTCCCATTGGAGGTTTTTACTTACAGCAGTTAAATACCTGCAACTTAAATATCTGTACCTTAATCCCAAAGGGAAGAGCCAAGCCAATGCTTAGCCTCCCATTGGAGGTTTTTACTTACAGTAGTTAAATACCTGCAACTTAAATACATGTACCTTAAATCCCAAAGGGAAGAGCCAAGCCAATGCTTAGCCTCCTATTGGAGGTTTTTACTTACAGTAGTTAAATACCTGCAACTTAAATACCTGTACCTTAAACCCCAAAGGGAAGAGCCAAGCCAATGCTAGGCCTCCCATTGGAGGTGTTTATTCACTGTCATGTACTTCCTATAATTTAATTTTTGAATCATCAGACCCAAAAGATGAGCAGGTCGTAATACTGCACAGAAGTCGTTAACACACTCCCTCTGTCAGCTTCAGGGAATTTTTAACACTTAAAAAATATAATAAATAAAAAATATATACCATCCATGCATCCTATTCAAAAAGTGAAAACACAAAAGAGAATACTCTACTAAAGCCTTAAGAATAAACCAAGCCTGAGTTGCCAAATTAGGATATCCATGAAATTAAGGTACCGAAAGGGCATTAGTTTTAATTAACTAGTGTAACCAAGTCCCCGAACTCATAATCTCTGGTTCGCAGAAATAAATTAGTTCTCCCGCTAATTTATTTAGGTTTCTAATCGACCTACCAAGAATGATTAGTGGCGACTCCAAATCTTAAAATCATTTAAACAAAAACCAAAGTTGCGATTCGGTAGGGCTTGGGAGGGTCCGCGTTAGGTTAGTCAAATCTAATTAACCTAATAATCCGTTAACCCCTTTTAAATTTAAAATTTTTTTAGAGGGTCGCGACATTCATCACATTATGATTTGTGATTAGGATGATCGACTCATGTGAGACTGAAGAAATTTGTGTTTATGGGTTAGAAAGATGCAAAGGTTGAGTTTGCCTTGAAGGAATATGTATTTTTGTGTTTGTGGGTGAATTTCTGCATTTTTTTTTTCTCACTCTGAATTTATAAACAATAGCGGATACTTCTGAAATTGATAAGTTCTTAAGTACCCTAGAACCTGTGGCAGAGTAGATTCGAGGTTCCAAAGTATACAAGGTAGGTTTTAAGTTTTGAAAAATGAAGAACCTGTACTAGTGGGTAGGTTTCAGGTGAAAGCTACATGAAACCTAGAACCGCTCACCCTTAATCTCCTCAACTACTTCCTCCGCACGCACGGAGAGCTCTTAGGCATAGAGCTCATTATTGTCATCTCTAGAACTTCCTCGCTCCTCCACCTCGTCGTACTTCGCTCTAGCCTCCGACCGTTATCGTCACTTGAGTTGTCGCCTGAGTTGGGAGAAAAGGAGAAATGGAGAGTGTGTTTAGAGTATATTCTCACAGGTGAACACGCATGTGCCATGTCGAGTGAACCTGAGTTTTTCTCCATATTTATTGTAAACCATGTACTAGAGATGGCCATGGGTCGGGTCAAACCCGAAACCGGCCCGGTCAACGGGCCGGTTCATTGCGAACCGGAACCGGCCCGTGTGGGACGGGTCGATTCCGGGTTGTAATTTTCCCAAACCGGCGGTTCCGAACCGGCCCGGCCCAAACGGCTATATTATAGCCGTTTATTAATTTTTTTTTTGTTTTTTTAATAATTATTAAATAATTTTTTTAATTTAAAAAATAACTATAACCATTATAAATATCCATCTTCACCTTTCATTTTTCCTCACAACTTCCCTCAAATTCTCTCATTTCTCAAATTCTCTCAACTTCGCTCAAATTCGCTCAATTTCTTCCGCTCAATTCTCTCAAAAAATGGCTAGTGGAAGAGGAAAGAGCCCGATGATTCCCGAAGAATCCAATTATTCTCATGATCCTCGTGAGTATGCACATTGGGGATACGATGATGAAGATGATATCAACGTTATTCCTAATGTCGAGCACATCCCGACGCAAGAAAGTCTACAACCAACTACCAATACCGAAGAAGCATCAACAACAAAAGAAATCAGTCGAGGGAGTGCATCCATCATATGGCAACACTTCACCAAGCAATATTTAGAAGGTAACGACTACAATCTCATATGTAACCATTGCAAAAAAGTATACATGTTTATAACTGGAAGCGGCTATGAAACATATCGTCGACATTTGGCGTCAAAACATCGAACGGAATTCGGGATCGACACGATGCAACAAAAAATTCCCAAGTTTGTCGATTCTAACACTTCTAATTTATTTCGTTATGATAGAAATAATTATGAGGAAGAACTTGCTAAATTTACTGCCGTTGAACATTTAGCGTTTAATTTTGGTGAAAATTTTGGTTTTAATACTTTTGTACAAAATGCATGTACTCCACAAGCAAAACCCGTTTCGAGAAATACGGTTAAACGCCAAATGTTTAAACTTTATAAAAAAGGAAAAGATGATTTGAGAAATTTTTTTGCATTTTTCAATGGACGTGTGCATATAGGTAGCGACATTTGGAGTGATCCTTGGCAAACTCATTATTATATTGGTATTACATGTCATTGGATAGACGATGAATGGAACATTCAAAAAAGAATTATTGCATTTCAAGTTTTTGATGAATCGCATACGTCACATAATATTTATAGAATAATTAAGCAAGTTTTAGAAGAATATTTATTGGTTAATAAAATTTTTTCAATTGGTTTTGATAATGCCGCGTCAAATACTGCTTCTGTTCGCGAGTTAGAAACAATTTGTAAACCCGCTTTTGGTGGAAATTTTTTTCACATTAGATGTGCTTGCCATGTTTTAAATTTATGCGTACAAGATGGTTTACGAACTCTTGAAGATGCTCTTCGTCCAATAAAAACAGCAATTACATATTTATGGAAACATTCCCAAGTTATGAGAGAATGGGGTAAATTTTGCAAACAAAATGGAAAAAAACCAAAAAAATTTCCAAGAGATATTCCACATCGTTGGAATTCTACATACGAGTTGCTTAATCAATCTTTTTCATATAAAGAATTATTATGTACATTTTTTGCAAATTATGTTCCTCAAAGTAATTTATACCCACAAGAGTGGGATATTTGCAAAAGAATTTTAGATTTGTTAAAAGTTTTTAATAATGCAACTTATACTTTATCCGGTGTTTATTATCCTACTACACATTTATTTTTAACAGAGTGTCTAAATATTGTTGATATTTTTCAAGAAAATGAAGGCGATAATCAATTAGGTCCAACTATTATAGCAATACGAACGAAATAGATGCAATATTATACCAAAATTCCTATTATCTATTTGGTTGCTTGTGTTTTGGATCCATGTACGAAAATGGAGTGCTTACTTGATGATTTGAATTCATACTATGAGTGTTTACATTTGATTGAAACCGTAAATATTAGAGATATAGAAAAAGAAGTTAAAGATATAATAGTAGAATTGTATAATGATTTTTGTAATAGATATAATATAGTTGGTGATAGTGAAACTTCTTCCCAAGTTAGTGGCATGCAAGGTAAGCATCTAGGTATATGGTCTAGAAATCTAATAAATAGACAAAAAAGACAAAAGGGAATAATGGGAAATATTTCTGAAATAGAAATTTATTTAACTACTGAATTTGAGTTTCCTCAATCAGACGGCATTGATTTTCAAATTCTAAAGTGGTGGAATAATCATTCAACTCAATTTTCAGTATTAGCTCACATTGCAAAAGAGATTTTAGCAACCCCTTGCTCAACCGTTGCGGTTGAATAAGCATTTAGTATTGGAGGTAATATTCTGGATGATCGACGTTCGAGATTATCTCCGGATTCAGTTGAAGTTCAAATTTGTGTCGATGATTGGACAAAGGCGGCATATCGACAACAAGAAATGGATCGCAACAACGAAGCCGAATTCTTCAATGACGAAGATATCACCGCCATGGGTAGCGACGATTGATGATGAGGTAAGTATGGGGTTATCAAAGGTAAAAGAACTACATGGGTTTTGATTCTTCTATCCCCAAGAAGATATGTAGGCGCTTAATGATAATTCATTAAGTTCAAGCCTTTTCTTCCCTTCCTTTTTTTTCCCCAATCCATAAATTTTATTACAATTTGTATTTGAAAATTTATTATTTCATAATTTTATCTTTTTTATTTCATAATTCATTATTTAAAATTTTTTTATTTCTTAAAGTTTTATTTGAAAATCGGTTTGAACCGGACGGAATCGCCGGTTCGGTTCTGTCCGGTTCAAACCGGAACCGGCCCTTGAACCGGCCCGAACCGCCGGTTCATGAACCGGAACCTGCCCGGTTCCGAACCATGACCACCTCTACCATGTACGCGCTCATTAATTTTCAGTAGATTCATATCAGTGGTACAGATGATCATATCTTTTTATTGCCTTCTCTTCTTCTCTTTCAAAAAAAGAACCATAAGCCATTCGCTTTTATTTTTTCCCTTCTCCATTGCCATTTCATTAATATTTTCTTTATATCCTATGTAAACATCCGCACACACTCATTAATGCTCAGTACATTCATAATACCTTGGTTGATAGATGATGCACAAGATCATAATTTTTTTTTATTCCCATTTCTCTTTCTCTTTCAGAAAAGAGAACCATAAGTCATTTCCCTATCATCTTTCACTTCTCCCTTGCCATTTCATCTGTTGCTGTTTACCAAATTCCTGGTGACATTTTGCCACCGGCCTCCCCCATTCATTTCTAATCATTTCTCTTCTGCTTGGAGTGAGGATGATGATGGTTGCATTCATGATTAGAAAGAATACATTGACCATATTCTTGAATGTGAACGATGTAGGAAAAATTTTGGCATTATCACTTGCACCTCCAGGGACACGGGCCGCCCCTATTTCATCTACCTTTCAGGGGTGCTGCAATTTAATTAGGTGAGATATAAAATTGGTTTAGAGATTTTTTTGATTTTTGATGTTCATTGTCTTTTTTTGTCTTCTTAGGACTCCTGCCATTTTACAAGGGGGATAATTCGGAGGTTTAAACCTTCAGCGATTTTTTTAAACTTTTTTTAACGAAAAAGAGACGGCATTATCAGTAGCAACATGTTTGATCGAAAAAGAAGTTCCTATGTTAAAGCCCCCTCTAAGTGATCATGCAAATGATTTTTGGATTTATTTTATTAATATCTAGATTACTCCTAATCCTAATCTAATAAAAATTAACAACTTGAGAATGAAATACCCAAGTAATTGAAAGTATCTATCTAACTGCGAAAATGTAAAATCAGCAACTCATCGGGCAAATTATCACAACAACAATTGAGAAACCTAAGACATGAGTGAGTAATGAATGAAATGGTATTGTCATTTAGTCTCAAGGCATAAAACTCCCACAAGCTGGTTATTTCTATCAAAATGAGCTTAATTCTAATCAATTGAGATGAAACTTTTTAATTGTACAATTCTAATTCTAATTGATTTTATTATTGAAAGGCTCTAGGCTAGTAATAACCTAAGTCTGGTGATCATTGAAGTAAGCTATTACAATCACAAGACCAGAGCGGACATTGGTCTTCCACCACCACCGTCTCCACCGGGACGTCGTCTCCTCCATTTGTCGCTATCGGCCACCACCTTGTGATGTCGAGTTCGTTCGTTCATTCATTCAAATATTCAATCGAAAATAAGTGGCATGAGGGCGGCCTTTGATCACATGCAATTCGATTTTTCATAAATCTCATGTTTAATTTACTAAGAATAGTAATGATCAACCCCCACTTATATGCACAAAACGGATGGCCGATATTATTAATCACTAGTTAGAATTATTGGTCCCTTCTTATTTACACATCGATTAACATAAATTGAGAGCATATTCATTCATCTAGAAATCACACGTGAGCTCTAATTAAAAATGCATTTAGGCGAAATAGCCTTGAACAAGCAATAAACAATTGAGTGAACCAAGTCAATCATTTATCCAAGTCATCATTCAATAGATAACTCTAATGATTTATCCATCGGATGATTCATGTGTCATTGAAAAGCTTATGAAATGTACTTTAATTTTGATAAACATTACTAGACCTCATTCGGGCCCGAAAATTCCGTGACTAACAAAATTGATCGATTGATTCGATTGCCCAAGATTGGATCTAATTATAAACCTGATTTTATAAAATACCAAAATATCATAAAAGCACACCAAATTCAAAGGACAGCTAGCTCTTTTTGTGTTTTTAAATTTTACATTTTAAATTTTCACAAAATAGTCACTCAACAATTTCAAAATGACTGGTTTTTCCTAGAGGGTAGAATCTATTAGCTGTGTATGCTAGCCTCTGACTTTATCCGTAATTTACAAAATTAGACCCCTAAATTTTATATCAATTCGCCCAACCATTTTATATTTACATTTTGGCATGTTCTGAACAACTTTCATATTTTAATTTTTTTTCAAAAAATATCCGACGCAATCTTGAAATTGCAAACTGAAAGTGGGCCAACCCAGTTCCTAGAAAAACGAATCAAATATTAGATTTGATAGTCGTTTTGAAGAGTGAATTCTATTAAATAAGTGATATATGATTTTTTTTTATGAAATTAGCACTAATGAAAATATTAAGATTTTATCTTCAACTTTGATGAAGAAAGTTTTCTTGAATTTCCAATACAAAAGATAAGAAAAAACGAATTTGAGATCTTATCTATGTTTATATGTTTATGGGTGAAATTTTATAATTTTTGCACTCTCTCTAAATTTGTGAGCAATATTGGATACTTATGAAATCGACAGGTTCTCGAATATCCTGGAACCTGTGATAAGGTAGGTTTCAAGATATGCAGAATATATTCTAAGTTTCGAAAAATAAAGAATTTATACTACTGTGTAGCTTTCAGATGGAAGCTACCCGAAACCTGAAACTACTCATCCCTGAAAGCTACACAAAACCTGAAACTACTCATCCCTAGTTTCCTTGACTACTTCCTCCGTATGTATGGGGAGCTCTCATCTGAATTGTCGCCGAGGTTGGAGGAAAGGAGAAGTGGAGAGCGCGCTTCAAAGAGTAATTTGATAGGTGGGCCCGCATGCACCGGGCGAAGTGAGTGGGGATTGTTCTTTATATCCATTATAAATATCCATACATATTCGTTACTTCTCAATAGATTTATAATACCTTGGTTCATATAAGTGATGCGGAGGATTATATTTTTTTTTATTCCCTTCTCTCTTTCTCTTTCCAAAAAGAGAATCATAAGTTCTTCCCTGTTACCTTTTCCCTTCTTCTCCCTGGCTATTTCATTAATCTTTTCTCTCTCTTTCTCTTTTGGAGAAGAGAACCATCAACTTAGGGGTGAGCAAAAAAATCATGATCCAACCAAACTGGATCGGACCGTATCCAACCGGCTAATTTTATATCGTAACCAGTGGGTACGGTTTGGTTTCCTATTCCAATTTTCCAAAACCAGCGGGTATCGGTTCGGTTCCCGATTTCGGGTGAAAATTATCCAACTGGCCCAATCGAACTGGTTTTTATATAATATAAATAGGTCAATTATTTTAATGAAACCATCTCTTAAATACTTAACACATTCGTTCCAAAAAAATAGCCTAGACCCAAAAAATAAAAAAAGACTTTACCATAATTCAACTCTCTTCACACTCAGTCGCTCTTGTTGTATAATTCAATTGCACATTTTTTTTTCTAGTGCAATGGGTAAATTTTCACTTAGCCGGTGCCATTAGGTTGCTAAAATTTTTTATTTACAATGTTAAAAAAGAAAACGAAAATTCTAAGTTTGCCGTTATATAGCTTTATTGAGTCATATTTGTGGGATTAATATTCAACTTAATTTTTTCATGGAACAAGCGGGTGATATTAGAACTGTAACCAAGATCCAACCAAGAACCAAATCGGACCGGTGGTTCGGTTCCCGGGTGGATCTATGGAACAAATGGTTGGTTCACAGTTCGCATTTTGCAGAACCAGTCCCTAATGGATGGTTCTCGGTTCTAAGGTACAATCATCCATCCTGTGAACTGATCACTCCTATCATCGACCATTTCATCATGTTGCGGTTTGCCAAGCTCCTAGTGTTGTCTTCCCGCCGTCCTCCCCCATTCATCTTTAGGCATTTCTCTTCTGCCTAGAGTGAATATAAGGATGACTGCAATCGCAACTAGAATGAATATATTGACCACATTCTTGAATGTGAATGGCGTAGAAAAACTTTTGGTATTATCACTTACACCTCCAAGGACGCAGGCCATCCTTGTTTCGTCTACCTTGAAGGAGCAGCGCTGCACTTTAGTCAAGTGAGGTATAAAATTGATTTAGAGATTTTTTGATTTTTTTTTTAAACTGACATTCGTTACCTTTTTTGTCCTATCAAGACTCCTACAGTTTTATAAGTGGGATAATTCGGAGGTTTTGATTTTTTTTTTACCCTCCTTTTTAATCGAAAAAGAGACGGCACTACCGTGTAACAAAATATGTTTGATCGGAAAAGGAGTTCCTATGTTAATGCCACTTCTAAGTGATAATGCAAATTATTGTTGCATTTATTTCATTAATGTCGAGATTACTCATAATCCTAATCTAATAGAATAATTAACACTTGTGCATGAAACACTCAAGTAATTGGAAGCATATATCTAAGTGCAAAAATGTAAAACCAGCAACTTTTTGGATAAATTATCACAACACTAATTGAGGAACGTGTGGCATGAGTGGGTAATGAACGAATATGGGATTGTTATTTAGCCTTCGGGCATAAAACTCCCATAAGCTGGTTATAAAATGAGCTTAATTCTAATCAATTAGGTAAACTTTTCTAATTGTGCGATTCTAATTCTAATTGATTTTGTTATTCAAAGGCACTAGGCTAGTTAAAAACCTAAGTCCATTGATTATTGAAGTAAACCAAAGTTATTAAAAACATGACACTAGAGTGGACATCAGTCTTCCACCACTGTCTCCATTGGGACGTCTCCTCTACGGGGTTGCTATCGACCACCACCTCGTGGTATCGGGTTCATTCATTCATTCAAATATTCAATCGAAAATAAGTGGCATGAGAGCGGCTTTTGATCACATGTAATTTGATTTTTCCTAAACCTCATATTTAATTTACTAAGAATAGTAATAATCAACCCCCACTTGTATGCGTAAAACGGAGGGCCGATATATTGCAAGCCTATTCATTTATCTAAAAATCACATACGAGCTTTAATTAAATATGTATTTAGGCCAAATAACCTTGAACAAGCAACAAACAATTGAGTGAACTAAGTTGGTCAATTATCTAATAAGTCATCATTTAATTAACAACCACAATGATTTACCCATCGGATGATTCATGTGCCATTGAAAAACTTATGAAATGTACTTCAATTTTAATTAAGACTACTATACCTGATCCAGGCCCGAAAATCCTGTAACTAACAAAATTGATGCGATTGCTCGAGATCGGATTCGATTTCAAACCCGATTTTATAAAATATCAAATCATCATAAAAACACATCAAATTTGATATGTGCTGTTGAACTTTTATGTTTTAAATTTTCACAAAATAGTCGGTTAACAATTTCAAAATGACCGATTGTTTCTAGACGTTAGAACTTGTTGGTTGTGTATGCCGGTCCCTGACCTTATCGGAAATTTACAAAATTGGACCCCTAAATTTTATATGCATTTGCCCAAACATTTCTCATTTACAATTTGGCATGTTCTGAACAACTTTTATGTTTTTAATGTTCTCCAAAAAATATCCGGAGCTATCTTGAAATTGCAAATCGAAAGTGGCCGACGCGGGCTCTAGAAAAATAGATCAAATATCAAATTTGATGTACGTTTTGAAGAGTGAATTCTACTAAACAAATGATGTAGGATTTTTATGAAATTGACACCGTACCAATGAAAATATTAAGATCTTATCTTCAACTTTGGTGGAGAAAGTTTTCTCGAATTCCCAATACAAAAGATAAGAAAAATTTGAATTTGAGATATTATTTGTGCTTATGTGTTTGTGGGTGAAGTTCTACAATTTTTTAGCACTCTTTGAATTTTATGCATAACAGCAGATACTTCTGAAATCAATATAGTATCGTATACCTTGGAACCTGTGATAGAATAGGTTTCAGATTTCAGGGTATGTAGGATAAGTTATAGGCTTTAAAAAATAGGAAACCTATACTAGTGCGTAACTTCCAGGGTCCAGGTGGAAGTTATCCAGAACCTGAAACTACTCATCTCTGGTCTACTTGACTGCTTTCTCCGCATGCATGGGGAGCTCCCAGGCACGAAGCTCATCACCATCCTTTCTGGAACTCCCTTGCTCCTCAGCCTCACCGTGCATCGTTCTAGTCGCCGAGCATTGTCGTCGCCCAAGTTGGGAGGAAAGGATAAGTGACGAGTGCGTTTTAGGGATCTGGATCCCCTGCCATAGAGGAGCTATGGCAGGGGTGACATAGTTTTAATCTCGGCCGTCCATTCTCATCGGACGGCCGAGATTTCGCCACGTTGATCGGAGAAGGATAGGCAAAATTTGCGTGCGGGTTTGTTGTACTGTAGCAATACTGTAGCGGTTTTTGAAATTTTTTTTCATTTTTATCTTCAGATCTCTGGTTTTTCTCTCTCCTCAGCAGCTCTCTCCCTCCATTATCTCTTTCTCTCTCCAAGTTCGCGAGGTCGACGCATGCTCTCCCTTCCCAAGTTCACTCTCTGTCTTCCTCGGTCGGATCTCTGCTCGACCACGACACCAGGCCGTCCCTCGACCAAAGCCGTGCCGCCGACTCCGCCTTCGCCGTCCCGGAGCCCCCTCGGTGTCGCCTCGTCTTTCTCCGTGTTCACGGCTTGCTCTGCTCTCTCCAAGTTCACTCTCTCTCCCTCGTCCTAAACCACCACCTCGCCTCTGCCGTCGCTCGCCGGAGCCCCATTGGCACGCTTCGATTTGTCCTTTGCGTCCGACAATCTCAGGTTAGGGTTTCCCCTCTTTACAATCCAAAAGCTGAAGCCTTGCTTTGATTAAGGGTTTTGTCGAGTGTGGGAATTTGAACGATGCTAAACTGTTGCGTAGTGAAATAGGATAGAGTAATTTCGAGATGTGCAAAGGGATCATGTAGGTTGAGTGCTCTTGGTGAAAAATGGAGGCTGGTCATTTTTGTCACTGATATTAGGCAGAGTACATCAAAATCGTGAAGTTGCTTCTGGCATTCACTTTTAAATTGTTGTCTTGTACTGCTTAAATCACCGCCCACAAGCTCATTCTCTTACTGTGACTGTACTTATCTGCACTATATTGATTTGTGCTAGTTCGTAGCTCTTTATGTTTCTGTCATGGAAGTTTTTAGAACTAGTGTCCATATAATTTTCTTGATGCGAAGTCTTAGTTGAGTCTGTGAACTTTCTAGGCATGGTGCTGATTAGGATTTGAATCATTTCACAAATGCATGTCACCAACTTCTTGATGCATGTTCACTATGTATCGGGACTTTCTATTTTTCACAAAGACATCAGAGAGCAGTTCTCTGCGGTTTATACTCTCCCTGTTTATTCATTGCGTTATGACTTCAAATATCTGCAGATATATGCTGGTTCTTTTTTGGCAATTCCTGTGATCCGTTGGTTGCTCTTGCGCAAGAGGAATGCTGAAATTGAGAGAAGAAACCAAATCAGGCTGAAGTGTGCCCAAGCACTTGAATTGCCGGATATATCATTGAGGCGGAAGGTAAATAACATTGTCATTGTGCTCTGTCCGGCAGTTATTATTCTTTTTAATAATAACATTGTCATTGTGCTATGCTGTGCTGTTGTCAATCCAAAGTTTTCCTTTGTAATACTAGTTTCCTTGTTCAATTGTGCCGCAGATGACGTACATAGGAATTTGCTGTACATAGGAATGAATAGTCTATTGTGACCTCCTATAAAGAGAGACATTCATCCCATAACTGCAGCAATATGATAGGGCTTTGGGCTTATAATACTTGATGTACATAGGAATTTGCTGTCTTAAAGTCAGGTTTAGCTTACGTGTAGCTTCTGTACTTATGTAGCTTTTAAGTGCTCGGGACATGGCGCAAAGAACATTCATCGGACAAGATCAGATTGTCTATAGCACTGACAAGGACTTTATCGAGCAAGACTATGAGGCCCACGACTGGGAATGGAGGTTTCGAGAGATTTAGAAGTCGGAGTAAAGACAGATTCAGAACTTTGTTCATCATGCACAGAAGGTCAACACTTGATTGATAGAGGAGGAGAGCCGATGAATGCACAAAATTGCAGGTGACTGTGGAGAGCTAGACCTATCACAAATCATCATTTCACGCCTTGGTTTTGACGGCAATGGTGGTTCTCTCCCTCCCACCCAAATCAACGCCCAACGCTTTGTGTTCAGACTGCGACAATGGTTCTATGACGTTGGCCCTTTGTGTTTAGTCCACGATTGTGGTTATGGCGTGAAAAAAAAAGAAAGATAAAGAAATTGGATTTGTGTTCTGGGAAGTTGCATAGGCATCCCTTTTCTATTCTTTTTCCTTGTTGAATGTCATAGTAGAGATTAGAAACTGGATTTATCGGGCTCTTTATAGAACGTTTCCTGTTTTGCGTAGTTGATTGATTTGTCAGTAAATAGCCGTTTCACATATTTAACTGATGTTTTTGTTATACTTTTTTATTTTATGAATAAAGAGCCTCAAATTCTTTAGGAAACATAATGTAGAATTAGAGATGCGTTTTTTTATATAAAAAACAAAAGGGACATGAAAAAAGAACAGGAAAATTTTTTTCAGAAAAACTAAACAATCATTTCATTTGTGTTTCAACCTAATTTTTTTAACCGTTTTTTCGCAATGGAGGGTGATCGACATTCATTCTGATCCAATTCACTATGTATGAGATCATATTGCATGTTCGATTATTCGAGTTCGTAATCTATTTTAATTGGTCCACGTGTTTGATTTTTCATCAATAAATAGCCGTTTCAAATGTTAGATTGATGTTTTTGTTTAAATTTTTTATATTGTGAATAAAGAGCCTCAAATTCTTTAGGAAACACAATCTAGAATTAGAGACGTTTTTTTTTATATATAAAAGACAAAAGGGACATGAAAAAAAGAACAGAAAAAAAAAAATTCGAAAAAACTGACCAACGTCCATTCTGATCCATTTAGATTGATGTTTTTGTTCTACTTACCTTTTTTATTTTATGAATAAAGTGCTTCAAATTCTTTAGGAAATATAACTTAAATTTACAAGCACATTTTTTTTGTGCATAAAAAAGCAAAAGGGACTTAAAAAAAATGAACAACCAAAAAAATTTCAGAAAAACTAAACAATCATTTCATTTGTGTTTCAATCTAATTTTTTAAGCTATTTCTTCGAGATGGAGAGTGACCAATATCCATTCTGATCTAATTCGCTATGTATCAAATCATATTGCATGTTCGATTATTCGAGTTTGCAATCTATTCTGATACAAGGAGCAAATTCTATTGCGCATTTCACTTGAAAATTGGTGTATACAACCATGAAACTAGAAAAAAAAAATGCAAGGACTTGACACAACAAAACTCTACAATACGTCATGTGAAAATTTCAATACAAGGAGCCACTCTGTTACACATTTCACCTTAGCTACAAATGGTGCCACAATTTCATCTAAAAACTAACATGCTCAAGTATCCCTTGCTAAGCTTAGGGTCTAGCTTCATGGTCTACTCCCCAGGCTTCCATGTAGTCGGGCAAAACTCATTGGGATCTTGCACGTACTGCAAGGCCTGCAAAAATGAAATTTGACAATGGTGAAGATGATATATTTTGATCCAATTATATAAAAGTGCACATGCAAGGCATATCATAATGAAGCTAAACTTAATAGGGTGTAGAGGCACCGTAAGAGACAACAATCAATGAAACTTTCATGTACAGTTCTTAATTGACAAGCAACCTTACTATATAAAGGAAACTAGTATTACAAAGGAAACTAGTATTTTGATCCAGTTATATAAAAAATATATATCTATATATGCTCCATAAGTTTCTAACAGAAGCAGTTTCATTGAGAACGTCATCTGCGGCACAATTGAACAAGGAAACTAGTATTACAAAGGAAAACTTTGGATTGACAACAGCACATCAAAAAGTAGAAAGCAATCCCTATTCTCATGCAGAAAGTAGCTCCATCCTAAACATCAGATTAAAACCCCTGCAACATCTGTGCCTTTTAAGAAACAATTAGTGTTGTCTATCAAATCTGCCCATGCTCATACATGCTTAAGTTAAAAACTAAATTCAGGTAGCAAATGCAAGTGGATATCTACAAATACTAAACTCAATTATAGAACACTAACAAGAGAGAGAGAGAGAGAGAGAGAGAGAGAGAGAGAGAGAGAGAGAGAGAGAGAGAGAGATGATAAATCAATTGTGACAGCAACATACTTTAACATCGTTCCAAGAATGATAACACCAAAAAGATTAAGCCCGCCTAATCCAACAACCATTGCTCTCTCCGATGCACTAGTTTTATTACAGAGTGAGCAAATATTAGGTCTAGCTGTAAATTTCTTTACAAATTAATGATGATACAGAAAATGCTACCTAAACTGCCACTTCCTTTCTTTAAAGAACTTTTCTACTCCACCAACCCACTCGGTCCATTTTCTACCCACATATTCTTTCCTTCCAGTTCACTGAGAAGGTTAAGCACACAAAACTTACAAATTCTAACCAAAAATACCATACCAACAATGTACTCAAAAACAGAAACTATGTTAGGACTATGGGAGATCATTGACTAAAGGAATAGTTGCTTTTTGCCACAAAAAGAATAATAACTGCCGGACAGAGCACAATGACAATGTTATTTACCTTACGCCTGTCGCGACCCTCTAAAAAAATTTTAAATTTTAAAAGGGGTTAACGGATTATTAGGTTAATTAGATTTGACTAACCTAACGCGGACCCTCCCAAGCCCTACCGAATCGCAACTTTGGTTTTTGTTTAAATGATTTTGAAATTTGGAGTCGCCACTAATCGTTCTTGGTAGGTCGATTAGAAACCTAAATAAATTAGCGGGAGAACTAATTTATTCCTGCGAACCAGAGATTAGGAGCTCGGGGACTTGGTTACACTAGTTAATTAAAACTAATGCCCTTTCGGTACCTTAATTTCATGGATATCCTAATTCGGCAACTCAGACTTGGTTTATTCCTAAGGCTCTAGTAGGGTATTCTCTTTTGTGTTTTCACTTTTTAAATAGGATGCATGGATGGTATATATTTTTATTTGTTATATTTTTTTAAGTGTTAAAGATTCCCTGAAGCCGAAAGAGGGAGTGTGTTAACGACTTCTGTGCAGTATTACGACCTACTTATCTTTTGGGTCTGATGATTCAAAAATTAAATTATAGGAAGTACATGACAGTGAATAAACACCTCCAATGGGAGGCCTAGCATTGGCTTGGCTCTTCCCTTTGGGATTTAAGGTACAGGTATTTAAGTTGCAAGTATTTAAACTACTGTAAGTAAAAACCTCCAATGGGAGGCTAAGCATTGGCTTGGCTCCTCCCTTTGGGATTTAAGGTACAGGTATTTAAGTTGCAAGTATTTAAACTACTGTAAGTAAAAACCTCCAATGGGAGGCTAAGCATTGGCTTGGCTCCTCCCTTTGGGATTTAAGGTACAGGTATTTAAGTTGCAGGTATTTAACTACTGTAAGTAAAAACCTCCAATGGGAGGCTAAGCATTGGCTTGGCTCTTCCCTTTGGGATTTAAGGTACAGGTATTTAAGTTGCAGGTATTTAACTACTATAAGTAAAAACCTCCAATGGGAGGCTAAGCATTGGCTTGGCTCTTCCCTTTGGGATTTAAGGTACAGGTATTTAAGTTGCAGGTATTTAACTACTGTAAGTAAAAACCTCCAATGGGAGGCTAAGCATTGGCTTGGCTCTTCCCTTTGGGATTTAAGGTACATGTATTTAAGTTGCTGGTATTTAACTACTGTAAGTAAAAACCTCCAATGGGAGGCTAAGCATTGGCTTGGCTCTTCCCTTTGGGATTTAAGGAACAGGTATTTAAGTTGCAGATGGACTTTGTCCTCTCCATTTTGGGGTATGAATTTTTTAAAATGAAATACAACGAATTGATTCAACAATTTGAAATTTGTGCGCGCTTGAGGACTCCTCCAAGCCGATTTTGTGCTTCCATAGGATTGACCATTGATATAGAGCTGCGGCTTCCTGACATAAAATAGAGTGAAGTGTTAGTATACAAAATATGTGCTAATCTGCACCTAAAACCAGAAGAGTAGAAAGAGTACTTATCTCCCATTTTTTTGGGAGGGATTTCTATAATTGATTTTCGCTCTCTATGTTCCCAATATAGAGAGTTTCTTTTGAATTAAGAGGGACTTTTAGTCACAGATCAGTTGAGAAATCGGTGGACAGCTTAGGAGCTTGTCTGGGCCGATTTTTGCATCTCGACGAGATTTTTGCTGTTGACGTAGAGATATCCTTCTCCTGACATAAAATATGGAAGAAAAAGGAAATGGAGAAAGTGTATACAATTTGTGCTAATTTGCGAGTAAAACCATAAATAAATGAATAAATAAAAACACTTAGCTTGAATTTGTTTGCTCGTTGACGAGGATGAACTCTTGATTTATATTGATCGATGAAGGAATTTGTGATGATAACCCCTAGCTTTAAATTCCCATCATCTTCAAAATTCTCTCTCTTTTGGTATTTTCTTTCTCTCAAAATTTTCTTCAATCTCCCAAAACTCTCTCAAACATCCAAAATTTTCTCTCCAAAAAATTCTCCCAAACACTTCAAATTTTCTCTCTCAAGAATCCCCTCTCAAGCTCACTTCATCCTCCTTTTATAATCTACTCATCTATCTCCCATTCTAATTTTTCCACTAACTCTATCTCCCATTCTAATTTCTCCACTAACTCTTCTTCATTTTCATCTTCCATTCTCCATCTCTATCTCACATTCTAATCTCTCCACTAACTCTTCTTCATCTTCATCTTCCCTTCTCCATATTTATCTCCCATTCTAATTTCTCCACTAACTCTTCTTCATCTACATCTTCCCTTCTCTATTCTTATCTTCCATTCTAATTTCTCTACTAACTCTTCTTCATCTCTATCTTCCCTTCTCTATTCTTATCTTATTTTCTCCATCTATTCTTCTCCAACTTCTCTTCTTCATCTCATCTTCTCCATCTTCCCTTCTCTATTCTAATTTATCCACTAACTCTTCTTTTTGTTATTTGTAAAATAATCCTTCAAGAGTTAAGTATTTGCACTATAGTCCTTGAATTTTAAGTATTTACAATTTAGTCCCTGAAAAAATATATTTCTTTAAGTCCAAATCTCCTCACAATTTTTGACACACCAAAATTCACCACATGTCAAATTTAAGCTCATTTCTTGCCGTTGAAAATAATGCAGAATTTAATTAAAGCCCTTTTGCAAAATTAAGTCATTCTGGGTATAATTGGGCCAAGATGAAAATTTAAAATATTAGAAGACAATGTCACAACTCATAAAAAGTGAAAATTAAAAATAAGTTGACTCAAATTAAATTTTTTTAGGCCCGATTCAAGATTATACTCGTGAAGGAACACGTGACTCGAATTAGATTTTTATGAATTTGCGATGGCCAATATGAAAATAGATTTAAAATAAAAATATTAACTATCTTTGTTTATTTTTTTGGCCTCAAATGTTATTTTTCCAAAATTTTCAAGTATTTTTGTATTTTTTTTAAAAAAAAATTAAAATATATATATATATAATATGAAATTTTATTTTTTGTTCAAAAATGGTTGCCTAGGCTTGGCCAAGGCTTCCAAAGTTGATTTTTCAATTTTCTCATTTTTTCTTCATTTTTTGTTTTATGAATTTTCGAAAATAAAAATACCGAAAAATACTGAAAATATGAAAAATCGTTTTTTGGTCAAAATTGGTTCCCTAGGCTTGGCTAAGGTCCCCAAAGTTGATTTTTCAATTTTATGAATTTTTATGGATTTTTTATTACTTTAGCAATAGAAAAAATGATTAAAAATCAGGTGTCAACAGCTGCCCCTCTTTGAAAGGAAGCTCGGTAGAGGTTTATTTCAAAGACGAGATGACACCTGAATTCTAATCGACTCAATACAAGGAAATAAAAAGAGTCGTGACATGAATGTTCCACTGAAAATGAAATGAGAACCTAAGGATTCGTTATATAAAAAAACTTTAGGGTGGTTGAACTTGAACCCGTATGGTGGATCAACCCATGGTAGATTCCTAATAAAAGGATTCTACTGATTAAAAATTGAATTAAAATTTGACCCGTATGGTGGGTCATACCATTTGACCCGTATGGTGGGTCGTACCATGGTAGATTCCTAATAAAAGGATTCTACTGATTAAATTTTGATTGAGATTTGACCCGTATGGTAGGTCACCCCATGGAGATACCTGTAAGAAGGACTTGGTGCCTGTAGAAAGGACTTGGTGTCTGTAAAAAGGACTTGTGCCTGTAAGAAGGACTTGATTTGCCTGTAAGAAGGACTTGATTTGCCTGTAAGAAGGACTTACTTTGCCTGTAAGAAGGACTTTGTGCCTGTAAGAAGGACTTGCATTGCCTGTAAGAAGGACTTTATGCCTGTAAGAAGGACTTTATGCCTGTAAGAAGGACTTGATTTGCCTGTAAGAAGGACTTTATGCCTGTAAGAAGGACTTGATTTGCCTGTAAGAAGGACTTGTTTTGCCTGTAAGAAGGACTTGTTTTGCCTGTAAGAAGGACTTGATTTGCCTGTAAGAAGGACTTTGTGCCTGTAAGAAGGACTTGTTTTGCCTGTAAGAAGGACTTGATTTGCCTGTAAGAAGGACTTTGTGCCTGTAAGAAGGACTTTGTGCCTATAAGAAGGACTTGATTTGCCTGTAAGAAGGACTTGATTTGCCTGTAAGAAGGACTTGATTTGCCTGTAAGAAGGACTTGGTTTGCCTGTAAGAAGGACTTATTTTGCCTGTAAGAAGGACTTGGTGTACCTCAAAGGGTGCCATTCTGGAATCTGGAAAGATCAGGAATCCTGCAGAAGCTCAAACCCAAATTATATTATCCTGTCGCTTTAGGAATAAACCAAAGAGGCAGAGATCAAAAGGTCTCGAACATTTCTGTCCTTGAGACAAATCATGCTTTATTGAAGAAGGTGGATACCTGTATGTACCGCAATGGATTCGAGTACCCCAACAACCGTCAGAATTCATTCTCTTGAAAGGTTCAGGTTGAAGATATACTTACCTGAGAATTTGGAAGAAATGCTTGGTGGCTTCTCGACAACCAGGCTTGTTCATTCAATAATCGCTGAATGAATTTCAAGACTTTGGAAGGTAGTTTGAACATTGGGAATGTGTTGCCTGTCAGGCAGTATCAGAGGTAACATGTGCAAGCATTTTCATCAATGAGTTGATCGGTTCATGTAAAACTATTCAACCAAGTCGGCAATGATTAGAAGTAGTCTGTGTGATAACTCATGATGCAATCAATCCAAATATGGATCATGCAAAACTATTCTGTCAAGCTTGCATTACCAATTCTGTTTAAGGAGGTTCTCATAGTATGAACGCCTCGAATGTAATCTGAATGGGGGACTTCAATCCGAAAGGGCCTTCTCTCACTCTGGGGAAAGGCTGTTTATCTGTAAATTAAAATGTTAGACTTGCGTGGAAATGGTTTGCCTTTCCTCATCCTGTCATGCCCCATTCTGCACATTTGATGTCTCCTGTGCAGTTTATGCTCTAAGTTGGAGTTGGTAAGTTAAACACACGGAATAGTCATACATAATTCATGAACTGTGTAAGCACAATGCAGATGTGACAATTTTTTAGCATTACGTGTGTTTATATAATGTGCAAATATGGGCGGATTTGAATTGCCCCTGGTATGTGGGCGGACCGAACAAATTGGGAAGCCTACTCCTTATGTCGAGGGGTGGTTCGTCTCAAACTTTGTCTCTACGTGATGAAGCATATGGGTGAGGGAGCATTTCGGTTTGTTTAATGACAGCGACCGCCACGGTTTAGCGGTTGAATGCCCCTGTAAAAAGCAGAGAAATTATTCTTGAAATCAAACGAGATAAGGAAGACATATTTGCTTTTTCGCTTCAGAGCTTGTGATCAATTTGCCCCATTTTTCACCAGAATAGATCTTGTCAGATGATCATAATTTTCTTTTGGATTTGTCTCTTTCAACATGTTAAATGTTAGTGTAAATATTTCCTGTAAAAAGAAAAAGAGACATATCAGCCAGTATTAAAAGGGATAAATTGAAAACGATACTGATTTACCCTTCATCTTGAATGTCTTGCACGAGTCTTTTACCAGTTTTGTTGGATTGAATTTTCCTCGACTTTTGTTGGGCGCCTCACCATTATGGGAAGACTATGGTAAAATACTGACTTTGATATTACTCGTCGAGTATTCCTGTTTGTAAAAAAAAGAAATGCACAAAAAGTTGTTTCATTTATTTATAATACATACAACATTCCCCACCCTTGGGGATCGAACTCGGAATATTTCGGACCTACTGTCATGCCCCATACCATTCGGTCCATTGGACCGTAGGTGTCCATGGGGCTTTCTTTTCAAGGGTTAATCCTTGGGGATAACGCAGCCCTGTTGTATCACCTTGGGCCATGTTACGGTATTTCTCGAGGTAATTTGCAATCCCTGTTAAGAATGGAATAAGACAATTCAAGACTTGAGATGATTATATGCACATTAGAACGATACAGAATTACCCATTTCTGAGATTGTTCGCGTCTTTCGCTTGTACTTTCCTTTGTCCGAAGCTGTCTATCCCGTGGTAATGCCCATGAGTTGATTTGCCCCCAAATTTTATCCAACCTGTATTCGGATATGATTGCGTTCTCGGGTCGATTTGCAATTTCCTGAGAATAGAAGGGGCTTAATTTTAAAACTTGGAGCAACTGAGGGTAAATTGAAACGATACGGAGTTACCCTTCAGGTTTATGCAGATTTTCACTCGCCATCAATTCGTCGCGAGGTTGGTGAGGTGGCGGATTCGAGCATTTAATAGGGGGAAGTCGGATTATTACTCCTTGCTTTTACACATTCACAAAAGCAGAAAAACACATCACGCAAGGAAATAAAACACATTCACTCATTCAGGATTAGTTCCGCTTCCTCTGCAGGCTCTCCCATGATCAGCTGGCTTCATCCCAAATTAGGTATGCATCGGCCATATTGAAGGTCTCGTGGTCACTGGCTGAACAAGTGCATCACAGTCCCGATGCTTTACCGATATCAAACTGGTTGATTATGGCGAAAAGATCATCGTCAATGTCCGCTTGGTGGTGATCTGTCCCTTCTTCCTCGGGAGGTATTGATGCTGATCCAGTATCATTGGTCCTTTTGTACCTTGCTCCAACAGAACTCGATCCTGTTATAAACTGGTCTAACTCACCTCTTAAACGTGCATTTTCGATCCTCAGATCATACATTTCATCGAGGGTGAGGAGGAGGCTATTGCAGTTGGAGCAGGTGGCGGAGTCAAAAGTTTCTTTATACATCTTGTTTTCCGCTCGGAGGTTTTCATTTTCAACTCTTAGAAACTCGGCTTCGTTGTGCTCATGACGAGTCTTCATTCGGGTTCGTCTATTTTGAAACCAGAACTTGATTTGCGAAGGTTCAAGTCCTAGCTCTTGACTCAGTTCTATTTTTTGTTTGCCGTCTGGCATAGGGCACGTTCTGAAGAAAGCTTCAAGCTTTCGTACTTGCTCCTCAGTATGGCGACGGTAACGCTTCTTTTGACCTTTACCGTTGTTGTCATTGTCCTTACCGGGCTCTTGGACGTCGTCGGTGGAAGGGCCGGGCTCCATAGGCTCGATCCCAAATATGGCTTCGAACTCTTCCTCTCCCATATTCAGCAAGTAACGATAACTTTCAAGTGTGTTGGGTTGAGACATCTTCGATTTGGTTAACGATTTCTCAAAGTTTGATATCTCTTCTTGTATTTTCACTCTCTGGATTTTTCTGGGAGACTGCGTATGCTTTAAGAGTCTCTCTTTCGAGCACGAATGAGAATTATCAAGAAGATGTCTCCTTTAAAATTAGACGTGGGTTTAGCAACTGTATTGCCTCTCTCGAGTGTTCTGGCTTTCTCGATTTTCTTTTCATCGTATCTCTCGCCCAGCTCGTCTCCTTCCATCTTTCCGTGGAAGGGGGCCCCTTGTTGCTGTCTCCACCGTCAATTTGCTGGCGAGTTCTTCAATAAAGACGAGTCGTATCTCTTTTCTGCCGTAAATGTCTTTGTCTCCCACTCAGCTTATTTTTTATCCTTTCTTTTTCAAAGTAGTGGCGTCCCGTCCAACTTTTCCGTAGAGACGTCGGATTTGCTTGGCTTGAGATTGGAGACGAGTAGCGGAGGTGATACTGATAGGGAATGGTAGACAGGAAAATCTGGCCAGTAGAGACTTCCCCTGCAAAAATGAAAGAGAATGCGGCAGTATATGTTCTTCATATTCTAGAAAAATTGGAACGATACTGTTTTACCCTTGTGTATACTTCCATTGAATTTGAATTGAGGAAGTTCCTTCATTTGGATTGGATTGAATTGTATGTCCCGAGTTGCCCTTCACTTTGAGCTTGCCACATATGTGCTTTGCTTAGTTGGGCCTTATTTTCTTTCGGGTTGCCTTGGACCATCATCATTTTCTATGCCATCGGGTCCGTGGACCGGAGGGCTCCTTTAATTTGAAGGTTACCTTCGAGGCAAATGAGTCATATCGCGTTCCATTGGGTCATTTCATTTTGCGACACTCTTGAGGCACTTTGCGATTCCACTTATTCAAGGTCAGTTCTGCCTCTCCTGTGGCTCTTCGATAATCAGCTAGTCTCGTGTTGGTTCGGGTGTGGATAACCGATGTTTGAGAGTCCCTACTCACTGGCTCCTGATCGCGGCTTGGGACGTCTGTCAACCCTAAACTGGTTGACCAGGGCAGTAAGCTCATCATCTGGGTAATCTCTTGAACCTTCCAGCAACTGATGCTCGAATTGGGCATTGTTGTTGGCAAATGCTGGCGGTAGATTTCTCATTCTGTCCTCGCCATTAGCAATTTGACTTCTCGTGCTGGAGCCTTCATCATTACTCGAGAAAGTGTGGGGATCACCAACTGTCCCGCTGCCAAAAACTCCTTCCATTCGAGGATTAGAGAAGTGGAAGTGCTCAGGATAACTTCTTGTCTGATTCTCTGGCTGCGCAGGCGCGCTGATCATGGGATGAGTTCTAGCCACAGGTTGGTGCTCAAACCAAGGAATCTGAATACACTGCTCCTGCGGTCTATACTCTTGAAGAGTATTAGGGTGATTCTGGGGGATACTTTGATTAACGCCTGGGGGATTGATGGCATGGTTACTAGCTTGGTTGATGATGGGAAGTGGCTCGCCCCATGCTAACCTGGGGAACTTATGGTGGCGAGGAGACTCGACGTTCAGGCTTGGATCAGTCCCGCCTTGGTTTTCTTGATTCTGAGCTGCATTGTGTTCTCTCACCCTTTTTCTGTACTTCTGAAGATGACTCGAAACATTTGCTTTAGTGAGTCCCTCTACGTTCATAATTTCCAGTATATGTTGCGGCCGTGCCGAATCGATTCCTACCTGTTGAACTGCATTAACAAACATACGATGCAGCTCGGGAGACCAACTCATCTTCTTTCTCCAGTTGCTTGGAACAAAATTGAAGGCTTGATGCTTATTCTCATGGTCGTGCAATTGCTTCCTTACCACGTGCTGCCATATGTTTTGAAGCATCTGAACCCTAACTGGTTTCGTTACGACGTCTTGGGCCCCATTTAAGACAGCCTTCATTATGGCTTGCTGATCATCGCTTGCCGATATTACGAGGACTGGCATGTTTAATTTAGAATTGATGACTTCCAAGAGAGTGAAAACATCCATGTCAATCCCTACCATGGCGGTGAGGACGATATCAAACTGGTCACCACTCCTCCTTAATATCTCTAAGGCCTCTGTCGCCTTTGCTTGAGCTACAACCTTATACCGGCATTTTCTCAATACGGTAACAAGGATTGACAGAGAGACTAGATTACCGTCAATGGCCATGACCAGTAGACCCTCAGGGTAAGGAACTTCATTAGCTTCGACCAGGGTTGAACATGCGCCCGTTTCCCTAATGCTCGACATATTTCTGGATCTAGGACTGCCGACTCGAGACCGCCTCAGGATGTCTTCTTGGACTTGAGGGATCACGGGATCGTCGATGGTTTCTCGTAACAGGCTTTGAAAGCCGATGCTTTGATGGTTAAGGTTTTGAATTCCTCTCCCACGAGAACTCCTTCCTCTCTATCTTTCTCCTGCGAGTTCTTGCGAATGAACTCTCACTATCAAATGAGGACAAGTTCTCTCTCTGGCAATAGCAACGACTTCCCTCTTCACGGGCAGTGCTATTAGATTTTTCGAGGGAGAAAATCTGATATTCAGCTTTTGATCAAAGGGGAAATCCTTGTTTCTCGCTCAGTTCGTCTTCCTTTTTTCTTTTCGTGGTAGAGGGCCCTTGTCAAGATCTCCACCGTCGATTTACTGGCGGGTCCTCCAATAAAGACGAGTCGTATCTCCTTTTCTGCCGAAAATTTCTTTGTCTCACACTCAGCTCGTTTTTTATTCTTTCTTTTTCAAAGTGGTGGCAGCCCGTCCAACTTTTCTGCAGAGACGTCGGGTCTGCTCAGCTTGAGGTTGCCACTTGACTGGAATTCGAGCCAGCGGGGGTGTTGCCGACAGAGAATGGTAGATAGAAAAAACTCGACCAATAAGGACTGCCCCTGTGAAATCATTATTTAAATTGAAGCAGATTATCACCTTCGCATTCCGATCATCTGCCTCGCCTCTCTCCTCCTTTCTTTCGTGATCTGCTTTCAAAAATGGCCAATTCTCCTAACCATACCTTCTCCGCCGAAATCCTGGCTGGGTGGGAGAGACTCTACAATCTTCTTGGTAGAGGTTACGCTCATATAGCCCAAAACTCTACCGTTGAGGCTGAAATCCTCGGTTTATTCAGGACCCTAGACGCTGCTTCTGTTGAGGGTACCCAACTGGGGAGGGAGTATCGGAACTTCCCGACCCTCTTCATTAATTTTCTGGCTGCCTATAACCGCGCTTATGAGACGGTCATTGTGACTGCCGTCGTGAAAGCTCGTTACCGAGACCGGCACGAGCGTCTGGAAATAGTCACATTTATGGCTGATAATCACAAGAAAGCCTTCAAGTTTGCCAATGATCAGCTTTCGTGGCTAGTTCGTGAGAGGGGAAAGTTGGTGGACCGTCTGGCCTTGGTCCGAACTTACGCCGAACAGGAGCCGAGCAATATTATGATGAGGTGCAAATGCGGTTGGCTGCAGGAGAGACTTGATGACATTACGGCAGATATTGCTTTCGAGAGGGCGGCGATTTCGGACTTGGAGTTTGCTGTCGAGCATTACGAGGCCAGTATGGCCCAGGCTAAGGAGAAGCGCGATCGCCTCTTCTTTAGGCTCGCGGAGCTTGATCCTGAGAACGTCCGGTGCACCCGGAGCATCAACTGTTTGGAGAGTCAGTTGAGCTCCTTCGTAATGGTTATCAGGGCTCAGTTTGGCTTTACTTTTCCTCCCCAGTGAGCTGTTGTAATGCTCTTTGATGAATGGAATGAAAGAAAAGCTTCACGTGTTTTTTTTTTGTTTAATTTTCCTGCTATCGTTTCTTCCGCATAGCATAACAGAACGATTTGAGGTACCGAAGATGTCGAGGCTTAATGTTTTTCTTGATGTTCTTGCTTAATTGCTCCAGACGATGATATCGAGAACATTGATGAAGGGTTCGGCGGTGGCCCCCACTATCCATCTTGAGATCACAAACAATAACGCTATGACAACTCGATCAGTGCGCTGGTAATAAATCCGTCCACCTGTTGTGTGCCCACTTTTATCCATATTTTATTTCTTTCGGCGTCCACTTGCTCGTGTCGGTCGCCTGTAGCGTCGGGAGAAATTCCTGTGGGCTACGTTCATTAATAGAACCTCGGTCCTCTAAAGCCCTCCGCATGTTTCGGATAAGAGGAAATTTTAAGATCGGTCTCTGGTTGATTTAATCAGGTAAAGGTATTTGTTTCATGGGTTCTGATTATATAATCCATATTATCTTTCAAAAGACGCGGGATCCTCTGCAATACATTAAATATGCCCCCGTGTTTAATCAGTATAAATCCACCGTCATATCAGAATACACTGCCCATACAAGTTTACGGATTGACATAACTCTGTCTGTCAAAGATGGACAGTGTTCGTTTGCCCCCCGGAATTAACAGCTGAAGCCTCGGTGTTTTTCGTCTTTTGGTATTTCTGAAGATGATTCTTGATATATTTTGTACTTAATTTTTACACCCGTCTAGGGTATCTAGGATCTCCCTGCAAAAGAAAATGATATAATTAGTATGCGACACAAGGAATGTCGGTCCATGACTCCTATATTAGTCCAATTTGATTTTTTCTATTTTATAGAGAAATCAGAAAAAAAAATTCCCTTAGGAAGAAATGGGTTAATACAGAATTTTTTTGCAGATTTATTACTCTTTTTTTATTATTATTTTTTTTAAGGAATGTGACAAAATCTCTTGACGTTTACTAAAATTTTTGAAGGAATTTCCTTTTTATCAGAATAAATTTTCAGAGGTAAATTTGTCAGGAAAATTTCATTTTTATTGAAGCAATAAAAACATGACAAAAATCCCTTATTGGTTAATAAAATTCCCATGAAGGGATTTTTCACATCATTTTTTCAAAATTTTTTTTAAAAGAAATGAGGGACAAATTTAATTTTTATTTTCTTTTAAAAGAATGGTCGTAATATCAAGCTCAAAAACTGACTAACACCTAGCATGAACCGACCGAAAATAAATACAAGATAAAATTAGAGAACTTACTTTTACCTTGGAGAAATGCAAATCACATAGTCATGCGCATGACTCAGGTGAGGAGTGAACTCTAGAAAATAAAAGGTGGAGAGACAGGGTATGGACCTAAAAGGCCCCCACTATCTGAATTGACAAACTTACCCTTCGCGCAATCAAATCACAATGGGAAGAATTGTCAATTCAGATAATGAGCGGGATAAAATATGGTCAACCCCAGCGCAATCGACGCAAGAGCTTTGCATATTCGATACCTATCTATGGTTTTCTAGGAAGAATTTCGCGACTTGGGTTTAGACGCTTGTGTGTGCATGTGTCGTGATCCTCAGAGTATGCAAGACATGCACAACAATTGATATCAAAACAGCGCTTCTAAAAATGTACGAAATTAAACAAATAAACCCAACAACGAGCCTGCAAAATAAAGGGGTTAGCCAAACACTCTGCCCCTTATAACTCCCATCCTGCAAAAACATATAACACCTATAGAATGAGTCCCAAGCAAGATCGCCAGAAGCGAGATATCCATGAAATTTTCATTGGCCTAAGTCCACTAAGACTTTTAAAATTTCATAAAAAAAATTTAAGTATTCCAATTGGTATCTTTTTTCGAAAATTTAAAAATCTCTGTCCCCAGCGGAGTCGCCAGTCTGTCGCGACCCTCTAAAAATATTTTTATTATTTCTAGGGGTTAACGGATTATTAGGTTAATTAGATTTGACTAACCTAACGCGGACCCTCCCAAGCCCTACCGAATCGCAACTTTGGTTTTTGTTTAAATGATTTTGAAATTTGGAGTCGCCACTAATCGTTCTTGGTAGGTCGATTAGAAACCTAAATAAATTAGCGGGAGAACTAATTTATTCCTGCGAACCAGAGATTAGGAGCTCGGGGACTTGGTTACACTAGTTAATTAAAACTAATGCCCTTTCGGTACCTTAATTTCATGGATATCCTAATTCGGCAACTCAGACTTGGTTTATTCCTAAGGCTCTAGTAGGGTATTCTCTTTTGTGTTTTCACTTTTTAAATAGGATGCATGGATGGTATATATTTTTATTTGTTATATTTTTTTAAGTGTTAAAGATTCCCTGAAGCCGAAAGAGGGAGTGTGTTAACGACTTCTGTGCAGTATTACGACCTACTTATCTTTTGGGTCTGATGATTCAAAAATTAAATTATAGGAAGTACATGACAGTGAATAAACACCTCCAATGGGAGGCCTAGCATTGGCTTGGCTCTTCCCTTTGGGATTTAAGGTACAGGTATTTAAGTTGCAAGTATTTAAACTACTGTAAGTAAAAACCTCCAATGGGAGGCTAAGCATTGGCTTGGCTCCTCCCTTTGGGATTTAAGGTACAGGTATTTAAGTTGCAAGTATTTAAACTACTGTAAGTAAAAACCTCCAATGGGAGGCTAAGCATTGGCTTGGCTCCTCCCTTTGGGATTTAAGGTACAGGTATTTAAGTTGCAGGTATTTAACTACTGTAAGTAAAAACCTCCAATGGGAGGCTAAGCATTGGCTTGGCTCTTCCCTTTGGGATTTAAGGTACAGGTATTTAAGTTGCAGGTATTTAACTACTATAAGTAAAAACCTCCAATGGGAGGCTAAGCAATGGCTTGGCTCTTCCCTTTGGGATTTAAGGTACAGGTATTTAAGTTGCAGGTATTTAACTACTGTAAGTAAAAACCTCCAATGGGAGGCTAAGCATTGGCTTGGCTCTTCCCTTTGGGATTTAAGGTACATGTATTTAAGTTGCTGGTATTTAACTACTGTAAGTAAAAACCTCCAATGGGAGGCTAAGCATTGGCTTGGCTCTTCCCTTTGGGATTTAAGGAACAGGTATTTAAGTTGCAGATGGACTTTGTCCTCTCCATTTTGGGGTATGAATTTTTTAAAATGAAATACAACGAATTGATTCAACAATTTGAAATTTGTGCGCGCTTGAGGACTCCTCCAAGCCGATTTTGTGCTTCCATAGGATTGACCATTGATATAGAGCTGCGGCTTCCTGACATAAAATAGAGTGAAGTGTTAGTATACAAAATATGTGCTAATCTGCACCTAAAACCAGAAGAGTAGAAAGAGTACTTATCTCCCATTTTTTTGGGAGGGATTTCTATAATTGATTTTCGCTCTCTATGTTCCCAATATAGAGAGTTTCTTTTGAATTAAGAGGGACTTTTAGTCACAGATCAGTTGAGAAATCGGTGGACAGCTTAGGAGCTTGTCTGGGCCGATTTTTGCATCTCGACGAGATTTTTGCTGTTGACGTAGAGATATCCTTCTCCTGACATAAAATATGGAAGAAAAAGGAAATGGAGAAAGTGTATACAATTTGTGCTAATTTGCGAGTAAAACCATAAATAAATGAATAAATAAAAACACTTAGCTTGAATTTGTTTGCTCGTTGACGAGGATGAACTCTTGATTTATATTGATCGATGAAGGAATTTGTGATGATAACCCCTAGCTTTAAATTCCCATCATCTTCAAAATTCTCTCTCTTTTGGTATTTTCTTTCTCTCAAAATTTTCTTCAATCTCCCAAAACTCTCTCAAACATCCAAAATTTTCTCTCCAAAAAATTCTCCCAAACACTTCAAATTTTCTCTCTCAAGAATCCCCTCTCAAGCTCACTTCATCCTCCTTTTATAATCTACTCATCTATCTCCCATTCTAATTTTTCCACTAACTCTATCTCCCATTCTAATTTCTCCACTAACTCTTCTTCATTTTCATCTTCCATTCTCCATCTCTATCTCACATTCTAATCTCTCCACTAACTCTTCTTCATCTTCATCTTCCCTTCTCCATATTTATCTCCCATTCTAATTTCTCCACTAACTCTTCTTCATCTACATCTTCCCTTCTCTATTCTTATCTTCCATTCTAATTTCTCTACTAACTCTTCTTCATCTCTATCTTCCCTTCTCTATTCTTATCTTATTTTCTCCATCTATTCTTCTCCAACTTCTCTTCTTCATCTCATCTTCTCCATCTTCCCTTCTCTATTCTAATTTATCCACTAACTCTTCTTTTTGTTATTTGTAAAATAATCCTTCAAGAGTTAAGTATTTGCACTATAGTCCTTGAATTTTAAGTATTTACAATTTAGTCCCTGAAAAAATATATTTCTTTAAGTCCAAATCTCCTCACAATTTTTGACACACCAAAATTCACCACATGTCAAATTTAAGCTCATTTCTTGCCGTTGAAAATAATGCAGAATTTAATTAAAGCCCTTTTGCAAAATTAAGTCATTCTGGGTATAATTGGGCCAAGATGAAAATTTAAAATATTAGAAGACAATGTCACAACTCATAAAAAGTGAAAATTAAAAATAAGTTGACTCAAATTAAATTTTTTTAGGCCCGATTCAAGATTATACTCGTGAAGGAACACGTGACTCGAATTAGATTTTTATGAATTTGCGATGGCCAATATGAAAATAGATTTAAAATAAAAATATTAACTATCTTTGTCTATTTTTTTGGCCTCAAATGTTATTTTTCCAAAATTTTCAAGTATTTTTGTATTTTTTTTAAAAAAAATTAAAATATATATATATAATATGAAATTTTATTTTTTGTTCAAAAATGGTTGCCTAGGCTTGGCCAAGGCTTCCAAAGTTGATTTTTCAATTTTCTCATTTTTTCTTCATTTTTTGTTTTATGAATTTTCGAAAATAAAAATACCGAAAAATACTGAAAATATGAAAAATCGTTTTTTGGTCAAAATTGGTTCCCTAGGCTTGGCTAAGGTCCCCAAAGTTGATTTTTCAATTTTATGAATTTTTATGGATTTTTTATTACTTTAGCAATAGAAAAAATGATTAAAAATCAGGTGTCAACAACGCCTCAATGATATATCCGGCAATTCAAGTGCTTAGGCACACTTCAGCCTGATTTGGTTTCTTCTCTCAATTTCAGCATTCCTCTTGCGCAAGAGCAACCAACGGATCACAGGAATTGCCAAAAAAGAACCAGCATATATCTGCAGATATTTGAAGTCATAACGCAATGAATAAACAGGGAGAGTATAAACCGCAGAGAACTGCTCTCTGATGTCTTTGTGAAAAATAGAAAGTCCCGATACATAGTGAACATGCATCAAGAAGTTGGTGACATGCATTTGTGAAATGATTCAAATCCCAATCAGCAACATGCCTAGAAAGTTCACAGACTCAACTAAGACTTCGCATCAAGAAAATTATATGGACACTAGTTCTAAAAACTTCTTTGACAGAAACATAAAGAGCTACGAACTAGCACAAATCAATATAGTGCAGATAAGTACAGTCACAGTAAGAGAATGAGCTTGTGGGCGGTGATTTAAGCAGTACAAGACAACAATTTAAAAGTGAATGCCAGAAGCAACTTCACGATTTTGATGTACTCTGCCTAATATCAGTGACAAAAATGACCAGCCTCCATTTTTCACCAAGAGCACTCAACCTACATAATCCCTTTGCACATCTCGAAATTACTCTATCCTATTTCACTACGCAATAGTTTAGCATCATTCAAATTCCCACACTCGACAAAACCCTTAATCAAAGCAAGGCTTCAGCTTTTGGATTGTAAAGGGGGGAAACCCTAACCTGAGATTGTCGGACGCAAAGGACAAATCGAAGCGTGCCAATGGGGCTCCGGCGAGCGACGGCAGAGGCGAGGTGGTGGTTTAGGACGAGGGAGAGAGAGTGAACTTGGAGAGAGCAGAGCAAGCCGTGAACACGGAGAAAGACGAGGTGACACCGAGGGGGCTCCAGGACGGCGAAGGCGGAGTCGGCGGCACGGCTTTGGTCGAGGGACGGCCTGGTGTCGTGGTCGAGCAGAGATCCGACTGAGGAAGACAGAGAGTGAACTTGGGAAGGGAGAGCATGCGTCGACCTCATGAACTTGGAGAGAGAAAGAGATAATGGAGGGAGAGAGCTGCTGAGGAGAGAGAAAAGAGATATGAAGAAGATAAAAATGAAAAAAACTTTCAAAAACCGCTACAGTATTGCTACAGTACAACAAACCCGCGCGCAAATTTTGCCCATCCTTCTCCGATCAACGTGGCGAAATCTCGGCCGTTCGATGAGAATGGACGGCCGAGATTAAAACTATGTTACCCCTGCCATAGCTCCTCTATGGCAGGGGATCCAGATCCGTGTTTTAGAGGGTGCTTTGACAGGTGGGCCCCATGCACTGCGCTGACTGAACCTGAATTTTCCTCAACATCCATTGTAAACATCCGTATACACTCATTAATTCTCAATTGGTTCATCCAGACAGTGGAGATGATCATATCTTTCTATTTCCTTCTCTCTTTTATCTTTCGAAAAAGAGAACCATAAGTCATTCCCCATTTACCTTTTCCTTTATCCCTTGTCATTTCATTAATATTTTCTCCACATCCTTTGTAGACATCATCCATACACATTTATTAATCCTCAGTGGATTCATAATACCTTAATTGATAGGTGGTGCATAGGATTATATCTGTTTACTCTCATCTATTTTTCTATTTTGGATAAGAGAACCATAAGTCATTTTCTCGTTACCTTTTCTCTTCTCCCTTGCCATTTCATAATGTTGTGATTTGCCAAATGTTGACACCCGATTTTTTTGGTCAGTTTTATTTTTAGCAAATTTTTTTAGAAAATTCATAAAAACTTATAAAATAAAAAAAATAAAACTTTGGGGACCTTGCCAAGCCTAGGGAACCATTTTTGACCAAAAAAAATAATTTTCCATATTTTCACTATTTTTCAACAATTTGTTTCAGAAAATTCATAGAAAATAAAAAAGTAAAAAATCACAAAATTAACTTTGGTAGCTTTTGCCAAGCTCAGGGAACCATTTTTGAACACAAAATAATTTTTCATATTTTTCTCTTTTTGTATATTTTCAAAAAAATAGGAAAATGCTTGAAAATTTCCAAAAAATAGCATTTGAGGCAAAAAAAAAACTAGTCATTATTTTGTCTTTTAATTTTATTTTATTTTATTTTTGGCCAAATAAAATTAAAAAATTAATTCGGAATTATGGTTTACTTTGTTAATTATATTTTCAGATTAATCTCAAAAAAATCCTAGAAATTTCATTTCAACCCTTTTATTTTCCTTCTTACTTTTTCGAGTTGTGACTTTTGATCCTCATGCCTCGTATTGCATTTTGGTCCAATTGCTTGAGAATTTATGGAGTTTAATTTTGAGCTTAAAATTGCAAAGAAAACGAGTCAAATTGGTGCGGAATTAGAAAAAAAGAACTTAAGTGAGTGGGCAAAACGACAATAGAAGACATATCGTGGAGCCACAGACCATTTGAAAAATGCACACGGGGGTTACTTCAATAACAGAAGTACATATAAAATAAAATAAAATAAAAGAGAGAGAAATGTCAAAGCTTGAGGCCTCCCCGTTTTGGACAATGGATAGAAACCTAACATCAATTTTCTTCTTCGTCATGCGCACAGGAAGGAGCAGAAATGCAGTCCAAATAGAACGTGTGCATGATCGGAGCAAAAATGGAGACGCCCGTAATGCCCACACGTACCGGACTCCAGCCTACTAACCAAAATGCTCGGCACACGTGTGAAGCTAGGCTGGAGACCTTGTAACAAAAGCAGGCGTCAAAACTGAAAAAAGGATGGAGGTTGAGTTCGGTTGGAGGAGATGAAAAAAAGGAGAGAGAGAAAGAGGGGGCGTTGGAAGCTCTCTGGACGTCCATTAACGAAGGCGGGCTGAGAACTTTGTGGAGTTCAACGCCATCAACAGAGCGAAGTCGAAGCTTCAAACGAGTTCTCCGAGCATCAAAAGGACACCAAGGAACGTCCTCAACTCTGTGAGATCTCGTTTCGTGGCTAAAATTGGTAGATGCTGTTAACGGATCTTCGGAGGTCCGCCGATGGTGGATCTCCTGATTTTCCGAGTTTCTTCGTAATTTTTTTGTTTACACGAGCTATTTTCAACATCGCAATTGAGACCCAAGGTAAGTTTCCTCTAACTCCATTGAAGCTTGCTGAACATCAAGAATAGCTTGATATGCTGTGTATGCTAGCTCGAGAATCTGCCATGGCCGAACTTGTTCATGTCTTTTTTAAGTAGTTGCCACCATTGGATTGTGCTGAATTTTGGATATGTGATAGCTTACATCGAAACAATTCCAACGGTATTAAGATTGCTCTGATTGAAGTAGATTTTCCCATTGATCGGTGTCGGAGAACTTTTGGCCGTCCGGTTGTATTCAATCTTCGGCCGGTTGACCGATCAATGACCGACAAGGCGGCCACGTGGCTTGCCACATCAGCCCGAAGTAATGATAATCCTTTTTTGGAAAATAAAAATAAAAAACCAGATTGGACGGTGGGAATTTCACCACGTGTTGCGATCGCGTCTTTTTTGAATAAGAAAATCATTTTTTGCTTTAAAAATCATTTTTTGAAATAAATAAGATTTTGATCGAATGGTCATGGATTAGCCATGACGTCTGATCTGGTCCGTTGGTTTCATAGCTTGATCGAATGCCCATGGCCCTCAGATTAGTAATCCGGCGAGAAAATTCAAGAAGAATAAAAAAAGATATAAAAAATAAAATTGTGTCGTTTTAGGCTTTGGGTCAAATCTGCATGGGTTTGGGTCAAACCTTTGGGTTTGTGGATTGGGTCAACCTGACTCGGTCCAAAAAATTAATAAATAATTCAAATAAAAATCAAAGAATCCAAAAAAAAAGAGGAAATATCATAAAAAAAATTAAAAAATTCTAGAAAAATTGAGAAAATTTTCCAAAAATTATGAAAAATAGAAAATGACCACATTCGACTATTTTGACTTACTTTGACAATTTTAACTTTCTAAACTTTGAAAAATAAACATTTTGTCCCTCTGATCAATTTGACTCAAATTTTCTCAAATCACCCATGACGCTAACTGGTGCGTTCTCTAAGCCTTTAGAGCTTCTCTAGGTTTGTTTTGACTTAATTTAATGTGATTTCTCTGCACGTATTGATTATTTGACTATATACTTATTTTGATAACTGTGATTAATAGAACGGATAATCCAATCTGCAGAAACCCTTTAGATTTTTAGGACTTACCTTACCCAAAAAAGGTCTGCATGAATTCTATGTATTATGAAATTACATAACTTAGGTATCAAAAGGGCGTCAACCGACGAGTCAATGTAACTAAATTCCTAAACTTGTTTCTTTGGAGGGTATGGTTAGAAACTCTTTGGTGGCAACTCCGATAGCATGTACACTGATCACATGTCATTTGACCACGCTAAGGTCGATCTCGATTTTAAATTTTTCTTGACGTGATTTGGTATGTGTTGGCCAGCCGTCCGGCCTTCCCGTCGACTACCACGACACCTAGGACCACCGTATTCGTATTTTAACAACAAAATAGCCATGAGATTGAGTTGGCGTACCTGATTTCGAGTCCATTGTCGCATAGCTCAGGAAACCAACGGCGGGAGCTCGGAACCTTCCCCTTTATGCCCTCCGGACCGCTTGGCGTCAATGGGTCGGCCTCACCTCGTCGGTCTCTCTCTCTCTCTCAAGCCTTATGGAGGAGAAGGAAGAGGAAAATGGCAAGAAGCCTAGGCTAAAGGGGGGGTCCTAGCATTTTATAAACTTTCAGCTAGGCCCTTCCATTACGGGTCGGGCCGGATTCGGCCCACACTAACCAGGCCCATATTCAATTCATTAAGAAACCTTAAATCCTTTCTTTATTAAACCAATATAGTATACGGTAAATTAATACCATATAACGGTCAATTACAATTTCAATTAAGGCGAGCCCATATACGAAAGACTCTAACAATATGGGCTTGAGAGGGCTTGCGCTAAGCTTGATCAAGCGAGAGACTTAGAAATCTATTAGCTTCCCTTGTTCTTCCTGCGAGGAGAGTCGCGATACCAAACTCTCACTAACGTTTTGCCGCTAACCTCCCCCATTCATCTTTGGGCATTTCTTTTCTGTTTGGAGTGAGGATGAGGATGGTTGCATTCACAATGAGAAGGAATGCATTAACCACGTTCTTAAATATGAACAACAAGAGAAAAATTTTGACATTATCACTTGGACTACTAGGGGCACAAGCCGTCCCTGTTTATCTACCTTGTAGGAGTGCTGCATTTTAGTCTAGTGGGATATAAAATTGGCTTAGAGATTTTTTTTAATTGACGTTCATTATCTTTTTTTTTTTGTTTTATCAAGACTCCTAGCGTTTTGTAAGGGGGATGATTTAGAGGTTTAAACCTCCACCTACTTTTTTTACGTTTTTTTTTATCGAAAAAGAGATTGCACTACCGTATAAGAACATCTTTGACTAGAAAATGAATTTCTATTAGGGGTGTGCAAACTGGATCGGACCGGCCCAAGACCGGACCGGACTGGCCGGATTGGTTTGGTCCTTAAGGGAGGCGGTTCGGTCTTTGGTCCCAATAAATGGGACCGGTGACCAGGCGGTCCGGTCCCATCCCCGGGGACCAAGGACCGGACCGCCCGGACCGGACCATTAGAATATATAATTAAAAGAAAGAATTAGAAATGTTAGCACAACTCTATTTCTAAGGATATTGCTAAAGAAAGTGAACAATTGATCTGGGCTCTCTTTGCCTCATACACTTAGCATTCAGTTATGATTATATTTTTTTTTTCAGCACTTCCACTCTTTTTTCTTCATTTCGTTCTCATTTTTTCCACCTAATGTGGCACTATGGACCTTAGTTATGTTGACATGAACACTTATATGCAAAAGTATTGCCCAATTTGACGAAAATTAATGATCGATTGAGGTTTTTTGTTATCTATGTTCTATAAGAAGCTAGTATTAGCGGTCCCATTTTGGATCGGACCGGACCATCGGTCCCGGTCCGGTCCTTGGTCCTGAAAATTTGGGGACCGGGGCTACGGTCCGGTCCCCGATTCTATGCCGAGATCGGATCGGCCCGGACCATGCACACTCCTAATTTCTATGTTAAAGCCACTTCTAAGTGATCATGCAAATTATTTTTGGGTTTATTTCATTAATATATAGACTACTCCTAATTTAATAAAAAATTAACACTTGCGAATGAAATACCAAAGTAATTGAAAGCATTTATCGAAGTGCGAAAATTAAAACCAACAACTCATTGGGTAAATTATCACAACACCAATTGAGGAATCCCAGACATGAGCGGGTAATGACTGAACATGATATTATTATTAAGCCTCGGGGCATAAAACTCCCATAAGCTTATTATTTCTATTAAAATGAGTTAATTCTAATCAATTAGGACTAAACTTTTCTAATTATGCGATTCTACTTCTAATTGATTTTATTATTTAAAGGCACTGGGCTAGGAAAAACCTAAGTCCGATAATCATTGAAGCAAACATAAACTATTACAAACATAAGACTAGAGTGGACATCGGTCTTCCACCACCACCGTCTCCATCGGGATGTTTTCTCCATGAGTCACTATTAGCGATCAGCTCATGATGTCGAATTCATTCATTCAAATATTCAATCGACAATAAGTGGCATGGGGTGGCCTTTGATCACATGCGCTTCGATTATTCCTAAACTCCATGTTTAATTCACTAAGAATAGTAATGATCAACCCCCACTTGTATGCATGAAATGGCGGGCCAATATTACTAATTACTCGTCGATCGACATAAATAGCAAGCCTATTCATTCATCTAGAAATCACATGTAAGCTCTAATTAAATATGCATTTAGGCCAAATAGCCTTGAACAAGTAACAAATAATTGAGTGGACCAAGTCAGTCACTTATCTAAGTCATCACTCAATTAAGAACCGTAATGATTTACCCATCGGATAATTCATGTGTCATCAAAAAGCTTATGAAATGTATTTCAATTTTGATTAAGATTACTAAACCTGATCTGGGCCCAAAAATCCTATAATTAACAAAATTGATCCGATTGATCAAGATCGGATCCGATTTTATAAAATATCAAATAATCATAAAAACATACTAAATTCGAGGGACAACTAGCTCTATCTATGTTGTTAAACTTTTATGTTTTAAATTTTCACCAAATAGTCACTCAACAATTCCAAAATGACTGATTTTTCCTAGATGTTAGAACTTGTTAGTTGTATAGGCCAGTCCCTGACCTTCTCCAAAATTTACGAAATTGGACTCCTAAATTTTATATCCATACGCCCAAACATTTCATATTTACAATTTGGCATCTTCTGAACAATTTTCATGTTTTTATTTTTTCCAAAAAAACATCTGGGGCTATCTTGAAATTGCAAATTGAAAGTGGCCGACGTAGGCTCTAGAAAAATAGATCAAATATCAGATTTGAGGGTCGTTTTGAAGAGTGAATTATACTAAACAAAAACGTAGGATTTTTATGAAATTAGCACCAATAAAAATATTGAGATCTTATCTTCAACTTTGATGAAAAAAATTTCTCGAATTCCCAAACAAAAGATAAATATAAATATAAATATATATATTGAAGAGCCAATAGAGATTGCCACGGTTTGGAACCGTTGGTTCCAGTTTGTGACCTATCATGAATCGGAACCGGAACCGAAACCTTTAAGGTTGTTCCGGTTCCAGTTCATGAACCCGCAATTTTGGGCCGGTTCAAGGCCCGGTTCTTAACCGATCTTTAAATAAAAATTTATGAAATAAAAAATAAAATTTTAAATAATGAATTATGAAATAAAAAATATATAATTATGAAATAATAAAATTTTAAATATAGATTTTAATCAAATTTGGGGATCGCAGGAAAAAAAATGAGAGGAAGGAAACAGCTCAAATTTAATGAATTATCATTAAGTGCTTACATATTTTTTTGGGGATATAAGAATCAAAGTCCATGTAGTTCTTTTACCTTTGATAACTCCATTCTTATCTCATCGTGAATCGTCACTACCCATAGCGGTGGTATCTATGGCGGTGGTATCTCCATCATTGAAGAATTTGGATTCATTGTTGCAATCTATCTCTTTTTGTCGATATGCAACTTTTATCCAATCATAGACATAAGCTTGAGTCTCAACAGAATCCGGAGCTAATCTTGAACATCGGTCATCCAAAATATTACCTCCAGCACTAAATGCTTGTTCAACCGCAACCGTTGAGTAAGGGTTTGCTAAAATCTCTTTTGTAATGTGAGCTAGTACTGAAAATTGAGTTGAATGACTATTTCACAACTATAGAATTTCGAAATCCATGCCTTCAAATTGAGAAAACTCAGATACAGTGGTTAAATAAATCTTTAGTTCAGAAATATTTTTCTTTATTCTCTTTTGTCGTTTTTACCCATTTATTAGATTTCTAGACCCTCTATCTAGGTACCTGCCTTGCATGTCACTAGCTTGGGAAGAAGTTCTACTATCATCAACTATATTATATCTACTGCAAAAATCATTATACAATTTTACTATTATATTTTTAACTTCTTTTTCTATATCTCTAATATTCACAGTTTCAGTCAAATGTAAACACTCATAGTAGGAATTCAAATAATCAAGTAAGCCATCAATTTTGGTATGTGGATCCAAAACACAAGCAATCAAATAAATAATAGGAATTTTGTATAATATTGCATCCATTTCGTTTGCATTGCTATAATAGTCGGACTTAATTGATTACCATTTTCATTTTCTTCAAAAATACCAGGAATATTTACACACTCTGTTAAAAATAAATGCATATATGATAATAAACACTGGATAAAATATAAATTGCATTATTAAAAACTCTTGAAAAAATCTGAAATTTTTTTGCAAATATCTCTTGTGGATATAAATTATTTTGAGAAACATGATTCATAAAAAACATACATAATAAATCTTTATATGAAAAAAAATTGATTAAGCAACTTGTATGTAGAATTTCAATAATTTGGAAAATCTCTTGAAAATTTTTTTTTGTTTTCTTTCATTTTGTTTACAAAATATACCCCAGTCTCTCATAACTTGGAAATGTTTTCATAAATATTAAATTTTTATTTTTATTGGACAGATAAAAATTTCAAGAGTTTGTAAACCATCTTATATGCATAAATTTAGAACATGGCAAGCACATCTAATGTGAAAAAATTTTTCACCAAAAGCGGGTTTATAAATTATTTCTAATTTGCAAATGGAAGCGGTATTTGTTGAGGCATTATCAAAATCAATTGAAAAATTTTATTAACCAATAAATATTCTTCTAAAACTTGCTTAATTATTCTATAAATATTATGTGCCGTATACGTTTCATCAAAAACTCGAAATGCAATAATCTTTTTTCTAAATGTTCCAATCATCCTCTATCCAATGACATGTAATACCTATATAATAATGAGTTTGTCAAGGATCACTCCAAATGTCGCTATCTATATGCACACGTCCATTGAAAATTGCAAAAAAAATTTCTCAAATCTTCTTTTATTTTTTTTTTTATAAAATTTAAAAATTTGGTGTTTAGGCGTATTTCTCGAAACAGGTTTTGCATATGGAGTACATGCATTTTGTATAAAAATATTAAAATCAAAATTTTCATCAAAATTAAATGATAAATGTTCAACGGCAGCAAATTTAGATAATTATTGCTCATAATTTGTGTTAATCGTAACGAAATAAAAGAAAAATGTTAGAATCAACAAACTTGAGAACTTGTTGTTTCCTAGTGTCGATCCCAAATTCCGTTGGATGCTTTGAAACCAGATAATGTCGATATGTTCCATAACCGCTTCCACTTGTAAATCTGTATATTTTTTTGCAATGTTTACATGTGAGGTTGTAGTCGTTTCCTTCTATATGTTGCTTAGTGAAATGTTGTCATATGATGGGTACACCCCCTTGACTCATCTCCTTTGTTGTTGACTCTTTTTTGGCATTGGTGGTAGGATGCAGATTTTCTTGTATCGGGACGTGCTCGACATTGAAAATAACATTGATATTATCATCGTCATCGTTTCTCCAATGTGCAAATTCACGAGGATCATGAGAATAATTGGACTCTTCCAGAACTATCGGGCTCTTTCCTCTTTCATTTGCCATTTTTTGAGAGAATTGAGTAGAAGAAAACTGACAATATTGAGAGAATTTGATAAATGAGAGAATTTGAGAGAAATTGTAAGGAAAAAAATGAAAGGTAAGGATGGGTATTTATAATAGTTATGATTATTTAATAAATTAAAGAAAAAAGTGAGATTATTTAATAATTAAAAAAAAAGGCTATATAGCTGTTCGGCTATATAGCCGTTTGGTTGACCACCCAAACGGCTATATAGCCATTTGGCAGTTTCGAACCATCAGTTTCGAATCGACGGTTCTGAGCCGGTTCAAAAAAAAAACCCAGAATCGGCCTGTGGCCACCTCGAAGCCAAATGGGCTTCGGTAGATTTGAATTTTTTCAGACTTAGATGAACAACTCTAAACTCAAAATCAAAGCAATCCTATGATCATTTCCAGCACATTCAAGTCACTATGAACACCACTCAACATCATTAAACATCGTTCAACATTTTCCTAGTATCATCGAACAATGTTACACTAAGTTCTAAGCACATTAGGTATGGATTTAGCAAGCTATCGCTACACCAAGCAAGTTTAATGAAATCATAGTTGATTCAACCTACCTTTAGGTTGTTTTGTTGATGATTTATCTTGATACATAGCTGTTGTTTAATAGAAAATGTAGTGAAATCAATCGAGAATCTATACTAATCTATAATCAAAAAACAAAACAAAGGAGAAGAATGCCTAGTTCTGTTACTAAAATTGCTAGAGAGTAATCGCGTATTGAACATTGATGAACTGAGCGATGATATTAAATCGAACACCCATTCTACAAGAGGAGAATCGAGATTTGATTGCGAATGATAGTGCCTACATAGACGAGCGACTGATTATCGTGATGATGGTTCGCTTCCATGAATCTCTAGGTTCATTGCAGACTTTGGAGGATTAGTGAAAATCCTCTTCATTCTCTGCTCTTTTCATAGAATTTCTAAAGTGACGCTTTGGGTTCTGTTTCGCCATGGTCGAAGAGGGAGTCAGTGCAGAAATTTCTACGTGAGAGAATTTTGTGGCGAAATTCCCAGAGAGGGAATGAACGAGAGAGAGATTTCTTAGGCTGAGAGTTGGTGGAGATCCCCCACTTCAATCAGCAAGAGAGAAAATCTATGAGAAAAGAGATTATCGATAGAGTGAACTCGTGAGAATTCTTGTATGAGCTTTGAGAGAGAAACCATAGGAGAGAATGGGTGAGTTTAAGGCTGAGTTGGTGGCCAGGGTTTCTCCAAAGTTGTTCTTTGGTTATCTTCACATTTGAGATATAATGTTTGCCCTATGATTGATCCAATGGCTCATGTGAACACTTTGTGAACAAGAAAGATGGATTGACGTATTTGAGGTGACATGTTATCTTAGATGGCCATGAGCACATGTCTAATGAATGGCTAAGATTATTATTTTATCAATGCAATGGCAATTTGTTGATCATTGACTCTAGAGGGCAATTTGGAATTGAAAAAAATTAGCTTGAAATTATGGTCAATAGTATTCCCATAATCAAATGTCATGAAGAAAAAAAATAGAAAACGTCTAACAATTGATGAATTTTGGTTTTGGCTAATCGGAATTCAAAGTTCTGAATTTGGGAAAAAGTCATTTTCCGAACTTTTTTGTAAAATTGATGACGCCAAAATCAAATTGGGGTAGAAAGAAGTCCATTTGACTCCTTTTTCGAGAAGATGACCAAGGGTTGACTTTTCGAAAATTAAGTACAAATGACACAAAAATGGCATGCTCATGTGAGAAAAGGTATTAAAAGATGCGAAATGACTCTTTTTTGATTCGGAAACAAGTTTTGTTGCAATAAAAAACCCTAATCCCGAGTTTCATCAGCCTATCTATTAAAAATTAGATGACAACAATATCATCTAACACACCAATTTAGAGGTAAAACGATGGAAAGGTTGAGGTTTCATTACACCTAACAAATGGATAGATTGGGGTCAGAGTTTGGTTAGGGTCGTAAATAGACTGACTCAACTAGACTCATTTAACCCGCTTATTACAATACGAATCTAATGACCCATATTCGATCCAATTGGACTTATATAATTAAGGTACTTCTATGTTAATCCAGCTTAAGAAAATTTGTATCCAAATTGAAGTGAGAGTGGGAAGCGAGTGAGCGAGCGCATGAGAGCAAGAAAAATGAAGAGATTGAGTTATAATCCATTTGTGATTTATTGATGACACATGTATTGTATATAGCTAATCCATAAAACAACTCAATTAAAACAACTCAATATATAATATATGAATTTAAAAATGAGGTTACGATAGTTTCAAGAAGCCAAGAGCTACAGGGTATGATAAGGACCAGAAGTTTAAGGTGTTCCTTGTCATTTTTCCTTGAAGAAAGGATTAGATTGCTCTCAAAATTGTTGAATTGGTGGAGGTTATGGCCTAGATGTTGGAATCCAATGTGGAACTCCGCATATTTGAGTGGCGTAAAAGAGAGATTTCGGATTAAACTGGGTCCATCAACTCCTTCGGATTGTCTACCCACCACTAAAAACCGTACGTTGGCGATTCAGTGACGATTCCATGATTTGCCCATTCAAAGCAACTTACCCCCAAAGGTGCAGTCGGCGACTCTGGTCCGCACTTTCCCTGTCTGGTTCGACATGGATATGATGCTGCGAAAGCATTGGCTACCCATCCCATCTTCGAGCAATTCCTCTATAATCAGACCGCACAGTTCGATTCCGAAAACGCAAAGATGGAGAGAACAGGGTGCCGGCCAAATCCCAATCAACTTGTTATGGGGGTTTGATCAAGTTCAAGCCTGAGCGGCGGCTCATTTGAATAAACCTGGGTGATTCCTTCAACTTGGCACCATTTGAATCAACGGAACCTCCCTCGGCGTCTAGCCAAGCAACTTCCATTGGTGCCCAAGTTGAAGGAATCACGAAAAATTTGGAGCGAGTTTCATTTTTGCCGACTCAATTTCCAAATTAATGGAAGGTGAAGACGATTAAGCCTTAGTGGACCATGATTATGGAGCCGTCAATCGGGGCCATAACTTGACTAAGCCCACGGAACCCTTAAAGCTAATCGTGCTCAAAAGCAATCTGGTTCAGCTTCCGCTGATTCTTCATGCTTTGAATCGAGAACACTGAGTCGAAGAGATGGATTGAAAAGGGGGTGCAGTACACGCAATTTGTTCCGATGGCACAGTAAATTTAAGGGGCAAATCACAGTGGACGGATGAATTCGTATGCACACGAGTTCACCAGTCACGAGCTAAGAATACGGTATAAAAGGTCGATCGATTAAAGTCAGATTCTACGGTAAAATCATCGATTTCAGGCCACAGATCCACCATTACCAGGGCTGGAACCCGCCATCATCCTCTTGAACTCCTCGAAGTTGACTTTCCCATCGCCGTCCTTGTCCACCGCCTGGATCATCCTCACGCAGTCCTGGCGGGAGCACTGGGCGCTCAGCCGGTTGAGCACCAGGTGCAGCTCCTCCGCGGAGATCAGGCCGTCCTTGTCCCGGTCGTACAGGTCGAAGGCGTCGCGGATCTCCGCCTCCGCGGAGGAGGAGTCGGACCGGCAGAAGGCCGCGAACTCGGCGCGGCTGATGAAGCCGTCCTTGTCGGCGTCGATGTCCTCCATGGCGCGGCGGATGTCGGCGGGGGAGGAGTCCGATCCGGTGGCCGAGAGGACGCCGGAGAGCTCGGCGGGGGAGATCTTGCCGTCGGCGTCGGCGTCGAACTGGTTGAAGACCTTCTGGAGCTCGCGCTCGCTCGCGTCCTTGAGGCTGAGGCTGGGAGGCTTGGACGCCATGACGAGAGAGCTTCGATTTTCCGATGGAGACGAGAGAGAGAGATGTGGAAGACGAAGAAGAAGACGGAGACCGCCAGAAAATCGCTGCCAATTTTAAAGTACGTAAATTCTTCGACCGTATATTCAAGTCTTCTTTTGAAAGGACACCTGTCGACTAGTCACGTGGTACGTGTCGAGTGGTCCTCGCGCGATGCGTTGACATCAACGTAAGAAATCGTCCACGTGTATTACTTTTAGATATGATAAAATATTTAGGAATAAGTGTACCGACACGAACGAAGGTGTGTAATTGAATTTTAAAATTTTCAAAAAAAGTATAATTGAACATTTAAAATTATTAAATTAGTACAATCAATTCTTTTCATTTTACTTTCGTCTAATTTGTTGAAGAAACATGCTAATTTGACTTTTTTTTATTCTTATTCTCTCTTCTTACGTTGTAAAACATGAAGCGTAAAATTCAAAAGATGTCGTTTTTAGTTCAAATCTAATTTTTCACCTAAATTTAATTTAAATGGATTCAAAAAGAAATGTAACTTTTTTTATATATATATAAAAGAAACTTGGGCATCGCCGCAACAGCCCCACCATCAACAGTGGCTCGCTTGCGTTCAACAAGGGTTGCCGGCCCTTTTCGGATATGGTGGGGGCAACAATCGAAAGGGAGGGGGAGGGGGAGGGGAGGGGCGGGGCGAGGGAGGGGTTTTATATATATAATTTAAATTTAGCTTATTCCAATTTAAACGAAATAAAATCTGGTTAAAAAAAATCAGATTTGGACCAAATGACATAATTTTAGCTTTGTGCTTTATGTTTTAGCCATATCAGTACCAAAAAAGAAAGTAACAAAAAAATCACATCAACATTTTTTTATTTGTTAACCAAGCTTAACGAAATTAATAAAAGGTCTTCATTGCACTAGGATTCAATTGCACATTTGTGTGGTAAAGGTCCAATTCAATTCCTTGATAATATGAAACGGTTCAATATCGTTTCTCTGTCAATATAAGTGTGGTGACGAGACTTTCAATCCGTTAAGGTTGAACAAAGGATGAAAAAAAAAAAAGGTTACGTACTTGTAATCCGCGTAGGATATTCATCTAAAACTAGAATACAGTTCACATCAACCAAAATTAAGGAAAACGTTACCCAGTGGTCAAAAACTAGAATACAAAAAAGAAATGGAGGCGATATTGAAACACTCACAGTAACGGCCGTCGAACCCAAGGCGTGGCTTGAGCAGGCGAACGCATTGGCATGAACGGCGCACGAAGAGTGCGCTACATGAGCAGCCAGCCCCAGGGAGAACTGCCGGGGGGACCCTCCTACATGAAAATGGTGATGAGACTCAATTTATAGTCCCCACTCCGTAGCTCCAGTAATGCCATGGTGCGACCATGTATGTTAGGGCGTTAAACCCACGCCTCAGGATCGCTATATGGAAGCAATATCTGTCGTATCCAAGTAATATCTGTTGTATCGCTATGAAGTTGAACCACACCAAGAGCATTGTGCAGGAGGGATATTGAATTATGTGGCAATGAATATAGAAGTGCATCCGTCTACATATGTGGCCCGAGCATACAAGGAAAAGCAGCCAATCATTGACATCAGACTAGACAAGTACTTAAGTACCTGAGATCGTCATGCCCACCTCTTTGCCAGCACAACGATGGCTAAGAATTCAATGCGCCCAAAATTGAGCAACTCAAATTCCTTTGATCAATTATAACCATCTGGGCTGCCAAGCAAAATATGATTTGCGATGTGTCACCCGCATTGCCGCATAAGGAATAAAAATCCCTTTGCTACCTCTGTTTGCTGGGATGTTTTAACATTGACTGGCTTCTTGTTCTGCTTTCCCTACGTTGGTGGAATTTCATGTTCCTGGAGAAAATAATCAAATTTGGATGAGATGATCCACAATCAAGCATGGATTTTTTTTTTTTTTTTGCTGGTCGAAGTCAAGCATCACTTCACTGGTAACAGATGCACGTTTACTGATGTCAGCTCCATCACATGTGCAGCTTGATAGAGCATCAGCCCCAGTGATGCTTAAGTTAGTCAACGTTCTGTAACTAAACTCGGGGGCTGTGACTACCATAAATTTGTCAGACTGAGGACAAAATGACGAATCATATCACACACAATTGCCAGAGAAGAAGCAGATAATAGCTCGAGCAAGGCCAGTGGATAAATGACAGCAACAGTCCGAACCCCAGGAAGTTGAGGAAGCAGCTGGAGTTGAATCGTTGAAAGACTTCGTTCACAAGAGAGGCAGCACAGAGAGTTAAAGAAGTCAGATTCCTTCGCTAAATATTATAATATACCAAAGGCAAAGACCATCAGCCAATAATACCATCAGTTCTGTTTCATTTTATATAAGCAGAGTGACCTAGCAGCCACAATTCTGGTCATACAACAGACATCCTTTTATAGCATCTCTCTGGCATCGGATGCATCACATGCTTCAGTGACGCTTGCACAGGTAAGTACGGGGAATAGATGAGATCCAGTAACGATCTTATGCCAAACCAGCAAACCTTTTTAAATACTTTCTTGATAACATCATGAGTATTTAAACCTTTCTTCCGTGATCAACTCAGGCAGACTCCCTTCAAATTGTGATGTTGAATCCTCAGAGTAAGATTGCACTTCCACACTGCTATGTAACTTGTCAAGAGTCCTCCATGTAACAGCATCAGGAGCTAGACCATTCTTCTTCATTTCGCCGAGAATTTGATAAGCTTCTCTTTTCAAACCTAATTTACAGGCTTTATCGATCAGAATGTTGTAGCAAAAAATATTCGGAGAAACCCCAGAGTCTACCAGTTCATATAGAAAATGACAAGCCCCATCCAGATCACCTGATAGACAAATTCCTTTGAGTAGGGCTGCATACACGTAGTTGTCATGCATTTTGGACGGCCAGATAACATCGTCCCATAACCTTTTAGCTTTGTCTACTTGATTACATTTACATAGACCATCGATTATAATGGAATAGGTCGTGCAATTTGCAGCAACACTATGGTTTTTCATGCTAATAAGTATATCTTCTGCTTCCTTTACTTTACTAAGTTTGAACAATCCACGAAGAACTGCATTGTATGTCACGACAGAAGGTTTAGTTTTTTCCACAAGAACAGCATGACGTAATAAGTCTAAAGCTGCCTGGGATTTTCCAACATCCAGCAAACCAGAAATTACTGTAGTGAATGTCACAGCATCTGGAGCACAGAATTTACCCGTAATCATATCATGTACAATTTTTAGAGCATCTTCCACTCTCCCAGTCTTGCAAAACCCATGAATGACCGTGTTGAGGCTTACAACGTCAGGCCGACAATTGCTTTGAAGCATTGAAACGAGCACATTTAAGAGCTCGGTTGGGTTATCCACGAGACAAAGAGCTCTCAGATAAATGTTATAGACTCTTGTCCTTTGCGCACCTTCCGCACCTTCCTTATTCAGCATAACCTGCAGGACTTCCCTTGCCTTGGGAAGGTCAGATTCCTGGCAAAGAGCTTCAACTAGAACCTTGTAAGTATACTCAGAGAGCAAGTAACCAAACTCAATCCCTTCCTTTAACAACTGGTAAGCTCTCATGCAACCACCCTGCTTGCTAAGACCATGAACGATAGAATTGTATGATGTTAAACTTGGCGACAACCCTCGCTTCCTCATTATATAGATGATCCTTGAAGCTCCATGATGCCTTCTGGCTTTACAAAGAGAATCTATCATCTGCCCATATACATGCTCCTCTGCGACACCTTTCAGGCCTTGAGGCATGCTCTCCGCAATCTGAAACACTTCAGCGAAAAACCCTTCTCTGCACAAAGAATCGATAAGATGCGCAAAAGCAGCGTTGCTCACGAACAAGTCCTCTTCGCATTTCATTACCTCCCAGAGCCTGAGAATCAATTCCCTCGCCCTCTCCCCATCTCGCCGTCGAAGAAAACCACCGACCAACGCACTATATGTCAGAGAATTGGGCCTTATACCTTCTTCAACCATTTCATCAAACAGCTTCTGTGCAGCCCTCACGTCGCCCACCTTACAATACCCATTGATCAAAGTGGTGTAAGAAACGCAGCTCGGACTATGCCCCCAGCTCTTCATACCCAGAAACACCCTATGCCCATATGCCGGTCTGGAAATACAGCACCACTGATCAATCAAGCGGTTAAAATTAGTCAAGGAACACACGTAACCGGGCTTGACATCAGCCAAACACCTTAAGACCCGCAGCGTGCCATGAGGGTCGCGAGAATCGAGCAATCTAGCGACGATCGTGTTGCAGGTACGCTCGTCCGGGACGACATAGCCAGACGAAACGCAGGAGACGAACCGACGGCGGGCCTCCTCGAACCGTTTCGCGTCGCAGAGAGCGTGAATCACGCTGCTAAGGTTGAGCGAGTCGGGTCGGTAGCCGCGAAGACGGAGGTGGTCGAGAAGGCGGAGGGCCTCGTCGACGTTCCGGTCGTGGGTGCAGAGATCGTGTATCTCCCTGGTCCAGAACGACCGGTTTGATACGCACACTCGGTCGAGCTCATGCTCCAGAGACGTAGGTTCATGGGATGGGGTTGGTGGTGGATGAATGGATTGGAGGCGACGGTGTCGCGAGGGTGATGGTAAGAAGAGCGAAGGACGAGTGAGCCTGGAGAGAGACAGTTGATTCCTGGGTAATGCGAACATCGTAGTTTCGGTCGCATGATTTGCTTGAAGCTTGGACCGTGAAGAACAGGGACTTCCAAGATGATGGTCGTTTCTGAAAAATTAGCGCAATGCCGCGGGAAATAAACACGCTTTTCAAATGATAAATCACGTTGTGAATTTTATTTTATTTTTGATAAATCATGTTAATCTAGTTATTTTATTTCCTTTACATCATTTTTCGATCGGCATTCTATTTTCTCGATTTTTTTTGGGTCAAATCATTATATTTTCTTGACTGAAAAACGCCTTTATTGATGTTTTAACTTTTAAGCTATTAAAGCAACAAAGCCGATGTATGTATCCTCTAATCCCCATCGTAGACCGATAAAAAAATGGACACGTCGAAACAAAGCCAATGTATAGAAAGGGAAAAGTATAAAAAAAAAATCACAAACATATTATATTAATATTGATTCAATCGTAAATTTTTTGTATTTATACTAATTAAATCTATTTGATCGATTTTGACCAAAAATCGGTAATGTGAATATTGCTCATTCATGGCACGGCTGGTATTAATATGGACATTTTTAAATATTTATATATTTAATATTTTTTGTAAACTTTTTTTTACTAAGGGTCGGCAATGGTCGCTAGCCCTCGCTTGGAGCTAGCAGGGGTTAGCCGACGACCCTTGCCGACCCTCAATAGAAAAAAAAAAAAGTACACAAAAAAATAAAAAAAATCATTAAAAATGTGAAAGAAAGTAAAAATTATTTAAAAATGTCAACTTCATCGCCAGTCGTGTCAGATTAGACAATCGGCATTCACGTTAGCAATTTTTAGCTAAAATTAACTGGATAGATGGTACAAAGTACAAACGCAAAAAGTTTATAATTGAATTGTTGTCAAAAAAATGTTTAAGACCGAATTGACATAAATGCAATAAGTCTAAGACTTTTTTTTTTTGTTTACACTTTTCCTTATTGATAGACCATCCTTTGAGTATGATATCAAAAACTCCCTTATTTTTCACTGTAAATTTATTTGCGTTGCAATGACTAGATTCAAGAAGACGGAACGACGCACTTGCAGATTTACTGATACGAGTTGTGGCGACCCCACCGGTGAGGCCGATAACTCGATGGACAGGTGCCGCGATCTAATGAAATTGGGAGGAAACGCCAGGTGGGTTCGCAAAGGGAAGAGGCGAGATCTGCATCCGACCAGAAGCCACACAAAGAAAATTTCATCCTCCACAAAGCCCAAAAAGGGTTCCGTTGCCATCGATCGCGTCGGTTCTCCCCAAGTTTCCACAAGTCAGAAGTTGCAGAAAGCTCAGACCGTGCAGCCTGTAGCGATCAAGTCCAAAATTCCCTCTCGAAGCCCAATGGATCCAGGCACCAAATGGGCACCCCCATTCTTGCTCGGCCGGGCTTTTGCGGACGCTGCTGTGCCGTCTCGAAGAGCAAGTCGCGAGCCCAACGTACGTTTTCGGTGCGGTTCGCTTCTCTCCTGGACAAATGAGCAAACAGGAGGTGGGCGCTCGACAGCCAATAAAAAACAGGCAGGCACGCACCCACTCCCTGCAAAAAGGAAATTCCCATTTCGCATATCCGCTCGGGACATTCATGTGGACACATCTGCTTTAACACCGAGAGAGAGAGAGAGAGAGAGAGAGAGAGAGAGTGTGTGTGTATCATCTTGTCCCTGTAATGGCCGACCCAACATATCATAGTGGGGGGACATGAAGGAAAACGTCAGACTCTTTCTCTCTCTCTCTCTCTAGAATTCGAGCAGCATCAATGGCGATAAAGACGACACTGACGTGAGGCGCGGTCGTGGTCGTGGTCGGGCTCTCTTTTCTCCGAATTGTGCCGATTTGCTTGGCGTGATGTACCCCTACGTGCTTTCGTTTCCTCCCTCTCCCCCTCCCTATCTTCTCTACACCCTTTTTCCCTCTTTCTTTTTTATTTTTCGAGAAAATACTTTTTTTTCTTCCTCGTATCATATTTAATTTCAGAAAGAGAAGGAGAGAGAAAAAAAAATGTTTTGCTCCCCCAGACAAGGTGCCTGCATAGCTTTTACATATAATATTCATATTACGTTAGACAATAACAGTCATTATCCGATTTTAATTTTTTAAAAATCTTTTAAATGAACGTGAGTCCAACTAACGGATTATAACTTAAGCTCACTTTTGAGGATTATAAAGCTGCTGTGAGAAGTTCCACTTGTTTCTCATAATTTCGACTCGCCCAAATTTAGATGTCTTTCTAAAAAATGATCTACACAGGTCGATACTGTGCACCATTGATTGAATCGATTGATTCGAGAAACTGTGGCTATATTTACCCTTGTTTCGATGCCTCTGAAAGTCAAGTAGGGAAGATGCTTTGCTTCCTTATTTCAAGACAGGTAATGCTCACAGCGTTGACAGGGAGATGGTAGACATTTTCACGTCGAGGACATGTTAATTTGGCTTCACCTTTTGGTGGGTTAGCTTTGACAATGGCTCAGAGATATTGCCCAGCGAAATAATGGCAAACCGTGAGCGAGAGTCAATCATTTGTCTCCCCAAAATATTAAGGCGGTTTGACTTTTTGATCACGTAGATCTCAGGCAAGGACAGTTGTACGATGATTCGGAGGTCGCGAGTTGCAAAATGAGTTGAGGTTTATATCGTTCCTTCAAGAGTGAAAAACGGCTTCCTGCAATGGATCTCCCCCCCCCCCCCCCCCCCCACACGTGGTTTAAGCATCCGCCTTTGCCGCGGGCGAGATCCTAAGGTTTTCCTAATATGAATTTATGTTAATTGAGATTATAATTTATCGTTTTATGAAATTGATTTACCGTTTGCGCAAGTGATCCAAAAAAATAAGATATAAGGATTCTTGACCAGTGTAATATGACCATGGCATTGTGTGGATTGAGTTGAGCCTCAACCCGTAATGAGAGGGGCTTGGCCAAAAACTTTATAAATAGTGCTTAAAACCCTCCTTTAACCTGGCGAACTCAGAATTCATGCACACGTGTGAGCAGCGCTCGCCGCCTCGCTTGTGCGTGAATTCCATGCGCCTAAAGGGTTCTGCGCGCAGGAGCGCGTGGGGGTGACGCACCGACACCCCAGCAAATCGTGAGGCTACGTGTAACCTCATCTAGAGGAGTGCCGCCATCCGAAACACTCGTCTCGACAAGATGAACTAGAATATGTGATCAAAACTAATTTTTATTTATCGAATGAAAATTATGAAAACGAACAAAAATCGAAAGTTCTAGATCTAGACTATGGAAGCTTTGATATCACTTTTATGCCTTTCGGCCGTACCATTTTTGCGTAGGACTCTTAGGAAGAGTAAAAAAAGCTATTATCCAAGAATCCTTCAAGTGCTTGGCAATTAGCCCCGTAAACTGTCTAGCATCAACATATATGCCGAAATACTTACAATCTCGATCAAATTTGACAAATTTTATGACTTTTCTCAGCTGTTTTTTTTTTATACTCTTTTTAAGTCATGGACTAGACGCAAATCTAACCGAACCATCTGAAGGTTTGGAATTGCCCTGTTGAAGTGAAGTTATATTAGCCAACATTAAGTAAGTTGGACTCCAAAACTACTCGACATTACTTTGTATCTTTGTCTATATCAATAGAGGGGTAGGCGATATAACCCCAGTGGAGACGTAAGAATTATGGAATAACAGACATGGAAGTTTTTCAAATTTAACGTGGCTGAAAACGATATCTGCTCACAGACTATTGAGGTTCACTATATAATGGGGGATTGCTATGTTGTTTTCTCTGCCTATACAGACGATCATGGAGCCTCTTCGCGTCGCAAACCGGAGCATTGGATCGTCTCTATTATGGACTCCAAATCAGGTGCAAAAATTCTTCTAAATCATTAATGTATTTCTAGATTTTACCTATGTTAACCACGTGATTGCCATAACAAGGTTTATAGTAGCTTAGAAGGGCTCGTGCGGTGGTGAGGACCGCGGCTCCTGTCACTGAGCAAGGGTCCGGCGACTCAACTGTTAAGAGATGAACATGTGAATGGAGATCGGACGCACATGACACAGTCTCAATCCCTCTCGTTTAGTCTAAATCTCTCTCGCCGTGAAGCGCAAATGATCCCACATTCGGGCTATTGACCTAGATTTCGACCGGCGAGATCGGCGAGACAATCGATGAGCAACGTGGGCCAAGCATGAAAGATGCGGGGGAATCTTCGAAAGACCGAGGCTCGAGTGCAGCAGTAGCGCAAAGAGAAGCTTCAGATTCTTCCGCCACAGCAGTGAAGAAGCATCTTGACCTTTACCACCTCTCTCTCTCTCTCTCCTGTCGCCTCACGCAATCAGTCAAATCATTTTTTGCCATCTCCACGCTCCCCTCCCCCCCTCCCTCCCTCCCTCGGTCAACTGGATTCCAAAGCCAACGCAGCCATGATTTCACTCGCGATCTCGCACGGCATCGATGGCGACATTTCCATTTCCTTCTCTGTTGTTTTGTGTTTGTGTTCTCAAAGAGGTGGCGGTCCCAAGTTCTGACGATCCACGCAGATCACATCGACGTGCGTCGTGCGCTGCCCTTCATGTCATTGTCCGAATCGTTCCACAAGTTCGTTAAGATCTATTAACTTTTCGGGCAGACATAATAATCGAAAGCTTGGGATTTTTATCGCGAATTTGGTCACCTTGTATCTTCATACGTGCACAGTTTTATTTTTTTTGAGTAATTGGGCGGCTTTATTTCCACGCTACATATGACTAAATCCACCCAATTTTCACCAAAAAGACAAAATTGCCATCTATTATTCAATTGCAATTTAAATTGGTGGGTGGCAAATTTATTTGGTTTCCTTTTTTGAGTTTCCTATACCGACGCACCATCTACTTACCATAATTAAGAATTTCATATGTTTAGTTTTTATTTATTGTAGAACTTCTGTATGGTAAAAAAGAGAGAGAGAGAGACTCGTTATTTATTTTAGACTAATGAAATTAATAAAAATCTCACCAAGAAAGTGAGCTTTTGAGATAAGAGGAACAAAAAATATAGAAGTTGTTATAAGAACAGTGACGAAGAAGAGACTTTTCAGTTCTATACCATATCAAAAATGTCTTTTTTTTTCTTAATATTAGCAAAATAATTTTATACGGAGCATGTAAACCATTATATATTTGAAAATGTATTTTTCTTTAATACACAAAAAAAAAGCATGCGAAATGCTTAATTATGGTAACTACCCTAAATAGAAAAAGAAAAATATAAGAAAACAGGGGCCATCACTTTAAATTGCAATTGAAAGACTGGCAGCGGTTTTGCCTTTTTAGTGTAAACTGGGGCGGATTTAGCCATTTAGGAGATGGAAATAGCGTCGTCAAAGGATTTTGCTAGCATAACAATATTTGGGTGACTCAGAGAGTAATAATATATTGTGGGTCATAAATTCTTGAAGAGTTAAGCCCCATAATAATTTTTAATTACTTTTTTTTTGTGGCACCAAATACTATTAGTGTCATAATGGATTAAAAACGGCCACATAATCATTATGACTTGAAGCTTGTACCGACGGAGGGGGCAGAGTCAAGTCATCGATGCTCCGTCGGACTACATCCTACTGAAATCATATGCTTTTGCAATGCGGCGGAACCCTGATCTTCATCAAGCTCCATCGGGTCAGGACTTAGAGATAACTCTGATAGTCGATAAGCACATGTCTCCGAAACAACTTAAAATTTGAATATCGCCGAGGACATCATCCGATGACAATCATAAGCCGTTGATAGCAGCGCACGTTACATGCATGTCTTGTCCTGAAACAAGACGGGAACCGGTATTAGGGGTGTGCATCAGCCTCGATTCAATCCGGGAACCGGACTAGATGGAATCGAACTGGCCGATTTTAGGAGGTTTCCGCGAAAATCAGTTCGACTTTCGGTTCCTGAAGCGGAACCAGATCGGAGTACATTATTTTTTTTCCATTATGCACTAAAGTAACTCTCAATAAATTTAGGAACTTTCGAGAAAGAAAACAGAACATTTGAAAGAAAGCATGAAGCCGCCTATTGCCGGTTTCGAGGTGGGTAGAATCGTTTTCCAGTTCCATAGATTAGAAACCGACTTGCTCGAGCAGACGTTTGGTTCCAATGTCGGAATCGATCCCTTGAAACCGATCACTCCTACCCAAGATTCACAAGGCATGAAAGTTATCCTCTTCAGTCTTCACAGCAAAGTTGTGAAGAAAAATAAGAAAAGAAGATCAAGGTCCGATGAAGTTTATTGAAATATCACGCACCACGTTGACTCTGGGATTTTTGTGCTCTTCATGTACAAGTGATTTTTCTCCGCCTATCAATTTAAGCTTTTAGATTAGGCTTTTATGAATTGAGTATTTTCTAACAAAGTTAGTTATAATATTTGTAAGAATAATCCGACCAACCTTATTCTTGCTAGTGACGAGAATTAAGAGGAAAAATCCAATAGCATAGCGCGGTAGCTCTTGAATTAGGTAGATCTTAAGTGATTTGTATCTCGCTTGTGGGTCGATCCACCTTTCGGTCCATATAGAAAAGATTCGAGATTCGAGAGAAAAAAAAAGGAAGGGTCGGAGTGCAATCGAATCGAGTCGAGATAGAAAACCATGCGGAACATTACGAAAGAGCGAGGGGACAACCTGACTAATGTCTCCAAGATATTCGAAATACGTCCACATCAAATCAAGCTCCTCCATCTTCCAATTGGGGGGAACCCCTCCCCTCTATCTTGCACTATCAATAGACATTTTAGAAAGTATGCCTTTACCCTAGCTTTCTAAAGCAGCACCTTAATGTAGACATTGGGTGACCCACATCTTCTCCAATCCGCCCCCCACGCACAACATGTCCGGGTAAGCTAATATGCCTTTTATTGAATGCACGACTCCTCGTTCTCAATAGTTAATGCCCATTTTTCATCATGTGAAAAGTGCTTTCCTATTGAATGGAGAGAATCCACGGTGCATCTCGTGTTACTGCTATTTTTTTTTTTTATAATTCAAATGACTATTAATATCTTTCAAGGCTTGATGAGCGAGTATCGAGCTCTGTCGATTAGCTCGTGTCGATACGCAAGAATGGTTACCGATAATGCGAAAAGTTATCCATTAAAAAGTCGGTGATTTTTTCTTTGCCAATCAAGTATTGAGTTGCCGATTCGCCAAACTAGTTGTCGATTTCAAAGCTAATCAACAACATACTGACGGGAGGTTATTCTAAGGAATTTCCTTGGATATATATATTTTTTTAATCTCTTGAAGTAGTTATTTTCTGGTCAAACTTGGTGAACAAATACGGTCCCAAGTTTTATGAGTCTTAAGTATGTTGTCAGTTTCAGGAGTCAGAAAATGCATTTTCTAGTTCCTTAAGTTTTTATTATGTTTTCTAGTTTCTATGTCATTAATCTTGGGTAGTTCTCATGTCTTTAATGTTTGTCTATTTTCGATGTAATAATCCCTCTATATGAAGAGGTGAATTCTCAAATGTAAACTTACGATTGGATAAATGAAAATATATGACATTTGCCTCTGTATAAGCAAATATCTACCCCTACCATATGTATTCTTGAAAGTTGGATTCTTCCTTAGTGGTGAGCCAAAGAAGCGCTATATCCTTGGCTAGTAATATTCTATAAGCCTTAGTTACGAGCTTCTTCTATTCGAAGTCATGTCTCCTCGGATGGTGATATTTTATAGGCCTTGATGGTGAATTTCATCAATCTCGATCATGAACCTTGGTTGGTGTTGCACCCTATATGCCTTGATTCTAATCGTAATTCTATCCTACATTTGCAATTATCCATTGACACCCATCATATACACTCCTACTTCCACCGATATCTCTCAAAACGATATTTGCCCATCCGCACACACATCAAGACATAATGTGTTATCTACTTCATGGACATTAATAACATCAACATCAACATCACCTTTATCCCAAACCAGTTGGGGTCGGCGGTCGATGAACTCGAAGCGAAAAGCTTAAAATATACTAAAAGTAAAAATATGGATACCCCAAAATAAATAAATAAACATAAAAATAAATAGAAAGGACTAAACAGGGCACTCTGGAATATAGGAAATCCCTCCATCTATAACGTGGATAGCTTTCCTCCACTCTGCCCTAAGGCAGATCATACGCCAATCTATTTCCCACTCTGTTAAATCTTGTTTTACTACCTTCCCCCAAGTAAGTTTCCCGAGGGTATCCCCTAACATAGTTTTGGGGTGACATAAGCGATCTGGGCCGTTCAATTCAAAAATGGACGGCCCAGATTGATTAATTCCAAATTTTAAAATTCCCGCCAAAACTTTTCCTCCCTTTGAAAATGTTAATGTGGATCAATCTGGACCGTCCATTTTGAATTGGACGGCCCGAATTAGGTAATGTCACCCCTAACATTATGTTAGGGGATCCAAATCTGTAAGTTTCGGCCGACCTCGTCCTTTCTTCATATCGTTTTCTCGGTAACACACTTCTGTTCTTATCGGAGTATCTAAGGGTTTACGAAGAATATGTCCAAACCATCTCAATCTATGTTTTCTCGTTTTCTCTGCCACCGGTACTATTCCAACTTTTCGTCGAATATCGTCATTTCTTATCTTACCCATCCTTGTATGACCACACATCCACCTTAACATTCTCATTTCTGCTACTCCAATTTTATGCTCATGTTGCTTTTGTACCGGCCAATTATCTACTTCATGGACAAGTGGGAAAAAACAATTAACCTTTTGTGTTCGAATTCAACTCTCGTGGTGGGGTGATTGGCCAGCGTGGTGCTCGAGAGATTACTTTCGCTTGGTTTTCACTCTATCAACATCTTTTCACTTTCCAAATAAAAGAATAGCCGTAATCTCGTAACACGCTCGATGTGAAAAATTCACTCAGAGGCGATCGATCCGGTCCATGTTTGCCATAACAAAGAAAATCTCTCAAAAGACCAAAACTAAAGCCTAAAGGGTCAATAGATTGTAATGCAAAGACAAAAAGTAACCTTAGAGAGAAATCACTCGTCCTTATCCTCCTTTGGACTTGTTGGCAAACCCAAAACAAGCTTAAATGCCACTTCAAATTTACATGCAAATTCACCTTGTATGGTTAATTAGTGAGGGTGGAGCCCAAGAGATTATTTTCACTCTATTGACCGTCGTCTCACTTTCCAAGGAAGAGAGTAAAGTAATCTTCCCACATACACTTCATCCCAAGTGTATTAAGATAAATGAGTTGGTGATTATGAAAATCTCCTTGAGGTGTCCAATAGATTAAACAAGGGTCAAAAGGGTGTAATCCAGAAAGAGAAAAAGAATCATTCATGCTTATCCTCCTCTGGCCCTGATGGCTAACGAAATTAAGCAAAGTGAAGGAGAAAAGAGAGGGAAAGTCCCATTACTCCTGCAGTAATTATCAAAGTGTAAAAACATCAGGACCATCATCATCACCATCATCACATTGCCCACTTTTCGTACTCAATTTTCTCTTACCATTTTTTTTTAAATCTTTTCTACTTCCCCTTTTTGACTGCATAAATTCATCCAAAATGGAAAATCAAGGAAAAATTACAGTGATCTTAGAGATCAACCCACCTTTTGCTTTCAACCTATCTTTGACTACCAAGATGATGATTATACAACTTCCCCCCTTTTTGTTTTAACACATTTCCAACATTAAGCATTCTAATCTTCCCCATTTAGCCCTCCCTTCTGCCTACTAATTCCTGAATTTTGCCATTTCCTCCGTGAATGGCCACAGCATCGTAACTTCCCCATGGATGGTCACCGTCCCTCCATGTCCAGTCAGCTCCACTTCATAAGCCCATGAATATGTAGTAGACGAGGGTTATGGGCAAAGCAATTAGCATCCCGAATATGACTCTGAAATTTCAGGAGACATTAGCCAAAAAATCAAATCAAAATTAGAACATAGGATAGATCATTGAAGAAGAAACTTTAGTACTTACGCTGTGCTGAGAATGTCTGGGTGCACACTGTACTCCTTGGCAAACACGAAGGGGACAATCCCTTGTGGAAGAGCTGCCTGTAATAATTTTTTCAAAGCAGTAAAAAACAACGTTAACTATTGCCCAAGATATCTTTTATTTTTAATAGGTTTTTGCTTTTTCAGTCATAATTTCAAAAAAAAAAAAAAGCTGCTAGTGGACTAGGAATAATTGTGACAGACGTGACCCCCTTTTTGGGCTGGCATGGTAGACGTTACTCTTCGCTTTTTGTAAATTCCGGGAAAACCCTTTATTCATTTTCTCCCAAACATTATTTTGGGATAGAAAAGAAAGGAAAGATACCCTTTTGTTTGGTTTTGCTTGTCAATTTCTATGTCCAGCAACAACTTTTCTATTGGCAGAAAACCATTAATATAATCCCTCTCCAACAAGAAAACCGCAAATGCAAGGCTGCAGATGATGGGGTCGGCCCCTGCTACTTGAATGAGAAAACACCAAATATGGCAGACAAGGAAAGGCGGAAAAACTATTAAAAAAGCTGATCTTGCAAGCTAAAGCTTCAATGTTTAGGGTGGCAATGTAGGTTTTGGAGCTTTCCCATTTAGCTAGCTCAATAAGCAAGCGAAAACAATGATAAAGAACTGCAAAAAAGCAGCAGTTTTGGAGCTTATATAAAGTGAAGTAGGATTGGTAGTGTCAGAAGGAAGCAGAAGAGAGAGAGAGAGAGTACTTGGACAATGGCAACGTGCAAGAGGCGTCCTTTGAGGCCAACAGCGATGGAGGCAGCAGCCATGACAGCTGGGCCTGTGAGGAATCTCACGGCCATGGCAAAAGCTGCTACAGAATTCCCACATGCTATTATCCTCGGCTGCAATGCCATGAACAGCCCTGCAAATTTAAATCAAATCCACCAAAAGAAAGATCAGAACTTGATGACACTTCACTCACACCTTTCATCATCACTACCTCCACCATCTTGTGTAAATGTATAAAAAAAAAAAAGAAAGTAAAACAGAAGAAGATTACACCATCTCTCTCTACCCATCACACAACCACTTTTAGTATTTGTGCATACCCCGAGCAACATCAAGGTGTGTGTAAGCCTTCTACCATAGTCTGTCTCGATTTGATTCTTTTTGTTCTTGATCGATTAAGAAACAAACCATCCTTATAGCCCATTTGAGCCTCGTCCCTAATTAAGCAGTACGGCATTTTCTCAATCGAACGTATGTAATACTCAAAGAGATAATTGACATAGTTAACCAAATCTGTCGTACCAGAGAAAAGTCTGCCTCGTCAACTCGAATACAAATTTGAGAAGGATTGGCCAGCTAAGCAAGATCTAAACTCGGCTAAAGTAATGTACAATGTGTTTTGTGCAGAGTTTGTGTCTAGGGAGTAAAGATACCAGCAGCATTCGGTCAATGATAATGCTAACGAAGAAAGCTAACGAAGTGAAATATAAAGAAAAGAAAGCTGTTAAGAGAGAATTTATGTGGCAAGTACAAAGTACTGACCAAGACTGAACATGGCCATGCCAAGTCCCGCATCTGACAGTATTGAGATGGACTTTGCTATAATTGCAGGCATCACCACATTCCACCTGAAAGTAAATGAAACGCCATTTAATGCAGGTCTTACAATTTATAAACCACCCCCCCCCCCCAAAAAAAAAGAGAACAGCAAAAACATGAAAATGACCTGAATGAGACCAGAGACCAAGTGAGGCCAATCAAGCTTGAGTATGTGTTAGGGTTCCTGATGAGCTTCCTCCACACCATGATCAAGATGAGCCTGGTCATCACACTGCTCGGAGGCATTGCCTTGGGCTTCCCATCATCCACTTTCTCAACCTCGTGGGTCGTGTTCTCTCTGTTGCCGAAGCTGAACTCGTTCCTCTCCAAGTAGTCTTCTTGATTCTCTCTGTGATTCTCCACTGCATAATTCACACAAAGGCGCAGGAAGTGTGATGCACTGGAGAAAGGAAAAAAAAAGTTTTCTAAACTTAGGTAATGAAGCTTTCATTCTACCTTTACCAGGAGAAACAGCCAGCCTCACGTCCTTCGGTTCATTAACTCCAAACTGATCATGGTTGTTATTTCCAAACACATCAGAAACTGGGGAAGCACTCGAGCTCCAGACAAACATGTGCAAATCCTTCCCACCATCTTCACCCTTTTGAGCCTGGCCATTAGGCTTCTTCAAATTATTTGCGCCGCCGCCCCCGCCACTGCTTTTCGGCGAGAACATCCCAGGGTTTGGGGCTGGATAGTGAGCACCGCCACCCTGGCCTTGATAGTGGAATCTCGGCTTGTTCCCACCGTCTTCCTCGTAATTTGATGACCTCGGCGTGGGGCCGCGCGACGCCGAGAGCCCATAGACGTCCGCCGAGCCAAAGTTGGAGCTCCGTTGGCCGGCCATCATGGAATAGAAGTCGGTGTGGTTGAAGCTGGACCCTCTTGGGGTGGGGTTCCTCGAGGACTGGAGCGAGTAAATCTCCGCATTGGTCAGGTTCGACGGCCTAGGGGTGGTCGAGGACAGGCCTTGTGACCTCCTTGAGTAGATGTCTGACCTCGAAGCATTGGACCTCCTCACTGTCACATGGAGCTTCCCGTCTTCCTTGACCTCGGCCTCCGTCTCCAAGGGCTGTCTTCCGTCCAATGACATGATGTCGGAGTCGACATGGATCGAAACTATCGACCCCGCCGTGTCCGGGAACTGCTCGGAGATGAGCATCCTTGCACCTCGGAACTCGAACATGAAGAGCATCAGGGTGTACCAGATGATGCACTGAAGCACCACAATCTGGACCATGAGGCTCCCGGAGAAGTCCCCGTACATGCCCTTGAGCAAAGGAATGCCCATGACCAGCGTGTTGGGCAGAGTCGACAGAGAGAAAAGCGTGATAGTCCACTCCAATGAGCCCCTCTTGCTCACCTTAGCCCACACGAAGAGGACCGCCAAGACGATGATTTTCTGCAGCGTGTCGGCTGCTATGAACTTGAAGTTCATGGTGTAAGGGTCGTTGGTGGAGATGAAGTGGAAGGAGAGGAGCGGGACCGCGAACAGGGCCACGAACCGGTTGATCCCGGAGCACTGGTCTGGGGTGAAGATCTTCCACCACTTGACGGAGCCGTAGGCCAGTATCATGGCCACGTAGAGCGGGACCATGGCGGTCATCACGTGGTAGAAGTCGGTCAGTGTGATCATCTCTGCTGCTCAGTTTAGCACCCTGAGATTGACCGAGAGATCAAGGGAGGGGTTCTGCAAAATGGGTTTGGAAGGGAAGAGCTGAAGAGGGGGGGAGGAGGAGGAGATGGTGGTGGTGGTGGTGGTAGTGATGATGAGGAGTGACTTGAAAAGTGGGAGAGAGCATGTGTTTTGGTTCTTGAGCTTTGGGAGTAATAAGGCAGAGAATAGTGCAGACTCTCTCTCCCTATCTCTTTTACTTTACCCTAATTTTTTGGGTTGCATCATACTATAAAAGCTTTGATAGCTGCAAAGCAAGCTTGCACTTGCAGTCCCCAAAGCATACTCCAGAGTTTGCTTGTTTATTTACTCATTCATCTGTTTTTGTTTTTGTTTTTGTTTTCCTACTTGTTTTTACCTTTGTTTGGATTCGAGGTTAAAAAAAGGGGGTATTTCACAATAAATAATGCTAGGAATATAAGATTGATTTACGAATTTACTTTGCATAAAGTAAACTGATAAATTCTATTTGTGCACATGAGAATAAGTCATCATTCTAAATGTCCACTAGCATTGGACACAAAATTTGATATATCGGTTCTAAATTTTTTTTTTTGTCGATTCAGTCCTAAACCGTTTGTATTTATGCCAATTCAATCCATTTGGTTGGCCAGTGCTGAGGTGACTCTTTTTTTTAAATAATATTTAAATTTTTATGACTTTTCCTCTTTTCCCTAACATTTGGGCCGGCGACGGTTGCTGATCGACCCTCGCTGCTAGGGCCGAGATGTCCTCGTCAAGTGCTAGGGAGGGCGTCTCAGCCCCTGCCTATGGCCGATGAGGATTATATAAAAAAAAACTAAAGAAAAAACGAAAAAAATCAAACAAGATATTATTTTGAAAAAGTCGTCAACACCTACATTGCCACCTCATCCGATCTTGGCATCAAATAATCTCCTTTCCTCTTAAGCTTTTCCTAACAAAATGAAATAGCTATCCTAAATCTCTGTGTGTATATGTGTGTGTGTGTATATATATATATATATATATATATATATATTAAAGTGTCCATATTTTTTGCTGTCAATGGACCAATTGGCAGCAAAAAGGTTAGAGAAAAAGGAGATTTACTTGAGAAGAGAATATTGCGGATGGATTCACTCGCCATGCATAAAGTACAAAAAGGGACCATTTTCCTTTTCTGTTTTACAGATTTTCTAAACGGTGAATGGCTCAGTTCATTACTTTCTTCTAGCCAGTCGAGACAGTCACTCCTCGAGAGGAAATTTGCTCGTTTTTCAAAAGTTCGAGTTCCTTGATTATCCAAGTGGAAGAATTAGTGGAAGCGACGAAAATAGTCAGGCAACGCATTTAACAGCTTCGATAGATTCTGTCGTGACAGTCGGTCGAATGATCACATGAATTCGACATACATGTAGACATGGTATGTATGGCCAAACATGAAGTTTCAACTCTTCTAAAGGAAAATAAACATCCCTCTTCCACATCTTACTCATGAATAAGACTTATAAATTGCTGTAACTATTCATCTAAAGGGGCGTTTGTTTCATGAAAAATTAATAATTGGTTATATCTCTAGAAGAATTTGTTAAAAGAAAATATTTTCATTATCGAAAATAATTTATGTCTAATTATATTTATGGGTAATGAAAATATTTGTATTCATTCATTTTTTAAGCAATATAAGTGATTATTATTATTTTTTAAATATATCTTTTAAATTTTAAATTATAATACAAACGTACCCTAAGTGCTCCTCGCCTATTCACTGTGGTTTTGGAATGCAAGGACACATTTTGGAATTGGAGCTGGGAAAGTGCAATAAAAGCAACCTTTTCGATCAGAAATAATGATAATAATAATAATAAAAGACGCAAAAGCCATAAGAGTAGGGTGGGTAAATTTTTAACCCTATCGGAAGTGAAAGAAGTAAGAGCATGGAGGTGAAAGCTATGCGCACTATAAGGAATATTGTGGCCACCAAAATGATCCACCGTAGAAATTAGGATTAAAGCTCAAGATTTCGGGCAAATATTTGTAACGGACCGTTCGAGGCGTAATGGATCTTCATTTTCTTTTAGGCACTTGATCTGCCTTCGATTGTCCGGTCTAAACATGTCTCTCGAACGAGAAAAGGAACCTAGACAATTACAAAAGCAGGTCGGAACGACACAAAAGAATCATGAATTGGCAACATCAACCGAGTATGCCCCCATTCCACTATGCAATTCACGCTCTTAGAGTCATTGATTTCAATGGCCTAAATAGACGCAAATGTATACATCAGGTGCATGCAATAATGCCTCCTCCACGTCAATTTTTTACCTCATGTGATCTTATATCTCTATCAAGGCAGGCGTATGATGCATGGTGGACTTCGGCCAAAAGCTAAGCAGGAGCTAAGGAGATATTCCTAGTGGAATTAATAGTGGACTAATTGCCTTAATTAGGGAACATTGCCTAGGGCTAGCAGGCCTGTTGTCCCTCATTTGCTTCAAGCCTAGTTGAATGATGTCAATGGCTGACCTCCAAGCCTTCAAGAATAACACCCCCCCCCCTCTTTCCAAACAACCACACCCCAAGCAACCTTCTTGTTCATGGCTTTCAACTCCACGAGACGCTATTCAAATTCTTTAAACAAAATTTCAATTTCTTGAACCCCACCCATCTACATTAATGGCAATCCAAGAATAGGCCATTAGTCTCCGAGTGGATTACTTTAGGACTAAAATCTCAAATCTGATCTTGGGTAATTCTTGACTTCTTCTTCTTTTTAGTGCTTAATAAAGTTTCATTATGCCATATTTAAACCCCGAATAATACATAGTGCAATTTGCACCAAATCTTGAGTTCAGATATGAAGTGGTGGTGCTACGGAGCACTAGCTATGTAGCCCTCTTTTTCTCGTGAATAATTGAGCCTGCCTTTGCTTGTTTAGGGGCCTAATTAAGGGGTCTTAATCAACATCAGACAGAAGCAAATATTCTCAATCGATAATGTCTACTTGTCCCACAAAAAATAAAAAAAGATTTGACATAGTTTGCTTAGCTTTTTGGCTAAAGCCCTACTTTCACTCCGCAGTATATGCTGACTCCTTTTTCCTCTCTCGCGCCTGCCATGGTGGGCAAAAGATAAATGCCTTTGCCTAACCCGAAACACACGAACATCGTGCCTTTTTTTATTTTTTGTCAACGAAATCGGACTAAGCTATGATTTGGCTTAATTAAGCTCGGTCTCATCATGATTAGCGACCATAATCAATATCTTAGGATTGTCTCTTCTGCCAAAGGATCAAGCGAAGCGAGACCGGGAAAATTTAAAGGTGTTAGAATGATGTTATGTTGTGCTAATAATGTCTAGTTCATCATTAAAGTTCTTTATGAGATTTACTATTCGTGCACGCGAACGGGTTTGTAGATTTAAGAGACGCTTTCACATATAATTTCTATTCGATAATGACAACGGGCAATGCTCGATATGTTTCTCCCCCCTTTTCGTACTCGAAAATACCACATACCTCATCCGAATTAAGTGAGAAACCCCACCAGCATAATTATCGAAATCTCGTGAGAGCGACTGAATTTTTCAGATATTATAAGATATTTCCCTTCTCCCAAATGACCAGCCTCACCAGCAAACTTATCGAAACGAAAGTTCCTTCCATCTTCCCTAGCGAGCCTCAAGAATAGGGCACGCACGCTTTCTGAAATATCGAAGAGCAAAAGAGCTGACATGGCAAGAAATGATTGGCTCAAACCTTGGAAGAAAGGGGAACGATGTGCGATGCAAACATAAATATATTCCTAGAAGTCATAAAAATCACAAGAAAGCGTGCAGTAAAGTTAATGATGGTGATAACATAGGGTGGCGAAGAATGAACGTGAAAGGAGACAAAGATTGGCGTGTCAGGTTCATTAACCCTCTTGGAATTCGAAACCCTAGAGACCATACCATACCCCTCCTCCCTTCTTGTTTGCTGCACAGATTGCAAGAGGGGTTTTGTGTTCTTCCAAAAAAAAGTATAAAAGGGGGCCATGAACTTGATTTTAAGTTTGATTTTTTTTTTCTAGGGTCCTTGGTCCTTTGTTTACCTTATCTCTTTTGCCAAGCCAAAACCAAACCAAACCCCAATCTTTTTTTTTTTTTTTGGTGAGTTCCATGGCTTGGGATTTCTATAAAGGTTTTCTCTTTGGCATGTAGCTTCAGGCTCTTCTATTCATGAAAAGGGGGTGGCGCGTTCCCCCAATCCATCTTTGATTTTCAAATGAGATCTGAGTGTGTGGAACATACGCATTCACTCGATAGTACAAATAGAGATATTCCCATCAAATTAGAGCAGATCTTTTGGCCAATTGACGTTCACCCCCTAAGTGACTATAATGACCCTATAGTAACGCCTGAATGTGATACATTATCATGAGTTTTGTCGTAAAAATGCGCACTAAAATGGGAAGATATTCATTAAATAAAATAAGGATTTGATTTTTTTGTTGAAAAGAATTGAAGTTTTGATCGCGTGAACTACGTGGATACATGTAGGGGTGAGCATGGGTCTAAGGTAAAACATGGAATCTAATCGAACCAGCTATAGAAATCGATCCGGTTCAAGTTCCCCAAATTAGTGGTTCCAAAAAAAGCGGAACCGTAGCTGTGCAACCCATTTCTCCATTTATGTTTAAGAACCAATTCGAGAATTGAAGAATTAGACCGAGAAAGGAGAACTAATGAATCAAACTTGAGTTAAACCTAAATTCTCTTTTTACTCTTGTTAACTATAACAAACTCTTTTTAGATATGGATTGTTTTAAAAAAAATATATCATCATCGATAAATAGTGTTTACGAGTTGAAGGGGAACGAATATATGTACTAAGATTTTTAAATATATATTAGTTTAACTTTGCTTTGCTTAAATAAAATTGAAAAAGAAAAAAAGAGACCAAAAAAAGGAAATTTGTCGGTTTCGAGCTAAACCAGATACCAATTGACATTGTAGGTTTCAGGTTGCAAGTGAAACATGGACTAACCCCAAAAATGCTTACCCCTAAGTGCATGATCGTGAGCCTTTGCCCAAGGGTCGACGGCCTCTTGCTGGCCGAAACAAAAAAAAAATCAAAAAGGAAAAAAAATAAAAATAATTATTAAAAAATAAAAATATGATTAAAATTTTGCCACGTCAACACCGGCCACCCAAATAGACTAAATTGAAAGAATTACAAAAGGTTTAGGACTTAATTATTAAAAAAGTTTAGAAGTGAATTGACACGATTGTAATAGGCTTAGCACTTTCTTTATAATTCTCCCCCAAACAACAAAAACGAAGGGATGGATGTTTACTTTACTACTTCCACACATTCCATAGTATCAAAGTAAGTTTTTTTGCCTTTCTTTTTTTTTTTTTTTTGGGTAGAACTAGATGTAAAGTTAATCTTATAGAAAGGTACAGAAAAGTAATTTCGCGTGCTTACCCCCATGCGCGAAAGCTTTTTATAAATAAGAAGCCTAATGTAGTACGAGAATCCATGTAAGCAGCAACCCTACTTCCTCAGATAAAAAGGGCCTTTTGTTGTCAAAGCACGAGGACGGTGTGGGCTGATAATGCCTAATGTTTTGTCCTCCACACGTGCTATTGTTTTTTACTCATTTGGGCCATGCACACGTGCTGCCCTTGAAGGGTAGAGTTTCTTGACGGTAAAGGTAAGGAGACAAGGCATGCGCAGGGTTCTTCCCTTTCTACCTTTGTCCAAAAGCTACAGCGATTTTCATTAGCTCTTGAAAACAAACGGCCGGCGGCGGCGTTAGAGGGTGGTTTCGGACAGCAAATCCGACGATCGGGGTCGCGGTGAATTGAGGGACCATGAGACGGAGAGTGAATTTGCGACAAGCGAGAGCGGCGGATACGAGTCATTGAGCGATTGAACAGCACCCGAGATTCAATATCTGATGTGTGATCACAGAGACTAGATGGAATGCCGCAAGAACACAAACGGTTCTACCGGGGAATCGCATGAAACAACATCGATCTTGTTCATGTCGGGGGCTGGGAACTGCCTAATAGTTTTAACACCAGTAAAAGGAAAGGGGTGTGTTAACCTGGCCTTAAATGTTCAAAGCTTGTCCATTGGATAACCCAGAAGAGCAGAACCTAATGGCAAACGCTGTCTTGCACGGTGAATGATGGAAAGACGGACGACCGGCATACATGGCCGGAGAAGCAAAGGGTGTTCCAATTCTCATTTCGCTAGCTTCTGATAAGCGATTCTCGTTCCTGCTATTATCCAGATACAGGTAACAACTTCAAGTACATACAAGGCTGCCCTGCTTTGGCCACTATATAGAGTGTCGGCGAAACAATCCATCATAGAGATCCAATTACAAGAGGACGCCAAGTGCTCAAATGCTTGAACCCAACCTTGAAATGGCAAGTCCCTCGAAAATCTCTCTATAGAGCCTTGGCACCGGGAAGTTCGATCCACTGCAACTGGATTTCCACCTCCCCGCATTCGACATTTTTAAGTCTGAGACACATGTCCTGGACGATCCTCCCTTCACTCCATAAGATGCAGCTCTCTTCGGAGAGGCAGTTCTTCCTACACGGCTGTACTCTGGATATTATCGTGCCGCTTGGGAGACCTTGCAAGTCCATCCTCAGGGCATCTATGAATGCGTTAATGCCAAACTCCGCATCCCCCATTTTGTCGTCCTTGGTGAACGTGTCGTGATCGTAAACCGTCTGAAAAATCAAGCAAAAAATTGAGAGAGGGATTAGGCCACAGCTAATACCGACTCCAATATGTCCTGCAGACCACTTTTATGCGGCTTATCGCATAAGCTCCCATTGTTCGACTTTCATCAACTTTCAAATCGAGGAAAAGAGTAAGGATCTTTAAGAACTGCAACAGGGGTAAGGGAGGCTACAAATTTTTGGTAGCATCACATCATTATTTGACCCACAAGGTATTGTTCTCACGGCATTTCATGCTATCCTGTCTAGTAGCTATTCATCGTTATAACATTTATAAGAATAGCACAGCAAATGCCAAATTTCTCAAACATAGAAAAAGAAAGATGCAAGGATGTATCAACAGTTAAGCTGTCCGATGAGGTTCTTTTAGTGGCATCAACATGTTTCTTTTGTTGGAACAAATTGGTTCTAAGTTCAGCTTCTTAAGAGCACCGTGCAAACCAAACTAATCATCTAGTGAAGACTACTACGGATTCTTTCATCGTATGTGTTTGCTCTTGTCCACATTATATAACAAGACGGAGAAGCATGCATCAAAGATGCAGATGGCCAGGCTACTGCGCTCGTGCCCCTGGAATATTCAAATAAGAAAAAATTGCAGATGAGCCTGTCCATAGCCGTTCGCAGCTGTCCTTATATCATGACAAAAACCGGAACACATCGAATCTTATGTGAATCACAGCAACATATCCAAAAAGGCGAAGGCAAATTGACTACTCTTATCTGTTCCCAGCCACATTTCATTTGTAATCGGAAGTTTGAACAACCGTGAGTTCATATTTTTTAACCAATAGATCAACCAAAGGCAACATAAATCAAAACCTTTGGCATGAGTCTTTCAACGTCAGACCACGCGATTCCATTGGAAATGCCAAGAAAACCAGTCTCGTGTAATGTAATTTGGAGCCACTAGCCACGAGTCTTACCAGTTTGATAGGAATATCAGGATCCGAAACAGAGAGAGTAAGATCTTCATTCCACTCTGGATTAATATCCTTCTTGATTACGCGAGTTTTCAGTTTCTGCATGGAAACAAATTTTCCTCAGTCCAACAAGTAAAAGGCATCGATAACAAAAGGAGGAATGCATTCACACAATGTGAAGCAAACTACTCAAATCGCAAGCCTTCTGCTTCGAATTCAGGCCACACATTCCCATTCGTGTCGCACTGAACCAAATTACTTTCCGACATGTCAATTTACGGCAAGCTAACGTGGATCCTACCTCATTCACACGAACATAATTGGCATAGCAATGTGAAATTCAGAAAAGAGAAGGGAAAAAAGGAACGATGACAGAACCTGTTTACCCATCTTGATGACGATGTAGGGGTCGCTGGTGCGGACATCTCGGACGGCGAGATTAATTCCCCGCCGGACGCGGATTCTGAGAAGACCCAGCAAGCTCTCCATGAGAGATGTTCCTGAGGTAGGTCTTGTTGTTGGGGACGACGACATTCTTGTTCTCTCTCTCTTCCCCTTTCCTCACATGCCACCCAAGAATCTCCCTACAAAAGGGCGCCAGAAAGATTGGATCTTTTTTATGTGGGAGTGAAACTGGAATCATCAAGATGCATATGACAAAACGGGGAAACTCGAGAACAGATCGAACGCTTTTTTTTCTACCTTGATGTTCTTGAGGTGGATTGAGCAGGCTTAACGATGGGGGAAATGGCTGTCCATCTCATGGTAAATTTTACCACACAGAGAGAGAGAGAGAGAGAGAGAGAGAGGAGGAGGAGGACCGAAATTCCTGGGAACGAAGAAGAAGAACGACCGGATGACATTTTCTTGTGTGTTTTTCAGTAGAAATAGAGTTTGATTGGAAGTCATGAAGGGCTAAGCAGACGATTGCCATATTTGGTTTTCGTACGGACATATACTTGGGGCGAGCATGTTTCCAGGTTAACATGGATCCCAGAAGCGAACCGGCAGAGAACCTATTTAGTTTCAGATTTCAAAATATGTAAGGTAATTTTCAAATTTCAAAAATTTAAAAAATATATATATTTTAATGGATACATTTCAGGTTTTAAGTAAGTAGAACCTACAATATAAAACCTAAAACCAGTGAATTGTAATGAGTTTTTATGTTTTTCTTAGTATATATCTTTGCGCAATCTTACGGTATTTCACATCGTCCGATGATGAATTTATAATATAGAACTATTAATCTAAGCTTTTATTTTTAGCGGTATTTATAATTGGAGATTTTACTTTATTAATATTTGGTATTTATTCGTATATTTAAATATAAATAGTGGTTAGTGAATTGTAGTAACAAAGGTGGTTATTTATTATAATCGTTCAATTAAGAATATAGATAAAATTTGGGAAGTCTCCAGAACCGACATTGAAACCTGTGATGAAATAAGGTCCAACTTTCAGGATATGCACATGAAACCTATGATAGAGTGGGGTCCAACTTTTAGGATATTCGTGATAAGTTGCACCTTATGAAAAATGAGTAACATATTTCGATAGATAGGTTTGAAATTTCACCTGAAATTTATATGGAACCTATAATCGTTCACTCTAGCAAATACTAACAAAAGTGCCTCGTATTGATGCACAAAAAAAAAAAATTAAAGTTGGTGTATCTTTTTGACAAGTTTCAAAGATGGGGCTAAAATCGATAGAAACGCGCAAAGTCGGGGACTTTTGTGAAAATAGGCCGAATATAAATGGTCTCTTTTCCCGCGCTTTCCTCACGATCCTCTCTGACGATGAAAACTACGTCGTCGCAACGGAGCTCGACGGAAGGCGATCAATGGAGGAGCCATGGGAAGCGCTTGACGCCGACGACTCAGACCTCTCCGCTTTTCGACGCCCGCCCAAGCGCCGTCAAACCCTAATTGATCCCCCAATTTCCTCATCGGTTCTTCGACCCTGCTCTCGTCGCTCCTCCCAACCCCCGTCGCAGCATCCCAGCCCGCAAACCCCAGTTTCCCAAGCCCCTCGATCCCCGAACTCGGTCTCCCTCCCTCCTCTCGAGTCTTCGCCGAGAAGAGAAGAGCCGAAGGGTGAGCGGAGAATACCGGGACCGGCAGGAGCAGTTCAAGCAGCGATGCAGCGGAGAGCTCGGAGGTTGTCGGAGGGTTTTCTGATAGCCGGAGGCGAGGAGGAGGAGGAGGAGGAGGAGGAGGAGGATGATGTGACTGCGATTCCTACACAGGAGTATATAAGGCGGGCTCTGGAGAATGGGGATGAGGACGGTGGCGATTTCACGCTCGATCCGTGGGTTTGTGCAGTGGAATTCGTGCGGCAACAAGGTATTGAGGTTATGGTATCGAGTCAACGGGGGTTTTGACTGACCAATTTGAGATTGTGACTTGACGATTTTGTGTGTATGGATTTATGTTTTCCAGTTGTTGGATGGCGAGTTTGTAATGCTTTCGCTGGTTGATTCTGTTGTTAGGGTTGGTGGATGATGACGGTATGGCCATTGGGACGCCTTTATGCTCCATTAAGGGAGGAACTGTCCCTGATAAAGTGTCTCAGGTCTTCAGATTCTTTATCCAACTTCAATAGCTGAGATAAATGCTAGGATTTCCGACTAGATAAATGCTAAAGTTCACATATGATAGATGGAGGAAAAGGGAGCAAGGAATAGCTACTACTGGCTTATGTTCACAAATGGTTTGGAAAAATTTGACTATGTCGAAAATCAGGGCATAATAGGATACCAGAAACACGCCCACCCATTCCTACTCCCAAATTCAAAGCGAATCTTAGAACTTGCAAATGGAAAGTATATTACTTTGTAGAATCTACGAGATATTTTGGAGGTACTAAGGAGACTGTTCTTTTGATTACTGGTGAAAAGTGGAAGTAAGAAACTTCAAACAGACTGCTGCCTTTGCTTTCATATATTGTCAATAGGAGATTTTCAGAGCTGCATCAAGTACCATTTGGCTAACTTGGAATCATCCTTTGTCTGATTGTTCTTTGGATGTGATTAGGTCGTTGCAATCGTCAAATCTTGCACTCCAAATGGCCTGGGTGATATGATGGTGACACTTAAGGTATACCCAGTTCGTACTGCTTAAATTGATGGGCTTTTCAGTATACTCGGGATGGCTTTAAGCGGAATATAGAACTTATGAATGTGGTGTTGAAAATTGCAGGATCCAACAGGTACAGTTGGTGCTACTATTCATCGCAAAGTTTTAAGAGAGAAGGGTTTTGCGCAGGAGATATCTGTTGGTGCAGTTCTAATTCTTCAAAAGGTTCTATCAATCACATTAGTAAAATATTTGAACTGGCGTTACTATTATCTTATTTGATTTTCTCATTACATGCTTTAATATATGCTAGTTAGATAGAGCTTTTTGCTTCTTGAGTTTCTTTAATTTTTGTGTTTCTGATTCTTCTGCTAAGGAGCTCAATGAGGTGCTTTGTTTCAGGTTGCAGTGTTTTCACCTTCACGCTGCACTTGCTATCTCAACATAACTTTGAACAACATAATAAAGGTATGCTAACTCAGCATGTGTCTAGAATCTGTATGGCATAATGAGCATTTTGTTGACATGATTTTCTTTTATGTCATGAATCACGATATCCCCTGGTTATTGCCACTCTCGGTTCGTGGTAGATTGTGGACCACTTGGGGGGGAGTTCTTGTTGGATCTTGGTCATCTTGTTCCTGACAACAAACTTTCAGTGTGAATTAACAAGTTCCATAGACCTTGTGAAAGTTAATTCTACAATTTTTCAAAAACTTACACACAAAATAATAGTAATAATAATATCCCACAGGTCATCGCTAAGGATCGTGGACCTTCATCAAGTGAGAATTGTTCTCCCCCCACTAAGGAACGTTCTTCCAGTTTGGGTAGGTCTTCAGTCTTATAAACTCTATTGGTAAAAACTTCCTCTTAAGTTCTTGAAGCATTTTTATACATCTATTGGCTTACTGATTAAGACTTGGGTTGGCAGGGATTCGGGAAAAATCCAGCACGCAAGAGAAAGCATCGTCCCAGTTAAGGGGGAGAATAGAGGGAATCTTGAGTAGTTTAAAGCAAGCTACTAATACGCAGTATAAACAGTCTGGCAGGTTAGGAGGGACTGACTCTTGCAGCGACCCAACTAGCAGAAACCATGACGTTTCTGTGGTAAACGAACCGACCCCAGCGGCACATTATGGGACAAGCCAATTTAGAGCAGCTAGGTGTGGTGAGACCATGGATTCTACATCAGAAAACACCAAGTTCACCGGCAACAGGTTGGGCATTGCTGAAGTTTCTGATGATAAAGATGGCGTTAGTATAGATGGAATGAGGAAGCAGCAGCAGCTTAGTTCAAGAACTTCGCTCCTGCAGTGGACTGATGAACAACTAGAGGAGCTCATGGACTTTGAGTGACTGACAAACATACTCAGAGATCCTTAGATGACTAATGCCTGCCTTACAACATGGCACTGGACAGGATGAATAGCTTCTTCGGTGAGTCGAAGATTTTTGGTCGCTCTTCTTGGTGTCTTCCCGTACCCTGGTATCCCTTTTCAATGTTAGAGGGTCACTTCATTTTTCCTAATCCGGAATGTGAAGAGCGTACCCTCCAGTTTCTTGAGATTCTTATTTTTGGATCAGCCCCACATAGGATAGGTATTCAGCAACTCGGAATCACACATGATTGTGCCGACTCATTTTGCCTCCTGAATGAACTCATCCGTCTCCTTGGAGCAAATAAATTCGTGACCGGGGATATGAGATTAGATTGCTCAGGGTGGCGTCAAAAGAACATGCACCTTAAAACAAGTGGAAATTTATTCTAAATACTAGACAATGCATGGAAGAACAGAACAGAAAAGAAGGAAAAAAGCAAGGCTGCTTGTAAAGATCTTAATAAAGAGGTGCTTGTCAAACGGGGGAGGCATCCGAGAGGTGTGTGTCAAGCGGGGAGGCATCCGTCTGTGTAGACTTCAGCAGGTTTTCTCCTTAATCCTGGGGAGTGGAGACTGCATGACCATGATGGTCAAAATACAATGATCAAATTCCAAATGAAAGAAGTTTCTATTACAGTGCCACGGATACACCAGCACCAAAATATTATAGTTAATTGGCAAAACGAGAAAGAGCTGTTCGATAATAATTATGAGAAGTATGAATTAATGGATTGAGCAGACAAAGATCTTGCCTCATAGCTCGAATTACCAACTCAAGTGAAATATGTCACAACCAAAACAAAATTGGACCGTACGTACAAATTGGCTCGACAAGAACAAGACCTGCTGAACAAGAATTCAAGAAAGTATACCCTCTTTTGACCTTGACTCTACCATCGGGCGAAAAAATGGTTCTCATCTTTCCTACCTAGCAAGCTGAATAGAATGTTGGCATTCAAGATTAACCGATGAAGCGTGCATGCAGGTGGCTGTATCAGCAAATTGGATTCCTCGATGCAGAATGGAGCTGGTGCAGGATGCAAGATGAGAACCCTGCACTCAAAAATCACAGAAGCTCAGCCAGACCAGTTCACGCCTACAGAAACAACTTCCTCAATCGCTCAGCAGAAAGTGATGCTCTTTTGTTTGTTGGTTCGAGAACCAGTGCATAGCTGAAGTCTGCAGAAAGCAAAGGGGAAGAAAACTTTAGTCATCAAGACCTGAGATAAACAACCCAGAAGCGCTGCAATGTCAAAAACTAGCTAGCAATATGCCCCGTAGTGTACTCTTGTTAGTCGAATGGTATTGAGCATTTGAATAGAGTGAATCAATATTCAGTTGTCTCTACGATCCTAACAGAGGACTGTCCAAACGACTTGCCATGAAACACTATTGAGTCAAAAAGTGGCTTATTCTTTCTTTGTGCTGCAAAATTAAGAAACTACTTAGTCCAAGTAACAAAATTACCCATTCAATCACGCTATATTCCTCTAAGATCTACAATCGAACAGTCGCACGAAATAAATGTTAGTTTACACTAAACTTTTTGCCTATTAGATTGACCAAGATTATTTAGACGAACGCATTAGTCCAAATAGGAGCCCGTGTTTCTTAGGTTTTTACTCAATCTGTAGTTCATGGCTAGCAAACATTACCTAGCGTATAGATCAAATCAGCAATATTACAAATTGAACCTCGTGAGATCCAGTTGCTTACCTTCAATAGCTTCCTTGTAGTAGCCAAGCATCTCTCTTGCTGTGCCTCGACGCAAGTAGGCCTTTACGTTCTGGAGATTTTATAACAAATACAAAACTCAGGGACAGTTTACAAGACTATTAAGACACAACCAGAAAAAGAACTTGTCTATCTTAGTAAGATCTACACATGCATTCACGCACATGGGAAGGGAAGAAATATAGAAAAGTCTTGGAGACAAAAGATAATTTGTCCATATCCAAATTTATACAGGACACAAGACTCCAGGATTCCCGTTTGATAGAAAACTTACTGCCTGCAAAATGATGTGTTGTGCAAAATAACAATGAAAATTTCTACTTTCCATTATATACGTCACCAGAGACTAATATGCAGGTTGGTCCACATTATAACTGATCATGCTTTATCCTGCTGTTTCTGTTTGGAATGATCTAGACTCCTAGCACAATAACAAAGGGATCATGCTCCAGAAGACAACCCATTTGAAGGACAAACTTGCATCAAAACCACCTAGCAGGATCGACATTCTTATAGTTAGAACATCCTTGGAAGATGAATAGTACGAGTGACTTGATTTTGTGTCTTTTTTCATGGAATTTCCTATGCCAGGAAAAAGGAGGAGGACAAAGTTTTCTCTAAGATGCCATTTGAAGAAACTAACCCACCACTAGATAAAACACCTCAATAGCACATCCGTGTTCCAACTGATTCATTTTGTCTTGCATACTCCACAACTACGTCCAAGGAACACTGCATCTCTCATCACTCTTAACAGAAACATGAAGAGCAGGGCCTAAGACGCTATCACTGAGCTTTACACCGACCGTTCTCAAGAAGAAGGCTACCTTTTTATCAAGACTGATGGCTTTTGTAGAATCTGCCTCAGCTTGAAGATAACTGAAAATCAGAGAAGTCAAAGAATAACTAGAACACGAGTATTCTAAAACATGATATATATTGAAGCTTTAACATCAACAACGATGGTACCTTCCAAGTTCTAGATATGCTGCTGCCCGGTTACTGTAATACGTAGCATTATTGCCACTTAGCTTGATAGCTTCTGTATAAAAACTAATTGCCTTCTGCCACTGTTTTTCTTTAAAAGCTTGGTTTCCCTAGAAAAGACAAAAGATGGTCAGATTCAAAATGAGAAACACGAGGCACAATACGTCAGAATAGTCTTTTAGTCATCTTTCTCTATGACAATCAAATTAACAAAAAGTTAATATTAAGCAAACATATAAACCAATACGCTTTCTATACAAATTACATCATCACCCAGAATTTTCAGTACTCAATTGTTCCAACAATCCCAAGAGGAGATAAAAAATATATAAAAATTGCACAAGAAAATTTGCTTTACTGTTACACAAGTACATAACCAGAACTCATATATAACCCTTTGGGTTGACATCTTCACTGTTCCTTTTCCTTTTTTCCTTGCCTATATCCTTAGCAAGAAGAAACATTGATTCAAAAGCATCTTTCACTCATGATTTGAGGCAATCTCTCTCTCGATTTCTCACAATCCAATCAAAGCTTGTAATGAAGGGGGAAAAGAAAACTAAAACAACCTTCTCTTTTGCAATTTCAGCCGAGTTTTCCTGTGTAACAGCATTCTTTGTTGGTTTTGACTTGCTGGCTATGTCAGCCTGTTCTTGCAAGGTTGCATACATGGCATTAACTGTGTCCAATAAAAACCGATCTCCCCCATGCCTTGCTATGAGAGACACGGAGACTGGACACTTTTCATGAAATCCCACAGGTAATGAGACCTGATAAGAGAAAAGCAAAGGTGAGAAGGTTTAAGCATACTAAAATAGTCTACAATTGTATCAAAGCAATCTTTCCAATAGAAGCCAACTAAATATAGAAATAACTTGCCACATGTCATTCTTTAGAGTCGGACATTGTGTGTGAAATATTGTGCTCCTTAGCAAAGCGCTGAGAGAGAGAGAGAGAGAGAGAGAGAGAGAGAGATAGAGAGAGAACCTGACAGCAGCCAGATACGCTGGCAATACTCAACAAACTAAAAGCGCGGCTCCGGTAGTTTTCTGATTGCAGCTCTTTCCCCCCAAGTTTTGGAGGAGGGTCAGCAACGGTAGGAATAACCAGGATTCCATCATCCTTTACAATAATGAAGAAATATACAAGATAAAAGAATTAAGGCCAACAAATACTACAAAATTGTTATTGCTAAAAGACAAGCTCATTTATGCACTGTGGAGTACAATAGCCTAATAAGTTTCATAATAGCCCAACATGACATGAATGGAAATTAGGGATCGCAAGGTATAAGACAAAGGATAGGTATAAGTCTATGGATGCCCTTTTCTTTTAATGATAAAAGTGCATGTCAAGAAAACAGCTTTTCGTATGGCACAAATAAAGCTGTATGTATTATAATTTGACTCCACTAGAACCTCGCTATTGGAGACTCATGCATTTGGATGTGCCAATTACTTGAGAATCGGTCCGATGAAATATCTTACACATCCATGGTTGGAAAAAAAGGATTCTTTCACTTACTCAAGAGAAAAGATAAAGTGCTTGGGAATTTTAGATAGCTTTAAAGAAAGATGAATTAAAGTGTCGTATTAATAAGAGGCTGATTTAAAGGTAAATATTTCTTCTTTACCAGAGCAGCTATATATATATATATATATATAAATTCTTTAATATGCAGACACAACAAAAGCAACTTTTGATTCTTAAACATGCAGAAATCTAAAGGAGCTATTTTCTAGAATAGAAATAATTAACTAAATGTAGTTTTTACATATGGCAGCATTCAAACATGAAGGCAATTTCTGAACAATCCAGTACTTAATTCGTGACAGGCTAAACTTCTTTTATAAATCCTCTTCGCTAAACACCTGCACATTCATGTTGGATGGAGTGTAAAAGAGGGAAAGGATTATATGAGATTTGGTAAAGTAATTTTTATGTACATTTTAAATCCCATCATTTTCACCAAAAAATTCGTCACACAAAATGGCCAAAATATTACATAACAGATAACGAAAGAACTAAACTTATTATTCATGCTTGTATCTGAATCACGGGCTGATGAATATAAAGTCAATGGAAGCAACATGCAGCAGCAAGACAGTCACAACACTTAAAGAGTTCAAAACAGCAGGCTGAGTCATCCACCAGAAAATAAAAGCAACGATAGTTATGCAACTTCCATGCATTCAATTCTTCATGTTTCAAGCATGTAAGCACCTCACCTTCAACAGCGAGTTGATAGCTGATCGCAATTCATTCCTAATTAATCTGCAATTTTCAATGTCCACTTCTGTTGTCTGTGGCATGTTATGCAACTGCTTTGAGATGACAGCATCCAAAATAGGATTTGCCGAATGGATCCATTCTTCATGATTAGTAATGAACTCATGCCTGTAGTTTGCAAAGGGCCTACTAAGTATAGGTATTTAAACTAATAACATCTCATAAATTTGCAATGTGAGGACAACTTGGTCTCACATTGTTTATCTACACAGTTCCACAAATGCCAAAAAGCAATTCGACTCAAAACACCATAGGAATCCACACCCCATTGAATAACACTTACCTTTGAACAAACATTGCAACTTCTGCAAGATCTCTAATAGAGTATCTTTTCAATTCACCATTAGTTTTCCTGGCAGGAAATGCTTTCAAGCTAGGAACTTTAGAATTGAAACATGACTCCAGATTTTCATGCTTCAAAATTTGCCCTAAGAAGTATGAACTTCGTTAAATTTGCAGAAAATAAATAAAAATTAAATAAATAACCTCAAATGAATCAAGAGGAACGTAAATCATTCTTCCAGTGGACTCACTTCCATATAGCTTCTCTGTTGCTTTAACAACCACCTGAACAACCCGGTCTACAGGAATCTTTAACAACTGAAAACAATCATCAGCTATTATCATCTGTCTCGGATTACGTTGAACTGCAAATGGAACTTGCAGCAGCACATGGCCAACTTGGCGCAGAATAGAAGGATCCTTCGCAAACCATCCTGCAATAGCAATTTCACATTAGTGCAGACAATGAGCTAATGAATGTTTAAGGGGGGAGAGAGAGAGAGAGAGAGAGTTTCATGATCACACTAGGTTTACAAACGAAAATAATTTCTATATGAACAATGCTCCAGGGAAAGCACACCACTTTAATATCCTTCAATTCAGGTGTATTGAAAAGGTAAAGGGAAAATTTCAAATAAGGGCAAAAAGTGTCGTCATTTTCTCAAATAAGGGCCTGAAGCGAACCTTATTTTAAATAAAGGCCTGAAGTGCTCAAATAGTCTCAAAGAAGGGCCTGACTGAGGGGTATTTTCATCTTTTAATTTTTCCTTTTTTCTCTGCTTTTTCCCTTTCCCTTTTCTTTTCTTTTCTTTTTTATTTCTCTATTTTCTTTTTATTCTTCCCCTCCCCTCCCATCCCCTGGCCATCAGCCTCAGGCTCGGGCAGCCCTTGCCTAGGCGAGCAACTCTCTCCTTCAAGGAAAAGAGCCTCAAGCCCACGCCGCCGCCACAAGCTCCAATAGAGAGAGAGAGAGAGAGAGAGAGAGAGAGAGAGAGAGAGAGAGATGCAAAGTCTACAAGAAAAGGCCTTCGCCATTGATGGCACCAACCTCTTCCGGAAGCTCGGCCTCCCCACCATCATCAATCTCTCCACTAATTTCTACACCGGGTCACTTCTCTAGCGCATCAACATCAACATCAACATCACCTTTATCCCAAACCAGTTGGGGTCGGCGGTTGATGAACCCAAAGCGAAAAGCTTAAAATATACTAAAATAAAAGTAAAAATATGGCTACCCAAAAATAAATAAATAAATAAATAGAAACCAACTTCTCCAGCGCATATCAAGGAAAAATTCGGTTGCTTCAATCGTGTTGTATGTTGGTACTGCTTGATTATGGAGTTCGTGGGTTTTGCTCTAATTGTGGCGGATGATCACCCTAATTCCAGCAAGGGTGGCCCTCGCTCACCCAAGCAAGGGCGGCCCTTGCCCGACGTTAGCAATGGCAGCCCTTGCTCGACGTTGGTGAAGGCGGCCCTCATCTGACGCCAGCCATGGCGAGAGAGGGAAGAGGAAAAACAAAAAAAGAAAAAGAAAAAGAAAAAGAAAAAGAAAAAGAAAAAGAAAGGAGAAGGGAAAAACAGGAAAAAAATAAAGGAAAAAAAATTCAAAAATGTAAAAGCATGAAAATACCCTTTGGCCAGGCCCTTCTATGAATCAATGAGGTCACTTCAAGCCCTTATTAGAAACAAGGTCCACTTCAAGTCCTTATTTGAGAAAATAAAAGCACTTCAGGCCCTTATTTGGAATTTTTCCAAAGGTAAATGTTACCTTGCTAGTCACACATGTCTTCACAATAATACAATCAACATATGTTGTCTCCCTAACATACACTTGGCCTATCTCTTAGATAGGCAACTTCTTGAAAAGAATAAGCCATTCACTTCTTGGTTCCCAATGCAAAGTCATGTATGAGTTCTCCAATTAAAAAAGTCATATATGCAGGCACCATGGACATCAAACGTAGGTATACACATAAGTTGCAATTATCAACACAAGGACACGTACCCACTGCGTCTAAACATGTCGACACTGGCAGAACTCCTGTGTTCGAAATAGTGCCATGTGATGATCTGAAGCCTATGATGCCACAATATCCTGCTGGCACTCTCACACCGCCTACAGAATCAATACCTGCAATGACCAACAAGCATTTGATGAAACTTATCTAGCAAGCAGGATTATATACATTTTCCAATCAGCAAAACATAAATTACTGAATAAACATGCGTGCCTATCTTAAACAATTCAAACTTGTAACTCCTGAATGGTCTTTGCTAATCACTCCTGCATTCGTTGCCAAAACCAATTGCCAGATTAAAAGTGAAATGAGTGAATGACATCAGGCATAAAAAGAGCTAAAGCCCCTACGGAGGACAAACAAGTGGAAAGGTGAATGCAAGCCATCAATAAGAACCACTATATCCTTACCTAAAGAGAAGTCAACAAGATTAGCGGCAACAGCCACAGCAGCTCCACTGGAGGATCCACCGGGTACCCGTGAAGTCGCTGCAGGATTTGTGGGTGTTCCGTAATGCTTATTTTCTCCACTTATACTGGGAAACAGTAGGCATGACGCAAGGTAATTAAGTCAGCAAACAGATATTCAGGAAAAACAGAAGAAGAGAAAAAAAAAACCAGTCTTTTCCTCAATGACTGGCAGAGAAAACTATATGAATGAGTCCCTTTGACCATGAGGTGATCATGGCTTCATTACCTAAATGCCATTTCGTCAACGACAGTTTTCCCAACACAAGTAGCGCCTCCTTCAACAAGCGTGGATACGACTGTTGATGTTCGAGCAGCTGTTTCATGCGTCTTCTCCCAGTCGGGATGACCAAACCCCGTTACATATCCCTCAATATCAAAACTGCAGGATTCAAAAGTGCACAAAAACAAAGTCGAGTCAATTTCGCCGTGTTGCTTACAAATTTTTGCAGAGAGCAAAATGATGAAATGCCAGTAGGTACTACTTCGATGTTTCCCATCCCTATGGGGAAGAGGGCAAAAAAGTTACTAGACAGAGCAATCAACCGATCCTCTTTCCCCCTCTCAAGCGCCCATCAGTACTAGGCAAACAAGCTCAGTCAGTATCTCCACTCGGAACCTCATAATGAAGACAAAAAAAAAAATTAGGAAAAAGACGCGACTGGTTATTGAAACCATCCAGATAAGCTCGCAATTCTGACTCCGAAAACACGAAACGTCCGTAATATCAGTACGCGATTCGTTCCGCAGCCGTAAAAAGACTTGGCTTGTAAGTTCCGCTCGAACAAAAACGCTCAAGGAACAAAATAGAACCATCATCGGCAATCAACGAAGCAGAATCCCCTCCATAAAAGCTCGAAATGACAACAACAGAAGATGAGTACAGAGAGAGAGAGAGAGAGAGAGAGAGAAGGGGAGGAGTTTATACACGTCGGAGACGGCGAAGGTGAGGCCGGTGAGAGGGTGAGGAGCTTTGGGAGGAGCTGGCTGGGGAGGAGGGAGGAGCTGGAGCTTGTGGACGAAGGCGCCAAAGTCTTCCCGGACGACGCGCTTCAGCTTCCTCGTCATCAGCACAATCCCGGCGATGCCGAGCCCCAGAAGAACCCACAGATTGGCCGACTGAGAACCCATCTCCAACAGTCCGAGAGAGAGAGAGAGAGAAGGGATAAGTTGTTGAAGAGAAGAAGAAGCGAACTAAGGAAAGAGAGAGATACAGAACGAAAGTAAATAACGTTTTTTAAGAACCAACCGGCCACGAAACCTAGGCGGTGACGAGGGGACTCGGATTGGACCCGTGGTCTCTCAGTTTGGGCACGACCGTGGTGCGCCTCATTCCTCGTTTAGGGCTTCGGCCGAAGGACAATTCCCATTTAAGGCTCGCTCCTGCTCATGAAGTTGCTTCCTAAGAAGCACCGATACTTTTCGAATGTCTCCGTATCATATCACGTCATATTCGATGTTGGTTAATACTTTAGACACGCCAACAACATGCAACTCCAACATCGTGACTCGCCATTTCGACACACGCGAAGTCAAGTCTAAATATTTATAATATATTTTGAGTCAAAATATAAATTTATCAAATATTTATATACTTCAATCGTATACCCATCAACTCCAAAATTAATATACCCAGTCAAACTAAAAGTTCCTAATCATGAGTTCTAGCATAACTACCAATATTTTCATTCGTACATATCATAAAAAAATACACATTAAAAATATGTATTTAATATGCAACGTGTTGAATTCTCTATTTTTATAAAATGGTGAATTGGCGTGTCATGTCATATTATATCACGAGTTAGTGTTGGTGCTGCTTAGGTTGTTTCCCCAATATCTCAACAAATCTCCGGCTAAAATAACTCTTGAAAAGTCGCGTCGCCTGATTTTAAGACGTTGTAGTTTTAAAACATGTTTACCGAACGTAAATTATATCGAATGGTCATCGAACATGTGATCACAATTTCTTGTTATTTTACCTTGGGGGATTTATGGTAAAGCTTCTTTTTGCACGATCAAATTAGAATTGGCAGGAGATACCATTCAAGAGTTCCTAATATTCAAAGGTTTTATTAGGGGGAAAATGAGATATCAAATGATAATGAAAAATAGTTAATTTTCATTTCCCATAAATCGATTAGTTTTTTTGTCATTCCGAAAAGTCGAAAAATAATTTCCCTTTAAATAATCGGACCCTAAACTTTTGGCGTGTACGCTTTTAGCAGGTGGTCTTGAAAAAATCATGGCGGGGGGATTCACAGTCTTGAAAATCTCGGGCACTTTGGTTATCCAAATTACATTGTTCTTCGAGAAGAGCCTCTTTAGGACACCGTCGCATGTGCATCTTCACTTGGTCCCCTCCACTTGTCCAGCCCACGAAAGCATCGACAGCATAAAAGTAATTTTCATAAATTTTTTTTGTCAAATAATTTTCATAAGATTGAGATTGAATAAGAAAATACACATAGTAGAACAATGGACTTGGATTTTTTGAACATTTAAATTACAATGATTCTAATCCATGCGGTGGGCATAAAAAAAAAACACGCATGATTCTCGCTCGAGCAATCTCAATAAAATACTTGAAGAGAATTTCAAATAAGGACTTAAAATATTCTCATTTTCTCAAATAAAGGTTTGAAATAGATATTATTTTCTCAAATAAGAGACTAACGTGTCATTTTTATTTTAAAGAAGGGCCTAGGCATTATCGTCCTTTCTTTATTTGATTTCTTTTCTTTTTCTCATTTCTTTATTTCTTATGTGTTTTGGCTGGCGAGGGCTCGCCAGCCACCGGCAACTCTTTGCCAAGCCCTTGTCCATGGAAATATAAGGAAAAAAAAAAAAGAAACGAGAAATAAAGAATTAAAGGAATAAAGAATTAAAGAAAAGAAATGATTAAAATATCTTTGATCAGGATTTTATTTAATAGCGCGCTTATATTTGAATTTTTTTCAAATCCTCGAGGGGACATGAGTTTTTATGAACCGGCGGCTTCATCATTACCGTCCGTCGCGCGAATCGCCATGATGAAATGGAATCGGGAAAAAAAAAAAAACTCATTTATGCCGCCATCAATGGCTAAGCTCGTGTTCGCGCGCGGCCCTACTCCTCACTCTTATCTTCTCTGAAGTCTACGCTGTTAGGGATCTCGACAGCAAAAGGACTCTACAGTTCCTCCGAGATCGCGAATCTAGCAGCTACCAAATTCAAGAGGATTCCATTGCTGCACTAATTACAGGTACTTAGCTACTGCCTAGGGCAAAAGGATCGATCTTTTCTTGCTTTACTTCCTCAGACCCTTTCACCAGCTTTTGTCGCTGCGATTCGATCATGGCATGTGATGACGCTCTTGGAAGGTAATCGCTGATTTCGAAGGCCGTCGCGTGTCCGTCGCCCGGAGTCCTCGAACTCGGTTCGTGGCTATGCTGCGAAGACTCGTCTTATCGCGCTTTCCTGTATGTCGCGAACCCCACGATTATCTTCCCATTCGCTTGCCGCGGAACGTGCCTCGGCGAGTTCACACGAGCGCAGAAGCGAACGCCAACGCGGTCGTCATTGCACTTCGGCAGGGCTGGAGTTGGGATGCTCTGAATCGAAAATTCGAGTATCTTGCGTTGGACGATGCACTCGTTGAGCGAGTGCTGCTGGAATTGAAGGAGCCGGCCGACGCGAGATGCGCCTTGGGGTTTTTCCACTGGTCGGCGAAGGAGAGGAAATTCGAGCACGGGATTCGGTCGTATTGCGTGGCGATCAACATTTTGGTTCGGGGCCGGCTGATCAGGGACGCGAAAGCGTTGATCGAATCGGTCCTCAAAAGAAGTGCCGGGGAGTCATCGAAGCTCTCTGTAGCGGATTCGCTGCTCGGTAGCTATAAGATTGCTGTTGGGACTCCTTTGGTGTTTGATTTGCTTGTACAGGCTTACGCTAAGCAGCGGATGTTCGAGATTGGGTTTAATGTTTGCTGTTATTTAGAGGAACACGGGTTCTCTTTAAGCCTTGCAACTTTCAATACTTTGATTAATGTGATCCAGAAATCTGATCAGAATCCTCTTGTTTGGAGGATCTACGAGCATATGATAAAGAGGAGAACTTATCCAAGTGAAGCAACGACCAGAATTATGATCAGTTCGTTGTGTAAGGAAGGGAAACTGCAGATGCTTGTGGACATGTTAGACAGGATTCATGGGAAGAGATGCGCTCCTTCAGTTATTGTTAGTGCCAGCTTAGTTCATAGAATTCTTGAGGAAGGTAGAATTGATGACGCAATGGTGTTGCTGAAGAGGTTGTTGCAAAAGAACGCAGTTTTCGATACTATTGCCTATTCAATGATTATTTACTCCAAGATAATGATTGGGGATATGGATTCTGCATGGAAAGTTCATGAAGAAATGCTCAAAAGAGGTTTCAATGAAAACTCGTTTGTGTATACTAAATTTATAGGAGCATACTGCAGGACTGGAAGAGTTGAAGAAGCAAAGAACCTCATGGAAGAAATGGGAGACAAAGGTCTGAAACCATATGCTGAGACTTATGATCTTCTCATTGAAGGGTTGGCTAAGTCCGGGAGAGTTGATGAGAGCTTGAGCTACTGTAAGAAAATACTGGATATGGGACTTTCTCCTACCTGTTTGGCTTTCAATGAGATGGTAGCAAAGCTGTGTGAAATGGGAAGTGTGAAGCAGGGTAATGAGATGCTTACGCTTCTGATGGATAATGGGTTCTCACCAGATGAAGCCACATACTCCCTATTAATTTCTGGCTATGCGAGAGAAGGCCATGGTGATGAAGTTATCAAGCTCTATTATGAGATGAAGCACAGAGGAGTGCCCTGTGGTTCAATGTTTTTTACCTCTTTGATTAGTAGCCTCTGCCGATGTGGAAAATTAAGTGAAGCTGAGAAGTATCTGGGATATGTGGATGATCCTTCACTACCGGAAAACACAAACCTATATAAGACGCTGATTAAAAGCTATCTCAGGAGAGGTGACAGAAGAAAATGTCTTCAGATCTATAATGAAATGGAATCGAAAGGGTGGAAGCTGTCTCTTTCGGGCATCGGCAATGAACTCGCTCAAATTCTCCCAGTGCCGAAGGAATCTGTTAACATTGGCATCTGTTAACAAAAGGAATCTTTTTGAAATTGTCTGCAATGTGCAAATAGAATCACCAGGCCGTGTTTTTTTGGAAGGAACCGTACAGAACAGTGGGTGACTTCAATTCAGTCGCCCCCTCTACTCCATTACTATCCAATGAGAAGCTCTCAAGCATCTATATACTTCAAGCTACAAATTAAATTCTTGATAATCTTCTACACTGAATTAGCTGGGGCTAAACGCAGCGTGCCTATGGTCACACTCCCTTGGATGGTAAGCTGAACTGGACTTGGTATTCATTTATGCTTGTATTAACTTGTGGTCGGGCTATAAACAATTTTTCCTGCAGTGGATTGCTTTACCCTATTCAAGTCTGACTAAGTGCGTATAATGTAAACATTTCGTCATGATTGCTTATCCATAGCCTCATGGTGGGTATTGGTACGCGCAGTGAAATTTGCAAAATTTACTCTGGAGCACACAAGAAGCTCAGGCTTGGAATGTCTTCCTATCAATGGAGCCCTTTGAACATGCCCTTACTTGTAATAGCTGAACATGTTGTCACTTTTTCAGGTTAGAGGAAGTCTTGTATGTTAATAGCGAGGAATTATTACTGAATACAGTTTGATCATCTCCTGCTGAACAATTCTTCCTCTCTGTTTTGTCATGTGGGTGTGGTGTTGACTTAGTCCACATTTTTGCGCTGGTCATGGAAGATTGCTTGGCCCAGAAGGAACTGGTCATGGGCATCGTGATGCAGGAGGCCTACTCCTACTAATCGGAGAAGACCTATCCGCTTTGATGGCACGAGCATAAACTCAGCTGAGCACAGAAGAGCAATTGTTGCGGGAAAGACTTGGGAGAGAGTGGAGCTACCGCCTCTCCTGAAAGACTTTGGTTGTTGCAAACCAGATGGCTGCTCTGTTATGCGCACATTAGAGCAGCAAGTTGACCCTCAAAGTTTCGGCGGCAGAGTTCTCTGCTGAGTATTGTTCAGACATTGCACATCTAGGGAAATTGGTCCGTAATTGTACTGCCATTCTTAACCAACGGCGAGGGAAAACGCTTTAAACATCGGCCGTGCATCCATGGAGAAAATTTTATGGATTAGGAGCGAAAGAGTTGGGAGAAAGCAGCAGTCCATCTGTTTGGGGGCTCCGAGGAAGTTAACAAGCTTCGAGCTCATCGGTCGATGATTTTTTTTAGCCGAACAGTGCTCGCAGAGTTTCCATCTCAGTGAACACCCAGGTCCCGAGGTTTTGGTATGTTGGACATTGCCCATTTACAAGATCCTAAACTGTTGATTTTACGAGCTTAAGGCAACCAGTCCTCATTACATAGGGCACGGGAAGGGAGCCATGCAAATGGAAGTTACACGTCCATTGCTTTGCGCGTGTGGTTTTTTGATGAAATTGGGTGGATTCGGGAGCTTGCTCGACTGCCAAATCTTACTCCGTTGAATCTCTGAGAGTCTATATTGGATTATGTCTCTTTGAACATCAAGTTTGATGTGACTGTCGCAAAATTTGTCGTTGAAAAATTTTGACCATAAAATTCCAAACTTTTCTCCCCGGAGCACGACGCCGCAATTCTTTCTTTTTTTTCCTCCCCATCTCGCGGGTACCTCCAAAGGCGTATTAGTTATCCCAAAAAAAAAAAAAGATCGTTCACATTTCTGTCGACAATGACCGTTACAATGGCCGTTAAAAATCCGACCTGGTGATGTCCTTGCATGCAGACGTATTGGGATTTTTGACGGCGGTTGTGGGTTGCGGTCACATGTTGGTTCTTTAGTTTCAAAGAAAAAAACATTTGGGATGCACAAAGATTTAGGATAAACCATGTGCCCCGAGAAAATTTTGATTTTTAAGGTGAATTTATTTCACAAAAAATGAATTATTTTAATTTTTTTTAAGTTATTTGTTTTTTGTGAAGTAAATAGAGACTAGCATATATGTCAAGTTAGATTTAAGGAAAAATTCCAAAAAAGGAGGGTCAAGTACTCTCATTTTCTTAAATAAGTACTTAAAGTGGATTTTGTTTCAAATAAGGTCATTATTATTTCAAATAATGGCCAGAGGTGGCTACGGTTGTTTCAAATAAGGGCCGAACCTCGTCGGCCAGTTGGCCGGCTTATTTGTTTTCTTTTTTTATTTCTTTTTTTATTCCTTTCCATCATTCCTTAAGTTCTATAGGTTTGATCCTGTAGAATCTAACCCATTTTCTCATTGTAGCGACACCACCCACAGAATTTGAAGAACCTAAAGGCCAAAACCTCGTTTTAATTTCTAGTGAGAAAAAATGAAATTAATTCAGATTTGGGTCTAATGAATAAATGGACAAAACACTAGCCTCTACCAACCTCTTCCGATACCCAATGTGGGTTCAAATCTAGGATGGTCCAGTTGTGCTAAGGAAAAGAATAGAAGAAGGTTGTTTTTTTTTTTCAATGATAGCCTCCCTAGAAAAAAGCAACCTTTAGTACCCATTTTTTTCAACGGTCTTTTTTTGGCCAATCGAGAGCATTTTTGTTAAAATATGAATTTGATCTAATTTTTTGTTAAATTAAATTTAAAAAAAAGAATCACAAGTGCAAGGACTCCCTTTCACCTGGTGGGTAGGTAGCTATGGATGTTGGGGTCGTCGGTGCTTCAGTGAGTGTCGGCGACCTTGCTGACCTAAGGCGTGGGCCTATAGGTGAGGGTGGGCGAAGTCTCTAGTGCTCACAGAAGTGTTGGTGACCATAGCTCCTGCCTGTGATTCTTTGTTTTTTTTTTTAACTTTTTGTTCTTTTTCAAAATTTCGTAAAAAATAGGAAAAAAAATAAGATAAAATAGTATATGACCAGAATGCCCTCGAGCGTTTTTTGAGATTAATGTGGTCATTTTTATGCTCTTATTTGAAACAATTTGCACTTCTTGCGCTTATTTGACATAATAAGAGGCACTGCATGCCCTTATTTAAAATAAAATTTACTTTATATTTTTATTTGACAAAATAATGACACTTGGACTTTTTTTAGAATTTCCCTAAATTTGACACAATCCTGAAATTTTTTAATCAGCGAAAATCCAGGTGTCTGAGCGCGCTTTTTTTCTTAATCTCGGTGGCGTGTCACAACAAGGAGCTCAAACCTGGTCAAAAAGATCTTCTCACGTGCCACGCACGTGCTTCTTTTCGTTGGCCCGCTGCATCGGTCGAGCAATCTTCTACTCCGGGAGTGCGGGAGTACGGGAGACTGACTCTCTTGTCTTCGATTTGGCTTCACGAGGCGGCGTTGACAGAGATCTGTAGCGATGGCTTTTCTTCTTCCTCTGCGTGGAAGCTCGAACGTCGGAGTTCTGTCCAGAGACGGAGCGGTTTCGCCGGTGGATGCCTCAGCTCTTCCGTCGTTGCGCCGTAATTGGAAAGCCCCAGGTGGGTGAGTTTAGTCTAGTGTTCCGCTTATTCTCGAGTTTGGTGGGTTACACACTGTGAAGCTGGGAAGGATACAGTTTCATTTGTATCGTTCTCGTCAGCCGTTCGTTTCCCCTTAGTGAATTTTGTTGCGTGATCGGCTTCATCAGCTCTTGGTTGATGTTAGTATTATGCTTCATTGCAATTGGAGGTTCTGGAGACTTGATTTCTATGGTGGATTATGTCGTAGTTGCTATTGAATGCTGATGGTCGCAGATACTGTTCCGTGGACCACACGTTCGTGTTTGGATAGTGCATAACGTGTATTTCTCCGGCGGAACTCGGGTTATTCGAACACTGAGATGAAAATGAAATTGTTCTTTGGCTTGAGGAATTCTTCTAAGACTGATAATGGAAGCACTCTTGTCAGCGCAGTTATCCTGAGAAGAAGTACTGCCTCGGTGCCCTTGTGCCGAGTGCAGAGTGCAAATGAGAGGATTTTCAGTTGGGGAATATTCTTTGCTCTAGTTTTAGTGGTTGGTTTTCGGTCATTTGCTGGTTTGTTCTCGTCGCTAGTCTTCCCGTGTCATAGATAAGTGAGGAACGTTCTGAGTACATTTAAACTCTGGGTCTGCCTCCATCGCTCACTCTTTTGGCCAGTCAGAGACTGAGCAGATATCTGTAAGCACTTGGCCAAGCTTGTGTGCTCAAGTAGGCTTCTGCCATTAAGTCCAGTTCACACCTTTGTCCTCTCATCTTCAGTTTACTTATTGAGAAAACAGAAGAGCAAAAGAGACTGATAGTCTGATTATGCTTCTTCTTTAACAGGATGGTCTTCTGTAAGAAGCTTTTGTGTGGAGAGACATTCTTTTTCCTCCAGAAGTGGATTGGACAGGATGATGCCTAAGAGGACGATTCTTACAATTCCCAGAAGTGGTGGTTCCTCAAACTCTAGCAATACCAGTGAGGGTTCCTCTGATCAGGGCAAGGTATGAATCATGATAAAAGCCTATTTGTTCTTAGACTTTCTCACTTTCACTCGCTGGCTCCCAGATTAATTTCCTTGCTGCACTACAATTTTACTCTCAGATGGTAATTTCAGTTGGGTTTATTTTTTTTCCTTTCACCCAGGTAGTTGGTTAGGAATGGAACCACTATGTGGCTTAGTGATGGGTTGTATGTAACTCGATTTCACATTACTTAGAAGTGCAGGTGATACTGAGCACTCATTACAAGCTTCACAAGTTAATGTGACGCATGCTTTACTTATTCACGACTATCCGTTGGAAGTTATTAGGATAAGGCTTGGTATGTCGTTATTGTTGTTGCTTTCATCAGTATCTCTTTTAATGTCTGTGTTTCGTTGATTCATGGGCAGGCTCCTTTTGGATACACCAGGAAGGACGTTCTATTGATTGGAGTTGGAGTCACTGTTCTCGGCATTGGCTTAAAAAGCGGATTGGAGGTAGTTTGTGGCTCTCAATTTTCTTTTAACCTTGAAATTTTGGCTACTCGTTTGTTGTCCAGCTTTGCTGCATATGCACATGGACACTTAGACAAACAGTTTCCCCAACGAATTTTTGGACTTGATTGAAGGTTTTTCTAAGGACGACAGCTTACCTATTTCATTTAAGTGTTCTTGTTTGAGTCATTGCATGGTCCAGTGTGAGATGAATCTAAATGGTCTTACTGACCATTCTGCAATAGTATGTATATCATTTTTTTCCCCCTCGGTTGCTATAGCTTGTTATTTGGTCAGAGAACTGCATTAAGATGGGAAGTCACCATCTAATGGTTGGTGTATGGTGTCTTATGCAGTTTGCTGGAGTCAATCCTCTACAAGCAGGGAATGTTGTCCAGCTAGTGCTAGTATTGGGATTAACTGTCGGATGGATATCCACTTATATATTTAGGGTTTCAAATAAGGAAATGACGTATGCTCAGCAACTACGTGACTATGAAAACAAGGTCATGGAGGTAAAGGATCTAATGCTATTTTGACTATGTCCATTTACCTCTTGTAGAAGCAAATAATTTGGACCAAGGGACCCGTTATGCAATTGATTCTAAATTTGCAAGTACAAAGATGCTATCTAGTAGCTTGGGGTTTTGTATCGTATGTGAGAGCTTCCTTGCACTGTATTGGTGTTCACTTAACAGTTAATCGGAGGTGTTGCTTTCCTTTTCTGTGGAATTCAAAAGTTTTGACCTTTTCTTCCTCGTGGGCTTCAACTGTTCAGCCAAGATGAACTGCATGTTACAAGAGAAACAGTAGATGTACACTCTCACCTTCAGGCGAGAGAGAACTTATTCTGCTGTTTGTAGAGTATAGAATTCTTGCTTGTGGTGAGATTTTTCTTTGATTTGTTCTCTTGTGGCTTCGTTGAAACGCTGCCGCTGTGCTGAAAGACGAGATCAGTCTGGGTGAATTGGGGAATTGATTTGGGATTTTCTTGTGTTGACTGGTGTTTTTCTCCTTTTCTTACAGTTTTAAGAGCATAAAATTGACGGTAATATCGTACACAAAATTAGCGGGGTCTCTTTTCTAGTACTCAACATTGTTGATTATACAGTTCTACTTGAAACCAGTTTATTTCGTGTTGGTGCATAGGGGTAATGTAACTGCTAAATGGCTGTTCTGGAGCAGTGGATATTTCGCCTGCATGTCAAAGCTTCTTCTGTTTACTTCCTATTCATTATGTAGTAATAGTCTCTCTGGTCTGTCTACTTCCTTACACTAAATCGGGCTTGCTTTGGTTCTACAGAAGCGCATAGAGAGCTTGACAGAAGCTGAGCTCGAAGCTTTGCTGGAACAAGTGGAGGAAGAGAAGACACGCTTTTAGCGAGCGGTGAGCAAGTCAACTGAAGCGCGCACGCCTTCTGTATATAAGTATGGCATCATGTCTTGCCCCCCCACCTATGTAATGCGTAGTGAAAGGTACCCAAAAGATTGTTGCTTACGCACCGATGATTTCCCCTAGTGCTTTCTTCGTGAAGAAGCCTACTTCGGGGTGCCGATAAATCCAACTTTGTACCAACTTCAAATTGCTAGTAACCCAGAAGATTGAAAACCAACACTCAAACGAGGGAAGCAAGATGAGGTGTGCTTTTTCTTCCGTAGGGCCAAATGCGAAACAAAAGAACAGCCACAGTTACAGACCCTGCAACTGCAAGTTTGCAACTTCTATTGAACGCGCCTATGTTTGTTTGGCAGTGTTGAGCCAGGTGACGAAGCAAAAATGGCCCCAGTGTCTTTGTCTCATTGCGTGCGTAACGACAACATCATCAACATAAAGTTTGAGAGGCGCAAGCAAAGGTCCTTTTCCCATCCTCTGTGTCTGGACCCGGAAATGCTGGTAGCAATCCAAGAATTCAGCAGTGACAAGTGACCATCATCGCCTGTTCATACCCCTTATTTAATCGATCCATCATTATTTGATTTGAGGTTCCTTCCTGCTGATAAAATCCATGGGGAGAGCGAGGCAGGATCGTAGAAGTTTCTTCCCCTAATGCCACCGAAATGGTCAATAGTGGGAGTTATGGATCATAAGTAGAACCCAAGAAGGGGCGGATGTTACATTTAAAAACCAACCGTAATGCCGACATGTCTTGCGAGCGGGAGTATCTGTTTTGCAACCATAGAGCGATTTGATTGAAAAGTGACATCTCGAAATCTTTTTGACCAAGTACATGTTATTTGAATTTATATTAAGTATTCAATCAATTAAATCTCTTTCTTTCAGTGGCAATGAAGGCCACAGAATTTGTAAACTAGGGTAGGCTTTCCGCCGGAAGTAAATATTAGGATTCAAAATTACAAATCCATCCATCACCTTAAAATTTAGACATGCAACTCTTACTCGTACGTTGATGATTTCTCTCGAATGATGCAAGCAATTTGCACTCGAAACTTTAGAAAAAAACTAGAATATCATTTATTTTTGTGAATCTCGAAAATTTCAAAAGAAACAGGCATTTTCACTTTGCATATGTATACGTACCAATGAGGATGTTTGCATTATGAAACACGTAACGGGTTATTGATCTAACACCATGGAGGATCATTGGGCCGGGGGAGATGAGAATCTCGCTAGACAAAAGTTTAGAGGAGTATGAAAATTAATGATGATTAATCCGAGATTAACGCAACGACGTCGGACCAAATTGTTGCCGTCGCGTCACGCAGAGGAGGAACGACAGGTGTTCGACAGAGATTTATTAAACCCCCGCGAGTTATTAAAATAAATAAATTAATTAAGGTTTAAGAAAGAAAAGAACAAGGAAGGCCACCGAGAGTAACCAATCAAGAGTCATCATCTCCCACCTCCCTCGCTCTCTCTGCTCCGCCATGGCCGTTTTCCTCTCCTCTGTCCCACCCAAACCTCCCTTCTGAGTTCTCTCTCTCTCTCTCGATCGACTCGGCTAAGTCCATTTGATGCTTGTTTCGCTCGGTGTCTCCTCCTAACTCCTCTCGCCACTCTCTCTCTCTCTCTCTGCGCTCTTTCTTCGTCGCAGAGCATCGGAAGAAGCTGATCTCCCTCCGCCGTCAATCTGCGGTGGTAACCAGCAATCCTCCGGTTCTTTGAGAATCTCCTCCCCGCGGCTTCTCTTTCTCGTCCGCTTCGACTTCCCTCCCCTCTCGCTCCTTGTCTTCCTAGTTCGCCGCGCCTCAGCTTCCGCGAACCACCCTGACGCGCGCGCGCGCGCGCTGAAGGTGTGGGGCCGGACCAGGACCGGATGTGCCCTCTCCTTCCCTCGAGGCCGTAATTGAGGCCACGAGTCATCGCCTTTTTTTATGAATGGCGATCGTCACCGGGGATCGCTACATCGAGAAGCTCGTGAAGTTCGTGGAAGCGCAGGCTGGCCCGCTGATCGATGGAACCCTAGTGCTCAAGCTGAACCCCGTGGGGCTCCACTACGTCCAGTCGAGGCTGGAGTCCCTGCACGAGCTCGAGCGCCTCCTCGCTGGGGCTCCTGTCGACTACCTCCGGGCTTATGTATCCGACCTTGGGGATCACCGCGCCCTCGAGCAGCTGCGCAGGATCCTGCGCCTCCTCACTTCGTTAAAGGTCGTCTCCGTGCTTCCGCCGCAGTCTCGGGATCCGACGCCGGTCTCGCTGCTCCCTTTTGGGCGGCTGAGGTTCCTCGAGCTGAGAGGTTGTGATTTGTCGACATCGGCCGCGAGAGGGTTGCTGGAGTTGCGGCATACTCTGGAGAAGCTTATTTGCCACAATTCAACCGTGAGTTCCGTGCTATCTTCTGCTTCTCTCGACCTATTGGCTCAGATCAAGTGCCGCGTTTTTCATTTTCCGGTCTATGACTATAGCTGATTTTGGTTCTTCTCATCAGTTAATTCTGCGCTGTTTGAGATGGGGAAATTGACTGAATTTTAGTAGAAGTGAATGAGAAACTAAAATTAATGCCATATAGATTCATTCGGCCCTTTTCTCCGTTCGTTCATATTTGCCGTTCTCCTTATATCAATCACGATTACATTGTTTTATTTAAGCTTCAGTCAGGTTTTGCATGTTGACAACGTTTGTGTGAAATGTTGAAGTTCGAGATTCTTGAGAGAAAAAAGTAATAGAGCATGTAGGGTTAATTATAGATTAACAAAAACGGTCCTTTCCATTTGGGTGTTCTTCTTTTCCTTTTCCTTTTTGCTTTCAATTCTGTTGATGTGTCATACGAAATGAAAATCAGTAGAGATGGTGTGAAGGGAGGTACAGGTGAAATGGTGTCTTTATGCCAAGTTTAATGAGTAGTGGTGTCCGTGAAAATAGTGTGAGCCAAAAGAGTATAATTTACTATGATTGCCGTGAATGCATATGGACTGGCTAATGCTGTTAATACCTTGGGTCTTTTGGAAGGCAAAGGAAGCAAATGCTGATGTTGGCCAGTTAGTTGGAGAAATGGTTGTTTCTATTAGATGAGCTTATTGGTTCATTGCTGTTAAACTGTGGTTTCGAAAAGTTTAAGGGATTTTAGGTGTTTTCATTTCATGTTGTACTCTCTGCCTAAGAGATAATATGAATGCTCCACCTCCTTCAAGCTGAATATGCCTTTTCATCCGTGGCTTTTAATTAGTGAGCTTTTGGCTCTCTCTCTCTCTCTCTCTCTCTCTCTCTCTCTCTCTCTCTCTCTCTCTCTCTCTCTCTCTCTCTCTCTCTCTCTCTCTCGTAAACACTTTTATGACTACTTTTTATGTGAAATAGTAACCTAATAACAAAACTGTGTACATGACTATAAAACAATGCTAACTTTGCAAAAATTCTTGTTAATAATCTGTTGTTCTTTTGAAAATAGGATGCTCTGCGGCATGTTTTTGCAAGTAGAATTGCTGAGATAAAGGACTCTCCACAGTGGAACCGCTTAACGTTTGTTTCATGTGCTTGCAATGGCTTGGTAGTGATGGATGAATCCTTGCAACTTCTTCCTGCAGTCGAAACACTTGATCTTAGTAGAAACAAGTTCTCAAAGCTGGGTAATCTCCGGAAATGCATGAAACTGAAGCACCTGGATCTTGGATTCAATAATCTGAGAACGACTTCATCATTTACTGAGGTAGGGAAGGTTAGAATCAAATAAAAACACTGGTTTATGATATCGTTTGTTTGTCTTTTGCTTTCAGATATACACATTGATTTGGAAGTTATTCTTCATTTGCTCGTGGTGTCTTTCTTCTCCTAATAGCTTGAAGATGCTCTTATAGTTTTCTTGTGCTTTCCAATTTGCTATTCTGTATTTAGAGGTTACCTAATGGCGAAATCAGTTTTATCGGGATAAGTAGTTAGCTCTTCTTAAGCTATTCAGTAGGCCTAAGAAGCAGGATGTGTTCTTCATGGGCACATCAAAGGTATCATCGATCTCTTTGGTCTCTATCGAGGTATTTTGATGCTTCTAACATAAAAATTCAGGACCTGGAATGTTCATTCATTTACTTTTTGGAGTCTTTTTGGGGGTTGGGGGAACCATGATTATGTCAGTTGCAGAATGTTCTTAGTGGGACAGCCAAAAGATTGCTGTAGTAAAGTTGATGACAAGCCAATGCCAACTTTATTTGCGCATTCTTGAATAGCTGAGTGGGATCAACGATATCTGGAGGTTCGGTTGTTAGCAATATGTAGATTTTAGGGCTGGTGCCTCTTAAGATTTGGGGAACCTTTAGCCATGACAAACGAACTGCCCTAATGTCCTTAGCCTCTATTTAACAGTAAACAGTGGTCTTGGCAGAGATATGTGACGTGCAAGTTCTTGTGCCGATAACATGTATCTTTTCAAATTTGTCCCTTTTCCCTCAATGGCTTGGGCCATTCCAAAGCCTTAGATTAATCTTTGACAACTGATGTGGTCACTTGTACAAACAACCTCAGATGCTCCATAGCCACTAGTTGTGTTGAAAGAATGGGTTGGTCCTCAATAATCCCATGGCCACCTAAGCCATAGAAGTAACGTTGGGAGGGGAAACAAATATGTGAAGTGCACAGCAGAATTTGCTCGGTATGTAAAGGTGAGTGGTAGAAGCCTCTTCTCTTGAAGCCGGCAGTCTAATGGTAGCTAATGCCAGGTTGAAAGATAAATGCATTGGTGGGAACCATATTCATCATGTCAGCTAGAGATACTGCACACACAGTTTGTTCATAACAAATTTCATTGTTTTTCTGTAAATTTCTTGTCCGCCTCTCCCACTACATAATGATCCGATGCTCGGGAGATGGTTTCGTGTGTTGCCAACAAATAATACTTCTCCACTGTGTCTCTACCTCTGTTTTGTGGCTTCTTTACTAATTGTGTTCTCTGTAATTTTGATTTTTTGTATTTTATAATTTAGTAATTAGCTTTGGACTAATACATGGATTACTTGGATGTCATTGGATTATGCAGGTTGCATCCCATCTTGTCAAACTTGTTTTGAGGAACAATGCTATAACTACATTACATGGGATTGAGAATTTGAAGTCGCTTGAAGGGCTTGATGTCTCCTACAATGTTATTTCCAATTTTTCAGAGCTAGAGGTACTTGCTGGCTTGCCTTCGTTGCTAAATTTGTGGTTGGAAGGAAATCCAATATGCTCTGCACGATGGTATCGAGTACAAGTGTTCAGCCTTTTCACCTATCCAGATAAAGTAAGTCAATCTTTATAAATTCGCCAGAATATAATTACACTAAAGTCTATGTCACGTTCCACCTAAACTTACCCATTCTTCTAGTTGAAGCTAGATGACAAGGGAATTAGCAAAAGAGAGTATTGGAAGAGGCAGATTCTTGTTGCTGCTAGGCAGAAGAAGCCTGCAAGCTTTGGATTTTATTCGCCTGCAAAGGATGGTGCGGAGGGAGAGGTTGGCATCAACAGGAAAAAGGTATGTAATCTATGAAGTTAACTCCAATAACTCTTCACTCTTAATAAGGACAAAGAACTCAAATGACCCTTTATTGTGTTTGTGCATTCCCTTGGATCCAAATCCAGGGGCATGGGCCAGTGTTAGTTTTTCTGGTGTGCATGGGATGGGAGAGTCCCAGGATAGTGGGGATTCATAGGATGATTTAAGAGCCCTCAATTTGAGTTTTTAGCACAAGTTCGCATTTTGTTGGATCTGATTGTACTGAGCCATTGTGCGGACTTCCTACAGGTTAATGTCATGACGTTTTGTTGGTAGTTGGATTTATTATATAGTACCTAAAGGAAAGTAAATGACAACAAATTTTTAAATGTGTTTTGCCTAACCTTGGAGTACATTCAGTAGTTCTATTGGAGCGCTAAATCATTTTCTTGGTTTTGGTCTGGAATGCTTGCATTTTTTTTCTACAGGTTTAAAATGTAATATGATAAATGCTGCTTCTATTTCTGCAGAAAAAGCAATCTCGTCTTGCATCTATCGGGAGTGAGGAAGAAAGCACCTGCATATGCTCTGACCGTGATACCATCTCTTGGGATAATGAGGTATCCAGCAGAGAGGAAAATGTCAGAGGTGATGATGAGGCTGAGATCGTAGATTTGATGAACCGAGCAGAGCTTATGAAGAAAGAGCATTCCGTTTTTTGGCTACGTGAGTTCAAGGAGTGGATAGATCAGTCTTCTGAGATTTTGATGGAGAATGGGAAGCTTGATTCTGGAAACAAAAAGTGGCATTTTGGTGAAAACTCGAGATACACTTCAGATTCTTTTCAAGATTCAGGAGATGGTAGCCGCACAAATATTTTGGAATTGGATAGTTCATTGGCTCCTTCACATGGGCATCGATTCCTTGATCAGGTCAATGGAGTGGTAAACGCTGGTGGTCTTTCTCTTCTTGACACAGCCAGGATGAATCTTACTCATGAGCATAACTACCATGGGTGTAAGCATACCAAAGGCTCACATTACAATAAACTTGCTGCTAACGGACAGCAAATGGCTGTGAATTCAGTCATATCTGTGCCTTCTGGTGATGACGCGATAGAGAAACATTCTTCCTCGTCTTACCATGGATCTCCACCTCATTATCAAGAGAACATTCTGCAGCGCCATGACAGCTTGGTAGAAGACATTCTGCAACTTACTGCTGACTCCTATTCTGCAGCATCTTCAGATAATACTAGTTGCAGTGGAGATGACCTTACTGAATTTGGGACATCAGTGACAGATATGGATAACAGATTAAATGGAGGGCCCCGAAATTGGACAGTGGATGGACATTTCTTGATCAATAGCTTTGAGGAGAAGTGTGATGTCTCAAAAAATTCATCTCTAGGTACAGGTGAAATTCGCGAATTTTTTATTGATGTACCTGCTAAACAACCATCTAGGATTCTGGATCTCGATGTGCAATATTTTTCTGGTTCTCATCATCCTGATGGTGAAGTTCATGAGTCAGTCAATGAAGGGGTTAAATTGCCTGAGAAGCGCAAAAGCAAAAGGAAGCCTACGAAAAGAGTTGTGGCTTTGTCAGAGGAGAGCAGGGGAGTGGACAAGTCAGGAGCACCGTCAGCCACAGGTGGTCCTACAGACAGTAGTCTGGAAGATGGACAAACAAAACAAATCTTTAAAGGGAGTGGTTTGCAGGAAGTTTATGAGAAGCAGGCATGGGACACTGTTAGTACCCAAACTAATGACACAGCCACTGCTAAGGAAAAAAGCTCAACAGGAGGGACTGATGAATTTATTGAGAAGTACTTTGACATGAATGTTACAACATGCAGAACCCATGAAACTTGTGAGCAATTCCTTCGTTGTGATTGCGTGCTGGAGCAAGAATCCATTTATAGAGAGAGGTAAGTAACTTTATTAATTGTCCATAGATCCATATTTCAACTTCTTTTCTCGACTTTTTTGGGAAGCTATTTGCAGTGATTTGCCTTTTTTTTTTGTTGCTGTTCTTAGCTCTTTTGGCGGTTCATTCGTTCTATTGCTGCTTATGTCCTATTGGTTTGGTTTCTTCTGAAAAGTTGTTCTCTCAACCCATTTGGCGATACATCATTGTATATTCAAGAAGTGTTTTTCATAAGATAAAATAATTTTTGCTTTGAAGCAAGGATCTGGAGAATAGTTTGGTACAATGATCTAACTGATTGTGATTACATTTGCATGGACTTTGTGATTATTAATATTCCCAGCTCATTTGAGTCTATTCTAAATATTCTCAGCTCTTTTTAGTCTTATTCTGAAGTCTTTTATTTAGCATGCATTGCGTATGTCTTTATCTTGATTTTATGTAGTAGGCAGTGATATTAGGAAACTTTATGTCATAGTTTCTGTGGTTTTGTGCTTCCCTTTTTCACCCTCTCTTTTCCCTCTAATACAGAGAAGTGGCTGTGTTGCGAAGCAGTGAACGTCACCTCTATGTGCTTCTGATTGCTTTTAGATTCGATGGGTCAGGTGGGGTATTTCAAGTAACTGTTATATGTGGTTATCTCTCTCATGATAGACCTTGATTAATCAATTTGTAATCTAGATCTTCCAGGTTATGCTGAAGTTCGGCTTGATGGAACTTGCAGGAACTATTTTGAGTGTGCTGGGTTGCCACATGGTTGAAGAAATTAGGGAAATTTCAATTGGAATGGGCTTCCACATTGTGCGGTTAGTGAGTTTTGTTACTTAAAGAATTGCTTTCATTGAACCAATTGTTTCTCTAAGTCTCTGATTCACACAGGGTGTGCATTGCTAGTGGAGCGAGGTATCTGTTCATCACAAGGAGCATTGATAAAGCAAGACTACTACTTGAGACATTGGAAGTTATCAATGTGCTTGATACAAAGTGTTCCTTAAAGAGGTATAGTTATGGCCTCGCAGCTTCGTAGCCTTTACATGTTTTCACATACACTATGTGGTGATGGATTGTGGTTTCTTGTAAAATTGACTGACAGTTTGGAGCCAGTGCAATTTGAGTTATTTAGCAAGCAAATAGGTGGAGGCGCAAAAGTGAACATATTCCAATACTCGATGATTCTTTTCTGTCACGACAAAATCAAAGGTTTGTTCTTATTATTGCAGGTTGATTTGCAATTCCTTCATTGATGTTGTGACCTTCTAAACATTTATGGTCTCTCTTGTGAGGAAAAATAGAACTAGATTCTAGAATAGGAAATAGTGACTTGCAAAATGACAAACATTTATTAGTTAGTCGAATTAAGTCATGATTTAGAGCTAAGATATGAACTTATCATCCAACAAAGGGAAATTTGTTTCTTTATCACAATCAAATTGGCTTTGGATTTTGATTCCTTTGTAGTCTAAGTGTCTTCTTAGCCCAAGACATCTTCTGTTCCTTCATGAAGGTCTGGGTGATTCAACACTTGAAACTACTAGTTGGAAGTTGGGCGAGTGAGTGCCTTGGGATTCGTGGATTATGTTTGCTAATTCAACCTCTCGGTTTCACATGCTTTTGAGAGTGAATCTTTTATACCTTGCACCAAGAAGTTGAAAATAAACAGGAGTTTTCTTGGTAATGATGCACTGTGATGTAAGCTAGCAGCTTCTGTGTATATGCAGCAACTCTTAGATGGCTTTGTTAGTTTCCGCTGTTCTTACAGTTAGTTATCTTGAAACCTGACAGATAAATCATGGGCTTCAAGATCATTATTTGTTACCCGAGGTCAGTTGCTTATATGCATCGAGGATATTAGGCAGTTTGGCACTCTTTCCAGAGATTCGTCCTCGCCCCCCTATTTCTCATTAGTGTCAACTTGCAGTATTGCTGATGTGTCCGAGATGGTAATTTCTTCTTTCCTGGAAGAGCTCTTTAGCATCCACGAGCATTTGTCAAGCAATTTAGCCATATGTTCCATGATGATTACCCATCGCTTCAGTCCATTAAGCGATTCATCATCGCTTAGAACCTTTTTGCATTCACGCTAGTTGTCACTTGCCACATGCATATGCTTGTTTCATTCCCTAATCAAAGTCAGGTTGAAACATCGATTTCAGGTCATCGAAAGTGGGGTCAGCTGTTGTGTGACCTTGGCTCTTGAGCGTGCTGCACAGGAGTTTCGGCCATCGACAAAAGCTCACAACAAGATTGCAGCAAATCCTCATGGGAACTTATCTTCAGGCATTATGTCATGGAAGCTCAAGTGGTCCTCTGAAACGGGTCTGTTTCAGTTTGTGGCGCTGTTGAAGGCACTCCATGCTGGGACAGGCTCTCCTCTATTCATAAGAAGTGAATCGTGACTTTTCCCTTTGTTTTGCTTTGATATTCATTTCATTCTTTCTGTTAGGTTGGTTCTTCCTGGTTATTTTGATGTGCTTTTGCTTGATTTTATGTGGTGAGCCATAGTTTGTTTCCCATTATATCATTCTTTGGTCGTATTCTTTTAAGAGCAAGTTGTCTCATGTACAAATTTTGTATAGTTACAGGAAATGATAGTGAGAATGTCAGTCTTTCTCTGCATTGCATATTCCATATTTTCACGAATTATGATTCTGTTGGAGTTTAATCGTTGGTCAGTCTCTACCTAAGGCGAGGATAGGCTGTTCGTTGCATTTGTCATGGCCTTTTTGGTCTTTGTAACCAAATGTCCTCTTTCGGAACCATAGTTTCTTCCAAATTCGGTTTGAACTCGTAGATAAGGAAAGAGCTTGGTTTGTTAACCATTCTGCCTTGTGTTATTGAGTAGAGGCGCTGCGCGGCCAACTCGTCCTTGTTTACAAAGAAAAAGAACAGGCAAGAAAGGATAAAAGCCGAGTGATGCAGCCGCCCTTCGTGCACCGATTCAGTTTGAAACTACCAGAGCTTCGATATGATCAAAGCGACGCACAGAGTGACAACTCCAGATCCTGCAAGGTGAGATGTCGCCCAGCTCTTCGCCGGGATCAGACTTGCTGCAGCCGTCAAAGTAGCGTTGCTTAAGGTAGAGACTGTTCCATACGGCAAAAGTAGAAACATTAGGTAATAAAATCACGGGTTCTGCACTATGCGTTGTGTTTGTGGACAATACTGTTGGCAGCGTACGTGTCTTTTCCCTTTAATGCTGTTTAAGTTGATTTTAGACGACAAAATCTAGAAAGCGACCGTATCTTTTCGTGCTCTGGTAGCTCTGGTGGCTCTAGAGTCACAAAGATGATACTCAAATGCAGAGCTTCGTGAACAATAGCAGAGGTGACATGCAATGCAGCTGCAGATGAAAAGCTCTTGGTCAACAGCCGAAAGTTCCGTGAAAGAAAGCGATGCTCTATATCCTATGCATTAGGGGCATAAAATGTAGGAACTTACTATCCGCAGGAGTTGCTTGTGAATCAGCAGGGGTTGCCGGTGAACTAGTCGGGGAAGTCGCTGCTCCTGCAAATCAGTCACTTTGTGGTTTAGATCAAGAAAAGCAAGGAGCCACAAACATCATTTGCAGCAAAAGCTTCAGCCACCAATAAGTCATGACACAACATACGGCCCGCCCCGTCTCCAAATTTTTATGACAAACAAATAAAGATTGACCAACTTTGGAAACGAAAAGGCAATTCTTATGAAAGAACCTGCGATCAAGGACTCCTCGTCCAGGAGAGCTCTCAATTTTTTTTTTAACTATTTATAATGGTTCGACATGGTATCGAGATTATCATTAACTACGAAAGGTTGATCGCTAATCACCCTTGTTGCAAACCGAAACGTCGGCATGGGCGCCGCAAGTCTTGGCAAGAGCCAGAGCCCCAGCTTGGGTGATGCCCAAGCTCTTCAGCGCATCGGGGTTGTTAAAGACTTGACACAGGCACTGTGATTCACCGGTCACCAACTCCTTCAATGGACCGCAGCAAGAATCCGGCGGTGTCGATGACCCCGTGAGATATGCTTGGCACGGGATCAGCTTCTGCACGCACAATGACGTCGAATACGCGCTGCTCGCTCCGTTTACCAAATCTGCAAGGCCTTGCGAAGAAATTCGAGTGGCCCATGTGGAGAACAAGAGGAGCAATGGGAAGAGAAACTTGGAAGCCATGATCGATTACTGTTTAAAGAAGAGGAAAGAGAAGAACCCAAAGGGAAAAATATGTAGAGATCCAATGGCTTTTCTCGTTCTCTCAAGGGCTTTGTCCTTGACGGGGAAAATGGTTATATTGGTTAGATGCCTCTTCCTATGAATAGGATTTGTTGTTCCCCGCACGTTGGTGTTGTTCCTAATATCTCTCTGTCCGGAGACGGTTTCCATCAGCTTCTCAGGCTTTTCTCACTACGTGACTAATTAACTCCATTTTGCATGTGCATGGCTCCCCTTTGGCCTTTGGAAGTTTCTAGCATTTTTTTCATTTATTTTTGGTTCATTTCAAGTAGAACATATAGGGTGACCTTAGTTGTAACAATATTAAGGTTTACTTTTAAATATAGTATCTGAATGGAAAAGGTCGACAATGTCATATTTCGAGGTTTTTTTTTTTTTTGGCTCCTTAATTTTTCCTTGTCGACTAGGTAATTGACCCTTCTTGATGGATACTTTGACAGTGATGTTAAGCCATGACTCGATCTCACCAAGATCCCCAGCCTCTAGACAAAACTTCCGTTGCGCATGCACTGAAATTTCTCTACCATTTTTTGAATCTGAGTGCTGGGAGTCATTGCCTGGAAGAATCAAATAAATTGGATTCCTCTCCAATTATGAATTCTAGAGATTTACAGCAACCCGTTTGGTGATAAGTTACGACGAGTTTTTTTCGCAATCTAAGCGAATAGAATGGATTATGCCGCTCCAGGGGGATACAAAATAATAAGATGCGACAATGAGAAGCTGAATGGCTCCTGATTGACCACTCGTTGGTGAGAACATCGAGCTTGGATCAATGGTGATTGCTTCAGCTTTCTCCAAATTATAGTAAGAAAAATTTCCATCAAAAGTACTATTTGGCCACTGACTTTGGACAAGGAACAGATGAGTTGAGGATGGAAAAGCTAATTTCACTTGATGTACAGGTGCTACGGTCTGGCGACTTCTTGTCCACGGCGTAAGGGGACGAGCTTATCACCCTGAGCAAAGCACAAAGGAAGCGTTTACATCAGCGACAATATGAATATGATGAAGTCATTCGCTTCAGTTTGACAATGTGCAGGTTTCAGGTATTAGTTTCCTAAAGCACATTTTGAGCTGATCTGTCTTTGGTGTTGCAAAAGTAATTCAAGGAATTACAGATTCTGTCGATGTTATTTTCCAGGCAAACAGTAAATTAAGACATATTTTTATATGTGGAAAAAATTAAACTAGGTCTATTTGCCTCTATTATATGATCAAGGACTACATCAGTGATATCCGTTGTTTCCTTTTAAGGCAATACAGGGGTTAGTAAAAGCTAGAAGAGGAATTTCGGGCAAATGGTAGGCGTGAACTGTCAATTGGTACATCCTCTTCATACATCTCCAACTACGATGGTAAATCGAAGAAAAACCAAGCAATCAACCATTTGTATGACCTCATCAAACAGAGAAATAAGTATTGACTATATGTAAAGAATTCTGGAATCTTTACTCACCGTTCCTTGCGCTTCTCTAGAAATCGAGCCAAAGATGCCTTACGAGCCTGAGGCAAAGCAACTGCAAAACAATGTTCCATCACATACAAGAATAGATTACACAGGAAATGAAGAAGCACATAGACCGCTGCTTTTACCAGTTGGAAGTAAGGTTGCTGCACCAGGTCCGATGGGTGTAATAACTTCATAGGTTTTTGATTTGTTAACAGGACATGCAAAAGATCCTGCTTGTTTCATCATCACCGTGTCATTGTCATATGCAGATCTTCCTTGTGATGATGATCCGGATTCGGAGGTCACAGACACCAGGTTCGGAAGTCCCAAAAATGCCGAAATATTTTGAGGCCGATTTCCCCTCAGGAAGTCATCAGCGGTTATTCTTGATATCGCTCCATGACCCTGACCCTGACCCTGAGTTGTGGCAAGAGTCTTACCGTGAGTCACAGGAGGGCCATTACTGGCCAATAACATAATAGCCTGAGCCTGGATAGACAACCCAATGAACAAAAAGCAAAGATCAATAAGTGAAACGTTTGAAAGCTATCAAGTTATATGAGCAACGATGGAAAGGAACAAGCACCTTCTCCGGAGATACATCATCATAAACATTCACAGACCCAGCATAAAAGATTGTCATCTGAGCAGGCATCTCAGGGGGTTTTGAAGCACACCTGAGAAAGGAAACAAGTGACTCAGCCTATTTTCTCATACAAAGCTCGGCATTACAACGGGAATTCAATGTCCAGATCAAGTTTTCAGTAACTTATGAATATAAGATTTCCCCGAATTAATGAAAGAATTGCCTATAGTCCGTGTGACCGACGATCGAACTCGTGGACGGAAGCAAAGAAACAGGAGGTAGATCCAGAACTCCGCCTAGAGGTTGTGAGTTCACCACAGAACAAACCATATTCTCCCTAACCAAGGAAAAATTGGACTGAAGAACTGGAGTTTTAAACGGAAGAGAGGCGGTCTTATTTGGTCTATTAGATCCCGAGTATAACTTTACTTCATGGGGATAATGGACCGAAATCCCATTAAGGTTTTGCTGTGGGTAAATTGTCAGAGCACAATTTTCCTGTGCTTTCTTGTCAACGTTTATGCTCGTCTGCGATGAAAGAAGAGAATCAGCACAAATAACCGATAGAAAGTTAATATATATATATATATATATATGTCTATTATATGTTCCAATACAGTCTCAAGGCAGTGTAAAGATCACCTTCGGGACTTGAGTACCTCACCGCTACTGAGTGTCTACGCGATTCCACTACTAACTAGTACGATTAGTAATTGTGCGTTGCAAGCAGAAAGGTAGGTGATTTTCAACGCAAGCCAGTGATTCATGGCTTGAAAAATAACTCTGTCAAATTTTAGGGTTTAGAGAGAGAGAGAGAGAGAGAGAGAGAGAGAGACAGACAGACAGACAAATGTACCTGAGGCTCTCTGGATTGCAGTTTCCACTTAGAGTTCGAAACATCTGGGATTTGTGTGGTCATAGATCCAGAAGATGCATGTGAATCATGGATAACTTTCTTTGGCCTCTCCTCTTCAAAGGCCTTGAAAGATAGGAGCTGAGAAGAGCCAGAAACCTCGTTTGAGAAAGCCCACTGCATCTGCGAACCTTTAGATGATCACTGAATATCAGCAAAGACGGAAGAACACCCGCCAATCATTCACAACAAAACTGTCGATATAACCGGTCAAACATTCACACTTCAACTTTTTCTTTCTGTTAACGAGATTCCTTAATACCTCCAGGTTAAGAATCGAAAGTAAGGAATAGCAGAATTCTGTAGGCTTAAAAAACAAAGGCAACTAGAGGTGCCCAAAGACATGTGAAAGGAAATATGCTCTTGTTCATGAAGGAAAAGGTTTAAGATGGGCATGAAGTGGATAAATTTTACAAACGATAAAGCAAGATGAGCAGGCAGAATATAATCATATCAAAGAGATGACCCAGAAGGAAAGCCATATAAATATGCGCTATAAAAGGTGGTCATGAACATGGAGCTGATTGCCAAATCCACAAATAAACAATTCCGATTTATCTTGCACTGAGAGCGAAAGCAAAAAGAATATCGAGAATGATCTCTTGCGTTCCACTCGAAAAAAACCATTTCTCGAAATAATCATGCTCGAAGCTTGTGAGTTATTTAATTCATGTTGATGAGCAGGTTCACCGCATGAAGCCCTTGGCCTCTGCAAGTTTTCTTGTTAATTTAGAGCCGGAAGGATTTATCTAATGAACAGGGTTAGGTGGTGACTAGCCAGGCACAACTACTCAGAGGTCCTCATTTTAAATGCTTATGATAGAAAACGCAATTCTCAATTGCATTGCACAACTGGAATTGCAGCAGATATATCATTAAAAATGATTGCTTTTTCAGTCACACACATTATTTTATTGGAGATGCCGGACACCTGTTCAGGTACAAATACTAACTTGCAGCACCCTACTTTATAAAACACCACACGAGACATGAATGGAACACATCAGCAACTCATGCACATGTTAGGAGCACAATATTTTAACCCCGCCTCCACAAAGCCAAATATAGCAGCAAAGAAGTTTCACATGGAAAATATTCTTATGGCTTGGACCACCTTACCCAGATAAAGGGCTAAACATGAAGGGCTTCTGTAAGCTGTGAATGCCAGGTGTCAAGACAGAGATGGGAGGACAACTAGAATAAATAGTTTCCACAACCAACTCTCAAAATGGAAGAACAAACTGACGTTCATCTACTTGACTTGGTCGACTGACCCACGGATGAACCTAAATAGCCCACGTTTTAGCCATCACCCAATATTTTCTCACAGAAAAGTGCTGTGGCCAATAATGTCATATTCCTTGTCCTCAACCAAACGAGCAGAGCACCTCAAAAAGCCCAAACTGTGCTTAATCTTCAAATCAGAAAGCATTGTGTGTATCTCACGCATTGCAAGAAATGCTGCTAGGTGCTGCACATTAGTCAAAAAGTATTTAAAGATTCTTTTAAGTAAATTTCGTGTTTAAGAGTATCAAATTATAAACTCAACAAAATCTATTGGAAGTTTGGAACACCTCGGTTTACTTTATAAACTTCGGCTTTTGACCAATTCAACTTCCATTCAAATTCGCTAAAAGTAAACTAAAAGCATCACTTTACAGATTTAATCTCGCCTCCGAGAAATACTCGAAAACACGTGGTGAGCAAACCAGTCACATTCACCTTGGTTTCCCTCAGCGGCATCTTCGCAGGAGTCAAGACTTTAAGAAAGTAAACAATTTTTTCACTTCAAGCAAATGAAAGATCTCGCCAAATTTCATGTAAGTCGAAGCACTCCATGCGTTTCAACATTACGCTCGTTGACTACATCCAGACAACAATCAAAGTCGACGCCAACGAACACGCCAATCCAAAGATTCTTAGCAAAGCTGAATAGAAAAAAATATAAAAGAGAGAAAAAGAGACGAAGAGAAGGAGAGACGTACTTGGGTTTGCAAAATCATCGCCCTTTTCGTCTTTCGCGGAAACGTGATAATCTTTTGAAACCAAACTCAGAAAATCCCTCTCCATCTCCGCCGCGCAAGGACAAAAGTTCGCCGAATTAATGCAAATTCTCTCCTTGAATCACAGACATATCCGGAAATGTGAAGATAAATTCTAAACAGCGAATAGGAAAATCTGACACTTGCCGCCTCAGCTGCTGGAGTGAAGCAGAGGAATGCAACGAAGAACAGAGTGAAGAAGGAGGAGGAGGAGGAGAAGAAGAAGAGCTGAATCAAATTCCCTTTCCAAGTTGTCGTGAGATATGGGCTGTCGGATTCATACCAAATTGATTGGTTGGAGTTAGTTAACTGGCTGTTCCGGTCGAGGCAACCGGCTGCTCCTAGTTGCAAAGCACGTGCGAAACGCACCCAGACACTCATAACCCGTCGGTTTCTCTTCGGAACAAGCATTGGGTGTACCCGAATTAAACGAGCGTAGAACCTCGCTCGGACGGGTGGGATTCGGATCGGGTCACAGATAATTCGAAAAAAAAATCATTTAACTTGATTTATCATAATGTAATATAGTGATACGTACTCGATCCGATCCATAGTCCCAACGAACATCCATATTTAATTAACTTTAAAAAAATATATACCTAAACTCATATGAAACTAATTTGATAAGTTCCACAGTAGATGCAATCGCACCTAACAATATGAATTCGCGGATTGGACGCACATAATCATGTCTCATTTAAAAAAAAAAAAAGGTCACGAGGATTTAGTTTAAATAGTTTTCGGTCGTTTCTTAATCCTTTTGATGTAACTTATCGTTTCGTCCAATTTTAATTTCTAAAGAACATTCATCGGGCCGCCTTTACGGTGCAACGTCGAATTAAAGTAGGTCGTAACGATGGTCATTTTGTTGTAGATATTCAATACCGAATATCTAGAAAGGTTTCAATGGAAGTTTGAGATCGGTTTGTTGTAATTCAATGGCTACCGGCCCTCAAAGAACAATTGCGCAAGCAATACAATTGACCATTTTTCTAACTAATCCATCCAGGATAGAAAAAGAATCATTGATTTTAGATTGTATTAGTAGCACTAGCTGAATGGCATGTGAATCTTTTGATTATGTAAAAAGTTAGTTTTTTTATTTATTTATAAACATAACGAGCTCACTTTCTATACAAATTTTGAAATGGTCCGCCTCTATTGTTTTTAGCTAAGTCAACGCTCATATGAGAATGAACGATGACAAATGTAGACGATATTCCATCCGAATTCACCGTATCAAGAAGGAGACAATCACGATGTTATGTACAACTAATTTACATCGTACCACAACACCATCTCCATCAATAAAATAAATAGAAAATTCTAAGACGTCGTCTCTCCTATCTATATATATATATCCATAGATAACGTGTTTCATTAAATAGAAATTTCCTTAAACTATTCCGGCCCATCATCACTCTGTATATTAATATTTTCCCCTCCAATCAAAGTCCATATGCTAACTTGCATGAACAGCATTGCTAAGATTGAACCAATCATAGAGAAGTCAAATGTTGCCTCTATCACTTGAGAAGCAAGAGTCCTAATCCATTTCTATAGTAAATCATTGTCACAGGCGCATGTGGATGTCCTTTTCCTTGCACACTTTATGCGGCAATTGCACATGCAAAATCAAAAGCAATTTATATAAATATAAAATGAATGATTGCACTTCTTTTTTTATAGAGAAAAAACAAAGCACAAAAAATATTAATAATAATAAACTTATCTAAAAAATGTATTGAAATTGAATTCTTTTTTTTTTAAGCCAAAGAAAAGTACAATCCTGTGGGCCAAATAAGACACGAACCTAAAAAAATTATACTTGTTCTTTTTGATGCTGACAACATTAGGGTTCCTTCCTCACGTTCATTCCTCTATTCGGGGTCCAAATTTGACAGTGGGACAAGACTCAAGGTGCCTTCTGCATTACGATGAAATTTGGATCTTCCAATTAATTCAACAGCAACGTGGGTGACACAGGACGAAAATTTGAAAAAAAAATGATAAAAAGGCAAACAAATGAGGTTGAAAAAAAAAAGATGAAAACGGAAAAGGTCCCCGGACCCACATCTTGCATAATATCAATGCCCAATTTCTGAATATAAAACTGCAATATGGAGTTTGAATGAAGAACCGAAAATTGAAGGGCAAAAAAAAAAAAGATCAAAGAAGAGCAAGATCGTGTAATAAAAACATGAAAATGCATGGGTCTTTGTCAAATGTGAAATGCGACGAGTACGCAAATCGACTACATAGATGATCCTCGGCAAAAACGGCTTGCCACAAATCTAATAAGACAGGATACCCGTTGAAAAATGATTATGAGATGAGAATGACAAGCTATTCTTGACATTGTTTGTATTTGATTATTGGTATGAAAATAGAAGTAAAAAATTCTAATTAAAAAATTTTACTTTTTTAGTTGAAAATAGATTATGTGAATATGAACTTTTTTTAACCCACTCATCAGGTGGTCGCGTGGTAAGGAGTAGACTCCTGGGACCCCGCTGAGTAGTACTCGCGGTCCTGGGATCGAAACTTACTCGCCCACATTCACTGGTATCTTGCCCGGAATACCGTGGTGGTGGGGTCCTGCGGTGCCTCCCCGGGAATTAGTCGGTCGCCGTCGGTTTGAGCGTCAGCTCGCCGGCATGGCTGGACACCCCGGTTATAAAAAAAAAACTTTTTCTCTGATTGACGCACCAGATTTACTTTAATAAGAGAAAAATAAAAAGCATGATATAGTTTAATTTTAATGCTTTTTGGACCCTTTGATCTAGGGAAAATTTAAAACAAGGGCCCTAAGTGACCTCATTTTTTTTTTCAAATAATGGCTTGAAGTGAATTTTATTTTAAATAAAGACCCGAAATACATATTATTTCAAATAAGAACCTGAAGTGACTATATTAATCTAAAAAAAAGGCCTTCAGCCATTTTAGTTATGAGCATTTTGGTCATTTACTATTTTATTTTATTTCTCCATTTTTCTATTTTTTAAGAGATTTAAAAAAAAAATAGGCTGGAGGGCTGTCCTCCCGCCTATGGTCGCCACCCCCCAGCTAGTGGGGCGGCAATAATGGCTCTTAGGGTTGCGGGTGAGAGGTAGGCCTCCTGCCTTTTTTTTTTTTTTTTACTTTTTTAAAAAATTTTTACTTTTTTTTTTATAATTTAAATTAACAAAAAATTAGATTAAATCTATATTTTGACAAAAAAAATTGCTCTTGATTAATCGGAAAAATTGGCCGGCCGGTGAGATTGGGAAACAACCATAGCCACTTTAGGTACTTGTTTGAGATAATGATGGTACTTCAAACCCTTATTTGAAACAAAGTCCATTTCATATCCTTATTTGAGGAATGAGGACGCTTGAGAGCCTTTTTTTTTTTTTTTTTTTTGGGAATTGCCCTTCGATCTATTGCACTGAATTTTGGGCTTTTGAAGCAGAGATGGGGCCAGGCTCAGCAGGCCCGTGAGCAACATCGATCGAACTTCTTGATCCATTTGATCCATCAATCCCCACATGAAGGTTCCTTCCACTGCCGATCAGCACCTTTTCTTTTCCCACGACGAAGTTAGATGATCGATTACTTCTTCTCCGCCTCCCACTTGGAATAAGAGTAATTCAAGCTTCCGCCGCCGGCGTAACAAGAATTTTGTCACGTCTAGTCTTATCCGCCTTCGATGCGAGACGAGCGATGGAGTGAGCAAATATTGAAAAACTTGACGAACCAGCGGAAATCGAATGCATTTGGCGATACATTTGCACAGTCCTTTTTGAACTTCTAAATGCCTTCGGGCAAATGGAAATGAGTTTGGCGAGCGATTCGTGCAGCCCATTTTGGGAAACGCTGGCATTTTCAAGTGCCCTCCAAGCGCCTATAGCTCAAGGCAGCCTCCTATCTTCCTCACGCTCGGAGCTCGCTCACGCCTCTCTTCATCACGCATCGAACCCAGAGACCGTGCTCGCATCTCTTCCTCACGCCCCCGGCGATCGCCCTCTCCTTGTCTACCGGGTGACATTCTCTTCGCGTGAACACAACCCATGATGGATTTTGCTGGCTATCAATGGCTGCTTTGCTCAGTGAGCCTCTCTGATTTTTGTCTCCCCCCCCCATCGCCCTCTATTTCCAGTTTTTTTTTTCTCGAGTTTTGCTCCGGCAATGAGTTTCTGCTTCGTTGGTAGACATGCATTCGGACTACTGAATTACAGGAAACTGTAGTCTGAGTTTCAGATGGAAAACGGTTGTGTTTCAGTGCTGTGATGCCCCCATGGAGTGCTAAAACTTGGCTGTTGCCTTCTGTTTATCTGACTTTTTAAGTAACAACCTGTTTCTTAGATTTACATTATATTTAAATGGCACATGTTAATCTGGGACCAAATGAAATGCTTTACCAAATGTATCTACGTGGTATATGTTGATTGAATTAATATTACACTCGTGTATGTCTACATTATTTAGTAGATGGTGGACATTTAAATCCCACGGATTATTGTACACGTACGGGTAATCGTGAAGCTTTGATCATGCACCATGCCCATTCCTTGTTACGATCGGAAATTGAGCGAGCATTGGGCGAATTAAAAGAGAAGCGGACGATTATAAATAATATAACGAGTTACCCATATGAAAAGCGAGCGCGTCAATGGCTTTGCGCAATTATAGACGAAGAAATGCCGCGTCCGATAAGGATTTTGAAAGAGCCAATTTGGATCCCGATTATTGATATTTAGATGACCCGATCAAATAGCAATGAGTTTAGGGAATAGTCAAAGGAGCATTGCAATTTTTAAGGATAATGTATTTCTTTCCTCGGGAAGTATGTGACCATGTTTCTTTTAAATGAAATTACTCTCTTTTTAAATGAGAAAGATCCACTTTGATGTGTTTTTCTATTTATTAATTTTTTTTATTACCTCCTTACTACATTACTCTCAGCACCTGGTAATGAAAGTTACTGCCGTTGTTATTTTTCGATTTTTAAAAAAATTAAAGTTTTAAAAAAAACTTAAATTGATGACACCATAAGACTCTTCAAAGATATTCCTATCAAAGGACCTCTTTCTTTAAAGTTGCTTCTCAAATACTTTTCAATTACAGTATACTAAACGGTCTTTGCTTTTCCTTTAAAAAAAAAAACTTCAACCTTATGGCTCCGTTTGTTTCGCCAAAAATGTGACATGCCTGAAAAATATTTTTTTCTAAAGTCATTTTCCGGAAAATAAAAAAAGATTGTATTTTTTTTATATTTGACTAAAATATGAAGATATAGGAAAAGATATATATTTTTTTTCCCTAAAGTATCTTTGTCTAAACCATGTCCTAAGTGTTCTCATCATCTTTCCTCTTCCTCTCCTCTCTCTCTCTCTCTTTCTCAATCAGACGAAATCCTACAAGCTCTATGTGGATTCAGGAGCTCATCTGGATCTAGAGGTGGTCATTCGATTGCATGCGCTAGCTAATCCGGCGGACGTAGCGAGGGACGACGACGACGAACAAACCGGATGTCATTTACAAGAGCCGGCCGGTTCGCGCACAAAATAGCTTCGCCGCAGAAATTCAAGCTCAAATCCTTCCTTGACGGCAGAACGCATCAGAGATCAGAATCAAAGGGCAAGTCTCCAAGGAAATGAAGGTCGATCAGCTGAGCGCCAGCACAAGGAGCTCAAGGTTTCACAATCTGAGACCCGGAACGACAAATCTCAACCATAAAACAAGCTCGACACGAAAAATATTTTCTTTCACCAGTCATTTTCTAGTTTCCACGCCCCCAAACGCAAGAAAATGACGGAATTTTCTTTTTTTTTAAAAAAAATATTTTCTGTGAAACAAACGAAGCTTACGTTCATTCATTACAATTTCTCAAAGTTTTTCCCAAAAGTCGAACCATAGGTGGCTGCTACAGTTTTTGCTAGACCCCGCAATAAGGGCTAATGGCCGCGATGGCACATCATCCATAACATCAGATGAAGTCAGCCGAGCTAAAAAAACGAATTCTTAAGCTGTTGCAATTTACTTTGGACCTTTAGTCTAGATATTTTGGTGTCCCAAGATTTTATTTAACGCGGAAAATGTGGAAGCCGGTGCAATTATCTGAAGATAAAAAAAAAAGCATGAAAAAGAAATCAAGACACAAAATTTTATTCCGATTCATCCTTAATTCAAACTTCTTGTGCCTTCCTGTCGATGAACATCCAAACAATAAATGCATCGGTCCGAATCGTAAAATTTAATCACACCGGTCGCATTTACAAGTGAGACCTATCGTTTTAATGATCCGAATTCGTTTTGCGTCGCACTCAATGAATGGTGACTAAGATATGCATAGAGAAGCATGTTTCAAGAAATTTTCATGAGGATCGGGAAGGGAACAGAGCCAAGACAATCATATGAGGACCAAAACATGTCTGCTGACTTTACAGCAATAATCCTCAGATTCTAAAAAGCACAAGTTTTGTCCTCCTCTTTATACATCACTTTCATGATAAGCTCACCTGCTTTTGTAAACCCTGACCAGCTGTACCCTCCAAAGCAATCAAATTCAGGCCAGCCTGACTCGCAAAGAATGTCGGGAAACAAATCCAACGAAGGGATCTTACCAATGATCAATCAGATTTCAACGTAGTCTTGGCATGTTCCTGAAGCTCACTACAAGGAAACGAGAGAAAAGAAAAGCACGAAACCGAGCTCTTATGTAACCATTTCAGAGACGATTACGAATGCCGAACCCAGCTTTAGCCGCTAACAGAGCCATGCCTGCAGTTCATGGGCTCAATCAAAAACCTGTACTCGACTTCAAGTTCGATAAGGTCGAGCCCATCCCGGTCTTACTTCATCCTGGAAAGAAATAGGTTGTTTGGGGGACCAATCCAATGAGAAAACATCAAGACCACTTGCTAAAGTGACTCTGCTAGGGAAAGAAAAAGGTTTGGAAAGGATTTGCATCATCAGAAGCAAATGCAGAAGTTGTAATTACAAGATCCATGATACATCCCACAAGTGAAGCACCGAAAAAACAAATAGACTAGAATTGAGCTGAATTAGGGGAGAGGCAAATGTTCTTCTCAAGAAAATGCAGGCGTGAAAGATCAGCTTTTTCTTACAACCTAAGAAGAATATGTTGACATGCGAATCAGAGGGCATTAAGTGCCATACATCCTGGTTTGTGGCAGTGGCGAGACCTGAGCGATTCCCTGAGAAGTCACACCTCCACGTCGTCGACCTGATCAGGCCGCGGTCCATGGTCGGGCAAGCTACGCTGAGACAATTCTTCGATTCGCCTCCTCACGTCCGGCATGGAAGGGCGCTGGTCAGGATACTGAGCCACACAATCCATGGCCAGCTGCAGGAGCTCGACCATCTCCTCCTCCGCGTTTTGGTACCTTAGGAGCTCGAGATCGAAAACCTCTGAGCTCCATTCTTCGCGAACCACTGACTGAACCCATCTCGGAAGGTCGATGCCTTCTTCGTTTAAGACAGAATTGGCCGGGGCTTTCCCAGTTAAAAGCTCCAAGAGCAAAACGCCAAAGCTATAGACATCAGCCTTCTGGGATACTCTCCGAGGGTCGGTGACTTCTGGTGCACGATAGCCAGCGACACGGGTGGCAACAACTGAGGGGCCGACAATGTGGGCCAGGCCAAAATCAGAGACGCGAGCATCGTAGGATTTGGTGAGGAGAACGTTAGAAGATTTAATGTTTCCGTGAGATACATGAGGTCCTCGCGAATGAAGGTATTCGATGCCATGGGCGACTCCTAGGGCGATGCTGGCTCGTAATTCCCAATTCAATGGAGTTCTTCCTGCCCCCCTGTTTCCTGCAGCAATTAATTTCGAAAAATAAGTAAAAAAATAACAATGAAAAAGAATGAGTAATGGAAGCAAAAAATTGTTCTTCTTCCTTGTACTAGAAGACTTCAACAATCTCCCACTTAGACTCTGGGGAAAATGACTTGTGAAGAACGAAAAGACTAGAAGTAAATCTGGGGAATGGAATGTACAGGGTCATCAAAGAGTTTGCTCACATGACATTGCTTCGAACTAATTACAGGAAATCAAAGCCGCTTAAATTTGAAAAATAAATAAGGGCATTAGATTAATTTGTGCATCCGGAAGGGACTCATTCAATCTGTGGAACAATCCAAGCAAACAGTTGGGCAACCGACGAAAATGTGGCACGCGTTCTACCTCAGCATGCTTATCATCCAAATAAAAACACCTCAAAACTACCCTGCAATGTTTCTTTTTTCATGTTAAACAGGAACGAACCTCAACTATATCATAAGACTCATCATGATAATAAGAGTAGAAACTACTCTAAACTAAAGGGGACATTCAGAAACAGCTTACCGTGTAATAGAGCAGATAGGCTTCCCATAGGCATGTAATCGTAGACCAGAAGCTTCTCGTCGTTGCTGTAAAAGTAAGCCCGAAGAGGCATCAAATTCTCATGATCCATCGCTCCAACGGCTTCAATCTTGTCCTTGAATTCCCCGACAGAAATGTTCACATCCTTGAGCCTCTTCACCGCAACCATATTTCCCATCTCCAGGACGGCCTTGTAGGCCGTGCCGAACGTCCCTTTCCCCAAGACTTCCGCCGATGCTCTCAGCAAGTCCTCCAAATCAAATGCCTTCGCCGTTCTCCCAAAGAAAACAAGTTTCTTTGCCCCGCTGCCATTTGCTTCTTTCCTTCCGGTCCCTACAGTCATTGCAGCCGCAGCAGCAGCAGCCACCGAATATTCGCCTTTGAATTCGCCAATATCAGCATCCCCAAATGCCTTTTCGCCCTGAAGCACCATCTCTTGTTGCTTTAGCACCGCCATGTCAATCGACCTCGTCCTCTTGCTACCTCTCTTGCGGTACAAGAATATCACCAATATGACGAGGAATATGAAACCAAACACGCAGCCTATGGCAATGCCGGCAACAGCAGAGCCAGAAAGCTTCTTACTTTTGCCTCCTCCACCATTCTCACCACCGCTAGGTCCTATAGTAGGCACTGTGACATCCTTCGAGCATGAAACGAGTGGTTTTCCACATAATGAGTTACCCAGAAACGAAGCCGAACTAAACTTGTGTAAACCATCAGGAATTGACCCGTTAAGCAAATTATTTGAAACATTGAACTGCTCGAGCTCTGGCAACCTCAGATCGGCAGGAATCGGCCCGGAGAGCAAATTGTTCTCGAGGTACAGAGTCCTGAGCCTAGTCAAGTTGCTGAAACTCCGAGAAAATTCTCCAGAGAGATTGTTGGAGGCAAGATTGAGCCTCACGAGCACGCGTAGACCCAACAGAGACTCAGGGATCGGGCCTGAGAACCGATTACCTTGCAAGTACAGGTTGCGCAAGCCGGTGCAAGAAGCGAGATCTGGAGGGATTTGGCCAGCGAGCGCGTTGAGCCGGAGCGAGAGTGTCCTGAGCTGCGTCAGATTGCCGAGAATGCCGACCGGGATTCGACCAGAGAGCGAAGCTCCGGGAAAGCGAAGAGACGTAACTCGGCCGGACTCGCATTGGACGCCTGCCCAAGAACAGGGGCTCTGCTGGTTCGCGTCCCAGAGGAGCGTACGGCCACCGAGCGAAGATCTCAGGGCAAGAAGCGCATCTCGGTCCGAAGCAAGGTCTTGCTCTGTAACGGGGAACAAGAATGAGGCGATAATGGTGAGCGCAACCAGGAGGGTTTTGCGCACTTGCATGTTTCAAGAAAATGAGAAGAACAAGAAGAAGAAATTCTGTCAAGAAACAGAAAGAGACCAAGTACTCGAGGCTATTCAGCAAGTGAAAAGAGGTTGGTCGTCAGGAAGTGAAAAGAGGGTGGTCGTCAGGATTAATGAGCTGCATTTTCTGCACTCTCTCTCTCTCCCTCTCCCTCTCCCTCCATGAGCAAGCTCCGTGGATGAGAGCGAGAGTGAGAAAGTCCGGCAGGTTTGGAGAAGACAGGTAACGACATTAAAGGGAAGTTAAAAAGAAACCCTAGTTAGACATCGTACTTCTTCTCCACTTACATAGTCGAACTCAATCAACCACATGAGGTTCTTTTCCATCTTCCCCCTCTCTCTATGCCTTAAATGCTATGCTTGAGCTGTTGTCTATCGTGGACTTGTCCGAAAAATTAGGTGTTTGATTTGTGGTCCCCGGTTGCACGTTCTGCAAGACGAGTATCCTCTATTCTTCCTCCCGCAAGCCCCGAAATTATAGCCGCATGACAATTCTTCTGAAGAAGAATTTTTTATATTTCTAAAGCAAAAATTTATTTAGTTGTGCAGTTTTATTTTTTTACTTCTAAAATATTTTTACTTTAAAAGTAATTTTGAAGTCACTTTTTAATTTTTTCAAAGCCATTTGAAAAGTGAAAAAAATTTACTTTTTAACTTTCAATTTCTATTCAGAAGCAAAAATTGATTTCTAAAAAAAAAAACAATGAGCAAATCGAACTGATTAGACCCAAAATCACTTGGACCGAACCCGACCGGTGGTCCACTGAGTGGTGATCCGATTCTCAATATTTAAAATTGAAACCCCATGGCTGGATGACGCAGCGCAAAGCGTAACAGGAAATGATAGTACGCAAAATGCAGAAGAAAATCTCAAAATTCAATATCAATATTCTGTCTACTCAAAACATGAATAAACACTTTAATATCATGTGTTAACCCTAACCCCACTAGGAATCTAAATAGCAATTTTAAAATTACAAAAATGCCACTAATAATAAAAAAACCCAAAAATAAAACATAAAAAATAGAAAAGTTCAACTAAACAAATCCTGAATCGCCAAAATTCATCGTTAATCATAGCCAAAGGTAGTGAGTATCGATCAGGAGGTCGTTTCACTTCAACCAACTAAATTTGAATTCTAAAGCCGTCAATTCTTCAACTTCCGTTGAGAATTCTGCATGTCCAATCGGTCGAAAAATGCACTCCTAATGCTCTCTACATCATTCTTCTCTGCTTGGGAAAAACTCATCTTCGAGTTAGAATTATAATCTTGATATAAGGGCTCCGTTGATTCATGAAGCGGAGATAAATCAACAACATTTAAAGTGTTGGAAATGCCCATGCTACGTGGAAAGTTCATAACATAAGCATTATCTTTAATCTTCCTATTGACAGTGTAAGGTCTATACTTCTTTGGCTACAACTTGCTGTAAGAACTAATTGAAAATTGCTCTTTATGAAGAAACTCCATAACTTGATCGCCTATTGCAAATACTTGCTTTTACCTGTGTTTATCTGCTGCAGCTTTATACTTTTGATTAGCTTCTTCCAACTTCTATTTAACTTCTTGATGTACCTCTACAATCTGCTTAGCCATATGATCCGCTACAATACTTTTCTCTGCTTGCTTGGGCAACTAAATCAAATCCAGAGTATGTTACGGTGTGTTTGTATAAATGACAAAAAAAAGGTGGCTTACCAATAGAACGGTAAACTATATTGTTGTAAGCAAACTTTACCTGCAATAAAGCAATATCCCACTAATTGGGTTTGTCGCCATAAATGCTCTAAATTAAATTACCCAGAGTTCTATTAACTACTTCTATCTGCCCATTAGTCTGCGGATGAGCCATGCTACTGATGTTCGAGGATGAATCAAATAGCTTCCACAAGCTCCGCCAAAAATGCCCTAGAAATTTGTTGTCCCTATCTGAGGTAATTTGGCCACACTTACTGCATTAGAAGTCTTTTTGCAAGGAAGGAAGTGCTCCATCTTGAAAAATCTGTCAACCATAACAAAAACAGAGTCCACATCTCTTTGGGTTCGTGATAAACCAAGCATAAAATTCATAGACAGATCTTCCCATATATTTTGTGGGAGAGGCAAATGCATATACAAACCCGTATTTTAGAACTGTCCCTTATCAGCTTGGCAAACATGACACTTCTGCACATACCTATTGACATCTTTACACAATTGGGGCCAGTAAAATCGTTCCCATATAGCAGCAACAGTTTTGTCACATCCCAGATGTGTAGCTAACCCTTTGTCATGTAAATCATAAATTACCTTCTCTCATAATGATGTTCGAGGAAGGAAAAATTGGTTGCCACGCATCAAGTAGCCATCCAAAATATAGAACTCTTACACAGGTTGGCCGGCGGCACACATCTCCCAAATCCGCCCAAAATCATCATCACTGCATAACAGTCTTTTAATTACTCGAACCCTAAAATACTCTGACTTAATATAATCAACAAGCCAGCTCTACTTAACATATTCGTTACGACATTATACGCACTTGATTTGTGCTGTAATCCGAAAGGAAATTTTTGTAAGAATTGACACCAACATGCATGCATATCCTCACCAATCTTCTTTTGGCTATTCAAATATTTTAAAACTTCATGAGCATAATAGAGCGCAAATTGCTTACCAATCAAATAGTGCTCCTACGTTTTCAAAGCCCTTACAATAGAATAAAATTCTTTGTCATAAGTGCTCCACTTCTGCCTTACTTCACTAAGCTTCTCATTGAAAAAGCAAACTGATCTGTGTTCCTGAGACAAGACAACTCCTATACCCACTCTATTAGCATTACAATTTACCTCAAACAACTTATCAAAATCAGGTAAGACAAGAATAGGCACGATACACAACTTCTCCTTCGAAATAGCAAGACTAGTCTTCTTCGTCTCCCCACAAAAAATGTGCCTTTCTTCGTACATTTTATAATTGGGATTGCGATGATACTAAAATTTTTTAATAAATTGCTTGTAAAAAGTAACAAACCCATGAAAGTTTCAAACTTCTGAAACCATTTTAGGTATAGCTAACTCCTTGATTGTTTTCACCTTCGCCTCAATCACCTCTAGTCCTCAGTAGTGATAATAAGTCTCAAGAAAAGTAGCATGTTAGTTAAAAAACCGCACTTCATAAGATTTATGTATAGCTTATTGACTTGCAACACTGTCAACACTGCCCTCTAGTGCATTGAGTAATCCTCCTCAGTTTTGCTATAAATCAGGATGTCATTAAAATAAACTAAAATAAATTTTCTAATGAAAGATTTCAGAACTTGATTCATAAACCTCATGAAGGTGCTCGGAGTATTAGAAAGTCTGAACGTCATCACTAACCACTCGTACAACCTCTTTTTTGTCTTGAAAGATGTCTTCCACTCATCCCCCGACCGAATATGAATATGATGATGCCTATTCTTTAAATCCAGTTTTGAGAACCACTTAACACTGTGCAGCCTATCCAGCATGTCATCCAATCTCGGAATTGAAAACTTGTAGCCCACGGATATTTTACTAGTGGCTCTACTATCTACACAAGTCCTCCAACTCCCATCTTTCTTGGGAGTTAATAAAACAAACACAACACAAGGGCTCATGCTGTTTTGAATATACCCCTTTCGCAACAACTCATTCACCTTCTCTTTTGGCATCTTGATCTCCTTTGTACTCATCTTGTAGTGCGGTAAATTAGGCAGACTAATACCAAAATTTAAGTTTATATAGTGCTGAATATCATGTGAGGGTGAAAACCCGTCTGGAATCTCTTCGGATAGCAGCTCACTAAACTCTTTCAATAAAGGCTTGACTGATTTGGGCTACCTCTCCACTTGAAATTCAGCCTCTATCTCATGTGCCTATTTCACTATTAGTGCATGAATTTGTCGGGTCTCCTTAATCTCGGCTTCAAATTTCTTTGTAAGGGTAAAGAAATTATTCCTAGCAGCCTACTTTTCCTTACTCTTTAGTGGGAGCAACGTGTATTTTACTCCACCCTTCACCAGACTATATTGATTGCTCCTCCCTGAATGCTGTGCATCCACGTCATACTGCCATGGCCTTCCAAACAACACGTAACATACATCCATGTCTACCACATCGCAATAGAGCTCATCATGACACGTACCAATGGAAAATAGAATCTTACATCGCTTAATCACTTGAATGATGTCCATTTCAGATTTAATCCATCCTAACGTATATGGGTTAGCATGTTTCTCCACCAGCACTCTTAACTCCTTTACTATCTCTTTCCCAATAATATTCTCCATGCTACCACTATCAATAACTACAACAAATATTTTACCCAAAATGGTGCACCTGGTTCAGAACAATTGATGGCGCTGCGAATCATCTTCTTGTTTTAAGGTTAACATCATCCTGCGCACTATGCAATTTATTTCCACATCTTCCTCATCATCAAAATCTTGTTCCTCACCGTCTGGTTCATAGTAATATTCATCTTTCTTCTATTCTCCCGTTGCCATGTTTATCGTCTTTCTCTGTGGGCTTTCATTAGATCGGTGCCCCAGCTGATTACACTTATAACACTTTATTATTTGGATTCACAGTCCTCTATGCATGCATCCCCCTATCCTTCACCTTGTTCATAGGATGTTTTTCTCCCGCCTTATCTCCCAAACGTCGCTCCATGTTAGAGTGATTATTAACCCCGCTCTTCCCTATCAAACTACTGGCATTATTATCTTTAAAATTTTCATAGCCACTCTTTCTACCCCTTTCTTGCGACATCAGTTTTGTTTTTATCGCCATTTTTTTAGCTTCAGACAGATTCCATAGAACCTGCACTCTAATTTTATCTCAAATGAAGGGCTTCAACTTATTGAGATATCTAGCCACCTGCTGCCCTTTTATCTCCAACAGATTATTTCGTTCCGCCAACCTGATAAATTCTTTCATATACTTGTGTATAGTCCAGTTATCTGCTATCAATGTTAATACTGTTAGAACATAATCTGCTCATAATCGAGTGGAAGGAACTCTTGTTTCAACGACTTTTTCATCTTGTGCCATGTGCACACTTTCTCTTTTCCTTCTCCCTCCCTTCTATTCTGTAATCTCTCCCACTAAGCAAACGCACCCCCTTCAACTTACAGGCCACTAATCGTACTCGTTTCTCACTAGGGGTCTCCATATAATCAAAGAATTTATCGATATCAACTACCAAATCCAGAAAATATTATATTCCCAAACCTCCACTAAAATAAGGTATATCGACATTTAATTTAAAGTCGTTACATTCATGATCATCACAACGTCGTCTTCCATTATATCTCCTATGGAGTCTCCCATAGCGATGCCTACCACCATAGTCAACACGCTCTTTGTCAGTAAATCCGTCTTCGTCTTCTTTCAAACTCTCTGAAAACAAAGGATTATTCTATCTGCACATAATACCAGGTCTATCGATAGGGTTACCATGAGAATATTTGCACCCAGCGTTCTGCCATACTGCCTATTATGGTTTACATCAACACCAAGTGCTTCAAATCGATATGCTATTTCATCAACATGTTCTTTGATGCGATGAAGTATTTGATCAATCCGTTGATCTAATCGTTCCATTAAACGTTGCTTCAAACGTTGCAACGTATCATCCCTAAGGATTGAGGTTCCAATCTCCTGGTCATCATCACAAAGACCATCGCTTCTTCTGCTAGTCACCATAGGCTCTAATACCACTTGACGCAATGGAAAGCTTAATAAGAAATGATAGTACGTAAAGTGTGAAAGGAAATCTCAAAATTCAATATTAATATTCTATTTACCCAAAACATAAATAAGCACCTTATATATCACGTGTTAACCCTAACTCTACTAGGACTCTAAACAGTAATTTCAAAATTACAAAAACATCACTAATAATAAAAGAAACTTGAAAATAAAACATAAAAAAATAGACAAGTCCAACTAGATGATCCCGAATTGCCAAAATTCATTGTTAGTAACACCCAAAGACAATGAATATTGATCAGGAGGTCGTTTCATTTCAATCGACAGAATTTAAGTTCCAAAGTCGTCAATTCTTCGACTTCTATTTAGATTTTTGCTTGTCCAATAGGTTCAAAAATGCATTGTTAATACTCTCCACATCACCGGTGATCCGATTCCCAATTTCAAGAGTACAGGATCGAACCAAATAGGTCAATTTTATTTTTTCTTTTAATTTTTTAAACATAACGCTAATCTAATATTTCCCTTCTTTCTTTCCCAAACTTTCTTCCATGGTCTCTCTCATGTCTCACGAGGTTACTTGTTCCACTGGACTCAAATGGCATAATTTGACTCTCTCTTTTTTTCAATTCTGATAATACAATTTCCATATATATTCCATATATTAAAGCAATTATAGGAATTTTCGACATTTTGCTGGATAAGTTTGAAATTTGAGAAAGTTTTAAAAAAAATCAGGTCAATTGCAATTTTCTTTGTTTCTCTTAATTAAAAAAAACCGTCTTAACTTTTTTTTCCAACCATCTTCAATGTCCAAGGCTATTATAGTAAGAATTATTCCATAATATAATGTTCCACATATGGCATAACGGTTATGGTTTGTTCAAGAGAATAAAACATAAAAGTTACTAACTCAGCACTATATTTTATAGGAATCCCAATTTATTTACCACTCTTACTTGCGAGTCTCTATCTAATTTTACTAATGATGACATTGATTTCCCCTACCTCGTGGGGCATACTAAAATTTAGGTTGTTGTTCACATTATGCCATTATTAAAAACAAAACCATTCCGACCAAAAAAAAAAAAAACAAAAACAAAACGATTGGAGCATCACTACAGAAAATTATGTACAGACTTTGTTGTTCATAGTATTTGGTTAACTCTCAAGATTACGTGTCTCATTGGATCACCTGCGAACTGGACCAGTTCTCTTGATTGTCGGTCCTGTTTACAGTTTCAAAAATTGAAAATTGGCACTACCGGTTTGGTTCTCGATTTTTAAAGAGAATCATACCGGATTGGAAATTGCTCGCCCTTAGTCATGCACACCCTTAGTCTAGTTCACGCAAAATCTAGTTGGGGTTTGAATCTTCGTACTTGCGCGGTCATTTCGAAGCTATCCTCAGGCATAGAAATAAGTATACAATATGCATGAGTTGGAGTCCACCGTACCATTTAAGAAACTCAGAACCTATCGTAAAACCTTATATCGTCGAAAAAAAATATGTCTATACTATGAAACTAAGAATGAGATTAACCCATCATAACGCGAAACTAGGAAAATTTCTATTTAATGTCGTAAAGTTCTTGCTCGGCTGTCCATTTCATCCTTTTAAGTAGGGAGAGATAGAAAGAGAGTGAGGAAAAGAAGAGTCTCACCTAAGTAATCAAATTTGCAAGAAAAAAGCAATTTACAAATTTTGCTAATGGGTTATCCATAAATATCCAATAAAAAAATCAGCACCTCTTTTTTTTTCGGTGTATATCTCTAGTTAATATCATAAAATTGACGACATTTCTCGTTGAGTATTCTGAACCGTTCATTAATGCAAGTTTATTTTATGAATGATTCAAAAAAAAAAAAAGGTACTCAAAGAACGGCATGATCCTCAATCGAATGGTGGATATCGTTGTTCCAAAGTGCGGCGTCAGATATAAAATTTATGTTGGTTCATGGGAGGAAATTCCTGATCTTGTTCGATTTTGTCCGTGTAAATCGAGGGCTCTTAATCGTGACCAAGGCGGTCGTGACATATAGAAAGATGGGTTAGAGATATATTCATCGTATATCTCTATTTTAGAACTTATTTCGACATACTTATGTGATTCTTCTAAAGTGATCTCCCTGTAATGGGAGAGCCAGTATTCCACACTGAATTCAATTTTTAGACCGTCAAATCTGTTGGGATTTCCCCCTTTTTTTTAATGATCCGGATTCCATTCAATACTTATAAGGAGCAAGAGAGGTCAGCTACTGCACTCGCTTTAGAAATGAAAACCGAAGAGAAGAGACTTGAATGGGCAGGATAGAGTGAGCAGAGTAGTCCCAACCACCAGACGCAAATGAGGGTATTTTAGTCTCTTTAGTATATAAATGTTGTGGAAGCAGCAATAAAGAATGTGGAAATAGCATTGGCCCCCACGAAGAAAAATCATACTCGATTTTGCCACGAACCATCGTATCATTCCTTTTTTAGCGCACCACGTCAGCAAGAGTAACATCTTCAAGTCAAGTCGTTGCCAAATTTTCATTTCATTAGCATCCTATCATTTTATAAACCAGATTATTTACTTTCTTAGCTTGCATAAAGGGCTAAATTTTCATTTCATTAGCATTTTACAAGCTTGTTTTATTTGCCTGTTTAACCCGCTTAAATTCATTGTAGAACAAAACCCGCAGCAAATGGCCAGCGGTGGACCGCACAACGAAAGGGGAGAAGTCCGTAAAAATCATAAACTCATTACCTTTGTGCCAATTTAATGTTAAACCTTTAATTGTGCTAATTTAGTTATAAACCTTTTGACCTAAAGCCAATTCAATCCTTTCGATTAATTTTGGCCGGCTATTCTTGATGTGGATGCTGGACGGCCTACGTGGTGTTGCCGGTGCTGACGTAGACATTTTTGGATAATATTTTAATAATTGTTGAATTCTTTTTAGTTTTTGGTCTTTGTTCCCCTTCTTTTCTTCGGAGGCCAATGAGGGCAAATTCCGGCAAGGCTGCCCTAGCCAAATTTGGCAAAGGTGACACCCGGCGAGGCCAGGGCCGCTACCCTGTCGACCTCGCCGATCATCGGAGGAAACAGGGAAGAAAGATAGAAATAAAAAATATATATTATTAAAAAATATCCATGTAAGCATTGATCGTGCCATGACGCTATCTAATGTCCACGTCAGCAATATTAGGCCAAATCGGCAAGAAGGATTGAATTGATACTAGATCAAAAATATTTAAAATTAAATTAATACAATTAAAAGATTTAAAACTAAAATCAAAACCAATTTAATTTTTGTCCGACTTTTCTCTACACTTTACCCAAAAAAGAGGCAATTCATCGGTCCAGTCCGTTTCAAGCATTCAAGGCATAGTGCTTCAGAAAGCAAAATCAAAAAGTTTATTGGCCGTCACGTCGATGGGTGATCAACATAATTGAACCGACATATTGATGAAAATGTCGGTTGGGACAGTTGAGCTCGAACGAGACTTTCCTGCCTCATTTCTCCAACCTCCTGTGGTGTTTAACTTCAAGAAAAGAACATGAATCTCCTTCGAGCCGACGCCATGCATCGCATGAAAGGAACCCAAACCTGCGAGCAGGAGCTCAGGATTTATGTTTCTTTGTAACGCTTGGGTTTGATGGAGAGTAGTGATGACCCAACGTGGTTGGTGTGGTTTTAGTATCAGCTGTAACTGTTCCGGTGGACTGGTTCGGCTGTCCAACGTGACAAGCCCCACGACACTTGAAACCTCATGCTGCAAGGTCGTTTTGTCCTAAATGCAACAGCTTGGATTTGACTCCCCAGAAGGTTCAGCTGAGTGTCAAAGGGTACTGTTCCAATGCAGAAGACCTCGCGTCGCAAATTGCGGTGTTTACTGTGCGGGGTAACCTAGATTCTATGACTGAAGCTTTACCTGATGCTCGATGATAGAGTGAACAGCCACAGGTTCACGGTATCGGAACAAAGCACACGGAGATTTGCTATTCCTAATGCTGCTTATGAGGTAACCAAATGGAGCCATTCATGTGTCTCTCCGGCTACGTTAAGTTCATACAGAATCACTGAATTGACAACAGAACGTGCCGCAATCTAATGCGAAAGCCCCATCACCAGGCGATCTCCGCCCGTTCTCTTTGCTTCGTCACTGAGTTCTCATGCTATGGATTGTTATGCTACCTGTTATAATGTGCGACAGTGTGACAGGAAGTACCCACTGCGCTCAGTAATGAATCCGCAGTGAGCCTAGACATTTACCTACAACAAGTCACCAATTTTCATTCTTAAAAGCGTTCATTTGATGTACTTGTCGAATCTCCCTAGACTCTTTCCGTTGTAACCCATCTTGCGTCTTGAAGGATGCCACCGATTTTGCAGGACAGAGAACACCATGAGCAAGACAATTCAACTAGAAAGAGATGACGGCCATAACTTATGTCGATAGCGGCTTCTCATATATAAAAAAACCAACCGTACAACGGGAGATTCGCGAAGCACTGATTCACTCGGGACATATCTCTGTTTTAACTACAAGAATTGGAAGTAGGCCTTAACCAGATATTACTTGCACTAGTTTTGACACCAGTCGATCAAGAAATCCGTAAGAACAGCCATTTTGATCGCCCATCGCAGCTCGCTATCCTTTTCTCCTTCCCAGTCCCTAAATTTCGGGATTTTTACGAAAATGGGTTAAAATTTTTTTCTTTTTACGGATTTGGGTTTCGCGTCCAGGAATTACTGCCGAACAAGCCCCCATTCGGCTCTTGAAGCGCCGAACAACAAAAAAAATAAAAAACAAAAAAACCCTTGTTTGGCAGTTCAACTGCCGAACAAGAAAAAAAAATAAAAAAATAATAACAATAACCCTTGTTCGGCAGTTGAATTGCCGAACAAGGGAAAAGTGGAGGGGGGTGGGGTGGGGTTTAAAAAAATTAAAAAATTCGTAAAAAATTATAAAAAAAGAAAAAATACCAAAAAAATTCTAAAAATTTTCCATAAATTTCAAAAATTAGGAAATTGACCATTTTAACGAGTCGGTCCTTTTTTTTTTATGGTTTTCCATTTTAGACATTTCGAAATGACGATTTTGCCCCTTACGGGCAAATTGTCTCGAAAAATTTTAAAAGTTTCCAAAAAAAATCCAAAAATTAGTAAATGGACCACTTTAAATCAATATTGATGATAGATGAGAAAAATCCTTAAAAGTAATTAAAGTGGTCCATTTACTAATTTTTGGATTTTTTTTTTTGGAAACTTTTAAAATTTTTCGAGACAATTTGCCCGTAAGAGGCAAAATCGTCATTTCGAAATGTCTAAAATGGAAAACCATAAAATGGTCAATTTCCTAATTTTTGAAATTTATGGAAATTTTTTAGAATTTTTTTGGTATTTTTTCTTTTTTTATAATTTTTTACGAATTTTTTAATTTTTTTAAACCCCACCCCACCCCCCCTTCCCCCCCACACTTTTCCCTTGTTCGGCAGTTCAACTACCGAACAAGGGTTATTATTATTATTTTTTATTTTTTTCCTTGTTCGGCAGTTTTTTGTTTTTATTTTTATTTTTTTTGTTGTTCGGCGCTTGAAGCGCCGAACAAGCCCCTTTCTCGTAAATTTTCTGGACGCGAAACCCAAATCCGTAAAAAGAAAAAAAAATTTAACCCATTTTCGTAAAAAGCCCCTAAATTTCATTCATTACATCCCGACGCAAACTCAGGTGCATCTACTGATTAAATGTGCATACTTTTCCTTGCCAATCACTGTGCTCAAGATCCACCGACCGTCTGTACGCAGCCGCTGATTTATCTAAATCCATTCACGACATGATTCACCAAAGTAACAGAGAAACAAAGCTGTCGGGAACCAGTCACTCAGTCATTTGCTCTAAACAATCCACACCAATACTTGGAGATAAATCTTCCACCAGTCATTTGGTAATGAATTGTGTTTTGGTGGGGCTAGTTATTGCAGTCGACAAAACCGTAGAAACAAGAGCTGGGACGCTTGTTCTCATCCTGAAAACCTTGGACGGATACCTAAGAAGGAGACGATTCCTTCAAGACTTTGCAGCTCCATGGGGAAAAATATTAGACGCGCCTCCTTGAAAAAACTTCCTTTTCCCAAAGGAAGAAGCATGCATGAATCACATTTCATCAAAATCGCCGTTGAACTTTGCCTTCCGAATGGGACCTTATGCTAGTAAAAGTCAAATACTCTGCTTCTTCCATATTTATAACCAAATCTTCCGAATTTGACTTAATATACAGTCCTCAAGTTCTAAACGAAGTGGCTGAATGTCAACCAATCACAAGTGCTCAAAAAAATCAAACCTTGAGATACCAAGTGCTGATTGCTAACCACAGAATACATCCGCGTTAGGATGTCAATCTTCTCATACTCGCTCCTTGGTCGAATCTAGATTTACAGAGAAAGTCAGCGGAGTTCATTGTCATTTTTCCCTCAGCTTCAAGCGGCCCCGCCCCGCCGCGGGGAAGCCAAAAAAAACCCCAATCAAGAATCTAAACGCAATTAACGACTAATCTCAAACTTTTGACATTTTAGAAAGATCACCGGGATGTACATGCAGAAGTTGTTGCACTCTTGGTTCATTTCTTGACTTTTCCTCATGTTCAATTATGTAAATGCACCATACTTGTTTCAAGTCAACCAGCAAGCAACGTGGATGGATTCACGCGAAAGACAACAACAGATTGTGCAAATGGAATAAAGAATCAGGAGACTCGATGATAATGAATTAAAGAATGGAGTTTTGTACATGTACAGAGATTCTCTCCCTAAAGAGATCCACAATTCATGGGATCTTCCACCAATTTCCTTGGTTTAACTGCTCTGGAACCTACTACTAGAAGTTGAGGGCTGAAAGAATCAAGGAATAATTGAAAGGTAAAAAAAGAGGGGGGGGGGGGGGGGGGGGGGGGGGGGGGGGACGCCATCCTTCCTACTTCACAGTTCACAACACTGATATGTGATGATCATACACCTTGGCTTCATGGCTCTTGAGCACAACCTTCTCAGCTACAAATTTTTCTGTTTCTAATCTTCAAAGCACTTTGAAGGCCCACCTGACACATTCTACGCACGTTGTCTTTCAACTGCATACCCATTTTGTTGTTGCCTCAATCTTTGAACTAGTAATTCTAGAGCTTCCTTCATCCACTGCTGTTGACACAATTCTTTCGCTTCGTCGGCTGTCACCTGCAATGTGCCAGAAAAATCCATAATTAAGGCTCGTTCCACCTCCCTCAAATAGTCGCCATTGCCGATTGATTCGCACTGAAACCAATAAAATCAACCTGAGTGCACCACCGTGAAAATACATACCCATCGTCTTTGCCTGATATGCTTCTCCGGCCAGGCATCGAGTTGCTCCTCAACGAGTAAAGGGAACATATGCCCATCGTGAAAGCTGCCATTGCTTTTGCTCTTATATTGCCATTTACCCAATTTGCACTGCAAATTTCAAACCGCGAGTCAGCACTCGGAAAGCAAAATCGCACAGAACTCCATCACTATCCGTGTATATAACGAACCTCAAGAGCGCCCGTCACTCCCGCTTCTTCCGCTGTTTCGCGCAAAGCGGCCTGCTCTATCGTCTCATCGATTTCCCATCCTCCCTGTAGAGTCGCATTGCAACGCGAAAAAAATTTAATTCCCTTACAGAGATTCAATCACAACAACTACGAAATGGGTAAAAGTCGTCACTTTAACAGTGGCAAAATTCGATAATTTGTATAGTACCTTGGGAAACATCATTCCCTTGCCCTTCGGTGAACTAACAACAAGAAACTCTAATTCTTCACCCCCACCACCAGATGATTGATCGGACTTCTTGTATCTGTAGGGTATGCATCTGCAGGAGTCAAAAGCAGAAGAAACATGTCAAAAATTTGAGTTTCATCCCAAAAATATCAGCAACGAGTCATGGAGGCACGCCAAAGAGACAAAAAAACAAAAAACAACACAAAACAAAACAAAATAGGCAGATACCCAGTTTTCCATTTTCCCTCGGCTGATGGAATAGCCATCAAAAATCAAAACTTTACACGCCACAACAAACTCCAGGAACTGCAGAGAGAGATTGCGTTCAGAAAAGGGGGGGGGGGGGGGGGGGGGGGGGGGGGGGGGGAGGGGAGAACGCACCCGACGACTTGCCGACAGCCTTTGTCGTAGCGCTGCAAATGCCTGCCCGTGCGGGAGACCAGAGAGACCACGTCCTCAATCTGGACGGAGAAGATTTTTCCGGGGATTTTCTTGGCCGAGAAAGAGAGGAGGAAGTTCACGAGGTTCCTGGAGAGGAAGAGACCCATAGCGACCGGAATAGTGTGGAATTTCCCCCAGATTCTTCTTCTTTGCCCGAGAACGATTGACGAACCTGCGGCTGAATTCGCTCGCGGATTATGCTCGAGGGAAGGGGAGACGGACGGCCTTTTGCTATCTTGGGACAACCAGAAAGAAACTACAGCGAAGCCTTGTTAACAAATCTCCCGAGAAGGGGTTATGCATAACAATGGAAGTTGGAAGTGCGTGTCTTCTCGACTCTCCTTTTATAGAATTTTCGATTTCCATCGTAGGTGGGAAGGCCGAAACAACACAGAGAGAGAGGGGGAGAGGGAGAGCAGGAGAGTCCACGCGCTTATGGTGGCGATTGAATGCGACGGTTAACATCTTAGCGCGAAAAAGTTGAACCTCGTAAAACATTCCCTCCCAAGCGGTTACCCTTTTGGGATTTTTTTTTTCCCTCTAAACATCAAAGTTAATACCACGAAAAATTTAAATTAATGCACCTACGATAAATTTGTTCTAAATTATTTTTTGATTATCAAAAATCCCAAATTGACACATCTTTCATAAATTTACCCCAAACTAATGCACTTGTGAAAATTTTAACGGCCATTAATTTTCGTTAAATTCTATCGTGAAATTATTGGGTTAGATGACACATGGCAATCGTTAAATATACACATTTGAGATTTTTATCTTTTATGTTTCAAAGTTGTATCAATTTGAGATTTTTTGTAATATTAATCCAATTTAATGAGAACTAAATAAGGGTAAATTTGTCACATGTGTATCGGTTTGGAGCTTTCGTTAGTTAAAATAATTAGTTTGGGGTAAATTTATCACATATGTATCAGTTTGGGATTTTTGATGGTCGAAAAAATAGTTTAAGATCAATTTGTCACAAGTGCAGCAGTTTGAAAGTTTTTGTATTCAAAAAAATAATTTAAAATAAAATTTTTATATGTGTATCAGTTTAGAGTTTTAATGATATTAACCCATGTATCAAAGTTGTGCTTCTTTATCGTTTTTTGCCTGTAGCCCCGTTTACGAGAAAATTACAAATAAAAATTTGAAATACCTTCATTTTTTTTAAATAAACACATTAAATGGGTATTATTTCAAACAAGAGCTTGAATTACTCTCGTTATTTAAAAAAAAAATGGCTTGATTGGAACATTATTGGCGATTTCTCCCTGGCCCTCTTCGAATTGGACCATTACTAGATTTTGCTTGCTCAGTTAAGAAGATGGATTTTACTCTAGCTTTTTTGATGAAGAAGTACTGATCGCGAGTAGAGGTAACTGAGATTCGCACAAGGAATTATTTCAAATTGGGTCGGTTGTCCAATGCAAACTCAAAATCAGTAGTCGTAAGATCGTGCTGAAATCAATGTCGTGAATTGAGCTGAACGAACGCCCAACAGTACCCCGTGTCGATCGCATCGAACGAGGCTTTTGGATGGTCGGGGGGGTCGAGAACCGAGCCAAGTCAACTTATCACCAAGGAAGAATAGGAGGGGACGACCCGAGCGTGAGGGACACGCGCGTGACGAGGGAGAGTTGGGAAAAAGGCGGGGTGGGGGGGGGGGGGGAAGACGTGGACGCGTCAGGGACGTCGCTGTCGGAGACAGGAGTGGGACAGAACGGAGCGAGCGTGGACAAAGCAGCGGTGCGAGGGGATCACTCGGTTTTCGTTCGATCCAAAAAGAGATGGATGGCGGGGGGGGGGGGGGGGGGGGGGGGGGGGGGGGGGGGGTTGTGTCCAACTCGGTGCCTCCGCGATTATCAACGCGCTTTCAGCGTTTTACCTCAAAAGAACGACGACGACGACGACGACGACCGCCTGGGCTGACCGGTCTCTCGCGCTCTGTCTCTCTCTCTCTCTCCAGTCTTCACTGCCCTTATACGCGAAAAAGGGGAATTCGGTGGCGATTCAGCTCCCGCGCTTCCTTTTCATTCTAAATGCGCATCCCCCCCAATTGATCTAGATCAAGGACAGAGCAAATTGAACCGATCAAATCGGGATCGCCTAGATCGATGGTCCGATTCTCCATCCTAGAGGGCGACGGTTCGATTTATTGTTCTTAAAATTGAAATTGATGACCGTGCAATCCGATTCCCGACTCTATGGACCCTAGATAGGATCGATCGAAATTTTTTATTTTTAAATTAAAATACTAATATGAGAGACGTGATATGCCAATATTCTCATTTGACGCGACTTTGATACGTATGTACGGAATTTATGAGAATAAGCATAGTAGGCGGTCATCTTTATAATTTTTTTTTTGTTCCTGAACCATAGTATGAATGGCGTTTTTTTTTTAACATATTTTCTATCAAATGGAACTTCTTGAGAATCGGACCGGACCGGTCGATCCAATTTTCAATTCCAAAAAATTGGAAACTTAGATCGCCGGTCTGGTTCCCCGTTTTTTTGATGATAATCGAATTGGATCAGAAACAGATTACTCCTAGTGTGTGTGTGAGGGGGGAGGGTTACCCGACCCTTCTTGTTGTCATGAGCGTGGTCGCTTTCTCTAGGGCACTGGTGCGGCAAGTACACCAATCGCATCAAATCACGTATCGAATCATAGTAGAGAGATTCACTTATTGAAAATTCGACCAATACCACGTGCCGCCGCTCGTAATCTCATATGCCTCAGCTCTTTTTTCTGTCGAGGGTGTCGATCCGATTCCACGTTTGAGTTGATATGTCGGATCCAAAGTACCCATTACCAAGGCGTCGACTGCGTGGGCTCACTCGCAAGTCGAGCCACACGCCCCCGGGGGGGTGGTTTGGTTTTGTCATTCGACGAAAGGATGGGACAGGGGCGGGCGGGAAAGTGCATTTGCCCCCCCCCCCCCCCCCCCCCCCCCCCCCCCCCCCCCCCCCCCCCCCCCCCCAGATGCAACCAATACGAGCAATCAATGCTCTCTCTCCTAAACAAGCAATAAACATCGGCACCTCAATGTTCATCAACCGGTTCGTACTCCACATCTATCCTTTTTCCATTCGCCATGTCGGAAACTCCACAGGAGCCGCATTTCGCACGAAATCCGACCACCCTCACGAGATCGAGCGTGCACTGGTACCGAGTACTTCCTTTGCCAAGAGGGACTACTACGTAGGATGCGATTTGTGTCCGAGCACGGTGGAGATGGAGACTGTTGAAGTTTGTTTGGAAAAACAAACAAAAGTGCCTTTTCTTTTGTCCCACATGGAAGAGATGGGAGAGTGCAAATCAGTTTATAAATTAAAATATTATAATAGTATTCTGAAAAAAGAGAAATGGGCAAGTGGGCTAGTCCCCACCATACCCACGTGCGGGTGCGCGTGTAATTGCGCGATTTTGGCGCGATTATTAGGCGCGATTATTAGGCGCACTTAGCACTTTACACGCTTGCGCGGTCGCGGTTCAAAATCGGCACTATTCAACAATTATTTTTATTTTATTTCTCAAAATCATAATAATAATCAACTACTAAACTCTACCGAAACAGTGCGACTGTTCACATAAGAGTTGAAGTAATTTATTATTATTGTTATTTATTTATTTATTTTTGGAATTTTGATTTCAAATAATGAAGAGTTGCAATTTTCAGACGAGACAGTTTTTCAGAAAATGAAAGGTTGCGTCCGTCTGAATTAGCATTGAACATGAATAGGTATGTCCGAATGTGCAGTTATTCAGACACGAAGAGGTATATCCGAATTAACTGTTATTGGACACGAAGAGATATATGAAAATTAACCACTTTTCGGACGCGAAAGGGTGTGTTCTATTCTCAATATATGGTTAACTATTCTGTTCGTTTAAACACACATTTTCCAAATTTTCAGAGTTTCGTTTTCTTCCTAAAAAATAGATACAGCCTTCGTTTCCGATTGTTTCCTAGAGAGTTCTTGGAGAATTATTAGAATTGCTATCTAATAATCTCGCTTGAGACTCTGTTGTATCCTGGAGGATCTTTGCCAGTAACCATTAGCAACGTTGTGGGGCAAATAATTTCTTAAAGAGAGTACTATCACGCCTCAGAGTCTGATTCCTTTGTTCATCCCATTATATCATATTTTCCCAACAATTTTAAGGAATTATTTATGCAACAATGGAGTCAGAATCAATCAAGGTTATGAACCAAGATATGGTAAAACTGGACCGGTTCGATGGCAACAATTTCGCTCGCTGGAGAGACAAGATGATGTTTCTCCTCACTGCCCTGAAGATTTCCTATATCCTCGACCCCAATTTGATGCCTATAGAGGATCCGGCGCCTACCACTGAAGGATGAGAGCCTCGTGCAGAAGATGTTGAAAGGGTCAACAAGGAGAGGATGAAACGTGAAGAGGATGAATTGCTCTGTAGATGACATATTCTGAACACGCTATCCGATCGATTATATGATTTGTTCACCAAGATGAAGTCTGCCAGAGAAATTTGGAATGCTCTCGAGTTCAAATACAAAGCGGAGGAGTAAGGTACGAACAAATATCTGATTGCCAAGTATTTTGACTTCAAGTTCGTTGATATAAAACCCTTATTGGAGCAAGTCCATGAACTGCAAGTACTGGTCAATAAGATTCGAGCCCTCAAGATAGATATTCCAGAATCTTTTCAAGTTGCAGCAATTATTGCAAAATTGCCTCCAAGTTAGAAAGATTATGGAAAGAGGATGCTGCACAAGTCGGAGGAGATCACTTTGGATCAAATACAAAAACATCTTCGCATTGAGGAAGAGTTACGTTTACGCGTTAGGTCTGTTTTGTATGATACCAAAGTGAATGCTGTGAAGGGAAATTGATTTCAATCCAAAACCCACCAGAACTTGAAACGTAAGAGAGGACAAAATTTTAAGAAGCCGCAGAAGAAGAAGAAAGGTTGTTGCTTTGTTTGTGGCAAGGAATGTCAATATGCAAAGGAGTGTAGGCACCGCAAGAGCACGTTCAAAGACAAGAGTACTTCAACAATAAAGGCAGATGCAAATATGGTTGAAGAGAACTATGTGGCCATGGTTTCAACCAAGTTTGCGAACATGAGCATTTCTGAAAGAATTCATGATTCTGTGGCCATGATTTCTGAAATTAATTCTGCCTCTGTTGAATCTACTTGGTGGGTAGATTCTGGTGCAACGGTGCACATATGCAAGGATAGATCAATGTTCAAGCATTTTGAGGAGACTGTGGAAGTGCATCTTCAAAAGGTCGAGATGGCAAATAAAGCTCATGCAAAGGTTGCTGGAAAAGGCACGGTCATGTTAGACTTTACTTCTGGAAAGAAGGTTTTCCTTCTTAATGTACTATTTGTACCCGAAATTAGAAGAAACCTAGTTTCTGTTGATTTGCTTTGTAAAAGGGGATTTCGGGTTTTGTTTGAGTCCGACAAGGTTATCCTGTCGAAGAATGGGCTGTTTGTGGGAAAGGGTTATGCCAATGAAGGTATGTATCAACTGAGTATTAATAATAATATCGTATCTTCTGCTTATATTGTTGATTCTCCTCATTTATGGCATGATAGATTAGCGCATTTAAATTTTCGCTATTTGCAGAATATGAAAAGGTTAAACTTGATAAATTTTAATGGCGAATTTGATAAATGCGAAATCTGTGCTAAGTCCAAATTAACAAAGAAATCATTTCCTAGTGTTAAGAGAAATTCAAATTTATTGGATTTGGTCCATAGTGACATATGCGAATTCAACGGCATGCTAACACGTGGTGGTAAAAGGTATTTCATAACCTTTGTGGATGACTGTAGTAGGTATTTATATGTCTATCTCCTAAGATCAAAAGATGAAGCATTTGCCATGTTTAAGAAATATAAGGCTAAAGTAGAAAATCAATTAGAAAGGAAAATTAAGGTCCTTCGTTCAGATAGAGGAGGAGAATATTTCTTAAATGATTTTTCAGCTTTTTGTGAAGAACATGGTATTATTCATCAAACCTCAGCACCATACACTCCACAACAAAATGGTTTAGCTGAACGAAAAAATAGGTCTTTAGGAGAAATGATTAATTGTATGCTCTCGAACTCGAAGCTACCAATTAATCTTTGGGGAGAGGCATTGCTTACTGCTTGTTACATTCATAATAGAGTTCCACCCACAAGAAACAATGTTAGCCCTTATGAATTGTGGAAAGGTAGAAAACCAAACCTATCATATCTTAAAGTGTGGGGGTGTTTGGCATACTACAGAGTTCCTGATCCTAAGAGGACGAAACTTGGTCCTAGAGCTATCAAAAGTGCATTTATTGGATATGCTGAAAACAGTAAAGCTTATAGGCTTCTTGATTTAGAGTCAAATATCGTTGTAGAATCAAGAGATGTTGAATTCTTTGAGAATAAAAGTTCTACAGATTCTGAAATTACTGAGAATAATGCTCAAATGCAGGATACGAATAATTCAGAATCTAAAGAAACATACGTAGATTCTCATGAGAAAACAAATGATTCTAAAGACATGACTGAGCCTAGGAGAAGCACTAGAGCAAGAAAAACGAAGGATTTAGGTCCAGACTTTATTACTCTTGTTTTTCTTGTTGAAGGAGACAGAGATAATAACGTGGTAAATAAATACCCATTAGTATTAAATTTAGAAGACGATCCTAAAATCTTTGGTGATGCTATGTCTTCTAGAGATTCATCTTTTTGGAAAGAAGCAATAGATGATGAAATGGACTCAATTATGTCCAACAATACTTGGGTATTAGCAGACTTACCAAAAGGATCTAAACCTATTGGGTGCAAATGGATTTTCAGGAGAAAACATAATTCTGATGGTTCTATCCAAGTTTTTAAGGCTAGGTTAGTAGCCAAGGGTTATAGATAAAAGGAAGGAATAGGTTATTTTGATACGTATGCTCTTGTAGCACGTGTAACATCTATCCGAATTCTCTTTGCTTTAGCATTCATTTATGACCTTTGTGTTCATCAAATGGATGTCAAAACTATTTTCTTAAATGGAGATTTAAATGAGGAAATTTACATGGAACAACCAGAGGGTTTCGTTCTTCCTGGAAATGAGAAGAAAGTATGTAAATTAGTTAAATCTCTTTACGGGCTTAAGCAAGCACCGAAACAGTGGCATGAGAAATTTGATTCAGTCATATTGTCCAATGGTTTCAAGCATAAAAGTGCTGATAAATGTATTTATTCTAAATTCACTAAAGATTTTGGTGTTTTAGTCTGCTTATATGTTGATGATATGCTTATCTTTGGAACTAATATAACTGGAGTCATTGAGACTAAGAAGTATCTAACTTCAAACTTTAAAATGAAAGATTTGGGTGAAGTAGATACTATCTTAGGTATTAAAGTTAAAAAACATAGTGGGGGTTATTCTTTGAATCAATGTAACTACATTGAAAAGATGTTAAATAAATTTAAACATCTTGGTTTCAAAGAAATGAGTATTCCATTTGATACCAGTGTCAAATTAAATTATAATAATGGCAGAGCAATAGCACAACTTGAATATGCGAGTGCTATAGGGTCTCTAATGTATGCGATGCATTGCACTAGACCTGATATTGCCTTTTTCGTGTGTAAGTTGAGTAGATATACTTGTAATCCAAGTATAGAACATTGGAATGCTATTACTAGAATTTTTGGTTATCTTAAGAGAACTAAAAATTTGGAATTGTTCTATAACAATTATCCATCTGTATTAGAAGGGTATACCGATGCTAGTTGGATTTGTAGTGTTGGAGACAAACATTCCACTTCTGGATGGATCTTCACTTTAGGTGGATGTGCTGTATCTTGGTTGAGCAAGAAACAAACATGCATAACTCACTCAACTGTGGAATCTAAATTTATCACTTTAGCAGCAAGTGGAAAAGAGGCTGAATGGATAAGAAATTTGTTGGTGGACATTAAATTATGGTCTAATCCTATGCCTCCTATTTCTATTCATTGTGACAGTCAAGTTACTTTAGCAAAGGCTTATAGTAGCATTTATAATGGCAAGTCTAGACATATTAGTTTAAGACATGAGTACGTGAAACAATTGATTCAAGATGGTACCATAACAATTGTTTACGTGAGGTCAAGTAAGAATCTAGCAGATCCCTTTACAAAGGCTCTTCCAAGAGATGTGGTAAAGGTGACCTCAAAGGAAATGGGGCCGAAACTCTTTGATTAAAATCACCAGTAATGGTAACCCGACCTGATACTAGCATATCACTAGTTATAAGGTTTAATGGGTAAAAACAAGTTACTAAAAGTGATTGTTTGATACTGACATTAGTTCAAACATGAGAAGTTAGTATCGTCTGTTACGTTTTGGAGGTCTATCACATTTTAGAGACTGAGTTATACTCTTAATGAAGTATAATACGATTAAGTAACGTGTTTATTAGTAACAGAGACACGTAGTAATACTTCACCTATATGGGCTTAGAAGTGGTACCGCTTTTTACGGAAGTTGAGGTTACTTTCTAGAGAGCTCATGAAACAAGAACAAGCACAAGACCATAATAGTATTGAGTAATTATGAACTTCTCACTGAAACAAGAGGTTAGTATATGTGCGGTATGTCCGATTCTATTATCTAGAGTAACAAGTTTAAAGCTAAGCTACTTGTGACTTTGATAGAGTTTTGAGATACTTGCGCTAAATAAAGGTTGTAGGTGTATTAATCTTATGGAAATGTAAGCTGTGTTTTTTTTTAAGAAAATTTATTTTGTGATTTGTTTTTACAAACAAAGTGGGAGATTGTTGAAGTTTGTTTGGAAAAACAAACAAAAGTGCCTTTTCTTTTGTCCCATATGGAAGAGATGGGAGAGTGCAAATCAGTTTATAAATTAAACTATTATAATAGTATTCTGAAAAAAAGAAAAATGGGCAAGTGGGCTAGTCCCCACCATACCCGCGTGCGGGTACGCGTGTAATTGCGCGATTTTGGCGCGATTATTAGGCGCACTTAGCACTTTGCACGCTTGCACGGTCGCGGTTCAGAATCGGCACTATTCCACAATTATTTTTATTTTATTTTTCAAAATCATAATAATAATCAACTACTAAACTCTACCGAAACAGTGCGACTGTTCACATAAGAGTTGAAGTAATTTATTATTATTGTTATTTATTTATTTATTTTTGGAATTTTGATTTCAAATAATGAAGAGTTGCAATTTTCAGACGAGACAGTTTTTCAGAAAATGAAAGGTTGCGTCCGTCTGAATTAGCATTGAACATGAATAGGTATGTCCGAATGTGCAGTTATTCAGACACAAAGAGGTATATCCGAATTAACTGTTATTGGACACGTAGAGATATATGAAAATTAACCACTTTTCGGACGCGAAAGGGTGTGTTCTATTCTCAATATATGGTTAACTATTCTGTTCGTTTAAACACACATTTTCCAAATTTTCAGAGTTTCGTTTTCTTCCTAAAAAATAGATACAGCCTTCGTTTCCGATTGTTTCCTAGAGAGTTCTTGGAGAATTATTAGAATTGCTATCTAATAATCTCGCTTGAGACTTTGTTGTATCCTGAAGGATCTTTGCCAGTAACCATTAGCAACGTTGTGGGGCAAATAATTCCTTAAAGAGAGTACTATCACGCCTCAGAGTCTGATTCCTTTGTTCATCCCATTATATCATATTTTCCCGACAGAGACCCCGAGAGTGAACCGGGGATGGAGAATCCTCGTCACCCGAGATCATAACCATGGACGCCATTGGTGCATCGAGTCAAATGATAATCATGCTGTTGTTGTTACCGTACTATGGTTTACGTGGGGTTGCAGCCGTTGGCGGGTCACCTCATTCCTGTATTTCACCTGTCTTCTGCTATCTGCTCCACATTGGTAGGACGACAGCACGTTCTGCTGGACAGCTGGCCGCCCATGACCGCTCTCCAGCATCACTTCCCGCCCGTCCCCCACCCCGAAAAAGACGTGGTTAATAAACGGAGAGGCCCCATTCATTTAGAGAATTGAGCAGAAAAGGGGGCAGTCCTTTTTCCGTGGAGTAGGACGAGGAATCCGATGCAAATGACGGAGGAGGTGACCGACTATGTCTCCCCTCAGGCTCTCGTGGTGCTCAATGCCATGATTTGAGATTTTCATTTTTTTTTTAGCCAATTCAACCTCAAATCTTTTATATTTTGTGTCGATTCAATTAATCCAATCAATTTTGATCAGAAATCAATAATGTGAACGTTGATTGCTTTACGTGACATGATAGGCGTTAAGGTAGACAATTATTAAAATCTTTTCATTTTTTCCTAACAAGAACCATATTGTTCAAATTAAAAATTCAAAAACCATATTATACGTCGGATTAAAGATCAAGGATCATATTGGCCAAATTAAAATTTTAGGAACCACATTGCACATTAAGTCAAAGTTCAAGGATTATATTAGTCAAATTAAAAGTTTAAAGACTATAATACACATTGGTTCAAAATTCATGAATAGTTTGTATCACTTTGCCAAGCATAATTAGGGGGTTCTCCTTCATTATAAATCACCTTGTACACACAACTTCAAGCAATGGACTCTCGTTTTCTCTCCCACGAATCATTCTCATGGTTCTCTCTCTCTTCCTCTCTATGATTCAAGCGTGTGTGAGCGAGTGAACGATCCTCAGGTCAGGTCAAGGCTCGATTCGAGCGGAACACCCCATCTGCATAGCCCAAGTCGCCGTCTATTCTTTTACAAGATGTGTTCCGGTTTGCTCTTATATATATATGCCTCAAAATCTTATCAATTAGGGTTTGCGCAACGAGAAGAAAAAGCCAACGACGAACCTCCTAATCTTAGTCGCCGGGCTGATAGCACGAAAAGATTTAGATTGTGAGGCTCGAAATGTGTTTGAGATGGAATGGGCTCTTGTGACAAAGAAAAAGATATTCTCCACTAACTGAGGATCGGATAACAACGAATGCTCATAGCGATGTTAAAAATATCCATCAGAGTCGGACGATCTTGAGAATGCACGTCGCAATCTCCTCCCCTTGTTGCTGTTTTCCGTAGCCACTCTAATATCGCAATCAAAATGCCCAATTCGTGCTTCCGCTCTCTGTATTCTCTTTTTCTTTCCTTTCCCAAAAGATCGGCAAGAGACTCTTGGCCTCATGTTTTAGTCAATGTGAATTCGTGCACAGCGCGACCAGCTCTGTTTAGGCTTGGACCCCTATCAAGAAGAAGCGTGGGAGCAAGTTCACTCCCTTTAAACCTCTTGGAATTAGCAGTCTAGGGTTGGCGTGCACGATTCTTGATAGTATTAAGTCATCCGTGACCACATGAGTCGCCACAACATGTGACCGCTGCTCGTAGGGTCAAATACCGACGGGGTCTAGGGCATGCGATCGGGGGTTTCGAGCAAGACGAGATCGGTATGTAATCAAGTGGTCTGCCCCGTCGAAGCTTGTTAAACAACATCGGCCGTGCAACGCTGGTCGTAAAAGAATCGGGGAGGTGGGCTGCAGAGCATCGAGTTCGGATTCAATTCCCGCAAGCACCGCACATACATGTACATAAATGAGAGGAGCCAAGTAAAAAGAAGGAAGAAAAAAAAAACACAACATCAGCTGTGAAGTGAAGCTTTATGCGATCATAGCCAACTGCTATGAAAGTCTAAATGCTCTGATGGGAAGCATGATGCACGATTTGTGGAAAAATTCCAACATCACGAGATGGAAAGTAAAACAAATTGCCGAATTTAATTATTATTTTCGAAAGAAAAAAGAAAGGGACATTTCTTTGGCAAATATGCTTATTTGGTTCGCTTTATTCCGGTCTTCCATATGCTTGTCGATAAATGTAAATCACATCATATCGATTTTTTTTTTTGTGGTATCTTGTCTATGGTCATAAGAGAAAGAGAGTTGATTATATAACGATTTTTAGCTGGCTATTAAGTTAAACAACCTACTTTGAGTCACCAAAATAACTAAAAATTATTGTGAAGTTTAATTTTTTTTTAAGTATTTATACCTCATAATACATTATTATTTGCAGTGTCACTCAATAATTAGCAAATTTTTAAGAAAAAACATAGATACGACTAGACACCACTTAGAAGTTGCCCATGAAACAAAACAATCGGCATTTGTCCTCACTCGTGGTCGTGCATTATCATGTCCAAAAAAAGCAGGGAATCTCTCTTTTTTAGTGGGATTTTTTTTTTGGAATAATTAAAAAGATAAGGCGACGAGGGAAGGAACAAAGAAAAAGAGTGACCCTGGAAAAAGTTGATGGACGGGCACTAACCTTTGTTCTTTAATCCTCATCGTGCAAAAACAGTGTGCAATTGGATCCCTTTTGACTCCTCCTCTAGGGAACCCAATAATTACAATTATTCCGGACTCGATTGACCCTTTATGCCCACCATTTCTTTACAATTCAAATGCGATGCTTATGGTACCAAAAGAAGCTAGTGCTTACCATAAGCATCTAAGCATCGTGTGCCCCCGGTTAATTATAGGAATCCAACGTGGGGTTTTCTTTGCGGGTGACTGTTTCGTCGAAAAGAGATGATCGACAAAAAGACCTTTCATCGTCGAAATTGATTCTCCAATTTTATTAAAAAGAGACGAATTCTATGGAGATCCGAAGAGGAGTCTCAATGATCGCGAGAAACAGATATGCATTCCACAACAGAGTGCAAAATACCCTGTCGGAACTCGATTTACGTTAAAACGATATGGTAATGAAATACAAAATTGGAATTTATTCGACAAAGCAGCTTAAAACTAGAACTAAGGTACATACCGAAATTTAATGGAGCATATGAAACTACGACAAAAATACAAGAATTGATATATATATTAATTGCAAAAAGGGAAAGAAAAAGGTAAATTTTGTCAGCATATTAAGTTTTTTTTTATTGATTGTAAAAAGTTTTAAAAGAGTAGCTATGGCTATTTAAAAGCCTACAATCGACAGTTACAAATGAATATTGCACAATTCACGTAAATAGACAACTTCCCAGTCTCTTATATCTAGCGACACTTGAATCCGAATCAAACTCTACTACCATCAACAAAGTCTATCGATTGTCGACTATAACCAAAAAGAAAAAAAAACAGTCATTCTTGGGTGTCAACAGTGACTGTCCATTGTTTAGATTGTCTACTGAAAATAAATTAGTTGCGTGGTTAAACGAGAAAAATACAAACTACATTGCACCAATCGGGGAGGGGAGAATGAGCATATCCTCCCTGCGTAAAAGCTCGAATGGTTATGAAAATCTTTCTAGTATTTCGGCGGACATCCTCATAAACTATACATGTGTAAACTTATTTATCGGCAAAAGGATACCAAATGTGTTAAAACTCATACACGATGCCCATTTCAGTGTTAATTTTTTTGGATCATTCAAGTGCGAACTTTTTTTTAAAACGATCATTAAGTGCTAATTCCGATTTTTTTTACCGGAAATCGATGCGATATTTTTTCATTATTAATATTTGGGTCCAATATGACTCATCGAAAGTCCAATAAGCTATAAAAAAAAAGCTAAAATTTCAAAAAATATTAAAAATAAAAATAAAAACTTAATTATATTAAAAATAAAAAGATCAAAATTCAAAAACATATTTAAGTCAAATATAAAAATAAGCTGAATTTAAATGTATATATATAGAGAGAGAGAAGGGTAGAGAATTAGACGGCTGTGAGCCGTTGCCCCACCATCACTGGCAATGGTGGGGATGGCCAGCAACCCTTGCTCGGATCTTGGCAAGGCCTATATGCCCTTGTCAACAATGGTGGAGCAGTGGTGGTGAGGGCTTCTTCTTGGTTGTAACCCTTCTCTTTTTTTTTTTTTTTGCTTATTTTAAATTTAATTTAAATAAAATTTGTAAAATTTGTATTTAAAATAAATATCTTTTGGCTTATTTTTAAATTTAGAAAACCAAGAGGACTAAATTTTTGAAAAAATATGTCAAGTCATATTAAAAATTTAATTCAAAATGTCACTTAATCAATTTGGCCGAAATTTCTCCGATTTACCACTTAAGTTGTTGTTTTATTTATTTATTTATATATTTGATATTTTAGTGAGTCGGTGAAAATTCATGGCACTAAAATGAGCGTCATACACAAATTTTGACACTTCTAATGTCATTTTGCTCTTATTTATGCAGCGATCTTAACTTTAAGTTTATCCAACTCGGTTATTAGTTTCGGGTTTGGTACCCCCATCGTCCTTACGTTTGAACCATATAGATCCCAGCTTTGGTGTTGCATCTTTCAGTGCGGGAATTTCACCGCCATCTTTCGAGTTCAATCTCAAATGCATATGAAAATTCGACATTATCGCTGGGAATCAAATGCGTGGATAATCACGATACGTTGCCTCTTTTGCATTTCGGCACACGATTAGTCGGGAACGTGATCGAGTTTTGGCGCACCAAAATCCAAGTCTCCATTTTTTGGGCAACGAAACCGGTTACGAGCTGAAAAGTGGGTCGAACCAAATCGGCCTGATATGGGAGATGCTTCACGGTATCCACCCAAGCCCAACGGGAGGCCCAAGTTTGATCAAGCGCTTCCATAAGATAAGGTCTAAACACGACGACCCAAATGTCCACAATTGCTCGTGGGCCTCAAACATTCATGGGCCTTGGTTAGGATAACTTTGTAAACGGGGTTGGCTACTTCTGGGCTTTGTGGTTATGAAGTACCCAAGGATCATTGTAGCTTGAGGCTGGTTCCGCCTATCCCCCAGCGGAGCGGGCTGCAAACTCGGGGCGATCAAACTGGACCAGACCGGCTGAGTTGGTCCGGTCCTTGAGAGGGGCAATCCCTTCCTCGACCCTAATAATGGGATCGGCGACCAGGCGATCGGGTCCCCGATTCCATGTGAATGGGACCGATCGGGACTGCCCATAATACACACAATTAGAAAAAAAAAATTAAAATTTTTTGAAGAACTAATTAACCTAATTTTCTCATCTTCTGCTCGACACCCACTCCTCTCTTCTCACTCGACGCTCGCCTTCGGGAGAATGATATGGGAGCATAATCCCGTTTCAGTTATTTTAAGTGTTTTTCTTCATAATTTAGTCTTTTCTCATTATTTTATGATTATAAGTACTCATGGGATGGTTGTACAACGATCATGTGTATGTTTAATTATGTTGGATGGTTGAGATTGGAAGCTGTTAACTTAAATCTAAAAGGTAAATTTCTATGAAAAACAGACATTAGCAGCCCATTGGGATTGGACTAGACCACCGGTCCCGAAAATTTGAGGACCGAGACTACCGGTCCCCGATTCCATATGGGGACTGGACCGGTCTGGACTATGCACATCCCTACTGCTGACCTCAAGACCGATTTTATATCGCCTCAAGCCCTCACAATTCCTACCGAATTATTTTTTTTTCCCCCTTTCCATGATAAAAAAGGAAAATACCATAAAGACTTCTAATTTTCCGTTCAAACCTTAACGCCACCTCGACAGTGTGAATCTCCCAAGACCCTTTCGGGAACTTGGGGAGTCCAGTTTCGTTTCGCGACGTGTCTTGGGTCGACCAATTCGCTTGCTTAGTTTTTTTTTTTTTTTTTTTTGGTGAGGTTTCCTAGGAGTTGCGTCCTTCGATTTGGTCGTCATCCGTGACATCCCCCCATTTATTCTTTTTCTTTTTGTTCCTTTACGTCCCTTCTAGTCTTTCCCCCCAAGTCTTCCTTGGAAAGAACCCCGTGGCCTTTCGTAGACTTTCTAATTTTTCTCGTTTCTTGCGGTCCCTCATGCCGGACGGAGACCGGGACCGCGCCGTTCTTGAAGTCAACGTGGATCTCTCGGCCGCCGTTCCGGATAAGCGTTCGAACTCCCTCCCGGCCACGCACGAAGTTTCTCTCGAAACCGTCCGATCTCGTCTTTTTCACTTCAAGTAAAGCGACCGAAAGTTTGTAATTACACCGTATGTTTGGCCGGGCCCTCTTGCCCGTATGTTCGTTCCTCGTTTGAAAAGGTTTTTCTTTCTTGGTTTCTTGGGCAAATTCACAGCCCCCGTGTGTAACTCATTTGTTACACAAGCGTGCTTAAGAGTTAAACCATTTAGAAGAGACCGAGCCCATCTTCTCCTTTTTACTCGTAAGATGGGATAATTTACGATGGAAGCCATGAAATTTATCGTGAAAGTGCAAATTTGATCCTAAAAATTTAGGGTTTTTTTTTTATTATAATTTTCCGGATAATTAGCACACTTCTATTCTACCAAACAACTCGCTTTACGTAGATACAAATTGGAAAAAAAAAGAAAAAAGAAAAAACCTCGCTCGGCGAGTTTCGCGGTTAATTATTAGTAAGATGGGATAATTGCGATGGAAGTCCTAAAATTTCAATTTAATCCTAGAATTTTCAGAAAGTGTAATTAAGTCTTAAAACTCATTAGAAATTACAATCGAGTCATAGAACTTTCAAACAACGCAATTGACTCTTGCAACTTGTCAAATTGACGATATCGATTCCTTTTGCTAATTGTACTTTTTTTTTTAAGTTTTAAAATCCGATTGCACTTTCGTGACAAGTTTTAGAACTCGATTGCACCTTTTGAATGCTTTGGAATTCGATTGTATTTATGTGATAAGTTTTAGGAATCGATTACATTTTCATGACAAGTCTTAAGACTTCCGGCACACTTATCTTTAGTAAGACTACCAAAAATGGTAAAAGTTAGAACTCGAGACATTATGGCAGTAAAGTCGTTTCTAATTCTCTCTCTTTTCGACCATCGTATCAATCGGAGAAGCGCCACATCCCGGGGAAGTTTCAATTTGCCATCAATCGGATGTTGAACGACAATGTAAATTTGGAAACAAACTAAATTGGGAAGGCCCGCTCGGGGAACGATCGTGACGTAATCGCAAAAAACTGCGAAGCCAAATGTGCATCCACAAACCTTCCAATTGGTCGCTCCCTACGAATTGCGGAAGCAAGCAACGACGGCCATTTACTTCGCTGATTTCTTCCCCAAGTCCCCATCGGCGTTCGGCGAACGAAGCCACACCCGCTTCGCCGCGTGGCCCAATATCAGCTCGCCACGTTTCGAGCGGGAATCTGTGGCCGGCACGAGGTCCGACCATGTTGAGTCACACCGCCACGTGGCCACGCTTACCGACGTTATCGTAGCTTCACGCAAAACAAAGTTGACCACTTGCCTTGCCCACCCCGCGCTAACTAACTAACTTAACCGCCCTCCCACGCTGTCGCCACGCCTTCCAGAATGCCACGTCACCGGGATGGGCGCCCATCTTCTCCTCTTTCCCCAGCGAGCCCCCCAAACCCAGCCGAAATTTCAGGATTGCCCCTTGGCCATGGAAAATGAAGCAGCGCGATACTTTTTTTTTTTTTAATAACCGGGGTGTCCAGCCGTGCCGACGAGCTGACGCTCAAACCGACAGCGACCAATTAATTCCCGGGGAGGCATCGTAGGACCCCACCACCACGGTACTCCGAGTAAGACACCAGTGAATGTGGGCGAGTAAGTTTCGATTCCAGAACCGCGAGTACTACTCAGCGGGATCCCAAGAGTCTACTCCTTACCATGCGACCACTTGATGGGTGGGTAAGCAGCGCGATACTTGATACCTAGGTTTAAGAATGTTTAGTATAATAAGCTAAATTTGCGAAATTGATCCATTAAATGTTAGTCCTAATCTTTATTGGGCACATCTCACTTTTATTAATGCCATTTATTGCCCATCACCTAACTTAAATACTTACTATTTGTTAAGGATGTGCAAAAAAAAAAACTGAGAATCGCCAAAAATTGAATTGAACCGGTTCAAAAATGGTGGTTCCTAAGGATACCGGTCTGGTTTTCCAGTCCAAGTACAAGGTAGGCCATCCTTCCAGCTGGACCGGACCGATAATATATATAAAATCTATATAAGTTATAACTTTAAAAAAATTATTAAAAAAAATCATAAATCACTAATTTGAATCTCACTTATTTCATTTCCAACTCTCAATATCTTCTCGGTCTCTATCATCTCTCGTCTCATACTCTCAATGTCTCACTCTCATCTTGGTTTCTTCACTCCATCTTCGTCTCTTGGCTTCAATTGACTCACGGTCTCGACTCCCATTAATCCATGGCCATGCCTTCGACCATTCATCACCTCCCTCTTTCGTTCTCAGTCGCCTCCATTTGCTATAAGTTTAAATCCCTAATCTTCGATTTACTCACTAAATTTCTAATTTTCAATCTTTATTTGGTCGATGAAGAGACTACATTTTTTTCTTTTTCTTTTTCTTTTTTTTGTTGAATCATATTACATTCAAAACGAAGGGAAAAACTTGTTCGTAGAGCTATTTACTCGATCGCAAATATTTCTTGAATACCTCCAACAGAGGGACAAATGGTCTCATAAATAGGGGTGTAGGGGTGCTATGCTCCTCTTCATTTGCTCTGGCCACCTCATCTTTTCTTGTGCATCACAAGGAGGAAGGGTCAATCCAAAAAAACGAATGTTTTTTTCTTTTCTTTTCAAGCTAAGGCTAAATTTAAGAATACCATTTTTATTTATGCCTCCCCGTCCTACCCCACTCATTCAATCACTTAGTTATGATTACAGCCATTCCCCCTTGAATGAGGTATTCAACTCCAGGGAGTCACTTAAGAATCGAAATTTTTTTGAGATTTTTCCTTCTTTTTTGGGTTAAAATAAACTGATTGTACTTTGAACAAGGTTTATAATAATCATCCGACGATGTTCAAATCCATATTTGTTTCGCTTTGGTTAAAGTCGATGTGGTGGGTGGCTTCGGGTGAGTAGGTGGGCATGGGGGAGTGAAAGGATCCAGCGGGAGAAAGCAAATTATCGAGTTAATAATTTTTTTTCCCCGACCAAAAAAAAAAATTCCGGTGGGTAGACAGAAACAAAAAGATCCGAGTCTGAAAATTGATGGAGGGCCTTGGACAATAAAGATCCTACGACCCAATATTTCTTCCTGTATTGATTATTCAGAAAGTTCTCTTGAATATGGACCAAACCTGGCCGTGGTTTTTTCTTGGTCTCGTTTTATAGTCCTTAGAAAACCATGGCAATTTTAGACTCCGTTTATTTCGTCAAAAAATGAATAATTTGAACACCATTTTTTCTAAAAATGACCACCTGCATCAATTACTAAAAAAAAAAAATTTGAATGAACGGATTATGTTTTCATTACCCACGAATATGTTTAGACATGAATTGGCGTCGATAACGCAAATTGACCAAAGATTTCCAGCGATGTAATCGAATATATTAAGAAATATATTTTTCGAATTACTTATTTTTCATGAGACAAACGGAGTATTAACTGAGGACGGTTCGTCGGTTACAATTCTTGTGGGTGTGTGGATAATTATTGAAATGTAAAAGCCCGGACCGGGTCAACCCGACTGACCGAATGGCTGTTTGGAGGGTCGGCGTCCTTTGGTGGAACGTATTCTTCTTCGTTGAATTCCCCAAATTTGAACGCCGAACGAGCACGCATCTGTCTGTTCACACCGCATGCTTTGTTCGACGTTCCCCAGAGGCAGTTGTATCGTACACGCTATTGTAACATCAAATCCCGTGGACTTCTTCCTCGTATCTTTTCCTTTTGATAGAGAGAGAGAGAGAGAGAGAGGGAGGGAGAGAGAGAGAGAGAGAGAGGGGGGGAGAGAGGGACCAGGTTAAGTTGGTGGGGTGAGGACACAGAGGAAGGTGGCTCCCGAAAGTCAAAATGGTCCAAGACAGTCGTCTCGAGCTCATCCCCATCCGGAAGAGTTGCGCTGTTCCTCCTCACGCAATCTCTATCGTATTTAACACCCCACAATCCTCTCTCTCTCTCTCCCCCTCGTTCGCGACTCCAGATTTGTACTCAAACCTACTTTCATCACAAGCTTCAAATTTCTAGAGAGAGGGAGCGAGAGAGGAGGGTCTCTTCTTGTCGAAGCCTTTCGGGACCAAGGAGATGGAACAGAGGAATAACAACAACGACGGCAGCGGCAACGGGAACAGGGACGGCAACACGGAGGAGAAGAGCAAGATGATTCGCGACGTGGGCTTCCCAGTTCACAGCCAGGTGAGGAAGATCAAGCAGGAATCGGACGCGACGGCCGTGGACTGGTCGATGGTCCAGCCGGAGATGAGGCCCGTTCTCAGAGCCAGGGAGATATTCAAGCGGCAGCGCTCGCGGTCGCCGCTGGGTCTGGCGGCCGGACATCCCATCTCCGTTGGAGACCCTTGATCCTCATCCGGGTTTCCGTGGGACCACAATAACTATGCTTGTAGACGATGACGACGAGGACGGCGGCGGAGCTTTTCTTTGTTGGTGGCAATCTTTTGTTAATTGCCTTGGAAAATTGCAGAGTTCCTCTGCTTTTCTTGCTCCCCTGTTCTTTTGACCTCTCTGTACATACTGCCACGGAATATAGAAACTAGCGTGCTCTTCTTATCCTCTCTTCCTCTTTTAACCTCTGACTGGATGAATCAGGATTCGCAGACTATTTGATTCATCATCTCATAGAATCATATTATCTTTCAAATTGCAGTCGTGAAAACATGAAAACAGGGTAACTTTCTCGCTTCTGTCCCTCAGCAACAAGGACGGATGGAAGCTGATTTTGGCTCTTAAGATTGAAAATGGAATTCGAGTACACGCACACGGTCAAGTCTGATGTCTGTTCCTGAAGAATTATGAGTGCAAACGCGGTAATTTTCATGGCCTGAGCGGGAGAAAAGAACCGGTTTCGGACGGCCCTGGTTAATTCAACTCGCACGAAAAGCTAGAATTGAACTCGCAAATTTGAGAGGGGGGGGGGGCACGAGAATCATTCGCTAGAATCATATTTTCTTGTCGATGGAATAACTTAGCAACTAATTTGCCAATAAATGATGGATCTGCAAACACTCGGTGCTTGTTCTTGTTCTTGTTCATACGGGTAATGATTATAATACTCAAATTGTAGCCATCATACGCATGCTTGCTTAGGACATTATTCAATCTCCAGACTTTGCCGAAACAGAAATTACAGACTAATGGTCTCGTAATCACGTTACTTAACAAGAGCTGAACTAACCAAAGTCAGGAATTTTGGATTTCTAAGAGCATCCGCCGCGATAAACACACGCAAGACATCCATCTGCCTTGACACTTGACAGCAGAAGGGAGCATAAAATGATGGGGGTCGTTGGCTATTGGTTAAGAATTCTTAAAAGTGGGTTTCCTCGCCGAAGAAGCAAAAGATATTGGGTGTGGTTCATATTTCCTTACCGTCGAAAAGCACGTAAGTCTCGCTTCGCGTTGAGTGGATGGAGGTTCGGGAGAGTCGTCCTAACGAAAATCTCAAGGGGCCAATGCCCCTAAAAATCATGAACTTTTATGATCGTAATTTTTATTAATAACTTAGATTTAGGCTCATTAATATCTATTGTCATACTTTTTTTTTATCTGTTATTGAGTGGTATAACGAGATATGTAAAGTATTAATTATAGTAAAATCCTTCACTAGACGTAATCTAAGTTTATGATGAATTAAGATAAATTCTCGTGTTTTGATTTCTCTTACTCGCTTTATATTTTATTTTGTTTAGACTGTACACCAAATCCCCTTTAAAAAAAGAAAAAAGAAAAGAAAAGAAAAGGAAAGGCTAGGTCCTCCTATAATAGCATCTTTACTTACTCTTGTTGGGAGCAACAAGAGTTCAATTTGGCCCACTTACTCTGTGCATTAAATTTTCTGATGAATAATCATTGGGGTAGCGAAGGTCCAGAGTCGAGTCAGAAAAACCGGTTTGGTTTCTTTCGCGTCAAGTTGGTTTTGGGAAGAACCGGTTTGGTTCCCATTTTTGGGAGGGGAGCAGGAAATAAGTCAAGACCGGTTTGATTTCGCAGTCCAATCTTGAAGCTGATCCTAGAAATTTTGTTTTAATCGGACCCGACCCAATTTCCGAAGAATCATAAAAAAATTTTGCGAACTTTATGTGCCGGCTTTTTTAAGATAAAAAGTCTCGGAAAGTTAGACGATTATCTTGACTAGAATCGATAACCTGTCGATAAATATGATTGAAAGGGATGAACAATAAAATCTGATTTTGAAACGTGATAATACTCTATTTAAGGATCTATTTGCCCTAAAATGTTGTTAATAGTTTTAGCAAATATCTTCTAGGATACAGCAAAATCTTAATGAGAATAGCATGTAACAATTTTAAAATTTCTCTAGGATCTCTCAAAAGAAATAATTAGAAACAATAGCTATGTGTCTTTTTGAGAAAGACGAAAAAGGAAATTCACTTTTTTTGGAATTGCTCGACCTCCTATTGTAGATATAGGAATTAATTCTTCGAATTTTGTACATGGATATTCCGTTCATCGAGAAGTGTTTTCGATTGATCAATCATTTTTAGATGAACCAATCGGACGAAAGTATGGAAAACTAATTCCCCGCAAAAATGACTTTCCCTCAATCAAATGCATCCTACGATCAGGGTCTAGTGGCAGGTGGCGTCATGGATACTGGCTTTTACAACCTTTTCTACTCAATTTTTGTTGCATGGTTGAATACATTGAAATCGAGTTTCCTCCCTCTGGAGTTCTTTGCTCTCCTCTGTAATTCCTTCTAAATTTCCTCCTTATCTTTGCTTTTCTTAAGGTAGAGACCAGAGAAGATGGGCCCGATCGTGGACTTGAAGAAGCCCAAGCAGTAGTGGATTTCATCATAGCATACCTTGTCTTCTTTTATTTTTCAGATAATGAGACGGGCATAATGTCGACCAATTTCTTCGTAAATAAAGCTAGTAGAGGTTCTTGAATCATTCTAAATATTCAATTAGGACCCTCTTTAAAAAAAAAAAATTTGGTGCAGTCAGGTCGCTGAATTAGTCGGTCTTTCCTTCAAAAAAAAAAAAAAGATAATGGAAGACGGTTACTTGGCCGTCGAGTGTCGATTCCTCGCCGTACATAGATTTTTCCGAGGCAATTAAAAATATAAATATGGTTTTGAAAAAAAATCAAAAGATAAAAAAATTGAAAAGAGCAAAAATGAGACATTGAATCGAGAAGAAGGGAATCGGGATAGCGTGGCCGAGGAAGTGGGGGGGAGCTGCCGGCCGTCCACGCACTGGCGAGGGGCCGGCGTCCCTCACGGCCGCCGCCTCCGCCTCGCTCGAAGGGGTACAAGGGCCAGCAAAAGGGTCACGGGCCGGACGCTAAGTCCACAAGAAAAAGGTGAGGGAATACAGAGTCGAATAATCCTAACGAGATCCGGTCCGAGCCGAAAACTCTCTCAGGCATCGTGGTCGGATAAGAATAATTGAAGGTATTGCCATTGCCATCCATCCTCTGTCATTGCTTTTTTCCATGCTTTCATTTTAGCTTTTCAGGTTGTAGCCTCCAACTACAAGATAAGCGTTCTCTGACGTGGACCATAACCAAAAGCAAGAAAAAAAAAAGTGGGGGTCGATAACGCTTCAAGGAAAAAAAAAAATACACTCATAACCATAGGCACCTTGTTGCTGCATCGGTACGTCGAGGCCCCATCATCCATTTTGCTAGTTTTTCCATGATCTCTATCATTGGAGGTCTTACATAATAATTTGACTTTATAATGGAGTTAGGTTGAGGCGCCCTATAAATAATGAGAGGAAGGAAAAAGGAAAAGAGACATTGGGCATGATTTATGATGGGAAAATTGTCCCCAAAAAAAAATCATAAATCTATTGTACTTTAGTCAAATTTAGGACTTGATTTTGCCTATTGAGTCCTAAACTTTTTTTTTCACGTTTTGCCAATTGAGTCAATCCAATCAATTTTAACCGAAAATCGCTGATGTGGATGCTGATCGTCCTATGTGGCATTGCTAGTGTTATGTGAACAATTTAATTTTTTAATTTTAAATTATTTTATCATTTTTCTTCTATTTTTTTTTATTTTTTTTCCAAGCCTAGCAAGCCCTGATCAAATGTTGATGGCCGCAAGCGAGATTGCATCCATTGTCGAACTTGGTAGAAAAAAAAAAGAAATTAATGAAAGAAAACGAAAAAGGAAAAGTAAAGTAAAAATTATTTAAAAAAAATACTAATTTTTTTACAATTAGCGTCGACCATTGAACCGTAGGCAAGGGTCATGGCCCTTGCTAGACTTGGCAGGAAAGAAAAGAAAAGAAAAGAAAAGAAAAGAAAAGAAAAGAAAAGTAAAAATTATAAAAAGATTCAATTAAAAAATTTTAAAAAAAGTTTTGCACTTCGGTGCCAAACGTCCTATGTGACTCTACCGATGTTCACGTTGGCGATTTTCAGTTAAAATTAATTAGATTGATTTAATTTGTAAAACATGAAAATGTTTAGAACCCGATTGCCAAAATTAAAAAGGTTCAATACTAAATTGATAAAAAAAAAAATCCCGGATCGTAAAGGTTGCAATATATATAGATGGTACATACTACCTGCCATGACATAGATCCGACATGAATACAATGTAGCGTAAGTTATGAATTATCAACTTAATCATCGTATTTGGCCAAATAAAACAAATGAATGTAGCTTAGTCATGACTCGTGATATGCCGTATGAGTGCCATTGGTGAGGAGGACCGGGGAATATCCCGTTCAGTTCAGACCTTCTTGTCTTTGCAGGTGATCCTGACTCAATAATCTGCAGGTAACCTCTGGTTCCTAAACAAAAAGCTCTTGACACTCCAACTAGCTGCCCTAAATTCTGTGGCTTGTATGAGTATGAATTACTTGAGAAGTTTCCATAAGTCGCTTACTTTATAGTTTATCCGCAAAATTACCTAATCAATCCCGAACCTATCCGTACAATGTCAGTTCATTCCCACCCCATCCGATTTTTCCATTTTTTAAACTAAATCTTTGCACGAAAATTCAATATAATCTTTCCGTCCAATTGTTGCTAAGGATCACCGACGTTGCGATGCGCCGCGCAAGACGGTTCGCAATGATTTGACCATCACTTCACCGATTCCCAGCGAAAACTAATTGGAACGATTGCATCAGAATTTCGCAAAAAAAAAATTATGACTAACTTATCAAAACAGAAAAGTTTAGGACTAAATTGACATCCGCACATTAAATTTGCAAACGATCGAATAATTTTCTCTTTTACCATAACAAGAAAGATATTACTAGCTTGTACATATGATTCTAGCCGATCAGTTTAACTTCGGGTGTATTAACTTAATTCGAAATATATCGAGCAGTCAATCACATGGATCATATAGTGTTAAACGTGTTTCTTGTAGCAGCTCTCTCGCACGGCCTCGAGTTGACACGAGAGAGATGATACCAAATCCGGAGCATGGTTATTGACTAATCGGGTTCTCGTTCCTTAAACTAATCCAATTCCAAAGTAAACCAAATTAGATTAAAAATTAGGAACAGAGGGTTCAGTTTACGTCTTGACGTCAACATCCGATAACCCTAGATGCATGTGATGCCTTTCATGGGAGTAGGTGGCTGTGGCTGTGGCTGGAGATGAAGAGATTCCTTCTGTTTCTCTTAATTCTTTTCTTATTCAAATTCGTATGCTACACTTCAGATGTCTACCTTGAGATTGAGATGGACAGAACAAATATATATATATATATGTCGTTTTTTTATTTGTCAATTTTTTCAGGAGAAAATTCTAAATAAGACCCTGAAATACCCTCGTTTTTTCAAATTAGAACATGAAATCCCTTCTTTATTTAAAAAAAAGCCTATTTAAGGACATTTTCGTCATTTTTATTTTCATTTTTTTTTTATTTTTTTTCCTTTTTGCCCTAGCTTGTCGCTGGTGACTGGCCGGCCACCAACAAGGGCCAGGCGAGGCCAAACAAGAAAAAAAAAAGAGGAAGGGACAAAAGAAAGAAGAAGATGAAAATAAAAAGGAAAATGGAAAATGGAAAAAATGCTTGACCTACTTTTAAAAAAATGGGTGCATTTTACACTTTTACTTAAAAAGAAAAATAAAAGCACTTCAAATTCATATTTGAAAATCAAATCGAATCTAATCAACCCTAAAGAATGAGATTCTCTCCATGAGATCAGAGCTGGTGGGATATCAAAGATTCCATTATGCGGACGAGCGACGTGATTTGACTTATCCGCGCATTTGGGGTTTGATGGGGTTTGGTGGATATTGGGTGGCTGTTGAGTTGAAAGAGATTTGTGGAAAAGAGTTGCTCCCAAGACTACGCCACCATATCGTCTCCAATGACCCATTCAAAGATCTAGATGCTTGACCTAATTCCCACCTTAGAATTCAACTTCTTTTTCCTTTTCGATTTTGTCACTTATTGTTTTTTTTTTTTTTTTTGGGTGGGGGGAGGTGGCGCTAATCGAGAAATCTGAAAAGATTTTGATAAGCAAACGCCGCCTGAATTGCGGCATCCTTTGAGGATAAGTAGGAAGACTCACCCAAGCAGTTCACGAGAGCTACAGTTTTGTCTGTTGGATTGGACGGTTGTGTGGATCTTTACCTGGCCATGTGTACTGTTCCCCATCTTTCACTGGCCGAAAGTTCTTCTTTCCTGAATCATCTCCCTCGCTTTGACCGTTCCAAACTTTCTGTTCGAGCCAAGTTCGATGTGCCGACGTGGCTATTGTGATTGCAGTCCGAGAGGTTAAACACTGGCAGGCAATTCCCGCAGCGACGAAATCTCAAGACCCGATTCGTCCGACAACAGCACGTCTGGTGGCGATGTTCACCGGTGGACAGGAACTGTGATGCGCTAGAATCATGATAATTTGCATACTCATTTCTAAGTTCGGCGACGACAGCCGCAGACCTTATTCATCATAAAGACAAAATGCAAACGGCAACCGGGCAAATGCCTGGACGTCCGAAGGCACCCGCGGCAAGGTACATGATCTTGAAATTTACTAAACATTAAAACCCTAACATAAGACAACGCAATCTTCGTAGAAGAAAAGGCAACGTAACGAGGGACAATTTTTCTGTCTACGAACACTCCCCCGAAGGAAGGACAATAACAACGACATAGAACCCCAAATTTTATTGTTTTAATGACGTCACGATGAACTTCGGAGAAAAAAAATCAAATCTTCTTCTTCTCGATCGTCTCTCTGGTCTTTCATGGATTCCAGAGAATGGTGGTCTCCGCAATCATGGAGGTCACCACGTAAGGGTCCATGTTGGAGGCCGGCCTTCTGTCCTCAAAGTAGCCCTTGCCTTCTCTCTCTGTGTCTCTCCCAACCCTAATCGACGCTCCACGGTTCGCCACGCCCTGGTAAATAATAAGACGCCCATTTTCGAGGATCAGCTCGGGGTACGAATCTTACATGTGACTACATCAAACTCTCTTACCTTGATCACTCAGCCAAACTCTCCGGGATTCACAATGACGCACCGGCTACCATCTTTTAGAATTAGATTTTTTTTAAAAAAAAAGGGGGTACTCCTGTTAGATGGTTCATCGAATTTCAGCCTTTGGCCACTTGACGGACGTCGGATGGTCGGCAGAATGTAATTGCTTATATGACTAATTCTAGCATGTACTTTCGAGTCGTGAACACGGTAGAAAGGATCTGTCTTCATTCTCTGGTCTAGTACTAAAGCATAGTAGTATCTAGGATGCACAAATGAGAGTTTAATTACCCATAAGAAGGTGTTAATGTCGGCTGTTTCGTGCCGTCCGGTGAGGCGGCGCTCGTTGCCTTCTCCATAAGCAGCAATGTGCTCCTTGTGCCTTAGCCCGAGCTTCTCGATCGCCTTCTTGATAACCTCGTATCCTCCGTCGTTCCTCATCGACTTGGTACTGTTAAAAAAACCACAGCAGTCAAATTCAAATTAGAAATCTTAAGCATCATACACTCTACAGTTTACACATACCATTTCCCGAGACAAGCACTTCCGAAGAAGCAATTGCTTTTCAGAAAGTCAAGAAAGGAATTGATAATATCCAACGCTTTTGTGCAAATTTACCTGTAGTTTGTGTGGGCACCAGCACCATTCCAGTCACCCTAATTGAAAAAAAAAAAAATTTGCAATCCACAAAGTCAATACCTAGAGACAAATGTTACGATGAAGCATATGAACAACAGCTTGGGAAATCTGGCTTGACCTGAATGGGTTTGGGGTCGAAGGAGAGGACAACATCAGCAATTTCTGTGATCCTCTGTCCATAAGGAAAGAGTAATGCAAAATCACCGAGTTACTTCAACTTTCATCAAGAATAACGAAAGAAGAAAAAAAAAAGGTGTTAATTGGAAAGATAGATAAATAAATGGCTCTTCCTCTGAAGTACCTCCAAGATGTAGCGAGCCACCCACAGTTCATCTCCTGCAGAGATGCCAACAGCAGGGCCGACTTGGAATTCCCACTGTCGTAATTACGACAGATTGTTCAGAAGCAACAAAATCTTGGAAATTTCAAGAACACAGGGTTCGAGGTTAAGTGTACCTGTCCGGGCATGACTTCGCCATTGATGCCGCTGATGTTGATCCCAGCATAAAGACAAGCCTTGTAGTGAGAGTTCACGATGTCCCTCCCCATTGCCTTGTCGGCTCCAACGCCGCAGTAGTACGGTCCCTATCCAGAAGTAATGTGTTCAACTAGAGCCAAAGTAGCTAGAGCAAGGATTTAATTGCAGATAAGACCAGATCCAAGAAAACTGGAGATATAAACTTAAAACATGCTTAACTAATCCCCCTAATCACCTACCAGGATGACAAAGATAACAAGCATAGGCCTTAAGTTAATCAATCACCTGAGGACCAGGGTAACCTCCCACCGGCCAGCCGAGAGGCCACTGCACATTCTTCTGCAGCAAGGTGTACTCCTGTTCAATCCCATACCTGTTTTTTTTTTCCATCCCCAGGTTCCACATTAGTACCCCGAAGTTTGTGTCGAAATTAGCGGATTAAATTGCGATTAAGATGATGAAATTCTGGGTTTTTGTACCAAGTCTCTTCAGCTGCAACATCTGGATGGCTGAAGACCTTGGCAGCATTGAACCTCTTGTTGGTGGGGATGGGCTCCCCAGCAGGAGTATACGCATCGCACATGACCTTCAATCATGAAAACATACAGGTCACACATGATTATTTTTCTGAAGGGGAGAATAAGGAAGGAGGTGCTATGCTTGCTTATATGGCGGGGAAAAAAAAACAACTTCTATAATCTTATAATCGTTGTGAATATATGGTTTGGAAGCGAATAAAAAGCGGAAAGATAAGAGATTCCCAAGATTCACTCACCAAAATATTGTTCCCCCTCCTAAATGGGTCCTTGAAAATTGCTTGAGGACTATCACAAGATACCAAAATAAGCCATTTCACTTATCAATACCAAGCAAATAGAGAGAGAGAGAGAGAGAGAGAGAGAGAGAGAGAGAGCATACTGTAATATCACTTCACTGTCTTCGCCAGGAGCTTGGCCAGTGCTTGAGCCGTCGTAATTCCACTTCGGGAGCTTCGCCGGATCGCTCACCGGCCCGTTAAGAGTCTACACGACCAAGAAAATTTCCCAGAAACTAAAGTCAAGATCCACTAAAACAGGAAACTTCATCATGTGATACTGATGATCGATTCTTTTTTCTTTTTTCTTTTTAATCTCAGAGGCCGGGGAGAGGAAAGAAATTGTCATACCCTCGCTTTGCTTCTCAAGTCCATCCCAGATCCACCGATCCTGGTCCAAAACAAAAAGAAGAAGATTCATGGGGAAACCAAGATTCAGATTCTACTTCAGACAGAGAACGTCAAGAAACGGAAGATTCAGCAGTTGACACCAGAAGGGTGCTTGAGGAAACACGCAGAAGAGGACTCGGGAGGAGACGGAGGACCCGGCCCGGCTCCAAGGGGACGTACCATATGTACTCGGCAATGATCTTCTCGGTGGTGTCCGAGAGGTTGAGGTTCAGAAGGTCCGAGAGCAGAGACATCTTCTTCTTCTTCTTCTTCGAGAACGAACCCAGAAAGCTTCAGCAAGAGAGAGAGAGAGAGAGAGACAGAGAGAGCAGGGGAGCCTCCGATCAAAGCTCTCTCCCTGCAATCGTCAACTATATAATTAAGAGAGAGAGAGAGAGGATGAGTCCGAAAGTCGAGGGGAAGGCGCGTGATTATCGCCTAGACCGATGAGCTGGATGATCCCCATTTTCCAAATTAGTTATTTCGACAAAAAAAAAAAGTTAATATGACAAAAAATCTCAAGGTGATTCTTCAAATTAACTTTTTAATCATAAAAAAATATTTATGACAAATTTAAGTCAAATAATCTTTCCGACCGTCAAAAATCTTAAAATACTATATTTATAATAAATTTATCTCAAATTAATTATTTTGATTATTAAAAATCTCAAATTAATACACATGTGGCAAATTTACCCTTCCTTAGTTTCTGTTAATTTGAATTAATACCATGAAAAATCTCAAATTGACGATATAATAGAAGGGAAAAACACTAACTGCGTACATCCAACAATTATCATGTATCATTCAATTATGTAATTTGACGATAAAATTTGACGAAAATCAACATATGGTGAGTTTATCATTGGCGTACTAATTAATGATAAATTTATCAAATATGTACCAATTTATGATTTTTAATGGTTAAAAATAATTTGAAATAAATTTGTCGCATACGTATTAATTTAGAATTTTTCGTGTATTTATTCTAAAAGATTGATAATTGGGGGGGTGGGTTTTATTATATCATCTATATGGACCGTGCTCGAATCCAAAACATTAATGGAATAAAAAAAACTCGAAAGAGTTGTTGTTGAAAATTCTAAATTAAAAAAAAAAAAACGAAGACAAAGAAAATTAGTAGGTCTTGAATCTTGTCCTTTCAATTTCATGATGAAGGGTAGGTGTCGATCGATGTGGTGGGTACCACCGCGTGACCACTCACCGGACCACCCGCTTTTGCCCCCACCCTCTTCTTCTTCGGCCATGGCCTAATTCCAAAAAATAATAATAATAATAAATTTTAAATCTAATCCCAATTCTATCCTTTTTTTTTTGTCTTAAGAAAAACCTTGACTCCAAATCTATACTGCCGTTAACGTGCCGTCCAAGTAGCCATTATTTAAATGCCGCGTCAGAAAAACTGAGGCAGAAAGAAAAATAAAGAAAACTCTTCATCGCGTTACTGTTCACTGTGTTCCTCCTCCCCCCCTTCTTGGCCTCTCACTCTTGTGCCAGCCGTTGCCCCTCAGAACGGTGCAGCCTTCGTCAAGAAAAACGGAAAGAGATGTAGCCATGGCAGCTTAAGCTCTAAGCTCGCGGTGTCCATTGCCGCCGCCCGAGCCTGAAGTTCGATGGCCATGACCACAGCGAGCTTCAAATCAATTTTAGGTTTATCTTCAATACCCTCAAGGCTCCTCTTCTAGCCATCGCCCCTCCGTCTCTCCCTGAGCTCGTCTCCATCTCTGTTTGCTTGTTGAACAATAGAGGCAAAGCGTAGAGACGTTGACTACGGACAAGGCTTAAACCAGGTAACTAAGGTTCGAGAGGGGTCGTTATTGGTGATCGGCGCCGGCGAAAGAGTAATGAACGAGCGCAAAGCACTTCGGGCTCTTTTGGCAGTAAAACAGGGCGAAACAGAGCAACCTTACCACTGGTGGCATTGCAAGTAGAAAAATGGCGAAAAGTCAAGGTCGATTCTGTTGGGATTTTGGTTCCAAAAAAACCCTTAAAAAGTTGAATGAGAATGTGGTTGAGGGAGTCCCACATGGGATAAAAGAGAGATGGAAATAGGGTTTAAATAGTTGAGCCTCTCCAATGGGTTTGGGCCCCAAGGGGCACCCCACTTTTGTGGAGGAGAGAGGTCTTGGACAAAGTCGGACCGGTCCACACGCGCGCGCCGCCGCCGTCCGTCCGACCGGCCGGCTCGGGCCGGGTCGGGCCCGGGTCCGAGTTAAACCCATCGTTTTATTTTTTCCGAATAGACATGTTCGTCCGAATTTTTATTTATTATTATTATTTTTCTTTCGAATCATGTCTATTCATAATTTCTCTTCAACCTATACGAAGACACTGATTCGGCAATAACCGAACACCAAACGAAAGTGTTGATTCGGCAATAACCGAACGCCCAATGAAGGTGTTGATTCGGTAATAACCGAACTCCAAATAACCATGAATTCGTGACTCTTCGATTGGACCTATATATAATACATTCTGATTTTTCGAAGTAGAAACGAGCATTCATTTTTTGCTTTTCGAAAATTCATCTATCACTCACTCTCATCTGTGCGATAATTCCCGAAGTTGAGTTCGAAGGATTTTCGTCGAGGAAGTGCCGCTTCGACGGAAGTGTGTGATCCGTTCTATCCTGGGAGGCGATTGTCCACGCAACCTTGGGTACCTGTGGAGGGGACAAATTCGTCTTAAGGACACGACGTGAAATCGTCGGGCTCGGATCGATCATCCAATCAGCCATTCGTCTGCACCTGTTTCAGGTTTGTCTAATTCTTCGACTTGATTTATGCGAACACACATAAGAACGACTACAATCTTAAGACGAGTTTTGTTCCTATACTGTGTTCGCCTTCGAGTCTGTTTGTCGAATGTCGTAGTATAGTCATTTGCTATAGTCATTCGATAATTTCTTTTCATATATTCAGAAATTGTTTCTTTCCTGTCTCATCATATGTGCCTACTATAATAGTTCATATTTCCAGTTTTCCAATTTTGTATTACTAGTCTTGCCATATATTCACTCGCCAATCATTTCTGTTTTCGTAATAGAAATGGCCTCGACATCAATGACGCCTGTTGCGTCTGTTCCAACTCATGGAGAAAAGCCAGAAAAGTTCAATGGGTCTGACTTCAAGAGATGGCAACAAAAGATGTTGTTCTATCTCACGACCTTGAATTTGGCAAGGTTCCTCACCGAGGATGCTCCTAAGTTGGATGAGGGAGAAATGGACAAGGAAAAATTTGCTGCGGTAGATGCGTGGAAGCACTCCGATTTTCTGTGTCGCAACTACATCCTCAATGGTCTAGACAATACCCTGTATAATGTTTATAGCCCGTTGAAAACGGCTAAGGAATTATGGGACAATCTAGACAAGAAATACAAGACCGAAGATGCTGGATTGAAGAAGTTCATAGTCGGCAAATTTCTGGACTTTAAGATGGTCGACTTCAAGACCGTCTTAAGTCAAGTCCAAGAACTTCAAGTGATTATGCATGACATCCATGCCGAGGGCATGATTCTTAGTGAATCATTTCAAGTGGCTGCATTCATTGAGAAGTTGCCGCCATCTTGGAAGGACTTCAAGAATTATCTCAAACATAAGAGAAAGGAGTTATCGCTTGAGGACTTGATTGTTCGATTGAGGATCGAGGAAGACAATAGACTTTCTGAAAAGAAAGTTGGTAGCAAACTGGAGGTCTCAAGGGCCAACTTTGTTGAAGGAGGATCGAAACCCAACAAGAAGAGAAAGACATTTGGAGAGGGATCCACCCAAGGCCAGAAAAAGTTCATTGGCAAATGCTACAATTGTGGAAAAGCTGGACATCGTGCCAAGGACTGTAGAGCAAAGAAGAGAAAGCATACTCAAGCTAATGTGGTGGAACAAATTTCCAATGGCGTTGATGATATCAATCTGACTGCTATGATATCCGAGTTCAATTTGGTGGGCAACCCCAAAGAATGGTGGATTGATACTGGAGCAACTCGCCATATATGCGCCAATAGATGGATGTTCACATCCTATACACCTATGGCACGTGATGAGAAACTCTATATGGGTAATTCATCGACCTCTCAGGTTGAAGGTATTGGCAAGATTGCTTTGAAGATGACGTCTGGAAAAACCGTGACACTAGTCGATGTGCTGCATGTGCCAGACATACGCAAGAACTTAGTGTCTGGATCTCTCCTTAGCAAGAATGGTTTTAAGTTGGTGTTTGTATCTGACAAGTTTGTACTCTCCAAGAATGAGATGTATGTAGGAAAAGGTTATTTGAGTGAGGGTTTGTTTAAGCTGAATGTAATGACTGTTGTACCTAATGATTCTATGAATAAAGTTGTTTCTGCTTACGTGCTTGAGTCTCCTAATTTATGGCATGCTAGATTAGGACATGTTAACTACAAGTCAATAAAGAAATTGATGAGCATGGGACTATTGCCAAAATCTGACTGTCCAAGTGAAAAATGCCAAGTGTGTGTTGAATCAAAATTTTCCAAACCTCCGTTTCATTCTATAGACAATAAAATCACTGAACCTTTAGATTTAATACACACTGACATATGTGATTTGAAAACAATACCCACAAGAGGTGGTAAGAAATATTTTATCACTTTTATAGATGACTGTTCAAGGTATTGTTATGTCTATTTGCTGAGTAGTAAAGATGAAGCTATATCTGCTTTTAGAACTTATAAGTCTGAAGTTGAAACTCAGTTAAATAGCAAAATCAAAATGATAAGAAGTGATAGAGGTGGTGAATATGAATTTCCTTTTGAGGAAATTTGTTCTGAATTTGGCATTATTCACCAAATTACGCCTCCTTATACGCCACAGTCCAATGGCGTGGCAGAAAGGAAAAATCGATCGTTAAAGGAAACGATGAATGCGTTGCTAAATAGTTCTGGATTACCACAGAACTTGTGGGGGGAAGCTGTTCTGACAGTAAATTTTATTTTAAATAGAGTACCCCACAAAAAGACACAACAAACTCCTTATGAAAAGTAGAAAGGCAGAACGCCGAATTTGAAATACCTCAAAGTGTGGGGGTGTTTAGCTAAGGTTGCCGTTCCTAAACCTAAGAAGGTCAAAATAGGACCGAAAACTGTTGATTGTGTCTTTATTGGATATGCTCTTAATAGTAATGCATATCGATTTCTGGTCCATAAGTCTGAAATCCCAGATATACATGTTAATACGATCATTGAATCAAGGGACGCCTCGTTCTTTGAGAACATTTTTCCGTATAACAGAGTATATGAGCCAATCAATAATGATAAAAAGTCTAGGGAGACTACACCTAGAAACGATCCTATGGAGGATGAACCTAGACGTAGTAAAAGACAAAGAACTTCTAATTCTTTTGGACCTGATTTTCTAACATATTTGTTAGAGAATGAGCCTCGGACCTTTAAAGAGGCTGTGACATCCCCAGAAGCTCCGTTCTGGAAAGAAGCTATCAATAGTGAGGTTGAATCCATCCTGTCAAACCATACTTGGGAATTGGTTGACCTTCCTCCTGGCAATAAACCACTACAATGTAAGTGGATATTCAAGAAGAAAATGAAAGCGGATGGTACTATTGATAAATATAAGGCTAGGCTTGTAGTAAAAGGATACAAGCAACGAGAAGGTCTGGATTATTTCGACACTTATTCACCTGTCACAAGAATTACATCCATAAGGATGCTAATTGCTATAGCAGCGGTGTATAAGCTTGAAATTCATCAAATGGATGTGAAAACGGCCTTCTTAAATGGGGATTTGGAGGAAGAAATATATCTGGAACAACCTGAAGGGTTCATCGTTCCAGGACAAGAGAAGAAGGTATGTCGTCTAATCAAGTCACTCTATGGATTGAAACAAGCACCGAAACAGTGGCATGCTAAATTCGACCAAGTCATGTTGTCGAATGGTTTTAAAATAAATGAGTGTGATAAATGTGTTTATTTTAAGAATACTCATAATAGCTTTGCCATTCTGTGCTTGTATGTAGATGACATGCTTATAATGGGTAGTGATAGTGAGGTTGTTAAGGCAACCAAACGCATGCTCACAAGTAAGTTTGATATGAAAGATATGGGGGTTGCAGATGTTATTTTAGGAATTAAAATCCAAAAGACATCTGGAGGATTAGCTTTATCGCAGTCTCATTACATTGAGAAGATTCTTGAAAAATGCAAGAATCTAGATATTATACCAGTAAAGACCCCGATAGATGTTAATCTGCATCTTTCAAAGAATACTGGTGAAAGTAAAGCTCAAAATGATTATGCTAGTATACTAGGCAGTTTAATGTATGTCATGAACTGTACTAGGCCGGACATAGCTTGTGCTGTGAGCAAGCTGAGTCGATTTACAATTAGTCCAAATGACAATCATTGGAAAGCAATGAAACGTGTATTAGGCTATTTGAAGCACACTCAAAGCTATACTTTGCATTACACAAAGTATCCAGCAGTACTTGAAGGATATTGTGATGCAAATTGGATAACTGGCACAAAAGACACAAAATCCACAAGTGGGTATGTGTTTACACTTGGTGGAGGAGCAGTGTCTTGGAAATCATCCAAACAAACTTGCATTGCAAGATCTACTATGGAAGCAGAATTTATTGCTTTGGATAAGGCTGGTGAAGAAGCAGAGTGGCTTCGAAATTTCTTAGAAGACATTCCTAATTGGCCTAAACCAATGCCAGCTGTATGTATTCATTGTGATAGTCAAGCGGCAATTGGAAGGGCAAGGAATGTTATGTATAATGGAAAGTCCCGACATATACGTCGAAGACACGATACCGTGAGACAGCTACTCTCTAGTGGAATTATCACGATTGACTATGTGAAGTCAAAAGATAATATTGCGGATCCATTAACAAAAGGCCTAACTAGAGAGATGGTTGAGAAAACATCAAGAGGAATGGGTTTAAGGCCTATGAAATAAGGCATCATAGCGGAAACCCCACCTAGTTGACTGGAGATCCCAAGATCTAGGTTCAAAGGGACAACTAAGTTATGAAAGCTAAGTAGAGTACTATCGACTCTTACTCATTCCCGTATAAAGATAGTACAGACAAGTGAAGGTTAAGCATAAGCTTTTAATGATTCTGATTTAGGTATGTGAAATACCACATATTCAGAAATCACCTATGTGAGTGTGAAGTGAGGGCCGCTTCTAAGGTGAATTTGAAAGGCCGAATTCCCGAAAGCACTCATGAAACCAGGCGGTGTTCATGGCCAAAACGAACACAACAATGAGAACCAACTTTGTTCGAGAGAGAGTTGTGTGATTCTTATTGTCTTGACTTACACCGAAAGTCGACAGTTCAAAGACATCAAGTCTACTGATTGACCGAGTAAGTCCGATAGGTCTCACTAGGGAAAGTTCAAAGTTTCAGACTACTTATCCCAATGCAACGTTCTCTCATGGAATAATCGCACATTGCATTTCATACATGCACAAAGAGTCATGATATCTGAAATTCTCATTCATGTGGGGGATTGTTGGGATTTTGGTTCCAAAAAGACCCTTAAAAAGTTGAATGAGAATGTGGTTGAGGGAGTCCCACATGGGATAAAAGAGAGATGGAAATAGGGTTTAAATAGTTGAGCCTCTCCAATGGGTTTGGGCCCCAAGGGGCACCCCACTTTTGTGGAGGAGAGAGGTCTTGGACAAAGTCGGACCGGTCCACACGCGCGCGCCGCCGCCGCCGTCCGTCCGACCGGCCGGCTCGGATCGGATCGGGCCGGGCCCGGGTCCGAGTTAAACCCATCGTTTTATTTTTTCCGAATAGACATGTTCGTCCGAATTTTTATTTATTATTATTATTTTTCTTTCGAATCATGTCTATTCATAATTTCTCTTCAACCTATACGAAGACACTGATTCGGCAATAACCGAACACCAAACGAAGGTGTTGATTCGGCAATAACCGAACGCCGAATGAAGGTGTTGATTCGGTAATAACCGAACTCCAAATAACCATGAATTCGTGACTCTTCGATTGGACCTATATATAATACACTCTGATTTTTCGAAGTAGAAACGAGCATTCATTTTTTGCTTTTCGAAAATTCATCTATCACTCACTCTCATCTGTGCGATAATTCCCGAAGTTGAGTTCGAAGGATTTTCGTCGAGGAAGTGCCGCTTCGACGGAAGTGTGTGATCCGTTCTATCCTGGGAGGCGATTGTCCACGCAACCTTGGGTACCTGTGGAGGGGACAAATTCGTCTTAAGGACACGACGTGAAATCGTCGGGCTCGGATCGATCATCCAATCAGCCATTCGTCTGCACCTGTTTCAGGTTTGTCTAATTCTTCGACTTGATTTATGCGAACACACATAAGAACGACTACAGATTCTTTCGCAGCGAAAATCAAAACAAGCCGAAGGAATCACTTGTCCGTGAGATTTATTGCAAATACTAGTTATTTGTTGAGGTACTGCAAACAGAAATGGGGACGAGGACGGGGAGAGATGGAGGGGCGATGACTAGAAGAGGGGCCTCCAGGTTATTGGAGACAAACCAAAAATTATTTTGGAGCTCGGGGTGGTAATGTCCGACGCGGCATCGCACCCAAAGCAAACTTCAGCGGCCATTGCCGCCGTGAGAACCTGAAGCTCAAGTGGCCATGGCTGCATGTCTTTAATCTTTTCCTGACCGAGGCTTCAGGGTTGTGAGGTAACGACTGGCAGAGGAGCGAGACGCCAACGAGAGACGAGTCTGAACGCAATGAACACTAACGCGATGAAGAAAGAGTTCGAGAGTCATCTTTTTTTTTTTTTTTCCTCCTTCAGTTTTTACTTTTCCTTTTTGATGTGTGGCGGGGGCACCTAACGTAGATGCCAGTGAGATAACGGCAACTTGGAAAATATGTTAAAGGCAGGGCAGATTTGGGACTACAAGAAAAGTTAGAGGTTTTTCTTGAGATTAAAAAAAAAAAGTTGAGGATCGAATTAAGACTAGACGTAAAGTTTGAATTCTTTATTTAATTATTCGTGGAATTAGGCCCTTTGGCCATTTATTACACATCTTAATTTGAATTTAATTCCCCCCCCTTTAAACATGCTCGTGAGATAAATTTTTTTAATCCATCATTAAAATAATAACATATTATGAGTCATAACAATAAATAAATAACGTAATAATGAAATTTTATTATGGGGTTCGCCTTTTTTAAGAATTTTTGTAGCGGGACTATGATGAAATGCTTTTAAGCCATGAGATTCAAGTCAACCGCGTGTAACCTCTCCAATGCGATTAGCGGGTCGAGTGGGGAAACATGTGAAAGTTATAAAGGGAAAGGCATCTTTTGGGACTGAAAAAATATTTGCTTGACTTTTTGCTTTTCCTGGGAGTTCTGTCTCTTCTTCCTCCACTTGGGAATTGGGATTAAGAGGTTTATTGGATCTTAAAGGATTTCACGGTCCAAATCCATGATGTCGTCTCTTTTTTGGGCGATTTAATGATGTCAAGCATGTGAATTCACGGCCGTACCCGAAGAAAATATATGCATTTATGTTTTCTCGTGAATAAGGATGAGTCGATCAGATCGGACCGATTAGATTGATCCAGTCCTTAAGAGAGGCGGTCCGGTCCCCAATCCCAGAAAACGAGATCGGCGATCAGGGTAATATCGGATCGGATTGTCCAAAATATATATACATAAATAATTAGAAAAAAAATTATCTCTACTTTAATAAATACTCTTCATATGTCTCGGGACGAAATTTCGTGTCGAAAAGATCAAATTAACCCTCTCTTTACGATGGAGTTTAACCCATGCGCAATGCATTGAGTCCACAAGTGGAAAAACTTTACGATAAGTGACATCTCCTCCCCCCAAAAAAAAATCTCTTTCGTTTTTTTATTTTTCTTACGGTGTTCTTTGTTTTTTTTTTTCTCCACTTAGGATTTGGGATAAGAGGTTAGTGGATTTTAAAGTGTCAATAGTCCAAATCCATGGGGTCACGGTCACTTTTGCGATTTGATGGTGCCAATCGTTTAAATTTGCTGTTGGAGTACGTATTTATGCTTTTTTTTTTGTGGAAAGCATAAATAAGCACATCTCTTTTTTTTTTTTTACCTAAGCAAGTTCTTAAATTATTTCGTCTAAACTCTAAGAAGTCAAACTCAGGGATATTCCTCTAAAAGAAGGGAAGAAAAATACATGTTCTCAACTTAGATAATAACGATGAGGCAGGTAAATCCCACGTCAATTTTCAATTGGTTATCATTAGATACACATGTATGGTAGCCTCTCGAGCTTGGAGCGAGTCATATGAGTTTCGACTCCTATATCGTTGACCTATGCTTCGCACAGTGTCGTCTTGTAACTGACCTGTCGGCAACGCACCTCCAGCGACCATTTCATATCTCTACTTTTGCATATACCGTTTACATTTCTATCTCCGGGCAAAGCCTAGCATCGAAAAGACCGAATTGCCCCCCTCTTGTAAATTCATTTTATCATCTCGCTTGTGGTTTTGGGGATTTGGTACCCAATTGGTATTCAGCGAGTGGGATGGATGCGAGAAAATTTTTACGATTATGGATTTCGGGACGAGCATTTTCTTTTTTTTTGAACGCGGAGGAGATTTTCGTACATAGGGAGATGAGAATAGTATAGATATGTATGCATAAATTTCATAGTGGAGTTATGTAGGTGGTCTTTGAGCGAAGCACGAGATACATATCTTTTAAAAACTAATTTGAAAATATCTAATTAAGGAAGTGGTCAGACCAGATATATGCATAAATTTCGGACTCATTACTCCCTCTTAGAATACAAGGACAACTCGAAAATACACAAGCATACATAGGATTAAGTTGTTGCATGCATCACCATTAGATTAGTGTCATTAACTCCATCTATCACCATTAAATTCGAATAAATTTATGATGGTTTTCATTTTATCAGCAAATTCACCGTATATGTCGGGGAGAATTATACAAAAAGTCATAAACCTATTGTATTTGTGTCGACACAGTTCTAAACCCTTTAATCTGATCAATTGAGTCATAAGCTTTTGGGAAATTTTATTAACATAGTTGATACGGCCAATTTTGAAAAAAAAAAAAGAATCACTTACGCACTTATATTTTTTTTTTCATTGTTCTTCCCCTGAGGCCCGACAATTGGCTGAAGGTGGCGATCGATGAGGCTTGCCTTTGTCGGCCTCAGGTGGGGGGCGACCTTGCCAAAGGCCGGCGAAGGTCGCCACACTAGCTTTTGGGGAGGTTTGACCTTGCTAGATCTAGCGAAGCAAGCCTCATTCGAAAGTCGGCAAGTACAGCGCTCGCATGCCTTTAGCGAGGTCAACCCTTGCTGGTTTTCTGGTGACTCTTGTCGGTCGTTGCCTTTGCCTGATCGCCGGCCATGGCCAAGGCCTAGCAACCGGCGAATAAAGAATAAAAATTGTCCATATTAGCACGCGGGCTGTGCCACGTAAAATGGCCGACGTCCACGTTAGTAATTTTGAGTCCAAATTAGCCGGATGGAACTCAGTTAGCTAAATTGAAAGTTTATGGCTGAATTGAGAATATTGTTGAAAACTTATATATATATATATATATATATAGTTTCCCCATATTGGCACACTTTGGGTTCATAAAATAAACAAGGTAGCCGTATGGTTTCATGCCTCGACAATGCATGTATTGAGGGTCCCACGCGACCGTCTCTCCGACACCGATACCAACGCTTCGTTAAATTATTAAGAAAGTTCCCCGAAAATGTTGTTCTATAAATTAAAATTCGGTGCATTGCTTACTAGGACTTCCATTGTGCGACCGAACCTCGACAAGGTCCCGTGCACAACATGTCCAAATTCTGTCGGACAACAGAGAGAACAAAAGGGGTAATAAATAAATAAATAAATAATTTTGAGAAAATCAGAAAATGATGAATCTGCAATTTTGTCCTCATCGATTACGAAGACACCCATTAAAATTTGTCTCAATGCACTAGCAATTAACGAAACAGCACAAAGGGAAGAACAAGAACATGCCGACCTAGTTCAGCACATCCTATCTCTTAGAACAACTTTGTTGCTAGGCTTGGATAAACCCAATCGTGTCGATTTCGATTAGGCGCGACGATCGGCACGCCGCAGAGTCCAAGTGCTTTGATTGGATCCTTGTAAGTACCGATCAAAAGAAGAAAATAAAAATAAAAATCCCCGGGACTCTTTGGCATTAACTGATTTATGATAGATTACAACCGAGCAAACCATCACTTCAGGATACGATGAGATTGAATTAGCTTGTGCTATTCTGGTCAATAAGAGGTTTGATGTTTCTCTATCTATGTCAACACAAATATAAGCGTATATGTTAGGCGGTGTCAAAAATTCGCTTTTATTTTATTTTATTTTATTTTCTTTTTTGAGTCAAGTGAACCATATATATATACACATATATATATCTTGGTCGGTATAATTTGCAACTTACATAAAATTTTAACATGTTGAGATCGAATTCCCAAGAAACCCTTTGAAGCTGCCCTTTGAGCGAAATGCGGCAAAAGGAAAGAGAAAATCCATGGAAGGACCCGATCATCTCCATTCTCCGCTCCCCTTTGCGAGAATTGCGAGAATTACGAGGCATTCTTTCTTCTACTTTGGCTAAATGACAAGCGGATCGAACCTCAGATCAATAACGGGCATCGACAATTTAGGGTGCGCATGATAACACTTTTAAAAGTGAATTTCTACTTAAGAAGTGCTTGTGGCGGAGAAATTCATTTGATAACGTAACTTCCGAAGTAGAAATCCGTTTGGTAAAAATTTTTACTTTTGAAAGAAATTTCTTTTTATGAAGTGAATTTTCACTTCTAAAGTTGTTTCCCCCCAATTTGAAAAGTTTAAAAAAAAATTGGTTCTCAACTCAAGAAATACTTTTGGCCCAAAAAAAATTTCAAGAACTATTTCTTGCCTCAGCTTTTTTTTTTTTTACAAGCCCACATTCATTGACCTCTGCGGTCGCCCACCGTGGACCACTGTCCACCGCCGCCCGCGACCACCACCTCCCGGTGCCAACTACCAACCACCACTATCGCGACCCTCTAAAAAAATTTTAAATTTTAAAAGGGGTTAACGGATTATTAGGTTAATTAGATTTGACTAACCTAACGCGGACCCTCCCAAACCCTACCGAATCGCAACTTTGGTTTTTGTTTAAATGATTTTAAAATTTGGAGTCGCCACTAATCGTTCTTGGTAGGTCGATTAGAAACCTAAATAAATTAGCGGGAGAACTAATTTATTCCTGCGAACCAGAGATTAGGAGCTCGGGGACTTGGTTACACTAGTTAATTAAAACTAATGCCCTTTCGGTACCTTAATTTCATGGATATCCTAATTCGGCAACTCAGGCTTGGTTTATTCCTAAGGCTATAGTAGGGTATTCTCTTTTGTGTTTTCACTTTTTAAATAGGATGCATGGATGGTATATATTTTTATTTGTTATATTTTTTTAAGTGTTAAAGATTCCCTGAAGCCGAAAGAAGGAGTGTGTTAACGACTTCTGTGCAGTATTACAACCTACTTATCTTTTGGGTCTGATGATTCAAAAATTAAATTATAGGAAGTACATGACAGTGAATAAACACCTCCAATGGGAGGCCTAGCATTGGCTTGGCTCATCCCTTTGGGATTTAAGGTACAGGTATTTAAGTTGCAAGTATTTAAACTACTGTAAGTAAAAACCTCCAATGGGAGGCTAAGCATTGGCTTGGCTCTTCCCTTTGGGATTTAAGGTACATGTATTTAAGTTGCAGGTATTTAACTACTGTAAGTAAAAACCTCCAATGGGAGGCTAAGCATTGGCTTGGCTCTTCCCTTTGGGATTTAAGGTACATGTATTTAAGTTGCAAGTATTTAACTACTGTAAGTAAAAACCTCCAATGGGAGGCTAAGCATTGGCTTGGCTCTTCCCTTTGGGATTTAAGGTATAGGTATTTAAGTTGCAGGTATTTAACTACTGTAAGTAAAAACCTCCAATGGGAGGCTAAGCATTGGCTTGGCTCTTCCCTTTGGGATTTAAGGTACAGGTATTTAAGTTGCAGGTATTTAACTACTGTAAGTAAAAACCTCAAATGGGAGGCTAAGCATTGGCTTGGCTCTTCCCTTTGGGATTTATGGTGCAGGTATTTAAATTGCGGATGGACTTTGTCCTCTCCATTCTGGGGTATGAATTCTTTAAAATAAAATACAACGAATTGATTCAACAATTTGAAATTTGTGCGCGCTTGAGGACTCCTCCAAGCCGATTTTGTGCTTCCATAGGGTTGACCATTGATATAAAGCTGCGGCTTCCTGACATAAAATAGAGTGAAATGTCAGTATACAAAATATGTGCTAATCTGCACCTAAAACCAGAAGAGTGGAAAGAGTACTTATCTCCCATTTTTTTGGGAGGGATTTCTATAATTGATTTTCGCTCTCTATGTTCCCAATATAGAGAGTTTCTTTTGAATTAAGAGGGACTTTTAGTCACAGATCAGTTGAGAAATCGGTGGACAGCTTAGGAGCTTGTCTGGGCCGATTTTTGCATATCTACGAGATTTTTGCTGTTGACGTAGAGATATCCTTCTCCTGACATAAAATATGGAAAAAAAAAGAGGAGAAAGTGCATACAATTTGTGCTAATTTGCGAGTAAAACCATAAATAAATGAATAAATAAAAACTCTTAGCTCGAATTTGCTTGCTCGTTGACGAGGATGAACTCTTGATTTATATTAATCGATGAAGGAATTTGTGATGATAACCCCTAGCTTTAAACTCCCATCATCTTCAAAATTCTCTCTCTTTTGGTATTTTCTTTCTCTCGAATTTTTCTTCAATCTCCCAAAACTCTCTCAAACATCTAAAATTTTCTCTCCAAAAAAATTCCTCTCAAACACTTCAAATTTTCTCTCCAAAAATCCTTTCTCAAGCTCACTTTTTTCTCCTTTTATAACCTAGTCATCTATCTCCCATTCTAATTTTTCCACTAACTCTATTTCCCATTCTAATTTCTCCACTAACTCTTCTTCATTTTCATCTTCCATTCTCCATCTCTATCTCACATTCTAATCTCTCCACTAACTCTTCTTCATCTTCATCTTCCCTTCTCCATATTTATCTCCCATTCTAATTTCTCCACTAACTCTTCTTAATCTCCATCTTCCCTTCTCTATTCTTATCTTCCATTCTAATTTCTCTACTAACTCTTCTTCATCTCCATCTTCCCTTCTCTATTCTTATCTTATTTTCTTCATCCATTCTTCTCCAACTTCTCTTCTTCATCTCCTCTTCTTCATCTTCCCTTCTCTATTCTAATTTATCCACTAACTTTTCTTTTTATTATTTGTAAAATAATCCTTCAAGAGTTAGGTATTTGCACTTTAGTCCTTGAATTTTAAGTATTTACAATTCAGTCCCTGAAAAAATATATTTCTTTAAGTCCAAATCTCCTCACAATTTTTGACACACCAAAATTTACCACATGTCAAATTTAAGCTCATTTCTTGTCGCTGAAAATAATGCATAATTTAATTAAAGCCCTTTTGCAAAATTAAGTCATTCTGGGTATAATTGGGCCAAGATGAAAATTTAAAATATTAGAAGACAATGTCACAACTCATAAAAAGTGAAAGTTAAAAATAAGTTGACTCAAATTAAATATTTTTAGGCCCGATTCGAGATTATACTCGTGAAGGAACACGTGACTCGAATTGGATTTTTCTGAATTTGCGATGGCCAATATGAAAATAGATTTAAAATAAAAATATTAACTATCTTTGTGTATTTTTGGGCTCAAATGTTATTTTTTCAAAAATTTCAAATATTTTTGTATTTTTTTAAAAAAAATTAAAATATATATAATATGAAAAATTATTTTTTGGTCAAAATTCGTTCCCTAGGCTTGGCTAAGGTTCCTGTTGACACCTGATTTTTAATCATTTTTTCTATTTCTAAAGTAATAAAAAATCCATAAAAATTCATAAAATTGAAAAATCAACTTTGGGGACCTTAGCCAAGCCTAGGGAACCAATTTTGACCAAAAAACGATTTTTCGTATTTTCAGTATTTTTACGTATTTTTTATTTATTTATTTTCAAAAATTAATAGAAAATCCATAAAAATTCATAAAATTGAAAAATCAACTTTGGGAACCTTAGCCAAGCCTAGGGAACGAATTTTGACCAAAAAATAATTTTTCATATTATATATATATTAATTTTTTTTAAAAAAATACAAAAATATTTGAAAATTTTGGAAAAATAACATTTGAGGCCAAAAAATATACAAAGATAGTTAATATTTTTATTTTAAATCTATTTTCATATTGGCCATCGCAAATTCAGAAAAATCCAATTCGAGTCACGTGTTCCTTCACGAGTATAATCTCGAATCGGGCTTAAAAAAATTTAATTTGAGTCAACTTATTTTAACTTTCACTTTTTATGAGTTGTGACATTGTCTTCTAATATTTTAAATTTTCATCTTGGCCCAATTATACCCAGAATGACTTAATTTTGCAAAAGGGCTTTAATTAAATTATGCATTATTTTCAGCGACAAGAAATGAGCTTAAATTTGACATGTGGTAAATTTTGGTGTGTCAAAAATTGTGAGGAGATTTGGACTTAAAGAAATATATTTTTTCAGGGACTGAATTGTAAATACTTAAAATTCAAGGACTAGAGTGCAAATACCTAACTCTTGAAGGATTATTTTACAAATAATAAAAAGAAGAGTTAGTGGATAAATTAGAATAGAGAAGGGAAGATGAAGAAGAGGAGATGAAGAAGAGAAGTTGGAGAAGAATGGATGGAGAAAATAAGATAAGAATAGAGAAGGGAAGATGGGGATGAAGAAGAGTTAGTAGAGAAATTAGAATGGAAGATAAGAATAGAGAAGGGAAGATGGAGATTAAGAAGAGTTAGTGGAGAAATTAGAATGGGAGATAAATATGGAGAAAGGAAGATGAAGATGAAGAAGAGTTAGTGGAGAGATTAGAATGTGAGATAGAGATGGAGAATGGAAGATGAAAATGAAGAAGAGTTAGTGGAGAAATTAGAATGGGAGATAGAGTTAGTGGAAAAATTAGAATGGGAGATAGATGAGTAGGTTATAAAAGGAGGAAGAAGTGAGCTTGAGAAAGGATTCTTGGGAGAGAGAAAATTTGAAGTGTTTGGGAGAATTTTTTGAAGAGAAAATTTTGGATGTTTGAGAGAGTTTTGGGAGATTGAAGAAAAATTTGAGAGAAAGAAAATACCAAAAAAGAGAGAGAATTTTGAAGATGATGGGAGTTTAAAGCTAGGGGTTATCATCACAAATTCCTTCATCGATCAATATAAATCAAGAGTTCATCCTCGTCAACGAGCAAGCAAATTCGAGCTAAGTGTTTTTATTTATTCATTTATTTATGGTTTTACTCGCAAATTAGCACAAATTGTATACACTTTCTCCATCTCCCATTTTTTCCCATATTTTATGTCAGGAGAAAGATATCTCTATGTCAACAGCAAAAATCTCGTAGAGATGCAAGAATCGGCCCAGACAAGCTCCTAAGCTGTCAACCGATTTCTCAGTTGATCGGGGATTAAAAGTCCCTCTTAATTCAAAAGAAACTCTCTATATTGGGAACATAGAGAGCGAAAATCAATTATAGAAATCCCTCCCAAACAAACGGGAGATAAGTACTCTTTCCACTCTTCTGGTTTTAGGTGCAGATTAGCACATATTTTGTATACTGACACTTCACTCTATTTTATGTCAGGAAGCCGCAGCTCTATATCAATGGTCAATCCTATGGAAGCACAAAATCGGCTTGGAGGAGTCCTCAAGCGCGCACAAATTTCAAATTGTTGAATTAATTCGTTGTATTTCATTTTAAAAAATTCATACCCCAAAATGGAGAGGACAAAGTCCATCCGCAATTTAAATACCTGCACCATAAATCCCAAAGGGAAGAGTCAAGCCAATGCTTAGCCTCCCATTGGAGGTTTTTATTTATAGTAGTTAAATACCTGCAACTTAAATACCTGCACCTTAAATCCCAAAGGGAAGAGCCAAGCCAATGCTTAGCCTCCCATTGGAGGTTTTTACTTACAGTTGTTAAATACCTGCACCTTAAATCCCAAAGGGAAGAGCCAAGCCAATGCTTAGCCTCCCATTGGAGGTTTTTACTTACAGTAGTTAAATACCTGCAACTTAAATACCTGTACCTTAAATCCCAAAGGGAAGAGCCAAGCCAATGCTTAGCCTCCCATTGGAGGTTTTTACTTACAGTAGTTAAATACCTGCAACTTAAATACCTGTACCTTAAATCCCAAAGGGAAGAGCCAAGCCAATGCTTAGCCTCCCATTGGAGGTTTTTACTTACAGTAGTTAAATACCTGCAACTTAAATACCTGTACCTTAAATCCCAAAGGGAAGAGCCAAGCCAATGCTTAGCCTCCCATTGGAGGTTTTTACTTACAGTAGTTTAAATACTTGCAACTTAAATACCTGTACCTTAAATCCCAAAGGGAAGAGCCAAGACAATGCTAGGCCTCCCATTGGAGGTGTTTATTCACTGTCATGTACTTCCTATAATTTAATTTTTGAATCATCAGACCCAAAAGATGAGTAGGTCGTAATACTGCACAGAAGTCGTTAACACACTCCCTCTTTCGGCTTCAGGGAATCTTTAACACTTAAAAAAATATAACAAATAAACATATATACCATCCATGCATCCTATTTAAAAAGTGAAAACACAAAAGAGAATACCCTACTAGAGCTTTAGGAATAAACCAAGCCTGAGTTGCCGGATTAGGATATCCATGAAATTAAGGTACCGAAAGGGCATTAGTTTTAATTAACTAGTGTAACCAAGTCCCCGAGCTCATAATCTCTGGTTCGCAGGAATAAATTAGTTCTCCCGCTAATTTATTTAGGTTTCTAATCGACCTACCAAGAACGATTAGTGGCGACTCCAAATTTCAAAATCATTTAAACAAAAACCAAAGTTGCGATTCGGTAGGGCTTGGGAGGGTCCGCATTAGGTTAGTCAAATCTAATTAACCTAATAATCCGTTAAGCCCCTTTAAAATTTAAAATTTTTTTAGAGGGTCGCGACAGTTCCCAAAGTTGATTTTTCAATTTTATGAATTTTTATGGATTTTTTATTACTTTAGCAATAGAAAAAATGATTAAAGATCAGGTGTCAACAGCTGCCCCTCTTTGAAAGGAAGCTCGGTAGAGGTTCATTTCAAAGACGAGATGACACCTGGATTCTTATCGACTCAATACAAGGAAATAAAAAGAGTCGTGACATGATTGTTCCACTGAAAATGAAATGAGAACCTAAGGATTCGTTATATAAAAAAACTTTAGGGTGGTTGAACTTGAACCCGCATGGTGGATCAACCCATGGTAGATTCCTAATAAAAGGATTCTACTGATTAAAAATTGAATTAAAATTTGACCCGTATGGTGGGTCATACCATTTGACCCGTATGGTGGGTCGTACCATGGTAGATTCCTAATAAAAGGATTCTACTGATTTAATTTTGATTGAGATTTGACCCGTATGGTAGGTCACCACATGGAGATACCTGTAAGAAGGACTTGGTGCCTGTAGAAAGGACTTGGTGCCAGTAAAAAAGACTTGGTGCTTTGCCTGTAAGAAGAACTTTGTGCCTGTAAGAAGGACTTGCTTTGCCTGTAAGAAGGACTTGATTTGCCTGTAAGAATGACTTTGTTTGCCTGTAAAAAGGACTTACTTTGCCTGTAAGAAGGACTTTGTGCCTGTAAGAATGACTTGATTTGCCTGTAAGAAGGACTTTGTTTGCCTGTAAGAAGGACTTTATGCCTGTAAGAAGGACTTGATTTGCCTGTAAGAAGGACTTTGTGCCTGTAAGAAGGACTTTGTGCCTGTAAGAAGGACTTGGTTTGCCTGTAAGAAGGACTTAGTTTGCCTGTAAGAAGGACTTAGTTTGCCTATAAGAAGGACTTGATTTGCCTGTAAGAAGGACTTTATGCCTTTAAGAAGGACTTGATTTGCTTGTAAGAAGGACTTTGTTTGCCTGTAAGAAGGACTTTGTGCCTGTAAGAAGGACTTGATTTGCCTGTAAGAAGGACTTTATTTGCCTGTAAGCAGGACTTGATTTGCCTATAAGAAGGACTTGGTTTGCCTGTAAGAAGGACTTTGTGCCTGTAAGAAGGACTTTGTTTGCCTGTAAGAAGGACTTAGTTTGCCTGTAAGAAGGACTTGATTTGCCTGTAAGAAGGACTTTGTGCCTGTAAGAAGGACTTGATTTGCCTGTAAAAAGGACTTACTTTGCCTGTAAGAAGGACTTTGTGCCTGTAAGAAGGACTTGATTTGCCTGTAAGAAGGACTTTATGTACCTCAAAGGGTGCCATTCTGAAATCTGGGGAGACCAGGAATCCTGCAGAAGCTCAAACCCAAATTATATTCTCCTGTCGTTTTAGGAATAAACCAAAGAGGCAGAGATCAAAAGGTCTCGAACATTTCTGTCCTTGAGACAAATCATGCTTTATTGAAGAATGTGGATACCTGTATGTACCGCAATGGATTCGAGTATCCCAACAACCGTCAGAATTCATTCTCTTGAAAGGTTCTGGTTGAAGATATACTTACCTGAGAATTTGGAAGAAATGCTTGGTGGCTTCTGGACAACCAGGCTTGTTCATTCAATAATCGCCGAATGAATTTCAAGACTTTGGAAGGTAACTCAAACACCGGGAATGTGTTGCCTGTTGGGCAATGTCAGAGCTAACATGTGCAAGCATTTTCATCAATGCGTTCATTGGTTCATACAAAATTGTTCAGCTAAGTTTGCCATGATTAAAGGCAGTCTATGTAATAACTCATGATGCAATCGATCAACATATAGATCATGTATTGCATTACCACTTCTGTTTAAGGAGGTTCTTATAGTATGAACACCTCGAATGTAATCTGAATGGGGGACTTCATTCCGAAATGGCTTTTTCTCACTCTGGAGAAAGGCTGTTTATCTGTAGATCAAAATGTTAGACCTGTGTGGAAATGGTTTGCCTTTCCTCATCCTGTCATGCCCCATTCTACACATTTGATATCTCCTGTGCAGTTTATGCTCTAAGTTGGAGTTGGTAAGTTAAACACACGGAATAGTCATACATAATTCATGAACCGTGTAAGCACAATGCAGATGTGACAATTTTTTAGCATCACGTGTGTTTATATAATGTGCAAATATGGGCGACTTTAAATTGCCCCTGGTATGTGGGCGGACCGAACAAATTGGGAAGCCTACTCCTTATGTCGAAGGGTGGTTTGTCCCAAACTTTACCCCTGCGCGATGAAGCATATGGGCGAGGGAGCATTTTGGTTTGTTTAATGCCCCTGCAAGAAGCAGAGAAATTATTCTTGAAACCAAACAAGATAAGGAAGACATATTTGCTTTTTCGTTTCAGAGCTTGCGATCAATTTGCCCCATTTTTCACCAGAATAGATCTTGTCAGGTGATCATACTTTTCTTTTGGATTTGTCTCCTTCAACATGTTAAATGTTAGTATAAATATTTCCTGTGAAAAGAAAAGGAGACATGTCAACCAGTATTAAAAGGGATAAATTGGAAACGATACTGATTTACCCTTCATCTTGAATGCCTTGGACAAGTCTTTTACCAATTTTGCTGGATTGAGTTTTCTTCGACTTTTGTTGGATGCTTCACCATTAAGCCGAGAATGTAGCAAAATATTGACTTCGGTATTACTCGTCGAGTATTCCTGCTTGCAAAAAGAAATGCACAAAAAGTTATTTCATTTATTTATAATACATACAACATTCCCCACCATCGGGGATCGAACTCAGGATATTTCGGACCTACTGTCATCCCCCATACCATTCGGTCCATTGGACCATAGGTGTCCATGGGGCTATCCTTTCAAAGGTTAATCTTTGGGGATAAAGCAGCCTTGTTGTATCACCTTATGCCATGTTACGGTATTTCTCGAGATAATTTGCAATCCATGTTAAGAATGGAATAAGACAATTCAAGACTTGAGATGATTATGTGCACATTAGAACGATATAGAATTACCCATTTCTGAGATTGTTCGCGTCTTTCGCTTGTACTTTCCTCTGTCCGAAGCTGTCCATCCCGTGGTAATGCCCATGAGTCGATTTGCCCCCAAATTTTGTTCAACTTGTATTCGGATATGATTGCGTTCTCGGGTCGATTTGCAATTTCCTGAGAATAGAAGGGGCTTAATTTTAAAACTTGGAGCAACTGAGGGTAAATTGAAACGATACGGAGTTACCCTTTAGGTTTATCCAGATTTTTACTCGCCATCAATTCGTCGCGAGGTTGGTGAGGTGGCGGATTCGAGCATTTAATAGGGGGAAGTCGGATTATTACTCCTTGCTTTTACATATTCACAAAAGCAGAAAAACATATCTGTTGACACCTGATCTTTAATCATTTTTTCTATTGCTAAAGTAATAAAAAATCCATAAAAATTCATAAAATTGAAAAATCAACTTTGGGGACCTTAGCCAAGCCTAGGGAACCAATTTTGACCAAAAAACGATTTTTCATATTTTCAGTATTTTTACGTATTTTTTATTTATTTATTTTCAAAAATTAAAAGAAAATCCATAAAAATTCATAAAATTGAAAAATCAACTTTGGGAACCTTAGCCAAGCCTAGGGAACGAATTTTGACCAAAAAATAATTTTTCATATTATATATATTTTAATTTTTTTTAAAAAAATACAAAAATATTTGAAAATTTTCAAAAAATAACATTTGAGGCCAAAAAATACACAAAGATAGTTAATATTTTTATTTTAAATCTATTTTCATATTGGCCATCGCAAATTCAGAAAAATCCAATTCGAGTCACGTGTTCCTTCACGAGTATAATCTCGAATCGGGCCTAAAAAAATTTAATTTGAGTCAACTTATTTTTAACTTTCACTTTTTATGAGTTGTGACATTGTCTTCTAATATTTTAAATTTTCATCTTGGCCCAATTATACCCAGAATGACTTAATTTTGCAAAAGGGCTTTAATTAAATTATGCATTATTTTCAGCGACAAGAAATGAGCTTAAATTTGACATGTGGTAAATTTTGGTGTGTCAAAAATTGTGAGGAGATTTGGACTTAAAGAAATATATTTTTTCAGGGACTGAATTGTAAATACTTAAAATTCAAGGACTAAAGTGCAAATACCTAACTCTTGAAGGATTATTTTACAAATAATAAAAAGAAAAGTTAGTGGATAAATTAGAATAGAGAAGGGAAGATGAAGAAGAGGAGATGAAGAAGAGAAGTTGGAGAAGAATGGATGGAGAAAATAAGATAAGAATAGAGAAGGGAAGATGGAGATGAAGAAGAGTTAGTAGAGAAATTAGAATGGAAGATAAGAATAGAGAAGGGAAGATGGAGATTAAGAAGAGTTAGTGGAGAAATTAGAATGGGAGATAAATATGGAGAAGGGAAGATGAAGATGAAGAAGAGTTAGTGGAGAGATTAGAATGTGGGATAGAGATGGAGAATGGAAGATGAAAATGAAGAAGAGTTAGTGGAGAAATTAGAATGGGAGATAGAGTTAGTGGAAAAATTAGAATGGGAGATAGATGAGTAGGTTATAAAAGGAGAAAGAAGTGAGCTTGAGAAAGAATTCTGGAGAGAGAAAATTTGAAGTGTTTGGGAGGATTTTTTTTTGAGAGAAAATTTTGGATGTTTGAGAGAGTTTTGGGAGATTGAAGAAAAATTTGAGAGAAAGAAAATACCAAAAGAGAGAGAATTTTGAAGATGATGGGAGTTCAAAGCTAGGGATTATCATCACAAATTCCTTCATCGATCAATATAAATCAAGAGTTCATCCTCGTCAACGAGCAAGCAAATTCGAGCTAAGTGTTTTTATTTATTCATTTGTTTATGGTTTTACTTGCAAATTAGCACAAATTGTATACACTTTCTCCATCTCCTCTTTTTTTTTCCATATTTTATGTCAGGAGAAGGATATCTCTACGTCAACAGCAAAAATCTCGTAGATATGCAAAAATCGGCCCAGACAAGCTCCTAAGCTGTCCACCGATTTCTCAACTGATCTGTGACTAAAAGTCCCTCTTAATTCAAAAGAAACTCTCTATATTGGGAACATAGAGAGCGAAAATCAATTATAGAAATCCCTCAAAAAAAAATGGGAGATAAGTACTCTTTCCACTCTTCTGGTTTTAGGTGCAGATTAGCACATATTTTGTATACTGACATTTTACTCTATTTTATGTCAGGAAGCCGCAGCTTTATATCAATGGTCAACCCTATGGAAGCACAAAATCGGCTTGGAGGAGTCCTCAAGCGCGCACAAATTTCAAATTGTTGAATCAATTCGTTGTATTTTATTTTAAAGAATTCATACCCTAGAATGGAGAGGACAAAGTCCATCCGCAATTTAAATACCTGCACCATAAATCCCAAAGGGAAGAGCCAAGCCAATGCTTAGCCTCCCATTGGAGGTTTTCACTTACAGTAGTTAAATACCTGCAACTTAAATACCTGTACCTTAAATCCCAAAGGGAAGAGCCAAGCCAATGCTTAGCCTCCCATTGGAGGTTTTTACTTACAGTAGTTAAATACCTGCAACTTAAATACCTATACCTTAAATCCCAAAGGGAAGAGCCAAGCCAATGCTTAGCCTCCCATTGGAGGTTTTTACTTACAGTAGTTAAATACTTGCAACTTAAATACATGTACCTTAAATCCCAAAGGGAAGAGCCAAGCCAATGCTTAGCCTCCCATTGGAGGTTTTTACTTACAGTAGTTAAATACTTGCAACTTAAATACATGTACCTTAAATCCCAAAGGGAAGAGCCAAGCCAATGCTTAGCCTCCTATTGGAGGTTTTTACTTACAGTAGTTAAATACCTGCAACTTAAATACATGTACCTTAAATCCCAAAGGGAAGAGCCAAGCCAATGCTTAGCCTCCCATTGGAGGTTTTTACTTACAGTAGTTTAAATACTTGCAACTTAAATACCTGTACCTTAAATCCCAAAGGGAAGAGCCAAGCCAATGCTAGGCCTCCCATTGGAGGTGTTTATTCACTGTCATGTACTTCCTATAATTTAATTTTTGAATCATCAGACCCAAAAGATAAGTAGGTTGTAATACTGCACAGAAGTCGTTAACACACTCCTTCTTTCGGCTTTAGGGAATCTTTAACACTTAAAAAAATATAACAAATAAAAATATATACCATCCATGCATCCTATTTAAAAAGTGAAAACACAAAAGAGAATACCCTACTATAGCCTTAGGAATAAACCAAGCCTGAGTTGCCGAATTAGGATATCCATGAAATTAAGGTACCGAAAGGGCATTAGTTTTAATTAACTAGTGTAACCAAGTCCCCGAGCTCCTAATCTCTGGTTCGCAGGAATAAATTAGTTCTCCCGCTAATTTATTTAGGTTTCTAATCGACCTACCAAGAACGATTAGTGGCGACTCCAAATTTTAAAATCATTTAAACAAAAACCAAAGTTGCGATTCGGTAGGGCTTGGGAGGGTCCGCGTTAGGTTAGTCAAATCTAATTAACCTAATAATCCGTTAACCCCTTTTTAAAATTTAAAAATTTTTTTAGAGGGTCGCGACAGCTTGGCGACTCCGCTGGGGATAGAGATTTTTAAATTTTCGAAAAAAGATACCAATTGGAATACTTGAATTTTTTCGAAATTTTAAAAAATCTTAGTGGGCTTAGGCCAATGAAAATTTCATGCATATCTCGCTTCTGGCGATATTGTTTGGGACTCATTCTATAGGTGTTATATGTTTTTGCAGGATGGGAGTTATAAGGGGCGGAGTGTTTGGCTAACCCCTTTGTTTTGCAGGCTCGGTGTTGGGTTTATTTGTTTAATTTCGCACATTTTTAGAAGCGCTGTTTTGATATCAATTGTTGTGCATGTCTTGCATACTCTGAGGATCACGACACCTGCACACACAAGCGTCTAAACCCAAGTCGCGAAATTCTTCCTAGAAAACCATAGATAGGGATCGAATATGCAAAGCTCTTGCGTCGATTGCGCTCGGGTTGACCATATTTTATTCCGCTCATTATCTGAATTGACAATTCTTCCCATTGTGATTTGATTGCGCGGAGGGTAAGTTTGTCAATTCAGATAGTGGGAGCCTTTTTAGGTCCATACCTTGTCTCTCCTTCTTTTATTTTCTAGAGTCCACTCCTCACTTGAGTCATGCGCATGACTATGTGATTTGCATTTCTCCAAGGTAAAAGTAAGTTCTCTAATTTTATCTTGTATTTATTTTCGGTCGGTCCATGCTAGGTGTTAGTCAGTTTTTGAGCTTGATATTACGACCATTCTTTTTAAAAGAAAATAAAAATTAAATTTGTCCCTGATTTCTTTTAAAATTTTTTTTTTGAAAAAATGATGTAAAAAAATCCCTTCATGGGAATTTTATTAACCAATAAGGGATTTTTGTCATATTCTTATTGCTTCAATAAAAATGAAATTTTCTTGAAAAAATTTTCCTCTGAAAATTTCAATAAAAAGAAAAATTCCTTAAAAAAAAAACTCTAGTAGACATCAAATGATTTTATCACATTTTTCAAATTATAAAAACTTGCAAGAAAATTCTTCTCGAGAAATTCGCTCATGTTTTTCTAAGAAAATTTTCTCTAAATAAAATTAGACTAATTGATCAATAAGAGATTTTTGTCATTTTTTTTTCTCTCCAATAAAAATGAAATTTTCCCGACAAATTTTCCTCTGAAAATTTATTTCGATAAAAAGAAAAATTCCTTTAAAAAAACATCAAGTGATTTTATCACATTCTTTCAAATTATAAAAACTTGCAACAAAAATTCTTTTCGAGAAATTCGCTCATGTTTTTCTAAGAAAAGTTTCTCTAAATAAAATTAGACTAATGTCTCGGGGGAATTTCGTTAACCAATAAAGGATTTCTGTCATGTTTTTCCTACTTCAATAAAAATAAAATTTTCCTGACAAATTTACCTCTGAAAATTTATTTTGATAAAAAGGAAATTCATTCAAAAATTTTAGTAAACGTCAAGAGACTTTGTCACATTCCTTTAAAAAAATAAAAAAAAGAATAATAAATCTGAAAAAAATTCTGTATCAGAAATTAACCCATTTCTTCCTAAGGAAATTTTTTTTTTCTTTCTTCTGATTTCTCTATAAAATAGAAAAAATCAAATTAGACTAATATAGGAGTCATGGACCGACATTTCTTGTGTCGCATACTAATTATATCCTTTTCTTTTGCAGGGAGATCCTAGATACCCCAGACGGGTGTAAAAATTAAGTTCAATAATATATCAAGAATCATCTTCAGAAATACCAAAAGACGAAAAACACCGAGGCTTCAACCGTTAATTCTGGGGGGCAAACGAACATTGTCCATCTTTGACAGACAAAGTTGTGTCAATCCGTAAACTTGTATGGGCAGTGTATTCTGATATGACGGTGGATTTATACTGATTAAACATGGGGGCATATTTAATGTATTGCAGAGGATCCCGCGTCTTTTGAAAAACAATATGGATTATATAATCAGAACCCATGAAACAAATGCCTTTACCTGATCAAATCAACCAGAGACCGGTCTTAAAATTTCCTCTTATCCGAAACATGCGGAGGGCTTTAGAGGACCGAGGTTCTATTAATGAACGTGGCCCACAGGAATTTCTCCCGACGCTACAGGCGACCGACACGAGCAAGTGGACGCCGAAAGAAACAAAATATGGATAAAAGTGGGCACACAACAGGTGGCCGGATTTACTACCAGCGCACTGATCGAGTTGTCATAGCGTTATTGTTCGTGATCTCAAGATGGATAGTGGGGGCCACCGCGGAACCCATCATCAATGTTCTCAATATCATCGTCTGGAGCAATTAAACAAGAACATCAAGAAGAACATTAAGCCTCGACATCTTCGGTACCTCAAATCGTTCTGTTATGCTATGCGGAAGAAACGATAGCAGGAAAATTAAAAAAAACAAAACAAAACAAAACACGTGAAGCTTTTCTTTCATTCCATTCATCAAAGAGTATTACAACAACTCACTGGGGAGGAAAGGTAAAGCCAAACTGGGCCCTGATGACCATTACGAAAGAGCTCAACTGACTCTCCAAACAGTTGATGCTCTGGATGCACCGGGCGCTCTCGGGATCAAGCTCCGCGAGCCTAAAGAAGAGGCGATCGCACTTCTCTTTAACCTGGGCCATAGTGGCCTCGTAATGCTCAACGGCAAACTCCAGGTCCGGAACCGCTGCCCTCTCGAAAGCAATGTCTGCCGTAATGTCATCAAGTCTCTCCTGCAGCCAACCACATTTACACCTCATCACAATATTGCCTGGCTCCTGTTCGGCGTAAGTTCGGACCAAGGCCAGACGGTCCACCAACTTTCCCCTCTCACGAACCAGCCACGAAAGCTGATCGTTGGCAAACTTGAGGGCCTTTTTGTGATTATCAGCCACAAACGTAACTGTTGCCAGACGCTCGTGCCGGTCTCGGTAACGGGCTTTCACGACGGCGGTCACAAGGACCGTCTCATAAGCACGGTTATAGGCAGCTAGAAAATTGATGAAGAGGGTCGAGAAGTTCCGGTACTCCTTCCCTAGTTGGGTACCCTCAACAGAAGCAGCGTCCACGGTCCTAAATAAACCGAGGATTTCAGCCTCAACGGTAGAGTTTTTGGCTATATGAGCGTAACCTCTACCAAGAAGATTGTAGAGTCTCTCCCACCCAGCTAGGACTTCGGCGGATAAGGTATGGTTAGGAGAATTGGCCATTTTTGAAAGCAGAATACGAAAGAAAGGGGGAGAGAGGTGAGGCAGATGAGCGGAATGCGAAGATGGTAATTTGCTTTGAAGTAAATATTGATTTCATAGTGACGGTATCAACCAGTCAAGATTTCTCTTATCTACCATTCTCTATTGGCACTACCCTCGTTGGCTCGAATTCCCATCAGATGGCGACTGCGAGCTAAGCGAGTCCGAAATCTCCGCAGAAAGTTTGACGAGACACCGCCACTTTGAAAAAGAAGACGGAAAGATGAGCTGAGTGGAAGACACGGCAAACGTTAGCGAAAAGGAGATACGACTTGTCTTCATTGGAGGACCCGCCAGTAAATCGACGGTGGAGATCTTGACAGGGGCTTTCTATCACGAAAAGAAAAAAGAAGACAAACTGAGCGAGAAACAAGGATTTCCCCTTTGATCAAAAGCTGAATATCAGATTTTCTCCCTCGGAAAATCTAATAGCGCTGCCCGTGAAGAGGGAAGTCGTTGCTATTGCCAGAGAGAGAACTTGTCCCCATTTGATAGTCAGAGTTCATTCGCAAGAACTCGCAGGAGAAAGATAGAGAGGAAGGAGTTTTCGCGGGAGAGGAATTCAAAACCTTCACCATCAAAGCATCGGCTTTCAAAGCCTGTTACGAGAAGGCATCAACGATCTCGTGATCCCTCAAGTCCGAGAAGACATCCCGAGGCGGTCTCGAATCGGCAGTCCTAGATCCAGAAATATGTCGAGTATTAGGGGAACGGACGCATGTTCAACCCTGGTCAAAGCTGATGAAGTTCCTTACCCTGAGGGTCTACTGGTCATGGCTATTGACGGTAATCCAGTCTCTCTGTCAATCCTTGTTACCGTATTAAGAAAATGCCGGTATAAGGTTGTAGCTCAAGCAAAGGCGACAGAGGCCTTAGAGATATTAAGGAGGAGTAGTGACCCGTTTGATATCGTCCTCACCGCCATGGTAGGGATTGACATGGATGTTTTCACTCTCTTGGAAGTCATCAATTCTAAATTAAACATGCCAGTCCTCGTAATATCGGCAAGCGATGATCAGCAAGCCCTAATGAAGGCTGTCTTAAATGGGGCCCAAGACGTCGTAACGAAACCAGTTAGAGTTCAGATGCTTCAAAACATATGGCAGCACGTGGTAAGGAAGCAATTGCACGACCATGAGAACAAGCATCAAGCCTTCAATTTTGTTCCAAGCAACTGGAGAAAGAAGATGAGTTGGTCTCCCGAGCTGCATCGTATGTTTGTTAATGCAGTTCAGCAGCTAGGAATAGATTCGGCACGGCCGCAACATATACTGGAAATTATGAAGGTAGAGGGACTCACTAAAGCAAATGTTTCGAGTCATCTTCAGAAGTACAGAAAAAGGGTGAGAGAACATAATGCAGCTCAGAATCAAGAAAACCAAGGCGGGACTGATCCAAGCCTGAACGTCGAGTCTCCTTGCCACCATAAGTTCCCCAGGTTAGCATGGGGCGAGCCACTTCCCATCATCAACCAAGCTAGTAGCCATGCCATCAATCCCCTAGGCGTTAATCAAAGTATCCCCCAGAATCACCCTAATGCTCTTCAAGAGTATAGACCGCAGGAGCAGTGTATTCAGATTCCTTGGTTTGAGCACCAACCTGTGGCTAGAACTCATCCCATGATCAGCGCGCCTGCGCAGCTAGAGAATCAGACAAGAAGTTATCCTGAGCACTTCCACTTCTCTAATCCTCGAATGGAAGGAGTTTTTGGCAGCAGGACAGTTGGTGATCCCCACACTTTCTCGAGTAATGATGAAGGCTCCAGCATGAGAAGTCAAATTGCTCATGGCGAGGACAGAATGAGAAATCTACCGCCAGCATTTGCCAACAACAATGCCCAATTCGAGCATCAGTTGCTGGAAGGTTCAAGAGATTACCCAGATGATGAGCTTACTGCCCTGGTCAACCAGTTTAGGGTTGACAGACGTCCCAAGCCGCGATCAGGAGCCAGTGAGTAGGGACTCTCAAACATCGGTTATCCACACCCGAACCAACACGAGACTAGCTGATTATCGAAGAGCCACAGGAGAGGCAGAACTGACCTTGAATAAGTGCACCTTTCATTTCATGCTTAATTCCCCTGCGTATGATATTTTCTAGCTTTCTAGGTGTCTCGATTTAATTCAAGGACAAGGGGGCAATTTATTTATCCCGTCGAATGCGTGAATCCCTTTTTATGCTAGATTTAGGGCGGATCAATTTGTGGCAACGTCGCTGATTGCCATAATGAGAAATGTTGAATGGCCTCACGTAGGGAAATTTCAAGTGAAAAGCCCAGGCGAGCTCGAAGACAGGTAATTGTGTGTCGTTCCAATTTACCCTCAATCGTTGCAAAATGCTAAATTGGATTTGTTCCATTCTCACCCAGGGGATTGCAAAGTGCCTCAAGAGTGTCGCAAAATGAAATGACCCAATGGAATGCGATAGGACTCATTCGCCTTCAAGGTAACCTTCAAATTAAAGGAGCCCTCCGGTCCACGGACCCAATGGCATGGAAAATGATGATGGTCCAAGGCAACCCGAAAGAAAACAAGGCCCAACTAAGCAAAGCACATATGTGGCAAGCTCAAAGTGAAGGGCAACTCGGGACATACAATTCAATCCAATCCAAATGAAGGAACTCCCTCAATTCAAATTCAATGGAAGTATACACAAGGGTAAAACAGTATCCTTCCAATTTTTCTAGAATATGGAGAACATATACTGCCGCATTCTCTTTCATTTTTGCAGGGGAAGTCTCTACTGGCCAAATTTTCCTGTCTACCATTCCCTATCAGTATCACCTCCGCTACTCGTCTCCAATCTCGAGCCAAGCAAATCCGACGTCTCTACGGAAAAGTTGGACGAGACGCCACTACTTTGAAAAAGAAAGGATAAAAAATAAGCTGAGTGGGAGACAAAGACATTTTCGGCAGAAAAGAGATACGACTCGTCTTTATTGAAGAACTCACCAGCAAATTGACGGTGGAGACAGCAACAAGGGGCCCCCTTCCACGGAAAGATGGAAGGAGACGAGCTGGGCGAGAGATACAATGAAAAGAAAATCGAGAAAGCCAGAACACTCGAGAGAGGCAATACAGTTGCTAAACCCACGTCTAATTTTAAAGGAGGCGTCTTCTTGATAATTCTCATTCGTGCTCGAAAGAGAGACTCTTAAAGCATACGCAGTCTCCCAGAAAAATCCAGAGAGTGAAAATACAAGAAGAGAGATCAAACTTTGAGAAATCGTTAACCAAATCGAAGATGTCTCAACCCAACACACTTGAAAGTTATCTTTACTTGCTGAATATGGGAGAGGAAGAGTTCGAAGCCATATTTGGGATCGAGCCTATGGAGCCCGGCCCTTCCACCGACGACGTCCAAGAGCCCGGTAAGGACAATGACAACAACGGTAAAGGTCAAAAGAAGCGTTACCGTCGCCATACTGAGGAGCAAGTACGAAAGCTTGAAGCTTTCTTCAGAACGTGCCCTATGCCAGACGGCAAACAAAAAATGGAACTGAGTCAAGAGCTAGGCCTTGAACCTTCACAAATCAAGTTCTGGTTTCAAAATAGACGAACCCGAATGAAAACTCGTCATGAGCACAACGAAGCCGAGTTTCTAAGAGTTGAAAATGAAAACCTCCGAGCGGAAAACAAGATGTATAAAGAGACTTTTGACTCCGCCACCTGCCCCAACTGCAATAGCCTCCTCCTCACCCTCGATGAAATGTATGATCTGAGGATCGAAAATGCACGTTTAAGAGGTGAGTTAGACCAATTTATAACAGGATCGAGTTCTGTTGGAGCAGGGTACAAAAGGACCAATGATACTGGATCAGTATCAATACCTCCCGAGGAAGAAGGGACAGATCACCACCAAGCGGACATTGACGATGATCTTTTCGCCATAATCAACCAGTTTGATATCGGTAAAGCATCGGGACTGTGATGCACTTGTTCAGCCAGTGACCACCAGACCTTCTATATGGCCGATGAATACCTAATTTGGGATGAAGCCAGCTGATCATGGGAGAGCCTGTAGAGGAAGCAGAACTGATCCTGAATGAGTGAATGTGTTTTATTTCCTTGCGTGATATGTTTTTCTGCTTTTGTGAATGTGTAAAAGCAAGGAGTAATAATCCGACTTCCCCCTATTAAATGCTCGAATCCGCTACCTCACCAACCTCGTGACGAATTGATGGCGAGTAAAAATCTGGATAAACCTGAAGGGTAACTCCGTATCGTTTCAATTTACCCTCAGTTGCTCCAAGTTTTAAAATTAAGCCCCTTCAATTCTCAGGAAATTGCAAATCGACCCGAGAACGCAATCATATCTGAATACAAGTTGAACAAAATTTGGGGGCAAATCGACTCATGGGCATTACCACGGGATGGACAGCTTCGGACAGAGGAAAGTACAAGCGAAAGACGCGAACAATCTCAGAAATGGGTAATTCTGTATCGTTCTAATGTGCACATAATCATCTCAAGTCTTGAATTGTCTTATTCCATTCTTAACAGGGATTGCAAATTACCTCGAGAAATACCGTAACATGGCATAAGGTGATACAACAAGGCTGCTTTATCCCCAAAGATTAACCTTTGAAAGGATAGCCCCATGGACACCTATGGTCCAATGGACCGAATGGTATGGGGGATGACAGTAGGTCCGAAATATCCCGAGTTCGATCCCCGAGGGTGGGGAATGTTGTATGTATTATAAATAAATGAAACAACTTTTTGTGCATTTCTTTTTGCAAGCAGGAATACTCGACGAGTAATACCGAAGTCAATATTTTGCTACATTCTCGGCTTAATGGTGAAGCATCCAACAAAAGTCGAAGAAAACTCAATCCAGCAAAATTGGTAAAAGACTTGTCCAAGGCATTCAAGATGAAGGGTAAATCAGTATCGTTTCCAATTTATCCCTTTTAATACTGGTTGACATGTCTCCTTTTCTTTTCACAGGAAATATTTATACTAACATTTAACATGTTGAAGGAGACAAATCCAAAAGAAAAGTATGATCACCTGACAAGATCTATTCTGGTGAAAAATGGGGCAAATTGATCGCAAGCTCTGAAACGAAAAAGCAAATATGTCTTCCTTATCTCGTTTGGTTTCAAGAATAATTTCTCTGCTTCTTGCAGGGGCATTAAACAAACCAAAATGCTCCATCGCCCATATGCTTCATCGCGCAGGGGTAAAGTTTGAGACAAACCACCCCTCGACATAAGGAGTAGGCTTCCCAATTTGTTCGGTCCACCCACATACCAGGGGCAATTTAAATTCGCCCATATTTGCACATTATATAAACACACGTGATGCTAAAAAATTGTCACATCTGCATTGTGCTTACACAGTTCATGAATTATGTATGACTATTCCGTGTGTTTAACTTACCAACTCCAACTTAGAGCATAAACTGCACAGGAGATATCAAATGTGCAGAATGGGGCATGACAGGATGAGGAAAGGCAAACCATTTCCACACAGGTCTAACATTTTGATCTACAGATAAACAGCCTTTCTCCAGAGTGAGAAAAAGCCATTTCGGAATGAAGTCCCCCATTCAGATTACATTCGAGGTATTCATACTATAAGAACTTCCTTAAACAGAAGTGGTAATGCAATACATGATCTATATGTTGATCGATTGCATCATGAGTTATTACATAGACTGCCTTTAATCATGGCAAACTTAGCTGAACAATTTTGTATGAACCAATGAACGCATTGATGAAAATGCTTGCACATGTTAGCTCTGACATTGCCCGACAGGCAACACATTCCCGGTGTTTGAGTTTCCTTCCAAAGTCTTGAAATTCATTCGGCGATTATTGAATGAACAAGCCTGGTTGTCCAGAAGCCACCAAGCATTTCTTCCAAATTCTCAGGTAAGTATATCTTCAACCAGAACCTTTCAAGAGAATGAATTCTGACGGTTGTTGGGATACTCGAATCCATTGCGGTATATACAGGTATCCACATTCTTCAATAAAGCATGATTTGTCTCAAGGACAGAAATGTTCGAGACCTTTTGATCTCTGCCTCTTTGGTTTATTCCTAAAACGACAGGAGAATATAATTTGGGTTTGAGCTTCTGCAGGATTCCTGGTCTCCCCAGATTTCAGAATGGCACCCTTTGAGGTACACAAAGTCCTTCTTACAGGCAAACAAAGTCCTTCTTACAGGCACAAAGTCCTTCTTACAGGCAAACCAAGTCCTTCTTACAGGCAAATCAAGTCCTGCTTACAGGCAAATAAAGTCCTTCTTACAAGCAAATCAAGTCCTTCTTACAGGCACAAAGTCCTTCTTACAGGCAAATCAAGTCCTTCTTACAGGCACAAAGTCCTTCTTACAGGCAAACAAAGTCCTTATTACAAGCAAATCAAGTCCTTCTTAAAGGCATAAAGTCCTTCTTACAGGCAAATCAAGTCCTTCTTACAGGCAAACTAAGTCCTTCTTACAGGCAAACCAAGTCCTTCTTACAGGCACAAAGTCCTTCTTACAGGCAAATCAAGTCCTTCTTACAGGCACAAAGTCCTTCTTACAGGCAAATCAAGTCCTTCTTACAGGCAAATCAAGTCCTTCTTACAGGAATAAAGTCCTTCTTACAGGCACAAAGTCCTTCTTACAAGCAAATCAAGTCCTTGTTACAGGCACAAAGTCCTTCTTACAGGCATAAAGTCCTTCTTACAGGCAAATCAAGTCCTTCTTACAGGCATAAGTCCTTCTTACAGGCAAACAAAGTCCTTCTTACAGGCAAATCAAGTCATTCTTACAGGCACAAAGTCCTTCTTACAGGCAAAGTAAGTCCTTTTTACAGGCAAACAAAGTCATTCTTACAGGCAAATCAAGTCATTCTTACAGGCAAAGCAAGTCCTTCTTACAGGCACAAAGTTCTTCTTACAGGCAAAGCACCAAGTCCTTTTTACTGGCACCAAGTCCTTTCTACAGGCACCAAGTCCTTCTTACAGGTATCTCCATGTGGTGACCTACCATACGGGTCAAATCTCAATCAAAATTTAATCAGTAGAATCCTTTTATTAGGAATCTACCATGGTACGACCCACCATACGGGTCAAATGGTATGACCCACCATACGGGTCAAATTTTAATTCAATTTTTAATCAGTAGAATCCTTTTATTAGGAATCTACCATGGGTTGATCCACCATACGGGTTCAAGTTCAACCACCCTAAAGTTTTTTTATATAACGAATCCTTAGGTTCTCATTTCATTTTCAGTGGAACAATCATGTCACGACTCTTTTTATTTCCTTGTATTGAGTCGATAAGAATCCAGGTGTCATCTCGTCTTTGAAATGAACCTCTACCGAGCTTCCTTTCAAAGAGGGGCAGCTGTTGACACCTGATCTTTAATCATTTTTTCTATTGCTAAAGTAATAAAAAATCCATAAAAATTCATAAAATTGAAAAATCAACTTTGGGGACCTTAGCCAAGCCTAGGGAACCAATTTTGACCAAAAAACGATTTTTCATATTTTCAGTATTTTTACGTATTTTTTATTTATTTATTTTCAAAAATTAAAAGAAAATCCATAAAAATTCATAAAATTGAAAAATCAACTTTGGGAACCTTAGCCAAGCCTAGGGAACGAATTTTGACCAAAAAATAATTTTTCATATTATATATATTTTAATTTTTTTTAAAAAAATACAAAAATATTTGAAAATTTTCAAAAAATAACATTTGAGGCCAAAAAATACACAAAGATAGTTAATATTTTTATTTTAAATCTATTTTCATATTGGCCATCGCAAATTCAGAAAAATCCAATTCGAGTCACGTGTTCCTTCACGAGTATAATCTCGAATCGGGCCTAAAAAAATTTAATTTGAGTCAACTTATTTTTAACTTTCACTTTTTATGAGTTGTGACATTGTCTTCTAATATTTTAAATTTTCATCTTGGCCCAATTATACCCAGAATGACTTAATTTTGCAAAAGGGCTTTAATTAAATTATGCATTATTTTCAGCGACAAGAAATGAGCTTAAATTTGACATGTGGTAAATTTTGGTGTGTCAAAAATTGTGAGGAGATTTGGACTTAAAGAAATATATTTTTTCAGGGACTGAATTGTAAATACTTAAAATTCAAGGACTAAAGTGCAAATACCTAACTCTTGAAGGATTATTTTACAAATAATAAAAAGAAAAGTTAGTGGATAAATTAGAATAGAGAAGGGAAGATGAAGAAGAGGAGATGAAGAAGAGAAGTTGGAGAAGAATGGATGGAGAAAATAAGATAAGAATAGAGAAGGGAAGATGGAGATGAAGAAGAGTTAGTAGAGAAATTAGAATGGAAGATAAGAATAGAGAAGGGAAGATGGAGATTAAGAAGAGTTAGTGGAGAAATTAGAATGGGAGATAAATATGGAGAAGGGAAGATGAAGATGAAGAAGAGTTAGTGGAGAGATTAGAATGTGGGATAGAGATGGAGAATGGAAGATGAAAATGAAGAAGAGTTAGTGGAGAAATTAGAATGGGAGATAGAGTTAGTGGAAAAATTAGAATGGGAGATAGATGAGTAGGTTATAAAAGGAGAAAGAAGTGAGCTTGAGAAAGAATTCTGGAGAGAGAAAATTTGAAGTGTTTGGGAGGATTTTTTTTTGAGAGAAAATTTTGGATGTTTGAGAGAGTTTTGGGAGATTGAAGAAAAATTTGAGAGAAAGAAAATACCAAAAGAGAGAGAATTTTGAAGATGATGGGAGTTCAAAGCTAGGGATTATCATCACAAATTCCTTCATCGATCAATATAAATCAAGAGTTCATCCTCGTCAACGAGCAAGCAAATTCGAGCTAAGTGTTTTTATTTATTCATTTGTTTATGGTTTTACTTGCAAATTAGCACAAATTGTATACACTTTCTCCATCTCCTCTTTTTTTTTCCATATTTTATGTCAGGAGAAGGATATCTCTACGTCAACAGCAAAAATCTCGTAGATATGCAAAAATCGGCCCAGACAAGCTCCTAAGCTGTCCACCGATTTCTCAACTGATCTGTGACTAAAAGTCCCTCTTAATTCAAAAGAAACTCTCTATATTGGGAACATAGAGAGCGAAAATCAATTATAGAAATCCCTCCCAAAAAAATGGGAGATAAGTACTCTTTCCACTCTTCTGGTTTTAGGTGCAGATTAGCACATATTTTGTATACTGACATTTTACTCTATTTTATGTCAGGAAGCCGCAGCTTTATATCAATGGTCAACCCTATGGAAGCACAAAATCGGCTTGGAGGAGTCCTCAAGCGCGCACAAATTTCAAATTGTTGAATCAATTCGTTGTATTTTATTTTAAAGAATTCATACCCTAGAATGGAGAGGACAAAGTCCATCCGCAATTTAAATACCTGCACCATAAATCCCAAAGGGAAGAGCCAAGCCAATGCTTAGCCTCCCATTGGAGGTTTTCACTTACAGTAGTTAAATACCTGCAACTTAAATACCTGTACCTTAAATCCCAAAGGGAAGAGTCAAGCCAATGCTTAGCCTCCCATTGGAGGTTTTTACTTACAGTAGTTAAATACCTGCAACTTAAATACCTATACCTTAAATCCCAAAGGGAAGAGCCAAGCCAATGCTTAGCCTCCCATTGGAGGTTTTTACTTACAGTAGTTAAATACTTGCAACTTAAATACATGTACCTTAAATCCCAAAGGGAAGAGCCAAGCCAATGCTTAGCCTCCCATTGGAGGTTTTTACTTACAGTAGTTAAATACTTGCAACTTAAATACATGTACCTTAAATCCCAAAGGGAAGAGCCAAGCCAATGCTTAGCCTCCTATTGGAGGTTTTTACTTACAGTAGTTAAATACCTGCAACTTAAATACATGTACCTTAAATCCCAAAGGGAAGAGCCAAGCCAATGCTTAGCCTCCCATTGGAGGTTTTTACTTACAGTAGTTTAAATACTTGCAACTTAAATACCTGTACCTTAAATCCCAAAGGGAAGAGCCAAGCCAATGCTAGGCCTCCCATTGGAGGTGTTTATTCACTGTCATGTACTTCCTATAATTTAATTTTTGAATCATCAGACCCAAAAGATAAGTAGGTTGTAATACTGCACAGAAGTCGTTAACACACTCCTTCTTTCGGCTTTAGGGAATCTTTAACACTTAAAAAAATATAACAAATAAAAATATATACCATCCATGCATCCTATTTAAAAAGTGAAAACACAAAAGAGAATACCCTACTATAGCCTTAGGAATAAACCAAGCCTGAGTTGCCGAATTAGGATATCCATGAAATTAAGGTACCGAAAGGGCATTAGTTTTAATTAACTAGTGTAACCAAGTCCCCGAGCTCCTAATCTCTGGTTCGCAGGAATAAATTAGTTCTCCCGCTAATTTATTTAGGTTTCTAATCGACCTACCAAGAACGATTAGTGGCGACTCCAAATTTTAAAATCATTTAAACAAAAACCAAAGTTGCGATTCGGTAGGGCTTGGGAGGGTCCGCGTTAGGTTAGTCAAATCTAATTAACCTAATAATCCGTTAACCCCTTTTTAAAATTTAAAAATTTTTTTAGAGGGTCGCGACAATATCACGCAAGGAAATAAAACACATTCACTCATTCAGGATCAGTTTTGCTTCCTCTACAGGCTCTCCCATGATCAGCTGGCTTCATCCCAAATTAGGTATGCATCGGCCATATAGAAGGTCTGGTGGTCACTGGCTGAACAAGTGCATTACAGTCCCGATGCTTTACCGATATCAAACTGGTTGATTATGGCGAAAATATCATCGTCAATGTCCGCTTGGTGGTGATCTGTCCCTTCTTCCTCGGGAGGTATTGATACTGATCCAGTATCATTGGTCCTTTTGTACCCTGCTCCAACAGAACTCGATCCTGTTATAAATTGGTCTAACTCACCTCTTAAACGTGAATTTTCGATCCTCAGATCATACATTTCATCGAGGGTGAGGAGGAGGCTATTGCAGTTGGGGCAGGTGGCGGAGTCAAAAGTCTCTTTATACATCTTGTTTTCCGCTCGGAGGTTTTCATTTTCAACTCTTAGAAACTCGACTTCGTTGTGCTCATGACGAGTCTTCATTCGGGTTCGTCTATTTTGAAACCAGAACTTGATTTGCGAAGGTTCAAGGCCTAGCTCTTGACTCAGTTCCATTTTTTGTTTGCCGTCTGGCATAGGGCACGTTCTGAAGAAAGCTTCAAGCTTTCGTACTTGCTCCTCAGTATGGCGACGGTAACGCTTCTTTTGACCTTTACCGTTGTTGTCATTGTCCTTACCGGGCTCTTGGACGTCGTCGGTGGAAGGGCCGGGCTCCATAGGCTCGATCCCAAATATGGCTTCGAACTCTTCCTCTCCCATATTCAGCAAGTAACGATAACTTTCAAGTGTGTTGGGTTGAGACATCTTCGATTTGGTTAACGATTTCTCAAAGTTTGATATCTCTTCTTGTATTTTCACTCTCTGGATTTTTCTGGGAGACTGCGTATGCTTTAAGAGTCTCTCTTTCGAGCACGAATGAGAATTATCAAGAAGATGCCTCCTTTAAAATTAGACGTGGGTTTAGCAACTGTATTGCCTCTCTCGAGTGTTCTGGCTTTCTCGATTTTCTTTTCATCGTATCTCTCGCCCAGCTCGTCTCCTTCCATCTTTCCGTGGAATGGGGCCCCTTGTTGCTGTCTCCACCGTCAATTTGCTGGCGAGTTCTTCAATAAAGACGAGTCGTATCTCTTTTCTGCCGAAAATGTCTTTGTCTCCCACTCAGCTTATTTTTTATCCTTTCTTTTTCAAAGTAGTGGCGTCTCGTCCAACTTTTCCGTAGAGACGTCGGATTTGCTTGGCTCGAGATTGGAGACGAGTAGCGGAGGTGATACTGATAGGGAATGGTAGACAGGAAAATTTGGCCAGTAGAGACTTCCCCTGCAAAAATGAAAGAGAATGCGGCAGTATATGTTCTTCATATTCTAGAAAAATTGGAACGATACTGTTTTACCCTTGTGTATACTTCCATTGAATTTGAATTGAGGAAGTTCCTTCATTTGGATTGGATTGAATTGTATGTCCCGAGTTGCCCTTCACTTTGAGCTTGCCACATATGTGCTTTGCTTAGTTGGGCCTTGTTTTCTTTCGGGTTGCCTTGGACCATCATCATTTTCCATGCCATTGGGTCCGTGGACCGGAGGGCTCCTTTAATTTGAAGGTTACCTTGAAGGCGAATGAGTCCTATCGCATTCCATTGGGTCATTTCATTTTGCGACACTCTTGAGGCACTTTGCAATCCCCTGGGTGAGAATGGAACAAATCCAATTTAGTATTTTGCAATGATTGAGGGTAAATTGGAACGACACACAGTTACCCGTCTTCGAGCTCGCCTGGGCTTTTCACTTGAAATTTCCCTACGTGAGGCCATTCAACATTTCTCATTATGGCAGTCAGCGACGTTGCCACAAATTAATCCGCCCTAAATCTAGCATAAAAAGGGATTCACGCATTCGACGGGATAAATAAATTGCCCCCTTGTCCTTGAATTAAATCGAGACACCTAGAAAGCTGGAAAATATCATACGCAGGGGAATTAAGCATGAAATGAAATGTGCACTTATTCAAGGTCAGTTCTGCCTCTCCTGTGGCTCTTCGATAATCAGCTAGTCTCGTGTTGGTTCGGGTGTGGATAACCGATGTTTGAGAGTCCCTACTCACTGGCTCCTGATCGCGGCTTGGGACGTCTGTCAACCCTAAACTGGTTGACCAGGGCAGTAAGCTCATCATCTGGGTAATCTCTTGAACCTTCCAGCAACTGATGCTCGAATTGGGCATTGTTGTTGGCAAATGCTGGCGGTAGATTTCTCATTATGTCCTCGCCATGAGCAATTTGACTTCTCATGCTGGAGCCTTCATCATTACTCGAGAAAGTGTGGGGATCACCAACTGTCCTGCTGCCAAAAACTCCTTCCATTCGAGGATTAGAGAAGTGGAAGTGCTCAGGATAACTTCTTGTCTGATTCTCTGGCTGCGCAGGCGCGCTGATCATGGGATGAGTTCTAGCCACAGGTTGGTGCTCAAACCAAGGAATCTGAATACACTGCTCCTGCGGTCTATACTCTTGAAGAGCATTAGGGTGATTCTGGGGGATACTTTAATTAACGCCTGGGGAATTGATGGCATGGCTACTAGCTTGGTTGATGATGGGAAGTGGCTCGCCCCATGCTAACCTGGGGAACTTATGGTGGCGAGGAGACTCGACGTTCAGGCTTGGATCAGTCCCGCCTTGGTTTTCTTGATTCTGAGCTGCATTGTGTTCTCTCACCCTTTTTCTGTACTTCTGAAGATGACTCGAAACATTTGCTTTAGTGAGTCCCTCTACCTTCATAATTTCCAGTATATGTTGCGGCCGTGCCGAATCTATTCCTAGCTGCTGAACTGCATTAACAAACATACGATGCAGCTCGGGAGACCAACTCATCTTCTTTCTCCAGTTGCTTGGAACAAAATTGAAGGCTTGATGCTTGTTCTCATGGTCGTGCAATTGCTTCCTTACCACGTGCTGCCATATGTTTTGAAGCATCTGAACTCTAACTGGTTTCGTTACGACGTCTTGGGCCCCATTTAAGACAGCCTTCATTAGGGCTTGCTGATCATCGCTTGCCGATATTACGAGGACTGGCATGTTTAATTTAAAATTGATGACTTCCAAGAGAGTGAAAACATCCATGTCAATCCCTACCATGGCGGTGAGGACGATATCAAACGGGTCACTACTCCTCCTTAATATCTCTAAGGCCTCTGTCGCCTTTGCTTGAGCTACAACCTTATACCGGCATTTTCTTAATACGGTAACAAGGATTGACAGAGAGACTGGATTACCGTCAATGGCCATGACCAGTAGACCCTCAGGGTAAGGAACTTCATCAGCTTTGACCAGGGTTGAACTTGCGCCCGTTCCCCTAATACTCGACATATTTCTGGATCTAGGACTGCCGATTCGAGACCGCCTCGGGATGTCTTCTCGGACTTGAGGGATCACGAGATCGTTGATGCCTTCTCGTAACAGGCTTTGAAAGCCGATGCTTTGATGGTGAAGGTTTTGAATTCCTCTCCCACGAGAACTCCTTCCTCTCTATCTTTCTCATGCGAGTTCTTGCGAATGAACTCTGACTATCAAATGGGGACAAGTTCTCTCTCTGGCAATAGCAACGACTTCCCTTTTCACGGGCAGCGCTATTAGATTTTCCGAGGGAGAAAATCTGATATTCAGCTTTTGATCAAAGGGGAAATCCTTGTTTCTCGCTCAGTTTGTCTTCTTTTTTCTTTTCGTGATAGAGGGCCCCTGTTAAGATCTCCACCGTCGATTTACTGGCGGGTCCTCTAATGAAGACAAGTCGTATCTCTTTTTCGCTAACGTTTGCCGTGTCTTCCACTTAGCTCATCTTTCCGTCTTCTTTTTCAAAGTGGCGGTGTCTCGTCAAACTTTCTGCGGAGATTTCGGACTCGCTTAGCTCGCAGTCGCCATCTGATGGGAATTCGAGCCAACGAGGGTGGTGCCAATAGAGAATGGTAGATAAGAGAAATCTTGACTGGTTGATACCGTCACTATGAAATCAATATTTACTTCAAAGCAGATTACCATCTTCGCATTCCCCTCATCTGCCTCACCTCTCTCCCCCTTTCTTTCGTATTATGCTTTCAAAAATGGCCAATTCTCCTAACCATACCTTATCCGCCGAAATCCTGGCTGGGTGGGAGAAACTCTACAATCTTCTTGGTAGAGGTTACGCTCATATAGCCAAAAACTCTACCGTTGAGGCTAAAATCCTCAGTTTATTCAGGACCGTGAACACTACTTCTGTTGAGGGTAACCAACTAGGGAAGGAGTACCGGAACTTCTCGACCCTCTTCATCAATTTTCTGGTTGCCTATAACCGCGCTTATGAGACGGTCCTTGTGACCGCCGTCGTGAAAGCCCGTTACCGAGACCGGCACGAGCGTCTGGCAACAGTTACGTTTGTGGCTGATAATCACAAAAAGGCCCTCAAGTTTGCCAACGATCAGCTTTCATGGCTGGTTCGTGAGAGGGGAAAGTTGGTGGACCGTCTGGCCTTGGTCCGAACTTACGCCGAACAGGAGCCAGGCAATATTGTGATGAGGTGTAAATGTGGTTGGCTGCAGGAGAGACTTGATGACATTACGGCAGACATTACTTTCGAGAGGGCAGCGGTTCCGGATCTGGAGTTTGCCGTTGAGCATTACGAGGCCACTATGGCCCAGGTTAAAGAGAAGTGCGATCGCCTCTTCTTTAGGCTCGCGGAGCTTGATCCCGAGAGCGCCCGGTGCATCCAGAGCATCAACTGTTTGGAGAGTCAGTTGAGCTCTTTCGTAATGGTCATCAGGGCCCAGTTTGGCTTTACCTTTCCTCCCCAGTGAGTTGTTGTAATACTCTTTGATGAATGGAATGAAAGAAAAGCTTCACGTGTTTTGTTTTGTTTTTTTTTTAATTTTCCTGCTATCGTTTCTTCCGCATAGCATAACAGAACGATTTGAGGTACCGAAGATGTCGAGGCTTAATGTTCTTCTTGATGTTCTTGTTTAATTGCTCCAGACGATGATATCGAGAACATTGATGATGGGTTCGGCGGTGGCCCCCACTATCCATCTTGAGATCACGAACAATAACGCTATGACAACTCGATCAGTGCGCTGGTAGTAAATCCGGCCACCTGTTGTGTGCCCACTTTTATCCATATTTTGTTTCTTTCGGCGTCCACTTGCTCGTGTCGGTCGCCTGTAGCGTCGGGAGAAATTCCTGTGGGCCACATTCATTAATAGAACCTCGGTCCTCTAAAGCCCTCCGCATGTTTCGGATAAGAGGAAATTTTAAGACCGGTCTCTGGTTGATTTGATCAGGTAAAGGTATTTGTTTCATGGGTTCTGATTATATAATCCATATTGTTTTTCAAAAGACACGGGATCCTCTGCAATACATTAAATATGCCCCCATGTTTAATCAGTATAAATCCACCGTCATATCAGAATACACTGCCCATACAAGTTTACGGATTGACACAACTTTGTCTGTCAAAGATGGACAATGTTCGTTTGCCCCCCAGAATTAACGGTTGAAGTCTCGGTGTTTTTCGTCTTTTGGTATTTCTGAAGATGATTCTTGATATATTATTGAACTTAATTTTTACACCCGTCTGGGGTATCTAGGATCTCCCTGCAAAAGAAAAGGATATAATTAGTATGCGACACAAGAAATGTCGGTCCATGACTCCTATATTAGTCCAATTTGATTTTTTCTATTTTATAGAGAAATCAGAAGAAAGAAAAAAAATTTCCTTAGGAAGAAATAGGTTAATTTCTGATACAGAATTTTTTTCAGATTTATTATTCTTTTTTTTATTTTTTTAAAGGAATGTGACAAAGTCTCTTGACGTTTACTAAAATTTTTGAAGGAATTTCCTTTTTATCAAAATAAATTTTCAGAGGTAAATTTGTCAGGAAAATTTTATTTTTATTGAAGCAGGAAAGACATGACAGAAATCCTTTATTGGTTAACGAAATTCCCCCGAGACATTAGTCTAATTTTATTTAGAAAAACTTTTCTTAGAAAAACATGAGCGAATTTCTCGAAAAGAATTTTTGTTGCAAGTTTTTATAATTTGAAAGAATGTGATAAAATCACTTGATGTTTTTTTTAAAGGAATTTTTCTTTTTATCGAAATAAATTTTCAGAGGAAAATTTGTCGGGAAAATTTCATTTTTATTGGAGAGAAAAAAACATGACAAAAATCTCTTATTGGTCAATTAGTCTAATTTTATTTAGAGAAAATTTTCTTAGAAAAACATGAGGGAATTTCTCGAGAAGAATTTTCTTGCAAGTTTTTATAATTTGAAAAATGTGATAAAATCACTTGATGTCTACTAGAGTTTTTTTTTAAGGAATTTTTCTTTTTATTGAAATTTTCAGAGGAAAATTTTTTCAGGAAAATTTCATTTTTATTGAAGCAATAAAAATATGACAAAAATCCCTTACTGGTTAATAAAATTCCCATGAAGGGATTTTTTCACATCATTTTTTCAAAAAATTTTTTTTTAAAAAGAAATAAGGGACAAATTTAATTTTTTTTTCTTTTAAAAGAATGGTCGTAATATCAAGCTCAAAAACTGACTAACGCCTAGCATGGACCGACCGAAAATAAATACAAAATAAAATTAGAGAACTTACTTTTACCTTGGAGAAATGCAAATCACATAGTCATGCGCATGACTCAAGTGAGGAGTGGACTCTAGAAAATAAAAGAAGGAGAGACAAGGTATGGACCTAAAAAGGCCCCCACTATATGAATTGACAAACTTACCCTCCGCGCAATCAAATCACAATGGGAAGAATTGTCAATTCAGATAATGAGCGGGATAAAATATGGTCAACCCGAGCGCAATCGACGCAAGAGCTTTGCATATTCGATCCCTATCTATGGTTTTCTAGGAAGAATTTTGCGACTTGGGTTTAGACGCTTGTGCGTGCAGGTGTCGTGATCCTCAGAGTATGCAAGACATGCACAACAATTGATATCAAAACAGCGCTTCTAAAAATGTGCAAAATTAAACAAATAAACCCAACACCGAGCCTGCAAAATAAAGGGGTTAGCCAAACACTCCGCCCCTTATAACTCCCATCCTGCAAAAACATATAACACCTATAGAATGAGTCCCAAACAAGATCGCCAGAAGCGAGATATCCATGAAATTTTCATTGGCCTAAGTCCACTAAGACATTTAAAATTTCGAAAAAAATTTAAGTATTCCAATAGGTATTTTTTTTTCGAAAATTTAAAAATCTCGTCCCCAGCGGAGTCGCCAGTCTGTCGCGACCCTCTAAAAAAAATTTAAATTTTAAAAGGGGTTAACGGATTATTAGGTTAATTAGATTTGACTAACCTAACGCGGACCCTCCCAAGCCCTACCGAATCGCAACTTTGGTTTTTGTTTAAATGATTTTAAAATTTGGAGTCGCCACTAATCGTTCTTGGTAGGTCGATTAGAAACCTAAATAAATTAGCGGGAGAACTAATTTATTCCTGCGAACCAGATATTAGGAGCTCGGGGACTTGGTTACACTAGTTAATTAAAACTAATGCCCTTTCGGTACCTTAATTTCATGGATATCCTAATTCGGCAACTCAGGCTTGGTTTATTCCTAAGGCTATAGTAGGGTATTCTCTTTTGTGTTTTCACTTTTTAAATAGGATGCATGGATGGTATATATTTTTATTTGTTATATTTTTTTAAGTGTTAAAGATTCCCTGAAGCCGAAAGAAGGAGTGTGTTAACGACTTCTGTGCAGTATTACAACCTACTTATCTTTTGGGTCTGATGATTCAAAAATTAAATTATAGGAAGTACATGACAGTGAATAAACACCTCCAATGGGAGGCCTAGCATTGGCTTGGCTCTTCCCTTTGGGATTTAAGGTACAGGTATTTAAGTTGCAAGTATTTAAACTACTGTAAGTAAAAACCTCCAATGGGAGGCTAAGCATTGGCTTGGCTCTTCCCTTTGGGATTTAAGGTACATGTATTTAAGTTGCAGGTATTTAACTACTGTAAGTAAAAACCTCCAATGGGAGGCTAAGCATTGGCTTGGCTCTTCCCTTTGGGATTTAAGGTACATGTATTTAAGTTGCAAGTATTTAACTACTGTAAGTAAAAACCTCCAATGGGAGGCTAAGCATTGGCTTGGCTCTTCCCTTTGGGATTTAAGGTATAGGTATTTAAGTTGCAGGTATTTAACTACTGTAAGTAAAAACCTCCAATGGGAGGCTAAGCATTGGCTTGGCTCTTCCCTTTGGGATTTAAGGTACAGGTATTTAAGTTGCAGGTATTTAACTACTGTAAGTAAAAACCTCAAATGGGAGGCTAAGCATTGGCTTGGCTCTTCCCTTTGGGATTTATGGTGCAGGTATTTAAATTGCGGATGGACTTTGTCCTCTCCATTCTGGGGTATGAATTCTTTAAAATAAAATACAACGAATTGATTCAACAATTTGAAATTTGTGCGCGCTTGAGGACTCCTCCAAGCCGATTTTGTGCTTCCATAGGGTTGACCATTGATATAAAGCTGCGGCTTCCTGACATAAAATAGAGTGAAATGTCAGTATACAAAATATGTGCTAATCTGCACCTAAAACCAGAAGAGTGGAAAGAGTACTTATCTCCCATTTTTTTGGGAGGGATTTCTATAATTGATTTTCGCTCTCTATGTTCCCAATATAGAGAGTTTCTTTTGAATTAAGTGGGACTTTTAGTCACAGATCAGTTGAGAAATCGGTGGACAGCTTAGGAGCTTGTCTGGGCCGATTTTTGCATATCTACGAGATTTTTGCTGTTGACGTAGAGATATCCTTCTCCTGACATAAAATATGGAAAAAAAAGAGGAGAAAGTGCATACAATTTGTGCTAATTTGCGAGTAAAACCATAAATAAATGAATAAATAAAAACTCTTAACTCGAATTTGCTTGCTCGTTGACGAGGATGAACTCTTGATTTATATTGATCGATGAAGGAATTTGTGATGATAACCCCTAGCTTTAAACTCCCATCATCTTCAAAATTCTCTCTCTTTTGGTATTTTCTTTCTCTCGAATTTTTCTTCAATCTCCCAAAACTCTCTCAAACATCTAAAATTTTCTCTCCAAAAAAATTCCTCTCAAACACTTCAAATTTTCTCTCCAAAAATCCTTTCTCAAGCTCACTTTTTTCTCCTTTTATAACCTAGTCATCTATCTCCCATTCTAATTTTTCCACTAACTCTATTTCCCATTCTAATTTCTCCACTAACTCTTCTTCATTTTCATCTTCCATTCTCCATCTCTATCTCACATTCTAATCTCTCCACTAACTCTTCTTCATCTTCATCTTCCCTTCTCCATATTTATCTCCCATTCTAATTTCTCCACTAACTCTTCTTAATCTCCATCTTCCCTTCTCTATTCTTATCTTCCATTCTAATTTCTCTACTAACTCTTCTTCATCTCCATCTTCCCTTCTCTATTCTTATCTTATTTTCTTCATCCATTCTTCTCCAACTTCTCTTCTTCATCTCCTCTTCTTCATCTTCCCTTCTCTATTCTAATTTATCCACTAACTTTTCTTTTTATTATTTGTAAAATAATCCTTCAAGAGTTAGGTATTTGCACTTTAGTCCTTGAATTTTAAGTATTTACAATTCAGTCCCTGAAAAAATATATTTCTTTAAGTCCAAATCTCCTCACAATTTTTGACACACCAAAATTTACCACATGTCAAATTTAAGCTCATTTCTTGTCGCTGAAAATAATGCATAATTTAATTAAAGCCCTTTTGCAAAATTAAGTCATTCTGGGTATAATTGGGCTAAGATGAAAATTTAAAATATTAGAAGACAATGTCACAACTCATAAAAAGTGAAAGTTAAAAATAAGTTGACTCAAATTAAATATTTTTAGGCCCGATTCGAGATTATACTCGTGAAGGAACACGTGACTCGAATTGGATTTTTCTGAATTTGCGATGGCCAATATGAAAATAGATTTAAAATAAAAATATTAACTATCTTTGTGTATTTTTGGGCTCAAATGTTATTTTTTCAAAAATTTCAAATATTTTTGTATTTTTAAAAAAAAAATTAAAATATATATAATATGAAAAATTATTTTTTGGTCAAAATTCGTTCCCTAGGCTTGGCTAAGGTTCCCAAAGTTGATTTTTCAATTTTATGAATTTTTATGGATTTTTTATTACTTTAGCAATAGAAAAAATGATTAAAGATCAGGTGTCAACAACCACCAGCCATCGCTTATCACTAACCTCCACTGGTCGCCGTCCACACCCATCACCGACCATCACCAACCATCCCACCGTCGACCACTGTCGCCCACCGCTGACCTCCACCCATTAATCATCACCACCCGCTGATCACCACTGTCGCCGATCATTGCCCATCACTGTTTGTCACCATCACCACCCTTCAATCACCGCTATCGTTAGTTGCCGCAGACCACCGCAGGCCCTCGCCGACTATTGCAGACTGCTACTGCTGCCGACCACTGCCAATTGCCAACCTCCTCCAACAGCCACCAACTACTGCCTCCTGTTGCCAACTATTAACCACCTCGTTACTTGCCGCCTCAATCTATCGTTGACTTCCACCGACCATTGCCATCTCCAACCACCGAAGTAAAAAATAAATATTTTTTTATTAAAGTAAATAATAGTTTTTAATAATAAAAATTATTTGTTAAAAAATATTTAAAAATGAAGTAGAAATGAAGTAGGAATTATTTGGCCGTCGACGATAATTCTTTATAGATCATTTTGTTTTAATAATATGTCAGAAGTAGAAATTTCCAATTGTTACCAAACGAATTTCTCTCATCAGAAATCAACTTCCGAAGCAGAAGTGTTGCCATGTGCGCCCTTACTTAGCATGAGAAAGGAAAAAGGCCCAATTTCTGGGCCGCTAAGCATGGCGAGTCCAATATGAAGCCCATTGCGTTGGCTCTTGTGTGCTTCCCAAGCACTCAAAAGTCAAAATCGGCGACACGTTGACTGTGGTCGTGGCGGCGGGTTGCGGGTCCGAATTCCTTCGGCTCCAAGGCGGAGCTACACGACAACGCCTCGACATGAACCTATATATGTGCCAAGTCGATCCCACGATACTTTCTCATCTTCGTTGTAAGAAAGTCATCTTGTTTCACAGTCAGAGAAATCCAAGAACTCTTCTTGATTTTCCTCTTTTTTTTTTTTTTTCCCTTCCTTTGCAAGGAAATCGTTGAATCCCAGGAGGCGGGTCTTTGCAGAATTCTGGAATTTGTTTCTTGACAGGTATAACGTGGCTCCACTTTTCTTAAAGTTGGTCATGGATGATATTCCCTAGGACAACGTCATCTATGTGGGGGGTTTTTGTTGTTCGTTATTCTGCTATATTACATAAGACTTGGAAGTCTCAAATCTTCGTTTTTCTCCCTGTTGCTGTGGTTGCTGTCTTTGTTTTTAAGTTCGATTGGAACATTTCATGTCTGCTTGGTTGGGGGGTTTCTGGTGTGCTGAACAACCCTGAAATCCGATAGAATTTTGGGGACCGGCATTGAAACATAGCATCTGATTGACTGGTTTTATGATCATTTCATCATGACACTAACTGAACCAGAGATTGGTAGAAATAGAATAATAGGGGATGTTGGGACGGACGGAGAACTGTAGGTGAAGAGAGGAGGAGAAAAATAAAAGGATGAGGTGAGTAGTGGTAGTGGAAGAATGAGGTCTTAACAGGAACAAGAGCACTATAGAACTAGAAGGGGGACAGAGAGATAAAGCATACTCTTGATATTAGAACCTAGAGAGCTCGTAGAGTGTCGACTGTTAAAAAGTGAATAAACTGAACTAGATGTGTTTAAAATGCTGCCACATGTCATTTCTGGACAACAGAGATTTCTGAGCCTGAACTGCTTTGATCACACCGGTCACTAGTATTCGCGATTTGGCGGTCAACGTTCTCTTGTGGTTATATCACTTGCCTAAAGCTTTGCAGTTTCGTGTTTCTTGCTACTTTCCAAACGAGAGAGAATGGCATTGTCCCTTGTATAATTTGTGAGTTGATGAATTACAACTTGCAGGATCTGCCACCATTGAAATTTTTTGATTTTTTCTTTCTATACTGGATACGTCTAGACAAAAATAGATTGTGACTCAATCTCTTGCTCGAATTTAGCAGTGTCCTGGTCTGTCCTGTTGGGTGATAAGAGTCTACTGCAAACCTGCTTATCCAGATTATGAGCTTTCGAGTCCAACAAAATCGAAGAGGGTCTCGAAAATTTCCTTCCCAAGTTGCTCCTCAAGAGGGGGTACGAAGTGGAATATCTCCAAGTGCTGCAATATTGAACTCACCATCGGGTTCGGTTTCAAACCCCACCACAGATAGTGCGAGTTCTGATCGTCCCAGTCGGCTTAGAGGCAACACTTCGAACTTAAATGGCAGTAATGGAGAAACAGCTTGTACTTCAGGACACAGAGCTAGTCATGGCTCAAAAGTTCATTGGAGTCGCCTCAATGGACAAAAGAAGGAGGGGGGAAATGAAAGGACGGTTATGGACGAAGGGAAGGGCCTGAAGGATGAGAACTTGCCTCAGCTCGCCCAGGAAATTCAGGAGAAGCTTATGAAGGGCACTGTCGAATGCATGATATGTTGCGATATGGTTCGCAGAACTGCTCCCGTTTGGTCGTGCTCGAGCTGTTGCTCCATATTCCACTTGAACTGTATCAGGAAGTGGGCTCGTGCACCCACCTCTTCCGATCTGTCTGTGGAGAAGAACGGGGGCGTTAACTGGCGGTGCCCTGGATGTCAAAAGGTGCAGCTCACTTCTTCAAACGAGATCAAATACCTATGCTTCTGTGGGAAGAGGACGGATCCGCCCTCTGATTTCTATTTGATGCCGCATTCGTGCGGCGAATCTTGCGGGAAGCCATTGCGGGGTCGTGCCTCAAGTGTTGATGAGGCTGAGGATGATTTGTGTCCTCATGTCTGTGTCTTGCAATGTCATCCAGGTCCATGCCCTCCTTGTAAGGCGTTTGCTCCGCCACAGCCATGCCCTTGTGGGAAGGAAATAATTAGGACTCGATGCTCTGATGGAAAGTCTCTTCTTACTTGCGGTCAGAAGTGTGATAAGCTACTTGTATGTGGACGCCATCGGTGTGAAGAGATTTGCCACATGGGCCCTTGTGACCCTTGCCACGCTCTGTTCGACGCTTCTTGTTTCTGCAAGAGGAAGGTACAGGTTGTTCCATGTGGCGATATGGATTTGAAAGGAGAACTAGAAGCTGAACAAGGTGTGTTCTCTTGTGGTTCAACTTGTGGAGAGGAGCTCGGTTGTGGCAATCACAAATGCCAAGAGATCTGCCATCCCGGTCCTTGCGGGGAATGTGAATCACTTCCTAGCAGGGTCAAAACTTGCCACTGTGGCAAAACTGATCTGCCAGAAGAAAGGCAGAGTTGTTTGGAGCCAATTCCAACATGTCTGGAGACCTGTGACAAGTCCCTAACATGTGGAATTCACCAGTGTAAAGACTTGTGCCACGCTGGAGATTGTGCACCGTGCTTAGTTCCTATGATCCAGAAATGCCGTTGCGGCTCAACTTCACGGGAAGTGCCATGCCACAAGATCAAGGATGAAATATTTACGTGTGAGAAACCGTGTGGTGGTAAGAAGAACTGTGGCAGGCATAGATGCAGTGACCGTTGCTGCCCTCAATCCAGTTCCGACACGACTCAACATTTTTGTACCCTGGTATGTGATAAAAAGCTCAGATGTGGACAGCACTCTTGTGAAGTGCTGTGTCACAGCGGGCATTGCCCTCCTTGCCTCCAAAGCATCTTTACCGACTTAAGCTGTGCTTGTGGGAGAACTTCTATCCCACCTCCATTGCCTTGTGGCACTCCTCCGCCTTCGTGTCCGCTCCCCTGTTCCGTCGTCCAAGCTTGTGGTCACACGCCTTCTCACAGCTGCCACTTCGGGGACTGTCCACCTTGCTCAGTGCCTGTGGTCAAGCAGTGCATTGGTGGGCATGTCGTTCTCAGGAACATACCTTGTGGCTCTAATAACATCACGTGTAACAAACTATGCGGCAAGACGAGGCGCTGCGGTTTGCACGCGTGTGGTCGCACTTGTCACCCGGCACCTTGCGACGCGGATGCCCCTGATGAATCCCGCCCGAGGTCTTCGTGTGGGCAAGTATGCGGTGCTCCAAGGAGGGCCTGTAGGCATACGTGCAAAGCACCTTGTCACCCTTCATATCCTTGTCCCGATGTGAGATGCGAGTTCATTGTCACAATAGTGTGCTCTTGTGGGCGGATTAAGGCCAACGTCCCATGTGATGCTGGAGGGAATGACCATAGTAATGTGGGTGAAGCTTCTCTTACCAAGAAATTGCCTCCACTTCAGCGTTTGGAGGCCTCTTCTGGAAGGATCCCTCTTGGACAGAGGAAGCTAATGTGTGATGCTGAGTGTGCTAAGTTGGAACGGAAGCGGGTCCTTGCAGATGCTTTTAACATTGTTTCTCCGAACTTGGATGCTCTTCGCATGAAAGAGAACTCCGAGTTGGTGGCAGACCTCTTCAGGCGTGATCCCAAATGGGTGTCGTCTGTCGAGGATAGATGCAAATTCTTGCTGCATGGCAAGAGCATGGGAAGCGCAACCAAGGTTCACGTGTTCCGTCCGATGCACAAGGAAAAGAGAGAGGCAGTGAGGCTCATAGCAGAGACGTGGAAGCTCGCGTTCCATGAGGTTGGGCGGGAGCGGAAATGCTGTACGGTTGTTCGTGTCACGTCTAAATCGAAAGCGCCGCCTCGGGTGCTCGGTGTCAAGGGCTCAACGAACGTGAGTGCACCGAATCCACCAACCTTTGACCCTTTGGTGGATATGGATCCGAGGTATATCGTCTCTTTTTTTGACTTGCCTAGGGAATTGGATATGAGCGCATTGGTCCTAAGGTTCGGGGGAGAATGCGAACTGCTCTGGTTGAATGACAAGAATGCATTGGCTTTATTCAGCAACATGACTCGAGCAGCGACTGCTATGAGGACTTTGGATCACGGATCAGTATACTACGGGGCGGTTGCATTTCTTCAGAATGGGGCTTCATCTTCACAATCATTCGGCACAAATGCATGGCGAGGGCCTGCACTCGCTGATATGAGCGGCGGCTCATGGAAGAAGGTTGTAGTTCAGGAGCCCGGTGCAGCAAATGATTCCTGGGACGATGGTGAAGGGTGGTCCATCGCTTCTGCCACAGTCCAAGGAAAAGAAGCTCAGATTTCTGCTTCTGCGGCGGCCCGGAATGTCTCAAGTGCTGGTTCCGAGATAATTTTGACCGGTGTTTCAGATTTGGAAGGACAGCATGATGTAGCTTCTCATGAAACCGACAACGCGGCCGATGTAGTTGATGATTGGGAGACTGCTTTTGCTTGATATGGTGCGATGCTAAGCCTTAAGCGAGGGAGATGGCTACCGAGTAATCTTTTTGTCCTCTTAGGTTCTGATGTAATTTTTCCTGTTTGGTAATTGTTTCCCCTCATCCGTTTACATTTGGATGATCATATGCTTTTCTATAGCTGTCGCTTGCTTGTTCTGAAGGTAGAAAAATGTAGATGCAGAGTTCGTTGTTGAATCCTGGTGCAAATGTCATTTGTGCAAACTAGAGCAATGGGTCAATTAATCCAAATTCCAAATGCTTTTGATTCATGGATTTCATTGTCCTGGTGCATAAAAATATAGTTCTTTTTGAATGCTGAGCATTGTCGCAATACCATATTCGAACATTTCGGCCATTGGAAATGCTCAGTTCCATGGCCATCCCTGACGTCGACCTGGAGTAATCATCCAGACGTGGCAAGGCTGGTGATTGTAAACGGCCATGGTCTCCCCCCATGGAAGCTTTAGGGGGGGGGGGGTGTTGTGTGCGGGGCTCTTCTCTCCCAAGGAGGCGGGACCGAATGAGTTCACCGGGGTGGAGCACGGTGCTATTTGATGGCCCTACCCGTCATTTACATTGACCTCTCGGCCACCACCACCATCACCAGCCCCACCATCTCTCTCCACTTTCATGCATCGATTAGAGCAGCCTCGAACTGTGGTCGCGTGGTCTCCGCTAAGGTCGAACATACACGTACGCGTCATGGCGATTGGTGGTGGCGATGATTAGAGAGAGAATCCACCCTTGGCTCGATTGTTGGTGGTGACTGCAGAGAATGGAGATTGTGGTACGACTCTGGCAACTGGTGGGTCTTTGCCGACGGTGACGATCAAGCGACGGAGGGAGGAAGAAGAGTGGAAGGAAGAAGGGCGAAAGGGTACGAGATAGCAGTCCATGTCACTTATCTTATCGGGACACAATACGGGACAAGGTGCGGAACAACTACACATTGACCCGATTTTGAAAACTTTAGGGGCAACAAATTGATAAATTTCTTTCTCTTTTTAGGGTTCACATTGCACATAAGAACAAATTCGAGTAATTCTTGGGTCATTCTCTTCTTTCTTTTCCCTCACTTGCAAAATGTTAATAATAACGTCTAGCGTCGTTGCATGCGGCAAGAAAAGAGCGCATTCACGGCACGAGAACATAAGTACTTGTGAAAACAGTTAGCACTCGATGAGATTAAGTTTGTTTGATAACCTTAAATTTTATTGACTTAAGTTGTTCAGTTAAGTCAAAAATCCACTTAATTTTTAAATTAAGGGAAGGATTACTTAATTCGTTGGATAGAAAAAGATCTCGACGGTATTAGAATCTTGTTAGATGTATTAATCAAACCTACAAATAATTGTTTGTGTCTATATTTGATAAGGAATTAGATATTCAGCAATCCAATTTTGATTATCACCAAAAATATATATAACCCTATTTTTGACACTTAAAATTTAAAATTTAAAATTCCAGAACGTAATTTTTGTTTTACCAAACATACCCTAAAAGTTTTAATAAATAGTAATAACCATCAATCAACACTAGATGTCCCTTAATAATTCATGGTCTCGAGAGGCACGGCCACAAGTGAGGCTACCTCACCTAGATCTGGGTGAGCCCAACCTTGCCAGGGTCGTGGTGAAGGCAGGCATGGCCTTGCCTACCGTGGGTGAAGCCACCTTTGCTCGCGACGATGATGACCTTGTCCAGGCCGGGCGAGGGGCCATGAAGCCCTAGTCGGCCATTGAGCTATCCTTTATCGAGTAATCTGGCTTTGTTTCCTATAACTTTGCCTTGATCATCCATCTTGTTTATGTATACTCATTTTACATTGGTCCTCGGTTGGCTAGACTTTGACTCTCGGCTTCTCGGGACAGCGTCGCGGCTCGCGGCAATGACGACAACAATAGCGGTCCTCTTGGGCTAACCATCAAGCACCTGGCGGATGAAGCACAATGTCTTTGTCCACTTATTCAACCATTGAGAATCAAGCGACTTATTTATTTATTTATTTATTTATTCTACAAGAAAATGACTTCCAATCCCACTCAATGATTGATTACGATGCTCGAGAGTCTCGTGCACTCTGAAGATATCTAAAATATCTTAGATCTCGGTATCTTGTATGAGAGAGCAAACAAGGGTGCGTTTATATTGAAAAATGATGGCACGTATCCTTTGGAAAATTAGTTGGCAAGCATGTTTTCATCACCATTTACAATCTATGTATGACCATTTTCATAGGCGATGAAAGAATTTTTCATTCATTTATTTATGTGAGTGTTATAAATAATTATTTTTTGAAAAATATTTTTCGAATCACTTATTTTTCCGTGAAAGAATGCATCTTAAGTTGAACCAGAGAGGGACCAAACATTTCACCGAGAAGAACAGAAAACAAAAGAAAAGAAAAGGAGAGTCCCAATTATCATGGCCACATAACGACGCAAGTCCCACCAGGAAACTCACAATCACTTCTTTTTACCATTTTTGAGCAACTGCTACATTTATAGTGAGGCCATGACCAGATTTGAACAGTGGTGTGGACTCAAGTACATTCGTTTTCATTTTCCCCTTGGTGCAGACGAACTACAAGTATCACTCCCCCCACCCCATTATTGAACAGTGGCCATTTTGGAAGCTTTCTTTCGACGGTGGGTGTGTAAGATGGGGGAGAGCAGTGGGAGAGGAAAGATACAAGACTCGTGTACCGACCTAAATATAGAGTCTTGTGCTGTCAAAAGATTTTGAGTTGCTCGAGAACCCACAGCAGCCACTCCCCTCCCCCTCCATTGAAGTGTTCCTTTCAAAGAACACATTTAGAAAGACACAAAAAGATCAGGGTTGTGAGTGGAGGCCAAATCCCCCATACTTTTCATCATCAGTAGGGTTCTCCTGATTTGGTGCACTTAAAGAGATACTTAAAGAGATGCAGCATCGCCTGCATGGGGTCGATCCCATATGACAATATCTCGTACTTGTATTTGGTTCCATGCAAATGGCAAGCAGTATAAAAGACAGTCGCTGGTCACGGTACACATGGGTCGCCATTTTTAGAGGGTTTCAAGAAATGGAGGAGGGTCAGAGAGATGGTTGCTGTAAGGTCACAGAAAGGGATTTGAAAGGAGGAGGAGGAGAAGGAGATGATGATGATGGTGGTGCTAAAGAAGAAGATGAAAAAATTGGACCAGCAGCAGAGGAAGATCCATGTGAAAATGATGATGCTCTCAAGAGAAGCATATCAAACCACCCTTTGTATGGGAAGCTTGTCGAAGTTCACCTCAACTGCTTGAGGGTTCGCTCTCTCTCTCTCTCTCTCTCTCTCAACATACCGATAGATCTACCAGTTACAAGTGGTTATGTCATTTTCTTTCCTGATCTAAGACTGGTTCTTCTGTTGAAGGTTGGTGGAGCTTGCGAAGATGGCATGACTCACCAGACGATAATGAGTCCACAAGTACACCGTTGCCAACATCAACAGGGTGAAGCCAAGATCAGGAGGCCGAGTCAATCTGATTTAGACCGATTTATGGTAAGCTGCTTGTTAACACAATTGTGTTGTACTATGTGTCTCATTCTTTGGAGAGCAAACAAGTGAGCCTGTTTCTGATTAGGTTGTATAAGCGATCATCACACTAGCAAAGCATTCAAAGGACAAAATGAAAACTTACACATGTAAATCTATCAGGAGAAAATATCACCAGTTTTAAAAGCTATAAGCAGAAATCGTAAAAGAAGCTACTATCTCCAGACCCCTAACTTCTAGTTTGTACTTGTGCCTATGGAGTGGAAATCTAGATAAAGATATGGAATTCATATCTTAATAATATGATTTGCAAGAATGGTGTACAAAACTGTAGAACAATAGAATTTCAGAGTCACAATTTCTAAACATGTTCTTATTTGCAATCTCAAGAGAAATTGTATGAAACTCTGTGCTATGAACTCCACCCTTCTCGTGGGGAATATTATTAGGGACACAAAAGATAGGGGTGATAAAACTTAAATGGGTATGTAGGTAAAGATCATTACTGGCTTGCGGTAACCTGGAATTTTTGAAACATTACTTTATCTTATCAACCTTTGCATGCCCAATACACATTAAAATCGATGAAGTGGGGCCTCTCTTTTTACTCCATTCATCTTGAGTAGTGTCACCGTCAAGTACGGAACTTTAACAGGACACTGAAATCTGAGTCAAGTCAAATCCACAGTGATTGGATTTGACCACTTTGCTTTTTCTTTTTTATATGGAGTGACTGAGCTCTGAGGGCTCTCCGTCCATGAAAGCGTCATCTGTTATGTCCACTTGAAAGCGACAATACTTGGTGTTTGCGCAACTAAAGAAGCGACAGCAGCTCTGGATATTTGCAAAGTTGCATGATAGTTTGGTTATCCCCTTCAGGAATTTGAGTTCGGAGTTTTCACATGCAATGATTGATGCGTTAAAGAGACTATTCACTGACCACTCACCAGTGTGTTTGCCTGTGTTTGACATCACTGATTAATCACCTCAAACATAAATAACTTAGGGACTGTTAGTATTATTAGCCTTGACGTTAGCTGTTATTTCCCTTTCCCCCTCACGTGTCAAGATGCTATGATTGGCACAAATCATATTGTAAACTTGATCTGATTGTTCATACGTCCAAGATGCTATGATTGGCACAAATCCTTTAGAGAACTTCTTGCTGTTGCTCAAAATGCTTTTCAAGCATTGCATTTTCGCCTGGGGCAAACAAAGTATTGTAAACTTTCTTGTTTCTTCTTTCGAAACGATATGTGATGATTAACTTGGTTGGACTCCAGAAGCACTTCAAATATGTCCATATAAAGCAGTTGTAACTAAAGAGATGATGCGAGGAAAACAAACGCTAATTAGTGATCCGACTACCGGCAAAGACTAACCCTGATCTGATGTTGCTTCGAGAATTTTGGTTTTGTGGTTTACATAGCCACTTAATAAGGAAGAAGAGGGACAAAACCCTTTGAGGCACAAGCTAAACTCGTTGTGCATGCTAATAAGAACCGTAAGCTCCGAACAGATCGTACGTAGAAGCTCATGTTGGATCAGGATGAGTAAATTCATATCAGAAGAAACTACCCAAAAGAGAAAAAAAAATGAAGAAGCACTGTTATGCAAATCAAGATGACAGATGAAACGACGCGCGCAGGAAGCTTACTGCTCAGTTCTGAGCGATTTGAGAGGAGCCATGGAGGAGCCTCAACAGGAGACAATGGCTTTCATCGACGACATGCATTCTCAGCTCAAGGACATGACCACAACTCCCACCTCTTCTGCATCTGGACCTGGTGAGCCTCTCGTTTTCTCTATTCTCATCTGTTGTATGTGTCAAGAAAACTGCCTATTGATGTGACTTTACTTCCCTTCACCATTTTAAACGGTTCAAGATGTTCCGGATTAAAGTTATTCATCTTCTTGAAAGCTTGACTAATCATTTGGAAGAGATTACCAATCATGTACGCATGTTTGCAACCTGTACTTACATAATAATTTTTATCAGTGATTATCATTTTATCGGTAATTAGTAATTTCCTTAAAAAGGTATCTTTAGTTAGCGATTTTATCGTGTAAAGTAAATTACAAATGATTAGTAATTAGTGATTTCTCCACGTGAATAGTAACTTTTCGCACACAAGGACTATGGCTTCGTTTGGCAAGGTTATGCTGAACCCCTTTGGAGATGATCTAAAGACCTTTGATCCTACGCAAATGACGTTTGATAAAAAAAATTTTGGATTGTTTTGGAGAGATGTAATTGCATTTCCAAAGGTCTTTAGGCAAGGTAGGTCCAAAGAAGTTAGGGTTTTGAGCATTTTCGAAATGCTATTTTTTTTTTTCGTTCTTCCAACTTTGCCATCACTAAACTTTCATAATTCTGAAAATGGATAATTACCAAAAAAATCATTAACATTTTGTATTCGGGTCAATTCAGTCTTAAACTTTTCAATGTCGCTAATTTAGTCCTAAACCTTTTATCAATTTGCCAATATAGTCCATCTAGCTAATTTTGACAAAAAAATCACTAATGTGGACACTGATCATCCTACATAGTATGCCTGGCACATCATGGACAAGTTTGTTCAATTTTTTTGCTAGTCGCAAGGAAGACTAGCCTCGCCCAGTGGCCAGTGAACCAACGAAAAAAAAAAGAAAAAAAACAAAAGAAGGAAAAGAGAAGAAAAGGAAAAGGAAAATGAATAGTAAATTTAAAAATAAAAAAATTATCTATGTCAATGCTAATATGGCCGATGTCTACTTCGGTGGTTTCTAATCAAAATTGAGTGCATGAACTAAATTGATAAAACAACAAAAGGTTTAGGTCTAAATGTCCAAATTGAAAGTTTTAAGATCGAAATGTATGTGTAGAGCTCTTATGGTAATTTTCCCATTTCAAAAATGCCCTCACCTGGACTGACGTTGTGGCGACCAACCTTAGGTGAGACTAGTTGGCATAGATTTGGCTCGTTGGTGGCCTCCCACCAAACTGAGCCCTATTGGCCAATGTTTAAGATTTTTTGTTTCAAACGAAAAAGGCAAAAGTCATTTACAAGTGTAGTTTTTTGTTTCAAGACCCCATTTGAATCAAAGTTGCTTTCCAATATATTTCTAAATCACACTTTACCAAATACCATTTGCATTTATCACAATTCATTTCACCTAAAGTCCTCTGCATTTTCTTGGGAGAAATATTATCTGAAGTGTGAAAAGTTATGTATGACGATTACTTTAGTGTAAAAATTTTTTCGCATGATTTGATAAATAATCAAATGCATTTAAATATTCCTGTTATTCTATATTTTCTTTGAAAAATAATCACTTAAGTGCTAACTCAGATATGTGTGATTGAAAATCAGACTTCGCTTTTTTTCATTAATATTTGAAGTCGACGTGGCTTATTGGATGTCTAGGCAGTAATAAAAAAAGATAAAATTTCAAAAAAAATATTTAAAAATTAATTAGACTTAAAAAAATAAAAATTTAAAAATAAGCTGACAAAAAAAGAAAAAGAAAATAGAGAGTTGCATAGGCGGTGAGGACTGTGCTCATTGCCATTGGGCCTTGGCCAGGGGTCATCGACCGCCATCCCCGCTTTTGCCAGCCATTGTCGGCCCTTGCCACCTGTGCAACCCCCCTCTTTTTTTTTTAAGCTTATTTTTAGATTTAATTTAATTTAATTTTTTTACCTTGTTTTTAATTTTAGAACTCTATGTTGACTAAATTTTTTAAAAAAATTTGCCACTTTAGATTAAAATGTATTTATAAATACCACATAATTAGTTTGCCTGAAATTTCTCATCGGAGGCACTTAACTGATCATTTTTTCTCTAATTTGGCCCTTAAGTAATTCGATAGAAACTTTTGATACCAAAATAATACATAATTTTTGACAATCTTGGTGTACTTCTCCTGCATTTTCTTAAAGACTTTTCTCAAGAGCCTAGCCATACGAGTGTCCTGGAAGGGCTGGAAGGTATTGCACCCAAGACTAATCACCATGTGCCGTCCGTCTATCAATTAATCATTAGACTTGTGACAGGTGGACCTAATGCCCTAAAAAAACCTCCAATTTGAGCTATTGCCTAAATTCCACCTTTTATCTCATAAAAAACTTCTAACTTTAGGTCCAATTCCAATTTATCCTAAACTTTTTTTATCTCGTAGAAAACCCTCAACTTTAGGTCCCATCTCAATTTTACACTAAACTTTTTTTGTCGTATGAAAAACCTCTAACTTTAGGTCTTATCCCAATTTATTATCGTCATTCCAATTTTTTACCCTAAAATTTTTACAGTTTCATAAGAAATCATAAATTTTTACTTGAGTCATAATTTTGCTCCATCAACCCTCCGACCAAATTTTTTCCGTTGAAAACCAAGAAATGGAAAAATCCCAAGTATGAGCTATTCGAGCATCCAGAGCGTGAGTTATCTAACCGCCAGAGATGGAACATTCTCAAGCACAAGATATCGAAGACCAAGAGCAAAATCTGGGTGATTTTGATTGAGGTTAATGGAGATAGATTTAGGACTTAAGTAGAAGTTAGTGATCTTTTATTGGATAAAAAAAATTGAAACTGTACCTAAAGTCGAGATTTCTTTTAAGACCAAAAAAAAAAAGGTCTAGGGTAGAATGAAGATTGGACTTAAAATTGAGGGTTTTCTATGATATAAAAAAAAAGTTTAAGGTAGAATTGTGACTGCACCTTAAAATTGAACATTTACGATACTCAATCCAAAAACCCTACTTTTTAAAACATTCCCTCTGTCCTATCTTTCCCCTTTAGCCCCTGGATCTCGAAAAAGACCACCCTCCCTGAGCAAGAGCTCAAGCTGTTGCACATTGCGATATCCCGCCACGCCATCCACGACTGGTGGATGAGCTCTGGGGAGGAGCGGTGGTGGCTTGGCTGAACATAGGAAGGGGACGGGGAAGTCTGTGGTCTTCGAATCCTGCCTCAAAACGGATACGTCTTTCCACTGGCATCGCGTTGCTAAGGATGCCTGCTATACATATTCATTTTTCGAAGTATTGGATCGTGCATATCGTGAGAAGGGAAAGTGCATTGGAAATTGTAATATAAACTTTTGACAATTTGTCAATATAGTCTTTTTCGTCGTATTTTAGTGGGAAATTGCCAACGTGAGCAATCTTTACAATTTTCTTTGAATTTTTCTGAAATTTCTTTTCCTTTCTTTTCTTTTCTTCTTGGTCACCGAGCCTCAACAATAGGTGGCAAAGGTTGTCGGCGACAGGTGGTGGATGGCTTGGCTTGGCCACCCTCGTCGGCTGTCGCCTATGGCCAGCGACCCCTATGTGTATAATTGGCAACAGTATCGAGGATGATGCGGACAACTTTTTAAAGCTTCCCATATGAATACCCCGTAATTTCTACTCTATATGAATGCCCCAAACAAAACATATATGCCACGGAAAGAACTCCACAGTCGAATGTATCTTGAACCCAGTCGTTCAGCTAAGATGATTGACTTCAACGATGCTTGAAAATGCGCTCATTTCATATAGGAGAAACAGATGCCTGACCCGAGACCTGGACCTATAATCAAGACGACAAGGAAAAGGAAGGTTTCAAGAACCGGAAGATCACAACAGTCGGCCGGCTGCTTCGCTCTTCTTCCTCGTCAATGACTACATGTGTGTTTCCAGAATTTGTGTATGGGGTTGTGGCTTATGATCTACAGATATGCTCTTCTGAAGTCTGTCCGCCGGAGCAGTGTGTCTTGTGTTCTTTCTGTGTGTGTTACGTTTTAGTCAAAAACTCAATTCTGAAGTACTGGGACTTGCGTCTACTAATGAAGGCTTGGAGCTAACTAAATGTACGATGAAATGAACATCAACAGGTCAAGTAATCAGTCAATTCTTCGCGTCCTTTTACAGCATCAGTTTTGATTGCGGCCATTGAGGAAATGAACTGTCATCATCTACACATGCATTTTACAAATCCACAATGCAATTTATTTCGGGTGTACAAGGAAGGGGTTAGCTCCTTACATTTTTAGTTGGAAACCATGCTCTCACTCTCCTTCACAAAACCATCTCCAGTCCAATCTTTGTCCGACTGCAAGCCTTTCCGAACTGCCTTTCTCTGTCGAATTGCTTCTTGCTGCCTTTGTACCAAGTCAGTATGAGTGGTGAAATACTGAAGAGAAGCCCTGAAAGACCAATGAGGTAACAAAGAAAAAATTGATATGAGAGTCCTGCCCTGCTTGATCATGTCTGGCAAATTAGCATGAGGATATAAGAATTTGATTCTCCCAAACAATCTATACCCTCTGAAATCTTCTATTCTTGAGAAATTATGCATCTTCATGAAGTCTTTCAACTCAGCACATAGTTTCTTGACAAGGCCATAACCATGCATCATCACACCTGTGCATACCTGCAAACCCCGAATCAATGATTCTCTGCCCAGTATGCAGAACACATACATCGCTAAGTAGCTTTCACATGGTAAGCTCTTTTCTTTTGCATAATAAAAAGAATAAGACAGTCAACAGAAAAAGATTGAAACATTTGTATGTCCAATAACACGTCGCATCAATCCAAAGGAGATTATGTGGTAACATTGGTCTCTGCCCTCACACTCATAAGTTATTACTCCATTTCCACATAATCTAAGCCGGTGCATGAAAAATGAGGCCTTGAGGATCTTCGCAGTGATCTCAACTAAAAACCCAACCATGCAACATACGTCAGTAGTTTAACCCACAACAAACTCGGCTATGAAGGATTCACAGGGCAGATGTAGTGGCAAACTGTCAACTGAAGCAAACAATTCCGCCAAGGCTTTAAGGAAAAGGTCATTGCAGAACAATTCCATCCACGCTTTAATGGAAAAGGAAATTGCAGATAAAAATGCTGATAGCTTACCCTAGCCTCTGCAGGAGGAAGGCAAGAGCAAGGAAAGTTAATACGCAAAAGAATTTAACAAGCTCATTAAAACTAAAGGAAAAGGCCATCATATCTGAAGTGCTTGGTAACATTCAGATAATCTTATTGAAGGAACCAACTGATAAATTGGGTTAGACACTGTGAAAAGAGGGTGAAATTTGCATAATGAACACCCCAAGGATCAAAAAGATCAATACAGTTTGGTGTAACAGTCGCTAATCCCCAGTTGTACCTGAACGGTATCTGCTCCAAGGAGAATGAACTCAGCAGCATCACCTCCCGTTTCAACACCTCCAATGGCTGAAAGTGTGTGGTCCTTATCATCAAATTCTGACTTCATCATCTTTGCAATACTCATGACCTTTGCAAGTGCAATAGGGTGGACTGCCTTGGAAGAATAGCCCCCAGGAGTTGAATACCTAAAACGTCAATAGGATAGGATTACATTTTATGATACAAAAAAAAGAATGAAAGTATAGACGATGCAAAAGAGGTAAAGTAGTTCTCAACCCTTCAACACAAGGCTCAGGCCGTAAGGTGTCAAGATTGATTCCCATCACGCTCATGATTGTATTGATAGCAGATATCCCCTCGCACCCTGACTTTAGAGCCACCCTTGAGGGCTGCAGAACAAATAGACGCATTATCAAGTTCGATTAGTACACAAGTCATCACTGGTTTCAAGCTTCAAGATCAAGGAGGAGTTAAGACGTAATCAATTTTTACACAAGCAGGTGATACACAACCCACTTTTGATGGCCAAGGTCATACACAAACTTGATATCGCAATCTACAGGCCAAAAATGCCTTCCTTCCATGCATCTAAGTTTGGTTATTAGCAGTGATAGCGTAATCCAAATGTCACAAAAAGTGCACTTGAAGTCCTAACCTCCCAAGAAATACAATCAAGTCCTCAACCTTTTTCAGAAAATGCAGCCAAAATCTTTATATCAGCACAATTGAGAATCCTACTTGCAATAAAGAATTGCATATATGACAGCCTTAAAATACAGTTTGTAATATTATATTACGGATTTAAATGAACTTCTCGAAATAATGCTTTAGAATGTGATTACATCAATTCAAAGAAATAAGAGTCGATTGCAATTCCAAGTAAAAGTTTAGGACTTGATTCCAACAATTGAAAGCTTCAAAATTCCATTGCATTTCATACCCAATGTTTGGGGCTTCTATTGCGATGACCCTCCTAAATACATAACCCAGTAATACTAAAGCAGTAGGATTACAAAGACATATGCTTAGTTGTTACATGATTTGTTTAATTGGGGTGATCTTTCATGTGACAAAATGTAATCCCTGGCAGACTAAAAACCTTCAGGGTGTGTTTGTTTCACAGAAAATCAAAGATTTGGAAAAAATTTTCTAAAAAGTAAACGCTTGTATCACTTATAAAAATGAATGAATGCAAAATATTTTCATCACCGTGACAAAAGTTAGGCATAAAGTGTTATCGATAATGAAAATATTTTTCGTTGACTAATTTTTCTAAAAGATACAAACGTTTATTTTTTTGAAAATGTTTTCCAAATCTTTGATTTTCTGTGAAACAAATACACCTTGAGTCTAAATGTTTTCCATCTAATGTAAGGGCAAGAGGGAAAAGAGCAGATAAATGCCAATTTTAATTGATGAAATCATTCTTAAATCTACATGGTGAGCAGTCTACCATTCTCAGAAGAAAATTTTTTCCATCATCTTGGTTGACCATCCCACAGTTGCACCCAAGTGTCAAATGACCAGGATATTAATTCAACGTATAAACACCAAGGAAATGGCAGAAACAGATAGTTGAATTAGCGGCAGATGAGAGCACGTTCTTATATGACAATATAAACAGGCTCCCAGTAGATCTAACACCTGCACCTTCTTCTCCTATTTTGAAAATGACATATCAGTTATATTACGTTATTGCGGGACACTGTTGCTCACTCTTCACTTAAGGCAGTGTCTGCAACAATGAGAGCTAACCTGCGTTATGTCTGTAATATTAGGAGTCATCTTTGCCCAAACAGGAACAGTAGCTTTCGCATTTATCCATCCACAGACCTCCTCCAAAAGAGCGCAATCTTGGCCGACTGCAGCACCCATTTTACGCTCCGGCATACCATGGGGACAGGAGAAGTTGATTTCGATGGCATCCTAAAGAAACATTACATATTGTTAGAAGGAGAGGTCATCGACTTGATTTAGCCATTTGCGGGAAAACAGATTAAGTTTACTAATTTTACTTACGACTCCCGTCTGCTCAACTCGATCAATGAGTTCTTCCCATGCAGCTTTATTGTATTCTTCCATAATAGAAGCAATAAGAATCCTATCTGGATACTCATCTTTCAACAGTTTAAATTCTTTCAGCATTGTCTCGAGAGGTCGGTCACTGATGAGTTCTATATTCTCCCACCCTATAATTTGTCCCTTAGCTGATCCATTTACTCCTGCACGTAGCCGAGCATATCGAGGGGTGACATTTATAACTTTTTCAGCCTCCAGGGAAACCTAGCAGAATGATTCACAAGGGGAGGACAAAAAATTAGTAAAAAACACAATAAGATCTGCATGATTTGTTCACGGTAATAGATATTCCAACACCAAGACAAAAGGGGGGAAGAAAAGCTACAAGAAAATGTCCCCTCTGTAAAAGTCCAGATGGTAGATAGAAAAGAATACGAATATGATAATCCATGATGGCAGCTAACATTCTGTAATTTTAAGACAATTAACACAATCGATCCTGGTTCAGGTCCTCCTTTTTCTTTCAATGAGTTCACTCGCTGATACAAACGTCCACAAAACCTCAATACTCTGTTTTTCCTGTCATGATCTTCAACTTAACTGCCTAAAGTAAGTCTCTAACTCCTCTTTCCATTATGATTACTAATTCGGTGAACATCTAAAGATCCACCGAGCATCCTCAACATAGCACGACTAATGCCTCGTCCACATGCAGGGTTTCCCAAATGACACTCCAAATGCATTTGACGTACAACGAAAGTAGTTCGCACATGGCAAACATTGCATACGAAGGCAAAGGCTTGCTTATATACTATCGAGTATAAATAACAACATTACAAATCAACCCACAAACTCGAAACAAAATATTTGCGGGCCACTCAATTTTACTTGATGGAAAAACCGGATCGACAGAGCAGATGAACCGACTGTAATTCAGATTACGGAAAAGAGGATAGACAGAGCAGACGAACCGACTGTAATTCAGACTACGAAAAGCCTGAACTCAAAATGCAAATGTTCAGATGCGATGTACAGAAACCCATAATTACCCATCAGAAAGGCTCAGTTTCACGAAATTCTAACCTCAGGCAGGTACTCCGACGCGACGGGGCTGATTTTCGAGAACTAAAAGGAACTCACGATCTTGGCAACCATCAAGTCCTAACTTCTAACCTCACCAGCGAACTAAACACAGCCGTTGGCATCATCGACGAGCGAGAAACTTACAGTTTTGGCGATCACAGCTCCCCAGCCCTCGTCGAAGGCCCTCTTCATCACGGTGTAGTTAGTCCCGGGCGGTCCAGAACCGATGACGAACGGGTTAGGCATGTCCAGCCCATTAACAGTCACGCTGAGGTCAGGCTCCGCCCGATCCCCGGACGCGAGCACCCGGAACCCGACTCTGCTCGGCGGAGCAGAGCCCGGCCGCCGGCTGCGGGACCCGGGGAGCCGGGCGGCCGAGCGGTTGCCGCCTCCGAGCTGCTTCAAACTCAGCGAAGCCATCGGCGACGGGCGGCGACGACGAACAGGAGGAGGAGAATCGGATGGAAGAGGTCGCGCGGTGAGTCCGAGCTGTATATTCGAACGCGGGGGGGATCACGGAGAATCGTTTGCGTCTTGTAGCTGCCGTCTCGAGCTGGCGGATCTTGAATAGTGGAGTGCTGATGGAGGATCGCATGTGGATAGCTATCTTTTTTATTTATTTATTTTTAATTGTTTGCGTGATTTCAAAGTGGGACCCTCTTGCTTCCCTCGTTTTTATTTTCTAGTCCCATCACGTAAGCGGAGCAGGTCAAGCCGCGGAAGCGAGTTATTAAGATGTTTCCATTGCCAGAATAATAGACCCGACGATGGTTTGGCTCGATTAAGCAGCTATCGGTTCTAAAGTCGTATTAGGGCGCCCCCCTAAATTAGAGACGAGCAATTTCAGATTTCGTATACAATAATATGATTAATTTATATTTAAATATACTTAGTTTGCATTGAGATTAAGCCATCTTCCCATTTTATTTTGATGTATCCGATTGTGTCTTTGCTGTGTGAGCAATTGCCAAATAACATAAACATATACATGTGGGAGAGACGGTTACATGAAAAGGTACATTGCATCGCAGGGGAAATTGTCCAATTAGCCTGCCTTGAACTATTGTAAGGAAGCTAATCATCTTAAGAGGCATATCGTCAAAACGGGGATTACTGGCAAAAATCGATCAGAATGATTAAATTGAAATTTTGTGCATAATTTTGAGAGTAAATTGATTTTTTTGAAAATTTTAATTGTGAATTGGTATCGTCGCCTAATGAATTTATGTCTGATTAGATAATTTTTAAAAAAAAAGCGTAGGAAGAAAACTGTAGGAGCCGAAAGTAATTCATGGTGCCCAATCTCGCCCATTGATTCCACCCTCCCAAAAAAAAAAAAATCTCGCCCTCTGGTTGATATGTGGACACTTGTTACCTAATAATGTACAAAATTATAAGCGGAAACATTTGAATAATACTAAAAATCATAAATGTGATGTCGTAAGATTTCGATTTACTTGGTTTCAATCCACCTACATTCAACAATCGCAGCGTAACGTCTACATGATCTTTTTTACCATGGTTGTTGAATGAATTTTGGTGCTGTTTATTTAACTGAAAATTTGAGACACAAAGGCATCACAAGTGTCAAAATTTACATAAAATACTAACTTTACTGTCAAAAGTTTTCGCCTGCTCATTAAGTGTTAAATCGGAGAAAAAAAACTACCACTTAAATGTCAATGGACGAGAGATTCTGACAAAAAAATATACATGATACTTAGAATTAAAATATTTTAGTGACACGTTATTTAAATTTTAAAATAGTCCACGCTGCAATCTTTTTAATTTTTTCACTCCACGTGGAAACCCCTTTCGTTTTCTGTGTTAGTTATTTTTTAGTTTTTTTTTAACTATTAGGTTTTTGAACGTGAAGTTCCATTAATGCCCCTTCATTAGTAGATCCTCACCTGCTCTTATCTATTTTCTTTATGTGAAAATACTAGATCTGTTGAATGGGTCACGTTGGGTTTGGATGAAGTCATTAATGATCCGACTCAAATGGATCTTTTTTTTTTCCATCCAGTAAGTAGAATCAAGAAGAAAATAAAATGGTTTACTTATATTTGGATTTAATTGCAAATTATTTAGAATATGATCAAGTCCACTGTTGAACAAGTCAAAGTCATCTCAACAAGAATCGGTTTAGAGAGATATTTTCAGATCCTCTCCACATCTATAGCTCATTATTTGTAACTTATTCAAATTCATTCAAACTTCAACCGAATTTGTTATATATAATATCTGCAAGTGTATATAAAGAGGTCATCTCTTTGTAGATAAAGACCCAGGGGGAGAAATCAATACAAGCATCCATTCAAAATCTTTTTCTGTTCTGCACGTTATTATCTCTCCTTTACTTTTTGTAGGTTCAAGTTCTCCTTTTATTCTTCTGGTCTTTGGTTCTCACTTTCTCTGAAGATCCAAATTTTATCTTCCACATATTATTGATTGTATCACAGCTTTGTATATTTGTTATTTTCTTAATTTAGGAAGACAGTTCCCTTTCTTAGTGGGACTGATTAGATAGATCAGCAAAGAAATCTCTCCATCAATTAAGAGAATAATTAGGAGAAAATCTCTCCATCTCTTGTGTATATATATACACATTTTGGGTTTTAATAATAATCATCTGATTACACAAAATTCACACATATTGCTAATATTATTATCTCTCAGAGCAATGAAAACTACATGTTCTTTACATCTAGTATCAAAGAAGGCAAGAGATGTTGATCCAGTGCATTTTGCAAGTTCACTTCCTGATCACTCTGCAAAAAGATGAGGAAGTCTTCCCATAATTTTTTCTAGTACCGCTACTCCAAACTATAAAAATGGCACTATTCATGTAAGTTCATAGAGAAGCTAGCTCTGCATGAAAATCATAAAATCACATGGTTAGAATTGGTGAGAAGTTAGATATATGCAAATGGCAATCATCATCATAATTAAAAAGCAAACACATTAGCACATGAAAACTTCAAATCTTACCATCCCCTAAAATGCTCCGTATTTTTTAACATTAAGATTGCGAAGTTGTTCTAAGCTGACCGTAGAGAGTGGCATATCCAGGGGTACTTGAACGTGAAGCTCACGCGAGACTTGTCCCATGGTGGGTCGAAGCCTCGGATCCGCTTGCAAGCACTCAAATGCTAGCTTGGCAATCAAGACCATGTCCTGCGCATCTTGAAGGTCAAGTCTAGAAGGCGAGAGACGTTGATCCAACACATCCTTCAACATCATCGACTCAATTTGGGTGAACGATGAACATTCCCAAGAGACACGACTTCTTGGATGCTTTCCCATGATTGTCTCTAATGCAACGACTCCAAAGCTATATACATCGCACTTCTCGGTAGGAACCGAAGAGTAAGCCAGCTCTGCAAGTGGAGAATTCACTGTTTTTTTAAATCTCGATCATAAGTTGTATTCAACATTACTTCCCATGACGTGACGCGTGATGATTACAAGTATGGATTTCTTCTTAATCTACAATTATAACACTAATTTGAGTATGGGAGTCTATGCTTGGCAAAGGTAAAATTTTGTTCGACGCTGAAAATAAGAGCATTTTCTAGGTAACACAAACTTAATATCCTCAAAATTGATTGACTATGACGTTTCCCTCATTTGTCAACTTTTACTTATGAGGAAAATCGAAAAGCTTTTCATCAATATTGAATTTGAACGCTCTAAATAATTATAAAGATTTTCCATAAGACGATTAAATAACTAATGCACTACACTAAACAAATAAAAGTTCAATTTTAGAAACATGACATTGAACGCCAACGGAATTTAAAAAAAATTGAGAAGTACCTGGAGCAATATACCCGATAGTACCAGCAATAGCCGTCCAGTTTGATGAATCTGGCCTCAATAGTCTTGCGGTGCCAAAATCGGAAACATGAGCCTCATAATCGCGATCCAATAGAATGTTGTTACTGGTCAAGTCTCGATGAATCAATGGAGGTGAACATTCATGATGCATATAGGACAATGCATCTGCAACTTCTCGGACCACATTTACCCTCTTGTCCCATTGAAATTCGGCTGCTCTTTCATCATCGTTCAAAGTTGTTCTCAAGCTTCCTCTTTCCATATACTCATACACCAAAAAATAGCTTTTGGCGTGAGAGCAAAACCCATAAAACTTTATGATGTTGCGATGGCGTATATTTGTTAAGGCTCGAATTTCCCTTTCAAATGCTATCAAATCAGCGACCTCACTATCTTCCTGAGACAACGAGGTTCGCTTGACAGCAACCGTTTGACATTCTGATATCTCAGCTTTATAAACAACTCCATATGCTCCTTCACCCACATAGTGCTTGGCGTCGAATCCTTCAGTGGCCTCGACGATTCGGTCATAAAAAACTTTGCCATCATAACTCAAAATACCCATGAAATCCAAATCATTTGCCTGTTCATTGTTCTTTCTCCTGATATCCCTTCTTCGATGATGATTGACACATGCAAGAACTATCAAGGTGCAAGAGAGAAGGAGAAATCCCAAAAAAGAGAGAATGAGGATAACCTCGATCCTAACTCCAAAGCGTCGATTGCGTTTCTTGCTCTTGGTCGAACCACATTTGGGTAAACTAACTCTGTTTCCACAGAGCCCTTTGTTAGGCTGAATTGCCTCCAATGGAGCCTCATTGAAAGCTTTGATGTTTGGGAGAGGACCTTCTAGGTTATTGTCGGATATATCGATGGAAGTCAAGGCTGACATATCACCATAAGTAATAAAACCAGAAAGTTTGTTGTGGGAGATGTTTAGAATTTGCAGCATCCTCAATTGTCCAAGTACTCTTGGTATGTTTCCCGTCAACAAATTATGACTCAAGTCAAGAACCTCAAGGAACTGTGCGTTGCCTATTTCCAGAGGAATGCTTCTGCAAAATTTGTTTTGGCTCAAGTTCAAGCTCAACAAGCTTTTGTATGAACCTAACTGCATCGGTATTGATCCGCTCAAATTGTTTGATGCCAAGTTAAGATATGCTAGATGAGATAAAAGTCCAATCTCAGTTGGGATATTTCCCATGACGGCATTGCTGCTTAGGTCGAGCTTGAACAACATCAATAGGCTTCCCAATTCCCTCGGAATCTCTCCACTTAAATTATTTGAAGAAAGGTTCAATACCTGTAACTGAGCCATCCTTCCAAATATTGTGGGTATCTCACCAGAGAGGTCGTTGTTTGATATCCTCAAGCTCGTCAACTTATGGTAATGCACCCATTTCCATGAAAGTTCACCATGGAAATGATTGTAGCTCAAGTCCACATAATTTAAATGGGGATATATTCCAAAAGCATCTGCTATGTTTCTAGTAAGCTGGTTTCCGTCAAGCCTCAATCTAAATAATGAGCTACAGTTCTCTAGGCTCGGGGGGATGGGACCTGTGAAATGATTATTGAAGACGGAGAGATTTTGTAATAATCTCCCAACACATATATCTTTCGGCAGCTCCCCTTGCTGTTCATTATTATATAGTTGCAAAAAGGTCAACCTTTTAAAATTATTGAATCCGGAAGGCAAGGGACCAAAGAATTTATTGTCGGCAAGGTTCAGTTGAGTTAGATTGGCTAGGCTTCCAATTTCTGAAGGTATGAGTCCCGAAAGTCCATTTTGATAGAGGTAAAGAATAGATAACCTTGTCAAGTTTCCTATGGAACGAGGAATTGAGCCAGTGAGGTTGTTTGTTGATAGACTAACGTTCATAAGTGAAGTGAGCCTCCCAATTTCTGAAGGTATGGGTCCCGAAAGTCCATTTTGATAGAGGTAAAGAGTAAATAACCTTGTCAAGTTTCCGATGGAACGAGGAATTGAGCCGGTGAGGTTATTGTGTGATAGGTCAAGATTGATAAGAGAAGTGAACCTCCCGATTTCCGAAGGTATGGGTCCCGAAAGTCCATTTTGATGGAGGCACATAATAGATAACCTTGTCAAGTTTCCTATGGAACGAGGAATTGAGCCAGTGAGTTTGTTTTGTGATAGTTCAAGGTCGATAAGAGAAGTGAGCCTCCCGATATCTGAAGGTAGGGGTCCCGAAAGTCCATTTTGAAAGAGGAAAAGTGAAGACAAACTTGTCAAGTTTCCGATGAAGCAAGGAATTATGCCCGTGAGATTGTTTGTTGATAGACTAAAGTTCATAAGTGAAGCGAGCCTCCCAATTTCTGAAGGTATGGGTCCCAAAAGTCCATTTTGGTGGAGGTAAAGAAGAGATAGATTTGTCAAGTTTCCTATGGAACGAGGAATTAAGCCGGTGAGTTTGTTTTCTGATAGGGCAAGTTCCATAAGAGAAGTGAGCCTCCCGATTTCTGAAGGTATGGGTCCCGAAAGTCCATTTTTCCATAAGTAGAGATACTTCAAATTCCTCAAGTCACTAATCTCTCTCGGAATGGGACCGGACAAGTTATTGAGTGAAAGGCTTAATCCTGTTAAATTGCCTAATTTGCCAAGAGGAGGAGGAATGGGCCCAGAAAGCTGATTTCCACATAGGGACAAAGAATGAAGACTTTCTAGCGTGCTTATACTTGCAGGAATGTCCCCGGACAGTTCATTGAAACAAAGATTAAGAAAGTTGAGCTTGGAAAGGTTACCGATACTCGAGGGAATGGAGCCATGGATCGAGTTGTTGGAAAGATCAAAGCTGACCACATTGGTTAAGCGAGAGAAGTTGAGGCTGTCTAGAGTTCCTCCCAAACCGAGATCGGAAATATTTACATGGGCGAGGGCTCCGTGATCATCGCAAGCCACACCGATAAAGCGGCAAGCATTGTTGCCGTGCCATGAAGAGAGGAGAGATTGGCTACGGTTGTCAAGAGTGGATTTCCAATTCAGGAGAGCCTCTGCTTCATCCTTATTCTCAGTCGCATTAATAGCAGAAAAAGAAGTAGATGAAGCAGAAATGCCCGCACCATGAAATGAAGTGGTGCTAACCGAGAAGAGCGAGAAGAAGAAGAAGAAGAAGACAGCAAAAGGAGGCTGGGTGGACAACAGTGAGGAGGCAACCATGATTAGGGGCTAGGGGATGGCTGGGGGTTTGGGAGGTGGGAGATGGTGCAAGTCTACATGACATAACGTTAATGAGATGGATGACTGTACTTATATAGATTGGAAGATCACTCTCGAAGCCTCTTCTATCTACCAGTTTAGCTTGCGCCATGGGAGATAACGAATGAATACCGCAGAACCATAAATGTCTCAATCGTGCTGGGCCTAACCGTGGGTGGTTAAAATGGTGAAATTGACATGTCAACCATAAGAGTCTCCTCTCATTCCCGAAGCCTCATCTATCATGCTTGAAATTAGCATGCCAGCCATTGTGGCATATGGTGGTCTTGACCGTGGGTGGTTATAAATGGCTCGTCAAAATCGACACTTAGATTTTTTGTACAGTATGTGGAATCAAGGTTCTGAGACCTCAATATTTTCGCAGTGGTAGCGGCGATTTTTTATTTTAAGATAATATTTCGCAAAAATTAACCTGATTTTGATTGTGCATATTTTTTTTTTCCATTGTCAATTTTGGCGAAATGGTTCCATGACGTGCATGTGATAGAGATTCGAGTGACTGGTCTATGAAGAGAGCTTGGATCTCATTTTTACAGAGCCCTATCTTGAAGGGAAAATGAAGCAACAACAAGAATATGATTAGGTAGGCCTCCTCCGATATTGGAACAAGAGTTTAGTAAACAGTCGTTGTTCATGCTTGACTTACTTTTCCAAGTCATTCATTGAAATCGACATTATCGACCATATTTATGGAAAATGGTTATCCTGACCGTGGGTGGTTATGTGGCTCAAAATCGACACTCAGATTTTTCGTAGATGAGTGGGGCATGAAAATGGATACACTTGTTCTGAGACCTCTATATTTCCCCAGATTGTTGAATGAATTTTGGTGTCATTTATTTAACTTAAAATTTGAGGCAAAAGAACACAAAAAAATGTCAAAGGTTATATATGGCACTCACTTTGGTGCCAAAAATTTTCGCCAACTCACTTAAGTATCAAATCATAGAGAAAATGATCACTTAAGTGCCAATGGGAGAGAGATTCCGACAATAGTGACACGGTATTTATAATGAAAAATAGTCCACGCTGCAATTTTTTTTAAATTTTTTTTCAGTCCACATGACAAACCCCTTTTCTTAGTTTATTTTTAATTTTTTTTAATTTTTAGCTTTTTATTGCTAACTAAAATTCTCATGCGAGACATGTAAGATTAGGTTATTAATAAAAAAAATTGCCACGTAAAATTTATGGCAAAGCTCGCTGGAGTTGGTATTCAAATAATCGTTTTTTAAAAAAATTGACACTTTATCCAAAAAAATAATACCAAAGTAAGCGTTATACATAAATTTTGGCACTTCAACGTTCTTTTATTGAAAATTTGACATTAAACAATTTACCTGTGAAGAAACGGATCTAGGATGTGTTCTATATATGTTGCTGTGTTCTCTTGATTTGACATTAGAAAAATTATAATCCGAATCCCATCGGGAAGAATGCTTTATGATTCAACAATTCATGTTACATCTCGATGATCTAATGGTGGAAATCGTTACATTAATAATTTCATCGTCCTAGGTTTCAATTGATGTCACATCTCGTTGATCTAATGGTAGAAATCATCACATTCATATTACATTAAGGGGGTTCATACTAGACCCGTTTACGGGAAATCGTCACATTCATATTAAATTGTTTACGGGAACATAAACGTTACCGGACACGCCCTAAGTGAGCACTAAATCGAGTGAGGGCAAAAATGAATGAAGAGAGAGTGAGTAGGATATAAGTAATTTGTAAACTTATTTATGACATATTTACGACCCAATTAACACTTATACTAAGTAATTTGAAATCATTTATGACGCATTTATTAAACATAACTAATCGACACAACGACTCAACCCATTGTATATGGGTTTATCACCGATTTTGACAAGGCTGATTCCGCGGTGCTGTGTTCTTTCGATCAACATATAAAAATTCTAATCCGAATCCGGTAGTGAAGAAGAGTACTTTGCGATTCAACAGTTGACGTCGCACCTCTTTTGATCTAAGAGTGGAAGTCGTCACATGTTAACAATATCGTGCAAAAGGCTACGGCACCTTGAAAAAGCCCCTAACAATATATAAACCCATCGTGTCGGGTGGTTGAAATAAGTTTAAGTATTGTTGACTAATTTCTCTAGCTGGACATGAATTGTCTTTTCAATCATCGAGGAAGTCATGAAATAACATTTTTGTTGCCAACGATTGTGTCAATTATTTCATCATTGAGGGAGTTAATTTGGGTGTTCTCATATTATCATATGTCGTTGAGACTTTGAAGAGATTGGAAAAATTACGAAATGTAGCAAGGTATAGAGACGTGAAGTCATTGAACAATGACGCAACGGAATTTCTTATGCTAAGCTGTTCACGGTAGATGGACGGGCCGGGCCTAGTAAACCTCAACGAGTTTGAAAACCTTTCCCATCTTAATCAAGATTGAAGGCTATTGAAATTTCTATGTAGGATGATTGGGTCTAAACAGCCAAGGCCCCGATAAGCAAACAAGCAACGAGGACCGCTCGACTTTTAGTGACTCGAACCCGTTTCACAAGGGTTAAAACTGTTGAGGTGTGGTTCATACCCTCTATTGACAGAAAAACACCGGTTTCCGCTGAATATCTAATGTTATATAATCTCTTTCTTTTGTAACCGAGAATTGTAATAGAGATGTGGGACGCGCTAATTATAATAAAATCATTTGCTGGATGTAAACATATTTTAATAGTGTATTAAGATAGATCTCGTGCCTTAACATCTCTTTATCGCATTCACTATCTATTTTGTTGCGTTTGTGGGCCTAATCCAAATAAAAACTTTGAAAGGGATATCAACTGACCTAATTATTTAGGATTGGAGCACACTTAAATATCAACCAACGATCGCTCCCCTAATTTATATAGGAATTTGGCAAGAGAAGAAAAGAAAAAAAAACATAGGAATTTTTGTGTAATAAACTCTAACGCCAGCGAAACGTGACCATGCACATCAAGCCTAGAAGCACACGGGACGTTAGGTATTTCCAAAACTTCTGGTTGCTACACTATCAAGGTGCCATTTGTAACTATCAAACCCGCTTAATTGGCCGTTGGATTGATGCCACGCGACGACCCATTTGTAATCGATAGCATGTAAGATTTTATGGGATCACTGTCATATTATATGGAGGCGTGACTTAATATTTGATAATTCTATCGTCGTAATACGCTTGCAGAATCCGAGATTTTTTCTTTTTTGTCCGCTATTGGACGCTCGATTGCCGCAGATGGCTCGTTTACTTTCACCTCCACATGGCGAAAATGACAAAGTTCAGTGATGTTCGGTCCGCGTTCGCGCGCCCAAATGACTTTTTGATTTGATCGAGGAGAGAGGCGTGCGGGGCTGACTCACTGGATCCCATCATCCTAATCCACCTTGTAGCCCCGCATCCGCCTCCGCTAATGGCGGGGCATCGTGATCTTGAAAGCCGCGCCGAAGCTTCCGCCTCTTCGAACGGAGCACGGCGGAAACATGATCACGTAAATGGCACCGACGACCAAAACGTTCGATGATGGTGATGCGGATGAGTCACGAGCGAGCATTGCATTTGGCAACACCACGTCGAAATTCGATTTCGTTACGATCTTAGTTGTTTTCACCGTCCTATTAGTATGTACATTCAAAAGGACAGGGACACTGATTTTTATTTATTTATTTATGATTAACTGATTTGTACAGGGATAATTACTAAAAAAAAATCATAAACTTGCTGCACAAATGTCTACTTAGTCCGAAACTTTTCAATTTAGTCAATTTAATCATAAACATTTTGACAATTTCTCAATGTAATCCTTCAACCAATTTTGGCCGGAAAATGCTCATGCGGACATCAGTGGTCCCACAAGATAAGATCAATGTTGTCGTGGAGACTCTTTTTTTTTTTTTAATTTTTTAATTTTTTAAAATTTTTCTGAATTTATTTATTTATTTATTATTTATACTGAAATTTGGCAAGGGTCGTCGGCTGAAAAAAGAAAGAGAGAAAAGAATCAACAAATTGGGGGGGGGGGGGAGAATTATTTTTCTTAAAGAAAAAATGCAAAGAATGTCATGCCAGCACATGCCCACGTTGGGCGGCCGACGTGTTGCCTGCCAAAATAAGCCGAAAAGATTATATCAATAAATCGTCCAAAAAAATTAGGATTAAATAATATCCGCGCAACATGCTTAAGGCTTTTTGTTAATAATTTTCTACAATTTATACACATGCTTTAATTCGATTAGTTTGTGGGCCAAACGATGATTGCCCCTGAAAGTGAACTTCCTTCTCTTACACAAATTTCCATTCAAGGGCCAAGGTTTTTGATAGAAAAGGCAGGACTAGAACATCGTTTTTGAAGAATTTTTTGTCTTTGTTCGGTTTTTGGCCAAATCATCCTTTTTGTCTCGTTTATAGTTTGTCAACCTGTCAATGGGGAAAATTCGATTGATGGGTCATCATATTTGAGTGCCCAACCAAAGTTTGCCACATTATTTTATAAATTAAATGTTGATATTTTTCAGCATTATCACAAGCTGTTGGCGGACTTAAAAGAGAAAATATATGGGCCAGTGAAATACTACTCTACCTTGCGTGTAATCGTGGGTTAAGGCGATCCAGCTTTCATGCTACACATATTTGAAATTTTGTCATTTCCAAAATTTTAAAAAGAGGAAGTAGTTTGAGGCGTTACTCATTCGAATTTCACTACATGCCATCAATTTGCTTTGGCTTAGGCCACCAGGAAAGACTAAGGGCATGTATAATAATCGTTCTGATCCAAAAAAGTTGTTCTAATTAAAATTGCTTTTTTTGATTCTGCTCTTCGGATGAATTTTAGAGAATCAAAACGGGTTTGGTAACTGCCCAAAATTTATGCTCTTGGAACAGAAACACGTTTGTTAATTGTATAAAATTTCTGTTCTCAAGAACAATTGCTCTTCCCAATTTTTTTTTCATTTAATTCAAATAATTACATAGTTACTTTATGAAATTTCATCTTATATTTCGATTTAATCAAAGATTAATTCATATTGATTTATCATATAAAATATTGCATATTGAAATGTAAAAATAAATATCAAGAACGATTACGAGTCATTTTTGTTATTTATTATGGGATTTCATTGATTTTTTTAAGCGAGCGGACAACTAACATAAGCGACACCCTCGTTCCTGCAATGAAAATGCATTACATTGCCCTGTATTAGTGTGCATTTTTTATTCTAGGAAATCAAATCTCAGTCTTAATTTATCAAAAACTTAAGAACGAGAGCTTACTAAGTATTCACAATAATTATTTTTTTCTTTTTCCCAAATTTTCTAAAACTAGACTAAGTCTAAAGTACATAAACCTAAGTAAATCACAACCAAAGAAATCAAGTGCACAGTCAAGAAATCATCGCATCGATAAATCGCATAATAAAAACTTAACAAAGCCCTAAAGGCTGAGAGAAATGTGGTTCAAGTTTAATTTCAAAGGTATTTATGATTTTTCTAAAAAAAATAAAATCTATGAAATGAGAGGAAACTAGGCCCAAATTTATGAAAATTAAGTTTCTTCTATTTTAGGAGATTTTCTGAATTTTTTTTTATTTTAGATTTTTTCCAAAATTTTTTGATTTTTTTGATTTTATCTTATATATTTTTCTTTGAAAATGAGACCTCATTTTGCTTTAGGTCGAGAAAAAAGTGATGAGAGAATTAAAAGGGAAAAGTGAGAGATACGGGACTACATTTTGTTTTATAATTCTCAAAAGTTATTTTTTTTAGAACGAATTTTTTTTGCTCCAAGACTATTTTTAGAAATAGAATCAGAATCAGAATCATTTGCGTTACCAAATAAGATTCTCATTTTCTTTACTTCAAAAAAATAGGATTAGAGAAATTAGAATGAAAAAAAAAAAGTCGACGTTCCACTTTTGTAGTTCCCTTTTAGTTTCGCTGTTGGGACTTTTCCAAATTAAGAGTAGGTTTGGTGGAAAACTTCTTCCTAAGTCAAAACGTGAATAAATTAAGTTTTCCTTTTCGCGCTACGTAGTTATTTTGTCTGTAGTGAATTGATTATAGTCCTGCTTCTTTAATTATCCGTTCTTAAATCTTACCGTAGACATATCACGTCATAAAACACCGTATTGCAAAAGATGCTCATCCATTGTCATGAACATTGATCGATGAAATTTAGAACAAAAGAATGTAACTCCTACAATTAGCCCATCATGTACAAAGTTAAAATCTCTAAAGGGCAAAAAAGAAAAAGGAAAAGGGAAGGTCCGGATGATGTTGGACTCTTGATTCGGGTCGACCTGCACTTTCACCCCCCGGATACCGGATCCTTGCACACAAACGGGTGGGTTAGGAGCTGCGACACCGTCCACCTCTTGCCGGACTCCTTCTGCAAGCAGCACTCGACGAAGCTCCGGAACTCCCCGCTTGCCCGCTCTGGCAAGGTCGGCATCTCGCCGAAGCAGATCGCGCACACGAGGCTGGCCCAGTCGGGCCTCTGCCCCGGATCCAGGAACGGGAAGTAGCCCAAATACAGCTCCAGCAGCGTCAGCCCCAGCCCCCACACGTCTCCCGCATAACCGTTATAACTGCCTCCATTGGAGTCCGGATCGAACCGCTCCGGACTCATGTAAGCGCACGTGCCAACGTACGAGTCGCACGCTTCGAGCATCCTGCGGTGAACTTTCATGAGATCGAAGTACTTACATGAATTTTATGGTTTTAATCCGACACGCGAAAGGCTAAAGCTAATTAGCAGCCGGACCTGCACATGATTTTGCTCACTCCGAAGTCGGCGATCTTGACCTCCATCTTCGAATTCACGAGCAGATTCGACGGCTTGATGTCTCGGTGTATGATCTTGCGCGAGTGGAGCTGATCGAGACCGTTGAGGACCTGGCGAGCCACGTCGGCGAGGTTCGGCTCGCCGAACGGGCCGTAGTTCCGGAGCACCGACTCCAGGGTCCCCAGTTCCATGTACTCGAGGAGGATGGCGGTGTCCCCGCACGGCTCCTCGAAGGAGCCATGGCAGCGGACGACGTTGGGGGAGCCGGCGGCGCGGCGTAGGACCTCGACCTCACGTTGGGCGCAGCGGCGGGCGGAGGAGTCGGAGCCGGAGCGGACGACCTTGAGGGCGTAGACGGCGGAGGTGCGCCTGTGCCGGACCTTGTAGACGGTGCCGGCGTTTCCATGACCGAGGACGTGGAGGCTCTCGAGGTCGGAGGCGGAGATGGATGGAGTTGCGGCCGGGGAGGAGGCGGAGGGTGCCGGGAAGGGCGGGAGGAGGTTGGAGGGCTCCGGTAAGGGGAGGCGGAGGTTGAGCTGCCGGCGGTGGCGGACGAGGGCCATGTGATCGTTGGAGAGATAGAGAACGAGAAGAGAGAGTCTTTGGAGTCACTGGTGGAGAAAAAGTTGCGGGGTTTATATAAGAAGTGAGTGAGAGAGGGAGTGACGGCTGGGAAGGGATTGGACAAAGAAGATGACGGCGGCGGAGAAAGGAGGAGGAAGGTGGTGAAAGAAAGGAGGGCAATGGGGTCCACATTTAATGGAGGCGAAGGTTTCTATTGGCAACTGAACAAACTTCAGCATTGACTTTATCGAGGCTACAAGTGTTAGTGGACTGTCCAAATTCACTTTCGTAACTAATCGTATCATCAAATTAGGTCGGAATAACGACTAACTGCTTACTTTTCTGCGACATGTGTTCTATACTCAAAATGCACGTCGAAGAGTAACGGTTAATAACAACCTCGTTTTTCATTAGTCAATGGTTAAGATTCATCGGGTCGTGAAAAAAAAAAAAGCAGCAGTATCATGTGGGTACAGAAAGGATGATGCAATTTAATGAGTTCATTTCCATTGGAATTTGTAGATCCGTAAGTGTGCTCTACTTCTTAGACTGTCTCTAACAAATCTAAATGGATATTTTGTCATCATTCGAATCATGTGAAATCGACACGAAATCCTCTGCTGAAATAATATATCAGCTTTATCCGGGGATGAGCACAACCCTAGCAATTAGCCCTAGTTGGACCAAATCATGGGGCACTAGCCACTACGCTAGTGGCCAGAAGCTTTCAAATTCTCTGTCGAGGGAGGTGCATTGATAACGATATAGATATGACTCGATCGCATCGGCTTGGCAATTACTTGTGAAGAAGGGGTTTGAACCAACGCATTGGATGGATCTGCCTCTTTCAAAAGCCGCCTCTGGCACCACTTGTACAAATTGCGGATACATGCAATGAATGCATCCATATGAACAGCATTAGAAAGGGGCAAAAGTTGGATCATCAAAAAGAGATTAATGCATTGATTGATGGGTTTAATCCGAATATTTGAGGGGTGAAGAATGTGTATTTCAAATGGATAAGGCTGCGTTTGTTCGTCCGAATTTGGATTAGGATAGAATAAGATAAAGCGGTAGAAGTTCTCAAAAAATTTGCCAGATTGCAAAAAATTTCATGATATGTTCGCCGCAATCTAAAAAAGAATTGAAACATTGAAAATCCTTCGTGATGTCTAGCTGCTTCAACCTCCACCCGCTACTTTTGATACTCTTTGTAGTGCCCCGAGTCTATCGTTCCGTCCATCACCCCCTCGATCAGCTTTTTTGTGGTCGCCATTGTCTAAACAAACCTTGCATGATGGTTCTGACCCCCTATCTATGTCACAAAGATGGTGAGGTAGAGCTCGAAGGGCTCGATCTGTGGCAATGTTGAAGATGGGTCATCGGTGTCAATGGTTAGGTTCGATTAGGATGCAGAGGGCTTTAGGAGCACACTGAGCAACATGCTTTGGCCTACCTGAATTTCGAGGCCTTTTGAGGAGAATTTTGAGGCAACGACAAACATAGTACGCTCAGTTGTCAAAATATAATCGACTGGCCATCGATAATGATCAAGGCCATCGGAGGCGACCCGCGACAATGATTGTGAGCCATGGGGTAATCAGAAGTAGCGATGATCGGTTGTCGTGGTGGTAGTCCTCGCATGGTGGCCAGTGAAGCAATACCCATATGCATCACTCCATTTATTCATCCTTAGAACATAACATAGTTTCTCAAGTTTTTTTTTTCTAAAGGACATTGCCAAACACCTGGTAGAATAATTTATTATATATCAAACGCAGCCTAACCATTGTCCTTGAATTTTAACCCAAAATTTTAACAAGATCTATAATTCCTTTTGTTCATTGGATACTTGAACAACTTTTTTTTTTAAGCTCACCTTAGTTCTTTTCCATTAGAATATGAAAAAAGGTTGTTGTAAAGTAGCACGTCAGTGCTAATTGGATCAGTTGACAGACATTTTAGGATTATAGCGTAACTTTTCCTTTCCAAACATATACTGATATATATAAGAACTGTCTTTTTTATATACTTTTCTCAATTCTTTTACTACAGCAGGTTTTACGCAATCGATTGGATCATATAGATATTCTTTCAACACAATATAGGTAATCGAATGGTTTCCATTTGTTCCTAAACAATGTAAGGCAAAGGCAATGATGACATGTGAGCTCGTGAGTTGCCTACTTTGGGAAAGTTGGAAAAGAGAAGGCTGAGAGCTGTAAACAGAAAGAAAGCTGCGTGACGATGCCCTACTCAACTTTGGCAAACCTTGACGGTTAAGACTTCCAAGTTTGAGCTTCAAAGGGAAGACCACCCTCAACAATGGCTCACCAATACCCTCCCCTTCCCCCCCCCCCCCCCCCCCCCCCCCCCCTCTCTCTCTACAGCATAAGTGCTGTGTCGACAGGAGTTGTGGTGAAGAAGGAGAGGCCGAAGTGGGAAGTCCGACAAAGTAGGGGGGTGTAGGGAATGTCGCCTGGCTCAAGAAATTTGTAAGCTGGCCGCGAGATTTCTCTCGGACCAGGCTTCATTCCCCTCACTCCCTCCTTTCTTTTTCTCTTTCCTTCTATCCAACTTATGAGATTCCGGCTCTCTCTCTCTCTCTCTCTCTCTCTCTCTCTCTCTCTCTCTCTCTCTCTCTCTCTCTCTCTCTCTCTCTCTCTCTCTCTCTCTCTCTCTCTCTCTCTCTCCCTTCCTTAGGGAACAAAGACGCTTTCCATATTCAACCTATACTTATCTCCAGCATTGTTCTTCTAGGGCACTTTTTAAGCGACGTAAACCTCCTCCTCCTCTCTCTCTCTCTCTCTCTCTCTCTCTCTCTCTCTCAAATATGAGTTCTAAACCCATTTTGCTACCTCTAAAATACTCACTCAAGGACCAAAAGGATTTTTGGTGTGAAAATGGTTATGTCTGATCTATATTTTCTTGAGCAAGCCAAAATTACGGTTTGTCTCACTTTTCACTTTTCAAAATTACCCTCTTCCAATATACAACATAATGTCCGTTTATTAAGCAACCACCAACTTTGTGTATGTAATCACCATGTGATCTCATTTTTCAGAAGTGTCAATATGATTAGAGGCACTATCGTCATAATATATATAAATCTTAGAAGTAATTGCACATGAGTGATGTGCGCTTTAAATCCAGTTAAGTAAATGAGAATAACGATAAGAGTATGAAATAGAATATGATCAATGATAAATTTCAAGAGTAATAACTCTCTGTCTCTGTTTCTTTTTTAATAGAAGAGAGAGATGAGGTAAAACTTATGTTTTGACTTACTTTACATTGTAAACTAACAGCTAGGAAGACCTTGTTTTGGGTGAATGTACGGCCCAAATAGACGATAATCTATGATTTAAACAAAATTATTCCCACTTCTAGTTCGACAAAGGTGGGCGCTTCAACGATCATAGTGTTTATGTCTTCACTGATCATAGGAGTAATAAGTAGTTTAAGAATAAATATATGTTGCCTAAACCACTGAATAAAATGAAGACTTATGGACCGTGTCCAGCAAGAAAGATGACATGTGATTTCCTCAAAGATATTAGTGAGAAATAGGGTATATTTGTTTAGTTGATCCTTGCATATATCACCAGGAACTTTTCTCCTGATGGATTCTTAGGGTGAGTTTGTAGCATGACAAAACTAATATGCAATCAAGGCTCCATTTGTTTCGCGAAGAATGAGTGATCCGAAAAATATTTTCCTAAAAATGATTGCTCACGTCGCTTAAACTAATTAGTGTCGCGACCCTCTAAAAAAATTTTAAATTTTAAAAGGGGTTAACGGATTATTAGGTTAATTAGATTTGACTAACCTAACGCGGACCCTCCCAAGCCCTATCGAATCGCAACTTTGGTTTTTGTTTAAATGATTTTGAAATTTGGAGTCGCCACTAATCGTTCTTGGTAGGTCGATTAGAAACCTAAATAAATTAGCGGGAGAACTAATTTATTCCTGCGAACCAGAGATTAGGAGCTCGGGGACTTGGTTACACTAGTTAATTAAAACTAATGCCCTTTCGGTACCTTTATTTCATGGATATCCTAATTCGGCAACTCAGACTTGGTTTATTCCTAAGGCTCTAGTAGGGTATTCTCTTTTGTGTTTTCACTTTTTAAATAGGATGCATGGATGGTATATATTTTTATTTGTTATATTTTTTTAAGTGTTAAAGATTCCCTAAAGCCGAAAGAGGGAGTGTGTTAACGACTTCTGTGCAGTATTACAACCTGCTTATCTTTTGGGTCTGATGATTCAAAAATTAAATTATAGGAAGTACATGACAGTGAATAAACACCTCCAATGGGAGGCCTAGCATTGGCTTGGCTCTTCCCTTTGGGATTTAAGGTACATGTATTTAAATTGCAAGTATTTAAACTACTGTAAGTAAAAACCTCCAATGGGAGGCTAAGCATTGGCTTGGCTCTTCCCTTTGGGATTTAAGGTACAGGTATTTAAGTTGCAGGTATTTAACTATTGTAAGTAAAAACCTCCAATGGGAGGCTAAGCATTGGCTTGGCTCTTCCCTTTGGGATTTAAGGTACATGTATTTAAGTTGCAGGTATTTAACTACTGTAAGTAAAAACCTCCAATGGGAGGCTAAGCATTGGCTTGGCTCTTCCCTTTGGGATTTAAGGTATAGGTATTTAAGTTGCAGGTATTTAACTACTGTAAGTAAAAACCTCCAATGGGAGGCTAAGCATTGGCTTGGCTCTTCCCTTTGGGATTTAAGGTACAGGTATTTAAGTTGCAGGTATTTAACTACTGTAAGTAAAAACCTCCAATGGGAGGCTAAGCATTGGCTTGGCTCTTCCCTTTGGGATTTATGGTGCAGGTATTTAAATTGCGGATGGACTTTGTCCTCTCCATTCTGGGGTATGAATTCTTTAAAATAAAATATAACGAATTGATTCAACAATTTGAAATTTGTGCGCGCTTGAGGACTCCTCCAAGCCGATTTTATGCTTCCATAGGGTTGACCATTGATATAAAGCTGCGGCTTCCTGACATAAAATAGAGTGAAATGTCAGTATACAAAATATGTGCTAATTTGCACCTAAAACCAGAAGAGTGGAAATAGTACTTATCTCCCATTTTTTTGGGAGGGATTTCTATAATTGATTTTCGCTCTCTATGTTCCCAATATAGAGAGTTTCTTTTGAATTAAGAGGGACTTTTAGTCACAGATCAGTTGAGAAATCGGTGGACAGCTTAGGAGCTTGTCTGGGCCGATTTTTGCATCTCGACGAGATTTTTGCTGTTGACGTAAAGATATCCTTCTCCTGACATAAAATATGGAAGAAAAAGGAGATGGAGAAAGTGTATACAATTTGTGCTAATTTGCGAGTAAAACCATAAATAAATGAATAAATAAAAACACTTAGCTTGAATTTGTTTGCTCGTTGACGAGGATGAACTCTTGATTTATATTGATCGATGAAGGAATTTGTGATGATAACCCCTAGCTTTAAACTCCCATCATCTTCAAAATTCTCTCTCTTTTGGTATTTTCTTTCTCTCAAAATTTTCTTCAATCTCCCAAAACTCTCTCAAACATCCAAAATTTTCTCTCCAAAAAATTCTCCCAAACACTTCAAATTTTCTCTCTCAAGAAGCCTTTCTCAAGCTCACTTCTTTCTCCTTTTATAACCTACTCATCTATCTCCCATTCTAATTTTTCCACTAACTCTATCTCCCATTCTAATTTCTCCACTAACTCTTCTTCATTTTCATCTTCCATTCTCCATCTCTATCTCACATTCTAATCTCTCCACTAACTCTTCTTCATCTTCATCTTCCCTTCTCCATATTTATCTCCCATTCTAATTTCTCCACTAACTCTTCTTAATCTCCATCTTCCATTCTCTATTCTTATCTTCCATTCTAATTTCTCTACTAACTCTTCTTCATCTCCATCTTCCCTTCTCTATTCTTATCTTATTTTCTCCATCCATTCTTCTCCAACTTCTCTTCTTCATCTCCTCTTCTTCATCTTCCCTTCTCTATTCTAATTTATCCACTAACTCTTCTTTTTATTATTTGTAAAATAATCCTTCAAGAGTTAGGTATTTGCACTCTAGTCCTTGAATTTTAAGTATTTACAATTCAGTCCCTGAAAAAAAAATATTTCTTTAAGTCCAAATCTCCTCACAATTTTTGACACACCAAAATTTACCACATGTCAACTTTAAGCTCATTTCTTGTCGCTGAAAATAATGCATAATTTAATTAAAGCCCTTTTGCAAAATTAAGTCATTCTGGGTATAATTGGGCCAAGATGAAAATTTAAAATATTAGAAGACAATGTCACAACTCATAAAAAGTGAAAGTTAAAAATAAGTTGACTCAAATTAAAATTTTTTTAGGCCCGATTCGAGATTATACTCGTGAAGGAACACGTGACTCGAATTGAATTTTTCTGAATTTGCGATGGCCAATATGAAAATAGATTTAAAATAAAAATATTAACTATCTTTGTGTATTTTTTGGCCTCAAATGTTATTTTTTCAAAATTTTCAAATATTTTTGTATTTTTTTTTAAAAAATTAAAATATATATAATATGAAAAATTATTTTTTGGTCAAAATTCGTTCCCTAGGCTTGGCTAAGGTTCCCAAAGTTGATTTTTCAATTTTATGAATTTTTATGGATTTTCTATTAATTTTCGAAAATAAATAAATAAAAAATACGTAAAAATACTGAAAATATGAAAAATCGTTTTTTGGTCAAAATTGGTTCCCTAGGCTTGGCTAAGGTCCCCAAAGTTGATTTTTCAATTTTATGAATTTTTATGGATTTTTTATTACTTTAGCAATAGAAAAAATGATTAAAAATCAGGTGTCAACAGCTGCCCCTCTTTGAAAGGAAGCTCGGTAGAGGTTCATTTCAAAGACGAGATGACACCTGGATTCTTATCGACTCAATACAAGTAAATAAAAAGAGTCGTGACATGATTGTTCCACTGAAAATGAAATGAGAACCTAAGGATTCGTTATATAAAAAAACTTTAGGGTGGTTGAACTTGAACCTGTATGGTGGATCAACCCATGGTAGATTCCTAATAAAAGGATTCTACTGATTAAAAATTGAATTAAAATTTGACCCGTATGGTGGGTCATACCATTTGACCCGTATGGTGGGTCGTACCATGGTAGATTCCTAATAAAAGGATTCTACTGATTAAATTTTGATTGAGATTTGACCCGTATGGTAGGTCACCACATGGAGATACCTGTAAGAAGGACTTGGTGCCTGTAGAAAGGACTTGGTGCCAGTAAAAAGGACTTGGTGCTTTGCCTGTAAGAAGAACTTTGTGCATGTAAGAAGGACTTACTTTGCCTGTAAGAAGGACTTACTTTGCCTGTAAGAAGGACTTGATTTGCCTGTAAGAATGACTTTGTTTGCCTGTAAGAAGGACTTTATGCCTGTAAGAAGGACTTGATTTGCCTGTAAGAAGGACTTTATGCCTGTAAGAAGGACTTTGTGCCTGTAAGAAGGACTTGATTTGCTTGTAAGAAGGACTTTGTGCCTGTAAGAAGGACTTTGTGCCTGTAAGAAGGACTTGATTTGCCTGTAAGAAGGACTTTGTGCCTGTAAGAAAGACTTGGTTTGCATGTAAGAAGGACTTAGTTTGCCTATAAGAAGGACTTGGTGCCTATAAGAAGGACTTGGTTTGCCTGTAAGAAGGACTTGGTTTGCCTGTAAGAAGGACTTTATGCCTGTAAGAAGGACTTGGTGCCTGTAAGAAGAACTTGGTTTGCCTATAAAAAGGACTTTATGCCTGTAAGAAGGACTTGATTTGCCTGTAAGAAGGACTTGTTTTGCCTGTAAGAAGGACTTGATTTGCCTGTAAGAAGGACTTGGTGCCTGTAAGAAGGACTTGTTTTGCCTGTAAGAAGGACTTGGTTTGCCTGTAAGAAGGACTTGGTGCCTGTAAGAAGAACTTGGTTTGCCTATAAGAAGGACTTTATGCCTGTAAGAAGGACTTGATTTGCCTGTAAGAAGGACTTGTTTTGCCTGTAAGAAGGACTTGATTTGCCTGTAAGAAGGACTTGTTTTGCCTGTAAGAAGGACTTGATTTGCCTGTAAGAAGGACTTGATTTGCCTGTAAGAAGGACTTTGTGCCTATAAGAAGGACTTGATTTGCCTGTAAGAAGGACTTGGTTTGCCTGTAAGAAGGACTTATTTTGCCTGTAAGAAGGACTTGGTGTACCTCAAAGGGTGCCATTCTGGAATCTGGAAAGATTAGGAATCCTGCAGAAGCTCAAACCCAAATTATATTATCCTGTCGCTTTAGGAATAAACCAAAGAGGCAGAGATCAAAAGGTCTCGAACATTTCTGTCCTTGAGACAAATCATGCTTTATTGAAGAAGGTGGATACCTATATGTACCGCAATGGATTCGAGTACCCCAACAACCGTCAGAATTCATTCTCTTGAAAGGTTCAGGTTGAAGATATACTTACCTGAGAATTTGGAAGAAATGCTTGGTGGCTTCTCGACAACCAGGCTTGTTCATTCAATAATCGCTGAATGAATTTCAAGACTTTGGAAGGTAGTTTGAACATTGGGAATGTGTTGCCTGTCAGGCAGTATCAGAGGTAACATGTGCAAGCCTTTTCATCAATGAGTTGATCGGTTCATGTAAAACTATTCAACCAAGTCGGCAATGATTAGAAGTAGTCTGTGTGATAACTCATGATGCAATCAATCCAAATATGGATCATGCAAAACTATTCTGTCAAGCTTGCATTACCAATTCTGTTTAAGGAGGTTCTCATAGTATGAACGCCTCGAATGTAATCTGAATGGAGGACTTCAATCCGAAAGGGCCTTCTCTCACTCTGGGGAAAGGCTGTTTATCTGTAAATTAAAATGTTAGACTTGCGTGGAAATGGTTTGCCTTTCCTCATCCTGTCATGCCCCATTCTGCACATTTGATGTCTCCTGTGCAGTTTATGCTCTAAGTTGGAGTTGGTAAGTTAAACACACGGAATAGTCATACATAATTCATGAACTGTGTAAGCACAATGCAGATGTGACAATTTTTTAGCATTACGTGTGTTTATATAATGTGCAAATATGGGCGGATTTAAATTGCCCCTGGTATGTGGGCAGACCGAACAAATTGGGAAGCCTATTTCTTATGTCGAGGGGTGGTTCGTCTCAAACTTTGTCTCTACGTGATGAAGCATATGGGTGAGGGAGCATTTCGGTTTGTTTAATGACAGCGACCGCCACGGTTTAGCGGTTGAATGCCCCTGTAAAAAGCAGAGAAATTATTCTCGAAATCAAACGAGATAAGGAAAACATATTTGCTTTTTCGCTTCAGAGCTTGTGATCAATTTGCCCCATTTTTCACCAGAATAGATCTTGTCAGATAATCATAATTTTCTTTTGGATTTGTCTCCTTCAACATGTTAAATGTTAGTGTAAATATTTCCTGTAAAAAGAAAAAGAGACATATCAGCCAGTATTAAAAGGGATAAATTGAAAACGATACTGATTTACCCTTCATCTTGAATGTCTTGCACGAGTCTTTTACCAGTTTTGTTGGATTGAATTTTCCTCGACTTTTGTTGGGCGCCTCACCATTATGGGAAGACTATGGTAAAATACTGACTTTGATATTACTCGTCGAGTATTCCTGTTTGTAAAAAAAGAAATGCACAAAAAGTTGTTTCATTTATTTATAATACATACAACATTCCCCACCCTTGGGGATCGAACTCGGAATATTTCGGACCTACTGTCATCCCCCATACCATTCGGTCCATTGGACCGTAGGTGTCCATGGGGCTTTCTTTTCAAGGGTTAATCCTTGGGGATAACGCAGCTCTGTTGTATCACCTTGGGCCATGTTACGGTATTTCTCGAGGTAATTTGCAATCCCTGTTAAGAATGGAATAAGACAATTCAAGACTTGAGATGATTATGTGCACATTAGAACGATACAGAATTACCCATTTCTGAGATTGTTCGCGTCTTTCGCTTGTACTTTCCTTTGTCCGAAGCTGTCTATCCCGTGGTAATGCCCATGAGTTGATTTGCCCCCAAATTTTATCCAACCTGTATTCGGATATGATTGCGTTCTCGGGTCGATTTGCAATTTCCTGAGAATAGAAGGGGCTTAATTTTAAAACTTGGAGCAACTGAGGGTAAATTGAAACGATACGGAGTTACCCTTCAGGTTTATGCAGATTTTCACTCGCCATCAATTCGTCGCGAGGTTGGTGAGTGTTGACACCTGATTTTTAATCATTTTTTCTATTGCTAAAGTAATAAAAAATCCATAAAAATTCATAAAATTGAAAAATCAACTTTGGGGACCTTAGCCAAGCCTAGGGAACCAATTTTGACCAAAAAATGATTTTTCATATTTTCAGTATTTTTACGTAATTTTTATTTATTTATTTTCGAAAATTAATAGAAAATCCATAAAAATTCATAAAATTGAAAAATCAACTTTGGGAACCTTAGCCAAGCCTAGGGAACGAATTTTGACCAAAAAATAATTTTTCATATTATATATATTTTAATTTTTTTTTAAAAAAATACAAAAATATTTGAAAATTTTGGAAAAATAACATTTGAGGCCAAAAAATACACAAAGATAGTTAATATTTTTATTTTAAATCTATTTTCATATTGGCCATCGCAAATTCAGAAAAATCCAATTCGAGTCACGTGTTCCTTCACGAGTATAATCTCGAATCGGGCCTAAAAAAATTTAATTTGAGTCAACTTATTTTAACTTTCACTTTTTATGAGTTGTGACATTGTCTTCTAATATTTTAAATTTTCATCTTGGCCCAATTATACCAAGAATGACTTAATTTTGCAAAAGGGCTTTAATTAAATTATACATTATTTTCAGCGACAAGAAATGAGCTTAAATTTGACATGTGGTAAATTTGGGTGTGTCAAAAATTGTGAGGAGATTTGGACTTAAAGAAATATATTTTTTCAGGGACTGAATTGTAAATACTTAAAATTCAAGGACTAGAGTGCAAATACCTAACTCTTGAAGGATTATTTTACAAATAATAAAAAGAAGAGTTAGTGGATAAATTAGAATAGAGAAGGGAAGATGAAGAAGAGGAGATGAAGAAGAGAAGTTGGAGAAGAATGGATGGAGAAAATAAGATAAGAATAGAGAAGGGAAGATGGAGATGAAGAAGAGTTAGTAGAGAAATTAGAATGGAAGATAAGAATAGAGAAGGGAAGATGGAGATTAAGAAGAGTTAGTGGAGAAATTAGAATGGGAGATAAATATGGAGAAGGGAAGATGAAGATGAAGAAGAGTTAGTAGAGAGATTAGAATGTGAGATAGAGATGGAGAATGGAAGATGAAAATGAAGAAGAGTTAGTGGAGAAATTAGAATGGGAGATAGAGTTAGTGGAAAAATTAGAATGGGAGATAGATGAGTAGGTTATAAAAGGAGGAAGAAGTGAGCTTGAGAAAGGATTCTAGAGGGAGAAAATTTGAAGTGTTTGGGAGAATTTTTTGGAGAGAAAATTTTGGATGTTTGAGAGAGTTTTGGGAGATTGAAGAAAATTTTGAGAGAAAGAAAATACCAAAAGAGAGAGAATTTTGAAGATGATGGGAGTTTAAAGCTAGGGGTTATCATCACAAATTCCTTCATCGATCAATATAAATCAAGAGTTCATCCTCGTCAACGAGCAAACAAATTCAAGCTAAGTGTTTTTATTTATTCATTTATTTATGGTTTTACTCGCAAATTAGCACAAATTGTATACACTTTCTCCATCTCCTTTTTCTTCCATATTTTATGTCAGGAGAAGGATATCTCTACGTCAACAGCAAAAATCTCGTCGAGATGCAAAAATCGGCCCAGACAAGCTCCTAAGCTGTCCACCGATTTCTCAACTGATCTGTGACTAAAAGTCCCTCTTAATTCAAAAGAAACTCTCTATATTGGGAACATAGAGAGCGAAAATCAATTATAGAAATCCCTCCCAAAAAATGGGAGATAAGTACTCTTTCTACTCTTCTGGTTTTAGGTGCAGATTAGCACATATTTTGTATACTAACACTTCACTCTATTTTATGTCAGGAAGCCGCAGCTCTATATCAATGGTCAACCCTATGGAAGCACAAAATCGGCTTGGAGGAGTCCTCAAGCGCGCACAAATTTCAAATTGTTGAATCAATTCGTTGTATTTCATTTTAAAAAATTCATACCCCAAAATGGAGAGGACAAAGTCCATCCGCAATTTAAATACCTGCACCATAAATCCCAAAGGGAAGAGCCAAGCCAATGCTTAGCCTCCCATTGGAGGTTTTTACTTATAATAGTTAAATACCTGCACCTTAAATCCCAAAGGGAAGAGCCAAGCCAATGCTTAGCCTCCCATTGGAGGTTTTTACTTACAGTAGTTAAATACCTGCACCTTAAATCCCAAAGGGAAGAGCCAAGCCAATGCTTAGCCTCCCATTGGAGGTTTTTACTTACAGTAGTTAAATACCTGCAACTTAAATACCTGTACCTTAAATCCCAAAGGGAAGAGCCAAGCCAATGCTTAGCCTCCCATTGGAGGTTTTTACTTACAGTAGTTTAAATACTTGCAACTTAAATACCTGTACCTTAAATCCCAAAGGGAAGAGCCAAGCCAATGCTAGGCCTCCCATTGGAGGTGTTTATTCGCTGTCATGTACTTCCTATAATTTAATTTTTGAATCATCAGATCCAAAAGATGAGTAGGTCGTAATACTGCACATAAGTCGTTAACACACTCCCTCTTTCGGCTTCAGGGAATCTTTAACACTTAAAAAAATATAACAAATAAAAATATATACCATCCATGCATCCTATTTAAAAAGTGAAAACACAAAAGAGAATACCCTACTAGAGCTTTAGGAATAAACCAAGCCTGAGTTGCCGGATTAGGATATCCATGAAATTAAGGTACCGAAAGGGCATTAGTTTTAATTAACTAGTGTAACCAAGTCCCCGAGCTCATAATCTCTGGTTCGTAGGAATAAATTAGTTCTCCCGCTAATTTATTTAGGTTTCTAATCGACCTACCAAGAACGATTAGTGGCGACTCCAAATTTCAAAATCATTTAAACAAAAACCAAAGTTGCGATTCGGTAGGGCTTGGGAGGGTCCGCGTTAGGTTAGTCAAATCTAATTAACCTAATAATCCGTTAACGCCCTTTAAAATTTAAAAATATTTTTAGAGGGTCGCGACAGTGAGGTGGCGGATTCGAGCATTTAATAGGGGGAAGTCGGATTATTACTCCTTGCTTTTACACTTTCACAAAAGCAGAAAAACATATCACGCAAGGAAATAAAACACATTCACTCATTCAGGATCAGTTCTGCTTCCTCTGCAGGCTCTCCCATGATCAGCTTGCTTCATCCCAAATTAGGTATGCATCGGCCATATTGAAGGTCTGGTGGTCACTGGTTGAACAAGTGCATCACAGTCCCGATGCTTTACCGATATCAAACTGGTTGATTATGACGAAAAGATCATCGTCAATGTCCGCTTGGTGGTGATCTGTCCCTTCTTCCTCGGGAGGTATTGATGCTGATCCAGTATCATTGGTCCTTTTGTACCTTGCTCCAACAGAACTCGATCCTGTTATAAACTGGTCTAACTCATCTCTTAAACGTGCATTTTCGATCCTCAGATCATACATTTCATCGAGGGTGAGGAGGAGGCTATTGCAGTTGGGGCAGGTGGCGGAGTCAAAAGTTTCTTTATACATCTTGTTTTCCGCTCGGAGGTTTTCATTTTCAACTCTTAGAAACTCGGCTTCATTGTGCTCATGACGAGTCTTCATTCGGGTTCGTCTATTTTGAAACCAGAACTTGATTTGCGAAGGTTCAAGTCCTAGCTCTTGACTCAGTTCTATTTTTTGTTTGCCGTCTGGCATAGGGCACGTTCTGAAGAAAGCTTCAAGCTTTCGTACTTGCTCCTCAGTATGGCGACGGTAACGCTTCTTTTGACCTTTACCGTTGTTGTCATTATCCTTTCCAGGCTCTTGGACGTCGTCGGTGGAAGGGCCGGGCTCCATAGGCTCGATCCCAAATATGGCTTCGAACTCTTCCTCTCCCATATTCAGCAAGTAACGATAACTTTCAAGTGTGTTGGGTTGAGACATCTTCGATTTGGTTAACGATTTCTCAAAGTTTGATATCTCTTCTTGTATTTTCACTCTCTAGATTTTTCTGGGAGACTGCGTATGCTTTAAGAGTCTCTCTTTCGAGCACGAATGAGAATTATCAAGAAGATGTCTCCTTTAAAATTAGACGTGGGTTTAACAACTGTATTGCCTCTCTCGAGTGTTCTGGCTTTCTCGATTTTCTTTTCATCGTATCTCTCGCCCAGCTCGTCTCCTTCCATCTTTCCGTGGAAGGGGGCCCCTTGTTGCTGTCTCCACCGTCAATTTGCTGGCGAGTTCTTCAATAAAGACGAGTCGTATCTCTTTTCTGCAGTAAATGTCTTTGTCTCCCACTCAGCTTATTTTTTATCCTTTCTTTTTCAAAGTAGTGGCGTCCCGTCCAACTTTTCCGTAGAGACGTCGGATTTGCTTGGCTCGAGATTGGAGACGAGTAGCGGAGGTGATACTGATAGGGAATGGTAGACAGGAAAATCTGGCCAGTAGAGACTTCCCCTGCAAAAATGAAAGAGAATGCGGCAGTATATGTTCTTCATATTCTAGAAAAATTGGAACGATACTGTTTTACCCTTGTGTATACTTCCATTGAATTTGAATTGAGGAAGTTCCTTCATTTGGATTGGATTGAATTGTATGTCCCGAGTTGCCCTTCACTTTGAGCTTGCCACATATGTGCTTTGCTTAGTTGGGCCTTATTTTCTTTCGGGTTGCCTTGGACCATCATCATTTTCTATGCCATCGGGTCCGTGGACCGGAGGGCTCCTTTAATTTGAAGGTTACCTTCGAGGCAAATGAGTCCTATCGCGTTCCATTGGGTCATTTCATTTTGCGACACTCTTGAGGCACTTTGCGATTCCCTGGGTGAGAATGGAACAAATCCAATTTAGCATTTTGCAACGATTAAGAGTAAATTGGAACGACACACAATTACCCGTCTTCGAGCTCGCCTGGGCATTTCACTTGAAATTTCCCTACGTGAGGCCATTCAACATTTCTCATTATGGCAGTCAGCGACGTTGCCACAAATTAATCCGCCCTAAATCTAGCATAAAAAGGGATTCACGCATTCGACCGGATAAATATATTGCCCCATTGTCCTTGAATTAAATCGAGACACCTAGAAAGCTGGAAAATATCATACGCAGGGGAATTAAGCATGAAATGAAAGGTGCACTTATTCAAGGTCAGTTCTGCCTCTCCTGTGGGTCTTCGATAATCAGCTAGTCTCGTGTTGGTTCGGGTGTGGATAACCGATGTTTGAGAGTCCCTACTCACTGGCTCCTGATCGCGGCTTGGGACGTCTGTCAACCCTAAACTGGTTGACCAGGGCAGTAAGCTCATCATCTGGGTAATCTCTTGAACCTTCCAGCAACTGATGCTCGAATTGGGCATTGTTGTTGGCAAATGCTGGCGGTAGATTTCTCATTCTGTCCTCGCCATGAGCAATTTGACTTCTCGTGCTGGAGCCTTCATCATTACTCGAGAAAGTGTGGGGATCACCAACTGTCCTGCTGCCAAAAACTCCTTCCATTCGAGGATTAGAGAAGTGGAAGTGCTCAGGATAACTTCTTGTCTGATTCTCTGGCTGCGCAGGCGCGCTGATCATGGGATGAGTTCTAGCCACAGGTTGGTGCTCAAACCAAGGAATCTGAATACACTGCTCCTGCGGTCTATACTCTTGAAGAGTATTAGGGTGATTCTGGGGGATACTTTGATTAACGCCTAGGGGATTGATGGCATGGTTACTAGCTTGGTTGATGATGGGAAGTGGCTCGCCCCATGCTAACCTGGGGAACTTATGGTGGCGAGGAGACTCGACGTTCAGGCTTGGATCAGTCCCGCCTTGGTTTTCTTGATTCTGAGCTGCATTGTGTTCTCTCACCCTTTTTCTGTACTTCTGAAGATGACTCGAAACATTTGCTTTAGTGAGTCCCTCTACGTTCATAATTTCCAGTATATGTTGCGGCCGTGCCGAATCGATTCCTACCTGTTGAACTGCATTAACAAACATACGATGCAGCTCGGGAGACCAACTCATCTTCTTTCTCCAGTTGCTTGGAACAAAATTGAAGGCTTGATGCTTGTTCTCATGGCCGTGCAATTGCTTCCTTACCACGTGCTGCCATATGTTTTGAAGCATCTGAACCATAACTGGTTTCGTTACGACGTCTTGGGCCCCATTTAAGACAGCCTTCATTATGGCTTGCTGATCATCGCTTGCCGATATTACGAGGACTGGCATGTTTAATTTAGAATTGATGACTTCCAAGAGAGTGAAAACATCCATGTCAATCCCTACCATGGCGGTGAGGACGATATCAAACTGGTCACCACTCCTCCTTAATATCTCTAAGGCCTCTGTCGCCTTTGCTTGAGCTACAACCTTATACCGGCATTTTCTCAATACGGTAACAAAGATTGACAGAGAGACTGGATTACCGTCAATGGCCATGACCAGTAGACCCTCAGGGTAAGGAACTTCATTAGCTTCGACCAGGGTTGAACATGCGCCCGTTTCCCTAATGCTCGACATATTTCTAGATCTAGGACTGCCGACTCGAGACCGCCTCAGGATGTCTTCTTGGACTTGAGGGATCACGGGATCGTCGATGGTTTTTCATAACATGCTTTGAAAGCCGATGCTTTGATGGTGAAGGTTTTGAATTCCTCTCCCACGAGAACTCCTTCCTCTCTATCTTTCTCCTGCGAGTTCTTGCGAATGAACTCTCACTATCAAATGAGGACAAGTTCTCTCTCTGGCAATAGCAACGACTTCCCTCTTCACGGGCAGTGCTATTAGATTTTTCGAGGGAGAAAATCTGATATTCAGCTTTTGATCAAAGGGGAAATCCTTGTTTCTCGCTCAGTTCGTCTTCCTTTTTTTCTTTTCGCGGTAGAGGGCCCTTGTCAAGATCTCCACCGTCGATTTACTGGCGGGTCCTCCAATAAAGACGAGTCGTATCTCCTTTTCTGCCGAAAATTTTTTGTCTCCCACTCAGCTCGTTTTTTATTCTTTCTTTTTCAAAGTGGTGGCGGCCCGTCCAACTTTTCTGCAGAGACGTCGGGTCTGCTCAGCTTGAGGTTGCTGCTTGACTAAAATTTGAGCCAGTGGGGGTGTTGCCGACAGAGAATGGTAGATAGAAAAAAACTCGACCAATAAGGACCGCCCCTTTGAAATTAGTATTTAAACTGAAGTAGATTATCGCATTCGCATTCCGATCATCTGCCTCGCCTCTCTCCTCCTTTCTTTCGTGATCTGCTTTCAAAAATGGCCAATTCTCCTAACCATACTTTCTCCGCCGAAGTCCTGGCTGGGTGGGAGAGACTCTACAATCTTCTTGGTAGAGGTTACGCTCATATAGCCCAAAACTCTACCGTTGAAGCTGAAATCCTCGGTTTATTTAGGACCCTAGACGCTGCTTCTATTGAGGGTACCCAACTGGGAAAGGAGTATCGGAACTTCTCGACCCTCTTCATCAATTTTCTAGCTGCCTATAACCGCGCTTATGAGACGGTCCTTGTGACCGCCGTCGTGAAAGCCCGTTACCGAGACCGGCACGAGCGTCTGGCAACAGTTACGTTTGTGGCTGATAATCACAAAAAGGCCCTCAAGTTTGCCAACGATCAGCTTTCGTGGCTGGTTCGTGAGAGGGGAAAGTTGGTGGACCGTCTGGCCTTGGTCCGAACTTACGCCGAACAGGAGCCAGGCAATATTGTGATGAGGTGCAAATGCGGTTGGCTGCAGGAGAGACTTGATGACATTACCGCAGACATTGCTTTCGAGAGGGCAGCGATTCCGGACCTGGAGTTTGCCGTTGAGCATTACGAGGCCACTATGGCCCAGGTTAAAGAGAAGTGCGATCGCCTCTTCTTTAGGCTCGCGGAACTTGATCCCGAGAGCGCCCGGTGCATCCAGAGCATCAACTGTTTGGAGAGTCAGTTGAGCTCTTTCGTAATGGTTATCAGGGCCCAGTTTGGCTTTACCTTTCCTCCCCAGTGAGTTGTTGTAATACTCTTTGATGAATGGAATGAAAGAAAAGCTTCACGTGTTTTGTTTTTTGTTTTTTTTAATTTTCCTGCTATCGTTTCTTCCGCATAGCATAACAGAACGATTTGAGGTACAGAAGATGTCGAGGCTTAATGTTCTTCTTGATGTTCTTGTTTAATTGCTCCAGACGATGATATCGAGAACATTGATGAAGGGTTCGGCGGTGGCCCCCACTATCCATCTTGAGATCACGAACAATAACGCTATGACAACTCGATCAGTGCGCTGGTAATAAATCCAGCCACCTGTTGTATGCCCACTTTTATCCATATTTTGTTTCTTTCGGCGTCCACTTGCTCGTGTCGGTCGCCTGTAGCGTCGGGAGAAATTCCTGTGGGCCACGTTCATTAATAGAACCTCGGTCCTCTAAAAACCCTCCGCGTGTTTCGGATCCGAGGAAATTTTAAGACCGGTCTCTAGTTGATTTAATTTGGTTAAGGTACTTGTTTCATGGGTCCTGATTATATAATCCTTATTGTCTTTCAAAAGACGTGGGATCCTCTGCAATACATTAAATATGCCCCAGTGTTTAATCGGTGTAAATCCACTATCATATCAGAATATACGGCCCGTACGTGTTCATTAACTGACACATGTCTGAGTTCGAAAGGATCGACCTCCTCACTTGCCCCCAGGATTAAGAAATCAGCAATTTCCTGTCTTTTCGTACTTCTAAAAATAATTCGTGGTGTGCATTATTGAACCAAACTTTACCCCCGCCTGGGATACCTGGGATTTCCTACAAAAGTAAAGGATATAATTAGTACATGACGCAAGAAAGGTCGACCCATGATTCCTACATTAGTCTAATTTTATTCTTCCATTTTGTTGAGAAATCAAATGAAATTTTCTTAGGAGGACACATGTGGATTTTTCAAAAACTAATTTTCTTGAGATTTTCATAACTTGGAAAGTGTGATAAAATCTCTTGATCAAATTTTCTGAAGGAATTTTCTATCAAAATAAATTTTCAGAGGTATATTTATTAGGAAAATTTTATTTTTATTAGAGCAGGAAAGACATAACAAAAATCCTATATTAGTTAACAAAATTCTCCCGAGACATTAGTCTAATTTTATTTAGAGAAAATTTTCTTAGAAAAACATGAGCGAATTTCTCGAAAAGAATTTTTGTTGCAAGTTTTTATAATTTGAAAGAATGTGATAAAATCACTTGATGTTTACCAAAGTTTTTTTTTGAAGGAATTTTTCTTTTTATCGAAATAAATTTTCAGAGGAAAATTTGTCAGGAAGATTTCATTTTTATTGAAGCAAGAAAAACATGACAAAAATCTCTTATTGGTCAATACAATTCCCCCGAGACATTAGTCTAATTTTATTTAGAGAAAATTTTCTTAGAAAAACATGAGCGAATTTCTCGAGAAGAATTTTCTTGCAAGTTTTTATAATTTGAAAAATGTGATAAAATCACTTGATGTCTACTAGAGTTTTTTTTAAGGAATTTTTCTTTTTATTGAAATAAATTTTCAGAGGAAAATTTTTTCAAGAAAATTTCATTTTTATTGAAGCAATAAAAACATGACAAAAATCCCTTATTGGTTAATAAAATTCCCATGAATGGATTTTTTCACATCATTTTTTCAAGAATTTTTTTTTTAAAAAAGAAATGAGGGACAAATTTAACTTTTATTTTCTTTTAAAAGAATGGTCGTAATATCAAGCTCAAAAACTGATTAACACCTAGCATAGACTGACCAAAAATAAATACAAGATAAAATTAGAGAACTTACTTTTACCTTGGAGAAATGCAAATCACATAGTCATGCGCATGACTCAAGTGAGGAGTGGACTCTAGAAAATAAAAGAATGAGAGACAGGGTATGGACCTAAAAGGCCCCCACTATCTGAATTGACAACCTTACCCTCCGCGCAATCAAATCACAATGGGAAGAATTGTCAATTCAAATAATGAGCGGGATAAAATATGGTCAACCCAAGCGCAATCGACGCAAGAGCTTTGCATATTCGATCCCTATCTATGGTTTTCTAGGAAGAATTTCGCGACTTGGGTTTAGACGCTTGTGTGTGCAGGTGTCGTGATCCTCAGAGTATGCAAGACATGCATAACAATTGATATCAAAACAGCGCTTCTAAAAATGTGCGAAATTAAACAAATAAACCCAACACCGAGCCTGCAAAATAAAGGGGTTAGCCAAACACTCTGCCCCTTATAACTCCCATCCTGCAAAAACATATAACACCTATAGAATGAGTCCCAAACAATATCGCCAGAAGCGAGATATCCATGAAATTTTCATTGGCCTAAGTCCACTAAGACTTTTAAAATTTCGAAAAAAATTTAAGTATTCCAATTGGTATCTTTTTTCGAAAATTTAAAAATCTCTATCCCCAGCGGAGTCGCCAGTCTGTCGCGACCCTCTAAAAAAATTTTAAATTTTAAAAGGGGTTAACGGATTATTAGGTTAATTAGATTTGACTAACCTAACGCGGACCCTCCCAAGCCCTATCGAATCGCAACTTTGGTTTTTGTTTAAATGATTTTGAAATTTGGAGTCGCCACTAATCGTTCTTGGTAGGTCGATTAGAAACCTAAATAAATTAGCGGGAGAACTAATTTATTCCTGCGAACCAGAGATTAGGAGCTCGGGGACTTGGTTACACTAGTTAATTAAAACTAATGCCCTTTCGGTACCTTAATTTCATGGATATCCTAATTCGGCAACTCAGACTTGGTTTATTCCTAAGGCTCTAGTAGGGTATTCTCTTTTGTGTTTTCACTTTTTAAATAGGATGCATGGATGGTATATATTTTTATTTGTTATATTTTTTTAAGTGTTAAAGATTCCCTAAAGCCGAAAGAGGGAGTGTGTTAACGACTTCTGTGCAGTATTACAACCTGCTTATCTTTTGGGTCTGATGATTCAAAAATTAAATTATAGGAAGTACATGACAGTGAATAAACACCTCCAATGGGAGGCCTAGCATTGGCTTGGCTCTTCCCTTTGGGATTTAAGGTACAGGTATTTAAATTGCAAGTATTTAAACTACTGTAAGTAAAAACCTCCAATGGGAGGCTAAGCATTGGCTTGGCTCTTCCCTTTGGGATTTAAGGTACAGGTATTTAAGTTGCAGGTATTTAACTATTGTAAGTAAAAACCTCCAATGGGAGGCTAAGCATTGGCTTGGCTCTTCCCTTTGGGATTTAAGGTACATGTATTTAAGTTGCAGGTATTTAACTACTGTAAGTAAAAACCTCCAATGGGAGGCTAAGCATTGGCTTGGCTCTTCCCTTTGGGATTTAAGGTATAGGTATTTAAGTTGCAGGTATTTAACTACTGTAAGTAAAAACCTCCAATGGGAGGCTAAGTATTGGCTTGGCTCTTCCCTTTGGGATTTAAGGTACAGGTATTTAAGTTGCAGGTATTTAACTATTGTAAGTAAAAACCTCCAATGGGAGGCTAAGCATTGGCTTGGCTCTTCCCTTTGGGATTTAAGGTACAGGTATTTAAGTTGCAGGTATTTAACTACTGTAAGTAAAAACCTCCAATGGGAGGCTAAGCATTGGCTTGGCTCTTCCCTTTGGGATTTATGGTGCAGGTATTTAAATTGCGGATGGACTTTGTCCTCTCCATTCTTGGGTATGAATTCTTTAAAATAAAATATAACGAATTGATTCAACAATTTGAAATTTGTGCGCGCTTGAGGACTCCTCCAAGCCGATTTTATGCTTCCATAGGGTTGACCATTGATATAAAGCTGCGGCTTCCTGACATAAAATAGAGTGAAATGTCAGTATACAAAATATGTGCTAATTTGCACCTAAAACCAGAAGAGTGGAAATAGTACTTATCTCCCATTTTTTTGGGAGGGATTTCTATAATTGATTTTCGCTCTCTATGTTCCCAATATAGAGAGTTTCTTTTGAATTAAGAGGGACTTTTAGTCACAGATCAGTTGAGAAATCGGTGGACAGCTTAGGAGCTTGTCTGGGCCGATTTTTGCATCTCGACGAGATTTTTGCTGTTGACGTAAAGATATCCTTCTCCTGACATAAAATATGGAAGAAAAAGGAGATGGAGAAAGTGTATACAATTTGTGCTAATTTGCGAGTAAAACCATAAATAAATGAATAAATAAAAACACTTAGCTTGAATTTGTTTGCTCGTTGACGAGGATGAACTCTTGATTTATATTGATCGATGAAGGAATTTGTGATGATAACCCCTAGCTTTAAACTCCCATCATCTTCAAAATTCTCTCTCTTTTGGTATTTTCTTTCTCTCAAAATTTTCTTCAATCTCCCAAAACTCTCTCAAACATCCAAAATTTTCTCTCCAAAAAATTCTCCCAAACACTTCAAATTTTCTCTCTCAAGAAGCCTTTCTCAAGCTCACTTCTTTCTCCTTTTATAACCTACTCATCTATCTCCCATTCTAATTTTTCCACTAACTCTATCTCCCATTCTAATTTCTCCACTAACTCTTCTTCATTTTCATCTTCCATTCTCCATCTCTATCTCACATTCTAATCTCTCCACTAACTCTTCTTCATCTTCATCTTCCCTTCTCCATATTTATCTCCCATTCTAATTTCTCCACTAACTCTTCTTAATCTCCATCTTCCCTTCTCTTTTCTTATCTTCCATTCTAATTTCTCTACTAACTCTTCTTCATCTCCATCTTCCCTTCTCTATTCTTATCTTATTTTCTCCATCCATTCTTCTCCAACTTCTCTTCTTCATCTCCTCTTCTTCATCTTCCCTTCTCTATTCTAATTTATCCACTAACTCTTCTTTTTATTATTTGTAAAATAATCCTTCAAGAGTTAGGTATTTGCACTCTAGTCCTTGAATTTTAAGTATTTACAATTCAGTCCCTGAAAAAAATATATTTCTTTAAGTCCAAATCTCCTCACAATTTTTGACACACCAAAATTTACCACATGTCAACTTTAAGCTCATTTCTTGTCGCTGAAAATAATGCATAATTTAATTAAAGCCCTTTTGCAAAATTAAGTCATTCTTGGTATAATTGGGCCAAGATGAAAATTTAAAATATTAGAAGACAATGTCACAACTCATAAAAAGTGAAAGTTAAAAATAAGTTGACTCAAATTAAATTTTTTGTAGGCCCGATTCGAGATTATACTCGTGAAGGAACACGTGACTCGAATTGGATTTTTCTGAATTTGCGATGGCCAATATGAAAATAGATTTAAAATAAAAATATTAACTATCTTTGTGTATTTTTTGGCCTCAAATGTTATTTTTTCAAAATTTTCAAATATTTTTGTATTTTTTTTTAAAAAATTAAAATATATATAATATGAAAAATTATTTTTTGGTCAAAATTCGTTCCCTAGGCTTGGCTAAGGTTCCCAAAGTTGATTTTTCAATTTTATGAATTTTTATGGATTTTCTATTAATTTTTGAAAATAAATAAATAAAAAATACGTAAAAATACTGAAAATATGAAAAATCGTTTTTTGGTCAAAATTGGTTCCCTAGGCTTGGCTAAGGTCCCCAAAGTTGATTTTTCAATTTTATGAATTTTTATGGATTTTTTATTACTTTAGCAATAGAAAAAATGATTAAAAATCAGGTGTCAACAATTAGCCAATGAAAAATGTTTTATTATCTACAATAACTTATTCCCAAGGTGTGACGGCGGTGTGTATAAGGCCTGAGTACATATTCACAGCGGCATGTTGATTCGCTATCTAAACATTTTTGTGAACGATGAAAATATTTTTCTTTTATTTTCCTTCTGTAAGTGATACGGGCGATCAAATTTTAGAAAAATATTTTTAAATTACTTATTTTTTGTGAAACCAACGGACCATGGTGTTTGAATACAATTGTCCAACTTATCCATAGAAAAAGTTGGTGCTAGCTTACAAAGTGAATGTACGAAGTGATACAATAATTAGAAGGTTTCGTAATTTGGAATCTTTTCCCTTAAAAATGATTTCTTATATCACTTATAAAAATAAATGCACGAATTATATTTTCATCATCCATAAAATGTTTAGGCATAAATTATTATTGGCAATGAAAATATTTGTCATTGGCTAATTATTTCATGCGATCAATCATATTTAGAAAATATATTTTAAATCACTCAATTTTCTCAAAACAAATGAAATCTAAATTAGACCTCAGCATGTAGTACTCAGGTGTACTTGAATTACTATGTAAAAGGGAAAAAAATTACTAGATTGAGAGTTGTCTCAAAATTGGAAAAAAAAATGTACAAGTTAGGCTCCGTTTGTTTCACGGAAAATGGCCTCCTGGGGGAAAACATTTTTCAGGAAGTCATTTTCCAAGAAAATAATTATATTTTCCGGTATTTGGTTAATACTTAAGAGTGAACTGGAAAACAATTTCCGTCGTTTGGTAAGGAATTGATTTTTCGGCGGCGGGCGGCGGCCAGCGGCGGGTGGCCATGGGCAACAATCGATGGCCGGGGACCGACGGCTGCGGCTGACGGAAAATGATTTCCGTTTTTAAAAAGAGGAAATCGTTTTCCACAATTTTCAAAGGGATTTTTCTATAGGAGGAAAATGTTTTCCGGGGTTAACCTATTTTCCGCCCCCCAAACGCCGGAAAATCCGGAAAATATTTTCCAGGAAAACTTTTTCCCCCAAACAAACACAGCCTTACTTTTTTGTGGAGGAAATGAGTTAGGGTATTTACTCCTTGAGAAAAGCAAGAGGGCGCATGTGGGTAGAATTTAATTATGTTCATTTTGTTATAATTATTTTTATAAAGGTTAGTTTTGGAAGGAACAAAAAATAAATTAATTAATGTAGGCCCAATACAAAAAAAAAATCCAAACTTTAGCATATATCCCAATTATATTCAAAACTTTTTTCTCTCATAAAAAACTTTGAATTTTTACTTTTGTCCCTAATACCCAAAATCAAACATCAACTTTAGCTTTCATCCCAATTATATCATTTTTTTTGTCTCTTAAAAAAACCCCAAACTTATATTTTTGTCCTACTTCTATTAGCCTAATACTCGAAAACCCCAAACTTTAACATTTATCCTAATTCTATCACCATTAGCCTTCCGTCCATAATTATAGTTAGTTAATCATACATAGCATATCCATCAAAAATTGAGATAAAAGTAAAAGTTGAAGGTTTTTTATGATACAAAAATGAATTTTTGGATATAATTGGGATAATTACTAAAGTTAGAATTTTTTTGTATCAGGCAGGTAGAATTAGGACAAAAAAAAGTTTAAGATATATAATTGGGATGGATATTAAAGTTGAGATTTTTTTTGTGACAAAAAAAGTTTTGCATTTAATTGGAGCAAATGTCAAAGTTAAGAACTTAAGGCAAAGTTTTTTTTTTCCAAAGGAGCGTTTGGACAAACAATCATCATCCATCAAATAGTCTTCATGAATTATCTTTTTCTTTTAAAAAAAAGCAAAATATATAGAAATATAATGTTTTACGAGCACCCAAGTCAAGTTATCAAGTGTCTAGTTTGAATGTAATGACTCTCATGTCGAAAACTCAATCACTAATTTAAAATAATTTTGTTGGCTTGCGACCTTTATAGATAAAAATCTCAGGCAGCGACCTAATTTATTTTCCTTATGAAAATTAATCGAATCAAAAGATTTTGCATCTTAACAAACTTGTCCGGTGATATCGAGAACATTAACGCCTCACGTGATGATAGAATTATTAAAATATCGAATTAAGTATTTATTTAATAATTTAAAATTTTAAAATGATTGACAGTGGCAATAAACGAGACATATGATAGGCAGGGGATCACGTAACACTTTCGATTGGGTCCACACGACCGGGCATACACTCGGAAGGACAAGCATGAAAAACGAGACTTTCCCCAACCCACCAAAACCACAACCCCACGTGGACACGTGTCGAAATAGCGTGACCTAGATGCTAGCGTTCCCACTTAGACGGAGACACGTGTCGAGGGCTGCTGCCACAACTTTCTTGGGACGGCAAGTCGCCGCGTTCGCCACGTGGAGCGAGATTCTATCGACACCTGTCGCCGTTGCGATCCTCTCCACCGTTTTGCCCTATGGTTGTGACCAAGAGCTGTCGTTTCGCGAACCATCCAGTCGCAAGCGTCCAGATTCCGGCTTCTGTGACATCTCGTCCAACGGATTGCTTCGGGTTAAAAGGGAGGAGATCAATTTCAACTGGACTTCGCATCTTGAAACCACTCTCAGCTTCGTGTCACGCGCCACCACTTATCGGAGTCAAGCAAGGAAGCGTGGCTTCGGTTCCTAATTCTGGATTCCTCTGCTTCCGATTAAACAGGAAACTCTAATTGCAGCCCCACCCTTGATTTCAGTTCGATCGGCTATTTTTGGGGGTTCGTCGATTTCGGTCTCTTACTCCCTCTTATGATCTCCTTGCGAACGACAACGTTTGCAACGATTTCGATCCGCACCCACAAGACGGAACCTCAATCTCGTGGTAAAGTCGGCACCTTCAAGCCCAACAGGACAAACCCATCTTTAGAAACTCGCTCGCCCGACCAAAAATCACTGGCAATCGCGAGAATTTTAATGGTGATGGAACCAAAGCAGGGCGCATCGTCACCGTCCACCTTGATGCTAACATCAGGCGCGAGCGGCCGCATAAATGCTCTCTTCTCGCTGCGCGCGATGATGAGCCTGTTGATGCTGATCCGGGCCTTCGTGCTATTTCTTCTCATGCCGATCCGGGGCAGGAAGCGGGTCGGCCTCGTCTCGCCGAACGCGGCAGAGAAGTCCAAGGACGAGAGGAGTGAGAGCAACGGTGGGAGTAACCGGAAAGTTGGGCCTGTGGTGAGGGTCCCAGCGACGGCCCCGCAGTGGCGGAGGGCGGCGGCATCGCCGGTGGAGCAGGAGGTGGCAGCACGGAGAGCCATGGCAAAGAAGCTGGTGGTGCAGGATGATGATGAAACTATTGTTAGGGAGTTTTCAATTTTCACCACCCCGAGGGGTGATGCATTGTTCACGCAATCTTGGAAACCTGTTAATGTGGAGATCAGGTGAACTAGAAGCGCAAATTGTCGTTGGTTTGCTGTCATAATTCGAAATTTGCCTGCTGAGTTCTGATCTTTTAGAACGTTAATTTGGGAAAGGATGTTTGTTGCATTTGCTTAGAATTTAGGCGATCGAGAATATATTTATTCAATGTGCGTCGATAACATTTTGAGATTGTTTAGTCGCATTTCTGCATTGATGATTTACCCAGGTGAGCTCAAACTCTGCATGTTCTTCGGTATGGTATCTTGTTTTCTTGCATTGTGCATTTAACACTGGAACATAAATGACAAACTTAGTGTTGGTCGTTATTATGACAAAGTCGATGCTCATGTTTTTTTTTTTTGCAGGGGAGTGGTCATTCTTTTGCATGGTCTGAACGAACACAGGTTTGTTTTCCAGCCTGAGCTCTCAGGTGTTTAATATGCTGCTGGTCATATCTGGACCTGATGATTGAGATTTCTTTTCGTCTATCGTGCCAGTGGGAGGTACAGTGATTTTGCAAAGAAGCTGAATGCCAATGGTTTCAATGTTTACGGAATGGATTGGATTGGTAAGTCCAAATCTGTCTCAGTTTTGGATAATTTCGCTCCCGGGAACCAAAATGTTTGCATTTCAATTGTCGTCTTGGTATTGTTTAAAGAAACCTGGAGTTTGTGATACTCGTCCCTGTTTTATTTCCTAGAAGGAGGGCTACACTACGCAATCTCCTTGTTCTGCTGATGTGTTTTAGTGACCCAGTTTTCACTGGAAGCTGATTATGGAAACGAGGATGCACTAATTTACCAAAAACAAACTGCTCTTCTTTGGCAGTGAACAACAGGAAATAGATTAAGTTAGCAGCTTGTCATAAGCTGAAAATCCGGTAATGACATGTGAAGTTCACCTTAAAATGTCATACCAGCTTCAACAGTAGACTCAAACTCTGGAGGAAGTATAAGATGGATCAGCTTTGCTCGAAACTCCATCTTAACTTCAGGATGGAGTGGTTTTTTTTGAAATTTTAGTTGTGTGAGTTCCTGATTGTTTTGCACCATCACTGGCCCTTCCCATTCTAATGTATATTTTCACATATTGGGGGCCGAATGTTATTTGCATGAACAAAATTTTAGCTTCGTCGATTGGCTCAAGACTTGCAGTTTCTTTACTTGTGTCCGCTGCCTATTCTGTGTGTGTTGAGGTGATAACTTGCGCCGGTGTGACAAAAAATTACTTGATTCAACAGAATTTGCGCTCGTGCGCTCTTAATGTCAGATGCCATCCATTGGACGCAAGCAATTTTTGTTTCCCTCTGCTTCTTTTTTTTACTAAGTATAATTATGTTTCCAAGCGGACATATCCAAAACCCCCATCAAGATATGGCTGCTTTCAAAAACAGTGAACTGCTTTACATAATTCTAATATGCTTTTTTTATTGATGTTCCTTTAGAAAAATATCAAATGTTTCGTAGTTATTGCATTGAGAAGAATCATTTATTATCAACAATGCATCTATATTTTGATGCAGGAAATGAGTATTTCATTTCAGATGCTTTTGGGTGGGAAGCTTCCACTTATGTGTAAGCATAATATACTAGAATGTTGCCTGGCCTTGAACTTCTATGATTATGTAGGTGGAATGCGCAAACATTTAGAAAGTTCAGCTGAGGAGAAACTGTGTAAATGTTTAAGTTAAAGACAACTTTGTCAGACGGAAATTGCGTTTGCATTTAGGTTCTACATTGTGCAAACTGAAAATGCCATCTCCCACTCCTCCCTCCCTCCCTCCCTTCCTCTCTCTCTCTCCCTCTCTCTCTCTCTCTTCACAGTGAGTCAAGTGTCTAGTTGGAGATTGTGGTACTAGGTGCCTGCAATTGTGAATTGCTTCTGTGTTTTGAGTGGATCAAAAACGGGTCTTGAAGTGTCGTGGCTGTGAATGCTGAATGGTCCCATGAGTATGACAAGATTGCTAGGCGACTGTACAATATGAAGGTTTTTGAGCGTCCGTGTAGTGTAGTTGACAGCATAGTTACTTGTCACGACTCTTTGAAATTTGACAGATACCTTCCTTGAAGATTTGACTGGCGTTGCTCTAACGTGCTTTTGTTCGCCTCTTTTGTCATCTCTCAGGTCACGGTGGAAGCGACGGGTTGCATGCTTATGTTCATTCTCTTGATGACGCTGTATGTGATCTGGTAAGTATGATGTCTATTTCATACGCTTCCATAAAGCCCTTTCTCTTTTCAGGTTCTGGGATTGTTAAGCGATCTCCTTTTCTTTTTCTTCATTTCTTGTACTTGCAGAAATCATTCATCGAAAGAGTCTTGGCTGAGAATCCAGGGCTCCCTTGTTTCTGTTTTGGGCACTCGACAGGCGCGGCGATCATTCTTAAGGTAAGATTTCAAAGTGAGCAATGTCAAATAATCAATGCGGCATCTTTTAGCATATCATGCTCTCTCCCCATTGGTTAATGATCTGCTTCTCATAAGTGAACCGTGCATCTTTGCAGGCTGCTCTTGACCCAAAAGTTGAAGCATGCATATCAGGCGTCGTGCTAACTTCACCCGCTGTAGGAGTTCAGCCATCGCACCCAATTTACACGGTAAGGACCCTAGTGATACTTGCAAACTATACAAGGACCCTGGGAAATGAGTAAATGCATCCCTCACTTTGTAATAACTTCTGCAGATACTTGCTCCGATCGTCTCCCTTTTATTGCCGAGATACCAAGTCGGGGCTGCGAATAAGAAGGGCTTGGTGGTATCCAGGGACCCAGATGCTCTCGTAGCCAAGTACTCCGATCCCCTAGTCTATACCGGATCCATCCGGGTAAGAACGGGGTACGAGATCCTCCGGATAGCGTCCTACTTACAGCAGAACCTCAGGAAACTGAGAGTTCCCTTTCTGGTCCTCCACGGCACCGCGGATAGAGTGACTGACCCGGATGCTTCCGTGAAGTTGTACAAGGAAGCATCGGCGACGGACAAGACGATCAGATTGCTGGAAGGGCACTTGCACGATCTGCTCTTCGAGCCAGAGCCAGAACGCGAAGCCATTATGAAGGAGATAATCGAGTGGCTGAATTGTAGAGTAGAGAGGTAGGGAGGAGGAGCAAACTTCAGTCCCTTCTTGTCAAATTCATTGGAAGGGAATCGACTGGATTTAAGAAGAAAATAAATTTCAACTTTCCAGTACTTTTCTTTTGTCTGAAAGGGAAGAAAACAAAATCCTATTCATGGTAAGCTTTGGAGTTTAACCTTCGGCTTCCGGTTTTTTTCCAAGCGAAACTACGTTGTTAATGTTGTGAAATAGGAAAAATCTGAATGCTGGATTGACGGTTGGGTCGATCTGCCTCAATTGCTATGAAACGTTCTACGATCACGACCAATTTCATAGTTCACTTTACTATTTTATTGAAATAGAATATGTAAAGTTCGAAGTACGATCTAACGAAATAGAATACGTAGCTAAATAGAACATAGAACAATTGAATTGGAATCGAAATAGAATATGTAACAAAACAGAACATGGACCAGCCGAACCGGCTTCCTAGACAATGGAAATTCTAATGTTCAGAATAGTGACTCGTATCTAGTAACTAAAATGTAATATATATTTTAACTGATATTAATAGTTATATTGAATATTATTATCTAATTTAATTATGAATTAATATCATGAAAAATCTCAAAATGATACACATATTATGAATTTATTTTTAATTAATTTTCTAATCACAAAAAATTCCAATCTATTTTATACATGCAAGAAATTTATCATAAACTAATTTTTTTGCTACAAAAAATCTCCAATTGGTACCCCTGCGATAAATCTATCTTCACTTTTGGTAAATTAGGTTAATAATATAAAAAAAAAATTTAAATTGACTTCCATTATCGGTATAAATCATCTGATTCAATAATTTGATAATAAATTTTAACCGAAAATAATGACACGTAAATTTTTATGTATCAAAAAATTAATTTGAAAGTTTTCATGGTATTAACCCTCTAATTAACAGTTTTCTATAATTGGTGGAATTCTAGATAATCAGAATTATGTTGTAATCGAAATTTAATGAAATAATCTCTGCTTCCTCAGCCGCCCGCCTCTCTTGTGGGATCCCTTCCACCGCGCTGTTGCCCCGCAGAGAGTCTCCGTGAAGTTGAGCTCTTCCAGAATAATCCTCTTCACGATCGCGCCCTTCCGTTCATCGGTGCAGGGATCTGTGGAAAAGCTCCAACCTTGATCACGCCCAGAAGAAACTTTGCCCAACCCGCTCCTGAGACACAGCTTCTCTCTGATTCCACCCGGCCACTTCGAAAACACAGTTTCTCTCTGATGTTTGGTCTTCGAGTTGTCGGACGACCATGGACTTCAACCAAGAGTGGAAGTCTAAGTTCCCGATTAACGCCGTCTTCAAGCCTCCACTTCTCGTATCGGACCCCTCCTCATCAAAATCTCAACTGGGTCCTCTGATCTTTAACCCCAACCCCGATTCTCTGACCGAGCTCCTATCGTCTCCTTCTCTTGTTTCGCCTCCGATTCTACCTCCGCTTCCTTATCTCTCCCTCGCCAGATTCCTCAGCACCACCTCTTCGGTGCCCCACTCGACGTCCTCCAAAATCGAAGCTTTGTTCGGCCCGGAGGAGACCGACCCGGCTTCCGGCTTCGCGCACAACCGCCTCCATTTCCTTTGCTGCCCGTACACTGGCAAGGTGATTGTGTTCTTCCCAACAGGTGCTAATTCTGACCAGGTTGGGTTCTTGATTTTGTCTGTGGAGGATGGAAAGTTGAAGGTCAAGGTTGGCGACGATGGTGATGTTTTTAGGTCAAAGAAGAGATTTTATCACTCCATTGTCAGAATTGTTGTTAACCCAATTCCGGAATCAGGGAATTGCATGTCGAGCAATGTCGGGTATCTGTTGGTATATACAATGTACTCTGTGCATTGGTTTGTTGTGAGTAGTGGTGGAAATTCCGGGGTGCCCACCTTGGCGTTCTTGGGTAGTAAGGTTTTCAAGACTTGCTCTATTGTGCACGCTTGTTGGTGTCCTGAGTTGCCTGAATTGAGTGTGGTTCTGTTGGAGAGTGGTAATCTATTTTTGTTCGATCTCGAGGGTGTCTTGCATGAGGTTGGCTTGGAACATAACTTTAAAGGTACTCGGTTGAGAGTTCCGTGGAATCATATTGGCGGTTCAGAGAGCGCTAAATGGTTAGGATGTGAGTTCAGCTGGCATCCAAAAATCTTAATCGTTGCACGGTCAGATGTGGTCTTTCTAGTGGATTTTAGATCTGAGCGATGCATTGTACGTTGCGTAGCAAATATTGGGATGTCGGGCAGTTATGCATCTACGGAGAAGGATCAGTTTCTTGCATTTTCTCGGGCCGGGTCCGATGGTTTTCACTTTGCCTTGGCTTCAAACAAGCTTTTACTTCTGTGCGATACGCGTAAGCCGCTGAACCCAGTCTTGCAATGGTCCCATGGTCTTGATAGGCCATGCTACATCGATGTATTTAAATTGTCCAATTTGAGATCAAACTCTAAACAAGACACATATGAGCATTCTTCAAAATTGGGTTCCTGCATTTTACTAGGATCTCTCTGGAACTGTGAGTGGAGCCTGTTCTGCTATGGGCCTCCTTTACCTGACACCAGAGGATTGTTTCCTTCAAAAGTTTCAGGGATTTGCGACTCTTTTCATGCATGGGGCCTCCCCTCAGAACTCTCACTTTCAGGTCGTGAGTGTGGCTCTGGAAGCTGCCTTTTGAATGAAGAATTCTTGAAGAAATCTCAACCTCAATGGGTAGATTGGCGATGGAAAAGAGAATTGGTTTTGGGATTTGGAATCTTAGGCAGCGATCTCTCTTTACCAACTTCTGACGGCAATGAATATGGTAGCTTCACACTTATCAGGTTGATGTCTTCTGGGAAGCTTGAATATCAGAGATACTCCGCTTGTTGTGACTTTGCAAGAAGTTGCAAAAATGATGTTAAACTCTCATTCGTGGATAATGGTCCGTGTTCAGTGGTGGAAGAAGGTTACAAGTTTCCCAAAAGATTCAAGTATCTGCAGCTTGACTACCTCTACAGTTTTTTAAAGGGCAATCTTGCTTCATTGCTAGAAGCAAAAATTGAAAAGACTTCTAGTGGCCACAAAGAAAAGGAATCTTTTGACTCCGCTTGTCACATAGCTTTGTGTAAAATGCGCAAGGCTTCTGGTTTCCAGCTCGGATCACCTTCAACATTGGCTTTTGACGACATTTGTTTGCCGACTACAATTGGTGAGATTATATCGAGGAAAAAGTATGCCGGCTTGTCCACAGAGCTTTTACTTTTAGCATTTTCCGGCTACTCTGAGTTCCTTGAAGTACTTTTGGACCAGAAGAAAGTGTCTCTGGAATTCTTGGTTGTTCCAGAGATGGTGCAATTGCAGCCTTTTTTTTTGAGAGAGCCATCATGCCGCAGCAATAAGTGGTCAAATAAAGTGCATCGAAGCGATGCTCTTGTTGGTCCTGTGCTTCCTGTTCCCTTCTTATCGATACTTCATCAGGTCAGAGATGGCTCTTCAGATGGATCAGTTGGACTTTCTTCAGACGCAGAACTTAGCCTGCAATTTGGTGAAGTTATGCAGGTGGCTACCAAAATGGCCATGTCAGACTCGGGTCCTGAGGTTCATGATGAGCATGCGGTTTCACTTGCAGATGACAGAGAAGAGACTTGGACCGCGTCGCAACAAGAAAAACTGTTCTTTTTGTACCACATAGGTTCTTTTAAGCCTTATGTGCATCCTGTATGTTCCCAGATGCTCTCCAAAGTGGTTGACTCTAAGGCCGTTTCTAGCAAGAGCACTGATGCTACTGGGTTAGAAATTTTTGATAATATATGCCCAATTAAGATGACATTCAATTCCGGTCAACAGGATTTTGGGTCTAAGGAACTAGCTATCTACAACATATTGAAAGGCCAGTACTTAAAGTGCCAAGAAAGCTTCGATCCCTACCAAGACTTTCTTGGTCGGTGCAAACTTCAGAAGCAAAGAAGCAGCGTCTGAGAAATTATGGGAGTGAGATAGATAGTATGCCGTACAAAGTAAGTTATGAGACTTCTTTGGTTGCAAAGTTCATATTTTTTTCATGATCTGATATTTTTATTAGGATTTACTCCTATTCAAAGCTATAAGCAAATGCCGAAGGCAACTATTGTTTAATAGCAGGAATCCAAGATAGTCATCTGATGTAGGAGAACAAAAATTTAAGAAGCTGAAACATGTAAAGATTCATGTGTTCCATACTTCTACCTTGTTCTGTTCTGTTCTTTTTTGTTCCCTTGCTTTTCTTTTACACAGTTGGTCTATCTAAATGCCTCCATCCCATTGTCCTATGGAGTAACTCAAGGTGTGTGTTTATGAGCAAGCTATATATAGAGATGGGTGCTGTAAATATGTTCTGGTTTAAGCCATTTTGCCTGGGGGAGTACCCTCTCGGTACCTTCTTAATGAAACTTTTGTCCATCATTCAAAAAGGAAAAGAATTAGAATATAGTCGTTCAGAAAGTGGATTGTCGAATAAAGTTTTCTATTTAATTAAAGCCCTAAGAGTGTATATTCTGGGTCATCTTGTGAGTTGTGATACAAACTGAGGTATTCTCTCTCATTATGCCCTTCCTCACTCCCATCCTTCAGGTCGGTCCATTGTTTGTTCATGCGAAGACATTTTTCACGTCACATCTTAATATGTTTTTGACTAGGAAATCCCATATCTTGCTTTATGCCTTCTCATTCAGATTCAGCGATCTTGATTAGCCGTTTTGTCTTGAATGTTGTCCTTCTTTTGCTCAGGGGTGAGAAAGGTTGATTTTCTGAAGCTCCTTTCTCGGTTCTTGGATACCTGTTACGATAGGGAACTTGGTTTGATAGGGGTTAATACTTTATTGGTGATGAGACCGTAGAAGTGTTAAAAGGTTTCACACGGTGCTCATTTTGATACCAAAAGTTTTCTTCAGTTCAATTAGGGCATGCATGGCAACACTTCTGCTCTAGAAATTAACTTATGGGTAAAAGTTGGTTTTTTCTACTTTTATTCGGAAGCAGAAGTTGATTTTTCTACTTTTACTTTAGAAGTTGATTTCTTATCAGAGAAATTCATTTGGTAACGGTTGAAAATTTTTACTTCTGAAACATTATCAATGAAAAATCTTTTATGAATAATTATTGTCAATGGCCGATAACTTTTTACTTCATTTTTAAAATTTTTAAATTTCTTTAAAAAAATAATTTTTTATTAAAACATTATTTATTTTTTGACTCCAGTGACTAGAGACGGTGAGTCAGTGGCGAAGGTCAGCGGTAGACTACGGCAACGGGCGGCACGGTGATTGATAGTTGGTGGTGATCGCAACCGGCAGTGGTTGATAGTTGGCGGCGATGGTTACGAGAGTTGATGGGTGGAAGTCGATGGTGGGTGGCGGGAGGCGGTCGATGGGTGGCGACTGATGGCTGGCGAAGGTCTGTAGTGGGCAGTGGTCGGCAGTGGTCAGCGGTGGGCAGCGACGAAAGTCGGCGGAGGCAGGCATGGTCGAAAAGAGGATAAGGAAAGAAGTACTCTTGAATTTTTTTTATCCAAGAAGTACTTATTAAATTGAGAGGCAATTTATTTTAGTTTCTCAAATTAGGAAAAAATTAACTTCATAAATGAAAATTCCCATCACAAATAGAAATTTCTTTCAAAAGTAAAATTTTTTACCAAACGAATTTTTGCTTCAAAAATTATCTTAGCAAACGGATTTTTGCTTTAGAGGCATTTCTAGAGTGAAAATTCATTTCCAAAAGTGTTACCATGCGCATTCTTAAGTGCCAAATAGGACAAAAAACGATCGCTTTAAGTGTTTGACAAGAAATTCCGATCAAAAATATGACGTGACTTTTATAATTAAAAATTTAATATGAGATGGCATTTTTTTTTTAAGAAAAAAGGTCCAATCCATGTGGACGTGCATAACAATGTAGCTCAATCCAACGTGACTAGGAAGTGTATAAACAGTGTCACACCACTCTTGGAGGCCAAACACGACGTCGCACTTGGGGTTGTCAAAATAGGGCTCGGTTCCACTGTCGTTCAACGCTCTCTCCCAAATTAGGGGATTGTGGAGACGTCATGTGAAGTTGTTATCCTTTCGATGTTGTAGTCCCAAAGCTAATTAATTTTTTTTTTAAAACATGCCCATTGAAAGTCTTAAAACTTATCATGAAAGTTGCAAAAAGAGCAATCAATTCTTAAAACTTATTGAATTTGTGCAATCGCATCTTTCGAGTAACTACGTCCAATTTGACTAACGAAAAATGTTGAGGTGATATTTTTAAATTTTTTTCTCTCTTACGTGGCAATGACACGGTTAAAATACGAAATTTAAAGCCGAACGACTTCGTTTTGGTCCAAATACAATTTATGATACAATTTTTACCTTTTTTTTTTTGTCCGGATGCAATTTTTACTTAAATCAACTTATAAAAATGCTAAAAAAATTTTATAAAAAGAAAGAAGGAAGGAAGGAAGCAGCAAGAAACCCGAGGGCCGCCTTGGAAAGCTTTCCAATTTCTTGCGGGACTCCTCAGCTATTTGTTCCTTCCTTGATGCTATATTGAGGGTGAAAGTGCATTGCAAAATAGGATCTTCAAACAGGTTTAAAAAAAGGAAAAAAAAAAAAAAGAAGCTACCATGAAAAGAAGAGAACTTGTGGCTTTCCTAGACAAATGGAACTGGAAAGCCGACAGTAAGAGGCGACCCTCCTTCAAGAGGTTGATGAAATTCGTCGTCTCTTTTCTTCTGTCAATTGCTGAAGATGAACGTCCCTCTTCTTTTATCGACTACCGAGCATCTTTGTTTGGAAGATAATGACCAGTGTCTTTTGACGGCACGAACAGGTTGATGAAGAACTGTGGCCGCTGGGCTCTAATTAGGACTAAAATTCATGCAAGCACTTCAATTTTTTTTTTCTATCGACAAGGAACATATTTCTTTTCTTTTCGCTAATGGCCAGTACGGTGATGCCGGAGAGAGAGCTGGGCGAGGGTCTCCCTCTCCTAATCTAGTGAGGACTACCCTCACTGGTCATAGCTGTGACGTCTCGGGTCATCGTTGACTCGCGTTTTTTTTCTCTTAATCTTTTAATGCACACTACGTGCTGGGCATGCAGAGGACAAACAAAAGATCACTCATGAGGCCATATTACACAATCAACAAGGACGTGCGCCTATAGGGTGTAGCTTGTAAGGGTTTGATTACCTGCACTTGTAGTAGCAAGATCATTCCACATGTACCGTAACACCTGATTCCATGTATCATCATTATACCCAGTTAGGTACATCTGAGATCGTCAAACATCAGCAGAGGCTAATGGGAGGGTAACAAAAGGTGTCTACTCCCAAATACTACCACCATCGTCATCCATATCCATACCATAGTTCCATCAGAAAAGTGTCGGCTATGTCACCATCAAAAGTCCGACTGTACACGCTGAGCACCATCCACGTCCACTGCTCCTCGCCGCCACCATCGCTGCCCAGCTAATCTGAAAAACAACTTGTCAAACAAGAGTAAGCTAACGCTCAGCAAGTAATTGTCTAACCTGTCAATAGCTAGAGCCACCATCTACATAGCAACAAGCCATATAATAACTTCTAAGCAGGCAAACATGCCACTGGCGGTACTAACGGCATCTAATGACCACAGTGTAACTCTACTTTTGTTAGCCATTGAATTATAAGATCCATCCCCGTTGATATTCATCTTAGGGAACGCATCCTCTAATATTATACCGAGGAACGCATCATTTGGCAACATCCAGGTCGCAACCTAGACTTTCGTGGAGGGCATCCACAAGCATCTCCCTCTGATGCATCCATGTATTCATAAAGCGGGAGTCATCTCCGATTCACATAGCAGTTTCATGTATTAACTAAGCAAGCCGATCCTGTAGTCGTTAAAGAAGGCATCTCTGATTAATATAGCAGTTCCATGTATTCACTAAGCAAGAACATCTCTTATTCACATAGCATTTCCTTGTATTAACTGAACAAAGATATCTCTGATGAACGCATAAGTAGGCATCATCAAAGGAACGCATACTCTGGCATCTCGAATTCCCTCCGGTTCCTACGGAGGATCGTCAGAACGCAAATGATATAACGTATTCAATTTTCGTTCATGTACATTCATTTATTCGTTTTATCATTATTCAATGTATTGACCTGCCAATCTATATGGCCCTCGCAAGAACCCATAGACAATTAATTCATTAATCCACATGCCATGCCATGCTACTCAACATTATACCATAACCATCGTACCAAAACTACACGTGCAAATCAAGCTTGACACATAAAGCGGGAGGCTAAACTAATCCGCAGCCCGAACTCGACATGCAAACCTATTTCCAACCGAAGCTCGACTACTCATCATCGTAGGTCTATGAACTGGTCATGCCAAAGCTGATTCACTCAGGTCCACATCCACCTTCTGGGCCACCGCTCATACTAGTCCCCGACACCAAATGAAGCCACAATTTCCACATGCAAGGCGATCAGCCTTTCAATCCCGCCTACTCAAGACCTCATGACATCAATCTATCGATAACTTTCGACATGCAAACACCCAATCATCGCACGCAAAACTATACACTCTCGATCAAGCCCATACTCGACCTGCTAACTATATCGATATGCTCGACGATCCACCGCCACAGATCGACTACCCAACATCCCTAGACGACAATCAATTGATCAGAAGCGACATGCAAGCACTTCGGAGACCCACCGCGTGCCTACGTCACCCATCCGAACCCGGGCGGCAGCACCACAATCCGCTGCTCAATTTAACGATCCGACCACAATCCCGGCCAGCCCGACACCGCAGGAAGTCTATTCAACTACTCAACAGGCAAGTGATTCAGAGACTCGATGTGCCTATGACGCCGTTACCGAATCCGCGCGCACAATTCACCATCCGCCGGCCGTCTCGACCATTCAATCCATAAATCTCACTATCCCAACGCTCTAGAAGGCCTGTCGAGCCATCAAACCGACATGCAAGCATAGACGATAGTTCAAAATCAGGTTAGAGAATTACTTGCGTCGTCGTAACCGGATTGAGCAAAAAATCGAAGCGCCGCCACCTCGCACCTCGAGCTTCGTCCTTCTTCTTCTTCTTGGCTCGAGCAAGAGGGATGGGAGAGGGAGATGGAGGGCGTGACAGCCGAGAGCGAGAGAGAGAGAGAGACGTCGGGGGCGTTATCTATGGGGCTCTATAGTGGTGTCCATGGCCGGCCACCTAAGAAAATGTACACTAGTCGTACCATCTTTCATGCAATCTTGGCTCCACGGGACCGAAAATAATGTTAGGCGCTCCCCTCACTTTAGTCCCGACACTTGCCGCGCCTCTTATTAAGGTCCTCAAAATATGACTCCTCAATTATTGTTGGCAAAACTAATCCGATTTGTTCGTTAAACTTATAGGCGGAAATAGGCAAGCCTTGAGAGAGGTCGAACTTGTCCGGGCGAGGATTAGATCTAGCAAGGATCATCAGGCCCTCGCCGCCCGTATCAATGACCCCAAAAAAAAAAAAAGAGAGATTGACATGCCCTTATTTGAAAACGCTGTTGATACTTTAGGTCCTTATTTAAGCATGATATGGTCATTTCAGGTCCTTATTTAAAATAATGTCCACTTCATATTATTGTTTTCGACACAAAAAAAAAAAAATTCCTTGTTTGAGAAGATTAAAACCCTCATTTGGAATTTTCTCACCTTCTTATTGTGTCCCAAACGTTGGAATTCTTGATCCTTTGAATTATGTAGAACAAAGATATTCTACAATTAATTCGTAAAAGACATCTATGTGTAATTCCTTTCACACATCCTCTACCTTTGTCATATCCTCAAGTGGTCCTTGTGATTTGGACTTTTTTCCAATCTGGGTTCCTTCGCAAAAATTAATTCTCAAATGAATCTCTCCCAGAATTAATTCGCAAACTAGCTTCTCATTGCCAAATTAGCCCTAAAATTTCCCATCATCGCCCTTTTCATCCTAGTGACTTTTGCCTCTCTCCTAAAATTGTTAAGATAACATCAGATATTTTGCACAATCTTTATTACCATAAACAATTAAAATCGAAATTAAAATTAAGTAACCTATGTTGAATATGATTATCAAAGGATTGTAAAATAGTACCAGTTAAATAATAAGTTAAAAATATTATAATATCTAATCGATAAATGAGGAATTGCAATTGGAGAATGAGTTAACTTCTCATTACTTTTAATAGATAAGAACACCAATATGTTGAAAGAAAATATGCCTTCCACTTTTTGATTTAATTTGTTGGAAGATAAATAGCTTTGTTTTCCGATACTTAAGCAAATTAGAGTTCCCCATAAGCTACGTACGATGATAATGCAGTTTAAGTGCTTTGACAGTTTTACCAGTACTTTTGATATAAACTCCGCGGAGTAATAAATCAATAAGTTAGGTGTTGATTGCATGCAAATAACTGTAAAAAAAATGTTAAAGATTGTGAGAAACATCAGAAACTTATTTTTATAAATTTTTTAAGACAGAATAGAAATGATTTTATCAGTCAGAAGTCCGCTTTTTTTTTTTGGTCGGGAATCAGAAGTCCAGTTAGGAAAGTAGTTTAGGGAGAGATTTATTTTATTTTATTTTATTTTATCAAAGGAGAGACATATTTTAAGAAGTAATCTTATAGAGAGATTTATTTTGGACAAGAGGTCTTAAATTTGTGCATAAAATTTTTTTAAAAAAATTCAAATAATGACTTGAAATAGATATTGTTTTAAACAATAGTATGAAATTGCCATAGCAATCTCAAATAAAAGTTTGAAGTGACCACGACAATTTCAAACAATGGCTTGACATTGGCCTGCTAAGTATGCAAGCCAATCAAGGGCATTTACCTCTAAAGAAAATTTAAATTTTTTTTCTTGTTTTCTCATTTATTTATTTTTCTTTGCTGCAACTGGCAAGGGCGACCGTCACCCAACTCTTTTGGGCATGTTGGTGGCTAGCCACAGGCAAAAATAAAAGAAAATTAGAAAAGAAAAAGGGGAAAACACGATCATTTTGAAACTTTTATTTGAAATAAAATTCACTTGAAATCCTTATTTGAAATAAGGTTCACTTCAAATTTTATTTAAGAAAATGAAAACATTTCAAATCTTTATTTAAAATAAGGTTTACTTTAAATTTTTATTTGAGAAAATGAAATTACTTGATATCCTTATTGAAAATTTTCATAAGTTAGCAACAAAATAAATTAAATAAAAAATAAATTTTTGTCCCACTTTTCAAGAAAGGGACAAAAAATTCCGCGAGCGCCAAGCGATGGCGAACTAGCTTTTAACTACCTTTACTTCATCACAAGGATCCCCTGACTTTTTCTTGAGATTTCCTCCCGAATGTTGTCCCCTTCAATGGCACATTCCACCTGCAAACAAATTCTTACATAAGCTTTACCCAAATATGCGGGAAAAAAATGGAGATAAGATCCCCAAAAGTCAACCAACAGACGCTCCAAAGGTGCTCAGTAGTAACCCAATCCACACCTTCTCTCGAGTCAAGAAGCGAAGTGAGGTGTCTCCTCGTCTCTTGGTTCGCCGTGGCATCTCTGCTATCGCAAAATCGAGAGAGTGGTAGCTTGTTTGACACTAACGTCTGAATCAGCCATAGTCGCCGATCACAGCTTTGTTCTGGTGCTTCGAAACTGTTTGATGTGTAGGTTTTGAGTCAACCTGAACAGTCGCTCCTCGAAGTTTTGAGCTTTTTCAGCAAAAAGCATGTCTTCCCAGGGAAAGAAACTCATCAACGACCCAGATGGTCTGCACACGATTTCTTCTTCTGCCTCTTGACATTTCTCTTCATTGTGGTTCCTGGTGCCTTTGGTTCGTTCATGGTTTGATGTAGATGAGAAAGATGTAATCTTGCATGATGTTGTCGTTTTCTTTTTTCTTTTTGGTCGAAGATGTTGTCGTTACAATCTTGGGGGCTTAATCGTTTTTCTTTTTTCGATGCGTTTTTTGACATGTCTTTCTTGGCATTTGCGGAGTTTGATGACATGAATTTATCTGTGTCGCTGATGGATAAAAGAAAAGAAAATGGAAACGCAAAGAAAATGTCTCTGTTACATCTGTTTGATGAAATTGCAGATGTGGTGACCGAGTTCATCGAGGGTCTTGTGGAAACTTATCCTAATTTGCAATACTTGGATGGTTTTCCTGAGGTGATTCCAACTTCCTTGATAATTTTTATTTTATTTTATGCTTCTTTCGTGAGTCTTACAGTTTATGCAGTGACTCGTGCGACGTTCCGATCCTATTTACAGGTGAAGGTCGTGTTGCGGGCTGATGTTTCGCCTGCCACACATGACAAGGTTGCCCTTATATCAGGTTAACGTTCTCTCCCCTGGATTTCTATGTTAATGGTGTAGACTATAATTATGCACATTGAATTTCTTAGATTCTTATCGTATCGGTCACCTCCATGACATGGACGTCATGTACGTGACATAGTTGTTATCTTTCAGCTGCTGCCAATGTTTCTACATTGAGAGACACTTTTCTTTCCCTTAAGGAACCGTCAATGTGTTTGCAACTCCTCATTCCCCAGAGCTTTTACTTCATCTGCCTAGTTAATTCATTTACAGTTCAATCATCTAGGAAAAGGAAACTGATGGACTTCAAAAATGGGCCACAATTTATGCATAAGAATCTTCAGTTCAATGATCTGTGTTCTTTCTTTGTCAGGTGGTGGTAGCGGCCATGAGCCAACTCATGCTGGATTCGTGGGTGAAGGGATGCTGACAGCTGCAATATGTGGTGATGTTTTCGCTTCTCCAACAGTAGATGCTGTTCTAGCTGTATGTTTACTTGTGATCATATGACTAAATAAGGAAAATGTCATGGATCTCTTGCTTTATGTTTTGTCTCCTTGTCTGTGAGAGTGGTTTTGCTCTATCGAATATATTTCAGGGCATCCGAGCTGTAACTGGTCCAATGGGGTGTCTACTTATTGTCAAGGTACTTTACTGTATCCTACGACCTCGAGTATTTTGACACATACGTGAACTTACGTGTATACAAGGGAAAAACTGAGAATTTTGTTAATGGCGTTTTATAACCACAGAAACTTGGGGAGTTTATGTAGTTCTAGCCGCTGCTTAGACTACAAGTACTTATTTCCTTGCACCAAAACATTTGTCTAAAACGGAAGATCTAACAGAAGAAGGATTACAATCTCCCTTTGCAGAATTATACTGGAGATTGCTTGAACTTTGGATTGGCTGTTGAGCTGGCTAAATCCGAAGGTTTCATGGTTGAGGTAGTTTCCGTGATTACTTGCGGATGTGAATGGTGATTTTAATATATGCTGGAGACTTGTCTCAAAAGGTTATGCCTTATTGCAGATGGTGATTGTCGGAGATGATTGTGCTTTACCTCCCTCTCGAGGCATAGCCGGGAGGAGAGGATTGGCGGGGACTATTCTAGTTCACAAGGTTCGTTGTCTTGATCTCCCTGGAAAGGTTGTGCTTTAAATGTCCCTTTTTTGCTAAACAGGAATCTTTTCTGTCCCTCTTCTCATGGTCCACACTTGTATGCTTAATTTTTGCCTCTTTCATTTTCATCTATCCAAGTGACTACTTCAACCTTACATGCTTTCATAATTTCTTGTTGTGATCAATCTTTAACTTAGCTCCTGTTCTGGTGAATCAATTTGTAGAAAGTTGTTCAATTGTTGAATTGAGAACGTTAGAGGGACATCCCTGGCAGATTCTTGTTCTGTAGTGAAGGTGAAGAGTACTGATATGATTCTTTGCTTTCATTTGTAAATATAAGGTAGCTGGAGCCGCAGCCGCAGCTGGGCGCTCACTTAAGGATGTTGCGGCAGAGGCAAAGCGTGCATCAGAAATGGTTGGGACAATGGGTGTTGCATTGTCTGTTTGCACTCTACCAGGTCAGGCTACTTCAAATCGTTTAGGACCAGGAAAGATGGAACTTGGCCTTGGAATCGTGAGTTATCTTGAATTCTCTGCATTATATTTATGACAATGCAGCAAATACAAGCTTAATAATGAGTGATAAAGATATACCGGGTAATGGCTCCACTACTCACATAGCTCAAGCTATGTTGAGCTTCCCTATCATTCATGAGAAGCATTTCCTTTATAATCCCCATCTAATGCAAGCATTCTTTTGTGTGCACTTGTCTGAAATCTTTTGACTATGATTCAACTCCATATAATTCTTTGACTAAATAGCACAATCTTTCTCTGGCAGCATGGAGAACCAGGTGTGGCTGTGGTTGACATTCAGCCAGTGGACATGGTGATTTCTCATGTTTTGACAAAAATATTGTCACCGGTATGACCTTTAACTAGATTACTAGAGAATTCGTTGCAAATCAAGTCGAATCAATATCCCTTTTCTCTAACTCCGGTCAAAATAAGTTTTAGGACTTACTTGAACTTCTTGAAAGTTTGAGGACTCAGTTGCATTTTCATGAAAAGTTTTATGACTTCCAGTACACTTATCCCTAAAATAAATTAGCAGTCTCTGATTGATTGGTTGATCTATGCAGGAGTCGAACTATGTCCCCATTTCGCGAGGTAATAGGGTGGTTATTATGATAAATGGGTGAGTCTACTCTCTAACCTTTGTCTTCTGGTGTACTGGATAAGCATAAAGCTCTTAGATGCTCTTTGGACAATGTGATATTGCAGCTTTAAACATCTCTTATGCTCTTCCTTTCTGAATTATAGGCTCGGTGCCACCCCGATTATGGAGCTCATGATTGCATCAGGAAAAACAGTCACTAAACTGCAGCTAGAATATGGACTAGCTGTTGATAGAGTATATGTTGGGTCATTTATGACTTCTCTTGATATGGCAGGTCAGTTTCTTTTTTATGTGCTATTACTATGATGGACTAGTTCTGATGCGTTTCTATCAGGGTTCTCGATCACTATTATGAAGGCAGATGAATCGATTTTGCAGCGGTTAGATGCTGCAACTAAGGCTCCGGCATGGCCTGTTGGAGTTGATGGTACGTGTGCATTTAAGCTTTTCCTCTCTCCTTTCTTGGTATTCTTATTCCCTGGTTATAATAGAAAGGAATAAAATCTACTTTACTGATGTCGGAACCAACCTTCAGAGTGAGGATGCGCATGCTTTCAATAAATTTTCTATTACTAGTGCAACATTAATTTTATAATACGATCATGGAGCTCAGCATGGTTTGTCATGCAGGGAATCGCCCAACACCAAAGTTTCCGGTTCCAATGCCACCATCTTCCCTAGAAGCTATGAATGTGGTATGTAACTTGTGTGCAAGAGGAAGTTTGAAATTTTCTGTAACTGTCGTACGCTTCTTGAAGTTTTTCAACAACTATCTCCTTGATCAAAAAGCTTATTGATTGTGATTTACTTCTGATTAGTCATCAAGTCGGCCACAGGAGCTGAGCAAACGTGGCTTGCTTCTCAAGGCAGCAATTGAAGCTGCAGCGAAAGCAATTATTGACATTAAAGACCAGTTGAATGAGTGGGATGGCAAAGCAGGAGATGCTGACTGTGGGTCAACAGTAAGTCCTTTAAAAGTTTTTTCTTGTTTGCCATTGGTGCATTTTTCCTTCCAACCCTTTTGGCTTCCCACTCAATATTTGACTGTTTACCTGTTCTGCAGTTGTTTAAAGGCGCAACAGCTATTTTGGTGGACTTGGAAAATCAGTGAGTTCCCTTAAGACTGAGTCCAACTTCGTGAAATTTGACTTTGCTTGTACCTTCTCTGCCATCGATGAAGTTCAAGTAAAGGCCATGGCTATGAAATATTGACTTTTTCTGTTCCAATGAAACGTTACCCCTATCTAATAAATAAGTAGCTTTTCGATGGTGACACCAGTCTCTCGATATTTGCACTGATCGCGTTATTTGTTTTCTTCTACTTCCTAGCTATCCACTCAATGATGCTGCAGAGACAGTAAACGAGGTTGGGACATCCATAAGAGCGATGGGTGGAACTAGTGGGATCATGTAATGTTCTCTCCTTTGCTCTCTCTTAGACAAGGGTTGGGTTTTATGTTTACATGTGTATTCCAATAAAAAAACTAAAAGGGTGCAACCATTTTTTCCCCTCTGGAACAGATATAGCATATTCTCTAAGGCTGTGTACGCAAAATTGAAAGGGAGTGAAATTTCACCTAAGCAATGTGAGATCACGCTGTCCTTCTGATACTTTGATTTGTTCGATGGCCCTGGCCTCACTCCCTTGCTTGATTCAGGGGCCAAAGCATTTGAAGCTGGCATCAATGCTATCAGCAAGTATGGAGGAGCAAGTTCTGGTTATCGCACAATGTTGGATGCCTTGATTCCAGCATCTACGGCTCTTCATGAGGTCATTGACAATAGATAAGATGCTGTTTTTGCGTCTGTTGTTGACGTGTTTACTGTACAATCCCTTGGTTTCTAAAACTTTCATCAGCAGAAGTTGGACGCTGGTGTGGATCCTGTAACTGCATTTGTTGTCTCATCTGAAGCGGCATTGGCTGGAGCAGAGTCAACGAAAGAGATGCGAGCACAGGTGATATAATTAATTAGACCACTGTCTTCTTCGCCTGCTTAATGCCACTAAATCTGCAGAAAAGGTCTTCTTCACTCAGCATATCTTTAGAACTGCATGGGGCTGACTGTTAAGGGCGCGCATGAGAATGTTTCTGTTTCTCTATTTTCATTCCAAATCTATTCCAGAAATAGGTTTGGAACAGAAATTCGTTTGGCAACACAAATCTGTTTTTCTATTTATGGAACAAAAATTTGTTTCGGAAAATAGAAAAATCTATTTCTATTTCAGAAATTATTTCTGGAACAGAATGATTGTTATGCGCGCCCTAAGTTGTACAAATGTCGTCTCAAGCATCTCGACTAAAGAGAGAATGCTAGTAGATAAGAATCCCTCGACTGAATTGGATATCTGACGTCTTACTCAATAAGTGTGAGGGACTTCAAGATCTGAAGATCCCAAAAAAAAAAAGGCCATTTCTTGTAGAGTTCACTTGAGATTCACTGAACGGTGGATTAGGAAATGATGAGAGTTCACTTGACCTTTGCATTTGTTCATGGCATCCCAAACTTTATAAACAACGATGGTCATCATTAGAATGGGACCTTACATCAAAACTTAAGCAACAGAGGATTGGTCACAAGTCCACATATCGCCATGGACAACCCGGACTGGAATCAGGTCTCAGATGTCAGAGTTTGCCATGTGCAGTGTAGCTTTTCTGAATTTTAGGTGCAGAAGAACATACCCAGGGATTTAGTATCGATGCTTAGTTTTGACACGACAGCATGACTACCTCAAAGGAATTAATGCTACTGATAGTTGACAATGCAATTTTGTCAACATTTTCGTGCAAAAGCTTGTGAACTTCAGAATTACACTATCCATGTAGGCTGGGCGAGCATCTTATATCTCTGAGGCGAACCTCCAATCGGTTCCGGATCCAGGTGCGATGGCTGCGGCTTCATGGTATAGAGCAGCTGCATTAGCCGTCAAGGAAATGATGTTGGCTTCCTGATCTTTTTGAGTTTTTTTTTTATTAAATGCTACAATTATACAAACCAGAGTATCACCGGGATTTTGGCTAATGCCTGATTTCATTTAAGGCCCGATTCTGTTCATTTTGTTGCTTCTGAAACAGAGCAAGCAGGTTTGCTGTAGATTCTTTCTCCAGGATGCTTAGTATCAAGATCTGTAACTATTTGTATTTGCAGAAGTTACAATGTTTGTCTTTGAGTTATTACACGAAGCATTAGGATAGAGCCAAAAGCAGGAATTGGGAAGATACTGCATCGTTACAAGTTACAAACGAGAACATCGAGAATTTAGAGGGTCCTTTTTATAGATCACACAATATCGGCGTTCACGTCAGCGCCAGCCGGTCTGGCCCGATCACTATGAACCGATACCGTACAAAGGACTGACCACAAATCGAAGCACGAACACATAATGCATGACTGAGTGAACTTACCCAAAACCTCCAATCACCCCCCAAATTCATCTGTACACGATCCGATGGGGCTTGGAATCAGCAAAGATTTCCAAGAACGCGGTCGTTGAATTGGGGGATTCCAAGTTCCCCACCTTCCTCGCATTTGGGGATCCCAAATTGGGGCACGAAATTGACAAACGAAGCTTCTGAAAAATCTCTCACGTACAACGCCAACGGAGAAAAATCGAGCTTCTACGAATGACCATGACACAGTGGTCCCTTTGCGTGCTTGATCATCACTCCTACCGAGCACGAAATTCTTCAATACGTGTTAGATAGCGCCGATACGTCGGATCAAATCCCACATTTTTGTTCTTTTCTCGAGATCTCAGGGTGGAATTTCGCATAATGCATGTATCGTAGCATGACATGTTTTCTTGCTTGGATACCGCTCTGTCTTGGTGGGTCACACACATCATGATGCCGATTCCAAGATACAATTACCCTCGTACCGCGTCGACCGACAACCAATGCATTCATTCATAAGAAGCAAACGGAAACTAAGGAAAAGATAGGCCATACCCCGAGATTTCGAGAATTTATTAGCGCTACATTTGTTTATAAGCTGACAAGACGTAATTTTATAAGGCTGTTTAGATGGGTCCATCAACTCGATTTTCACAATTTGTCATGTCAAATATATTGGGACTCGCCTAATCCGGCAACGTTGAAACCAAATAATTTCTTCGTGACTAAACACTTTAGATCATTAACTAACATTCATGCCCGGAGTTCAGAGTATTGTGTATTTCGCGGGTTCCTCTTGAAATTTCATTATGACAATGTGATCTTCTTTTGTCTACAATGCCATGCCAAGTTCATTAGTTTATGTTCAAAACAAGGCTTTCATCATGCGGAGCAGTAGCTTCACATTCAACCCATTGACCAAAAGATTTAATAATTTTTTTTTTTGGAATATGGCCCTTTCCCTCCATTTTTCTTTTTTCTTTTTTAAATTTGGATAGGGAATGAGAACTGAGGGAGGTTGACACGTGTCAGCGGTCTTAGCCCATGATGACATATAATTAATAATGAGGACCAAAAGTAAAAGTTGTTGATTTTAACTTCCGATTTTGCTTTATTTTTATTATTATTATTATTTTGAAGTAAATGGGGGTGATGGTGGGAGCCAGATTCTCCAAGACCCGCATGCAAATGTCACCCCAAAGCATACAACCGGAGTAACAAAGAGAGAAGGAACTGTCCTCCTCTGTAAATCATTTTTTGTCTAGGATTTAGGATTTTATTTGATATAAGGTTCGCTTTATGTCTTTATTTCAGAAAATGATAGCACTTTAAGTTTTTATTTGAAATTTTTTCAAAAAAATTAAATATATATTTGTTCCTAAAATTTTCAATTTGGCCAATTTAATCATAAATATTTGAATGATTGGCTAATGTAATCTTTTTGGCCTAATTTTGGCTAAAAACCGCTGATGTGATAGTCCAATTAGTGATGCCCGTCTTACATATCACAATCAACGCTAATACGGACAATTTTTACAAATTTTATATTATCTGAATTTTTCTTTTTTTCTCCTTTTTCTTTTTTCTGAATTTCCCTCTACCTATCACCAGGCCTCGACGATTACCGACGAAGGTTGCTGGTCCACAAATCCAATGAAGGGAAAAGATTACAAAAATATTACATGTCAGCGCCGGCCGTACCACGTAAGACAGTCGACGTCCATGCTAGCGATTTCCAGTTAGAATTACCCAAAATGACTATATTGGCAAATCGTCAAAATATTTTAAGATTAAGTTGACAAAATTTGAAAAGCTTAGGACTAAGTCGACCGCCACACAACAGGTTTATGACTTTTTTTTGGTAATTTTCCCGACCGAGTACACGTACGCAAGATGCAGCATCGGATAGCTTGAGCTAGTTGGCAATGAAACATCGGTTGAGTAATTGCTTCGAGGGAGCGTCGAGAGTAAACCACAGCACGATCTCTAATGCTGCTATGTAAAGCCATGCGAAAAGGGATTGGGAGCGGGGACACTAATATCATATGCGCGGGGATTCGACTCCCATGCTGTGCAAAAGAGGCGGAACAAAAGCCATAGAAGAGGAGAATTAAAGATATAACAGGAAATCTCATTCATTTTTCCAAAATAAATTAAGGCGTCCGAGTGTAAAAATCCAGATTTTATTGTTGACTGATCGAGGTGTGGCCGAAGCTCCGAGGAAATGGTCTCGTTGTTCTTTGATTAATCAAAGTTCCCCGCACATGATTGTCTGCCTAAAGTTTTTCACGTGTGATTGCTTTTCCGAGCTTCTTCCGCTCCATTTGTGGTGGAGCGCCAGTGGAGTCCTTCTCTCTCCACCTTTTTTTTTTTTTTCTGATTTTCCCCTTCATATTTTTAAATAAGTATAGAATCGATTGCTGTAAGAATGATTTGAAACTTTGTCCTCGCTGTTGAAGCCACCTTTTCCAATTATTCTTGATTTGAAAATTAGACCTAGTTCTAGCAAGTATACACCACCCCCACGCTCGACCCTGGCCACTAGGTTGGAATCTTAGGGATGTTTATCAAATCGGTCCTATGCCCTATCGTACGGATGCTAATTAAGCTTTATACTTTTCAACTTTACTGATGTAGTCATATAAACTCTCTGTTATGAAATCCCAATGTAGTCTTTACATGAAATTGATGATATGGCACGGCCGGTAATTCAACGTGAAAACTCACTTGGACCACCACCACCACCACGTCCGCAATTTTCGATGACAATTTGCGAGGAAGGACTACGCAGCAATTTCGTGCGTGGCAAAAATCGAAAAGTTTGAAACTGAATTGTATCTGTATAATAAATTCAAGATCGAATTTGGTGATTTTAATAGCACCTGATTTATGAATTTTCCAATATAGAAACAAGTAAATCCAACGAAATAAAATTAAAATTTAAAAAAAAAACCCCACGTATACATTACTATTTTTCCGCTCATAAAACTCGTAAAATCCTCACATCAAACCGGAAGGGATCTCCTGCTTCTCACTCCACAAGTATCGGATCAATGTAAAGCCAAGCTCTTAGGTCATTTTAACTTGAGAAAGACACACAAGCAGATCCTGAATTTTAGCCCAAGGTACAATTTGTGGCTCGTTAATCTGATCCCCGAACTTTTATTTAGTGTAATGTGATCCCTAAACTTTTGATAAATGATCAATTTAGTTCCTAAACTATATGAAAAATGTTCAATATTGTCCTTTATTGTTTATGATCTTGAATTATAAAGGATAATATTGATCATCTTCTTATAGTTTAGGGACTACATTCAACACATACCACAAGTCCAAAAAGTACATTGAACAAACTAAAAGTTCAAGGACCACATTGCAACATTAGATTAAAATAACATTTAGCAAATTAAAATTTCAGGAACCGGATTACACATTGAACTAAAATTTAAGGACTGTATGTATCATTATCTCTTATGACTTTTTATGGGTCCACCTAGATAAGGAATAGTTTTTCCATGCATTCCAAGCATACGAGCCCATTTCATCTCAGTCATCGAACTACATGAGCCTCGTAACAAATGCAATAATTGAGATGGACCGAACCCACATGCACCGAATCCAATCAAGATTTGCTCATCATCCAAGAGAAAATTATCAAATCAATCCTCAACCTATTGCATGGATGGCATTCCGATTCTAAACTTCACAATTTGCAAAATGTAGTCTTAAAAACCTTTTTGTGAAATCTCAATTTAGTAGGTCGGGGCAATTGACACCAGAAACAACTAACATGACGATCTATGCAGGATTACATTGGAGTTTCATGCAAGCGTTTAGAATTACATCGGCAAAATTAAAAAGTGTGAGGCTGAATTGACATCCGTGCAACAAGCTTACGATTGATTCAGCAATTATCTCGTGGTTTAGCTGCGGGCCGAAGTGCCTGTGGCATCATGATTTTAGTTCTATTTTTGCAGTTTTTTTGTTAGTTGATTTTCCACGGCATCATGTCATGATGTTCTAAGCACGCTCCAGCTCCACCTAATTCGTACCGTGCCTTTCAAACTTGACTGACTTGTCTTCATAATTTCATTCTCAAAAAGGAAAAAAAAAAAGAAATGGACGAAAATGTAAAATAGAGAATACCTGGAAAGCCACAACATTTCAAAATAAAAATCGATTATAGAACAGTTTTTGGGGGTAATCCCTATATTAATATTCCGTTTTGGTTCACAAAAAACAATTAAAAAATTATTATAATGGTCCACCCTTTTAAGAACTGACGTTATTCTCACAATCACCTAGAGACCATTACGCTAGCAAAATTAATTCAAAATAAACGGCATAAGGCAAGATGAAGAAGCAAGAATAACTTTGCTTTTAGCCGATGGGTAAAATCGGAGATGAATAAGTAGTATACAAATCAATATAAATTAAGAGAACTAAATTAAAAATAAATTAATATTATGAAATAAGAGATGAATCCGTGTATACATATACGGTATACCGAACTCGAGATGCATAATTAGGGATTTGGGAGGATTAAATAGCGCCTCCATTCTTCCACGCATGGAAGATGCGGCATTATTTCTCGACTCTTCTCCATAGTCGACGGGGCTAATTATAAATACTACCGTGTGTGTCTTGTGGCATCGATGTCTATAATCCGCGACTAAATCTCGCAGGCAGAAGCAACAAATCAACCTAGTTTTCCACAAAAAAAAAAGAAAAAAAAAAGGGAAAATGCAATCTTTTTGGAAAGAAGTGAAAAGACGAAATCGTCCCGGAAATTAGATCTTGCCGACTTGAGACATCATATTCAATTCGAGCTTTTTTAGCAAGAAAGCTGCTCCACGTTGTAAATTAATTACCAACAGGTTTGAGCGGCCAGGGCAAGTGGGGTACTTTTGTCAATGCAAGTTGCCCTAACCAGTACAGTAGTAGAAGAAGACAATGGCGGGGGTGGGAAGTCTTTGTGGGTTTTCTGTTGCTGCACTACACTGCACTGCATGCATAAATTGTCTTTTTACTGTGCAGAAAAAGAGTGTATTTTGGACACAAAAAGCTTTCGATCCTTCTCTCCTTCTGGCCCATTTCTCGTTTCCTGATCAAGAGCTTATCTTACCAATTGATTGGCTCCACCCCCCACCTTTCATCACCACAGTGCGCTCTCTCTCTCTCTCTCTCTCTCTCTCTTTCCATCCAGTGTTTGGAGCCTTTCCTTGCAGGAGAGTTCGCAGAAACATCAGATGAAGATCAAGAGGGTCTAGAGAGAGAGAGAGAGAGAGAGAGAGAGAGAGGGAGGGAGCAAGGCTTGATACACGGAAAAGCTGAATATTTAAAGCCAAAAAGAAAGCTGATGACCGAAAGTTAAAGGCTTTCTTTTTTCTCCCTATCTATAGTCATGGCTCTAGGCTTCTTGTTGCGTCTCCTTCTCTCTCTCTCTCTCTAGTGATCTGAGTCATCATGTCATGAAGAAGAACCCTTCAAGAAGACAGAAGAAACCCAAGAATGATAAACTGTTTCAGAAACCTTTAATCCCTTCAGCTGTATACTAGTACAAAGTTCCTACAAAGAAAAGGAAGAATCAAATTGAATCAACACCCATGTTGGGCAACGCAAACACTTTCGGTTCTGCCCCAGTTGTTTCTGCTTCTTCGGTACCAGAAAATGGAAATGACGACAGCAGCAGCAATAAGAGGAAAAGAAGACCGGCAGGCACTCCAGGTACTTCCGTTTATCTCCCTTTCTTTTTGTCTCGATCAGCCGTTCTTTTTCGATTGGTATTTAAAGAGCTGGGAACCTTTAGAAGAAGGCGTCACTTCTTTAAACCGACCGATTGTCAGATCCGGACGCGGAGGTAGTTTCGCTGTCGCCGAAAACCCTATTGGAGTCAGACCGCTACGTGTGCGAGATCTGCAACCAGGGGTTCCAGAGGGACCAGAACCTCCAGATGCACCGCCGGCGGCACAAGGTGCCGTGGAAGCTGCTCAAGAGGGAGAATCCCGGGGGGCCGCCGGGGGCGCCGGCGAGGAAGCGGGTGTTTGTGTGCCCCGAACCTGCCTGCCTCCACCACGACCCCCGCCACGCGCTCGGCGACCTCGTGGGGATCAAGAAGCACTACCGGAGGAAGCACAGCAACCAGAAGCAGTGGGTGTGCGAGCGGTGCTCCAAGGGTTACGCCGTGCAGTCTGACTACAAGGCCCACCTCAAGACTTGTGGCACCAGAGGCCATTCTTGCGACTGTGGAAGAGTTTTTTCCAGGTTGGATCTTGAATTTGACTCAAACCATGAATTAAAATCTATTATACTGCTGCAATTCAGCATCTTTTTTTTTTTTTCTAATTTAGATTGCTTTTGTTGTGTGAAGAAGACATTTTATCTCTGCTCAACCCTTTTCATTGCCCTTTTCCTTGTTGATTCTAAAAGGCTAAAGTCGAAAGTCGGAAAGGGTATATACCTCGCTCTCGCTCTCGCTCTAGGCATCGACTGACCTTGGAAAAAAAACTTTAATTCTGAGGTTGCTTCAATAACCGCAGTTTTGCTTTTGGACAATTGAAACACAGTTCCCTAAAATCAGATTTTGTTGGTCGTGTTATTTTTGCTAAAAAAGATCTCTTTTTGAGGAACCCAAGAACACCAACTCTTAGGTTCATATAAATAATTTGAAGCAACTGTTCCTTGTTTTAACATGTGCGTACGTTTGCTACACTCGCTTTCATAATCTGCACTCTCTCCTTAAAAAAGTGAGCTTTTTTAAGGAATTTTAAAAACTTGTGCATATGAATGATTTTGTTAATGATATGTTTGTATGGGGGTTGACGACTTCATCACCTTCTATCGCCTTGTTTCTCCTTGCTGCACTTCCTGTAATAGCCAGAGCAACAGCATGTTCTTTCTTTTGGCATATTAACCCTTGATTCTTGTGGTTCCATGTACCTTTCTCCAGGGTCGAAAGCTTCATCGAGCACCAAGATTCTTGCAACATGGGTCGGGTTCGGTCTGAGCTGCAACCGTTGCAGCCACCGTGTCTCTCGAGAACTGCCTCTAGCCCTAGCCCGTCTAGCGACACCAATTTCAGTGCATCTCCTAATTTGCCACCTTTCATATGGCCAAAGCCAATGGAAAACCCAATTCTCTTATTGAAGCCTACCAAAGACTGCTCTTCCAAAAATGGTCCGGACAACTGCCACCACAATTTGGACCTTCAGCTGTCTAGTTCATCGATCCTTGCCGAAGTGGCTTCCATTTCCTCCAAGGGCGACGAGAAGGACTCGACCCCATTGCAGCTCTCGATTGGGTCGTCGTGCTGCGATGCCGGGGAGAAGAACGAGTCGAACAACGCGAGCCACAGGATGAGTAACATGGGCGATAGACCTGATAGCGTCGCCGCCACTTTACTGACGAGAGAGGAGGCACGGGAGCAGTTGAGATTGGCAATGGCGGAGAAGGCATACGTTGAGGAGGCGAGAGAGCTGGCCAGGAGGCAGATTCAAATGGCCGAGGAGGAGTTTGCCAATGCACAGAGAATTAGGCAACAAGCACAAAGCGAGCTGGACAAGGCCTTGGCACTACAAGAGCATGCATCTAAGCAAATAAATTCCGCTATCCTTCAGATCACTTGTCATGCTTGCAAGAAGCAGTTTCAAGCGAGGGCTGTAAGGGACATGGCTAATGAGGACGAGAAGTCTTCTCTTCTGGTGTTTAGTTACATGTCATCAGTCGTTACAGAAGGAGAGGTTGGAGAGAGATGATAGGTTGGCAAGGATTACTACTTGATAGAATCCTCAATCCAGTTGCTTCTTTGATATGTTTATGCTTATTGGTCCTCATATGGATGTGGCAATACTGTAACATCAACTTGATCAAAGTTTAAGGAGGAAAAGCTCCATGTAAATCACGCATCACAAATTCCTGTATGATTCTTCTTGGGTTGATCGCGGGTGATATTCTAGGACGACTGTGCAATAATCGGGGTTAGAGGTGAAATGCCGCAATCCGCGTATGGTCTAGGTTGAGACCAAATAAAGTTTCTAACCTAGAAATTCATCTTAGCAAACTTAGTTCCTTATTTTCATGTGGGGGGTTAGAAATGTTTACGGTTGTGGTAAGCAATACCAGAAACATTAGAAAAGACTACATCTTTCTCTAAAAACCTACAAAGTAGATCTTGTGAAATCCTTTTGAAGCTGCTTTGATGTTACTTGCATCAATAAAGTCTTCTCGGAAGAGAGGGTATCATCATGAGCTTTTTGCTGCTTGAACGAGAGCTGCTAGTAGGGGAGGGAATCTGCCTGCCTCCTGAATTAGTCAAATTATAATATTCAAAACCTGTATTCTGACGACGACGACAGCATCATGAGGTGTTTACTTTTTACCCTGAAACCAATATTGACATTGAATGGCGAGTTTCAGAGGCACTCATTTCGTTCTTCTTACTACAACTGTTGATATAGTTGGACTTTCTGTTTGGACTATGTGGGGATCTTTTTTCGGGGGAGGCTCAGGGTGGGGGGGTCTGTCAAATTAAAGTCTCCTTCTCATAAAGCATTAAAAGTGGCAGGATGTGTTCTGGACTTTTAGAGAGGAAGAGAGGGAGAGAGCATTTGGTTTCGTAATACAGTCAAATTAAAGTCAATTCGATTCACTGAAGGCTGATAACTTTCGACATATATGCAAGAGGCTACCATTCTCTAAAGTATTGATACCCATAGAAATATTTTGTGTGCGTTACCTAATTTAAATTTAAACATTTCGTGATAATGATTTTTATGTATCGCTGGTTGACATGTTGAGTGAATCAAATTATAAAATCAAATAAGATCAGTATCATACGTTCTTCCGCTATCGCACAATTTTTGTTTTTTTAAAAAAGGAAGGTAGAACCGACCTATTAGGGTATCCATCCATTAGATTATGTGGAATTTTCCTTTACATGTGTGGAGAGAGAGAGAGAGAGATAGATTCGGGAGGTGGGTTATAAATGCCAAAGAGAGAGGCCATGTTTTTCAGTGCCATAGTTTGAGAAGGAAGGATCAACAGTGAGAGATCAGTGGTCACTCTCAAACAACACAGACCCAAACAAAGCTCCATTCATCCCTCTCGTCACCACCACCACCCTTCTCTCCCTCTCTCTCTCTCTCTCCCTATCTATCGTGTCTTTTTTGTGAGAATCAGGGAGCCTGAAAAACCGGTGTGGGGCTCGCAGTTGCAGCAGCAACAGCTACAGACAGAAAATGCTCAGCACCTTTCTTGTTTATGCAGACACCCATTCAATACTTTGGTTTGTTGTATTCACTAATCCGACCAAAAAAACATGTATTCTCTTAACTCCTGTTGAAATACCAAAAACCCAGAACAACAACAAAAGAAGGCAAAAAAACAAAAAACAAAAAACAAAAGCCAGAACAAAATAAAAGAAAGTTGGAACTGAGAAGCTAAAGGGCCTATACACCAGGTCTTCATTTCCCTTCTTTCTTCCTTTCCCTATCAATGCTTTCACAGCGCGCACTTAGAAGCTAGCTCTTCTTCACTTTCTATAGGGTTGTCACAATGTACAAGGTCTAACATACTCGATCAGGTATTGAAGTGAAATGAATTGAATTGCAATTGTATCCTATTGACGAGCTTGTATTTTGTGCACGTCAGCTGAAAGTTCATCACAAATTGTACAAGAGACGTAGCCATGAGTTTGTGCTAATATAATTGCTCGTGAAAACCGACTTTTCATGCCATCGAATTGCTACCTTGAAATGGAAAAAAAAAATATAAAAATACATGAGACCTTACTTAGTCCCCAGAGACTTCATTTTGGTTGCGCCATCATAGAAAAGACTCATTTTTGCAATATTGGTTGACAGATGGAACTTTAGTATTAGTAAAATAGTCACCTTTCTCCTCTGAGAGCCGCTTCCAATAATCGCACTTTTTTCAGCAACCTTAGGTAAGGCAACGCAGGGCTGTAAGGTTACACTTGCCATATGCATGATTGAGTGCTTTAATCTAAAAGTGGATATTTCAAGTGTCGAGGTTCACCTTTTAATGTGCATCTAATGACGATAGTTCAAACTTTGCGAGCTATCATTAATCAGAAACGTTGTTTGCTTCAATAACATTCTTGAAAAATTCTCAACGCCCTTCAGTTTTAAGGTCCTTCAACAAGCATATATGTTGTAACCATACCGTGGCTGACGGATTATCATACATTGGGCTCGGCATATATGCAAGACAGGGAGAGATCTGGGTAGAGATAAAAAGGTCGAGGAGCCAGTCATTCTGGCGAAGATGAGACTTTCTCTAGCGTTCAAAATCGAGAGGCAAACATGTAACTCAGAGATAAAGCAATCTAGCCTGGCTGGCCACATAATGATCGTGCTTTATCCAGGTCCCAGTTTCCATCTAATTTCTAGTTGCAGCGTCACTTTCCGAAATCAGAGATATTTCAAAAAAAACTCATCATTTCTTCATGCACTCGAAGCTCCGATTGGCACAGAGATACAGACAAAAAGCGAAGAAGAGGAGAAGAAGTTTCAAGATGGTCCCCCTCCTCACCTCACCCATCAAAACACTTTGGAAGGGAAAAGGGCATGTGTATATTCACATGTCTGTGGCATTTCTATTCTCTCTTTCTTTCTTGGGACGCCATGTGTGGGAGTACTGGATGTTGTTCATCAGTCTTGATGAGCAAGTTAGGTAACCCACAAGCCCTAATCATAAAAGCTTGTGTTGTGTCGTGTTGGGTCCCTTAGCTTTTGAGCAGTCCCTTAGTGTCTTTCGTTCTGGCCACAGAAGTTGGGAACGCTTTGATGGAGGAAAGAAAAAAAAAAAGAAAGAAAGATGGAAGATGGTTCAATGAGAAACGAAGCATCTTAAAAGGACAAAGGAAAAAGCCATATTTGCCTGTGAAAAGTCCAAAAGTCAAAGGCATCAAATCGAAAAGATCAAAAAGCTCTCTCCTCTCTTTTTTTTTTTTACCCCCTTTCAGAGGAGAACTCCCAACGTGCAACCACACCATGCATCCTTTGTTTCCAGCGGTAAAAGTGAAAAACAAAACAAAACAAAACAAAGAAAAAGTGTCGATGCTGCAAAAGCGGAATGGAATCTACCTCTTGAAGTTGGTGCTAACTTTTTGTCAGTGAAAAAAAAAAAATACCACCAAAAACTCTGAACTTTATCATTTGTGACAAATTTACCCTAAACTTTTTTTTGTGACACCAAAAATCCTGAACTTTACCCTTTATGACAAATTTACCCTGAATTTTTTTTGTGACACCAAAAACCCTAAACTTTTTCTATTGTGACAGATTTACCCTAAACTTTTAAATTTGTGATAAATTTACCCTGCACTTTACCATTTGTGACGGATTTACCCTGAACTTTTAAATTTTTATTTAAATAATTTTAAAAATAAGCTGAAAATTTTTAAAAGGGAAAAAAATTAAAAAAAAATTTCTTTTCCGGCTTCAAGGCCGGCGACCTCTGCCGGAATAGGGCTGACAGGGTCGCCGGCATTGACGCCGGAGATATATATATTTTTTAATTTTTAGCCATTTTTTCATTTTTATCTTATTTTTAAAATTATTTTAAATAATAAAAAAATTGAGAAAATACCACCAAAAACCCTAAACTTGCCTATTGTGACAAATTTACCCTGAACTTTTAAAATTTTTTATTATTTAAAACAATTTTAAAAATAAGATAAAAATGAAAAAAAGGGCTAAAAATTAATATATTGTCGCGACCCTCTAAAAAAATTTTAAATTTTAAAGGGGGTTAACGGATTATTAGGTTAATTAGATTTGACTAACCTAACGCGGACCCTCCCAAGCCCTACCGAATCGCAACTTTGGTTTTTGTTTAAATGATTTTAAAATTTGGAGTCGCCACTAATCGTTCTTGGTAGGTCGATTAGAAACCTAAATAAATTAGCGGGAGAACTAATTTATTCCTGCGAACCAGAGATTAGGAGCTCGGGGACTTGGTTACACTAGTTAATTAAAACTAATGCCCTTTCGGTACCTTAATTTCATGGATATCTTAATTCGGCAACTCAGGCTTGGTTTATTCCTAAGGCTATAGTAGGGTATTCTCTTTTGTGTTTTCACTTTTTAAATAGGAAGCATGGATGGTATATATTTTTATTTGTTATATTTTTTTAAGTGTTAAAGATTCCCTGAAGCCGAAAGAAGGAGTGTGTTAACGACTTCTGTACAGTATTACAACCTACTTATCTTTTGAGTCTGATGATTCAAAAATTAAATTATAGGAAGTACATGACAGTGAATAAACACCTCCAATGGGAGGCCTAGCATTGGCTTAGCTCTTCCCTTTGGGATTTAAGGTACAGGTATTTAAGTTGCAAGTATTTAAACTACTATAAGTAAAAACCTCCAATGGGAGGCTAAGCATTGGCTTGGCTCTTCCCTTTGGGATTTAAGGTACATGTATTTAAGTTGCAGGTATTTAACTACTGTAAGTAAAAACCTCTAATGGGAGGCTAAGCATTGGCTTGGCTCTTCCCTTTGGGATTTAAGGTACAGGTATTTAAGTTGCAGGTATTTAACTACTGTAAGTAAAAACCTCCGATGGGAGGCTAAGCATTGGCTTAGCTCTTCCCTTTGGGATTTAAGGTGCAGGTATTTAACTACTGTAAGTAAAAACCTCCAATGGGAGGCTAAGCATTGGCTTGGCTCTTCCCTTTGGGATTTAAGGTGCAGGTATTTAAGTTGCAGGTATTTAACTACTGTAAGTAAAAACCTCCAATGGGAGGCTAAGCATTGGCTTGGCTCTTCCCTTTGGGATTTAAGGTGCAGGTATTTAAGTTGCAGGTATTTAACTACTGTAAGTAAAAACCTCCAATGGGAGGCTAAGCATTGGCTTGGCTCTTCCCTTTGGGATTTATGGTGTAGGTATTTAAATTGCGGATGGACTTTGTCCTCTCCATTCTGGGGTATGAATTCTTTAAAATAAAATACAACGAATTGATTCAACAATTTGAAATTTGTGCGCGCTTGAGGACTCCTCCAAGCCGATTTTGTGCTTCCATAGGGTTGACCATTGATATAGAGCTGCGGCTTCCTGACATAAAATAGAGTGAAGTGTCAGTATACAAAATATGTGCTAATCTGCACCTAAAACCAGAAGAGTGGAAAGAGTACTTATCTCCCGTTTTTTTGGGAGGGATTTCTATAATTGATTTTCGCTCTCTATGTTCCCAATATAGAGAGTTTCTTTTGAATTAAGAGGGACTTTTAATCACAGATCAGTTGAGAAATCGGTGGACAGCTTAGGAGCTTGTCTGGGCCGATTTTTGCATATCTACGAGATTTTTGCTGTTGACGTAGAGATATCCTTCTCCTGACATAAAATATGGAAAAAAAAAAAAGAGGAGATGGAGAAAGTGTATACAATTTGTGCTAATTTGCAAGTAAAACCATAAACAAATGAATAAATAAAAACACTTAGCTCGAATTTGCTTGCTCGTTGACGAGGATGAACTCTTGATTTATATTGATCGATGAAGGAATTTGTGATGATAATCCCTAGCTTTGAACTCCCATCATCTTCAAAATTCTCTCTCTTTTGGTATTTTCTTTCTCTCAAATTTTTCTTCAATCTCCCAAAACTCTCTCAAACATCCAAAATTTTCTCTAAAAAAAAAATCCTCCCAAACACTTCAAATTTTCTCTCTCAAGAATCTCTTCTCAAGCTCACTTCTTTCTCCTTTTATAACCTACTCATCTATCTCCCATTCTAATTTTTCCACTAACTCTATCTCCCATTCTAATTTCTCCACTAACTCTTCTTCATTTTCATCTTCCATTCTCCATCTCTATCTCACATTCTAATCTCTCCACTAACTCTTCTTCATCTTCATCTTCCCTTCTCCATATTTATCTCCCATTCTAATTTCTCCACTAACTCTTCTTAATCTCCATCTTCCCTTCTCTATTCTTATCTTCCATTCTAATTTCTCTACTAACTCTTCTTCATCTCCATCTTCCCTTCTCTATTCTTATCTTATTTTCTCCATCCATTCTTCTCCAACTTCTCTTCTTCATCTCCTCTTCTTCATCTTCCCTTCTCTATTCTAATTTATCCACTAACTTTTCTTTTTATTATTTATAAAATAATCCTTCAAGAGTTAGGTATTTGCACTTTAGTCCTTGAATTTTAAGTATTTACAATTCAGTCCCTGAAAAAATATATTTCTTTAAGTCCAAATCTCCTCACAATTTTTGACACACCAAAATTTACCACATGTCAAATTTAAGCTCATTTCTTATCGCTGAAAATAATGCATAATTTAATTAAAGCCCTTTTGCAAAATTAAGTCATTCTGGGTATAATTGGGCCAAGATGAAAATTTAAAATATTAGAAGACAATGTCACAACTCATAAAAAGTGAAAGTTAAAAATAAGTTGACTCAAATTAAATTTTTTTAGGCCCGATTCGAGATTATACTCGTGAAGGAACACGTGACTCGAATTGGATTTTTCTGAATTTGCGATGGCCAATATGAAAATAGATTTAAAATAAAAATATTAACTATCTTTGTGTATTTTTTGGCCTCAAATGTTATTTTTTCAAAATTTTCAAATATTTTTGTATTTTTTTAAAAAAAATTAAAATATATATAATATGAAAAATTATTTTTTGGTCAAAATTCGTTCCCTAGGCTTGGCTAAGGTTCCCAAAGTTGATTTTTCAATTTTATGAATTTTTATGGATTTTCTATTAATTTTTGAAAATAAATAAATAAAAAATACGTAAAAATACTGAAAATATGAAAAATCGTTTTTTGGTCAAAATTGGTTCCCTAGGCTTGGCTAAGGTCCCCAAAGTTGATTTTTCAATTTTATGAATTTTTATGGATTTTTTATTACTTTAGCAATAGAAAAAATGATTAAAGATCAAGTGTCAACATATATATATATATATATATATATATATATATATATATATATATCTCCAACTTCAAGGCCGGCGACCCCTGTCAGCCCTATTCCGGCAGAGGTTGCCGGCCTTGAAGCCGGAAAAGCAAATTTCTTTAAAAAAATTTAGGCCTTTTTTAAAAATTTCAGGTTATTTTTAAAATTATTTAAATAAAAATTTAAAAGTTCAGAGTAAATCCGTCACAAATGATAAAGCTCAGGGTAAATTTATCATAAAATTTAAAAGTTTAGGGTAAATCTGTCACGATAGGCAAAGTTAAAAGTCTTCGCTGTCACAAAAAAAAGTTCAGGGTAAATTTGTCATAAAGGGTAAAGTTCAGGGTTTTTGGTGTCACAAAAAAAAATTCAGGGTAAATTTGTCACAAAGGGTAAAGTTCAGGATTTTTGGTGTCACAAAAAAAAAGTTTAGGGTAAATTTATCACAAAGGGTAAAGTTCAGGGTTTTTGGTGGTATTTTCCCAAAAAAAAAACGATATTTCAACTTTTCCATCGAAATTTAAAATATTGATTTAAATGGCAAGATTTTATGATAATGTAAAATGTCCCGAGTGTTCTCTTTGAAGAAGAAACTTAAAATACGTGCATTACAAGATTTGCAAAGCATCAAAATTTAAGAGGTGTGAGCTGGATGGTCTAAGTTTGGAACCTTCACAATCATAATGCATTTGTGTGAAATTACTACTACAATGTTGTAATAAGGTGTCGGCTATTTGGTCTAAGCTCAGAACCTTCAAAATAGACATGCATTTTTATGAAATTATTACTGCAATATAACCAACTTTTTTAGAAAATTCTTGTCCAAATCATTTATTTCTTTGCAAAACAAACGAATTCTAAATAAATCAATATCAAAATAAAAATACTAGCAAGGTTCCCATATAGTTTTCACATACAGAAACTACATTCTTTTCAAAAATTGGGGGCTTTTTTTTTTATCTCACTGTTAAGCTACAAGGGAAAATTTATCAAAAAAATCCCAAACTTATTGTATTTTTGTCAATTAGCGCAAAACATTTTATGTCTGTCAATTCAGTCCTAAATCTTTTCACTTTTTGCCAATTCAATCGTGTTAGTTGAAAATCACTGACATGTTGTAATTGGCACTAACATGAATAATTTTTAATAATATTTTAACATATATTTTTATTTTTTAGTCATTCTTTTATTTTTCATTTTTTTTCCTTTTATTTTTTACTTCAGTTGCCGGTGAGGGTCGAACACCTCGCCCAAATCTGGGCAAGGCCAATGCTGCCGAACCAAGGCTAGCCTCGTCCACACTTGGGCAAGCTTCCTCGCAAGGGGTCAGCAATTTGGCCTCACTTAGCAGCTATTGGCGAGGCTAGCCTCGATCGTGGCTATGTTGGCCTCCCCTATAGCCGGTGAGGGCCAGGCGATCCTCATCCATTGGCCAACAAGGGCACGGCAACCCTCATCGACAGTTGAAGTAAAAAAAAAGAAAGAGAAAAAGAAATGAATAAATAATTCTAAAAAAACATTAAAATATTATTAAAAATCGTCAATGTCAGTGATTTCCGACTAAAATTTATCATGAGGACTGAATTGGCCAACTTAAAAAATTTAGGACTTAATTAATAAAATTCTAAAAAATTTATGACTTTTTGGATAATTTTCCCAAACTGTAAATATAAAGGTCAATGATGGCAAATGTAATGGATGGATTTGTATATGCAAGATGAGTAGGGCAAACTAGGTAACTTAACTTTGCAATTATAATTACAAACTAGAAGAGTTAAGAGATCTCTCCTATTGATGGGGAAAATCACCAAAAAAGTTTTAAACTTATTGCAATTATACCAATTTAATTTTAAAACCTTTTTTTTCCCAATTGAATGTTAGACCTTTTGCATTTGTGCTAATTTAATTCATCCGATTAATTTTTACCGAAAATCACAAGCCAACGACAAGCATTGAAGTGCACAACTTTTTATAATATTTTAATATTTTCTAATTTGTATTTATTTTATTTTCTTTCTATTTCTTTATTTTTCTTCCCTTTCTCCTTCCTCTAACAAATTGCCAAGGTCATGCAACTAGCTAAAGGCAAGGATCGACAAGGCCAACCTCGCCGCCCTCTAGTGAAGCTCGCTCCCACCTACCACTAGAGAGGGCGAGGTCGAGTCTTGCCCAAATCTATGAGGCACGATCTCGCCATCATCGATGCTTAGCCATGGCTAGGCTCGATCTCTCTGTCGCTCTAGCAAAGCTCACCCCATCGACCATTGGCGGGCTCCCAATATTGACATTGATCGGAAAAACTACCCAATCGAAACTAAATTATTGTATGAATGCTAATTCAATCCTAAACTTTTCAATTTTTCCATACATCTCTGCATTAATGTAGTAATTTTGATCAATTTTTGTCAAAAATGGTTGACATGGCAATGTGCCACATAGGACGACTAATGCCATGTCGACCATTTATGACAAATATTAACCGGAAGAACTATACTATAATTTCTTGCAACGATTTAGGATCTATATAATATATTTTATGATTAATTGGACAATATTCCCATCCGTGGCCAGATCGAAACTGGTCTAACAAAGAAGAAAAAACTTTCTACCCATCAATGATTAGAAACATCTTTCACGTCAATAATGACTTTCAAGATGGAAGAATAACTAGATGTTTTTACTAATTACAATCGGCATTTTTTTTAAAAAAAGAAGATGCAACCACGTTCAGGATTCGACGCACCACTAAATAGTAAACTTGTACGAAATGCAAATCAGCTTCTCTGGGACTCACGAAATTTAAATTACACAGAGAACCTTAGAAATTCCAAATTATGAAGGATTTTCAATGGAACTTGGAAAGATAAAAAAAATCCAGAGTGGATATTCATTTGGTGCCCCACTATTCAACGAGGGTCGAAATGACCTTAGCAACTAGCCACCGTCCGCATAGCCCTTTGAACTTCGAACTTCAATGCTCTGGAATTTCAGAAGAAAAGACTAGGATGCAGAATCACCAGTGATTTGGCAATACTTCCATGTCAAAACTTACTCCTAATTTTTCTTCCCTTTCACGTTGGCTCAGCTGCGAAAACCAAATAGACTCAATGCTCGATCAACGGTTGGATTCCAAATATGTCGCAGACATTGAATCAAGCGTGCCAAAGAATGGTAAGAAGAGACGAGAATTGGACACAACGTATGAAAGGCGGGTCGAAAAATACCGACGGAAAAAAAAAAAGAAAAAAAAAGGATCATATTCCTAATTGGACTGGAAAAAAATCAGCACAAACATTCAGGGTAAGTAAATGCTAAGCCCATTTTTCTCAAGTAGCAAGATGTGTGAGGAAAACTATATTGCTTCTGCTTTTGGTACAAAGACCGAAAGAATTTCGTGTATAGGTTATTATACAGGGCAGTTAAGAAGAAAGGGAAGAGGAAAAGAAGATTGACGAGGACTACACACCTACTCGCACTTAATGGATCGGTATATGTGTCGGATGAATAGCAAGGCTGCACGAAAACCTATGGTACCAAGCATGAGGAAAAATCCATAGCAGACACAGGCCATGTAGCCGAAGAAGAATGAAGTTTGCATGAACCCGGACATATCAGACCGTGCGTAGTAGTAGTATAAGCAATACCCGTAGATGAATAATCCAGTCGATCCACCACAGAGAAAAGACCTGCCAAATGATACAGGCATCAGGCTGCTGTCAGCACAGTCAAAACTCACGTATGTATGCCATGAACATTTTCAAAGAAGATAAATTCCTAGCGCCTTAAACAGGACTAGTTGGTTCGACCTTAAGTCAAGCACGGATGACTAGTTGATTGGACCTCAAGTCGAGCACGGATGACTTAAGATAAACTAGTAATTGCAATCATCATGGCTATGTGCAGGATTCTCCAAGAGTATGTGGAAGCTCCTCGCTGATGTCCCCAACTAAGAATTCATATCCCACAAACAACCCAGCTTCTCAAATGCACATTTTATGGGATCATTTCATGTGTTCACTCAATAACTAGTAGTAGCTAAAGCTTGTGAACCTTCAAGGTGTGAAGAAACAATCAACAAAAATGAAGCAACAAACACCCATCTGAAGCCTCTATTGGCATTTTTCTGCTAATTGCTCTCTAAGAATAGGGCATTGTGGACGATCAATCCAGTGGCATCACCAGATCTTCAGAGTTCATTGACTAATACTATCTAACATTAAACTTTTCAAGTTATATCAGAAGAATATGCATCATCAGCCAAATTAATTTCCTGTCGTTGGAACAGATACTTCACAGAGAATAAGCCATTCCCAACCCCTAATTAGAATTGTCAGTTTTGTGCTGCTTCTAATCCATTGTCCAAGAAAAGTTGTGGCACCCACACCTTCTTGTGACCTAGTTAGAATATCTCCTCTGAGAAGGTAGTTTTACCCCTTCCACAATTCAGCCAGTCAAAATTCTAAATTTCAAAGCCTGTCCTTGTGTAATAAACAACATACAAATAGGACAACTGAGCATCACTAAATTGTGATTGAAGTGCTTCCATGTGTATATAAAAGCTAAAGAGAGATGTGACATCGCTTGGCAATCATCGCTATCTTCTTCTAATATCTCCATTTCACTTCCGCAACTCATATGATCATAGCTGAACAATCTGACTCAAGCAAGCTAAATGTGACGGGGGATGCCATGCAGCGTGTTAAGTAGCCATTTGTAATTGCAAAGGGCAACTCAAAGGAAAACGAGCAAGCAACAATCTTCAGCACATTATTAAAATTAGCCAACAATAAACAAATACTTGTATGGCATACCTCCACCACCATTTGTGGTCCTCAGCAGCAAGTTGGAAGTAGGTCAATGCCACCGTGATAAAAGCAGTGACTATCAAGAGAATGATGAAAACAACAAACAAGATGCTATATATGGTATAGATCCTGTGACCCCAGACACTGGCAAAAATGTAGTATAGTTCGATGTATATAGCACTGAACGGGAGAAAACCAGCCATTGCCATCTGAGGGATTGTGTCCCTATACCATGGCAACGGTGGAATCTCTCGGGGGTACTTAGTGGTGCGGCATGGAGCTTGAAATTCAGCCTTGCTATTCTTCCCAGCAATCCCACCTAATATGAGCAAAGGTGACGTTACAAGTGTCCATATAAGAACTATGACCAAAATTGTGCCAAATGGAAGAGCTGCAGTGGCAGTGTAGACAATAGCAACTGTATTTAAGAAGCAGAATGTGAGAAATAGAGGCCCACAGAAGAGGCACCCAGTCAATAGTAAATTCCTGACCTGCCATGTCATAAACAAGAAATTTGATCAACAAACAGATGTGCTGTAAATAATGTCCATAGAAGGAATTCGGTATCACATACCCAGTTTGTTCCCTCCAGCTGACAGTAAAAGGAGCTAGCAGTATAGCCTGCAATTCCTGACGTGAGTGCATATATCACAACCAGTGCCGTAAATAGGGCGCCCCGGTTGTATGGATAAAAGACACCAACCAATGCCAATATAAAGATGAACACGGTACTGCAGAACACAAATCACAAATTGCCCAATCAAGATAAACAGAGGAATATGGGTCCAATGAAAGGAGGTGCAAATTGGTCTTGCAAATATGCTTCAACCGATGCCGGATTATCTTGAGACTTACAGAGTAAACAGCTGAATACCAGAACCAACTGCAGCAGCAAAAAGAGATTTGTGCTCTGGGAACCTAAACACATCCCCATGGATGTATTTCCATCCAGTCTCCTCCTCGTCTTCAGCTGATTCTTCGTCATGGGCATACCTATTTGTCATAAACAAAAACAGAACAAGGACAGAGAGGTCCTATCATGTTCATAGAAAGAAAGGAGGCATGCAACTTATCATGTTTACAGAAAATCAGGAAAGCAAACGAGTAATGAGAGAGGGGATCCTAACTTGACGAAATCATTCTTGAGAACTCTCATGAGGATTGTGGCAAGAAATCCAGTCAACAAAAGAACTGTGACACATGAATTTACAATTGAAAACCAATGAATCTCGAGATGATGAGGCAGTGAAGATGACTGAGAATATTTATCCATCCTTTTCTCAAAAGGAATATTTGTTTCTTTCCACTTTGCTGTGTACACAAACTGAAGATCAACTTCTTTGTCCTCCGTAAGATCTGCAACACTGTTTGGGTCTGTCCGGACATTAACTTCGATCACACGGTCCTTGTTGTAAAAGATCTCGAAGATAACGTGCTTATAAAGAAGATACTTATATTCGCTTGGATCCCTACCCTCCTTGTCAACCTTCCCAATGAAACCCCAAATAGGCAAGTCATCATAATACATCTGAAAGTAATAGTCCTGGATGATTGCAGACCGGAATCGTGCCACTTCTACCTTTGAAAGTGTTCTCTTGCAAACAACTTCATATTCCTTATTCATCAAAAAGTCCAGCTTGAAGGGAGCACTAACTAAACGATCTCCATTTAACACTTCACCCAGAGCTTCTTTTTTCTCTTTCATATGATCTGTGATAGGAAACAAAGTAACCAATCAAGGCTTCTGAGATATAATGGTGCAGAAAGAAACCCAACTCTGGAAATGTCAGCATACAGACCTGGTGTGCAATATGGAAGATCAAAGTAGCGATATGTTTCACTGCATGAAGAAAATGTCAGATCATAAGCTTGGCATGAGATATAAAAATCTCTTGGATTATTACTGTTAGAAGAGGCTCTATGGACAAGTGGAGGACAGAAAGCTATGAGTCGAAACAGATAGGTACAGGCTTGAAACAACTTATAAAGCAAATCTAGGAGATTCTTGAAGTTGCACGCCTCCGAAATTATCAATCTTAGTAGATTTCTTGCTTCTGGTTCAGATGACACAGTCATGATGAATCACAATTTACAACAAATTTGCACCCAAAAAAAATCTAAGTTACATAATCTTTTTTTTTTTTTTTCACTTTCCTCAATTTAAGAAGGCATTATGATGAATTCATCAATAGTTCGGCTCTTATATCCTGCTGAAACGATGTAGAAACCTGAAGGACGCAAGATCAACTAGTCTAGCAATGTTCAAGCAAATATCTACATGATCTGATGCAATGGCATTTATTCAGGGTCAAATTGCTCATACTCAGGACAAGAAGAGAGTTGTTTCCTTTGAAGACAAAATTTTGGTTTTCGTTATCCAAAGTCACAATGATGCAACCAAGATTTAGATTGCGTGTTATCAGCAATAAACGCATTGCGCTCTAAATGAGCTACACTTCTCTCATGAATGTAATGATGTATAACTCTCATAGCAACGACGGCTTCAAGGAAGTAGTAATGATTGCTGAGCATAAATAAGAATCGGATTCATTAGCATCCTCAGGGTCCCGGTAACTTTGAAGAAAACTGTTAAAGCTATTTCTCCCGTTTACCTTTTAACTATTTGGGGAGAAAGCAACAAAGCAAGAAATGCCCATGTCGCATATGGAAAGTGAAAAAGAAACCTGTATGTTGATCAAGAAGACCTCCTCAAAATTTACCATTTAGCTTGGATTGATTTCAGATGAAAAATCAAAACCGTAGAAGGAGTAATCCCTGAGTCTCAAGCTAACGCATTATGTAATTTCCCTACCTAGAACTAATTCAGTCTCTACATAAGTTGGATTCCATTACATTATAGCAATGTAAACCAAAAAGCGTGCTATCTCAAATGGACGTTCTAATCCCAATGCCATCGGAATTCTATGGAGCTCAGGAAGACGCGCGCGAAATCATCGATACTCGAGATAAGAGTCATACGAGCAACGCCAACTCTTCCAGACGAAAGGACACGCACAAGTTACAATCGGCTCGACCAGGTCAACCCTGGACATTCGAGTCTCCTATCTCCGTTCTACCCTTCTATTCGCTTTGCTGAATCAGAAGTCACATTTCTCCGAACTCAGCGCTCGACATGGCACTGCCGATCAAAACTCAACGCGCAAAAACAGCGAGAGACAAACGCCGTCATGTGGAGATCGATCGCCCAGTTCCAGCGCAACGACTTACCTCGGGTTGTGAAAGGGACCCACTTTGTTGGCGTAGAGAGGAACCGGCTCGCCTTCCTTGTAGCGATGGTTGGAGGGGCTCGACACGGCCGCATGAACGAAGCAAAAGGCCAAGACGGCGAGGTCGAAGATCGGGAAGACGTTCTTCTTCGTCATGGTCTCCGTTAACCGAGACCGAGCAACGAGAGACTGAGACGGAGAGATCGGCACTCGTCGTCACCTCTCTCTCTCTCTCTCTCTCTCTCTCTCCGTTGCTTGCTTCCTTGTTTTCATCTACGAGAAATGAATTCTTGACCAAAAATAATAAATAAAAAAAAGAAAGAAGAGAAATGAATTATTTTATCATTCACCATCGGGTTGAACGAAAGAGTCGTTAATGGTTGGTGCTTGACTTTCACCGGGGGCTACCGATTTCCGATTTGGTCAAGTTCTCCCCCAAGAATCGGATTAATAATTTTAGTTTTCAATTCTTTGAAATTGAAAATTGGACCGACAGTCTTGAAAATTGGACCGAACCAATTCAATTTCCGAACAGATTCCGTTGAATTGGAAACATGCCAAAAAAAAAAATATGAATTATAATTATATTAAATTATGAGCAATAGCTTCTGCTCATGGATTCCTTCAAATTTGCCCTGCACTCCATCAAATCTACTCAATAGGACATTCGGAACGTAGACCGCTTGCTTTTACAGAAAATTGGAGATCTGCACTTCCACTCCTCGTCTCTTTTACAAGACATTAGGAATAGGCATGCTTTTACACAGGACATGGAGAAAGCGGGAAACTACCTTTCATAAGAGATGGACATGAAATTACTTTACAAGAAGTCTCTTAGATTCCATGCTGAGGGAACTTCTCAAAAATTTCGACCAGTTCAATCGGTCATCGGTCCCTGAAACCTAGAACCGATCGTCCAGCCACCGATTCTGATTTTAAGAACTGCCAATTAGACCGTTCCCCTCTAAAAATAGGGACCGAACCACCAATCCTAATCCAATCGGTCCAATTTGCTTACTTCTAAATTTAATCAAGTTAACCTTTAAAAATTACTTCATATTGTTTCAAGTTATTCTAACTTTTTAAGTCAAAGTAAAAACTACTTCATATTATTTTAAGTTAATTCTAACTTTCTAAGTCGACTGAAACAAGTAAACCTAAGAGAGCCATAGTAGTTGTCAAAGCTGACAATTTCACCTCGTCGCTAAAAGAAAGATTAAAATCTTGTGCCAACTCCACTCCATCCTCATTGAATATCAAGTAGGGTTTCTATTCGAATTCATCGCTTTCCTCTCGTGTTGAAATGAATTCTTTTTATATTATCATCTCATTTCAAATCCTGTTGATCCCCTTCAATACAATCGCGGACACCTCCAATTAACCTTAAACGTTGACCTTGTCGACACCGAGGCAAGTTATTACATGTTTTTTTCCAAGATACGAGGGTGTCATGATTGACCCCTCGTGGTTGGTACCTGGGGATTTGCGTGAGATCTGGTGTTGCCCACCGGGGTCATCGAAGTCAATGCCTAGGTAGCAACCAACCGTGACTTTGACCCTCTCCTATCCAACCCCCAAGACCAATCGTGGGCCCTCTGCCACGTGGACGGCCCATTTCGAGGAGGGTCGGTGGAACGCCGCGTTTTGGGACGGTGGGGCCCGTCTAGGTACGACGGCGTTTGGTACGACTTTGTAATCTCTTTCCCTAATGGTTAGCTCTCGGTTAGGACACAACCGTAGAATCAAAAAAATTAATTGCAATAAAATAAAATAAAAAATTGGCCGAAGAGATTCCCTTCCGATGTTCTACTCTATAAAAAAAAAATTTGGAAAGCAAAATTGTCGGGACATGAGGATTCTAACCGCAAGATTTTCGTGTAATTTGATGTGCAAGGTATGATTACTCATGTAAAGTAATGAGAAAACAGAAGAAAAGAATTGGGTCCAAGGAATCCTTTTGATGTTTTTTCCCATACAACTTGTCGGGAAGAAAAATTGTCGGGATAGGGAGCGTTCTGATTGCAAGATTTTCATGTAATTTGGTGTCGAGGGCAGTTAGTCATATAAAGTTAGATATTGAGAGAGCTAATCCCGGTCCCGGATCCCTGCGAGCTCGCCCAGATTTGGGCCAAGTCAAAAGGGCCCGAATGCATTTTTGAGCCCAATCCCGGCCCAAGACACTTGTATTATATAATGGGCAGGCCTGGGCCATCATTTCGGCCCGTTCCGAGGGCACCACCTGCCCACACCGGCCCATTATCAAATTTCTTTCCTCGCACTTAATGTTACGAAACATTAATTTCCGTCGCAAGCCTTATTGATCCGAATTCAACCCTAGTACCACTCTTTCGTGGATGCTGAGCCATTTCTATCATCTTTTAACGTCTCTCTCTAATTAATGAACCATTCATTCAAACTTGGTATTCGCAAATGACTGAATTTGGAGCCGTTTACCATCTCATCCCAACGCTCGAGGTGCGAATGTGGCGCCTAAATTTCTTGATCACTTTCTAGTTACAGCACGTTTTTGCAGATTACCGACTAGATTATCGTTTTCCCACGTTTTCTTTCCCTTATTACAAAGATAATATCGGCAACAACTTAAAATGTAGATACTTCGCACTGACCTTTTTTCCACGTGTGTTATGACAACACCAACGTACTGTTATACCGGTTTCGTGCAAAAACTTCGAGCTAGGTTCGTGCTTCCATGCCAAAGACTTCGCCTCGCAATGCCGTCGCCTCCGCCGGCCCAAAACCTCGTATCTCCGTCCCATTAGGTGATCAGCTCCGAGCACATGCGGAGCCCACCCGCACGATGGCTGTCGGTGAACTTCCTTTTTTACCCGTATCGTTAGTAGATCTAATCAAAGCCCCTTGTTGAATAACCTTAAACGGCAGCTGATTAATAGTCGTACGTAGAGAGAGAGAGAGAGAGAGAGAGAGAGAGAGAGAGAGAGAGAGAAGGGGGTGGTCGATGGTGGTTGGAGAAATGGAATACCACCCCATTGATGTTTGACATGGTGCGAGTACGATGACATTGGTACAAGGTTGTTATGTAAGCAAGAATACAAGAGGCAGGGAGGGAGGGAGGGAGGGAGAGGTAGCAACTCGAGTTAGTTGGAATGGCAAAGACGATACCAACGATCGAAATATGAATGAAGAAGACATGAAGCCTGTCCGAGAAAAGGAAATGACGATGTTCTTGGGGTTGGAGGGTCAGAGCTATTTCCACCGGCAATACTTTAGGTCGCTGTTCTTGGTGCAACCCTCTTTTTTTATTGAAAGTTCTTTTTTTTTTTATTTGGGAATTTTGAGCAATTTAATTTTTATTTGTCTGAGACTAGTAATTGATCCCCTGGACAAGTACAGTCCACCAATCCCAAGACGGCCGTCGGATTCAAGCACTCACAAGTTGTGTCAACAAAAGTGTAGACACGATGAGGACCGAAAATGTAATTGTACTTATTTTATTGCAACGGAATTCGACAAGTAAGGTTTTTTAATTACATGCCATCTTCGTGCTACAAATATATGAATGGAACTAACAAGCTCAAACAGAATTACGGAACAATTTGGTATGTAAAGTCACACGCAGTTAAATAGGGTCCTAACTAGATGCTGAAAAGATGAGCATAATGTGAATTTTTTTTAATTAAATGACCATCACCATGATGGTATTCCGGAGAGTAAGTCATGAAAACTAATTACCTAAGTAAGCATGTATGCAGTGTCATCAATTTTTTTTTTTTCCCTCACTAGGTAGATGTTTCATGGTATGCATGATTTACAAATTAATCGACATAACGATTTCATTTCCTAATCGAGTTGAGGCATTGCTAGAATCGGCTTTTACTTCTTCATACGAGGAACGTTACGAGTGATGGGATCAACTTAAGGTTCATACTGATGAAAAGATAATTGCCAAAAAATTCCTAAAATTATTGTAAGGATGTTCTCATGACCTCCTACCTTGATACCATATGAGATTTTATAGGACTACTGTCAACTTTTCTAAAATCTTAAATTGTTAGATGAATGCATGTATTAATATTTAATTATTCTGAGATATTTGGTCGAAATGACTATATTAACAAATTGTCAAAAGATTTAAGACTAAAATTGACACAATTAAAATTTTTTTGATCAAATTGACCTTTGTAAAATAGGTTTATGATTTTTTTGGCAGTTTTTCATATCGATGAAGATGGGTTTGAATGTTGTTAGAAGTCGCTGTCGATAACTATATTTTGATCCACGTGCGAGCCTTGCGAAGTACCATCAGGCTCGGCATTATTTTTGTGGTTTGTTAAGGTTCTTGAATCGAGTAGAATTGGGTGGTTATAGGTCCAATCAAGACGATATTGCTCCACTGCCTAAATTACATCATGCTACAAAATAACCATGAAAGCTATCGGCAAATCAACAAGATTATTACAGCTATTATGCGAAGATGCATGATTTAATCACCCAATAATGGTTGCGATCGAAGATAAATAATTCCACATCGCATGTTTAACGGGAATTTCTTCATTCCTCCATCTAGCATAAGCTTCGGAATCACGGTAAGGAAAAATAAAATAAAGATTGGTTCCATGTGTCCATGTGCGGTGCTTACCTAAATGAACGAATGAAATAAATTTCTATCTTTCAAAGAAGCAATTATTTTAACAGCAACGTACAATGTTAAAGTCCTTTAGTTTGTCTGCCCTGTCGAAAAGATAAAAATAGAGCGGCATCACAATGACGATGATACAAGTAATTCGCGCATGGTTGGTTCGATTAGGGTTTCTCATCCGCTCTTCCACACTGAGCTTCTGCAAGGGAGGATCATAACATGATGCATGTAACACAAATTCCCTTCAAGAAAAAAATAAATAAATACTCCTTTAATATCGAAATTTCTTCCAAGGTAAACTTCAGCTAGCGATTAAGGATGCGAATGATTAAAACATGCATGGGTTAAGGATAGTGCTAGGGCAAATTAGAGCAGGTAACAGACATATGCAAAAACCAAAACATATGCAAAATACTATAATTTGGAGATGCTGAAATGTCGTAGTTCCTGACTTTTTCTCCAACGTTTGTAAGGCTTTACACTAGCATGTAGCTCAGTCTACGTTCTGGTTTCTAATGAAGTACATAATGCCTTTTTTCTAGCTAGAGCTGTATATATATCTCTCTTTGAATAATTATAAGTACGTATCTCTATCAATATCGAAGTGGCCGGCGCGATCTACGTAATATCGAGGCTCTACGAAGCCATTCTTAATTGGTCGATGGGTTTTGCAGATTCTTTCTTTCGCGAAATACCCGGCCTATGTAGAGCTTCCGATTGATAAGAAATCGAAGAACGGAACACTACCACCCTTGGCTTCATTATCTGCACCACAGTCACCCGCTTCTTGATCGACCTCTTCATCGTCTCTTCTTGCATGGACGACGTCGATGACCTCGCTTTTGTTGGAGTCGGTATTTACTTGGAGAAAATTATAAAACTCAGTTGGCTGAATTTTATCTGCAAAGACGTGTACAAAAAGGGAATAAGATAACCTTGCATGTGGAAAGCCCAAGAAATGGCATTTCTCTAGTCATTTAAAACTCCAAGAACATCAGAATTATGATAACCCATCCTCATGTTGCATGTTCAGTTCATGCCTTGTGATTAAATGAAGGCATTTTACCCTTCGAAGTGCTCATTTTGTTGATATTTTCGCCCCCTAAGGCTCATATGAAAGTTCAAAAAGAAAACTATTATGTCCGAAAAAATTATTGATATTTTCGCCTTAATTTGTGTTATCAAACTGCAGTATGTCAATCGATTAGCCCATTTCCTTAGTCAAGTGGAAGTTTATTATCTGTGCATGAACGCATGATAGTGTTTTAAGAGAATAATTTGACGACACAAGAACTGCAATATTTCGAACAAAGGGAACGATAAAGTATATAAACCTAAGTAACAGCAATGTGATTCATCGAAACTCACTAACTACAGAATATGGGTTTTCTAGAATTCATCATTTCAACGATGTAATTACCTTCTCGAACGGGAGTGTTGGGAGTAATCTGATGGTCAGAGTGGATTTGTTTGGCCGACAGAAGACCGGCATGAGTGAAAGCGCACTGGCCTAAACCGGAGAAGTTGTCGACAAACGAAGAAGCGAGCTGGTAATTTCCAGTAGCAGCAGCGCTCATCATGATGTTCCTTATCTGCGTGTCTTGTTGTTTATTAGCCAATGACGGCGGCGATGAATACTTCGTCCTATCCTCCATCAGAGTCTGGGCGGCTCTCTTGGCGTAGAGCCTCGACCTCTCTCGACTCCGCCTCGCCATGATCACGTGCCAGTGGTTCTTGACCGCATTATCGGTCCGACCGGGGAATAGCCTCGCGATGACAGACCATCTGTTGCCATGGATGCGATGGGAAGTCAGTAGCCTTTCTTCTTCCTCTTCGGTGAATGGGCTTCGATTGATTCTTGGATCCAGCTGATTGAACCATCTCAACCTACAACTCTTCCCTGATCATCACCAAATGACACTTCCCATAATTAGTTGTTGCTTCAATAGAAATAACATAATCATTATCAGCGTCTTATAATAGAGTATTAATACATAGATTAGTCATGTTTAAACCATTCGATTCGTAAGGCTCGCACGGATCTCACTTCATAGAACGCGCGGTTCTTGCATGGATCAGGACAAATGAACTACATACCATCAAAACCATTAAATGACTATGATCAACCGAACTAGATTAACGAATCTCTCATCTCATCCATGATTGGCTAAAACTGGGCGGCTACTTCCACAGATGATGTCCAACTGGATCTAAATTTTCTTGAACGAGTCTAGTCCAAGTAAGGACTTATCTTAACATTTTTCTAATGCCCATCGAAACGTAGCCAAGATCGAAACCCTGTACAGCATGCATCTATCGGATAGAAAACAGAAACTCCTGCATGGAAGCTGCAAACTCGATAAAGACCGAGGCCAAGACGAAGCGAGCACCTGATCTTCCTTGGAGCTTCTCGGCGATGGCGTTCCAGTTATGGGGCCCGTACCGTTCCACCAGCTCCCGGAGCTTCTCATCTTCGGCGGGCCTCCAGTGGCCTCTGGTGCACATCTGATCAAAAATCCCTCTCTACCTTAAGCTTAAAGCTCTTCACGCGACAGGGTCGTCTATCGAGGACGACCCGAACGACAAAAAAAGAAGACCTAGAAACCGCGGAGCAAGATCGGAAACCCTAATCGCGAAACCACTGTTTCGAAACCCTGCTCGCTCCTCCACAGCCACAAGAAAGAGGATGTGGTTGGAGATCTCTTCAGGAACCACAGAACCTGAACAACTATATATCAGCTAGATTTCTTGATGGTAAGGAGTGCTCTTTGAGCTATAAAAAAAGAAGAAGAAAAAGGTAGAGAGGGGAGAGGGAAGGAGGTTGAGAATATAAAGAATAGGGTTTGTAGGAATTCTGGAGGAGGAGATGAGAGAAATGGGAGAGGAGATTTCCGTTAGAGAGTGCGGTGAGTTTGGAGGGGTTTGGACAGACCTTCACCAGCGATTGATGCAACGTCTAGGCTAACAAACCCTTATATGCAAGTCATCCACATCCCTTATTTTTTCTCATACTTATTCACATATTTATATATAGCTCTAAACTTAGATGTATGAAACATTAAATAAATATATTCTGTAGATGAGAGAGAGAGAGAGAGAGAGGGGTTGCTTGGTGGGATGAATTTCGTTCCCCTCTCAACGTCTTCCCTCGTGTTTTTTCTAACCTAGCTACAACGCCGAACTATACACATGTACTCCATGTATAACCCGCACTTTGGCTATAAAAAAAATCTTAAACCATACAGTAAATTAATTCATAATCTCTCGAAAAGGGGGTTTTAGTCAAAATGGGTTGTCTTCGCTCGCTATAATTAATTCTTGGTTAGCCTTTTTTTTTTTCTTTTCTTTTTTGCATTATATAAGTGCTGACTATTGTTACATTGGAATTGAACATATAAATACTGGACATTAAGAGTATCATGCCAATTGAATAATTTTTGCTTATTTTTGCCAATTTTTTTTAAGGTCGTGAGTTGATGAAGAAGGGGTTGGTGTGTTCTTGTTAGATTTTATGTGGGCTTGATGGTAAAGGCGGGGTTTTTAGGTTTTGATCACCTTTCGGACCTAACTGACAATTTTGGTTGAAACCTCAGAACTGCACGTGGAGGAGGCTCGTCGACACTCGGCAAAAATAAGAATGACCGGTAGTGCGTTCTCCTTGTCAAACCCGGGAGCCTCGTAATGGTCTTGAACCTGCTGTTGCACCCCATGACAGCAATAACTTAGCTTGGGAATTAACCTCTGTAGGTAATCTAGGGGCATAGTAATTACTTAATTCGCTAGTCTCGAATTTCCTGGCTTGATGAAAAGGATCTTTCTTATTTGACGAGAAATCGAGACTTCGCTTTTGTTACGTAATTTCAATATAACGGTGTGAATTTCAATGTGTGTTGCGAATTATTCACCTCTTTCATGTGTCATTATATGAATTTGGAATTAACTATATTTGATGGCCACTTTTAAGTCGAAGGACATTCTCGCTGGCCAAAAGGGAGATTTTTACCGACTATATATATCCACAGTAAATTATAAGGAACGTGAAATCCTAGCCGGTGGTTTCATTTGATTTTATTACGTGAACTTGCTGGTCGAAAAACTGGTTCCTACATGGACTACGCGGATGATCTTCATAGCTAATTGCGTATCTCATCGTCTCCTCTTATGGCGTCGTATAGCCAAATCATATGTACAAGGTCCAAGAAACGCATAATTGCAAAATTAATATATACCTATATACGCACACACACACACACGAAGGCAACATCGGACGTGATTAATTGAAGCCTAACGAATATAAGTAAAAATGATTATGGTTCAATTAATGACCACAAATTATCAGCATAAAACAACATGGATAATTTGGATTAACCCACTTCTTTTGTTTCTTCATTTGGATTCTAATGTGATCGCAACTTTCACCGAGGAGAAGCTTGCTCAAGTTAAAAACGAATAACTGCATTGAAAGTTCTAAAACTTGTTACAAAAATGCAATTAAATTCTAAAACTTTCAAAAAGTGCAATCAAATCCTAAAACTTATCACGAAAGTGCAATCGTGTCTTAAAACTTTCAAAAGATGCAATCAACTCTTAAAACTAATCACAAAAGTGAAATCAAGTATTAAAACTTTCAAAAAATGCAAGCAACATTAAAGCTTTGTTCATTTCACGAAAAATGAGGGATTTAGAGAACTTTTTTTGAAGAATGATTACTGATATTATTTAAAAAAAATTAGTCAACGAAAAATATTTTCATCATCAATAACAATTTATGCCTAACTATTTTCGTAGGAGATGAAAAATTTTTATTTATTCATTTTTTTAAGCGACATAAATGATTACTTTTTGAAAGATATTTTGCAAATCACTCATTTTTCGTGAAATAAATGAAACCTTAAACTTAATTTCACCAATTTAACAAATCCTATGACTTGATTGCACATTTTAGAAATCTGAGGACTCTGTTGCACCTAGGTCACTATTAAGATTTAATGGCATTTTGTAAAAATTTTATGATTTAATTGTACTTGTGAGATAAGTTTTAGGATTTTCAACGGACGAGAACATCAAGAACACGAGTAAAGTCTCACCCACACACCTCATCAGTGACAATATAATAGGAATATCAAGATAAGGAAGGTTAGTAGAAAAACAGAGGGGGAATGTCTGAATCCTAAATTAATGCACACCCAACGACGAGAAGTTGTCTAATCTTGGCATGGAATAGAGTAATGAAAAGGGGGGACAGGAGTCTCTTCCTTTGACCGTTGGCCTAACACTCTCAAAGTTGGAGAAACAGATTGTTTAATGGGTTCGACGTATCCGTCCCCCATTTTTCACCCAACATATGTCTAAATTTAAAGGCACCAAAATTGCCCACAATATCGGTCGCCGTCGCTACTGAACTCAACCCGTTTCTTCAACTGTGAACAACTTGGTAATTCAACCGCTTTGTAACTGTTCAACACCTCTCTCTCTCTCTCTCTCCCCATTTTCTTCAACTGCGAAGATGGACTCGTGATCCGCGATCGCCTGCACCATGAAAAGCTCAGTGGAATCAAGTGAAATCCTAGCTTCTGAAAGTAAATAGATTTTGATTAAACTGACAGGGTCAGCAGTAGTTTCATGCTTAAACTTATTCTCGAGTCCTGACTGTTCACCAGTTTCACCTACTTTCCCCTTTGTTTTGCTTCATATGTTTCTCTTCAGCCACATGTAGTTATCCTGATATAGCAGGAGAGGCTGTTTAATTCTCGCAGGAGCTTCAAGATCATGTTTAATTCACCTGCATGGTTAACAACAGCAACAACACAGCATCAATATGGATGTAGGCAGAGATGGCAATAATCTTGAATTAACTCAAACTATGCATACAGTCCAGACAGGACCTTTTGGTAGTACTCGACACACCGTATACATCCCCAAGCCCGATATATTTGGTCACCAAAGAGCTTCCTTTGAGCAGATATTGGTCATCTGTCTCTGCGTTAGTCAATGAGAATCATAATTAACAGGTACGACGTCAGATTTTTTTTTGGCAGTTGGGTTTCTCAAAGGAATGTTGTTATGGACATCTAACTAAAGAGGAAAACCTGAAATGAAGTAATCACTTGACTGTAGCACCACCACAATTGACCATGTGAGAGGAATGGGTCTTACAAATCCATGGAAAATTGTTCCTCTAAGGAAGACTATTTTCTGCTTTAAGCATGGGCAAGTACCTGATTAACGCCTTGCCTTTCTTCGCTCGGTTCATACCGGCTGATTGAGACCCCTTGATTTATTCAGAATCAAGGGTTTCCAATTCCAGAAGAAATCACAACTTCTCAACTGTGGGCAGCGAAAGCTAACTTATAAACCATTCAGATTCCAAAGAAATAGCTTTGCACATTGGGTTTCTATCCACATGATAACCAACTCACAACTATCTATCACTAACATCTCATCTCATCTCATCTCTTCTCTCTCTCTCTCTCTCTCTCTCTCTCTCTCTCTCTCTCTCTCTCTCTCTCTCTCTCTCTCTCTCTCTCTCTCTATAAAAAATCAGAAACATCTCTTGAAAGTCTTTTCTTCTACCTATAAAAAAAAAGGTCTTTTCTTCTTTTGTAATGTAAACCAATATTACTCATCCTCCTGCTTGCTTACCATAGCAATATCAATCTCTTAAAAAATGTTTTACCATTCTTTTTAAGTATCCGCACCTTGGATTCTGATACCTGTAATAGAAATCCAGTTCAAGAAATTAGATAAAATGCAAATATTTATTTTGAGTGCAAATTACTTTTGAGACTATGGGTATTAGGTGGCAGATAAGGATATCTTAAGGTCATTATTAGCCATCACTTTAAATGAAATAATGTACTGAATCTAACGGAGTATGACACCTTCTTCCGTATCTATACAAAAGAAACTTAGTGTCTTTCACTCTATGACCCCTAAATTCAACAGACCTTTTCCTTCTTTCTGATTGCAACTATTTTTCTTTTAACTTAAGGCTTGCTTCTAATGGGGGCAAGAGAATCTAGCAGGATGTTTGCTGCAAAAGGCCTGGAATCGGTCATGTAAGAAGTGCTTCTGATTGTGAAATTTTCAGAAGAGGAATGTCTACAGCCAATGAGGAGCCCTTGACAATGGAGCGCCCACTATAAAATTGGAGGTATTAGTTGAAGAAATCCTTTTCAAGTAGGAACTTTTATCACTAGCACAAAGAACAGGTGCACTAAAAGACCATTTCTTTCGGCTTAAGTGTGGATTGAGGCTTTATATTCACAAGTCCAAGATGATTACAGCACTTTGTCGTGTTCATATTCGACAGATAAAGGAGCGTATCTTTATAACAAACCTCTCCAGTAGCATCATGTGGAAAATAGTGCGTCCAGAAGCTTCAATATTACTCCAAGGGTCGGCAGCATCCGCAGAAAAAAAGTCCAAGAAAGCGACAACACCATCAAGCATCCAAATGCAAATTTCCAACTTCTGCAATCGTCATTGCCATGGTGTACTCCACAAAGCTGAAAATGATTACACCACATCTGCGTGTAAATGAAGAAATACCGTCACCTTTAAAGTTACGTGCAATCTTGAAATGTGATGTCGATCGGTCAAATGTCAATTATGCTTCAGATAGAATACAGAGGCAAATACTTATAGCACCTAATCGAGATATAAAGGACGACGTTTTCAACTTATCTACATATTAAACTGTGATTTAGAGACCACGGAGTCTCAATTTTTCCAGGTTACAGCTTATATCTACATGAATTCATAATAACCATCTCAAATCGGATCCAAGGCTCAAACCGGTAACCCTCTTATGCATTAAAATGATAATAGCAACAATAATAATTCAACTATATTGTCAAGACCCACTGCATACAAGAAGCAATAAAACCTACACTCCGGTGCCTTTTCACCTCTTGCGTATGATTCTGAAAGTGCCTAGACGAGGTTAAACAGGTTCCGGGCAGAACGGAATGTCAAAAAGCAAATTCATGCAGCTGCAAAGGTAGAAAGGGGCTGAGCCAGGTATAGATAGGTCAACAATGATGAGCCACTGAGAGGGGATTCAAAATTATAAATGAGAGCTAAGAGAATACTGTAGTTTGTGCTAAAAAGTTGAGTCTATTCCTTAAATCACATATATGTCTTAGATCGGTACATTTTTCAAAGGTTTTTTCAGACTTCCGTGTAGGAATGTGTAAAAAGAGTTCAGTTGGAGGTCAGAGAAACCAGGCAACTGGACATGCCTGAATGGGAACGCTTGATCTTGAAACTCAACTCGTCTTATAGCATGTTCAAGGCTCTATGCATCACATGACTCCATAAATCACCAACAGGAAACCTAGGGAACCATGTCGAGAGCCTTGTCCTGCATATAGGTCATATTTTGGCTGTATAACTGTAACATCTAATAGGTAGCTTAACCACACAAATATTATAGCATATTGACAGTCCTACAGCAATTCTTCAGAAAGATGACATTGCAAGAGAAGTTTGTAACGTCTTCTGTAATATGTAACAAAAGTTCATCATACGGAGAGAGAGAGAGAGAGAGAGAGAGAGAGAGAGAGACTCGTGATCTCATCAACATTCTTTAGAGCATTAAGTTGACCAACGATAATGAAAGAAGCAAATCAGAGTATTCAAGAGCATCTTGTGGCAAAGGCACCTTGAAAGTGCTATAATAGCAATACAGTAAGCTTTAATATGACCATTCCTGTTTAGTAAGATAGCAAATGACATGAGCGCCAAAAAAGAAAGTTCTGCACCTAAAACTTTACAAGTTTGGAATTAAAACTAGTGCAATAAGTATTCCTCATGCCCTTCCTGGCCTATTATCTCTGCAATGCCTAAGTGTGGAAACATTTTGTCCGCCATTTCCAATCTACACTTAAATGTACCCTTGTAGAGGCATGCTGTAAAAACATATGTTATATTAACCATCCCCTTACGTGGGAAAGACAAATCTACTATTATTTTAGGTGGGACAGACAAATATACTATTATTTTGCTTATTCAACAATTATGTAATTGGGGAAAAATCAAAGCCATCCCAACTAGGTGGTTTAAATTGGATGTGATGGATCTCCTCCCTAAGACAAAGGAGCAGCAGAGCAGGGGTTGAAACTGCAGTAATAGCCGGTCATATCACTTTTCATCTTTGCATCTCCAGCAAAGTTCCACCCTAAATCTTTATCATGTCGGTATTATCAGTTTCAAATATTAGAAAGTTTCAGAAAAGCAAAGTCCCCTGTTATGTGGAGGAGAAAATAGACAAATAGACGACGAACTGTAGAGTAAGAGTGATAGAACAGTGATAATTAATGTTTTATGGCACCAACTAACTGTGGTATTACGCATAATAGACATTCATATTAGGTACTCGAGAGAACATTTGAATTAATAAGCATAACTGAGATTTATGTTCATGAATGTTGCAGATGTGTTACATGAATCATATATGCAGAGACACTATTTGAATGTTCTATCGAACAGAAACCTTCAAACTTCCCGAATATGTAGGCATGGAAATAAATGACAAAAAAACACATCCTGTGATATCATCTGAAAAGCATCTGTCACCATGTCAAGTTCAACCAGCAATAAATGGTCTTATAAGGACTACAGTTATTAAGCTAAAGAACAATCTGAATTTTTCCCGTCATGCATCAAGCTATGGGCAGAGAAATTTACAGCCAACCTCAAGCAGCGAAATCCAGAAACTGAAGTTCTTCAAGCTGAAAACATTTTGTTACCTCAAATTCAATAGCCTCCATGATCTGTGCTTAGCATTCGAAATAAATTGACGACTGGTTCCTAAGATGCCATTTGGTATGTAACTAAAGGCCAAAGTCCCCAGGCTCCACTTTGATCGCACGTAATCGAATGAAAAAAGAGTATAATACCCCAAGTCCCGCAAAAGAAGATTGGACTCCCTATTTATCTTCTACGCTAAAATTGACTTTGTTTATCCATCATCAATAGTTTCTCCAATACTCTTAGTGGTACACGTAACCACGAAAAAATCCCAAAGAAAATAAATCCATCACATGGGAGAATGGGGCAAAGAACATGTGATATCTCTAAATAAGAAATCGAACTACAAAGATAGTCCCATTTCATAATTCTACCAATCACAGTCATCTGCCAGTCTCTCTATCCACAACCTCAGATGGCAACATCTCAGTTGTTAAAAGATTGTAATAGCATCATAAGTTTCTCACACTTGGATTAGCAGATAGAACCATGAACCCACATTTTCAATCACATTTAAAGGAGAACAAAAGCAAATCGATTAAATGTTCCAATACGTGATCCATCTTCAAGTAAGTGGAACATGGACGAGGAGTTCGAGCATATCAATTTCCGCACTGTAAAAGAGTGAGAATTCCAGGAATTCACGTCAACAAAACTTGAAAACGGCCATTTCCTCTCTGTCTCTCTCTGGAACTTCAAACCCTAAATTTTGGATTTGTTCGTCACTTGAAAGCATCCATTTCCTCTCTGTCTTTCTCTTGAACTTCAAACCTTAAATGTTGGATTTGTTGGTTGTTTCTCTATTGGTGTTGAAAGTGATTTCTTGATTTTGGCCACAAAGCTCTTCTTGGTTCGTTGTTAGGCAGAAACAGCACTTGAAGGATAGCAGATCTTACTGGCAAGAGAACATCTTCCAACATCTAAACCTATTTCTCTTTTCTTGAAATGTGTCCTCTAAAAAATAATTTCTTTATACAAAAGCGATGAAAGATACATTTATAGGCAAGTACATTGCTGAAGAAAAATTCTCAGGAGTTCAGATCGAGGCTGATGCAATAGAGCTAAGGACTGTTGAATGTATCCTCCCTCCTTGTTGACGGCACTGGCTAAATTTCAGACCACAGAAGAGATTTTGAACCCCAAACAGCAAATGGTGAAAATGATGCATATTCATCCCTTTCTTTCTTTTATCAGCAACACAAACACCAGATTTGAGTAGGACACTAAAGGCTAGTTGAGGCCATCATTGTCCCCATCTTTGTCTTACATTTTGATCAGATAACCCATTCTAGCAAAGAATGCCATTAGCCGTGACAAATATCACCTCCAATTTGAAGCATTTGTATAGACCTTAGCAGTTTTAGAAGATGAACAATTTGGCTTGGTGTATGAGAAAGAAGTACAGGAAAGTCTCAAGGTCAAGGTCCTCATAGGCAGCTATACACATAGTTATCCACATCGTAATGAGAAACTCTTGGAACGTTCTTGTACTTTTGTGCGATAACATCCTCAATTAGCACGCAGAGGAGAGGGAACAACTTGACAATAAGTCAGGTCTGATAACATAGGAGTTGGCTGGTGACTGCATCCATAGTTTCTCACTTTCCTCTCAACCTCACGCTATTCCTCTTTTCATTTAGTGCAAATCGTCTGGCCATAGCAGGATTGTAAAACTGTCTCATATGCTCTGAAAGTCTATTGATGGCTTGAAGATCACCAGTTACTGATAAGTTCATCAGAAAAGAGTCAAACTTTCGATATGGCAATTTCAGACCTTTATTTATGACCACATCCAGAAGAAAACGCGCATCTTCCACCAGATTGCAGTCAAAGAGCCCTTCAATCATCACACAGTATGTATCTGCATCACGTGCACAGCCTCTCTCATCCATCTCATCCCATGTCTCATATGCCCCTTCATGATCACCCATCCGAAAGAACATTGAGATCAACATATTGTAGGTTTGCACGCTTGGCATGCACTGGACCTCAATCATTTTCCTGTAAAGCCTAATCGCTTCATCCACCTTTTTGTTGTCACAAAGAACCCTTAAGAAGCAGTTATAGGTGACAATGTCAGGGGGATAACCTTTGTTTCCCATCTCTTCTAGGAACTTATAAGCTTCCTCGACCTTCCCAGCCATACACATCCCTTCAATAAACTCCTTGTAGGTTGAAACATCAGGAAGGCAACCACTGTTTATCATATGTCCCAGGAGTTTAAAGCACTCGTCCAATTGATCATTCCGTACCAAAGCCGCAATCATTATAGCGTAGGTCTTTGCAGTGGGAGAAGACATGGTGGAGCCTTTCGTTCGCATAAACTCAAACAGCTCAGCTGCCTCATTCACCATCCCTGCTTTACAAAAAGCATCGATTGCAGTGTTATAGGTGAAATTATCAGGCGTGAGACCCATTTGGATCATCTCTTCCAGAACCTTCATTCCTCTAGTTGGATTTCTTACTCTACACCACCCAAAGAACAATATGTTGTACGTATTAGAATCGGGTTTAACCTTATTTTTCACTCTCTCGAACAGTTCGTCGGCATCCTTAACCAAGCTGCACTTGCACAAGGAATCCAATAGCAAGTTAAAGGCGTTTATCTCCGGCTGAGTCTTCACCCTAATCCTCTTCTTCTTAGCGAATTTCTGAAGATGGGTCAAATACTTCTCTGTGTACTGCCTCAATATCCTCAGAAGAACTTCCATAGGAACTCTCTTCTTTTCATTCCTCTTCATGTAATCCAACAGGTCGCAGACAATTCGAAACTGTTTCGCCTTGTACTTTGTACTGGACAATATGTCAATCATAGCATTGTAAGCCTGAGGCTCGTGTTCGTACTCTTCCCGGTGGCCCGCCCACGTGAAGAATCGGAATGCTATCTTCTCCTCGTAATGAAGCCTGTGAAGGACACCAACGACTAAAGCGGTGGTCAAGCCAATGCCAGACTGATCCAAGGCTTTCTCCATGTCATGATAAGCACAAGAATGGTCCATAACGGTTTTAAACGCCTTATCGGCATCGCTATCTAAACCACCGTCCTCTACACCGCAAACATCTTCGGGTCGCCCCGACGAGACAGCATCCGTGCAAAACAACCGAGCAGCGGCCCCGGCCCCGGCAGGCGGGCGCCGCAGGGGAAACAGGAATTCGTCGAAAATCCGACGAGGCGCGGGCAGCCCCCGCGATATCCGCTGCGAAGACCCAGGGTTCGCAATCGTTGATACAACACCGAGCGGCACAGCAGGGGTAGACAGATTGCGCTCCCGATTGAGATTGCGACAACAATGGCCGTGTCTACAGAGCCGCCTCATCCTAAACCAGAGGAACTCTACAATGGCTTTCCCATCGTTCTTCTTCAGTGGCAAAGGAGTACTATATGAACTCGACGAGCTATACGAACCACGGACTACTAGAGCAAGAGAAGGTTGACTTGCATATTGAGGAGGAGGAGGAGGAGGAGGAGGAGGAGGAGGGGGAACAATACCTGGTTGAGCCAGAGCGCCGCCTGTCGCCTCAGTACCGTGGCCCGTTGCTCCGTCGTCTCCGAGCGACTTATGAAAAGAGTCCCGATGAGCTCAGCCCAAATCCGATCGCCAACTCGTGGATTGGCCCGTCGGGCTTGGGCTGCACTTCGTAACCGTTTTGGGCCTACGACCAATGCTCGAGAAACACGTGGGCTCGTGCGAGGCCCAGTCTATATATTTCCCTTTTCAATTTCCATTTTTTTCTCTTTTTTTTTTTGTTTAATGGCGTGGGCTACAATCTATCTATTCTAACCTTCCGCATATTCTCATGAATGCACGTTAATCGTTTCATCCAACTTCAATCAGACAAGATTGCACTCACGGGACGGGCAACTCCACTTAAAACCCGATCCGAACCAAACCGAAAATTTCAAGCATTTTCCGTTCCGGCCAATTTGGATTCATGGCTCAAAATCTTATCAAACCATCAAATGCCTGCTATTTTACTAATCACCCAAAACGAAAACAAACTCAATTAGAATAGTCTCCGAATCTTTTTCAAGCCAACTTGATTTAATTTCGGGTTTCCAATTAAGGGGATCTCTTCTTCTTCTTTTTCAAATGCCCTATCAGCATATTACCCAGCCAACTTCATGCCTGCGTTATGCGTATGAGGAATTTGCTATTTATTTCTCAGGAACCAGAATGATATTAGAATCATTTTACCACACAATCGCTTGTCAAGGTCATTTCCTCTCTTTTTTCCTATCATTGCTAGGTCCGTCGCCAATGCCACACAAAAGAAAAAATAAAAATAAACTCACACATTCACCTTTAGACGAGCGCCGCGTGCATTTCAACTTTCACCCAATAATAGTAATATAGAGGTGACCATATAGATTATGTGCCGGATAAAAATCTCTTCTTTCCCATCAATAGCTAAGTCATCGAGATTTTCCTCGTGGATAAGGATTCGAGTCGTGGTTGCGCACGTACTCCGCGTTCCCGCCGGATTTGAAATTTGGAGGGACGCTTCGAATTTCGAACTTGAGCTTTGATTATTTTTGCACTTTTTTTTTTTTTTTGGCAGCGACCTTCCCCGTGGGAATAATTATCGCGCGGTTAATTGGCCGCAGGCAATTGGCTCGAAATCAAAGCAGAAGGGAGGCAATTATTTTGTCAGCTATCACGGGAGATTGACCAGTTCCATTGATCGTTCGCCGTGGGCCCCCCCCCCCCAAAACCCAAAAAAATATCCATCACGCCGGGGCCCGTGAAAACGCGCCGATGTATAAAGCGTTCCCCCGCCCGGACCCACAAAAAAAAAAAAAAAAAGCACTTTCCCTTTTCCAACTTTTCGTAAATGTCCCCAAGCAAATGCGCGATCGCACGTCTCGGGGGTGGCGTTACGGCTAATTCGTATCATTTAGGACGCGCGCGACAATATTTCTAAAAAGTGAATTTCTACTTTAAAAATATTCTTGAAGTAAAAATCCCTTTTGTAATTTAAAATGCATATAATAACACTTCTGAGAGTGGATCTCTGCTCCAGAAATGCTCTTCAAATACAAATTCATTTGATAATTTAACTTTCGAAACATAAATTCGTTTAGTAAAAACTTTTACTTTTGAAGGAAATTTTTGCTTCTGAAGTGAATTTTTGCTTCTGAAGTGAATTTTTGCTTCTGAAGTGAATTTTCACTTCTCTCCGTTGACCACCACCCCACTTGTCACAGTCTCCGACTGCCGGAGTAAAAAATAAACGATATTTTTTTTTACTTTTAAAAAGTAAATAATATTTCTAATAGTAGAATTATTTTTGAAGAAATTTAAATTTTGAAAAAAAGAAGTAGAAATTTTTCAACCGCCAACAATCATTTTTCATGGAAGATTTGTGCTAGTAATATTTCATAAATAGAAATTTTCAATAGTTATCAAACAAATTTATCCAATTAGAAATTAACTTCTAGAATAGAAGTAGAAAAAATCAACTTCTACTTTTAAGTAGAAGTAGAAATTAATTTCCAAAGCAGAAATGTTGCCGTGTGCTCCCTTAACAAGCAATCCTGAAACTCGAACCTCTCCTCCAAAGAATAGATAGGGCAATTCACGTGAGATTTAATGGATATCCAAATCTCTCTCTCTCTCTTCACTAGTGTGATCCGGGCGGTCCATCCGGGGTCACTGCAACTCCTCTCTTCCCTTGAAAATCCATACGATTTTTTGTGTGTGGATGGCTATCTCTTGAGCAGGGATTTAGATTAAGCCTTAATAGGAGAATAATAGGAGTTTATCTTGTACTTCGCGATGAATTTCAGTTTCCTAACCCATTGAACGAACTAATCATTTTACAAAACTTTTTTTTTTTTCATTTTGCATACAATATATATCGTCTATATGATAAAATATACCAAGACATTATAGAAATAAAAAAGAAAAGCACGTTTCTCATGGATCAATCATCTTCGATTATGATAGATAGATATATATATATATATATATATATATATAACACATAGAAAGTTATTGCATCGGCAATTCTTTCTATATTTAAGTTCTGAGCGCTCTCGCAAACTAAAATTTTCACTTTCTCACCCCGGAAGAGCACTTATAAAAGAGCGATGAAACAAAGAATTTAGTTAGCAAATTGGACTGAAAATGCAAGAAAATAATTTATCTTGCTCTATTTTGGTAAAATCAGTTTTTATTGATGTGAGAAATTTGAAATACCATTGTCCTAATGAATTAGATGAAATCGTATAAATTCCACGTTGCTCTTGCGTGTCACTACCCCATTGGCTATTGGGAGCTAGACGTTACTAAATAAAATAATTAAAAAGTGGTTAATGGTACGAAAAACCATAAATTGATACATCTGTTACAAATTTACTTTAAATTATTTTTTATCACAAAAAATTTCAAACTAATACATTTGTGATAATTTTATCCTAAATTATTTTTTGATCGTGAAAAATCATAAACTGATATGTTTATGATAAATTTACCTAAATTAAAATTTTGACAACGAATAATCTCAAACTGGTACATCAGTGACGAGTTTACCATCTAATAAATTTGGCCAATATCACAAAAAACTCTAAATTAATAAGCATGTGATAAACAGAGGATAAAATTTTTATATTGGTATATCCGCCAGCTCTCATATGTCATTCACTTTACCAATTTGACGGTTATATTTAATAAAAATTAATTAAATTTATCATAAATATATTAATTTAAAATATTTTATGATCAAAAAATAATTTTAATAAAATTTATTATATATGTATAAGTTTGAAATTTTTTGTGGTGTTAACTTAAAAAAAAAAAACGCAGCAGTAGAACGATCGTTGACCATAGTCCACCCGATAATTACCACATCGCCACGCGCCCACACACACTCTCTCTCTCTCTCACTTGCAGAGCTCTCCAGTAAAAAGAAAGCGCAGAACACCAAAAACAAACGAAGACAGAAGCAAAAGCGAGCGAGTCCAATTCACGACTCACCAGCTCGAACGCCAGCAGCAGCAACCAACCGCCATTACTGCCCCTCAGGTACTCCTCCCGAAAGAGAACCTCACTGCTTCTCCTTTCACGGCGATGCGTTTCTCATCTTCCACTTCGTCGACCACATTCTCGCCGTCGCTTTTTTCCTCTCCCCGCCCGACGGCGAAATGCCGTTTCGCGGGACGCCGAGCGATGTACTCGGACTCCGGCTCGTGGCCGAGACATTCCGATGCGGAAGCGCTCCGATCGATCCCTCAGCCGGATTGCCTCTGGCTTGAGATCCGATCTACCTCCTTCTTTGCTATACGCAGGCAGCGAAAGTGTCGCGTTGTTTTGTTGCTTTCGTATGACCGATTTTCTTATGGAACTTCTGTACGAGCTGTTGGACTAGCATTTGACTGACTTTCTCGGGGTGTTGTGGTCGTCGATTGTCGCTTGATGCTGTCCTGCGATGATAGGAAGAGGTTAATCGGAAGTTCTTCATTCGTGGATAAAGAGAGGAGAGCGACATATTTAGCTTCTATGAGTAATGCTGGTGCATAAGAATCTGTTTGGAGCTGATTTTGGAGTATTGTTTCTAAGTTTGTTTGCATGCTACTATTAGGTTGCTGTTGCTTTGCAAGGCATCTTTAAACTGGACTGAAATGGATCAGGTATGCATGCTTAATTTTGTTCGATTCTTCTAATTTTGTATATCTGATGCCGTTCCTCCTGCTTTTATAGATATTTTAATTTCGGTCAGTCGTTCTATAATTATGGATATCTCCATGGATTTTTGTTCGACAGTATGAGAAGATCGAGAAGATCGGGGAAGGAACTTATGGTGTAGTCTATAAGGCTCTTGATCGCTCCACCAATAAGATGATTGCTCTGAAGAAAATTCGATTGGAACAGGAAGATGAAGGAGTGCCGAGTACTGCAATCAGAGAAATCTCTCTGTTGAAAGAAATGCAGCACGGAAACATTGTCAAGTATGTGATGTTCTCCTAGATTTTCTCTTCTTTAAGTGACCATATAGATTTGTTGATTTTTTTTTTTCAAGCTGTACCAAGGAGATATGCCATACTTTACATTTTTTTTTAATCAAATTGGAATGTATTTGATACTCGAAGACTGGTCCTTACCATCATATTCTGAGGCATTCAGCATCTCTGGGGAGTTGCATAGTTGAGGTTGTTCTCATATCAACCTCATTGGATTCTGCAGCTGTTGTTCCTTTACTGTACCGAAGAGATATGCTGTACTTACATTTTTTTTAAATCAAATTGGAATTTATTTGATACTTGAAGACTGGTCCTTACCATCATATTCCGAGGCATTCAGCATCTCTGGGAAGTTGCTTAGTTGAGGTTGTTCTCATATCAACCTCATTGGATTCTGCGGCTATTGCTCCTTTTAGCATATTCTTTTGCCTTAAGCGCTTAACTCTTTGCTTTATTAGCCAGGAACTTCAAACCTGGTAGCCCATTTTTTAACAGATTCACATCTTGTGAATCAAACAATGTCAGTGACTGAAAGCCAAGTAAGCATATTGATATATTTGCACAAAAAGAACAGTTCCACATGCAAGCAGTATCAAGGAAAGCGGGATGGACTCCATATCTTTGTTTCAACATTGGGCGTGGAAGCCCTTTTTTTACGAGGACTCCATTAATCATATGTCTAATTCCAATATCTGGTCTAACCTCGGATCATTTGTGGGAGGGCCATCCTTCAAGCAAAACTTAAAACTTGTGGGAGCCGTAGGGTAGAAGGATAATATTCATCCATGTGCGTGCTTACTGCACCTCGTTTCAGCAGGATGTGACTTGGTCTTAAGGTGCTCGTGGTGGCTGTTAGCTTTCTTCTGGTTAACTTGGGAGGCGAGTATCTTCCAAAATTCCCTTTTCTTAAATAAGCCGATGCATACAAAAAGCAAATCTATGGAGACGTGCTTTTCTCCGAGAAGTGTTTGAAGACGTGAACTTACTTAACTAGCCTTTTTCAGCTATTTTATTTTATTTTATAATGAGTATTCTTTTCAAGCACTGTCTCTTACAACTTCTCCTTGGTTTAAGGAGGTTTCTGACTTTAGATATCAGGCCAAAAAAGAGGATTTCATTAGACTGAGCATGTGGTAGCTCTATATCCTTTGATGATATAACTGGTATTATCCTGTCTGTCATGGAAAATTCACGCTATTTGGATGCTTTGAGTAGCTTCTTGTGAATGCATGATGTTGCCAATAACAATAAATTGATTCATTAGGTCACTTTTCTGTAGTTCTGGATTTTGTAGAAAAGGAGAGTGATCAATGCTTATATATGAAAAAAAAATTAGTTCGCTCCAAATAATATGCAACTTCTGTTCGAGATGTCTTTGTTATGCTTTAATCATAATATAGCTCATACACTTATGAGTTGCAGGTTGCAGGATGTAGTGCACAGTGAGAGGCGACTATATCTAGTTTTTGAGTACTTGGACTTGGATTTGAAAAAGCACATGGATTCATGTCCAGAATTTTCTAAGGACACCCGCACGATAAAAGTGAGTGATCTCCCTTTCCCTTGGGGAGGTTTATGCTCTGTGTAATTTTCCTGATGGTCTCATAAGCTTATTTAAGCTTTACTTTCCAGAGCGATATTGCAGTAATTTATCGTGGTTCTTTTTGTCTGGGTGTGCTATCTTCTGGATGGCAGAGGTCCATGCTATAATACCATGCTTTAGTGTGATTTCACCATGGGTTCTCAGAAAACCTAATCTTGTTAGGATGATTGGACCTTCTTTTTTGGACTGAATGACGGGTTAGTAAGGTATGAAAGTATCCCACCCAATAGGTGGACAACGATCTATGAAGAATCATGTTCTTACTTATTATAATCTTCTTATTTGGCTCTTTATTTTATAATTCATCCAAGTGTTAAATTTACCTGGGCGTGATGGGCAAAAATGAGGGTGTAAGTGTCAAGTAGAGCTCACTAAAGCTTAATGTGGCTCTGTAATATCTGGAGTAATCCAATACTGATCACATTTGCAGCGGATCCACAGCCCTCTTTGGATGAGGCAGATGACTTTTCGATCTTTGCGCTCTCTTAAGCATTTGCTTATTTTGTTGTTAGTCTAGGCTCTACTCATTATTCCTTCTGTCTATGTAGATTGGATTGAATTTTCCGTTCGATTGTTTAACATTTTCATAATATAGCAAATTTCTCGCTGCAGATGTTCCTTTATCAAATCCTGCGTGGCATTTCCTATTGCCATTCTCATAGAGTTTTACATCGAGATTTGAAGCCCCAGAATTTGCTGCTAGATCGTCGTACTAATTCATTGAAGCTAGCTGACTTTGGGCTGGCCAGGGCTTTTGGTATTCCTGTTAGGACATTTACCCATGAGGTATTTAAGTTGTTTTTCTGCCATGATTCAGCCACAAGTTCAGGACACTAATGAACAGTATGATGCAATGTCTTTCACATCATGAAGTATTGAAGATATCCATACTTTGCTCTTCTCGCACAGCCAAGAGAGAATTTGTGAATAATAATTGTTCTGGCTTTCTTTTGTCAATACTCATGTTGGGCTAGAAATTGCTTTGAAATTTGTTTCGGGCATCCTAATTTCTGATAAGTCTCCACCTACTCTCGTTCCTGCCAAAAAACTCACAGATGGTTTAGGAACATAATGATATCCTTGGTCAAAACGGGAAACTTAGTCTTTATGCATTTTTAATGCTCGTATTAATGGTACAGTCCCATGAATGTATGCCCTTTGGAATCAGTGGTACCTTGTTAGGACATTCGCAGCAGACTAAGGTTTTCTAGCCTAACCATTTTCATGAATGACTCTCCACTTATTTTCTGCGGTTCTTTCTTTCTTGCCGACTTTCTTTACTTTTCTTATATGCTTCTTTGTGTAATTGGATCAATAGTTAACCCACACACAAGGGAGCAAGCTTCTCTAAATGGCCATATCATGTTCATTGTTTATGTTTATTTCATTTGTGTTATGTTTCTCTGTAGGTGGTGACTCTATGGTATAGAGCTCCTGAGATACTCCTTGGATCCCGCCATTACTCCACACCCGTTGACGTGTGGTCTGTGGGTTGTATATTTGCAGAGATGGTGAACCGACGGCCGCTATTTCCTGGGGACTCTGAGATTGATGAATTGTTTAAGATATTCAGGTGCTACAGTTTATCTAAGTCTCAAGAATCTTTTTCTCTAGCCTTTTCTTTCTAATGGGATCCTCTAGTTTGTCAAGTTGCGCTCAATCTGCTACTGCTTGGAAGTAGCTATTTGGTCAGATATCAATTACAAAGGTAGAGAGTGGGCGTATGATATCTATGCCTCTGAAGAGCATGCTTTTTTTATGCACCTTAAAATAGCTTTGCGCATGCTTTTGTCATGAAATAAAGCGTAGATTGATTGATCTAACTAGAATTCATGGATTGCAATTATTTTTGATGATCTATCCAAAAGGTTAATACATTGTAAACGAGACACCACAAAATATAGTCTTTTCCTAGTTAGCTTACATCTAGCTTGCATTGATGTATATTCATTTTAGATGATGATGCCTAGGTCATGGCCTAGAACACCCTAAATATCTCCTCTTGTGAAGGTAAGCTCGGTTTATTAATGCTGCATGGTCTTGAGGAATCATAGATGCGTTACTACTGCTGTCCTCCCTGTAGTTCCACATTCTCCAAAATGCAGACTATCTTACTGACTTGAAAGTTGGAAGATCAAGTTGGTCGTTAAGAAAATGCCGTGAAATTCTTATTCCTTTCCATTTGCCTATAGACTGGAACATGACATAGATTGTTAAGTCCATCAATTACTTACAGTTGCTACCTTTATTCCTTTTGTTTTTCCTTCATTGAAGAATAATGGGCACGCCAAATGAGGATTCATGGCCCGGAGTGACTTCCTTGCCTGATTTTAAATCAACCTTCCCTAAGTGGGCTCCGCAGGTAGCTGGTCTTCTCTGCTGTTTTCAGAGGAGATTAAGAACCATACATGGTTATTTGAAAATTTAACATCATGCACTTTATCTTGCAGGACCTAAAAACTGTTATGCAGAATCTTGATCCAGCTGGAGTTGATATTCTTTCTGTAAGTAGACAAAATTCATGCATGTGTTCTGGAGCTTTTTAATGATCCCGCCAGGAATAGGAAGGAGAGCATTTCTTTAGTATTTAATCTCCATTAGGCAGATAGCACACTCGAATGATCAAATTTACATGTTTTTCACTCAGAGGAAATCAAGTTGCTAGAAATCTGCCTTTGTAGAAAAAAATGTTAGGCAAGCCAGAAGGGACGTCAACTGTAACATGGTTAAATGCCGGGATAAGTGCAGAAACAGGACTCAATTGGACCTTTCTTAAAACCGCAACTTATCAATTGAAAATAAATCTTGAATCCCCAATTCACCGATGACCAAAACGTCGAGTCCTGTTTCTGCACTTATCCAGTTAAACGGCTAATGCTTTAGGCTCATTCACAATGGACAACACCCAGCATTTGCAAAGATCGGTTAAAAAATTCTCTTCGTGCATGTCTGATTGCGTTCCTTGATAGGCACAGTGGTCTTATAAAAACTGGTAATGAACCCATCCTCTACTGAAAATCATAGACGTGGTTGGAGATCATGTCTCCTATGTTGCCCTGAACCATTGGAACGAAATGTATGAAGTGATATTAAATTGCTAATACAGCATTCTTATTGCTGATGCAACTGCTGGATTCCAGAAAATGCTCTGCATGGATCCTAGAAGAAGAATAACTGCCAAGGTCGCTCTTGAGCACGAATACTTCAAGGACGTCGGCATCATACCGTGAAAATTGTTGCTTTACTCACTCAGTGAGGCGTGTCTATATGGAGTTTGTAGCATATGAACGGGATTTGATGTTGTGAAATGTGAATCTTTGCAATTCTTGACCGCAATTTCTTACTCGAGTCAAATGCTGAGTCCTGTTGCAGTTGATTTTGGATGTCTTAGCAAGCAAAGTTCATCTCTTATCTCTTTGCGTCCAACTCACCTCGTGGACTCCTTTCGTTTCTTTTTTATTGCCCTTCTTTTATTTGAGTTTTCCATTCTGAAAAGGAAAAATTCTGATTCATTTTCATTTATTCTTTCACGGATTTCGCCAGTATGACAGTGTGACAATATAACAGTAAAATATTAGCATAAGATCAAAGGCAAGTCTCATCATGATTGCTACTTATTTTTTTGCCATTCATAACATTTGTCGTTGGGATTGTACTATTATATTGTCACACTGTTAACTTTTCAAATTTTTTCTTACGCATTTCTAACCAAAAAAAAAAAAATCCTTCTTTCATGTCGTGTGATTTACAGTAGAGTTTTTGAAAGGAAAATGTAAAGCCTGCTTATCACCAACAGTTAAAAACGAAATTCAAGGTATTGCATGCCTTAACATTTTTTCTTCTGATAAAAAAAAAGTCGATAGTGTTCTTGAAATAACTAAAGGAATAGAAGGTAGTTTGAGATCGGCGACTTCGACCAAAAAGAAATTGTCATATGAGTACGTCATACAGTATTAAGTCGCCCCCAGAAGAAATTTGTCATATCGGTACGTCATACGGTGTTAAAGGGGGAATGCCTTATGTCCCGTCCCGTCAACGAGGGTACTAAATCCTATTTATTAAATGGTGTCATTAGACTAATTGATGAAGTAAATGAATTCGAACTTAATCATGAGTTTTGGGTAGGGTTTTCGGCACACATAAAAGCAAAATATATATATATATATATATATGCAACTTTTGGTTATAAGCGATAGCACGGTTACACTATCGTGCGCAGTGTGACCATCAACTAATCATTTTCCTTTATTTAACGCAGAATATCTGGTATTATGGCCAGTTGCCCCTTGCATTACTCATAAATAAAAGAGTAACCAATGTGCTTCTAGTCTCCAGTAGGGTGTGCATGGTCCGGGCCGATTCGGTCCTGGCATGGAACCGGGGACCGGACCGTTAGTTTGGTCCCTAAATTTTCAGGACCGTGGACCGGACTGGGACCGGACAGGACCGGGACCGGCGGGCGGGTCCCCAAATTTTCAGGACCGCGGACCGGACCGAGACCGGACCGGATCGCTAACACCAATTACTTATAAAAATCTAACTCTTGAAAGACATGCAAAAATATGTATAGTGTTATAAATGATATTAATAATAGGTGCCGGACGACAAAATATGCATCCACTTCAGGTTCCTCCACTTAATCAAAAAAGTATTTGAAGTCCTAACTTTTGTTTTTGAGTTGGATATAAGTGATAACGACCCTAACGCAACCGATATGGTGAATTAGTAGCCAATAGCAACCTAAACTTTAACTAATTCAATAGGTATCTAGTTCCTTTTTTTTTTATCATTTGTTTGAAGTCAAATATTTCTAATTCTTTTTTTATATATACAATTATATATATTGGACAGTTTGGTCCGGACCGCCCGGTCATCGGTCCCATTTATTGGGACCGTGGACCGGACCGCTCCTCTTGAGGACCGGACCAACCCGACCGGTCCGGTCCGGTCTTGAGCCGGTCCGGTCCAGTTTGCACACCCCTAGTCTCCAGCTAACACGTATCATGACTAAGACCTAAGTAGCACCGACACTGATACGTGACACGACACGACACGATACGACACGCTGACACGTCATTTCCTAAAAATTAAAAATTTCGACACGTTGGAATACATTGTATATTATATATATACATGAACACGATGTGCTTTGCAATCTTTAGTATATCTCAAGTTGGTTCATCAACACGACATGCTCTGCAATCTTGTCGGCGTGCTCATTGTGGGAGAAGTTGAAGGTGATGTTGCTGAGATCCTCCGAGCGAAGTCCGCGCAGATCTTCCCAGAGCAAATACAAAGAGAAAGTAGATCTCATACACATCTTCTTCAATTTCTCCACACATAACCGCTGTTTCTTTCGTTTGATGCCCAACTGAAGCACTGAAGCAACTGGCAATATGATTAGAACACTTGGTTGGATAGGAGATGTCATATGATTTCTCCTATGCTTCTTCTTCTTTCTTTTTTTTGCCTTTTTTTGGTGCATAAGTAAAACCGCAGCTTTTCTATTCTTATTTGCAATACATCCACAGATATTAATGTAGAGCAAGTGTTTGTGTTGTCATGTTGACAACCATGGAATGCTGGATGGTGAGAGCTTCCTGCGATTGGTAGTTGAGACATTTGTTTACTTTCATGGAAAACATGTTCTTAATTGATCTTTAGCATATCTGTTACGACAACTTGACAATGTTCATAGAGATGAACTTGTTCGATTGGCTTTTTGTTTGGAATAAGAACTGTATCAAACCGTTGGCCTATTGATTTCTATATCTTTATTGGGTGTTCTCTGTTTCTATCAGCGTAAATAGAAAATGCATGGGTTTTGTGAATCTCCACAGTTGGTCGTTGTACACAAAATCAGAGATGAGATGCCAAATGGGGTCTATTTTCACGCCCAAGTCATCAATGCCGCTAGAGAACATACATGATGACGAGCGGTTCATCTATTCCTTTAATCATATGTGGTTGTGAACGAGTCCCACATTGGTGGGCAAGTAAAAGAGACAAAAAGAAAGTTTCTATAAGAAGCCAAATGAGAACAACCCCTCAAGTTGGACAAAGTGGTCACACATTGGAGCCAAGTGAGATTATAAGCTTGATGGCTCTATAAAACTCCACAGATGAGAGGCAAATGGGATAGCTTCTCTGAGCCATTTTTGGCTGAGTGTAGAGCTATTTTAAGTCGACTTTTTCTATGGAAAGTCTTTACGACACGCGAATTTGGAGCGTGTATGAGCGTTAACTAAGTTCCGGACTGTGGACAGTGTTGACCACGCGTCGGACGCAGCACGTGTCAGACATGCGTCCGTGTGTGTCCAACGTGTGTCTATGTATGATACTAACCAGACACTCACATGAAGGCTGTCCATGTATGATACGTACCGGACGCTCGCATGAAGGCCTATTAAGCGTGTCCGTGCTACATAGACTAAGACTTCAAAACCTAGCAGGTCAACATTCCTCTTTGCCTTTATGAACTCACCCTCCCACTCTCCTCCTTGTATCCATCACAACCAATTTCCATCTGTGAGAGAGAGAGAGAGAGAGAGAGAGAGAGAGAGAGAGGACCATGCGCACCTATGACTCGCACACCCTCCACCCGAGCCACCCTCACCGCCTCAAGTTCCTCACCACCCCCGCTTACCACACCGGCGGGTTCATCTGCAATGGGTGCGGCCAAGAAGGTAGTGGCTCCGTCTACCACTGTGCCGAGTGCAGGTTCGATCTCCACACGGACTGTGCATCAAAGCCCTTAGCAAATCCACCACCAGTCTCACCGTCACGAGCTCCATCTTGCTTTTAACAGTCCATGCGAGTGGACGTGCGATGTTTGTGGTTTCGCGGGGGGTAATAAATGGTGGTATCGTTGCAGTTCCTGCAATTTTGAAGTGCATTTAGGATGCGCCGTCGTCACTAGTGCTAGGGCTACGCTTGCTCAGATGGTACCGCCAGCACCTCAAGCGCAACCCGCCATGTGGCCATCGGCTACCGGGTTTGGAGCTTCTTCGGTGGCAGCAGGGACCACGCAAGGTTTGGTCGAGGGCATCGCCGAACAGGCCGGTTCGACCCTCGTCGCCGCCGCCGTCGCGGCGACAGCGACTGCGATTGCGACAACTGCGGCGACTGCTGCTGCTGTTGCTAGCTTTGATGTTTCTTCTTTTCTGGACTTTTAATAAGTTGTACCGAGTGCTGGTTGACATGGATCGGCCTTCAAAAGAAATCCTAGGAAGGTTCTACCCCTAAATTTATGTGTTTGGAGGTCCTTATGCTGTTGATGCGTACTTATTAAGAGAATGAATGAAGACTGCTCTGATTCTTCTTTATTTACATGAATGTGACTTGAGAGTTTATAAGTGTCCTAATTAAGTCCATTTGATTAATTTTGATCGGAATTCGCTGACGTGGATGTCGGCCACCCTACGTAGCATGGTTAGCACTGACATTAACAAACTTTTAATAGCCTTTTCAAGTTATTTCTTTACTTTTTCTTCTCTTTTTTCTTTTCTTTTCTTTTCATTCTCTTTTGCTAGCGACTCTCACCGGCCGCAATAAAAAAAAAGAAAATAAGGGAAAACAAAAAATTAATATAATTTCAAAAAAGATAAATATATATTATTAAAATTTTATCACGCCGGTGTCGGTCGACCGTACCACGCAAAACAACCAGCGTCTACTTCGGCATTTCTGGCCAAAATTGACTACAGTGAGTCAATTGAAAATACGTCAAAAAATTTAAGACTAAATTGATAAAAGTGCGATAAGTCTAAAAAGGTTGCGAGGGTTAATCTCTACCCTGTCCTACGATTTATAAGAAAGAAATTCTCTTTTTACTCATTATATTATGTTATGGCGCGCTAGGGATGCAGAAAAGCACGCATGTCCCTTTTCTAATGGGATAACCATTTTCAGTGTAGACCCTTAAAGGGAGTTGCCCTTCTTCTATGATCCACCGGAAGAGAGATGCTCACGTTGTAACGGGTCGTAATTCCTTACATTCATTTTGCAATCCATATACAAATATATCATGCCATATAAAGGCTCAAAGTTCTATAATTAATAGGCGAGATTTACCTTTTTTTACCCAACGATCATCGAGGGAGGGATTGATGATCTATACTAGCGAATACTTAGAAACACGTCTTTCTGTTAAGATGCAATTTGACTTCTTCTTCTTCTTTTTTCTCAATCAACACGCAATTATAAGAGGAGAAAATTATCTAAAAAATTCCTAAAATATTTGTATTTTTCTCAAATTTAGTTCTAAAACTTTTTATTTTTCCAATTAAGTTCTAGACCTTTTTATCTTTTGCCAATTAAGTTCATTCAACTAATCTTAGCTGAAAAATCGCCGATACGGATGTCGACGGTCCTATTTAGTAAGGGTGAGCGGTTTTAGGTTCCGAGTAGGTTCCAGGTACACATTTCTCAATTTTCAAAACCTAAAATCTATCCTGTATACATTGGAACCTGGAACCTACCATGTTACAGGTTCTAGGGTCCGGTTCCAGTGTTCTCGGGCACCCGCCGTACGCGACCAAATGATTTTATACCGCCGTACTCATCAATTGCTCTTCGACGTATTTTCCTCTCTCTTACTCGGCATGGACAACAATCGATCTACGACACTTGATTCCTTTCGGAATATCTACGTAGACATCATCTTGTCAGAAGAAACAACACCTAAGTTTTTCGGTTCTTGATGCGAATGTTAAGTACGGTAAGAAAAACCCAGTGGTACTAAATGAGAATTTGATCAATCCTCACCTCTTCATGGACCAAAACCATACTAGCAAGAAACCTTTTATGCTACTCCGAAACCTTTTATCCACACACAAAAATGATTTACATGGATGGCCTGCATTGATGGTGTTTGTTGTCGTGTTCTCGATCTTTAGCAATGCCTTTTTGAAGTTGGCTTATATTGAAGTGGAAAATGGTCCACTTACAATTAAATAAATGGTGGGATTAATGTTTGTTGTGTATGTATTAACATCCCAGAGATTGAAATCTTATGAATGAACTGATGAGCTGCTATGAGATTCCTTTATTGTATCATTTTTTGAGCTTATTCGTTCAGGATCCTGGGTTTTCTGGGTTCATTTGGTAGTTTATAATGCTTCATTTCTCCGGAGAATCCATTTAAAAATGAGATTTCTCTCTGTTTCCCTATTACAGATTTGTCCAGCGATATGAAATGGTGTCATTTTATTGTTCTGGTTGGTGGGCAGACTGACGACTAGGTGGAATTTGTTGAAGAAGAGGCAGTATGTTCCGGTTTCAGGTTCGGTTCCGGTTTCGATTCATGTCCAAGGTAGAATCAGAAATCGGAACCGACGGTTCTTATAAATCCGGAACCGAGAACTCGACCCTAATTTACCAGAATTGAGAACCGGACCGGAACCACTGGTTCGGTTCTCCAGTCTCCGGTTCTCGGTTCTATCTCGAACCCATGCTCATCCCTACTATTTTGCATGACCGGCGCTAATGTGAATAACCTTCAAGGGGAGTTTTTTTTTTTTATTTTGTTTTTGTTTTCTTCGTTTCTTTACTGTGGTCGACAAGAGCCACAACACCCTAGCCCTAACCATCACAAAGCGAGGCCATTCGGCCGTGGCTTGCTCGAATCTAGGCGAGGGCCGCAACCCTCACTAGCCGCCATAAAGAAAAACTAAGAGAAAAGGAAAGAAGAAAATAAAAATTAGCGAACATGTTTGAAAAAAGTCGTTAAAATATTTTTAAAAAAATTATCTACATCAATGCTAACCGTGTCATGTAAGATGGTCGCATCCATGTCAGCAATTTTCTGTCAAAATTGACTCAATTGAAAAGGCGTAGAAATGTTTAAGACTCAATTGATAAAATTAAAAATTTTATGACTACCACTTTTCGGGCAATTTTCCCTCACCCGAGCTATGCTGTCAAAATTTTTCAGCATGCGCAATTTAGTGTTTGAAAAATGCAAAAAACTTGAAATTTCCTTTAGATGCAAATATTAACATGTAAATTAACACATAGTAATTAGATAAATCGAGCTCGAGTTGTGTGGAGTGGTCTTTGATTGGGTATTCCCACTCCTCGTCTATTAATTTCTCGCGCAATGAGTCTGAAACAGTGTAATTTGAAAAGAAATAAAATCACTATTTCTTTTATTGTTCATTTTCTTCGATGTGAGCATTTTGCTTTGAGCTTTATTAACTCTAGCTTTGTATCTCATCGAATGTTTTATTAGATGGAATCGGAATAATTTTGCTCTCCGCAATATTGCATCTTAAGTGGTGAATGAATTTTCTCTCTATATTATTTCGTGGATATAGATATGCTAAAATTTCATTCGGTGAAAGGACATAATAAATCCGACAAACCAAAAAGGACGTAAGAGAAAGTACGCACGTACATGAGAAATTCAATTGTGATTTTTTTTTTCCAAGAAGATCAATTAGAAAGTAATTTGCAGAGTTAAAAGGGCAACAAATAAAAAGTTGATTTTTTAGTTTGACAGGACTAAAATGGGGCTAGACGTGTTTGTCCTGTCAAGATGGGACCCACAGAATCCATGGACCCCATCGGTGCTTCTCACCTTGCCACGTTGCACACTGTCGCGCACATCCTCACCGTCGAAAATGAAAAAAAAAAAGGGTGCCCTTTTCTTTTTTGGTGGAAGAACAAAAACGGTTAAAGGAAAAATATAAAAAATTAATTTGGTTATTATTATCGACCATTCGCCCACAATTCCTTTTATTCGAAAAACACGTGTTTGACTTAACTTTTGGATGGTCTCGACAACGAGCTCGAGTGACACAAAAAGGGAAGAAAATTTGTAATGTGAAGTTTGATAACCATTAAACTTTTAAATTCTTGAATTAGTTATATTACATGCACACACATAAATCTACATAATTTTTGGATCAAACACTTCAATTTACAACTTGAACTAATTAATTCCGATTTTTTTATCCCTACCAATCAAAATTCGGATATTGGGATTATGAATAATGCTTCTTTCTTTTTTGTCATAATGAATAGAGCTATTAGAATGATAAAATAGAAGATGTTTACCTCGGATACCCATATCGCTATTTTCGGGTTGGTTTGCACATATCAATTGTCCTAGTTAAAATTCGAAATATTATCTCAATTAAAAACATATTACGAAAGACATATATATATGTATATAATCCGTTTGGGTATTAGAAACTTTAAGGATATCCGAATGCGAAAAAAAAAAAACGAAGTGCGTGAATTGGAAGGGTTCCGAGCACCAAAAAAAAAAAAGAATTGTATTGAATTAATTTTTTTTTTGGGTCGAAAAGGGGTTAAATTAATTGAAAAAAATAGAAAAGGAATCAATTCGGATGGGGTATAATTCATTAATCGCGTAAAGATAGGGACCGAATAGGAAATACGTGCTTCAAAAAGTAGTAGCATCGAGCGCAATAACAACGGCAGCGGTGGAGGAGGAAGACTGAGACCGTCAGACTGCGTACCGAAAACGTTTAGAAAAAAGTCTTTGCGCACCAAAAAGAAAGCGCGTGATTAGAAAAATCATGGGAGCCGTAGGCGTAGCAGCATCAAGCACAATACCAATCGTGGCGGTAGAGGAGGAAGACTTAAACCGGCCAGCGTCAAGGTCATACTAGTATGATTGTGAATCGGAAGAGGTCATAAAAAGTCTTTGCGCGTCGAAAAGAAAGCGCGTCATTAGAAAAGTCGTCAATGCCGTAGGCGCAGCAGCCTCGAGCACAATCTCAACGGCATAGTTGGTGGAGGAAGACTTTAGATCAGTCAGCGTCATTCTCAGCGGCATCAGTGTTGGAGGAAGAAGACTTAGATCCGTCAGTGTCGCGTCAATCTCAACGGCATTAGTGGTGGAGGAAGACTTAGACCGGTCAGCGTCGGGATCATTCCAATATCATTGCACGCCGAAAAAAGAAGAAAAGAAAAAGAAAAAACGAAAGTCTCTACGTACCAAAAAGAAATCACGTACTCAGAGCCGTAAGTGCGACAGCATCGGAGGAAGACTTAGACCGGACAGCGCCGTGGTTAGCCCGGCAGCAGATATCTTGGGCAGCCTCGTCATCCGACCCTTTTGCAGGCGTATGGTGCACTTGCGGCAAACAGCTGCTAAAATCGCCGGAGGTGGTGTGCTCTACCCGCCCAGGCAAACGTAGCAGCAGATTACTGCCCTCGTCCGTGCACCTCGACTCTATAGCCTTCCAGCCTCTATCAACCTTCCCTAAGTGGGCTCCACAGGTTAGCGGGTCTTCTCTGCCGTTGTTTTGAGAGGAGATTAAGAACTATCCACCTTTCCTTGCGGGACCTAAAAAACTGCCAAGGTCGCTCTTGAGCACGAATACTCCAAGGACGTCGGCGTCATACCGTGAAAATCGTTGCTTTACTCACTCGGCGAGGCGTGTCCATTTGGAGTTTGTAGCATATGAACGGGCTTTTGATGGTGTGAAATGTGAATCTTTGCCCTTGGTTTTGGATGTCTTTAGCGAGCAAAGTTCATCTCTTTATCTCTTTGCGTCCAACTCACCTCGAAAACTCCTTTCGTTTCCTTTGTATCGCCCTTCTTTCATTTGAAATTTCCATTCTTAAAAGGGAAAAATCCATATTAATTCTCATCAATTCTTTCGCGGATCTCGTCAGCATGACAGTGTGACAGTATCACGGTAAAATGCCAGGTATAAGATCAGAAATGGGTCCCATCATGATCGTTTTATATTTTTTTTTACCATTCATAATACTTATCGTTGAGATTGCACCGCTATATTGTCACATTATCACCTTCTCAGATTCCTTCTTCCACATTTCTACCCCCTCCCCTTGAAAAAAAAAAAAGAATCCCTTCTTTTGCTTCGTGTGATTTACTGCAGAGTTTTTGAAGGAAAACGTAAGGCCTGCTTATTACCAACAGGTAAAATCGAAATTCATGGTACCGCATGCCTTAGCATTTTATTTTCTGATTAAAAAAAAAACGATAGTGTTCTTGAAACAACTAAAGGAACAGAAGCTAATTAGAAATCGGTGACTTCGGCCCAAAAGAAGTCGTCATATGAGTTCATCATATAGTATTCAGTCGCCCCCCAGAAGAAGTCGTCATATAAGTAGGTCATATGGTACTAAAGGGGGAATGCCGTATGTCCTGTCAAGAAGAGTACTAAATCCTATTTATTAAATGGTGTCATTAGATTAATTGACGAAGCAAATGAATTCGTTAACTTAATCATGAGTTTTAAGTAGGGTTTTGCTATGCTGACCGCCCGCTACCGTTTTGACAATGGACGGTGGCCAGCACATAATAGCCAAAAAAAAGAAGAAGAAGTCAGTAAGTCTTGGTGATAAGACTATCATGAATCGTGTGGCCATCAATTAATCATTTTCCTTTATTTAACAAAGAATATCTAGTATTCTGGCCAGTTGCCCCTTGCATTGCTTATTTATGAAAGAGTAACCAATGTGCTTCTAGTCTCCAGCTAATTTCCATCTCTGCCTTTATCATCTTACCCTCCCACTCTCCTCCTCCTTGGATCTATTACAACCAATTTCCATCCGAGAGAGAGAGAAAAAAAGAGAGAGATGACTACGTGCACCTATGACTCGCACACCCAGCACCCGAGCCACCGTCACCGCCTCGAGCTCTCCGACCTCGCCGCCGCCCTCTACCCGCCGTGCTCGGGTTGCAAGTGCCGAGCCTCGGGACCCACCTACTTATGCAGGCCTTGCAACTTCGCCCTCCATGCACGATGCGCCCGTATGCCACCCCTCATCACCCATCCAGGCCATCAAGAGCACCCTCTCAAGCTCCTCACCGACCCCGCTTATCACACTGGCGGGTTCATTTGCAATGGGTGCGGCCAAGAAGGTAGCGGCTTCGTCTATCATTGTGCCGAGTGCAGGTTCGATCTCCACATAATCTGCGCATCAAAGCCCTTGCGAATCCTCGACCAGTCCCACTGTCACGAGCTCCATCTTGCTTTTAACAGTCCGTACGGGACAATAGGGTTTATCTGCGATGCTTGTGGTGCCTCGGAGGGTGATAGCTGGCTGTATCGCTGCAGTTCCTGTAATTATGACGTGCATTTCGAATGTGCCGTCCTCGATAGGGCTAGGCCTGCTCAGATGGTAACGCCAGCACCTCAACAGGCACCATACGCGGTGGCCAGACGGCCCGCTCACATTTCTTCGGGATTGAACCATCAGTACCAATATCAAACTCACCCGTTTTTAGGGCAAAGCAACATGCAGGGAGTTAACCCCAACCGTATGAATATATGGAGTTCTCAACATCCAACGCCACCCGCTACGAGGCCATCGGCTGCCGGGTTCGGAGCTTCTGTAGCGGCAAAGGCCTCGCATGGTTTGGTTGAGGAAGTCGCTGAAGGGGTCGGTTGGAGCTTCTCTCAGTATGTGATTGGCAGCAGTGGCGACGGCTATGGCCTTGGCGACGGCGATGGCTATGGCGACGGCGACGGCTATGACGACTCTTGATGTGTCTTTTCTTTTCTGGACTTTTCATAAGTTGTCCACGGCCATGCTGGGTACCGAGTGCTGGTTGACTTGGATCGACCTTAAAAGGAAATCCTACGTAGGTTCTTCCTCTAAATTTATGCGTTTGGAGGTCCTACTTATGTGGTTGATGTATACTTATTAAAAGAATGAAGACTGCTATGATTCTTCTTTATTTACATAAATGTGACTTAAGAGTTTACAAGTGTCCTAACTGAGTCCATCTGATCAATTTTGATCGGAATTCATTGACGTGGATGCCAACTACCTTAAGTGGCGTGACTAGAACTGATGTATACAAATTTTTAATATATTTTTTAAAATTTTTTCTTTACTTTTTCTTTTTTTTTTGTTTTTTTTCTCTTTTCCTTGCTACTTTTGTTGGCCGCAGTTAAAAATAAAATAAAATAAAGGAAAATAAAAAACTAATAAAAATTCAAAAAAGATTAAATATATATTATTAAAATTTTATCACATCGGTGTCGGCTGACCGTGCCACGTAAAATGGACAGCGTCTACATCAGCTTTTTAGCCAAAATTGACTCGATTGAAAACACGTAAAAATGTTTAAGATTGAATTGACAAAAGCGTAATTAATCTAAAAAGATTGCGAGCATTGATCATCTCTACCCTGTCCTACGATTTATAAGAAAGAAATTCTCTTTTTGATCGTTATATTATGTTATGGCGCGCTAGGGATGCAGAAAAGCACGCATGTCCCTTTTCTAATGGGATAACCATTTTCAGTGTAGACCCTTAAAGCAACTTGCTCTTCTTCTATGATCCACCGAAAGAGAGATGCTCACGTTGTAACGGGTCCTAATTCCTTACTTTCATTTTGCAATCCATATACAAATATATCATGCCATATAAAGGCTCAAAGTTCTATAATTAATAGGCAGGATTTACCTTTTTTTACCCAACGATCATCGAGGGAGGGATTGATGATCTATACTAGCGAATACTTAGAAACACGTCTTTCTGTTAAGATGCAATTTGACTTCTTCTTCTTCTTTTTTCTCAATCAACACGCAATTATAAGAGGAGAAAATTATCTAAAAAATTCCTAAAATATTTGTATTTTTCTCAAATTTAGTTCTAAAACTTTTTATTTTTCCAATTAAGTTCTAGACCTTTTTATCTTTTGCCAATTAAGTTCATTCAACTAATCTTAGCTGAAAAATCGCCGATATGGATGTCGACGGTCCTATTTAGTAAGGGTGAGCGGTTTTAGGTTCCGAGTAGGTTCCAGGTACACATTTCTCAATTTTCAAAACCTAAAATCTATCCTGTATACATTGGAACCTGGAACCTACCATGTTACAGGTTCTAGGGTCCGGTTCCAGTGTTCTCGGGCACCCGCCGTACGCGACCAAATGATTTTATACCGCCGTACTCATCAATTGCTCTTCGACGTATTTTCCTCTCTCTTACTCGGCATGGACAACAATCGATCTACGACACTTGATTCCTTTCAGAATATCTACGTAGACATCATCTTGTCAGAAGAAACAACACCTAAATTTTGTCGGTTCTTGATGCGAATGTTAAGTACAGTAAGAAAAACCCAGTGGTACTAAATGAGAATTTGATCGATTCTCACCTCTTCATGGACCAAAACCATACCAGCAAGAAACCTTTTATGCTACTCCGAAACCGCCTTAACCAACTTTTGTCAAGAAAACCAACCTGTTTTGACGGCAGTTCCACATATTATTGACAACGAGCTGACCCCAAAGACAGCTGTATACGAGCTTTTGAAACTTCCGCAGGTGTTTACTCAAAATCCACACACAAAATGATTTACATGGATGGCCTGCATTGATGGTGTTTGTTGTCGTGTTCCCGATCTTTAGCGATGCCTTTCTGAAGTTGGCTTATATTGAAGTGGAAAATGGTCCACTTACAATTAAATAAATGGTGGGATTGATGTTTGTTGTGTATGTATTAACATCCCAGAGATTGAAATCTTATGAATGAACTGATGAGCTGCTATGAGATTCCTCTATTTTATCGTTTTTTTGAGCTTATTCGTTCAGGATCCTGGGTTTTCTGGGTTCATTTGGTAGTTTATAATGCTTCATTTCTCCGGAGAATCCATTTAGAAACGAGATTTCTCTCTGTTTCCCTATTACATATTTGTCCAGGGATGGGAAATGGTGTCATTTTATTGTTCTAGTTGGTGGGCAGACTGACGACTAGGTGGAATTTGTTGAAGAAGAGGCAGTATGTTTCGGTTTCAAGTTCGATTCCTGTTTCGATTCATGTCCAGGGTAGAACCAGAAATCGGAACCGACGGTTCTTATAAATCCGAAACCGAGAACTCGACCTTGATTTACCAGAATCGAGAACTGGACCGGAACCACAGGTTCGGTTCTCCGGTTCCCGGTTCTATCTCGAACCCATGCTCATCCCTACTATTTAGCATGACCGGCGCTAATGTGAATAATCTTTAATGGGAGTTTTTTTTATTTTATTTTGTTTTGTTTTCTTCGTTTCTTTACTGTGGCCGACAAGGGCCACAACACCCTGGCCCTAACCATCACAAAGCGAGGCCATTCGGCCATGGCTTGCTCGAATCTAGGCGAGGACCGTGACCCTCACTAGCCGCAATAAAGAAAAACTAAGAGAAAATGAATGAAGAAAATAAAAATTAGTGAAAATGTTTGAAAAACGTTCTTAAAATATTTAATAAAAATTATCTACGTCAATGTCGACCGTGTCATGTAAGACGGTCGCATCCATGTCAGTAATTTTCTATCAAAATTGACTTAATTGACTCAATTGAAAAGGCATGGAAATGTTTAAGACTTAATTGATAAAATTAAAAATTGAATTGACAAAAATGCAACGGTTTATCACTTTTCGAGCAATTTCAGCACGCGCAATTTAGTGTTTGAAAAATGCAAAAAACTTGAAATTTCCTTTAGATGCAAATATTAACACGTAAATTAACACATAGTAATTAGATAGATCGAGCTCGAGTTGTGTGGAGTGCTCTTTGATTGGGTATTCCCACTCCTCGGCTATTAATTTCTCGCGCAATGAGTCTGAGACAGTGTAATTTGAAAAGAAATAAAATCACTATCTTTGATTGTTCATTTTCTTCGACGTGAGCATTTTGCTTTGACCTTTATTAACTCAAGCTTTGTATCTCACCGAATGTTTTATTAGATGGAATCGGAATAATTTTGCTCTCTGCAATATTGCATCTTAAGCGGTGAATGAATTTTCTCTCTATATTATTTCGTGGATATAGATATGCTAAATTTTCATTTGGTGAAAGGACATAAGAAATCCGACAAACCAAAAGGGACGTAAGAGAAAGTATGCACGTACATGAAAAATTCAATTGTGATTTTTTTTTCCAAGAAGATCAATTAAAAAGTAATTTGCAGAGTTAAAAGGGCAACAAATAAAAAGTTGATTTTTTAGTTTGACAGGACTAAAATGGGACTAGACGTGTTTGTCCTGTCATGATGTGAACCACAGAATCCATGGCCCCATCAGTGCTTCTCATCTTGTCACGTTGCACACTTTCGCACACATCCTCACCGTCGAAAATGAAAATAAAAATAAAACAGCGTGTTCTTTTCTTTTTTTGGTGGAAGAACAAAAGCGATTAAAAGAAAAATATAAAAAATTAATTTGGTTATTATTATCGACCATTCGCCCACAATTCCTTTTATTCGAAAAACACGTGTTTGACTTAACTTTTGGATGGTCTCGACAACGAGCTCGAGTGACACAAAAAGGGAAGAAAATTTGTAATGAGAAGTTTGATAACCATTAAACTTTTAAATTCTTGAATTAGTTATATTACATGCACACACATAAATCTACATAATTTTTGGATCAAACACTTCAATTTACAACTTGAACTAATTAATTCTGATTTTTTTATCCCTACCAATCAAAATTCGGATATTGAGATTATGAATCAGCAGCATCGAGCGCAATCTCAACGGCATCAGTGGTAAAGGAAGACTTAGACCGATCAGCGTCGGAGTCGTACTAGTATGTTTGTGTATCATGTTTGTGTATCGAAAGAAGTCATAAAAAGTCTTTGCGCATAAAAAAGAAAGCGCGTCATTAGAAAAATGTCGCGACCTAAAAAAATCAGTTTCCCAATTTTTAAAGTTAATGGATTACCAGGTTAATTAAATTGAATTAACTAGCCTAACTCGAACTCTCCCAAGTTCTACCAAATCGTGACTTAGGTTCAATTTCATCAAAAGAAGGATTTATCTTGGAGTCGCCACTAATCATTTTGGGTAGGTTGATTAGACACCTAAATAAAGTATCGGGAGAAATACTTTAGTCATACGAACCAGAGATTAATGAGTTCGGGGACTTGGTTACACTAATATTTCTATTAGCGCCCTTTTGGTACCAATTTCATGAAAATGTTCAACTTGGCAATTTTGATGAATTTTCACTTGAGATTCAAAGGTGCAATTTTTTTTATTTTCTTTTTATGACAAGGTAAGGAACTAAATTATATGCCATGCATGCGGTTTGATCTAAATATTTATAAGATAAATTACGCGTGCAATTATCTACATGATGTGAAAATGTGCAACAAAAGCAAACCCCTTTTTTTATTTTTTAAAGAAAATATTACAACGTGCAATAAAAATCTCAAAAATTGGATATGCAATTTATTTCAAAGAAATGCAATATGTCCAACAAGGTATAATCGAAATTCAAATCAATCCATTTAGGCAACACAATTTCGAATATTCTAAATGATTAGAATCGTTACCTGACTTGACGGATTTGATTATCAAACTCGAATCTCGGATTTCCTCGTGGATCAAGATTGCGGATCGCGGCTCGAACGATGGGGATGGACTCGCGGATTGTATTGGTCGATGAAGATGGTAACTCCGAGCTTCGAACTCTCGTTCCCCTCAATTCTCTCTTCTAAAAGAATTCTCTCTTTTTTTTTGTTTTCTTTTTCTCTCTAAATTTTCTTCTCTCCCAAAATCTCTCCTCAAGTTTTCTTCAATCTCCAAAGTCTTTCTAATTTCTCTCTAATCTCTCCAAAAGTCCTCTCTCTCAAGGCTCTCATTCTTCCTCCTTTTATAGCCTACTCCCCCATCTTCCTTTCTCTATCTTCATCTATCATTCTAATTTTTCCACTAACTTCATCTTCCCTTCTAATTCCACCATTTTCCCTTCTAATTCACCATCTTCCATTCTAATCTTTCTATCTCCCATTCTAATTCTTCATCTTCCCTTCTAATTCTACCATCTTCCATTCTCCATCTTTCCTTCTAAGTTCTCCATCTTCTCTTCTATATCTCCCCTTCTCCATCTTCCTTTCTAATTTCTCCACTAACTCTTTTTTGCAAAACAATCCCTAAAATTTTATGTATTTGCAATTCAGCCCCTGAAGTTTTATGTATTTGCAATTCAGTCCCTGAAGTTTTATGTATTTGCAATTCAGTCCCTGTGGAAAAATTTCTTTTAAGTTCAAAACTTCATAAGCCTTTCGGCATACCTCCCTCATGCTCAGTCCAATCGTTTGTCAATTTAAACTCAAATCCTCCGTCGTTAACCATAATAAAATGCATGACCGACAAAAAATTAAATATGCAATGCATGAAAAAATTAATTTTTTGTGAGAACAAATTCTAATTTTTTTATGTACTTAAGTGAATGAATTTTAAAAAGTCAAAATTTAGGTGTCAACAAAAAATCATCAATGCCGTAGGCGCAGGGGCATCGAGAGCAATCTCAACGGCATCATTGGTGGAGGAAGACTTAGACCAGTTAGCGTCAATCTCAACTGGACCAATAGTGGAGGAAGACTTAGACCAGTCAGCGTCAATCTCAACGGGACCAACAGTGGAGGAAGACTTAGACCAGTCAGCGTCAGGGTCATTCTAATATCATTGCAAAGAGAAAGAAAAGTCCCTATGTACCAAAAAGAAATCACGTACTCAGAGCTGTAGGTGCGACAGCATCGGAGGAAAACTTAGACCGGACAACGCTGTGGTCAGACCGGCATCAGATATCTTGGGCAGCCTCGTCATTTGACCTTTTTGCAGGCGTATGGTGCACTTGCGGCAAACAGCTGCTAAAATCGCTAAGGCGTGCTCTACTCGCCCAGGCAACGTAGCAGTAGATTGCTGCCCCCGTTCGTGCACCTTGACTCTATAGCTCTTGATTTTGGATGTCTTTAGCGAGCAAAGTTCATCTCTTATCTCTTTGCGTCCAACTCACCTCGAGGACTCCTTTCGTTTCCTTTGTATCGCCCTTCTTTCATTTGAGATTTCCATTCTTAAAAGGCAAAAATCCAAATTCATTCTCATCAATTCTTTCACGGATCTCGTCAGCATTACAGTGTGACAGTATCACGGTAAAATGCCAGGTATAAGATCAGAAATGGGTCTCATCATGATTGTTTTATATTTTTTTACCATTCATAATACTTATCGTTGAGATTACACCGCTATATTCTCACATTATCACCTTCTCAAATTCCCTCTTTCACATTTCTACCCCCTCCCCCCCGAAAAAAAAAAACGAAATCCCTTCTTTTGCTTCGTGTGATTTACAGTAGAGTTTTTGAAGGAAAACGTAAGGCCTGCTTATTATCAACAAGTAAAATCGAAATTCATGGTACTACATACCTTAACATTTTATTTTCTGATTAAAAAAATCGATAGTGTTTCTTGAAATAACTAAAGGAATAGAAGCTAATTAGAAATCGGCGACTTCGGCCCAAAAGAAGTCATCCTATCCTATGAGTTCGTCATATAGTATTCAGTCGCCCCCAGAAGAAGTCGTCATATAAGTATGTCATATGGTACTAAAGGGGGAATGCCGTATGTCCTGTCAATAAAAGTACTAAATCCTATTTATTAAATGGTATCATTAGATTAATTGATGAAGCAAATGAATTCGTCAACTTAATCATGACGGTGGGTAGCACATAATAGCAAAAAGAAGAAGAAGTCAGTAACTTTTGGTGATAAGCGTAGCACGGTTACAGTATTATGAATGGTGTGAGCATTAATTAATCATTTTTCTTTATTTAACAAAGAATATCTAGTATTCTGGCCAGGTGCCCCTTGCATTACTCATATATAAAAGAGTAACCAATGTGCTTCTAGTCTCACACTAATGCGTATCATGACCAAGACCTAAGTAGCGCCGACACCGACACGCGACACGACACGACGACACGATATTTCCTAAAAATTAAAAATTCCGACACGTTGAGACACGTTGTATATTAAATATATTTTAATATACATGAACACAACATGCTCTACAATCTTTAGTATATCTCAAGTTGGTTCATCAACACAACATGCTCTGCAATCTTACCGGTGTGCTCATCATGGGAGAAGTTGAAGGTGATGTTGCTGAGATCCTCCAAGCGAAGTCTGCGCAAATCTCCCCAGAGCAAATACAAAGAGAGAGTAGATCTCATACGCATCCTCTTCAATTTCTCCACACATAACCGCTGTTTCTTTCGTTTGATGCCCACCGAAGCATTGAAGCAACTGGCAATATGATTAGAACACTCGGTTGGATAGGAGATGTCATATGATTTCTCCTATGCTTCTTTTTTTTTTTCCCTTTTTTTGGTGCATAAGTAAAACTGCAGCTTTTCTATTCTTCTTTGCAATACGTCCACAGATATTAATGTAGAGCAAGTGTTTGTGTTGTCATGTTGACAACCATGGAATGCTGGATAGTGAGAGCTTCCTGCGATTGGCAGTTGAGACATTTGTTTACTTTCATGGAAAACATGTTCTTAATTGATCTTTAGCATATCTGTTAGGACAACCTGACAATGTTCATAGAGATGAACTCGTTCGATTGGCTTTTTGTTTGGAATAAAAACTATATCAAACCGTTGGCTTGTTGATTTCTATATCTTTATTGGGTGTTCTCTGTTTCTATCAGCGTAAATAGAAAATGCATGGGTCTTGTTGTTCACACCTGATTTTTAATCCTCTTTCAAAATTAATAAAAAAAATCCATAAAAATTCATAAAATTAAAAAATCAACTTTGGGGACCTTGGTCAAGCCTAGAGAACTAATTTTGACCAAAAAATAATTTTTCATATTTTCAGTATTTTTTTATATTTTTATTTTCAAACATTTATAAAAAAAATCAAGAAAAATGAGAAAATTGCAAAATCAACTTTGGAAGCCTTGGCCAAGCTTAGGCAACCATTTTTTAGTAAAAAAAAATTTCAAATTTTTTGTTTTTTTTTTAAATATATTTTTTAGAAATTAGGAAAATATTTAATAAATAATAGCATTTGAGGCCACAAAAATACATAAAAATAGTCAATATTTTTCCTTTAAATCCCTTTTTATATTGGCCATCGCAAATTTAAAAAATCCAATTCAGGGTCGTATATTCTTCAACGAACATAATCTCGAATCGGGCCTAAAAAAATTCAATTTGAGTCAATTTATTTTCATTTTTCACTTTTAGGAGTTGTGATATTGTTCTTTAATATTTCAAATTTTCATCTTGACCCAATTATACCCAGAATGACTCAATTTTGCAAACAGGGCTTTAATTAAATTTTGCATTATTTTCAATAGCAAGAAATAAGCTTAAATTCAACATGCGATAGGTGTGTCAAAAATTGTGAGAAGATTTGGACTTAAAGAAATATTTCTCCAGGGACTGAATTGCAAATACTTAAAATCTCATGGACTAGAGTACAAATACCTAACACTTGAGGGATTATTTTGTAAATAACAAAAAGAATAGTTAGTGGAGAAATTAGAATAAAGAAGGGAAGATGGAAAAGAGAAGATGGAGAAGAGGAGATGAAGATGGGAAGATAGAGAAAAGGAGATGGAGAAGAGAAGATAAAGAAAATAAGATGAGAATAGAGAAGGGAAGATGGAGATGAAGAAGAGTTAGTAGAATGGGAGATAGATATGGAGAAGGGAAGATGAATATGAAGAAGAGTTAGTGGTGAAATTAGAATGTGAGATAGAGATGGAGAAGGGAAGATGAAAATGAAGAAGAGTTAATGGAAAAATTAGAATGAGAGATAGAGTTAGTGGAAAAATTAGAATGGGAGATAGATAAGTGGGTTATAAAAGGAGGAAGAAGTGAGTTTGAGAGTGGAATTTTTTGGAGAGAAAATTTTGGATATTTGAGAGGGTTTTGGGAGATTGAAGAAAAATTTGAGAGAAAGAAAATACCAAAAAGAGAGAGAATTTTGAAGATGATGGGAGTTTAAAGCTAGAGGGTAATCATCATCAATTTCTTCATCGATCAACATAAATCAAGAATTCATCCTAGATTTGAAGGCAGGAACCAATTATATCCATCAAGCACTTCTCATAATGCCATTGAAGCTAAGTGCCTCTTTCATTGTTCTAATTTTTAATGTGAATTAAATCATATTTGCTCCATTACTCTATTTCTCCATATTTTTATGTCAGGCAAAGGACAACTCCAAGTCAACGGTAAATCCCATGGAGGTGTAAAATTGGCACTGACGAGCTCTTGAGTGCCCATTAAATTTTCAATTGATCCGTCGATGGATTTCGGCCCGAATTGTCAAATCAATTCGTTTTATTTTAAAGAATTTAAACCCTAGAATGTGAAGGGCAGAGCCCGCTCACTGGAGGTCATTTTAAATTTCTGCAATTTAAATTCCTGCACCTTAAACCCCAAAGGAGAGGGCCAAGCCAAGGCTGAGCTATCCATTGGTGGTCTTTATTTATTGTTATTTACTTTCTATAATTTAATTTTTGAATCACTAAACCTCAAAATGAGTACTCGCAGCACTACACAGAAGTTGTTAACTCACTCCCTCTTTCGGCTTCAGGGAAATACTTAATATTTTGAAAATGCCAAAAAAAATGTCACTCACGTATATTCTATTTAAAAAAGTGAAAATACAAAAAGAGAACACTCCACTAGAGCCTTAGGAATAAACCAAGCCTGAGTTGCCAAATTAGGATATCCATGAAATTAAGGTACCGAAAGGGCATTAGTTTTAATTAACTAGTGTAACCAAGTCCCCGAACTCATAATCTCTGGTTCGTAGAAGTAATTTAGTTCTCCCACTAATTTACTTAGGTTTCTAATCAACCTACCAAAAATGATTAGTGGCGACTCCAAATTTTAAAACCATTTGAACAAAAAATCAAAGTCGCGATTTGGTAGAGCTTGGGAGAGCTCGAACTAGGTTAGTTAATTTAATCAATTAATCTGGTAATCCATTAACCTAAAAAATGAATTTTAGGTCGCGACAGCTTGGCGACTCCACTGGGGACGTGTTCTTAATTTTTGAAAATTTAAGAACTTAGAGGACTTAGGCCATAAAAATTTCATGGGAACTCATTTGGTCTGATAATTTGTTGGATTCTAACCTTTAGATGTTAAATGGTTTTGCAGATGGGAGTCATAAGGAGTGGAGTGTTTGGCTAACCCTTTGTTTTGCAGGTTTGGTGTGTGAGAATTGTTATTTAATTTTTGAAACATTGAATCGGTGTTTGCATTTAAATGTTATGCAAGTGTTTACAGTTTTAGCAGTACATCACACACGTCCTGTGGCCAGACCTAGTCAACTAGTTTTAGGATGGTGTTGTGATTTGGTTCTAGCGTTCGGCGTGAGATCACGTCGAAAGTTAGCCCAAATTCAATCCCGAACCTCTTTTCAAAAATGAGTTTAAAAGTTAGGCCTCAGGCTTGGTAAGATTTACCAAAGCGGTGGTTTTAATTTTTAGCTCGAGCAGCCGAAGTGGAAAGGCCCGTCTAATCTTAATTACGTCGTGGGATCACGGCTAATCTTGATTATGTGCGCAAGATTGTCGCCTTGCCGTAAGTCTTTCGCTTCAATTTGTCAGCCCTTAGAGTAGATAGGCTAAGATTTAAACTCACGATTCATGTGCATGTCTATGTGACCTACATGGTATTTTTCACGGTGAAAGTAAGTTTTCTAACTTCATCTTGTATTCATTTTTGGTCGGTCCATGTTAGGTGTCGATTAAATTTTGAACTTAACATCATGACCATTTTTCAAAAGAAATTAAAATCGAACTGGTGACCCATTTTTTAAAAAAAGAAAATTAAATTAATTAAATTAAATTAATTAATGTGAAAAATCCCTTAGGGGAATTTTTGTTGACCAATGAAAGAATTTGTTACGGTTTTCCTTAATGCTTCAATGAATACAAGATTTTCCTAATAAATTTATCCCTGCAAATTCATTTTATCACATTTTTCAAGTCGTAAAATCTACCAGAAAATCCTTTTTGAGAAATTCATCAACGTTTTTCTAAGAAAATTTTCTCTAATTTCTCATAAAATTGAAAAAAAAAATGATCTAGGATCATGGACCGACCTTTCTTAGATCACATACTAATTATTTCCTCTACTTTTACAGGGGATCACAGGTACCCCGGGTGGGAGCAAAATCGGGTTCAGCAATACATCAGGAATAATCGTCAGGAATACGAAAGAATGGAAATTGCTGATGCCTTAACCAATTACCCTGGGGGCAAGCAAAGAAGTCCCAAAGACAGAATCGTGTCGATCAATCAGCACGTATGGGCCATGTATTCTGATGAGGTGGTGAATGTATCTGGCAGGCCTGGGGATACGCTTAATGTATTGAGAGGGGGGTTTCTGTATTTTTGTCGAAAAAGCATAAGCGGTGTAATCAAGAACCCATGAAGCATGTATATTAATCCGACATTACAACGCCTTCTTGATTAAATTGACTAAAGGCCTGTTTTTTTAACTCCCTCGGATTCGAACCACGTGGAAGATATTAGAGGAATGATATTTTGTTAATGGGCAAGGCCCACAATCATTCCACCTAAAGCTACAGGCGACCGACATGAACAAGTGGACGCCGAAAGAAAATAGCATGAGCGAAGTAGGGGCACGCAACAGGTGGTTTGATTCATTTATTGGCGCACTGACCGAGTTGTCATAATTCACGTGACCAACTCACGGGTCTCGACGCGGCTAGTGGGGTCCGCTATCGAAAGCTTCTTTAATATTCTCGAGATCATCGTCTACAGCAGCAAGCAAGAACATCAAGGAGAACGTCAAACCTCAGCGTTTCCAGTACCTCAGGTCATTCATGCTATGCGGAAGAGAAGACATGGCGAAAAAATAAAAGCACAGAAATGCGAAATATTTTCTTCATTCCATACATCAACGAGTTTTACAACAACTCACTGGGGAGGAAAAGTAAAGCCGAATTGAGCCGTGACAAGCATTACAAAAGAGCTCAACTGGCTTTCCATGAAATTAATGCTATGCCTACACTAAGCGACCTGGGAGTCGAGATCTGCAAGCTTGAAAAACAGGCTAGTACATTTTTCCTTGTACCTGGCTGCATTCGTCTCGTGGTGTTCAACGATGAGTTTTAAGTTGTCGATCAGGTCCTTCTCGAAAGCTATATCAGCTGTTAGATCGTCGAGCCTCCTCTCCAGCCATTCACATCTAAACTTTATCACAACGTCCCTCGAGTCATGCTCAAAATAAGTTTGATTCAGAGCTAGGCGCTCTACCAGCTTCTCTCTCTCTTGAACCAACAGTGAGACCCGCTCATCAGCAGACTTGGCAGCCTCTTTGTATCGAGCAACTGAACGTCCTACAAACTTCAAGCATTCAGATCGATCCTGGTAGTGGGCCTTCACGACGCGGGCCAAGGTGACCGTCTCTTGGGTGTTCCGACAAGCCTCCAGAAAGTTAATGAAGACGTGTGGGAATGCCCTGTATTCCCTCTCCAAGTTGGTGCCTTCGATTGAAGAAGCATTTACTTCCCTGAACAAACTGAGAATTTCAGCCTCGACACTCAGATGATGGGTTATGTAAATATAGCCTCGGCCAAGAAGATGGTAAAGTCTTTCCCATTTGAACATAACTTCAGTTGGAAAGATCTGCGTGGAAAGATTGGCCATTATCGTTAAAAGATTGAAGAGAGAATCGAGGCAGACAAGCAGAATACGAAGGTATTAGAGGAGAAATCCGGAATAGACTGGCGGGATGCGAAGACAGTAATCCGCTTCGCGTTAAATATTGACTTCACAGGGGCAATATCTATCGATCAGATCTCCCTACCGGCCATTCGTTTTTGGTGTCGTCTTTATCAGCTCGAATCCCTTGGCACGTCTGCAATCTCGAGCCGAGCAAATCCGAAATCTTTGCAAAAAAAGTTTTGAGGTGATGTCGCCACTTTGAAAAAGAAGAAGGAAAAAATGACTTGAGTGGAAGACACGGCAAACTTTAGCGAAAAAGAAAAGAAGACTTGTCTTCATTTGTGGACCGCGACACATGAAATAGGTGGAAGAAATAACGATAGGAGCCCTACCACTATGGAAAAGATGAAAGAAAACAAACCGTGCAGGAGACACGGCAAAAAAGTTGTGAAAGACAAATCTGGAGGGAGCGATACAATTGCTGAACCTACGCTCGAATTTTAAAAGGAAATGTTCTCCTGATAATCGTCGTCTTCACCCTGAAAAGAGTTTTAGAGACAATCGCTCAGAAAAACCCAAAGAGAGTGAAAATACCAGAAGAGGTAGCAAACCTTGAATCGAAGATGTCTCAACCCAACACCCTTGAGAGTTATCGTTACTTGCTGAATATAGGAGAGGAAGAGTTCGAAGCCATGTTTGGGATCGAGCCCATGGAGCCTGGCCCTTCCGCCGACGACGTCCAAGATCTCAGTAAAGATAAGGACAACAACGGTAAGGGTCAAAAGAAGCGTTACCGTCACCATACTAAGGAGCAAGTACAAAGGCTTGAGGATTTCTTCAGAACATGCCCTATGCCAGACGGCAAACAGAAAATGGAACTGAGTCAAGAGCTAGGACTTGAACCTTTGCAAATCAAGTTTTGGTTTCAAAATAGGCGAACCCGAATGAAGACTCGTCATGAGCACAACGAAGCCGAGTTTCTAAGAGCTGAAAATGAAAACCTCCGAGCGGAAAACAAAAGGCTTTTGACTCTGCCACCTGCCCCAACTGCAATAGCCTCCTCTTCTTCGATGAAATGCATGATCTGAGGATCGAAATGCACGTTTAAGAAGTGAGTTAGACCAATTTATAACAGGATCGTGTTCTGTTGGAGTAGGGTATAAAAAGACCAATGCTACTGGATCAGCATCGATACCTTCCAAGAAAGAGGGGACAGATCACCACCAAGCGGACATTGACGATGATCTTTTCGCCATAATCAACCAGTTTGATATCGGTAAAGCATCGGGACTTGTCGTGACCCTCTAAAAAAATTTTATTTTCTAAAGGGTTAACGGATTATTAGGTTAATTAGATTTGACTAACCTAACGCGGACCCTCCCAAGCCCTACCGAATCGCAACTTTGATTTTTTTTAAATGATTTTAAAATTTGGAGTCGCCACTAATCGTTCTTGGTAGGTCGATTAGAAACCTAAATAAATTAGCGGGAGAACTAATTTATTCCTGCGAACCAGAGATTATGAGCTCAGGGACTTGGTTACACTAGTTAATTAAAACTAATGCCCTTTCGGTACCTTAATTTCATGGATATCCTAACTCGGCAACTCAGGCTTGGTTTATTCCTAAGGCTCTAGTAGGGTATTCTCTTTTGTATTTTCACTTTTTAAATAGGATGCATGGATGGTATATATTTTTATTTGTTATATTTTTTAAGTGTTAAGATTCCCTGAAGCCGAAAGAGGGAGTGTGTTAACGACTTCTGTGCAGTATTACGACCTACTCATTTTTTGGGTTTGATGATTCAAAAATTAAATTATAGGAAGTACATGACAGTGAATAAACACCTCCAATGGGAGGCCTAGCATTGGCTTGGCTCTTCCCTTTGGGATTTAAGGTACAGGTATTTAAGTTGCAGGTATTTAAACTACCGTAAGTGAAAACCTCCAATGGGAGGCTAAGCATTGGTTTGGCTCTTCCCTTTGAGATTTAAGGTACAGGTATTTAAGTTGTAGGTATTTAAACTACTGTAAGTAAAAACCTCCAATGGGAGGCTAAGCATTGGCTTGGCTCTTCCCTTTGTGATTTAAGGTACAAGTATTTAAGTTGCAGGCATTTAAACTACTGTAAGTAAAAACCTCCAATAGGAGGCTAAGCATTGGCTTGGCTCTTCCCTTTGGGGTTTAAGGTACATGTATTTAAGTTGCAGGTATTTAAACTATTGTAAGTAAAAACCTCCAATGGGAGGCTAAGCATTGGCTTGGCTCTTCCCTTTGGGATTTATGGCGCAGGTATTTAAGTTGCAGGTATTTAAACTACTGTAAGTAAAAACCTCCAATAGGAGGCTAAGCATTGGCTTGGCTCTTCCCTTTGGAATTTAAAAGGTATAGGTATTTAAGTTGCAGGTATTTAAGCTACTGTAAGTAAAAACCTCCAATGGGAGGCTAAGTATTGGCTTGGCTCTTCCCTTTGGGATTTAAAATGTACAGGTATTTAAGTTGCAGGTATTTAAGCTACTGTAAGTAAAAACCTCCAATGGGAGGCTAAGCATTGGCTCAGCTCTTCCCTTTGGAATTTATGGTGCAAGTATTTAAATGACCTCCAGTGGATGTGTTTTGCCTCTCCATTCTGGGGTTTGAGTTCTTAAAAATAAATTACAACAAATTGATTCAACAATTTGAAATTTGTGCGCGCTTAGGGACTCCTTCAAGCTAATTTTGTGCTTCCGTAGGATTGACCGTTGATGTAGATCCGCAACTGCCTGACATAAAAATAGAGTGAAGTATCAGTATACAAAATATGTGCTAATCTGCACCTAAAATCAGAAGAGTAAAAAGAGTACTTATCTCCCATTTTTTTGGAGGGGTTTCTATAATTGATTTTCGCTCTCTATGTTCCCAATATAGAGAGTCTCTTTTGAATTAAGAGGGATTTTTAGTTACAGATCAGTTGAGAAATCAATGGACAGCTTAGGAGCTTGTCTGGATCGATTTTCCACCTCCGTGAAACTCATCGTTGATATGAAGTCTTCCTTTTACCTGACATAAAAGTATGAAAAAATGGAGTGGGGAAGACTTGCACTCATTTAATAATAATAATGATAGTAATGATGATAATAATAATAACAAATAAATAACTAAAAAATAATAAATAAAATAAAAAGAAGGAGAAAGGCACTTAACTTTTGCTTTATTGCGAATCAGAGTTCATTCGGTCCCGAAGGCCGTAAAGTATTTTCGCATTGTGATTAGAATTCACTATTGTCATTTGAGACTTGGTGAACGGGCTCCAAAGTATCTGAATCAAGATGTAGACCCTGTGCGTTCCAATCTTCACATGGAGACATGGATCATCGACATGTAGTAATAGAATCTAGACTCTATCTTTGACCAAGGGACCCATGGCACCAATTATTCTTGCCTCTTGTTCGTACACCGCATGCTCCAAGAACTTATTGTTCACGATCTTCACTCTCCCATCTTCTTGAACTCTTCAACTGACACGGTATGGAGTTCACTTTTATTTCTGCTCGGCAAAGTCATTAATTTCAAAGGGAATCCTCTTTTGTTTAACTGACTTTCACCACCCGAGTAAAGTCTCTGTGCAGACCTCCATCGTCTCGAATTCATCAAGTAAACTATCACAATGGTTAGTAACCCATTTTTCGGACATATAATGCACTAGAACCTGGGTTTTGTCCCTTCTGCATCGCTATAAAAAAATGGTTCGCATCGTAGAGGATAAAGTTTTGTCATCTTGGAGGCAGTGATGAGTAAACGAATTTTTGTAAAGATTTTGATAGGCACAATATTAAGAATACGCGAAATCCCCTGCGTTTTGAGGAGTCTAGACCGCAAGGCGTTGTCGTAGCTCCCCTAGTAGAAGAAATCCGGCAAGATCTCCGTCAGGAACGTGCTGACGTGGGCTAGCGCCTTCTCCTCCGCAGCCGGAATTCGGTGGCCGCAAATCTCGCATGGGTTCTCTCTCTTCCTTTAGATCAATCCGAGGGCAAAGGAAACTCGAGTCCGAGGGAGCTTCGCGATACGAAAGAACGCTTCTTTGAGTTGTAGAGAGAGAGAGAGAGAGAGAGAGAGAGAGAGAGAGAGAGAGAGAGAGAATTGCGTTCAAGAGGGTTCCCATTGAGATTCTCCGATCACAATATAAGCCACCGCTATACTCAGCCTCACAAACCTCTTCCGCTTCAAAATCGTGGGTGACACATCCGATCCCGACATCGAGACCGGATTAAAAGTAAGAGATGTAAAGGGGGAAGTTCGGGAGGCCAGTCGGCAATTTCTGGAGCCGGAAAGATGATGACGGCAACGAGAAGTAAGGTCTGGAAGAAAGAGGACTATAAGCCGCACTTCTTCCTCCATCGGAGAGCTCGACAGCCAACGCCGATTTACCACCGGTATCCGACAATAGGGTGACCCGATTGGTGATTTGGCAAGTAATTGGCTCGTCATCGAAAGCCGAGAGCGCATGGACGAGAGGAGAAACGAGGAGATGGGTCTGGTAGGTGAGGAGAAATCGGAGGAATGGGGGTTCGAGAGGGTTCAGAATCACTGATGGATCATGATTCACAGTCGGGAAAGAGACTTCCGTGCCTTTTTAGACGTACCGGCTGAGCTTTCGAAGGAATGAAGGGATCAAGGAGATACTACATGGTGTCGGAGATATCGGAGTGGGGAGGGGCGTAGAGACAGTGATGGTCACATGAGTCCGCCTCCTCGCCGTCGCCTGAAGTGGATCGAGATGGCGGAGAGGGCAGCATATCTACCGTGAACGGCATTCGGAGACATCGCCGATGGGATGAGAGATGGGCTCACCGAATCATGGGCGGATTAGAGCTTGAAGGGGAAAGCGAGTATGGCAAAAATCTCGGGCTTTCGCCATGCCAATGGAGACGATGACACCCTCGATTCATGTCCTCTGTTGGCCGAGTCGAGCCTTCATGAATTCTTTTGAGTTGGAAAATTGGAGGAGAGGATGCCCCGAGAGAAAGGTTGATGGATCAGATCCATATTCAGCCCCCACACCCGCTGGAGTTAGAATCATGGAGAAGGAGTCGATGCTCTCCCTGTTCGTTCAAGGATTTTTTTTAATAAGGTCCTCTCCTTAATTTTTTTATTCGGGTCACTTTTTACCTGAAGGTCAACTTTTTTTGATCAGGCTGACTCGTCCACTCATGTCCTTTGAGAGATGCACCATAGAAAACTTACGAAATCCCCACTTGCACGTGCTTCATCACCTAACTTAAATGCTTGCCGACAGTCCCCTTCATCATCCCTCTTTTGTTTATTATTATTATTATTATTTTTTAGCCTCCACTTTCACTATCATTAAAAAAATGGGTGAAAGCCCCCAAAGATCGCTCAAATTGCAGACGTTCATCCTTTAGGGGTATCACCGTTCTCTCTTCATTTTTTTCCTTTTCTTTTATTCCTTCTATGTCCACTTTCGCCAAAAGTTTGTGGACAATATGCGAAAGCAGATCGTGAAGCCTAGCTGTCAACCTATGCTGATGTCAGATCCTGGACTAGTATTTTGCACTAATGTAGACTTTCGAAAGACGCCATTTCTTGCTCGTAACTGATCGGATACATGATTTGTTACGCAACTGGCATTATTAACAGCTTGCATCGATTTCTTTAGACAAAAAGTTGTGTTTGCATCTATATTTTCTGTAGTAACTAGCCCTCCAAAGGTAATTTTTTTGCTTGTTCCTGAGCTTAAAAGAGGCACTCCTGGAAATGGAACTAGGTGCAATAGGCACGACATTGATATAGGAAATCCTTGACTAGGAAAATCGATCGCAATAACTGAATGTGCACCATCTGTTGACACCTAAATTTTGACTTTTTAAAATTCATTCACTTAAGTACATAAAAAAATGAGAATTTGTTCTCACCAAAAATTAATTTTTTCATGCATTGCATATTTAATTTTTTGTCGGTCGTGTATTTTATTATGGCTAACAACGGAGGATTTGAGCTTAAATTGACAAACGATTGGATTGAGCGTGAGGGAGGTGTGCCGAAAGGCTTATGAAGTTTTGAACTTAAAAGAAATTTTTCCACAGGGACTGAATTATAAATACATAAAACTTCAAGGACTGAATTGCAAATACATGAAACTTCAGGGGCTGAATTGCAAATACATAAAATTTTAGGGATAGTGGAGAAATTAGAAAGGAAGATGGAGAAGGGGAGATATAGAAGGGAAGATGGAGAAATTAGAAAGGAAGATGGAGAATGGGAGATATAGAAGGGAAGATGGAGAAATTAGAAGGAAAGATGGAGAAGGGAAGATGGTAGAATTAGAAGGGAAGATGAAGAATTAGAATGGGAGATTGAAAGATTAGAATGGAAGATGGTGAATTAGAAGGGAAGATAGAGATAAAGAATGGAGGATGGTGGAATTAGAAGGGAAGATGAAGTTAGTGGAAAAATTAGAATGATAGATGAAGATAGAGAAAGGAAGATGGGGGAGTAGGCTATAAAAGGAGGAAGAATGAGAGCCTTGAAGGAAGGACTTTTGGAGAGATTAGAGAGAAATTAGGAAGACTTTGGAGATTGAAGAAAACTTGAGGAGAGATTTTGGGAGAGAAGAAAATTTAGAGAGAAAAAGAAAACAAAAAAAAAGAGAGAATTCTTTTAGAAGAGAGAATTGAGGGGAACGAGAGTTCGAAGCTCGGAGTTACCATCTTCATCGACCAATACAATCCGCGAGTCCATCCCCGTCGTTCGAGCCGCGATCCGCAATCTTGATCCACGAGGAAATCCGAATTTCGAGTTCGATAATCAAATCAGTCTAGTCAGGTAACGATTCTAATCATTTAGAATATTCGAAATTGTGTTGCCTAAATGGATTGATTTGAATTTCGATTATACCTTGTTGGACATATTGCATTTCTTTGGAATAAATTGCATATCCAATTTTTTGAGATTTTTATTGCACGTTATAATATTTTCTTTAAAAAATAAAAAAAGGGGTTTGCTTTTGTTGCACATTTTCACATCATGTAGATAATTGCACGCGTAATTTATCTTATAAATATTTAGATTAAACCGCATGCATTGCATATAATTTAGTTCCTTACCTTGTCATAAAAAGAAAAATAAAAAAAATTGCACCTTTGAATCTCAAGTGAAAATTCATCAAAATTGCCAAGTTGAACATTTTCATGAAATTAGTACCGAAAGGGTGCTAGTAGAAATATTAGTGTAACCAAGTCCCCGAACTCATTAATCTCTAGTTCGTAGGAATAAAGTATTTCTCCCGATACTTTATTTAGGTGTCTAATCAACCTACCCAAAATGATTAGTGGCGACTCCAAGATAAATCCTTCTTTTGATGAAATTGAACCTAAGTCACGATTTGGTAGAACTTGGGAGAGTTCGAGCTAGGCTAGTTAATTCAATTTAATTAACCTGGTAATCCATTAACTTTAAAAATTGAGAAACCGATTTTTTTAGGTCGCGACACCATCAAACCACTCAAAGATTTAGATTATTAAAAAACAAAGTCACGACTCCAGAAATGCGAGAATCGAGAATTACGAGCTAACATGAAATTTCTAAATTTTTTGGTAATTAATCCGAAAAAGGTGATTAACTAGGTAAATCACAATTCCGAATTAATTTAAATTTTTAAATAATAATTTTTTTGAATTTTATTTGGCTAAAATGAAGAGAAAATTAAAATAAAAATATTAACTATACATTCATATTTTAGTGGCTTCAAATGTTATTTTTTATTTTTATAATATTCTCTTAATTTCTAAAATAAGAAAAATACGAAAAAAAATTATTTTTTGTTCAAAAATGGTTGCCTAGGTTTGGCCAAGGCTTTCAAAGTTAATTTTTTTAATTTTATGAATTTTTATGAATTTTCTGTTAATTTAGCAATAATAAAAAAAATATGATTAAAAATTAGGTGTTAACAGGGTTGATGCACATGTTCAACGAGTGACCACCAGACCTTTAATATGGCCGATGCATATCTGATCCGAGATGAAGCCAGCTGATCATGGGAGAGCCTGCAGAGGAAGCATAATCGATCCTGAATGAGTGAATGTGCTTTATTTCCTTGCGTGATGTGTTTTTCTGCTTTTGTAATGTGTAAAAGTAATGAGTAATAATCTGACTTCCCCCTATTAAATGCTCGAATTCGTCACCTCACCAACCTCGCGACGAATTGACGGCGAGTAAAAATCTGTATAAACCCGAAGGGTAACGCCGTATCGTTTCAATTTATCCTCAAATTGCTCCAGGTTTTAAATTGAATCCCCTGCATTTTCAGGAATTTGCAAATGGCCCTGAAAATACAGTCGTACCCGAAAATGAAATTCCCCGGTCAAACAAAACTAGGAGCAAATCAATCCGTGGACATTGCTATTGGATGGATGGCTGCGAACGAGGAAGAGAGGGGTAATTTTGTATCGTTCCAATTTACCCATGATCGTCTCGAGTCCTGAATTACTTTCATTTTTGACAGGGATTTTAAATGGCCTTGAAAAGAACAGGGACGTGGAATTGCCCAATGTAAAGTAGCAAGACCACGCCATCCCAACGGTTAACTCTTAAAAGAAAGCCTCCATGGATGCCTACGGTCCAATGGGCCTGATGGCATGGGGAATGACAGCGGTCCGAAATGTCCCGAGTTCGATCCCCAAGGGTGGGGAATGTTGTAAGTATTGTAAATAAATAAAAACTTTTTGCACATTTCTTCTTGCAGAAAGAAACAGGAACACTCGACGAATGGTGCTTAAATCAACACTTTACCACAATTTTGGTGAAGAAGCCCACGAAAGTGAGGAAAACTCAATCCAACAAAGCTAGCAAAAGATTCATGCAAGACGTGCAAGATGAAAAGTAAACCAGTATCGCTTCCAATTTATCCTTTTCAACACCTTTTAACACGTCTCCTTTTCTTTTGACAGGAAATGTTAATACTAACATTTAACATGTGAAAAATAACCCAAAAGGCAAAATTATGACCATCTGATAAGATCGATTTTGATGAAAATGGGGCAAATGGATGACAAACTCTGAATTCAAAAGGGACACTGCAAAATTCTCCCAGCCTCGATACACTTACACATTTCATAAACATGCATGATGCTTAAAAATTGCCACATCCGCATTATGTTTGCACATTCCATGATTTATGCATGACTGTTTTGCATGTTTATGTTGACACCTGATTTTTAATCATTTTTTCTATTGCTAAAGTAATAAAAAATCCATAAAAATTCATAAAATTGAAAAATCAACTTTGGGGACCTTAGCCAAGCCTAGGGAACCAATTTTGACCAAAAAACGATTTTTCATATTTTCAGTATTTTTCGGTATTTTTATTTTCGAAAATTCATAAAAAAAAATGAAGAAAAAATGAGAAAATTGAAAAATCAACTTTGGAAGCCTTGGCCAAGCCTAGGCAACCATTTTTGAACAAAAAATAAAATTTCATATTATATATATATATTTTTAATTTTTTTAAAAAAATACAAAAATACTTGAAACTTTTGGAAAAATAACATTTGAGGCCAAAAAAAATACACAAAGATAGTTAATATTTTTATTTTAAATCTATTTTCATATTGGCCATCGCAAATTCAGAAAAATCCAATTCGAGTCACGTGTTCCTTCACGAGTATAATCTTGAATCGGGCCTAAAAAAATTTAATTTGAGTCAACTTATTTTTAATTTTCACTTTTTATGAGTTGTGACATTGTCTTCTAATATTTTAAATTTTCATCTTGGCTCAAATATACCCAGAATGACTTAATTTTGCAAAAGGGCTTTAATTAAATTCTACATTATTTTCAACGGCAAGAAATGAGCTTAAATTTGACATGTGGTGTGTCAAAAATTGTGAGGAGATTTGGACTTAAAGAAATATATTTTTTCAGGGACTAAATTGTAAATACTTAAAATTCAAGGACTAGACTGCAAATACCTAACTCTTGAAGGATTATTTTACAAATAATAAAAAGAAAAGTTAGTGGATAAATTAGAATAGAGAAGGGAAGATGAAGAAGAGGAGATGAAGAAGAGAAGTTGGAGAAGAATGGATGGAGAAAATAAGATAAGAATAGAGAAGGGAAGATGGAGATGAAGAAGAGTTAGTAGAGAAATTAGAATGGAAGATAAGAATAGAGAAGGGAAGATGGAGATTAAGAAGAGTTAGTGGAGAAATTAGAATGGGAGATAAATATGGAGAAGGGAAGATGAAGATGAAGAAGAGTTAGTGGAGAGATTAGAATGTGGGATAGAGATGGAGAATGGAAGATGAAAATGAAGAAGAGTTAGTGGAGAAATTAGAATGGGAGATAGAGTTAGTGGAAAAATTAGAATGGGAGATAGATGAGTAGGTTATAAAAGGAGAAAGAAGTGAGCTTGAGAAAGGATTCTTGGGAGAGAAAATTTGAAGTGTTTGGGAGAATTTTTTGGAGAGGAAATTTTGGATGTTTGAGAGAGTTTTGGGAGATTGAAGAAAAATTCGAGAAAAAGAAAATACCAAAAGAGAGAGAATTTTGAAGATGATGGGAGTTTAAAGCTAGGGGTTATCATCACAAATTCTTTCATCGATCAATATAAATCAAGAGTTCATCCTCGTCAACGAGCAAGCAAATTCGAGCTAAGTGTTTTTATTTATTCATTTATTTATGATTTTACTCGCAAATTAGCACAAATTGTATACACTTTCTCCATCTCTTTTTTTCCCCATATTTTATGTCAGGAGAAGGATATCTCTACGTCAACAGCAAAAATCTCGTAGAGATGCAAAAATCGGCCCAGACAAGCTCCTAAGCTGTCCACCGATTTCTCAACTGATCTGTGACTAAAAGTCCCTCTTAATTCAAAAGAAACTCTCTATATTGGGAACATAGAGAGCGAAAATCAATTATAGAAATCCCTCCCAAAAAATGGGAGATAAGTACTCTTTCCACTCTTCTGGTTTTAGGTGCAGATTAGCACATATTTTGTATACTGACACTTCACTTTATTTTATGTCAGGAAGCCGCAGCTCTATATCAATGGTCAACCCTGTGGAAGCACAAAATCGGCTTGGAGGAGTCCTCAAGCGCGAACAAATTTCAAATTGTTGAATCAATTCGTTGTATTTCATTTTAAAGAATTCATACCCCAGAATGGAGAGGACAAAGTCCATCCGCAATTTAAATACCTGCACCATAAATCCCAAAGGGAAGAGCCAAGCCAATGCTTAGCCTCCCATTGGAGGTTTTTACTTACAGTAGTTAAATACCTGCAACTTAAATACTTGTACCTTAAATCCCAAAGGGAAGAGCCAAGCCAATGCTTAGCCTCCCATTGGAGGTTTTTACTTACAGTAGTTAAATACCTGCAACTTAAATACATGTACCTTAAATCCCAAAGGGAAGAGCCAAGCCAATGCTTAGCCTCCCATTGGAGGTTTTTACTTACAGTAGTTAAATACCTGCAACTTAAATACATGTACCTTAAATCCCAAAGGGAAGAGCCAAGCCAATGCTTAGCCTCCCATTGGAGGTTTTTACTTACAGTAGTTAAATACCTGCAACTTAAATACCTATACCTTAAATCCCAAAGGGAAGAGCCAAGCCAATGCTTAGCCTCCCATTGGAGGTTTTTACTTACAGTAGTTTAAATACTTGCAACTTAAATACCTGTACCTTAAATCCCAAAGGGAAGAGCCAAGCCAATGCTAGGCCTCCCATTGGAGGTGTTTATTCATTGTCATGTACTTCCTATAATTTAATTTTTGAATCATCAGACTTAAAAGATAAGTAGGTTGTAATATTGCACAGAAGTCGTTAACACACTCCCTCTTTCGGCTTCAGGGAATCTTTAACACTTAAAAAAATATAACAAATAAAAATATATATCATCCATGCATCCTATTTAAAAAGTGAAAATACAAAAGAGAATACCCTACTAGAGCCTTAGGAATAAACCAAGCCTGAGTTGCTGAATTAGGATATCCATGAAATTAAGGTACCGAAAGGGCATTAGTTTTAATTAACTAGTGTAACCAAGTCCCCGAGCTCCTAATCTCTGGTTCGCAGGAATAAATTAGTTCTCCCGCTAATTTATTTAGGTTTCTAATCGACCTACCAAGAACGATTAGTGGCGACTCCAAATTTCAAAATCATTTAAACAAAAACCAAAGTTGCGATTCGGTAGGGCTTGGGAGGGTCCGCGTTAGGTTAGTCAAATCTAATTAACCTAATAATCCGTTAACCCCTAGAAATAATAAAAATATTTTCAGAGGGTCGCGACAGACTGGCGACTCCGCTGGGGACAGAGATTTTTAAATTTTCGAAAAAAGATACCAATTGGAATACTTAAATTTTTTCGAAATTTTAAGAGTCTTAGTGGACTTAGGCCAATGAAAATTTCATGCATATCTCGCTTCTGGCGATATTGTTTGGGACTCATTCTATAGGTGTTATATGTTTTTGCAGGATGGGAGTTATAAGGGGCGGAGTGTTTGGCTAACCCCTTTGTTTTGCAGGCTCGGTGTTGGGTTTATTTGTTTAATTTCGCACATTTTTAGAAGCGCTGTTTTGATATCAATTGTTGTGCATGTCTTGCATACTCTGAGGATCACGACACCTGCACACACAAGCGTCTAAACCCAAGTCGCGAAATTCTTCCTAGAAAACCATAGATAGGGATCGAATATGCAAAGCTCTTGCGTCGATTGCGCTCGGGTTGACCATATTTTATTCCGCTCATTATCTGAATTGACAATTCTTCCCATTGTGATTTGATTGCGCGGAGGGTAAGTTTGTCAATTCAGATAGTGGGAGCCTTTTTAGGTCCATACCTTGTCTCTCCTTCTTTTATTTTCTAAAGTCCACTCCTCACTTGAGTCATGCGCATGACTATGTGATTTGCATTTCTCCAAGGTAAAAGTAAGTTCTCTAATTTTATCTTGTATTTATTTTCGGTCGGTCCATGCTAGGTGTTAGTCAGTTTTTGAGCTTGATATTACGACCATTCTTTTTAAAAGAAAATAAAAATTAAATTTGTCCCTCATTTCTTTTAAAATTTTTTTTTGAAAAAATGATGTAAAAAAATCCCTTCATGGGAATTTTATTAACCAATAAGGGATTTTTGTCATATTTTTATTGCTTCAATAAAAATGAAATTTTCCTGAAAAAATTTTCCTCTGAAAATTTCAATAAAAAGAAAAATTCCTTAAAAAAAAAACTCTAGTAGACATCAAGTGATTTTATCACATTTTTCAAATTATAAAAACTTGCAAGAAAATTCTTCTCGAGAAATTCGCTCATGTTTTTCTAAGAAAATTTTCTCTAAATAAAATTAGACTAATTGACCAATAAGAGATTTTTGTCATGTTTTTTTCTCTCCAATAAAAATGAAATTTTCCCGACAAATTTTCCTCTGAAAATTTATTTCGATAAAAAGAAAAATTCCTTTAAAAAAAACATCAAGTGATTTTATCACATTCTTTCAAATTATAAAAACTTGCAACAAAAATTCTTTTCGAGAAATTCGCTCATGTTTTTCTAAGAAAAGTTTCTCTAAATAAAATTAGACTAATGTCTCGGGGGAATTTCGTTAACCAATAAAGGATTTCTGTCATGTCTTTCCTGCTTCAATAAAAATAAAATTTTCCTGACAAATTTACCTCTGAAAATTTATTTTGATAAAAAGGAAATTCCTTCAAAAATTTTAGTAAACGTCAAGAGACTTTGTCACATTCCTTTAAAAAAAATAAAAAAAAGAATAATAAATCTGAAAAAATTCTGTATCAGAAATTAACCCATTTCTTCCTAAGGAAATTTTTTTTTCTTTCTTCTGATTTCTTGATAAAATAGAAAAAATCAAATTGGACTAATATAGGAGTCATGGACCGACATTTCTTGTGTCGCATACTAATTATATCCTTTTCTTTTGCAGGGAGATCCTAGATACCCCAGACGGGTGTAAAAATTAAGTTCAATAATATATCAAGAATCATCTTCAGAAATACCAAAAGACGAAAAATACCAAGGCTTCAACCGTTAATTCAGGGGGGCAAACGAACACTGTCCATCTTTGACAGATAGAGTTGTGTCAATCCGTAAACTTGTATGGACAGTGTATTGTGATATGACGGTGGACTTATACTGATTAAACACGGGGGCATATTTAATGTATTACAGAGGATCCCGCGTCTTTTGAAAGACAATATGGATTATATAATCAGAAACCATGAAATAAGTACCTTAACCTGATTAAATCAACCAGAGACCGGTCTTAAAATTTCCTCGGATCCGAAACACGCGGAGGGTTTTAGAGGACCGAGGTTCTATTAATGAATGTGACCCACAAGTATTTCTCCCAATGCTACAGGCGCCCGACAAGTGCAAGTGGGCACCGAAAGAAACAAAACACGGTTGAAGTGGGGCACGCAACAAATGGCCGAATTTATTGGCACACTAATTAAGTGGTGGTAGCTTTATTAATTTACATGATTGAACGCGGGTCTCTAGGCGGCTGGTGGAAAGCCACACTGAATGCCTCTCTAATATTCTTGATATCATCGTCTACCGCAACCCGTGAGAGCATCATGAAGAAGATTAAACCTAGACGAATACGTCTACTTAGTTTCATCGCACGTTCTCGCCTTTTGTCGATGTCCAAAATTAATGCACAAGCTAGAAGTAATCATTTCCCTTTCCCCCCTATTAAATGCTCGGAGCCGTTAACCGCACCAAACTCGAAAAAATTAATATCGAGACGAAATCTGCGTAAATTTGAAGGGTAAATCCGTATCGTTCTAATTTACCCTTAAATTGCTCCGGTTTTAAATTTGATCCCTTCTATTTTCAGGAATTTGCAAAAGCAACTCGAGAATACAGTTGTATCCAAAAACCAAATTTCCTGGTCGGGCTAAATTGGGGGCAAATCAACTCATAGACATTACCACGGGATGGACAGCTTCGGTTAAAGAAAAATACAAGCGAAAGATCCAAACAATCTCAGACATGGGTAATTCTGTATCGTTCTAATTTGCACATAATCATCTCGAGTCCTGAATTTTTTTATTCCATTCTTAACAGGGATTGCAAATTACCTCGAAAAATATCGTAACAAGGCCCAAGGTGATACAACATGGCCACGTTATCCCCAAGGATTAACCTTTGAAAAGAAAGCCCCATGGACACCTACGGTCCAATGGACCGAATGGTATGGGGGATGACAGTAGGTCCGAAATATCCCGAGTTCGATCCCCAAGGGTGGGGAATGTTGTATGTATTATAAATAAATGAAACAACTTTTTGTGCATTTCTTTTTTACAAACAGGAATACTCGACGAGTAATATCAAAGTCAGTATTTTACCATAGTCTTCCCATAATGGTGAGGCGCCCAACAAAAGTCGAGGAAAATTCAATCCAACAAAACTGGTAAAAGACTCGTGCAAGACATTCAAGATGAAGGGTAAATCAGTATCGTTTTCAATTTATCCCTTTTAATACTGGCTGATATGTCTCTTTTTCTTTTTACAGAAAATATTTACACTAACATTTAACATGTTGAAGGAGACAAATCCAAAAGAAAATTATGATCATCTGACAAGATCTATTCTGGTGAAAAACGGGGCAAATTGATCGCAAGCTCTGAAGCGAAAAAGCAAATATGTCTTTCTTATCTCGTTTGATTTCGAGAATAATTTCTCTGCTTTTTGCAGGGGCATTTAACCGCCAAACCATGGCGGTCGCTGTCACTAAACAAACCAAAATGCTCCCTCACCCATATGCCTCATCGTGCAGGGGCAAAACTTGAGACAAACCGCTCCTCGACATAAGGAGTGGCCTTCCCAATTTGTTCAATCCACCCACATACCAGGGGCAATTCAAATCCGCCCATGTTTGCACATTATATAAACACACATGATGCTAAAAATTGTCACATCGGCATTGTGTTTACACATTTCATGAATTATGTATGACTATTCCGCATGTTTAATTTACCAACTCCAACTTAGAGCATAAACTGCATAGGAGACATCAAATGTGCAAAATGGGGCATAACAGGATGAGGAAAGGTAAACCATTTCCACACAGGTCTAACATTTTAATCTACAGATAAACAGCCTTTCTTCAGAGTGAGAGAATGCCCTTTCGGAATGAAGTCCCCCATTCATATTACATTCGAGGTGTTCATACTATAAGAACCTCCTTAAACAGAAATGGTAATGCAATACATGATCCATATGTTGATCAATTGCATCATGAGTTATTACACAGACTGCCTCTAATCATTGCCAACTTAGCTGAACAATTTTGTATGAACCAATGAACGCATTGATGAAAATGCTTGCACATGTTAGCTCTGACATTGCTTGACAGGCAACACATTCCCGGTGTTTGAGTTACCTTCCAAAGTCTTGAAATTCATTCGGCGATTATTGAATGAACAAGCCTGGTTGTCGAGAAGCCACCAAGCATTTCTTCCAAATTCTCAGGTAAGTATATCTTCAACCTGAACCTTTCAAGAGAATGAATTCTGACGGTTGTTGGGGTACTCGAATCCATTGCAGTATATATAGGTATCCACCTTCTTCAATAAAGCATGATTTGTCTCAAGGACAGAAATGTTCGAGACCTTTTGATCTCTGCCTCTTTGGTTTATTCCTAAAGCGACAGGAGAATATAATTTGGGTTTGAGCTTCCGTAGGATTCCTGGTCTCCCCAGATTTCAGAATGGCACCCTTTGAGGTACACCAAGCCCTTCTTACAGGCAAACTAAGTCCTTCTTACAGGCAAACCAAGTCCTTCTTACAGGCATAAAGTCCTTCTTACAGGCAAACTAAGTCCTTCTTACAGGCAAACCAAATCCTTCTTACAGGCATAAAGTCCTTCTTACAGGCAAACTAAGTCCTTCTTACAGGCAAACCAAGTCCTTCTTACAGGCACAAAGTCCTTCTTACAGGCAAACCAAGTCCTTCTTACAGGCATAAAGTCCTTCTTACAGGCAAATCAAGTCCTTCTTACAGGCAAACAAAGTCCTTCTTACAGGCAAAACAAGTCCTTCTTACAGGCAAATCAAGTCCTTCTTACAGGTACAAAGTCCTTCTTATAAGCACAAAGTCTTTCTTACAGGCAAATCAAGTCCTTCTTACAGGCATAAAGTCCTTCTTACAGGCAAATCAAGTCCTTCTTACAGGCAAACTAAGTCCTTCTTACAGGCAAACCAAGTCCTTCTTACAGGCACAAAGTCCTTCTTATAGGCAAATCAAGTCCTTCTTACAGGCAAGCTAAGTCCTTCTTACAGGCAAGCTAAGTCCTTCTTATAGGCAAACCAAGTCCTTCTTACAGGCACCAAGTCCTTCTTACAGGCAAATCAAGTCCTTCTTACAGGCACAAAGTCCTTCTTACAGGCACAAAGTCCTTCTTACAGGCAAATCAAGTCCTTCTTACAGGCAAATCAAGTCCTTCTTACAGGCATAAAGTCCTTCTTACATGCAAACAAAGTCCTTCTTACAGGCAACGCAAGTCCTTCTTACAGGCACAAAGTCCTTCTTACAGGCAAAGTAAGTCCTTCTTACAGGCAAATCAAGTCCTTCTTACAGGCAAATTAAGTCCTTTTTACAGGCAAATCAAGTCCTTCTTACAGGCACAAGTCCTTTTTACAGACACCAAGTCCTTTCTACAGGCACCAAGTCCTTCTTACAGGTATCTCCATGGGGTGACCTACCATACGGGTCAAATCTCAATCAAAATTTAATCAGTAGAATCCTTTTATTAGGAATCTACCATGGTACGACCCACCATACGGGTCAAATGGTATGACCCACCATACGGGTCAAATTTTAATTCAATTTTTAATCAGTAGAATCCTTTTATTAGGAATCTACCATGGGTTGATCCACCATACGGGTTCAAGTTCAACCACCCTAAAGTTTTTTTATATAACGAATCCTTAGGTTCTCATTTCATTTTCAGTGGAACATTCATGTCACGACTCTTTTTATTTCCTTGTATTGAGGCGATTAGAATTCAGGTGTCATCTCGTCTTTGAAATGAACCTCTACCGAGCTTCCTTTCAAAGAGGGGCAGCTGTTGACACCTGATTTTTAATCATTTTTTCTATTGCTAAAGTAATAAAAATCCATAAAAATTCATAAAATTGAAAAATCAACTTTGGGGACCTTAGCCAAGCCTAGGGAACCAATTTTGACCAAAAAACGATTTTTCATATTTTCAGTATTTTTCGGTATTTTTATTTTCGAAAATTCATAAAAAAAAATGAAGAAAAAATGAGAAAATTGAAAAATCAACTTTGGAAGCCTTGGCCAAGCCTAGGCAACCATTTTTGAACAAAAAATAAAATTTCATATTATATATATATATTTTTAATTTTTTTAAAAAAATACAAAAATACTTGAAAATTTTGGAAAAATAACATTTGAGGCCAAAAAAAATACACAAAGATAGTTAATATTTTTATTTTAAATCTATTTTCATATTGGCCATCGCAAATTCAGAAAAATCCAATTCGAGTCACGTGTTCCTTCACGAGTATAATCTTGAATCGGGCCTAAAAAAATTTAATTTGAGTCAACTTATTTTTAATTTTCACTTTTTATGAGTTGTGACATTGTCTTCTAATATTTTAAATTTTCATCTTGGCTCAAATATACCCAGAATGACTTAATTTTGCAAAATGGCTTTAATTAAATTCTGCATTATTTTCAACGGCAAGAAATGAGCTTAAATTTGACATGTGGTGTGTCAAAAATTGTGAGGAGATTTGGACTTAAAGAAATATATTTTTTCAGGGACTAAATTGTAAATACTTAAAATTCAAGGACTAGACTGCAAATACCTAACTCTTGAAGGATTATTTTACAAATAATAAAAAGAAAAGTTAGTGGATAAATTAGAATAGAGAAGGGAAGATGAAGAAGAGGAGATGAAGAAGAGAAGTTGGAGAAGAATGGATGGAGAAAATAAGATAAGAATAGAGAAGGGAAGATGGAGATGAAGAAGAGTTAGTAGAGAAATTAGAATGGAAGATAAGAATAGAGAAGGGAAGATGGAGATTAAGAAGAGTTAGTGGAGAAATTAGAATGGGAGATAAATATGGAGAAGGGAAGATGAAGATGAAGAAGAGTTAGTGGAGAGATTAGAATGTGGGATAGAGATGGAGAATGGAAGATGAAAATGAAGAAGAGTTAGTGGAGAAATTAGAATGGGAGATAGAGTTAGTGGAAAAATTAGAATGGGAGATAGATGAGTAGGTTATAAAAGGAGAAAGAAGTGAGCTTGAGAAAGGATTCTTGGGAGAGAAAATTTGAAGTGTTTGGGAGAATTTTTTGGAGAGGAAATTTTGGATGTTTGAGAGAGTTTTGGGAGATTGAAGAAAAATTCGAGAAAAAGAAAATACCAAAAGAGAGAGAATTTTGAAGATGATGGGAGTTTAAAGCTAGGGGTTATCATCACAAATTCTTTCATCGATCAATATAAATCAAGAGTTCATCCTCGTCAACGAGCAAGCAAATTCGAGCTAAGTGTTTTTATTTATTCATTTATTTATGATTTTACTCGCAAATTAGCACAAATTGTATACACTTTCTCCATCTCTTTTTTTCCCCATATTTTATGTCAGGAGAAGGATATCTCTATGTCAACAGCAAAAATCTCGTAGAGATGCAAAAATCGGCCCAGACAAGCTCCTAAGCTGTCCACCGATTTCTCAACTGATCTGTGACTAAAAGTCCCTCTTAATTCAAAAGAAACTCTCTATATTGGGAACATAGAGAGCGAAAATCAATTATAGAAATCCCTCCCAAAAAACGGGAGATAAGTACTCTTTCCACTCTTCTGGTTTTAGGTGCAGATTAGCATATATTTTGTATACTGACACTTCACTTTATTTTACGTCAGGAAGCCGCAGCTCTATATCAATGGTCAACCCTATGGAAGCACAAAATCGGCTTGGAGGAGTCCTCAAGCGCGAACAAATTTCAAATTGTTGAATCAATTCGTTGTATTTCATTTTAAAGAATTCATACCCCAGAATGGAGAGGACAAAGTCCATCCGCAATTTAAATACCTGCACCATAAATCCCAAAGGGAAGAGCCAAGCCAATGCTTAGCCTCCCATTGGAGGTTTTTACTTACAGTAGTTAAATACCTGCAACTTAAATACTTGTACCTTAAATCCCAAAGGGAAGAGCCAAGCCAATGCTTAGCCTCCCATTGGAGGTTTTTACTTACAGTAGTTAAATACCTACAACTTAAATACATGTACCTTAAATCCCAAAGGGAAGAGCCAAGCCAATGCTTAGCCTCCCATTGGAGGTTTTTACTTACAGTAGTTAAATACCTGCAACTTAAATACATGTACCTTAAATCCCAAAGGGAAGAGCCAAGCCAATGCTTAGCCTCCCATTGGAGGTTTTTACTTACAGTAGTTAAATACCTGCAACTTAAATACCTATACCTTAAATCCCAAAGGGAAGAGCCAAGCCAATGCTTAGCCTCCCATTGGAGGTTTTTACTTATAGTAGTTTAAATACTTGCAACTTAAATACCTGTACCTTAAATCCCAAAGGGAAGAGCCAAGCCAATGCTAGGCCTCCCATTGGAGGTGTTTATTCATTGTCATGTACTTCCTATAATTTAATTTTTGAATCATCAGACCTAAAAGATAAGTAGGTTGTAATATTGCACAGAAGTCGTTAACACACTCCCTCTTTCGGCTTCAGGGAATCTTTAACACTTAAAAAAATATAACAAATAAAAATATATATCATCCATGCATCCTATTTAAAAAGTGAAAATACAAAAGAGAATACCCTACTAGAGCCTTAGGAATAAACCAAGCCTGAGTTGCTGAATTAGGATATCCATGAAATTAAGGTACCAAAAGGGCATTAGTTTTAACTAACTAGTGTAACCAAGTCCCCGAGCTCCTAATCTCTGGTTCGCTGGAATAAATTAGTTCTCCCGCTAATTTATTTAGGTTTCTAATCGACCTACCAAGAACGATTAGTGGCGACTCCAAATTTCAAAATCATTTAAACAAAAACCAAAGTTGCAATTCGGTAGGGCTTGGGAGGGTCCGCGTTAGGTTAGTCAAATCTAATTAACCTAATAATCCGTTAACCCCTAGAAATAATAAAAATATTTTCAGAGGGTCGCGACAGTTTACTTTACCAATTCTGACTTGGAACATAAACCACACATGATGTCTCGAATGTGTAGAATAGGGCATGACAGGATGATGAAAGGCAAACCGTTTCCACACACGTCTTACATTTCAATCCACAGTGAGCTGGGTGCTAAATAGGTTCCGTATTCCCCAAGGCAATGGGTTTTCTCGCAAAAAGTACGATACCGAAAGGAAGGAGGCGATCGCTTCTCTATCCTAAACACTACAGATGACCATTGATAACCCATTTGAGCGACGATTTCATTTTGTAACCCCTGTCAAGAACCACCCCACATCGGGGCCAAACGAGTGCAGTCCCAGCAATTTCATGAGGTAAATGGTTAGAAATTTTCTTGCTCGGACTAACATCAATTTTCGAGTGCTGCTTTGCTTTCAACCTTGTACGGTGATTCAAGTGCTTTAGGATGACGAAAAGCATTCGTTTCTCTATCCAATACACTTTTATCCTTTACATTGCCCAATTGAGCATGCATATTCGTTTCTTGAAAACCTCGTTGGTGATCATTGTTTATTCTGAGATGAAGATGGCGCCACCTTAAAACAGGAGAATTCAGAAGAAATGGGTCTACATAGAGTTCTTGAGCCATTTCTACAAGTGTGATCCTTGATATGCACATACATGACAACACAATCTTTGCAAATTCATAAAAAAAAAAATCGGGCATGAAAAAGCAAAGCGCCAGTCAAAAGCAAGGCCAATGCTCATTCAAATCAATGTAAATCCCCAATGGGATCTGATTGCAAAAGAAAACTCTTTGAGGGAACTAAATTGCAAAATATGCAGTTAAAATCTACACCGGCCGGAAGCGACGGTGGTGTTGACACCTGATTTTTAATCATTTTTTCTATTGCTAAAGTAATACAAAATCCATAAAAATTCATAAAATTGTAAAATCAACTTTGGGGACCTTAGCCAAGCTTAGGGAACCAATTTTGACCAAAAAACGATTTTTCATATTTTCAGTATTTTTACGTATTTTTTTTATTTATTTTTTAAAATTAATAGAAAATCCATAAAAATTCATAAAATTGAAAAATCAACTTTGGAAGCCTTGGCCAAGGCCAGGCAACCATTTTTGAACAAAAAATAAATTTTCATATTATATATATATTTTTAATTTGTTTTTTAAAAAAATACAAAAATACTTGAACATTTTGGAAAAATAACATTTGAGGCCAAAACAATACACAAAGATAGTTAATATTTTTATTTTAAATCTATTTTCATATTGGCCATCACAAATTCAGAAAAATCTAATTCGAGTCACGTGTTCCTTCACGAGTATAATCTCGAATCGGGCCTAAAAAAATTTAATTTGAGTCAACTTATTTTTAATTTTCACTTTTTATGAGTTGTGACATTGTCTTCTAATATTTTAAATTTTCATCTTGACCCAATTATACCCAGAATGACTTAATTTTGCAAAAGGGCTTTAATTAAATTCTGCATTATTTTCAGCGGCAAGAAATGAGCTTAAATTTGACATGTGGTAAATTTTGGTGTGTCAAAAATTGTGAGGAGATTTGGAGGTTTTTAAATACCTGCAACTTAAATACCTGTACCTTAAATCCCAAAGAGAAGAGCCAAGCCAATGCTTAGCCTCCCATTGGAGGTTTTTACTTACAGTAATTAAATACCTGCAACTTAAATACCTGTATCTTAAATCCCAAAGGGAAGAGCCAAGCCAATGCTTAGCTTCCCATTGGAGGTTTTTACTTACAATAGTTTAAATACTTGCAACTTAAATACTTGTACCTTAAATCCCAAAGGGAAGAGCCAAGCCAATGCTAGGCCTCTCATTGGAGGTGTTTATTCACTGTCATGTACTTCCTATAATTTAATTTTTGAATCATCAAACCCAAAGGACGAGTAGGCCGTAATACTTCACAAAAGTCGTTAACACACTCCCTCTTTCGGCTTCAGGGAATCTTTAACACTTAAAAAATATAACAAATAAAAATATATACCATCCATGCATCCTATTTAAAAAGTGAAAACACAAAAGAGAATACCCTACTAGAGCCTTAGGAATAAACCAAGCCTGAGTTGCCGAATTAGGATATCCATGAAATTAAGGTACCGAAGGGCATTGGTTTTAATTAACTAGTGTAACCAAGTCCCCGAGCTCATAATCTCTGGTTCGCAGGAATAAATTAGTTCTCCCGCTAATTTATTTAGGTTTCTAATCGACCTACCAAGAACGATTAGTGGCGACTCCAAATTTCAAAATCATTTAAACAAAAACCAAAGTTGCGATTCGGTAGGGCTTGGGAGGGTCCGCGTTAGGTTAGTCAAATCTAATTAACCTAATAATCCGTTAACCTCTTTAAAATTTAAATTTTTTTTTAGAGGGTCGCGACAGGTGGTCTTAGCAGAAGTCGACACTCTTCTCATATAACGATGGTGCCCTTTGAAGTCTATTTTAAGAAGGTCGAAACTAGTGACAAAGATGCAGTGATCACCAACGTCAAACTCACCTCATATTCTTCTGGGCCAAAAATAAGCCTTTCTCGATCCCCAATCCTAATCTATGTTACAACCATTGAAAGTCTTTTTCGATTAAGGTGCTTGAATTAATGTAGAGTCGAAAGATTTTAAGCATCGCTCGAAAAGGTATGAACAAGACTATTTCTCTCTCATTTTTGCAGGGTTCTTGATTTGTAAATCCAAAGCGGATGAAAGACTTTTTTGTCGATGGCCTTGACTCAAAAGAGTCCCTTTTAGTAAACCTTTTACCCAACCTATATTACGGTCCTAATCAAGACCTCCAGATCGGCTTGATCGTACCAATTGCGAGGTTACTCAGACTCTTGTTGAATGCGATGACGGTAAGATCGAGTGATTCATTTTCAAATCCTGCAATCAAGATAAATAGCCTTCCTCGAGAGTGAGAAAAAGCCCTTTCGGACTAAAGTCCCCCATTCATACTACATTCGAGGTGTTCATACCATGATAACCTCCTTGGACAGAATTGGTAATGCAAACTTGATAGAATAGTCATGTATGATACACATTTTGATTGATTGCATCATGAATTATTACACAGATTGCTTCTAACCACTGCAAATTTTGCTAAGTAGTTTTGCATGAACAGATAAACTCACTGATGAAAATACTTGTACATGTTACCTCTGATACTGCTTGACAGGTAACACATTCCCGATGTTCGAGTTACCTTTCAAGGTCTCGAAATTCGTTCAGTAATTATTGAATGAACAAGCCTAGTTATTGAGAAACTACTAGGCATTTCTTCCAAATCCTCAGGTAGGTATATCTTCAACCTGAATCCTTTGAGGTAGGTTAAATCGGGTTTGAGCTTCTACAAGATCACTAGTCTTCCCAGATCCCAGAATGATACCCACCAAGGTAAATTAAATCGGGTTTGAGCTTCTGCAGAATTCCTGGTCTTCCTAGATCCCAGAATGGCATCCTTTGAGGTAAGTTAAATCGACCTTGAGCTTCTATAGGATCACTAGTCTTCCCAGATCCCAGAATAGTATCCACCAAGGTAAGTTAAATCGGGTTTGAGCTTCTGCAGGATTTCTGGTCTTCCCAAATCCCAGAATGGTACCCACTAAGGTAAGTTAAATCGGGTTTGAGCTTCTGCAGGATTCCTAGTCTTCCCAGATCCTAGAATGGCACCATTTGAGGTAAGTTAAATCGGGTTTGAGCTTCTACGGGATCACTGGTCTTCCTAGATCCCAGAATGGTACCCACCAAGGTAAGTTAAATCAGGTTTGAGCTTCTGCAGGATTCCTGATTTTCCCATATCCCCGAATGGCACTCTTTGAGGTAAGTTAAATCGGGTTTGAGCTTCTACAGGATCATTGGTCTTTCCAGATCCCGGAATGGTACCCACCAAGATAAGTTAAATCAGGTTTGAGCTTTTACAGGATTCCTAGTCTTCCCAGATCTCAGAATGGCATCCTTTGACGTAAGTGAAATTGGGTTTGAGTTTCTGCAAGATTCCTGGTATTCTCAGATCTCAGAATGGTACCCTTCAACACCAAAAAGTCCTTCTTACAGGCACCAAGTCCTTTTTACAAGAACCCAAAACTCCTTCCTCCAGGCACCCAAAAGACCTTTTTACAGGCAACCCAAAGTCCTTTTTACAGGCAACACAAAAGTCCTTACAGGTAACACAAAAGTCCTTCCTACATGCATCAAAATCTTTCTTACAAGCAACCCAAAGTCCTTTCTACAGGCAACCCAAAGTCCTTCTTATAGGCAACACAAAAGTCCTTCTTACAGGCACCCAAAAGTCCTTCCTACAGGCACCCAAAAGTCATTCCTACATGTACTAAAGTCATTTCTACAAGCAACTCAAAGTCCTTCTTACGGGCACCAAAGTCCTTCTTACAGGCAACCCAAAGTCCTTCTTACAGACAACCCAAAGTCTTTCCTACAGGCAACCCAAAGTCCTTCTTACAAGTAACCCAAAGTCCTTCTTACAGGCATGAAAGTCCTTCTTACAGGCACAAAGTCCTTTCTACAAGCACAAAGTCCTTCTTACAGGCACTAAGTCCTTTCTACAAGCACCCAAAGTCCTTTTTAAAGGCAGCCCAAAGTCCTTTCTACAGGCACCAAAGTCCTTCTTACAGGCAACCCAAAGTCCTTCTTACAGGCAACGCAAAAGTCCTTCTTACAGGCAACCCAAAGTTCTTCTTACAAAAGTCCTTCTTACAGGCAACCAAAGTCCTTCTTACAGGCAATCCAAAGTCCTTTTTACAGGCGCCAAGTCCTTTCTACAGGCACAAAGTCCTTCTTACAGGCATTTTCATGGGATGACCTACCATACAGGTCAAATCTCATCAAAGTTTAATCAGTAGAATCCTTTTGTTAGGAATCTACCGTGGGTTGACCCACCACACGGGTCCAAGCTCAACCACCCTAAGGTTTTCTTATAACGAATCCTTATGTTCTCATTCCACTTTCAGTAGAATATCCATATTAGGCAACCACCACACAACGGGCAGGTAAGTGTCAAGTAAGCTCGCTCCTCTATCTCTCCCTCACTTCATAAAAATCTCCTTCAGTCCGATTTGGTTCGGAACTTGCTACGGAGGGTATTGGAGATCAAGTGTCACAACTCTTTTTATTTCCTTGTGTTGAGTCGATTAGGATTCGTGTGTCATCTCGTCTTTGAAATGAACCTCTACCGAGTTTCCTTTCAAAGAGGGGCAGCTGTTGACACCTCATTTTTAATCATCTTTTAAAATTAATAAAAAAATCCATAAAAATCCATAAAATTAAAAAATCAACTTTGGGGACCTTGGTCAAGCCTAGAGAACCAATTTTGACCAAAAAATAATTTTTCATATTTTCAATATTTTTGATATTTTTATTTTCGAAAATTAAAAAAAAATCAAGAAAAATGAGAAAATTGAAAAATCAACTTTGAAAGCCTTGGCCAAGCTTAGGCAATCATTTTTCAGTAAAAAATAATTTTTCATATTTTTTTGTATTTTTTATAAATTAGGAAAATAATTAATAAATAATAGCATTTGAGGCCACAAAAATACATAAAAATAGTCAATATTTTTCCTTTAAATCCCTTTTCATGTTGGCCATCGCAAATTTAAAAAATCCAATTCGGGATCGTGTATTCCTCAACGAGCATAATCTCGAATCGGGCCTAAAAAAATTCAATTTGAGTCAATTTATTTTCATTTTTCACTTTTAGGAGTTGTGATATTGTTCTTTAATATTCCAAATTTTCATCTTGGCCCAATTATAACCAGAATGACTCAATTTTACAAACAGGGCTTTAATTAAATTTTTCATTATTTTCAATAGCAAGAAATGAGCTTAAATTCAACATGCGATAGGTGTGTCGAAAATTGTGAGGAGATTTGGACTTAAAGAAATATACCTCTAGGGACTGAATTGCAAATACTTAAAATCTCATGGATTAGAGTACAAATACCTAACACTTGAGTGATTATTTTATAAATAACAAAAAGAAGAGTTAGTGGAAAAATTAGAATAGAGAAGGGAAGATGGAAAAGAGAAGATGGAGAAGAGGAGATGAAGATGGGAAGATGGAGAAGAGGAGATGGAGAAGAGAAGATAAAGAAAATAAGATGAGAATAGAGAAGGGAAGATGGAGATGAAGAAGAGTTAATAGAATGGGAGATAGATATGGAGAAGGGAAGATGAATATGAAGAAGAGTTGGTGGAAAAATTAGAATGTGAGATAGAGATGAAGAAGGGAAGATGAAAATGAAGAAGAGTTAGTGGAAAAATTAGAATGAGAGATAGAGTTAGTGGAAAAATTAGAATGGGAGATAGATGAGTGGGTTATAAAACAAGGAAGAAGTGAGCTTGAGAGTGGAATTTTTTGGAGAGAAAATTTTGGATATTTGAGAGAGTTTTGGGAGATTGAAGAAAAATTTGAGAGAAAGAAAATACCAAAAAGAGAGAGAGAATTTTGAAGATGATGGGAGTTTAAAGCTAGAGGGTTATCATCATTAATTTCTTCATCGACCAACATAAATCAAGAATTCATCCCAGATTTGAAGGCAGGAATCAATTATATCCATCAAGCACTTCTCATAATGCCATTGAAGCTAAGTGCCTCTTTCATTGTTCTAATTTTTAATGTGAATTAAATCATATTTGCTCCATTACTTCATTTCTCCATATTTTTATGTGAGGCAAAGGACAACTCCAAGTCAACGGTAAATCCCATGGAGGTGTAAAATTGGCGCTGACGAGCTCTTGAGTGCCCATTAAATTTTCAATCGATCCGTCAATGTATTTCGGCCCGAATTGTCAAATTAATTCGTTTTAAACCCCAAAGGAGAGGGCCAAGCCAAGGCTGAGCTATCCATTGGTGGTCTTTATTTATTGTTATTTACTTCTTGTAATTTAATTTTTGAATCACTAAACCTCAAAATGAGTAGCTCGCAGCACTGCACAGAAGTCGTTAACTCACTCCCTCTTTCGGCTTCAGGGAAATACTTAATATTTTGAAAATGCCAAAAAAAAATGTCACTCACGTATGTTCCATTTAAAAAAGTAAAAATACAAAAAGAGAACACTCCACTAGAGCCTTAAGAATAAACCAAGCATGAGTTGCCAAATTAGGATATCCATGAAATTAAGGTACCGAAAGGGCATTAATTTTAATTAACTAGTGTAACCAAGTCCCCGAACTCATAATCTCTGGTTCGTAGAAGTAATTTAGTTCTCCCACTAATTTACTTAGGTTTCTAATCAACCTACCAAAAATGATTAGTGGCGACTCCAAATTTTAAAACAATTTGAACAAAAAACCAAAGTCGCGATTTGGTAGAGCTTGGGAGAGTTCGAACTAGGTTAGTTAATTTAATCAATTAATCTGGTAATCTATTAACCTAAAAAATGAATTTTAGGTCGTGACACTTGTGAATCTCCACAGTTGGTCGTTGTACACAAAATCAGAGATGAGATACCAAATGGGGTCTATTTTCACGCCCAAGTCATCAATGCTGCTAGAGAACATACATGATGACGAGCGGTTCATCTATTCCTTTAAGCATATGTGGTTGTGAACGAGTCCCACATTGGTGGGCAAGTAAAAGAGACAAAGAGAAAGTCTCTATAAGAAGCCACAAATGAGAACAACAACCCCTCAAGTTGGACAAAGTGGTCCCACATTGGAGCCAAGTGAGATTATAAGCTTGATGGCTCTGTAAAACTCCACAGATGAGAGGCAAATGGGATAGCTTCTCTGGGCCATTTTTGACTGAGTGTAGAGCTAGTTTAAGTCGATTTTTTCAGTGGAAAGTCTTTACGACACGTGAGTCTGGAGCGTGTCCGAGCGTTGACTAAGTGTTGGACTGTGGACACGCGTCCGTGCGTGTCCAACGCGTGTCTGTGTACGATACGTATCGGACACTCACACGAAGCCCTATTAAGCGTGTCCGTGCTACATAGTTGACAACCATGGAATGTTGGATAGTGAGAGCTTCTTGCGATTAGCAGTTGAGACATTTGTTTACTTTCATGGAAAACATGTTCTTAATTGATCTTTAGCATATCTGTTACGACAACCTAACAATGTTCATAGAGATGAATTCGTTCGATTGGCTTTTTGTTTGGAACAAGAATTGTATCAAACCGTTGGCCTATTGATTTCTATATATTTATTGGATGTTCTCTGTTGATTTTTCCTTAGTTTTCAGATTTTTTTTGGGAATTTTTGGGTATTTTTAATTATTTTTTTTATTTTTTATTTTTGAATTTTCCTGAATTTTTTGAAAATTTTTAATGATTTTCTAAGGACATTTCTATTTTTGGAAAATTTCCAAAATTTTTGTGATTTTGTGATTTTTCCAGACATTTCCTACATTTTCTAACAAATTTTCCAATTTTTCTAAAATTTTTGCGAATATTTTATTTTTCATTTTAAATTTTTCTATTTTTTATTTTCCTTTCTATGAATTTTTTGGATTTCCTAATTTTTAAGGATTTTCAAAATTTTTTATGATTTTTGGATTTTTTGTCTTATTTTTTTATTTCCCTTTAATTTCTGAATTTTCAAAAAAAATATTTATTTTTTTTATATTTTCCAAGATTTTTTAAAAGGATTTTGGTATATTTTTTGGAGTTTTTATATATTTTTATTGTTTTTTCGGATTTTATCAAATATTTTTTAAATTTTTAAATTTTAATTTTTATTTATTTATTTTTATCTATTTTATTTTCATTTTTATTATTTCCTGACCTTTCTAAGATTTTTGCAAAATTTTTAATTATTTTCCCCGACTTTTTGTTATTTTTCATTATTTTTTTTATTTCATTTTTATTGTCATTATTATTATTATTATTATTATTATTATTATTATTATTATTTAATTTCCCGGAGCGGGTCGGGTTGACCCGACCCGCTTGACTCGAAAACCCGGACCTCCTAGACCAAAACGGCACCGTATCGATTTTTACTGATTTCCTATTCTTTTATAATTTTTATTATTTTTTTAATTTAATTTTTCTAATTTTTATTTGATTTTCTGAATTTTTTATTCTGTTATACGGACCGGGCCGTGTTGACCCAGCCCATTAACCAAAACCCGGCCCAAAATCAAACTACCTAACGCCCAAAACGACGTAGTTTCGGAGATTTAGTTTTTTTTATTTTCAAATTTTCTAGATTTTTATTCTATTTATTTTTTATTCCGCCTATTTCTATCCGACGGCCAGACGTTCTCCACGTGGCCGAACCAAAGCCCTCAAATTGATGGGCTGACACCGATTGTTGGATCTGACTACTATTGACCATCCCGACACGTGGCGACTCCTTGACCGTCCGATCCTGGCGATTATTTAACAAAGAAGGGCTAGACGGCCGGTCCTACGTGGCGCTGACATGTAATGCCACGTCGGCGCCACGTGGGATTTGACCGAGTCAGCGAAAGCTGACTGGACTTCATCTTCAACCTCATGCCCGAACAGATTGGACGGCCGGGAGATCTCCGGTGACATCTAACGGTGAAAATGATTCCGATTAAGCCGATTCCACCACCAATCGACTCGCATTTTACTCCAGATTAACATACTCAGAATCTAACGGGATCTAATGGCTAAATTTGGTCAATCGAAGCATACATAGTCACAATCATAGCTGATTCAATCAGGCAATCCCGAGCATAACTATGTAATCCATTCACGGGTGAGCAATAGAGGAAGGTCGGAAGACTTACTTTACATCCTGATCGAGCTCTAGATTGCCAGTTTCTCCTGACGGAGCTGAGGCATATTCGCGAGGTTTTAGAGGCTCGGCTCAACGGGTTTATGTAAAATCGAGAGGAAAGCGGATTGCAGGGGAGTTCAGTAATGCTCAGGGGGTAAAATGCACATGAAAATTCGAAGAATAAACGGTGGACAGAAGATTCGCCATGGATGCGCAGAAGGAAAAGCTCAAAGTCAATCTCACCTTTTAGGGGTCTCCGAGCTGATTTGACGAGTTCTCTATGATCCTTGGCTCTTTAGGAAGCTTGGTAAGGCAACTTTAGGGGGTGATCTTGCCTCGTTCACCTCGGCCAGCCTCCCACCGTCCTCTCCAGAAGCTCTCTTCCTCCTCCTAAAAACAGAGCTCTCCTCCCCTTTATATTCGAAAATTCGCCCTCAACAAAATCCCCAAAATCTCTCCTTCAACTCTCATCGAACTAACCTTCAAATTTGCTCAGATTCCCCCAATTATTTGCCTCAACCCAACCCCTCAATCTCTCGGAATTTTGTCAAGATTTTCTCAGTTAGGATCCCCCAGTTTTGAGTTGTTTCTCGCACAAAGAGGAAGAAGAACCAAACCTGGTTCTATTGACTTCAGGCCAGTTGACCGGGTCATTGGGTCGGATCCGATCGGACCGGACTGACCCGGTCGATTAAATTTGCTTAAATTAGCTCTAAAAAAGCCAAAATTAAGCAAATTAAACCCTAAAATTGGATTCTGTGGCAAGAAATACATTATAAAATGATTTTCAAGCCAAATTTCCTAATTCGACTCGAGAACCCATTTTGCAAAATCCAAAGTCTTAGGGTCCTTTCTTGCAAAAATTGACACCACCAATAGATTCAGAAGATCAAAATCTAGGGGGTAACATCGCCCTATTTTCAATTCAGTCCCTAGAAAATTTTTAATTTCATTTTTAGTGATTTTAGGGACTAATTTAAAAAATCAGAAATTGCATTTTGGTCCTTTTTAGTGAAATTGGACAATTCTGAGGGCTTTTGGACTTGATTTTAATTTTGCAAAATAAAGGAGGATGACACGACTCTAAAAATGCAAAAATGAAAAACTAAAAAGCTAAAATGGAATTTCTAGAATTATTTAAATAATCTGAAAAATGAAATTAACAAAGAAACCCTAGATTCTAGAATTAATTTTTCAAAATTTATTCATCCAAAATGAAGAGAAAATTAAATTAAAAATATTGACTATTTTTTTGGCAATTTTCTGACTTCAAATGATATTTTTTTATTAATTTTTTATTATTTTCCTAATTTCTGAAAATATTAAAAATGCAAAAAAAAAAGAAAAATTATTTTTTGTTCAAAATTGGTTCCTTAGGCTTGGCCAAGGTTTCCAAAGTTGATTGTGTAATTTTTTTACTTTTTATTTATTTTCTTTATGAATGTTTGAAAATAAAATGCGGAAAAATGCAAAAAAATAAGGAAAATAATTTTATGCTCAAAATTGATTCCGTAGGCTAGGCAGAGGTCCCCAAAGTTGATTTTTCCATTTTCTCACTTTTTATTGATTTTGTTTATGAATTTTTGAAAATAAAAATGCAGAAAAATACAAAAAATAAAGAAAGTTATTTTTACTCAAAATTGGTTCCCTAGGCCCAAACAAGGTCCCCAAAGTTGATTTTTTAATTTTATGAATTTTATGAATTTTCTAAAAAAATTTGAAAATAAAATTTGTTAAAAATCAAGTGTCAACAGGTACCGCCAGCACCTCAAGCGCTACTTGCCATGTGGTCATCGGCTACCGGGTTTGGAGCTTCTTCAGTGGCAGCAGGGACCATGCAAGGTTTGGTCGAGGGCGTCGCCCAACAGCCGGTTCGACCCTTGTTCAATATGTCGGCGGTGGTGATGACGGCGGTGGCAAGGGCGGCGGTAGCGATGGCGGCAGAGGCAGCGGCGACGACGGCAGAGGCGACGGCGGCGACTGTTGCTGGTAGCTTTGATGTTTCTTCTTTTCTGGACTTTTAATAAGTTGTACCGAGTGCTAGTTGACTTGGATCGGCCTTCGAAAGAAATCCTACGTAGGTTCTGCCCCTAAATTTATGTGTTTGGAGGTCCTTATGCTGTTAATGCGTACTTATTAAGAGAATGAATGAAGACTGCTCTAATTCTTCTTTATTTACATGAAAGTGACTTGAGAGTTTATAAGTGTACTAATTAAGTCCATCTGATTAATTTTGATCGGAATTCGTTGACGTGGATGTCGACCACCCTACGTAGCACGGTTAGCACTGACATGAACAAACTCTTAATAGTCTTTTCAAATTATTTCTTTACTTTTTCCTCTCTTTTTTCTTTTCGTTTCTTTTCTTTTCATTCTCTTTTGCTAGCGACTCTCACCGGCCACAGTTAAAAAAAAAAGAAAACAAGGGAAAACAAAAAATTAATATAACTTCAAAGAAGATAAATATATATTATTAAAATTTTATCACGTCGGCGTCGGTCGACCGTACCACACAAAACAACCGGCGTCCACTTCGGCATTTCTGGCCAAAATTGACTACAGTGAGTCAATTGAAATTACGTCAAAAGATTTAAGACTAAATTGACAAAACTGTAATAAGTCTAAAAAGGTTGCGAGGGTTAATCGTCTCTACCCGTTCTACGATTTTTAAGAAAGAAATTCTCTTTTTAATCATTACACTATGTTATGGCACGATAGGGATGCAGAAAAGCACGAGTCCCTTTTCTAATGGGATAACCATTTGTAGTGTAGACTCTTAAAGCAAGTTGCTCTTCTTCTAGGATCTACCAAAAGGAAGATTATCACGTTGTAACGGGTGGTAATTCCTTACATTCATTTTGCAATCCATATACAAATATATCATACCATATACAGGCTCAAGGTTCTATAATTAATAGGCAAGATTTACCTTTTTTTACCTAACGATCATCGAGGGAGGTATGAAGGATCTATACCAGAAAATACTTAGAAACACATCTCTGTGTTAAGGTGCAATTGGACTTTTTTTTTCTCAATCAACACGTAGTTATAAGAGGAGAAAATTATATAAAAAAATCCTATAATCAGTGTACTTTTATTAATTTAGTTCTAAACCGTTTAATTTTTTTAATTAAGTTCTAAACCGTTTTTATGTTTTACCAATTAAGTTCATTCAGCTAATTTTAGTTGAAAAATCGCCGACGTGGATGTCGAAGGTCCTATTTAGTATGACTAGCGCTAATGTGAATAATCTTCAATAATATTTACCCTATTTTATAATTTCTTCTTTTCTTTATTGTGGCCAGCAAGGGCCACAATACCCTTGCCCTGACCATCACAAAGCGAGGCCAACCAGTAGTGGCTTGCTCAGATCTAGGAGAGGGTTGTAACCCTCATTGGCCGCAGTAAAGAAAAACTAAGGAAAAAAAGGAAAATGAAAAGAAAAATTAATGAAAATGTACAAAAAAGTTGTTAAAATATTATAAAAAATTATCCCGTGTCATATAGAACGGCCGCATATATGTCGGCAATTTTTTTTGTCAAAGTTGGCCAAATAGATTGAAAAGGCATGAAAATATTTAAGACTCAATTAACAAAATTAAAAAGTTTGTGATTGAATTGGCAAAACACTTGAAATTTCCATTAGATGTGAATATTAACATGTAAATTAACACATAGTAATTAGATAGTGTCGCAATCCTAAGAATTTTTTTCGATCGGGTTAACGGATTATTAGGTTTATTAGATAAATTAACCTAATACGGACCCTCTCAAGTCTTACCGAATCGCAACTTTGGTTTTTGTTCAAATGGTTTTTGAAGTGCCACTAATCATTTTTGGTAGGTTGATTAGATACCTAAGTAAATTAGCGGGAAGACTAAATTACTTCTACGAATCAGAGATTATGAGTTCGGGGACTTGGTTACACTAGTTAATTAAAACTAATGCCCTTTCGGTACCTTAATTTCATAGATATCCTAATTTGACAACTTAAGCTTGATTTATTCCTAAGACTCTAGTGGGGTGTTCTCTTTTTGTATTTTCACTTTTTAGATAAGATGCATGGGTGGTATTTTTTTTTATTTTCAAAGTGTTAAAAATTTCCTGAAGCCGAAAGATGGAGTGTGTTAACAACTTCTGTGCAGTGTTACAGTCTACTCAATTTGGGGTCTGATGATTCAAAAATTAAACGGCAGGAAGTCAATGACAGTTAATAAAAACCTCCAATAGATGGCCCAGCCTTGACTTGGCTCTCCCCTTTGGGGTTTAATGGTGTAGGAATTAAATTGTGGGAATTTAAATAACGGTAAGTAAAAACCTCCAATGGGCGGCCTAGTATTGTCTTGGCTCTTTCCTTTGGGGTTTGATGGTGTAGAGATTTAAATTGCAGTGAGTAAAAACCTCCAATAGGCGGCTTAGCATTGGCTTGGTTCATCCCTTTTGGGTTTAATGGTCCATGAATTTAAATTGCAGTAAGTAAAAACCTCCAATGAGCAGTCTAGCATTTGCTTGGCTCTTCCTTTTGGGGTTTGATGGTGTATGAATTTAAATTGCAGGAAATAAACGACCTCCAGTGGATGCGTTTTGCCTCTCCATTCTGGGGTTTTAGTTCTTTAAAATAAAATACAACAAATTATTTCAACAATTTGAACTAAAATCCGTTGACGGGTCGGCTGCAAATTTGATGGGCACCTTGGAATTTGTTTGGGCTCACTTTGCACCTCCATGGAATTTATCGTTGATACGGAGTTGTCCCTTTTTTTTACCTACCATAAAATATGGGAAAAAGGGAGATGGAGAAAGTATATACAATTTGTGCTAATTTGAGACTAAAACCATAAATAAATGAATAAATAAAAACACTTAGCTCGAATTTGCTTGCTCGTTCACGGATGAACTCTTTATTTATGTTGATCGATGAAGGAATTTGTGATGATAACTCCTAACTTTGAACTCCCACAATCTTCAAAATTTTCTCTCTTTTTGGTATTTTCTTTCTCTTCAATTTTTCTTCAATCTTCCAAAACCCTCTCAAACATCCAAAATTTTCTCCTCAAAAAATCCCCCTCTCAAGCTCACTTCTTCCTCTTTTTATAACCCACTCATCTATCTCCCATTCTAATTTCTCTACTAACTATTCTTCATTTTCATCTTCTCTTCTCCATCTCTATCTCACATTCTAATCTCTCTACTAACTCTTCTTCATATTCATCTTCCCTTCTCCATATTTATCTCCCATTCTAATTTCTCCACTAACTCTTCTTCATTTCCATCTTTCCTTCTCTATTCTTATCTTATTTTCTCCATCTTCTCTTCTCCATCTTCTCTTTTCCTTCTTCCCTTCTCTATTCTTATCTTATTTTCTCCATCTATTCTTCTCCATCTCCTCTTCTCCATTCTAATTTCTCCACTAACTCTTCTTTTTGTTATTTGCAAAATAATCCTTCAAGAGTTAAGTATTTGCACTCTAGTCCCTGAATTTTAAGTATTTACAATTTAGTTCATTAAAAAAAATATTTCTTTAAGTCCAAATCTCCTCACAATTTTTGACACACCTCCCCTATACTTGGTCAAAATTCACCGCATGTCAAATTTAAGCTTATTTCTTACCGCTGAAAATAATACAGAATTTCATTAATGTCCTTTTACAAAATTGAGTCATTCTGGGTATAATTAGGCCAAAATGAAATTTTGAAATATTAGAGAATAATGTCACAACTCCTAAAAGTGAACAAATGAAAATAAATCGACTCAAATTGAATTTTATAGGCTCGGTTTGAGATTATGCTCGTAAAAGAATACATGACCCCGAATTAGATTTTTTAAATTTGTGATGGCCAACATAAAAAGGGATTTAAAATAAAAATATTGACTATTTTTATTTATTTTGATGGCCTCGAATGCTTTTATTTATTAAATATTCTCCTAATTTCTAAAATATATATAATACAAAAAATATGAAAAATTATTTTTTGTTAAAAAATGATTGCCTAAGCTTGGACAAGGCCTCTAAAATTTATTTTGCAATTTTCTCATTTTTCTTGATTTTTTTTATAAATTTTCGAAATTAAAAATATCGAGAAATACTGAAAATATGAAAAATTATTTTTTGATCAAAATTGGTTCCCTAGGCTTGGCCAAGGTCCCCAAAGTTGATTTTTCAATTTTATGAATTTTTATGGATTTTTTTTATTAATTTTAAAAGTAAAAAGATGATTAAAAATCAGGTGTCAACAGATAGGTAGAGCCTGAGTTGCATGGAGTGCTCTTTGATTGGGCATTCCACTCCTTGGCTATTAACTTCTCGTGCAGTCAGTTTGAAACCGTGCAATTTGAAAAGAAATAAAATCGCTATCTCTTTGATTGTTCATTTTCTTCCATGTCAGCATTTCGCTTAAAGCTTTATTAACTCTAGTTTTATATCATGCTGAATGTTTTATTAGATGGAATTGGAATAATTTTGCTTTCCGCAATATTGCATCTTAAGCAGCAAATGAATTTTCTCAATATATTATTTCATGGATATAGATTTGCTAAAATTTCATTTAGTGAAAGGACATAAGAAATCCGACAAACAAAAAGGGATACAAGAAAAACCATCAGAGCTGTATGCGCTACAGCATCGAGCACAGTATCAGCAGCAGCGAGGGAGGAGGAAGGCTTAGACCAACCAGCATCAGGTCAGCCTAATATGATTGCACATCGAAAAAGGTCAGAAAAAGTCTGTGGATCGAAAAGAAAGCACGTCATTAGAAAAACCATCAGAGCCGCGGGCACTACAACATCGAGTGGAATATCAGCAACCTCGATGGAGGAGAAAGACTTAAACCAGCCAGCATCGGGGTTAAGACTAGTGTGACTATGAACCAGAAAAGGTCACAAAAAGTCCTTGCGCATTATCAACGACGTCAGCGAACGAGGAAGACTTAAGACTGGCTAGCGTCAGAGACCAACCAATGCGATTTCGCACCAAGAAGGTCAGAAAAAGCATCTGCGCACCAAAAAAAAAAAAGAGCGCATCATCAGAGCAGCAAGCGCGGCAACACCGAGCGCGATGTGAGGAAGACTTAAGTCAACCAGGGTCGGGTTCAGACCAGGCAGCAGATGTCTTGGAAACCATCGTGATCTCAAAGCCCCTCTGCAGGCGTACGGTGTACCTGCGGGAAATAGCTGTTAGATTCGCTGAGGTGTGATCCACTTGCCTAGGCGACATAAGCAGCAGAGATTTCTGCCCCCCGTCGGTGCAACTCGACGCTGTTTATTCATGGCCCGGAGTGACTTCTTAAATAAACCTTCCACTAAGTGGGCTCCAGAGGTAGCTGGTTTTCTCTGCTGTTTTCGGAGGAGATTCAGAACCACCCACTTTTACCATGTAGGACCTAAAACTGCCAAGGTCGCTCTCGAGCACGAATGCTTCAAGGACGTCAGCATCATACCATGAAAATCGGTGCTTTGCTACCTCGGCGAGGCGTGTCTGAGGCGTGTCTACATGGAGTTTGTAGGACGTGAACGGGCTTTGAGGGTGTGAACTGTGAATCTTCGCAATTCTTGACCTCAATTTCTTACTTGAGTCCCATTTCACTTGATTTTGGATGTCTTAGCGAGCAAAGTTCATCTCTTCTCTCTTTCCGTCCAACTCACCTCGTGGACTCCTTTCATTTCCTTTTTATTGCCCCTTTTTTAGTTAAGCTTTCCATTCTGAAAAGGAAAAAATGTAGATTCGTTTTCATCGATTCTTTTTACGGATCTCTCGCGAGTATGACAGTGTGACCGTATAACAATAAAATCTCATGTATAAGATCAAGAATGGATCCCACCATGATTCTTACATATTTTGTGCCATTCATAACATTTTCCGTTGAGATTGCACCGTTATACCGTCACCCTATTAGCTTTTCAAATTCTTCTTTCACATTTCTACCCAAAAAAAAAAAAAGGAATTCATTCTTCCGCTTCATGTGATTTACAGTAGAGTTTCTGAAGGAAAATGAAATTCAAGGTATCGCATGCCTTAACATTTTTTTTGATAAAAAAAAAACCAATATTGTTCTTGAAACAACTAAGCCAACCGTATCCAATGACCTGGTTATTCAGCCTAAGCACCAGGCATGAGTCTTGGAAACAAAAAGAATATATAGAATAGAAACATCAAGCAGTGAAGATAGTTTCCTTGAAGTAGTAAAAACTCGGTTACATTTCGTTCCATTCTTCTCGCTTTAGCACCGAGATGGAAAATTAAAATTAAGAACTTTCTCATTGCTTCAAAAAATCCAATCGAACGAACAATAAACTCAACCTCAGTGAAGATAAACCGGTTTGGGGGAAGCGACGGTGGAGGCCCAGTAATTAAGACAGACAAGGCTATTGGCGGAGGGGGTCGGGACCTAGCAACTACAATCGGGGTTTCGAGGGAGGCGACGACGGATGCAGATCTGAGCTCGGACCTAGCAGTTGAGTCCGGCGGCACGCTTACCATGGCAACACGTCGTTACAAAAGCTCATCCAAACAGAGAGCCGAATGTGCTCTGGTTTTTGGCAACGATGGTGTTGGTGTGTTTTGTTTTTTTGGCCACAACAGAGACGGATTTGAAGAAGATTTAGGGTTTGAAACTGGAAAAACCCAAAATATTTTCTTTGTTTTCTTCTTAGTTGGACTTTGAGAGAGAGAGAGAGAGAGAGAGAGAGAGAGAGAGAGACTGAGCAGAGCAGATCGTTCAAGAGAGAAAGGGGATTTGAGAGAGAGAGAGAGAGAGAGAGAGATTGGGGGATGGGAGAGAGAAAATCACGTGCAGAGTCAACTCGAGAGGACGCAAAGACAGAAGAGGGGGAAAAGAACTAACGGCATTCGCGGAGATGGAAGATTTTCCAGATTTTGAAAATTTGCTGCGAGTGGACCCCGCTTTGCCACGTGGCTCATCTCTGAGTGGACCGGAGCACCAATCTATCTCTGCTGCTCCAAGAGCACCTAACATTTTCTCATTCCTGGCCAGTTGCCATCGCATTACTTGCAGATAAAAGAGTAACCAATGTGCTTCGAGTCTCCAGCTAACGCGTGTCATGACTAAGACTCAGCAAAACCCCACAGGTCAATGTTAATCTCTCTGCCTTGATCATGTTACCCTCCCATTCTCCTTCTAGGATCCATCAGAACCACCTTTCATTTGCAAGAGAGATGACTAGGCTCACCTATAACTCGCACACCCACAACTCGAGCCAACCTCACCGCCTTGAGCTCTCCGACCTCTCGTACTTGTCGACACATACTGCCGCCGCCTTCTACCCGCTATGCTCGGGTTGCAAGTGTCGAGCATCGGGACATACCTACTCATGAAAAACACCCTCTCAAGCTCCTCACCAACAACACCCCACCTCCCCTCTCCCCCCCGGCGGGCTTAATTATCCCTCCGGCTAGTTCATCTGCAATGGGTGCCGCCAACCAGGTAGTGGCTTTGGCTACCACTGTGCCGAGTGCAGGTTCGATCTCCACATAGTCTATGCATCAAAGCCCTTGCGAATCCACGACCAGTCTCACCGTCACGAGCTCCATCTTGCTTTTAACAGTCTGTACGAGACAAAGTGGGTTTAGCTGCGATGTTTGTGGTGCCACACGGGGTAATCAGTGGCTGTATCGCTATAGTTCCTGTAATTTTGACGTGCATTTAGGATGTGCCGTCGTCGCTAGGGCTACGCCTGCTCATGTGGTACGGCCAGCACCTCAACAGGCATCATACGCAGTGGCCAGAGGGCCCACTTACATTTCTTCGGGATTGAACCATCAATGCCAATATCAAACTCACACGTTTTTAGTGCAAAGCAACATGCAGGGAGTTATACATAACCCTAACGGTATGAATATGGGGAGTTCTCAACATCAAGTGCAACCCGCTATGAGGCCATTGGCTACCGGGTTCGGAGCTTTTTCAATGGCAGCAGCGGCCACGCAAGGTTTGGCTGGGGGCATCACCCAACAGGTCGGTCAGAGCCCTGCTCATGATGTGATAGGCGGCGGCGGCGGCGGTTTCTTTGATGTTTCTTCTTTTCTGGACTTTTGTAAGTTGTCCACGGCAAAGGCCGGGTACCGAGTACTGGTTGACTTGGATCGACCCTTAAAAGAAATCCTACGTAGGTCCTGCCTCTAAATTTATGTGTTTGGAGGTCCTCCTTATGTGGTGGATGCGTACTTATTAAAAGAATGATGACTGCCGTGATTCTTCTTCATTTATATGAATGTGACTTAGGAGTTTACAAGTGTCCAAAGTAATTTCCTTTTCCTTGGCAACAGTGGAGGCAAAATCTTAGTCCATCGCGCTCTCTTGTTTAAGTTCCTTGGTGTGTTCCTAAGTTGGGTTCGGAATGAAAATCTTCATTTCATGCGACAAAAAGAGTACATAACTTCAAGATAAATATCCGAATCCGACAAAGCAAGTAGAACAAGAAAATCTGAAAAGTGAATCAACTTGCTTGCTAAGACCGGCCCATTCCCCAGAGACCGATCTATTGTAACATTAAAACTCATGCAGCGGCCGATCACCGAATCTCGTATCATCATCAGAGACGAGAAACGCCGATGATAATGGAAACATTATTTATTGACAATTATTTCAAGCAATACAAACAATCTTTTTTCTACAAAGCATATGTTTTTCGAGAAACAAACAGAGCCTTTAGTCCACAAATATTCCATGGGCGTCCTAGCAATATCTAAGTTTAAAATATCCAATGTTATAATGCACATATTGGAAGAAAAAATGGGGTTGGAATTGAGTTCGATGTGAAGTAAATGATTACTTCGTGCATGATCGTTGGACATCGCTTTGGTTCTTCTATGCTTCTAGCCTCGTTTGTTGGGGATGACTATTCTCTATCGTCTTCGAAATTACAAGCAACTGAAATGATGAAATTCAATGGCATTCTTCAGAAAGGAATTCACAACTCTCGGTGCTCTTACGAATTTGGTCAAATTTTGACTAGCATTCTAGGTTGGCGCTCTTTTCTCGTCCGTCTCAAACCTTCTAACAGAAATTTAAGATATTGGCTTTGTTGTCTAAACGAGTTTTTTTTTTCCAATTTAGGCTAAAAAAATTTTATTTACAAAATTAGGGAAAAAAAACATATTTACTAAAATAGGGCCTGTGCGGCAATTTAATTGCCACCCAGGCCCATCCGGGATTGGGCCTTCTTTTTAATTTCGTTTTTTGTTATATTACTGCCCAATGGGCCCGTGCGGCAGCCCAATTGCGTCAAACCATTTTGAATCGAAGTCGACCTTAGTGCTGTCGGGTGACATGTGAATAGTGTGCATGGCATCGGAATCGCCACCAATCATTTTATTGGAGGGTATGACTGGAAACCCTATTGAACGATTGGGAGAGATTGTTCGATCCTACGAAAACCAGATATCTAGATTTGGGGACTTTATTACGTCGATATTGCTATTGACGCTCTTTCGGTACCTAATTTGAGTGATTTTCTATCTTAAGGAATTCATGCAGGTGTTTTTTGGATAGAGGGAAACTCTAAAAACCTAAGAGGTTCATGCGAGTGAGAGAGCCAGCCTATCAATCACAATCATAAGAAATAATTACGCAATCAATGAATGGAAAACACATCATGTCAAGTCAAGACAAATCAGCACGAGCCTAGAGGAGTCTTGGAAACCTAAGGGAAATGCCGATTAAGTTCAGGAGCAGTATGGAAGAATTTGGGTCGAATCGGCCGGAAGGGCAAAATGATGATTTCCAAAGGTTCGGGAAGTCAAAAGTGTGAAAATAAGTCAAACTAGTCGGGCATGGTTTTTCTTTAATTTTCAGAATTTTTTTGGGAAATTTTCTGGATTTTTCCATTTTTTAATTTTCTTGAATTTTCTAAATTTTTTTTTTGAAGTTTTTATGATTTTCTACAGACTTTTCTATTTTTGGGGGATTCTCTAGGTTTTTTATTAATTTTTTTTATTTTCTAGGATTTTTCTAAAATTTTTGTGATTTTGAGGGATTTTTCCTATTTTTGATTCTTTGGATTTTTGTCTTATTTTTTTTATTTCCCTTTAATCTCTGACTTTCTTAAAAAAAATTATTTTTTTGTATTTTCCAAGATTTTTCTAAAAGGTGTTGGTATATTTTCGGGATTTTTGCTGATTTTTTGTTTTCCGAATTTTATTTCCCTTTATTTGACTTTTTTTATATTTTCTGAATTTTTTTATTTATTCATTTTTAGGATTTTTTTATTTTTTTATTTTTTTATCTTTGACTTTTCGAAGATTTTTCTAAATATTTTTATGATTTTCCCTATTTTTTTATACATTTTTATTTTTGTTCAGTCTTTGGCCGAAGCGGCATTTTTATTTTTTACTTTTAGATTTTCTTTTTTAAAAAATTTTTAATGATTTTTCTGAATTTTTTTATTATTTTATTTATTTTAATTCTCCGGATCGGGCCGGGTTGACCCGGTCCAAATGGCCCGAATCCAACCTAAAACCTTAGACTAAAACGCCACAATTTTGAATTTTTTTATTGATTTTCTATTTTTCTAATTCTTATTAATTTTCTGAATTTTTTATTATTTTTTTGTTATACGAACCGGGTCGGATAGACCCGGCCCACTATGCCAGACTCGTCCCATGACCCGAGCAGCCTAACCCGAACCGAAACAATGTAGTTTCGGTCTTTATTTTTTAAATTTTTTCAGAATTTTTTCTCTATTTTTTTTATTTTCCCTCATATTTCTAATCCTAGGCCCAAGAATTCGCCACGTGGCAGTAATTTGGCCATCCGATCAAAAAGGATTTTCAATTTTTGAAAAAAGGATTTTTAATTTCTGAAAGTGAACTTTTTTTTATCCCAAAAGAAGATTTTTTAGCGAAAATCCTACGCGGGGCACATGCGTACACCATGTAGACAACACCTGGATAGTTAACTAATCAATTGTTCGCCTGAGAAGACGAACAATACACGCCGGTGCATTGTTCCGGTCAAAACTCGACGGCCGGTCTCTAAAAGGACCTAAAAAAAACACTCATTTTTTTAAACTGAACTAACCTAAACCAGCTATCTAACTATCCTAGAGCTGAATCTAACCATAACGGACCCTGTAATTTAACGTGAGCCACCGCCGGTGAGATTTCCAGATTCCGGTGAGGACTTTCCTTTTCTTTTTTCTCTTTTTTTTTTTTTTTGCATTCCCAACATTCATCTTGCAGTTTAATCACATAACGAACTTGAATGACGTTCAAGGGGACTTACCTTGACATGCTTTGAGCTTGGTGATTTGTTTGGTGGCCAGCAACTTCCAACTTCGGCGAGATCCAAACAAGCTCAATCCATGCAGTTTTTGATGAAGCAATGCATGAAAATGATATAAGGAGGCGTAGGGGTAATGCTAAATGGAAATCAGAATAGAAAATGATGGAGTATAGCACTCATTATTGCACGACCGAGACTTGAAGCTCAAAAACGAGACCGAAGGCATTTTATCAAACGATTCATATGCAGACTCAAAAACCACTAGAATCGCGCTCAACGCAGGTCTACAGTTGAAATCGAACCAGACAGAGGCTACGTCTAGTCTATATACATCCCCAACACCATCGCAAACTCCCTGATTTAGCTCGATTTGTTCAAAAACCAAATCAGGCTTCTGATCGCAAAGGGTCAATGAAGAACAGAGTATATGAAGGACGAAGATGAGAAACCTTTTTCGAGCGTCACAATGGCTACCGAGGCACTCGTGGATCTTCGAAGAGGATCCGGGACCTGCGAGGGACTTCAACCAGACTAGAACGAAGCTTGCACATGTCCGTTTTTTTTTTCCTTGAGCCTCCGCCCCCCCCCCCCCCTTAGGCGAGATTTCGATGGTGGTTTTAAAGTCGCCACCGAGCTCCGATCTACCTGGATTATCCCTCGATTCTGTCAGAGCTCCAGAAAAATCCGCTTCCCCTCTGCGGATAAACTCTAGTTTGTTCAAAACCAGTCGACAACTCCTTTACCGCTCAAAGTTTTCTCTTTTTTTTTTTTACTCCAACGGGTGTTGCGCGCGTGTCATGTGCGTGAAGCCAGTTAGAAGTCACCAGAACAGTGTGGGTAATTCTTCGAGGCTTGTTCATGAGTTGGGTCGAAAGAATCGAGCTTTAATTTTGCTCAATTGTATTTTTCTTTTCTCCTTCGGTTGTTCACTAGCGTGAGCAAGAAGAATCTGGTTCTGTGAACTTTTGGTTCTCCAAGTCAACTGGTTGACCTAGTCAACTATTGACTTGGTCAAACTTTTCATTTTTTATTACTTTTCTACTATTTCAACACCACTTCGAACCCTCTTTGCAAAATTTGATAATTCCTTGAATTTTTGGACTAAAGTGTAATTTTGAAAAATAGAGGGGAATGACACGACTCCAAGAATGCAAAAATGAAAAATTACAGAGCTAAAATGGAACTTCTAGAAATTTTTTAAATAATTAGAAAATGAAATTAATAAAGAAACCCTAAATTCAAGATTGAATTTTTCAAAATTTATTCAGTCACAATGAATATAAAATAAAAATAAAAATATTGACTATTTTTTTTGCAATTTTCTAGCCTCAAGTGCTATTTTGTTTTACTAATTTTCTATTATTTTCCTAATTTCTGAAAAATATTAAAATTAACAAAAATAAGGAAAATTATTTTTTGCTCAAAATTGGTTCCCTAGGCTAGGCTGAGGTCCCCAAAGTTGATTTTTTCAATTTTTTCATTTTTCATTTATTTTTATGAATTCTCGAAAATAAAATGCAGAAAATATGAAAAATAAGGAAAATCATTTGTTGCTCAAAATTGGCTCCCTGGGCTAGGCCGAGGTCTCCAAAGTTGATTTTTCAATTTTCTCATTTTTATTGATTTTTATGAATTTTTGAAAGTAAAATACAAAAAATATGAAAAATAAGGAAAATTACTTTTTGCTCAAAATTGGTTCCCTAGGCTAGGTCGAGGTCCCCAAAGTTGATTTTTTCAATTTTATGGATTTCAATGGATTTTTTTAAATATTTTTGAAAATAAAATTGATCAAAAATCAAGTGTCAACAATAATAATCAATAATTAATTATGCAATTTATTAAGTTATATTTAATTAGTATGTACATAAGTAATAATTAAATTTATATAATTATAAATATAAAATAATTAAAAACAAGTAAGAAATATGAAATTATTAATAATTAATTGAATAATCAATTAAGATGTATGTAATTAATTTTATTAATATGTAAATAATTAATAAAAAAAATTATTCACAGGGCCCATGCTACAGAATTTTTTTAATTTCTTATTTTTACATGTATTTAATTATTTTATGTTTATAAAATTTATTTTTAAATAAATTTGCAAGTATATTTTTTTATTTTGAAGCTTATTTTTTTAACATAATTATTAATAATTAATTGAAAATTTTATTAAAATATATGCAACTAATTTAATTAGTATGTAAATAATTAATGAAAAATATTTACAAGGCATATGTGGTAGTATTTTGTAAAATTAATTATTTTTACGTGTTTTTAATTATTTTATATTTATAACATTTATATTTATATAAAATTTGTAAATACAATTTTTTTATTTCAAAGCTTATTTTTGTGATGTAATTATCAATAATTAATTGAAAAAATTATTAATATATATGTAATTAATTTAATTAGTATCTAAATAATTAATAAAAAAATATTTACAAGGCCCGTGAGCCAGCATTTTTTTAAATTTCATATTTTTTACTTGTTTTTAATTATTTTATATTGATAATATTTATAATTATGTAAAATTAACTATTAATTATTTGCATACTAATTAAATTAACTACATATATCTTAATAAATTGTTTAATTATTTATTTATAATTATGTTATAAAATAAGCTTCAAAATAATAATTATTATTATATTTACAAATTTATATAACTGTAAATGTTATAAACAAAATATAAAAAAATATTAAATTAAAAAAATTCAAGTAATTATTAATAATTATGTTATAAAAATAAGCTTCAGAGTAAAAAATATTTGCATATTTGTATAAAACATAAATGTTGTAAATATAGTATAATAAAAAAATTAAAACATTAAAAATTTCAATTAATTATTGATAATTATATTATAAAAATAAAATTCAAAATAAAAAAATTTATGTTTGCAAATCATATAAATATAAATGTTATAAATATAAAATCATTAAAAAGGCGTAAAAATAAGAAATTTAAAAAAATGCTACCGCAAGAGCCTTATAAATATTTTTCATTAATTATTTATATACTAATTAAATTAATTACATATATCTTAATAAATTTTTTAATTAATTATTAATAATTACATTATAAAAATGAGCTTCAAAATAAAAAAAAGTATATTTACAAATTTATTTAAATAAAAATGTTATAATTATAAAATAATTAAATACACATAAAAAAACAAATTTAAAAAAATGTTGCAGCATGGGCCCCGTGAACATTTTTTGTTAATTATTTGCATATTAATTAAATTAATTACATATATCTTATTAGATTATTCAATTAATTATTAATAATTTCGTATTTTTTACTTGTTTTTATTTATTTTATATTTAAAATATTTATAATTAGATAAATTTAATTATTGATTATTTACATAATAATTAAATATAACTTAATAAATTGATTAATTAATTATTGATTAAAAAAATGTTGTAGCATGGGCAATTGGGTTGCCGCATGGGCCCATTGGGCTATAATATAATAAAAAATGAAATTAAAAAAAAAGCCCAATCCTGGATGGGCCTTGTGTCGCGACCCTCTAAAAATATTTTTATTAATTCTAGGGGGTTAACGGATTATTAGGTTAATTAGATTTGACTAACCTAACGCGGACCCTCCCAAGCCCTACCGAATCGCAACTTTGGTTTTTGTTTAAATGATTTTGAAATTTGGAGTCGCCACTAATCGTTCTTGGTAGGTCGATTAGAAACCTAAATAAATTAGCGGGAGAACTAATTTATTCCTGCGAACCAGAGATTAGGGGCTCGGGGACTTGGTTACACTAGTTAATTAAAACTAATGCCCTTTCGGTACCTTAATTTCATGGATATCCTAATTTGGCAACTCGGGCTTGATTTATTCCTAAGACTCTAGTAGGGTATTCTCTTTTGTGTTTTCACTTTTTAAATAGGATGCGTGGATGGTATATATTTTTATTTGTTATATTTTTTAAGTGTTAAAGATTCCCTGAAGCCGAAAGAGGGAGTGTGTTAACGACTTATGTGCAGTATTACGACCTACTCATCTTTTGGGTCTGATGATTCAAAAATTAAATTATATGAAGTACATGACAGTGAATAAACACCTCCAATGGGAGGCCTAGCATTGGCTTGGCTCTTCCCTTTGGGATTTAAGGTACAGGTATTTAAGTTGCAAGTATTTAAACTACTGTAAGTAAAAACCTCCAATGGGAGGCTAAGCATTGGCTTGGCTCTTCCCTTTGGGATTTAAGGTACAGGTATTTAAGTTGCAGGTATTTAACTACTGTAAGTAAAAACCTCCAATGGGAGGCTAAGCATTGGCTTGGCTCTTCCCTTTGGGATTTAAGGTACAAGTATTTAAGTTGCATGTATTTAACTACTGTAAGTAAAAACCTCCAATGGGAGGCTAAGCATTGGCTTGGCTCTTCCCTTTGGGATTTAAGGTACAGGTATTTAAGTTACAGGTATTTAACTACTGTAAGTAAAAACCTCCAATGGGAGGCTAAGCATTGGCTTGGCTCTTCCCTTTGGGATTTAAGGTACAGGTATTTAAGTTGCAGGTATTTAACTACTGTAAGTAAAAACCTCCAATGGGAGGCTAAGCATTGGCTTGGCTCTTCCCTTTGGGATTTAAGGTACATGTATTTAAGTTGCAGGTATTTAACTACTGTAAGTAAAAACCTCCAATGGGAGGCTAAGCATTGGCTTGGCTCTTCCCTTTGGGATTTATGGTGCAGGTATTTAAATTGCGGATGGACTTTGTCCTCTCCATTTTGGGGTATGAATTCTTTAAAATGAAATACAACGAATTGATTCAACAATTTGAAATTTGTGCGCACTTGAGGACTCCTCCAAGCCGATTTTGTGCTTCCATAGGGTTGACCATTGATATAGAGCTGTGGCTTCCTGACATAAAATAGAGTGAAGTGTCAGTATACAAAATATGTGCTAATCTGCACCTAAAACCAGAAGAGTGGAAAGAGTACTTATCTCCCATTTTTTTTGGAGGGATTTCTATAATTGATTTTCGCTCTCTATGTTCCCAATATAGAGAGTTTCTTTTGAGTTAAGAGGGACTTTTAGTCACAGATCAGTTGAGAAATCGGTGGACAGCTTAGGAGCTTGTCTGGGCCGATTTTTGCATCTCTACGAGATTTTTGCTGTTGACGTAGAGATATCCTTCTCCTGACATAAAATATGGAAAGAAAAAAGAGATGGAGAAAATGTATACAATTTGTGCTAATTTGCAAGTAAAACCATAAACAAATGAATAAATAAAAACACTTAGCTCGAATTTGCTTGCTCGTTGACGAGGATGAACTCTTGATTTATATTGATCAATGAAGGAATTTGTGATGATAATCCCTAGCTTTGAACTCCCATCATCTTCAAAATTCTCTCTCTTTTGGTATTTTCTTTTTCTCGAATTTTTCTTCAATCTCCCAAAACTCTCTCAAACATCCAAAATTTTCTCTCCAAAAAAAATCCTCCCAAACACTTCAAATTTTCTCTCCCAAGAATCCTTTCTCAAGCTCACTTCTTCCTCCTTTTATAACCTACTCATCTATCTCCCATTCTAATTTTTCCACTAACTCTATCTCCCATTCTAATTTCTCCACTAACTCTTCTTCATTTTCATCTTCCATTCTCCATCTCTATCTCACATTCTAATCTCTCCACTAACTCTTCTTCATCTTCATCTTCCCTTCTCCATATTTATCTCCCATTCTAATTTCTCCACTAACTCTTCTTAATCTCCATCTTCCCTTCTCTATTCTTATCTTCCATTCTAATTTCTCTACTAACTCTTCTTCATCTCCATCTTCCCTTCTCTATTCTTATCTTATTTTCTCCATCCATTCTTCTCCAACTTCTCTTCTTCATCTCCTCTTCTTCATCTTCCCTTCTCTATTCTAATTTATCCACTAACTCTTCTTTTTATTATTTGTAAAATAATCCTTCAAGAGTTAGGTATTTGCACTATAGTCCTTGAATTTTAAGTATTTACAATTTAGTCCCTGAAAAAATATTTCTTTAAGTCCAAATCTCCTTACAATTTATGACATACCTTCCCTATACTTAGTCAAAATTCACCACATGTCAAATTTAAGCTCATTTCTTGCCACTGAAAATAATGCAGAATTTAATTAAAGCCCTTTTGCACAATTGAGTCATTCTGTATAATTTGGGCCAATATAAAAATTTGAAATATTAGAGAACAATGTCACAACTCCTAAAAGTGAAAAAATGAAAATAAATTGACTCAAATTGAATTTTTTAGACCCGGTTCGAGATTAGGCTCATGAAGGAATACACGACCCCGAATTGGATTTTTTAAATTTGTGATAACCAACATGAAAAGGGATTTAAAATAAAAATATTGACTATTTTTATATATTTTTGTAGCCTCAAATGCTATTATTTATTAAATATTCTCATAATTTCTAAAATATATAAACAATATATATAAATACAAAAAATTATTTTTTTGTTCGAAAATATTTGCCTAAGCTTGGCCAAGGCTCCAAACTTGATTTTTTAATTTTCTCATTTTTCTTAATTTTTTGTTTTATGAATTTTCGAAAATAAAAATACCGAGAAATATCGAAAATATGAAAAATTATTTTTTGGTAAAAATTGGTTCCCTAGGCTTGGCTAAGGTTCCCAAAGTTGATTTTTCAATTTTATGAATTTTTATGGATTTTCTATTAATTTTCGAAAAATAAATAAATAAAAAATACGTAAAAATACTAAAAATATGAAAAATCGTTTTTTGGTCAAAATTGGTTCCCTAGGCTTGGCTAAGGTCCCCAAAGTTGATTTTTCAATTTTATGAATTTTTATGAATTTTTTTATTACTTTAGCAATAGAAAAAATGATTAAAAATCAGGTGTCAACAGCTGCCCCTCTTTGAAAGGAAGCTCGGTAGAGGTTCATTTCAAAGACGAGATGACACCTGAATTCTAATTGACTCAATACAAGGAAATAAAAAGAGTCGTGACATGAATGTTCCACTGAAAATGAAATGAGAACCTAAGGATTCGTTATATAAAAAAAACTTTAGGGTGGTTGAACTTGAACCCGTATGGTGGATCAACCCATGGTAGATTCCTAATAAAAAGATTCTACTGATTAAAAATTGAATTAAAATTTGACCCGTATGGTGGGTCATACCATTTGACCCGTATGGTGGATCGTACCATGGTAGATTCCAAATAAAAGGATTCTACTGATTAAATTTTGATTGAGATTTGACCCATATGGTAGGTCACCCCATGGAGATACCTGTAAGAAGGACTTGGTGCATGTAGAAAGGACTTGGTGCCTGTAAAAAGGACTTGTGCCTGTAAAAAGGACTTAATGCCTGTAAAAAGGACTTAATTTGCCTATAAGAAGGACTTGATTTGCCTGTAAAAAGGACTTGATTTGCCTGTAAGAAGGACTTGATTTGCCTATAAGAAGGACTTACTTTGCCTGTAAGAAGGACTTTGTGCCTGTAAGAAGGACTTAATTTGCCTATAAGAAGGACTTTGTTTGCCAGTAAGAAGGACTTTATGCCTGTAAGAAGGACTTGATTTGCCTGTAAGAAGTACTTTGTGCCTGTAAGAAGGACTTTGTGCCTATAAGAAGGACTTGATTTGCCTCTAAGAAGGACTTTGTGCCTATAAGAAGGACTTGGTTTGCCTGTAAGAATGACTTAGTTTGCCTGTAAGAAGGACTTTGATTTCCCTGTAAGAAGGACTTTATGCCTGTAAGAATGACTTGATTTGTCTGTAAGAAGGACTTTGTGCCTGTAAGAAGGACTTAATTTACCTGTAAGAAGGACTTGATTTGCCTGTAAGAAGGACTTTGTGCCTGTAAGAAGGACTTACTTTGCCTGTAAGAAGGACTTTGTGCCTGTAAGAAGGACTTGCTTTGCCTGTAAGAAGGACTTAATTTGCCTGTAAGAAGGACTTGGTTTGCCTGTAAGAAGGACTTTGTTTGCATGTAAGAAGGACTTTATTTGCCTGTAAGAAGGACTTGATTTGCCTGTAAGAAAGACTTTGTGCCTGTAAGAAGGACTTGATTTGCCTATAAGAAGGACTTGCTTTGCCTGTAGGAAGGACTTTGTTTGCCTGTAAGCAGGACTTGATTTGCCTGTAAGAAGGACTTTATGCCTGTAAGAAGGACTTGGTTTGCCTGTAAGAAGGACTTTGTGCCTGTAAGAAGGACTTCATTTGCCTGTAAGAAGGACTTGATTTGCCTGTACAAAGGACTTGCTTTGCCTGTAGGAAGGACTTAATTTGCCTGTAAGAAGGTCTTGGTTTGCCTCAAAGGGTGCCATTTTGAAATCTGGGGAGACCAGGAATCCTACGGAAGCTCAAACCCAAATTATATTCTCCTGTCGCTTTAGGAATAAACCAAAGAGGCAGAGATCAAAAGGTCTCGAACATTTCTGTCCTTGAGACAAATCATGCTTTATTGAAGAAGGTGGATACCTATATATACCGCAATGGATTCGAGTACCCCAACAACCGTCAGAATTCATTCTCTTGAAAGGTTCAGGTTGAAGATATACTTACCTGAGAATTTGGAAGAAATGCTTGGTGGCTTCTCGACAACCAGGCTTATTCATTCAATAATCGCCGAATGAATTTCAAGACTTTGGAAGGTAACTCAAACACCGGGAATGTGTTGCCTGTCAGGCAATGTCAGAGCTAACATGTGCAAGTATTTTCATCAATGCGTTCATTGGTTCATACAAAATTGTTCAACTAAGTTGGCAATGATTAGAAGTAGTCTATGTGATAACTCATGATGCAATCAATCAAAATGTGGATCATGCAAAACTATTCTGTCAAGTTTGCATTACCAATTCTATTTAAGGAGGTTCTCATAATATGAACGCCTCGAATGTAATCTGAATGGGGGACTTTAGTCCGAAGGGGCTTTCTCTCACTCTAGAGAAAGGCTGTTTATCTGTAGATTAAAATGTTAGACCTGTGTAGAAATGGTTTAACTTTCCTCATCCTGTTATGCCCCATTTTGCACATTTGATGTCTCCTATGCAGTTTATGCTCTAAGTTGGAGCTGGTAAATTAAACATGCGGAATAATCATAATTCGTGAAATGTGTAAACACAATGCCGATGTGACAATTTTTAGCATCATGTGTATTTATATAATGTGCAAACATGGGCGGATTTGAATTGCCCCTGGCATGTGGGTGGATTCAACAAATTGGGAAGCCTACTCCTTATCTCGAGGAGCGGTTTGTCTCAAGTTTTGCCCCTGCACGATGAGGCATATGGGTGAGGGAGCATTTTAGTTTGTTTAGTGACAGCGACCGCCATGGTTTAGCGGTTAAATGCCCCCCATTTTTCACCAGAATAGATCTTGTCAAATGATCATCATTTTCTTTTGGATTTGTCTCCTCCAACATGTTACATGTTAGTATAAATATTTCCTATAACAAGAAAAGGAGACATGTCAACCGGTATTAAAAGGGATAAATTGGAAACGATACTGATTTACCCTTCATCTTGAATGCCTTGGACAAGTCTTTTACCAATTTTGCTGGGTTGAGTTTTCTTCGACTTTTGTTGGATGCTTCACCATTAAGCTGAGAATGTGGCAAAATATTGACTTCGGTATTTGTTGACACCTGATTTTTAATCATTTTTTCTATTGCTAAAGTAATAAAAAATCCATAAAAATTCATAAAATTGAAAAATCAACTTTGGGGACCTTAGCCAAGCCTAGGGAACCAATTTTGACCAAAAACGATTTTTCATATTTTCAGTATTTTTACGTATTTTTTATTTATTTATTTTCGAAAATTAATAGAAAATCCATAAAAATTCATAAAATTGAAAAATCAACTTTGGGAACCTTAGCCAAGCCTAGGGAACGAATTTTGACCAAAAATAATTTTTCATATTATATATATTTTAATTTAAAAAAAAATACAAAAATATTTGAAAATTTTGAAAAAATAACATTTGAGGCCAAAAAATACACAAAGATAGTTAATATTTTTATTTTAAATCTATTTTCATATTGGCCATCGCAAATTCAGAAAAATCCAATTCGAGTCACGTGTTCCTTCACGAGTATAATCTCGAATCGGGCCTAAAAAAATTTAATTTGAGTCAACTTATTTTTAACTTTCACTTTTTATGAGTTGTGACATTGTCTTCTAATATTTTAAATTTTCATCTTGGCCCAATTATACCCAGAATGACTTAATTTTGCAAAAGGGCTTTAATTAAATTATGCATTATTTTCAGCGACAAGAAATGAGCTTAAAGTTGACATGTGGTAAATTTTGGTGTGTCAAAAATTGTGAGGAGATTTGGACTTAAAGAAATATATTTTTTTTAGGGACTGAATTGTAAATACTTAAAATTCAAGGACTAGAGTGCAAATACCTAACTCTTGAAGGATTATTTTACAAATAATAAAAAGAAGAGTTAGTGGATAAATTAGAATAGAGAATGGAAGATGAAGAAGAGGAGATGAAGAAGAGAAGTTGGAGAAGAATGGATGGAGAAAATAAGATAAGAATAGAGAAGGGAAGATGGAGATGAAGAAGAGTTAGTAGAGAAATTAGAATGGAAGATAAGAATAGAGAAGGGAAGATGGAGATTAAGAAGAGTTAGTGGAGAAATTAGAATGGGAGATAAATATGGAGAAGGGAAGATGAAGATGAAGAAGAGTTAGTGGAGAGATTAGAATGTGAGATAGAGATGGAGAATGGAAGATGAAAATGAAGAAGAGTTAGTGGAGAAATTAGAATGGGAGATAGAGTTAGTGGAAAAATTAGAATGGGAGAGAGATGAGGAGGTTATAAAAGGAGGAATAAGTGAGCTTGAGAAGTGATTCTTGAGAGAGAAAATTTGAAGTGTTTGGGAGAATTTTTTGGAAAGAAAATTTTGGATGTTTGAGAGAGTTTTGGGAGATTGAAGAAAATTTTGAGAGAAAGAAAATACCAAAAGAGAGAGAATTTTGAAGATGATGGGAGTTTAAAGCTAGGGGTTATCATCACAAATTCCTTCATCGATCAATATAAATAAAGAGTTCATCCTCGTCAACGAGCAAACAAATTCAAGCTAAGTGTTTTTATTTATTCATTTATTTATGGTTTTACTCGCAAATTAGCACAAATTGTATACACTTTCTCCATCTCCTTTTTCTTCCATATTTTATGTCAGGAGAAAGATATCTTTACGTCAACAGCAAAAATCTCGTCGAGATGCAAAAATCGGCCCAGACAAGCTCCTAAGCTGTCCACCGATTTCTCAACTGATCTATGACTAAAAGTCCCTCTTAATTCAAAAGAAACTCTCTATATTGGGAACATAGAGAGCAAAAATCAATTATAGAAATCCCTCCCAAAAAAATGGGAGATAAGTACTCTTTCTACTCTTCTGGTTTTAGGTGCAGATTAGCACATATTTTGTATACTAACACTTCACTCTATTTTATGTCAGGAAGCCGCAGCTCTATATCAATGGTCAATCCTATGAAAGCACAAAATCGGCTTGGAGGAGTCCTCAAGCGCGCACAAATTTCAAATTGTTGAATCAATTCGTTGTATTTCATTTTAAAAAATTCATACCCCAAAATGGAGAGGACAAAGTCCATCCGCAATTTAAATACCTGCACCATAAATCCCAAAGGGAAGAGCCAAGCCAATGCTTAGCCTCCCATTGGAGGTTTTTACTTACAGTAGTTAAATACCTGCAACTTAAATACCTGTACCTTAAATCCCAAAGGGAAGAGCCAAGCCAATGCTTAGCCTCCCATTGGAGGTTTTTACTTACAGTAGTTAAATACGTGCAACTTAAATACATGTACCTTAAATCCCAAAGGGAAGAGCCAAGCCAATGCTTAGCCTCCCATTGGAGGTTTTTACTTACAGTAGTTAAATACCTGCAACTTAAATACATGTACCTTAAATCCCAAAGGGAAGAGCCAAGCCAATGCTTAGCCTCCCATTGGAGGTTTTTACTTACAATAGTTTAAATACTTGCAACTTAAATACCTGTACCTTAAATCCCAAAGGGAAGAGCCAAGCCAATGCTAGGCCTCCCATTGGAGGTGTTTATTCACTGTCATGTACTTCCTATAATTTAATTTTTGAATCATCAGACCCAAAAGATAAGTAGGTTGTAATACTGCACAGAAGTCGTTAACACACTCCTTCTTTCGGCTTCAGGGAATCTTTAACACTTAAAAAAATATAACAAATAAAAATATATACCATCCATGCATCCTATTTAAAAAGTGAAAACACAAAAGAGAATACCCTACTATAGCCTTAGGAATAAACCAAGCCTGAGTTGCCGGATTAGGATATCCATGAAATTAAGGTACCGAAAGGGCATTAGTTTTAATTAACTAGTGTAACCAAGTCCCCGAGCTCATAATCTCTGGTTCGCAGGAATAAATTAGTTCTCCCGCTAATTTATTTAGGTTTCTAATCGACCTACCAAGAACGATTAGTGGCGACTCCAAATTTCAAAATCATTTAAAATAAAAATCCAAAGTCACGATTCGGTAGGGCTTGGGAGGGTCCGCGTTAGGTTAGTCAAATCTAATTAACCAAATAATCCGTTAACCCCTAGAATTAATAAAAATATTTTTAGAGGGTCGCGACAGCTTGGCGACTCCAATGGGGACGGGATTTTTAAATTTTCGAAAAAAGATACCAATTGGAATACTTGAATTTTTTCGAAATTTTAAAATTCTTAGTGGACTTAAGCCAATGAAAATTTCATGGATATCTCGCTTCTGGCGATTTTGCTTGGGACTCATTCTATAGGTGTTATATGTTTTTGCAGGATGGGAGTTATAAGGGGCGGAGTGTTTGGCTAACCCATTTGTTTTGCAGGCTTGGTGTTGGGATTATGTTTAATTTCACACATTTTTAGAAGCGCTGTTTTGATATCAATTGTCGTGCATGTCTTGCATATTCTGAGGATCACAACACCTGCACACACAAGCGTCTAAACCCAAGTCGCGAAATTTTTCCTAGGTAACCATAGATAGGGATCGAATATGCAAAGCTCCTGCGTCGATTGCGCTTGGGTTGACCATATTTTATCCCACTCATTATCTGAATTGACAATTCTTCCCATTGTGATTTGATTGCGCGGAGGGTAAGGTTGTCAATTCAGATAGTGGAGGCCTTTTAGGTCCATACCCTGTCTCTCCTTCTTTTATTTTCTAGAGTTCACTCCTCACTTGAGTCATGCGCATGACTATGTGATTTGCATTTCTCCAAGGTAAAAGTAAGTTCTCTAATTTTATCTTGTATTTATTTTCGGTCGGTTCATGCTAGGTGTTAGTCAGTTTTTGAGCTTGATATTACGACCATTCTTTTAAAAGAAAATAAAAATTAAATTTGTCCCTCATTTCTTTTAAAAAAAATTTGAAAAAATGATGTGAAAAATCCCTTCATGGGAATTTTATTAACCAATAAGGGATTTTTGTCATGTTTTTATTGCTTCAATAAAAATGAAATTTCCCTGACAAATTTACCTCTGAAAATTTATTCTGATAAAAAGGAAATTCCTTCAAAAATTTTAGTAAACGTCAAGAGATTTTGTCACATTCTTTAAAAAAAATAATAATAAAAAAAGAGTAATAAATCTGCAAAAAAATTCTGTATTAACCCATTTCTTCCTAAGGGAATTTTTTTTTTCTGATTTCTCTATAAAATAGAAAAAATCAAATTGGACTAATATAGGAGTCATGGACCGACATTCCTTGTGTCGCATACTAATTATATCATTTTCTTTTGCAGGGAGATCCTAGATACCCTAGACGGGTGTAAAAATTAAGTTCAAAATATATCAAGAATCATCTTCAGAAATACCAAAAGACGAAAAACACCGAGGCTTCAACCGTTAATTCCGGGGGGCAAACGAACACTGTCCATCTTTGACAGACAGAGTTATGTCAATCCGTAAACTTGTATGGGCAGTGTATTTTGATATGACGGTGGATTTATACTGATTAAACACGGGGGCATATTTAATGTATTGCAGAGGATCCCGCGTCTTTTGAAAGATAATATGGATTATATAATCAGAACCCATGAAACAAATACCTTTACCTGATTAAATCAACCAGAGACCGATCTTAAAATTTCCTCTTATCCGAAACATGCAGAGGGCTTTAGAGGACCGAGGTTCTATTAATGAACGTGGCCCACAGGAATTTCTCCCGACGCTACAGGCGACGGACACGAGCAAGTGGACGCCGAAAGAAATAAAATATGGATAAAAGTGGGCACACAACAGGTGGCCGGATTTATTACCAGCGCACTGATCGAGTTGTCATAGCGTTATTGTTTGTGATCTCAAGATGGATAGTGGGGGCCACCGCCGAACCCTTCATCAATGTTCTCGATATCATCGTCTGGAGCAATTAAACAAGAACATCAAGAAAAACATTAAGCCTCGACATCTTCGGTACCTCAAATCGTTCTGTTATACTATGCGGAAGAAACGATAGCAGGAAAATTAAACAAAAAAAAAACACGTGAAGCTTTTCTTTCATTCCATTCATCAAAGAGCATTACAACAGCTCACTGGGGAGGAAAAGTAAAGCCAAACTGAGCCCTGATAACCATTACGAAGGAGCTCAACTGACTCTCCAAACAGTTGATGCTCCGGGTACACCGGGCGTTCTCAGGATCAAGCTCCGCGAGCCTAAAGAAGAGGTGATCGCGCTTCTCCTTAGCCTAGGCCATACTGGCCTCGTAATGCTCGACAGCAAACTCCAAGTCCGAAATCGCCGCCCTCTCAAAAGCAATATCTGCCGTAATGTCATCAAGTCTCTCCTGCAGCCAACCGCATTTGCACCTCATCATAATATTGCTCGGCTCCTGTTCGGCGTAAGTTCGGACCAAGGCTAAACGGTCCACCAACTTTCCCCTCTCACGAACTAGCCACGAAAGCTGATCATTGGCAAACTTGAAGGCTTTCTTGTGATTATCAGCCATAAATGTGACTATTTCCAGACGCTCGTGCCGGTCTCAGTAACGAGCTTTCACGACGGCAGTCACAATGACCGTCTCATAAGCGCGGTTATAGGCAGCAAGAAAATTAATGAAGAGGGTCGGGAAGTTCCGATACTCCCTCCCCAGTTGGGTACCCTCAACAGAAGCAGCGTCTAGGGTCCTGAATAAACCGAGGATTTCAGCCTCAACGGTAGAGTTTTGGGCTATATGAGCGTAACCTCTACCAAGAAGATTGTAGAGTCTCTCCCACCCAGCCAGGATTTCGGCGGAGAAGGTATGGTTAGGAGAATTGGCCATTTTTGAAAGCAGATCACGAAAGAAAGGAGGAGAGAGGCGAGGCAGATGATCGGAATGCGAAGGTGATAATCTGCTTCAATTTAAATAATGATTTCACAGGGGCAGTCCTTATTGGTCGAGTTTTTTCTATCTACCATTCTCTGTCGGCAACACCCCCGCTGGCTCGAATTCCAGTCAAGCGGCAACCTCAAGCTGAGCAGACCCGACGTCTCTGCAGAAAAGTTGGACGGGCTGCCACCACTTTGAAAAAGAAAGAATAAAAAACGAGCTGAGTGGGAGACAAAGAAATTTTCGGCAGAAAAGGAGATACGACTCGTCTTTATTGGAGGACCCGCCAGTAAATCGACGGTGGAGATCTTGACAAGGGCCCTCTACCACGAAAAGAAAAAAGGAAGACGAACTGAGCGAGAAACAAGGATTTCCCCTTTGATCAAAAGCTGAATATCAGATTTTCTCCCTCGAAAAATCTAATAGCACTGCCCGTGAAGAGGGAAGTCGTTGCTATTGCCAGAGAGAGAACTTGTCCTCATTTGATAGTGAGAGTTCATTCGCAAGAACTCGCAGGAGAAAGATAGAGAGGAAGGAGTTCTCGTGGGAGAGGAATTCAAAACCTTCACCATCAAAGCATCGGCTTTCAAAGCCTGTTACGAGAAACCATCGACGATCCCGTGATCCCTCAAGTCCAAGAAGACATCCTGAGGCGGTCTCGAGTCGGCAGTCCTAGATCCAGAAATATGTCGAGCATTAGGGAAACGGGCGCATGTTCAACCCTGGTCGAAGCTAATGAAGTTCCTTACCCTGAGGGTCTACTGGTCATGGCCATTGACGGTAATCCAGTCTCTCTGTCAATCCTTGTTACCGTATTGAGAAAATGCCGGTATAAGGTTGTAGCTCAAGCAAAGGCGACAGAGGCCTTAGAGATATTAAGGAGGAGTGGTGACCAGTTTGATATCGTCCTCACCGCCATGGTAGGGATTGACATGGATGTTTTCACTCTCTTGGAAGTCATCAATTCTAAATTAAACATGCCAGTCCTCGTAATATCGGCAAGCGATGATCAGCAAGCCATAATGAAGGCTGTCTTAAATGGGGCTCAAGACGTCGTAACGAAACCAGTTAGGGTTCAGATGCTTCAAAACATATGGCAGCACGTGGTAAGGAAGCAATTGCACGACCATGAGAACAAGCATCAAGCCTTCAATTTTGTTCCAAGCAACTGGAGAAAGAAGATGAGTTGGTCTCCCGAGCTGCATCGTATGTTTGTTAATGCAGTTCAACAGGTAGGAATCGATTCGGCACGGCCGCAACATATACTGGAAATTATGAACGTAGAGGGACTCACTAAAGCAAATGTTTCGAGTCATCTTCAGAAGTACAGAAAAAGGGTGAGAGAACACAATGCAGCTCAGAATCAAGAAAACCAAGGCGGGACTGATCCAAGCCTGAACGTCGAGTCTCCTCGCCACCATAAGTTCCCCAGGTTAGCATGGGGCGAGCCACTTCCCATCATCAACCAAGCTAGTAACCATGCCATCAATCCCCCAGGCGTTAATCAAAGTATCCCCCAGAATCACCCTAATACTCTTCAAGAGTATAGACCGCAGGAGCAGTGTATTCAGATTCCTTGGTTTGAGCACCAACCTGTGGCTAGAACTCATCCCATGATCAGCGCGCCTGCGCAGCCAGAGAATCAAACAAGAAGTTATCCTGAGCACTTCCACTTCTCTAATCCTCGAATGGAAGGAGTTTTTGGCAGCAGGACAGTTGGTGATCCCCACACTTTCTCGAGTAATGATGAAGGCTCCAGCACGAGAAGTCAAATTACTCATGGCGAGGACAGAATGAGAAATCTACCGCCAGCATTTGCCAACAACAATGCCCAATTCGAGCATCAGTTGCTGGAAGGTTCAAGAGATTACCCAGATGATGAGCTTACTGCCCTGGTCAACCAGTTTAGGGTTGACAGACGTCCCAAGCCGCGATCAGGAGCCAGTGAGTAGGGACTCTCAAACATCGGTTATCCACACCCGAACCAACACGAGACTAGCTGATTATCGAAGAGCCACAGGAGAGGCAGAACTGACCTTGAATAAGTGCACCTTTCATTTCATGCTTAATTCCCTTGCGTATGATATTTTCCAGCTTTCTAGGTGTCTCGATTTAATTCAAGGACAAGGGGGCAATTTATTTATCCGGTCGAATGCGTGAATCCCTTTTTATGCTAGATTTAGGGCGGATTAATTTGTGGCAACTTCGCTGACTGCCATAATGAGAAATGTTGAATGGCCTCACGTAGGGAAATTTCAAGTGAAATGCCCAGGCGAGCTCGAAGACGGGTAATTGTGTGTCGTTCCAATTTACTCTTAATCGTTGCAAAATGCTAAATTGGATTTGTTCCATTCTCACCCAGGGAATCGCAAAGTGCCTCAAGAGTGTCGCAAAATGAAATGACCCAATGGAACGCGATAGGACTCATTTGCCTCGAAGGTAACCTTCAAATTAAAGGAGCCCTCCGGTCTACGAACCCGATGGCATAGAAAATGATGATGGTCCAAGGCAACCCGAAAGAAAATAAGGCCCAACTAAGCAAAGTACATATGTGGCAAGCTCAAAGTGAAGGGCAACTCGGGACATACAATTCAATCCAATCCAAATGAAGGAACTTCCTCAATTCAAATTCAATGGAAGTATACACAAGGGTAAAACAGTATCGTTCCAATTTTTCTAGAATATGAAGAACATATACTGCCGCATTCTCTTTCATTTTTGCAGGGGAAGTCTCTACTGGCCAGATTTTCCTGTCTACCATTCCCTATCAGTATCACCTCCGCTACTCGTCTCCAATCTTGAGCCAAGCAAATCCGACGTCTCTACGGAAAAGTTGGACGGGACGCCACTACTTTGAAAAAGAAAGGATAAAAAATAAGCTGAGTGGGAGACAAAGACATTTACGGCAGAAAAGAGATACGACTCGTCTTTATTGAAGAACTCGCCAGCAAATTGACGGTGGAGACAGCAACAAGGGGCCCCCTTCCACGGAAAGATGGAAGGAGACGAGCTGGGCGAGAGATACGATGAAAAGAAAATCGAGAAAGCCAGAACACTCGAGAGAGGCAATACAGTTGCTAAACCCACGTCTAATTTTAAAGGAGACATCTTCTTGATAATTCTCATTCGTGCTCGAAAGAGAGACTCTTAAAGCATACGCAGTCTCCCAGAAAAATCCTGAGAGTGAAAATACAAAAAGAGATATCAAACTTTGAGAAATCGTTAACCAAATCGAAGATGTCTCAACCCAACACACTTGAAAGTTATTGTTACTTGCTGAATATGGGAGAGGAAGAGTTCGAAGCCATATTTGGGATCGAGCCTATGGAGCCCGGCCCTTCCACCGACGACGTCCAAGAGCCCGGTAAGGACAATGACAACAACGGTAAAGGTCAAAAGAAGCGTTACCGTCGCCATACTGAAGAGCAAGTACGAAAGCTTGAAGCTTTCTTCAGAACGTGCCCTATGCCAGACGGCAAACAAAAAATAGAACTAAGTCAATAGCTAGGACTTGAACCTTCGCAAATCAAGTTCTGGTTTCAAAATAGACGAACCCGAATGAAGACTCGTCATGAGCACAACGAAGCCGAGTTTCTAAGAGTTGAAAATGAAAACCTCCGAGCGGAAAACAAGATGTATAAAGAAACTTTTGACTCCACCACCTGCCCCAACTGCAATAGCCTCCTCCTCACCCTCGATGAAATGTATGATCTGAGGATCGAAAATGCACGTTTAAGAGGTGAGTTAGACCAGTTTATAACAGGATCGAGTTCTGTTGGAGCAAGGTACAAAAGGACCAATGATACTGGATCAGCATCAATACCTCCCGAGGAAGAAGGGACAGATCACCACCAAGCGGACATTGACGATGATCTTTTCGCCATAATCAACCAGTTTGATATCGGTAAAGCATCGGGACTGTGATGCACTTGTTCAGCCAGTGACCACCAGACCTTCAATATGGCCGATGCATACCTAATTTGGGATGAAGCAAGCTGATCATGGGAGAGCCTGCAGAGGAAGCAGAACTGATCCTGAATGAGTGAATGTGTTTTATTTCCTTGCGTGATATGTTTTTCTGCTTTTGTGAAAGTGTAAAAGCAAGGAGTAATAATCCGACTTCCCCCTATTAAATGCTCGAATCCGCCACCTCACCAACCTCGCGACGAATTGATGGCGAGTGAAAATCTGCATAAACCTGAAGGGTAACTCCGTATCGTTTCAATTTACCCTCAGTTGCTCCAAGTTTTAAAATTAAGCCCCTTCTATTCTCAGGAAATTGCAAATCGACCCGAGAACGCAATCATATCCGAATACAGGTTGGATAAAATTTGGGGGCAAATCAACTCATGGGCATTACCACGGGATAGACAGCTTCGGACAAAGGAAAGTACAAGCGAAAGACGCGAACAATCTCAGAAATGGGTAATTCTGTATCGTTCTAATGTGCACATAATCATCTCAAGTCTTGAATTGTCTTATTCCATTCTTAACAGGGATTGCAAATTACCTCGAGAAATACCGTAACATGGCCCAAGGTGATACAACAGGGCTGCGTTATCCCCAAGGATTAACCCTTGAAAAGAAAGCCCCATGGACACCTACGGTCCAATGGACCGAATGGTATGGGGGATGACAGTAGGTCCGAAATATTCCGAGTTCGATCCCCAAGGGTGGGGAATGTTGTATGTATTATAAATAAATGAAACAACTTTTTGTGCATTTCTTTTTTTACAAACAGGAATACTCGACGAGTAATATCAAAGTCAGTATTTTACCATAGTCTTCCCATAATGGTGAGGCGCCCAACAAAAGTCGAGGAAAATTCAATCCAACAAAACTGGTAAAAGACTCGTGCAAGACATTCAAGATGAAGGGTAAATCAGTATCGTTTTCAATTTATCCCTTTTAATACTGGCTGATATATCTCTTTTTCTTTTTACAGGAAATATTTACACTAACATTTAACATGTTGAAGGAGACAAATCCAAAAGAAAATTATGATCATCTGACAAGATCTATTCTGGTGAAAAATGGGGCAAATTGATCACAAGCTCTGAAGCGAAAAAGCAAATATGTCTTCCTTATCTCGTTTGATTTCGAGAATAATTTCTCTGCTTTTTACAGGGGCATTCAACCGCTAAACCGTGGCGGTCGCTGTCATTAAACAAACCGAAATGCTCCCTCACCCATATGCTTCATCACGTAGAGAGAAAGTTTGAGACGAACCACCCCTCGACATAAGGAATAGGCTTCCCAATTTGTTCGGTCCGCCCACATACCAGGGGCAATTTAAATCCGCCCATATTTGCACATTATATAAACACACGTAATGCTAAAAAATTGTCACATCTGCATTGTGCTTACACAGTTCATGAATTACGTATGACTATTCCGTGTGTTTAACTTACCAACTCCAACTTAGAGCATAAACTGCACAAGAGACATCAAATGTGCAGAATGGGGCATGACAGGATGAGGAAAGGCAAACCATTTCCACGCAAGTCTAACATTTTAATTTACAGATAAACAGCCTTTCCCCAGAGTGAGAGAAGGCCCTTTCGGATTGAAGCCCCCCATTCAGATTACATTCGAGGCGTTCATACTATGAGAACCTCCTTAAACAGAATTGGTAATGCAAGCTTGACAGAATAGTTTTGCATGATCCATATTTGGATTGATTGCATCATGAGTTATCACACAGACTACTTCTAATCATTGCCGACTTGGTTGAATAGTTTTACATGAACCGATCAACTCATTGATGAAAATGCTTGCACATGTTACCTCTGATACTGCCTGACAGGCAACACATTCCCAATGTTCAAACTACCTTCCAAAGTCTTGAAATTCATTCAGCGATTATTGAATGAACAAGCCTGGTTGTCGAGAAGCCACCAAGCATTTCTTCCAAATTCTCAGGTAAGTATATCTTCAACCTGAACCTTTCAAGAGAATGAATTCTGACGGTTGTTGGGGTACTCGAATCCATTGCGGTACATACAGGTATCCACCTTCTTCAATAAAGCATGATTTGTCTCAAGGACAGAAATGTTCGAGACCTTTTGATCTCTGCCTCTTTGGTTTATTCCTAAAGCGACAGGATAATATAATTTGGGTTTGAGCTTCTGCAGGATTCCTAATCTTTCCAGATTCCAGAATGGCACCCTTTGAGGTACACCAAGTCCTTCTTACAGGCAAAATAAGTCCTTCTTACAGGCAAACCAAGTCCTTCTTACAGGCAAATCAAGTCCTTCTTATAGGCACAAAGTTCTTCTTACAGGCAAATCAAGTCCTTCTTACAGGCAAAACAAGTCCTTCTTACAGGCACAAAGTCCTTCTTACAGGCAAATCAAGTCCTTCTTACAGGCAAAACAAGTCCTTCTTACAGGCACAAAGTCCTTCTTACAGGCAAATCAAGTCCTTCTTACAGGCAAAACAAGTCCTTCTTACAGGCAAAACAAGTCCTTCTTACAGGCAAATCAAGTCCTTCTTACAGGCATAAAGTCCTTCTTATAGGCAAACCAAGTTCTTCTTACAGGCACCAAGTCCTTCTTACAGGCATAAAGTCCTTCTTACAGGCAAACCAAGTCCTTCTTACAGGCAAACAGGCAAACCAAGTCCTTCTTACAGGCAAAACAAGTCCTTCTTACAGGCAAATCAAGTCCTTCTTACAGGCAAAACAAGTCCTTCTTACAGGCAAATCAAGTCCTTCTTACAGGCATAAAGTCCTTCTTATAGGCAAACCAAGTTCTTCTTACAGGCACCAAGTCCTTCTTACAGGCATAAAGTCCTTCTTACAGGCAAACCAAGTCCTTCTTACAGGCAAACCAAGTCCTTCTTATAGGCACCAAGTCCTTCTTAGAGGCAAACTAAGTCCTTCTTACAGGCAAACCAAGTCCTTCTTACAGGCACAAAGTCCTTCTTACAGGCAAATCAAGTCCTTCTTACAGGCACAAAGTCCTTCTTACAGGCAAATCAAGTCCTTCTTATAGGCACAAAGTCCTTCTTACAGGCATAAAGTCCTTCTTACAGGCAAATCAAGTCCTTCTTACAGGCACAAAGTCCTTCTTACAGGCAAAGTAAGTCCTTCTTACAGGCAAAACAAAGTCCTTCTTACAGGCAAACAAAGTCCTTCTTACAGGCAAATCAAGTCCTTCTTACAGGCAAAGCAAGTCCTTCTTACAGGCACAAAGTTCTTCTTACAGGCAAAGCACCAAGTCCTTTTTACTGGCACCAAGTCCTTTCTACAGGCACCAAGTCCTTCTTACAGGTATCTCCATGTGGTGACCTACCATACGGGTCAAATCTCAATCAAAATTTAATCAGTAGAATCCTTTTATTAGGAATCTACCATGGTACCACCCACCATACGGGTCAAATGGTATGACCCACCATACGGGTCAAATTTTAATTCAATTTTTAATCAGTAGAATCCTTTTATTAGGAATCTACCATGGGTTGATCCACCATACGGATTCAAGTTCAACCACCCTAAAGTTTTTTTATATAACGAATCCTTAGGTTCTCATTTCATTTTCAGTGGAACAATCATGTCACGACTCTTTTTATTTCCTTGTATTGAGTCGATAAGAATCCAGGTGTCATCTCGTCTTTGAAATAAACCTCTACCGAGCTTCCTTTCATAGAGGGGCAGCTGTTGACACCTGATTTTTAATCATTTTTTCTATTGCTAAAGTAATAAAAAATCCATAAAAATTCATAAAATTGAAAAATCAACTTTGGGGACCTTAGCCAAGCCTAGGGAACCAATTTTGACCAAAAAACGATTTTTCATATTTTCAGTATTTTTACGTATTTTTTATTTATTTATTTTCGAAAATTAATAGAAAATCCATAAAAATTCATAAAATTGAAAAATCAACTTTGGGAACCTTAGCCAAGCCTAGGGAACGAATTTTGACCAAAAAATAACTTTTCATATTATATATATTTTAATTTTTTTTAAAAAAAAATACAAAAATATTTGAAAATTTTGAAAAAATAACATTTGAGGCCAAAAAATACACAAAGATAGTTAATATTTTTATTTTAAATCTATTTTCATATTGGCCATCGCAAATTCAGAAAAATCCAATTCGAGTCACGTGTTCCTTCACGAGTATAATCTCGAATCGGGCCTAAAAAAATTTAATTTGAGTCAACTTATTTTTAACTTTCACTTTTTATGAGTTGTGACATTGTCTTCTAATATTTTAAATTTTCATCTTGGCCCAATTATACCCAGAATGACTTAATTTTGCAAAAGGGCTTTAATTAAATTATGCATTATTTTCAGCGACAAGAAATGAGCTTAAAGTTGACATGTGGTAAATTTTGGTGTGTCAAAAATTGTGAGGAGATTTGGACTTAAAGAAATATATTTTTTTTAGGGACTGAATTGTAAATACTTAAAATTCAAGGACTAGAGTGCAAATACCTAACTCTTGAAGGATTATTTTACAAATAATAAAAAGAAGAGTTAGTGGATAAATTAGAATAGAGAATGGAAGATGAAGAAGAGGAGATGAAGAAGAGAAGTTGGAGAAGAATGGATGGAGAAAATAAGATAAGAATAGAGAAGGGAAGATGGAGATGAAGAAGAGTTAGTAGAGAAATTAGAATGGAAGATAAGAATAGAGAAGGGAAGATGGAGATTAAGAAGAGTTAGTGGAGAAATTAGAATGGGAGATAAATATGGAGAAGGGAAGATGAAGATGAAGAAGAGTTAGTGGAGAGATTAGAATGTGAGATAGAGATGGAGAATGGAAGATGAAAATGAAGAAGAGTTAGTGGAGAACTTAGAATGGGAGATAGAGTTAGTGGAAAAATTAGAATGGGAGAGAGATGAGGAGGTTATAAAAGGAGGAATAAGTGAGCTTGAGAAGGGATTCTTGAGAGAGAAAATTTGAAGTGTTTGGGAGAATTTTTTGGAGAGAAAATTTTGGATGTTTGAGAGAGTTTTGGGAGATTGAAGAAAATTTTGAGAGAAAGAAAATACCAAAAGAGAGAGAATTTTGAAGATGATGGGAGTTTAAAGCTAGGGGTTATCATCACAAATTCCTTCATCGATCAATATAAATAAAGAGTTCATCCTCGTCAACGAGCAAACAAATTCAAGCTAAGTGTTTTTATTTATTCATTTATTTATGGTTTTACTCGCAAATTAGCACAAATTGTATACACTTTCTCCATCTCCTTTTTCTTCCATATTTTATGTCAGGAGAAGGATATCTTTACGTCAACAGCAAAAATCTCGTCGAGATGCAAAAATCGGCCCAGACAAGCTCCTAAGCCGTCCACCGATTTCTCAACTGATCTGTGACTAAAAGTCCCTCTTAATTCAAAAGAAACTCTCTATATTGGGAACATAGAGAGCAAAAATCAATTATAGAAATCCCTCCCAAAAAAATGGGAGATAAGTACTCTTTCTACTCTTCTGGTTTTAGGTGCAGATTAGCACATATTTTGTATACTAACACTTCACTCTATTTTATGTCAGGAAGCCGCAGCTCTATATCAATGGTCAATCCTATGAAAGCACAAAATCGGCTTGGAGGAGTCCTCAAGCGCGCACAAATTTCAAATTGTTGAATCAATTCGTTGTATTTCATTTTAAAAAATTCATACCCCAAAATGGAGAGGACAAAGTCCATCCGCAATTTAAATACCTGCACCATAAATCCCAAAGGGAAGAGCCAAGCCAATGCTTAGCCTCCCATTGGAGGTTTTTACTTACAGTAGTTAAATACCTGCAACTTAAATACCTGTACCTTAAATCCCAAAGGGAAGAGCCAAGCCAATGCTTAGCCTCCCATTGGAGGTTTTTACTTACAGTAGTTAAATACGTGCAACTTAAATACATGTACCTTAAATCCCAAAGGGAAGAGCCAAGCCAATGCTTAGCCTCCCATTGGAGGTTTTTACTTACAGTAGTTAAATACCTGCAACTTAAATACATGTACCTTAAATCCCAAAGGGAAGAGCCAAGCCAATGCTTAGCCTCCCATTGGAGGTTTTTACTTACAATAGTTTAAATACTTGCAACTTAAATACCTGTACCTTAAATCCCAAAGGGAAGAGCCAAGCCAATGCTAGGCCTCCCATTGGAGGTGTTTATTCACTGTCATGTACTTCCTATAATTTAATTTTTGAATCATCAGACCCAAAAGATAAGTAGGTTGTAATACTGCACAGAAGTCGTTAACACACTCCTTCTTTCGGCTTCAGGGAATCTTTAACACTTAAAAAAATATAATAAATAAAAATATATACCATCCATGCATCCTATTTAAAAAGTGAAAACACAAAAGAGAATACCCTACTATAGCCTTAGGAATAAACCAAGCCTGAGTTGCCGGATTAGGATATCCATGAAATTAAGGTACCGAAAGGGCATTAGTTTTAATTAACTAGTGTAACCAAGTCGCCGAGCTCATAATCTCTGGTTCGCAAGAATAAATTAGTTCTCCCGCTAATTTATTTAGGTTTCTAATCGACCTACCAAGAACGATTAGTGGCGACTCCAAATTTCAAAATCATTTAAAATAAAAATCCAAAGTCACGATTCGGTAGGGCTTGGGAGGGTCCGCGTTAGGTTAGTCAAATCTAATTAACCAAATAATCCGTTAACCCCTTTTAAAATTAAAAATTTTTTTAGAGGGTCGCGACAGTATTACTCGTCGAGTATTCCATTCGGTCCATTGGACCATAGGTGTCCATGGGATTTTCTTTTCAAAGGTTAATCCTTGGGGATAACGCGGCCCTGTTGTATCACCTTGGGCCTTGTTACGATATTTCTCAAGGTAATTTGCAATCCCTGTTAAGAATGGAATAAAAAAATTCAGGACTCGAGATGATTATGTGCAAATTAGAACGATACAGAATTACCCATGTTTGAGATTATTCGGATCTTTCGCTTGTATTTTTCTTTAACCGAAGCTGTTCATCCCATGGTAATGTCCATGAGTTGATTTGCCCCCAATTTAGCCCGACCAGGAAATTTGGTTTTTGGATACAACTGTATTCTCGAGTCGCTTTTGCAAATTCCTGAAAATAGAAGGGATCAAATTTAAAACCGGAGCAATTTAAGGGTAAATTGGAACTATACGGATTTACCCTTCAAATTTACGCAGATTTCGTCTCGATATTAATTTTTTCGAGTTTGGTGCGGTTAACGGCTCCGAGCATTTAATAGGGGAGAAAGGGAAATGATTACTTCTAGCTTGTGCATTAATTTTGGACATCGACAAAAGGCGAGAACGTGCGATAAAACTAAGTAGACGTATTCGTCTAGGTTTAATCTTCTTCATGATGCTCTCGCGGGTTGCGGTAGACGATGATATCAAGAACATTAGAGAGGCATTCAGTGTGGCTTTCCACCAGCCGCCTAGAGACCCGCGTTCAATCATGTAAATTAATAAAGCTATCACCACTTAATTAATGTGCCAATAAATTCGGCCATTTGTTGCGTGCCCCACTTCAACCGTGTTTTGTTTCTTTCGGTGCCCACTTGCTCTTGTCGGGCGCCTGTAGCATTGGGAGAAATACTTGTGGGTCACATTCATTAATAGAACCTCGGTCCTCTAAAACCCTCCGCGTGTTTCGGATCCGAGGAAATTTTAAGACCGGTCTCTGGTTGATTTAATCAGGTTAAGATACTTATTTCATGGTTTCTGATTATATAATCCATATTGTCTTTCAAAAGACGCGGGATCCTCTGCAATACATTAAATATGCCCCCGTGTTTAATCAGTATAAGTCCACCGTCATATCAGAATACACTGCCCATACAAGTTTACGGATTGACACAACTCTGTCTGTCAAAGATGGACAGTGTTCGTTTGCCCCCCTGAATTAACGGTTGAAGCCTTGGTGTTTTTCGTCTTTTGGTATTTCTGAAGATGATTCTTGATATATTATTGAACTTAATTTTTACACCCGTCTGGGGTATCTAGGATCTCCCTGCAAAAGAAAAGGATATAATTAGTATGCGACACAAGGAATGTCGGTCCATGACTCCTATATTAGTCCAATTTTATTTTTTCTATTTTATAGAGAAATCAGAAAAAAAAAATTCCTTAGGAAGAAATGGGTTAATTTCTGATACATAATTTTTTTTTTGCAGATTTATTACTCTTTTTTTTATTATTATTTTTTTTAAGGAATGTGACAAAATCTCTTGATGTTTACTAAAATTTTTGAAGGAATTTCCTTTTTTATCAAAATAAATTTTCAGAGGTAAATTTATCAGGAAAATTTTTATTTTTATTGAAGTAGGAAAGACATAACAGAAATCCTTTATTGGTTAACAAAATTCCCCCGAGACATTAGTCTAATTTTATTTAGAGAAAATTTTCTTAGAAAAACATGAGCGAATTTCTCGAAAAGAATTTTTGTTGCAAGTTTTTATAATTTGAAAGAATGTGATAAAATCACTTGATGTTTACCAAAGTTTTTTTTGAAGGAAATTTTCTTTTTATCGAAATAAATTTTCAGAAGAAAATTTGTCAGGAAAATTTCATTTTTATTGAAGCAAGAAAAACATGACAAAAATCTCTTATTGGTCAATACAATTCCCCCGAGACATTAGTCTAATTTTATTTAGAGAAAATTTTCTTAGAAAAACATGAGCGAATTTCTCGAGAAGAATTTTCTTGCAAGTTTTTATAATTTGAAAAATGTGATAAAATCACTTGATGTCTACTAGAGTTTTTTTTGAAGGAATTTTTCTTTTTATTGAAATAAATTTTCAGAGGAAAATTTTTTCAGGAAAATTTCATTTTTATTGAAGCAATAAAAACATGACAAAAATCCCTTATTGGTTAATAAAATTCCCATGAAGGGATTTTTTCACATCATTTTTTCAAAAAAAAATTTTTTTTTAAAGAATTGAGGGACAAATTTAATTTTTATTTTCTTTTAAAAGAATGGTCGTAATATCAAGCTCAAAAACTGACTAACTCCTAGCATGGACCAACCGAAAATAAATACAAGATAAAATTAGAGAACTTACTTTTACCTTGGAGAAATGCAAATCACATAGTCATGCGCATGACTCAAGTGAGGAGTGGACTCTAGAAAATAAAAGAAGGAGAGACAGGGTATGGACCTAAAAGGCCCCCACTATCTGAATTGACAACCTTACCCTCCGCGCAATCAAATCACAATGGGAAGAATTGTCAATTCAGATAATGAGCGGGATAAAATATGGTCAACCCAAGCGCAATCGACGCAAGAGCTTTGCATATTCGATCCCTATCTATGGTTACCTAGGAAAAATTTCGCAACTTGGGTTTAGACGCTTGTGTGTGCAGGTGTTGTGATCCTCAGAATATGCAAGACATGCACAACAATTGATATCAAAAACAGCGCTTCTAAAAATGTGTGAAATTAAACATAATCTCAACACCGAGCCTGCAAAACAAATGGGTTAGCCAAACACTCCGCCCCTTATAACTCTCATCCTGCAAAAACATATAATACCTATAAAATGAGTCCCAAGCAAGATCGCCAGAAGCGAAATATCCATGAAATTTTCATTGGCCTAAGTCCACTAAGACTTTTAAAATTTCGAAAAAATTTAAGTATTCCAATTGATATCTTTTTTCGAAAATTTAAAAATCTCTAGTCCCCAGCGGAGTCGCCAGTCTGTCGCGACCCTCTAAAAATATTTTTATTAATTCTAGGGGGTTAACGGATTATTAGGTTAATTAGATTTGACTAACCTAACGCGGACCCTCCCAAGCCCTACCGAATCGCAACTTTGGTTTTTGTTTAAATGATTTTGAAATTTGGAGTCGCCACTAATCGTTCTTGGTAGGTCGATTAGAAACCTAAATAAATTAGCGGGAGAACTAATTTATTCCTGCGAACCAGAGATTAGGGGCTCGGGGACTTGGTTACACTAGTTAATTAAAACTAATGCCCTTTCGGTACCTTAATTTCATGGATATCCTAATTTGGCAACTCGGGCTTGATTTATTCCTAAGACTCTAGTAGGGTATTCTCTTTTGTGTTTTCACTTTTTAAATAGGATGCGTGGATGGTATATATTTTTATTTGTTATATTTTTTAAGTGTTAAAGATTCCCTGAAGCCGAAAGAGGGAGTGTGTTAACGACTTATGTGCAGTATTACGACCTACTCATCTTTTGGGTCTGATGATTCAAAAATTAAATTATATGAAGTACATGACAGTGAATAAACACCTCCAATGGGAGGCCTAGCATTGGCTTGGCTCTTCCCTTTGGGATTTAAGGTACAGGTATTTAAGTTGCAAGTATTTAAACTACTGTAAGTAAAAACCTCCAATGGGAGGCTAAGCATTGGCTTGGCTCTTCCCTTTGGGATTTAAGGTACAGGTATTTAAGTTGCAGGTATTTAACTACTGTAAGTAAAAACCTCCAATGGGAGGCTAAGCATTGGCTTGGCTCTTCCCTTTGGGATTTAAGGTACAAGTATTTAAGTTGCATGTATTTAACTACTGTAAGTAAAAACCTCCAATGGGAGGCTAAGCATTGGCTTGGCTCTTCCCTTTGGGATTTAAGGTACAGGTATTTAAGTTACAGGTATTTAACTACTGTAAGTAAAAACCTCCAATGGGAGGCTAAGCATTGGCTTGGCTCTTCCCTTTGGGATTTAAGGTACAGGTATTTAAGTTGCAGGTATTTAACTACTGTAAGTAAAAACCTCCAATGGGAGGCTAAGCATTGGCTTGGCTCTTCCCTTTGGGATTTAAGGTACATGTATTTAAGTTGCAGGTATTTAACTACTGTAAGTAAAAACCTCCAATGGGAGGCTAAGCATTGGCTTGGCTCTTCCCTTTGGGATTTATGGTGCAGGTATTTAAATTGCGGATGGACTTTGTCCTCTCCATTTTGGGGTATGAATTCTTTAAAATGAAATACAACGAATTGATTCAACAATTTGAAATTTGTGCGCACTTGAGGACTCCTCCAAGCCGATTTTGTGCTTCCATAGGGTTGACCATTGATATAGAGCTGTGGCTTCCTGACATAAAATAGAGTGAAGTGTCAGTATACAAAATATGTGCTAATCTGCACCTAAAACCAGAAGAGTGGAAAGAGTACTTATCTCCCATTTTTTTTGGAGGGATTTCTATAATTGATTTTCGCTCTCTATGTTCCCAATATAGAGAGTTTCTTTTGAGTTAAGAGGGACTTTTAGTCACAGATCAGTTGAGAAATCGGTGGACAGCTTAGGAGCTTGTCTGGGCCGATTTTTGCATCTCTACGAGATTTTTGCTGTTGACGTAGAGATATCCTTCTCCTGACATAAAATATGGAAAGAAAAAAGAGATGGAGAAAATGTATACAATTTGTGCTAATTTGCAAGTAAAACCATAAACAAATGAATAAATAAAAACACTTAGCTCGAATTTGCTTGCTCGTTGACGAGGATGAACTCTTGATTTATATTGATCAATGAAGGAATTTGTGATGATAATCCCTAGCTTTGAACTCCCATCATCTTCAAAATTCTCTCTCTTTTGGTATTTTCTTTTTCTCGAATTTTTCTTCAATCTCCCAAAACTCTCTCAAACATCCAAAATTTTCTCTCCAAAAAAAATCCTCCCAAACACTTCAAATTTTCTCTCCCAAGAATCCTTTCTCAAGCTCACTTCTTCCTCCTTTTATAACCTACTCATCTATCTCCCATTCTAATTTTTCCACTAACTCTATCTCCCATTCTAATTTCTCCACTAACTCTTCTTCATTTTCATCTTCCATTCTCCATCTCTATCTCACATTCTAATCTCTCCACTAACTCTTCTTCATCTTCATCTTCCCTTCTCCATATTTATCTCCCATTCTAATTTCTCCACTAACTCTTCTTAATCTCCATCTTCCCTTCTCTATTCTTATCTTCCATTCTAATTTCTCTACTAACTCTTCTTCATCTCCATCTTCCCTTCTCTATTCTTATCTTATTTTCTCCATCCATTCTTCTCCAACTTCTCTTCTTCATCTCCTCTTCTTCATCTTCCCTTCTCTATTCTAATTTATCCACTAACTCTTCTTTTTATTATTTGTAAAATAATCCTTCAAGAGTTAGGTATTTGCACTATAGTCCTTGAATTTTAAGTATTTACAATTTAGTCCCTGAAAAAATATTTCTTTAAGTCCAAATCTCCTTACAATTTATGACATACCTTCCCTATACTTAGTCAAAATTCACCACATGTCAAATTTAAGCTCATTTCTTGCCACTGAAAATAATGCAGAATTTAATTAAAGCCCTTTTGCACAATTGAGTCATTCTGTATAATTTGGGCCAATATAAAAATTTGAAATATTAGAGAACAATGTCACAACTCCTAAAAGTGAAAAAATGAAAATAAATTGACTCAAATTGAATTTTTTAGACCCGGTTCGAGATTAGGCTCATGAAGGAATACACGACCCCGAATTGGATTTTTTAAATTTGTGATAACCAACATGAAAAGGGATTTAAAATAAAAATATTGACTATTTTTATATATTTTTGTAGCCTCAAATGCTATTATTTATTAAATATTCTCATAATTTCTAAAATATATAAACAATATATATAAATACAAAAAATTATTTTTTTGTTCGAAAATATTTGCCTAAGCTTGGCCAAGGCTCCAAACTTGATTTTTTAATTTTCTCATTTTTCTTAATTTTTTGTTTTTATGAATTTTCGAAAATAAAAATACCGAAAAATATCGAAAATATGAAAAATTATTTTTTGGTCAAAATTGGTTCCCTAGGCTTGGCTAAGGTTCCCAAAGTTGATTTTTCAATTTTATGAATTTTTATGGATTTTCTATTAATTTTCGAAAATAAATAAATAAAAAATACGTAAAAATACTAAAAATATGAAAAATCGTTTTTTGGTCAAAATTGGTTCCCTAGGCTTGGCTAAGGTCCCCAAAGTTGATTTTTCAATTTTATGAATTTTTATGAATTTTTTTATTACTTTAGCAATAGAAAAAATGATTAAAAATCAGGTGTCAACACCTTGCGCGGCAATTAAATTGTCGGACGGGCCCCATTTTGGTAAATATGTTTTTTTGCCCTAATTTTGTAAATAAATTTTTTTAAGCCTAAATTGGAAAAAAAAATAACCCCTCTAAACGAAGAGTCAAAGCAATTGGGTATTTTTGAGTTCTCACCAGTTCTATCGATTTTGCCTCGAATATTGATAATTGAATATCTCCTCCTCAAGATTACTTTTCTCTCAAAATTACCGTTACACGTTTAGATAACATAAAAGAGTTTTTTTTTTCCTCCTCATGCGAGATAGCGAAACGAGTTGATACGTCTTCAATGACATTACAGATTGGACATGTTGGGGTGTGATTCTTATGCCCATCGACAATAAGGCACAAGGCCTTTATAGCTTCTTCTTTTTTTTTTTTTTGGTCATAAAGGCTTTTATAACTTAGGTCCATAAGTTATTGGTAATTTGAGCTTGAATTGGTGAATAGCTACTGAAGGGCATAGGACTTATTCCACCCTTGGGGGTCGTCTATATATAATTTATTTCTCTCATAATTGAGAGCCATAATAGTGGGAGGTGCTAATTATAATGAAATTGTTTATCAGATGTAGTACTAGTTTAAAGGAGAATCAAAGCAAACCTTGTGTCTCGATTTATTTTTATCGTCTTTACTCTCTATTTCGCCGTGTTTGTGCATCTAAGCCTAATAGGACCATCGGTCTTCCTCCTCCTTGTGTTTGTTTGCATGTTTGATTCGAACAAGGTTCAAGCGGCCACGAGTTCGAAACCTTCCCAATAAGTGGAGTCCACCCATCTCTTGAACTATCATCGACATCATCATAATCATCATCATGCACATATCTTGACCCAAAAATCATGCACAAAGGTATGAAGCACGAACCAGTGCAAGGGCATCCGTAGAGTCACATGTGAATGTTGGAAATGGATGAATGGTATGTCCAAAAAACATTTTTTGGGACATTCCTATGCGGAAGCGCTCCGATCGGTCCCTCAGCCGGATTGCCTCTTGCTTGAGATCCGATCTACCTCCTTTGCTATACGCAGGCAGCGAAAGCGTCGCGTTGTTTTGTTGCTTTAGTATGACCGATTTTCTCATGGAACTTCTGTATGAGCCGTTAGACTAGCATTTGACTGACTTTCTCGTGGTGTTGTGGTCGTCGATTGTCGCTTGATACTGTCCTGGGATGATAGGAAGAGGTTAATCGGAAGTTCTTCATTTGTGGATAAAGAGAGGAGAGCAACATATTTAGCTTCTATGAGTAATGCTGGTGCATAAGAATCTGTTTGGAGCTGATTTTGGAGTATTGTTTCTAAGTTTGTTTGCATGCTACTATTAGGTTGCTGTTGCTTTGCAAGGCATCTTTAAACTGGACTGAAATGGATCAGGTATGCATGCTTAATTTTGTTCGATTCTTCTAATTTGTCTATCTGATGCCGTTCCTCCTGCTTTTATAGATATTTTAATTTCATTCAGTGGTTCTATAATCATGGATATCTCCATGGATTTTTTGTTTGACAGTATGAGAAGATCGAGAAGATTGGGGAAGGAACTTATGGCGTGGTCTATAAGGCTCTCGATCGCTCGACCAATAAGATGATTGCTCTGAAGAAAATTCGATTGGAACAGGAAGATGAAGGAGTGCCGAGTACTGCAATCAGAGAAATCTCTTTGTTGAAAGAGATGCAGCACGGAAACATTGTCAAGTATGTGATGTCGACCTAGATTTTCTCTTCTTTAAGTGACCATATAGATTTGTTGATTTTTTTTTTTCAAGCTGTACTGAGGAGATATGCCGTACTTACATATTTTTTTTTAATCAAATTGGAATGTATTTGATACTTGAAGACTGGTCCTTACCATCATATTCTGAGGCTGTTCTCATATCAACCTCATTGGATTCTGCAACTACTGCTCCTTTAGCATGTTCTTTTGCCTTAAGCGCTTAACTCTATGCTTTATTAGCCAGGAACTTCAAACCCCATAGCCAGTTTTTTAACAGATTCATGTCTTGTGAATCAAACAATGTCAGTGACTGAAAGCCAAGTAAGCGTATGGATATATTTGCGTAAAAAGAACAGTTCCACATGCAAGCAGTATCAAGGAAAATGGGATGGATTCCATATCTCTGTTTCAACATTGGGTGGTAGCCTTTTTTTTATGAGGACTCCATTAATCATATGTCTAATTCCAATATCTGTTCTAATCTCGGATCATTTGTGGGAGGGCCATCCTTCGAGTAAAACTTAGGGCTTGTGGGAGCTGTAGGGTAGAAGGATAATATTCGTTCGTGTGGATGCTTACTGCATCTCATTTCAGCAGGATGTGACTTGGTCTTAAGGTGCTCATGGTGGCTATTAGCTTTCTTCTGGTTAACTTGGGAGGCGAGTATCTTCCAAAATTCCCTTTTCTTAAATAAGTCAATGCATACCACTGGTGAAGGGGATGGTAAAACTCAAAAATACAAAAAGCAAATCTATGGGAGACGTGCTTTTCTCCTAGAAGTGTTTGAAGACGTGAGCTTACTTAACTAGCCTTTTTCAGCTATTTTATTTTATTTTATTTTATAATAAGTACCGTTTTCAAGCACTGTCTCTTACAACTTCTCCTTGGTTCAAGGAGGTTTCTTATATTAGATATCAGGCCGAAAAAAGAGGATTTCATTAGACTGAGCATGTGGTAGCTCTATATCCTTTGATGATATAACTGGCATTATCCTGTCTATGTCTGTCATGGAAAAATTCACGCTATTTGGATGCTTCGAGTAGCTTCATGTGAATGCATGATGCTGTCAATAACAATAAATTGTTTCATTAGTTCACTTTTCTGTAGTTCTGGATTTTGTAGAAAAGGACAGTGAGCAATGCTTATAAATGAAAAAAAAAATTTAGTTCACTTCAAATAATATGCAACTTCTGTTTGAGATGTCTTTGTTATGGTTTAATCATAATCTAGCTCATACACTCATGAGTTGCAGGTTGCAGGATGTAGTGCACAGTGAGAGGCGTCTATATCTAGTTTTTGAGTACTTGGACTTGGATTTGAAAAAGCACATGGATTCATGTCCAGAATTTTCTAAGGACACCCGCACGATAAAAGTGAGTGAGCTCTCTTTCCCTTGGGGAGGTTAATGCTCTGTAATTTTCATGATGGTCTCGTAAACTTATTTAAGCTTTAATTTACAGAGTGTTATTGCAGTAATTTATCTTGGTTCTTTTTGTCTGGGTGTGCTATCTTCTGGATGGCATAGGTCCATGCCTATAATACCATGCTTTAGTGTGATTTACCGTGGCTTCTCAGAAACCTAATCTTGTTAGGATGATTGGACCTTCTTTTTTGGACTGAATCATGGTTTAGTAAGGTATGAAAGTATCCCACCTAATAAGTGGACAACCATCTATGAAGAATCATGTCCTTACTTATTATAATCTTCTTATTTTGCTCTTTATTTTATAATTCAACCAAATGTTAAATTTACCTGGGCATGATGGGCAAAAATGAGGGTATGAGTGTCAAATAGAGCTCACTAAAGCTTAATGTGGATCCGTAATATCTGGAGCGATCCAATACTGACAACATTTGCAGTCGATCAACAGTCCTCTTTGGATGGGGCAGATGACTTTTCGATCTTTGATCTCTCTTAAGCATTTGCTTATTTTGTTGTTAGTCTAGGCTCCACTCATTATTCCTTCTGTCTATGTAGATTGGGTTGAATTCTCGGTTCGATTGTTTAACATTTTCGTAACATAGCAAATTTCTCACTGCAGATGTTCCTTTATCAAATCCTGCGTGGCATTTCCTATTGCCATTCCCATAGAGTTTTACACCGAGATTTGAAGCCCCAGAACTTGCTGCTAGATCGTCGTTCTAATTCATTGAAGCTAGCTGACTTTGGGCTGGCCAGTGCTTTTGGTATTCCTGTTAGGACATCCACAAGTTCAGGACACTGTATGAACAGTATGATGCAATGTCTTTCACATCATGAAGCATTGAAGATATCCATACTTTGCTCTTCTTGCACAGCCAAGAGAGAATTTGCGAATAATAATTGTTCTTTCTTTTGTCCATACTCATGTTGGGCTAGAAATTGCTTTGAAATTTGTTTCGGGCATCCTAATTTCTGAAAGTCTCCATCTACTCTCATTCTTGCCAAAAAACTCGCAGATGGTTGAGGAACATAATGATATCCTTGGTCAAAACAGGAAACTTAATCTTTATGGATTTTTATTGCATTAATGGTACAGACCCATGAATGTATAGCCTTTGGAATCAGTGGTACCTTGTTAGGACATTCGCAGCAAACTAAGGTTATCTAGCCTAACCATTTTCTCATGAATAACTCTCCACTTATTTTCCGTGGGTCTTTCTTTCTTGCCGACTTTCTTTACTTTTCTCATATGCTTCTTTGTGCGATTGGATCAATAGTTAACCCACACAATGTTCATTTTTAGGTTTATTTCATTTTTGTTATGTTTCTCTGTAGGTGGTGACCCTATGGTATAGAGCTCCTGAGATACTCCTTGGATCCCGCCATTACTCAACACCCGTTGATGTGTGGTCTGTGGGTTGTATATTTGCAGAGATGGTGAACCGGCGGCCGCTATTTCCTGGGGACTCTGAGATTGATGAATTGTTTAAGATATTCAGGTGCTACAGCCTATCTGAGTCTCAAGAATCTTTTTCTCTAGCCTTTTTCTTTCTAATCGGATCCTCTAGTTTGTCAAGTTGCACTCCATCTGCTACTGCTTGGAAGTAGCTATTTGGTCAGAAATCAATTACAAAGGTAGAGACTGGGCATATGATATTTATGCATCTGAAGAGCATGCTTTTATTATGCACATTAAAATAGCTTTGCAAATGCTTTTGTCATGAAATAAAGTGCAGATTGAATGAGCTAACTAGAATTCGCAGATTACAATTATTTTCGACGATCTATCCAAAAGGTTAATACATTGTAAACGAGACACCCCGAAATATTGTCTTTTCCTAGTTAGCTTACATCTGGCTTGCATCGATTTATATTCGTTTTAGATATCGATGCCTCGGTCATGGCCTAGAACACCCTTAATATCTCCTCTGGTAAAGTTAAGCTCGGTTTATTAATGCTGCATAGTCTTGAGGAATCATGGATGCGTTACCACTGCTGTCCTCCCTGTAGTTCCACATTCTCCAAAATGCAGACTACCTTATTGACTTGAAAGTTGGAAGATCAAGTTAAGAAAATGCCATGAAATTCTTATTCCTTTTCCATTGCCTATAGACTGGAACATTACGTACATAGATTGTTAAGTCCATCAATTACTTATAGTTGCTACCTTTATTCCTTTTATTTTTTCTTTGTTGAAGAATAATGGGCACGCCAAATGTGGATTCATGGCCCGGAGTGACTTCTTTGCCTGATTTTAAATCAACCTTCCCTAAGTGGGCTCCACAGGTAGCCGGTCTTCTCTGCTGTTTTCAGAGGAGATTAAGAACTATCCATGGTAACTTGAAAAATTAACATCATGCACTTTATCTTGCAGGACCTAAAAACTGTTACACCGAATCTTGATCCAGCCGGAGTTGATATTCTTTCTGTAAGTCGACAAAATTCGTGCATGTGTTCTGGAGCTTTTTAATGATCTCGCCAGGAATAGGAAGGAAAGCAGTTCTTTAGCATTTAATCTCCATTAGGCCGATAGCATACTTGAATGATCAAATTTACATGTTTTTCACTCAGAGGAAATCAAGTTGCTAGAAATCTGCCTTTGTAGAAAAGAACGTTATGCAAGCCGGAAGCGACTTCAACTGTAGCATGGTTAAATGCTGGGATAAGTGCAGAAACAGGACTCAATAGGGCCTTTCTTAAAACCTCAACTTATCAATTGAAAATAAATCTTGAATCCCCAATTCACCGATGACCAAAACCTCGAGTCCTGTTTCTTCGCTTATCCGGTTAAATGGCAAATGCTTTAGGCTCATTCACAATGGACAACACCCAGTATTTGCAAAGATCGGTTAAAAAATTATTCGTGCTTGTCTGATTGCGTTCCTTGATAGGCATCGTGGTCTTTACACTCGGGAACCTTTAAAAACTGTAATGGACCCATCCGCTACTGAAAATCATAGACGTGGTTGGAGATCATGTCTCCTTTGTTGCCCTGAACCAATGGAATGAAATGTATGAAGTGATATTAAATTGCCAATCCATTCTTATTACTGATGCAACTGCTGGATTCCAGAAAATGCTCTGCATGGACACTAGAAGAAGAATAACTGCCAAGGTCGCTCTTGAGCACGAATACCTCAAGGACGTTGGTGTCATACCGTGAAAATCGTTGCTTTACTCACTCGGTGAGGTGTGTCTATATGGATTTTGTGGCATATGAATGGCCTTTGATGGTGTGAAATGTGAATCTTTGCAATTCTTAACCGCAATTTCTTACTTGAGTCAAATACTGAGTCCTGTTGCACTTGATCTCGGATGTCTTTGCGAGCAAAGTTCATCTCTTATCTCTTGGCGTGCAACTTACCTCGCGGACTCCTTTCGATTCTTTTAATTGCCCTTCTTTTATTTGAGTTTTCCATTTTGAAAAGGAAAAATGTAGATTCATTTTCATCTATTCTTTCACGAATTTCACTAGCATGATAGTGTGACAGTATAACAATAGAATGTCAAGTACAAAATCATAAGTGGTTCATACCATGATTGCTATATATCTTTTTCCACTCAGAACACTTAGCTTTGAAATTGCATCGTTATATTGTCACACCATTAGCTTCTTAAATTCCTTCTTTCACATTTCTAACAACAACAACAAAAAAATCCCTTCTTTCACGTTGTGTGATTTGCGGCAGAGTTTCTGAAGGAAAACATGAGGCCTGCTTATTACCAACAGTTAGAAACGAAATTCAAAGTACTGCATGCCTTAACATTTTTTCTTCTAATAAAAAAAAACTGATATTGTTCTTGACAGAACCAAAGGAGTAGAAGCCGATTAGAGATCGGTGACTTCGGCCCGAAGAAGTCGTCAACTTAATCTTGGGTTTTTAAGTACTAGAGCCAAGAAACGTCGCATCGTTTACCGAAGGATATCTAGTATTCTGGCCAGTTGCCCCTCGCATTACTCGCAAATAAAAGAGTAACCAATGTGCTTCGAGTCTCCGGCTAACGCGTGTCATGACTTTTTCTTTTCTAGGTGGAGGACGCGTATCATGACTAAGACTCGGCAAAACCCGGCAGGTCAACGTTGATCTCTCTGCCTCGATCATATTACCCTCCCATTCTCCTTCTGGGATCCATCAGAACCACTTTTCATCTGCGAGAGAAAGATGTCTAAGCTCACCTAGGACTCGCACACCCACCACCCGAGCCACCCTCACCGCCTCGAGCTGTCCGACCTCTCGTACTTGCCGATGCATGCTGCCGCCGCCCTCTACCCGCTGTGCTCGGGTTGCAAGTGCCAAGCCTCAGGACACACCTACTCATGCAAGCCCTGCAACTTCGCCCTCCATGCACCATGCGCCCATATGCCACCCCTCATCACCCATCCTGGCCATGAAAAGCACCCTCTCAAGCTCCTCACCGCCCCCGCTTATCCCTCCGGCCGGTTCTTCTGCAATGGGTGCCACCAACCAGGTAGTGGCTTTGGCTACCACTGTGCCGAGTGCAGGTTCGATCTCCACATAGTCTGCGCATCAAAGCCCTTGCGAATCCACCACCAGTCTCACCGTCACGAGCTCCATCTTGCTTTTAACAGTCCGTACGGGACAAGAGGGTTTGGCTGCGATATTTGTCGTGCCACAGGGGGTAATCACTGGCTGTATCGCTGCAGTTCCTGTAATTTTGACGTGCATTTAGGATGTGCCGTCGTCGCTAGGGCTACGCCTGCTCATGTGGTACGGCCAGCACCTCAACAGGCATCATATGCAGTGGCCGGAGGGCCCGCTTACATTTCTTCGGGATTGAACCATCAGCACCAATATCAAACTCACGCGTTTTTAGGGCAAAGCAACGTGCAGGGAGTCATACATAACCCTAACGGTATGAATATGGGGAGTTCTCAACATCAAGTGCAACCCGCTATGAGGCCATTGGCTACCGGGTTCGGAGCTTTTTCAGTCGCGGCAGCGGCCACACAAGGTTTGGTTGAGGGCATCGCCCAACAGGTCGGTCAGAGCCTTGCTCATGATGTGATAGACGGTGGCGGCGGCGGCGACGGCGACGGCGACGGCGACGGCGACGGCGGTGTCTTTGATATTTCTTCTTTTCTGGGCTTTTCGTAAGTTGTCCACGGCAAAGGCCAGGTACCAAGTGCTGGTTGACTTGGATCGACCCTAAAAAGAAATCCTACGTAGGTTCTGCCTCTAAATTTATGTGTTTGGAGGTCCTCCTTATGTGGTTGATGCGTACTTATTAAAAGAATGAAGACTGCCGTGATTCTTCTTTATTTAAATGAATGTGACTTGTGAGTTTACAAGTGTCCTAAGTAATTTCCTCTTCCTTGGCAACAGTGGAGGCAAAATCTTAGTCCATCGCATTCTCTTGTTTAAGTTCCTTGGTGCGTTCCTAAGTCGGGTTCGAAACGAAAATCTTCGTTTCATGCAACAAAAAAGTACATAACTTCAAGATAAATATCCGAATCCGACAAAGCAAGTAGAACAAGAAAATCTGAAAAGTGAATTAACTTGCTTGCTAAGCCCGGCCCATTCCCCAGAGACCGATCTATTGTAACATTAAAACTCATGCAGCGGCCGATCACCGAATCTCGTATCATCATCAGAGACGAGCACACGCCGATGATAATGGAAACATTATTTATTGACAATTACTTCAAGCAATACAAACAATCTTTTTTTCTACAAAGCATATGTTTTTCGAGAAACAAACAGAGCCTTTAGTCCACAAATATTCCATGGGCGTCCTAGCAATATCTAAGTTTAAAATATCCAATGTTATAATGCACATATTGGAAGAAAAAATGGGGTTGGAATTGAGTTCGATGTGAAGTAAATGATTACTTCGTGCATGATCGTTGGACATCGCTTTGGTTCTTCTATGCTTCGAGCCTCGTTTGTTGGGGATGACTATTCTCTATCGTCTTCGAAATAACAAGCAACTGAAATCATGAAATTCAATGGCATTCTTCAGAAAGGAATTCACAACTCTCGGTGCTCTTACGAATTTGGTCAAATTTTGACTAGCATTGTAGGTTGGCGCTCTTTTCTCATCCGTCTCAAACCTTCTAACAGAAATTTAAGATATTGGCTTTGTTGACTAAACGAGTTTTTCTTCCAATTTAGACTCAAAAAATTTTTATTTACAAAATTAGGGCAAAAAAAAAAACATATTTGCCAAAATAGGGCCTGTGCGGCAATTTAATTGCCGCCCAGGCCCATCCGAGATTGGGCCTTCTTTTTAATTTCATTTTTTATTATATTATTGCCCAATGGGCCCGTGCGGCAGCCCAATTTCCGCACTGGCCGGATCCCTTTTTTAAAATTTTTAATTTCGTATTTTTTTATTATATTATACTTATAACATTTATAATTATATAAATTTGTAAATGTACTTTTTAAATAATTTTCAAGCTTTTTATAACATAATAATCAATAATTAATTATACAATTTATTAAGTTATATTTAATTAGTATGTAAATAAGTAATAATTAAATTTATATAATTATAAATATAAAATAATTAAAAACAAGTAAGAAATACGAAATTATTAATAATTAATTGAATAATCAATTAAGATATATGTAATTAATTTTATTAATATGTAAATAATTAATAAAAAAAATATTCACGGGACCCATGCTACAGAATTTTTTTAATTTCTTATTTTTACGTGTATTTAATTATTTTATATTTATAAATTTTATTTTTAAATAACTTTGCAAGTATTTTTTTTTATTTTGAAGCTTATTTTTTTAACATAATTATTAATAATTAATTGAAAATTTTATTAAAATATATGCAACTAATTTAATTAGTATGTAAATAATTAATGAAAAATATTTACAAGGCTTATGTGGTAGTATTTTGTAAAATTTGTTATTTTTACGTGTTTTTAATTATTTTATATTATTAAAATTTATATTTATATAAAATTTGTAAATACATTTTATAAATTTCGAAGCTTATTTTTATGATGTAATTATCAATAATTAATTGAAAAATCTATTAAAATATATGTAATTAATTTAATTGGTATCTAAATAATTAATAAAAAATATTCACAAGGCCCATATGGCAGCATTTTTTTAAAATTTCATATTTTTACTTGTTTTTAATTATTTTATATTTATAATTATATAAAATTAATTATTAATTATTTGAATACTAATTAAATTAACTACATATATCTAAATAAATTGATTAATTATTTATTTATAATTATGTTACAAAATAAGCTTCAAAATAATAATAATTATTACATTTACAAATTTATATAATTATAAATGTTATAAACATAATATAAAAAAATATGAAATTAAAAAAATTCAATTAATTATTGATAATTATGTTATAAAAATAAGCTTCAGAATAAAATTTTTTTTGCAAATTTGTATAAAACATAAATGTTGTAAATATAGTATAATAAAAAATTAAAAAATTAAAAAATTAATTATTGATAATTATATTATAAAAATAAAATTAAAAATAAAAAAAATTATTTTTGCAAATCGTATAAATATAAATTTTATAAATATAAAATCATTAAAAATATGTAAAAATAATAAATTTAAAAAAAAATGCTATCGCAAGAGCCTTATAAATATTTTTCATTAATTATTTATATACTAATTAAATTAATTACATATATCTTAATAAATTTTTTAATTAATTATTAATAATTACATTATAAAAATGAGCTTTAAAATAGAAAAAAGTATATTTACAAAGTTATTTAAATAAAAATGTTATAATTATAAAATAATTAAATACACATAAAAAAAATTAAAAAATGTTGCAGCATGGGCCCTGTGAATATTTTTTGTTAATTATTTGCATATTAATTAAATTAATTACATATATCTTATTATATTATTCAATTAATTATTATTAATTTCATATTTTTTACTTGTTTTTATTTATTTTATATTTAAATTACATAATAATTAAATATAACTTAATAAATTGATTATTTATTATTATGTTATAAAAATAAGCTTCAAAAATAATAATCAAGTACATTTATAAATTTATATAATTATAAATATTATAAATATAATATAATAAAGAAATATGAAATTAAAATTTTTTGAAAAAGGGTCTGGGCCATTTTTGGGCCCGTGTGGCAATTGGGCTGCCGCTCGGGCCTGTTGGGCTGTAATATAATAAAAAATGAAATTTAAAAAAAAAACCCAATCTTGGATGGGCCTTGCGCAGCAATTAAATTGTCGGACGGGCCCCATTTTGGTAAATATGTTTTTTTTTTGTCCTAATTTTGTAAATAAATTTTTTTAAGCCTAAATTGGAAAAAAAAAAACCTCTAAACGAAGAGTCAAAGCAATTGGGTATTTTTGAGTTCTCACCAGTTCTATCGATTTTGCCTCGAATATTGATAATTGAATATCTCCTCCTCAAGATTACTTTTCTCTCAAAATTACCTTTACACGTTTAGAGAACATAAAAGAGTTTTTTTTTTCCTCCTCATGCGAGATAGCAAAACGAGTTGATACGTCTTCAATGACATTACAGATCAGACATGTTGGGGTGTGATTCATATTCCCCATCGACAATAAGACATGAGGCCTTTATAGCTTCTTCTTTTTTTTGTCATAAAGGCTTTTATAACTTAGGTCCATGTGTTATTGGTAATTTGAGCTTGAATTCGTGAATAGCTACTGAAGGGCATAGGACTTATTCCACCTTTAGGGGTCATCTATATATAATTTATTTCTCTCATAATCGAGAGCCATAATAGTGGGAGGTGCTGATTATAGTGAAATTGTTTGTCAGATGTAGTACTAGTTTAAGGGAGAATCAAAGCAAACCTTGTGTCTCGATTTATTTTTATTGTCTTTACTCTCTATTTCGCCGTGTTTGTGCATCTAAACCTAATAGGACCATCGGTCTTCCTCCTCCGTGTGTTTGTTTGCATGTTTGATTCGAACGAGGTTCAAGCGGCCACGAGTTCGAAACCTTCCCAATAAGTGGAGTCCACCCATCTCTTGAACTATCATCGACATAATCATCATCATGCACATATCTTGACCCAAAAATCATGCACAAAGAAATGAAGCACGAACCAATGCAAGAGCATCCGTAGAGTCACATGTGAATGTTGGAAATGGATGAATGGTATGTCCAAAAACCATTTTTTTTTTCTCTTTTGGATGAATAGAATTAGTGCTGAGGGATAGCGGGCTGGAGGGGCCACGGACATCCAAGGAGCGGATGAAAACAGGGGCTGATCTTTCTCAGCCACTCAAATATTTATTATGCCTTTTTTGTTTCTTTTTATTTTTGACTTTCTGATTTTTTTTTCTCTTTTGCTTTTTTTTTTCCTTTTTGGCAACCATTGTCAGCCAGCACACGCCAATTCATTAACCTTCTTATTTAGTCGTCAACCTTTTAATTACGTCAATTGAGTTTTACGTATTTTCACGTTTTGCTAATAGATTATGCTGCGATCAATTTTAATCGAAAATTGCTGATATGAATATCAATCGCTCTACGCAACACGATTGACACTTCCACGATTTCGCTGGCACGGGGTTTCCATCCGGCGTCCCCCGCCAGACCCAGTAAAGAAAAATGCAAAAGAAGTGGGTCATGGATTCGCAATGGGAACATCTTAATAAAAGATCCTCTCCGCCTCACGTTTCGGTGGCCTTCGCTTTGTCCCGGGTTGGGCACGTGGCAGCAACCCAGAATGGCGTTGCTTCTAAATCCAACTATCTTAACCGTTCCAAAGCGAACTAGGGTCGTCAGCAAACGAAAGAAACTCGTGGCCTCCATTTTTTCCCTCGCTGAATTTTCTATTATTTTTTTTAAAATTATCTTCGGAATTTGTGTGTGGGGTTGGCGTTATCGATTTCCAGGAAAGTCCACCCAAAAAGTGGTGTTCACTGTTGATCTCGTGCCGCAAGATTGGTGGTGACTTTTCCGTCCCACGTCATGGGATTTTGGTTGGGACTCACCTTCCGCCGGAATGTCAAGTGTAGCCACCGTAAAGGGACGGCCATTCCGGGCAACAAACGTGTTTCCCGGTCGAGGAAATAGCTAATTGCGGGGCCGGAATGGCTCGGTAGCCAGGTTTCCGTACTCCACATATCACTTAAATAATTCGATTTACCATAAGTGACCACCCAATTCGACGATCCGCGAGATTGTGGATTTTTTTTCCCTCTTGAATTGCAAGGATCGCCTTGTGCGGACCGATTTCCTGTTGGATTTCACTCGAGACCCAAAAAAGAAATGAGGAGGAAAAGGAAAATTCGACAAGAGCCTCGCGGGATTGAAAGAATAAAATTCTTACTGTGTTCGAATGGCATGAGGATGCATTTTCTAGTCTTAGGGAAACCATTTCCGATGTTTTTGTGGATCTCCTGGGAATTGGATAAGACTTTTGCGTTCTTGTATGCACACGGGCAAAGCGCGTGTTCGGCTTGGGCTTCATGGGCCACGAGCTAAGCCCGGTGCGGCGCGGCGTTGTGTGGTGGCGTGATCGTGACGTGGCAAAAAAGGGCAAAAAAAAAAAAAAAAGAAGGCGAATGGCAAAAGCATTGGAGGTTGGGGGACCGACCATCATCTTTCCGATGCTGTTGCGTTAGGAGCCACACGATCCACCACTTGGATATTTTGCCCTCATTTTGTGTTTGTAATTAGAATTTTCTTTTTTTGTTGGGTGATATTATCCGACCGCTCCAACTCGATCGAATCTCTCTTCCTCTAGTCTTCGTAACGCGCGTGATTGGCACGGCCCACATGCATTCGACAAGTATTCTCGCGCTCACGAAGCAATCTCACGGTTGCCTTGGACGGAAAAACGTCGCCCATTCAAACGAGATCGGATCGAGCATCCGGCCGCCCAATCAATCACTGGGAGCATGATGCACGTGCGCTGGTCAGCGACTCAATCGCGAGCCGACGTGATGCCTGTGGACTTTTTGCTACGTCTACGGCTAATGTGGACTGGTCGGACATCCCGCTCGCAGAGTTAAGGTGTTCGGCCGCCAGTTTAGATATTTTTCGGATCGACAAGGGGCTTGATCGAGTCACGGCGCCCGCCGACATCGTATCTGCCGCTCCCCTGGCCTGTACCGGAGCATGTCCTCGGTTTCGTACCGTTTTAAAAAAGACAAAAAAAAAAAAAGGTCAAATGATGCTGTCTCGCTTTTGAAGTTAAAGGTGAACCCCAGGAGAAACCCGTCACGGCTCACGCGGGGGCCCACCGGGACAACAGGCACGAGGCTCCCCGGTCCAAAAGCGAGTGGCCAGCAGGGCGAGTACGAAGCGAGGCCCCCCCCCCAACTCGCGCGTGGACTCCGACAGCCTCTTTCTCAAACAGTAACGCGATGGACCCAAAAAAAAAAAATTCCTGTCCACGTATTTGTTTCCCTACAAAATCCTCATCCTCTCCTGAGTATAATAACTATCTTCCCATATCTCGTATCTTCCCCGACCCCACCTCAAAAAAAAAAAAAAACCAGTAAAACATGATAATAGAATAGAAGAAATTATAAATAAAAGCTTTAATTATTTTTTAAAATAAAAATATAAAATAGATCTTACTTTAAATAATAATTTAAGATGTCATCATTATATTAAAAAAATATAAAATATATATTATTTCAAATAAAAATTCGAAATGGGTATTCTCTCATTTCTTTCACGACCCCACCTCTCAAAAAAAAAAGTAATAAATCGAATTTGTGATCTGTGTCTCCAAAAACAATTTTTGTGGAAGATAAATAAAGAGAAAACAGACCACGAGGCCAAGTGTGAAAAATTGGTGGATGGCAGGGGGAGATCCCCGCAGCTCGCCACGTGTTCTTCCGGCCGTGCATTCTCAGCCACAAGGTGCTGCCTCCTTCCGGAATTTTCCACCGAACGCCAAATCTTTTCTTTTTTCCCCGGGAAAAATCAAGCATCAATATTTTTTTTTTCGCCTTTCCCAAATCTGACGTGTCTCCTCCGCTTTTCTGTATATCGCCCTCCCCAATCGTGCTCGTTTCCCATTTCCTTCTTCCTCGCAGAGCTTCTGATCTCTCTCTCGCGCTCTCGCGGCTCTGCGATTGGTTTCGCTTTGGGTTTCGTTCTCCGTCGAACTTTCTAGAGCTTGCGGTTTGCGAGGGAGACGGGACTCTCTATCTCGCTCGCTCCCTCTCTCCCTGTGTTCCTGTGGATTTGGAGTGAAATCTGATTCTGCAGGAGCTTTTTGGCGGTTCGTTGACGCAGTCGCTCGTTCTGCTGTTTCCGCCTCCATTTTCCCTTTGGGAGGAAATCGATTCGGAGGACTTTTTTGCGCTCGGTAAGTGCGTGTTTGGGCTTTTGATTCTACTCCTCTCAATGCAAGGTGAATCTGATTTAGATTGTGTGGCCATGCGAGTTCGATGGATCTGTAGAGAATTTCTATTGGTTTATGCGGTTTGATGATTTGGGCTTTTTGTCAGTGTTATTGCGTGGTGTTCTGGAATTTGCTCTGAATTAGGTGCGATGTTTTTTTCCCCCCCCTCCTCAGGGCACAGGTCAGGACTTTTGCTGAAATGGCTGGTGAGGTAAGCAACGCATGAGTCAAAGTTGAAACGATCTTGTCAAAGCTGAAACAATCTTGTCCCTGCATATGTGTTGAGGCAAATCTGGTTTTAGCTTTAGGGGAAAGAGTTGATAGCTTATCCCTGAAAGCAGGGAATGAAGGGGAAATTAGATTGGTCTCTGGAGAGTGGAGGTTATGCTCATCAGATTTTTCACTCAGGCGACCTGTTGTAATTTGATTGGTGTATCTTTAATCGCTTGTTTCGAATTCGGAGTTCACCTTATGCTATTGGTTATGTAGAGTTAAATTCATGGCTTTGCTGTATCTTAAAGTCTGTTTGTCACCAAATTGGATATACTGGACGTCTGAAATGGGTGGCTTGAGTTGATTAACAAAACGGGCGCTTTATTCACTGTTAAATTTCTCCTTAGTACTTCAATTAGTCTAGCTAGCTTATATGGTTCTCTTTTTTGGTATGTGTTAGTCCGAAGTTCACTTTTGTGACCTGAGTAGCGAGATTGTCGAAATTGGCAACTCCCCCTATTTCCCATTCTGTCATTGTGTTTATCTGTGATACTCTGTTCCTTTGCATCCTAATATAAATCAGTTCGTCAATCAGGAATCTTCATCCTAATTTGTTCAAAGTGGATATAGGCACAGAATGAGGGTGCAGAATCAAGTGCCTTGTTCACGATTCCCAATCATTCTTCCAAAGCTGGGTCACAATTGGAAGCTGTGGATAATCTGCAGGAGTTGCAAGCCCTGGAAAATGACCAGACACCTAAGGTAGCTTCATTCAGAAGTTACATTTGTTGTGATATCTATAGTGTGTTTCCAGGAGCGGCATTTTAATTTTTTTTTTTTTTGACCTACCATTTCTGTTAGGTGAGGAAGCCTTACACCATCACCAAGCAAAGAGAGAAGTGGACAGATGAAGAGCATGAGAGGTTCCTTGAAGCTTTAAAACTGTATGGCCGCGGTTGGCGTCAGATAGAAGGTAAATATATTGTATGCCTCTTTCATCTTCTGAACATGCAATTTGTAGATCAGTTTCCAGTGTATTTACTAGTGCATGTATGCAGAGCATGTAGGAACCAAAACCGCGGTTCAGATACGAAGTCATGCCCAAAAGTTCTTCTCTAAGGTGGAAGCCCATGTTTCAGTTTGTAATTTGTTTGTGCAAGTGCATGCAAAGGTTTTAAACTTAGGCAATCGGAAAACTCTATGTTCAGAAAACATGTATGCGTTTCTCTGCTTCTCCCTTGGAATAGGTGATTACTGCTTAAAATATTTGTTATGCTGGTTTCCTCTCTTTCAGGTTGCTCGTGGGTTAAGTAGCAGCAGTGAGGGTGCCATTAAACCAATCGAAATACCTCCTCCACGACCAAAGCGGAAGCCAATGCATCCATATCCACGTAAATCTGTTGATTCTAAGGAAGTGAAATTGTCCTATCAACAAGAGAGGTCTCCATCTCCAATCTCTTCGGTAGCAGATGAAAACACTGGATCTCCTACTTCAGTTTTGTCTGCTCATGGTTCAGACATGCTGGGATCAGCAGCTTTGCATCAACAAAATAGATGCTCTTCACCGACTTCATGTACCACTGATGTACCATCTATTCATCTAGCTGCAATGGAGAAGCAACCTGACTCATTCAAAGAAGAAGATAAAGGTTGTCTCTCCTCAACTAAGATGCCAAGTGGTTTGGCCTTGGGAAATTTACCTTCACTGGTACAATAAAATCTCAGCTTTCAACTAGTTTACTTACTTCTTAGGCTACCAAGGGCTTACAACTTTGTTGTTTGCGATCTTAATATAATTTTTCCAGAATTGTGATTCGAGTTCCAAAAATTCATCTCCTGAGGGAATTGGAGGCACTGAAGCCTTCATCAAGCTCTTTGGAAGGACAGTTTTGGTCACCGAAATCCCAAAACCAGACCATCCAGATGCGGGCATTAAAATATCTCCAGAGAAGACTGGTGAAGAAGATTCATTTACTGAGGATGAGGGGGTTGGTAAATCTCTATCTTCCAAAGAATTTGACACACAGTTATCTCTTGGACTAGCTTGTGGTGACAATGGATCCTTGCACTCTGGTGCCCATGTTGTTCCTGCCATGAAACTTCAGAAAGGGGATGTCGATCCTTCAGAGTTTACTTCTGATCGTTTCTTGCAGTGGTGGCCTCTGTACCAAGGTCCACCCTGCATCTATTTCACTCCGTATGACTCCACATTGATACAAGGACCTTTAGATTCTCACAAGGATCAAAAGATGGGAGTAGAAGGAATCCTCAAGGGAAGATCCAGTGAATCAAACGCAGTAGCAGACAAAACAGAAGGATACGGTGATAATAATGTAGATAACAATGCAGATGGTGTTTTTCCCAAGTGCCAAAAACACTTGGAGCAGAGAACTCTCCCTGGCGACTGCAAGAAAGGCTTTGTGCCTTACAAAAGATGCTTAGCAGAGAGAGATGTCAAGTCTCCAGTAATTGTTTCCGAAGAACGTCAGGCACAACGAACCAGGGTGTGTTCATAGCACTGCCTACTCAGGTAAGACAGTCTTATCTGGTAGAGTAGGACCTGTTTGTAACTGGGCCGCGGGATTCCTGAGCTCCCTCTGCTCCGCAATTGTGTGATATTACGTACAATGGGGTAGGAGACGAAGTACACAAATGGTTTTAACTTCTAAGTTAAGCATGTTCGATCATTCCGAAAGAATGATTCGAAGATGATAACGCCTTTTGTATTAGCTGGAGCCGCACCTTGATCTTCTGACCTTTTCCTTTGATGCATAAATAGTTGTAACATTTGCTGCTAAAAGCATCTCCTCTTTTGGGTCTTAGGAACGATCCTTGCACATTGTAACCTTGGGCTGATTTTTGTTTTTTCATTTTTTGATGGAATAAGACTCCGTTTATTGGAAACCCGTCATGTGTTTATGCTGCAGCTCAAGATTGTACAGACTATTTAGACTTTAATTCTCTACGCCATTCTGGCTCTGATGTCATTGGCGCTGCTGGTACCGATAAGAGAGTTGAGTATCCACTCACCCCCCCTCTTCCACAATTAGGTGAAGACCAGGAGGGCCAGAAAGCCCAACAGGAAACCTTCCACTGCACCACACTATTCTTTCGCGAAGCGCTCTCTTAGACGTTTCCACTCAACAAACCGGCACCCCTTCCCTCCCGCGAAATTCCCTGAATGGTTGTTGTCTCCATTCCCCTTGGCTGGGGAAGAAAGGCTCGCTCAATGCTCACTTGGTTCAGAGTTGTCGAAATCAAAGTATGACTAACCGATTGAAGAGTTCGTTCTTTCTTACCTCCTTTAGCCCAAGGAGAAGCATAAATCAGACTCTAGTGAAAAGGAATGGTTCCCTTTTTATGTTCATTAAAATGCGCAATTAAAATACGCAATACATCTAACAATTTTTATTTATACTTGTATTGGTGGACAACCAATCTCGATCGAAACACCGCACAACTTCAAAGAACTTCTTTGGTATTATATATATAGAGTAAGAAATTACAGTAATCAATCTTACAAATCAATACCGATTCTAGTAGTCCTAATTAAGGAAAAGAAATGCGTCTATTCTAGTCCTCCCCGTTGAGACTTGCACTGGTATTGGGCATTGGGCATTTCAAGCTACATGTTTTCACCATCCCTGGATGTTTGATCAAAGTGACTTGTGATCTTCATATGCTATGTTGTATTCCAATCAAGAAACTCATGCGACGTGGGTGCATTCTGAAATTGAAACCCAAGTGGATTTTTTGTGAGATGGCACAAAAAGCATAGACAATCATATTGGCTTAGACATGGTACGATGTTCTCTGTCCTCTTTATCGTAGTGTGCCAGAAAGAGATGGGCCCATTTATGTGGTCGTGTGCCCAAAGAAGCCCCATTGTTGGCAGACCAAGACGTCAGGCCTCATCCAATTTCAACCCGCATCGTCCGACCTTGCTACGGGGAAAACGAATTCGAAACCAAAGGGTAATTAGTAACAACTTGTACTCCCCGAAAGTAAAAAAGCTAAATAGAAGAAAGATTTACAAATCACTTGGCTTATTATGTATAAGCGAAGTATTGCTCCTCGCGTTATTCACTGCCGACCATGTACCGATATCCATAACTCGGCCTTCAACTTGCCCATGCCTTCCCGTCAAAACGTCGAGACTTCTTCTGACCCATCCTGCGGGGCGGCGCTTGAAGAACACCATGCGTCGTCCGTGATGAACTGCATCCACGAGTCATCCTTTTCCTCCTCGTCGATGCAAGAGGACTGCCCGAGGAGCGTGTCGGGCGACATGGTCTCGTAGTCGTTCATCAACCCCGGTGAGGTCTCTATCGAGGCCAAGCTGGATTGCCCGGCCGGCTCTTCCACGTCGGCGCAGACACCGTTTTTCTTGAACACGCGACACAGTGCGTAAGAATCCTAGATTGAACAAAAAGAAGGTTTCCCGAGCTTAGGAGCAGGTGTGCCCGTCTCATTTAACGATGCATATGAGCTTTTGGCTTACACGTACCAAGTGCATTTAAGAACTTTACGTGCCCAACAAGGCAGTAACCCCTCAAGGTGCATGATAAAGGTTAGAAAATGTGGAGAAGGAGACAAAACTCCAGTAGCATTTCACTACGGAAGTTACAAGCCAAAAATTCAAATTAAAGGTCAAAAGCAAGGGGGTGGTTTCGTTTGTACGCAAGACAAATATATATAGTAAAAAAGAAAAAGTGCCAGCAAAAAAACAAATGAAAGGTCAAAAGGGCAGGTTTTTTTGGACAGAAAGATGTGACATATGCATGGGGAGAAGCGAAAAGTTAAAGAGAATGTCCAAAACTTAAGAACCCTAACGACGCGACATCTTGGGATGCTCTGACGAAGTACTTTTGTCTTGTTGTGTTGTTTGTACGTACTCGATGTTAAGGATAGAGCATCAAAATGCTCAAAACCAACATTTTAAGTTTTCTAATACCATCTAATGTAATTTAGACATTAAAGCATATCGATTGGTTTGTAGCTTTGTTCATGCACATTTATAAACAGGAAAAATTACCAAAAAAATTCTAAAATTATTACGGTTGAGTCCTAAAATTTCTACATTTATGTCAATTCAGTTCATTCAGTTGATTTTGGATCGAAAATCGCTAATGAAAAAAATTTGTTATTTATTTATTATTTTATTTTATTTTTTCTTTTCTTTTCTTTCTTACTCTAGGCGGTTGTCGAGTCTAGCGAGATCGACCTTCTCGGCAGCCATTGGCGAGAGCAAGGCGTGACCTCGTCTAGTCATGAATTGAATTGGTATAAATGCAAAATATTTTAGGACTTTATTGATAAAAATAAATAAATATGTTCAAGATCAAATTGGCACAATAACAATAGGTCTATAATTTTTATTTGGTAATTCTCCCTCCACGAGTATGTGCAGGACATCAACTCATTTTCTCAGATATTGCTCCTAGATCTTATGGCCAACGCACATGTATCACAACATGGACAATCTACTGTGCGGAGTCTTGTTCTTGGTCCATGAGGAGTCTTGTCCTTGGTCCATGTAGAATAAAGTGTAAAGCAACCGACACCTCAGTTACGTCAAGAAAAGCCAATGTGAACATGCACTTTCACCTTAGGGGGAAGGGGAAAATTAAAAATAGAAACCTAAGAGACAAAGAATCCGCAATTGAGATCAAAGAATGTCAGGAAAGACGAATTAACCGAATTATTAAATTCCAAAGGATCCTGCTTTTGTCTCACTTGCTGGAGAAGACAAAAGACAAAAGTGAAGGGTAGACTTCGTCACTTAGGAGAGATGCTGACAAAGAGCCAAGGAAGGAATATGAAATCGAAAGCAAAGGCGCTGTGATAAAAGTGACGTCGACATCTTCAATTCAAGAAGCAGAAAAATAAAAATAAAAAATGGCAAAAGCCCTAACCCTAGGTTAGGGCTTTTGGGCATGCATTATCTCATGCACTTCCCCACGTTACCTACGTCGCACCCATCGCAAACCCTATATGCAACTTCAGCTTTTGCTGTTTTGGGTCGCTATTCTTGATGAAAAAGAGCTAACCAAAGTTGACGCCGGCACCCACTTTTGTTTTCCAGATGGGGCGTGAAGCTGAGTCCGGGGTCCAGGAGAAAATCAAGGAAAAAGAAGAAAGGGTCTCCTATTCGGGCCGTTTATTTTCCACAACATGGGGAAGAGGATCTCTTAGGGGTTCAGAATTCAGATATAGTTAGAATTTGTCGTGCCAACGTAAGGTTGGGCGCGCCAACCCAGTCCGACTGGCCAAGTCTGCGCAGGAATGTTCATCTGGCCATCTGTCAACTATGCATAAGAGCGGGATTAATCCCAGGAAGAATGTCGGGTTTTGCATGAACACAACAATGCAATTCAAGATGCGCGACGCCGAATGACCGGGTTTATGCTCATAACACAGCAGAAGCGTCTACGACTGCACTTTGCAGAGCTCAAGTGCTAACTGTGCTATGGATGTGTGGTTTCACTGGTTAAGAGGTTCAAGAGCAGAATTCAAGAAAATGAAGGATGAGAATTTAATCCGGGTGGTGAAGATGGCGTAGCTGGGCCTACGCCTGTACCCTTGAGGTGTCAAGAACAAAGTCCAAGCGGTTGAATTTCGAATAAATACAAAGTAGAATGTGCAGTGTATGTACTGTATCTGCAACAAACCCAATCAGTTTTTGTGCACGTGCCACGCATGTGAGACTGACTTGTTGATTTGAAACGTTGAATTTGCACACGAAAGTTTCATATTGATGTATAAATTGTGAAAAAAGAGGGATTCACTTGTTACTAGCTTTTGCATTTACATGCATAGGATCTTTCACAACTAATAATCATATAGTCGTCATATTTCTTGATTTGAAACACAATGCAGTTTGCACGCTGAAGTTTATCGGCAAAGGGGTTTTGATTTGAAGTACCTGAAGTCCCGATGTTTCCTCGCATTCCTTGTCGTCGAGACGGTACTCGTGCATCACCCAGTGAGTCCGAACTCCCTGAGGAGCTCGCCCTCGGTAGTAAACCAAGGTCTTCTTCATGCCGATCGCTCGGTTCTGGCACGTCACCCTCCGATCTTTTCCGGTCGACTTCCAATACCCGGCGCGCGTTGCTCGGTTGGTCCTGAACCCGTTCGGGTACTTCCGATCCCGTGGCCCGAAGAAGTACCACTCGGGGTCTCTACTCGGGAGAAACGATTTTTCTACAAGAACATAAGCAATCGTTAGGCTGCAAGCTCGACGAATTATCACAAGTTTCTACTGGTGTGTATGTTGACAAAGAGGGTGTCTTTAACTTCAAGCAATACCGAATGGCACTCTGTCACATTTGAAATCTCCATTGATGAGAGAGAGAGAGGGAGGGAGGGAGGGAGGGAGGGAGGGACCTGCTAATTCCCATGGTTCACATTTGTAGAGATCAATCTCAGGAATGATGTCGAGCTCAATCTCCAGGCCATTGATCTTCCGCTTGAGATAGTAGTTAACTAGCTCTTCGTCGGTCGGGTGAAACCGAAAGCCGGGCGGCAAACCTACCGGCGCCATTCGTTTCTCTCTCTTTTTTTCCGGCTTCTCCTTCAGAACATTCGCCGCAGTTTCTCCTCCCTCTCTCTCTCTCTCTCTCTCTCTCTCTTCTCTTTTCCCTCACACCGCAACCATCATCACGGCACTTATAGAAAAGGATTCAAAATCCCTTCTCTTTGATCTTCTCTCCTCCTTTTTCACCTCTTGATGGATCGCTTTTTCTGTCTTTACAGATTCTCTTCGCGGACAAACGTTTCGCTCAAGCCCTTTTCTTTCGCACGATAACGGGAGAGGTAAAAACCGTGGTGTGCACCGTCCCCACTTCATATTTATTGCAAGTCTCGTTATTCATGCACATATGATATGATTATAGTTGGCACCATAGCTTAAAGGTTAAGCCTGATTAGGGTTTGTGTGTTTGTTCAATGTCAGCATATAATACTCATTAAGGACACATTAGTTACTAATGTTTCTGGCCATGCATGCATTGCACCGAAGGCTTAAGTGATGGACGATACATGCAGGGAAAACTGCCTGAAAAAATCCTAAACATAATTGCGCTTTCGTCAATTTTATCCTAAAACTTTGTGCATTTTGTTAATTGAGACCTAAACGTTCGAACGTTTTGCTAATTCAGTCCACCCAAGCTAATTTTGGCCCGAACTGTCATAGCTATCGTTCATCTTACGTCACACGACCAGCGCTAACGTGCACAATTTTCAATAACCACGGGCAAAGGCGAGATCCAAGCGGGGGTCAAAACCCTCACCTGTTGACCAACGAGGGCCGCGACTCTCTTGCTTGATCTAGGACCAATGATGAATGCATCGCAACTAATTATATGAACTCACGAATGTGGCGTCATGAGATGATATCGGACGCAAAAACACATGAAGAGGGAGGTGGGTGTATACAGAGAGTCGTACTCGTAATAAGATAATGCTAGGTATAACAAAAACCGGTTCTCAAAATAATATGGTGATCATATAAACCTAAGTATATTCTAATTCCTCGTGTGCTGTAGAGTGGAGCGTTACACATGGTATGATTGAATTGACCAACAATGACCCACTTGAACCCGTTTTTCAGGTTAAAAAAAGGCGAAATCGTCATCGAGAAGAAGAAAGAAGAGATCGGGCCCCTCCTTCTTTTCTTTGTTTTCCCCTTTTTTCTTTTCTTGCAGTTAATCAACTTTTCTCTCTTTTTCTTTATATCCCCTAACTTTCGACGTCGTAATTGCTCAGCAAGATGATGACTCCCATCTCTTTTTGGCTTCGAGACTTGCTTTACTTTCTGATGACCTTACACAGTCACAGACACGCACTCTTCTCTCTCTCTCCCCCCCGACTCTCTCTCTCTCTCTCTCTCTCTCTCTCTCTTTCTCTCTCTTCATTTTCCAGAGATTTTACAGGGTTTTTTTTTTTTAACTGTGTCCATGGAGCTCAAAAAGAGGCAAATTGCATTCGAGATCTCCCCTTTTCTCATCGTCAAAAATAAAATTCTACACAAAAAAAAGATTTAGTTTTTCCTTTATTGCACTCTAGGATAACAGAAACTAGGGATGAGCACGGTGCGGGGGGGTTTCCCACCCTAAAATTGATTACCACCTACTAAGGACCGATTTCAAAAAATTAAACTCTAAAACCGTTCGTTGATTTCATGGACACTTCCGAGAACCGAACTGCTGGTTCTCAGATGGATCCACAGAACTGGTCCTACCAAGGTTCACCGATCAATTTCGAAGATTGAAAATTAAGGATTTGATTAGTAGATTCAAGATTAGGGGTTCGAACTTGTGGCAAATGGAGGCAACCGAGAGCGAGAAAGGGAGGTGATGAGCGGTCAGAGACTTGACCGTGAGCTGATGGGAGTTGAGGCAGTAAGTTGACTGGAGTCAAGAGATGAAGAAACCGAGGTGAGAGTGAGATACGAAGAGTTTGAGATGAGAGACGGTAGAGATTGGGATTTGAGTGTTTGAAACAAGATGAACAAATTTCATATTATGAGTTTTTCATTTTTTAATTATAAATCATACGTATCATATATCACCGATCTGATCTGGGTTAACAGGTGGACGGTTTTGCACTCAGAATCGGGAATCGGATCGGTACTTGCCGTAGATTAATACAATCTGGTCCAGTCCTTGGCGGTTTCCAATTCTTTTGCACACCTCTATCAGAAATCGTCCAAGACGGATAAGAGGGAGACCGGGATCAAAGATCCGATTGTGCTAGTGTGAAGTTGATTTCACATTATGCAATGGAATTAACGAAAATCCTAAGCGTGCGGAAAAATGAAAATAAACAGAAAAGTTAAGGAAGGCGGAACTGTTTCGGGGATCCTTTTTGGGCCGAAAGTCTCGATTTGGATTTAGCCCGACCTAATCTGGGCCGAACTGAACGTCCAAAAGCAATGCGTGGGCCGAGTTGTCCAGTCAAGCAGCACGCCCCACTAAAGTGGGCCATGGCATGGTACGGAAACATAGCTCAGCCCGTACGATGCATCTCACGTGTGGATGATTATCTCAGTTTTCATAAATCAACGAGCGAGATTTACTGAGGCGCCAAAAGGAGCAACGTGGGAGAGATAGATGATTCTGCGCCGTCTGCGGCACGCTCGCAAGCCGCGCGAGCTCTGCCATGGCTCGGCGGCTGTCGCTGGCTCCGGCTCGAAGGCCAGTGATGGCCGGCCGACGAAGGAGCGACGTCAGCGTGCGCGTGGAAGAGGGGGGGAGTTGCGACGAAGGTGGGTCCGGACTAAGCAAAGCCTCTTGGACAGGAGGGGGCAGAGTTGGGGTGGAGTGGTTTGGGAAATGCGAAGGTAATCGACAAAATAACGTACGGATGAAAGAAATAAATTGGAATTCACGGTGAAAGTGAAGGCGACACTTGCAGATTTTCGAAACGTGAGGTCCGTATTGAATAGGGCTAAGCATAATAGACGGATCAAATCGGAAATCGCCTGGATCGGATCGAACTGAACTGAGAAACTTTATTTTCTATTTGTAATTCTCAAGAGTGCTCTTTTTTTAAAGAACCAATATTTTTTTGTTTCTTGTTTTTTGGTCCAAAACTGTTTTCGAGAGCAGAATGAGAATTAAAATCATCCGAGTTATCAAATATGTTTTTTGATCCCTTTTTGTTTCGAAAAATGGATACGTTACCAAACAAGCCCTTATTGTCTCGCATTAACAATGAGACGCAATCTGTCAAAAAGATAAAACCAGGAGACACAATGAGCTTAGCAAGTTTATAGCAAGGCATTCTTTCTTTTTATTATCTCTTTATCGTGCCCCACCGACAAGGAGACACAGTGAGAGAGAGAATGACTTTTTATGATACGGCCAACATAACTCACTTATTTTAATCTCTGATCAGTTTCATCGGATTGCTCGAGACCATATCCGAATCGGCAGTCCGATCGCCAATCCTTAAAATTGCGGATCGATACCACCATCCGATCCTCGATTCTCAAGGGAGTCGGATCATGCTCACCCCCTTAGTACCTAACACGGAAAGTGAAAATTGGAAAAACGATTTCTTATAATTTTCGCAAAAAGAAATCCCTTCTTCTAGACCTGTCGCACAAAATTTTCTATTGAAATCGTCCTTGGGGGAAGCCGTTCAAATTGCACGCTCCAACGAAAGTTCTGCCCACGTCAGGAGCATGTATCCGCGTTGGATTTCCCCTAAAAGTGTAAATACTTGGATGTGACATTTAGGCTCCGTTTATTTTATAAAAAAAATAAAAATTGCTCGATTTGGAAAACATTATCTTAAAAAGGAAAAAGATCTCTTATATGGCTTTCGAAAGTAAAAGTGAGAACCGTCCGAATTCTCTAAAGAAAAGATGAGAGATATTTTTACGAGACTGCTCCTGGTAGGAGCAAAATGTCGAAAATTGGAAGAATGTCCTCTTTGATCTGATATTAAAAATGGACTATTAGTTAAATCAAGCTTTGCCTCGAGGCTACTTCAAGTAGCGGCAAAGCAAACCCGAGATCAGTGGCTGATCCCGAAAGTTGCTTTTTGAGATCCTCTGATTAAGTGGCCACCTATGCATTCCCCGTCCAAAAACATTATTAGCAACGGATAATGAAAGCGACCTTAATGGGAGATGAAGGGTGGCCAGCAGACGGGGGGGCAAACTCCCAAATTTTAACCCAGTTCCCCCAAAAATTTTCAGGAACTGGGATCGATTTACATAATCGCAAGGCTCGCGATTCGTATTCTCATGGGTCTCGATGACTTTTCGGCATCAGTGTCAGAGATACCAAGAATCGATTCAACCCGCACGTATCGAAAGGAAACGCGGCTTGCGATGTTTAGTTCGTTTGTATCGATACTTGAATTGGGCAAATCGCATCGAGTTATGCACGGAGTAACAGTTGTTGTTTGGGTACTGGTTCGATTCTCGATTTCAGATGAGAACCATTCAATCGGACCTATACACACACATATCTATAATTGAAGCTATTTCCCTCGATTATGAGATTTAGCAAGCTATGTTGCCATTCTTCAAGCTTGTCTCGCTTAAGGTCATCTGTTGAGATAATTTCAGCATCCTTGTTGAGTTTTATTCAGCATATAAAGGTTTACATCAACAAAAAAAAGTTATTTAGAGCATACGCGGTTTCAGATGCACGCGAGCATTAAGAATCCTGCCAAAAGAACAAATTATGGAGTAGTCTACGTAGGCCTAGGAAGCGAGAGAACTCATCCATTTTTTTCCGAAGGCATTCTGCAGTCATGAAACAGAGCATAAGTAATAATGGATAGAACTGGTTTTATGGATGGATCCACTCGAGGATCGGACCGGATTGGTGATTCGATTTTTCGGTGGGTCTATGGAACGAGCAAACGGTTCACGATTCCCATTTTGCAAAACCAATCTCTAATGATTGATTCTCGATTTTAGAGTGGGGGCCACCAATCATCCCTGCTTCTAGAATGCCATGAATCTCGAGTTCATGGGCTCCTATTATTTCACGAAAACCCAAAAAGAAGGAAAAAAAAAAAAGGTGGGGGCTGTTCTTCCCAGCTATGATCATTCATGTCACCTTGGAAGAGAGAACAGGCGAAGGGCGCGTCGTTTTCTCTCATCAATTACGAACTCCGAGAACAAATCGCTGTCGCGAAGAGGGCATCTTCCGCAGCGTCTTGAATTCCAACGGCCTCTCGCTTCGGCTCCTCGAGGACAGAAAAATCAATAATTGCGCCCAGGGAAAAGTTAGCACCGAACCGGGCATATTTCCTTTCGTTTCAAGCATGTAACGTGGTTCGGACTCCTTCCTCCCTTTGGAGAGCTGGATTTAGCTAGCGCACACCGCCCCTCGCTTTATTGGGGATCACAGGTGTTGCGAAGTGGGGGGGGGCCAATGTGTGTGACGTTGCCGTGGGATTCGATCCGAGAATCGATGGGGGACGCCTAATAAAGTCGAAAGAGCCATTTGCATTGATTGATTGCTCGCGAAGCTGCCATTGCATGGGGAAGGCGACCCCGATCGAGCATGAAAATGCTTTCGCCTTCTTTTTGAACTCGAGCTTCACAAAATTTTTGGTGGAAAATTTTTAAAATGAATGATGCACCGACCGACTTCTGTCGATCACGAAGGTAACAGTAAGTCGAGGAGAAATTTGTAAGAAAATACGGCGATGGTAAAAGAGGACCACCGCCTATTGCACATGCCGCCTTTGTTTTAAGCCGTGGAGTTTAGTAGGAAAAAGGAGCCATGTGACCTTGGAAAGCGATGGCAAAAGCTTTGCCCCAAGCTTGAAGGAGATGCGAGGGAGAGGGAGGAAACTGCATTTGGTTCGGATTTTTCGAAAGGGTTTTTTTGGGCAAAATTTGAGGCGTTTGGGGACTTCCTATGAAAAACCCCTTTTTCCCCAAACGGCGGCCTTGGTAATGTTGAAAGCCCGAGGCAGGAACGCCCCCCTACTTTGGGCCGCATGCCTTGGGTTTTCGGTATTTTCGAAATGCTATTTCCCTCTATTGATTGATGAAGTTTGGTCGGTTACAATACTTTTGCCCTCAAAAGTAAAACCCTAGTTCTCCGCACTTCTTTCGCTTCGTTCAGTCACTCGCCTCCACCTCTTCACTCCGTTCCTCGCTCGACTCTAGACTTGGTTCACTCTGCTTGCCCCCCGATACGATGAATGGATGAGTCTTGGTAGTGCCTATAGTTCAAGCGTGGTTTGTCATCGGAGCCTGTTCGTAAGAATAACGTCCTGTGTGCGGTCCAAGTAGAGCTACCGCGGGCACGATTTTTTTTTTTTACCACAAAAAATTTTAAATCAATATACCTTTGATAAATTTATCTCAAACTGATATACTTCTAATAATTTACCATCCGTTAGGTTTCGTTAAATTGCTGAGTTGGATGACATGTGTCAATTACTGGATGTAAACGTTTGGGGTTTTTACTCTCTATTGTATCAGTCTGGGGCTTTTTATGGTATTAATTCAATTTAACAAAAATTAACGAAAGGTAAATTTATCACATGTGTGCCGATTTGAGGTTTTTTGTGGTCGAAACAATTAGTCTGAGATAAAATTGTCACGGAATGTACCAATTTGGGATTTTTAGCGGTTGAAAAAATAGTTTTTGGGTGAATTTATTACAGATGTATTAGTTCGAGGTTTTTCGTTATATTAACACTAAAATTTAATGTATATTTGAAGAATCTAAAAAAAAAAAAAAACTTTTGACTCGGATCAAGTCTTAAACTTCTTGCGAATGAACATGCCTTTTGGTAAATACGATGACTTTTGGTTGTAAAGAAACTAAATATTCACACATCACCGACCATTATATGGTCAAGTGCTACTCTAAAGTTGTCTTGCCGATCAAGACATACCTTTTGCTAAAGCGGACTATAACATCCTCTACGAAGTAGCCGCCTCACTCTTTATCAAATTCACACGATGTTGGAGCAAAAATGATTTCAAGCACAAAATTGTGCAAATTACCACCGAAAACGAATGATTTTGAAAGCGTCATCTCGAAAATATCACTTGTATCGCTCATAATAACTAACTAATAAAAAAATATTATCTAGATGTTTCTATGAACGATGAAAACATTTTTCATCTAATCATTTTCAAGAGAATGTTGTCTGAATCATTTACATTTCACGAAATAAACGGAGCTTTTGGACGCGTTGGTTTCACAAAAATTTGAGATTTTGGGAAATATTTTTCGAAAAAAGATGACTTATATCGTGTGCGAAGATAAATGAATGAAAAATGTGTTTGCTACCCACGAAAATAGCGAGACATAAAACTGTTATTGACAATGAGAATATTTTCCGTCGATTAACGATTTTAATCGATGTGATTAATCATCTTTTCATCGGATGCTTTTCGAAAATTTCGAGCTTTTTTCTTTTTATGAAACAAAAGTGCCCCTCGAAATTATCTTCCCATGTATTTCTCCATTTGCAATGTCGCGTAACTTGTGCGGGAGGGCAATTACCGTTCAATGCGTTGATGAATGGCCTTGGAACACGATTCCGGCCTTGGCTTCGTCCTCATCTGCGCTGACCCTCGCTTAGAAGTAAGAAGCCCCCCCTTCCACGCTCCTTTACATTCCATTTGAAGTGAAAAGGCTGTCTTTATTTCGAGAAAAATGATTTTTTTTAAAACATTTGAATATTTCAGTGTTTGGATCACGGAAAACAAAGCAGTCTCAAAAAATATTTTCCTCAAATGAAAAAAATTCTTTCAAAAATGGGAAAACTATTAAGAGGAAAATATTTTCCTCATCTTTGCTTCTTCGTCTCTTTCGCATCTTCTCTTTTAAAAAAATATATTATTTTATTTTTATTTTTACAAGTAAAACTTATTTTTTATTGCTTTTCTTTATTTTTTTTCTTCTTTAATTTCTTTACCAGCTGATCATCGACGATCAGCTAGAGCAAAGCCTCGGCGTAGCCAAATCTGGCTCCAGCCTCAATTGTGACCAGAAATTAAAGAAGAAAGAAAAAAAAAAGAAGAGAAACAAATTAAAGAAAGTAATTAAAAAAATGAAATAATTGAAAATATTTTAAAATTATTTTTTTATTAAAAATAAAAAATAATGAAAATTTCAAACTATTTTGTAATTTTTTCTAGGAAAATCAATTCCTTGCCGAACGACAAAAACCTTTTTTCAATTCATTTTAAAGTCTCAACCAAGCACTGGAAAAATATGATCATTTTCCTAAAAAATGACTTTTCAGAAAATATTAGCCGAAAACATCACATTTTTTGTGAAACAAATGAAGCTTGAGTGACGCAAGGTGCGACGGTTCGGTCTTTTGATTTTTGTCATTGATTTGATGTGCTCCAAACATGTCATGCTTTGTAAAGTTAGGGATTTTAATAACGTGTGATTTCATATCACCGACCAAAGTTAGTAAGTAGCAACACGCGACCCGTGCTTTAATGCCTCGAAAAAGGCACGTAGAGGTGTGGTTTTACGCGCAGGAGCGCAAACCGATGGCTCCATGAGCCCATTCATTTCATATCGACCAATTTCTTTGATCGATATAATGAAAAAAAAAATCCCCATGAGATGCTTTTTCGAATTTCGAGTTCTCCATTTTTTTTTTGGGTCTAACAGAATTGCCTTCGAATTGCACTCATTTTGCTAATCCCACCACCGTCTAGCCAAGCGTATCTTGGAAGAGAGGGGGGCTTTGTGCCAAATTCGGACCCCAACAAAAAAAAGAAAACGTTATTCCCCGAATCAGACAACTTCCCATGCATTTCTCCATTTTGCAATATCACGTAACTTGCAACGGGGTGCAATTATTTATCGAATGCGCTGAAAAAATGGCCCCCCCACTGAATGGCGATTCGTGCCCCCGTTCCGTCCTTGTCCGCGCTGGCCCTCGCTTTAGAGCCGCCCCCCTCCCTCCCCCCCACCTTCAAACCCCCCACTGCAAGTTAAGTCACGCGACGCACGAAGGTTCAGTCATTCCCGTTCTTTGTCCTTTTCGATTGGACCTTTTGCTCGGGATCATATCGGGGCTTGTCGAAGAATTAGGGGGACTTATTAATAATGCCTGAGTTTTGTGTCATCGACCAAAGTTAGTAGGCAACAACCACGTGTGACCCATATTTTTAGTGTGCGATTGAAAAAGGGTCGCGGAGGTGTCGTTCTACGCGACCTGCGAGCTCATTTCATTTCGTATCGGCTTTTCTTCTAGTGAGATCCGCCCCCACTTTTCTTCTCCCTTTTTTTTTTCCCCCAATGGTTTTGGTCAGATAGCTAACTCCGTTTTTGCCGTTCCGCATGGTCGAGTGATGTTCGTCGCATCCCGATACCGAACGCGAGGGTATCCCCTGATTTCGATGCTCTTTTAAAGATTTGGCTTCGCGGGATGCTCGAGCCGAATCCAAAACAATCCCGGTTGGCCGTCGGGATTGGGTCCCGAGCTAAACCCCAAACGTTGGGTTCGCATTTATTCACCCGCGTGGCCAATTTTTTTTTTTTTTACCGGCAGCGGAAAAGGGAAAACGAAAAGTCGAGGGAAAATGGTCGTAATGATAAATAAATAAATTAATTAATTAAATTGACCGAGATAAAATGAAAAAAATGGTGAAGATGTGAAATACACACGGGTAACTGATTTCTTTTTTTTTGTTTTTGTTCGAAACAGATAATTGATTGGACAGTTTTCTATTTTTGTACCAAAAGAGACGCCCAGGTGTCGTCCCTCCCACCAACGGTCCGATTTGACCGGGCCAATGCGCAACTCGCAGCTGCCTGCTCGATCGACTTTGCCTCCAGAATCTTCTGGAGAAACGTCTTCTGCTTGTTTTCGCAAATGTAGAATTCATGGGTAAAATACGCAAAGCCAATAACCGTTAAATAGCACGATACATGATTTTTTTAAAGATAGGTATATTACCACTAACGTTACTCGAAATAATATTGAAGGCATAGTGAACTTAAAATCGTGTGTGACCAAAAAAAAAAGATAGGTATGTTATTACTAACATTACTCAAAATAACATAAAAGGTATTAGTGAACTAAAAATCGTACACCGTGTTATTTAACGATCGTTGACTTGCGTACCTTTTGCGTTTTTTATTTTTATCATGAATTCTAGATTCCTTAACATTTCGAGCATCTCACAAAGCTCGAAATGGTAAGGAGTTATGCTTATCTTACAAAACTTGAAATAATAAGGAATCTACATGTATGATGATCCAAATATCCGTTACAGATAATACGTATCCATTGTTTAATGTAAAATGTCATTTCTTAAAATGCATGGCGAATAATACGTGGTCATTTCGGCGTCGTTACCAATCGCCTGTCCAAATGGGCAAGATTATGCTCGAGATAGGGAGGGGAAAAAAAAAGAACAAAAAGAATGGTAAGGTTGCTGCCATGAATAACATACTCAAATTCGAAAAGAGAAATGTAATTATCCAAAATCCTGAAATTTAGCTTATTTCAAACGGGAAAGATAATGTGTGTGCGTCAGATAAGATCAATAATATAAAGATAGAAAAAAGTTTTGCGATGTTATATAAGATCAATATGGAGATAGATAAAAGTTTTGTAATATCATATGGCGGTGGATATATCATTCGAACGATCTTGAGATAAGTTTTTGAGTTTTGTACGTAGAAATCCATGTTACTTCCTTAATTATTTTGAATGAAAGAGAGAGAGAAATCGGGCGCAATTCTAGGAAATCTGAAAATGGTACAAATGAGTATTTTTCCTTATGGACGTGGATATATTTATTTTTTTAAAGAAAAGAACAAATTTTTGTTTGGAGCAAATCCAAACAAACTTTAATGTTAAAAAAGGGGCTTATGCCAAACAAAAGAGGACTGTAGGGCGAGAGTAGGGACAGAGTTGTCATTTTCAAGCACAACCCTCTGCTTTATAAGCTGCCCCCGGGTGGCATTCTTGTAGATTTTCAACTAGGCACGTTCCTGCTTCTTTGCTTCGCCCTCACTCTCTGAGGGAGCGGTGGTGCTAGTACAGCTCACTCGTGCTTTTCACCTTGCTCCTCTTGCTCCTCTAACGCCGATTGTCGCCGGAGTGCGGCTTCCCGTCCGCCGATTTCGAGGTACAGCCGCTGCTGCTCTGCATTCCCAGGGCTTTTTCGTTTTTTCGGCTTTTTTTGCCGCTGGCCGTTCGTTGTGGCCGTCGCCGTTTGTTTTCTCCGTCCTGCTCTGCAAATGGATCTGGCGCGCTTCGGCCTCGGCCGGAGTGGCTGTCGCGGTTTCTCCGTGGCTGGTTGTGCTGATCTGTTCGGTTTTGTGAAGTTTTTGCCGTCGCCTTTTCGGCTTTAGCTTGGCCGGGTTTCGGTTTGAGCTCCGTAGATCTCGGACGCTGGATTTGTGTTTTAGGGTTTGGATGTTGTTTTCGGTGATCGGCTTGTTTTTGTGCGGTGTTTTTGGTCTGTCGATCTTCGCTGTGAGCGCTAGGGCCTTAAGTAGGGAGATACCGTTGGTAAAGAGGTTTTCTGTTAGGGTTTCGTTTTTTCTTCATTCCTGATGCTGGGTTTTTGACTGTTCACAGGCCTTTTGATATCTTTGTCGTCAATCACTTCCTAAGGAGGGATTTTTGCAGCTTAGCTTTTGGGTTGCTGTCTATATTTGTTATTGAAATCCGAACATGTTAGGGTTCATTTCTGTTTCTGAGTATCATCGAAATGCTCGACGGATTTTCGTCTCTAGCAATTAACATTATGATTATTCTGTAGGTTGCATGTTCTGTGTCTCCTTAACTATTTGGTATCATGGCAAGCCTGTTCATGCTTTCATGATGCCGCTATTGATATATTTCTGCCAATTTTAGTCCATCTCTTTTGTTCATGTGGTTGCTTGGTGTTTAACTCCTCCGGGCTTTAAGTGGTTTTGTGAGGTCTTGCTTTACAAATTTAGGCATAGTAAGTTTTTGTCCATTTTCTTTGTAATTTGTATGATCGATTCTGGAGCAGATTCTATGGGGATCATAGGGAGTCCTGAAATAATACTAAAACGTGTTCCTGTCTTTGATAGATGATATTGATGTTTATTCTGAAATTGTAGGACATAATTCTCGATTTTGATTATTCTACTTGAATTATTGCTAATGCTCTGGAAATAAACATGGCAGTATCAATTTAGGTGTTTTTGGTTGACCTAAATTGGTGTTGGTGACTCTGATTTTATAATTTGCTCATGTGAATTGTTTTTTCAGAGAATCTTGAGTCACAATGGTGAGGAAGAAGAGATCCGAAGGTTCAAGTGGAGGTGAGAGCTCCGAGACCCAAGAGCAAGGTGCGGGTAGTGGCCGCGGTTCTCAACGCCCACCTGACAGAGGTGCTCCTCCTCAACAAGGAGGAGGGCATCCGGGTGGTCGAGGTTGGGGTCCCCAGGGTCAGAGAGGTGGTCACGGAGGTTATGGCGGAGGACGTGGTCGTGGGATGCCGCAGCAGCAGCTGCAGCAGCAGCTGCAGCAGCAGTATGGTGGCCCTCCTGAATATCAAGGTAGAGGAAGGGGTGGGCCTCCTCAACATGGTGGCCGGGGTGGGTATAGCGGCAGTCGCAGCATGGGGGTTAGCAGTGAAGGCGGACCTCCTGGTGGCCCATCCAGATTTCCAGTTCCCGAGCTGCACCAAGCTACCCAGGTTCCACATCAAGCCGGGGTGACTCCTCAGCAGATGGAGGCCAGTTCATCATCACAGCCACCTGAACCATCAGAATTGGCAGAACAAATTCAGCAGCTTTCCTTCCGGCAAGAGGGTGCTGCACAGCATCCGCCACCCTCAAGTAAATCAATGTCATTCCCTCTTCGTCCTGGCAAAGGTAGCTATGGTACGAGGTGTGTTGTCAAGGCCAACCACTTTTTTGCCGAGTTACCAGACAAAGATTTGCACCAGTATGATGTGAGTTGCTCCTCATGCACTATCTGGATGCGTTGACTTGAGACGCTTGCGCTCCTTAACATTCCTCATTTAATTTCTTAATGATAACTAGGTTTCCATAACACCCGAAGTCTCATCACGAATAGTCAATCGCCAAGTCATGAAGAAGCTAGTGGATTTGTACAGAGAATCTCATCTGGGGAAGCGACTTCCAGCTTATGATGGTCGCAAGTCACTTTATACTGCAGGGCCTCTGCCTTTTATGTCAAAGGAATTTAGAATCACTCTTATTGATGATGATGAAGGGACGGGTGGGCCAAGGTTGCCATTCTACTCAAGGTTTAATTAGCATTCCAACTGCATCTATGTATATGCTTCTAATTGCTTAAGTCTTCGTACAGGAGGGAGAGAGAATTTAAAGTAGTCATCAAGTTGGCTGCTCGTGCTGACCTACACCATCTAGGTTTGTTCTTACAAGGAAGGCAAGCTGATGCACCTCAGGAAGCTCTTCAAGTTCTAGACATTGTTTTGCGTGAATTGCCCACTAGTAGGTATGTAAATGTTTGCCGATGCTTTAAAAGGGCAGTTCTGATTGACATTCTCGATGTTTTTTTTTTTTTTTTTAAATCTGAATTGCGTATTATTAGATAGGTATGAAATAAGTGATGTTCTTTGTATGCAATATTGCTGTCATGCACAGAATCATGTTGCGTCAAAATCTTCTCCAGGTATTGTCCAGTGGGTCGATCATTTTATTCTCCTGATCTTGGAAGAAGGCAGCCGCTTGGTGAGGGACTTGAAAGTTGGAGAGGTTTCTATCAGAGTATTCGACCAACTCAGATGGGCCTGTCTTTGAATATTGGTGAATGCAACTGCTACGTTGCTTAATTCTTTTATCTTTTTTCTTCCTTAGGATTGAATCTTTCTTTTAGCTCAAAACACTCATTCTCTGCTAATTTCTGTTGTTCTGTTATCTGTCAACTTGGTTTTGTGTCTTGCAGATATGTCGTCCACTGCTTTTATTGAGCCCTTGCCAGTCATTGACTTTGTGACTCAGTTGCTGAATCGCGATGTATCCTCCAGACCATTATCTGATGCTGATCGTGTGAAGGTTGGGCATTCTTGAGTTTTTTGATATTGATAATTGCATGCTTTAATGTCTTTTAGTTTGTCATGTTATTCTGATTTTTTCACACTGAGCAGATAAAGAAGGCTCTCAGAGGAGTGAAAGTTGAAGTCACCCACCGTGGTAATATGCGGAGAAAGTACCGGATCTCAGGTTTGACATCTCAGGCGACACGGGAGTTGAAGTAAGTACTTTTTAATTGTCTGGCTAACTTCCCTTTCCATGGAGCCTATCTGATTGTTCATGTTAGTTGTATGTCTTTTGGAAGACAATATTGACTCCTCTCAATGGTTTCCGGTTTTAGTTTTCCTGTTGATGATAGAGGCACTATGAAATCTGTGGTTGAGTACTTTTATGAGACTTATGGTTTTGCTATCCAACACACCCAATGGCCTTGTTTACAAGTGGGAAATCAGAACAGACCAAATTACTTGCCAATGGAGGTCTCTGCTCTAACTTTAACTTATATTCTTGATATTTTTTCGTTACTTTGTTTTCCGTCATATCTGATTTTACTGTTTCTAAGTTCAGGTATGCAAGATTGTGGAGGGTCAGAGGTACTCTAAAAGGCTGAATGAGAGGCAGATTACGGCCTTGCTGAAGGTGACTTGTCAGCGTCCTCAGGAAAGAGAGCTAGACATCATGCAGGTGAGAAATTCTGAGAAACATTTCAATTTTTTTTTTCACATATTTAGTGAAATAATAGAAATATTTCTGTTTGCATTTCTTCATCTGCTTGTTTCACATTTTGTGACTTCAATTTTGTGTTCTGATTGCTGTGCACTTTCAGTTCTGTCCTGTTGATACCGGAAGTTATGGAAATTAGGATTCAATAACTTTTCTTTGTTCCCTTGGTAGAGGGTGGATGTGATTTTGCTGTATGTATTAATTGACACTTGTGGCTGAAGAGAAAACTTGAAAGAAAAATGAAATGACACATGAAATTTGATCAAAATATAAATATCTCATATCGTGCAATCGATTCCATCACCGTAGTTCTGGAATATCAAACGATTAGAGAATATTTTTCACTAAAAGATTCAATAAATAATGATTCCATAATCCTGGAATATCAAACAACAGAGAATTTTTCACTAGCAGTCTCGATGATAGCTATACCGGAAGTACTAAATTTTTGCATGTACCTGCTGTGTATTTACATTAAGAAAGTTGTTCGTTCTGCTGCAATTCGCAGGCTTATGCTTGTCATAAGGGGAGTACCTTTTTTGTATATTTGGTTTGAGCCTTGAGGTCTCTATTGCACAAAGCTGATTGAATCTGCTCAGTTATTGTCCTTGAAAACTTGTTGCCTTGTTTTTACCCTTCAATTTCTGTTTCCACTAGTTCTTCATTTTTTTTAATTGAATGGAAAATGACGTCCTTGGATGCTAATTGAAATAGTGTTTGCTTTTGTAGATCTAGGGCCATACCTTTTGCCAGCCCATCCTTTTCATAATCTACATTTCTTTGGATTTCCTACCATGTTTCTATGGATTTTATCCTTTTGGTGCACTTGTGGTATGACTTTAGACCAGGAGTCATAAACTGGTACTGTCATTCGCGGTTCATGCACTACATTGTCAAAATTTGATAGATTATCTACTAATCTGATATACTTACCCATATCAAATGACCCTGCCTGGTGTTGATAAAACAGATTAATATTAGACCATGATTCGTACACTGGTACTGTCGATGGGACATTTTTGCACTACATTGTCAATATTAGATACTTTATCTACTAATTTGATGTACTTACACATATCAAGTCAGATTAATATTGGTAGTGCTGTCTGGTGGTGATAATTTTCTGTTTGTTTCTGTCATCCAGACTGTTCATCATAATGCGTACCATGAGGACCCTTATGCTAAGGAGTTTGGGATTAAAATTAGTGAGAAGCTTGCTCAAGTGGAAGCACGCATTCTCCCCGCACCTTGGGTAAATTGTCGCGCACCTGGTTGTTGTCCCTAACATTCGCAGTAGTTTTGGAAATCACTCTTACTTATTATTGTTACTCCTCTATGCAGCTCAAGTATCATGATTCGGGCAGAATAAAGGATTGCCTGCCTGAGGTTGGGTGCTGGAATATGATGAATAAAGTAAGTTGTTAGTTGGGCTAGATCCTCCTTAATTATCTAGAGGTCCAATTTAAGTACTGTGTACTTTTACTCCCTGAAGCTGGGTTGTGCTTTGAAGGTTTTTAAGTGCCTCAGGGTGTCTTCACAAGCAATATATTGATGTGTTATTACTCTCTATGGGATTTATGAAGCTTTGGAATTAGGGCTTCAGCGACCCAGGATTTGGTCTTGCTTTTGTGGTATTTTGTTTGCAGCTCGGGCTTTTTTGCTTTTTTGTAGGACATGGTTGTTTTAGCTTTCTGATCAGCTTGTATCTTGGGGTGCAGTTGCTGCGCTCTTGATCGGAGAGTTTTAGATTACGGCTGCTCCTTTAATTTGTGCTCATATTTACCTGCATGTGCTTGTGTGCATTGACTCTCTACCTCTGAAAAAGTTTCTCTCTCCCTCTCTCTCTCTCTCTCTCTCACGTCCATTCATTTGTGCTGCATTGGTGAGGGAATAAGTCCAGTGTGTTGTTGTTTGGTGGATAATACATCATCAATATTTCTGCCCTGACATTCTTTTGTATAGCTTGTCCTGTTTCTAGGACATTTTCAATGCTATTGCATTACCTGGCATCCCTTAAAATGTCGCCTCTTTGGGCATTTGATTGCATCAGCCTTAATTTGCAGAAAATGGTTAATGGAGGCACAGTGAACAATTGGTTCTGCATCAATTTTTCGAGGAATGTTCAAGATACTGTGGCACGGGATTTCTGTCACGAGCTTGCTCATATGTGCTACATTTCTGGCATGGTATTGATTGATTGTGTTATTTTACAATTTGTTGATAGGACTCTGTTGACTTCTTCAATTTTTTGGTGATTTGTCTCACCTTTTAATGGGTTGTTAAGGCCTTCAATCCCGAACCTATTCTTCCGCCAGTAAGCGGCCGTCCGGATCAAGTTGAGAGGATTCTCAAAACTCGATACCATGAGGCCATGACAAGAATCCAGCCCAAGGGCAAAGATATTGACCTCCTTATTGTTATTCTTCCTGATAACAATGGATCACTTTATGGTAGGAGATACTCAATGAGCATCAGTCTTCCTTGAATTCTCAAATTGATCTTCACTCATGATATCTTATGTTCATTTTGCCTGCAGGGGATTTAAAGCGAATATGTGAAACTGATCTTGGGCTTGTTTCTCAGTGCTGTTTGACAAAACATGTATTTAAAAAAAGTAAACAGTACCTGGCAAATGTCGCGCTCAAGATCAATGTGAAGGTTGGGGGGAGGAACACTGTTCTTGTTGATGCACTGTCTCGACGAATTCCCCTAGTCAGTGATCGGCCTACAATTATCTTCGGTGCTGACGTCACTCATCCTCATCCCGGAGAGGATTCTAGTCCATCTATAGCTGCTGTATGTACTTATTTTCATCTGGTCATGTGTTTGTTTAATTTGTTTTATTTTAATCTGAGTCCGTGTTCTCTATTATGACTTTCATTCTCTCTTTCATTTTTTAGGTTGTAGCTTCTCAAGATTGGCCTGAAGTGACCAAATATGCTGGTTTGGTATGTGCTCAAGCCCATCGACAAGAGCTGATTCAAGATTTGTACAAGACCTGGCAGGATCCAGTTAGAGGGACTGTGACTGGTGGCATGATAAAGTATACTGCCTTTCTCTCATATTTTATGTTCATCCGATACTAATTGGGGCCTGTATGTAAGCAGTAAAGGTTACCGATTTTCCAACCCTGCAGAGTATGTCAATTTCTGTCGGTATTGTCATCTGGATGATCAAACTGACTGTAATTTTTCCCAGGGAACTGCTTATATCGTTCCGCAGAGCGACGGGTCAGAAACCTCAGCGCATCATTTTCTACAGGTTTATTTCGTCCTGTCTTAACTCAACAGTTGGCAGTTGGTATGGTGTTTCAACTTTTTGTCCTGTTTATATGTAGGGATGGGGTAAGCGAAGGACAATTTTATCAGGTCTTGCTCTATGAGCTTGATGCTATCCGCAAGGTAGTAACCCCTTCTCAAGTAAAAGTTCCTTGCAGGACAACTACTACTTCGTACTCTAAATGGTTTAGTCATTAACAACTCATTTTTTCGATCTGTGGACTCCAAATAGTGCACGAAGTAGCAGATCTCTGATTTCATAACCTATTGCTTGTAATTCCAGGCGTGTAATTCCCTGGAACCAAACTATCAGCCTCCTGTGACATTTGTCGTTGTTCAGAAGCGACACCACACAAGGTTGTTTGCCAGTAATCACCGTGACCGCAGTTCAGTTGATAGGAGTGGGAATATATTGCCTGGTAAGGTTTTGGCTTACCTCTGAACTAGCTTTGTTTGTTGGGATTATTCTGTTTGTTGAATATACAATTTACAAATTATGAGCAGGCACTGTCGTGGACTCCAAAATCTGCCATCCTACAGAGTTTGACTTCTATCTGTGCAGCCATGCTGGTATTCAGGTATTCCACATGCCATAGATAAGCTACATTTGCTTCTTTCATTTATCGACCTCAATTTAGAAGATGCACTAACCCTCAGGATGGATATTGGTAGGGAACCAGCCGTCCAGCTCATTATCATGTCCTCTGGGATGAGAACAAATTTACTGCTGATGGACTTCAGTCTCTGACTAATAACCTTTGCTACACGTTAGTATTTTATCTCTGTTGTGTTAGTGAATTTTAAGCCTCGCCTGCATTTGGAATTATGCAAATCATTGTGCTATCTGTTTGCCAAGTGTTCTTATATCAGAGGATGAAAATTTTCTGTTTCACAGTAACTGTACTAGTGACCGCTAATCAGAGTTGATTTACCTTTTTTAATTTTGCAGTTATGCAAGGTGTACTCGATCTGTCTCTATCGGTGAGTCCTCTCTCTCTCACGCACACTCCCCCCCACATATTAAGTAGGAATATAATTTTGAAGTGGAATTGATGAATCTCTTGATCCTGCAGTGCCTCCTGCATATTATGCACATCTTGCTGCATTCCGTGCTCGCTTCTACATGGAACCAGAGACGTCGGACAGTGGTTCTGTGACTAGTGGATTCGCCACAGGACGTGGGGGTACTGGAATGGGTGCTGCTGGTTCACGGAGCACTCGCGCACCAGGAGTCAGTGCTGCCGTTAGACCGCTGCCTGCCCTCAAAGAGAACGTCAAGAGGGTTATGTTTTACTGCTAAGTTTGGTGGGTCCGTCTCTCGCATAACTTTCTGAGTTCGCTTATTCCATCTGCTTCCCAAATTTCGCACTCTTTTCTGGGAAATATTAGGTGTAGGCGGGTCATGCTCATGCCACAGTATGCGGACAAACTCTTCTGACTTAAGTGATATTTGAATTTTTTGGATGCTAAGTTGGTCTTCAACGTGTGCTATGCGCATTTTATAGCTTATACAGCAAAACAAGATCTCGGAGAAGCTCAATCGTTACTGAGGTAATGTTGAGAATGAGACGGCTGGCTAGTTGCCTAGTGATGTAGATTTAAAAGGGTGCTGGGGCTGCATTTGTAGCTCTTTGTGCTTTTCCTTCCTTTCGAATGTTACAGGCATCTGCGCTCACACGTGAAGTAGATCAATTATAAGCCCCAGTTATGGTCATGATCGTGATTGCTTTTGCTCAGCCCATGCTACCCTGTCCATTCACATGCCATCTCAATCTTAGACATGACGATTTGATTTGGCCACACGCCGCAAGACGCTTGTGTACTGTTGAATTGGGCTACCTCATTGAATTGGGCCAATCACCGAATCATAAGCACGCCCTGAGATCTGTCTATAGCTAGAACTTTCACATGATTTTTGGTGTTCCCAACATTACCGTACGGAAATAGGTCAGATTTGACACGCGAGTGTGCCGAAGCTTCTAACAAAAACGTATTGAATGAGCATAAATATGACACTAGAGTTGGTGTGAATACTATTGAAGCTAGAGATTGGAGTACTTATTCATTAGAACATCCCAAATTTAGAAATAGATCGGGAGAGGAACTCTCAAATTTAAGATTGAGAGAGTAAAGTTTCTGAATCTGGATTGGGAGAGTAAAGCAAGAAACGAGAAAATTAAAAGGAAAGTAACCAAAGAGGGAGGAAAAGGAGAGTTTTAGGTTAAATCCCTCCCCTCCATATGTTGAAGAAGCAAAGAAGTAAACTTAAGCTCCGCTTATTTCACGAAAAATAAGCTTATTTCACGAAAAATAAGCCATTTGGAACACATTTTTTCAAAAATGCTTGCTTAAATTGTTTAGAAAAATTAGTCAACAGAAAATATTTTCATTATCGATAACAATTTATGACTAATAATTTTCGTAGGTGATAAAAAAATTTTATTTATTTATTTATTTAAGCGATATAAGCAATTATTTTTTAGAAAATATTTTTAAATTGCTCATTTTATAGGAAACAAACGATCCTCAGAGAAGAGAGCGGGGGGTGAGAGACTTCTTACTTATATTAACTCATTTATCCGCAATACAGTTGTACTGACCCCGTAGCCGACTTGTATAAACCCATACCAAGCTCTATTCTTAGCAAAATTTTTTCCTTGAATTGTCGACGGAAGTCCACCAGTTCGGTGGTAGCCTGTCCCCGTGCATTTTGAATAATTCGTGATTCCATGGACCAGCCAGTCAAAGTCAGCGAGGAATCTCGCACGTAGAGTTATGGATGGGAGCATGAAGATGGCGATAAGGCCAAGGGCGGTACTCAATAAGACTTATAAAGCTCTTAGTATTGTAATTACCTCATCGTATTACTTAAGAATTGCATGCAGTTTTACGTCATGCATTATCCCATGCATGCACGAATCGCAAGACAGTGGTTTTACCAAAATTTGCTGCAAAATACGGTCTGGTTATGATCTTTCCTTGAATTTTTAGCATATCTCACCGAATTTGAATAGTCTATGCAAAGCAATTCTCGTAACTGGTTATATACTCTTTCCTTAAAATCCATGCGAAGGTGACATAACGGTCGTTCTTGCTTCTTTCACGTTCTTTCCCGTCGAGAGAGAGAGAAAGAGAGGCGAAGAAAAGAATCGAAGGGGTCGTCCATTGCAGAGGGGGGGGGGGGGGGGGCAGAAGAAAAACGAACAAAGTTCCAAACAAATTCTTTTCCCTCCACATTCGAATATCGTCCGACAGTCGGAAAACCTCTGACGCCGGTTTTGCCTGCCACGCCAAAATTCCTTTCTTGGTTAAAATCCTCGAGACTTCCCCACTGATATCAATAAAGAATGTTCTTTCTCCCCCCTCCCTCTTCTCTCCTTCCAATCCATTCTTCGTCCCTCTCCCAACGCCCTCTCTCGCTATATATACACACATTCACTTTAAGGCAAAGCATGAACGTGAACGAGAGAACAAGTGCTCCTTTGTGAAGTCCAAATCTGTTGCGGGGCTAGCAGTTTTATTGCGCTTCTTGAATCGCGGAGATGGCATCTGGTTCGGGGCTCAAGAGGGCGGACTCGGTGGCCGACAACATGCCTGATGCGATGAAGTCCAGTAGGTACCACATGAAGAGATGTTTTGCCAGGTAATTACATGGTTCTTGGTACTCTGTGATTGTGGGTCTGGATTGATGCTTGGTTTTCTTTGTTGCTTGTGCGCATTTAATGGGATATATGTGAAGCTTGCTTGGTTTGACTGATGATTTGGTTTCTTGTTTGGAGAAGGTTTGTGGCGGGTGGGAAGAGGTTGATGAAACTCCAGCAGATTATGGAGGAGGTGGAGCAGTCAATTGAAGACGAGGACGAAAGGGCTCAGGTTCTTGAAGGCCACCTCGGGTTCATTCTTAGCTCCACACAGGTCTCTCTCTTTCTCTCTCTCAAGCGAGCGCCCCGCGCGCTCACCTGCACCCGATCACTCGCAAATTGGACTTGCTATCCTCGTAATTTGGTATATAGGCAAACAAAATCTTAGCTTTGTGAAAGGTCATTAAGTCCCTTTGCCAGTCATTCATGGACTTCAGTTTCTCTTGGATTTCACTTTAAATAACTCCCCTCATGCATCGATGAACGTTTTACAGACTCTACAGTTTAACCCACGTCCCTAAAATAGCAATAGCACAGACTGTTGCAACTTGAAGAGTTTGAAATTTAAATCTGAATTTGTCAAAGTAGCATAGCATCTCTGTTTCCTATTATTTAGTGCTGTCAAATTTACTCTCTGTGAATTTGCAGGAGGCAGCGGTGGTCCCCCCATCCGTGGCGTTGGCGGTTAGACCGAATCCTGGTATTTGGGAATACGTGAAGGTGAATGCCGGTGATCTTGACGTTGAAGGCATCACTGCTGAAGAGTACTTGAAGTACAAGGAGACAGTTTTCGATGAGAACTGGTGCGTCCTTTAGTACTCCAGGAATCCCCAAAGAGAATCACTCTCAGGAAATAGTTATATCATGCATTTCACCTATGTCGACGGCTTTATGCAAAGTGCCGTGTCGCGATTAATGCAAATGTTCTCTGCAATAGTGGCACGGTCCAGTTCAATATGTTATTTCATTGCTCGAAACGATTTGGTTCTCTGTGCAGGGCAAATGACGCCAATGCACTGGAAATAGATTTCGAAGCCATTGATTTCACCACACCTCGCATGGCACTTCCTTCTTCTATTGGAAATGGACTGAACTTTGTCACAAAGTTGATGACCTCCAGGATAAGCAAGGACAGTCAAAGTGCCAAGTCTTTTCTTGAGTTCTTGCTTGCCCTCGACCATCACGGAGAGGTAAGCATTTACAGCTGCCAATTTGGTGACGAATGGAACAAACAACCAAGGAGAATGCAACACTTCCAATGATGGAGCCACGAATTGACGGGGTTCTATTGTGATCCCAATTTTCAGAAGCTAATGATTAACCAGAGCTTGAACACGGTCTCGAAGCTTCAAGTAGCATTGATAGCGGCTGAAGCATTCGTCTCTGCATTTCCCAAAGATACACCTGTACAGAAGTTTGAGCAGAGGTTACTAATTTATTCCCGCATTCGCGGAAAAAGAATTTCTTCAACTCCCTTTTCATAGTGTAACCAAATCTGGCTTATTGTTTTTTCCTCTTGGTTTTCCAGGATCAAGGAACTGGGATTCGAAAAAGGTTGGGGCGATACTGCAGAGCGAGTGAAAGAGATGATGCATACTCTGTCTGAGTTGCTTCAAGCTCCGGACCCGGCGAAATTGGACTTGTTCATTGGCAGGCTTCCTATGATTTTCAACGTCGTCATATTCTCTCCTCATGGCTACTTTGGCCAGTCAGACGTCCTTGGGTTGCCAGATACCGGCGGCCAGGTACTAAAATATATGGATATTTCGAGTCAAATGTAGAAAACTGCAAAATTAAGGGCACTTCATGCATGATGAAAGTGGACTAGACTCTCAAATCACAAATCTGACTAAGATATAAAGAGAAATCTTATGCTGCACAATTTCTCTAGGTGGTTTACATCCTAGATCAAGTGAGGGCTTTAGAGGAAGAAATGCTCCTGAGAATCAAGCAGCAGGGCCTTGCAGTGAAGCCTAACATTCTTGTGGTGAGTGACTCAGAAGCCCACAGAGAGATTAGTCCTCTAGATGTCGGTAATTTTACCAATAGAAATGTCTGCTTCATCTTATCTTATGCTGTTCCACTTATGCAGGTCACTCGACTCATACCGGATGCAAAACACACCAAGTGCAACCAGGAGTTGGAACCTATCGTGGACACAAAGCACTCCTACATTCTTCGGGTCCCTTTCAAGACGCCGAAAGGAGTCATTCTCCGCCAATGGGTGTCCCGTTTTGACATCTATCCTTACTTAGAGAGATTTGCTCAGGCAAATATTCTGGATCTCATTGCTTCATCAGTGGCTTTCAGTTTGAATGATTGTTGGTGCTTGGTTTTCTAATGCATGTGTTATTTCATTAGGATGCGGCTGCGAAGATCATGGATCACATGGATTGTCAACCGGATCTCATAATAGGAAACTACTCAGATGGGAACCTGGTGGCTTCTCTTATGGCTAGCAAACTGGGAATAACACAGGTTACCATTTCCCTCTCCCTTGCGACCAATGCTGCAAAGCCGAATGGAGGACCCGCGATTCTCATGATTTGTTGTTTGCTGCTGAATGTTGGCTTCCTCTCTATTCAGGGTACCATAGCTCATGCTCTAGAGAAAACCAAATACGAGGACTCAGACGTCAAGTGGAAGGAGCTTGATCCGAAATATCACTTTTCATGTCAATTTACTGCAGACTTGATTGCGATGAATCAGACTGACTTTGTCATTACCAGCACTTACCAAGAAATTGCTGGAAGGTTAGGTTTTAGTATCCTTCAGAGTTGATAGAAAGGTCAACGTATTTTTAGTGATGCTAAAGACATTTGTCTTTCTTCAGCAAAACTAGGCCTGGACAATACGAAAGCCACAGAGTGTTTACTATGCCGGGGCTTTGTCGGGTGGTCTCTGGCATCAATGTTTTTGAACCCAAGTTCAATATTGCGGCCCCGGGTGCCGATCAATCTGTGTACTTTCCCTACACACAGAAAGAAAGGAGGCTGACTACTTTTCACCCTGCCATCGAGGAACTACTATACAACAAGGAGGACAACAACGAGCATTTGTTAGTCCCTTCCCTGTTAGTTTCTCTTGGTTTGAACATTTGGGTTCTAAGGCATGCTTCCAGTGTTAACTCTTGTATATGTGGACAGGGGTTTTCTTGCTGATCGGAAGAAACCAATCATTTTCTCGATGGCAAGGCTCGATACCGTAAAAAATATCACTGGACTAACCGAGTGGTATGGGAAGAACAAAAGGCTCAGAAGTTTGGTGAATCTTGTTGTTGTAGCAGGATTCTTCAACCCAGCGAAATCTAAAGATAGGGAAGAAATCGCGGAAATTAAAAAGATGCACTCCTTGATAGAGAAATACCAACTCAAGGGTCAGTTCAGATGGATTGCAGCTCAAACTGACAGATATCGAAATGGAGAACTGTACCGCTGTATTGCTGATACCAAAGGAGCTTTTGTGCAGCCTGCTCTGTATGAAGCTTTTGGTCTAACTGTCATTGAAGCGATGAACTGTGGATTGGCCACATTCGCCACTAATCAAGGTGGTCCTGCAGAAATTATTGTTGATGGTGTTTCAGGGTTTCACATTGATCCCAACAATGGCGAGGAGTCAAGCAACAAGATCGCTGATTTCTTCGAGAAATGCAAAAAAGAGCCTGACTATTGGAATAGGATCTCGACAGGAGGCCTTCAGCGCATAAACGAGTGGTAAGCATAATAACTTAAAAGACGTTGCCACTCATCGTGCGAAACATTTGTTTGGTCCTTGATTGTGCTTTTTCGCAGCTATACATGGAAAATCTACGCAAAGAAGCTCTTGGACATGGGGTCCATGTATGGAGTTTGGAGGCATATGAACAGGGAACAGAAACTTGCTAAGACAAGATACATTCATATGATGCACAATCTCCATTTCCGGAACTTGGTAAGTCATCTGAGTTCGATACTTATAAGGCTTTCTTTTCGATTCGAAAAAGAAAGTTTGATTAATTTGAGCTATGAAAACAGGCGAAGAAGGTTCCAATCCCGATCGAAGAACCCCAAGAGCAAGTGGCGTTGGAGGGGAGCAAGCCCCAAATACCAACTCCAAAGCCACAGAAAGTTCCTCCGAAGGAAACACCAGAAGAACCTAGGTAAGTGACATGATTTTATTTTTGTTGGCAAACCAAAACGACGGCATCGACACATGACGTGCACCGTCACTTAACAACGACGAACCGAAACACAAACCATGAAAGCGCATTGAAGTTCTTTAGAACGCAACTAACACTTTTCAATCTTTCAGTGACCAGAAGATCGCGGAAGAAGAGCTTCCAAGGTGAGAGATGTTACCTGACCCATCGTACTGCAATGAGCAGTGATCTCATTTACCGGGGAATCCAATGCACACGGAGACACACTATCAAATGCACAAACCACATATCATCCTGTTCTAGTTTTCAGGGGACTTAATGTTAAGGGAGCCAAGTATTAAAGAACCCAGAAGGCTATGAAGAGCTAACAAGGTTTTAATTCTCAGGGAGGAAGATTTCCAGGAAAAACAGCTCGTCTCGAGGACAGGGGACCCAGGACTCTGCCCCTGGAATTGGTGGTGCCTCATAATTACATTCATTTTGCTGTCATACTATGCCCTGTTGAAGCTTTATTTCTCAGATTGACCTCAATGAGAATAATGCTCAGACGCAATAAAACAAATGTCGTTTTCTTTTCGATTTTTCTGGCAAACTGTATCAGGAAAGCTGTTGCAATGTCAAGCGCATTTCGTGTAAAGAACATATTATAGATGCTTGTAGATTTGCCTCGTCATGATGATCAATAAGACAAGAAGTTCGTTCTTGTAGTTGCTGCTGTGATCTTTTGATCGTACTGCTTGTTCTCAACAAAAAGCCAAAAAGGGAGAACAGAGGGTCAATGCTTCCCGCAATAAAATAAAATAAAAATGTTTAATATTCAAATGAAAAACACGTGTTTTTTTTTTTAATTCCCGCTCGCTCCCTGTGGCATCATCATCATCATCCTCGAGACAAAACCACCTTCAAGCATCCACTTCACTCTGCCAAAGATGTCGCCTTTAGTTTAGCTCACGAGATTGAATACATCCCAAGAGAAGAGCTTCTTTGGGCTTCTCATATGGCTTCTCTCCTTCCTCTTCAAACCCCCGCCATTTCTGCTTTCGCCCCAAACCACTCGCATTCGCAGCAGAGCGTCGTCGATGCTCGGTTTCTTGCTCTGTTTCGCCTCCTTCCAGCTCTCGCAGCTCCCTCTCCTTCCTTTCCTCTCCGCAGCCCGATCGTCCTCCTTCGCAGCTCGAGCTTGGCCTCGAGCTTGGCCTCGGGCTCGTCCGCTCGGAAATGAAGTCGCCGCCGGCGTCGCCTGAGCTGTGGCGGCAAGGTCAAAAGGAGAGAACGAGTTCAAGGACTTCGCTAAATTTTCTTCTTCAAAATTGCTGGAGAAGAGAACAGTCAGAAGGTATCTCGCGACAGAGAAGGATAGAATAAGTTTTGCTTTTGAGACATTAAATTCCTTTCTTTCAATTGAATGTTCGTAATACCCCACTTATGTCAACAAAGATTGTTCTTTCTCCTCCTCCCAATCCATGCCTCTTCCCTCGCCCACGACTCTCTCACTATACATGCACATTCCCATCAAGGCAAGAAGGCACAAGAGCTCCTTCGAGAATTCCAAGTCTTGTCGGTTTAGCAGCTTTCTCGCACTCCTTGAATAGCTGAAATGGCCTCGGGTTCGGGCATTAGGGGAGTGGATTTGGTGGCCGATGTTATGCAGGAGGAGATGAAGTCAAGTAGGAATCATATGAAGAGGTGCTTTGCGAGGTACTTGAAAGTTGATTATTGGTTTTTCTGGGGGTCTGGTCTGGTTCCAAAGTTCTTGATTTTTGTTTGTTTGTTTGTGTTGTGCGTGTGAAATGGAAATTCATGAAGTTCACTCGTTTTTTTATTTGCTCCTCGGTTGGTAAGGTTTGTGGCAACTGGAAAGAGGTTGATGAAACGTCGGGAGGTTATGGAAGAAGTGGAACGGTCAATTGAAGACAACGTTGAGAGGGCTCAGGTTCTTGAAGGCCAGCTTGGGTTCATTTTCAGCTCCACTCAGGTTTCTCTCTCTCTCTCTCTCTCTCTCTCTCTCTCTCTCTCATATGCGCGCACGCATTTGTTAGCTTGCTGCCCTGAACAATTTGATGTATATGCAAGGAAAATGCTAGCTTTTTTGGAGTATACATTAAGACCCTTTTCTCAGACATTCAGATTTGTCTTACTTTCACTAAAAGGGCAGCCCGGTGCACGATAGCATCCCCGCGATGCGGGGGTCCGGGGAAGGGCCCCACCACAAGGGTGAAAGGAGGCAAGCCTTACCTTGCCCCTTCATTTGTCTTACTTTCACTAACTGCCCAAATTTTGATTATAACGTACAGATGCTACAGATAAATGAAATTACTTGATATTGCTGTCTTGTATGTTCCATTTCAGCATAATTGGGTATCTATGTCAATGGCAGGGCTCAATGCAGTTCTCAAACATCCATTATTAGTCTTAACATCTGGGCTCAATGTTTTGTCAAATTTTGTGTCTTGAGAATATGCAGGAGGCAGCTGTAATTCCACCATATGTTGCATTGGCAATTAGACCAAAACCTGGGATTTGGGAATATGTGATGGTTAATGCTGGTGATCTTGAAGTAGAAGTTACCACGGCTAGGGAGTACTTGAAGTTGAAGGAGGCGGTTTTTGATGAGAACTGGTACTTTCTTTAAATATCAAGGCAGCTCAAAGAGAATACCTTTCAGAAAATAGTTATTAATGTAGTTCATCTATATCGACAACTTTGTTCGAAGTGCCAGATGGCTTTTTATGTGATTGTTCTCGGCTATAATGATATAGCCCCAACTTGATAATCTCTCTCACTACGCAAAATGGCTTATTTCATTATGCAGGGCAAATGACGACAATTCACTGGAAATAGATTTTGAAGCCATTGATTTCAGCACTCCTCGCATGGCACTCCATTCATCTATCGGGGAGGGATTGAGCTCTATCACAAAGTTAATGACCTCTAGGATCAGCACGGACGGTCAAAGTGCAAAGTCTTTTCTTGAATTCTTGCTGGCCCTCAACCATCATGGAGAGGTACCCATGTTCAAGTGTCGAATTGGCAACGGAAGAAAACAGAACAAACAATCAACCATGCAATAATTTCTATGAAACTGCGAGAAATGGATGAGTTCAACTTTTATTTTTTCCGAACTGCAGAATCTAATGATCGACCAAAACTTGAATACGGTTCTGAAGCTTCAAGCAGCGTTGATAGCAGCCGAAGCATTCATCTCCACAATTCCGGAAAATGAACCCATAGAGAACTTTGAGCAGAGGTTGTTAGTTTCTTCCCACTTGCATGAAAGGAAACTGATTAACTCCTTTTTGTATTGCAATTAAACTTGGCTTACCAATTTTCTTCTTTCCAGGATTAAGGAACTGGGCTTTGAAAAAGGTTGGGGTGCTACTGCAGCAAGAGTGAAAGAAACCATGCATATGCTGTCCGAGTTGCTTCAAGCTCCAGCGCCGCAAGAAATGCACCTGTTCATCAGCAGGCTTCCTATGATTTTCAATGTTGCCATAATCACTCCTCGTGGCTACTTTAGCCAGTCAGATGCCCTTGGTTTGCCAGATACAGGAGGCATGGTACTAAATATATAAATATTGCGAATCGTTCATATGTAGGAAACTATACAAGGAAATTCCATCTATGACCAGTTTAGATTTTCAATTATTTATAGTGCAAATCTGACTGTACAAAAAGTTATGATGCTGCACAATTTCTCCAGGTGGTTTACATTCTAGATCAAGTGAGGGCTTTGGAGGAAGAACTGCTTCAGAGAATTAAGAAGGCAGGCCTTGCAGTGGAGCCTAAAATTCTCGTGGTGATTGACTCTCAAGGCCACGGAGATTAGTTCTCTAATCTAGGCAACAATAATCTGCAAATAGAAAGGTTGCTGTGTCTCATCTTTTGCAATTCCACTATGCAGGTTACGCGACTTATCCCAGACGCAAAGCAGACCACTTGTGACCGGGAGTTGGAGCCGATCTTCAAGACAGAGCACTCTTACATTCTTCGGGTCCCTTTCAAGACAGCAGAAGGGGTCGTTCTACACCAATGGGTGTCCCGTTTCGATAGCTATCCTTTCCTAGAAAGATTTGCTCAGGCATTCATTCTGGAATTTTTTGCTTCATCAGCAGTTTTTAGATACTATGGAGTTTGGTACATATTGTCTTTATGTTCATTTTGTCAGGATGCGGCTGCAAAGACCATGGAATACATGGATTGTAAACCGGATCTTGTAATCGGAAACTATTCAGATGGAAACCTGGTGGCATCACTTATTGCTAGCAAACTAGAGATTACACAGGTTTGACAATCTCAAAGATTCTGCCTTTTCCCTCTCGTTCCCGGCTAATTCTGCAAAGCGCATGGAAAACCTAGAATCTTATTAGCTGTTTTTGTGCTACCCAATGTTGGCTTCTTGTGCATCCAATCCAGGGTTCTATAGCTCATGTCCTCGAGAAAACCAAGTATGAGGACTCGGACGCTAAGTGGAAGGACCTTGAATTGAAATACCACTTTTCATGTCAATTTACTGCAGACTTGATTGCGATGAATCAGTCGGATTTTGTCATAACCAGCACATACCAAGAAATTGCGGGAAGGTTAGTTTTGGCCCTTCAAACCTGATCATACTTGTTGAGCGACTTATTCTCAATGATGTTGATCAGGATGGTTATCTTCCTCCAGCCAATCTACGCCTGGGGCATATGAAAGTTACAGAGAATTTACTATGCCTGGGCTTTTTCGGGTCGTCTCTGGCATCAATGTTTTTGAACCAAAGTTCAACGTCGCTTGCCCGGGGGCCGATAATTCTGTGTACTTCCCCTTCAGAGAGAAAGAAAGGAGGCTAACTGATGTTCACCCTGATATTGAGGAACTACTGTACAACAAGGGGGACAACAACGAGCATCTGTTAGTCCCTTTCCCAATCTGTTCATTTAGGAAGGGAATATTTGCATTTGATGTCATACATTGTTAACTCTTGTATATGTGGACAGGGGATTTCTTGCCAATGGGAAGAAACCAATCATTTTTTCAATGGCAAGGCTTGACAAAATAAAAAATATCACCGGTCTAACTGAGTGGTATGGGAAGAACAAAAGGCTGAGAAGTTTGGTGAATCTGGTGGTTGTAACAGGATCCTTTGACCTAGCGAAATCAGAAGATAGGGAAGAAGCCGCGGAAATAAAAAGAATGCACTCCTTGATAGAAAAATATCAACTCAAGGGTCAGTTAAGATGGATAGCAGGTCAAATTGATGCATGTCGGAAAGGAGAGCTTTACCGCTGTGTTGCAGATACACGGGGGGCATTTGTGCAGCCTGCGCTATACGAAGGTTTTGGTCTAACAGTTATTGAAGCAATGAACTGTGCATTGCCCACGTTTGCGACTAATCAAGGGGGTCCAGCAGAAATGATTGAGGATGGCATTTCAGGGTTTCTCATTGATCCCAACAATGGTGATGAATCAAGCAACAAGATCGCTGATTTCTTTGAGAAATGTAAAGAGGATCCTGAATATTGGGATAGCATCTCGATGGCCGGGCTCTACCGCATATACAGCTGGTAAGTATGAGAAGTTATATAAACGAGGGAACTCATTGGGCACAATTCATTTGATCCTTGACTGTGCTTCTTGGCAGCTATACTTGGAAGATCTATGCAATCAAACTTTTGAACATGGGGTGCGGATATGGAGTTTGGAGGCAAATGAACAAGGAACAGAAACTTGCTAAGAGAAGATACGTTCAGATGCTGTACAATCTCCTGTTCAGGAACTTAGTAAGTCACTGAGTTCTGAGGTTTGTAAGGCTTCTGACTGGAGAAGAATGTTTTGATTCATTTGAACTATGAAAATAGGCAAATAACGTTCCTGCCCCGATTGAAGAACCCCAAGGACAAACACCAATGCTGGAAACCAAACCCCCAGAACCAGCTCCAAAGCCAGAGACCGCACCTCCAAAGCCGACATCTGAACCAAGGCAAGTGACACGATTTTGTTGGCAAATGACAAAAGTAAAATGACAACATAGAAGCATGCGTCACGCGGTTGCACACAATTGCAAAACTGAAACATAAAGTACGAAAGCACATTGAAGTTCTTCAGAAACTTACTGCCTGGAGCAGTTGGCGATCTAATGCACATGAAGACAAACCCACACAAACCACGTAATTCTCGTTCTAGCTTGAGAGAACTTGGGAAAAGAAAATGAGTATTAACGAAGCTATGATGAACTAAGAAGGTTTTTATTCTCAGGGAGGAAGATTTCCCAGAAAAATGACTCGTCTCAACCGGAAGGGATCGAGCACCATGCCCCTCGAAGTGGTGGTGTCTCACCATGGCATTCATTGTACTCTCATACTATGCCCTGATGAAGTTCTACCGTTTCGCAGATTGACCTCAGGGAGACATGCGATACAATTGGGAGTCATGCCAAGACTGCACTCAATGAGAATGATGCCCAGATGCAACAAAACAAATTTCAAAGTCCTTTTCTTTTTGATTTCGCCGGCAAACTGCATCAAAGCGATTGTCGCGATGTTGTTGTCTGTTCCATGTGAAGTAATATAATCACCCTTGTGGATTGTCTTGTCATGGTTATCAATAACATCATCTTCATTGTTGCTAATGTGATCTTCGAGCGTCATGAGCCTGGCGAAAGAAGATTTACTTCTAGTTCCGGGCAGCCCACAATCCAAAGTTCTCCAAGGGGCAAGGAGGCCCATGAGAAAATAGTTATGTTCTTCCTTTTATTTACGCGAATTTATCGAAAGATTTTTCTGTCTAATTACGTTTTGCATTCGCTTATTCCAGAATATGTACGTCGTTTGCAAGCAGTTCAGTACGCAAAAATTTACGCTTTGCATACATGGTGATGTCAACGAATGATGAAGATACACATCGTAACTTCTTTTTTTTTTTTTGTTTGCAAAAATGGAACCAAACAGGTCTTAGCTCTTATCCGACCGTCCAAGAAACGTTAAAACCCCGAAATCTTGAACAAACTCGCGGACAGAACTCCTGCGGACAAAAAGAGAGAAATTCCCGCTCGCTTCTTCTTCCACCGTCTTCCTCAAAGCACCCCCCACCCCACTCTCTTCCCCCGAAAAAGATGCCGCCTTTGCCTCCCGAAACCATCCCCAGGAAGAGGTTCTTAGGGTTTCTCATATGGCAGTCGATACCCACTACGCTTCTCTTCTTCCTCTTCAAAGCCGCGATTTCTGCTTTCGCCACAACCACTCGCCCCCGCAGCAGAGCGTCGTCGATCCTCGGTTTCTTGCTCTGTTTCGTCTCCTTCGAGCTCTCGCAGCTCTTGTTTTCCGCTTCCCTCTCCTTCCTTTCCTCTCCGCAGCCCGATCGTCCCGCTTCGCCGCTCGAGCTCGGCCTCGGGCTCGTACGGTTGGCGGTCGAGTCGCGGCCGGCGTCGCCCGAGCTGCGGCGGCGAGCTAGGGTTTCGCTGACCATCGCGACCTTCGTCGTGGCGTGCGCGGTGTCGAGTTTCTTGTCGGCGGCAGCGGTGTGTTGGGGGCTGAGCTCGGGGGATTCGATTGGGAGAGTGGTGGGGTTCAGAGGTTTCGTAGTTGGGCTGTTGTATGCGGTGTTGTATGTTTATAAGCGCAGATGGGTATTGAAGTTTCCCATTGTTCAGGTTGGTCAAGAATTATTTCACTGTTAAAAGTCTGGATTGGTTCCTCAAGCTTAGGTTCAAATTTATTGCATAAGTTCAGTGTTCTATGCGACGTGTTACCTCACTGCGTTTCTTGTTTATCCTTTATATGGTTTTAATATGTAATTCCTGTGTTAGCTGGAAAGAAGATCATTACCACTATTTATGAGGTAAGTGTGTGGCTAAGTTTCTAAACTGCAAAAGTAGTCAACTGATGAATATAATCATGGGAGGGTTGGTGCACCAGAGATCGTATGAATCTTAGATGGGAGCACAAGTGAACTTATAGAATGTCGATGTGGAGGGATATAAGTGCAGTCTCACAGTGTGCAGAAACCTAGCATGATGTTAGATCATTCTTGATTAGTATTCCTAAGAAACGCTAACAAGTCACAGACTCATTAAATTAATGACACAATCATGAAGAATGAATGCAATTACCTCCCTGTTGATGAAGGAGCAAAATAGCCTAATTTGTTGCCGGCTAATGAAAGAGGTTATTTTCAGTGCTAATGTAGAGATCTACCTCTGGGATGGGTGGGAATATACGGGTCAGGCCTTCAAGAGTACTTTGGGTTGTTAGTTCTTTTGCAGTCTCCTTTTGGAGTTTATGCATGGCATGCAATGAGCATATAGGCACTTAATAATTCTTTTTGGGTGCCACTGCTAACTAGTGGAGAAAGTTCCACGTTCCATGCATGATTACTCCTGACCATTGGCAACTTCACATGGCTGCACACATGAGCACTGACCATAGGCTACCTTTAGTTGCAGCGTGGCTGACCTATGGCTGGGGAGGTTTGAAAAGGCAACTTAATGGTTTTTGTATCAAGTTTCTACCTTAGTTTACATGGAAGACAGTGATTTCCTCAACTGTAAAATTGTGAAAAAGTTAAACTGCAAACTGTCAAATAAACTGATGCTGATGTGGTTTTGGAATTGGTTGGCAGAGTTTTTGTTTACTCAAGTTAACTTTTAGTGGGACCCCAGATAAGCGATTGCAACCTGTTCTGTAAAACATGTGATCAGAGTGGTTTACTAAAGTGCCTTGGTGAATTGGGAGAGGATTTGCAAGTAGAATTGCGGAAATTATTGGTTTATCTATTCCAGATTCTTGATTTCCGAATATTACTTAGCAGGTTGGTTTCTCTATATTGTTTTAAGTATTATACATGATTTCTGACATTGATTTCTACCAAACAGCGGACACTATACTTCAGCTTCAAGATGGGATTACCTTCTGCTGCTAGAAATGCTTTTAAATTTTCTGGCGGTGCCTATGTATTTTCATCTCTGCTGTTAGCATTTCTCCCCGATCATCACTATGTTCGGACTAGCATGGGAAGATTCTTGCTTGAGCAATTTATCTTTTACATGGGGACTCTTGCTGTTTTCCTTTGCTGGGAATTGAGTCATCATTTGTACCAGGTGAGTGCTTGTCGCTGTAGGAAACACGTTTGCTATTGCGTGTAAGGTGGTGTATATGTTAATTTCCTTTTTGATAGATGTAAAATATGTGTGCACTTTGCTTCATCATTTATCTTTTGGAATGACTCTCCAAATCCCTGATCTAGTTACTGTAGAACTTCACAGGCATGTAAGATTTCTTACCTTGTGTTCTGTTTCTATTTTTTTCGTCATAAATATCTACAAAAATGAAACATGATCCTGAAGTGACTGAAGACAAGTTGGGGTTTTATGCTGCTAAATCATTGTTAATCGGTTTTTATCTATTATGTTAAACCTTTGAACTTTGGCTTATATATTCCGGAAAGAAGAGCCTTTTTGAACTGAGAACCGGCATTCTTTATGAGCAGTCACCATGTGCAAGCCTCAAATTATTTTTTTCAATTTTAATCAGCGATCTCGAGTTTTTACATGATCTTTTGGAATCCTTTTCCTTTATTTAGTGCCAAGATGTTAGATTGGTAGACCTGTTCATTTTAAGCTTTTTTCATGAATAACAGAAATTAAAAAAAAAAAAAAAAAAACAGCTCGGAGAAGATAAATCTCTGAGTAAGAAGAGTTGGCAGTTAGCTTCCAGCTGAAGAAGATGAAAGATTGGTGAAGCCCTTGTGGCTTAGTTGCATCTTTTATTAATTCATATGAAAGCAAGGGCTATGACCTTAATGCCGGTGGGATAAAAAGGTTTCTTAGGAGAAAGCTGTTGGTATGTTGACAGTTGCTAAAGGAAAGACAAATTCTTTGTTGTTCTGGTGTATTCATGTACTAAGTTCAATGATCATGTTTTGTTGTCGTAATCAATACATGCTTTATCATGCCTTTCTTCATGTGGCGGAGGATTTGCTGGAGTTGCCTCATCAGTATTGCTGAGCTGTTTCCTTGTTTACATGTCTCCTTGCCAAACCTATTAGCTTTATCTGGTTTCCTTCTGTCTGATATCTTTCATGTGGCTTCAGGTCTTACATACAAAGAGGTTCATATTTGCTCCCCCAAGAGGATCAGCTGCAGCAGAAACAAATCCAAGCGAACCACTTCTTGCAGCCTTGGAGGAAAGTCACCCAAGTTCTCTTGTTCACTATCTCGCTTATCTTGATCTCTGTATGGTTAGTGAGAATAATGTGGATACTTGGCGGCGAGCTGCTTTCTTTGAAGAAACTGGTGACACTTACAAAAGAGTTATAGCTGTATGCCTGAGGCCTTTGGAAAAGCTTGCATCAAAATTAGCTGAAGGTCTAGAAACTTCTGCTGATAAAAGCTACCCACTTTCAAATCAGTTACTCTCCCCTACCGACCTTCAGCTAGATTCATCTTGCTATGAACCAATACATCATTATCAGGTATGGCAAACTATCCATCCTTTCAACTTTTGCTTCCTGCACATCTTCTGGTGTTTGTATAGTGTGCAATTCTCGTTTTGTACTTCATTTGCAGAACGTTACAGATACACCATACCGTTTTTTTTTTTTGGTGTCATGCTTAAACTTGACATTCTGGAAATCAGTGGCACAGTTCTGTTTTGCAGTTCGCATTTGTGACATGAGCTTAAAGAATCTTTGTTTGCAAATCAATCCACTGTATATGTCATCCATGCTTAGATTCTTGGCTGTTAAATGCCTGTATGTGTCTTTTTTAGCAATTAAATTCATTTTCCGTTTCTGTCATGTACCGATCTGGAGGATGTACTTGTCAAATGACATGTGCATTATCAATGGAATTTTAAACCCACAAACTCCCAACCGCCGCCGCCGCCGCCGCACGCACGCGCACACACACACAAATTGACTGGTGTCAGTGGGCAACCAGAGGAAGCTGGGTTTGAGCGCTAATTGTTCCTCTCTCTCTCTCTCTCTCTCTCTCTCTCTTTTGGGTTGCTTTGGCTTTGCTAGTAGTCACAACCCTGTCAAACTTAGTAATCTAATTATTTAGTTTAGTAATCTCAGTTGTCAACCTGTGAATCGAGATTTAATGTGTACTGAAAAGGAGAAGAAAAAAAGGAGGGGGTGTTTTACTCTCTCCGAAGAGAGCTTCTGGAGCAAAAGTTAGAAGATGGAAAACCGAAAGAGCTTAGGACTTGTGCTTTACATTTTCGAGTGTCTATGCCAGTAGAGAACCTAAACAACTTGAGCTCCCTGAACGGAGGTTGCCATTTTACTTGACTGTCATTTTTAACTAGATCTAGCAAAGAAATAGTTTTGATGACTCATTGTTTTGTATATTCTCGATTTTGTACAGTTGTATGCGTGGTGTGCCAGAGCTGCTGCCTCTCTGACCATGCACTCACACAAGGAGGACAGATACGGTGTTGCTCAGCTTTCTGGCAACAATGCTTCTGTTTTATCTACCTTATTGTCTTGCCTTCTCGCGGTTGAATCATTCATGGGGAAGAGGACCCACTTGCAATCCCAGCACCACTTTATGGGAGCCGGTGGTATTAAATGGGCATCCCCAAATGCTGGAAGCAGGTATTTTCCGTCCAGTACCGTGGGTAAGAAAAGAGGTTCTCCTCTGCATTCAAAAGCATATGCTATTGCTGATGTTCTTAGGACATCCATTTACCAAATAGTGTCTGCCTTCCACGACGAAATGCTTGCCAGTGCCAAGTCTGGCAATCTTGAAAAGGATTGGACCATCAATGCAAAGCCTCCATTTGGCACTCGTGATCTCCTCTTGCAGAAATTGCGTCTCTTCTTGGATTTTCGGGCTAGCTAATCTCATTGCTAAGGCTTCCCTCATTTTATTATGTCCAACTGTCTCTTTTTGCCTTTTCATCTCATTTGACCAGTCTGAAGAGTCAAGACGCCACAGGATGTAACTTTGTCGAAAGATAAATACAAGCATTCCACATTTTCCTTAAGGGTGAGAGAATTTTTGCATGCTTATTCCGAGTAAATGCTGTGTTAACTAAAAATTAACACTTCACTGGGATGCTGTCTGATTACTGGATGGGCTCTGAACATAGGCCTCTTGGAATGTCTGTTGGTTAGGTTTCATGTACAATGCTGGAAGTGAGAGTGAGCACTTATGTTTTACATCAGACACCGTCCAGACCTGAATTCTGATGTTGGGTGATGGGGGGAAACTGAACCTGCCGTTGAACCATCCATTGGCTCGAGTAGTCAGCTTTAAATTGCATCCACAGCTCATCATACCCTGTAAGATTCTATCATGTGATCTCTTTCTAGGAAGGGGCAAGAAAAGATTCATCAATTTTGTCAAACGCAAGGTTGTGGCCACAAGCTTCTTGTGCATCTATCGTCATTGTGAAGCATCTCCACTCACTACGATTTGTTTATTTAAGTGGCATACACGTCCTTCCCATTGAAGAAGCACTCGTCCCACCTTGTGTCCTGCATGGGTAGAGCACCAACACCTGGTTTTTTTTATTCTTTCTTTTTCCCCGGTTCACGTCATTCATCGCAAACTTGGAAAAAGGATTCACGTCTCATATCTAGAAAGAATCGAGTTATGTGTGGTATTATAGTGTGTCAGAAATTCTCTACCTTACCACGAGTTGTTCGGTCCGAGTCGACCATTTGATGGGGGCGACTTCTTCTTGCTCGGCCGCTTGCTGCGAGTCCTGTTCATATAGGATCGATTGTGCTAGTGGAAGCAATGTCGAATAGGTCGATATTGACTTTCACCCAATTCCCAGGATGAAATTTTTTTTTTTTTTGAGGACCTCCTTTGCAAGAAGCTGAGGTCGCTCCAAGCTGTTACTCCACGGAAGATGGGGACGAACAGAAACTTCATGATCATGAAAGGGCAGAAGACGGGACACCATCCTCTCCGAGGAACCGTGAGGAAGCGAGAGACCTTGAAAATTCGAACGAAGGCCAGCATCAGCATCAGCCTCAGCAGCCTTGGTCGGTTTGTCACCGCTTACTTAGGAGCCTTTTAGGCGATTCAGTGCCTTAATACGTGTGCCACTTATACGTGATTGTAACAAGAGAGAGAGAGAGCGACACGATCATCGCCAGGTTTTAATGTCCGTCTATCTCGCGAGAAATAAACGATTTAATTTTCTTTTAAAAAAATTATTGTTTGTAATTATCGATTATAAAATTATTTCAAATAATATAAGAAATCATTTTTCAAATCATCCATCGTTCGCGAAACAAACGGAGCTAAAGTTCAAACACTAGTTGTAATGATGCTGTTGTCTTACATTATGTCTACTTAGATATGTATAAATAATCTAGCTAAACCAAATCGAAAAATGTATGATTATCCTATTATCCTATCGAGCATAGCTGGGATATGAAGTTCTCTCTTATTTTATGTTGGGGAGAAAGGGCGAGGGCATTTGGAGAGAAAATAGAAGAAATTTCAAATATATATATATATATATCATAAAAATCTCGATTATTTTCCCCATATTTTCCACGGATTCTTCGATTTTTCCTTCATATCTCAGAACTCGGAAGTAGCATTTGCGTCATTATCTAGACAGTGACGTCATCTGGCCTCCGGGGACTCGAAACTTAACCCCCGGTGAGATTAGATAAATTCTGCTTCGTTGCAGTTTGCATTCGGAACGCCAGCTTTGATCTGGTCTGCTTGGGCTTCATTAACAAATGCTAATTATGAATGATTCTTGTTGTTTTAGTTCATGGTGCTTTTGTAATTATTATTACTATTTTTGTCAAATAACCCGACCTTGAATTAATTCTGTGTCGATTTTTTGTCTTTTTTTTTTTGAGGGGGGGGGGGGGTTGGGAGGGAATTACAAGTGGGACCCAATAGCATGGATTCCACCCTGGAGGCGTGGCCACAGGGAGATGATAGAAAGGAAATGTTCACTAATAATAATAATAATAATAATAATAATAATAAGGATTAATACCACGAAAAACCCCAAACTGGTATGCCTGTGACAAATTTACCCCAAATTATTTTTTTGACCACGAAAAACCCCAAATTGGTACATATGTGACAAATTTACCCCAAACTATTTTTTTAACCTCAAAAAACCCCAAACTGGTACATTTGTGACAAATTTACCCCAAACTGATATATTTGCGACAAATTTGCCCTCCGTTAATTTTCGTTAAAGTTAACATTAAATTACTTAGTTGGATGGCATGTGGCACTTCACGGATATACCGGTTTAGGATTTTTACCCTCCGTTTATCACAGGTTTATCAATTTAGGATTTTTCATGGTACTGATCCAATTTAATAAAGGGTAAATTTGTCATAGGTATAATAGTTTGGGGTTTTTCATGGTAAAAAAATAGTTTGGGGGTAAATTTGTCACAAATGTACCAGTTTAGGGTTTTTTATGGTCAAAAAAATAGTTTATGGTAAATTTGTCACGGGTGTACCAGTTTGGGGTTTTTCGTGGTAAAAAAAATAGTTTGGGGTAAATTTGTCACATGTGTACCAGTTTGGGGTTTTTCGTGGTCAAAAAAATAGTTTGTGGTAAATTTGTCACACGCGTACCAGTTTGGGGTTTTTCATTGTATTAACCCTAATAATAATAATAATAATATCACGAAAAAGCCCAAATTGATACACTTATAACAAATTTACCTTCCATTGTATTGAGTTAATATTACGAAAAACTCAAAAGTGATATATTTGTAACAAACAGAGGGTAAAAACCTCAAACTAATATACCCATAAACTATCATGTCTCATCCAACTCAACAATTTAACTGTTAAATTTAACAAAAATTAACAAAGAGAAAATTTGTCACATGCTTACCAGTTTGGGGTAAATTTATCACATATTTATATGTTTGGGATTTTTTATGGTAAAAAAATAATTTATGGTAAATTTGTTGTCGATATACCAGTTTGAGATTTTTCGTGATATTAATCTTAATAATAAGAACAACAATAATAATTGTCTTTGTAATAAATTCGGGAATATTCTCATTTTAAAAAGGATGCAAAAGTGGAGGATGACTAAACTAAAGAGGCTTGGAAACAATCAATGCGATGCAAAATCAGGCCAATGGAATTTTGCTAATAAATTGCAAAAAAAAAAAAACAGACTTAAGATGGTAGATGCTTGCTTAGCAATAGTGAAAATCCATCCATTTTTGTTGAATGAACGATCGTCCAGCATTGACCGTCGAGGATAACACAATTATGACAATTGGAGAACGCTCTCATTCGAGGGTTATGGCGGGTGGCAAATCATTAAAATCCCAAGGCGGGTTGGTAGTGGCCACTGGATGGTGTCCAAAATTAATTTACCTTTCGAATAGTTTTTCAACGGGCATTTTTGCTAAGAAGATGGGAGTGGATTTGGATTCCCTAACATAATGTTAGGGGTGACATTATGTAATCCGGGCCGTCCAATTCAAAATGGACGGCTCAGATTGATCCATATCAACTTTTTAAAGTGAGAGAAAAATTCCGGCGAGAATTTTAAAATTTTGAATTAATCAATTTATGCCGTCCATTTTTGAATTGGACAGCCCAAATCCTTTATGTCACCCCTAACATAGTCCGGATCCGATGGGAGCACCCATTTGGCCTCGTTGGCGATCTGCACTCAGCACATCGGTTGGTCACGTCCAGGTGGATTGCAATGAAATTTGAGATTGGTTAACCTCTTGAATTGGATTTTTTTTTTTTGGTTAAGCATGAATTATAATGAAGTTAAGTAGGGTTAACCTAGCATTGTGTCGTGTGATTATATGAAGGATAGGTGATGTCAAAACTCCCGGAATGCTAAATGCAAAGGAACCCATGTTCTCGCCACCCGTTTCGATTCTCATACCTCTCTTGTCTCGTTCGAGCGTCGATGGCGTGCATTTAGGATTTAAAATGGTCATTTATATCGCTAAAAAAAACCTTACCTCGTTAGGCCACCGGCGTTTACAATTTTCATTTTAACATCTCTTTCTCTTTTTTTTCCTTTCTATAACACTAAATGTCCGAGAATTTTGATTCACCTAATCACTCTCGTTGTGGCAGACATACAAATGACATGTTGCGACATAAAACTGAATGTTTAATCACTCTTATTGGAATGCTACGTTCTATTTTTATTTATTTATTTTTTTCCATAGTTACGTATTGCGATACATAAACCATCTCATAGAAGCCGAGAGAGTTTTAAAAACTCCATTTCCAAGGTTTTTCTTATAAAGTAGACATAATTTGCATGTTTCATCATGTTTTATGAGCTATATTATTTTCAAAAGGTTTATGATGCATGGTTTAACCTATGCCGGACCACCTTCTATATAATGGGCACAGAATCAGAGGGCAGATGCAGAATCTGGCTGGTCTAAGCTTTTCGAACATCCATCCCCTGCCTTAACTCCGTCCCCTCCGACAATGGACGATGAAGAAGCACAGCGGCTTGTGCACATGAGCACCAACCTGGCGCGGAGTGAATCGCCGCCGCCCGCGAAGCTAGAGCTGACCGTGGATGAAGTCGTGGAAGAGTACGTCGGGTCTTTCGGGTTCGCGCAGCTGCTGCACGTGTTCTTGGTGTCGGTGGCGTGGATATTCGATTCCCAGAACACGCTGATCACGATCTTCACCGACGCGCAGCCGTCAGCTTGGAGGTGCAAGGCGCCGGGTTCGTGTGCCGACGCCGGCGGAGGAGGCGGAGACGGAGGCGCGGTCGCTTCCGTCTGTAGATGGGAGCGCGGGACTTGGGAGTGGGTCGGTGGCAGCGCCAGCTCGGTGATCGCAGAGTGGGGTCTCATCTGCGACCGCAAGTTCCTCGCCGCCGTACCCGCCTCTCTCTTCTTTCTCGGCTCTTTGTTAGGTAAAATTGGATTAATCCTCCTTTTGAACATGCTCACAAAGTCACTTGCTTTTCCCACTACTCAAAACTACAATTCTCATCGGTTTCGTTTCGTTTCGTTTCGTTTCGAATCGCAATTCGCTGTTCCCTCGGGCAGGATCGGCGGTTTATGGTTACTTGGCCGACGCGCGGCTAGGCCGGAAGAGAACCGTGCTGATTGCCTGCCTCTTGACAACTTTGACCGCTTTCCTCACCTCTCTTTCACCGGACGTATGGACGTATGCCGTCCTCCGCTTCGCCAACGGGTTTGCTCGATCGGGAATCGGCATATGCTGTCTCGTCCTCTCCACGGAAGCTGTCGGCCGCAAATGGCGCGGGCAAGTTGGGCAATACGGCTTCTTCTTCTTCACCGTGGGGTTCCTCTCTCTCCCCTTGATCGCTTATCCGACGAGAAGTTGCTGGAGGGACTTGTACAAGATAATATCCGTTTTCCCCCTGCTCTATTGCTTCCTCTTGGTCCCTTTTGTTTCCGAGTCGCCGCGCTGGCTTCTTGTCAAGGGGCGCGATGGAGAAGCACTCGACGTGTTGAGGAGGTTCGCGAGACTTAATGGGAAGAAGCTGCCCTCGAATCTAGTCCTCTCCAACCCGTCTCCGCCAAAAGCGGTCGGCAAAGACGAGGCCGGAGGAGGATCAAGGGCAGCTGAAGCAGAGGAGAGCCTGTGGAAGACCAGATGGGCTGCTCAAAGAATGGTGCTGGTCATGTTAGCCGGTTTCGGGGTCGGGTTCGTCTACTACGGCATTCAGCTAAACGTCGAGAACCTCAGCTTCAATCTTTACTTCGCCGTGGCCCTCAACGCGATGTTGGAAATCCCCGCGGTCTTCGTCGGGAGCGTGCTCTTGAGCTTCACGAACCGCCGCCTACTCTTCTCGCAGTCCGCCTTCGTAGCCGGACTCTCGTGCATTCTCTGCATCGTCTTCTCTCGAGAGAACCGCGGCAGAGGCGGCGGCAGAGCGGAGAAACCGGGCGGGAGCTGGGCGCAGCTCATCATCGAAGGGTTGGGGTTCATGGCCGCTTCCACGGCGTTCGACGTGATGTACATCTACTGCGTCGAGCTGTTCCCCACCAACGTGAGGAACTTCGCCGTGTCCATGCTGCGCCAAGCCCTCATGCTGGGGGCTTCGATAGCGCCACTGCTAGTGGCGGTGGGCCGGCTGAGCCCGTCGCTCTCGTTCCTCGTCTTCGGCTCGCTGTCCATCTTCAGTGGAGTTTTGAGCCTCTGGCTTCCCGAGACTAGGAACGCTCCTCTGTTCGAGACCCTGAAACAACAAGAAGAGGAGGAAAGCCTGAGCTGCGTATCCGATGATCCGGGTTCTGAGCTCGGAAAGGTGGTCAGAAGTTAGTGGCGCACCGACATGATCATGCGACGGTTTCAATTTGCAAGACATTGCACATCCGAAACTGCGAAGTCTGTGCACACCAGAGCACACCAGACGACCAGGATCAGATGCTAAGCGTAAAATATTCGATCGTTGTTTCATGTTACAGCTTCATTTAGTGAAAGCTCCAATAATTGCGAAGGTGTTCATATAAGCCAAGGTGCGAATAGCCATCGAGAAATGTATATCGATATTGGATTGGATTGCGATCGTTATGATTATGAACCTCAATCATCGACCAATTCTGCAGAGTTCTTTTCGAATTATTACAGGCACAGTGCCGGACACTTACAGTTTCTTCGCTCACTTCGGAGGCGGCGGCGGCATTTACCGAAATCAGCTCTCCCGAGCTTCACCGGCCAAACAAACTCTGCCATAACGATGTGTCCGAAGCCTGAAAAGAATCAGCATTTCGCGTCTCTCATGGAGCAGAACTACCCTGAATGCACCCGGAAAAAGAAAAAAGAAAAAAACGAGGGGGCGTTGGAGTTTGGCCGCCGGTACTGATGTACTGCTCCAACCGATCCTTTAGGCTGCAGAATTCACAAGCCTGCATTTCATAGGCCTTTCATAAAACCCTTCACCAGAAATTGCCGTCGCCCTACTTCATCGAGGCTCGAGAGCGCCGAACGATGACAAGATCATAAACGGCGGAGGAACCGTCACCGGAACCATCTGGATCGATGTATGGGCATGTCCACCGAAAATGCACTTGTCCGACCAACATCAGCAACATAACGATCCACCCGCGCAGTACTGGCCTCGTAAGGACTTCAGAGTCTACGGCATCGATTTCTATAGATCTTGCTTCTCTACTGTCCTGGCCAACATGTATATTATTAGTAGTACAAGAGCATTGTCGTCAACCGAGAATATACATTACAATCACCAAAATTTTCAAATAATTTTTGAATAACATCATACCGGATATTACCTCGGATTTGAGGCACTCGAATTTTGATGGGATTTTTTCGAAATCGAATGTCAATGCAATCATAATAAAAGATAGAAAATAGATGGCACACGAGATTATCCAGTTCGTCCCAGAATAGGGCTACGTCCTGCAAAGAAATTTCACTATATTTTTTTCGCTCGTTACAATTATTTCTCATATGAGTACAATAGATATGACTTAAAAATAATGGGTTTAAAACCATAATCTATTTGAAAGCCTTTTTTCCCACAACAAATGGGCATACTTAAACAAAAACCTAAACCCGATGTTGTTTTGAGAATGCTGCCTCCGACCCCTTGCCCGCTCATTAGGGGTGAGCAAAAAAATTACAATCCAACCAAATTGGACTGGATCGTACCTAATCAGCTAATTTTGGATTGTAACCGACAAGTACGGTTCCATTTTTTATTTCACTTTGTTAGAACCGACGAGTATCGGTTCGGTTCCCAGTTTCAAATGGAAACCATCTAATCGGTCCAACTAGTTTGATTTTCATATAATATGAATGGACAATTTTTTAAAATGAAATCATCTCTCAAAGGCCCAATCCATCATTCCAAAAAAAAAAAAAATTCCAGACTTGCAAAATGAAAAAAATACTCTACCCTAATATGATAATACCTGGTCTCTTCGCTCAACTTGTGAAAAAAAAGCCTTGATTATATGTTTTGTTTTTTTTTGTATATTTCGCAAGTAAGGTGAATTGGGAAAAATGCATAATATTTCAGTACTTGCACGAGTTTTTCCATACACTAGTTTCCTCTGTATTCTTTCGTTTGTCGTATAAACTCAAGGAGTTTCTTTATTTTTAGTGTTAAATCAGTTTTATATAAATTAGTCAAATTTATAGCTTTTATTGAGTGATATTTGTAAGATTAGTATTCAACTTTATTTTTTTATGGAATGAGCATGTGACATTAAACTGTAAACAAGATCTAACCGAGATTCGAATCGGACCAGTGGTTCGGTTCTCAAGTAAATCAATAGAACGAACGGGTGATTTACGGTTTGTATTTTATAGAATCGGTCTCCAGCGGCTAGTTCTCGGCACTTGGGTGGAACCATCTGTCCTATTAACGTATCGCCCTTACCGCTCATCAGTGAGTGGGGTAGCTGTCCCCTAACCAAGCAGCGGAACCCCTACCCACTGACAAAGCAGCGAGATTTCTATGTCGAGGCGTTGCCTCCGAACCCCTACATTCCACGCATAGTAGTCCCATGTTATCGGTTCATACTTTGATTTTCCTAAGCTCACATGAACATACCCTAATGTGAGAAATAAGAGACCCTGAAATATTAAAAAAAATCCAACAAATTTACCCATAGGCTAAAATAATTGCCGCAAATGGAATTAAAAAAAAACAATGTTGGATGAACATATGTTTCAAACGAAACGAATATCAAAGCAATACACACGAGAGATTAAATTAGTTTTGTAGCTTAAGAATTATTTATTTCGTAAGGATTTTACACTTCATCTGGAGGTGTCAAGCGGGTAGATCGGGTTGGGTTTGAATCGGTATAAGTTTGGATCGGGTCGAATATGGTCCGATCTATATTGATTTATCTAACTCATTTTGATTTATATTTAATGATCTATACCCGATCCGACCCGCAACTAATCTATACTAGACTCGACTCATTTTAAGTTATATTATCAAAATATACTAATATGAAACCTATACACCATGTGCCGCCGCCCGCCCGCCACCGCCCCCGCCGCTTGAATTTGTCCACACGAACTTGTGAGTAGAATGATTAAATTGCCATTACACGAACAATTAGATCTAAACAAAAAGAACTTTTTCATTTTAACTAAACGAATGCACTTGGGACACCCGTTTGGGCAATACCAACCCACAAGGACCCGCACGATCAGAACACGTGTCCCGGCAAGGCCCCTGTCTCAGCCGTCCGATCACAGTGAAGACATAGGAGGTAACAGTTGGAAACCTTGCTGGGAAGTGAGGATCCATAAATTAAAGCGTGCGCCGTCTATAGTCCCTGCTTTCTCTTATCTTCTTCTTCCCCCCAAAAGCCTCCCTTTCCATTCTTCCTCCGTCGGACCCAAAAACCCTAACGAAGGTTCGCACTTCTCCTTGACCTCGAATTTGACTCTCTACCTTCGATGCTTTTGACCTTCTTGTGTTCTTGACGCATTCTCGTCGATCGGTATCCTTTTGAGTCGTTAATCGATCTGTGATGAGCGTTTTGGCTTCTGATTGTTAGGTTGTTGGAATATCTTTTGCATTCCTGCTGTAGTTGTCTTGTTCTTTCTATTTGGAGATTTTTGGAGATTGGGGGTCTTATGGGTTTGGTCTTTGATAGTGTGTATTAGGGCCTTTGTTGTCGGAAGCTTGTGTAGGCTCTATATCCTTTCTTTCTAGCACTTTGCCTTGCTCATTTGTTTGGTTGATGCGGAATCTGCGGGGGAAGACGGGCACTTTGGCTCGAGTGTTATATATTTTTCTTCTTGAGTTAAGTATGCAATGTGAATGTGAGGAAAATAAAAATACAGAGAGTAATTCAACTGGTAGTATAACGGAGTTAGCCTTGTGTCCCCTCTTGTATATTTTGTTAGTTTTGTGGCTAAGTGGGAGGCTTGAACCTGGTTAGATCGATGCATTTCAGGTGGTTTATATTTGTGGGCATGGAGTCAGCTGTTATTGCTCAGTAGAGGAGAAGTTTGGTGTAGGGACCATTATGACGTTTTAGGCATTGCGAAACTGAATAATATGGTCTGCAATTGATAGTATTCTAAAAGTGTCAAAGAGAGGGTGGCATCTTCTATGATGTTTAGAGCAGGTAGAATTTCAATATAATTGTTTTTGTGTCAAAGCAATCCCTTTGCAAAGGTTGATATGCATGATTAGTCTAAGACTTTAGGCTGTGTTTTCAATTGAAACGATGTAGAATTTACACATTTAAGTTTTTGCCTTTTATCCTCATCTGGCTTTGTTTAGTAAGTTTTTTAGTGTTTTACTGTTGGAGGCAGAGTGTTGTTAGCTTATTGGCTATAGCATTTTATGATATTGTATTTGAGTTTTCAAGGCTTTGCTTATAGCTGTCTTTGTTTTAAGTTGTGCCTAGTTGTGTAGGTTAGATTTGTGCTTGGTTACGTTTGGTGTCGTGGTCCATGTTTGAGTGTTTCAGATTTTTCATATATGGTTGACTTTTGGAGTGATTATCTTAACCGTGGTGTCTCTGTTGCTTTCAGTCTAATTTGTTCATCTGTTATTGATGGTCATTTTTTTTTCTTCCTTTTTTTGCATGTGTCATTGATTGTGTTCACAAGGCCGACCCTAGTTAGAAATAATAAGCTTGAATTATGCTTGAAGAACATGATTGACATTGGCCCTTCTTTGTGATCTGATTATATTGCATTTTTGTTGGCGATAGAGATGACAAAGTGGAGTTTGTCTCTCGTCCTAGCTGAAAGTCACGTAAACTACTAACTAAAAAATGGTCAATGATTCGACCCAAAAAAAAGGGGGAATGAGAAACATTGTCATCTTTTTAAGAAATGATTTGGCAGTTATGCATTACTTGTCCCTGTTGTTGCACGTCCTGGTATGTACTGGACAAACTAGAATGGTTTTCAGAAGAGAATGCTGTTGGAGTTGAGATCTTAATTTACAGTCTGCATTGCCATTATTCTTTCCATCCTCTGTATTTGGGTTTTTCTGGTCCTCCAGTCATTCTGTATTTGGTCTTTTGGTGATTCTTGTGCAGTCCTTTCCACGATTCTATTGACTTCTATTATGCAAGTTTCTGGCTTTGAAGTAGTTTTACTGTTGCTTAGCCCTTGTTTACCATGCAGATGAATAGGGAGAGGCTTATGAAGATGGCAGGTTCTGTCCGCACTGGTGGAAAGGGTACCGTGAGAAGGTCTAGAAGTCGGTCCTACTCATAAGTCGGATGTTTCCATGAAGTCTCTTAATCTGGGTCTATAGGCATACAGTGGTTCCTTTTGCATGTCACATCTATTTGAGAGATAATAAGCCTTTGAAATTCTGAAATGAGTTTAATGCAATGCTACTTTATGTTTGTCACACAAAGAGAGGGTCTCCTTCCTTTTTGACAGATAGAAGTGAGGGTTTCCTTCCACATAGGACTTTTAATATGCATTTTCATTGGATTGTGGCTTGGTTATTATATAGATCTCTGATCTGATGCCATCCGATTGTCATTACTCATTTGGTGGTCTCAACTGCAGAAAGAAGAAGGCTGTCCATAAGACCACCACGACAGATGATAAAAGGCTTCAAAGCACCCTGAAAAGGATTGGTGTGAATGCCATCCCTGCGATTGAAGAAGTTAACATTTTCAAGGATGATGTAGTTATCCAGTTTCTGAATCCCAAAGGTGAGATATTTTTCAAATTGCAAACTCAAATAATGTTTCATCAGGATCGAGTAATGATTTTCTACTTTGGAAATGCAGTTCAAGCGTCTATTGCTGCAAATACCTGGGTAGTTAGTGGTTCTCCTCAGACCAAGAGTATGTATTTTTCCTTTTGTCCTGCTTTGCTTGTATTATAGTTTTATCTTAGAATGTTTCATGGGATTTGAAAATGCCAGAATTTTACCCAAGGTATTGACATGTGTTTTTGACTTGAATTCCTCATACGTGCAGAGCTACAGGATATCCTCCCTGGCATCATCAACCAATTAGGTAATGCTTGTGTTCTCTTACTAATAGATGTTTTATTTGCTTTTGTGTGTCTGTTTAATTTTTCTTGGGGGGGGGGGGGGATAATGCAGGTCCTGATAACTTGGACAACCTGAGGAAGTTGGCCGAGCAATTCCAGAAGCAGGCGCCCGGTGCGGCCACTGGTTCCGGTGCCACTGTGACGCAGGACGACGACGACGACGAAGTCCCTGAGCTTGTACCTGGCGAGACCTTTGAGGCTGCCGCTGAAGAGGGTCAGGCGACTCAGGCTAATCAGGCTTCCTAGAGAGAGGGATCATTATTGTCATTTCAATACTTGTAGTGCTATTAAAATCCTTATTTTCTCTCTCTTGTCTGTCTTTCCATTTTACTTTTAACGAACTGTTTTAATCTCGTGAGCCTTGTGAAATCTGAGCAGGTTCTCTTTACTCAAATTGCTGAAAATTTGTCTGGCTAGATAAAGTATTGGCGTTTGAGATGCGGATCCTTCAGGTCTCTAAGTTTTACGTCATCATAAAGAGTAAGCAGTTATGCGAGGGTGATGGGTTTAATGCAAAATCTAGCTTTGCTTTATCTTCGTAATTCATATTGGATGCACATCTCCTGTGCACCACAAGTTCCATGCTGGTCTGAGGAATGACCCGTTGGGCCGTTTTTGTATTCTTGACTGAGATTCGGAAATACATCGGTTTCGACTGTTCTTTTTTTTATTTTTGGTCGAACGGTCTCAACTGTTAAGTTGTTCTGTTCTGTTTTACTGGGCATTATAACTCCTCCGATATTGTTATCTACAGTTATGATTATACACTTTCAGAATTTCCAAACCAACTTGGAAACAACCTTCTACGCAGATTCCAATATAGCAAAAGACTACGCATTCCTCACAAATATCATCTATTACACTCAGATAGATTAGACACCTTGAACATGGTTGTCTTGCACAAGTTTTAACAACTTTTGACAGCCTCAATCTTCTCCCATGAGACGTTAGAACGATGTTTCTGCCATCCAAGCAAGAGCAACACAATCGTGGGCAAGTCTATAACGATTGATTATGCTAAGGTTCATCTTACTTCAGCTGAACAGAGATAGCAAAAGGCGTGCATCAACTTCAGTTTATATCTGCCTGCATCCCACACGTGAATATGTCCATGTTCTTCACCCTCACCCACCACTTGGTCACCCTCTTCCCGCCATCACCCTTCACACTCTCGTTGCCGTTCTTCTTCAGCTTGAGCTTCCCAATTGGAAGGCAGGACTCCAGAGTTACTTCGCTGCCATTCATCTTCTTCTTGGCATCAATCTTGCGATCCTCTTGATCCCTCTTCACAAGCTGCTCGTAGTACTCCTTGTTCCGCTTCTCCAAGCCATATATCTGTCCCTGAAGGTCTTCAATCTTGCGGCTCAGCAGCAACACCCTCTGGTCCTCCCTCATCTTCATCATGCACCGGGCCAACTCGCCCGCCTTCCTCTTGACAAACACCGACTCCGAAGCCAGCTCGCGGTTTTCCTCCACCAGCGCACTCACTCTGTACCCCAACCTCGCGTTCTCGTGGAGCAATATCATCCTCTCGGACTCTAGGACCTCAAGGAGGCTCTTCTGCAGCTCAATCTTCCTTGACGAGTCGTTGCATTGTAGCTCGGAGATGGACACCTCATCCAGGAGGATGTCGCACTCCACATTCTTGATCACAAGGTCGGCTACTAAGGCATCGAGACTCGCTGCATAGCCAAGATTGGCCGGTGGAAGGGGATTCTGGTACGAGAGCGAGCTCTCGGCGTCCGAGGAATCGATCTGGCCTGCCCAGACATCCTCTTCCTTGTCGTTCTCGGAGTAGTCGTGGTCAGTTAGGGCAGACACATGCGAGGACTGTCGGGTGTGAGTGCGATTCTTGTTTGTGGAGAGGGCTCGGATGTAACGATCGGATAGGTAGAGATAGGACTTGTACAGATCCTGAAGTAGAGCGATGAGCTGAGGACGCTTTTGGTAGTAGGATTCGGCGCGTTTTGCCAGCGTGTCACCACTTCCGTCCTCGCCAGGGTCCCCGAGCACAGCTTCCATTTTTTCATCTAGATCTACGACGGGATCAAGCTCTAAGTGAGAATAGGGAAGAACATCATGGGACATCACTGCATACTAACGATTTGAGACACAAGTATCGGCATTGATTAAACATCCGACGCTTCCGAACGACGACTATAATCAACGCTGAAGTTAAAAAAATCAACCTCAAGATGAAATCTTAACCTAGTTCTATCCTGTTCAAAATCATCAACCCATTTCAGAAGCCATAATGAGAAATGTCTCATGCTATGTCTCCTATTGTGGCCGACATATGGGCGCACAACATGGTACAGCTGCTGTATTCTGCTATCAAGGACTCAATAATTAGCAAAATAAGGACAAATTCCTGAAGATGCTGCAGTACAGCAACATTGTGGGAGCGAAATAATTCAGTGCTGCGTACAGAACAAACCAAAAACGAAATCTCATTTCCAACTTGGAGGGCTTTGGAACTTTCAGATCGACATCGTATCTTTCCGATAATCAAGATTGACACCCAAAGGTGTAATGTTAACTTATCCAAAATTGCCTCAATAAACCCTTACATTTTCATTTTTAGTTTTGGTCCCTCTGCTCTTGTTCGTTGAGCAGAGGGACCAAAACGTCAAATATGCTTTTAACGGTGTTAAGTGCACACGTCAAATATGCCTCCGACCGTAAACATCAAGGCCAACCATTTTTTCCTCCCGGGCACAGAAGGACATTTATTACAACCTTGTCCTGAAGCACCACTTCTCCCCAATTTTTTGCATCGAAATTCTTCTCTTGAGACCCGAATTCCGACTTTCGAAATCGAACTAAATTGAAGAAAGGTCGCCGTCAGCGAATCCCAACAAAAAGATCATTTGGAAAGTGAAGCAAGCAAAGCAGAGCAAAGAGATTCTTTCCTCTCTTTTTTTCCAATTTTTTTTTTTTTGGCTGTAGTTTCAAATTTCAAAAACACAAGGGAGGGGGGCTTATAAAGTTAAAATGCCATGAACAGTAAGTAGGGACGAGACACTGACACAGAAGAAGAAGAAGACAGCACAGCACAGCAGCAGGAAAGAAACCCATCGTAAGGTAACTTCTTCCTGCGTATATGGACGCCGCTGTAAATTCATTTTGTCCTGCTCAAAGGTTCCCCTTTAAGTATTCATATTTATAATCTAAGATTATTTATAAGTGGGATTAAATTAATTAATTAAATAGTTTCTTGGATTCAGTTCAGGCTCTGGGTGACTGCGAAATTCGTAATTTCGACTTCGAAAGAACGAGGGTAAGCCACAAGGAAATCCATTTTTTAAGGAGCTTCTTGGATAAGTCAACCAGCCCACTCTAAAAGTAGCCCGGCCTTACGAAAAGACTATGCTTTCAGCAACTGCAGCACTCCATAAAGCAATAATTTGAAATTAAGTTTGACAAAACTAAGAAGAGACACTTTTTTTTAGCAGCAATTGCACTTCATGGAGGGTTAACACATGCAAGCAAAATCTCTTCGAGTACCAAGCAACCATCGCCTTTTTACTTTTCTCAGATGTCACTACGGAGTTTCAGTTCGCAAAGTTGGCATTTTGAAATCATTTGGTTCCTTAGATATGACTTTCGGAGAAAAGGCCAGCTTGAGAGACCAAAAGCATTTCAAACTAATACCCAAAGAGAGAGAGAGAGAGAGAGAGAGACTGATACTTGCGTGAACAATGAACACTGCGACAACAACAATGATTTTCATCTTCCAGACATGTGAAAATGAACATGGGTTTTGCGTCAAAGTTTCAATGGGGTGCCAGTCAAAGTTACCTGCAATGGAAGAGAGGAGCCATGAAGGCGTAGGGGTGGGGGTTGTGGCGGTGGAGCTTCTTGAGGGCAATGCCGGAGGAGAAGACGACCGCATCGTCGCCTTGGAAATGGCACAAAAAACACCAACGCCACTCTCTCCTTCTCTCTCCTCTACCTTGTCCGGCTGCTTCATCATCTCTCTCTGCTGGACCCCGTAAGAACCCACCCTGTTCAAATCCCTTCAACCGAGGACAACCCCATATCCACCATAAGATCCCGATTTTAATTGCCTTCCAAAAACTTCAAACACTTGCCAAAGACAACGCACCACATCAACCCAATCACAAAAAAATAAAAATAAAATCAATTCTTGCCAAGAAAATCATAGTCCCATTATTTGGTTTCCCTCCTCAGGTCTATCCCTCTATGGGTTTCCAATGTCTAGTCCTTTTTAAGGACATCGCAGGGCTCGTAGCCCGTAGGGCAATTAATGAGATGTCAAGGAATAGGCCGTGCAACTACAATGGAGACAGCGTCCCCCACACAGTGCAGATATGCGTAAATGGGAAGCTTGACAAGCGACGTTTGTGTTTGTACGCCTGATGGGGGGAGAAGACGACGCAGATCTCGAGAGAGGGGGGTTAAATTTTGGCCAAAAAAAAATTGCAAAACTCCGAACATTCACGGCGTTGAAACAGTTCCTTCTCACGTCCCCACGCAATAATTTTCGTACTCTGCAAACACAGAAAGAAAAGAGAAAGGAAAAAACAAAAAAACCTTAACCTCTCTTGTCCCCTCTCTCTCTCTCTCTCCCCCCCCCCCTCTCTCATATCAGAAAATTTAACTGTGGATTGAACTTAAACTCTTTCTTCAACTCGACGTTTCTGTATTCTTGAAAGACTGACACGACTTAAAAATGTTATCTTGGCACTGTTCCGTTCATTCCCCTCTTTTCTTGCAGTCGACGACCCAGTCCGTCCATTCCTTCAGCGTGGAAGAGTAGTAGAAGATGCAAACACGCGACGAGGAAAAGTTAAAAAACAAAAAAAGAGAACCCATCTAACATCTTACGCATGGCATGTGGACTGCATGAGAACAGGCAAGTTTAAAAGAACGAAGAACTGTGGAGTGACTCTCGGAAAGAAGAAGAAACTCACGGTAATGAAGTCCGCTGTCGAAAGAGCGTCAAGGACATGTCCTTCGGAGCTTACGAGCGAGCGAGGGAGACAAGAGAGCGAGAGATACGGAGGAGGAGGAGGAGGAGGAAGAAAATCTTCTGGAGATTGGGAGGATCCAGAGGATGAGACTGAGTCGTGCGGCTTTTGTCAAAAGCGGACAGGGCTCCTCATTTTCCTTTTCAAAGCTTTGCTTCAAGAGGGAAAATGAGAGAGAGAGAGAGAGAGAGAGGGGATTTTAGTAGATACATGTCAGACAGTTTCATTTATGCACTCGAATTTTGTTCAATTATCACTTGGGAATGCCATTTTTAACGGCCTATGTTAGAAATGATTAAGATCTATTTAGAAATAGATTTTCCTATTTTTGGAATCTGACTAGAAAAAAAAAATTTAGAGAAAAATGCTTTTGATAATGAACAAAAAAAGTTTAATACTGGAACAACAGTTCATTTGATAATGATTGATTTTTTTTTTGAAATATTATTAATATAAATTTTTTTACGAAAAAATTCTACTTCATTTCTATTTTTTTTAAAATTCATTTTAAAATTTTTTTATTATAAAAATATTATTTAGTATTTAAAAATAAAATTTATTATTTATGTTTTACGCTCGACAACAGCAATGGTTGCTATGATTGACGGAGGGGCAATGACGAGTAATGGTCAGTGGTTGGCAGCGATGAGTAGTAGTGGATGGTGGTCAGCAATAACGAGGTCGGCGATTGACGGTGCAAGATGGGGCGACGACAGACGGCTACATGCATTAGGTAGCGATGGCCGGTGGTCGATGTTGGCGGGCGATGGTCACAACAGTAGGCAATGGTTGGTGGAGGTCGGCGGTTAATGGTGGGCGGGAGCGACCGATGGAGGTGGTGGCAACCAACAAAGGAAAGGCAATAGAAAGAGTGCGACAAGGACTTGAGAAAAAAAACAAAAGGCTTTAGTAGATTATTTCTCATTTATACTTCCAGAACATATAAGCTACGGTTTTTAACTTCTCATTTCTTTTTCAAATTTATTTATGGAACAAAAATTTGTCATATAAACAGAAAAATAGAATCGCGTTACCAATCAAATTTCTACAGCTTTATAACAAAAACAGAAAAATAAAATGATCCCTAAAAATGATTAAGATCTATTTAGAGCAACTTATATGTTGGATATTAGATAGTATCTTTATTGATATTTATTGCCTCGGATAGTGATTTTGTAAAACTTATAAATAGGCAGATGTAATCTTTTGATTAAAAAAAAACAAGATGTAATCTTCATTATAACATATAAAAAAAAACTAGAAATTGCCCGATTCTTACCTTTTCTTTTGTTTTAGCTTCGAGTGAAAAAAAAAAATACTGCAAATGACTGGAAGGAAAGAAAGCAAGCGACCATGCATCATATTTCGACGAAAATTTGCAAAACCTGCGAACTACTACGTATGTTTTCGACTCTTTCTCGTTGTTTTGAATTTCTTTTTTTATTTTTTATTTATCTACCATTACATGTTCGCACATCTTTTCTATAAATACAAAGGAGGATTACAAATGTATGCTCATGTCGACACGTGACCATATCATTGAAGATTTTGTGACGAGAGGAGGACCCCGTTGGTAAGGCGAAAATGAAATTCAGCCTATGATCAAGGACGACGAGAAATGTCTTTTATCTCGTTGACCTATTATCTAATTTTTATTTCAGGGATTGTATCATGTCAGCCGATTGTCGAGCCGTATTCATATTGAGTCGTGCCGGCACGATTAGTCTGTCCCTATTCGGATCGACCTATCTTGCGGTGCAGCCTCACATCGACACGATACGAACATGACCCCGCGAAGTCGAATTGCTACCCGAGTTCGAAGTCAGATTAAACCCGTACCCGCTTCCGTGGTCATTTAACATGGGCTAGATGGTATCAAGGCCGGGTGCGGATGAGCCTACGGCTTGCGAGTGATTTTGGGCCTTGGCAGAGGAGAAGCATTCTGGAGAAACCGGCTAAGGCCCGGTCCAATACCGTGTTCTTTCGGGCTTGAACCTTGTCTATTATTGCTTTTTCTTCCTTTTTTTTTTCTTGCTTTTGGTGTAGTCGTTTGCTCATGATTTTTTTATTAGGTCAAAGAACTATCTTACATGGCTACTGTTAATCTCGTGTACACGTGAAGTTTCAATTATAGTGCTATTTTCTGGGCCCAAAGGCTCTGTTTCTTTCCCAATGTTAGCTCAGGAGCAGCTAAAGGATTCCCATAACTTCTTTGCTCATGGGCAAAAATGGGTCCAGACCCAACTCGGCCGCTGCTGGATTGTTCGGCTTAAGGTGCCGACGAAGAACCGGTTGCCGATTGAGCTACCCCCGTCACACAGCCCCACAATCATCAAATGTGCTAAGCAGGATTTGTCATGTTTAAGCGCACCAATATAAAGAAATAGAAAGTAAATGTGGGAATGAAAAATTCAGAAAAAAGATTTATCCCGATTCGTCCTTAAACTGATAGATATATCTAATAGATAATTCAATCATAACTAGCACTCATTACCTCTTTATTACAGTTTTCAATTGCAGGAGAAAGATATTCTATATAATATCATCTATTTATCGGCCTAAGTCAAAACTAATGCTAAAATATGGGTTCAAACTATAAAAACGCTATAACGTCTCGGGAGCATTGCCCCCCTAACCCCCTACCTACTTAATGGGGAGTTCAATCCCATGATATCTTGTCTTGTCGATAGAGAATATAAACTACACCGTAGTAGGAATTTGCTTTTGTTCACGATATGTCTCCAGATTGCAATCTAATGACAGACAATAGGTACTTTTATCATCGGGCAATTACGTTTGGTGGTAAGCCGGTAGCGAATTGGTTTAGTTCGGTTTGAATGTCTCCCACTCTGTCAAATTTCATGTACTCCCGAGTCCCAAGCCACTATGACATTATTCAAAAGATTGGAGTTTCGTTTCGACTTGCCTCCATTCTGCTTGAGTTGGGGCGAGCACGAGCAATCGATTTTGAGCTTTGATGGGATCCAATGCAACTGGAAAACACCCAAGAGAAAAGCCAGGCGATTCTTTGGACCCAAGTCCAGGGAGGTGACAGCAAACAGAAATTAGATGCACCATGGAATCTGAAAGTGAGCTTCTCTCTCTCTCTCGGAAAATTAAAAAACCAAGAAAATTCGAAGAGGTATTCATCGTTTTCAGACAAAACAGAACAGAACAGAACAGGACAGGAAAAAAAAAAAACAGAGAGTTCATTCATAGTACAAAAGCTGCGACTGAGTACATTGCTAGCAACTCACTATCTATGCAACCCAACAGAAGAGGAAGGAGAGAGAGAGAGAGAGAGAGCAGAGAGAGCAGAGAGACGACAGGTGACAGAAGAAGCGGGAAATATAAACATGAACATGACAGAGTCCTAAGTTCTTGATAAGAGTCGCCCGATGTTACGATTACACTCAAAAGCTCGTAATGTACCTCCCGAAGCACTCTGATTAGGCTCAACACCCCAAGAACTCTTTCGGTCAATATACGCCGCGGTTCACCATCTCGATGGGGCGCAGATCGGATTCTTCCCTCTGCAATCTCAGGTCGTTGTTGATCTTCCTTATGAACTCGTCCGCTCGCCGGTGCAACTCGTCTTGATTCGTCGAGTTCTCCCTTGTGGACGCCACCCTCTCCCTGAAAGTGTCCGACTGCCGCAGCTCGCGCCGACACGGACCTGCCGCCGCAGCCGCCGCAACCCTCGGCGGTGAATCCCACGTGTTTCTCTTCTTCAGCTTCCAAGTCGCCGGCTTCCCCTGGCTCTCCATGATTGCCTTCCAAACGGAGTCCAGCGAGTCATCTGGTTCTTCGGGTTTTGGCAAGCCCGCCTTCTCTTCCCCGTCGGCTTCCCCAGTAATCTCACCGGATTTTCCCGAGAGAGCCTCATCGTCGGAAGTTTCCATCGATGGGTCCACGTTCTTGTCGACAGAAGCCGCCGCCGCCACCACCATGGACTTGATCACTTCTTCTTCTTCTCGTTCTTGATTTTGAGTAAAGGCGACATTTTGATCTTGAAGACGGGACTCATTGGTGGCTTCTTGCGAAGCGGGGACCTCAAAGACTGCTGCTTCATCTTCTTCACTTTTGAAACCAAATTTCAGATTCAGGCTCTTTTCTGTGTGGAGGAGAGCCCTTTTCACAGGATTGATGATCTGGCTCTGGTGGTGGAAGGTGGACGACGCAACAATGGCGACGATAACGAAGTTGAGGAGGATGTAAATGTAAGGTGGGGAGAGGAAGACCTTGGTGGAGCTCCAGAAGCTGGGGATAGTGGAGATGAGGAAGGTTGATGCGCATGGGATCACTGCAATCTTGAACAGGATTAGGCAGGACCCAATTCCTACACAGATTAGTGCTATCTTTATAGCCCAGATCGTGGTCTCAAATGTTGTTCCCCTTTTCTGCGACCATTTTCTGTGCGGATCAACCATTCTTTCAGTCCTAAGAACTATAAATCTCGATGCTATTGAAACAGTGGTTTTCTCGAAAAATTCGAAACCAAAGTGGAAGCAAAGGGTATTGGAAATCTTCAAGATTCTTGATGTGAGAAAAAGATAAGAGGAGGGAGATTCAAGAGATTCTGATGAAAAAGCACTTGGAAATCTGCTCGCCACCACCGTCTGGTTTTAGCAACGAGAAAACATTTAAATGCCCTGAAACAGCTTTAAAAACCGCCATTTTCCCCGGAGAATTCATCAACTCCAAAAACCACAGGGTCACTTACCAAACACGGGTAGGAAGACAAAAGAGAATTCCTCAGACACCAAACACAGGCAGAGTGTCTTTAACTGATGAAACGGACATATTCCAAACCAATTCAGAGAGAGAGAGAGAGGGAGAGAGAGAGAGGGGGGGGGGGGGGTCGTAAGCCTTAACGACAACCTCTGCACTGCAGGCAAGCTCAAAATTCTTGGGCAGAGAGGAAAAGAGACAAGAAACCTCCAAAAACAATATAGGAGGAGATTCCTCACAAAGGCAAAGGAAAGCAAACGGGGGTGCTTCGCAAACACCAGCCCTGCCCTTCTCAGACACAGCAGAGGCACAAAAAAACCAGAAGACAGAACATGAACTAATGCAACATGCAGAGGCAAAGCCGGAACCTATCAGCAACTTTATGCGCCCTATGTTCTTGTCCTCCTGAACTTAACCAATTCTGCAGAACCCGTACGACACCAACCACCAAAACACCTCAAGACACACACTACCCACAACCTGTCCCCCTGCTCTGCCCCAGGACAGCTGACCACTCAGGCAGGAGAGAGGGGGCTTTATAAATGAGCAAGATGCTTAAACACCGAACAGCTCTCTCCCTCTGTGAACGAATCCACACCCTCGATCGGATCCCACGTACCAGAAGCGTTCGAAGTTTAAAGAGGAAAAATTCTCAGAATTCCATTTTATTTTTTCTGTAGTGGGGTTCATTGACAAATCAGAAAAGTTTCAAAAGCCAAATTATTCTTCATATCTTACAGGCTTAAACAAAAGAACCTAATCGCCAATTTTTCAAATTTAACGCCGCTCCAACATGCAGAGTTGTCCACTAATGAGTGACTCCAGCTGTAGAATTGAACGAAGTAGAACATCAACTCATCCATCATTGAATTCCTCGTGAGAAATACGTTAATGCAGTGGAAGACAGGAAATGGTGTGATAATTTTCCTCAGCCTTGTCACTATGAAGCACTGATAATGCTTCTTCAACGGCTTGTCGTTTTGGTTTCCCTTGATGGGTGTTGGGATGTTGCATTTCTTTTTCTATGTATCATGTCATTTTTTTTTTTGACAAAGTCATAGTGTTGATATGGAGACACGTCCATGGTTTTGTACAGTTCAATTACATCAAGATGAGACTGTCCTTGGACTTTTCCGAGGATTATGATCCTATAAAAAAAATCCCTTCATTTCCTATTCTTGGGGTTACTTTTGCTTTTTCTTGAATTTCCAATTTTCTTTTTCCCCTTCGCGGTTGCGAGATTCGAAACCTGTTGCCTTGCTCACGCTCAAGCTCCCCATCCTCAAGCCGCCGATCGATCGGCGAAATGCGTACTCGATTTGAACGAGATAATTGTCCAAAAAATTCCAAACCTATTGTACAACTAACGATTCAGTCTTAAATTTTTCAACCGTGTTAATTTAGTCTTGGACATTTTAAAAATTTACCATTTTAGTCCTAAACCTATTATTTGGATCATTGGAATGGAAGGACCACGTTGATAAATTGTTAAAATATTTGGGACTAAATTGAAAAATTATAAAAAGTTTTAGGACTATATTGGTGCAATTGAAATGTTTAGGACTAAATTGAAAAAATTATCTAAAAATTTAGAACTAAATTAACATAATTGAAAAGTTTAGAAGTAAATTAATCGTTGTACAATAAATTCATGACTTTTCAGATAATTTTTTCCAAGTCGAACCTATCGACATTGATTTTACAATGGGTGAAAAAAAATTGATGAGAAAAGAAAAAAGGTGGCTGTATTTTGAATGTTTCTGAGCACTATTGCCTTATTGAAAGCAAAGTCGCAATAATTGATCGATAATCTGTGATATACACCAATAGCTTTGTTAACTTTACCTTCTACTTAAAAAAAAAAACTTGACCTTCTGCTATAATGCCGTCCGTTGACTGAAAGGACTTTATTATTGCGGTACTGATGTGAAGATAAGAGAAAGTAGATGCACCTTGATTATGCAAAGCTAGAAAAGCAGCCCCCTTAATTAATTGCTAAAAAATCTAAGGGATATATTCGAAGTCTTAAAACATAAAAGCGCAATTAAATCTTAAAATTTACAAAAAGTGTAATCAAGTTTTAAAACTTATCAAATTGATGCAGTTGAGTCCTAAAACTTGCAAAAAGTATAATCGAGTCTTAAAACTTAAAAAAATTTCAATTAAGTCTTTTCGTTAAGTCTGTCCAAGTTGGTTAAAGAAAAATGCTGAAGTGGTTTTTTAAAAATATTTTCTCTCTCTCTCATGTGGTGATGATGTGGTTAAAATGACGGCGTTTTAGCCCGAATTTGGCTTTTAATATAACTCGAAATATATTTAAGAAAAATGACGTGGAATTTCTGAGATTCCTTCCTCTCCCTGTTCAGCCACGGAGGTTTTGTGCTTCGGTGCTCCGGCCCCTCAGCGTTGCCATCAAATGGAGTTGCCACTATCGCGTCCTTCTTGTCGTCCAGCATCGCTCGCAGTCGGCTTGAGCTACCCCTCCGTCGTCGGTGTTGGACATGGAGTTGGGCTTGTCCAGCTCTGTATCTTGAGTTGTGCCTCCGTTTTCTGCTCCTCCTCCATGTCCGATGAAGACTCACCGAGGCTTACAATCCTGTATAGAAAAGCTTGACAGAGACCAAAGGGACTCCCAAGTACTTATTAAGATGAAGTTCACGGGGCCGAAGAAGCTCTAGCAGATTTTGCTTGACCCCATCTGGAAACTCCGTTGATAGCGACGCTGAGGGTTCAGAGCACGGAAGCACAAAACCTCCATGGCTGAACTGGGAAGAGGAAGAAATTTCAGAAATCCCACGTCATTTTTCTTAAATATATTTCAAGATAGACGCGGTTTTAACCACGTCGTCGTCACGTAGGGCAGAGAAAATATTTAAAAATTCATATCGGCATTTACCATTAGCAAATTTGGAGAAACTTAACGGAAAGACTCGATTGCACCAATTTGATAAGTTTTAGAATTTGATTACACTAGTTTGACAAGTTTTAGGACTCAATTATACTCTCGTGATAAGTTTTATAACTTTTAGCGAAGATATCCCGAAAATCAAACATCATGCCATAAATTCAACACGCCCCGGAAAAGAAAAAGATGAACGAAGACCATTTCAGAATCAACGAGTTGTGGCTTTTGGAGGATCCAAAGTTGTTTGGTGCGAGGGTTTGGCAAAAAAAAAAAAAAAGACTAAGAGAGGCAGCCGTTCGCCTCTAGAATTGTGGTTTAGGTGTGAGGCGACCCCATGTCCATTATATTACTGAAACAAGAAATTCAATGCTTTTATTTGTTTATTTTTTTCAAAAAGTTTTTAAGGGGGGAAAATATCTGAATCCACTTAGGGTCAATATTGCGGCCGTGGGGGAAACGGGGTCTCTTGTCTGACCCCGGGGAGCAGATAGGGGAGTCCCATGGAACCAAAGAACTATGAGAAAGCTTGGCCATTGCCAACCCAACCACCGCCACCTTTTTCTCACACTTTTTTCCCTTTATATTTCTTCCGGGGAAACTCTTCATTTTCTTTTCTTTTTTTTTTGAGCTATAGAGAAACATCCTTAGCGTAACAAATATTACACAAGTAGTCTTTGAAAGGATAACAATGTAGTCTTGGAAAGGATAACAATGTCCTAACTGGAATGTTGAACATGGTTTGTTGAAAGAACTAACTAAAACGGAGCACATGTAGTGCCTTAACCCTAATTTCGATTATCTCTCTTTTCATCGGTTGTTTCAATTTCTGTGTTATCAATCGACGGCTTGACACGAATACGGTGACAGTTGTAATAATTCATTTTCGTTGGATAAAAATGGATGATCCATAATTGAATAGTCTTTCCTTTTTAGGGTTTCCGTCACTTTGTCAATTGGTAAAAATAAAGGAGTCTGAAATGCACATCATACGCTTCTATACTGTTTCGAGCGTCTCAGATGCATGCACGTTTGCTTAATCAAGACCCTTTAAATCTTATCATGGATCGAGGTCATGGATCAATCGACCTACGATATCAATCGTGTGGCCAACTCACCGTATTATTTGTCGAGATTTGATCATCAACAAGGGTTTCCATCCCGTTTGGGATTGAAGTACGTAGCTATCTCAGTTGCGTCATTCGTGGTTTCTGCTACAGTCCCTCCCTCTTTTTCTGGTATCTGCCTCCATCTTCTCAAAGTTGTTTTGCTTCGCTCTTTTGTTAGGTTAATGACCTTTTCACTAACTCTCGTGCTTAGGAGGAATAAGGATGGGCTATCAGCTCCTTTTAGTTTTATTACATTATCGTGTGCCAGACTCTTAACGAACATCAAGGCTCACCAAAAATGATTTGACTTTCTCATGCTCTTCAATGTTTCGGGTCAGGGTTCGGTGACTACCCTTTTGGAGAAATTCGTGTTCTTCTTGATTACGTATTCGAATAAGTTCAAGAGCTATACGCATTCATAACTGCAACCACTATATAAAATATGAAGAAAAGTGTCAAAAAAGTCATAGACTTATTGCATTAGTAACACCAATTCAGTCTCACCTTTCAATTAGCGAGAGAAACTTCAATCGGTAATATAAGAAAAAAGGATTAAACAACAGCCATCATTTGCGATTTTGTATTTTGTATGTTATTACCAAGAGTCGTGGCATGTAATTGTGTTAACTGAATAAATAATAAGCAAGTAAATTTTTCTATCCAATTTTGGCCCAACAAAGTTAAATTAGAAAAGAATTAGATGTTGTATAAGTTTTTTTCATCCAAGATTTTTTTTATAGAAGTTACCAACTTTAAGGGCCCATTATCTTTAAAACAAGTTGTATAAGGAGATTTAGGAAAGATGCACATTTAAGAACAAGTTCCGGAAAAATCGGAACCACTTTTGTCACCGTATATTATGATAGAAATAACGTACTGTGGCATATTTTTACAGTACTTTTAATTTTTTTATTTCTTCGAACCAGCGTTTTGCACCTAAAAAAAATAGTAACGCCTATGCAAGACAGATACAAAATAACAAAAAACTGAGCTATTCATTGATCCTTCTCTTTCAATTATAAAGTACACTACACATTCAGAGGAGCGCTCTTGAATTTGAATCAAGAGTCAGGTCACTATCTCACAGTGAAATTGATAAAAGCATGAGCCTTTGTAATGTGGGGGGCATTCAAAACCTATGTCCATGTCTCATCTCATCCGCCACCATCCTAAGTTTTCACCTTTTGCATCGTCCAGAAAAATGCTGAATTTTTTCATGACGATTCAACTGATCTGTCTGTAAGAACATACAAGCATAAGTTAGGATCCTGATTTAGCTGAATTCCCTCCGCAGAAAGATGAACAACAAAGAGATAGCTAGTATAGCTATGTCGAGATATAAATGTAACTATCGGGCATCTCATCGTTCTAAAATCTGATTTCAATATTATTTCAATCGAAAAGAGAGAAAATTCCGGATCATTCGCCCGAGAGTGAGAGAAAATTCTGGATCATTTACCCGACGGGGAGTTCTTTTCTTAAAGGGAAGTAAATCAAATGCGAGATTGAGGGCACGGAGAACATAATTAACAGCTAGGGCATAATCAAATGCATGCTCCACCTACAAATGATGGTTTTTGACTCCATCAAGGAGAATTCTATACTCTCACGTACTTGAGCGGTTCCTTTTTAATTTTTTCTCTTGCAATTCCAAGTTGCATACCAAATTTGGATCAAAAGCTTTGCTGACTTAGGGCACTTTAAAATTTGGCCAGAAAAGTCTTGTATCTTGCCGTTGCATCTAAGCTTAGTTGAGTATGTGGGCATTGCCAGTCTTGACTTTTTCCTGTATTTTATAATATCAATCCAACTTTAATGCATTTGTTTATCAGGATAATAGGAAAAATGTGGGCATGCATCATTATCTCGTGAATTCATCAGACCCTGCTTTAAATTGACATCAACAATTTTTTTTTCGTACTTCTTTAGTAAACCTGTGCCTTTTGAATCCGACCCACCTCCAATTATAGTGTCAATTTTTGCAGACAGCAGCATGTGAAGAGTGTAGGGGATAGACACATGCAGATTAAAATTCTTAAGTGGAAGATCTGCAGCATGCGCAATCTTGGCAAGACTCCATTAACTTCTAACCATCAGCTCATTGCTGGAAAGGTTATCAACAAGATTGAATAAGATCAAAATCATGGGTATTAGCCAGAAACCAAAGTTTGCTTCCAAGGGAAAGAATGAGATAAATGCAAGTGTTCCTATTCAAAGTAGACCTGTCATGAGCCTACAGATGGAGACACCAAGAGGAGTCACGCTTTAGGGGGCTACATACTGTCCAAAAACCGAACTGTAGAACCCCACCGCAGTCCAAGATTGGTGGTAGTGGGGTGGCTCCACCTGACGGCGTTCTCAAATTTACTATTTTTTTTCTTTTCCCCCATTTTTTGTGGGGAGACTATTTTTTATTTATTTTTTTTAATTTTTTCCCTTGTAGGAAGGGTCATTTCAAAAGGGTATCTAGCATGTTGAGAGGCCCTTTTCTTTTGTTGCTGCATGGGGGTCCTTTAGATTGGCCTGAATTGGCAGGAGGGCATGCTTTGTAGTTTGTACTTGCTTGAATTTGAAGGTTAGTGCACCATTTTTTGCTGGGGCGGTTCACGCTTTGTTGCCAAGCTAAGCTATGGATTGTGAAGCGTGGCTCAATGGAATTGACTGGGTCCCTTCTGTCATCATTTCGTGAGCCCCATTTCCTCTATGATTCACATAATTTGTACGAATGCAAACTTTTTCCTAGTGCACCTTTGTACCTCTTTTTCTAGTATTTTCCATAGCTCCTTTGGCTTGAGCACTTTGGAATGTTTGATTGAATCTTGCAAACAAATTGAATTCCTTCTCTGGAACCCCATTTCTCGCTTACGAGTGCAAATTCAACAGCGCATCATATTTGTACCCCATCTTTCCTCATCGAGAAAGAGAAAAGCTTCGGGTGTACAAAGTTCATATGATGCTATGGTGTGCTTCGACTTTCATACGCATGTCAATCTCAAAGACTGACCGGGAAGATACCATACAAAGTGAAACTAGCATGAATTAATAAGATGCAACCCTAAACACCGATGGCATCATTCCTTGACCGTGGGGTCACGACATGGATATTTCTCAGGGGTTGGCACAGACAATGAGGCTAATCAGGTTACGTTTCTTTTAGATAGGTTTCAGCATAAGGCAGGTAGTTTTGGAACGATAAGTAGTGAATCGAGCAATTTGCGGATTGAGGACACTGAAAGCCATACGCATAGTGCAACTAGAAAGAATGAAGCATGAAATTGATATATAGCTTCTAGGATGAGACACGACAGGCACATTGAGCTAAGGATTATTGAGGGATGAGGTTTTGAAGAAAAGGGAAATTGAAAGCTGAGGGCTTTTACCAAAAACTGTGTCTGTAAAAAAGAGCATAAGCATTAAGAGGCATGTGGTGATAAGTTGATCAAGATTTTCGTAGCTAGATACCCAAAAACAGAACAATCCCAAAGGACAGCGATTCCTTCAATCCCATATTGGCCTCTAGCCGTGACTGTGTTCTGTGAATTAAAAATCAGATTTCCCCCCTCACCATGAACTGGCTTGGTCTACTTTAGACTGGACAGTTTCTGACACCTCCAGGTCATTGCTTGTTGCTAGGAAAAGAATCAGCCAGGGCTTGCCTATGATCTTGGTTTCTAGAAGGCCTTTCTTCACGGTTCCTTGGAATTAAACGATGAATATCTGCATAAACAATGCAGAACCAAAGCTTCTACTATTAAACTTCCATTCTTGTGCCTTTGTGTGTGCTTTTAAACAAACAGTAAAGATGGCTTGGTGGAGAATCTTGAGCATCTTCAAAATCTTTATGGGAAGCGGTGAAAGAAAGAGCTGGTATCGGCCGATTCCGAATAGTTTTTTTGTAGAGAAATGGAATCGAGATGATATCTAGGAAAAGATAAGATCGAAAAAGGTTTAGGTTGCACCACTTACTTAATAAATTGTGGGTGGATGAGCTAAAGAAGCATCCCTCAAGAACTCAGACAAAACAACAAGAGAAGATGACAAACAAAGAAACCATGTGCAGAAGATAATAGATTTGTCGGCAAGGGACCCTCCAGACTTCGATAACGTTAGTCATCCAACACCACTCGAATGTTTTATTTGGTTGTTCGTGTGATTCTTGATAACACATGGAATTGATCACTCATACTGATGAATTGTTCATCACAGCGAGTCATCCGAAATGAAAGAGAAAAAATTGCAGGTGCTGATAACAACGGTTTTCCTCCTATTGGAATTGGTTAATGCATGTGAGGACACCAACCAATAATTTCAGTTTTCCGGATGGTGAAGTATCTTCAGCTGTTATCCTGTCAATGCAGCTTCAAACTGCAATCTGCCAAATGACCATTGCTTAAAAGATTTCATCGACTTGAAGATGATGATTACTTGTTATGCTATCCCTTTTTCCTAGTGAGGGTTCCAGCAGCTTGTAAGGGCCTTAAGAGGGAATATCCCTCTCTATGCTCTTCCCTGTTCTGTCTTCTTTATCTTCATCTTGAACGCCAAAGTAGTCTTTGACTAACTTTTACTATGTAATGCCCAAGACAATGAACAAGAGGGTTTGTTATTGTCATATTGTACTCCTAGTGCTGCAAAATCTTCTCATAAATTGCAATAGAATCTAATGCTCTATCATTAAGACCGTACCAAAAGGAAAAGGCATCCAAGAACAGTAAGGTACAAAGGCCAATTGAAATTGGTGGAAGCCAAGAGGGAGGAGAGGAATAAACACAAAAGAACAAGAAAGGAAGCCAAAGGCAACTATTAGTTATTGCACTTCGATGGAAGAGCATCCGTTATCATAGAATAGTGCTTTTTTGGTGGGGAGGAAGAAAGGAAAAGAACAATAAAAGAACAAATGGGGTCCTACAATGTTTAATTCTCTCGACATAATTTCTATTAAGTCGATTCACAATTATTTGTTCGTGCTCTTCTTAGATTAGCGAAGGCGAAGCTTGAAGTGGCGACGGGTGGCGCCGAAAGCTCAACCGGAAAAGGGCGAATTATATAAAAGAATAGATGAGAATGGAAATATCAAAGATGGCGCTTTATTTTAAATCAAATGGGGCTCTGGTTCATCCGTCTCCATCTCAAAAAGAAAATCAACATCATTAGAGTAGAGCAACCCTACTTCCATTCAAACACCACCCACAGTCACATGGGCACTGCTGGGCAGTTGACAAGGACTGGTGTTCTGCTCTCTTCTAAAGGGGTCCAAACGAGGAAGATGATGTTGTAACCCTAGCTCTAATCTAACAATTAAAGGGTACTTCCCGTACATGGTATTAGAAAGAAGAAGTGCAACTCAAGTTTCACTTGTGTCTTCACTAAGCAAATGAGAAGGAGCACTTTGTCCCATTCCATCTTTGAGGCAACTGTTACCTCACTGAACTCTAGTGGATCTTTTATAATTGCCAAAGTGCTTTTAAAGAAATGTTTTCCAGAAGCTGAGGTCAAGTTTCACTTGTATCTTTGCTGAATTATGCATCTGGCCTACTTAAATATTGCTAAAGTTCTCCAGTAATAAATTTTCCCATTCTGAAGAATTTAGTATCATCAAGATGGCAAACATAATACTTATCATTTCGTCAACTATTTAAGAGAAAAAGAAACAAGAAAACTTATTCTGGGCATCACAACCGAAACTGAAACAATTGAAACAATAATATTTTTTTTCATGTTTTTTCTTGAATTAAGGGATAGGGATAAAAAGAGAACGAAAACAATTTTTTTTTTTTAGAATTACGCCATATGAGTTCACATATAAAAGAGTGCACAAGCATCATCAGTGCCGAGAGCCCAAATATCTGAGAGTGAGACCAAAAACATAGAGATAGAATCATTCTCTTTATCTTAAGAACCATGACTCATTTACGCTTTGTTCTAAATGCCACATACAGTGTTAGGGATACAAGTCAGAACACACTGAACAGTTGATATGTCATGTCATGAATCCTGAAATAATTGGGTGATATTTTATACCAGAAAAAGGAGAAAATAATGATGCAATGATAAAGCTGCCTCCATAACTAAAGGCAAAGTGGCCAAATAATCTGTTCTCGTGGTTCGGAACTGAATATGTAGATGAAAAAAAAAAAATCAAGAAGAAACACAACTTAATTAATCTTGATTTTTTTCGTTGGGCTCCCATTTAAAGAAGATGGGTCAATATTGGAAGACTATGCATCTCTGTGTGTTTGTGTGATTATAAAACCATAATTCCTCCATTCCATGAGCTTTTTACAAAGTGAAAGCACTATTTACATTTGGAAAGTAAGACAGCAAGGCCGTGGGTTTGGTTCAGCATTTCTAAGGGGCTTTCCTAAAGCCAAATGCTGGCCTTGGGAATGTTAAAAGCTCAATGTTGGCGAGAACCCTGGCTTTCAATATTTGGCCAAATGTTAAAAGAAAAAATTTTCTTTCAAAACTGTCTCCTCAAATTCCCTAATTTTCAACATGCCCTTCTTTCACCACTGTTCATCGTCTTGGAAACGGAAGGATTTAATAATTTTTTAATATAATGGTAAAAAATTACCATCAAAGCCCTTTTGCAAAGTTATTTTTAGTAAATAATATTTAATTCGAAGCCCTTTTTGAAGTGAGTTTTTACCAAACGCAATTAGCATTTTCCCAAATCCATTTAGGCTAAGGATATTTATATTTCACCAAAACCTGTTTGAAATGTCGAACCAAATCCACCTTGTAGTCTGTTATCTCACTTCTTTTGTCAAGGTCCAAGGAAGCTACTTCAGCTTTGAGTGTCCATGGCAATGGCACATCCGCAATCAGAAGGTCCTAGAATGCGATACATAAATTGATTCGATCATCTCGACATCTACTAGTTATCTCGCACAAAATACTTCTGTGACTCTTGCTGGCGGTGAATGGGGCGTAAAGGATATGCTCCACGGTGCAAAGGTATAATGCCGCACCTTCTAAGCATTTGAGGTAGATGGCTAGGAAAAGTTTTATGGACATAAGATAGATGATTTCCTTGAGTGCTTCCTAGTTCTTATAGAACGTCGATGGTGGCCAAAATAATCAGTTTAAAAAAACATTTCAACCAGAAGAGGTCACCAGACAATGGCAATAGTCCCAATTGGTGTATGATGGAGAAGTTAGAGACTAGTTACATAGAGGAGGAAAAATACATTGCTACTGCTATCAATACAGTGCCGTGCAGATCATAACAAGCTCCCACAGAGCCCTGCACCTACAGCAACTGAGCAGTCATGATCTACAATCTATTCAGAAAGCTCCAACAATCTTTCATGTCGTCCATTGCGCAGATCAGAGGAGAACTGAGAACCTTTGACCTCGCACGTGCATCAATGATTGTTCGAGAAACAAATATGTATAAGCCTTGTGCGGGTAAAAGCTGTCGAGAAGCATTGAATTTCCTCGAAAATTGTGCAAGAGTTCCTTAGAGGAAATGGGCAATTTTGGCAGTTCAGCTAGCCACTGCTACAATTGACACTTCAATCTCACAACTTTCATCTACCGCCTATACATATCGGGGGACTCTCAAAATCCTCAAGAAATGCCATCTAGTCATTAAGGAACAGATTAACATGCGAATGTCTTTCTTTTCTTTCTTCAATTTTTTGGGCCATTCCAGCCAGATTAATCTTAGATGATCCATAAAGGCTTAATTGTCAATCTTCAGCCCAGAATTCCACACTGTGGCCAGGTAAATTAATGGGACAGGGACTTAAGTGCAGCAGACATCCTCTAAACGAAGTACTAATGCTTCCATGATGGATATTCCACATCAACAACCCACAGTAGCAAAAGCAGCATAATAACCATTTGTGGACCCAAATAAGGTGCTTTAAGATGGAAGCACTTACTTACTATTACTTAGATGAGACACATGCGCTGCAGGTGCTCACGTAACACCATAATAATGTTAGGGCTCAATTTATCCTGTCTTGTAGGCCAGTAAGCTCTGAGACCAACAGATAGCTAAATGGCTATAATTGTGGCCAGGTCCATGTTCAAGGTTCAAAACCTCCCTTTTGATATTCTGCAGGGAAGGACAGCATATACATTTCAACCAAATGCCAGATATGACTTAGGGCATAAAAGGCATGAAGGAGCCGTTGGTTGAACCTTGAGAGCACTTACTGAGACCAGAGCATCTCCAGAAAAGATTCATGGGAATACATTACTGATTAGAGCCCACATCAAATTGTTACCAAATCTGCTGAGCTCATAAACAGAGCATGAGTTAAAGAGTTATGTTAAAAATATATAAGGACTCATATCCTGATAACTTACAACTTTGCTAAAATTGTTGTCTAATGTGATTAAAGAGCACCGGTTAAGAGTTGGAATTTTACAACACCCATTAATTGTCATATCGACTAATTTCTTGCAATTGCGTTTTGTTTTGGTTTCCGTGTGTGAGATTTAATCCATATTCTGTCACCCTACAATAAACAGAAGAAAAATTCTCAGGGGTGCCATAGTATTTTGCTGGTGCAGACACCACATTATTCACGTCAACTCCTTGCCGAAATACTTGTATAGATGCTTAAAAAGTGAGTTGATCTATTTTATTTAGTTATTCAGTTGAAACAATGATTCGTCACTAGAGCATATAGCAAGTACACAACAGATAATTGCATGTTTGATGCACTTGCTAGTACTAGTAGTATATCCGAGAATTCTTGAGTGCTTGGAACAATTAAATCTTCAGCATAAAGTTAAAAGGTCCGGCATGTTCAACAATGTGTCATAGACCAGAGATAGTTAGAAACGTAAGTCAATCTATTTCTGAAGGAGTGCAAATTCGAATTTCATACAGTCCTTAATGCCCCCTTGCCAATATTACGCTCACCAGTTAAATGATAACTATCTAAGCAGAAAGCCAGGACCAAAGACAAATGTCCATCAGCTAGATGGAATTAACAAAACCTTTCCTCAGGCACAATTGGAATGTCCTAGTCGCAAGGTTAGAATGTTTAGACTTGCAAGCCAGTCTCTGAGGGACAACTGATAGTGAATTGGTAAGGGGGAGAACTTGGCTCAGCTATTCTCTCACAGAATCTGTTGGTAACCAGTTGTAGTTAACTGCTGCATTAACTGTATTCCACCTGTGAGAATCCGGACCATTATGAAATCAATCTAGCTAAAATTCATGCGTACATGGACTACACATTCACGAAGTACAGTGCTTACCTATGCATTTGACTTGAAAGACAAGTCACAGCAGCCAATAACATACAATTCAACCTATAAATCACAATGCAATACCATTTAAAGAGGATTTGCAAGTTATATCCTGTTCAGGCAATTCGTCAAACAGGTAACGTTCTCCCAGTCTCCAACACTTCAAGATTTGAAGTCCAACACCCACCACAGACGACGAGATCAGTACTTAAAAATTTAATTGGGGGCAACTTCCTGCGGGGTCTTGGCCACGATGGAGAGCGCGTGGAGCCCGGACCGGAGCTCCTCGGCGAGAGCGTCGTAGACCAAGCGGTGGCGGCTCACGAGGCTCTTCCCCTCGAACTTGGAGGACACGATCTTGACGTTGAAGTGGGTCTCTGCGGCGCCGCTCTCACGGACAGCGGCGTGGCCGGCGTGCTGGTGCGAGACGTCCTCAATGTCCAAGACGCTCGCTTCGAGCGAGGATTGGAGCTTGGACCTGATCCTGCCGGCTCTCGACAGCGTCGCGCTCGATGCTCCGGAAGCCATGCGAGCCCGAAGCGAATCCAACACTCTACGCGAATGCGATCGAACGGGGAACATAAAAAAGAGGCAAAGATCGTTGAGGACGCTTCTCAGATTTTAGGTTTGCAATTGCATAGTGATGCCTCGGCGAAGGAAAAATGGAAAATGAGGAAGACCGAAAATGCGGTGAGCGTGGATCGAACACGCGACCTTCAGATCTTCAGTCTGACGCTCTCCCAACTGAGCTATCCCCGCCAACGTGTTAGAAAGTTTAAATTTAAATTTATATAAGTTACTTTAGTTGAGAAGGTGAGGTCGAAGGGTAAATTTTGCATATCATATGAAGGGGCTTGTAATAGTCCCCCCTGTGAAGCCGACATGAAACGCTCCCGCACTCATGCTCGGCCCAACCTTCCATTGCGCTCGGAGATCCCTTTCGAACTATCCAACCGTCGCTGCAGTTTTCCCACCAACCGATTTTCAAAAATCAGCGGCAGAGGAAGAACAAGAGCTTTACTCTCGCGAGATCCAAAAGTGCGCTCGAACCTTTGATCTGCGCTATGGAAGAGCAATTCACGCGCCACTCCTCAAAGGGTCGGTACCCTTTTCCCTTTTCCTCAAGAATCACATGCTCAACGCGTACCTCAAGTGCGGCAGCCTCGAGAGCGGTCTCCAGCTGTTCGAAGAAATGCCCGAGCGGAACGTGGTGTCCTGGTCGGCCCTCATCACGGGTTTCGTGCAGCAGGGTCGTCCCGAGGGTGCCATTTCCTTGGTTCGACGCATGAACCGTGAGGGGACCGCGAGGCCTAACGAGTTCACGCTCGTGAGCACGCTCCATGCTTGTTCTTTGCTCAGGGAATCAGGCTTGGCTCGCCAAGTTTATGCGCATGTTGTAAGGTTGGGATTCGAGTGGAATGTGTATTTGATCAATGCGTTTTCAACGGCCTTGATAAGGAATGGTCGATTGTTGGAGGCTGTGGAAGTTTTCGAGAAGTGCCCGCTTAGGGATATTGTGTCTTGGAATGCTATCATGGCAGGATACTTGGAGTTATCTTATGCTGAAGTTCCTTGGTTTTGGGCTCGTATGATCCGTGAAGGAGAGGTGAAGCCTGATCACTATACCTTTTCGAGTGTTCTCACTGCATTGGCCTCTCTTTCCAATATTGAAATGGGATTGCAGGTTCATGCGCAGCTTGTTAAGTGTGGCCATGGAAGTGAAATTTGTGTGGGCAATTCTTTGGTTGGTATGTACTTGAAAAACCTTAGATTAGATGAAGGATTTAGAGCTTTTGAAGAAATGTGCTCAAGGGATGTTTTGTCGTGGACCCAAATGGCTGCTGGTTGTCTATTGTGTGGAGAGCCGGGCAAAGCACTTGAGGTCTTTGCAGAAATGAGAAGAGCCGGGATAATGCCAAACGAATTTACTCTTTCTACTGCACTAAATGCATGTGCCAACATTGCTTCTTTGGAAGAAGGGGTGAAAATTCATGGTGTTAGGATTAAACTGGGGAGCAATGTTGATATCTGTGCAGCTAATGCGCTGATTGATATGTACATGAAATGTGGATGTGTGGATGCTGCACGAGGTGTTTTCCAGTCAATGAAAGAGCATTCAGTTGTGTCATGGACAACAATGATCATCGGATGTGCACAAAATGGTCAAGCTAGAGAGGCTCTCGAGTTCTTTGATGAGATGGTTGAAGGAGGAGCACAGCCAAATGACATCACCTTTGTTTGTGTTCTCTATGCTTGTTCCCAGGGAGGGTTTGTCGATGAAGGGTGGAAATATTTTTCCTCCATGAGTCAGCATCATGGCATTTCCCCTGGAGAAGATCACTATGCATGTATGGTTAATCTACTTGGACGTAATGGACAAATTAAACAAGCTGAGGGATTGATTTTGAGCATGCCATTTCAACCAGGGGTGCTTATCTGGCAGACGCTGCTTGGAGCTGCCCTCGTTCATGGGGATATGGAAACTGCGAAGCGTGCTTCTGATCATGCATTGAAATTGGACCGAAAAGACCCTTCAACATATGTGCTGCTATCAAATATGTTTGCTGGTTTGAGGAACTGGGATGGGGTTGGGATGATGAGAGAGCTAATGGAGACTTCTGATGTAAGGAAATTGCCTGGGTCCAGTTGGATCGGTCAGGAGAAAGGTGGACCGCTAGCTTTAGCTGATGGCTAGATGATGATAATGATGAGGTTGATGGTGGTAACTCCTACTTGATGTTTGATTTGGCTTAAAGCCCTGTTGATTGGAGCATTGCTGTCTTTAGCAGTGAAGGAACGTGATGGCATTGAATGAATGGTAATTATTCTAATTAAGCCAGGATAGTTCCAAGGACAAATTCTGATTATATTAAGACCGATCTATAGATCAGTACACTAAGTGACATAAACCGTTACCAGATATTAAATATGACTTGTTTAAAGTCCCATTAGTAGTCTGGCACATCACTTAGTTCGCTAGTTTAATATACTAGTCTTAGTATGCCTATTGCTCCGGGTCCTAGATGGTTGAGTTTTTACTGTCTCACTTCTTATCGTGTTGATTGGTCTGATCTTTGTGGCCGTTATAAGCACACGATTTCAACGTCACGATCATTGCTCAGCCCCATGTTTAGGGCTGAGAGCAAGATACTCCATGACAAGCATCTCTTTGCAAGTATGTTTCACTGTGCAAAATCTGGTTTGTATATCTGCAGATGGCATCGGATTTTGTCAATATCATATGCAAGTGGCCTCTCAGAGGATACAAAACAGTGCAAGAAAGAAACGGAAAGAATCACCAGCAGGTGTTTGAAGGAGAAGATTGCTAGGATAATGCTAGCGCTGTTGCAAAGACAAGCGGTTCACCGCATTATATCAGTGGATTGAAGTTTACTTGATTAATTTGCTGGAAGACACTTGCAGATATGAGCAATTGGGTGCACTTAGGAGAAACAATTACCAAGTGAAAGGGGCATGAGTCGGCTGAACTTGAGATAGGAGGCCGATGGAGCGTAAAACTCTCCCTCCCTCCTCCTGCACGTGTGTGCGTGAACTTTTGATCATGTGTCTAAGACATCAAATGAAATGTGTAAGGACAACTCTAACCGAGGCTTTATTCATTAGTCATCAATCATTCTTAGCCATACTAATGTGCATATAATGTTGCTCTGGTTTTCATTATATTCATCTTAGAGTCAGAACGGTGATCATATTGTCTAATGTTTCGTGGTTCTTCCGTCTTGACTGGAACTACTCCGTCTGCACTAATGTCCACATTTGACGACTCTATAGCTGCTCCTTTTTGCTTGACAGATACTTCTCAATCCGCAACTCTTTTTTTTTTAGAAGAACAGGACTTCATTTCGCTCGTCAATTAAATGTATTGGGTTTTGTCGGAGTGACCCCAGTTCTACCAAATGACAGCAACACAAGTAGCACCACAAGATGGAAGCAAAACCAGGATTTTTTAAAAGTAAAATAGCAACGGACAGTTTGGTGTTCCAGTGTTGTCCGCTCATGTGTCGGTGAGAGCCAAGCGCGTTCCAGAGAGGCTGCTGATTGCTGGGCTTGGCGGTCGCATGTTAGTCAGTTTGTGCACAAGTCAAATCACTCTGATATTCTCTTTTCTTATTTACAAAGTGCTACTTTGTTATCGTCTAATCGATTGCGAAAACGAATTCGCATGGCCCATATTACAAAAATTAATTAGCGGTTATGCATTACTTAAGGTATATGAACCTAACTATTGGGGGATGCCACCCTTCCCATTTGAAAATGGGGAGGTGGGGAGTCAACTCAAGGGTTGGGGGTGGGGATGCATGAATAAGAAAGCAGGGTTTCACAGCCACTTAAAGTAGGAAAATTCAATGGGAGAATTACCTTGAATCTATTATAATTGTGTCGATTCAGTCTAAAACTTTTTATCTTTTTTTTTTTTTTGCTAATAGAGTTCTAACCTCAATTGGCACAGCCATATCAATGATTTCCAACTAAAATTAGTCAGATGGACTGCATTGTAGGATTTAATTGGCAAAAAAAAAAAAGATTTATAACTGAATTAACATAATTGTATTATATTTAGGACTTTTTAAATAATTTTTTCAATCCCAATTGATAAAACTCCTCACCAATCTCATAGATGCGGCACTACGTGAGCTAATATTTGAGTAAGTGATTCAATCGAACGATCATTACCCTTTTTCTGGGTAGTTGATTTTACACTATTTTTGGCTTTGGTGCACATGATGCTCTCGAAATCAGAGGGCTGACTAATCTTACGAAGCTTATGATGTGAATTTTTTTCCAGAGTTTATGCTTCACTCAACAGCCATCTGGCTTGACCTATATTACATTTGATCAAATAAAACGGAGGAATAAAAAAAGAATCTCCAAAATAAATTCAATTATTTGTGATCTCCAGTTGACCTTTACTTCGTCATTTACAGCGGAAGACGGCATTTCAAGCTTGTGGAATTTCAAGAATTTATTTTTTTTTTTTTGGAAAAAGAAGATGTGACCTAGCAATCATCCATAAGTCATGCCATGTGATTTTGATATTATAAGATTAGTAAGGTCGTGGTCAAAATTCTGACGAAACTAAGAAACAATCTACAAGTACCAGCAAATCATGTCCTTCCTCAAAGCCTACATGAGAATTCGGCCAAAAAAAAAAAGAAGAGAAAAGGTCGTAAAAAAAAGTCATAAACTTTTTGTTCTTTTACCAACTCGGTCCTAAAACATTTTCTAGTGACCCTAAAGTGAGGAACCAAAAAAAAAAAAAAGGAAAAATTTAAGAAATCAAAATTTTTAAATAAATGTTCTAAAATATTATTAAGATTATCCAAGTCAGTGCCGGCAGTGCTGCGTAGGATGACCAGCGTCCACGTCAGTAATTTCCGGCCAATAGAATTGAATAGGCAAAAAATGAAAAGATTTAGAACTGAATTGGTATAAGTACGAAAGGTTGATGACTTTTTTGACAATTTTTCCCAAAAAGAAAGGGTCTATTGAGAAGACTCGAACTAAACGTGAAGCAACCCATGTTTATTCAACCGCTTTTCCTTGTTTTTTAGCCTTATTTATTAGGAAAGAAATCCTAATAGTTTATTTGGAATCCTGTTAAAAAGTGTTTTTACGAGATATGTTAAGTAACCAAAAGAAGGAAAATAATCATTTTCATTTGATACACCTAACTTTTCGCTTGATATACATGTGTATTGCTTGAAATTCAAGCTTCATGTTCTCTGAGTCATTGTTGTGTTATGATTGTTTCGTTTAATATAAACTACGTACTTTGAGATTCGAGTACAGTTACAACCTAGGAATGACATGAATGCCATCCTCTGATCAATGGATTTTTTCCAGCTGTTCTCCATCCTTCTCCTCTCTCTCTCTCTCCCTCCCTCTGTGTGTGACAGTTCTTGATAATCTTTCCGGTGAAATCTCATATCTGGAGATGTCTCCTTCAAGCAGAAGTTGTGGGCATGCTCCAGGAACTGCGAACGGCCATGGTTACATCAAACACCAAGTGTCCAAAATGGATACACTGGCCGGAATAGCCATAAAGTACGGCGTTGAGGTAAATTCTCTCTTCTTCCAAGCGGTTGGGTTGATCTGTTCCCTCAAACTGTTTTATTCACTTGTGGGCATGAAGACGACACCACTGATTCAAGGAGAATTCACAAGGACCGTAAGAATGTGGAAGCAACAAGTTCCGTCTGGTGTCTAAGTTGCTGCAATATGATTCAATTGAAACATACGATGAGTAATGTCTTACAGCGGTTTGGCTTCATATAAGCACGCGGATCAAACAGGACCAACTGTTCCTGTTTGTATCCTGCATTGCACGATATTCACGTAACGGATGCAAAAAGGTGAAAAACTTGGCAGTTGATTCAGGCTTTTTATATGAATTGCCCATCCAGTGTTATTGGTCCTGAAAATCATGTAGAATATGTCAAACGGTCTTTACCCCAACAGGATCCGTATCTTTCTTCTTACACATGGTCTGGAAGAGACATGAGCACCATCCATCTCTTTAACCAGTGTTTGCCAAGAGATGTTGATCAAGAGGGTTTTAAGTTTCCCCCGAGTTTTTCCATGCCAGAAGCAGGGCATGGCAGTTTATGAATGTCCAGAATCGTCATGTTTCGCTCTCTTCTAATGTCCGTATTTCGTACCTTTTAGGTGGCCGACATCAAGAGAGCAAACGGGTTAGCCACAGATTTTCAAATCTTCGCCTTGAAGACCTTACGGATACCTTTACCCGGAAGGCATCCCCCTTCAGCCTCTTTGCCTAGTAGTGCTGCTTCTTCAGGGTAATTTACATACCTGTTATCCTAAAATTCTTGACTCCGGATAAGCTTACCTCAGCATGCTTGTTGTGTAGGTATGTCTGCTCTGCTGGAGATCATTTTTGGATATGCCCAGCACCCTTAGATTCAATCTAGCAGCAATGGCGCAATAATTGCGATCCATCTTTTTACATCCTCCCATTTTTCCAACCCTTAAAAAGCACAGTTCGAAGATGTGCTACGTATCCTTCGTCTGTATGATCTCAAGTTTCTACTTTCTTGTAGGGACAGAAGTGCTGAAAAAGCATCATCAAGTACAGGCCACTGCAATTTGTTAATGTCCTCGGAGCTTTTTAAATGTAAGTCATCCCAACAGAAAGCTTCTCCATTCATCAGCTCTTAAAGATGATACTGGGTTAAACTCTCAAATCCTAAGGGAGTAGCCAAAGGCTCGGAAATGACAGTTGTTGGTATAGGGACTAGCTGTATCCCCAGCAACCGACTGAATGCTCATGAGTTGCTGGCTTCTGATTCAACTTCAAAGTATCGAAAGATGGGCACCGGTTTCTCGGCAGAAGACAGTTCAATTGTTGATTATGCATCCATCTTCGACGTCATAGATAGTGAATGCGGGGGATCTAATACAAAACCTACAAGGAATTGTCGAGAAACCGAGGCCGCTTCCCCAGATGCCACACCGGAGAAGCTGCTGAAAGAAGAAAACGGGGGCAGAAACGGTAGCTTGTTAGCAACTAGAGGGAAGGCTTTGGCATCGAGAGCCAAGTCAGCCAGCCGAACATCATTGGCCACCAATGCACAGTCGAACTGGACAAACTCAACTCAAGCGGGAGCGAGAGAAGACGTAATTGTTAATGAACATCCTGGATTAGAAAAAGCTTCGAGCTTGTCGAGCTTAGTTCAAACCAATTCCTCATCAATTTGGCAAACATCAGAGTGGAGCTGGAAACCAGACGTCCCACTGTTTTCAGCAGCATCCCTCACGGGGCCAATTCTCGATGTCTTAGCATTGCCAACAACGATTTCGGGATGGAGGAGCAAAGCTGCCCGTGATTAGGGCACATAAAATGTACACCGATCAACCTATTCTTGACCTGTTTGATATATGATTATCTCCAGGCTATATAGATGCTAGAGAAGAGGATTAGAGAAACTAAAGCTCCAATCTTGGCAAATTGAAATGAGCAAAAAAGGTGGATTGAAAAAACAAAACAAAACGAACAAACTTTACAATCGATGCACGCTTCTTGCTTCGTAAAATTGCTGGCTTCCCTAAAGGGCCTGCCAAAACTTGTACGACCGCCTGCTTCAACTTCAGAGGACAGGCCTATGTTCAAACATTCATATTACATCTCTACAGACTGAACAATAAATTAAAGTTTCAGGCAACTCTCTGGTCATATTATGTCGACCAAAATAGTTGAGTACAGAATTAACATGCCGAGGCAGAGATCTGCCTATACCTTCCATAGAGGGAGAATTAACAAAAAAGTCCTAAATCTTTTGACAACTTGTCAATTCAATCCCAAACCTTTCAATTATATCCATTTAGTTTCAATTTTTTTTTTGACAATTTACCAATTTAATCTTAAACCTTTCAATTGTATCGATTGAGTCTTAAATCTTTTGAAATTGTGCTAATTTAGTTCCAAATCTTTTGAAATTTTATCAATTTAGTCCTAAAATTATTATTTAAGCAATCGACTAAAAAGATTAAATTGGCAATTCATTAAAAGGTTTAGGACTAATTTGGCAAATCATTAAAAAATTTAAGACTAAACTAACATAATCTAAAGGTTAAAGACTGAATTGGCACCATTGAGAGGTTTATGATTGAATTGGTACAAGGACAATAAGTTTAGGACTTTTTGGACAATTTCCCCCTCCCGTAGACTACAGTGAAACCATCCGAGATTATTACTAAGTTCACAGGATTTCCAAATCTCAATTGTTTGAGCACGCCAGACACTGGAGAACCAGTAATCTCACAACTGGGAAATATTTGCAGCCTGGAGCAACCATGTGACATACTTTTGCTCACCCTGCAGCTATCTTCGCATTTTCTTGGACAGATTATTCAGCTAAGATTTCTTACTTCAAAGCGCAACTCTTCCATAAGGCAATTGCAGGAACTAAAACCTACAGGGGGCAGATAATCTAAATCGAACACATGAACAAGACGTTACTCTGCTAATGAAGCCTCTGCTCAATAAGGACAGTCAGATATTTCATGAAGACCAGCTGCACCAAACGATCCAATATAATAGCAGAGAGTCAGTAGAAACATGTTACAACCATTCAATGCAGCAAGTCGGTAGAATTACACTGCCAAAAGCTCAACATCTTACGCACCAAACTCAACACAGCCTCAGAAAATGAAATCCACTGCATTACAAAATCTTCATGAAGGCATTTTCAGAAGCAAGAGCAGTTACCAAGGGAGAGAGAGAGGATTAAATAGTTACCAACACTGCATTCTCTTATACGCTTTGCCTCCATGTCTATCACTATAATCCAAGATTCAAATCTCAGAGTCTAGTCCTGCCGTTGCTTTTCTGTCTAAAGAAAAGAAGAAGAGAGTCCGGAACGGAAGGTAAGACTAGAGGGAGTATGGATATCACCACCTGTTCTTTGGTGATTTGACCTTGTAAATTCTAACTATCCAGTTGGATGTTGTAAATGCCTCTTCCAGGTATTCAAGTTTTACATCTTTATTCCCAATTTCAACCCCCCTTGCACGATCATAGCTGACATTACAAAGAGAAACTCATGGTTAGTGTAATAGGTAAGAGTGAAGCATAACAAAGCTTATGCCCAACCATATATAAAGAGCAACAAAGGCCTCCTAAGGGGGTGGGGAATTCAAAGACCAATCAAAAACATGAGAAGGTTACATAGTCTCTGCAATTTTTCATTTTTCTATTTTTGAAATGTGCCTTAAGCCTGAATTATAACCAAAAGACTACGCCTGATGTTCCAACTATGATTGATTACCGAGTTTACAACATGTATGCTTTCAAGCATTTTCAGGTGCTTGTAGAAGATAAAAGAATCTCCAGCAGCTTATGAGAAGAAAAGGACGATCTTCAACTTACCCAGGAGGTTTACCATATTCTGTTGTCAGCTCTCCAAATCGGTAGTAGGACAATTTGTACCTACAACAAAGAAAGGGGATTATGGTATTAACTAAAGGTATTGGATCATGATGATTGATTACCAAGAGAACTCAACTATAAGACAGGTTAAGTGCCCATGTCACTTTCAGATCTCATTAGTGAAGCAATTACAACTCAACCAAATCGAACATCAGTCCATAAAGAAACTAATCTAACAAGTGATCTCATTAGATCACTAACAAAATAGAAAACTTGACTGCCAAAATTAAACACTACTGACTTCTCATTATACAACCAATAAAACTAATCATCCAGTACCATCACAGTGTGAGGTACACTCCATTGCTTAAAATAGTGAAAGAGAATTTAATTAGGCTTTTTCGAGTAAATTCTTCTTTTTATTTGACACAGTCGTGGAGAGATATTACATCAGACGGATAAGAACACGAGGCAAAGATTCGAGGAAACTTACATGAGACAATTCAACATCTTGGGAGCTGCACCTTTATCAACACGATATTCTCCATTAACAAGGTAATCAGGCTCCTTGATTACAGGAAAAACTCCACCACCAATTCTAACCATCCAGAGAAATCTAGCACAATAAAGGAAGAAAACAAACAAACAGAAGAGACTATGAGAAGATTACTCATTTCAAGTGTGAATCTGAGATTTTGAACAGAAAAATGTATTAGGAAATGATTGCCTAAATCCAATCAATTCTCAAAAGCGACCTAATTAGTCATTAGTACTCACTCCGAGTTGAAGCAAACCAACGTACCCAAACTCAATCAATTTCATTTTATAGCATTTAAGTACTCACATTCAGGGATTCCACTTATTGCAGCCACATACCCAATTGTCTCATAGAGTTCAATGGTATGCTGCCGTTTTAAATAGAAGAAGCTTCAAATCAGACAGCGATTTTCAGGTTTATGGACAATTTTCCACAATTAATTACATCAATAATTTGAATAAGATGAGATGTGTCAAGGCTTACTTGTTAATATCATCTGAAGAATACCCAGTAACACCACCAAACACAACTAAAACATAGTCCACATCAAGTGACTTCATTATCTCATATGCCTCATCCTCATAAGACGACATTGCACGTCCAACAGTAGCGATATGTGTATTGTTCCAGGTGTTATTGTCAACAATAACAGTTCTATTTCCCATTGCAGTGATCTGATATCCATAATCCCACCATGACATCACCTTAGCATCAGGAGGGGTATTCTGGCGAAGCCAAAAGTATGCCTCACGGTAGTCATCAAAGATAACCCGGTTACCATGCGCGCCCCTCGCGGCCAACACGATTGAAGGGGAAGAGTATGCCTCAGATGTGACCCAAGTACAATGGGTAACGTACTTGCTCATCAAATAGAAAGCACCAAAAAGCAGCGCAATAGCACCATTTTTCTGGAAAGGTGGGGATTGATCAAGTGAGCCCTGCTTCCGCAAAGGAAAATAAATCACAAAAGTCGTCAAAAGAAATCACCAAGAAACCCTCTTCAGTAATGCAAAAACAAAAAAGATGAAAAAGAAAATTTAGGCTGCCAATTCCCCTACCCCCCCTCCCCAATGTCTGAAACAGCAAAGTCAAATAAAACGAAGCTAGTAGCATTCTCCATTTCAGTTGCTAGCCCATTCAGAGAACTAATTAACTCTCATCATGAGATTTGTTGCTCACCTACACATGCATTTGGAATTAACTGCTCACAGATTAGTTCCTAGATCAAAGAAAAATCCCTCCTGTCAATTAATCAGGAGTTCCTGAAGAAATATTTCGTAACTCGACCAATTAGAAAAGGCAAAAGACTAGCCGAAAGGATTTGTCACCTTAGAAGAAGCCTTGCTGCTACTTCCACCTTTGCCAGAAACACTTTGGGGAGCCTTTGTCTTCGCTCTTAACAACAAGGTCAAATTCTTTATGGTGGCTGACACCGCAATCGCACTTATGAGGCACATAGCAGGTGTAGCAACAAGAATCAAACGAACCATAACACCAGCAAAATACATGCTCGTAAGGCCATACATAACTATGAATATGGTGGCATCTGACAACCTCTTGAAACAGAAATAGAGACCAGCTGGGAAGAGGAAGAGAAGAATCTGAAAGTCAAACATGAAAGAAGACCATGCTGTAGGCTGGTGCTCAGAGACAGAGGCTATAATAGGTATGTGGTCCTTCGCATATGTTGGATCAAGCAGGGAGTAAAAACGGCCAGTCCATGGAGAGATGTATCCAGATGCTGTGCCGACTCCCAGAGCCACAGCACCTACACCAACAGCAGAGGTCACAGTCATCCTCAGAAAGGCTTGAAACAACTTGGCGTCACTTAAAAGGTGCTTCAACCAATCCAAGAAGTAGAACACCTGCACAAATAATTCCATTCTATAAGAAACTTCGCCTCAAGTAAGACCTGACTCATACAAATAAGAAACAGACTTTCTTCTATGACAACTCTGAATTGGTGTTCTAAATGCAAAGGATGTGAACACCTTTGCTTTTTGAAGAAGAGAAGCGGGGGGAGGGGGAAATGGAAAGGAAAACGCACAATTGCCACTCTATGTAGAGTTAAAGCCATAAAAGACGTTTTTGTGTTGCGCTGCGATTTGATATGTCTGTCTATCTAAACAAAGACGGTCATTTTAAGTATGAAACAAGGATTCTAGTATTTACTAAAATGAAAACAGTAGTGACATTTTTCAGTAAGAGACATTGATAAAATCAAGTACATTGATTGCTACTTCATTATCAGGATCTTGAATGAACTGCAAAATACAAGATTAAGCTCAACAACAAACCACAGGGAAGATTTGACAGAAGAAGGAACCTGCATTAAGAAGAATACGCCCATGGCTGCCATATGCTCTCCCGACTGCACATGCTGAAACCCAACAAAACGAATTTGCATAGCGAGCAGCATCCCCAGAATATACATACAGTTATAAGCCACGTACAGTCTCATCGAGTACCGGCCAGTTATCAACAAAACCAGCACATAAAGAGGGATCAGATTGATGATAAACACATAACCACCCCAAGCCGAAACCATATAGAAGTAGCCAAAAGCCGAGGCCAACCCCCACGCTAGCGAACCCGTGTTCACCGCCTTCACAAACAGATAAAACGTCAGGAGCAGAGCGAAGATTGCCACGCCCTCGTTATCGTACGACCCCGCGACAGACCTTGATATGTACCCGGGGCAAATCGCGATCAGCGCCGCGGCAACAAGCCCCGCTCCCGTATCCCAAATCTCCTTCCCGAAGAAGTAGGCGAGGACGGTCGTGTTCGATGCGAAGAAGGGCGCGGTCAGGACGCAGACTTCCCGGATGTGTACAGCAAACCTCAGGAACCTCAAGCCCCAATACAACACGGCAGCAGTAACCATGAGACCCGGGTAGAGCGTGCCACCAATAATGCGGCCAAGCGGGTACCAGCTCTCGCTATCGAACCAGTTCCAGAACTCGTAGAAACCCTTCTCGGTCAAGAACAGTGTGGTCCTGTAGTTGAAGTAAGGATCGAACTCGTGGATCATGGACTCGTAGCGGAGGACGCTGAACAAGCGGGTCACGAAGGCCAGGACGTAGACGAGGCATAGGATCGAGACCCGGATCAGGAGCTCCTGCTGCTTGGTCTTGAGCTTGAGGGCTTTGAAGGAGAAGTAATTGGAGAGCAGATCTGGGGATCTGGGGCTTAGTGCGGATGGCGGGGGTGTGGGGTGCGATTTGGCAGTGCCGTTCATGGGTTCTGATTTGCCCACCATGGCGAGAGACTGCGAGAGAGGGAAACGGGAGTGTGGGTGGGGCTAATTCTTCATCAAGACTGAATTTTTCTCGGGAAAATTTGATAAAGTTGCTGAATGTATTCCAGTGGCTGGAGGGTTTATGGTAGTGAGGGAGAGAACCCTACCTATCAGAGTCAACTGCGAATGGGAGGAGGACTTGCGATGACACTGCAGATCCAAAAGGGAGGCCAACTGAATGTTCCATCGGATGCAAAAACGCGAATGAAGTGTTAGATACGAGTCATACGACGTCACTTGTTGCTGTTTTAAGGTACCCTGTTTTTGGAGTTGATTATTCTTGGGCTAAATATAAACTCTCCTGGTCCAGTATTTGCTCCCTCTCACGACTTGTTGACTTTATACTTATCTACCCTGCCAGTCCAAAAGTCCTGCCATAAACATGAAGAAAAAACAAGTTCATGATATAAATGGAGCACAAATTTGTTGGCCTGGAGTTATAATCAAAATGATTACAGAAATGTAGCAGGCTTCCTTTCAGGGAGGGGAGTTTGTTCTTTAGCCAAATGGGGGCTCTATATATTATGGTCAATTTACTAAATTGATATATGATATGATAAATTATAATCCCGTGTAATGTGAATGTCTCATCGTTGTATAAAAAATAATAATTTTATAACTCAATCTTTGGTGCCGATATCATTCCGAGCGCAAATAAAGTGAATCGTGAATCAAGAATCACCTCCTCTATTAGAGGTGCTTCTTGTTGCTGTTCACGTCCGTTTCAAAATCGTGTCGGAAAGGAGCTACCCCATCCTTAATTGCACCTAACTAATTTGTTTCTTACATCTGAAGACTATAAGACTAGAATTTGGACCATTGGCAAACAAGCTCCTCTCCTATTTGCTTACCGGGGGACTTGGGGACAATATGTGTGTTCAACTATACTCAAGAAAAGAAGAGGGATATGAGGTCAGTGCAGCTCAATCTTCCCTAGAGCTTCATATTGTCAATGGTAATACTTGCAAATGTAATTGGCTACCGCCAGAATTGTGGATTCTATGTGGCGTGAAGAGAAGCACAAATAACACAGTTATTCAGAGTAATTTCCCAGCTCTTAGTTGTAACGACTGCATCACTGGGATCTGGAGTACATGCTTGGTTGAGGGAGGAGGGAGACTGCAAGTAAAACAGAAGATAGAGCAGACCGAGACGTCCATCTAGAAGGACTACCGACATGCTTGAGATCTCACGCCGTCTTCGTGAGTTAAAACTGCAGGACTAAGATCCCAGGAAGGCGTCGACTTTAACGTTCGTGTCTCTCGATAGGAACTTCATGCAAATCGGTGGGTTAACCCCCACCAAAGCGAGTATTGAGCTGGGCAGTGTCCATATGCTATCCCCACAAATCAGACCTGAAGCTACTGCCGGCGCAAACGCATCGGCCTTGTTTTTGTCGATTGTCTCCCATATGAACAGGATCAAGCTACCGACACACATGTCGATGGCAAAGTATGGCCCTATGTAGAAGGGTATTGCCATGGCCATTGGCAGCGGGATGAAACGGGACCACTTCTTACCGACTGAGTCCCTGAATCCGTTTATCGCAATGGCTGCCCCGAAAAACCCATAGCTGAGCATGAGACAGTGTTTGGGCAAGGAAGAGAAGCCTTCCACCCCAAGTTCAGCCATGCTCCGATATACGGTTGCAAAGGGGACAGCATATTCACTTCCCGGGAGTCCAAGATCCTTGAATGCCTTGTAGAAAAGCCAAAAGACACAGGGAGAAATAATGCAGCCCATGGCGGTACCAATCACCTGGCTCACAAACATGGACCGTGGTGAAGCCAGGGTCAGATAGCCTGTCTTGAAGTCCTGAGTCAGGTCCGAGGCTGTAGACACAATATTCATCATGACTCCACAGGCAGCTAAACCCGCGAGAATTCCACCATGTGAGGAACCAGCCCATGCCCCAATCACGAAGATGGCGAGCTTCCCGTAGGTCGAGGCAATAGACCAATCAGTGAGCCCACAGCCATAGGCGTTACAGAAACCCAAGGTCGGAGCGAAGAGATAAATGACTAAAATGTAATACCATTTGAGTTGGTGGAACAAGTGCGGAAGAGTAGCAGTGGATATGGCTGCTATGGCAACATAACCTGCCACCGCAAACCATGTCGGGATCTGATCTTTTAGGAAAAGCTGTGTCTGCCGTGGGTCATCATAAGACACTAGAGGGTTCTCGGGAGTGGAACCATTCGCAACGGGTAGAACATGGCTCGTTTCTCTGTCTTGGAGCTGATGGTAGACGCCAGAGAGCGTTCGGCTAAGTACCTTGAAGAAGTTGTAGAGCCCATCACCCAATATCATGGCAATGGCAATGAAAACCTGACAGATTGGTATTGTATGATTAAAAGTATCTACAAAAGACACAAACAAACTTGCACATATGCATGTATAACTTGACTTGCCTTATAACCTTGAAGGCCATGCATGCTGGTTGGGCTTTCCTCTGCAGGATACCACTGACCCCTTTTGGTTTCTATCAGTGGCCACATTAAACCCCAGGATAGAATTCCTCCGAGTAGCACTGAGATATTTATGATGTACGGGCAAATCATCCCAACGCCAATGAATGTCGCGGAGAAATCAAAGTAAAACCTTCACGTTTTCCATGTAAGAGAGTCAGCTAATGATTTTGCATATTAGAGTGCATAACATCGAAGCGAAGGCCGGCTAATAACACAAAGTAGTTGTAGACTGTCCAAGCGAAAGTTTGTTAAGCTTATACACCTGTATTGCAAAGCCTTGAGCCCAAGAGTGGGGAACTTCGTAAAACCACAACCATCTCCACCTGTATAGAACCATTGGAAAAAGCCCCACAAGAAGCTGAAGCAAAAGAACTTTCCCAATGCTTTCACTTGTTTCCTTGAGGCGAAAAATAGAAGCTGATGAGAGCCAATATGTTGACACACTAATAAGAAGGCTTTCCATCTTTAAATGTCTTACTTGGCTAGCTTGGCTCCTTCAGGTGTGTGGAAACTGTTTATAAGATGAGCAGTCGCCGTGCCGCTAGGATATGTTAATTTGAAGTCGATAATCATGATCTGAAACCAGAGAAGGGCAAGCGTGAGTGAAGCACTCATAACAGTGCATGGAAGCACCCCTAGTTTGATTCCTCGTGGCCAAAGAGAATCTTTTCAAGGGAAGCATTTTATGGAGATGAATTTGGCAATTACTAATATGTTTTACGACATGTTCAAGACAAGCGCTACAGAAAAATAACGCAACATGTAAAGAGTACCTTCCGGAGAGGCACCACAGCAAAGAGGCCAAGGAAACTGACAACAAATAGAAAACCAATCATCCATGGCAGTGATGGGTTTTTGAAATCATGAGTGCTTTGGGGATCCTTTGATTGACCAGCAACTCGCTCACTCATTGCAAAGAGATAACTCCCGAAACCTCCTGCTTATACAAAATAACACGGCACCACATTTGCAGGTAAATAACTCTAGCAACTCACTCACACACGAGAATACACTTTGGGTCGAACATGCAAGAGTCCTTTTTGTCGAGAGAAGCAGAAGTTTAATGGATACTTTCCAGTCGAAGTATTTTTCTCTACTCTCCAGTTGAAATACTTTTCAATCATCTAATTGAATTGACACTATACACTGGACAATACACTCTGGGTTGAGCAAGCGGTGATCTGGCTCAACAGACAAAAAGAAGCAGTGGTGAAAATTGGAAAAACTCCGCTATCTGCAACTGGTTTTATTTGGAGATGGTTAGCAAATGAACATGCACTCAAAACTTAGGGAAGGTTCCTTCATTTCTGGGTAGTTGCATCCAATATGTCTGAGTAATTACTTCAAAAGAACACATGAACATTATCTCTGCATACCCCTTGAGCTCATTGGCATTGGTCATCACAGAATATGTTCCAAGAAATGCATGACCCCGAAGATGCACACGAAATTTGTTTGGTGACTGTTCAATATGGTTATGGCCAAATACTCTACATTATGTTGTTCACATAGAGACAACCATCATTCTACATGTCATCTGTGTATGCAGTGCGGTTCATTTAGAGTCCATGAACTTTAACATATATCTGAGTCACGGGTGTTTCCATGCGAACAAGGTCATATAGATAAAAGGGGATTCTTAAATCAATGGGCAAACTTTTAGGTCTTTTTAATTTAAGTTGCTTGACGTCTTGAGCGCAAATTGTCCATGCCCGGTTTGATTTATGCAGTAACTTCGAAATCGATAGATCATAGAAAACAGCAAAACTAAATACAAGAATTATCAGACAAAACCTCTTGTTACTGTGTAGTGGTTCTGTTGTCATTTTATCATTTAGTTTCTTTTCTTTCTCCAGCTAGAGGAGATGAAAAGAAATCGAATAAAACAATCCAGCCTCTTCGTGCTGAAGTCGGTTAATGGCAACTACATCATCCTAGGAAAGAGATGCACAAAGATAAGAGCCGATGTGGATGGAGATTGATTTGGCAGGGTTAAGAGATAGCCAATCCTTCCCTTTGACTTAAAATATCCGCTGTTCCCGAAGCCCTTAGACCACCGAAGTTCCCGAATTACGACAAAGAAAAAGAATTGCTTGGTTAGCATTTTAAAATTCTCCTTTTGCCATCTAATTACGAGTTCTTCCAAATTTTCTGGCTTAACAATTAGAGTCTGTAACTGAACTTGATATGAGTGCTGAGCTCCAAGGACTGTGCCGCTTTCAAAGAGCCTAAATTGTGGACTAAGGAGCAGTTTAGCTTGAGCACAAATCACAGTGGACCCTAGCCTAAATAGAAGAATAGCCCCAGCATGAGAGTACCTTGACTGCTAACTCGTCGACTTTTATTCAGTGCAAGACATACTAAGGAGGAAATAGTTGAGAAGCCTATACCCCATATGTGAGTCTCAATTGATTCTCCGCTCGACAGCCAACGAAGTAGAACCAGCTCAAGAAACACACATCGTCATTATAGCAATTAAAATCTTCAGGAATCAGCAGCCAAGAAAAAGTGACAGAGCATGCCAGCAGACAAATGCAAAAACAGAGCACTTGGCTGTTGGCACAATTCAACATGCTGTCAGAGTGAAACCAAGCCAACGTACCAGTAAACGCGATGCTGGAAGACGCCACCACGCAGGTCTGGATCACCGTGTTCTCCTGCCGCGTGAAGGGGACCTGGAGCAGCCCAGACTTGTCCAGGACATTCGTCCACGTCTTGAGGAAGAAGAACCCGAGGAGCCCCGCGGACACGTTCAGCGACGGGGTGATGCCCGCCGTGAGGTTCAGCTTCATGATGATGAAGGCAAACAGGATGCTTAGCACGAAGCTCACCACGAACGCCCTGAACGTCAGCTGCCTCCTCCAGGACGGCACGTCCTGGCTCTCGAAGATCTTCTCAACCGAAAGATTGTTGCTCTCGTCTTCCTCGCCCCGGCACGCACTCTTCTTCTCCTTCGCCTTCGATCGCGGGTCCTCCCGATTCTCGTCGTCCCCCGAGCGATCGCTTGTCTCCGCCACCTCCGACTCGTCTTTACCGAGACCCATTCTCGGACTGCACTCGCTCCCGATCAAGTCGGACCTCAAGTTCGAGTTCTAGGACTAGCGATCCCTCTCGGAGACAACGACCCTTGTGTCGAATAGACTGACGCAATGCGAAACAAGCCGAATTTAAGGAGCTAATGGTTTTGCTGGGAGCCAAAATTCGCTTGCTCTCGTCATCTCTCGACTTCCGTTGGATCACCATTTCTACTGCTGGCATTTACACGACAGCGACACCTCGCCGCTTGATTGACGTCGATGAGGTCGAGAACGGCAGAAACGGCGAATGATGTTGGAAAAGGACGGATCTTGATGGCGTCTGTGCGTGAGGAAGACGAAGTTGAGAGTCGATGAGTTTGAACTCCACCTCGACTCCGCGGTGGAAAATGTTTCAAATGCCATCATTATTTTGACCGGCCTTTTCTCAGACCAATCGCAACGGTCGGCTTCTTTGCGCGTATTAGAAATTCGCTTAGTTAGGTATTTTTTTTCTCTTTCAAAAGTAATTTTGGAACTTAGAAAAATAAAAATACTCTGGACACATCATTACACAAGAAAAAAAAACATTAAAAAAAAATTTGAATCTGCCGTGTAAAACAAGAAAGGGCCTAATACCAAGTTATTTAAACTCTTCTTTTCTAGTCCACTATTTTTCAGCAAGATTTTTCACAATTTTCTCGTTTAATCTAAACACCACGTTTGTCCTATCGTTATGTAGCCAACAGAAAACAAACGAAGACCGATATTTTCTTAAAGAAGAGGGGGTTCTGAAGCAGCTTGATGTTTTCGGACAATCCGAACCCGAGTCGTAATCTAGTTCGCTCCGAACGGCACGCAGCCCGGACTTGGGGGCCCAGTTGACAGGGGGCGAGCATCTCCGCTGGGGGAGACGCCGAGGGTCCAGTTCCGATAACAGCAAGAATCGGAGGAAGACAAGAACAACGGACGTGAAGAAATCACCCCGTGAGTTTCCGATCTCGTCTTCACTGGAGCTGAAAGATTTAAGTGCAGGATGAATTCTACGCTGTCTCCAGCATCTCCACAGATGCAAAACCCAACAGAGAGCGCCCCCTACCGTATCGCTCACTCGCTTGATGGATGGGACTGGTGATGATGGCATGGAGACGTGAAGACTAAGGGATTCACATTTCTGGCCTCGCTAATATCGGAAGAGGGTCTTTTATTTTTCAAGAGGGCTGTCCATGCTTGAAAAGTGCGCTCTCTCTCTCTCTCTCCAAGGAAAATAGAGAGAGGGAAAAAAAAAATTGACCGGTCCGGTCCTATATTCTTAAAATTGAAAACTAGAACATTTGATCACCAATTCTAATTTTAGGAATCGAAGACCGGACCGGACCCCTCAACAATCGAGAGTCGAACCACTGGTCCCGATCCAATCCAAGTGGTTCCTATCCAATAGATCCGATTTGTTCACCCATAATTTTTTCCACACAAAGAATGGCTCCTTTTCTTATCTATGTTCTCTCTTTAACTATTCACCTTCCTAACAAAGTAATGTCTCTAAATGCATTAGCATTATAAATAGTTTGGTGATTTTAGACGGAATAACTCAACTCAAAATATTATAAATACATTTAACTGAAAAAGAAGAAGAGAATATGCATCTAGTTCAACACAAGTATTTAGAGAGTGCTAGAGAGTTGATACTTAAGCTTTGTTGTTAGACGAAAATGAATGCTTTGAAAAATATTTTTTTAAATGACGGCATATATTGCTTGAAATAATTAGCCAATAAAAAAATATTCATTATGAACAACAATTTATGCCTCAATATTTTGTAGACGATGAAAAAATTGTATTTTTTTTAGCAATATAAACGATCATCTTTATTTATTTTTTGTAAAATAAATGAATTTGGTAATGACAATCCACATTCACAAGCTCTATCTCAACCCAAGAGAGGTGGGTTTCTTAATTCATAATTAAGCTCAACTCGCCAATCACAGTTACCTGTTTTCAAGTTTGAATAACTTTTAAGTTATTTGAGTTTGAATTCTCAAATAATTGACTCAAAAAGCATGCGACTAAAAAAACAAAATAGTAGATTCATTAATTTTTTTTATTAATATCATGAACAATCTTTTAATTGAGTTTTGTTAATTAAGTTAATCTGGCCAATTTTGACTAAAAATAATTAACATGGACGTCAATCATCTTACGTGATATGATTATCGCTGACGTGGATGCCGATTGTCTTAAATGACATAACAGACGCTAACATGGAAATTTTTTATTTTTTTATTTTTTCAATTATTCATTCTTTATTTTTTCTATTTCTTTCTTTACTTTTTATTCCTTTTCTTCTTCTTCTTCTTCTTTTCCTCCCCCTTACTGGCCATCATAACCCCTCATCGATGGCCAACGAAAGTCACAGGCCTCATGCCAGAGACCCCGAGCCTAGACTAGCAAGAGCCACTTGATCCGAGCTAGATATGACCCTTGCCTGAGATGGCAGAGGCACGAAAGTGAAAGAAAAAGTAAAAATATAATGCAATAATATTAAAAATTATCTACATATTCATTAGCCATATTCAAGTTAGCGATCTCCAACCAAAATTAACTACATGAACTCAAACGATAAAACGTGAAGAGATTTATGACACAATCGACAAATTTAAAAGGGCCAAGATTAAATATGTTAAAATACAATAGATATAAAACTTTTTAATCAGCTAATCTTGTGGTTCCGGGAACATTTGGGCTCTTTGGGTTTTGAAATGCTGTCAAGGCAAAAAAAAAATAAAGAAATGGAGCTCGGGTTCGGATGGGTACGGGCTGTGCGCCAGTTAGGTCAAGTATGAGTTGCCAAAGCTATAGTATACAAAAATGGGCAAAATGTATCAATTTAGACCGCTCACTTTCAGCCCACCTGTTAAAACAGTTCTAGTTTCAACACAACGAAGAAGTTGAGCCCTCACAGACTTTCATTCAAAATTTTCAAAAATCTAGGAAAGCATAGTTATTCGCCCAAACATTTGCACAAATCATTTCGAGATTTACTATCCAAATGCCTTCTGAAATAACACGCTAGTATTCTTAATCCCCCTCAGCCGCAATTACTGCAAAAGATTTAGCGCAAACCAATGTGATATTTTGGCGCTGATCTGATCGCATCAATTTTGTCATGTGTACTTCCATCACCGGGTTATAAGATGAGTTAAACGACGGACAAAAACCGTTCCCGCTAGAGAAAAAGAATTCGAACAAGCCAGTGTCGCAGCACACATTTAATGAGGATTATCCACTCTTGGAAAGTTGGCACCACACATGTTTACAAGACTACATAGCAGTTACCTCTCATTTTTTCATAACCACCATCCAAAGACATACCACGTGCCCAGTTGCAACAACGGAGAAGTCTGTACGGAAATTGAAGCCCACATCCGCAAGTTCTTTCAACGGGCTTCATACTGAATGACTGCAAGAATCACCAATCAAAAGAGGTAAGCAATTGTCCGTTCCAAGAAAGAGAAGTAGAAAGAGCAGAGAAATATTAAGTTCAAGCACAAGAAATAAGGGCTGGAGTTTATTTAAGAGACTAGAGAGAGCACACTCAAGTCTCGAAACAATCATATCACATGTATGGGTCCATGGAAGTTGCAGAATATTTAAAGAAAGTCTGAACTTGTCTGAATCTGATAATTGTGCACTTTCGATCTTGAATATAACAAGACCACAGATCTAAGTACCAAAATCACTGTGCCAACACCAGCAAAAGACTCTGTACAATAGGATTACGAGTCCATTACAATTAAACCCAGGTGCCCCTAAGTCACTAATTCTACGGAGTTCAGGATCCAAAAGCTTTCAGGGCATGGACCTTCACTGCAGATTCATCATGGTAAAAACCGGTTGACCCTCTTTCTTTAGAAATGACCTTAAGCAGTACAACCTAGACAGAACAGCTCTTAATTTCTCCAACCAGTAAAATGAAAAGCAATCACCTTTCATTCTTCACAAATTCAAGCAGAAATATACTCATGGAGCGTAACAAAAAAATCCCAAAAAGATTCAGGACGTGTTTTAACTTATTATGAAATCAACAATCCTTCTTGCATATGTGCCTATGTGGCAATATCCCATTGACCAGTGAGGCTTTGCAAGATATCTGTAGTTGAGAAACCTTCCAAATAAACTTCTTCTTTAATGAGGCAAATCTACTATAAAAAGATAAAGAAACAAAGCTACTTAGTTCATAGAATGGTTTAATTAAAATAGACAGCTCAATACACAAAACTAAAGCAAATCGACTTTATGTACATGCCAGATTGAAACCACTAGGATGCCAACAAAAAGCTGATGATCTAAAGATTCTAGAAGCTTTTTAACCTGACGCCTGACACGCAAAATATGATTCTCTGTGTACTAGTACTAGAGAACCTAGACAAGTCCATTCAACAAAAAGATCCTCCAATCCTGGTCTCATATCGTCATCTATTATCTATGATACAAAATGGGCACTACTCCGAAGAAAACAAAAGAATAGGGTAACAACTCTCCAAAAGATGTTCCTCATAATATCAAGTTTAGAAAATTTCATTCATGGAAACTTCGCTACAGGACCTTGCAATACTGGCTAGACTTAACCATTTCCATGATGGCTACAAACTGCCAAACTCAATTCATTCAGGCTCAAAATATCTACAGCAAAACCCTGTGGACCAATACAAGAAGGTCACTCCAAGCCAAGTCAGCACCAATCAAACTTGAGCTAGCTCAGTTCGAAGAACAACAACGGAACCAGTTTACCCCATCCCAACTGGCTGTAGAAATGAGCAACCAAGACTATTAATTCCAAAAGGCAATTGCTGCCTCAGTTTGACGATCACGGTCCACATAGTCATCCAGATAAACACAAGCCCACAAATAACATAAACCGCCGAAGAGAGCGCGAATAAAAAAGACCATGGTCGAGCAGACTCAGGGCGACGCAAGCTTACTTCGGCGGGTTCGCTTCTTGTAGAGGATGCGGTACCCGCACTCTCTGCACTGGATGACGTCCCCGGGCTTCAATGTGTTCTCCATCCCGCAATCTGCACGCCATTATCAACCACCACCGCCTCAATACAAATCAAAACCCAACAAAAGCACAAAATCGCCGAACCAGAAACCGAGAAACCACCGAAGCATCAAAAGAGAGATGATTCGAGAAGAAGAAGAAGGAGGAGGACAAAGACTTGCCTCCGCAGATGTAGCTGACCGGTTCAGGCTGAGGGTCCATGGATTCTCCTAGGGTTTTTCTAGCGCTAGCGGAGAGCAAAGCCACGGAGACCTCTTCAAATCTGTTATGAAGCAAGAGTTACGACAAACGTGTCGGAGTCCTTATATACCGCTTTCTGTGACTGATCGTGGGCTACTGGCCCATCACATCAAAACTATTCCCACAATGTGATGGGCCCATTTGGACCCGACATTCGGATCCATCGGAATCGGACCCAGACGGATCATTACACGGGTCTATCTACCCACTTTGCGTTTGATTTCCAAACCGTCTTTGCTTTTGATGAAATCACAAACACTTCATTTCTCCTGAATTCTCCCATACACATCTTAATCATAACTCAATCGAAACCAATGACTTGATTTTTTTTTTTGGTTCATTTCAATTCGACATCATCAAGCTGATTTACCAAGATGAAAATTATTAATACATATTTAACATGGTGATTGGTGTCCAATCCGGTCCGGTTTTCGGGTGATTCCATTGGACCGGAAAATGCGAGATCTGTCCTGCTCTTCCACATATCATCCTCTGCACAAGCTTATCATCAACCTTTACTTCCCTGTTATCACTTGACTATTTATTTAAAAAGGTCACCTCTGGATTTGAACTCTATGCTCAGTCTACCCCCTTGAACTTCTCTCTCCCGTGTTAATCTTTCATCTTGACCAGAATGTCAGAAAAGTGAGATAAGAACGCAAACGTCCTCCATGAGAACAAGTTATGGAAGGAAAGAAGATACACAGTGTAATGGCAATGCATCCTGGCCATTTATAGGAGGAAGACTTGCGGAAAAGTTTCAATCTTTAGGAGATCAAGGTTATACCAGACTGTAGAGTACCTTAAAACAGAGGGCATTTACCTTGACGAGATGCGATAGTGGTCGTGATCAGCTAAAAACAGAGCGAGAGAGCTGAGATCCGGAGCAGGAGCAGGAGCAGGAGGCGGCGAGCGAGAGGGACGCGACTCACGCGAGAGGGACTGAGCGAGCTGAGCGACTCTGGAGCCTGGAGGCGTCGAGCGAGAGGCGCACGCGGGAGAGGCGAAGTCTGAGCAGTCGAGAAAGAAGGAAGTGCAGAGACATGAGAGAGAGATAGGGCTGGGAAAGTGGGAAGTGCTGGAGAAACAACAAATCCTAAACTTATATTTAAGATTACTTTTTATTAAAAAAAAATTTAACCTGTTCAATCCGGACAGTCCGATCCGATTCGGATGATCCGATCTGGTCCAGTCCTAGCCCTCTAGAACCAAGAACCAGGCTCGGCTCCAATTTCAAGAACCACGATCCGGATCCCCGCTCTCTACAATCAGGAACTAGTCTACCGCTCTTGATCCGATTCGAGCGATTCCAATCCGGTCGGTTTGATTTACTCACTTCTACCTATTTAGACTATCTAACCACAATATCTAATAAATAAAATTGACCAGAAAAAGCACCTACTTCTACAAACTTAGAGAAAAATGAAAATTATCAAACATTAAATAGTATTATTCCACTAAACGGGAGGATATAAATTTTCATAAAATCTCATAAGTATCGTCTAATATTAAAAATCAATCAAATAATAGATGTAAAAATCTTTCGTACAGTGTAGAGAAATCTAAAAAGAACTTCTTTTCTTTTTTTTTCTTTTTTTTTCGAGGAATCGAAAGAACTTAATTGGTTAAACTAATGTACAAATTTTATTAGTTAAAAAGAAAATAATTTTTTCCATTAAACCAATAACAAAAGAAAAATCAACATCAAAACCAAACTAATAAACTGATAAACCAAACTTATCGGTTTGGTTCGAGTCAGTTGGTATGCTATAAATTTTTCATGAACACCCTAATTGCATCTCCTATGGAAATTTCTCAATAATACCATGATAATGAAATACGAGAGTTATTATTTCTTTTTCTATTCCATGCATCAAATAAATAAGTGAGGGAATTGCCGAATTAACCATAAAATTTTTAGACAAATGTCAATTCAGTCTTAAAATTTTTTATTTGTGCTAATAGAGTCTTAAAACTTTCCTTGAGCCCTTTTTGCCAATTTTCATCGAAAATCATCAACGTGGCAGTGTGCCAACTAGGATGGTCGATGATGACTAGATCATTACGTTGATTGTTTTTGACGAAAATTGATTGAAATAATTTCATTGACATTTCGTACAAAGGTTTAGGACTAAATTGGCAATATTAAAATGTTTAAGGCTTGACTGATTGGGTAATTTTTCTCAAAAACAAGCAATTTTGTAGGGATAAAATGCTGGAGAATTGTTAAGCATGGTAATGTTTTCCTAATGAAATTCGCGGCGTCTTTGTGAAGCAAGTGCAACTCACTCCCTACAAAAAAAAAAATGACCTTAGGGGTGTGTTTTTGTTTGAGAGAAAGTGCTGATGGAGAATTAGTTTTCTAACTCATTTGGTTCATAAAAAATGACAACCGAAAACACTTTCCGATCAATGAAATATTCATGCACAAAATTAGGAAAGTGAATTCCTAACTCTAAAGAGAGTAAAACACTTTTCAAAATTGCATCTCTTGAATTTCTCAATATTTTATTATGTTTATGTTTCTAATTTTTTATTTTATTTCATTGTCTTTTTTACTTTTTTCCTCGACCGGTGGCCAGTATAATAACATAGATAATAAATAATAAAAATTAAAAAAAAGAAGTTGCCCCAGTTAAAGTCTTGAAATTGAAATCGTTTTTGAATGAGATCTAAACACCGAAAAACATTTTTGGTCCCATATCATCTACAATTCTTCTAAAAATTGATTTTTCAAAAAGCATTTTTTTTTTGTGTCGCGGAATTTTTCCCCAACCGCCCTCGGAATTTTTTTGGTCCCATCCCACATGAGCATAGATTAAAAGTTCTCATTTGCAGTCCCATCAACGGTCCCTACCGAGCTCAATACAAATTTCTAGTCCAAGTCAGACTTTGCAAGTCCCTCTCCGGTTCAAAGCTTGAGCGCGTAAACGATGACGTACATCAAGTCCTGAAATTTCTTCACCTTGCCCTTTTTTTTTTCCGCATGAACCCCACCAATTCCACTAACTCTAACGCAAGTTTGAAAGTCTTTATCCGATTTTTCCAGTCGCAACCCGCAAAAAAGTCAACAAGAACTGATTAATCTGCCCACTAATGTTGACTCGGGAACCTGTCGAGGAACAGCAGAAGAGGGCTTGCTTTTCAAGCATGAGAAACAGCCGGGAAATTGAGGTCCGCCCACCAGAAGCTTCTATCCATCACTAAATTATTGCGAATCTTGAGACGAGATACAGAGAAGGAGACAAAGAAGTTGGAAAAATTCCTGAGCCCATCAATGGTCTTCTGATCAGGTGTGTGGTTCAGATTATAACATCTTACGAATCCGGGTTAGCTGAGTAGTCAAAAGAGCGCATGATACGATTATGTTTCTCTGTCTTTTGGTTTTGGTTGAATGAGAGTGACGTGGAATTAACAGAATCCATGAGCAGCCTTTTATATATTCCGGGACTTCACTTTCTCTTGCAGAGGGACAAGAATAACGAGAACAGAAGAGGAAGCTGCTTTTGTGGGGAGGGAGAACCAGGGGAGGGAGATGAAGGAACAATTCATGGGGAGTCCATTGATGATGAGGTCATACGAGAGCACTCCAGAGAGGCCCTTCTCTGTGTCCGAGCCGGTCAGTCTGCTCCAGAGCCCCTCTTCCTCGGATGGCTTCAACTCCTTCAAGATCGGTATGCGACTGTCATGCATCCTCTCTCTGTTTTACAGACGCTAGTAGGCAAAGATGGTGGCTTTAGCTGTGTTAGAATCAGTGGAACTGCTTCCTCTGTCCCTTGGAAAGTATTGTAAATACACACGGTGATTAGTCTGCTAACTAATGTCGACTGCCCTTTTCTTCCATGAGGTGTGCTATTCTTTGCTTTTATATGCAACCGCTTGTGGTAATTGCAAGGCATTTCGATGAGACATGGGTCATGGCTTGCTTCTCTTTTCCTTAAAATTCTGCTGAGTATTGAGGATGTCCTGCTAATATGTGCTGTTCGGTTGTCTGTTATCTCCAAATGGTCCCGTGCCAATAAGATCGCTCTTTTGACCCGAACTGTGAATTCTTGGCAACTCTCGGTTGCTAAGATGTCGCGGTGAATTGAGGCTTAATATCACCTCCTATCAAGTTATGATGCTGGAAAGGAGAAATCTTATATTAGAATTCTGTATTTCTACTTAACTACCGAAATTCGGCATGTGCAGATGAGGAGGAGACCTACCGGGGGCACCATAGAAAGTTGGGCAGGAAGAGCAGCAGCTTCGCCTTCCGGGTCCGGGACCACGGTATCATACCATATACATATTGAGATTCACAGTACAACGAGACTCATGCACTTTCCTTAAAAGGTGAAACATCTTCCTTCATAGTCGAACGCTAAATTGTTGCAGTGAAACTGGGGCCGAAGTTGTCGGAGACGGTGAAGGGAAAGCTGAGATTGGGGGCGAAAATCGTGCAAGGAGGAGGGAGAGACAGCATATTCAAGCGGGTGTTTGGGATGGAGGAAGGAGAGGAGTTCCTCAAGGCCTCGCAGTGCTACTTGTCAACCTCTGCTGGTCCAATTGCTGGCCTCCTCTTCATCTCCACCAAGAAGATTGCCTTCTGCAGTGAGCGATCCATCACCTTCCCTTCCCCTAATGGGAAGCCAGTTAGATCACCTTACAAGGTACAACTCCAAAATAAAAAAAGAGAAAGAACCACAAATCAAGCATGATAGTTTCTCCATTTCGGGACTTGATAACGTAAAATGCGAAATTAATCAATGAGTGACGCGTTCGATCGCTGCAATCTTTGCAGGTTTTGATACCGATCGAGAAGGTAAAGCGAGCGAACCGGAGCGAGAACGTGAACAACCCGGCGCAGAAGTACATAGAAATACTCACCGAAGATGACTACGAGTTCTGGTTCATGGGGTTCCTGAGGTACGAGAAGGCCTTCAAGAATCTCGAGAGGGCCATGACAGCGGCTAATAGGATGTAAAGGGATGGCAGAAGGGACGATCTTGTTCAACTTAGTGAAATTAGCGAGACTCCCCTGTGCTGGTGAAATGTGTTTCAGATGCAGGGCATGGAAAAGAATGCACTGTAGCAGAACATCATCCAATTTTGTGTGGTTAGTTTAGCATCAAGCACTTTTAGATGGGTGGAATGTATGTGACTGTTCTCTATCATGCAAAATAGGTTCAAATCGGACCCCATGCAGTTAATGTTGTCTCTTGGATTATTCAAGAACAATCATGCTAGGATCGAGAGAAACTTTATTTCAACTCGAGAGAATTATTCATTTCTGCCAAAAGCATGGGGAAGCATAAAGTATGCAAGAAATAACGAGTGTGAATTTACTTGACCCGTTCTTTCACCGGCAGCCTAAATGGTTATAAGAATGTATTCCATCGGTTTACACGGTAAAAATTGTCAGAAAAGTCTTTAAGCCTTTTATGTTTTTGCAGCCTTTTTACCGATTCAGTCTTATTGACTGGAAATCGCTAACGTAGGCACTGGCCGCCTAACGTGGCATCGTCGGTGTTGCCGTGAATAATTTTTAATCATATTTTAATTTTTTTCAAATATTTATTTATTTATTTATTTCGTTTTTTCCCCCTCCAGTGGCCTCATGCGATCGAAGAGGTTGAGTGAAAGCGAAGCAAAAAAAAAAAGGGAAAAAAAAGAAAGGAGAAAAAAGGAAAAATAGAAAAAAAAAATATTTAAGAATTATTAAATATGTTATTAAAAATTATCTACGACATTAGCGATTTCTGGTTAATAGGACTGAATTGTTGACAAACGAAAATGTTTACTACTAAATCAACAAAAATACAAAAAGTTTAGGACTTTTTTTTTTTACAATTTTCCCAATTTACATGCGTCATTTGCTCGAACGTGGTTTCTAGTTTCTTGTTTTGAAGGATGGAATTTTCAGCTCACGGGCTTCTTATTAGAAATTTATTTGAAATACCATTACAAAGATCAGATTTACATAAGATAAATTCCAGTACGGTTGGCGTTTAAAAGTCCGTTCCCTTGCGTGTTGCCTAAAAGATGCCTTGCATAATCTGCATGCACTTTCGTCACAACACATGGACTTCATGCCTTCTTGAACATGACCCTAAACGGCTCGTCGCTCAAGGCCAAACGCCGCGTCGCACCGTCCACGTAAATCCCGACGTCCCTGCATATCACCTTGCAAGTGTCGCACACCGTGGGACAGAACACGAGCTTGTAATCCTTGTCCATCTTCTCGATCTTGAACCAGTTGCTTACGGTCTCACGTCCCGGGTTCCCCAGGACCCCGCCGCTCGTGACGAAGTACTGCTTTGCTATCCCGTCGTAAGGGGCGAGCCTCCACGCCGTGGACTGCACGCAGATCGTTGCCGCCTCGAACCAGATGTTGAGATCGGTTGAGAGGCGGACGGCGCCGGCGTCCGCAGGAGAGAACTTGACGGGCAGGCCGTTGGAGACCTCGTGCTGTTCCTGGACGACCGCGAGCGGGCAGGTGCCGCTCCTCGAGGCGCCTAGCGTGAGGCCGCCGCCTCGGCCGCGGACGACTGGGAGGATGTAGTAGCCGACTCCAGTTTGAAGCTTGTGGCCGTCGGTATCGAGGACCAGGGACGATGCATTGGAGGGTTTGGGGGAGAAGGAGAGGAGGAGGAGGAGGAAGAGGAGGAGAGAGAGTGGGGCGAAAAGTGAAGCTTTCATGTCGACGGTGGGATGTGATTGATTGGTGCGGAGATAGGTGGGTGAGTCGATATATATAAATAGGAGATGTGGAGGCATGAACTGTAGATATACGGAGATAGGATTTGGAAGAACAGACGGGTGCCAAGTGGGTAAAGATTGCAAATGCACTGATGTGTGGGTTGACTTTGACCCACGGTATGGTACTCAGAACCCACTAGGAATGGAGTTAAAACGACATCGAAAGCGGGTAACTAGCAGACCCTTTACAAGGATAAAACGTTGGGGACTTACGTGATAAGAGGACGATTTGCAATGGATTGAGAGTTGATCGGTTCTCGTAGGTCGGACTAATTAACGGAGGGAAAGGTCAAAAGTCCAAGATAATCCGCAAAAAGTCGACGTCTCTTATCAATCTGGTAAGAGATTTGTCCTTCGCCCGTATAGGACGGAACCATTCCCGATTCGGACGTGTTTCGGTCAAACAAATGACAAATCCTCCGACCTCAACATCACGTGGGGACTTGCCATATTGAGCGGATGAGGACATGGTACACCGATCGGATTTGTTGCGTACTGTAGAGCAAATTCTGCGGACTTTGAGAAAAGGACGGAGGTGGGAAAGAACAACCTATGTACTTCGTCACGAGCTTACGAAACAAGCATCGTAAGAGGCAAATGCGATGAAAAATGCATGCTCAAAGCAGGACAATGTTGCCTCTAATGATCCGATCTTGAGCTGTATTTCCGCTGTTGTATCGGGAAGGCAGATTGGAGTTGAAAACAAACCGAACGGAATTGTTCTAATGTCTTATCAATGGAACATGAAGGAGTCCATTGCGCGTTGCCTTTGTGCAAATATTGATCCAGATCTCCGATTCACAACCCACAATCAAACTAAAAAGTCGATATAGAAAACACCAACACCATCTTCAGGGTAGTGTTTAAAATGTGAATGGTAGCCGACACTGGTAACTTGTCTCCCAATTATAGAAGCTGATGAAACATGAAATTTGTTGTAAAAAAAACTTATTTATACTAGAATGCACGATAAGGAAATATGCATATGAAAAAACGTACAGTTGAAATGAAGAAGAATCAAGAACGTACATGGACCGAGTACAAGCAATTAGGGAATTTGTTGCATCTGTTTAAATGTAATATCTTGCTTTTTTGACTTGGTCAAATAGTATTAGCGAGACCAAAAAAAAAAAAGTCAACAAAAGCAGAAGATAAAAGTGAGATTCGGGAGACGTCTTTCACCGACTCACCGAGAGGAAAAGAAAAGAAGGGAAAGGAAAGAAGAGAAGAAAGGAAAAGAAAAAGGGAAAGGAGGAAGGAAAAAAAGAGAGAGAGCAGCATGTGCGCGCACTAACGGCCACGAACGCCTCATCAAGCTCGTCTCACTACGTGTCGCAAGCTTAGGTAAGTATTCATCCTTTTTATTCGACTGATTCGAACGTTTTCCGTTATTAAAGGTTAAGTTCGGATTTAGAGAAAATTAAGCAGAGAAGTCAGATTTTGGAGTCGTTGAACCGAGATTCTTTGGAGAAATGATGATTTAGGGTGTTGTGGAACCATGGGACCTTACAAAACTCAATTTGGACTTACGGTTTGCCCGAAACAAAATTTTGAATTCTGGCACTACAGTGGAAAGGCCCCACCACTGTTACTAAGGTCAGAAGTTTTCTTGGCCTAGCAGGCTATTATAGGAGATTTGTGGAGGGATTTTTCAAAATTTCTAGCCCACTGACTCGCTTAACTCAAAAGGGAGTTAAATTCGTGTGGTCGGATCAATGTGAGCATAGTTTTCAAGAACTAAAGAGACGATTAGTGTCGGCTCCCGTATTAACCTTGCCTTCAGATACTGGTGGTTTCACTATCTATTGTGATGCATCTAAAGAAGGTTTAGGCTGTGTTCTTATGCAGAATGGAAAGGTCATAACCTATGCTTCTAGACAACTGAAGCCACATGAGAAGAATTATCCGACTCACGATCTAGAGCTAGCAGTAGTCGTGTTTGCCTTGAAAATATGGCGCCACTATTTATATAGCGAAAGATGCGAAGTTTTTATTGATCACAAGAGTTTGAAATGCATATTTTCTCAAAAAGAACTCAATATGAGACAGCGGAGATGGCTAGAGTTCTTGAAAGATTACGACTTGTCTATTAATTATCATCCAGGTAAGGCGAATGTAGTAGCAGATGCCTTAAGTCGTAAATCTTCTAGAAACACGGCAACATTACTTACTTCTCATTTGACGGAATTTTCATATAATAACAGCTATCATTTCAGCATTAAGATGGCTCCTTTCGAAGCTTTATATGGTCGAAAGTGCAAAACACTGATTTGTTGGGATGATGTGGGTGAGAAAAGACTAATTGGTCCTGAGTTTATACAGAAATTAGAGGAGAAAGCTAGGCTCGTTCGAGAGCGTTTGAGAATCGCACAAAGTCCCCAAAAAAGTTACGCCGACCTCAAACGGCGTAAGTTAGAATTCGATTTAGACGATCATGTATTTCTAAAGGTCTCTCCCATGAGAGGCGTTATGAGATTTGGCACGCGTGACAAGTTGAGTCCGAGATATGTGGGACCGTTTCTAATATTGGAGAAGATTGGTGAAGTTGCTTACAGATTGGCATTACCACGGGCATTATCTGGAGTGCATGACGTATTCCATGTGTCTTTATTACGGAAATATGTGTCAAATCCTGATCACGTATTAGATTATACTCCTTTAAGGTTAAGGGAAGACCTAACGTATGAAGAACAACCTCTGCGTATCATGGACAAAAAGGATCAAGTGTTACGGCGTCGTACGATCCCTTATGTGAAGATTCAATGGCAAAACCACACAGAAAGGGAGGCTACTTGGGAACTCGAAGAAGAGGCAACGCGCAAATATCCTCACTTATTTCAAAGTTGAGGTGAGTTCAGTTATTCGGATTTCGAGGATGAAATTTTTTTAAAGGAGGGTAGAATGTAATATTTTGCTTTTTTGACTTGGTCAAACAGTATTTTAGTGGGACTCAAAAAAAAGCCAACAAAAGCAGAAGATAAAAGTGAGATTCGGGAGACTTCTTTCACCGACTCACCGAGAGGAAAAGAAAAGAAGGGAAAGGAAAGAAGAGAAAAAAGGAAAAGAAAAAGGGAAAGGAAAAAGGAAAAAGAGAGAGCAGCACGTGCTCGCACTAACGGCCACGGACGCCTCATCAAGCTCGTCTCACTACGTGTTGTAAGCTTAGGTAAGTATTCGTCCTTTTTATTCGAACGTTTTTCGTTATTAAGGGTTAAGTTCGAATTTAGAGAAAATTAAGTAGAGAAGTCAGATTTTGGAGTCGTTGAGCTGAGATTTATTTGGGAAATGATGATTTAGGGTGTTGTGGAACCATGGGACCTTATAGAACTCAATTTGGACTTACGGTTTGCCCAAAACATGATTTTGAATTCTGGCGCTACAGTACGCGCATGTGAACAGTGAACTTCAAGGCCCAATATCTTCATTTTTTTGCCGTTATTTGAGGTCGACTATACTAAGACTTTTGTAGTGTGTCGAAGGAGCTTCGTTTGGACTATAAGATTGCGTTAATCGGAATTCGTTTGGATAAAACGAAAAAGGTTTTTCCGCAAATAGTGCTGGAAAATTCATGTTTTTGAGGTTGCGATATCTTAAGGCCTGATTTTGGTGTCGCTTAGCTGCGAATATTGTACGAAACGAACTTAAGGATGTTGCGGAGCTAATGCTTTTGACGGTTCGTGAATCGGAGTTATGGTTTGTCTGAACGAAATTTTTAAAGTTAAGCACGCAGATTGTCCGACGCGTGTTTAGTGGTTTTTTAGCCTGTAAACGTCGAGTTATAGATGTTCACGTGTCGTTTAGTTAAGTTTTACGTTAGCGGAGTATTTTTACAGTTTTAATGTCCTTTTCTATTAATTTATTAGGATTTCGAGTTTTGCAGTTCGAGTTATGCATTGGATTTCGGCGTTTTAAGGTGAGTTGTACTTTTTCTTCTAATGATTTATAAAAGTTCATGCTTTAAAGATGAATACGCGTATTATGGTTTCATTTTTTGGAAAAGGTAAAAAAATGTAATGTTTCAAAGAATTATTCTTGCATAAAACAGGATCGAACTATTACTACTCTTTGATGTTTGATACGGTTTGTTGAACGATGGTTTATATTGAGACTGAAATGCTGTTTTGAGAAATATATTTTGAGGAAAACCATGGATTCGACTTATGAATATGAACTGTTGTGATTTTCTGGATTTGGTTTGTGGAACTGAATTGTTATGATTTTCTGGTTTTGGTATTGTGATTGATGTTCATGTCCCTATGATTAGAACCCCTGAGGTGAGGGTAGTATGCATACTGTAAAGACGTCATTAAGCCGAACCACCGGCTGAAATAGGTGGTAGACCTCACCAAGAGAGGTAAACTTGGTCGCCTTGTCACGGCGTTAAATGTGACCATAGTTGAGGATGAGTACGAGATTATTCGATGGAAAGACCATCGAAAGTTTATTTAATGAGATTAATCAATGGATTGAACCATTAATGGTTTGTCGCTATTCTGAACTGATATTTGATTTACTTAATAAATGCATAGTAATTTCTCGATCCGCTTAGAAGAGATTGTACTTCTCACTGAGCTGTGGTTGCTCACCCTTTTATTTCAAATGTCTTTCAGGTACATCGTCAGGTCGCAAATAGGATCGAGCGAACGTTAGCCGCGGGACTTTTTGGGATAGTTGGGTGTATGTTGTTTTTTTTTTAAAGTTGTATATAGTTGGTAAGTTTTCAAGTTAGATATGAAAAAGATATGCGTGTATATCTTTTGTCTAATAGATGAGCTCTGAATACTGGGGCCTTTTTATCAAATATATATGAAGATATATATATTTGAATAACAAGTGGTTACTTAAATTCTATTGAGGCTGCGTCCTTTGTTTGGGAAAGGGCGGCCGTGTCATGCCCGTTTTCTTGCGAGATCAGGGTGTGACATTAAAAGTAGGAGGTAATCAGGGGATCTGTTGCATCTGTCAAAAAGTACAAGCCTCGACTATATATTGGAGATGCAAGCAACATCAACTGAACCACTTCATGCACTTTCTCCTTCTAGTCTAATTTGCAACAAAATGAAATAAATACCTACTGTAAGTTGCAGTAGCTTCCCAACTTTGTCAACTACTAAGGAGCCCTTGTCGCTTTTTTTCCTTTTAGGTGGCCTCAAGCGAGTGGAAGAGGTCGACTCCAAGCAAAGGGGAAAAAAGAATAGGGAAAAAAAAACAAAAGGTGAAAAAAGGAAAAATAAAAAATAAATAAAAGTATTGAAATATCATTAAAAAATTATTAAAAATTATCAACGACGTCGTTGATTTTCAGCTAACGTGACTAAATTGTCGAAATGTGAAAATGCTTATTACTAAATCGGAAAAAATGCAAAAAATTTAGGGCTTTTTTTTGACAATTTTCTCAGTTTACGGCTCCGTTTGTTTCATGGAAAATGGCTTCCTGGGAAAAACATTTTTCAGGAAGTCATTTTTCAAGAAAATAACAATATTTTCCGGTGTTTGGCTAATACTTCAAAATGAACTGGAAAACAATTCCCGCCGTTTGGCAAGCAATTGATTTTCCAGCGGCGAGGGCGACAGGTGGCCGTAGGCGACGATCAACGATCGGGGACTGACGACGGCGACTGACGGAAAATGATTTCCTCTTTTTAAAATGAGGAAATTATTTTCCACACTTTTCAAAGAGATTTTTTCTAGAGAGAAAAATATTTTCCAGGATTAGCCTATTTTCCGCCCCCCAATCGCCGGAAAATCCGGAAAATATTTTCCATGAAACAAACAGAGCCTACATGTGTCATTCGCTCCAACGTGGTTTCTAGTTTCTTGTTTTGAAGGATGGAATTTTCAGCTCACGGACTTCTTATTAGAAATTTATTTGAAATACCATTACGCATATCAGATTTACATAAGATAAATTCCGGTACAGATTTATTTGGCATTTGAAAGTCCCTTCCCTTGCGTGTTGCCTAAAATATGCCTTGCATATTCTGCATGCACTTTCGTCACAACACACATGACCCTAAACGGCTCGTCGCTCAGGGCCAAACGCCGCATCACACCGTCCACATAAGCCCCGACGTCCCTGCATATCACCCTGCAAGTATCGCACATCGTGGGACAAAACACGAGTTTGTAATCCCTGTCCATCTTCTCGATCTTGAACCAGTTGCTTACGGTCTCACGTCCCGGGTTCCCTAGGACCACGCCGCTCGTGACGAAATACTGCTTCGCTATCCCGTCGTAGGGGGCAAGCCTCCACGTCGTGGACTGCACGCAGATCGTCGCTGCCTCCAACTAGATGTTGAGATCGGTCAAGAGGCAGACAGCGCCGGCGTCCGTAGGAGAGAACTTGACGGGGAAGCCGTTGGAGACCTCGAGCTGCTCCTGGAAAACCGCGAGTGGGCAGGTGCCGCTCCTCGGGGCTCCTAGCGTGAGGCCGCCGCCTCTACTGCGGACGACCGGGAGGATGTAGTAGCGGACTCCGATCTGGAGCTCGTGGCCGTCGGTGTCGAGGACCGGGGACGATGCATTGGAGGGTTTAGGGGAGAAGGAGAGGAGAACAGAGAGTGCCGTGAGAAGTGAAGCTTTCATGTCCATGGGGTGATGTGATTGATGGGTGTGGAGAAAGGTGGGTGAGTCGATATATATATATATGTACAGGAGATGTGGAGGCATATGTCACGGGCCGGTTGCGGGGGGCTGACTCGTGCGGCGACTTAGGCATCCTTGGATCGATGGAGCGCCCAAGTTAAGCCTATTTTAACCCGAATCGCGTAGAGAGAGGACTCTAGAGAGAGACCTTGGGAGAAGCCTTTTTGTATTTTATGTCGGTTTCTGTCAGTTGATTGGAATGAGAAGGAGGAGGCCTCTTTATATAGTATAGGGCTTCAGATTACAACCGTTGGATCTCTCCTAGATCTGATGGCTCAGATTTAGTCTACCGACTCCCTAACCACCGTCATAAGTACGGAACATTCCAGAAACTAGAGATATTTACAAGATTACCCCTCTCCGGAGTATTCTAGAAACATACGGAGAAAACCCTAGAAAAACTCTAGGGGACCCAGACATAGCAAGTCTTGGGGTATCTCTCGGACTAATGCACGAACGATTGGGGCACGAAGACCTCGGCCCGTGTCATTCTCCCTCACCCATTCGAGCGTCGCCCTCGGTGCTTCTCGCTTGGGGTCGAACTTTGCAGCAATAGCTTTGTTTTAGTCGCCCGCCTCCTTTCCTCGAGTCGTCAGCTTCCTTTGATTTCTATTCTTTCGTCCACGAGAGCACTTCTTCTTCGGCTTCGGGACCTGAGTCTTGGTCGGTGACTCGACCGCTGTATGGGTCTTCAGCAACTCCTTCTTTGTTTTGGCCGCTCCAAGGTCTTCCATCTCCGGGAACAGCACCTGGGTTAACATCTTGTTTTGGGATTTTGTGGGCAACTCCCACTGTTTCTCTGGCTTTTGCACTGGTCGGAACCCGTGCTTCGACTTGGTCGGCATCAGATTTCTTCGCTTCGCATACACGAGTCGGATTGTAGAGATGCGTTTTGACTCCTTTATCTCGATGCGCAGGCTCACCACGATCGGGCATTTTCGATCAGTTATGATGATCGACTTGGTTCTCAAATCGATTATAGCTTCAGCCCTGTCAAAAAAGTTCATCCCCAAAATCATGTCATAGTCGTCGAGCGGGATTACCTCGAAATCGAGCCTATCTGTCCAGTTACCAACTTCAATTTTGACACCTCGAGCAACGCCGGTAGCTGGTATATCATCCGCGTTGACTGGTTTGTACCAACGATCGGATGGATCGATGCAAAGTTTCAGCCACTTCGATGCCTCGCTCGAGAGGAAAACATCAGTCGCCCCCGTGTCCTCCAAGGCCTGGAGAGTCTTCCCGTACACCTTGATGTCCACGAAGTATAGAGTTTGCGCGCTCGGAGATGGTTTTGGCAGTGAACCAGGCCGCACGGTGTTGATCTTCTGGATCGTACCAACCCGCACTTCCCTTGGTTCCTCTTTTTTCTGCTCCTCCTCCATACCTTCCTTGGTAACGACAGAGTATAACATTTTACCTTGGTTCTTTTTAGGACAAAGCTGTGTCTAGTGGCCGCCTTTGCAGATTCCGCACGGCCGCAAAGGAGGATGCTTAAACCTATCCTCCTGGTTGATGTAGTTTTGGGGTCAGCTACCCCGGTGTTGGTAAGAAGGCCTGGATGAACCTTCGCCCCAGTTTTTCTCTCTCACCATGGTCTTTTCTACCACGGTAGGAATCGAATTCTTCGTCCCTGGGCTCCGCGCCTCGATCAGACTTCCACCCGCTGGCCTTGTGGAAATCGACTAGCGACTCGGCCATAGAGATGGCTTTTGTGATGCTTTTCACATAGCTCGAGCTGCGCCCACGGCTTGAGTCCGTCCATGAACGCTCCGAGTACCTCCTCTTCACCCAGATTGGGGATTTGGAGTTTGAGCTCGGAAAACGCCTTCACGTACTCCTGGATTGTTCCTTTTTGCTCCAGGCGATGCAGCTTGCTGCAAGCTTCCTGAGGAGCATGCTCAGGGTAGAAGTGATTCCTGAACTCTTGGACAAACTCATCCCAAGTTTCAATGTAGCTGGATGAGCCTTTACTCGCCTCATCGAGCATAAATCGCCACCACAACATGCCGTTATCAACGAGATATAACGAAACAACTCGTACCTTAGCCGCAGTGTCGCTTATACCTATGGCCAAGAAGTACTGCTCCATGCTCCAGACGAAGTTGTCCACTTCTATTGCTGATTGCTCGCCTTTGAAATCCTTTGGCCTCGGTACATCAATCCTCGAGGTGTTTTGTGTAGTGGTTGCACCGTTTGCGGTGCTGGTTTTGCACAAGACCAGCTCAGTCTTGAGCCCTTGAATCTCCATCTTCAGCGATTCAATCTCCGCTTGATAGGACATATCGTTTTCCTGTAAATCGAGCTTCAAGGCTTCGATCGACGCCTCAAGAGTTTCATCTTTCATTTGGAGCGGATCGATCGCTCCGTTCATCACGAGAGAGAAGTCGTCGCGAAGCGTTTTATCGACTTCGGCAATCCGATCCTTGACGTCGTCAAATCCATCGACCAGCTCCATCATCGTGGCTCTCATCTTGGAGAACTTTTCGTTGAGCGCGGCTAACGCTTCCGCTGACTCTTCACGTCGTCTTGATCTTCCACGTCTTTCCCGTGGCACTATCTCTTGGGGTTTTCTGCCTCCACGATATTGGTTTGAATTTCTTCTGGGTTGGCCATGCTCTCGACCAGGATGACGCTTTGCGATCTCACGAATCGTCGTCTCTACAGGGCTGCTCTGGAACCACTTGTCACGGGCCAGTTGCGGAGGGCCGACTCGTGCGGCGACTTAGGCGTCCTTGGCGACTTAGGCATCCTTGGATCGATGGAACGCCCAAGCTAAGCATGTTTTAACCCGAATCGCGTAAAAAGAGGATTCTAGAGAGAGAGACTCTGGGAGAAGCCTTTTGTATATTATGTCGGTTTGCCGACCCCAACTGGTTTAGGTGATGGTGATGTTGATGTTGTTGTCGATTGATTGGAATGAGAAGGAAGATGCCTCTTTATATAGTAGAGGGCCTCAGATTACAACCGTTGGATCTCTCCTAGATCTGATGGCTCAGATTTAGTCTACCGACTCCCTAACCACTGTTATAAGTACGGAACATTCCAGAAACTAGGAATATTTACAAGATTACCCCTCTCCGGAGTATTCTAGAAACATACGGAGAAAACCCTAAAAAACCCTAGGGGACCCAAATATAGCAAGTCTTAGGGTATCTCTCGCCCTGATGCACGACCGATTGGGGCACGAAGACCTCGGTCCGTGTCACATGAACTCTAGATATACGGGATAGGATTTCGCAGAATAGATGGTGCGAGGTGGGTGAGACTGCAAATGCATTGATGTGTGGTTTGATTTTGACCCATGGTATGACATACAGATTACATTCGCAGTGAGTTCGGAATAGCACACCGCAGGTCACTACAAATGGAGTTAAAACGACAGTGACAGCGGGTAACCCCCTAACAACTATAATGGTGAGGACTTACGTGACGAGGGCGATTTGCGATGGATTGAGAGTTGATCAATTCTTGAAGGTCTGACTAATTAATGAAGGGAAAAGACAAAGGCTGCGTTTAGGAACTGCTTTCCCAAGGGTCTTTGAGTCAAAATTTAAATGCTTAGCAAACATCCTCAATTAAAAATGAGCCTTGAAAAGTCTAAAAGTCCAAGGCAAGTTAAAGACTACCTTGAGATTTTGCCGCCACAAGTACCATTGTTGCGGCCGTTGCAAGCGCCAGCACCAGTCTCTCCGCGCGACAACCTAACCCCTCCTCCCCCTCTTGCTACCGAGGCGGCGACGACAAGGTAGACCCTTGCCATGGTAAGGCTTGACCTCACCAAACGCGCCTCTGGCCGGTTGCTAGACCGCCTAGAGGTAAAGGAGAGGTTGGGCAAGGAAAGAAAAAAAATACATATTTAAAAAATCATAAAAAAAAATTCAAAAAAATATTAAAACATCCAATCGTCGATCAGTCAAAAGATTTTTCAAATTTATGTTTGTCAAACAACATTTTTCTAAAGCCGCATTTTAAGACTTTTCAATTATAATTTACCAAATAATCTTTGTATTTTTCAAAAAAAAATTCAAAAGTCAAATACCCAAAATCCAAGTTAACTCGCAAAAGTCAACGTCTCTTATCAATCTCATAAGAGATTTGTCCTTAGCCGTATAGGATGGAACCATTCCCGATTCGGACGTGTTTCGGTCAAACAAATGACAAATCCTCCGGCCTCATCATCACGTGGGAACTTGCCACATTGAGCGGATGAGAACATGGTACACCGCCCGGATTTATTACATCGTTGGTGTGCACCAAATTCTGCGGACTTTAACAAAAGACGGAGGCTGGAAAGAACAACTTATCAACTTCGTCACGGGCACACAAAACAAGCATCGTAGGAGACAAATGCGGTTTAAAATGCATGCTCAAAGCGGGACAAATTTCGCCTCTAATGATCTGATCATGAGCTGTCTCTTTCAGCTGGAGCGTCGGGAAGGCAGATTGGAGTTGAAAACAAACCGAATGGAATTATTCTTATATCTGATCAATGGAACATGAAGGAGTCTATTGGGGTTTGCCTTGTGCGAATATCGATCTGGATCACCAATTCACAACCCACAATGAAACTAAAAAGCCGGGATAGAAAACACTATCTTCTGGGTAGCATTTAAAATTTTGAAACCCATAAAGGGTTCTGGAGGTACCCAGTCAATGTGAACGGTACCTGATAGTGGTCACTTGTCTCCCAATTATTAAAGCTGATCAAACATAAAATTTGCTGTAAAAAACTATTTATACTAGAATGCACAACAAGGAAATATGCATATGAAAAAACGTACAGTTGCAATGAAGAAGAATCAAGAACGTATATGGACCGAGTACAAGTAATTAGGGAATTTGTTGCATCTGTTTAAAAGTAGGTGGTAATCAGAGAATCTGTTGCATCTGTCAAAAAGTACAACCTCGACTATATATTGGAGATGCAAGCAATGTCAACTGAACCATTTCATGGACTTTCTCCTCCTAGGCTAATTTTCAACAAAATGAAATAAATACCTGCTGTAAGTTGCAGTAGCTTTAGCTTCCCAACTTTGTCAACTACTAATGAGCCTTGATGTAATTGACTCCAGCCTTGTCCCTTCCTTAATGCTGCAGGTGACCGAAAAGGAAGACAAGTTTCAAGATGTGGCCACAGCGTTGCAGCATGAGAAATGGCATGACGTTCGATGTAAATGTGGATTTGCAATTCAATACAGTAACAGCAACAAAAGGTGTACAAGTACTCTGTCATGATGCATATGCAGAAGATAATGATGTTTTATTAATAGTAGTGATAATATTGATAATAAATCTAAGCAATGACCTCAAGCTGTCGGGGAGAAGAACTCTTATTCTGAAATATGAATTGCTTGATTAAGCTGAAGGAAATCTGAAGAGAACTTTATGAAAAGGAAAGTCTTTGTAGGAAGTCTGAAAGTATGAGCTAAATTCAGAGATAAAAATCTATCAGTGAATATTTTCCTGGCATCATTTACAACACTAAAGAGTTCCCACAAACAATCCCGTGCCCTTTCTAACCTCAGAAAAGGCTTTCTCTGCATCTACCCTCACAACTCCATAAAAGTCAGATTGGGTCATCCACGTAAGCGACTTGATAACTTTGAAATTCCACTTTCTTATGTTTCTTGTGCCGAATTTAAAACCCAACAACTGTGCATATTTTGGAACAAGCAAATAACAGTTTTGTGCTGTAATTACAGGAAAGCATTAGGGTTTCACCTATACACAATATCTCCGCTATGTGTTGATCTGCGGCAGAACCAATCAGGAAACAATTTCTCAAGAAGCTCGACCTGCTCTTCAACCTCCTCTGTAGATAGGATATTACAATCATCACAAACTGAAGTTTGATAAAAAAATAATTGAAGCTTGATATAAAGTTATTACAAAGCTAAAGGGCATTTACATACTTCTCTCGAGAACTTCAAAGTTATTAATTATTATCTTGTGCACAACCTCTTCCCTTGTGATTGAAGAGCAGCCGACCGACTGGAAAACATAATTTACTGTGGCAGTAATTCCATTCAAGTAAGAAAGGTCCTGGCACATTCTTAAACTTCTTTTGCTCGAAATTTGGTCCTTGGAAAGATGACCACTCTCATTCTCCTGTGATTGTAAATGTCAAAGGCAATACTGTTGGGAAGCGACAAGCATGAGTTGACTCTAAGAGAAGTGTGCAAAAGTAATATAACATCACCGCAAAAATACAAAATGAGCACATTATTATCCTTAAAAGCATAATGGAAGGTCTACAAAAGTACCATAGATCCTGTTCATAAACTACGAATACAATTCTCTTTTAAAATAATATCTACCATTTAACTTCACATTTATATTATTTTCATACAGAGTTATTCATTTATTTATTTAAGCTCATAATTCTCTGCCAAAGTTCAACTAATAAAAGGAAGATAACTTCATTTCAATCCTGCATTTTAGCAAACAATTCTTAAGAAGCTTCATCATCATTGACCAGCTTTTTATCTTATTGGACCAGCACTCTGAGGGGCACCATGTCAGCTTGTCCTATATTTTCAACTTCTACGTGGACAAAAGGGGAAAAGGAAAAGCTGGTCCAACTTCATCAGTAATGTCACATGTAGTCCACGTCATAAATGCAAGTACACTTGACAGATATTAGAATTGGCCTTGATGCTATGTCTACAAAGAAATGAGAGTGAAGCAAACTATGTAACGGGCGTTACCCACCTGATTTGATACCGCTGCAAAACCTGAGAGATTCTTTTCTTCCACAAGTTTCAGAGAGCATGGGCTGTAATCATGGACATGCTTGCAGGTCTCTGATCCATCCATGGAACTTCTATCACCTTTTGGGGAAGAGAAGTTCAGAGACCTTTTTGCAGGCTTCTGACATGACTGACATTGTTTGCTACTCATTGATTTAATATTGTTGTCACAACCAGATATCGATCTCTTTGGTGTCATCTGTGCCGGTGTGTCGATTGTTAAACTTCCAGAAGATGAGGAAAACCTGACTGCAGGAATTTCCTTGGTGATAGGGTCAACAGATGAGCATGGACAAGGCAATTCAATAGAGGGAAAAATGAAGGTGGATCTACAACAACTGGAAGAAGCTTCTTCCTCCGTACTGATTTTGCGGTTGATCTCACCTATAGGTTCAGGGCGTACGCCCTTTAAGTGTCCCTCTTGCCTTCCTTGCAATTCCTGATTGGTAGGATTGGTGCATGAGGAAGAAGAAAAGGTAACTGGTGATGCTAAACGTTGAGTATTCTCTGATACAACAACCTTCTGAGAAAAGTGTCTGCTGAAAGACTCAGGTAAACCAGATGCCTCTGACAATATTATACCACCAGAAACTGTTGACTGATGGCGGAACACAGAATCTCCAAGAGTATCTTGGACGTCAATGATCTGATTGCCTTGGAGAAAAGGCCCAGGTAAAATGGCCTCAGGAACAACAGAAGCCTGGTGGAGGACACAACACAATAGCTAGTGAATGAGCAAATGTGCAACTCTCCATTTTTTTACCAGAGGTTGAATGAGCACATAAAGAAAGTCAATTCCAGACAAATTTATACAGCACACTCAACCTGTCATACCGATGCAGGAGCACAATCCTATTTTAGTAGTTTTAAGTGTTTTTCTTCTTTATTTAGTCTTTTCTCATATATTTTAGGGTTATAAGTGGTCATGTGAGTATTTAATTCCACTCCATCACTGAGATTATAAGTAGTTAATTAGATCAAGGGTTGAGATCACCTTATGTCTTTAACCCTAGTATAAATAGGTCTTTATGTCTCTTTGTCATTAGTTTTGCCTTATTCGAATCAACTCTATTTTAGCCCTGTATTAATCCTTTTGCTATTTTTTACTTCTTCGACTACATCAATTGGTATTAGAGCACTTTTTCAGGGTTTTCCCTACATCATATAACATTGTATCATCTCACATAGAAGCAATCATTTTACAAGAAAAAGGAACCCTTGCCACAAATGATAATGAAGTTGTAGTTCTACTTCAAAGCAATAATGAATCAAATAAGGAGCTAACAGAAGCATTTTGTTTATACTGCCATCTTATTTGATCAAGTCAACCCATTTTCCTTAGTAGAGTCAGAAGAATATATATTCAAGTCAAGCAATTGATTTATTTTGTGGGCTAAAAGCTCTCTTAGTCTTTCAAAATGTCAAACCTATAAATGCAGCATAATTTGTGCAAGGACTTCAGTTCAGACGATATGGAACTTCACTTCTCATTCCCAACCATTCAATAGAGCAAAACCACTATCAATTTGTTAAAAGCTTGTCTAATTCCATTTGTCAAAAGTTTGCCCTACTCCAATGCTTTTCTCGATTATCTTAACAAGAATTGCAAGAAAAGGACAGTAGTACCTCTGGATGGTCAGTGAAATAATCAACAAGCCTCGACGTGAAAAGTTCCTGCAGTTCCACGAAGCCAGATTGTTCATGGCGCATCCCTATGGCATCAAGTTGCACTGTGATTTTCATATCTGGCCTCATGCATAAGGTTTTCTCATCATATATAAGGAGCTTCTCTATCAGTATAACTTCAGGAAGTATGTATTTAATCTGTGCAAGATGGCTGTATAGAAATTTTCTGAGAGAGAGAGAGAGAGAGAGAGAGAGAGAGAGAGAGAGAGGACATTGTCAGCAGGTAAAGAAAATATGCACTGAGAAGATCCCAAATAATAGTTGCTATGAAAATCTCACATATTCATCAAATTCCTCCTCCTTTTGACCAGAAAGAAAAAGAACCATTTAAGGGACTATAGTATATACTACACTAAAATCATCAGCATCAAGTAGACAAGAAAACATGCTCAGCACATTGAGAACTTCAATCACAACAGCCTTGACCAGACGAAAGCCTCTTTCTAAATGACGATACGTGTGAAGTGATATATTGCTAAAGCGAGGAACCGCAGTTTAGTTCCTGGCGATTACCTTTTCGCCAGAACTTCCACCTGAGCACTGACATTCCAAAACGTGGGGAACTTCTTGCACAGATTAAGCAACCTCAGTGAGCAGGTCATGTGAGCCAAGAGCTCCACAATTGTCTCGTACCTAAAGCTAAAAGAAACATCACTGTCATCCTCACTACAAAAAACAAAAATAAAATACAACACATCCTCGACAGAACAAGCAAAAAGCATCGTCTAGCTCCTTACTTGTCTGCGACTTCAGTCTGGCTCCGCAGAGGCTCGCCAATCTTCCGAGGCGTCTGCAACGCAAACCCAGATTCTTCCGAGCTCTTTACCGTTCCGCTCGTCTCGCATTTCTTCTGATCCATCTTTAAGCGACGATTGTACAGAACCGAAGCTAATCGAAACCGAAACGATCACAATTTGCGGAACTTGTGGAAGATTGAAGCGAAGAGGACCTGCCTGATTGGGAGAAACCCTAGGAAGTGTCTGACCTGAGTGAAGAGAGAGACTGAAGTCGTGAAGCGGAAGAGAGGGAAAGAAAACGAAGAGTTTTTTGAAACTGATTTTATCGGACGAAACTACCCTCGCCCGACGATTGTAGACACTGTAGGCTGTTGTGCTACGCGCGCTCCTTTTTCTACTTCCACCAGGTATATTTCCCGACCGTTGCGACGCCCTTTTGCTAACGGACATCAACGGGTTTGGGCCATCATGCAAAAGCGGACCAGGCCCAGTAACTTTTATCAAGCGTGACGGTTTGTACACAATATTGCTAGCGCGACCAGATTTTAGAAGTTTCATCCGGCCGGCGAGGTCACCACTCGCCGGGGCCTCCATGATGGCCGGGAACCTCACTCAGATCTGCCATCTCGAGGGTTGCAACTTGCAACCAATTTGAGGGCTTGCGAAACCTTCGTCCGCCACTCACCTAAGCTTGCCGAGGCCTCAACGACCAGCGGATAAGAGGATGAACAGCAGAATAAGAAAAAAAAAAAGCCGAAAAATTAAGATGAAAAAAAATACAAAACGACAATGTTTCATTTAAGATCAGACACATAGCCTCTAATTGTGTCACGTAGGATGAAAAACGCTGATTGGACCACTACGTTAGCTCCGGTCTAAATTGTTTTTTTTTTTTTGGTAAGGAGCTCCGGTCTAAATTGTTCAAATTGACTATATTGAAAATTGTCGATTTTATTTAAGGTTACGTTGGCCGAATTTAAAAATTTATAACGGGACTAGCGGCTACACAATAAGTTTAGGGTTACATCAAATAAATTAAAAATTTTATGACTGAATTGACAGTTGTACAATAGGTTTAGAACTTTTTGGACAATTTTTCATTAATGTTATGATGCATAAATGTGAAAAAAATAATGAAAAATTTGCATCCACAAAAGTGCCACAAGTTTCATTTGTTCAATTTCTAATTTAATTCTCATAAATAAATAAATAAAATCTCATTTTGGTTCTCAGAATGATAACGAGTAAACAAAGTTTTACTTTCTTTAGTGATTTCACCATTTGAAAATGTTAATAGTGTTTATCGTATTAGTTAGGTGAAAAAAACGTTTTCTTATGTAAGATGTATTACATCTCGAGATAAAGACGTGATTTACAAGACACAAATCCGGCAAATCCAACTATTTATTTATAGGCGTGAGTACATTGAAAGTACTAAACTTGTCACGAAAATATAATTGAACCATAAAACTTGTAAAAAGTGCAATCAAATCCTAAAACTTATCAAATTTATTTAATTGAGTCTTTCCGTTAACTTTATCCAACATGGCTAACAGAAAATGCCGAGATGGCTTATTTTTATTATTTTATTTATCCTATGCGGTGATGCTGTGACTAAAATACGAAATGTAAGACTAAAGCCACGTTGTTTTTGTCCGTGTCTAATTTCAATTACAAAATTTTTTATTTAATTTCAATTAGAAAGTACAGTAAACTAAAAATCAAAAATAAAAAGATGATAAATCAATTAGCGAGCACGGTAGGATGTCTCGGACGTGTTATTGATGGCAAATTGACAATCAACGTCGGTGAGGAAGCCTCGAATGAGCACAAAATGATGCGCCCTCGTTGATTCAGAAGTAGGGCAGAGCAGAATCGTTCCTCCGCAATTCTGAAATGGGGGATCAGCGTCGCGCAGCAATAGCTATAATGGCCTGAAATCGATGAAGCTAAGCCTACACAGAAGAGAGAGCGATCAGAGGATTCTGTAAAACCCGGTATCTGTAGTTTTTGTGCTCTTGATTCTTTGGTTCGTTCCCTCAATTCTGTGTTCCTCTGACGGTCAGCAACTGGAGGTTCGACGGTGGTTGTTGGTGATCGGAGAACGATGCAGGGGAGCATTGGACCTTTATCAACGAGTTCTTGTTGAAGAATGGTCATAACTCTCTCGATAAAAATCCAATTGACCTGATTCCAGCGCCAAAAGTCCAAGGACTCTTAGCTCTATAATTTTCATGTTTTGAATTTTTTGAGATAAGTACCAGAAATCATGTTGATCATGAGGAGAAGATGATGAATTAATTTAGAGTCAAAGTTCTAATTTCTAGGTGTTTGATGTACTTCCTAGTTTCTAGGTCTTTATTGCGTTCTCTAGTTCCTATGTATCTTTAATGTTCTCATAGTTCCCATATGCCTTTACTCTTTGGGGAGTCCGCACGGTCGTCTAGTCCCTATATTTTTACTGCTTTGTATATTTCCTATGTAGTAGTCCCTCTATAAAAAGAGGTGAAATGCTCGTTGTAACATAGAAGATTTTGAATAACGAGAATATATGAGATTTTTTATCTATGTGAACGAATTTTTTTGGAGAGTGCATAACTCTTATCCGGCATCTATATTCTTGGAGATTAGATTACTCCTTGGTGGTGAGCTTCTCCTATCCCAAAATCTTGTATCTCCAACTGGTGATGATATAGGTCTTGGCGGTGAACTTCGATGATCCTATCATGATCCTTGGTTAGTGAAATTCTGTACACCCTGATTCTGATCGTAATTCATCTTGTATTTTTCATTTACCGATCGACATCACTGAAAAGGACATTCGCCCATCCCAGGCATGCATAAGAGACGATGGATTTTGGCTACAATAAATGGAAGAGAAGCTTTTGGAATTCTAGCACTTCAGAGAGGATTTCTGGTGTCTCCCCTAGTTCTCTATCTGTTGTATTCCTCTCTCGTTGATCCCCTCAACGAATTCTGTTGTAGCAAAACTTCTTCAAGAAATTGCGAATCCTTCCCATGTGAATTCATCGCGAGCATATATTTTTATTACTTCGCATGAGTGCGCTTTCCAATCGCTTCACTCGTCATTGGCAGTCACGGCCCTCGGCCATATTTGGGCGAACTAGGTGAGGGCAATCGCCAGCCATTGATCGGGGGGTCGGTGACCCCCACTGGCCATCCCCAACCCCAGTTAGGGGTGTCAATGGGCCGGGTCTCGCATAGGCCCGACCCGGCCCGAAACCAAACAGTACCAAGTTCGGGCTGGGCCGGGCCGGCCCGATACCCGAATTATATATGTCCAAAATATACGGGTCGGGTCGGGTCGGCCCTTTTTTTTATTGAAATTTGAAGCACAGAAGCCAAGAAATTAAAACAAAACTCAATTTTTTTTACTGTTAATACACCCTGATCTAGGACAAGTAAGAAGAGAATCCGAGCACCTGAATGAAGTGATGTTCCCCTAGCAAAATGGAACCTCAAAAGAGGAATGCTGTGTAGAAAAATGGAACCTCAAAGGGTGAAGGAATATTTAAAGAGGAAAGAACCTTCTTCGCAGGTGCTCCATTAGCCCGTAGAGGACGAAGTGCCGATGTATACCTGCAAGTGATGGCTGCTCAGCCTTGGAAGCATTCGAAACCGATTCGATGAACACAGAGTTTCAAAAAAATGGAAATGGATCTTAATGGCTGTACCTGAATTTCACACACACTAGCGGAAGAAAAAAAAAACCATAATCTACGAGAACTGCAAAATGTAGTCCTCCGAAGAAAACTGAATTGCCGAGGAAACAGACAAAGCAGGTGGGACTAACTGTTGTTGTCGGAGAAAATTAGCCGATTGCGGTCAATAAAAAGGAAAGTGCAAAACGACAAAGTTGCCGCCTTTTGCTATCGCCGTGAACAGGCGCCACGAGAGAGCAAGCTATCGATCGAAACTCGACTCACCTCGTAATTTAGCGGGAGGGTACCTCTCGAGAGCTTCCAACAGCCTGAGCTCCAATTCGACCTGCGATTGCTCCTTCTCGCAGGCGAAAAGGGATTGGGCGTCAAAAATCAGAAGTCGTTTCTCAGCTACGAAACGACCAGTTGCACCGAATACGGCTATCGACGAAGATATCTGAGGGAGAGAAGATGCAGAGGAAAGAGGCGCCTTGCACGGAAAATGCACCGACACCCCGTCTTGCTCCTCTTCCTTGCAACCGCCGCCTCCGCCGGCTATCCGGGTGACGAATCTGCTCAAGCGATCGGTAGATTTTCAAGCGAAATCGGGAGCACAACGATCTTTCTTTTTTTTACCTTCTCTCTGAACAAACAACTTGCAGACGGAAGAAGAACAGGTACGGTTCCGAAACAGTACCGTACTGTTTCGGAACAGTACCAAGCCCGGCCCGAAAATTTATTAAAAATTTCGGGCCGGGCCGGGCCGGGTCGGGCCGGCGCGGGCCTTATTGACAGCCCTGACCCCAGTGAGCGCTTCCCAGCAATGGTAGGGGCAGTGTTTGATTTCTTACCCTCCCCCCTTCCTTAAATTTAGTTTAACTTTCTATTTAATTAAAATAGAATGTGTATTAAAGATTACATTAAAACTAAACATGTTTATCCTGGCATTTGGTGCTTGCCATGTCATTATCGCGTGGAAGAGAGAAAAGATTTAAAAAAAAATCACGTCAGCATTTTTCTTTAATTGAGTTGAACGGAGTTAATGGAATGAGTCAATTGTACCGATTTAATAAGTTTCAGAACTTGATTGCATTTTGTTTTTACAAGTTTTAGAACTCAATTGAACTTTTTTGATGAGTTTTATGACTTACCGTGTGCTTATTCATTATATTACTATCACTTGTGACTTCATTTTCTCTTTTCATCTCTCTTTTATCTATTATTTTCTATATTTAGGTCTTACCTAGCATATCCCAAAATTTATGCATTGGACAAAGATGTTGCGATTTGATCATTAACGTTGCAGATATGTACAATTTGCCCCAATAGCTCGATCGGATAATCGCTTGTTGTTGGTTGCTTATTTGTTGCGTCCATTACTTCGCTGAAGAACTCAAAAAGTGGACCAAACCAGCTTATTTTGAATGGTTCCCAATTCATAAAAAGGTGATCGAAATGATCAAGCAGAACCGGTGGAACCATCTCATGATGTATTATTCTTTATTTTTTTTATTCAGTAAGGGCAAAAGGTAAATCTTATTTACGGGACAATCTCTTCTTTTACTAGTAACTTCATTGTGATTAATAATCTCATCCCACACTAAAGTAACTTTCGAAGAAGAAAATAAAATAATTTTCTATTTTAAAATAGCTATGAATATTCTCAAGACAACCTGTAATCGAATAGTTTGATCGAATTTTAGAGTAGATAGGGTTGATTCTCAAATTTACATACTTAAAATCGATGTTGTTTGGTCCAATTTTCAATTTCAGGTGAGATCTTACTCACTCTAAAGTTGATCACCCCAAAACAAAGGCATAAATCTCTGTTTGTCTCTCGACTACGTTTGGTTTTATGGTTTTTTTTTTTGGGGGGGAGGGGGGAGGAGAATAAAATGGATTTCTATTTATTGAAGCCATCAAAAATTCATAGGAGACAAGTCCAAAAAAGGGCGTCACAACAAAGAAGAGCTCATAACTTTTTTTTTTTTGAGGAAGGGGAGGGGTTACATAACCACAAATGGTTCAATAAGAGGAAAACGACACAAATGGTTGATGAATTTTGACATTATATTATTTGAACTTCCAATTTGTTCAAAATGACTCATGAACTTTAATCCAATTATGTAACTTGATCCATCAATTTTAATTTTGTTTGATGTGATCCTTAAATTTTTTATACAATCGTGCGCAAGTACTAATAGATAGAAAGATCGTGGCATATACTTTTGGGTACTAGCTAAGCTTCAGCCGTTGAGGAACTCATTTTTATACCAACCTAAGATATGCTTATTGATCTATATATATTAGAAGTTAGAATCGTTGGGGTATTAGTATAAATATATATAACCCATTATCAAAATTCATGAATTATTTATATAATTATCTGTCCAATAAAATGATTAATTACATTACACATTTAATTAAATTTCACTTTCGGATCCCTTTTGAACAGTTGCATCTTGAACTTTTCGTGTGTGGCTTAGGCGATCCACGTGTTACGAAGAGGAGGGGAAGAAAAAGATCTCCTCATCAAACGAGGCAAGTCAAACCTAACAAGCACCATCGTCGTCGGATCACGACTCGATAGGCGTGCCACGTGAGCATGACTGGGGGGTCGTTGATGAGATTGCCACGAGACGGACCTTTTCTTTCTGGCACGCACGCAATCCACGAGAGACGACACGTGGCACTGACATCGGCCATCCAGCTGGACCTTGACTCTAATAGATGGAGACGAGATTCGCAACGGGACAGGAAGGCTCTGCAAAGCACGTCGCCCTCCTTCCACGTGGCAATATCCTGGCCGTCCACTGCGTTCCAGTCAACCTTCCGTAGGGCGACACAGAATTCCAACCCTCCGCACCCCAGCCCCACCAAAAAAAAAGAAAAAACAAAACAAAACAAAAGATCCTCAATGGCGGCACTTGGCGTCAGCTCTCGGGCTAAGACGGTAATTTCGCCTGGCGACGTAGGATCAGAACCAAGGCCCGCCACGTGGACGCCCGACGCGTGTCGCTCTCCGTATCGCTCCCTTACCATAGTGCGTTCGCAACAAATATCACCGTCCTTTTGGCGAATTGACCAATCGGGGCCCGGATTCAGATACGCTCGAGCTTTTTGGCCTGCACCGGTGACGTCACGACCAGCCCGGCCACGTGTTCCGTGCACGTGGAGGGACGGAAAGGGTTGGGCGGCGGCCAGGTGGCGTGTGCATTAAGGGCACGGGTGGGTCCCCACGAACCGCAAAATCCCCGCGATACGTGGCTGGTTAGATTTTTTGGTCGCGCGTCGTGATCCCCGACCCGTTGGTTTCCCCAAAAAGCAAGCGATCGGATCCCCTTCCTTCCCCGGCTTTTATTCCTTTGTTTCGATCGAAGGTTGTTGGATGCTCGTGATCTTTAGTGGAGATTGTTTTGCTGCTTGGGAGCTCGTCCTCGAGTTTTTTCATCACGTGGTGAGAACATTCGACATTAATCATTTGCATTACAGAAGAGATTTGGAAAAAATTAACTGAAAATCAAACCACTCGAGCTTGCCCACGCGAGAGCAGGGCCGATTTGGTATTTTTCGATTTGAAGCTTTTGCTTAGAGGGGTATGTAAATAGGATCAAAAGTGATGTATGTTTTTATATTTTTCACTTTATAAGAACAAATCAACCAAAATGCATAAGTTTCGCATTGGAAAGTTTTGAGTCGTGGCTTCAAACTTTTGACCCAATTCATGAAATTAATTAGCAGAATATTCCATACTCATCATTAAAGAGAAAGAATCAACAACTATTTGAGATATTACTATTGGATGTCATTGTTATCTAGGTTTGAAATGTGTATTTTACGCTAGTACAAAAATTCGAGAATGTTTTTACCCGCCCATACAAAAATATGGGATGGGATAGACATATGATATTGCGAAATATCCACACATGTCTCCTTAATTACATTGAAAAGCGAGTCACATAATTTTCAACCGATCAATCACTCGCGAGGAACCAACGACTTGTGGTACCATTTACTGATGAACTAGCGGCGCATCATCATGCTAGTCAGGAAGAGGTGATCATTTAATTTACAGATTGGTTCTACATAGGCTTTTACAAAAATCGGGAGCGATTGTTCGAACTGGTGAACCAAATTCAGCGTTCGGGAAGATCGTACAACCCATGTACCACAAATGTATGGCAAACAGGAGTACGGGTCAATTCTTTCTAGCTTCATAGCATCAAGACAACTTTAACTTTGTTCTTGGTGGGGTCTTCTGATGTGTTGGCCATGGACTCCACATGCAAGACACGTGTCGAGCAAATGGGTCGTGCCGTGCTTCTCAACCCTTTCAAGACGAAATGTCAAAAAGCAGGAAATTTGACCTCGGTTGGCTAGTCGTTCTCCGACAGTAATTTGAAACAGGGACATTACATTATTGTTGACGGTCGAGAGTAAGCACTGGTTATTTGAATTTAGCGCAAAAAGAAATATTTTCCATGCACGTTTATTAAATTTATGAGCGTGGTTACTAACTATGTGATTTGTTTGAATTAGTAAGTCAAATTATTTTTAATTTTCGCAGTCATCTGCATTTGGGGAATGCTGGTCAAGCGGTTTCGTTGTTTATGGGAAATTATAGTCGTGCAAGATTATTAGCGGAGGTTTATCTTATATCTTACAATCATGTGTTCGTTTCTCATAAATCAAGAGGCTTTGGACGTGATTAAGGCCTGCCTCGTCCGCCGCAAGATTATTCAAGTGTTTAATTTAGAATTAATACTGAGCGATAGTATAATTTTGCCACGCGAATTTTATTAAAATCGGTAGGCAAAGACTCTTTGCTAGGCTTCTTTAATTTTTGTGCTGTTATTATGTGCTTTGGATTTTCTTTTTGGCCGCTATTATTACAGCCTTTTGGATTAATTATTGTGCCGCGTGCTCAAATTCATCGACACCCGAGGGTGTTTACGTGGATTGTGGTCTAAAAAGATAGAAACGCATGCAAAGGCCATGTAGTTAATGTAAAATTCCTCGAGATCATGGAGAGGTGATTTAATTTTAAGATATTTGTAATTAAATATTTGAACATTCCCCCTCGCGTAGGCTTTATTGGCTATTACCAACTATTTTAGAATATTAAATTATTCGTTGAATGCGTGATTTAATATTTAAGTATTTTAGCTGTTAATATTAACCGTTTTGCCGATTTCATTCTCATTATCTTCATGGACAGTAAACGCAAACAACAAAGGGAAGGATCAAATCGACGGTACAGGGCCTGCGTGATAGCAAAAGCGTGTGTTTTGTGAATAATATAAATCAAACACAAACAATTGCATTGCTTTCAGACAAAAATAAATTGGCGAGCTATTTTTTTTTCTCGTATGAACACAACAACCTCGGTGTAGTTTTAAACGACGGAGACTGAATTTTTTTTTTCCCCTTGTTTCTTCTGGCTGATGGGAGATGTGACTGGTTTTGACTAAGTAAATTTGAAACGGGGAAATAGATCCCTCCATGGATATGACTGTAATGGGACCAGAGGAAAGGGGAATGAAAAGGACGTGAAGAAGATTAAACAGTAGAAAGAGAGAGAGCGAGCGAGCGCGAGCCAGCTTTAAAAATGGTGGCGGGTGGGTTGTCGCCAGTTTGTCATTGGATTACATGGGTCTCCCTCCCACTTTAAGATAAAGGGAAAAATATTGCGTCCCCTCAACTATCAACCCATTTTTCTATTCCTTCTGTCAACAGTTCCATCGGCGAGTGAAAAGCTGCTTCCTTTTTGGGACATTGCGATTGCTTCTTTCGTCGCGACGAGGTGGTTCTTGTCGGGGTCCGTCGCTGTTGGAGCCTCCGGCATTCTTTTGAGGTACTGATGGGATAACCGTTTCAATGCCTTGGCGTGCGTAACCGTGGCTTTTGCAATTCGACGTTCGCTTCTCCAATAAAAATGTAATATTAGTTGTCTGTAGAGAAGTGCTTAGCTATGCAGTTACTTCATCAATCGCGGGTTTTCTTGTTCTCTCCGCTTATGGGGTTGCTGCATTTCGTCCTGGTGATCGCGTTGATTAACATTTGACTCTTAGCCCTACGGTGGATTTGCAAAAAAGAAGCTCTGTACTTCTCTTGTAATTGGACAATGCTTCCAGAGTTGATGGACTGAGAGCTTTCTTGCTTTTGAGTTTGTCATGCTTGCGCGCGCGCGCGCGCGAGAGAGAGAGAGAGAGAGAGAGAGAGAGAGAGAGTCTCTTCCGCATGTTAAACTCAATCTGTTCTCAGGTTAAATTGAATCAGTTGTATTGTCATTACAGATATACCAAGCCTCAAGATATGGGGTGCTTCGTGTCAACACCAGTGGATAATGGTGGCAAGAGAAGGACACCACGAGACATTGGGGAGGTCTCTGTCTACGTTCCTGGTCTCCGGATTCCTAAACCAGTCGATTTTTCTCAGTCACTGGGCAGCAATTTATCTAGGAATTTGGTGGAACGCCTGAATGCCCTTAGGACTCGTATAGCCGTGCTGGCCGGTGGAGGAGCCCCTACAGTCAAGAGACGGACGAGAAAAAGAGACACTCAGCATGGTCTACCCTGCAACACATTCGCCTTTATTTTTTATTTTTATTTTTATTTTTTTTGCTCTTTCACGTTACAATTGTTTGTGGTCTCAATTGGTTGACCCACTCACGAACTTCTTACAGGAGGTTCAACTTTTACTGATCTGCAGCACGCTCTGGAAGATTACTTGCCTGTACTATTGGGATTGGTCAAAGAAGGTAAATGTCAAATGGTTCGTTGTTCTTGGAATGTGCACAATCGATGAGAAGTGCTGATCTTATTGGTAATCTCTATCTCATAGGAAACCATCTGATGCACAAGGTACACTTTATTTGGGTTAATCAGGAGGATGAAGCAGAGGTCAGGAACTAACTGTGTGTATTCTTGTTTCTGGGGTGCCATGATAGGCTATGGTGGACTGATGTGAACTGTAATCTGCAGGAAACCACAATATCTAATGCTTGGTACGAGGTCCTGTCAGTTTTGCATATGATGGCAATGGTATTGCTGTTACAAGCTAACATAATGCTCCTTCCAAAGACATCAGCCGATGGCATTCAGTCAAAAGTCTCAGAAGGTCGGTACTACAAGATTCCGGTATTCACTGAAAATTTGCATTTGGACCAATACGCTTCAATGATTTTCTAGTATATCTGGGTGGATGGAAGAAAATGTGGTGGAGTGTAATTTCCTTTTCTTGTCGTTCTCCTATGGTTCATAAATTATAGTTCGACATCATCAGATCAGTAGGAATTAATCCAAATATTATGGTACATGAATGTTTCTGTGCATTTTAATTGGTCCAAAAGGTGGTTGAGATGCTAAAGATTCTGCACTGCGGCTGTTAATCACTTACCAGAACATAACAAAGGAAGATTTCAGTCTGGTTTCATACTGCCTTCATCAGCACCATGAGAAGCAGCTTTTAGTGTATGTGAATCGAATTACCTAAAAAAGCTTCTGTCATGGCATAGCGACTTCTATGCAGTCATGTATATCATAGAGAAGTACTGCTATATTAGACAGGTTTCATTAAGCTTTTGAACTACTCTGGGCCCCCAGGTTGCTCCGTAGTTGTAGGAGAATATCCTGGGCAAAAAATCTTCAATAGGTTACATTAAAAGAAGGTGGAGACAAGGAGCTTGATCTTGTTTATCTGGACAGGGACACCCCTGGAACTTTCAGCGCAGGTTACCTGATTTAGGCATGAGTTTGGGGATTCAATAGCATGGATACTGTGAGAATTAACACAGAAATGATTTTAAATTCAGGATGAAAGAAAAATGATGGGAGGAAGCTTCACTAGAGGGCTGCTTGTGCATATTCGAAGTCCAATTAAATCCTAAAGGACAAATTTAGTTATGGGATCGTACCGATAAAGTAGGCTGATATCGTCTACTGGTGTCTGATTATTATATTGTCATAGAACTGTTAGGCTTTTTTTAACAGATCTCTCACTTATCATCTGTTTTCTTTCTTCCTTTCCTGATAGTACATTTGACCTCCTCCCTATCTCTCTGCCACAGAATGTAGGAGAGCATCTGTCGATGTTTTCCTAAAGGCGGCTGGGTTCTTGGACTATGCAGTTCAGCATGTTCTTCCGCAATTCCCTGCTGAACTCAGGTTTGCAGGCAAACATTACATGAATACACAGCTTTATGGGCAGTGAATGTGTACTAATTATGTTGTTGGTTCTTTCGCGTCTCAGGAGAGAGTTACCAGTAGACCTTCAAGACGGAGTTCTTCAAGCACTTTGCTTCCAAGCACTGGGGCAGGTATTCCATTTATTTTCCTGAAAATATGTAGTTTGTGAATCAAGTTGCTAATGCTTAACAACTTTAGATCAACGCTTATCATTGAAGTATTTTTCTACCTCAGAAAACCTGCATTCACATAAGTTTCTGAACTTATTGTAGAGGAGAACAGTGTTGAGGGTAATGTCTGCCAGTTTAGATAGAGATTCAGTGATCTGTATAACATTCACAGGGGCTAAAACCCTTCGAAACCTGATAGCAGTTCGAGTGCTTTGTGCAAGATTTCTATAACAACTATATGTGAACTCAAAGATTTAGTGAATTCGTGGGCTAGGAATATTGGAGGATATTCCCGTAACAACTGGACATGAACTCAAAGGTTTGTGTGTGATAAGAAATCTAGTATGACGCTTATTCGGGCGACCTCTTTTTCCCTGTTTGGAGTGCTCTGGAATACTGAAGGATATCTCTTCCTTAGTAGTGGCATAATTGTTTTGTCCACTTTTGTTTTAACGCATGCTAGTTCACCCTAAGTTATTGGATAATGTTTTGCAAGAACTGATTTAGGCTGCTGATATTCAACTTGGGATGGCTATAGACAGTTCCAAAGCTACTCTGGCAGTGAAGCGTAGGCTTGCCTGCGAGATGGTAAAATACTGGCAGCAGGTAAGATCTGCCAACTTTGTACCAATTGCTTAGAGTCCTGATAGAATCTTAAAATGATATTTGCTTCACTTTTTGATTTCTAATTGATATGTTTGTATTCTTTGATCTGGGCGCTGGTGTCTGACTTATGAATGGGCTCCTCAATTCTCTTTTTTTGCTTTTAAAGGCTCAAGAGAATCTCGTGAACTTTCCCTTAATGAATGGTTGGGGAGAAAAGCACCGTCAATATGTTAAATGGAAGAACATTGAAGCAAAGGTATTGGCATGATTTCTCCTGCTTAGCTCTTTTATCTCTTTGCTTGATAGGCTGTGCATATGCGTCAACTTTCAGGAGAAAAGGGGTCATTATCATACCAAACCTTTGGCGTATTACTCTAGGTTGAATCAGTTGAGTGTTTAATATCTGACAGCATGAACATTCTGGGTTTTTCGTGGACTGGTGCTACTGTTGCACAGTATCTTTCATATGCATTCCATGATCCATGCACCCAAGCTCTGTTCATTCTATCACCTATAAAGCCAAACTTTACAGGCAAAATTATCAGTTTGAAACTTTTACTTATGTTCTTATTTGGAGAGGCTATAGCACACACATGGTCCCATCGAGAGGCACCAGAGGGAAAATGCTCTATCATATGAACAGTAGTTGGTTCTCAGCATTCGTTATCATATGGACCTTAAAACAAAGATTTCTAAGCCACTGGTTTGAAAATCACTATTCCATTGCCTGTCACACGACCAAAGAAAATAGCTGTCTATTCAACGTATAAACTTGGGTTTAGTGCTTCATTTCGACAATTAACTAGGCATGAAACAAGGTGACTGTTAGTTGATCCCATTATCGTTTATAGGAGGTACTAAGTTAGCATGCCTAATCAGAGACTAATTAGTTCATTTGGGAACATATAGGAAGAGAGAGATTCAGGTCGAAATAAGCAGATGGAACCCAACATGGCAGATTGCTCATTCTTCAGTATCTAGGGGGCATCACATCTCATATTGTTTCATCTATAATAATCTTCTCAATGCCAACATATTTCTGCCAGGCTGCAGCATATTATTTCCATGGTCTGATACTCAACGAGGGGAAGTCTCACGGAATGGCAGCAGCTGCTTTGCAGGTAGCAGTCGAGTCTCTCGAAGAAAGTAAGAAGCTCTCCGAGGCATTTGACACAACACCTCCTCTGTCAAGGTGACACATTGAAAGTTCTCCCGTTCACTGCTTTCTGTTAGTTCTCTTATTTTCTCAGCGAGTAACCGGAATTAGTTTGTTATCTCTAGTTGGAAAATAGAACCTAACAATTTCTCTTGCCGCAGAAAGCCACCGCTTTGGGGAACCACAGAGTACATCTCCGAGAAAATTCCGAAAGATGCTTCCGTCAAAGTGCGGATAAACAGAGATCTGTACTCCCAGGATAAGTAAGTCCTCCTCCTCTGCCTACAGAAAACATGAAAGAATCTCAACATGAGCAAACCGATCGATCACATTCGTTACTGTCGTGTAGCAGGACCACGGAGAGCACGCCGACCTTGCCCGATTTTGCTTTGGCCTTAAAACCTGATGAGTACCAACTCCCTTCAGTGCATAGTTGTTGGAATGAGAAGAAAACGGAGAGAAGCAGGCTGGAGGCCAACCAGCCCAAGGGCACAAGATGAAGTGTCACATTATAACGTTCGGCGAACACAAAAGACTGCTACGGAACTCGGATGTAGGGAATACACAGAAGAAGCAAAGTGGATCATTGGAGAAGTCCACTCGGATCCAATGACGGGAAATTTTTCTCGATTAAGTTTCGGTTTTGCTGTATGTTTTCGGCTCTGTTTTCATTATGGTCACCGCCAGTTCAAGAGAGAGGCGTTTGAAACTGTACAGGTATCTGTGCGAGTGTAATTTGTTTCAGGCTCCGGTTGAAAGCGTGCGGCCTTTTCTTTTCAACCAAGCGATGTTTGTCTTACCGCAATTTCAGTCTGAGTGGAAAATTTTAGCCTACGTATTGACTGTGAAAAGGATCAGAGCTTTGTGAATGAATGTGAAGAACGGATGGAGTTGCGTGCGTGATAGGTATGCCGGTTGCAGATTGCAGAGTTGGATTATGTTGAATGGCCAAACATTTTTCTTAGTGAAAATGAATGCTGCAAATCCAATTTTTGTTACTTCACCTTTTGATTATTGAGGCATTTTTTTAGTGGTTGTAATTGTGTTTCTATTCCTTAAATTATGTAAATCCTTTTAATGTTATCGCCCCGTTTTTGCTTTTTCTTTATTTTTTAGTATCATTAACATTTAATTTTGCTCTTTACCAAAAAAAAAACATTTAATTTTGCTGATATTAATATTGTAGCTGAATTTAGTTTTCTATATTTTCTTTAATTGTTCGTTTTCTCTCATAAAACAATAATAAACAAAATCTTTCTTAAAAAAAATGAAAATCAAACTTACGTTTATAATTTGGGAAAATTTCAAATAAGGATCTAAAGTAGACATTATTTCAAATAAGTATCCGAAGTGGTCATACCGGCCTCAAGAAGGTCTTGACTTTGTTAGCCGAAGAGCATTTTCATCCTTTGTATTTTTGAAATTTTTTTCCTTATTTTTCTTTTTTCCCTCTCCTAGCCATTGCCGGGCCTCATCAATGGTTGTCGGAGGTCACCCTCTCTAGGCGAGTGAAAAGCACCCTCGCTTGGTTTGGCAAGGGCGAGGGCGACCCTCACCCAACACTGGGGTGGGCGAGAGCCACCCGCACCCTATGCTGTTGACAGCTGAGGGAGAAAAAGAGAAAGAAGGAACAAAACAAAGGAAATGAATGGAAAAGTACAAAAAGATCAAAAGATTAACGAAGTGCTTAGAATTTTGTTTTCACCAAAATATCTTTTCTCCAACGGTCGAAATAATTACATGTTCGTTGATCGGCTAGAAATTCTTATTTGAGACGATTTGGCTACTTCAGACCTTTAGTTGAAACAAAATTTATTCATGCCCTTATTTAAAAAAATAAATTTAGGTTATTATCTAAAATTTTCTCTTTTATCATGCATCGCGCTTGTTATGCTCTGGAAAAATGTAACATGAGTGTTAATGGCTATAACAAAATCAATGATAAGGAGGTCGTGTGTAACGGTCCAAATTTAAGGGCTAAATTTGCCAAGTTTTGTACAAGACTTGGAAGATCCTCCCTTTGTTTTGTGAAAAATAAATAATTAATAATAAAATTTTCTGAAAATAATCACTTGTACAAATTGCAAAAATGATTAAAATATTTCCATATATTTTATTTCACTAGTTACCCCCGATCCGGCAGGTCGTTTGAAGTAACCGCGAGAGATCGGAGGATTCATCTTCATCAGGGCCGCCGCACAATCCACACTCCCAGTCATTCTCCATTCTCTTCCCGCCATTCCTTGTCCCGGTCGAGCAAGAAGAGCAGGTATGGCGCCGAAGACTAATCCCTTGGAAGACGCGAAGAGGCGGTGCGTCTGCCTCATCGACGCGATCGAGCGATTGCCTCCCTCGACGACCGATTCCTGCAAGCGCACGCTCCTCAAGCTGGCCGAGTCCGAGCTCTCTTTCCTCTCTCGACGCGCTTCTGATTCGCCTCTCAGGTCAGTCTCCCCGTGTCCTTCTTAGCTCGTGGTAGCGCTCTCAAAACTCTGTGCAATAGGGCTAAGTCGCCCGTGCCCATGCTTTTTCGCCGGGGCTTACAATTCGATGATTGCTGTATTTGATCGTTGATCTACCTGTAGAGCTCAGGTTTGTATCTTGTTGAATGCCTCTACTGAGCGGAGGTCGAAGAAACTGAAAGAACTCTGTTTTCTTTGTGGAGTTCGTTTTTAGTGCTTCCGTTGGTTGACTTGTAGAAGCAGTAACCCGTTGTTTGGGTTGAGAAAAATCTCGCATACTTTTGCAATCTTCTGAATAATATGTGTGGCAGCGTTAATATTGGACACCTTGAAGCTGTTGTTCACGTTCTCCAGCATCTTTCGGTCACGGGAGTTTCACGTGTTTGCAAGCCTATCCCTCTGTTGCCTGCAAGCGGCAAGGTGCGGAGAACTGATTCTGGTTCGAAGTTAGCTCATGTTGATATTGTGTGCACGCTGAAAGGAAACCCGGTTTGGGTTGTTGTATCCGATAGGAACCCAAACTATGTAACCTGGCACGATGGCCATAAGGGCAAGGGATTGAGATTGAGAATTCAGCAAGTTGTTGCTGCTGCTCAGTCCTCACTGACGCTGAGGCCTTCGTCAATTATTCTTTTCTTTTCACGTGGTGTGACTAACTCCATTCGCAAGAAGATTGTTGACGAATTTCGGGCCATTAAGTATGAAATGGAAGCTGACTTCCCCCTTTCCGTTGTTGCTTTTTTGGAGGAAATGGAAGGTGAGTGGATAAATATAATTGCAAGGTCTTACCAAGAATCAGTTGCACTGGAAATAAAGGTAGATGATTATGAGAATCCAGATCGAGATCCAGAACAGGGAGCTGGAGAATCAATTCTGGGTGCTGCGGAGACAGAGAATCCAGATGGAAATGTGAACCTTAATTATCCTTCTACCTTTGACACTCTTATTTCTGGCTTGAAACCTCCCATGAAAGGGAAAGATATGGCTGCTGCTAAAACAAGAGAGGTACTAAGTGGAGGTGACCTCATTAATTTTGATACGACAGCTTTAGTTGCTCTTGTATCAGACATTAGTAATGGTGGCGCGGAGGAACTTTTGAATGTGGCAGAAAGTGAGTTGAGGCAGCGGTTCAAAGGGAACTTGCCTTTTGTGATTGCACAGGTACATTAATTTTACCTTGTGAACCCATTGTTTTCTCCTTTATTTCATAAGTGTAATGTTCAATTTGAGCCAGCAATATCAGCTATGACAATTTCCAGGCAAACTCCGAGCTTCGGAAACCAATCCTTCCAGAGCTGGGGTCAATAATTTGGGGAAAGAATGGTGTGATATGTGAAAGTGTTCTTTCAGAGTTCAACGAGTTAATAGCAATGTATGGAGGGATCAAGGAGAAGCTAAGAGCAGATCAGATGCTAAAATGGCTAATGTAAGTTGGTCCCTTGTTCACTTTCAGCATAAGATGAGGGTGTTAGTGAAATCAATCTTCTATATTTTCTAGTCATCATGTTTGCTCTAAGGTTACTGCATCATTCTAGCCGTTTACTTATAAATGATCAAAGGCAATTCACTGAGCTGACGAGTTAGATTTGCAACAGTGTTGTTCCGGATAATCCTTCAGATCGCATGATTGGCCTTCCGACCACCAGAAAGCTTGCTGAAAAAAACAAGGTCGTTTTTGGCACTGGAGATTACTGGCATGCACCGACCTTAACAGCAAATATTGCTTTTGTGAGAGCAGTTTTTCAGACCGGGATGTCTCTCCATACGATCGAGCATAGATCATGTGCTTTGATTGGAAATTAGCTACTAATTTTTTTCTGAACGTGGCTTGACATGTGTTTGTGAGTAGACTTCAAGTTGATATGTGCAACTTGACTTGTATATAGATTACCTTACCCGCAGAGTGATGTGTCACTTATCTGTTGAACTTTTTTTCAACTGTTACTTATGTGTTAAAAGGCCTTCAGAACAACCTGCCTCGACCCCACCTCTGTTAGCCTGATTTAGTTTCCTAAAAGTGTAAGCACACCGCCTACTTAACCATCTGAAGTCCCAGAATTTAAAACTTCATTTTGTGGACGATAGATAGAGCCTTGGCGCATCTGGTTAAGGTGTTGCCGTGTGACTTGGAGGTCACGGGTTCAAGCCTTGAACGCAGCCTCTTGCAAATGTAGGGTAAGGCTTGCCTCCTTTCACCCTTGTGGTGGGGCCCTTCCCCGGACCCCCGCATCGCGGGGATGCTATCGTGCACCGGGCTGCCCTTTTTTTTGTGGACGACAGATCTAGCATATTAAGTGAGATATTGTCGCGTCATTGTTTCTAGTAGTGTAACACAAAATCTTAGTAGAGTTGCAGAATTTATTTTGGAAAAAGAAGGTTAGTAAATATTAGATTAAGCAATTTTTAACCTAAAATTTGATGCTGATGTATTACAAAGATTACCAAAAAATTCTGGGCTGCCAATTTAATCAAATTGGGACAATGTGTCAATTTGAGTTGTATGGGACTTTCTCTCTCTGTTCCCGTGAGACCACAATATGTTGGATACATTTCCTATGTACCTCATTATTTGCAGTTTTGCACTATAAAAATACCCAATTTTCAGATTCTTGGATTATTATGATGGAATTGAGTTTCCTTTGAGGTGAATACCCAAAATTGATGGCATTCGTACTTACCTTTTTAGTGACAGAAACATATAAATTCTTGTGACTGTAATGTCATTCATCTGAGGATTAATTCATGTGCATTGTTTAAGATGGTTGGAACGCAGTTCCTGATGTGAGTGAGTGTGTGTGAGAGAGAGAGAGAGAGAGAGAGGAAATTCATAAAAGGAATGTATATAGGTCATCTGACAAATCATAGTTTCCAACAATCTGTATTGAAATGATTCTTCTCTGTCTAGAAAATATTGAAATTGAGTCTAAAGAAGAAACTGAAGAAAAAAGCAGTAACTCATGACAATTAAACAATTTAAAGCTTCATCCCAAACCTACACTTATTTGCTTTGATGCTGATCAAGCTATTGGTACTCAAGCTGTCCACCACCAGGGAACATCGGCCCAAGATTCTAACCTTCCTCAACTTCATTGTGCCTAGTTCAACTGACACTGGTGCATCAACTTTTAGATCGAGAGGGATTTGTCCTGTTTGCTGTTGCTGCTGCAGTGCCGTCATTATGGTGCTTCCAGACTCGCTTTGGCCAGTCAAGGTAATGTTGAGCCTCGTTGTGTTCTGGTGACCTTGGTAGAATCTTGGCAATGATCCTTCGCATAGCTTATCATTTGCATACCACACGCTTGATCTCCCACCTTTCTCATAATAGATTCCAATCTTTTTGTTTGGATTGGTGGCTGTAATCTTCACGTCAAATTGAGCATACAGGGTCAGGTCGAAGTTGAGCCTCAAAGCACTTATTTTAAGGCGGTCAACCGAATACTGTGGAATTTTGGGTTGGAAGACAAAGTAAATAACTGCTGCAACTATTCCAATGATGATCAGTATGAGGAGAAGTAGGGTAATGATCCCGCACAAGAACCTGCAGCAACAGCCTTTTCGTTTCCTTGGTTTCGGGGGAATGATGGGTCTGCCTCCTTGCGATGGATAAGCTTGATGAACTTGGGTTCCCTTTTCTGAAACAGAAGAGCACGGTGGCACCAAAGGTGCTGTCGTGCTTGTTGCAACCGGCACCACCGGATGAATTCTCTGATTATCTGCGATTGCTTCTGGAACAGCGAACTTAAGCTGACGATGCATTCTGAAATTCAGCAAATTCCTGCTGAGTGTATGAGCACCTTTGGTACCTAGACAAGTTTCTTGACGAGCTGAGTTGGTTGATTTGTTCTTCAGAGTGGATATAGGATCACAATTCTCCAGGTCCTCCAACTCCCCCACCTACTAAAACATAAACAAAACGAGGGCAAGTTTGCGTGGGGTGGTTCATCTAACAATCGTTTCATTTGGTTGTGTACAGGAGTTAACAACTTAACACCACGAACTGAAGTAAGAGGTGTCCCGCTGGAGTTTCTAATCGTCAAAAGTTCTTGCTGTTGACCTACATTTGGTTTTCGCACTTGGACAGGGATCGCACTTTGACACTGTCGTGGGATTGTGCCAAGTGGCTCTATTCAATTATTTTAAACAATAATTTGTACGATATTTCGTTCGGTATTTTTTTTTTTTTGGGTCTGATTTCGTTCAGTACTTCATGTTGAGGATTCTATTAGATTTTAAAGTTGACAAAAATACTTTGGTATGTTGAAAAGACTTTGTGTTGTCCTTTGGGACCAATTCTTAAAAAATAACAATTATATTCAATTTTTTTTATTTCATAAAAAACCTTTAACTTTGACTTTTATCTCAATTTTATCTCAAATTTCTAACCTTGTCCTAATTCTACTTGCTTAGTACCAAACAAATCCTTAATTTTAGCATATGTCATAATTATTGGGAGATAGAGTCACTTAAGACGGTGTGCTTTGTTGTTTGCTTCCTCTACATATTGTTGGGAGATAGAGTCACATAAGACGATGTGCTTTGTATTCTCTTCAACACTCAATAGTCTAAAGAATGGCTAAATATGGAGATATTTGTATGAAGATCTAAAATTTTGTTGTCCTTGAAACCTAGTGTTTCTAAATTTTGAATATTCATTAATAAGTTTGACGAGAAAATTCAAGCCATAGAGGATTAATTAACGGTGATTATGAATGGAAGGCTAAAATTGGGATTAAAGTAAACTTTAGGGGTTTTTTACGTGATAAAAAAATTTGGATATAAATGTGACATATGCTAAAGTTGCGGATTTTTTTTTTGAGTATTAGATTGATAGAATTAAGACAAAAGTAAAAGTTTTGGATTTTTTTATGAGATAAAAAATTTTTGGATATAATTATCATAAATGCTAAAGTTAGAGTTTTTTTTTTTGGTATTAGACCTACTTTTTGACGATATCTTCCTACCATATTCCATTACCTGCTAAGTTTTATATATCGACAGAAGCAGGTCTCGTGAACAGAAGCAAACTCTATCAATCTTCTTATGATACGATATCTCTCACTAATAGCTAATGATTTAGTTGGTATTCCTTTCCTAAGTTATATTTGATTGTTCATTAATCGAAAGATCTGCTAATAATTTTTCATACAAGGAATCTTGATTGATTCGTAATCATCCTGAAAATAATTTTTGTTCTTAGAAGCTTGATTTGTGAATTCAAGGATTTACTTGCATGGATGAGCAAATCTGCTCAAATTTTTTATCTTTTAATTTCAACGATTACTTGATCTTTGTTTATCAATCTTCCAATGGCTGGTTTAGAATTGATCCTCAAATTGATTCTATCTAACGAGAAGCTTGGATGTTGAGGAGTTTATAAGGAGCACAAGGTACGGTAGAGCAATAGAGGTCAAGAGTTCCTCATTCATATTTAGAGATAGCTACACATATTCTAAATTATCTTATTTGAGCTTATCATTGAGTTCTTTTGAGAGGTGTTGTACAGAGTTTAAAAGTGTATGGATTGAGAAAGGTTTGGATAGTTAGTAAAAGCCGAGACACTATGAGCTATTGTGCATTGCTCTCTAATTCTCTTACCAGCATATGATAAAAGCATTACATTGTTCTGTTCTTTATAGTCGCTCCTATCAAACTTGGAGTTTTTATTTCTGTATTATGTTATGAAGTTTGATTATAATCACCTATTCTTCTTTTCTGGGTGATAGTGTTAGCAATCAACAATTCATGATGCCAATTCGCCCAGGGATGATATCAATTCGGATTTCGGGTGTGTTTGGTTCTACTTTTATAAAATTTTTGTGAGAAAGTACAAAGACTTTTAACCTAAAATCTCTCGACATATCGGATGTTACCAAGACTCCATGGAAGTTGACTAAAGCTGTTAATAAGCATCGGCAGGGATTTCATCTTGACACGTCAGATGTTGTCAACTGTCCATGGAAGTTTACTGGAACAGTCGTGCGAGTCCTCCAAAGTTGGTGAGTGTCGAAACTCACTTAGGAAAAAAAATATATTTATGGCACGTGATTTTTCAGGTTATTTATTAATAAATTGCTGACATTTTAATGAAATTACGAACTGTTTTTCACAGTTTTCAAATTACCAACTTTTCTTATCCTTATCACCTTTTATTTGTCTTTTTCTTCGAGTGCTATGAATTTATTAAGTCTAAAGTAAATTAACCAATCTTTAATTCGAATAAGTTAGTAACTTTTTTCTAATTGGGTTACATTTAAATAACTTATCAAAGTTTATTTTTTTCTTTTCATTTATCAACTTTGCTATTGTTTATTTATTTTTGGTCCGTCTTCTCACAAATGCCTTCAATTTGTCAAAATTCCCAACCTTTCTTCTTTATTTATCAAATTTCCTTTCTTTACGTTTCGATATAACTTCGGATTTACTCTCTCAATTGAATTGCTTACTAAAAGTTACTTGGATTTTTTAAAAAAACTTGCCGGCTTTTCTATTGATCTACCAACCTTCGCTTCCGTTACTTACCATTTACCAACCATTAAAAATTACCAACTTTCTCTATTCAGTTACAACTAATTCCGGATTACCAAAAAAGAGGAGTTAAATTTAAGGCATTGTGGATAAATGGAAATAAAAGTTTGTAAAAGTGAAGACAAGTTGAAAATGAAAAAAAAAGAGCTAAATAAATGTCTGTACTAAATCAAATGCAAATGGAATCTACAAGGTTTTTAGTAAATCATTATCTGAAAGGATGAGCACCACCGATCTCAGATTTTTGTAGTGTCCATCCGCTTAGCTGCTCGATCACAAAAGTTCATATCAGCAAATACTACATTTCTCCCGTTCATGCGAGATCGAGACCGAGGGAGAAGAAACAAAAATAATGGTTTTGGCCACCTAAGTTCCTGCCTTTCTCCTGGTGAAATAGGCTTCCAAAACATTCGTTCTAAGCCTCGTGCATCCCCAGCAACGGCAACTGTACCGGCGTCTTCATAAGACAAGCGATCTACCTTGGCATATGGAGGACACAGCGCAGACATTTGCCTTCCTTCATGAGCTCAAAAGCTTTGTTGATATCCTCGAATTGCAAATCATGGGTGACGAACTCGTCCACCCGGATTTCCTGCATCGCAACACCGTTAACCACGTTCTTAATACGCATTGAAGGCACATTTTCTATTGCTCAAACGGGGCAGTCTTTTTGCTTTCTGATACCTGATCATGGACAATTCTACAGATCCGTTGGCTATATAGATTTTTCATCCGTGGTGGGTGATTTTTAACCAGGTTTGGTAATAACTTACATTTTTTTTCTACATTAGCAACTCCGTGAACATGTCAAAAAATATGGAGGCTCTTCCCTAATGACATATCGAAAGGGAAAGTGGAAGTTGCCGCAACAGGACACCACTTCATGTTTATTGACCCTAGGGAAGAGTATAAAATCTCACTACCTTGTTCATGTACTTGTCGACCAATGAGGGTATATCGGATTTAGGTCTCCATCCTCCAAACATGGAACCTCTCAGCGTCCTTCCGGTGAGCAGCAGTCCGTAGTGAGCTGTTATTTCTGGCTTTGCTTTTGGCACGCCAAGGGTCACAGTTAAACCCCATCCCTTAAGGAAACATTGGGCAAGAAGTATCACTATTGTCCTTTTGAAAACATTCCTTTAAGGAAAATGAAGGAGGTTTAGTGAAAGAAAGATTACATCACAGCATGATTGCAACGCACTTGTTGTTGCTCTTGTATCGCCAGTGCACTCGAAAGAGTAATCAGCGCCCCCATCAGTCATCCTCTTGATAACCTGAGTACTAAACATTTCAGTGATTAATTATCTCCAGAGATTGGTTTTGGCATTGAATCATAACTATTGCATCATACTTTTAGGATAATATACCTCATGAATGGGTTCATCATAGTCCTTTGGATCGAGATACACATCAACTCCAAAATCTTTTGCTGCTCCAGCATGTACAATCACCATCAAGGCTAGTTCGGTGCACAAGATAAGTTCTCAGAATGAAAGAAGATATATATTCTTTTGTTTACCTTTCTCACCCTTCTCAGGATTAATGTCTACACCAATTACTTGAGAAGCTCCCCGAAGTTTGGCACCTTGCACAACCTTTTTTAAGAGAAGTTACTAGAACAATGGGTGATGCTCATCGGATAAGGGAAAAACAGGAAGTAATCACAAAGCTAAAGCACTTACAGAAAGACCCACAGTTCCAAGACCAAATACTGCTACATTTGATCCTTTGGATACGTCAGCCACATTCCAAGCTGCACCTAGACCTGTGCAATCTCATTGCTCGAGAACATCAGCAGTGAGAACTTATTGTACTGTGACCAACATGATTCCATGCGCTATCGGGTAAGATATGTTACCTGTTGCTACTCCGCAACTGAGAAGACATATTTTCTCAAGAGGAGCATTTGGGCTGACTTTGGCAGCGCAACCCGAGTGCACCACCGTATACTCGCTGAAACTCGAAACGCCCACGTAATGATATACAGGATCCCCTCTAAGGGAGAAGCGCGTCTTTTGGTCGCTGTGCATTACGCCGCTCCTTTCCAACCCAAGTGCTCGGCACATGTTGCTTTTATTTGATGTACAGTGCCGGCATCTCTTGCATTCGCCCGAGAACAAGGTCAACACGTGGTCTCCCTCCTTGAATTCGGTCACTCCATCCCCCACACTCTCAACAAACCTGCTTAACAAGTTAATAATAAGTTAACATCATTCAATGATAAAAGCACTAATTAGAATTGTCCTATTTTTTTTTTTTGGGTAAGGAGAATTGTCCTATTTCTCGTTGGATAATTCAGCAATCTGTTCTATGTTCAAGATATCAATTCTGGAGGACTAGTCCTCCTGCGAAATCAGAGTTTACTCTGGTAATTCAACCCGATTAGGTCTTCATGATCGTGGTGTATACCAATTGTAAAAAGCAAGATTGCTAAGTACTCTCTAAATTCAACCAAAAAAAAAAAAAAGTACTGTCTTGGACACGAGCTATATTGACCAAAATCTGTTCAAATAGGCAGTCGTATAATTTCTGACAGGAACTCAAAGAGATTAGCAATTTCAGATCTCTTGACTCTATGGTAACCGTATGATTGATCACAAGCTGGAGAATAAAATGAAGCAGCACAAGGAGAAAGAGGGAAGAAGCACAATACCCTGCTGCTTCATGGCCAAATATGCGAGGAAATATCGGCTGCACAGGAAAAAAGTCACAGGTTTAGTCAAGTACTAAGTTTCTTCAGAAGACAGAATCATAGAAATGTGAATAGAGAATATCATTCTGAAAACTAAAAGATGGATCAAAAGAGTAGTGAATATGCGACTTCCGAATATTCGTAGCTCCCCAAGTCGAAAGAATTATCCCCTAGCATATAAATAAATCAAAGAATAAACAAAGAAAATCAATGTAGAGACTCCATAGACTTAACGTTGGCAATAGCTTCACCAAAAGACGATAAACTGTCAGACAAATATCAGAGCAAAGGGGAGCTTGCTGGAAAATTTATTTAAAATAGGCAGAAGCTAAGGAGTCCAATTTGTATGGCATCTGAAAATTACTGTCAAATTCAACTAAATGAGTATTAGTCCTGAATCGGCCATGGATGTCACTTACCATGATTTGAGAATTTATTGGAAAATCAGAACGATGGACATCTCCTCAATCTCGTGCTTTAAAATATTTAAATTGCATAAATTATTTACTATCTCCCAAAATCGAAGCTTTTTTCTACAAAGTAACATAGAACATTATCGCGTGTAATGGTTCTGGTGGATTGAAAATGCAGCTTGAGAGCGCACCTACTTGATAATTTTCTCTTTCAAGAATGTGATTTAGATAACGATGGTTAGACAAGACACTAAGCCTGATTCCAGATTTGTTATCAGCCAAACTGCACAGGAACGATGACTCTAGACTTTCCCTTTTTAGATTTCGGTTCAGGTTGAAGAACAGAAGAAGAAAGAAAAAGAACAAAGGCGCAACTGATTACCTGGGATTCCCAAGCGGCGAGGTCGCTGCCACAGAGGGAAGTGGCGACGACTTTGATTCGGATCTCCTGAGGTTGAGGCGGGCTCACTTCCACTTCCTCGATCACCAGAGGCTGTCCAGCTCCCCATGCCACCGCAGCTAATAATTTTGTCCCGACATAGAATCAAGAAACGCCATGAACACCCAACAAGACCCAACAAAAGAAAAGGCAGATAAATCAGAGGAACTTCTCAAAGGAAAAGGAAAAGATCCAACCTTTGCATTTGATGATGGAGGGTGACGACGACATGGTGGCTGGAAAGCGGGAGGCGCGCGCACGGTGGGCGGGTGGGGGAGAGAACAAGAAGGCAAGCAAAGGAGGAAGGAAGATAACGGTTCAACGTAGCTTCTTCCTAACGTTGAATTTCGTTCCTACAGTGTCATTTGGTGTTAGGTAGAAGCGAGAGATTGGGAGTAGGTAGTGATCTTCTACTTCTTCTGATGAATTTTTCTGACTTATTAAGAAGGAAGCCTCTTGGCCGACCGAACAGAGTGTGACCTGGCATCTGCCTGGTCGTGGGTTCTGTAATACAAGATTGTTCATTTGCCATTTCAAATATTTTCACTTCTTTGGATGTACGAGACTTAGACTGGACAGCATGCTGCTCCTGTATTATGTTAAGTCTATATCAGAATAGTTGTTTTTTTTTTTAAATTTCTGTCAAAATCGATTGAAATGAATGTGATGTTCAGGTACTTACGTCATAATTTTACAGGACCACAAATCCCAACAAAATATTCTCTCACAAACAGTCTGTTCCTTTTACCAATGTACCGCAATTCTGTCTCCGTCGTTCCTTGTTGGTTTCTATTCAAAAGTTTCTCTTCTGCCGATTTCAGGCGACCCATCGCCAATTCCTTCGTGCTCAAAAGCAACGAAGCTGACGATGACTCGGACTTTAATTGGCTAAGCTGTCAATATTGCAGTTCCAGAAAGATGTTCTCTGCACACCCTTTGACAAGGCAAGACACAGCGAAGAGCAGCAACGTCATTCATGTATTACACCTTCAACCCAAAGATCTTTTGATGCTGAAGAGAGAATTTCGCTTGACAGCCTAGAAAATACACAACCGAGAGAGTGTCTGCGACACAAATGTTCATCTCAGTGATCCACCTTTAGATGGCAGGAGATGGCCGGATTTTTCTAAAAGTTTTGAAATACTAATTGCTACATCTATGTGAAATGTAACAGCTAATCTCCATCAATCCAAAATCACAATGAATTGGTATACCTAACTGTTTTGACTTCACCTAACAGGACTCACTCCCTGACTCATAGCCAACTTCAGTTTCAGCGAGTTTCATTTTTTCACCAGGACATACATTGCTACTCGCCGGCTGCGATAATCTGGATGGAACCGTGCCTCATCTACGCGCCCAACAACGAAATACTTCATCGCAGCATCCAAGAAGTGTTCGAGGATACTATCTGCCAAGTAGAAGATGAATCAATACATATACCCCTGCCCATTCCACCTATTTACACACAAACACCTGTGCGTGCTCACACACGTGGAAATGGAAAGCATACCATTGCGAAGTTCTCCAGCCAAAATGATGGTTGTTTGAGTTCCAGAAAGTTGCAGCAATGTCTCCATCAGATCCTCGACTGCTCCCTCACTGTAAATCACATCGGATCCCAATACTGACAAAGCAAGCACAGTTAATCGCATAGAAGTTTATAACCTCCAGTTCTCATGAACGAACAGGAAGCATTTTAAGAATATCACCGACCAAGAAAAGAGAAACTTAGAACATATGTATGGCTTCTTTCACAATCGCACAATTTTGCAACAGAATTGTTGCCGCTTGATCAAGAGATAGTGTTTCCTTTCCAAAAAGGAGGTATAGATTATAATTCTGCCAAAGACCCATTCTTCTTTCAAAGATTGGTAATATTACATTGTAAGCAGATAAATTGAAGAAAGAAAGCCCTGCACACTTTACTTAATTCTTGTAGCTGAAGGACTCCCTCTGTATATGCTGGAACTGAACCCCAGGAAATGAAAACAATGATATGAGGAAAGGCATAAGAGCTTAATTAGGGAAAATCCTTGAATCATGAAAAGTAAGTTTGTCCTCTAATGAGAAAACCCACAAATGCACAAAGACAGGTAAGCTCGAACAAGACCAACAGAGGCAGAGGCACACAGGGGCAAAGAATTAAAGGTAGGAGGAAAAGCTCCATACAAGAGAAAACAGTAATCAATAATTTAATGTCTCTCATACAAGATTCGAAGGCATAGAGAAGGATAAAAGATTTATCAATTGAGGGAGAAGAGATACAGCACAATTACCAAAGTCAGGTAAAGGCTCAATCAAGTCTCTGTCGGGATCATCTCCCCAAATCAGTTCTTTCACAACCGCAGATCCCCGCATGTCATCATGTTTCAGATTTGTTTCGATGTTCTTCCTGAGAAGCCTTAGTCTATCTGGTAGATCAGTAAGAATCACTTGAGCACCCAAAAGAGCCGAAATACAGCTGAAACCAAAAGTAAAGCACCCTCAATTAAGTAGTGCAACCATTCAGCCTAGACATAAATATGCAAGAATACAGCTAGATAGGTCAGCATATCCAACTCATCGTGAACTTGTAAATATTCTGCAAAGTTTGTGAAACAAGGAGTTAACATCGTCATAAATCATAATTTTTGCAATGAGCATGAAGTAAGAATTCATGTTTCATTTGATGTATCTCAGCACTCAAAGATTATGACGTTTATACCCAACGAATCCACATCCAGAGCCCAATTCCACAACCTTCTTGCCCTGAAGAAGAAGCATCCCGGAATCCACAGCATGTTCCAAGAACTTCCCCAACACAATTCCACTATCCCACATCACTGATCCAGTTACTCCAGGAGTTATCTATGACCACGTCAAAACAAAACATTTGAGAAAAACAAAAAGAAGCTCCGTAGATTCTCATTCATACCACAAAGATTGATCGACAAAGTTCCTGCTCTCACACGTCTTATTGTTTCGACGCCCAAATAAATCACTTTACCTCTTTATTCATCATAGAAATCCAAAAGGTGTGCCATTTCTACCTTTTACGAATCCCAATGTCAATTCTAATAACAGTTGTATCACCAGCTCACTCAGACCATGGAATCGGACGATCAAAGAAAAGTTTCGCTTCAGCTAAACCCCACCGAGAACTAGTGCAATTCCCGAAATTAAGAGATGGCGTCAGTACCAGAGAAGAAGGAGATTGGAGGATGGAGAGAGAGTGGCCGCAAGCTTCGATGGCGAGGGCGAGAGACGACTGTGAGACAAAGGCGTTGGGTTGGGCGAGAGTCGGCTGCTGAAGTCCCCACAGCAGCATCGTCTCCGCCGCCGCAGCCTCTCCTTCCTCGTCGCAACCTCCACCGCCGCCCAACAACCTCACCTTCCCTCCGTATGAACCCAACCCCACCGCCATTTCGCCGCCGCCGTCTTCCTCTTCGAGCACCTCCATATGAGCGGCGCTCGCAGCCGCCATCCCAGCAACACCACTTCGTGTATTTCCACTTCCGCGATGTTGCTTCATCTCTGTTTTCGTTTGTCTTTTTCTATTAATTATTTGAAAAAAAGTTCGAATACCGCTTAACATTTGGCCTAATTCCCAAAACACCCCCCAACTTTAACAACTATTCTAATTATGTTCAATTTTTCTTTACCTCATAAAAAATCCCAAACTCTTACTTTTATCTTAATTTCACTGGGTTAATACTTTAAAAACCCTCAACTTTAATATTTATACCAATTATATCTAATTTTTTTTAGTCTCATAAAAAATCTCAACTTTTACTTTTATCTCAATATTATCGTCCTCAGCCTTCTTTTCATTCTTCAGTTAATCTTACGTGACATGAATTTTCTTGTCAAACTTACCAATAATTTTTTAAAATTTGAAAATAGCAGATTTCAAGAATGGCGAGATTTGATATCGTTTATTGAAATAATCAGATTTCTACGAGAAGCTATTCTTTAGGTCGTTAAGTGCTAGGGAGAATCCAAAACACATCGTCTTGAGTGGTTTTATATCTCTCGACAATGTGTAGAGGAAAGTCTCAGATTTTTTCAGATCAGCTTTGATGAGGTGTAATTCATTAACGACGTGAAAATGTCATATAAGATTAATTAACAGTGATTATGAATGAAATGCTAAGAGTAGTAGAATTAGGATAAAAATAAAAATTGAGAGTTTTTATGAGATAAAAAATATTTGGATATAATTGAGAAAGATGCTAAAGTTAGATTTTTCTTTTTGTATTAAGCGAGTAGAATTTGAATAAAAGTAAATGCTAGAGGTTTTTTTATAGAACAAAAAAAAATTGAATATAATTGGGATGGATGTTAAAGTTAGAATATTTTTTTGGGTATTGGCCCTCAATATTTTCTTGTGAGATTAGACATTAGTACAGCAAAACTGTAGTATAATTTTGTGCAATTTCAAAATTTATTTTTTCTTTTGGTAGATGCCCTCATTTTTTATCTCAATTTTTAGAATCATAAAAAGATATCTAATTCATCTTACATGCATCTTTTTCTCTTTTTTCTTTTTCGCAGTAGTTCACAAATTATCAAATTTTCTTATTTTCCATATATATTAGTTTTTCTTTGTTTTAAATATTTTAAATTTATCAATTCATATAGAAATACTAGTTCTTTCTCAAATAAACTACGAATTCTTTTTGAATTTCAGCCCTTATTTGAGTTACTCAGCTTCAAGCTATCAAGTGTTGCTAGAGTCCAACATAGATGGAGCTCTGATGATGGTGTTGAAGGCTTTCAGATGGCAAGATTGGTCTCAAATTTTAGAAGTCTTATTCATTCGCTTCGCAGCTCAGTTCCAAAAGTTCATCTCAGTAAAGAGTTGAACTTCTCCCATACATGAGAGAGAGAGAGAGAGAGAGAGAGAGAGAGAGAGAGAGAGAGAGAGAGAGAGAGAGAGAGAGAGAGAGAGAGAGGGAGGGGGCGGACAAAAATGGTGATTTTGGCCACCAAGTCCTTATCATTATGTCTTGGTGAAATTGATGACATTCGTTCTACAATTCATGCGTCGTTGAGAACTAGTAACTGTACTCGCTAAGAACCAACAACTATATCGGCCTCTTCGTATGCAAGCGATCTACTTTGGCATATGGATGTCGTAGTGTAGACATTTGCCTTCTCTCATCATCTCAAAAGCTTTGTTAATATCCTCAAATGGCAAGTCATGGGTGATGAACTCATCCACCCGGATTCCCTTCATAATGTCGCCGTTAAGCACATTGTTAATACGCATCGAACAGAGTAATCTTTTTGCTTTCTATCACCCTAATCATGGACAATTCTACGGATTAGTTGGCTATATAGATTCATCTGTGGTGGGTGACTTTTAGCTAGTGATGGTTAATAACCAAATGTCTTAGTGATTCCATGTTAGTAACTTCTGTTATTCCCAGCTATTCTTGACACTCAACACACTCAAATTCAAGTTTAATTACCTTACAAATACTTAATGTTTCAATTTTCTGCAGATGAGCAGAAAAACTGTTCTATATCTCTTAATTTGAAGGAAGAACAAGAGAAGAATAGAGCTGGAATTTACTATTTTTTTTATACATATTTTGATACGAGAAGAGTACATAATCTTAAAATAACCAAAAATTAAATGCACTAACTTAACAACTGACAAAGACCATTACATCACTAATCAGCAACAAAATAGGAACTGAATAAAACAAACTCCTAATTTCTTATTAACTGAGTAATACAAAACTCAGCCATCTAGCCGACCAAAACTTAAACAAAAACGATTGTGGAATGATCTTTAAGACACAACCAACATACTCCTCTTTGGCTTTAGGAGAAGAACACATTCCAATCTTCTTCTTCAATAACTCAAGCCTACTTACTTGCAGTGACTTAGTAAACACATCAGCCACTTGATCTTCTGTCTTGCAATAGAGTAGCTTCACTTCACCTTCTTGTTGCGCTTTCCTCATATAGTAAAACTTGATCTTGAAATGCTTGATTCTCCCATGAAAGACATGGTTTTGAGATATGGCTAATGCAGCTTGGTTGTCCACAAGTATCTCAGTTGTTCCTTCAACTTCCATCTCTAGATCCCGTATCAGCTTTCTCAGCCATATTGCATGATTGGATGCTACTGTAGCTGCTAGAAACTCAGCTTTTACAGTGGACTGAGCAACTACTTCTTGTTTTTTTGAGCTCCAGGTGAAACATTTAGATCCCAAAGTAAAGCAAAACCCAGTTGTACTCCTCATATCCTCGACTGAACCAGCACAATCACTGTCGGCAAAACCTTGCAACCTGCAATTATTCACTTTAGTGGACTTGACACCAAATGACTGAGTGTCTTTCAAGTATCTAATCACTCTTTTTGCAGCTACCAAGTGCTCTTCACTAGCACAACTTATGAATCTTTAAAGCACACCTACTGCATACAAGATATCTAGTCTTGTCACAGTTAGATACATCAAGCAACCGATTAAATTCCTATATAATCTTTCATCAATAGTCTCATCTCTTTTAGTCTTCTACAACTTCTCCTATAGATTCATAGGAGTACTCACACTTCTGCATTCCTCCATCTCATTCCTCTTTAAGACCTCTCTTAGGTATCTTATTTGATAGATGAATATCTCACTTTCCTCTACTGCACCTCCATTCCCAAAAAGAAGGACATTAGTCCAAGGTTAGTCATTTCAAACTGGTTTATCAGCCGTTTCTTCGGTTCTGCAATCTATTCCTCACAGTCACTAGTAACTAAAAGACCATCAACATAAATAGAGACAATCATTACACCTTTTATACCCTTCTTTATATATAAAGTCGCTTCACTTAAACTTCTTTTAAACCCAAGTTCTTGCAGATGCTTATCAATTTTATTATACCAAGCTCTTGGAGCTTGCTTCAAGCCATACAAGACTTTCCTTAATTTATACACATGATTTTCCTTGCCTTTCACTACAAAGCCATCAGGCTACTCAACATATATCTCCACCACTAGCTCTCCATTCAGGAAAGTTGATTTCACATCCAGCTGAAATACCTACCAGCCCTTTGTGCAGCAATTTCTAGCAGCATCCTTGCGGTATCCAACCTTGCCATTGAAGTAAATGTCTTAGAGTAATCTGCTCCTCATTGTCGCGACCCTCTAAAAAAATTTTAAATTTTAAAAGGGGTTAACGGATTATTAGGTTAATTAGATTTGACTAACCTAACGCGGACCCTCCCAAGCCCTACCGAATCGCAACTTTGGTTTTTGTTTAAATGATTTTAAAATTTGGAGTCGCCACTAATCGTTCTTGATAGGTCGATTAGAAACCTAAATAAATTAGCGGGAGAACTAATTTATTCCTGCGAACCAGAGATTAGGAGCTCGGGAACTTGGTTACACTAGTTAATTAAAACTAATGCCCTTTCGGTACCTTAATTTCATGGATATCCTAATTCGCCAACTCAGACTTGGTTTATTCCTAAGGCTCTAGTAGGGTATTCTCTTTTGTGTTTTCACTTTTTAAATAGGATGCATGGATGGTATATATTTTTATTTGTTATATTTTTTTAAGTGTTAAAGATTCCCTGAAGCCGAAAGAGGGAGTGTGTTAACGACTTCTGTGCAGTATTACGACCTACTTATCTTTTGGGTCTAATGATTCAAAAATTAAATTATAGGAAGTACATGACAGTGAATAAACACCTCCAATGGGAGGCCTAGCAATGGCTTGGCTCTACCCTTTGGGATTTAAGGTACAGGTATTTAAGTTGCAAGTATTTAAACTACTGTAAGTAAAAACCTCCAATGGGAGGCTAAGCATTGGCTTGGCTCTTCCCTTTGGGATTTAAGGTACAGGTATTTAAGTTGCAAGTATTTAAACTACTGTAAGTAAAAACCTCCAATGGGAGGCTAAGCATTGGCTTGGCTCTTCCCTTTGGGATTTAAGGTACATGTATTTAAGTTGCAGGTATTTAACTACTGTAAGTAAAAACCTCCAATGGGAGGCTAAGCATTGGCTTGGCTCTTCCCTTTGGGATTTAAGGTACATGTATTTAAGTTGCAGGTATTTAACTACTGTAAGTAAAAACCTCCAATGGGAGGCTAAGCATTGGCTTGGCTCTTCCCTTTGGGATTTAAGGTATAGGTATTTAAGTTGCAGGTATTTAACTACTGTAAGTAAAAACCTCCAATGGGAGGCTAAGCATTGGCTTGGCTCTTCCCTTTGGGATTTAAGGTACAGGTATTTAAGTTGCAGGTATTTAACTACTGTAAGTAAAAACCTCCAATGGGAGGCTAAGCATTGGCTTGGCTCTTCCCTTTGGGATTTAAGGTACAGGTATTTAAGTTGCAGGTATTTAACTACTGTAAGTAAAAACCTCCAATGGGAGGCTAAGCATTGACTTGGCTCTTCCCTTTGGGATTTAAGGTACATGTATTTAAGTTGCAGGTATTTAACTACTGTAAGTAAAAACCTCCAATGGGAGGCTAAGCATTGGCTTGGCTCTTCCCTTTGGGATTTAAGGTAGAGGTATTTAAGTTGCAGGTATTTAACTACTGTAAGTAAAAACCTCCAATGAGAGGCTAAGCATTGGCTTGGCTCTTCCCTTTGGGATTTAAGGTACAGGTATTTAAGTTGCAGGTATTTAACTACTGTAAGTAAAAACCTCCAATGGGAGGCTAAGCATTGGCTTGGCTCTTCCCTTTGGGATTTAAGGTACAGGTATTTAAGTTGCAGGTATTTAACTACTGTAAGTAAAAACCTCCAATGAGAGGCTAAGCATTGGCTTGGCTCTTCCCTTTGGGATTTATGGTGCAGGTATTTAAATTGCGGATGGACTTTGTCCTCTCCATTCTGGGGTATGAATTCTTTAAAATAAAATACAACGAATTGATTCAACAATTTGAAATTTGTACGCGCTTGAGGACTCCTCCAAGCCGATTTTGTGCTTCCATAGGGTTAACCATTGATATAAAGCTACGGCTTCCTGACATAAAATAGAGTGAAATGTTAGTATACAAAATATGTGCTAATCTGCACCTAAAACCAGAAGAGTGGAAAGAGTACTTATCTCCCATTTTTTTGGGAGGGATTTCTATAATTGATTTTCGCTCTCTATGTTCCCAATATAGAGAGTTTCTTTTGAATTAAGAGGGACTTTTAGTCACAGATCAGTTGAGAAATCGGTGGACAGCTTAGGAGCTTGTCTGGGCCGATTTTTGCATCTCTATGAGATTTTTGCTGTTGACGTAGAGATATCATTCTCCTGACATAAAATATGGAAAAAAAAGAAGATGGAGAAAGTGTATACAATTTGTGCTAATTTGCAAGTAAAACCATAAACAAATGAATAAATAAAAACACTTAGCTCGAATTTGCTTGCTCGTTGACGAGGAAGAACTCTTGATTTATATTGATCGATGAAGGAATTTGTGATGATAACCCCTAGCTTTAAACTTCCATCATCTTCAAAATTCTCTCTCTTTTGGTATTTTCTTTCTCTCAAATTTTTCTTCAATCTCCCAAAACTCTCTCAAACATCCAAAATTTTCTCTCCAAAAAAAATCTTCCTCTCAAGCTCACTTCTTCCTCCTTTTATAATCTACTCATCTATCTCCCATTCTAATTTTTCCACTAACTCTATCTCCCATTCTAATTTTTCCACTAACTCTTCTTCATCTCCATCTTCCATTCTCTATTCTTATCTTCCATTCTAATTTCTCCACTAACTCTTCTTCATCTCCATCTTCCCTTCTCTATTCTTATCTTATTTTCTCCATCCATCCTTCTCCAACTTCTCTTCTTCATCTCCTCTTCTCCATCTTCCCTTCTCTATTCTAATTTATCCACTAACTCTTCTTTTTGTTATTTGTAAAATAATCATTCAAGAGTTAGGTATTTGCACTCTAGTCCTTGAATTTTAAGTATTTACAATTCAGTCCATGAAAAAATATATTTCTTTAAGTCCAAATCTCCTCACAATTTTTGACACACCAAAATTTACCACATGTCAAATTTAAGCTCATTTCTTGTCGCTGAAAATAATGCAGAATTTAATTAAAGCCCCTTTGCAAAATTGAGTCATTCTTGGTATAATTGAGCCAAGAAGAAAATTTAAAATATTAGAAGACAATGTCACAACTCATAAAAAGTGAAAATTAAAAATAAGTTGGCTCAAATTAAATTTTTTTAGGCCCGATTCGAGATTATACTCGTGAAGGTGTCGCGACCCTCTAAAAAAATTTTAAATTTTAAAGGGGGTTAACGGATTATTAGGTTAATTATATTTGACTAACCTAACGCGGACCCTCCCAAGCCCTACCGAATCGCAACTTTGGTTTTTGTTTAAATGATTTTGAAATTTGGAGTCGCCACTAATCGTTTTTGATAGGTCGATTAGAAACCTAAATAAATTAGCGGGAGAACTAATTTATTCCTGCGAACCAGAGATTATGAGTTCGGGGACTTAGTTACATTAGTTAATTAAAACTAATGCCCTTTCGGTACCTTAATTTCATGGATATCCTAATTTGGCAACTAAGTCTTGGTTTATTCCTAAGGCTCTAGTAGGGTATTCTCTTTTGTGTTTTCACTTTTTAAATAGGATGCATGGATGATATATATTTTTATTTGTTATATTTTTTAAGTGTTAAAGATTCCCTGAAGCCGAAAGAGGGAGTGTGTTAACGACTTCTGTGCAGTATTACGACCTACTTATCTTTTGGGTCTGATGATTCAAAAATTAAATTATAGGAAGTACATGACAGTGAATAAACACCTCCAATGGGAGGCTAAGCATTGGCTTGGCTCTTCCCTTTGGGATTTAAGGTATAGGTATTTAAGTTGCAAGTATTTAAACTACTGTAAGTAAAAACCTCCAATGGGAGGCTAAGCATTGGCTTGGCTCTTCCCTTTGGGATTTAAGGTACATGTATTTAAGTTGCAGGTATTTAACTACTGTAAGTAAAAACCTCCAATGGGAGGCTAAGCATTGGCTTGGCTCTTCCCTTTGGGATTTAAGGTACATGTATTTAAGTTGCAGGTATTTAACTACTGTAAGTAAAAACCTCCAATGGGAGGCTAAGCATTGGCTTGGCTCTTCCCTTTGGGATTTAAGGTATAGGTATTTAAGTTGCAGGTATTTAACTACTGTAAGTAAAAACCTCCAATGGGAGGCTAAGCATTGGCTTGGCTCTTCCCTTTCGGATTTAAGGTATAGGTATTTAAGTTGCAGGTATTTAACTACTGTAAGTAAAAACCTCCAATGGGAGGCTAAGCATTGGCTTGGCTCTTCCCTTTGGGATTTAAGGTACAGGTATTTAAGTTGCAGGTATTTAACTACTGTAAGTAAAAACCTTCAATGGGAGGCTAAGCATTGGCTTGGCTCTTCCCTTTGGGATTTATGGTGCAGGTATTTAAATTGCGGATGGACTTTGTCCTCTCCATTCTGGGGTATGAATTCTTTAAAATAAAATACAACGAATTGATTCAACAATTTGAAATTTGTGCGCGCTTGAGGACTCCTCCAAGCCGATTTTGTGCTTCCATAGGGTTGACCATTGATATAAAACTGCGGCTTCCTGACATAAAATAGAGTGAAATGTCAGTATACAAAATATGTGCTAATCTGCACCTAAAACCAGAAAAGTGGAAAGAGTACTTATCTCCCATTTTTTTGGGAGGGATTTCTATAATTGATTTTCGCTCTCTATGTTCCCAATATAGAGAGTTTCTTTTGAATTAAGAGGGACTTTTAGTCACAGATCAGTTGAGAAATCGGTGGACAGCTTAGGAGCTTGTCTGGGCCGATTTTTGCATCTCTACGAGATTTTTTGCTGTTGACGTAGAGATATCCTTCTCCTGACATAAAATATGGAAAAAAAAAGAGATGGAGAAAGTGTATACAATTTGTGCTAATTTGCAAGTAAAACCATAAACAAATGAATAAATAAAAACACTTAGCTCGAATTTGCTTGCTCGTTGACGAGGATGAACTCTTGATTTATATTGATCGATGAAGGAATTTGTGATGATAATCCCTAGCTTTGAACTCCCATCATCTTCAAAATTCTCTCTCTTTTGGTATTTTCTTTCTCTCAAATTTTTCTTCAATCTCCCAAAACTCTCTCAAACATCCAAAATTTTCTCTCAAAAAAAAATCCTCCCAAACACTTCAAATTTTCTCTCTCAAGAATCCTTTCTCAAGCTCACTTCTTTCTCCTTTTATAACCTACTCATCTATCTCCCATTCTAATTTTTCCACTAACTCTATCTCCCATTCTAATTTCTCCACTAACTCTTCTTCATTTTCATCTTCCATTCTCCATCTCTATCTCACATTCTAATCTCTCCACTAACTCTTCTTCATCTTCATCTTCCATTCTCCATCTCTATCTCACATTCTAATCTCTCCACTAACTCTTCTTCATCTTCATCTTCCCTTCTCCATATTTATCTCCCATTCTAATTTCTCCACTAACTCTTCTTAATCTCCATCTTCCCTTCTCTATTCTTATCTTCCATTCTAATTTCTCTACTAACTCTTCTTCATCTCCATCTTCCCTTCTCTATTCTTATCTTATTTTCTCCATCCATTCTTCTCCAACTTCTCTTCTTCATCTCCTCTTCTTCATCTTCCCTTGTCTATTCTAATTTATCCACTAACTTTTCTTTTTATTAATTGTAAAATAATCCTTCAAGAGTTAGGTATTTGCACTTTAGTCCTTGAATTTTAAGTATTTACAATTCAGTCCCTGAAAAAATATATTTCTTTAAGTCCAAATCTCCTCACAATTTTTGACACACCAAAATTTACCACATGTCAAATTTAAGCTCATTTCTTGTCGCTGAAAATAATGCATAATTTAATTAAAGCCCTTTTGCAAAATTAAGTCATTCTGGGTATAATTGGGCCAAGATGAAAATTTAAAATATTAGAAGACAATGTCACAACTCATAAAAAGTGAAAGTTAAAAATAAGTTGACTCAAATTAAATTTTTTTAGGCCCGATTCGAGATTATACTCGTGAAGGAACACGTGACTCGAATTGGATTTTTCTGAATTTGCGATGGCCAATATGAAAATAGATTTAAAATAAAAATATTAACTATCTTTGTGTATTTTTTTGGCCTCAAATGTTAATTTTCCAAAATTTTCAAGTATTTTTGTATTATTTTTTTAAAAAAAATTAAATATATATAATATGAAAATTTATTTTTTGTTCAAAAATGGTTGCCTAGGCTTGGCCAAGGCTTCCAAAGTTGATTTTTCAATTTTCTCATTTTTTCTTTATTTTTCATGAATTTTCGAAAATAAAAATACTTAAAAATACTGAAAATATGAAAAATCATGTTTTGGTCAAAATTGGTTCCCTAGGCTTGGCTAAGGTCCCCCAAAGTTGATTTTTCAATTTTATGAATTTTTATGTATTTTCTACTAATTTTAAAAGAGAAAAGGTGATTGAAAATCAGGTGTCAACAGCTGCCCCTCTTTGAAAGGAAGCTCGGCAGAGATTCGTTTCAAAGACGAGATGACACCTGAATCCTAATCGACACAACATAATGAAATAAAAAGAGTCGTGACATGAATGTTCTACTGAAAATAAAATGAGAACCTAAGGATTTGTTATAAGAAAACCTTAGGGTGGTTGAATTTGAACCCGTATGGTAGGTCAAACCATGGTAGATTCCTAATAAAAGGATTCTACTGATTAAATTTGGATTGAGATTTGACCCGTATGGTAGGTCATCCCATGGTAGATTCCCAATAAAATGATTCTTCTGATTTAAAATTTCATTGAGATTTGACCCGTATGGTAGGTCACCTCATGAAAATGCCTGTAAGAAGGACTTTATGCCTGTAGAAAGGACTTAGTGCCTGTAAGAAGGACTTTTGGTGCATGTAGAAAGGACTTTATTGCTTGTAAAAAGGACTTTAGCGCCTGTAAAAAGGACTTTAGTGCATGTAAAAAGGACTTGTGCCTGTAAAAAGGACTTTGTGCCTGTAGAAAGGACTTAGTACCTGTAAAAAGGACTTTAATGCCTGTAAAAAGGACTTTAATGCCTGTAAGAAGGACTTGGTTTGCCTGTAAGAAGGACTTGGTGCCTGTGAGAAGGACTTAGTTTGCCTATAAGAAGGGCTTGATTTGCCTGTAAGAAGGACTTGGTGCCTGTGAGAAGGACTTAGTTTGCCTATAAAAAGGGCTTGATTTGCCTGTAAGAAGGACTTGGTGCCTGTAAGAAGGACTTGGTTTGCCTGTAAAAAGGACTTAGTTTGCCTGTAAGAAGGACTTGATTTGCCTGTAAGAAGGGCTTTATGCCTGTAAGAAGGACTTGATTTGCCTGTAAGAAGGACTTAATTTGCCTGTAAGAAGGACTTAGTTTGCCTGTAAGAAGGACTTAGTTTGCCTGTAAGAAGGACTTGATTTGCCTGTAAGAAGGACTTTATGCCTGTAAGAATGACTTGATTTGCCTGTAAGAAGGACTTAATTTGCCTGTAAGAAGGACTTTGTGCCTGTAAGAAGGACTTGGTTTGCCTGTAAGAAGGACTTGGTTTGCCTGTAAGAAGGGCTTGGTGTACCTCAAAGGGTGCCATTCTGAAATCTGGGGGAGACCAGGAATCCTGCAGAAGCTCAAACCCAAATTATATTCTCCTGTAGTTTTAGGAATAAACCAAAGAAGCAGAGATCAAAAGGCCTCGAACATTTCTGTCTTTGAAACAAATCATGCTTTATTGAAGAAGGTGGATACCTGTATGTATCGCAATGGATTCAAGTTCCTCAACAACCGTCAAAATTCATCCAGGTTGAAGATATACTCACCTAAGAATTTAGAAGAAATGCCTAGTGGCTCCTCGACGACTAGGCTTGTTCATTCAATAATCGCCGAATGAATTTCAAGACTTTGGAAGGTAATTCGAACATTGGGAATGTGTTACCTGTTAGGCATTGTCAGAGGTAACATATGCAAGCATTTTCATCAATGAGTTGATCGGTTCATGCAAAACTATTCAACCAAGTCGGCAATGATTAGAATTAGTCTGTGTGATAACTCATGATGCAATCAATCCAAATGTGGATCACGCAAAATTATTCTGTCAAGCTTGCATTACCAATTCTGTTTAAGGAGGTTCTCATATTATGAACGCCTCGAATGTAATCTGAATGGGGAACTTCAGTCCGAAAAGCCTTTCTCTCACTCTAGAGAAAGGCTGTTTATCTGTAGATTAAAATGTTAGACCTGTGTGGAAATGGTTTACCTTTCCTCATCCTGTTATGCCCCATTTTGCACATTTGATGTCTCCTATGCAGTTTATGCTCTAAGTTGGAGTTGGTAAATTAAACATGCGGAATAGTCATACATAATTTGTGAAATGTGTAAACACAATGCCGATGTGATAATTTTTAGCATCATGTGTGTTTATATAATGTGCAAACATGGGCGGATTGCCCCTGGTATGTGGGTGGATTGAACAAATTGGGAAGGCCACTCCTTATGTCGAGGAGCGGTTTGTCTCAAGTTTTGCCCCTGCACGATGAGGCATATGGGTGAGGGAGCATTTTGGTTTTTTAGTGACAGCGACCGCCATGGTTTGGCGGTTAAATGCCCCTGCAAAAAGCAGAGAAATTATTCTCGAAATCAAACGAGATAAGAAAAACATATTTGCTTTTTCGCTTCAGAGCTTGCGATCAATTTGCCCCGTTTTTCACCAGAATAGATCTTGTCAGATGATCATAATTTTCTTTTGGATTTGTCTCCTTCAACATGTTAAATGTTAGTGTAAATATTTCCTGTAAAAAGAAAAAGAGACATATCGGCCAGTATTAAAAGGGATAAATTGAAAACGATACTGATTTACCCTTCATCTTGAATGTCTTGCACGAGTCTTTTACCAGTTTTGTTGGATTGAATTTTCCTCGACTTTTGTTGGGCGCCTCACCATTATGGGAAGACTATGGTAAAATACTGACTTTGATATTACTCGTCGAGTATTCCTGTTTGTAAAAAAGAAATGCACAAAAAGTTATTTCATTTATTTATAATACATACAACATTCCCCACCCTCGGGGATCGAACTCGGGATATTTCGGACCTACTGTCATCCCCCATACCATTCGGTCCATTGGACCATAGGTGTCCATGGGGCTATCCTTTCAAAGGTTAATCTTTGGGGATAAAGCAGCCTTGTTGTATCACCTTGGGCCATGTTACGGTATTTCTCGAGGTAATTTGCAATCCCTGTTAAGAATGGAATAAGACAATTCAAGACTTGAGATGATTATGTGCATATTAGAACGATATAGAATTACCCATTTCTGAGATTGTTCGCGTCTTTCGCTTGTACTTTCCTTTGTCCGAAGCTGTCCATCCTGTGATAATGCCCATGAGTCGATTTGCCCCCAAATTTTGTTCAACTTGTATTCGGATATGATTGCGTTCTCGGGTCGATTTGCAATTTCCTGAGAATAGAAGGGGCTTAATTTTAAAACTTGGAGCAACTGAGGGTAAATTGAAACGATACGGAGTTACCCTTCAGGTTTATGCAGATTTTTACTCGCCATCAATTCGTCGCGAGGTTGGTGAGGTGGCGGATTCGAGCATTTAATATGGGGAAGTCGGATTATTACTCCTTGCTTTTACACATTCACAAAAGCAGAAAAACATATCACGCAAGGAAATAAAACACATTCACTCATTCAGGATCAGTTCTGCTTCCTCTACAGGCTCTCCCATGATTAGCTGGCTTCATCCCAAATTAGGTATGCATCGGCCATATTGAAGGTCTGGTGGTCACTGGCTGAACAAGTGCATCACAGTCCCGATGCTTTACCGATATCAAACTAGTTGATTATGGCGAAAAGATCATCGTCAATGTCCGCTTGGTGGTGATCTGTCCCTTCTTCCTCGGGAGGTATTGATACTGATCCAGTATCATTGGTCCTTTTGTACCCTGCTCCAACAGAACTCGATCCTGTTATAAACTGGTCTAACTCACCTCTTAAACGTGCATTTTCGATCCTCAGATCATATATTTCATCGAGGGTGAGGAGGAGGCTATTGCAGTTGAGGCAGGTGGCGGAGTCAAAAGTCTCTTTATACATCTTGTTTTCCGCTCGGAGGTTTTCATTTTCAACTCTTAGAAACTCGGCTTCGTTGTGCTCATGACGAGTCTTCATTCGGGTTCGTCTATTTTGAAACCAGAACTTGATTTGCGAAGGTTCAAGTCCTAGCTCTTGACTCAGTTCCATTTTTTGTTTGCCGTCTGGCATAGGGCACGTTCTGAAGAAAGCTTCAAGCTTTCGTACTTGCTCCTCAGTATGGCGACGGTAACGCTTCTTTTGACCTTTACCGTTATTGTCATTGTCCTTACCGGGCTCTTGGACGTCGTCGGTGGAAGGGCCGGGTGTCGCGACCCTCTAAAAAAATTTTAAATTTTAAAGGGAGTTAACGGATTATTAGGTTAATTAGATTTGACTAACCTAACGCGGACCCTCCCAAGCCCTACCGAATCGCAACTTTGGTTTTTGTTTAAATGATTTTGAAATTTGGAGTCGCCACTAATCATTCTTGGTAGGTTGATTAGGAACCTAAATAAATTAGCGGGAGAACTAATTTATTCCTGCGAACCAGAGATTATGAGCTCGGGGACTTGGTTACACTAGTAAATTAAAACTAATGCCTTTTCGGTACCTTAATTTCATGGATATCCTAATTCGCAACTCAGGCTTGGTTTATTCCTAAGGCTCTAGTAAAGCATTCTCTTTTGTGTTTTCACTTTTTAAATAGGATGCATTGATGGTATATATTTTTATTTGTTATATTTTTTTAAGTGTTAAAGATTCCCTAAAGCCGAAAGAGGGAGTGTGTTAACGACTTCTGTGCAGTATTACGACCTACTCATCTTTTGGGTCTGATGATTCAAAAATTAAATTATAGGAAGTACATGACAGTGAATAAACACCTCCAATGGGAGGCTTAGCATTGGCTTGGCTCTTCCCTTTGGGATTTAAGGTACAGGTATTTAAGTTGCAGGTATTTAAACTACTGTAAGTAAAAACCTCCAATGGGAGGCTAAGCATTGGCTTGGCTCTTCCCTTTGGGATTTAAGGTACATGTATTTAAGTTGCAGGTATTTAACTACTGTAAGTAAAAACCTCCAATGGGAGGTTAAGCATTGGCTTGGCTCTTCCCTTTGGGATTTAAGGTACAGGTATTTAAGTTGCAGGTATTTAACTACTGTAAGTAAAAACCTCCAATGGGAGGCTAAGCATTGGCTTGGCTCTTCCCTTTGGGATTTAAGGTGCAAGTATGTAAGTTGCAGGTATTTAACTACTGTAAGTAAAAACCTCCAATGGGAGGCTAAGCATTGGCTTGGCTCTTCCCTTTGGGATTTATGGTGCAGGTATTTAAGTTGCAGGTATTTAACTACTGTAAGTAAAAACCTCCAATGGGAGGCTAAGCATTGGCTTGGCTCTTCCCTTTGGGATTTAAGGTACATGTATTTAAGTTGCAGGTATTTAACTACTGTAAGTAAAAACCTCCAATGGGAGGTTAAGCATTGGCTTGGCTCTTCCCTTTGGGATTTATGGTGCAGATATTTAAATTGCGGATGGACTTTGTCCTCTCCATTCTGGGGTATGAATTCTTTAAAATGAAATACAACGAATTGATTCAACAATTTGAAATTTGTGCGCGCTTGAGGACTCATCCAAGCCGATTTTGTGCTTCCATAAGGTTGACCATTGATATAGAGCTGCGGCTTCCTGACATAAAATAGAGTGAAGTGTCAGTATACAAAATATGTGCTAATATGCACCTAAAACCAGAAGAGTGGAAAGAGTACTTATCTCCCGTTTTTTTGGGAGGGATTTCTATAATTGATTTTCGCTCTCTATGTTCCCAATATAGAGAGTTTCTTTTGAATTAAGAGGGACTTTTAGTCACAGATCAGTTGAGAAATCGGTGGACAACTTAGGAGCTTGTCTGGGCCGATTTTTGCATCTCTACGAGATTTTTGCTGTTGAGATAGAGATGTCCTTCTCCTGACATAAATATGGGAAAAAATGGGAGATGGAGAAAGTGTATACAATTTGTGCTAATTTGCGAGTAAAACCATAAATAAATGAATAAATAAAAACACTTAGCTCGAATTTGCTTGCTCGTTGACGATGATGAACTCTTGATTTATATTTGATCGATGAAGGAATTTGTGATGATAACCCCTAGCTTTAAACTCCCATCATCTTCAAAATTCTCTCTCTTTTGGTATTTTCTTTCTCTCAAAATTTTCTTCAATCTCCCAAAACTCTCTCAAACATCCAAAATTTTCTCTCAAAAAAATTCTCCCAAACACTTCAAATTTTCTCTCTTAGAAAATCCTCTCAAACACTTCAAATTTTCTCTCCAAAAAAATCTTTTCTCAAGCTCACTTCTTCCTCCTTTTATAACCTACTCATCTATCTCCCATTCTAATTTTTCCACTAACTCTATCTCCCATTCTAATTTCTCCACTAACTCTTCTTCATTTTCATCTTCCATTCTCCATCTCTATCTCACATTCTAATCTCTCCACTAACTCTTCTTCATCTTCATCTTCCCTTCTCCATATTTATCTCCCATTCTAATTTCTCCACTAACTCTTCTTAATCTCCATCTTCCCTTCTCTATTCTTATCTTCCATTCTAATTTCTCTACTAACTCTTCTTCATCTCCATCTTCCCTTCTCTATTCTTATCTTATTTTCTCCATCCATTCTTCTCCAACTTCTCTTCTTCATCTCCTCTTCTTCATCTTCCCTTCTCTATTCTAATTTATCCACTAACTCTTCTTTTTATTATTTGTAAAATAATCCTTCAAGAGTTATGTATTTGCACTCTAGTCCTTGAATTTTAAGTATTTACAATTCAGTCCCTGAAAAAAATATATTTCTTTAAGTCCAAATCTCCTCACAATTTTTGACACACCAAAATTTACCACATGTCAAATTTAAGCTCATTTCTTGTCGCTGAAAATAATGCATAATTTAATTAAAGCCCTTTTGCAAAATTAAGTCATTCTGGGTATAATTGGGCCAAGATGAAAATTTAAAATATTAGAAGACAATGTCACAACTCATAAAAAGTGAAAGTTAAAAATAAGTTGACTCAAATTAAATTTTTTTTAGGCCCGATTCGAGATTATACTCGTGAAGGAACACGTGACTCGAATTGGATTTTTCTGAATTTGCGATGGCCAATATGAAAATAGATTTAAAATAAAAATATTAACTATCTTTGTGTATTTTTTGGCCTCAAATGTTATTTTTCCAAAATTTTCAAATATTTTTGTATTTGTTTTTTAAAAAATTAAAATATATATAATATGAAAAATTATTTTTTGGTCAAAATTCGTTCCCTAGGCTTGGCTAAGGTCCCCAAAGTTGATTTTTCAATTTTATGAATTTTTATGGATTTTCTATTAATTTTCGAAAATAAATAAATAAAAAATACGTAAAAATACTGAAAATATGAAAAATCGTTTTTTGGTCAAAATTGGTTCCCTAGGCTTGGCTAAGGTCCCCAAAGTTGATTTTTCAATTTTATGAATTTTTATGGATTTTTTATTACTTTAGCAATAGAAAAAAATGATTAAAAATCAGGTGTCAACAGCTGCCCCTCTTTGAAAGGAAGCTCGGTAGAGGTTCATTTCAAAGACGAGATGACACCTGGATTCTTATCGACTCAATACAAGTAAATAAAAAGAGTCGTGACATGATTGTTCCACTGAAAATGAAATGAGAACCTAAGGATTCGTTATATAAAAAAAACTTTAGGGTGGTTGAACTTGAACCCGTATGGTGGATCAACCCATGGTAGATTCCTAATAAAAGGATTCTACTGATTAAAAATTGAATTAAAATTTGACCCGTATGGTGGGTCATACCATTTGACCCGTATGGTGGGTCGTACCATGGTAGATTCCTAATAAAAGGATTCTACTGATTAAATTTTGATTGAGATTTGACCCGTATGGTAGGTCACCACGTGGAGATACCTGTAAGAAGGACTTGGTGCCTGTAGAAAGGACTTGGTGCCAGTAAAAAGGACTTGGTGCTTTGCCTGTAAGAAGAACTTTGTGCCTGTAAGAAGGACTTGCTTTGCCTGTAAGAAGGACTTTGTTTTGCCTGTAAGAAGGACTTACTTTGCCTGTAAGAAGGACTTTGTGCCTGTAAGAAGGATTTGATTTGCCTGTAAGAAGGACTTTGTTTGCCTGTAAGAAGGACTTTATGCCTGTAAGAAGGACTTGATTTGCCTGTAAGAAGGACTTTATGCCTGTAAGAAGGACTTTGTGCCTGTAAGAAGGACTTGATTTGCCTGTAAGAAGGACTTTGTGCCTATAAGAAGGACTTTGTGCCTGTAAGAAGGACTTGATTTGCCTGTAAGAAGGACTTTGTGCTTGTAAGAAGGACTTGGTTTGCCTGTAAGAAGGACTTAGTTTGCCTATAAGAAGGACTTGGTGCCTATAAGAAGGACTTGGTTTGCCTGTAAGAAGGACTTGGTTTGCCTGTAAGAAGGACTTTATGCTTGTAAGAAGGACTTGGTGCCTGTAAGAAGAACTTGGTTTGCCTATAAGAAGGACTTTATGCCTGTAAGAAGGACTTGTTTTGCCTGTAAGAAGGACTTGATTTGCCTGTAAGAAGGACTTTGTGCCTGTAAGAAGGACTTGTTTTGCCTGTAAGAAGGACTTGGTGCCTGTAAGAAGAACTTGGTTTGCCTATAAGAAGGACTTTATGCCTGTAAGAAGGACTTGATTTGCCTGTAAGAAGGACTTGTTTTGCCTGTAAGAAGGACTTGATTTGCCTGTAAGAAGGACTTTGTGCCTGTAAGAAGGACTTGTTTTGCCTGTAAGAAGGACTTGTTTTGCCTGTAAGAAGGACTTGATTTGCTTGTAAGAAGGACTTTGTGCCTGTAAGAAGGACTTGTTTTGCCTGTAAGAAGGACTTGATTTGCCTGTAAGAAGGACTTTGTGCCTATAAGAAGGACTTGATTTGCCTGTAAGAAGGACTTGGTTTGCCTGTAAGAAGGACTTATTTTGCCTGTAAGAAGGACTTGGTGTACCTCAAAGGGTGCCATTCTGGAATCTGGAAAGATCAGGAATCCTACAGAAGCTCAAACCCAAATTATATTATCCTGTCGCTTTAGGAATAAACCAAAGAGGCAGAGATCAAAAGGTCTCGAACATTTCTGTCCTTGAGACAAATCATGCTTTATTGAAGAAGGTGGATACCTGTATGTACCGCAATGGATTCGAGTACCCCAACAACCGTCAGAATTCATTCTCTTGAAAGGTTCAGGTTGAAGATATACTTACCTGAGAATTTGGAAGAAATGCTTGGTGGCTTCTCGACAACCAGGCTTGTTCATTCAATAATCGCTGAATGAATTTCAAGACTTTGGAAGGTAGTTTGAACATTGGGAATGTGTTGCCTGTCAGGCAGTATCAGAGGTAACATGTGCAAGCATTTTCATCAATGAGTTGATCGGTTCATGTAAAACTATTCAACCAAGTCGGCAATGATTAGAAGTAGTCTGTGTGATAACTCATGATGCAATCAATCCAAATATGGATCATGCAAAACTATTCTGTCAAGCTTGCATTACCAATTCTGTTTAAGGAGGTTCTCATAGTATGAACGCCTCGAATGTAATCTGAATGGGGGACTTCAATCCGAAAGGGCCTTCTCTCACTCTGGGGAAAGGCTGTTTATCTGTAAATTAAAATGTTAGACTTGCGTGGAAATGGTTTGCCTTTCCTCATCCTGTCATGCCCCATTCTGCACATTTGATGTCTCCTGTGCAGTTTATGCTCTAAGTTGGAGTTGGTAAGTTAAACACACGGAATAGTCATACATAATTCATGAACTGTGTAAGCACAATGCAGATATGACAATTTTTTAGCATTACGTGTGTTTATATAATGTGCAAATATGGGCGGATTTGAATTGCCCCTGGTATGTGGGCGGACCGAACAAATTGGGAAGCCTACTCCTTATGTCGAGGGGTGGTTCGTCTCAAACTTTGTCTTTACGTGATGAAGCATATGGGTGAGGGAGCATTTCGGTTTGTTTAGTGACAGCGACCGCCACGGTTTAGCGGTTGAATGCCCCTGTAAAAAGCAGAGAAATTATTCTTGAAATCAAACGAGATAAGGAAGACATATTTGCTTTTTCGCTTCAGAGCTTGTGATCAATTTGCCCCATTTTTCACCAGAATAGATCTTGTCAGATGATCATAATTTTCTTTTGGATTTGTCTCCTTCAACATGTTAAATGTTAGTGTAAATATTTCCTGTAAAAAGAAAAAGAGACATATCAGCCAGTATTAAAAGGGATAAATTGAAAACGATACTGATTTACCCTTCATCTTGAATGTCTTGCACGAGTCTTTTACCAGTTTTGTTGGATTGAATTTTCCTCGACTTTTGTTGGGCGCCTCACCATTATGGGAAGACTATGGTAAAATACTGACTTTGATATTACTCGTCGAGTATTCCTGTTTGTAAAAAAGAAATGCACAAAAAGTTATTTCATTTATTTATAATACATACAACATTCCCCACCCTTGGGGATCGAACTCGGCATATTTCGGACCTACTGTCATCCCCCATACCATTCGGTCCATTGGACCGTAGGTGTCCATGGGGCTTTCTTTTCAAGGGTTAATCCTTGGGGATAACGCAGCCCTATTGTATCACCTTGGGCCATGTTACGGTATTTCTCGAGGTAATTTGCAATTCCTGTTAAGAATGGAATAAGACAATTCAAGACTTGAGATGATTATGTGCACATTAGAACGATACAGAATTACCCATTTCTGAGATTATTCGCGTCTTTCGCTTGTACTTTCCTTTGTCCGAAGCTGTCTATCCCGTGGTAATGCCCATGAGTCGATTTGCCCCCAAATTTTATCCAACCTGTATTCGGATATGATTGCGTTCTCGGGTCGATTTGCAATTTCCTGAGAATAGAAGGGGCTTAATTTTAAAACTTGGAGCAACTGAGGGTAAATTGAAACGATACGGAGTTACCCTTCAGGTTTATGCAGATTTTCACTCGCCATCAATTCGTCGCGAGGTTGGTGAGGTGGCGGATTCGAGCATTTAATAGGGGGAAGTCGGATTATTACTCCTTGCTTTTACACATTCACAAAAGCAGAAAAACACATCACGCAAGGAAATAAACACATTCACTCATTCAGGATTAGTTCCGCTTCCTCTGCAGGCTCTCCCATGATCAGCTGGCTTCATCCCAAATTAGGTATGCATCGGCCATATTGAAGGTCTCGTGGTCACTGGCTGAACAAGTGCATCACAGTCCCGATGCTTTACCGATATCAAACTAGTTGATTATGGCGAAAAGATCATCGTCAATGTCCGCTTGGTGGTGATCTGTCCCTTCTTCCTCGGGAGGTATTGATGCTGATCCAGTATCATTGGTCCTTTTGTACCCTCCTCCAACAGAACTCGATCCTGTTATAAACTGGTCTAACTCACCTCTTAAACGTGCATTTTCGATCCTCAGATCATGCATTTCATCGAGGGTGAGGAGGAGGCTATTGCAGTTGGGGCAGGTGGCGGAGTCAAAAGTCTCTTTATACATCTTGTTTTCCGCTCGGAGGTTTTCATTTTCAACTCTTAGAAACTCGGCTTCGTTGTGCTCATGACGAGCCTTCATTCGGGTTCGCCTATTTTGAAACCAGAACTTGATTTGCAAAGGTTCAAGTCCTAACTCTTGACTCAGTTCCATTTTCTGTTTGCCGTCTGGCATAGGGCATGTTCTGAAGAAATCCTCAAGCCTTTGTACCTGCTCCTTAGTATGGCGACGGTAACGCTTCTTTTGACCCTTACCGTTATTGTCCTTAACTTTACTGAGATTTTGGACGTCGTCGGCGGAAGAGCCAGGCTCCATAGGCTCGATCCCAAACATGGCTTCGAACTCTTCCTCTCCCATATTCAGCAGGCAATGATAGCTCTCGGGAGTATTGGGTTGAGATATCTTTGATTTGGTTGATGATTTCTCAAGATTTGCTACTCGCTTCCGGTGTTTTCACTCTCTTTGAATTTTTCTGAGCGATTGCCTATGCCTTAAGACCCTCTTCCGAGCATGGCGTCTCTTTTAAAATTAAACGTGGGTTTAGCAACTGTATTGCTTCTTCCAAGGGTCCGGCCTTTCTCAATCCTCTTTTCTTGTCGTGTCTCTTGCTCGGCTCGTCTCCTTCCATCTTTTCATGATAGGGCCCCTTGTTGTTGTCTCCACCGTCAATTTGCTGGCGAGTTCTTTAATAAAGACGAGTCGTATCTCTTTTCTCCCGAAAATGTCTTTGTCTCCCACTCAGCTTATTTTTTATCTTTTCTTTTTCAAAGTAATGGCGTCCCGTTTAGCTTTGCCGTAGAGACGTCGGATTTGCTTGGCTGGAGATTGGAGACGAGTAGCGGAGGTGATACTGATAGGGAATGTTAGACAGGAAAATCTGGCCAGTAGAGACTTCCCCTGCAAAAATGAAAGAGAATGCGGCAGTATATGTTCTTCATATTCTAGAAAAATTGGAACGATATTGTTTTACCCATGTGTGTACTTCTATTGAATTTGAATTGAGGAAGTTCCTTCATTTGGACTGGATTGAATTGTATGTCCCGAGTTGCCCTTCACTTTGAGCTTGCCACGTAAGTGCTTTGCTTAGTTGGGCCTTATTTTCTTTCGGGTTGCCTTGGACCATCATCATTTTCTATGCCATCGAGTCCGTGGACCGGAGGGCTCCTTTAATTTGAAGGTTACCTTCGAGGCAAATGAGTCCTATCGCGTTCCATTGGGTCATTTCATTTTGCGACACTCTTGAGGCACTTTGCGATTCCCTGGGTGAGAATGGAACAAATCCAATTTAGCATTTTGCAACGATTGAGGGTAAATTGGAACGACACACAATTACCCGTCTTCGAGCTCGCCTGGGCATTTCACTTGAAATTTCCCTACGTGAGGCCATTCAACATTTCTCATTATGGCAGTCAGCGACGTTACCACAAATTGATCCGCCCTAAATCTAGCATAAAAAGGGATTCACGCATTCGACGGGATAAAAAAAAAATAAATTGCCCCCTTGTCCCTGAATTAAATCGAGACACCTAGAAAGCTGGAAAATATCATACGCAGGGGAATTAAGCATGAAATAAAATGTGCACTTATTCAAGGTCAGTTCTGCCTCTCCTGTGGCTCTTCGATAATCAGCTAGTCTCGTGTTGGTTCGGGTGTGGATGATCGATGTTTGAGAGTCCCTACTCACTGGCTCCTGATCGCGGCTTGGGACGTCTGTCAACCCTAAACTGGTTGACCAGGGCAGTAAGCTCATCATCTGGGTAATCTCTTGAACCTTCCAGCAATTGATGCTCGAATTGGGTATTGTTGTTGGCAAATGCTGGCGGTAGATTTCTCATTCTGTCCTCGCCATGAGCAATTTGACTTCTCGTGCTGGAGCCTTCATCATTACTCGAGAAAGTGTGGGGATCACCAACTGTCCTGCTGCCAAAAACTCCTTCCATTCGAGGATTAAAGAAGTGGAAGTGCTCAGGATAATTTCTTGTCTGATTCTCTGGCTGCGCAGGCGCGCTGATCATGGGATGAATTCTAGCCACGGGTTGGTGCTCAGACCAAGGAGTCTGAATACACTGCCCCTGCGGTCTATACTCTTGAAGAGCATTAGGGTGATTCTAGGGGATACTTTGATTAACGCCTGGAGGATTGATGGCACGGCTACTGGCTTGGTTGATGATGGGAAGTGGCTCGCCCCATGCTAACCCGCGGAACTTATGGTGGCGGGGAGACTCGACATTCAGGCTTGGATCAGTCCCGCCTTGGTTTTCTTGATTCTGAGCTGCATTGTGTTCTCTCACCCTTTTTCTGTACTTCTGAAGATGACTCGAAACATTTGCTTTAGTGAGTCCCTATACGTTCATAATTTCCAGTATATGTTGTGGCCGTGCCGAATCGATTCCTACCTGTTGAACTGCATTAACAAACATACGATGCAGCTCGGGAGACCAACTCATCTTCTTTCTCCAGTTGCTTGGAACAAAATTGAAGGCTTGATGCTTGTTCTCATGGTCGTGCAATTGCTTCCTTACCACGTGCTGCCATATGTTTTGAAGCATCTGAACCCTAACTGGTTTCGTTACGACGTCTTGGGCCCCATTTAAGACAGCCTTCATTATGGCTTGCTGATCATCGCTTGCCGATATTACGAGGACTGGCATGTTTAATTTAGAATTGATGACTTCTAAGAGAGTGAAAACATCCATGTCAATCCCTACCATGGCGGTGAGGACGATATCAAACTGGTCACCACTCCTCCTTAATATCTCCAAGGCCTCTGTCGCCTTTGCTTGAGCTACAACCTTATACCGGCATTTTCTCAATACGGTAACAAGGATTGACAGAGAGACTGGATTACCGTCAATGGCCATGACCAGTAGACCCTCAGGGTAAGGAACTTCATTAGCTTCGACCAGGGTTGAACATGCGCCCGTTTCCCTAATGCTCGACATATTTCTGGATCTAGGACTGCCGACTCGAGACCGCCTCAGGATGTCTTCTTGGACTTGAGGGATCACGGGATCGTCGATGGTTTCTCGTAATAGGCTTTGAAAGCCGATGCTTTGATGGTGAAGGTTTTGAATTCCTCTCCCACGAGAACTCCTTCCTCTCTATCTTTCTCCTGCGAGTTCTTGCGAATGAACTCTCACTATCAAATGAGGACAAGTTCTCTCTCTGGCAATAGCAACGACTTCCCTCTTCACGGGCAGTGCTATTAGATTTTTCGAGGGAGAAAATCTGATATTCAGCTTTTGATCAAAGGGGAAATCCTTGTTTCTCGCTCAGTTCGTCTTCCTTTTTTCTTTTCGTGGTAGAGGGCCCTTGTCAAGATCTCCACCGTCGATTTACTGGCGGGTCCTCCAATAAAGAAGAGTCGTATCTCCTTTTCTGCCGAAAATTTCTTTATCTCCCACTCAGCTCGTTTTTTATTCTTTCTTTTTCAAAGTGGTGGCAGCCCGTCCAACTTTTCTGCAGAGACGTCGGGTCTGCTCAGCTTGAGGTTGCCGCTTGACTGGAATTCGAGCCAGCGGGGGTGTTGCCGACAGAGAATGGTAGATAGAAAAAACTCGACCAATAAGGACTGCCCCTGTGAAATCATTATTTAAATTGAAGCAGATTATCACCTTCGCATTCCGATCATCTGCCTCGCCTCTCTCCTCCTTTCTTTCGTGATCTGCTTTCAAAAATGGCCAATTCTCCTAACCATACCTTCTCCGCCGAAATCCTGGCTGGGTGGGAGAGACTCTACAATCTTCTTGGTAGAGGTTACGCTCATATAGCCCAAAACTCTACCGTTGAGGCTGAAATCCTCGGTTTATTCAGGACCCTAGATGCTGCTTCTGTTGAGGGTACCCAACTGGGGAGGGAGTATCGGAACTTCCCGACCCTCTTCATTAATTTTCTGGCTGCCTATAACCGCGCTTATGAGACGGTCATTGTGACTGCCGTCGTGAAAGCTCGTTACCGAGACCGGCACGAGCGTCTGGAAATAGTCACATTTATGGCTGATAATCACAAGAAAGCCTTCAAGTTTGCCAATGATCAGCTTTCGTGGCTAGTTCGTGAGAGGGGAAAGTTGGTGGACCGTCTGGCCTTGGTCCGAACTTATGCCGAACAGGAGCCGAGCAATATTATGATGAGGTGCAAATGCGGTTGGCTGCAGGAGAGACTTGATGACATTACGACAGATATTGCTTTCGAGAGGGCGGCGATTTCGGACTTGGAGTTTGCTGTCGAGCATTACGAGGCCAGTATGGCCCAGGCTAAGGAGAAGCGCGATCGCCTCTTCTTTAGGCTCACGGAGCTTGATCCTGAGAACGCCCGGTGCACCCGGAGCATCAACTGTTTGGAGAGTCAGTTGAGCTCCTTCGTAATGGTTATCAGGGCTCAGTTTGGCTTTACTTTTCCTCCCCAGTGAGCTGTTGTAATGCTCTTTGATGAATGGAATGAAAGAAAAGCTTCACGTGTTTTTTTTTGTTTAATTTTCCTGCTATCGTTTCTTCCGCATAGCATAACAGAACGATTTGAGGTACCGAAGATGTCGAGGCTTAATGTTTTTCTTGATGTTCTTGTTTAATTGCTCCAGACGATGATATCGAGAACATTGATGAAGGGTTCGGCGGTGGCCCCCACTATCCATCTTGAGATCACAAACAATAACACTATGACAACTCGATCAGTGCGCTGGTAATAAATCCGGCCACCTGTTGTGTGCCCACTTTTATCCATATTTTATTTCTTTCGGCGTCCACTTGCTCGTGTCGGTCGCCTGTAGCGTCGGGAGAAATTCCTGTGGGCCACGTTCATTAATAGAACCTCGGTCCTCTAAAGCCCTCCGCATGTTTCGGATAAGAGGAAATTTTAAGATCGGTCTCTGGTTGATTTAATCAGGTAAAGGTATTTGTTTCATGGGTTCTGATTATATAATCCATATTGTCTTTGAAAAGACGCGGGATCCTCTGCAATACATTAAATATGCCCCCGTGTTTAATCAGTATAAATCCACCGTCATATCGGAATACACTGCCCATACAAGTTTACGGATTGACATAACTCTGTCTGTCAAAGATGGACAGTGTTCGTTTGCCCCCCGGAATTAACGGTTGAAGCCTCGGTGTTTTTCGTCTTTTGGTATTTCTGGAGATGATTCTTGATATATTTTGAACTTAATTTTTACACCCGTCTAGGGTATCTAGGATCTCCCTGCAAAAGAAAATGATATAATTAGTATGCGACACAAGGAATGTCGGTCCATGACTCCTATATTAGTCCAATTTGATTTTTTCTATTTTATAGAGAAATCAGAAAAAAAAATTCCCTTAGGAAGAAATGGGTTAATACAGAATTTTTTTGCAGATTTATTACTCTTTTTTTTTTAAGGGATGTGACAAAATCTCTTGACGTTTACTAAAATTTTTGAAGGAATTTCCTTTTTATCAGAATAAATTTTCAGAGGTAAATTTGTCAGGAAAATTTTATTTTTATTGAAGCAGGAAAGACATGACAGAAATCCTTTATTGGTTAACAAAATTCCCCCGATACATTAGTCTAATTTTATTTAGAGAAAATTTTCTTAGAAAAACATGAGCAAATTTCTCGAAAAGAATTTTTGTTGCAAGTTTTTATAATTTGAAAGAATGTGATAAAATCACTTGATGTTTACCAAAGTTTTTTTTTTTTGAAGGAATTTTTCTTTTATCGAAATAAAAGTTTAGAGGAAAATTTGTCAGGAAAATTTCATTTTTATTGAAGCAAGAAAAGCATGACAAAAATCTCTTATTGGTCAATACAATTCCCCCGAGACATTAGTCTAATTTTATTTAGAGAAAATTTTCTTAGAAAAACATGAGCGAATTTCTCGAGAAGAATTTTCTTGCAAGTTTTTATAATTTGAAAAATGTGATAAAATCACTTGATGTCTACTAGAGTTTTTTTTTTTTTAGGGAATTTTTCTTTTTATTGAAATAAATTTTCAGAGGAAAATTTTTTCAGGAAAATTTCATTTTTATTGAAGCAATAAAAACATGACAAAAATCCCTTATTGGTTAATAAAATTCCCATGAAGGGATTTTTCACATCATTTTTTCAAAATTTTTTTAAAAGAAATGAGGGACAAATTTAATTTTTATTTTCTTTTAAAAGAATGGTCGTAATATCAAGCTCAAAAACTGACTAACACCTAGCATGAACCGACCGAAAATAAATACAAGATAAAATTAGAGAACTTACTTTTACCTTGGAGAAATGCAAATCACATAGTCATGCGCATGACTCAAGTGAGGAGTGAACTCTAGAAAATAAAAGAAGGAGAGACAGGGTATGGACCTAAAAGGCCCCCACTATCTGAATTGACAACCTTACCCTCCGCGCAATCAAATCACAATGGGAAGAATTGTCAATTCAGATAATGAGCGGGATAAAATATGGTCAACCCGAGCGTAATCGACGCAAGAGCTTTACATATTCGATCCCTATCTATGGTTTTCTAGGAAGAATTTCGCGACTTGGGTTTAGACGCTTGTGTGTGCAGGTGTCGTGATCCTCAGAGTATGCAAGACATGCACAACAATTGATATCAAAACAGCGCTTCTAAAAATATGCGAAATTAAACAAATAAACCAAACACCGAGCCTGCAAAACAAAGGGGTTAGCCAAACACTCCGCCCCTTATAACTCCCATCCTGCAAAAACATATAACACCTATAGAATGAGTCCCAAACAAGATCGCCAGAAGCGAGATATCCATGAAATTTTCATTGGCTTAAGTCCACTAAAACTTTTAAAATTTCAAAAAAATTCAAGTATTCCAATTGGTATCCTTTTTCGAAAATTTAAAAATCCCGTCCCCAGCGGAGTCGCCAAGCTGTCGCGACCCTCTAAAAAAATTTTAAATTTTAAAGGGAGTTAACGGATTATTAGGTTAATTAGATTTGACTAACCTAACGCGGACCCTCCCAAGCCCTACCGAATCGCAACTTTGGTTTTTGTTTAAATGATTTTGAAATTTGGAGTCGCCACTAATCATTCTTGGTAGGTTGATTAGGAACCTAAATAAATTAGCGGGAGAACTAATTTATTCCTGCGAACCAGAGATTATGAGTTCGGGGACTTGGTTACACTAGTTAATTAAAACTAATGCCCTTTCGGTACCTTAATTTCATGGATATCCTAATTCGGCAACTCAGGCTTGGTTTATTCCTAAGGCTCTAGTAGCATTCTCTTTTGTGTTTTCACTTTTTAAATAGGATGCATGGATGGTATATATTTTTATTTGTTATATTTTTTTAAGTGTTAAAGATTCCCTGAAGCCGAAAGAGGGAGTGTGTTAACGACTTCTGTGCAGTATTACGACCTACTCATCTTTTGGGTCTGATGATTCAAAAATTAAATTATAGGAAGTACATGACAGTGAATAAACACCTCCAATGGGAGGCTTAGCATTGGCTTGGCTCTTCCCTTTGGGATTTAAGGTACAGGTATTTAAGTTGCAGGTATTTAAACTACTGTAAGTAAAAACCTCCAATGGGAGGCTAAGTATTGGCTTGGCTCTTCCCTTTGGGATTTAAGGTACATGTATTTAAGTTGCAGGTATTTAACTACTGTAAGTAAAAACCTCCAATGGGAGGTTAAGCATTGGCTTGGCTCTTCCCTTTGGGATTTAAGGTACAGGTATTTAAGTTACAGGTATTTAACTACTGTAAGTAAAAACCTCCAATGGGAGGCTAAGCATTGGCTTGGCTCTTCCCTTTGGGATTTAAGGTGCAAGTATTTAAGTTGCAGGTATTTAACTACTGTAAGTAAAAACCTCCAATGGGAGGCTAAGCATTGGCTTGGCTCTTCCCTTTGGGATTTATGGTGCAGGTATTTAAGTTGCAGGTATTTAACTACTGTAAGTAAAAACCTCCAATGGGAGGCTAAGCATTGGCTTGGCTCTTCCCTTTGGGATTTAAGGTACATGTATTTAAGTTGCAGGTATTTAACTACTGTAAGTAAAAACCTCCAATGGGAGGTTAAGCATTGGCTTGGCTCTTCCCTTTGGGATTTATGGTGCAGATATTTAAATTGCGGATGGACTTTGTCCTCTCCATTCTGGGGTATGAATTCTTTAAAATAAAATACAACGAATTGATTCAACAATTTGAAATTTGTGCGCGCTTGAGGACTCCTCCAAGCCGATTTTGTGCTTCCATAGGGTTGACCATTGATATAAAGCTGCGGCTTCCTGACATAAAATAGAGTGAAGTGTCAGTATACAAAATATGTGCTAATATGCACCTAAAACCAGAAGAGTGGAAAGAGTACTTATCTCCCGTTTTTTTTTGAGGGATTTCTATAATTGATTTTCTCTCTCTATGTTCCCAATATAGAGAGTTTCTTTTGAATTAAGAGGGACTTTTAGTCACAGATCAGTTGAGAAATCGGTGGACAGCTTAGGAGCTTGTCTGGGCCGATTTTTGCATCTCTACGAGATTTTTGCTGTTGATATAGAGATATCCTTCTCCTGACATAAATATGGGAAAAAAATGGGAGATGGAGAAAGTGTATACAATTTGTGCTAATTTGCGAGTAAAACCATAAATAAATGAATAAATAAAAACACTTAGCTCGAATTTGCTTGCTCGTTGACGATGATGAACTCTTGATTTATATTTGATCGATGAAGGAATTTGTGATGATAACCCCTAGCTTTAAACTCCCATCATCTTCAAAATTCTCTCTCTTTTGGTATTTTCTTTCTCTCAAAATTTTCTTCAATCTCCCAAAACTCTCTCAAACATCCAAAATTTTCTCTCAAAAAAATTCTCCCAAACACTTCAAATTTTCTCTCTTAGAAAATCCTCTCAAACACTTCAAATTTTCTCTCCAAAAAAATCTTTTCTCAAGCTCACTTCTTCCTCCTTTTATAACCTACTCATCTATCTCCCATTCTAATTTTTCCACTAACTCTATCTCCCATTCTAATTTCTCCACTAACTCTTCTTCATTTTCATCTTCCATTCTCCATCTCTATCTCACATTCTAATCTCTCCACTAACTCTTCTTCATCTTCATCTTCCCTTCTCCATATTTATCTCCCATTCTAATTTCTCCACTAACTCTTCTTCATCTCCATCTTCCCTTCTCTATTCTTATCTTCCATTCTAATTTCTCTACTAACTCTTCTTCATCTCCATCTTCCCTTCTCTATTCTTATCTTATTTTCTCCATCCATTCTTCTCCAACTTCTCTTCTTCATCTCCTCTTCTTCATCTTCCCTTCTCTATTCTAATTTATCCACTAACTCTTCTTTTTATTATTTGTAAAATAATCCTTCAAGAGTTATGTATTTGCACTCTAGTCCTTGAATTTTAAGTATTTACAATTCAGTCCCTGAAAAAAATATATTTCTTTAAGTCCAAATCTCCTCACAATTTTTGACACACCAAAATTTACCACATGTCAAATTTAAGCTCATTTCTTGTCGCTGAAAATAATGCATAATTTAATTAAAGTCCTTTTGCAAAATTAAGTCATTCTGGGTATAATTGGGCCAAGATGAAAATTTAAAATATTAGAAGACAATGTCACAACTCATAAAAAGTGAAAGTTAAAAATAAGTTGACTCAAATTAAATTTTTTTTAGGCCCGATTCGAGATTATACTCGTGAAGGAACACGTGACTCGAATTGGATTTTTCTGAATTTGCGATGGCCAATATGAAAATAGATTTAAAATAAAAATATTAACTATCTTTGTGTATTTTTTGGCCTCAAATGTTATTTTTCCAAAATTTTCAAATATTTTTGTATTTTGTTTTTAAAAATTAAAATATATATAATATGAAAAATTATTTTTTGGTCAAAATTCGTTCCCTAGGCTTGGCTAAGGTACCCAAAGTTAATTTTTCAATTTTATGAATTTTTATGGATTTTCTATTAATTTTCGAAAATAAATAAATAAAAAATACGTAAAAATACTGAAAATATGAAAAATCGTTTTTTGGTCAAAATTGGTTCCCTAGGCTTGGCTAAGGTCCCCAAAGTTGATTTTTCAATTTTATGAATTTTTATGGATTTTTTATTACTTTAGTAATAGAAAAAAATGATTAAAAATCAGGTGTCAACACCGGGCTCCATAGGCTCGATCCCAAATATGGCTTCGAACTCTTCCTCTCCCATATTCAGCAAGTAACGATAACTTTCAAGTGTGTTGGGTTGAGACATCTTCGATTTGGTTAACGATTTCTCAAAGTTTGATATCTCTTCTTGTATTTTCATTCTCTGGATTTTTCTGGGAGACTGCGTATGCTTTAAGAGTCTCTCTTTCGAGCACGAATGAGAATTATCAAGAAGATGCCTCCTTTAAAATTAGACGTGGGTTTAGCAACTGTATTGCCTCTCTCGAGTGTTCTGGCTTTCTCGATTTTCTTTTCATCGTATCTCTTGCCCAGCTCGTCTCCTTCCATCTTTCCGTGGAAGGGGGCCCCTTGTTGCTGTCTCCACCGTCAATTTGCTGGCGAGTTCTTCAATAAAGACAAGTCGTATCTCTTTTCTGCCGAAAATGTCTTTGTCTCCCACTCAGCTTATTTTTTATCCTTTCTTTTTCAAAGTAGTGGCGTCCCGTCCAACTTTTCCGTAGAGACGTCGGATTTGCTTGGCTCGAGATTGGAGACGAGTAGCGGAGGTGATACTGATAGGGAATGGTAGACAGGAAAATCTGGCCAGTAGAGACTTCCCCTGCAAAAATGAAAGAGAATGCGGCAGTATATGTTCTTCATATTCTAGAAAAATTGGAACGATACTGTTTTACCCTTGTGTATACTTCCATTGAATTTGAATTGAGGAAGTTCCTTCATTTGGATTGGATTGAATTGTATGTCCCGAGTTGCCCTTCACTTTGAGCTTGCCACATATGTGCTTTGCTTAGTTGGGCCTTGTTTTCTTTCGGGTTGCCTTGGACCATCATCATTTTCCATGCCATCGGGTCCGTGGACCGGAAGGCTCCTTTAATTTGAAGGTTACCTTGAAGGCGAATGAGTCCTATCGCATTCCATTGGGTCATTTCATTTTGCGACACTCTTGAGGCACTTTGCAATCCCCTGGGTGAGAATGGAACAAATCCAATTTAGCATTTTGCAACGATTGAGGGTAAATTGGAACGACACACAGTTACCCGTCTTCGAGCTCGCTTGGGCTTTTCACTTGAAATTTCCCTACGTGAGGCCATTCAACATTTCTCATTATGGCAGTAAGCGACGTTGCCACAAATTGATCCGCCCTAAATCTAGCATAAAAAAGGGATTCACGCATTCGACGAGATAAAAAAAACAAATTACCCCATTGCCCCTGAATTAAATCTAGTCACCTAGAAAGCTGGAAATATCATACGCAGGGGAATTAAGCATGAAATGAAAGGTGCATTTATTCAAGGTCAGTTCTGCCTCTCCTGTGGCTCTTCGATAATCAGCTAGTCTCGTGTTGGTTCGGGTGTGGATGACCGATGTTTGAGAGTCCTTACTCACTAGCTCCTGATCGCGGCTTGGGACGTCTGTCAACCCTAAACTGGTTGACCAGGGCAGTAAGCTCATCATCTGGGTAATCTCTTGAACCTTCCAGCAACTGATACTCGAATTGGGCATTGTTATTGGCAAATGCTGGCGGTAGATTTCTCATTCTGTCATCGCCATGAGCAATTTGACTTCTCGTGCTGGAGCCTTCATCATTACTCGAGAAAGTGTGGGGATCACCAACTGTCCTGCTGCCAAAAACTCCTTCCATTCGAGGATTAAAGAAGTGGAAGTGCTCAGGATAATTTCTTGTCTGATTCTCTGGCTGCGCAGGCGCGCTGATCATGGGATGAATTATAGCCACGGGTTGGTGCTCAAACCAAGGAGTCTGAATACACTGCCCCTGCGGTCTATACTCTTGTCGCGACCCTCTAAAAATATTTTTATTAATTCTAGGGGGTTAACGGATTATTAGGTTAATTAGATTTGACTAACCTAACGCGGACCCTCCCAAGCCCTACCGAATCGCAACTTTGGTTTTTGTTTAAATGATTTTAAAATTTGGAGTCGCCACTAATCGTTCTTGGTAGGTCGATTAGAAACCTAAATAAATTAGCGGGAGAACTAATTTATTCCTGCGAACCAGAGATTATGAGTTCGGGGACTTGGTTACACTAGTTAATTAAAACTAATGCCCTTTCGGTACCTTAATTTCATGGATATCTTAATTCGGCAACTCAGGCTTGGTTTATTCCTAAGGCTATAGTAGGGTATTCTCTTTTGTGTTTTCACTTTTTAAATAGGATGCATGGATGGTATATATTTTTATTTGTTATATTTTTTTAAGTGTTAAAGATTCCCTGAAGCCGAAAGAAGGAGTGTGTTAACGACTTCTGTGCAGTATTACAACCTACTTATCTTTTGGGTCTGATGATTCAAAAATTAAATTATAGGAAGTACATGACAGTGAATAAACACCTCCAATGGGAGGCCTAGCATTGGCTTGGCTCTTCCCTTTGAGATTTAAGGTACAGGTATTTAAGTTGCAAGTATTTAAACTACTGTAAGTAAAAACCTCCAATGGGAGGCTAAGCATTGGCTTGGCTCTTCCCTTTGGGATTTAAGGTACATGTATTTAAGTTGCAGGTATTTAACTACTGTAAGTAAAAACCTCCAATGGGAGGCTAAGCATTGGCTTGGCTCTTCCCTTTGGGATTTAAGGTACATGTATTTAAGTTGTAGGTATTTAACTACTATAAGTAAAAACCTCCAATGGCAGGCTAAGCATTGGCTTGGCTCTTCCCTTTGGGATTTAAGGTATAGGTATTTAAGTTGCAGGTATTTAACTACTGTAAGTAAAAACCTTCAATGGGAGGCTAAACATTGGCTTGGCTCTTCCCTTTGGGATTTAAGGTACAGGTATTTAAGTTGCAGGTATTTAACTACTGTAAGTAAAAACCTCCAATGGGAGGCTAAGCATTGGCTTGGCTCTTCCCTTTGGGATTTATGGTGCAGGTATTTAAATTGCGGATGGACTTTGTCCTCTCCATTCTGGGGTATGAATTCTTTAAAATAAAATACAACGAATTGATTCAACAATTTGAAATTTGTGCACGCTTAAGGACTCCTCCAAGCCGATTTTGTGCTTCCATAGGGTTGACCATTGATATAAAGCTGCGGCTTCCTGACATAAAATAGAGTGAAATGTTAGTATACAAAATATGTGCTAATCTGCACCTAAAACCAGAAGAGTAGAAAGAGTACTTATCTCCCATTTTTTTGGGAGGGATTTCTATAATTGATTTTCGCTCTCTATGTTCCCAATATAGAGAGTTTCTTTTGAATTAAGAGGGACTTTTAGTCACAGATCAGTTGAGAAATCGGTGGACAGCTTAGGAGCTTGTCTGGGCCGATTTTTGCATCTCGACGAGATTTTTGCTGTTGACGTAAAGATATCCTTCTCCTGACATAAAATATGGAAGAAAAAGGAGATGGAGAAAGTGTATACAATTTGTGCTAATTTGCGAGTAAAACCATAAATAAATGAATAAATAAAAACACTTAGCTTGAATTTGTTTGCTCGTTGACGAGGATGAACTCTTGATTTATATTGATCGATGAAGGAATTTGTGATGATAACCCCTAGCTTTAAACTCCCATCATCTTCAAAATTCTCTCTCTTTTGGTATTTTCTTTCTCTCAAAATTTTCTTCAATCTCCCAAAACTCTCTCAAACATCCAAAATTTTCTCTCCAAAAAATTCTCCCAAACACTTCAAATTTTCTCTCTCCCAAGAATCCCTTTCTCAAGCTCACTTCTTCCTCCTTTTATAACCTACTCATCTATCTCCCATTCTAATTTTTCCACTAACTCTATCTCCCATTCTAATTTCTCCACTAACTCTTCTTCATTTTCATCTTCCATTCTCCATCTCTATCTCACATTCTAATCTCTCCACTAACTCTTCTTCATCTTCATCTTCCCTTCTCCATATTTATCTCCCATTCTAATTTCTCCACTAACTCTTCTTAATCTCCATCTTCCCTTCTCTATTCTTATCTTCCATTCTAATTTCTCTACTAACTCTTCTTCATCTCCATCTTCCCTTCTCTATTTTTATCTTATTTTCTCCATCCATTCTTCTCCAACTTCTCTTCTTCATCTCCTGTTCTTCATCTTCCCTTCTCTATTCTAATTTATCCACTAACTCTTCTTTTTATTATTTGTAAAATAATCCTTCAAGAGTTAGGTATTTGCACTCTAGTCCTTGAATTTTAAGTATTTACAATTCAGTCCTTGAAAAAAAAAATATTTCTTTAAGTCCAAATCTCCTCACAATTTTTGACACACCAAAATTTACCACATGTCAAATTTAAGCTCATTTCTTGTCGCTCAAAATAATGCATAATTTAATTAAAGCCCTTTTGCAAAATTAAGTCATTCTGGGTATAATTGGGCCAAGATGAAAATTTAAAATATTAGAAGACAATGTCACAACTCATAAAAAGTGAAAGTTAAAAATAAGTTGAGTCAAATTAAATTTTTTTAGGCCCGATTCGAGATTATACTCGTGAAGGAACACGTGACTCGAATTGGATTTTTCTGAATTTGCGATGGCCAATATGAAAATAGATTTAAAATAAAAATATTAACTATCTTTGTGTATTTTTTGGCCTCAAATGTTATTTTTCCAAAATTTTCAAATATTTTTGTATTTTTTTTAAAAAAATTAAAATATTTGAAAATTTTGGAAAAATAACATTTGAGGCCAAAAAATACACAAAGATAGTTAATATTTTTATTTTAAATCTATTTTCATATTGGCCATCGCAAATTCAGAAAAATCCAATTCGAGTCACGTGTTCCTTCACGAGTATAATCTCGAATCGGGCCTAAAAAAATTTAATTTGACTCAACTTATTTTTAACTTTCACTTTTTATGAGTTGTGACATTGTCTTCTAATATTTTAAATTTTCATCTTGGCCCAATTATACCCAGAATGACTTAATTTTGCAAAAGGGCTTTAATTAAATTATGCATTATTTTGAGCGACAAGAAATGAGCTTAAATTTGACATGTGGTAAATTTTGGTGTGTCAAAAATTGTGAGGAGATTTGGACTTAAAGAAATATTTTTTTTTCAAGGACTGAATTGTAAATACTTAAAATTCAAGGACTAGAGTGCAAATACCTAACTCTTGAAGGATTATTTTACAAATAATAAAAAGAAGAGTTAGTGGATAAATTAGAATAGAGAAGGGAAGATGAAGAACAGGAGATGAAGAAGAGAAGTTGGAGAAGAATGGATGGAGAAAATAAGATAAAAATAGAGAAGGGAAGATGGAGATGAAGAAGAGTTAGTAGAGAAATTAGAATGGAAGATAAGAATAGAGAAGGGAAGATGGAGATTAAGAAGAGTTAGTGGAGAAATTAGAATGGGAGATAAATATGGAGAAGGGAAGATGAAGATGAAGAAGAGTTAGTGGAGAGATTAGAATGTGAGATAGAGATGGAGAATGGAAGATGAAAATGAAGAAGAGTTAGTGGAGAAATTAGAATGGGAGATAGAGTTAGTGGAAAAATTAGAATGGGAGATAGATGAGTAGGTTATAAAAGGAGGAAGAAGTGAGCTTGAGAAAGGGATTCTTGGGAGAGAGAAAATTTGAAGTGTTTGGGAGAATTTTTTGGAGAGAAAATTTTGGATGTTTGAGAGAGTTTTGGGAGATTGAAGAAAATTTTGAGAGAAAGAAAATACCAAAAGAGAGAGAATTTTGAAGATGATGGGAGTTTAAAGCTAGGGGTTATCATCACAAATTCCTTCATCGATCAATATAAATCAAGAGTTCATCCTCGTCAACGAGCAAACAAATTCAAGCTAAGTGTTTTTATTTATTCATTTATTTATGGTTTTACTCGCAAATTAGCACAAATTGTATACGCTTTCTCCATCTCCTTTTTCTTCCATATTTTATGTCAGGAGAAGGATATCTTTACGTCAACAGCAAAAATCTCGTCGAGATGCAAAAATCGGCCCAGACAAGCTCCTAAGCTGTCCACCGATTTCTCAACTGATCTGTGACTAAAAGTCCCTCTTAATTCAAAAGAAACTCTCTATATTGGGAACATAGAGAGCGAAAATCAATTATAGAAATCCCTCCCAAAAAAATGGGAGATAAGTACTCTTTCTACTCTTCTGGTTTTAGGTGCAGATTAGCACATATTTTGTATACTAACATTTCACTCTATTTTATGTCAGGAAGCCGCAGCTTTATATCAATGGTCAACCCTATGGAAGCACAAAATCGGCTTGGAGGAGTCCTTAAGCGCGCACAAATTTCAAATTGTTGAATCAATTCGTTGTATTTTATTTTAAAGAATTCATACCCCAGAATGGAGAGGACAAAGTCCATCCGCAATTTAAATACCTGCACCATAAATCCCAAAGGGAAGAGCCAAGCCAATGCTTAGCCTCCCATTGGAGGTTTTTACTTACAGTAGTTAAATACCTGCAACTTAAATACCTGTACCTTAAATCCCAAAGGGAAGAGCCAAGCCAATGCTTAGCCTCCCATTGGAGGTTTTTACTTACAGTAGTTAAATACCTGCAACTTAAATACCTATACCTTAAATCCCAAAGGGAAGAGCCAAACCAATGCTTAGCCTCCCATTGGAGGTTTTTACTTACAGTAGTTAAATACCTGCAACTTAAATACATGTACCTTAAATCCCAAAGGGAAGAGCCAAGCCAATGCTTAGCCTCCCATTGGAGGTTTTTACTTACAGTAGTTTAAATACTTGCAACTTAAATACCTGTACCTTAAATCCCAAAGGGAAGAGCCAAGCCAATGCTAGGCCTCCCATTGGAGGTGTTTATTCACTGTCATGTACTTCCTATAATTTAATTTTTGAATCATCAGACCCAAAAGATAAGTAGGTTGTAATACTGCACAGAAGTCGTTAACACACTCCTTCTTTCGGCTTCAGGGAATCTTTAACACTTAAAAAAATATAACAAATAAAAATATATACCATCCATGCATCCTATTTAAAAAGTGAAAACACAAAAGAGAATACCCTACTATAGCCTTAGGAATAAACCAAGCCTGAGTTGCCGAATTAAGATATCCATGAAATTAAGGTACCGAAAGGGCATTAGTTTTAATTAACTAGTGTAACCAAGTCCCCGAACTCATAATCTCTGGTTCGCAGGAATAAATTAGTTCTCCCGCTAATTTATTTAGGTTTCTAATCGACCTACCAAGAACGATTAGTGGCGACTCCAAATTTTAAAATCATTTAAACAAAAACCAAAGTTGCGATTCGGTAGGGCTTGGGAGGGTCCGCGTTAGGTTAGTCAAATCTAATTAACCTAATAATCCGTTAACCCCCTAGAATTAATAAAAATATTTTTAGAGGGTCGCGACAGACTGGCGACTCCGCTGGGGATAGAGATTTTTAAATTTTCGAAAAAAGATACCAATTGGAATACTTAAATTTTTTCGAAATTTTAAAAGTCTTAGTGGACTTAGGCCAATGAAAATTTCATGGATATCTCGCTTCTGGCGATCTTGCTTGGGACTCATTCTATAGGTGTTATATGTTTTTGCAGGATGGGAGTTATAAGGGGCGAAGTGTTTGGCTAACCCATTTGTTTTGCAGGCTCGGTGTTGGGATTATGTTTAATTTCACACATTTTTAGAAGCGCTGTTTTGATATCAATTGTTGTGCATGTCTTGCATATTCTGAGGATCACAACACCTGCACACATAAGCGTCTAAACCCAAGTCGCGAAATTTTTCCTAGGTAACCATAGATAGGGATCGAATATGCAAAGCTCTTGCGTCGATTGCGCTTGGGTTGACCATATTTTATCCCGCTCATTATCTGAATTGACAATTCTTCCCATTGTGATTTGATTGCGCGGAGGGTAAGGTTGTCAATTCAGATAGTGGGGGCCTTTTAGGTCCATACCCTGTCTCTCCTTCTTTTATTTTCTAGAGTCCACTCCTCACTTGAGTCATGCGCATGACTATGTGATTTGCATTTCTCCAAGGTAAAAGTAAGTTCTCTAATTTTATCTTGTATTTATTTTCGGTCGGTCCACGCTAGGTGTTAGTCAGTTTTTGAGCTTGATATTACGACCATTCTTTTAAAAGAAAATAAAAATTAAATTTGTCCCTCATTTCTTTTTAGAAAATTTTTTTTTTTTGAAAAAATGATGTGAAAAAATCCCTTCATGAGAATTTTATTAACCAATAAGGGATTTTTGTCATGTTTTTATTACTTTAACAAAAATAAAATTTTCCTGAAAAAATTTTCCTCTGAAAATTTATTTCAATAAAAAGAAAAATTCCTTCAAAAAAAACTCTAGTAGACATCAAGTGATTTTATCACATTTTTCAAATTATAAAAACTTGCAAGAAAATTCTTCTTGAGAAATTCGCTCATGTTTTTCTAAGAAAATTTTCTCTAAATAAAATTAGACTAATGTCTCGGGGGAATTGTATTGACCAATAAGAGATTTTTGTCATGTTTTTCTTGCTTCAATAAAAATGAAATTTTCCTGACAAATTTTCCTCTGAAAATTTATTTCGATAAAAAGAAAAATTCCTGCAAAAAAAAACTTTGGTAAACATCAAGTGATTTTATCACATTCTTTCAAATTATAAAAACTTGCAACAAAAATTCTTTTCGAGAAATTCGCTTATGTTTTTCTAAGAAAATTTTCTCTAAATAAAATTAGACTAATGTCTCGGGGGAATTTTGTTAACCAATAAAGGATTTCTATTATGTCTTTCCTGCTTCAATAAAAATAAAATTTTCCTGATAAATTTACCTCGGAAAATTTATTTTGATAAAAAGGAAATTCCTTCAAAAATTTTAGTAAACATCAAGAGATTTTGTCACATTCCTTTAAAAAAATAAAAAAAAAGAGTAATAAATCTGCAAAAAAAAAATTCTGTATCAGAAATTAACCCATTTCTTCCTAAGGAAATTTTTTTTTTCTGATTTCTCTATAAAATAGAAAAAATAAAATTGGACTAATATAGGAGTCATGGACCGACATTCCTTGTGTCGCATACTAATTATATCCTTTTCTTTTGCAGGGAGATCCTAGATACCCCAGACGGGTGTAAAAATTAAGTTCAATAATATATCAAGAATCATCTTCAGAAATACCAAAAGACGAAAAACACCAAGGCTTCAACCGTTAATTCAGGGGGGCAAACGAACACTGTCCATCTTTGACAGACAGAGTTGTGTCAATCCGTAAACTTGTATGGGCAGTGTATTCTGATATGACGGTGGACTTATACTGATTAAACACGGGGGCATATTTAATGTATTGCAGAGGATCCCGCGTCTTTTGAAAGACAATATGGATTATATAATCAGAAACCATGAAATAAGTACCTTAACCTGATTAAATCAACCAGAGACCGGTCTTAAAATTTCCTCGGATCCGAAACACGCGGAGGGTTTTAGAGGACCGAGGTTCTATTAATGAATGTGACCCACAAGTATTTCTCCCAATGCTACAGGCGCCCGACAAGAGCAAATGGGCACCGAAAGAAACAAAACACGGTTGAAGTGGGGCACGCAACAAATGGCCGAATTTATTGGCACACTAATTAAGTGGTGGTAGCTTTATTAATTTACATGATTGAACGCGGGTCTCTAGGCGGCTGGTGGAAAGCCACACTAAATGTCTCTCTAATGTTCTTGATATCATCGTCTACCGCAACCCGCGAGAGCATCATGAAGAAGATTAAACCTAGACGAATACGTCTACTTAGTTTCATCGCACGTTCTCGCCTTTTGTCGATGTCCAAAATTAATGCACAAGCTAGAAGTAATCATTTCCCTTTCCCCCCTATTAAATGCTCGGAGCCGTTAACCGCACCAAACTCGAAAAAATTAATATCGAGACGAAATCTGCGTAAATTTGAAGGGTAAATCCGTATCGTTCCAATTTACCCTTAAATTGCTCCGGTTTTAAATTTGATCCCTTCTATTTTCAGGAATTTGCAAAAGCGACTCGAGAATACAGTTGTATCCAAAAACCAAATTTCCTGGTCGGGCTAAATTGGGGGCAAATCAACTCATGGACATTACCACGGGATGGGCAGCTTCGGTTAAAGAAAAATACAAGCGAAAGATCCGAACAATCTCAGACATGGGTAATTCTGTATCGTTCTAATTTGCACATAATCATCTCGAGTCCTGAATTTTTTTATTCCATTCTTAACAGGGATTGCAAATTACCTCGAGCAATATCGTAACAAGGCCCAAGGTGATACAACAGGGCCGCGTTATCCCCAAGGATTAACCTTTGAAAAGAAAACCCCATGGACACCTATGGTCCAATGGACCGAATGCAGGAATACTCGACGAGTAATACCGAAGTCAATATTTTGCCACATTCTCGGCTTAATGGTGAAGCATCCAACAAAAGTCGAAGAAAACTCAACCCAGCAAAATTGGAAAAAGACTTGTCCAAGGCATTCAAGATGAAGGGTAAATCAGTATCGTTTCCAATTTATCTCTTTTAATACCGGTTGACATGTCTCCTTTTCTTGTTACAGGAAATATTTATACTAACATGTAACATGTTGGAGGAGACAAATCCAAAAGAAAATGATGATCATTTGACAAGATCTATTCTGGTGAAAAATGGGGGGCATTTAACTGCTAAACCATGGCGGTCGCTGTCACTAAACAAACCAAAATGCTCCCTCACCCATATGCCTCATCATGCAGGGGCAAAACTTGAGACAAACCGCTCCTCGACATAAGGAGTGGGCTTCCCAATTTGTTCAATCCACCCACATACCAGGGGCAATTCAAATCCGCCCATGTTTGCACATTATATAAATACACATGATGCTAAAAATTGTCACATCGGCATTGTGTTTACACATTTCACGAATTATGTATGATTATTCCGCATGTTTAATTTACCAACTCCAACTTAGAGCATAAACTGCATAGGAGACATCAAATGTGCAAAATGGGGCATAACAGGATGAGGAAAGTTAAACCATTTCTACACACGGGTCTAACATTTTAATCTACAGATAAACAGCCTTTCTCTAGAGTGAGAGAAAGTCCCTTCGGACTAAAGTCCCCCATTCAGATTACATTCGAGGCGTTCATATTATGAGAACCTCCTTAAATAGAATTGGTAATGCAAACTTGACAGAATAGTTTTGCATGATCCACATTTTGATTGATTGCATCATGAGTTATCACACAGACTACTTCTAATCATTGCCAACTTAGCTGAACAATTTTGTATGAACCAATGAACGCATTGATGAAAATGCTTGCACATGTTACCTCTGACATTACCTGACATGCAACACATTCCCGGTGTTTGAGTTACCTTCCAAAGTCTTGAAATTCATTCGGCGATTATTGAATGAACAAGCCTGGTTGTCTAGAAGCCACCAAGCATTTCTTTCAAATTCTCAGGTAAGTATATCTTCAACCTGAACCTTTCAAGAGAATGAATTCTGACGGTTGTTGGGGTACTCGAATCCATCGCGGTATATACAGGTATCCACCTTCTTCAATAAAGCATGATTTGTCTCAAGGACAGAAATGTTCGAGACTTTTTGATCTCTGCCTCTTTGGTTTATTCCTAAAGCGACAGGAGAATATAATTTGGGTTTGAGCTTCTGCAGGATTCCTGGTCTCCCCAGATTTCAGAATGGCACCCTTTGAGTTACACCAAGTCCTTCTTACAAGCAAACTAAGTCCTTCTTACAGGCAAACTAAGTCCTTCTTACAGGCAAACCAAGTCCTTCTTACAGGCACAAAGTCCTTCTTACAGGCAAACCAAGTCCTTCTTACAGGCAAATCAAGTCCTGCTTACAGGCAAACAAAGTCCTTCCTACAGGCAAAGCAAGTCCTTCTTACAGGCAAATCAAGTCCTTCTTACAGGCAAACTAAGTCCTTCTTACAGGCAAACCAAGTCCTTCTTACAGGCACAAAGTCCTGCTTACAGGCAAACAAAGTCCTTCTTACAGGCAAACAAAGTCCTTCCTACAGGCAAAGTAAGTCCTTCTTACCGGCAAATCAAGTCCTTCTTACAGGCACAAAGTCCTTCTTACAGGCAAATCAAGTCCTTCTTACAGGCATAAAGTCCTTCTTACAGGCAAATCAAGTCCTTCTTACAGGCATAAAGTCCTTCTTACAGGCAAACAAAGTCCTTCTTACAGGCAACGCAAGTCCTTCTTACAGGCACAAAGTCCTTCTTACAGGCAAAGTAAGTCCTTCTTACAGGCAAATCAAGTCCTTCTTACAGGCAAATCAAGTCCTTCTTACAGACACCAAGTCCTTTCTACAGGCACCAAGTCCTTCTTACAGGTATCTCCATGGGGTGACCTACCATACGGGTCAAATCTCAATCAAAATTTAATCAGTAGAATCCTTTTATTAGGAATCTACCATGGTACGACCCACCATACGGGTCAAATGGTATGACCCACCATACGGGTCAAATTTTAATTCAATTTTTAATCAGTAGAATCCTTTTATTAGGAATCTACCATGGGTTGATCCACCATACGGGTTCAAGTTCAACCACCCTAAAGTTTTTTATATATAACGAATCCTTAGGTTCTCATTTCATTTTCAGTGGAACATTCATATCACGACTCTTTTTATTTCCCTGTATTGAGTTGATTAGAATTCAGGTGTCATCTCGTCTTTGAAATGAACCTCTACCGAGCTTCCTTTCAAAGAGGGGCAGCTATTGACACCTGATTTTTAATCATTTTTAATATTGCTAAAGTAATAAAAAATCCATAAAAATTCATAAAATTGAAAAATCAACTTTGGGGACCTTAGCCAAGCCTAGGGAACCAATTTTAACCAAAAAACGATTTTTCATATTTTCAGTATTTTTACATATTTTTTATTTATTTATTTTCGAAAATTAATAGAAAATCCATAAAAATTCAATAATTGAATTTTTATGGATTTTTTATTACTTTAGCAATATTAAAAATGATTAAAAATCAGGTGTCAACAACTCTTGAAGAGCATTAGGGTGATTCTGGGGGATACTTTGATTAACGCCTGGAGGATTGATGGCACGGCTACTGGCTTGGTTGATGATGGGAAGTGGCTCCCCCCATGCTAACCTGCGGAACTTATGGTGGCGAGGAAACTCGACGTTCAGGCTTGGATCAGTCCCGCCTTGGTTTTCTTGATTCTGAGCTGCATTGTGTTCTCTCACCCTTTTTCTGTACTTCTGAAGATGACTCGAAACATTTGCTTTAGTGAGTCCCTCTACCTTCATAATTTCCAGCATATGTTGCGGCCGTGCCGAATCGATTCCTAGTTGCTGAACTGCATTAACAAACATACGATGCAGCTCGGGAGACCAACTCATCTTCTTTCTCCAGTTGCTTGGAACAAAATTGAAGGCTTGATGCTTGTTCTCATGATCGTGCAATTGCTTCATTACCACGTGCTGCCATATGTTTTGAAGCATCTGAACCCTAACTGGTTTCGTTACGACGTCTTGGGCCCCATTTAAGACAGCCTTCATTATGGCTTGCTGATCATCGCTTGCCGATATTACGAGGACTGGCATGTTTAATTTAGAATTGATGACTTCCAAGAGAGGGAAAACATCCATGTCAATCCCTACCATGGCGGTGAGGACGATATCAAACGGGTCACTACTCCTCCTTAATATCTCTAAGGCCTCTGTCGCCTTTGCTTGAGCTACAACCTTATACCGGCATTTTCTTAATACGGTAATAAGGATTGACAGAGAGACTGGATTACCGTCAATGGCCATGACCAGTAGACCCTCAGGGTAAGGAACTTCATCAGCTTCGACCAGGGTTGAACATGTGCCCGTTCCCCTAATGCTTGACATATTTCTGGAACTAGGACTGCCGATTCGAGACTGCCTCAGGATGTCTTCTCGGACTTGAGGGATCACGGGATCGTTGATGGCTTCTCGTAACAGGCTTTGAAAGCCAATGCTTTGATGGTGAAGGTTTTGAATTTCTCTCCCACGAGAACTCCTTCCTCTCTATCTTTCTCCTGCGAGTTCGTGCAGATGAACCCTCACTATCAAATGAGGACAAATTCTCTCTCTGGCAATAGCAACGACTTCCCCCTTCACGGGCAGTGCTATTAGATTTACCGAGGGGAAAATCTGACATTCAGCTTTTGATCAAAGGGGAAATCCTCGTTTATCGCTCAGTTTGTCTTCTTCTTTCTTTTTGCGGTAGAGGGCCCCTGTCAAGATTTCCACAGTCGATTTACTGGCGGGTCCTCCAATGAAGACGAGTAATATCTCTCTTTCTGCCGAAAATTTCTTTGTCCCCTACTCAGCTCGTCTTTTCGTTCTTTCTTTTTTCAAAGCGGTGGAGTCCCTTCCAGCTTTTCCACAGAGACGTCGGGTTTGTTCGGCTCGAGGTTGCCACTTGGCTGGAATTTGAGCCACCGGGGGTGTTGCCGACAGAGAATGGTAGATAGGAAAACCTATAAGGACTGCCCCTATGAAATCAGCAGCTTACCATCTTCGCATTCTGCTCATCTGCCTCACCTCTCTCCCCCTATTCTTTCGTATTCTGCTTTCAAAAATGGCCAATTCTCCTAACCACACATTATCCACCGAAGTCCTGGCTGGGTGGGAGAGACTCTACAATCTTATTGGTAGAGGTTACGCTCATGTAGCCAAAAACTCTACCGTTGAGGCTGAAATCCTCGGTTTATTCAGGACCGTGGACGCTGCTTCTGTTGAGGGTACCCAACTGGGAAAGGAGTATCGGAACTTCTCGACCCTCTTCATCAATTTTCTAGCTGCCTATAACCGCGCTTATGAGACGGTCCTTGTGACCGCCGTCGTGAAAGCCCGTTACCGAGACCGGCACGAGCGTCTGGCAACTGTTACGTTTGTGGCTGATAATCACAAAAAGGCCCTCAAGTTTGCCAACGATCAGCTTTCGTGGCTGGTTCATGAGAGGGGAAAGTTGGTGGACCGTCTGGCCTTGGTCCGAACTTACGCCGAACAGGAGCCATGCAATATTGTGATGAGGTGCAAATGCAGTTGGCTGCAGGAGAGACTTGATGACATTACGGCAGACATTGCTTTGGAGAGGGCAGCGATTCCGGACCTGGAGTTTGCCGTTGAGCATTACGAGGCCACTATGGCCCAGGTTAAAGAGAAGTGCGATCGCCTCTTCTTTAGGCTCGCGGAGCTTGATCCCGAGAGCGCCCGGTGCATCCAGAGCATCAACTGTTTGGAGAGTCAGTTGAGCTCTTTCGTAATGGTTATCAGGACCTAGTTTGGCTTTATCTTTCCTCCCCAGTGAGTTGTTGTAATACTCTTTGATGAATGGAATGAAAGAAAAGCTTCACGTGTTTTGTTTTGTTTTATTTTTTTTTAATTTTCCTGCTATCGTTTCTTCCGCATAGCATAACAGAACGATTTGAGGTACCGAAGATGTCGAGGCTTAATGTTCTTCTTGATGTTCTTGTTTAATTGCTCCAGACGATGATATCGAGAACATTGATGATGGGTTCGGCGGTGGCCCCCACTATCCATCTTGAGATCACGAACAATAACGCTATGACAACTCGATCAGTGCGCTGGTAGTAAATCCGGCCACCTGTTGTGTGCCCACTTTTATCCATATTTTGTTTCTTTCGGCGTCTACTTGCTCGTGTCGGTCGCCTGTAGCGTCGGGAGAAATTCCTGTGGGCTACGTTCATTAATAGAACCTCGGTCCTCTGAAGCCTTCCGCGTGTTTCGGATAAGAGGAAATTTTAAGACCGGTCTCTGGTTGATTTAATCAGGTAAAGGTATTTTGTTTCATGGGTTCTGATTATATAATCCATATTGTCTTTCAAAAGACGCGAGATCCTCTGCAATACATTAAATATACCCCCGTACTTAATCAGTATAAATCCACCGTCATATCAGAATACACTGCCCATACAAGTTTACGGATTGACACAACTTTGTCTATCAAAGATGGACAGTGTTCGTTTGCCCCCCAGAATTAACGGTTGAAGCCTCGGTGTTTTTCGTCTTTTGGTATTTCTAAAGATGATTCTTGATATATTATTGAACTTAATTTTTACACCCGTCTGGGGTATCTAGGATCTTCCTGCAAAAGAAAAGGATATAATTAGTATGCGACACAAGGAATGTCGGTCCATGACTCCTATATTAGTCCAATTTGATTTTTTCTATTTTATAGAGAAATCAGAAAAAAAAAAAGAAAAAAAAATTTCCTTAGGAAGAAATGGGTTAATTTCTGATACAGAATTTTTTGCAGATTTATTACTCTTTTTTTTTAAGGAATGTGAGAAAATCTCTTGACGTTTACTAAAATTTTTGAAGGAATTTCCTTTTTATCAAAATAAATTTTCAGAGGTAAATTTGTCAGGAAAATTTTATTTTTATTGAAGCAGGAAAGACCTGACAGAAATCCTTTATTGGTTAACAAAATTCCCCCGAGACATTAGTCTAATTTTATTTAGAGAAAATTTTCTTAGAAAAACATGAGCGAATTTCTCGAAAAGAATTTTTGTTACAAGTTTTTATAATTCGAAAGAATGTGATAAAATCACTTCAAGTTTTTTTTTTTTAAGGAATGTTTCTTTTTATCGAAATAAATTTTCAAAAAAAAATTTTTCAGGAAAATTTCATTTTTATTGAAGTAAGAAAAACATGACAAAAATCTCTTATTGGTCAATTAGTCTAATTTTATTTAGAGAAAATTTTCTTAGAAAGACATGAGCGAATTTCTCGAGAAAAATTTTCTTGCAAGTTTTAATAATTTGAAAAATGTGATAAAATCACTTGATGTCTACTAGAGTTTTTTTTTGAAGGAATTTTTCTTTTTATTGAAATAAATTTTCAGAGGAAAATTTTTTCAGGAAAATTTCATTTTTATTGAAGCAATAAAAATATGACAAAAATCCCTTATTGGTTAATAAAATTCCCATGAAGGGATTTTTTTACATCATTTTTTCAAAAAATTTTTTTTTAAAGAAATGAGGGACAAATTTAATTTTTATTTTATTTTAAAAAGAATGGTCGTAATATCAAGCTCAAAAACTGACTAACACCTAGCATGGACCGACCGAAAATAAATATAAGATAAAATTAGAGAACTTACTTTTACCTTGGAGAAATGCAAATCACATAGTCATGCGCATGACTCAAGTGAGGAGTGGACTCTAGAAAATAAAAGAAGGAGAGACAAGGTATGGACCTAAAAAGGCTCCCACTATCTGAATTGACAAACTTACCCTCCGCGCAATCAAATCACAATGGGAAGAATTGTCAATTCAGATAATGAGCGGAATAAAATATGGTCAACCCGAGCGCAATCGACGCAAGAGCTTTGCATATTCGATCCCTATCTATGGTTTTCTAGGAAGAATTTCGCGACTTGGGTTTAGACGCTTGTGTGTGCAGGTGTCGTGATCCTCAGAGTATGCAAGACATGCACAACAATTGATATCAAAACAGCGCTTCTAAAAATGTGCGAAATTAAACAAATAAACCCAACACCGAGCCTGCAAAACAAAGGGGTTAGCCAAACACTCCGCCCCTTATAACTCCCATCCTGCAAAAACATATAACACCTATAGAATGAGTCCCAAACAATATCGCCAGAAGCGAGATATGCATGAAATTTTCATTGGCCTAAGTCCACTAAGACTTTTAAAATTTCGAAAAAATTTAAGTATTCCAATTGGTATCTTTTTTCGAAAATTTAAAAATCTCTGTCCCCAGCGGAGTCGCCAGTCTGTCGCGACCCTCTAAAAAAATTTTAAATTTTAAAAGGGGTTAACGGATTATTAGGTTAATTAGATTTGACTAACCTAACGCGGACCCTCCCAAGCCCTACCGAATCGCAACTTTGGTTTTTGTTTAAATGATTTTAAAATTTGGAGTCGCCACTAATCGTTCTTGGTAGGTCGATTAGAAACCTAAATAAATTAGCGGGAGAACTAATTTATTCCTGCGAACAAGAGATTAGGAGCTCGGGGACTTGGTTACACTAGTTAATTAAAACTAATGCCATTTCGGTACCTTAATTTCATGGATATCCTAATTCGGCAACTCAGACTTGGTTTATTCATAAGGCTCTAGTAGGGTATTCTCTTTTGTGTTTTCACTTTTTAAATAGGATGCATGGATGGTATATATTTTTATTTGTTATATTTTTTTAAGTGTTAAAGATTCCCTGAAGCCGAAAGAGGGAGTGTGTTAACGACTTCTATGCAGTATTACGACCTACTTATCTTTTGGGTCTAATGATTCAAAAATTAAATTATAGGAAGTACATGACAGTGAATAAACACCTCCAATGGGAGGCCTAGCATTGGCTTGGCTCTTCCCTTTGGGATTTAAGGTACATGTATTTAAGTTGCAGGTATTTAACTACTGTAAGTAAAAACCTCCAATGAGAGGCTAAGCATTGGCTTGGCTCTTCCCTTTGAGATTTAAGGTACAGGTATTTAAGTTGCAGATATTTAACTACTGTAAGTAAAAAACTCCAATGGGAGGCTAAGCATTGGCTTGGCTCTTCCCTTTGGGATTTAAGGTACAGGTATTTAAGTTGCAGGTATTTAACTACTGTAAGTAAAAACCTCCAATGGGAGGCTAAGCATTGGCTTGGCTCTTCCCTTTGGGATTTATGGTGCAGGTATTTAAATTGCGGATGGACTTTGTCCTCTCCATTCTGGGGTATGAATTCTTTAAAATAAAATACAACGAATTGATTCAACAATTTGAAATTTGTGCGCGCTTGAGGACTCCTCCAAGCCGATTTTGTGCTTCCATAGGGTTGACCATTGATATAAAGCTACGGCTTCCTGACATAAAATAGAGTGAAATGTTAGTATACAAAATATGTGCTAATCTGCACCTAAAACCAGAAGAGTGGAAAGAGTACTTATCTCCCATTTTTTTGGGAGGGATTTCTATAATTGATTTTCGCTCTCTATGTTCCCAATATAGAGAGTTTCTTTTGAATTAAGAGGGACTTTTAGTCACAGATCAGTTGAGAAATCGGTGGACAGTTTAGGAGCTTGTCTGGGCCGATTTTTGCATCTCTACGAGATTTTTGCTGTTGACGTAGAGATATCCTTCTCCTGACATAAAATATGGAAAAAAAAAGAGGAGATGGAGAAAGTGTATACAATTTGTGCTAATTTGCAAGTAAAACCATAAACAAATGAATAAATAAAAACACTTAGCTCGAATTTGCTTGCTCGTTGACGAGGAAGAACTCTTGATTTATATTGATCGATGAAGGAATTTGTGATGATAACCCCTAGCTTTAAACTTCCATCATCTTCAAAATTCTCTCTCTTTTGGTATTTTCTTTCTCTCAAATTTTTCTTCAATCTCCCAAAACTCTCTCAAACATCCAAAATTTTCTCTAAAAAAAAATCTTCCTCTCAAGCTCACTTCTTCCTCCTTTTATAATCTACTCATCTATCTCCCATTCTAATTTTTCCACTAACTCTATCTCCCATTCTAATTTTTCCACTAACTCTTCTTCATCTCCATCTTCCATTCTCTATTCTTATCTTCCATTCTAATTTCTCCACTAACTCTTCTTCATCTCCATCTTCCCTTCTCTATTCTTATCTTATTTTCTCCATCCATCCTTCTCCAACTTCTCTTCTTCATCTCCTCTTCTCCATCTTCCCTTCTCTATTCTAATTTATCCACTAACTCTTCTTTTTGTTATTTGTAAAATAATCATTCAAGAGTTAGGTATTTGCACTCTAGTCCTTGAATTTTAAGTATTTACAATTCAGTCCATGAAAAAATATATTTCTTTAAGTCCAAATCTCCTCACAATTTTTGACACACCAAAATTTACCACATGTCAAATTTAAGCTCATTTCTTGTCGCTGAAAATAATGCAGAATTTAATTAAAGCCCCTTTGCAAAATTGAGTCATTCTTGGTATAATTGAGCCAAGATGAAAATTTAAAATATTAGAAGACAATGTCACAACTCATAAAAAGTGAAAATTAAAAATAAGTTGGCTCAAATTAAATTTTTTTAGGCCCGATTCGAGATTATACTCGTGAAGGAACACGTGACTCGAATTGGATTTTTCTGAATTTGCGATGGCCAATATGAAAATAGATTTAAAATAAAAATATTAACTATCTTTGTGTATTTTTTTGGCCTCAAATGTTAATTTTCCAAAATTTTCAAGTATTTTTGTATTATTTTTTTTTAAAAAATTAAATATATATAATATGAAAATTTATTTTTTGTTCAAAAATGGTTGCCTAGGCTTGGCCAAGGCTTCCAAAGTTGATTTTTCAATTTTCTCATTTTTTCTTTATTTTTCATGAAGTTTCGAAAATAAAAATACTTAAAAATACTGAAAATATGAAAAATCATGTTTTGGTCAAAATTGGTTCCCTATGCTTGGCTAAGGTCCCCCAAAGTTGATTTTTTAATTTTATGAATTTTTATGTATTTTCTACTAATTTTAAAAGAGAAAAGGTGATTGAAAATCAGGTGTCAACACTCATACCTGCACATAGCCTTTGACAATAAGTCTTGCTTATGTACTGAGCCATTAGGATTCAACTTTGTCCTGAATACCCACTTCATTCCAATCATTTTTTTGACTTCTAGGCTTCTCAACCAGATCCCATGTTTGGTTTTTCTCAATCATTCTTATTTCTTCTTCCATTATAGCAAACCATTTCACATCTTCATTTGCTTCCTCATAGCTAGCTGGTTTAAGCATAGTTATATTGCATCTTTTATAGATCTTAGCAAGAGACCTAGTGCCCTTCGCAGGAGCATGATGAATTAAATCATCGACCTCCACTTCATTTGGTTCAACTTGCAATGGCACATCATCTTGATACACTACATTCTCTTCAGCCTTACTTCCTTTCACAAACCAGTCCCACTTCTTATTTTCCATAAAGCTCACATCTCTATTCACCACAACCTTATTGCTAGCAGGATGATAAACTATTTAAGCCTTAGATTGCAAGCTATACCCATAAACACACATGATTCTCCTCTTTGATCAATCTTTTCTCTCTTAATAGGAGGAATCAATGAATAACTAATGCAACTAAACACTTTTAGAGACTCACTTTAGGCTTGTATCCATGCCATGCTTCAAATGGTGTCTGCTTGTTGATAGTTTTAGTGAGTAATCTGTTCAAAAGGAAGACTGCAGTGTTGGCAGCCTCAGCCCATAACATCTTAGGAAGTTCTTTCTCATGTAGCATGCATTTGGCCATCTCCATGATACTTCTGTTTTTCCTTTCACTTACTCCATTTTGTTGTGGAGTGTATGGCATAGTGAGCTTGTATTTGATCCCTACATCATCACATATAGCCTTGGATCTACCTAAGATATATTCTCCTCAATTGTCCGACCTAATTACCTTGATATTATAGTCACTTTCCTTCTCTACTTCTCTTTTGAATCTAAAAAGAATCTCATCAATTTCAGCCTTGGTCTTCACGAAGCACACCCAACACATTCTAGTAGAGTCATTTATGAAAGTAATGAGGTATTTACTGCCATTCAGTGATTTCTCTGTCACTAAACCACATACATCAATGTGAATTAGCTGCAGCTTTTCACTGGCCCTCCTTTGACTTTTTGAAAGGAATTCTCACTTACTTGCATTGCAAACATACTCTACAACCAGTTACTTCCTTCTGCAACATAGGTAGCCCCACTGCCATTTCATTTTGCTATAAGTATTGCAGCCCCTTGCCATGGAAATGACCCAGTCTTCTATGCCATAACTCCTCCTCATCTTGTATACTCTTCATGGCTTCATGATTTTCATCAACTGGATCAAATGTAAAATGTTTGTTCCTCATAGGAATCCTAAAAAGGATGTGGCCATTATCATCTCCTATGGCATACTCACTCTTATCAAACACAAACCTTCAACCTCTTCTCTACTAACTGACTCAAACTCAGTACGTTCTGATCTATCTTTAGCACAAACATAACATTTGTGATAAGCTTAGCACTACTAGGACCTTCAAGCACTATATCACATTCGCCTTCTACTTCTATGCGTTATCCATTGTCAATCATGACTTTAGACTTTACAGATTTGTTTAAATTACTAAATAGCCCTTCATTACTTGCCATATGGTTAGTGTAACCACTGTCCACGATCTATCCATCTCTAGATGCATTTGAGATGAAGTAGGAGACAATAAACAGATGCTCCACTTCACTAGCTACTGCAATTTGACCTTCAGCTTGATGTTGTTGATGTTTCTCCCTGTAAATGGCCTCAACGTAGCCCATCTTGTGACATCTCCTGCACTTCACGTTTGATCTTTTCCAACACTTGAAATGAGGGTGTTTTTTTGTTACCACAATGCTTACATGAAACTGTATTCTACTTCTTGTCATGTCCACTATTGCTTGATCCTTCCTAGCTATGACCATGGCTAACTTCACCATGTCTTCTATTCTAGTTTCATCTTTTTCCCTTTTTTTACAGTATTTAGTTTCAACTTAGCTTGAAGGGCACTTTCAATAGTCTCATTCTTTCTCGTAAGCCTTCTTTGTTCCTAAGCATATAGAGCACTTAGGACTTCAGCAAGCTTGATGTCTGAAATGTCTTTTATATTCTTAAGGGAAGCAATGGTTGCTTCAAACCTTTCAAGCACTGCAATAAAAATCTTTTGAAACAGCCTTTTATCATCTATATCGGTCCTTAGCACCCTTATCTTATTGGCTATATCAACTAGCTTATCAATAATCTCTTTCACAGACTCACTCTTCTTCATTTGCTGCCTCTCAAACTCCATTAACAAGTTCAGCACCTTCATCCCTTTCACTCTCGCATCCCCTTCATACACTTCCTTCAAATAATTTCATATATCACGTGCTGAATCATTTTTCATGATTCTAGTAAATATGGTTGAAGAGATAGCAGAAAATAAGCAAAATTTTGCCTTTACTTTTCGAGTCACCGTCTCTTTTTTTGGTATCTGATTTGATTGATAGTTGGGTTGTTGGGTAGATCAGTAATCTCGCAGTCTTATTCCACAACTTCCCATAGGTCTGCACCCTTCATGAAAGCATGCATCTTTACTGCCCATGCCTGGTAGTTGTATCCATTGAAGATTAGAGCTATGATAGTTGAGAATGAGGCAGCAGGTACACTAGTTTGTTCCATCTTTCTTGCTCTTCTTTGAATTAGCACTCTCTCACAAGTTCCTTAAGATCAATAAGTCTCTGATACCGCTATTATTCCTAGCTATTCTTTACACTTAACATACTCAAACTCAAGTTTAATTACCTCACTAACACTTTGTGTTTCAATTTTCTACATATGAGCAGAAAAAATATTCAATATTTCTTAATTTGTAGGAAGAACAAGAGAAGAATAAAATTGAAATTCACTATTTTTTTTTATATTTTGATATGAGAAGTGTACATGACCTTAAAATAACCAAAAACTAAATGCACTATTTTAGTAACCGACAAAGACCACTACACCACTAATTAGTAACAAAATAAAAACTGAACAAAATAAACTCTTACTTTCTTATTAACCGAGTAAAATAAAACTCAATCAGTTAACTGACCATAACTTAAACAAAAACGACCATGAAATGGTCTTGAAGACACAACTAACAACTTCCAGTTTTTTCCAGTAGCAACTTCCTAGGCATTGTTGTTACAAATATTAAAGAGGAAAATGCAAATTGCTGCAACTAGACATCACTTCATATTCGTTGATTTCAGGCATGAGTACAAAATCTCACTACCTTGTTCAAGTACCTGTCGACCAATGAAGATATGTTGGATTTCGTTCTCCATCCTCCAAATATGGAACCTCTCAGCATCATTCCAATGAGCAGCAATCCGTAGTGAATTGTTATTTCTAGCCTCGCCTTTGGCATGCCAAGGATCACGGTCAAACTCCATCCTTAAAGGAAACAACATTGGACAACAAGTTTCACTATTTCCCTTGGTAGAAACTTAACTAAGATGAACGAGACTTAGTGAAAGAAAGATCATTTCACAGCAAGACTGCAATACGCTCGTAGTTGCTCTTGTATAGTCGGTGCACTCGAAATAGTAATCAGTGTCTGGGCATTACGTTGCTCCTTTCCAACCCAAGTACTTGGCAAATGTTGCTCTTATTTCGATGTACAGTGTCGCTATGTCTTGCATTCGCCTGTGAACAATGTTAACACATGATCTCCCTCCTTGAATTCAGTGGCTCCCTGCCCCACACTCTCGACAGTCCTGCAAATAAACATTCAATGATATAAGCATTACTTTAAAATTTCCTTGATCTCCGAGGATGAAGGACTATGGGACTTATGGTGTGCCGCCTATACAGGCAACCACACCTATCCATGGATAACTGTCAAGGCGGTTATATTTTGAAAATAAAATTATGTTCTTTTTTGTTGTGGAGAATGATCTCATTTTTCCTATCCATCAATAACGTCATTTATTCTACAACGTTTCTCTTGATGACGCTCACAAGAACTTTCCCAAGACTCTCTCGACGACACTCTTTCATCGAAGCATTCCCGATATAAAGTTGACTCTTAACACGTAAAAATTAAGGTACGCTCCAATTCCGTAACGTATTCTTCGATTGATGTATCAATTATCTTTGGCATGCTTTTCTGCTGAGATTTTTGGAAAATTAGATTTCCCATCATTAGTATCAGAGCATAGAGTTATTGATTCCTGATTGCATGATATGTTTTGTATTAATTTTTGGGATCGAATGTTGAAAATGGGATGGAATATGAAAATTTTATTAATTTTTTAAAAATGATTCTTTATTTACATATTTAGAAAGTACTCATCAATATGAAAATTTTAATATATTATGGGTCTTAAATGAAGGTCAGATGTGGCCAGAATAGTCGCCGAAATCTGGCGGCTGCCAGTGGGATTCCTAAAGGCCCAGCCCACATAAATAAGGCCTTAAGCCCACACAGGATGGGCCTAGCCCATGTGCGAAGGACTCAGCCTGCGCGACGTGGGCTAAAGCTCAACTCGATCCATTTTTGGTTGACCCGTTTAACCCGTTGACCCGCTGACCATTGACAAAAAAAAGGTCTATCTTAAGGACTTGCATGACATTTAATTAGCGTGTTTTAATTACGATATGTTCTTAAATATTGCTTAAATGATGGATGTTAGTAATCCACTTTGTTCTACATTCGTTGCAGGAACAATGTCATCATGACCAGAACCTAGTACATGATGGTATGCGCATAAAGTGCAAACACTTATAGACATGATGGTGTCACTGATGAGACTGCAAATCCAATTTTGATATACTGTGATAGTCAAACAGCAATAGCTTACACCAAAGATCCCAAGTTATATTGTAAGATCAATCACATAGACATTAAGTATAACTATTTTACAGATATAGTTACACGAAAGGGTATGGACATGCAATATATATCTACGCATAAAATGTTAGTAGATCCAATGACAAAACTAATTTTTGGATATGTTTTTCATTGTCATGTGAAATCTCTTGAACTGTGTAAGATGTAATATACTGCTTATTGTAATTTCCCTGAATGTTCACAGTTAATGAAGTTTGAAGTTATTGCCTATGAATTTTTGTAACATTTGTGAATATTGATGCTTGGTGCTTTATGTTGAGAATGTATGTCGGAGAGATTAGAGATTAGCCCACTCATACGGGTGATCGCCTTTATTCACTTTGTGTTGAATAGAGACAAGACGGAATTTAAACTCATTATCTGGGTGATGATTGAGAGCTCGAGCTTAAATATATATGTTGCCTTAATGGAATGTTGAGATGATGACTCAATTTTTATCATGTCCGAAAGTGAAATAACTCATATATTTCATTTTATCTGTCTTTACTACCAAATGTGAGTTCTGATAGATACTTTTCAGTAGAGTAGTTACGTGAACTCAAATTAGATATTGAATGTGTCTAAACTATCATATGTATGATATTGGATGAATAGACATATGCTTCATAGCAAAAGAGAAAATATTGTAATACGTATTTCATATTACGTATACAAAAATCGACTAATGAGAGCTAGCAAAAGTTTAGATCTCAACTTTATAAGCCGTGTAAGACTCTCGAGGATAAGATCCCTCATTAAGTGCCTTTATGACTTTTCATTGTTCTCAAGATCTCTATTTAATATTTGTTATTTTAGAGTGTTGTCTATGGTTATGAATTGATTTGACCTAATGAGACATTTCTAGAAAAGAGAGCTGAACTGAAATTGAGAGGTCTAATGGAAGATGAAGATTGATTTAGAGTTTTAAGTTACATTATAAATTTATATTCACAAACCGATCAGTTATGATTATTTAGTATGATCATAACTGTGAATATAAAATATCATGCTTAAATGAGATGGAGAGAAAGATATGTATATGACTGATCGATCTATGGTATTGCATAACAAAAGAAATTTATTTTTGATCATGTCCAAGCTTTGAGCTGTCATATACTCCCAATGGATGTACGACAATGAGCTCTCAGTATATGCTGGTCGCACAGGTTATTTGTCAATATAAACTTTACAGAGAATGAAGAGTTATGTTTAGCCCTCCATGGGTAAGTGAGAGTTATTAGTCTTTAGTGGGCAAATGAGAACTGTTTGTTTTACATGGGCGAATGGGAGAAGAAGGACTATGAGACTTACGGTGTGCCGCCCATGTAGGCAATTACACCCATCCATAGATAATTGCCAAGGCGGTTATATTTTGAAAATAAAATCACGTTTTTTTTAGTTGTGGGGGAATGATCTCCTTTTCTCTCTCCATCAACAACGTCAGTTATTCTATAACATTTCTCTTAACGACACTCACAAGAACTCTTCAAAGATTCTCTTCACGATGCTCTTTCATTGAAACGTTTCCGGTGCAAAGTTGACTCTTAACCCATAGAAATTAAGGTACGCTTCGATTCTGTGACGTATTTTTCAATCAGTGTATCAATTATCTTGAGCATGCTTTTTTGCTGAGATTTTTCGGGAATCAGATTTTCCCATCAGTGGTGAATTTCAATTTTAAGAAGTAGGATTGTTAGGTTCTGTCTCTAACGTGAGCTATATCGACCAAGACCTGTTCAAAATGGTAGCCATATAATATTTAACATGAACTCGAAGAGATTAGTAGTTTAGTAGCTGTCAACTCATATGGTAATTGTGTGACTGATTGCAAGCTAAAGGGTAAAATAAACTGGCTCAAGGAGAAGAGGGAACAAGCATAATACCTGGCGACTGCATGGCCAAATATGCGTGGAAATATAGTTTTCACAAGAAAAGGGCTTGCCCCTTTAAGCAAGTACTAAGTTTCTCTGAGAGATAGAATCATACAAATATGAGTAGAAAACATCTCTCTAAAAAACAAAAGATTGATTAAAAAAAGAGTTCTCAATGTGATTCGTAGCTCCCTAAGTTCAAAGAATTATCTCAGTTCCAACCTAAAAGCTATATGATATCACAGACAACACACTCCCCATTAGTCAATTTCCTCGTGTCACTCATAATCCGGCTTAGCTTGCATGCACAAGGAAGTGTTGAATTTGTTGTCCAATATGGCTTGACAATGAGTCCTAAAAGCTTAAGATTTTGGTGTTGGATTTTTTGCCAGCTTCACCAAAGACAAGAAACTGATAGGCCAATATCAGAACAAATGGAAGCTTGCTAGGAAAGTTTTTTAAGATAGGTAGAAGCTAAGTATTTCAATGTGTAAGACACTTGAATGTTACTGACAATTTGAGTAAATGAAATCCCACACCCTCGGCTAATCATCCTAAGTGATAGTCAACGACGGGCATCCCCATTTGGCCGTTATTCTAGGAAATAACGATTTACTGGAAATCCAGAATGGTGGACATCTCCTCAATATCATGCTTCGGAATTGTCTGAAACGATTGAAACTCTTGAGGAGAATTTACCTTGAATTAACTCATTTTATCCTAAGATTTCGAGTGTTTAACTCTACAAGAAATAGCACAGATGCATCGCACAACCCTCAACAATGCCAAGTATGACTCCATTTTCTAATAGCAGCATATTTTTCTGTGAGTGATTTGAGACGCCATGAAGTTAAGGATGAGCAAAAACGAAAAACAAGAAGAAGAAGATTCCCTCTTTAGTCTTTCCTCCACGCATAGCCTCTCAACAGTACCTTACTAGTTCTCACTTGTCATTCTAACTGCAGTATCTTCACAGCACAGCATCAGGTATCTATCTCATACTTAGGGTCTATTTGGCAATTATTGTGGTCAAAATCATATTTTCTGATACTTGTCGCGACCTTCCCGAGATTTCCTAGGGATCCCGATGGAGTTAATGGATTGCTAAGCCCATTTGGGTATCTGGGCTTAGCTCGGGCTCTCCCGGGCCCATACCAAATCGCGTCAGGAAATTTTAAAATCGATGTCGACCTTAGTGTGGTCGGGTGACATGTGTTCAGTGTGCATGCCATTGGAGTTGCCACCAATCATTTCTTGGAGGGTATGATTGGAAACCCTATCGAGCGATTGGGAAATATCGCTCGATTATGCGAAAACCAGAGATTTTGGGTTCGGGGACTTAGTTACGCCAATATTGCTATTGACGCCTTTTCGGTACCTAAGTTGAATGATTTCCTAATCTAAGGAATTCATGCAAGCGAGATTGGATAAGGTAGGCCTTAAAATCTAAGGGATTCATGCAAGTGGGATTGTCTATCCTATCAATCACAACCAGAGAAATAAATGCGCAATCAAACCAGGAAACATATCACATCAAGTCAATCACAAACAAAGGAGAGTCCTAGAAATCTAGAGAATGCATCAATTGGGTTTGAAGATGATTTGGGATGGTTTGGAATAATTTGGGTCAAATCGACCAGAAGGGCAGAATGGTCATTTTAGAAGGTTGTGGAAGCCAAAAATGTGAAATTAGGTCAACCAGTCGAACATGGTTTTTTTTTGAAATTTTTCTGGATTTTCTAGGATTTTTTAGAATTTTTCTAGACTTTTCTAAGGGTTTCTGAGAATTTTTCTATTTTTTGGAACATTTTCTATATTTTCTAGAATTTTTATTTTGATTATCTAAATTTTCCTATCTTTTTCAATCGTTTCCTATATTTTACTAACAAAATTTTCGAATTTTTCTAAAATTTCTATGTTTACCATACTTCCTATTTATTTACAATTCCCTAATTTTCCTAATTATTTAAGCTCTTTTTTGAAATTTTTGTGACTCTTATGATTTTTTAATTTCTTTAATTTTCCCTATTTTTTGTACATTTTTCAAATTTTTTTTTAATTTCTCTGTAATTTCTAGGAATTTTTCCTATTTCTTATATTTTTCCTAATTTTTCAAAACATTATTTTGCATGTTCTAACGGTTTTTTCTAAATTTTTAGGGGTTTCTACGAATTTTTATGATTTTTTATTGATTTTTATTTATCTTCTTATTTATATTTTTTATATATTTTTTTCGGATTTTTCTAGATTTTTACCAGATTTTCAGAATTTTTTTATCTTTGTACTTTCATTTTTTATTATTCGCTTATTTATTATTATTTCTTTTACTTGTTTATTTTTGTATTTATTATCATTATTTTTGAAACCCGACAACCTAAATCCTAGGTTAAACGACGTCGCTTCCAGTTTTATTAATTTTCACATTTTCTTTTTTTTACTTGTTTTTCTGAATTTATTATTACTATTTTTATTAGTTTTGCGGACCGGGTCAGATGGACCCGGCCCACTAGAATGACCAGGCCTGAAGCCCAATTCGACCCACAACCTGGCATCCTATCCGAAATCCAAAGCGACGTAGTTTGGGACTTAATTTTTGAATTTTCAATTTTTTTAGATTTGTATTCCTTTTTATTGTTTTCCCGCTTATTTTTAATCCTACAGCTATGAATGTGACACGTGTCTCTATCTCAGCCGCTCATCTCCTATACTAATTCTACGGTCCTGATCTGACTTAAAGACTAAATCTCAGCCATTCATATTATGTACCAGATCTACGATCCTGATTCATTTGAAGACTCAATCTCTACCGTACATTATTTTTATAATCTGAAAATTTCTATAAAATCTCGAATTAGAATTTTCTATTCTCAAAATCGTATGATCACGACACGTGGCTTATCCCTAGCCGCTAGATTAGAACTGTTAGTCTACTTATTTGTTACAACTATTCGGCCGACGTGGCGTCTGACGTGGCGAGCCACGTCGGCGCCACATCATCGTTGACCAGATCACCAAAGGTTGACCTGGTCAACCTCCTCCCGGAGAAAATGATCGGCGCCGGCGTTTCGTCGCCGGCGCCTCGTCGGAAATCCATTCTGACTTCGTTTCTTAACCAAATCTTACGATTCAACCTCGGTTCACTTCCTGGAGATCAAACAACCAATATATCCCACATTCGGAGCAGATCTGAGACACTATCCTGCTACGTCATTGCCGGTCGAAGCCAATCTCCAGCGGGAGCTCACCCTAGCCATATCTAACGCAAGACAAGTCAAGAAAATCACTGATCAGTGTTATATTGGCACGAGAAAACTTATCTGATGCTTGAATCAACTTGACTTCGCGCTAGGCAGGCTCGTGAACTCAACATAGGCCGAGAGGTTTAGGAGGGTAGATACGGGAATTTATGCAAGGAAAACATGAATGAAGCACAGAAATAGAGTCAGGAGGTGCCTAAGGCTTGAATCAAACAAAAACAATGGAAAAAGACGCTCGAATCGACGAATCGACATTAACGAAGCTCGAAGTGGACAGACATGGTATTCACGGTTTTAGGGGTCACCTGTGCGAATGGACGAACTCTTCGCGCTTCCTAGGGTTTTGCGATGCTCGGTAGAGTAATCACGGGCCGCGGCGTTGTCTGAGCAGTGGCGAATCAGCTTTTTGAAAGCCCTCGGTTTCCCTCTCCGGCCAAGATGAATCTTCAGAATCCCCCCTTGCTCTCCCCCTTTATACTCACCAAATCTGTCCTGATTTTTTGTTGCGATTCTTCCTGTTTGTTGCACGCATCTGAGCCAGGAAATCTCCCCCCAAACTGACCTCGAATCACTTTAATCTTCCCAGGATCTTCCGGTTAGGATCTCCCCTGTTTCGTTTGAGTTTCATTTCGCGCGCAGGGGAAGAAGATGGATAATACGGGTCAACGGGTCGAGCTGACCCGACCCGGTTGACCCGCTTCGGTGAAAAACCTCAAATTGACCTCGATTTCTCCATTGTTTTTCAAAATTGGCACAAAAATTGGACTCAGGGGTGTTGAATCTATTTGAAAATGGTGTTTTTGGCCGACAATTTCTAGTATTTATGCAAAAAACCCAAATTTTCAATTTGACCCGAGGATCCATTTTGCAAAATCCAAAGTCCTAATGGCCTTTTTTGCACAAATTGATGCCATCATTGGATTCAGAAGGTCCAAATCTAGGGGGTGACATCGCCTTATTTTCAATTCGGTCCCTAGAAAATTTTTAATTTCATTTTTAGTGATTTTAGGGACTAAATTGAAAAATCAGAAATTGTATTTTGGTCCTTTTTAGCAATATTGGGAGATTCTGAGGGATTTTGGACTCAATTTTAATTTTGAAAAATAGAGGAGGATGACACGACTCCAAAAACGCAAAAATGGAAAATTAAAAGGTTAAAATGTAATTTCTAGAATTATTCGAATATTCTGAAAAATGAAATTTACAAAGAAACCCTAGATTCCAAGCTTTATTTTTCAAATTTTATTCATAAAAAATGAATAGAAAATTAAATTAAAAATATTTACTATTTTTTGGTAATTTTCTGGCTTCAAATGCTATTTTTTATTAATTTTCTATTATTTTCCTAATTTCTGAAAATATTTAAAATGGAAAAAATAAGGAAACTATTTTTTTGTTCAAAATTGGCTCCCTAGGCTAGTCTGAGGTCCCCAAAGCTGATTTTGCAATTTTCTCACTTTTTATTTATTTTTTTTATGAATTTTTGAAAATAAAATGCAGAAAAATACAAAAAATAAGGAAAATTTTTTTTTGTTCAAAATTGGTTCCCTAGGCTATGCTGAGGTCCCCAAAGCTGATTTTGCAATTTTCTCACTTTTTATGGATTTTTAATGAATTTTTGAAAATAAAATTGGCCAAAAATCAAGTGTCAATAATACTGTTCTCTAAATGATTTTTAGAGAATTAGAATGCGTTTACTAATCGCAAAATTTTTGTTTTCGGGAACAACCAGGCGGTGAGAATTTTTTTTTAATTCTTCATCCTTTCCTAAACCTTTATAAAATGTTTTTTCAATTTTAGGTTTTTGTTTACATTTTTTAAATTTCCCTTTTTTTAGCTTTTTAAATTTTTTAAATAATTTTATATTTTAAATTTCATTCTCTTTTTAATTTTTTTTAAATTTTAAAGTTTATTTTTAAATTTAATTTCTTAAAAAATTAGTTGTTAGTAAATATTGAAATCTAATTTAATTTTTTTTTAGTTTAGAAGTTCACGTGAAACATACTTTGGTGAATATCTTAAAAAAGGATTCTGGTGACCAATGTGATTTTGGGGGAGAAGTATGAACAAAGAGACTAGGGGTGAATTTTGGCATTAATAAATATTCAAAGTTGAGATATCTTGATGTAGAATAATACTTGAATTAAGGGGGAGCTACCCAACATTGAAGCTCACGTGCGAGAGAAAGATTATTAGAATACATGTGTAAATTGTATTAGAGAAAGTTTCACATCGGATAATTTGTGACAGCCCAATATAATACCCTTCCATCCTATTTGTATTATCTATTTATCCAACTGGTATGTGATGGAAATTTTCCATATATTTTGACATGTGGAGAAGGAGCAACCAAAACACTATATAATAAATATTGTCATTTTGATAGAGCTGAACAAACCCTTTATTTATCCTTGCAAAAAAAAAAACAAACCCTTTATTTATGATATTGCTTCTCCAATTTACATATAATATTTTTCCCCATAAAATACATTTAGTCAAAAGTTTGGGGAAAAGAAAGGGGTTGGTTTGCAACTTCTCCCATCATCTCTCACACACAAACACTAAACGTCTCATCACACATCTTGGCTCTCCGGCCCCACTTAACACAACCATAACTGTTATGACACAACCCGGGTGGAAATTGCGTGATAGCTTAACCTTTAGTAGGAGATCGCTCGTCCTAAAAACCAAGGGGGTCCACTGAATACAGACAAAGGTCCAATCAAATGCCTATCCACGTTAAGACGCCAAGCCACGACCCTAACTAGAACCAACTCTACTTGATCAACGTTCACCCATACTATGGACTTGATTCTAGTGTAAGTAGTTCCCGAATGGACATATACAACATCTCTTTTTTCTTCCCTCGTCCTCTTGCCAGAGATGACAATGGCAAGGTCTATCTCGCCAGCCTCAAGCAAAGCTCGCTCGCTCTTGGCTAGCGCGAGCCTTGTTGTTGCTGGGAGAAGTCGACTGAGCCTTGACCTCGCTAGATGTAGTTTGGCAAGGCTCATCCTTTTGCAATCGCTACAAAGCGAGCCTCGCCTAGCAACAACGAGGTTCGACCTCGCCCGCCATTGTCCGGCGAGGGCAAGCTTAGGCTAAGGCTAATGTGTACTAAATTGACATAAATTGCAAATGATTTTAATCTAAATCGGCAAAAAATGGGAGAGTTTAAGAGTGAATTGGCACAATTGCAATAGGTTTCACAATTTTTTTTTTAATTTTTCCCATTGCTAACTATATGAAAATTTCTCATTGTGAAGACACCAAAAAATTGATTTAATTCCTAATGTTATAACAATAAAACAATAGAAGTACATTTAATTAAAACCATATGGTCTCCCATGTAGAAAGCACCTTCTTGATGCACCTTCAAAGTCCCTATTACAAGAAATCGACATGGCACTTTTGAAAATACAGCCATGGCGAACATAAAATATTTGAGCACGATGTCCATGGAAATATATAAAAAGAATACACATATAATGGTCAAGGCCTTAACTAACAACAGGCTTGCCTAAAGAAATGCCAACACAATTAAATTTAGTTATGCATGATCGAGAGACATGGACATGCGCATGCATAAACCTTAGTGAGAAAGACTTTGTCTATGTGATCGTACAAAAGAAATGATTTTGTGACTATCTTTAATTCATTGAGAGATCAATAACCTGTTTTGAATCATAAAAAAATTAAATAATAAATAAGTAAAATTATCATATGATACATTCTATCAAGAAATTTGTGACCAACAATATGTTATTACTCTCATAATCAATTAAAGGCTGTTATGCTAGCAAGATCCTTAAACATATACAAGTCGAGAGTATTTTGCCATTTTGAAGGAAGAAAAATTTATTAGATTTTTTTTTTTAGGGTTTGGCGCGTCTTAGTCATGGATGATGTGTGGCTAAATTTCGGCAGAATTTTAGGCTTTGAAAATTTCGAAAATTGCAAACTTTTAATTCTAAACCTTTTCAAACTGTCCTTTTTTGGCCTTTTCAAACTGTCCTTTGCACGTTCCTTCTTTGACCGGCTTTTTTAGTGGCTCCAGAATTCCTCGATAACCCTAGTTTTTACCCTCTCGCAATGACCTTATTACCCTCGCCGACGGCACCATTTCCACGGCACGCCGATGGGTAAAAGGGTCATATCGCCTTTAAACGCATGCATGAAGAAGTTAACGTAATAATGTCAAGAACCGCACGGAAGGTGGGGAAAAAGCACAGGCGAGTTTGTTTCTTTAGTCTCGAGCTCATAACTGGTCAATGCTCTCTCTCTCTCTCTCTCGTGAATTATGATGCGCAGATGTTACTCAAGCAGGTGGCAAGTCCAATGTGGCCTGTTGTAATTTAAACGTTAAACTATGCGAGTCAAACTAGTTTTGAGTTAGATGATCAAACTTGTCCTCTTGGGAATCTCTCCATCTTGAAGCTTACTCCCCTGGTTTTATGCTGTTTCGCTGGAACAGACGTTGAGCGTAATTAAGGACAGCTTCTCTCTCTCTCTCTCTCTCTCTCTCTCTCTAACGTTTGAGTGGTTTCGCATTCACTGTCGGGCCTCACAGTTCCTTCTCGAAGCTCCAGAGGAACCCTGAGATCATATATTCTTTCTGGGGCGGGCCTCAGCCAAGAAGCAATAATATGACGACTGCGTTGCAGTATCCATCTTCCACATCAAGGTATCTAGGAGGCGCTTTCTAGTCTTCTTTGATTTGCTTTATATCTACACTCCTGCACATGCATCTGATGCATATATTCCGAAAGTACCGCGCCTATTTTTTATTTCTTTGGCTATAAGCTCCATTGGTTCTAACTTTTTTTGGAATTTTGCTTACATTCGAATAGCGATTATTTTAGCATTGCCTATCATTAGAGAATAATCTTTCTAGCTTCTTCTTTTTATTCCATTCAAAGTCCGTTTGTTTGTCCTTCCTGCTTTTTGCTTCATTTTGTTCTCCATCATCCATATCTTCCTAGGCTCAGCTGTAGAGCTGTAGCACGTACTAATAATCATGTCTCTTTTTAGAGAATGGAGCTCTTCTTTTCATGCTCTCTCTCTCTCTCTCTCTCTCTCTCTCTCTCTCTCTCTCTCTCTCTCTCTCTCTCTCTCTCTCTCTCTCTCTCTCAAGAGGAGCCTTGGGTCTTCTTCTTCTCCATAAGATAAGCACAGGCCTCTATTATATGTGTAGGAGAAGTTAATATATAGTTTTTGCACTGACCTCTCGTTGGATCTATTCAGCAAATTTGTTTGTTACAGTTCTCTATTCTCCTTGGTGATTCAGAAGTGCAAAAGTTAAGGAGAGAAGCATGGGGATAAGCTAGGGTTGTGTGCTATTCACTTCGTTTCAAAGTTTGAAAGCCTCTCTGCAACGTGAACCCTGGAATTGTTGTTGGAGGTGAATGAGCCAGAAGTCTGTTTGCACTTCATCTACTGTTACTTACACACATTGAGGTAAAAGTCTATTTTTTACAAGGTTCTTTCTTGGTCAAGTGCCTTACCGTTGTATATCTCCACTGATTAAATCCCCTAAATAATATTTTCATTACAATCCTACGTTTTCGGGTTAGCAAACACTGGTTGCGATTCTCATAATTTTTTTTCGTAAAAACAAAAAAAACTAAAATAAGAAAAGAAATCACGCGTGTGATTTCGCTCGAAATGTATATATGAGAGTTCCACTCTTGGAAGATGCTATTATTGCTATACAAGAGTTCGTAGATGCAAGTAGACGAGTTTCTATTGCAGATGAAGCGAAGGAAAGCCGCCACCCTTGTGTTAAGAGTTATGACCCACTGTTTTGAAGAGTTACTTGGCAACAGGTGATTTGCCGCATCATCAGTGAGTTAGTAAGAACTTTAAGTAAAACCTTTTTAGTCTAATTGTAATGATAACTAACATGCCATCCGAGCATATTAATGTATCTTTGTTAACAAGACAAGAATTTCTTATCTAGGGTTCCAAATAATCGTAATAGTAAAAAAATTAAAAAAATATTGTGAGAGTTCATCAAAACTGACATATATGCCAAGTTTACATATTGGTGAACTAGAAGTTAGTATCTACTAATTTAAGCCCCCTATTACTGGGATGACAACTCATACATATTGTTAAGGTTTTTCTAAAGGTTTATAACTATGAAGATGTCAAAAAAGTCATAAACCTATTGTAATCATGGCATTTCAGTCCTAACATTCTTTTTTTTTTCCAATTCAGTCCTAAATTTTTTGCATATATAATTCAGTCCATCTGATCAATTTTGGATAAACATCACTAATGTAGACATTTTAAAATAATATATGAATCAATTTTTTGTATAATTTTTCTTTTTTTCTTCGCATGCACTCAAGGTCGGCTAGGATGTCGAGGCCCTCACCATATCTGGGGTAAGGGCCGCATGCCCTTGTTGGTCCTAAGTGTGGAGGAACAAAAGAAAAAAAAAGGAAAATATAAAGAATTAAAAATACTGTTAAAAAAAATATGCACATTAGTGCCAGTCTTGCCCCGTAAGATGACTAGCCTCCACTTCAATTACCAAAATTGATCGAATAGAATAAATTGACATAAATATAAAAGGTTTAGGATTGAATTGACCAAAAGAAATTTAAGATTGATTTGGCATAATTGCATTAGGTGTATGACTTTTTTGATGATTCTCCCCTTTTTAGATACATGCGATCTCCCTCAATCTATAGACTTAAGCTTTTTAGTTAGATTTTCTAATATGATATCGAAGCTAGATTTTACACCAGTTTATTTTCCATGTGCGGTCCCCCATTCTTCAAATTTTGCATGTCATTCCTAGTCCAGCTTGCATATAAGCCAAGCTTATATATCGGTCAAAATTGACGTATAAGCCAAGCTTATATTGTAGATAACTCAAATTTAGTATCCGCTAATCTAGCACCCTTGTTGCGGGGATAAACATACGAAAAGAATGAATTTCGGTAGCCTCCCTAGCTTCGATAGCTATTAATAATCGAGATGATACTCTATTGTTTTTCTCACCATTCAGTAAGAAATGTATGGTTATTAAAACTTTACTATCCTAAGCTAATTTCACATTTTTCCTTAAAATAAACTTGTTCTTCAGCAAGATCTCGCCACCCTTTTACACACACAAAAAAGAACCAACTTAATTTCTTCAAGCGAACATTAGCGACCATGAGATTTATTACATATTTTCTCCTGATCATCTAACTCAGGGAACACCCATTTTCTAGGAAAACAAAATCACTATTAAATTCTCTTTAAGTACAAATACATACGTGGCCATCTTATTAGGTCAACGAGTATACTTTTGCGAACCTCATAAACAACATCTTATTTATATTCCCTCGCTTTCTGTGCTTAATAATAAATTTCTCAAGTACGCATATAATATCCCAAGTGTGGTGCTCCACTAAGGTGATAAAGCCATTGCACCAACAACGAATGGCGACGAACATCGTTTTGCCAGATTTGCTCCGATCTCTATCCCGAGTTGAGCTAATCACCAAAATGAGAGAAAAGACGACTGGTTCAAGAGATCATTGGCCATTATTCAGCTATGCAATCGTCCTCGCAACGGCGCTGGTATTTGTCCCGTTTCTGGCGAAGTTGATTTCGGAGACGAAGAAGAGGAGAAGTGAAAGAGGAGGCAGTGGTGGCGGATACAGGTTGCCGCCGGGGAGCACAGGGTGGCCACTCGTCGGAGACACCTTCGCTTGGTTCGGGGCGGTGGCGAGTTCACACCCGCCTCGTTTCGTCGAGCAGCAAGTCAAAAGGTATGCATGCGTACATTTTCTTAGCCCAAGGGACAGATGGTATAGGTCGATGAGATTCACTTTAAATATTCTTCGTCGTCAGTATTTGTTTTTCTTCAGACGAGCAAAATCTTTCCGCATCGAACTCCTTTTATTATGCTCGTGAATAAATACACTGGCCCGTATCATGGTAACTGCTTTTATTAGTATGTTTAATATATGACATTGGCTGACTTCGACTATTCAAATATGTTATGGTGTTAACTTTCGCAAGAGAAGATGGACATAAGATTAACGAAATTTTTTGCTGCGGATGGTTCCGATTCTCTTTTGAGCAGGTACGGGAAGATATTCTCGTGCATCCTGCTGGGGAAGCCGGCGGTGGTGTCGGCAGACCCGGCGTTCAACCGTTTCGTGATGCAGAACGAGGGGAAGCTGTTCCAATCGAGCTACCCCAAGTCGTTCCGGGATTTGGTGGGCAAGAACGGGGTGATCACCACGCAAGGAGAGCAGCAGCGGAAGCTCCACGGCATCGCCTCCAACATGATGCGCCTGGAGAAGCTCAAGTGCCACTTCCTGGAGGACATTCAGCTCGTCATGCTTCGGAGCATCTGCGAGTTTCCGGACAATCAAGTCATTGTCCTCCAAGATGTTTGCAGAAAGGCAAGTTTAACTGCTCTATACGGAGTTTTAATTCCTCTAGGACATGAATGCTGGTGACATGCGCGGTTTTATGTGGAGCGACTGCTTTTGAGATTTGATTTTCTGGGGTTGATGACGATGAATCAGGTGGCAATAAATCTGATGGTGAATCAACTGCTGGGGATAACCAGCGAGTCGGACATTGACGACATGGCTCGCCTCTTCTCTGACTTTGTCGATGGTTGTCTCTCTCTTCCTATCAACTTACCCGGCTTTGCCTACCACACTGCCATGAAGGTATACTCATGTATTATGCTGTCATGATCTATTTTTAATAGTAAGATTGACGTCATCAATGGAAGGATTGTACGCTAGACCTAGACATTAAAGACCTACGTGAACCTGCTCATTATTTATGAGATACAAATGATCAGGTACAGACGAAGTTATTAAAAAATGAATTACTTGTTCAGGCTCGTTCAATTTATACTTTAAAATTGGGCTGCTAAGGTGATCATGGATCGAGCCCAAGCTGATATTAGGCCCAATGTGTTGTCTAGGCCGGCCTAAAATAGTGTTGGGCCCATTAGACCCGAGCCAATTGGTGGGTCAATAGGTCTATTGATCAAGTTTTTGTTTTTGTCGAAATATTGATCAAATTTACTGGTTGGATTTGATAGGCCTAGACAAAATTAATAGTCAGGCGTAATTTTCCAACAAAAAGAAAGAAGAAATTTCTGAGTTTTGTACGCCAGAAATCAGGACTAAAGTGACTAGGCTATGTACATATATGCATTTGGTAGGCTAGGAATCACATAGTGAGCAAGATAAACAAGACGTTTGCAAAGATCAAAAGACTCCAAGACTCGGCAGATGTGAGCAATGGTGTGCTCGGAAGGCTGCTCAATGAAGAGAGCCTGCCCGACGAAGCCGTTGCCGACTTCATCATCAATCTGATCTTTGCTGGGAACGAGACCACTGCGAAAACCATGCTTTTCGCCGTCTACTTCCTCACTCAGTGCCCCAGAGCCTTGAAGGAACTCCAGGTAAATAACAAACATGCCCAAAAAGAATAATTAGCCGAAAAGAATAGGAAACTTCTGTTCCTCTCCTAATTTATCGTTTGAACAGGAAGAGCAAGAGGGTTTAAGGAGGAACAATGCAGCTGAAGCTGAGATGCTCACATGGCAGGACTACAAAGCAATGCCCTTCACACAATGTGTAAGTCATTCTTATTGCTTTTTTTTTTTTTTAAACTTAGGAAATGAGTTGTTTTTTTTTAAAAATTTTTTATCATGTCATTAATCTGTTAAGAAGTTGTTCGCATGTTACCTAATCTACGATGCTTAATGATGTTTCCCGAGTTCAAAAAGTCTGTCCTGACGCCAAATACTCAGAAACCCTAATCTTTTTGGTGCAGGTGATAGACGAGACGCTGCGACTTGGGGGGATTGCGATCTGGCTGATGAGGGAAGCCAAAGAGGACGTTGCTTATCAAGGTCTTTGAATTTACTATATTTTCTCTCCCTTTAACATTTTCTTCTTGTGTTCTTAACTGGATAAGAAGGAATTAATCGCTCATTAGCGACTTAAACAAGTCGGACTTATAATAAGTACTGCCAATTCAGACTATGTAATCCCCAAAGGATGCTTCGTCGTCCCATTTCTCTCGGCCATTCATTTGGATGAGGACCTTTACCCTGAAGCTCTCAACTTTAATCCTTGGAGATGGTTAAACCCCGAAAATCAGGTCGGTCCACATACGATAATTTGGCTTTTACTATCACATGATGTGTAATCGGTATTCTCAGAGATTATAGTATCTTTCGTTAACACATGATGTGTAATCGGTATTCTCAGAAATCGTAGTATCTTTCGTTAAATATAGTATTTACCTAACGAGTGTTCTCGAAGCACTTGAAATAGGAAAAGAGAAATTGGAGGAATAGTCCGTTCTATACGCCGTTCGGCGGAGGTGCTCGATTTTGTCCAGGGGCAGAACTAGCTCGCCTTCAGATTGCACTCTTTCTCCATTATTTCGTGACTAATTACAGGTTATTTTTCTATCAAATGAATGAGAATCTTTGCTCGTAGATTTAGTTAGAATGATAAACTTAATTTAATATGAGCAGGTGGACCCAACTGAAGGAAGATAGGATGTCCTTCTTCCCATCGGCAAGGCTAGTCAACGGATTCCAAGTGCGCTTGAACAGGCGAAAGTCAACTTTGATTAATTGATTCACCCAAGTGACTGCAAAATCGTTGGTGTTGTAAATAAATACTTCTTAGTTCTTAATATTATGTTTTCCCCACATTTACGGAAGTAAAAATTTCACTTTGTGTGTGCCGTTTTCAATTTCTCACGCTCTTTTGAGACTAAGAAGGAAGAAAGAGGTGAGCCAATTAGAAAAAAAATTATAAATAAATATCACCTGAAATCTGTGACCGACGGAAAATGCTCATAATGCCACACTTTAATGATTTCGAAGTGAAAAAATGAACATTTTTTTAACGTTGCATCTATTTAGTTTATGGCTCTATTTAAATCTATGATGCACTTATACTTCGACAATTATTTCATTTTATGGCGATCATTATTTGTTTGGGATTTTCGTTAATTTGGTAGACCTATATTGCATCCAATAATTTGATTAAACGTCGGCTAATTGTTGATGCGATGAAAAATCGAATCAAAACTAGAATGGAGCAAGGACACGTTGAAGAATCAAATAAAGGACAATTCAATTTAGACCACCAATATTGGATTAAATACTATGCTTATTATCATTCTCCAAACTGTCAAATGTACATAGACGAGAGTCTGAAATGCGCAGGCACTTCCATTTCTACATTCAGCCTTGAGCACAGATCGATCCGTGTTCTTCGCCTTGTCATCTAGCCATTAATAATTCTTAGGTGTTACTTTTAGATTGAGCTTTGTTTGGTCGAGCTTACGCGTATCGCTCAGCATCGAGATCCCCTAGAGCACTTGAGAACGCCCGACGAGCTGGTCAGCGACCTCACGGACTGCGCATCGCCGACTCTAAAGCTCTGTCGGCTATCGTAGTGAGGCTTTGCGCCGCCGATTCTACCCTTTTTCGCGAAAGAAGCTCCGTTTTCAAACACATCCCTCACTGAGTAGAAGCTCCAAGTGCTTTTGCTCAAGGAGCTTCCTAGTCTCCATGTAACCTGTGCATCAACATCCATCAAGGTCACAAATTCTATCGACATTGTCGGGTCGGAATGCAGTAGATCTGTGGTCGGGTATGATCGCTGGCTTACCTCCTTGTTGCCTCCTTTCGGTGCGATGAACAGGTTGGCTTCGCTCTTGATGCTCGGGCCCGAGCTTCCTCCGATCGCGTACTGTTCCCATCCCTGGTACAAGTTGTTCGCCACATGTGCGTATCCGTGTCGAACCCTAGTTCATACGAAGATAGAGAATTTCAGTGAGGGAATCGGAAGGAGGAGATGATCTCCGGTTGATAATGTCGCCGCTAAATAATCTTGGGCACAAATAACCGAAAACCTTAGCTACTACTACCTCGGCATTCGCTGGTTGCAATTAGGGCCGAAGTGGTTGTACACGATGGTGGCCTTCATGTTGCGGTCACGGAAGTAGCCGTCGTCGTGGCCGAGGAGCATAACCTTGTCCTGGTCTCTGAACCAGTTATTGGAGATGGTAATCTGAGTGGACCCTCGCGTGACGTCGAGGAGCCCGTCCTGGCATGCATAGAGCGTGTTGTGGTCGATCCACACCTTCGATGCCGTCACGAGCCGGATGGCATCGCCGTCTACTTGGCCGAGGGGCATGATTTTGGAGTCCGGCCCGATCACCTGGCTCGGCGGTTGCGCTCGGCAGTGGTGGATGTATAGACCGTGGATAATCACATCCGTGGCCTGATCACAAGCAAGTAATAATTTCTCTCAAACTCCCGACTCAGTGAATCGAAAGCGAGGTTATTTTCCAATGCATTTAGGCAATTTTTTTTTCTTTTTTTTTTTTCCGAATTCAAACGAAAAAATGGAAACTAGGAGGATGCAGGAAGGATTGGGCATACCTTATAGACCAATAAACAGCCACCTCCGGTGATGTGAACGTTTGCGCTGCGGCCGTCGATGGCCGTGAAGCTACTCACGAGGAGAGGTTTCTGGAGCGTGATGGTCATGTCCCGCTCGAACGTGATCCACACTTTGCCATTTACCAAAGTGGCTCCATATCTCAGCGTCCCCGGTCTCGGCCTCAACGGGTCGTCGCTCGGGTCGGTGACCGTGTACCGCACGGTCCCCTTGCCAATGTTGCCGGTCATCTTCCCGCTGAAGCCGACCGAGCAGGTGGCGAGCTGCTGCCGCTGGCTCCGCCAGTTGGGGTTCCACCTCCAGCACTGGTCAATAGCGTTCAAGCTGGAGCGGCTCCACCGCGATCCGTGGGCAAGGCCTGGGGTCGGGGAGAAGAGGACGGCGATGAGGAATGTCAAGGCGAAGTGCCGAGGGATGGTGGTCGTCGTGGCCATATTGGTGTTCTTGTGAAAACGAAAGGTAAAAGTGAAGGCTTATAAATACTGGGAAGGCTTAGGGGAAAGTGGTTAGTGAGTTTGTTTAATTGGTTTTGGAGTTGTAGGAGCGGATTTGCTAAAAGAAGCTTGAAATAGAATGGCTGCTTTATGCTTCGGCCGGTTTACGCGACCGCTTCGCCCCCGATTTTGAGATTTCAATGAGAAAGGTAGTTTTTGAATACTTATCGACGCAGACAAGCCCTCATTTCACTTAATAACTCACGAAAGGTGAATTTTATTCTTATTAAAAATTGTGTATGATTCGAGAAAAAAAAAATTATTCGGTTCATTTGATCCGATCCCGTCAAGTTTCAAATTGAAGCGACAAATGGGTAATCAGGTCATCGGAGCTTAGAAACAAATTAAGAATTCGGAGAAAAATGGAGTACAACGGATCCAATGTTACCTAATGAATAGAATGTAAGCTGCATTTTACTTTTTACACATGCATGATGACCTTAATTATCAACGATGCTCACAAATTGCCGACAAAAAGGAGTAGCAATTTTGATTTTACTTTAGCCAAAAAATTAGACAAGATCTAATTAGTTTTAGATTGGCCAACCAATGATATACAAATAATTAGTTTTGGGTTCGCAATGATCTTCGGATGACCAAACTATTAATTTGTTCAATATGATTCTTGAATGATATACTCACATTGCATATTAAGCTAAAATTTAAGAAACATTTATATGATCATCTCCAAATAAAATCAATGTAGAAAACGTTCTATAAGCGGACTTTGTGAAAATGAAGTTCCATAGGTTAATTCTACGTATTTCATATTTTAAACCGTCGTCATTCAGTGCATCGGCCGGCCTATAAAGCTAGTTTAATGTTAAAAGAGTATTAGAAAGACGGTGCAAAGCTGAGGAAATCAGGGACGAGCTACATAAATTGTTGCGTTGTTCCTTTCATATTTGCTTCGGAGTTCGGACAACCTCCATGAACAGCACAAAATCTTTCAAGAGACCTTTCCTCACAAGACAAACCTCGCAGCGCATAAAAGGCATTACCCCTCCACAACCTCTGTTTAAGATAGAGAAATTCTCCGAAGTCCTTGCACGAAGCAATGTTTCCTCACTCAACTCTTTGCCTCGGTCGCGCGGTATCGTGAGAGACTTAGCCGCTGGGCTTTTTAAGGCCAGTCAATCGTCTCTGGGGCTCTGAGTCTTCTGGCCGCCAGATGTGCAGTTCAAATGTAACTTGTGAGCAACTCGTAACTCATTAACATCAGGAAGGCCAGAGCCAGACCCATGCTCCAGAGGATGCCACTGATATGCATTTACATTCTCTCTCTCTCTCTCTCTCTCTCTCTCTCTCTCTCCATAAGCACACAAGTAACACCAGGAAGACTAAAGGAGGACAGCCATCTATTAACCTCATTTGGCAAAACTTCCCGTGAAGTCCAAACAATTACCTCAAGAATTTACAGTTTCTTCCATATACTGACAATTCCGTCTGCAAAAGATTTAAGATTTCCCCACAGAGAAGATTTTCTGGATGCGCCCGCATCGTCGTTCCTTCTGAATGACAGTTTCTAGTTAGCATGCCACCAATAATAAGATGGTAATAATACATGACGTGCAAAGAAAAAAATTTCAGGTCTAGAACTCCTACATGCAGAGGCACAGACATAATTGGACAAATAATATTATTTGGTGCTTATCATGTAAATGCAAGCTCGTGCAGATGCTTTCATGCCTTCCTCTGCATGGGTGTGCTCACCCAAAAACAGATATGTACATGACCATATGCATTCATGCCTGCTTGAGTATGCACTAGTGTGAACTCGCATGCACGCACATGTGCATGCATCCACACAGATTGCATCTGAGGAAAGCACTGATGTCCTGAGTTTTCTACAAAAATATACTTCTTGATAGAAAAGACAGTCAATTATGTTCAGATAGCAGGTTTGGTGCATGCAGAACAAACTCTAAATGCACACAAAGTGATATCAAGGGTTCATCATTTTCTATCAGGAAGGCTTCGTCATTCATGATTTAAATATTCTTACTTTTTACCATTTGCCAAGTTTAATATGAGAGTCCAGATTTCCGAAACTTTATTGAGGTATGGTAACACATTCGATGTATTGCATGTAAGGATGCAATGCAGACATAGGATGAACCTGTACTACCATATCGATAACATGACAATAGGCAGCGAGACTTACTTAAAAGATTCTACTGTCTCAACATCATGTGAAGGCTCCTTTCGCAACTCTGGAGCACCAGAATCGATGAAATCTTCCCTGGGAGAATGCCTAGCACTATCTTCATGTGGATGAACATCCAAAGTCATATTCTGTACTTCCATTTCGACACTACTCTTCTCTGCTACACCATCACTATCGTCATTCCGTACTCCCTTCCTATTAAGATCCTGTTGACTCAGATGAGAAACATCTGTAATTTCTTCTCTTGAACCCTGACTTTCAGCAACAACAAACATCAACCTATCATCTTCGACTTCAGTCCCAGCATTCACAGACACTTTGCTGCTGTTGGTGTCAACTTTAGTCCCAGATTTCTTCACATGATTTACCTTGGGACTTGATGATATTTCAGTTCCACTAGTCGATTGAGGTAACTTGGATTTATGCTCTAGCTCCTGAATAATTTTTCTAATGACATAAAAAGAACCACCAACATGATTCATAGCATCAGAAGCAGTTGGGAACTTCCCCGCATTCTTCATTCTGTACCTGCAAAGGCGATTCCGGTAAAATTTCTTACACTTGCTCAAACAGAAAATAATAATTTGCATAACCATGATCACAATGCCAAAATGAGCCACTTTCTCTTGCTATTTTCAATATAAATGGTCACCATCAGTCAAAACAATAAACTTCCAGGGACGGATATCTGCATCATATTGCTCCCCAGCTCTAGTTTGATCTAAAATGGGAATGAAAGTATGTGAAAGCATTGACCATTCTTTCAAGTTAAGAATAAGAAAGTCAGAAGTCACATGGAAGAAATGTGATTTTGACAAGCCACCTTTACTACTTGATCTAGGGAAAGGAGCCATGTCCTATGTAGAAGGAGAGCTCCTTTTCAAATCCAATGGACCACTACCAATCTATTACCTGACCTCGCACCTTCTACCAGCAGAAAAGCAACAACCATTTCTACTCTTAATTTTTTCTAGGAATTACTCTAAAAAATTAAAAACTCATTTCAACATATCACTGCAACGATCTGTATGAATGGCCAATCTCCTCTTGGACCCATGAAAATCCGCAATGGCATGTAACTAGTGCTAACACCAAGGCAATGAAAAAAAGTTCTCAAGGGATGGAGCAAAGAAAAACTTCAAAGAGGAAATGCAGTCTAACTCACTTTCGAGAGCCTCATGCAAACAAACAGCAAATGTGAGGAGCATAACATAACAGAAAGCAGTACAGATATACCACCCACTCTCAAAACAGTGTAAAAAGGATAGAGCATTATTTTACATACTCATTAACATAACATTCCACCATAGCTTGACGTTCATCTTTTGGAATTCGCTTGCGGCTTTTATGAGAATTTGGCGACTCAGAAGAAACAGATGTGGCGTTCGATATAGCACACCACTGAACTTTTGATCCATGAGCATCGATTCTGTTGGTCAATACTGTCAGATATCGAAGTAGAATTAGACGGGATGGGAAGAAGGAACAGTCAACCAGTTTCCATGCAGAATGGAAAATTAAAAGTCTTCAGTTCTTAAAGATGTCGAGAGATGAAAGTAGATTCAGGAATCTTAACTGGATGCTGAATCTTCACAAACGCTCATATCTAGACCTAGCCTGAGCACAACACTACGTTGACGTGCGCAAAGGATAGGCAATTAATCTTTTTTTTATATTTTGGATACTGACTAGCCACAAAATATCCCCCTAGAGTCGATATGTAGATGTGATACATCTAATTGCCAAGAACATTAAAAGAAACCCTTCCTTCTACCAAGGTAATCCATGTTTTTCCCCCAATAAGACTGATATAGCTGCTTAAAAAGTGCCCAAGCCCGATATCATCCCTGTAGCTGCCGAGTCACTATGTCAACCTGTTAAAAATTAACTGCAATGGGGATGTACACGTACCCTTTACATGATAACGACACCCTAAGTTATCATAATACGTCCTTGAGCAAAAGCAATTCATTAAGCAAAAATGAAACTGCGCCGTCGAACTCCTGATGTATCACCTCTACATATGTCACTACCCCTCAAGGAAAATAGACGTTCTAGGTTCTCAACAAATGGCAAGCTCTTCAATCCGCTTCGACCCTAAAGCAACTTTGCTGGTCTTATCAAACAAAACTTCAAGCACTACTAGCTGTGACTTCAAAACATATCCATCCCAGCAAAACATCATCCTTGCTGGCAAGTCTTTTCTCATCTCATCTCACATCGTGACTTTCAAGCCTCTCTGGTTTTCCTTTGAGCCATACACATGTATTGGAGAACAAAACGAAGGAACCATTTGCATTTTGCACATTCAAGTGACCCAACAAAAAAAAAAAACGAGCCCTCCATCCAAGTTTGAACGTCTTCGGGTCTGAGACACATAACATACCCGGTGATTCCTTCAAGCGCCGGCCATTTTAAGTTGAGAGAAGCAGACACAGAGAAAAGAAAACTGAAAACAGCAGAAGATGAAAGACCATAACAAATGGGAAAGGGAGAAAAGGAAGGAAAAAGCAAGAGATACCAGCTTTAGCAGCCGAGTAATCGAGAAGAAGGGTCGATCCTCGTCCTCTTGCTATGATCTGCAAAGTCCTCATCTCTGTCTCAGCTTCTGCTCGTCGCGTACATGCCGCTCTTCTGCGCGCGAGACGCACCAACGTCAGAGAGAGAGAGAGAGAGAGAGAGAGAGGGGTTTTTGAAATCGAAAGTGAGGGTTTTAACGAGTCGGCGAGTCAATATAAACCGGCCGAAGAGTTAGAGAGTCTTTGCCGCTGTCGCCTCTTCGCCGGTTGTCTTTTCCAGTTTTCCTTAATAAAACCGAAAAATGTGTCCCAAATAACGATTTACCAAAATAAGGTAGAAAAATGCGGTTATTATATTTAAAAATGAATTTAATGTAGTTCGAGAAATGTTGAACCTGGATTTAGCCAACATTTTTTTTTGCCGAACATTGGGTTTAAGACATTGATTTAATGAGATTACAATTAGGCTAAAATTATTGTCTTCATTTTGATTTAGCGAGGATGTTGGCAAGGCTCTCACTAAGCACCCGTCCTTATTATAGTTATTCCTCCACAAGATACGCTTTACTTGTTTTTGCTCTTGAATTTGGACTAAAAATTAGAAATTTCAAGCAGAACTCCCATCAATTTTTGCTGATTAGCATTACTGCTGCTTAGTGTTCTGTTAATAGTTTTGAGAAGACTGATCAATTTTGAGCTCCTCCTTCCATCCAATACAAAATCTGAAAATTCTTCGAGGTCAAGCGCCAGTCATCCGCAGCCGTTGAGTTCTCAAAATGGACGGAGGAATTCTCTGTAAAACAGTATTTGTCATTTTCACACCACATTCCCACCGTCTTGCCACACCGCATAATCCGTAGCTATCCCAAGAAAGACAATCTCGCCATTTATCATTGGATGCTGGATATCTAGCTCCAAGGAATCAGCCCCCAGCAGTGCAAACAGATCAAGGCTATCTAGCAGCTAGTTCCCCATCAGTGCCGCTGCAATGACCCTGATTTAACACACACCTCTTGTCCAGGCAATAATTTTCTCTGAAGTAAAGAGGCACCCTAAACGTGCCATCACAGTTTTATGTGCCCTCATATTATGCAGACACCCAGCACCTGTTGCTGCACAGCTCCTGCAGATCAGAACATAAGATTCAGAAACTGAACCTGTACAGAATGGGAAATGATATACGGGGTCAGAAACTCACAGAAGTACTCCACACACACAGGAGAAACTACAGTACCAGCTTAGATGTTTAACATCTCCCAGGCAACTGAAGCAATCCAAGAAAATGGCAGCAACCATTCAGAGAAACTAAGAAGATCCTGGAGAGCTATTGCTCAGAGATAGACTTGAAAATTGCTACAACGCACATGGAGACAAACTGTGGTAGAGGACACACGAACATGAGATTCATTGAGACAAACTGTGGTAGAGGACACACGAACATGAGATTCATTGAGATTGATGTTTGTATCTTGGTGAAGACCATTCGACATCTCCCTGTATGGGAAACATGGTTTACAGATGATAAACTCTCCTAACGAACAAGCAGAAAAATAAACAAAGAGAAACATACCACTCTATTTCGCCCATCTTTTGTGACTAGCAACATCATGTCTGCACGAAGAGATGTTGCTATAACATCTTTTTGTTCCTGAAAAGCATTCACCTAAAGACATTCAGTTCAAATCTAAATACTAATTTTTGCAGCACTTCAGCTGCACAATCAGGAATTGAACATGGCTAGATGATAACGAACTTGTTTCTGTTATCAGCAACATGACTGATGATTTAGAAACTCATTGCACATAACCTTTCTGATAGGTTCAACTCATCCTACACAGGCGATCGCTGTCTCTCAATTAAAATATGAACAGCTGATACTGCTATCTTGTCTCCTAGCAAAACTAAAATGAATGTGAAGGGGTATATCCACCAGAATCTCAAATCAGGCTCTACATCTCTGGTCAGTAACAGTACTAGTCTATAGAAGTAGAAAAGTCTCAGGTACCTTTTAACCTCAAACTTGCCTTAGAAATTAAAAGAAGGTTCTAAATGTCGATGGAGTTAAAATTATATCCTAACGATGGGAAGTTAAAAAGCCATGGCATACATAACCTCGAGAGTCTTCATCAAATAAATTCTTCTAATGAAAACACTTCGCTCTCTCTTTATGTCACCCATGCAATTACTAATGTAGACTGACAAACAAGGCCTCTCTAAATCAGCAGAAAAACAGCACTCAAGTTTGAGACTAGGAAGTTCTATGATAAAAATAAAGCAATGTTTTAGTGGAACACCCGCAGGATAGGATGTAAAAGGTAAACAAATTGGTATCTTTTTACTTTGTTTATCAGATTTCCTCAACTTGTATTACCATAGCAGAGAAAACAGATCCACTAAAAGAAAGGACCACAGAAAGAGTTCGCAAAAAAGCAGCACGAGAGATAAAGATCATGAAATGCTTTGCCATAAATAACCTTTTATTATTTTGTAAGATAGAAGAAATGGTTGTGGTTGCCGAGCAACACAATTTCCTAAGAATCCAAGCCAGCATAAGCACTGAAAACCTTAGTAAGGATGCTTCCTCTTCTTTTTCCCCTTGCCAGCAGAAGCAAAACTCCTCGTGTATTGTGAACTAATGAGCTCCCGAGGAATAGCTGCACCGGAAGCTCTTAGAAGTTCGACCAAATCAGGAAGCACATTCTTATTCTCCTCGTTCACAAACACAACTGCTGTGCCCTCCTCACCTAATTTAGATGCCCTCCCAACCTGGTGGACATATTCTTTAATTGAATTTGGCATGTCAAAAACTATCACCTGTCTCACACCCAACAAGTCAACTCCCCGACCTAAAATTCCAGTTGCAACAATGACAGGGCATTCTCCCATGAAAAATAACTGCATAATTTCTCTCCTCTCCTTCATAGACTTCTCCCCATGCATTGATAAGGCTTTCATTCCAGTCTTAACAGCTATTGCATTGGCTAGCAGATCTGCACCAAGTCTAGAACCCACATACACCACTGCTGGTGGCTTAAAATGCTGCTTGCTCATTAGCACATCGAAAAGTTTCTGCTTCTTTTGCTTTGCCTCCACCCAGATAGCTATATGCTTCACTGCTTTATTTGAAGTATTGGGCTTGCCAACGGAGACAACAGTTACATGTTTGACCATGGTTCCTGCCATCTTCTCAATTTCCGGAGAAATAGTTGCTGAATACATCAACAGTTGGGGTTGCGATAATGCCCTAAAGATTTGCATCACCTGATCACGGAAGCCCCGCTGAAGCATACAATCCACCTCATCCAAAACAAAAATCATAATGTCATCTAGCTCAATGTCATGCTTGGTCAATAGATCAATAAGTCTTCCTGGAGTCGCCACTATCAATTCAACTCCTTCCTGAATGCGATAAAGTTGTCCAGCCATAGGGTCACCTCCAACCACAAGTGCAGTTTTGAAAGGCAAACCCCTGCCAAGCGTCTTTGCTTGCTCCTCAACTTGTATACAGAGTTCCCTAGTGGGTTCCAATACAATAGCGCGGGGATTTCTCCCATTTGAAGAGTTTTGCATGCCATTATTTGCACAGTACGTAATTACAGGAACCAAAAAGGATGCTGTTTTCCCTGACCCTGTATCAGCTGAAACAAGAAGGCTTTTGCCAGTCAAAGCCGCAGGTATTGCTTGCATCTGAACGGGAGTGGGCATTTCATAGCCAGAAGATTCAATATTTTCTAGAAGCTTCTGTGGAAGGTGGCAAGAGGAAAAAGACAAAATTGGTGCAGGAACTGAATTTCCCTTCACATGGATGCCAAGTCTCATCCTAAGCACTTCAGATTGGTCACTAGGTAAAGACTGAGATCCTGTTTTATCATTGCCATCTTTAACATAATAGCACTCATCAACAGTCGGTAATTTCTTTGAAGATGGATAGCCACCTCTGGAAGAATTACTAATCCTGCTTAGCAGAGTCTGTTTGCATTCCAAGCTGCAAACATCATCTTCTGTCTCATCACAGATGTACTCACCATAGCGGCCGCATATCACACATTTCGGGTCTCCAGGGAAAGCCAGTCTCTGATCTCTAGACCTTTCTTTCACCGCATCTGATTTGTCAAGAAGTTAGACAAGCTACTGACCTAGATATATAACTTAAAGAGAATAGAAAATTACATCGTAAAAAAAATTAAGGGACAGAAGTATGGAAAAAGTGTGTTAAAGTAGCAAATGAAGGTAATCATTTGAAGTGAAATGACACGCACTGAGTGCAGTTATAATATTACCACTAGTTTCATCAGTGTTTGTAACATCCACTGCACTTTGCTCAAAATCCTTGCTGGTCCAGCCTTCCATCGCTACACTTTATCAAATATCAATGATTTAGAGTGAATCAGAACCATAGGCATGGAGGAAACCCTAAAGTCAAGAAGATCATTACAAGAGATGAGAAACAAGGTAATAGCTCAAATGTTATATTGTCTATATAAAAGTGATCTACTTATGCCTTGGAAGTAACAACTACTTCCTAAAGGACCAATAGAAGAGAGAAACTATTGCTGGAATGCGATGCAGCAGCAGAAGCAGCTAGCAGACAAGTATGGCATATGGATTTGCCAAAACAAAGAAAACTAAAGACACCTTTAGTGGGGGTGAAAGACTGGTAGAATCATGCAGCATTTCTGTCACATAAGAATCCGTTAGGCTTGGTGTGGTGATAAAACTCATGATTTGCATATGAGAACATCAGCAAACTCCCCCAAGAAGCTGTTAATGTTTAGACGAGCTGATCAATTGCGGGTGTGTTAGAACTGGAAACTTAAAACCAGTTCACACGGCCGAAGCAAGAAATAATAAGGCAGAATTGGACACGAAGCTACAAAGAAATACAATAGCAATAGGTGGATATGGGCCATGTGCTATGCTCTCAATTGTGCATTTTAACCACCATTCATGTAGGCTGCAAAGTTCACGAAACAAATCCCCTTCCCAATCCCACGGTCCATCAATTCAGTGCACGAAACATTCAAATTCTCGAAGTGACTCCAGCACAAACCTAAGATTCCGCCAAGCATGAACCAATCGTAACCGATGCTTGGAACGCGGAACTTCCTCCGCGTACAACTACACAGTTTCTCCACAGAAATTTCAAAACCCCAGGACCTAAAAAAGAGAAGACAGCCTACCTAGTATAGCGCGAAACAGGGCAATCAAATAAGACTTCGAACCCATGAAATCAACAGACATCAAGAACACGCGGCAGAAACTAAATTCCCCTAAAATTGTTTCCAATCGAGAGAGAGAGAGAGGGAGAGAGATTACTTGCTTACATATCTAAGCTTGATACCGCTTGATTAATTGGAGAAGAAGTGCGATTTGAGTTTTGGTTCTCTGTGTGCAGAGAGCGAGAGAGGAGGATTCACAGGGATCAAACGGGCGGGCTTTACCCAAATTTTTGCCCGTCGGGCTTGATCAAGGGATCCAATGCGGCCCGCTCAGAATAAGCCTAATTGTTTTACAAAAGCCCGGCCCGATCAGGTGTCTGGCCCGCTCATTAAACAATCCCGGTTGGGATTGAGCCGACCCATTCTCTGAAAAAACCGTGAGAAGGTCCACACACTGAGGAGAGGTTAACATGGTTTGACAAGAACATATTAATTCACAAAAATTTAGGTGACTTTCTAAAACTTCCAAATTCTCTTGCTTTTTGGTTCCAACAAAGTTAAAAAAAAATGGTCCAAAAAGTCATAAACCTATTCCACTAAGCCAAAAGAGTCCTAAACATTTTGAATTTTGTCAATTGAATCCTTAAAATTTTCACGTTTTGCTAATTAAATCAATTCGGCCAATTTTCATGCAAAATCGTTGATGTGAAAGCTAGCCGTCTATGTTACACGGCCGATGCTGACGTGGATAATTTTTAATTATATATTTTTCATTTTTTTCCTTGTCTTTTTTCTTTTTCCCGTCATCTGCTATCGTGAGGCCTTTCGATCGTCGATGTTAGGTCTGGCAACCTCCATTAGGCATCGACGATGCCTGGCGAAGGGAAAAAATAAAGAAGGAAAGCATCAAAAAAAAGAAAAAAATTCAAAAAAGATATTAAAAACTATTTACGTCAGCGCCGACGTGTAACATAAAACAGTCGATGTCCAAATTAGCGATTTTTGACCAAAAATATACTCATGGCCAAACATTAAAATGTTTAGGACTCAATTAAAAAAATTAAAAAGTTTAAGATTGAATTGGAAAAAGTGAAAAAAATTTACCAAAAGGTCTTAAACCTATTGCAATTATGCCAATTCAGTCTTAAACCTTTTTTTTTATCGATTCAATCATAAACATTTTGCAATTGTGTTAATTTAGTCTATTAGGTGAATTCTGGCCTATCTACATTGACACAGACGCTGGCCAACCAACAACCTAATACTTTAATAATTTTTTAATCCTTTTTTTAAAATTTTATTTGCATTTTATTTTTTTCTTCCCTTTCCATTTCCCTTTGCCCTTTCCATTCTACCTCCAACCGGCCGCTGAGGTTCGGCAATTGGCCAAAAGACAACTAGCAAGGCTCTCACCGGCCTCACCATAGTCAAGCGAAGCCTTACCTCGCTGTGGAAGGGCGAGGCCGAACCTCCCTGCTAGGTTGAGCCTCACCATGGCCGAGCACGGCTACCCTCACCAAATCTAGGCTATCGAGGTCGAGCCTCACTCGGCCATGGTGAGTCTCGACCTAGCGGCAACGTTTGGCCTTGCCCTGCCACAGAACAGTGACACTCGAACTTTCTGTCATCAAGTGAGGACAGTCAAGCCTCACCTAGTGACAATGAGTTCAAGTCTTGCCATAGCTGGATAAGGCTCACCTCGCCAAATATGGGCTAGTGAGGCTCAACCTTGCCTTGCCACGTCGATGTCGAGCCTCGTCAATTGTCCTTTAGTCGATCACCGAGGTCCGATGATTGGTTGGAGATAGAATAGGGAAGGGGAAAAGGAAAAAAAAAAGAAAAAAATTAAAAATTAAAAAACACTAAAAAAACTTGAACATATTATTAAAATATTAGGTAGCTTGTTGGACGGCATCCACGTTAGTGCCGACTAGTCAAAATTCGTCGTATAGATTGAATTAACACAATTGCAAAAGGTTTAGGATTAAATCAGCAAAAAAAAAAGTTTATAACTAAATTGACACAATTGTAACAAATTTATGGCTGAATTGATAATTTTCTTGACCAAAGTACAATAAGTTTAGGACTTTTTTAATAATATTCCTCAAAAGTCTCAGGAGCTCTTGAAAATGTATGGATGAGACTCACCATGGTCCTGCACTTACATGCGCGATGGTCTATTGTACATTAGGGACGATACCCACTACACTTTACAACGTACTCTTTCATTTTCACCTCAACCAGCACAACAATTTTAACAACGAAACCAAATTCGAACTCTCGATCATCATCTCCAGAATCGGCATAACGAATTAAGGTGCCTGAAAATTTTCAGGAGCAGACTACAAAGTTCACCCATTTGAATCTCGCAAACGACGTACAAGCTGATCTAGATTGACGTTGCTTGCATAGACCAAGACTCGCGATCGAGCCGTTGGTGGGATTTGCAAGATGTTTTCCACAAATCTCTAAAGTGATCGGACCTACTGGTTCCGTACCTTAGTCATGCTTTTTCTAAGGCCACCAATTTTATCTTTGCGAGGAGGGGGGAGACTTCGGAGCTCCTTATGAAGTAAGCAGAAAGAAAAGGATAGAGATAGAAATGGGAGGAGGGAGGCTTCAGCACCCGAGCTCTCAACGTGGCAACTCCATTGCAAAGAGCATCAACAAGTGTCCCACATGACTCCAAGCCGAACACACCTTCCCCTTCTCGCCCATGCAGAACACCCCCTCTCTCTTCACCAACCTTCCTTCTTCCATCTTCCTCGCCTTCTCCACCGTTTCGATTCTTCACAGACCCCCTCAAAAACACTTGGCTAGGGCGAACTCAGAATGCCGGCTCCGGCTCGTGCGTACGTGCTCAGGAGGGCCGACGAGGCGACCCACCCGGACTCCATGAGGGCCACCTTGGCCGAGTTCCTCTCCACCTTCATCTTCGTCTTCGCCGGCGAGGGCTCGGCTCTCGCTCTCGGTACATCGATTTTTCCCCCACGTCCTCTTTTTGCTTTGATCACTATTGCACGAGTTGAGGCTTGTCTTGTGTTGTGGACTCATGGTTTTGATATTTAATGCTCTTTGATCTTAGTCCTAGACCATAATAGATGGCTGTGTGAAATGGGTTTTACATAAACGAGGCAGTCTTGAGGATCGAACTTCGATATGTCGATTTTGATGATCGACCATTTTACGTGTGTGATTGATCTTTTGAACATCGAATTTTCGCTACGCCCACTGCCTGAGCACTCGTTTTGGATTGAAGTTTCGCTCTGCTATTATACGTACGGACCGCACTGCATGAAAGTTCAATCTCTCCTTTTTTTTTTTTTCCCTTTTCTAAGTGCACTGAAATGAAAGATTAAACGATACGTGCGAGCCAAGTTAAAAATCATCCAAATATATGCCACGTTTTGTAGGCAAAATGTACCCGGCAGATGCCGGTGTAACTAGACCAGCATCTTCGTCGATAGCCATTGCGCTTGCACACGGGCTGGCGCTCTTGGCAGCGGTCGCGTCAAGCATTAACATCTCGGGAGGCCATGTGAATCCCGCGGTCACTCTCGGCGCCCTTGTCGGAGGGAGGATCTCGTTTATCCGAGCCATATACTATTGGGTGGCTCAGTTCTTGGGTGCCATACTTGCCTCGCTCCTGTTGAGGCTCGTAACTGCCGGAATGGTAAACACTTAACATATCTCAGAGTCCAAATTGCTCTTCCTCTTGTGCAGATAGGTCTAGTTTCTATTGTGCGTACATATTAAAGTTGAAATTTGAAGGTATATATGTTGTCATCAGCCCATTTCTTCATTAATCATTGGTGAAATGCTTTGTTCAACTTGGATGGATCAGCCCATTTCCTCATTAATCATTAGTGAAATGCTTTGCTCAACTTGGATTGACTGGTGACAGTGTGATACCGTTTCAGATGCTGTTCGAGGGAAAGCTTAACATATGACCCCTGTTGCTATTGTTAAGCTTAACATATGACCCCGGTTGCTATTGTTGCTACTTCAACTCTGAGCGCTCGAAAACTAAATCAATTTCCTCTGATCGACTCGCGATGTGTGTACTGTTATTTCTAGCGAGTGAAGAATAAGATGTTCATCTTGAATAATGGGTCAATCCATATCGGTGTTGTGTTAGATTTTCGCTTGTTCGGCTTTGAAATGCTATGTTCATGTTGTGTTGTCCTCCGTGTCATCACATTCAGTCCTAAGCTTCCAATAGTCATAAATGAGGACGATGAATTTAGGAAATGGTTGAACCATTCGACTGAAAAAAAACACTTTGATTTTTGGGTCACTGGGCATTTTCCTTTCTTCTTGGGACAAGAGAAGCAATTTCTGTTGGTTCTTTTGCAGAGACCAGTGGGATTCGTCCTTGGAGGAGGGGTCCCAGAAGTGAATGGGCTGCTCCTGGAAATAGTGATGACATTCGGGCTGGTCTATACTGTATATTCAACGGCAATCGACCCCAGGAGGGGAACCCTGGGAATCATAGCCCCGCTCGCCATCGGTCTGATCCTCGCAGCGAACATCCTCGTGGGCGAGCCATTCGATGGGGCCTGCATGAACCCAGCCCTTGCATTTGGACCGGCCCTGGTTGGATGGAGATGGAGGCATCACTGGATCTACTGGCTCGGCCCGCTCATCGGAGGAGCTCTTGCGGGGTTGATGTACGAGTACCTGGTGATACCCACTGAGGCGCCACATCACACTCTCCACCAGCCCTTGGCTCCTGAGGACTACTAGCCAAGTCACGTGGGTTCAATTTATTTTTGCCTTATGCCTGTAGCTGTAGGGGTTTAAATCTTATTGCATTGCAACCTCTCTCTTCTGTGAACTTGTCTGTGTGTAATGTCGTAGAGTCTCCACTCTGAATTTCAGTGCATTTTGCTATTGAACTCCTGTAGTTATGTGAAATAAAAGTTCACTGAGGAATGTCAAATAGGATATGACTTTGGTGAAACCCTCTCTTTGGTCTCCGATTTTGATTACCAAAACCTTCCCAAGTGTCTCAATCAGAGTTCATGAATGCTTCATTGTATGATCATGTCACCTCGCAAGATCTGTCATTATGAAGACACAATCAGCAGAAATGGCAAAGCTAAAATCACAATACTACTTGGTGATCTACCTGGTGATCTTCTTTGAGCTACATGGTCTAATCAACGCTTAAAGGTGGAAAGAAGGGAAGACAACACACAAATGCAACTAAGACCAGTACTTCCAAATTTGTACCTTGGTTGTTCCAAGAAAATGCTGGTGACACCAAGTAATCATGTGGTATCTATTCTTTGGCTGTAGAATCTGGCAACCCAAGGTGCAAGTTCAGTGTTCCAGGGTTGTCGAGGGTTTACAGAGTAGTAATCTGACCAGTAACATGGTGAGAGCCTCTCGGCAAACTTGCCGTCGGAGTAGATGCAGAAGGGTAGCCAATTCTCGCCGCCGTTCATCCTTCTCTTCCGTTCTCTCGGGTAAGCCAGAGGCGCCTGCACATATCTACATAATGCCGTAAAACCCAGTAAGCCACATCGATCACGAATGTAACATTAAACTGCGCTTTGACACAACAAATGATCATTTGAACTTGAAGTGATTGCAAAAGCTTCACCACGAGATCGTGGCAGAACAAGACAATCGTACCTGATTCCGTCGAGCATGGCATCCCAGCAGAAATGGGTATGGCCAAAGACATGGCAAGCTGAACCACTACCCTTGGCCCCATGTATGGACCTTACGCGAACCTCAAGGCAATCGGAACCCACAATTTTGGGGAGATTTGGGTAAAACAACATCCTTTTTTCTGGGCACAACTCTTGTCTGGCAATATGGCAATGAGCATAATTGGCCATCAATCCATGTCTTACTAAGGAGAAGAGCACATAGACCAACCAAAGGATTTGAAAAACAGATACCATGGGTCACTTGGATATCTTTTGCAAGACCTTGCAATGGTTTTAACGACCCAACTCACGACAGTAAATGAGACTCGGCTACATTTAACCAAAGAAAGCAAAAGATTGAACTGCCTTTACAATTCTCGGACACTTTACGAAGTAAACTCTATAATTGCACAGACAATTCCTCAAACTCTGCAGTCTAGTTCGCTCCCTTAACTGTATTCTCAGGGTCTGCAATGCACATTGCTCTTGTTTAAGCATGTACCATAAATGTATTCGAGAAAGTGATCATCTTCTCTTCAGTGATTACACCAGTAAAGAGCTAACGCGATTGGGGAGCTGGTCAGCACTTTACAGTTCTAGACATAACATTATATTCAAGCAGGGGCTTTATCCTGTTCAACAAGTTCCTACAATTTTCATGAAGCCATTGACTTGCTCCTCTGTGGATGATGCCAGAAAGGGGAATCATTTTTCAGTGAGAGCTAACCGGAGATATGAAGTTACATGACTTCAAAATCATCATCTTGTAAGGCTTTGACAAACACAGGTGGCCTTTGGCTAATCTACACTTAGGACATAATTCAAACTTCACACCTCAGAGTGGCACAAAACATGCAAATTGATTTCCAGAACAGAATATTACAAGAAGTTCTGACGTCAAAATAAACAAAGCAAACTGAGCTAGGCAGAGTGACAGGGACTGCTAAGTAGGCTTCCAATAAGGATGGAATTAAGACAATATTACTACTACAAGGAAGGAAACTAAAATTGGATTTACAATACCAAATAGGAATTTGGTTTAGGAGGAAATTAATTACCTTGGAACAAAGTGAGAAAATGAGATGATCTGCCCACATGTCTTCTTGATATCTTCCGTTACATTCGAATTACGTTCGTTCATTTCATCAAAATAAGAAGCTAGGGAAGTATCTTTGTTTGAAAGCTCCTCTGGCCACTTGCATGCATGATAGTCTTTACATGCCTGCACGAGGAAATACAAGTTTTTTCTAGTATTCATGCAGCTAATACCAATACGACTAACAAATGCAAACCATCAAAATCTAAAAATAAAGAAGGTTCAAGTCCAACATAGTATAGCACTTGACATATCAGGAAGAGCTTGTGCTGCACTCTGTCTATAATTATATACTAATTGCTGGCTATCACTGTGCACATCGTAGTGAAACTGAGTAGATTTTTTAAAGCTCGACTAGTTTGCTTGCGACACTTTTGGAGTTGTACTGTGATAGATATCATGTTCAAGAGCATATATGGTGATAAAATTGAGATTGCAGGTTCAAATCCTAACAAGCATCGATAAAATATCACGGATAAATTACTGTCTGAAATATATCCATCATTGATTAGTAAAGACTGTAGCTTACTGTCATAAGTGAAACTCTTAAATATTCTTACAAGGATAAAGGAAAGTGAATCACCATCTCCAGAGGAGGGATGCGGAAACTGGTTATGTCTTTCTCTCTGTCAAAGCTCTAAAAGGAACCATGAATCTTCATTATATGAAGGCAGGAAAAACCAAAAATTATCAAATAAAGTGTTCTGCAACCATCTCTGAGACACAATGAAAATCACTCAGTCACCTCATGATACCAGGAGAATAAAGGAATGATTCCCAAGCTGCCTATGACCATTGGATCAGTCTTTACACCAAGTCTTTGACATGCATCAAGTAGTTTCTCCAGCTTTTCCAAAGAACCAAGCTGTGTATCATTTCCAAATAGTCAGATCATATGATGTTTTCTTTGCTTTTATTATAAGAAGAAGAGATTGTTAGAATTTGTAGGTTGGAAGCCTAGATTGATTGTGAGAGATGTCACTAACTGGAAATATGCGGTTACATCATCCCAAGGCAAAGGATGAATATGCCAATTCTTATTACAAACTATACCAATGAAACAGTTGTTTTTCCAAGAGGGTTAAGCATGTGATCAAAATCCATATGCCATACAGCCTTCAAATATTATCTTATCCAATGATGTAACATGAAGAGGTATATTTCATATGAAATGATAAAGCTTGGTTAGCATGAATCTAACAATTTAAGTTTTAAGAATATTAGCAGGCTTCTATCCATTTCTATTAGTCAGCTTGGCAATGGAGGAAAGAAGCCACATCAACAATGTCTCCATGCAATGCAAGGGCAAAACAAGACTCCTTTGAGTAACAAAAAAGTTATTTTAATTTTCCACATTCCAAAGATGCAAGATCGAAAGGAAAAGCAAGACACTGTAAACGTCATAAATCATTGACGGACTTGAGGTGTATCGAGACAGCCAGCATTCTTTAAAGGGCCAGTAATCAAGTTTTAGACTAAGGAAAAGGCAACAAGAATATCACATATTTCCTACATCATTCTAGGACCGTATACTAACAAGTTATACACGAGGATCGAGCATAACACTAACAGAAATCACACTCTGCCACAGTACTCCGTGGATTCGAAAGAGGAGATATAGGAACCACAACTGTGACTCAGTGAACTTAGAAACACAAAGAACAATAGAAGTCACTCACATGTTTCTCTGACTCTCTACGGCACCAAAGATCATGATTTCCAGGCACATAAAAGACATGCTCGAATCTCTCCTTCAAGAGGGACATCGTTAGGACAAAGTTGTTATATGTTTCTGCCACATCCCCAGCAATAAGAAGCACGTCTCTCTTGTGTTTAACAGTTGACAAGCATTCGACCCAGTTCATGTTCTCCGAGTAGTCTGTGTGCAAATCCGAGAGCACAAAAACACGTAAACGAGCGTCATCTCCATTTAGGGAACGTAGTATATCCGGCCTCCTAGTGCAACCCCTCTTCCACATCCTTCCATATTTTCTCAAGGGGATGCGCTGGGAAAGAGAGCTCGAACGGCGTGGGGTCTGAGGTAAGCTCATATAAGAGGAGGCTAACCTCAGAACCATTGTAATCCCTTGATCTACACAGAGGGAAGGAGCAACCACCCATTATCGATACATCAATCACTCGATAAAAGGCGTGAAATTTGTGCAAGATTTTGGTCTGCTTTATAATCCGACGAATTTTTGTAACTGTATCATCATCCAGCAACCACACAGCGCATGCATCTTCACGCAGACGACTGGTTTCGCCATCAAGAAACCCAGTAATGAATTCGAGATAATCATCACTTTCAGCTAACAAAGAACTGTCAAATGTAAACATCACCATTGCACAGAAATTGGAAGAGGGAAAAAGAATCACCGATTTCCATGCACGGGGGAAGTTTCTGACACGTGAACTCTATCGGTGAAAGGACTAATTCCTCATCCGGTATAGAATACTCTACAAACGACCGAGAAATAGATCCAGAATTGCATAAGAAGATCGCTGTTAACTCGGGGCACGTACCTGGGTGTTGGATTCAACGGACGAAGAAGACGAGAGACCAAAAATCAAGAATCCTCGGTCGGGTCGTTGGTTAGTTAATCTGCAATGTCCGATCCAAGCCACCATTTTTATCATGTCGTTTAATTGGAAAATAGTCATTCCTAGATTCTCCCCTTTTCAAGAATGAAAAGCGGACGCCTTTCAATGAAAGGAGCGCCATCTGACCAACCCAGAAATGCAATTTCGATTTATGGCGAAGGAAATGCAACAAAGAAAAAGAAAGTAGGAATTTTTATCTCTCGTGCCTCTTTCATTTGAGCTTTTCTGCACTTTCGCCCCGAAGAACGTTGGTAGAATTACCCTTTTTACTGACGGTAGCCACAAATCTGCACACACATCTCCATTCTTAGTGCGGCTTTGGTTTTTCCTATGACAAAACTTTTGTTCATTAAAAATGGCACATATAGTCATTTCATTTTGACTCAATCTGCAATATGATCCCGAAAATTTTTTTATTGCGATCCCTAAACTCTATCTTAATGTTCATTATGGTCCATGAACTTTTAAATTGTTCAATTTAGTCCCTAAATATTTTTTGTACATGCTCAATTTAGTTATTGAACTATATGAAGATGTTCATTATTGTCGTTGATCTTAAACTAATGTGTTAGAACAATTAAATATTAAATCACTCCTTCATCCAACAGCTTAAGTTTTTGGAACAATTGATAGTGATCCTACAAAATCTCATATGGTATCAAAGCAAGAGGTCCTGAGTTCAAATCTTTCCAGACCCCTATTTGGCTTCCAAATGATAATTTCCATGCTTAGTAATAAGCAACAAGATCAGATTAAGCGTGAGAAGGAGTGTTAGAGTAATTAAATATTAAATAACGTCTTCATCCAATAGCTTAAGTTTTTGGAACAGTTAGTAATGATGTCACAAAATCTCACATAATGAAAAAATTACATCGAATATAGGGACTATGTTGAATATGTAACAAAAATTTGATGATGAAATTGAGCAAATGAAAAGTTTGAAGACAATATTAAATACTGTGCTAAAGTCCAAGGACCACATTGGATAAATTTAAAGAGCATTAACCAAATTGCACAATGAGTTAAAATTTAAAGATCGTTTGTCTCAATTGCCGAATTTGCTAATTGTCATTCATCTCCTTCAAGAATCGAGGAACTAAATAAATAAATATTTTAAGGGGTAAGCAAACTTGGTGAAAACCACACTTTCTTCTTCAACCTCTATGGAGAGGAGAGTTTGAGCTAGATCTCTCTTTCCCTTTCCCCTTTTCTTTAGCTATTTTGATTTTTCATTTCACTTTATTGCTTTTCTCCAATTTGTGAGTTTTTCTCTTTCGATTTATTTTAAATCTAAAAGCTTTTCTCTCTCATTTTGTAGGAGATTTCTATTCCATCTAGTTTAGATTTAGAGTATTCTGAGTGTATGCTTTTTGGATTTCACTATCATGTAATTTCGTCAGTGAACAAATCTAATTTTGAAGGACAACGAAAGAGCTTGGTTAAGATTTCTCTCTCACAATTGTCAAATCTATACTTATTCAATTTTTTTATTTTTCTTGGTGATAGTGTTGGGAACATCAAACCTTGGCGCACTAATATTCTCGATATGTACTCATTACTAAAAACGAATTCGATGATCAAACAAAAATTATAATGTGAAGAAATTATAGATGCTCTCTTTAAGCATGTGACTCATAATTTTATTTTAATGATTTTTGTTATTATATAGAGCTTGTTTTATTTTGAAGTTGTCTAAAATTTATTTTGATTTGAACTAAAATATTTCTCTCTTGTAACTGAAAAAGTGAATGAAATAAAATATCATTTTTGAAAAAAAAAAAAACTGGGTGAAAACAAAGTTCATGGCAAAACAGTCTACTCTGTGGTCTTTAATTGCCACTTTCCCTTCAAGAATGTCCTTTCAACGCAGCAACAGTAGAAATCGACTGAACGGTTGAATATGTTTCACATGCATTCGTTCTTTCCACGTGCAAACAATCTAAGACACCAAAGAGTGACCCTTTTCAATTACATTAAACCCTGTACATAGAGCATCATCTGCAACTGATCCTCAAGTTCGAATGTACATGCCGAAACTAGAAAAACGCACGAGATCTAAAAAAAATATATCCTGCAATGAGATCACCACCATAAGGACATCACCTAGTTTCCCCGGTACATGAACATTAGACAAACTCTGTGTTCACCACGCTCCACAGCAAGCTCCTCTCCAACAAAACTTCCTAGACCAAAGCCATCAGATAGATCAGCAACAAAGGCACGGAACCATTTCCTCCAGTTCACGGTGCAACCACAATTTGGGGGCTCTCCGCTGTATTCTCCGAGTCATGGAATTAGGTGGGGGCGGTGCTGGAGCGCTCTACTCGACAAGAAAGGAGAAAAGCCGGCTGTTGGGGAAAAAAAAAAAAAGGGCTGCTTTGCAGAACCTAGTTTATACAATAGAGTCGCGGCTGAAGAAGTTCAAGTCATGATGGTAAATGTTGAGCTGCTTCACCCAGGAATGCGCCGCATTGTGGAGGTGGGTGAACTTGAGATGCTCGTACGTGCCCGGTTTCACCCAGAGGTCGCCTCGCATCTTGTACGTAGCCAACCCAAATGGACTAATCGGAATTTGGTCAGAACCGACCCCCTTCAGTTTACTGTCCGTGTAAAGAGGATGGCATTCGTCGTCCTCATAAAAATCATCAGTACAATCTGTGAAATCACGGAAGAAACAGCACGACATCAGTGGTGGGCGTGGGCGTCGCATGCAGAAGCTAACTGCTTACTGAATCAGGAGAAGTTTTACCACTATATGATCCAGGAGAGAGAGAGAGAGAGAGAGAGAGAGAGAGAGAGAGACAGAGAACCATTTTTATCACTAGAGATGCAAACATGACCCGTATCAATTTGAAATGTCTACTAAAGCAACACATTGATACAGGAGTCGATCAAAATTTTGTAAGGATGCTGCTAGTTGAGTGGCCAATGCACGAGTCATGGAGGAAGCCTGCTATTGTTTCCTTGATACAATAAATCAAAGTGGAGATTGAATGCAATAGTTCAGTACATCTTACGCGCAATTTTCGGCAAATAGATAACGCTATAAATTTGCCCATCAGGCAAAAAAAACCATGGTGAGTTGTGTACCTAGGAATGATGAGGACAACGTGTGATAAGTCAGGAAGCAAGTCAGCAAGTCCTTATTGTTGCTGCTGCTTGGAATATGGTAAATTGGATACCTGTCAAGACAAAGTATTCACTTAAATTCCAAAATCGAGATAACAGAAAAGGCTCAAATGACTAAACATTAGTATGGAAAGAGCATTCCTGGCGTCAAGCATTCCTTGGTTAAATGCAGCATGATGAATCTGCCTAAACTACCTATGATTGGCCAAGAACATGAAAAGAAATGCCGTGAAATTTACCAAGCTACAGCCATCCAGCTTGCTGGAGATATATCCATACTTCTAAGAGTTGTCAATGATGGATGATCTTTGGTTAATTCGGTTATCTGAGTCAGAGAGAACCACAGTTTCAGTCGATGAACAAGATCTTGCACTGCTAAATTTTAACTAAACAACTCTTCTATACATCGACAAGGGATTGGAGGAAGCTGATGTAAGAAAGTGTCTTCATCAATGTGACCAGTCTGAGAAGAGCACCTTATTCGACAGAGGAATTCTCCAGTTAGGAGAACATGCCTCGAAGTACTCCAAGTAGATGGAGCCAAACTTATCCCTCATCGGCCATGAAACTGGCTGGTCTGAGCTCGAATCCTCGGAGCTGCTATCCCAAGTCTTGCTCGAATTGTTGCTTAGGGACCTCGATAGCTTATCGCTGCCACTGTCATCACTCCACGAGTCACTTTCAAATTCCACTGCAACATTTCCCTCCGCTTTGGTCCTGCAACCAAATTATGGAAATCCCAATAAATCAAGTACTGTACGTAACGGACATGTTAGTATGCAACGGCTGAAACAATATAAGTGGCTGAAATAGGACAAAAAAGGAGAGAAAAAGGAAGGAAGATCGAATGAAATGAGTAAAAAAGCAATCGGAAGTACCTGGTGGGAACAATGGACCGGTTAGTGTAAATTTGGATTGCCGAGAGATAGGGCACAAAATATTGCTTAACCGTCTGTCCATTACTTAACACGACTTTAGTACCGACGCCGAATGCACTCCATTCTTCGTAGCTATGCCAAAGATCTTGCAGCTCAAAGTATTCGATCATTTCCTTGCCAGCAGGTTGCCATAGATGGTTGATATCGTGAATATGGCTCTGCAGGTATTTCACATTAACTATGGTAAGTTGATGGCTGATGTCATTAATGCATCTCTCTAGTTTTTCATGATAACAACATTCAGATAATTACGGACACTTGGCCAGGCATTTTCAGGATCCTAAGTTAACGACTACGAGTTACCAAGATGACTTTTTGAGTCCACATTGTGACTCTGAGAAAGGGGGAAAAAACGAACAGCGGCTTCAATTCCCTAAGCCTGTTGAACTGAGGTTTTCTTTCAAGTCCTAGGATTTAAGAAGAGTGGAGGACCAAATGGAAAAGTAACGCCCAGGAACAGATTAGTTAAAAGCAAAGGCGGATCTTTCCGTTCTCCACGGATGGTAGGATTACCATAACAGAAACATTGGTCTAAGCAAACAATGATCTGGTAAAAGGCACTTTCCCCGTGCAGTCAACTGGATCACACTTAACAGTTACCACGGATCCGACATCTGCCCCGACAATGGCATGCAAATCAGTCTAAAACTTTGAAAGATGCGGCGAAGTCTTAAGATTTTCATATTGTGTCCATGCACCTAAGAAACGCATTCTTTTCCATCTAGGCAGGGATCCTCACCTAATCATAAATGTAAATTCAGAATCTGAAGAAGTCTTAACATAAAAAGAAGCACTGAGATAGAGAGCGCCATGAGTTTATACTAACACACGTTCGCCATATGCGCTCCACGCATACCCACATATTGTCATCGTCCAAGAAGTCGATTCTTACTCAACGTTCTTGCATGACGCTGCTGAAAATCAATCGGTAACGCATGCAAGACCCGACTGGTTGGTTGACCAAAAGCATGAGATGATCATACAGATTGTAGCTTGCCGGAGGGTTGGACATGCTGATCTTACATGTTCCGCCTCGGCAGAGAGAAAGGTCAGTCATAAATATGTGGATTTGGTGCTCATACGTCCATGTTGGATGACTGACGTGAGTGCTCGAACTGAATTGCGTAAACGAATTCTTCCACACGCCAATACTCCAATGGAAAGTGTGTAAATAATTTATACCGGCAGTGGATCTGCTACAAGTTCTAAAGCAAATGAAGCAATTTTTTATTATGCCAAAACCAATTTAGCAAAAGAAAAAAAAAATTGCGCATGATCCTTGCCAAACCAGAGTAACACTAGGCAAGTTCAATTGAAGGTACTAAGACAATTAAATTAGGCATCTTGCCGCATTTAATTAGGATAAGAAATTGAATCTGAAAGTTCTCTAAAAGTACCTACAATATATGCACTCCTCACAGGCACAAAAGCAAACGAAGTCAATGGAATTCTAGCCCTTCTCAAGTGGGGGCATACATTTGGGGTCTGACTGCGAGATGCAGCAGAGCAGAGGAGAGCAGAGCACATAAACAACACAGATATTTTCCCCAAGATAGGATGTAAAAAGTACGGAGAAAGGAATATCCTAAGCATCTAGAGAATATTATCAATTAAAATTTAAGAAACGAAAGGACTTTCTCGGCCCAAAGAGGTCGACGTTAGTGACCATGCAAGGCCCCACTCCGTACCAGATTATCTATCCAGCTCTTCTGACCTTGACGCTTCGAATGTCGACATCATGATCACATTTTTAATTGATTTTTCAATCTTAACTGACCACGATGATTGGATCAAGATTTTGCAGAGACGGTAACTTCATCTAATTACTCATTAGATTAACCAAACGTCGGTTAATTGCTAAGTAGTCTGAATTTCGCAAGATTCGCCAGCTAAAATCCCAACAACCTCCTGCGATTTAATGGACCCAGAAGAGCTCATCATCTTGCAGCCAAAATGCAGACAAAATTTGAAGAAAAAGAAACAAGAATATCTGATTTCATCCAAATAACAGCAGATGAGAGGATTAGGAAGGAACAAAAAGGAAAAGAGAAGATCGCTCCTTTCAGAGGGATGGATACCCACGTCAAGAAGAGAAAAATCAAGCAAAAGAATCAGAAACAGGGAAAAACAGAGACTCTTCTCGTCAGAATCATAATTAAACACAGCAAAAGGAAAAATTACCCGAGAAGCTGTTCTGGAAGGAACGATTGGAGTGACGGAGTCAAGAAAGCATTGCAGATTACGCTGACTACAACCTCTTGAAAACGCCATTGAAGCTTCCAAATCTAAGTCCCCCCTCAAACGCCCAACACGAAGACCGAAGGCGGTCACTCCGACGGAACTCAACAGAGGCAAAAGCAGGTGCTGAGAGAATCAGCGGAATTGACGACTTCGACACACAAACCCAAATGACCTTTCACCATCGTGCTGGTCCCCTAAAAGGCATGTGCTTCAAGAAGCAAGAAAATAAAGGAAAGGGATAACTTCCATATTTGCAGAAGCACAAAAAGTCATGCAATCCGAAAACAGGGTGAGCCCGAAAAGGGAAATTAAAGAAGATATCGGGAATCAAGGAGGAGGCCGAGGATCACAGGAAGGCACGCTTCACCTACAGAATGTCGAGAGGAGAACCAAAAAAAAAAAAACCCATGAATTCCCCCACGCACAACCTTTATAAATACAGAGCCATCGCAAGCATCAATGATGTGCCTCGTAATGGGGAGTGATAACACATATCCGACTTTATTAATCACCCGGATCAGTTAATGGAAGCAGAGGAGGGAGGTGAAGTGAAACGCTTAACGCTGACTAAGCAGAGAGAGAGAGAGAGAGATGAATTAAGAAGAGGGAATCGACGAGAAACGGATGAAGGGAAAAAGGGTGGGCTTTTCAAGGCTTTGGATTTTTCAAAAATTGGATCTTTGGTGACGTTCTGCGCACTCTCTCTGCACATTTACGCAGCGAATTGAGGGATAAAGAGAGAGTGAAAGGGGAATGGTGTCGGAGCCGTGAGAGTTCGCTTCGCCGCGTGTTGAGGTAGGCGGTGTGAGCCCAGGGGCAGGGAAGAGCCTTCTTTCGTCGTTATCTGTTTTTTATTTTTGTCGGCGTCGAGTTTTTCGGTTTTCGATATTAGTTGCTGTCAAGGGGTTTTTCAGCAATAACCAGGCCACTAACTTATAACCAAGACCCAAAAAAAAAAAACAAAAACAAAACAAAACTTATGTACGAGGACAATTTTGGTCGCGTTGCTTACATACATATATCTATATATCACTTGAAACCTTAATAAATAGCTCAAAAACGACGCCGTTCTCCTTGTCATTTGATGTGTTGTCAATAGGAGATTTCTTGAATATTATCATTTTTTCATTTCAAATACGAATATGATTGATAATTTGAAAACCTTCTCGATTCCTTGTATTAGACCCGATAGTCGATTGATGGACTTAAAAAAGAACCTCACAAGAAAAGCGACTAAAGTCGCGTGTAGCCCGAAATTGAATATTCAAGTTTTTCGGGAGCCAAGCATGATAGTTGAATTATATTTGAATGATGAGCTGACTCGTTATGTAATCGAGTGATTCAAAACCTAATCGATTGTGTAAAGATTGCTCTATGAAAAAAAGGCAATCTCCATAAAATAGTATTGCGTGCGTACCCCATGAAATCGATCTTAAAACAGAATCGTATATGAATATCCGAAGAAAAGTCGTCACGTCAATTTTTGTGAACCATTTTCTCATAAAGAATATCTCTCGCTTTATGAAATAACGCGACAAACAATCTCGATAAAATACGAGCGCAAGTGTACTTTGTAAAGTCGATGTCAAAACCGAACGCATACGTTTATTCGAGGAAAAGTCATCACGTCAAATTTTGTAAACTAATTTCTCAAAAAAAGAAAATTCTTCCCTTATGAAATCACGTGACAAATAATCTCGATAAAATAAGATCGCACGTGTACTTTATAAAATCAATCCCAAAATTGAAACGTACACGATTATTCAAGGAAAAGTCATCACGTCAAGTTTTGAAAACTAATTTCTCAAACAAAGAAAATTCATCGCTTCGTGAAATCACGTGACAAATAATCTCAATAAAAATAAGATCCCAGTGTACTTTATAAAATCAATCACAAAATCGAATCGCATATGGATGTTCGAGGATAAGCCGTCACGTCAATTTTCGTAAACTGAATTCGCACAAAGAATATTTCCCCCATTGGCTTGCGCACGAGGGTAATTTTGTCAATTCACTTCCCTTCGTATCTATCTATTCGGGCCGCTGGCCGAGGATTGACACTACGCTGATTTGGCCGTATCCCGGGATCGAGACGCACGTGTCGATTTCACTTGCCTCTTCGATCTCCCCTCGTGCGGTCACGTGGCATCTCCTTTGGAACCATCTTCCCCTCTTCGGCAGTTCGCGCTCCCTCTTTTTTTTTTTTTTTTTTGTCCTTTTTGGATAGCGACAGCACGAGGAGCGTTCGGACCATCGAGAGCTAACGATGGACCAAAGTTGCGTTTGTTTTGTTTCATGATTTGATTTCATGGACATACTTATCTTATTGCAATTTAATTCGTATGCGGCCTGAAAATTTGTTTCATGATTTGAAAGACATACTTGACGATGGACCTGAGTTGTGTTTGTTTTGTTTTGTTTTTAGGAAAATTATCTTCGAAAAAAATTATTTTGCGACTTTGTGGTGTTTGAATAACGAAAAACATTTTTCATGAGCCGAAAACATTAAATTTAGATATTAGGAGGGAAATGATATCCCCCTTTAATAGGAAGGAATCACTTCTTCTAAATCGCCAAACTAATGAAGATTAACATTTTTGGGCTGCCCCGATTATAAAAAAAAAATTTTGGGCCGCGCTTTTCCAATCTTAATTTGGCTAAAAAACTCCCCCGAACAATTTTTCATGACCATCTCACCCGTTGTGGGTCCCACCTTCAACATTCGCAGGAAAAATGCTACCATAATCACCCTCGGTAAGCACACAGAACTCGATCCAATGACCTTTCCTCGGTTTAATTGGTAGCTGCGCGGCGTATGGAAATCCTTTTTTATTCAAAATCAACCCAATATGATAATGAGGGGGGACCAAACCAGACTTTGCACCACCACCAATAGCTTTTACCGGCTAATAGGCGACAATGTATTCGACGCGCCCATTGGCTTTCCACTTTCTTAAGAACTGGAAGTAAAATGACTTCAATTAACCTACCGAAATGAAAAGAAAATTGAAATTTCTGAAAAGAAAAGAAAAACCCTTCATTTTTTATTAAGTCCGAATCATAATTAGACGGTTATTATGGAGAGATATCAATATGTGTATCTTGAGAGCATTATGACAAACAGATTGCAGAAAAGAAGGAGGCCGACAAAAACTAGTTCGGGGAAATTTTCAACGAAAGAGGTCATCCTATTCTTCTTTTTTTTTTCACCGATCCCCAACAAATTTCAAGAACCTCGACTGACAAAATCCCCAAAAGTAGAGAAACCCAGGAATGCCAAAAGGCCTCACTAATGATCCTCAAAAGCATCAACTTTAATCAGATTCAACAGTAAACAATAGATGAATCAATGTTCACTTTTCCTGGACATAAAAAAGGGGAAAATTACCAATTCAGTCCTAAACCTATTGCAATTATGTCATTTCAGTCCTAAACTTTTTTTTTTTGCCAAATCAGTCCTAAACCTTTTATAATTGTTCCATTTTAGTCCATTTGGTGAGTTTTGGCCGGCCGGCACTGACGTGGACGCCGGCTGGCCGGCGATAAAATATTTTAATAATTTTTTTGAATTTTTTTTATTTTTTTATTTTTATTTTTTTTCCCCCCAAGTTGGACAGCCACCACTGTTTATCTTCTTCCTCCGTTGTCCTGTATCTGCAACCAAGACCCAGAACTGGAGGCGTCAATTCGGATACGAGCAGGGGCGCCGACTTTGTCGACCGACGGTCTTCCTCGCCGATCTGGCTCGCCCCTCTCCGCCTCTGGTCTGGCTTTCCTCGCGCGCTGCCACGGGCTGGGGTTAGATCACCGCCACGATCCGCCGGACCTCCCTCTTTCGCTTCTGTGCCTCCACCTCAGCCGGATCCGCGCGGCTCGCTTGCCTCGCCTTCCTTGCAAGCCCAGATCTGGGCGTCGTAGACATCACGCGAGGGTTTTGCCCAATAAAATCGCCACCCCTTTCGCTCTCCTCTCTCTCTGCAACTCCCCTTCTCCCTCTTGCGCACAAGACTCTCCGCGAGAGATTGAGGGAAACGAAGCTTCATTTCCCTCAATCTCTCTCTCTCTCTGTCGCTACACGCTCGCATTCTCGCAGATCTCGCAAATCTCCCACATCCGTGGCGTTCGCGGACGGCTCGAGCTCACGGCAATCGCTGATCCCCAGCTTTCTCTACAACGCCTCCTCCTCCTCCTCCGCCGCCGCCAGGTCACTCTACCTGGAGAAGATGCTTGGCTCCGGCCCCGGTCCTTCCCCGCCCCCGCCTCCTCCTCCTCCTCCTCGCTCCCTGCGGATCGTAGCGGCTTCCTGATCGCGGCGCCCAAGGAGCCGTCGAAGAAGATCGAGATGTACTCGCCAGAGTTCTACGCCGCCTGCAACTTCGGAAAAAAAAATTCAAAAATTCAAAAAATTATTAAAATATTCTATCGCCGGCCGGCCGGCGTCCACGTCAGCGCCGGCCGGCCAAAACTCACCGGATGGACTAAAATGGAATAATTACAAAAGGTTTAGGACTAATTTGGCCAAAAAAAAAAGTTTAGGACTGATGGCATAATTGCAATAGGTTTAGGACTGAATTGGTAATTTTCCCCATAAAAAAGAGACGAAAAAAAAAAAACCCATCTTCATACTTCATTGCCCCGAGCCCATCGTAGGAAAAGTTACTGCATTACTCAATATTGACCAACATTTTTAATCAATTAACCGAGCACCCACCATGAAAAACGAAGCAAAAACCATCTCAAACGTCGAAGAAAAGAAAGTTAAAGGAGAGAGGAAGAGAGAAGGATGCAGATGAAGGAAAGGAGGACAAAAAAAAAATCCCCCCCAAAAAAAAAATAAAGACATCAACATTGCAGAGAATACTAAAAGGTGAGATCCACGATGGGTAAAAAAGTCACAACACTTTGTTGGGAGCATTTTAGCCAAATTAGAAGAGGAAAAGGTGCAGCCCACATTTTTCTGTGGGATATATTTTCCTTGATAACCAAATTTTGTTGGGGGTCTTGCTTAAGCCTGTGTATTATTGATAGTTTGAACTTAAGCTGCATGAATATCTATTGTTATAAATAATCTCTTTTTTCATAATTGAGAGTTGCAATATATAGATAAAGGGTGCTAATTATATTTGAACCCTCAATTCTTATCTAGGATAAACACCGTGTCTTGATTTCTTTTTCTCACTTTTACTCTCTGCGTCGTTGTGTTTGTGCGCATAATTTCTACAGTTTTCAGCGAAACGATTGATTCGTTAAATTGGAAATTCACGCTCTACAGACATCCGTTTAACACCTTTATTTCTCAAGCTATCATGTGGTTTTTCATGATTTTTATTTTTGGAGAGGGACAAATTAGTTTAAAGAAGTTCGGGGAATGATCTTGGAAAAATTATTTATGTACGTACTGACGAGAATTGGCTCAAAATATAAATAATTACAAGGCATTTTATGGTTTAAACAAGACAAAAGAGTCCACCGTAATCTCTCTCTCTCTCTCTCTCTCTCTCTCTCTCTCTCTCTCTCGTATCGTAAACTGAATTTAAATTCGTAATTGATGAACAGAAATTCAAAATATCTTTCGATTTTTCACAAAAGCCCTTCATTTTGTGCATAGAAAGTTCCTCTCTATTTAAAACATTTCGTAAAATCACATTTTTCACTAACTATTTGAATTATGGATTGTCTCGACCCCCCAAAAAAAAAGAATTATGGATTGATAAAAGGAAACGGAAATCATCCACGAAATTTGAAACTACTTTTGTAAGATAATTCATGACATAGAAAATATTCAAAGATTACAACAGCATAAGATACTTTCAAATGAGGGTATAGTGGTAATTATGGGGCGGATATCCAAACTCGAAAATTGAATTTATATTTCGCATCGGATATCGACGACACAGATATGGTGTAGCCCAATTAACCTTGAAAAGGTTGACAAAGGAATGGCACGTGGTCAAAGAGATCAACGGTTGGGATGGTTTGGAGACAGAACAGGAACACGTGTTCGGAGCAGAGGATCCCTCGTTCCATATTGGGCTTTGATACGGTTTTCTTTTGGGATATCTATCGTGTCCTGGTGAAATAATACAACTGTTCACAAAGAAGTCATAGTTAATTTTTTTTATTATAAGGCTTATTTTCAATTTTTATTTTGTCTAACAGTTATTAGGCGCTCTTAAAACTTTTAAAAGGCAGCAATTTTTCAAACATGACAGTTTTTGAAAATGAAAAGTTGTTTCCGAATTAACTATTTTTTGGATTTGAAGAGTTGTGTTTGAATTTACAGTTTTTAGATGCGAAAAGTTGCATTCTTTCAATCTTGAAAAGTTTTTTTTTTTGGAATAACATGTATGTTCACAAACGTATTCGTTACAATTTCTGTTTAATATATGACTGATTTCAACTTCAATTTTTGTTTCCTTCAAAAGCGATACAGCTATTGTTTTTAATTTTTTTTCCTTTGAGAGTTTTTGGAGAAATATCAAAATTGGTATTTGGTATTCTCATTCAAAGACTTTTTGTATTTTTGAGGATTTTTGCCAATAACCATTAGCAACATTATGAGGCAAAACTCACCATCTAGTGGCCGAGTTGGTTTGCGCTCAGTTCCTTCACGAGAAGCCCGGGTTCAAAACTTCTCGGCGCTAGGTGACTTAACCGGGAGCTCGTGGTTATGGGGCCTGCGAGTCCTCCCAAGGACTAGTCGTGTTTCATCGCTGGTTTGAGCACAAGCTCGCTGGCCGCGCGGACACCTCAGTTATAAAAAAAAAACACTATGAGGCAAATAATTCCTTAAAGAAAATGAATTCACACCTCAAAGTCTGATTCTATGTCTTCCCATTCATTCTCTAAATTTCCAACAAATTAGTTAACAACATCTCCGTATAGTTTATTTAGTAATTATTCCTTTATTTTTTGAACATAACAATCTCGCTTAAGCACGTCACTATTGGTAGTCATACATGCATAGGTGTTTTTAGTAGTTGTACATCTTTGTTTTTTTTCTATGATAAAATGCAAGAGATTATGAGTACTGCGTGGGAACAAAATAGTGAGAAAAGGTAAGAGAATAATGACTCCGTTTGTTTCGTGAAAAATAAATGATTTGAAAAGTAATCTCCTAAAAAAGATCGCTTTTATGGCTTAAGATAATTAGCCAATGAAAAATGTTAAATTATCGATACTTATTTGGTGAAAAGCAATACAAGTAATCATTTGCAAGGAAAATATTTTTTTTAATTCATTCATTTTCCACAAAAACAATGGAGCGAAAAAAAATTAAAAATAGAACTACCGTTCACTTTTGATACTGTGTCTAGCCTTTTTATTCAGATTTCTTTTCTTCTTAATCTTGGCCTTATCATAGTCATGGATCATCGTATATGGTTAAGAATTCATTAGTGGGGCCACGACATACAGATTTTGAATTTGAAGATAATTCCGAAAATCAAATTGCATTCAATTAAACCGATCTAACATGTCCAATATTGGCCTGCGTTGGCCAGTGGAAGGTCACTGTTTATTGTGTAGTTCTCGTAGCCGCTATTAGCTTAAGAGGCTTGTTAGGAGACGCATCTTGTTGGAGCCCTTTTATTTTGAAAACTAATCCCCACGGCCCACCCTCCTCAAATCAAGATTTGGTGAGAGGCTGATCTATCCTCAAACCATTCATTACCACAAAAGATAATCCTTTTCAGTTAATTTGGGTAACGTGGTCAATCAATTTTAATCCAACGTGTAACGTTATTCTTTAATTTTTCATTTATCCAATATGATCCTTGAACTATTAGTAAATGGCCAATGCAATCGATAGATTATATAAAGATGTTTAAAAGTTCATGGACAATATCACATATTGAGCTAAAATTTAAGAACTAAATTACATAAATAGAAAATTTAAAGACGAGATACTATACATTAAACCAAAATTTAAATACAATTTCAATCATTTTCCCATTCGATTTTCATACCATTCATTAATCACTCGGCTCAATCCATACGAGCTAGTCTCTCGAAAAAGAGCACCACAAAATGGCGACAATTTGAGTAGAGCAATCTGGTTTGTCGACCCCTCCATAAGGTTTTTCCGATTCAACAGTTGACTCATTACGATTATGTTACTCTCATTTTTCGTAATGTTTTTTTTTTCTTTAAATGGAGATTTTGGGCCACGTGGCTCCTCTTAATTAGAACTGACGATAGCGTGCGAAATTGAGGTGCACGTTGCATGTTTCGACGAGCCTCCGAGAGCGACAATTGATAAGTAACGACAAAAGACATTGTGGGCGGCGACGTGGCAACACCGTGGGCGGCCTGATGGGGGATATGGGAGAATCTACGCCGTTGAAGTGTCCGCTGGGCGTTGAATGGCTTACCGAGGTTTCGCCACCCCGGGTTCGGCCACCAAACTGAAAACCATGTAACATTATAACGTGACGACATTTATGACGCAAGTCGCCGATGAACCCGCCACCCATCTAACTTGGTCTTGATTAACGGTTAGCTAATCTAATCAGCTCTTCTGCATGATCTCCCTCGAAATTAGATTGTGTTTTTGGGTGCTTAAATAATGCTCTTAAAGACATTCATTACGACTGTGATGATGAGTTCAATCGGCTAATAACTTTATCAAAATTATAACAAGAGTGCCGATACGCCACGCACGGGGCGATACGGAGTCGTCTGTGATTGAGTAAAACAAAAGTCCCGCAAGTACCACACGCAAGCCTGCATCGAGGAGGAAGAGAATAAGTTTGAGCGGTCTGGACGGCTGACGGGTCGACATTCTTGACATAACAAGCAGTGCGCTATTCATCGGGCTCGACAGGTGAAATCGGCATATGGAGCAACGCACCCAGTTGCAAGGCGGCATTTGAGTAAATGAAGGACGGTATTCAAGTCCCAAGAACGATCTCTCGTATCGTTTTGAGGAGGGCAAGTTACTAGGGTTTCCAGTTTTAGTTGCGCTCTATCATCATGATGCTTGGAAACGTTCGGTCCCTCTCTTCAATCCAACAGCACCAAAAAAGAGTGCGACAGCCTCTGATCGCCTGTCGCCTCCGTGACAAACCAGTTCTTCTAGGGTTGAATTTTTTTTTCTACTAGGGTTTTTTCCCATGTGGTGGGTCGGTTAATTTCGCATTGAATGGCCCTACCCAACACCCACCAGCATCCATCAATGTTCCATACAAAGCTCCCCCCCCCCCCCCCCCCCCCCTGTCGACCGTCGTGATCTGTCCCTCTTCTTCTTCCCCTCTTGTTCAAGTTCAAGAAAGAGAGAGGGATTCCTGAGTTTTAACAGAGAGAGAAGCTAGGGGCTCTTCTGTTCCTGTCTTGACAAGAACAATCGAGTGCTTCTGGCCATTTACGCGGCCGAAGCTTCCATCACCTTCTTGGTCATGAACTCTTTTCGGCTGTTGCAGTTGGAGGCTCTTTTTGCATGAAAGTTATATGTTGAAATAGCGCCACAGGCTCTTCATTTCTATCTTTCTGGGTGTCTCTCTCTTCCCACTACATTCATTCCCATCCCATTCTCTCTCCCCCCCTATCACACCATCCTTCATAACTCTCTCTCTCTCTCTCTCTCTCTCTCTCTCTCTCTCTCTCTCTCAGATGGAGATTGAAGCAAGTCGGCACCGAACCGGCAACGGGAACGACAGCAACAGTCGGGGCGATAAAGATGGTACCGGTATCGGCGATAGCAGGACTAACGGAGGGTTCGTGATCGGGCTCAGCCCGCTAAGCCTAACTCTTTGGAGGGATAGGAGCCGCGACGTGGAGCGCGGCGGTGGCGACGTGTCGGCCCGGCTCGCCTGGCGGGACCTGACCGTGACGGTGACGCACGGGAACGGGGAGGCCCAGAAGGTGCTCGACGGGCTCACGGGGCACGCCGACCCGGGGACGCTCACGGCGCTCATGGGACCTTCCGGCTCCGGTAAGTCGACGCTCCTCGATGCCCTTGCGAGCCGGCTCGCCGCCAACGCCTTCCTCTCCGGCACCATCTTGCTCAATGGCCGCAAGGCCAAGCTCTCTTTCGGAAGTGCTGTGAGTAATCTTGTTACTCTCATCATCTACTTTTCTCTTTCGCCCCTCTAATGGCGATGATTCTCTGAAAATTAAGAACAACGATTAAGACTAATAAGACCAAATAGATGATGGATCTTCCGAACGTGTAGGTTAGTAATCTCCACTCTATTTGGAACTTGGCTGTCTGAGGCTATGCGTAATTAAGCCAAAAAATAATAATTAGACGAGACAGGGTCAATTAAATGATTATGATCCTTAAAAGTTCAAAAGTGCGGTCAGAAGAAGTAAATGTTGGTACGAGGGTCAGGGACAGGTCTCGGTTGAGGCAGTAGAGACATTTTGGAAAGTCTTCGTCGGATTCAGATGTGACGTTTTGGGTTTGAAGTCGTATTGCACAGTGCCACAGTTTATTATTAAGCAGAGCCTTCTGTACAATTTCTTCTTTTATGTATGTACTGTTCTTCGTAGTTAATGAGTCTCCAGTAGGCGTAGGATCCACATTTCTGTACGCGAGTGTAAAGATTGGCAAATTTGTGTTTTTGCCTGAGGTCAGGCGTACGTGACGCAAGACGACACGCTGATCGGGACCCTGACGGTGAGGGAGACGATAATGTACTCGGCGAGCCTGCGCCTGCCGGACAGAATGCCGTGGGAGGAGAAGCGGGCGCTGGTCGAGGGTACCATCGTGGAGATGGGCCTCCAGGACTGCGCCGACACGGTGATCGGGAACTGGCACCTGCGAGGGATCAGCGGCGGCGAGAAGCGGCGCGTCAGCATCGCCCTCGAGATCCTCATGCGCCCCCGCTTGCTCTTCCTCGACGAGCCCACCAGCGGCCTCGACAGGTGCTGATTTAGTAATAACTATAGGCAAACTCAACTGTGATGGTAGTAAACCCGAAAATCAGCGTGGAGTATAGTACATGGAACTTAAATTTACTCCTAGTAACTAGTAAGTCATTGTTATGGCAGTGCTTCAGCTTTCTTCGTGACCCAGACGCTCCGCAGCCTATCAAGAGACGGCAGGACCGTGATTGCCTCCATGCACCAGCCGAGCAGCGAGGTCTTCGAGCTGTTCGATAGGCTGTGCCTGCTTTCCGGCGGCAAGAACGTTTATTTCGGTCCTGCTTCCGAGGCCTACGAGGTGATCCATCCTTGTCCTCATGACGCAAAATTGTTTTCATGTTTCGAAACTGCTCTCGAGCCTAACCTGAAGCTTGGTAATGTTGCAGTTCTTTGCTCAAGCTGGATTCCCGTGCCCTGCTCTGAGGAATCCATCTGATCATTTCCTCAGATGCATCAACTCTGACTTTGATAAAGTCAAAGCCACTCTCAAGGGGTCTATGAAACATAAGGTACACAGCTTTCTTTTCTTCAAACCTCCGAGTAACATGTATACATTGTATTGTATGCACATCATAGCATCTCAGAATTTAGTATCGCAATCGATTATTCGCATCGTTCCAAACCGGTACTAGGTAATTCCGATGACTTGTGCAGATTTTGGCAAGCGACGATCCTTTAGATAGGACTACAACAGCTGAAGCTACCCGAGTGCTCATCGATTTTTATCGGTCTTCCCAATACTACTATTCGACTTTACAAAGGTTCGAGGACATGTCCAGAGTTGTAAGTTGGCTTCCGCTCTTGTATATGCTACTCGACTTCTTTCGCGTCGTGGCCGTCATACCATGTTGTTGCAGAAAGGAACGGTACTCGATTCAGGAGGGAGTCAAGCTAGTTTCTTCATGCAAGCTTTCTCCTTGACCAAGCGTTCCTTCACTAACATGTCGAGGGACTTTGGGTATTACTGGCTGAGGCTCGCGATCTACGTTCTGGTCACCATCTGCATCGGCACGATCTATCTGAATGTAGGGACTGGCTATAGTTCGATCTTGGTATGTTCGAATTCGGCATTCTCAGCTACGTTCACAATTCACGACTGGTGGACAATTAATCAGTTCTTTCCCCCGCGTTTCACCTCATCAAAGGAAGTCTCGCCTATGGCTAATGCATTTCGATCATGCGACTTTGTTCATTATACAGGCAAGAGGTGCCTGTGCGTCTTTCGTCTTCGGCTTTGTCACATTCATGTCGATTGGAGGATTTCCATGCTTTGTAGAAGACATGAAGGTGATGTTCGCTATCTTATGCCCCACAAACCATCAATGACTATGAGACTGAACTGTACACGACGGTCCGAACATCTCCAGATTTTCCAAAGGGAGAGGATGAACGGCCACTACGGTGTCGCCGCATTCGTTGTCAGCAACACGTTCTCTGCAATGCCGTTCCTCATATTGATCACGTTCCTCTCGGGGACCATTTGTTACTTCATGGTTCGCCTCCACCCTGGATTCATGCACTACCTGTTCTTCCTGCTCTCCCTTTATGCGAGCGTCACTGTCGTCGAGAGCTTGATGATGGCGATAGCCAGCATGGTCCCCAACTTCCTCATGGGCATCGTCATAGGGGCTGGAATTCAGGTTCATATGTTGATCTAATTTTCGACACGGATGAATGAGTCTGACCAAGAGCAAGCAATACATTGCATACTTCAGTTTTGAATCGTTTTCTAGTTATTTGACTTAGGAAAAACTAGCCCTTCCTTTCATAAATCTGCTATAGTCTTCAAAGTAACTTGTTTCTGCATTGATTGGTCTTAAGAGTTAAATTTGCTGAAACTGGCATAAAAAATAAAATGCAGCCAACTGATTTAAGCTGAACTTCTTCACCAGCCAATCATGTATCTCATTTTCGATTTCTGTCCACCTGGTACTTTAATATGTAATCATCCTCATTTCAGGGCATCTTCATGCTAGTTTCCGGCTACTTCAGGCTTCCGAAGGACATCCCAAAGCCCGTGTGGCGGTATCCGATGTCCTATATCAGTTTCCACTTCTGGGCTCTTCAGGTAAAGGACAATTTCACCAATCTCATTACTCGAAAGGATAAAAAGGAAAAATGATTCTTATGATACTAAAAATCAGTCTGACAATTGTTCCAGGGGCAATACCAAAACGACCTGAAGGGCTTGCTGTTCGACAACCAGTTGCCGGGCCTCCCGAAGATCCCGGGAGAGTATGTTCTGGCGAACGTGTTTCAGATCGACGTGAGCCGATCGAAATGGGTAGACCTCATGGTGCTCTTCAGCATGATCGTGATATACCGCATCATCTTCTTCGTCATGATCAAGATCAATGAGGATGTGACTCCTTGGGTCAGGGGTTACATAGCCAGAAGGAGGATGCAGCTGAAGAATGGGACTTAGAACACCACAGTCACTCCTGATGTGCTGACCCAGTCGCCTTCTTTGAGGGCCTATGTGAGGAACCCTGAAAACAGAACTGGAAGGAATCAGCTACAGGATCACTAGCAGATCCTTCCAAGAAAGTCTGAAGGCCGAGTGTAGGAAGATTGTTGTCAGATAGGACTTGCTATGGTCTTGTAATCAATCTTTAGCTTAGTGCGTGCTATAGTTCTTATGTATGGCTTAATTGTGCTTGATTATGATCAGGGAACGTCAATACCTGAAAACATGTATTTTCCAAATATTGAGTTTTCCGTGAAACAATCGTGCCCCTTAGTCTATTTATGCATTTCTCTATTCTGGAAAGTTATATCTGTTTACGCATCTACTGTCGCCGAAGGACTTCTAGAATCCTTCCGGTGGATCTATAGAGGCCCAATTTCCGCAAAACAACCTTCACTTCGCCCTGCCCTTCTCAAATTGTCTTCTCCGACATCAGTAGGCTCTTTGAGCCCCATTATTACCCAGGATTGCCTCTCTGATGAACAATCATTTTGTTTGGTGAAATATTCAATAAATGAAACCCATATTTGGTTGAATTTACCTAACATAACATATTTTGAAGAAAGTAACATGTAGCAGCAACTATAATAGTTCAAGAGACTGGTTAAAATTGAAGGATTACATGCCTCAAATTCTACTTCTGGGAGATGATGATCGGACTGGCAAGAAGAGATAATCCAGTTTAACCAATCTTAGCAAGGACATGACATTTCTTGCCTGTACATAAAAGTTTGCTGGAGCCAACGCAAATCACTGAAATAATTCTCTGACACAAAAAATTCCAGACAAAGCATACAAAATTTGTCCTCAAATTTAAATAACACTTTCAGCGAGAAAAGAAGCTATATAACAACCTCAAACATTTGACAGCCAGCGCAGACTATATACAGAGCTGTGAGATCAATAATTGTCTCGACACTAAAGTTGGGTTTTAATTGGCAACCTCGATCAAGATGTTCCAAATGAGCTTCTGCAAGCCGACACCTCAGCAAATCCAAGTTAACCTGAAATACAATGACTTCGCTGTGTCACCAACTATTGAAGCATATTTAGTGGTGTTAGTCGATAATAGATGGTCAGATAAGTTAGGGTTTAAGGTATTAAGTGTGATCGTCTCTCCATGCTCTGTAGTAGAGCTCCTAAGTTATTGTGAATTGAGTGAACTGAGTAAATATATCAGCAACCACCCTATCACTCAACACTTTATGTAATTGTATACTCAACATTAACAGGCACATAAACGATCTGTCATCATGATTGAAGAAGCAGGTTTAGACATGATATTCGGATATTTGTCCATGGTTATACACTAATCATACCTCAGTCAGCTAGTACATTTTAACACCATCAGCCATTAGAGAATGATAAGAGCTGCTTGCATTTTAACATATTCAAATATCAAGCTCAGGGGAGGAGACCAGGACCTCATTGCCTTTGTTGAGCTTCAGTTCGCAGAGGGTGCAATAAATCAGACTATGGTTCTCTTGCAACTCTCCTTGCTTACAAATTGGGCACCAAATCCTCTTGCTTACCTAGCATCAGCAGTTGTTCTGTAGGATTAGGAACACAACTCCAAATTAAGGCAAAAGAACATAACAAAGAAAACTTTAGAATAGAACTAAGTCATAACTAGCGTGGAAGTCTGCAAATTTAATGAATGAACTTTAAAGTTAATTCAATGATGATATTGCCACATCATAAGTTAAGTGCCATGCCACGATAACTAAAATGCAAAGATATGTACAACTCTTGAAATAGTTCTTTTTTAGAAGAAAAGTTGAGTTTTACATTAGTATTCTTACAGAAGAAAAAGAGAGCTTGATCCCAAAATTTTAAAAAAGAACGAACGTCATAATAATGATGTGATTAGACCCAATAGCCTTCTGTTAGATAGGAACAGATTTGATAAATACTGATAATTCTTGGATGGAATATTAGAACCAAAAAAACCATTAGATAATGAACTATTGGTTATAAGCCATCTCTAGCGATTCATCAACAATTCGAAGTGCTTTTCTTTTCACACAAACGCACAATTGTATCTGCATTTAGTTTGCATAAAATCGATAAGTTAATCAACTCAGGAATATATGACAGACTTTCTACAAGAAGCTTCTTTCCCCTTTTTGTTTACAATATGTTTTGATAGATTGGTTAAATGAATCTCATCACAACCATTGAGCACACTAATTATACCTCGCCCTCATTCAACTGCATGTGTTCCAAAACTGCACAAGCCAAAAGCTCATCTTCTTCATCTTCCCAATTGTCAACACAGCTTTCCTTCTCTGCACAGTTAACGAAATACTTAAGTTCAGCAGTCAAATTGTAGAGTCGAGCACCCATGTATTGGGCTACAAATGAAGCCAATCCAGGGACTAGAACAACTTGACCAGAGAGGATAACATCTTGCATGATAAAGGGAGGAAAGTACCGTGCAAAAGAGTCACCCTCATTAAATTGCGGAAGTGCATCTAAAAAGACACAATTCTCTACCTCTTAGTTTGTGTTCTTCCCAAATTATAACCTAAAGGATCAGACAGCGCTCTCAAGAAAATTCATTTTGCTAAAGAGCATTACCTTTTCTGTTTCGCTCTGAATCAAGATCCTCGTAAAATATCCTTTGCATTTCCAGCAAAATCTCTTCGCATTCACCTTGATAAGAATCATGAAGCCCGTCATATTCCCAAAGCATATCATCGGATTCATGGGCGCCATGTGCGGTTTTCAGACTGTCAGTAACAGAGGTACTTTTTATTTTCTTCCATTCATCAGAGACAATGTCCCTCAAAGCAGATTTTACGAAGTCCTGCAAGAACAACCACTGTATAAACGACATTCTTTTCCCAAGAACATTGTTTTTTTCAATTGGATAGTTAGCTTTCCATCGAGTGAAAATTTGGTAGCTGCAACTAGTACAATGGAAAGTAAGCAGGCCTTCTTTGGTTGCTATGGCAGGGAACTACTGCAATATGCATATCACGCTTTACTGGGAGTTCCTTCCCTTTCAAGATAGGAACATCAACCCCTCAATCTTGGGCAAACAATCAAATGAAGGTTACTGAACACCCTTTATTGGGACCTATAGCATATGCATCATCCTTCCTTCACTACTTGATGGAAATTCTGACCCGGAGATATTTAACTCATCGTACATGATTACCAGAGTTGTGGTTGGCAAGGCAAGAACCTAGACTCTCCACTCCTCATATTTTTGTAATATTCCAAAAACTAGTCCATAAAGACATGGAAAAACAAGTTCCATAATTTGCAGTAGTCCATACTCCACGAACCTAGTAAAACGCTGTCACGATCAACACATAAATTCCAGAAATCCGGTAAACCCCTAAGAGAAAATAACATAGTCTAAAATCCTCCGCGTAATCGACAAAACCATCCAGACTTATATTCGACAATCATTTGGATCTGCAATTGCCACGCTATAAAAAGTTTCGTCTAATTTGATCAGTTCAACTCCATGACTTTCGAAATACAGTGCTTTACAATGAGCTGCGAATCAAGTCGAAATGCATGGAGAGCCACAAGCACCGCAGTTCACTCAATAATGAGTCCATCAAAAGAGAAAAGGAAACCCAAAAGAAGAATAATTTGAGCGGACTTCATCGTTGCAAAACACCTCAAATGACACGATTACTTTGAATTCATTCAAAACAGATTAAAAACAAAAGAGGGGGGGAAAATCATCAGACCTTGCTAGTGCAGAGGTCGGAATCGGGCAATCTCATTTTCCATAGCAGCCGGCCTCGATCCTCCCGGACCCTCTGGCAGCAACTTTCCCTGAGCTACAGAGTGACACGAACCACAGCATTAACGACCATTTCTACTCGACCCACTACACAGCACGTCATCATAAGAAACGGAAGAGGGTGACACGTCGACACGCAACAAGTTGAGATGCGATGAATACCCAAAAGCACAAATTCGACTAACGCTGCAGATAAAGAAGAATCTTAACCTAATACGGGGCAGGATCGAAAATAAGCAGGCGAGCGACGAGACCTTGTGCTTCCAAATGGAGTGATTGTTGAAGTTAGAGCGAGCTTTCAGAGATGTCCTCCTCGCAATCGCGGTTTCTGCGGAGGCTCGATCGAGATCCTCCATGTTCTGCATCGCCCCGCGCTCTTCCGTTCGAGTTCGAATGAGCTTCCACTCCGACTTATTAGAGAAAATTTTGGCGGTGATTTCGTCCGGTATTTATATCATGGCCTCTTGGAATATTTGTATTTCGACCCCAATTATTGATTAACTTGTGCTATTTCATATGAATCTGTTTTTTTTTTTAAATAGCATAAAGGTATAATTCTTGCAATTTATAACTTTATAAATTTGATAAAGGAATCAATTCTCCATGCAAGAAAATCAATTTTTTCTCATTTTAAAAAGTAGCATGTGGTTTAATGATTATCGTTCATTTGCTTGTTCAATCCAATCAGTTATACAGAGTCGCAAAAATATATGTATACTCATTTTCATATCGTATTGCCTTATACAACATCATAGACCTATTTATATCGTTTGAGGCTCTATTTATTTCGCGAAAAATGTAAATTTTTTGAAAAATATTTTCTAAGAAAATATTAAGATATTTTTCGGTGTTTGACTAAAATCTGAAAATGAACTAGAAAATATTTTCCATCTTTTAGCAAGGAAAATCAATTTCCACCGTACATGCCTTTTAATATATATATTTATTTTTTAATAAAATTGATTTTCAATTATTTTATTTTATTTTTATTTTTCTTCCTTTCTTCCTCGGCCAGCGACTGGCCACGGCAAGGCTCGAGGTCTCTAGATTTTGGCAACCGAGCCTTGCTAGGCCCAACTCCGCTAGATTTGGTGAGCTCGAGCCTCGAGCTTGCCATTGAAAATCAAACCAGATCTGGCCGGCAAGGCGAGGCCTTGCCTTGTTGAGCTCGAACCTGAAATAGAGACTCTCGGTGAATTACCCATCAGCTGCGGCCAATCATCATCCGACATGCCGGAGTTCTCTTGAGTCCTTCAACGACTTCGGCTTTGGCACGAGCCCTGCGGATGACGTCATCATAGCGGCAACCTTGCGGCGAGCCAAAACTTGCGTCGCCGCTGCAATCGAAGTCGCCGTCCGAGTTGCAAAGCTCCGTGGCCGGGTGGCCCGGTCGAATGGCGCTAAGCCAAACCTCACCAGGAATTGCAACTCGCTCGATTAAGGCAAGCCGAAGCTGAACCAGTAGCCTTCGGTGCTTCATGGGCACGAAGCAACGAGGAATTCGCCAGCGAGAAGCATAGTTAATATTGAATTTTGTCTCACCTTTTGCCTTTTCATTTAACCCCTTGTCTAGATGTTTACTTTACTATTGCAGCGTAATTACAACTCAAGAAAAAAAAAGTAAAAAAAAAAAAGAAAAGAGAAAGGAGGGGGAGGGGTGTTTTGGGGTTGTGTTAAAGATAACCAACTCCGTTCTCCTTTCATTTTCTTTTTCTTCTAAAGGTTTGCATAAATATTTTGCCTTCAATTATTGGAAGACTAGGTAGGGGAAAATTTCACAAAAGAGCTCAAAACGCATTCATTTTCTCAAATAAGGATTTGGAGTTGATTTTGTTTTATATAAGAGCTTTGAAATCATTGTCTCTGATAAGAGCTTAAAGTAAATATTATTTCAAATACGAAGCGACCTTGTCAGTTTAAAAAAAAGGGGTTTGACTCATCAGTAGTAGGGGCTAACACCCTACTCTAGCGAGGGCTTACTAGCCTGAGGCATTGGCGACCTTGCTTGCCAATTTTTTTTGGGTTGGGGGGGCATGTATCTCTTTAAAAGAAATTAAATTTTTTAGTTTCTAATATAATGTAATTAAAAATTAGGTTAAAAATTTTTTTGACGAAAATATTCTTGATCAATAGGAATAATTGCCCGGTCGGCGAGTTCGGGCCTTTATTTAAGATAGACATGGCCACTTCAGATTATTATTTTAGACAAAGAGAATACTTCGAATCCTATTTGAAATAGGGATTATTTCAATTCTTTATTTGAGAAATCAAAGTACTTTGAGTCCTTATTTGAAATTTTAAAATGTTGATTCGGTGATTATTTAAAAAAAAAAGTTCCTTGTAGTGATAAAAGGAAGCAGATAATAATGATGCTGCCTGATAAGTGAAGACTTATCTACTTCAATTTATGTCGAGAGATATGTATTTATTTATGGTGCTTTGACGAAAATTAAGTTCCATCTCGTTGTCCTTCTCGTTATCTTATCTTTCGTATTGTCTTACGTTGATTTTTAGACTTTAGAGGAAAACATGAGGATAATAACTCATTTCCCAATTTTACTAAAAACAGGAAAAAGAAAAACGCTTTTTTTTATTTTTTGTTCCCTTTTTTTCCCAGTGAAAGGAAAAGAAACCGAAAGGATTTGACTTGTCCAAGAGAAGCGACACTCTCAACAGATTCCCTCAGCCTGGTCGGAGCTTCGTCTTCTTCATCTGCTCCTGCTCTGTTGAAGAAGGGGCTCCGTCGGAGACAGCATCAGGCAAGTTCCGACGAAGCTCTAGAGAGAGAGAGAGGGGAAGATGCCTGAGAACCCTTCCTCAGCTCCAGAAGCCGATCCGTCCGCCGCCGCCGTCAAGCGCCACGCTCCTCCGAATCAGAGGGTTTTTTTTCTTTCTCTTGCGGTCGCACTCGCAGGAATCGGTCCCTTAGCAGGCTCAAATTGGGAGGTCTGAAATGTTTGTTTTTTAACTATCTCATAATCTGTTTCATCCATTCGCGTGATTGGTTTTGCGTCGGATCTTTTACTTGACGAGTTGTTGTACGAGGATGAGATTGTGGTTTCTGTAGAGGTGTCTCGCACTTATGGTTCTCGGGTCATTTCAATGCCTGTACCGAAACCAAAGACATGGTGAAAGCAAAGCAGTCATGAGAATTGTTGTGATGCTCAGTCGATTGTGATGGAGGTTGGGGACACGTAATGGCCTTATGCTGTCTTACTAGTCTGCTGAAAGGTGCTTCTCGTCTACCTAGACGACGGAAGACATAGAAGAAGACAGGTCGCACTCTGCCTCTCAGGCACACTCGATTCGACAACCCACTGATCGCCGTAGTGCTACTCTAATTCTGTGGTTGGTGTAGCCGTTGAGAGGGAGGTGGAATAGCTTCAGGGGTCCATCAGTTGGTCTGCAGCTTGCGAGAACGTGTGAATAAATATCTCTTAATGATAATATAGTTGGCTAGGGCAAGGTGGCCCCTCTTGATTAGGACCGACGATGGTGTGCAAAGTTGGGTGCGCGTTGCAAGATCGAAGTGTCCCGGGGCGTTGAACAGCTTACTGAGGTTTCGCCGTCCATCAAAAAACTGAACCGCGAGTTCGACTACTACCCGACTGAAAGCTACGCAACATATTACGTGACGACATAGATGGCGCCAGAGTCGCCGATGAACCTGCCATCCATCTTACTTTGTCTTAATTAACGGTTAGATGCGAAAGGCCACTGATCTGATCAATTCTTCAGCATGATCTCCCTCGAAATTGGATTGTGTTCTGGGGTGGTTACTTAAGTAATGCTCTTAAACGCATTCATTACGACTGTATAATGGGTTCAATTGGCTAATAACTTCGCCGTGTTGTGATAAGATTGCCGATACTCCATGCACGGGGTGATACGGAATCGTCCATGATTCAGTAAAACAAAAGTCTCGCAAGTACCACACACCAATCTGCATCGAGGAGGAAGAGAATAAGGTTAACGGACTGAACGGACGGCGGATCGACGTTCTTGACATAATGAGCAGTGCGCGGTTCATCAAGATCGACGGGTGAAATCGACATACGGAGCAACGCATTCAGTTGCAAGGCGGCATTTGAATAAACGAAGGACAGTATTCAAGTCCCAAGAACGATCTCTCGTGTCTTCGTTTACAATATTGATTTAGCAAAATCCCTTGAGGAGGCACGTTACAAGGGTTTCCGATTTTAGTTGCGCTCTATCATCGCGATGCTAGGAAACGTTTTGTCCCTGTCCCTCTCTTCAATGCAATAGTACCAAAAAGAGTGCGAGAGCCTCTGATCTCTTCTGTCGCCTCCGTGACAAGCCAGTTCTTCTAGGGTTGATTTTTTTTTCCTATTAGGGTTTTCTTCTTGTGGTGGGTCGGTCCATTTCGCATTGAATGGCCATACCCAACCCGCACGGGCATCCATCAATGTTCCATACAAAGCTCTCCCTTTCAACCGTTGTGATCTGTGCCTCTTCTTCTTCTTCTTCCCCTCTTGTTCAAGTTCAAGAAAGAGGAGAAGTTCAGGAAAGAGAGAGGGATTCCTGAGTTTTAACCATAAGAGAGAGAAGCTAGATGCTCTTCTTTTCCTGTCTTGACAAGAACAATCAAGAGCTTCTGGCCATTTACGTGGCCGAAGATTCGATCATCTTCTTGGTCATGAACTCTTTTCTTCAGTTGCAGTTGCAGGCTCTTTTTGCATGAAAGTTATACGTTGAAATAGCGACACAGACTCTTCATTTCTCTCTTTCTGTGTGTCTCTCTCTTCCCACTACATTCATTCACGTCCCATTCTCTCTCCCCCCTCTCACACCATCCTTCTTGAAACTTTCTTTTTATAACTCTCTCTCTCTCTCTCCAAATTAGATGGAGATTGAAGCGAGTCGGCCCCGAGTCGGCAACGGGAACGACAGCAACAGTCGCGAGGATAAAGATGGTACAGGTATCGTCGATAGCAGTACTAACGGAGGGTGCGCGATCGGGCTCAGCCCGCTAAGCCAAACGCTGTGGAGGGACAGCAGCCGCGACGAGGAGTGCGGCGGTGGCGACGTGTTGGCCCGGCTCGCGTGGCGGGACCTGACCGTGACGGTGACGCACGGGAACGGGGAGGCCCAGAAGGTTCTCGACGGGCTCACGGGGCACGCCGACCCGGGGACGCTCACGGCTCTCATGGGGCCTTCCGGCTCCGGCAAGTCGACGCTCCTCGATGCCCTCATGAGCCGGCTGAACGCCAACGCCTTCCTCTCTGGCACCATCTTGCTCAATGGCCGCAAGGCCAAGCTCTCTTTCGGAAGTGCTGTGAGTGATCTTGTTGCTCTCATCATCTACTTTTCTCTTTCGCTCCTCTAATGGCGATGATTCTATGTAAACTAGGAACAACGATTCAGACTAATAAGACCAAATCGATGATGGATCTTCCGAACGTGTAGTTTAGTAATCTCCATTCTATTTGGAACTTGGCTGTCTGAGGCAATGCGTAATTAAGCCAAAAAAATAATAGTTTGACGAGATGGGGTCAATTAAATGATCATCATCCTTAAAGAACGTACTAAAGTGGGTTCAGAAGAAGTAAATGTTTGTACGGGTGTCGAGGGTCAGGCCTCAATCTATGTCGAGAGTCATCAATTCTCGATCCAGTAAGGTTCCTCAAGAATTGGAAACCTAATTAGTAATTCCGGTTCTCAATTTTTCTTGTCCGGTTTGGCTCTGAGCAATTTTCATGGACCAGAAATATGCCAAAAAAAAAAAATGCACCTGCTTCTTGAACTACCAAACACTAACCTAGTTTAGCCAACAATTCAACATCTCCACAATCACAATCCAAATTTCTCATGTAAAGTAGTTACCTTAAAAAAAAAAAAAAGACCGGTTCAGTCTGGCTAGTCTAGTCAGTCCTAACCCCTTGAAATCGAGAATCGGACTACCTAGCCAACGGTTCTAATTTTAAGAGCCACGACCCAAGCGGCCACCTTCTCGAATTAGGAATCGGACCAGACCACCAGTCCCGATCCGGTTAGTCTGATTTGCTTATCCCTAGTTTAGGCACCATGGAGACATTTTGGAAACTCTTCGTCGGATTCAGATGTGATGTTTTGGGAGTGAAGTTATATTGCACAGTTGATTATTAAGGAGAGCCTTCTCTACAATTTCTTCGTTTATGTGTATACTGTTCTTCATAGTTAAATGAGTCTTCAGTAAGTGTAGGATCCACATTTTTGTACGCGAGTGTAAAGATTGACAGATTAGTGTTTTTCCCTGATGGTTAGGCGTACGTGACGCAAGACGACACGCTGATCGGGACCCTGACAGTGAGGGAGACATTAATGTACTCGGCGAGCCTGCGCCTGCCGGACAAAATGCCGTGGGAAGAGAAGCGGGCGTTGGTCGAGGGCACCATCGTGGAGATGGGCCTCCAGGACTGCGCCGACACAGTGATCGGGAACTGGTACCTGCGAGGGATCAGCGGCGGCGAGAAGCGGCGCGTCAGCATCGCCCTCGAGATCCTCATGCGCCCCCGCTTGCTCTTCCTCGACGAGCCCACCAGCGGCCTCGACAGGTGCTGATTTTGTATTAACTATAGGCAAACTCAACTGTGATGGCAGTAAACACGAAAATCAGCGTGGAGTATAGTACATGGAACTTAAACTTACTCCTAGTAAGTCATTGTTATGGCAGTGCTTCAGCTTTCTTCGTGACCCAGACGCTCCGCAGCCTATCAAGAGACGACAGGACCGTGATTGCCTCCGTGCACCAGCCGAGCAGCGAGGTCTTCGAGCTGTTCGATAGGCTGTGCCTGCTTTCCGGCGGCAAGAACGTTTATTTTGGTCCTGCTTCCGCAGCGTACGAGGTGATCCATCCTTGTCCTCAAGACACGAAATTGTTTTCATGTTTCGAAACTACTCCCCAGCCTAACCTGAAGCTTGGTAATGTCGCAGTTCTTTGCTCAAGCTGGATTCCCGTGCCCTGCTCTGAGGAATCCATCTGATCATTTCCTCAGATGCATCAACTCTGACTTTGATAAAGTCAAAGCCACTCTCAAGGGGTCTATGAAACACAAGGTACAAACTTTCTGTTGGCGAAAAGCGGTTGATGGGATGAACAAGGAAATCAGAATCTGAGATATGATAATACTATCTTTAAGGAATTATTTGCCCCGTAACATTGCTAATGGTTATCGAAAAAAATCTTCTAGGATACAACAGAGTCTGGAACGAGAATATTAGATAATAATTCTAATATTTCTCCAGCAACTCTCTAAAAAACAATCGAAAACGAAGGTTATAATTCTCTTATGTTTAAAAGAACGAAAATTGAAAAAGAATAATGTTCGAAATGAACATAAACATTAGAATATATAACAAGAAATGAACACACTTTTTCACATCTGAAACGTAGTTAATTCTCAAGCAACTATTTGTATCCAAAATAGTTTATGCAATCACACCTTTTCATTTTTCGAAAACAGTTTTTGTATGAAAGATTGCAACTTTTGGAAGGTTTAAAACTGCTAACTCGAAAAAATGCAATTCCTCATATCTAAACTATTAAGTCTGAAAAGTTACGACTAGCGAACATAATTAATAAATTAAAATTTGAAATTAATATAAAAAAATCGCAACTCTTAAGCGACTAGAACATTATAATTAAATTTTATTAAATTTAATTTTGAAATAAAATAAAAAATAAAAATATGATTGTTGATTATTACTTGCAAGTGTGCTAAGTGTGCCTAATAATCGCACGCTCGCATGTGGGTATAGTGAGATCTAGCACATTTGTACATTTTTTTTTATTTTAAAATGTCGTAGTAACTTTCTAACTAATAAAGAGACTTACAGAGTCTTCTTTCTATCCTATGTGGGATTAAAAAAGGTAACATTTTTGTTTGTTTTATAAACAAATTTCAACACTTTCGTTTCTTCAAACCTCCGAGTTACATGCATACATTGTATTGCATGCACATCACAGCATCTCAGAATTTAGTGTTGCAATCTATTATTCGTGTCATTCTAAACTGGGACGAGGTAATTCCGATGACTTGCGCAGATTTTGGCGGGTGATGATCCTTTGGATAGGACTACAACAGCTGAAGCTACCCGAGTGCTCATCGATTTTTATCGGTCTTCCCAATACTACTATTCGACTATACAAAGGGTCGAGGACGCGTCCAGAGTTGTAAGCCGGCTTCCGTTCTTGTATGTGCTATTCGACTTCTTCCGCGTCGTGACCACCATACCATGTTGTTGCAGAAAGGCACGGTGCTCGATTCAGGAGGGAGTCAAGCTAGTTTCTTCATGCAAGCCTTCTCCTTGACCAAGCGTTCCTTCACTCACATGTCGAGGGACTTCGGGTATTACTGGCTGAGGCTCGCGATCTACGTTCTGGTCACCATCTGCATCGGCACGATCTATCTGAATGTAGGGACCGGCTACGGTTCGATCTTGGTATGTTCGAATTCGGCATTCTCGACTACGTTCGCAATTCGCGACTGGTGGACAATTTGTCAGTTCTTTCCCCGCGTTTCACATTATCAAAGGAAGTGTCGCCTATGGCTAATGCGTTTCGATCATGCGATTTTGTTCGTTATACAGGCAAGATGTGCCTGCGCGGCTTTCGTCTTCGGCTTTGTCACGTTCATGTCGATTGGAGGATTTCCATGCTTTGTAGAAGATATGAAGGTGATGTTCGCTATCTTACGCCCCACAAACCATCAATAGCTATGAGACTGAAATGTACACGACGGTCCGAACATCTTCAGGTTTTCCAAAGGGAGAGGATGAACGGCCACTACGGTGTCGCCGCATTCGTCGTCAGCAACACGCTTTCCGCAATGCCGTTCCTCATGTTGATCACGTTCCTCTCGGGGACCATTTGTTACTTCATGGTTCGTCTCCACCCTGGATTTGTGCACTACCTGTTCTTCCTGCTCTCCCTTTATGCGAGCGTCACTGTCGTCGAGAGCTTGATGATGGCGATTGCCAGCGTGGTCCCTGACTTCCTCATGGGCGTCGTCATAGGGGCTGGAATTCAGGTTCATTCATTCATTCCTGTTGATCTTATTTTTGACACAAATGAATGAGCCAGACCAAGAGCAAGCAATACATTCATACAAGAGTTTTGAATCGTTTCTCAGTTATTTGACTCAGGAAAAACTAGCCCTTCCTTTTATAAATCTACAGTAGTCTTCAAAGTAACTTGTTTCTGCATCGATTGGTCTTAAGAAATTTGCTGAAACTGGCATAAAATGCAGCCTAGTGATCTGAGTTGAACTCCTTCACCAACCACTCATGTATCGCGTTTTCAATTTCAGTCCACCTATAACTTGTTTACATATAATCATCCTCATTTCAGGGCATCTTCATGCTAGTTTCCGGCTACTTCAGGCGCCCGAAGGACATCCCGAAGCCCGTGTGGCGGTATCCGATGTCCTATATCAGTTTCCACTCCTGGGCTCTTCAGGTAAAGGACAATGTCACCAATCTCATTACTCGAAATACAAAATAAAAAAAAGGGTTCTTAATATACTAAAAATCAGTCTGGCAATTGTTCCAGGGGCAATACAAGAACGACCTGAAGGGCTTGCTGTTCGACAACCAGTTGCCGGGCCTCCCGAAGATCCCGGGAGAGTTTGCTCTGGTGAACGTGTTTCAGATCGACGTGAGCCGTTCGAAATGGATAGACCTCATGGTGCTCTTCAGCATGTTCGTGATATACCGCGTCATCTTCTTCGTCATGATCAAGATCAATGAGGATGTGACTCCTTGGGCCAGGGGTTACGTAGCCAGGAGGAGGATGCAGCTGAAGAACGGGACTCAGGACACCACAGTTACTCCTGATGTCCTGACCCAGTCGCCTTCTTTGAGGGCCCATGTGAGGAACCATGAAAACAGAACTGGTAGGAATCAGCTACAGGATCAGTAGCTTTGTAATGATAAGCAGACCCTTCCAAAAAAGTTTGAAGGTGGAGTGTAGGAAGATTGTTGTTAGATAGGATTTGGTATGGTCTCGTGATCAATCTTTAGCTGAGGGCTTGCTACATGGGTCGTATGAATGACTTAATCGCGCTTGATTATGGTCAAGTAACTTCGATACGGGAAAACATGAATTGAAGTTCTTTTTCCTCACTTGGGCCAACGTAGATCAATGGTAATTCATTGTTCATCATAAGCAAAACCTTTGCTTAGGGTGCGTTTGTTTTACGCAAAATTTATGAATTAAAAAATATTTTCCTAAAAAATGATTGATTATATCACTCAAAAAAATTAGTGAACGGAAAATGATTTCATTGTTGAGTCGTCGACAACAATTTATGCTTTATTACTTTCGTGGGTAATCAAAATAACTTTCATTCTTTCATTCTTTTGCAATTATCTGAATTTTGATTATTAATAATTCTAGCTTCTTCTTTTCTTCCCTTCGCCCTGCCCGTATAAAATTGGCTTCTTCTCCGACATCAGTAGGATCCTTGATGAACAGTCATTTTCTTCAGTAAAATATTCAATAAATGAAACCCGACAGAAGGTCATCACTTTCAATCTTAAATTTCATGATCATAAATCATTCTCTACAAATTCATGTACTAATCCACTCTCTTCTATGGTCATAACAATATGATCAAATGACAGAGATCTTTTCTAAAAAGGTCAAGGCATAACGACCGTAGAGAGTCAGATCTCAAAAGTTTGACACATTTGGTTGAATTTACCAAAGATTAACATCGTTTGAAGGAGGTAACATCTAGCAGCAACTATGATAGTTCAAGAGGCTGGTTAAAATTGAAGGATGATATGGCCTCAAATTCTACTCCTAAGATATGGTGATTGGAGTGGCAAGAAGAGATGATCCAGTTTGACCAATCTTAGCAAGGACATGACATTTCATGCCTGTACATGAAAATTTGCTGGAGCCAACACAAATCAATGATATAATTCTATGGCATAAATAAATTCAAGACAAAAAGAAAAAAATTTGTCCCCAAATTTAAACACTTTAGCAAGGAAAAAAGCTATACAACAACGTCAAACGTTTGACAGCCAGAGCAGACTATACACAGAGCCGTGAGATCAATAATTGTCTCGATGCTAAAGTTGGGTTTTAATCTGCAACCTCGATCAAGATGCTCCAAATGAGCTTCTGCAAGCCGAAACCTTAGCAAATCCAAGTTAACCTGAGAAACAATGATTTTGCTGTGTCATCAACTATTGAAGCATATTTAGTGGTGTTGTCAATTGGTGGTAGGTGGTCAGATAAGGTTTGAGGTATTAAGTGTGATCGTCTCTCCATGTTCTGTAGTAGAGATGCGAAGTAATTGTGAATTGAGTTAACAGAGCAAAGATATCAGCAACCACCCTGTCACTCAACACTACATGCAAATGTATACCTGACATTAACAGGCACATAAATGATATGTCATAGTGATTGAAGAAGCAGGTTTAGACATAACATTCGGATATTTGTCCATGGTTATCCACTTATCATACCTCAGTCAGCTAGTACATTTTAACATCATCAGCCATTAGAGAATGAGACGAGCTGCTTGCATTTTAACATATTCAAATACCAAGATCAGGGGAGCAGACCAGGACCTCACTGCCTTTGTTGAGCTTCAGTTTGCAGAGGGTGCAATAAATCAGACAATGGTTCTCTTGCAACTCTCCTTGCTTACAAATTGGGCACCAAATCCTGTTTCTTACCTAGCATCAGCGGTTGTTATGTAGGATTAGAACACATATCTCCAAATTAAGGCAAAAGAACATAACAAAGAAGACTTCAGAATAGAACTAAGTCATAACTAGTGTAGAAGTCTGCAAATTTCATGAATGCACTTTAAAGTTAATTCAATGATGATATTGCCACATCATAAGTTAAGTACCATGCCACGACAACTAAAATGCAAAGATATGCACAACTCTTGGAATAGTTCTTTTTTAGAAGAAAAGTTTGAGTTTTACATTAGTATTCTTAAAGAAGAAAAAGAGAGCTCAATCCCAAAATTTAAAATAAGAATGAACGTCGTAATAATGATGTTACTAGACCCAGTAGCCTTCCATTAGATAGGAATAGATTTGATAATACTAATAACTCTCGGATGGAATATTGAACCCCCCCAAAAAAAAACCATTAGATAATGAAGAATTGGTTATAAGTTATCTCTAGCGATGAATCAACAATTCGAAGTGCTTTTTCCTTTTTCCTTTTGACAACCGAAGTGTCCACGCAGCCGGCAAGCTTACGCTCAAACCAACAGTAAAGTACGACTAGTCCTTGGGGGCAACTGCAGGACCCCACCACCACAGTGCCCAGATAAGACACTGGCACCACGAAGTTTCGAACTTAGGACCTCTTGTGAAAAAAACTGAGCGCAAACCAGCGCGGCCATCAGCCGGTGGGTAACAATTCAAAGTGCTTTTCTTTTCACATAAACACATAATTGTATCTGATTTAGTTTGCATAAAATCAATAACTTAATCAACTCAGGAATATATGACAGATTTTCTACAAGAAGTTTCTTTCCCCTTTTTGTTTAGGATATGTTTTGATAGATTGGTTAAATGAATCTCATCACAACCATTAAGCACACTAATTATACCTCGTCCTCATTCAACTGCATGTGTTCCAAAACCGCACAAGCCAAAAGCTCATCTTCTTCATCTTCCCAATTGTCAACACAGCTTTCTTTCTCTGCACAGTTAACGAAATACTTAAGTTCAGCAGTCAAATTGTAGAGTCAACCACCCATTTATTGGGCTACAACTGAACCCAATCCAGGGACTAGAACAGCTTGACCGGCGAGGATAATATCTTGCATGATAAAGGGAGGAAAGTACCACACAAAAGAGTCAACCTCATTAAATTGCAGAAGTGCATCTAAAAAGACATAATTCCTACCTCTTAGTTTGTGTTCTTCCCAAATTATAACCTAAAGGATCAGACAGAGCTCTCAAGAAAATTCATTTTGCTAAAGAGCATTACCTTTTCTGTTTCGCTCTGAATCGAGATCCTCATAAAATATCCTTTGCATTTCCAACAAAATCTCTTCGCAATCACCTTGATAAGCATTATGAAGCCCATCATATTCCCAAAGGATATCATCAGATTCGTGGGCACCATGCACAGTTTTCAGACTGTCGGTAACAGAGGTACTTTTTACTTTCTTCCATTCATCAGAGACAATGTCCCTCAAAGCAGATTTTATGAATTCCTGCAAGAACAACCACTGGATAAACAACATTCTTTTCCCCCTTGTTAAAAAGACAAGAACATTGTTTTTTCAATTGGATAGTTAGCTTTCCATCGAGTGAAAATTAGTAAGCTGCAACTAGTACAATGGAAAATAAGCAAGCTTTCTTTGGTTGCTATGGCAGGGAACTACTGCAATATGCATGTCACACTTTACTGGGAATTCCTTCGCTTTCAAGATAGGAACATCAACCCCTCAATCTTTGGCAAACAATCAGATGAAGGTTACTGAACACCCTTTATTGGGACCTATGGCGTATGCATCATCCTTCCTTCACTGCTTGATGGAAATTCTGACCCCCAGATATTTAACTCATCAAACATGATTACCAGAGTTGTGGTTGGCAAGAACCTAGACTTTCCACTCTTCACATTTAGTAATATTCCAAACACTAGTCCATAAAGACATGGCAAAACCAGTTCCATAATTTGCGGTAGTCCATACTCCACGCACCTAGTAAAAAGCTGTCACGATCAACACATAAATTCCAGAAATCTAGTAAACCCCTAAGAGACAATAACATATCCTAAAATCCTCCACATAATTGACAAAACCATCTGGACTTATATTCGCTAATCATTTGGATCTGCAGTTGCCACGCTATAAAAATCCCTACAAGTTTCGTCTCATTTGATCAGTTCAACTTCATGACTTTCGAAAAACAGTGCTTTACAATGAGCTGCGAATCAAGTCGAAATGCATGGAGAGCCACGAGCAACGCAGTTCACTCAATAATAAGTCCATCAAAAGAGAAAAAGAAACCCAAAAGAAGGATAATTTGAAAGGACTTAATCGTTGTAAAACACCTCAAATGACACGATTACTTTGAATTCATTCGAAACAGATTAAAAACAAAAGAGGGGGGAAAAATCATCAGACCTTGCTAGTGCAGGGGTCGGAATCGGGCAATCTCATTTTCCATAGCAGCCGGCCTCGATCCTCCCGGACCCTCAGGTAGCAACTTTCCCTGAGCTACAGATTGACACGAACCACAGTATTAACGACCATTTCTCCTCGACCCATTACACAACACCTCATCATAAGAAACGGAGGAGGGTGATACGTCGACACGCAATAGGTTCAGATGCGATGAATACCCAATAGCACAAATTCATCTGACGCTGCAGATAAAGAAGAATCTCAACCTAATACGGGGCAGTATCGAAAATAAGCAGGGGAGCGACGAGACCTTGTGCTTCCAAATGGAGTAATTGTTGAAGTTAGAGCGGGCTTTCAGAGACGCCCTCCTTGCAATCGCCGTTTCTGCGGAAGCTCGATCGAGATCCTCCATCTTCTGCATCGCTCCGCGCTCTTCCGTTCCGGATCGGAATGAGCTTCGACTCCGACTTATCAGAGAGAAAATTTTGGCGGGGATTTCGTCTGCGAATATGGGAATATTTGTATTTCGACTCCAATTATCGATTAAATTGTGTGTTATTTCATATAAATCTGTTTTTTTAATAGCATAAAGGTAGAATGCTTGCAATCATCTATAATCCAATGTGTTACGACTTTATAAATTTGATAAAGGACTCAATTCTCCATGCAATAAAATATATTTTTTCTTATTTTAAAAAATAGCATACAATTTAATGATTACCGTTCATTTCCTTGTTCGATCCAATCTAATTATACGGAGTCATAAAAATATTTATATACTCATTTTCACATCGTAATACCTTATATAACACCACAGACCTATTTATGTCATCTAAGATGCTTTTTTATTTTACGAAAAATTTAGCTTTTCTAAAAAATATTTTTTAAAAAGACGTTTTTTAAGAAAAGTAAGGATTTTTTTACGGTGTTGGACTAAAATCTGAAAACAAACTAGAAAATATTTTTCTCTTTTAATACATGCTTTTTAATAATTTTTTACTTTTTACTTTTATTTTTTAAAGAAATAGATTTTTAATTATTTTCTTTTATCTATTTTCTCTTTTATTTTTCTCATTTTATTTTATTTTTATTTTTCATCCTTTCTTCTTTGGCTAGCGACCGACCATGGCGACGCTCAAGCTCTCCAGATTCCGACGGCCGAGCCTCACTAGCCTCGAGCTTGCCACCGAAAATCAAACCAGATCTGACTGGCGAGGCGAGGCCTTGCCTTGCCGAGCTCAAACCCGAAATAGAGACTCTCGGTGACTTCCCCATCCACCGCCGCCAATCCTCATCCGACGTGCCAGAGTTCTTATGAGCTCTCCAGCTACTTCGGCTTTGATATGCGCCCCGCGGATGACGTCATCGTAGCGGCGAGCTCGCGCATTTGTCCTTCAAGTAACCTCCTACGAAGACGACTCCCCAACGAAGCGAAGAAAGCGATCCAAACCTTGCGTCCCAGCTACAATCGAAGTCACTGTCCAAGTTGCAGATCTCCGTGGGTTGATCGAATGGTGCCAAGTCAAACCTCACCAGGAATTGCAACTCGCTCAATTAGGGCAAGCCGAAGCTGAGGTTAGTAGACTCTGGTGCTTCATTCGCACGAAGCAACGAGGAATTAGCTAGCGAGAAGCATAGTGAGATCGGATTTGCTGGTGAAGAGAGAGAGAGAGAGAGAGAGAACGACGAGTAGCTGTGGGAGGAGCTGTCGAGAATCGAAAGAGGAAAAAATGATTTTCTTTTCTAAAATCATTTTCTCAAATAGTAAAATGCTTTCCATCGATAGGAAAACGTTCTTTTTTTACCCACTTATTTTTCGCCCATCAAATATCAATAAAATAAAATAAAATATTTTTTAAGATATATATATTTTTGCGAAATAAATAGAACCTAAGTTAATATTGAATTTTGTCTCACCTTTTGCTTTTTCCATCTAACTGTGTCTCACCTTTTTTCTTTTCATTTAACCCTTGTCTAGTTATTACTTTATTATTGCAATGTAATTACAATTCAAGAAAAAAAAAAGATAACAAAAAGGGGGTGAAAGAGAACAACCACCTACCACCCAGTAAAAAGTATAGTTGCGAAAATTCTTTAATTAATAAACAAACATTCTTCTTTAATTTTCTTTTTCTTCTAAAGGTCTGAATAAATATTCTGCCTTTAATTATTGAAAGATTAGGGAGGGAAAAATTTCAAAAAAGGGTTTAAAGTGCTTTTATTTTCTCAAATAAAGACACGAAGTTAATCTTGTTTCATATAATGGCTTAAAGTCATTCTCTTGATAAGAATATAAATTGAACATTATTTTAAATAAAGAATCTTAAGAGTCTAAAAAAAAAGGGGTCTGCTATGCTCTAGCAAGGGTTTGCTAGCCCTCACCTTTGGTTCGCAAGGTCACTAGACCTTATTGAGGTGCTAACAACCTTGCGTGCCATGGTGGCAGCCTACAACTCTTCTTATTTCTTTTACTTTTGTTTTTTTTAATAAATGTAACTAAAAATTAAGTTAAAATTATGTTTTGACGAAAATACCCTTGATCATCTAGAATAATTGGCCAGTCGATAAGGTTAGGCCTTCATTTGAAATAGGCATGACCATTTCAGGATATTGTTTGAGATAAAGAGAGCACTTCAAGCCCTTATTTGAAACAAAAACTACTTTAGTCTTTTATTTGAGAAAATCAGAGTATTTAGGACCCTTATTTGAAATTTTAAAATGTTGATTCGGTGATTATTTTCCAAAAAGGGTCCTCGTAGCAATAAAAAGAAGCAAATGATAATAACGCCCCCTAAGAAATGAAAACTAATCTACTTTAATTTATGCCAAAATATATGTATTAATAGTTTACGGTGGTTTGGGTAAAATTAAGTTCAATCTCATCGTACTCCTCGTTATCTTTCATATTGCCTTATGATTATTTTCAGACTTTAGAGGAAAACATGAAGAAAATTAGTGGGGAGCATGATTTCAGGATAGCACTAGGGACCGGTTGATCGAACCATTGGTTCTCGGTCCAGTTTTAGGTTCTAGTAAACCGGGATTCACTTCTCGGTTCTACATTTTTAGAAACCGAAATATATAACCCACCCATCAGGTGGTCGAGTGGTAAGGATTAGACTCATGGGGCCCGCTGAGTAGTACTCGCGGTCTTGGGATCGAAACTTACTCTCCCCCTGGTGTCTTACTCGGAACACCGTGGTGGTGGGCTCTGCGGTGCCTCCCCGGGAATTAGTCGGTCGCCGTCGATTCGGGAATTAGTCGGTCGTTGTCGGTTTGAGATCAATTTGATGGGCTCTGCGGTGCCTCCCCGGAAATTAGTCGGTCGCCGTCGGTTCGGGAATTAGTCGGTCGTCGTCGGTTTGAGATCGGTTTGAGTTAACCTCACTAGCACGGCTGGACACCCTGATTATCAAAAATAAATATATATATACACACACTATAAACCCTAATTTAGGCTTTCTTAGTTTCTATTCTATTTTTTACCTCTCAACTCAAGTCACGACATAGCAAGCCCAAGTCTACCTGTGATGATTGCCGATCTCCCCGCCCTCGAGTGGAGTGGCCATCCCTAGGCTTCCATCGTTCTGCTCTCTCGAGTCTCATCGTCCACTAGGCTCTACCTCTGACGGTGTCCATTGGGCTTCACCATCAAGTGGCCATCGCTTGAGTCTCACCATCCATTGGGCTCTAGTGCTTCGCTCCCTCCCCAACTCTTCGATGACAACCCTTCCCTTGTTGTCAACTGTCTCGTCCTTGATACCCACACCTCCGATGGCATTCCCAACTTCCTCTTGCTTGCAGACATCCTCCTTCTTTCCAAATCTGATTGCTCTAGGGAGATTTGACCAAGGTGGATTTATCAGTTAATTTCTAGCCATGATTTCTTGTCTCTGCTTTTTTGTTTGTGCTCATCAGTTAATCTCTAGCCCTTTTTTCTTTTATATTCTTGTTCTCTGCACGTGTTTCTTCTTGTTTGTGTTTATCCTCCTCCAGCACAGCTCTGTGAAGGATTTTCTAGCTTATTGTGGGAAATTCATGAGAGATTTGGTATCTATTGGTTGGTTTTACTTTAAAAGAGGACTAATTTAGATTGGAGTGGCTTTAGCCTTCAATTTGACACGAAAAAGAACCAGCCTTCCTTCTATATGTTTTGGGAGAAGAGAAATGAAGTCGTTCAGATTCAGTGGCAGTGGAGATTCTTCTTCGGCTGAATCTTCTAAAAGGGGAAAAAATTTGGTGAAAAGGAATCTGGAAGAGAGACTTTGAATTTGACTGCCATGGACTTTGTCCAGGAATGCTATGTAGTCGGAGTTGATGACAAACACGGGGACATTACATCTTCATTCGAACAGTTGATGACGAACCCAAGCCTAGAACGCTTATGTGGACATCTTTTTATGTAGTTAGCATTCCCATGACAAGTGTGATTTCTTTGTCTTTTCCTTCTGGGGTTAATTAGTAAAGAAAGAGTTTGAATATTTGTACTTTGCATTTAGTGTTATATAATTATGTGGATGCTATAGCTACTTTTCTTGAGTCTTCTTAGTAAAACTAGCAAATTCTCGATTGTCTTAAGATTGGACGCCGGAGCTTATGATAAAGTAAGTTTTAGGGTAAGTTTTAGGTTTCAAAAGGTTCCAAAAAATGAGGAATATTATTAGCGGGTAGGTTTCCGATTTTGAGTGGAACTTATCTCGAATATTTAAAACTTATAACTATTCACCTTTGAAGGGAATAACTCGTTTCCCAATTTTACTAAAATAAGAGAAAGAAAAACTCTTTTTTTTTTTCTCATTTTCTTTCCCCATTTTTTCTAAAATAGGAAAAAGAAAAACTGTTTTTTTTTTGGGTGCCCTTTTTTCCTTCATGTGGAAGGAAAAGAAAACGAAAAGACTTGAGGGAGGATTTGACTTATCCAAGATAAGCGACACTCTCGACAGATTCTCAGTCTGATCGGAGCTTCGTCTCCTCCGTCTGCTGCTGCTCTGTTGAAGAAGGGGCTCCGTCGGAGACAGTATCAGGCAAGTTCCCACGAAGCTCTAGAGAGAGAGGGGAAGATGCCTGAGAACCCTTCTTCAGCTCCAGCAGCCGATCCGTCCACCGCCGTCGTCAAGCGCCACCCTCCTTCGAATCTGAGGTTTTTTCTTCTTCTTTTTTTCCAGACCCCCATTTTTCCGCATCCTCGAACTCGTCGCAGCTCACATTCCACCTCCTAGCTTCAATCAGCTTTATTAACTGCCTCTAGCGGTCGTTCGCTCGCAGGAATCGCTCGCTCGGCAGGCGCAAATCGGCAGGTCTGAAACGTTTGTTTTTAATCATCTGTTTCATCCATTCGCGTGATAGGTTTTTGCGTGGGATCTTTTATTTGACGAGGTATTGTACGAGAATGAGATTGTGGTTTCTGTAAAGATGTCTCGCAGTTGTGGTTCTCGGGTCATTTCAATGTCTGTACCGAAACCAAAGAAATGGTGAAAGCAAGCTGTTATGAGAATTGTAGGAATTATTAGTCGATTGTGATGGAGGTTGGGGACACGTAATGGCCTTATGCTAGCTTACTAGTCAGTTGAAAGGTGCTTCTCGTCTGCCTGGACAACGGAAATAGAAGAAAGGTTGCACTTTGCCTCTAAGGCACACTCGATTTGATAACCCACCGATCACCTTACTGCTAATCTAATTCTGTGTTTGGTGTAGCCGTTCAGAGAGGTGTGGACTAGGTTCACGAATTGATTAATAGGTCTGCAATCTGCGAGAACTTGGGAATAAATATCTCTTATGCACATGATAATATAATTGGCTTGGGATATTGCCAGCGTGCAACTCCTATTATTGTGTGTTCTGTACAGAAACTATCTTACTGGGATGTGCTAAAATGTGCTTTCATTGGCTCTCATAGAGCAACTTGATCGACCAAACAATTTTTATGTAAGTGATGGAGAGAAGAATCACACAGCTGCGTCAAGGAACACTGCCAATGATCAGAGGGATGCAGGAAGTAGCAACCTTCCTAAGGAAAACCCTCGTTCGGGATTGATTGCCTTAGAAGGGTGCTCTACCAGCGAAGCTTCTCGGCTTCTAAATGACCGTACGGTGCTCTCATACAGTTTTTTGTTGTGCTTTATCGATCCTTCGTTTTGTCCCACGATTTTTGAATTTAAATTTGTGTCCTCGCGGGCACGGTCATTCTTATCCATTGTTGCATGACAATGTTACTTCTCTATGTGTGTGTAAAAGGGGAATCTATCTGGATTTATTTTTTCTTTTCTGTAAGAGATACAGTGAAAAAGTGCTGTCCTAAAAATATGGATCGTTAAAGAACCATTGTTGATGTGAAGACCTGTTTTCTTTTTTGGGTTTACACCGTTAGCTTTTCAAATATGATGTCCAATGTTAAATTATTAAGAGTTTATGAAGTTTTCTTCTTCTGAAAATTCAAATTATATTCAATTTGTAAATACTGTTAAGCAGATAATTTGACAAGTCAATTGGTAAACTTAAAAGTTCCTGTATGTTTATGAGGATTTGGACAGTATTTTCTTCTGTGCATGTGTGAAGTGTGGGCTTTTCATGTTAGAGGCTGGTCAATGTAGCATGTGAAAGTTATAAAGCATATAATCCACTGGAATGTCAGCGCTAGTACATTGAACGGGTCAGAAGAAATCATGGTTCTATACATTATATGTAAAATGAAGTTACCGCATTATTTTGAGAGATCCCCAAGGTTGCACTGCAAGTTGCACGGATTTGAGTTCAGTAGATGTTCAGTCTTTTGCCGAGGCCTTCTCCTCATTCTCCATGGTAATGCATTTGAGTTCTAGAAGAAGACAAAGTTATGCACTTGAGTACTGTTCACATCTAGCGTATTTATTTGGCATTTAATAGGCAAAATTGGCATGTCTCGGATAAGATTTTGCTTCTATGTTGTAAGTCATTCCTTTCTAATCTCTTAATCTTGATCTCAGGCTGGGAAGCTACAATTCGCAGCTGCAATGATTCATCTCTAGATGTATCTGGTACGTAAAGTAGTTCTTTACTTTTCACTCAAGTATTTCATACGAGTGTTGATGGATGGAAGACATCACCATCTTCATCAAAATTGCATGTTTTTAACTGTAAAATTGTGTGGGGACAACTTGTATATCAAAAAAGAAATTAAGCAATGCAGGCTGTATTACAGTTCCATTGAATAGATTCAGTTTCCTTTGTTATCGAGTGTGACTGTGGCTTGAAATGAAAAGAATCTTGCTGCAAGAAATATGCTGAGCCTTTAATACTGTCATGTTCTTTCATGAACTGATGATTTGCATTTTTGATTGCCTATGTAATAGTAATGGCAACATTTTGCTTCCTGTTGGCTGATACATTAACGAGATCTTTTATGATTTGTTTTCTGCATACCTAGGTTGTGCTACCTTTTGAGCATTTGATGTCAAAGACAGATTCAAATGAAGGAATAATATGAATATAAGGATTCATATCCAACCTGTTTTATCTCTGGTGAATGTAACTTTTGCACGGTGAATGTAGAGAGGGACTTTGAAGGACTTACTCAGGATGTCGAGTTGCAGCCCTATATTTAGGATCTTATGCTTTGCTTCTTTAATTCAGTACCCTGAACTAACAGCCATAAGTTTCTAGTGATATTTTGTTAGACCTTCCATGTTTCTCTTCCTTACATGCGTAAGATGCATCATTGTTTGCCTTACACTGTAGTTCTTTTTGAAAGCGTAGTCAAACAGCAGCATTGCAGCTCTGTTAAGATGTCCTGTTTATAAGGTTATCATCCTTGACTAACCTGATTTTCCCTTTTGTGTTCTGTTGTTTCAGAAAGGCCTGTTATGTACTCTGGCAGCAACATGTCTGCAGGGGGACACGTCAAACTTCCTCATCAGGTTTCCATATCTGAAATCCCTTCCCTAAATTGAAAAGGAACAAGAAAAGAACCTCTATTGCCAATCATGCTTCTGGTTTTATTTGTCCAGTTAATAGCTCCATCAGGTGTTGGATCTCCCGGTTCCAAGACGGACTTCTTGGGTGAACTTCGCCAGGCAATGCGCAATGCAAATGCAGGTCCCTAGGTGTAGCAATTTCGTATCTGTACTCAAGATGAAGTTATTGGTTTTGGATCTGGAAATATTACAGCTTTCACTTCCAAGAGACTGGCGAGTTGTGGCAAATGCCATGCATGCCAGTTGGCTAACCTCCATTTGTGGAGCTAAATTAGGATGCGTCGCTCTTATACGTGAACATATAAATATGCTTTCCACTACTGTCTTCCCTGATGGCATTAGTGCTAACTGGTTTGAGTAGCTCATTATGACCTCCTCATGCCCATACCAATGCCTCTGTGCAAGTGGTGCGCATGTGTGCGCGTGGAGTAGGTATCTGTTGTTGTGTGTGTGCAATCATTTTGAATTGAGTTTCTTTAACATGGTGATTGAAAACTGTTTCAAGTTTTTTTCTTGTCCTATACAAGAGATGGTTTTCACTTGTCCTTCTCCATCCATATCTCTCTGAATGTTGCAGTTGATTTACAGACACCGAATGTCCTTCTTACAGCCTTGCTGCAAGCTTGAACTGTCAAAATGGGTCTATGAGCCATTTTTTACTCATATTTAATTGGTTGAGTCTTTAAATAGGTCAGTAAAGTTTGAAAGGGGGGCTATATATGTGGGTTTATGGGTCTTAATGGATTTGACTTTACTCAAACCCAACTCACTTTCTATGGCCTACTCTTTCAGCTCTCTTAGCCCTCTTTCCTTCACTCGATCCTTCAAAACGCAGTGCGCAGAAGCTTGTAGTGGATCTTGGAAGCTGGTTTGGCTTTGCTGTGGCCACATCCTAGCCGGATGTCCTATTTCGGCCACTGCAGTCCACTGCTCCCTCTCTCTCTCTCCCCATGCTGACGACCTTTTCACATTTCACTTTATTTCCCAAAAAAAAAAAAGATATGTCGTCTCTTTTTCCTGCGACTGAAGTTCTCTATCTCCCTCTCCCTCTGCACCATTTGTGTGATTTGTCGCTCAGCATGCATATATGTGGGAATTGCAGTTTTTTGTTAGTTTATCTTTTAGGTACTCTTCATCAATTTTACATAATTTACTTAGCATCACCTGCCTAATACCCTTTCTTTGGCCTTGCCATCTCTGATTTACAATGTAGGCATTTGTGTTGGCTCTATCTAACTGCATTGGCTGTGGCTGTCATTTGTGCCTTTCGTTTTCTTTTGCCCCTCTGGAAGGATTTTGTGTTGAGGTCAAAATCTGGTTCGATAGATTGATTGCTTAGACTTTGGGGCTTCTGAGCGTTGTACAGTTGTATTCCAATCTTTTATGTCGAATAAACAGAAACGAGTTCAGGTTCTTTGAGGTTCTAACTGGAAAATGAAACTAATTGGTGTGTTAGTCTTGCTAGAATTGGAGCTGCTAAGAGTTTCTCTGAGGCATAATGCTGACTCTGATGTGGTAATTACCTGACACATGGCGAAAACATCTTTGAGCTTGTTGTTTCGGGACAGTTCGAACTCCTCATCCTCAATCTCTCTGTACTGACCCCAAGGACTCGCTCCCCTTTTGGATGTGGGAATTGAACTGTTCTGATCCCATCTTTTATCTGTCTTTTGCTTGCCCTTGTAGTAGGGGTGATCGGTCCCGGTCCGGTCCGGTTCCCCTCAAGAACCGGGTGGTCCCGGTTCCCAATTTGTGGGAACCGGGAACCGGACCGACCAACCGGGGAACCGGACCGGACCGGACCGGACCGACAAATGGACCGGATCGGACCAAAAAAAAATGTAACCCAAATTTTTCTCTAATTGTTGAAATCAAATGACTTTCTAGTAGCAAAAAATAAAAGGCCGAAGTTGCACACCCCTGCCTTGTAGGTATCTTATCTTGCTCATCTGTTTTTTTTTTCCCCTTTTCCAATGTGCCTTTTATACATGAATAGCTGAAGAGGGGGCCCTTCTTTTAATTTACAAATGGTTGTAGCATCCCTTCTTTTATTTCTAGTTATAAGCATTCCAGTGGGCGTGTGGGCCTTTTTTGATATGGAGAGATTTTAATTCAAGTAACATACACATAAAAGCTTAAAGTGAATTAAATAGTTGGTTATGGGGTTTTCATTGGTTGGATTAAATATGGCCGTGTTTTAGTAGTAAGGGTCGCTTTGTATTGCATGTAAATGGGTCATTTCATGATGGGTAATGTTCGACCCCAGACCTGATCCATTCGACGGCTCTGCATGTTCAGACCTTAGAGGTTCATGTTTTTTTCACGGACATAACTAGCTTGAGTTCCATCAAGAACTTCTCATGTCAATGACAAGCTGAAAGCGGAAAAATGCTTCCATTTCCAGCTGCTTTGGACCGCATAAGCTAAGCTTCGATTGCTCTTTTTCCTTTATTTTTTTCCCACCCAGCCATGCGAAAGAAAGGACGTGGGTATAAGATCAAACGCCCCGTACAAATCTGGTTCTTTCGTCTACTGGCTATAAATAATTTGGTGTGGAGCCATCTATCTTCATTTGTAATTAGTGCTTGCTCTGGCAATGGCCTCGAGATTGATGGGGGACTTCGGCAGCTGGATATTTATGCCTGTCGATATAAAATATACACACATTTTCGGTTGAACGATCCATTAACCCAATCAACAAAGGGTTATAAATAGATTAATTTTCATTTTTATTTTTACCGGGAGATTGAGAATAGATGGACTTTCTATGGGACATATTTTCATTGATGGGATTTATCACCATTTTAGTTACTTTAGTGGCGTGGCCCGTTACTCGAGATTTTTTATTATTGAATTTTTGGGTGTGAGCAATGTACAGCGGTTAAATATAATCATTTTCTTCTTGGGCTCTTTCCTCATTTGGGCAGGGCTGAAGAGCGACGTGGACGAGTTTCATTGGTTTGGCCGAGATCTCCAATCGGCGAGCTCAGGACAATGGGAAGCACGAGAAAAACCTAATCCTCATATTTGAGCGCCACGTGGATTTATCTAATCCGTTCAATAATATAGTACGACTAATGTTGCAAAATTCGTATTTTTTTTTGTTGCGAGAAAATAACAAAACAAAAAAATACAAATAGTCTCTGAACTTTGGATCCGTGTGAAATGTAATCCGTAAAATTTTAATTTATTTAATGAAATACCTAAATTTGAGCCTATACATTATGACATCGTTAGGCTTTTAAGTTGTTTAATATGGCCCATGAACATTTTCATAAAGTTTAAGGACTAAATTGGATATGTATCAAAAGTCCATGGACTATTAAAGAGATTAAAGTTCCGCGTCATATCGTAAGTCGAGCCAAAATCCAAGTTTCATTTATATTATTATCCTTTTTGTTGTTTACTTTTCATGCTCCGCATTGACTATGATTATTAAGCTCTCCCCAGGGGTTCTATAAACTCCTTACAAGCCATGAACTTATTAAATTTTAGACCTTTGAGCTATACAGATGATTTCTATCCACAATAGTTTGTACGTAATTGGTGAAACTTGAACTGAATATTATCTCTCGGTTCTTTGACCAATCACAAAGGAATTGTTGGCTCTTTACCGGGAAAAAAAAAAACCATATTTGGCGTCGCATCGTTTTCTGATGGATTCCCTAAACAGTTCTGCACCTTCAACGTTGTTGTCGGTTTAGGATAGGGTTTTGGCGAATTGCCACAGGGATGCCATTTGATCCCCAAAACATATTCCTTTTTGCTGATTATGCTTAGGCAGAAAGTGTGAATAAAGCATGCTCCTGTGCATGGTGCTGGGGGCATAGGGAGAGAGAATGGAAGTGGGGTTCTTGGTAACGGGGGATAATGGGGAAGATCATGTCGGTGAGACTGCTTAGACTGTTGAGAGTGTGGCTTATATTCTCCAACTATAAGAAAATATGTATCCTGCTGTAATTGAGGGCTTTTATGACTTAAGCGCATATGTTTTCATTAGTTATTTAGGCTTAGGTTTATGAATAACTAATATATATATATATATATTTTCTTGTAATTAAGGAATGTAATAAGATGTGCGAATTACAATGCACTACTCTGCTACACTTAACTCTAGTTTAAGAATAAATGGAGGATAAAATGTAGTATTTCGATTTCTATTTCTATTAGCTCTAGTTAAAGTCCTAAACCTATTATTTGAGCAATTGGTCAGAATGATTAAATTGGTAATTTGTGGAAAGGTTTAGGACCAGTTTGGTAAATGATAAAAAGGTTTAGGATCAAATTGACATAATATAAAGCTTAGGACTGAATTGGAAAGTTATCAAAAGGTTTAGAACTAAATTGGCACAATTGAAAGATTTAAAACTGAATTGGCACAAGTGCAATAGATTTAAGACTTTTTGAACAATTTTCATGCCATGCCGATGAGACTGCTCAAACATGGTTTCAAAGTCACCGTTTGGAACAGGACCCTCTCTAAGCTACTCTCTCGTCCTCGGTGCTGGAGTCCCGCCAATGACGTTCCTCTTGCGTTCTTACATTGCCCACTGAGTGTTTGATTGTATAACCCGGCGAAGAAAAGATAATAAGGAACCAAATTTACCAAGTGACCCACTAGAAGAGAGGTGCAGCTTAATTCATTGCTTCTGGGAATTCGACTTTTGACTGGCAAAATTCCGTAAAAGAAAGAAAGTGACATGTTTTTACTTGGTCTTTGACTGGCTAGCTGTTCACGCGTTGGCCATGGTTCTTCTTTCAAGGTGTTCTGATTGCGCACACCCTCTGATTGTGCTATGGCATTAATAATCCTCCTGACTTCTGGGATTAATCTTTGTATGTACTTTCAGATTGAGTTGTTCCCCTATGCTGTTTGACGTCGAGTTGCTTCTTATGATATTCTGCCGCTCGGGGAATATCCCGGAGGGTGGACTGGCCATTTGATAGTCGAATTTGCACTGGTTATTTAATATGCTGCATTAGTCCGAGCAGATTTGCATAACTGGATTGGCTGGTGGTCTTGTGTGAACGTTCGTGAATTGCAATCCCAGATAGTGATATAAAAGTGAGAGGAAGGAAAGAGGCAACGAGTGACGCGTATGATTGATCCTCTTATTCCGCAATACCAAGCTGAAATCCTGCTCTACTTCTTTATCTTATAGTGGACGTGGAAGCTCGAAGCATGAGGTTGCTTTAATTAAGATTTGTTTCAACAGTAAAACCGATTGAAAGTTGGGGTCCACCCAACTTGATTGGATCTGCACTTGTTTCTTGATTAGTGTTGAGTGAACAAACGAGAAAAAACAAACACAGAACACAAGGATTTACGTGGTTCGATCAAGGTGATCTATATCTACGGACGAGGCAAAACAAGATTCTAACTATTAATAAAAAAAATGTAGATTTATGGAGGTTGATCACATCAACATTAACCCTAAAAGAAAAAGAAAAAACTTTGCCGCAAAATAAATAGTGCTCCCCAAACCCTTTGCGTCATGAACAAATCTCAATTTTTTCTCCGCTTTTGGGCTGTACAAATAATATGTCGGGCCGGGTGATGAACCGGATCTAGCACATAAAATTCAAGACATATTTAATAATTAGCATGTCTGGATGGTGCATCCAAATTCACCAATTTAACTAACTGGAAGTTGTTTATTCATGGTCTTTGTTTTGCCTCTGATGCATTTCTGTTTCAGCGTGATGAGCTAGTGGAGCATGGCGCTTCAGTTGCAGAAACCCCAGCGGCAGTAGTCAAGAAGTGCAAGTATACCATCGAAATGTTGTCTGACCCTCCAGCTGCTCTTTTGGTTGGTGATAGGTACACTGTGGTTTTGTTTGCGGCTGGTCTTTCTATTTCCTAATTATGATTCTGTGTCTCACAACTGCTAGGTGGTTTTCCACTAGGATGGTGTTCTTGAGGAGTTCTGTGCCGGAAAAGGTTACATAGACATTTCAATAACTGATACCGAAACTTCAGAGCGAGGTCTGAATTGATGTTCCGACTCATTAATAAGTATCAGGAGGTTTATTGTGGTGTTTGTTATTCACAAAAGAACGTCCATTCACTAGTAACGCAACTACAAAAATGATTTTCCCGACTGCTTCCTGGGAAAGAAAAATCATTTCGGCCAAGTTCCATGTGAAGTCCTAGTCCACTCTTGAAGGCAATTATTACTGAGGGTTAATACCACGAAAAACCCTAAACTGGTACGCATGCGACAAAATTTATCCCAAACTATTTTTTTGACCACGAAAAACCCCAAACTGGTTCACATGTGACAAATTTACCCCAAACTATTTTTTTTACCACAAAAAATCCCAAACTGGTACACTCGTGACAAATTTACCCTAAACTATTTTTTTGACCATAAAAAACCTTAAACTGGTACATTTGTGACAAATTTACCCCCAAACTATTTTTTTTTACCACGAAAAATCCCAAACTATTATACCTATGACAAATTTACCCTTTATTAAATTGAATCGGAACCATGAAAAATCCTAAATTGATAAACCTGTGGTAAACGGAGGGTAAAAATCATAAATCGGTATACCCGTGAAGTGCCACATGCCATCCAACTAAGTAATTTAACATTAAATTTAACGAAAATTAACGGAGGGTAAATTTGTCGTAAATATATCAGTTTGGGGTAAATTTGTCACAAATGTACCAGTTTGGGGTTTTTTAAGGTTAAAAAAATAGTTTTGGGTAAATTTGTCACGGGTGTAGCAGTTTGGAGTTTTTCGTGGTAAAAAAAATAATTTGGGGTAAATTTGTCACATGCGTACTGGTTTGGGATTTTTCGTTATATTAACCCTATTACTAATAAAGACCAATGCGCCTAAGTTGGGTTCAAGAGTCACCATGGTCCTGTCTATTAACTACGTCCACTTCCGCATGATCTGAGGTCACGACTTTTCTAAACAATGATATTGCGTACGACAATTGCTTCATGCTAAAAGGACAATAATGCATATGAAGCTCCAAGGGGGATGAGTCGACTCCTTGAGTTACGGAATGTCTGAAGTCTTGTCCTTATACTGTAATCAGGAAGAAAATGCGAGAATCTAGTGCTCTGCGAGCTAAGTGCTCTCCATTAAATCTCTAACGTTTGTTTATCGTTTCGACCTTGTATATGCAGGCATTGGACGAGCGAGCACTTCCAGCTTTCGATGTCATGGGAAAGAAGTCTTTCTTCCTGGGTCCAGTTGGAAATGCTGCTAGAATGAAGCTTGTAAAGAACGTGATAATGGGCTGTTAACACTTGTTTCTGTCTATCTGCAGTGGTGAATTCCAATAGTTCTTTGGTACTTTGAGGCTCGACGAGGTGCAACAACGCAAAACGTTCACATAGATAGCCTGGTGAAGCTCCTTGTGTTTATAACTATGTAGAAGATGAAACTGAATACTGAAACAGAAACTCATGTGGAAGTTCTTGCGGGCCAGGTTTATGCTAGATAGTCTCAACATCAATATCCTTTAATTGTAGAATTTGCTCAACCAGAACCTTAGTGTATAAAAGAAACTCATCACACTGTAAACCATTTACATGGATGTTGAGGCTTATGCAGTCAATATACTGTAACCGCATATTGATCTGCAAATCTCAAAGAAACCATTCTATATGCAACTTCTTTAGGAAAAAAAAAAAACCGTCAATTAGATGATCAATGAGAAGGACGTCGCTGTCTGCATCAGCAAATGCATGATGGTATAGGAGTTGGGGAAGTTAACTTGAGTTGCCACACCTGAGCAAAAAGTCTTGTGAATTGTCAGTATAAGCGGATGTTAGATTCTGTACTTGTTTTTCCCAAAGACGAAAATCAGTTTCATTCGAGATTTACCAGAACAATTTACGTTCTTTAGTTTGTCCATAGTACATCGGCATCTTTTATGGCTCACACAGTCACAGCATGATGAGCACATTTTCCGAGCGACTTGAACTGGCCAGCCGGAATGGATTGGACCCTCATACTGTTCTCGACATACTGGTGTGGCAATGGTCAATCTGCTTGGATTTGCTCGAATAAAGGCATGAATGGCTGACAAAAATGTTTTCTTGGCAGGATCTCGGTGCAATTGCTAACCCCCTGTTCAAGTTTAAAGGACCCACTATGATAAGGAGCAGTTACACCCCAGCGTTTCCTCTGAAACATCAGGAGGACATGAGGCCGGCTTTAGCTCTTGGGGACGATAAAGCCTTTTCAATGCCGGTTGCAGCTGCTTCCAATGAGGTCGTTTCCTGCAGTATTTTATACTCCACTCTCGTTAGAAGTCCGGTGAGTTATTGCTAGGAATAGGATCGTATCCAATGTTGGGTGGTTTTTGCTAATTCCAATCCAAATAACATTACCTCTCTAATACACCGTGAATTTAAAAATTATGAAGTGCAAGACATGATTATCCAGAGAGAAAAATAACATCCTCATAGTACAAATGAAACTTGAGCACTGAGGTTGTTTCGTTACTTCCATTTTATGTCCAAGTACTGAGTCTGTTTGGGAGATAAATAAACGGTTGGATATTGCTTTCGTTGAACATAATTTTATTCTGTATAAATAGCCATCCACTTCTTCAAGCAACGTTGAGACTAATTTTCAGCTCTGATATTCTGTTATCCCTTCCTTCCTTTTACTTGAATACACATCGCGCCATGTTCGAAGTGATTTCAGATTATCTCCATTGCTTGCAGGCTTTCAGAAAGGCCAGGAGCCTGGGCTTGGGTGATTTAGACTTTTCTGCTGTTATCGAGACCGTAACGCCGCTCAAACCTTCATCTTGATGCGAAGGACATGGTGGGACATAGGTAAGCATGAAATCTTGGTGCTTTAAACTGGTAGTGGAAGATTCATCTTCACTGTTGTCGGGTCGTGGCCAAAAAGATGAAATTTTACTGCTTGAGAAGCAGGAGTTACTTGGTTCTCAAGTTGTTGGGGGTTTCTCCCTGGACATGTAACTATATGTCCTTTTCGGACAGAATGCTAAATTGATGCTTGACATTCAGTCCTAAACTTTTTAATTTTGTCAATTCAATCCTAAGCCTTTTGCATTTGTGCTATCTCTAGAGTAAAGGTAAGCCCCACAGTTACAACAACTTTTTGTTTATATGCTTAACATATGCGGTTTTAAATTTTTTTTTTGTGTCAATTCAGTCCCAAACCTTTTACATTTTGTGTCAATTCAGTTCATCCCGTCAACTTTAATCGGTTGGTGCTAATGTCAACGCCAGTCAGAGCTGACAGGATAATTTTTAATAATAATTTAATATGTTTTCAAATTCTTAATTTTTTCTTTATCTTTATTTTGTCATCTTCTTCCTCCACCGCAACTAGACGCAACGGCCAGCGAGGCCGAGCCACCACATAGCTAAGTAAGGCCAGAGTTGTCGCCGCTGCCGTTGGTGGGCGAGGTCTAGCTTTGCCCAGTGACAACGACAATTGAGCGTTGCCATTACCCAACTAAGCGCCATGGCTTTGCTGTTGCTAGGCGAGGTCGAGCCTCGCCGGCCCTCGCTTCTAGCCAATCGCTGTTCTGGCAAACAATTGGAGGGAAAAGATGAACAAAAAAAAAATAAAAACAATGAAAACAATAGAAAGTTTGAAAAAAATATATATATATTATTATTGAAAATTGCCTCATCAACGCCAACCAACATCCACTTTAGCCGGATGGACTAAATTGGTACAAATGCAAAGAGTTTAGGATTAAATTGGTACAAATGCAAAAAGTTCATGATTGAATTAGCAAAAGTACAACAAGAATATGACCTTTTTGATAATTTTTTCCATCTATAGACCCATTGAATATCCGAGTTCTTGCGATTTTTCTATGAGCTTCAAAATTTGACGATTCCAAATGTTCCCAACTCATGTTCTGTCGTGTTTGTGAGTATTTTGATCCATTTCAATCACACGACAATAAAAAGGTCAAGGACATGGATATGAGGTGGAATGCGCGGTGCAAATTTGATTTTTACATCTTGACAAGATTGATAAGTTATTTTGTCGGGCCATATTTACATGCCTATTAAATGTTATGGTAATCTCATTTACAAATTTACTTTTTCTTCACGATCAGAAAATCGTGCTTAGGAGAGAGTGAATTTCTTGCCTCCGTCAGTGATTCAGCTGATGACGTGGCGCAACGACTGCGTGGCTGAGGGACTGTAGCGGGCCGGGTATGGGCTCTTTCGTCATTGGAGCGGGCTCGAAGAGAGACGTGGATGAGTGCTATTGGACGGGCCCGAATCTCCCATCAGCCAACTCCAGGGCAGGGCAGTCCAATTCTCGTGCTGGATCGCCACGTGGATTAATGGAATCCGTTCGTCAGAAGCTCCAGCTTGCACTATCCACACTTAACATGGTACTAGCAACCATGACAATGATGATAATGGAGTAGCATAAATATGGTACAAAATTTCTATCTTTCCATTATTCTCCGCTTACTTTAAGCTTATTGCGCAAAACCCCATAAATCGATTAAGTCTAAATTATTTGTATGTGAGAATAATTTTATCCGGAATAGATTTCAAGTAATTAGTATGATTTGAACGAATAATCCTCATGTCTAAACGACTTAATCAAGCTCGCTAATGTCAATAGGCATGCGATAAATGGATTGAGGGGTTGGGAACGTTAGTATCACAGGTGTGGATTCAACTCTCGTGAGAGAGGTAGAGCAAAAGTCAGAAAAAAAAAAGAATTAGAGATAGAATAGATAAAATAAAAATAAAAAATCAAGCTCGCTGTTTATTGATTTCTCCACTGGAGGAGAGAGAAAAAGGGACGGGAGAGGGAGTTATGCGAGGGAGGAATCTTGTGGTCCTACTTTTCCTATTGCGCTTATTTGGATAGGACAATTGATTTTATCTAACACATTCACATCGAGAAGGCAATTACAATGGATTTGTTTTTTTTTTTCTAGGTCTATTAAAAAAATGGTTAATGCAACGAAAAATCTCAAATTAGTACACTCGTGACAAATTTTCCCTCCACTATTTTTCGTTAAATTTTATTATCAAATTGATGATTTGGATAACATGTGGTAATTGCTTGATGTACACGTTTAGGATTTTTACCTTTTATTTGTCACACGTATATCAATTTAGGATTTTTTTGTGTATTAAGTCAATTGAACGAAAATTAATGAAGGATATATTTGTCATATGTATATCAGTTTGAGGTTTTGGTAGTCAAAATGATTAGTTTTTGGAAAAAGATATTACAGATATATTAATTTAGAGGTTTTTAGTAATCGAAAAAATAATTTAGGGTAAATTTGTGACAGATATATTAGTTTGAAATTTTTTATGCATAAAAAAATTAATTTAAAATAAATTTATCACGTATTAGTTTAGAATTTTTTCGTGATATTAATTGATATAAAAGTTCCATGTTTCACGTCGCTCTGTTTCTTGATAAATTCGCGATCAATTTTGTTTTGTCTAAATTTTCATCCCCAGAGAATATTTGTTTTTTTCACCCAACAATGCTCCGGCTGGAAGTGTGAATAAAGCGGATGCTTGTGTGCATGGTGCCGGTGTAGTCTCAAATTCAAGATCTCTGTTTCTTGGTTCTTCAGCAGCATCGAGAGATCGAGAGAGAGAGAGAGAGAGAAGAAATAAGATGGAAGTGGGGTTCTTGGGATTGGGGATAATGGGGAAGGCCATGGCTATGAATCTGCTCAAGCATGGCTTCAAAGTCACTGTTTGGAACAGGACCCTCTCTAAGGTATATACTCTCTCATCGTTTGTGCTGAAGCCGCTAAAGAGACGTTGCTCTCGTGTTCTTACACGTCCCTTCCTCGTGATTTCGTCTGGGTGGATGGTGTTTATGATTTCGTCTGGGTGGACAGAGCGTTTGACTGTATAATCTGGTGGGGAAAAAAAAAAGGATGAAAAGGAATCGAATTTACCAAATGGCCGGAGTGAAGATAGATGCAGCTTAAGTCATTGCTTCTGTAAATCGACTTTTCTACCCAAATTTCGTGAAAGAAAGAATAAGAAAGTTACATGTCTTACTAGGCCAACAATCATGCGGCCCTTGCTGGCAAAGGGATTGGGGGTTGGGGCGGGAGAATACCAGGGTGAGGGTTCGATCCCTGTGAGCGCTGCACACACATGTACATAGAAGAGAGGAGTGAGACCTAAAAAGGAGAAAAAAAAAATCTGTGGAGCTGTTTATGTGTCTGCCACAATTCTTCGTTCATGTTGTTCAGATTTATTTCCGATAATGTGCTCCCTCTGATTTTGCTATGCCATTAAATATTCTTCTGACTTCTGAGATTCATTTTTGTGTGTACTTAATCCCAATGCTGTTTGGTGTTTTTGCTTCTCAATCCCAAGTTTTTATTCCGTGACTTGGGAATATCATGGAGGGTCGAGTTGCGATTTCCTTTTTTCTTTTTTGGTCAAAGGTCAAGTTGCGATTGGATAGTTGATTTTGCACTGATTATTGAAGATTCTGCACCAGTCTAAATGGATTCACATAATCTGATTGGTTCGCAGATTTGTGTAAACATTTTTAAAATTCAATCACATATAAGGACATAACAATGGGAGGAAGGAAAGAGGCAATGAATAACGTGTATGAATTATCATCTTATCTTGCAAATACCATGGTGAAGTCTTCCTCCAGTCCTTTATCAAGTAAGTGGACGGGGAAACGCAAATTATGAGGGTGCTTACAAGAGGATCAGTTTCAAAGTAAAACTGATGAAAGTTAGTTCCACCGGTTTTGACTGGATTCACACTTGTTTAGTAACTCATGATGTTCTGGATGATACATCCAGCATCGCCTGCCTCTACATTTCCCAAATCTAGTCAAATAAATTTACTGGGAGTTGTATTCTCGTGCAGTCTTCGTTTCGCTTCTGATGCATTTATGTTTCAGTGTGATGAACTAGTGGAGCATGGTGCTTCAGTTGGAGAAACCCCAGCCGCAGTAGTCAAGAAGTGCAAGTATACTATCGCAATGTTATCTGACCCTTCAGCTGCTCTTTCGGTCAGTAATTAATACTTTGGTTTTGACTGCCGCTTGTCTTTCTGTATCCTAATTACGATTGTCTGTCCGGTAACTGCTAGGTGGTTTTCGACAAGGACGGTGTTCTTGAGGAGATCTGTGCTGGAAAATGTTACATAGACATGTCAACAGTTGATGCCGAAACTTCAATTAAGATAAACGAGGTCTGTATTGATGCTTTGACTCATGAACAAATATCAGGTGGTTCATAGTGTTTTTTGCAAAACCAAAGTAGAGAATGAGTGTTGGCCCTTAGCTTTTTGGCTAATAATTTCCAGGCAATTCAATCAAAGGGCGGTCACTTCCTTGAAGCCCCTGTCTCGGGTAGTAAAAAGCCTGCTGAAGATGGACAATTAATTATACTTGCAGCTGGAGAAAAGGCATGTGCTTTAATGATTTTTCTCTCTCAGTGCCTCTTTAGCTTTCTTTGTTGGCAGTGCTTTGCATCTGATGGACAATCGAAACAGGTCAATGAAAACAAATTGAACTTAGATCTACATGGTGGTTCATCTGTTAGCTATTTCGTCAATTGTGTTCATGTGGCCACTCCAAGACTAATTTCTGCTGCACATACTACCAAAAGAAAAAAAAAATTCCACTAAACTGCTAGCTGGGATAGGAGAATCACACTGGCCAATTCTCCATAAAGTCCTAGTTGAATCTTGAAGGCAATGATTTTGATAAAGATACAGGCACCTATCTTTGGTCCAAGATTTACCATGGTCTGTCTATAAGTTCATCCACTTTTGCACAATCTCAAGGTCACAAATTTTCTAAATGATGATATCGCGTATGACAATGGCTTCCTGGTCAAAAAGACACTAATGCATATGAATTTCCAAGGAGGATGAATTTATTTCTTGAATTATGGATTGTTTGAAGTCTTGTCAAGGCTTATTTTTTCAGTGGGTTATTAAGTGGCCTTTGCTGAGACCTTACACTGGTACTGCATTTTGTGATTTACGATATCCTTCTTTCAAGGGGTTTTGGCCATTTTCCTGAATTTCTAGTGTAATTTGCAAAGATAACTGTAAGATATTAAGAAAGAGAATGTGTCAAGAAGATATATCTGGAGGTACAGCTAAATAACTAGTTATTTCAGACTCTGGCAGTGGCGATGCATTTGTCTATGGCAAATATCATGTCATCAAATGGACTCCTACACTGCGAGAACATCAGGATGAAAATGCAAGAATCTCGTTGTCTCAGAGCTAAATGCTCTTCATTCAATCTCTAATGTTTGTTTGTCCTTTCAACCTTGTATTTGCAGGCGTTGTTTGAGCAAGCAGTTCCAGCTTTTGATGTCATGGGGAAGAAATCTTTCTTCCTGGGCCCAGTTGGAAATGGAGCTAAAATGAAGCTTGTAGTGAACATGATAATGGGCTGGTACTTGTTTTTGTCTATGTTGCAATTGGTGAATCCCGATAGCTTCTTTATACTTTGAGACCAGAAGAGGTGCAGCCAACCTAAAGTTTTATGTAGATAGCCTGGTGAAGCTCATTGTAGTCTTTACTAGGTGAAAGATGAAACTGAATTCCGAAACAGAAACTTAAATGGAAGTTCTCGTGGGCTGGGTCCATGCTAGATAATGTTGACAGCAATATCCTATAATGTTAGAATTGGCATAAACCAAAATCTTAGTTTATAATAATAACTCATCGCACTGTAAGCCACTTGCATGGATCTTTAAGGCTTATGCAGCCAATACACTGCAACTGCATTTTGATCTGCAAATCTCAAAGAGACCATTTTTCTTGCAACGGGAAGAAAAAAATCCATCAGTTAGATAGTCAACAAGGACGCGCGCAAACTCTTAGCCTCTCTTGGTAATGGCATGTTAATTATCTCTGTGGCTCTGATATGAGAGCATTGTGATTGAATTGCATCAGACCTTAAATTCTGTACTTGTTCTGGTCCCACAGAACTGAATCAGTTTCATTCAAGATTTACCAAAAAGGATTTACGTTCTTTTAGTTTGGTTACAGTACATTGGCATTTTTATGGCTCATAGAGTATATTTATTGTCATAGCATGATGAACGCATTTTCAGAGGGACTTGAACTGGCCAGCCGAAGTGGATTGGACCCTCATACTCTTCTCGATGTACTGGTATGACAATGATTAACCTGTTCAGATTTACTCGAGTTAAAGCATGGATGGCTGATAAAAATCTTTTCTTGGCAGGATCTTGGTGCAATCGCTAACCCAATGTTCAAACTTAAAGGACCCACTATGATAAAGAACAGTTACGCCCCAGCCTTTCCTCTGAAACATCAACAGAAGGACATGAGGCTGGCTATTGCTTTGGGGGATGAAAATGCCCTTTCAATGCCGATCGCAGCTGCTTCCAATGAGGTTGTTTCTTGTGCTTATGTTTTTTTCTCTACTCTCGTAAGAAGTTAGATGAGTTATTGCTGGGAATAGGATCGTATCCACTGTGCTGTGGCGCTTACTGACATTAACTTTCAAGTACACCATGAACTGAAATGTCAATAGTCATGAAATGCAAGACATTATCTCCTCAGAGAAAAAAAAAATCATCATAATCATTCACTTCTTCAGGCAATGTTGAGACTAATATTACGTTCTGATGTTCTGTTACCCTTTCCTTTCGTTTTACTCGACTATACATTGCACTGGGTCCAAAGTGATTTTACAAGAGTTTACATTGTCATCTCTCCACTGTTTGTAGGTTTTCAAAAAGGCCAGGAGCCTGGGACTGGGTGATTCAGACTTCTCTGCCGTTTTTGAGGCCGTGAAGTCACTCAAACACTAATCATCATGCAAAAGGACATGGTGAGGCATAGGTGCGTGTGGAATCTTGGTGCTTTAAACTGGTTTCTGGGATATGCTTCTTCATCATTGTCGGGTTGCCAGTTGCCGAGAACGATGATCCATGCAAAAAGACGAAATTTACTGCTTGAGAAGCTGGAGTTTCTCGGTTCTGAAAGTTGTTAAGAGGTTTCACCCTAGACATGTAACCGTGTTTCCATTTGGGACAGAATGCTAAACTGATGTTTGAGACGTCATTAAATACTAGTGGTTGCTCCCAGCCAAGCATACCCAAGCATGAGTTCAAGCGCATGGCACTCATGCAAATGTGCGTGCATGCTCAATAGTAAGTACAAAAATTTGGGGAAAATTTTAATTAAGGACGTAAAGTGTTTTTATTTTCTCAAATAAGAGCTTGAAGTGGATCTTGTTTTCAATAAAGGTTTGAAGAGTTTTTTTTTGTTTTAAAGAAAAGCCTGAACAATGGTATTTTTGTCATTTTCTTTTTTTGATTTTTTTTCTTTTTTTTTTTTCATTTCCCTTTTTTTTCTTTGTTGTGCTCGGCGAGAGCAGGGACCCTCGTCCTTTGAAATTTGGAATTGGTGAGCAAGCCCTTCTCTGGAACCCAATCCTCGATCATGGCTTGCGATCTCAATGGCTGGTCGGTGGGCACCAGATGCCGAGTACCCAGAACTACAGCATGGCTCAAGCTCCCCCATTTCTGGACATACCCAGCAAGCACCCCGTTCACCCTCCAATCCTTCCTCTCTGCCCACAAGAACTCATTGATCCCCTCCCACTCCGTCGTCTTCACCCAAACCTCGATCGAGACCACACCGTCTCTCAAAATCGGAGCGACCTCGGTACAACAGGACCTTGCTGTTCTTGACCAAGTGCTTGTCCATCTACTTCACGCTCTTCATCACATCCTCGTGCTGCGCAGCTCCCACCACATCGCTGCATTCGTCAGACACTCACCGGCCTTCAGTGCCCTCTTCACCTCCTGCTTCTGCAAGATCCGAGTCACCCACCGGGTTTCGTGTGGCATTTTCCTTCTGAAGTCATACAAAGTGGCCAGTCCCATCATGTTCTGCAAAATCCTGAACACCCCATCCCCCCAGTTCGGGCATCCATTGCTTGCTCCAACTCCCTATTTTAGTGATCTTCCTTCACGGCTTGCCACTGGGCTTTCTCAACGTCGGATTTTAGCCTCTCCTTGATCAAGCTGCATAAGCATTCCCGGCGTGAGTAGCCACTCGGGTTGCATGGTCCGTCAGGCCATCGCCAGCCTGACGGAGAGAAAAAGGAAAAAGAAAAAGGAAAAGGAAAAGAGAAAAACAGAAATAATAATAATAATAATAATAATAAAAGCCAAAAAAACAAATGACAAAAATGCCTTTAGTCATGCCTTTCTTTGAAACAAAGATGATACTTCATGTTCTTATTTGAAATAAGATCCATTTCAGGCTCTTATTTGAAAAAATGAAAATACTTCGAATTTTCTCAAAAATTTGTGGTTCAAAAACTCAGCAACCCTTCAGTAGCCTATAATGCATTGGACCTTCGATTAGTTATAGAGACACTGTTGCAGCTCAAGAGCGAAGCCTGAAAGGCATTAAACTCAAGCTACATGAGTTTAACCATTGCATTCTTTGGAAAAATAAAAGGAAACTTGTTGCCCCACGACAAAAGTCCTTGCCAAACAGCTACAGGAACTAAGTGGAAATGAAATTGCATCATATTTAAGGGGGGTTAATCCACGAAAAACTACTACAAACTAATATGCCTATAATAAATTTATCCAAAACTAATTTTTTACCACAAAAAATTTCAAATGGTTACACTTCTGTTAGTTTTCATTAAATTGGATTAATGCCACAGAAAATCTCAAATTGATACACCTATGAAAAATGGAGGGTAAAACCCTAAATCGATATAGCCGTCAACTGCACGTATTATCCAACTTAATAATAAAATTTAACAAAAATTAAAGGAGGATTTTGCAAAGCTAGTTATGCTGATTAATAAAGGGTTTTGGAATTTATAGTCTACATGAGTTGGATCTATAGTATGTGTGCGTTTATTTTCTGAAATTACCTTGACATGTGTATCACATATAGGCGTTAGTGGTGCTGTTAGGAGAGTAGTGACGCGATTAAATTGCTTTATTGGTTCTTCAGGCTATATTCTCCATCATAGTAACTATGCCTGAAGTTTCAAATTCAAAACCTTTTTTTTTCATCGTCTACTTTATAGTTCTGTATATTGATTCAAGTTAAATGACTCTTGAAACTAGAAGGGTCGGGCATCATAACCGTTCTAATATGAGCTGCAAGAAAGTCGGAAAATTTCGCTTCCCATGGAGCACTAAGAATTGCTCGTTTGGGTTCTTCTTCGTTGAATCAGTACGTTAGATTAGAGTTTGCTGATTGATATATGCCTTCCAGTTCGGCTACACGATTGTCATGGGACTCACTCTTCTATATGCATTTTCAGTTGCTTCAGGACCGAATCCATCTTGGCGAGAACTTTCTGCTTCGGACTAGAAATGTTTCTGCAGCAATTTGCTGAGCCAATCCAACAATGTTCCCGGTGAGGGTCTCCTCATTTTTAACTATAACAAGATTTAGGTCATCAAAATCAGATATAATGGCTCAATCATTAGTTCATCTTGATCCTCGAATATCTGTATGCTTTCTTTACTAATGTCATTACAGGTGGATCAGAGCTACTCCAGCTGCACTGCTTGTATTTTCTTTCGTCACTCTCTGCGCATACTACTGTGCATTGTAACCATTGCTGGGGAAACAGTAGAGGATTTGAGACGTTTACGCTTCATTTGAATGTTAGAGGCAATCCTGCCACCTGCTCTTGGATGTTGGGGGAATAAACAGCTTTCACAAAGAAGATTTAGGGTGTGTTTGGTTCCGCTTTTCCAAAAGGCTTTGGATTTCTAAGCCCCTTGAAGAAATACTGCGGTGTTTGGCTACTTTCTTCAATGCTGGTCCCCATTAGCATTGGGCTTTCAACATTTTCGAAATGCTAAAGGCCCATTAATGAAAATTAATTACTTACCTATTTTACCTTCAAAACCTTACTAAAAATCCATTTTTACCCTCCTTTAAAACTGAAACCCTAGTTGCAACTATTCATCTTCTTCTTCAAGGGCGGTGGAGGGCAAGCAAGCGCTAATGAAGGCCAGCGAAGGACAACGGAGGGACAACAAGGGTTGGCGAAGGGCCGACAAAGGCCGGTGATGCTACTTGTGGTTGTGTGACCCTAGGCGGCTTCAACAAACGATTGCTGGAGCCGAATTTGGCTCGTCGATGGCCGGAGCCCTTCAACGGCTAGGGAAGGTTTTTTTGTCTTTAAAAAAAAGGAAACAAATTAACAAATATAAAAAAGAAATATGCAACCAAAAGCCCCTTAGCTTAAAGTTGCATTTCAAAGTACATGATTTGCATTTCCTCAAAAAGCTACTTAGGCTAAAGATATTTGCATTTGCTCAAAACTCATTTTCAAAACTGAACCAAACGTACGGGAGTTGGTAGAATATAATGGGTCATCGGGCATATTGCTTCTGAGGACAATTCAGATTTCTCATTTGACCATTCAAGGGCTAAGAGGTTTTGAACCTAATCAACCGAATCTGGTTGGTGATGCAGGCTTATCTGAATTTTAAGGACTTTGTACACAAGGTGATGAATGACTGAAGGCCGCTAGCCACTGTACACGAACGATGTCTCGGATGAATTCCAAATGCCTCAAGGAGGCTATACTGCTTTGCTTATCTAATGATGTGCAAGGGAAGAGGGAGGACATACTAGGCTTGAAGGGCTTGGATTTCTAGAGGTAACTAGGGTTGGTCGGCGTGTGCATGGACTGTGTCAAAGGCATTGAGGTGATTGTAGCTTTGTCGGGATGGGTTAGTGGTGAAGTGCATTGGTTGAAAAGCTGCTGAAAATTTGATCTTCAATGGAAAACCGCGTTTATCTTCAGTTTATCTATCGCCAGAGATCCGCGAACTCTAGTCTAGGACTCTGGTAGCTTGTTCGCTCGCTATGCAACTCTTTGTTTTCGACGGCCAATCGACCCGACGCTCTTCACTCATCGCTGACCCTCTTGCAGAAAACCTGCTCCTCTTCTCAAACGCTCGCTAATCCATACTAGCTTAGGCCAAAAGGTAGAGAAGAGAGAATCAACATGTTTCCCTTTCCATAAACCCATTTGGAGATCCAGCCCGCTTTCTTCCATGAAATGTAGCAAGGTGAAAAGCAGAGATGGAACACTCTCAAAATCTCACTGCGCAAAGTTCATTAAGCAAAAGAGAGAAATTACAATCCAGCGTAGTTTCATGGAACGAACAAAGTCCTTGTCAATTGTCTTCCTGTCTGGACACTGATATTTTTTCTTTCCATTATTGTTGTTAATCTCAATCACCAACCAAATAACCAAACAAGTTTTTCCAGCACCAAACAGAAAATTTTCTAGCAGTATATGTGCCAAACAATGTGGGACTGTATTACACACGCATCACTATAATCCAATCCAATCATAATAATTTCAAGCTAGTAAGCTGGCGGACCGCATTAAATAGAGCTCAATATCGAGCTCACTCGCTCGACATTTTGCAACCTCAAAACTTATGGAGGCCATGGAAGAGAAAATGGAGATGTTTGAAACGGTGGCCTTCTAAGCGAAAAATGGAGGTGAGGTCTTCGGAGCACGGGGTTGAGCGAGCGTCCGAAACGCGAAAAACTGATCTCCTTCTGAAAGAAAGAAATTAAACATGGTCGTGAAGGATGATTGAAGAGATGATTGGGCAGGCGTTTAAATTCTTTAAAAGCTGCTCTACATCAAAGGTCCCTTGCAGACGGTCAAGAATTTTGCTTGCTTACTCTTAATTCAATTGCTATGGATCGAATGTTACGAAAGGGTAAATGCATGCAACATTAGCCGCTGACGTACGCTTTAACACTAGTGAATATTTTCTCACGTGAACTCAATTAGCATGGATTAGCAGGGTTTAAAGAAAACGAAAAGGTTACCCTTACTCGTCAAAGCAGCTCGTCATGGATGCATTGGATTAACAAATACATATCTAGATTACTGATGCTAGTGAATTTTCAGGCACTTGTATGCTCTCCGCGTCGCTAAACAATCTCGGAACATCAACCATACTCATCTTGCGACTAAGGCTGTCTGACAAGTGCCGAGATAATTGAGACTTAAAAATAGAAAAAGAAATGGAAAGCAGAATTTCATTGGCCATTTCACATTCAAGAACCAGGTCAAAGATATGAACAATTGTTGAAAGCATCCACATCTTCCGCGACGGAAATTACAGATGACATTACACATGACGGGATATGAACACATTCTCCTACCAACATAAGCAACAAATGATGCTATTTGGCAAGGTGTGAAAGGAGGCACCTCGACTACAAAAGATGCCAATGAAAACCAAAAGCCTAGGCACGTACACTCGATACAAGTGATAGTACAACAATTTCAAAGCTCCGAGAGGATGGCAGGGATGTAATGAGATAACTCCGCAGTGAGAGTTTGAAACCCATTCACGAGCTGCGTGTGGAATTCTTGATCTTCCTCCCCGATCAATCTGAAGTGAACCCGTATTGCACGCTTGCAAACAGCCATGAATTCAAGAAGTGCGGCGATAAGTTGCTGTAGTTCTTGGGACCGCAACCTCGTGGCAGGCTCACCCGACAGGAAAGCCGTGCAAACAGTAAGAACCCCACTATTCACCTACAACAGTGTGATTGTATGTAAAACAAAAGTCATAATGAAGAAAGTTATTTGGTCAAGCATAAGCCAGTTATTTTTCAAAGGCCATTAATATGCACTCACTTGGACTGCGACGCTTCCTTGAAGAATTCTCTGTAGACTTTGCAAGCGTGGGAGTTGATCTCCTTCAGAACTGCGCGGCTCCTCGAGTTCATTGCGCAGTGCAGCTGTTCGGGTTTCAATCATGCCAATTGCATTTTCTACCGGCGAAAACTCAAGAGATTCAGATTTAATCACCAAGAGCCTGTTCACAAGGGCAGGGAATGAGCCCTCGGTTTGAAGAACTGTCCGCCTCTTCCATTGGTCTTCTAATCCACCTTGAGTCTTGCCATTTTTAGTAAATGGGGTATCAAACAAAAAGCGATCAAAAACACGTGCACGGACCCCGCCGGTAGACAGAGAAAAGATCCTCTCCCTTCTGCTCCCCAAATCTTCATCTTCCATCACGGGATCAACAGCAGTTATCTGTAGATAGCAGACTCCTGGCTGCAACTCTTCGGCTTTTACTTGTCTAGAATCCGGAATAATGTGCAGTGTATGATTTCCATCCATCCGGGACTCATAAATATGACTAAGCTTCTCCATAATATCACCAAGGCGCACATCACGGGGCTCCCGATAAACGTATTCCTTCCTATCCAGCTTCCCAAATTTTTCACCGTAGAACCCCACTCTGTAATATGTAGCATCGGTAAAAGGTATTGGGCTCGATTCCTGCTCGAGAATTGACTCATAGATACTGGTCAGCAAGGTGTGACATTTTGCCAGCTGTCCATATGCTCTCCTGCTTTTGTAGACTGGAATCACAAGTTCCAGAATGCTTGCGCAGAAATGATAAAGCTCAGCTTGAGAGAAAAGCTTGTTTGCAAGCTGCAGATATTTCACAGCAGAGTCTACTGTGAGTTTTGAAGCGCCGTACCCTTCAACCTCTGCAGCAGATGCCTCACAGCTAATCTCACTGCTGACCATTGGGCAAATTTTTCGTAGTGCTGTTACATGGTCTTTGCTCCAGACACCATCATTTCTAGCTACTAGGGCCTGCAAAAAGTGAAGTAAGATATAGAAGGCTGCATGAATATCCAATGGAAAATATTCTTCCAATCTTAGAGATAATTAGTAATTAGTTTTCCCTACAAATAGATCTCAGAAAACAAACAGTTTGAGCAGTCTTTGTAAAGAAGTACAGAGAGGTTAACCCTAGACACATCACCAATCTGAAAAAAACTCACTTTGGTTGAAGAAAATGACGTCCTACCGACAGTATCTCTTGTCCACCAAAAGTAGGGAACTCGTCCGTACCCTGTATCTTTGTTCTATTACAGATAAAAGTATTTGGCTGGAAATTAAAGCATAACTTAGGTCCTTCCGAACACACAACAGGCAGAGTACATCGGATTTTCTATTATAAAAGACAAATTTTCCTCAGAGAGCTAGCAAAATGTGATTGTACAGAGGAACCTTTTTTGCGACAGCATACAGAAGCCAACAATCAAGCTTAGAAGAAGAGTGTGTTCGCTGAAAAAAAGCTGTATGTGACTATATTTTATAGTTTAACTGTATGTACCTGCATTACAACACCAGCAACAGCCACAGCACATTGTGCAGCTTCAGCCCAAGACTGCATCTCCTGGTGTGCATCACACAAGTGCAACAACCACATAATGTGAAGATCCGGGACGGGGGCAAAAGCCATAGCAAGTTTATGATAACTCTCTGCAGCAGCATATCTATCCATATTCATCAAAGGTCCCTGAACAACAAACATCAGAGAAAGGTCACTTAACACAACCCCAAAAAATTATTGCCATGTAACTAATGATAAAGCCAAGATGTCTATGGTCAGCAAGCTTGCTGGATCAGATGTGGTACAGCCAACAACTTTAACACGACCCACTATCGAACCAGAATGGTGACTCAGATGACTGAACTACTCCAACTATTTGTAACTGATCCAATCTGAGGAATGGTGGCCGATGCTTACCAATATACATGAGGTTCCCCTTACTCATAACACAATTATGCTACCATGTATGCAATCATAACTTACCAAAAGAGCATGCTCGAGGCTTGCATCTAGTGCCAAAAGAAGGTTATCAGATAGATATTTGACCTCCGACCAGGACCACTGATTTTCTGTCAATCTTTCTGGAATTGAGACGAGTGTATTTTGAGAAAGACCACATTCCCTCAATATGTTAGGGCTCTTGCCTTCATCTGCCATTTCCTCCAAAGATTTTCTAAGTCGCCGTGCCTCCCCACTCTCCTCTTGCGTACCATCAGATTTCATCTGAGTGACTTGCACCTCAGACATCAACTCTGATATTGTAATAGTCAGCATGACCCTTAACCTTGCAGATTGCATTAAGTGATAGAAAGAACTCTGCAAATTGATAGTGAAATGCACACCATCAATAATGTGGTTGTACAAGCTGGCAGAGAAGAGCATGATATTAAGTCTAGAGAGCTTACCTTAACAAGTATCTGAAGCCCAACCACAGCCCGTTTCCGAATACTGTCATTTCTGAAAACTGCTAGCCGCAGCAGATGAAAAGCAACTTGTTTTAAGAATCGATCATTCTCCCTGGATATGAGGGTAGCTCCATGAAGATCAAAGACACTGCTGAAGACAGGTAATAGTGCTTTCCAAAAGTCCAGTGGTTGATTTCGGGAGAAGAAGTTCATAAATATAGCGGTTATGCAATCGAGTTTCCCATAGTCTGTTGCGATGCTATGAGTTGATGCCATAGTGGAAAATTTCTCAGTTATTTCCAGAACTTGAAGACTGACAGCAGCACTTAAATTCTCTTCCCAAAGCTCCTGCAGTAAATGACAAGTTTATAAGCTGTCTTCATTAAGTCCAAGTGAAATATCAAGTCATACAAACTTGTTCAGATAAGGAAAACAAGAGTTGCAGCATAGTGAATACTGTAAACACTATACCAGCTTTTGCCTCAATATTGGGTGCAAGGATTCTCTAAGTGCTTGAGCTGAAGCACCAATCCTTGAAGACTGAGCCTGAGCTAGGGCTTCTCTCAAAGAATACGGCTGACTTGGGGAGCTCAACTGGGAGTTCACTCTTTGCCATAAATAACCATTTTCAGGTGTTCCCTGAGGCTGCATATAAATATTGCAGCAGAACTTAGAGGCTTTGTGTGGGTACCAATATTCACAAGGATGGCTGTCAGTATTAAAAAGAATAATCACCAGGATGGCCACAGAGATCAGGAACTACGACAGCAGACAAAACATATTGACCTCTCTCTCAAATCAAATGCTTTACAAGAGTTCACTTACTCTAACTTCTTGTCTTGATGCCTCCGAAAGATATGTGTTAATCGCAGGAGAAAGTCTCTCTGAGTACTTTGGGGAGACAGGTCCATCCCCAGTGGGGCTGCGAGAACTGCAGCCGAGGAGCATGCCGTCAGAAGGTTTTCTATGCTGCAAAATCATGAAATATGCAGTTACTATTATGAGCAAGGAGGAAACTGCTCAGACTACTCAGTCATCCAAGTAAATCAGATTTTCAAGCTGCGAAGACAAATAGATAATTTATGGTGATTGAAATAGTAAAATCCTAACAGCAAAGGAGAAAAAAGGCATGAGTAAATAACATTGTCTTCCGTTAACTATAAGGAAGAGTCATCAACAAATGGTAAGTCCCGCTTATAATGAACGATTATAATTACTCTCGTAAAGCACCTCTATATGCTGAGGAATTTAACTTGCCATCTGTCTATCCATCCTCTAAAAGAACTAAATGCCTCCAATGAATTTACTGATAAACAAAAAAGAAGAAAGATATTAAGCAAATTTTCTCAGTCACTGATCGACATTAAACCAGACAAGTCCAATGAATTTCAATGCAAAGAATAAGATTTAAATCTACAGCTGATATTCCAGTAGCACAGACAAGGGCAAATGAGCCAATCAGAAGTCAGGCCAGAAAGAATAGAAATGTTTAAAATGGACTGGAACCTCAAAGAGAGTAAGGCACTCTTCCATGAGTTTGAAAAATAGTCGGGTTCGAGCAATGCTTTGCTGCCACGCCTTGACAAGTGACACATCATCTAGGTTGCGCACAATTTGCAAAATAACAATCAGAACTTCACGTTTCTCCACAGCATTCAGGTTGTAAAAGACAGGCATTTCATCCAAGATCTGCAACAAATTCAAATTTGAAACTTTCAGAACTTAGAGAAATGGATAAAGGGGGACACTGCAATTCGAGACCATGAAAATGCTAGGAACTTCAAAGCAAGAAACTAGATTACCCCCCAAGTTGCTTGTACAATGCTGGATTTGTTTATTTAATACGAATCTTTTCCCCACATCTCATGAAAGCAAACTACATTGGAGAGAACCAAAAGATCTTAAGAAGGAAAAATTGCTTTCACTAGGCAAATTTAAGTCTATCATACATGTAGTCGTCACACCAGGGACATTAACTAGCTTCTATTTGCACGTGATTATCAGTACATTTACTATGCATAGAGATAATAAAATGATGGCGAATTTGGCACAATGATACAGGTGGCATTAGCAACTATCAATTTTCTTTTAAGCCCTGAAAGGTACAACCACAAAATAGTCACAATGATTGCCTAATTTTAAATTTCTGACTGGGGCGTAAAGTAATTACTTCGTAGCAAAGACGAACGCTAAACATAGGCCCTGCCATTACACAAATCAAACATCAAGACATAAAGCTAATTAAGCTTAAGCTTCTAGATTCTTTTTGAACATCTTCCAGGATCAGAGATGTCATGATCAAGGTTAATACTTTCAACCTGACGCATCAAGCTTGAGCAATTATGTAATCTTCCTGTTCAAATGCATCGACAAATAAGTATCAAAGTACTGTGTACCTACCTCAGTAACTTACATAAATCTGCTTAAGATTGTGAATATAAAACTCTGCACCTTTAGTCACTCCACCTACAGACTCTACACTCTCTAGACCCGGTGAAGAAGTGCAGGTATGCAGCAAATAAATACAAAGACAATTCTCTTATATTTTGATATCTCAAAAATTAATGCTATAAAAATCTGTATCAAAAGAAGGCATGACCTACTTGTTCCTTATAACAAGACAATCAGAAAAGCAGAAATTTCACTTATAAAAGAACAGATGAAAATTAACCTTCCAACTGGCCCATGTTTGACATTTATGCATTCTAACTAGGGAGAAATGCAGGAAAGGATACTTGATATGATACTTTAAGGTCTACAAGAAGAACCACTAAAAGCTGGGCATCAGAACAAATTTGTCTTTTAATCTATTCTGAAAGGAAGCAGGCGAAATTGAAAATTGAACAAAAATTCAGTGGAAGGCTCTAAATAATAGATGATCTGGGATCTTCATAGGGAAATGTACCTGTCCAATAAGTGGGAAATATAGCTGTGCAATGTAGAGTTTATCTTCAGGCTTCTGATATCGCACATCAAACTCATGCTTGCATAGGAGGATGACTAATATTCTAGCTGCCTGCAGAAATCGTATGATAAAGGTCAATATACAGAAGAAACAAGCATGTTTGCCAACTTTGCAAACTATAATAGCAAATAAAGGGAAATATAATCAGAATGGTTTCTCAAATGTAAGCATATGTTGGTACAAATAATTAGCACAGTACACAACCTTTGCACGCTGAGACAAATCATCATGATCCCAGCTGAGGAAAATCTCTTGTATCAAGACAGATGAAAGGTAGTTCCTGCAGCATGTACATATAGATAAGATCTTCTGCATCTAATATATTTCTGGAGAATCCAAGAAGGCTAAGATCAGCAGTGTGCACAGTGTAAGTTACAATATGTTGAGGCCAGGAAGGAAAGTATCAAGCATTTACGAGGATTAGTTTTTCAAGAAAAACTTGTAAAAATTCATAGAGCAAGACTGGGAATTGATGATTGCTCAAGAGCATACAACAGATCTGCTACAGGTACATGTAATCGAAAGGCTATCAAGTAGGACCAGACTGTGAACTGCTCCACCACATTTTCCAACAAATTAGATTACCCATGTAGAGGATCCGAAGTGGTGGGTGCGAGTTGATGTCCAATTTATGTTGCATTTGCAGAGTTAGATGAGGCAAATCTCATTTCTGGAACTCATACACTTACCTATCTGAAGGGTCTCTTCCAGGCATTTCCACAAAAAGATCATGGTCACATATAATCTGCAAGAATGTGAGCTTGCAATCATGAAGAACCGATTGACATACTCCAGAAAATTTGTCCAGGTACAAGGACACCTGTAGTAGATGAATGAGAAGTAAGAATACAACTGAACACGGGACTGTAATTGACACAAGAAACAAATTTAACTTACTCCAACCCATATGTGAAATTCTCCCTAAGTTAATCACTTCAACATAAGCTATCCAATCTTAAGATAAATCCAGTTTAATATTAATAGAGCAGATATTTTTGCAGTAAGTCAGGATCCCTCGAACAAGTAAGTGTCATATCTGAACTAGTAAATCCCATTAGAGACAATCAAACATAAAATGGAAAGGAAAAGCGTACTAGTTCGAAAACTTGGCGCGGTTCAACCACTGATAAGAGATCATAACAGAGAAAGGCCAAGCTACTATTCAACCGCTTTGCCAAGCTTAATCCCTTCTTACAACGCTCGTGGACTTCTGTTAGAAGGCAATCGTACAACTGCAATATGCATTTAAATACACCTTCTTTCAGCTGCATAGGTGGAATATCTTCACCTGCAAAATAAAGGATAATAAGACTACTTAAGGATCGTGCAATGATTCAGAATGCAAATTAAATGGTGAAATGACTGCACTATTTGAATAAGAAAGCACATGTTTACAGACCTAAAATTAAGTATTGCAGTTGTTGCGAAAATAGAAGCAGAGGAAACCTTAGCATTGACCTTTCAATCAAGCGTCAGAACAATAATAAATTTCTTCTTAATATTTTGACGTAAACACAGACCATCTCTCTTCAGACATACTAATATTTAACGAAGATACAAAGAGGATGCTCCGACGTTCTAAAACCTACCTAGTGAAAGAACGTGATAGAAAAGTCGAGTCTGCTCCAAGGCCATTGACTTGACAATTAGTTCAAGGAAAAACCAAGCCATAGCCAATACGTCATCATAGACTGGTCCGACACGGTAGCCTTTAGCCTGAACAAAGGGATCAGAAGTAGCATAGTATTAGCTTTACATTGATATCATGCAGCATATTTTTCCACTTGCAAAAGGTTTTGTACACTAACTAGCAAACATTTTCTCTCTCGTTGATGTTACTGTTTTTTAGCTGATTGACTAAACCAGTGGAGCTGAATTAACTGTTATTAGTATGCTCTTCATTAACAATCAATAACAAGGGCATTGATCTCAGCAACCAAAGCCAGGACTACACCAATGTCCCATTAAAAGCACTATGACAGAAATCGAAGGATTTCAACCTTGGTAAACTTTGGCACGTCAAAAAAGGTAACAGATTAAAAAATAACAAACGCTTTTCACAGCAGCTTTATGAATATATAGCCAGAAACAGCAGTTCTTTAAATAAAATGAATTGCAAGAAAATCCTGGCATGAAGATGGTTCCAAGAAAAAAAAAAGCATGAAATTATGAACTAAGGCATCTCATTGTAAGTAGGAAATGTTGTCTTGTGTCAGCAAGCAATCACTGGAACAGTGAGTGAATTGGAAAGAGAACTTAATCAACACCTCATACATACATGGTACCCAAAAACTGAATATAATCCATCACTGTGCTCAAAGTTTAACAGCCAAAACAGATTACCAGCCAGCAAGCTTTTACCTTACTTCGAGCTAAGCTCCCCCAAACGGCAGAGAGACCAGGATAAACTGGTGGTTGACGTCCCCCAAAGTCATCAAATGCATAATCAACGTAGTTAACAAGAAAACGATTTCTTTCATTGTCATCCACAGACTCCTGTTGCGCCCTATGGTACAAAGTCCACATGTTATCAAATGTGAAGGGGCCAAATGTGACCATAGCAGTTTAAAGACCATATACTATATTCCAAGAGAATGAATTACTTGCAAAGGTGAAAAGGAAAGTTGATGCATGAGAAAAGGTTGAGTTTTTTGCATATGCATCTGTTTCTTAATTCCTTTTTCACGTGGCAATGAATCCACATACAGCATTGAACAAAACTCCATTTAGAGATAAGCATGTCATCATCATCAACAAAAAAGGCTCAAAATTCATGCTCAGCACGAACAAAAGGTGCGTGTACAATTCAATAAATAAAGCACCAAAAGCGAAGAACAAACCTAGTCAGAATATTCACCACAGCTCTGAAAGCCGCGACCTGAACATGACAAGTAAAATATGAGGCTGCAGACCATAAGAACCAAGTGAAAGAAGAATGAACATCAAATATATGCATCATGCACTAGTCAATTATGATACTGCTTGTTATTAAACGATAGAGAAAAATCGCTTGGGTGCCTCATTAACACACACACACACAGAGGCAATTGGAGAGAAAGCAAGAGCACGTTTCAATAGTTCCTTTTTGGTGGCTCGTCCCTAAAGCTCCTTATTATATTCCTTTTGCTTCAAATTGATTCTAAAAGATCTGTCATTCTCCAATGTATCTACGCTTTTTTCCAGTGAATGTCTTCTTCTATGAAAGAACAAAAAGAAAAAAACAGAGCATATCTATTTAAAGACCTGAAGGGTTTCTCCACCATTGCCTATAAGATGTAGTAGCATATTCAAGATTGGATGAAGGAACTGGAGTAAAGCAGTAGAGTCGACATTTTTTAGACTGTTAATAGCCTGCAAAAGAACATAATGAAATCAAAACAGGCCAAGTCATAACAAACCATCATCCGCAGCAATTTAGAAGAAAATCCACAGACAGAAATTGAAATTTCTTTCAAAGGAAAACAGGGTTAAATATTGCTGAAGTCAAGAGCCCATTTACACTTGTAAAGCAGACATATCAGGCATAAAGAAGAGGCCAAATGCTTATTGAAACATAGCATCTATTAAATAATACCTCCAGAAGTTCCGAACCCCAGGGTGGGCTTGTTCGCAGTGTGTGCCTATCATATTCAAGAAAAAAATCCCTAACTCGCTCATTAACAGGGTACAAAGATGAGCAGAGTCTTAAGCGCAATCTAAACACATTTTTCCCATCTTCCAAGTAGTCCAACCTCTCCTGCAAAAGAGCGGCACATTCTTTCATTTACAAATTTAATGAAAAGACAAGAGCCAAACATCCTATTAGCAAATCACATCCATTATTCTACAAGAAATATGGAAGCAATTTCAAATAACTACCCAGCAGTAACCATTGTCCTCTGTAGACTAATAAACCTAATGGTTTTCGAAGAAGCATCTCTGTTTCAGGATACCCCAGCATAGAAACCTGGCAGCATATTTATGTGTGCGCATGCGTCCATGCATGCCTATGCATATATTTTGTCATTTGGTATGAGTGTTTGAAATTCATGAAGAATTTCATCACCAGACATAAATCTGCTTGCAAGTGACATCAGTAAAGGCATCTGACTTGCTCCAGTTCGACCCAAAGGAGAAAACAAATATTTCCCACGAGGGGCCAAAAGTTGAGATATTGACAATGCAGGAAACCCAGAAGCAACTAGGATGGAACAGCTTAGACCACCAAGATTGGAAAGAGCAGTTTAACTTTTTGTCTAAAGTTAAAGTATGTAAAGACTCCTGTCGAACAATAGATATCTTAGATCAAGAACATCTCTAAAGTCACTCTTACTAGATAATGACATAATGGCATTATTGACATGGAAAATAACAAATAGTACAGGTGTTATTCTGCTGACTGACACAACTTGTACCTTTCCAGCATCCTGAAGATAATGCGGAACTAGCTCTCTCATGATTGGCAAAGAAATTTCAGACCGCAACCTGAACAAAACCACACCTGTTAGGTCTAGCGTAACCACTTATAAATAGAAAAGGACTGCAAATTAAGAATGTAAGATTCAACTACACAGCAAATAAAGGTAAACAGATATAAACAAGCTCCTAAATTAGCAGAATAATCATGCCATTTTATCATGTTTCGAGTAAAGAACGTCTTGTAAATACTCAACCACGTAATCAGGCAATGACACTGGTTTTTTTTACATGCGCATCATGATGAACTCCAACAAAGGTTGAAGACAGGGTCAACACACATGTAAAGTGGTTGAACCATTATTCCCATTTGTAAGCATAAGGAACTGAACAGAGGGTCAACCGCATATGCTTACTGAGCATGTGTAGATAGTGGAAGTGCTGCATAACCAATCACCACCTGGAAAATCAATCAAATGGGAAAAGAAAGATTATATTAATGCGATAGAAAATGGAAGTAGCCAGTTAATACTATGTATGGAACATAAGAAAATTAAGAAACACAAAGTCAACAATTTAGGCACAATAAGAGATCATTCAGCAAAACGATTATTCATCTAAAAGGAAAGATTACCGGCTTTGGAGCTTCAAGCTTTGTTTGAAGATCAATGTGGAAGAAAGTGAATAATAAGTGATGAACCGGAGTCCAAATGGCAGGAAGAAGAAGTTTAACTTCGTCGTGATAGCAAGCTGCCCTAGCTCCAACGGCAACTTGTGTATGGACCCACTTCTGTAGCGACACACCTGGCTCCCTTGGATACAGTGCCTATGAGACAGATAATTCATAGGGAAATAGATAATTCCAGTCATAGGCACTAAAGGGGTGCCAACTTGTATACATCAACGAGAATGTAAAAACTGACTATGTTGTCCGTGAATTACCTCCAGAGGCTGTCTACGTACATCAGCATCATCCTTTCTAAGTTCAACCCGTATAAACAGGTTCCTCTTCCGACTCAAAGCCACTGTTAGGGGATATACATAGAGAGAATGAAAAGGCTGCAGGAAAGGCTCATTCCTTGTTGTGGTGCGGAAGTCAAAGGCTTGGAACTGGAAAATAATCAACATTCTCATGAAGCCCATAAAAAGGTAAATGCTCGAAAATCAGCGATCATTCAAGACAAAAATGCTAGTAGGTAGCTTGCATGGGCATGTAATGATCTACAACCAGCAGGATCGCAAAAGTGCAATTACCCACCAAAAACAAAAGCGTAAACCCATCCCACAAAACAAAAACACAAATCAGATAAGGTCTAACCAACTTCCTTTTTACTTCTTAAAGAATCAACCCCCCCCCCCCTTTTTTCCCAAACCCCTCTCAAGCCTCCAAACATTTCTCGTTTCTTCTTGCTTCAAATATTTGCTCTACTAGAAGTAAAAGAAGTTCAACAAAAACATTAAGGAGTTGCAAGCATGGTGCAAAAAACTGTCACAATATAAGTAGTTCAAGAGCTTTATTCCAGCTGAAATATTTATTATATGTCGACTATCTCACCAATGCTAGCAAGCATTTAATTCTGCTGCTGCTGCTGCATACAAACAACAACAGTTCATTTGAGCACAATGAAAGGGGGTCAATGGAGAATCACAAGACAATGCAAGCCACAAGTCGATAACCCTCGAACATGCACACAATATGGCCCATGAAATAGAAGCGGAACAATTTAGCACAGCGCATTCTGTCAACTTTTTTGTCACTCTACTCCCATGACAGGATATCCTAGTGAGTCCCTGCATTTTCCTTTTTCTAACAGCTTATTTGAGACCATCAACTACCTCACCATTAGACACCTATGTTCTGTTATTTGGATATTTTCCTCAACTGCCTTTAAGACTTTGCTCTTTAAATGATACTGACATTTAGCAATCCAAAAAGTAGGCGCCCAATGGCAGAGTGAGCTCTAACACTTAGCCCATTGAATTTATACAATCGAATAAGTCACAGAAATATAATTACTCGATTAAAACTTCACTCCCCCCAACTATTAATTGGTCCATGGTGTCATGGCAGATCCAATTTTCATACAAATAAAGACATTTATGCACCTACAAAAGAATTATTTCAGACCTTAATTCCTAAAACTAACTATTATAAAATCATGCAGCTATTCTCATTTTCCTTCCCTAGCCATAATTTGAGTTTAATTCCTAAAATTAACTAAAATAAAATCATGCAGCTATCTTCATTTTCCTTCCTCAGCCATAATTATGTCCTCGTCGAGAGAATGATGGGGTATATTACTTACATCATCAGCATTAAAATCTGAATTTCCTTGGCTGTTCAATCTATTGTCTGAGGCTTCTTTTCCATCAAAGGAATGCCATTTGGCATTGCTACTTGGGGTCCCATCAGAACCATTACTGGGACATTTTGAAAAAGTAGGAGCAGCAATAGTATCGCCTGGATCAACAGAATCATTGGTCATGCTACCATTTTCTGATGCATTCTCCAAATCCACATGATCAGTCTGGTGTTTTTCAATTTCAAGTTTCAAAACACCTCTCACAGGCTTATGAACCTTGCGCTTTGGATCCTACAAAATAAAGGATACCACAGCAAACAACAATATAAGTGGAATAAATACATGTGCTGACAAAAAAGAAATTGTTCACTAGTAATCCTATATGCTTTTCTAACCTAGAATTACGTTTCAAAGAGAATCCAAATAAGACCTGCTCCTTCCTACATCTTAAAATCAACGCCACATAACTGCCACATCTCCAAAGCTTCAGAACTGCGATGGAACTAATTTCTTGGGAAAGTCATGAAATTCAAACCCTGCGCCCAACTCCACCCTCACAGAACAAAATGATAGCTAGATCCGAAAATTTCTTCTTCATTAGACAATGCTTTCAACAGAATTAATTTGAAATTGCACTGAAGAGCCTGTTATCTGAACCAAGCAACTCTTAACAGTTTCAGAATAGAAAGTAAATAATAGCACAAGTTGACTGAACCCTTCTCGTAGAATGAAAACATCACAAGGCCATCTTTCTTGCCAAGAGAGGCTGGATATTAAGATGATAAAAGTCAAACTTAATTTTCTACGGAATTAATCATTTTATTGGGTCATTCCCAAAAAAAAAAAAAATCGGGCAACACAATATCAAATATAGTAATCTGAAACACCATATCCTTCACAATCATTCAAGTTGGATTTTTTTTTTTAACTGCATCAGTACTTCAAGGGTTCCCCAAGTTTGAGCAACAAAAGAATCATGTAATATCTACTAGTTCTTTTTGGTGGTGAAAGTTAATAGAAGAGACACATCAAATGCCTAATTAAAAGTATATGATCTTCATATAACCTATAATAAAAAGAGTCGACAGAAAGATGACACAAGTTAAATTAACACAGGAAATAATAAAACCTGAAATACCAGAGTTCCTAATAATTATGAAGGGCTGACAGATTGCTTATTTCGGAGAATGACATTCTTTTCTTTATTGTCTTAGCTTGGAGAAACAATATATGAACCATCCAAGGCATATGTGTGTGTGTGTGGAAATATGAAATAAGCCCATGGTTCCAGTAGAAACATAAGCAAACAAAAAGGGAAAATGATTGATCTAACAAACACGGTCATGTGTACCTGAAGTGAATCCTCAGTGTAGCTTTCTTTAACTTTGTTTAAGTTCGATATCTCAACTACAACTGAGCTTCCACTTGAATAACCTGGCTTCCCATGCAATGTGATCTTTGAAAAAGGTTCCACTCCGCCATCATGGGAGTTGGACCCAGAAATGCTAGGAGCAAGAGGGCTACTAGGAGAAGCAGAGCCACCAGAAGCTGCACCAATGGTGTTATCAAATAATGGAACGATAGCCCAGGCGAAGGACTCTCTGTATGGCATGATTCGGGACCACACCTGCAATTTCTGCCTCTCTCTCTCAGTCAAGTGCACCTGCAAATATAATTGAGATAGCACAACACCTGATTCAAAGGATTTTATTTAATGAATAAATAATATTTTACTTGAAACACCAACAATTGCAACCTCCCAATATAACTAATTATAAGGGATCAACGGAAGCCTGTGACTAAGGTCATTGAGGAGATTTACACATAAGGGCGAGAATACAATCAACTCCTGTTCATACAGAGATCAACTAACATACTGTTTCCCACTATCCAGTCATTTAATGTGTCCAATACAGGTGGCTTCATGGTTTTGACGGAGGAGATAGGAGAACGCAACAAGTTTGTTCGTGCTTTTTTATTTTCTGTGCACCCATAGAACTCAACATATTAACAACAAAAGAAGTAATGGACATTTTTTCACCTAAAGGAAAGCAAAAGGGCAGCAAGGATGTGGACCCTATTACAAGACAATCTACAGGGGTGGATCATTCAGAAACAAGTAATTCCCAAGAACTACTAGGAATTAATCATGTATATTAAGCGTTGAGTGAATGTACTTCAATGACTCAAATTTCAAATTCCTTCAACATCAGACAAGAAAATAGGAATAGATAATCTGCTTGGTGTAATCTATTTTCCCTTTACAAGCTCATATTTGTGGAGAAGTCTTGCCACAAGTGGAAGGACGTTCATTGCATCATACAGGCCAGTCTTCCAGTCACTGGAAACAGCATATCTCAGCTCGTGAATGAAGGTTAGAAGAAGGTTGGTGCAAGCATGGTATGATTCGCAAGTAATCAAATTTAATCTAGTATAATTCAGTCAATAATTTTTTCATAATTACAAGATTGATTAAAAAAAAAGTAATAAGAACCTGTGTTCATTTCTCCCTGTATGATGACAGTATAGGGAAATGCTCAGGTAAATCTAGCCACCAGCAGGGACACAAAGCAAAGGTGTTCATGGAGTCGCTCTCTACTAATGTCTAAAGTTGACAGTCTGAAAAGGGAATCCTTGATGGAATCCTAAAATAACACTTGCCTAGAAGAAGAAATTATACAGAAACATGCAACTGAGAAACCAAACGATCAGATTATAGTTCTAAATAAGCACCACACAATTTGGATCTCTTTCTAATAACAAAAAGAGGTTGTTAGGTAGTAAGAGTCTACCACACTATCACATTCCTTCCAAAAATATACATCATAAGTGTGTAAAGATTGTTCATCCATCACCGTTGGAGTGTCAAATCATAGAAGAACTGTTAAGGTATAAAAACACATACAGGCTCCTTGCGTGAATAAACGGATGAAGTAACTCCGCCTTCTTCGGTTGCAGGTTTCTCCAGCTGGATTAACAAACAAACTGATGCTGATGGTGCATCCAGATAGAAGATTCCACGTGGCTCATTTGACATTTTGCTCTGATGATGATATCCAAACACGACTTCATCAGTGGAAGGTTGTTAATCACCAAACTTAGCTAGAAGATAGGAAAACGAAAGGAAAACTAATTCACTTACATCCTGTGTCTCAGCTGGTAGCACTCGGAAATAAAAATCTTCTGACAACTTTTCTTTCCTCTCCCTATTGTACAGGCATATTGTACCGTGAAATGGCTCTATTGAAAATGGAAATTATGGGAAAAGGTTCCCAGACAAGAAGGTCATTACTCAATAGGAAAACACTTAGTTAGGCGCATTAAGAATTAAGAAAGCAGCTCTTTTACGAAAAGCGAAACTGCAGTCTGAACACATACCGACTAATCCAGCTTGAAATGAGAGAGAGAACACTTTCACCGAGATCTTCAATCCACTGGAAACCAAGGGAAAGAGAGATAGAACAAAAGAAAGGCAAATTAAATTGAAAACTGAAATGTGAGATATAAAAGGATGGTGAAAATCTTCAAAGCTTGTAGATAACCTGCTGTGCTGTGAGATATGAGAATCCGGAATCCTCTGGCCATATATCATTGACCTCTCATTTTGCCAATCGAATGCTGGTTCGTAAGCAGGCAGTGGAGATACACCAAAATGCTGTGTGCACATACATAATACAACTAAACCTTGTCACTCATTAAGGTAAAACAGAAGGACTGAACCATATGGGAGTGTGCTACTAAAACCAAAAAATGTAAAAAGTTAAATCGAAACACAAGTAGATCGGAGGAAAATATAAGGTCAATGAAATTCATTGTGTGACAAAGAAGTAAACAGACCAATCTACAGCAGCCTTGCGGTCTACAAATTATGTCTCCTATTGTATATGGTAATCAATATTACTATATGAGAGGAAAAATAATTTGCGTTACGGATAGATGGAAGTATAAACTCAGTAAGCAAGCCTACAAAAGTGCAACCTTAGAGTCGGAAGATGTAGCCTCCGTAAATTGCCTTCCCGAAGTGCTAGGGACGTCATCATCAGTAGTGTCGTCTGCCTTTGCATGCCTGGCACTGGCAAGACGCATCTCTGTAGATAATGAAAAGGAAATTCGTAAATAAACCATTGATTTTAAGTGACAGGAAGAAATCCATCAATAAGAAAGTCATCATCCATTAAATCAAGGTATCTTCTACATTCCCCTGACATATATATGCCACTAGCTAAGACAAATTGATGGGAGGATTCAGAGAATCAGAGCGCTAAGTTTCCTCACCACAACAAGCCACTTAATACAGGCCAGAAGGGTAGGAGGCCACATAACCATAGGAAGTTGATTAATACATTCCAACATTGCATGTACAAAACGGACCCACCAAAACCAGATTGCCCTTTAAGAAGTAACCAGATTCTAAACCACTTCTCTTTGCTTTCCTCCAAATTTCGTTTTGGTTTTTCAAAATATGAGCCATATATCTGCACTAATATTACCTGTCTCAAGATCAGTGTCAGGTCCTTCAAATATTTGATTTTGAAGAAGAACTGGACTGACACTTTCATAATGCCCATACTTGCTATCATCTTTAACCCAGTCAGTTCTGTAGCAATGGACAAGTTCATTTAAATGCGGCCATTGCTCCAGATTTTCATCAAGCTGAGACAAAGATGAAGAATTTGTTAGGAAAGCCCTCAACTCAACTTCTCTGGATCAAGCATTTACCACTCAGCATCAACAATTGCATGTAAGCAAATTCTGAATACTTATGATGGCAAAAAAATAACCGACACTGTGTTCTTTCAAGCGGTAGAGATGATCAGAAAAGACAATTTAGGGGTTCTTTGCAAGATAAAATGATATCTTTGGTAGGCCTTCAGACGTCCAAAACGATGTCAATTCAATCAAGCAACTGAGATCAGTACAGCACCAAGTCAACTAGTCATCTCCTTCTGAAAATGAGAAGGATGAAACCAGCTAAAACTCACTGCACATGAATGGTTCGTTGATAAGAAAATGAAAAATTGATGTGAACATTCTTGAAATCTGATTCAACAACCAAAGTAAATGTTTTCAGCCAAATGTAGGCAGTAGGGAAGCCTGAAAGACTCCAACAGATGTGAACTCCAGACAATTCTCAAGGAAAGTGATCGGCGTCGATAAACAATGAGAAAAAGACAAAATTAGTGGCTCTTTCATCATAGATTATAGCAGAGAGACATCTATTACAAAGTTACAAGACATTGAAAAGATAATTCCAATGAATAGCCGATTATAGTTCAGAGGCCATGCACCATGCATGGAAGAGATAGAATTTTTTTTTTTTTGGGTCGAAAGGAGAAAGATTACTAAGTAGAAAATGAAAGACTGAGATTCAAGATATCCAAATAACTGAAAATTTTAATGACATCTAGCCAGATTCATAAAGGCTGTTTTCGCATAGATCAAACGGAGATTCATGGATCAAAGCAGTTAAGGGTTCCGTTTGTTCGAAGGAAAACTGTTTCTTAGAAATTATTTTCCGACTTTCGGGTGCTTGGATAATGGAAAACTAATCGGTCTACGGAAAACCCATTCCATGGATTGAAAACAACAAGGTTCAATTGGGGGAAAACAATTTCTCCTTCTAGCAAGAAGGAAATCACTTTCCCTAAACCACCAAACAAATGAAAACCCATAGAAAATATTTTCATTTATCATGAAGTTTTCATTGAAATAAACGCACCCTACTTGCATGCTTCCTCTATAGTCCAAATCACGCACATGACCTCCACCACGTTTAGATAAGCAGACCTTGTTTAAGAAGAACATTCGTCCTGATGTCCTACAATTCACCACATGTCATCCTAGAGAAGGCTCCATTTCTTTGTCAAGTCAAGAGAATTTTGCATGAAACCCTTTCCTGAGAACCCTTTGCAAAAGCATTCTCAGGAAGAGCAAGCTGCCGACCAATCATAAATACTTTTGGCAGCATCCAGGGATATGACGCCTTCCAATAGGACGTCCTGTGATACCTTTCGATAGGATATCACAGTAGCAGTTCCGCCAACTACATTTCGCAAGCCAATAAAAAAAAGCTCACAGTATTCCCGTTAAAAATGCATAGTGGCAACAAGTTTGCCGAAACCAGCAAGTCATGGGCAACATCTCTTAACCACGACGCATCTACCTGAACTACTGTTTTCTCTTTCTCGGAGTTCTTTCTTAAGTATGCCACCGAAGGTGCAATGCGAACCCAAAAATTTCCAACAGTCAATACTTCAACAATAGGCATAATGATCAAGAAAATAAGAAAAAACTAACCAATGGGTCCAACTTAAGATGAGCAGAGGTGGCGCCGTTGGTAGACTGGCGCGGAATTCTTCGAAAACGATTCGACGGCTGCGAACTCTCCATCGCAAAAAAAATAGCTCCGAACCCACCTGTCTACTTAGCCCTGGAACACAAAAACCAACAATGCCGGGTCAATGCACGCATCTTTACCCAAGAAATCAGCGTTCTTGGAACCCAAATCTAGCCGGGTACAAAAAAAAAAAAGGATACAGAATGAGAAAGAAACACGTACGGGGCAATGTCGTGTACCGTAGATCTAGACCCAAGACTCACCGAAGCATTGCCAGGAAAGAAGCGAAGAAGAAGCGATTCAAGAGGGATTTGAGGAAAAGAAAAACGAACCCTCTCCGTTCTTCACGCGAGTCGAATCATCGATGTGATTTCACGGGTGGGATTGAAGAAAAGGCATTTGGGGATGACTTTCTTTGCGGGACCAAAACCACCACCCCGCTACCAACCCTAACTGCAGACACACACACACACACACAGAGAGAGAGAGAGAGAGAGAGAGCAGTTGCTACAGTGATAGTACTATACAAGAGTCAAAGTGAGTCCAAAGCCATGAAGAGCGAGAGGGAGAAAGAGTCGTTTTTGAGGTGGGGGGTCCTATATGGGACAAGCTCATAGTGGCTGTCCCTTTTTGGGGGATAATAAAAAATGAAATTACTTTCCAGTTGTTCTTCTTTGGCTTCTAAGAAAAGCAAATTTCTTTTTTAATCTACCCCCTCTTTCTCTTTAATAACTAATTTAACTTCCCCAAACTTTTTTTTTTCCATTTTAGCATTGGAAATCTTTTGGATAGGTGCATTGAAAGCCCTCAAACTTTTCACGCATAAAAATACAATCGAGTCCTAAAGCTTTCAAAAAAATGCAATCGACAGAAAGACTTGATTCCACCAATTTGAGTAATTTTAGGACTTGTTCGCACTTTTTTGAAAGTTTTAGAATTCGATTTTATTTTCTGATAAGTTTTAGGGCTCGATGCATTTTCGTAACGAGTTTTAGGATTTGATTGCACTTTTTAAAGGCTTTTAGGACACTTTTCTTCTTCTTCTTTTTCATGCTCGCACTTAAATATCGATGAATATATAGCTACAGGTTTTTATGCCATTAGATATGGCATAAAAACCTGCAAAATTAAGCCAAGCCAATTAATAAACAGAATCTTGGTTAAAAATAATGTTGTTCCCACTGAGGCACCAACTTAGCAAAAGTTTCTTGAAATGGGACCTGCGCCTGTTCTTGTCAATTGTCGGAAGAAAATCATAATTTTTTGGGGGGTTTAAAGTGCTCTGAATAGCTCTGACTGCTGAAATCTCTAACACCTAATCCCAGCCATCAATTTGCCAATTGTTGTCAAAATTAGGTTTCAAGTCTGTTCCAAATGATAGATTAATCTTGCTGCACTAAAGGAAAAACTTGCTGCTGTTGGGCCGATTCGATTTCTTTCTTTCGCTCCTCCGATTCGATTAACTTCGTCCTACTCGCCTCGATCGATCGCGAATGCGACCTCAAAGTCATCGCTCTCGGGTAAAAATAAAAGGAAAGAGAGCGAGAACAGATGAAGTTCGCGGTGTTGGGAATTAAAATGACCATCGAATTCTTTCGCTCTAGCTAAAACAGTCACAAGTTAAAATAAAATAAAATAAAATAGCTATGCAAATATAATGTGCTTTTAATGCTTTCTATTAAGCAAAGCCTAAGTTTATATCTCCCGACGGGATCAATCATAGTCTAACACATATTTCGCGAGGTTGATTTGATTAGCCAACCTTCGATTTTAATTACTAATAAGCTTGTGTGTTTTGGAGCTCTTGCTCGCCGAACCCGAGCAATGGGATCAATCTCATTCGTTCTCGCACCAGATGTTGATTAGCGACGAATGGCAAAACAGAAGTTGTGATCAGGTCGATTCTTGTTGTTTTTGGATGTAATGGGGTCGTGCTGACGAAGTAAAAACAATGAATGCGTCAAGTTTGCGTCAGGAACATAACTAATCCAGATTTAGTTTGCACTCGGGGGGGGGGGGGGGGAATTTCTAGGTTGGTTATCCAACGATGACAATGACAACATGCCAATCATCGCATGTTGATGTCGTCCTGAATCAGAAGTCCATCACCAAACCTACTGCACTTTCATTTAGGATTTTCATTGGGCTAGGTCAAATGCGTGTGCCCGCAATATCGTTAGCGCCGAAAGATTTGAAATTTCTTACGAATATGTCTCGGCTTCACGCGATGAAAACTTGCGAAATAAACTCTGCATCTCTCACACGAGAAAGCTTACTATATCTCTTACAATGCCTTATTTTAGCAAGAAAAATTGAAAAAGAAACAGAGTTCATAGGCATGAATAGCTCAAAACTCAATTTCAAAGGGAAAATCAAACAGCTAAAAGAGATTGGATGGATTTGGCCCATGCAGGTCTCGAACCTGTGACCTTTGCGTTATTAGCACGACGCTCTAACCAACTGAGCTAATAGGCCTTCATGCCATTGGAGGCCCTCAAGACAAAAACATTCACGTTGTTATCTAAGCTGTTAATGACTTACTGAATTGCACAGCAAATGATAGTTGACCCCCGAGCTACCAGGACCTGCGACCAGCGACTCCATTAATGAGATGGACAACAGCCCAACAAAACCAGCGATGATTGGTCTTTTTTCCCTTTATTTGGACACAAGCAAAAGATCTTCAATCCCAAATACTGAAGAGCTTAAAAATCACTCCTGAAGGTTCACCAAATCCTAGGCAGTTGCTGCTGCAGCGAACTTGTTCAAGTTCCGCGCCTCTATTTCCAGAATGGCACCGTACTATTTTCTGCAAGATACTGAAGAAAACACCGAGCCATCATGCTAGTTGGTAATCCAAGTAAAAAACTAGTTGACCCTCATTGCGAGTTGCAACGAAAGAATTGCTTCAGTTGAGCAGAAGCAACATAGAAAACGTTGCACGAAAAACCACACTAAAGCAGTTAGAGGTGAAACTCTCAAGCATTCATTCGAATGATTATATAAGACCAGGACAGAGATCAGGAAATAACTGCTTTTACGAGAAACATAAAATTTTCGAATTACAGAGATACCGTCTCCCACCAAGCCCCGTGAAACACTACACATTCCATTTTCTTTCCTAATTTGAGCTCTCTACTCTACATGACTTAAAAAGCCCCAACTTTGACTATTAATGACTAGCTCAGTTAGAATCACAAAAGTATTTCTCCAGAGGGCAACAAGCTCGGCAAAGTTTGTGGAGTTTTGGAGAACTCCAATGTGAAGAGCAGTTGCGTACATGATATAGCTGATTACTAGTGTTGCAGTCATAGAATAACCGCTGAAAAACGGATAATCAGCGGCTAGCGGAAATAGATAGTTCTCATGCAACGGTCAGCAAAGAGAGTTTAGGGATTTGCACCCCTGGGTGCAACTGGCATATTTCTTGCAGCCAGATACAGGAAAGAAAGACTCTAGAAAGTGGAGAGGGGTAAGCAACAAATTGATTTAACGAATTAATCATAAGAATTGAGATCGTTCTAAAATGAATGACACTTTCAAGGGGCAAGCAAGAAATCAAGTTGTTAGGATAAATAGTCAGTAATCTTGTACAAAGCCACCAATGTGATTTCAACTCTGCAACCAAATGAAATATTGCTATTTGGGTAAAGCAATCATCTGCAACTTGCTCAATGAAGGTTAGGCTAACTTTCTAAAGCATTTATTGTCAAAGAATTAGCAGTTCCCCGAAGGCTGCATAGATAGAATCTTCACAGTGAACTTATTGTACGAAGATCTAGAGGAGTTGGGCGAGTGAAAACCACAAACTGGTGACTCCCTATAACCATAGCCAATGTGGGCACCACACTTACGGCAGAGAAGTTTTGTCTTTAAGTGGTCGCGACCCCAACAAACCGGAAAACACGTAACTTCATCCACCTGGGTGAATCTGCTGAGATCAACCGAAAGAAAGGTAGCAAAACCTTTCTTCAAGTCTTTATCATATTCCACACCCACTCCAGCAGTAATCTGATTGGAAGATGCCAAGTTCAGAGGATATCCACAGGAACCACAGCTGCAAGGCAAAGAAAGAACATGAATTTTACCCAAAAATGGGCATCGAAGTACTTAAACACTCAACTGGTATGCATGTAGATATACACGAGTGACCAAATTGAGTACACTAATGAGTCATTGTACAGCATAAGACTATTTCAATGCTCTAGCCTCGAGCAAATCCTTGTATTGGAACTTTCTGTTCTAGTCCAGAAAAGAGAAACCATGCAACTAGAAGCACGAGTTGGAAAATGTAAATGATTTACCAGCAAAGAAGATCTTTAGTATATGAAGCTAAGAGGAACAGTAGTTTTGACTGCAGGGGAACTGAAGTTGCGGTAGAAAGTAAATGTCCATGTATGCACATGTTTAAGCAACTGAAACATGCAGAATTTATTAGAAGCATAGTTTAGTCAAGAAATAGGACCACGTAAGAGCTATAAGATGAGGATCTAACGGAATTTGGGTTGCATAAAACAACCAGTATAAAAAACAGTAAAGAAACTAGAGGGATGTTGGATTTAGTCAGGAATCTTATTGGAAATGAGGACGCAAAAACTTGGACTCGTAACTAAGGATGTTTTCCAGCAAATGAAAACTGTAACTAATCAGTGCTAAGTAAGTTGCATGAGGGATTGTTTTGGTTTGACAAACCCTTGATCCTCAACTTTGAGCCTCCACATTTTCATGGTTGAATAGAGCTAAGGCACTGTGTGAAAATGCTGTAAACCATAGTAATCAGTTATACAGATAAAATCGCCGTAAACCATGGTAATCAATCACATGGCCAACCAAACTTGACAGCTCGAAAATATCTTTTTCTTCAGTAAGCACAGTCCAACAAATCCATACTTTCATCAGGAAAAAAGCACTTCTTTTCCTTGTTCTTTCCCTTAAAGGAGAACAAGGAAATGGATCATTTAGAAGCCAGCGAAAAAAATATGCATGAGCACCATTCCATATGCCTCCATTCCCCAACTCCAAAGAGCCAAAAAATTAGAATTCTTCAAAAGCCAAAATCAGTCGTACAAAGTTACAAACTTGGCCTTGTAAGATCGATCAACCAGAAAGAGCTGACGCTTTTTCGAATTAGTGAGCTTGGCTGCATTAGACTGGATCAAACACCCACACATCTCTAAAAAAGGAAACGGCAACATAGAAAGGAGACGAAAAAGAGAACCATGTGATTCCATCACGAAGTTCTTGTCCAAAGCTCGCGCGACAAATGCAGCAACATACAAAAATCCTATCATCGTCCTCGACATCGAAGCCACCATCAGAAGCAACATTAACGCGAGATCATCAAGAAAACCCCGACCCAGATAAGAAAACGAACATCTCAAATAGACAACCAAAGCACCGAGACCGCATTCTTTCCGGTATCGAAACCCAGTACCAGGGCGAAGCATCCCAGAGTCTACTGACGCACTGCAACCAGAGAGAGAAAGAGAGAGAGAGAGAGAGATACCAGTAAGAGACGTCACTTTCCGACATGCTTCGAGTCTCTGTGATCAGAGAAAGACGGCAGATCACGCTGGCAAAAAAGAATGATATCTTTAGCGAAACTCGGGATGGTGGGTGGCCAATGGGACGAGAAGGCTTTCGGTTCCGGTCGGTGGTTTGGAGCCTTTCGTCCGCTGCGCGAGTTGGACTTTTGCAAATTCTACCAGCGGAGAGAGAAATCGATCGTGGGAAGAAAAGGACAGATGGACTTTTCAGCAAAGCGGTTGAGTCGTTGACCTCCAAGGCAAACTTCAGAGCAATCGCGGGGCGTGGCCTTTCGCGTCTCCGCCCCTTCGCATCGCGTCTCTCTCTCTCTTTCTGGGTTGTCTTGTCCTTTTCCGGGATGATTTGGACTTCTACGCATCCTATTTCAACGGCGGCGCCTGAACACGAAATAAAATTAAGATATTCTTGACTAATTATTTGAATTTATGATTCTAAAATTATTGTAATTATGTCAATTTAATTTTAAATTTATTATCAATTGAGTCCTAAATCTTTTATAATTATGACGATCCAATTCATTTGGCCAGCTGTCGCGACCCTCTAAAAAAATTTTAATTTTAGCATAAAAAAGGGGTTAACGGATTATTAGGTTAATTAGATTTGACTAACCTAACGCGGACCCTCCCAAGCCCTACCGAATCGCAACTTTGGTTTTTGTTTAAATGATTTTAAAATTTGGAGTCGCCACTAATCGTTTTTGGTAGGTCGATTAGAAACCTAAATAAATTAGCGGGAGAACTAATTTATTCCTGCGAACCAGAGATTAGGAGCTCGGGGACTTGGTTACACTAGTTAATTAAAACTAATGCCCTTTCGGTACCTTAATTTCATGGATATCCTAATTCGGCAACTCAGGCTTGGTTTATTCCTAAGGCTATAGTAGGGTATTCTCTTTTGTGTTTTCACTTTTTAAATAGGATGCATGGATGGTATATATTTTTATTTGTTATATTTTTTTAAGTGTTAAAGATTCCCTGAAGCCGAAAGAAGGAGTGTGTTAACGACTTCTGTGCAGTATTACAACCTACTTATCTTTTGGGTCTGATGATTCAAAAATTAAATTATAGGAAGTACATGACAGTGAATAAACACCTCCAATGGGAGGCCTAGCATTGGCTTGGCTCTTCCCTTTGGGATTTAAGGTACAGGTATATAAGTTGCAAGTATTTAAACTACTGTAAGTAAAAACCTCCAATGGGAGGCTAAGCATTGGCTTGGCTCTTCCCTTTGGGATTTAAGGTACATGTATTTAAGTTGCAGGTATTTAACTACTGTAAGTAAAAACCTCCAATGGGAGGCTAAGCATTGGCTTGGCTCTTCCCTTTGGGATTTAAGGTACATGTATTTAAGTTGCAAGTATTTAACTACTGTAAGTAAAAACCTCCAATGGGAGGCTAAGCATTGGCTTGGCTCTTCCCTTTGGGATTTAAGGTATAGGTATTTAAGTTGCAGGTATTTAACTACTGTAAGTAAAAACCTCCAATGGGAGGCTAAGCATTGGCTTGGCTCTTCCCTTTGGGATTTAAGGTACAGGTATTTAAGTTGCAGGTATTTAACTACCGTAAGTAAAAACCTCCAATGGGAGGCTAAGCATTGGCTTGGCTCTTCCCTTTGGGATTTATGGTGCAGGTATTTAAATTGCGGATGGACTTTGTCCTCTCAATTCTGGGGTATGAATTCTTTAAAATAAAATACAACGAATTGATTCAACAATTTGAAATTTGTGCGCGCTTGAGGACTCCTCCAAGCCGATTTTGTGCTTCCATAGGGTTGACCGTTGATATAAAACTGCGGCTTCCTGACATAAAATAGAGTGAAATGTCAGTATACAAAATATGTGCTAATCTGCACCTAAAACCAGAAGAGTGGAAAGAGTACTTATCTCCCGTTTTTTGGGAGGGATTTCTATAATTGATTTTCGCTCTCTATGTTCCCAATATAGAGAGTTTCTTTTGAATTAAGAGGGACTTTTAGTCACAGATCAATTAAGAAATCGGTTGACAGCTTAGGAGCTTGTCTGGGCCGATTTTTGCATCTCTACGAGATTTTTGCTGTTGACGTAGAGATATCCTTCTCCTGACATAAAATATGGAGAGAAAAAAGGAGATGGAGAAAGTGCATACAATTTGTGCTAATTTGCGAGTAAAATCATAAATAAATGAATAAATAAAAACACTTAGCTCGAATTTGCTTGCTCGTTGACGAGGATGAACTCTTGATTTATATTAATCGATGAAGGAATTTGTGATGATAACCCCTAGCTTTAAACTCCCATCATCTTCAAAATTCTCTCTCTTTTGGTATTTTCTTTCTCTCGAATTTTTCTTCAATCTCCTAAAACTCTCTCAAACATCTAAAATTTTTTCTCCAAAAAAATTCCTCTCAAACACTTCAAATTTTCTCTCCAAAAAAATTCCCCCCTCAAGCTCACTTCTTCCTCCTTTTATAATCTACTCATCTATCTCCCATTCTAATTTTTCCACTAACTCTTCTTCATTTTCATCTTCCATTCTCCATCTCTATCTCACATTCTAATCTCTCCACTAACTCTTCTTCATCTTCATCTTCCCTTCTCCATATTTATCTCCCATTCTAATTTCTCCACTAACTCTTCTTCATCTCCATCTTCCCTTCTCTATTCTTATCTTCCATTCTAATTTCTCTACTAACTCTTCTTCATCTCCATCTTTCATTCTCTATTCTTATCTTATTTTCTCCATACATTCTTCTCCAACTTCTCTTCTTCATCTCCTCTTCTCCATCTTCCCTTCTCTATTCTAATTTATCCACTAACTCTTCTTTTTGTTATTTGTAAAATAATCCTTCAAGAGTTAAGTATTTGCACTCTAGTCCTTGAATTTTAAGTATTTACAATTTAGTCCCTGAAAAAATATATTTCTTTAAGTCCAAATCTCCTCACAATTTCTGACACACCAAAAATTTACCACATGTCAAATTTAAGCTCATTTCTTGCCGCTGAAAATAATGCAAAATTTAATTAAAGCCCTTTTGCAAAATTAAGTCATTCTGGGTATAATTGGGCCAAGATGAAAATTTAAAATATTAGAAGACAATGTCACAACTCATAAAAAGTGAAAATTAAAAATAAGTTGACTCAAATTAAATTTTTTTAGGCCCGATTCAAGATTATACTCGTGAAGGAACACGTGACTCGAATTGGATTTTTCTGAATTTGCGATGGCCAATATGAAAATAGATTTAAAATAAAAATATTAACTATCTTTGTGTATTTTTTTGGCGTCAAATGTTGTTTTTCCAAAATTTTAAAGTATTTTTGTATTTAAAAAAAAAACTTAAACAAAATATATATAATATGAAATTTTATTTTTTGTTCAAAAATGGTTGCCTAGGCTTGGCAAAGGCTTCCAAAGTTGATTTTTCAATTTTCTCATTTTTTCTTTATTTTTTGTTTTATGAATTTTCGAAAATAAAAATACCGAAAAATATCGAAAATATGAAAAATTATTTTTTGGTCAAAATTGGTTCCCTAGGCTTGGCTAAGGTTCCCAAAGTTGATTTTTCAATTTTATGAATTTTTATGAATTTTCTATTAATTTTCGAAAATAAATAAATGAAAAATACGTAAAAATACTGAAAATATGAAAAATCGTTTTTTGGTCAAAATTGGTTCCCTAGGCTTGGCTAAGGTCCCCAAAGTTGATTTTTCAATTTTATGAATTTTTATGGATTTTTTATTACTTTAGCAATAGAAAAAATGATTAAAAATCAGGTGTTAACACCAGCCAACGCTCAGTCTTCGGCGTTGATATGACAATTTTTTAATTATTTTTTAGTAACTTGATGTCTCTTTTATTTTCTTCTTTTTAGGGTTTGGGTCGGTAGCCTCCTTTCAGCAACCGATCAAGGGTGAATGAACTCTGCCAGCCCTTGGATAAGGGTCGTCGCGGCTAAGCAAGGGCCCTAAGCCCACGTCGCAGCTTGGTAAGGGTCACAAGCCCTCACCCAACAGCCGGCAAGAGTTGTGAGCCCTCATCCAATGGCCGACGAGGGTTTGGGTGAATATCCCCTCCCCTACCTCACTACAACATAGGGACAGAAGGGAGAAAGTTGTGAAGGTGGCCTCGTTATCCACAACTTCGTTAGGATGAATAGAGGACCAACCGACCCGAGTTTTCATGAGCGTTAGCAAGTCACGAAGTGCCTGTTAAGGGTGTTAATGCATGCCCCGAGGTGATCATTGCCACTTACACCTTACGTCTCAGCACACTGGAACGTGTAACCCTCCTACTATCCCCATTCAACTATATTTGTTCCCGTAATCCATATCCTAGCGAAACACAGCAGTGAGGGACAATCTGTCAATGCACCTAGCAAGGAGGACGGCACTACCGGCAAAGACCGCATGGCGAAATTGTTTCCGAGCATTGCAAGAATGCCTGTGCCGTTAGGCCAACATTAAGCAATGGGACCAAGGCTCTAAAGAAATGCTATAGGGGAAGATTTGGCCTTTGAAACTGCTATTTACAAAGTCTTGATCCCCTTTTGATGAATTACATCCAACCTAGGGTACTTACTTGGTCCCATTCGCTCTATTAAACAAAGGAGCGCTCTGCCTGTGAGACAAAGGCCTGGACGAATGAACCCAAATTATGCTGAGCTCGTATGTAAAGAAGGGAAAGGGGGATTCGACAAATGCACCGGGTATCATATTCATTTTTAGCACGAGCCCCCCCATAGCTCTTCATAAAAACGAGGAGTTTGATTCGCTCCATAGAAAAAAAAAATATTAAAAATTTTCACATTAGTATCGGCCGGTCAAATGGATTGAATTGATAAAATTGCAAAAGATTTAGGACTCGACAAAAAAATATTAAGGATTGAATTGGCACAATTACAATAAATTTATGGCTTTTTTGGTAATTCTCTCTCCGTTGAGGATGAAGATGCAAATAGCCTAATTCGGAATATAATTATGGCCGAATAAGGCTTCCACCATTTTAAGAAAAACGAATGATTAGAAAAACTTTTCTCAAAAAAATCTTGGGAATATCTCTCACAAAAATGAATGGATGAAAATTATTTTCATCGTGAATGCAAATGTTCATTCACAAATTATTTTAAACTATAGGTGTGATCATTTGTAGAAAATTAATTTTCAAATCAATCACTTCTACGGAATAAGTGGAGCCCAAGACGATCGAAATCTTCTTATAGCTCTTCGAAGCTACAATTGAATATTAATCTCGCTTCAACTTGGCCATACTAATCAATTTCCCCTGGTCGAAGACAGTGCACATTTAGATCGGAGAAGATAAACACCTTCAATGATTTGACTCTTCGTGACTCGATCCCTCGCGAATGACAAGACAACTCGACCCTTTGTGATACAATTCTCCGGCCGTGGCATGGTGTTTCCCCCATTGTGTGGCGATGACAAGATGCTTACCGTCTTCTGCCAGACCGCAAAGTGGCCATCATCGGTGGTTAGAAGAGTAAGGTTCCATTTATTTCGCCGAATACTAACTTTTAGAAAACGTTTTCCGGCATTTTCTGTGTTTGGTTTGCCGGAAATAAGATAGTCTAGGAAAATATTTTCTAACCATTGAAAAAACTCCTTCAAAAATGAAGAAAATGTTTTCCTTTATATTCATTTTCTTTTATACTATATTTTATTCTTCTTTTTTCTTTTTCTTTCTTCGCCCGTTGCTCCGCCGATTGCGGACATTGATGATGGCCAACAGCTTGCGATCAGCCATGACGCAGGCCTGGAAGCTCGAGGTTCAATCGATCCTTGTGATCTCAGGCTCACTGAGCTCAAATCTTGCCAATTTGGCGAGCTTCGAGCCCACCAGCCTCAAGAGGTGAGCCTGAGATTGCCGGGATCGGCCAAGCCTCGTACTCCCCTACGTTTGGTTGCTGGTCTTCACCGTGATGGACAACTGGCCGAAACTAGAAGGACAAGAAAAAATAAAGACAACTTATTTTTAAAAAAATTGGTTTTAAAAAATGAAAAAAAGCAAAAAAATATTGAAAAGAGTACATGGAGGAAAACCAAATCCGATTTTCCATACAAATGACAGAAATTCTTTTTCATATTTTAGCTAAATGCTAGAAAATATAGTCATTTTCCTGAAAAACGAATTTATGGAAACATTTCTTAGAAATGCCACATTTTTTCAGAAAAGGCACGGAGCAAAGAGATTTTTTGTTTCTTTTTTTTCCTTTTTCATTTAATGGAGTTGAGCTAATCGTGATTTGGTTTGCTATGGAGATGGTTAATCAACTTATTGCGGGCGTACTCTTATTTGGTTTGAATCTCGCTCGCTCACGGATTCGAATTTCTCAATTTAGCTTTTGTCTCTTAGAAAATTCCGATTCATCCGTAAGGTTGATTGAATCTGTGGTGCAAATATGACGAGCACGCCTCCGAGGAGAAATGATCATGGCACCAATTCCTTTGGCAACATTTCACGAGTTTTCATAGTTATATTATTTTCTGGGTATTAAAATGTAATTCGTTTTGATCTATTATCCAAATCAACCAAAAAAATACGGGAAAAAAATATAAACAAGTCTTAATCATATTGTGTTGGTATCAATTCAATCTCAAATCTTTTCATATTAGTACCAATTTAGTCCATCCAGTCAATTTAGACCAGAAATCGCTGACGTGGATGCTAGTTGATCCTTTGTGACACGATCAGCACCGAAGTTAACATTTTTTTTCTATCTTTATGATTTTTTTTTTGCTTTTTTTTAATCTTATTTTTCTATCAGGGGCTAGTCACAAGCCATAGCCACTAGACTCCCTTGCCACTAGTGAGGGTCGACCTTGCCAAGGCACTCTTGGGTGAGGACAAGCATCGATGAGAGCCTCTTCGCTAGATCTAGCGAAGCTAACCCTCACTTAGGCTAGACTAGCCCTCGTCTTTCTGTCCACCATCATAAAGACATAAATAAAAAGAGAGGAAAAAGTAAGAAATATTAAAATAAAAAAAATATCAACATCAACGTTGGCTATGTTATGTAAGACTATTGGCATCATGTTAGAGATTACCGGCCTAAATTAGCTAGATGGATTGAATTTGTACTATTATGAAAGCATTTATATAAATTGGTTCGATCGAAAGATTTAATACCGAAATAATACTAATGCAATAGGTTTAGGAATTTTTTGTAGTTTTCCAAAAAAAAGTGATATTTTTATTTCTTGTATTAATATTTCCATTTAAAAATATTGAAATTCATGTCCTCTGTAATTGTAAAAGTAGAACCTCATCAGAGTAGAATGGAGTTAATATTCTTGTTATTTTTCTTTTTTAATTATAGATTTAACTAAACTTAGTTAAGAAACTACGAAACACAAAAATTTAAAATTTTTATCTACCTAAAAAAAAGTAAAGAATATTTTAATTGCAATGATCGACACCCACCCATCGGTGACCCAGCTGGTTTGCACTCTGATCCTTTTATGAGAGGTCCTGGTTCGAACCTCGTTGGGTGCCGGTGATTTAAGTGGAGGGTCGTGGCAGTGGATACTGCGCTAACCCTCCTCTCCCGGACACCTTCGATACCAAATATATATATATATATATATATTACTAAACTGAAAATGAGAAACATCAACCACATACTTAACGATTCATGTCATTTAAAGGTTAACTCTTTTCACAAGAATATCTACGAGGTTGCATTTGGTGGTCATGATAAAATTTATCATATCTTGTGTTTGATTCCTACCCAAGATGGGATAAAGTCGCATATAAGGGGATATAACCTGGATAAAAGTATTCCGTGGGAAAAGTGAGATAAAGGTGGGTATGAAGTCTTATATTCATGGTATAAAAACTAGTTTTCTCGTATAACAAACTTCTTCAATTAATAAAATTAAAGTAATTAGTTAATATTGAATTATAATATAAAAGCAACAATTTTTATTTCTATTTATTCTTTTTTAATCCTATAAATATTTAGCATTGATATTTATTACGTGTTTTAGCTATATTAGTATGGTTTGTAATCTTATAGATTTAATTATAGAACGATGGAAGGGAATAAAAAGGAACACAAAAAGGAGAGCGAAAACAAAAGTGACTGAAATGAAGCAGGCAAGTGAGTCAAAGCACTATTCTTTTCGGGATCGCAAAGGTGAATCATCAAGTTCTCTCTTACTTGATCAACATTCGCTGAGTTATCTTGTACGACGATGTTATTGTAACTTGTATACATTTCTTGTCAAAGTCGAACGTATGGCTTTGAAATACTGCAATGAGCTCCTCCGCTTTTTAAGATTTGGATTAGACAATAATCGTGGATTTATTAATGGAGGTTATCTCCATTATAGAAGTGAATCATAAGACACTCTTAACATCTTCATTTGTGCATTCTCATATTCATTTATATCGATACACCGTCCATGCTAAATAATGGACAAGATATGATATGAAAATATCGAATTTATTACTACAAATTCACAAAATAATGAATATGATATAGCAACATTTCTAAAACTCATATCCTATATCTTGGTTATTGATCTAGACTACCAAGCACAACCTAAACGATATTAATTTATTTATCAATGACGAGAACATAAGCTACAGGAGACAAATATATTTGAATGGAACTATCGTAATGTCTACAAGGAACAAAAGGTAAAGAAGTAATTAAAAAGGCCTCATGCTTTTTTTCAAATTCTAACAATTAGAAATGAGCATGATTCTAAGATAGAATTGGGAACCAGAAAATTGAACCGCTGGTTTCCGATTCTATATTTCTAGGAATCGTAGGTTCCGGCTCCTAATTCCCAATGGAACCAAACCAGAACTGGAACCAGAAAATCCTCGCATAACAAAATATAATATATGGATTTGCAAGTATTGAATAAGCTATTGGACTAGGGGATGAGCAAGGCTAAAATCCATCTTACAACTTTTTCCACTTCTTTAAGGTTGTTTCTCAAGTTTTTATCGGTTCCACCGCAGATAAACCTTGATTTAAATCTCATTTGCTTCCAAGGTCGCTTACTCATACTTGGGGCCCCAACCTCAAATTGGAGTCTATCTGCTTGCGTTGTTGCTCGGAGAAGTTGGGTTATGGCGGATGAGTGTGGTAGTGGTGGGGGGTAAGGTCTAATGATGTTCATTGCATTATGGACAAGTTTAATTTGGAAGTCCTGGTTGAGCGTGTGGCGGTTGCTTATGTTTGATCGAAACTTTTACTTTTCTGTCAATCCATGTGTAAAAAATCACGAGAAAAAAATTAAATATTTGCATTCATGATTTTAATTGCAGGAATCGAACAATATGTAATCTGCAGCTGTGTTTCTTAAGTGTTCTTAGCGAAATTGACAGGTTCCCGATACCTTGGAATCGGTGACAGGGTAGGTTCAAGGTTTTAGGGTATGTATAATAAGTTCAAGGTTCCGAAAAATAAATAGCGTGTACTAATAAGATAGGTTCTAGGTTTAAAGTAGAATGTATCCCCGGAACCTAGAATCGTTTACCCTTACCAACAACGGTGTAATTATGAAAATTTCCAAATAATATTTAAGATGACATTGAATATTTATGAATAATCGAGAAAGAAAATCGAACAAATAAAAACTTTAAGAATTAAATTAAATGTAAAGAAATAATTTAAGGAGTATATTGAATAAAGTTGCGATTCCAATATGACGGTCCACTCTAGCCCGAATTTGAAGAAGTATTTACTATTTAGCATCGCCTTCCCGAAAGAAAACTCTGGTTGGGTGCGAACCAAGCCAGGCGACTGTCCAAACGGGACAAAACTCGAAGAGGCGGTGCCGTCCGCCAATCAAGCCGGTGATACGAAAGAAAACTCCGGAACTCATCCCCATCCGTCGCCGGACTCCGTCGTCCGCTCGCCGCCCCGCCGAATCGGGTACTCCTCCTCTTCTTGTATGCACTGGTGCGCATCCTTTGAGTTACTATTCGTCTCCGTCGCTGTATCTTTGTGGGGCGATGTCTTGTGTTGAGTTCTGACGGATCGTTATGTATCTCGGCTTCGGGCTATGCTTCCAATGGTGCATTTCTTCCATTATCACGTTTTCTGAGGAGTCTCTCGTCGGTACCGATGTCGACGAGCCAGAATGCCACTTAGTTAGGGTTCTTTCTCAAATTGCGCCTTTTGTTACGTTATTGAGCTTGTTCGTTTGAACTGTTCACTTCGTCAGGACGGCAATACCTCTTAGTCTATGCTCGCTGTTTCAGAGCAGGAGGCGTTTTGATAAAGTACCTTGAACTTTCAAGCGCTGAGGAGTTTCGAAAAGTTGGGATGTCATCATGATTCACCTGTTTCTTTCAAAACCCAATGCTAAGGATAAAGGAGATAGTGACTCTGCCGAGGGGATTATCGCTCTCTTGCATCAGTTGGGAACTGTCATCTGGTCCACAATCGTGTCTTCTGGAGCTAAATCGGAGGCTCGACTATGGCTCTGCAAAAGTATATCACTGATGACACCGTTGTCTCCGCGTGATCAGCGAGATCTATTCAGGAACATGCTGAGATCTAAGTCAGTAAATCTGGAGTTGGCTTCACAACTCTTGCAAATGGTATTCGAGAAGAGACCCCGCTTGGCAGGTTCAATCCTAGCCAAGAGAAGCCACATGCTGGAGAACTTTTTCAAAGGTAAATATTGATAGGCAGCTTTGGGCACTGCACTGTGGGAACAGAGCTGTCTTATGTAACCCCCGAAAGAAAAGGTCTATACTCTTGGCAAAGATAAAAAACACGAATAAGTTTGAAGCTCTCCGGCAGATAACTAACCTGGCCTTTCATTATCGCAATTTTCTGATGAGCCGAATGCTTGTCACATGGTATGCCAGTCTGTAAATTGGCAATGTGTTAAGGCAGATCTTATATTCAATAGTGTTTCGTTTTTATATGATTTTCACATCTATGACGGACCATGCAGGAAATCCAAGGCGCACCTTAAAGTGGTTTTCTAACTTTGATGCTGGTGGTGGGTCAGATCATAAAAATGGAGCAAAGGCCTTGTCTCAATTTGCTTTCGTTAATCGTGATATTTGTTGGGAAGAACTTGAGTGGAAGGGAAAGCATGGTCAGTCACCTGCAATGGTCGCCACCAAGCCACATTACTTTCTTGATTTGGATGTTTTGAGGACAGTTGAGAACTTTGTTGAATACGTGCCTGAGTTTTGGTCTTCTGGTGAGTTTGCTGAGTCGCTGAAAGATGGTGAGATTTTGTCTCTGGATACAAAATATTTTGTTGAACTTTTCGTTGGATGGATGTATAAGGATGACTCGAAAGACGTATGGGAAGCTGTAGATGATTTTCTCAGCAATGAGTCGTTCTCCACTCTATGTAACCACCTCCTCATTTCTCTCCAAGAGAGTGAACTTCTCATTTTCGTGAAATCCCTTAGCAAATCTTTCAGCTCACCTGTAGAAAATATGGAACTTGGCAACTCGTCCTGCTGGTTAGAAATTGTCCTCTCCAAATGCAAAGATTTTGCATCTATAGATCAATTACTCCTGTTAAATATGGTTGTTAATCAAGGTCGCCAGCTTCTGCGCCTCATGCGAGATGAAGAGTGTCAGGAGGAAAAGGAAAAAGTGCAAGATATAGTGTTGCAGATTGTTAATGCCTCAAGCATTACTAGCAGCTTTGCTGCAATCCTGGAGGGGTGCCTTGGCATACGGACCCTTGATGTGGCGGAACTGTTGGGACTTTACTCTTGGGTTATTCATTATGTACTTTCCAAGGAATGTCAGACCTTGGAGTCGTGGGAGTCTTTGTTTATAAGGAATGGGATTAGTTTTAGGAAATCTGGTACATATTCAATCCTGGAACATGATGGAATAAAACAGGGAGAAAATTGGTCTAGGTTGGATAATAAATCACCAGGTGCTATTCATTCAAAGAAGAAGGAGAAAAGGAGAAAGAAAAGGAGGAGGGCTGTTGGCTTCAATGATGATGGCAGTGATGATGATGATCTTTTTGTGCGGGATGATGGGCAGGACGTGCAATCACGGGCCATAAGTTGGCTGCTTTCCACAGACGGCTTTTCCACTCCATGGACCATGGTGAGTGCAAGAGATATTTGTTGTCGCACTTCTTTTTCCTGTATTTGGTATCTTTGCTTTCTGTTGTGCTGTGCTTTTTCTTGGTGTGGGCAGCCAGTTGGCTGGACTTGAATAACCATTGGCTGTCTCAGCATCGTGAGCTGGACTCCTAATTTCAAAGAAACTGGAACAGACTTCTTTGTTAGGTTCTGGTTCAAGGCTTTCTTTTAGCCCTAGAGCCAAATCTGCAAAACTGATTTGAGAAGTAGAAAGTAGAAAATTTTGTCGGCCTCATTGTCATATGATCAACGGTCCATTGTGAAGTTGCTTTGAATTTGAGATTTCGCCTTTTGAACATTTTTTTCGGCCAGATGCCTTTGGAACATCATCTTCATAAAGTCATAATCAGCAGTACATTGACCTTCACATGTTTGGGAGTCAATGCCCTTTCAGATCCATTGCTATGGTTATTCATTACTGCTCTAAAAAGCATATGCATGAAGAAAGTGATGGTGGGTGGGTGATGTTATGATGATGGTTTTTAGCAAGGACTTTGAACAAGATTTTGACTTGATATCGGATAAGTCGAATGTTTTGAAGTTATCTATAATGTCTAATTTCCAAAGTGTTTAAGCCAACGCTTATCCCCAGCTATTCAGCCAGCTAGGTGTGGTTTGTTTAGATTTCTGAATGAACGAAAGCACTGGTTCTGTTTCTTTTGTGGACCTAGATGCTTTTTGTATTTTGGAACATCTGACCTTTTTAGGCGATTTTGTTTTTTTTTGCTTAACACTAGAAGCTCCAGGACTTTTTACTGCAGATTAAATGGTCACCGATTGAATTTTGTACGTTCTGATCTGTGATGGTCTTTCAGCCAGACTTGCCGGAGCACCTTGCTAAGCACTGCTTGTCTGTGTGGATGAAGTGGGTTTTCCCAAAACAAACTGATGCAGCCTAACATGTTTGGTCCAACATCAGTGGCTGTCACAGGTAATTTACTTCCTCTTTTGTGTGAAAAAGGTTCTTCTGGCGGACTGAAATAGTTGCTATTAATTGAATTGCCAAGAAGAGAAAGTAGGTATGTGTCACGGCCCGGTTGCGGAAGGCCGACTGTACTGCTCCATGCTCCAGAGGAAGTTATCCACTTCCACTGCTAATCGCTCGCCTTTGAAATCCTTTGGCCTTGGCACGTCAATCCTTGGCGTGTTTTGTGTAGTGGTTGCACCGCTTGCAATGCTGGTTTTGCACAAGACCAGCTCAGTCTTGAGCCCTTGAATCTCCACCTTCAGCGCTTCAATCTCGGCTTGGTGGGACATATCGTTTTTCCTGTACATCAAGCTTCAAGGCTTCGATCGACGTCTCGAGCTCCATTTTTCATTTGGAGCGGACCGATCGCTCCGTTCATCACGAGGGAGAAGTCGTTGCGAAGCGTTCTATATTCTAGAAACTTAGAGAGAAAACCCTAGAGCCAGACATAGCAAGTCTTGGGTGTTTCTCCGCCAGATGGACGACCGGTTGGGGCACGAAGACCTCGGCCCGTGTCATATGCATGTTTCTTGTTGCGATTAAAATTTAATAAATCCGAGTCATTGGATAGGTCGATCAAATTTGCTAAGAGGAGAAAGTAGACATTCAGGTTTCCTATGCATGTCAAGCAGTCATGCATGTGCAGGAAGGGCAATTATGATTGAAATCTGAGGAAATAACTCGAGATTGATTTGAACATGCAGGTTGCTCCAAAACTATGTTCTATCCTCGTTGAATATTCTGAGATCCTATTCTTGTTATGAACAGGTATCAGATTATACATTCTGCTGATGATTAATCTCATTAATAGCATGCGTCATTATGTATATTTTTATTGTTTCTTTGGTTTATGGCCCCGTGGCTGCCAGGTGCACCAGCAGGCGGTTAACAAAAGTTAATTTCTTCAAAAACCTTGCCCAGCATCCCTTGGAGCCTATTAGTTTGGATTGGGGGTTTCATTTAAACACGATCGGATTGAAGCTCTTCTCAGAATGGCGCCGTCACTGAGCTTGTTCATATTATGCGGAAGATAGGATGTAGTTTACTCCTGCATGTTCATATTATACAGAAGATAGGATGTAGTTTACTCCTGCATGATTGGCCCAACAACATGCTGTTTGAAGTAGTTCATTAGAATGTATTTGGGAGGCGGATATGGTGCCGACTTTTTGTTTAAGTCCATGTTCTGTAGATTCTTGTAGCCTATGGTGAAGAACAAGGTAACGATAGTAAAGATAAGGGTAGTCGAGTTGTTTGTCACTTGCAGTGTAGCTGCGGCTGATGATTAATGGATATTGGTCAATGACACACTTGAGCCAGTGATTAAATGCGGTCAACTTGTCATTTCTTTGTTTAATTTCTTCCTAAGTTGGGGTTTTTCTAATTTGTTTCGGTTTTCTTCAGTGGATGCTAAAGCCGATGTTTGACTTCCGAGCGTCCATGTGTGGTTACCACTTGATTTTTGGATCATGACCATTAATAGCCACAGATGCTGGTACGAAGCTGTCCGGAGGTTGTGAAGAACTGCTCTGCACCAGGATCGGGTTCTTTGGATCAGGTTGAATCCAGGTCACATGGAATTTATGGACTGGTTGCCGAGGCCCGATTCTGCCCGATTCGCCTGAGACTTGATGTGGTCAAGGAATGGTCAAGGAATTCCCAAGAAACTGGCCGACGAAAGCGAAGCGAGTGGCCGTGATCTCGCTTTTGTCGTGCAATATTCCTAGCTCGGAGAAGTGACATTTCGGAGACTCCGTTCACTAGTTCTGTTACTTTAAACTACTTTGATCAGTGTGTAGAGTCCAAAGAGCGTAATTAATGTAGAATGTACACATCTTTTCTTTTCGCTTTGCGAGCAAGTAGAACATGTTCGGTTTGGATTTTTCGTCGGTTAAATTCTTCCTGGCAATCACGACATAGACGGGAATGACATGTCGCCATGGTTGTCGAGGCTGTTTGACTACCATCTGGCGGCGTGCTTCGGTTAACATCATCTAATGAGAAAGTAGGCCACAAGGCCCTCAACGATCGATTTGGACGTTATCAATCCGGTACCGAATCCCCTCGTGAATCTTTCATTATCAAGTTCGCCTCAATAAAATTACTAGGCATCTTCTTTCGTGAATGATGACCCTTAATATTGGTATGATTAACTTCATTTTCCTTTTCTGCCTCTCGTATTTCCAAAATTGGACGCTTTTAATTGGCGATAGAGGCGATCGCATGACACTGGCCAGTGGCGTCGGCTATGGCGGCCAAGTAGTGGCCATGGCCGTGAAAATCATGTTGTTATTTGACGACAATTCTCTTTACCTTTTTTTTTTAATCTCTTTGCTTCGGAGAAAAGGTTTGGAATATAAATTCATTTGGTAATGCAATTTTTTTTTTCTAGAGATAATTTTTTGGCCCAAAAGTAAGTTTGGAATAGAAATAACAAGTATAAAAATTTTCACTTTTCTATTTCTAGAACAAAAATTAGATGTAATAATTTTTCTTATTGCTTACTCCCTCTCTCTCACGTCCCTATTGCCGGTCACCGGCCGCAGTTCTCCATCCGTTGTCTGCTGATCTCCTATCCTTGGCTCCCATTTGCCTTTCTCCATTTGACAGCCATCGGCTGTCAGTCTTCAATCTTCGTCCGCCATTTGCTAGCTGCCACTCTCGCTTCCCTACTGTTCACCATCTAGTTGCCGCTGGTTGCCTCTCTCGCTTCCTTGTCACCGTTTGCCATCTGCTTGTCGCCAGTCGCCTCTCTCACTTCCTTGCCGTCGTTTGCATCCGCTTGTTGCTAGTCGCCATTCCTTGATCGCTAGTCTCTGTTCGTTGAGCTCTAATCTCTGGCCGCCGTCTGCCCGTCTTTGTTCTTTAGTCTCTGTTTGCCTATTACTATCCATTTGTCGCCTCTTTTGCATCTCTACCGCCATTCGCCGTCCGCCGTTCATCCATCAAAGCCCAGTGGCTAATAATCGCAGAAATTTTATACTGTTATCAAATTAATTTTTATTTCGAAAATAGAAATTTATTTCAGAAATTCGTATAGAGAATAGAAATAGAAAAATCTAGATAAAAATAGAATTTGGAAAGAGAATTATTGTCATTCGCGTCCTTGTAGTCACCACCAATCGACAAATATCCAAAGTTATTTTATTAAGGGAGCTCATGAACGAAATCTACCAAGTTACCTGAAAAATCGAGGGCAGATTTGTCAAAATTAATGCGGACAATCATATTTTATTGACCAAGACAAGATCCTAGATCACAACCGAGTGACGAGGTCATCCATCATACGAGAGGGAGGGACCAAAGCGAGAAAACTAACGTTTGAAACCCTAATAATTCCCCCGCTCTCTCAAGAAAACGAAAGTCTGCCTCTCCAATTCATTCACCCATCAGAAGTCCTGCCCGACTCGCGCACGAGCTTGATGAAGACCTCCTCATGACATCTCAATTCCCATTGTTTGCCAACCCTGCGACAGAATCCTCAAGCTCTTGCTCAGTCAGCCACAGCCAAAGGAACATCCGGAATTCGTCTTTCTGTTTGCGTGTCAATTCGTTCGGGGAAGCTGAATTCGAGAAGTCATCTGGGTTTTGTTTTTCTACTGTTGCTGATTTCAAGTTGGAGCTGTACTTGAGGAGGGATTCGAATCACTGTAGAGCTTTTTAGCAGTTTGAGAGACTTAGTTTGGTAGATAGATAGACAGAGGGGTTTTGAATTCTTCCTGCCACTGTGATCTGTAGAAGAATTAGCGGCGTCCTGGATTCTTGCTAAAGGTACGGCCTTTTTTCACTTTACTGGAGTCGAATTCTCGGGTTTTGATTTCTGGAAGTTTCTCTTTGCGGTATACATATTCTTTTTCGAGTCTTTGTCCTTAAGGAATTACAGACTTGCTTCAGGCTTTAGATGTGAGGGTTTTCTTGGGCAAAAAGGTTCTGTTGGGTAGTTAATGGTCTTCTATGCCATTGCTGATTGGAGAGTTCGAGAATGCTCGTTGGAGTTTCTTTCCTTATTCTTGAACGTGCGTGAGGTTTGAATTTCGTTGTCTCGATGCTTATAACAGAGTGGACATGTCAGGGGTGTAATGTATGTCTAGATCAATAATTGCAGTTTCAACTTAGTTATGATTTTTCAGAGGGTTATTATGGATTGACGAGTTAATAGGTGACTACGTGCTTTTCTTCATTCTGATAGCGTGCCATTTTAGTACGGGAAGGAAACTTCTAAATGTTGTTGTAAGGGTTGCTTGCTAGTTGGTACACATTATCATAACATAGCTGGCACTATACATCAAGTAATTCTTCTTAAGTACTCTGATACTTTGCTCAAAACTATCCCTAAATGTTCAAACATTTGCATAGATAGCAACACTAGCGGTTTCTGCTGGTCTAATCATCAATGTCTGAAGTGTTCATGATTGGCTGAACTTTGCTCCTTGAAATGCATGTACAGTGCATTGTGGTTGTTGTCTATGGAGAGCATTAACGCTATGCTCAAATCAGTCTTAGGGCCCAAGTATGTGATGTAATCAATATATTGGATCTTTAAGCATGTTCAAACACTGTTTTCATCTATGGTTTACTTGTTGGTATTATGCGCCTTGATATTGCTTGGATCTGGCTTTGAGTTTCTCTCTCACACACCTGTCAGCTAGAACCAAAAGTAGAAATGAAAAATTTAGTAATTGCATCTAAAAAGGTGAGGTGGCTCCCTAGTATGCAAATCTTATTGAGTTGGGTGTTTTTTAAAACATCCATAACATCGTCATTAGCACATAAATTTGTCATGGGGCTCATCTTTGAAATAATACTTGAAGTTTGAAGTAATCTAGATTTAAATTATTAGGTTGTTTTTCCTTTAGTAGGCCTTGCATCTCCTCCTGATCTAGTTATCCAAGATAAAAGGGGAAATCAAAGATAGAAATGTATCTATTATGGCGTGTGGCCACCGTAACAAGCAAATTGGATGCAGCAGGGTGTTAATTAGAATGGATAGGCATGAGGCTTAAATATACAACCTCAATTGAAATTTCGTTTATAATTAGTTTATCTAGGTTGAACTTGTTTTTCGGTCTATCTCCAAGATCCCAGTTGGCTGAAGTTGAGAAAAGGAGAAATACAAATAGGGAAATGTCTATATGATGCTATGTTTGCTCACAGAGATGAAACTAATTGACTCACGATGTCACTATATGAGAATGCAGAATCATTGCAGACGAGCCAGTATAGTAATTCAACACCTTAGAAAGTGACCAGCTAGGAAGTGAGCTGGCAAGATGTTAGTTATAGAGAACTATCTTACCTCCTTGTGGATTTGTGTAGTTCAGTTATTAACGATGTACTTGTCCTCACTAGTAATCTTATATTGGTTAGAGAAAAGCATCCTAAAATTGATAGAGTTCCATTGCACTTCACACAATAATCAGATATTCTACCCTCGTTATTTTTTTTAATCTTCGAGTTAATGTCCACATCATTAGAAGAGCTGGGCTAGTCATGAACGACGGTTTTATGCGTCTATGCTATTATTCTAAATTGTTATAGTACTTCCCGTTTCATAAATTTCTCCAGCATTTCTCACATTCTTAGATTGCTGGAACTTTGTGTACTTAATTTATCCACTTTAAGTGTAAGATCTTGCTAAAAGACTGAAGAGCATGTTCATATGGGACCTTGAGCTTTTAGAAAACAATATTTTCTTTATATATTATGCCTGTTCCTGTTTCGTGTGTTTAGTCCATGCTGTGGCAGTTCTTTTGCATAGTCTATTCCACTACTACTTTTCATATGAGAAACCTCTTGAGACTTCTACCATTTATTAAGTTCCATTAGTGGGGTAACTGCCATGAGGGATTTTTGAAGGGTATCTTCTTGAGTCATAGCATTTTATGTATCATACCCATCGTCAGTACTTTTGCTATTATAAGATAGGAGCTGCTTGTTTAATTTTATGGAATCTGTTGTTTACAGTATCTGCCATATCTACTTATGTTGATTTATCATTTCGGAATTCAAGATTAACTTATAGGTATTTCATATTTGGTTTATAATTTGAGGTCAACCCAGGAATTTCTTTTAAAAATTTCTGATATCTTCAAGCATGGTTTAATAAGGCAACATATGTATGCCTGGAAGCTCTTAATTTCCCAAAATTACTAAATCATCTCAGTTTGTTTGCATTTGTTTTAATTAATCAATAAGTTGATTGATCCAGGCATCTAACTGTAGTTTATGGTTTTTCTCTGCTTCATATGATTGGTCACGATCTGTTTGGATATTTGATCTCTGTATAAAATCTGTGGTTCTGCCAGATTTTGTACTATATCATTTACGTAGTACCTTAATTAGTACAAATTTTTTTTTATAGTGAATTTCTTGTTGGATCATTAAATCTCATCACAGTGAAGAGAAACAAAAGCAACGCATCCCCTGGTTTTCGTTTCCTCCATATTTCAATTAAAGTGGTCCCCTTTAACTTCTGGTTTTCCATACCTCCCACTTGCTATAGTTTTGCTTGATATTCAACGTGATCTATACAGTAGTGAAAATATGGACTTCTTTCTCGCAAATATCTCACCTTTTAGGGAAAGTGAGTGAGAGAGATGTGAAAAAAGGTGATGGTTTTAAACTCATAATTAATGTCCAGATTTGGCCTTGGCGCATTTGGTTAAGGTGTTGCCGTGTGACCTGGAGGTCACGGGTTCGAGCCTTGGACGCAGCCTCTTGCAAACGCAGGGTAAGGCTTGCCTCCTTTCACCTTTGTGGTGGGGCCCTTCCCCGGGCCCCCCGCCTCGCGGGGATGCTATCGTGCATCGGGCTGCCCTTTTATTTGGTCTGGATTGGGCTTAATCTTAGAAATCCGCTTTGGAGTTGATGGGGTCAATGAACCCCGAATTACCCACCCAAGGTGACGCTTGAACAGCAACTGCATGGACACTGCTTTGTCACTTGGTTTATGATGTCTATTGATATTGTGTCATGGCCAAGCCTTGTCCATTGTGGCTTGGAACTTCCGTCCTTTCATGTATGGTGTGCTTTTGAACCTGTTCGTCAAAGATAAGGTTTAAAAAAAAAAAAACTGAACTTTTGTACCTGAAGGAGTGCTAACAATTAAATTCAACTTTTCAGTAAGTTGATTGGCTATCTTAGGAAGGAAAGCTGATGAAAGGCATCTTTTTCAGGAGGTCTTGGACAAAGGCTTTCTTTGGAGGGATCGATTTTTCTTTTTCTTTTTCTTTTGTTTTGGTGGGGGAGGGGGTGGGGATGAGGGAATTCGATGAATGCAGTTATATTGTATGCTTGATGTAGTTGGTATTCCTTCCTAAAACTAGGATTACGAATTATCATGAAAAAATTGACAGAAAACATTTTTCATCTGCCTTTCAAGAATATGCATTCTTATCATACGATCTTGTTATTTGAGCTTTTCAAGGAGATTGCTGAAACTCTTACCATCATTGGAGCATTTGTCAGTCATTTTGTGCTTCGAAAAGATAGTCAGTGTCCCTAGGCTAATTGATATCATATGCACAGTTTTCTAGAAGATAGCCTATTTGTTAAGTGTCTGATTAACTGGATGTTAGAACTTCTCACAATTGCACTGCTAGAGGACTGAAATATCTGAATTCCTTTTTCCTGCTAAGGAATGGTTCCTGGACAGTCGATGTATATGTTTGTTACAGTGAAGACTATTCTATTGACTTATTTGATGCCAATACTAGATGTTATTATCAGGTTCACTTAAATTGATGTTTTCTTGTAGCTTTTGTGCTGTCCATATAGTGGAACAATGTGTTTTGCATCTCTTTATGCCTTGATTTTTAAGGAATTCCTGCTTTCTCTTAAGCCATCTAAGTATCAATTTTCCTTGTTTGATATTGCAGTCGTATTTTTCTCTTTATGCCTTGAATTTTAAGGAATTCCTGCTTTTTCTTAAGCCATCTAAGTAACCGTTTTCCTTGTTTGATATTGCAGTCATATTTGTGGTTAGCTGCACCATGAAAGATTGATATGGATCCAGAAAGCAAGAATTTTGGAAAAGGTATCATGTTGTTATGGAATTTGAATCTTTGTTAAGAAGCATTTAGTTTGTCTTTTTTTTTTTTTATAAATACATGTCATAATCATAGGACAAAACACACTGAGCAGCACCACTTTCAATTAACGAATAAAAGTCTTAGAATGAAAACTTTTTGCTTAATCTAGTGGCTCATACGCTTCGATTTTTTTTTCCCATCTGAAACAGTTGAAACTTTCAGATTACAGTGATATTAACAAGGAGGTTTACATATAATTCACTCACAATTTTTTGAATTTAAGGAACATACCAAGTTTTGGCGGGAAAGCTGAAAAATAATATTTGCTTTTGCCATATCTTAATTAAACAAGCCCTTATTTAATTTTCTTCCTTCTGATGTGGATAGGATCTGAGGGTGATCTTATGATTTTTACGTGCTTTTCTTCACTTTGAGAGGTAGTATAATTATGTATCGAACACTCCATGTGAGGGGATTGTGTCCCTAATGATGATCCTCCATCGGGGAAAAATCTTTATGGTGATTAGATGCACTATATTAGGGGTAATATTCATTTATAAATCTGCTTCTCATGCACATTTTACTGAAATTGGTGAAAATGTTGGCTTTGGTATGAGTATTATATTTACACAGCATGAGAGCAAGAAGAGGTGACTCTTAATTGCACTTTCATTCTCGTGAAATATTTTCGCACAACTAGCACAATTTCTGATCCACGCTTATATATGAGTCATCCTGTCTCGTAAGTTATGATGATTTTTTTTTTGGTTGAAAAAGTTATGATGAATTTGCACATCTCCTTTTCTGCAGGGAAATTTCTGCTTTTTGGTTGCACTTATTTGTATTGACTTTATGTTTACTTTGTGCATGTTGGATTTCGCTGCACTGATGTTTCTGTGTTCCCTTTAGAGCTTAATTTTTTGGGTAGCTTACATTTCTACTTGCTGTATCTTTTAGGACCGAGAGAATTGACTGGTGCTGTAGATCTCATAAATCACTTTAAGCTGTCGCCCCATCATGAATTTTTCTGCAAGAAGTCCCTACCATTGTCACTTTCGGACACCCACTATCTTCATAATTTGGTGGGAGATACTGAAATTCGGAAAGGAGAGGGGATGCAGTTGGATCAGCTCATTCAGAGTACATCAAACGAGAGAGATTCTCACTTCCGCATACAACCTTTTGACGTAGATTCTCTCAGAGATGCATTCCATCTGAGGGAAACCACCCGTGTTGACTTACCTGCAGTAAGATTTATGTTATTCCTGTTGTGAAGTTTTCCCTCATTTTACATTCTGTTCCTTTTTTGTAGCTATTTACTGCCTTCAAGTGCTGCTATTGCTGGCTTGCTGATCGTACATTTGCTTTGTTAGACGGAGAAGGGGATGCCGACCATTTCAGGAAGATCAAGAAGTGAATCAAAGGATAAGGAGAAAAAACATAAGAAGCGTAAAGATAGAGATAAGGAGAAAGATAGAGAGCATAAGAAGCGCAAGCATCGTCATAAAGATCGGGGCAAAGATAAAGACAAGGAAAGGAAAAAGGACAAAGTTGGGCAACATGATTCAGGAGTCGACAACTCAAAAATACATCATGAAAAGGTTTGATTTTTGAATATCAAATTAGTCTACCTTCCCCCTGCTCTTACCTAAACCTGAAGTTGGTTATGATGGAACTGGATAATTGCCTATGCTAAGAAACTTGGAATGACGATTGACGTATACCTTTGTGAGCCAAAAATTAAATGATGTCTACTTTTGATCAATTTTAAAATAAGATCTTTAGCCTTGATTTCTTAAATCATTTATCTTTTTTTATTAAGTAAGGGCACGACAAGGCCAGAAATCAGCAGCTTGTTGGGATGGGCTTATTGTATTTGACAAGCCACCAATAAGTCACATTCGGATTTCTTGGCTGAAAAACCAAATAGCCGGAAGCAGCCATTCTTTAAAACTTTTAAAAAGAAAAAGAAATAGTCAGTTAATAGAATTATGGTGGATTTTATTTTGACTGTACATTGTGTGTCAACAGAAAAGGAAGCATGATGGAGATGAAGATCTTAACGAGCACAAACACAAGAAAAGTAAGGTATTACATTCTGTGCTAAACTCGGGACTATTTTCTTCTTCTTTTTCTTCTTTGTTTCTGAATCGTCAAATGTTGTGGTACTTCTCTGGTATGATAGTTTCCTCCATATATTCCCTCAGTCCTTTATCTATTGATGCTTATCAAGCTGGCCACCATATTGTTTGATGTTTACAGCATAAGAGTGCAAAGCTTGACGAGGTGGGAGTCATAAGAGTCGCGGGATGATGTGGTGGCATATTATAGTAGTCCATGTGCTGTCTTCATGTTTTGTCAGTAAAGGCACCGGGGATTTCTCTTACCATTACTTAAGGTACGTATGCATACATTCTTGATGCTCCATACACAAAAAAATGATCCTTTTACTTTTATGAAATTTTTTTTTTGGTCTAATAATTTGTATGAACTTTGACTGGTCGGTTCTTTTACACCAGAGAGCTCTTTTTCTTAGTAGTGAGATGCATCAAAAGATTGAAATCCTGACGATTCTTTGCAGCAGTCTGGAATCAACCGTCAATTTCTGATAATGTACTTGCGTTTAGTTGATGCTGGGGACTATAGTTGATGATAAACGCTACTAAACTGGATTTTGTTTGATCAAATAAAAGACATGCTTATCTCTATAAAGTAATTTTGTGATAAATTTTTTTTTATCTATGGCCATCGAGGGAGTGTACCTCAAGTGAACATTGGAGCCATATTACCAGAGAATTTCAGCCTTGGGTGGCTACAAATTGCATTTCAGGGGAAAGTTGTGTATTGCCCTTAAATAGGTGAAAACTAGGCATAGCACATTTGCTGATGAAAGTGAGGCAAACACGCAGGAGTATAAATTGCATAGCCTGCACCTCCTCCCTTATCCTCCACTTTTCTTCAACTGTTAATCTCCTATCGGCCAACCGAATTTGATCTGAAATTTTAGACTGGTTCATATAGCGATTCTCTGTTTAGAAGCTGGTGGTCTGTTACACCTGGTGCTACAAATGTATTCAAATTTTTGGCACAATGGACAATAGTACTCGTTTAAGTTGGACTGATTTAAGTTTGAGTTTGCTACTATGATGCTTTTCTGATTTTTCTTGCTTGGTACCTAAGTTATCTTTTCGACTTCAGTTCTGTAATGGCATTCAGATCCCTTAGCAAACATGGTTTACCACAGAGAGAGGTCGTATGGTGGGGGCTGTGGTGGGTTAGGGGTGGTGGTGGTGAGGGGCTGCTTAAGTAATTACAGAACTTTGACTTTCTATTTTTCTGTTCATGCAGAGTGACTGAAAATTGACCGAAGATTTGAAGGTGAATTTACCTTTGAAGAATATTCAGATGCGAGGTATAATTGTTGAATTTGATTTCTTTGTATTACAACTGGGGATTTCATATGGGTGAAACTAATCTTTTTTTTCCATCAGCTTAATGGCAGAAATGGATGTCCAGCTCTTTAACATTGTTAATTATCTCTTTAATTTGGAAGCATAGTTCTATACTTAGTCTGAACCAGAGTTTCCAGTTTTGATTCTGAAAGAAAATTGATTTTGGACTTTAGAGGGGATGTGTATACCGATATTCTTTTCTCCTCATCCAGTAGCAATTTAGTTATGTCTAATATGCCTAATTTACTAAGAGGGCTGCAAGCGTCGAGAAATATGATACGTCAGGACCTAATGTTCAGTTTTCTGTCATGTCAAACCACAGCAATTGCCTTCATTTAATTACTGATGTTGTTTCGAGGGGAACCCGATGGTGCTAGTTATTGTACATGGAAAGTGCAACAGTGCTTCCTTGTTTTGTCCAGAAAGTTTTCTTTGATCATCTATCTTGTGCCTGCAAATCAGGATCTGCCAAATTATGATCTGCTTTGATCTATCAAAAGCTTATTCTTCAGGAAACCTATGATAGCCAGAAATCCTGTTTACCGCATAATTTGCAGTTTACTGCATGAGATAGTCACACCCAACTCATGGTTAACCGATTATATTTCTTGTCTCCTGGACTATTCTTTTCTTTCCAGTCTTTTGCTTGCCGCCAAGATGGATACTAGTTTTGATTTCCTATTGTTGCACCGTTCGATGGAACTGGAAAACCTCTTGTTTTTGATTTAGTGGTTCCAACATACAAACGTTGAATCTCAATTGAAGCTTATCATACACTTGTATATATGGATATCTTCCCGTATTTATGAATCGGGTCCTAATTTGTTTAGACATGGTGGCAATGTTGATGCTAGACCCATGTAACGACAGGATCCGACACATTATGATTTTCAGTGGGGGGCTGAAAATCATGTTGGGATGATACGGTCTTTCGCAGTGGTTCCGTGAAGCTCTCTCTCTTTAGCGTGCAACTCGTTCCCCTTTGTTTTCTATCAGGGTTGAATGGCTGGTTTGGTTACTCCTTTGTAGGGTTCTGGTCACATGTTTACTCTCATGATTAACACTGGGGACATTTTCCCCTTTCACATTCTTTTGCCTGATATTTGTGAACTGGCCAAATTTTGTTTCCCTTCCCTTTGTAAGAACAAGATGCTAATCCTTACTTCCTGTCGGACCAGCAAATCTCGACATTAACAAGCTCCAACATAGGACTGACTTGACTTATTTCGTTGTGGTGTTGCTTTAGATGTTCCATTGCTGAAAACTAAAAAACGGGACGTTCAACGTGCGATCTGATGTTGTGAATGATTTGCTGTTGTCATTTCACTGTTTTTCTCAGGGAAAAATTGTCATTGGCCTTGAAAATTTTCGGACTCCGTGGCAGGTGCTCTGGGGTCCAAGTTTCTTTTTCGGTGGTTGTACATTGTATTCCTTCAAAAGATGGCAAGTAGACAAAATGCTTTGGGATTCAAGTACTTAGTTCAAACCATCAACAAGTCATCTCTATGACACAAGTCGCCACCAAGACATTTTTCTTTTTTGGACAATGCCACCAAGAGCTAAATGGTGCTTTTGTGTCATTCAAAACTTCGTGATAAAGGAAAATAACTTTGTGATAAAGGAAAATGTATTCCATCCCCAAGTAGGATTTGAACTTACGACTAGTCAATTAACAATCGATTGTTCTGCTATTGAGCTATTGATTGGAACAATTTCGTAAATATAGTGTAGTCTATTTTTGATTTCTAAATCGAAAGGATCCAATTTGAGCAAGTTTCAAATTCAAAAAAGGAAAATTTATTGCAATTAGTGAATTTCTTTTGATCCAAAGTGCAATGTGCGGGAATCAATTGTTTATGATTTTTTTTATAGAAATAAATCATTTTAAAGGAAAGTACTTAGTTTTTTTTTTCTTCTCAATTTAAGCTTGTTGTTTTTGGTCTATTAAAAATCCTTTTCATAATTTGATTAGCTTTTCATTATTCAAATACTAGGAAATCGAAGAATAATTTTTCGGAAATAATTTTCTCTAAAGCAGACTAAATAGGCAGTTATTTACAAATGCTGAGTATAAATGATGCATATGTGTATTATCTAAAGAATGATTCTGTATCAAAATACAATTAGGTTGAGTGGCAATCGCGTTGTGTCTACCTCTTATGATATCAATCTTTAGTTTCCTCATCTTGAAGGTCGCCATTAGAAAACTTCTGCCGCTTCATTTACTTCTGTTCTTATGAAACTAAATCTCAGAATGAAATCTATTTCTTTATTCCTTATAGTTTTTATAGCTTTCGAGTTACTCTTTATTATAATAGTGCTATTGTTAAAAAGATTCATATAGAGAAGGTTTTGCCTTTTTTTTAGTGGGTCCATGGAAAATGTCATCTGGGATAGAATGTCAGTCGATGTAACGTAACTGGAGGCGGAGAGAGAAAGAGACAATCATTGGATAGCCACAAAAGGGTGCCTGCGTAGGTTGAAGGAAATTTGGAAAAAGACTTGGAGAAAGCATATACCGAGCTAGCTTCCTTTGCCCTTAACCTAGATGGATGAACTGGATTTTACTTCCTCTTTTTTGAGTGGGAATATCCAGAACTCACATTGAGTGATTGAGTATGCAATCCTATTTGTGCGGAATCCTATTTGTGCGGATTTCCCAACAGCATCATTAAGAAGCAAAACACAAATAAGAGTTATGGCATTTACTATCATATTGCAAGAGATCGACCGCCATGCTTGTTTTAGTCTCATAAGCTCCTTATCCTCCAACAATCTTCAAAGAAACTTTAAAAAGGAGGAACTTTTCTTGGCTACTCAGTGATAATGGAGCACATCAAGCCATTGCCTGAAGTACCTACCGACAACTCCCTCTTTTGCCCTCTTGTGCTAACGGGTCAATCGTGCACTTCCTATTGTGGTCACATTGCCATATAAGCCTCCAAAGACAAACTTCACCGAATAGTATAAGAACCACAGAAAATGAAGGATTCAAGAAAATTCCACAATCCACATTGTTTAGTTCTATCATTCCCAGTCCGAGGCCGTATCAACCCCATGCTCCAATTCTCCAAGCGCCTAATCCACAAAGACGCCAGAGTCACTCTTGTTACCACCGAATCCATGTCCAAGACCCTCCATCGATTGTCCTCACGCCCCTGGATTTCACTTGAGACTATCTCCGATGGCTTTGATGACGGCATTGAGGCCGCCAGCAGCCCTAGAAGCCTACCTCGAACACTTCTGGAAGGTCTGGTCCGATCGAGAAGCTGATCTCCGGCAGCCTGCCACTGAGTTGCATCGTCTACAGCTCATTCTTGCCTTGGGCTCTTGATGTGTTAGCACAAAAGTTTGGGCTGGTTGGGGCTGCATTCTTCACCACGTGTTTTAAGAAGATAAGACGAGAACAAGAGTGGTACACGATTTGGAGTTGTCTAGCTGGAAAGCGAATACGACTTGACATGTCAGTGAAGATTGAAATTTTACTGATGTAAAAACATGATGCTCCAATATTTCCCAATCATCAATCACCTACTTAAGACAAGAGTTCAGTCTCGTGCTCTCCTTCTCAGCCATCACCTTTTCGGATCCGTGAGTCATCCAACTTGATCATTCAAGCACTTAGCAAAAACTTCGTGACATTGATTTTGCCTAGCAGGTAGTGGACTGGTTCATGAAGGTCATGCCATTAAGAGGGCCAACAGTGCCTTCCGCCTATTTAGACAACAGGCTTGAACAAGACGGAGAATATGGTCTCAGCATCTTCCTACAAGAACACGTAAACCACCATGAAATGGCTGAGCACAAAGCCAAAAGGGTCACTTGTGTATGTCTCTTTTGGGAGTCTATCATGATAAGAAAGAAAGAAAAATGAAGAGAAGATAGAATTTATTCTCTTGGTGTATAGAACAATGTACAAGAGAAGCCTTTATATAAGCTTGGAAGGGGGAAAGAGCTTAGAACTCTTCCTATGTGGGACTAATGGAAAAGAAGAAAAAAACTACAAACCTATACATTCTTACTATACATTTTAACACCCCTTTTCAAACTCAAGGTGGATCAAAGAGCGAGAATTTGGAAAGAAGAAATAGAAAGCGTTGTGATGTAAGAGCCTTCGTAAAACAATTTGCAAGCTGATTCTCAGTGCCAACAAAGGGAAGAGAAATGATGCGAGCTTGGAGATGATGGCGAGTTATATGACAGTCGATCTCAATGTGTTTGGTACGCTCATGAAAGATTGGATTTATGCTAATATGGATGGCACTCTTGTTGTCACAATATAAATGAGTGGGATCCGGAAGTGAAACACCCATATCAGCAAGTAAACGTCGAAGCCAAATAATCTCAACAGTAGTGTCGGCCATAGCACGATATTCAGACTCTGTAGAGGAACGTGAGACAATATGTTATTTCTTAGTACGCCAAGAAATGAGAGAATCGCCAAGAAAAATGCAATAGCCAGTGACAGACTTGCGATCAGTCACATTGGAAGCCCAATCTGTATCAGAATAAGTACGTAATTTGAGGGCAGAAGAAGACGGCATGAACAAAGAACGCGTCAAAGTGCCCCGAAGATAGCGCAAGATCCTCAAAACAGCAGCATAATGAACTGTACGAGGAGCAGCAACGAACTGACTGACAACATGAACAGCATAAGCGATGTCGGGTCGAGAGATAGTAAGGTATACAAGACTGCCAACTAAAGTTCGATAGCGGGTTACATCAGAAAGAGGTTCCCCGTCATCCGAACGAAGTTTCTGATTCAATTCAATAGGAGTATCAGCAGTGCGTGAGTCGGAGAGAGTAGCTCGGGAGAGAATATCAGCGGTATACTTCTGTTGAGAAAGAAGGATACCACGCGAACTGCGAGCAATCTCAAGCCCAAGAAAATAACGCAGCGGTCCAAGATCCTTCATGGAAAAATGATGCTTAAGGTGCCTCTTGGTATGCTCTATATGAGCACAATCATCCCTAGTGATGATCATGTCATCCACATAAAGAAGAAGAATAGTGCAACCAGCAGAAGAGGTATGAACAAACATAGCATGATCAGCCTCACTTTGAGTAAAACCAGCAGATCGAATCGCATCACTAAACTTCTCAAACCAAGTACGAGGGGCTTGTTTGAGACCATAAAGAGTCCATCGAAGGCGACAAACTTGTCCAGAAGTGTGAGCAAGACCAGGCGGAGGTTGCATATAGATATCCTCTTGAAGATCTCAGTGAAGAAAAGCATTCTTCACGTCAAGTTGAAAGAGAGGCCAGTTGCGAATTGAAGCAATAGCTAGTAAAGTACGGACAGATGTCATCTTGGCTACGGGAGCAAAAGTCTCCTCATAATCAATACCGTACTCCTGCGAGAAACCCCGGCAACTAGACGTGCCTTATAGCGCTCAATATTACCATCAGAACGGATCTTCACCTTGTATATCCACCGGCAGGATACCAAGGATCGACCTGGAGGAAGAGGTACAAGCTCCCAAGTACCAGTACTTTGTAAAGCCGAGAGTTCCTCAGACATAGCCTGACGCCATTCAGCATGTTGAACGGCCTCATGATAACTAGTGGGTTCTTGTATAGCATGAACAACAGCCAAAAAGGAACCAAGCTCGGTAGAATGAGAAGTAGCAGCAACATACCGAGCAGGTGGACGCTGATCCCGAGAAGGATTACGACGTGGCTCTAGAGATGTAGAATCGTCAAGGGCAGTCGGAGCGGGAGGTGCAGTAGAAGGGACATGCGATATATTTAGATCCAGGGTGGAAAAGGAAACAGGTGGAGATGGTGAAGGTGTAGTGATGACTGGATCTGAAGTGAAAATGGGAGAAGAAGGATCAAGAAAATAGTCAGCGGGGAAATCCATGAATGGAATATGAGACGACATGGGAGGCGTGGTGTTGGTAGGAAAGAAAGGGACATTCTCATGAAATGCAACATTACGAGAGATACGTACACGTCGTGTATTTGGGTCATAACAACGATAACCTTTATACTCGGTGCTGTAACCCAAGAATGCACACGGGATAGAGCGAGCGGTGAGTTTTGTACGTTCAGAGGATGGAAGGATGACAAAAGAAGTGCACCCAAAAACGCGCAGATGAGTATAGGTGGGAGATCGTGAATGGAGGCGATAAAAAGGGGTATCTTGATTTAAAATGGATGAAGGTAAGCGATTAATGAGATGAACAGCTGTGAGAAGGGCCTCAGCCCAAAACTCAGTAGGAACGTGGGTGGCAAGTAAAAGAGCGCGAGTAATCGCCAGAATATGACGGTGTTTTCGTTCAGCAACCCCATTCTGAGCTGGAACCCCAGGACAGGATAACTGAGGAAGTGTACCATCACTAGTCAAGAGAGAACGAAAGACACCCGAAAGATACTCTCCCCTCGAGTCAGATCGAAAAACTTTGATTTTTCTGTTAAACTGGGTAGAAATCATAGTAGTAAAAGACTGATAGATGGAAAAGAAATCACTGCGCTGACGCATAAGATAGACCCATGTATAACGAGAATAATCATCAATAAATGAGACATAGTATTTAAAACCACTCTTAAAAGAGAGCGGGGCAGGGTCCCATACATCAGAATAGATAAGATCAAAAATAGCAGTAGATCTAGAATTACTGATAGGAAAAAGCTTAGCAGATTGCTTGACCAAAGGACAAATAAAACAAGGAGGAAGACTAGCAGAAGAAATAGGACCTAAAGCACCTTGTTGATGAAGAACGGTGAGACGAGAAGAAGGAATATGCCCGAGACGCTGATGCCATCGAGCAAGATCAAGGGTAGCCAACACAGGAACAGGAATGGAGGAAGACGGAAGATGGAGATGCTGCATACTATAGAGTCCGTCCCGTCTACTGCCCCTGCCAATCGTCCGGCCACTCAAACGATCCTGTACAAAGCACGAGCTGTCAGTAAAGCTCACAATACATCAGGCATCAGTAAGCTGTCCAACAGATAATAAGTTAAGAGCTAGGGAAGGAACATGTAACACATCAGGGACATTGAAATCCCGATGGACGGTAAGAGTACCGCGTTGGGTAGCGAGGAGAGGAAAACTATCAGCTGTAAAGAAATGCGCTGAATGCTTGAGCTCAGAGAGCTGAGTGAGACAAGCAGCGGAAGCAGACATATGTCTAGCAGCTCCTGAGTCAAGTATCCAGGTAGTAGAAGTATCACCTGAAGAGGGAGTCGCCGCAGCTGTGCTACCAATAGAAGAAATAGCTGCAGGAGTACTGGAGCCTGGTAAAGAACCAAGCAAAGGACTCAATCGAGCAAGTTGAGCTTCAAGAGCAGCAACACGATCATCTGTAGAAGAAGAAGCCAAAGTAACAGGCCGAGCTAGTGAAGATGAGGTAGAATGTTGAATAGGATGTGGTGGCATAGGAGGGCGCGAAACATCCTTCTTCTTTCGCCAATAGTGTGACTCATCATGACCAAGACGGTGACAATAAGTACATGAAGGACGGTGAGAGTTACGAGTAGGCGGAGCACGTGGTAGAGTAGCCAAAACAACTGTGGAATCAGAAACTGTAGAAGAGGAAAGCAGACCTAGGCGAGTTTCCTCAGATTGCAGTTCTTTGACAGCGTCAAGGAAAGACGGTCTAGGAGAACGGTGAAGAAGCTGGCCACGAATACCTTCATAAGGAGAGCCCAGCTTCATAAGAAAAGCATGTAGACGGTGCCTATCTTGAGCCTGAAGCCGAGTAGACGGGCATTGAGTACATTTCAAGCATGTCGAGCAGAGAACATGAGCAAGAATATCCAATTGACTCTAGAGGGAATGCATGTAGTTATAGAAATCCCGAATGGAGCGAGACACTTGGGTGGCACAATAAATCTCTTGCTCTAACTGATAGATTCGAATATCTCCAGTCTCAGTGAACATCTCGGCGAGCTAATCCCACAAACACTTCGCTCCCATAATATGAGAAAATTGCGGGCGAAGAGTAGGATCAATAGAACAAAAAATAATAGCCTATGCCTTTCGATCAGCAATTGTCCATGCTCGAATTTCAGCGGCACGTTGCTTAATTACCTCAGGAGATGGTTTGGATGAGTCAATGTCCGTGAATGCAACAGGACAAAGACGAAAACCCTCGACATGTTCAAACAAGTCGCGGTAAACAAGTGCAGCCATTGCCGATGGTTTCCAAAGTGAATAATTGGAACCATCAAGCTTGACGTCTATGCGGTCACTAGAATCGCCCATGATGATTGAGTGAAAGTCTAAACTGACTAGAAAAATCACCAAAGTTTGAAGCGCAGGACAAAGTGCACAGGTCGATAGAATGGAAGAAGCACGAATCTAGAGGTACAAAGTAAGCCTCTAGAAAATGAAGAAGAAAAAAAAATTTATAGACTCACAAATGCGTGGAAGCTTGACTAGAGCAAGCAAGAGTAGCGGCTCAATAGCTCAAAACTCATTTTCTTAATTTCTGATGCGGAAGATCCAATTTATGGCAACCGCAGAGCATACTTTTAAAATAATGAACTTGGCTCTGATACCATGATAAGAAAGAAAGAAAGATGAAGAGAAGATAGAATTTATTCTCTTGGTGTGTAAAACAATGTACAAGAGAAGCCTTTATATAGGCTTGGAAGGGGGAAAGAGCTTAGAACTCTTCCTATGTGGGACTAATAGAAAAGCAAAAAAAAAACTACAAACCTATACATTGTTACTATACATTCTAACATATCAGAGCTAAAGATTGACCAAATGCAAGTGTTAAAAACTACAATGGTGAAAAGTGTTAAAAAAGTTATAAGCCTATTGCATTGGTGCCAATTCAATCCTAAGACTTTTATTAGTGCCGATCCAATCCTAAACCTTCATCATTAATGCCAATTTAGTCTTAAATATTTTGCATTGGTGCCAATTCAGCTGCAAAATTTTTATATTTTTGTTAATTGAGTCAATCTATCCAATTTTGGTTGAAAATTCACTGATGTGGACGTCGGTTGTCCTAGTATGATGGCTGACACTGACGTGAATATTTTTTGATATTTTTAAATATTTAATAAATATTTAGATTTTTTCTTCGCTTTCTTTTTGTAATCATTAAAATTCTTTAAAAATATCCATATTAGCAACAGTTGTGACACGTAAGACAACTGATATTCATGTCAGCAAATTTTTGATCGAAATTGACCACATTGACTCAATTAACAGAAACGTAATAGGTTTAGAATTGAATTGGCACAAATGCGAAAGGTTTAAGATTGAAGTGGCAATAATGCAAAAGGTTTAAGACTGAATTGGCATCGCTGTAACATGTTTGGAATTTTTTTGACACTTTTTCTGCTTGCAATGAGACTATAGAGAAGCAACCGTCAAGACAAACTCCCACAAGACTATAGCAAAAGAGAGCCCAAAAGGCTCTAATTGTGACGTGGTGTCGTCAGATGGAAGTCCTAGCACATGAAGCACTAGGGCATTTTGTGACGCATTGCGGTTGGAACTCGACTCTGGAAGCGCTCACTTTTGGGTGTGCCGATGTTGGCGATCCATCAATGGACCGACCAGCCCATGAGTGCCGAGTAGATAACGGACGTGTGGAAGATGGGGTTGAGGCTTCCTGTTGATAAGAGAAGCGTTGTGAGGAGTGAAGATGTAGAATGTTGCATTAGGGAGATAAAGGTAGGGGATAGAGGGAAGGAGACGAGAGAAAATGCAGGAAAGCGGAGGAAAATCACCAAAGAAGCAGTCAGTGAAGGCGGAATCTCTGACAGAAACATTGAGGAGTTTGTTGCTAAGTTGGTTGATTTGTTTTAAGAGGGGCTACTAGTGATGTTGCGCTATAGCATGGTCTTGATGTAAGATTTTATCAAGTCATTGCTAACTGTTCTAAAAGTTTAAATCGCTAGGTGAATGCGTGATTTAATGTTTACTCACTATACTACTTAAGATTTGTTAGGATGACACGCGTGAGATGTATTAAAGAAATCTAATATCAGAGAATTTACGTGGCGTGAAGTAATTAATATATCATAGTCTGCCCATAAGTCATTGGTTTAAGGTTTTGAGTGAAAATGAATTCAATTGGATGTATTTCTCTCTTGGTGGCCTCTTCGGGTGAAGATATCAGACTTCTGCTGTACTCTCTTAATAATGGTATCAAAGCCATGATTGATTGGCGGGCCCAATGTTTCGTGAATATCTAGTGAAGGTATATTTTTGTTGCGTTGTCCTAACAGGATTCGTTAATTAACATCTTCGTACATCTATTAATTTAACCTCGAATGACACAGAATCATACATCCATTAACCTCAGTGAAAACAAATTATTCTGAGTACAATAGTAACTTCCAAATGATGAAAAATCACTAAGCTTCTGTTGCATACTCTTAAATTAATCCCAATACCTCGATCATCCCTAGTCGCTCCTGCCAACATCTTACTTGAGTTGGCCTCAAAACCAAGCAAGCGGGCCAACGGCACACTGTATAATCCAACATCTCAACCAGCAATCGTCCATGTCATTCCAATAAAACCGCGGCTGAGGCTAATACTACCAAATGATGCATACCCCAAGTGATATCAAAGTTGTACTCCGATGAACCAATAGCGTGCTTCTGTGTTTAGCAGCGCGCGTATGGCAACACTTTTGCATCGGAGATTAACTTCCGGCAAAAAGTTGATTTTTCTACTTCTGCTTGAAGCAGAAGTTGATTTTTTTTTTTTGCTCAAGAAGTTGATTTCTCATTAGGGAAAAGTGTTTAATAACAAGAACAAATTTCTACTTTTGGAGCAAAAATTCATTTGGTAACCGTTGAAATTTTTACTTATGGAACACTATTAACACAAAATCTTCTATAAAATTTTTTTGTCAGTGATTGAAAATTTCTACTTCATTTTAATTTTTTAAATTTCTTTAAAAAAATTTTTAGTATGAAATTTTTTTTATTTAATAATATTTATTTTTACTTCGGAGACGGTGACTCGATGGCAGTGGCGGGTGATGGTTGATGGTGTTGGGTGGTAGTCGGTGGTGATTGTGGTTGGTAGTGGTGGTGGGTGGCGGCGGGCAGCGGTGGTTGGCGGCGGGCGGCGGCATGTGGTGGTCGGTGGCGATGACGACTAAGGCATGATTGAGAGAGAGATGCGTTGAAAATGAAAATAGACCCTAGTGAGAGAGATATTGATATTGAGAGATTTCTATTTCTAAAAGAGAAGTGACTTTTTTAAATTTCTGAAATTGGCTCAAAAATCATTTAAGAAGTAGAAATATAATGTTGTATAACCAAATAGATTTTTGCTTCAGAAGTCGCATTACCAAACGGATTTCTTCTCCATAAGTGCTTTTGGAGCATAACTTTACTTTGAGATCAAGTGTTGCCATGCGTGCCTTTATGGTCTGGAAAAACCTCTGTTTTTTTTTCTTTCTAGCGTTCAAACTTCGGATCTAAAGTGATGAAGCTTATCATGTATAGATACATCGTCAAAGTGAAGGATCGTTCCATAATCTATATCTACACGCTGACATTTTTCATCCTAGAACAGTGTAACTGATAGGACCATCTGAGACACGATGATCCACCGTGTCAGTGGGTTTGAAAATGAGGTTGAGACATGATCTCTCATGGTAATTTGACGAACCTCTCTATCTCTCCTCATCGTATGAATCTTCCTTTGTTTTCCTACTGGGTTCAAATCTTCTTGTTGAGTTGAGAGGGTTCTGGTCAACGGGTGTCTCCTTTAATTTTTTTTGTTTATTTCCTTTTTCCCCTTTTGTTCGATACTCAATATCAACCGAACTTGTTCGTCCTTTCCAGGGGAGGCGAAAATGCTAAACCCGATCCGCTCTCGGCCCAGCAAATATTGACAATGACGAGTTGCGACGCAAGGAAATCTTAATTCATCACATCATGCAATTGCCATTTAAGAATGTTGATGCATGTGATGAATTTTAGACATGACCTGCTAGAGTTCAGATTATTTACTCTTATTTCCCACCATAAGTAGGTTTCTGAAACAGTTGGTAAGTTTTTTGGCCAAAAAAGAAAAAAGAAAAAAAAGAATCAGTTGGTAAGCGTAAAAAACTGCTGGTATAGGTCACTTGATTTTTCGGTGATTTGTGGTAACATACTTGACGGGAGAAGAACACTAGAAATGTTAAAAGTTGTGTATGCCGTTCACTTTAGCGCCAAAAGTTTTCATTGGATCACTTGAATGCCAAATCGAAAAAAAATGATCACTTAAGTACTTTCGGTGAGAGATTCCAGCCAAAATTAATACTTGACATTTATAATTAATTTTTTTAAAATATGAAGTGGCATTTAAAAAAAAAATTCACATGGACTTCTACATGAACTTCTAAACTTAAAAAAAATAGATATAAAAATATGCTAAAAACTAAAATTTTTAAAATATAAATTTTACTTAAAATAAATTTAAAAACAAGATTAAAATATTAACAAAAAATATAAAAAAAAAATAAAAGATGAAGAATCAGGCGAGGAGGGCTTGCACATCCGTTGCCGCTGCGCCACACTATCGTCGAGAATGGCTAATGAGGATGGGTCATGGCCAACGAGAGTCGTAGAGCCCTGGCTAATGGCGACCCTTGGCAGATTTGGGCAAGGGCCTATGAGCCCTTACCTACAGTTGGAGAGGTAGCAGGCCACTAGCCAGGGCTCAGTGATCACCGTTGGCCATGTCCCGCCCTTTTTGGCCAATACTGATGACGGTTCGTTAGCAGTAGCTAAGGCTATGCTAGCCCTCGTTGCCTAGTTCTTTATCTTTTTTTTTTAATTAAAAATTTTAAGCTTATTTTGAAATTTATTTTATATAAAATTTGTATTTTAAAAATTAGATTAGATTTATTTTTATTTAGAAGTCCACTTGTAAGTTTTAGGATTCAATTCTATTTTCGTGACAAGTTTTAGGATCTTTATTGCACATGTATTTTTTTTTAATTTTATGAATTTTTAGCTTTTTTATTTTTTAAACTATTTAAGTTTTCATTTTTATTTCATAATATATATCATTTTTTCAATTTTTAATTTATTTTAATGATGACTAGATCTCCGGCGAGCCTCGTCGGCTTCATATAATAATAAAAAAGATGTCACATTAGATTTTCGGCTAAAGAGATTGGAGTTGGTACTTAAGTGATTATTTTAAAAAAATTTGGCAGTAAAGTGATTCAAACAAAACTTTTTACATTGAAGTGAGCGCTGTATATAACTTTGAAAACTTTTGACGTTCTTCTCCCCACACTTGTCACTTAAAGGAAAACACCAACTTCGTTCTTTTTTGCAAATTGCCAGTACCATTACCAACTCTTGAAATTTAGCAATGTTTATACAAATTTACTAATCTTTAATTTAGTGACTTATTAGCTTTTTTTCGATTAGATTATCAATTAATATTTGGATATCAACTCCCATTTAAGTTGCTTACTAACGTTTATTACCATTATACATGTGACCGAATAGTTTATGCATCATTAACTCTTATTTGAGTTAGTTTCAAAGTTTATATAGTATCTTTCGACTAACAACTTCTCTTAGGTAGAAAGATATCAAAAATACCAAAGTTTGTGTAAGACGCTCACTTTGGTGTCAATTTTTTTTCTTTTGGATCACTTGAGTCCCATTTCCTTTGAAAAATGTTTATTTGAGTGTTAACTTCAATGAGCTTTTTCGAAAATCTTACGGGACCATTGATACCATGCACTGGATATCGTTGCCTATGCCCAGTCCCTGATGCACATGTCCATGTCTATTGAGGTTGGGCTCTTGTGCTTGGGACCTCGGTCACCCATGCTGGATCCATGATGGTTGGGTCTAAGACCTCGGATGACTGGGTCCAACAGGGCCGAGCAATTGACCTTGGCTCTCGCATCGTGTCAATTGATGCGTGGCGTCGAACCTCGGAGCCTGCATCCAAGTCCTCGGCAACCGGACCTAGGTCAATATAGGCCATGCTTAGGTCCCTGACGACCATGCTTGGGTCCCTCAAAGCTGGCCTAAGTCCTTAGTGCCCACACTCGAGTCCATCAAGATCGGGCTAGGGACTCTGATGTAGGTACTCGTACTCGAGATGCCAAGCCCTGTTTCTATAAAGGCCAGGCGCAAGACCTTGGTGGTGCTTGAGCCGGAGTCTAGAGAGGCCAAGCTTGGGATCTTTTCGTGTCCAGACCTAATTGCCAAGGACTTCGGATTGGGTGCTAGGGAACTTAGCTTGGCTTTGATGGACCTAAATGTAGTTATTGGGGACTTAGGCCCAACCTCTATGTACCTGAACGTGTGCACCAGGGTCGAACCTTGATGGACCCAATCCCCGACGTCGAGTCTCGATCTCTAGTCCGGCCTTGATAGACACCTGAGCTTAGCTTTAATGGGCTAGGGCACAGATGTCGAGAACTCAAGGATTCGCAGTCACAATCGATCCGTTTAGATGCCAGGGTCCCAAGCCTAACCTCGATGGACCTAGGCGTAGATGTCGGGGACCCCGAGCCTTGCCTTGGTGGATGTAGGTGCTAGCGTTGAGGTTTTGGGCTTGACCTCATTGGACTCGAGCATGGGCATCAAGGGCTAAGGCCCAACATGATGGACTCCGGCCATTTACAATGAGGCCTTGCCATTCTTTTTTCTTCTAGTGTTGTTTAAAAATAAAATAAAATATAAGCTTTTTTTATAGTATTAATATAATTTAAATAAGATATGAACAAGAAAATAATAAACAATGCTACGTATGGAGATAAATTAATTTAAAAAGGCCACATCGGTGTTTTCTATTAGACAAATTGACAACATTAACAAATAGATTTGATTACATCAATTTGATAAGTTTTAGGACTTAATTACACCTTTGAAAGTTGCACAACTCAATTTCACTTTCGTGATAAAATATTAGGACTTTGGGGGCATGTTTATTAATGTTTATATTCCCTATATATTTTTTGTTCTTTTTTTTTCTTTATGGAAACAGAATTAAAATAGAAGTATATTTGTGTTCATTAGTTCATTTTTCTATTTCACATAATAGATCAATGGCCAGGGAATAGATTTTGAAGAGAAACAAGAAGCTAAAAAATTCCTTTTTTATTCTTGCGAACAAAAGGAGAAATAAGCTAAGTGTAACCCAACTCGACCCCATGTACCTAAATTGACACTTTGAGCCATTTTCGTTTTAGTTTTCCATTTTTTTTTACTTTTAGTTTCCTAGTAAACTTGACGTCAAAATAATGTCAAGATAAAATCAAAACAATCATTTGATGTCTTTTTAATTTCTCCATGAAGACTTTTCTTTCAACACCATTAGATAAATTTTATAGAAGATGCATAAAAAAATCATATGCAACATAAAGGATTAACACCAGTAAAGGAACACTTAAATTTTATACACGAATTATGTTAATACGCGATTTTATTAAGTCTTATTTTTTGCTTACCAGAAATGGGTCTGGTGGGAGTTGACGAGTAGGGAGGAGTTATACATTATCAATTTTTGGATTGAATCATTAAATATTGCCTTTTGACTAATTATAGTGCTGTTTTAGAATTCTGAGAATGCATGTGAGAAGGGAAGAAGAAGAAGAGTGAAAAAAAAAACTTGGCTATAACTAGCCTCGACTCGACCTGAACTGTCAAACAACACGAATGATTTACTCATTACTCAGTCTAACTCGACTTGGACTGAGAATTCCTGAAAATTTCGGGTTAGGTAGGGCTAGCTTTGGTATTTTTGATACTCCTACTAACATGAATATCTTTATCAGTTAAGTCCTTGCAAAAATCCAAATTTATCCAAACATGAATTGTTAAGTCTGCATTAACATTTTATAATAAAATCAAAAAATTGGGAGTAGAAAATTTTAGGTCATGCCAAATGTATTTCTGTTCTTTTTCTATTTCGGGAATAGAATTTTTGTACAATTACCAAACGTATTCTTCTACTAAGAAATTTGTCCAGTGAATAGAAATTAAAAAAATTATTTCTAAATCGAAATTATTTTTGGGAGCAAAAATGTTACCAAAGGCAACCTCAGCCCACTTATCTTTTTATTATGTTTGGCCAGCAAGGAATGGTTATTTGCACTCTCCTACTGCTACTTCTATTAGAGTTGCTTCCATTGGTTCTTGTAGAAAGTGACCTGTTCTGAGTAGATTGACCAGACGTGCTCTTAGTAGCTCAATAAGTTTCATCCGAAAGTATACAGATATAGATATAGACTGTGAAAGTGTACCGCTCAATCGATAGTGCTCTTCTATTCAAATGATCCAGCTAAGCCTCTAGACATTGAAATATTCACATAAACAAGGGTTTAATTTTTTACTTTTATACTCACATATATATGCTTGTGATGCAGAATTTTTCATGTTAAATATCTATTTTTGTACTCACTAAGATTTGATTGTGCGAATATGTAATTATTGAATAGTTGCACTCGTTAGGTGAAAGTAGATCTAATTGTTAATGACGTGCAATTAGTTGGAAGCTATAGCACTTAGCTCTATCTTACATGGATGATCAATAGTCTTGCATGGCGGTTGTTGTGCTGGGATAATTTAGAAGATTTGAAATTACTTTTTTTTCCCCTTAGTTCTAGAGTTTTAGGATCTTATATAATCATCTTAGAGATTTGGATCTCATTAGATTTCAGATAGTAGTTTTAGGAGTTTTCCTTTACTTGTTTGATAATTTCCAAGCAAGCTTGGCCTAGGATTTCATTAGGATTTCTAATCTTTACATTGCTATTTTCTTTTATACTCTTTTCCTTTTTATTTTCTATTGCTTTTAGTTTTCTTCATCTAACTGAGTTGAGACTTTGGGAAAAGCGTAAAAAAAAGGTCACAAAACTGTTGCAACAATGCTAATCAGTTGTAAATCTTTTTGATGCCAATTTAATCCTAAAATTTTTGTATTTATGTTAATTGAGTCCATTCGACCAATTGGTCGAAAACCGCTCACATGGATGCCATTGTCATCCGCGACTGATGTAAACATTTTTAATATTTTTAAATATTCTTTTATATTTTTAATGAATTTTGATTCGTTTTTCTTTTTGTACACTTTTTCTTTATTGAGGACAAGCGAGGGGTATCTAGCGTTGCTTATGAGGGCTACTAAGCCCTCTCCTAGGGTTAGTGAGGGCCGTTGTGCCCTTGCTTGGCCAGATATGGCAAGGGCATTGTAGCCCTCACCGGCCATAGCAAGGGCTCACGAGCCCTTGCTTAGTGCTGGCAACCATTGTTGGCACTCGACCAAGGGCTATAGTGGCCGGTCGGCGACCCTTAATAAAAAAATAGTGTATAAAAAATAAAAAAATATTTAAAATATTTAAAAGTATGTCCACGTCAGTGTTGATTGCGCCACGTGGGGCGATTGACATTTACACTAGTGATTTTTGGCCAAAATTGGGTAGATAGACTGAATTGGCAATAATGCAAAAGATTTAAAACTAAATTAGCATCAATAAAAGGTTTAGTATTGAATTGGTACAAATATAATAGGCTTAAGACTTTTTTTTTTGGTACCAATATAATAGGTTTAGGACTTTTTTTTTACACCGTTTACACTTTTGTAGGGGATTCTTAATTTCTCCAAAAAAGTTCTAAACATATTGCAATTGTGCTAATTAAATCTTACACTATTTTTTCCGGTCAATTTAGTCCTAAACTTTTTATTTTTATATCAATTCAATCAATCCAGCCAATCTTGGCTAGAAATCATTGATGTGAGCGTTGATTGGCCTACGTGGCATGGCAGCAAGTCAAGTAAAACTAATGCCACAATTGGATAAATTCAGGACTTTTTTGGTAATTCTCGTGACTCTTGGGTTGAGTTTCTTTTTCCAAGATCGCTATACCTCATAAAACTGATGCCACAAGTAGACTGTTATGCTTCCCTATTTCACGCATTTTCTCTAAACTCGCCGCAAGTCATCCTGATGAGAGGTCATGATCAAGTGTTGAAGAAGTTGTCATTGACAATGAGGTTTCAGTGTAAGGATCTTCAGGCTAAGACTGTGATTCTCGTGATCAATCGACCAGATTTTGCCTGATAAGCCCCTTTGTCCTTTTAACAATCTTCCCAACAAGTTAAAAAGATGGAATTTTTCCTAGCCCCTCACTGATGGACGACAAGAAACAATTGCCAGGACAAGAGGTACTTGTTATGATAGTACATATAAGACCATAAAGAGACACTTGAATTGCAAGGGAAACACAAGAAAATGGAAGATTCAAGCGAACCCCTGAAACCACATTGCTTAGTTTTGTCATGCCCAGCCGAAGGCCACATCAACCCCATGCTCCAATTCTCCAGGCGTTTACTCCACCAAGGAGTCACAATCACTCTTGATACGACCAAAACCATGTCCAAGACCCTGCATGGATCCTCATCATGCATCTCAATTGTGCTTGAGGTGATATCCGATGGCTTCGACGACGGTGGCATTGGGGCCGCGGGTAGCCCTGAAGCCTATTTGGGGCACTTCTGAAAGGTTGGCCCTGAGACCCTGAGCGAGTTGGTAGAGAGGCTAATCTCCGGCGGTCTGCCGCCAATTGGCATCATCTATGCTGTGATCTTGCCTTGGGCTCTTGATGTGGCCCAAAAGTTTGGGCTTGTTGTGGCTGCTTTCTTCACCATGTCTTGTGCTGTGAACAGTGTGTTTTACCACTGCCAAAGAGGACAGCTTGAGGTTCCTGTGAGGAAGCAAGTTTTGCTTCCAGGAATGGCTCCTCTTGAGGCTCAAGACATGCCATCTTATGTGTGTGATTTGGGGTCATACCTAACGTTCTTTCGCATGATTTTGGACCAGTTCTCCAATCCCGGTAGAGTGGACTGGGCACTTTGCAATGCAATGTGTGAGCTAGAACAGGAAGTAAGTATTGGAAATATGAAATGAAACGAAAGATACTAATTTGTTAACGCAAATTGTGAGCATGTCTCCATTCTCTGTTTTAGCTGTCATCTTTGTGGTCCATAAATCATCCAATTTGATCTTTCTAGAATACAACATTCATTTTACAAAATTGACTTTCTTCTTCTTCTTCTTCTTCTTCTTCTTGAGACCGCAGAATGGTTCATGAAGATCTTGCACTTCAGGACCATTGGACCAACAGTACCGTCCGCCTCCGTAGACAATAGGGTTGAGCAAGTCAAAGAGCATGGCCTCAACATCTTAAATCCAGACCATGACACAACCATGAAATGGCTGAACACAAAGCCAAAAGGGTCAGTTGTGTATGTCTCCTTCAGAAGCACGACAGAGCTAAGGATTGAGCAAATGCAAAAGTTTGCAATGGGACAAAAGAGAAGCAACTGTTATTTCCTCTGGGTGGTCAGACCATCAGAAGCATAGAAACTCCCACCAGGCTTTGCAAATGGTACTGAGACATCCCAAAAGGGTCTAATCGTGACATGGTGTAGTCAGCTCGAAGTCCTTTCACACAGGGTCGTAGGCCTTTTCGTGACGCATTGCGGTTGGAACTCGACGATGGAAGCACTTAGTTTGGGTGTGGTGATTCTGGCGATCCCACAGTGGACCGACTAGATTACCAATGCCAAGTACATAATGGATATGTGGAGGATGGGGTTGAGGCCAGTAGCTGAGAAGGAGAGAGGTGTGGTGAGGAGTAAAGAGATAGAGCATTGGATTAGGGAGTTAATGGAGGGGGAGAGAGGGAAGGAGATGAGGGAAAATGTAGGGAAATGGAAGAAAATCGCTAGAGAGGTAGCTAGTGAGGGTGGGAGTTCTGATAGGAACATTGATGAGTTTGTTGCTAAATTGGGTGGTAAGACTTAAAACAGGAGGAAGAGAAGTGCTAGATACACAGCAAAACGATTATAGTAGTGATCGATCTAGTTAGGCTTGTGGAATGATATAATAAGTTGTGCTGCATATATGAACGTCAGGAAAATTTACCCCCGGCTATGCATCATGTCTAGGTGGATCTCGTATATTAGGGGAATGCCTATTTTGGTGAATAAGTTCCGATTTTACACATGTAGTACCTACAAGTTCCGCACAATGTGTGTGAACCTATCGAAATTCATCTATGCTAATTTGTTGTGTACCTACAAGTTCCCTACCTGACTTGAATTTTGTAGGATTTCTCAGTCAAGGTTGAGTCAAATCCAGTAACGAGTAAATGATTTCATGTAGTTTGATGGTTCGGGTCAAGTTGAGCTAATTAGGGCCGTTTTTTTTTTCTTTTTACACTTATCTTCTTCTTCCCTTCTCACTTGCATTCCCAAGAATTCTAAAATAGCACTATAATTAGGGTTTTTTTTTTCTTTTCCAATTTAGGATTTTAAAAAAAATATTTACCAAATTAGGTTAACAAAATATTTACCATTTTGGATTTTGAGCGGCACTAAGAATGTCGTCCGAGCCCCGTGTGGCAGCCTAAATGTTGCGTGGGCTTGGGCGGAAGTGCAAATGCTGCGCGGACCCGAGCGGCATTCAAAGTGCCACTTGAGGCCTATCATAGCACAGTGAAAGCTGCACCAGCCTGTGCGGCCTTGAGAGTGTCCCACGGGCCCAAGGCCCGGCCCACCAGACTTTAATTTTCCTTTTTTTATATGGTTTTAATTATATTATAATTTCTCCCTTTTAAACTTATTTTTATAACGTAATTACAAATAATTAATTGAAAATTTTATTAAAATGTATGTAATTAATTTTTTTAAGTGTATGAATAGTTAATAGAAAGTTAAATAAAAAATTTATATTAATAAATAAATTATTTATTTACATACTAAATAAATTATATTAATTGAAAATTTTATCTTAATAAATTAATTATTTTTTATTGATTATTTAAATGCTAAATAAAATAATTACATACTTATTAATAAAATTATAATTTTCTTAAAATTTTAAAATATTTTCTTACTTATTTTTATAAATTTATATTTATATAACTTTCTAAATACAATTTTTTTCCTTTTGAAGATTATTTTTATAGAAGCTTATTTTTATAACATAATTATCAATAATTAATTGAAAATTTTATTAATATGTATGTAACTTATTTATTTATCATTTAAATAATTAATAAAAATAATTAATTTATTAAGATAAAATTTTCAATTAATATAATTTACTTAGTACGTAAATAAATAATTTATTTATTAATATAATTTTTTTTATCATAATAAGTTAATTATTTTTTTTATTAATGATTTAAATACTAAATAAACTAATTACCCATATATTAATAAAATTTTGTATTTTTGTTAGTTTTTTTACTTGTTTTTATAATTTTATATTTATATAACTTTCTAAATATAATTTTTTTTCCTCTTGTAGCTTATTTTTTTCCTCTTGTAACTTTCTAAATATAATTTTTTCATCTTAATTTATTAAGATGAAATTTTCAATTAATATAATTTATATTTAGTATTTAAATAATTAGTAAAAAATAATTAATTTATTAAAATAAAATTTCCATTAATATATTTTATTTAGTATGTAAATATTTAATTAATTTATTAAGATAAAATATTTATTTATTTTTTTATTTTGATATTAAATAAAGTAATTATATACTTTTAATAAATTTTCTAATTAATTATTGATAACTATTTTAAAAAATAAGCTTCAAAAGAAAAAAAAATTATATTTAGTAAATTATATAAATATAAAATTATAAAAACAAGTGAGGAAATCCGAAATTAGAAAATATTGATGAAAATATAAAATTTTGCTAATATGTACGTGATTAGTTTATTTAGGATTTAACTAATTAGTACAAAATAATTAATTTATTAAGATAAAATTTCCATTAATATAATTTAATTAGTATGTAAATAAATAATTAATTTATTAGGATAAATTTTTTATTAAAATTTTTATTAATTATTTACATACTAAATAAATTAATTACATAAATTTTAATAAAATTTTCAATTAATTATTCACAATTATGTTATAAAAATAAGCTTAAACGGGAGAAATTATATTTAAAAATTTATATAAATATGAATGTTTTAAATATAATTAAAACCATATAAAAATGAAAAAATTTTAAAGTCTTGCAAGCCAAGCCTTGGGCCCATGCAGTACTCAAAAAGTCGCATGACCCGGGTGGCATTTGGATTGCTGTGTGAGGCCCCGGTGGCACTCTTAGTGCTGCTTGAAACCCAACATGGTAAATATTTTTTTAAAATTATAAATTGAAAAAAAGACCCTATTTATAGTGCTATTTTAGAATTCTTGGGAATGTAGATGAGAAGGGAAGAAGAAGAAGAAGTGCAAAAAGAAAAAAAAAACGGGCCCTAATCAGCTCGACTTGACCCGAACTGTCAAACTACATGAAATTTACTCATTACTGGATTGACTCGACCATGACCGGGAAATCCTAAGAATTTCGGGTTAGGTAGGGCTAGCTTCGGTATTTTTGACACTCCTACTAACATGAATATCGCTATCAGTTAAGTCGTTACAAAAATCTAGTTTTATCCTAACATGAATTACTAAGTCCGCACTAACATTTTACAATAAAATAAAAAAATTTGGAATAGAAAATTTTAGGGTCATACCAAATGCGTTTATGTTCTTTTTCTATTTCAGGAATTGGGTTTTTGTGTAGTTACCAAATGCATTCTTTTGTTTAGAAATTTGTCCAGTGAATGGAAATAGAAAAAAAATATTTCTAAATAGAAATTATTTTCGGGAGCAGAAATGTTACCAAAGGCACCCTTAGCCCACCTATCTCTTTATTGTGGTTGACTAGGTAGGAAAGGTTGCTTGCACTGTCCTATTGCTACTTCTGTTAGAGTTGCTTCCGTTGGTTCTCATATAAAGAGATCTGTTTAGAGTAGGTTGGCTAGATGTGCTCTATTAGCTTAGCAACTTTCATCCAAAAGTATACCGATATATATATATATATATATATATATATATAGACTCTGAAAGTGTACCGCTCAAATTTTTTTTTTCTATTCAACGGCTTATGATCTAGCGAAGCCTCGAAACATTCAAATATTCACATCAACAAGGGTTTAAATTTTCATGTTAAATATTTATTTTTGTATTACTAAGATTTGATTGCGCGAATTTGCAATTACCGAATGGTTATTTATACTCGTAGGCGAAAGTAGATTTAATTGTTAATTACACGCAATTAGTTGGAAACTTTAGCACTTAGCTCTATCTTACATGGATTGTTGTGCCAGGATAATTTAGAAGATGCGAACTTAAATTTTTTTCCTTAGTTCTAGAGTTTTAGGATCTTATATAATCATCTTAGAGATTTGGATCTCATTAGTTTCAGATAGTTGTTTTAAGAGATTTTCTTTACTTGTTTGATAATTTCGAATCAAGTTTGGACTAGGATTTCATTGGGATTTCTAATCTTTATATTGCTATTATGTCTTGTATACTCTTTTACTTTTTAATTTCTGTTGCTTTTACTCTCCACTGGGGCTGAATATTTGGTTTAGTTTTCTTCTTCTAACTAAGTTGAGACTTTCGAAAAAGTGCAAAAAAAAGTCAAAAACCTATTGCATCGATGCCAATTTAGTCCTAAACTTTTTATTCATCTCAAGTTAGTCCTAAACCTTTTGTATTTGTACCAACTGAGTCCATCCCGTCAATTGGCCAGAAACTGCTAACATGGATGTCGTTTATCATCCGTGGCTAACATAGATATATATTTTTAAATGTTTATAATATTCTTATATATTTTTATTAATTTTTTCAATTTTTTTTCTTTATTTCTTCTTTTTGTTTTATGTACACTTTTTCTTTTTTGAGGGCTAGGGAGGGGCATTTGGCCTTGCCTAGTGCCCGTAATGCCCTCGCTTGGCCAAATTTAGCGAGGGCATGGTGGCCCTCGTCGGCCACAACAAGGGTCCGTGAGCCCTTGCCTAGTTTCGGCAACTGTTATTAGCCCTCGACTGGGGTTGGTAGTGGCTGGTTGGTGATCAACAAAAAAATAATGTATAGAAAAAAAGAAAAAAAGAAAAAATATTTAAAATATATTTTTGAAAAAGTCCAAATTAATGTTGATCGTGTCACGTGGGACGATTGTCGTCCATGTCAGCAATTTTCAATCAAAATTAGGTATATGGATTAAATTGGCACAATTAAAAAAAGTTTAGGACTGAATTGACACTAATAAAAGGTTTAAGATTGAATTAACACCAAGAAAAGGTTTATGATTTAATTGACAGCAATATAGTATGTTTAGAACTTTTTTGATACCATTCCTCGAGACTTTCATAGAGGACTCTTGTGCAAAAAATTACCATAAAAATTCTAAACATATTGCAATTGTGCTGATTCTATCATAAACTATTTTTTTGGGGTTAATTTAATCCTAACTCTTTTGCATTTGTGTCAATTCTATCAATTCGGCCAATCTTGACTGGAAATTACTTATGTGAAAGTGAGTAAAGTGAGTCATCTTACGTGATATGACTGCAAGTTAGGTAAAATTAATGCTACAATTACAATAGGTTTAGAGCTTCTTCCACATTCTTCCAACTCTTGGGTCAAGTTGCTTTTCCGAGATTGTCGTGCCTCAAAAGACTAGTGTCACAAGTCGACTGTTATGCTTCCCTATTTCACCTACTTTCTCCAAACTCGCCGCAAGTCATTCTAATGAGAGGTCGTGATCAAGTGTTGAAGAATCTGTCATCGACAACGAGATTTCATGGAAAGGATCTTCGCGTCTGTGATGGTGGAAAAAGTCTCATTTGAGTCGACTCATGCCGCGATATCAAACCTCTTTCTATATCATCAGCATTCATCTATCCTTCAATCTAGGAAGTAGCTATTGGGCTGCCCGCTTCGTAATGTCATCATCATTTTTCCTTTCTAGAATCTCTTCTGAGAACTTGTATTCATGGTTGCATTTTCCCACCGTATCATTTGCATTGACATTAATGAATCGTAATGTATGAAAATGGCGGTACTTCAAAACTGTGATTCACGTGATCTATTGGCCAGTTTTTGCCTGAGAAGCCCCTTGTCCTTTTAACAATCTTGCCAACAAGTTAAAAAGATGGAATTTTTCCTAGCTCCTCACTGATAGACCCCAAGAACCATTGCCAGAACAAGAAGTACCCGTTATTGACAGTACATATAAGACCATAAAGAGACGCTTCACTTTCATTGCATGAGAAACACAAGAAAATGGAGGATTCAAGCAAACCCTTGAAACCACATTGCTTAGCTGTATCATTCCCAAGCCAAGGCCACATCAACCCCATGCTCCAATTCTCCACGCATCTACTCCACAAAGGAGTCAAAGTCACTCTTGTCACCACCAAATCTATGTCAAAGATCCTGCATGGATCCTCTTTATGCACCTCCATTGCGCTCGAGGTGATTTCTGACGGTTTCGATGGCGACGGCAATGTGGCCGGGGTTATCCCCAAAGCCTACCTCGAGAGCTTCTGGAAGGTCGGACCTGGGGCCCTGAGCGAGTTGGTCGAGAGGCTCATCTCTGGCGGCTCACCCCCAACTTGCATTGTCTACGACTCTTTCTTGTCTTGGGCTCTTGACGTGGCCAAAAAATTTAGGCTTGTTGGGGTTGCTTTCTTCACCATGTCTTGCGCTGTGAACAGTGTGCTTTACCACTGCCAAAAGGGATGGCTTGAAGTTCCTGTCAAGAAGCAGGTTTTGCTTCCGGGAATGCCTCCTCTTGAGCCTCAAGATATGCCATCTTTTTTGTGCGATGTGGAGTCATATCCAGCTATCTATGCAATGCTTGTGAACCAGTTCTCCAATCTTGACAAAGCGGATTGGGTTCTTTGCAATACAGTGTATGAACTTGAACAGGAAGTAAGTCCACTAGAACCTTAAGAACATAACCACTTGCGAGTACGGTGGGGTGGGGATGTTCTAGTTGGAAGTACTTCAATAGTTTACTGGCTATATAACCTTTTCTGGCATTTTTTCTATTGTATATCATGCATATGTCGAGTACTCATTCAATTACTTGACTTTAGGGTTGTCAATGTTAACACCACAACGACATAACATGAGTCTTCCAACTTGATCTTTCAAGCATTCAACAAGAACTTCCTTCTCCTTTTTCTTCTTCTTTGTAGGTTGTGGACTGGTTCATGAAGATCTTGCCCTTTAGGAGCATTGGACCAACAGTGCCGTCCACCTACCTAGACAACAACAAGGTTGAGCAAGTCAAAGAATATGGCCTCAGCATCTTAAAACCTGACCATGACACTACCATGAAATGGCTGAGCACAAAGCCAAAAGGGTCAGTTGTGTATGTCTCCTTCGGAAGCATGGCAGAGCTAAGGATTGACCAAATGCAAGAGCTTGCAATGGGACTAAAGAGAAGCAACTGCTATTTCCTCTGGGTGGTCAGACCATCAGAAGCAGAGAAACTTCCACCTGGCTTTGCGAATGGCACCGAGACATCCCAAAATGGTCTAATCGTGACATGGTGTCGACAGCTCGAAGTCCTTTCACACAAGGCAGTAGGGCTTTTCGTGACGCATTGTGGTTGGAACTCGACGTTGGAAGCACTTAGTTTGGGTGTGGTGATGCTGGCGATCCCGCAGTGGACTGACCAGATCACCAATGCCAAGTACATAATGGATGTGTGGAGGATGGGGTTGAGGCCATTAGCTGATAAGGAGAGAGGTGTGGTGAGGAGTGAAGAGATAGAGCATTGGATTAGGGAGGTAATGGAGGGGGAGAGAGGGAAGGAGATGAGGGAAAATGCAGGGAAATGGAAGAGAATCGCTAGAGAGGCAGCTGGTGAGGGTGGGAGTTCTGATAGGAATATTAATGAGTTTGTTGCTAAATTGGGTGGTAAGACTTAAAACAGGAGGAAGAGAAGTGCTAGATGCACAGCAAAACGATTATAGCAGTGATCTAGTTAGGCTTATGGAATGATATAATAAGTTGTGCTGCATATATGAACGTCAGGAAAATTTTACGCCTGGCTATGCATCATGTCTGGGCGGGTCCTGTATATAATGGGAATGCCTATTTTGGTGAATAAGTTCCGATTTTACACATGTAGTACCTATAATTTCCACATAATGTGTGTGAACCAGTTGAAATTCGTCTATGCTAGTTTGTTGTGGAAGAACTCGATTGAATCAGGCAAGAAGTTGATTATAAAAAAATGACACAAATTGAAATGATTATACTTGGACTTAAATCTTTTGCAAAATGAAGAACAAAATGGGGTGAGTGAGGCACTATGCAAACTCGCTCCAGACTATCTTACCAAGTTTTTTCCATGAAAGAATAGGGCCGAATGCACGTATTGAACAACTAAGAACGAAATCATAACTTCATTTTGGGTCTCTTTTGATAGAGATAGGTCCCGCGTGCATTTAATTTGATGTTATGATTTTAATTTCTTTCGGCCAATCTTATCAACACGAAAGGTTGATGAATAATTAGCTATGGACAAGGCACAATTTGCTACTAAATACAAGTAATTAATGTGTTGTAGGTGTTTAAATTGGCACCCCTAAAATCTCCTGATTCCTCATATTGAGAATACTTAACGGCCTCTTCTGGCTAAATTGTCAAGGAATTTGGTTGCCCATATTCTTGTATTAGTCTAGTACTCGAAATAAGTGGTCATGGATTAAGTTTTGTTATGTTCTAAAAAAATTGATTAGCATAAATTTATGGTGAGAAAAACCATTGTCAGGATGGTTATACAACTCATTTCTTCAAGAAATCTAGGAATTATTGGTGGAAGTAATGTTAACACTGGCAGCTGCTGTTGTGACTTTCTAGACCTTCTAAATTTCTCGGTGCTGTAAACTCCATAGCCACCGCTTTGGTTCCTCGAGTCCCTAATTCTAATATCGTCTATAATTATGTGTATTACCTCTGTCCTGGTCAAGAAATTGAGAGGTATGCGGTATAATTTTGTTAGCTTGAATCAGACTGCTTTTATAAGTGGGAAAAGGATTGTTCAGAATGTTCTTTTTGCCCATGAGCTGGTGAACAATTATTACAGGAAGGGCTTTATCTCCAAGATGTGTTGTTATGGCTGATATTAGGAAAGCCTTTGACTCAGTGGATTCGGGATTGCAGCATGCATTACTACTCCTAAGTTTTCGATCAATGGTAATGGGTGGTGAGCATGCTAGTTTAGAGTTATTGGAGGGATTAAGACGAGGTGATTAGTTCTCCCTATCTTTTTGTCGTGGCCATTGAGGTGCTTTCTGGATTACTTAATGTTGCAGCTACAAATGGGAACCTCTAAAATATCATCCTAAACGTAGCAAAACCCAGCTTACTCGCATGGGATTTGCAGATGATCTTCTCATTTTCATGAATAGAGATAAGGACCGATTGCTATCTCTCTTTTGGCTGTGTTTGATATATTTAAAGGTCTTTCACGTCTTAAGCTTAATCCAGCTAAGACAGAGCTCTATACTTCTGGTGTCCGCAAGACTTGACGCAAGCGATGGGGAAATTCCTCGTTTCAGAGTTGGTGAGCTTCCTGTGAGATTTGGGAGTCCCTCTCCTCACTGCAAATCTTTGGTAGATAGAGCCATTGTTGATTTGCATTATATGGACCGCTTGAAAGGTCTCTTACGCTGCAAGATTCTAGTCGATTAGTTCCATTATACAGAGCATTATCACCTGCTGGTGCAATGTACTCCTACTCACCAAAAAGTTCATTAAAGAAAATCTAGGTTTTTTTGGTAATGGCTCCTGTTAAAACGGCCAAAATGAGTTGGGATGTTATTGGTGTCGCGACCTAAAAAAAAATCAAGCTTTTTAGATTTTATATTAATAGATTACCAAGTTAATTAATTAGACTTAGGTCAAACTCTCCCAAGTTCTACTAAATCATGACTTATGGTTCAAGTGGTCATTAGATAAAAAATTTTAATTTTTGTTGTCGCCACTACTTATTTTGAGTAGGTTGATTAGACACCTAAATAAAGTATTGGGAGGAATACTTTATTCCTACGAACCAGAGATTAATGAGGTTGAGAACTTGGTTACATTAATTTTTCAATTAATGCCCTTTCGGTACCAATTTCATGAAAAATGTTCAATTTGACACTTATGATGAATTTCTACTTGAAGTTTAAAGGTGCAAAATTTTTTTATATGATAATGTGATATGCAATGCATGCCGTGAATGATTTTTTTTTAATATGAATTTTCATTTTTGAGATGTAATCTTAAAAAAAATGTGGTTCAACATAAATATTTACAAGATAAATCACGTGTGCAATTATCTACATGATGTGAATTTTTGAAAGTTGTAATTTTTAAGCATGAAAATAGAATGATATATCCAACAAGATTTAATCGGGATTTAAATCAATCAATTTAGGCAATGAAATTTTTTGATATTCTATAGATTAGAATCGTTACCTAATTTTGCGGATTTAACTACCTAATGCAAACATTATATTGCATTGTTAATTAGGATCTCAAATCACGACTCCACGATGGGGATGGATGTAGTTTTATGTCGATAAAGGAGGAATTGGCGATGGTGGCATCGAACTTTCAAACTTTCACTCTCCAAAACTCTCCTCTAAAAATATGCTCTTATTTGGTTCCCTTTGAATTTTCTTCATAATCCTCTCCAATAGCATTCTTTCTTCCTCCTTTTATAGCCTTCTCTTCTATCTCCCTTTCTCCATCTCTATCCATCTTTCTTTCTTTATCTCCACTTTCTCTTCTCTATCTTTCTTTCTCTAGCATCATTTCTCCACATTCCTTTCTTCATATTCCTTTCTAATTTCTCCACTAACTCACCTTTTTAATTATTTACAAAATAGTCCCTCAAATTTTAAGTATTTACATTCTAGTCCTCGAAGTCTTAAGTATTTATAATTCAATCCCTGAGAAAATATTTCTTTAAATCCAAGCCTTCATAAAATTTTCAACACATTTTCCCCATACTTAGCCCAAAATCACCTGTCAATTCAAGCTCATATCCTCCGCCACAACCAAAATAAGACGTATGAATAAATATAAAAAATAATTTAATTATTTTTTGCAAGAACTAAAATTAGTTCTATTTCATTTTATTTTTTTATTATGAAAAATGATTAAAAAGATTAGTTAAAATTTAGGTGTCAACAGCTGCCCCTCTTTTAGTGGAGGCTTGCAGAGATTACGCTCAAAGACAAAATTGAAACCTAAATTTTGACAATGCAAATAATTAAACGATTTTTTTGTGGAGATTTTAATCCCCTTTTCTATGCAATGAAATGATGCATGAGATGTGAAAAATAGACAATTAACTTGTGTGATGACTTTTGTCGCGACCTAAAAAAATCGGTTTTCCCAATTTTTAAAGTTAATGGATTACCAGGTTAATTAAATTGAATTAACTAGCCTAGCTCGAACTCTACCAAGTTCTACCAAATCGTGACTTAGGTTCAATTTCATCAAAAGAAGGATTTATCTTGGAGTCGCCACTAATCATTTTGGGTAGGTTGATTAGACACCTAAATAAAGCATCGGGAGAAATACTTTATTCCTACGAACCAGAGATTAATGAGTTCGGGGACTTGGTTACACTAATATTTCTACTAGCGCCCTTTCGGTACCGATTTCATGAAAATGTTCAACTTGGCAATTTTGATGAATTTTCACTTGAGATTCAAAGGTGCAATTTTTTTTTATTTTTCTTTTTATGACAAGGTAAGGAACTAAATTATATGCAATGCATGCGGTTTAATCTAAATATTTACAAGATAAATTACGCGTGCAATTATCTACATGATGTGAAAATGTGCAACAAAAGCAAACCCTTTTTTTTTTTATTTTTTTAAAGAAAATATTATAACGTGCAATAAAAATCTCAAAAAATTGGATATGCAATTTATTCCAAAGAAATGCAATATGTCCAACAAGGTATAATCGAAATTCAAATCAATCCATTTAGGCAACACAATTTCGAATATTCTAAATGATTAGAATCGTTACCTGACTTGACGGATTTAATTATCGAACTCGAACCTCGGATTTCCTCGTGGATCAAGATTGCGGATCGCGGCTCGAACGACGGGGATGGACTCGCGGATTGTATTGGTCGATGAAGATGGTAACTCCGAGCTTCGAACTCTCGTTCCCCTCAATTCTCTCTTCTAAAAGAATTCTCTCTTTTTTTTTGTTTTCTTTTTCTCTCTAAATTTTCTTCTCTCCCAAAATCTCTCCTCAAGTTTTCTTCAAACTCCAAAGTCTTCCTAATTTCTCTCTAATCTCTCCCAAAAGTCCTCTCCATTTCTCTCTAATCCTTCTCCTTTTATAGCCTACTCCTCCATCTTCCTTTCTCTATCTTCATCTATCATTCTAATTTTTCCACTAACTTCATCTTCCCTTCTAATTCCATCATCTTCCCTTCTTTATCTCCATCTTCCCTTCTAATTCCACCATCCTCCATTCTTTATCTCCATCTTCCCTTCTAATTCACCATCTTCCATTCTAATCTTTCCATCTCCCATTCTAATTCTTCATCTTCCCTTCTAATTCTACCATCTTCCATTCTCCATCTTTCCTTCTAATTTCTCAATCTTCCCTTCTATATCTCCCCTTCTCCATCTTTCTTTCTAATTTCTCCACTATCCCTAAAATTTTATGTATTTGCAATTCAGCCCCTGAAGTTTTATGTATTTGCAATTCAGTCCCTAAAGTTTTATGTATTTGCAATTCAGTCCCTGTGGAAAAATTTCTTTTAAGTTCAAAACTTCATAAGCCTTTCGGCACACCTCCCTTACGCTCAATCCAATCGTTTGTCAATTTAAGCTCAAATCCTCCGTCGTTAGCCATAATAAAATGCATGACCGACAAAAAATTAAATATGCAATACATGAAAAAATTAATTTTTGGTGAGAACAAATTCTCATTTTTTTATGTACTTAAGTGAATGAATTTTAAAAAGTCAAAATTTAGGTGTCAATAGCTGCCCCTCTTTGAGCGGAGACTCGTAGAGGTTTCGCTCAAAGACAAAATTGAACCTAAATTTTGACAATGCAAATGAATGATGATGATTTTTTTTTGTGGGGGAGTTTTAATCCCATTTTATATGCAAGTGCAATGATGCATGATGTGCAGGACTGTAAATAACATGTGTTAAGATTTCTCTGCTCCGAGGAAGCGGATTAAAGAAACCTGCACATGGATCGCATATAAAATGTCGGTCTTACCAGACACTTCATAATGCTGGTGATTCCCTTAAGCTCCAGGCATTTTGTGGATGCAAGAATCTTAAGGTACTGGTGCCTATCCGTTACCAGAGGTTTCCCCCTGATGCGAGAAAGCGCAAGATCTGTAAGGGGATGCGTCCACTGCATCTTTTCGAGTGGAGTCACATAGTTTCTTTCAAGATCATTAGAGCTGATCCTTGATGATCTGAAAGGGTATCAAAACCATAAGAGCATGTCGATTATGGTTTTTGATAAAATTTGTTGAGACCACAAGAGCATGTCGATCATGGTTCGCACAAGCATCCAGACACAAGAGCATGTCGATTATGAACTGGATGGATAAGATCAAGAACATGAGAGCATGTCGATCATGAACTTGATAGGGTACCAAAATCACAAGAGCATGTCGATTATGATTTTGATAAAATTTATCGAGACCGCGAGAGCATGTCGATCATGGTTCGAACAAATGTTTCATGCAGATCACAAGAGCATGTCGATTATGAACTGGATGAAATTAAGAAGTGTGCTTTCTCATTGGTGCAAACTCAAAGCTTGCGATTTTGAAAAGGGTTCAGAAAACTTACCTGGGTTTTTTGGGTAGTTGAGAGGTAGATTTCTTTCAAGATCATTAGAGCTGGTCTTTGATGATCTGAAAGGGAGATGTGCCGCCAATGTCACAGGGCGGTGACCACATCGAGAGGGTGTGTTACACAAGCCATGTCAGTGTAAACACAAGATATTCAAAACTGGGTTCAGAAAACTTAATTGGGTCTTTTGAACGAATGGTCAAGGAGTAGACAGGCTGACTGTATCATACCTGCTTATTCTCTTGAAGTAAAATTATGCGCATAGACCAAATCAATGCTAATGCGACATGTATTTCATAAAAATCACGCTTTACTGAAGAAGACGAATATTTGAATGACTGTATGTGTCGCAACAGATTTGATTGCCTTAACAATCATCAGAAGGCTCAGGTTGAAGATATACTTACCTGGGAGCTTGGAAGCTTGCCAGGTAGGCACTTGCCAACACGGCTTGTTCATTCAATCATCCTTGGATGAATTTCAAGACCTCATGAGGTAGCTTGAATATCAGGAATGCATGTGCACAGATAATGTTAGATGTAACATGTACAGGCATGTATGCTGAAATTCACTTAGTGGATTTATGCAAAACTATTCTGTCAAGTTTGCATCACCAATTCTATTCAAGGAGGTTATTGTGAATACCTCGAATGTACTTTGAATGGGGGACTTCAGTCCGAAAGGGCTTTCTCCTACTCTTCAAGAAAAGCTATTTATCATAACTGTAGGATTCAAGAGAAATCACTCAATCTTACCATCATCGCTTTCAACGAGGGTCTGAGTAATCTTGCAATTGGTACGACCAAGCCGATCTGGAGGTCTTGATTGGGACCGTAATATAGGCTAGGTCAATGGTTTACCAAATGGGACTCCTGTGGAGTCAAGGCCTTTTTTAAAGAAGATCTTCATCATCTGCTCTGGGTTTACAAGTCAAGAACCCTGCAAAAATGAGAGAGAAATAATCTTGCTCGAACTTTTTCGAGCGATGCTTAAGATCATTCAACTCTACGTTACTTCATGTGCCCTAATCAGAAGAGACTTTGAAGGGTTGTAACGTATGTTAGGATTTGGGACTGAGAAACGAAAAGACTCGCTTTGGTTCAGAAAATATATGAGAATGGCTTGACGCTAGTGATCAATGCTGTCTTGCCACAAATCTTAGCCTTCTGAAATTGATTTCAAAATGTGTCATCACTGCTTGAGAATGGAGCTTCCGCTGATGATTGCAATTTCCCATTTGACTCTCTCTTGGAGACTTTTTCTTTACAAGTCATCCAGTTGGGATTTACAGGAAGGATAAAATGCACATCCAAATTTCAACATATTTTACAAATGAACGAGGATTGAATGAGCATAGGCCTTGCTTTTGATAGGCATTTTGCTTTTACTGCCAAGGATTTTCTGTGGGACTAGCCTTTGCTTTTCCTTACTCCCGACTTCCATTTTTTTTTAGAGAGAGCTATCTCTCTTTCTCTCTTTTTTTTCTTTTTCGGAAGAGGTTTGTTTTTTTTTCTCTTTTTCGGGAGCAGGCCCTTTTCTTTCAGGCGGAATTTGCTCTTCTTTTAAAATCTCATGATTTTAAAACAACATGAATATTCATAGACAAAAGCTGTGTCAAAGAATCACATGATGTAAAATGCAAGATTTTGGGAATTCTCCGTTGATCCGATCTCTTCAGTTCTGTTCCTTGGTGATGACGTCATCTTCAAATCGGAACGAGCAATGATCATCAACGGGGTTTGAGAAATGAATATACAGGCTCAATTGGGCTGTACAATGGATGTAGTGTATAGGATAGAGAAATGAATGCTCTTCATCATCCTAAGGCACTTGAATTAAAGTTCGAGTTTAATGTAAAGAAACATCCGAAGATTGATGCTGGTCAAAGCAAGAGAATTTCTAACCATTTACCTCATGTCGCTGCTGGAATTACCTTGTCTTGCCCCAATGTGGGGTGGTTCTTGACATGGGTAAGAAAATGAAATCGCCGCTCAAGGAGGTTTGCAATGGACACCTGTAGCATTTGGATGGGGAATTGGATGCCTCTGTCACTTCAGCTATCGTACCTTTTGCGAGAAAACCCATCGCCTCGAGGAATGCGGATCCCTACTACTGCTCATCTCACTGGAGATTAGACCATAGGATGTGTATGGGAATGGCTTACCTTTCATCATCCCGTCATGGCCCATTCTGTACACTCGATGTATCATATGTAATTTACGTTCCCTATTCAAAGTTGGTAAATTCAATTGGACCAAAGAGACTTTCCCAATTGAGACCATCCCAAATGGAGATTAGTAATGCAAGCAGGAATTGAATAGACATGCATTGGAGAATCATGAAAACTTCAAATTATCAATAATGTCAAAACAATTCAAGCATAATACTTCTTTACAGCATCAGAGTTAACAGGATTGGTAAAAACTCGACCATCCATCTCTGCCAGAATTAGAGCACCACCTGGGAGTACCTTCTTCACAACGTACGGACCGCCATAGTTTGGCGCAAACTTCCCTTATGGGAGTGGAATTATGGGCAACAACTTTCGCAAAACAAGATCTCCTTCCTGAAATTGTCGAGGCCTGACTTTCTTGTTAAAGGATTTAGCGACCCTTTGCTGGTAGCACTGGCCGTGACAAATGGCTTTGAGCCGCTCCTCATCAATCAGGTTCAATTGATCCATCCGCTGTTGGATCCAGTCGACTTCTTTCAGCCCATCTTGCGACAATATGCACAAGGAAGGAATCTCTACTTCAACTGGTAACACTACTTCCATTCCGTATACAAGAGAGTACGGGGTTGCCTCAGTAGATGTTCGAATTGAAGTTCGATATGCCATGAGTGCAAATGGCAGCTTTTCATGCCAATCACGATGATTCTCAGTCGTTTTAGCTAAGATCTTCTTGATGTTTTTATTGGCTGCCTCCACCGCTCCATTCATCTAAGGGCGATATGGAGAAGAATTCAGATGCTTGATTTTGAATTCTTTAAACAACTCATCCACTTGCTTGTTATTCAGATTTGAGCCATTGTCTGTGATTATGGTTTCAGGCGAACCGTATCGAGCAATAATGTCCCGACGGATGAATTTCACAACATTTCGTGCTGTGACTGCCAAATACGATGCGGCTTCGATCCATTTTGAAAAATAATCAATAGCGACCAGAATAAAACGATGCCCATTAGATGCTTTCGGATTGATAGGGCCGATCACGTCGATACCCCACATAGAGAATGGCCATGGCTCAGATAACTGATGCAGCTCACTTGGAGGAACATTAATTTTGTCACCATGGATTTGGCACTTGTGACAACTCCGGACATGTTGAATGCAATCGCTCTCAAGGGTGAGCCAGTAATATCCCAACCTCATGATCTTCTTGGCCAGCATGTGGCTGTTCATGTGCGGACCACAAATCCCTTCATGCACCTCCATCATCAGACGGACTGCCTCTGTAGAATCAATGCATCTCAAAAGGATCGAATCAAAGGACCGCTTGTACAGGCACTCGCCACTCAAAAAGAATTTTGAGGCCATTTTCTTTATATACCTCCGATCGGTTGCGATACTCTTATCTGGAAACTCCTGCTTTTGGATATAAGTCTTGATGTCATGGTACCAAGGCTTACCATCCGGTTCCTCGGTCGTAACCATACAATAAACCGGTCTTCTCAATACCTCGATCTTCAAAGGCTCAACTTCTAGCCCATCAGTGGCTTGCAACATTGATGATAGGGTTGCTAATGCATCAGAGAACTGATTTTGCGTTCTAGATAGATATTCCAATGAGATGTCATCAAACTCAACCACTAATTCATCAAGATATTCATGGTAAGGCAGCAATTTGGCATCTCGTGTCTTCCACTTCCCAACGGTTTGCAGAATAATCAACGCTGAATCCCCAAACACCTTAAGCCGGGTTACTCCCATCTCAATTGCGGCTTGCAATCCAAGAATGCATGCTTCGTACTCTGCGATGTTGTTAGTACAAGGAAAAATGAATTTCCCTGCCACTGGATAATGTTGTCCTCCTGGAGATATCAACACTGCACCGGTACCTGACCCGGACAAATTTACGGCTCCATCAAAAAACATGGTCCAAGAATAGTCACCTACCGACATGATTCGATCTTCGGGATGGTCGACATCTTCATGTTGTCCCGGATTTTCGGCTAGGACATCAGCTATTACTCGCCCTTTGACTGACTTTTGTGACAAATACTGGACGTCAAACTCAGAAATGAGAATCTGCCACTTTGCAAGCTTCCCAACTAAGGCGGGTTGATTTAGTAAATATTTGATGGGATCACATTCCGTCACCAAGAATATTTGGTAATGCAAAGTGTACTGCCGTAGTCGGTGTAACACCCAGACTAGTGCTGCGCACGTCTTTTCCGCTTCGGAGTAATTCAGTTCGGAGGTTGTGAACTTTTTACTCAAATAGTAGATAGCTCGTTCTTTACCATCTTCTTTACTTGTCTGAGCAAGCATAGAACCCAAAGACTCATCATGAATTGTAAGATATAAGATTAGGGGGCATCCCGAAGTGGGTGGAACAAGTATGGGTGGATTCATGAGGTGCTGCTTCAATTTCTCAAAAGCTTCTTCACATTCACCATCCCATTTGACCAGTGCATTCTTCTTGAGTAGCCTAAAAAATGGCTTAGCAGTCTCAGACAGATGAGCAATAAATCGGGCAATGTAATTCACTCTGCCCATGAGGCTACGGACTTCCTTGACGGTCGTTGGCGGCTTAAGCTCACAAATAGCCTTTACCTTGGCCGGGTCGATCTCAATGCCCTTGTTACTAACAATGAACCCCAATAATTTACCCGAGCTGGTACCAAAGACACACTTGGCGGGGTTGAGGCGTAACTTGAACTTTCGCAACATTTCAAACAATTTTGTCAATGTCACAACGTGATCCTCTCCACACCGAGTCTTGGCGATCATGTCATCAACGTAGACCTCAATCTCATTATGCATCATGTCATGAAATAGCGCAACCATCGCTCGCTGGTATGTTGCCCCGGCATTCTTGAGACCAAAGGGCATAACTTTGTAATGGAACACCCCCCATGGGGTTGTGAATGCTGTCTTTTCTTTATCTTCCTCATTCATCAGGATTTGATTATAGCCAGAGAAACCGTCCATGAATGAGAATAATTCGAAACCCGCTGTACTATCGACAAGCACATCGATATGTGGGAGAGGAAAATCATCCTTCGGACTAGCTTTATTCAAGTCACGATAATCCACACAGACTCGTACACGACCATCCTTCTTCAAGACCGGGACTATGTTGGCCACCCAACTCGGGTATTGGGTAACTTCAATGAATCCAACGTCGATAAGTTTCATGACTTCTTCTTCAATTTTCTTTGCGAGTTCTGGTTTAGCCTTTCGCTGCCTTTGCTTCTTAGGTTCAATCAAGGGATCGGTCGGTAGACAGTGTTCGACGATTGATCGATCAAGACCGGGCATATCTGCATAAGACCAGGCAAAGATATCCTGATAGTCCCTTAAAAGGTTCGTCAGACGCTCAGCTGTGCCCATAGGAAGATTCGCCCCGATTTTAATCTCTCTGGGGTTTTCTTCACTGCCAAGGTTTATTGCGACAGTTTCCTCGCCAGTTAGAGCTTTAACCTTCTCATGGTGTTCAAGATTCCGTTGTATTTCCTCGATATCAGAACCTGATTCATCCGAACTATCTGAGTCATTGGCATGGCATATGGTAGGATCCACTGCATTTCCTTCCTCATGTTTGCCCCTGAACATAAGGTAGTTGAGTCAGAAAAACAAACAAGGTTTAAACACACGGTATTTTACTTCCTTCGAAAAATTTTGTTTTTTGTTTTTTTTTTGAAGACCGCGGGACGAGAATTGCTTGAAGAAGCCCAACCCTCAGTTCTTACCATGAATGACAATATTGTTCGATCGTTGGTTATCGTCATCGGGTTGGTTTGGAATACTTCGACAAGATTCAAATTTTTTTTTGATAAAAACATCTGTAATTTTATTGATATAAGAATCAATTAATTACATCTTATTGAAAGGGAAATCGTGCAGTGCAACATAAAAGGAAATCTTAGAAAATGACATGGAAACGGAATTCTAGAAAACGATGGAAGTTCCCACGCAGGGGAAAACATAAACACGAAGATGTTACTCTGAATCTAAACCCTCCAGTGGATCGTCGAATATGGCATTGACGGACGGTCTTGGTGGTTTAGGCACCATGTAAGGCTCTTCATCGGGGCTCTCATTAACCTGCATTGGATCTTCAGATATTGCAGCAATAGTTAAGTCTCCAAACCAGTTGACTAGGCTAGGTATGTTATCCTCATCAGCATCTTTGTTATCGAAAACCATTGGCGGAGGTTTTCGTCCTTTTGAGTCGGGGAAGACTATGCCAAGATCATCCTTGAATTTATTCAATTCATCATAGCCGCCCACCACTCCGGCTGAAATGAAAGTCTGATAAAGAGGCAGGGGTAAAGGTCTATATTCTGACTTTCCACAGCCTATCAGGCTTTGGCATCCATGGTTAATTCGACGATACCAGCGACCTCGTCCACGGTGCCTATCTCCCCGGTATCCTAAGCCAGCTGTATGGATTTGTCCACTAGCCTCGATCGGAGTGAGCATTCCTTGACTGCTTTTGCCTAAACCAGTACCAGGCTCGTACCCATTGCCCACCATTACCTTGGCAACCATGAGAGAAGCTTTTGACAGTTCAGGAACCGGTAAAGGGCTATCTGGTGAGGCGTGGATAGTGTGTATCAACTCGAAAGCATGATACGAGTCCTCTTCAGTATGGGCTGGTTTAATGTAAGGGATGGCGGTTGTATTGAAAATGCGATGATCTTCCTCACCATGGACAACCACCAGTTTTTGCTTGACTACAAACTTAACTTTCTGGTGAAGACTCGATGGTACGGCACCCGCATTATGGATCCATGGACGGCCAAGCAGCAAATTGAAGGCTGAAGGGATGTCTAATACTTGGAACAGAACATCGAACATGGAAGGTCCGATTTGAATTTCAAGGTTGATCTGTCCCAGAACATTCTTCTTCATACCATCGAATGCTCTAACCGAAGTGTTGGCGGTCTGCATTCTGGCCAAGTCAATACCCAGGCGGTTGAGAGTAGCTAGGGGACACAAGTTTAGAGCCGAACCATTGTTGATCAGTACCCGGGCTACATGGGTTTGCTTGTGCTTCACCGTTATGTGCAAGGCCATATTATGACCTCGCCCTTCAATCGGGATCTCATCGTCGGCGAATGCTACTTGATCTTTTAGTAGGATTGTCCCAACAAAGTTCTCTAATTTGTCTTGATCAATATCTTCAGGCACGTGCACTTGCCCCAATACCTTCATTAATGAGTCTCGATGCTTCTCAGATGGCTGTAGGAGCTCCAGTAAGGAAACCTGGGCTGGCAACTTTCTCAGCTGATCAACTATACTACACTCGCTGGCTCTGATGATTGCTAAGAATTCCTTAGCCTCTTTCTCATTAACATGCTTAGCTGAATGATCATGATCATAAACCCGTCCCGATCTGGTCACCAATGCTAAATCATAAGACCATGGTACTGCTTTATCATCTGCGTACGGGAATGGCTGTGGTGTAACGATTATAATAATCCCGAGTTCATCATCACAAGCGTCTTCCAAGGGCGGCATGTCAGCTTTAATCAATTCTGTAATATCATTCTTATTCAGATCAGCTTTTTGCTCGGACACACCTTCTGTCATAGTTAAAGCTGCAAACTCTTTATCCCAGTCTATTATTATCTGTGACGTGGTTGCCACCAACCCATCTTGGCTAGTACATATGATCATCCCTTGGTCGATCAGGGTGAAGACTTTTTTCTTCAGTTGGTCAAAAGATACCACCTCTCCGGTACGATAATAGCCTGCCCTAACTAGAGCATCAAAGGTGTCAACTATCCGCGCCTTGAAACCGCCAACTGGATCAGCTTCCGAACCAAAAATAGCATTGACCTTGCTCGAGTGATCAGGCAAAGGATTATTTTAGACATTGGGCTGTTGATTATCCTGGAATGTGAATGCTTTGGACTCGAGCAAGTCCTGGATCCGGTTCTTAAGGGCGAAGCATTCATCCGTGTCGTGCCCGGGCTCACCGCGGTGGTAATCACACTTCTTTGACGGGTCGTACCTTGCAAAGGATGCATAGTTCGAGCGCATCGGTTCTGATGTCAACAGCTCTTTCTTACGTAGGACAATCAAGACCTGGGAAAGAGTTCCGGGAAGTGGGGAAAATTGCCGATTATTGCGCCTGAATCCTCTTTGCCTTTGAGTGTCAAAGTTGGCTTGCTGTTGAACTTTTGGCGCTTGAATCAGAGGCCTTTGCGTATAGGTAAAATTCACCTGTGGGGCTGGTTCTTTGTCCTTTTTCATTCCAAACCGCTTTGCACTGATACCAGCATCTCTGTACCATCCCTTCTTGATTCCGATCTCTATTTCCTCTCCCATTGCAATGAGGTGGCTGAACAATGTTGCCCCAGTCCCCAAAATATGTGATCGCATCGCTTGAGGGAGGGTAGAGACAAACAATCTCATGAGTTCCCGCTCAGGCGGGACTGGCTTTAACTGGGACGCAATATTCCTCCATCTAGAGGCGTATTGCTTGATTGTCTCACCCTTCTTCATCTCTGACTGTTCCAGGTCCTCTCTGGTGGTCAGGACGTCCAGGTTGAAACTAAAATGCTTGACAAATGCAGTGGCCATCTTTTCCCAATCATCCATGCGATAGATCTCGTATTCAATGTACCACCTCATGGCTACATCCTTTAGACTGGCCTGAAAAGTCTGAACCATCAGAGGGCCGTTTGCCACATGCCTGCCCATTCTTGCTTGGTACATCTGGACATGTTGAACTGGATTAGAAGTGTCATTGTACTTCTCAAAATCGGGTATCTTGAACTTCTCTGGCACATCGACTTTTGAAAAGACAGATAGGTCAATCTGTGGTATGTTGTGCGCCCCTTCCATCTCTCGTATCTGCTGCTTCATTTGAGCAATGGCTTTCATGGCTTCTTCGCTTATTCCCCCAGCCACAGGGCTAGCTTGGGGTGCGGGGACAACAAGCGATGCGCCAGAGCTGGCACCAGTGATAATGACATCTTCGAGGGGTGGAACATATATGGGAGCGCGGTCAGTGCCTTTGCCAGCGTTGTCTGGTGAAGGAATTGCCTTGGCTGGAAAGACGGAGCTGGACAGTTGCAGTTGGCCTAGGAGATCGGCCGTCAACTTCTCCATCGCATGGGACAGCATTCCCTCGAAATGGTTATTTATCATGTTCGTGTGCTCCTTCAAGGCTCCCTGCAGTGCTTCGTGAACGATAGCGTTGATCTCAACTTTGTTAGCCATTTTTCTCGTCACTGACCGGGTAATATGTGGGTGCTGGAGATCCGTGATGAATTACCTACAAAATTAATGATTGGGGTAAGTATAATGTGTGAGAAAAGTGGGTTGGTCCATGACACTCTCTAAGCTCCAAAATGAGGCAAAGATAAAACGAAAGGATTGATTCAGGTAGCTTCCAGTTTCATCGACCTTTACGAGAAAAATCATATTAATTCGTACAGAGGTCAAAATAGTATGAACATTTGGGAGCCGATACCCAAGATGATGATTAACAACTTTCATGTTTTGGTCACAGGCAAATTCTTTGTGGATTAATACAGTTTAATACTTCTTTGTAAAACTTTTGCCCAGAAAACTAATCTGTCCGGTTTTTACTTCGAGGATAAATGGGTCATCAAAAATGTGAATTGATGCCCAAAAATTTCCAGTTCACTAATTAAAAGCCCAATCTACAACTTTCATGTTTTAATATTTCTCAAAAGAGCATGTTTTCTAGTGATAAATGGAAAAACAAAAGTGAAGTCGAGAAAATTCCAGAATCCAGACAGTTTTTCTTTCACATTAAATTCAGTAATAAATGGAAAATACATTGAATTGATTCAAAAAAAATTTTGAGTGATGAATTAGGGTCTTGTGAATGTTTTCTGTGAAAACTATAAAGTTCAATAAAAATTATGTAATACCAGAAAGTCATATCTGAACAGTAACCTTTATTACAAGAAAAGCTCATAAAGTCATGAAAATGCAACATGGAACAACAATCCTAAACATGACAAATCAAGCTGTTTTTGTTTTCTTTGTAGCGACGCAATCTATAGACAAATGGGCCTCCAACTCTTTCCGAAGTCGTGCATTTTCCTTAGCCAAGCTCTTCATTTGTCTTTTCGCCTTTTGCGTCTTCTTTGCATAGGTCTCGATCTCGGCTTGACGGGTGGGCTTCACAATCACCAACGGGAACTTCGGAAGCATGTGAGTTGGTATCAAATGATACTTAATATACCGAGCCTTCGCATGATAACATTTTTCCTTTCCCTCGAGCTCCTCCTTGGGTAGTGATAGTGAGCGAGTCTTGGACTTGAGCCAAGTTTGGTCAAGATGCTTGATCTCGGTTCTATAATTCTCGCCTGCAACGAATTCAACTTGAAAAGTGTTTGGCCCCAAAGGTGGTGGGATATCCTGTAAAACTCCATATTGCCGTACCACACGGAGAGGATGATACTGCGTCATACCGGTAATACCCAAAAGAAGTATAGGCTCTCGCTCACCATGGTACAAACGAGCCTTAGAGACTTGAAACCATATAGCTTGCCATAGAAAAACCTTGGGACTCGGATCTTTAAATAAATCAATCCACTCGGAATAAGACAATCTAGCAATATTTTTTTGCAGCTCTTGAAATTTTGCAATTGGGTTTTCCTCTTGACTTACCCGTTAAGCCGAACTTAGCATAATGAGAGAAAAACCACATTTGCAAAAGTCCAACCGGAGCATGAAATGTTTTTTCATTCCACTGCAAACTTGCCTAGCTATCCAAGCCATGGATGGACTAATAAAATCCTTTTGGAGCGGAAAGATCACAAGTCCGAAGAAAGCTAGAATAAAGATCCTGCTTTGCAAGTATAAATTGCTCTCATAAAAAAGTTCAACGAGGAATGAGAAAGGGCACATATGACAATTTCCTTTTAAAATTTTCCTCATTTTATTTTCGCTAATTTTCAAAAACTCAGCAAAAATGAAAATTGGATCCATTTCCACACAAGGGCGAATTAAATCAATGCTCAAAGGTTTTCCAATGGCAAGGCTATACTCTTCCAAAGTCGGAGTGAGCTCATGCTTACCTAAAATGAAAGTAGCAGTATATGGGCACCAGAAATGTGCAAGCACCTGCATGACCCCAATTTGTAATTCGATATCCAAAAGTGGCAATACGTGACCCATACGACTAAGGGCATAGGTCTGTGCATCAATGCTCAAGTGCCTCCACATCTGCTTCAACTCGGCCTTTGGAATGTACACGAAACGGATATCAATGTGTCCCATTGTCTATAAATCACGCGCCACAATCCTAAGTGTCATGGACCGACCCAAACAATAACATAAGATAAGATGAAGTTCAGAAGCGTACTTTACCGTGGGATAGGAAAATAAACAATCACATGGACATGCACATGACTCGTGGGTTAACCTTATTCTAACTATCCTAAAGGCTCACAAATTGAAGCGAAAGACTTACGGCAAGGCGACAATCTCGCGCACATAATCAAGATTAGTCGCTATCCCGCGACGTAACCAAAATTAGCCGGGCCTTTCCACTTCGGCTACTCGAGTCAAAAATTAAAACCACCGCTTTGGTAATCTTACCAAGCCTAAGGCATAACTTTTGAAACTCATTTTTAAAAAGAAGTTCGGGATTGAATCTGGACTAACTTTCGACGTGATCTCACGGCGAACGCTAAAACCAAATCACAATACCATCCTAAAACTAGTGGCCCAGGTCCGACCACGGGATGTGTGTGATGTAGTGCTAAAGCGATTAATCATGCACAACAATTAAATGCAAACACCGCTTCAATAATTCAAAAATTAAATGACAAGTTTCACACACCAAACCTGCAAAACAAAGGGTTAGCCAAACACTTCACCCCTTATAACTCCCGTTCTACAAAACCATTTAACACATAAGGATTAAAATTCAACCAATTGCCAAACCAAGTGAATTTTCATGAAATTTTTCTGGCCTAAGTCCTCCTTAAATTTCAAAAAATTCAAGTTGATCCCAAGCGGAGTTGCCAAACTGTCGCGACCTAAAAAAATCGGTTTTCCCAATTTTTAAAGTTAATGGATTACCAGGTTAATTAAATTGAATTAACTAGCCTAGCTCGAACTCTCCCAAGTTCTACCAAATCGTGACTTAGGTTCAATTTCATCAAAAGAAGGATTTATCTTGGAGTCGCCACTAATCATTTTGGGTAGGTTGATTAGACACCTAAATAAAGCATCGAGAGAAATACTTTATTCCTACGAACCAGAGATTAATGAGTTCGGGGACTTGGTTACACTAATATTTCTACTAGCGCGCTTTCGGTACCAATTTCATGAAAATGTTCAACTTGGCAATTTTGATGAATTTTCACTTGAGATTCAAAGGTGCAATTTTTTTTTATTTTTCTTTTTATGACAAGGTAAGGAACTAAATTATATGCAATGCATGCGGTTTAATCTAAATATTTACAAGATAAATTACGCGTGCAATTATCTACATAATGTGAAAATGTGCAACAAAAGCAAACCCTTTTTTTTATTTTTTAAAGAAAATATTATAACGTGCAATAAAAATCTCAAAAAATTGGATATGCAATTTATTCCAAAGAAATGCAATATGTCCAACAAGGTATAATCGAAATTCAAATCAATCCATTTAGGCAACACAATTTCGAATATTCTAAATGATTAGAATCGTTACCTGACTTGACGGATTTGATTATCGAACTTGAACCTCGAATTTCCTTGTGGATCAAGATTGCGGATCGCGGCTCGAACGGCGGGGATGGACTCGCGGATTGTATTGATCGATGAAGATGGTAACTCCGAGCTTCGAACTCTCGTTCCCCTCAATTCTCTCTTCTAAAAGAATTCTCTCTTTTTTTTTGTTTTCTTTTTCTCTCTAAATTTTCTTCTCTCCCAAAATCTCTCCTCAAGTTTTCTTTAAACTTCAAAGTCTTCCTAATTTCTCTCTAATCTCTCCCAAAAGTCCTCTCCATTTCTCTCTAATCCTTCTCCTTTTATAGCCTACTCCTCCATCTTCATTTCTCTATCTTCATCTATCATTCTAATTTTTCCACTAACTTCATCTTCCCTTCTAATTCCATCATCTTCCCTTCTTTATCTCCATCTTCCCTTCTAATTCCACCATCCTCCATTCTTTATCTCCATCTTCCCTTCTAATTCACCATCTTCCATTCTAATCTTTCCATCTCCCATTCTAATTCTTCATCTTCCCTTCTAATTCTACCATCTTCCATTCTCCATCTTTCCTTCTAATTTCTCCATCTTCCCTTCTATATCTCCCCTTCTCCATCTTCCTTTCTAATTTTTCCATTTTCCCTTCTATATCTCCCATTCTCCATCTTCCTTTCTAATTTCTCCACTATCCCTAAAATTTTATGTATTTGTAATTCAGCCCCTGAAGTTTTATGTATTTGCAATTCAGTCCCTGAAGTTTTATGTATTTGCAATTCAGTCCCTGTGGAAAAATTTCTTTTAAGTTCAAAACTTCATAAGCCTTTTGGCACACCTCCCTCACGCTCAATCCAATCGTTTGTCAATTTAAGCTCAAATCCTCCGTCGTTAGCCATAATAAAATGCATGACCGACAAAAAATTAAATATGCAATGCATGAAAAAGTTAATTTTTGGTGAGAACAAATTCTCATTTTTTATGTACTTAAGTGAATGAATTTTAAAAAGTCAAAATTTAGGTGTGAATAACTTTCTACTTCCATTCCAGCGGAGCAGTATGGCACATTGCATAAGGATTGCACACGAAACATTAGGTTTTTGTCCCGAATCATTTCGTAATGCCAAGAACATTTATCATCCTACATTCTTCATTCTGGCTGGAATTGGGTTCTCAAGATACAAATCCTTTGATTCCCCATCCTTCATTCTAGTGGGAATTGGGTTTTTGAAATCGTATCGCATTCTGGCACAAGTATGAATTTCAAGATAAAGGAAGCCATATTGCATTCTGACGCAAGTAAGATCTTCGAGGATAGAAAGCCAATTTTGGTGCAAGCAGGGTTTTCAAGGTTTAAGAATCACACTTACATTCTGGCGCAGGCAAGATTTTTAAATGATAGAAGTCATACCACATTCTGGCGCAGGTAAGGTTTTTTCACATCTGCATCTGGTGTAGGTAAGATTTTCAAAGGATAGAAACCATACTGCATTCTGGTGTAGGTAAGGCCTTCCAAGATGAAGATTCACACCGTATTCTGACGCAGGTAAGGTCTTCCAAGGTGAAGATTCACACCGTATTCTGGTACAGATAAGATTTTCAAGAGGTAGAAGCCATATCGCATTCTAGCGCAGGTAAGGTCTTTCAAGGTGAAGATTCACACCGCATTTTGGCGTAGATAAGATTTTCAAGAGGTAGAAGCCATACCGCATTCTGGCGTAGGTAAGGTCTTCTAGATAGAGAAATATGTATGAGATTCCATGTTTGTCTCTCGAGGAGCCATTTTCATGTGTCAACCGTGAGTTAACAAATTATGAAGTTCCTGTTACATTTAAGACAAATGTCAAATAGTAACAAAGGAACATCTACTTTAGGAAAATAAACTTGATTTCGCTGAACTCAAGATAGTTTGTTTCTGATGATTCAGGCCGATCATATCGTACCTATCCAAATTAGCTCATGATATGAAGGAAATCTGCTTCATTCTCTTGACAATTTGATGATATTAAATGAGAACTTTCAGTCAGAGATGACTTTCACTCGTTCTCTCATTGAAAGGCTATTTCACCCGACCATTTGATACGGGTTCAATAATCACTCAGAATCTCTTCATCGTGCTTAACAAGGGTCCAGATATTCTCGAAATTAGTATAACCTAATCAATTTGAGGGGTCTTTATGAAGGTTATAATGTGGGCTTGATGAGAGTTTGACGCTTGAAAGAATTGGTATCATTTGCTGCTGCGTGTTTACAAGTCAGGAAACCCTGCAAAGTGAGATAGACGAGTCTTGCTCGCACTTCTTCAAGCAACATTTATAAGCATATGAAACCTTTCATTAACTCAAGTGCTCTAATCTAAAGAGACTTTGGTAAAGGCTGCAATGTAGGTCTGAGTAGGTTTGAAATGAATGACCTATTCTTGATAAAAATGGATTTCATCTGAGAATTGGTGATTACCTTGACTTTATGCTTCCACCATAAATTCATGCTTTGATAACTTTCATTGACATTTCTAGAGTTGCTAGCGTCTCTTGACAATTTTCTCACAAATTTATGAGCTTTCTAAATGACTGCCTTCGAGGAAACATCCTTGTGAATCATTTTTTCGAGGCCTTCCTCTCTCCCTTTTTTTTTTCTCTTCCTCCCTTTTTTTATTTTTTATTTTTAGAGGGATTGAGAGAAGACCTCCTTCATTGGACTTGTTTATATATGGATCGCTCCAAAATTCATTTTCCCCCAAGTCACTTCTTACGTTAGCCATCTTAATACTTTGAGACAATCTTTTTAGTTCTCCATGGGAATGATCACCAATTGGGTCGTAAGAAATCAACTTACCACTCAAATTGGCTATGCAAAGATTAGAGTGTGTATGGTATAGCAAGAAATGCTCTTCGTCATATCTAAAAGCACTTGAGCTAGAGCCAGATTTGCATGCAATAAATATACTTGAAGATTGATGCTAGTAAGAGTAAGAAAATTCTAACCATTTGAAACTTTCTGGGTAATTTCCCCAATATAGGGTTGTTTCCAACAGGGGTACGAAATGAAACCACCGTTTAATGAGATAGCAAAGGATGGTCAGTAGTGTATAGGTAGAGGAAACAAATGCCTCTCATTACTTTGGTCGTCATACCTTTCGCGAGATAACCCTTTACCTCGTTAGCATGGAAACCTCTCTCGACTTGTATTGAGAATTGATAATTAGAGAGTGTATGAAAATGGCTTGCCTTCATCATTCTGATGATTCTCGTTTAATATAATCACTTCAATAGAATGGGAAGAGACAGCCTAATAAAAAATTCTTCCTCAACAAAGATTAATAACATAGGCAATAACTTGCATGGAATTTTGAGAAATGTGAGCACCTTTCAAGCATGTCAAATGTAACAATGACTTGTGATAATTTTAAGGACAACTCATGCATCCAACCATAAAAGCATATTCAAGTTCATAAGAAAAACTCTTAAGAATGAGGGATTGTAGATTGCCCCTACAAGATTGAAGATTTAATTCCTAGATTGGAAAAAATCTCATTCTTGTATTTTACCCCACTTTTTTCATGTTGGGGTTCAATGTTGATTTGCCCCATTTTCAGTCAGGATGAACCACATGGTGGCCAAGACTTTGCAAAGATCTGGGGTTGCCGTCTTAGATACGATAAATGTTAAGAATTTGGTCTTACCTCCTGAACTCTTCATCTAAGCTCATTGGACAATTCTTCGGGTTGCTTTGAATCTCAATCAATTCTTCTTGGCTACTCGTGGGTTTATCATTTCATTTTTTTCATTTTTCATTCATTATTATTTTTAAATGTAAACCCCTCCTGTCAAAAAGGAAAGACCACACATTAGTCATGAAATTAGAAAGGATAAATTGGAATCGATACCAAATTACCCTTCACTTTGAGCTCGCCACATTGGTGCTTTGCATTTTCCTTTTACTAGCTTCACCGCTTGGCAAAAAAAACGAGTGAATGAGTTTATAGCCACTGAGATTTAAGAGTTTGATTTCGCTCAATCATGTATTCTTGTCTTCTTCTGAGTTACTTTAGACCAATGCCATCTCCCATGCCATTAGGCCCGCGGGACCGTAAGCGTCCATGGGGGCTTCCTTTCAATTTAATGGCTAATTTTTGGATGACATAGTCTTGTCATGTCGCATCAGATAAACTCTATTTTACGACACCCCCGAGGTCGATGACAATCTCCTATCGAGAATGGGATAGACTCAACTTATAATTGAAATAATTAAGGGTGAATTAGAATCATACAAAGTTACCCTTCTTTGAGCTCGCTTAGGTTTTTCAATCGTAATTTCCTTATTTGAATCTATTCATCCAAAGGCAATGTCCAAGAATTGATTTGCGTCAAATTTTGTTCAATAAGAAAAACTCACATTTGGGTATGACTGTGCTCTCCAGATAGTTTGCAAACTCCTGAGAATGGAAGGGATTCAATTTAGAATTGGAGTAATTGAGGGTAAATCGAAACGATACAGAGTTACCCTTTGAGCTTGCGCGGAATTTTTACTCACAATTTCTTTACTAGAGGCTATTCAACACTTTACTTTAATTAATTTTCTCCAAGTTTGGTTCAGTAAAGGATCCAAACATTTGATAGAAGAAAGGAAAATCACTACTTTTTTTCTCTTGAATTAATTCTAGACATCAAGAAAGCAGAAAATATCTCGCGCAAGGGAATTTTGTATGAAACTATGCATTTGTTTAGGATTGGTTCTACCTCCTTTGCAAGCTCTCCAATGGTCAGTTAGCTTTATTCTGAATCAGGTCTGCATTGGCAATGTTGAAGGACCCATAATCACCGGCTTCAGATCATAAGCTTCATGAAATTTACAACTTTAGAAAATTAAACTTGTTGACCATGGCATCAAGCTCATCATCAGGGTAACTCAACTCACGGTGATACATTCTCTTTTTCTTGGAAGGCATCAATACTGACCCCATAGGATCGATTTTCTCGTACTTTCTCTAACAAAACTTGATTTTGCTGGGAATTGACCTAACTCATCTCTCAAATGAGCACTTTCGATCCTTAGATGTTACATTTCATCGAGCATGGCGAGGCCACCGCGGTTAGGGCAGGTGGCAATGTCAAGAGCTTCCCTATACCTTGTGTTCTCTACTCTGAGTTTTTCATTTTCAACTCTTAGAAACGAGATTTCATGGCGTTCATGTTAAGCCTTCACTTGGGTTCGCTTATTTTGAAACAAAAAATTGACTTGTAAAAGTTCCAGCTCTAGCTCTTAACTTAGTTCCTCTCTTTGTTTGTTATCTAGGTTAGGGCATTCGGTGAAGAAATCTTCAAACTTTTGAATTTGATACTGAGTGTGGTGACGGTAACACTTCCTTCGATCGTCGTCGTCGTCGTCATTATCTTTATTGAGATCTTAGACATTGTTGGCGGAAGGGTCAGGTTCCATGGTCTCAATGCCAAATGTGGTCTCGAACTCTTCAAAATCTCTCATATTCAGCAAGTGATAATAGCTCTCAAATATGTTGGGTTGTAACATCATTGACTGGTTACTGGTCCGTCAAGGTTTGCTACTTTTCTTTGTATTTTCACTCTCTCTCAATTTTTTTGAGCGACCGTGTATACTTTAAGGCTCTCTCTTTTGAGCATGGATGAAGACTACCAAGAGGACACCTCCTTTAAGATTTAGGCGTGCATTTAAAAATTGTATCGCTTCCCCCAAAATTTTTTTTGTCTTCCTAACTTTTTACCATATCTCTTGCTCGGTTTGTCTTCTTTCACCTTTTTATAGTGGTAGGACCCCTGTCATACTTTCTCTCGCCTATTCAACTTTTTCCTTTTCATTTCAGAGTGGTGGATCATTATATTTTTTCTGCAAAATTTTTAGATTTGTTCGGCTAGAGATTGCAGACTAGTAATAGCCCCGGACTAATAGGAAACTCGGATCAAGAGGAATCACACAGAAAAAGAGGGTAGATAGGAAAATTTGACCAATAGAGGATGGTACTGTGAAATCAATACTTAACGCAAAGCGGATTAACACTTTCGAATTCTTAATTAACCACTCGTCTGCCTTGATTCTCTCCTCTACCATGTCGCGACCTAAAATTTGATGAAATTTTAGGTTAACAGATTATCAGGTTAATCAAATTAACTAACGTAATTCGGACTCTCCCTCGTCCTGCCGTATCGCAACTTTGATTCAGTATTTAACACGCGAAGATTTTCAGTATGATTCCCTACTAATGGTTCTTGGTAGGTCGATTAGAAACCTAAGTAAATTAGTGGGAGAATTAAATTACTTCTACGAACCATAGATTCGAAGGACTTGATTACGCTAGATTACTTTATCGCCATTTCGGTACCATTTTATTTCATGAAAAATCATTTGAGAAGGTAACATTAATCGATTTTAACCTAAGTCACTAATAAAGGTTATCATGCGGGGGTACAAATAATTAATTGAACATCCAGAAACCAAGTAAACTAAGGAAGCATGCGCCACACAAAATATTTTTTTTTTGTTAGTTTTTAGAAGCACCCACCAACCACTTCATTCCCATATGCTAGTCAACGAAGCATGTTGTGACATTATGTAAAAGACTAGGAAGAGATGGGCAAAGGACACTTTTAGTGCCAAAAGTTACGTATGAAGTTTTAATCAGATCACTTTAGTATCAAGTTTTTCAAAAATGATCATTTTAGTGCCAAGTCCGATTTGGTCCATCGGAAATCTGATGTGTCATTATTTTATTAATATTTCAGGCTAACATGGCTCTGACGAGGTCCAGTAATCAATTAAAAAAGGTAAAAATTTAGAAATATTAAAAGTAAAAATACAAACTCAATTAGTTTACAAAAATAAACAAAAATCTATAGTTTGGAAAAAAATAAAAAAAATAAAAAAAAAGTTGCAGGCAATGGCTGGAAAGGGTTGCTGTGCCCCACCACTGCTGGCCATTATCGGTGATGGTAGGGGTAGTAGAGACGAGGGCTTGTGAAAGCACTTGCCCCCTATTGATTCTTTTTAAAGGTTTTTTTTGTTAAATTTTAAACTTATTTTAAATATAATCTATATTTTAAATAAATTTATTTTTTGCTCATTTTTAAATTTGAATTTGAATTATTTTAATTTATTTTAAAGTGTAGAAATCCGTATGGTAGCTCATGTGGACTTATTTTTTTTAAAATGTCATTTTATATTAAAAAAATTATTTATTAATGATACGTGACAATTTTGGCCTGATTTAGTACTAAAGTGATCCTTTTGTCTCCGACTTGATACTAAAGTGATCCGACGAAAACTTTTGATATCAAAGTAATTTATGTACACAACTTTTTATACTAAAAGTATCCTTTTCCCAAGAAGACATTTTCTCGAATTGCAAGAGAAACACAAGAAAATGGAGGGCTTAGTGAACCCTCGAAACCACATTGCTTAGTTCTATCATGCTTAACTCGAGGCCACCTCAACCGCTGCTCCAATTCTCCAAGTGTCTACTACACAAAAGAGTCAAAGTCACTCTTGTGACCGCTAAATCCATGTCCAAGACCCTGCATGGATTGCCGTCAGGAACCTCGATCGCGCTTGAGGCGATCTCCGATGGCTTTGACCATGGTGGCATTGGGGCTGCGGGTAGCCCTGAAGCCTACATTGAGTGTTTATGGAAGGTCAGCCCCGAGACCATGTGCGAGCTGGTTGAAAGGCTAATCTCTGGCGGTCCACCACCAACTTGCACAGTCTACGTCGTGATCTTGCCTTAGGCTCTTGATGTGGCCCATAAATTCGAGCTTGTTGGGCTGCTTTCTTCACCATGTCTTGTGCTATGAATACTGTGTTTTACCACTGGCAAAAGGGATGGCTTGAAGTTCTATTAAAGAAACAGGTTTTGCTCCATGGAGTGCCTCCTCTTGAGCCTCAAGATATGCTATCTTTTGTGTGTGATGTGGGGTCATATCCAGCTTTCTCTGGCATGCTTGTGAACCAGTTCTCCAATCTTGGTAGAATGGACTAGGTGCTTTGCAATACAATATATGAGCTTGATCAAGAAGTAAGTACATGTTGATACTTGATTTTTGGCCAATTTTATTTTCAAATTTTTTAAGAAAATCCATTAAACTCCATAAAATTGAAAAATCAACTTTGGGGACCTCAGCCTAGCCTAGGGAACCAATTTTGAGCAAACAATAATTTTCCTTATTTTTCATATTTTTCTCCATTTTATTTTCAAAAATTCATAAAAAATAAATAAAAAGTGAGAAAATTGCAAAATCAACTTTGGGGACCTTGGTTTGGCCTAGGAAACCAATTTTGAGCAAAAAATAATTTTCCTTATTTTTCATATTTTTCTCCATTTTATTTTCAAAAATTCATAAAAAAATAAATAAAAAGTGAGAAAATTACAAAATCAACTTTGGTGACCTCAGCCTAGCCTAGAGAACCAGTTTTGAACAAAAAATAATTTTCCTTATTTTTTGCATTTTTAATATTTTCAGAAATTAGGAAAATAATAAAAATCAATAAAAAATAGAATTTCAAGTCATAAAATTACCAAAAAATAGTCAATATTTTTAATTTAATTTTCTATTCATCTTGGAGGAATAAATGTTGAAAAATCAGGTCTGGAATCTAGGGTTTCTTTGTTAATTTCAATTTTCATAATATTCAAATAATTCTAGAAATTCCATTTTAGCTTTTTAATTTTCCATTTTTGTATTTTTGGAGTCGTGTCATCCTTCTCTATTTTTCAAAATTAAAATCGAGTCCAAAAGGCCTCAGAGTCGCCCAATTTCGCTAAAAAGGACCAAAATGCAATTTCTGATTTTTCAATTTAGTCCCTAAAATCGCTAAAAATGAAATTAAAAATTTTTTAGGGACTGAATTGAAAATAGGGCGACGTCACCCCCTAGTTTTTGATCTCCTGAATCGATTGTGGTGTTAATTTTTGCAAAAAAGGCCATTAAGACTTTGGATTTGGCAAAATGGGTTCTCGGGTCAAACCCAAAAATTGGGGTTTTTGGGCAAATACTGAATAATTTCTGGGGAAAATACCATTTTCAAGAAGATTCAATGGCCCTGAAACCAATTTTTGTGTCAATTGTAGAAAAAAGTGAAAAAATTAGGGCCGATTTGGGATTTGTACCTAAAACGGGTCGTCCGGGTCGAGTCAACCCGACCCGTTGACCCGCGTTGCCCACATCTTCCCCAGAACCACCTGCGCGCGCGTTGAATTTGAAGCGAGAAGGAGTTTGTTGAGAGAGAGAGATCCTGAGAGATTTTTGGGGATTTTGGGTGTGGATTTGACGAGATGATCGCGAGAATTAGAGGGGGATTTTGGGATTTCTGTTAGCTGGAGTTTTTGGGATATAAAAGATACAGAGAGAAGAGAGAAGGGCACGGACTCGTCCGCCATTGAAGCTTGACAGTCCGAGAGGTTCAAGCTTGGATTTTCGAAGATCCTGACAATGCCAAACGACGAAATCGCTTCCATTGGCTTCGTCTCCGCTCGGTGAACCCGCAGCAACCAGCCATTCTCGCTGGAAACCACTGAAACAGGTAATGCCATTAACGCGCAGTAGAGCTCATCGTTCATGGTGGATCTTCCGTTAGTCTGTTCCTTTGATTCTCGCATGTTTGAAACGAACCATTGGCCTCTACTGACTCTTCTTCCGCCTTTTATTTGCATTTTTCTTGCATAAAAACCTCGGGTCCATCTCTAACCCGAAAATCTGTTTCGAGCTCGTATACTCGTTTCCTGCGAGATCGAGACTTCATCGGCTACCAGGTGAGTTTTCCCAACCTTCTGTGATACTTTTCATTGGATTAGACGGGAACTTTATAATTAGAATCGGCTAGGATGGGGCTCGCCGGAGAAGACTTTGGGCCAACGCCTGTTCAAGTAGTTTCAAGTGCTGTCTTAGCTTGATATTAATGTAGAACGGTGTTAGGATTGATCAAGATCCAACGAGACTTGAAATCGGCAAGAAGTCTCATAGTTATAGACCCGTTCTTGCGTCTCCGGTGACTTTTCCGGCAAGGTTTGCCGGAGAAGACGATGAATAGTGCTACTGGAGGCACTGTTCATCGTCTCCTCCGTTGAAAGTTAACTCGGTCAACTTTCGTTGACCGAGTCAACGGTGACGTGGCGCCACGTGGCGGCCACGTCAACTAGGCAATTAAAACAGATCAACAAGAATATAGCAAACTCAATCGGGCGGCCTTGATTTGTCCACGTGTCGCAATCCGGTCCGTCCAAAATTAAAAATTGAATTTTTGGTTTTATAATAGATTTTCGGAAATTAGAAAATAAAAAGAAGATCCAACGGTCCAGATCGATCCAACATCAAATCCGGACCGTTGCTTTTGGCGCCCGAATTTGAACGGTCAAGATGTGATCTGACGATCGATCCCAGCCGTTAATTCGAGTAATTGAAACAGACGGACGAGATGCGTTCTTCACTCGATCTTGGCCGTCCGTTTTTGTCGAGCAATCCAGCGACCGTGGGCAAGCCACGTGTCTCATTTGTGGCCGCCGGATCAGCCGGTTATAATAACATTTTAGATAAATGAAAATAAATCAGAAAAATCGTAAAAATAATAAAAAAAATTCTAAAAAGACAAATAATAATAATAGTAATAATAGTAATAAAATTTTTAGAAAATGTTAAAAAAATAATAAATAAAATTCCAAAAAATATAATCAATAATAATAAAATAAATAAAAATAAAAGAATAAATGAAAATAAAATCATAAAAGAAAATGATAATAAAAAAATAGAATAATATATAGTAATAAATAATAAATAAAGCAAATAAATATTAATTAAAAATAAATGATAAAAATTAAAATTAAGAAATAAACACAAAAATAAAAATAAAAAAATTCTGAAACTCTGGTAAAAATTTAGAAAAAATCGGAAATTATAGGAAAATAAATAAAAAATATAATAAAGAAGATAAATAAATAAAAATCAATAGAAAAATCATAAAAATTCGTAGAAACCTTAAACAAATTTAGAAAAATTGTTAGAATATATAAAAAAATGTTTTGAAAAAATTAAAAAGAATTAGAAATTAGAAATAAAAATCCCAGAAAATATAGAAAATATTTTAAAAAATAGGAAAACCCTAGAAAGTCTTAGAAAATCCTAAAAAAAGGAAAAAAATTAGAAATTAAAGAATAAAAATTCCAGAAAATATAGAAAATATTCTAAAAATAATAGGAAAAATCCCAAAAATCATAGAAAAATCCTCAAAAAAATAAAATGAAAATTCCGAAAAATGTCCAAAAATAGGGAAAATCCTTAGAAAATTCTTAGAAAGTCTAAAACAATTCCAGAAAAATTACAAAAAATTCCAGAAAAATCAGTGAAATTCCTAAAAATCACGAAAGTCAAGGAAAAACCACACTCAACTGGTTTGACCTAATTTTACATTTTAGGACTCATCGAGCCTCCCAAAATGACCATTTTGCTCCTCTGGTCAATCTGACTTGAATCATTCCAAATCGCCCCTGAACCCAATTGATGTGTTTTCTAGGCTTTCTCAAGACTCCCCTAGACTTGCTTTGACTGGTTTTGTTGTAATTTCTCCTTGATTTAATCCATTGATTGCGCATTTATTTCTATGGTTGTGATTGATAGGATAGATACTCCCATCTGCATGAATACCTTAGATTCTTAAAGCCTACCTTACCCAATCTCGCCTGCATGAATTCTTTAGGTTAGGAAATCACTTAACTTAGGTACCGAAAGGGCGTCGATAGCAATATCGACGTAACTAAGTCCCCGAATCTAGATCTCTGGTTTTCGTAGGATCGGATGATCTCTCCCGATCGCCCGATAGGGTTTCCAATCATACCCTCCAATAAATGATTGGTGGCGACTCTGATGACATGCACACAATTCACATGTCACCCGACCACACTGAGGTCAACCTCGATTCAAATTTTCCTGACGCGATTTGGTATGGGCCTGGGAGGGTCCGAGCAAAGCCCAAATACTCAATGGCCCTAGCAATCCATTAGCTCCCTCGGGATCCCAGAAAATCTCGGGAGGGTCGCGACAGTACACTAGAACCTTTGGAATTGAAACATCTGTGAGTACCATAATACTCGTCTTGATCGCTTCTTCTTCCCTTTTTTTTGTTGGGGGGTGTTCTAATTGGATGTACAAGGTCACCGACTATATATAAAACCTTTTTGGCATCTACAATACCCATGCGGACGTCAAATTCTCATTGAAGATTGGAGGACTTCTTCTTCTTAGGTTGCGGATTGGTTCATGAATATCTTGCCGTTTAGGACCATAGAACCAACAGTACCATCCACCTATTTAGACAAGAGGGTTGAACAAGACAAGGAAAATGGCTTCAGCATCTTCCAACCTGAACATGACACCACCATGAGATCGTCCCCTTTGGAAGAATGGTCTAGCTAAACATTGACCAAATGCATGAGCTAGCAATGGGACTAAAGAGAAGCAATCCTCTGGGTGGTCAGATTATCAGAAGCAGGGAAACTTCCACGAGGCTTTGCAAGTGGTACTGAGACATCCCAAAAGGGTCTAATTGTTACATGGTGTCCTCAGCTCGAAGTCCTTGCCCACGAAGTGCTAAGGCTTTTTGTGACGCACTGCGGTTGGAACTCGACCGTGGAAGCGCTCAGATCGGGCGAGCCGATGCTGGTGATCCCATAGTGGACTAACCAGGCCACGAACGCCAAGTGCATAATGGATGTCTGGAAGTTGGAGCTGAGGCCACTAGTTGATAAGGAGAGAGGTGTTGTGACGAGCGAAGAGATAGAGCATTGCATTGTGAAGGTAATGAAAGGGGAAACACAGAAGAAAATGAGGGAAAATGTAGAAAAGTGGAGGAAATTAACCAAAGACGCGGTTAGTGAGGACGGGAGTCCCCATAAAAACATTGAGGAGTTTGTTGCTAAATTATAGTAGTGATCGATCTGCTTATGCTAGTGAAATAATATATGCGGCATACATATGGAAAGTATGTACTCGACTCAGTACCATATGGGTCTCATTTGCTAGGAAAGTGCATTTTATACTTTGTCGTGTCGTTTTGTGAACCGATCTCGATTCCGTACTTGGAATACTGCTTAAGCTGTAAATGATATGTGTGATATCCGTCGAATGTTGTCTATATTAATATAGGCCTAATGTTCGCTCCATTATATCCTATACGTTGTACCACTTGATCTACCAACTGCGGAACTTGCTAAGAATCCTAGTCGGGAACTACCTTTCCAAGTTGCCCCCCTAGGTAGGTAGGGCGGTTTAACTTGTTTATCAATTATCTTGTCCCCTAGGTAGAGATGGGTTATCGATTACAACATTAGGAGTATAAGGGGCAACGGTATATTCTGTTGAATATTTTGATTTACCAAATTTCCACTCTAATTCCCACCTAAATTAGCCTGAACAGGATTAACTTAGTTATTCCCATGGACAGTAGACCCATTATCCTATGATGTACTAACGACTTTAGGCCTTTGAAGAATTCTAACCGGGAGGATAATTATAAAAAAAAAAGTCCTAAATTTATTGCAATCATGCTAATTCAGTCTTAAATTTTTTTTCCTTATCAATTCAATCCTAAACTTTTTACAATTGTACCAATTCAGTCCATCTGACTAATTTTGGCCATTTGGCCTTAGTGTGGATGCAGACTGGCATTGGCTGTCCGGTGACATAATATTTTAATATTTTTTTAGATTTTTTATTTTCTTTTTTCATTTTCTCCCTTCTTCTTCTTCCTCTGGCCAGCAAATGGCCAGAGGTGATGGTTGGCAAGCAGGCAAAGCTCACGACAGATTCGGCGATGTCTCGGTTGGCCTCGCTCGACAACGGTGAGGTTGAATGGAAGGGGGACTCAGGGTCAAGCCGGAACCGAACCTTGGCCCACAACCTCAAGAAGAAGTCATGCTTCAAAGCCGAATCAGTGTTGTCAATGGGGGTGTGGTTCGCTTGTGCCAATGAAACAGACTGCATAGACTTTGCAACACAAATCCAATCGGTTACTCACAACTTCTCTATATGTGATCAAAGAGCTAAAGCAGAGCAAATGGAAGTAGACCCCAACTTTGATGGGCTCGCGAGGCTTGGCCTCATGCAGCCACGGTGAGGCCGGCTGAGACCTTGCCAGATCTAGGTTGGCAAGGCTCGGCCTTGTGTAGTCCCGAAGACAGCTATGACATTTTAATCTCACAAGAGTGACCTAGTGACACGTCTCGAATTTTGCTTGAACAAAACCAAAGAGATAAAGTAAAATAATTTTCTTTACAATATACATGCTATGACTAGAGGCTCACTGCAAGCTTTGCTTGCTTACTGACCATTGCCTTTGGCCAGTTGCTAGTCAGAGGAAGAAGAAGAAGTTTAAAAAACACATTATGTCGCCGGATGGTAGGCGTCAGCCAGCGTCCATGTTAGCGTTGGCTAGGCAAAATTGGGCGGATGGACTAAACTGGCACAATTACAAAAGGTTTAGGACTAAATCGATAAAAAAAACGTCTAGAACTAAATTGGCACAATTACAATAGACTTAAGACTTTTTTGGTAATTTTCCCAACCGGAGGTGGAGGTAGAATTACCTGATCTCTTGTATCAGAAGTAACTTGAGTAGGCGTCGATGAAGGAACATACCTGATATGCGTACGATCTCCTTGTATCTATAACATCATGGAGGACGTTGGTAATTATTGGCTTAACTACATCCACACGATACTTCATCGTGTGATTAGCCAGGTGGTTCCATTGTTCTTTCAACATCATTCTCATGGTAGCCATGGGAATCGACATATCCACCTTGATCTTGTTCTATTGCTAGCTAAGCAGTCGATGACTACGAATGTCTTGCGTTGTCATTGCTAGGTTGTGATGACTTGTACCACCAGTATTGTCAAGATCCAGTTAATTCATTGTCATGACCATTGTGATTTCTCAAATCAACCATTATCTTCCCATCGGGTGTGCCAAAAAGATATTTAGCCAGAATTAACTTCGTGACGAAACCTTTCATCGAAAGTCATTCTTCCATTTTTAATAGAGGAGACAAGTTCTATGGCGATTTCAAACATGAAATATCATACGTGGACAAAGGAATGACAACTTCACTTCACATGGAACCAAATGCTTATAAATTGTGTCGGAATTTAATTGATGACAAAGCTTGAAAATGTAAAGATGAAACGTCCAAATTCACTTGACGACAAGGCACCCATAAAGTACAACAAAAATACATGCTGAAATTTAATCGACGATGCGAGTTTGGAAGCTATATATATACAATACAGGAATTGAAAGATAAGCGCCGATTTTTATAGTGCTTATGACATAATTGCTCAAGAGCAGTTCTTCTTCATTTTTGGCCATGTTTCCATATCTGTGAGAATCTCATCATATGTTCTCATGAAGATCTTATTTTCGAGTGGTTACTCCTTTAAAATTACGCATTGCCCTTGCTAAGTTAACTTTATCTCTTCTCCATGATCTTCCCAACTCCATTGGTCTTTCGACACATGATTTCAAATTAGAATAGGATAAGTTCACTAGAATTCCTAAAACTTATTGCGAAATTTGAATTAAGTCTTAAAACTTTCAAAAAGTGGAATAAAGTCCTAAAACTAGTCAAATTGGTGCAACAAAGTCTTTCTGTTAACATCGTCAATTTATCTAATGAAAAATGCTAACAATGACATTTTTGAAATCAATTTCTCTCTCTTTGGTGGCTTTTTAAAAAAAATTATTTTCTTAAGTGGCATTTCTAATTATTTCCTTCTTTAAATTTTATTTAAATTGGATTAAAACTTTATAAAAGACTAAAATTTTATTTAAATAAAAAAATTGAAGAGAGAGAGAGAGAGAGAGAGAGAGAGAGAGAGAGAGAGAATGGTAGGGGCTCATGGGTGTTGCCGCCACCATTCCATATCATCTAAGGAGCCGACAAAGGTTGCGGGCCCTGGGGGGAGGGGGAGGGGGAGGGGAGAGGGTGTCTCGCTGGTAGTCACCTAAGGCTAGCAAGGCCTTCCTAGGTTTGTCTCCCTTGGATTTGGGCGAATTCCACCGGGGCGAGCCTCACTGGCCATCACCTAGAGTTAGCGAGGCCTCACCCTAGCCTGTCACGCCCCGAACCCGGCGAGCCATGCGACATTCCTATTACCCGTACGATCGATTGGATAATAAGAACGACGGCCCAGGATACTCGTCGTTGTCCAAACGATCTCAGAGTTCCTGCAGCAACAGAAACGAAACTCTACCAAACATACATGCACAAAAATCAATGGATAGAGAGACAGTGCAAAATAGCAAACTTGCTTTTCCATTTTACTTTCTCATATAAAGACAGTGTTCCTGTACAAACCAAACTTCACTGCCCTCCCTAAGATGTCACTCAAACGTATTTACAAAAGGAGATATCAAACTCCCCTAGGTGGACAGATATTCACACTTCAAAATTTCTCTATCCATCGTGACATCTTATAGCTCGACCTTTGATCAAAAAGGGCTTCAACTCCAACTGTGCTCATCGACATCCGCCCCACCATCCGATCTAAGAAAAAGCTGAGTTTCCGACTCAATATCCAACTCGATCCCTTGCCTTACTAGGATCGCATTCACTGCGGCGGTCTGGGGTCTGAAAAATGGGGAAATCACCCATGAGAACTAATCTCAGCAAGTTCATCCTAAATCCCTCTCAGTATACCAAATATCCCTAGACCCAACTCCAGTAAGCAATCACAAAGTAATCACAAACACATGTACCCAAACAATATCACATGCAGAGGATAGCAGTCAATAGATTACTTATCCTCATGGGCCAAGAATACAAATAAAATAGTCTCAATTTCAGATAGCAAGTTCAAATGCATATGTATGCCATTTTTCAGTCTCAACTCTTGACCCATTAATCCTCAGGACCCGCGTAATGAAACCGCCTCAGGTCAGTACTCAACCCGCGTAATAATACCGCCTCAGGTTGGTACCCGTGCCTCAGCCCGCGTAATAGTACCGCCTCAGACTGGCACCCGTGCCTCGACCCGCGTAATAGTACCGCCTCAGGTCGGCACCCTCATTTTTTCATCAATTACCCCGCGTAATGGTACCGCCTCATGGTTTCATTTCTCACAACATTATCTGCCGTGCCATCATTATGAGACACCATTCTTATCAAGCAATTACAATTGCGTTCGATAAATCAAACGGCATAATCAGGCAGATAATTCAAATGTAATGTCATCAAATGACTCATACACAATTCAAGCCAAGCAGTTCGAATATATAATCTCGACTCAATAAAGCATCTAAGCCGATCATTCTTGGCTAGCAAACGCAATTGCATCAGAGATAAGCTATCCTGTCCTTTCTCACTTTGAACTGTCAAATTGGGCCCACGACATCACGTGAACCCTTTCTAAGCTCACAAGAACGGTCCTCAAATCTCATCACCAGTATCATTCAAAACTTCTAAAGTGTCGCAGTTAACACCCTCACTTCTGAATTGGGTCCATTTGATCCCCGATTGATCTAATTTCTCATTTCTCAAGCTCCAGACACCGCGGGGCCCACAATCGCACTCAAGGACAGAATTATTTATTCAGAAACAGCCACAATTCAAGTGCGTCCAGCGCACTATAAGTCTCAACAGCCACTATATACACAAATCTCTCAAAGTCAGTCAATTTTTCTCAACCGATCTATCCCGTATCGCGCCCTAGAGCTAATCCAGGAAATATCTGTCATCCTACACAAGATTAAGGATGCAACTTACCAAAAGAAAGCTTGACAAGATGTGGAAACAAGCTGAAATGGCGAAGGACAACCGGTGACAACCAAGACTGGCGGTGGCGCACGACGACAAGGGAAGAGAACGGCTAAACCAAGAGGAACCAGGGCTGTGAGGGGGCTGTTTAGGCACCAAAACGAACTAGAAATCACATATTTGACATGGAAATGAGATCAAAGGGCAGCCGAGGTCGACATATATCAATTAGAATCAAAACAGAAATTCGGCACCCAGAAAACAGTTTCGTCGACTGATACGAGAAAATACATTTGAAGGGTCAAACGACCTCGGATTGAGGCGATTCAAGTTGGGTTAGAACCGTAAGACATTGAACTACAACATATCCAAAAATTGTGAGAATCCAACTTACCGATTTTTGTCAGAAGCCGGTTGAAGTCTGCAGCCAGAATTTGGAGCCAAATGAGAGGGAGGGAGAAAAGAAGGAAAGTTTTCCACCGTGAGAGAAAAAGAAAGAGAGATGGTGATCTGCCGTAAGAGGGAAGAAGAAGAGAGAAAAAGTCAAATGGTCTTCCCAAAATAATATTTTTTTATTTAAAATATCTCAAAATATTAATTAAATAATCAAAATATCTACTTACTATTCATCGATTTGACCAAAAGTTGGTCAAAGCTTATCCAATCTGGTCAAAACTTGGAGAGCAGTTTGACTAGTCAATCCTCAAAATTCATGCCAAAACGGGACTGATTGGGACCGAATCGGTGTTATTTTGGCTCAATCGCGAAGGGAAAATGACTCGAGATGATCTCGAAAAATTTTTCTGACTTCGCTAAAATTCATCTCACACCCTAGCCACTGAATCTAGAGCAAATCGGGGACTCGACAGAAATTTCTAATTTTTTCTTTTCTTCTCGGCACTCCGAGTCCAAACTATCAATTTCCGGACCTTCCTCGTCAATATCCAAATTTAGCAACTACAATGCTCTTGAAAATCGATTTTCCTATTCGGAACTCAATTCATGGCCAAATTCATAAGATAGCAGCTATAATGAAATTCTCAAACTAACGGGTGGCTGTTAGGAGTTACGCGTATCGACCAATTGGTCAACGTACTTATTTTCCTAGATAGCCCTTCCCTTTTGGTCAGTTATCTTGAAGTGATCAGTTTCGAGTGGAATTCATTAATAGTGCATCCATGACATATCCATTCTATATTCAAGTCCTAAACATGGGTCGAAATTCAGAATGTTACATAGCCTAGTGAGTTTCATCGGTGGTTCATTTTTCTGTTCCCCATAACAGATCAATGGCTAGGGAATAGATTTGAAATAGAAACAAAAAGTAAAAAAAAAAATTACTTTTTCATTCCTAGGAACAAAAAGAGAAATAACCTCAATATAACCCAACTGAACCCACATATACCTAAGTTGACAGGTCAGGCTGATTTCATTTCAATTTCCCCCCCCCTTTTTTTTTTTACTTTTAGCTTTCTTAGTATACTTGATGTCAAAATAATGTCAAGATAAAATCAAAACAAGCAATTTGATGTCTTTTTAATTTCTACATTAAGATTTTTCTTTTAACACCAGATAAATTTTACAGAAGGTGCATCAAAAAATTCGTATGCAACATGAAACAATTGACAGCAATGAAAGAACACTTAAATTCGTATTTGAATGCTTTGTATCTACATATATGAATTATATTAACACTTGATTTTTATTAAGTTCTGTTTTTTGTTTATCAGAGATGGGTGTGTTAGGACTCGACGAGGAGGGTGGAGTTATATATTATCGATTTTTGGATTGAATCATTAAATATGATCGTTTGATCAATTATAGTGCTGTTTTAGAATTCTTGGGAATGCAGGTGAGAAGGGAAGAAGAAGATAAATGCAAAAAAAAAAAGATCTAACTGGCTAGACTCGACCCAAACCGTCAAATGACATGAAATCATTTACTATTACTCAATCTCATTCGACCTGGACCAAGAAATCATGAAAAATTTGGGTTAAGTAGGGCTGGCTTCGATATTTTTGACACTCTTACTAACATGAATATCGTTATCAGTTAAGTCCTTACAAAAATCTAGTTTTATCCTAACATGAATTATTAAGTCTGCACTAACATTTTATAATAAAATAAAAAAAATTGAGAATAGAAAATTTTAGGGTCATACCAAATGCATTTATTTTCTTTTTCTATTTTAGGAATAGAATTTTTGCATAGTTACCAAAAGTATTCTTCTGCTCAGAAATTTGACCAGTGAATGGAAACAAAAAAAATATTCTTTCTAATAGAAATTATTTTTGGGAGCAGAAATTTACCAAAGGCACCCTTAGCCCACTTATCTCTTTATTATGTTTGGCTAGCTAGGAATGGTCGCTTGCACTGTCCTACTGCTACTTCTATTAGAGTTGCTTCCATAGGTTCTTGTATAAAGAGACCAATTCAGATAAAGTTGGCTAGATGTGCTCTAGCAGCTCAGCAACTTTCATCCAAAAATATACTGATATGGATATAGGCTGTGAAAATCGATAGTGCTTTTCTATTCAACAGCTTATGATCCGGCTAAGCCTCCAAACATTCAAATATTCACATCAACAAGCGTTTAATTTTTCATGTTGAATATCTATTTTTTTATTTAATAAGATTTGATTGTGTGAATATGTAACTATCAAATAGTTACTTATGCTAATTAGGCGAAGGTAGATCCAATTGTTAATTACGTGCAATTAGTTGGAAGCTATAGCACTTACCTCTATCTTACATGGATGCTCAATAGTCTTGCATGCAGTTGTTGTGCCAGGATAATTTAGAAGATTCGAAATTAAATTTTTTTTCTTGCTTATAGAGTTTCAGGATCTTATATAATCATCTTAGAGATTTGGATCTCATTAGATTTGAGATAGTTGTTTTAAGAGATTTTCTTTACTTGTTTGATAATTTCGAATCAAGTTTGGACTAGGATTTCATTGGGATTTCTAATCTTTATATTGCTATTACATCTTTTATGGGCGCATGGACTGAATTAGCACAATTACAAAAGATTGAGGATTGAATTAACACTAATAAAAGGTTTATTATTGAATTGGCACCAATAAAAGGTTTATCATTGAATTGACACCGATAAAATATGTTTAGGACTTTTTTGGCACTAATATAATAGGTTTAAGACTTTTTGATATTGTTCCTCGAGACTTTCATAGAGGACTCTTGTGCGAAAAATTACCAAAAAAGTTCTAAACATATTGCAATTGTCACGATTCCATCCTAAACTACTTTTTTTTGTTAATTTAATTATAAACATTTTGTATTTGTGTCAATTTAGTCAATCTGACCAATCTTGATTGGAAATTACTGATGTGAAAGTATGTCATCCTACATGACACGACCGCAAGTTAGGTAAAATTAATGCTATAGTTACAATAGGTTTAGAACTTCTTCCATAATTCTCCCAACAGTTGGGTCAAGTTGCTTTACCAAGATCGCTGTGCCTCATAAAACTAGTAGACTGTTATGCTTCCCTATTTCATGTACTTTCTCCAAACTCGCCGCAAGTCATCCTACTGAGAGGTCATGATCAAGTATTGAAGAATCTGTAATCGACAACGAGATTTCATGTAAAGGATCTTCGCATCTATAGTGGTGAAAAAAAGTATCTTTGAGTCGAGTCATGCCGCGATATCAAACCTCTTTCTATATCATCAGCATTCATCTGTCCTTCAATCTAGGAAGTAGCTACCAGGAAGCCTGTCTGGTAATTGTCATGATCATTTTTGTTTTCTTGAATCTCTTCGAAGAACTAGTATACGAGATTTCATTTTCCACCGTATCATTTATATTGACATTGACGAATTGTAATGTATTAAAATAGCGGTATTTCGAAACTGTGATTCACGTGATCAATCGGCTAGATTTTGCCTGATAAGCCCCTGGTCCTTTTAACAATCTTCCCAGCAAGTTAAAAAGGAATTTTTCCTAGCCCCCTCACTGATGGACCACAAGAAACCATTGCCAGGACAAGAAGTACTCGTTATGACTGTACACATATAAGACCATAAAGAGACACTTCACTTGAATTGCATTAGAAACACAAGAAATGGAGCATTCAAGTAAACCCCTGAAACCACATTGCTTAGTTCTGTCATACCCAGCCCAAGGCCACATCAACCCCATGCTCCAATTCTCCAAACGTCTACTCCACAAAGGAGTCAAAGTCACTCTTGTCACCACCAAATCCATATCTAAGACCCTGCATGGATCCTCCTCATGCACCTCGATTGCGCTCGAGGTGATTTCTGATGGCTTCGACGACGGCGGCATTGGGGCCGCGGGTAGCCCCGAAGCCTACCTCGAGTGCTTCTGGAAGGTCGGACCTGAGACCCTAAGCGAGCTGGTCGAGAGGCTCATGTGCGGTGGCTCACCCCCAACTTGCATTGTCTACGACTCTTTCTTGCCTTGGGCTCTTGACGTGGCCCGAAAATTTGGGTTTGTTGCGGCTGCTTTCTTCACCATGTCTTGTGCTGTGAACAGTGTGTTTTACCACTGCCAAAAGAGATGGCTTGAAGTTCCTGTTAAGAAGCAGATTTTGCTTCCAGGAATGCCTCCTCTTGAGCCTCAAGATATGCCATCTTTTGTGCGTGATGTGGGGTCATATCCAGCTGTCTATGGCATGCTCGTGAACCAGTTCTCCAATCTTGACAAGGTGGACTGGGTTCTTGGCAATACAGTGTATGAACTTGAACAAGAAGTAAGTACACTAGAACCTTAAGAACACAACCATTTGTGAGTATGGCGGGGTGGGGATGTTCTAGCTGGATGCACTTCAGTAGTTTACCGACTATATATAACCTTTTGTGGCATTTGCTGTATTGTATATCATGCATACGTCAAGTAGTCATTCCATTATTTGACTTTAGGATTGTCAATGTTGACACCACCACAACATAACAGGAGTCCTCCAGCTTGATCTTTCAAGCATTCAACGAGAACTTCTTTCTTCTTCTTCTTCTTCCTCCTCGTCTTCTTCTTCTTTGTAGGTTGTGGATTGGTTCACGAAGATCTTGCCATTCAGGACTATAGGGCCAACAGTACCGTGCGACTACCTGAACAAAAGAGTTGAGCAAGTCAAAGAATATGGCCTCAGCATCTTAAAACCAGACCATGACACTACCATGAAATGGCTGAGCACAAAGCCAAAAGGGTCAGTTGTGTATGTCTCCTTCGGAAGCATGGCAGAGCTAAGGATTGACCAAATGCAAGAGCTTGCAATGGGACTAAAGAGAAGCAACTGCTATTTCCTCTGGGCGGTTAGACCATCAGAAGCAAAGAAACTCCCACCAGGCTTTGCAAATAGTACTGAGACATCCCAAAAGGGTATAATCGTGACATGGTGTCGTCAGCTCAAAGTCCTTTCACACAAGGCAGTAGGGCTTTTCGTGACGCATTGCGGTTGGAACTCGACGTTGGAAGCACTTAGTTTAGGTGTGGTGATGCTGGCGATCCCACAGTGGACCGACCAGATCACCAATGCCAAGTACATAATGGATGTGTGGAGGATTGGGTTGAGGCCATTAGCTGATAAGGAGAGAGGTGTGGTGAGGAGTGAAGAGATAGAGCATTGGATTAGGGAGGCAATGGTGGGGGAGAGAGGGAAGGAGATGAGGGAAAATGCAGGGAAATGGAAGAGAGTCGCTGGAGAGGCAGCTGGTGAGGGTGGGAGTTCCGACAGGAACATTGATGAGTTTGTTGCTAAATTGGGTGGTAAGACTTAAAAGAGGAGGAAGAGAAGTGCGCACAGCAAACAATTATAGTAGTGATCGATCTAGTTAGGCTTGTGGAATGATATAATAAGTTGTGATGCATCTATGAACGTCAGGAAAATTTTACGCCTGGCTATGCGTCATGTCTGGGCGGGTCTTGCATATTAGGGAAGTGCCTATTTTGGTGAATAAGTTCCGATTTGTTGTGGAGGAACTCGATTGAACCAGGCAAGAAGTTGATTATAAAAAAATGTCGCAAATTGAAATGATTATACTTGTACTTAAACCTTATTCAAAATGAAGAACAAAATGCGGTGAGTGATACACTATGCAAACTCGCTCCAGACTAATTATAACTATTTTACCAAGTTTTTTCCATGAAAGAACAGGGCCAAATGCATGTATTGAACAACTAAGAAAGAAATCATAACTTCATTTTGGGTCTCTTCTGATAGAGATAGGTCTCACGTGCATTTGATTTCATGTTATGGTTTTAATTTCTTTCAAACAATCTTATCAACAAGAAAGGTTGACGAATAATTAGCTATGGACAAGGCACAATTTGCTGCTAAATAAAAGTAATTAATGTCCTGCAAGTGTTTTTAAATTGGCAAACCTAAAATCTCCTGATTCCTAATATTGAGAATGCTTAACGGCCTCTTCTGGCCAAATTGTCAAGGAATTTGGTTGCCCATATTCTTGTATTAGTATAGTACTCGAAGTAAGTAGTCATGGATTAAGTTCAGTTATGTTCTAAACAAAATTGATTGGCATAAATTTATGGTGAGAAAAACCCTTGTCAGGATGGTTATACAGCTCATTTCTTTAAGAAATCTAGGAATTATTGGTGGAAGTGATGTTAACGCTGGCAGCTGCTGTTGCTGACTTTCCAGATCTTCTAAATTTCTTGGTGCTGTAAACTCCATAGCCACCACTTTGGCTCCTAGATTCCCCAATTGCAATATCGTCTATAAGTAAGTGTATCACCTCTATCCTGGTCAAGAAATTGAGAGGTATGCTGTAAACTCCATAGCCACCACGGCCCCTACAAATCTTGCATGCAGATTTTATATCCAGACAAAATAGGAATATTCAACTTGGACTCCGAATATAATTTCCACAAAAGTCATCCATAAGTATTTATTTTCCTGATTTTAATTTTCACTTCGAGCTCAAACTCGAAATATATTCTAATAGATATTATGAAAGCCTTCGACTAAGTGGATTCGGGATTGCGGCATGCATTACTACTCCTAAATTTTCAATCGATGGTAATGGGTAGTGAGCAGGCTAGTTTAGAGTTGTAGAAGGGGTTAAGACGAGGTGATCGCTTCTCCCTATCTTTTTGTCGTGGCCATTGAGGTGCTTTCCGGATTACTTGATGTTGCAGCTACAAATGGGAACCTCTAAAATATCATCCTAAATGTAGCAAAACCTTGCTTACTCGCATGGGGTTTGCAGATGATCTTCTCATTTTCATGAACGGAGATAAAGGAATGATTGCTCTCTCTCTCTTTTGGCTGTGTTTGATATATTTAAAGGTCTTTCAAGTCTTAAGCTTAGTCCAGCTAAGACAGAGCTCTATGCTTCTGGTGTCCAGAAGACAAATTTCTCGTTTCAGAGTTGGTGAGCTTCATGAGAGATCTGGGAGTCCCTCTCCTGACTGAAAATCTTTGATAGATAGAGTAATTATTGATTTGCATTATATGGACTGCTTGAAAGGTCTCTTACGCTGCAAGATTCCAATCGATTAGTTCCGTTATACAGAGCATTATCAGCTGCTGGTGGAATGTACTCCTACTCACCAAAAAGTAATGGCTCTTTTGTTAAAGGGGCCAAAATGAGTTGGGATGTTATTGGCTTGCCTAAAGAGGAGGGTGGACTTGGACTCAAAAGAATTGAGTGTTGGAATGAGGCTTGTGTTATGAGATGTATACTATTGTACTTTCACAGGCAGGATCCAGTTGGGTTGCATAGAGGATAAAGGTGGTCTTTTCGGACTCTTTCGATCTTAACTGATTCCTCGTTCGCTTACAAATGATGTCGGGCCTTGTATCAAACATGTCCCGTTGGCTCTTTGCTCAACCATTTCGCTAGTAGAATCTATGTTTCTGCTCTGCATTCTCAGTCGAATGTAATGCGATTTATGCTGGTTTCATCCCCTGCCATATCAAGGTCATTAGTGCATATTCCAGCTAGCTTTTTTTTTTTTGGCAGCCTAACTCTTCTATCCTAAATAAGGTCTTCCAGGAGTTGACCACTTCCAGATGTTTCGCATGGCGAGTGCGTGGAATGCTTTGTGAGTAAAAGGTTTAAGAGTGCATTGTTGTAAAATTTTGGGAAAATGACACAGATAGTCCCTCAACTTTGATTCAATGTTCAATCTCGTCCCTAAACTTTTAATTTATTCAATGTAGTCCCTATACTATTGATAAATGTTCAATGTAGTCCCTATACTATTGATAAATGTTCAATCTAGTCCCTAAACTATTCAAAAATGTTCAATGTCATCCTTCCGTTAGTTAAATTTAACGGCATTTGCTGACATAGAAATTTCGAAAGTCTAAAAATGTTAAAAAAATTAGGAAATTCCAAAAAATAAAAGAAAATCATAATAAAAATTCATAGAAATTTTAGAAAAAATGGAAAATTTGTTAGAAAATGTAGAAAATGTTTGGAAAAATAGGAAAATTTTTATAAAATCGAAATGAAATTTCAGAAAATATAAAAAAAGTCCCAAAGATAGGAAAATTCTTAGAAAAATTTGGAAAATTTATAAAAAAAATTTTCAGAAAAATTCCTAGAAAAATTCAGAAAAATTCCCAAAAATTGTGGAGATTAGGGAAAAACCACATTCAACTGGTTGGACCTAATTTCACATTTTTGGACTTCCCGAACCTTACAATTTTTGGTAAATTTTCTGAATTTTTTTTATAATTTTTCTAAGAATTTTCCTATCTTTGGGACTTTTTTTTATATTTTCTGGAATTTTATTTCGATTTTATAAATTTGTTTTCTATTTTTCCAAACATTTTCTACATTTTCTAACAAATTTTCCATTTTTTCTAAAATTTCTATGAATTTTTATTATGATTTTCTTTTATTTTTCAGAATTTCCTAATTTTTTTAAAACATTTTTAGACTTTCGGAATTTCTATGTTAGCAAATGTCGTTAACTTTAACTAACGGAAGGATGACATTGAACATTTTTGAATAGTTCAGGGACTAGATTGAACATTTATCAATAGTATAGGGACTATATTGAACAAATTAAAAGTTTAGGGACTACATTGAACATTTATCAATAGTATAAGGACTGCATTGAACAAATTGAAAGTTTAGGGACGAGATTGAACATTGAATCAAAGTTGAGGGACTATCTGTGTCATTTTCCCTAAAAGTTTTTGGTTTAATCCTTGTATTCCAAAGCATTGCTTTATTACTTGGTTTGTGATGCCCAATAGGTTGGCAAAATGATAGATCCATTAAGCGAAACTTGCCTGTTTCTCCTACTTGCTGTCCGTGCAATTCAACTCCGGAGACTAATCACTTGCTATGTTACACGGACACATACTTCTTCAGAATTTTGGCATGTCGGACACTCGGACACTTCCGAACACGTTGACCCCGGGTCAACGCGAGTCTGCCGCGTGTCCAGTGGTAAAATGGGTTAGAAACCTAATTTTTTTGACCTAGTTATCACCTTAGCTGAAATAGAGTTGAGGTTTCCTAACTTAATTATGGTTTAGAGTAGAGTCTGCAGTTATATCCCCTCTATCTCTCTCTCCTTTCCCTTCGCTTTACTGAAGAAATTTCACCTTGGATCACAATTTTGATGCAAACTCAAATCTTTCCTTCGAATTTTGAGAAACTTGAGGATAAGGACAGGACAAATCATCTAGAAAATCATGAGGAAAAAGATTTTGGTGGTGGATAAGTTGATTCTTCTTTTGTTCTGGATGCACTGTCCTACTTGCATTGCAGGCTTTTGTTTGCAAAGCTAAATAAAATATTTTCAACAGATTTTCTATCCTGTTAAAGACTTAGAGCACAAATCTAACCATGGTCACATCATTGCCAGGAGAGAAGGGAGATTAATTAATTGTTATTGTGAAAATCCTAAATAATTCCTCGAATTGAAGTACAATGCCAACTGAAAAATTGACTATTCATGTTTGATGCATCAACATGGCAGATATTTTGATGAAAGTATTGCAAACTCTTACCTTCGTTGGGATTCTTTCAATTCTTTAACACAATTTAGCTTATGAGAAGGAGCCGCCATTAAAAATATACATATAATATATAACGTGCCCCAGCGTGTCGAAATTCTCTATTTTTTAAGAATTCAAGTGTCGGCGTGTTGTGTCTTGTTGTGTCGAGTGTCAGTGTAACATAAATCACTTGTTTTTTGGTTGTCCTTTCTCTTTTCAAGTCAAATCTATGATATTCCAGCTTCACCAGGTATCAAGAAGGATTGGCATTGAGTTGTGGCTAACTTCAAAGGAAAAGCTCTCCTTGGCCTACAGTGCATACTTTCTCAAAATGCTTTCATTTATTTTTATTTGGCCAACTATGAATGGTTATTTGCACTCTCCTACTGCTACGTCTGTCAGTGTTGCTTCCATTGCTTCTCATATTAAGAGGGAGGGACAGAGTGGGTTGGATAAATGTGCTCTAGTAGCTCAGCAAGTTTTATCCGATAGTGTATTGATATAGATATAGATGGTTGTTGCGGAAATCAAACGAAGAATAAAAGTGGAACAACGAGATTTACGTGGTTCAATCAGATTGATCTACGTCCACAGGCGAGGCAAACAAAATTCCACTATATCAAAAGGAGAGAGTGCATGATTACAAAGTCGATCTTGTCGACAACTCCAAACCCCTCACAAAACTCTCAACGCCAACGCAACTAGAAAACCCTAATGACGCTATATATATAGTGTCTCAAACAAAAAAGGAAAACCTAGTTCCTCTGGGTTTGGGCCTACGGCCCACTCAAATAATATGTCAAATAAATTCAAGACATATTTAACAAATCTCCACCTTTGCTTGAATTTAATCAGTCAAGAAGCCGAACATGTTCTTCCGGCATCCTTAAGCCTACGTGAGCTAACTCGGTGTAGGAAACAAGGGATGTAACAAAGGAAAGAATATGTCCTCTTCAAACAAAGGTAGAATTTCATTCACCTCGCCACCAAGCCCCAGAAAGGGGCAAAACTCAACCAAGTATGCCAATCAAGTTCAAACAATGCTTAAACTTGTTGGCGGGGATTGGCTTGGTCAACATATCAGCAGGATTGTCAGCAGTGCCAATCTTCTTTACCATCATATTTCTCTCAGGAACTTCTGCTGTCGTGAGAGCATAAGCCACCAGATCAGAGTATCCATATTTTTGAGGAGGTCGAGTCTGCCTCCTTTCTCTGCCAGTAGTAATAGAATATGGCCGCTCCACCTCATCTACTGCTTCCTCATCTGAACTTGAATCAACAGTAACACTTTGTTCGCTTAAATCATCTCGAGAGGTTTTCTCTGGAAGCTCCACCTGAACCTCCACCTTATTCATATTGCTCTCAAACTTTCCTGCATGATTATCAACAACCTTTCTTTGATCAAGTATAAGCATTTCATTAAAAGTAACATCCCTACTAATAATGAACTTATGCGAGTTGGATTCCTAACACCACAAACGATACCCTTTTACACCATCAGCATATCCAACAAAGATGCATTTTCTTGCTCTAGGTTCTAACTTACCATCCTTAACATGATAATAAGCAGGGCATCCAAAAACCTTTAGATTAGAGTAATCGCAAGGCTTACCTGACCACTTCTCAAAAGGAGTCTTGCAGTCTATTGCTGTTGAAGGAGAGCGATTAACCAGATAACAGGCTGTGTTAACAGCTTCAGCCCAAAAGTCTTTTTCCATGCCAGCATTAGAGAGCATGCATCTTGCTCTCTCCAAAAGGGTTTTGTTCATACGTTTTGCCACCCCATTCTGCTGAGGAGTGTGTCTAACTGTACGGTGTCGAACGATACCAGCATCTGCACAGAATTCATTAAAATCACTACTACAGAACTCAAGACCATTATCAGTCCTAAGATGTTTGATCTTCTTTCCAGTCTGATTTTCAACAAGGGTTTTCCACTTCTTGAAGGTTTCAAATACATCACTTTTCCTCTTCAGAAAATAAACCCAAACTTTCCTGGAATAATCATCAATGAATGTCACAAAGTAAAGAGCACCACCCTTAGATGGAACCTGTGCTGGTCCTCTTAAATCAGAGTGGATGTAGTCAAGTGTGCCCTTTGTTGAATGTGTGCCAGTACTGAAGCTAACTCTGCACTGCTTGCCAAGAACACAATTCTCACAGAAATCTAGCGAGGTCGTCTGCTCTCCACAAAGTAAACCACGTTTACTCAAAACTGTCATGCCACGCTCACTCATGTGGCCCAAACGCATATGCCACAGTTTTGTTTTATCATTATCAGAAACAGAATTAGATGTGCCAATCGAAGGACCCATAACAGTACTACCCTGTAGATGATATAAGTGGTTCACCTTGCTTCCTTTCATCACAACCAGATTGCCTTTGGAGACTTTGAGAACTCCACCTCCACCTGAGTACATACACCCAATGGAATCCAAACTGCTCAACGAGATAAGGTTTCTCTTCAAGTCAGGTATATGCCTTACTTCAGTCAAGGTTCTTACTACTTTGTCATGACATTTAATTCGAACAGTACCAATGCCCATAACTCTGCATACAGTATCATTGCCCATCAAGACTGATCCACCATTTATTTTCTCATACGTTGTGAACCATTCCCTATTTGGGCACATATGATATGATGCTCCAGAGTCCAATATCCAAACATCATCGGACAAACTAACAGCAGAGCATGCAGTAAGAACACTGTCTGACACCTTAGACTCATCTTCGCTAGCAACATTCACCACATCTTGTCTTTGAGCATGTTGCTTACCTTTTCTCTTGAACACAGGACAATCTGACTTGTAATGTCCTCTTTTGTGACAATAATAGCACTCCACATTCGTCTTATCGCCAAGTGGCCTAGATTTTGAGTGACTAACAGATTTCTCTCGAGGAGCTTTATCCCTGTTCTTGTTCTTGCCTCTCACAAATAAACCATCTGCTTTATTTTCACTAGTATTCCCATTCAGTTTCGTTCTCAATTCAGCAGAATTCAAAGATGCTTTAACATCCTCCAAAGTTATGGATTCACGTCCATAAAGCATCGAGTTCACAAAATTCTCATATGAAGTAGGCAGTGAACATAACACAATCAAAGCTTAATCTTCATCATCAAGTTTAATATCTAAATTTTTCATATCCAGAACAATTTTATTAAACTCATCCAAGTGTTCCTGAACAGGCGTACCTTCGCGCATCTTTAGGGTATAAAGACGCTGCTTCAAATAAAGTCTCGACGTCAAAGATTTCTTCATGTAGAGACTTTCCAGTTTGCTCCAGAGACCCGCAGCTGTTTCCTCATCGGCGACTTCTCGCAGAACCTTGTCATCCAGAGACAACTGAATCGTGCTATGCGCCTTCTCGTCCATCTCTTCTATTTCTACTGAGGTCATGTCGTCTGGATGCTTTCCGTCCAACGCCCTAACCGTACCCTCCCGCCTCAATAAAGCTTTCATCTTTATTCTCCATAATCCAAAATTATTCTGTCCATCAAAAGATGAAATCTGAAACTTCAGAGATGCCATCTAAAAGAGCCCTTTGATTTGGTATCGGGTCGTCGGGGGTTGTCGGGACTGTTCTGGTCTGGTCGCTTGGAGGTGGCCGAGAAAAGTGGCCGAGCGCACAGGCCTTCGCCGATAAAAGTGGCCGAGCGAACAGGCCTTCGTCGAGAAAAGTGACCGAGATCACCGGTCGTGGCCGACGGAAGTGGCCGAGATCACGGGTCGAGGCCGACGGAAGTGGCCGAGAGCACGGGTCGAGGCCGACGGAAGTGGCCGAGGACACGGGTCGTGGCCGACGGAAGTGGCCAAGAGCACGGGCCGTGGCCGACGGAAGTGGCCAAGAGCACGGGTCGTGGCCGATGGAAGTTGGCTGAGATCACGGGTCGTGGCCGACGGAAGTTGTCGAGGACAAGGGTCGTAGGCCGACGGACTTGGCCGGGCTAACGGGCCTTGGCCGAGCGAGTTGGCCGAGCGTAGCGGGCGTGTGGTCGGCCTACACAAAACTCTCACAAAACGCCGCCCTCTTTCTTCTTCATCTCTTGACCAGGCTCTGATACCAATTTGTTGCGGAAATCAAACGAAGAATAAAAGTGGAACAACGAGATTTACGTGGTTCAATCAGATTGATCTACGTCCACGGGCGAGGCAAACAAAATTCCACTATATCAAAAGGAGAGAGTGCATGATTACAAAGTCGATCTTGTCGACAACTCCAAACACCTCACAAAACTCTCAACGCTAACGCAACTAGAAAACCCTAACGACGCTATATATATAGTGTCTCAAACAAAAAAGGAAAACCTAGTAGGCCCACTCAAATAATATGTCAAATAAATTCAAGACATATTTAACAATGGTCAAAGTGTACTGATATATTGCTCTCTGTGCAACAACTTATGATCCAGCTAAACCTCTTTAACATTCAAATGTTGACATCAATATCGTGACAGATTTTTTGCGTCGAATCTCTCATTTTGCGCTTACTAGGATATCCTAGTGCAAATTGTTAAGTATCAATTGGTTATACTCGTTTGGCTAAAGCATTTCTAATAAATAAGGCATCATTAAGGACTTGGAATTAGTTGGAGATTATCGCCCTCAAGTTCTATCTTGTATTAGTGCTCAATAGTCTTACTTCATGTTTGTCCCACGCAGGATGAGATGATCTAGAAGATTTGTGCATTTTACTTGATGTCCACAATTCTTTTTTAACTTCTTCAGCTGATCTGATCAAACCGAGCCTTTCGAATAAATATTCAGTATCAATTGGCATTCTCCAACCATATGATCTAATCAAATAAAGGCTGTTTAATATCCTTTAACAGTCAACTTGCCAAAAAAAATTTGTTTGTAACAACATGACATCTTGTTCTCAGTAGTAGATGCCCGTGGATCATAAGGTCTTTTCTCTACCCATGATGTACATTAATGAACAATTTTATTCATTGACTTGATCCAAGTCTTTAAATCCGAGATTTTGAATTGGAGCTCCTGACCATGTTCCCTCCCCAGGTCAATCTTCGAGCAAATACCCTTTTTAACAAATAAGCATAACAAGCTGTCAAATTGTGTTAAGTTAATCTAAATTAAGGCCAACCATCACCTTCACCAGCATATGCCAAAGTAAGCATACCTATCCCTCTATTCCATTTTGTTAAGGAGAATCTCCATTGGTGTTAAGTTAACAAAGCACGTTGTGACATTACATATAGGACCATGAACAGACACTCCTCTTGAATTGCAAGAGAAACACAAGAAAATGGACGACTGAAGTGAACCCCTGAAACCACATTGCTTAGTTCTCTCATATCCAACCTAAAGCCACCTCAACCCCATGCTCCAATTCTCCAAGTGTTTATTGCACAAACGAGTTGAAGTCACTCTTGTCACCACTAAATCCATGTCCAAAACCCAGCATGGATCGTTGTCAGGCACCTTGATCATGCTCGAGGTGATCTCCAACGGCTTTAACCATGGTGGCATTGGGGCCATAGGGAGCGCAAAAGCCTACATCAAGCACTTTTGAAAGGTCGGCCATGAGACCTTGAGCGAGCTAGTTGGGAGGCTAATCTCTGGCAGTCCACCGCCGACTTGCATAGTCTATGACTTGTTCTTGCCTTGGGCTCTTGATGTGGCCCATAAAATCAAGGGGCTTGTTGTGATGTCCTCAAGTTATTGACTAAGGACAAGAAGAATTAAGGATTTTGGACCCTACTTGCCTTCTATTTTCTACTGAACTCTTCCTTGGCCGAATGGCCATCTGCTTTCCCTCCAATCACCCATTCCCTCTTTTTCTCTTTCGGCTAGAAGCTTACCTAAGCCACGTGCACCCTCATTAAAATTTCACTACTTTTGTTCCCCAAAAAAAACCAGAGCTGTAACATTTACTTTGGCCAAAATTTTGGCTAATATGCTCCATTACCTCAGCTGAACCTCATTCCCATACAGGCAAGACAAAACTTGATGATTGGAGGCCACCTAACTTCGTTGTTCACGTGGAGAAAAATCTGTTGCAGCCAACTCCTCCTTCTTCTTTCTTCTTTATTCTTCTTCCTTGGACGTTCCTTTAGTTGAAGTTGATCTCTGTTGAACTTTCTACTGCTGTCCTTGCTTCTGTGCTCTCGGCTGCACGAAGAATCTGCTGCTCTCCTACATGCCACTGCTATTGCAGCTTCTCCCCATTCGGCTGCTTCTTCGGCCTTGTTGCTGGACTCCCACTCTTTCAATTACTGCGTGAATCAATTGCTGCTGCTTTCTTCATTTTCTCGCTGCTGTCTTGCTACTGGACCCTCTCTCTCTCTCTCTCTCTCTCTCTCTTGAATTTCCTCTCTGTTTCTCGCATTCTTGCACGCACTCCCGAAGGAAATCGACTCGTTTGGGGCCATCCGGTACCCAAATCGAGCTCTTTTTCACATGTGTACTTGTAAAATCTCAAGCTTCGATATTTTGAAAGTGGATTGGCCAAAAACCTCCTAGAGAATTCCTAGTTTCGAATCAAAGATGACCCTGTTCTGCCCGATTTTTCTGTTGTGGTGATCCGATCATTCTTCGCAATATCCGAAGCCACCAGCCACCTCACTATCATTGCTCGTCCAAGTTCGCCATTTAGCTGAGCTGTGATCATCCCCTGTTCTCGAGCTCGAACTTGAATTTTTAGGTGAGCACATTTCTAAACTTGAGTTAGAATGTCGGGTATGCTAAGGACTATTAAGGGAAAATTTTATGATAAAAATATTAAATTTCTTGGATGTTGACTGTCGATTATTTGCTGCTAGCCATAGGAGTAAATTGGTAATTTTTATGGACTCTAGAAATTGCCATGTGTGCCATATTATCGGTCCTCAAACCTAGGTGGCTGAGAATGGAAACCAGGTCCTAGACTGTGAGTTTTTGTAGTGTGAAATGCTTGGTTATTATATTCAATTTAATTTTGAGGTGGATTGTGTACTCTGGTGAATAATCTTGAGAAATCTATATGGCAAAGTTGACTTGCATGAGTATTTATAGGGCGGGCCAATTGAGAATTCTGTGATGCTCATCATTAATCTGCATACTGGCATGAGATATGTGCGTTTGGCAGAGTGCGTAGAACCATGCAGGATGGTCCGACTGTGTTTAGGGGGCTACCAGGAATGTGAGGAAATAAGGAGGTGTCGATCTCAGTGCCAATTGAGCCACGGTGGTTGCACTTGCGTCTGAACGTGCTTGGTACAGGGTAGCTAGAGAGACAAGGGTGCCAACTTCGATGTGATTAGACACGGGTTGAGGTACAGGCTTGAGACATCTATGACGTGGCTGGGACCAGAATTGCTATTGAGCCACCGATGGGGTCAATCTGAAAGTGCTATTAAGCCATCGGGGACCCCAAGTGAATCATTAAGCATCTGCAATAGCATCTGTATGATTTGAGGTCACAATATGCATATGATGATTTACATTTTGGTAAGAAATGCATGCTGCTTTCTAAATTAACTCTAGACATGTGCTTGCTGAGTTTCGACTCATATTTTTGGCTGATCCCCATTTCAGACCCTCGACCATAGGCTTGATTATTCCCATTATCTAAGGAGTCTGATCTAGAGGAGTGGCCCTTGCTAGAGGACGAGTAGTCCCAATGATGCATGAAAGGAGCTTAGTGACTTTTTGATTTGGTCTGTCCCCTTTTTGATCTCGGCCAATTTAGGTTTGTCTTCGAGGTTCATATGATAGTTCTTCCCACCCAGGATGTATTGAACCTCTAATGTTTTATGCTATGGTATGTAAATTCGATCCTTTCTATCTCTCTATTCTACATGTGTGTACTTCATGGGATTATACACTTTCCGTTATCGCTTTTGATAGCCATCGTTTAGTCGCAACGAGTCCTGGGTCGTCGTTCATTTTGGCCAGGCAATGAGCGAATTGGCAGGAAGGCGGGATGTTGCGTGTCCGCCGGGTTCGGGGCATGACATCCCAGTCGGAGTGGTATCAGAGTAAGGTCAGCTCGATAAGTGACTATTTGAAGCTTAGAGTGATAACGATGATGATCTGTGGTGTAGTTATATATGGAGAGACTCCTAAGTTGGACTAGGGTTAGGTGTATATGCCAGTTCTTGACTGGGGCATGTGGTTGTTGGAATTTAGAGCACCTCTCTGTGGCTAGTACTAGTAATTATATATATTCTAGCTTGTTGTTGCTTGCCACTAGACTTTGATTAGTGGTTTGGGTCTTAATTCCTTGATGGAATTATAGCATGTATAGGTAAGCCAGACCAAGGAAAATGAGTAATAGAAATAGACCAAGGAAGTATGCAAGTGTGTCTAGCTCAGGTGCTTCAGCTGCAGCAGCTCAAGCTGCAGGTGCTCCAGTTGTAGGAGCTCAAGCTGTAGAAAACCCAAGTATTAGGAATATTACGAGGGTATTGGCAGAAATTGGTACCTTGATGGGCAGGCATGCTGAAGAAAGAGCTGCCACTATAGCCTAAGTTGTTGAGGCTATGTTAGTTGGCATGCATGGAGCCAATGTGAATAATACTCATGGTAATGGAGGTCGACAGAGACCTCATCTCGTAGAGCAATTTCTGAAGTTACATCCACCAAATTTCGATGGAACTGGAGGACCTGAAGTTGCCTCCCTCTGGACAGAACAATTTGAAAAGGCATTCGAAGTACTAGGGAAGAAAAGGTTTCATTAGTCGTCTACCAGCTCTAAGGCACAGCGGACGATTGGTGGAAGGCCACCCAAGGAAGAATCTTCCTTGAAGGTACCGTGCCGAACTCAACGGCCTTTTGTGAAGCGTTTAATGGAAAATACTTTTCGGAAGCTGTGTAGGAAAGAAAGATGGAGGAATTCCTGCGGCTCCGTCAGGGGCAGATAACGATAGACCACTATGAGGTAGAATTCGCCATGTTATCTAAGTTTGCTCTGAGAATGGTAGAGGATGCTTGGGACAAGGCAATGAGATCCTGTGAAGGACTGAGGCTGGAACTCCGCAGTCAACTGATCACCATAGGACTAAAGGACTATGGTGAGAGGTATGAAAGGACTCAAGAGTTCGAAAGAGACATAAATGAAAGAGCCGCTGTATTAGGGTTGCGATTCATGCCCAAACGAGATGACCGAAGCTTTGAAAAAAGGCTCATGATGGATAGTAGAAGGTTTATCCCTCTAGCTCGAAGAACTTTGGGAAAACTGACACCCTTTGGTAGTGCAAACTGTTGCGATTGTGGATAGAGGTATGTGATCGGTTTGTACCCAAGGAAGACAGGAGCATGCTTTAAATGCATGCAAATGGGGCATATTGCTAGACATTGCTCGAGGAAGAACTGGGAACCATAGTTTCAACAGCAAAGATCACCAATTGGACCACAGCCGATAGCTGCTCTCCAAGAAAATTTAAATCGACCGCCAACACAAGGAAGTGTGTATGCAATAGCTTGAGGAGAATCCAAGAACGCGCCTAGTGTGATCACAGGTACCATTTCTTTGTGTGATCGTGATGTTTATGCTTTATTTGATCCGGGAGCATCGCATTCATTTGTATCTAAGCAATTTATTGCATTGGCTGGTATGGATGTGAGACCATTAGAAACGTTGTTGCATGTGATCACCCCACTAAAGGATAAAATAATCATCTCGTTAAGATGTTAAGGATGTAAGATATCCTTAGGTGATAGAGAAGAATTGATTGATCTGGCCATTTTGCCCGTGATTGATTTTGACGTAATAATTGGGATGGACTGCTTAGTCAAAAATAGGGCTATAATAGACTGTGGTAGTAGAATGATCTAACTTAACTCAGAGGATCACCCTAGATTTGAATTTCGAAGAAACCGAGGAGGAACTTCGATTCCTTAGATAACGTCGCTGGAAGCGACTAAGTTGATGGACGAAGGATGCCAAGGGTACTTAGCCTTTGTAACTGATTCATTAGTTGAGGAAGTAAGGCTTGAAGACGTGCTAGTTGTTGACACCTGATTTTTAATCATTTTTTCTATTGCTAAAGTAATAAAAAATCCATTAAAATTTATAAAATTGAAAAATCAACTTTGGGGACCTTATCCAAGCCTAGGGAACCAATTTTGACCAAAAAACGATTTTTCATATTTTCAGTATTTTTACGTATTTTTTATTTATTTATTTTCGAAAATTAATAGAAAATCCATAAAAATTCATAAAATTGAAAAATCAACTTTGGGAACCTTATCCAAGCCTAGGGAACCAATTTTGACCAAAAAATAATTTTTCATATTTTCGATATTTTTCGGTATTTTTATTTTCGAAAATTCACAAAACAAAAAATTAAGAAAATTGAGAAAATTGAAAAATCAAGTTTGGAGCCTTGGCCAAGCTTAGGCAACTATTTTCGAACAAAAAAATAATTTTTTTTATTTATATATATATTGTTTATATATTTTAGAAATTATGAGAATATTTAATAAATAATAGCATTTGAGGCCACAAAAATATATAAAAATAGTCAATATTTTTATTTTAAATCCCTTTTCATGTTGGCCATCACAAATTTAAAAAATCCAATTCGGGGTCGTGTATTCCTTCACGAGCATAATCTCGAACCGGGCCTAAAAAATTCAATTTGAGTCAATTTATTTTCATTTTTTCACTTTTAGGAGTTATGAAATTGTTCTCTAATATTTCAAATTTTTTATATTGGCCCAAATTATACCCAGAATGACTCAATTGTGCAAAAGGGCTTTAATTAAATTCTGCATTATTTTCAGTGGCAAGAAATGAGCTTAAATTTGACATGTGGTGAATTTTGACTAAGTATAGGGAAGGTATGTCAAAAATTGTGAGGAGATTTGGACTTAAAGAAATATTTTTTCAGGGACTAAATTGTAAATACTTAAAATTCAGGGACTAGAGTGCAAATACCTAAACTCTTGAGGGATTATTTTGCAAACAACAAAAAGAAGAGTTAGTGGATAAATTAGAATAGAGAAGGAAAGATGGAGAAGAGGAGATGGAGAAGAATGGTTGGAGAAAATAAGATAAGAATAGAAGGGAAGATGGAGATGAAGAAGAGTTAGTGGAGAATTTAGAATGGGAGATAAATATGGAGAAGGGAAGATGAAGATGAAGAAGAATTAGTGGAGAAATTAGAATGGGAGATAAATATAGAGAAGGGAAGATGAAGATGAAGAAGAGTTAGTGGAGAGATTAGAATGTGAGATAGAGATGGAGAATGGAAGATGAAAATGAAGAAGAGTTAGTGGAGAAATTAGAATGGGAGATAGAGTTAGTGAAAAAATTAGAATGGGAGATAGATGAGTAGATCATAAAAGGAGGAAGAAGTGAGCTTGAGAAGGAATTTTTTTTTGAGAGAAAATTTTGGATGTTTGAAAGAGTTTTGAGAGATTGAAGAAAAATTTGAGAGAAAGAAAATACCAAAAGAGAGAGAATTTTGAAGATGATGGGAGATTAAAGCTAGGTGTTATCATCACCAATTCCTTCATCGATCAATATAAATCAAGAGTTCATCCTCGTCAACAAGCAAGCAAATTCGAGCTAAGTGTTTTTATTTATTCATTTATTTATGATTTTACTCACAAAGTAGCACAAATTGTATATACTTTCTCCATCTCTCATTTTTTTCCCATATTTTATGTCAGGAGAAGGATATCTCTATGTCAACAGCAAAAATCTCGTAAAGATGAAAAAATCGGCCTAGACAAGCTCCTAAGCTGTCCACCGATTTCTCAACTGATCTGTGACTAAAAGTCCCTCTTAATTCAAAAGAAACTCTCTATATTGGGAAAATAGAGAGCGAAAATCAATTATAGAAATCCCTTCCAAAAAAATGGGAGATAAGTACTCTTTCCACTCTTCTGGTTTTAGGTGCAGATTAGCACATATTTTGTATACTGACACTTCACTCTATTTTATGTCAGGAAGCCACAGCTCTATATCAATGGTCAACCCTATGGAAGCACAAAATCGGCTTGGAGGAGTCCTCAAGCGCGCACAAATTTCAAATTGTTGAATCAATTCGTTGTATTTCATTTTAAACAATTCATACCCCAAAATGGAGAGGACAAAATCCATCCGCAATTTAAATACCTGCACCATAAATCTCAAAGGGAAGAGCCAAGCCAATGCTTAGCCTCCCATTGGAGGTTTTTACTTACAGTAGTTAAATACCTGCAACTTAAATACCTGTATCTTAAATCCCAAAGGGAAGAGCCAAGCCAATGCTTAGCCTCCCATTGGAGGTTTTTACTTACAGTAGTTAAATACCTGCAACTTAAATACCTGTACCTTAAATCCCAAAGGGAAGAGCCAAGCCAATGCTTAGCCTCCCATTGGAGGTTTTTACTTACAGTAGTTAAATACCTGCAACTTAAATACATGTACCTTAAATCCCAAAGGGAAGAGCCAAGCCAATGCTTAGCCTCCCATTGGAGTTTTTTACTTACAGTAGTTAAATACCTGCAACTTAAATACATGTACCTTAAATCCCAAAGGGAAGAGCCGAGCCAATGCTTAGCCTCCCATTGGAGGTTTTTACTTACAGTAGTTTAAATACTTACAACTTAAATACCTGTACCTTAAATCCCAAAGGGAAGAGCCAAGCCAATGCTAGGCCTCCCATTGGAGGTGTTTATTCATTGTCATGTACTTCCTATAATTTAATTTTTGAATCATCAGACCCAAAAGATGAGTAGGTCGTAATACTGCACAGAAGTCGTTAACACACTCCCTCTTTCGACTTCAGGGAATCTTTAACACTTAAAAAAATATAACAAATAAAAATATATACCATCCATGCATCCTATTTAAAAAGTGAAAACACAAAAGAGAATACCCTACTAAAGCATTAGGAATAAACCAAGCCTAAGTTGCCGAATTAGGATATCCGTGAAATTAAGGTACCTAAAGGGCATTAGTTTTAATTAACTAGTGTAATTAAGTCCCCGAGCTCATAATCTCTGGTTCGCAGGAATAAATTAGTTCTCCCGCTAATTTATTTAGATTTCTAATCGACCTACCAAGAACGATTAGTGGTGACTCCAAATTTCAAAATCATTTAAAAAAAAACCAAAGTTGCGATTCGGTAGGGCTTAGGAGGGTCCGCGTTAGGTTAGTCAAATCTAATTAACCTAATAATCTGTTAACCCCTTTTGAAGATAAAATTTTTTAGAGGGTCGCGATACTAGTAGTGCATGACTTTCCAGATGTCTTTCCGTAAGAATTGCCAGGACTGCCACCTAAAAGGGAAGTAGATATTGCAATTGAATTGGCTCTTGGGACAGAGCCAATTTCTAAGGTACTTTATAGGATGGCATTATCGGAATTGAAGGAACTAAAGGTCCAATTGCAGGAACTGCTGGATAAAGGATTTATCCGCCCAAGTGCTTCGCCATGAGGTGCTCCTGTATTATTTGTGAGGAGGAAAGATGGGTCATTACGTCTGTGCATTGACTATAGGCAGTTGAATCAAGGGACAGTCAAGAATAAGTACCCATTGCCAAGGATAGGCGACTTATTTGATCAAGTGCAAGGAGCATATGTGTTCTTTAAGATGGACCAAAGGACAGGCTATCACCACTTAAGGATAAAAAAGAAGGACATACCGAAAACGGTGTTCAGGACGAGGTATGGGCATTATGAATTTACGGTCATGCCATTCGAATTAACCAATGCCCCTACCTCCTTTATAGATATGATGAATAGGATATTCAAGGAGTTCCTAGACCGATTCGTAATAGCATTCATCAACAACATAGTGGTGTACTTGAGGAGTTCTGAGGACTATGAACAGCACTTGAGTATAACTCTACAGACCTTAACAGAGCACTCGCTCTACGCCAAGTTCAGTAAGTGTGAATTTTGGCTTAATCGAGTGGCATTTCTTGGACATATCATTTCTGGAGAAGGGATTGTTATGGATTCGTCAAAGATTGAAGCAGTTGAAAAGTGACCTAGACTCACAACCGTAACGATGTAAAAAGTTTATTAGGATTGGCAGGTTATTATAGACGCTTCGTGGAAAAAATTTTCGGGATAACTAGACCCTTAACGTGTCTATTGAAGAAGGAGACGAAGTTTGAATGGATGCATAAGTATGAAGAAAGCTTTGAAGAGCTTAAACATAAATTAACGACTGCACCAGTGTTGACTATTCCGTCTGGATCTGGAGGATTTGAGATCTATAGTGATACATCATTAATAAGTCTAGAATGTGTCTTGATGCAATATAGACGGGTTGTAGCATATGCATCTCGACAGCTGAGGCCACATGAGATGAATTATCCGACGCATGATCTAAAATTGGCAGCGATAGTATTCGCCCTAAAGATCTGGAGACATTATCTGATTGGAGAAAAGTTTCAGATTTATATGGATCACCAAAGTCTAAAGTATTTCCTCTCAGATAGAGCTAAATATGAGACAACGTCGTTGGATGAAACTTTTGAAGGATTACAACTGCGATATTTTGTATTACCTTCGAAAGGTGAATAGAGTAGCGGATGCGCTTAGTTGAAGGTCGTGTATAGCATACATGATGATTAAAGAGTGGACATTACTATAAGAAATAAGAGACTCGAAATTCAAGACAGAGGCAGGACATCTGTGACATTCTGAAATTCGACCCTTTTTCGGAATTTGAAAATAGAATGGTTATTTCATAGAGGCCCTATAAATGGATCTCACTCGAAACTGATCACTTCGGGATAACTAACCATAAGGGAAAGGCTGGCTAGGAATATAAGCACGTGGACCAATTGGTCGATACGCGTGACTCCTAAAAGCCACCCGTTAGTTTGAGAATTTATTTAGAGCTGTCGTCTTATAAATGAGGCCACGAATTGAGTTCCGGAATATGACAATCGACTCTCATTAGTGTCACAGTTGTGAATTTGGACATTGCCTAGAAAGACGTGAATGGGCAGATTGATCTCGGAACGCCTAGAGAGAAGGGCAAAATTGGAAATTGCCATCTCGCCCTCGTCTTGTGCTAGAATCCGTGGCTAGAGAGTGTTTGTAATTTTAGCGAGGCTAGAAAAATTATTCGGCGGTATCTTGAGTCTTTTCCGATCACGGTTGAACCAAATCAGCACTGATTGAGCCTCGACCGGTCCTAAAATTTCACGAATTTCGAGAAATGCCTCATCATTCATTGTTAATTATATCAATCGCATCAATCGACCATCAGTTGCCGTCGGTCAAACCTTTTGATCGATCAATCGATGAATAGTGCCGGTCAATTGATGAATAGTACCCCCCAATAATTGAATATATTTCTCTCTTTCTCTCTCTTCAATTATTGACAGCACACTCTCTCTCTCCTCAGAAAATTTCGTGGCTCTCTTTCTCTCTTGGTTTTCTCTCTTGGTTTTGGCCGCCGGAAAACCGCCGCTCATTGTGCTGCTTGTTCACTGCCCAAACGTTGTCGATTTGAGACTCCCTTTTAACCTGATCTTCACCTATCTCTCTAGAATCTGTCCACCAAAAATCAGCTCAAGATGAGCCCTGGAACCCCCTCAAACAGAGCCAAAACCGGACCTTGTATAGGATGAATTCCAGTTTCTGACCTCAACTTCAATCGGCTGCCGACGGAAAACCGACCTTTGGATCATCATGATTTTTGGATATGTTGTATTTCATTGTCTTGTGGTTCTTTTCCTACTTGAATCACTCCGATCCGAGGTCATTTAACTTTCCAAATCTGCTTCGCCGTTTTGGTCGATGAACCAGTCTTTGTTACCCGAATTTCACATAGGGCTCATATTGATATATGTTGACCCCAGCGACCCCTAGAGCTCATTTTTGTGTGAAAACATTGATTTTTAGCTTGGGAACCAACTCGTTCAGCTCTGCGCGTGGTCGTCTCCCATCGGTTTTTGCTGTTTTGGTCCCGGCTTTGTTCGTTGACTTTTTCGCTGAATTTCTGGTGAGTTTTCCTCCTAAATCTTGAGTAAGATGATAGGTAATCCCTAGACGAAGGCTAGGGCGAAATCGAGGCTCACATCGGAGTCATTTTGAGGTGGAACAGGGTTCACTGTTCACTCAGGGGAGTTACTGTTCACAGAATAGAAAAAGAATGTGAATTTGAGGGTTAAAATGTATGAGCTGGACTAGGAATGCACGTCCAACTCCTTGGTGCAATAGGCGACTAGTTCTAATAAAAATTGTTGGGTAATTACAGGAATGTGAATCGTTGCCTATTGATTTCATTTGGAATTAAAATGCTTGACTGAAATTGCGTGTCTCTGACTTGTCATGTATGGGTAAATTCCATAAGGTGCATCGTGTTACTTTGGCATGCTTTTGACTGTCGTCTGAAATGATCGTCAAGCAGTAATGTTAGGCCTGAGGCGTGTTATCGCAGGGCGGAGGGCGGCCCTTAGATGCCGATATGGCACGGGGAAAGTAAGCGATAAGGATGCCAACCTGATGCGAGTATCGCGGGTCAAGACACAATGCGCTCGAACGTGCTTGGCACGGGGTAGCTGGAGAGATAAGGGTGCCGATCGTGAGGCGACTAGCGCGGGTTGAGGCACGACCTGAGGCGACTAGCGCGGGTCAAATGAAAATGAAATTTTATTGTGGCAGAATCGTGAGATCCAGAGATAAGGGTGCCGACCGTGAGGCGGCTAGCGCGGGTTGAGGCACGACTTGACGCGACTAGCGCGGGTTAGATGAAAACGAAATTTTATTGTGGCAGAACCCTGAGATCTTCGTATGCCTATGCATTCTAATGCATGATCATATCACTATTGGATATTAAATTGCTTGTCGAATTCATTTATTGTCATGGCTGAGTTGTTAGCCTAATTGCATGCCTAGAATTAATCATCTCATTACGCGTTGTCCTAAGCGGGGTTTAGGGGGCAAACTTACTGAGATGTGTTCTCATAGTTGTCGTTATTTTCCTCATATTTTAGTCCCTAGGACATAAGCATGGCAGGGATACCACAAGATTTGACATCCAAGTGGCGAAGTACCTAGTTGACAAGGACAGTTGACGGTAAATCGGTGGTTGCTGATGGATATGGTCGTTCTGGGTTGGTTGTTATTGTTAATATTTGTAAAACTGATATTCATGTATAATATGGAGCTGAGATTGTGTAATATATGAGGTGTTATGGTTGTGCTAGTCTTTGCTCATTCATTGTCAGGAGTACGGTATCACTTCCGCTGGCGTTTAATTTGGATATTAAGGTTTCAGGATCGGCGACAGTCCTGAGATGTCGCATGTATTGACCGTCGTTGTGCAGATGTCGCACGTTCGTGGAGGTTCGAGGCGTGACAACATCTCTCGAGTGTGATGGCCACCTTGAGGGTTCAATCTAAAATTCACTCGAGGATTAAGGAATTACAGTCTACGGACCCTGATATTCAAAAGATCTTGACGATGGAAGTGGCGTAGAGGAAACCGAAATTTCATGTGATAGAGGATGGAATCTTGAAGTTCAAAGGATTCTTGTGTGTATGCCAAATAATGAGGAATTAAAGGAAGAGAATTTAACATAAGCGCATCGTAGTAGTTATAGCATTCATCCAGGTAGCACGAAGATGTGTCAGAACCTGCGTCAGAATTACTGGTAGAATGGAATGAAGGTGGATGTAGCTAAGCACATGGCAAAGTGCCCAACATGTCAACAGGTAAAAGCACAGCATTGCAAATCTAGAGGAGTCAAAGGGAAATGGGAGCATGTTACGATGGACTTCATGATTGGTTTACCAAGGAGTCAAAGGGGCAACAATTCAATCTGAGTTGTGGTCGCTATGCTGACCAAATATGCTCACTTTATAGCAGTACAAAAGGATTTATCTTTGGAAAGGCTAGCTGAATTATATGTGCGTCAAATCGTTTGTTTGCATGGAGTATCAGTTACTATCATGTCGAACCGTGACCCTTGCTTTACTGCGACATTTTGGAAAAGTCTACAAATTGCGTTAGGAACTGAATTGAGGTACAGTACGACCTATCATCCATAGACCGATGGACAAATAGAAAGGACGATTTAGACATTGGAGGACATGTTGAGAGCCTGTGTAATTGACTTCAAAGGTGAATAGGAAGAACAATTGCACTTAGTGAAGTTTGCGTATAATAATAGCTATCAGCAGAGCATTAGAATGGCTCCATTTGAGGCTCTATATGGAAGAGCTTGTAAAACTCCAATCTGTTGGGACGAGATTGGTGAAAAGAGCATAACAGGGCCAGATTTGGTTTAGCAATCCATTGGGGGTGGTGAAGGTAATAAGGGATAGGTTGAAACAGCTCAGAGTCGCCAAAAAAAGCTATGCAGATAGGCGACGTGGGTCGTTCGAATTTCAAGTAGGAGATCACGTATTTTTGAAGGTGTCTCCAATGAAAGGTTTATCTCGACTCGGGAAAAAGGGAAAGTTAAGCTCGAGATTTGTAGGCCCATTCGAGATCTTAGAAAGAATTGGAAGTTTGGCGTATCGTCTTGCATTGCCACGAAATCTATCTCAAGTGCATAACGTGTTCCATGTTTCGATGCTGAGAAAGTATGAGCTAGACCCGAGTCATATACTCGATCATGAAGTCATTGAAGTGGATGACCGAGTCTGGTACGTGGAGAGGCTCGTACAAATAGTGGATCGAAGGGAACACATCCTATAGAACAAGACAATATCCCTGGTTAAAGTAATTTGGGTGCATCATTGAACAGAAGGCGCAATGTGGGAAAATAAGGACGAAATGAGGTGCGAGCATCCCCATCTGTTTGTGTAATTAGTGATGTTAGTAGAATGAAAATTTCAGGGACGAAATTCCTGTAAGGAGGAGAGAGTTGTTACGTCCTCGAGTTATTGACTAAGGACAAGAAGAATTAAGGATTTTGGACCCTACTTGCCTTTTATTTTCTGCTGAATTCTTCCTTGGCCAAATAGCCATTTGCTTTCCCTCCAATTACCCATTCCCTCTTTGTCTTTCTCGGCTGTAAGCTTGCTCAAGCCACGTGCACCCTCATTAAAATTTCACTACTTTTGTTCCCAAAAAAAAAAAAAACCAAAGCTGTAAAATTTTCTTTGGCCAAAATTTCGACTGATTTGCTCCATTACCTCAGCTAAACCTCATTTCCATGCAAGCAAGACAAAACTTGATGATTGGAGGCCACCAAACTTTGTTGTTCACGTGGAGAAAAATCTAATACAGCCAACTCTTCCTTCTTCTTTCTTCTTTATTCTTCTTCCTTGGACGTTCCTTTAGTTGAAGATGATCTCTATTGAACTTTCTGCTACTGTCCTTGCTTCTGTGTTCTGGGCTACATGAAGAATCTGCTGCTCTTCTACATGTCATTGCTGCCGTAGCTTCTCCCCATTCGGCTGCTTCTTTGGCCTTGTTGCTGGACTCCAACTCTTTCAGTTGCTGCATGAATCAATTGCTACTGCTTTCTCCATTTTCTCACTGCTGTCTTGCTGCTAGACCCTCACCTCTCAGCCACCTCTCTCTCTCTCTCTCTCTCTCTCTCTCTCTCTCTCTCTCTCTCTCTCTCTCTCTCTCTCTCTCTTGAATTTCCTCTCGGTTTCTCGCATTCCTGCACGTGCACTCGGAGGAAATCGACTCGTTTGGGGTCGTTCGGTACCCGAATCGAGCTCTATTTTTGCCTATGTACTCATAAGACCTCAAGCTTCGATATTCTAAAAACAGATTGGCCAAAAATATCATAGAGAATTCCCAGTTTCGAATCAAAGATGACCCTGTTCTGCCCGATTTTTCTGTTATGGTGATCCAGTCGTTCATCGCAATATCTGAAGCCACTAGCCACCTCACCACCGTTTCCTATCTAAGTTCACCATTTAGCTGAGCTGTGATCATCTGCCATTCTCGAGCTCGAACTTGAATTTTTAGGTGAGCACATTTCTAAACTTGACTTAGAATATCGGGTATGCTAGAGACTAGTAGGGGAAACTTTTATGATAAAAATATTAAATTTCTTGGACGTTGACTGTCGATTATTTGCTGCTAGCCATAGGAGTAAATTGGCAATTTTTATGGACTCTGAAAATTGCCATGTGTGCCAGATTATTGGTCCTCGAACCTAGGTGACTGAGAATGGAAATCGGATCCTAGAATGTTAATTTTTGGAACGTGAAATGATTGGTTATTACATTCGATTTAATTTTGAGGTGAATTGTGTGGTTTAGTGAATAATCATGGAAAATGCATGTGGCAAAACTGATTTCAATGAGTATTTATAGGGCGAGCCAATTGAGAATTCTGTGATGCTCGTCATTGATCTGCATACTGGCATGAGAGCTGTGCGTTTGGCAGAGTGTGTACAACCATGCAGGATGGTCTAATAGTGTCTAGGGGGCCATTAGGAATGCGAGGAAATAAGGAGGTGTCGATCGCAGTGCCAATTGAGCCACGGTCCTTGCACTTGCGCCTGAACGTACTTGGTACGGGGTAGCTAGGGAGACAAGGGTGCCAACTTCTGTGTGATTAAACACGGGTTGAGGCACAGGCCTGAGACGTCTATGACGTGGTTGGGATCGAAAGTGCTATTGAGCCACCGGTGGGGGTCAATCTAAGAGTGCTATGAGCCATTGAGGACCCCAAGTGAATCATTAAGCATCTGTATTGGCATCTGTATGATCTGAGGTCACAATATGCATGTGATGATTTACACTCTGGTAAGAAATACATGTTGCTTTCTAAATTAAGTCTAGATGTATGCTTACTGAGTTTTGATTTACATATTTTTGGTTGATCGCCATTTCAGACCCTCGACCATAGACTTTATTATTCCCGATATCTGAGGAGTCTGATCTGGAGGAGTGGTCCTTGCCAGAGGACGAGTAGTCCCGATGATGCATGAAAGGAGTTTAGTGACTTTTTTATTTGGTCTGTCCCCTTTTTTTTATCTTAACCAACTTAGGTTTGTCTTCGAGGTTCATATGATAGTTTTTCCCACCCGGGATGTATTGAACCTCTAATGTTTTATGCTATGGTATGTAAATTCGATCTTTTCTATCTCTCTACCCTACATGTATGTACGTCAGCGGATTGTACGCTTTCCGTTCTCGCTTTGATAGACATTGTTTAGTCGCAACGAGTCTTGGGTGGTCGTTCATTTTGGCCAGGCGATGAGTGAATTGGTAGGAAGGCGGGATGTTGTGCATCCGCCGGGTTCGGGGCGTGACACTTATTGGTGCTTCTTTCTTTACCATGTCTTGCGCTGTGAACACTGTGTTTTACCACTACCAAAAGGGATGGCTTGAAGTTCCTGTAAAGAAGCAGGTTTTGCTTCTAGGAATGCCTCCTCTTGAGCCTCAAGATATGCCATCTTTTGGGCGTGATGTGGGGTCATATCCAGCTTTCTCTGGCATACTTGTGAACCAGTTCTCCAATCTTGACAAGGTGGACTGGGTTCTTTGCAGTACAGTGTACGAACTTGAGCAAGAAGTAAGTCCACTAGAGCCTTAAGAACACATCCATTTGCAAGTACGATAGGATGGGGATGTTCTAGTTGGATACACTTCAATAGTTTATTGACTATATATAACCTTTTATGGCATTTGTTGTATTGTATATCATGCATACATCGAGTACTCATTCAATTATTTGACCTTAGGATTGTCAATGTTGACACAACAACGAAATAACATGAGTCCTCCAACTTGATCTTTCAAGCATTCAACAAGAACTTCCTTCTTCTTCTTCTTTGTAGGTTGCGAACTCGTTCATGAAGATCTTGCCATTCAGAACCATAGGGCCAACACTACCATCCACCTATTTAGACAATAGGCTTAGACAGGACTAAGACTACGGCTTAGGTATATTCCAACAAGACCAGGACACCACCATGAGATGGCTTAGCACAACGCCTAAAGGGTTAGTTGCGTACGTCTCCCTTGTGGGCATGGCCGAGCTAAAGGTTGACCAATGCACAAGCTAGCAACGGGACTAAGGAGAAGCAACTGCTATTTCCTCTGGGTGGTCAGATCATCGAAAGCAGAGAAACTCCCATCAGGCTTTGCAAATGGTATTGAGACATCCCAAAAGGGTCTCATTGTGACATGGTGTCCTCAGCTCAAAGTCCTTACCCACGAGGCGCTAGGGCTTTTCATGACACACTGCGGCTGGAACTAGACTTTGGAAGCCTGGGCACATTGATGCTGGCGATCCTGCGGTGGACTAACCAGGCCATGAATGCCAAGAATATCATGGACATCAAGTTACACGAAATCAAAGATGGTGTTGTGGGAGTCAACGAGGAGCGCGGAGTAGTATATTATCAATGTTTGGATTCAATCATTAAATATTATCTTTTGATTAATTATAGTGCTGTTTTAGGATTCTTGGGAATGTAGATGAGAAAGGAAGAAGAAGATAAGTGCAATAATAAAAATAAAAATAATAAACTGCATTGACTCGACCCGAATCATCAAACTACACAAAATCATTTACTCATTACTCGGGCCGACTCGAGCTGGATCAAGAAATCTTCAAAATTTCGAGTTAGGTGGGGCTGATGTCGGTATTTTTGACATTCCTACCAACATGAATATCTTTATCAATTAAGTTCATACAAAAATCCAGTTTTATCCAAACATGAATTGTTAACTCTACACTAACATTTTATAATAAAATCAAAAAATTGGGAATAAAAATTTTAGGGTCATATCAAATGTATATCTACCTTTTTTCTATTTTGGAAATATAATTTGTGTAGTTACTAAACACATTCTTTTGCTCAGAAATTTGTTAGTGAATAAAAACATAAAAAATTATTTTCGGGAGCAGAAATATTACTAAAGGCACCCTTAGCCTGTTTATCTCTTCATTATGTTTGGCTAGCTAGGAATGTTTGCTTACACTGTCCTGCTACTTCTGTTAGAGTTGCTTCCTTTCTTTTCTTTTCTTTTCTTTTCTTTTTTTGGTCGAAAAGTTGCTTCCATTGGTTATCATAAAGAGACCTGTTCAAAGTAGGTTGGCTAGATGTGCTTGATTAGCTCAGCAACTTTCATCTAAAAGTATATTGATATAGATATAGACTCTGAAAGTGTACTGCTCAATCAATAGTGCTTTTCCATTTAACAGCTTATGATACAGCTAAGCCTCTAAACATTCAAATATTCACATCAACAAGGGTTTAATTTTTCATATTAAATATCTATTTTTGTACTTACTAAGATTTGATTGTGCAAATCTGTAATTACTGAATAGCCATACTTGTTAGGCAAAAGTAGATCTAATTGTTAATTACGTGCAATTAGTTAGAAGCTATAGCACTTAGCTCTATCTTACATGGATGCTTGCCTTGCATGGCAGTTGTTATGCCGGGATAATTTAGAAGATTCAAAATTAATTTCTTTGTTACTTCTAGAGTTTCAGGATCTTATTTAATCATCTTAGAGATTTGAATCTCATTAGATTTCAGATAGTTGTTTTAGGAGATTTGCTTTACTTGTTTGATAATTTAAAATCAAGTTTGGACTAGGATTTCATTGGGATTTCTGATCTTTATATTGCTGTTATGTCATTTATACTCTTTTCCTTTTTACTTTCTATTGCTTGTACTCTCCACTAGGATTGAATGGTTGGTTTAGTCTTCTTTTTCTAACTGATTTGAGACTTTCGAAAAAGTGCAAAAAAAAAAGTTATAAATGTATTGTATCGATGTCAATTCCATCTTAAGTTTTTTAGCCTAGGTGTAGGGTCTTAGGCTCGATCTAGATGGACCTAGGTGGCATCGGGGATCAGGGCCTGACCTCGACGGACGCAGGTATGGGCACCGAAGTTTCGAGCCTGACCACGATGGGACTCAGCCTGGGTGTCACTGCTTCGGGGACTGAGGCATTGCATCGATGGACTCTAGTGATAGGCAGATGCTATTCCTTTTTTTTTCTTGTGTTGTTTTTTAAAATAAATTATTAGATTTTTATTTTAGTTTTTAATCTAATTTTAATGAGATATGAACATAATAATAATAATAATAATAATAATAATAATAATAATAATAATAATAATAATAATAAAGCCACATAGGAGAGATAAATTAATTTAAAAATACCAAATCAGCACTTTTTGGTATATCAATTGATAGAGTTTACATAACGATTTGATTGCACCAATTTAATAAGTTTTAAGACTTGATTACGCCTTTTAAAAGTTGCAAGGCTCAATTGTGCTTCTGTGACAAAATTTATGACTTTTACTGCACCAAACCTTTTATTATATTAGGCCAGCTAGCAATGGTTGTTTGCACTCTCCTACTACTACTTATACTAGAGTTGCTTCAATTGGTTCTCGTATAAAGTGACCTGTTCAGAGTAGATTGGCTAGACGTGCTCTAGTAGCTCAACAAGTTTCATCCAAAAGTATACGGATATAGATATAGACTGTGAAAGTGTACCGCTCAATCGATAGTGCTTTTCTATTCAAATGATCCAGCTAAGCCTCTAGACATTCAAATATTCACATCAACAAGGGTTTAATGTTTTACTTTTATACTCATATATATATATATATATATATCTGTGATGCAGAATTTTTCATGCTAAATATCTATTTTTGTACTTACTAAGATTTGATTCTACAAATCTGCAATTACTGAATAGTTATACTCATTAGGTGAAAGTAGATCTAATTGTTAATGACGTGCAATTAGTTGGAAGCTATAGCACTTAGCTCAATCTTACATGGACGCTCAATAGTCTTGCATGGCAGTTATTGTGCTGGGATAATTTAAAAGATTTGAAATTACTTTTTTTTTTCCTTAGTTCTAGAGTTTCAAGACCTTATATAATCATCTTAGAGATTTGGATTTGATTAGATTTCATATAGTTGTTTTAAGAGTTTTCCTTTACTTGTTTGATAATTTCCAATCAAGTTTGGCCTAGGATTTCATTAGGATTTCTAATCTTTATATTGATATTGTCTTTTATACTCTTTTCCTTTTCCCCTTCTATTGCTTGTACTCTCAACTAGGGTTGAATGGTTGGTTTAGTTTTCTTCTTCTAACTCAGTTGAGACTTTCGGAAAGTGTAAAAAAAGGTCATAAACTTATTGCATCAATGTTAATCAGTTCTAAATATTTTATTGGTGTCAATTCAATCCTAAACTTTTTATATTTGTGTCAATTGAGTCCATTCGGCCAATTGGCCGAAAACCATTCACGTGGATGCCATTGTTATTTCGTGACTGACGTAAACATTTTTTTAATATTCTTTATATTTTTAATGATTTTTTTATTTTTTGTTTCTTTTTCTTTTCTATACACTTTTTCTTTATTGAGGACTGGCGAGCAGCGTCTAGCCTTGCTAATGAGGGCTGCAAAGCCCTCCCCTGGGCTAGTGAGGGCCATGGCGCCCTTGCTTGGCCAGATATGGCGAGGGCATTGCAGCCCTTGCCTACCATAGCAAGGGCTTGTGAGCCCTTGCCTAGTGCCAGCAACCATTATCGGCCCTCACCTAAGGGCTATAGTGGTCGGCTGGCAACCCTCATTAGTCCTCAATAAAAAGATAGTGTATAAAAAGAAGAAAAATTATTAAAAATATTTAAAAAGATATCCAGGTCAGTGTCGATTATGTCACGTGAGGTGACTAACATCCATGTCAGCGATTTTCGACCAAAATTGAGTGGATAGACTGAATTGGCAAAAATGCAAAAGGTTTAGGATTGAATAAGCATCAATAAAAGGCTTAGGACTGAATTGATACAAATATAATAGGCTGAGGACTTTTTTTGGCACTAGTACAATAGGTTTATGATTTTTTTTTACACTGTTTAGACTTTCGCAGGGGATTCTTATTTCCCCCAAAAAAGTTTTAAATATATTGCAATCATGCCAATTCAATCATATACTATTTTTTTCTTGTCAATTTAGTCCTAAATCTTTTATATTTATACCAATTCAATCAATCCGGCCAATCTTGATTGGAAATCATTGATGTGAACATTGGTTGGCGTACGTGGCATGGCCGCACGTCAAGTAAAACTAATGCCACAATTACATAGATTTAAGACTTTTTTTATAATTCTCCCAACTCTTGAGCCGAGTTGCTTTTTCCAGGATCGCTGTACCTCGTAAATTGATGCCACAAGTAGACTGTTATGCTTCCCTATTTCACGTACTATCTCCAAACTCGCCGCAAGTCATCCTGATGAGAGGTCATGATCAAGTGTTGAAGAAGCTGTCATTGGGTTTCATGTGCAAGTATCTTCAGGCTAGGACTATGATTCTCGTGATCAATCAACCAGATTTTGCCTGATAAGTCCCTTGTCCCTTTAACAATCTTCCCAACAAGTCAAAAAGATGAAATTTTTCCTAGCCCCTCACTAATCAACCACAAGAAACCATTGCCAGGACAAGAAGTACCCGTTATTGACAGTACATAAAAGACCATAAAGAGACGCTTCACTTGCATTGCATGAGAAACACAAGAAAATGGAGGATTCAAGCAAACCCCTGAAACCACATTGCCTAGTTCTGTCATTCCCAGCCCAAGGCCACATCAACCCCATGCTCGAATTCTCCAGGCGTCTACTCCACAAAGGAGTCAGAGTCACTCTTGTCACGACCAAATACATGTCCAAGACCCTGCATGGATCTTCCTCATGCACCTCGATCGTGCTCGAGGCGATCTCTGACGGCTTCGACGACGGTGGCATGGGGGCCGCAGATAGCCTTGAAGCCTATGTCGAGCGCTTCTGGAAGGTCGGACCTGAGACCCTGAGCGAGCTGGTCGAGAGGCTAATATCTGACAGTCCACCGCCAATTTGCATCATCTACGACTCGTTGTTTCCTTGGGCTCTTGACGTGGCCCAAAAGTTTGGGCTTTTTGCGGCTGCTTTCTTCACCATGTCTTGTGCTGTGAACAGTGTGTTTTACCACTGCCAAAAGGGACTGCTTGAGGTTCCTGTGAGGAAGCAAGTTTTGCTTCCAGGAATGCCTCCTCTTGAGCCTCAAGACATGCCATCTTATGTGTGTGATTTGGGGTCATACCCAAGATTATTTCGCAGGATTTTGGAACAGTTCTCCAATCTTGATAGAGTGGACTGGGTGCTTTGCAATGCAGTGTATGAGCTGGAACAGGAAGTAAGTACTGGAAATATGAAATGAAATGAAAAATACTAATTTGTTAACGCAAATTGTGAGGGTGTTGCCATTCTCTGTTTCAGTTGTCATCTTTATGATCCATAAATCATCCAATTTGATCTTTCTAGAATACAACATTCATTTCATAAAATTAACTTGCTTCTTCTTCTTCTTCTTCTTCTTGAGACCGCAGAATGGTTCATGAAGATCTTGCCCTTCAGGACCATTGGACCAACAGTACCGTCCACCTACCTAGACAACAGGATTGAGCAAGTCAAAGAATATGGCCTCAGCATCTTAAAACCAGACCATGACACTACCATGAAATGGCTGAGCACAAAGCCGAAAGGCTCAGTTGTGTATGTCGCCTTTGGAAGCATGGCAGAGCTAAGGATTGAACAAATGCGAGAGCTTGCAATGGGACTAAAGAGAAGCAACTGCTATTTCCTCTGGGTGGTTAGGCCATCAGAAGCAGAGAAACTCCCACCAGGCTTTGCAAATGGTACTGAGACATCCCAAAAGGGTCTAATCGTGACATGGTGTCGTCAGCTAGAAGTCCTTTCACACAAGGCGGTAGGGCTTTTCGTGACGCATTGCGGTTGGAACTCGACGTTGGAAGCACTTAGTTTGGGTGTGGTGATGCTGGCGATCCCACAGTGGACCGACCAGATCACCAATGCCAAGTACATAATGGATGTGTGGAGGATGGGGCTGAGGCCGTTAGCTGACAAGGAGAGAGGTGTGGTGAGGAGTGAAGAGATAGAGCATTGGATTAGGGAGGTAATGGAGGGGGAGAGAGGGAAGGAGATGAGGGAAAATGCAGGGAAATGGAAGAGAATCGCTAGAGAAGCAGCTGGTGAGGGTGGGAGTTCTGATAGGAACATTGATGAGTTTGTTGCTAAATTGGGTGGTAAGACTTAAAAAAAGGAGGAAGAGAAGTGCTAGATGCACAGCAAAATGATTATCGCGGTGATCCATCTACTTAGGCTTGTGGAATGATATAATAAGTTGTGCTGCATATTCCGGCTATGCGTCGTGTTTGGTTGGGTCTCGTGTATTAGGGAAGTGCCTATTTTGTACGTGTAGTACCTATAAATTCTGCACAATGTGAACCTATCAAGCTTTGTCTATGCTAATTTGTTGTAGAAGAACTCAACTGGACCAGGCAAGAAGTTGATTATGCAAGAATGTCGCAAAATTAATTGGACTTAATCCTTTGGGAAAATGAAGAACAAAATGGGGAGAGAGATGCACTATGCAAAATGGCTTCAGACTAATTACAATCATCTTATCAATGTTTTTCCATGAAAAACAGAGCCAAGCGGACGAATTGAACAACTAAGAACGAAATCATTTATTCTGTTCTAATATAGATACTGCATTTGATTTCATGGTTTGTTTTTGATTGATAGAGTCACTGCTAATTTGCTTCACATGGACCACTTGAAAACTCGCTTATTCTGCAAGATTCCAGTTGACTGGTTCCGTTATACAGAGCATTGTCAACTGCTGGTGCAACGTACTCCTACTCATCCCCAAAAAGGAGGGTGGACTTGGACACAAACGGATCGAGTGGTGGAATAAGGCTTGTGTTATGAGATGTATACGGTTCTATTTTTACAGGCAGGATTTGCTTTGCTGGTTGCATAGAGGATGAAGGTGTTCTTCTTGGACTCCTCCGATCTTAGCTAATTTGTCATTCATTTGGAGGAAGATTTTCAGGCTCACACATGATGTCAGGCCTTGTATCAAGCATGTCCCGTTGGCTTCTTGCTCGACCATTTCACTGGCAGAATCTATGTCTCTACTCTGCATTCTCAATCGAATGTAGCTAATGTTATATGGGATTTACGCTGGTTTTGTCCTCCTGCTATATCAAAGTCTTTAGTGTACTGATATAGATATGGATCGTCAAAGCGTACTGATGTATTGTCCTCCAGCTAATCCGGTTTAACATTCAAATGTTGACATCAATATCGTGACAGATTTTTTGCCTTAAATCTCTTGTTTTGTGCTTACTAGGATAACCTAGTGCAAATTGTTAAGTATTGATTGGTTATACTCGTTTGGCTAATGTATTCCTCATAAATAAGGCATTGTTAAGGAAGTGCAATTAGTTGGAGATTATCGCCCTTTAAGTTCTATCATGTATTGGTGCTCAGTAGTCTTGCATCATGTTTGTCCTGCGCAGGGTGAGATGATCTTGAAGATCCGTGCATTTTATTTGATGTCCACAATTCTTTTTGAACTTCTTTGGCCGATCTGATCAAATAAAGCGTTTTGAATGAATACTCGGTATCGATTTGGCATTCTCCAACCGATCTGATCTGATCAAACAAAAGCTTGTTTAACAGCCTCTAATGGTCAACTTGTCGAAAAAACTTTGCCTGTAATAACATGACAATCTGTTCTCAATAATAGATACTTGTGGATCACAAGGTCTTTTCCCTACCCACGATCTACGTTAATGGTCAATTTTGTTTGATTTTGAATTCTTTTTAATAAATAAGCATAAACAAGCTGTGAAATGGTGTTAAAGTTAATCTAAATTAAGGTCAACTATCAACTTCACCAGCACATGCCAAAGTACGCATGCCTATCCCCCTATTCCTTTTTGTCAGGGAGCATCTCTACTGGTGGGACACAGTTCATGCAAATATCGACCTTCTCTCTCGCACGTTTTCAGCAACTTCTTCCGGAAAACGTTAGCATCCTCACGGTGATCAATCGGCCAGTTTTTGCCTGACATGTTTAAAAGATGGAATTTTTTGGTAGCCAGTCATTGACATTGGAACATATGAAACCATTGGCAGAACTAGAAGTACCCACCAACCACTTCATTCCCATATGCTAGTCAATGAAGCACGTTGTGACATTACATAAAAGATTAGGAAGAGACGGGCAAAGTACACTTCAAGTGTCAAAAGTTATATATGGAGATCATTTTGATGCCAAAAGTTTTAATCGGATCACTTTAGTATCAAGTTTTTTGAAAAATAATCATTTTAGTGCCAAGTTCGATTTGATCCGTCGGAAATCTAATATGTCATTATTTTATTAATATTTCAGGCTAACGTGGCTCCGACGAGGTCTAGTGAGCAATTAAAAAAGGTAAAAATTAAAAAATATTCAAAATAAAAATACAAACTTGAATTATTAAGTCCGCACTAACATTTTATAATACAATAAAAAAATTGAGAAAAGAAAATTTTAGGGTCATACCAAATGTATTTATTTTCCTTTTCTATTTCAAGAATAGAATTTTCGCGTAGTTATCAAAAGTATTCTCCTGCTCAGAAATTTGTCCAGTGAATAGAAACAAAAAAAAAATATTTCTAATGGAAACCATTTTCAGGAGCAGAAATATTACCAAAGGCACCCTCAGCCCACTTATCTCTTTATTATGTTTGGCCAGCTAGGAATGGTCACTTGCACTATCCTACTGCTACTTCTGTTAGAGTTGCTTCCATAGTTTCTTGTATAAAGAGACGAATTCAGAGTAGGTTGGCGAGATGTGCTCTAGCAGTTCAGCAACTTTCATCCAAAAGTATACTGACATAAGATATAGGCTGTGAAAGTGTACCGCTCAATCGATGTTGCTTTTTCTATTCAACAGCTTATGATCCCGGCTAAGCCTCCAATCGTTCAAATATTCACATCAACAAGCGTTTAATTTTTCATATTGAATATCTATTTTTGTACATAATAAGATTTGACTGTGCGAATCTGTAATTACCGAATAGTTATTTATACTCCTAAGGCGAAGGTAGATCTAATCGTTAATTACATGCAATTAGTTCGAAGCTATAGCACTTAGTTCTATCTTACATGGGTGCTCAATAATCTCACATGGCGGTTGTTGTGTCAGAATAATTTAGAAGATTCGAAATTAATTTTTTTTTTCTTGCTTCTAGAGTTTCAGGATCTTATATAATCATCTTAGAGATTTGGATCTCACTGGGGTTGAATGGTTGGTTAATTTTTCTTCTTCTAACTAAGTTGAGACTTTCGGAAAAGTGCAAAAAAAGCCATAAACCTATTATATCGATGTCAATTTAGTCCTAAACTTTTTATTGGCCCCAATTTAGTCGTAAACTTTTTGTGTTTGTACTAATTGAGTCCATCCCGTCAATTGGCCAGAAACTGCTAATATGGACGCCGATTGTCATTCATGACTAGCTTATATATATATATATTTATATTTATAATATTCTTATATATTTTTATTTTTTATTTTTTATTATTTTTCTTTTCCATGCACTTTTTTATTTTTTGAGGGTTAGGGGGGGCATCTGGCCTTGCCTAGCACCCATGAGGGCTACGGCGCCCTCGCCTAACCAGATTTGGTGAGGGCATTGTGGCCCTCGTCGACCACTGTAAGGGTTCTCTAGGCCTCGCCTAGTGTTGGCAACTGTCATTAGCCCTTGCTTAGGATTGGTAGGGGCTGGTTGGTGACCTTTAACAAAAAAAACAAATAGTGCATAAAAAAAAGAGAAAAAAATTCAAAAAATTATTTGAAATATTTGTAAAAAGATGTCCACTTCAATGTGGATATCCACGTGAGACGATTGATGTCAATGTTGGTGATTTTTGGCCAAAATTGGGCGCATAAATTGAATTGGCACAATTACAAAAAATTTAAGATTGAATTAACACTAATAAAAGGTTTATGATTGAATTGACACCAATAAAAGATTTGTCATTGAATTGGCACCAATACAATAAGTTTAAGACTTTTTGGCACCAATATAATAGGTTTAAGACTCTTCTTGATGATGTTCCTTGAGACTTTCATAGAAGACTCTTTTGCGAAAAATTACCATAAAAGTTCTATACATGTTGCAATTGTCATGATTCTATCCTAAATCATTTTTTTTGGTCAATTTAATCTTAAACTTTTTGTATTTGTGTCACTTCAGTCAATCCAACCAATCTTAATTGGAAATTACTAATGTGAAAGCATGCTATCCTATATGACATGACCCTACATGACATGGCGGCAAGTGAGGTAAAATTAATGCTATAGTTACAATATGCTTAAAACTTCTTCCACGATTCTCACAACAGTTGGGTCAATTTGCTTTGCCAAGATCGTTGTGCCTCGTAAAACTGGTAGACTGTGACGCTTCCCTATTTCACGTACTTTCTCCAAACTCGCCGCAAGTCATCCTAATGAGAGGTCATGATCAAGTGTTGAAGAATCTGTCCTCGACAACGAGATTTCATGAAAGGATCTTCGCGCCTGTGATGGTGAAAAAACGTCTCGTTGAGTCGAGTCATGCCTCGATATCAAACCTCTTTCTATATCATCAGCATTCATCTGTCCTTTAATCTAGGAAGTAGCTACCGAGAAGTCCGTTTGGTATTGTCATCATCGTTTTTCTTTTCTTGAATCTCTTCGGAGAACTAGTATACGAGATTTGATTTTCCTGCCGTATCATTTATATTGACATTGACGAATTAAAATGGCGGTACTTTGAAACTGTGATTCACATTATCAATCAGCCAAATTTTGCCTGATAAGCCCCTTGTCCTTTTAGCAATCTTCCCAAAAAGTTAAAAAGATGGAATTTTTCATAGCCCCCTCACTGATGGCCCCAAGAAACCATTGCCAGAACAAGATGTACACGTTATTGACTGTACATATAAGACCATAAAGAGACGCTTCACTTGCATTGCATGAGAAACACAAGAAAATGGAGGATTCAAGCAAACCCCTGAAACCACATTGCCTAGTTCTGTCATTCCCAGCCTAAGGCCACATCAACCCCATGCTCGAATTCTCCAGGCGTCTAGTCCACAAAGGAGTCACAGTCACTCTTGCCACCACCAAATACCTGTCCAAGACCCTGCATGGATCCTCCTCATGCACCTCGATCGTGCTCGAGGTGATCTCTAACGGCTTCGACGACAGTGGCATGGGGGCCGCAGATAGCCTTGAAGCCTATGTCGAGCGCTTCTGGAAGGTCGGACCTGAGACACTGAGCGAGCTAGTTGAGAGGCTCATCTGCGGCGGCTCACACCCAACTTGCATTGTCTACGACTCTTTCTTGCCTTGGGCTCTTGAGGTGGCCCTAAAATTTGGGTTTGTTGCGGCTGCTTTCTCACCATGTCTTGTGCTGTGAACAGTGTGTTTTACCACTGCCAAAAGAGATGGCTTGAAGTTCCTGTTAAGAAGCAGGTTTTGCTTCCAGGAATGCCTCCTCTTGAGCCTCAAGATATGCCATCTTTTGTGAGTGATGTGGGGTCATATCCAACTGTCTATGGCATGCTCGTGAACCAGTTCTCCAATCTTGACAAAGCGGACTGGGTTCTTTGCAATACAGTGTATGAACTTGAACAAGAAGTAAGTGCACTAGAACCTTAAGAACACATCCATTTGTGGGTATGGTAGGGGTGGGGATGTTCTAGTTGGATGCACTTCAATAGTTTACGGACTATATATAATCTTTTGTGGCATTTGATGTATTGTATATCATTGTTGACACTTGATTTTTGGCCAATTCTATTTTTAAAATTTTTTAGAAAATCCATAAAAATTCATAAAATTGAAAAATCAACTTTGAGGACCATGGTTTGGCCTGGGGAACCAATTTTGAGCAAAAAATAATTTTCTTTATTTTTTGTATTTTTCTGCATTTTATTTTCAAAAATTCATAAAAAAAAATTAATAAAAAATAAGAAAATTGAAAAATCAACTTTGGAGAACTCAGCCTAGCCTAGGAAATCAATTTTGAGCAAAAAATAATTTTCCATTTTTACATTTTTAGAGTCGTGTCATCCTCCTCTATTTTTCAAAATTAAAATCGAGTCCAAAAGCCCTCAGAATTGTCCAATTTCTCTAAAAAGAACTAAAATGCAATTTCTGAATTTTCAAATTAGTCCCTAAAATCACTAAAAATGAAATTAAAACTTTTCTAGAGACTGAATTGAAAATAGGGCGATGTCACCCCCTAGATTTTGACCTTCTGAATCCATTGGTGGCATTAATTTTTGCAAAAAAAGGATACTAAGACTTTGGATTTTGCAAAATGGGTCCTCGGATCAAAACCAAAAATTGGTTTTTTGCCCAAATAATGGTAAATTTCTGGCAAAAGCATCATTTTCAAATAAATCCAGCATCCCTGAGTCCAATTTTGGTGTCAATTTTGAAATAAAATGAAAAATCAGGGTCAATTCAAGGTTTTTCCCCCGTGTTGTTCATCTTCTTCACCCAGAAGACCTCCTGCGCGCGCGTCACTTTTCAAAAGAGGGGAATTCTGTTAAAACAAGGAGATTCGCAAATATTTCTGGGAGATTGAAGAAGAAATTTAGGGGATCGGATGATGGGATTTTCAGCAAAGGACGATATAAGGGAGAAAGGGGAAATCCTGGGACAGGATTCTGGAGAAGAAGAACAGGGGATTTTCGGAAAAAAAAAAACGCCATTGAAGCTCGAGGCCGAAGCTCAAACAAGAGGGGCCCATCGTTCTAGAGAGGATTTCAAGCTTCGAGACCGCATCCAGGAGCTTTTTGGGGCTGAAAGGAGGAACCAGACCGTCGCCGTTTTGAATTTGGTCGCAGAAACAAGTGGGTGCCATGGTTGAGCTCATGGAGCTTTGTTAATGGCGGATTCTATTCTTGTTGTTCATTCTTTGAAATTCTTGGTCCATCACATTCCTTTGCTCACGCTGGTCCTCTCCTTGTCTTTGTTTGTCATTTTCGCTACGTAAATCTCCTTGTCGGCCTCCAAAAACTTTCCGGCCTGTGTCGAGCCCCTGAGCTCGTCCCGCGAGAGATCGTGTCAAATTAGACATCAGGTAAGTCTTCTCATACTCCCACGATACCCCTCGATGATTTTTATGAGTTGTTTTGTGTTGGTTGAGGCTGAAGTGAATTGTCACCTGAGATTTGAGTTCGGCCGGCGTTGTTCAGACTGATTCCAGGACGATTTAGGGCATGAATCGATGGTATACGTTTCTTCAAATGTTTAGGATTTGGTCTAGATCAAAAAGGTGAAAAGATATGGTCATTTTCGAGCATGTTTAGCGCTCCGGCGAAACTCCGATTGGCTCACCGGAGTTATGACCTCTTCCGGTCATCTTCTTCGGCGAGTCAATGATGACATGGCAGCCACATGGCTTTCCATGTCAACCGATGTTCCTTCAATAATTCGTCCTTAGGAATCTAAGAATATTAAAATTAAATCGGACGGTCTAGATCTGGTCAGAGTTAGATCTAACGGCTAATCGAACAATGTCAATTGAGGGGCTAGGATAGAGCCACATGTCGCATATTTAGCCGTGGGATTAGAGTTTGAGCGGGAGAATAATAAAAAATCTGAAAATTTTTCCTAAAACTGTGCCGTTTTCGTCATTAGATGGTCTACTTGGACCTTGGGCCGGGCCTGAGCATTAAGCCAGGTTTGTTCGACCCGGTCCGTAAAACAAAAATAGTAATAAAGATAGAATAATAAAAAAAATATAAAATCCAGAAAATCAAGTAAAAAATAATAATAATAGAAAATTAATGAAATAGAAACAGTGTCGTTTTAGGTTTAGATTTCAATTCGGGTCATTGGGCCGGGTTAACCCGACCCGGCCCAAAAAAATTAAAATAAAGATAAAAAAAATAAAATAAGAGAATAAAAAAATAAAATAAGAGAATAAAAAAATAAAAACTAAAAACGAAAACTGCGTCGTTGTGGCTCAAAAATTTAAAAAAAATAGGGAAATAGATAAAAAAAAATCTGTAAAAATTCATCAAAAAAAAATTTCAGAAAATATAAAACACAATAGAATTCAAAAAAATCCAAAAACATATACCAAAATTCTTAGAAACAAATCTCGAGAAAATATTTAAAAAAAATATTTTAAAAAATTTTAAAAAGGCCAAAATTAGGAAATCCCGAAAATAAAAAATAAAAAATAAAAAATCATAGAAATTAATAAAATATAATTAAAAAAATTAGAAAAATTAGAAAATTTGTTAGGAAACAAAAAAAATTGTTTAAAAAATAAAAAATGATTAATAATAATAATAATCCAAAAAAATCCAAAAGACCCAAAAATAGGAAAAATTCCTAGAAATCACAGAGAAATTCAAAAACAATTCCGAAAAATGTCCAAAAAATAGGGAAATCCTTAGAAAATTCTTAGAAAGTCTGGAAAAATTCTAGAAAAATTATAAAAAAAATTCAGAAAAATGAGAGAAATTCTTAAAAATCGTGAAAATTAGAAAAAAAACCACATTTAACTGGTTTGACCTATTTTCACGATTTTGAACTCCCGAGCCTTCCAAAATGACCATTTTACCCCTCTGGTCAATCTGACCCCAAACTATTCCAAACCATCCTTGAACCCAATTGGCATGTTTTCTAGGCTTTTCTAATACCCTCCTAGGCTAGCCTTGACTTGATTTGGTGTACCTTCTCTGCACATTGATTTCTTGATTGCGCATTTATTTCCCCGATTGTGATTGATAGGACAGATAATCCCACCTGCATGAACCCTTTAGATTCTTAGAGCCTACCTTATCCAATCTCGCCTGCATGAATTCATTAGATTAGGAAATCATTCAACGTAGGTACCGAAAGGGCGTCGACCTGCGGGTCGACGTAATTAAGTCCCCGAACTCATTTCTCTGGTTTTCGCAGAATCGAACGATCTCTCCTAATCGTTCGGTAGGGTTTCAGTCATACCATCCAATAAATGACTAGTGGCGACTTCGATGGCATGCACACTATTCACATGTCACCCGACCGCACTAAGGTCGAGCTCGATTCAAATTTTCCTAACGCGATTTGGTATGGGCCTAGGAGGGCCCGAGCTAAGCACAGATACACCAAATGGGCCTAACAATCCATTAACTCTCTCGGGATCTGAAAATCGCGGGAGGGTCGCAACAGACTGGCGACTCCACTAGGAACTTAGTTTTAACTCATTAGAGGACTTAAGCCGATTAAAAAGTTTGGTGTTTTCCTAGCATATTTTTCTGCAGGCGCTCTTGAAGGTGAGGTAAGTCCACTAACCAAATGTATTAAATGTTCTTGCAGATGGGAGTTATATGAGGTGGAGTGATTGCTGACATGTTTTATGCAGGGTTGGAGTTTGGGGTTGTTTGTTTATTTTCTGCAAATTAGAAGCGCTGTTTGATATCAACTGCTGTGCATGTCCTACATACTTTGAGGATCACGACACCTGCATACACAAGTGCCTAAACCCAAACCGCGAAACACTCTTCTTAGGTTGCCTTAGATAGGGATCGATATACAAAGCCCTAGCGTTCGATTGCGCCTGCGTTGACCATATTTGATCCCGCTCGTTATCCGAATTGATGATTCTTCCCACTTGACGTTTGATTGCGCTTGTGGGCAAAGTCGTCGACTCAGATAGTGGGAGCCTTTTAGGTCCGCACCCTTGTCCATTCTTTTTATTTCTTAGAGTCAACTCCTCATTTGTTTCATGCGCATGTGAATTGGACGGTTGATATACCTAAAACCAAAAATAAAATAGTCTGGTTGGTAAGGTTTTCCTACCTTTAATTTATAATTTATTCACATTCGTTTTAAATTCTACATACTATAAACATCGTGCATCATCTCACAAAAACTCATCATTTGAGTGATTGGTTTGAAAGCCACTTTTAGGATAGAACGATGGTTTTTCCAAGTCATGTTGTAGTTCTTGAGATGACCACCAAGGGACAAAGAAGCATTCCACGCCACGACATCAACATGGAGTCTTTTGAAGCATGCCGATTCGCTTGTAGGAGGGAGCTCCAAGATGGATAGACACATATGCTAGTTTGAAGAAATCCGATTTCAACCAAACGACTTGTGATCTGACTTGGGGCATCCTTAGTGGTTATCACATCCATTTAGTGCAGATTTCATTACTAAACTTCGTACTTTCATTTTTTTTTTATGTGAGAATCATTTCTATCTCATCCCATTAGATTTGATTTACTAGGGATATTTTGAGGTGTATCTATAATATTCTGTCTACACTAGAGATTTTGGTAGATGGGTGTGACAGTGGCTTTCATTCTAATCACTCAAATGATCCCAATCAATTGCATGATTCCCTTTGGGAGAAATTTGGTTTAAGACTTTCTATTATACCTCTTTTGGTTAAATAAGAATGCTTAACCCTTATTTCACCAAAAGGAAATGTGAAATTGAATGACTCATGCATATATTCTTCTATGTAATCAACGATAACTAGTCAAAGTCGTTCATGCTTCCTAACTTCGATAAAATATGGAACACTCGAATTGTTCCCGTTTCCAGTAAACGGCTTTAATCTGGATGTCCCATAATTTATCAAATTTAGGACACACTGAAATTGCACTTTGCATTTACTTCTTAACCATTTTATTAAAATCGATCAAAAGCAGTTATCCTATATTACTTTCCTTTCAATTGTATGTTTTCTTATGAAAAATGCTGATAAGAGCTTTTCACGCAAGACTACGACTTGTGTAAATATCTTATCATTGTTAATCATAAGAAAATATAAAATTGAAAAAAATTATGTTTCATTTTTCATTTCTCTATTTTGATGATGGAACAGGTGATAAAAATTTGGAACCTGTGGAAGCATACCCTTAACCAAATGGATAGTCAAAATATTCCTGCTCGGCTAACTTGTGTGGAGTTCCATCTCTTTCAAGTAATGTCCACGCTGGAGGAAATGTCCCAACAACTAAGAGCCCCTATTATTCCACAGATTGTGGGTAACATGCCACCTTCATCTTCAGACAGATGTCGAAAAGCACAACCATCAACTTGCTGATTTAGAGAGACGGTTTGAAGAAATGATCACCACACTTGCAGACTTCAAAGCATCCACAACTCCCTTACTTCCAAATAAGGCTACACCTAATTCTGGAGAGCCTACCTTATCCAATCTCGCCTGCATGAATTCTTTATATTAGGAAATCATTCAACTTAGGTACCGAAAGGGCGTTGACTTGCGGGTCGACGTAACTAAGTCCCCGAACTCATTTCTCTGGTTTTCGCAGAATCGAACGATCTCTCCCAATCGTTCGGTAGGGTTTCCAGTCATACCCTCCAATAAATGACTGGTGGCGACTCCGATGGCATTCACACTATTCACGTGTCACTTGATCGCACTAAGATCGACCTCAATTCAAATTTTCCTGACGCGATTTGGTATGAGCCTAGAGAGACCCGAGCTAAGCCCAGATACGTCAATGGGCCTAGCAATCCATTAACTCCCTCGGATCCGGAAATCTCGAGAGGGTCGCGACAATCATGCATACGTCAAGCGCCCATTCAATTATTTGACTTTAGGATTGTCAATGTTGACGCCACAAAGACGTGACATGAGTCCTCCAGCTTGTTCTTTCAAGCATTCAACGAGAACTTCCTTCTTCTTCTTCTTCTTCTTCTTCTTCTTCTTCTTTGTAGGTTGTGGACTGGTTCATGAAGATCTTGCCATTCAGGACTATAGGGCCAACAGTACCGTCCACCTACCTGGACAACAGAGCTGAGCAAGTCAAAGAATATGGCCTCAGCATCTTCCAACCAGAGCATGACACTACCATGAAATGGCTGAGCACAAAGCCAAAAGGGTCAGTTGTGTATGTCTCCTTCGGTAGCATGGCAGAGCTAAGGATTGACCAAATGCAAGAGCTTGCAATGGGACTAAAGAGAAGCAACTGATATTTCCTCTGGGCGGTCAGACCATCAGAAGCAGAGAAACTACCACCAGGCTTTGCAAATGGTACTGAGACATCCTAAAAGGGTCTAATCGTGACATGGTGTCGTCAGCTAGAAGTCCTTTCACACAAGGCGGTAGGGCTTTTCGTGACACATTGCGGTTGGAACTCGGCGTTGGAAGCACTTAGTTTGGGTGTGGTGATGCTGGTGATCCCGCAGTGGACCGACCAGATCACCAATGCCAAGTACCTAATGGACGTATAGAGGATGGGGTTGAGGCCATTAGCTGATAAGGAGAGAGGTGTGGTGAGGAGTGAAGAGATAGAGCATTGGATTAGGGAGGTAATGGAGGGGGATAAAGGGAAGGAGATGAGGGAAAATGCAAGGAAATGGAAGAGAATCGTTGGAGAAGTAGCTAGTGAGGGTGGAAGTTCTGATAGGAACATTGATGAGTTTGTTGCTAAATTGGGTGGTAAGAGTTAAAAGAGGAGGAAGAGAAGTACTAGATGCACAGAAAAACGATTATAGCAGTGATTGATCTAGTTAGGCTTGTGGAATGACATAATAAGTTGTGCTGCATCTATCAACGTCAGGAAAATTTTAAGCCCGGCTATGCGTCGTGTCTGGGCGGGTCTCGTGTATTAGGGAAGTGCCTATTTTGGTGAATAAGTTATGATTTTACACGTGTAGTACCGGCAAGTTCTACACAATGTGTGTCAACCTATCGAACTTCGTCTATGCTAATTTGTTGTGGAGGAACTCGATTGAACCAGGCAAGAAGTTGATTATAAAAAAAAAAGGTCACAAATTGAAATGATTATACTTGTACTTAAACCTTATTCAAAATGAAGAACAAAATGGGGTGAGTGATGCACTATGCAAACTCGCTCCAGACTAATTATAACTATTTTACCAAGTTTTTTCCATGAAAGAACAGGGCCGAATGCACGTATTGAACAACTAAGAACGAAATCATAACTTCATTTTGGGTCTCTTCTGATAGAGATAGGTCTCGCGCGCATTTGATTTCATGTTATGATTTTAATTTCTTTCAATCAATCTTATCAACAAGAAAGGTTGATGAATAATTAGCTATGGACAAGGCACAATTTGCTGCTAAATAAAAGTAATTAATGTGCTGCAGTTTTTTAAAAATTGGCATATTAAAATTTCCTGATTCCTCATATTGAGAATGCTTAACGGCCTCTTCTGGCCAAATTGTCAATGAATTTGGTTGCCCATATTCTTGTATTAGTCTAGTACTCGAAATAAGTAGTTACGGATTAAGTTCCGTTATGTTCTAAACAACATTGATTAGCATAAATTTATGCTGAGAAAAACGCTTGTCAGGATGGTTATACAGCTCATTTCTTCAAGAAATCTAGGAATTATTGGTGGAACTGATGTTAACGCTGGCAGCTGCTGTTGCTGACTTTCTAGATCTTCTAAATTTCTTGGTGCTGTAAACTCCATAGCCACCACTTTGGCTCCTAGAGTCCCCAATTGCAATATCGTCTATAAGTAAATTTATCACCTCTACCCTAGTCAAGAAATTGAGAGGCATGCTGTATAATTTTGTTAGCTTGAATCAGACTGCTTTTATAAGTGGGAGGAGGATTGTTCAGAATGTTCTTTTTGCCCATGAGCTGGTGAACAATTATCACAGGAAGGGATTTATCTCCAAGACGTGTTGTTATGGCTGATATTGTTATGCGGAACAAGCGATCGAACAATAAATAGACAAAACAAGAAAAATAAATCGAATACTTAACGTACGTGATTCTGTCCTAGAGACCTACATTCACGGGGAGAGCAGTAACGAATTTCACTATAGATCAAGAAATACAATTCGGAGATTACAAATCACACTCGAGTCACTTAAATACTCACAATGTTTTTCAAATCCCAATTACAACAAATAACGCACACAGTGTTTAGCCTAAATTCTTTACGAAATAATCTCTCAATCTCACAAAGAAATTATATAAAAATTCTTATCACAAGAATTTCTCGACTAGAACACAAATTTCATGGATGTAATTCGAGAGGTAAAACTTCACATGAATGAATGTACGAAGACCCCGCTATCAAGCACTCGATAATCCGCGCTTCTGGAGAGGAACGAAAACCCACACTCTCCTTTGTTGCGTCCAACTCTTGAGCATTATCTATATACATCGTTAAATTCTTGGATGACGTCAACCAAAAGAATCCACGAGCAGTAGAGGATTCGGTCAACACCAAAGTCAATGCCTCTTTTTCTTATTATTATTTTTATTTCCTTTCCTTAACCAATAATGCAGGAAATCTTTGGCTACCGAACGTGAGATATCCACGGCCCCTACAAATCTTGCCCGCAAATTTTATATCAAAACAAAATAGGAATATTCAATTTGGACTCCAAATATAATTTTCACGAAAGTCATCCATAAGTATTTATTTTCCTGATTCTAATTTTCGCTTCGAGCTCAAACTCGAAATATATTCTAACAGATATTATGAAAGCCTTTGACCTGGATTCGGGATTCAGGATTGCGGCATGCATTACTATACTCCTAAATTTTCAGTCAATAATAATGGGTAGTGAGCAGGCTAGTTTAGAGTTATAGAAGGGATTAAGACGAGGCGATGACTTCTCCCTATCTTTTCGTCGTGGCCATTGAGGTGCTTTCCAAATTACTTGATGTTGCAGCTACAAATGGGAACCTCTAAAATATCATCCTAAATGTAGCAAAACCCAGCTTACTTGCATGGGGTTTGCAGATGATCTTCTCACTTTCATGAATGGAGATAAAGGACTGATTGCTCTCTCTCTTTTGGCTGTGTTTGATATATTTAAAGGTCTTTCAGGTCTTAAGCTTAATCCAGCTAAGACAGAACTCTATACTTCTGGTGTCCAGAAGACTTGACGCAAGCGATGGGGAAATTTCTCGTTTCAGAGTTGGTGAGCTTCCAGTGAGATCTGGGAGTCCCTCTCCTGACTGCAAATCTTTGATAGATAGAGTCATTGTTGATTTGCATTAAACGGACCGCTTGAAAGGTCTCTTACGCTGCAAGATTCCAGTCGCTTCGTTCCGTTATACAGAGCATCGTCAGCTACTAGTGCAATGTACTCCTACTCACCAAAAAGTTCATTAAAGAAAATCTAGGTTTTTTGGTAATGGCTCTTCTGTTAAAGGGGCCAAAATGAGTTGAGATGTTATTGGTTGCCTAAAGAGGAGGCTGGACTTGGACTCAAAAGGATTGAGCGTTGGAATGAGGCTTGTGTTATGATATGCATACTATTGTACTTTCACAGGCAGGAACCAGTTGGGTTGCATAGAGGATGAAGGTGGTCTTTTTGGACTCTTCCGATCTTAGCTAATTCCTCGTTCGCTTACAAATGATGTCAGGCCTTGTATCAAACATGTCCCTTTGGCTCTTTGCTCAACCATTTCGCTAGTAGAATCCACGTTTCTGCTCTGCATTCTCAGTCGAATGTAATGCGATTTATGCTGGTTTCATCCCGCTGACATATCAAGGTCTTTAGTGCATATTCCAGCTGGCTTTTGTTGTTTTTTTGCAGCCTAACTCTTCTGTCCTCAATAGGGTCTTCCAGGAGTTGACCACTTGTGGATGTTTCGCATGGCAAGTGCGTGGAACGCTTTGTGAGTTAAAGGTTTAAGAGTGCATTGTTGTGAACCTTTTTGGTTTAATCCATGCATTCCAAAGTATTGCTTTATTACCTGGTTTGTGATGCCCAATAGGTTGGCAAAATAATAGATCCATTAAGCGGAACTTGCCTATTTCTCCTACTTGCTGTCCGTGCAGTTCAGGTCCGGAGACCAAGAATCACTTGTTTTCTGGTCGTCCTTTCTCTTTTCAAGTCCAATCTATGATATTCCAGCTTCATCAGTTATCAAGAAGGATTGGCATTGGGCTGTGGCTAACTTCAAACAAAAAGCTCTCCCTAGCCTATAGTGCGTACTTTCTTTGAATGCTTCCATTTATTTTTATTTGGCCAGCTAAGAATGGTTGTTTGCACTCTCCTACCGCTACGTCTGTTAGCGTGGCTTCCATTGCTTCTCATATCAAGAGGGCGGCACAGAGTGGGTTGGATAAATGTGCTCTAGTAGCTCAGCAAATTTCATCCGATAGTGTACTGATATAGATATAGATTGTCAAAGTGTACTGATATATTGCTCTCTATGCAACAGCTTATGATCCAGCTAAACCTCTTTTAACATTCAAATGTTGACATCAATATCGTGACAGATTTTTCGCGTCAAGTCTCTCGTTTTGCACTTACTAGGATAACCTAGTGCAAACTGTTGAGTATTGATTGGTTAAACTCGTTTGGCTAACGTATTTCTCATAAATGAGGCATTGTTAAGGACGTGCAATTAATTGGAGATTATTGCCCTCAAGTTCTATCTTGTACCGGTTCTCAATAGTCTTGCATCATGTTTGTTCCACGCAGGATGAGATGATCTTGAAGATTTACGCATTTTACTTGATGTCCACAATTCTTTTTAAATTCCTTCTGCCGATCTGATCAAACAAAGCCTTTCGAATGAATACTCGGTATCGATTGGCATTTTCCAACTAATCTGATCCGATCAAATAAAGGCTGTTTAATAGCCTCTAACGGTCAACTGGTCGAAAAAATTTGTTTGTAATAACATGACATGCTGTTCTCGGTAGTAGATACTCGTGGATTATAAGGTCTTTTCTCCACCCACAATGTACATTAATGATCGATTTTATTCATTTGACTTGATCCAAGTCTCTAAATCCAAGATTTTGAATTGGAGATCCGGACCATGTTCCCTCCCCCAGGTCGGTCTTCGAGTAGATACCCTTTGTAATAAATAAGCATAACAAGCTGTCAAATTGTGTTAAGTTAATCTAAATTAAGGTCAACCATCACCTTCCCCAGCACATGCCAAAGTAAGCATAACTATCCCTCTATTCCTTTTTGTCAAGGAGATTCTCTAGTGGTGTGGCATGGTTAATGCAAATCGACCTTCTTTCTCGCACGTTTTCAGCAACTTCTTCCGGAAAAAGTAAGCATCCTAACAGTGATCGATGGGCCAGTTTTTGCCTGATATGTTTAAAAGAAGGAATTTTTTGGTAGCCAGCCATTGACATTGGGACATATGAAACCATTGGCAGAACTAGAAGTGCCCACCATCCACTTCATTCCCATATACTAATAAGGGTCGACGAAGCACGTTGTGACATTACATATAAGACCACGAAGAGACACGCCTCTTGAATTGCAAGAGAAACACAAGAAAATGGAGGACTCAAGTGAAACCCTGAAACCACATTGCTTAGTATCATACCCAACCCAAGGCTACCTCAACCCCATGCTCCAATTCTCCAAGCGTCTGCTGCAAAAAAGGAGTCAAAGTCCCTCTTGTCACCGCTAAATCCATGTCCAAGACCCTGCATGGATCGTCAGGCACCTCGATCGCGCCCAAGGCGACATCCAACGGTTTTGACCATGGTGGCGCCTGAAGCCTACATCAAGCACTTCTGGAAGGTTGGCCATGAGACCCAGATCGAGCTGGTTGAGAGGCTAATCTCCGGCGGTCCACCGCTGACTTGCATAGTCTGCGACTCGTTCTTACCTTGGGCTCTTGATGTGGCCCATAAATTCGGATTTGTTGGGGCTGCTTTCTTCTTCTTCTTTGCAGGTTGAGGACTGGTTCATGAAGATTTTGCCATTCAGGACCATAGGACCAACAGTGCCATCCACCTATTTAGACAACAGGCTTGAACGGGACAAACAATACGGCTTCATAATCATGGTAGTGTCATGGTCTGGTTTTTCGTGACGCACTGCAGCTGGAACTCGACCCTGGAAGAGCTCAGCCAAGCCGTGCCGATGCTGGCGATCCCGCAGTGGACCGACCAGGCCACGAACGCCAAGTACATCATGTATGTGTGGAAGATGGGGCTGAGGCCACCAGTTGATGAGGAGAGAGGTGTTGCGAGGACTGCATTAGGAAGGTAATGGAAGGGAACACACGGAAGAGGACGAGGACGAGGGAAAATGCGGGAAAGTGGAGGAAAATGACCAAAGCAAAAAAAAATTTGTTGCTAAAATGCAATTGGGGGGTAAGCCTTGAGCTGCGTCTCATCTCACGTCCTAGGAATGTGAACGAAATGTCTAAACGGAAATGACTAGTGAAAAAGTACAATATGCCATTACAATTAGTAATCATTATTCGATTGAAAAGAAAAAAAAATTAATAATCATTATGTCTCAGGTCATAATCGCGTTCTCCTGTATTTAAAATTTAAAATTTTGTTATTTTAATTAAGTTGTGTAACATTAAATTTCCCAATCCTAAAAGTCACGGGAAATCATCCATTCAGACCTAAACTTATTATAAGAATGTCAATTCAGTCATAAATTTTTTAATTTTAATAATTTAGTTCTAAATCTTTGCTCAAAATTTCAATATAGGCTTTTTTTTTATCAATTTTTACCAAAAATAGCTAGCATAGCAGTGTGCCACGTGAGACGGCCAATGATGAATGGAATTTGTGCCAGCAATGTCTAGCAAAATTTGATGGAAATGATTACGTTAGAATTTTGCGTAAAAATTTTACAATTAAATTGATAAAATTAAAAAATTTTAAATTAAATTGACATCCATATAATAAGTGAAATGACTGGTTGGATGACTTTCCTCCCGAAATCGTCAATGGAAGAGATTCCTGTTTCCGTAGTCATGAAAGCGACCCCACTGACCAGAAAATACAAAGAAGTGGGTAATTTTGGCGAAATATCACCTGCACTAATGCGTGCCAAAATAAGCATAATTATCCATCAATTCCCTTTTATTTTTGAAAGAAATTCTTTTCTAGTGTGACATCGTTAATACAATTGGACCCATCTCTGGCATGTTCAATTGGGGATAATTATCTAAAAAATCCAAATTATTATACGATGGCTAATTTAGTTCTAAATCTTTTCATTATCCCAACGTAATCCTAAATCTTTAGACTATTTACTAATTTAGTCCTAAATATTTTGATAATTTATTAATGTATTCCTTTCTACCAAGATAATTTTAGGACTAAATTGGTAAAAAAAATTCAAAAAGTCTAGACCTAAACTGGCAAAACTTCAAAAAGTTTAGGATTAATTAGCACAATTAAAAGGTTTAGGATTAAATTTAAAAAAAAAAACCTTCAAAATATTTATGTCTGTGGTACATTTAAAAGGTTTATGACTAATTTGGCCGTTATGCAATGGGTTTAGAATTTTTTGGATAATTTTTCATGTTTAGTCGTCTAGCTTCCTCCTTAATCTCACCGGGAATAATTAAAACTATTTTCGTGACACTTGTTAAATATATTTACTTAAAATGATTGTATTTTTACAGTCACTACCAAAAAGATTGCAGTAGAATCCATAAATTTCTCGTTTGATTGCTCAGAATGTGTTCCTGCAGCCCACCTCGAAAAGAACCAAGAACAGGATACAATAAGGTTCATTTTCACTAAGAAATGGCAGCTATCTAAAAGACAATCTCAACCGGAATTGGTAGAGAAATTAGCGACTTCACTAGAGTTGTCCCCTTACCCTGCACAGTCCAGAGTAAGTCATGGAGGAGGAGGAGGTGAAGAGACCCCGCAAAGCTCGTTTCCTGGTCCTCCCTTACCCTGCACAAGGACAAATTAGTCCGATGCTCAAGTTCGCCAAGCGCTTAGTCTCCAAAGGATCCGGAGCGACTCTCGCAACCACCGTCTTCGTCGCCAAATCCATGCACGGTGCCCCAAATGACTCCATCGGCATCGAAACGATCTCAGATGGATTCGACGAAGGTGAGAGTAGAGTAAATGTATTTTCTAGTTGACTAGAGTGAGCACTGGATTGTGCCATTCTTGGGTTTTGTGGCAATCTGTTGGTTATGATTAGTAGAGTCAATCATATCAACAGACACCATGAAGAACAAGTTTGTCCAATTCACAATTTTCATGTTGAGGAGTAGGTGCTTTGATGGAAAAGATGAAGCTTCATTGGCATAATTTGTCTGTCATATTTTCCCAAACAAGAATCACGTTGAGCTTACATTAGAGTTCATGACAAGAAATTGGTGATGACCATTTTGTAATGAGCCTAACCTACACATCTTTTTCTGCTATGAAGGTGGGGCTACACAGGCGGTGGGCATTGGGGCTTACTTGACAAGCCTCAAGCCATTGGATCGAGAACACTGGCGGCGCTAATCAAGAAGCTTGACAGTTCGGGCGATGCCGTCGTCTACGATGGCTTCCTCTATTGGGCACTCGATGTGGGAAAGCAGTTTGGGAAGTTAGGAGTGGCGTTTTACACCCAAGCTTGTGGCGTGAAAGTGTACCACCACCCACATCAGCTTCCGCTGTCGGGGCCGACAATTTCGCTTCCCGGCTTGCCACCTCATGAGCCGGCAGAGATCCCATCATTCCTGTATGTCCAGGTCGTACCCAGCTTTCTTCAACTTGATCGGGAATCAATTCTCAAACATCGATGAAGCAGATCTCGTGCTATATGACTCACTCTATGTGCTGGAGAAGGAGGTAGTTAATATTTGCCGTCTCTGCCAAAATCATCACCTTGTCCTTGTATTTATGGTCTAGGTTAGAGAAATCTTGAAGTTGCAGCAATTAAGGGAACTTGGATAGCATTAATTAAAAGGAGGTGATGCTGAAGATGGGCGTATTTACTCTTAGAAATGGTCATCTCCTTAATTTTGCAATTCTAACCCATTATTTGATCTTATTCTTGGGGAAGTTGATGTTCTACTTATCCAATTGTCTGGGTGGTCGGGGAGTTGGAGACGGCGAAGCTCCTTCCTGGGTTCGCAGAGCAGGCCTGCTCCTAGATGGGGCTCCTCGTGCCGTGGGGCCTGCAGCTGGAGATCTTTGCCCACTGGTAGACCGGGTGCTTCATGACGCACTGCGGATGGAACTCGATCCTCAAGGCTCTGAGTCTGGGGGTGCCAATGGCGGCAATGCCGCAATGGACAGACCAGGGTACAAACGTAAAGTTCGTGGAGGATGTCTGGGGAGTGGGAGTTTCAGGTTTCCAAGAATGGAGACGGCAACAGATATGCATAAGCAAAGTGATGGAGTTAGGAAGGGGCAAAGAGATCAAGAGAAACGCAGACAAATGGAGGAAGTTAGCCAAAGAAAAAGTTGACGGGCCGGGGGAGTTCGGACAGGAACATCAATGATTTTCTACGTAAATTAGCTAGCTGGAACTGACCTAAATTTCATCTTATGCAAGACTTGACTTGTTCGCAGGAGAACAAAGTTTTGAAGATATTCAAAATCTTCGAATGAGATGTTTTCTGAATTCCAAGAGAAAACAACGTTGCCCGAGTCGAGCGACAGATGTCGGCTACTTAAAATTTAACATTGTGGGATACTTATACTTGATCTAGACCAGTAATGTAAACCTCCAGAGCAATTTAAAACAACAAAAGCCAACAGAAGACAAGTTTGATGCAACAATGCCTACTGATGCTATGGAAATGAAGCTAAAAAGAGTGCAAAAACCTTCTGTCAAATTAAAAGGAACTCACCAGTGCTCCAAAAGACGAAAGATGGCAACATACTGTGAACTTCCAAGTAACATATACGAAAGGTTCGTTTTGGTGTACAGAAACAAGGTAATCACTACAGTCATTTACGACTAATGCATATCCAACGCGCTTCGTCATGAGTCGGGTTTTTCGAAATCAATGGCTCAAATCAGCAGAAATGCACATAGCTATCGATAGTAACATGGAGATTGATATCCACCTCTTTGAAGAGCATGACAAGAACCGGTGTGCCTAGACATACACAGCTACAGCTACAGGGTAATATATAGATTTAAACATTCTACCACGCATATTAGTACATCTAGCACAGGAGGCTTGTAGAGTCGACCATCTCTCACCCAAAGGAGCTCCCCTGTGCTAGTCTCTTGCTTCTCGAGCAACAATAAGTTCCTCCAAGCAATCTGAGTCGCCGCTGTCTATGGGCATCATAAGTTCATTTTCCATTGAGAAATGGTACCGTTCCCCAATAGCTCTCAGAAGCTGATAGACTTCAAACATAGTGGGCCTCTCCTTTGGAGCTGGCAACACACAACTACATGCCACCTTAAGGACTTTAAAGACTTCGCCATCAATTCCCTTTCCAACCAAAAATCTGTCTATTGCGTCGTGGAGTTGCGAGTTGTTTGAGAGCTCTGTGATCCACTCCACCAAATTACCCTTAAAGCTTTCAGGTGCTTTAGTAACTTGCGTGGGCCTCTCACCGGTTACCAGTTCAAGAAGCACGACTCCAAAGCTGTACACATCTCCCTTTGGGGTGGCCATTAGGGTACGTGCATATTCAGGTGCAACATATCCCAGATCACCAAACTCCCCATTGACAAAAGTACTCAAATGCGTGTCGATTGGGTTCATGAGCCTAGCCAGCCCAAAATCAGATATCTGAGGCTCAAAGTCCGCATCAAGAAGGATGCACTTGGAGCTTATGTTGCGGTGGATGATACGAGGATTGCAGTTATGGTGAAGCCACGCCAGTCCCCGTGCTGCTCCAATCCCAATTTTGAGCCTCAAAGTCCACTCCATAGCTTTATTGGGATCATCCAGAGAATGTAGATGATCATGGAGAATACCATTGGGCATGTACTTGTAGACCAGAAGCCTCTCCTTTTTGGCCATGCAAAAACCCAAAAGCGGAACCAAGTTGCGGTGCTTAACCCTTCCTAGCGTAGCCATCTCAGACATCACTTCTTTCTCAGAGTGTTGAGAATCCTGTAACCTCTTAACCATGAGTAAAGTATTATCCTCAAGCACGGCCTTGTACGTTGTCCCTGTCCTTCCTGATCCAATTATGCTGTTTTTGCTGAAACTGTTTGTAGCCTTCATCAGGTCGCTCAGTTTCATCTTGGAAACTGACTTCTCGAACATGGAAACCTAGAGAGCATTAAATATCCTCAGTATAACTCAAAAACAGTTCTTTAGATGCATACAAATTCATTCGCAGTCAAAGTGTGTACGCTCATGTACACGGCGAGGGGGGGAGAGAGAGACAGAGATGGTATTTATAATGCAGGCAAAAGAAATTCTTTTGCAACCACTTCAAGAGCAGTTCATTCAGTAAACTTACCTTGACACCTTTGCTTCCCTTTAAGCTCTTTGCCCACTTATTGCCTTCAGGATCGTCGTCTTTCTTCTTCACAGACACTCTACGCAGATAAAAGAACATGCCGATCGCAATACCTATGGCCGTGAGAGTTACGCTACCGGCCGCTGCTGCGACAATTATTTTGGAGTTGGAGCTCTTCTTTGCCGAGCATGGAGACAGAGGAGCACCACAAAGTCCTGGATTATTTGCATAATCATCTGCAGTGACTGAAGTATTAGGGCCAAATGCGGGGACTGGCCCCATCAGAAGGTTGTTGGCCACGCTAAATGATTTGAGTCGACCAAGAAGGCGGAGTTCAGCCGGAATCTGACCGGACAACTGGTTGTGGTCAAGCTTAAGGGAATTTAAGTAGTCACATTTCGAAAGGTTCACCGGGATTTGTCCGGAAAAACTATTGGATGACAGGTCGAGAGTTGTCACAAACTTAATTATACCCGATATATTGTCCGGGATTGGTCCAGAGAACTCATTGTTTGAGAGATCCAATCCTGTCAAGCTTTGGCATTGCTCAATGCCGCGAGGAAACGGGCCCTTGAGTCCCATATCGGAAAACTTCAGATTGAGAACCCTGTTCTCATCAGGATGCCAGCACTCAACTCCAGTGAATCGACATATGAAGCCTTCAGTGCTGTTGTCGAAATTCCACGAATAGTTCAAGTAATTCAGGGGATCTTGAACAGAGGCTTTTATGGCCTTCAAGCAGTTAATATCAGTCTGGAGGCAATCGATCACACAACAAATAAGCAAGGCCCAGAGAAACCCCGCTGCTCCAAGGCTCAAAACTCGATTCCACAGCTCCATCCCCACGAAGAAGCCTTTCGAAATCCACAAACAGACAGTGGTACCTCAATTTGCTATCGCCACATGCTGAAATCGCTCAATTTCGGACACTCCTCCCACTATAAACACAGTCCATAAAAAGGGTATATAAAAAAAACACATTAAACCAAATCAAAAGAAGCAGCATATCCAACCCAAATTCATCGTTTCCCAAACAAAGCACCTACAGTAGACATGTCTCAAACATCAGAACTGCAAAACCAATCAGCATACAGAAATAGGAACAGAAACATCTCGCGGACGACTCAAACAAAAAAACCACAACCCAAAAAGGTCGCGACCGCCGCGGATCCCCGTCAGCTAATCAAGGCAAAGCAACAGAGCAGCGAAGAATAGGCAAAGACCACGTACCCCAGAGCTCGCCGATCGGGATCGATTTGCCGCCAGCTGAAACAGCAAGAAAGCAACAAGAACCGGCGCCCCCCGACGAGGAACAGGGTGAACAGTCAAAAGCAAGAGAGGGGCTCCAAGCTGCGGGAGCAGGCGGAGACAAGTAGCGGATGCACGTGTTCGAGGGGAGAGCTAAGAAAACCAAGTTATAATAAGCCAGAGAGAGCGTGAGAGGAGGGGCGAGACAGGTGCGCGTGGGTGTGAACAAAGCTTGAGGCTTTTCTCCAGTTGGTGTTCGTGTGGAAGAAGATGAAGAAGGAATGGAGAGAGAGAGAGAGAGAGAGAGAGAGAGAGACGCTGATCAGGGGAAGAGATGAAGTGTGAAGGTTAGAAAGAGGACGGCCATTTTCGTCAAGGTTTTTGCGAAGACTGTTGACTTGAGGAAGCCCCACACACAAAGGAAGAAAGTGGTGGTGGAAAGACTCCCACACACACACACACACACCGGTTGCTTGACTCGGTTAGCAGTTGAAAACGACCGGCAAAGAAAAATCATATTTAACAAAGAATTATAATAATATTTATTATTACAATGAAATTAATAATAGAATTAATTAATTAATTAATTAATTATTAATAATAAAGGAGGACGAGAAAGAATTAATCCTTTGCCCCCCATTTTGTCAAACATATGTAAATTGGGAATTGCTCGCTTTGGCTTCAAGAATATTGAGGCAAGTTTCTTTTTGTTATTTCCTTGTGGAAATTCAAAAAACATGTTTTCTTTTTGTAACTTTAAATGTTTGTGTCGTTGTGAATTTTTGCAGAATCGAAATTCTCCGCTAGAGTTTACGTGGGGTTTTACTAAGGCAAAATGATACAAATAATCCATGAACTTTGACCCAATATTCAATGTGATCGATGAACTTTTAATTTAACGAATATAGTTCATAAACTTAAACCCAATATTCAATATACTCTCTGAACTTTTAATTTGACCAATATAATCCATGAATTTTTAAAATATATTTAACTTAGTCTCTGAACTTGAATTAATAGAAGGACTACATTAAACACATTTTCATAGTTTATAGACTAAGTTGAATATGTGTCAAAAGTTCGAGAATCATATTGATCAAATTAAAAGTTCAGAGAATACATTGAATATTGAGTTAAAGTTCATGGATCATATCAAAATTTAGTCATTATCCTTTTTACTAAAGAGGAATTCGAATCTCATCATGCAAGTTTATCCACCAATTCAAATAATGCATAAAACGAAAATATTGCGATAATAATATGAGTACATGTAAAATTTTGAAAACATAAAATAAGCAAAATGAAAGCGTAAGGTAAAAATATGAATTCCCAACTCTCTATAGCTTTCCTCGATTTTGTCCAATTCTTCACCTTCATGTAGACTTGTCTCAAAGAAGCCCGTAATTTTTCTTTATCCACATGCATATCTAGAATTGCTTGGTTTTATTTCAAATTAAACTTTTTTCCCAAAACGAAAAAAAAAAGAAAAAAGAAAAGAAGAGTGATGGAGACGTAGTTTGACTGTAGACTGATGGGTATTTCGGGGATTTCGCTCGAAGAAGCTCAAACGCGTGAAAAAAAGCAGTTTTCCCTGTAGTCTTCTTCAGTGGGCGTTTGGTGACTTTTCCTGCTTTCTGTCTCATAAAGTTTCGAATTCACTGATTAATACGAGCTACGGAGATAATAACTATTATTATTATTATTATTGTTATTATATTTCTACAACAGTAATTCTTGTAATCTCCCCTCTACAAAAGTAGAAGAAAGGAGGTATTTTACTTTTTACCTACTCCCTCTCTCAATTATTCACCCCTTTTTGGGTAATCTTTATTTTTTCGATTTAACTTTTTCAAAAGTTAAATTTTTGTTACGTCCGTTTTTACTTTGGACTCGCGAAATTGGCGACTTCGAATGAACTTGAGTAGGCTTGCCCCATACAAGCGTCTCCGTAATTAATATTTCGCGCTATTTTTTTCTTTTGAATTCCGTTCGCAAACACGTTAATTATATTCGAAGCAGACAATTTTCCCACATAAATTCAGACAATCGAGTATCCTTGCGTCATTCACATTACAATTCACCCGCACTATTTGCGGTGAAAATGCTCGATAGCCAACAATGGTTGCGAAAACGCGTATTCTCTAGTTTTTAAAACCTTTCGAGAATTTATTAATAAGAACCTCCCAATTAGTAGAATTCGAGCGGGACGAGAGCCGTTCGACGAGATTTTCCCTCCTGGAAACTGTATAATAATAATAAAAAGCGAAACAACAGAAAAGGAAGAATGAAATTTTTTTTTTTTTAAAGTGAGGTTCAAATGATAAATGACCACGAACTTTCCCCGTGAGTCTCCGGGCTCATTTGTCCCCATCGCGCACTTTGCCGTCGTAGACCCGGTCAACGCAAAGTTTCACCCCTAGAACCCGTCGCTTTTTGCTGGAAAAAAATGGCATGTTTGCAGTCAAATTTATTCGTCTTTGTTTTTTACTATTTTACCCTTGTGTCGTTTCATTTAAAGGGGACGAGAGGAAAAAGAAAAAAAAAAAAGGATGGAAGTGTCCTCGTTGTTTCTATTAAAGCGAGGAGAAACTTTATGGCCCCTTTGAATTCCGTAGAGACCTTGCTTCACGTTTGCGTCGCTTTTCGCCACTAAATTTCCTCGCTCCCTCTTCCTCCCTTTCACACACGAAAGGAAGTCGGAAATCGAGGCTCAGATTTTTGGGGAATGTGGATCGCATGGATAGAGGGGTCGTTGCTCAATCGGAACGTGCCACGCCGGGCTCGCGTGGAACTGGATTTTACTGTCCGACTCATAATATTTGGGCACGACTCTAATCCAATACTCAAATTTATCATCCGACTCATTTTCTTAGGTACGATGTGAATGAAATTCCCTTTCCAACCATAACCTTTTGGTACGAAGTGAATTCAATTGGAAATTTGCTCCGTTTTTTTATTTTAGCGAAAAATAAAGAATTTGAAAATTATTTTTTAAGAATAATCGCATCTATCATTTGAAGTAGTTAACAAAGAAAACTTTTTTTCAAGGTCGACGGCGATTTATATCGAGACGTTTTTTTTTATGGAAGATGGAAATATTCTCATTTCATTTCTTTGTTATAAAATAATGCAAGAGTTCATTTTTATGATTTTTTTTAAATTATTCATTTTTCGCGAAACAAACGGAGCCTAAGTCATGTTGTGCCCTGCGGCGGTTCAAAGAGGACGCCTTTAAGTATCAATCCATGAGTCAAGTTCCGCCACGTTTTTCATGTCATTGGTTTATTTCGGGAGCGAAGTGTTAGGAATCGCACACCAATTCCAGAGAAATAACTCAAGCAAACAATCCACAGCAGCAGAATATATCAATAAAAGAATAGAATCAGAAGAGCACACCAGAGAATTTGTTATCGAAGTTCACCCAAACTTGGGCTACGTCTCCGCGCAGCGGCACTCTGCGAATCCACTAGTCTTCAAGAAAAGTATGAATACAATTCACGATCTTCTCACAAGATCAAGACACAAAGAGATTGAGAACCCTCGAAACCGTCACGGCCTCTCTTTTTTTTTTCTTTTTCTCTCAATTCGTTAACTTTGCGCTTCTCTCTCTTTTTTTGCTCTCTTCTATTATGACGGCTACTACCTTTTTACATCCCTAATATAAGAGGTATAAATTTTAACCTAGAAGCAAATAAAAGAGAAAAGACAAAAAAGCCCTTAATGATAATTTTGGCTTCACATGCCAACAATCTCCCACTTGAAGATAAATATATCTGATGCACCAAGCAACTTTGCGTCCCTCCTCTTCAAAATACTAGTAACTGGAACTTGTGTCTCTGCGACACTCCTCATCAATTAACATGGAGTAATACCAATAGTAGTAGTACAGAAAGTATGCTTCTATCTGTCTACTACCTTGGTAAACATGTCAGCTGGTTTCTTTAAGCTATCAATCTTCTGTAGCTTTAACTCATTATCTTTCAATGCTGACCTGATGAAGTGATAACGCTTCTTGATATGTCTAGTTCTTGAATGATAAGCTGCATTCTTTGCTAAGTGCACTGCACTTTGACTATCACTCCACAATGTGCTCACTCGCTGCTTTTGATGTAACTCCTCCATGTAATCTTGTAACCACATGATTTCCTTGGAGGCTTCCGTGATCGCCACGTACTCTGCTTCTGTCGTTGATAGAGCCACTATTTTCTGTAGTTGAGATACCCAACTCACTGTTGTGCCTGCAATTGTGAAGACATATCCAGTGGTACTCTTACCACTATCTCGATCACCCGAGTGATCCGCATCAACATAACCCTGCAATTCAAGAGATGTACCTCCATAACAAAGAGAGTAATTTGATATACATGCTAGATATCTCAATATCCATTTTACTGCATTCCAATGCTCCTTACTCGGGTTCTGCAAATATCGACTCACAACTCCCACTACTTGTGCAATGTCTGGTCTCGTGCTCACCATGGCATACATCAAACTTCCCACTGCCGATGCGTATGGAACTATCGCCATCTCATCTTTCGAAATCTGAGTACTCGGACACATATCCTTGGAAAGTTTGAAGTGACTCGCTAGAGGAGTCGCAACTGGTTTTGCCTTTTCCATGTTAAATCTCTTTAACACCTTATTCACGTAGTCTTCCTGCGACAACCATAATTTCTTATTTTTTCTGTCCCTGATGATTTTCATGCCTAAAATATTCTTGGCCTCTCCCAAGTCTTTCATAGCAAACTACGATGCTAACATCTTCTTCACTTCTGTGATTCTCTTCATATTAGAACTAGCTACTAGCATGTCATCAACATATAAAAAGAGATACACAATATCACCATCGCTATACTTGCGAAAATAAACACAATGATCAGCCTCACATTGTGCAAAACCTTTTTCTTCCATAAAACCATCAAACTTTAGATACCATTGCCATGGAGCTTGTTTCAAGCCATACAAGCTTTTCTTCAAGCGACACACCATGTGTTCTTTACCTTTGACCTCAAAACCTCTAGGTTGCGCCATGTATAACTCTTCATCTAGATCACCATGCAAAAACGCCGTTTTTACATCGAACTGCTCGAGATAAAGATCCTCCACTGCAACTATACTCAGCAAAACTCTGATTGATGTCATTTTCACTACTGGTGAAAATATCTCGGAGTAGTCAATCCCTTCTTTTTGAGAAAAGCCCTTTACTACAAGCCTCGCCTTGTATCTGATACTACCGTCAGCTTCATTTTTAACCCTATACACCCACTTATTTAACAAAGCCTTTTTATCAGCAGGCAATACGGTCAACTCCCAAGTTTTGTTCTGAAGTAACGAGCTCATCTCGTCTTTCATAACATGCTCCCACTGCATGTGAGATGTGTCTTTCTTTGCCTCATCATAAGTCTCCGGCTCTCCTGAATCTGTATATAAGACATGACTTAGAACAATATTAGCTGATGGATAAAAAATTACCTTTGGCTTTCTCACACGTGTAGATCTCCTCAAAACAGATACTTCAGGGTCGTTAGTCTGTTCTGGATCACTGTCTTCCTCTTGAACTGTCTGCTCATTAATAGTTTGCTCCTCTTGGACCTTCTCTTCAGGTACTCTCTGATTTGGTAAAATCATCTTCACAGGAGTCGTGTCCAGCTCAACATATTCTGGCTCTATTGCGGTCTCATGCTCTGTCTGACGATCTTTGTACATCTTTTTTTCATGGAACACCACATTGCGACTGCGAATGACTTTGTTATTCTCATAATCCCAAAGCCTATATCCATATTCATCACCGCCATATCCAATAAAGACGCACTTCTGGGACTTAGCATCAAGCTTCTTCCTGTCCTGTCTATCAATCAAAGCATATGCAATACAACCAAAAACTTTTAGATATGAATAATTGACTTTTGTACCTGACCACTGTTCTTGTGGTATTCCTCCATCCAGCGCACTAGATGGACTCCTATTAATTAAATATACAGCCGCATCAACTGTAGCAGCCCATAAGTGAAGTGGGAGACCTGCATGTAGTCTCATGCATCTTGCACGCTCCAAAATAGTCCGGTTCATCCTCTCAGCTACACCGTTCTCTTGAGGAGTTCTAGGAACCGTCTTCAACCCGTGTATACCTTCCCGGCTTAAGTATTCTGCAAATTCTTTACTTGTGTATTCACCGCCATTATCAGACTTCAGAGCTTTAATCTGATAACCTGTCTCTTTTTCTATCATGGTCTTCCATATTTTGAACACCCCAAATACTTCTGATTTTTCTCTGAGAGCATAGACCCAAGTCTTTCTTGTCGCATCATCAATGAAAGTGACAAAATATCTCTTACCACCATAAGAGAGCTCCTGAGCCGGTCCCCACACATCAGTATGAACCAACTCTAGCTTTTGCCCTTTATTCTGTCGCCCATTCAATTGAAAACTAACTGCCTTTTGTTTTCCATAAATGCAACTCTCACAGAAATCTAGCTCAACTTTTTGCAAACCTGGAAGCAATTTTCTTGAGTGTAACTGCTTTACACCCTTTTCACCAAGATGTCCCAGACGATAATGCCAAAGAGTAGACAAATTACCTGTAGCCACTGTAGTTGCAACTATATCACTAATATTGTCTCCCTGGAGAAGGTAAAGTGTACATGTACGCTTTCCCTTTGCTACTACTCTTGCTCCTGATGTTATCTTCCACTCTCCGCAACCAAAAGTCGTTACCATGCCTTCTTGATCAAGTTTGCTAGTCGAGATCAGATTTTTCTTCAACTCAGGAATATGTCTAGTTTCACGCAAAATTAGTCGCCTTCCACCTGAGATGTTCACAATCACAGTTCCTTTTCCTACAATCGGACACATGTGGCCGTTTCCCACAACCACTTGCCCAAAATCTCCACTGGCATAATCAGCAAATACATCTCTTTGCGAGGTACAATGAAAAGAAGCACCAGAGTCAAGAAACCACTTATCTGTTGTCAAGTCAAACCCTGCTGACAAACACAAATTCTCTAGCAAAGGTTCATCGCTAACCATATTAGCTCCTTGATTCTCATCTCGTTGCTTCTTTTTGTAGGCTTCACACTGAAATCTACGGTGTCCCATCTGGTGACAGAACCAACACTCATCTTTTGCAACCTCTTTCTTCCCCCTTGAATGTGACCTGCCACGCCCGCTAAATTTTCCTCTGCTTTTACTTCTCCCACGGTTCTCCACTGCTAGTGCCGTTGAAGATGTGGATGCTGAAAACTTATCTCCACCTGAGACTTTCCTTCGCATCTCTTCATCCATGATGCTGCTCACAGCATCATCCAGAGTCAAATCATCCTTCATGGTGCTCGAAATTCCTTGCACCGCGGTGTTGTAGCTTTCTGGAAGGGAACATAAAAATAGTAAAGCTTGCAGTTTCATATCCAAATTTATGCCTGCGGATTCCAACTGACCTGTGACCTGCGTAAAACTGTTAATATGCTCTGCAACAGATCCTCTGTCAGATAACTTCATATTAACCAATTTTTTCAGCAAAAATATCTGATTTGATGTGGACGGTTTCTCATAGATATTCGTTAAAATATCCATGGCTTCTTTTGCAGTCTTTGCTTTCGCGATATGGTATCCTGTCTTTTTCGTCAAGCCAAGACGAATCGCACCTAGTGCCTTTCGATCAAGAATTTTCCATCCCGCTTCTGCTGTTGGATCCACTTCCGCAAGTTCGGGTTTCCAACCCTCAAGTGGTGCATAGAGATCTTTCTGATAAAGATAGTCCTCTATTTGGAGTTTCCACCATCCGAAATCCTGCCCATCGAATTTATCGATTCTAATTTTATCTTCTGCCATACTGTTTGCTTTTAATCAAACGTCACCGAAAAACCCTCTATGTTTTCGATTAGCCAACCTGGCTCTGATACCAGTTGTTAGGAATCGCACACCAATTCCAGAGAAATAACCCAAGCAAACAATCCACAGCAGCAGAATATATCAATAAAAGAATAGAATCAGAAGAGCACACCAGAGAATTTGTTATCGAAGTTCACCCAAACTTGGGCTACGTCTCCGCGCAGAGGCACTCTGCGAATCCACTAGTCTTCAAGAAAAGTAGGAATACAATTCACGATCTTCTCACAAGATCAGGGCACAAAGAGATTGAGAACCCTCGAAACCGTCACGGCCTCTCTTTTTTTTTTTCTTTTTCTCTCAATTCGCTAACTTTTCGCTTCTCTCTCTTTTTTTGCTCTCTTCTATTATGACGGCTACTACCTTTTACATCCCTAATATAAGAGGTATAACTTTTAACCTAGAAGCAAATAAAAGAGAAAAGACAAAAAAAGCCCTTAATGAAATATTTTGGCTTCACACCAACACGAAGGTCCTTATTATTCAGTCATCGTGTCTTCTTCTGTCCGGTTTCACTTCATTTGCACGCACGAGAAAACCTCATGTATATGTGATTTCTCTTCTTTATCTCTAAGCACGAGTTTTGTTGTTGGAATCTGACAAATCACATCCGATCTTTTGTTGACCACGCACGACTCATCCGATCAATGTCCATTCTACAGTTTGTTACAACTTACGTCAAATTTGATATTTCTTAGACGTCTTTCACTTTCTTTTCTTCCTCCACCAACATGCAAAGGGATAGTCGTCAATGTTGTGTTGGATCCACAATTAATCTTATGGGTCTTTAGAATTTGTGTATTCTTTTAATCCCTTAGTTTCGGATCATGAATGGAGTCAAATATCACAACATGTTCTACCCATCTCGTATATTGTCCTTTTCGTTCCGTGTGACTGGCCGTCCACAGCCTCGTGGAAATGCGGTATTTTAGGGATATCCGTATCTTAGATGATGAGATCTTCGCTAGTAATGTTCTGTTTGCTTCAAGCGTAACCATTCACGACATATCTTCTACTCTCAAAAGCATAATAACTCTAGTTATGACTTGGCAACGAAAGGACCTGTTACTAGCTCAAAACCCATGGAATAAAAGAAATGAATAGAGAAAAAGAGACTCTTTATTGCCTCTCACACTTTCTAACACCATCAGACACAAGCCTTTTGTAGGCAAAATCAATAACAGAAAAGTTAGAAAATAGCAATAGAAAAAAGACCAAGTCACTCTAAACGTGTTCAGTAACATATATACTGCAACAAGTTCCTAAAGACTAAGACAATTCCTAACTTATTGAAAGTGTGAACAGAAGCATAACATTGACTAAAGGAAAAAAAAAAGACTTATTCAACATTCCCTCCCTTAAATTGATCTTGCAAACAATCAATTTAAAGGACCCTCCCTCGATTTGGAATACCCAACAAGCAAACACCAAGGAGTTTTCTCAACTTTTGAAATGTGGGCAGCTTTATAGGCTTGGTGAATACGTCAGCCACTTGATCTTCACTTCTGTAGAAAACATGCTCAATTACTTCATTGTGTGTAAGATCCCTTAAGAAATGAAACTTCACATCTATATGCTCACTCCTCCCATGTAGAATTGGATTTCTTGGAGAGTATGATGCCTAAGTTGTTGTCACAATATATTGTAGTTGTTTCTTGCTATTTGAACCGAAACTCTCCAGGAATTCTCTGTAACTAATGGCTGGACAGGCACATGAAGTTGTAAATATGAATTTAGCTTCAGTTGTTGATAAAGTGACAATTGATTGCTTCTTTGAAGACCATGAAATCGCCCCTAAACCAAGCATGAAGACATACCCTGAAGTACTTCTTCTATCATCGACATCTCCAGCGTAATCGCTATTTGTAAATCCAAACACACCCGATATTTCCTTCTTCTTCTTTTTTAATAAAACAGCCCAAAATTTTTAGTTCCTTGAAAATAGCAAAAAACCCTTTTTGTAGCTTGCAAATGTAACTCCGTTAGGTGCTTCATATACCTACTTATAAGACTCACAGCATGCATGATATCTAGCCTCATCCCCATCAAATAGGTTAGGCTTCCAACAATTTGGTTGTAGAGAGTGCTATACACTTTGCTTCCATTAGGATCCTTCTTCAATCCAAATTCAGTTGGAGTAGTCACAAGGCTGCAATTTTTTATTTGAAACTTGTCAAAAACCTCTTGAACATACTCCTTTTGGGACATAAAGATTCCGGTTGTAGATTGAACCACTTCTATGCCCAAAAATAATGCATCAATTCAAGATCAGTCATTTCAAATTCAGCGATCATGGACTTATGGCATCTGAAACACTTCACTTTGGTTTTGTCTACTAACCTTAGCCTAAAACTAGTTGAATGTCGTCCTCCAAGACCTCTTCCTCTCCCTTGAGGATCATGATAGGAATGGCTTTCAAGCATTGATTGAAGCTGAAGTTGTTGCGATCTTTGTTCTCTCTTCCTCTACCTCTTCCTCTCTTGCTATAGGAGTTTTAGTTCATGAGCCAACAAGGATCCTTACAACTCATCAATGGAGAGTTCTTCAATATCCTTGGCTTCTTGTGTGGAACAGACAATAAAATTAAATTTTGGTGTTAAAGATTGAAGAATCTTCTCAACGATGGTGATATCCTCTATCTTATCGCCATGAATCCGCATCTTATTGACAATTGCCATTGTCTGAGAGAAGAAATATGTGATTGTCTCTCCCGACTTCATTCATAGCATTTTGAACTCTGAACGAAACATTTGAAGCTGCTGCCTCTTTGCTCTTGCCAAACCTTGATACTTCCTCTTCATGGAATCTCATATTTGCTTGGTTGTATCCTTGCAAAGAATTGTCTCCAAGACGTACTTCTATTTATCGACAATATCTTCCGTTTCGTCCAAGCAGGATCTGAAGTATCCGCCTTATTGGGTAGAATGCCTTCTGCTGTGGGTTATCAACCCACCCTTAGTACCGAAATGGGTACTTTACAAGAAAGAATTACTTCTACCAAAGAGGGATCCATAACTTCTATTCAAGCAGTTTATGTACCTGCGGACGATTTAACCGACCCTGCTCCTGCCACGACATTTGCACATTTAGATGCTACAACCGTATTATCAAGAGGATTAGCTGCTAAAGGTATCTATCCAGCAGTAGATCCTTTAGATTCAACGTCAACTATGCTCCAACCTCGAATTGGACTTGTCAATGGCTTGGAAAAGGTAGTTTTTGGCCTTGAGATCCTTCAATTTTGATGCATTCAGAGCTATTCTTTGTGCTGCTATTAACACAGCTCCTTCTTCAAGCTCGGCAACTCTCGAAGTAACAACTTCCCAATACTCCTTGGACTTGAAAAAATTCTTCTACAGCATGCTTCAATGATCATGGTGATCATCAAAATATGGGATAGCCGGTTACGCAAATGTTTCCGACGCCATCGACTTCAATTGTTGTTGTAAGAGTAAAATGGAATAAAGTCACTTGCTGTATTTTCGCGAACTCTCTTTTTCTCACGTGTTTGAACTCTCAACACTCCTAATAAATCAGGCTGCGATACCACTGTTACAAGCCAAAACTCACGGAATAAAAGGAATCGATAGAGGAAAAGAGACTCTTTATTGCCTTCTGAACTTTTTAACACCATCGGACACTAGCCTTTTATGGGCAAAACCAATAACGGAAAAGCTAGAAAATAGCAACAGAGAAAGATCGAGTCACTTTAAACGTGTGCGGCAACATACTGCAACTAATTCCTAAAGACTATAACAATTCCTAACTTATTGAAAGCATGAACAGAAGCATATCATTGACTGAAACAAACTTGACCTATTCAACAAGACCACGCCGAAGCGCTCTAGCCGTCCCCTTACTCTTAGAAAATCGAGCGACACAAGGGAGACACAATCTCGAAAGAGTCAAAGACTGCATTGATGGGATCAATCCTTTACCACCACGTTCTCATGTTATGCATCAGAACGTCACATTTCGAATTTCACTGCGGTATGAAATTTATTAAATCGACAAGGTCAATCGCGAGAAATATGTTTTTAGTGAATCGAGGGTCTCGTGACTATTGATTTTATGGGTCGTTGTACTTCAATAGAGTCCAATTAGAGGCCCGTAAAATCAACGGCTGCGATGTATCTATTCCGGTGGACCCTGTTGCGGAGAAGAAAATCCCCCACCGATGCTTGCCAACTCCAATCTCTTCCGGCCAAGCAAACAAACAAGAAAGGTTCCATGCCATCTCATCGGCCGCTCACGAGCTTACTTATCATGCCACTCACGTGGCATATTACTTCGAGCGCTCCTTCAGAATACTCAGAACCACGTCATGTGGAAGATAAAAGAACATGCCGATCGCAATAACTATGGCCGTGAGAGTTACGCCACCGATCGCCAATGCGACAATTATTGTGGCGCTCGAGCTCTTCTTTGCCGTGCACGGAGACAGAGGAGCACCGCAAAGTCCTGGATTATTTGCATAATCATCTGCAGTGACTGAAGCTTTAGGGCCAAATGCGGAATCTGACCGGACAACTGGTTGTGGTCGAGCCTAAGGGAATTTAAGTAGTCGCATTGCGAAAGGTTCGCTGGGATTTGTCCGGAAAAACTATTGGATGACAGGTCAAGAGATGTTTTTTGATATATTGTCCGGGATTGGTCCAGAGAACTCATTGTTTGAGAGATCCAATCCTGCCAAGCTTTCGCATTTCTCGATGCCGCGAGGAAACTGGCCCTTGAGTCCCATATCGGAAAACTTCAGATTGAGAACCCTGTTCTCATCAGGATGCCAGCAATCAACTCCAGTGAATCGACATATGAAGCCTTCAGTGCTGTTGTCGAAATTCCACGAATAGTTCAAGTAATTCAGGGGATCTTGAACAGACGCTTTTATGGTCTTCAAGCAGTTAATATCAGTCTCGAGGCAATCGATCACGCGACAAATAAGCAAGGCCCAGAGAAACCCCGCCGCTCCAAGGCTCAAAACTCGATTCCACAGCTCCATCCCCGCGAACAAGCCTTCTTCGAATTCTACAAACAGACATGAGTACCTCGATTTGCTATCGTCGCATGCAGAAATCGCTCAATTTCGGACACTCCTCCCACTATGAACACAGCCCATAAAAAGGGTATATTGAAAAATAAAAACACGTTAAACCAGATCAAAGGAAGCAGAATATCCAACCCAAATTCATCGTTTCCCAAACAAAGCACCTAAAGGAGACATGCCTCAAACATCGGAACAGCAAAGCCAATCAGCATATGCAGAAATAGGAACAGAAACGCCTCCCTCCCGGACGACTCAAACAAGGAAACCACAACCCAAAAAAGTCGCGACCGCCGCGAATTCCCATCAGCTAAACAAAGCAAAGCAGTAGAGCAGCGAAGAATCGACAAAGACCACGTAACCCAGAGCTCGCCGATTGGGATCGATTTGCCGCCAGCTGAAACAGCAAGAAAGCAACAAGAACCGGCGTCCCCCGACGAGGAACATATTGAAAATATTAAAATAAAATTTGGAAGAAAGTCAAAAAAAAAGAAGCCTCAATTTTTGACTATTAATGGACAACTTAGGTGTGCTTAAGCCTCAATTTTTGACTATTGATTGTCAAAAATGGACAACTTAGGTGTGCTTGAATTTGATAAAATTAAGTGTAGTCAAATAAAGACATTTAAGTTTGGCAAAAATTAGGTATAGAATTGGCTATAAATATGTGTGGTTTTCTTGTAAGTTTCATATCAAGGAGGAGAAGAAATAGAGAGAGAGAGAGAGAGTTCTTGTAAGAACAAGCTTAGAGCAAAGCTTGATTTTATTTGTGTAAAACCTTGGCAAAGGTATTTTGTAGTATTGCTCTCTCATTTGCATTTTTGTTATTCTCTCCAAATTAAATCCTCCAAGCTTCCGCAAAATTCCTCCTTCCTTTTTATTTGGTTCCTACATTTGGTATCAGAGCCAAGTTATAGCGTCCACAAGTTCCGTTCAATTTCAACTTCCAAAGTTGAACGGAAAGAATTTCAACAACTGGTCCGTCCAGATGAAGGTTTTGTTCAAATCGCAAGATTTGTGGAACCTGGTGGAGAATGGCTACATCGAAGTAGCTAATAACGAAGAATTCAATGCCATGAGAAAGGAGGAGAAGGATTCATTGGTGGAATCCCGGAAAAAAGATCAGAAAGCATTATATGCGATCTTTCAAGCCGTGGAGGAGACGATATTTGAAAAAATATCGAATGCCGAGACCGCCAAAGCAGCGTGGGATATTTTGCAAAAATCCTACAAGGGCGACGATCGTGTTCGAAGAGTTCGGCTTCAAACACTTCGAGGTGATTTTGAGTCTTTACGCATGAATGATTCTGAATCTATCTCTTTGTATTTTGATCGTGTACAAAACATCGTTAACCAATTGAGGGTTAATGGTGAAACACTCCAAGATGTACGAGTCGTAGAAAAAATCTTGAGGTCTTTGACTGAAAGATTTGACTACGTTGTTGCGGCAATCGAAGAAGGCCAAGATATATCAACTATGACGTTGGAGCGGTTGATGGGTTCATTATGCTCGCATGAGCAAAGAATGAATCAGAAGTCCGTCAGTTCATATCCCGAGCAAGCTTTGCAAAGTCGTATCGCTCCATCAAATCGAGGAAGCTATCAAGGAGGTCGAGGTCGCGGAGGAGGCCAAGGAAGAGGTGGAAATTCCAATTTCACCGGGAAATTTAAAACACGTGACAAATCAAAAGTCAAGTGTTTTAAGTGCAACAAGTTCGGACATTACAAATCCGAATGCCATGCAAAGGCGACGTACGAGCAGGCGGAGCACGCACATACCACTGATGTTGAAGAATACATGGTGCTAGCATGTAAGAAGGATGACTCAAGCACTGTAGATACCAACATATGGTATCTAGATACTGGTTGCAGCAATCATATGACTGGCCGGAAGGAATTATTCTCGCAATTGGATGAGACGAGTCGTGGTGAAGTCAACTTCGGGAATAAATCAAAAATTCCCGTGATGGGCAAAGGTAACATTAATATCAAGTCAAAAGATGGTACTAATGTTGCTATTGCAGATGTTTACTTTGTGCCAGGACTTTTTTGGAATTTGCTAAGTGTTGGGCAACTTTCCGAAAAAGGCCACAAAGTTCACATTGAAAATGGAATTTGCACCATCAGAGGTGTCAACAACAAGTTGATCACAACGGTGCAAATGACGAAGAACCGGATGTTTCCCATGACTCTTCAGACGAAGAATCTCTTGAGTTTTCAAGCGATGATGAAAGACAACAACTGGCTGTGGCATCTTCGATACGGTCATCTAAATTTTCGTGGACTAAAACTACTGGTTCAGAAAAGGATGGTGACCGGCATGCCTTTAATCGAATGTCCAGATCGTCCATGCGAAGGATGTCTCGTTGGAAAACAACATCGAGAATCATTTCCAGTAGGGAAAGCCAGAAGAGCAAAGCAACTTTTGGAGCTGGTACATACAGATATATGTGGCCCTATTGAGGTTGAATCAGTCGGACAAAAAAGGTACATGCTGATTTTTGTTGATGATTTTACCAGAAAAACTTGGGTATATTTCTTGAAAGAAAAATCTGAAGCATTTGCCAAGTTCAAAGAATTTAAAGTCTATGTTGAAAAACATAGTGGCTTTAATCTGAAGACGTTGAGATCGGATAGAGGAGGAGAATTTACCTCAAATGAATTTGACAAATTTTGTAAAATTCATGGAGTAAAACGTCAGTTGACTGCCAGCTATACACCTCAGCAAAATGGTATAGCAGAAAGAAAGAACAGGATAATTTTTGAAATGGCAAGAAGTATGTTAAAAGCCAAAAATTTGCCTAAGAATTTTTGGGCAGAAGCGGTTGCTTGTGCTGTATTTGTACTAAACAGGTGTCCAACAAGGAGTGTTCTTGGAAGAACCCCAGAAGAGGCTTGGAGCGGCAACAAGCCAGATGTTTCGTTTCTACGAGTATTTGGGTGCGTGGCATATCCCCATATACCAGATGAACGAAGAAAGAAGTTGGATGACAAAAGCGAGAAGTGCATCTTCATTGGCTATAGTGACACAACTAAAGGTTATAAGCTGTATAACCCAGTCACTGAAAAGGTAATTATCAGCAGGGATGTCCAGTTTTTTGAAGATGAAGCTTGGGACTGGAACCAAAAAGGTAACCAGAAAAGCATCACCATCGAAGATGAACCATTGGAGAAAGAAATAGAAGAGCCTCCATCATCTTCAACTAGTGGTACATCTTCACCAACAGCAGCTTCAGAACTACCACTACGTCGTTCACAACGACTGAGGGAGACGCCAGCAAAATTCAGGGATTACGTGGTCACAGGAGGCGATGGCAGTGATAATAACGGAATCACTGATGAAACATTGGTAAACTTTTGTTTGTTTGCTGAATGTGATCCTGTAACCTATGATGAAGCAGCTGCAGATGAAAGGTGGATTCATGCAATGGATGAAGAGATTCACTCCATTGAGAAGAATGACACATGGGTGCTAACTTCTTTACCACCTGGTAAGAAACCAATTGGTGTCAAGTGGGTGTACAAGACGAAGTACCAACCCAATGGTCAGGTGGACCGTTACAAGGCCAGACTGGTTGTAAAGGGCTACAAGCAAAAGCCAGGTATTGATTATTTTGAAGTATTTGCACCAGTGGCTCGGATGGATACCATGATCTTAGCACTTGCAGCTCAAAATCATTGGAAGATCCATCAAATGGATGTGAAATCAGCATTCCTCAATGGTGTTCTTGAAGAGGAAGTCTACGTGGAGCAACCACAGGGTTATGAGAAAGGGCATGAAAATCAAGTTTACAAACTGAAGAAGGCTTTGTATGGGCTAAAACAGGCACCTCGTGCTTGGTACACACGTATCGACACATACCTGTTAGAGCGTGATTTTCAAAAGTGCCCGTATGAGCATACACTGTATATCAAGTCAAATACTAACGGTGACATAATAATTGTGTGCCTTTATGTTGATGACTTGATATTTACAGGCAGCTGTGAAAAAATGTTTTCAGAATTCAGGGAGGCTATGACTAGCCAGTTCGAGATGACTGATTTAGGATTGATGTCCTATTTTCTTGGGCTTGAAGTGAAGCAGATAGATAATGGCATATTTATTTCACAGCAGAAATATGCTAATGATATTCTGAAGCGATTAAAAATGGAATCGCTCAAACCAATTCGAACTCCCGTAATTGAACGTTTGGAGCTGAAGAAAGAAGGAACCGGTGAATTGGTAAATCCTACTTATTTCAAAAGCATTGTTGGCAGTTTAAGATATTTGGCTTCTACAAGACCAGATATTACCTATGGAGTGGGAATTATTAGCAGGTTCATGGAGAAACCATACCAATCACATTTACAGGCGGCAAAAAGAATTTTGCGGTATGTCAGTGGAACTCGTGATCATGGAATTTTATATTCTTATACTGACAACTTTGATCTGTTGGGGTATACAGATAGTGATTGGGCAGGTGATACTGAGACTCGAAAGAGTACTTCAGGGTATGCTTTCTTTCTTGGATCAGGAGTAATTTCTTGGTCTTCGAAAAAACAGCAGGTTGTTGCACTCTCGACAGCTGAAGCAGAATACATGGCATTAGCTTCAGGGGCTTGTCAGGCAATATGGCTTCGATGGATGCTGCGTGAATTGATGCATGAACAAGCAGGTCCTACTAAATTGATGTGTGACAATAAGTCGGCTATTGCATTAGCCAAGAATCCTGTATTTCATGGCAGGAGCAAGCACATCGACATTAAGTATCACTATATTCGTGAGCAAGTCAAAGATGATGAAATTGAACTTAATTTCTGCAGATCAGAAGACCAGATTGCAGATATCCTGACAAAACCATTGAAGGCTGATTTGTTCGAAAGATTGAAGACGATGCTTGGTGTTATGAACTTCCAAAATCAATTTTAAGGGAGGCTATTGAAAATATTAAAATAAAATTTGGAAGAAAGTCAAAAAAAAAGAAGCCTCAATTTTTGACTATTAATGGACAACTTAGGTGTGCTTAAGCCTCAATTTTTGACTATTGATTGTCAAAAATGGACAACTTAGGTGTGCTTGAATTTGATAAAATTAAGTGTAGTCAAATAAAGACATTTAAGTTTGGCAAAAATTAGGTATAGAATTGGCTATAAATATGTGTGGTTTTCTTGTAAGTTTCATATCAAGGAGGAGAAGAAATAGAGAGAGAGAGAGAGAGTTCTTGTAAGAACAAGCTTAGAGCAAAGCTTGATTTTATTTGTGTAAAACCTTGGCAAAGGTATTTTGTAGTATTGCTCTCTCATTTGCATTTTTGTTATTCTCTCCAAATTAAATCCTCCAAGCTTCCGCAAAATTCCTCCTTCCTTTTTATTTGGTTCCTACAGAACAGCAGGCTGAACGGTCAAACGCAAGAGAGGGGGCTCCAAGCTGTGGGAGCAGGCGGAGCCAAGTATGCGGATGCACGTATTCGAGCGGGAGAGCTAAGAAAACCAAGTTATAACAAGCCAGAGAGAGCGTGATTGGAGGGGCGAGGTAAGTGCGCGTGGGTGTGAACAAAGCTTGAGGCTTTTCTGCAGTTAGTGTTCGTGTGGAAGAAGATGAAGTTTCCTCGTTGAAATTCGACGAACATGTTTTTTTTTTTTTGTAACTCTAAATTTTGGCGTCGTGAATTGTCGCAGAGTGGAAATTCTATGAACTTTGACTCAATATGTAATGATGTTCATGAACTTTTAATTTGATGAAAATGGTCCTTAAACTTTAATCTAAGGTTCAATATGGTCCATAAACTTTCGGAACATATTCAACTCATTAATTCAAGTTTAGAGACTAAATTAAACATGTTACAAAAGTTCAAGGAACATATTGATCAAATCAAAAGTTCATGAACCACATTAAATATTGAGTTAAAGTTTAGAGATTACATTATAGATTGAGTTAAAGTTCAAAAACAGTTCGAGCCATTATCCCTTATACTAAGGAGGAATTCGAATCCCATAATACAAGTTGATCCTCCAATTCAAACACTGCATAAAATGAAAACATTTCGATAATAACACGAGTACATGCGAAATTTTGAAAATCGTAAAATAATATGAACCAATAAACAAAATGGAATCGTGAAATTAAAATATGAATTCCCTAACTCTTTACAACTTTCCTCCATTCTGTCCAAATCTCCACCTTCATGTAGATTTGTCTTAAAAATAAAATGGATTATTAACTTTTTTGGCTCCTCTCCTCTTATACAGAATTAGAGGTTATTTCATCGAGTCGATCATTCAATTTGTTGTATTTAACTTTTTCTCTTTTACATGATCCTTTATTTAATCATTTAATAGATACAGAGAAAGAGAACGGGCAAAAAGTAAATGGATTAGTACAATAAATAAGAATTACGAAATACTTAATTTTCAATTCGTGCTTTCAAAGAAGTGCGTAATTTTTATTCCCCACAAGCATATCTAAAATTGCGTTGATTTTTTTAGTAATAAAATGAAAAAAGCGAAATCTCTTCTTCTTCTTCCTTTCCTCAAAACGAAGGAAAAATGAAAAATGAAAAAAAAAACAAAAAAAGAGAAGAGTGATGGAGACGTAGTTTGACTTTGGAATGGTGGGTATTTCGGGGATTTCCCTCGAAGAAGCTCGAACGCGTAAAGTTTCGGTTGAAAAAAAAAGAAAAGAAAAGAAAGTAGATTTCCCCTGTAGTCTTCTTCGGTTAGCATTTGGTGGCTTTTTCTGCTTTCTGTCTCGTAAAGTTTCGGATCCGAGCTACGGAGATAATAATAATAATAATAATAATTATATTTTTACAACAGTAATTCTTGCAATCTGCTCACGAGAAAAGTAAAAGAGAGGAGGGTCTTTACCTACTCCCGCTCTCAATTATTCACCCCCCCTTCCTTTTTTTTACCATACGCTATCGGGTAATTTTCATTCCTTCGATTTAACTTTTTCAAAAGCCAGATTTTCCTTGCGCCTGTTTATACTTTCAGCCCACTGAATTGGCGACCTCGAATGAACCCGAGTAGATTTGGCCCCCACGCAAGCGTCTTCCTAATTAATGTTGTTCTACGCCGCTCTTCCCTTCTAAATTTCGCTCAAGCACATGCTGATCATCTTTAAAGCACACATGCTTCCCACGCAGATTCAGGCAATCGGCTATCAGCTGCATCTCCCGCGTTATAGTCTGCTCCGCACCGTTGCGACGAAAACGCTCGACAATCAATAGTAGTCGCGAAAACACGTATTTTTCGATTGTTGAACCCTTTGGAGAATTTATTTACAAGACCCTCCCAATTATTAGAATTCGAGCGGTACGGCAGCCGTTCGACGGGATTTCCCCTCCCGAAAAATTTATAATAATAAAAAGCAAAACAATAGAAAAAAAGGAAAAATGAGAAATTCAAAAAAAAAAAAAAAGGTGAGGTTCAAATGATAAATGACCGCGAACTTTCCTCGCGAGTCTCCGTGCTCATTTTGTCCCCATCGCGCACTTTGCCGTCGTCGACCCGGTCAACGCAAAGCTTCACCCTAGAGCCCGTCCCTTTTTGCTGAAAAAATTGGCATGTTTACAGTCAAATTCATTCGTCCCCTTTTTTTTTTTTACTAATTTACCCTTGCGTCGTTTCGTTTAAAGGGGAAGAGAGGGGGAAGGGAAAGGAAAAAAAAAAGGATGGAAGTGTCCTTGTTTTTCCTATTAAAGCGAGGAGAAACTTTATGGCGACTCTGAATTCCATGGAGACCTCGTTTCACGCTAGCGTCGCTTTTCGCCACTAAAATTTCCTCGCTCCTTCTTCCTCCCCTTTTCACACGGGAAAGGAAGTCGGAAATCGAGGGTCAGATTTTTTTCGTGGAATGTGGATCGCATGGATAGCCTCGTTGCTCAATCGAAACGCGTCACGCCAGGCTCACGTGGAATTGGATTTTACTGCCCGACCCATAATGTCTGGTTACGACTCTAATCCAATACTCAAATTCACTATCCAACCCATTTCCCTTAGGTACGACGCGAATGAAATTCCCCTTCCGACCTTAACCTTTGGATTTGAGGTGAATTCAATCGAAAAATTTGCTCCGTTTGTTTTGTTTTTCCTTACGAAAAGTAAATAATTTGAAAAATATTTTTTTTTAAAAAATGATCGCATCTTTCATTTGAAGTAGTTAATAAAGAATTTTTTTTCATTGTTGATAGCATTTTATATCTAGACGTTTTTATGGAAGATGGAAATATTCTCATTTGATTTCTTCGTTGTAAAATAATACCCGCGATCATTTTTACGATTTTTTTTAATTATTCATTTTTTCGCTAAACAAATGAAACCTAAATCGTGTTGTGCCGTGCGATGGTTCAAAGAGGATGCCTTAGGTGTCAATATATGAGTCGAGTTCCGCCGCATTTTTCATGTCGTTGGTTTATTTTGGGATCGAAGCTCCTCATTATTCAATCACCGTGTCTTCTTTCGTACCGTTTCGGTCCATTTTGCACACACACGAGGAAACCTTATGTATATGTGATCTCTCTTCTTTATCTCTAAGCTCGAGTTTTGTGGTTGGAATCTAACAATTCGCATCCGATCTTTTATTGACCACGCATGACTCATCCGATCAATGTTCTATCTATAGTTTGTTACAACTTTTGTCCAATGTGATATTTCTAAGATGTCTTTCACTTTCTTTTCTTCCTCCACCGACATGCACCGAGACAGTCGCCAACGACTTGCCGTCCACAGCCTTGGTGGAAGTGCTGTATTTTAGGGATATCCGTATCTTAGATGATGAGATCTTTGCTATCAATGTTCCGTTTGCTTCGAGCGTAACCATTCACAACATCTTCTGCTCTTGAAAGCATAACAACTCTAGTTATAATTCGGCAACAAAAGACTTGTTTACAAGCTAAAACCCATGGAATAAAAGAAACCAACAAAGGAAAACAGACTCTTTATTACCTCCCACACTTTCTAACAACATTTGACACAAAGCCTTTTATAGGTAAAATAAATAACATAAAATCTAGAAAATAGCAATAGAGAAGGACAAAGTCACTCTAAAATGGTGCAATCAATTTCTAAAGACTAGGATAATTCCTAACTTATTGTAAGCATGAACAGAAGCATAACATTGACCGAAACAAGCTGGACTTTTTCAAGATTCCATCCCTTAAACTGATGTTGCAAACAATCAATTTAAAGGACCCTCCATTAATTTGGAGTATCCAACAAGTAGACACTAAGGAGCTTTCTCAGCTTTTGAAACATGGGAAACTTTAGAGGCTTGGTGAATATATTAGCTGCGTAATTTTTACTTCTGCAGAAAACAAGCTCAGTTACTTCATCATTTGTAAGATCCTTAAGAAATGAAACTTCTCATCTATATGCTTGCTTATCTCACGTAGAACCAAATTTTTGGAGAGTTTGATGGCTGAGCTGTTGTCACAATATATTGTAGTTGATTCTTGCTATTTGAACTGAAGCTCTCTAAGAATCCTCTATAACCATATGGCTTGACAGGCACATGAAGTTGCGCTACGAATTCTGCTTCAATTGTTGATAAAGTGACAATTGATTGCTTCTTTGAAGACTATGAAACCACCCTTGAACCAAGCATGAAGACATACCCCGAAGTACTTCTTCTATCGTCAATATCTCCAACATAGTTTTTTTTTTATAACCGGGGTGTCCAGCCGTGCCGGCGAGCTGACGCTCAAATCGACGGCGACCGACTAATCCCCGGGGAGGCACCGCAGGACCCCACCACCACGGTACTCCGGGTAAGACATCAGTGAATGTGGGCGAGTAAGTTTCGATCCCAAGACCGCGAGTACTACTCAGCGGGGTCTCAGGAGTCTACTCCTTACCACGCGACCACCTGATGGGTGGGTTCTCCAGCATAGTTGCTATCTATAAATCCAAACAAATCCGATATTTTCCTTTTTAAAAAAAATAAAATAGCTCAAAATTTTTATTTCCTTGCCAATAGTGAAAAATCCTTTTTGCAACTTGTGGATGAAACTTTGTTGGGTGCTCCATATACCTATTTATAAGACTCACAGCATGCATGATATATGGCCTTGTCCTCGTCAAATACATTAGGCTTCCAACAATTTGCTTGTAGAGAGTGCTCCACTTTGCTTCCATCCAGATCCTTCAAGAACTTCAATTTAAATTTAGTTGGGGTAGTAATAGGGGTTGCAATTTTTTATTTGAAACTTGTCCAAAATCTCTTGAACAGACTTTTTTTGGGACATAAAGATTCCAGCTGCAGATTGAATCACTTCTATGCCCAGAAAATAATGCATCAATCCAAATCAGTCATTTCAAATTCATCCATCATGGACTTCTAGAATTTAGCAAACATGGCACTATCATTCCAAGTAAAACTAAGATCATCCACATATGATCATACAAGAAGCAACTTTCCACCATCACCCATTTTAACAAAGAATGTATGCTTATATGGACATTTTCTAAATCCTTCCTTCAAAAAATAGGCATCAATGAGACTATAGCAAGCTCGAGGAGCTTATTTTAACCTATATAGTGCCCTTTTTAATTTATAAAGTTTATGTTCATTGCCAAGCTTCACAAAATCAGAAGGTTGACTTCACAACCAATTGGAAAATAGGCCATGAATTCTACGCTGCTAATGCAATGACCAATCTGATTGGGTTAAGTCTTGTTGTAGGCACAAATACTGCTTTGTAGTCCACTCCAAATTCTTGCTTGTAGCCTTTCGCTACCAAGCAGGCCTTGTACTTGTCACTTTGCTATTCTTGTTCAATTTTGTCTCATACACCCACTTGACCCCAATTGTTTAATGTCCTTTTGGAAGATCTGTAAACTCCCAAGTGTTATTTCTCTCAATAGCTGCGATTTCTTCATCCATTGCTATCCTCCAATTTTATTTTTTCATTGCTTCATCGAAGGTTGTTGGATCACAATATGAAAACAAAGCAAAATGGGTAAGTAGATCTTCAAATTGATCAACTCTAGTTACTTCATAGTCACTCATCTATGCAGGCCTTCGACAAACACGATGAGGCCAATCTTTAGGTTCTGCAGTTGTAGCTATACTTCGGGCTTACTTGTGGTGATTTGGCTTGTTGTGGGTTACTACACTAGCTCATCTTCATCTTTAAAATTCATTGGAATTTGCTCACCCACGCCTTGCTCACACCACAGCTAGGTTTGTTCTTAATCAAAAATCACATCACGCTAATGATGATTTTCTTAGTTATAGGAGCATAAAGCTTATAGGCTTTTGATTAATTACTAATGCCAAGAAAAACACATTTGACTCCCTTGTCATCTAGCTTCTTCTTCGTCTTCTAGTCTGGAACATGGGCATAGGCAATACACCCCAAATTTTTGAATAATTTATTGTAGGTCTTTGGAGGCTCCAAGCTTCTTCTGGTGTCATATTTTGAATAGCTAGAGTGGGATTTCTATCCAAAATATGAATGCTCCAATTGATTGCTTCGAGCCTGAAATTCCTTGGAATTCTACTTCTCCTTAAGAGACTTCGCACCATATTCAGAATGGTATGAATCTTCCTTTCACATACGCCATTTTTTTGTGGTGTATAATTTGCTATAAGTTGTCTTTTGATGCCATGCTTCACACAAAAATCTACAAACTCCAGTGAGTTGTACTCTCTATCATGATCCGTGCGAAGGACCTTCCTTTGATTTCCTCTGTCTTTTTCAACAAGTGATTTGAAGTTCTTGAAGGCTGTAAAGGCTTTAGATTTTTCCTACAAGGAATACATCCAAATCTTTTGGCTGAAATCATCAATGAAGGTAATGATATACAATTTACCTCCATTGAAAATTGGAGATTTTGGTCCTTAAATATTGGAATGGACCAACGCCAGTGGATTCTTTGCTCTCCATGACTTTTCTTCTGGAAATTGATCACGGTGTTACTTGTAATCTTCACAGATTTTCGAAGGAGCAGAGATTTGAGGAAGGCCCTCCACCATCCTCTTTTGATGTAGCGTTTGCAAACCACCGAAATTGATATACCCATAGCAAAAATACCATAGCCAAGCTTCCTCCTTCAATCTTGCAGAGAAACATGACTTCGTAGTGTCGTGGAGATACAATGAAAACATCTGATTGTCCATCATACTCACTTCGGCAACTAAGCCCCTTTTTCGTCTTGTATTCTGCACATACCACCTTTGATAGAGATTTCATATCCCTTCTCTTGTACTTGGCCAGCGCTCAACAAATTAGCCTTTAACTCAGGGACGAAAAAAACATTTGAGATGGTTTGCACATAATTTCCCTTCGCGTGAATTATTACCTTCCCTTTTCCCATAATAAAAACAATAGAACTATCTCCAAACTTCATGGTGTTGCAGAATGATTCGTTGAGATGGGAAAACATCTTCTTGTCTCCGCACATGTGGTTACAACAACCAGTGTCAAGATACCACGTGTTTGGTTGAGTTTCTTCCATATCATGGCATACCATTAAAGAGACATTTCTTCTTCTTTTTCTGCAAAGATAGTTCTTTCCACACTTTGTCTATTCAAATTAGTTTGACATTCGGATTTGTAATGCCTATACTTGTGGCATCTGAAACACACCACCTTGGATTTATTTGCTAACCTTGGCCTAAAATCAGTTGAATGTCATCCTCTACGACCTCTTTCTCTACCTTGAGGATCACGTTAGGATAGGCTTTTGATCAAAACTGAAGCCGTTGTGATCGTTGTTATCTCTTCCTCTACCTCTTCCTCTATTCATGCTTGCCGTTCATAAAAGAATGATCTCTAGTGGAGGCCTTCAATGCTTGCTCTTCCGTCTCTTGGGAGTTTTTGCTCATGAACCAACGAGGATCCTTACAACTCATCAATCGAGAGTTCTTCAATATCCTTGGCTTCTTGTATGGAACAGACAACAAAGTTGCACTTTAGTCTCAAAGATCGAAAAATCTTCTCAATGATAGTGACATCCTCCGTCTTATCGCTATGAATTCGTATCATATTGACAATTGCCATTGTTTGGGAGAAGAAATCTGTAATAGTCTCTCTCCCGACTTCATTCGTAGCATTTCAAACTCCGAATGAAGCATTTGAAGTTGTTGTCTTTTTGCTATTACCAAGCCTTGATACTTCCTCTTCATGGAATCCTATATTTGTTTGGAGGTATCCTTGCAAAGAATTGTATCCAAGATGGATCTATCAATTGCTTGTAAAAGGTAGTTTTTGGCCTTGAGATCCTTCAATTTTGATGCATCCAGAGCTGTTCTTTGTGTTGCTATTAACACAGCTCCTTCTTCAAGTTCGGCAACTCTTGAAGTAATAACATCCCAATTCTCCTTAGACTTGAGAAAATTCTCCATCGGTATGCTTCAATGATCATAGTGGCCATCGAAACGTGGGATAGCTAGTTGTACAATTGTTTCCGAGGCCATCGACTTCAACTGTTGCTGCAAGAGTAAAATAGAATAGAGCTATTTGCTGTATTTTCACGGATTCTCTTTTTCTCATGTGTTTGAACTCTCAACACTCTTAATAAATCGGTTTTGATACCGTTGTGTTACAAGCTAAAACCCATGAAATAAAAGAAACCAACATAGAAAAAGAGACTCTTTATTGCCTTCCACACTTTTTAACACCATATGACACAAGCCTTTTATAGGCAAAATCAATAATAGAAAAACTAGAAAATGGCAACAGAGAAAGACCAAGTCACTCTAAATGTGTGCAGTAACATGTTGCAACAAATTCCTAAAGACTATGACAACTCCTAACTTATTGAAAGCGTGAACAAAAGCATAGCATTGACCGAAGCAAGCTTGACTTATTCAACAAGACCACGCCAAATCGCTCTAGTCTTTCTCTTACTTTTCGAAAATTGAGTGAATTGAGGAAGATACAATTTCGAAAGAGCCAGACTGCAGAGATGGAATCAATCCTTCTCCACCACGTTCTCATGTTATACATCAGAACATCACATTTCAAATTTTGCCGCGACATGAAACTTATTAAATCGACAACATCAATCACGAGAAATATTTTTTTTAGTGAATCGAGTGTCTCACGACTGATGATTTTTTGTGCCGCTGAACTTGTAAAGAGTCCACCAATTAGAGGCCCGTAAAATCAACGGCTGCGATGTACCTATTCCGGTGGACCCCATTGCGGAGAAGATAAATCCCCCACCGATGCTTGCCTACTCCGGCCTAACAAGCAAAAGGTTCCCTGCCATCTCATTGGCCGCTCACGAGCTACTTATCATGCCACTCACGTGGCAAATTACTTCGAGCGCTCCTTCTTTTACTAACCACACTCCAACCTGCTTCCAGCCTTCTCGAATTGTGCAGGCGGGCAGATAGCAAAAATGAGAGTGCCCCACAAAAAGCAAAAAGGCAAGAGGCCAGTGATAAAAACATTCCCTTTCGCTTCTCTCTCTTCCTCTCTCGCTCTCTCTCTCTCTCTCTGAAGACTCTTCTAGGGATTGCAGAGTCGCAGCCAAAATCCGCCATTTCCGCTGCTCCGGAATGGATCGATTGTCACTCCTTCGCATTTAGCTGTCGCACTCTCGTCGTAGGCGTGTTTCGACTTCGTTGATTAGGTAAGCGTGTGTTTTCCCTTACTGTTCTTGCTTTGCTTGTTTGGTGATTGCTTTCTTTTGGGGAAGATATCTTGGTTTTTGTGGAGATTCCTCGATTGTCTTGCTCACTGGACCTTGGTGCTTCACTGGACTGATTATTTCGTGGAAAGTTTGGATCCTGGAAGTGGGTCTGTGTTCTGCTCGTGACTGGATGTGGTTGTAGGTATCTTTCTTAGCTGTTCAAGCCCAATTTAGGGTTTTGCAAGCTGGTTTGAGGGTCTTTCTTTAGGGTTTCTGAAGTTCCGTCTCTCTGGCCCTTGGATCTCTCATTTGGGGCTGTTGTACGTTTGATTGAGTGGATTGCATGACCAGTTCACTGTGCTCAGCACGGTGACCCAGCATAGCCTGCACGAGTCTGTGCTTACCTCGGGGGAAACATATTTCTCCCTTGTGCATCTTTAAACTTGTGAAGGAGAAGATGGGAGCAGAAGTAGTAGGAGCCAATCGTTGGCGATTGGAAATAGAATGCTGTTGTGAATTTCAGATCCCTCGTTCCTCTCGAGTTCTCTATTAGTTCTTGTTCTACCACGTGGATCTCTCTTTCAAGATTTATACACGTAAGAAATTTTGACTCTTTGTACTTCTTGATTGCTCGACTTCCCATATAAAGTTGCTTTCGAGCGGTTTGTAGCTTTAAGTTTTGTAGTTTACTTCCTCATGGTTGACTGGGTACCCCCATTATGGTCGACTGAATACCTTTCTTTGAATCATATCAAGTAATGCGTTGTTTTACATCCTTCAGCTTGTGTCAGAAGACTCAGAACCACATTATTTGGTGCTTTTAAAATTTTTCTGGCACTTGCTCGATATTACTTGGAACCATCTGCCACCAAACCAACTTTTTGTGGTAGCACTGTCACAATAGCCAAAAAACATGCCAGAAAATTCCTAATTTCTGATTTCTCCTATGCCATTGACACCAGCCAGACTTTGCAACATGCCATTGGGACTGTTCCCCTTATGACCATTTGAGTATCATTTCGAGCTGATTTGTGAAGGGAAATTCGTTTTGAGAGGTGTAATTTGGATAGTCCTGGCGCTCATCACAGTTAATGTTCGTTTTTGCTGCTGAAAGCTGGAATTTCTATATCAGACATTTCAATATATGTCCTATTACTTGTGCAGAATACCATGGAGGATACCAACTCAGTTGCCAAACTGATCGATTCTACCAATTCTAAGATCCAGCAGCTTCAGAAGGCTTTTGCTGAACTTGAAAGTCACAGGGCAGTAACTCTTAACTTGAAATGGAAAGAACTGGAAGAGCATTTCCATGGACTCGAGAGATCATTGAAGAGGCGATTTCATGAACTTGAAGACCAAGAGAAGGAACTTGAAACAAAAGCTACAAAGGCCAGAGAGATGCTGGAGAAGCGCGAAGCTGATGTCTTGGCCAAGGAAGAAACTTCCCTGGAGAGGCTCCAGATGAACAGAGATGCAGCTGCCTTAGCAATTTCCAGTGCTCTGAAGAAGCACCGCAGGGCGTCATCTGGGGAGCTTGCTGTTGTTTCTGGAGAGGATGATACTGGAGTGACCATCTCAGAAGAGAACTCTGCCAGTGTTGTGACTACTGAGGGCTACTCGGAAGACACAGAAGATAACTCTGAGGTCTCTTCTGCAGAGGTGACATCCTATCCTCTCTTGGATAAATTATGTAAAGACATGGATTCTGAAGGGCTCCACAGATTCATCTCGGACAACCGTAAGAACCTTGCTATAATCAGAGAGGAAATTCCTTTTGCTCTGAAAGCTGCCCCGAGCCCTGCTGGTTTGGTCTTGAAATCTGTTGAAGATTTTTACAGCATGGATCTGCCAAATGTAGATGGGAAGAAAGACTCAAACCTGTTGGGTCTCCGGCGGACCTGCATCATGCTTATGGAATGCCTTATGGTTATGCTTGGAAATGATGGTATCTCTGCTTCTGATATCATCTCAGAAGATGTTAAGCAGCAGGCCAAAGTAATTGCTGGAGAGTGGAAACCAAAACTTGATGCTCTTGACATGAATGCAAGCAATGGGAACTCTTTGGAGGCTCATGCTTTTTTACAGCTTCTGGCAACTTTTGGAATTGCTTCTGACTTTGAAGGGGAGTATTTATCAAGGTTAATACCTATGGTTTCACGTCGCCGCCAAACTGCTGAACTTTGTCGCTTCCTTGGTTTGACCTCAAAAATGCCAGGTTTGACTCCCAAGGTTTTGCATCTTGAATATTGACTTCGCAGAATTGAGCCCAATAGAAAAAACAAGTCATACTGTTTTTTCCTTTTGCTTACAAGGTTATTGCTGTTGAGCAATCTGTGCTGCTTGGTTGAAAAATTTGTCATCATTCCACCCTTTCAATTTATTTTTGTGTACCCACTTCTGCAATGCTGTTTGACAATAACAAGATTGGTTTTGGAAATAGAACGACTGAGTACTTTAACTGATACCAGTGTGTTTAAAAAGTTGAAACTACGATCTTCTGCTGTTTTAGTTTGCCAGTATGGCTTTTCTTGAACAAAATTATTTGAAGTGGTCATGACTGTCGATATTTATGCTACTACTTCCTTTTGCGTTAAACTTTTAGCAGAAACAATACCACACAAGTTCTTTAAAGCTGGTGCATCCAAACAGGCTGTTTCATGCACTAGTCACTGTGGCAAGGGTCGCATTGCTGAGTTTTGCATTGACCCTGCACATGCATAAAATAAATTGCTTGTTGCATGCTTTAACTTGCAATTTGTCTCTCTTGTATTTCACAGGTGTTATCGAACTTTTGGCTAATAGTGGCAGGCAAATAGATGCTGTTAATTTGGCATTTGCATTTGAGCTAACGAACCAGTTCTCTCCTGTGCCTTTGCTGAAATCTTACCTGAAAGAGGTCAAAAAATTCTCCTCACCAGTCAAACCTGGAAACAGCTCTCCTTCGGGGCAGGTTTGTTGTGTGCTTAACTGTACTTATTCTGTAGCATTCAGTGATGATGCCCCTTTATTGTTGGTGTTGGGTCACATATGAATGGGTGGCATTTAGCTTTATGATTATCTTTCTCTTAGTAAATCAATGAAATTGAGGCATGGGGCAATCCATCTGAGTTGCAAGTTCCTCTGCATGTTGTTTTGAGACAACTAATTGACTGATTTACACAACTATAACAGTGGAATGATTTTTAGCTTACAAATGCATGCGGAACAGGGGTACCCCATCACTATGTAGCCATTGTAGCTTGTCCTAGGACACTACCATGAAGCACGGTGAGTTACGAAATGTCTGATAGTTAATCTGTGAAAGCTCTGAAGAAGATGAATGGATCCAAGTTCAAGTGGTTTATGAACTGATGAGGGCCTCAGCGTGGGGGCAATTTTTGTGTGGCCATGCCATGCTTGTTCAATGTTCACTGCATTTTGGATGTTTAAGGTCATTGAGATTCTGACTTCTTATGGATGAAGGCAAAGGGTCCTTTCTCAGATTGCAATGTAAGACGGGGCCAATCATCGCCTTTTAGAACTACGGGTACCTTGGATGACAAAACTAAGTTGTACAATTAGCCCATTCAATGCGCGCTTTCTTTTTTTCTTTGACAATAGCCACTTCGACCGCATTCTTAGAATATTTTTAATTAACTTCCCCAAGTGATGATAATGTGGACATCTGCAATTCTCTTGCTTTAAATTTGAGACTGTTTTTTCACCTGGTTTTGTTGCGTTTCATGATACCTTTAAGAAGGCCTGATAATCATGTCTAACATGTCTAACGAACTTATGGTTCTGTAGTCTGAAGTGAATGAGAAGGAGCTCTCTGCCCTAAAGGCTGTGATAAAGTGCATTGAAGAACACAAGCTAGAGGAGCAGTTTCCTGTCGATCCGCTTCAAAAGCTGGTCCTCCAGATGGAGAAGGCTAAGGCTGACAAGAAAACTGCAGCTGAAGTTGCGAAGCCTCAACCCAAGAGACCCCGTGCTGGTGGGGTTGCTAATGGGCATCATGTCGTTACGTTTGCTTCTGCCAACAAGACTTTCTACCCAAACGTTGCCGATGGGTACCCGCAGTATGTATATGACAGACCTTATGTTTACCCTGCACCCACCGACAATCGTGGTCAGCCAATCTTGGCCGCTGCAGCATACAACCTACCACCGAGTCATGGCAACTTCTATGGGAACCCCTACCACTACCACGCCCCCTTTCTTCATTAGTTAGGAGAAGGCAACCTCTTTTTAACTGCTAGTTTTAACCCCTTTGAATGTTGTACTGCAATGTATGGTGACTAGTAATTAGGAACCGCATAAATCCATGTTAATCGTCTCATGTTTAAGCGAATCTTTTAATTTCTAATCTATGTACTGTACTTTTAACTTCGTGAAACTTATTAGCAGTTCTGTATTTCCATCATCTTTGTCCTCGTGCTCGTTGCGTGGAGTACTTATTACGTGTTAATTATAGATTTGCTTAGCGCTATGGTGAACTGTCACTGTGGTAACTTTGAGTGTTTGTTTCCTTGGTCATCACTCACTGACGATTTCAAAAGCTGCCTGATCTCCCTCCGGTCTTTCTTCTTTATGTGTATGGTTTTGCGCATCGGTCGCTTTATCAAGGAGTGGGGCTGCATATCCAGATCTGAATGGGATTTGAGGATGGGCAGAAGGATAGGCGTGGCTATGGGGAAGGGCCATGCCAACTAGTTCATTATTTCAGTCAAGTTTTAGGCATGAGTGAAGTCCTTTGATACGAAATTCCATTGACCTTAGTAGGGGTGAGCGTGATTTCAGGAGAGAATTGGGAACCAGAGAATCGAGTCGGTAAAAATGGGGTAGGTTAAGTTTTAGGATATGCAAGGTAGATTTTAAATTTTAAAAATTAAAAAATCTATTTTAACGAGTAGGTTTCAAATTTCAAGAGGTGAAATTTGAAATCTAGAACAAATGTTATGCTTTTCTAGTTTTATGTGTTTGTGCTATCTTACAATATTTCATGACGTTTGATGATGAGTGTGTAATTTGAAATTATTTTTACTTTGTTACTTTTTCATATTCTTTGTGTTTGAAAAATGGGTTATGGTCACTAGACTTGTAGTAGCAAATTGTGATCATGAAATTAATAATTCATTGCAATCTTTTTATTTAGTATACATGTGAAATCTATGTATATCTCGGAATCGACTCTTGAACTTATGAAAGGGTTCAATTAAGTATACATGTAAAACTTGAATATAATTGGAACCTATGATTGAATGGATTTTAGGTTCTATAGTATGCAGGGTAAGTTTCAAGTTATAAACAATGGGAAATCGATTTCAACAAATAGGTTTAGCTCTAGGTGGAATTTGAAGCTGCTCACTTCTAGTCTAGAATATTTTGGCTTTGGGAAAAGTTTACCGAAGTGTAGTAGCAGTTGCAATTGTAATCCAACTCATGCTAAGTAGAGATTTGTCAGTCTCGTCAGAATTTGAGAATAAGCACTTTCTGATGGGTGACATTTGAGAACAAATAGCACAGCCACGTAGAAAGAGTTAACGAAAGTTTCTTATTTTGTGCCGATGACCTTATTGACTCCGCCCCTTCCTCGCGTACAGTGAGAAACATGACAATTTGTTCATGGCTAGCGAAGGAGTCAAGAAAGTAAATGGGGAAGCGGAAAGAACACCCTCACCAAAAGCATCCTCTTTCGTTCTCACTCAAAAAATGAAGACCAAAAACTGTAGTTTGAACAACAAATCTCGAGCTACACACAAGAATTCCTGATTATTCAAACAGCAAAAGAGGAGGAAGGCCCTGATGTCAACTCCGTGGCTTTGATGGAGTAGGGGAGGCCGGCGGTTTCATATCCGGGTACTGCACAAGAAACGTTGAATGTTAAACTAAAAAACAGGAACATCAGTCACCTAGATAGCCGTACAATTTACAAGTCCATCCAGACTTGTTCTAGACGTCGGATGAATTGGCTACAGATACTAGTTATTGCACAAAAAGTGCACTTAAACCCTTCTCAAAGACCGTGCAATTTCCTTAGGATAGAAATATGCAAATCAGAACAGATTTCTTTGGCATGAATGCTTCTTCATAAAAGTCCAAATTATTTCCGGAAACTTGGGGGAAATTTTTCTTTTGCTCCACATAGACAGGACTGAGTGTGGGAGGGCAAGAGATCATACATTTGGATATGGTGAGGATGATCTAGAAACAGTTCTCTCCGGTGGTGTAGTTACTGTTATCTCATTCTGATTTCCATGGTCTAGAACTTGGATCTCTCCCTCAGGAAAGCTTGGAGAAGATGAACCTTCAGCTTTATTGCCATTTTCCTGGCTCACTGCACCATTCATCCCAAGCTCTTGTCTGGACTTCTTGGGAGACATATGTACAGAAGGTGGCAAAAGGGATTCTTGTATGGCCTGCAAAGTAGCACAGAAAACCCAAACTACCGTTGTCAGATAGTCTAATGCCAATATGATGCTTAGATCCAAGTAATGTGGCTGAGAGATGCAGAAGACGGAAGATCAATCAGCTAACGACTACGCATTAATGCCAAAACAGCCATCCAATCCAAAACTGGAGAGGAGATTCACGAACAACAACAACCAAAGACCCTGGATTAGACTACATTTGATACTTGGTCTTTTGCTCCCTGTCTATTTGACTCTCGACAAAACAATCAGTTTATGGATTCTGGATGTACACCGCAATTCCTTTTCTCCACTTTGCTCCCTGTCTATTTGACTCTCGACAAAACAATCAGTTTATGGATTCTGGATGTACAACTGCAATTCCTTTTCTCCACCTATTCCTAGAAAGAGAAGACTTCTGCTAACTACACCAAAATCTGCAGGCAATGGGGAAGAGTAACAGGAAAATGGCGAGCTAGCCAGATCATGCAACAGTTCTCCATTCTCATTTGGTCCTTCGGGAAGAACGCGTGATCAATTTGACATATCCAAATAAACAAACTCTATATAGAAACCAGAGAGAGGTGATAAAAACCAGCATTCAGGGGAAAGAGTTGCTTAAGATAAACAACATTGAACATACCAACCAGCCTTTCTCGCCTCTAACCCCTCCTTTGATTGCATACGCCTCCTTGAAGCCATTCTTGAACAATAGTTCTGCAACTTTCATCGAATCGCCATCGAAACTACCTTCCACACAGAAAAAATGTGGAAAATCAAAACAAGCATATGACCCACACATGCCAAATAGCACATTCTTGTTAGAGACTCAAAGTCCCCATTTTCATCATTTTTGGCCGCCAGGCGCAAACATCCAAAAGATAAGAAAAATTCAACTGACGATAAAATCAAAGATCAAACGCATAATCTACTATTTCATCTCAAACAACATACAAAAGAAGCAAACTGGAGTTGCACATAGATGGTGTTGCACATACTTGTCCAGAATACAGAGGACAGTATTTGCAGGGTCCTTGAAGCTCGCCACAACAGCCTTCAAAAACTCATCCTCACGTCCCTCGTCGAACTGAACCTGAACCGCAGTCTTGCTCATGTACTTCAAATCAGGAGACGCCATGGCCGCCAAGCTCTTCCTGTCCCTGATATCCAGGAGCTGCGCATTCGGGTCATCCCTCAATTTCCTGAACGCGTCGATCGCAGAGACGTACTTGTACTTCCTCAAGTAATACTCCGCTACAGGAATCACCACGAGCCAAATGAAGGTACACCCAGCAACGAAGAAAGGGTTCCTGTTGAAGAAGTCGTCAATGGAGACCAAAATCGACTCGAGGTTGATCCTGCCCGAGACCTGATCGGCGGTGGGAGAGACGACGTCCTCGGAGGCGAGGCAAGGGAGCGAATCGAAGAGGTAAAACAGGGGGAAAGAGAGAGGGGCTTTGGTCAAGCGCTGAGGAATGGAATGGCTCTTGAGAAGAAAAAAGTGCGGACTTTTCGGGGTTGAAATGGAGGGGAGAGGGAGAGAGGCGAGTTTGGAGGAGGTGGGCTTGAAGGTTTTGGGGTGGTTTAGGAACGGAAGAGACGAAGATGAGAAGGTGATGGGGCGAGACTCCATGGATGACTGTGGAAGGTGAAGTGACGTGGGGTGAGTATGGGAGGAAGAAGATGATAAGAGCTGATGTGAGCGTTTGATTGGGCTTTCTGAGGCCCATGGTATTGGGCCTTCAGGCCCGTCTGGTTCGATAGGCTCGTCCACCGGACATCTTCGACCTCCGGAGAAAGATCAATTTCTCTGTCGATTATCTTCTGAGTTCCGATCATTCAATTTCCCGCGGTATCGTCTTGAAGCTCTGGCTTTGCTGAACTACGACAGCAACACGAAGTCGAAATTGGCGAAGCATGAGCAATATCTCCGGTGACGGAACCCTTACGCCGAGCGAGTTCCGAGTCGCCGCTTTCGCTTTCGCCGAGCGATGGAAGAGTGCGGTGTCCGCTTTCCCCCCGTGGTCGTGGCTTTCTCGTCCGAAGCATCCTTGGCTTTCGAACGAAGTAAATCCTTTCATTCACGTCCCCGATTGATTCGGTCCGAAGATCAATGCGCTTAATTGTTGCTCGTTGTGTCTCAGGTCGAAGGATATTTGGCGCTCGAGAACGTGTGCCGTCTCGACTCTAGTGAGGTTTCTATTGCATGAATTTGAATGTAGCACTGGTTCTCAGATACTGGGGTCGTCGTGGTTAGCTAAAGTTGCATCTTTTCGCCAGGAAAATCATGTCGGATGTTGCACTGGTTCGGAAGAGCCGACTTGTTCAGGCGACAGCGAGCCCATTGACGATGCCACGTTGGTATGCTTGGTTGAATGGAAGTCACTTTGGTTTCAATCGTAATTTGATTGGAAAAATAAGTAATCTATGATCTAGTGACAGTTTTAAATGACAGGGTCGGATATCGGTTCCTTCTGCATTGGTATTCTGATTCTAATGTTGCTGTATTCGCCAGGTTCAGAGCAGTAGAGATAACGTTCGTTACTATGACTTCCACGTCATTTACGACTATTCGTACAGGGTTCCGGTGCTATATTTCCGTGCATACAGCGGAGGTATGATGTAGTTATGTTATGAGATCATGTGAGAGTAGAAGTTCAATGGATGGATGAGTTTGAATTGCTCATTTGCAACCGTTTGCTGTCTGTTTCTTGGACTGCGATATGACTTTATGCGATAAGTCATTGTATCTCTATCTTTTAATTTCAACCCCAAGCATACTGAATGTAATACTAGTAATGCAGCAAATAGTTGTTTAAGTGGCGAGTGGAGGTTCCCAATCTATCTTTCGAATGTAGCAAAATGGATCGGGTACAAATTCTGTAAAGGAGAAGATGAAAACCTAAGTAAAACATGACTCTGTACAAAAAAGTTGTCCTTTTCCAGAATGTCGAGGATTTGGATTTATAGCTTGTTTTCGTCCCTTTCTGCACTAGACCTTCTGATGTTGTTTCCGTAGGCTACTTCTATTCTGCTAATATTGGATGCAAGTAGAGGTGCCTTTGTGGAAGGAAAATGTGTGAACTGTGGAGTATGATGATGGTTTTGATGGTTGCTAGCTAGGATCAAAATCCTCCTCGAGGTGATATATTCAAGAATCCAATTCTAAGATATGCTTTCATAGTTTGGTTGAATGGGAGAGAAACATTTGCAACTTGGAGTTAAAAAGAGGCTAAACTTGGGAGTAAGCGGGGATAAAACTGTTTTTAGTGAAGTGAGAACAAACTAGAGGGGATAACAGGAAGGGCTTCTTGTTTCCTTGATTAGGGCCATCCACACAACTGCTGAACTTGCCCTTGAAACTTGGAAGTACCCTGTTTTTTCCCGAAAATTAGCAACACAATTAAATTTAGGTGACTGACAGGCTGCCTTTGAAGTAGGTCCTAGTTGGAATAACATGAATAATATTCGAGTGAAAATGTAGGACTTATGTAAGTCTAAGTTCAATGTGCAATGGCTAACTGGGGATTTCGTGGTAAATTAGATAAATTTGGGAGGATTAATGTTCTTTTCTATACAAAAACCATGTATGATTCAATTGGGTAAGTCATAAGCTGAAAACTGGTCGTGTGCTGGGGTGCTCTTGTTAGAACCACCGTCGGCCTAATGTTTTTGTTCTTTAAACCTATTATGAAGCATTCTTATTGCTATCTCATCAGATGGACGGACTCTACTCTTAAGTGAATTTGAAGGAGACCCGCCAGCTGACTCTTCAGAGGCCCTAGTGAAATCAAAGTGGACATTTATAACTCAGGAGGTAAATGTCCTCATCGGATATATTATTTTTTTTGTTGCAATTTTCCTTAATCAAAATGTTTCTGCTTGATTTCCTCATTTCTGATGACTGTCTTGTTGACCTCCTCTCGGGATAACAAGACTTTCTATCATGGACTGCAGGAGCATCCATACTTGAACAGGCCATGGTACAAATTACATCCCTGCGGGACCAGTGAATGTATAAAATTGCTCTTCCAGAGCGACGCCTTGATCAGAACAACATCGGGCGCAGCTGAGCTATATTTGCTATCTTGGTTCTCAGTTGTTGGACGGATGGTGGGTCTTAGCATCCCTTTCGAAATGATGAAATGGGGGAACGATGCGTAGTTCAGTATGTGCGGCAGTCTTGAGAAAGCATTGAGTTTACTCGGCCATAAGCTATGACTAGATCAAAGGGACAGTGGAACAGTTTTAAAAATTAGCCACCAAGGTAAGCCATTCTAAGCCCCGACAGACGCTTTTCTTCATGCTTGCACTTAGCGGTCAAGAGCTCCGGTGGACATGTGGAGGATGTTAGTCGTTACTCACTTTGTCGTCACTTCAGGCGTTCCTTGTTTTGTTACTGCCACGGCAGCCGGAGTGTCTCATCGTTAACCGGTAATGTAACTTTCAAACATAACGAGCTCGCATCACCTTAATATTCAATGCAAAGGAGTGTTACCCAATTTGCAATTCGTCTTAGAATTGTTTTTAATGCGAAGTCTCCTCACCCAATTTTCAGTGCTTCTCACGATCGATTTCGTTTGTTCTTAGAACCATCGATAGTTCAATAACCATTGGTAGTGCATTTCATCTGCTTAAAATGACATGAGGGAAGAGGTCAAGAGGACTCCTGGTACGACCAAGCGAACATTTCTCTCTCAATTGCATCAGTTTCAGTTCATGTTATTACAACAAGAAATGTCACATTTCCATGCAACGAAAATCCTTTGGATACCACTAAACCAATGCATGTATCTCTTTAACAAGATCAAAATTTTTGTTTCAACTACTCCTTCGGTCTCAAACGATTGATTCGGTATTGCACCAGAGCAAGTGGCCAACTTTATATGCGACACTGTAGACGTTCGTCTATTTGATGTTGCCCCGTTGCACCAACTGAGGATTTGACACAGCAGGCAAATGCATAAAAAGTTCTAAGTGGAGTCAGGTTCTTTTCTCTCGGCTGTTCGGTTAAAGCAGACTAAGAACTCGGTATTGCCCTCGGCACCCTTTAAAGGAGATTCGATCCAACCTCTCTTCTGGAACCCGAAATTTTCCACCCCATCGATAATTCTTCCAAGAACCTGCACAACATGAAAAGCGACAAAAACACTTGGTCATTACCTATTCGACTTGTGAAAGCGAGGGTGGAGCAGACGGAGCGATAAATTGGAAGACGTGGGGCCAAAACGGAAGGTGTGGGGCTGAAACATCGATTAGCGAAAAGTCAGTTGAAAATGCCAACCTCTTGGTGAACAAGGGGATCCCTAACAATACCGCCACCCCCCACCTGCCAGAAGGTAATAAAAAAAATCTTTCATTTCACTGTTATATGAGCAGAATGTAGATGCATGCAGATCACGTACATCTGCATAAATTATATAGAGAACAGAACACTCGATTAACTGAAACTTTTACTTGTGATCTGCGGGCCTCAAATTGAGGCTTGACCAGGGTTACCAATGTGGCCTCTTCCTTCATCACATTTACCACTGCTGGCATGACCTACAATAACAGACCACAACAACAGTCACCAATTGGCGACGAGTAATAAACTACTCTAGGAATCAGAGGCAAGATGCAAGGCTTGTAGAAGAACTCTTTCATGGAGCTTCCAATCTTACCAATAGAATTGAGATGAATGACAGGTCTAGAGTCACCACATCAACCTTCTGGGGAAGCCCCGGAAGGTATCTCAAATTTGTCCGTTCTATTATGGAGACACGTTCATCTCGACGAATCTTCTCTGCTACCTAATCAAGATAATGGCACCAAATTTAAATGGTTCAGGGAATAATCACAATTATTCAAAACCGAAATGAAATTGCAAAGGGTTTTATCGTTCTCCCCAATATAATTGAAATGGAACAAATAAATAAAAGGAAGGTACCAAGTGCTTCTTTGAACACTATAGTCAAGTGCACAAGTAAATACATATTAGTGAACTTACCTGTCCGTAACCAACATCAACTCCATAAACAAATGATGCACCATACTGAAGCAAGCAATCTGTAAATCCTCCTGTGGACAGTCCTGAATCAAGAGCTACTTTTCCTTCCACATCAACACCTAATTGTTCAATGGCTGCTTCCAACTTGTGTCCTGCTCTGTATTCCATGATCGAAGGAAAGGAAAATCAAGCTGAGCATTTTTCACAAGGACTCCAGAGTTTTCCCTCAGCAACAGAAAATGAAAAGATACGAGGAGTTTCTCTGTGGAATAATCACCTACATACATATTTCGGAATTTCAGCTATTATCTCTACATTTGATTGATCTGACACAGGTGCTCCTGCTTTATTGACCACTTTCCCATTCACAAAAACTTTTCCTGAGTCATAGATAGTGAGAGGTGAGAGATGACCTCAACGGCCCTAGCATCTGCTTAGCAGTTATAGTGATAATCCCAATGATATACAGAAAATTTTTTTGCTTGCCAATACATGACAGAAGAGTTCGGGTTAAACCAGAAAGAAAATTTGCCAGATCAGTAAAATCTCAAGGACAGAAGTAATCATTCTTTAGATTAAAAGTTCTTAGATGGATCAATATCACGTAAAACAAATATAAATATGGATAAGGCATAATGAACAAACATTACCAGCCCCACCCATTATCCAAGAACCCAACAATGATGACTCGTTAATCCAGTGGATCTCTTAGTTCCAGATGTGAAAGTCATCACATGATCAACAATGCGAACAAATATATCATGTTAGACTGAACTCTCTAGTCTCTACAGAGTTCCCCCAATTATTACAGAATACTGATCACACATTTTTAAATACATAAGCTCGACCATTTTCATTGCATGATGCCTCACGATGCAATTCAAAAGGGTGTACCTTGGAGAATCCATGACTGTATTATGTTTCGACTGTATTGCTGATACCTTTCAAGACACACTTCATCAAGTCTCTTTTTCCTAGAGATGGCAAAAATAAAAGCAGATTCCATAATGAGCGATACTAAAGGCAAATAAAAAAGTAGTGGAAAGCATGAAATTTCTACCAAATGTTTTCTGTCATACCCGCCTATACATTGGGCAGAACAAAAAAAATTGATTGAATGATTCTTGTAAAGGATTTCATTTGACATGCTAGTTTGATTAAGAAATAGAGAGCTTACTTCTTCCGCGGCTGAAGCCTTTGCGACTTGACAGCAGCGTAACTTCTCAGAGGACAAAAAAAATGGCCTCTGATCAATTTTACTGCATCACAAGTAACCAAACCACCTAGTCAGACTCCCCCTTGAAGGCTCAAATATCATCAAAACATATTCACAAAGGCAACAGCACCATAAACCGACATTCTCAGAACACATCAAATATGATAAATGTGTTCTTGGGGTGGCTAAATCAATGTAAGAGTATCAAAAATCAATTTTCCACAATTGACGTCTTTCTTTTAGTGGGTGTAAAGCCCGGGGAATGATGTGAAGGCAAACCGTAGAAGGAGAAGCGACTCAAACATCACTACTATTCTGTGCTTGCAATACTAGTTGATATGAGAAACTGAAAGGAAAAAAATGAAATTGCAGAGAGACCATCATCATCACTTTCCACTCTCTTTTGAAAACTTCTCCTCCAAAACTCGAGGGACAAAAAGGATTGAGCTTTACAAATCTTGCAACAGCCTGCGAGAACACGCGCAGGCATGAAACATTTGAAGAACTCGCGAATCCCAATACCGAGCATTCAAGACCCTTCTTTCGGCGGGAAATCTCCCACTTCTATTAGGGAAACACCCGAAATCTTACGAAACGGATGGAATCAAAGCAACCACAACCATGTTGGCCCAAAAAAAAAGAGAGACAAAAAGCTAACCACAAGCACAATACAAAGTGTTGAATTACTGGGTACAGTATGAAACCAGAGAGTACCATGAGAAGCACAAGGCAAGCTCGACGTAGAACAGCGCGAGAAGACAGGAGGGAGATGGAGACAGCGAAGTGCCATCACCTTCGGTTTCGCTTCGATTCAACTCGAAACTCGACTCAGCTCCGCCTGAGTCGATATGTCACCAGCACCATTTGTTTTTCTCGAGTCCAACAACTTCGCGTTCCGGGCCGGGCCGGGCCAGGCCAGGCTGAGAAGACCAATTTTGCTATGAGACCGGGGGAAGTGGGTATGGGCTGGGCCCCCGGCTTTGCCCTGATCGGATTTTCCTAACCTGTTGAGCTTCGTCCGATCGAGAAATCAAGAGTCATGACCGAGTCGAGTCAAGTCGAAAGAAATAGAGTAAACTCAAGCTCGTGTCGGTACTCGAAACTCAATTTGGGCTCCATCTTAGAGATCGAGGCGGATAGATGGTCGAGACGTAGTCGAGACACTCAAACTATGATGAGAAACACGATCTTAAGCAACTACGTATGAATACATATGTACCGTCACAAATAATGTAGATGTAAGAATAGAACATTTACCTAAATGGGACGTGCCCAATTCAATCATACATCCATAAAAATCCGTTCTTTTCACATTGCAGGATTGATTAGCCAATGTTGTTTTTGGTGGATCGTGAAGTTCCTTTGTTGTGCAATTGACGATCATGTTGATCATGATGTGTTAAAAAGAAAATCACCACGAGAGTATCTGATAATCGCTTGATGTCTGAAGCAAATTTTTTACTAAACTCCACCTTCTCCTTTTGCCTTTCGGCAAACCTCATTTTTAAGGTCCCCAATATTGGGACAGTTTTCGAGAAAAGTACACTGCAAATGCCAAAACTTTTGTACGGTGTGCACTTTAGTGCCCAAATTTATGTATAGCGTGCATTTTGGTGTCAAAACTTTCAAAACGTTCACTTTAGTGGCAAGTTCGGAGAAAATCACGCGCACTTCATTGCTAAAATCCAACCAAATGAATTATGTGGATTTTTTAATTTGTTTTATTATCTTATGTGGCAAAGTTTTAAAAGCAACTGCCGCCGTGGAAATCAAGTGGGTTGTACTAGGGTAGAAATGAAAAACTACATCATTTGCTCACCGTCATGGGTCCTCGGTTGGTCGTGGAGCCGACACCGCCCCTTGCTCATCACCATTGCTCGCTCGCCGCCATCTCTTGTTCGCTGCCATGGCTCACTCGCAGTAGTCCCTCACTTGCCGTCATCCCTCATTCGCCGTCATGGCTCCCTCGCAGCGGTTTCTCGTTCGTCACCGTCGCTTGCTCATCCTAGTGGCTCGCTTGCAGCGGTCCCTCGCTCGCCGTCGTCCCCCGCTCGTTACTGTGAGTCACTTACCGCGTGACTCGCTCGTCGTCGTGGGTTACTCGCCGCCGTGACTCGCTCGTTGCCATCACTCTCTCGCCGCCGTCCCTTACTCGTTGCTGTGGGCTAGGATTTGTAGTTTTGGATTGAATTTGAAGATTTAGGGATTGTAATTTGGGGTTGGATTTGAGGATTTAGGGTTTGAAATTAGGGGATTTAGGATTTGTAATTTGGGCAAATTCAGTTTCCACGACGACATTTGTTCTTTAAATTGCTAAGTCAGTCTCCGGTGAGCCACGTCGTCCTCCTCCTCCACGTAAATTTTCCAGCGAGCAACATATGCTTTAGATGAAACTTTGGCACCGAAGTGAACGATTTTCAAAAAACTTGGCACCAAAATGAACGTTTCGAAAGTTTTAACATCAAAATGCACGTCGTACATAAGTTTTGGTACTTGAGATGTATTTCTCTCTACAATTTTCACCCAGCACAATGCTAGTTCAGAACAGGACGTGAAAGTGGGTAGAAGTTGCGAGTTTCTGACTTAATGCATTGGGTGTCTTGGCCAGGCCATGAGGACCTATTGCCAAAGGCGGATAAGGTGGATAAGGTCACGGCCACCATCCAACCAATCAGAAGCCCTCCGACCTTACACTTCACCCCTTTCCAACCACGAGATTTCTTGCAATAGATCCTCTCACCCAATTTCACAAAATCTAACTCCCCACCTCTTCTCTGCTATATAGCTGCACGAGCTTCCCCTCCGGAAGAATCTTCTTGTTTTATGTATTTTTTTTTTTTGGGGGTTGAGTTCTCAGGAAAATGGCTGCTGCAACTGCATCTCCCATGGCCAGTCAGCTCAAGAGCAGCTTTGCATCATCATCCTCAGCCAGAAGCCTGATTGCTCCCAAGGGCCTCTCCAGTTCCTCCTTCAGAGTCTTGCCCGCCAAGAGGACTCCCTCCTTCACTGTCAAGGCTGTCCAATCAGAGAAGGTGAACCATTTCTTGTCCATCACGCACCATGTCTGCTGCTCTATTTTCGCCAATGGCAATGTTGCGAGTCTTGACTCGATGGAATGTGCTTGTTGTACGGTGTAAAGTAAAAGAAAATTGGTCGTTTGAGCATCTCTGTTATTCTCTAGTCATTTGAGCTGTCGAACCAGTCTTTGAATGGAAGAAGGAAATGAGACTTGAAGATGAGAATGGAAGTTTTACTTTTCTCGTTCTTGGTTCGCTCTTCATAGTCTTTGGATCTGCGTATATAGATGAATTCACATGGCACATTCTATAGATGAACTGAGTGAGCTCATGGAGTGTAAAAGTCACCACAGATGGATTTCTGTAGCGTGGTAAGTTCTGTCAGAGGTAATTTCTCATAGGTTGTGTTAAAAGAGCCTAGTGGGAGATCATAGCACGGTCGTTCATTTGTAGAGTACAATTCCTAGGAGTGGCTTCATTCCCTCATCACGTTGGTTGATGGGCTTCCTTTCCTGGATCTACCTTTTACATACAGCCAACCTTTCAAGTGATTCAACCCCTCAACGGTGATCCTTTCATCGGGAGCCTGGAGACTCCGGTCACATCCAGCCCGCTCATTGCGTGGTACCTCTCCAACCTCCCAGCCTACAGGACCGCCGTGAGCCCGCTCCTCCGGGGCGTTGAGGTGGGCCTCGCCCATGGATTCCTCCTGGTGGGGCCATTCGTCAAAGCCGGCCCGTTGAGGAATACGGAGTACGCAGGAGCAGCAGGATCGTTGGCCGCCGGAGGCCTGGTTGTGATCCTGAGCATCTGCTTGACCATGTATGGGATCGCCTCATTCAACGAAGGAGAGCCCTCGACAGCACCGTCGCTGACCCTGACCGGGAGGAAGAAGGAGCCCGATCAGTTGCAGACTGCAGACGGGTGGGCCAAGTTCTCCGGCGGGTTCTTCTTCGGCGGGATCTCCGGGGTCATCTGGGCCTACTTCCTCCTCTATGTGGTCAACCTTCCTTACTTTGTGAAGTAAATTTCACACAGAAGAGAGAGAGGGAGAGAGATGAAATTGAATAGTCATGTCTGTATATTTGAACCATTCGGGAAGGAATGGGATCGAGGAAATTTCATGTCATATTAGCTCTGTATAAGCCAGAATTTCCCTGGACTTTGTCAAAGAAATGTGCATTCGCAGGAGGTTCTGATTGCGTTCACTTGCGTCAATGCTTATCCCTTAGGCAACAGTGGATCATAAGGAGCACGTCAAGCGTGATGAGAATTCCGATGTCGAATTGATGCTTGTGTGTCAAGCAAGGTTAAGAACAGATTTTGCGCTTATTCTAGAGCAAATGCGGTTACTGCCGTTCGTCAAATATATTAATGTGCTCCCGGTGATTTTCATGACTCAGGGGTGTCAATGGTTCGTCAAATATATTAATGTGCTCCCGGTGATTTTCATGACTTAGGGATGTCAATGGTTCGGATTTTTAGAAAACCCGAACCAATAGAATGAGCAGCTACACCGAACTGAAGAGAGATGAAGATTATGGTTCGGGGCAATTTTGATAGGGGTAAGAAAGAAGAGAGATTTTAAGTTGCGCATTCAGTTTTTATTGAGAATTTCGATTACGTGCTTCTATAAATATTGCATTCTTTAGACGCGGAAGTTAATCTAATAGTAAAAGAAAGAGTCTCCGTTCACTCAAATTCCTTATTTATTATTAGAGTAAACACTTGCACTCGATGAGCACGGGTGCATTTCTCAGGCTATATACTTCTCGAGCAAAATAGTGATGTTCAACTTGATCCCAATTGAACTAGGAAAAAAAAGAAAAAGAAAAGCTTCTTTTTTTAATTGCTCCATTCAACGCGATTAATCAATCATATCACATCACATCAATTGTGTAATCGACACATAAAATACTCTATTTTCAATCGAGGGATGCCCATTAGGACTTCGCATCATGCGGCCTGCCATGTTCATCGAAAGTATTAAAATTTGTCATGAGAGTGTGATTAAATTTTAAAACTTGTAAAAGTAAAATTTGTGAAATTAATATAATCGAGTCGTTTCATTAACTTTGTTCAACTTGGCTAGTGAAAAATGTTGACATAAACTTTTTAATTTTTTCTCTCTCTTATGTGACGATGACGTGGCTAAAGCAACATCATTCTGGTCCTAACTTCTTTTTTCTTTTTAAAGATAAAACTAAAAAAAATTAAGGACGGGTTATTTGATGGCAACTGACCTTTGCTGGAAGACAAGGTAATTTTGTTTTTTTTTTTTTTATAAAATGAGATTGAGTACTTCTTAATAGAAAATGAAAAGGAGTACTTGGCAAAAAAAGAAAGAAGAGAAAAAATCAAGAAAAAGAGTGAACGCTTTTCGACAACTGACGACATCCAGACACATCCTATCCTAAGAAGAAACGGTTTACTTTAACGGTCACTTGGCCTCTCCCACCCTCTCAGCTTCCCGCTACAACACAGCCATGGCGATCCAGGCAAGTCAAGCTATGATCCCTTTTCTTCACGCACGCCAACTCAAATGCCTTGTCCGAGGCCATAAGTCCTCTCTATCCTCTCGCTTCGGTGATCGATCCAAATCAGCAGCTCAGATCATCAGCCGCAGAGATTCTAACAGGCTCACTTGCAAGGCCAGTGTCGAAGATGACGATGAGGTACTTGATTCTGGAAAATTTAGCGACTTGTTGATTAATTTTTTACTGTGGCATTGATTCTTTGACGAGATCATGGTTAGATGATTTTCGTGTATGTGTGGACAGGATTATCTGATCGATGCTCCTGTGTCAGCTGGAGATGGCTTCTCATTCAGTGGAGGTCTCGTTCTTCTTCCTCTCGCTCTTTCTTCATCCTTAAAGTGACGAGATATTAATCGCTGATAACACACGAACATCGCTATACAGAAAGTCTGTTTATGCACAAAAAGATCTGAACTACAGCTGTGGGTGGGTTCTTGCCAGGTAAATATTCGGATGAGCCAAGCCGGTCTGATGAATGGTTTAAGCAAGGAAAGATGGTGAGTCTTGGTACCCTATCTTATCTTTTGAACACGGGTTTCGCTATCGAAAATTTTCTGCTGTTGTTGAGAACTTCTTGATACGTTGGTGCTACAGGTTGTATGGATTTTAACTACATTCTGATACCACATGTTGTTTTAACAACTAGAGTGTCCTTTCTGATACACAAGAACAAAGGAATGCATGTGCCACCTGCATTGTAGATTTGGAGGTTCTTGCTAAGAATGAAGCTCGGCCATATTGATCATTGCACCAAGGCTGGTTTTTCTGGTCAAGTCGATTTGATATTGCCGGAGGTACAAATTAGTGTTTACCCTCTAATTTGTCAGGTGAAAGCTTTTCCTGTTCTTGGTTCTGGAGAGAAGGCCAAAGACCCTATTTTCGGACTAACAATGGGTTCTGGTTCCCAGTCTCCGGCAGATGTTTTCAGGTACTGTTCACTACTAGAAAGCAGCTGGTAATTGAACTGGCTCAATTTGTAAAATGTCAATCAACCAAATTGAACTATCTGTTCATATATGATCCTCCATGCGTGCACAAATTGAGATTGGATTATTTGCAGGACTACCGATTGAAACATGCTATAAATGATTTTGTCCCCTAGATGGTTCTGCATCGAAAGTGGAATTGCTGATAATCCTCCAGTGTTGTTAGTCCACGGCTTTCCTTCTCAGGTCAGTCTAATTTAGTTTCCACTAGCAATTTGTCTTTGCAATCATACTTGGCAGACATATGTTTCTGGAAGTTATGATGTTTGTGGGTGCTAATGTTCGGATTAGTCTTCTGCATCTTAATTTACCTCTTAGTTCCACCTATGGCAGATAAAGGATGAACCATTGAGTTTATTGAAGTACCATACGTATTCATATATAAGCAAGTCAGCTGTAGGGGGCAGCTTATGCCATTTTCCACTGTGGAAGACAATGTCAGCATTCCAGTCTCTGTGTAGTGCTCATTCTGAATGACAAAATATTATGCTTGAAATACAGGCTTACTCATACCGCAAAATTCTTCCAATTCTCTCGAAGGACTACCATGCAATTGCTTTTGACTGGATAGGTGAGATCATTCAATTCAAATTGCCTTAGATTTTTCGAAATTGTACAGCCGCTCTATCTCATTTTACACGAATTAGTGCTCAATGAATATGCACTTTGCACAATACACTAAGGGGAAAAAATGATCAACAATAATAAGTTTGGATAGAGAAAACACCATGGCACCACCAAGCTGCACTCACATTGCCTCCAGTGCGCATATGAAGAACCAGGTATCAGGTGTTAGGCTTGTACAGAATCCAAATTCTGAGACAGGGAGAAATACAAGGGTTCTTCTTGTCTCACCGGAGGAAAAAGCATGGTACTCCAGCTAATTATGAGATGGTTCAGACCATAATCCGATCCCACTTTGTGGAGAATGCAGTTCAACGGTCCAAAGTTCACCCTGATCAATTTGTGCTGCAATTTATACCATAGGCACTACTTGCGCCCTTTGAGAAGCCAATGACACTTATGCAGACACTCTAAACTTAGTTCTTTCATTATTCATCTTTCTCCATCTGCAAGAGAAGTATCCATATCATTCATTAAAAGCTGATTGCTGTGATGACTAGCTTTCTCAATTGTCAATACTGACACAGGAACTTCTTTCGTTTTGCCCTTACCCCTTACAGGCTTTGGATTTTCCGATAAACCCCAACCTGGATACGGATTTAACTACACATTGAATGGTACTCTTCAATGTGATTAAAACCCTACTATATACTTTACATGGTGGTGTCTTTAGACCCTTTTTGGGCGTGATGGTACCAATGGAGTTTTTTTTTTTTTTTTGGTTGAAACCGACCAACCAATGGAGTTTGCAATGTATAATTCTGCTTCTGGATTGCAGATTACGTGTCATCCTTGGAGTCTCTTATAAACAGTCTTGATATTGATAAATTTTCTCTAGTCGTCCAGGTACGTTTGCCTTTGACGAATGCAGTATTAATTTCTCCGAGTATGATGGAATGTATTCCTGAAGCAACAGATATGTGATGTAATGTGCAGGGCTACTTTTCCCCAGTTGTCATTAAATATGCCAGCAAGCATCAGGAGAAGCTAAATCATCTGATCCTCTTAAACCCGCCTGTAAGATATCTTGAAACCTTATCGTGCCAATCATGTCATCCTTTTCAGTAATCTACCTTGTTATTAGCTGATTGAATTGTGTTCCTCAAATGCCAACACTTGTCGCCTTGAATGTAGGGGGTTGGAATCTTTTCAAAGTTTTAAGAACGCTTCTTTTCTAGGTTTATCTTTTTGATTTTCATGTCGATCCTTCCCTAGCTTCAAAGAACTTTAGCAATCTGGTACCTAGTTTGTCTTCAGTTGGCAGTGATAAAGGCTGTCGCCAATATCTTCATCTGTACATTCTTTTTCCATATGGAACCTCGTGGTCGAGATACTTGTATCCATTTTCAGTATGTTTGAGTGGATTGTGACTTGCTTGACTTTGAGCCTAGACCATAAACCATTTTGATGCGGCGACACGCGATGATAACAAGTAGGGCAATTCAGCATCCTTTGGAGTGATGTATGCTGTTTAACTCTCTTGTTTCTGCTCTAAGCTGACAAACAAACATGCTAACCTTCCATCAAGCCTGTCCATATTCAGCAACTTCTTGCTTGGTGAGATTTTCGCTCAGGTTTGGACTCTCTTTTGTCTCATTCTCGAGTGATTCCCTTATGTTCTGAGGACTCCAGGACCATTAATTGATTCAATCTTTCCGAATAGGATCCGCTTAGGGCCAGCGATAAGGCCCTGACCAGTTGTGGTCCTTACAAAATGAAAGAGGATGATGCCATGGTTTATAGGAGACCTTACCTCACATCTGGCTCCTCTGGCTTTGCACTGAACGCAATTAGCAGGGCGATGAGGAAAGAACTCAAGGTAACTCACTTTTTCCGTATTGCATATGATTGCTGATGATTACATGTTAGATGAACAAAGGTCTATTTCGCATGATTTTGTTGAAACTTGAGCTGATATCTGACGCAGCTATTACATCGTTTATCACCGGCAAAGGACCTGCTTAATTGGACAATGCTAAGCTTGATAAATCTAAGGCATTTGTAAGAGAGAAAGATAAAAGTTGGCAAACAACACCAAAAGTCGATAAATTGGAAAGAAAATAAAATAAACATTTGCAAATAACTTGAATGAGAGTTGGTAATCAAAAAAATAGTTGGTACTTTGACAGTAACAAAGTATGGAAAATTTAATGCGTTGGTAAGAAACTCATATTAAATATTAGGAGAAGATTTAAAAAAATTGATAATCTATAAACTGTCAAAATGAGATAGTAATGTAATAAAAATGCTATTGCTTACCAAGGTTATAGGGGCACTAGAATGGCGGGCTTTAGATTGCTTTAGTCACAATCACAATCTATGAAACTTTACTTTTTTCTCTATTGCTTCTCTGCACTACCAATAACTGGTAGCTCCAGAGTCAGGATGGGAAGATATGGAGCTAGCTTTCAACATCTAGTATGAAATTCCAGGATCTTTGATAGTGATATCTTACCATGAAGAACAGCTGATACTGCTTTAATATTTTGGTGTGAGACGAATTGAACCATTCAATCGCTGCATATTTCTTATGGTTATCGCAACTGTTGTGCCCGATAGAACTATGTGGAAGAAACAAGGATGATACTCAAGGATGAAAGCTGGAAAGTCAAAACTACAGTATGCTGGGGTCAGAGAGACCGTTGGCTCGGCTATGATGGGGTTGACGAATTCTGCAAGGACTCAAAACTCAAGATGGTTGAGCTTCCTATGGTACAAGCCAAATGCAATTGTGATCCCTTCGTTTTGTTGAGTCATTTTCCATCTGCTAAAGCATTAAAAGGGTTGGTGTGTTTTCCAGGCGGGGCATCACGTGCAGGAGGATTCAGGGGAAGAACTTGGAAAACTGATTGCGGAGATTGTTGGCAGAAGAGTTCAGCTATGATAGGACAGGAATGAAAGAACCTTTCCAAATGAATGAATTGGAAACGACAATGAATTTGAGAGAGTTCGCACTTGTTAACACTAGCTTTCAGGTTTCGTGTTGCAATTCTGGCGAATGTCTACGCAGGAACTGAACCTATTTGTAACAATCGTTGCACATTGCAATATTTTGTCTGTCATGCTTTGTTACTTTGCGAATAGATATGACATCTTACAATTTACTGAAAAGTGGCAGAAACCCATGCTTTAAACTAGATTAAGGTGTCAGGTTTACCAAATTTTAGTCTTCTCTGATTGCCCTCCCCATTCAAGACAACTTCCTGAAGTAAACATCCTAAAACCCTTTGTATCTGAAAGTACCTGCATGTATCTATTTGCTGGTTTTGAACCACTGAGCTTTTACTACAATCTGGGAAGATAAGGAAACAGGAGAAAGATGCACACTGCTCTGTCCCCTCAAACTACGGAGTTTGAGTTGCAAAGAGTCAAAGACTCAAAGTCATATCCCATTGGTTTATTTTACTGTCGATTGTCTGCTTCGAAGCTTCCTCTGTATTTTTTTTTTCCGGTAACATGCGTCCCAATCATAACCAACACTTTCAAAAAAATACTGAGGTCCAAGGTTCTCTTCAATGTATAACTGCGGTTGAAATGTTGTTGAACTCAAGTTACGAGGACCCAAGGATCTGATTTTCCACTTACAGAACTTAGTGAAAAGAATGGCTTGAGTAGCTCCTATTTTCTCAGCATCAAGAAACCCGTGCCGTATGCAGAGAGATGAACGGCATGAATTACCACCTTTTGCGACTCATGAGGCAATACCTCAATAGATTTTAAAAATTTGTTACGGTTCGTCTCTTTGGTGGAGCTGGAAATGCTTTCATGTAGCCTTTTTGTCCTGCTTAATATGGATCAGTCCAACAGTGATCCTCCTCAACAGATTTTCTCCATCTCTCCTGGAAGATCCTCCACTGAGCAAAGGACTCATTTCTAATCTGCACAAAACAAATGTTCAAGCAATGACCAGATTGATGCCATAATAGAGGAATGGTTTTCTAAAACAGTACTGCCAACTATCAAGAAAGTATCCGTCTATTCATGGCCTATTAGCTTTTCTTTTGGTGGCATCCTCTTCAAATTGACACCTTGAAGAAATTTATCTGACCCTGCAGAATAAAGTCATGCATAGGCTGCCTTCGAGCACTTACCAAACTTCTAGTATTGGGGTGATCAGGTGCTGATCGATTGGAATGAGGCGACGTAGTGTGTACAGTTTTCTCCATTGCTTCATGATTTGCCTGCACCAGTGACTACCGATTACCACATGCTGTTCAACAGACACAACTGCTTGCTGCAACAGATTCACTCTTTGCTGTTCATCCAGGCATAAACTTGAAGTTCTACTCTATACGATAACTGAATTATGCAGGTTATAAATTTTGAAAAGTGGAGAAAGTAAGATATTTTTCTGTTTGTATAAAGATCCAAAGTTTGGAAAGAGACGAACCTGAGAGGCAACGAAAACATGAAGAACATCCATGAAATATTTGTTAAGGTACATAAGATCGTGTGGATCACATGCAAACACATAAAGTAAGGATGTGGTTTTATCCCTGAAAATTTCCCAACCTTGTCTTAATTAGAAAATTTTACAGCGCAAATATCTGGCTAAGTGCCAGACATGGCACTGAAGCGCTCTTCCAATCAGAAGAACCATACATGAAGAAGCAAATGAGCTGATTCCAGGAAAACTCAGGATTTATCCAGCTGAGCTCAGGACGAAAATGACCTTAAGGCAATCGATAGCAGGACATAGGTAAGGGTTCTAACCTTTTTCCATACCACACTCCCGAGCGTGACAAAGCCAGAATGAACTATGTACTCGGAATCCACAACGCCTACCTTTTTCATTCGATCACCCTGTTCAAAGAACCTTTGTGAGACTAGTAGTACTGGGCGAAAAAGCATTCTATCTTAAAGGAACATTTCGCTATAAGAAAAATGCCTGAGCGCAGTAGCCGAGCTGAAAATCCAGTCCCCATGCATGATTCAAGTCATTCTGCCGAAACAAAAAAAAAAAAAGAAACAAGAAACAAGATATGAGAGAGAGATGATCCGAAAGAAGACAGACCCCAACAAAAGAAGGAAGAACGGTACGAAGTTTTCAAGGTTAATATTTTTTTTGTAGAAGTTCCTCCTGAATCATAAACGGACTTCGATTGTATGACCATGCCTTTTGTATGCCCTTAGAAATATTTTGTAAGACTGCACGATACCTGAATCATATGCCACACACATCGCCACGACGCCCGCGAGAAAACAGGAGCCATAATTTCCACCCACCTACATTGCAGTCCATGGAACCTTTTTTAACTTCAGCTAGGTAAGAGCATTTCGCCCTTAAAGTGCATGGGAATGTCAGACTAGAAGGATGCTGATGTAAACTCAGATACCCATAAAAAACCGCGGTAAATCTGACAAGAGCGTGCGCAGACTTTTACCCTGTGCATGGAGGGCTTGTACTGTTTTCATTGCACGTAAATCCTCCGTACATCTGTCTGAAGATCCTCCTGTTACAACCATGTTACCGGAGCTATAATGATTGCAATCCATATATCGCGTGATGAAAATGCATCATCTTAGATACCAAGAGTAGGAAAAAAACAATTTATGATGTGCCAGGTATTGAACATAATATTTCCATCTGCTGTTGTGACTCATTGCTAAGTCAAAAACAGTTGGTGTAACTGTAGATTTTCCATTCTTCTCGATCATACTATTCTTTTACTAAAACAGCAGACCTGTGTACTTTTGATTTTCTGTCTCGCTCTGTGATTGGATGATGAATCTCTGATTTATTCTGGTCGAGTGCCGGTTGCGATATTTCAAGCCCTTCTTCTTTGACAATTGAAAGATATCTGCATTGGGCTTTCATATAATGTCAACTTCTTGCCCAAAAATGAGAACTCAACACTCCCGAAAATGCAGTACTGTGTCATATCAAAATTTTCACAAGTGAAGCAGAAAACTGTTACCTTCCCACATGGAAATTTTCCACCCCAAGATCCTCGTCCCAAAGGAAGATGTATGCGTATTCGGAAACGATGTCTGGATGTAGAAAGCGCTTTGCGAACCACCTTGGAAATCAAAATGGAAGAACTTTATCGCAAAGTTGGAAAGGAAGAAATAGATGAGGTTGTAGATTATACTTCAGAAAACTAGCTTCAGCAGCTATATACTATTACCACTTGGTTTGGTTGATAGCAGACACATGAATAGCACGATCGCTCCATTTGGCATCCCTCCATCCATCCACATTCCCATCATAATGAAAAAGCATCACAACGAAATCGCTAGATAGAAACTGCAATGTTATTCAATCAACTTAAGTAATTGATAAGAAGGTGATTAGGCATGGAGCGAAGGTCTAAGCGATCACCTTCTTAACAATCTTGTCTACGCTATCTTTTTGCTGTATTCCCACTGGAATAGCCAGCAAGTTCGTCGAGTTTGAGCTCTGAACAAAAAGATGAACAAACTTCACGACATAAGAGTTGATAGAAGCCGAGAAAATGCTAGTTAAAGATCGACGAAAATGCACCTTTGCATCATGTGAGTCCCATAAGGATCTCAATTTTAGATCCGAAGTGCTTGAAACAATGCCTTTGGGTAGCATCTCACCACCATGAGGTTTGCACGATGTCTGTGGATTGGACAGTGTAACCGAGATAGATCAAAACCGACTCCTCGATGTCAAGTTAAGAACAAAGACAGAAAATGCACACGATTGCAACATAATTTTTGCATTGCATAGCCGAAACCTTGCACTGAGATGACACATTCTGCTGATTGTTAACATTGTGCAATCTGAGAAACTTCTGCAAAAAGAAAAGCCTTAGTTGATACAAACTGAACGAGGAAACTTTCCATTAGAACTTAGAGGACTGCCGAGGTGACATGCCAGAAAATAAGGATTTGGGAATGAAGAAAGCTGTGGATAATCATTTGTGACGAACGCTCCGCCAATGAGGAAAGCAGCGGACAGCAAGAGCACAAAGTTGCACAGAGACAATATGTTCCTCTTCGGTTCCCGTAGTAAACATAACTGAAAAGCAAAGGCAGAACAAGATCAGGCACTCAATCCAATAAGCAACATCAGATTACCCGAAAGGAGAAATTTGACTATTTAGAGCACATGAGAGGGAGACTTGCATCAGTTGGCAGTTTCATCTTCCGGAAGAAGAAAATATCCTAGAAAGCACAAACGGAAAACGGATAGAGGGTCTTAGGAAATAATGCACAGAGCGATACTAGAACGAACAATGATCCCTCGCATCCCCGGTGATTGTCTAGATAAAGCAGCACAGGCGTGCACAAGTTTGCCACTCCTCGAATTATTTCTCTGGCGAGCGTATTTCTGGATACCACTTCATTACCTTGCTGGCGATTTGAAGCAACTTACCAACTCAGTGCAGAGAGATCTCAGCTGCATCCTAAGGGCTTACTGAAAATGCAACTGGGCCGAAATGGAAGGCGTTCATCTACCATATGTGGGCAAGCAAGGAACGATTTGTTAAGATCCTGTTGAATTAAAAATGGACAGCTTGATCTTATTCAAATCTTCCACAACTTCACATTGGAGGATGTGGAGAAGAAAGGGAAGGACTACATGTGCATTTACAGGAGAAATCTAAGTTTCTTGGAACTGCTAAAAGTTGGAGAGACGACTCTTGATTCGCATTCAACGTCTTCGGATCACAGCAAGGTGTCAAGTTCATGTTAAAAACATTCATGCTAAAGCATTAGCCCGTTTCTTTTATTCACCACGGAATGATGATGATCATCCAAATCAACCTCGAGACAGCAGAGGCCACGAACGAGAGCGTAAAACGAGATTAACAGGGAGCAGGCAAAAAAAAAAAAAAACGAAAGAGATATATATATATATATATTTTTTTTTTGCACCAATGTTTGCACCTTCTTTTTGGCAGTATTACTTGAAGTTGAAGACGACGTTAGCCACCAAGAAACCTCAGTTTTGACTTTGTTTCTCTAGACCATTTTGAAAAGTTTTCATTTCATGGTCAGGGTTGCAACTCACGAATCCGATAAAAGGGGAAATTTAATTAGAAGAAAAATCTTAAGGAGTTTCCTTAAGTTGACAACTTTCCTCGTTTCATTCGATGCCATATTAAGGTCATTCATATATTCCCTTGTATGGTCAACCCGCTGAATGTGTATAGGAGGATGTGAATTCGGGGGTGTGCATTGGATCCGGTGATACCTGGGAAGAAACGACCTAGACAGACCGGTTCAAGGCCATTTTTCGTAAGAAATGGAAATGGTTCTGCTTTCGAGAATCTAGAGCTGGCTTAGGATCAGTTTGGTTCCCGATTCGAAGGCCAAAACCGCAAAGTTTACGAGGGAACTGATTTCTGAGCTGAGCCGGTTCTAAACCGATCCGAAGTGTCTTTTAGAAAAGTAAAATTACTTTTTTATCCGTCAAGTGGTGAACCATGTCTTCAATGCAAAGAAATAAGTACATACTAGAGCTGTCAATATGGGTCAAAGACCCATATTTGACCTATAGTTTGTATAAAATTGGTCTTACATGGGTCATTAACTTTTGAAGGACTCATTAAAAATGGGCCAAAAAGGTTGAAGTGAAAGTAAATGGGTCAAAATTGGGCCATGTATGAAACCCATTTTTGACTCATATTGGACCCATTTTTGACCCATAACTCCCATAAATTACAAATGGGCCTAGGACCTTAAAGCCTAAACTTTCTTCTTATTATTTTTTTTAATTTTCTATTTTTACAAATAGACCCATGGCGTTGTCCGCCGGTCATCGTCGCGATCGCCGCTTGTCGCCGCCGTTGCAGTCGCCCCCGCTGCTAGAGCTGTCAATATGGGTCATAGACCCATATTTGACCTATTTTTTTTTTTGTATAAAATGGATCTTATATGGGTCACTGGTTTTTAGAGGCCCTCTAAAAATGGGTTCAAAATATTGAAGCAAAATTAAATGGGTCAAATATGGGTCACACGTGAAACCCATTTTTGACCTTCTTTTTACCCATTTTCTACCCAACAAGGCAACAAGCTCTGCAGTTTGCACTTTGCAGTCCAAGACTCATGACCCACCCAAGGCTCTCTCTCTCTCTCTCTCTCTCTCTCTCTCTCTCTCTCTCTCTCTCTCTCTCTCTCTCTCTCTCTCTCTCTCTCTCTCTCTCTCTCTCTCTCTCTCTCCCATAGAAGAGGAGGGTTTCGTTCGCACCCACTAAACGAACTTCGTCCCGCGCCTCTGTGATCGGCGATCGTTGTCCCCGCCGTGTCTGTTCATCCCATGGGTAGCACGATCAGAGTGTAATCTCTCGTTGGTTTCGTCACTCGCGGTGACGAGCTTGATCTTCCGCCATGTTTGAAGCTCATGTAAGATTCTTCTGTTTGTTCTATACTTCCCCGTTCTCTCTCTCTCTCTCTCTCTCTCTCTCTCTCTCTCTCTCTCTCTCTCTCTCTCTCTCTCTCTCTCTCTCTCTCTCTCTCTCTCTCTGGCCGGTCCTTTGGGTTTGGTGATGATTGACGAGTGCCTGCATTCCCATCTCCGATGTTTCCTCGAAAAACTGCATAGCCTAAGGCCTAGTGGCTGCATCCCCATCTCCGATGTTTCAATGACAGGATTAGAAATTGGCATACCCATAAAGGACGTGAGGTTCTTGAGGCTATACCCATCAGTTTTTGAGGAGTTTACTGGCCCCCAGTACAATCTTCCTTGGTTTATGCTAATCCCAAAAGCTGTTGAGATAGATAGAGAAGAACGGAGGGATTTCTACTCTCTCGTGACTTCAATAGTTTTTTATTAATTTGACTTCAATAATCTTGCATTTGGGATTGAGGGGTTTATGCAATTTCTCGGAAGACTTTTTTTTTTCTTTTTTTCCCCTAGAAGTTGCTTGTGGTAGACTTTCTTTGTTTTAATTTTCTATGGTTTTGTTGTTTCGCTTGCCCTGTTTCAGGAAATGGGGTAACACTAAAGTCTAAAAAGTTGTGCATAATCTATTTAAATTAATGTCAATGACTTGTTAGTTGAGTTCACCAGATTTAAAAATTGTTGAAATAGAAGTTTAGCCCCACGCTGAACCTTTTGTTATGTTTAGACAATTGTTTTCTTTCTTATTTCAGTTGCACTGTGGGTCTGTGTAGGGATGCTTGTCAAAATTTCCCATGTTTCGTAAGCTGTTGAAAGGCCTTCATGAGGCTCTATTAGTAGAAGCCTCATCTTTTCCACTAATGCCACAGGCTTGACATTCCATAGTGCAGTAAGATTCATAATCGCTATACGATGTCTTGTAGTTTGCACTGTACTGGGGTTAGAAGGTGGCAAGGAATGCATTATTGTTGGTACTTTATACAAGCGCATGAAGCTTAAACCTACTACACTTGATGAATACTCCAAAGAGGTCTCCAAGATGCATTAATTTTATTTTTGTTTCATGTACTTATAAAAAAAAAATAGAGGTCTGCTGCTCCACTTGTGAAGCACCACAACTTCAAGCACCCGAATGATCATCTTGTGTTAGAAGATGAGAGTGGCAGAGTAAAGCTTGGTGGGAGTTTGCTTTCACCTACTTCATATGCGACAAGTATGATTAGTTGCAAATTACAGGACTAAATATGAAATCCCTTAATGGATTAACAATAGCATTTTCATATGATAAACTTTGCCTACAATTGGCCTGTGGTGCTAATTTAGAATTTATTTCAGTATGAGATTTAATTCTAGACTAATCGCCATGTAGATTATGCATTTTTATTATTATAGAGGAGTTGCATGACTGACATCTTAAAAGTATCCTTTTGTGTGCAGTGCTATGTCCTGTAGCCTGTTAGATCAAGATGATTTTTCCATTTGTCTTTGATCAATAGTTGAATAGCTTGTCACCAAGATGTCAGATATATGCTTTTGTATTCACAAACTCTTAGTGACTTTAGGGTGGACCCTGTACTCATTTCAGTTATTGCTAGCATAGGTAAATTTGTGAAAAAGGAGAAAATTGACCAAAGTTTTTTATGATGTTACTATTAAAGTGATCTTCGCCCTTTTTGTGATATATATTCTCCATATGCCTTTAGAATGGGTCTTTTCACATGCTCTTAATAACCTTAGAGAAGTATGGAAGAAATGAACGAAAAGCTTCACTCATACTTCATAGAAAATACAAATAAATATGGAGACAAGGAAAACATTGCTCCTCTTGCAGCAAAGGCTTCTGTAATTTAAGTATCCAAAGTGATTTTTTCGCTTGTTTGGGCCCAATACTTTTCATATACCTCGGCAATATGGAATGGAAAGATATTCATATACTCGAAAGCTTGATAAATTTTCCTTCTCATGCTTTAGTTTGTAAAATATTGAAAACCTGGTTTTTCATTGTTTTATATGTTTATCTTATGTAGAAAGATAAACATATAAAACAATATCCATTCCCCCTTTCAGCTATGTCTTCTATTTCAGGATTATAACTGACAAATGGAAGATTAATTGTGAAGCATCTCTCTGAGTTTGGGCATTTCTTGGTCACAAGGGTTTGCTTTGGAGATGTCGGACCCACTGGGTCCATTCGCGAGGCCTTGTGAGTAGTGCAATTCTGAACCTGTTTAATTTTCAGCTTTGAGAAATTTGTAATACTCTTTGTGAATCTTTTCTTAAGATACTTGATTATCAGTAAATTATCTACTCTAATTCACGTTTTTCTCTAACTAATTAGTTGACATATCAAGATCTAACGAGGATCCAAAAGAGCGTTCAACTACAGAACAATCTAAGAGACATAGAGATGCATCCGTAGTTCATGAGGATGAGGAAAATAATTCTATTTGTTCTAAACGATCGAAAAGATTCACTTCTACTGTATGGTCTGAATTTGAAAGATTCACGGATGAGGATGGCAAGGAAAAGGCCAAGTGTAAGTGGTGCGAACAAACTTACATGGCTAGCCATAGGACAAAAAATATGTTGCGTCACTTAAATAATTGTCGCAATCGAGAGGCTGATGTTAGTGGTTTTACAGAACGATTTGATCAAGCCGTGTTTAGAGGGAAGTTAGCAAAAGCAATAATCAAGCACAATTACACCTACTCTTTTGTAGAGCATGAGGCCACTAGAGAGTTGTTTAGTTACCTCAACCCCCATATGAAGCACATATCAAGAAATACAGCAAGAAGTGATGTCATAAAAGTTTATGAGAAAGAGAAGAGAAACTTGAGGTCAAATTTAGTGTCACTTTCAAGTAGAATATGTTTGACTTCTGATCTGTGGACTTCTATTACAACTGATCATTACATGACTATCACTGCCCATTACATTGATGAGAATTGGGAATTACATGCAAAGCTTTTGTGCTTCTCCTATGTGCCACCTCCATATAGTGGCACCATTCTACTAGAAAAATTGCAAACTTTGTTGAGAGAGTGAGGCATTGAGAGGAGGATTTTCAGTATTACATTGGATAATGCGTCATACAACGATAATATGGTTTATATTTGGAAAAATACACCTATGGGATCGTCTATGTTATGTGATGGTAAGTTTTTTCATGTGCGTTGTGGTGCACATATTTTGAATCCCATTGTGCAAGAAGGTCTAAAGGTGATTGATGGATCATTGCAAAATATTAGAGAATCTATGAAATATGTGAGAGCTACACAAGGGAGGAGAGTAAAATTTGCTGAATGTATATCACAATCATGCTTGAAGACGGGTAAAAAGGTACGTCAAGATGTGGCTACTAGATGGAACTCTACGTACCTAATGCTTGAAGGTGCTTTGGTCTTTAAACAAGCATTTTCCCATTTGAAGTTAATTGATAGTAACTTTCACACATGCCCATCATCTGAAGATTGGGTCAGAGCGCAGAAAATTGCATTCTTGTTACAACCTTTTTATGATATTTCTACTCTTTTCTCTGGAGTTAGATATCCCACGGCGAATTTATATTTCTATGGAGTATGGCAAATCCAGTTTCGTTTACTAAAGGCGAGTAGTAGTGAGGATATAGCTATAAAAACTATGGCCAAGGCAATGCTAAAGAAGTTTGAAAGATATTGGAAGTGTTATAGTGTTGTCTTATCTTTTGCAGCTATATTGGATCCTCGCTATAAGCTACACTTATTAGAGTTTTGCTATTCGAAGTTGGGCATGGATGATCATGTAGAATTTGTACAGAGCATTCGAGAAAAACTCTATATGCTTTTTGATGAATATGTAGCCTCCACATTTAGAGTTGATCACTTTACATCTTCAAGTAGTCGATGTAACATTTCAGTTGAGGACATTCTTGAGAACATAAGGGACCATCTTGATGAGTACGATGCATTTGAGAGTGAACACTTTGGATCACAATCAAGCAAGTCACAATTGGATTTGTATTTGGAGGAGAATAGGCTTGATAGAAAACAACATCCAAATCTCAATGTTCTTGATTATTGGAAAGCTCATTCACAGCGGTATCCCGAGTTGTCTCTTATGGCACGTGATATATTGAGCATTCCTATCACTTCCGTTGCCTCAGAGTCAGCCTTTAGCATTGGAGGACGCATTCTAAATAAATATCGTAGTTCTCTTTCACCTGAAAATGTAGAGGCCGAGCTGTGCACCAGAAATTGGTTATTTGGAGTTCCACTTGAGGAAGATTTTGATTATGAGTCTCTCATTGTCAACTTTGAAGACTATTTGCATTAGGTACTTTTTTTATTATCTCATTCTCCTCTTAGTTTACTCACATGATTTAATGCACTTATTCTTCAGTTTTATCAAACGAGCTCTAGGTTGAAATTCTAAATTTGCTTTGCAGGAAGATTTGTGGAAAGATGTCTTTCCTATGGGAACAGAGGTTTGCAATGGAATGTATTTACTCTTTGGTTTTATTTGCGTGGTATTTCTTTGTTGCTGATATGCACTGATATTCTTATGGCAATGGGATCAATTGGAGTCCAAGATTTTTGTTACTGCAGCTCAACTGGTCTTTTTTCACTTGTTATAATTGCTATTGTTATATCTGCTGCAACAGGGTCCGCTCTCATCACTGTTGCTCTCGGAGGTGTCAAGTGGGGTTTGTTGATGTTCGTTCTACTTGATGACATGCCTTGGCCGATTGTCATTCTAGGTGTACTGATGACATTTGCATTTATCGTGATAGTTTCAGTTCTAAACGTTGTTGTGGTTTGCTCTTTGCGAACTTGGCTTTAATGCGTGTAGTGTAATAATGTTGGCTTGGACATAAACATTGTATTGTACTACTATTGCTTCAAAAACCTTTTCCATCATGATGATTAATATGATGATATTACTTAGTTAAGATGCTGAGTCAATAATTTGAAATTAGACAAATAGGGTTTTTTTTTTTTGCTTTAGCGAGGGGAATGGATTTAGAGAATTTGAGAAAGAACCAGAGTATCCTCGTTGTCGCGACCCTCTAAAAAAAATTTAAAATTTTAAAAGGGGTTAACGGATTATTAGGTTAATTAGATTTGACTAACCTAACGCGGACCCTCCCAAGCCCTACCAAAACGCAACTTTGGTTTTTGTTTAAATGATTTTAAAATTTGGAGTCGTCACTAATCGTTCTTGGTAGGTCGATTAGAAACCTAAATAAATTAGCGGGAGAACTAATTTATTCCTGCGAACCAGAGATTAGGAGTTCGGGGACTTGGTTACACTAGTTAATTAAAACTAATGCCCTTTCGGTACCTTAATTTCATGGATATCCTAATTCGGCAACTCAGGCTTGGTTTATTCCTAAGGTTATAGTAGGGTATTCTCTTTTGTGTTTTCACTTTTTAAATAGGATGCATGGATGGTATATATTTTTATTTGTTATATTTTTTTAAGTGTTAAAGATTCCCTGAAGCCGAAAGAAGGAGTGTGTTAACGACTTCTGTGCAGTATTACAACCTACTTATCTTTTGGGTCTGATGATTCAAAAATTAAATTATAGGAAGTACATGACAGTAAATAAACACCTCCAATGGGAGGCCTAGCATTGGCTTGGCTCTTCCCTTTGGGATTTAAGGTACAGGTATTTAAGTTGCAAGTATTTAAACTACTGTAAGTAAAAACCTCCAATGGGAGGCTAAGCATTGGCTTGGCTCTTCCCTTTGGGATTTAAGGTACATGTATTTAAGTTGCAGGTATTTAACTACTGTAAGTAAAAACCTCCAATGGGAGGCTAAGCATTGGCTTGGCTCTTCCCTTTGGGATTTAAGGTACATGTATTTAAGTTACAAGTATTTAACTACTGTAAGTAAAAACCTCCAATGGGAGGCTAAGCTTTGGCTTGGCTCTTCCCTTTGGGATTTAAGGTATAGGTATTTAAGTTGCAGGTATTTAACTACTGTAAGTAAAAACCTCCAATGGGAGGCTAAGCATTGGCTTGGCTCTTCCCTTTGGGATTTAAGGTACAGGTATTTAAGTTGCAGGTATTTAACTACTGTAAGTAAAAACCTCCAATGGGAGGCTAAGCATTGGCTTGGCTCTTCCCTTTGGGATTTATGGTGCAGGTATTTAAATTGCGGATGGACTTTGTCTTCTCCATTCTGGGGTATGAATTCTTTAAAATAAAATACAACGAATTGATTCAACAATTTGAAATTTGTGCGCACTTGAGGACTCCTCCAAGCCGATTTTGTGCTTCCATAGGGTTGACCATTGATATAAAGTTGCGGCTTCCTGACATAAAATAGAGTGAAATGTCAGTATACAAAATATGTGCTAATCTGCACCTAAAACCAAAAGAGTGGAAAGAGTACTTATCTCCCATTTTTTGGGAGGGATTTCTATAATTGATTTTCGCTCTCTATGTTCCCAATATAGAGAGTTTCTTTTGAATTAAGAGGGACTTTTAGTCACAGATCAATTGAGAAATCGGTGGACAGCTTAGGAGCTTGTCTGGGCCGATTTTTGCATATCTACGAGATTTTTGCTGTTGACGTAGAGATATCCTTCTCCTGACATAAAATATGGAAAAAAAAAAGAGGAGATGGAGAAAGTGTATACAATTTGTGCTAATTTGCAAGTAAAACCATAAACAAATGAATAAATAAAAACACTTAGCTCGAATTTGCTTGCTCGTTGACGAGGATGAACTCTTGATTTATATTGATCGATGAAGGAATTTGTGATGATAATCCCTAGCTTTGAACTCCCATCATCTTCAAAATTCTCTCTCTTTTGGTATTTTCTTTCTCTCAAATTTTTCTTCAATCTCCCAAAACTCTCTCAAACATCCAAAATTTTCTCTCCAAAAAAATCCTCCCAAACACTTCAAATTTTCTCTCTCAAGAATCCTTTCTCAAGCTCACTTCTTTCTCCTTTTATAACCTACTCATCTATCTCCCATTCTAATTTTTCCACTAACTCTATCTCCCATTCTAATTTCTCCACTAACTCTTCTTCATTTTCATCTTCCATTCTCCATCTCTATCTCACATTCTAATCTCTCCACTAACTCTTCTTCATCTTCATCTTCCCTTCTCCATATTTATCTCCCATTCTAATTTCTCCACTAACTCTTCTTAATCTCCATCTTCCCTTCTCTATTCTTATCTTCCATTCTAATTTCTCTACTAACTCTTCTTCATCTCCATCTTCCCTTCTCTATTCTTATCTTATTTTCTCCATCCATTCTTCTCCAACTTCTCTTCTTCATCTCCTCTTCTTCATCTTCCCTTCTCTATTCTAATTTATCCACTAACTTTTCTTTTTATTATTTGTAAAATAATCCTTCAAGAGTTAGGTATTTGCACTTTAGTCCTTGAATTTTAAGTATTTACAATTCAGTCCTTGAAAAAATATATTTCTTTAAGTCCAAATCTCCTCACAATTTTTGACACACCAAAATTTACCACATGTCAAATTTAAGCTCATTTCTTGTCGCTGAAAATAATGCATAATTTAATTAAAGCCCTTTTGCAAAATTAAGTCATTCTGGGTATAATTGGGCCAAGATGAAAATTTAAAATATTAGAAGACAATGTCACAACTCATAAAAAGTGAAAGTTAAAAATAAGTTGACTCAAATTAAATTTTTTTAGGCCCGATTCGAGATTATACTCGTGAAGGAACACGTGACTCGAATTGGATTTTTCTGAATTTGCGATGGCCAATATGAAAATAGATTTAAAATAAAAATATTAACTATCTTTGTGTATTTTTTGGCCTCAAATGTTATTTTTTCAAAATTTTCAAATATTTTTGTATTTTTTTAAAAAAAATTAAAAAATATATATAATATGAAAAATTATTTTTTGGTCAAAATTCGTTCCCTAGGCTTGGCTAAGGTTCCCAAAGTTGATTTTTCAATTTTATGAATTTTTATGGATTTTCTATTAATTTTTGAAAATAAATAAATAAAAAATACGTAAAAATACTGAAAATATGAAAAATCGTTTTTTGGTCAAAATTGGTTCCCTAGGCTTGGCTAAGGTCCCCAAAGTTGATTTTTCAATTTTATGAATTTTTATGGATTTTTTATTACTTTAGCAATAGAAAAAATGATTAAAGATCAGGTGTCAACAGCTGCCCCTCTTTGAAAGGAAGCTCGGTAGAGGTTCATTTCAAAGACGAGATGACACCTGGATTCTTTTCGACTCAATACAAGGAAATAAAAAGAGTCGTGACATGATTGTTCCACTGAAAATGAAATGAGAACCTAAGGATTCGTTATATAAAAAAACTTTAGGGCGGTTGAACTTGAATCCGTATGGTGGATCAACCCATGGTAGATTCCTAATAAAAGGATTCTACTGATTAAAAATTGAATTAAAATTTGACCCGTATGGTGGGTCATACCATTTGACCCGTATGGTGGGTCGTACCATGGTAGATTCCTAATAAAAGGATTCTACTGATTAAATTTTGATTAAGATTTGACCCGTATGGTAGTTCACCACATGGAGATACCTGTAAGAAGGACTTGGTGCCTGTAGAAAGGACTTGGTGCTAGTAAAAAGGACTTGGTGCTTTGCCTGTAAGAAGAACTTTGGGCCTGTAAGAAGGACTTGCTTTGCCTGTAAGAAGAACTTGATTTGCCTGTAAGAAGGACTTTGTTTGCCTGTAAAAAGGACTTACTTTGCCTGTAAGAAGGACTTTGTGCCTGTAAGAATGACTTGATTTGCCTGTAAGAAGGACTTTGTTTGCCTGTAAGAAGGACTTTATGCCTGTAAGAAGGACTTGATTTGCCTGTAAGAAGGACTTTATGCCTGTAAGAAGGACTTTGTGCCTGTAAGAAGGACTTGATTTGCCTGTAAGAAGGACTTTGTGCCTGTAAGAAGGACTTGGTTTGCCTGTAAGAAGGACTTAGTTTGCCTGTAAGAAGGACTTAGTTTGCCTATAAGAAGGACTTGATTTGCCTGTAAGAAGGACTTTATACCTTTAAGAAGGACTTGATTTGCTTGTAAGAAGGACTTTGTTTGCCTGTAAGAAGGACTTTGTGCCTGTAAGAAGGACTTGATTTGCCTGTAAAAAGGACTTTGTGTACCTCAAAGGGTGCCATTCTGAAATCTGGGGTGACCAGAAATCCTGCAGAAGCTCAAACCCAAATTATATTCTCCTGTCGTTTTAGGAATAAACCAAAGAGGCAGAGATCAAAAGGTCTCGAACATTATTGTCCTTGAGACAAATCATGCTTTATTGAAGAATGTGGATACCTGTATATACCGCAATGGATTCGAGTATCCCAACAACCGTCAGAATTCATTCTCTTGAAAGGTTCTAGTTGAAGATATACTTACCTGAGAATTTGGAAGAAATGCTTGGTGGCTTCTGGACAACCAGGCTTGTTCATTCAATAATCGCCGAATGAATTTCAAGACTTTGGAAGGTAACTCAAACACCGGGAATGTGTTGCCTGTCGGGCAATGTCAGAGCTAACATGTGCAAGCATTTTCATCAATGCGTTCATTGGTTCATACAAAATTGTTCAGCTAAGTTTGCCATGATTAAAGGCAGTCTATGTAATAACTCATGATGCAATCAATCAACATATAGATCATGTATTGCATTACCACTTCTGTTTGAGGAGGTTCTTATAGTATGAACACCTCGAATGTAATCTGAATGGGGGACTTCATTCCGAAATGGCTTTTTCTCACTCTGGAGAAAGGCTGTTTATATGTAGATCAAAATGTTAGACCTGTGTGGAAATGGTTTGCCTTTCCTCATCCTGTCATGCCCCATTCTGCACATTTGATATCTCCTGTGCAGTTTATGCTCTAAGTTGGAGTTGGTAAGTTAAACACACGGAATAGTCATACATAATTCATGAACTATGTAAGCACAATGCAGATGTGACAATTTTTTAGCATCACGTGTGTTTATATAATGTGCAAATATGGGCGAATTTAAATTGCCCCTGGTATGTGGGCGGACCGAACAAATTGGGAAGCCTACTCCTTATGTCGAGGGGTGGTTTGTCTCAAACTTTATCCCTGCGCGATGAAGCATATGGGCGAGGGAGCATTTTGGTTTGTTTAATGCCCCTGCAAGAAGCAGAGAAATTATTCTTGAAACCAAACGAGATAAGGAAAACATATTTGCTTTTTCGTTTCAGAGCTTGCGATCAATTTGCCCCATTTTTCACCAGAATAGATCTTGTCAGGTGATCATACTTTTCTTTTGGATTTGTCTCCTTCAACATGTTAAATGTTAGTATAAATATTTCCTGTGAAAAGAAAAGGAGACATGTCAATCAGTATTAAAAGGGATAAATTGGAAACGATACTGATTTACCCTTCATCTTGAATGCCTTGGACAAGTCTTTTACCAATTTTGCTGGATTGAGTTTTCTTCGACTTTTGTTGGATGCTTCACCATTAAGCCGAGAATGTAGCAAAATATTGACTTCGGTATTACTCGTCGAGTATTCCTGCTTGCAAAAAGAAATGCACAAAAAGTTGTTTCATTTATTTATAATACATACAACATTCCCCACCCTCGGGGATCGAACTCGGGATATTTCGGACCTACTGTCATCCCCCATACCATTTGGTCCATTGGACCATAGGTGTCCATGGGGCTATCCTTTCAAAGGTTAATCTTTGGGGATAAAGCAGCCTTGTTGTATCACCTTATGCCATGTTACGGTATTTCTCGAGATAATTTGCAATCCCTGTTAAGAATGGAATAAGACAATTCAAGACTTGAGATGATTATGTGCACATTAGAACGATACAGAATTACCCATTTCTGAGATTGTTCGCGTCTTTCGCTTGTACTTTCCTCTGTCCGAAGCTGTCCATCCCGTGGTAATGCCCATGAATAGATTTGCCCCCAAATTTTGTTCAACTTGTATTCGGATATGATTGCGTTCTCGGGTCGATTTGCAATTTCCTGAGAATAGAAGGGGCTTAATTTTAAAACTTGGAGCAACTGAGGGTAAATTGAAACGATACGGAGTTACCCTTCAGGTTTATCCAGATTTTTACTCGCCATCAATTCGTCGCGAGGTTGGTGAGGTGGCGGATTCGAGCATTTAATAGGGGGAAGTCGGATTATTACTCCTTGCTTTTACACATTCACAAAAGCAGAAAAACATATCACGCAAGGAAATAAAACACATTCACTCATTCAAGATCAGTTCTGCTTCCTCTACAGGCTCTCCCATGATCAGCTGGCTTCATCCCAAATTAGGTATGCATCGGCCATATCGAAGGTCTGGTGGTCACTGGCTGAACAAGTGCATCACAGTCCCGATGCTTTACCGATATCAAACTGGTTGATTATGGCGAAAAGATCATCGTCAATGTCCGCTTGGTGGTGATCTGTCCCTTCTTCCTCGGGAGGTATTGATACTAATCCAGTATCATTGGTCCTTTTGTACCCTGCTCCAACAGAACTCGATCCTGTTATAAATTGGTCTAACTCACCTCTTAAACGTGCATTTTCGATCCTCAGATCATACATTTCATCGAGGGTGAGGAGGAGGCTATTGCAGTTGGGGCAGGTGGCGGAGTCAAAAGTCTCTTTATACATCTTGTTTTCCGCTCGGAGGTTTTCATTTTCAACTCTTAGAAACTCGACTTCGTTGTGCTCATGACGAGTCTTCATTCGGGTTCGTCTATTTTGAAACCAGAACTTGATTTGCGAAGGTTCAAGGCCTAGCTCTTGACTCAGTTCCATTTTTTGTTTGCCGTCTGGCATAGGGCACGTTCTGAAGAAAGCTTCAAGCTTTCGTACTTGCTCCTCAGTATGGCGACGGTAACGCTTCTTTTGACCTTTACCGTTGTTGTCATTGTCCTTACCGGGCTCTTGGACGTCGTCGGTGGAAGGGCCGGGCTCCATAGGCTCGATCCCAAATATGGCTTCGAACTCTTCCTCTCCCATATTCAGCAAGTAACGATAACTTTCAAGTGTGTTGGGTTGAGACATCTTCGATTTGGTTAACGATTTCTCAAAGTTTGATATCTATTCTTGTATTTTCACTCTCTGGATTTTTCTGGGAGACTGCGTATGCTTTAAGAGTCTCTCTTTCGAGCACGAATGAGAATTATCAAGAAGATGCCTCCTTTAAAATTAGACGTGGGTTTAGCAACTGTATTGCCTCTCTCGAGTGTTCTGGCTTTCTCGATTTTCTTTTCATCGTATCTCTCGCCCAGCTCGTCTCCTTCCATCTTTCCGTGGAAGGGGGCCCCTTGTTGCTGTCTCCACCGTCAATTTGTTGGCCAGTTCTTCAATAAAGATGAGTCGTATCTCTTTTCTGCCGAAAATGTCTTTGTCTCCCACTCAGCTTATTTCTTATCTTTTCTTTTTCAAAGTAGTGGCGTCTCGTCCAACTTTTCCGTAGAGACGTCGGATTTGCTTGGCTCGAGATTGGAGACGAGTAGCGGAGGTGATACTGATAGGGAATGGTAGACAGGAAAATCTGGCCAGTAGAGACTTCCCCTGCAAAAATGAAAGAGAATGCGGTAGTATATGTTCTTCATATTCTAGAAAAATTGGAACGATACTGTTTTACCCTTGTGTATACTTCCATTGAATTTGAATTGAGGAAGTTCCTTCATTTGGATTGGATTGAATTGTATGTCCCGAGTTGCCCTTCACTTTGAGCTTGCCACATATGTGATTTGCTTAATTGGGCCTTGTTTTCTTTCGGGTTGCCTTGGACCATCATCATTTTCCATGCCATCGGGTCCGTGGACCGGAGGGCTCCTTTAATTTGAAGGTTACCTTGAAGGCGAATGAGTCCTATCGCATTCTATTGGGTCATTTCATTTTGCGACACTCTTGAGGCACTTTGCAATCCCCTGGGTGAGAATGGAACAAATCCAATTTAGCATTTTACAACGATTGAGGGTAAATTGGAACGACACACAGTTACCCGTTTTCGAGCTCGCCTGGGCTTTTCACTTGAAATTTCCCTACGTGAGGCCATTCAACATTTCTCATTATGGCAGTCAGCGACGTTGCCACAAATTGATCCGCCCTAAATCTAGCATAAAAAGGGATTCACGCATTCGACGGGATAAATAAATTGCCCCCTTGTCCTTGAATTAAATCGAGACACCTAGAAAGCTGGAAAATATCATACGCAGGGGAATTAAGCATGAAATGAAAGGTGCACTTATTCAATGTCAGTTCTGCCTCTCCTGTGGCTCTTCGATAATCAGCTAGTCTCGTGTTGGTTCGGGTGTGGATAACCGATGTTTGAGAGTCCCTACTCACTGGCTCCTGATCGCGGCTTGGGACGTCTGTCAACCCTAAACTGGTTGACCAGGGCAGTAAGCTCATCATCTGGGTAATCTCTTGAACCTTCCAGCAACTGATGCTCGAATTGGGCATTGTTGTTGGCAAATGCTGGCGGTAGATTTCTCATTCTGTCCTCGCCATGAGCAATTTGACTTCTCATGCTGGAGCCTTCATCATTACTCGAGAAAGTGTGGGGATCACCAACTGTCCTGCTGCCAAAAACTCCTTCCATTCGAGGATTAGAGAAGTAGAAGTGCTCAGGATAACTTCTTGTCTGATTCTCTGGCTGCGCAGGCGCGCTGATCATGGGATGAGTTCTAGCCACAGGTTGGTGCTTAAACCAAGGAATCTGAATACACTGCTCCTGCAGTCTATACTCTTGAAGAGCATTAGGGTGATTCTGGGGGATACTTTGATTAACGCCTGGGGGATTGATGGCATGGCTACTAGCTTGGTTGATGATGGGAAGTGGCTCGCCCCATGCTAACCTGGGGAACTTATGGTGGCGAGGAGACTCGACGTTCAGGCTTGGATCAGTCCCGCCTTGGTTTTCTTGATTCTGAGCTGCATTGTGTTCTCTCACCCTTTTTCTGTACTTCTGAAGATGACTCGAAACATTTGCTTTAGTGAGTCCCTCTACCTTCATAATTTCCAGTATATGTTGCGGCCGTGCCGAATCTATTCCTAGCTGCTGAACTGCATTAACAAACATACGATGCAGCTCGGGAGACCAACTCATCTTCTTTCTCCAGTTGCTTGGAACAAAATTGAAGGCTTGATGCTTGTTCTCATGGTCGTGCAATTGCTTCCTTACCACGTGCTGCCATATGTTTTGAAGCATCTGAACTCTAACTGGTTTCGTTACGACGTCTTGGGCCCCATTTAAGACAGCCTTCATTAGGGCTTGCTGATCATCGCTTGCCGATATTACGAGGACTGGCATGTTTAATTTAGAATTGATGACTTCCAAGAGAGTGAAAACATCCATGTCAATCCCTACCATGGCGGTGAGGACGATATCAAACGGGTCACTACTCCTCCTTAATATCTCTAAGGCCTCTGTCGCCTTTGCTTGAGCTACAACCTTATACCGGCATTTTCTTAATACGGTAACAAGGATTGACAGAGAGACTGGATTACCGTCAATGGCCATGACCAGTAGACCCTCAGGGTAAGGAACTTCATCAGCTTTGACCAGGGTTGAACATGCGCCCGTTCCCCTAACACTCGACATATTTCTGGATCTAGGACTGCCGATTCGAGACCGCCTCGGGATGTCTTCTCGGACTTGAGGGATCACGAGATCGTTGATGCCTTCTCGTAACAGGCTTTGAAAGCCGATGCTTTGATGGTGAAGGTTTTGAATTCCTCTCCCACGAGAACTCCTTCCTCTCTATCTTTCTCCTGCGAGTTCTTGCGAATGAACTCTGACTATCAAATGGGGACAAGTTCTCTCTCTGGCAATAGCAACGACTTCCCTCTTCACGGGCAGCGCTAATAGATTTTCTGAGGGAGAAAATCTGATATTCAGCTTTTGATCAAAGGGGAAATCCTTGTTTCTCGCTCAGTTTGTCTTCTTTTTTCTTTTCGTGATAGAGGGCCCCTGTCAAGATCTCCACCGTCGATTTACTGGCGGGTCCTCCAATGAAGACAAGTCGTATCTCCTTTTCGCTAACGTTTGCCGTGTCTTCCACTCAGCTCATCTTTCCGTCTTCTTTTTCAAAGTGGCGGTGTCTCGTCAAACTTTCTGCAGAGATTTCGGACTCGCTTAGCTCGCAGTCGCCATCTGATGGGAATTCGAGCCAACGAGGGTGGTGCCAATAGAGAATGGTAGATAAGAGAAATCTTGACTGGTTGATACCGTCACTATGAAATCAATATTTACTTCAAAGCAGATTACCATCTTCGCATTCCGCTCATCTGCCTCACCTCTCTCCCCCTTTCTTTCGTATTCTGCTTTCAAAAATGGCCAATTCTCCTAACCATACCTTATCCGCCGAAGTCCTAGCTGGGTGGGAGAGACTCTACAATCTTCTTGGTAGAGGTTACGCTCATATAGCCAAAAACTCTACCGTTGAGGCTGAAATCCTCGGTTTATTTAGGACCGTGGACGCTGCTTCTGTTGAGGGTACCCAACTAGGGAAGGAGTACCGGAACTTCTCGACCCTCTTCATCAATTTTCTGGCTGCCTATAACCGTGCTTATGAGACGGTCCTTGTGACCGCCGTCGTGAAAGCCCGTTACCGAGACCGGCACGAGCGTCTGGCAACAGTTACGTTTGTGGCTGATAATCACAAAAAGGCCCTCAAGTTTGCCAACGATCAGCTTTCGTGGCTGGTTCGTGAGAGGGGAAAGTTGGTGGACCGTCTGGCCTTGGTCCGAACTTACGCCGAACAGGAGCCAGGCAATATTGTGATGAGGTGTAAATGTGGTTGGCTGCAGGAGAGACTTGATGACATTACGGCAGACATTGCTTTCGAGAGGGCAGCGGTTCCGGACCTGGAGTTTGCCGTTGAGCATTACGAGGCCACTATGGCCCAGGTTAAAGAGAAGTGCGATCGCCTCTTCTTTAGGCTCGCGGAGCTTGATCCCGAGAGCGCCCGGTGCATCCAGAGCATCAACTGTTTGGAGAGTCAGTTGAGCTCTTTCGTAATGGTCATCAGGGCCCAGTTTGGCTTTACCTTTCCTCCCTAGTGAGTTGTTGTAATACTCTTTGATGAATGGAATGAAAGAAAAGCTTCACGTGTTTTGTTTTGTTTTTTTTTTTAATTTTCCTGCTATTGTTTCTTCCGCATAGCATAACAGAACGATTTGAGGTACCGAAGATGTCGAGGCTTAATGTTCTTCTTGATGTTCTTGTTTAATTGCTCCAGACGATGATATCGAGAACATTGATGATGGGTTCGGCGGTGGCCCCCACTATCCATCTTGAGATCACGAACAATAACGCTATGACAACTCGATCAGTGCGCTGGTAGTAAATCCGGCCACCTGTTGTGTGCCCACTTTTATCCATATTTTGTTTCTTTCGGCGTCTACTTGCTCGTGTCGGTCGCCTGTAGCGTCGGGAGAAATTCCTGTGGGCTACGTTCATTAATAGAACCTCGGTCCTCTGAAGCCCTCCGCGTGTTTCGGATAAGAGGAAATTTTAAGACCGATCTCTGGTTGATTTAATCAGGTAAAGGTATTTGTTTCATGGGTTCTGATTATATAATCCATATTGTCTTTCAAAAGACGCGAGATCCTCTGCAATACATTAAATATACCTCCGTGTTTAATCAGTATAAATCCACCGTCATATCAGAATACACTGCCCATACAAATTTACGAATTGACACAACTTTGCCTGTCAAAGATGGACAGTGTTCGTTTGCCCCCCAGAATTAACGGTTGAAGCCTTGGTGTTTTTCGTCTTTTGGTATTTCTAAAGATGATTCTTGATATATTATTGAACTTAATTTTTACACCCGTCTGGGGTATCTAGGATCTTCCTGCAAAAGAAAAGGATATAATTAGTATGCGACACAAGGAATGTCGGTCCATGACTCCTATATTAGTCCAATTTGATTTTTTCTATTTTATAGAGAAATCAGAAAGAAAGAAGAAAAAAAAAGAAAAAGAAAAAAAAATTTCCTTAGGAAGAAATGGGTTAATTTCTGATACAAATTTTTTACAGATTTATTACTCTTTTTTATTATTTTTTTTAAGGAATGTGACAAAATCTCTTGACGTTTACTAAAATTTTTGAAGGAATTTCCTTTTTATCAAAATAAATTTTCAGAGGTAAATTTGTCAGGAAAATTTTATTTTTATTGAAGCGGGAAAGACCTGACAGAAATCCTTTATTGGTTAACAAAATTCCCCCGAGACATTAGTCCAATTTTATTTAGAGAAAATTTTCTTAGAAAAACATGAGCGAATTTCTCGAAAAGAATTTTTGTTGCAAGTTTTTATAATTTGAAAGAATGTGATAAAATCACTTGATGTTTACCAAAGTTTTTTTTTTTAAGGAATTTTTCTTTTTATCGAAATAAATTTTCAGAGGAAAATTTGTCAGGAAAATTTCATTTTTATTGAACCAAGAAAAACATGACAAAAATCTCTTATTGGTCAATACAATTCCCCCGAGACATTAGTCTAATTTTATTTAGAGAAACTTTTCTTAGAAAAACATGAGCGAATTTCTCGAGAAGAATTTTCTTGCAAGTTTTTATAATTTGAAAAATGTGATAAAATCACTTGATGTCTACTAGAGTTTTTTTTTAAAGAATTTTTCTTTTTATTGAAATAAATTTTTAGAGGAAAATTTTTTCAGGAAAATTTCATTTTTATTGAAGCAATAAAAACATGATAAAAATCCCTTATTGATTAATAAAATTTCCATGAAGGGATTTTTTCACATCATTTTTTCAAAAAAAAAAATTAAAAAGAAATGAGGGACAAATTTAATTTTTATTTTCTTTTAAAAGAATGGTCGTAATATCAAGCTCAAAAACTAACTAACACCTAGCATGGACCGATCGAAAATAAATACAAGATAAAATTAGAGAACTTACTTTTACCTTGGAGAAATGCAAATCACATAGTCATGCGCATGACTCAAGTGAGGAGTGGACTCTAGAAAATAAAAGAAGGAGAGACAGGGTATGAACCTAAAAGGCCCCCACTATCTGAATTGACAACCTTACCCTCCGCGCAATCAAATCACAATGGGAAGAATTGTCAATTCAGATAATGAGCGGGATAAAATATGGTCAACCCAAGCGCAATCGACGCAAGAGCGTTGCATATTCGATCCCTATCTATGGTTACCTAGGAAAAATTTCGCGACTTGGGTTTAGACGCTTGTGTGTGCAGGTGTTGTGATCCTCAGAATATGCAAGACATGCACAACAATTGATATCAAAATAGCGCTTCTAAAAATGTGTAAATTAAACATAATCCCAACACCGAGCCTGCAAAACAAATGGGTTAGCCAAACACTCCGCCCCTTATAACTCCCATCCTGCAAAAACATATAACACCTATAGAATGAGTCCCAAGCAAGATGCCAGAAGCGAGATATCCATGAAATTTTCATTGGCCTAAGTCCACTAAGACTTTTAAAATTTCGAAAAAATTTAAGTATTCCAATTGGTATCTTTTTTCGAAAATTTAAAAATCTCTATTCCCCAGTGGAGTCGCCAAGCTGTCGCGACCCTCTAAAAAAAATTTAAAATTTTAAAAGGGGTTAACGGATTATTAGGTTAATTAGATTTGACTAACCTAACGCGGACCCTCCCAAGCCCTACCAAAACGCAACTTTGGTTTTTGTTTAAATGATTTTAAAATTTGGAGTCGTCACTAATCGTTCTTGGTAGGTCGATTAGAAACCTAAATAAATTAGCGGGAGAACTAATTTATTCCTGCGAACCAGAGATTAGGAGTTCGGGGACTTGGTTACACTAGTTAATTAAAACTAATGCCCTTTCGGTACCTTAATTTCATGGATATCCTAATTCGGCAACTCAGGCTTGGTTTATTCCTAAGGTTATAGTAGGGTATTCTCTTTTGTGTTTTCACTTTTTAAATAGGATGCATGGATGGTATATATTTTTATTTGTTATATTTTTTTTAAGTGTTAAAGATTCCCTGAAGCCGAAAGAAGGAGTGTGTTAACGACTTCTGTGCAGTATTACAACCTACTTATCTTTTGGGTCTGATGATTCAAAAATTAAATTATAGGAAGTACATGACAGTAAATAAACACCTCCAATGGGAGGCCTAGCATTGGCTTGGCTCTTCCCTTTGGGATTTAAGGTACAGGTATTTAAGTTGCAAGTATTTAAACTACTGTAAGTAAAAACCTCCAATGGGAGGCTAAGCATTGGCTTGGCTCTTCCCTTTGGGATTTAAGGTACATGTATTTAAGTTGCAGGTATTTAACTACTGTAAGTAAAAACCTCCAATGGGAGGCTAAGCATTGGCTTGGCTCTTCCCTTTGGGATTTAAGGTACATGTATTTAAGTTACAAGTATTTAACTACTGTAAGTAAAAACCTCCAATGGGAGGCTAAGCTTTGGCTTGGCTCTTCCCTTTGGGATTTAAGGTATAGGTATTTAAGTTGCAGGTATTTAACTACTGTAAGTAAAAACCTCCAATGGGAGGCTAAGCATTGGCTTGGCTCTTCCCTTTGGGATTTAAGGTACAGGTATTTAAGTTGCAGGTATTTAACTACTGTAAGTAAAAACCTCCAATGGGAGGCTAAGCATTGGCTTGGCTCTTCCCTTTGGGATTTATGGTGCAGGTATTTAAATTGCGGATGGACTTTGTCTTCTCCATTCTGGGGTATGAATTCTTTAAAATAAAATACAACGAATTGATTCAACAATTTGAAATTTGTGCGCACTTGAGGACTCCTCCAAGCCGATTTTGTGCTTCCATAGGGTTGACCATTGATATAAAGTTGCGGCTTCCTGACATAAAATAGAGTGAAATGTCAGTATACAAAATATGTGCTAATCTGCACCTAAAACCAAAAGAGTGGAAAGAGTACTTATCTCCCATTTTTTGGGAGGGATTTCTATAATTGATTTTCGCTCTCTATGTTCCCAATATAGAGAGTTTCTTTTGAATTAAGAGGGACTTTTAGTCACAGATCAATTGAGAAATCGGTGGACAGCTTAGGAGCTTGTCTGGGCCGATTTTTGCATATCTACGAGATTTTTGCTGTTGACGTAGAGATATCCTTCTCCTGACATAAAATATGGAAAAAAAAAAGAGGAGATGGAGAAAGTGTATACAATTTGTGCTAATTTGCAAGTAAAACCATAAACAAATGAATAAATAAAAACACTTAGCTCGAATTTGCTTGCTCGTTGACGAGGATGAACTCTTGATTTATATTGATCGATGAAGGAATTTGTGATGATAATCCCTAGCTTTGAACTCCCATCATCTTCAAAATTCTCTCTCTTTTGGTATTTTCTTTCTCTCAAATTTTTCTTCAATCTCCCAAAACTCTCTCAAACATCCAAAATTTTCTCTCCAAAAAAATCCTCCCAAACACTTCAAATTTTCTCTCTCAAGAATCCTTTCTCAAGCTCACTTCTTTCTCCTTTTATAACCTACTCATCTATCTCCCATTCTAATTTTTCCACTAACTCTATCTCCCATTCTAATTTCTCCACTAACTCTTCTTCATTTTCATCTTCCATTCTCCATCTCTATCTCACATTCTAATCTCTCCACTAACTCTTCTTCATCTTCATCTTCCCTTCTCCATATTTATCTCCCATTCTAATTTCTCCACTAACTCTTCTTAATCTCCATCTTCCCTTCTCTATTCTTATCTTCCATTCTAATTTCTCTACTAACTCTTCTTCATCTCCATCTTCCCTTCTCTATTCTTATCTTATTTTCTCCATCCATTCTTCTCCAACTTCTCTTCTTCATCTCCTCTTCTTCATCTTCCCTTCTCTATTCTAATTTATCCACTAACTTTTCTTTTTATTATTTGTAAAATAATCCTTCAAGAGTTAGGTATTTGCACTTTAGTCCTTGAATTTTAAGTATTTACAATTCAGTCCTTGAAAAAATATATTTCTTTAAGTCCAAATCTCCTCACAATTTTTGACACACCAAAATTTACCACATGTCAAATTTAAGCTCATTTCTTGTCGCTGAAAATAATGCATAATTTAATTAAAGCCCTTTTGCAAAATTAAGTCATTCTGGGTATAATTGGGCCAAGATGAAAATTTAAAATATTAGAAGACAATGTCACAACTCATAAAAAGTGAAAGTTAAAAATAAGTTGACTCAAATTAAATTTTTTTAGGCCCGATTCGAGATTATACTCGTGAAGGAACACGTGACTCGAATTGGATTTTTCTGAATTTGCGATGGCCAATATGAAAATAGATTTAAAATAAAAATATTAACTATCTTTGTGTATTTTTTGGCCTCAAATGTTATTTTTTCAAAATTTTCAAATATTTTTGTATTTTTTTAAAAAAAATTAAAAAATATATATAATATGAAAAATTATTTTTTGGTCAAAATTCGTTCCCTAGGCTTGGCTAAGGTTCCTAAAGTTGATTTTTCAATTTTATGAATTTTTATGGATTTTCTATTAATTTTTGAAAATAAATAAATAAAAAATACGTAAAAATACTGAAAATATGAAAAATCGTTTTTTGGTCAAAATTGGTTCCCTAGGCTTGGCTAAGGTCCCCAAAGTTGATTTTTCAATTTTATGAATTTTTATGGATTTTTTATTACTTTAGCAATAGAAAAAATGATTAAAGATCAGGTGTCAACACTCGTCACTCAACTTCTGAGCCTCGAATCGCAATTTAGACGTTTACATAGATTTGATCGATTTATAAATATTTAGTCGGTTTTTTTTATTTATAAGTATTTTAATTTACAATTTTTTTACATTTTTTATTTTTATAATTTTTTATTATTTAATTTGCTTTTTTTTTAATTGGTGTGAAGTTTTTAGCTAGGCAATATACACATGTGAAAAGCCTAAAATAGGTTAAATGAGGTATTATGGGTCAAAACGGGTCGGGTCGGGTATATGTCAGTTGCAGGTTGGATCGGGTATAGGTCATTAAATATGGGTCAAGACGGGTTAGATGGGTCAATATGAGTCGGACCATATTTGACCCGACCCAAACCCGACCCGACCCACCCATTTGACACCTTTACCCGTCGCTGCGGCCGCGATTGCCATCCGCCGCTGTGGACGCGGCCGCCGTCGCGATCGCAGTCCACCGCTGCAGCAGCTGTCACGATCGCCGCTTGCCGCCGTTGCGATAGTCGCCCGCCGTCGTGGTCGCCGTCCGCCGCCGTTGTCCATCGCCGTGGCCGCTATCCGTCGCCGTCCGCCATCGCGACCGCTGCCGTCCGCCGCGGCCGCCGTCGATCACTATTTGCCGTCGCCTATCGTTTGCCGCCCGTCATCGTCTCCCGCCGTCGCTCGCTGCTGTCCGCCATGGCTGGAGAAAAATGAAAGAAAAATAAAATAAAAATACTTTTAAAAAAACTATTTTAATAATAATATATTTTACTAGATTTTTTATTGCATGAAAGCATTTTAGTAACATCATTTTTTATTTTATTTTATTTTTTTATTTGATGTAGAAATTTTATCTAATAACATATAGATATGAAAAGCTTAAAATAGTTTAGATGAGTTATATAATTTTTCTTAGAATATTAGTGTGATTTGGTAATATAACTCAAAATGGGTCAGGTCGGGTATGGGTTAGTTATAGGTTGGGTCGGATATGGGTCATTAAATATGGGTTAAAACGGGTTAGACGGGTCAATATGGGTCGGACCATATTCGACTCGACCCAAACCCGACCCACCCATTTGACACCTCTAGTACATACCCAATTGATCACTACAGTTATCAAATAACGCAATTAATTTCTATATTTCATTAGTAACGATTTTCTACTCGGGAACCGAATTATTTTATTATTTTATTTTTGTTTTGGTCAGAGGAAACCAAGAATTGATCACCCTTAATTTGACCTATCGTATAGAGGCCCTCCATTACTTTTGGTTATAGCTGTAATCGTGTCTAATTATGCTAATCTTCCTTCTCATTCTCAATCGAATTCATTTTTTTATTTGACAAAAAGCACGAAAATGTTGTCATGCGTCGGATAGATACTTGGCAAGAGGACTCAAGTTCGATCCTGGCAAATGGACCGGACTAGTGACGCGTCATTTCCTTCAAAAAGAAAAAAGGAAAAATAAGGTAAATTTTTTTTTTCAGCGCCACCTCTTCCAAAGTACATTTTTCGAAAGAGGACTAAAATATAAAGTCACCTATCTACTCTTGAGGAAGCCAAGAAGAAGAATTCGATGAAGGGATACTATTGTGCGGAAGTAGGAGATCAAACAATAAAATAGACAGAGCAAGAAAATAAATTGAATACCAAATATTCTTGGTATTTCTTAACTCCAATTAAATCCATCAATTACGTTTAGTCTCCAAATTTCTCACAAAATAATTTTTCAATCTCACAAAAGAATTAAAAAAAATCTTAACACAAGATTTAGTTAGCTTAGACACTTGAGTTACGCACCAAGGAATTTCTTCGCATAGCACTAATCCAAGTCTCTGTGAAAACACATTCCCAACCCCTGTAAGCACACATATATAATTGTCAAACTCCTTGGACAACATCAGCATAACAAAGGAAACTCCGCTCACGGAATCCTATTAGAATTCGGCCAATTCTCTCTCCTTTTTTCCTTTTATTATGTTTTATTTTCATTTTCTTTGGCCGTCCCATCTTGCATTCCAATTCAATATATAGACAACTTAGGAAACCACCAAATCAAGAAATCTATATTTCCACGAACGTCCATGTATATTCAATTTCAGACTTTCCTTTATATTATCGTGGGTCGGGTTTTGTTCACAATCTTTCAAACTCGAGGCATATTATAACGATCACCACCTTGATTTGATATTTAAGCCAAGTCTCAATGCTTCGTTAATAATTTCGAATTTTGTTATTAGTCTCCTACATACCCAATGAACTCAACCGCCATAAACATCTTACAAGTCTAAACTGTGTTTGAACTTCGCTATAAACACGAACCTCATCAGAATACCAATTACACATGCAACTTTAACTGCTCTCTATAAGGACTTTTCGACACAAACTCCTTAACCATAGATAAAGCAAAGCCATCATTGCGTCCATATCTATCATAATATTGAATACTTACCTTGCTAACATTAGCAGCTATAGCAACTATTGGCTCTACAAGCTCCTCTTCCCTACAAGCATCATCTGTGTCAATTACTCCGCTAATACCTACTATCTCAAAAGTTTCTAGTTGCAAGTCCACCTCAAGCTGAACACTGTTTAGATTCGTATAAGCACTGCTATAATCACTCCTACCTAGAAGTAGTTAAGACTTGTCAAATGTAACTTCTCTGCTGATAATATGTGAATTTAACTCTAAGCACCACAATCAAGAACCCAGCTTACCTTATGCATAGCTTAGGAACATGTACTTTCTTGATTTTTCATCAAGTTTACCATCACTATCTCAAACATAACATTGGCAAAATATTCTGATAACTAAGTAATCAACAATGTTACCTAACCACAATTCTTTTCGAGTTTGACATCAAATCGCAGTTGATGAGATCTATTTTTTAAGTAGCTCACCATACTAAGCGCATCCACTAGGAATTTCCTAGCCATACCAGTACTAAAGAGCATTTTATGGGCCGTTTCTATTAATGTTCTGCTCACCAATTTTGCAACATATTGTGATTCATGGGCATTAGAGCGGCGTCTCACTATACCTTCTTTCATACAAATTTCGTTTAATAGCTTTGAGTAGAACTCTATACTTTTGTTAATCTGTACATGCTTGATTATTTTACAAGTCTCCTTTACTATCATAGCTCTTAATTTCCTTATCCTGAAAATTGCATTAAACTTTTGCCTTAGCACAAACACTCAGGTTCTTCTCGAGTAGTCATCAATAACTGTAAGCATAAGTTTGGCACTCTTCTGTGAAGGAAATCACGATAACTTGCAAGCATCCAAGTGAATCAATTCTTCAATTTTCGTAGTTTCTCTGACAGTTGCACTAAACTGCACTTTTTTATTATTGGTTTAAATCACAACACCTGCATTCATTTCATTCGTCAATAGTACAACCACACAGTAAATTTCTTTCACTTAAAACTTTCAGACTTTTCTCACTAATGTGCCCTAAATGCATATGCCACAATCTAAACTCTTATGCAAATGACATCTCTATAGTGAAATCTGTCATTCTCTCACCTTGAAGTTTATATATGCCATTGTATTTGATTCATTTCATTATTATCAAGGCACCTCGAATAATTTTCAAAGCTCTGTATTCTGACGAATATCGACACTCAACTGAATTCAAGCCACTCAAGAAAATCAGATTTCTCTTCAATTTTGAAACATACCTCACTCTAAGCAATGTCTTTACAATACCATTATACATTTTGATTCTAACATTGCTAACACCTATAGTGTCGCATTTAGCATTTTTCCCCAACTGTACTTTACTACTATCCATGCATTGATAAGTAATAAACCAGTTCATATTTTGTATAGTATGAAAAGAATAATTGGAATCCATAATCCATCCATCAAATGATGAATCATTAGTGACAAACAAGACATAATTACTGTTATTCGAATTATTGTCAACCACGGCTGCAACGTCATCTGCAACTATAGTTTCCTCACCCTTTTTATTTTTCAGCTTAAAGTAGTCCATTCTAAGATGCCATTTCTTGCCATAGTTCAAACATACAGCACCATCAGTCCTAGACAGATTATTTCTGTTCATGTTTATACTGCATTTGCTAGTTCTTTCTCTATTTTTACCAACTAAAGTAGTATATACATATTCGCCAAATTCTCTTATATGAATATCCTCGCTTAGAATTAAATCATGAATCCCATCAAACGTCAAACTTGTTGACCTACAGGAATTAATGACATTAATATTTCAAATATCAGGCAATGAGGATATCCCATCTTCAAAGTCAATGTCAATTGAACTAAATTGACTAACAATCACATTAAATTCATGAATATGATTTGTCAGACTCTAATTCCTAGTAAAAAAAAAAAGAGGATGACTTGGTCATCCTTCCGCGCAAATGATGCAACCTCAATTCACCCAAATATCAACTCCCAAAGATCCAATCGATAATGCTCTTGCTCTATTAGTTAGTAACTGAGGAATATGAAAATATTGAGAAAGAAAGGGGTGAGCAACCACATCTCAATGAGTAGTGCGTATCTCTTCTATGTAGATCAAGACTCACTATACATATTTACAAAAATAGACCAAAAATTCATAATTCAAACCAAATATAATATATATCAAATCAAGTATGGGTTGCTTGATTTCAACAAACTTTATATAGCTCAAAAATGCTCATTTAAACCACTATCACAATTCAAATATTAATTGTTAAGTCCATCGATGAATTTCTATCATATCACATGTCAATGGTCTATTCCATTGACTAAATTCGAATCACCAATGGTCCATTCCATTGATCAAACTTGTGCTCAAATCGATTTTATGTTTGATCACGCATAATGCCCCATGACAAGATGATCAAGATTTCTCCCTTGGTAAGATTTCTATCTATAATGTCGGTGGCTCGGCCCATAAGAATATCCTAATTAGTATGCGCATACTCACAAACTCCTCATTTGAGTTCACAATGATACTGAACACCAACCCAAACTCACATTAGCATCCTTTAAAATTCACAAAGTTAATTCAGAATCTTTATCACAAAATGGCTCACCAACCAAAACATACTTTTTGTGACTCAACTTATCTGCCATAAATTCTTTTCATAGAACATTTCTAAAATTATTTCAAGAGTCATCTCATAAATCGGTTTTACTAATCAAATCAAATCAAATCATATAAACCATTTCAAAAGTTTATATATATATATATAGATATAACATCTCATAAACCATACTCAAAGTCAAGAGCTTTTCATAATTCTATCACAAAGAGGTTTTGTAAATGCAAAATATATAATCTTTCTCAATTCCATTCATACGAAATATTTTTCACACCATTTTGGAATCACTTCACAAACCGTAGCATTTTGAAACATCATTCATAAGAACGTCTCTCAAACCATTCATAAATAATCAAAAAGTAGTAAATGCTAAATCCAAATTTTATGCAACAAACGTGCTTCAATAACTCATACAATACTGAAATCTTTATTATTTCAAGATACGAGTTAACAAATTTAAAAAAGAGATAGCACCACCCATGTAGGCATGCCAAAAACCTACCTATAATAGTTACTTAAGCTGATGCACTCGAACTCCTAACAAATTATTGAAAAACGATATTAAACTCGAGTAAAAGTATATTCTAATGAATGACTCAACTAAACTAAGCCTAATCATTAGTAAATTGACACCTATGCATCAAAGAAAGCTTGTCCATAATAGAAACATATCACTATTTGATATGTATAGCTTGCGCATTGAAATCTTTTTCGCCATAACGTCCTCCACTAAACCCCGTTTCAAACAAACTTATGGACTAAAGAAAGCTCTTTTGACATACTACAAGAATCCTCATTTAGCCAGCCTAAAAAACGACTGCAAATTGATGATAATTGGCATGAAAGCTACTGGTCGCGCACTATTCATTGTTGCGGCCGGCCAACTTCAAAATATTGTTTCATAAAAATCATAAGATGAAATCTAGTTCCATCAAATCCCATGATTCCATATCAACTTAAGCTACCATTTCCATGTATATTCACAGCTTGACAACTCTAAAATCTAACTTTGTAGCTCAAAATCGACATAATCCTAAATTTGTGCCCAATCTTCCAACTTACTTCAAGTAGAGGAATAATCGGCTTGAATATTTACCTGGCGTTGTCATTCGTAGTTGATTTAGCTTGTCAAGGTATCTAAATTGGGAACGCACAACATTCTCTCTCCTCTCTATTTTCCTCTTTTTCTTTATCTCCTTCTTGAACAATCTCCTTTCTTGTTTTGTACGTTGGCTTCACTGTTTCATGCGCATATTAGGTGAAGAAAATTTGTGAATGGGCTAAATTGTGCCTATTGAGACACGGGCTTGAACTTTAGGCCCATTTATTACATGTTTAGCGACCGACACACTTTTACTCATCTTCAAATTAAATAAACGCCACATCAAATAGACATTATTAATCGTAGAAGGCTTCTTATATATATTTGACTGGGCTTTCATCAAACTTGCAGTGTTTTTCTCTTTCACGATATTAAACGCGACGTTACAAGCAAACACTAGCCAAATAATATCCATCGCTCGTCTATTCAACAATTCCTAGTTAGCTTGCTTAATCGTTTTTTGCTTCTCCTCAAATAAGGGCAAGTGCAAATTCATCAGATATAAATAATCCTCCATCTGCATCTTCTAGAAACCAAAATCCTTCCCATCAAATTTGTCAATTTTAAATTTTCCTTCTTCTATTGCCATTGATTTGTTCCATCAACCAAGACTAACTCTGATAAAATTGTTATGTGGAAACAAGCGATCAAATAATAAAATAAATATAGCAAGAAAATAAATTAGACACCAGATTTACATGGTTCAGTCATAGAGACTTATGTCCACAAGGAGAGCAGCAACGAATTCCACTATAGATCAAACGATACAATTGAAAATACAAATCATGCTTGAGTCACTTAAACACTTTCAGTATTTGCCCAATTACATCCAATAATGCATATAGTGTTTAGCCTCAAATTCCGCACAAAATAATTTCTCAATCTCACGAAAGAATTAAACAAAATCTTAACACAAAATTTAATTGGTTCCGACACTTGAATATTTGATGTAATTCCACAAAGAAGCTTTGCCTTGAATTGCACACCAAGAAATTTCTTCACATAGCACTAATCTAAGTCTCCGTGAAAAAAAAAAACACACACACACATTTGTGAGACTCCTTGGATGACATCAGCATAACATAGGAAACTCCTTGCACGGAGTCCTATTAGAATTTGGTCAACAAAAGTCTAAGATTGGACTTTCCTCCGCCCCCTCTTGCATGTTGATTCAATTTATAGACAATTCAGGTAACCACCGAATTAGGAAATCTATATTTTCGTGGAATCCCATGTATATTCAATTTTGGACTTTCCTTTATATTATCTTGGGTCAGGTTTTGTTCACGAGCTCTCAAACTTGAGACATATTACAGTAGATACAATGCATTGCGTAAAAGGAAGCATGAAGGGAAATAGGGGGCCTAATAGCAGTGGCCCCTCAAAGTAAAAAAGAGCCCAAATTGGGGACGTAGAAGCCCAATATTCCAAGCCGAGTGGGAGTTTCAATTGAGAAAATTTTGACATGCTCTTCACGTAATGCTTCCCGTGCAACGATTGAATAATGTCGTGTAGTAGGAGTAGGGACATTTGATGATCTATCGTTAAATAGCTCCATAGATAATCCCATTTGAGGAGCTCTAATATGAGCATATGGTTATTGTTAAGAGATCACTAGTCTTTCACAAGATCACGAGTTCAATTTACTCCATGAGTCTATCTCCAAAAGGCTTATGATGATGCACGTTGAAGTTGCATCATATCTCTTGTGAAAAGACTTCTGATGCTTATTGCCCCTCCTCAGTACAAAAAAAAATGGTTTAATTTCTTAAAGAAACCCAAACTTTAAGTCTTGATCTGATTCTATCATAAAAAAAATTTTGTGTGCCAAAAAATTTCTCAACATTCACTCTAATTCCAAGTCTGCCCACGCTTTTAAATAGCTCTACTAATATCTTCAAAATTATGAGCAACGGGCCAGTTAGAGGTTCATTATCAGAACTATCAACCCTCTCACATTCATAGAACAACATGAGCCTTTTGATGTTGATAATTTTGAAGAAATTAGTGGCGATTTTTGGATGCGAGGCCATATTTGGGAGAAAATTTGGGTTTCTCTTTTGAAAAGAAAAAAGTTCGGCACAAAGTTGCAACTGACTTTAAAGTTGGGTGTATATATATTTCGGAAATTAGCCCCACAAAAAAATAGCAAAATAACAATTTTCTCCTCAGAGTGGTTACAATAATTTTCGCCGATGGAAAGGATGTCCCTGTAATTCACTAGAATTCAGAAGAAGTCACAGAGTGGTTCATTATTTTCGTTAGTATCGCAATAGAAATTACATGCTTTTATTTCAATAAGTGGTTCTTATTACCCCAAAATCATAATTGTTAAAAAAAGTTATTTGTTCTGAATGAACCAGAGACAACATTGATAATATCAAACAAAACAACTTCATTTACGTATACTAAAGTGGTTGTGATTGATCTCCGGTTTCAAAGGATTAGAACTTGGAACTTAATTGGTTTCAAAATTGCCGGTTCCTAAACTAGTCGGTTTCTTATTGATTTCCTAGAGGCTTATTCAAGTTTTGGCTAAAAAAACCAAGTTGGTATTATAAAATATAATAACTGCATTATTTCATCATGAAAACAGTGTTGTTGGATAAGTGGTTCTTTTGTTATTTATTCGTACTTAAGACCAAACTTCAAAACTGACTTAGAAGTGATTAAACTCAGGAATTGATTTGAGTTAAACTGGCGGTTCCAACCTTAAAATTGAGAATCGAATTAATTTTTTATACTCACTCTCGACAGTACCTTTTTTTGAATTAGCCTCGATGTTTTTCAAATGCATCCATAAAACAGATGCCGGTAAAGCGTAAACAATAAAGCTCATGCCAAGTTTAAATGGAACCGCGTGAAGAACTCTAGCCACAAAAAAGGGGGCAAGCGGATAGAACCTTTTCCAGATCTAAATTTCTGTTTTGCCATAAATGAAAAAACAAAAAAAGGCTAATTTGATTTTTTCTTTTCTTGTCATTTTTGTCCTTTTAAAAAGGTGGGGCCCTAGGAAATTGCAAATTTTTGCAGGAACAAGTTATTGTCCCATAAAATTGGAATTTTACTGTTTAGGAATCACAAGGACGGATGAAGCAGGGCCACCACAAGGCATTATGTTGACAGCCTTGTCCTTGTGGCTAAACAGAATAAAAATAATAATTAGGACCGGTAAAACATGACTTCCTATGTGGTGACAATTGAATAAAATTTCATTGAAAAATATCTCGGGATAATCGTCGAATAATTATTCAAATTTGTTTCTTGTTGGGTGTTTCAATTGTCTATATGAATCACTCTTTTTAAGAATAGAACATAAAAATTTAATAAATTTCCAAATCGCTAAATTCGGAAAATCTCCTGAATCGACACATTTGTAGCCTCCCAGCCTCTTACCGGGGACTGGTTACGAGCGGACCAACGCTCGGCAATTCGAGGCGGATGGCTCGACCCGATTCGACAGCGACGGGTCGCGTCGAGTCCCGTGCCTCGTTCTTCCCACGCGCTATCCGGTCGCGTGGGGACGCACCCCCTTCCTAATCTGGCATTTACTCGGTCGGTACCTTCTCAGGTCCCCCCGGCCCGACGACCACCGCGCCCTCAGTACACGTGGACGGCTGGGATCGCCGAACGTTACATCTCCCTGACGCGGGTCGCCTTCGCGGGTCCCACCCGGCAAAGAAAAAGAGGAGGATATGGAAGTTGTACCCTTTTTTTTTTTTTAAATCTCTTTATTTCGGTAGCTGTTTTAAGCTTTCGTAACCACGCTTGAGCTCGATTTTCTCGCTCTAGACTCGTGGAACAGTGCGAGCTCTCTCTCTCTCTCTCTCTCTAGGACCAGTGAAAGCGAATGTTGTCTCCTTGCTTCGATCCTTATCTCCTCGCATGCTTCAGATCACTCATTGCTTGTGGGGTTTTTGATATTTTTTCCATCATGTTTCATCTTCATCATCTTTCTTCTTCTCTGTTTCATTGGTCTCCTCGGCGAAGATTCGGACAAGTGATTTCCCTCTCGTGTTTCGGTGTCGTTCGGTGTGATTTGATGGGCATTCTCCGTCAGTTTCCTCAAGAAAGTGCTCTCTTGGGGGTTCTCTTTGGGGTTATTCTACAATGGGCGACTCTTTTTCTTTCCCGGTTGTTGAATCAGACTTTTCTTGGTAGTGTAAAGTTGCCGCTTGAATCTGTCAGGTTTGCTTTGCTCGTCGTTGCGAAATTTGAAATTGTCTAGGTACGAAACTCGGAGGGATTGTCCTCAGTATGGTGCTAGGGTTTGGTAGTTCTTGATCTGGAGAGATCCGACATCGTTAAGAGTTTGCTTTCGCGGAGACATTTCTTTTTTCTGTTTGGTTGTCCTTGTTTTGTTTCGTGGAAGTTTTATGTTCGGATTAAGGTTTGTTGCTACTTCTCGAGGGAAAGGGAATTTTCTTTTCTATGAGTTTGTCTGAGTTTTGTTGAACTTACTCATACTTTACTGAATTCACATGCTTACTGCCCTAGCTGGCAAGGGTGCCTATTTATTCTTGAAATATACTCCCTTTTGGATCTTTAGGCTCGCGGACTTTATGGTGGTTCCTACGTTGTGGCTCCCCATGTTCTCACTAGATGTGGATGCCTCATGATTGAGTCGTAAATGTCACTTAGGTTTTGGTTTTATATTCTATTTTTCTGATGATAATTTATGGGCATGCAATATGTCCTTTTCTTTTCGATTATTTCTTTTGAAGATCTTGAGTTGCAAGATTTCAGTGCTGTTTGTGCTCTTTTTGCTCACGCCTGTGCTGATTCCTTTGAAACATATGCCTTGTAATGTTCAACCTTCGAAGCTGTCCGTCTCTTGTTGTGTTTAAGTCAGTGTGGGGACAATTTTGTTGGCCAGCAGCAATCTGTGCTCCTTGAGATTTTAGTCGAGACTCTTCATTGATGAGGCAAGCAAATATTCTATGGCTATTGCATGTTTGAATGTTTAGAAACTAGACCAAAAAAGAAAAAATGTTCTGAAATATTGCTTATATACTTCTAATTTGAATTGGCAAGTACTATAATAATCTTCAAATACAGTACTCTTGTTGGTGAAGATTGGAATGGCTATTGAATTTTAGTCATGTAAGGCGCATTGCTCCATAGATATTGTTCACATATCCATAAAAGCATGCTATAAGCAGAATTCGCCTCTGTGCTTTCTTTTTGCAGATTTCGGCCTCTAGGCAACATCGTTGCTTGACAACGAGAGAGAGCACGCTAGTTTGCATCCATACAAGGGACATTGGCTGCGTACAAGCGTGCTCCCTATCGTTGTCATACGATCTGCATTTGAGGCTTTGTTCCTGATCTTTGGCATAAGCGGATGGTGACTTCAAATTATCTGTCTCACGTGTCATATTTCAATGCATGACACTGATGAACTGTGAAGGCTTGTGTCATGCATACACAATGCAAGAGGCTTGAGTCCCCTTTTTCGCATAGCTGGAAGGTAATGTGAATAATCTTTTTCTCCTTAAACTGGACGTTTCAATTCATGAAACTAATGAGTGTCGAGTATGTGTGATACATTAATATATTGCAAGTTTAGATGGTCTTCCAATGGTTTGGTGCATCCTTCTAGAATTTATGTGCGTCTTTGTTTATGTTTGGCTGTTGTGAAGATGTTATGCAATGGAACATGTATGAGATACTCCAATAATTAAGACAATTTTCTTTTAATCTAGATGGTGGCATTCTCCATATTACCTGCAACATTGATGTGTCCATTAAAATGCGCACATGATTTGTTGATCTAAAAGTATATAATTAATCATGATAATGATCAATGATTCTAGAGCTGCATTGCTCACTAGTAATGAATAAGTGTAATGCATGATTTTGGAGTCTAGGTACCATATTTGTTTGCTATTTTCCTTGAAGTACTGATTTCATTCGGTGTTTGGATGAGGTTATGGGACATTGTCCTCATCAACTTATGCAGCATTGCTTTAGATCTACTCAAACTTGTAGTTGCTTGGTTAGATATTGACTAAATATATATTGTTTTAATGGAATTATGAATTTTGTGGTGCACTCCAGCATAGTAGGCTTAATTTAGGGAAGAAAAGAATGCCAAAATTTCCTGTTGGCTTGAACATTCAGATCCAATTGCGGAACTTGCATGCTAAAATTTGTCTTCTGCAAATTAAAGACCTGACTTTGGTTAGTGCTAATGATAATGAGGTTGCACACATTACACTGAAGTAAATTTGATTTTTCAATGAGTTTTTAACCAATATTAAACTTAATCCAGCGATGATTCTTCTTATGCACATCAATTGTTCTAATTTGGTAGCTTGTTATAGAGGATTAAGGGTGTATTTGGTTCAGTTTTGGAAATGAGCGTTGGGGAAATGTAAAAGCCCTTAGTCTAAGGGGTTTGGGAAAATGCAAATTGTGTTGGGTAAGAACATCTTTGTAAAGTAACTTTGACTTAAAGTAGTGTTTGGGAAAAAAAATTGCAAAGGGCTTCGGCTTTAATTTTCTATTTTTAAGGAATAAAAAGAAAAAAAAACTCTATGGCAAAGGGTTCGAGTTGCCAACGGCTGTTGACCAAGGTCACATGACCTTGGGTGACCCCTTGGCGAGGGTTGCTTGGGGGTTGCACAAAGCCATCACCTGGGTGGTCGTGCATCCTCGGGCGACATTCACCTAGGTCAGGTGAATTCATCAACCCCTCACTAGCCTTTCGCCGACCCTTTGCAGGTCCTTTGCTGATGGCCCTGAGGAAAAAGAAGATGAACAGCAATAATATAGGGTTGCACTTTTGAAAGGGGGTAAAAATGGATTTTTATTAAGGTTTTGAAGTCAAAAATGTAACTAGCTAATTTTCATCAGTGAGGCTTTCAACATTCCAAAAATGTTAAAAGCTCAATGTTGGTCTCTACTAGCATTGAGTTTTCAACTTTCCCAAAGCTAGCATTTGGCCAAATGCCTCTTCAAAAGGCTTGTCAAACACCCTAGCATTTCCTGGGGGTTTTGGAGGCCAAAAGTCCCTTGGGAAAGTCAAACCAAATGTATGCTAACCCTTTCTTCAAATATATTGCCATGCTTTGGCAATGTTTGCTTTATAAAAAATGGCAGTCATGTTTTGGAGGAATCACTCCAAAAGTCATCTTATGTACGAAGTGTAATCAAGTCTCAAAAACCTTTCAATTGCTGTAATAAGGTCCTATGTGAATAAAAAAGGGTAATTTAGTCTTAAAATTTTCAATTTGTGTAGTCAAGTCATAAAATTTTACTGCAAAGTGCAAGAAGGTCCTAAACCTATTATGAACTATGAATTACAATATAAAGTTGTCACATTGGCTTGAGTGCTATCAGGGCAAGTTTCGGCATTGTCCACGGAAATGATTCGATTTTACTTTTAGCAAAAGTTGTTGACTTGATTGGGCCAATCAAAATAATTAGGAGGTAATTGTGTTCTATCCAAAGGTTTTGGACTTTGGTGCACTTATTTTGTTATGTTGGTGCAAAGGGATGTTTTTTTCTAGGTGTTGATAGTATTGCACATGATTTACCTTAAGATTTCTATGCAGATTGCATAGGAAAAGAGGAGGGGGATGATTTAATCAATAAGTGAATTTTTCACTTGAATATAGGTTACTGTGGTTGAATTATATATAAGTATTGCACTTCACTTATATGTACAGAAATTTTCATGAATCACAACTCTCTTGTTCTCCTTTTTTCTCACATGCAGTGTTGCTTTTCACTGCAACCATGGGGGTTGTCCAGTTCGAGAAGCGGTTTTAGTTTCCATTTCCATGGAAAATGAAATGAACACAATTTTCCGTCTTCATTTCCTAATTTTGTTTGTAAGATGTTTGGTAAGTTAAACTGAGAATTCTTGGCAGAAATGACAATTTTGAAAAAACACGTTTTTGTGCTTCACTAAGAGAGTTCATCCTTTTCTTATTTTGACCTAAAGGTATGGTTTCTTTTTCATAAAGAGAATTGAGAAAGTTTCAGAGAAGGTAACTGTTCTTCGCCAATTCACCATGTGAGTAAAGTTTATGGAGCTCACTCGTTTCCTCTCCTCAACGCCGTTCAGTTTTGCAGTGAAGCACTTTTGTTTTGTTTTGTTTTTTTTTTTTTTTGGTGGGAGGGAGGAAGGGGGGTTTGGGGTTGTTTTGTGTGGTGGTCCTCTCTCAAGCTATCTGGAAGATCCCTTGTTTTATGCTTGGATTGATTCTTTGAAGAAGCCATCATGAAAAGATTGTCGTTCAGTCCAAGTTACTGTGTCCTGATTTTGGACCAGAAAACACCAAAGCGTTTTCACTTTTGTGCCTAATAAACGAACAAGCTTACCATGTTTTCAATTGAAAAGTTGTCCATGATCCCTCCAAACCTATTGGCGAAAATATAAACCTGATGCATTTAAGCAAAATACTTGTTTCTATGATAAGGACTATGGTCTTTTTAGTTTTTAAGGAGTGTGGGATATTTCAATAATAGTGTGCCACAATTTGGGCGTGGAGAGGTTGGATTTTGATTACTGTGTTGGAAAGAAGAAAGAGACTAAGATGTTTCCTCTCCTTGTGCTTTGGCTCATCCAGAAAGAAAGGAAGAAGGAGCCGGTGTCCTCTCGGGATTCTCTTAGGGATAATTTGTCATAGATCCTTCACTTTGGGTAAAATGGGAAATGTCAATTTAATAATTGTGATATTGTCGGAAATGTATATGATGTTGATTATTATTATTATTATTATTATTATTATTATTATTATTATTATTTTTAATGTTACACCAGCAGAAAACTGGTTTCCGCACAGGCCATTTCTCTAATTGCTTATTTATAAGTGAGTTTTAGTAGTATAATTACGGTGATGAAGTTGATTTGTGTAGAGACAGTTGACACATCGTCTATATACCAATGGTGAATCATTGTGTACCTGGCTGGCTTCTCTATGAAGAGGTTATCTGCGTGGATGGTATCCTCTTGAATTTTATTCAGGTTTCAAATGAATTGGTAAGACTACTAACTCTGTGTGTACAAGAAGGTGGAACCTTCAAAATTGAAATGTGGTATATGTAGCCCACATGGTTTCGAGTAATCAAACCATGTTTTTGATGTAGAGAAGATCTTTAGCAAAGAGGAACTAATGTGCTATTGGTTACTCACGAGAGACCAAAAGCCCTCATGAGTGGATGTTTACTGTTTTGTTCTTTTGGGGTTTGATCTTCAGACAATTATTGCATTACGTGATTTCAACCTGGTGTGGTGTTGAGGAATCTCATTGCTAATAATTGAGTATGGATCATTCCATGTGTTATGAGTTCCGTTTGCTCAAGATCTTTCTTTGAATTTTCTCTCTGTGACACCTTTTGCTTGTTTCTTTATGACAAGCTTCTTGTTGCGTACTTACTTGATGTTTCTTCTGGTCTTTGTTTATCTCCTGACTTCTTTACATATGCTTATCTCATTGTGCCGCCTATGATGCGCCAGAGAATGATGATGCATAACCCTCATATGTGGGCGTATCTTGTGGAGAGCAGTCTCGTTTCAGGAAGATATCAAATGTGTCCATTATATCAGTTGCCAAAACATAGAGTTTGTGATTGAGTTTACATGTGTTTCATTTTTCTTCTGTCATTGTTGGATTCTAGATGATTTTCTGAATTTTGCTAATGTGTTCGAATTACTTATCTCTTTTATAAATTCCATTGATTAAAACAAACCTATATTTCTTCAAGGGCATTACCTTATCAGGAAGTCGCAAGAAGGCAAAAATTTCTTATATAACTAACGCTTGAAACTCAGTTCCTCATAGCCTCACCGGCCTCGTTAGTTGTCATGCTTGCCATCTTCGTTGATTTCGGGCTTTACCATGCCTGCCATTTATAGCTTCATACCGTGTGCAAGGATTTCTTCTCCACTTAGGAGTCCTTATTTGTTGTTGAATAGAAGTTCCATAACGTGCTTTGGAGTCTTTTTGTTTTTTTTTTCCTAAAAAGATCTTGGTTCATTGGATTTATTAAAAAATGTTCCTATAATAACAAATGGTTTTCTGAAACACCAGTCCCTAGCCTCGTTAGAACTCGAAGATGAGGTCTATGACTTTAATATCGGACAGAGATGGTTCTGGAGTTGCCCTATATTGCTTTTGTGCGCATGTGCACTTATAAATGTGGATGTTTCTTGGGCAAAATATGGTTTGCTGGGCATGTGAATGTCAATGCATTACATCTATTTTTAGTCAATGTCGGCATGGAAAGTGCAAGCTCCGTTCGAATCGCTTTTTTCCAATTTGGGTAGGGCATAGTCTTCACGTCAGCATTAAATTGATTGTGTAGTCGGCTGAATTTTCTTGATTGCTGCAAATTGAGTTTTCAGAAACATGCTTGGCAGCACAACCATTTGTCCATAATATCTCTATTGAGCTCCAAAGTTGACTCACGAAGAACTTGGATATTATGCTGCCGAATGTGTTTTGCACAATTTCTTCTCTATGAGATTGAAATTGGAATTTTCACCTGCAAATAAGGTGAGGAATTTTTTTTTTTTTGGGGGTAAGAAATTGTTGGTGCATCTGATATGGCTCTGAGTCATACGGAGCCATGCTCTAATTTTTTTGGTCTTAGTAATCTTTGACTTTGTAATGGCATAAAAAACGGATTCACATGCCCAATCCTACTTAGCGGGCTTTGAAATTTGTGCATGGTGAAGACTAACCTGAGAGGGCTAATGTTAGGTTGCCCTTGAAATTGCTTGTGCTAGAGACTTGTGCAAATGAACATGACTCGCGTAATCAAAATGTTATTTAGCTACCAGCTGATTGTGTAGCTTATATAATTTCATTGTTTTAGGACACGTTTGTTTTGCATAAAACAATTTTAAGGAAAGTATTTTTTTGGATTTTCGGTTTGTGGAAAGTAAGCTAGTCAATTGAAAATATTTTTCACCTATGGAAAAAAAAATACATTCAAAAGTGTGAATTTTTTTTTTCTCACTGGAAAATATTTTTCTCATTTTTGCTTCCTCCTCTTTTTCACATTTTCTTTTTTTTTTAATTATTTTTAGTACTTTCTTTTCATTATTTATTTATTTTTGAAAAATTCATTTTTTTTTATTTTTTCTATTTTTATTTGTTTTTAATTTCCCTTTTTGTCATTCTTCCTTGGTCGGTCCCGGGCACAATCGACGACTAGCTAGGTGTCACCGAATCTAGCGAGGTGAGGTCGAGGCTTGCCTTGTCGGCCTGGAGTGAGTCTAGTGAGGCTCGGCGGCTGGTCACAATGGCCAGTGGTTTATCGCCAGCAGAAGAGGAAAGGAAAAAAAAAGAGAAAATAATTAAAAAACCAATTAAAAAAAATAAAGACAAAAATTATTATAAAGGCGAAAATTGATATTTCTTACTTAATAAAGAAAAATATTTTTTTCAGTTTATTTTCATATTTCAGTCAAATGCATGTTTCAGTCAAACATCGAAAAAATGAATTTTTTTTTCTAGAAACACCATATTTTTCCCAAAAAAATAGAGCAATATTTTAGTTTTTGATTACATAAGTCATCTCTCTTGTCATTGATATACACATAGTTACAAGTCTTAATTATCAAAATCAATTGTGAAGCTCATAATTTGTATAAGATGGTATAACAGTTATAGAAGGTATCGTGTTCGCATAATCTTTCCTCATCAAATTCAAATGTAGGAAATCTCAGTCATTCTATTCAACAAATCTGGATGTGATTTTTCACCATTTTGAAGGCCCAAGAGACATTGATCACGTGACAGACGGAAGCGTGGGTACTTTATCTAGGGGCTGTCATCATCCATCCATAATTGAGTTCACAGCACGTGGCAATCCACTGCATGGGGAGAAAATACCCCAACCATCCATTCTACATGCCCTTATTCAGGGGTGTAATCGAAAAATGGAACTCAACCAAATCGAAATTTTGTGGATTTTCGATTCAAATAACAGAAAAATAACCGTTTTTTTTTTCCTATTTCGGGTTATTTCAGTTTGATTTGATTAATCGAATTGTAATCAAAATTCTCAACAAAAATTTAATGAGCAACTTACAATTTTTCTTCTTTGTTGCTCCTCTCAAAATTGCCCCGAGCCATATAATCTTCCGTCTCTTTTCGTTTTGAAAATCGAAAGACCGAATTGAATTTTGGGTTGCATTCCATTTGGTTTGGGTTTTCTGAAAACCCTAATTGAATTGAACCATGGACAGCCCTATCCAGATCAACTTCTCTCTCTCTCCCCTCCCTCCCTTATTGATCTCACCCCTCTTTCATGCCATACATCTCTTGGCCTAGACATCACTGGCAACCAACTGCCCACCTTCGAGCTGGATGGCCACCATAGATGGCCTCAACTTATATTCCTAAAGTAATCCCTAAATTTACAAGTTGCGGTATCTTATATAAGCATTACGTTAGACGAAATAATTTGAGGACTTGCTTAAGTCCGTGATGTGCATGATTAGGAGTTACGGCTTTTTCCAATGAATTGTAGGAGTAGAGGTGATTCCGACTCAAATCGGTGGTCAGGCCCAAGTCTTTACCTAACTGCCTTCATCATAGAAGTGTACGTATGTAAATCTTCGAGTGGGACCGGACTTTGTTTGGGCCATTACGTGTGACACGATGACAACCCATGACTCACGAGGAGATAGGCCCATGAAGACCGAAAAGGTAAGTCCTTCCAGTTGGATTCCTGCTTGTCATTACCTTAATAATTGAGTTCAATCAGATTAATAAATTGAATAGCTTTGCACCAACAATAACTTAATCAGACCATTTGAAGGGTGGGATCGAAAAGAAGGTGAAAAGAGAGAAACGCACAAAAAGTAATTTTCAACAAAGCTGGGCCAAAAGGGAAAAAAGATAAAGCTAATGTTAATTTTGTTTTTTTTTTCATAGGATTTCGTGTGTTCATGCATTCATGAGTGTTTTAGGAGGTGAAGACCAGTTGAACCAAAAAAGAGGTAGTACCAAACTCAAGAGTCGCACTACTTTCAAAATGATGTCGTTTTATCGTACGTGGCATTGACATGGCTGAAATGATGTAAAGAAGAAGTACCAAACTCATGAGTCACACTACTTTAAAAATGAAGTCGTTTTACTCTACGTGGCACTGACATGGCTAAAACGACATTATTTTAGTCCAAATTAGATTTTTTATTTTTATTTTTAAATTTATATTAAAAAATAAATTAAAAAAAGAAGGAGGAGGAGGAGGAGGAGGATGCCAACAAGGGTTGCTAGCCATAGCCTAAGTTTGGCTTAGGATTGCCAATGGTAGGCGACCATCGCCAATAGCAGTGGACCATTGCCACTGGCAGCTCTTGCCTGTGGCTAGTAGGAGTCTCGAAACCTTTTTGGTGATGGAAGGATGGCGGGGAGGGATGTGCCTTCATCTACCTCCTTTTTTTTTGTATTTTTTTGTATTATTTTTAATATAATTTTAATAAAATTCAAACTAAAATTATGATTTGGACTAAAATGACATCGTTTTGCCACATCAGCGCTACAAATGACATAGAAAAAAATAAAAAAAAAAGCCATGTTGGTATCTTCTATTTACCAAATTGGGCTAAGTTAATGGAAGGACTTGATTACATCAATTTGACAAGTTTTAAGATTTGATTGCATTTTTTGCAAGTTTTAGGATTCAATTGCACTTTCATGACAAGTTTTAGGACTTTTAGTGCACTTATCCCTAGTGAAAATTTGGACCTTTTCGAATTAAGCAAAGGTGAAGATGAAAGTGTGTCCATCGGCAAAATTAGATGAAGAAAAGAGCAAAAGGTAGATGTCTATTCAAGGTGGTTTTATTTAAACTACATGATCCTCATATGGCCATTTAGAATTGTTGGTATATTTGGAGATAATTATGGGAAAGCATCCAACAAATCATGAGCACAATGTAAAATGTATATACTTGCTATGAGCGACTTTTCTCTCATTGTTTCTTTGTTGTATGAAAGATCTTCTCTAGTGATCTTTTTGTGCAGCAATTTTGCGAAAAATCAAGAATACAATAGTGAAAGCATGACGTGAATCATGATAGTGTGATCTATTAAAAAGCATTACTTGCTATTTGTAATTGTCTTGAATATTACTAGTGGATTTCAGTCTTGTGGCTGTTAGTCTTGAGTGTGGATGTAAGCTTGGGGATAAAACCAAATCACTGTATATTGATGTGTGCTTTGGTTTCTCATGATCTTAATACACTTATGCACACAATAGGCTCTTGATATTTCAAATATCTACTGGCTTGATCTCTATAATGTCTTTGTAGATGTTTGACCCGATGTTGGAAGTTGAACCTGTTATTCTGCAAATATTTTCCAAGGTTATTAAACAACCTATTGACCCCCTCTAGGTTGTATTGCTAGCCCCAACACTCGCATGCTAAAATTTGTCTTTTGTAAATTAAGGACCCAACTTTCTTCATCCTAATCTTAATAAGGTTGCTCCCATGCTACACAAGTGCATTCAATTTTTTTGATGAGTTTATAATGTAGACCTAACAAATTAGATGAATTACTCCTACAAGGTTACATTTGAATGACACTAGTTGATGAGAGTTACTTCTATAACAAAAAAAAGAAAGAAAAGGAAAAGTCAAATTCATTTGGACTATCTTCTCAATTCCAATAAAATGCAATTAGATCTAGTATGAGTTGGCAATATGAACATATACGAGTAGAACTTATAGTGGTGTCTCAAAAAATAAGTAATTTTTGTCGAGCCTTTATCCTTTATTTAGGTTTACTATGATTCATATTAATTGGAACTTCAAGTTATTTAGTGAAGATTTTGATATTTTTAGTTTCGTCTCAACAATTTTTTTTTTCCAAAAGCGATCATGATGCCTGCATTGCAGGTTTCTCTATTAGTTCCTATTAGTGGTGAACAATCTCTTGGAATGTAGGTAGTGGTTATGATAGGTTTGATAGAAAAAAAAGGAATAATGTGTATTTTTTGTTGAGGTTTTCCTGGAAAAAATCGTTGCATCTTCCTACGATTTTGTATGAAAGATATTCAATCCACTCAAATAGAATTTAAAGCGGGTATTTGTACTCGTCGTGAGCATTATATGGAAATCAAAGGACAAGGGACTCTTCCCTTGACACATACCAATGAGAATTTCACTCTATGCGAAATTGAGCAAAAACCGCCTAATTGGCCTACGTCTTGTGTTTAACAATTGAAGTATTGTGGAATGAACTTGAACTGAAGAAGAAATTTTTCCCAGTGGCAAGCAAAAAAATTTAAATTTGATCCAACGATGTGTTTGTTCTCATGCACATCAATTGTTCATAATTGACAGCTTGTTATAGCGGATTACCCCTCCCCTAAAATACAACGCCATCCTTTGGCCTGCAATATTTGCTTAATGAAAAATGCCATGATCATGTTTTGGAGGAAATTGCACCAAAAGTCCTCATCTTATGTATGAACTGTAATCAAGTGTAAAACCATTCAATTACCGAAATAAGGTCTTAGGAAATTATAAAAGCATAATTGAGCCTTAAAACTCTCAGTTGGTGAAATCAAGTGATAAATCTTCATTGCAAAGTGCAATAAAGTGCTAAACCTATATTAAGAAGTGCAATTTAGGGTTGCTGCATAGGCTTCAAGTGCCATTTGAGCAAGTTTCGGCCATCACCATGTAAAAAGACTTGATTTTACTTTTTGGCCAAGGTCGACGACTTGATTGGCCCAATCAAAATAATTACAGCTTGATTGCACTCTTTGCAACGGTTTAAAATTTTTGTTGCACTTTTGCTGCTATATTGATGTAGAGGGATTGATTTAATTTTTTGAACTATTGAACTCGAAATACCTTAAGATTTCTATACAGTCTGGCTAGGAAAAAGAGAAGGAGGGATGATTTGTATCAAATAGGTTAATTTTTAACTCAAATATAGGTCATCGGGGCCCCCTCACCGCACATGATGAAGAAGACAGCCATTCCCCATCTTTTCTGTCCTTTGGAGTTCATTTCCGACCAACTTTTTGCTTCTTTTCCCTTTGCCACACCCAAGGTGAGAACCCATGACTCCCAAGGAACAAAGCACATGAGGAACTGAAAAAGTAAGTCAAGAGCTTACATTTTAACAAAAGAAGAAAAAAAGGAAACGATTGCTTAAAAAAATGGAGGAATTGTGAAGAAGGTGAAAAAGTGAAGGTCTTCATGGTCAAGGCCCTCCACATGATTACGGCAAATTGATCATGAGAGAGAGAGAGAGAGAGAGAGAGAGAGAGAGAGAGAGAGAGAGAGAGAGAGAGAGAGAGAGAGAGAGAGAGAGAGGTGTGGTTCATGTTCGGAGGAATGCACCACCTCCCGCTACTTTGCAGGGCCCTTGCTTGTGCCCTCGAATGCAAGCGACTGTGGGATTGCATGGTCGCTCGCTAACTTCATCGATCCAGTGCGTCTTGGCAAAGTACACAGAATTGGCTTAATGAGGTTGTCTTGTTTTAATTTTTTTTTTAAATTTTATATTTTATGAGGTTGTCCAATGGCCCAAATTTGGATAGATAAATCGATTCAAGAGTGAATTAATGCATGAGATGATAGATGATGCGCATCGTCAACGCAACAAAAATAAATCCTTATCCGACCTAACTAAAATGTAGCAAGGACAAGCAAGGGTCGAATCCACAGGGAATTGTATTACGAAATTCTCTTAACGTTATTCTCGGTAATTGTCTTGAGGTCAAGTGAAAAATAAAATGGGTATTCTTGAATTAAAAGCAATAACAAAAAGTAATAACGCGAACTATCAATGATGAGAGATCTAGGACATTCAACTTCCCCTAACACCTTGCTTAGATCGATCCTTCCCTCTTCGGTTATTGACTTTTTGAATTACTAACCTAGAGTTCTATTATCTTCTTACGCCTCTTTCGAGTGCTCTAAGAACGTATTCTCGGTATCGAGCTAATCACTATATTCCTAGGCAATTAACTAGTGAGAACCCATTATGTGACAACCCTAATTGGCACTTAAGGTGATCGGGTATATTCCTATCCTTCTCACTGATTAGTTCTGTTTTCCAACGCGACACTAACTTAGGCTATCCAGTCCACGGCTTAATCTAAATAACTTTTCTAAGTTCATTCAGATTACCATATCAAATTAATTGATGATCAGTCAATCAATCGCATTAAGAACAAGATCTGAATAAATAATTCGCTGAAATCAATAACACGAAGAAAGGAATTCACTTTCTAAACAAAAGTACTAGGTTCCATTGTAGTCCTAGAAAAGCAATTTAGTTCATAATTGGGAAATTATACATCACGAATCCAGAAGAAAACATAGAAAACGACATCAAGATGCAGAAGATAAGAAGAAAGAACTCTGTCTCCGATCTTCCGACTCCAAGATGAGCACTCTAAATCTCGATTCCTCTAGAGCCCCTTAGTGTTGCTTAACGTTCTTTCTCTGTTGCTACACCCCAGAATTCTCTTTCTCTTCTCAAAGATGGATATATATATATATATATCTCCCAATTTGTCCCACACGAAAAGATATCCAAACAGATAACCTTCATAATTTAACTCAAACCTAGTCTAAAATATTTCTTAATTTACGAAAACGCCCTCCAATCTCCGACCGAATCACTGAAAGATGTTCTCCGCGTGCTTGGTGACTTCTGCGAACAACACGTCACTAAGGATGGACCGACGCATCTTTGGATTGGACGGACGCGTCTTCCATGCAGGCGGACGCATCCTCCTTGCTTCTGGAGAGCGACGGACGCATCTCTCTAGTTAGACGGACGCGTCTGTCGGGCTACTGAGTAGCAACCAACGCGTCTCTCATGTTGGACGGACGCGTCCGTCATGCTTCTGAATTGGCTTTGTGGCGATGGACGCGTCTCTCATTAGCTTGGACGCGTTCCTCATGCTTCTGAATTTCCTTTGTGGCGACAGACGCGTGCTTCTGAATTTCCACATCAAGGGCGGACGCGTCTCTCCTTAACTCGGACGCGTCCCTCACCTGTAAATAATCCTTTAGTCATTAAATAACTTGGAGATAGTAGAAACACTTTAAATAACCTAAAATTGATGAAATTACTTCAGCTAGTTGCACATTTTGCTCGCGTAAAACGGGCCTTTTAGCTCTACTTTCGTAGAGTCATCAATAGACAATGAAATTATCTCTGAGAATCATATCCCCATGCTCTCACTCGAAAGGGTTCAAAACGTATTCTTTCACTTCGACATATATGAAAGAGTGCTAATCAACTTCAAATGTGCTCATGATGCTTATACAAGGAAAAGATGCAGGGTGGTGTGGAAAAAGATGAAAAATTTAGCATTTTCAAGAAACCACATATAAAAGATGATTTGATTGAAATATTTCCATATGGTTGAGCATTCGCAGGATCCCCCGCATGAACCAAAGATTGAGAGTCCTATCGTGAGTTCATGAGCTTGGGTTTCTTGCCACGTCCTTTGATCAAAGGGGTCTTGACAAAATCTAGAGAATTGTTGGGAAAAATTATTCAAAAAGCCATAAACTTATAGCACTATGGCCAATTCAGCCCTAAACTTTTTAAATTTGCCATTTGAGTTTTAGAACCTTTGACACTTTGCCAATTGAGTCAGTTCGATCAAGTTTACCCGAAAATCGTTGATGTGGATGACAAATATCCTACATGGCACGACCACCGCTGACATGAACGATTTTTTTTATTTCTTTTATTAAGAAATTGAGTTTCTAAAAAAAAATCCTTTTTCTTTCTTTCTTTTACTTTTTTCCCCCCCTAGTAAGTCTGGCAAGGGCTGCCGACCCTCGCCCGGGATCAAGGAGGTCCTATGCTTTCTTAATTTTTGTCTGGAATGGTTTGAGTTAAATCTTCAAAATTTCTCAATCAAATTGATTGAAAGAGGAAAACATTTTATGTCGCAACCATATTTGAGGACATTGATCTTGATGGGGGCTTCTGGGATGATGATTTTCCATCTATAAGTATAGTCATTAATCCTATTAAATTTTGGAGTGGGACATAACCTTATTCTGGCCCATCATGTGCAACACGGTGAGAATCCATGACTCCCAAGGAATTAGGCCCATGAGTGTCAGAGATATAGATATACTGAGGAGATTTTAATTTATTGTGTATTTCTCTTAATTGATTCTGATTGATATTTTGCTAGGTTAGATAATCGTTCTGTAAAGCCTATATATAGACTCATGTTCTCTTCATTTATTAATATGCCTATATAATATTTTTTTTCTGTCACTATTTCTCTCAACTTGGTATTAGAGTTGAGTTTTTCGGCTTTGCAATGCCAGCGTGTTCGCCTTTGCGTTCACTCCTTATAGGTGTCACGACGGCAGCCGCATGGGCCGCGTCGTTCTACTTTCTCCACACAACAAAATTTTTTTTTTTAAACGAAGCCAAGGTCTTTGAAGCCATCAGCGCTTCACAGGGGAAGCCAGTGTCTTTGAAGGACTGCCAAATTGTGCACTGAGATGAGTAGTTCTGCTGCGTGAAGCCCCGCGACATGAAGACAAACAGCTGCATTCTTGCGCATTGCGGTGACTTGCCTTCCTTGGCCTTCTTTGTCTTGCAGATTACTCTAGGCTTGTCCGACGAACCTTGGGCATTGCATGTTGAAACTCATAGTTGTTCTGCCCTCGACGAAGTTGCTCTCTCCACTGAAGACCCGAGCCTTTACTGGTCCAGTCCCGACGATCAAAGCGGCCTCTCAATGTCCGCCACACCAACACTCGATCACACCAGCTGGAGACTCACCGACGAAGCTACCATGTCATGCTCATCTGTTCTCAGCCTCTACCGTGAATGAATACTAGCCAAGAAGTTCAAGGTTCCCACGGTCAACAATCATCCGCGATTCAGACCAGGGGCGGTTAGAAGTCTCCATCCCTCGATTCAACATCAAAGATCATGAATTGCTTTGGCTTTTGGTCAAAGCGGTGGAATTTATCTCCTATTGCTTGTGGAGATTATTGCATCAGTGTTTAGCATTCACGACACCCATATCTTTTGATTTGGGCACCTTCCACTCGTACTTCGAAAAATAAAGATCCACTCAAGAACCACTGGCCTCCAGCGAGTCAGACTTAGAAACCTCATCATGAATAGAGATTCGAAGCCATAGCACACAGTCACTTGCCATCTCCTATCTTTACACGTGATATCCACATGCTTGCGGTCTAGACTCTATTTCAAACGGTTTGGTTCAGTTCGGTTTCAGACTGGTTCGACCGATTCAGAGACACTTTTCTTCCGGGTTCAATCGATTTTGGACTGGTTCTTGACGATCAGAGGCCGGTTCCCAAGGCATTTCAATATGTTGACTCCACTTTTTGCCTTAGTTTTTCCATATAAACTCTCTAGGTACTGTTTCTTTGCATTTATTGTCGGATCTACCGCGTTGAAATTGGTAAAGTGCATATTATGGACAAATCAGAAGTTTCTATGTCCAGTTGCCATAGACTACGATCCTAGCAACTTACAAGGACATGCAACTTCATCTGCTATTGCTGCTACTACCACTCTGAAGGGATTATCTGTCACTGTTTCATTAGATGATCTTCATTCCATTATTCAAGAGATTGGTACTTCTAGCTTCTCTAGCTTCTCTGTTCTTTTTGTCATGTCTATTGCTTCAGGGACCTCCCACTTGTGGTTGTTTTACTTCGCCTGCTCTACTCATATGACTTCAAATTCTAATTTATTTCAGTCAAGATGCCCCTATTGTTCACATCTTTGATAACTCACAAATGAGAGTGAGCCATTAGAAACATTTCAACATCCAAATTATAGCTCCCTAGCACATTTATTGTTCCTAAATTATCTTTGAATTTGATATCAGTAGGACAACTGTATGAACTTGGCTTTGATGTTCATTTCTCTTCTCATGGTTGTCATATATAGGATCCATGAACAGGACAGACTATTAGGATAGGCCATAGAGTGGATGGATATTTAAGTTTGTTTCCTTGAATATTCCTAGCTATCTCGCTAGTTGTGCTACCATAGTAATATCTGAGACTTCGCATTCTCGGTTAGGTCATACTTCTTACTCTAGATTACGATCCTTGATTTCAAGTGGTTAATTAGGTTATGTTGACAATAAACATTTTGATTGTCTCAATTGGGAAAACATCATACCTTGCCGTTTGATCTTAGTGATTTTGTCTCTCATGCTCCTATTGATCTTATTCACTCTGATATTTGGGGACCATCTCCAACTTCCACTATGGGAGGCTCTCGCTATTTTGTAAGTTTGTGGATGATCATTCTTGTTATACATGGCTTTATCTCATGAAAAATTGATCTGAATTTACTCGTATCTATCATGATTTTGTTGCCATGATAAAATTTAGGGACATCAAGTTCCTTACAATTCTCTCCCAAAAATGGTATTATTGTTCATCATTATTGTTCGGGAACTTCTCAACAAAATGGTCTAGCAGAACGTAAACATAGGCTAATTTTAGATGTCGCACGTACTCTTTTAGTCTCTGCCTCTTGCCCGGAATAGTCTTGGGGAGAGGCTTGTGTTATTGTCGTTTACACCATCAACCATACTCTGTCACCTGTGATAGGTAACATTTCTCCTTATGAGCACCTTTATGATAGTGTTCCCAATTATAATATTCTTTGAGTCTTTGGTATTGCTTGTTTTGTACATCTCCTCCTACATGAATGAGTGAAATTAGAGCGTCATGCCTGTTTATGTTTCTTCCTCGGGTATGGAATGAGCTCAAAGTTTATAGATGTTGGGATCCTATATACAATCTTCGTGTGTCTCATCACGTTAACTTTTGGGAACATAGGATGTCTTCATCTTGTCATTCCTGTAAGTCATCACCTCAAATTCCTTTCTTCACTAATACTTCAATGGACTTATTCCCAAAAGATCACACATCTCCGTCTACTTGTGAATCCTCCTCTCTAGAACTGTGTCCTTCTTCTAATCTTGATGCAGGTTCTACTTGTGATACCACCATAGCAGCTTTTGACATGTTTGCTCCATTCGTGAATCCTCCACCAGCTGACATTTGATGATTCTCTGTCCGTCGCTCCACCAGAGTAAGTCAACCTTCTATTCGACTTCGTAATTACCAATGTTATTCTACCATTGCTTCTTTTCCTAAACCTCACACATATAGATAAGCTAGTACTAATTCTCTTTCGTAGCAAGCAATGGTAGATGAGTTGCAAGCATTAGACAAATCTCATACATAAAATTTGGTTGATTTGTATCCTAGTAAGTCTTCTGTAAATTGTAGATGGATATACAAGATCAAAACAAAGCCAGATGGGACTGTGGATCGTTACAAAGCTCGGCTAGTGCTATGAAAAGACTTTTTCTCCTGTTGTATGCCTTACTTCTGTTTGTAGTCTTTTTGCTGTTGATGTAGTTAGGTGTTGGTCCCTATTTTAGATGGATGTTAAAAATGCATTCTTAAATGGTGATCTCACTAATGAAGTTTATATGGTGCACCCTCTTGCATACACATTCTTCTAACAAAGTGTGTCGATTACGTAGAGCATTATATGGCCCGAAACAGGCTCCTCATGCATGGTTTTCCAAATTTCGCTCCACCATGGAATCTCTTGTCTTCAAATCAAGTTCCTACGATCATGCTCTTTTTGTTGACACACATATCAATGGGAATATTATTTTGCTTTTGTATGTGGATGATATAGTTATTACTAGTGATGATCATAATGACATTTCAAAACTCAAGCAATATCTTAGTCAATAGTTTGAAATGAAAGATCTTGGGCGACTGAGCTACTTTTTAGGCTTAGAGGTTCATTTAGACTCCTTTGGTTATTATTTTCCACAAGACAAGTATGCCACTAATCTTATCTCTCGAGCCGGACTCACCGACAACAAGGTTGTTATAACTCCTCTTGAGACAAATACCAAATTTGATGCCAAAGACAGAACTCCTCTTTCAAATCCCACACTCTATCATCAGCTAGTTGGTAGTCTTATATATCTCATCGTCTCTCGACTTGATATTGCTTATGATGTTCATATTGTTAGTCAATACATGACTGCGCCTTGTACGACTCATTTGACTGCGGTTCTTCGAATTCTTCACTACATCAATGGTACGTTATTTCATGCCCCATACTTTTCTGCTAAATCTACTTTGGAGTTAACAGCTTATTCTGATGCTAACTGGGTTGGTGACCCTCAGGATCATCGCTCCACTTCGAGTTATTGTTTCTTTTTGGGCATCTCACTTATTTCCTGGCGTAGTAAGAAACAGACCATTGTCGCTCCTCTAGCATCAAAGTAGAATATCAAGCTTTTGCTAAGACGACATTAGAGTTAGTATGACTACGATGGCTACTAGAAGAAATGGAGCAGTCACCATAGCAAAATAGCCATTCATTGCAACAACCGAATTGCTATTCAAATAGCACATAATGACGTTTTCCACAAACGAACGAAACACATTGAAATAAATTGTCACTTCATTCGAGATCATATTCTTCGTGGTGCTATTTGACTTTTTTCCACTTCATCCGCTGAGCAGACTATTGATGTTTTCACCAAGACATATCCACCTAGGGGTTTCGGGATCTTTTCTCCACCTCCTTCAAATCACCTTGAGTTTGATTTATTGTGTATCTCTCTTAATTGATTCTAATCAATATTTTGCTGGGTTAGATAATCGTCCTGTAAAGCGTATAAATAGGCTCATGTTCTCTCCATTTGTTAATGTACACAATACAATATTTTTCTGTCACTATTTTTCTCAATTATGAGGAATGAAAAGTTAAGTCAAGAACTTAGATATTGACAAAATAAAGGAAAGAAAAAAGGGGGAAACGATTGCTTAAAAAATGGAGGAATTGTAAAGAAGGTGAAGAAGTTAAGGTCTTCATGGTCAAGGCCCTCCATAGGATTAAGACAAATTGATTGGAAGAGAGAGAGAAGCACACAAATGCAAAGTATTGCACTTGAAATACCTTAAGATTCCTATATAGATTGGCTAAGAAAAGAGGAGGGAGAATGATTTTACCAAATAAGTTAATTTTTTGCTGATATTGAATATAGGTCATTGGGGCCCCCTCCACCGCACATGATGAAGAAGACAGCCATTGCCCATCTTTTCTGTGTTTTGGAGTTTCTTTTCCGAGGATGTTTTTGCTTCTTTTCTCGTTTCCAGACAGACTGATAATAAACATAAAATGGTGGATAGCTTCTTTTTCCTTCTTTTTTTCCGGGCTTCTTTGCCGTTCTTTTCCGAGCTACTTTTTGCTTCTTTTCCCTTTGCCACACACACGGTGAGAACCCAAGACTGCCGATGAACAAAGCTCATGAGGACCGAAAAAGTAAGTCAAGAACTTATATGTTAACAAACGACAAACAACGAAAGGGAAAACGATAGCTTAAAAAGTGGAGGAATTGTAAAGAAGGCGAGAAAGTTAAGGTCTTCGTGGTTATAACTTATAAGGCCCTGCACAGGATTAATACAAATTGATGATTGATTGATTGATTGAGAGAGAGAGAGAGAGAGACGGAAAGAGGCACACAAAATAGAGAATTGGGGCGAAAGAAAGATAAAGCTGTTGATTTTGTTGTTTATGGGCATTCATGTGTTCTTACATCATCCATGAGTATTTTAAAGATTGTAAAAGATCAGAACTACTAAAACTTATCGCAAAAATATATTTGAGTCTTAAAATTTTCAAATAGAACAATTAAGTCCTAAAACTTGTTAAACTAATGTAACAGTATTTTTGATAACTCCATCTAATCTAAGTGACAGAAAATGCTCATGTAGTAACTTTTTTTTTAATATATATATATATATTTCAAAGACATGGACATGGTTGCCATGTCAGATATTCTAGAGGAAAGATTTGGATTTAAAAAAGTACAAAAAGAAGAATTGAGCTGCTGATCGAGCGAGAGAAGTGCCAAAGGGGTGTGGTTCAGGTTCAAAGGGATGCGTCGCTGCCCGCTACTTCGCGTAGCGAGGGCCAATGTCCTCCGATGCTAGCAACCGAGGGATCACGTGGTCACTTGCTAGCTTCATCAATCCAGCTCGTCTTGGCTAAATGTCGAGAATTGGCTTTATGGGGTTGTCGAAGAGCACAAATTTGGATAGATAAAACTGATTCAAAAGTGAATTAATGCACAAGATAGTAGACTGTGAACGAGTACCAACCAACTTCAAATGTGCTAATGATGATTATGTAAGAAAACAGTGGAGGGTTGTGTGCAAAAAAGATGAAAAGATTTAGCACTCACAAGGATCCCCACATAAAAGAAGGTTTTGCAGAAGGGACGAAACAGATTGAAACATTTCCATATCGTTGGGCATGCACAAGAACCCTCACATGAACCGAAGATTGAGAGAGTCCTATCATTAGTTCATGAGCTCTTTCTAGCAATGGTTTAAGATTTTTGTTGCGCTTTTGCTGTTATATTGGTGCAGAGGGATTAATTTCTTCTAGGTGGCGATTTAATTTTTTAAAGTATTGCACTTGAAATACCTTCAGATTTCTATATAGAATGGCTAAGAAAAGAGGAGGTGGATGATCTTACCAAAGAGGAGGCGGAAAGCCTATCTTTTCTCAATCTTCGCAATATCTATCCATTCAAAGAGTCCGGCCCCTTCACCACGCATGATGAAGAAGACAGCCATTCCCCATCTCTTCTGTCTTTTGGAATTTTCTTTTCCGAGCGTCTTGTTGCGTCTTTTCCCTTTCCCACACGGAATGATAATGAGAAGAAAATGAAGGACAGCTTCTTTTTGCTTCCTTTACCGAGCTTCTTTTCCGAGGATCTTTTTGCCTCTTTTCCCTTTGTCACACACACGGTGAGAATCCAGGACTCCCGAGGAACTAAGCTCATGAGGACTCAAAAAGTAAGTCAAGAATTTATATGTTAACAGGGGGAAAAAAACGAATAGCGTAAAAAATGGAGGAATTATGAAGAAGGTGAAAAGGTGAAGGTCTTAATGGTCAAAGCCCCCCATATGATTAAGACAAATTGATTGGAAAGAGAGAAGCACACAAAAACGAATTTTGGAGAGAACTGAGGCAAACGAAAGTTAAAGCTGACGTTGATTTTGTTGTTTATGGGGATTTCACGTGTTCCTACATGCTGCATACATGAGTGTACTGGGGGTGAAGACTTGGTGAGCAAAAAAAGCGGAAGACCCACACCAGTGAAGTGAATTAAAGATCGTGAAAAATCATGAGTCTTAAAACTTATCGTAAAAGTGTATTCAAATCTTAAGAAACATTGACCTTGACTGGGGCTTCAGGAAGCATGAAGTTCCATCTATTGGTATGGTCATCAATCTTGTTAAAGTTTCGAGTGGGACATAACCTTATTCTGGCCCATCCTGTGCAACACGGTGAGAATCCATGACTCCCGGGGAACTAATCTCATGAGGACTGAAAAAGTAAGTCAAGAGCTTAGATGTTCACAAAAGAAAGGAAAAAGCAGATGTTCACAGCTGCTGGTGCTGTCGTCCTGAGATCGGTCTTTTCGCACTCAAATTTGGAAAGAAAAGTTTATAATCGAAGTTGTCTTCAGAATATGATGTTTGCAAAAATACACGCTGGTTCGGAGAGCGCTGCTAATTTTGTGCTTGGTGAAGACTGGAGACTAACCCGAGATGGTTAAATATTAGATTGCACTTGAAATTGTTTGTGCTGAAGACTGTCCAAATGAACAATGATAAGCATGACTTTCGAAAGGTTAAGTATCTACCAGCTGATTTTGTAGCTTTGATAGTTTCGTTACGTTAGTAATTATATTTGTTATAAGGGCTATCTATGATGTTGATTACGCAAGACATCTCTCTTGCCATTGATATTTGATAATAGTTACGAGTTTTAAAAATCAAAATCAATTGTTCATATAAGGGGTAAAAAAATATTAATCATTTAAGATACAGAAATTTGGGTACTTTATCTAGGTATTGTAATCATCCATCAATTGTTGAGTTCACAACACGTAGCAATCCACTGCACCAAGAGAAAATACCCCAATCACCATTTTATGTGTCTTGATGGGCATGATCTAGGGATATCAGAACCGAATCGAAAAATTGAACTGAAACCAAATCTAATCAAAATTTTGTGCATTTTCGGGTTAGATAATGAAAAAAATAATAGCTCTTTTGTATGGCTCGGGTTATCAGGTTTCGTTTTGGGTTATTATGGTTCGGTTCCGTTAGTTTGGTTAATTAAATAGTAATAAAAATTCTCAACAAAAACTGAAGGTGCAACTTAAAATCTCTCTTCTTTCTTTCTTACCCCTCTCAAAATCACTCTGAACCATAATCTTTGTCTCGTAATTCGGTTTGATTCATCTGCTCACCCTATCAACTTAATTTAGTTCGGGTTTCCTGAAAATCCAAGCTGAACCGAACTTGTTGACATGATCAACTTCTCTCTTTCCTCCCTCCCTTCCCAATCTCACTCTTTTGCCATGTCCTAGCCACATCTCACCGCCTCATTTCTCTCTCTCTCCTCCCTCCCTTCCTGATCTCACTCTTCTGCCATATGCCCTAGCCACGTCTCCACCCCCTGTGCCATCCCTCAGCTCCAACATCGTTGGGGAACAACGACCCACCTCCAAGCTCGATGGCCACCACAGCTAGCCTCGGCTTATATTCAGTGGACAATCCTAAATTCTTAAGTTACGGCACCGTATATAGACATTACCTTAAGGCTCGTATGATTATGAGTTACGGCTTTTTCCTACGAATTGTAGAAGTAGAGGTGACTCGGACTCAAATCAGTTGTCGGGCCCAAATCTTCACCTAACTCCTATCATCATAAAAATATTCGTATGCAAATCTTGGAGTGGGACCGGAATTTATTTGGGCCCATCACGTGTAACATGATGACGACCCCATGACTCACGAGGAGCTAAGCCCATGAAGACCCAAAAAGTAAGTCAAGAACTTACAATTGGATTCCTGATTTACTTACTTTAATAATTGAGGGCATTGTGGGACGTAACTCTTTCCAATTGGATTCCTGGTTGTCTGTACTTTAATAATTGAGTTCAATCAGATTATTAAATCGAATAGCTTTGCGCTAACAATAACATAATCAGACCTTTGAAGGGTGGAGTTGAAAGGAAGTTGAAAAAGTGTTTAAGGACTTCACGATCAAGGCCCTCCACATAAAAAGAAACGACAAATTACTGGGAAAAAGGAAAGAGAAAGGCACACAAAAAGAAATCTTTGAGAAAAAGATAAAGCTGATATTGATTTGTTCTTCGCGAGGATTCCTCGTGTTCATACCTTCATGAGTGTTTGAGGAGGTGAAGAACCAAACTCACAAGTTGCACTACTTTCAAAATGTGACGTTTTTAGGGCTCTCGTTTGTTTTGAGAAAATAGATGATTTAAAAAATATTAGTTACAAATCATCTTTTGAACTAATTAATTAATAAAAAAAATATTTCATTATCGATAAAATGTTATGCGTAAAATTTTTCGTGAACTAGGAAAATATTTTTCGTTTATTTATTTTTTGTAAGAGATATAAACAATCATTTTTTGGAAGATGTTTTATAAATTATGAATTTTTTGAGAAATAAATGAAGCTTAAATGTAATTTTTCGCTAGAAATTTTGCAAGAAGAAGAAGAAGAAGAAGAAGAAGAAAATTACTTGAGAAGAGAGAGAGAGAGAGAGAGAGAGAGAGCACTCACTCCATTGAACCAGAGGACGAGAGGCTTGCGAGGAGCATCTGCTTTATGAAAACATTACATGTGAATTCACAAATCAATATTTGCATATTATGAAAACTTGGAGCTTTTCGAATAAAGCAAAGATGAAAGTGTCCATCGCAAAATTTAAATGAAGAAAAGACCAAAAAGTAGATGTCTATTCAAGTGGATTTTATTTAACTGCATGAACCTGTTTTTTCTTTTTTGTTTTTTTTTTTTGGGTGTTCAAAACATGTTCCTCATATGGTAAAGCGTCCAAGAAATTATGTCTCTCGATAATGTTCATCTTCCACCCAAATTGAATCACCGATGGTGTTGAAGGATGTGCAGGGTCAATGTCTCTGGCCTTCTAAACTTCATCTTCAAGAGGTGCAAGATGTGGTCTGGATTGCCAAGCTAGCATTTGTGTGATTATAGGCCAATCCTCAGCTTCCACTGACTATAAGACAAGTCTCACATGAGTAAATTGTTCAAAAATTTCTAAACCTATTGTACAATGGCCAACTCAGTTCTAAATCTTCTAATTATGTCAATTTAGTCCTAAATCTTTTGATTGTTTGTCAATTTGATCTTGAACCTTTTGACAATTTGTCAATTTAATCTTTGATGATTTGCCAATTTAATCCTAAACCCTTCAATTGTGTCAATTAGTCCTAAACCTTTTGAAGTTTTATCAATTTAGCCGAACCTATTATTTGGATAATTGGGTGAAATAAGTACATTGACAAATTGTAAAGGACTAAATTGTTGAAAGGTTTATGATTGAATTGGTTACTATATAATAGGTTTAAGATTTTTTGGACAATTATCCCAATCTGACATGAGCTTCACTTTCAACTCCTCCAGGAATTGCCACTCTCCATAGTCATGATTATCACATTTTGAATATCTTCTTACTTCTCACCAATCCCAGCCATGTGATGTATGATTTTCATTGTAGAGCCAGATTCTCTATGAACGTTACTGGAAAATCGCGATGTTTATAGTTTGAAGTCGCGGCACCATAAATCATTATGGGAAGGTTTCTGGGGGATATCTTATCTCGCAATTATTTTCATCTTTTTGTAGAGCAATCAAGAAGTGAAATTGCAAAATGCATTTTATCAATTCCGTCCTATTTAATTTTACTAATTGAATCCCAAATCTTTTAACACTTTGCTAATTGAAACCATCCATCCAATTTTTCCGAAAATTGCTGACGTAGATTCTGGATATATGCAGCACGGTCGGCGCTAACGTCGATAATCTCTTAAATTTTTTTTATTCTTTTTTATTTTATTCTTCATTTTCCTTTTTTTTTCTATATCAAGGATCATTTTTTGTTATTCAAATTAGATAGAAATAACGAAATTATTTAATTATATCAATTTGATAAATTTTAAAACTTAACTACAGTATTTGCAAGTTCTAATACTCGATTGGACCGCGTGATCCTTGGACGGACATTTCAATTGTACCTACGTTAGAATCGAAGTGATTGGTTAAGGGATTCCGTTGGTGCCGAGTACTTTTTGAATATGCGAGTACCTACCAATGAAACGTTGTCTATCCAAGAGGAAAATCGACAGAGTTGTTGGAAATAATAGAGATCTCAAAGTTCCGATATTTCTTAATGGAATTTACTAACATAATACTTTTTAAGTGATTATGAGAATAATAGTATGTTGTAAGCCACAAATTCTTAAAAGAGTTGATTCTGTAATAATTTTTAATTAATTTTATTTATTTATTTTGGCCAAAAATAAACTATTAGCATAAAATGTACTGCTGTATAATCAATTTTGTTTCTTTTTTCTTTTTGGTCGAAACAAAAGGGAAATTGATCATATAACGTCGGTTTTTTTTCCTGCACCATAAGGCAAAATCAGGAGGTCCTGCACTCTCTTAATTTTTGTCCGAAACGGTCTGAGTAAAATTTCCAAATTTCCCAATCAAACTGACTGAAAGAGGAAAAGAGTTAATGTTGCAACAAGGCCACATTTGCGGACATTGACCTTGACTAGGGCATCAGGAAGGATCCTTCCATCTATAAATATGTCAGACGTCTTGTTAAAGATATGTAGATCTTCACCATCTCACTTCCCAAAAACCAATCATCCAGTCCAAAATCATGGTTTCCTCCTCACTGTTGTCCAGCCAGCCTCCTTTAGCCGTCTTCTTCTTCTTCTTCTTCTCACTCTTCTTGGTTGGCACCACTTCACTTCATGGCGCTGGTGTTTCTGCTTCCTCCTCTTCTCTTTTCTCTATCAATGCGACGGAGAATAAAGATGCAGCAGTGGCTCTCCTGAATTGGAAATCCACTCTTGACAGCCGTAGCCAATCTCTCCTCTCTTCATGGCACGGCCACAATCCTTGCCACTTTCCCGGTGTTGCTTGTGACTACTATGGAGCCCTCACCCATCTAAATCTTTCCAATCTTGGTTTGAGAGGAACTCTAGATGGCCTGGACTTGTCGAGCTTAACCAATGTGGTTAGCTTTGGGCTTAGCAACAACTCATTCTATGGCTCTATTCCCGAGACTATTGGTAACCTTTCCAAACTCAACTCTCTTGATCTTTGTGGCAATGAACTGTCCGGAGACATTCCTCCAACTATAGGTATGCTAGAGAGTCTTCATTCTTTGTCCCTATGTGCAAACAACCTGAGTGGACACATCCCCCATGAGATTGGTTGGTTGCATTCTCTTTTGAAACTTGATTTTTCTAGAAACAATTTCACCGGTTTCATCCCGGCTTCACTAGGGAACTTGAGCAGCCTGATTTATCTTTATCTATGGAAAAATCAACTTTCAGGGCCTGTTCCTACTTCTCTTGGAAGATTAGGCAATCTAACCAAGTTTAGCATTTCACAAAACAACTTTTTTGGTGCCATTCCGAAAGAGTTAAGTGACTTAAGGAATTTGAAGTCTCTTTCATTATGGCAAAATGGATTTTCAGGAGCCATACCTTCGCAAATCGGGAGACTCGCCTCTCTTATTGAACTTGACCTATCATCCAACAATCTCACCGGCTCAATTCCTCATTCCATCATAAACTTGACAAGTCTATCTGTTCTTAAACTCTTCAAAAATAATTTGGCCAGTCCAATTCCTGCTTTTCTTAGTAAATTGGGCAACTTAACCGAATTAGTCATTTCCAATAATTTCCTTTCCGGTTCCATTCCACGAGAAATATGCAACTTGAAAAGCTTGAAGGTTCTAAGCTTATGGGGAAATAAACTGTCAGGATCCATTCCTTCAAAAATAGGATCCATGCCTCTCGAAATATTGGATTTGTCAGAGAATGATTTGGTCGGTCCAATTCCATTGTCTCTCCAAAACTTGAGCAGCCTCAAATATTTAAGGCTTAACTCAAATCACCTTTCAGGCTGGATTCCCCAAGAGTTGGGAAAATTGATATCTCTTACAATATTACATGTACGGGATAATAAGTTGACCGGTTCAATCCCTGCATCAGTTGGAAGCCTGCTCAATCTAACCGTCTTAATCCTTGATGCCAATAAATTCTTTGGTTCCTTGCCTTCTGAATTTAATAAATTAACTCATTTGAGTCATTTGGATCTATCTAATAATGAACTGGCAGGGGAGCTGCCAGAAGATGTATGCCTCGGGAGGTCATTGCAATATTTCTCCGCCTTCAATAATCATTTCACAGGTCCCATCCCAACAACCTTAAAGAACTGTAGCACATTAATTAGATTGAGGCTAGAAGGAAACCAACTTACCGGAAACATAACAGACGCTTTTGGAATATATCCCCGTCTATATTATATGGACTTGAGCCACAATCATTTAAACGGCAAACTTTCGTGGAAATGGGAGCGTTGTCGTAATTTGACGAGCTTAAAGATATCAAACAACAACATTTCCGGTGAGATACCCATAATATTTGGAAGGATGGCTCAGTTACAGCTATTGAACCTTTCTTCAAATAATTTAAGCGGAGAGATTCCAAGGGAATTAGGAGGCTTGTCGATGTTGTTAACACTCGATTTAAGCAGCAACTCGATCATGGGAAATGTCTCGACTAAGATTGGAGTTTTATCCCAGCTACAACATCTGAACTTGGCGTCAAACAATTTGAATGGATCATTAGTGCCATTAGGCTCATGCAAAAACTTGTTGAGCTTGAACTTGAGTAGGAACAAATTTCGAGGAAGCATTCCTCTTGGGATGCGCAACATACAATTCCTTGAGGTTCTTGACTTGAGTCATAATTTGTTGACTGGAAACATACTAGGAGAGCTTGGAAAGCTGAGAATGCTGCAAGTTCTAAATATCTCCCACAACGGTCTCTCGGGTTCTATTCCACGTTTTTTTGGTGATATGTTGGCCTTGACTTCTATTGATATATCCTACAATGACTTGGAAGGTCCTCTCCCAAATGTCAAGGCTTTCAATGAGGCTCCATTTGAGGCAATTCAGCATAATAGAGGGCTCTGTGGAAGTGTTGTTGGTTTACCCAAATGCAATTCTAGCGCGAGCAAAAAACGCAATCGATACGTTGGAGCTAGAATTACAATTATGTTCATTCTCTCATTCTTTGGGCTTCTCCTTCTCTCTTGCACCTTGATGATCCTTGCAATAGTCCATCATCATCGAAGAAGGACTATCAAGAGAGCAAACGATGAACGGGCAAATGATTTGGATTTTATCCGTATTTTGAGCTATGATGGCAAAGTTTTCTACGATCGAATACTTGAGGCCACAGAAGGATTTGATTCCAAGTACTACATAGGTGAAGGAGCATATGGAATCGTTTATAAAGCCCAGATATCAGAAGGTCAAACGGTTGCTGTCAAGAAAACCCCTTCATCTCAAGAAGATAGTGGGATTGTTGATTTGATATCATTCGAAAGGGAAATTCAAGCCCTAACAAACATACGACATCGCAACATTGTGAAATTTTATGGATTCTGCTCTCATGTCCAATGTTGTTTTTTGGTGTATGAGTACATGGAAAGAGGAAGTTTGAGAACAACTTTGAAGGATGACGAAAGAGCAATAGAATTTCAGTGGGACAAGAGGATAAATGTTATCCGAGGAGTTGCGAATGCTTTGTCCTATATGCATCATGAATGTTCGCCTCCATTGATTCACCGAGACCTGACAAGTAACAACATTCTATTGGATCGCGCTTATGAGGCTCATGTTTCCGATTTTGGCACTGCAAGGCTATTGAGACCAGATTCATCAAACTGGACTACTATTGCTGGTACCATCGGGTATATTGCTCCAGGTACTTCATAATTTTGTCAATTTCAATGTGTATTCAGTGTCAAACACCCTTTCTATAACTGAACTTTAGGTTCTTTGATTATTTAATCTCTTATGCAAAATTAGTGTACGAATTTAGAGCTTTCAAGTTCATCGTTGATTAGAAAGCTTTCCAATTTTTCTGACAAGGAAGATTTGGCAAATGAAGAAAAACATCTTAATTTGTCCATTTTAAGGATACACATTCCACGTTATCTAAATGATCCTCGTACTTTAAGCGTCAAACAAAATCATTTAAAATTCACCAAAGCATAAACTCCCATGCTCAAGTTAGTTTTGTAGATGTAGATTAATAAGAAGTTTGTATATGTAATCATGTAATCATCATGTCAATGGAACCAATGCTGTCAGCGTGAATACAGCTTGTAATCGATGTTATAATAGGATTTCTCCATTTGCAGAGCTTGCTTATTCTACAATTCCTACCGAAAAGTGCGATGTGTATAGCTTTGGAGTCGTTGCACTAGAGACAATCATGGGAAAGCATCCGGGAGATCATGTCTTCCGAGAATGCTCATCATCTACCCAAACTAAGCCGCCAATGATGTTGAAGAATTTGCTGGATCAACGTCTCTTGGCTTCTACACTTGGTCTTCGTGATGCGAAAGACATGGTCTTGATTGCAAAGTTAGCATTCGCGTGCCTGCAGGCCGATCCCCGGCTTCGACCGACCATGAGACAAGTCTCGCGCGAGCTTCGCATTCAAGTAACCCCGGAAATGTCACTCTCTGCGGTTAGCTTAGAGCAACTTTGCGATCCATTCACAAGAGATGGTAGGTTTTAAATTTACTTTTCACGTGTTATTTTGTTTGGTTCATAATAATGATGGCGATCGCCGTTTTAATAGCCTTTTAGTTCTGACTCGTCCCTATCATGTGTCTGATGATTTTCACTGCAGAGCCAGCTTCTCTTTGAACGTTACACTGATAGCGCGATGTTTATTGTTTGGAATCGTGGCACCATAAATTGTAATGGGAAAACTTCCGAGGAGATCTCATTTTACAATTATTTCGAAATTGTTCCAGAGCAATCAGGAAGTAAATTTGCAAAATGCATTGAAATCGATATCTATTGCCTTCTTTTAATCGACATATAAAGCACACGTAGTTTTCGCTACTGGAAGAGATAGCGATACCATCTATCTGTGAAATTTTATCAAAGTGCAGTTTCAGCATCATCCCTCCTTTGCTTCGCTTCGCAAATGCATTGATGCTGCGCATCCATCTCTCTCTCCAGCCTCAGTGATTTGTCTGCTGGTACTTTTAAGTAAGAAATTTCACTTACAAATGTCTGATCCCGAGAATTGAAAATCTGGGACAGCAACAAGATCAAGAAGTCTCACTCTTCTTGAGACCCCTACCACCCAAGTTACGACGCAAAGATACATCATTTTGCGAGAAAATCGATGAAGAAATTTCCAAGGTCAGCAGCCAAAATCACGCATGCAGCAATTCAGCGATTCTCCCCTCTATCATTGTTCAAATTGGTTTCACCTTTCCTTCCTTGTTTTTTTTTTTTTCTAATGGCGGCATAAGGCTGATGGGTTGCCACTCGTCACACTTCTCTCCACCAATTTTCCATGCCTTATAGATTGGCTGGCCACTTTAACTTGGGTTTTAAAAAAAGCAATTTGCAGTTCCTCTCTTTGGGAGTCTAGTTGCTACAATTATTGTTACTTTGTAAAATGACTTGGCCGTTTATGCAATTTCCAAACGGATTTATTTAGGTCCTACACAGAAGAAAATCAATTTCTCATTCAATCACGTATTCGTGCACTTATCATCGCAACCGCGGAAAACCTCGACTAAGCATCGACGTGCCAATCAGTGTTAAAAATTTTGTATTTTACGCTTGCGTATTATGTAAACGGAAAACAACCCATTTATATCTATACCAAAAAGGGGGAAGGGCCCTAGCATCTCTCAGTCAAGTACGGGCTATCTATGTTGTTGATTACACAGGTCATCTCTCTTGCCATTGTAATATATTTAAGTTTCAACTGATCTCAACAGGGAAGGCTGTGATTTTTCACTTTTCATGCCAACGGCGAGGGCCCGAGAGGCACAGCCAGAAACCATAGACTCGCCTACTAATATAAGCAAAAAAAGGTTAGGTGGACCGTATAGCAACAGAAGTGCGTTACAGGGCCACCGTACAAGTGTAAGGCGTGGCTACTGTATCCGGACACTGTCACCATCGTCTATCAATTGCCGAATTCGCGGAGGAGAGAGGCGACGCTCGCGGCGCAGCGGAGCAGACTACGAGCAAAAGCTGGGGATGGCGGCGGCGTTGGGCCTAGTGGGGAGTTTCGCGTGTCTAGAACTTGAAGCTTGAGGATAGAGAAAGCGGAGGAGAGAGAAACGGTGAAAGGGAGAACCGTACTGCACTCGGCCAGTACGGGGCAACCCGCTTCAACGCATTTGATTCAACATCAATATCAACATCACCTTTATCCCAAACTAGTTGGGGTCGGCAGTCGATGAATCCGAAGTGTAAAGCTTAAAGCATTTGATTAAGAAAAAGAAAGAAAAATTTTAACCTTCTATTTACATATTTTTATCATCATTTCATGTCTCTCTTCCACATGGAATCCTAGTCTACACTTTGCTATGCAATATTTAATGAGAAAAATGTGAGATTGTCATAGGATAATTGTGAATTTTTCGACAAATCTTTATACGTCACGATATTTTGTATAAACATTACAAGAAAAACACATATGATCATGAGCTGCGACCTTTTCCAATGGATTATAGAAATAGAGGTGATTCGCACTCGAACCGTTGGTTCAGACTTTTTTTTTTAAATTTAGCTTAAAAAATATTATTCGTTAGAAATAGAAAAAAAAAAGAAAAGGAAACACTAGCTTAAAAAATGTCATTACTTTTATAATTGAGTTCAATCAGATTATAAAATAGAATAGCCTAGCACAAACAATGATGTAATTTAAAAAAAAGTCCTAAATTTATTACTATTGTGTCAATTTAGTTCTATGTCTTTTTTTTTTTGCCAATCCAGTCTTAAAATTTTTCCATTTGAGTCAATTTAATTCATCTAGCCAACTTTAGCCGATAAGTGCTCACATGGAAGCTGGCAACGACATGGATGATTTTTTAATATTAGTTTATTTTTTTAATTATTTTATTATTTTATTTATTTTATTTTTTCTTCTCCTTCTTCCTCTAGCTGGTCATCAGCAAACAGCCAGGTGAGGCCGAGCCTCGCCGACTGTTGAGACCAAAATTTCAGATAAAACATTTAGAAAGAATTGCATAAAAAAATTAGAGACTAACCTTAGTCTCTAAAAAATAAATTAAAATTATTTTTTCATAAAATATATTAATTCATTTTCTGCATGCATACATTATGCATTTGATCATACCGGTGGCCAAAAATAGAGGGAAATTGATGCGCGAATGGGCCAGCACCCACAAGCAGAATTCAGCCATCAAGGGGGAGCAAATGCCGAAATTTGTAAAGGCCTTAAGGCCTAATTTGAGTCTAATACAGCTTATTAAACCTTAATGGATTGAAGGGCCTTAATTAGAAGCTTAAATAAATAGAAAAAGGTCCGATTAAGCCCACTATAGATTGAATTCAGTCAAGTTCTCTAGCATAAGAGGCCAGCCGAAATTTGTCAGGTCTTAGGGCCTATTTCAGGCTTAATTTCAGCCGGTTAAGTTTAATTAAAGAAAAATGCATTTTTAATCAAATGTCTAATAATTATAAAAGTTTTAAATAAGCCCGCTAAAGAGCAATCGAGCATACAAAGGAGGAGCATATTTCGGCTAGCCCATTACAGGGCCTAGTCTAATTCTCTAATGAGCACGAGGCTCAATTTAATGCGATTTGGCCCTTCAAGAGTTAATTCAAATAATATTTTGATCCTGGGTCCTTTCTACGAACATTAAAAACCCAAGGCCCCTAACCTACGACGCCTTCGTCTATAAATACGACGTTATGCCGAACTAGCCTCGACACTACTACACAATTGCTGCCGTCGCCCAAGATTGCTGCTACCTGTTGCGACCCTTCTAAGCGGAGCGGAGGGATTTAGGGGCGATTTGCCGAATTTTGCAAATCCGATGTGATCCAGAGAATTGGCTTGGACTCTCCCAAGTCCTCACCTTGCACAACGGTGGGATTTAGGAATCGAATTTCAACCTTAGGTGTGATAGGGTGACATGTGCAGGTTTTCATGCTTTTAGATGTCGCCACCCCTCTTTGGAGAAGATAGATTGAGAATCTCATCGAGTGGTGGGACTAGCCATATGATTCTAACGAAACTAGAGATTTGGAATCAAAAACTAAGTTATACCAATGTTGTCATTGACGCCCTTTCAGTATATAAGTCGTGTGATTTTTTCAATTAAGATTTTCATGTAGATGAATTGAAATAGAGAAGTTCTAAAATTTAGGAGTTCATGTAGATGGGGATGGATATTTGATCTATGACTCACAATTAATAAAGGTAGAGCACAATTAAGGATCCAAAATATGCAAACAAAACACATGAAATCAATACATGACATGTGTAGTAAAGCCATATTGGCTTAGAGAATGGGCATATTAAGCTTTGGAAGGAGTTTAGGATGATTTGAATGTGATTTTCCCATTAGGGGAAAAATCGTCATTTTAGGAGATAATTTATCTAAAAGGGAAAAGCTATAATTTTTGTAGAAATTAGGAACCCAAATCATTAAAAATAGGGTTGGCCAGTTGAATGTACATATTTCTCAATTTTCTTTCTTTTTTTTTGGATTTTTGGAGATGCTTTGCCCATGAAGGGAAAAATCGTTATTTAAAATCATGAAATATAAGTTTGACCAGTCAAGATGGACTGTTTCCCATTTTCTGTGATTTTTAGAAAATTTTGGAATTTTCGAAATCATTTTCTTATAAGAGGCAAAATCATCATATCAAAAGGAAAAAAGGAAGGAAAAAATTCATCAAAAATAGGATTGGCCAGTTAAAATGGCCAATTTCCTAATTTTTAAGATTTTTCTGAATTTATAAAAAAAATATTTCTATAATTTTATGAATTTTCTTTAATTTTTTTGATTTCTTTTTAATTAATTAATTTTTTATTATTAATAAACCGGACCGGGCCAGTAGACCCGGCCCACGCCATAGCCGCCCAGTTCGAGCCTCAAGGGCCAGGATTGGTCTAAGACACAAAAGCCTAACTCGGGCTCAAATCAATTTATTGTATTTGTTTTTAGAGAGGCCCAAGTACAATGCCTATTTCAAATTTTTCTAAGGCTAGCCCAAATGTTGCTAAAGCTAGCCATGGCCCAGTAAGCCTATTGCCCTCAATCAGACCGAAAGACCAACACCCCAGCAGTCTTAACTTATTTTTTATTGCTTACGGTTTTCATTTTTTGTTTTGTTTTCTTTTATTATTATTATTATTTTATATTCTTTCCCGTACGTCTTTTACCAACCATCTTCTTTTCATTTTCCATTATTTTTATTTGTTTTCTCTTTTTATCTTTTTCGATCACCCAGCAGTCATCAGGGCGCGGCGCAAACACAGAACCACGCCGGCAACATCGCCCTTCGTCCACCACACCAAAAATTGTCGACCACTTTCATCGATCGACAAAAACGACACCTCATTACTGCCGGCGAAGACTAGTGCGATTTTACTCATGAAATCATAAATCGAACACGCCATTCCGAACATGTCGGAAGAAGAGGTTTTAGGGAAGCTTACCTGAGCGGCCTCCAACCACAAGCCACTTCTGGTTCGGGAGGTTCGTCGCCGCTGGTTTGCGACTTCGCCGTGGCTGATTTGGAAAAGAGAAGAAGCTCAAGGGTTGGGCTTTGCTTGCTCGAGGGTCGGATTTCGCTTGCTCGAGGTCGACGAACGGTGGTTGTGAATGTGCCTCCGGAGCAGCTCTCTTTCTTTGCCCTCTGCCACCTTTTTTTTTTTTCCTCACGTTTCCTCCGTCGAGTTCGGGAGCTGTTGCGGGACTGTGCGAAACCGTTGATGGCTTTAGGTGGCTAGTGGCGGCCCACGACCAAGGGAGACTGACGGGCACTGCGACCGGCACGGGAGGCGGTGGGAAAGGCAGCTCATCGTGACCCTCCAAAGCAGAGACAAACGCCACCTCTGTTGTCATCGGTACGGGGTCGGAGCTCGCCGTCTTGGTCAGGCACGCAGCTACGGGAGGTGTCGCTTGGCCAATGCGAAGCTAGAGCTCGAAGATGGAGTTCCCCCTCCCTTCTTTTGCTTTTTTCAGCCGCCCTCTCGAGCTGATCTTCCTCTTGACCAACCCTTCTTCTTTGAACTCTCGGTAGGCTCTCTTCCTTTCTACTCTCCCAGAGCAGAGCTTTCTCTTCATGGGAGTTTTTCTTCTCCTTTCTCCTCCCTGTCTCTCCTCTCGATTTTGGCCCCTCTTTCCTTTCTCCTCCCAGACTCCCTCCCTCCCTCTCTCTCTCTCTCTCTCTCTCTCTCTCTCTCTCTCTCTCTCACATTTTTTTTTTTGGTCGCGCATCTCCAGAGTTTGTTACGCCAGCTCAGTCCTTGTTTTGTCTTCACATGGAATATTTAGAGTAGGTGTTTTTTTAGGATTATCCATGAAAACCTCAATTTTGAAATGTGTTTTTATAAAAATAATAATAATAAATTCAAATTTCAAATGATCATACTTCGCGAATCCAACCTTTTTCGATCACTTTAAAATGTTGAGAAACTTTTGGGGATGGGTTTAAATCTGAATGAGAATGACTAATTAATTTCAATTTGCAAACATGACACTAAATTGAAATTTCAATTAGGTCCAATTTTCAATCTGCACATTTCAAGAAAGTGATTGAATCAAAATGCAATTAAAGATGTAAGAACCAAATGTCATAACTAGTACAAAGTGAGAAAAGCAGTGGAAAATACTCAATTCGGAATTTTTATAAAGCTAGGGCCTTAAATGCAAAAATCTAAAAAAGTAGGTTACCGATCGAATTTTTGAGCTTTAAAGTGACCAAAATGCAATTGGAATTAAAACAAGACTAATGACTATATTTTTAAAATATTTTTCTGGTCACAAAAGCTATGTTTCTTATTTTTGGGCTATTTTCTAATTAAAACAAATTGAAAAATTTTAAAAAATATTTTCTGTTCAGAATTGGTTCCTGTTTGACTAAGGCTTCCAAAATTGATCTTCAAATTCTATGATTTTTTATTATATTTTTAATGATTTTTCTAAAGAAAAACCAATTAAAAATCAAGTGTCATTACTATTGCCATCCGCCATTACTGTCCCGGTGCCAAGAAGCAGAATTGAGAGGTTCCGTAGCCACTGCCTTGTCGCTGTTCAAGACCTGCTGTTGTTGCCTTGCGTCACCTCGCCGATCTTGATGTACATCAGCCGAGACAACAGGTCGAGGGGCGACGAGAGCCGAGAGCCAAGATCGTTGCTGCTGCTGTCCAACGCTTCCACTGTCGTCGTACCACGGCTGTTTGCTACCGTTGATTGCTGAGATCACAGCTGGTTGTTCGAGATCTCGAGTCGACACTGAAATTCAAGTTTGGAAAATTTATCCCTAATTTAAGGTAAAAATTTTGATCTTTATCAATTACGATATTTTGTTGCCTATTTTAAATATAGTTGTTGTCTAACAAATTTTAAAGATGTAGGCAATATTGAACAGGAATCTTTCCTAATCGACAACCCACCTAATGGATAAACTAGTCTATGAGACTTTAGGTAGAATATTTAACTAGATGGGGCTTAAATTCAATTGGCCGTAATCTATAAGACTTTAGATCGACAATGGGTTTAAGATTATGATATTTTTAAAATTATCACTTTTTTTATTTGAATTGATCTAATGAAATCATTATCTTTTAGAGTGTTATCTCACATGATTTGAAATTCTAAAAAATTTTGCATGTAGATAATTACTACATTCACAGGAAATTGAATATTAAATTAAATTGCATCTTAGATAGAATATTATAGAGAACATTTGGATGTTTAATCAAATTCTAGAATAAATTTTTTAGACTGTATTCCAAGATAGAGATTTTATGTTTAAGTAGATTTTTATGCCTAAAATAACTTATCTTTATATGTTAGAGTTTGGGTTAATTTAAACCCTAAAATATGTAGTATAGCTATGTTTATGGCATAGTTCATTTTAAGCTATTAATAATTTCGAAAATATAAAAAGAATCATTCAATGCTGTGTCATATAGAATGCTAGGTTCGGTTTGCATATCATGTACACGATTTAATTAGACCATGCTAGGTTCGCTTTGCATATCCTATAGTCGATTTAATTAGACCACGATATAATTTGTACGTTAGCTTAATTTGATTGCCTGCCACCTAGATTGGTCATGTATTTAATTAAATTAATTTCTTATCCATAAGCTTAGGATGGCTTGCATTTAATTTGTATTAAAGCATTAGAATTAGAAATTCATGCATTGTACTTAGGTTAGCATTTTTCCCATAAAAAGTGAAAATCATAAAGAGAGAAATAATTGTTTGGCACATACTCCCTGCAATTTATCTTGATTTTTGGGTGTTTCATTTAATTGATTATGGACCGTCATAATAACCTTTGTTAATGACTTATATTATAATCAAATAGAGCTACGTAATTAAATGTTTTCATAAAAATGAAATGGTATCGAAATGGCGTTAGAAAATCTAACATAACTAAATCCCTGAGGTTATAATCTCTTGTTCATAGAAGTAATTTAGTTCTCCCGCTATTTTAATTAGGTAATTAAATAACCTACCATAAACTGATTAGTAGGGACTCCAAAAGTTAGATAATATAGCATTAAGGCATTAACCATAAGTTATGATTTGATATGGACTTGGAAGAATCCAAGCTAAGTTAGTTGAATAATTAGCCTAGTAATCAATTAGCTCGAATGAAAATTTAGGATGCGACAACACTAGCCAGTCAAAGTTTGCTGGATGGATTGAATTAGTACAAATGCAAAAGGTTTAGCTCTAGATTGGCAAAAAAAAAGATTTAAAAATGAATTAACACAATTACAATAAATTTATGATTTTTCTGGTAATTTTTCAATTCATACATTAAAGAGTGTTTTAGAGGGTGAAGGCTTGGTGAGCGAAACAAGAGGAAGACCTGCACAAATAAAGTGAATCCAAGATTGTGTGGAATCTTTTATTGGCGCCTAGATGAGTCGCACTACATTCGGAATGTGGTCTTTTTTAAAATAATTTCAAGCTAGAGATTTCACAAAAAAAGAAAAAGAAAAGGGTCTTATTAGAGAGAGAGAAAGAGATAGAGGATTTACGAGGAGCGTCTGCTAGAAACATCCAAATAGCTCATAAAAATTACAATTCAGTAAAATACCATATACCTTCTCTGAATATCAGAAAATTACTTTTTTCCATGAAATAGTCCTACAACCGAATTTTCCAAATCCTAGTTTAATTTATTTTCCAAACTAACATTCATACCTCCAAAACTCACTTGCCAGTAATTTTTATGATTAGTAATTGTTTCGTTGGAATTTCTTCCACAATCAAATATCTTTCACTGAAATTAGTTGATCGGCTTTTTAATGAGAAAAAGGTCCTATGGCTATTCTGGATAGGACTGATCCAAATAGTCAGAAAATCAACACATAAATTATGCAAAGATTCCAATAAAAATTACACTAACAACCAAGCTAGAATTTGACTCAACGGGAAGGCTCAGATATAAGTTTAATGAACTGATACATAGAAACTTGGAAGAAATTACACAAACATAGACCAAACCAGAGTTTGACTCAACAGACTGGCTTGGAAAGCACAATTCCTACCAAAAGAATGAACCAATGTACCCAAATTGTTAAAGAAACACCTCGTAAAACATTTTGATGATTTCCAAAATATTCTTGGAATTTGTTTTACCTTTGAGCGTGCAGATGTGTTATCCATTTGACCAAGGATCACATAATGATCATCGGATAAAAATTGATTGAATTCTAAGGTGCTTTTATGAAAAAAATCTACTGAGGATCTAAAAGATTTGGTTGCTAATAATTTCTCATTGGAGCTTGAGAGATCTGGTCCGCGAAGATATTTAAAGTCCAAATAAGTGGATATTTCTGAAAGAAAGCCTTCAGTAGCCGTTTGATAACGGAAAAGCTCAGTGGAAAGTTTCTAACCTCTATCGGGAACAATTCCCTGCTCTTGTTGGTATCTAGCAAAAGTGGTTAGTGTAGAAAAGCAGCTATGCACCCTTTGGTCCACTCTTTGTAAACTATATCATGTAGAGAATGAAATTATGCTGAATGGAAAAAAATATAAACCTGACGCACTGAAGCAAAATACTTGTTTCTACAATAAGGACTATGGTCTTTTTAGTTTTTAAGGAGTGCGGGATATTTCAATAATACTGCGATACAATTTGGGGCATGGAAAGGTTGAATTTTGATTATTGTGTTGGAAAGAAGAAAGAGACAAAGATGTTTCCTCTCCTTGTATTTTGGCTCATCCAAAAAGAAAAGGAGCAGTTGGCTCATCCAGAAAGAACAGTATACCCTAAGTGCCAAAACTTGTGTACGGCGTGCACTTTGGTGCCAAAACTTTCAAATCGTTCACTTAAGTGCTAAGTTCGGAGAAAGTGTGCACTTTAGTGCCAATCCGGATAAAATCCGGCCAAATGAATTACGTGGATTTTACAATTTATTTTATTAGCTTATGTGGCACATTTTGAGAAGCTGATGCCACGGTGGAAATTGAACGTGGCCAAGTATTTTCTTCAAATAAAAAACGACGTCATTTGTGTAAATCATAACACAAATGACATCTCTCCTTCTCACTTCACCCCCTCCTGCGAGAAGGAGTGGGTCCACTGTGGAAAATCGAATCACGCCGTCTGTGGTGAAGTCGCCACCGTCGCTTGGTTGGTCGTCGCCATCGCTCGGTCGCCGCCGTCGCTCACCATTATCATACCCTTGCCAGGTATGCATCTTTTATTCTAATTTGAAAGTCAGGGTTCCGACGGGAAAATTAGGGTTGTGATGGGAAAATTATTACTCCGACGGGGACATTAGGGTTCAGAGAGAAAAATTAGCAGTTGTATGGTAAAATTAAAGCTCAAAGTTGATGCGCTAAGGATATCTACTCGTTTAATCAGAACTTCTGACTTCGGTTTCTTGATAAAGGAAGTGAATGTCTGTCAGTCCCTTCGGTCCCTTTTGAGAAGTTGATGTGTTTGGATCTTTTTGGTCCACTTGTTTAATGACGACCTTAAATGCCTTTGTAGATTGAAATGATATTTTTTATTTGGTAGGAAATAATGAAATTAATGCGACGATGACCTCAAATTCATTCGTGTAAAGCACTGTGCATTTGTGCATTGGTTTTCCTATTAGTTTGTGGTCACTACCCAATAAAAATGACTCTTTAATCAAAAGGTAGCCTGTGGGGATCTCCATGTGAATTTGTTGTACCTTTTGTATTGTGATCCCAAAAGCTGATACATTTATTGACTTTTTTTTCTCTTTGGTGCAGGCATGGACAAGAATCTTGTTGCTGTCATTGTCTGCTATCGTGGGGATTTTGTGATTGGCACCGACGAGTGGGACTATGAAGGTGGATGAAGGAACCATTTTCCTCGATGTAAGGACGTCGTCATATGTTTCATGCGTGAGGGATATAGTGTACATTTTAGGCTGCAAAGTAGGTAAATTGCTTTATTGTGTTCCTGGAAAGGGCTTGAGGGATGGGCTGCGACTATTGTTGGATGAGAGTGGATTTAAGGATCTGATTTATCACTATCTTCATGGCAACGAAGCAAAAGTGTATGTTGACAGTGATAGTGATAGAGATGATGAAGATGATGATAATGTTCAGCATGAAAATGTAATTGAAACAAGAAAAGTATGTCTTTATTCCACTTCTCATGGTGGGGATGAAACCATCGTAGAGGGACATCAGGATTGGGCAGACAGGGAGGATTGAGAGGATAGGCAGAATTATGAGGAGGGGGAGGATAGGGAGGACATGGAGGACAGGGGAGTAAGCCATATAGGTGATGAAGAAATCACTGGATTACATTGGCAATTTGCACAATCCAATGTCGATGACGATGACGATGAAGTTTTGGGAAATGTCAGTTTCCTAAGTATTGATGATGACGATGACGATGAAGAGCTTGCACAGTCAAGGCAAAATCGCAAAGAGTTTGTGAGAAAGAAAAAAGCAGTCTTTGGAGACTTAGAGGGAGCTGTACCAGTAAATAGGGAAGAAGAACCTACACCTGCTATAGCTACTGGTGCACCTGAAGAAAGTGCCAGTGATGATTGGATTGGTACTTCCGAGAACGAGCCTGAAGAAGAAGGAGTAGCTCCACCTGAGCGTAGAAAAAGTAATTATCCTTCCTATAATCCAACTCTAGCATGCCCTATTTTGTATGTTGGTATGAAATTTGAGGATGCGAAATAGTTCAAGGATGCTATTCTGAAGAAATCTATTGCTGAATAGAGGACTGTTGAGTTTGTTAGAAATACGAAGAATTTTGTGAGAGCTAGGTGTCTACAACCTAATTGTGCATGAAAGATCTATGGCTCACTAAGTAAGAGGAGCGGGTCATTTCAAATTAGGTCATTCCAGGAGGAACATATGTGTTCAATTGTTTTTGACAATAAAAGGGTAACAAGTAAGTGGTTGTCGAAAAACTTCTTCAACATGATCAAGGCAATGCCTGAGATTAGGGGTCCTTACTTAAAGCAGTTGGTGAAGGAGCAGGTAGGGATTAATGTGTCAACAACTCAGTGCAAGAGAGCCAAGTATAAGGTCATGAAAATAGTCATGGGTCAGTACAAGAAAGAATATGGCCAGATTTGGGATTATGCTTATGAATGTAGACTTCAAAACCCACCAAGTAGAGTGTATGTGGAGGTTGTGGAGAGGCCATTGCCTGATTTTGGGACTGTCTTTTTATGCGTGCTTCAATGCATGCAAGCGGGGATCTTTATCTGGTTGTAGAAGAGTTGTAGGATTGGATGGGTGCTTTCTAAAGAGTTTGTGCAAAGGAGAATTATTGGCTGCAGTTGGTCGAGATACCAATAACCAAATGTTTCCAATAGCTTTGGCAGTTGTAAAGATAGAAAACAAAGATACTTGGTCTTGGTTCATAAAAAATTTGATGGCTGACTTGGAGATAACTGACGGGCGAGGTTGGGCTTTCATGAGCGACCAACAGAAGGTAATGTCATTGTCAATTAATTCTTTCAAAATTTTAATTGCATTATGTGGTATTTGTCCTTATTCTTACAATTATGTCTTGATTTAATATTGTAGGGACTTGTTCCTGCATTGGCTAAGTTGATGCCATATGCCGAGCATAGGATGTGTGCAAGACACATATATGCAAACTGGTCAAAGAAGTACAAAGGGGATGGGCTGCAGAAACAATTCTGGCAAATTGCAAAGAGCACAAACATGGCTGAATTTAGAATAGCGAAAGAGGGCTTGCTTCACATGATCAAGGATGGTTTCGAAGCACTATTCGAAACTGAAGCGAAGCATTGGTGTAAGGCCTTCTTCAGTGAGGAATTCAAGTGCGACACTATCGACAACAACCTCAGCAAAGCTTTCAATGGCAGCATATTAGCTGCAAGGTGCAAACCAATCATTGCTATGCTTGAGGATATACAACTTATGGTAATGACTAGGCTGCGCAATAGAAGAGACAAGGCTGGAAAGTGGACTAAAGTATGTGGTCCTATGATTGCCAAGAGATTAGATGAGAACTTGGCTGGTAGCAAGTTTTGCCATCCAATTTGGAATGGTAATGACGGATTTGAGATCAAGAAGAATGACGATACATATGTCGTTCACCTCGAGAGGAGAAAATGTTCATGTCGAGAATGGCAACTAACTGGAATTCCTTGCCCACATGCCATTTCTGCAATCCAGAACCTGTAAAAAAACCCAGAAGATTACCTAGCTGATTGCTACAACAAAAAGTCATATCTTGACACGTACCAATTCATGATGCAGCCCATTAGAAGTAGCAAATTCCGGGAGCCAACAAATCAGGATGCCCCTGCACTTTTGCCACTAAAGAAGCAAGTTGGAAGGCTAAAGCGAAGACGAAGAATGCAAGAAGGGGAGATTTCAATGCAATGGATGATTAAGGCTGATGTAAAGATGACGTGCTCGTATTGCCATAAGGAAGGTCACAATAAAAAAGGCTGTGAACTAAGGAAGCAACGACTTACTGCAGATCCCATACAAGAGCCAAGTGAAAGGCCAACATATGGACAAGTTAGACAGCTAACTGAAGTGCCAATAGGAGGGTTTACTGTTCAACAAACGAGGAGCAAATATCCAGTGAGTTGTACATTGTTTGTTTGTCTTATTTTATGGCCACTTATCTAACCCCGTTTCCACACTTCAGCTGAGGAGAAATGCAACAGAAAGGCATGTTATACAGCTACCTCAAGGGCCAATAGAAGAGTGTACCGGGTCTACTGTTCAATAACCAAGGAGAAAATATCCAGTAAGTTGTATATTGCTTGTTTGTTTATCTTGTTTTATGGCAACTTGTCTAACCTTGTTTCCATACTTTAGGTGAGAAGAAAGATAAGAGCAGGGCATGCCATCGAGCCGCCGCCGCCACCACCACCACCTGAAGGGCCCGTAGAACTTGCTGTACAGCCACCACCACCTGAAGCGTCAACAGAAGGACATGTTTCACAGCCAACTGAAGTGCCAACAATAGGGCATGTTGTGCAACCAGATGAAGGGCCAACAGAGGAGCGTACCGAGTCTACTGTTGAACAAAGGAGAAAATATCCAGTAAGTTACAAGTTGTCAGTTTTTCTTGTTTTATGGCCAGTAGTCTAATCTTCTTTCGAACTGCAGGTTAGAAGAAGGGCAAGAGCAGGGCATGCTGCCTAACCACTACCACTACCTGAAGGACCAGCATATCTTGCTGCACAGCCGCCGCTACCACCATCTCCTCAAGAGCCAACAGAACTTGCTACACGGCGGCCACTACCACCGCCTCAAGGGCCAACAGAATCTGCTGCACAGCCATCACTTCCACGACGAACAAGAGGGGCTCTTGGTAAGAGGTTGAGGGAATATGATTATGGCCTATTCCAGGACGAACGTACTGGAATGACTATATTGCATGTAAATTTGACAAGAATTGTGCACTTAATTTACGGTCTTAATTTACGGCATTTGCAATTGTAAAGCCCATTTTCTTTTGCTTTTATATTGTTGTAGCCTGGGAGAAGCTCAGAGATGCTTATCTCTGAAGGTAACCCAACCCAAGAGTCAATGGCTGCACCAAAAAAGAGATTGACAAAGAAGAAGACAACAGTTGCAGCTAAGAAACAGCAACCAAGAAAGAGGCCAGCAAGGGTTTTACCTCAATCAAGCCTCGAAAAACCACTTGAAGAACCACAACCTGCTAGAAAGAGTGCTAGGCTTATGAACCAAGTTGAAAAGCCATAGAAAGGAAAAAGAGCTGGGGTTGTCAATGTTGACTGATTAGGAGGGGACTTAATAAGTTAGTTTTAGTTTATGGGAAGCACAATTGTTTGTGTGATGGACATTTGCTAGCAAGGACATGGTTGTTAATTCAATTTATGTAAATCTATGTCAACGGAGCAATGTGAAATTTTTCCATTTTCCTTTCCTATTTATATTGCTATGGTGGCTGTGCTTGCCACCATTGTTGTCAATAGAGAATGCACCATAACTGTGAATGCATACTGTGAATTTTGTTTTGGTGCATACTGCGCATATTGTGAATACTGTTAATATTGTAAATTCTGTTGTTGTCAATTATGAATGCATACTGTTTTGGTGCACCAGGGCACCAACTACTGTATGGTGCATATTTGTGAATGCACCAGCAACTTGCTATGCATTCTTATCGGTGTACTTGTCAATGCATTCTTGCTATGCATACTTGTCAATTCCTGTGAACTAAGTTGCTGGCGCACAATGGTAATTGTAGTTGTTGGTGCATTAAGGGCAGATATTGCAAGCCACGTCACGTCAGCAAGTTGCTAGTGCACAAATTGGTATTGCAAGTTTTGATGATGTGTTTCAGTTAAGTGAACATTTTCATGACAAGTTAGCACTGAAGTGATCACTTTCACAACAACTTGGCACTTAAGTGATCACTTTGACAATAACTTGGTACTAAAGTGATCTCTTTTAAAGATAATTTGGAACTTAATTGATCACTTTTTACCCCTGACTGGTACTTAAGTGATCATCATTTGCAAATTATGGCACTTAAATAATAACAACGGGAATTGGGATTTGCAGCAAATCACCAACCCAATTACAATTCTAACAAGCCAATCACCATGCTATTTCCTGGTTTGCAAATGCAGCAAACCAGCAAAGCAGCCGAGCACCAAACTGCCTTTTGTAGCATACCAAGCATTTGCAGCAAATCTTTAATAACTAAGTGAATAGAGATTGACAATACATAGATAGTCTAGGAACTGAGCAAATATTACACTGCATTATAATTTTCAACTATGACACTTAAATAATAACCATGGGAAGCAGGATTTGTAGCAAATCATCAACCCAATTACTTGTAAATTCTAACAAGTTAATCACCAACATTTGCAGCAATTTCTTGGTTTGCAAATGCAGCAAACCAGCAAAGCAACCGAGCAGCAAACCAGTAGCCCATTTGCAGCATACCAGCAGCCACATTTGCAGCAAACCAAACAAGTGAAGCAAAAACTAAGCGAATAGAAATTGATAATACATCGATAGCCCAAGAACTGAGCAAAAACTAAGCAAACACTGCATTACAACCTTCCATTTCCAACAAAATACCATAACAACGTCTTCATCCATACAAAAATCATCCATTACTTATACATTATCTAATACAAGTATATGTCCAAGTGATCTTCACCTACGGTAGACTGAGAATGCCTTTACAAGAGTGATATGATGAGGGGATCGGAAGAAATAGTCGTCGAATTTCGAGCGGCTCGACGAACCGAAACTGATTTTATTGTTCACATTCTTCCTCTGCTTTGGGGACCAGTCGGTTAGGGTTTTCGATTTGGGGTTCAATTGGGGATTTACGAGTTTATGGGGCAAAGCAAAATGAACGACGTCGTTTTCATCTTCAAATTGCTGACTCAACCTCCGGCGAACCACATCAGCCGAAGTTTTTAATGTAAAAATTCCACGTAGACTTTCCGGCATGCCACCTATGCTTCTGATCGGACTTGGCATTGAAGTGCATGCTTTTCTCTAAACTTGGCACTTAAGTGAACGATTTGAAAGTTTTAGCACCAAAGTGCACGCCGTACACAATTTTTGGCACTTGGGGTGTACTTTTGCCTAGCTGCTTCACTTTGGGCAAAATGGGAAATTTCAATTGCCATAATTGTAATATTGTCGGAAACAAAATTTTGTATATGATGTTGTTTAGGTTGTCTTTTTTTCTTCTTAACACAGGTAGTAATCTAGTTTCTACGCACGCCATTTCTCTCATTACTTATTCATATGCGAGTTTTAGTAGTATAAGTCCTATTTCCCTCTCCCTACTTACCTTAAAAAGGAGAAAGCCCCTGTTTAGGGATTTATATGGCTTATATGTTGATATCAATGCTTAAGATGGCAGGAATTATTAGCATTGCTCCTTGAAGATGGTCACTGGGGAGACGCTAGAAATTATCACCTACCCTTTTTCTTGATTTCGAACTAGTGTGGTGTTGAGGAATCTCATTGCTAATAATTGAGTGTGGATCATTCCATGTGTTATGAGTTCCGTTCGCTCAAGACCTTCTTTTGAATTTTCTCTTTATGACAAGCTTCTTGTTGCGTACTCACTTGATGTTTCTTCTCATCTTTGTTTATCTCCTGACTTCTTTACATATGCTTATCTCATTGTGCCGTCTATAATGTGCTGGAGAATGATGATGCATAACCCTCATATGTATGTGTATTTTGAGGAGAGCAGTCTCGTTCCAGGAAGACATCAAATGTGGCCATTTAATTAGTTGCCAAACCATATTGAGTCTGTTATTGTTTACATGAGTTTCATTTTTCTTCTGTCATTGTCGGATTCTAAATGATTTTGTGAATTTTACTAATGTGTATGAATTACTTATCTCTTTTACAAATTTCATTGATTAAACTTGAAGGAAACGAATTCCTATTTTAAAACGAAGCGCTGTCGCGACCTAAAATTTATTTTTTAGGTTAATGGATTACCAGATTAATTGATTAAATTAACTAACCTAGTTTGAGCTCTCCCAAGCTCTACCAAATCGCGACTTTGGTTTTTTGTTCAAATGATTTTAAAATTTGGAGTCGCCACTAATCATTTTTGGTAAGTTGATTAGAAACCTAAGTAAATTAGCAGGAGAACTAAATTATTTCTACAAACCAGAGATTATGAGTTCGGGGACTTGGTTACACTAGTTAATTAAAACTAATGCCCTTTCGGTACCTTAATTTCATGGATATCCTAATTTAGCAACTCAGGCTTGGTTTATTCCTAAGGCTCTAGTAGAGTGTTCTCTTTTTATATTTTCACTTTTTTAAATGGAATATACGTGAGTGACATTTTTTTGGCATTTTCAAAATATTAAGTATTTACCTGAAGCCGAAAGAGGGAGTGAGTTAACGACTTCTGTGCAGTGCTGCGAGCTACTCATTTTGGGGTTTACTGATTCAAAAATTAAATTACAGGAAATAAATAACAATAAATAAAGACCACCAATGGATAGCTCAGCCTTGGCTTGGCCCTCTCCTTTGGGGTTTAAGGTGTAGGAATTTAAATTGCTGAAATTTAAAATGACCTCCAGTGAGCGGGCTCTGCCCTTCACATTCTGGGGTTTAAATTCTTTAAAATAAAACGAATTGATTTGACAATTCGGACCGAAATCGATCGACGGATCAATTGAAAATTTAATGGGCATTCAAGAGCTCGTCAGCGCCAATTTTACACCTCCATGGGATTTACCGTTGACTTGGAGTTGTCCTTTGCCTGACATAAAAATATGGAGAAATGGAGTAATGGAGCAAATATTATTTAATTCACATTAAAAATTAGAATAATGAAAGAAGCACTTAGCTTCAATGTCATTATGAGAAGTGCTTGATGGATATAATTGGTTCTTGCTTGAAATCAAATATGGGGAAATGGGAGAAGAGTAGAAAATTTGGGCTAGTTTATACTAAAAAATCAAAGAGAGTAGATGGACACTTAGTTTCAAATCTGGGATGAATTCTTGATTTATGTTGATCGATAAAGAAATTGATGATGATAACCCGCTAGCTTTAAACTCCTATCATCTTCAAAATTCTCTCTCTTTTTGGTATTTTTTTTTCTCTCAAATTTGTCTTCAATCTCCCAAAACCCTCTCAAACATCCAAAATTTTCTCTCCAAAAAAATTCCCCTCTCAAACTCACTTCTTCCTCCTTTTATAACCTATTCATCCATTTCCTATTCTAATTTTTCCACTAGCTCTATCTCTCATTCTAATTCCTCCACTAACTCTTCTTCATCTTCATCTTTCTTTCTTCATCTCTATCTCACATTCTAATCTCTCCACTAACTCTTTTTCATCTCCATCTTCCCTTCTTTATTCTTATCTCCCATTCTAATTTCTCCACTAACTTTTCTTCATCTCCATCTTCCCTTCTCTATTCTTATCTTATTTTCTCCATCCATTCTTCTCCATCTTCTCTTCTCCATCTTCCCTTCTTTATTTTAATTTCCCCACTAACTCTTCTTTTTGTTATTTGCAAAATAATCCTTCAAGAGTTAGGTATTTGCACTCTAGTCCCTGAATTTTAATTATTTACAATTTAGTCCCTGAAAAAAAATATTTCTTTAAGTCCAAATCTCCTCACAATTTTTGACACAATTCACCGCATGTCAAATTTAAGCTCATTTCTTGTTACTGAAAATAATGTAAAATTTAATTAAAACCTTTTTTTGTAAAATTGGGTCATTCTCGGTATAATTGTGCCAAGATGAAAATTTAGAATATTAGAGAACAATGTCACAACTCTTAAAAGTGAAAAATGAAGATAAATTGACTCAAATTGAATTTTTTAGGCCCGATTCGAGATTATGCTCATGAAGGAATACACGACCCCGAATTGGATTTTTTAAATTTACGATGGTCAACATGAAAAGGGATTTAAAAGAAAAATATTGACTATTTTTATGTATTTTTATGGCCTCAAATGGTATTTTTTATGAAATATTTTACTAATTTCTAAAAAATATATTTAAAAAATACAAAAAATACGAAAAATTATTTTTTGCTCAAAAATGGTTGCCTAAGCTTGGCCAAAGCTTCCAAAGTTGATTTTGTAATTTTCTCATTTTTTCTTGATTTTGTTTTATGAATTTTCAAAAATAAAAATATTAGAAAATACTTAAAATATGAAAAATCATTTTTTGTCAAAATTGGTTCCCTAGGTTTAGCCAAGGTCCCCAAAGTTGATTTTTTAATTTTATGAATTTTTATGGATTTTCTATTAATTTTTAAAAATAAAAAAATAATTAAAAATCAGGTGTCAACAAGCGCGTGCAGAAGAAATGCCCAAACCTAACTTGTATCACTGATTGGATGACACATCACACGAGAGACATACCATATTGTTTACAGATTAGATGTCGCCTTTGGAATTCCGAGAATTTCCTCACTTCGATTGCAATTCAACAGTAAAGAGGGAGAGCACCGCTTTCTCTTTCATTGTGTTCTATAGAAGACAACATAAGTAAAGGGAGAGGAAAGAGAAGGAAGTTACATGAATTTTCCATGTTAAAAAAAGATAACTACCTTGGCAGTTATCTGCAGTGAGTTGGGTGTGGTTGCCTGCATGGGCGACCCACCATAAGACCCACTCCAACATCTTCCACTCGCCCATATAGGGCAAAAAGCTCCTACTTCCCTATTGAAGACTAATAATTCCCACTTGCCCATGGAGGGTTAACAACTCTCACTCGTTTATGGAGGGTTAAATATAACTCTTCCCTCTTTGCAAAGTTCATATTGACAAATAACCTGTGTGACCAGCATACACTAAGAGCTCGTTATTGTCATTCATTGGGAGTACATGATAGCTCAAAATTGGACATAATCAAAAGTAGATTTTCGTATGATGTACCCTATATCAATTAGTCACCTACACTTCTCTTTCTCGATCTCATGTTAGTATGATACATTATATTTACAGTTATGATCACACTAAATAATCATAATTGACTGGTCTATGGATATAAATCTATAATGTGACTTAAAACTCTAAATCGATCTTCCTCTTCCATTAAACCTCTCAATCAAGCTCGCTTTTCTAGAAGTGTCTCATTAGATCGAATTAATTTCATGACCAGAGGCAACATTCTAAGATAGCGAATACTAAATAGAAATTTTGAAAATAATGAAGAGCCAAGAGGGCACCAAATGAGAAATTCTTATCATCGAGAGTCTCACATGCTTAAAAAGTTAAGATCTAAACTTTTACTAACACTCATTGGTTGTCTCATGCAAACGTAATATAAAATATGTATTACGATATTTTCTTCTTTCCCATAGAGTGTATTGTTGACACCTGATTTTCAATCACCTTTTCTCTTTTAAAATTAGTAGAAAATACATAAAAATTTATAAAATTGAAAAATCAACTTTGGGGGACCTTAGCCAAGCCTAGGGAGCCAATTTTGACCAAAACATGATTTTTCATATTTTCAGTATTTTTAAGTATTTTTATTTTTGAAAATTCATGAAAAGTAAAGAAAAAATGAGAAAATTGAAAAATAAACTTTGGAAGCCTTGGCCAAGCCTAGGTAACCATTTTTGAACAAAAAATAAATTTTCATATTATATATATTTAATTTTTTTAAAAAAAAATAATACAAAAATACTTGAAAATTTTGGAAAATTAACATTTGAGGCCAAAAAAATACACAAAGATAGTTAATATTTTTATTTTAAATCTATTTTCATATTGGCCATCGCAAATTCAGAAAAATCCAATTCGAGTCACGTGTTCTTTCACTAGTATAATCTCGAATCGGGCCTAAAAAAATTTAATTTGAGCCAACTTATTTTTAATTTTCACTTTTTATGAGTTGTGACATTGTCTTCTAATATTTTAAATTTTCATCTTGGCTCAATTATACCCAGAATGACTCAATTTTGCAAAAGGGCTTTAATTAAATTCTGCATTATTTTCAGCGACAAGAAATGAGCTTAAATTTGACATGTGGTAAATTTTGGTGTGTCAAAAATTGTGACGAGATTTGGACTTAAAGAAATATATTTTTTCATGGACTGAATTGTAAATACTTAAAATTCAAGGACTAGAGTGCAAATACCTAACTCTTGAATGATTATTTTACAAATAACAAAAAGAAGAGTTAGTGGATAAATTAGAATAGAGAAGGGAAGATGGAGAAGAGGAGATGAAGAAGAGAAGTTGGAGAAGGATGGATGGAGAAAATAAGATAAGAATAGAGAAGGGAAGATGGAGATGAAGAAGAGTTAGTGGAGAAATTAGAATGGAAGATAAGAATAGAGAAGGGAAGATGGAGATGAAGAAGAGTTAGTGGAAAAATTAGAATGGGAGATAAATATGGAGAAGGGAAGATGAAGATGAAGAAGAGTTAGTGGAGAGATTAGAATGTGAGATAGAGATAAAGAATGGAAGATGAAAATGAAGAAGAGTTAGTGGAGAAATTAGAATGGGAGATAGAGTTAGTGGAAAAATTAGAATGGGAGATAAATGAGTAGATTATAAAAGGAGGAAGAAGTGAGCTTAAGGGAGGAGGAAATTTTTTGGAGAGAAAATTTTAGATGTTTAAGAGAGTTTTTGGAGATTGAAGAAAAATTTGAGAGAAAGAAAATACCAAAAGAGAGAGAATTTTGAAGATGATGGAAGTTTAAAGCTAGGGGTTATCATCACAAATTCCTTCATCGATCAATATAAATCAAGAGTTCTTCCTCGTCAACGAGCAAGCAAATTTGAGCTAAGTGTTTTTATTTATTCATTTGTTTATGGTTTTACTTGCAAATTAGCACAAATTGTATACACTTTCTCCATCTCCTCTTTTTTTTTCCATATTTTATGTCAGGAGAAGGATATCTCTACGTCAACAGCAAAAATCTCGTAGAGATGCAAAAATCGGCCCAGACAAGCTCCTAAGCTGTCCACCGATTTCTCAACTGATCTGTGACTAAAAGTCCCTCTTAATTCAAAAGAAACTCTCTATATTGGGAACATAGAGAGCGAAAATCAATTATAGAAATCCCTCCCAAAAAATGGGAGATAAGTACTCTTTCCACTCTTCTGGTTTTAGGTGCAGATTAGCACATATTTTGTATACTGACATTTCACTCTATTTTATGTCAGGAAGCCGCAGCTTTATATCAATGGTCAACCCTATGGAAGCACAAAATCGGCTTGGAGGAGTTCTCAAGCGCGCACAAATTTCAAATTGTTGAATCAATTCGTTGTATTTTATTTTAAAGAATTCATACCCCAAAATGGAGAGGACAAAGTCCATCCGCAATTTAAATACCTGCACCATAAATCCCAAAGGGAAGAGCCAAGCCAATGCTTAGCCTCCCATTGGAGGTTTTTACTTACAGTAGTAAAATACCTGCAACTTAAATACATGTACCTTAAATCCCAAAGGGAAGAGCCAAGCCAATGCTTAGCCTCCCATTGGAGGTTTTTACTTACAATAGTTAAATACCTGCAACTTAAATACCTGTACCTTAAATCCCAAAGGGAAGAGCCAAACCAATGCTTAACCTCCCATTGGAGGTTTTTACTTACAGTAGTTAAATATTTGCAACTTAAATACATGTACCTTAAATCCCAAAGGGAAGAGCCAAGCCAATGCTTAGCCTCCCATTGGAGGTTTTTACTTACAGTAGTTTAAATACTTGCAACTTAAATACCTGTACCTTAAATCCCAAAGGGAAGAGCCAAGCCAATGCTAGGCCTCCCATTGGAGGTGTTTATTCACTGTCATGTACTTCCTATAATTTAATTTTTGAATCATCAAACCTAAAAGATGAGTAGGTCGTAATACTGCATAGAAGTCGTTAACACGCTCCCTCTTTCGGCTTCAGGGAATCTTTAACACTTAAAAAAATATAACAAATAAAAATATATACCATCCATGCATCCTATTTAGAAAGTGAAAACACAAAAGAGAATACCTTACTAGAGCCTTAGGAATAAACCAAGCTTGAGTTGCCGAATTAGGATATCCATGAAATTAAAGTACCGAAAGGGCATTAGTTTTAATTAACTAGTGTAACCAAGTCCCCGAGCTCATAATCTCTGGTTCGCAGGAATAAATTAGTTCTCCCGCTAATTTATTTTGGTTTCTAATCGACCTACCAAGAACGATTAGTGGCGACTCCAAATTTCAAAATCATTTAAACAAAAACCAAAGTTGCGATTCGGTAGGGTTTGGGAGGGTCCGCGTTAGGTTAATCAAATCTAATTAACCTAATAATCCGTTAACCCCTTTAAAATTTAAAATTTTTTTAGAGGGTCGCGACATGTATGTCTATCCATTAATGTCTAACTTGAGTTCACGTAACTACTCTACTCAAAAGTATCCATCAAAACTCACATTTGGCAATAAAGACAGATAAAATAAAATATGTGATTATTTCACTTTTGGATATTATAAATATTAAGTCCTCATCTCAATATTATGTTAAGGCCACATCTATACTTTAAACTCGAGCTCTCAATTATTACCTAAATAATGGGTTTCAAATTATCTCATCTCCATTTATTACACAGTAAATGAAAGCAATTACTTGTGTGAGTAGGTTAATCTCTTATCTGTTTGACATACCTTCTCAATATAATGCACTAAGTATTTATATGCATAAATGTCATACAAACTCATAGGCATCTATATTGATAACAAATATCATTAACTCCTAACTTTGGGAAATATAGATATTTAGTACTCCAACTTCTATGCACTCTTAGGGATTTCAATGTAGGGAACTAATCCTAGTGTCAACACATGATCAAGAAAAATATCTCTAGGAATTCACTTAGACAAAAGATCTGCTATCATTTTATGCATAGATATTTATTGTATGTTCACATCTTTTTGCACAACTATTTCTTTTTCAAAAAATGTATTTCATGTCTATTTGTTTGATTTTGCAATGGATCCTTAGTGTAAGTAATTGTTGCTTGGTTATCATAATTAACTAATAATTAAACATGCAGCATCCTTAACAACACATCATTGATGCAAACATCTCTTAAGCTAAAAATCTTCTTGTACTGCCGCTGATAACACCGTGAGATCAATTTCCATCATGGATAAAGTTATATATGTTTTTTCTTACTATTCCAAGATATTGTGCCATTGCACAATAAGAATAGAAACCCTTAGATAGATTTTTTTTCATCTAAACCTCTTCCTTAGTCAACATCAATATAGCCTTCAAAGCGCAAATATCTACCTCGATAACTTAGCAAAAAAATGACAGTACTCTTCAGATACCTTAGGATTCACTAGACGACAATCCAATGTACTTGACTTGGATATGATTGATACCTACTTACCATTCTAACTGTATAACAAATATCAAGTCTTATGTACATTATAACACACATTAAGCTTTCAACAACATTAGCATATGGAACACTTTCAATTTCTTCATTTGCTTGTGGAGTCTTAGGATACAATTTACGGCTCAAACCTTTACCTTTTGCAATATGAGTATCTTTGGGTTTATAGTCTTGCATACGAAATCATTCAATAATTATATATATATAAGTCTCATGTGAAAGGGATGACAATATCTTTTATTTCAAAATTGGAACATAACCAATTCTTGACCATATTAATAAACTCCATATTACTTCTAACAATTAGTATATCATCAACATATAATGACAAAATCACAAATTAATCTTTGGATCTTTTGATATATCCGTAATGATCTTCATTAATTATTACAAAATCATATGTCATTATGGTATTACGAAAAAGTATATACTATTGTCTCGAAGACTACTTAAGACCATATATCAATCTAAAAAATCGACATATTTTTTGCTCTTGGCCTTCTGTAATAAATCCAATGGGTTGTTTCATGTAAATTTCTTCTTCTTTTTCTCCATCGAGAAAATCAATCTTTACATCCATTTGATGTAATTCAAGGTCTATACTAATCAGTATTACAAAATAAGATAAATCTCATCACAGGAGAAAAAACCCCTTCATAATCAATTACTTCTTGTTAATTATACCCTTTCACTACAAGACGAGCCTCTTATCTTTTCATTGAGCCATCAGCTTTATGCTTTATTTTGAGAACCCACTTGTTCCCAATCTTTTTGCATTCGTTCGAAAGATTAATCAATTCTCAAACTTGGTTTGATCTCATTGACTCCATCTCTTCTTCCATTGCTTGTATCCACTTTTCCTTATCAGCTCAAGTTAGAGCCTTATTTACATTCATTGGCTCATCTTCTTCTTGTGGAACGATCATGAAAGTTTTATCTTAAATGTCAAAACATCGACGAGTCAACAGAGAACACTTTTGCGACTAGTTTACCAAATTGGAGATTGCACACTTAGTATATCATGCACCATTACGCTCCCATTCGGCAACTTGTTCGCTATATTGAAAATCGTACACTTAGTACATCATTCTCCATTACACTCTCACTTGGATTAGATAATGACGACATCTTCACATCAAGTGGTTGCAATTGAGATTGGTTCAAAACAAATTCCCCACTTCTCACGTTACTCCCACTTAGATGATATGCCTCAATAAAATCATTGTTACTATCCAAGATTTCAAACAAAGAATAGTCTTCACCTATCTCGTCTTTTTTCAAAAATTTATTGTGATAACTCATATTCAAATTTAGTTATATTCCCATTTTCTTGCTTACCTATAAACACATGTCTTTTCAAGTACTTTCAATATCTCACGAAGATACTCTTTTTAACTATAGGGCAAATTTTCTACACTTATGGGAGAACTCTTGTGTATAGGCAGCACATCCTCAAGGTCTAAGAAAGCAGAAATCTTATTTTCAACCTATCCACAACTCATATGGAGTGGAAGTAATTGATTTAAAAAGCACATGGTTAAGTATATAGATAGTAGTCAACAAAGTATCGCGATAAAAGGTGATCGATAAATTAACTTGTGTTATCACAAACCAAACCATTTCTAATATAACATATTTATTCGTCTCTCTAACTCCATTCTTTTGAAGAGTCGCTGAGATATTCAACTATCTTTCTTATCATTTTTCATCACATAAACCTTTGAACTGATCATGTAATTACTCTTGACCTCGATCGGATCTCAATGCTTTTATTTTCATGTCCAATTGATTTCCTACCGAACTCATAAATTTTTTAAAACAACTCACGCCTCATATTTATGAAAAATCAAATCGACATGTTCGAAAAGATTGTAATCATTTATAAATGTGATGAAATAAATAGCTTTATACCTTGCTCTCATATTTATTGTAACACAAATGTCTGAATGGATCAATTACAAAGGAAACTCAACTCTTGTTCCCTTTTTAGGTTTCCTAATTATTTTCCCGCTAGGTAATGCTCATAAATAAGCAAATCAACATTTTTAATATTGCCCAATAAGCCCTCTTTGGCTTAACTAATAATTCGTTATTGGCTCTTAGCTAGCCTAGCATGCCACATATTCACATCATTATCACAAAGTTTAGAAGATGTGAATAAGGGAATAATAAATATTTACACTATTGTACTAAATAATTAGCATAATAAAATCATCCAGAACTATAATAATTTATTCCCAACAATAGGTCAACACCATCATTATGAAAGTTCAAATTAAAACCAAGTTTAACAAAAACGAACACAAATCAAATTTCGACGAATCTCTAGAGCATATAACACATCATGTAGGAACATTTGCGACCACCGTGCATATTTAATTAGCAAGTGTTAATCCCCCTTGATTTCCACTCAGGAATTATTTTCCACATATATGTCGCGACCCTCTAAAAAAATTTTAAATTTTAAAGGGGTTAACGGATTATTAGGTTAATTAGATTTGACTAACCTAACGCGGACCCTCCCAAGCCCTACCGAATCGCAACTTTGGTTTTTGTTTAAATGATTTTGAAATTTGGAGTCGCCACTAATCGTTCTTGGTAGGTCGATTAGAAACCTAAATAAATTAGCGGGAGAACTAATTTATTCCTGCGAACCAGAGATTATGAGCTCGGAGACTTGGTTACACTAGTTAATTAAAACTAATGCCCTTTCGGTACCTTAATTTCATGGATATCCTAATTCGGCAACTCAGGCTTGGTCTATTCCTAAGGCTTTAATAGGGTATTCTCTTTTGTGTTTTCACTTTTTAAATAGGATGCATGGATGGTATATATTTTTATTTGTTATATTTTTTTAAGTGTTAAAGATTCCCTGAAGCCGTAAGAGGGAGTGTGTTAACAACTTCTGTGCAGTATTACGACCTACTCATCTTTTGGGTTTGATGATTCAAAAATTAAATTATAGGAAGTACATGACAGTGAATAAACACCTCCAATGAGAGGCCTAGCATTGGCTTGGCTCTTCCCTTTGGGATTTAAGGTACAGGTATTTAAGTTGCAAGTATTTAAACTACTGTAAGTAAAAAACCTCCAATGGGAGGCTAAGCATTGGCTTGGCTCTTCCCTTTGGGATTTAAGGTACAGGTATTTAAGTTGCAGGTATTTAACTACTGTAAGTAAAAACCTCCAATGGGAGGCTAAGCATTGGCTTGGCTCTTCCCTTTGGGATTTAAGGTACAGGTATTTAAGTTGCAGGTATTTAACTACTGTAAGTAAAAACCTCCAATGGGAGGCTAAGCATTGGCTTGGCTCTTCCCTTTGGGATTTAAGGTACATGTATTTAAGTTGCAGGTATTTAACTACTGTAAGTAAAAACCTCCAATGGGGGGCTAAGCATTGGCTTGGCTCTTCCCTTTGGGATTTAAGGTACATGTATTTAAGTTGCAGGTATTTAACTACTGTAAGTAAAAACCTCCAATGGGAGGCTAAGCATTGGCTTGGCTCTTCCCTTTGGGATTTAAGGTATAGGTATTTAAGTTGCAGGTATTTAACTACTGTAAGTAAAAACCTCCAATGGGAGGCTAAGCATTGGCTTGGCTCTTCCCTTTGGGATTTATGGTGCAGGTATTTAAGTTGCGGATGGACTTTGTCCTCTCCATTCTAGGGTATGAATTCTTTAAAATAAAATACAACGAATTGATTCAACAATTTGAAATTTGTACGCGCTTGAGGACTCCTCCAAGCCGATTTTGTGCTTCCATAGGGTTGACCATTGATATAGAGTTGCGGCTTCCTGACATAAAATAGAGTGAAGTGTCAGTATACAAAATATGTGCTAATCTGCACCTAAAACCAGAAGAGTGGAAAGAGTACTTATCTCCCATTTTTTGGGAGGGATTTCTATAATTGATTTTCGCTCTCTATGTTCCCAATATAGAGAGTTTCTTTTGAATTAAGAGGGACTTTTAGTCACAGATCAGTTGAGAAATCGGTGGACAGCTTATGAGCTTGTCTGGGCCGATTTTTGCATCTCTTCGAGATTTTTGCTGTTGACGTAGAGATATCCTTCTCCTGACATAAAATATGGGAAACAAAAAGGAGATGGAGAAAGTGTATACAATTTGTGCTAATTTGCGAGTAAAACCATAAATAAATGAATAAATAAAAACACTTAGCTTGAATTTGTTTGCTCGTTGACGAGGATGAACTCTTGATTTATATTGATCGATGAAGGAATTTGTGATGATAACCCCTAGCTTTAAACTCCCATCATCTTCAAAATTCTCTCTCTTTTGGTATTTTCTTTCTCTCAAAATTTTCTTCAATCTCCCAAAACTCTCTCAAACATCCAAAATTTTCTCTCCAAAAAATTCTCCCAAACAATTCAAATTTTCTCTCTCAAGAATCCTCCCAAACACTTCAAATTTTCTCTCCCAAGAATCCTTTCTCAAGCTCACTTCTTCCTCCTTTTATAACCTACTCATCTATCTCCCATTCTAATTTTTCCACTAACTCTATCTCCCATTCTAATTTCTCCACTAACTCTTCTTCATTTTCATCTTCCATTCTCTATCTCTATCTCACATTCTAATCTCTCCACTAACTCTTCTTCATCTTCATCTTCCCTTCTCCATATTTATCTCCCATTCTAATTTCTCCACTAACTCTTCTTAATCTCCATCTTCCCTTCTCTATTCTTATCTTCCATTCTAATTTCTCTACTAACTCTTCTTCATCTCCATCTTCTCTTCTCTATTCTTATCTTATTTTCTCCATCCATTCTTCTCCAACTTCTCTTCTTCATCTCCTCTTCTTCATCTTCCCTTCTCTATTCTAATTTATCCACTAACTCTTCTTTTTATTATTTGTAAAATAGTCCTTCAAGAGTTAGGTATTTGCACTCTAGTCCTTGAATTTTAAGTATTTACAATTCAGTCCCTGAAAAAAATATATTTCTTTAAGTCCAAATCTCCTCACAATTTTTGACACACCAAAATTTACCACATGTCAAATTTAAGCTCATTTCTTGTCGCTGAAAATAATGTATAATTTAATTAAAGCCCTTTTGCAAAATTAAGTCATTCTGGGTATAATTGGGCCAAGATGAAAATTTAAAATATTAGAAGACAATGTCACAACTCATAAAAAGTGAAAGTTAAAATAAGTTGACTCAAATTAAATTTTTTTAGGCCCGATTCGAGATTATACTCGTGAAGGAACACGTGACTCGAATTGGATTTTTCTGAATTTGCGATGGCCAATATGAAAATAGATTTAAAATAAAAATATTAACTATCTTTGTGTATTTTTTGGCCTCAAATGTTATTTTTCCAAAATTTTCAAATATTTTTGTATTTTTTTTTAAAAAAATTAAAATATATATAATATGAAAATTTATTTTTTGGTCAAAATTCGTTCCCTAGGCTTGGCTAAGGTTCCCAAAGTTGATTTTTCAATTTTATGAATTTTTATGGATTTTCTATTAATTTTCGAAAATAAATAAATAAAAAATACGTAAAAATACTGAAAATATGAAAAATCGTTTTTTGGTCAAAATTGGTTCCCTAGGCTTGGCTAAGGTCCCCAAAGTTGATTTTTCAATTTTATGAATTTTTATGGATTTTTTATTACTTTAGCAATAGAAAAAATGATTAAAAATCAGGTGTCAACAATATATTCACTTTGCTCCATGTGAAATTCGTTGAAATTCCACAAAGGCATCTCTGTCCTTTAGTACATGGTTTGTGGCCCTTAGACCTAGAGTTCACAAAGATGAGCTTTAATTACGAAAACTAAACTGGACACATGAGTAACACTCTCAAGTATACAAAAGTTTTATAATTTCTTTGACTCACCACAGTTACGAACAAAGTGACCCTTCTTGCTATAGTTAAAACACTTGACTTTTAAAATGTCGTTCTTAAAAAGGACATTTTCCCTTCCCATGTTAGTTAAACTTCGATTTCTATCATGAAGAATATGTTCCCTTGTCTTTCCATTTCTTGAAACCACCTTGATGCTTACGCTTGGAGCACGAAGCCCCGTATGAGCTAGAACCATCATAACAAATGTTGATTTCTGATTTAGCAGCTAGAAGATAGTCCACCTTTGATTCAAGATGACACATAGAATCCTCAAAAAAAAAAGTATTTACTTTTTATTGAGGATCAAGTGAATTTTCATATGCACATAGCTATGAGGTAAGGAACAGATTACTGCTTGCACTTGCTACTCGTCAAAATGTGGCTTACATCTTACAGTTCACTTATCGTGTTTAACACATGCCACAAAAGTTTTTTTCATATTCTACCCATGAGACATCATATAAGTGTCAAACTTTACAACGATTTATTTCAAGTTAGTGACCGATGTCTAACCAAACTTTTTTTTAATGCCTCCCTCTTAACTTTGACATTTTTATAAATGCCTGAACTCACGCATAAAATCATTTTTCATACTACTCAGCAACATAGTGCGAGTAATAGGATTCATCATTTTTCATGCAGCAAACGTCCTTTTTTTCCTTCCATATTTTGCAATATTTTCATCTTCAGGTTCTTTCATAACTAGGTTAACACCTTCTAGTACTTCTTGGTCTTCTAGCACATATTGGATTTTCATATTCTAATTTTCATAATTTTCACCATTCAATTCCTCTCCTTTGTCAAGCTTAGTTACGATATTCTAAGAAGCTATAGCCATTGTATTTGAACACGAAATTCTATAGACATGTATTCACGAACTATCAATACCTAATATTTATGCATCTATTTTATACTAACTAATTACATTAATAAATAATTTCACATAAGGTCTCTGATTTGAAAGTTCACCATGTTACCAATCATTGTCTAAAAATCCTCAGTCTCTAATTCGAAAGTTCACTATGTTCCCAATCATAAGAATTCTCACTTGAAATTATCATCAACATAATTATTTATGTAAACTTGAGTTCACTAAATTTACTAAAACTTTCTAGAACTTTCCACTCAACCATATAACACTACTAAGGCATTATAAAACATATCCTATAATCCATTCACTAGGGGTGAGCATGGGCCGGGTGGGCCGGGTCCAGACCTAGACCCTAAACCCGACCCTGTTATAACCAGTTCTCAATTTTTGGAACCAAGACCCTACCCTGTTTATCTTGGACCCTGTTTTGGAACCGACCCTGTTTTTCAGTCCGGTTCCAGGGTCTACCCGGTTTCCCTGTATGCGAAAATGAATACATATTACTCGGACAATGAACTCTACATATTTGACAAAAAAAAAGGAATTTGCATTTACAAATGTAAATACTCTCTAGTGCAAGATTGAACTTAGACATCAAGTCACATAACACTAAGAGAAAGGAAGAATTTTAGGATTACATGTTGCCCTAGTCAAATGAAAAATGTAAAATAGAAAAAGCAGTTATTCATCTGTATTCTATCATCCCCAAAAGAAATAGAGCCCATGGTGCAAAAATTATATTTAGAGGAGGCCGAGGTAAGGGGCTGCAAGTGTGTGATGCAACGCAAGGCGAAGACTTAAGTCGATTAGAGTTTTTTTTTAAAACATCATCTAAAAACCGGTCCTATAAACCGGTTCGGGTGGGTTCTTACCTAGACCCGGGAACCGGATTGGTTCTAATCGGTTCTCAAAAATTGGAACCGGTTCCCGGCCCGATTTCAATGGGAACCGATTCCCGACCCTATTTTTCGGGTGGGCCGATCCGGTACCGGGTAAACCCGGTTTGGTTGCTCACCCCTACCATTCACAACTAAATATTTCATAAAATATTTACATATAATGTGAATGAAAATAATAACATCAGAAGATGAATATTCATAGGATGTCAAACTCTAGAATAACAACATCAGGTAATATAATGTAAACCATAAATAGGGAAGGATTTAACAAACTCCTTAAGAAACTTCTTGACCCTAGAAGGCATCCCTATAGCAGTTCTTGCGAAAACCTTGGGTCTAAGCCAGGAAAATAAATCTCTCCGCCAAGCGCATTTTATTTGCACCAGGATTTATTCATAGCAAGGGTGACGTCTTCCTTACCCCAACCCCCATGAATTCTATTAGGAAATTAATTCCAAGTTCCTTATAATATTTGGGACTAACCTTTCATAAATGACCTAAGACCTCGTGCCATTCAAGAAGAGTGGTTTTCAAGGCAACGACTTTCAGATAGTCCGACGTAAAATAACCATTCCAAATGAGTTCTAGTATCATTTTGTTGACCATTATGATGTGAGACATCATGTCAACTCTGCCATCTCATTGATAAAGGGCCAACTCATTCCTCAACTTCAAGAGTCTCTCATTTTCCTCATCTATCCATGGGAGTATTGAGGTTCGCACCATGTTTTTCATTATTCATACAATGAATGCTGAATAAGAAAAGGGATCGCACATAATCCATAGTGCATATAATTGGTGAAACAAAAAACCGTATTGTAGGAAATTTCGATACGAACACATTGGCATTAAAAAAAATATCATATTTTAGCAAATTTTGATATGAACACATTGGTTTCAAAATCGCCTCATTTAGACACACCACATGCCTTCACACCCCCTAGAACCCTCTATTCATGGGTTTCACGAGCCGTGTGTGTTTAGCATGTGTCAGTCAATGCAGTTAATGGTAATTGTTGACTGGTCGATGGCTAATCATTGACCGTTGATCGGGTCGGATCTCGAGTTGTGTCATGGGTCAGGTCAGGTCAAGTCTTGGGTTGGGTTTGGTTGCCATGTTAGTAGATGCGTCGGCTGCCACGTAATCATCCATGTCAGTGTCATGTGGTGCCACATCAACACGCACGTTATGACTATCTATTGTACGTGCTGCGCACGTGGGTACATGTGGCCTACATGCACTGCTATCCCCTGGCGCGTATGGCATGTGCGCCCTCCACTGGCGGCCTCTAGAGGCGGTCGACTACTCTCCAGACTCATATCGATGATCACATTCCAAATATGCAATCATATTTTAGTTTTACCAAATCAATTTTTTGTAAAATGCCATAAAACATACTGCCTTTACTGTTCATACCGCATAATGAAGAACACTTCTAACAACAATGTCAAACATGACGAAAACGATTCAATTAGTGTACGTATGATCAAGAAAACAAATTAACAGGCTCTGATACTAATGAAAGAAATGAATTCCTGTTTCTAAATGAAACATGCGCAGAAGAATATGCCTAAACCTAAATTGTATCACTAATCGAACGACACATCACACAAAGGATTTACCGAATTGTCCACAGACTAGATGTCGCCTTTGCAATTCCAAGAGTTTTCTCGCTTCAATCATAGTTCAACAATAGAGAGGGAGAGTCTCATTCTTTCTCTTTTATTGTGTTCTATAGAAGACAACAGAAGTAGAGGGAGAGGAAAGAAAAGGAAGTTATGTGACTTTTTCAGGGGTAAGTACACCACAAGTGCCATAACTTTTGTACGGCGCTTACTTGAGTGCCATAACATTTTTTTCGTTCACTTGAGTGCCATAACTTTTAAAAATCGACCACTTTAGTGTCATCGCCTACATAGATGCCGGAAAAGCTGACATGGCTGTCAGAAAAGCTCACGTGGCACTGGCGAAATGATTTTTTGGAATTTAAAGTACGCATGGAATTTTTCATAATTTTTTTTTACTTTTGCAAAATTTTCTTCCTTTTTTCTTTCTTGATTTTTACAATCTCTCTCTCTTTCTGTTTGCAGAAGGTCACCGACGTCGACCACCATTAGGTGGCCCAAGGACCAGGCTAGCTCACCCTAGGCCGACGGGGTCACGATGGCCGTCATGGCCTCAGCCGTCGCGAGTGAGGGCACCAAGGCTCTCGCTAGATCTGGGTGAAGGCCATCGCAACCCCGCTAGCCACCGGTGAGGGGGCCCTCGTTAGATCTGAGGGAGGGCCGTCACGACCCCGTTGGCTTGCCGCTAGATTTGGGCGAGGGCCATTGCGGCCTCGCCAACCATTAGCGAGGGGGCCTTTGCCTGGACCTCGTCGACAGTCGTGGGTTCTAGGCGAGGGCCTTCGTGCCCTTGCGTACGGCGGCTGAGGCAGTGACGGCCAACACTCAGGGTCGTCGCGGCCCCGCCAGCGCAGGGCGAGCCAGCCTTGGCCCTTGGGTCGCTCGGTGGTGGCCGGCGAGGGTCGCTGGTGACCCTCACTGGTCAAGGGGAAAAAGGCCAAAAATTAAAAAACGAAAATATAAAAATAAATGAAAAAAATGCCACAAAATATTTAAAAATTTTAAAAAACCCATGCGTCATTAAAAAATAAATAATAATAATGATAAAAAGTCAACGTGGGAGAATTTTCTGGAAATTGCACTCAAGTGAACGAGTTTCCCCCGATGTGACACTCAAGTGAGCGAAAAAAAGTTATGGCACTAAAGTGAATGTTATACAAAAGTTATGGCACTTGCACTATACTTACCCCACTTTTTCTTGTTCAAAAAAGATAATTGCCTTAGTAGTTATCCGCAGTGGGTTGCGTGTGATTGCCCGTATGGGCGGGACACCATAAGACCCATACTCCAACAAAATTAAACCTATATTTCGTCAAGGGCATTAGCTTTCCTGCTATATCGGGAAGTCGCAAGAAGGCAAAATTTTCTTATATAACTAATGCTTGAAACTCAGTTCCTCATAGCCTCACCTGCCTCGTTAATTATCATTCTTGGTAGTTCATAACAGGGAAGAAGAACGCGGTTGATGTGGAGCAAAAGCATCTAATTTAGGCTCCGTTTGTTTCACGGAAAATAAAGTGTTTCTAGAAAATATTTTCCAAGAAATCATTTTCCAGGAAAATGACTTCCTTTTTCGGTGTTTGGCTGAAATTGAAATGACGATGGACAAGGTCGTGGAGTGCGAGCGACAGACGAAAAGAGGAAGGGAAGAAGCAAAGGAGGAAAATGATTTCCGTTTCTCAAAAAGAGGAAATCATTTTCCTTAGTTTTAGAAGGTTTTTTTTGTTGACCGGAAAACATTTTCCGTTGACCATTCATTTTCCGCCCCCCAAACACCAGAAATTGAGGAAAATATTTTCCAGAAAAATATTTTCCGTGAAACAAACGGAGCCTTAGAGAGAATAGATGAGAGTTTATAGCTAAACCTTTACATAACCTTATCGCTAGCTGTTAGGAATGCGGTACACTATTTTTGGTGCATTCCTTCTGGTGCTTAAATAAATTGTTCTTCCTGGCCGTTGTTTCTGAAAGTCTTCCATTATGTCTCGTAATGATAAGTTGCCATCTTCGTTGTTACATCTTTGGTTAGATCTTCTGTTCGTTCAATTCACTAAACAGAATTCTCGATTTCTGCTGTGGAAATAATTAAATTGATTTTGGGCTTTACCGTGCCCGCCAATAGCTTCATACTGTGTGCAAGGATTTCTTCTCCTCTTAAGAATCCTTATTTGTTGTGGAATAGAAGTTCTACAACATGCTTTGGAGTCTTTTTGCCTTTTCCTAAATAGATCTTGGTTCATTGAATTTATTAAAAAATGTTCCTATAATATCAAATGGTTTTCTGAAACACCAGTCCTTAGCCTCGTTAGAACTCGAAGATTACGAATTTATATTAGACAGAGATGGTTCCGGACTTTGCCCTATATTGCTTTTGTGCGCATGGCACTTATAAATGTGGATGCTTCTTGTGCCAAATATGTTTTGCTGGGCATCTGAATATCAATGCATTATATTTGTTTTAAGTCAATGTTGGCACGAAAAGTGCAAACTCCGTTCGAATATCTTTTTCTAATTTCGGTAGGGCATAGTCTTTACTTCAGCATGAAATTGTTTATGTGGTCGACTGAATTTGCGTGATTGCTGCAAATTATTTGAAGATGAAATTGTAATTTTCATCTTCAAATAATGTGAGGATTTTTTTTTTTGGGTAAGAAATTGTTGTGCCTCTGACATGGCTTTGAGTCATATGTAGCTATGCTCTAATTTTTTTGGTCTTACTGATCTTTGACTTTGTGATGGCGTAAAAAACGGACTTAAATTTGAAAATAAAAGGTTATGCTTATGTTCGCATAAATACTTGCCGGACCTGCAGGGCTGCTAATCTAAAGTGCACTTGAAAATTGCCCGTGGTGAAGACTAACCCGAGAGGGCTAATATTAGATTGTCCTTGAAATTGCTTGTGCTGAAGACTGTCCAAATGAACATGACTTGCGTAATCAAAATGTTAATGCAGCTACCAGCTGATAGTGTAGCTTATATAATTTCATCACTTTAGGGCCTGCCTGTGTTGCAGAAAACAATTTTAAGGAGAATGTTTTTTGGATTTTCCGACGTTTAGTTCACAGAAAATAAGCTAGTCAATGAAAATGTTTTCCACCCATGGAAAAAATTCCTTCAAAAGTGTGAAAAATATTTTCCTCTTTTTTTAGAAGAGGAAAACATTTTCCTCTCCTTGTAGCCTCGGCCCTTTTTTCGGTCTTTGTGGCTGCTGTTTGTTCGTGATTAACGCCTGGTTCCCTTTGCTTATTGCTCTGTAACCCCAACACCCCTGCACCAGTTCCGACATTCGTGTCACCTCGGGTGGAGGGTTGTTTTGTTTCGGGATATCTCTTGTAACCGGATGCTATGATTGGTTATTTATACTACTTACCTTTACAAAAAAAAAACATTTTTCTCATTTTTGCTTCCTCCTCTTTTTCATATTTGCTTTCTTTTTAATTATTTTTAGTACTTTCTTTTCATTATTTATTTATTTTCAAAAAAATCATTTATATATTTTTTTTCATTTCCATTTTTTTTTGTCCATCTTCCTCGATCGGTCCTCGGCCATGGCTGGCAACTAGCCATCGCCGAGTGAGGCCAAGTGTCACCGAATCTAGGGTGGTGAGGTCAAGGCTTGCCTCGTCAACCTAAAGCGAGGCTGGTGCGGCTTGGCAGCTAGTCATTGTGGCCAGTGGTCAATCACCAGTTGAAGAAGAAAGAAGGAAAAAAAAAAGAGAAAACTAGAAAAATAATTAAAAAAAACCAATTTTAAAAAAATAAAAACAAAAATTATTAAAATGGTGAAAATTGACATTCCTTACCTAATGATGAAAAATATTTTTCAGTTTATTTTCAAGTTTCAATCAAACACACACACAAATTGAAAATCGTTTTTTTAGAAACACCATATTTTTCCCCAAAAAAATAGAGCGATACGAAAGTTGTTGATTACACAAGTCATCTCTCTTGTCATTGATATAGACATAGTTGCAGGTCTTAATTATCAAAATCAATTGCGAAACTCATAACTTGTATAAGACGGTAATGGTTTAGAGAAGGTATCGTGTTCGCATAATCTTTCCTCGTCAAATTGAAATGTTGGAAATCTCAGTCATTCTCATTCGACGAATCTGGATGTGATTTTTAACCATTTTGAAAGCCCAAGAGACATTGATCATGTAACAGACAGAAGCATGGGTACTTTATCTAGGGGCTGTAATCATCCATCAGCAGTTGTGTTTACAGCACGTGGCAATCCACCGCACGGTGAGAAAATACTCCAACCATCCATTCTATATGCCCTTATTTAGGGGTCTTAGGGTTTAATCGAAAAATTGAACCAAACCGAATCGAAATTTTGTGCATTTTTGATTCGAAAAATGGAAAAATAACCTTTTTTTATTCAGGTTATTTTTGTTTGGTTTGATTAATCGATCCATAATCAAAATTTTCAACAAAAATTGAACGAGCAACTTAAAATCTCTCTTCTTTGTCACTCCTCTCAAAATTGCCCCAAGCTATATAATCTTCCATCTCTTTTTGCTTTGAAATTCGAAAAACCGAACTGAATTTTGGGTTGCGGTTCTATTCGGTTTGAGTTTTCGGAAAATCTGAATCAAAATGAACCATTGACATTTGACACCTCTATCAAGATCTAACTTCTCTCTCCTCCCTCCCTTCTCGATCTCACTCCTTTGCCATGCCATAGCCACGCCTCTGTTGCCTCTGTCGTCCCTTGGCCTCGACGTTGCTGGCGACCAACCGCCCACCTCCGAGCCAGATGGCCACCATAGATAGCCTCGATTTATATTCCTAAAGCAATCCTAAATTTGCAAGTTACGGTATCGTATATAAGCATTACCTTAGATGAAATAATTTGAGGATTTGCTTAAGTCAGTGATGCCTTTGATTAGGAGTTACGGCTTTTTCCAATGAATTGTAGGAGTAGAGGTGATTCCAACTCAAAACGGTGGTCGGGGACCAAACCTTTACCTGACTGCCTTCATCATGAAATTATGCACATGGTAGATCGTCGAGTGGGACCGGACTTTATTTGGGCCCGTCACGTGTCACAGATGACAACCCGTGACTCACGAGGAGCTAGGCCCATGAAGACCGAAAAGGTAGGTCAAAAAGTCATTGGTCAAGAAAAAAAGAAAAAGAAAATAAGAAAAGGCAAACGATAACTTACAAATTGAGGACATTATAAAAGTGTACGTATGCAAACCTTCGATGGGACTGGACTCTATTTGGGCCCATCACGTGTTTCACGATGACAACCCATGACTCACGAGGAGCTAGGCCCATGAAGACCGGAAAATTAAGTCAAGAACTTATAGGTCAAGAAAAAAGAAAAAGCAAACGATAACTCAAAAATTGAGGACATTATAGGACGTAACTCCTTCCAATTGGATTCCTGACTGTCATTACTTTAATAAATTGAATAGCTTTGCACTAACAATAACCTAATCAGACCATTTGAAAGGTGAAAAGAGAAAAACGCACAAAAAGTAATTTTCGAGAAAGCTGGGGATTTGACCAAAAAACAAAAAAAGAAAGCTGGGGCAAAAAATAAAAATGATAAAGCTAATGTTAATTTTTTTTTTATAGGATTTCACGTATTCATACATTCATGAGTATTTTAGGCGGTGAAGACTAGTTGAACCAAAAAAGAGGAAGTACCAAACTCGCTGGTCGCACTGCTTTCAAAATTTGATGTCTTTAAATTTAATTTCTAGCTAGAAATTTTGCAAAAAGAAAAGAAATTACTTGGGAAGAGAGAGAGAGAGAGCTATTGAGCCAAGGGACGAGAGGCTTGCGAGGAACATCTGCTTAATCTTAAATGAACCAGTAGAAGAGCGCCATTAACAATGTTATGAACATTACGAAAACGTTACATGTGAATTCACAAATCAATATTTGCTTATTGTAAAAAGGGGTGAATGCAATGAAAATCCTAAAACTTATCATGAAAGTACAATTGAGTTTTAAAACTTGCATAAAAACGCAATCAGATTATAAAACTTATCAAATCGGCGCAATCGAGTGATTCCATTAACTTCGTCTAATTTAGCTAGCAAAAAATGCTGACGTGACCTTTTTTTTTATATTCTATGTGGCACTAGTATTGCTAAAACAACATTGTTTTGGTCGAATCAGATTTTTTTATTTAATTTTTTTAAATTTATCTACTTTTGATGGTCTCTTTCACTAGTTAATAAGCACCATAAAGTAACTTCCAAACTTCGTTTTCATTACACGCACATGATTTCTGTGTGTTTTCAGTTAGATTTATGTGCGTCGAGGAAGACGAAATAGAACCAAATCAAAGCACATAATCTAATTCCTCCACTAGATTTATTTTGGCCAGTATAGATGGGGTTTAAATAAATTGTTCTATGTGCCCGTTGTTTCTGAAAGTTTTCCCTCATGTCTCCTAATAATAAGATGCCATTGTTACGACTTTAGTTAGATCTTGGGTTCGTTCAATTCACTAAGCAGAATTCTTGATTTCTGCTGTGGAAATGATCATATTGATTTTGGGCTTCACCATGCCCGCCATTTATAGCTTCATGCCGTGTGCAACGATTTCTTCTCCACTTAAGAACCCTTAATTGTTGCTGAATAGAAGTTCTACAATATGCTTTGAGATTCTTTATTTTGTCCTAGATAGATCTTGGTTCATTGACTTCATTAAAAAGTTCCTATAATATCAAATGGATTTCTAACGCCCAGTCCTTAGCCTCGTAAGAATTCGAAGGTGAGGTCTACGACTATATATTAGACAGAAATGATTCTGGACTTGCCCTATATTGCTTTTGTGCGTTCGTGCACTTGTAGATGTGGATGCTTCCTGTGCAAAATATGGTTTGCTGGGCGTGTGAATGTCTATGCATTATATTTGTTTTCAGACAATGTTGGCACTGAAAGTGCAAAGGTAGGTCATAGTCTTTACTTCAGCATGAAATCGATTATGTAGTGAGACTGAAGTTGCTTGCAACTTGAGTTTCGAGAAGCACATTTGGCATGCACAGCCATCTGTCGTGTTTTCTTCGTTAATTTTTTAGCGTCATAGCATCTCTAGTTTGCCCAAAACATATCTATTAAGAGCTATTTGAGCTCCAAAATTGACTCACAAGAACTGGGATATTATATCAAAATTGCTGCCAAAGGTGTTTTACATTAGTTTCTTTTCTCTATGAGATTGAAATTGGAATTTTCACCCTTCAAATAAGGGGAAGACTCTCTCTCTCTCTCTCTTCTCCCCTCCCCCCGGGGTTGAAATGAGGTGAGGATGTTTGAAGGCAAATGATTGTGCATTTGTTGTGCATCTGACATGGCTTTGAGTCACATGTAGCTATGCTCTAAATTTTGTGATCCTATTGATCTGTGGCTTTGATTTGGAATTGAGTGCAATGGCGTAAAAAGTGATTCATATGCCCAATCCTACTTAGCTGGCTTTTTTTTATTATTATTGTTGCTGCCGCTGTCCTGAAATCGATCATTTCGGGCTCATATTTGGAAAGGGAAGGTTATAATCGAAGTCCTGTTCCGAATATTATGTTTGCAAAAATACATGCTAGATCCGAGAGACCTGCTAATTTTGTGCATGGTGAAGACAAACTCGAGAGGGTTAAATATTAGATTGCCCTTGAAATTGTTTGTGCTGAAGACTGTCCAAATGAACAATGACAAGCATGGCTTTTGTAACCAAAGGGTTAAATATCAGCCGATTGTGTAGCTTTTAGAATTTCATTACTGTAGTAATTATATTTGTTATAAGGGCTATCTATATTGTTGATTACACAAGACATCTCTCTTGCCATTGATATTTGACATAGTTATGAGTTTTAAAAATCAAAAATCATTTGTTCATATAAAGGTTAAAAAACATTAATCACGCAAGATACAGAAGTATGGTTACTTTATCTGGGTACTATAATCATCCATCAATTGTTGAGTTCACAGCAATCCACCGCACCAGGAGAAAATACTCCCAACAACCATTCTATGTGCCTTGATCTAGGGGTATCAAGACCCAATCGAAAAATTGAATCGAAACCGAACCTAATCGAAATTTTGTGCATTTTCGATTTAGATAATGAAAACAACAACAGCTCTTTTTTCTAGTTCAGGTTATAAGGTTCGTTTCAGGTTATTATGACTTCATTTAGTTCAGTTCGGTTAATTAAATTGTTATAAAAATTCTCAATAAAAACTGAACGTGCAACTTAAAATCTCACTTCTTTCTTACCCCTCTCAAAATCGCCCCAAACCATAATATTTGTCGGTGATTCGATTTGATTCATCTACTCACCCTATCAATTTAATTCGGTTCGGGTTTCCTAAAAATTCGAACTGAACCAAACTTGTTGACACAATCAACTTCTCTCTCTCCTCCCTCCCTTCCCGATTTCACTCCTCTACCATATGCCCTGGCCACGTCTTTGCCGCCTCTGCCATCCCTTGACCCCAACGTCGTTGGCGACCAACCACCCACCTCCGAGCTCGATGTCCACCACAGCTAGCCTCGGCTTATATTCAGTGGACAATCCTAAATTTATAAGTTACGGTACCGTATATGGACATTACCTTAAGACTCGTATGATTATGAGTGACGGCTTTTTCCAATGAATTGTGGAAGTAGAGGTGACTCGGACTCAAATCAGTTGTCGGGCCCAAATCTTTACCTAACTCCCATCATCATAAAATTATACGTATGTAAATCTTGGAGTGGGACCGGACTTTATTTGGGCCCATCACGTGTAACATGATGACAACCCCATGATTCACGAGGAGTTAGGCCCATGAAGACCGGAAAAGTAAGTCAAGAACTTGTCGGTCCAAAAAAAAAAGGAAAAAGGAAACGATAACTTAGAAATTGAGGGCATTATAGGACGTAACTCCTTCCAATTGGATACCTGATTGTCATCACTTTAATAATTGAGGGCATTATAGGACGTAGCTCTTTTCAATTGGATTCCTGATTATCATTACTTTAATAATTGAGTTCAATCAGATTATTAATCTGACCTTTGAAGGGTGGAATTGAAAAGAAGTTGAAAAAGTGTTTTAAGGACTTCATGATCAAGGCCCCCCACAAAAAAAAGACAAATTAATGGGAAAAAGGAAAGAGAGAGGCACACAAAAAGAAATCTTTGAGATAAAGCTGATATTGATTTGTTCTTTACGAGGATTTCTCGTGTTCATACGTTCATGAGTGTTTGAGGTGAAGACTGGTTTTGAACAAGACAAAAAAAAAAAAAAAGAAGAAGAAGAAGAAGGAAGAAACAAACTCACGGGTCACACTACTTTCAAAATGCGATGTCTTTATCCGTTTATTTTAAAAAAAAATTGGATGATTTGAAAAATGTTACTTACAAATAATTTTTTAAAATAATTAGTTAATGAAAAAATTTCATTATGGATAAAATGTTGTCTAAATTTTTTTTTTGAATTATGAAAATACTTTTCATTTATTTATTTTTGCAAGCGATACAAATAATCATTTTTTGCGAAACAAATGAGCCTAAATGTAATTTCCAGCTAGAAATTTTGCAAAAACAAAAAAAAAAAAGAAGAAAAGAAAATTACTTAAGAAGCGAGAGAGCACGCATGTGCTCGCTCCATTGAACCAGAGGACGAGAGGCTTGCGAGGAGCATCTGCTTTATGAAACATTACATATGAATTCACAAATTAATATTTGCTTATTGTGAAAACTTGGAGCTTTTCGAATTAAGCAAAGGTGAAAATGTCCATCGCAAAATTTAAATGAAGAAAAGAGCAAAAAGTAGATGTCTATTCAAGTGGGTTTTATTTAACTATATGATCCTCATACATACATACATACATACATACATACATACATACATACATGTGTGTGTGTGTTGGGGGGGGGGGTCAAAACATGATCCTCACATGGCCATTAGAGTTGTTTGTGTATTTAGAGACAATTACGGTAAAGCATCCAAGAAATTATGTCTCTTGAGGATGTTCATCTTCCATCCAAACTCAATCACCAATGTTGTTGAACGATGTGCTGGATCAATTTCTCTTGCCTTCTAAACTTCATCTTCGAGATGTGCAAGATGTGGTCTCGATTACCAAGCTAGCATTGGTGTGCCATAGCAAGGGCAAGCGAGGGTTGCAACACCCTCATCATGGCTTGCGAGGGTGAGGGTCGTGACTCCTTGACCAGGGACCGTCGAGGGTCACTGCCCTCTTAGGCAAGAAAAAAAATTATTTTTTTAAAAAATTATCGAAAATTCTCCACGTTAGCATTGGTGGTATTATGTAGGATGGCTAATATTCACATAAGCAATTTCTAGCCAATATGATTGAATTGACAAAAGTTGAAAATATTTAGGACTGGATTATTAAACTTTAAAGGTTTAGGATTGAATTGGCAAAAATGTGAAAGGTTTTTCCAGACTCATAATAAGAAGAAAATGGAGGATAGCTTCTTTTTGCTTCTTTCTCCGAGCTTCTTTTCCCTGAGCTTCCGAGCATTTTTTACTTCTTTTCCCTTTGCCACATGCACGGTGAGAATCCGGGACTCCCGAGGAACTAAGCTCATGAGGACTCAAAAAGTAAGTCAAGAACTTTAAAAATGGAGGAATCGTAAAGAAAAGAAGGTGAAAAGGTGAAGGTCTTCATGGTCAAAGCCCTCCACACGATTAAGACAAATTGATTGGAAGAGAGATAGAGAATCATGCAAAAACGAATTTTGTAGAAAATTGGGGCAAAAGAAAGACAAAGCTGATGTTGATTGTGTTGTTTTTGAGGATTTCATGTGTTCCTACATCCATGAGTGTTCTAGGGGTGAAGACTTGTTGAGCCAAAAAAGAGGAAGACCCACAGCAGCAAAGTGAATTAATGATTGTGAAAAATCAAGAGTTTTAAGACTTATCGTAAAAGTGTATTCGAGTCTTAAAATTTTTAAACAGAATAGTCCTATAATTTGTCAAATTAGTATAATATGAGTATTTTTTTTGTTAACACCATTCAATTTGAGCAAAAGCAAAATGCTCATGAGGCATTTTTTGTGTTCTTCGAAGATGTGGATGTGGTGGATAGATCAGAGAAAAATTTTGGATTTAGAACAGAAGAAAAGCTGTAATGTAAAATGTACAAAAAGAAGAAGTGAGCTGCTGATCTAGCGAGACAAGCGCCAGAAGGGGCGTGGTTCAGGTTCAAAGGGATGCGCCGCCTCCCGCTACTTCACACGGCCCTGCTTGTGCCCTCGATGCAAGCAACCATCGGATCTGGTGGTCACTTGGTGGCTTCATCAATCCAGTGCGTCTTGGCAAAGTGCAGAGAATTCGCTCGATGAGGTTATCGAAGACACAAATTTGGATCGACAAGACCGATTCAAGAGTGGACTAATGCACAAAATAATAGACTATAAACGAATGCTAATCAACGTGCTCATGATGATTATACAAGAAAAAATGGAGGGTGGTGTGGAAAAAGATTAGAAAACTTAGCATTCACAAGAAACCTCACATAAAATAAGACCTCATGATTATACTCAGCATCAACGGAGTCCCTTCACCAATCCCTTCGATTCTAATGTAGGTACAACTGTAATGTCCATACAAGGATCATGCGGTCCAATCGAGTATTAAAACTTTCAAATAGTGTAATTAAAGTTTGAAACTTCTCAAATCGGTACAATTAAGTGATTTCATTATTCCTATCCAATTTGAGTAATGAAAAATGATCCTTGATATAGAAGAAAAAAATAAAGATACTTTTTTAATAGATTGTTCACGTTAGTACCAATCATGTTGTGTAAGATATCCGATGTCCATGTTGTTGACACCTGATTTTTAATCATTTTTTCTATTGCTAAAGTAATAAAAAATCCATAAAAATTCATAAAATTAAAAAATCAACTTTGGGGACCTTAGCCAAGCCTAGGGAACCAATTTTGACCAAAAAACGATTTTTCATATTTTCAGTATTTTTACGTATTTTGTATTTATTTATTTTCGAAAATTAATAGAAAATCCATAAAAATTCATAAAATTGAAAAATCAACTTTGGGAACCTTAGCCAAGCCTAGGGAACGAATTTTGACCAAAAAATAATTTTTCATATTATATATATTTTAATTTTTTTAAAAAAAAAATACAAAAATATTTGAAAATTTTGGAAAAATAACATTTGAGGCCAAAAAATACACAAAGATAGTTAATATTTTTATTTTAAATCTATTTTCATATTGGCCATCGCAAATTCAGAAAAATCCAATTCGAGTCACGTGTTCCTTCACGAGTATAATCTCGAATCGGGCCTAAAAAAATTTAATTTGAGTCAACTTATTTTTAACTTTCACTTTTTATGAGTTGTGACATTGTCTTCTAATATTTTAAATTTTCATCTTGTCCCAATTATACCCAAAATGACTTAATTTTGCAAAAGCGTTTTAATTAAATTATGCATTATTTTTAGCGACAAGAAATGAGCTTAAATTTGACATGTGGTAAATTTTGGTGTGTCAAAAATTGTGAGGAGATTTGGACTTAAAGAAATATATTTTTTTCAGGGACTGAATTGTAAATACTTAAAATTCAAGGACTAGAGTACAAATACCTAACTCTTGAAGGATTATTTTACAAATAATAAAAAGAAGAGTTAGTGGATAAATTAGAATAGAGAAGGGAAGATGAAGAAGAGGAGATGAAGAAGAGAAGTTGGAGAAGAATGGATGGAGAAAATAAGATAAGAATAGAGAAGGGAAGATGGAGATGAAGAAGAGTTAGTAGAGAAATTAGAATGGAAGATAAGAATAGAGAAGGGAAGATGGAGATTAAGAAGAGTTAGTGGAGAAATTAGAATGGGAGATAAATATGGAGAAGGGAAGATGAAGATGAAGAAGAGTTAGTGGAGAGATTAGAATGTGAGATAGAGATGGAGAATGGAAGATGAAAATGAAGAAGAGTTAGTGGAGAAATTAGAATGGGAGATAGAGTTAGTGGAAAAATTAGAATGTGAGATAGATGAGTAGGTTATAAAAGGAGGAAGAAGTGAGCTTGAGAGAGGATTCTTGAGGGAGAAAATTTGAAGTGTTTGGGAGAATTTTTTGAGAGAAAATTTTGGATGTTTGAGAGAGTTTTGGGAGATTGAAGAAAATTTTGAGAGAAAGAAAATACCAAAAGAGAGAGAATTTTGAAGATGATGGGAGTTTAAAGCTAGGGGTTATCATCACAAATTCCTTCATCGATCAATATAAATCAAGAGTTCATCATCGTCAACGAGCAAACAAATTCAAGCTAAGTGTTTTTATTTATTCATTTATTTATGGTTTTACTCGCAAATTAGCACAAATTGTATACACTTTCTCCCTATCCTTTTTCTTCCATATTTTATGTCAGGAGAAGGATATCTCTACGTCAACAGCAAAAATCTCGTCGAGATGCAAAAATCGGCCCAGACAAGCTCCTAAGCTGTCCACCGATTTCTCAACTGATCTGTGACTAAAAGTCCCTCTTAATTCAAAAGAAACTCTCTATATTGGGAACATAGAGAGCGAAAATCAATTATAAAAATCCCTCCCAAAAAAATGGGAGATAAGTACTCTTTCTACTCTTTTGGTTTTAGGTGCAGATTAGCACATATTTTGTATACTAACCCTTCACTCTATTTTATGTCAGGAAGCCGCAGCTCTATATCAATGGTCAATCCTATGGAAGCACAAAATCGGCTTGGAGGAGTCCTCAAGCGCGCACAAATTTCAAATTGTTGAATCAATTCGTTGTATTTCATTTTAAAAAATTCATACCCCAAAATGGAGAGGACAAAGTCCATCCGCAATTTAAATACCTGCACCATAAATCCCAAAGGGAAGAGCCAAGCCAATGATTAGCCTCCCATTGGAGGTTTTTACTTATAGTAGTTAAATACCTGCAACTTAAATACCTGCACCTTAAATCCCAAAGGGAAGAGCCAAGCCAATGCTTAGCCTCCCATGGGAGGTTTTTACTTACAGTTGTTAAATACCTGCACCTTAAATCCCAAAGGGAAGAGCCAAGCCAATGCTTAGCCTCCCATTGGAGGTTTTTACTTACAGTAGTTAAATACCTGCAACTTAAATACCTGTACCTTAAATCCCAAAGGGAAGAGCCAAGCCAATGCTTAGCCTCCCATTGGAGGTTTTTACTTACAGTAGTTAAGTACCTGCAACTTAAATACCTGTACCTTAAATCCCAAAGGGAAGAGCCAAGCCAATGCTTAGCCTCCCATTGGAGGTTTTTACTTACAGTAGTTAAATACCTGCAACTTAAATACCTGTACCTTAAATCCCAAAGGGAAGAGCCAAGCCAATGCTTAGCCTCCCATTGGAGGTTTTTACTTACAGTAGTTTAAATACTTGCAACTTAAATACCTGTACCTTAAATCCCAAAGGGAAGAGCCAAGCCAATGCTAGGCCTCCCATTGGAGGTGTTTATTCACTGTCATGTACTTCCTATAATTTAATTTTTGAATCATCAGACCCAAAAGATGAGTAGGTCGTAATACTGCACAGAAGTCGTTAACACACTCCCTCTTTCGGCTTCAGGGAATCTTTAACACTTAAAAAAATATAACAAATAAAAATATATACCATCCATGCATCCTATTTAAAAAGTGAAAACACAAAAGAGAATACCCTACTAGAGCTTTAGGAATAAACCAAGCCTGAGTTGCCGGATTAGGATATCCATGAAATTAAGGTACCGAAAGGGCATTAGTTTTAATTAACTAGTGTAACCAAGTCCCCGAGCTCATAATCTCTGGTTCGCAGGAATAAATTAGTTCTCCCGCTAATTTATTTAGGTTTCTAATCGACCTACCAAGAACGATTAGTGGCGACTCCAAATTTTAAAATCATTTAAACAAAAACCAAAGTTGCGATTCGGTAGGGCTTGGGAGGGTCCGCGTTAGGTTAGTCAAATCTAATTAACCTAATAATCCGTTAACCCCTTTTAAAATTTAAAATTTTTTTTAGAGGGTCGCGACAGACTGGCGACTCCACTGGGGAATAGAGATTTTTAAATTTTCGAAAAAAGATACCAATTGGAATACTTAAATTTTTTCGAAATTTTAAAAGTCTTAGTGGACTTAGGCCAATGAAAATTTCATGGATATCTCGCTTCTGGCGATCTTGCTTGGGACTCATTCTATAGGTGTTATATGTTTTTGCAGGATGGGAGTTATAAGGGGCGAAGTGTTTGGCTAACCCATTTGTTTTGCAGGCTCGGTGTTGGGATTATGTTTAATTTCACACATTTTTAGAAGCGCTGTTTTGATATCAATTGTTGTGCATGTCTTGCATATTTTGAGGATCACAACACCTGCACACACAAGCGTCTAAACCCAAGTCGCGAAATTTTTCCTAGATAACCATAGATAGGGATCGAATATGCAAAGCTCTTGCGTCGATTGCGCTTGGGTTGACCATATTTTATCCCGCTCATTATCTGAATTGACAATTCTTCCCATTGTGATTTGATTGCGCGGAGGGTAAGGTTGTCAATTCAGATAGTGGGGGCCTTTTAGGTCCATACCCTGTCTCTCCTTCTTTTATTTTCTAGAGTCCACTCCTCACTTGAGTCATGCGCATGACTATGTGATTTGCATTTCTCCAAGGTAAAAGTAAGTTCTCTAATTTTATCTTGTATTTATTTTCGGTCGGTCCATGCTAGGTGTTAGTCAGTTTTTGAGCTTGATATTACGACCATTCTTTTAAAAGAAAATAAAAATCAAATTTGTCCCTTATTTCTTTTTAGAAATTTTTTTTTTGAAAAAATGATGTGAAAAAATCCCTTCATGAGAATTTTATTAACCAATAAGGGATTTTTGTCATGTTTTTATTACTTTAATAAAAATAAAATTTTCCTGAAAAAATTTTCCTCTGAAAATTTATTTCAATAAAAAGAAAAATTCCTTCAAAAAAAACTCTAGTAGACATCAAGTGATTTTATCACATTTTTCAAATTATAAAAACTTGCAAGAAAATTCTTCTTGAGAAATTCGCTCATGTTTTTCTAAGAAAATTTTCTCTAAATAAAATTAGACTAATGTCTCGGGGGAATTGTATTGACCAATAAGAGATTTTTGTCATGTTTTTCTTGCTTCAATAAAAATAAAATTTTCCTGACAAATTTTCCTCTGAAAATTTATTTCGATAAAAAGAAAAATTCCTGCAAAAAAAAAACTTTGGTAAACATCAAGTGATTTTATCACATTCTTTCAAATTATAAAAACTTGCAACAAAAATTCTTTTCGAGAAATTCGCTTATGTTTTTCTAAGAAAATTTTCTCTAAATAAAATTAAACTAATGTCTCGGGGGAATTTTGTTAACCAATGAAGGATTTCTGTCATGTCTTTCCTGCTTCAATAAAAATAAAATTTTCCTGACAAATTTACCTCTGAAAATTTATTTTGATAAAAAGGAAATTCCTTCAAAAATTTTAGTAAACGTCAAGAGATTTTGTCACATTCCTTTAAAAAAAATAAAAATAAAAAGAGTAATAAATCTGCAAAAAAATTCTGCATCAGAAATTAACCCATTTCTTCCTAAGAAATTTTTTTTTCTCTGATTTCTCTATAAAGTAGAAAAAATCAAATTGGACTAATATAGGAGTCATAGACCGACATTCCTTGTGTCGCATACTAATTATATCCTTTTCTTTTGCAGGGAGATCCTAGATACCCCAGACGGGTGTAAAAATTAAGTTCAATAATATATCAAGAATCATCTTCAGAAATAACAAAAGACGAAAAACACCAAGGCTTCAACCGTTAATTCAGGGGGGCAAACGAACACTGTCCATCTTTGACAGACAGAGTTGTGTCAATCCGTAAACTTGTATGGGCAGTGTATTCTGATATGACGGTGGATTTATACTGATTAAACACGGGGGTATATTTAATGTATTGTAGGGGATCCCGCGTCTTTTGAAAGACAATATGGATTATATAATCAGAAACCATGAAATAAGTACCTTAACCTGATTAAATCAACCAGAGACCGGTCTTAAAATTTTCTCGGATCCGAAACACGCGGAGGGTTTTAGAGGACCGAGGTTTTATTAATGAATGTGGCCCACGGACACTCCCCCGATGCTACAGGTGCCCTATACATACGAGTGGACGCCGAAAGCAACAAAACACGGTTGAAGTGGAGCACGCAACAAATGGCCGAATTTATTGGCACATTGATCGAGTGGTGGCAGCTTTATTAATTTACATGATTGAATGCGGGTCTCTAGGCGGCTGGTGGAAAGCCACACTGAATGCCTCTCTAATGTTCTTGATATCATCGTCTACCGCAACCCACGAGAGCATCATGAAGAAGATTAAACCTAGACGAATACGTCTACTTAATTTCATCGCACGTTCTCGCTTTTTGTCGATGTCCAAAATTAATGCACAAGCTAGAAGTAATCATTTCCCTTTCCCCCATATTAAATGCTCGGAGCCGTTAACCGCACCAAACTCGAAAAAATTAATATCGAGACGAAATCCGCGTAAATATGAAGGGTAAATCCGTATCGTTCCAATTTACCCTTAAATTGCTCTGGTTTTAAATTTGATCCCTTCTATTTTCAGGAATTTGCAAAAGCGACTCGAGAATACAGTCGTATTCAAAAACCAAATTTCCTGGTCGGGCTAAATTGGGGGCAAATCAACTCATGGAAATTACCACGGGATGGACAACTTCGGTTAAAGAAAAATACAAGCGAAAGATCCGAACAATCTCAGACATGGGTAATTCTGTATCGTTCTAATTTACACATAATCATCTCAAGTCTCGAATTGTTTTATTCCATTCTTAACAGGGATTGCAAATTACCTCGAGAAAATACCGTAACATGGCCCAAGGTGATACAACAAGGCTGCGTTATCCACAAGGATTAACCTTTGAAAGGAAAGCCCCATGGACACCTACGGTCCAATGGACCGAATGGTATGAGGGGATGACAGTAGGTCCGAAATGTCCCGAGTTCGATCCCCAAGAGTGGGGAATGTTGTAAGTATTATAAATAAATGAAACAACTTTTTGTGCATTTCTTTTTGCAAACAGGAATACTCGACAAGTAATATCAAAGTCAGTATTTTACCATAGTCTTGCCATAATGGTGAGGCGCCCAACAAAAGTCGAGGAAAATTCAATCTAGCAAAACTGGTAAAAGACTCGTGCAAGGCATTCAAGACGAAGGATAAATCAGTATCGTTTCCAATTTATCCCTTTTAATACTGGCTGACATGTCTCCTTTTCTTTTTACAGGAAATATTTATACTAACATTTAACATGTTGAAGGAGACAAATCCCAAAAGAAAATTATGATCATCTGACAAGATCTATTTTGGTGAAAAATGGGGCAAATTAATCACAAGTTCTGAAGCAAAAAAAGCAAATACGTCTTCCTTATCTCATTTGATTTCAAGAATAATTTCTCTGCTTTTTGCAGGGGCATTCAACCGCTAAACCACGGCAGTCGCTGTTATTAAGCAAACCGAAATGCTCCATCACCCATATGCTTCATCGCACAGGGGCAAAGTTGAGATGAACCGCCCCTCGACATAAGGAGTAAGCTTCCCAATTTGTTCGGTCCGCCCACATACCAGGGGCAATTCAAATCCGCCTATATTTGCACATTATATAAACACACATTATGCTAAAAAATTGTCACATCCGCATTGTGTTTACACAGTTCATGAATTATGCATGACCATTCCGCGTGTTTAATTTACCAACTCCAACTTAGAGCATAAACTGCACAGGAGACATCAAATGTGCAGAATGGGGCATGACAGGATGAGGAAATGCAAACTATTTCCACACAAGTCTAACATTTTAATCTACGGATAAACATCATTTCCCCAGAGTGAGAGAAAGCCCCTTCGAACTAAAGTCCCCCATTCAGATTACATTCGAGGCGTTCATATTATGAGAACCTCCTTAAATAGAATTGGTAATGCAAACTTGACAGAATAGTTTTGCATGATCCACATTTTGATTGATTGCATCATGAGTTATCACACAGACTACTTCTAATCATTGCCAACTTAGCTGAACAATTTTGTATGAACCAATGAACGCATTGATGAAAATGCTTGCACATGTTAGCTCTAACATTGCCTGACAGGCAACACATTCTCGGTGTTTGAGTTACCTTCCAAAGTCTTGAAATTCATTCGGCGATTATTGAATGAACAAGTCTGGTTGTCGAGAAGACACCAAGCATTTCTTCTAAATTCTCAGGTAAGTATATCTTCAACCTGAACCTTTCAAGAGAATGAATTCTGACGGTTGTTGGGGTACTCGAATCCATTGCGGTATATACAGGTATCCACCTTATTCAATAAAGCATGATTTGTCTCAAGGACAGAATTGTTCGAGACCTTTTGATCTCTGCCTCTTTGATTTATTCCTAAAGCGACGAGAGAATATAATTTGGGTTTGAGCTTCCGCAGGATTCCTGGTCTCCCCAGATTTCAGAATGGCACCCTTTGAGGTACACCAAGCCCTTCTTACAGGCAAACCAAGTCCTTCTTACAGGCATAAAGTCCTTCTTACAGGTAAATCAAGTCCTGCTTACATGCAAACAAAGTCCTTCCTACAGGCAAATCAAGTCCTTCTTACAAGCATAAAGTCCTTCTTACAGGCAAATCAAGTCCTTCTTATAGGCACAAAGTCCTTATTACAGGCACAAAGTCCTTCTTACAGGCAAATCAAGTCCTTCTTACAGGCACAAAGTCCTTCTTACAGGCAAATCAAGTCCTTCTTACAGGCATAAAGTCCTTCTTATAGGTAAACAGAGTCCTTCTTACATGCAAACAAAGTCCTTCTTACAGGCAAACCAAGACCTTCTTACAGGCAAATTAAGTCCTTCCTACAGGCAAAGCAAGTCCTTTGTACAGGCAAATCAAGTCCTTCTTACAGGCAAATCAAGTCCTTCTTACAGGCACAAAGTCCTTCTTACAGGCAAACCAAGTCCTTCTTACAGGCATAAAGTCCTTCTTACAGGCAAATCAAGTCCTGCTTACAGGCAAACAAAGTCCTTCCTACAGGCAAAGCAAGTCCTTCTTATAGGCAAATCAAGTCCTTCTTACAGGCACAAAGTCCTTCTTACAGGCAAATCAAGTCCTTCTTACAGGCACAAAGTCCTTCTTACAGGCAAATCAAGTCCTTCTTATAGGCACAAAGTCCTTCTTACAGGCATAAAGTTCTTCTTACAGGCAAATCAAGTCCTTCTTACAGGCACAAAGTCTTTCTTACAGGCAAATCAAGTCCTTCTTACAGGCAAATAAAGTCCTTCTTACATGCAAACAAAGTCCTTCTTACAGGCAAACCAAGTCCTTCTTACAGGCAAATTAAGTCATTCTTACAGGCAAAGCAAGTCCTTCTTACAGGCACAAAGTCCTTCTTACAGGCAAAGTAAGTCCTTCTTACAGGCACAAAGTCCTTCTTACAGGCAAATCAAGTCCTTCTTACAGGTAAATTAAGTCCTTCTTACAGGCACAAAGTTCTTCTTACAGGCAAAGCACCAAGTCCTTTTTACTGGCACCAAGTCCTTTCTACAGGCACCAAGTCCTTCTTACAGGTATCTCCATGTGGTGACCTACCATACGGGTCAAATCTCAATCAAAATTTAATCAGTAGAATCCTTTTATTAGGAATCTACCATGGTACGACCCACCATACGGGTCAAATGGTATGACCCACCATACGGGTCAAATTTTAATTCAATTTTTAATCAGTAGAATCCTTTTATTAGGAATCTACCATGGGTTGATCCACCATACGGGTTCAAGTTCAACCACCCTAAAGTTTTTTTATATAACGAATCCTTAGGTTCTCATTTCATTTTCAGTGGAACAATCATGTCACGACTCTTTTTATTTCCTTGTATTGAGTCGATAAGAATCCAGGTGTCATCTCGTCTTTGAAATGAACCTCTACCGAGCTTCCTTTCAAAGAGGGGCAGCTGTTGACACCTGATTTTTAATCATTTTTTCTATTGCTAAAGTAATAAAAAATCCATAAAAATTCATAAAATTGAAAAATCAACTTTGGGGACCTTAGCCAAGCCTAGGGAACCAATTTTGACCAAAAAACGATTTTTCATATTTTCAGTATTTTTACGTATTTTGTATTTATTTATTTTCGAAAATTAATAGAAAATCCATAAAAATTCATAAAATTGAAAAATCAACTTTGGGAACCTTAGCCAAGCCTAGGGAACGAATTTTGACCAAAAAATAATTTTTCATATTATATATATTTTAATTTTTTTTAAAAAAAAATACAAAAATATTTGAAAATTTTGGAAAAATAACATTTGAGGCCAAAAAATACACAAAGATAGTTAATATTTTTATTTTAAATCTATTTTCATATTGGCCATCGCAAATTCAGAAAAATCCAATTCGAGTCACGTGTTCCTTCACGAGTATAATCTCGAATCGGGCCTAAAAAAATTTAATTTGAGTCAACTTATTTTTAACTTTCACTTTTTATGAGTTGTGACATTGTCTTCTAATATTTTAAATTTTCATCTTGTCCCAATTATACCCAAAATGACTTAATTTTGCAAAAGCGTTTTAATTAAATTATGCATTATTTTTAGCGACAAGAAATGAGCTTAAATTTGACATGTGGTAAATTTTGGTGTGTCAAAAATTGTGAGGAGATTTGGACTTAAAGAAATATATTTTTTTCAGGGACTGAATTGTAAATACTTAAAATTCAAGGACTAGAGTACAAATACCTAACTCTTGAAGGATTATTTTACAAATAATAAAAAGAAGAGTTAGTGGATAAATTAGAATAGAGAAGGGAAGATGAAGAAGAGGAGATGAAGAAGAGAAGTTGGAGAAGAATGGATGGAGAAAATAAGATAAGAATAGAGAAGGGAAGATGGAGATGAAGAAGAGTTAGTAGAGAAATTAGAATGGAAGATAAGAATAGAGAAGGGAAGATGGAGATTAAGAAGAGTTAGTGGAGAAATTAGAATGGGAGATAAATATGGAGAAGGGAAGATGAAGATGAAGAAGAGTTAGTGGAGAGATTAGAATGTGAGATAGAGATGGAGAATGGAAGATGAAAATGAAGAAGAGTTAGTGGAGAAATTAGAATGGGAGATAGAGTTAGTGGAAAAATTAGAATGTGAGATAGATGAGTAGGTTATAAAAGGAGGAAGAAGTGAGCTTGAGAGAGGATTCTTGAGGGAGAAAATTTGAAGTGTTTGGGAGAATTTTTTGAGAGAAAATTTTGGATGTTTGAGAGAGTTTTGGGAGATTGAAGAAAATTTTGAGAGAAAGAAAATACCAAAAGAGAGAGAATTTTGAAGATGATGGGAGTTTAAAGCTAGGGGTTATCATCACAAATTCCTTCATCGATCAATATAAATCAAGAGTTCATCATCGTCAACGAGCAAACAAATTCAAGCTAAGTGTTTTTATTTATTCATTTATTTATGGTTTTACTCGCAAATTAGCACAAATTGTATACACTTTCTCCCTATCCTTTTTCTTCCATATTTTATGTCAGGAGAAGGATATCTCTACGTCAACAGCAAAAATCTCGTCGAGATGCAAAAATCGGCCCAGACAAGCTCCTAAGCTGTCCACCGATTTCTCAACTGATCTGTGACTAAAAGTCCCTCTTAATTCAAAAGAAACTCTCTATATTGGGAACATAGAGAGCGAAAATCAATTATAAAAATCCCTCCCAAAAAAATGGGAGATAAGTACTCTTTCTACTCTTTTGGTTTTAGGTGCAGATTAGCACATATTTTGTATACTAACACTTCACTCTATTTTATGTCAGGAAGCCGCAGCTCTATATCAATGGTCAATCCTATGGAAGCACAAAATCGGCTTGGAGGAGTCCTCAAGCGCGCACAAATTTCAAATTGTTGAATCAATTCGTTGTATTTCATTTTAAAAAATTCATACCCCAAAATGGAGAGGACAAAGTCCATCCGCAATTTAAATACCTGCACCATAAATCCCAAAGGGAAGAGCCAAGCCAATGATTAGCCTCCCATTGGAGGTTTTTACTTATAGTAGTTAAATACCTGCAACTTAAATACCTGCACCTTAAATCCCAAAGGGAAGAGCCAAGCCAATGCTTAGCCTCCCATGGGAGGTTTTTACTTACAGTTGTTAAATACCTGCACCTTAAATCCCAAAGGGAAGAGCCAAGCCAATGCTTAGCCTCCCATTGGAGGTTTTTACTTACAGTAGTTAAATACCTGCAACTTAAATACCTGTACCTTAAATCCCAAAGGGAAGAGCCAAGCCAATGCTTAGCCTCCCATTGGAGGTTTTTACTTACAGTAGTTAAGTACCTGCAACTTAAATACCTGTACCTTAAATCCCAAAGGGAAGAGCCAAGCCAATGCTTAGCCTCCCATTGGAGGTTTTTACTTACAGTAGTTAAATACCTGCAACTTAAATACCTGTACCTTAAATCCCAAAGGGAAGAGCCAAGCCAATGCTTAGCCTCCCATTGGAGGTTTTTACTTACAGTAGTTTAAATACTTGCAACTTAAATACCTGTACCTTAAATCCCAAAGGGAAGAGCCAAGCCAATGCTAGGCCTCCCATTGGAGGTGTTTATTCACTGTCATGTACTTCCTATAATTTAATTTTTGAATCATCAGACCCAAAAGATGAGTAGGTCGTAATACTGCACAGAAGTCGTTAACACACTCCCTCTTTCGGCTTCAGGGAATCTTTAACACTTAAAAAAATATAACAAATAAAAATATATACCATCCATGCATCCTATTTAAAAAGTGAAAACACAAAAGAGAATACCCTACTAGAGCTTTAGGAATAAACCAAGCCTGAGTTGCCGGATTAGGATATCCATGAAATTAAGGTACCGAAAGGGCATTAGTTTTAATTAACTAGTGTAACCAAGTCCCCGAGCTCATAATCTCTGGTTCGCAGGAATAAATTAGTTCTCCCGCTAATTTATTTAGGTTTCTAATCGACCTACCAAGAACGATTAGTGGCGACTCCAAATTTTAAAATCATTTAAACAAAAACCAAAGTTGCGATTCGGTAGGGCTTGGGAGGGTCCGCGTTAGGTTAGTCAAATCTAATTAACCTAATAATCCGTTAACCCCTTTTAAAATTTAAAATTTTTTTTAGAGGGTCGCGACAGACTGGCGACTCCACTGGGGAATAGAGATTTTTAAATTTTCGAAAAAAGATACCAATTGGAATACTTAAATTTTTTCGAAATTTTAAAAGTCTTAGTGGACTTAGGCCAATGAAAATTTCATGGATATCTCGCTTCTGGCGATCTTGCTTGGGACTCATTCTATAGGTGTTATATGTTTTTGCAGGATGGGAGTTATAAGGGGCGAAGTGTTTGGCTAACCCATTTGTTTTGCAGGCTCGGTGTTGGGATTATGTTTAATTTCACACATTTTTAGAAGCGCTGTTTTGATATCAATTGTTGTGCATGTCTTGCATATTTTGAGGATCACAACACCTGCACACACAAGCGTCTAAACCCAAGTCGCGAAATTTTTCCTAGATAACCATAGATAGGGATCGAATATGCAAAGCTCTTGCGTCGATTGCGCTTGGGTTGACCATATTTTATCCCGCTCATTATCTGAATTGACAATTCTTCCCATTGTGATTTGATTGCGCGGAGGGTAAGGTTGTCAATTCAGATAGTGGGGGCCTTTTAGGTCCATACCCTGTCTCTCCTTCTTTTATTTTCTAGAGTCCACTCCTCACTTGAGTCATGCGCATGACTATGTGATTTGCATTTCTCCAAGGTAAAAGTAAGTTCTCTAATTTTATCTTGTATTTATTTTCGGTCGGTCCATGCTAGGTGTTAGTCAGTTTTTGAGCTTGATATTACGACCATTCTTTTAAAAGAAAATAAAAATCAAATTTGTCCCTTATTTCTTTTTAGAAATTTTTTTTTTTGAAAAAATGATGTGAAAAAATCCCTTCATGAGAATTTTATTAACCAATAAGGGATTTTTGTCATGTTTTTATTACTTTAATAAAAATAAAATTTTCCTGAAAAAATTTTCCTCTGAAAATTTATTTCAATAAAAAGAAAAATTCCTTCAAAAAAAACTCTAGTAGACATCAAGTGATTTTATCACATTTTTCAAATTATAAAAACTTGCAAGAAAATTCTTCTTGAGAAATTCGCTCATGTTTTTCTAAGAAAATTTTCTCTAAATAAAATTAGACTAATGTCTCGGGGGAATTGTATTGACCAATAAGAGATTTTTGTCATGTTTTTCTTGCTTCAATAAAAATAAAATTTTCCTGACAAATTTTCCTCTGAAAATTTATTTCGATAAAAAGAAAAATTCCTGCAAAAAAAAAACTTTGGTAAACATCAAGTGATTTTATCACATTCTTTCAAATTATAAAAACTTGCAACAAAAATTCTTTTCGAGAAATTCGCTTATGTTTTTCTAAGAAAATTTTCTCTAAATAAAATTAAACTAATGTCTCGGGGGAATTTTGTTAACCAATGAAGGATTTCTGTCATGTCTTTCCTGCTTCAATAAAAATAAAATTTTCCTGACAAATTTACCTCTGAAAATTTATTTTGATAAAAAGGAAATTCCTTCAAAAATTTTAGTAAACGTCAAGAGATTTTGTCACATTGCTTTAAAAAAAATAAAAATAAAAAGAGTAATAAATCTGCAAAAAAATTCTGCATCAGAAATTAACCCATTTCTTCCTAAGAAATTTTTTTTTCTCTGATTTCTCTATAAAGTAGAAAAAATCAAATTGGACTAATATAGGAGTCATAGACCGACATTCCTTGTGTCGCATACTAATTATATCCTTTTCTTTTGCAGGGAGATCCTAGATACCCCAGACGGGTGTAAAAATTAAGTTCAATAATATATCAAGAATCATCTTCAGAAATAACAAAAGACGAAAAACACCAAGGCTTCAACCGTTAATTCAGGGGGGCAAACGAACACTGTCCATCTTTGACAGACAGAGTTGTGTCAATCCGTAAACTTGTATGGGCAGTGTATTCTGATATGACGGTGGATTTATACTGATTAAACACGGGGGTATATTTAATGTATTGTAGGGGATCCCGCGTCTTTTGAAAGACAATATGGATTATATAATCAGAAACCATGAAATAAGTACCTTAACCTGATTAAATCAACCAGAGACCGGTCTTAAAATTTTCTCGGATCCGAAACACGCGGAGGGTTTTAGAGGACCGAGGTTTTATTAATGAATGTGGCCCACGGACACTCCCCCGATGCTACAGGTGCCCTATACATACGAGTGGACGCCGAAAGCAACAAAACACGGTTGAAGTGGAGCACGCAACAAATGGCCGAATTTATTGGCACATTGATCGAGTGGTGGCAGCTTTATTAATTTACATGATTGAATGCGGGTCTCTAGGCGGCTGGTGGAAAGCCACACTGAATGCCTCTCTAATGTTCTTGATATCATCGTCTACCGCAACCCACGAGAGCATCATGAAGAAGATTAAACCTAGACGAATACGTCTACTTAATTTCATCGCACGTTCTCGCTTTTTGTCGATGTCCAAAATTAATGCACAAGCTAGAAGTAATCATTTCCCTTTCCCCCATATTAAATGCTCGGAGCCGTTAACCGCACCAAACTCGAAAAAATTAATATCGAGACGAAATCCGCGTAAATATGAAGGGTAAATCCGTATCGTTCCAATTTACCCTTAAATTGCTCTGGTTTTAAATTTGATCCCTTCTATTTTCAGGAATTTGCAAAAGCGACTCGAGAATACAGTCGTATTCAAAAACCAAATTTCCTGGTCGGGCTAAATTGGGGGCAAATCAACTCATGGAAATTACCACGGGATGGACAACTTCGGTTAAAGAAAAATACAAGCGAAAGATCCGAACAATCTCAGACATGGGTAATTCTGTATCGTTCTAATTTACACATAATCATCTCAAGTCTCGAATTGTTTTATTCCATTCTTAACAGGGATTGCAAATTACCTCGAGAAAATACCGTAACATGGCCCAAGGTGATACAACAAGGCTGCGTTATCCACAAGGATTAACCTTTGAAAGGAAAGCCCCATGGACACCTACGGTCCAATGGACCGAATGGTATGAGGGGATGACAGTAGGTCCGAAATGTCCCGAGTTCGATCCCCAAGAGTGGGGAATGTTGTAAGTATTATAAATAAATGAAACAACTTTTTGTGCATTTCTTTTTGCAAACAGGAATACTCGACAAGTAATATCAAAGTCAGTATTTTACCATAGTCTTGCCATAATGGTGAGGCGCCCAACAAAAGTCGAGGAAAATTCAATCTAGCAAAACTGGTAAAAGACTCGTGCAAGGCATTCAAGACGAAGGATAAATCAGTATCGTTTCCAATTTATCCCTTTTAATACTGGCTGACATGTCTCCTTTTCTTTTTACAGGAAATATTTATACTAACATTTAACATGTTGAAGGAGACAAATCCCAAAAGAAAATTATGATCATCTGACAAGATCTATTTTGGTGAAAAATGGGGCAAATTAATCACAAGTTCTGAAGCAAAAAAAGCAAATACGTCTTCCTTATCTCATTTGATTTCAAGAATAATTTCTCTGCTTTTTGCAGGGGCATTCAACCGCTAAACCACGGCAGTCGCTGTTATTAAGCAAACCGAAATGCTCCATCACCCATATGCTTCATCGCACAGGGGCAAAGTTGAGATGAACCGCCCCTCGACATAAGGAGTAAGCTTCCCAATTTGTTCGGTCCGCCCACATACCAGGGGCAATTCAAATCCGCCTATATTTGCACATTATATAAACACACATTATGCTAAAAAATTGTCACATCCGCATTGTGTTTACACAGTTCATGAATTATGCATGACCATTCCGCGTGTTTAATTTACCAACTCCAACTTAGAGCATAAACTGCACAGGAGACATCAAATGTGCAGAATGGGGCATGACAGGATGAGGAAATGCAAACTATTTCCACACAAGTCTAACATTTTAATCTACGGATAAACATCATTTCCCCAGAGTGAGAGAAAGCCCCTTCGAACTAAAGTCCCCCATTCAGATTACATTCGAGGCGTTCATATTATGAGAACCTCCTTAAATAGAATTGGTAATGCAAACTTGACAGAATAGTTTTGCATGATCCACATTTTGATTGATTGCATCATGAGTTATCACACAGACTACTTCTAATCATTGCCAACTTAGCTGAACAATTTTGTATGAACCAATGAACGCATTGATGAAAATGCTTGCACATGTTAGCTCTAACATTGCCTGACAGGCAACACATTCTCGGTGTTTGAGTTACCTTCCAAAGTCTTGAAATTCATTCGGCGATTATTGAATGAACAAGTCTGGTTGTCGAGAAGACACCAAGCATTTCTTCTAAATTCTCAGGTAAGTATATCTTCAACCTGAACCTTTCAAGAGAATGAATTCTGACGGTTGTTGGGGTACTCGAATCCATTGCGGTATATACAGGTATCCACCTTATTCAATAAAGCATGATTTGTCTCAAGGACAGAATTGTTCGAGACCTTTTGATCTCTGCCTCTTTGATTTATTCCTAAAGCGACGAGAGAATATAATTTGGGTTTGAGCTTCCGCAGGATTCCTGGTCTCCCCAGATTTCAGAATGGCACCCTTTGAGGTACACCAAGCCCTTCTTACAGGCAAACCAAGTCCTTCTTACAGGCATAAAGTCCTTCTTACAGGTAAATCAAGTCCTGCTTACATGCAAACAAAGTCCTTCCTACAGGCAAATCAAGTCCTTCTTACAAGCATAAAGTCCTTCTTACAGGCAAATCAAGTCCTTCTTATAGGCACAAAGTCCTTATTACAGGCACAAAGTCCTTCTTACAGGCAAATCAAGTCCTTCTTACAGGCACAAAGTCCTTCTTACAGGCAAATCAAGTCCTTCTTACAGGCATAAAGTCCTTCTTATAGGTAAACAGAGTCCTTCTTACATGCAAACAAAGTCCTTCTTACAGGCAAACCAAGACCTTCTTACAGGCAAATTAAGTCCTTCCTACAGGCAAAGCAAGTCCTTTGTACAGGCAAATCAAGTCCTTCTTACAGGCACAAAGTCCTTCTTACAGGCAAACCAAGTCCTTCTTACAGGCATAAAGTCCTTCTTACAGGCAAATCAAGTCCTGCTTACAGGCAAACAAAGTCCTTCCTACAGGCAAAGCAAGTCCTTCTTATAGGCAAATCAAGTCCTTCTTACAGGCACAAAGTCCTTCTTACAGGCAAATCAAGTCCTTCTTACAGGCACAAAGTCCTTCTTACAGGCAAATCAAGTCCTTCTTATAGGCACAAAGTCCTTCTTACAGGCATAAAGTCCTTCTTACAGGCAAATCAAGTCCTTCTTACAGGCACAAAGTCTTTCTTACAGGCAAATCAAGTCCTTCTTACAGGCAAATAAAGTCCTTCTTACATGCAAACAAAGTCCTTCTTACAGGCAAACCAAGTCCTTCTTACAGGCAAATTAAGTCCTTCTTACAGGCAAAGCAAGTCCTTCTTACAGGCACAAAGTCCTTCTTACAGGCAAAGTAAGTCCTTCTTACAGGCACAAAGTCCTTCTTACAGGCAAATCAAGTCCTTCTTACAGGTAAATTAAGTCCTTCTTACAGGCACAAAGTTCTTCTTACAGGCAAAGCACCAAGTCCTTTTTACTGGCACCAAGTCCTTTCTACAGGCACCAAGTCCTTCTTACAGGTATCTCCATGTGGTGACCTACCATACGGGTCAAATCTCAATCAAAATTTAATCAGTAGAATCCTTTTATTAGGAATCTACCATGGTACGACCCACCATACGGGTCAAATGGTATGACCCACCATACGGGTCAAATTTTAATTCAATTTTTAATCAGTAGAATCCTTTTATTAGGAATCTACCATGGGTTGATCCACCATACGGGTTCAAGTTCAACCACCCTAAAGTTTTTTTATATAACGAATCCTTAGGTTCTCATTTCATTTTCAGTGGAACAATCATGTCACGACTCTTTTTATTTCCTTGTATTGAGTCGATAAGAATCCAGGTGTCATCTCGTCTTTGAAATGAACCTCTACCGAGCTTCCTTTCAAAGAGGGGCAGCTGTTGACACCTGATTTTTAATCATTTTTTCTATTGCTAAAGTAATAAAAAATCCATAAAAATTCATAAAATTGAAAAATCAACTTTGGGGACCTTAGCCAAGCCTAGGGAACCAATTTTGACCAAAAAACGATTTTTCATATTTTCAGTATTTTTACGTATTTTGTATTTATTTATTTTCGAAAATTAATAGAAAATCCATAAAAATTCATAAAATTGAAAAATCAACTTTGGGAACCTTAGCCAAGCCTAGGGAACGAATTTTGACCAAAAAATAATTTTTCATATTATATATATTTTAATTTTTTTTAAAAAAAAATACAAAAATATTTGAAAATTTTGGAAAAATAACATTTGAGGCCAAAAAATACACAAAGATAGTTAATATTTTTATTTTAAATCTATTTTCATATTGGCCATCGCAAATTCAGAAAAATCCAATTCGAGTCACGTGTTCCTTCACGAGTATAATCTCGAATCGGGCCTAAAAAAATTTAATTTGAGTCAACTTATTTTTAACTTTCACTTTTTATGAGTTGTGACATTGTCTTCTAATATTTTAAATTTTCATCTTGTCCCAATTATACCCAAAATGACTTAATTTTGCAAAAGCGTTTTAATTAAATTATGCATTATTTTTAGCGACAAGAAATGAGCTTAAATTTGACATGTGGTAAATTTTGGTGTGTCAAAAATTGTGAGGAGATTTGGACTTAAAGAAATATATTTTTTTCAGGGACTGAATTGTAAATACTTAAAATTCAAGGACTAGAGTACAAATACCTAACTCTTGAAGGATTATTTTACAAATAATAAAAAGAAGAGTTAGTGGATAAATTAGAATAGAGAAGGGAAGATGAAGAAGAGGAGATGAAGAAGAGAAGTTGGAGAAGAATGGATGGAGAAAATAAGATAAGAATAGAGAAGGGAAGATGGAGATGAAGAAGAGTTAGTAGAGAAATTAGAATGGAAGATAAGAATAGAGAAGGGAAGATGGAGATTAAGAAGAGTTAGTGGAGAAATTAGAATGGGAGATAAATATGGAGAAGGGAAGATGAAGATGAAGAAGAGTTAGTGGAGAGATTAGAATGTGAGATAGAGATGGAGAATGGAAGATGAAAATGAAGAAGAGTTAGTGGAGAAATTAGAATGGGAGATAGAGTTAGTGGAAAAATTAGAATGTGAGATAGATGAGTAGGTTATAAAAGGAGGAAGAAGTGAGCTTGAGAGAGGATTCTTGAGGGAGAAAATTTGAAGTGTTTGGGAGAATTTTTTGAGAGAAAATTTTGGATGTTTGAGAGAGTTTTGGGAGATTGAAGAAAATTTTGAGAGAAAGAAAATACCAAAAGAGAGAGAATTTTGAAGATGATGGGAGTTTAAAGCTAGGGGTTATCATCACAAATTCCTTCATCGATCAATATAAATCAAGAGTTCATCATCGTCAACGAGCAAACAAATTCAAGCTAAGTGTTTTTATTTATTCATTTATTTATGGTTTTACTCGCAAATTAGCACAAATTGTATACACTTTCTCCCTATCCTTTTTCTTCCATATTTTATGTCAGGAGAAGGATATCTCTACGTCAACAGCAAAAATCTCGTCGAGATGCAAAAATCGGCCCAGACAAGCTCCTAAGCTGTCCACCGATTTCTCAACTGATCTGTGACTAAAAGTCCCTCTTAATTCAAAAGAAACTCTCTATATTGGGAACATAGAGAGCGAAAATCAATTATAAAAATCCCTCCCAAAAAAATGGGAGATAAGTACTCTTTCTACTCTTTTGGTTTTAGGTGCAGATTAGCACATATTTTGTATACTAACACTTCACTCTATTTTATGTCAGGAAGCCGCAGCTCTATATCAATGGTCAATCCTATGGAAGCACAAAATCGGCTTGGAGGAGTCCTCAAGCGCGCACAAATTTCAAATTGTTGAATCAATTCGTTGTATTTCATTTTAAAAAATTCATACCCCAAAATGGAGAGGACAAAGTCCATCCGCAATTTAAATACCTGCACCATAAATCCCAAAGGGAAGAGCCAAGCCAATGATTAGCCTCCCATTGGAGGTTTTTACTTATAGTAGTTAAATACCTGCAACTTAAATACCTGCACCTTAAATCCCAAAGGGAAGAGCCAAGCCAATGCTTAGCCTCCCATGGGAGGTTTTTACTTACAGTTGTTAAATACCTGCACCTTAAATCCCAAAGGGAAGAGCCAAGCCAATGCTTAGCCTCCCATTGGAGGTTTTTACTTACAGTAGTTAAATACCTGCAACTTAAATACCTGTACCTTAAATCCCAAAGGGAAGAGCCAAGCCAATGCTTAGCCTCCCATTGGAGGTTTTTACTTACAGTAGTTAAGTACCTGCAACTTAAATACCTGTACCTTAAATCCCAAAGGGAAGAGCCAAGCCAATGCTTAGCCTCCCATTGGAGGTTTTTACTTACAGTAGTTAAATACCTGCAACTTAAATACCTGTACCTTAAATCCCAAAGGGAAGAGCCAAGCCAATGCTTAGCCTCCCATTGGAGGTTTTTACTTACAGTAGTTTAAATACTTGCAACTTAAATACCTGTACCTTAAATCCCAAAGGGAAGAGCCAAGCCAATGCTAGGCCTCCCATTGGAGGTGTTTATTCACTGTCATGTACTTCCTATAATTTAATTTTTGAATCATCAGACCCAAAAGATGAGTAGGTCGTAATACTGCACAGAAGTCGTTAACACACTCCCTCTTTCGGCTTCAGGGAATCTTTAACACTTAAAAAAATATAACAAATAAAAATATATACCATCCATGCATCCTATTTAAAAAGTGAAAACACAAAAGAGAATACCCTACTAGAGCTTTAGGAATAAACCAAGCCTGAGTTGCCGGATTAGGATATCCATGAAATTAAGGTACCGAAAGGGCATTAGTTTTAATTAACTAGTGTAACCAAGTCCCCGAGCTCATAATCTCTGGTTCGCAGGAATAAATTAGTTCTCCCGCTAATTTATTTAGGTTTCTAATCGACCTACCAAGAACGATTAGTGGCGACTCCAAATTTTAAAATCATTTAAACAAAAACCAAAGTTGCGATTCAGTAGGGCTTGGGAGGGTCCGCGTTAGGTTAGTCAAATCTAATTAACCTAATAATCCGTTAACCCCTTTTAAAATTTTAAATTTTTTTTTAGAGGGTCGCGACACATGTCAGCAATTTTTGGGAAAATTGGACGGATGGACTCAATTAGCAAAGTGCCAAAAGAATTAGGACTCAATTAGCAACATCGAAAGGTTTATGATAGAATAGACCAATGCGCAATAGATTTATGACTTTTTGAATAATTTATCCGTCAATTCTCTAGATTTGGTCGATACTCATTTGATCAAAAGATGTAGCAAGAAACCCGAGCTCATGAACTAATGATAGGACTCTCTCAATCTTTTGTTGATGTGAGGGTTCTTGCAATTGCTCAACCATATGGAAATATTTCAACTGTTTCGTCTCTTCTGCAAAACCTTCTTTTATGTGAGGTTTCTTGTGAATGCTAAAATTTTCATTTGGGACTTAGTCTATTAATAAACAAACTATGCATTCCCTTTTCGACGCTCCACTCATCTGCAAAAAAAAAAAAAAAATCTGAGTGTCAATTTTGAGCCACATAACCACCCTCAATCAGGATCACCATTTTTCACCAATATGGTCGGCAATGTCAATTTCAGTGAAGACTTGGAAAAGTGAGTGAAGCATGACAAACGACTAACGGAGACTTTTATGGTTTTGCGCTATTCACTCCCCTCAGTATCCCCCACCGGGAAAACGTGGTTTGGGGAGTGATCTTCCATTCTATATAATTATAGTTGCTCATTAACGTTATGTAGACCTTCGCCATCTCCCACCCCCCAAAACTCAATCATCTCCCATATCATGGCTTCTTCCTTTTTGCTGTCCAACCAGTCTCCTTTAGCTGTCTTCTTCTTCTCGCTCTTCTTGGTTGGCACCACTTCATTTCATGGTGCAGGCATTTCTGCTTCCTCCACTTCTCTTTCTTCTCTTGATGCGACTGAGAATAAGGATGAAGCAGAGGCTCTCCTGAACTGGAAATCCACTCTTGACAACCATAGCCAATCTCTCCTCTCTTCATGGCATGGCGACAATGCTTGCAACTTTACCGGTGTGGCTTGCGACGACCATAGAGCCATCGCCTATGTAAATCTTTCTAGTTTCGGTTTGGTAGGAACTCTAGATGGCCTCAACTTCTCTCGCTTAACCAGTGTGGTCAGCTTTGACCTTGCCGACAATTGGATCCATGGCTCCATTCCCTCGAGTATTGGTAACCTTTCCAAACTCAACTATCTCAATCTTTGCTTCAATGAACTGTCCGGGGACATTCCTGCCAGTTTAGGGACGCTGGAGAGTCTTCGTATTTTGACCATATGTGGAAATCAACTTTCTGGGCCCATTCCTCCCCTTCTTGGAAACTTAGGCAATTTGACCATATTAGCCCTTTCCTCCAATAACTTGTCCGGTCCCATTCCGAGAGTGATTAGTGACTTGAGGAATTTGAAGCGTCTTTTATTAGGGGAAAATGGACTTTCAAGAGCCATACCTTCAAAAATTGGGAGGCTCACTTCTCTTAACAAACTTGACCTATCACAAAACAAACTCACCGGCACAATTCCTCATTCCATCGGAAACATGACAAGTTTATCTGTTCTTCACCTCTTTGAAAATGGACTTTCGGGACCCATACCTTCAGAAATCGGGAGCCTCACTTCTCTTATCGAACTTGACCTATCACAAAACAAACTCAAAGGCACATTTCCTCGTTCCATCGGAAACTTGACAAGTTTATCTAGTCTTTACCTCTTTCAAAATGGACTTTTGGGACCCATGCCTTCAGAAATTGGGAAGCTCATTTCTCTTATCGAACTTGACCTATCAGAAAACAAAATCACCAGCACAATTCCTCGATCCATCGGAAACTTGACAAGTTTATCAGTTCTTCACCTTGGTCGAAATGGACTTTCGGGACCCATACCTTCAGAAATCAGGAGGCTCGCTTCTCTTACAAAACTTGATCTATCATCCAACAATATCACTAGCCCCATACCTTCAGAAATTGGAAGCTTGGCCAATCTAACTAAATTGAGCCTTGCCGACAATAAATTCTTTGGTTCCTTGCCTTCTGAATTCAATAAGTTAACAAGGTTGACTTCTCTTCTGCTATATCATAATGAACTAGAGGGGAAATTGCCAAAAGATGTATGTCTTGGGAGATCATTGCAAAATTTCTCAATAAGCAATAATCATTTCACAGGAACAATCCCAACAAGCTTAGAGAAGTGTAGCACATTAATTAGATTGAGGCTAAATGGAAACCAACTTACTGGAAACATAACACAAGCTTTCGGAGTATATCCCCATCTAATTTTTGTTGACTTGAGCCACAATCATCTGAACGGGGAACTTTCATGGAAATGGGAGCATTGTCGTAATTTGACGAGCTTAAATATATCAAACAACAACATTTCCGGTGAAATACCCACAATATTTGGAAGGATGGCTCAATTACAGCTGCTGGACCTTTCTTCAAATAATTTAAGCGGAGGGATTCCGAGGGCATTGGGAAACCTGTTGATGTTGTTAAAACTCGATTTAAGCAACAACTCGATCATGGGAAATGTCCCGACTGAGATTGAACTTTTATCCCATTTGAATCATATGAACTTGGCATCAAACAATTTCAGTGGATCGATGCCAATGTCATTAGGCTCATGCAAAAGCTTGTTGACCTTGAACTTGAGCAGAAATCAATTTCGAGGAAGCATTCCTCTTGCAATAGGCAACATACAATTCCTTGAAGTTCTTGACTTGAGTCATAATTTGTTGACTGGAAACATACCAGGAGAGCTTGGAAAGCTGGGAATGCTGCAGGTTCTAAATATCTCCCACAACGGTCTCTTCGGTTCTATTCCACATACTTTTGGTGATATGTCGGCTTTGACTTCTATTGATATATCCTACAATGACTTGGAAGGTCCTATCCCAAATGTGAAGGCTTTCAATGAGGCTCCATTTGAGGCGATTCAGCATAATAGAGGGCTCTGTGGAAGTGTTGTTGGTTTACCGAAATGCAATTCTATTGGGAGCAAGAATCGCAATCGATACGTTGGAGCTGGAATCACAGTTATCCTCATTCTCTCGTTCTTGGGGTTTTCCCTTCTCTCTTGCACCTTGATCATTCTTTTAATCGTCAATCATCGTCGAAGGACTATTATGAGAGAAAATGATGAACGGGAAAATGATTTGGATTTTGTTCGTATTTTGAGCTATGATGGCAAAGTTTTCTACAAACGGATCGTTGAGGCTACGGAAGGGTTTGATTCTAAGTACTATGTGGGAGAAGGAGCATATGGAGTCGTTTACAAAGCCAAGATATCAGAAGGTCAAACGGTTGCCGTCAAGCAAATCTCTTCATACCAAGAAGATAGTGAAATTGTTGATTTACAATTTGAAAGGGAAATTCAAGCCTTAACAAACTTACGCCATCGCAACATCGTGAAATTTCATGGATTCTGCTCTCATGTCCAGCGTTGTTTTTTGGTGTATGAGTACATGGAAAGAGGGAGCTTGAGAGCAACTTTGAACAATGATGAAAGAGCTAAAGAATTTCAGTGGGACAAAAGGATAAATGTGGTCCGAGGAGTTGCAGATGCATTGTCTTATATGCACCATGAATGTTCACCTCCATTGATTCATCGAGACTTGACCAGTAACAACATTTTATTGGATCGCGATTATGAGGCTCGTGTTTCCGACTTTGGCACCGCAAGGCTATTGAGACCAGATTCTTCAAACTGGACTGCTATTGCTGGCACCATTGGGTATATTGCTCCAGGTACTTCATAATCTTTTTTGCAATTCCGATGGCATTCAATATCGGATATTCCTCCTATAATTGAATTTTCACTAGGTTCTGTGTTTACTTGATCTTCCTATGCAAAATAAGTTCACCAATCTAGAGTTTTTAAGTTTAGTGTTGATCAGAAAACTTTCCTATTTCCCCGATTAAAAAAAGAATTGGCAAATGAGGAAAAACATAACAATTGATTCATTTCAAGGATATTAAGTTCGGGTTACATAAATGATCTCGTACTTTAAGCGTCAAACAAAATCCTTTGAATGTCGCCGATGGATAAAATCCCATGCTCAAATAAATTTTTGTAAGTGTAGATTAAATAGAACTTCATACTTATAAGCCAACTTGAATACAGCTTGTGATCGAGGTTACGAAAGAATAAGATTTCTCCACTTGCAGAGTTGGCTTATTCTACAATTCCTACCGAAAAATGCGACGTGTATAGCTTCGGAGTTGTCGCGTTAGAGACAATCATGGGAAAGCATCCTGGAGATCATGTCTCTCGAGAATGTTCATTGTCTTCCCAAACTGAGTCGCCGATGATGTTGAAGGATGTGCTAGATCAACGTCTCTCGGCTTCTAGACTTGGCCTTCAAGATGCGCAAGCCATGGTATTGATTGCCAAGCTAGCATTTGCGTGCCTGCTAGCCGATCCACGGCTTCGACCAAGCATGGGACAAGTCGCACGTGAGCTTCACTTTCAAGTACCCTTGGAATTGCCACTCTCTTCAATCAGCTTAGAGCAACTTCGCGACCTTAGTGTCAGGAAATTTGAAGCATTCACAAGAGATGGTAAGTTTCGAATTTACTTTTCATATGTTATTTTGTTTGGTCCATAATGTTGATGATGATTGCCTTTTGAATATCTCCTTAGTTCTCGCTCTTCCCAACCATGTAATTTATGGTTTTTATTGCAGAGCCAGCTTCTCTTTGAACCAGCAATAAAGCGATGTTCATTGTTTGGAGTCATGGCACCATAAATAGTAATTGGAAAGCTTCCAGGGAGATCTCACTTCACAATTGTTTCGAAATTTTTCCAGAGCAATTAGGAAGTTAATTTGCAAAATGCATTGCCTTCTTTTGATCAAGATGTAAAGCACATGTAGTTTCTGCTTTTGGAAGAGTTAATGATACTAGCCATCTGTGAATTTTGACTAGGGTGCAGGGTGCAGTGTCACGCTTGAACTTTCAATTTAGCTCAATTAAATCACTTTTGACTAATGTACAATATCACCCCGGAGCTTCAGTTGGTTCAATTCCATACTACAATTGGATCTGTTTGATTTCCAGATTTAATAAGCACAAGTTGATCATTCAAACTTATGGAGCCGATAAACTATATAAGCAGGACAGATTCCATAATTTCGTCGGCAACATTCATCCGCACTTTTTTAAAGGTCAATTTAGCATCTTTCAGCCATTCAAAATTGACGTTTACTCAAGGCCATTTCGCTATATTGGGTAATGAGAAGATTAACCTGACTGTTGATGTGTCTTTGCCAACTTCATTGCTGTCAAACCTGTCGAACACTTGGAGCTGGTTTGAGCATCGTCCTTCTTCGGCTCCGTACTCGTTGTTGGGGATGTGGGATTCTGTGCACATCTCTCTCCCACCCCCATTGATTGACTGCTCGTAGACTTTAAACTAAGAAATTTCACTTACAAATGTCTAATCCCAAAATTGGAAAATCTGGACAGTAACAATATCAATTAAATCGAACAAGAACAAAAAGTCTCGCTCGATTTTCAAAATAGTGATGGTGCACGTCACGAAGATAGTCAGTGCATTAGAATTTACAGCATTTTGTTTTTTTTTATTACTTAACAAGTGCCCTGCGGACACTTTTCAAATAAAATCCAAGAAAAATCTATTCTTGTGCAAGCAGAGCATCAACTGAGTATAAAAGTGGGCAAAACTCGCTCGAGACACTTTTTAATCCGAGTAACATTTATACTTGAGCAAGCAGAGCATCAAACGAGTACAAAAGTGGGCATATGAAAGTTTCAGTAATTTGTTTTCTATGACCACTTCAGCAAATCTTTAATCCTAACGCATCTCTAAACCTAAATCTCTAGTCTTATGCATATATTGATGAAAGATCTATTATTGTTGCACTTTCATATACTCTTATACATAATTCTCTCACATAATTATGCATATTGTTAGGATGCACGTATGAGTTGTGTTAGAGAAGTCTTATATAAAAATTGATATGGTGTGGAATAGTTAATCTGTCATAGTTGGTCGATAATTCATTGATTTAAGCTATTGAATGAATATAAGTCCAATGGATATGTTAATAGGCTCAGACTTAGCATAAATATATATGACTTCTGCTGCTACCCTCGACAAATGGTATCTGTCATGCTCCCAACTAGGGGTGAGCGGTTTCAGATTTTCGGTAGATTCCAGGTGGAATTTGAAATCTACCCGCTAGTGCAGGTTCCTCATTTTTTAGAACCTAGAACCTATCTTGCATATCTTGGAACTTGGAACCTATTCTATCATAGATTCCAGGGTCTGGTTCTAGGGTACCCGGGAACCTGCCAATTTCAATTTGTTCTCTATTTTTTTTTTCATATTTAGTTAAACAAAATGAGAATGAATGCAATAACAAAAAATGTCAAGCTACCACCAACTATTTTTTCCATTGATAGGCCTATAGATGTTTTTCAAGTCAAACTTAGACCAGTGAAAGTGAAATTAATCAGTTTGGGGATGCAGTGGGTAGGAAATCAGGAGACTTTGTGATTGTCAAAGATTAAAATGTTGTCTTTTGAATTAGGAATTTCCTCATGCAATAAATGCTAGAAAAAGAAAAAAGGAAGAAGAAAACCCATAATACTTCAAAGTTGGGCTTGGACATTCGGATAGTGTTCCAAAATATGAAAACATTTGGGGAAAAAAAGTATGCCAAAACCTTTTTCATTGAAAATATTAATACTTACGGTTGATATTGATGAAGAACACTGGCGAGTGGTGTCCAATTCTAAGGCCGGAAGAGAATAAGGAAGTAGTAAGGTGATTAAAGATTGACTTGAAAAAATCTATAGCACTGAATTTTCTCTGGTTCCGATTTAGGTTCCGATTCCGGTTCAGTTTCACAGGGAACCGGAAATCGAAATCAGAACCGGCGATTCCTAGAAAAATGGAACTGGGAACCGAACCCTACCTCATTGGAACCTGGAACCGAACTGGGAACCGGCGGTCTAGTTCTCCGGTGCCGGTTCCCGATTCTATCTTGGAACCATACTCACTCCCTACTCTCAATACATATTTTGGTAATTAATGTTTTTAAAAGTCTCTTTTTTTTTATGTATATATAGATTCTATCTCGAAATACCCACAATTTTTTATCTTTAAAGACACTTGTTCACGATGTGGTTTTGAAAGAATTTGACAATATAGGGATACCTATCTCATAATTGGCTCATATTTACCAAATCATATGTTAAAAGATCAATCTCATATCTTGCTCATATTTGACAAGTAAGTAATACCAAAATTATATCTGAGAAATAATTATATTAGATGACCAACCTCAAATTGGTTTCACATTTGACAAAAAGATACATTAGATGATCAATGAAAAAATCCATCATCACAGGACTATCCATCTCATTGTCAACTCATATTTAAGAGTAATCTATTTGAAAGATCAATCTCATATTGGGGTCATATTTGACAAACCAAAAATATTAAGATCATATTTGTAATTATATTACGAAATCAATCACATATTGAAGCAAATAAATATTATTAAAACGACCCGGCTCTCTACATATTTTATTTATATTTACGCTCCTCCGCCACCAGCATTTTGCCTTTCTTGTCAATCTAGATTGCTTGATTATCTTGCCATCAACTTCAAGAACTTCATTTTCGGAACCCAAGATCAACCATGTGCCTTAGAATCCAAGCGGATGTGCCCAAAGTTAATTAATGTTTAATTTAATACGTGAAGATTTACCTACTGCTCCCAATCTGCCGTCGTGTTTGGGGTAGAATCTTCAGAGTCTTCAGGGGATACTGCCGGTCTCCTAAGCAAAAATGCGTAGCGCTAGTCTTTTCTCAATAGCATCATCATTTTCCATACTCCAACAATCTCACTGTAACGCGAATTGGTAGTAAAACGAAAATTTAATTTAGACATTTTGCCAATATTACTTCCACTAAAGAAACGATTTTCACGGAAGTTATTTTTACAGGACTTGACGGATAATTTATTCATAATAATCAACGAGCGATGATTGTGGCTTCATCTTAAAATGGATTCTATATTTTTCTGCAATCAGCATTCCACTTTTGAACTTGATTGAGGCTTCATCTTAACAATTTACTGGCCTTGATTGAGGCTTAATCTTAATATTGATTAGCCATCCATTTTACCAATCTTGTCGTCGAGAACATGCGAACCTGGACAAATCTCACATCCTCAAAACCACCCCAAAATCATGGCTTCTTCCTTATTTCTGGGGAAGCCTTCTTCTTTGGGAGTAGTCTTCTTGTTCTCCTCGCCCTTCTTCATAAGCAACATCCCCATCTTTGTTTCCCCTTATTTCATGACATCCGCGTTTATACTTCCTCCGCTTCTTTCGCTCCCATTGCGACCCACCATGAGGATGAATCAGAGGCTCTCCAGAGATGGAAATCTGGTCGCGAGGACCGCAGCCAATCTCTCCTATCTTCGTGGCATGGTAACAACTCCTGCCACTTCTCCGCTGTCATTTGCGACGACCACGGATTCATCTGGCATCTTAATCTTTCTAATCTCGGCCTGATAGATTCCACGACTCACGAGGAGGAACTAAAAAAAAGTAACTCAAGGACTTGTCAAGGAAAGGGAAAAAAATGGAAACGACAGCTTAATAAGATTGAGGACATAGCAGCAAGATGATTCCTTCCAAATGGACCCATGATTTTTCCTTACTTTAATAATTGAGTTCCGTCAAATTCGACTCTCCAATGCAGATGTCACTTGTGGCTCGCGAGACCATGGCAAGGCTGCCCTCACCCACAGCCACGATAGCCTGAAGCACATTCCGTGTCCTTAATGAGAACATTCATTGAATTTATAGTCATCCTTTTGAAGGCATTGCTAGGCACATTCTTTGTGCTGTTTTCGCTTTTTCACATGAATTTTCACAAACCAAGGGTAGTCTCTAAAGAAAATCAAAAGCAAATACAATACCCTTTGTTATTTTTGCAGGCTCTTCTAAAAGCATACAAAAGGAAAAATCCGGATGCATAGTGAAAATTAAATGACCGTATAGCAAAGAATGGAGCAAATCAAAGAAATCCTGTCGTCATCTACGTCCTCTTGTAGGAACGAACCATTGCTATTTTCCGATCCGTAAGGCATTAAGTCATTTTAGATAGTTATGGTTTATATTTCTTCTTCTTTTGCACGAAAAAATAAAATGACCTGTCCAGTGCTTAATTAGGTCCACCCTTTAGATACATTTTCCTATCAATTCAACACCAACCATTATGACGATAGCTAGAGATGAGCTCGTGCGTTAAGAAAAAAACCACCGTACAATATTTGCCCCGTCAATTGCTCTTTAACAACATAAAAGGCGCATTTGAAAAAAAAAATTAATGGATGACTTCAGGAAAACATTTAAGGAAGAGAATTATGTTCTAGAGAAGATTAAAATTTTTATTATCACGTAAACTGCATACAATAATATAAAAGCATACTTTTAATTACAAATAAGGAAGGAAAGTATCAAATTTCATCGATGACATTTTCAGGAAAGTATCAACATCAGCTATTAATTATGTTCAACGCTCACTTAAGTGTCATAACTTTTTTTTCGATCACTTGAGTGGCATAACTTTTTCAAAAATATTCACGACAAGTGTTGTACCACATCAAATTTACAGCATTTGGGTAAACATTTTAAAACAAAAATTGGCACTTAAGTGATCGATTGAAAGTTATAGTATTCAAGTGAACGTTTTTTAGAAGTTATGACACATAAGTAGTCAAAAAAAAAAGCTATAACATCCAAGTGAGCTCCGTATGGAAATTATGGCACTTGTGCTATACTTATCCCCAACGATATAACATGGCCTCCACCATGGGAGGCACTCGTGGGAGCTATTCCACGCCACGAGAGTCACTAGTTGAAGCTCGACAGAGCCTTTTCCCCATTCCCACCGACCACGTTACGTAAGGTTGTATAGATCCCCTTCCCATCAGAAGACATTGCCGCCCCCCCCCCCCCCCCCCCCCCCCCCCCCCCCCCCCCCCCCCCCCACGATGGTTGTGTCCCTTTCCCAGCATGCCAGAAGTCATAGTGAGGGAAGTAAAGCCCTTTCATTACTAGAGTCCACATAGAGGAAGGATTTTGAGTAATTCTCCATGCATGTTTCCCCAACATTGCCCCATTAAAAGTCATAAGGTCCTTAAAACCCAATCCTCCGCTATTCTTTCTTCGTTTTAACACCTCCTAGTTCCTCCAATGTAGCCCAGCTTGTTTCTCACTATTTTTCCACCAAAAGGATGCTATTCTCTTTTCTGTTGCCCTACAAGTGGAGATAGGGATTTTAAAAATAGATATTGCATGGTGAGGTAATGCCTGCGCTACTGCCGTACTTAGTATTTGTTTTCCAGCTTTCGAGATCAAGTTTTCCTTCCAGCCTTCAAATTTCATGTTTACCCTGGCAAGTATCTAGGCAGAAATATGTATGCTCCCCAATCCAAAGAAATTCCTAAGTACTTTCCAGTTTTCTCTATTTCCGGAACTCTAAGTTCGTATATCATATTGCATCGCAAACCTTATGGACAATCACAGCTGAAATGTAACCCTGACTTGTTTAAATTAATAGATTGCCCATATTAGAGATGACTAATGGCTACATAGGGAGTTCTTGGAGGTCCAGCAAATAATGGAGAGCCCCAGAGGGTAGCGGAGTTGATTGTCCAGAATGAGTCCAAGTGGAACGAACCGATGCTACAGCAGCTATTTGAGGAACCAATTCTTTGCGAAATCCTTGCAATACCATTCAGGCACATGACACCGAAGACAAACTAGTTTGGTTAAATATCAAATCCGAAGATTATACAGTAGAATGCGGCTACAACAGGAATAGAGAATCCTCGGAGAAACTAAATCCAAACCAGGCCTCCTCCTCGTATCAGACCACCCAGAGCTTTGTGGACTAAAATTTGGAAGACAAACACACTACCAAAGATTCGATTTTTTCTATGGGCACTGTGTCAAAATGCCCTACCATCAAAGGCAAATCTTTTTAGGAGGAGTATTGTACCCGAACCAAAGTGTGAGTTACGTCAGCTAACTCGCGAGACCGTTGAGCATGTTTTTCTACTCTGCCGGTGGACAAAACAAATGTGGTCCGATCCATTGCTACAAATCGAAATTCCCAATCGAGGTCTTCCAAGAATTGAAGAATGGCTCTTGGACTCTAGAGCCACATTGGTACCCTTTGAGCTATTAGCAACTATTCGTTGGCTTATTTGGAAATCAAGGAACAACGTCATATTCCGAAGACAAAAACCAAATCCACAGCAGTTGATGAACTTAGCTCAGGTGATGCATCATGAGGCAAGAGGAAGCAAGTCAGGAGAAGGAAAAGCTGTGGAAAATCAAGAATCACCTCAGATTTCGTGAAACCTAAAAAAGGGGTGATGAAGATCATGTTAAATATGTCTTGAATTTTTTGACATATTATTTGAATGGGCCTTAGGCCCAAACCCAGAGGAATTAGGTTTTCCTTTTTTTTTTAAAGACACAATATATATATATTGTGATTAGGGTTTCATTGGACTTGTACTCTCCTTTTGATATAGTGGAATTTCGTTTTGCCTCGCCCGTGGACGTAGATCAATCTGATCGAACCACGTAAATCTCGTTGTTCCGCTTTTGTTCTTCGTTTGATTTCCGCAACAAATTGGTATCAGAGCCTGGTTAAGAGACGAAGAAGAAAGAGGGCGGCGTTTTGTGAGAGTTTTGCGTCGGCCGACCACACGTCCGCTACGCTCGGCCAACTCCCTCGGCCAAGGCCCGTGATCTCGGCCAACTTCCGTCGGCCACGACCTGTGCTCTCGGCCACTTCCGTCGGCCACGACCCGTGCTCTCGGCGACTTCCGTCGGCCACGACCCGTGTCCTCGGCCACTTCCGTCGGCCTTGACTCGTGATCTCGGCCACTTCCGTCGGCCTCGGCCCGTTATCTCGGCCACTTTTCTCGGCCAACGCCCGTGATCTCGGCCACTTTTCTCGGCCAACGCCCGTGATCTCGGCCACTTTTCTCGGCCAACGCCCGTGAACTCGGCCACTTTTCTCGGCTAAGGCCCGTGCGCTCGGCCACTTTTCTCGGCCACCTCCAGGCGACCAGACCAGAACAGTCCCGACAACCCCCGACGACCCGATACCAAATCAAAGGGCTCTTTTAGATGGCATCTCTGAAGTTTCAGATTTCATCTTTTGATGGACAGAATAATTTTGGATTATGGAGAATAAAGATGAAAGCTTTATTGAGGAGGGAGGGTACGGTTAGGGCGCTGGACGGAAAGTATCCAGATGACATGACCTCGGCAGAAATAGAAGAGATGGACGAGAAGGCGCATAGCGCGATTCAGTTGTCTCTGGATGACAAGGTTCTGCGAGAAGTCGCCGATGAGGAAACAGCTGCGGGTCTCTGGAGCAAACTGGAAAGTCTCTACATGAAGAAATCTTTGACGTCGAGACTTTATTTGAAGCAGCGTCTTTACACCCTAAAGATGCGCGAAGGTACGCCTGTTCAGGAACACTTGGATGAGTTTAATAAAATTGTTCTTGATATGAAGAATTTAGATATTAAACTTGATGATGAAGATCAAGCTTTGATTGTGTTATGTTCACTGCCTGCTTCATATGAGAATTTTGTGAACTCGATGCTTTATGGACGTGAATCCATAACCTTGGAGGATGTTAAAGCATCTTTGAATTCTGCTGAATTGAGAACGAAACTGAATGGGAATACTAATGAAAATAAAGCAGATGGTTTATTTGTGAGAGGCAGGAACAAGAATAGGGATAAAGCTCCTCGAGGGAAATCTGTTGGTCGATCAAAATCTAGGCCACCTGCCGATAAGACAAACGTGGAGTGCTATTATTGTCACAAAAGAGGACATTACAAGTCAGATTGTCCTGTGCTCAAGAGAAAAGGTAAGCAGCATGCTCAAAGACAAGATGTGGTGAATGTTGCTAGCGAAGATGAGTCTAAGGCGTCAGACAGTGTTCTTACTGCATGCTCTGTTGTTAGTTTGTCCGATGATGTTTGGATATTGGACTCTGGAGCATCTTTTCATATGTGCCCAAATAAGGAATGGTTTACCACGTATGAAAAAATAAATGGTGGATCAGTCTTGATGGGTAATGATGCTGTATGCAGAGTTATGGGTATTGGTACTGTTCGGATTAAATGTCATGACAAAGTAGTAAGAACCTTAACTGAAGTTAGACATATACCAGACTTGAAGAGAAACCTTATCTCGTTGAGCAGTTTGGATTCCATTGGGTGTATGTACTCAGGTGGAGGTGGAGTTCTCAAAGTCTCCAAAGGCAATCTAGTTGTGATGAAAGGATGCAAGGTGAACCACTTGTATCATCTACAGGGTAGCACGGTTATGGGTCCTTCGATTGGCACATCTAATTCTGTTTCTGATAATGATAAAACAAAACTGTGGCATATGCGTTTGGGCCACATGAGTGAGCGTGGCATGACGGTTTTAAGTAAACGTGGTTTACTTTGTGGAGAGCAGACGACCTCGCTAGATTTCTGTGAACATTGTGTTCTTGGCAAGCAGTGCAGAGTCAGCTTTAGTACTGGCACACATTCAACAAAGGGCACACTTGACTACATCCACTCTGATTTATGGGGACCAGCACAGGTTCCATCTAAGGGTGGTGCTCTTTACTTTGTGACGTTCATTGATGATTATTCCAGGAAGGTTTGGGTTTATTTTCTGAAGAAGAAAAGTGATGTATTTGAAACCTTCAAAAAGTGGAAAACCCTTGTTGAGAATCAGACTGGAAAGAAGATCAAACGTCTTAGGACTGATAATGGTCTTGAGTTTTGCAGTGGCGATTTTAATGAATTCTGTGCAGATGCTGGTATCGTTCGACACCGTACAGTTAGACACACTCCTCAGCAGAATGGGGTGGCAGAACGTATGAACAGAACCCTTTTGGAGAGAGCAAGATGCATGCTCTCTAATGCTGGCATGGAAAAAGACTTTTGGGCTGAAGCTGTTAACACAGCCTGTTATCTGGTTAATCGCTCTCCTTCAACAGCAATAGACTGCAAGACTCCCTTTGAGAAGTGGTCAGGTAAGCCTTGCGATTACTCTAATCTAAAGGTTTTTGGATGCCCTGCTTATTATCATGTTAAGGATGGTAAGTTAGAACCTAGAGCAAGAAAATGCATCTTTGTTGGATATGCTGATGGTGTAAAAGGGTATCGTTTGTGGTGTCAGGAATCCAACTCGCATAAGTTCATTATTAGTAGGGATGTTACTTTTAATGAAATGCTTATGCTTGATCAAAGAAAGGTTGTTGATGATCATGCAGGAAAGCCAGAGAGCAATATGAATAAGGTGGAGCTTCAGGTGGAGCTTCCAGAGAAAACCTCTCGAGATGATTTAAGCGAACAAAGTGTTACTGTTGATTCAAGTTCAGATGAGGAAGTTGTAGATGAGGTGGAGCAGCCATATTCTATTGCTACTGGCAGAGAAAGGAGGCAGACTCGACCTCCTCAAAAATATGGATACTCTGATCTAGTGGCTTATGCTCTCACGACAGCAGAAGGTATGGGTATTCATGAACCCTCTACTTATACTGAAGCTGTTACTTGCGTAGAATCAGAAAAATGGGCTACTGCTATGGTTGAGGAACTTGAATCACTTCACAAGAACCAGACTTGGGACTTGGTGTCGTTGCCTAAAGAAAAAAAGGCCATTGGGTGTAAATGGGTCTTCAAGAAAAAGGAAGGAATTCCAGGTGTTGAAGATGCTAGATACAAGGCACGACTCGTAGCCAAAGGCTACAATCAAAAGGAGGGAATTGATTATACTGAGGTATTCTCTCCTGTGGTTAAGCACACTTCCATCCGTGTGTTATTAGCTTTAGTTGCTAAATTTGACTTTGAGCTTGAGCAACTTGATGTGAAGACTGCTTTTTTGCATGGTGACCTTGATGAGACTATTTATATGGCCCAGCCTGAGGGCTATTATGTAGAAGGCAAGGAAGACCATGTTTGCAGATTGAAGAAATCCTTGTACGGTTTAAAGCAGTCTCCAAGACAGTGGTATAAGAGATTTGATAGCTTTATGATAGGAAGTGGTTATCATAGGAGCAGCTATGATAGTTGTGTCTACTTCAGGAAGGGTTCAGATGGATCCTTTGTCTATCTCCTCTTATATGTTGATGATATGCTAATTGCTGCAAAGAACATGTCAGATGTGTTGATCTTGAAGAAACGGCTCAGTGAGGAGTTCGAGATGAAAGATCTGGGTCCTGCCAAGAAAATCTTAGGGATGGAAATTCGAAGGGACAGACAAGCAGGAAAGTTATATCTATCACAGAGGAGCTATATTGAGAAGGTACTTGAGAAGTTTGGCATGCAGAACGCAAAACCTGTTACTACACCATTAGCACCTCATTTTAGACTCTCAGCTCTACATTCACCTCAGTCAGAAGATGAGGAGGCTGCAATGTCTCATGTCCCATACTCCAGTGCAGTTGGCAGCTTGATGTATGCTATGGTATGTACTCGTCCCGACATTGCTCATGCAGTTAGTGTGGTAAGTAGATATATGGCTCACCCTGGAAAGGAGCATTGGCAGGCAGTAAAATGGATACTTAGGTATCTTAGAGGTTCCGCAGATTTAGGCTTGGTGTTTGATAGAAATAGTTCAAGTGGTACCTCAGTTGTGGGATTTGTGGATTCTGACTATGCAGGTGATCTTGATAAAAGAAGATCTTTGACTGGCTATCTTTTCACGCTATCTGGCTCAGCTATTAGTTGGAGGTCAACCTTACAGTCGACAGTCGCTTTGTCTTCTACAGAGGCAGAGTATATGGCAGCAGCAGAAGCAGTGAAAGAAGCTATTTGGTTAAGGAATCTTGTTCAGGAACTTGGCCTCCAGCAGGAAGACAATTCAGTTGTCTTTTGTGATAATCAGAGTGCTATACACTTAGTTAAAAATCAAGCATATCATGAAAGGACTAAGCACATTGATGTCAGATATCACTTTATTCGAGATGCAGTTGCTGAGAGAAATATGATGGTAAAGAAGATTGGCACTGCTGACAATCCTGCTGATATGTTAACCAAGTCAATCCCCGCCAACAAGTTTAAGCATTGCTTGAACTTGATTGGCATGCCTGTTTGAGGTTTGCCCCTTTCTGGGGCTTGGTGGCGAGGTGAAGGAAATTCTACCTTGTTTGAAGAGGACATATTCTTTCCTTTGTTACATCCCTTGTTTCCTACACCGAGTTAGCTCACGTAGGCTTAGGGATGCTGGAAGAACATGTTCGACTTCTTGATGATTAAATTCAAGCCAAGGTGGAGAATTGTTAAATATGTCTTGAATTTTTTGACATATTATTTGAATGGGCCTTAGGCCCAAACCCAGAGGAATTAGGTTTTCCTTTTTTTTTTAAAGACACAATATATATATATTGTGATTAGGGTTTCATTGGACTTGTACTCTCCTTTTGATATAGTGGAATTTCGTTTTGCCTCGCCCGTGGACGTAGATCAATCTGATCGAACCACGTAAATCTCGTTGTTCCGCTTTTGTTCTTCGTTTGATTTCCGCAACAGATCAATATTGACGCTTCCTTTACTGAAGGCTCAACGACAGGGGCAGTTGCAGGAGGGATGTGAGATAGCTTCGGACGAATTATAGAAGGATTCAACAAAACAGTGAGGGTCAGCTCTAATAGAAACACTTGTCTTCTTCTCTGATCGTTTGTCGGAGTGCCTTTTGGTGGAGTCAAATTGCTTAAAGTTGTTGAGAGCCCTCACAAGGGCTGATCAATGTCGGTGGGATGTACGTGTCCTTATCTTGGAAGCCCAAGGTCTCTTGGAGAACTTCTTGGATATAAGTTTGGTCCATTGTAATAGAGAGGCTAACAAATCGGCAGACTGGATAGCTAAGACCTTTAGAAAAAATTCTCTGCCTCTTAATTGGTCCCTTTAACCACCCCCCCCTCCAGACCTGTGGAGTTTACTTTGTGCTGATGTTTCTGCTTTGTACTGGCAAGCTAAGAGTTAAGGAATGAATGGATATCTCTTTTCTAACCAAAAAGGAAGAAAAAAAGGCTCGACAGAGTGAAGACTAGTCGCCATCCGATTCTTCGTCCCAATGGCAATTTCTGGGGACGATGAAACAGGCGAGCTCATTACATATTGTAAACAACCGACGGTAGGTTTTGATTTTCCTTATAGCCTTCACTATCTACCAAGTGATTGAATCATATCCTCCTTCCCGATTCAATAAAGGGATGCTCTCCTCATTTATGTCCTCTTGTGTTAGGATATGAAACCCAGAAATTTTATTATATTTTTATCTATTGTTTGGTAAATCGCACTTTTAAATTTGGATATTTCCATACCCTATCAAATCTATTGTTTGGAATGAACGACATGCCGTTGTAAACGAACATTTTTTTTTTTTGTGGTCTGGTTTGTAAATGAACTTGAAAAGGCACAAATGCTGGTGGTAAAAATTTCTTATGACCGATCGGATCATAGACCAACCAGGCCTTGATCTAACCAAAAAAGTAGGAGCCAAGTTAGCTTGCAGAATCTACTCCCAAAATGCACTTCTTATGATATGTGTGGTTGCAGTTCTTGAGCACCCAACACCAATCTCCTTTCTCGAAAGATCCCAACCAAATCGCTCAGTTCTCACAATTGATCACCCTAATTTTGTCGCCTCAATATACCACAGCCTCCACCTTCAGAGGCACTTGTGGGAGCTCAACGCCAACGTCAAAGGGATTGCCCCTATTCAACGCTGTGGGAGACACGTGCTGAAGCTCAATGGAGCGAGCACCATTCGCCGTCCGATTCCTTATCTTTTCATAACAAAAACGGATGCTAACATAGATGAAGCCGAACATGCAGTATCCTAGGAATGTCGTGAAGGCCAAGGGCCATTTGTGAAGATGATGAAATAGCCGAAAAAGGGTAGCCCTTAGGGATTTTAAACAACCATAACTAACTAGAGATGAATCCATGCGCCGCGTGACAATAAATGATAAAGAGATTTATGAATAATTTCATTATTATGTGAACTACGTATATTAATATAAATGGAAATTTCAGTTATAACACTTTCTGCAGTGAATTTGTTTTTCTTATAGGACTTTATGTTCCTTCAGGCTATAAAGTTATCTACTTAAAAAATAGCAGTTTAACGCAATTGCATTTCCCATTTATCTGAAGTTGCTTTCTATTTCTCACGCAGTCAATTCATTCTTCTCTTCATAAAATACTCATAATTGGCACATTCATAAATATTTAGAATTACTTGGAATAGAAATCCATTTATAAATCGGGTTAATACCATAAAAAACCCCAAACCGGTACACCTATAACAAATTTACTCCAAACTGATACACTTGTGCCAAATTTACCATCCGTTAGTTTTCGTTAAAGCAAGTTACCACGAAACATTTCAAATTGATACACAAGTAACAAATAAAGGATAAAAACCCCAAATAGGTACACCCGTCAATTGTCACGTGTCATCTAACTTGGTAATTTGACGGTAAAATTTAACGGAAGCTGGTGGATGGTAAAATTGTCACAAATGTATCAATTCGAAATAAATTTATTACAGGTGTACCAGTGTACGGTTTTTGATGGTCAAAAAAATAGTTTTGGGTAAATTTGTCCCATACATACCAATTTGGGGTTATTTGTGGTCAAAAAATTAGTTTGGGATAAATTTGTCATAAGTATATCAGTTTGGGAATTTTCATAGTATTACCTCTTATAAATATCAATCAACTTGCATCACCCGAAAGACCTAACCAAGATAATAGAACTCATGAATCGACCTAAAAAACTTGTAAACAAAACTTTGAGCTGTTCACTAAACTCTTGTTCCAGTATTGGAGGAGGCCTAGATTCCCTTGAGGTAAGTTACTCATGTTCTTGTTGTTGCTTTGTTTTCTCTCTAAGATAGGGCAGCGTAAAAGTTACTCTGCAAAAAGGGATCCAACCTCTCTTCACATACCAATCACTCGAATCTTCATGATATGCAAGTCATAGAACCATTTCGCCGGAATTCACAATTGAAAAATTATGTACAATTAAGATTTGGTCGATTTCTACGAAATAATATCTTGAAATAGAAAATTGCCACCACCTCTTGGAAAATATAGAAGTCTCAGAACAAGTGTACCCCTTTCAACGCCCCACTCATCTACAAAAAATCTGGGTGTCGATTTTGAGCCACATGACCACCCACGGTCAAGATCACCATTTTCCACAATTATGGTCGACAATGTCAATTTCAATGAAGACTTGAAAAAGTAAGTCAAGCATCCCTATAGCACACGCTAAACTGATTGAGAAGGGACAAAGACTTCATGTTTGTAATAGGAATTGGCCTCAATAGAGGAGGCATTGGGATTGATCTTCCTCTCTATAAAAATCTCTTATGATTCAACGCTAAAACAAATTACAAATGTACAAACGGAGATAACCTCAATCAATCAATTCATAATTAGTGCACGTTCTGCATCTTAAACATAGAAAAGAGTTCATTACAACATTCTAGAGCCACAGATTTGACTATGGCAAGAAATGTATGTATGCATCAAATCTAATATAAAAAAAAGAAAACATGATTATTCAATTTTGCAATTTCGAAAAATATAGTGCTTTGACTCTTTCCACATTTACATGAAACTTCAATATGAACATGATAGTGGGTTTTGGATTCAACACAGGCTTCACTATCTACCCGGTAAGTGCAATGAACTTGTATTTGTAGGTTAAGTAACAATCCTTATCTTAGGGACTTTCCAAAGAAAATAATCAAAATTTCATTTCGCAATGCCACCTCTTTTTAGGTCAAGACATATTTGGTAAGTCTATAATTGAGAATTGCCTTAAATAGTGAAAAATGCTAGAGACATCAATGCATGTGCAAAATGAGAAAATTCATCGAATTTATAGTCACAATTTGAAGGCGTTGCTGGGCACATCCCTTATGCTGTTTTCGCTTTTCAATTGAATTTTCACAAACTAAGGGTAGTCCCCAGAGAAAATCAAAATCGAATACAAATCCCTTCGTTATTTTTGAAGGCTCTTTCAAGCTAGAGAATCAAAGAAGAAAAATTTTGCGTATGCACAGTGAAAATTAAATGACCGTCTAGCAAAGGATGGAGCCCATCAAAGCAATCCTCTCGTCACCTATGTGCTCCCGTAGGAATGAACCATTCTCTATTTTCCGATTTTTTAGGAATTAAGTCATTTTAGATTGTAACGGTTTATATTTTAGATACGTTTTCCTGTCGATTCAACATCAACCATTCGACGATAGCCAGAGATGAGCTGGTGCGTTAGGAAACAACCACGGTAAAATATTTGCCCCATCAATTGCTCTTTAAAAAAAAAGGCGCATTTGGGAAAAAAAAAGTTAACGGATGACTTCAGGAAAATATTTAAGAAAGAGAATTACGTTCTAGAGAAGATCAATATTTTTATTTTCACGTAAACTGCATACAATAATATAAAAAGCATACTTTCATTTACAAAAAAGGAAGGAAAGTATCAAATTTCATCGATGATATTTTCTGTAATGAATTTGTTTTTTTTTTTTGGTATAGGACTTTATGTTCCTTGACAATATGAAGTTATCTACATTAACAAATATATAACTGAATAGCAGTTTAACGCAGTTGTACTTCACATTCATGCGGAGTTGCTTCCTATTTCTTAGGCAGTCACTTGATTCTTCTCTTCATAAAACACTCATAATTGGCACATAAACTTGGAAATGTGAATGATAGAAAACTATCCACCCCTTTGGCTTTTCTATTTTTCTCACCTCTCCATCTATTTACCCTCTATAACGCTCTTCCTCATTTTACACATTTCTAGCGTCCCAAACAACCCGCACAATTTCTGCGTGCACGGACCTTAGTAATTTAATTTAATAGCATCGCGGATTTTGAGTTGAATTTTGTGGGGACATAGGTTGTAAAACCTTTAACCTTGATTTGTGAAGGACATATTTAATCTTCAAAACAATTTATTATTTAGAATTACTTGGAACAGAATTCTATTTATAAATGTTTATCAATCGACTTGCGTCAACTGAAAGACCGGACCAAGATGAGATGAATCACGAATCGACCTAAATGACTTGTAAAACATAACTTTGAGCTGTTCGCTAAACTCCTGTTCCAGTAATGGAGGAGGCCTAGGTTCCCTCGAAGTAAGCTGATCATATTCTCATTGCTGTTATGTTTTCTCTCCAACATAGGGAAGCATAATAGTTACTCTGCAAAGAGAGATCCAAGCTCTCTTCAAAGACCAATCACTCGAATCTTTATCATGTGCACGCCATACAACTATTTCGCCGGAATTGACAATGGAAAATTATGCGCAATTAAAATTTGGGTCGATTTCTACAAAATATTATGTTGAAATAGGAAATTGCCACCAACTCTAGGAAAATATTGAGGTCTCAGAATCTTGATTCCGCATACTGCACATTCCCTTTTCGACACCCCACCCATCTACAAAAAAATCTGAGTGTCGATTTTAGGCCACATAACCACCCACGGTCAGGATCACCATTTTTCCACAAATATGGTCAACAATGTCAATTTCAATGAAGACTTGGAAAAGTAAGTCAAGCAGACCAATGATAGAGACTTTTATGGAAAAATTATGCACAATCAAAATCCAGTCAATTTTTGTGAAATATTATCTTAAAATAGAAAATTGCCACCACCATTTTGAAAATATAGAGGTCTCAGAACTTTGATTTCACATACTATACAAAAAAAAATATGAGTGTCGATTTTGAGCCATTATAACCACCCACAATCAGGATCACCATTTGCAGCAAATACGGTTGACATGTCAATTTAAATGTAGACTTGAAAAAGTAAGTCAAGCATAAAGGCTTGGGGGGTGAGAGGACACTTTTTATGGTTGACATGTCAATTTCATCATTATAACCACCCACGGTTAGGCCCAACATGACTGAGACTTTTATGGTTCTGTGCTATTCACTCGTTATCCCCCATGACACATGCTAAACTGATAGATAGAGGAGGCTTCGGGAGTGATCTTCCAATCTAGATAAGGACAGTCGTCCATCTCATTATCGTTATGCTATGTAGACATGCACCATCTCCCACCTCCCAAACCCCAGCCATCCCCCAGTTCCTGATCATGGTTTCCTCCTCACTGCTGTCCAACCAAGCCCCTTTGGGTGTCTTCTTCTTCTTGCTCTTCTTGGTTGGCACAACTTCATTTCATGGTGCAGGCGTGCCCCACGGTGTTAAAATTTTGGATATTACACTTGCATAGCATATAGACAGAAAACAACCCATCTATATCAAAAACGTGAAGGGCCCTAGCATCGCTCGGTCAAATGTGGGAATACTCGTTTACAATTTAAACTCTCTACCTTTTCCCATGTTTGACCATCACCCAACACGTAATTAAATTATGTATTTAGTAGATTTGCATAGTCATACTTCTACCCACTTAAATTTCGTGTCAACAGTTGGTTTAAGATAATCTACTAATATTTACTGTGCAAAGTTCTATTCCATAGCAAAAAGTCGTAGGCTTCTTTCTCTTTATAGCACCATAATGTAATTAATAGTACCACACCACAAATATGTTCCATTTTTCACTTATCGAACACTTGCACAAATTGGGCGACAATCACTGATAACAAAGAGAAAAATGTCACATATCCAATAGTACCACACGGAAAAATTGTGTTGCTTGTTTTTTTCTTTTCTTTTCTTTTCTTTTCTTTTCTTTCTTTGCAAAAAGCCACCAAGCTCACTGTACACATTTACTCCAAACTTTTTTTTTTTTTTTTGTTGATGCCAAAAATCTTAATATTCCATGGGACACATTTACAACGTGTGCTACATAAGAAGAAAGCACAGCGCAACCAAGAGTACACCACACCAGCTGTGATCCAACGGTGGTGAATGCAGGTGCACAATATACTGTCGTTTCATTAAACGGGAAAAGAGGAAAACACCTTGGTGTTTTCACATTTGTGCATAATAACTGAAAACAAGCTTACCTTATTTCGTTTAAAAGAATTTCCATGATCCTTCCAAACAAAGTTCCTTGTGGCCTTTTTCATTCTTAGTGAAAGTGATAATGAAAATGTAATGAAAGCTCCCCTCGTCAATCAAACTTCACCAAATCTTTTTTGTTTTTTACCAAAATAATTCGTAAGGATAAGAATTGGGCAAGAAGAAAATCACAAATCGATGGACGTTGTGCATCTGTGCATGCGTTTGGAGGTAAGGTGTGGCCCCTTCACCACACATGATGAAGAAGACGACATGCCCCATATTTTCCGTCTCTTGGATTTTCTTCTTCGATCGAGTTTCTATTTTTTTGCTTCCTTTTTTTATGGCCACACAGACCGATAAAGAAGAAAGTCATTGTCCGGATCAATTTTTTTTTGGGTAAGGGTCATTGTCCGGATCAATTCATATGAAAAAGATCAATTTTGGAATTTATCACTCAATACATTAACGCTTGAGATCCAACAAGATGTCTCAATCTATTGGAATCCTTTATGTGGTGGTAGATGGGGAGTTTGTTGGACATACTAGTAATATTTCTGCTGTTCTTCTTTTACAGCGTGTGATTCGATTAGTCCATGCAAATTAGATGGCCGACTTAAAAAGTTATGTAGCCACCAGCTAGCCGTCATACTTGTAAATGTTCATTATTTTAATATTTGTTTTCGCCCCTCCAGCTATGTAAGTTGTTGGTCATCTCTATTGCCATTGACATGAAGTGCAGTTACAAGTTTCGAAATATAATTATGAAAATCATAGTTTATATGGGGGTGAATCAATGATCCATTGGAGGTACCGTGCTCGCGTAATCTTTCACCGGTGGATTGAAATGCGATAAGTCCCGACCATTCAGCATATGTCAACCTAGATGGGTCTGATTTTTCACTGTTCAATCCAACGATGAAGGCTCAGGAGGCATGGCTGAGAACCATAGACTCATCCATTTATATAAGTAAAAAATTATATTTGAGGCATGTAGCATATTGACGCACATTATAGAGCCACCATACAATCATTAGAGGTTGGTATTGTATATGGGTATTGTCACCATTTATGATTTATTGAATTCGCACTACATAGCAATCCATCTCACTAGGAGAAAGGACTCCAACCATCTATTCCATCAACCCTACACACCTTGAATGTATTCACTTGAGGTATTATTCACTTTGAATAGTCTCATATCGAACCTCACGGCTTTTCCTTTTGTCATACAAGTGAACACATTTTCATAAAGTTGCCCATCTTGATAGTGCTCTTACATGAGCACGTTTAACAGTAATTCTACTTGTCAAGCTTGCATCTTAGAAAGAGAGTCGTTACCCATCTTCAATATCCTCCCACTGTGCCCCTCTCTCTCTCTTGTTAGTAACTTTCTTCCACGCACTTGATGAAAGAAAGAAAACTTTTAACCATCTTTTTATCTTATTTTCGCTACGGTTTCATGTCACTCTTCCTCGTAGTATCCTTGTCCCACTTCTGCATGCGGTACTTTATGAGCAACATGATAGATAGTCAGTGGATATTTGTAAATTTTTATAACGTTACCGTATTGTAAATAAACATTACAATAAGACACGGAAGTTTATTTGTTGTGACTTTTTCCAATAGATTATAGAAGGAGGGGTAATCATTGGACGGGCACAAATTTGGGGTTGAGCTAAAAATTTTACCCAAGTCTGTCCATCATAAAGTTATACGTTTACAAATCTTCGATTGGGACCGAGCCAACATGTGTAACATGATAGATTCCATGACTCACGAGGAGGAACTGAAAAAGGTAAGTCGAGCACTTGTCAATGAAAGGAAAAAGCGGAAACGGCAGCTTAATAAGATTGAGGACATTACAGCAACATGATTCCTTCCAAATGGATCCATGATTTTCCCTTACTTTAATAATTGAGTTCTGCCATATTCGATTGTCCAATACGGATGTCGCTTGCCGCCGGCAAGGCCATGGCAAGGCCGCCCTTCCCCACAGCCACAATAGCCTCAAGGAATTAATGAGAACATTCATCGAAATTATAGTCATAATTTTGAAGGCATTGCTAGGCACATTCCTTGTGCTGTTTTTGTTTTTCAAATGAACTTTCACAAACCAATGGTAGTCTCCAAAGAAAATCAAAAGCAAATACAACACCCTTTGTTATTTTTGCAGGCTTTTCTAAAAGCATACAGAAGGAAAAATCCGGATGCCCAGTGAAAATTAAATGACTATTGCAAAGAATGGAACCAATCAAAGGAATCCTGTGCTCATCTATTTTCCGATCCGTAAGGCATTAAGTCAATTTAGATTGTGATGGCTTATATTTCTTTTTCTTTTGCACGAAAAAAAACAAATGACATGTCCAGTGCTTAATTAGGACCATCCTACATCAACCGACGGTAGCCAGAGATGAGCTCGTGCGTTAGGAAAAAAGGCGCATTTGGGGGAAAAAAACCTTGAAGGATGAGTTCAGGAAAATATTTAACAGAATTACGTTCTAGAGAAGATTAATATTTTTATTATCACGTAAATTCCCTACTTTCAATTACAAATAAGGAAGGAAAGTATCAAATTTCATCGATAACATTTTTTGTAATGAATTTATTTTTTGTATAGGACTTTATGTTCCGTCACGATATGAAGTTATCTACGTTAACAAATATATAACTAAATAGTAGTTTAACGCAGTTATAATTCACATTCATGCGGAGTTGCTTCCTATTTCTCATACAGTCACTTGATTCTTCTCTTCACAAAACACTCATAATTGACACATAAATTTAGAAATGCGAATAATAGAAAATTATCCACCCCCTTGGCTTTTCTATTTTTCTCACCTCCCCATCTATTTACACTCTATACTGCTCTTCCTCGTTTTAAACATTTCAAACGTCCCAAACAACCCGTACAATTGCTGAGGGCACAAACCTTAGTAATTAAGTCAATAGCATCGCAGATTTCGAGTTGAATTTTGTGGGGATATAGGTTGTAAAACCTTTAACCTTGATTTGTGAAGGACATATCTAATGTTCAAAACAAGTTATTATTTAGAATGATTTGGAACAGAAATCCATTTATAAATGTTTATCAATCAATTTGTGTCAACTGAAACATCTAACCAAGATGAGATGAATCACGAATCGACCTAAATGACTTGTAAAACATGACTTTGAGCTGTTCGCTAAACTCTTGTTCCAATAATGGAGGAGGCCTAGGTTCCCTTGAAGTAAGCTGATCATCTTCTCATTGCCACTATTTTTTCTCTCCAAGATAGGGGAGCATGAAAGTTACTTTGCAAAGAGAGATCCAAGCTCCCTTCAGAGACCAATCACGCGAATCTTTATCATGTGCGCATCATACAACTATTTCGCCAAAATTGACAGAGGAAAAATTATGCACAACTAAAATTTGGGTCGATTTCTACAAAATATTATGTTGAAATAGGAAATTGCCATTAGCTCTGGGCAAAAATATAGAGGTCTCAGAACCTTGATTCCACATATGCCCCACTCATCTACCAAAAATCTGAGTGTCGATTTTGAGCCACATAACCATCCACGGTCAGGATCACCATTTTTTACAAATATGGTAGACAATATCAATTTCAATGAAGACTTGGAAAAGTAAGTCAAGCATGACCAACGATTGAGATTTTTATGAAAAAATTATGCACAATCAAAATCCAGTCAATTTCTATGATATGTTATTTTAAAATAGAAAATTGCCGCCACCACTGGGAAAATATAGAGGTCTCAGAACCTTGATTCCACGTATTGTACAAAAAATCTGAGTGTCAATTTGAGACATTATAACCACCCACGGTCAGGACCATAATTTGCTACAAATATGGATGAGATGTCAATTTCAACGAAGACTTGGAAAAGTAAGTGAAGCATGATAGAGGAGGCGTTGGGAGTGAGAGGAGGCTTTTATAGTCTAGCATGACTAAGACTTTTATGGTTCTGCACTATTCACTTGTTATCCCCACAGCGCATGCTAAACTGACAGAGGAGGCTTCGGGGAGTGACCTTCCAATCTATATAAGTACAGTCATCCATCTCGTTAACGTTTTGTTATGTAGACCTACACCATCTCCCACCTCCCAAACCCCCAGCCATCCCCCAGTCCCTAATCATGGTTTCCTTCTCACTGCTATCCAACCAGCCTCCTTTGGGTGTCTTCTTCTTCTTATTCTTCTCGCTCTTCTTGGTTGGCACCACTTCATTTCGTGGTGCAGGCGTTTCTGCTTCCTCCACTTCTCTTTTTGCTATCGATGCAACCAAGAATAAGGATGAAGCAGAGGCTCTCTTGCACTGGAAATCAACTCTTGACAACCGCAGCCAACCTCTCCTCTCTTCATGGCATGATGACAATGCTTGCAATTTTACCGGTGTAGCTTGCAACGACCACGGAGCCATCAGTCATCTAAATCTTTCCTTTCTCGGTTTGAGAGGAACTCTAGACGGCCTCGACTTCTCTCGCTTAACTAGTGTGGTCAGCTTTGACCTTTCCAACAACTCGATCCATGGCTCCATTCCCTTGAGTATCGGTAACCTTTCTAAGCTCAACTATCTTGATTTTTGCTTCAATGAACTGTCCGGGGGCATTCCTGCAAGTATAGGCACCCTGGAGAGTCTTCATTCTTTAAGCCTACATGGAAATCAGCTTTCTGGGCCCATTCCTCCTCCTTTTGGCAAGTTAGGCAATTTAACGAGATTAAGCCTTTCACTCAATAACTTATCCGGTCCTATTCCGAGAGAGATTAGTGACTTGAGGAATTTGAAGTATCTTTTCTTATGGAAAAATGGACTTTCGGGACCCATATCTTCAGAAATCGGGAGGCTCACTTCTCTTATCGAACTTGACCTATCAGAAAATGACCTCACCGGCTCAATTCCTCATTCCATCGGAAACTTGACAAGTTTATCTACTCTTTACCTCTATCAAAATGGACTTTCGGGACCCATACCTTCAGAAATCGGGAGGCTCACTTCTCTTATCGATCTTGAACTATCAGAAAATAACCTCACCGACTCAATTCCTCGTTCCATCGGAAACTTGACAAGTTTATCTACTCTTTACCTCCATCACAATGGACTTTCGGGACCCATACCTTCAGAAATCGGGAGGCTCACTTCTCTTACCGATCTTGAACTATCAGAAAATGAATTCACTGGCTCAATTCCTCATTCCATCGGAAACTTGACAAGTTTATCTACTCTTTACCTCCATCATAATGGACTTTCGGGACCCATACCTTCAGAAATCGGGAGGCTTGCTACTCTTATCAGACTTGACCTATCAGAAAACAACCTCATCGACTTAATTCCTCATTCCATAGGAAACTTGACAAGTTTATATGATCTTTACCTCTATCAAAATGGACTTTCGGGACCTATACCTTCAGAAATTGGGAACCTGGCTAATCTAACTCGACTGAGCCTTGCCGACAATAAATTCTTTGGTTCCTTGCCTTCCGAATTCAATAAGTTAACACGGTTGACTTATTTGCTGCTATTTAATAATGAACTAGAGGGGGAATTGCCAAAAGATGTATGCCTTGGGGGATCATTGCGATATTTCGAAGTCAACAATAATCAGCTCACGGGACCCATCCCAACAAGCTTAGAGAATTGCAACACATTAATTAGATTGAGGGTTGACAGAAACCAACTTACTGGAAACATAGGAGATGCTTTTGGAATATATCCACATGTAAATTTTATAGACTTGAGCCACAATAATTTGAGAGGTGAACTTTCATGGAAATGGGAGCATTGTCATAATTTGACAAGCTTGAGGCTATCAAACAACGGCCTCTCTGGTGAGATACCCGCAATATTTGGAAGGATGGCTCAATTACAGCGACTGGACCTTTCTTCAAATAATTTAAGCGGAGGGATTCCGAGGGAATTGGGAAGCATGTCGATGTTGTTGGAGCTCGACCTAAGCAACAATGTGATCATGGGAAATGTCCCCACTGAGATTGGACTTTTATCCCATCTGGAACATTTGAACTTGGCATCAAACAATTTGAGCGGATCGATATCGATGCAGCTAGGTTCATGCAAAAGCTTGTTGAGCTTGAACTTGAGCAGAAACAAATTTTGGAGAAGCATTCCTCCTAAAATAGGCAACGCACAGTTCATTGAGGTTCTTGACTTGAGTCATAATTTATTGACAGGAAATGTACCGGAAGTACTTGGACAGTTGAGAATGCTGCAAGTTCTAAATATCTCCCACAACGAACTTGCCGGTTCTATTCCACATACTTTTGGTGAAATGTCAGCCTTGACTTCCATCGATATATCCTATAATAACCTGGAAGGTCCTCTCCCAAACATCAAAGCTTTCAATGAGGCTCCGTTGGAGGCAATTCAGCATAACAAAGGTCTCTGTGGAAACTTTGTGGGTTTACCCAAATGTAGTTCCACCGAGAGCAAGAAATGCAATCTACGCTTTGGAGTTAGGATCAAGGTTATCCTCGTTTTCTCTTTCTTGGGGTTTCTCCTTCTCTCTTGTGCCTTGATAGTTCTTGTACGCATCGATCATCATCGAAGAAGGAATATCAGGAGAGAGAAAAATGAACATGCAAATGATTTGCATTTCATGGGTATTTGGAGTTATGATGGCAAAGTTTTTTATGACCGAATCATCGAGGCCACTAAAGGATTCGACGCCAAGCACTATGTGGGTGAAGGAGCATATGGAGTTGTTTATAAAGCCGAGATATCAGAAGGTCAAATGGTTGCTGTCAAACGAACCTTGTCATCTGAGGAAGATAGTGAGATCGCTGATTTGAAAGCATTTGAAAGGGAAATTCAAGCCTTAACAAATATACGTCATCGCAACATCGTGAAGTTTTATGGGTTTTGCTCTCACGCCAAATGCTGTTTTTTGGTGTATGAGTATATAGAAAGAGGAAGCTTGAGAACAACTTTGAACAATGATGAAAGAGCAGCCGGATTTCAATGGGACAAGAGGGTAAATGTGGTCCAAGGAGTTGCGGATGCATTGTCCTATATGCATCATGAATGTTCACCTCCATTGATTCATCGAGACTTGACCAGTAACAATATTCTATTGGATCGTGATTATGAGGCTCGTGTTTCCGATTTTGGTACTGCACGACTATTGAGGCCTGATTCATCAAATTGGACTGTAATTGCTGGCACCATTGGGTATATTGCTCCAGGTAGTTCGTAATTTTTTTCAATTCCCATGGCATTCCATGTCAAATATCTCTTCCTCAATTGAACTTTTTACCAGTTTGGTGCAGTTCTTTAGTTATTTAATCTTCTTATGAAAGTTCTTTAAATCAATCAGAACTTTGAAATTGAGCGTTGATTAGAAAACTTTCTGAAATTCCTGATAAGGAAGACTTGGTAAACGAGGAAAAGACCTTATACTCGTATCTTTCCAAGGATATTAAGTTCGTGTAACCTAAATGATGCTCGTAGATTAAGCAGAAATTTGTACTTGTGATCATCATGTCATGGGAAGTAATATTGTCAATTTGAATACAGCTTATGATCAAGGTTACATAGATATTGTGAATTCCCCACTTGCAGAGCTGGCTTATTCTCCGATTCCTACCAAAAAATGTGATGTATATAGCTTTGGAGTTGTTGCCTTAGAGACAATCATGGGAAAGCATCCAGGAGATCATGTCTCTCGGGAATGTTCGTGCGCCCAAACAACGTCGCCGATGCTGTTGAAGGATGTGGTGGATCAACGTCTCCTGTCTTCTATTCTCCGTCTTCAAGATGCGCAAGAGGTGATCTTGATTGCCAAGCTAGCGTTGGCATGCTTGCAAGCTGATCCGCACCTTCGACCGACCATGCGACAAGTCTCGTTTGAACTTCGCGCTCAAGTACCACTGGATATTCCATTCTCTGCAGTAAGCTTAGAGCAACTTCGCAATCTCAATGTCAGGAAATTTGGAGCATTGATAGGAGATGGTAAGTGTTGAAGCTACTTATGTGCAGTGTTTTGCTCTTAATAATTATGAAGATTACCTTTCAAATGTCTTCTTGGTTCTCATTAATTGCCAATCATGTGATTTATGATTTTCACAGCAGAGCCAGCTTCAATGTGAACGTTGCAGGACTAGTGCAATGTTATGCCCTAGAGTCATGGAACCAGAAATAATTATGGGAAGGCTTCTGAGGAGATCTCATTTCACAGCTATTTCCAACTTTTTGCAGAGCAATCATGAAGTGAATTTGCAAAATGCATTGGTTCAGCATCTCTTGCTTTCTTTCAGCCAAGATAAAGAACAAGTAGTTTCTATTGCTAGAAGAGATAGTGATACTAGTAGTCTGTGCACTTTTATCAATGTGATCTTGGTTCAGTCAAATCATTTTTAATTAATGTTCAATGTCGTCCTAAAATTTTCGGTTTGTCCAATTAGATCCCTAACATACTTTGATATGTTTGTTTTCATTCTTTCATTAGTTAATTTAAATGAAATATGAGTTTTCATTCTACCATTAATAATTTGAATGAAATATGGCATGGACACCAATTTAATAAAGCTGATGTTTGATATTGAAAATTACGTGGGTTTCACATGTCATCTTGACTTGAAATTGTAACACTATGGGAGGACTGCACAATCAATCCTAACAAATTATTATGGGGATTAAATTTAGTCTCAAAATTTTCAATTGAATCAATGTCACGCTAAACTTTTCAGAAAAAAAATGTAATCAAGTCCTCTTTGCCAAGTCTCTCTAGATTTATTTGGCGTGGCAGTTCAATCATCACCACCCGTCCCACGTAACGCAGCCAACATTTTCATGTGAAACAAAAGACACTATTTTCCTTTTGAATTTTTTTTTTGTCCACGAGTTATCGTTCATCATCTTCAAGCTTGCCATCACTCAGCCAAAGCTCTTTTGGCACTCGTTTGTTGCTAGCAACTGCCACCTAAACCTCGGGCGAAGGTTATCAACTTTTGCTCGTTCATCGACCCTTGCTCAACTAATTTAAAGAACTTGGTTTTTGGGCCAAACACTTTTCTTTTTCTTCCCCCTCTGTAGGTTTCTTTACAATGTTAATTAATTTAAAGAACTTGGTTTTTTGGCCAAATAATAATTGAAGAACTTGTTTAAAATGCCTCTTTTACATGTTCTACCACAACTCTGTGCATTTGCAATTACTTTGGGACTTAATGATTTTAAGATCATTATGTTCAATTCACAATAAGAAGAGCACGGTTGACATTGTTTATTAGTATATTTTGTTTTTATTTAATTTAAACTCCATTTGTTTCGCAAAAAATAACTTCTAGAAAAATATTTTTCAAATTTTATGGCATTTGACTCGCGGAGAATAAGCTAGTCAAAGAAAACACTTTCCACCCATGAAAAAAAAACTCGTTCAAAAGTAGGGAAAATGTTTGTCCATTTTTGAAAGGAGAAAAAAACACTTGTCTTTCCTTTCTCCTCCCTTTCACATTTTCTTTCTTTTTAATTATCTTTTTCTTTTGTTTTCATTTTTTATTTTTTTAAATGTTCGATAATTTTATTTTTTATTTTTTTTTATTTTTCCTTATTCTTCGCCTAGTCACAGTTTTTTGGCCAAGCATCGCCGGATTTGGCCAAGCGAGCTCGCCGTTGAGGCGACTAAGTGAGCCTCGAGCTCGCCAAATCTATCAGCCTCGCTCAAGGCGGTCACTTTATCGTGCCAAATGAAAAGAGAAAAAAAAAACTACAGCTAGTCGAATCACATGGCAAAGAAAATACAACATCACTATGAAATGTTAATAAATTTTAATGATCTCGCTCCATCAAGCCCCGGAACCTCTGCAGGTTTTGGACAATTATTCATGGTCAAGCATTGTAAACCTTCAAATTCTAAAAGATCTAGAAGAAAAATAAAAGAAATTATAAGAGAAAAAATTTTAAAAAATAATTGAAAATTTTTAAAAAATTAAAAGGCATGTACGATGGAAATTGATTTTCCTTGCCAAAACATTGATAATATTTTCCAGTTCATTTTTAATTTGCAGCCAAATACCGAAAATTATTGCCATTTTTTTTTGGAAAATGACTTAATGAAAAACATGTTCCGAAAATGCTACATTTTCCGCGAAACAAATGGAGCCTTATAGTGTAATTTGTTTTTGTAGATGATTGGAATCCCCTCAATTATAAACAAGACAAATCGAAACATCTTTGACATGTTACTCAGTTACACATTTCAAGTAATCATTTGGACAAATGAAATGCGGCGATTTCAAAAGTCGCATTTTCTAACCGGTTTTGTATAACTTGGGATAGATAATTAGCAAGGAGTCAAGGACTCAATCAAACATCAAACATGCATCATCATAGTTTTGGAATCGAATTTAGTGAACCTCAAGTTTTTTTTTTGCTAAAGACCGATGAATCTTGTTGCATCAGCTTATAAGTTATAAGTTACCATCTCAATAAAGAAAATATTTTTGTTAGAATATTCTATATGACGACTAGCAATGGCCCCCTACCATGCCTTGGCCGTCAATTTTTTTGTGTGTCGGGCCAAGCACGGCATGGGAAATCCTGTGCACGGGCCGGCACGCCCATGACACAAAACGGGCTGCGCTAGCCCCCATGTTTTGCCTAGGGCTGGTTTTTTATTTCTTTTTTTTATATGTATTTTTTAGACTGATTAAAAATACAATTAAAGAACGAAAAATATTAAGGAAATGTCGATAGAGTGAAGTATTCCTACTTCATGATTAATTTTTTTAGTGAGTTCCACGTAGGGATAATTGGACAAAAATGAGATACATAACATATTACATAACACTCAGACTTGAATAAATACATCTCATCATAAAATCAAAGAACATCACACAAGTAGCGGCTGTCTGAATACAAATACATAAGAAGCAAACTTAGATCAATACAACCTAATAACTAAAAACACCATACTGAACAGACTAATAAAAATCTCATTGGCTCGTTGCAGCAGAGCTCCACTTGGGCTTGACCATTTGAGCGAGATTTTTGTGGCGGTGCCTTTTTTTCAAGTGGCACGTCCCTCCACCATATTTCAAAGACAATTTCACAGCACATGTCGTGCAAATGGCCTTCTTCTCACCATCGTGGTCCTAACATTCGACCCTCGCCAAAGAAAGTTCTTTGGAATGGGTGAGCGATATGGGAAATGGATTAGGTGTTGCCGCTGATATAGGTCAATTGCGAATTCCAAGCTTGGAAACATCCTATTACAGAGATCGCCATCCTTTGGAGAAGTAAGGAGAAGACCATGATGGCGAAAATAAGTGGGGTTGAATCTGGTAGAAGTTAATTTCTTTATACTAATGTGGCCGGACATGACACTGTTAAAAAAGAATGGGCCATGCATATGCCGACCCATTAGGCCCAAGTACCTGGGCCAACTTAGCCCACCCAGGTTAGATCCCGTCTCGAAATGGGCCCTGGACGTCCAGTGGCCATTGCTAATGACGACAGTAACCTCCGAAGACGGTGGTCATAATAACTCACGACACTCCGACAGCCAATGACTCTTTGGCCAAGTCCACACCTGTTTTCCGTGTCCGAACATCCTCCTTTCTTTTCCCAAACTCAAAAGCATCTCTCTTTCTCTCTCTCTCTTCCAAGAAACTTCGGTACAAACCCTACAAGCGATACCCATTACAGATCAGATCACACTCCTCTCTGGATGCTGTCCATGATCAGCGTAATCCAGATTAGGCTCGGGATCCTGTCCTGCGGGAGCAAGTCAGCAGTCCATGCGGTGTCGGACGTGACTTCCTGGCTACTACTACCGACAGGAGCTCTCCTTGAGTCGACTTCTCTCACACTTTTAACTACGTCTTCGATGTTCTTCGATAGGTGGCCCGAATGCTCTTCCATATCCCGCAAAACCATTTCGAGCTGCTCCAGATACGCGGCGGATCTCTTCCGCCTCACGCTGTAGCTCAGCAGTCAATTCCCGAATCTTAACCTCTTTCTCATCCTGACATGTCAGAGTAAATCGAATTAAGTGTTGGAGAGATTTAAGACAATCGGCTGTCTAGCAATTATGCACCGCCAAATCAGAATGGCAAATCCCAGTCATGGCATTTAGTATTTACTCGAAAAAGATCAAACCTCAGCTGATTTGAAATTCCAGAATATCTTTACTCCCACATCTTCGGTAGTAGAAAAGAGGATCAAGTCACCACAAGGATTCTTTAACAAGGAAGCATGGTCAAATGAAGCACATTTTTACGCCTTCAACATAACCAGTTTCCCTCGCTTGAGATGGGTGTTCCTGTTAACTTATTTTTACTAGTTTATTATCGTAATGGAACTCATTTAATTATCAATAAATCAGAATCATGCTGTCATGGTTTTGAGCCAACCAATACCTCAGTGACCAAGCCTCCAGCAGCTCGCCCTTATTACACAGAGCACTATGGGGCCATAAGATGCCATTGTTACGTATTTGGTTATATCTTAGGTTCGTTCAATTCACTAAGCAGGATACTTGATTTCTACTGTGGAAATAATTAAATTGATTTTGGGCTTTACCATGCCGGCCTTTTATAGCCTCAAAGTTTATACCGTGTGCAAGGACTTCTTCTCCACTTAAATGTTCCTATAATATCAAATGGTTTTCTGAAACACCAGTCCTTAGCCTTGTTAGAACTCAAAGATGAGGTCTACGACTTTAATATTAGATAGAGATGGTTCTGGACTTGCCCTATATTGCTTTTGTGCGGATGCGCACTTATAAATGTGGATGCTTCTTGTGCGTAATATGTTTTGCTGGGCATGTGAATATCAATGCATTATATTTGCTTTTAGTCAATGTTGGCACGGAAAGTGCAAACTCCGTTCGACTCTCTTTTTCCAATTTCGGTAGGGGCATAGTCTTCACTTCAGCATGAAATTGATTGTGTAGTCGACTGAATTTGCGTGATTGCTGCAAATTGAGTTTCCAGAAACATGTTTGGCAGCACAATCATTTGTCCATAATATCTCCATTGAGAACTATTGAGCTTCAAAGTTGACTCACGAAGAACTTGGCTATTATACCGCCAAATGTGGTTTGCATAATTTCTTCTCTATGAGAATGAAATTGGAATTTTCACCTTCAAATAAGGTGGGGACTTTTTTTTTTCTGGGGTAATAAATTGTTGTGCATCTGACATGGCTGTGAGTCTTATGTAGCTGTGCTTTCATTTTTTTAGTCTTACTGATCTTTGACTTTGTAATGGTGTGAAAAACGGATTCATATGCCCCATCCTACTTAGCGGTCTTTTTAGTTGCCGCTGTTGCTTTTGTTACTGCTATCCTATGGTCGGTCTTTTCGGACTCGTTCAACAAATCTAGATGTGATTTTTCACCATTTTGAAGGCCCAAGAGACATTGATCATGTAACAGACAGAAGCGTGGGTACTTTAGCCGGGGACTGTAATCATCCATCCGCAATTGAGTTCACATCACGTGGCAATCCACCGCACAGGGAGAAAATACCTCAACCATCCATTCTACATGCCCTTGTTTGGGGGTATGAGGGGTGTAATCGAAAAATTGAACCCAACCAAATCGAAATTTTGTGCATTCTTAGTTCAAATAACGGAAAATTAACTATTCTTTTTTTTTTTCCGATTCGGGTTACTTCTATTTGATTTAGTTAATCGAATTGTAATCAAAATTCTCAATAAAAATTGAACAAGCAACCTAAAATCTCTCTTCTTTGTCACATCTCTCAAAATCACCTAGAGCCAAATAATCTTCCATCTCTCACTCCTCCCTCCCTTCTCAATCTCACTCCTCTGCCATGCCGTAGCCACGCCTCCCTCGACTCTATTATCTCTTGGTCCTGACGTCGCCACCTAACAACTGCCCACCTCCGAGCCAGATGGCCACCATAGATAACCTCGACTTATATTCCTAAAGCAATCCTAAATTTACAAGTTGCGGTATCGTATATAAGCATTACCTTAGACAGGTAATTTGAGGAATTGCATGAGTCCGTTACGCGTTTGATTAGGAGTTACAGCATTTTCCAATGAATTGTAGGAGTAGAGGTGATTCCGACTCAAATCGGTGGTCGGGCCCAAATCTTTACGTAACTGCCTTCATCATAAAAGTATATGTATGTAAATCTTGGAGTGGTGCCGGACTTTATTTGGGCCCATCACGTGTTACACGATGACAATCCATGACTCACGAGTAGCTAGGCCCATGAAGACCGAAAAAGAAAGGAAATTTTCATTTAAGGGCCCAAAGTACTTTTATTTTTTCAAATAAAGATCTGAAGTGAACCACGTTTCAAATTGATATGGCTAGCAACGACACCTAGAGGGGGGGTGAATAGGTGCTTCTGCAATTTTTGAGTTATAAGCGCAAGCAAGCACAGAAACTAAACAGATCAAGTATGCACGAAATAAAGGAGTTCAGAAGGAGAAATGTGCACACAGATTTATAGTGGTTCGGCTATAGTAAGCCTACGTCCACTCTCCCACGATGACAGCCGATTGGCTGGATTTCACTATGATGATTGCAAGGTTACAATAAACTTCTCTCACAAGAATATTTCCACGAGAAGTTAAAATAACTTTCTCAACAGTTTTGCTCGTTTTTTCAATATCTCACATATATTTTTGAACGAGTACCAACACTCTCCTTTTATACCCCTTTCACCTCGAACTAGCCGTTGTCAAGATGTTCCACGAGATCACTCGTCAATCTTCAATCAACCTTGATTGAGCGAGATAAACTTGGAAAGATGCTAGGTAGCCGTTTGAAGAAGGATTCTGGTTACTTCAGATTCAGTCGCCCATACAACTAAATCTTCAGTTTCCATGTTGAATCTTCTGAGGAAGGGAAGAAAGATATTATCCAATCAAAGGATTCTGTCTTAATAAAGATGGACAGTCATCCTGTAGATCGAATCCTTTCACTTCCCGTAATTTCCGGAATCAATCGGACTTTTGTCAATCGTGGGTTTTCTTAGTCCAGCTGCAGAATCTGAATCCGTTCAGAAACAACCTTCAAACCATGTGAAGTCTCTCTGAATCTGATTCGGCTTTTCTCTGTGAATCTGAGCTCTTAAAGATCCTACTGTCGACGTTTCACATGAGTTTACTTGAGGTCTTCCAAGGCAATGCTGTCCTCCTTCTGAATCCATTTGAGGCAGTCAAACACTTCATCTGAATTACCCAGACGCAGACTCCTCCTTCTGATTCCTTTTGAGGCACAAGCATAGTTCCTCCTTCTGACCATTCAGAAGCACTACGGTGACGACTCTTCCTTGAATCTAAACGCCAGTTGTGGGATATTCAAAGCTCTTTTCACATCGTGATTTTTGCAAGGAAGATATACTTCCATTAACTAGACTTCTTAATACGAGTTTTATCAGAATCAAAATTCTTAGCGGGATAGTTTTCTCAACAATCTCCCCCTTTTTGATGATGACAAAACTCTTTCGGTTTTAAGCAATAACTTAGTTTAAGCACGAAAGATTCTCTGTAATGAAGCAATACTATTAACATAATCTTTAATAATAAAGGTGGATAAAAAAATTTCGAATAGGTGCAACAAGGTGACATAAGATTATTGCAACTGGAGCGATTTTTATGCTCCTGAAAAAGATATCATCGTATCATGCTGAGGTTGCACATTGTTATATGTTTAGCCACATGCAAACAGTTTATTTCACCTGCAAACAGTTTATGCCTTCCCCCAAGATTGTTATATGTTTAGCCACCTGCAAATAGTTTATGCCATCTCCCCCTTTTTGTCATCAACAAAAAGAGATATAGAGATATAGATAAACAATAAATGCTGAATAAACAATGTTGATAATTCATAATCAAAAGACATGAACAACATTTTAAAAAAATTATTTAAGAGGAAGTTGGCTCGTCATCATCCCCTTTGACGTCATCTTGAAGTCTGCTTCTCTTGGATCTGACAATGGTGAAACTGTCCAGATCATCTATTTTGGCGCACAGCAAACTACAAGTCTTATTGACCAAATCTTCCAATGCAGCCAGTTTAGCCTCGACCTTTGCCTCGAATGCTTGCATATGTTCTCTGTTCTCCTGTCTGAATCGAGCTTCATCTCTAACTTCTGTTCGCAGATTCTGAACAACTTGCTAAATTTGAAGTAGAAGATTGTCAGATTCTGGATGAGTAATGACAGGTTCTAAAACATTATCTGGTTGAGCTTCAGATAGCTGTGGCTGTTCTTCAGCTGTTGGTTCTAAAGGCTGTTCCTCGGCTGTTGGATCTGAAAGTTGTTTATCAACTGGTGGTTCTGAAGCCTGTTCTTCAACTGACTGTTCTTCAGCTGGTGGTTCTAAAGCCTGTTCTTCAACTGACTGTTCTTCAGCTGGTGGTTCTGAGGCCTGTTCTTCAGCTGAAGGTGCAGTAATTTATTCTTCAGATCGAGATAATGACTTTACCTTAATCCTATTTGGCTCTAAGTCCTTGAAGAGCCTTGAGAAAGCAATCCTTACAGGAACCTTTTCCTGAAGAATAATTGGTAAGTTCTCTTCTTGTCGTGCATCGAGAAGGCTTATAATTCTCGCAACTTCCATCTGTCTTTCAAAGAGTGCTTCATCTTCCTCAGGCACTCTTTCAATTGCTGCCAGAACCTCCCCCGGAGGTTGTGTAGGAGGTATAGGTGTTGCTTCCGAACGAGGTTCCTCCTGTTCAACCTCCATTTGAACTTGTTCCTCAGCAACTAACGGTTCCTTTGCTGTAAGTTCCTTTTTCTTCCCCTTCTGAGATTTTGTTCTCATCTTAGTAGACCATGATTCCTTCTGAAGGGTCAACTTCTTTGTCTTCTTTGGTGATGCAGAGGGTGTTTCCTCATTATCAGATTCAGAACTGCTTGATAATGAGATGCTCTGGATTGTCTTCTCCTTCCCCTTTGTTGCCATAACCTTCCTTCTCTTGGCTGATCTTTCATCCTGCTCAAATTTCACTGGTACTTTTCGTGACTTGTTGTACCACTTGCCATCTTTCAGCCTGAAACCCATCTTCTGAAGCATTTCAACTCCACCAGTTTTTACTGGAACCTTTTTCTCTGTAAGAGATTTAGGTAGAAATTGATTGTGGTATCTGAAGATGTTATGAATGAGAGCTGCATACAGCAGTTCACCTTTAATCTTTTGCACAGTTCTATACATATACAGTATGACTACATGTGCAAGACTAAATTTGTATCCTGTCAACATTGTCCACATCAACTTGGCTTCAAATCTTGAGGTGTCAGTCTTTGATGATGCTTTGGGTCGAAGAGACTCGATCACAATCTTGTGCATCATGATATGCTTCAAGGGAAAATCATCATAAGCAATATGTGCCTTGGAATCTCTGGAGAAATTTTCTTTCCCTGTCAAATAAACAAATGCCTCCTTCGGTTGGACATTAATAGGAGTAAACTCTCTGTGTTTGACCCCCATTATCTGAGCCAATTCATCATCCCTTAGATAGCAGAATTTATCACCTATCTTGTAATACAGAGAATTTGCATTAAAGAAGGACAGTGTGGAGTAGAAATAGGCAACCAAATCATGATAAATAGGAGCCTTCCTTTCCATGAAATAATCTAATCTGCATTTTTTCAGATGCATCTTCAGTGGGATTCCTACAGACTCCAAATAGTCAAGATCGAAAACCCTGTGAGGCATAATACCTCTTTCTTTAAGAGTCTCAAATCTGTCCTTGTGATCCGAATTCCGAAAGTATTCATCGATATAACCTGCTGTCCTGGCCAAACGAGGTTTAAACTTCGCAAAGTTGTTAAACAGATATTCATCGTCATCTTTTGACTCTTCTGCCTTTCCCTTTTCAGCCGTTTCCTTCGGCACATTCCTTTTTGGAGACGTCCTTTTCAAGATGGATTTTTCTGGGACCACTTCCCTTTTCCCCTTTTTCATCGCCATACTCAATGTTTCATCATCGCCCAGAATAACAGTTCTCAAAGGCTTATCCAGATATTCTAAATATTCTTCCTCACTAGAAAACGGTAAGTATTCAGAAACTTACTAACACTGGTATACGCACCATCTCTTGCTTTCAGATTGTCGTAGAGGTGCTTGATACGATGAGCCGTTTCGACTTTTTCATCGTAATACTCTCTTGTCTTCATTGTTGGAGATGATTCTGAAACTCGTGGTCACTTTTCAATTCTCCATGATCCTTCAGCCTGTTCAGATTGTGGACCAGATGCCTTCTTTGCCGTCGAGGATGATTTCGGAGCCATTTAGAAAGTAAGATTTTGATGATGAAAAGATGATGAAAAGATGAGGTCTGTTGAGAGCGAAAGAACTTGTGAAAAGCTTGGAAGGGTTTAGGGTTTTTCAAAAGAAGAGATTTCAATATTTAAAGAGCAACACATAATAACGCTATTTTAGGTAATAGAATCAGGAAAGATTGCGAAGATATATTGAACGAATATAAAATATCAATCAAGATCGTAATAAATTAGAGAACGTACCTTTTGTCTTAGATTCTATCATTCAAATAAAATTACTTACTTGAAAATTTCGAGTAATTTGAAAACTTGATCCCGAAGTTTCATATAATCTGCTTCTGAATCTGAAACTTTGAGCTGACCTTTTAATCTTCATCTGAAGATCAAGTCTCTGAGATAATTTGGTATTGATAGTTCCCTGTTTCTTATAGATCTTAACAAAAAGGGTTAGTGATTGATAATTTATCACGAATAAAATTAAAACTTAGCTTATCAAGGGGCTTGGTAAAAATATCTGTAAGTTGATTCTTCGTGTCCACATGATGAATCTGGACCTCTTGGTTCTGAACATGATCTTGTATGAAGTGATGTTTTATCTTAATGTGCTTCGCTCTCGAGTGAAGTATTGGATTCTTGGTGAAATTGATTGCGCTTGTGTTGTCGCAAAGAATTTCAACATTTGAAGCTTCAATTCCATAATCCCTTAATTGCTGCTTCAACCATAGAATCTGAGCATAACAGCTTCCGAGAGACTCTGCTTTTGCCGTTGATAGAGCCACGGTACTTTGTTTCTTAGAAAACCATGAGATTAGTGTCGCGACCCTCTAAAAAAATTTTATCTTCAAAAGGGGTTAACGGATTATTAGATTAATTAGATTTGACTAACCTAACGCGGATCCTCCCAAGTCCTACCGAATCGCAACTTTGGTTTTTGTTTAAATGATTTTGAAATTTGGAGTCGCCACTAATCATTCTTGGTAGGTCGATTAGAAACCTAAATAAATTAGCGGGAGAACTAATTTATTCCTGCGAACCAGAGATTATGAGCTCGGGGACTTGGTTACACTAGTTAATTAAAACTAATGCCCTTTCGGTACCTTAATTTCATGGATATCCTAATTCGGCAACTCAGGCTTGGTTTATTCCTAAGGCTCTGGTAGGGTATTCTCTTTTGTGTTTTCACTTTTTAAATAGGATGCATGGATGGTATATATTTTTATTTGTTATATTTTTTAAGTGTTAAAAATTCCCTGAAGCCGAAAGAGGGAGTGTGTTAACGACTTCTGTACAGTATTACGACCTACTCATTTTTTGGGTCTGATGATTCAAAAACTAAATTATAGGAAGTATATAACAGTGAATAAACACCTCCAATGGGAGGCCTAGCATTGGCTTGGCTCTTCCCTTTGGGATTCAAAGTACAGGTATTTAAGTTGCAAGTATTTAAACTATTGTAAGTAAAAACCTCCAATGGGAGGCTAAGCATTGGCTTGGCTCTTCCCTTTGGGATTTAAGGTACAGGTATTTAAGTTGCAGGTATTTAACTACTGTAAGTAAAAACCTCCAATGGGAGGCTAAGCATTGGCTTGGCTCTTCCCTTTGGGATTTAAGGTATAGGTATTTAAGTTGCAGGTATTTAACTACTGTAAGTAAAAACCTCCAATGGGAGGCTAAGCATTGGCTTGGCTCTTCCCTTTGGGATTTAAGGTGCAGGTATTTAAGTTGCATGTATTTAAATACTGTAAGTAAAAACCTCCAATGGGAGGCTAAGCATTGGCTTGGCTCTTCCCTTTGGGATTTAAAGTACATATATTTAAGTTGCAGGTATTTAACTACTGTAAGTAAAAACCTCCAATGGGAGGCTAAGCATTGGCTTGGCTCTTCCCTTTGGGATTTAAGGTACAGGTATTTAAGTTGCAGGTATTTAAATACTGTAAGTAAAAACCTCCAATGGGAGGCTAAGCATTGGCTTGGCTCTTCCCTTTGGGATTTATAGTACAGGTATTTAAATTGCGGATGGACTTTGTCCTCTCCATTCTGGGGTATGAATTCTTTAAAATGAAATACAACGAATTGATTCAACAATTTGAAATTTGTGCGCGCATGAGGATTCCTTCAAGCCGATTTTTGTGCTTCCGTAGGGTTGACCGTTGATATAGAGCTGCGGTTTCCTGACATAAAATAGAGTGAAGTGTCAGTATACAATATATGTACTAATCTGCACTTAAAACCAGAAGAGTGGAAAGAGTACTTATCTCCCATTTTCTGGGAGGGATTTCTATAATTGATTTTCACTCTCTATGTTCCCAATATAGAGAGTCTCTTTTAAATTAGGAGGGACTTTTAATCCCCGATCAGCTGAAAGATTGGTGGACATTTAGGAGCTTGTCTGGGCCGATTTTGCACCTCCGTAGAATTTACCGTCGATGTGGAGTTTTCCTTTTGCCTGACATAAAAAAATTGGAAAATAGAGTGAAAGATTTATGGGCATTTATTAATAATCGCAATGATGATGATGATGATAATAATAATAATAACAACAACAACAACAACAACAACAATAATAACAACAACGATGCTAATAATAATAATAATAATAATAATAATAATAATAATAATAATAATAATAATAAGTAGTAAACATACAGAGCCTAACTAGGCAAAATAAGCATATAGAGGCATTTCTTATAAATTTTCCTTTTTTTTAAATTTTCCAAATATGGGATTATTATTTATTTTTATTTTTATGCATCAAAATGGAACTGGGCCGAATTGGTTCAATTGACCCAGCCCAGTTAAATAGGACTTAGACCTCCACGATCTGAGTTTCGTGTGGACTGGGCTCAAGGCATAAGCCCAATCCGAATTTCACAACAAGGCATAGGGAAATTTGGACCCAAACGTGATAGGCCCAAACACGAAACGAACTGAACTTTTTAAAGATACTAGCCCTATTGGGTCAGTATTAGTTTTGGCCCAAAATACAAAGGGAAATTTAAGACCGGCTGAAACACTCTATGGCCCAAGACTGTTCCTGTTCATTTTCTTCCTTACGCTTGAGTTTACTCTTCAACAGAACCTACAGCTGCTGCAGCTAAATCGGGTAAATCTTCAGATTCCATGTTTGCGCGTCCTCGAGAAACTTGATTTGATTCACCCGCCGAGAAAGTGGGATCCAAGGGGCTATTATCTCCCCAGGAAGCGAAGCCATCGGGGTTAAGGATGTAATAGAGAGAGCTCAGGGAGAGAGAAGGGACCCGTGCTGTCATGGGGATTTTCAGAAGATAAGACAAAACGACGACTTGTGAATGGTGAAGACTCTCGGATCGAGGTTGGTAAGATGGTCAGAGAAAGAAAGAGGAAATGGAGAGCTGTAAGTGGATAGGATTTCCGTCCATTCCTCGCCCTGCCGTGATCTCTCGGGGATCATGGCTACTGAAAAGAGCTGGTGGATTCGTTTTCTTGGTCTTCTTTCGCGGACGTTTGAACGGCCGTACAGGGCTGGGTTGGCGAGAAAGAGAAAAGGGGACGCGAGCACAATGTAGGCGAACACTGCAGGTTGACAAACAGGGTTGTTGCCATTGGAGGAGTCTATTAGAGCGGGGCGGCGACGACGATCTGAAGGAGATGACGACAACGCCGATGACTATGAGTAGCAACGGGTATGGGTTTCTGGGGAGCAACTGGATGATTCAGGCTTAGCTACTCATTCTTAATGGTAGGTATCGGAGAAAACTGAGGCTTGGTAAACGGGTACTTCTGGGTCGTCAAGAAACCTAGAAGCCATGAAGGGTGAAATTGCATGCCTCGTTGAAAGGATCGTGGTAGCGCCGGTTCGTGCCCTCCCGACGGATGAATTTTGTCCTGGCTCCAGCTTATCATAGCCACTTGATACTTCTTTGCGCTGTGAAAGATCATTGTCAAAGAGTAACAACGAAGATGAACCAGGAATTTTATTGGAACTCTATAATCGTGAATATCTATACTATCAGACCAAAAGAATTAAAGGAAAAGAAACTCTCCTCTTTAATGAAAGGTTCTGAACTGTGAGAATGGACTCCCAGAAGAGCGCCCGAATCAGCCGACCCGCAAGATATCACGATAGAAGTTTCTTTTAGACTTCCCCGCAATTCCTGTGCCCCAAATCAGTCTTCATCCGGATTTCATTCACCGGGGTCTCCCCTCTCCACGTCGGCGCTACGAAGTGATTCGAAATCAAAGAAGGGATTATCGTCGTCCTAGAACTTCGTCAACAACGTATCCCAGGTCATCCTTGTGGAACTTCTCCGTTATCATTTTGATGAAGAGGCGAAGATATGCAACTAGATACACGACTCTCGCTGATGGTCGTGAGTGGCTCGGGGAAAAGAAGGAAGTATATTAAAGAGATGCCCTCCTCAAGCCTCTCGTGGATCCCTCATTTTTTATTCAACCTCCCCCCACTCTTTTCAATTCTTTGACCATCCTTCTTCATTTTTTATTCTTCATGATCCCCCATTCACGTAACCACCATCCTCTTTTTTTATTACTTCTCCCCTCTCTCCCCCATTTTCTTATTCCTTCCCCCATTTCTTCCTCCTTTGCCATTCATTATGAGCCTCTCTTCCACTTCTTTTAGCTCCACCTCCGTGTCCCCTTTCCTTCTCCTTTCGAAGCCCTCGCCATAAAATAATCATTCTCTAATTTTTATTGTCTCCCATGATCTTTTGTTTGCCACCCATTTCATCTCCCTCTATCGGTCAGTCCATCATCTTTTCTTCGTTTCTCATTAACAACGACGCATCTAACAACAACCCTGACAATTTGCCCCTCGATTTTTTTACACGTGGAGTTCCCCAGTTAACCTATTATAGCATGCTCTGATTACACCAAGACGACCCCAAACTAACCGTTTACCAAGTGCATGTGACCTTTAGGTTACGTGAACTTTTGGTTGGCCAAGTCAACTAGGCAACCAATCAACATTTCATTATTTTTTTATTATCTTCTTCTATTCTATCACCAATTTGAGCTCTTTTTGCGGAAAATTTGATAATTCCTGAAACTCGTGGACTGAGATGAAATTTTGAAAAATAGTGGGGAATGTCACGACGGAAAAAAATAATAATAATAAAGATTTTAGTGCTAAAATGAGTTTTTCTAGAAATTTTTCAAATGACCTAAAAATGAAGTTAATAAAGAAGCTCTCAATTCCAGATTAATTTTTTTTTAGAATTTATTCGGCCAAAATGAAGATAAAATTAAAATAAAAATACCGACTATTTATTCATATTTTAGTGGCCTCAAATGTAATTTTATTTTCAAATATCCTCCTAATTTCTGAAAAATATTAAAAATACAAAAAATATGAAAAATCATTTTTGGTCAAAATTAGTTCCTTAAGCTTAGCCAAGGTCCCCAAAATTGATTTTTCAATTTTATGAATTTTTTTTTACGGATTTTCTATTAATTTTCGAAAATAAATAAATAAATAAAAATACGTAAAAATACTGAAAATATGAAAAATCATGTTTTGGTCAAAATTGGTTTCCCAGGCTTGGCTAAGGTCCCCCAAAGTTGATTTTTCAATTTTATGAATTTTTATGTATTTTCTATTAATTTTAAAAAAGAAAAGGTGATTGAAAATCAGGTGTCAACAGCTGCCCCTCTTTGAAAGGAAGCTCGGCAGAGATTCGTTTCAAAGACGAGATGACATCTGAATCCTAATCGACACAACATAATGAAATAAAAAGAGTCGTGACATGAATGTTCTACTGAAAATGAAATGAGAACCTAAGGATTTGTTATAAGAAAACCTTAGGGTGATTGAATTTGAACCCGTATGGTAGGTCAACCCATGGTAGATTCCTAATAAAAGGATTCTACTGATTAAATTTGGATTGAGATTTGACCCGTATGGTAGGTCACCCCATGGTAGATTCCCAATAAAAGGATTCTTCTGATTTAAAATTTCATTGAGATTTGACCCGTATGATAGGTCACCCCATGAAAATGCCTGTAAGAAGGACTTTATGCCTGTAGAAAGGACTTAGTGCCTGTAAGAAGGATTTTTGGTGCCTGTAAAAAGGACTTTAGCGCTTGTAAAAAGGACTTTAGTGCATGTAAAAAGGACTTGTGCCTGTAAAAAGGACTTTGTGCCTATAGAAAGGACTTAGTGCCTGTAAAAAGGACTTTAGTGCCTGTAAAAAGGACTTTAATGCCTGTAAGAAGGACTTGGTTTGCTTGTAAAGAAGGACTTGGTTTGCTTGTAAGAAGGACTTGGTGCCTGTGAGAAGGACTTAGTTTGCCTATAAGAAGGGCTTGATTTGCCTGTAAGAAGGACTTGGTGCCTGTAAGAAGGACTTGGTTTGCCTGTAAGAAGGACTTAGTTTGCCTGTAAGAAGGACTTGATTTGCCTGTAAGAAGGGCTTTATGCCTGTAAGAATGACTTGATTTGCCTGTAAGAAGGATTTAATTTGTCTGTAAGAAGGACTTAATTTGCTTGTAAGAAGGACTTGGTTTGCCTGTAAGAAGGACTTGGTGCCTGTAAGAAGGACTTGGTTTGCCTGTAAGAAGGACTTAGTTTACCTGTAAGAAGGGCTTGATTTGCCTGTAAGAAGGGCTTTATGCCTGTAAGAAGGACTTGATTTGCCTGTAAGAAGGACTTAATTTGTCTGTAAGAAGGACTTAATTTGCCTGTAAGAAGGACTTGGTTTGCTTGTAAGAAGGACTTAGTTTGCCTGTAAGAAGGACTTGATTTGCCTATAAGAAGAACTTTATGCCTGTAAGAAGGACTTGATTTGCTTGTAAGAAGGACTTAATTTGCCTGTAAGAAGGACTTTGTGCCTGTAAGAAGGACTTGGTTTGCCTGTAAGAATGACTTAGTTTGCCTGTAAGAAGGGCTTGGTGTACCTCAAAGGGTGCCATTCTGAAATCTGGGGGAGACTAGGAATCCTGCAGAAGCTCAAACCCAAATTATATTCTCCTGTCGCTTTAGGAGTAAACCAAAGAGGCAGAGATCAAAAGGTCTCAAACGTTTGTCCTTGAGACAAATCATGCTTTATTGAAGAAGGTGGATACTTGTATGTACCGCAATGGATTCGAGTACTCCAACAACCGTCATAATTTATTCTCTTGAAAGGTTCAGGTTGAAGATATACTTACCTGAGAATTTGGAAGAAATGCTTGGTGGCCTCTCGACAACCAGGCTTGTTCATTCAATAATCGCCGAATGAATTTGAAGACTTTGGAAGGTAACTCGAACACCGAGAATGTGTTGCCTGTCAGGCAATGTCAGAGGTAACATGTGCAAGCATTTTCATCAATGCGTTCATTGGTTCATGCAAAATTGTTCAGCTAAATTTGCCATGATTAAAGGCAGTCTGTGTAATAATTCATGATGCAATCGATCAACATATGGATCATGTATTGCATTACCATTTCTGTTTAAAGAGGTTCTTATAGTATGAACACATCGAATGATATCTGAATAGGGGACTTCATTCCGAAAGGGCTTTCTCTCACTCTAGAGAAAGGCTGTTTATCTGTAGATTAAAATGTTAGATCTGTGTGGAAATGGTTTGTCTTTCCTCATTCTGTTGTGCCCCATTTTGCACATTTGATGTCTCCTATGTAGTTTATGCTCTAAGTTGGAGTTGGTAAATTAACCATGCGGAATAGTCATGCATAATTCATGAAATGTGTAAACACAATGCCGATGTGACAATTTTTAACATTATGTGTGTTTATATAATGTGCAAACATGGGTGGATTTGAATTGCCCCTGGTATGTGGGTGGATCGAACAAATTGGGAAGCCCACTCCTTATTTCGAGGAGCGGTTTGTCTCAAGTTTTGCCCCTGCATAATGAGGCATATGGGTGAGGGAGCATTTTGGTTTGTTTAGTGACAGCTACCGCCATGGTTTAGCGGTTAAATGTCCCTGCAAAAAGCAAAGAAATTATTCGTGATAAGGAAGACATATTTGCTTTTTCGCTTTAGAGCTTGCGATCAACTTGCCCCCTTCAACATGTTAAATGTTAGTATAAATATTTCCTGTAAAAAGAAAAGGAGACATGTCAGCCAGTATTAAAAGGGATAAATTGGAAACGAGACTGATTTACCTTTCGTCTTGAATGCCTTGCACGAGTCTCTTATCAATTTTGCTGGATTGAATTTTCCTCGACTTTTGTTAGGCACCTCACCATTATGGCAAGACTATAGTAAAATACTGAATTTGATATTACTCGTTGTTGACACCTGATTTTTAATCATTTTTTCTATTGCTAAAGTAATAAAAAAATTCATAAAAATTCATAAAATTGAAAAATCAACTTTGGGGACCTTAGCCAAGCCTAGGGAACCAATTTTGACCAAAAAACGATTTTTCATATTTTTAGTATTTTTACGTATTATTTATTTATTTATTTTCGAAAATTAATAGAAAGTCCATAAAAATTCATAAAATTTAAAAATAAACTTTGGGAACCTTAGCCAAGCCTAGGGAACCAATTTTGACCAAAAAATAATTTTTCATATTTTCGATATTTTTCGGTATTTTTATTTTCGAAAATTCATAAAAATAAAAAATTAAGAAAAATGAGAAAATTAAAAAATCAAGTTTGGAGCCTTGGCCAAGCTTAGGCAAATATTTTCGAACAAAAAAATAATTTTTTGTATTTATATATATTGTTTATATATTTTAGAAATTATGAGAATATTTAATAAATAATAGCATTTGAGGCTACAAAAATATATAAAAATAGTCAATATTTTTATTTTAAATCCCTTTTCATGTTGGTTATCACAAATTTAAAAAATCCAATTCGGGGTCGTGTATTCCTTCACGAGTATAATCTCGAATCGGGCCTAAAAAAATTTAATTTGAGTCAACTTATTTTTAACTTTCACTTTTTATGAGTTGTGACATTGTCTTCTAATATTTTAAATTTTCATCTTGGCCCAATTATACCCAGAATGACTTAATTTTGCAAAAGGGCTTTAATTAAATTATGCATTATTTTCAGCGACAAGAAATGAGCTTAAATTTGACATGTGGTGTGGGAGATAGATGAGTAGGTTATAAAAGGAGGAAGAAGTGAGCTTGAGAAAGGGATTTTCTTGAGAGAGAAAATTTGAAGTGTTTGGGAGGATTCTTGAGAGAGAAAATTTGAAATGTTTGGGAGAATTTTTTGGAGAGAAAATTTTGGATGTTTGAGAGAGTTTTGGGAGATTGAAGAAAATTTTGAGAGAAAGAAAATACCAAAAGAGAGAGAATTTTGAAGATGATGGGAGTTTAAAGCTAGGGGTTATCATCACAAATTCCTTCATCGATCAATATAAATCAAGAGTTCATCCTCGTCAACGAGCAAACAAATTCAAGCTAAGTGTTTTTATTTATTCATTTATTTATGGTTTTACTCGCAAATTAGCACAAATTGTATACACTTTCTCCATCTCCTTTTTCTTCCATATTTTATGTCAGGAGAAGGATATCTCTACGTCAACAGCAAAAATCTCGTCGAGATACAAAAATCGGCCCAGACAAGCTCCTAAGCTGTCCACCGATTTCTCAACTGATCTGTGACTAAAAGTCCCTCTTAATTCAAAAGAAACTCTCTATATTGGGAACATAGAGAGCGAAAATCAATTATAGAAATCCCTCCCAAAAAAATGGGAGATAAGTACTCTTTCTACTCTTCTGGTTTTAGATGCAGATTAGCACATATTTTGTATACTAACACTTCACTCTATTTTATGTCAGGAAGCCGCAGCTCTATATCAATGGTCAATCCTATGGAAGCACAAAATCGGCTTGGAGGAGTCCTCAAGCGCGCACAAATTTCAAATTGTTGAATCAATTCGTTGTATTTCATTTTAAAAAATTCATACCCCAAAATGGAGAGGACAAAGTCCATCCGCAATTTAAATACCTGCACCATAAATCCCAAAGGGAAGAGCCAAGCCAATGCTTAGCCTCCCATTGGAGGTTTTTACTTATAGTAGTTAAATACCTGCAACTTAAATACCTGCACCTTAAATCCCAAAGGGAAGAGCCAAGCCAATGCTTAGCCTCCCATTGGAGGTTTTTACTTACAGTAGTTAAATACCTGCACCTTAAATCCCAAAGGGAAGAGCCAAGCCAATGCTTAGCCTCCCATTGGAGGTTTTTACTTACAGTAGTTAAATACCTGCAACTTAAATACCTGTACCTTAAATCCCAAAGGGAAGAGCCAAGCCAATGCTTAGCCTCCCATTGGAGGTTTTTACTTACAGTAGTTAAATGCCTGCAACTTAAATACCTGTACCTTAAATCCCAAAGGGAAGAGCCAAGCCAATGCTTAGCCTCCCATTGGAGGTTTTTACTTACAGTAGTTTAAATACTTGCAACTTAAATACCTGTACCTTAAATCCCAAAGGGAAGAGCCAAGCCAATGTTAGGCCTCCCATTGGAGGTGTTTATTCACTGTCATGTACTTCCTATAATTTAATTTTTGAATCATCAGACCCAAAAGATGAGTAGGTCGTAATACTGCACAGAAGTCGTTAACACACTCCCTCTTTCGGCTTCAGGGAATCTTTAACACTTAAAAAAATATAACAAATAAAAATATATACCATCCATGCATCCTATTTAAAAAGTGAAAACACAAAAGAGAATACCCTACTAGAGCTTTAGGAATAAACCAAGCCTGAGTTGCCGGATTAGGATATCCATGAAATTAAGGTACCGAAAGGGCATTAGTTTTAATTAACTAGTGTAACCAAGTCCCCGAGCTCATAATCTCTGGTTCGCAGGAATAAATTAGTTCTCCCGCTAATTTATTTAGGTTTCTAATCGACCCAACAAGAACGATTAGTGGCGACTCCAAATTTCAAAATCATTTAAACAAAAACCAAAGTTGCGATTCGGTAGGGCTTGGGAGGGTCCGCATTAGGTTAGTCAAATCTAATTAACCTAATAATCCGTTAACCCCTTTTAAAATTTAAAATTTTTTTTAGAGGGTCGCGAGACTCGTCGAGTATTCCTGTTTTTTGGTAAGGTCGTTCACCGATTATGGAGATGATCGATTTTTTAAAAAAATGCATAAAAAGTTGTTTCATTTATTTATAATACATACAACATTCCCCACCCTCGGGGATTGAACTCGAGATATTTCGGACCTACTGTCATCCCCCATACCATTCGGTCCATTGGACCGTAGGTGTCCATGGGGCTATCCTTTCAAAGGTTAATCTTTGGGGATAAAGCAGCCCTGTTGTATCACCTTGGGCCATGTTACGGTATTTCTCGAGGTAATTTGCAATCCCTGTTAAGAATGGAATAAGACAATTCAAGACTTGAGATGATTATGTGCACATTAGAATGATACAGAATTACCCATTTTTGAGATTGTTCACGTCTTTCGCTTGTACTTTCCTTTGTCCGAAGCTGTCCATCCCGTGGTAATGCCCATGAGTTGATTTGCCCCCAAATTTTATTCAACTTGTATTCGGATATGATTGCGTTCTCGGGTCGATTTGCAATTTCCTGAGAATAGAAGGGATTAACTTTAAAACCTAGGTAGTTCGAGGGTAACTTGAAACGATACGGATTTACCCTTCGGATTTACGCGGATTTCTTCTCGATATTAATTTTTTTCGAGTTTGGTGCGGTAACGGCTCCGAGCATTTAATAAGGGGAAAGGGAAATGATCACTTCTAGCTTGTGCATTAATTTTGGACATCGATAAAAGGCGAGAACATGCGATGAAACTAAGTAGATGTATTCGTCCAGATTTAATCTTCTTCCTTTCGCAAGTTCTTGAATGATCAGCTAGCGTTGTTTCGGATCAGGTACGCGTCGGCCGTGTCGCAGGTCCCATGATCACTAGTTTTGAAATACAGGATCCGTATGCACATTAACGCCCTAGTGCTTCATCAGCATCAAACTGCCTGATCATGGCGGCGAGTTCGTCGCCAATGCCACTTGCCTAGTGATGATACCTCACCTCCTCCTCAGAAGGCATTCATGCTGGTCCCATAGTCTCGGTCTTTTCGTACCTTGTTCCAACAGAACTTGATCCTGCTATGAACTGATCTAACTCACCTCTTAAATGTGCATTTTCGATCCTCAGATAATGCATTTCATCGAGGGTGAGAAGAGTATTGCAATTGGGGCAGGTGACGGAGTCAAAAGCTCTTTATATATCTTGTTCTCCGCTCGGAGGTTTTCATTTTCAACTCTTAGAAACTCGGCTTCGTTGTGCTCATGACGAGTCTTCATTCGGGTTCGTCTATTTTGAAACCAGAACTTGATTTGCGAAGGTTCAAGTCCTAGCTCTTGACTCAGTTCCATTTTCTGTTTGCCATCCGGCATAGGGCACGTTCTGAAGAAATCTTCAAGCTTTCGTACTTGCTCCTCAGTATGGCGACGGTAACGCTTCTTTTGACCTTTACCATTGTTGTCCTTGTCCTTACCGGGCTCTTGGACGTCGTCGGTGGAAGGGCCGGGCTCCATAGGCTCGATCCCAAACATGGCTTCGAACTCTCTGGACTTTTCTGGGAGACTGCGTATGCTTTAAGGGTCTCTCTTTCGAGCACGAATGAGAATTATCAAGAAGATGCCTCCTTTAAAATTAGACGTGGGTTTAGCAACTGTATTGCCTCTCTCGAGTGTTCTGGCTTTCTCGACTTTCTTTTCATCGTATCTCTCACCCAGCTCGTCTCCTTCCATCTTTCCGTGGAAGAGAGCCCCTTATTGTTGTCTCCACCGCCAATTTGCTGGCGAGTTCTTCAATAAAGACGAGTCGTATCTCTTTTCTGCCGAAAATGTCTTTGTCTCCCACTCAACTTATTTTTTATCCTTTCTTTTTCAAAGTAATGGCGTCCCGTCCAGCTTTTCCATAGAGACGTCGGATTTGCTTGGCTCAAGATTGGAGACGAGTAGCGGAGGTGATACTGATAGGGAATGGTAGATAGGAAAATCTGGCCAGTAGAGACTTCCCCTGCAAAAATGAAAGAGAATGCGGCAGTATATGTTCTTCATATTCTAGAAAAATTAGAATGATACTGTTTTACCCTTGTGTGTACTTCCATTGAATTTGAATTGAGGAAGTTCCTTCATTTGGGCTGGATTGAATTGTATGTCCCGAGTTGCCCTTCACTTTGAGCTTGCCACATAAGTCCTTTGCTTAATTGGGCCTTGTTTTCTTTCGGGTTGCCTTGGACCATTATCATTTTCTATGCCATCGGGTCCGTGGACCGGAGTGCTCCATTAATTTGAAGGTTACCTTCAAGGCAAATGAGTCCTATCGCATTCCCTTGGGTCATTTCATTTTGCGACACTCTTGAGGCAATTTGCAATCCCCTGGGTGAGAATGGAATAAATCCAATTTAGCATTTTGCAATGATTGAGGGTAAATTGGAACGACACACAGTTACCCGTATTCGAGCTCGCCTGGGCTTTTCAATTGAAATTTCCCTACGTGAGGCCATTCAACATTTCTCATTATGGCAGTCAGCAACATTGCCACAAATTGATCCTCCCTGAGTCTAGCATAAAAAGGGATTCACGCATTCGATGAGATAAAAAACAAATTACCTCCTTGCTCCTGAATTAAATCTAGACACCTAGAAAGCTGGAAATATCATACGCAGGGGAATTAAGCATGAAATGAAAGGTGCACTTATTCAAGGTCAGTTCTGCCTCTCCTGTGGCTCTTCGATAATCAGCTAGTCTCGTGTTGGTTCGGGTGTGGATGACCGATGTTTGAGAGTCCCTACTCACTAGCTCTTGATCGCGGCTTGGGACGTCTGTCAATCCTAAACTGGTTGACCAAGGCAGTAAGCTCATCATCTGGGTAATCTCTTGAACCTTCCAGCAACTGATACTCGAATTGGGCATTGTTGTTGGCAAATGCTGGCGGTAGATTTCTCATCCTGTCCTCGCCATGAGCAATTTGACTTCTCGTGCTAGAGCCTTCATCATTACTCGAGAAAGTGTGGGGATCACCAACTGTCCTGCTGCTAAAGACTCCTTCCATTTGAGGATTAGAGAAGTGGAAGTGCTCAGGATAACTTCTTGTCTGATTCTCTGCCTGCGCAGGCGCGCTGATCATAGGATGAATTATAGCCACAGGTTGGTGCTTAAACCAAGGAATCTGAATACACTGCCCATGCGGTCTATACTCTTGAAGAGCATTAGGGTGATTCTGGGGGATACTTTGATTAACGTTTGGGGGATTGATGGCACAGCTACTGGCTTGGTTGATTATGGGAAGTGGCTCGCTCCATGCTAACCTGCGGAACTTATGGTGGCGAGGAGACTTAACGTTCAGGCTTGGATCAGTCCCGCCTTGGTTTTCTTGATTCTGAGCTGCATTGTGTTCTCTCACCCTTTTTCTGTACTTCTGAAGATGACTCGAAACATTTCCTTTAGTGAGTCCCTCTACCTTCATAATTTACAGTATATGTTGTGGCCGTGCCGAATCGATTCCTAGCTGCTGAACTGCATTAACAAACATACGATGCAGCTCGGGAGACCAACTCATCTTCTTTTTCCAGTTGCTTGGAACAACATTGAAGGCTTGATAATTATTCTCTTGGTCGTGCAATTGCTTCCTCACCACGTGCTGCCATATGTTTTGAAGCATCTGAACCCTAACTGGTTTCGTTACGACGTCTTGGGCCCCGTGTAAGACAGCCTTCATTATGGCTTGCTGATCATCGCTTGCCGATATTACGACGACTGGCATGTTTAATTCAGAATTGATGAATTTCAAGAGAGTGAAAACATCCATGTCAATCCCTACCATGGCGGTGAGGATGATATCAAACTGGTCACTACTCCTCCTTAATATTTCTAAGGCCTCTGTCGCTTTTGCTTGAGCTAAAACCTTATACCGGCATTTTCTCAATACGGTAACAAGGATTGACAGAGAGACTGGATTACCGTCAATGGCCATGACCAGTAGACCCTCAGGGTAAGGAACTTCATCAGCTTCGACCAGGGTTGAACATGCGCCTGTTTCCTTAATGCTCGACATATTTCTGGATCTAGGACTGCCGACTCGAGACCGCCTCAGGATGTCTTCTTGGACTTGAGGGATCACGGGATCGTCGATGGCTTCTCGTAACAGGCTTTGAAAGCCGATGCTTTGATGGTGAAGGTTTTGAATTCCTCTCCCACGAGAACTCCTTCCTCTCTATCTTTCTCCTGCGAGTTTTTGCGAATGAACTCTCACTATCAAATGAGGACAAGTTCTCTCTCTGGCAATAGCGACGACTTCCCTCTTCACGGGCAGTGCTATTAGATTTTCCGAGGGAGAAAATCTGATATTCAGCTTTTGATCAAAGGGGAAATCCTTGTTTCTCACTCAGTTTGTCTTCCTTTTTTCTTTTCGTGGTAGAGGGCCCTTGTCAAGATCTCCACCATCGATTTACTGGCGGGTCCTCCAATAAAGACGAGTCATATCTCCTTTTCTGCTGAAAATTTCTTCGTCTCCCACTCGGCTCGTTTTTTATTCTTTCTTTTTCAAAGTAGTGGCGGCCCGTCCAACTTTTCTGCAGAGACGTCGGGTCTGCTCAGCTTGAGGTTGCCGCTTGACTGGAATTTGAGCCAGCGGGGGTGTTGCCGACAGAGAATGGTAGATAGAAAAAACTCGACCAATAAGGACTGCCCCTTTGAAATCAGTATTTAAATTGAAGCAGATTATCGCCTTCGCATTCCGATCATCTGCCTCGCCTCTCTCCTCCTTTCTTTCGTGATCTGCTTTCAAAAATGGCCAATTCTCCTAACCATGCCTTCTCCGCCGAAGTCTTGGCTGGGTGGGAGAGACTCTACAATCTTCTTGGTAGAGGTTACGCTCATATAGCCCAAAACTCTACCGTTGAGGCTGAAATCCTCGGTTTATTCAGGACCCTAGACGCTGCTTCTGTTGAGGGTACCCAACTGGGGAGGGAGTATCGGAACTTCCCGACCCTCTTCATCAATTTTCTGGCTGCCTATAACCGCGCTTATGAGACGGTCCTTGTGACTGCCGTCGTGAAAGCTCGTTACCGAGACCGGCACGAGCGTCTGGAAACAGTCACATTTGTGGCTGATAATCACAAGAAAGCCTTCAAGTTTGCCAATGATCAGCTTTCGTGGCTAGTTCGTGAGAGGGGAAAGTTGGTGGACCGTCTGGCCTTGGTCCGAACTTACGCCGAACAGGAGCCGGGCAATATTATGATGAGGTGCAAATGCGGTTGGCTGCAGGAGAGACTTGATGACATTATGGCAGACATTGCTTTCGAGAGGGCGGCGATTTCGGACTTGGAGTTTGCCGTAGAGCATTACGAGGCCAGTATGGCCCAGGCTAAGGAGAAGCGCGATCGCCTCTTCTTTAAGCTTGCGGAGCTTGATCCTGAGAACACCCGGTGCACCCGAAGCATCAACTGTTTGGAGAGTCAGTTGAGCTCTTTCGTAATTGTTATCAGGGCTCAGTTTGGCTTTACTTTTCCTCCCTAGTAAGCTGTTGTAATACTCTTTGATGAATGGAATGAAAGAAAAGCTTCACGTGTTTTTTTTTTGTTTAATTTTCCTGCTATCGTTTCTTCCGCATAGCATAACAGAACGATTTGAGGTATCGAAGATGTCGAGGCTTAATGTTCTTCTTGATGTTCTTGTTTAATTGCTTCAGACGATGATATCGAGAACATTGATGAAGAGTTTGGCGGTGGCCCCCACTATCCATCTTGAGATCACGAACAATAACGCTATGACAACTCGATCAGTGCGCTAGTAATAAATTCGGCCACCTGTTGTGTGCCCACTTTTATCCATATTTTGTTTCTTTCGGCGTCCACTTGCTCGTGTCGGTCGCCTGTAGCGTCGGGAGAAATTCCTGTGGGCTACGTTCATCAATAGAACCTCGGTCCTCTAAAAACCCTCCGCGTGATTCGGATCCGAGGAAATTTTAAGACCAGTCTCTGGTTAATTTAATCTGGTTAAGGTACTTGTTTCATGGGTCCTGATTATATAATCCTTATTGTCTTTCAAAAGACATGGGATCCTCTGCAATACATTAAATATGCCCCAGTGTTTAATCGGTGTAAATCCACTGTCATATCAAAATATACGGCCCCTACGTGTTCATTAACTGACACATGTCTGAGTCCGAAAGGATCGACCTCCTCACTTGCCCCCAGGATTAAGAAATCGGCAATTTCCTGTCTTTTCGTATTTCTAAAAATAATTCGTGGTGTGTATTATTGAACCAAACTTTACCCCCGCCTGGGATACCTGGGATTTCCTACAAAAGTAAATAATATAATTAGTACATGACGCAAGAAAGGTCAGCCCATGATTCCTACATTAGTTTAATTTTATTCTTCCATTTTGTTGAGAAATCAAATGAAATTTTCTTAAGGGGTCACATGTGGATTTTTCAAAAATAATTTTCTTGAGATTTTCATAACTTGGAAAGTGTGATAAAATCTCTTGATCAAATTTTCTGAAGGAATTTTCTATCAAAATAAATTTTCAGAGGTATCTTTATTAGGAAATTTTTATTTTTATTAGAGCAGGAAAGACATAACAAAAATCCTTTATTAGTCAATAAAATTCCCCCGAGACATTAGTCTAATTTTATTTAGATACAATTTTCTTAGAAAAACATGAGCGGATTTCTCGAGAAGAATTTTCTTGCAAGTTTTTATAATTTGAAAAATGTGATAAAATCACTTGATGTCTACTATAGTTTTTTTTAAGGAATTTTTCTTTTTATTGAAATAAATTTTCAGAGAAATTTTTTCAGGAAAATTTCATTTTTATTGAAGCAATAAAAACATGACAAAAATCCCTTACTGGTTAATAAAATTCCCATGAATGGATTTTTTCACATCATTTTTTCAAAAAATATTTTTTAAAAGAAATGAGGGACAAATTTAATTTTTATTTTCTTTTAAAAGAATGGTCGTAATATCAAACTCAAAAACTGACTAACACCTAGCATGGACCGACCGAAAATAAATACAAGATAAAATTAGAGAACTTACTTTTACCTTGGAGAAATGCAAATCACATAGTCATGCGCATGACTCAAGTGAGGAGTGGACTCTAGAAAATAAAAGAAGGAGAGACAGGGTATGAACCTAAAAAGGCCCCCACTATCTGAATTGACAAACTTACCCTCCGCGCAATCAAACCACAATGGGAAGAATTGTCAATTCAGATAATGAGCGGGATAAAATATGGTCAACCCGAGCGCAATCGACGCAAGAGCTTTGCATATTCGATCCCTATCTATGGTTTTCTAGGAAGAATTTCACGACTTGGGTTTAGACGCTTGTGTGTGCATGTGTCGTGATCCTCAGAGTATGCAAGACATGCACAACAATTGATATCAAAACAGCGCTTCTAAAAAATGTGTGAAATTAAACAAATAAACCCAACACCGAGCCTGCAAAACAAAGGGGTTAGCCAAACACTCCGCCCCTTATAACTCCCATCCTGCAAAAACATATAACACCTATAGAATGAGTCCCAAACAAGATCGCCAGAAGCGAGATATCCATGAAATTTTCATTGGCCTAAGTCCACTAAGACTTTTAAAATTTCGAAAAATTTAAGTATTCCAATTGGTATCTTTTTTCGAAAAATTTAAAAATCTCTGTCCCCAGCGGAGTCGCCAAGCTGTCGCGACCCTCTAAAAAAATTATTTTAAATTTGAAAAGGGGTTAACGGATTATTAGATTAATTAGATTTGACTAACCTAACGCGGACCCTCCCAAGTCCTACCGAATCGCAACTTTGGTTTTTGTTTAAATGATTTTGAAATTTGGAGTTGCCACTAATCGTTCTTGGTAGGTCGATTAGAAACCTAAATAAATTAGCGGGAGAACTAATTTATTCCTGCGAACCAGAGATTATGAGCTCGGGGACTTGGTTACACTAGTTAATTTAAACTAATGCCCTTTCGGTACCTTAATTTCATGGATATCCTAATTCGGCAACTCAGGCTTGGTTTATTCCTAAGGCTCTAGTAGGGTATTCTCTTTTGTGTTTTCACTTTTTAAATAGGATGCATGGATGGTATATATTTTTATTTGTTATATTTTTTAAGTGTTAAAGATTCCCTGAAGCCGAAAGAGGGAGTGTGTTAACGACTTCTGTACAGTATTACGACCTACTCATTTTTTGGATCTGATGATTCAAAAACTAAATTATAGGAAGTATATAACAGTGAATAAACACCTCCAATGGGAGGCCTAGCATTGGCTTGGCTCTTCCCTTTGAGATTCAAAGTACAGGTATTTAAGTTGCAAGTATTTAAACTATTGTAAGTAAAAACCTCCAATGGGAGGCTAAGCATTGGCTTGGCTCTTCCCTTTGGGATTTAAGGTACATGTATTTAAGTTGCAGGCATTTAACTACTGTAAGTAAAAACCTCCAATGGGAGGCTAAGCATTGGCTTGGCTCTTCCCTTTGGGATTTAAGGTACAGGTATTTAAGTTGCAGGCATTTAACTACTGTAAGTAAAAACCTCCAATGGGAGGCTAAGCATTGGCTTGGCTCTTCCCTTTGGGATTTAAAGTACAGATATTTAAGTTGCAGGTATTTAACTACTGTAAGTAAAAACCTCCAATGGGAGGCTAAGCATTGGCTTGGCTCTTCCCTTTGGGATTTAAGGTACAGGTATTTAAGTTGCAGGTATTTAAATATTGTAAGTAAAAACCTCCAATGGGAGGCTAAGCATTGGCTTGGCTCTTCCCTTTGGGATTTATAGTGCAGGTATTTAAATTGCGGATGGACTTTGTCCTCTCCATTCTGGGGTATGAATTCTTTAAAATGAAATACAACGAATTGATTCAGCAATTTGAAATTTGTACGCGCATGAGGATTCCTCCAAGCCGATTTTTGTGATTCCGTAGGGTTGACCGTTGATATAGAGCTGCGGCTTCCTGACATAAAATAGAGTGAAGTGTCAGTATACAATATATGTGCTAATCTGCACTTAAAACGAGAAGAGTGGAAAGAGTACTTATCTCCCATTTTCTGGGAGAGATTTCTATAATTGATTTTCACTCTCTATGTTCCCAATATAGAGAGTCTCTTTTAAATTAGGAGGGACTTTTAATCCCCGATCAGCTGAAAGATTGGTGGACATTTAGGAGCTTGTCTGGGCCGATTTTGCACCTCCGTAGAATTTACCGTCGATGTGGAGTTTTCCTTTTGCCTGACATAAAAAAATTGGAAAATAGAGTGAAAGATTTATGGGCATTTATTAATAATCGCAATGATGATGATGATAATAATAATAATAATAATAACAACAACAACAACAACAACAACAACAACAATAATAACAACAACGATGCTAATAATAATAATAATAATAATAATAATAATAATAATAATAATAATAATAATAATAATAATAATAAGTAGTAAACATACAGAGCCTAACTAGGCAAAATAAGCATATAGAGGCATTTCTTATAAATTTTCCTTTTTTTTAAATTTTCCAAATATGGGATTATTATTTATTTTTATTTTTATGCATCAAAATGGAACTGGGCCGAATTGGTTCAATTGACCCAGCCCAGTTAAATAGGACTTAGACCTCCACGATCTGAGTTTCGTGTGGACTTGGCTCAAGGCATAAGCCCAATCCGAATTTCACAACAAGGCATAGGGAAATTTGGACCCAAACGTGATAGGCCCAAACGCGAAACGAACTGAACTTTTTAAATATACTAGCCCTGTTGGGCCAGTATTAGTTTCGGCCCAAAATACAAAGGGAAATTTAAGACCGGCTGAAACACTCTATGGCCCAAGACTGTTCCTGTTCATTTTCTTCCTTACGCTTGAGTTTACTCTTCAACAGAACCTACAGCTGCTGCAGCTAAATCGGGTAAATCTTCAGATTCCATGTTTGCGCGTCCTCGAGAAACTTGATTTGATTCACCCGCCGAGAAAGTGGGATCCAAGGGGCTATTATCTCCCCAGGAAGCGAAGCCATCGGGGTTAAGGATGTAATAGACAGAGCTCAGGGAGAGAGAAGGGACCCGTGCTGTCATGGGGATTTTCAGAAGATAAGACAAAACGACGACTTGTGAATGGTGAAGACTCTCGGATCGAGGTTGGTAAGATGGTTAGAGAAAGAAAGAGGAAATGGAGAGCTGTAAGTGGAGAGGATTTCCGTCCATTCCTCGCCCTGCCGTGATCTCTCGGGGATCATGGCTACTGAAAAGAGCTGGTGGATTCGTTTTCTTGGTCTTCTTTCGCGGACGTTTGAACGGCCGTATGGGGCTGGGTTGGTGAGAAAGAGAAAAGGGGACGCGAGCACAATGTAGGCGAACACTGCAGGTTGACAAACAGGGTTGTTGCCATTGGAGGAGTCTATTAGAGCGGGGCGGCGACGACGATCTGAAGGAGATGACGACAACGCCGATGACTATGAGTAGCAACGGGTATGGATTTCTGGGGAGCAACTGGATGATTCAGGCTTAGCTACTCATTCTTAATGGTAGGTATCGGAGAAAATTGAGGCTTGGTAAACGGGTACTTCTGGGTCGTCGAGAAACCTAGAAGCCATGAAGGGTGAAATTGCATGCCTCGTTGAAAGGATCGTGGTAGCGTCGGTTCGTGCCCTCCCGACGGATGAATTTTGTCCTGGCTCCAGCTTATCATAGCCACCTGATACTTCTTTGCGCTGTGAAAGATCATTGTCAAAGAGTAACAACGAAGATGAACCAGGAATTTTATTGGAACTCTATAATCGTGAATATCTATACTATCAGACCAAAAGAATTAAAGGAAAAGAAACTCTCCTCTTTAATGAAAGGTTCTGAACTGTGAGAATGGACTCCCAGAAGAGCGCCCGTATCAGCCGACCCGCAAGATATCACGATAGAAGTTTCTTTTAGACTTCCCCGCAATTCCTGTGCCCCAAATCAGTCTTCATCCGGATTTCATTCACCGGGGTCTCCCCTCTCCACGTCGGCGCTACGAAGTGATTCGAAATCAAAGAAGGGATTATCGTCGTCCTAGAACTTCGTCAACAACGTATCCCAGGTCATCCTTGTGGAACTTCTCCATTATCATTTTGATGAAGAGGCGAAGATATGCAACTAGATACACGACTCTCGCTGATGGTCGTGAGTGGCTCGGGGAAAAGAAGGAAGTATATTAAAGAGATGCCCTCCTCAAGCCTCTCGTGGATCCCTCATTTTTTATTCAACCTCCCCCCACTCTTTTCAATTCTTTGACCATCCTTCTTCATTTTTTATTCTTCATGATCCCCCATTCACGTAACCACCATCCTCTTTTCTCTTCTTTTATTACTTCTCCCCTCTCTCCCCCATTTTCTTATTCCTTCCCCATTTCTTCCTCCTTTGCCATTCATTATGAGCCTCTCTTCCACTTCTTTTAGCTCCACCTCCGTGTCCCCTTTCCTTCTCCTTTCGGAGCCCTCACCATAAAATAATCATTCTCTAATTTTTATTGTCTCCCATGATCTTTTGTTTGCCACCCATTTCATCTCCCTCTATCGGTCAGTCCATCATCTTTTCTTCGTTTCTCATTAACAACGACGCATCTAACAACAACCCTGACAATTTGCCCCTCGATTTTTTTACACGCGGAGTTCCATGGTTAACTTATTATAGCATGCTCTGATTACACCAAGACGACCCCAAACTAACCGTTTACCAAGTGCATGTGAACTTTAGGTTACGTGAACTTTTGGTTGGCCAAGTCAACTAGGCAACCAATCAACATTTCATTATTTTTTTATTATCTTCTTCTATTCTATCACCAATTTGAGCTCTTTTTGCGGAAAATTTGATAATTCCTGAAACTCGTGGACTGAGATGAAATTTTGAAAAATAGTGGGGAATGTCACGACGGAAAAAAAAAATAATAATAAAGATTATAGTGCTAAAATGAGTTTTTCTAGAAATTTTTCAAATGACCTAAAAATGAAGTTAATAAAGAAGCTCTCAATTCCAGATTAATTTTTTTTAGAATTTATTCGGCCAAAATGAAGATAAAATTAAAATAAAAATACCGACTATTTATTCATATTTTAGTGGCCTCAAATGTAATTTTATTTTCAAATATCCTCCTAATTTCTGAAAAATATTAAAAATACAAAAAATATGAAAAATCATTTTTGGTCAAAATTAGTTCCTTAAGCTTAGCCAAGGTCCCCAAAATTGATTTTTCAATTTTATGAAAATTTTTACGGATTTTCTATTAATTTTCGAAAATAAATAAATAAATAAAAATATGTAAAAATACTGAAAATATGAAAAATCATGTTTTGGTCAAAATTGGTTCCCCAGGCTTGGCTAAGGTCCCCCAAAGTTGATTTTTCAATTTTATGAATTTTTATGTATTTTCTATTAATTTTAAAAAAGAAAAGGTGATTGAAAATCAGGTGTCAACAATTAGCATATCTCCCATTAATTGACACGTTCCAGAAGTGTTTTTTCTATCAACTTTGCAACCCGCTAAGTCTGCATCTGAATATCCTTTTAGCAGAAAAGTTTATTCTTTTGAGTACCATAGTCCGAGATTTGGATAAGTTCCAATGTATTTTATGATTCTTTTCAGAGCCGAGAGATTCGATTCTCTGGGACTGGATTGAAATCTTGCATATAAACATACACTATACAAAATATCAGGCCTTGATGTCGTAAGATACAGAAGCGAGCCAATCATGCTGCGATATAGCTTCTGATCCACTTCCTTTCCATCTTCATCCTTGTCCAATTTTGATGAATGGGCCATGGGAGTTTCCATCTTTTTGCTATTCTGCAAACCAAACTTCTTTACTAATTCAAGAGCATATTTCTCTTGATGGATAAAAGTCCCTTTCTCAGATTGATGAATCTGAAGTCCGAGAAAGAACTTTAATTCTCCCATCATGCTCATTTCGAATTCATCCTGCATAGCTTTGGAGAAATTCTTACACAGAGACTCGTTAGATGAACCAAAGATTATGTCATCAACATAAATCTGAATGATCAGAATGTCTTTACCCTCCTTCTGAATAAACAGAGTAGTGTCTACTGTGCCTTTTGTAAACTTCTTTAGAGAAAGAAAGTTACTTAACCTTTCATACCAGGCACGAGGAGCTTGTTTTAATCCATATAGAGCTTTGTTCAGTATATAAACTAGATCTTTTCCTCTTGGTTCTTCAAACCCTGGTGGTTGTTCAACGTAAACTTCTTCCTTGATGTAGCCATTTAAGAAGGCACTCTTTACGTCCATCTGAAACAACTTAAAATCATTGTAACAAGCATACGCGAGAAGTAGCCTGATGGCTTCTAACCTGGCAACTGGTGCATATGTCTCATCATAATCTATCCCTTCTTCTTGGGAGTACCCTTTTGCAACCAGTCTTGCCTTGTTTCTGACTACTTTTCCCTTATTGTCCAGTTTGTTTCTGAAAACCCATTTTGTGCCAATGACAGGTCTGTCTTTGGGTCTTGGCACTAATTTCCAAACGTTGTTGATCTTGAATTGGTGGAGTTCTTCTTGCATTGCATTTATCCAACTTTCATCAATTAGAGCTTCTTCGACACTTTTTGGCTCCAATTCAGATACTAGTGCGAAGTTTCCTAATAGCTCTCTTATTTTCGATCTGGTTCTTATACCATCATCCAAGTTTCCTAAAATGAGATCCTTTGGATGACTAGACTTGTGCTTTCAGTTTGTGTTGAATCTTTCATCTTCTTGCAAAGTAGTACAATCGTTCTGTTCTTTTCTTTGATCTAATGAAGTGGTTGCATCGGGTTCATGAATCTGAATATCTTCTGAACTGTTTTCTTCTTCTGGGTTGAGATGTATAGTCGGCGTTTAAACAGCTTCTTCCTTGTCTCTTTCCTTCTGACTATATTCTGCAAATTTGACATTCATTGATTCTTCTACCGTTCGAGAGGATTTATTGTAGACTCGAAAGGATTTGCTGGTTGTTGAGTATCCTAGGAAGATTCCTTCATCTGACTTATCATCAAACTTGCCAACACGATCATTAGCATTTTTCAATATAAAGAGCATTTACTGCCAAATATATGGAAATATGAAAGATTGGAATTTCTTTTCTTAAAAATTTCATAAGGAGTCTTTTCAAGGATGGGTCTCAAGGAGACTAGATTCAGAATATAACAAGCTATTGAAACTGCTTCTGCCCAAAAATGAGATGCAATTTTGCTTTCAATAAGAAGAGTTTGTCCCATTTCTTGTAAAGAACGATTTTTCATTTCAACAACCCCATTCTGTTGAGGTGTGTAAGGAGTAGAAAAGGTATGTTTAATTCCAGCATCATCACATAAACTAGAGAAATCCTGGTTTTCAAACTCTCCACCGTGATCAGTTTTAATGCAAGAAATCATAAAACCTTTTTCATTCTGAATCCTTTTTGAAAATTTTGCAAATGCAGCAAATGTATCACTCTTGTGAGCTAAGAAAATAACCCATGTAAATCTGGAGAAATTATCAACAATAACCATACAGTATTTCTTACCTCTAAGACTTAGTATCCTGTTTGGTCCAAAGAGGTCCATGTGAAGCAACTGTAATACACGATTAGTTGAAACATGATTTATGGGCTTAAAGGTGCTTCTGACCTGTTTTCTCAGAGTGCATGCAGTGCAAAGTTCTGGCTTTTCAAATTTTGTTTGAGGTAATCCTCGTACCAGGTTCTTGGATGATAATTTCGAAATATGCTTAACACTTATGTGGCCAAGCTTCCTGTGCCAGAGATCAGATTCATCTTTGACCGAGATGAGGCACTTAATTTCTTCAGATGCAACATCCAGAAGATAGATGTTTCCATGCCGATATCCAGAAAAACTCTGTTTATTGTCACTACTGATACCTGTACATTTCATATCTTGAAAACAAATTTTATATCCAGAATCACATAGTTGACTTACCGATATCAGATTGTACTTCAAACCTTTAACGAGAGATACATCGTTAATAATGAGATTTCCAATCTTAACTGTTCCTTGTCCTATTACCTTACCTTTATTCTTACCTCCAAATGATACACTTCTGCCACTAATCATGGATAATTTAGTAAAGTTTTCTGGATTACCAGTCATATGACTTGAGCATCCACTGTCCAGAAACCATTTCTTATTTCCCTTTCGAGGTACCTGCAAGAAAAAATAATCTTACCTTTGTTTTGGTACCCTCATTTACTGGAGTCCATGGAAGTTAGTATATGCAGATCTATTCACAGGTTTCCATGCAAACATGCATTCATTTTTGCTGTGATTTCTACCACCACAGTTTGAGCAACTTCTAGAGTAATATCTTTCTGTTGATTCCCTGTTAGGATATTGTAAACTTGTATGCCTTCTATAGAAGTTCTGCGGATAATGAGGTTGGTAAACACTCTGAGAATAGTTAGCTCTAGGCATGTTCTGAAAACGTCTAACAGAATTATGATATGATCTATAATGATTTTGTGAATGAAATGGCTTGTAATAATTCTGTGAAGGTCTAGTATATTGCCTATATGAATGATGCGTAACCTGATTTTAGAAATGATTATGTGGATAACATTGCTTGTAAGGTTGATGTGATGATTTAGTAAATTTCTTTGAAAAATGTTGTTGATATGCAGATTTGGTAGGTCGATATTTCAACCTATTTTCAGAATCTGAAAAGTTGTTTTCAAAACTATCTTGTTTTTCAAAACCAAGACTAGATTTTTTCCCAAAAGGAATTTGGGTGGAAATGATATTTTCCAGATTTCTAGAGCTTTGAAAAAACCTCTTAGAAATGTTTTCAATTTTGGTCTTTAACGAATCGTTTTCCTTTAAAGTAAGATCGTGACTTTCCTTTAAAGAGTGGAATTCCTTTTGTAAAAACTCGATCCTATCTTTTTGAGAAAGATCTTGCTGTTTCAAAGATTAATTTTCCCTTTTTAAAATTAAAATCTTTTTGATAACTTCTTTATAGTTTTTGCACAGCTCAGTTATATATTCGGAGACATTATCAGGTTGCTCAGAAAGATTTACCTCCGTATCTGACTCTGAATATGAATCTGATTTTGCCATGAGACATATGTTTGCATAGTCCTCATCGCTTTCCTCGGAATCACTTAGTGTTTCTGTCTTTAAAGCCTTCTTGTATTTCTCAAATTTATCTTTGTCCTTCTTCAGCAGTGGACACTTGGGTTTAATATGTCCCACTTTCTTGCAATGAAAGCATACGATGTCTTTGCTTTCTTGTTTGTCATGACCAGACTGTTTTTGGTCGTTCCTTCTGAAAGTCTTCTTTCCCTTGAAGAATCTACCTTTCTTGACCATCTTTCTAAACTTTTTCACCACTAATGCAAGCTCTTCATCGTCTTCATCTTCATCATCTGAATCTGAATTTTCATCATCAAAGTTAGATGAAAGATCAATTGACTTCTTACCTTTTGAAATCTCTGGTTTGTTATTGTTCCTATCTGTCTCATATGATTGCAGAGTTCCAACTAACTCGTGTTTCCGACTTTGGCACCGCAAGGCTATTGAGACCAGATTCATCAAACTGGACTACTATTGCTGGCACCATCGGGTATATTGCTCCAGGTACTTCGTAATCTTTTTTTTTCAATTTCGATGGCATTCACTGTCAGATATTCCTCCTATAATTGAATTTTCACTAGGTTCTATGTTTACTTGATCTTCCTATGCAAAATTAGTTCACCAATCTAGAGTTTTTAAGTTTAGTGTTGAACATAAAACTTTCGCTTTTCTCTGATAAAAAGAATTGGCAAACGAGTAAAACATCGCAATTGATTCATTTCAAGGATATTAAGTTCGGGTTACCTAAATGATGCTCGTACTTTAAGCGTCAAACAAAATCCTTTGAATGTCGCCGAAGCATAAAATCCCATGCTCAAATAGTTTTTGTAAGTGTAGATTAAATAGAACTTCATACTTATAAGCCAACTTGAATGCAGCTTGTGATTGAGGTTACAAAAGAGTGAGATTTCTCCACTTGCAGAGATTCCTACCGAAAAGTGCGACGTGTATAGCTTCGGAGTTGTCGCATTAGAGACAATCATGGGAAAGCATCCTGGAGATCATATCTCTCAAGAATGTTCATCGTCTTCCCAAACTGAGTCACCGATGATGTTGAAGGATGTGCTCGATCAACGTCTCTCAGCTTCTAGACTTGGTCTTCAAGATGCGCAAGACGTGGTCTTGATTGCCAAGCTAGCATTCGCGTGCCTGCTAGCCGATCCACGGCTTCGACCGAGCATGGGACAAGTCTCACATGAGCTCCAATTTCAAGTACCCTTGGAAATGCCACACTTTTCAATCAGTTTAGAGCAACTTCGCGATCTTAGTGATAGGAAATTTGAAGCATTCACAAGAGATGGTAAGTTTTGAATTTACTTTTCATGTGTTATTTTGTTTGGTCCATAATGTTGATGATGATTGCCTTTTGAATATCCCCTTAGTTCTCGCTCTTCCCAACCATGTGATTTATGATTTTCACTGCAGAGCCAACTTCTCTTTGAACCAGGAATAATGCGATGTCTATTGTATGGAGTCATGGCACCATAAATAGTAATGGAAAAGCTTCTAGGGAGATCTCATTTCACAATTATTTTGAAATTTTTCCACAGCAATCAGGAAGTTAATTTGCAAAATGCATTGGATCAACATCTATTGCCTTTTTTTGATCAAGATGTAAAGCACATGTAGTTTCTGTTTATGGAAGAGTTAATGATACTAGCAATCTGTAAATTTTTACCAAAGTGCAGTGTCACACTTGAACTTTCAATTTAGCTAAATTAAATCACTTTGGTCTAATGTACAATATCATCCTGGAACTTTCAATTGGTTCAATTCCATACTACAATTGGATCTACCTGATTTCCAGATTTAATAAGCATAAGTTGATCATCCGCACTTCTTTAAATGTCAATTTAGCATTTTCAGCCATTCAAAATTGACGTTTGCTCAAGGCCATTTCGTTATATTGGGTAATGAGAAGATTAACCTGACTGTAGATGTGTCTTTACCAACTTCATTGCTGTCAAACCTGTCGAAAGCTTGGAGCTGGCTTCAGCATCATCCTTCTTCAGCTCCGTACTTGTTGATGGGGATGTGGAATTCTGTGCACATCTCTCTCCCGCCCCATTGATTGACTGCTCGTGGACTTTAAACTAAGAAATTTTACTTACAAATGTCTAATCCCAAAATTGGAAAATCTGGAAAGTAACAATATCAATTAAATCCTACAAAAACAAGAAGTCTTACTCGATTTTCAAAATAATAATAGTGCACGTCACGAAGATAGTCAGCGCATTAGATTTTACAGCATCTTCTTATTTTATTACTTAACACGTGCCCTGTGGACACTTTTCGAATAAAATCCAAGAAAAATTTATTCTTGTGCAAACAGAGCATCACTCAGTATAAAATTCGGTAAAACTCGCTCGAGACACTTTTTAATCCAAGTAACAATTATACTTGTGCAAGCAGAGCATCAGACGAGTACAAAAGTGGGCAAAACTCACGCGAAGTTGAGCCATATAACACGCTTACGTACGAAAGTCTCACTAATTTGTTTTCTATGACCACTTTAGCAAATCTTTTATCCTAACATATCTATAAACCTAAATCTCTAGTCTTATGCATATATTGATGAAAGATCTATTATTGTTGTACTTTCATATACTCTTATTCATAATTCTCTAACATAATTTTGTATATTGTAAGGATACACGTATGAGTTGTGTTAGAGAAGTCTCACATCGAAAAATTGATATGGTGTGGAATAGTTAATCTGTCATAATTAGTCAATAACTCATTAATTTAAGCTTTTGAATGAATATGTGTCTAATGAATATGTTGACAGGCTCAGACTTGACATAAATATATTAGACTTCTGCTACATACCCCCAACAAATGGTATCTGTCATGCTCCCAACACATATTTTGGTAAGAAATGTTTTAAATTTTTTTTATGAATATATAGATTCTATCTCGAAATACCCGCAATTTTTATCTTCAAAGAAACTTGCTCACAACGTGGTTTTGAAAGAATTTAACAACATAGGGATACATATCTCATAATTGGCTCATATTTTCCAAATCATATGTTAAAAGATCAATCTCATATCTTGCTCATATTTGACAAGTAATAACAAAATTATATCTGAGAAATAATTATATTAGATGACCAACCTCAAATTGGTTTCACATTTGACAAAAAGATACATTAGATGATCAATGAAAAAATCCATCATCACAGGACTATCCATCTCATTGTTGACTCATATTTAAGAGTAATCTATGTTAAAGATCAATCTCATATTGGGAACATATTTGACAAACCAAAAATATTAAAATCATATTTGTAATTATATTACGAAATCAATCACATATTGAAGCATATAAACATTGTTAAAACGACCTGGCTCATTACATATTTTATTTATATTTACGCTCCTCCGCCACCAGCATTTTACGTTTCTTGTCAATCTATATTGCTTGATTATCTTGCCATCAACTTCAAGAACTTCATTTTCGGAACCCAAGATCAACCACTTGCCTCTACTCGGTCGTCAACCGTATCCAAAGAATCAAAGCGGATGTGCCCAAAGTCAATTAATGTTTAATTTAATACGTGAAGATTTACCTATGGCTCCCAATCTGCCGTCGTGTTTGGTGTAGAATTTTCAGAGTCTTCAGGAGATAGTGCCGGTCTCCTAAGCAAAAATGCGTAGCACTAATCTTTTCTCAATAGCATCATCATTTTCCATGCTCCAACAATTCACGGTAACTCGAATTGATAGTAAAACGAAAATTTAATTTAGACATTTTGCCAATATTACTTCCACTAAAGAAATGATTTTCACGAAATTTTGTATTTATATGACTTGACAGATGATTTGTTCATCATAATCAACGAGCGACGATTGTGGCTTCATCTTAAAATGGATTCTATATTTTTCAGCGATGAGCAGTCCACTTTTGAATTTGATTGAGGCTTCATCTTAATAATGTACTGGGCTTGATCGAGGCTTGATCTTAATATTGATTAGCCATCCATTTTACCAATCTTGTCGTTGAAAACATGAGAACCTGGACAAATCTCACATCCTCAAAACCACCCCAAAATCATGGCTTCTTCCTTATTTCTGGGGAAGCCTTCTTCTTTGGGAGTCGTCTTCTTGTTCTACTCGCTCTTCTTCATAAGCAACATTACCATCTTTGTTTCCCCTCCATTTCATGACATCTGCGTTTCTGCTTCCTCCGCTTCTTTCGCTCCCATTGCGACCCACCATGAGGATGAAGCAGAGGCTCTCTAGAGATGGAAATCTAGAGGCTCTCTAGAGATGGAAATCTAGTCTCGAGGACCGCAGCCAATCTCTCCTATCTTCGTGGCATGGTAACAACTCCTGCCACTTCTCCGGTGTCATTTGCGACGACCACGGATTCATCTGTCATCTTAATCTTTCTAATCTCGGCCTAAGAGTAACTTTAAATGGTCTCGACTTCTCGCACTTAACCAAGGTGATTAGCCTTGACTTTCGTAACAACTCGATCTACAGTCCAATAACCTCCAGTGTGTGTAACCTTTCCAAACCGAAGCATCTTCATTTTTATTATAATAAACTCTCGGGAAACATTTCTCCATGGATAGGCATGCTAAAGAATCTTCACTTTTTGGGCCTATGAGTAAATTATTTAAGTGGACACATATCCCTTGGGAGATTGAATTGTTAGATTCTCTTTTGGGAGTTCATTTTGGCGAAAACAATCTCACAGGTCGTTTCCCTACTTCACTAGGGAACCTAAGCAGCCGAAATCTTCTTTTATTTTTTGGGAAAACCAATTTTTAAGATCCATTCCTCCTCCTCTTGGAAAATTAGGCAACGTAACAGAGAATTGGAAAATGGCCTTTCTGGTACCATTCCAAGAGAGATGGGTGGCCTAAGAAGATTGAAGATTCTTTCCTTATGTGGGAATAGACTTTCAGGACCTATACCTTTAGAGATCGGGAGACTAAATGTTCTTATTGAATTAGATATCTCTAAAAATTATTTGGTCGGGGATATCCCTACTTCACTAGGAAACACAAGTAGTCTAAATAGACTCAATCTTTGGGAAAACCAATTTTCAGGGTCCGTTCCTCCTCCTCTTGGAAAATTAGGGAACCTAACAAAGTTAAGTGTAGCAGAAAATAACCTTTCTGGTCCCATTCCAAGAGAGATGGGTGAACTAAGAAGGTTGAAGATTCTTTACTTCTGGGGGAATAGACTTTTAGGATTCATACCTTTAGAGACCGGGAGGCTAATTGTTCTCAATGGATTAGATATCTCGAAAAATTATTTGGCCGGGCGTATCCCTACTTCACTAGGAAACCTAAACAGTCTAAATAGTCTCAATCTTAAGGAAAACCAAATCAGGGTCCATTCCTCTTTCTCTTGGAAAATTAGGCAACTTAACAAAATTGAGCGTAGCACAAAATGACCTTACTGGGCCTATTCCAAGAGAGATGGGAGACCTGAGAAGATTATAGATTCTTCACTTATGGGGTGGAATAGACTTTCAAGATCCATGCCTTCATAAATCAGGAGGCTGTTCTTATTAAATTAGATTTGTCTGAAAATAATTTGGTTGGTAATATCCCTTCATCTATTCAGAATTTGAGCAATCTGAATGTATTGCACCTATTCTCAAATCATCTTTCAGTTTTGATCCCAGAAGAGGTAGGGAAACTAGCATCTCTTACACATTTAGATTTGGCTGGCAATGCTTTGACCGGTTCTATCCCGGCATCAGTCGGAAGCATGGCCAATTTAACTTGTCACGCCTTCGTAACAACAGCTTTCTTGGTTCCTTGCCTCGTGAAATTAACAAGATTGTCAATTTGAGGGTTCTGGATCTCCCTGTCAATGAACTTAAAGGGCAACTGCCAGAAAATGTATGGCTTGGGGAGTCATTGCAACATTTCGCTGTCACGAATAATCATTTCACTGGTCATCTCCCTAAAAGCTTGAGGAACTGTACTTCATTGTTGAGAGTGAGGCTTGAAGGAAACAAACTTACTGTGAGTATAAAGGAAGCTTTCGCTGAATTTTATAGACTTGAGCCACAATTATTTGCACGGCGAGCATTCATGGAAATGGGAGCATTGCCGCAATTTGATGAGCTTAAGGATATCAAACAATAAAATGTCCGGCGAGATACCCCCAGTACTTGGAAGGATGGCTCGGTTACAGGCACTCGACCTTTCTTCAAATAATGTAAGCAGACAGATACCGAGGGAATTGGGAAGCTTGCAATTACTACCAAGTCTTATCCTCAACAGCAATGGGATCACAGGCAATATTCCCAGTGAAATTGGATTTTTATCTTGACTGCAGCATCTCAACCTAGCATCAAACGATTTTAGCGGAGCCATTCCACTGCAGCTCAGCTATGCACCAACTTGCTGAGCTTGAACTTGAGCCAAAACAAGATCGAGAGAAGCACCCCGCCTGAGATAGGCAATGCACGATTCCTAGACGTCCTTGATTTGAGTCAGAATCTATTGACTAGGAGAATACCACCAGATCTAGGAAAACTGAGAGTCCTCGAAATTTTTAAAGTCTCCCACAATGGCCTCTCTGGTTCCAACCCCCATGGTTTTGCCGAGTTTTTGGCATTTACTTCTGTTGACGTGTATTACAATGGCTTGGAAGGTCCTCTCCCGAATGTCAGAGCTTTCAAGGAGGCACCATTTGATTATCCTCGTTCTCTCGTTCTTGGGATTCCTCCTTCTCTCTTCCTTCTTGATCATCCTCGTAGTCGTTGATTGCCGTCAAAGAAACAAGAGAAAGAGGAGTGCACACACAGAGACGAATGATTTAGATTGCTTGCACATTCTGAGTTTTGATGGTCAAATTTTCTACGAGTGGATCGTGTAGGCCAAGGAAGGATTTGACTCCAAGTACTATTTGGGAGAAGGGGCTTATGGCGTTGTATACAGAGCTGATCTACCAACAGGTCAAACCTTTGCAGTCAAGAAAGTTCCGTCGTCCCAGGAGGATAAGACCGTCGAAATCATTCCTTTTGAAAGGGAAATTGAAGACTCACAGAATATTCGCCACTGCAACATCGTGAAGCTTTACGGGTTCTGCTCTCATGCACGGCATTGTTTTCTGGTGTAAGAGTACGTCGAAAGAGGGAGCTTGAGATCAATTTTGAATGATGATGAAAGAGCATCAGAGTTTGTCTAGGACAAAAGGATAAACAGGGTTCGAGCAGTTGCGGGTGCATTGTTTCATATGCATCACGACTGTTTTCCTCCAGTAATCCATCGAGACTTGACCAGCAACAACATCTTGTTGGACACTGATTATTGATGGGTTTTCGTTCGCGACAGAGTATCAGAATAATCGCGATAAAGAAGAAGAAGAACGATGCACAAGAGATTACCCAGGTTCACCTCAAGATTAGGGCTACGTCCTGCAAAGAGATTTCACTATGATTTCGGTTTACAGCCGCTCAACTCGTTACAATGATCAGAAAAACGAGAAAAATATATATATCCCCAAAATGGGCCCAAAACCTAAACCTATAATTAATCTCTTAATCTCGCACTAAACAGGCCAGCTTAAATAAAAGCCCAAACCCGTTGAGGTTTCGGGGGCGCTGCCCCCGAGCCCCCGCCCGCTCACCGGCGAGCGGGGCACCCGTGTCGGGGGCGCTGCCCCCGAACCCCCGCATTCCGTACGCAGGGATCACATGTCGTTGGATAACACTTCAGTTTCCCTAAGCTCACGTGGGCGTACCGGTGTGAGAAACAAGGGATTCTGAAGTATTCGTCAACTCCAACAATTATGAGGCTCGCATTTTGGACTTTGGCACCACAAGATTATTGAGGCCAGATTCGACCAACTAGAATGCTCTTGCCAGCACCATCGGATACATCGCTCCGGGTGATGTTCTCTGCAGAAGCATAATTATGTGAAATCAAATGTCCGAATCTATAATTATAGCTGACAAGATTATCAATGAACATTGAATTCTTCAATTGCAGAGCTAGCTTATTGCATTCGGACTGAAAAATGCGATGTATATAGCTTTGGAGCCGTGACACTGCAGACAATCATGTCTCTCGGGAATGGTCATCATCTTCCCAAACTAAGTCACCCATGATGTTGAAGGATGTGCTGGATCAACATCTCTCGCCTTCTAGACTTCGTTTCAAGATGCACAAGACGTGGTCTTAATTGCCAAGCTAGCGTTTGCATGCTTGCAACCTGATCCATGACTTCAACCAAGCATGGGACAAGTCTCACGCAACCTCGGCGTTCAAGTACCCTTGGAAATGCCACTCTCTGCAATCAGCTTAGAGAAACTTCATGATCTCAATTTTAAGAAATTTGAAGCATTCGCTGTATATGGTAAGTTTTGAATTTACTTTCTAAGAGTTATTTTGTTTGGTTCATTATAAAGATGGCCTTCGCCTTTTAATATCTTCTTAGTTCTCACTCATCCCAATCATGTGATTTATTATTTTCACTGCAGAGCCAGCATCTCGTTGAATGTTACAAGAGTAGTGCGATGTTTATTGTTTGGAGTCGTGGCACCATAAATAATTGAAATAATTACGGGAAGGCTTCTGGGGAGCTCATTTGACAACCATTTTGGAATTTCTGCAGAGCAATCAAGGAGTGAATTTGCAAAATGCATTAGGATCAACATCTGTTGCCTTCTTTAAATCGAGATGTAAAGAACATGTAGTTTTTGCTTCTGGAAAAGATAATTATACTAGTTGTCTGTAAAATTTTATCAAAATGCAATATCATACTTCAACTTTCAATTACTTTCAATTAAATCACTTTTCACTAATGCGCAATAGCATTCCAGTGGTTGGAAGCAATATTTTTATTTCACTTGAAAAAGAGATACACTACTTCAAGATAAAGATGAAAATCAAACAAAGCAAATAAATCCGAAATACAAATCAACTTACTACAACCTATAGAGACTCGCTCATTCGCTCATTCCACCACAAAGACAAGTTTGTTATGGCATCAAAACTCAACAGCTTTGCCAAAAGGCGGTGCGCACCTAGGTTTGGCATCCCCAGTATCATCATCAAAAAGAGATCACAACAATACCAACATGTTGAAAGAGTACAAAAAATATTTTGTAAGTTCCAAATCTATTTCTAAATTAAAATGGAAGAGCACCCAAATATATATCTAGCTCTAGGTCGGGAGAGAAGATCTGCAAAAAGATACCAGCCGATCACAAAATTACGTTTGGAAGAGCTGACTACTGAAGCAGTAGAGAAGCGTGCTTATGAAAGCACCGTAGCCGAAGTGAGCACGCAGATCCGGAATAGCTGAGTTTCCAAGTTGCTCCATTCCAGGACTTTAACTGATTCAAATTTCATATGACAATTGGATCGTCACATTAGCATCTTTGAACCATGCTAAATTGACGTTTACTTAAGCCCACTTTGGTAATGAGACGATTAGCCTGACTGTGGATGTGTCTTTGCCAATTTCATTGCTGTCAAATCCGTCAAAATCTTGGTGCTGGTTTTAGCATCATCCTTCTCTTTAGGAAGGTGCCTCTACGTTTTCCATGACTCCTAGTTGTTGGAGATGGGGGATTCTGCTCATGTCTCTCTCCCGTCTCAATGACTTAAGTTAAGAAATTTGACTTACAAACGTCTAATCCCGACATTTGAGAATCTGCGACAGCAACAAAATCGATTAAATCCAACAAAATCAAGAAGTCTCCCTCTTTTTGAGACATCTACCACCGAGTTACAACACAAACATACATCATTTTCCGACAAACTGAGGCGGCTCCCCCCTCCATTTTGCTTCAAATTGGTTTCAATTTTCCTTCCTTGTTTTCTCTAGCGGCCGTGTAAGGGGGAAGGGGAAGACTTGATGGACTGCCCCTTCGTCACTTTTCTCCACTAAATTTTTCATGCAATATATATTGGCAGGCCACTTGACTTGGGCTTAAAAAACAATTTGCGCTTTCTTACCTTGGGAGTCTTTGCTACTATCATTGTTACTTTAGGCCCTATGATTTGTAAAATACCTGGGCGGCTTACGCAATTCCAAAATGAGTTTATTTAGGTCCTATTAAAAAAAATACCTGATTCGGAAAATATTTCCCTAAAAAATAATCGCATATATCGCTTATAAAAATTATGAACATTTTTTTTATCATCTACGAAAAATATTCAAGCATAAATTATTGCTGGTATTAGTAACTTCTTTCGTTGACTAATTATTTCAAGCTATATTTTTGGGAAAATGTTTTCCAAATCGGTCATTTTTCACCAAACAAGTGAAGACTTAGATGAAAATCAATTTCTATCTCATTCAATCACGTATTCATCCATTTAACATCACAAACCATGTAAGACCTAGATTAATCATCGACATGCCACACGGTGTTAAAATTTTGGATGCATATTACACTTGCATAGCATATAGACAGAAAACAACCCATCTGTATCAAAAACGTGAAGGGCCCTAGCATCGCTCGGTCAAATATAGGATACTCGTTTACAATTTAAACTCTCTGCCTTTACCATATTTGACGATCACCAACACATAATTAAATTATGTATTTAGTAGATTTGCATAGTCATACTTCTACACACTTAAATTTCGTGTCAACTGCTGTCAGTTGGTTTACGATAATCTACTAATATTTACTGTGGACAGTTCTATTCCAGAGCAACAAGTCCTACGATTTTTTCTCTTTATAGCACCATAACGTAATTAATAGTACCACACCACAAATATGTTCCATTTTCAATAATTAAATATTTACACAAAATGAGCAATGGTCACTGATAACAAAGAGAAAAATGTCATGTATTCAATAATAGTATCTCACTGTAAAATTGTGTCGCTTGTTTTTTCTTTTCTTTTTCTTTCTTTGGAAAAAGCCACCAAGCCCACTGTAAGCATTTACACCGAACCTTTTTTTTTTTTGTGACATCAAAAATCCCAAAATTTCATGTGACACATTTACAACTTGTGCTGCACGAGAAGGAAACATGGTGCCGAATATACTATAGTTTCATCTTAGACGCGAGAAGAGGAAAACACACCTTTGTGTTTTCGTGTTTGTGCATAATAACTGAAAACAAGCTTACCTTATTTTCATTTAAAAAAATTTCCATGATCCTCCCAAACAAAGTTCCTAGTGGCCTCTTTCAATCTTAGTGAAAGTGAAAATGAAAATGTGATGAAAGCTCCCCTCGTCAATCAAACTTCACCAAATCTCTTTTTGTTTTTTACCAAAATAATTTTGTAAGGATAAGAATTGGGCAAGAAGAAAATCAAAATTCGATGGACGGTGTGCACCTGTGCATGCGTTTGGAGAAAAGGTGTGGCCCCTTCACCGCACATGATGAAGAAGACAGACGCCCCATCTTTTCTGTCTCTTGGATTTTCTTCTTAGATCAAGTTTCGATGTTCTTTGTTTGCTTTTTTATGGCCACACAGACCAATAAAGAAAGTCATTGTCCGGATCAATTCATATGAAAAAGATCAATTTTGGAATTTATCACTCAATACATTAAACGTTTGAGATTCAACTAGATGTCTCAATCTATTGAAATCCTTTATGTGGTGGTAGATGGGGATTTTGTTGGACGTACTTGTTAAAAATATGTCTCGAGTTTAAGCCTAACGCGAAATTGTGAATATTTCTCCTTTTCTTCTTGTATGGCGCGTGATTCGATTGGTCCATGCAAATTATATGGCCGACTTAAAAGTTATATAGCCACCAGCTGGCTCTCTTACTTGTAAAATGTTCGTTGTTTTAAGATTTGTTTTTCCTCTCCAGCTATGTGAGTTGTTGGGCACACAAGTCATCTCTATTGCTACTGACATTAGGTATAGTTACCAGTTTCAAAATATAATTGTGAAAACCATAGTTTATTTGAGGTGAATCAATGGTCCCTAGGAGGTACCGTGCTCATGTTATCTGTTCACCGGTGGATTGAAATGTGATAAGTCCCAGCTGTTCAGCATATGTCAGCCTAGACGGTTGTCATTTATTACTAATCGGTCCAACGACGAAGGCTTGGCAACCATGGGTGGGAACCATAGACTCATCCATTTATATAAGAAAAAAATTACACTGACCATGTAGCATATAGTCTGACATTAGAGAGCCACCATACAAGCATTGAATGTTGGTATTGTATCCGGATACTATCACCATTTATAATTTGTTGAATTCGCACCATGTAGCAATCCACCACGCCAGGCGAAAGGACTTCAACCATCTATTTCATCAACCTTACGCACCTTGAATGTATTCACATGAGGTATGCTTGGCTTTGATTAGTCCTTTCATATTTCGGTGGTTCACCTATGATGGGGTGTGTTGGGAAGGCGAAGAGGTGCATATGAAAGGCAATGTTTTTGTATTAAACTATGCTTATTGTGACACATTTACTGCAAACTCTTTAAGACACGAAAAATCTCAAATTTATATTTATGTGACACATTTACAATTTTTTCCACATAAGAAGAAAATATCGCCTAACCAAAAGTACCACACCACAAAATCGTCCCTCTATTGCCATTGACCAACTGCTATCCGACGGTGGCCAATGCACGTGCCCAATATACTGTGTTTTCTTGTTTGTGCATAATAACTGCAAACAAGCTTACCTTATTTTCACTTTAAAAAATGTCCATGATTCTTCCAATCAAAGTTCCTGGTTTTTTCGTTCCTAGTGGAAGTGAAAATCAAAATGTGATGAAAGTTCCCCTCGTCAATCAAACTTCCCCAAATTTTTTTTTTTTGGTTTTTACCAATATAATTCGCAAGGATAAGAATTGGGGAAGAAGAAAATCACAAATCGATGGACCGTGTGCATCTGTGCTTGCGTCTGGAGATAAGGTGGGGCACCTTCACCTCACATGAAGAAGAAAAAAGACACGCCCCATCTTTTCCATTTCTTGGATTTTCTTCTTAGATCAAGTTTCTTTTCTCTTTTTCTTTTTTTTCTTCCTTTTTTTATGGCCACACAGACCGATAAAGAAGAAAGTCATTGTCCAGATCAATTCATATGAAAGAGATCAATTTTGGAATTTATCACTCATCACATTATCGCTTGAGATTCAACTAGATGTATCAATCCATTGGAATCATTTATGTGGTGGTAGATGGGGATTTTGTTGGACGTACTAGTAATATATTTGCTTTTCTTCTTTTATGGCATGTGATTCGATTAGTCCATGCAAATTAGATGGCCGACTTAAAAAGTTATATAGCCACTAGCTGGGCTGTCTTACCTGTAAATGTTCGTTGTTCTAAGATTTGTTTTCTCTCTCCAGCTATGTAAGTTTTTGGTCACACAAGTCATTTCTATTGCCATTGACATTACGTGTAGTTACAAATTTCAAAATATAATTGTGAAAACCATAGTTTATATGGGGTGAACCAATGGTCCCTTGGAGGTACCGTGCTCACGTAATCTTTCACTGGTGGAATGAAGTGCGATGAGTCCCAACCATTTAGCATATGTCAACCTGGATGGTTCTGATTTTTTACTGATCGATCCAATGATGACAGCTCGGGAGGCATGGCTAAAACCATGGACTCATCCATTTATATGAGCAAAAAATTACATTTGAGGCATGTAGCTTATAGACGCACATTATAGAGCCACCAGCAATCATCAGACATTGGTGTTGTATCTGGATACTGTCACCATTTATGATTTGTTGAATTCACACCCCGCAGCAATCCACCTCACCCCAGAGATTCCAGCCATCTATTCCATCAACCTTGCAGACCTTGAATATATTCACATGAGGTATTGCGACATTCTGAAATTCGACCATTTTTCTGGAATTTGAATACAGAATGGTTATTTCATGAAGGCGCTATAGATGAATCTCACTTGGAGCTGGCCACTCTGAGATGACTAACCGAAGGGGAAAGGCTAACTAGGAATATAAGCACGTGGACCAAATGGTCGATACGCGTGACTCCTAAAAGCCACCCGTTAATCTGAGAATTTATTTAAAGCTGCCATCTTATGAATGAGGCCACAAATTGAGTTTCCGAATAGGACAATCGACTCTCATGAGTGTCACAGTGGTGAATTTGGACCTTGCCTAGAAAGGCAAAAAATGAGCAAATGGGTCTCGGAATACCCAGTGAAAAAGGGCAAAATTGGAAATTTCTATCTTGCCCCTGGTTTGAGCTAGAATCCATGGCATGAGGGTAAGAATATTTTTAGAGAGGCTAGAAAAATTTTACGGCGAAATCTGGAGTTATTTTCCGATCGCGATTGAGCCAAATCAGCACCGATTGAGTCCCACCCGGTCCTGAAATTTCACGAATTTCGAGAAATGTCTCGTCGATTATCTTTTTGACCAATTTGACCAGCTTTGACCGAAAATAATTGAGGCCCAAGCTTTATCAGTCCAAATTTCACTGATAGTCCAAAAATCAGTCAATTCGTTCAGCGTTATGTCGCTTTCGGTGAATAGTCACCGCCAATAATTATCCTTAAGATAATTATGGGTCAAACCACTCTCTCTCCTCCATTATTTCCAGAAAAATCTCTCTCCTCTCTCTCTCTCTCTCTCTCTCTCTCTCTCTCTCTCTCTCTCTCTCTCTCTCTCTCTCTCTCTCTCTCTCTCTCTCTCTCTTAATCTCGGATTTTTCTCTCTCCTTGCTGAATTCTAGTTTTCTGGACTCAACTTCAACTGGTCGCCGACAGAAATCCGACCGTTGGATCATCACGATTTTTGGGTATGTTGTAGTTCAATGTCTTGTGGTTCTATTCCAACTTGAATCACTTCGATCGGAGGTCGTTTGACCTTTCAAATCTGCTTTGACATTTCGGTCGACGAACCAGTCTTTTGTTACCCGAATTTCATATAGGGATCATATTGAAATATGTTGTCCCCAGCGACCTCTAGAGCTCATTTTCATGTGAAAACATCGATTTTCAGGTTGTGAAGCAACTCGTTCAGCCCTTGAACAGCCCGGGTTTGAACTTAATCCGCCGGAATCCGCCGTTGTCGTTGTTACCGCCGGTCATCGCCGCATCCTCAGCCCTATTTTGACTTCGTTTAGGTAAGTTAAACCTCTAGACTTTGGTCATGATGTTAGACTTGCCATGGATTAGCTCTAGGAACTGATTCGTGGTAAATCAGTTTAGGAAAATTGGCCGTAATGGGCGTATTTGATGGAAATAAATTTCTGTGGGTTGTGAGTATGCTGTGGATTGATGAAATGTTGCTATCCATACTTGAATAATACTGTTGGTGGTGGTTGGTGTGGTTTTCGCGAGATTCGGGTACCGAAAAATGGATTTTCGGGGTGTTTAGAGCGAAAACGGGCCAAATAGTATTTTGAATCACTGTTTACGAACCTCTGAACACTGTTCACGTGCTGCCCAATTTGAGTTTGGTTTGAAAATGACAAGTTTTGTGGGTTCCGTGTGGTTTGAGTACCGAAAACTGGGTTTATGAAGCATTTTATCCAAAATCGAGCCCGAGTAATATTTTATATTATTATTCCAAGTATTTGGAGCCCGTGTTTGTGTTCAAAATAATATTTGTGGATTACCCACGAATACTTGAAAATAATTATTTGGGTCATTTTGGGTCCCACGTATGAAATTGGGCATTTTTAATAAAATTGGGCACGTGAAGGAGATTGATTGATTTGGCCATTATGTCGGCCATGTGAATTGAAATATTTGGGCATGTATTTTAAGTTTTGGCCTAACGTACTTGGCCAAGGTTTTTGCCCAATTGAAAATGACATTGTTTCGTATGCCTGAGTGAATTATTTGGACTTGTATTTGAAATGTGGCCTAACGTACTTGGCTGATGAGTTATGTCCAAATGAATTTAAAGGATTTTATTGCCTGCAGGGTGAGTGCGATAATTGGGTTCGCAAAATGAGTTGATTGGCTTGGCCATTTGGCTGGAAATATGGATTGAATATTTGGACTTGTATTTGAAATGTGGCCTAACGTACTTGGCCGATGATTTATGTCCAAATGAATTTAAAAAGGGGTTTTACTGCCTGAAAGGCGAATGCGACGGTTTTCGCATGTTTGATTGCATATCATTGTGACTTGGCGTAAAATGTAGCCATGAAGTCACTTGGCGTAAAATGTAGCCTCAGAGGCGGAAAACATAGCCTCGTGCACCCTGAAGTGTAAGACGCGGGGTAGCTGGAGTGATAAGGTACCAACCTGAGGCGTCCCATACGCGGGTTGAGGCACAGACCTAATACGTACGATACGCGGGTCAGACCTGATGCGCCTATATGACACGGGTCAAATTGGATGTTAAGCTGAGGCTCAAGATTGAGCGTGCATGCGTATGTATTTGCATTGATTGTCCTGGATTGGACGTGGTTTCAAATTAAAAGTTTAATTGCTTTTATTAAGCTCTTAACTGATTGTGTTATCTGGGTTTTGTGTGGTCCTAGATTGGGCTTGTTAAAAATGCCTTATATGCTTGGCCACTTTGTGGCGATTTTTCTAAATTGAACGGATTTTAGTAATGGTATTTGGCCCAGTGATTTTGAGTATTTGAGTTGGGACCTGAGAGTTTGGTCTAGGCCTGTTTGGCGTCTTGAGGAGAAGATTAGGAGTTAGATTACTGAGATTTGTTCTCATAGGTGATTGCCCTTATTTTTTCAGACCCCTGACCCCCGTAATGAGTGCAATATAATACGAGTAAGGTAGGGGACCCAGAAGGAAAATTGATCCAGAGACTAATCCTTCTTGGTGCTGACACTTGATTTTTGGCCAATTTTATTTTCAAAAATTTTAGAAAATCCATAAAAATTCGTAAAATTGAAAAACCAACTTTGGGGACCTTAGCCTATCCTAGGGAACCAATTTTGGACAAAAAATAATTTTCCTAATTTTCCATATTTTTCTGCATTTTATTTTCAAAAATTCATGAAAAATCCATAAAAAGTGAGAAAATTGCAAACTCAGCTTTGGGGACCTCAGCATAGCCTAGGAAATCAATTTTGAACAAAAAATAATTTTCCTTATTTTTTGCATTTTTCTGCATTTTATTTTCAAAAATTCATAAAAACAAATAAATAAAAAGTGAGAAAATTGCAAAATCAGCTTTGGGGACCTCATACTAGCCTAGCGAAGCCATTTTGAACAAAAAATAATTTTCCTTATTTTTTTCATTTTTAATATTTTTAGAAATTAGTAAAATAATAGAAAATTAATAAAAAATAGCATTTAAAGCCAGAAAATTACCAACAAATAGTAAATATTTTTAATTTAATTTTCTATTCATTGTTAATGAATAAATTTTGAAAAATAAAGCCTGGAATCTAGGGTTTCTTTGTTAATTTTATTTTGTAGATTATTTAAATAATTCTTGAAATTCCATTTTAGCCTTTTAATTTTCCATTTTTACATTTTTAGAATCGTGTCATCCTCCTCTATTTTTTAAAATTAAAATCGAGTCCAAAAACCCTCAGAATCGCCCAATTTCGCTAAAAAGGACCAAAATGCAGTTTCTAATTTTTAAATTTAGTCCCTAAAATCACTAAAAATGAAATTAAAAATTTTCTAAGGACTAAAGTGAAAATAGGGCGACGTCATCCCCTATATTTTGACCTTTTGAATCTAATGGTGACAACAATTTTTACAAAAAAGGAGTCTAAGACTTTGGATTTCGCAAAATGGGTCCTCGGGTCAAATTGAAAATTTGGGGTTTTTGCATGAATATCGAAAATTGTTGGCCAAAAACATCATTTTCAAGTAGATTCAATGCCCCTTAGTCCAATTCTGGTGTCAATTGTGCGAAAAAGGGAAAAATTGGGGGTCAATTTTAGGTTTTTATCAAAAGCGGGTCGACCGAGTCGGGCCGACCCGACCCGACCCAACGACCCGCACTGTTCATCATCTTCCTTAGAAGCTCCTGTGCACGCTTGAATTTCAAAACAGGTTGTTGAAGGTGAGAGATTCCGAGAGATTGGGGTTAGTTTAGGCGAAGATCATATGAGACGATCTCGGGATTTTGAAGGGGATAGCATTACCCGAATCGGGTTTAAAAAGAACACACGTTCGCAGGGGAGAAAAAAAAAGAAGAAAAACAAAAATTTTGATCGCCATTGGAGGGGTCGACCGAGGAACTTCGAGAGCTCGGCCAGATCACTCAGTGAAGAACCAAGCTTCAACGTTGGTTCCGCAAGCTTCTTGGAGCTCAGGAAAACCACCAGAACCAGACTGTAAGTCATTTCATCGCCACCGTGGTTAATCGCCATTAATGCACAGTTGAAGGTCCGTCAATGGCGGATCCGTCATTTCTTTATTATTCTCTGCGATTTTTGACTTCGAATGTTCCTGCACTCGTCCTGATTCCACTCCTGTGCTCATTTGTTGCATGAAACCGATCGAGTCGACCACACAAGTGCTCGGCCACTGTGATTTCCGCCGACCGTCCCAGACCATTGTCAAGCTCCATAGACGTGCCGATAAGCTTATCTGACCTTCCTTAATGCTCATTGATGTGTTTATTTACGTTCTCGGTGTTGAAAATTGCATGTAGAATCCCGAATGAAAATCGGCACTGTGAGGGCTCGAGTTGGCATGAATTAGGTCATTTTTTTGGCTGATAATAGGAAATGTTGCACGTTGGAATGTCTACATTCGATTTGGTGTCGAAATCGTGAAGTTTAGGTAACTTTTGGCGTCGGATTGCCCCTCCGGCGAGCCGCCGGCGATGGAACGCCGGCGCCGATCTTCTTCTCCGGCGAAGGGTTGACTAGGTCAACCCTCGTTGACCTGGTCTACGCGTACGTGGCGTCTATGTGGCACCCCACGTCGGATGCCACGTCAGCACAATGAATGTAAGGCTTAAAGAAAATGACAAACTCGATCGAACGGTTAGGATTAGTCTCGAGCTCAATCTCGACCGTAGGTTTAATATAAAGAATGAGCGACTGGGATCTTGGCACGTGGCACATCTAGGGCCATCGGATCGGAAATAGGTGGGAAAATAAAAAAAAATCAACAAAAAATCTATAAAATAGCAAGAACTACGCCGTTTCAATTAAAATAATTAAAAAAATTGTCTGAAAAATCAGAGAATAGTAAAAAATATATATATAATAAAAAATCAAAAAATTATAAAAAATTCTGAAAATCTTATAAAATTTAGAAAATTTGGGAATTATAGGAAAATAAATAAAAATAAATAAATAATTAAAAAAATCAATCAATAAATCATAAAAATCATAGAAATTAAAAAATAGAAAGATTTGTAAAAAATACATATATGAATTTTTAAAAAAAAACATTAAAAAGGGTAATAAAAATATAGAAAATATTCTACAAAATAGGAAAAATACTAGAAAATCAAAGAAAATAAAAATAAAAAATTCTAAAAAATATAGAAAATGTTCTGGAAAATAGGAAAATTCTTAGAATGTGTAGAAAAATCCTTAAAAAAATCTAGAAAAATTCTAAAAAATTGCAAAAAAATCTCAAAAAAATCAGAAAAATTCCCAAAAATAGTAAAAATTAGGAAAAACCACATTCAACTGGGTTGACCTAATTTCACATTTTTTACTTCCCCAGCCTTTCAAAATGACCATTTTGCTCCTCTAGTTAATCTGACCCGAACAATTCCAAATCACCCCGAACCATCCCGGAATTAAATTGATGCGCTTTCCTAGGCTTTTAAGACTCCCTTTTATTTGTATTGACTGATTTCGACGTGACTTCCATAGTTGCGCATTTACTTCCCTGATTGTGATTGATAGGACAGATTATCCCTCCTGCATGAACCCCCTTAGATTCTTAGAGCTTACCTTATCCAATCTCGCCTGCATGAATTCCTTAGATTAGGAAATCACTCAACTTAGGTACCGAGAGGGCGTCGATGGTAGTATCGACGTAACTAAGTCCCCGAATCTAGATCTCTGGTTTTCGTAGGATCGAGCGACCTCTCCCAATCGTTCGATAGGGTTCCCAGTCATACCCTCCAATAAATGATTGGTGGCGACTCCTATGGCATGCACACTATTCACATGTCACTTGACCACACTAAGGTCAACCTCGATTTAAATCTCCCTGACGCGATTTGGTATGGGCCTGGGAGGACCCGTGCCAAGCTCATCAGACATCTCGAAATGGGCCTGGCCATCCATTAGCTCCCTCGGGATCCCGAAAAATCTCGAGAGGGTCGCGACACTTGGACCACATGGTATGACGGAAAATGACGAGTGAGGTGGAGGCAGAAGCCCTTTGTAGAAATTTGTGTGGTTTGCTCGCTATTGGAGTTGAGAAACTTGCCGACCTAAGTTCTTTTGTTGTAGAGGTCGAGCAATAGGTTGTAATGAGGTGACAAGAGCTTTGAACTGTGTATATGATGTTATTCTGACAGTTGAATGAAAAGGCATATAATATAAAGTGTGGTTTAGTGCAATGATAGATCTCTCTCTACCCATTTTTATGTGTATGCGTTGGAGGAGCTCGCTTTCGTTGTAACAAGAACTCTGACGTCGTTAGGTCTACGACGAGTTTCCTGGGCCGTCGTGATTGTCGACCATTCGATCGTACAGATATAACAAGGAAGTCACGTAGCTCGTGGGGTTCGGGGTGTGACAGGTATTATTTGGTTTGAATAGTTTCATATCGAATCTCACGGTCGTACAAATAAACACATTTTCATAAGTTTGTCCATCTTGATAGTGTTCTCACATGAGCTCGCTTAATAGTAATTATAATTGTCAAGCTTGCATCTTATCGGCGTCCATAGTAGCATCACCGAAAAGAGATAACAACAAACTAACATGTTGAAAGAGTATGGAAATAAGTTTCAAATCTATTTCTAGATCAGAACAAAAGAGCATCCAAATCTACATCTAACTTAAGATCGAAAGAGAAGACCTGTAAAAAGACACCAGCTGATCACAAAATTACTTTTAGATAAGGCGATTGCTAAAGCAGTAGAGAAGCATGTATATGAAGCAACCACTATAGCCAACGAGCAAGCAAATCCAAAATATATGAGTTTCCGAGGCACTCATGTTTCGAACTTCTAAGCTCACTAGACAAAACTCTTCATGTGGAAGAAGTCAATGGGATTGTCTGTGAAATCAACAAAAAAAAAACTTCAAGAAGAAGTTGAGGATACAAAGAGATAGGAAAACAAAAAGGAAAGGAAGAGTAGAGAGAGAGAGAGATCCCTCTATCCCTCTCTCTCCCTCAGAAAGTTGCTACGGGAAGGGTTGGTGGCGTTTTGGGAAGGGAAACCGTAGGGGAGCAATCAAAGAGAGAGTGCATACCTCCTAGTTACAGTTGCTCCCTTCCAGGACTTTAACTGGTTCAAATTCAATACGAGAATTGGATCTGCCTAATTTCCAGATTTAGTAAAAATAAGTTGTTCATTCAAACGTATGGAGCCACTAAACAAAGTCCATTCTCACTTCTTGAAACGTCAAATTAGCATCTTTAAACCATTCTAAATTGACGTTTACTTAAGCCCCCTTGGGTAATGAGACGACAAGCCTGACTGTGGATGTGTCTTTATCGATTTAATTACTGTCAAATCTGTCAAAATCTTGGTGCTGGTTTTGTCACGACCCGAAAAAATCGGTTTCCCAAATTTTAAAGTTAATGGATTACCAGGTTAATTAAATTGAATTAACTAGCCTAGCTCGAACCCTCCCAAGTTCTACTGAATCGTGACTTATGTTCAATTTCATCAAAAGAAGGATTTATCTTGGAGTCGTCACTAATCATTTTGGGTAGGTTGATTAGACACCTAAATAAAGCATCGGGAGAAATACTTTATTTCTACAAACCAGAGATTAATGAGTTCGGGGACTTGTTACGTTAATATTTCTACTAGCGCCCTTTCGGTACCAATTTCATGAAAATGTTCAACTTGGCAATTTTGATGAATTTTCACTTGAGATTCAAAGGTACAATTTTTTTTATTTTCTTTTTATGAAAAGGATAAAAAAAATTAAACTATATGCAATGCATGTCATGAATGAATTTGTTTTAGAAGAAGATGCGGTATGATAAAGAAATTTATTTACAGGATAAGTTACACGTGCAATGATCTACATGATGCTAATTTTGAAAGATATGATTTTGAAGTATGGAAGTGAAATGATATATCTAACAAGATTTAGAATGGATCCAAATCAATTAATTTAGGCAACGCAATTTTTCAACATTCCAAAGGGATGGAATCGTTACCTAATGTGGCGGATTTGATTGCCAAATTTGAACCTTGTATTACTCTACGGATCGGGACGTCGGATCTCAGCTCCAACAACAAGGAATGGTTGCGATCAAGTGCTAATGAAAGAAGCGGCGTGAGGGACTCGACCGGCAAATCTCTGGTGGAAGAAACGGCATAAGGGACTCAATCGGAAAATCTCTCGACCGAACTCTCTTCTCTCGTTTTCAAGCTCCCTTTTCTCATTGATTTTTTTTTCTCTCAAAATTTTTCTCTCTCAAAATTTTTTTCTTTCAAGTCTCTCTCCCTTCTCCTTGAATTCTCTCCAAATTTGTTTCTTCTTTCTTTCAAAATCTCTTCTCCTCCTCTTTTATAAACAACTCTTCCATCTCCCTTTCTTCATCTTCATCTTCCATTCTTATTTTCATCTTCCATTCTAATTCTTCATCTTCCCTTCTAAATCCACCATCTTCCATTCTCCATCTCCCCTTCTAATTTCTCCATCTTCCCTTCTATATCTTCCACTAACTCTTCTTTGCAAAACAATCCCTGAAGTTTTATGTATTTGCAATTCAGTCCCTGTGGAAAAATTTCTTTTAAGTTCAAAACTTCATAAGCCTTTCAGCACACCTCCCTCACGCTCAGTCCAATCATTTGTCAATTTAAGCTCAAATCCTCTGTCGTTAGCCATAATAAAATACAGGACCGACAAAAAATTAAATATGCAATGTATGAAAAATTTAATTTTTGGTGAGAACAAATTCTCATTTTTTTATGTACTTAAGTGAATGAATTTTAAAAAGTCAAAATTTAGGTGTCAACAGGTTTTAGCATCATCGTTCTCTTCAGGAAGGTGCCTCTACATTTTTCATGACTCCTAGCTGCTGGAGACGTGGGATGCTGCGCATATCTTTCTCCCGTCTCAATGACTTAAGAAATTACAAAAATTTCACTTACAAATGTCTAATCCCGAGATATTGAAAATCTGGGACAGCAACAAAATCGATTAAATCCAACAAAATCAAGAGGTCTCCCTCGTTTTGAGACATCTACCACCGAGTTACGACACACAAAAAAAACATACATCATTTTCCTACAAATCGAGGCGACTCTCCCCTCCATTTTGATTCAAATTGGTTTGAATTTTCCTTCATTGTTTTCTCTAACGACCGTGTTAAGGAGGAAGAGGAAGACTTGATGGATTGCACTTTCCTTCCTTAGGAGTCCAATCGCTACTATTATTGTTACTTTGGGCCCTGCGAGTTTGTAAAATACATGGGCTGCTTATGTGATTCCAAAACCCGTTTATTTAGGTCCCACTTAAGTTCCGTTTATTTTGAGAAAAATAAATAATTCGGAAAATATTTTCCTAAAAAATAATCACTTGTATCATTTATAGAAATGATGAACAATTTTTTTATCATCTATGAAAAATTTGTGGGCATAAATTATTGTTGGTATTAGTAATTTAGTTCGTTGACTAATTATTTCAAGCGATCATTTTTAGGAAAATATTTTTCAAATTAGTAATTTTCTGCCAAACAAACGAAGTCTTCGATGAAAATCAATTTCTATCTCATTCAATCACGTATTCATTAACTTAACAACACAACCACGTAAGACCTAGATTAATCATCGACGTGCCATCGGTGTTAAAATTTCGGATATCATACTTGCATAGCATATAGACAAAGAACAACCCATCTGTATCAAAAACGTGAAGGGCCCTAGCATCACTCGGTCAAATATAGGAATACTCGTTTACAATTTAAACTCAACTCTCTGCCTTTTCCCATATTTGACCATCACCATCACGTAATTAAATTATGTATTTAGTAGATTTGCATAGTCATACTTCTACACACTTAAATTTCGAGTCAACTGCTGTCAGTTGGTTTACGATAATCCACTAATAATTACTATGGACAGTTCTACTCCATAGCAACAAGTTGTAGGCTTCTTTCTCTTTGTAGCACCATAAGGTAATTAATAGTACCACACCACAAATATGTTCCATTTTTCACTTATCGAATATTTACACAAAGTAGGCGATGGACACTGATAACAAAGAGAAAAAAGTCATGTATCTAATAGAATCACAACGTAAAATTGTGTCGCTCATTTTTTCTTTCTTTCTTTGGAAAAAGCCACCAAACTCACTGTACATGTTTACTTTAAACTTTTTTTTTTGTGACATCAAAAATCTCAAAATTCCATGCGATACATTTACAACGTGTGCTGCATAAGAAGAAAGCATGGCGTACCCAAGAGTACCACACACCAGCTGAGATCCAACTGTGGTGAATGCAGGTGCCTGATATACTGTCGTTTCATTTTAGACGAGAAAAGAGGAAAACACCTTGGTGTTTTCATGTTTGTGCATAATAACTGAAAACAAGCTTACCTTATTTTCGTTTAAAAAATTTTCCATGATCCTTCCAAACAAAGTTCCTAGTGGCCTTTTTCATTCTTAGTGAATGTGAAAATGAAAATGTGATGAAAGCTCAATTTCACCAAATCTTTTTTGTTTTTTACGAAAACAATTCGTAAGGATACGAATTGGGCAAGAAGAAAATCACAAATTAATGGACGATGTGCATCTGTGCATGCGTTTGGAGATAAGGTGTAGCCGCTTCGCCCCACATGATGAAGAAGACAAACACGCCCCATCTTTTCCATCTCTTGAATTTTCTTCTTCGATCAAGTTCCTATTTTTTTGCTTCCTTTTTTATGGCTACACAGACCGATAAAGAAGAAAGTCATTGTCCGGATCAATTCATATGAAAGAGATTAATTTTGGAATTTATCACTCAATACATTAACGCTTGACATTCAACTAGATGTCCCAATCTATTGGAATCCTTTGGGCCTATTTGGTTCAGCTTTGGGGAAATGTTCTTGAGAAAATGCAAATACCTTTGAGATAAAGGAGATTTTCGAAATGCAAATAGTATTTGATAGAGTATATTTTAAAAACACATTGGAAAGCAACTTTGACATAAATGCCTTTTGGTAAAAAATACTCTTTGTAAATGATTCAATTTTTAAATTATTTTTATTTTTTAGAGTAAAAATTATTTTTTATTTTTTATTTTTTAATTACTTTCTTTAATTTTTTTTTTGTCTTTTTTTCCTTCTTCCTTCGTTAATTTCTTCTTAATCGATCCCCGGCAATGGTGGTAGCCAGCAACTAGCCCTCGCCCCAACCTCATGGGCCTTGAGTGAGACCAAGCCTTGCCAAATCTAGCAAGGCGAGCCTTGCTTGCTCAAGGTTTGAATAAGCGATCCTCAAGCTCTCCAGCTCGTGTATCATGGTCGATCATTGGGCAGCTGCCATCACCGAGGTCCACGATTAGCAAAGAAGGAGGAAGAAGGAGAAAAGAAAAAAAAACAAAAAAGGAAAAACAAAATAAAGAAGAAATAAAAAAGATTAAAAATAATAATAAAAAATAAAAAATTATAGTTGCATTTCGGAAATGCAACTTTTCAAAGTACCTCCGAAGCTACTTTGGACTAACACCCTTTAGGGACTTTAGAGCCCTAAAGTTCCTTCCAAATGCTGAACCAAACAGGCTTTATATGGTGGTAGATAGGGATTTTGTTGGACATGCTAGTGATATTTCTCCAGTTCTTCTTTTCCGGCATGTGATGCGATTAGTCCATGCAAAGTAGATGGCCAACTTAAAAAGTTATATAGCTACCAGCTGGCTGTCTTACTTGTAAAAGTTCATTGTTTTAAGAATTGTTTTTCCTCTCCAGCTATGTGAGTTATTGGTTACACAATTCATCTCTATCGCTATTGATATTAGGTATAGTTACAAGTTTCAAAATATAATTGTGAAAACCATAGTATATTTGGGGTGAATCAATGGTTCCCAGGAGGTGCCACGCTCATGTTATTTGTTCACCAGTGGATTGAAATGCGATAAGTCCCAGCTGTTCAGCATATGTTAGCCTAGACGGTTGCCATTTATTACTAATCGATCAAACGACAAAGGCTCGGGAGGCATGGCTGGGAATGTAGGAACCAAATAAAAAGGAAGGAGGAATTTTGCGGAAGCTTGGAGGATTTAATTTGGAGATAATAACAAAAACACAAATGAGAGAGCAATAGTACAAAATACCTTTGCCAAGGTTTTACACAAAGAAAATCAAGCTTTGCTCTAAGCTTGTTCTTACAAGAAAACTCTCTCTCTCTCTCTCTCTCTCTCTCTATTTCTTCTCCTCCTTGATATGAAACTTACAAGAAAACCACACATATTTATAGCCAATTCTATACCTAATTTTTGCCAAACTTAAATGTCTTTATTTGACTACACTTAATTTTATCAAATTCAAGCACACCTAAGTTGTCCATTTTTGACAATCAATAGTCAAAAATTGAGGCTTAAGCACACCTAAGTTGTCCATTAATAGTCAAAAATTGAGGCTTCTTCTTTTTTTGACTTTCTTCCAAAATTTATTTTAATATTTTCAATAGCCTCCCTTAAAATTGATTTTGGAAGTTCATAACACCAAGCATCGTCTTCAATCTTTCGAACAGATCAGCCTTCAATGGTTTTGTCAGGATATCTGCAATCTGGTCTTCTGATCTGCAGAAATTAAGTTCAATTTCACCATCTTTGACTTGCTCACGAATATAGTGATACTTAATGTCGATGTGCTTGCTCCTGCCATGAAATACAGGATTCTTGGCTAATGCAATAGCCGACTTATTGTCACACATCAATTTAGTAGGACCTGCTTGTTCATGCATCAATTCACGCAGCATCCATCGAAGCCATATTGCCTGACAAGCCCCTGAAGCTAATGCCATGTATTCTGCTTCAGCTGTCGAGAGTGCAACAACCTGCTGTTTTTTCGAAGACCAAGAAATTACTCCTGATCCAAGAAAGAAAGCATACCCTGAAGTACTCTTTCGAGTCTCAGTATCACCTGCCCAATCACTATCTGTATACCCCAACAGATCAGAGTTGTCAGTATAAGAATATAAAATTCCATGATCACGAGTTCCACTAACATACCGCAAAATTCTTTTTGCCGCCTGTAAATGTGATTGGTATGGTTTCTCCATGAACCTGCTAATAATTCCCACTCCATAGGTAATATCTGGTCTTGTAGAAGCCAAATATCTTAAACTGCCAACAATGCTTTTGAAATAAGTAGGATTTACCAATTCACCGGTTCCTTCTTTCTTCAGCTCCAAACGTTCAATTACGGGAGTTCGAATTGGTTTGAGCGATTCCATTTTTAATCGCTTCAGAATATCATTAGCATATTTCTGCTGTGAAATAAATATGCCATTATCTATCTGCTTCACTTCAAGCCCAAGAAAATAGGACATCAATCCTAAATCAGTCATCTCGAACTGGCTAGTCATAGCCTCCCTGAATTCTGAAAACATTTTTTCACAGCTGCCTGTAAATATCAAGTCATCAACATAAAGGCACACAATTATTATGTCACCGTTAGTATTTGACTTGATATACAATGTATGCTCATACGGGCACTTTTGAAAATCACGCTCTAACAGGTATGTGTCGATACGTGTGTACCAAGCACGAGGTGCCTGTTTTAGCCCATACAAAGCCTTCTTCAGTTTGTAAACTTGATTTTCATGCCCTTTCTCATAACCCTGTGGTTGCTCCACGTAGACTTCCTCTTCAAGAACACCATTGAGGAATGCTGATTTCACATCCATTTGATGGATCTTCCAATGATTTTGAGCTGCAAGTGCTAAGATCATCCGGATGGTATCCATCCGAGCCACTGGTGCAAATACTTCAAAATAATCAATACCTGGCTTTTGCTTGTAGCCCTTTACAACCAGTCTGGCCTTGTAACGGTCCACCTGACCATTGGGTTGGTACTTCGTCTTGTACACCCACTTGACACCAATGGATTTCTTACCATGTGGTAAAGAAGTTAGCACCCATGTGTCATTCTTTTCAATGGAGTGAATTTCTTCATCCATTGCATGAATCCACCTTTCATCTGCAGCTGCTTCATCATAGGTTACAAGATCACATTCAGCAAACAAACAAAAGTTTACCAATGTTTCATCAGTGATTCCGTTATTATCACTGCCATCGCCTCCTGTGACCACGTAATCCCTGAATTTTGCTGGCGTCTCCCTCAGTCGTTGTGAACGACGTAGTGGTGGTTCTGAAGCTGCTGTTGGTGAAGATGTACCACTAGTTGAAGATGATGGAGGCTCTTCTATTTCTCTCTCCAATGGTTCATCTTCGATGGTGATGCTTTTCTGGTCACCCTTTTGGTTCCAGTCCCAAGCTTCATCTTCAAAAAACTGGACATCCCTGCTGATAATTACCTTTTCAGTGACTGGGTTATACAGCTTATAACCTTTAGTTGTGTCACTATAGCCAATGAAGATGCACTTCTCGCTTTTGTCATCCAACTTCTTTCTTCGTTCATCTGGTATATGGGGATATGCCACGCACCCAAATACTCGTAGAAACGAAACATCTGGCTTGTTGCCACTCCAAGCCTCTTCTGGGGTTCTTCCAAGAACACTCCTTGTTGGACACCTGTTTAGTACAAATACAGCACAAGCAACCGCTTCTGCCCAAAAATTTTTAGGCAAATTTTTGGCTTTTAACATACTTCTTGCCATTTCAAAAATTGTCCTGTTCTTTCTTTCTGCTATACCATTTTGCTGAGGTGTATAGCTGGCAGTCAACTGACGTTTTACTCCATGAATTTTACAAATTTTGTCAAATTCATTTGAGGTAAATTCTCCCCCTCTGTCCGATCTCAACGTCTTTAGATTAAAGCCACTATGTTTTTCAACATAGACTTTAAATTCTTTGAACTTGGCAAATGCTTCAGATTTTTCTCTCAAGAAATATACCCAAGTTTTTCTGGTAAAATCATCAACAAAAATCAGCATGTACCTTTTTTGTCCGACTGATTCAACCTCAACAGGGCCACATATATCTGTATGTACCAGCTCCAAAGGTTGCTTTGCTCTTCTGGCTTTCCCTACTGGAAATGATTCTCGATGTTGTTTTCCAACGAGACATCCTTCGCATGGACGATCTGGACATTCGATTAAAGGCATGCCGGTCACCATCTTTTTCTGAACCAGTAGTTTTAGTCCACGAAAATTTAGATGACCGTATCGAAGATGCCACAGCCAGTTGTTGTCTTTCATCATCGCTTGAAAATTCAAGAGATTCTTCGTCTGAAGAGTCATGGTAAACATCCGGTTCTTCGTCATTTGCACCGTTGTGATCAACTTGTTGTTGACACCTCTGATGGTGCAAATTCCATTTTCAATGTGAACTTTGTGGCCTTTTTTGAAAAGTTGCCCAACACTTAGCAAATTCCAAAAAAGTCCTGGCACAAAGTAAACATCTGCAATAGCAACATTAGTACCATCTTTTGACTTAATATTAATGTTACCTTTGCCCATCACGGGAATTTTTGATTTATTCCCGAAGTTGACTTCACCACGACTCGTCTCATCCAATTGCGAGAATAATTCCTTCCGGCCAGTCATATGATTGCTGCAACCAGTGTCTAGATACCATATGTTGGTGTCTGCAGTACTTGAGTCATCCTTCGTACATGCTAGCACCATGTATTCTTCAGCATCGGTGGTATGTGCGTGCTCCGCCTGCTCGTACGTCGCCTTTGCATGGCATTCGGATTTGTAATGTCCGAACTTGTTGCACTTAAAACACTTGACTTTTGATTTGTCACGTGTTTTAAATTTCCCGGTGAAATTGGAATTTCCACCTCTTCCTTGGCCTCCTCCGCGACCTCGACCTCCTTGATAGCTTCCTCGATTTGATGGAACAATACGACTTTGCAAGGCTTGCTCGGGATATGAACCGACGGACTTCTGATTCATTCTTTGCTCATGCGAGCATAATGAACCCATCAACCGCTCCAACGTCATGGTTGATATATCTTGGCCTTCTTCGATTGCCGCAACAACGTAGTCAAATCTTTCAGTCAAAGACCTCAAGATTTTTTCTACGACTCGTACATCTTGGAGTGTTTCACCATTAACCCTCAATTGGTTAACGATGTTTTGTACACGATCAAAATACAAAGAGATAGATTCAGAATCATTCATGCGTAAAGACACAAAATCACCTCGAAGTATTTGAAACCGAACTCTTCGAACACGATCGTCGCCCTTGTAGGATTTTTGCAAAATATCCCACGCTGCTTTGGCGGTCTCGGCATTCGATATTTTTTCAAATATCGTCTCCTCCACAGCTTGAAAGATCGCATATAATGCTTTCTGATCTTTTTTCCGGGACTCCACCAACGAATCCTTCTCCTCCTTTCTCATGGCATTGAATTCTTCATTATTAGCTACTTCGATGTAGCCATTCTCCACCAGGTTCCACAAATCTTGCGATTTGAACAAAACCTTCATCTGGACGGACCAGTTGTTGAAATTCTTTCCGTTCAACTTTGGAAGTTGAAATTGAACGGAACTTGTGGACGCCATAACTTGGCTCTGATACCAAATGTAGGAACCAAATAAAAAGGAAGGAGGAATTTTGCGGAAGCTTGGAGGATTTAATTTGGAGAGAATAACAAAAACACAAATGAGAGAGCAATACTACAAAATACCTTTGCCAAGGTTTTACACAAAGAAAATCAAGCTTTGCTCTAAGCTTGTTCTTACAAGAAAACTCTCTCTCTCTCTCTATTTCTTCTCCTCCTTGATATGAAACTTACAAGAAAACCACACATATTTATAGCCAATTCTATACCTAATTTTTGCCAAACTTAAATGTCTTTATTTGACTACACTTAATTTTATCAAATTCAAGCACACCTAAGTTGTCCATTTTTGACAATCAATAGTCAAAAATTGAGGCTTAAGCACACCTAAGTTGTCCATTAATAGTCAAAAATTGAGGCTTCTTCTTTTTTTGACTTTCTTCCAAATTTTATTTTAATATTTTCAATAGGGAAACATAGACTCATCCATTTATATAAGAAAAAAATTTACACTGACCATGTAGCACATAGTCTGACATTAGAGAGCCACCATACGAGCATTGAATGTTGGCATTATATTTGGATACTGTCTCTATTTATAATTTGTTAAATTCGCACCATGTAGCAATCCACTACGCTAGGAGAAAGGACTTCAACCATCTATTTCATCAACCTTACACACCTTGAATGTATTCACATGAGGTATCCTTGGCTTTGATTAGTCCTGTTATATTTCAGCGGTTCACCCATGCTGGGGTGTGTTTGGGAGGTGAAGAGGTGCATATGAAAGGCACCGTTTTTTATATTAAACTATGTTCACTATAATACATTTACCACAAACTTTTTTGAGACACCAAAAATCTCAAACCTGTATTTATGCGACACTTTTACAACTTGCTCCGCATGAGAAGAAAATATCGCGCAACCAAGAGTACCACACTACAGAATCGTCCCTCTATTGCCATCGACCAACCATGATCCAACGGTGACCAATGCACGTGCCCAATATATTGTGTTTTCATGTTTGTGCATAATAACTGCAAACAAGCTTACCCTATTTTCACTGAAAAAAATTTCCATGATTCTTCCAAACAAAGTTCCTAGTGGCTTTTTTCGTTCTTAGTGGAGGTATCAATGAAAATGTGATGAAAGCTCCCCTCGTCAATCAAGCTTCCCCAAATCTTTTTTTTTTTTTCACCAAAATAATTCGTAAGGATAAGTATTGGGCAAGAAGAAAATCACAAATCGATGGATGGTGTGCATCTATGCTTGTGTTTGGAGATAAGGTGTGGCCCCTTCACCTCACATGATGAAGAAAACAGACGCCCCATCTTTTCCGTCTCTTGGATTTTCTTCTTCGGTCATGTTTCTATTTTTTGGCTTCCTTTTTTTTATGGCCACGCAAACCGATAAAGAAGAATGTCATTGTCTGGATCAATTCATATGAAATAGATCAATTTTGGAATTTATCACTCAATACGTTAACGCTTGAGATTCAACTACATGCCTCAATCTATTGGAATCCTTTATGCGGTGGTAGATGGGGACTTTGTTGGACGTACTAGTAATACGTCTGCTTTTTTTCTTTTACGGTGTGTGATTCGATTAGTCCATGAAAATTAGATGGCCGACTTAAAAGGTTATATAGCTACCAGCTGGCTGTCTTACTTGTAAATGTTCATCGTTTTAAGATTTGCTTTCCCTCTCCAGCTATGTAAGTTGTTGGTCACACAAGTCATCTCCATTGCCATTGACATTAGGTGTAGTTACAAGTTTCGAAACGTAATTGTGAAAACAGTTTATATGGGGTGAATCAACGGTCCCTTGGAGGTGTCATACTCGCGTAATCTTCCACCGGTGGATTGAAATGTGATAAGTCCCAACCATTCAGCACATGTTAACCTAGATGGTTCTGATTTTTTACTGATCAATCCAACGATGAAGGCTCGGGAGGCATGGCTAGGAACCATAGACTCATCCATTATTATAAGCAAAAAATTACATTTGAGGCATGTGGCATATAGACACACATTATAGAGCCACCATACAATCATCAGATGTTGGTATTGTATCTGGATACCGTCACCATTTATGATTTCTTGAATTCACACCATGTAGCAATCCACCTCACCGGGAGAAAGGACTTCAACCATCTATTCCATCAATCCTGCACACCTTAAATTCACTTATGGTATTATCCGCTTTGAATAGTCTCATATTGAACCTCGCAATTTTGTCCTTTGTCGTACAAGTGAACACATTTTCATAAGGTCACCCATCTTGATGGTGTTCTCATATGAGTGCGCTTAACAGTAATTCTACTTGTCAAGCTTGCATCTTAGAAAGATAGTCGTTACCCATCTTCAATATCCACCCACTGGATGTGTGCCCCTCTCTCTCTTGTTAGTAACTTTCTTCCACGCACTTGATAAAAGAAAGACAACTTTTAACCATCTTTTTTTATCTTATTTTCGTTATAGTTTCGAGTCACTCTTCCTCGTAGTATCCTTGTCCCAGTTCTACATGCAGTACTTTATGAGGAAAATGATAGATAGTCAGCGGATATTCATAAATTTTTATAACGTTACCGTATTGTAAATAAAAATTACAATAAAGCACGTACGTTTATTTGTTTTGACTTTTTCCAATGGATTATAGAAGTGGGGGTAATCATTGGACGGGCACAAATTTGGGGTTGAGCTAAAAATTTTACCCAAGTCCGTCCATCATAAAGTTTTACGTTCACAAATCTTCGATTGGGACCAAGCCAACACATGCAACATGATAGATTCCATGACTCACGAGGAGGAACTGGAAAAAAAGTAAGTCAAGGACTTGTCAAGGAAAGGAAAAAGTGGAAACGACAGCTTAATAAGATTGAGGACATTGCAGCAAGATGATTCCTTCCAAACGGACCCATGATTTTTCCTTACTTTAATAATTGAGTTCCATCAGATTCAATTGTCCAATACGGATGTCACTTGCGGCCGGTGAGGCCATGGCAAGGTTGCCCTCACCCACGGCCGTGATAGCCTCGAGCACATTCCTTGTACTTAATGAGAACATTCATCGAATTTATAGTCATAATTTTGAAGGTGTTGCTAGGCACATTCATTGTGCTGTTTTCGTTCTTCAAATGAATTTTCACAAACCAAGGGTAGTCTCTAAAGAAAATCAAAAGCAAATATAAGACCCTTTGTTATTTTTGCAGGCTCTTCTAAAAGAATACAGAAGGAAAAACCCAGATGCACAGTGAAAATTAAATGAGTGTATAGCAAAGAATGGAGCCAATCAAAGGAATCCTGTCGTCATCTATGTCCTCTTGTTGGAATGAACCATTGCTATTTTCCGATCTGTAAGGTATTGAGTCATTTTAGAAAGTAATGGTTTATATTTCCTTTTCTTTTGTACGAAAAAATAAAATGACCTGCCCAGTGCTTAATTAGGTCCATCCTTCAGATACATTTTCCTATCAATTCAACATCAACCATTATGACGACAGCCGGAGATGAGCTCGAAGAAAACCACCGTAAAATATTTGCCCTGCCAATTGCTCTTTAACAAAAAAAGGCATATTTGAAAAAAAAACTTAACGGATGACTTTAGGAAAATATTTAAGGAAGAGAATTACGTTCTAGAGAAGATTAATATTTTTATTATTATGTAAACTGCATACAATAGTATAAAAAGCATGACTGAGACTTTTATGGTTCTGCGCTATTCACTCGTTATCCCCACGGCACACACTAAAATTGATAGAGGAGGCTTCGGGAGTGATCTTCCAATCTATATAAATACTGTCATCCATCTCATTAACGCTATGTTATGTAGATCTGCACCATCTCTCACCTCCTAAACGCCCAGACATCCCTACTCCCTAATCATGGCTTCCTCTTCGCGGCTATCCAACCAGCCTCCTTTGGGTGTCTTCTTCTTCTTGCTCTTCTTGGTTGGCACCACAGGAGTTTTTGCTTCCTTCTCTTCTCCTTTCGCTATCGATGCGATCAAGAACAAGGATGAAGCAGAGGCTCTCCTGCACTGGAAATCAACTCTTGATAACCGTAGCCATTCTCTCCTTTCTTCATGGCATGGCAACAATGCATGCAACTTTTCTGGTGTTGCTTGCGACGACCACGGAGCCATCGCCCATGTAAATCTTTCCAGTCTCGGTTTGGGAGGAACTCTAGATGGCCTCGACTTTTCTCGCTTAACTAGTGTGGTCAGCTTTGAACTTGCCAACAACTCAATCTATGGCTCCATTCCCTTGAGTATCGGTAACCTTTCCAAACTCAACTATCTTGGTCTTTGCGACAATGAATTGTCCGGGGACATTCCTGTAAGTATAGGCACGCTGGAGAGTCTTCATTCTTTGTACCTATGTGGAAATCAGCTTTCTGGGCCCATTCCTCCTCCTTTTGGAAAATTAGGCAATTTAATCATGTTAAGCCTTTCACTCAATAACTTGTCCGGTCCCATTCCAAGAGAGATTAGTGACTTGAGGAATTTGAAATATCTTTTCCTATGGGAAAATGGACTTTCGGGACCCATACCTTCGCAAATCGGGAGACTCGCCTCTCTTATTGAACTTGACCTATCAGAAAACAAACTCACCGGCTCAATTCCTCATTCCATCATAAACTTGACAAGTTTGTCTCTTCTTCACCTCTTTGAAAATGGACTTTCGGGACCCATACCTTTGGAAATCGGAAGGCTCACTTCTCTTATCGAACTTAAACTATCAGAAAATAACCTCACCGACTCAATTCCTCGTTCCATTGGAAACTTGACAAGTTTATCTACTCTTTACCTCAATCAAAATAGACTTTCGGGACCCATACCTTCTGAAATTGGGAACCTGGCCAATCTAACTCAACTGAACCTTGGCAACAATAAATTCTTTGGTTCCTTACCTTCCGGATTCAATAATTTTAAGCGGTTGACCTTTCTGCAGCTATATAATAATGAACTGGAAGGGGAGCTGCCAAAAGATATATGTATTGGGAGATCATTACAAAATTTCTCAGTCTTGAATAATCATTTCATAGGTCCCATCCCCTCAAGCCTAGCGAACTGTAGCTCATTAATCAGATTGAGGCTCGATGGAAACCAACTTACTGGAAACATAGCAGATGCTTTCGGAATATATCCCCATCTAAATTATGTGGACTTGAGCCACAATCATTTCCACGGCAAACTTTCATGGAAATGGGAGCATTGTCATAATTTGATGAGCTTGAGAATATCAAACAACCACCTCTATGGTGAGATACCCACAATATTTGGAAGGATGGCTCAGTTACAGGTACTGAACCTTTCTTCAAATAATTTAAGTGGAGAGATTCCGAGGGAATTGGGAAGCTTGTCGATGTTGTTTGAGCTCGATCTAAGCAACAATGCGATCATGGGAAATGTCCCAACTGAGATTGGACTTTTATCCCATCTGGCACATTTGAACTTGGCATCAAACAATTTGAGTGGATCTATACCGGTGCAGCTAGGCTCATGCCAAAGATTGTTGATCTTGAACTTGAGCAAAAACAAATTTTGGAGAAGCATTCCTCCTGAAATAGGCAACACACAATTTCTTGAGTTTCTTGACTTGAGTCATAATTTGTTGACGGGAAACATATCGAGGGTACTTGGACAGATGAGAATGTTGCAAGTTCTAAATATCTCCCACAACAAACTTTCTGGTTCTATTCCACATACTTTTGGTGATATGTCAGCCTTGACTTCCATTGATATATCCTATAATAACCTAGAAGGATCCATCCCAAACGTCAAAGCTTTTAATGAGGCTCCATTGGAGGCACTTCAGCATAACAAAGGGCTCTGTGGAAACATTGTTGGTTTATCCAAATGCAATTCCACCGAGAGCAAGAAACGTAACCGACGCTTTGGAGTTAGGATCAAGGTTATCCTCATTCTCTCTTTCTTGGGGTTTCTCCTTCTCTCTTGCACCTTGATAGTTCTTGTGCGCATCGATCATCATCGAAGAAGGAATATTAGGAGAGAGAACAATGAACAAGCAAATGATTTGGATTTCATGAGTATTTGGAGTTATGATGGCCAGGTTTTTTATGACCGAATCGTTGAGGCCACTGAAGGATTCAACACCAAGTACTATGTGGGTGAAGGAGCATATGGAGTTGTTTATAAAGCTGAGATATCAGAAGGTCAAAAGGTTGCTGTCAAGCGCACCTCGTCGTCTCAGGAAGATAGTGAGGTTGTTGATTTGATAGCATTTGAAAGGGAAATTCAAGCCTTAACAAATATACGCCATCGCAACATCGTGAAGTTTTATGGGTTTTGCTCTCACGCCAAAAGCTGTTTTTTGGTGTATGAGTATATAGAAAGAGGAAGCCTGAGAAAAACTTTGAATGATGATGAAAGAGCAGCTGAATTTCAATGGGACAAGAGGGTAAATGTGGTCCGAGGAGTTGCAGATGCATTGTCGTATTTGCATCATGATTGTTCACCTCCATTAATTCATCGAGACTTGACCAGTAACAACATTTTATTGGATCGCGACTATGAGGCTCGTGTTTCTGATTTTGGCACCGCAAGACTGTTGAGGCCCGATTCATCAAATTGGACTGCAATTGCCGGTACCATTGGGTATATTGCTCCAGGTACTTCGTAATATTTTTCAATTTCCAAGGCATTCAATGTCAAATATCCCTTCCTCAATTGAATTTTTACCAATTTGGTACAGCTTTACTTATTTAATCTTCTTATGGAAATTCTTTAAATCATTGAGAACTTCGAAATTGAGCATTGATTAGAGAGCTTTCTGAAATTCCTAATAAGGAAGACTTGGCAAACGAGGAAAAAACCTTATAATCGATTCTTTCCAAGGATATTAGGTTCGTCTAACCTAAATGATGCTCGTAGATTAAGTAGAAATTTATACTTGCGATCGTCCCATCATGGGAAGCAATATTGTCAACTTGAATAAAGCTTATGATCAAAGTTACATAGATATTATGAATTCCCCACTTGCAGAGCTAGCTTATTCTCCGATTCCTACCGAAAAATGTGATGCATATAGCTTTGGAGTCGTCGCCTTGGAGACAATCATGGGAAAGCATCCAGGAGATCATATCTCTCGACAATGTTCGTGCGCCCAAACTGAGTCACCGATGCTGTTGAAGGATGTGTTGGATAAACGTCCCCTGTCCTCTAGTTTGCGTCTTCAAGATGCACAAGAGGTGATCTCGATTGCCAAGCTAGCGTTGGCATGCTTGCAAGCTGATCCCCACCTTCGACCGACCATGCGACAGGTCTCGTTTGAACTTCACGCTCAAGTACCATTGGATATTCCATTCTCTACAGTAAGCTTAGAGCAACTTCGCAATCTCAATGTCAGGAAATTTGGAGCATTGATAGGAGATGGTAAGTGTTGAAGCTACTTTGTCACGTGTTGTGTTTGGCTCTTAATAATTATGAAGATTAACTTTCAAATGTCTTCTTGGTTCTCATTAATTCCCAACCATGTGATTTATGATTTTCATTGCAGAGCCAGCTTCACCGTGAACGTTACAGGAATAGTGCAATGTTTATGCCCTAGAGTCATGGAACCAGAAATAATTATGGGAAGGCTTTTGAGGAGATCTCATTTCACGGCTATTTCTAACTTTTGCAGAGCGATCAAGAAGTGAATTTGCAGAATGCATTGGGTCAGCATCTCTTGCTTTCCTTCAACCGAGATAAAGAACGGGTAGTTTCTATAGCTAGAAGAGATAGTGATACTAGTAGTCTATGCACTTTTATCAATGTGATCTTGGTTCAATCAAATCAATTTTTACTAATGTTCAATGTCGTCCTAAAATTTTCAGTTGATCCAATTAGATCCCTAACATACTTTGATATGTTTGTTTTCATTCTTTCATTAGTTAATTTAAATGAAATATGTGTTTTCATTCTACCATTAATAATTTGAAGGAAATATGGCGTGGACACCAATTTAATAAAGCAGATGTTTGATGTTGAAAATTACAAGGATTTCACACGTCATGTTCTCTTGAAATTGCAGCACTATGGGAGGACTGCACGCTCAATCTTAAAGTTATTATGGGGATATAAATTTAGTCTCAAAAGTTTCAATTGAAGCAATGTAATGCTAAACTTTTAAGGGAAAATATAATCAAGTCCTCTTTGCCAAGTCTCGCCGGATTATTTGACATGGCAGTTCAATCATCACCTCGCGTCCCACGTAACGAGGCTAGCAATTTCACGTGACCGAAAAGACACCATTTTTTCTTATGATTTTTTTTTCTTTTCTGTCCACAAGTTATTGTTCATCATATTCAAGCTTGCCATCACTCGGCCAAAGCTCCTTTGGCACTCGTTTTTTGCTAGCAACTGCCGCCTCAACCCCAGGCGAAGTTCATCAACCTTTGCTTGTTCATCGACCCTCGCTCAACTAAATTTAAAGAACTTGGTTTTTTGGCCAAATACTTCTCTTTTTCTTCCCCTTCTGTACGTTTCTTTACAACGTTAATTAATTTAAAGAACTTGGTTTTCTGCCCAAATAATATTTGAAGAACCTATTTGAAATGCCTCTTTTACATGTCCTACCACAAATCTATGTATTTGCAATTACTTTAGGACTTAACGATTTTAAGATCATTATCTTCAATTCACAATAAGAAGAGCATAGTTGACGTTGTTTATTTAATTTATAGTATATTTTATTTTTATTTAATTTAGGCTATGTTTGTTTCCCGAAAAATAACTTTCAAGAAAATATTTTCAAAATTTTTCGGCACTTGGTTTGCAAAAAATAAGCTAGTCAAGAAAAACATTTTCCACCAATGGAAAAAAAAACTCCTTCAAAAGTAGGGAAAATGTTTTCCTCTTTTTGAGGAGAGGAAAATATTTTTCTTGTCTTTCCTTTCTCATCTCTTTCACATTTTCTTTCTTTTTAATTATATTTTTCTTTTGTTTTCATTATTTATTTATTTTTAAACATTCAAAAATTTTATTTTGTTTATTTTTTCCTTTTCTTTTTTCTTTTTTCTTTTTCCTTATTCTTTAGCTGGTCTCCATTTTGTGGCCAGGCAAGGCCAGACGAGCTTGCCGTTGAGGTGGCTAGGCAACCCTCGAGCTTGCAAATCCGCCAGCCTCACTCGAGGCAATCACTTTATTTGGCTGAATGAAGAAAAAAAAACTACAGCTAGTTGAATCACATGGCAAAGAAAATGGAACATCACTATGAAATGTTAATAAATTTTTACGATCTCGCTCCATCATGCCCTGGAACCTCCACAAGCTCCGGACAATTATTGATGGTCAAATATCGTAAACCTTCAAATTCCGAAAGATCTGGAAGAAAAAAATAAAAGATAAAAAAAGATTAAAAAACAAATAATTGAAAAATAAAAAATATTAAAAAGCACGTACAATGGAAATTGATTTTCCTTATCAAAAGGCGTAAAATATTTTCCAGTTCATTTTTAACTGGCAACCAAAAACCAAAAAATATCATCATTTTCTTGGAAACGACTTATTGAAAAACATGTTCGAAAAAGGTTGTATTTTCCTCGAAACAAACGGAGCCTTATAGTGTAATTTGTTTTTATAGATGATTGGAATCCCCTCAATTATAAACAAGACAAATCAAAACATCTTTGTCATGTTACTCGAATACACATTTGAAGTAATCATTTGGATAAATGAAATGCGGCAATTTCAAAAGTCGCATTTTCCGACCAGTTTTGTGGAACTTGGGATAGATAAATAGCAAGGTGTCCAGGACGCAATCAAACATCAAACAGGCATCATCATAGTTTTGGAATCAAATTTAGTGAACCGCGAGTTTTTTTCCTAAGGACCTATGAATCTTGTTGCATCAGCTTATAAGTTATAAGTTACCATCTTGACAAAGAAATTATTTTTGCTAAAATATTCCATAGGATGACTAGCAATGGCCCCTACCGTGCCTAGGCCGTCAGTTTTATGTGTCAGCCCAAGCATAGCATGGGAAATCCCGTGCACAGGCCGGCACGTCAATGACACGAACGGGCAGTGCTAGCCCCGTTGTTATGCCCAGGGCTGGTTTTTCATTTCCTTTTTTATATGTATTTTTTAGACTGATTAAAAAATACAATTAAAGAACGAAAAATACTAAGGAAATGTCGATAGAATGAAGTATTCCTACTTCATGATCAATTTTTATAGTGAGTTTCAAGTAGTATAATTGGACAAAAATGAGATACATAACATATTACATAAGACTCAAACTTGAACGAATACATCTCATCATAAAATCGAATAATACCACACGAATTGCGGCTGCCCAGATGCTTAGATCAATACAACCTAATAACTAAAAACACCATAGTAAACAAACCGATGAAAATCTCAACGGCTCGTCGCAAAAGAGGTGGCAGAGCTCCCTTGGGCTTGACCATTTGAGCGAGATTTTTATGTCGATACCTCTTTCAAGTGGCCCATCCCACCGCCATATTTCGAAGATGATTTCACAGCACATTTCGTGCAGCAGATGGCCTTCTTCTCACCATCGGAGAAGCCCACGATGTTGTTGAACATCTTCCTAACTTTCGACCCTCGCCAAAGAAAGTTCTTCAGAATTGGTGAGCCATATGGTAAATGCATTAGGTGTTGCCGCTGATACAGGTCAATTGCGAATTCCAAGCTTGGAGATATCCTTTTACAGAGATCGCCATCCTTTGGAGAAGTAAGGAGAAGACCATGATGGCGAAAATAAGTGGGGTTGAATCTGGTAGAAGTTAATTTCTTTATACTAATGTGGCCGGACATGACACTGTTAAAAAAGAATGGGCCATGCATACGCCGACCCATTAGGCCCAAGAACCTGGGCCAGCTTAGCCCACCCAGGTTAGATCCCGTCCAGTGGTGAGTGGCCAAGTCCACACCTGTTTTCCGGGTCCGAACTTCCTCCTTTCTTTTCTGAAGAGTAAAAGCAAAAGTAAATTTACACTCCTCTCTCTCTCTCTCTCGATCTCTCGATGTAGCAGACGGTCCGAAGCATACCCGAAGGGCTGCTACCCAGAGACCGCCGCGAGAACCCTCTCCTCCTCCTCCGCCGCCACCGCCACGAGCGTTCAGGTGACCGCCCTAGACGGCCTCGTCAACGTGAACTCCCTCTTCACCATCGCCGTCTTGGTGGGCCTCTCCCTCACCACCTCGGACCAGCACAGCCTCGAGAACCCCGGCGCCTGCGACGTTGTCAAGACGCTCCAGGTCTTCGAGGTCGTCTCCTTCAGCTTCTTCCTCTTCTCCTCCCTTGTCGCCCAGGGCCTCAAGCTTGCCATCAACCTCCTCAACGGCAAGGATTTGAACGAGGCCCTCAGGGCCCACATCAACATCAAGGTCCTCAGGTTCGGCATGGTCGGCTCCGCCTTCGGGTCGGTCATGGGCTGCCTCTTCCTGATGGTGTCCATGATCAGCGTGATCGAGATTAGGCTCGGGATGCTGTCCTGCGGGAGCAAGTCAGCGGTCCATGCGGTGTCGGACATGACTTCCTGGCTACTACTACTGGCAGGAGCTCTCCTGGAGTCGATTTCTCTCACACTTTTCACTATGTCTTCGATGTTCTTCGATAGGTGGCCCGAGTGCTCTTCCATATCCCGCAAAACCATATCGAGCTGCTCCAGATACGCGGCAGATCTCTTCCGCTCACGCTGTAGCTCAGCAGTCAACTCCCGAATTTAAACATCTTGCTCATCCTGACATGTCACAGTAAATCGAATTAAGTGTCGTAGCGATTTAAGACAATCGGCTGTCTAGCAATTATGCACCGCCAAATCAGAATGGCAAAGCCCAGACATGGCATTTAGTGTTTTACTCGAAAAAGATCAAACCTCAGCTGATTTGAAATATCAGAATATCTTTACTCTCACATCTTCGGTAGTAGAAAAAAGGATCGAGTCACCACAATGATTCTTTAACAAGGAAGCATGGTCAAATGAAGCACATTTTGATGCCTTCAACATAACATTTTTCCCTCGCTTGAGATGGGTGGTCCTCTTAACTTGTTTATCCTAGTTTATCATCATAATGGAACTCATTTAATTATCAATAAATCAGAATCACGCTGTCCTGGTTCTGAGGCAACCAATACCTCAGTGACCAAAGCCTCCAGCAGCTCGCCCTTAGTACACCAGAGCACTATGGGGCCATAATATGCCATTGTTACGTCTTTGGTTAGATCTTGGGTTCGTTCAATTCACTAATCATGATTCTTGATTTCTACTGCGGAAATAATTAAATTGATTTTGGGCTTTACCATGCCTACCTTTTATAGCCTCAAAATTCATACCGTGTGCAAGGATTTCTTCTCCACTCAAGAGTCCTTATTTGTTACTGGATATAAGTTTCATAACATGCTTTGGAATCCGTTTGTTTTTTTTCCTAAATAGTACTTGGTTCATTGAATTTATTAAAAAAAAAATGTTCCCCTAATATCAAATGGTTTTCTGAGACACCAGTCCCTAGCCTCGTTAGAACTCGAAGATGAGGTCTACGACTTTAATATTAGACAGAGAAGGTTCTGGACTTGCCCTATATTGCTTTTGCGGGGATGCGCACTTATAAATGTAGATGCTTCTTGTGCAAAGTATGGTTTGCTGGGCATGTGAATATCAATGCATTATATTTTGTTTTTAGTCATTGTTGGCACGGAAAGTGCAAACTCCATTCGAATCTCTTTTTCCAATTTCGGTAGGGGCATAGTCTTCATTTCAGCATGAACTTCATTATGTAATCGACTGAATTTGCGCGATTGCTGCAAATTGAATTTCCAGAAACATATTTGGCGGCACAACCATCTATCCATAATGTCTCTATTGAGAGCTATTGAGCTCCAAATTTGACTCACGAAGAACTTGGATATTATACCGCCAAATGTATGTTGCATAATTTATTCTCTATGAGATTGAAATTGAAATTTTTGCCTTCAAATAAGGTGAGGATATATATTTTTATATATATTTGTATTTTTGGGGTAAGAAATTGTTGCGCACCTAACATGGCTTTGAGTCTTATGTAGCTATGCTCTAATTTTTTTAGTCTTACTGATCTTTGACTTTGTAATGGCGTAAAAAACGGATTCATACGACCCATCCTACTTAGCGGCCTTTTCAGTTGCCGCCGTTGCTTCTGTTACTACTGTCCTAATGGTCGGTCTTTTCGGACTCATTCAACAAATCCAAATGTGATTTTCCACCATTTTGAAGGCCCAAGAGACATTGATCATGCAACAGACAGAAGCGTGAGTCCTTTAGCCGGAGACTGTAATCATCCATCAGCAGTTGAGTTGACAGCACATCGCAATCCACCGTACAAGGAGAAAAACCTCAACCATCCATTCTGTATGCCCTTATTTAGGGGTGTTACGGTTGTAATCGGAAAATTGAACCTAACCGAATCGAAATTTTGCGCATTCTTAGTTCGAATAATGGAAAACTAACCGTTGTTTTTTTTCCCTCCGATTCGGGTTATTTCTGTTTGATTCGGTTAATCGAACCGTAATCAAAATTCTTTAAAAAAAAAAGTTGAACGAGTAACCTAAAATCTTTCTTCTTTGTCATATCTCTCAAAATCGCCTAGAGCCATATAATCTTCCGTCTCTTTTCGTTTTGAAAAATCAAAAACGTTGTACCAAATGTTGGATTACGATTATGTTCGATTTGGGTTTTCAAAAAATCTGAATCGAATTGAACTATTGACACCCCTATCCAGATCAACTTCTCTCGCTTCTCCTTCCCTTCTCGATCTCACTCCTCTGCCATGCCATAGCCACGCCTTTGTTGCCTCTATCGTCTCTTGGTCCCGATGTCGCTACCTACCAACTGCCCACCTCCGAGCCGAGTGGCCACCATAGATAGCCTCGAGCTATATTCCTAAAGCAATTCTAAATTTACAAGTTGCGGCATCGTATATAAGCATTACCTTAGACAGGTAATTTGGGGACTTGCATAAGTCCGTGACGCGTATGATTAGGAGTTACAGCTTTTTCCAATGAATTGTAGGAGTAGAGGTGATTCCGACTCAAATCGGTGGTCGGGCCCAAATCTTTACGTAACTGCCTTCATCATAAAGTATACGTATGCAAATCTTCGAGTAGGGCCGGACTTTATTTGGGCCCATCAAGTGTTACACGATGACAACCCATGACTCCCGAGGAGCTAGGCCCATGAAGACCGAAAAAGAAAGTCAAGAAAAAAGAAAAAGCAAAAAGAAAGAAAAAGCGATAACTCAAAAATCGAGGACATGTAGCACGTAACTCCTTCCAATTGGATTCCTGACTGTCATTACTTTAATAATTGAGTTCAATCAGATTAATAAATTGAATAGCTATGCACTAACAATAACCTAAGCAGACCATTTAAAGGGTGGAATCGAAAAGAAGGTGAAAAGAGAGAAACGCACAAAAAGTAATTTTCGAGAAAGCTGAGGACTTGACCAAAAAGAAAAAAAGGAAGCTGGGGCAAAAAAGAAAAAAGTTAAAGCTAATGTTATTTTTTTTTTTATAGGATTTCATGTGTTCATACATTCATGAGTGTTTTAGGAGGTGAAAACTAGTTGAACCCAAAAAGAGGAAGTAACAAACTCCCTAGTTGCACTGCTTTCAAAATTTGATTTCTTTAAATTTAATTTCTAACTAGAAATTTTGCAAAAAGAAAAGAAAAGGAAAGAAAAGAAAAGAAATTACTTAGGAAGAGAGAGAGAGAGAGCACCATTGAGCCAAAGGACGAGAGGCTTGCGAGGAACGTCTACTTGATCTTAAATGAACCAATAGAAGAGCGCCATTAACAATATTATGAACATTATAAAAACATTACATGTAGGGGTGTCAATGGGCCGGGTCGGGCCGGGTCTCACATAGGTCCGACCCGGCCCGAAAATAAACAGTACCAAGCTCGGCCCGGCCCGGCCCGGCCCGATACCCGAATCATATAAGCTCAAGATATTTGGGTCGGGTCGGGTCGGGTCGGGTCGGCGGTAAAAAGACCTAGTCAAGATCAGACCCGCACATGGTGGTCTGACTTAGGATCTTGTTTTTATTTACTTAAATGATGATTTTTTTAAAAAAATTTATCAAGACGAGCTTTGATGATCTTCATCTTCTTCTTCTTTTGCGGTTGGCGCACCTGCAAGTGGAGCTGCAGAGGATGAACGCAGAGAACCAGAGGTTGAGAGAGATGCTTGGCCAAGTCACGAGCAACTACAGTTCAATGCAGCTGCAACTCTCTTCGCTGATCCAGCACCAGCAGCACCAGAACAATGATTTCGTATTGGTCTCATTGCATCATCCATTGGGCGAGCCTTATACGCTCTGCCGCGATGCGAACGGGGAGTGCAAGACCGGCAATACACCTAAGCCCAAACCCTTACTTCGCAAACCAAACAGCTCTAATTAAAAATAGAGTGAGAAATCGAATTCGCGACCTTTCATTGAGGGAAATTTCTCCCCCCCCCCCACACATACGAAGAAGAAGTGCATCCCCTATTTCTGCTTCCCCTGTTCTGCTCTGCTCTTGCGAGTGGAAAAAAGACAGAGAACTACCAATGTCGCTCCGCAAGAATTTCCTCTCTGTCTCTACCTCGCAAGGATCACTCCATCTTCGTTTCTCAGAGAAGGGAGCGGCAGAGAGGGCAAGTCCTGTGGTCGTTCTCGAACCACCTCTCCAGACACACTCTGTGGAAGAAATGCCTGCAGTTGAGCTCGCTCACCTCCTCCTCCGCCTCGAACCGGCACAGGCACACGCAACAGCAGCAACCGCGCTCGTTCGCCAGCATTTTGGGGCACACCGCCTCGAACTGCTTCACATGGACCCTCGCTGCTCCTTCGTCGCGAGGCGCGGGATTGCGGGCTTCGGCTTCGGCCTCGACATCGCCTGCGATGACTTGCAGGACGTATCTCCAGGTGCTCTTCACGTGCGACACCGAGAGGGCCGCGTTCATCACGAGGAACGGCAAGATCCCTTGACGGAGACGGCGATCGTGCCGGCCTCGGCCGCGACCGTGCTGACGAAGTTGTGGTATTCACGGGAGAAGGCGGATTGCTTGCAGAACCCACCGCCGTGGATGTAGAAGGAGAGAGAGAAAAGAGAGAGTGGTGTTTGGTACTGTTTCGAAATAGTACCCGGGGTGGTACTGTTTCGAAATAGTACCGAAACAGTCCCGATACTGTTTAAAAACAGTACCGAAACAGTATCGGTACTGTTTCGAAACAGTACCAAAGCCCGACCCGAAAATTTAGGGAATTTTCGGGCTGGGTCGGGCCGGGTCTGACCGGCGCGGGCCGGCTTGACAGCCCTAATTACATGTGAATTCACAAATCAATATTTGCTTATTGTAAAAAGAGGTGAGTGCGATGGAAATCCTAAAACTTGTCATGAAAGTACAATTGAGTTTTAAAATCTGCAAAAAAAAAAAAAACAATCAAGTGATAAAACTTATCAAATTATCACAATCGAGTAATTTCGTTAACTCTGTCTAATTTAACTAACAGAAAATGCTGACGTGATTTTTATTTTATTTTTTTGGTCAAATCAGATTTTTTATTTTAGTTTTTTTTTAATTTATCTACTTTTGCTGGTCTATTTCACTAGTTGTCAAGCTCCATAAAGTAATTTCCGAACTTCGCTTTCATTACACGCACATGATTTCTGTGTGTTTTCAGTTAGATTTATGTGCGTCGAGGAAGACGAAATAGAACCAAATCAAAGCACATAATCTAATTCCTCCACTAGATTTATTTTGGCCAGTATAGATGGGGTTTAAATAAATTGTTCTATGTGCCCGTTGTTTCTGAAAGTTTTCCCTCATGTCTCCTAATAATAAGATGCCATTGTTACGACTTTAGTTAGATCTTAGGTTCGTTCAATTCAAGAAGCAGAATTCTTGATTTCTGCTGTGGAAATGATCATATTGATTTTGGGCTTCACCATGCCCGCCATTTATAGCTTCATGCCGTGTGCAACGATTTCTTCTCCACTTAAGAACCCTTAATTGTTGCTGAATAGAAGTTCTACAATATGCTTCGAGATTCTTTATTTTGTCCTTGATAGGTCTTGGTTCATTGACTTTATTAAAAAGTTTCTATAATATCAAATGGATTTCTAACACCCAGTCCTTAGCCTCGTTAGAATTCGAAGATGAGGTCTACGACTATGTATTAGACAGAAATGATTCTGGACTTGCCCTATATTGCTTTTGTGCGTTTGTGCACTTGTAGATGTGGATGCTTCTTGTGCAAAATATGGTTTGTTGGGCGTGTGAATGTCTATGCATTATATTTGTTTTCAAACAATGTTGGCATCGAAAGTGCAAAGGTAGGTCATAGTCTTCACTTCAGCATGAAATCGATTATGTAGTTGGACTAAAGTTGCTTGCAACTTGAGTTTCGAGAAGCACGTTTGGCGTGCACAGCCATCTGAAGTGTTTTCTTCGTTAATTTTTTGGCGCCATAGCATCTTTAGTTTGCTCAAAACATATCTATTAAGAGCTATTTGAGCTCCAAAATTGCCTCGTTAATTATCATTCTTGGCAGTTCATAACAAGGAAGAAGAACGCGGTTGATGTGGAGCAAAATCATCTAATTTAGAGAGAATAGATGAGAGTTTATAGCTAAACCTTCGTTGTTACATCTTTGGTTAGATCTTCTGTTCGTTCAATTCACTAAACAGAATTCTCGATTTCTGCTGTGGAAATAATTAAATTGATTTTGAGCTTTACCGTGCCCGCCAATAGCTTCATACCGTGTGCAAGGATTTCTTCTCCTCTTAAGAATCCTTATTTGTTGTGGAATAGAAGTTCTACAACATGCTTTGGAGTCTTTTTGCCTTTTCCTAAATAGATGTTGGTTCATTGAATTTATTAAAAAATGTTCCTATAATATCAAATGGTTTTCTGAAACGCCAGTCCTTAGCCTCGTTAGAACTCGAAGATTACGAATTTATATTAGACAGAGATGGTTCCGGACTTTGCCCTATATTGCTTTTGTGCGCATGGCACTTATAAATGTGGATGCTTCTTGTGCCAAATATGTTTTGCTGGGCATCTGAATATCAATGCATTATATTTGTTTTAAGTCAATGTTGGCACGAAAAGTGCAAACTCCGTTCGAATATCTTTTTCTAATTTCGGTAGGGCATAGTCTTTACTTCAGCATGAAATTGTTTATGTGGTCGACTGAATTTGCGTGATTGCTGCAAATTGAGTTTCCAGTAACATGTTTAGCAGCATAACCATTTGTCCATAATATCTCTATCGAGAGCTATTGAGCTCCAAATGTGTTTTGCATAATTTCTTTTCTATGAGATTGAAATTGTAATTTTCATCTTCAAATAATGTGAGGATTTTTTTTTTTGGGTAAGAAATTGTTGTGCCTCTGACATGGCTTTGAGTCATATGTAGTTATGCTCTAATTTTTTTGGTCTTACTGATCTTTGACTTTGTGATGGCGTAAAAAACGGACTTAAATTTGAAAATAAAAGGTTATGCTTATGTTCGCATAAATACTTGCCGGACCTGCAGGGCTGCTAATCTAAAGTGCACTTGAAAATTGCCCGTGGTGAAGACTAACCCGAGAGGGCTAATATTAGATTGTCCTTGAAATTGCTTGTGCTGAAGACTGTCCAAATGAACATGACTTGCGTAATCAAAATGTTAATGCAGCTACCAGCTGATAGTGTAGCTTATATAATTTCATCACTTTAGGGCCTGCCTGTGTTGCAGAAAACAATTTTAAGGAGAATGTTTTTTGGATTTTCCGACGTTTAGTTCACAGAAAATAAGCTAGTCAATGAAAATGTTTTCCACCCATGGAAAAAATTCCTTCAAAAGTGTGAAAAATATTTTCCTCTTTTTTTAGAAGAGGAAAACATTTTCCTCTCCTTGTAGCCTCGGCCCTTTTTTCGGTCTTTGTGGCTGCTGTTTGTTCGTGATTAACGCCTGGTTCCCTTTGCTTATTGCTCTGTAACCCCAACACCCCTGCACCAGTTCCGACATTCGTGTCACCTCGGGTGGAGGGTTGTTTTGTTTCGGGATATCTCTTGTAACCGGATGCTATGATTGGTTATTTATACTACTTACCTTTACAAAAAAAAAACATTTTTCTCATTTTTGCTTCCTCCTCTTTTTCATATTTGCTTTCTTTTTAATTATTTTTAGTACTTTCTTTTCATTATTTATTTATTTTCAAAAAAATCATTTTTATTTTTTTTTCATTTCCATTTTTTTTTTGTCCATCTTCCTCGATCGGTCCTCGGCCTTGGCTGGCAACTAGCCATCGCCGAGTGAGGCCAAGTGTCACCGAATCTAGGGTGGTGAGGTCAAGGCTTGCCTCATCAACCTAGAGCGAGGCTGGTGCGGCTTGGCAGCTAGTCGTTGTGGCCACTGGTCAATCACCACTTGAAGAAGAAAGAAGGAAAAAAAAAAGAGAAAACTAGAAAAATAATTAAAAAAAACCAATTTTAAAAAAATAAAAACAAAAATTATTAAAATGGTGAAAATTGACATTCCTTACCTAATGATGAAAAATATTTTTCAGTTTATTTTCAAGTTTCAATCAAACACACACACAAATTGAAAATCGTTTTTTTAGAAACACCATATTTTTCCCCAAAAAAATAGAGCGATACGAAAGTTGTTGATTACACAAGTCATCTCTCTTGTCATTGATATAGACATAGTTGCAGGTCTTAATTATCAAAATCAATTGCGAAACTCATAACTTGTATAAGACGGTAATGGTTTAGAGAAGGTATCGTGTTCGCATAATCTTTCCTCGTCAAATTGAAATGTTGGAAATCTCAGTCATTCTCATTCGACGAATCTGGATGTGATTTTTAACCATTTTGAAAGCCCAAGAGACATTGATCATGTAACAGACAGAAGCATGGGTACTTTATCTAGGGGCTGTAATCATCCATCAGCAGTTGTGTTTACAGCACGTGGCAATCCACCGCACGGTGAGAAAATACTCCAACCATCCATTCTATATGCCCTTATTTAGGGGTCTTAGGGTTTAATCGAAAAATTGAACCAAACCGAATCGAAATTTTGTGCATTTTTGATTCGAAAAATGGAAAAATAACCTTTTTTTTATTCAGGTTATTTTTGTTTGGTTTGATTAATCGATCCATAATCAAAATTTTCAACAAAAATTGAACGAGCAACTTAAAATCTCTCTTCTTTGTCACTCCTCTCAAAATTGCCCCAAGCTATATAATCTTCCATCTCTTTTTGCTTTGAAATTCGAGAGACCGAACTGAATTTTGGGTTGCGTTTCTGTTTGGTTTGAGTTTTCGAAAAATCTGAATCAAAATGAACCATTGACATTTGACACCTCTATCAAGATCTAACTTCTCTCTCCTCCCTCCCTTCTCGATCTCACTCCTTTGCCATGCCATAGCCACGCCTCTGTTGCCTCTGTCGTCCCTTGGCCTCGACGTTGCTGGCGACCAACCGCCCACCTCCGAGCCAGATGGCCACCATAGATAGCCTCGATTTATATTCCTAAAGCAATCCTAAATTTGCAAGTTACGGTATCGTATATAAGCATTACCTTAGATGAAATAATTTGAGGATTTGCTTAAGTCAGTGATGCCTTTGATTAGGAGTTACGGCTTTTTCCAATGAATTGTAGGAGTAGAGGTGATTCCAACTCAAAACGGTGGTCGGGGACCAAACCTTTACCTGACTGCCTTCATCATGAAATTATGCACATGGTAGATCGTCGAGTGGGACCGGACTTTATTTGGGCCCGTCACGTGTCACAGATGACAACCCGTGACTCACGAGGAGCTAGGCCCATGAAGACCGAAAAGGTAGGTCAAAAAGTCATTGGTCAAGAAAAAAAGAAAAAGAAAATAAGAAAAGGCAAACGATAACTTACAAATTGAGGACATTATAAAAGTGTACGTATGCAAACCTTCGATGGGACTGGACTCTATTTGGGCCCATCACGTGTTTCACGATGACAACCCATGACTCACGAGGAGCTAGGCCCATGAAGACCGGAAAATTAAGTCAAGAACTTATAGGTCAAGAAAAAAGAAAAAGCAAACGATAACTCAAAAATTGAGGACATTATAGGACGTAACTCCTTCCAATTGGATTCCTGACTGTCATTACTTTAATAATTGAGTTCAATCAGATTAATAAATTGAATAGCTTTGCACTAACAATAACCTAATCAGACCATTTGAAAGGTGAAAAGAGAAAAACGCACAAAAAGTAATTTTCGAGAAAGCTGGGGATTTGACCAAAAAACAAAAAAAGAAAGCTGGGGCAAAAAATAAAAATGATAAAGCTAATGTTAATTTTTTTTTTATAGGATTTCACGTATTCATACATTCATGAGTATTTTAGGCGGTGAAGACTAGTTGAACCAAAAAAGAGGAAGTACCAAACTCGCTGGTCGCACTGCTTTCAAAATTTGATGTCTTTAAATTTAATTTCTAGCTAGAAATTTTGCAAAAAGAAAAGAAATTACTTGGGAAGAGAGAGAGAGAGAGAGAGCGCTATTGAGCCAAGGGACGAGAGGCTTGCGAGGAACATCTGCTTAATCTTAAATGAACCAGTAGAAGAGCGCCATTAACAATGTTATGAACATTACGAAAACGTTACATGTGAATTCACAAATCAATATTTGCTTATTGTAAAAAGGGGTGAATGCAATGAAAATCCTAAAACTTATCATGAAAGTACAATTGAGTTTTAAAACTTGCATAAAAACGCAATCAGATTATAAAACTTATCAAATCGGCGCAATCGAGTGATTCCATTAACTTCGTCTAATTTAGCTAGCAAAAAATGCTGACGTGACCTTTTTTTTTATATTCTATGTGGCACTAGTATTGCTAAAACAACATTGTTTTGGTCGAATCAGATTTTTTTATTTAATTTTTTTAAATTTATCTACTTTTGATGGTCTCTTTCACTAGTTAATAAGCACCATAAAGTAACTTCCAAACTTCGTTTTCATTACACGCACATGATTTCTGTGTGTTTTCAGTTAGATTTATGTGCCCGTTGTTTCTGAAAGTTTTCCCTCATGTCTCCTAATAATAAGATGCCATTGTTACGACTTTAGTTAGATCTTGGGTTCGTTCAATTCACTAAGCAGAATTCTTGATTTCTGCTGTGGAAATGATCATATTGATTTTGGGCTTCACCATGCCCGCCATTTATAGCTTCATGCCGTGTGCAACGATTTCTTCTCCACTTAAGAACCCTTAATTGTTGCTGAATAGAAGTTCTACAATATGCTTTGAGATTCTTTATTTTGTCCTAGATAGATCTTGGTTCATTGACTTCATTAAAAAGTTCCTATAATATCAAATGGATTTCTAACGCCCAGTCCTTAGCCTCGTAAGAATTCGAAGGTGAGGTCTACGACTATATATTAGACAGAAATGATTCTGGACTTGCCCTATATTGCTTTTGTGCGTTCGTGCACTTGTAGATGTGGATGCTTCCTGTGCAAAATATGGTTTGCTGGGCGTGTGAATGTCTATGCATTATATTTGTTTTCAGACAATGTTGGCACTGAAAGTGCAAAGGTAGGTCATAGTCTTTACTTCAGCATGAAATCGATTATGTAGTGAGACTGAAGTTGCTTGCAACTTGAGTTTCGAGAAGCACATTTGGCATGCACAGCCATCTGTCGTGTTTTCTTCGTTAATTTTTTAGCGTCATAGCATCTCTAGTTTGCCCAAAACATATCTATTAAGAGCTATTTGAGCTCCAAAATTGACTCACAAGAACTGGGATATTATATCAAAATTGCTGCCAAAGGTGTTTTACATTAGTTTCTTTTCTCTATGAGATTGAAATTGGAATTTTCACCCTTCAAATAAGGGGAAGACTCTCTCTCTCTCTCTCTTCTCCCCTCCCCCCGGGGTTGAAATGAGGTGAGGATGTTTGAAGGCAAATGATTGTGCATTTGTTGTGCATCTGACATGGCTTTGAGTCACATGTAGCTATGCTCTAAATTTTGTGATCCTATTGATCTGTGGCTTTGATTTGGAATTGAGTGCAATGGCGTAAAAAGTGATTCATATGCCCAATCCTACTTAGCTGGCTTTTTTTTTTTTTTTTATTGTTGCTGCCGCTGTCCTGAAATCGATCATTTCGGGCTCATATTTGGAAAGGGAAGGTTATAATCGAAGTCCTGTTCCGAATATTATGTTTGCAAAAATACATGCTAGATCCGAGAGACCTGCTAATTTTGTGCATGGTGAAGACAAACTCGAGAGGGTTAAATATTAGATTGCCCTTGAAATTGTTTGTGCTGAAGACTGTCCAAATGAACAATGACAAGCATGGCTTTTGTAACCAAAGGGTTAAATATCAGCCGATTGTGTAGCTTTTAGAATTTCATTACTGTAGTAATTATATTTGTTATAAGGGCTATCTATATTGTTGATTACACAAGACATCTCTCTTGCCATTGATATTTGACATAGTTATGAGTTTTAAAAATCAAAAATCATTTGTTCATATAAAGGTTAAAAAACATTAATCACGCAAGATACAGAAGTATGGTTACTTTATCTGGGTACTATAATCATCCATCAATTGTTGAGTTCACAGCAATCCACCGCACCAGGAGAAAATACTCCCAACAACCATTCTATGTGCCTTGATCTAGGGGTATCAAGACCCAATCGAAAAATTGAATCGAAACCGAACCTAATCGAAATTTTGTGCATTTTCGATTTAGATAATGAAAACAACAACAGCTCTTTTTTCTAGTTCAGGTTATAAGGTTCGTTTCAGGTTATTATGACTTCATTTAGTTCAGTTCGGTTAATTAAATTGTTATAAAAATTCTCAATAAAAACTGAACGTGCAACTTAAAATCTCACTTCTTTCTTACCCCTCTCAAAATCGCCCCAAACCATAATATTTGTCGGTGATTCGATTTGATTCATCTACTCACCCTATCAATTTAATTCGGTTCGGGTTTCCTAAAAATTCGAACTGAACCAAACTTGTTGACACAATCAACTTCTCTCTCTCCTCCCTCCCTTCCCGATTTCACTCCTCTACCATATGCCCTGGCCACGTCTTTGCCGCCTCTGCCATCCCTTGACCCCAACGTCGTTGGCGACCAACCACCCACCTCCGAGCTCGATGGCCACCACAGCTAGCCTCGGCTTATATTCAGTGGACAATCCTAAATTTATAAGTTACGGTACCGTATATGGACATTACCTTAAGACTCGTATGATTATGAGTGACGGCTTTTTCCAATGAATTGTGGAAGTAGAGGTGACTCGGACTCAAATCAGTTGTCGGGCCCAAATCTTTACCTAACTCCCATCATCATAAAATTATACGTATGTAAATCTTGGAGTGGGACCGGACTTTATTTGGGCCCATCACGTGTAACATGATGACAACCCCATGATTCACGAGGAGTTAGGCCCATGAAGACCGGAAAAGTAAGTCAAGAACTTGTCGGTCCAAAAAAAAAAGGAAAAAGGAAACGATAACTTAGAAATTGAGGGCATTATAGGACGTAACTCCTTCCAATTGGATACCTGATTGTCATCACTTTAATAATTGAGGGCATTATAGGACGTAGCTCCTACCAATTGGATTCCTGATTATCATTACTTTAATAATTGAGTTCAATCAGATTATTAATCTGACCTTTGAAGGGTGGAATTGAAAAGAAGTTGAAAAAGTGTTTTAAGGACTTCATGATCAAGGCCCCCCACAAAAAAAAGACAAATTAATGGGAAAAAGGAAAGAGAGAGGCACACAAAAAGAAATCTTTGAGATAAAGCTGATATTGATTTGTTCTTTACGAGGATTTCTCGTGTTCATACGTTCATGAGTGTTTGAGGTGAAGACTGGTTTTGAACAAGACAAAAAAAAAAAAAAAGAAGAAGAAGAAGAAGGAAGAAACAAACTCACGGGTCACACTACTTTCAAAATGCGATGTCTTTATCCGTTTATTTTAAAAAAAAATTGGATGATTTGAAAAATGTTACTTACGAATAATCTTTTAAAATAATTAGTTAATGAAAAAATTTCGTTATGGATAAAATGTTGTCTAAATTTTTTTTAAAACTATGAAAATACTTTTTATTTATTTATTTTTGCAAGCGATACAAATAATCATTTTTTGCGAAATAAATGAGCCTAAATGTAATTTCCAGCTAGAAATTTTGCAAAAAAAAAAAAGAAGAAGAAAAGAAAATTACTTAAGAAGCGAGAGAGCACGCATGTGCTCGCTCCATTGAACCAGAGGACGAGAGGCTTGCGAGGAGCATCTGCTTTATGAAACATTACATATGAATTCACAAATTAATATTTGCTTATTGTGAAAACTTGGAGCTTTTCGAATTAAGCAAAGGTGAAAATGTCCATCGCAAAATTTAAATGAAGAAAAGAGCAAAAAGTAGATGTCTATTCAAGTGGGTTTTATTTAACTATATGATCCTCATACATACATACATACATACATACATGTGTGTGTGGTGGGGGGGGGTTTCAAAACATGATCCTCACATGGCCATTAGAGTTGTTTGTGTATTTAGAGACAATTACGGTAAAGCATCCAAGAAATTATGTCTCTTGAGGATGTTCATCTTCCATCCAAACTCAATCACCAATGTTGTTGAACGATGTGCTGGATCAATTTCTCTTGCCTTCTAAACTTCATCTTCGAGATGTGCAAGATGTGGTCTCGATTACCAAGCTAGCATTGGTGTGCCATAGCAAGGGCAAGCGAGGGTTGCAACACCCTCATCATGGCTTGCGAGGGTGAGGGTCGTGACTCCTTGACCAGGGACCGTCGAGGGTCACTGCCCTCTTAGGCAAGAAAAAAATTGATTTTTTTAAAAAATTATTGAAAATTCTCCACGTTAGTATTGATGGTATTATGTAGGATGACTAATATTCACATAAGCAATTTCTAGCCAATATGATTGAATTGGCAAAAGTTGAAAATATTTAGGACTGGATTAGTAAACTTTAAAGGTTTATGACTGAATTGGTAAAAATGTGAAAGGTTTTTCCAGACTCATAATAAGAAGAAAATGGAGGATAGCTTCTTTTTGCTTCTTTCTCCGAGCTTCTTTTCCCTGAGCTTCCGAGCATTTTTTACTTCTTTTCCCTTTGCCACATGCACGGTGAGAATCCGGGACTCCCGAGGAACTAAGCTCATGAGGACTCAAAAAGTAAGTCAAGAACTTTAAAAATGGAGGAATCGTAAAGAAAAGAAGGTGAAAAGGTGAAGGTCTTCATGGTCAAAGCCCTCCACACGATTAAGACAAATTGATTGGAAGAGAGAGAGAGAGAGAATCATGCAAAAACGAATTTTGTAGAAAATTGGGGCAAAAGAAAGACAAAGCTGATGTTGATTGTGTTGTTTTTGAGGATTTCATGTGTTCCTACATCCATGAGTGTTCTAGGGGTGAAGACTTGTTGAGCCAAAAAAGAGGAAGACCCACAGCAGCAAAGTGAATTAATGATTGTGAAAAATCAAGAGTTTTAAGACTTATCGTAAAAGTGTATTCGAGTCTTAAAATTTTTAAACAGAATAGTCCTATAATTTGTCAAATTAGTATAATATGAGTATTTTTTTTGTTAACACCATTCAATTTGAGCAAAAGCAAAATGCTCATGAGGCATTTTTTGTGTTCTTCGAAGATGTGGATGTGGTGGATAGATCAGAGAAAAATTTTGGATTTAGAACAGAAGAAAAGCTGTAATGTAAAATGTACAAAAAGAAGAAGTGAGCTGCTGATCTAGCGAGACAAGCGCCAGAAGGGGCGTGGTTCAGGTTCAAAGGGATGCGCCGCCTCCCGCTACTTCATATGGCCCTGCTTGTGCCCTCGATGCAAGCAACCATCGGATCTGGTGGTCACTTGGTGGCTTCATCAATCCAGTGCGTCTTGGCAAAGTGCAGAGAATTCGCTCGATGAGGTTATCGAAGACACAAATTTGGATCGACAAGACCGATTCAAGAGTGGACTAATGCACAAAATAATAGACTATAAACGAATGCTAATCAACGTGCTCATGATTATACTCAGCATCAACGGAGTCCCTTCACCAATCCCTTCGATTCTAATGTAGGTACAACTGTAATGTCCATACAAGGATCATGCGGTCCAATCGAGTATTAAAACTTTCAAATAGTGTAATTAAAGTTTGAAACTTCTCAAATCGGTACAATTAAGTGATTTCATTATTCCTATCCAATTTGAGTAATGAAAAATGATCCTTGATATAGAAGAAAAAAATAAAGATACTTTTTTAATAGATTGTTCACGTTAGTACCAATCATGTTGTGTAAGATATCCGATGTCCATGTCAGCAATTTTTGGGAAAATTGGACGGATGGACTCAATTAGCAAAGTGCCAAAAGAATTAGGACTCAATTAGCAACATCGAAAGGTTTAGGATAGAATAGACCAATGCGCAATAGGTTTATGACTTTTTGAATAATTTATCCGGCAATTCTCTAGATTTTGTTCGATACTCATTTGATCAAAAGATGTAGCAAGAAACCCGAGCTCATGAACTAATGATAGGACTCTCTCAATCTTTTGTTGATGTGAGGGTTCTTGCAATTGCTCAACCATATGGAAATATTTCGAACTGTTTCGTCTCTTCTGCAAAACCTTCTTTTATGTGAGGTTTCTTGTGAATGCTAAAATTTTCATTTGGGACTTAGTCTATTAATAAACAAACTATGCATTCCCTTTTCGACGCTCCACTCATCTGCAAAAAAAAAAAAAAAATCTGAGTGTCAATTTTGAGCCACATAACCACCCTCAATCAGGATCACCATTTTTCACCAATATGGTCGGCAATGTCAATTTCAGTGAAGACTTGGAAAAGTGAGTGAAGCATGACAAACGACTAACGGAGACTTTTATGGTTTTGCGCTATTCACTCCCCTCAGTATCCCCCACCGGGAAAACGTGGTTTGGGGAGTGATCTTCCATTCTATATAATTATAGTTGCTCATTAACGTTATGTAGACCTTCGCCATCTCCCACCCCCCAAAACTCAATCATCTCCCATATCATGGCTTCTTCCTTTTTGCTGTCCAACCAGTCTCCTTTAGCTGTCTTCTTCTTCTCGCTCTTCTTGGTTGGCACCACTTCATTTCATGGTGCAGGCATTTCTGCTTCCTCCACTTCTCTTTCTTCTATTGATGCGACTGAGAATAAGGATGAAGCAGAGGCTCTCCTGAACTGGAAATCCACTCTTGACAACCATAGCCAATCTCTCCTCTCTTCATGGCATGGCGACAATGCTTGCAACTTTACCGGTGTGGCTTGCGACGACCATAGAGCCATCGCCTATGTAAATCTTTCTAGTTTCGGTTTGGTAGGAACTCTAGATGGCCTCAACTTCTCTCGCTTAACCAGTGTGGTCAGCTTTGACCTTGCCGACAATTGGATCCATGGCTCCATTCCCTCGAGTATTGGTAACCTTTCCAAACTCAACTATCTCAATCTTTGCTTCAATGAACTGTCCGGGGACATTCCTGCCAGTTTAGGGACGCTGGAGAGTCTTCGTATTTTGACCATATGTGGAAATCAACTTTCTGGGCCCATTCCTCCCCTTCTTGGAAACTTAGGCAATTTGACCATATTAGCCCTTTCCTCCAATAACTTGTCCGGTCCCATTCCGAGAGTGATTAGTGACTTGAGGAATTTGAAGCGTCTTTTATTAGGGGAAAATGGACTTTCAAGAGCCATACCTTCAAAAATTGGGAGGCTCACTTCTCTTAACAAACTTGACCTATCACAAAACAAACTCACCGGCACAATTCCTCATTCCATCGGAAACATGACAAGTTTATCTGTTCTTCACCTCTTTGAAAATGGACTTTCGGGACCCATACCTTCAGAAATCGGGAGCCTCACTTCTCTTATCGAACTTGACCTATCACAAAACAAACTCAAAGGCACATTTCCTCGTTCCATCGGAAACTTGACAAGTTTATCTAGTCTTTACCTCTTTCAAAATGGACTTTTGGGACCCATGCCTTCAGAAATTGGGAAGCTCATTTCTCTTATCGAACTTGACCTATCAGAAAACAAAATCACCAGCACAATTCCTCGATCCATCGGAAACTTGACAAGTTTATCAGTTCTTCACCTTGGTCGAAATGGACTTTCGGGACCCATACCTTCAGAAATCAGGAGGCTCGCTTCTCTTACAAAACTTGATCTATCATCCAACAATATCACTAGCCCCATACCTTCAGAAATTGGAAGCTTGGCCAATCTAACTAAATTGAGCCTTGCCGACAATAAATTCTTTGGTTCCTTGCCTTCTGAATTCAATAAGTTAACAAGGTTGACTTCTCTTCTGCTATATCATAATGAACTAGAGGGGAAATTGCCAAAAGATGTATGTCTTGGGAGATCATTGCAAAATTTCTCAATAAGCAATAATCATTTCACAGGAACAATCCCAACAAGCTTAGAGAAGTGTAGCACATTAATTAGATTGAGGCTAAATGGAAACCAACTTACTGGAAACATAACACAAGCTTTCGGAGTATATCCCCATCTAATTTTTGTTGACTTGAGCCACAATCATCTGAACGGGGAACTTTCATGGAAATGGGAGCATTGTCGTAATTTGACGAGCTTAAATATATCAAACAACAACATTTCCGGTGAAATACCCACAATATTTGGAAGGATGGCTCAATTACAGCTGCTGGACCTTTCTTCAAATAATTTAAGCGGAGGGATTCCGAGGGCATTGGGAAACCTGTTGATGTTGTTAAAACTCGATTTAAGCAACAACTCGATCATGGGAAATGTCCCGACTGAGATTGAACTTTTATCCCATTTGAATCATATGAACTTGGCATCAAACAATTTCAGTGGATCGATGCCAATGTCATTAGGCTCATGCAAAAGCTTGTTGACCTTGAACTTGAGCAGAAACCAATTTCGAGGAAGCATTCCTCTTGCAATAGGCAACATACAATTCCTTGAAGTTCTTGACTTGAGTCATAATTTGTTGACTGGAAACATACCAGGAGAGCTTGGAAAGCTGGGAATGCTGCAGGTTCTAAATATCTCCCACAACGGTCTCTTCGGTTCTATTCCACATACTTTTGGTGATATGTCGGCTTTGACTTCTATTGATATATCCTACAATGACTTGGAAGGTCCTATCCCAAATGTGAAGGCTTTCAATGAGGCTCCATTTGAGGCGATTCAGCATAATAGAGGGCTCTGTGGAAGTGTTGTTGGTTTACCGAAATGCAATTCTATTGGGAGCAAGAATCGCAATCGATACGTTGGAGCTGGAATCACAGTTATCCTCATTCTCTCGTTCTTGGGGTTTTCCCTTCTCTCTTGCACCTTGATCATTCTTTTAATCGTCAATCATCGTCGAAGGACTATTATGAGAGAAAATGATGAACGGGAAAATGATTTGGATTTTGTTCGTATTTTGAGCTATGATGGCAAAGTTTTCTACAAACGGATCGTTGAGGCTACGGAAGGGTTTGATTCTAAGTACTATGTGGGAGAAGGAGCATATGGAGTCGTTTACAAAGCCAAGATATCAGAAGGTCAAACGGTTGCCGTCAAGCAAATCTCTTCATACCAAGAAGATAGTGAAATTGTTGATTTACAATTTGAAAGGGAAATTCAAGCCTTAACAAACTTACGCCATCGCAACATCGTGAAATTTCATGGATTCTGCTCTCATGTCCAGCGTTGTTTTTTGGTGTATGAGTACATGGAAAGAGGGAGCTTGAGAGCAACTTTGAACAATGATGAAAGAGCTAAAGAATTTCAGTGGGACAAAAGGATAAATGTGGTCCGAGGAGTTGCAGATGCATTGTCTTATATGCACCATGAATGTTCACCTCCATTGATTCATCGAGACTTGACCAGTAACAACATTTTATTGGATCGCGATTATGAGGCTCGTGTTTCCGACTTTGGCACCGCAAGGCTATTGAGACCAGATTCATCAAACTGGACTGCTATTGCTGGCACCATTGGGTATATTGCTCCAGGTACTTCATAATCTTTTTTGCAATTCCGATGGCATTCAATATCGGATATTCCTCCTATAATTGAATTTTCACTAGGTTCTGTGTTTACTTGATCTTCCTATGCAAAATAAGTTCACCAATCTAGAGTTTTTAAGTTTAGTGTTGATCAGAAAACTTTCCTATTTCCCCGATTAAAAAAAGAATTGGCAAATGAGGAAAAACATAACAATTGATTCATTTCAAGGATATTAAGTTCGGGTTACATAAATGATCTCGTACTTTAAGCGTCAAACAAAATCCTTTGAATGTCGCCGATGGATAAAATCCCATGCTCAAATAAATTTTTGTAAGTGTAGATTAAATAGAACTTCATACTTATAAGCCAACTTGAATACAGCTTGTGATCGAGGTTACGAAAGAATAAGATTTCTCCACTTGCAGAGTTGGCTTATTCTACAATTCCTACCGAAAAATGCGACGTGTATAGCTTCGGAGTTGTCGCGTTAGAGACAATCATGGGAAAGCATCCTGGAGATCATGTCTCTCGAGAATGTTCATTGTCTTCCCAAACTGAGTCGCCGATGATGTTGAAGGATGTGCTAGATCAACGTCTCTCGGCTTCTAGACTTGGCCTTCAAGATGCGCAAGCCATGGTATTGATTGCCAAGCTAGCATTTGCGTGCCTGCTAGCCGATCCACGGCTTCGACCAAGCATGGGACAAGTCGCACGTGAGCTTCACTTTCAAGTACCCTTGGAATTGCCACTCTCTTCAATCAGCTTAGAGCAACTTCGCGACCTTAGTGTCAGGAAATTTGAAGCATTCACAAGAGATGGTAAGTTTCGAATTTACTTTTCATATGTTATTTTGTTTGGTCCATAATGTTGATGATGATTGCCTTTTGAATATCTCCTTAGTTCTCGCTCTTCCCAACCATGTAATTTATGGTTTTTATTGCAGAGCCAGCTTCTCTTTGAACCAGCAATAAAGCGATGTTCATTGTTTGGAGTCATGGCACCATAAATAGTAATTGGAAAGCTTCCAGGGAGATCTCACTTCACAATTGTTTCGAAATTTTTCCAGAGCAATTAGGAAGTTAATTTGCAAAATGCATTGCCTTCTTTTGATCAAGATGTAAAGCACATGTAGTTTCTGCTTTTGGAAGAGTTAATGATACTAGCCATCTGTGAATTTTGACTAGGGTGCAGGGTGCAGTGTCACGCTTGAACTTTCAATTTAGCTCAATTAAATCACTTTTGACTAATGTACAATATCACCCCGGAACTTTCAATTGGTTCAATTCCATACTACAATTGGATCTACCTGATTTCCAGATTTAATAAGCATAAGTTGATCATTCAAACTTATGGAGCCTATAAACTATAAAAGCTGGGCAGATTTCATAATTTCTTCGGCAACATTCATCCGCACTTTTTTAAAGGTCAATTTAGCATCTTTCAGCCATTCAAAATTGACGTTTACTCAAGGCCATTTCGCTATATTGGGTAATGAGAAGATTAACCTGACTGTTGATGTGTCTTTGCCAACTTCATTGCTGTCAAACCTGTCGAACACTTGGAGCTGGTTTGAGCACCATCCTTCTTTGGCTCCGCACTCGTTGTTGGAGATGCGGGATTCTGTGCACATCTCTCTCCCGCCCCATTGATTGACTGTTTGTAGACTTTAAACTAAGAAATTTCACTTACAAATGTCTAATCCCAAAATTGGAAAATCTGGACAGTAACAATATCAATTAAATCGAACAAGAACAAAAAGTCTCGCTCGAATTTCAAAATAGTAACGGTGCGCGTCACGAAGATAGTCAGTGCATTAGAATTTACAGCATTTTGTTTTTTTATTACTTAACAAGTGCCCTGCGGACACTTTTCAAATAAAATCCAAGAAAAATCTATTCTTGTGCAAGCAGAGCATCAACTGAGTATAAAAGTGGGCAAAACTCGCTCGAGACACTTTTTAATCCGAGTAACATTTATACTTGAGCAAGCAGAGCATCAAACGAGTACAAAAGTGGGCATATGAAAGTTTCAGTAATTTGTTTTCTATGACCACTTCAGCAAATCTTTAATCCTAACGCATCTCTAAACCTAAATCTCTAGTCTTATGCATATATTGATGAAAGATCTATTATTGTTGCACTTTCATATACTCTTATACATAATTCTCTCACATAATTATGCATATTGTTAGGATGCACGTATGAGTTGTGTTAGAGAAGTCTTATATAAAAATTGATATGGTGTGGAATAGTTAATCTGTCATAGTTGGTCGATAATTCATTGATTTAAGCTATTGAATGAATATAAGTCCAATTGATATGTTAATAGGCTCAGACTTAGCATAAATATATATGACTTCTGCTGCTACCCTCGACAAATGGTATCTGTCATGCTCCCAACTAGGGGTGAGCGGTTTCAGATTTTCGGTAGATTCCAGGTGGAATTTGAAATCTACCCGCTAGTGCAGGTTCCTCATTTTTTAGAACCTAGAACCTATCTTGCATATCTTGGAACTTGGAACCTATTCTATCATAGATTCCAGGGTCTGGTTCTAGGGTACCCGGGAACCTGCCAATTTCAATTTGTTCTCTATTTTTTTTTTCATATTTAGTTAAACAAAATGAGAATGAATGCAATAACAAAAAATGTCAAGCTACCACCAACTATTTTTTCCATTGATAGGCCTATAGATGTTTTTCAAGTCAAACTTAGACCAGTGAAAGTGAAATTAATCAGTTTGGGGATGCAGTGGGTAGGAAATCAGGAGACTTTGTGATTGTCAAAGATTAAAATGTTGTCTTTTGAATTAGGAATTTCCTCATGCAATAAATGCTAGAAAAAGAAAAAAGGAAGAAGAAAACCCATAATACTTCAAAGTTGGGCTTGGACATTCGGATAGTGTTCCAAAATATGAAAACATTTGGGGAAAAAAAGTATGCCAAAACCTTTTTCATTGAAAATATTAATACTTACGGTTGATATTGATGAAGAACACTGGCGAGTGGTGTCCAATTCTAAGGCCGGAAGAGAATAAGGAAGTAGTAAGGTGATTAAAGATTGACTTGAAAAAATCTATAGCACTGAATTTTCTCTGGTTCCGATTTAGGTTCCGATTCCGGTTCAGTTTCACAGGGAACCGGAAATCGAAATCAGAACCGGCGATTCCTAGAAAAATGGAACTGGGAACCGAACCCTAGCTCATTGGAACCTGGAACCGAACTGGGAACCGGCGGTCTAGTTCTTCGGTTCCCGGTTCTACCTTGGAACCATGCTCACTCCTACTCCCAATACATATTTTGGTAATTAATGTTTTTAAAAGTCTCTTTTTTATGTATATATAGATTCTATCTCGAAATACCCACAATTTTTTATCTTTAAAGACACTTGTTCACGATGTGGTTTTGAAAGAATTTGACAATATAGGGATACCTATCTCATAATTGGCTCATATTTACCAAATCATGTGTTAAAAGATCAATCTCATATCTTGCTCATATTTGACAAGTAAGTAATACGAATAATATATCTGAGAAATAATTATATTAGATGACCAACCTCAAATCGGTCTCACATTTGACAAAAAGATATATTAGAGGATCAATGAAAAAAATCCATCATCACAGGGCTATCCATCTCATTGTCAACTCATATTTAAGAGTAATCTATTTGAAAGATCAATCTCATATTGGGGTCATATTTGACAAACCAATAATATTAAGATCATATTTGTAATTATATTAAGAAATCAATCACATATTGAAGCAAATAAACATTATTAAAACGACCCGGCTCTTTACATATTTTATTTATATTTACGCTCCTCCGCCACCAGCATTTTGCCTTTCTTGTCAATCTAGATTGCTTGATTATCTTGCCATCAACTTCAAGAACTTCATTTTCGGAACCCAAGATCAACCATGTGCCTTAGAATCCAAGCGGATGTGCCCAAAGTTAATTAATGTTTAATTTAATACGTGAAGATTTACCTACTGCTCCCAATCTGCCGTCGTGTTTGGGGTAGAATCTTCAGAGTCTTCAGGGGATACTGCCGGTCTCCTAAGCAAAAATGCGTAGCGCTAGTCTTTTCTCAATAGCATCATCATTTTCCATACTCCAACAATCTCACTGTAACGCGAATTGGTAGTAAAACGAAAATTTAATTTAGACATTTTGCCAATATTACTTCCACTAAAGAAACGATTTTCACGGAAGTTATTTTTACAGGACTTGACGGATAATTTATTCATAATAATCAACGAGCGATGATTGTGGCTTCATCTTAAAATGGATTCTATATTTTTCTGCAATCAGCATTCCACTTTTGAACTTGATTGAGGCTTCATCTTAACAATTTACTGGCCTTGATTGAGGCTTAATCTTAATATTGATTAGCCATCCATTTTACCAATCTTGTCGTCGAGAACATGCGAACCTGGACAAATCTCACATCCTCAAAACCACCCCAAAATCATGGCTTCTTCCTTATTTCTGGGGAAGCCTTCTTCTTTGGGAGTAGTCTTCTTGTTCTCCTCGCCCTTCTTCATAAGCAACATCCCCATCTTTGTTTCCCCTTATTTCATGACATCCGCGTTTATACTTCCTCCGCTTCTTTCGCTCCCATTGCGACCCACCATGAGGATGAATCAGAGGCTCTCCAGAGATGGAAATCTGGTCGCGAGGACCGCAGCCAATCTCTCCTATCTTCGTGGCATGGTAACAACTCCTGCCACTTCTCCGCTGTCATTTGCGACGACCACGGATTCATCTGGCATCTTAATCTTTCTAATCTCGGCCTGATAGATTCCACGACTCACGAGGAGGAACTAAAAAAAAGTAACTCAAGGACTTGTCAAGGAAAGGGAAAAAAATGGAAACGACAGCTTAATAAGATTGAGGACATAGCAGCAAGATGATTCCTTCCAAATGGACCCATGATTTTTCCTTACTTTAATAATTGAGTTCCGTCAAATTCGACTCTCCAATGCAGATGTCACTTGTGGCTCGCGAGACCATGGCAAGGCTGCCCTCACCCACAGCCACGATAGCCTGAAGCACATTCCGTGTCCTTAATGAGAACATTCATTGAATTTATAGTCATCCTTTTGAAGGCATTGCTAGGCACATTCTTTGTGCTGTTTTCGCTTTTTCACATGAATTTTCACAAACCAAGGGTAGTCTCTAAAGAAAATCAAAAGCAAATACAATACCCTTTGTTATTTTTGCAGGCTCTTCTAAAAGCATACAGAAGGAAAAATCCGGATGCACAGTAAAATTAAATGACTGTATAGCAAAGAATGGAGCAAATCAAAGCAATCCTGTCGTCATCTATGTCCTCTTGTAGGAACGAACCATTGCTATTTTTCGATCCGTAAGTCATTAAGACATTTTAGATAGTTATGGTTTACATTTCTTTTTCTTTTGCACAAAAAAATAAAATGGCCTGTCCAGTGCTTAATTAGGCCCATCCTTTAGATACATTTTCCTATCAATTCAACACCAACCATTATGACGATAGCTAGAGATGAGCTCGTGCGTTAAGAAAAAAACCACCGTACAATATTTGCCCCGTCAATTGCTCTTTAACAACATAAAAGGCGCATTTGAAAAAAAAAATTAATGGATGACTTCAGGAAAACATTTAAGGAAGAGAATTATGTTCTAGAGACGATTAATATTTTTATTATCACGTAAACTGCATACAATAATATAAAAAGCATACTTTTAATTACAAATAAGGAACGAAAATATCAAATTTCATCAATGACATTTTCAAGAAAGTATCAACATCGGCCATTAATTATGTTCAACACTTACTTAAGTGCTATGATTTTTTTTATCACTTGAGTGCCATATAACTTTTCAATCCATCAATTGAGTGCTATAGCTTTTTCAAAAATGTTTGCAATAAGTGTTATGCCACGCCAAATTTACGGTATTTTGGTGAACATTTTAAAATAAAAATTAGCACTTAAGTAATCGATTGAAAGTTATGGCATTCAAGTGAATGTTTTTTAAAAGTTATGGCATGTAAGTGGTAAAAAAAAAACCCTTACCCAAAAAAAAAGTGGTCAAAAAAAAATTATGACACTCAAGTGAGTTCCGTACGAAAGTTATGACACTTGTGCTATACTTATCCCCAGCGATAAAGCATGGCCTCCCCCATGGGAGGCACTTGTGGGAGCTATTCCACGCCGCGAGAGTCACTAGTTGAAGCTCGACAGAGCCTTTTCCCATTCCCACCGACCACATTACGTAAGGTTGTATAGATGCCCTCCCCATCAAAAGACTTTGCCACCCCCCCCACCCCCCCCCACGATGGTTGTGTCCCTTTCCCAGCATGCCAGAAGTCATAGTGAGGGAAGTAAAGCCCTTTCATTACTAGAGTCCACATAGAGGAAGGATTTTGAGTAATTCTCCATGCATGTTTCCCCAACATTGCCCCATTAAAAGTCATAAGGTCCTTAAAACCCAATCCTCCGCTATTCTTTCTTCGTTTTAACACCTCCTAGTTCCTCCAATGTAGCCCAGCTTGTTTCTCACTATTTTTCCACCAAAAGGATGCTATTCTCTTTTCTGTTGCCCTACAAGTGGAGATAGGGATTTTAAAAATAGATATTGCATGGTGAGGTAATGCCTGCGCTACTGCCGTACTTAGTATTTGTTTTCCAGCTTTCGAGATCAAGTTTTCCTTCCAGCCTTCAAATTTCATGTTTACCCTGGCAAGTATCTAGGCAGAAATATGTATGCTCCCCAATCCAAAGAAATTCCTAAGTACTTTCCAGTTTTCTCTATTTCCGGAACTCTAAGTTCGTATATCATATTCCATCGCAAACCTTATGGACAATCACAGCTGAAATGTAACCCTGACTTGTTTAAATTAATAGATTGCCCATATTAGAGATGACTAATGGCTACATAGGGAGTTCTTGGAGGTCCAGCAAATAATGGAGAGCCCCAGAGGGTAGCGGAGTTGATTGTCCAGAATGAGTCCAAGTGGAACGAACCGATGCTACAGCAGCTATTTGAGGAACCAATTCTTTGCGAAATCCTTGCAATACCATTCAGGCACATGACACCGAAGACAAACTAGTTTGGTTAAATATCAAATCCGAAGATTATACAGTAGAATGCGGCTACAACAGGAATAGAGAATCCTCGGAGAAACTAAATCCAAACCAGGCCTCCTCCTCGTATCAGACCACCCAGAGCTTTGTGGACTAAAATTTGGAAGACAAACACACTACCAAAGATTCGATTTTTTCTATGGGCACTGTGTCAAAATGCCCTACCATCAAAGGCAAATCTTTTTAGGAGGAGTATTGTACCCGAACCAAAGTGTGAGGTTACGTCAGCTAACTCGCGAGACCGTTGAGCATGTTTTTCTACTCTGCCGGTGGACAAAACAAATGTGGTCCGATCCATTGCTACAAATCGAAATTCCCAATCGAGGTCTTCCAAGAATTGAAGAATGGCTCTTGGACTCTAGAGCCACATTGGTACCCTTTGAGCTATTAGCAACTATTCGTTGGCTTATTTGGAAATCAAGGAACAACGTCATATTCCGAAGACAAAAACCAAATCCACAGCAGTTGATGAACTTAGCTCAGGTGATGCATCATGAGGCAAGAGGAAGCAAGTCAGGAGAAGGAAAAGCTGTGGAAAATCAAGAATCACCTCAGATTTCGTGAAACCTAAAAAAGGGGTGATGAATATCAATATTGACGCTTCCTTTACTGAAGGCTCAACGACAGGGGCAGTTGCAGGAGGGATGTGAGATAGCTTCGGACGAATTATAGAAGGATTCAACAAAACAGTGAGGGTCAGCTCTAATAGAAACACTTGTCTTCTTCTCTGATCGTTTGTCGGAGTGCCTTTTGGTGGAGTCAAATTGCTTAAAGTTGTTGAGAGCCCTCACAAGGGCTGATCAATGTCGGTGGGATGTACGTGTCCTTATCTTGGAAGCCCAAGGTCTCTTGGAGAACTTCTTGGATATAAGTTTGGTCCATTGTAATAGAGAGGCTAACAAATCGGCAGACTGGATAGCTAAGACCTTTAGAAAAAATTCTCTGCCTCTTAATTGGTCCCTTTAACCACCCCCCCCTCCAGACCTGTGGAGTTTACTTTGTGCTGATGTTTCTGCTTTGTACTGGCAAGCTAAGAGTTAAGGAATGAATGGATATCTCTTTTCTAACCAAAAAGGAAGAAAAAAAGGCTCGACAGAGTGAAGACTAGTCGCCATCCGATTCTTCGTCCCAATGGCAATTTCTGGGGACGATGAAACAGGCGAGCTCATTACATATTGTAAACAACCGACGGTAGGTTTTGATTTTCCTTATAGCCTTCACTATCTACCAAGTGATTGAATCATATCCTCCTTCCCGATTCAATAAAGGGATGCTCTCCTCATTTATGTCCTCTTGTGTTAGGATATGAAACCCAGAAATTTTATTATATTTTTATCTATTGTTTGGTAAATCGCACTTTTAAATTTGGATATTTCCATACCCTATCAAATCTATTGTTTGGAATGAACGACATGCCGTTGTAAACGAACATTTTTTTTTTTGTGGTCTGGTTTGTAAATGAACTTGAAAAGGCACAAATGCTGGTGGTAAAAATTTCTTATGACCGATCGGATCATAGACCAACCAGGCCTTGATCTAACCAAAAAAGTAGGAGCCAAGTTAGCTTGCAGAATCTACTCCCAAAATGCACTTCTTATGATATGTGTGGTTGCAGTTCTTGAGCACCCAACACCAATCTCCTTTCTCGAAAGATCCCAACCAAATCGCTCAGTTCTCACAATTGATCACCCTAATTTTGTCGCCTCAATATACCACAGCCTCCACCTTCAGAGGCACTTGTGGGAGCTCAACGCCAACGTCAAAGGGATTGCCCCTATTCAACGCTGTGGGAGACACGTGCTGAAGCTCAATGGAGCGAGCACCATTCGCCGTCCGATTCCTTATCTTTTCATAACAAAAACGGATGCTAACATAGATGAAGCCGAACATGCAGTATCCTAGGAATGTCGTGAAGGCCAAGGGCCATTTGTGAAGATGATGAAATAGCTAAAGCACGGTACCCCTTAGGGATTTTAAACAACGATAACTAACTGGAGATGAATCCATGCGCCGCGCGGTATTAAATGATAAAGAGATTTATGAATAATTTCATTATTATGTGAACTACGTATATTAATATAAATGGAAATTTCAGTTATAACACTTTCTGCAGTGCATTTGTTTTTCTTATAGGACTTTATGTTCCTTCAGGCTATAAAGTTATCTATTTAAAAAATAATAGTTTAACGCAATTGCATTTCACATTTATCTGAAGTTGCTTTTTATTTCTCATGTAGTCAATTCATTCTTCTCTTCATAAAACACTCATAATTTGCACATTTATAAATATTTAGAATTATTTGGAATAGAAATCCATTTATAAATTGGGGTTATTACCATGAAAGACCCCAAATTAGTACACATGTAACAAATTTATTCCAAACTTGTACACATGTAATAAATTCACCATCCGTTAGTTTTCGTTAAAGCAAGTTACCACAAAACATCTCAATTGATACACATGTAACAAATAAAGGATAAAAACCCAAAATAGGCACACCCGTCAATTGCCACGGGTCATTTAACTTGGCAATTTGACGGTAAAATTAACGGAAGCTGGTGGATGGTAAATTTGTCACAAATATATCAGTTTGATGTAATTTAAAACAGGTGAACCAGTTTAGGGTTTTTGATGGTCAAAAAAATAGTTTGGGATAAATTTATCGCATGCATACTAGTTTAGGGTTTTTTATGTTCAAAAAATTAGTTTGGGATAAATTTGTCATAAGTGTATTAGTTCGGGGTTTTTCATACCTCTTATAAATATCAATCGACTTGCATCACCTGAAAGACCTGACCATGATAAGAGAACTTGTGAATCGACCTAAAAAACTTGTAAACAAAACTTTGAGCCGTTCACTAAACTCTTGTTCCAGTATCAGAGGAGGCCTAGGTTCCCTCGAGGTAAGTTACTCATATTCTTGTTGCTGCTTTGTTTTCTCTCTAAGATAGGGAAGCGTAAAAGTTATTCTGCAAAAAGAGATCAAGCTCTCTTCACATACCAATCTCTTGAATCTTTTTTATATGCAAGTCATAGAACCATTTCGTTGGAATTCACAATTGAAAAATTATGTACAATTAAGATTTGGTCGATTTCTACGAAATAATATCTTGAAATAGAAAATTGCCACCACCTCTTGGAAAATATAGAAGTCTCAGAACAAGTGTATCCCTTCCAACGCCCCCCTCATCTACAAAAAAATTTGAGTATCAATTTTGAGTCACATAACCACCCACGGTCAAGATGTGACGTCCCGAAATTTCAGTCCAAAATCGTAATAAAATTCGAATTTTCTGGAAAAAAAAAGGGTCAATTTTCGGACACGAATATTAATTTAATTGGAATGTCGGTTCGAAATTTGAATTTCATTTGATCGCGCCGAAGAAAAATTTTCCGTTCGCGCCGAAAATTTCTCATTCGCGTTGAACCCAACCTTATCCGAATCCTTATCGTGCAAACCCAAAAAATATACCCCTTCGTTGTGCAAAATTTTCACCCAGTCCCAAATTTCGGAATTATACTTTTGTCCCTAAAATTATGTACTTCAAGACAAGAAAATTTAAAATTTTTGGGACTCGTTTTTCTTTTATTTCCTTTCCTTCTTTTCCGCCGGCTACTTTTCCCCCCATTTACCCACGTGCACTCTGCTCTCTCTCTCTCTCTCTCTCTCTCTCTCTCTCTCTCTCGCCCATCATTTTCAGCCGAAACCCTTCCCCATGCAAGTCAGTCTGCCCTTCTCTCCTTTCTTTTCAGTCACCCACTTTCTAAAGCCTACACTGTTCATGTAAGAAACTGCAGTTGGCTTCTTCTCCTCCTCTTCTCCTTCCTTCTTCGGTTCGATGGGGCTGGTCTGCTTCTGCTACTACTTTCCTTCACTCAGCTGCCATTGCTTCTTCTCTTCTTCGTCGCCTGCTTCTGCTTGTTGCTGAGTTCAGCCACCCTTACTCCCGCCTGCTTGCTACTGCAATCGCTGGTTTTCTCTCCTTCAATTGCTGCATGCTGTTGCTATTTCATCTCCTTCTCGACCGCTTGTGAATCTGCTGCCGCCTGACTCTCGGCTGCTTGAACCTGCTGCTGTTCTTTTCTCTCGGTTGCCGCTGTGTCTTCTGCTGCTTGCTGTTGTTGCTGGTCCTTCTCCTCTTGTTGTTGCCGGTCCTTCTCCTCCTGTTGCTGCTGCTTCTTTGTTGACTGATGTTGCTATTGTTGCTGCTGCTTTCCCTCTCTCGGCTGCTTAGATTTGCTGCTATTGCCGCTGCTGCTCGGCACCGTCAACCCCTGCTCCAACCGACCAGCCACCCAACTCCAGCTCCTAGCCTAGCCAAGCTCGCCTAGCTGCTTGGCTAAGCTCGCCCAGTCGCCTTGCCACTGTCCAGCCGTGAAGCTCAGTCGCCGTCCACTGCTCGAGCTTGCCCCCGTCCAGCCGCACCCTCTCGTCGTCAAGCCGCCAACTTCGTCCAGCGTTCACGAGCTCGTCATCACATCACCGCCGCTGCTAGCCGAAAATTGCAGCCGCTCGCCGGAGTCCGCCGCGGCCTACCGAATTAGTCAACGTTTACGAGTCAACCTCTAATCCTTAACTAAGACGTTAATTGCGTTCGAGATTAAATTAGTAAATTAATTATTTTAATTAGATATCCGAATAGTCTAATCATGACCGGATTTAGTTAGAAACTCAGTTTAAGTTAAATAGCCATGATTAAATAAGTTAGGCCCAGTACCGAAGTAGTCAACGGCTAGTCGAAAATTAGAATAACTGATTGACTGAAATTGGGATCAATAACGAGTGATGGACTAGAGCCGAGCGACAGATAAATTGTTTGACTGACTGGTTGGTACTCTAGTAGTCATTGGTGGTTGTTTATTTAATTGTTGAAATTGTTATGATATTTTCGTGGCCGGTTGCTTGAGGTCGAGATCAACATGGGACTGCCAATTAACTGAAGTGATTTTTGTTAGACTGAACAATAAATTGATCATTCATGTTCAGCTGGAAATATTGAAAATTTACTTATTTTATAACTCATGAAGGTCGTCAGATAAGGGTATTAAAATACGTGCCAGTCGTACAGTTCGTGTCAGGCTGTTGACACCTGAATTTTAGTTATTTTTAAGAAAAATTAATAGAAAATCAATAAAAATATATATAATTGAAAAATCAACTTTGAAAGCCTTGGCCAAACCTAATGACCTAATTTGGAACAAAAAGAAATAATTTTTCGTATTTTTAATACTTTTCATATATTAGGAAAATATCCAAAAAAATCATAAAAAAATATAGATTTCTTGGCCCAAAAAATTTCTAATATTTTTTATTTTAAATCTCTTTTCATGTTGGCCCTTTTAAACTCGAAAAATCTAATTTGGGATTGTGTGTTCCTTTACAAACGTAATTTCGAATTGGACTTAAAAAATACGATTTGAGTCTCTTTAATCTTACTTTTTTAATTTTTTTATGGGTTGTGACATCACTCTCTAATACCTCAATTTGTGTCTCGGCTCTAAATAGAGCTTGAATCCGCGAGGCCCAAGAAGGAGGATTCCTCATGAAGGCCATTCTAGAATTTTCCATCTTTGTCCAGTTGTCTCCCGAGCATGTGACAACAATCGAATGATGCTAGCGAGAGAAGACAAAAAAAAAAAGAATTTATTGGGACTGGGAGAAAGGACAAGGTTGTCAAATGTAGAAGGAAATGCAGAAGATGAAAGAAGAAGATAAAAACGTAGTGGAGGGCAACGTGAGTCCTAGGGGGGGTGAGAAAGTGACTCTGCCTTCAAAAAGAAAAACAAATGGTGGACAGAGAGAGCTCCATTGGAGAAAAAAGGGAGAGAGGGATCGGGATCGTCTGCTATAGTTGAAGCTATGGCAGGGTGACATAGCTTCAATCTCGGTCGTCCATTCTCATCGGACGGCCGAGATTTCGCCATGTCATTCGGAGAATCCAACCCAAAATTTGCGCGCGATCCCCCGGCTACTGTAGTGTTTTTTTTTTAATTTTTTCTTTTTCGGATCTCGGCCATCTCTGGTATCTCTCTCTCTCTCTCACGCTTTTCTCTTTCTCTCTCCCCGACGCCTCTCTCTTCGCCCCGACGCCCCTCTCTCGGCGTCCGACCAAATTTCCCCGACGACCAAGCTCTGACCTCCCCCGACGCCGCTGACCAAGCTCCGACCTCCCCCGACGCCGCCGACGCTGCCGACCAAGCTCTAACCTCCCCCGATGCCACCAACCTAGCTCCGACCTCCTAGATTTATCCCCGAACGCCTCCACCGAGCGGGCTCGGCTCTGCCCTTTCCCTCTCTTCCTCCCATCGACTCGCGATTTTGCTCTGTTCTCTCCATCTCTCTCCACTCTCGACCGAGAAGCGACATTACCAAGAGATCTGACTGTGGTTGTCGCCCCTTTGTCTGTGGAATTCCTGTCGAAGAACTCCGAGGCTGCAACGGTTTTTGTTCGATCGGTATCTTTCTCTCCTCTTTCCTCAATGTTGGTCGAGTGTGTTTGATCTTTCTCTCATCTGGGTTTGTCGCAATGTTGATTGGCGCTCGGCGTTGACCTATACGAACATGTGGGTTTGGGATCTCCTTCTCCTCTTTGATTCGTTCATGGCGTAGGGGGATGTTGTGTGTGTGTGAGAGAGATCAAACTGAGCCCCTATGGGTTTCCCTGGGGTAGGTTTTTTGTAGGAAAGTAGACCGTCGTGTTTTACTAAGGAAAAATTTCTCTGCTTTAGAATTCTATGTCTACTTGCTTCGCCAAATTGAATAGGAAAAAGAGCTTTGGCTTTAGAGTTATGGGGATTTCGGTTTTAGTAATGCCTTGCGGTGAGCAAATGAAAATTGTTGGTGGATATTACAATGGTTGCTTCAAAGCCCCTGTCTGCATTTCATAGAATTGAGTAGGGGCATCGGTTTTCAAATTGTAACATGAGATTATCCTGCCAGAGAGAGTGATTTCGTATGGTTTAGACAATTAATTACAAAATGATTCAAGAATCCAGCTTGTTCACTTTATAAAGCGTGTGCTTTGATTGGTATTTGATTTTTGGGTGGCAGTCAGTGCCCACTTGGGGCCTCTCTTGCCTTTCATACTGTTTTGTCGATCTGTTCTAAAGTGGCTGCTCGATTGTATGCAGAAAGAATCACCCTTTGGCCTCCCTACACAATCTGCACATCCGGGTTAGTCACCTCATGGGATCTTGTATTTGCTTTTCTTGAGTTATGTATTTGGTCGTTATATTTGTTTGGTCTTGGTGGGATTCTTGCACTGGACCGAGATGGTTTTTGATTGAATGTAAGGCTATTACAGTTGTCTAAGTTATGTGCTTTCTATACCACTGTTTAGATCATTGTATTGCCCTTATAGGAAAAGTTGGATTTTATCGACCTTTGTAGTCCATCTTGGCAAAGCTAAGAAGTCTAGTGGCAATGATTAGCTTTGAATGCTAATGGACTTAGATCAAATGTCTCTTAACTATCCTGCGCTTTCTCCCTATAATGAAGCTGCAGTTCAGTGGAGATGAAACACATATGCTTCAACCACTGTCTTTTTATTAGTCCATATTAAGTTGGATTTTATTGCAATCCGTAGTCCATCTTGGCGAAGCTAAGAAGTCTTGTGGCAATGGTTGGCTTTGAATGCTAATGGACTTAGATCAAATGTCACTCTTAACTATCCTGCGCTTTCTCCCTCCAGTGAAGCTGCAGTTCAGTGGAGATGAAACACATATGCTTTAACCACCTGGTCTTCTTAGTCCATATTATTCGAATCATGCCTTCACATATTGCAGCAAATTGTTTTCTGCAGAATTTCTTTAATAAGGCTTCCATAACGTAGACTGATCTTTTATTTATGTTTCGATCATGTTCTTTCTGCAGCTCGCTTCTCGCCTGATGACAAGTACTCAGGGCAAAGAGTTCTTCTAAAGAAGCGATTTGGATTGTATGTTACTTGTCTATAGTATTTTAGGTTTGTTGAAATGCCGAAGGAATATTATGTTGTTTTCAATGGCCATAATATTGGCATATATGATAGTTGGCCTGAAACCGAAGTCCAAGTAAGTGGGTTTAGTAATGCTAATTACAAAGGATATAACAACTAGGAAGCTACAAAACAGGCGTACTTGAAATTTTTTAATATGAGGGAGTTGCCAACAACAATTCATTTGCCTACACGATTTCATCCTAATGATGAACATCTGAAGCAGGTATGTTAGTTGGTTACTCTTGTAGTAGGACAGTTTAAATTTTCAATGGTATAGCAATGTAACAATTATATGGTTTCTTGTTATGCCTAATCAGGACGACGCTTGTCCTAGTGGATGTAGCCGTATAATAAGAGGTCTAGAAATAGAGTTGGAACAAACCCGATTTCAGCTGGAACAAACCCAGAGGGAGCTAGAACATAGCCAATGTTCGCATCGATTGACTATACAAGAATTGGAACATACCAAAGGTTCGCTTCGAGTGACAGTACAAGAGTTACAGAATGCAAGGGAGGTGAATGACAACTTCCGAGATGTGATTAGTGGCTTCAGGAATGTCAACATTGATTAGAAATGCTCCTTACATTATTATTTTGTCGAAGGTATAGCTTGAACTTATAGGATGTGAGCAGGAACTTAGTTTCTGCGTTTATGTGTTTGTAATCACTCAAAATTACATGTTACGTTATTCCATTTAAGACAGTTGCGGTTTCTTATTTAAGACAACATGTTACTGTTGATTGTGTGCCTTTTGTGGAATTTACATTAGTTGGAATTCTCGTGTGATCCTTCGATGTGAATTCCTTTTGGTTTGGCTGAAGGCTGGTTCCTTTGGGTAATATGTGAATGAGGAAGTTGTTTGTGGAGTATCATTGGTTTTTATGTTTGGGCTCAAATTTATTAGTGCAGTTTTTGATCTCTGCAATGCATATACTCGCAATCTGCTTGAGCTGTGCAGGATTTTCCACTGAAGCTTCTTGAAAATTTGAGTAAACCACACACGCATCACTTTCCGGTCTCAAATAGCATAACTGGTGAATCCTTATCGCTTTCGGCAATTCAAACTGAACTCGGAACTGAAACCAAAGAGATTCTCACTTTTAAGAATGAAAGCCATCATATTTTAATTGGTCTAACGATCATGGTAAATGGCTTGGTATTCACGAATAAGTAGAAGCAAAATAAATCAATAAACCAGATCAAAGACACGTTCTCCTCTCTGCATATTTCGGTTTCGAAGCATAACCGAGAAAGCATATTCGGACAAAGTGGGGGCGAGAAGGATTCCATTGCGCTTTATTTGGTCAGAAGGGGTTTAGGTAAAAAGCATCGAATGATAAGGAGGAAGGATACTTAGATAGTGGGCAAGGCTATCCCATATCACTGAGATTAAAACACTCCTGACGTAAAAATTAAAACCATGTCCATCTTTAATAGATTTGGTCCTCTTGCATATGCAGGCAAAAAGGGAATGAATGCGACTATCAGGATGCTACACCAGATATGCAAGATTTGATCACAACATTCCTACGTATGGAGTGATGACGAGTATGAATTCAGCTTGAAGAATTCATCCGATGATTTTCTTCAAGCTACTTCTAAACCAAAATGTTATGAAAATTGCTATTGGCGAAATTATACAGCCCGAGATGACCCAGGTCTCTCTTACCATTGTCAGCTCAGGTCAGAATTGTGAGGACAACCTTTACGAAAGTTTGACAATATAACATTAGCAAGAGCAACGCGAAAACAAAAGCAAGATAAGGGAAACAACAAGGCACGCCAGAACTTATATAGCCCGATTTCATCAATAGAACTTTATAAATATCCAGAACATAAAAATGCTACCAGAGGAAGAGTCAAAGGCAAAAGCTTTCAATCTAAAGGCAATTATACAACACTACCCCTTCAAGGAATGACAAGATTAACAGTCATAGTCAGCCGTATATCACAGACTCATTCGGCTATCACCACTACAATCTTGACAGCATCCTGTAGATATATCTTGCACCTCAAGCACTCATTAAGGGAAGAAGAGAGCAATCTGTTTAGTACATAGACCTATGGGCCGGACCATGGCTATGCAAACCCCAGCATGAGGGTCAATTGAACAATCTGCTCCTCTCAAATTACAATCTGGAGACAATCCCACGGAACTGTCTTCACATTAAGATGTTCGACGAACATCTATCAAAATTTTACATAGCAACAATCAAGAGGAAATTTGCTTCAACGAGTTCAAATCTAGTACAGGACCGAATTGTAAGGTACTTCTCTGGCATTCTTAGGACCTATCAAAAAAATCTGCAAAGAAACAACTTCATATCAGTGTAAACAATAACTTACAGGCACAGATGTTCATCTAATATTTATTTTACTTCTTCTAGAGCTAAAATGTTACAAGTTCTCACTTATTGCCATTTTCACATGCTATATCAATTTCGAGGCTGACATCCACTTAAGCACACTACTTTGGGGCATTTGCAATATTACCACCCTAAAAAAGGAAGAAAAAACAATAAATTATTGTCGCGACCTAAAAATCGGTTTCCCTTTTTTTAAAGTTAATGGATTACCAGGTTAATTAAATTGAATTAACTAGCCTAGTTCGAACCTTCCCAAGTTCTACCGAATCGTGACTTAAGTTCAATTTCATCAAAAGAAGGATTTATCTTGAAGTCGCCACTAATCATTTTGGGTAGGTTGATTAGATACCTAAATAAAGGATCGGGAGAAATACTTTATTCCTACGAACCAGAGATTAATGAGTTCGGAGACTTGGTTACGCTAATATTTCTACTAGCGTCCTTTCGGTACCAATTTCATGAAAATGTTCAACTTGGCAATTTTGATGAATTTTCACTTGAGATTCAAATGTGTAATTTTTTTTTTTGGGTTTTCTTTTTTAAAAAAGGATAAAAAAAATTAAACTATATGTAATGCATGTCATGAATGAATTTGTTTTAGAAGAAGATGCGGTATGATAAAGAAATTTATTTACAGGATAAGTTACACGTGCAATGATCTACATGATGCTAATTTTGAAAGATATGATTTTGAAGTATGGAAGTGAAATGATATATCCAAAAGATTTAAAATGGATCCAAATCAATCAATTTAGGCAACACAATTTTTCAACATTCCAAAGGGATGAAATCGTTACCTAATGTGGCGGATTTGATTGCCAAATTTGAACCTTGTATTACTCTACGGATCAGGACGTCGGATCTCAGCTCCAACAACAAGGAATGGTTGCGATCAAGTGCTAATGAAAGAAGCGGCGTGAAGGACTCGACCGGCAAATCTCTGGTGGAAGAAACGGCATAAGAGACTCAATCGAAAAATCTCTCGACCGAACTCTTTTCTCTCGTTTTCAAGCTCCCTTCTCTCATTGATTTTTTTTTTCTCTAAATTTTTCTCTCTCAAAATTTTTCTCTTTCAAGTTTCTCTCCCTTCTCCTTGAAATCTTTCCAAAATGTTTTCCTCCTCCCTCAAAATCGCTTCTCCTCCTCTTTTATAGACAACTCTTCCATCTCCCTTTCTTCATCTTCATCTTCCATCCTCATCCTCCATTCTATCTCCATCCTCCATTCTTTACCTTCATCTTCCATTCTCATCCTCCATTCTATCTTCATCTTCCATTCTCTATCCCCATCTTCCATTCTCTATTTTTACCATCCATTCTCTATCACCATCCTCCTTTCTCCATCTTCCTTTCTTTACCAACTCTTCTTTTTCTTTACCAACTCTTCTTTTAGTTTTTTGCAAACTAATCCCTCACGTTTTAAGTATTTGCATTATAGTCCTTGAGGTCTTAAGCATTTACAATTTAGTCCCCATAAAAAGTTTAATTTCATTTTGAACCAATTTATGGACTAAATTACAAATTTTTTGTGCGTATTGATCCTTTTCGCAAAATTGGGCTAATCCAAAGGGCTTTTCAGGCAAAATAAAATGTGGAGGACCTGAGTTTGATGTCTTTGACTCAAAAATGTAAAAATTCAAATTTTGGACGCTAAAACATTTTTTTTTAAAAAAATTCGGGATTATGGTTTGCTAAGAAACACATAGTCCCGAACTTAATTTTTTTGATTTTTCAAGAGGCCAATATGAAAAGGGAATTAAAATAAAATTATTGGCTATTTTTTTTGTATTTTTCGGCCTCAAAAGCTATTTTTTTTTATGATTTTTTTATTTTTATTTTCCTATTTTCGAAAAAATATGAAAAATATGCGAAAATTTCCAAAAAACATTTTTTGTTGGAAATGGACCCCTGGGCTGGGCCAGGGCCTCCAAAGTCCATTTTGTAATTTTTTTCATTTTTTTATAAGTTTTCTAGAATTTTCTAAAAATAAAATGGCTAAAAATCAAGTGTCAACACTCAGGCCATGTAATTCAATTAAGCTTAGAATCTTGAATTAAACCCATTCACCACCGATCCGATATAAATATGCAATGCATGAAAAATTATTTTTTGTGAGAACTAAAGCCAATTCTCAATTTTTATGAAATATATAAAGTAAAATAAAGTAAAATAAAATAAAATAAAATAAAATAAAAATAAAATAAAAACTTAAAATTTAGGTGTCAACAATTATGCTGCCGTACATCTTCCAAAAAAAGGATGAGGACGCAAAATAAGAGACCGCAAACAGCATGTCTTCTCTCGACCTTATAGAGTAGGCATACCTGCTGTATCATTGTCGAATAATCAGGGGGAGCTGCAGTAAATGATCCACCAATTTCCGAATTACTCACAATGTTAGTAAGTAGATTACTGTAAAAACACGACGGGTTGTTATAATTTTGAAGAATTTGAGGTGCAGAAGAAGCTTGCGAAGATGCTTGAGGTATGTCTCCTTGCTTCTTTGATTTTCTTTTGCTCTTCTCTAGACAGCTCTTATGTCGCTTTCCTCCTTTGCCTCCAACTTTCTTCTTCAGTTCCGTACATTTTCCAATGAGACTCGTATCTTCACTTGAGCCAACTAAATTTCTCTGAGACTCACCTCCGAGTGGCATTTCATCGAGCGATTTATTTATGGTCAAGATCATCTGCTTGATAAATTCATATCTCTGAATAGTTTGTGACCCCTTCACTGCTATCTTCACAAACTCGGGACACACCTCTCTATATCTATCAGTAGCATCCATGTCGTCATTACCCTGAACGAATATGTAGAAGTTATTAGAAGTTACCAATAAATTAGGATGACAAATTGAGTAAAAAAAGAGTATAAAGAAAGTTCATACATGAGTATCTAAACCATGCCTCTCTAGTACTCCATCTCTTGCTTTACGTGTCCACCTCTTCAAAATATAAGAATTAGGAATTAACTTTATATCCAAGTGATCAAGCACCTTCAACGCATGGCAACATAAGAACCCAACGGTCTCAAAATGATTACATGCACAATTCACCACTTCATTGCTTGGGCCACCCGTGACCTTGTACTCTTGTTCATTTGTACCATATGAACCAATAACATATTCACGCAAGAGGCCCATGTCATTACGTTCCTTGATAACCAAGGAAAAAGCTTTCATCCATTCTGCCTGAAAATTTTCAAATACCGAATGTATATAGACCTTACTTGCTTGTTGCAACATAGGTGATGTCTGACATAAAATCGTTGGCAATTTCTCCCTACCATTAAACTCAACTTCTAACTCTTTGTACCGCTTATCAAGCACCACGTTATCAAATCTCTTGAAAAAACCATCTAGATTCATGTTACATCTAAGATGATCTTTCAAATCTCCATTTAAACTCTCACTCAATTGTGTGCTACGTATACCCAAAGGTCACTGTAGATTTCATATAACATCTAGCCCACTTCTCCTTCAACCTATACAAACTTTGAAGCCAACAATTGTCACTAGCTCATATGTTGAAAGTAATGAATCCCAAGCATCTTCAAATTTTTGGACTTCCACATATTTATAAACAAGCTTCTTCAAATCAGTCAAAAAATTATATCCATTCTTCATTAAATGACCAACATTTTTAATAGCATTTTGCATTAGATGCCATGTACGCAATCCATGTCTTGACTCAGGAATCACTTCTTGTAATGCTTTCGACATTGCTGCATCTTGATCAGTAAAAATTGTTGCAGGCCTCTTATACTTGTGCGCCCATAAGAATGTTTCGAAAAGCCATCTAAATGAATCTGCGGTTTCATCATATAAAAGTACAACCCCAAAAATCACAAGCTCTCTATGGTGATTGAATCCAATAAATACACCGAGTGGCCTATACTCTTTATTGGTAGAAAATGTGGTGTCAAAGGTGACAACATCGCCAAAAAGAGCATAATTAATAATCATCCTAGAATCTGCCCAAAATATATTTGTTATTTGCTCATTACTATCAAGCTGAACGGCATAGAAGAAAGAGGTGTCTGAGATTTGTCGTTTTTCAAAGTACCTCAATAAACATCCCGCGTCTCCAAAGGCCATGTCCATTTCTCGTTTAGTGCGAAGATAGTTTTTTACATCAACTCTAGTGCCAACATTTTCTCTTCCCCCAACCTGTACACTAGATAAGTCATGATGCTGTGTTTGTGTGAAGCCTGCATTGTCAGCCAACTCAATTTGCTGAGCTTGGACATCGCTTATTTGCCTATGTGACCTTATCAAGTGACTACACTCTGCGAAGTGGAGTGGATGGGAATGGTTTGGCTCAAAATCATAAACACAATATTTACCACTCCCTCAAACTAATCTGATTCCCATTCGGGCATGGCAGTCCATCCTCGTTTCAGGCTTAGGCTTTTTTACTAATTCCATACGTTTATCTTTTTGTCGATGTCCCTCTTTTGCACAACAAAAGTGTGTGGATGTTATGGAACCATCCTTCCCTTTGTTAGTAACTCTCTTACGTACACCAAAACCACTTCTGAATGCATACATTTTCCAAAACTCCCATGCCTCATCTAGATCATTAAATTCCATACCGATTTGTGGAGTCCACTCATTAGTGCTGATGAAATCATACAAAAAATAGTTGACAAAGTAGCGACATTAGACGATAAATTGAACAACAAATAATGAAACAGAACAAAAATCTAACATAGTTTCATTAAGACATTAAGTACCTTGTCCCATCATCATCCATTTTAGAGGGAGTCTCAATTTGAGGCACAATTTGACTGCTAGTACTAAGCATGACAGTTAGTGCTCGTCTATCATCATCCATCGAAGAACTCGCCTCTCTCAGCCTCAAAGAACTCGCCTTCTGCTTTCTTGTTCTTCTTCTCAACTTTCTTTGCAAAATACTTGTCATCAAATTTCTCAACATTAACTCCAGATATGTCAACCTTCGTGGATGTTGCAATCACATAAGATTGATTAACCCTTCTTAAAGGAACACCGTTAATCTTGAATGGACCTGAATTTAGACAATGAAAATAGATTAATTGATGTTGCAACACTAAAAAGATAACTCATTCAGAACCAGCTATTTGCAATGAATAGACGTAGAACCGTGGGAAGATGGGAAATGTGAAATCTGGATGCTTTTACAAAGTTATTTTTGCTTCTGAAAGGCGACAACTGCTCCAACAGAATGCTTGGCAGAATTTCAAAAGTGAAAAACGTGGAAGCTCAAGCGATTAAATCTTAGCTCCCAACAAGAAGTCGGGTCATTTCTACGACACTAGGGTTCTAAACGTTGTATCATAATCCTAACTCCACAACAATAATTACCATAAGAATAGGCATTGTTAAACATGGAATTTTAATTCGTATACGATAAAGCCAAACACAAAACGCCACAGTAAATCCGCACTGAGATAAATGCCCATCACAAAGGGAGTGAACTCGGGAGGTCTATCGATGCCCAAGTACATAACTTTAACATATTGCAGGACACATGCAGACGAATCTTTCACCTATCACAGAATGCATTGTACCGAAACATCAAAGTATGTTCCCCACATTCACAAATTGTGCAGTAGGTAACCCAATCTGGATTGACTAATGATGCAAATTAAGAGAAAATTGTGCCATCAAAATTCAGACTAAGCCAGCTCTGGCGTATGCAAGGCCATCCAATTAACAAGTGGTGGATGTTGAGAGAGATATATAGAACTATAAACTCACCAGTGATGAGGAGCAAGCCGGAGGGGAGCTGCTTGAGGAAGACAACCGGCTTACCCTTGAAGCGGCCGGCGAGGATGATGAGGACCGCGGCAGGGGAGATGGATGGCCGAAGCTTGGTGGGCCTGGGGTTGCGTTTGTTGAGGAGAGGCTTCTTGGTCAGAGCTTGGTCGGCGGCGTCGGGGGAGGTTGGAGCTTGGTCGTCGGGGAAATTTGGTCGGACGCCGAGAGAGGGGCGTCGGGGCGAAGAGAGAGGCGTCGGAGAGAGAGAGAGAGAGGAAAGCGTGAGAGAGAGAGAGATACCAGAGATGGCCGAGATCTGAAAATGAAAAAATTCAAAAAAAAAAACGCTACAGTAGCCAGGGGATCGCGCGCAAATTTTGAGTTGGATTCTCCGGATGACGTGGCGGAATCTCGGCCATCCGATGAGAATGGACGGCCGAGATTGAAGCTATGTCACCCTGCCATAGCTTCAACTATGGCAGACGATCCCGATCCGGGAGAGAGGGGCAGCTTTCTAGGGACTCTCGCAGACACCATCCTCACCCAGAGACATACACAAAAAAGGCCATTCTTTTTTTTTTTTTTTGAGAAGAAATGGCACGCAGGAGGGCTCGGCCAGAAGGACAACAAACCAGGGAGAGCATGGTGGGATGAGGGCTGCTAGCATTGAAGGCCAGAGGGGAAAAGATATTGGGTGTCGTTCGGTAGAGCTCCATCTTCGAGAAAGGGAGCGAGTGAAATGAAAAAAAAAAGAACAAGGGAACCCGATCCTTTCCAAAAAAAAAGAAAAGCTCACTTTGAGAGCAAAAGGAAAGAGCGTGAGAGCACCAATGGGGGAGAAAATTTTCTGCGAAGAGCAAGCAGACTCAAGAGGAGTTCTTTGTTTTTGGGAGGTTCATTCTCATCCCGAAAATGACCTAAGAAGAGAGAGTGGCATCCGCGAGCAACCAGAGCTGCCGTCGTGCCGCCGCTACGCCTCTACCATTTCTGGCGAATGAATTAATCTGGACATAAAAACGTTTGGCCGAACTTCCTCAAACCCCATGGGAACCGCAAGCTGGAGGCCTATGATAGATGGCGAACGGCGTTCAAAAATGCTAAGGTAAGTTTCCCGAAGCTTTATTGATGCTCGTCGTCAGCTTGAATGGCGAGTTGAATGGTTTAAAAAAAAGAAAAAAGAGATGCTGGACCAGAGAAGAGAGAAGTCCAGGGAGGCGAGTAAAGCAAAAAGAAAGTAAAGGATGGAGGGGTTCAAGGTGAAAAAAGAAGAAGAAGCGAGAACAATACACAGGGAGTTTGGCTTCTGGGGCTCATTCTCCAGCAAGCTAAAAGAGGGAGGAGACGCCATTGAAAGCTCCTGGTAGCGCCCGTTCAGTCTCAACCCAAGAGGACCCTCGTCGGTTCGCCATTGCCGTTCGTGAGCGTTCCTAACTTGTCAGAACTTCGGTCAAGCTTCATCAAAGCTCTTGGAAATTGCGTGATCGTTGTCACAGTCTTCGTCACCGTTAAAACACCTTGAACATGGAGCTCGAAAAAAAAAGAGAGGTGAGAGATGAGTTTTCTTTTGCCGACGATTTCTAACAGTCGAGCGAAGCCAGCGTCGCGTTCATGGCATCCGGGCCGCAACTTGGAGGACTTGGGTTGTGTCAGATCCGACGAGGATGGCGATAGGTGTCGACCGACAAGTGGTGGCCAAAGGCCAGAGATGGGAGCTTCGGTGAAGTGCTCGAGAGTTCCCTGCGAAGCTCACAAAGGAGGAAGTCCCAAAGAAGGGGAAGACGAAGAGATCTTCCTGGTCTCATAGAACGAGCTAATATTGTTCTTGGCATGCTGTTCAAGTGACCTCAACAAGTGGTGATAAAAAGAGTGCAGAAAAAGAGTCCATTGAGGGACCATCATGTGCTCCCCGAGCAAGTCCAGTGTTGACTGTGTTGAGACAAGTCGGTTTTGTTCGTCCCGTGGCATCCGAAAAAGAAGACAACTATGGGAGAAATCTCGGTCGAGCGGTTAACACGAGCTTAGATCGGCGTGCCGAACCCGGTGGCGGCAACCGTCAAAGCGAGCAACCGATGAAGGCGACGCACAAATAAGACGGTGCGGCACATGCAGGCCCGCAAGCACCGATCGTCGAAGCAAGTCGGACTAGAGACGACGACGATGAGCATGACTCGAGATGGTGGTGACGTACGAACCAAAAGGTGTGGCGGGGCGACCAGGGGATAACCAACAGAGGCAGCGGCCGAATGAAGCTGGCGATCCAATGGCGAAGGCACCGCAACGATGGTCAGAGGTAAGATTGTTTTGCGTCCTTGCTTGTCTCCGTAGAAAGCCCTTCATGAGGAAGAGAAATAAAGAAGAATAGATAGGAGCGGCACAGCAAGGTTCGTGGGAAGCAGAACCCACGAAGAGGAGAACAATAATTAAAAAAAAGGAAAAGAAATAGAAAGCAATAAAATGAAAGAAAACAAAATAAAAAAGATAAAAAAAAATGAAGAAGGAAAATAAAAACGGGGTTGAACTCTTGTTCTGTTTAGGTTAAGTGGCGTGTGGGCCGGCCTTAGGAAAATTCAGTGCTCAATTGAACTGAATTGGGCTTTAGAATAGGAATTGGTTCTTTGTTGAAAATTACAAAAAAGTATACAAAGCTAACCTAGCCCAAGCTTACCTTTTGGGTCTTAGGCTAACTCATGGCCCGAGTTGGGCTACCATGGTGAGGGTCAGGCCCATCCGGCCCTGCCCGGATCACATTTTCATATTGTGAAAAATTCTAAAAGTTGAAAATTCTAAAAACAATTTCAAAAAATCTCAAAAATTAAGAAATGGACCATTTTAACTGGTCAATCCTATTTTTGATAATTTTTCTTTCTCAAATTTTTTCTTCAAAATGACGATTTCGCCCCTCATGGGCAAATTGTTTCAGAAAAATTCATAAAGGTCTCAAAATTTAAGAAGCGGGTTGTTTTAACTGACCAATCCTATTTTTAACAATCTTGCCCTTTCAATCTTTTTAAAAATGACAATTTCTCCCTCATGGGCAAATTATCTCCAAAAAAATTCGAAAAAATTTCAAAAAAACTCGAAGATTGGGAAACTGACACATTTAACTAGCCAACCCTATTTTCGATGATTTGGGTTCCAAATCCCTTCAAAATTTACAATTTCTCTCTTCAGGCAAATTGTGCCCCAAAATGATGATTTTACCTCTTATGGGAAAATCGATTTCAAATCATTCCAAAATTTTGCCAAACTTTAATACACCTCTTCTCTAAGCCAATAGGGCTTTATTAGAGATGTCATGTATTGATTTAATGCGTTTTATCTACATGCTTTTGATCCTTGACTTGTGCACCTATCTTATTGATTGTGATTGATAGGTTAGTTATTTCCATCTGTTTGAACTCCTAGATTTTAGGATTCCTTTATCCCAATTCATCTGCATGAAATTATAGTCAGGAAAATCGCTCAACCTCGGTACCGAAAGAGCGTTAATGGTAGCATTGGCGTAATTAAGTCATCGATCCGAAATCTCTGGTTTCATTAGAGTCATACGGCTACTCCCACCATCCGATGAGGTTTCCGATCTACCTTCCCCAAAGATTGGTGGGGACTCCGAAAGCGTACACACATATGCACACGTCACTCGACCACACCTAAGGTCGAATCTGATAACTCGTCAAGATTTCGTATGGGCTTAGGAGGACTCGAGCTATGCCCGTTCCACTCTGAGAAGTAGCATAGCAATCCATTAGCCTGATCGATCTCGAAGATCGTTGCGACAGCGATATTATCATAATAGTTTCGTGTCGTACCAGTCGTACAAATTCTACAGACTATCGAAAAACACTGCCAGTCATAGTGCTCTATCACCCCTATCGCGTGCTATTTTTCCTGATAGTACCGTGTTGTGCCAGTCGTATGAATCTTACAGACTATCAGAAGATGCTGTCAGTCATAGTGTAAAGTCACACCAATTGTGTGTTGTTTTCCTGATAGTACCATGTCATACTAGTCATACGAATCTTACGAACTATCAGAAGACATTGCCAGTTGTAGTGTTGAGTCACACCAGTCGTGTGCAATGAACCTTATGACCACCAATAAAATGATTTCAAGAAAAGACTTAAATTGGTTGGTATTTTGTAAAAATATTAGTTGTTGTGGCATACTGGTGATGGGGACACCTGAACGAATAATCTTCTTATTCAAGCTTAGGTGTTGACTCACTGAGGTTTATTTCTCACTCCATTGTGATTACAATTTTTCAGGTCAGGATTGATGCAGAGACCAGTTCGGTTCGGAGTTCCGAGCAATCAGTCATTCCATGTCATGACTCACCCGATTCTAAGCACGGACTTGGCATGGGAGAAGCATGTCATAACGATCTGGGTCGATGAGGGTGTGGACTACCTAGTAGCTCACATCTTCAAGACCTGGTTCCTTCGTGAAGATGATGTTCTCTACAACTCTCTTCATGGATTTGAGGGGCCGCCCAACTCGACTCCTCATATCCTTGCCTGGGATCTAATGGATCTGGATACACCCGATGGGGAGGTCGTGGACCGCGAGCTTGGCATTGTGGCCACTCCTCCCATAGAGTCTGATTTGTCCATTGAGACCAACCCCTCTGAGGCCTTTGATGACATTCCCATGTCTCATTAACTGTAGGAGCATGTTAGTACCTTTTTAGATTTTTGGGTGATAATGGTTGAGGATGAAGTAGTCCTTCTTTTGGGAGTAGATGATTAACTAACCATTCTCGACCCACCTATCTTTTTGCCAGCCTTAGGGAGTCATCCCGAAGAATGGGGTTATATTTTTGTTGTATAACTCTGTAGGATTAGCGATCCTCTGCCCGTTGATGTATTAAAAATATTTGGTTAAGTTAATAGAATGTTCTACTTTTCTATCCATGCTTGTTATTTTTCTGGGAGTATTAAATACGTTTCCGAATGCATAAGATTTTTGGTGTGGTCATTAGCATGCCTAGGATGCTATTCCTTTTGACTTGAGGCGTTTTGGTAGGGATAGCTCATGCCCGAGGATTGAGGTGTGACACAGGATCACCATTTTCCACAAATATGGTCGACAATGTCAATTTCGATGAAGACTTGGAAAAGTAAGTCAAGCATCCCCTTAGCGCATGCTAAACTGATTGAGAAGGGACAAAGACTTCGTGTTTGTAATAGGAATTGGCCTCGATAGAGGAGGCATAGGGAGTGATCTTCCACTCTATAAAAGTTTCTTATTATTCAATGCTAAAAAAATTACAAATGTACAAACGGAGATAACCTCAATCAATCAATTCATAATTAGTGCACGTTCTACATCTTAAACATAGAAAAGAGTTCATTACAACATTCTAGAGCAACAGATTTGACTGTGACAAGAACATATGTATGCATCAAATCTAATAAAAAAAAGAAAACACGATTATTTAATTTTGCAATTTCGAAAAACATAATGCTTTGACTCTTTCAACATTTACGTGAAACTTCAATATGAACGTGATAGTGGGTTCTGAATTCAACACGGGCTTCACTATCTGCCCAATAAGTGCAATGAACTTGTATTTGTAGGTTAAGTAACAATCCTTATCTTAGGGACTTTCCAAAGAAAATAATCAAAATTAGATTTCACAATGCCGCCTTTTTTAGGTCAAAACATATTTGGTAAGTCTATAATTGAGAATTGCCTTAAATAGTGAAAAATGCGAGAGACATCAATGCATGTGCAAAATGAGAAAATTCATCGAATTTATAGTCACAATTTGAAGGCGTTGCTGGGCAAATTCCTTATGCTGTTTTCGTTTTTCAAATGAATTTTCACAAATTAAGGGTAGTCTCTAGAGAAAATCAAAATCAAATACAAATCCCTTTGTTATTTTTGCAGGCTCTTCCAAGAGAATGAAAGAAGAAAAATTTTGCGGATGCACAGTGAAAATTAAATGACCGTCCAGCAAGGGATGGATCCCATCAAAGCAATCCTCTCGTCATCTATGTGCTCCCGTAGGAATGAACCATTCGCTATTTTCCGATTAATTAGGAATTAAGTCATTTAGATTGTAACGGTTTATATTTCTTTTTCTTTTGCACAAAAAATAAAATAAAATGACCTGTCCAGCGCTTAATTAGGTCCACCCTTTAGATATGTTTTCCTATCAATTCAACATCAACCATTACGACGATAGCCAGAGATGAGCTCGTGCGTTAGGAAACAACCACGGCAAAATATTTTCCCCGTCAATTGCTCTTTAACAAAAAAAAAAGGCGCATTTGAAAAAAAAAAAACTCATCGGATGACTTCAGGAAAATATTTAAGGAAGAGAATTACGTTCTAGAGAAGATTAATATTTTTATTCTTACGTTAACTGCATACAATAATATAAAAGCATACTTTCAATTAAGGAAGGAAAGTATCAAATTTCATCGATGATATTTTCTGTAATGATTTTTTTTTTGTATAGGACTTTATATTCCTTCACAATATGAAGTTATCTACGTTAACAAATATGTAACTAAATAGCAATTTAATGCGGTTGTAATTCACATTTATGCGGAGTTGCTTCCTATTTCTCATGCAGTCACTTGATTCTTCTCTTCATAAAATACTCATAATTGGCACATAAACTTAGAAATGTGAATAATTGAAACCTATCCACCCCCTTTGGCTTTTCTTTTTTCCTCACCTCTCCATCTATTTACCCTCTATACCACTCTTCCTCGTCTTAGACATTTCAAGCCTCCCAAACAACCCGTACAATTTATGAGTGCATGGACCTTAGTAATTAAGTTAATAGCATCGCAGATTTCGAGTTGAATTTTGTGGGGATATAGGTTGTAAAACCTTTAGCCTTGATTTGTGAAGGACATATTTAACGTTCAAAACAAGTTATTATTTAGAATTACTTGGAACAGAAATCCATTTATAAATGTTTATCAATCGACTTGCGTCAACTAAAAGACCTGATCAAGATGAGATGAATCGCAAATCAAAATAAAAATGACTTGTAAAACATAACTTTGAGCGGTTCGCTAAACTATTGTTCCGATAATGGAGCAGCCTTAGGTTCCCTCGAAGTAAGCTGATCATATTCTCATTGCTACTATGTTTTCTCTCCAAGATAGGGAAGCATAAAAGTTACTCTGCAAAGAGAGATCGAAGCTCTCTTCAGAGACCAATCACTCGAAGCTTTATCATGTGCACGCCATACAACTATTTCGCCGGAATTGACAATGGAAAAATTATGCGCAATTAAAATTTGGGTCGATTTCTACAAAATATTATGTTGAAATAGGAAATTGCCACCAACTCTAGGAAAATATAGAGGTCTCAGAATCTTTGTTCCACATACTGTACATTCCCTTTTCGATCCCCCGCTCATCAACAAAAAATCTGAAGTCGATTTTGAGACATTACAACCACCCACGGTCAGGACCACCGTTTGCCGCCAATATGGACATGTCAATTTAAACAAAAGACTTGGAAAAGTAAGCCAAGCATGATAGAGGAGGCTTCGGGGAGTGAGAGGGAGACTTTTATGGTCGACATGCCAATTTCACCATTATAAAACCATCCACGGTTAGGCCACCACGGCATGGCTGAGACTTTTCTGGTTCTGTGCTATTCACTCGTTATACCCCACGGCACACGCTAAACTGATAGATAGAGGAGGCTTCGGAGGTGATCTTCCAATCTAGATAAGTACAGTTATCCATCTCGTTAACGTTACGTTATGTGGACATGCGCCATCTCCCACCCCCCAAAACTCAATCATCCCCCAAATCATGGCTTCTTCCTTTTTTGCTGTCCAACCAGTCCCCTTTGGCTGTCTTCTTCTTCTCGCTCTTCTTGGCTGGCACCACTTCATTTCAAGGTGCAGGCGGGCCCCACGGTGTTAAAATTTCGGATATCACACTTGCATAGCATATAGTCAGAAAACAACCATTCTGTATTAAAAACGTGAAGGGCCCTTGCAGCGCTCGGTCAAGTATAGGAATACTCGTTCACAATTTAAACTCTCTGCCTTTTCCCATATTTGACCATCACCAACACGTAATTAAATTATGTATTTAGTATATTTGCATGGTCATACTTCTACACACTTAAATTTCGTGTCAACTGCTGTCAGTTGGTTTACGATAATCTACTAATATTTACTGTGGACAGTTCTATTCCATCGCACCAAGTCGTAAGCTTTTTTCTCTTTGTAGCCCCATAACGTAATTACTAGTACCACACCACAAATATGTTCCGTTTTCACTTATCGAATATTTACACAAAGTGGGCAATGGTCACCGATAACAAAGAGAAAAACGCCATGTATCCAATAGTATCACACCGTAAAATTGCATTGCTTGTTTTCTTTTCTTTTCTTTTCTTTCTTTGGAAAAAGCCACCAAGCCCATTGTACATATTTAATCCAATTTTTTTTTTTTTGTGACAGTCAGAAATCTCAAAATTTCATGTGACACCTTTACAACGTGTGCTACATCAGAAGAAGACATGGCGCAACCAAGAGTACCACACATCAGCTGTGATCCAACGGTGGTGAATGCAGGTGCCCAGTATGCTGTCGTTTCATTTTAGACGGGAAAAGAGGAAAACACCTTGGTGTTTTCACGTTTGCACATAATAACTGAAAACAAGCCTACCTTATTTTCGTTTAAAAAAGATTCCATGATCCTCCCAAACAAAGTTCGTAATGGCCTTTTTCATTCTTACTGGAAGTGTCAATGAAAATGTGATGAAAGCTCCCCTCGTCAATCAAACTTCCCCAAATCTTTTTTTTTTTTACCAAAATAATTCGTAATGATAAGAATTGGGGAAGGAGAAAATCACAAATAGATGGACGGTGTGCATCTGTGCTTGCGTTTGGAGATGAGGTGTGGCCCCCTCACCTTACATGATGAAGAAAACAGACATGCCCCATCTTTTCCGTCTCTTGGATTTTCTTCTTCGATCAAGTTCCTCTTATTTTGCTTCCTTTTTTCATGGCCACACAGGACCAATAAAGAAGAAAGTCAGTGTCCGGATCAATTCATATGAAAAAGATCAATTTTGGAATTTATCACTCAATACATTAACGTTTGAGATTCAACTAGATGTCTCAATCTATTGGAATCCTTTATGTGGTGGTAGATGGGAATTTTGTTGGACGTACTAGTAATATTTCTGCTTTTCTTTTTTTATGATGTGTGATTCGATTAGTCCATGCAAATTAGATGGCCATCTTAAAAAGTTATATAGCCACCAGCTGGCTATCATACTTGTAAATGTTCATTGTTTTAATATTTATTTTCCTTCTCCAGCTATGTAAGTTGTTGGTCACCCGAGTCATCTCTATTGCCATTCACATGAGGTGTGGTTACAAGTTTCGAAATATAATTGTGAAAACCATGGGGTGAATCAATGGTCCCTTCGAGGTACCGTGCTCGCGTAATCTTTCACCGGTGAATTGAAATGCAACAAGTCCCAACCATTCAGCACATGTCAACCTAGATGGTTCTATTTTATACTGATCGATCCAATAATGAAGCCTCGGAAGGCATGGCTGGAACCATAGACTCATCCATTTATATATGCAAAAAATTATATTTGAGGCAAGTAGCATATAGATGCACATTATAGAGCCATCAACAATCATAAGACATTGGTATTGTATCTAGATACTGTCACCATTTATGATTTGTTGAATTCGCACCACACGGCAATCCACCTCACCATGAGAAAAGACTCCAACCATCTATTCCATCAACCCTGCGCACCTTGAATGTATTCACTTGAAGTAATATTCGCTTTAAATAGTCTCATACCGAATCTCATAGTTTTGTCCTTTGTCATGCAAGTGAACACATTTTCATAAGGTCACCTATCTTAATAGTATTCTCACATAAGCGCGCTTAACAATAATTCTATTTGTCAAGCTTGCATCTTAGAAAGGTAGTGGTTACCCGGGAGCGGATACTTCCAGGGCCTGGAGGATGTGCCGGTGGAGGCGGTGTCGGTGTGCACGGGGATATACAAGTCAGGCGCGTACCCGAGCTATCCAGGGCGGCTCCTGCTGGACAAGTTGACCAGGGCGAGCTACAACGTTCACGGGCTCAAGGGCCAGAAGTTCCTGCTGCCGACGATGTGAGACCCGGAGACCGCGGCGCGCAAGACCCTGGTGTGATCGCACCACGTGGACGAAGAAAGATCAGCATCATCCATGTTCTACGGGTCTGTAGATATTTGTTGGGGGTGGTTAACTGTTACTGTAGTATTAAAACTCTGTCTAGACTCGGGTTCGCGGTTTGACCGGCTGGCCCGAGTGCAGCTCGCCTCGGTTCAATTCGGACCAGGTTTAGTCCGAGAATTAGCGACGGTTCAGTGTTCCAGGTCGCGAAGTTCGAGGGATGTGGGGATGAGATGAGGCTTCTTTTTCACTTTTTTTTAAATTTTAAATTTTCTTTGGCACGTGTGAAAGCTAGGCATGTAAATTTGTATTTGAAAAAAAAAGGGAAAGAAAAATATATAAATATGTATATAAATGAAGGGAAATGATGAAAATGCGTTGAAAATAAAGTGAATTCTTCTGCTTTTTGTGGGCCCCATGTGATTATGGTAATGAATAATATCTGCAACTGACCCCACTGGATGTGGGCCCCCCAAGGCGAGTTGATGAGAACCGCTCCGAGCGGGGGTTCCCTGGGAGAGAAAAGGAAGAAATACTATCACACCATAAAATACAATAAAATAAATTATTCACGAGAGGACCCAGTGCGGGAAAAAGCTGTCCAGAGCTGTAAAAAAAGGCATTGGCCTGTACTGAGGAGCTTTAGAAATGAAGTTCCGTCTATAAATATGTCATCTAAAATTCTAAATCATGTTAACGTTAGGCAGACCTGCACCATCTCCACCTCCCAAAAACCATCTGTCCCTCCCAAAATCATGGCTTCTTCCTTTTTGCTTTCCATCCTGTCTCCTTTACGTGTCTTCTTCTTCTTCTCGCTCTTCTTGGTCCACACCACTTCGTTTCGTGGGGCAGGCGTTTCTGCTTCCTCCACTCCTTTCTTCGCTGTCAACGCAACCGGGAATGAGGATGCAGCAGTGGCTCTCCTGAATTGGAAATCCACTCTGGACAACCACAGCCAATCTCTCCTCTCTTCATGGCACAGCAACAATCCTTGCCACTTTACGGGTGTGGCTTGCGACCACTCACGAGCCATCACCCATCTAAATCTTTCCGGTCTCGGTTTGAGAGGAACTCTAGATGACCTCGACTTCTCGCGCTTAAACAGTGTGGTCAGCTTTGACCTTTTTGACAACTCGATCCATGGCTCCATTCCCTCGAGTATTGGTAACCTTTCCAAACTCAACTATCTTGATCTTTGCTTGAATGAACTATCCGGGGACATTCCTCCAAGTATAGGTACGCTGGAGGGTCTTCACTCTCTGCACCTATGTTCAAATCAACTTTATGGGCCCATTCCTCCTCCTCTTGGAAAATTAGGCAATTTAACCGAATTAGACATTTCACGCAATAACTTTTCTGGTTCCATTCCAAGAGAGATAAGTCACTTGAGAAATTTGGAGTCTCTTTTCTTAGGGAAAAATGGATTTTCAGGACCCATACCTTTAGAAATATGGAGGCTCACTTCTCTGATGGACCTTGACCTAGCAGAAAACAATCTCATCGGCTCAATTCCTCGTTCCATAGGAAACTTAACAAGTTTATCATATCTTGGCCTCAATGAAAATGGAATCTCGGGCTCGATTCCTCAAGAAATAGGGAGGTTGATATCTCTGGTAGGGTTATTTTTGTTTGAAAATGATTTGGGGGGTCAGGTCCCTACATCAGTTGGAAGCCTGTCCAATCTAACTAGATTACAACTCGGTGACAATAACTTCATCGGTTCCTTGCCTTCTGAATTTAATAAGTTAACCCGTTTGCATACTTTGGATCTCTATAATAATGAACTAGAGGGAGAATTGCCAGAAGATGTATGCCTTGGAAGATCATTGACACATTTCTCCACCTCCAATAATCGTTTCACAGGTCCCATCCCAAAAAGCTTAGCGAACTGCAGCACATTAATCAGATTGAGGCTAGAAGGAAACCAACTTACCGGAAACATAACAAAAGCTTTCGGAATATATCCACATCTAGAGTATATAGACTTGAGCCACAATCATTTGAATGGGGAAATTTCTTGGAAATGGGAGCGTTCTCATAATTTGACGAGATTCAAGATATCAAACAACAACATTTCTGGTGAGATATCCGCAATATTTGGAAGGATGGTTCGGTTACAAGAATTAAACCTTTCTTCAAATAATATAAGTGGAGAGATTCCAGGGAAAATGGGGAGCCTGTCGATGTTGTTGAAACTTGATCTAAGTAGCAATGGGATCACGGGGAATGTCCCGACCGAGATTGGACTTTTATCTCACTTGACAGATCTGGACTTGGCATCAAATGATTTGAGTGGATTGATTCCAGCGCAACTTGGCTCATGCCTGAGCTTGTTGAGATTGAATTTGAGCAGAAACAAATTTTGGAGAACCATTCCTCCTGAGATTGGCAACCCACAGTTCCTTGAGGTTCTTGACTTGAGTAATAACTTGTTGACAGGGAATATACCGGGAGTAATTGGACATTTGAGAATGCTGCAAGTTCTAAATATCTCCCACAACAGCCTTTCCGGTTCTATTTCACCTACTTTTGGTGATATGTCGGCCTTGACTTCCATCGATATATCCTACAATAACCTAGAAGGTCCTCTCCCAAACATCCAAGCTTTCAATGAGGCTCCATTTGAGGCAATTCAACATAATAATGGCCTTTGTGGAAACGTCGTGGGTTTACCGAAATGCAATTCCACCGAGAGCAAGAAAGGCAATCGACGCTTTGGAGCTGGGATCAAGGTTATCCTCATTCTCTCTTTCTTGGGGTTTCTCCTTCTCTCTTGCACCTTAATAGCTCTTGTACGCGTCAATCATCATCGAAGAAGGAATATCGGGAGAGAGAACAATGAACAAGCAAATGATTTGGATTTCATGGGTATTTTGAGTTATGATGGCAAAGTTTTTTATGACCGAATTGTCGAGGCCACTGAAGGATTCGACACCAAACACTATGTGGGTGAAGGAGCATATGGAGTTGTTTATAAAGCTGAGATATCAAAAGGTCAAACGGTTGCTGTCAAGCGAACCTTGTTGTCTCAGGAAGATAGTGAGACCGTTGATTTGAAAGCATTTGAAAGGGAAATTCAAGCCTTAACAAATATACGTCATCGCAACATCGTGAAGTTTTATGGGTTTTGCTCTCACGCCAAATGCTGTTTTTTGGTGTATGAGTATATAGAAAGAGGGAGCTTGAGGACAACTTTGAACGATGATGAAAGAGCGGCTGAATTTCAATGGGACAAGAGGGTAAATGTGGTCCGAGGAGTTGCGGATGCATTGTCCTATATGCATCATGAATGTTCACCTCCATTGATTCATCGAGACTTGACCAGTAACAACATTCTATTGGATCACGATTATGGGGCTCGTGTTTCCGATTTTGGCACTGCAAGACTGTTGAAGCCTGATTCATCAAATTGGACTGCAATTGCTGGCACCATTGGGTATATTGCTCCAGGTACTTCGTAATTTGTTTTTCAATTTCCATGGCATTCCATATCAAATATCCCCTTCCTCACTTGAACTTTTTACCAATTTGGTGTAGTTCTTTAGTTGTTTAATCTTCTTGTGGAAATTCTTTAAATCATTGAGAACTTTGTAATTGAGTGTTGATCAGAAAGCTTTCTGAAATTCTTGATAAGAAAGACTAGGGAAACGAGGAAGAAAATCTTATAATCAATTCTTTCCAAGGATATTAAGTTCGTGTAACCTAAATGATGCTCGTAGATTAAGCAGAAATTTGTACTTGTGATCATCATGTCATGGGAAGTAATATTGTCAATTTGAATACAGCTTATGATCAAGGTTACATAGATATTGTGAATTCCCCACTTGCAGAGCTGGCTTATTCTCCGATTCCTACCAAAAAATGTGATGTATATAGCTTTGGAGTTGTTGCCTTAGAGACAATCATGGGAAAGCATCCAGGAGATCATGTCTCTCGGGAATGTTCGTGCGCCCAAACAACGTCGCCGATGCTGTTGAAGGATGTGGTGGATCAACGTCTCCTGTCTTCTATTCTCCGTCTTCAAGATGCGCAAGAGGTGATCTTGATTGCCAAGCTAGCGTTGGCATGCTTGCAAGCTGATCCGCACCTTCGACCGACCATGCGACAAGTCTCGTTTGAACTTCGCGCTCAAGTACCACTGGATATTCCATTCTCTGCAGTAAGCTTAGAGCAACTTCGCAATCTCAATGTCAGGAAATTTGGAGCATTGATAGGAGATGGTAAGTGTTGAAGCTACTTTGTCACGTGTTGTGTTTGGCTCTTAATAATTATGAAGATTAACTTTCAAATGTCTTCTTGGTTCTCATTAATTCCCAACCATGTGATTTATGATTTTCATTGCAGAGCCAGCTTCACCGTGAACGTTACAGGCATGGTGCAATGTTTACGTCCTAGAGTCATGGAACCAGAAATAATTATGGGAAGGCTTCTGTAGAGATCTCATTTCACAACTATTTCTAACTTTTTGTAGAGCGATCAAGAAATGAATTTGCAAAATGCATTGGGTCAGCATCTCTTGCTTTCTTTCAACCAAGATAAAGAGCGAGTAGTTTCTATTGCTAGAAGAGATAGTGATATAGTCTGTGCACTTTTATCAATGGGATCTTGGTTCAATCAAATCACTTTTTACTAATGTTCAATGTGGCCCTAAAACTTTCAATTGGTCCAATTAGATCCCTAACATACTTTGATATGTTTGTTTTCATTCTTTCATTAGTTAATTTAAATGAAATATGAGTTTTCATTCTACCATTAATAATTTGAACGAAATATGGCATGGACACCAATTTAATAAAGCAGATGTTTGATGTTGAAAATTACAAGGATTTCACACGTCATGTTCTCTTGAAATTGCAGCACTATGGGAGGACTGCACGCTCAATCTTAAAGTTATTATGGGGATATAAATTTAGTCTCAAAAGTTTCAATTGAAGCAATGTAATGCTAAACTTTTAAGGGAAAATATAATCAAGTCCTCTTTGCCAAGTCTCGCCGGATTATTTGACATGGCAGTTCAATCATCACCGCCTGTCCCATGCAACGCAGCCAGCAATTTCGCGTGAATGAAAAGACACTATTTTTCGTTTGAATTTATCTTTTCTTTTCTTTTCTGTCCACAAGTTATTGTTCATCATATTCAAGCTTGTTGCTAGCAACTGCTGCCTAAACCTCCAGCGAAGTTCATCAGCCTTTGCTCGTTCATCAACCCTCGCTCAACTAATTTAAAGAACTTGGTTTTTTGGCAAAATAATAATTGAAGAACTTGTTTAAAATGCCTCTTTTACATGTTCTACCACAACTCTGTGCATTTGCAATTACTTTGGGACTTAATGATTTTAAGATCATTATGTTCAATTCACAATAAGAAGAGCACGGTTGACATTGTTTATTAGTATATTTTGTTTTTATTTAATTTAAACTCCATTTGTTTCGCAAAAAATAACTTCTAGAAAAATATTTTTCAAATTTTCTAGCATTTGGTTCACGAAAAATAAGCTAATTAAAGAAAATATTTTTCACCCATAGAAAAAAACTCATTCAAATCTTTTCTTTCTCATCTCTTTCACGCTTCCTTTCTTTTTAATTATCTTTTTCTTTTGTTTTCATTTTTTATTTATTTTTCAAACGTTCAAAAATTTTATTTTTATTTTTTATTTTTTTTTCTTTTACATTATTCTTTGGTTGGTCACCGTTTTGTAGCCAGGTGAGGCCAGGCATTGTCAGATTTGGCAAGGCGAGCTTGTCGTCGAGGCGGCTAGGCGAACCACGAGCTCCCCAAAATCGTCAGCCTCGCTCAAGGCGGTCACTTTATCCGGCCAAATGAAGAGGAAAAAAAAAACTACATCTAGTCGAATCACATGGCAAAGAAAATAGAACATCACTATGAAATGTTAATAAATTTTAACGATCTCGCTCCATCAAGCCTTGGAACCTCCACAAGTCCCGGACAATTATTCATGGTCAAGTATCGTAAACCTTCAAATTCTGAAAGATCTGGAAGAAAAAAATAAAAGAAAATGTAAGAGAAAAGAGATCAATAAAAAATAATTGAAAAATATAATAAAAAATAGTAAAAGGCATGTACGATGGAAATTGAACTTCCTTATGAAAAGGCGAAAAATATTTTCCGGTTTATTTTTAATTTGCAGCCAAACATAGAAAAATATTATCCTTACCCAAAAACACAGAAAAATATTGTCATTTTCTTGAAAAACGACTTACTAAAGAAACATGTTCCAAAAATGATACATTTTTCTCGAAACAAACAGAGCTTTATAGTGTAATTTTTTTGTATAGATGATTGGAATCCCCTCAATTATGAACGAGACTAATCGAAACGTCTTTGACATGTTTCTCAATTACACATTTCAAGTAATCATTTGGATAGTTGAAATGCGGCGACTTCAAAAGTCGCATTTTCCGACCAGTTTTGTGGAACTTGGGATAGATAATTAACGAGGAGTCAAGGACGCAAGGCATCATCGTAGTTTCGGAATCGAATTTAGTGAACCACGAGTGTTTTTTTTTTTCCTTGAGGACGGATGAATCCTGTTGCATCAGCTTAGAAGTTACCATCTCGACAAGGAAATTATTTCTGTTAGAATATTCTATATGACGACAAGCAATAGCCCCTACCGTGCCTAGGCCGTCAATTTTATGTGTTAGGCGACTGGTTTTTCATTTCTTTTTTTATATGTATTTTTTAGACTGATTAAAAAATACAATTAAAGAATGAAAAATAGTAAGGAAATGTCGGTAGATTGCAGTATTCCCACTTCATGATTAATTTTTATAGTGAGTTCCAAGTAGGAATGATTGGACAAAAATGAGATACATAACATATTACATAAGACTCAGAATTGAACGAATATATCTCATCATAAAATCGAATAACACCACGCGAATTGCGGCTGTCCAGATACAAATACAGAAGAAGCCAACTCAGATCGATACAACCTAATAACTAAAAACGCCATAACGAATGAACTGATAAAAATCTCAATGGCTCGTCCCAGAATAGGCGGCGGAGCTCCACTTGGGCTTGACCATTTGAGCGAGATTTTTATGTCGATACCTCTTTCAAGTGGCCCATCCCACCGCCATATTTCGAAGATGATTTCACAGCACATTTCGTGCAGCAGATGGCCTTCTTCTCACCATCGGAGAAGCCCACGATGTTGTTGAACATCTTCCTAACTTTCGACCCTCGCCAAAGAAAGTTCTTCAGAATTGGTGAGCCATATGGTAAATGCATTAGGTGTTGCCGCTGATACAGGTCAATTGCGAATTCCAAGCTTGGAGATATCCTTTTACAGAGATCGCCATCCTTTGGAGAAGTAAGGAGAAGACCATGATGGCGAAAATAAGTGGGGTTGAATCTGGTAGAAGTTAATTTCTTTATACTAATGTGGCCGGACATGACACTGTTAAAAAAGAATGGGCCATGCATATGCCGACCCATTAGGCCCAAGTACCTGGGCCAACTTAGCCCACCCAGGTTAGATCCCGTCTCGAAATGGGCCCTGGACGTCCAGTGGCCATTGCTGATGACGACAGTAACCTCCGAATACGACGGTCATGACTCACGACACCGCGACAGACGATGACTCTGCGGCCAAGTCCACACCTGTTTTCCGTGTCCGAACATCCTCCTTTCTTTTCCCAAACTCAAAAGCATCTCTCTTTCTCTCTCTCTCTTCCAAGAAACTTCGGTACAAACCCTACAAGCGATCCCCATCACAGATCAGATCACACTCCTCTCTTCACCAGCATTTTCAAGATCCATCCATGGACGGGTAACTCTCTTCCCTTCTCCATCTCCCTCTCTATCTCTCTCCACATGTTAAAGTTCTCCCCCATTTTCTTGCAGATCCGAGGCATACCCGAAGGACTATTACCCGGAGAACGCCGCGAGAACCGTCTCCTCCTCCTCCGCCGCCGCCGCCACCACGAGCGTCCAGGTGACCGCCCTCGACGGCCTCGTCAACGTGAACTCCCTCTTCACCATCGCCGTCTTCGTGGGGCTCTCCCTCACCACCCCGGACCAGCACAGCCTCGAGAACCCCGGCGCCTGCGACGCCGGCCTCGACGTCGTCAAGAAGCTCCTGGTCTTCGAGGTCGTCTCCTTCAGCTTCTTCCTCTTCTCCTCCCTCGTCGCCCAGGGCCTCAAGCTCGCCATCAACCTCCTCAACAGCAAGGACGTGAACGAGGCCCTCAGGGCCCACATCAACATCAAGGTCCTCAGGTTCGGCATGGTCGGCTCCGCCTTCGGGTCGGTCATGGGCTGCCTCTTCCTGATGCTGTCCATGATCAGCGTGATCGAGATTAGGCTTGGGACGTTGTCCTGCGGGAGCAAGTCAGCGGTCCATGCGGTGTCGGCGCTGGTCGTGCTCGTGTCCACGGCTCTGGTGGCTTATATTTCCACTGCCGTGTATGCTTTTCTGCGTTGATGAGCGTGAGCAAGTGTTTCGAAGCAATTGAAAGTAAACTTCTCTAGTGTCTATAATGGGAAATTGAAGTGAATTTCTAGCTCTTTTGAGTTCTTTCGTGCTTCTCAAGTGAAAGGCAGCTTCGTTAACGTATGATTTTTCGCAAAAGCATTTCATGGGAAATTTCGATTCTCAAGAAGCGACTCCAGCAGGGTTTTGAATGAGGTGCTCTGTTTCCCAATGCAGAGTGATGTTTATGTAGGACTAAGAATGGTAGATGTTCGACCAAAAAAAAAAAAAAGAATGGTAGATGAAATTATGAGCAAGTATTCAAAATATCTTAACAAGCACAATCAATCAAGCTGATTATAGCCCTTCCATTTTTAAGTCAGCTATGTTAGCCTCACTATTAACTGATTCCCATATTTTTACAAGATTCAACCCATCCTGCAGTTAATGTGCAACCTCAGGGGAAAAGACATGAACAAAGATTAGTTACAGTTATAAGAGACACATCAGATGTGACTTACTGGCTAAAACTACTGACTGAAGCTCTCCTTGAGTCGATTTCTCTCACACTTTTAACTATGTCTTCGATGTTCTTCGATAGGTGGCCCGAATGCTCTTCCATATCCCGCAAAACCATTTCGAGCTGCTCCAGATAAGCAGCGGACCTCTTCCGCTCACGCTGTAGCTCAGCAGTCAACTCCCGAATCTGAACATCTTTCTCATCCTGACATGTCACAGTAAATCGAATTAAGTGTTGGAGAGATTTAAGACAATCGGCTGTCTAGCAATTGGGCACGGCCAAATCAGAATGGCAAATCCCAGGCATGGCATTTAGTATTTACTTTAAAAAGATCAAACCTCAGCTGATTTGAAATTCCAGAATAACTTCACCACCACATATTCGGTAGTTGAAAAAAGGATCAAGTCACCACAGGGATTCTTTAACAAGGAAGCATGGTCAAATGAAGCACATTTTGATGCCTTCAACATAACCAGTTACCCTCGCTTGAGATGGGTGTTCCTGTTAAAATATTTATACTAGTTTATCATCATAATGGAACTCATTTTAATTATCAATAAATCAGAATCATGCTGTCATGGTTCTGAGGCAACCAATACCTCAGTGACCAAGCCTCCAGCAGCTCGCCCTTATTGCACCAAAGCACTATGGGACTGCTCTCAAAGGTAATCCTGTCCTTTGTGCTATCTTCTATGTATTTAACTTAATTTCCTTTCAAGATATGTTGCTGTGATGCCTTGTAAAAGGACTAACAAAGTAGAAGATAGTTGCCTCTGTAACAAACCCATCTTCAAGGGGTGATTGCGGTGAACTCCTTACTGTAAGAACACAAAGGAAATGCCACCGTAGGCAGGTAAGTGTGACAAACCACAGGGAGGAAAAGGTAAAGTCTTGCATAAGAATGCAAATTACTTTTTAACAACAGGCTAACACTCTTCAGATCAGACTAGCGAATCCTTCTCTTTTCACCACATTTGAACCCAAACCCTTCTTAGATACTAATTTGGCAACACACGGTCTCTCCAGAAGATATGCCTCTTCACATCCATCTTACATTTTAATCCCTTTGGAAAAGCAACAAGTAGCCACATAAATAAGTATCATCGAAGGCACGCTACACTTCTACTGTTCATTTTTCAGAATGGCATCGGACTCTTTAATACTCAAGATATATGCACTGTCGGGATGATTGGATATGACCAGGGCAGGTATCTAGGCCTCCAAGTAGCCAGGATTTAAGACAAGCAAAGCATAAAAGAATTGATAGAACTGCATCACAAGTCTACAAGTTCACAGATCTTAACAATATCATAAGCCTTACTGCTACTTCATTAAAAGAGAGTGCAAAACTAGCCTCACTAACCCACCGGCTGAGTGGGCAAGTGGATAGGGCTTTGGACCCAGTTTGGTCTCGAGTTCGATCCCCCCCGTTGCGATTCGTCGCAGGGAGCTCGGCGTCTTACCCGGATGCCTGTGGTGGTGGCGTCCTGCAGTCGCCCCCGAGGACTTAGTCGGGTTCACGGCCTCAGTTTGAGCTAAAGCTCGCCAGCATCCGGACACCTCAGTTATCCAAAAAAAAAAAAAAAAAACTAGCCTCACTATCGCACGTGAGAAGCCATCCACAGGCTCTAGAAATTCCTCGATTTGGAAGCATAAAGGACAACTAGTAAGCTCCAACTAAGTGTAGTAATGCGAGAGAATATCAGAGCACACTGATTTATTAGCACAAAGATAACAGAAAAAGCTCTTGGCGAATGCCATATTAGGACAAAAGCTATCAAGTCCACTGCTTGAGAATACCCTTATGGTTGTTCAGTCGGTTAAGCAGAAAAAAGTCAGTTACTAGATGAAGACAGAAGCAAGGGAGGACCTGGCAATCTTAGACTTTGTTTAAAACAATCCATCCATACTTGTCATATCTAAAGACAGCACACCTGCATATTCATCTGTTTGTATGAAGGTATGGAAAATAAGAGCACTTACTGGTGTTTGAGAGAGAAGAACACTCCGACGGCTATTTGCTGGTGCAGCAACCAGTGGATGGTTATGCTCCTTTATAAATTTTGTGACCACCCATTTTCCAGTTTTGTCTTTCTTGACCACCATCATTGCCTTACAGCCTTCTCTCGTGATAGCTCTTGGCTTTCTATTTTCACTTCTCCGAGGCCTCAACTTTCGGAAACCTTCTTTATTGCAGACAAGCCTACGCCATACAACCTTCCCATCGCGCATTGATCTCCGAAATGCATCAACGCGCATGACGAAACCCATGTGTGTCGCATAAGTGTCATAAAAAACTTTTGCAGCTTCCTCAGATTCAAACTCCATACCGACATATGGCTCCATATCAGAACTCCCTTCATTTGGTGTTTCTTTTCCACTTGAACACTCTATTGCATCCCCATCCTCAACCACAGCTGGCCGCTCATCCACTGCCAACATTACCACAGACCCATCATAAGATAAAGCCATACCAAAGCAAACAAGATCACCACCTGAACCCTCCTACTACTTCTTTTTCCCCAAACATATTGAGGAACAAGATACTTTTGGAAATTTAAAAAAAAAAAAATTCATCCCTACAACTAGCACCCGGAGAGAGAAGGAGAGGAGAGAGAATTCTGATTTCATAAAAGGGAACTAAGGAAGCTTGTTTTCTTCAAATTGGTACTGATGAATAAGGTAAAGATACCATGATAATTCGCATTAAATAAAGATCTATTGCGCCTTCCTGGCAGAAAACATCGAACTGACAATGAAAAAAACGTTCTTGAACGCATAATTTTGGCCCCCATATAGTCAAAAGTCGATCATTGGACAGAACTCTGGCAGTTCAATAAATGTGCAATCCGTGAACACAGCCGACCCATAAAACAGTTGATTAAAGATTCAGCTTAAAAAAAAAAAAGTTGTCTTACAGTCATCAAACAAAGCCAAAAGTGTAACTTCTGTGACGGGGAAAAAGGAAACAATAGACAAGAAGCTCCCAAGTATGCAATCCCAGTTTCGGCTATCACTCATCAAGTTTCCCCAGAAACGAGAAATAAAGGAGTACGAACTTCACCAGGCCAAATAGAAAAGACGAACCTAGAGAGCTACAAAAGCATCCTAATTTGTGAGTTCTCGGGAGTAGTTACAGCCATTAACAAGAGATTCGAAGCTGAAGAACACTCGGAGTGCACTGAATCAGGAAGAGTACAGGAGCAATAACAACTTCAAGGCTTAGACTAGAAGTAGAGGCAAATTTAGAAGCTTTACTTGTATTTGATAGAAGCGCAATGACCCCAATCCTTGTTGCGAGGCTGCGAGACGGAGTTGCTAAGCTCTCTTCAGAGTTCAGACAAGACCTCGGAAACACAGAGAAAACAAAATGATCGTCTTTTATGGAAAAAAGCATTGAAAACCTCCTGTTTTTTTTTTCCCATTACTATGTTTTCCATGGAAAATAAAAGAGTAAATTGTGCACTTTTTTAATCATTTTGAATTAAAGAGATGATTACTGACACCAAAAAAAGAATTAAAAAGATCATTTGATTATGAATTATTTTCTTCCTTCTGTCCCTCGGCCAATTGAAGTGTCATATCAAATAGGAAAATGTTTTCCTTGAAGTTGTTTTCTTCGTTGTGACAAATATTTTTTTTTATCAGCTTATTTTTTAAGAACGGATTGTCTAAAAATTCGAAATATTTTTCCAAAAGTTCTTTTCCACTAAAGAGACAGAGCATTTACTCAATCTGTGTGAAACAAACATTATTAATTATTATCGTCCACAAGTAACATAATGTGATTTTTCAAGCACTTTTTTCAAAAAATTTATTAATAAAAATTAACTAAAGATATTATCATTTATCTGGGGGGTCCAACTTCAACCCTCTCGGAGGAGCAGGAACATCTCATCCTCCATGAAAGAAAAACAAACATTACTATACTTTACGAAACTCTTCTGCATACAAGATCTAATAGATGCAGGTTGAGGCAGCTCCATTGCTCCAGCAAGAATTTTTCAGACAACCCTCGAAGGGGCTGCTAGAAACTGAGATCAACTATCCAAAGAAATTTGATTACAACACGCGACAATGCAACATAGGTAAGTGGTGAAAAATGGAGAGTAACGAAATGATTGCATTTGAATGAGCAAGGGCTTAATTCAATCTGGTTCCTCCATACAAATAGTCTGATGCGCAATGATCGGCGAAATACAACTGCAAAACCTCAATGGTTCAGTATGCCATTAAACTATTGAATTTCGAGATGTGCTTCCCCCAGGTCGCTTGGCAAAAGCAGAGCAAAAGAAAGCAGGACCAAATAGCAAAACCTCTGGTGTCATTCTCTCCTAAACCTCACCGAACAAGGTCAACACTCACAGCTTCATGGAACAAAGGCAAATTTCTATCATACACATATGATGCCACTACCAGTTCTGTTTGCAGAACAGTAACAAGAAGCATGCCAGACTAATCCAACTTTATGTGCCCTTCAACCAAAACTAACAGCTGACCTTAGAAATGCATCTTTTGACCACACCAGACAGCCAACATTTGAAGTGTAGGGTAGGATGCTCTTTAGAGTTTATGCTGAAGGTTTTTACTAATTTGACGACACTATCTTCTCTTTTTCTTCAACAGCGAAGCTGCACGCAGAAACATCCTGTCGACCTCATCAAGGTCTGGAGAGTCAGCAACCTTTCCTAATGGTTTTGCATTTCTTGTGTCCACAGATACTTGACGCAAGTGATCCTCAATATCCTTGGACTCCCCAGCAGTTTCCACAGGAAATTTATCAAATATGTCCAAAAACAGGTCCTCTTCCCCCTTGTCCTCAGAATCAGCCTCAGTTTCCGTCTCGAAAATATCAGATAAATTTTCAGAATCTGATTCTGCGCCCAAATCCATGTTAGAGTCATCATCATTCGATTCATCATTTCCACCCAATATTTCTCTCAGCTTCTCGGAATTCGCCAGCTGCAATTTTGATTTGCCTGTGGAAGATATGCCTCCAATATCTGTTGTCTGGATTTCGCTGGCAGCCTCTTTTTTAACCTCAACTTCGTTTTGAGCCTGTGCTTGAAGCAACTCAAGATCCTGTTCAAGTCTTGGAATATACTTTCTGACTGCTCTTAAACCGTCCCTGTATTTGGACTTATCAAGTGCCTGATGACAAGAGAAATAACTTTACGTCATGAACAAACATATAAGCATCTTTGTAATGCCAAAAGAAATCGACCATGAAGCTTTCAAGACAAATATTTGTATATCCTATAGTGCAATTCAAGCAAATCAGCAAAGCCAATTAAAAGGAAAAAGGAAATCATCAAAGAAGAGCACTTCTTGCAGACACTAATCAATCTATCTATATGCACATGATACCAAATTTACTGCCTAAAACGGTAAAAAGCTCTAATGCCAGGACCCTTATTTTGGTGAAAAAGGAAATTGAGAGCTGAAATGTACATTTGCTTGACCATGAACATGAGAATACAAAGTAATATTGATGTTGGAAAATGAAATTACCTTGTACCGAATTTTTTTTTTTAAGATATGCTACTAACAATAACCAATTCAAAGAATAATTTAGACTCTGTAATTTTTTTAAACATATCATCTTGTCTGCATGATATCTGTTAAATTCTAAAAGTGAATTAAAAGCAGCAACAAATTTGATTGCTTGATTAAAACCAACGATTTTTACCCAACTTAAACTTGATAGACAGATTCACTTTATTCAATAGAGAGAGAGAGAGAGAGAGAGAGAGAGAGAGAGGGGGACCTTCGTCCTCGACAAGGTGATCCTAGGCGACATTATTTCTGTTGGCGGCTGACAATAATTCTTCCCTCGATACATAATTATAGTGTTTTCCTCATGAATGTCAAGAACGATCCCCCCTGTCAACCTAGCGAGTTCAGCAGCAATCTCCTTAACCTCCTCTGGCGAGAAGGTTTTCACCACCACTTGCACCGTCTGGTGCTTCTTCCAATGCAAGTGCATGTTAAGTATTACACCTTGGTATATTCCCCTTCGCCCAACTGGCACATAATTCTTGCACTTAAGGCCCATCTTCAGAAAGAAGAAGTGCTCTTCGGGAGTCAATATCTCAGGATCATGGGTTGGTTCGGAAGATTCTGCAGGTGCAATCTTTTTCAAAGCTTCGACAAGCCTCTCCTCTTTCTTTCGAGCCTGTAAAGGAGGTTGATGTATCTTTAGATAGGCAAGAGAGGAGATCAAACTGGGTCAGGAACTGGAACGATTTTACTTTATGTCTCCACGAGTAATTAGCAATTCAACTCTTAATCATGCTGTTATTAACAGTGGAGGTTCCTATTCACACCAAACCGGCCAATAGATAGGATATCCACGTGCAAATGATGGGCTCTTAAAATCCCTTGATCACACTGTTTTCTGAGCTAAAGAAGACTACTATCAAATGACTGACAACTATTAGCACTTCTCTTTTGGGGTTCCATAATTCATGGACCTCTATAGTGGATTCTTGAGTGATAACTCTATTTTCTCTCACCTATATGACCTGCAACCCAATAGATCTTTCTACTTTTAACAAGTCATGACAGTACCATGACCTTATTATTTTATCGATTTTCTTAACATTATGTCAAAAAGAAGACTGGAAACGTCCAGTATTTCTCAATTCACAACGTAAACTCCATAACTTCTATATACATCGCATCACACAAGCATTCTTTTCAAGATCCCAGGGTATAAAATATACTCTCTAGGTCATCAAAAATGAAGTACCTAGCAGCTAACATACATAAGACGAAAAGAGAAAACAATGGAAAGTTCGCCTATGGATATTGTTCATAAGTTCCTAGGACTTCTCAAACCAACAAGTTGTAAATAGTAAGAGCAATGACCAGATATAAACCTTTTTGAGCTTGAATAAGATCTTCTCGTCTGCTGTCATTCTTTCATACTCTTTCTTCTTCTTCCATCTAAAACATTTAAGCCACCTGACGACAGCTCTTTTCCCCTTCAGCTTTTTCCTCCTCAACTTAGTTTCACCAGGTCCATCTATTGTGCCACTGCTTTCAGAATGGTCTGGCAGGTCTACGACTTTGTCCACCACATTTGATAATGGACGCCATTGAGCATGTAGACACCCAGCCAAGGACAGCCTTTTTCCATCACAAAGAGGCTGAAAATCGAGTTTCTGTCTGAAAACCTTGAATAGAACATCATCCAAGCTACTGCAGTGAGGGATAGCATTCATGCGATATTCATTTTTAGATTGAACTCAGTTCAATCGGAGAGCCAAGCCAGAAACACTACGAGCAATTAGGCATACATACTTTCAACATCAAGAAGGAGACAGCACAATGATGGTATTCCAATACATACATTACCATAAAGAGACTTTGCAATCACAAGATAGAGGGAGAAGCCAAACGATATTTGAAAGACATGATGGGACTTTCCGAGAAAACCATTTACAACACTTAGTATTAATTTGTCTTCGCGATCCACATTATAATTATGAAGGGATACCAAATTGGAATTAGAACAGAGCCTAGCTACAAACAGAAGGCACGCCATTTCGCGGCTCTTGAACGGACACGAAACAGTATGTTATTATCTTCCGTTGTAAAATAACATCTTTAGAATCCATTCGAAGTCTAACCACACCATGCTCGACTCTTCCGCCAAAACATGAGCCGAAATTGCCGGCAACTAGAACAAAACTACTCACAGCCAAGACCATATCATTGCTTCCACTAGAAACCCAATTGACATCTGCCACAAACAAAGCACGAGAATGGACAAAGGTCGCATCTTGTAGAAACTATGCGCTTAATTTCTGGGAAGACGAGAGAACTGGAAGCGAAAGAGACGAAAGGAATTTCGATAATTTGCAGGTGAGAGAGGGAGAGAGACCTGGGAGAGTGAAAATGGCGAAGAGGGACATGGGGGAGAGAAAAGGGGAGGAGCTTATTGAATCTGTGGGACCTCCGACAGAGAGCAACCACTGCCATTGAAGACGCGGCTAGCGCCCTACCCGCCATTTTTGTGCTTCCTCTTCAGACTCAAATCTAGTCTTCTCTGTATCCTGTGGATTGACTCAACGAGGACAGCAGCTCCTTAATGAGATCGCTGGACGCGCTACTTCAACCTTCGTCGTTTTCTTCGATTGCTCGCTAGCTGAACGAGTCGGGACTCGGGGGTGAGTCCTGCCGCCAGTCTTCTTTGGTCGAACCGCTAGTCTGATGGGCTGGACTTGCGTCGAAGCCTTCCGACCGTCTTGTTTGGGTCCGGAGAAATTTTGAGCAAAAATAAGTCTAATGGAAAATTTTTTTTTTGAAAAATCTCAAATTATGCTCACCGTGACATATTTATTTTGAACTTTTTTTATGACATCAAAAGCCCAAATTAGGATCACATTGATGCATTTATCCTAAATTTTTTCTTGTGACATAAAAAATTAAAAAGTATTGAAAAGAAAAAATACTTCGAAGATTAATTTGTTCCCATGCAATAGTTAGGAATTATTGACCATATCGAGCCGGAACAACCCGTTCTTTTTTAATACCTTGATTCAATACTAAAGAATTTCCCGCCGCCACCATATAGTATTCATCTCTTCTTGACAATAAATAAAGTATTCATACTTTTTTTATTTTAATCTCTCAAATTCAAAAAATGGGCTTCCTAGAGACCCCATGACCATATATGACTCATTTATCCCCATCAAAATTCCATCATGATTTTCGGTCAAAACAACCGTTGCTTTTATTTTACATATGCCACATGGGCATCATGTCAACACCGTTTTCTTTTTAACTCTAGCGTATATGTTGACAAATTTTTAATAGTGCTCATTAATAGAATCTTAACAAAGGTTAAATGGTACAAAATTGGGTTTTTTGGTGTCATCGAAAATAATTTAAGGTAAATATATCATGTTAAGCATAATTTGGGATTTTTTTTTTCTTATGACTTTTGCCCCCGACACAAGTGATTATTATACTTTTGTTTAATGTGTAATATTATTTTTAAATTTATAATTTATTCAATATAATCCATAAAACTATTAATATGAAAATATTTAATATTGTCTTTCAATAGAACAACACCAAACATTTTCATATAGTAAATTGACCATATTTAACACATTAAAAATCTAGCACCGTTGTAAAGTTCACGAACTACTTTTACATCATTATGAAGTTCACAGACTATATTGAATGAATGAATGACACGGTCATACTACACGACATTGCACATTAGACACTAGGGAACCACTTATAGAATTATCCCAAGTTCCCAAAGGGTTTATTCAAAAATATTCGTATCATTTTAATTCATTGGGCCAAGTATATCGATTACATTCAGTTGGGCACAGTTTAGATATAATTTTAGCGTGTCGACCCAAATCGCCCGTTCTTACCCCTCTACAGGTTCAAAAAAGGGGAAGACGGAGTCCATCTTTATCCATGCGGAGTCATAAGTCCTCTGCGTCTTTTTCCCTTTCCGCGGACGATCATAGGAGAAGGTGAAATGTGCTCCGACCATGTGCCCGATATGATAATCTCAAACCAAACATCATATGGGCGAGTAAGTCGGAGCGCATGATGTCGCAAACGAAGAAATTGCCTCCAAACATTCATCTTTCCGATGGTTTCGGGACAGAGTGCGTTTGCTTTTTCCTTCTCCAGCCTCTTTTCACTTCACCATAAAGAATGATGCAAACGAAGGACCGGGAAAGTTCGACACCCAACAGATCTGCATAAGGAAAAAGGCAAGACCCTAGAACCGAATCGCCCAACGAGCTTCGCATGCGACTGAAAAAAGAGAATTTTTTTCTCGCGGGGGGCAAATAAAGGAAGCGGACGAGCACGAGCAAGCAATCAGAAACGGGGAAGACGTGAAACGAGAGATATGTGCCAGCAGTAAAAGGGCCCGGAAAATCAGCTGGGTCAGATCCAGGCGAGTGATGCTGGTCGTCTTCTGCTATCGCAAGTTTTCCTTTTCTAAAGAATTGCCTGGATCGACGCGATCGAGATCCAGTCAAGAAGCTGACTTGCTTACGGACGACGCATTGGAACGCCCAACGATGAAATTGCGGAAAGGAAAAAAAAGACACAAAGACGAACTGCCAAACTCGACAGAACTAAAGCAGCTTGATAAGGATAATGGAGCAGCAGCACGGCGAAGATGAAGAAGAAGCTCAATCGAGCGCCGAGACAGAAGAGTCGCCGAGGGAGAGGTATTTATACGGAGAGTGTGAGAGAGCGAGACTTGGATTAGGGTTTCCAGTGCGGGTGTGAAATGGGCCTGGGCCTGGGCCTGGGCCTGTGTTGCTTGATGGGTCAAAAAGATTTAGAGAGAGATTAGGATGGCTTCTTGGCCCAAGTAAAATATTTGGGGCAAAAAACATTTGATATATCGAATTGATTTGTGAAGTGATGTGACAAATTGTCGTCGATCATTTAAGTTCGTAGGCTCATCCAAAATCGACGCCTACCATAGCACTTCATAATCGAATTATTTTTGCAAATACGTTTTGTCGCCGCCTTTCACAAGACTATCATCTCAAAAGTTTACAAATAGATCATGCAAAACGCATTCAATTCAATCACAAATAAACACAATAGTCAATATTTATGGTAATTTTTGACAGAAAATGTATAAAAAAAAAATTGATTTTTTACCACAAAACACGATCATTATTCATAAGATAAAAGCAATAACAATCAAATTCTTTTAAAATTATCTTTTTCTTAAATATAGTCGACTAAAGTGTTACTTTTTATTCAAATGAAAATCTCATTGACCCATACAAAAGACCTTTAGGCCAACTCAAACCAACAATTTCTAGTGGAGAAAAAAGATACGCCAAAATCCATTCGCAATGCAATTTTACTATTAATTCACGATTCTTGTTGAAAATAAAAAAAAATTAAAATCTAAAAAAATATCAGATCCACATATGTATTATCACACTTAAATTTTTTCGTTATTATTATTTTTTTGAAATTGCGACGTATCTTTCACGCATTATCCAAAAGTAACGAAATTGATTCTTTTGGCACCAAACACGCCCGAGGTCAAAAGCTACGTCCCACGTCGGGTGGAGCCCACTTATACACGCCCTATCCTCGCCGTCCATCGTTGACGATCAGACGCGGGCCGTGATATCTCAAAGTCCCGGAGCGTAGAAGGGTGAAGTGAACGTTGTATGGAGCTGACACGTCAGCAGATTTCGAGAAATTAAATAATAATAATTAAAGAGGAGTCACTTTCTTTAGATAATAAGCAAATGAGATTTTTTTTTATAAAAATGACAATAAAAAAAAAAATCGCCACGCTATCTATCCCTTCTATCTGCATTCCTACTTCCCCACCACCAGCCGTCCCTTCCCTCTCTGGAAACTTCGCCGGGAACCACCGCCTCGCCGGTGGCTCCGCCGATTCCACCGTCGCACGACTGCCTCCAGTCCTCCTTGATGGCCTCAGTTTCGGTTCTCTCTCCGGCTCCGTCCCCTGCTCCACCCAGACCTCGCGCCTTGACTCCTCACCCCGCAAGACCGAGTTCCGTCTCCCTTTCTCCTTCTCCTTCTCCTTCTTCTTCTTCTTGTTCGCCGTCTTGCTCGTGTTCTGTTTCGGCTTCAGTCCGGAAGCAACCGAGAGCGCTCGGCAATGGCGGCTTATCCGCGTACGCATGCTCGACTTCGTCTTTCATCGGGAGAGTTGGACTGCAGAAACGAGAAGGCAATGTCTCGTTGCTCTCGTTCGGGAACAAGCAGCATGTGATCTCCGAAGTCGATGGAACCGATTCGTCTCAGGTTTTGTCGGCTATGCTTCCCTTCGTCGTCGCTGCTACGGCGATCGCTGCTCTTGCTCAGCCGGCGACTTTTACTTGGTAATGGGTCTTTTCTTTATTCGTTCACGCGAGGAACTTTCTGGAGACCACCGCTTGCCTTTTCAGGTTTAATTGCCATACATTTGAAGATGTTTCGAACCTCGGGAATAATCCCTCGTCCTGCTCTTCTCTGCTGTATCTGAACTTTGAATATAATATACTTATATATGCGTCTCATGGCCGCATTTATACTAATAAATGCACTGAAAGTCTTTAAAAATCGTATCTTTACTGGGACTTATAATTTTGTATTCGTAAGTTTGTGAAGCCATACCTGATGCCAATCTGGTTCGTCACGTCTCTTTATGATAATTTCGAACATAATAGAATTTATTTACGGTTTGTCAGAGGAGGAGGTTGAGTTCTGTAAAAATCTGGGTTTTGGATGTATTTGATAAAAGTTGCATTCGAACCCAGTTGTTCAATGCATATTCTTCTTAATTGACCTATTGTCTGCTTTATCAGTTCATAGTTTGCTAAATTTGGTGCTATTGCATATGTTTCGTGCAGTTAACCATCACTGGCCGTGCTGCTTAATTTCAGACTACGTATGTAGCAGCTGTCTAATAACAGGAAGTTTCTACAGGGTATCCAAGGAGTTGTACGCCCCTGCTCTTGGTGGGATCATGTTGTCAATAGGAATCAGGCTTTCGATCGATGATTTTGCTCTTGCTTTTAAGAGGTGATTCTATTTTGCTGAACTTCAGATGCAATCTCTATTAGCTCTTTTGCAACTTCGGTGGAAGTCGTGATGTCATCTTGTTTCTTTATTTGTTGCAGACCTTTGCCACTATCTATCGGGTTCTTCGGGCAGTATGTTCTGAAACCGGTCCTCGGGGTGTTAGTTGCCCAGGCATTTGGGATATCTCCCATGTTTTATGCTGGTTTTGTCCTCACAGCTTGTGTTTCGGGGGCTCAGCTGTCTAGCTATGCAAGTTTCTTGAGTAAGGGTGATGTGGCCTTGAGCATTCTGCTCACCAGCTGCACCACTATTGCATCGGTTCTTGTTACACCTATCCTAACTGGCCTTCTAATTGGATCAGTTGTACCAGTTGATGCGGTTGCCATGTCCAAGTCAATATTGCAGGTAAGAGATGCTTGGGAGCGGTGATTATCTGCAATTTACATTGACTATTTCTTTCCTGCCCACAAACTTGATTGGAGATTTTTCCTTTGCATATCAGGTTGTTCTTGTCCCCGTGACTCTTGGCCTTCTGCTCAATACCTACGCAAAACCAGTGGTTTCAATTCTTCAACCAGTGATGCCAGTGGTTGCTATGGTTTGCACTTCCTTGTGTATTGGGAGCCCTCTAGCAATCAACCGGAGCCAGATTTTGTCTAGGGAGGGTTTGCGCCTGGTTCTTCCAGTGTTGACATTCCATGTGGTGGCTTTCACTTTAGGATACTGGATCTCCAATCTTCCAGCGCTGAGGTAATTTGCACCCGCATATTCTGCTTTCTGTATAGAGAAAAAGAAAAGGAGTATTATTTATTAGCCAGGTGTTTCTACTGTGCTTTATTATAGCTTTTTTACCATGTTATAGCTTAGAGGAATTCAGATTTGTCCAGGGGCTTTTATGTTTGAAAGAATCAAGTGCATTACTCTTTGCAAGAGAGAGATTTCTCTTTAGAACCGGTTCTGTGCATGCTTCAGCTTCTTCATTATAACTTGAATGTGGCACAACCATTAAAGACTAGATCATGAAGTCTACCAGAAAATCAACGACAAATTCTTGTGGGGCTTGATCTCTTTGTCTGGATTACGGGGCAAAACTTGAAATTAAAAATTCATTGACAACGAGAATTAATGCAGTAGTCATGCAGTAGGACCTCCGAAGACCCACATATAGGAGCCCCATGCAGTGGTTCATGTAGTATTTATGCCACCTTTTTTTTCGTTCTTAGTACCCCTGAATATCTGGAGCTAAGGTTGATGATATAGAAGAAACAGGTGTTTCCACTGCACTTTATTATAGCTTTTTTACCATGTTATGGCTTAGAGGAATTGAAATTTTTCGAGGGGCTTTTATGTCTGAAAGAATCAAGCGCATTACTCTTTGCAAGAAAGAGATTTCTCTTTAGAAACCAGTTCTCTGCGTGCTTCAGCTACTTCGTTATAACTTGAATGTGGCACAACCATTAATGACTAGATCATGAAGTCTACCAGAAAATCAACGACAAATTCTTGTGGGGCTTGATCTCTTTGTCAGGATTAGGGGTCAAAACTTGAAATTAAAAATTCATTGATAACGAGAATTAATGCAGTAGTCAAGCGGTAGAACCTCCGAAGACCCACAAATAGGAGCCCCATGCAGTGGTATGACGGTGTTGTGTGAGTTGGTCATGTCTATAAAGATTTGGTTTCGTCGATGGACATATTTTCATCTGACTTTGCATGTTATATATATGTGTGTGTGTGTGTGACTTCCAATTAATTAGTTTATACACGTCCTGTCATAGTTTCTGCAGGTAACATCAAGAGCAGGATCAGCAGAAACTAGCCTCCATGAATAGTCCTAAGAGTTTATAGTTTAGTCCTGCATGCAATATAGGCAGACTTTAATGATAGAGATCAACATTAACATCAACATCACCTTTATCCCAAACCAGTTGGGGTCGTTAATGATAGAGATGATAAATTTATTTCCTATATATCCCATTTCCCTCTTAATCAATCAACTGCTGAGACTTGTCCTCTTTATTTCCTTGTAGGCAAGAAGAAGAAGTCGGGCGGACAATATCTTTATGCACAGGAATGCAGAGTTCCACTCTCGCCGGCCTTCTTGCATCCCAATTTCTTGGCATCAGTCAGGCTGTCCCGCCAGCATGTTCAGTAGTTGCCATGGCTATCATGGGACTTTGCCTTGCCTCTTTCTGGGGCCGTGGTTCACGGATTAGGGACCTACCGTCATTAGTCAATCTACAAATTGGTTCTTCGGTGGAATTGCAACAATAGAAGAAAAAGAACCTAGCGAAGGTCAAATCAACATATCTGGCACAGTGCAACTTGGTGAAGATACTGATAAGTCACGGCCTGGAAATATGTAATTTACGTGAGGAATGCCAGAGATGTGCCCGTATCTTCTTGGGTGTACCGAGTTCAGGTGCAAATACTTTGTACAGGTTAGCAACCAATGGAGCTAGCAAAGAGAGTTATAGATTTAGGACGATAATTTTGTCAACATACATATTGAGCTTTACTTGTTATACACAGGAGGCATGTGTCACATTAAATCAAGCACATGCCAGTGTAGCACAAGCTCTCCCACCCCCCTCCCTCTTTTTTTCCTTCTTTTCTTCTGTCTCTCTCCCTCTCTCAAACATTTTTTTGGTAACGAGGGTGATTGGTTCCAGGTTGAGTAGTTTATAGACCTAGAATCTAGAATCTACTCTACTAGAATCGTTTCTCGATTTATGTAACCCAGAACCCTATCATGTTTGCTCTGGAGCCAATACTAGAATCTACCATGTTTGTCCCATCGAATTCCTGGTCGGTCCAGGAACCAGTTTGTTCTTCTTTTTTGCTTCATTTTTTAGAAAAACCAAGACAAATAGCAGTTAAAATGTAGTAGTATAAGGAACAAAACAGCTCAAAATAGAATATCCTTACCCAAAAAAAAAAAACAGCTCAAAATAGAATATGGATACAGAACATACAGAAATTTAAAGCAATAGAAAGTTAATCTCATTTAAGAAAGATAATCACCCTTTTCTAACTTCATAAAACAAGTTCTAATCAGTTCATGGGTTGGTGGATGGGAACTTGGAACTTGCGCAAAGTACTGGTTCCAAATTTTTGGAACGAGGAACTGGCCGGTTCTTAGGTAAAACTGGACCGGTTGCACAGTTCATAAGGGGTTCTTTGTTTAGCTAAAACTTCATGCCATGAGGCATAAGTTGCAGGCTTGCTACGACTTTCACTCGGCTGTAACGGCAAGAAACTCAAATTTCTGTCCGGCACAAGCTTGAGCATGTACCGGTTCTTTCGGGGTTGCCATGATGCCTTGCCTGTTATTCCAGTGTTAAGAAACCAAACTGCGACGAGGACGCACGTACATTGATGGAGCTCAGACATAAGCTGCCAGAAAAGAACGTTGATCCCAGCTGCAAGAAAAGAACTTTGCTTTGGGTATATTCTTTCAGAAGTACCGATGACGAGGCTTGCCAAGTTTGTTTGGTTCGTCTTTATCGCGGCCAACAATTTCCATTATCAATTTGAATGTGTCATGTGTAGAGATAATTCACATGAAAAAGCTACGGTGCACAGACTCGCTCCCATCTCTTTTCATACGGGGGCTCCATCATTGTTGTGTACTCTTCTTGTCCCTCTCACATGGTCAATTGCTCGGGTATTGAGTTTCAGGTAACCGTCCACAATGGTGATGGACGCTGATGTTCTCGTCTCCTTCCCCGAACCATTGAGCTCTTGTGTGCTCTTCTGGTCCCTCCTTGGCTAGTGCACGTTGACGCCGCCCTTTAAGAGACTTGTTTGGGATTTTTATGTTCAGCTCGGCATGAAGACTAATGGATTCACCATGAAAAGAGGGGTTTTTTGCTTGCATTTCCAGTCCCGCATAAATGAAACTGGCGAAATTTCCACGCTAATTGGATGCACTACATGGATAATTCCTTTGTACGTATGCTTTAGAATGGTGGTTGTCCGATCGCGCCTTGAAGCATCCGACACACGGATTTTTAGTCCTCTGTTCTACCGGTGGAGCCATTCTGATCATTCCTCGCGAATAATCCATCGATGTAGGACGGCGAACCACAGGCGAGGCCAGTTTCTCGAATGGAGGAACAGAAATGTTTGCACCGAACGGTACTGTAGTTTTGCCCCTCGCGGAGAGAAGCCTTCTACTCATGGAATGACTCATACTTTCTTATAAAGCCATTTGGTCGATTCCAAGGTGGTCCTTGCACGGGAATAGTTTCTTGCTCTCGAATGTCGGTTTGGTCCAACGGGATTGATGGACAGACCATGAATCATGTGGTGTCCTGTCCTATGCATATACCTCGACAATCCGATGTGAACAAATCCCCCCTAACTCGTGATTATTATCGACACCAGTCCAATAATCACCTCGTGAACAAATCCCCCCTAAACTGGTCAAATCGCAGTTCGGAGAAACTGGTTCACCCCAGGAGGAGCTCCTGACAAAAACAAATCTTCTGTATACAAAAATACATGTGGCGGGGTGATTCATTTCACAAATCAAGTGAACTGGTTAAAAAAAAAAACGGAACATCTCTCTACCACCGCATTCGCAAATAAATGGATGAAGATCGATTTGTGTGAATGTGAAGGTTAAAAAAAAGGCCATAAGCAATGCAAAGATTCTAGGTTATGCAATCATGTATTTAAACAGGAAAGCTTCATGTATATATTAAGTTGTACAAAATTGAATTCGGGTGTACACTATGTACGCCATAGCCTAAGATGCAATACGCTGATCTCTGCAATCAATACGGAAAACCATATACAAATCGAAAGCCATAACAGCCAGAACCTCACAAACGTTGTAAAACTCAGTCATAGTTAAATGCTCCCACACTCAGTAGAAGACTCGGAACCAGAGTCATCCATTGTTGAATTCGAGGTTGTATCTAGCTGGCTTCCAGTCTCACTATCTGAAGTCGCGGACGGTCTTTCTTCAACAGGTTGATTCAAGAACCAATGCATGATACTTGCAGTTAATGTCAAAATCATCTTCTGGTTCACCTGATAATATTCGGGGTCAATTAGTAGTCGGATAGAGATAACTAAGAAAAACGAGTAGAGGACTTGAATTTCGATGTACAAGTGCAGTCTGAAACTGCATTAAAATATGACTTGCTTCGCTCTTCACACAGTTGTTTGTGTGCAACATTTCATATACCAGCTAGCCAATCTATCAAAAGATTAGGAACCTGCCATTTACTAGTAAGACACGGTAGTATGGCGGAGAGTAGCAACTAAAATGTTTCGGGAGCACTGAACATGGAAGGAAGACTCTGAGCGGAGCACATAACCCACCAGTCTTACACATTACTCAGTAGAACTAACAATACATACCTCAGTTATATCTTCTGGAAGAAGAAATATCGAGCATCCAAGTTTCCTCGCAATGCTTATGACGTAGGTAGCGTTCATCCTTTTCTCTTCATCTGCATTTGTCCGATAAATACAGGTAAGATAAGACAATTCTAATATGTTGATGATGATAATAAAGATCAGAAAGCAAAGAAGACAGAAGAAAAGATAAAGAGAACCAAATTTTCTGGACTGCTAAGAATTTGCTTAGGTGGACAAGGTTATCTATGTATCTACCCCTAAGAAAGTATGAATGGGGATTAACTATTTTCCTATGATTAACTACTTATATTTGCAAAACCAATGTGGTAAAAGTGATTTATACTCTAGATGCTCCTAAGCAATAGAAAGGACATAGACAGAGGAACATAGGAGACTTGATGTACTGACATATGTGCTTAGAAAGGTAGTTATAGACAATACTTGGTGCATGTAGCAAATTACCACCACAATCTACATTAGCTTGGAATTTAAGAACCACAATCTACATTAGCTTGGAATTTAAGTCCTTCAACAGGTGGCAAAGTTATGTTGATGAGGGAATTTCTATTAGCTAGGTCTTGGTTTTACCTAGGAATCTCATCTGCTTATGCGTCATAATGTACTCAGAAAATGCACAGTGACAGTGATTTGTTCTGACCATCTAACTTTAAAAATCATTCCAAAAGCTCGCTGCTTCTTGAACTATCAGATACTAACCTATTTTAGCCAGCAGTTCAACATGTACACGATCACAAGCCAAATTTCTCATGTAAAGTATCTGGACAGAAAATTCAAGTAAACAGATCTTAGATGAAAAATCACCTGTCACTCCTCTGGTAACAAGACTCCAGTTTACAGCTCTTGGCTGTACAGCACTTAAAAGATCCAGGAAAAATATGCCATCAGACAAACTCCTATCCTGTAATGAAAAAGGGATTAAGGAATTACACTCCCATATAGAGGAGACATAGCGCAGCGTGCACTAATCCTTACAAGAAAGAATCTTTTACTAATTATTTTCAGAAAAAACCTCAAACATGCTTCTTACCTATCTTCCTAAAGACTGATAAGAGATTTTTGTATGAAAATTAAGCAGGCAACCAAACCAGGAACATTATGATAGAGCTTCTCATAGTTGTCAATAAATGCAGTCTATCGATGGCTACCATTTTGGGTTAGAACTAGAAATAAGAAAACACAAAATAGGCATTGCCAAACTCTCATAGGATGATGTATTCTGAAGCTTGGTTATTGATTACCCATCAATTTTATACATCAATCTGGACGGGATGACATATAAAACGCTAGATGTGTGTACTTTCAACTCTAGAAGCAGCAAGATGAAGGCATTCTATTTAAAAGCCTCCAGCATCAAGATCATTCCTTAAAAGCAAATGATCAAATTAGGAGATCAAGGTTATATAGAATGTAGAGTACCTTAAAACTATCCATGCGGCTCTTACTTCCCGTGTTCCTCACTTTGGTGTTGGCCCACTCTAGGATATCAGCATCAGTAATTTCCTTTCCATTAGAACGAAATCTCAAATTCTTTAGGAGTTGTAGGGTGTTGTATCGCATCAGTTGCCACAAATAAGCTGAAAGAAGTAAGATAAACTTCTGAACTTAACATTATGATTTCCAAGATGATTTTAAAATATATATCAGAGTACTTGATCAAGTTAATTTAGCGGAGAGATCACGAACATACCCAATATTAACTTCTTATTCCCCTGAACTATATCATTGCCAGCAACATTAACCAAGGAAAACTTCAACTGTTTTCCTAACTTGACAACTTGGTTACAGTTCTCTACTTTCTTGAATGGCATTTTTATCGGGGGCTTATTTGCTAGCTTCCAATTGACAATTCCTGGTGATACTTTGTCCAGTGTTTCCAACAATACCCACCTGCAGAGGAAAATCAAATTCACTTGATCTCTGGAAAGTTGAATTCTTTCACTCCATTAAAAAGTAACACACGCACGCACGCACTCTCTCTCTCTCTCTCTCTCTCTCTCTCTCTCTCTCTCTCTCATTTCAGAAAATGTCCAGTCAAAATTGACTACATCACAAATTCCGGCTAGTATACCATGCTTCTTTTGACAATCTATAAGGTCAACCAAAAGCAGTATCCTTAGCAAGCAAAGCTTCCACATCGAGGGTGGGGGGTTCTGGAAATTACAGATATGCTGTCCTTCAGGAAACATTAATTAAGTATCAAAACAATATTTACCCATTTCTAAGATCTTCAAAGACGTTGTCAATGTATGTTGAATTTCCAAGACTGTTTATCCAAAAGCGAAATGCTCTTTCTTCTCTAGATACTTGGGTGTCCTCTGGAGAAGTTTCGAGAAAAGATATCTCTTTTGTCTGGGTTGACAGCCCATTCCTGCAAGACAGAGAAACAACTTTAACATGCAATGATCTCCTAGAGGCAAAAGAGAGACTTTGAGTTGTCATTTCCCTTAGATAGATAACTGTTGCTAATAACGAGGGATTGGCTCTTGTTATGAAGCTTCAAAATTTTGGGCATGCATGAAAACGTTTTTATTTCTCTTTTTCTATTCCAAACCTATTCCAGAAATAGGTTTGGAACAGAAACTCATTTGGCAACACAAATCTGTTTTTCTATTTCTGGAACAAAAATCTTCCAGAAATAGATTTTGGCTCAAAACCAGAAACAAAAATTTTTTGTTTCTGGCAGAAATAGAAAATTCTATTTCTGTTCTAGAAATAATTTCTAGAACAAAATGGTTGTCATGCGCGCCATAATCACAGTATCCTTGCAGCAAAAATAAAGTAAATCAGTGGAAAAAACACGAACAGTTCCATTTCACATCAATATCCCATGTAGAACTTGAATGCATTATGGTGAGACTGAAAACATACAACTAAGGTAATCTCTATGTTCGAATTGCATTATGCAGAGAAGCAGTATATTTCATTACTAAAGCTAATAAATTATATATACTTGCTATGATATTAAAAAAAGCATGCTTCATGAAGCTTCAAGGCTTGATTTGCCACATATTTACATGAAAGATTTTTGGAAAGAATTTTTCCCAATCAGTTTTTCCCTGAGAACCCTTGGGTATCAATTTGCTCATTTCAATTTTCATGCTTCCAAATGAAGGAGGATGACTACTCTTGATAGTCCAACAAAGACAAACCATATCAACAGAAGCCAACATATCAGAAGGCCTACTCTTACCTATGTTGGAAAATATGTGCAACAAAAGCGAGATTGAGATTCGGAGACCCTTCGACAATATCTTTTGCAGTTAGGTAACTCTTGCATCCCATCCTATCTGCATGCTGAAGAACTAACTTCGCTCTTTCTAGAGGACTTTTTACTGTGAATACAGACGAATCAACGTGCTCCGGAGCAAGAACGTTTAAGAGGTGAGCATAGGCCTCAGCATCCTACAACAAGACATATAATACACTCAACAACAGCATCATCTTAACAGATAACACTAAAATGGAAGTTACTGAGAACATTGCAGCATCCAAAAAAAAAAATGAGGAGGAAGGAAACAGCTACCTCCGAAAGGAGATAATGAAATTGTGGAACACATACAAGACCAAGGTTATATTTGGCAAAAGCTAGGCATAACAAATTTTGGAGAATTTAAGTTTGAGCCTTGATTTGTTCTCACATACCTTTACATCAGAAGAGAAATTTGTTACTGTTTTCTTGTAATTTGCCTTCTTCAACTGAAAATTCATCCATCTCAACAAAATTTTCTCTGGAGGTAGACTCATCAGCTCTTCCACATCCTGTTGTTGCTCATTTGGAAGGCATTGCACATAAGACAACAATTACATATAGATATAGAATGTGAACAACCTGCTGAGCAACGAATTATACCTTACTATCTTCAACCAACTCCACCAACTGAGGTGTTTTCTTCAAGTTGAGATCAGCCAATAATTGTATCTGGAGAAAGTTTTTGTGTTCTTAATTGCTGAGCAAATATATGAACTCAGGATTTTTACATAATATGTGCATGTAGAGGATCTTTTTAGTGATCTTACCTTTATGATTTGTGAAATCACACCGAGGACAAGATGGCGCTGAACATAGAAACGAGAATTTTCAATTTATGCCGAACTCAAAGAAAGTTAGATGCCAAGCTAACCTCATCAACTCAAACAACATAGTAGCTCTTATGTACAAGGCAAGCATGCATACCCTTCCTTCAATGAAGTCCTGAGTCCCTATATTTACAACGGTACATCCAATAGCCTTAGCAGAATTTAGGCAAAGTGTGTGATTTTCATTTCTTTCCCAGGGATTGAGCAGTCTCTTGGTATTAATGGCGCGCTCATCTATTGTCCCAGGAACTGCCACATTGATAAGCTTGCTGCAGTAGAGGAAGTGGTTCCACTGTGAAAATTGCAAGCATAAAGCCAGTAAGTGAAGCAGAGTCCAAGGGCACCAGTGAAATTACCAAAGAAGAACGCCGTCCTTTGCAATCTCGAAGAGATCATTGGTTGAAGGGTCTATAGGCAGATACTTCTTCAAGAATTCATCTTCCTTGAGGTAATTATTAATATGTTCGACATAAGATGCCTTCTCAGACTCGCTTATTGTGTGGAGCAGCATGGTAGTAGCGGCCTTCATGAACGCAGATGAACTTTTTGCGCCACTGCCTCTTCTGTCAGTCGCATGTGCTTGCAGTTTCGAGTAGACCTGGGATCAAAGAAGCCGTCATCATCAACATAAATCCCATATAGTACCACTGCAGATAAATTATGAGGATTAAATCTTGCAGTTTTGAAAGCAAATACAGTTTTTTTGTGGACTAATTTTGCAGACCCTTAGTTATCTTCAGGAATCAAATGTACCACTTATTCCAAAATCTGGTGAAATTCTTGGATCAAGTTGCCAGCAAATTTAAGTAGTATGCAGCTCCTCGACTTCAAAAGTCACAAGAGTGGCCTTTCTGATAGATCGACTTTGCAGTCTTTGGCAATTTTCTCATCAACCAAGTAGTGCAATAACCCAAGATATTGAGCAGAAACTTCATTCATGACAATAGCAATCGGTCGATCAACGTCAAAAGCAAAATCCAGCTTGAGTTTACCAAGGATTCACATAAAAGAGTAATGAAAATTTTAGATTCAAGATAATGTGCGATTGTTGTGGCGAATATGTAACTAATGAAAGCTAAGAACATCCTCACCCTGAGAAAGAGCTCGAAATCCACCTCATCCTGCATGTTCTGATACAAATCCTGAATAAAAGCTTCTCTCTCATCCTCAGTCAGGCTCTCTCCGACTACTTTCAATCTCGACATCTTGGACGGCAAGTCTCCAAGCGTGAGCTTCCCGTTCTCCCGCCTCATACTCATAAACTGCACCGATCAAGCCATCATGCCCACGTTCAAAGCACAAATCGTTTGGATTACAAATAAAAAGGCTTAAGAAGATAAAACGGAGCTAAAACACAGGTGATCAGAAGAAGCAACGGGAAAATCAGCATCGAAGAGATAGCCATCCGACCTCGGCGGTTACCGGGAGTGCAGATTTAAAACAGAGAACGGAACTTACGTGCGTCTTCAAGCTGCGAAGCTCGACTTGAGTGAACTGGTTCTGGAGCCACGGATCGGACACCAGAATGCCGACGTAACCGGACATGTCCGCGGAAGCGAGGAGGTCGAGAGCTCGTTATCCGACGGCGATGAAGAGAACTCCGATGAGCTTCGCAGTTGCAGAGCTAGGAAAAAGGAAGAGAAGTGCGGTGTTGATCGCAACACGCGCACACGCCGCGCAATCTCTCTCTACGATGAGCTCTCAAGCCTCTTCTTCGTCTTCCTCCAGTATCTAACAATCTCTATCTATCTATCTTTACCTTCATCTTCATCTTCATCTTCATCTTTTTCTTCTTGGTGAGGTGAGCGAAGGAGAGAGAACCCCAACGAACTTGGGCCGGTGCAGAGCTGTCAAGCGTTCAAAGTTGCGCTCTCTCTCTCTCTCTCTCTCTCTCAAATTCAAATGCGTCTCTCTCTCTCTCTCCCTACATCCACTTAAGATGGACCACCCCTTGCCTAAAATTCTCCGAATGGACAAATTTGCCCTCCTTGGATTCTCCTCATTTTGACCTCATCACGAATCAAAAAGGACTTAGAGATCATTTTCAATAGGTAATTTTCTTTTGGGATATGTATACTAGAAGTTTTAAAACTTATCATGAAAATACAATTCAGTCTTAAAATACTCAAAAAGTGCAAATATGTCCTAATCACGAACGTGTAATTGAGTCCTAAAACTTTCAAAAACATACATTTAAATCACGTGACTTGTCAAATTGATGCAATTAAATCCTTGTATTAACGCCGTTCAACTTGACCAAAAAAAAAATATGATAACAAGTTTTAATATTTGATTGCGCCAACTTAACAAGTTTTAAAACTTGATTGCACTTTTTAAAAGTTTTAGAATTCAATTTTATGTTTATGATAAGTTATAGGACTTGTTGAATTGGATGGCATGTGCCAATTGATGAGTATACTAATTTGAGGATTTATTACTTGTTTGTCACATGTATATCAATTTGAAACTTTTTGTCTAATTTAATTAAAAGTAAAATTGTTATAGGTGTATCAGTTTGAGATTTTTTGTTCTCAAAAAAATTAATTTAGAATAAACTTATCATAGATGTACCAATTTAAGATTTTTACTGATAAAAAAATAGCTTAGAGTAAATTTGTTATAGACATACTAGTTTATGATTTTTTTTTGTGATCAAAAAATAATTTTGTGTAAACTTATCACAGATGTACTAGTTTAAAGTTTTTCATGATATTAACCTTTTTTTAGGCCGATATTTCACAGTAATTTGAAATGCAAAAAGCTATACCTTAAAAAAGCAAGTGTGAATGAATAAAAAAAAAAGGTGTTTTTGGCATTAGCAAGAAAGAAATCCGTCGAGGGCAAAAATGGGAAAACGGAGGAAGGAGGATGGGGCACGAGGCAATATCGCAAATCATGAGGCCCACGTGAGAAAGCATTCGTGCCTTTTTCAAAAGCTATATCTGTGAAGCGTTTCTTCATCACATAACGGCTATCATGCTGACGTTCTCCGATTTGTGCTAATATTTTTATTTAATTTCTTTTGGATATTTGCAGATTTGAAATAAGTCGAATTGAACCTCGAGCTAAATACACGTGAGGCCTACTTTTACAGCGAATTTTTCTTTTTGTAAATTTCATAGACCTACTAAAAAAAGGAAAATTAACAAACTATTGACGAATGGATAAGATTTTGAACTCATATTTTTCTTTTCGAACAAAAGTTAATGTTTGGATTCCGTAAAATATATATAAGCCAAAAGTTAAAATTACAAATAATCCGCGAATATGCGCATTTTTTTACTTTGTCATGTCATTAAGACTTTTATATGATTATCGAATTACGCTCTCTATTATCACATGATAAATCTTATATAATGAGATTCCCACGTCGCATGCGTGCAAGATGAATGAATATCTTCCCAAATTTTGCATCATATCAAGAACATGCCGATTTATATATAATGAATCAGGACCCTATTAAGGAGTGCCCCGAGCGCTCGTAAGCATACTAAATAAAGAAAGACTCGTTAGTATAGAACGCATGCAACATGAGACGGAATTTATCTTGAAAATTGTAAAATCCCCTCAAATAGCGGCTTCGCCAATGTTCTTGGGGGTTCTCGTTAGCAAGACTCCAAGAAAAAAAATTGCCGTAATTTCTCTCTCGCGTAGATTATGTTCTTCCTCCAATCGCTTTTCTGATCGGTGAGTTACAAATCACGAGCATCACCGCATTTATAATTTATCAATCTTTGCAAGGGTGATGTTCGCAACTCATAACCCGCTAACCAAAAGGGTGATTCTCGATCGGGGCAGAAAGTTCTTAGATTGCGAGTTATGAAGCCCTTCTCGAGTTCTGCTCCAACTCCTTCATCAATGGGATCCTAGCAGGCAGATAGTTGTTCATTGCCGCGTTCAATAGGGTCACGATACCCAACCCAACCATGCAATACCCTTTAATGCCGCAAAAGCTATCAGACCAGCCGACCAAATTGGCCATTCGCCCTGTTTTTTTTTTTCTTTCTTTCTTTTTCGTGTAGATGAAGTTAATAACTACCCTTTCTCGTGTAGTCACAGGCAGATCTTTCAGATCAAAATTGGGAGCTTCACATCTTCCATTTTAGCTTTGTAATGGGGATCTGGTTGGTTGATCTTTTTTTTAGCCTGGGATTGTGAAAGAGAAAGGCAAAACAGTGAAGGGGACATCTGAACAATGGGGGAACCGGAAAAGGTTACGTCTTTGAATGAAGAAAAGGCGTGCAGTGAGTGTAAACGAGCCAACTAGAAGAAAAAAAAAAAAAAAAAGCAAACCGAAGATGGGACTGTCCTGTGAACTGCATCAATCACCTTTTGTGAATAAACACTGCACCATCCCCGTGGATGAGGAGGCCTCTTTGGTACTAAAACTCAAGAAGAAACCCCCACCCCACATGATTTTTTTGGGAGACGGACGGCCTGTGCTACTCAAGACTGTGATGATGGGACGATTTCTATTGTATTCCCCTAGCTAGGAGGAATCTGATAATTTTAGGGCAAAGGACATGGGTCTCTTTTTCTTTTTTTGGATATTCATATATTGATCTATCCAAACGACAAAAAAATTATAAAAAAAAAATAACGTGAATAGTCTCTCAACTTTAATTTAATATTCAATGTCATCCATACATTTTTAATTTGGCCAATGTAGATCCTAAAATATATGTGAATGTTTGGTCTAGTCCTTAAGCCATATGAAAATGTTCAATGTTCAAGTTAACGAAATTTGCTAATGTTAATGTAGCTTCCACTCATTTAAGTTTGAACGGAGGACAACAAAACAAAAAGTCATGCGTGGATTATCTACCCACGATGTTCATATCATATCGTAATATGATAATTCAAGTTACCAATTAACAATGTATGTGTCAACACCCTAATTTTTTTTGTTTTTTTTTTTCTACCTTTTCCAAAGTAGATGGACAAAAAAGATAGAACTCATAAATTTAGGAATCCAACTCAACATATAATACCCAATGTCAACAAGATAATGTCTAATTTTCCGTTTGAGCAAAATGAAGGACTGCGTTGGATAGTATTAAGAGTCCAAAGACTATATTACATATTGGGCCAAATTTCAAAATTTATACATGTCATTTTCCCAAATAAAAAGAAGGAACGATACACTTGAAATATTTTTTTTCCTCTTGATATCGGTAATCAAATCCTGTACACCTTTTAACCATCACATGAGAATCATACATGTGTAATTTCAGTACTGCTGTAATATCAGGCAAATATTATTAGATGATGCGATTAACACTTGTAGGTTGTCACATCACTTAAAATATCAATCCCGGTATATTTAGCATCACTCGTTGCGGAAACGGTTCCATTGAACAACCATTATACACAATCTATATCTCTAGCACTAGCCTATTGTTCTTCCTTTTTGCTCAGTACCAATTGACCCCTTTGTTTGCTAAGGTAGAACATCGAGTCAATTGCATACAAGAACAATTTTCTCCCCTTCTTTCAATTTTCTTTCCTCTCTTAATTATCTTTGGGGGTCCGGAGACAAGATCACAAGATAGTGTGCACGAGATGGTCGATGAGCTTTTACCCTTTTGATTAAACAACTTGTCAAGTTAAAAAGGGAAAAGGGGGTGTTTGCAAATTGCACGATGCATGTGATGGAGGGGCCACAAGTGTGGACGAGAGACAGGAGGAGGAGGGAAAGCTATGGTGGAAGAAAAGGAAGCCTTTGTGAATGGATGGATGGGTTGCCTTGCCTTTCTATCCTTTGAGGTCCCATCCTCACCAACTCTTGTTCACTTTCGTTTATCAGTTTGGGGAGAAACAAGCATGCTCTTGTCCTTGTTAATTTAGCTACATATAGTAAGTCCAAGTCTTCACAGTAGTGATCTAGAGGTGGGTTATGATAAAACGCCATTTTTGGTAGGAAAATTATCCAAAAGGTCTTAAATCTATTGCATTTGTATCAATTCAGTCTTAAATCTTTCGATTGCACTTTTTTTTTTTGGTTAAAATAACATCTCATTCACTTCCTCAATTGAAATACAAAAGAGCAATATCCCAGTTTAAAGAGTACAACTTCAAGCCTAAATACCTTACCCAAAAAAAAACTTCAAGCCTAAATAAATCCCAGACAACTTCAAAACAAGATAAGCTCTAGCTAACAAGAGAAGTTATCAAAATAACATTATAGGTCACACACTCAAAGAACGCACCTATAATTTCTTCACACCAAAATCGACGACCGATCACCGAATTCATCTTTAGTAATGAGATCACACTGAGAACTCTATTTGATACTACAACTTTGTTTTTTGGCAGTGCGCGCTTGCGATTGGTGACCTAATATCATCACTGAGTAGAGTACAAAAGCACACGTTGAATAATATGGCTTCGTAATTGTGCCAATTGAATCCTATATATTTCACTTGTTACCAATTGAGTCAATTCGGTCAATTTTGACCGAAAAACGCTTATGTGGTGGCCTAATCAATACCAGTAATCCCATGTGGCATACCAGCAGAGATGTTCTTCAAAAACAAAAATCATTTTTTTTTCATTATTTCTTTTTGCTTTTGGCTCATCTCAGGCTATGGCTAGAGAGGGCTAGGGGAGGCCGCCCTTGATAGCCACAATCAGGCAAGGTTTGGCCTCACCTCGACGGAGGTCACCCTCGCCCGTGGCTGACAAGGGCGACCTTTGTCTATGGTTAGTGAAGCCGACCCTCGTGGGCACTTTGTAAAAAAAAAATAAAGTAAAGAAAAAAATTATAAAAAACTCGAGAAATACTAAAATATTACTTCAAAATGTTTATGTCTACGTTAACCATGTCACATAAAATGGTGTGTGTCCACATCCAAAATTTTCAATTAACATTGGCCTCATGGACTCAATTGAAAAAGCATAATAAGATTTAGGACTTAATTGGCACACTTAGAAGATTTATGATTGAATTGATACAAATATAATTAATTTAGGGCTTTTTAAATAACTTTCCCCATTTTTGAACTGTTTCTCTCGATTTTTATTTTATTTTATTTTTTTCCCCTCACCAACGACATTGTTGTCGAGGCCGGTAATAAAAAGAATGAAACTGTCCTCTCCAATGCGTCGAAAGAACAGTTCTGTCAATAAGTCCTTTTGGATTGATGTGAGTGTTGTCTTTCGACGGAATGGATAAAGTGCGGCAATTTCACCCTCGAATTGGAATCTGCCTGGAGAAACTTTAGCATCATCCGCGCACTTTTTAAGATGGTTTTAAAAAAAGTCATTTTCCTATACATTGTACAAAGCAGGAGGCACATAATGATTTGACTTTTCCTTGGGGTCATTTTCCAATTTTGACTTGAGATAATCCAACCCCTCTTTCATTCTTTCTTTTTTCCGACTTGGGATCACATACTTAGGATAGTCGGCCCCCACGTTCAAAATTCCCGACCAACATTAGATGGATAAACTCAATTGATAAAATGAAAAAATATTTAATTCTATTGGCACAGTTAAAATATTTAGAATTGAATTGACATAATACAATAAATTTGATACTTTTTGGGTAATTTTTTCCCGTTTTCGAATGGTTTCTCTCGATTCTTTTTTCCCTCGGCAATGACATTGTGGTCGAGGCCGGTAATAAAAAGAATGAAACTATATTCTCCAGTGCATTGAAAGAACGGTTCTGTCAATAAGTCTTTCTCTATTGATTTAAGTGTTAGTTTTTACCCTCGAATTGGAATCTGCCTAGCAGCATTTCAAACACCTTTTAAGATGGTTCAAAAGAAATCATTTCCTATACATCGGACAAAGCAGGAGGCACATAATGATTTGACTTTCCCTTGGGGTCATTTTCCAATTTTGACTCGAGATAATCCAATCCCTCTTTTTTTGTTACATCAAGTACTTAGACCATGGTCAAGAGTGACTTGCGCAACAGAAAGTGGGTAGTTCTCCTTTTCTGTCCTCAACCATCAATTATCTTTTTCTAGTTGGGGTACTAATTCCATGATAACCATCTAAATAACACATTCTCAAATCTCATGTGGACCATCTGGCAAAAGACAAGTCATGTGGCTAAATCAAGTCTTATATTTGCTTCATCCCCTTTTCCTATATCTCAAAATTGAAGTACTCTACTCCATTGATTCCTTCTTGTAGCGACCCCATCATACCAAAGTGTGGAGGTGGTGGTGCCAAATCCCACTAGTTGAGAGTTTAGTCCACAAGCGAATATCATTCCCCTTCAATAATTGACAATAAAAATCGACAAGAAAAAGCAATAATGACGAACAGCCCCTGAATTTTGGCCAATGTGTAATATGGTTCGTATATTTTAACCCAGTAAGCAGTGTTGTCTTTGAACTTTTGGTACATGTTCAATTAAGTCCCCGAACTATATGAAAATGTTCAGTCATGTCATTCCATTAATTCAAATTTAGGGACAACATCAAATATTTTCATACAGCCCAGATACTAAATCGAACTTGTACAAAAAATCTAGGAGATCAATTGAACAAATTAAAGTTCAGAAACGACATTATATATCGGGCTAAAGTTGAAAGACCATGTTGGACAAAGTTCACAGATTACATTGCAGAATGTGTCGTTCACCCGAAGGAATACATAAAAGAATAGACAGAAAAGAGAATATCGAGAAAATAATGAAGCAAGCAATCCTTGCTGTGTTTGCTTCTGCCACTTCCAACGTTTTGAATCATGAAAGGATGGTCATACAGAAGTGTTACACACGCTGCTACTGAAATTGGGCCCTCCCCCACACATGGCCTTCTGTATATGCCAATCTGATTTGGGAGGATCTTCATCATGGTGTTTTGCTGATTCCGTGTATGCCATGAAAGCTATGCCTTTCGAGGTGTATTAGCACCTGGGACTGCCTTTGTTCATTAACGTCACGGATTCATACTTGTTTAAGTTAGCACGAGGATCATGCGATGCTTGAGGCCATTTGTGGTTTTCTTCTCTCACCCATGCATGCCCATCATTAGTAATTGGTCAAACGAGCCGAAGAAAAAGATGCAATGAGGGAAAAGGGAAACGCCGTCTGTGGGAATCGAACCCACGACCACATGGTTAAAAGCCATGCGCTCTACCGGCTGAGCTAAGACGGCTGATAGCTGTTGTGTATTCAGCAACATAGTTTTCCGTTTCCAGTTCTCTATCCCCACCGGCGCTCTTCTTCCAATGGTAATCACGTTTAGGAAGTTGCGTGCGGTTAAAGGTTCATCTGTAATTATACCACTATGGCTTCCCTTTCGATTTGTCTCGAACAAGTTCTGTGCTTGTTCCAATTGCAAAGGAAACTCCGTCTTATCCCCGTCATCGTGTGAAAAAGCAAAGTGTCGAATGAATGTATTCTAACCTCGAAAGTTGTCTTAGGAGGGAAAAGTAGCCTTTTCAGATGATTTGACGTGAGTTTATACGAGTTTCGCTTACTATCGGCCCTCAGTACCCGCCCAGATCTAAACGGGTAGAGTCGAATACGTCCGGCGATTGTTGTGTCGAGATCCAAGTGAACTCTCATGAGTTAGCTCCCCAATCTCAATACATCTCGACCGTACAAATCGACCTCGAGGTTTCGACTTCTCAAGCGAGGCTAGGCCAGGCATGAGACAGAGCTGCATTCATGGGCATGAATGCATAATCTATCTCCTCGGATTTGTTGTGGCATGAAACAGAGCTGCATTCATGGGCATAAAAGGCACGTTTGGGCCACTGGAACTTATCAATGGAGATGGTTTCAGGGCCCTATATCTATGCTTGATCCACTTTTTTGGCAGCAAAATGATACTTTCAAGAAGAATACAAGAACGTCGCAATCATCGTAAGTACTTGTCGTTAAAGTGAGAAGAACTCTGCGTAGCCTAGGGATTAAGATTAATGTAGGGGAAAAACGAATGGCATGTAAGGGATTCATTTATTCCACAAAAAAGTTGACATTCTTGACAAATGTTTTCCATAAAGTCATTTATTTCCAAGAACTGGAAATTATTTTTTATGAAAGGAAAAATCTGATTTGACATATATTATCCGAGTGCTAGTGAATTCCGCATGGCCATTCTGGGAATTTGATGAGGCCATTGGGCTGTGGGGGTGCATGATCGAGTCCTCGGCACCCGAGCCTAGGCCCATTGAGGCTCGAATTGGACAAGGCCACTTGCTCGTTTGATATGAGGTTTACTTTTGTGTGTTCTGATTGGGAAGGATTTGTCAACAATTGTTGTGTGCTCTCAGCAGCACTCAAGACTCCTCCCTTGGAATTTCCTTGGCCACCACTAGGTATTTGCTTGTTTTTATAAGGAGTAATTTTCTTTGTGGTTGTATTATTGTTGCATCATGACCAATGTATGAATACCATATTATAGGGAAATACTACGAGGTAGATTTTGTTTATGCAAGAGCCACGAGATTTTTAACTCATTTTAAAGGTGAAAGGTATCATCTAAATGGTTTCGGGGGTATAACAAGATGGGCAAAAACAGTAAGGGAATTGTTCAATTATAGGCATTCTTTGCTAAGAAATGTCATTGAGAGATCATTTGCGACTTTAAAAAATTATTTCCTCGTTTTGAGACGCATGCCTTCATTTGTAATTCAAAAACAAGTATATATTGTGATTATATATTGTGCTATCCATAATTACATTTGCGATCAAGACAAGATGAATAAGAACTTTTCCTGATATGGAGATTCGGAGTACCCGTTTAGACCTACACAAGATGATTTATAGACGATACATCAGTTGAGAAGGGAACCGAGATGAACATGCTTAGGAAAATTATTGCCAATAAAATAGCAAGGGATCATAATACGCCGGAGATTCCACGAAATTGTGTCCTCGACTTTTGTAATGTATTTCCGCTACTTGCATTTGAGGATTTTCTAGCTTGGATCTTGTAATGACAAATGAGACTTTGTTTTGTATAAGTGATCGTTTGTGATGGTATTCAGTTTGTTTGGAGTTTCAAGTCCAACATGACCACTCTGTTTGTGGTGATATTCAATTTGTTCATACAAAAGCAAACCTTTCTTTGTAGTTTCCATGGTTTAGCTTAATGCCAGCATTCTCTTCTTGTCATTTTGATCTTCACGAGGTATTTTTTAGCAGGAAACCGCTGAGCCTAAGTTGAGATATAGCAAACATATGTATTTGTAATGGATGCGGTGTTGCTGCCATATCTTTGTTGGTTCAATTATTTGATTTTCCTTTTTGGCTGGCGCCCAAAGAAATCTTTGATGATTCCCTGTGACAAATTTGCTGGATTATCTATTGCCTCGTCTGTTCTCTCTCTCCCTCTTATTCCTCGTGACTGTTTGAGGGCGAGTCTGTAATATCCAAAGAACACGACTTTTTTCCCATATCAATGCTTATCATCCCGCGGGAGAGAGCAGTTGGAGTTCTTGTGTTTGATATCTAGGTGGCCCAAAAGAACATATCTGATGCACAACGAAGGGGTCTCTTTCTTTCATCATTCCCTCAGAAGCTTCAAGAGCTGCAAGAGCTTTTGATTGCTCCAAAGCTCTTCCACTATCAGAAGATACTAATCTTGACTTAGCAGATAACAAAGTCCCAAGCAAGCAATTTTCAGACATTGGCCTTCTGGCTGCACCTCCCATGTGATTCCCCTAAGTGCTTTGCAAGCGTAACCTATGCCTTCAATACAGACTTCATTTCTTCCACAAATTTTTGAAGCAAGCATCATTTCCAATACACAATCTGGATGCTCCCTGTTGCTAAACGCATTCCTCGGTAACTTCAATGCTACCATGTCCCCACCTTCCCCATGATAACGAAGAGACAAAATGCAGTACCTCTCATTTCTTTTGAGAATTCCTGGGAGCAATTCTTTAACCTGATGAGCAAGGGCCTTCAATCCACTAGAAACAGATAGGGCAAAAGAAAGGTGATCCATGATAGATGAATCCCATTCGATCATTCCAAGCGCACATTTTCTAAGTGAGGTTAGCAACAGAAGCGCTGCCTCTTTTGTATTGTTTCTTGGCCCAAAAGAACTATCGATCTGTGAACACAGATTTGGGGGACTTGTCTCAACACCGCTCTAAAGAAGAAATATTGCAAATTCCTTCTATATCTTTGTAGCAGTTTCTACCTCAAGGTTCCAATAATAAGGCAAGCCACGACGATATGACAATATAAGAGTAATTTTTTGTTTATGATTATATTATTTTCAACTCGAATTCCTTGCGATTATAATCCGTTTCTTCCATTTACTTGTATTTGTATTTAAGAAGAACATAATGTGGAAAAAATATTTTTTGAAACTAGAAATTTTGCTCTGTATTGTTATAAAACGAACTTATGTTCCAAGAAATAGAAATTTTATACTGTTATCAAACAAATTTATGTTCTAGAAACAGAAATTTTATGTTGTTATCAAATACATATCTCGGCTCAAAAACTTGTCTAGGAAATAGAAATAGAAAAATCTATTTCTAGCTAGAAATAAGGCTAAGGAAGAGAATTGTCGTCATGCGCGCCGACTAAGTGGACAATAACTCAACTAGAGCTATTGAGGCCCCAAGCAGTGAGCTCTTGCTAATAATCTAGATTAGAGCGCCTTACCTCTTTATCATGAGGCATTCGACACACGATTAGTGCAGTGAAGTGGACAAAGTTGAAGATGAATGAGGCAAAAAGAAAAGCAATTTGCCCCTTCTTTCCCTCACACACGGCTTACCTCTCTGTCGCTTTACTGTTGTGGAAAAGTTGCAGTGCCACGGGCTTTGCTACCTGATCGTTCTCCTTTTCTCTTCTTTTCAAATCATAAAGAAAATCACGCATTTGCTTTAGCCTGAAAAGAAAATTTTGGAAAAATTTTCAAATAGACTTTGTTCCACGTCTACTGCATTGTAACCAAAGGAACATTCAAAAGCAATCTGAAAAAGAGATCTAAACCGAGTGTATATATAAACCCGGTTGAGATGAGGCTGAGTATCTAACTAGTGAGTGATCGATCCCCCAATTTTACACACACTTCTCTTTGCTAATTTTGTCTCCAATGATGCATGTAAGGCACAATGACTACTGTTTTTTGCCTCTGCCTAGTCATTTCTTTTGTTAGTTCCTTCAATGATTGATGCATGTCCGTATGAAATGCCTGAAATGGTCTTGTAGGGTAATTGCAAGAGGCAAGGGTGGCAAGTCCCGGCTTTCGGGAGCTGGGATAGCTATGAAGGCCTTCCTTTCACTCAGTGCTTCGACTCGCCGAGCCGGGTCGGGTCGCTCCATCATGAGTACTGCGGCGAGGATCGTGATTTATACGGGGATGGTGGTCTTTACGGGAACGGTGAAGTAACCCCTGCAGTGATAGTTGTTCCTCGCCGGAGGGTAAGTTGAAAGAAAAGCTAACTCGAACCAGTTATACTTCTCTCTTGCAGATACGAACATTTGTTGTGGTGACTTTTTGTTGGATTTGTCGCCGCGTACCGCGAATGGTTCCTATTCACTACGCTTTCCCCTTGATCCTTCGGATTTCCACGCTCGTCCTCTCTTCGATTATCTTCATCTTGCTTCGAGAAATCATGCTCGATCACTTTATTGTCCATGTAATCGAGTTAGAGACATGAAATCTCCAACCACATAAATCACGTCTCTATCTTTTTTGTGCCTTCATATGTTTTGCGGAATGTGATGTATTCAATTTAGCGGGCAAAATCTGGACAAGTCTTCTCTAACGTGAAGAACACATGCCTTACGACTATCATACCTCCTTAAGCTATGGCGATCCAGATTTACATCCTCTTATGCGATTCCCACATTTGTAGAGTCTAGAATGCATATGTTCGAAGTAAATAATAATTTTGCGGAGCCTAAGATGCTCTTATGAGGATCGTGATCGTAGTCGAAAATAATCAAGTGGCTGGCGGAATGGACTTACAAGTTTGATGTTATTTGTTGTAGACAAAAGTTCGCGACCCTCATCCCAAAATAGAAAAAGGAAAGCGATGGCTGAATGACCTTGAAGGGTCTCCGATCCCAGGATTTCACTTCAGGGCGACGCCAAAACCCGTCGACGAAGACCTGTACAAAGTCCCAGCCGAACTCCTTCATGCCAAACCTAGGAAGGCAGGGCTTTCAGACGCTTTTGAATTAGAATCATGATCATTCAAGAATGATAAGAATGATAATCTGATTACAATTAAGGCACGATTTGCTTGCCCCGTTACCATTTTTGAATTTTATGGCTAACTAAATACGTTTGAATTTTTTTCCTGCAGAAGAGAGGGTCGGGCTTCTTTTCCAGCTGCTTGATTCCAGCCTGTGCCTTGTGCTAGAGAAGCTTACAGAGATGAATTCTATAGAATGCTTGTGCTATGTATATCTTTATCTGCACCTCTATAAGAAATCAAAACGTGTACTTTCTTTTGGATGCAAGTCAAGCCTTTTTGTGTTGGAATGGTAACTGAGCTTAATCCTTTTTCGTCCTCTCTCTCTCCTTCCTCAAGTCACAACATCGAACTTTCGACCTGAATTATAAGTTGAACGAGAGGAATCAAACTTTCGACTCGAATTATAAATTGAACAAGGGGATAAGCCCGAGCAGACAATGGCACTTGCCACTTAGTTTCTACATGAAGAGATAGTCATCAACTCGTGTTGACATACAAGTTGAGAAAATTGGAAGAGGCTGATATGAAAGAGCGCAAAAGAACACTACGAAGGGTAGGTTTAATTTCCCTTTTACAAAAGAAGAGAAAGTCGAAAGGAACAGAAAAAAAAGGACAAAAAAATGCTGGAAAGAACGTTTAATTTCTACTTCTTAATTGTAATTTGTCGGCATCGAGTTTTGCAGGAGAAAAAAAGGTGTGAACTTTGCAATCTTCCCGTGGCACAATCGAGACAGGCATGAACATAAAATTGACATAAAAGTTCAGTGCACGCAAGTGACCTTTACCTTTTGTCGTAGGCTTTTGATAGCATTTCACGTTGAAACTAATCAAAAGCAAATGCATAGAACTTGTGAAAGCCAAAAGCAAAAGCAAGACAAGGAATAATCGGGAACCAAGAGGAGGCAAACCTAACGATTTCAGTCAATCATCCCATTGGACTTGCAGTTAAGGACAGTTAGGTCCCGCGATCGTGGTCTCTTTTCTGATTGGCGAGCAGAGAGGGAGAGGGAGAGAGAGACTTTTTCACTTTACTTTCACAGCAAACGGCCTGCTCTCTTCTTTTGTATGCACAATGGGAAAGCAGTAGGATGATAAAGAGATTAAAGTTATCACATTCTGATACAAAATTACACTGAACCATGTAGGGAGCATGCCGTGCAAACTGCTCTGCTGAATCTGCATTGAGGTTGGCCTCGTTAATCCCCACAAGTGATAGTAAGTACTGTGCAAATCACTGCTTTTACTGGCTCTGGCATGGGAACGAAGTGACTTGCATCTTGATCATTCAAAGGACAAATTTGCCAGATATGCCACTTTTAGCCAGTGAAATACAGACTATAATGGGAACCATCAGTCACTTTCACTTTCAGAAAAGTATCTCTGAGCATCGAATGGCTGATACCGGGAGCTTGCATCTTGATCATTCAAAGGTGGTGTTGCGTTCATCGGTGCAAATGCTGCAATTGGCATGCATAAATACATGAGAAATGGCTTACATTATTGCAACCTGTATTATAAGAACCCGATGGAAATTTCCAATGACAACAAAGAGCCATCAATCTAAGTGCTACCTTCAGAATGCTCTAAGGAAATGAGATTGCATCCACTCACAGTCCTTGTGACTTGTGAGCTTTCAGAATTTGCAATAACATAGTTCGAATAATTTACTCTACAAATAGAGAACCATTCCCCGACACGATATTGTTAATTCAATTTTTGTTTTCTCAATCCCCTTATGGCTTTTTCGAATATTACACACGATGCTTCAAGTTCGCCCACACTTGCATGGCTAAAATTAAGGATGGAACCTAAGCTAGATTCTGCAATGAGAACATTTTCTTTCCCTAGATAAAGTGCATTCATTTTCTTCACAAAGATAATTCATTTTCCTGCAAATTGACAAAGATCATTTGCAATGTCATAGCCATCCGACATCTAGGGAAATGATTGAACATGAAAATTAGGAAAAAGGTATATGGAGAAAATTTTCATCTTCTAGCTTAAGGAGTTAAAGGAGGTACTAATCAGCAAAGAGAGTGAACCAACGGACATGATCAATAGCATCTATATCATGCAGGTAAAGGTAAATTTTTCAGTAAACTTCTCATAAAAGCATACTGCTGCTGGAGCTTGAGTGTGTCCGAACAAGTAATAACCATAAGAGGAAAATATAGTTCATACGTTTCTTATAGGTACTTTATGCCAATTTATCACTAGATAATTCTTTTTAGTGGTAATGAGATTTCATTATGAAGGTACCAAGGCGGTGCGGCCTCCATACAAAACGGCAATAGGTAAAAGCTTTGCATATGCAAAATTATGCACAAAAGACTGCTTCTAACTTTTCCCAAAAACTAGAAGCATGAATTTGAACTTAAACATACGTAGCTTTCGTGATAGGAAGTAAAAAGACTCATAAACAAGTCTGCAGACGACTCGCAGATTGATGACGTCATAACCAAAATATCGTGTCAATAAAGTTGGACTAAGAAACATGACTGCGACAAATAGGGACAGATCTAGACTTAGAATCTCGAGGGGGCCAAAACGGCCCAACTATGGTCCCTCAGGAGGCCAATCTCCCATCGTTCCTCATAAAAATCAAAGTTCATGTTTCTTGTATTTCCATATAAAGTGTCCTAATGGGCAACTTTTTTATTTCTGTTTTATGACACTTTGTGTGGAGGAGTTGCGAATTTGAACCGCAGATACAACTAGGTAATTAAGGGGGTTGATCCCCAGAACATAGAAACCCTGAACCCAAATATTCTCAACTCACGAAATATTATTCTAAAAATCCATTGATTTAGCTAATCAATGTTGGTTGAGAGCTAATTTCTGCCACTTAATATCAAACTTATTATCAACCCATCAATCTTACTTATGTCGATAGGGATCAATAGGAAGTTGCTAATTTGACAAAAAGATCTTAAGCAGAATTGGTCCATATTCTCAAGAGTCAGGTTAATTTAAGGGTTTCTGTGTATCATTTTAGGATGAGAAAAATAAGAAGAATTCCTACTATTGCATCCATGGATAATATGAGAGTTCTAATTTGGAATTCAAGTAGACTTGGTAATCCGACCTATTCATTGGGTCTCCTGATTTCTGTTAATTTGGAAGCTGTTCATTTTTTTTGGCAAAATCTAAATGGACTGGCTTTTTCAGGAGCGAGAGCAATTGAGATCAAAATGTGTGTGAGAAAACGTAAGTTATGGATAATGGCAGCTCAGGAGAATACTTGGAAAATTTATGTTGATTAGATCATAAGGATGAAATAACAGGTAGATACCCACAATATTTTCCATAAGCCCACTCGTAACTTGATTCAAGGAACAGCCGCCCTCGGTGACATGGTGTAATGTAGGTCCAATGCAACCAGCTCATTTCTTAGAACAATAACTCATTCTCAGAACAAGAAATTCTGCTCTGCCTTATCCTTTGTCTAGCTAAACCATGATCTTCATTCTATATTGAATGCAATAACAGGTGATGCCCAGATTAGTTTCCATAAAACCCCTAGTCTTTAATTCCAGAAGAAGCTGCCTTGGGCAACGTAATAAGAATATAGGTGCCAATGCAATCAGCTCTTTACTCCAAACAAGAAATTACATCTGCCCTCTCCTTTTATATGAATAGCTAATCCATCAACTTTCAAAAACGAGGTATACCACTAGATTCACAAAAGTTCAATAGGCTACAGACCCATCGCTGTCAAGAAAAGATGACAGATCATGTAGCTTGACTTCTTAAATAGGAAGTTAAAAAATTCATACTGTCACCACATAGGTCACAAACAATAGAAGTTGGTGGAAGACATGTATGTACCTTGGGAGTAAAAAATCACTGGCAAGCAGCTCATAGATTGGTGAAACCAAAGGACAAAGATGAATCATTCAAAAAGTAAAACATGAGCTTACCTTTCTCCCTCGTTCTTCTCTCTCTATCATATTCGAACTTATCTCGAATTTGGTTAACCTTTTCCCATGTATCACCTTGTCCATTCCTTACAAATCCTTGTTCCTGCATTCAGAAAAATCTACCGTCTTTAACATACCTCATCATATAATGGATGTGCAGAGATTATCATTATCATTCAGAGACACCAACATAAGTTGCGAGAAAGTAACCACATTTTCCTTCATAATTATTACAGTCTCATGGTGATCTCATCGGATAAAAAAATAATACTGTAAATAAGACAAGAATTCTGATTCCACACCAGTACCTTGACTTGGCCTGCATAAGACCTCCTGCTCCTGAAACATAAAGAAGGTATACAACACAGTTATAGTTGGTTCATACTATCTCTTGAAAGCGGAAATAAAACCTATACTTTACTTTTATGACTCAGCTAGTGAGAAACTTCCCAATATGTTAGTTGTGTCTCCAATTTCAGGGGCTAAAAGTTCTTTAAACTGCATCAATTAAAGAGGAGAAAATTTCATGCATATCATTGCCCAACCTGTAGGGGGAAAAATCTTGATCATCATCCTCAGCAGATTCATAATTTGCATGATCCTGGGCAATTTTCTTTGAATACCCTTCATCCCAATACAGCCTCTCCCAATTCTCCCTAAGCTCATTATACAGTTCCATATACCTTTTGCACCAAGGCTCATGCTCCTGAATCATAACCGCAAGTTAAAAATGAAAATGCAACGGTAAACAAAAAATCTTCAACACTTCAGTTGACTCAGAGCATATAGTTGAGATTCAAACAAAACTAATGTGGGTTCTTTCAATTCTCCATCACACACTGTTCACACTGTCCCAACGTATACACCAATACTCATCCTCCTGAAAGCTCACTTCCAATCTCAGTCGAATGCCGTGACACACTACCCAATACAGGCCAACAGGTTCAGTACATCATTACCATGAGTAGAACAAATGAATGAACACTCAACAAAACATCCTTAATAAATGGTAAAAAGAAAGAAATTATTTGAAGAGCTAGAGACCACGTAACCCACAAGGGCCAAACATCATTTGCATAAAATACAACAACGCAATCAACACACAACCGACATTCAAGCTGAACACTAAATCCAAATCCTCACTCTCATCAACATTTCACACAGCGCGACGACAAGGAGCTACAGACCCATTTCCCACAACGCAAACACTAAATATTCGAACAGCAAAATTGAGTTTCAGTACGGACCGCCTCCTTGAGCACGAGGCGAGTGCGGCGCATGAACTGCTCCCTGAGCTGCTTCCGCCGCCTGTTGGGGATGTTGTCCCTCGGGATCACGAAACGCTCGCGCGGGGGCACGTTGTCGCCTATCTCGTGCATCTCGCCGTCCACGATCCACCACTCCGATTTCTCATCCGACTTCTTGAGCGCGAGAGGCGGCGACTTCGGCCGCCGCCGCGATGGGACGGCGTAGTGTCGAGGCGTGCAGAGGGAGGCGGCGGCGGCGAGAGGGAGGCATCGGCGGAAGGTGCGGATTCGTTTCGCCAGGGATTGCATGGAAGAGTTCGGAGCAAGCTCTCCAAGGTGGGGGATGTACCGTCTGTTCAGAGGGGTTTTGTCCAGGTTTTTTCATTTTGGAGAGTTGCTCGTATTTTTCGGATTCTGTAAATGAAGTTTTGATTTTTTTTTCAATTTGCCCCTCATTTTATGAAATTTATGGCAATATGCGCCTTAACCAAATTTTTTATCACACATATGACCGCGTTACTGGACATGTTTACGATATAAAAGGTGCATTGGTCATATATCATCTATTTATGTGAGAAAACATACAGAGGTTACTAAACATATTAATAATTCAAGATAACTAATAACTATGTATTCGATATTGACTCCGGTCGAATCCCCGTAGAAATTTTAGTTACATGGCAATATGCTATCGGAGGATATTTCAAAATTATTATTCTGCTTATACAAATTTGAGTGTGTACTTATGTGACAAAATTGTTCTTCATAAGTCCCCTATTGTCATGTGATAAAAAGTCCAAATGTATTCGAGGCAGAGTCATTGTCGAGGGATACATTGTAACGTGATTTCTGCAATTGGGAGGGCGAATTATCTAAATTGAAACATTGAGTGGGCAATTTGCGAGAACCCTAAAAGCATGGGGGTATTTATAATTCATTTGTATGTATTGGGGAAAACATTGAAAAAAAAAAGAAAAAGAAGAAAAAAGAAGCAGAGAGGCAGAACGACGCCCATCTCCGAGAACTCGGTCGAATCCAACGGCTGTCGACAAGTTTCCACATCACTCAAGAAGGGAAATAAAACCGCCATTGTTTCTTTTTCCCGCTCTTTCCACTTCGCATCGGGACTGCAGACACTCGTTCTCATCGCAAGAATCGCCGAGTGAGATGTGCGGAAGAGCTCGTTGCACCCTGAGGGCCGACGACATCCCTCGCGCCACTCATCGCGGCGGTCAACCCTCCCGCGCCATCGACTTGGATCGGTATCGCTTCTCTCTCTCTCTTTCTCTAGGTTTTCCGATGTTTGTGCGAGCGTGTGTATGGTTTTTGTCCGGGTTTGAGTTCGACTGCAGAGAAATTTCGGTCGATTGAGGAGTGCGATTGAGCTATTTCCTAGTTTTCTGCTTTTTAAAGTGATAACAGGAAGCGATAGTCTAATTAACAAAGCGATGCTGGTTTTTTGTTTTTGAAAAATTTCCGTTGAAAGCAAGTCTCTGAAAACTTCCTTGGCATATTGAGCTTCGTATTTGATCTCCAAAGTTGCATGCAAGTGTTTCTTGCTGGTGAGTAAGTGTTGGGACCTGTGCTTCGTCACTCAGGTACCGTCCTTGTTATAACTGTGCGCCGGGATGGAATTTGCCGGTGGTGCGGAGAGAAGAGAATTCGGACGGAGATGATTACGTGCTTCACTGCATGAAATGGGGGTTGATTCCCAGTTTCACCAAGCAAAACGAGAAGCCTGATCATTATAAGATGGTATTAAGCTATAGCATGCATATCCTTACTTATGACTTGAACTTCTGTGATGCCACGTTAATAATTTGTGGACTTTAATGATGTCTCGCAGATTCTTTTTGTGGGGCCAATGTTTGTTTGATTTGAGGATAGAGTTAGAACTTATTGATTTACTTTGGTTTTCTGCGTGTAGAAACTTCCATCATGTCTAATTGTTGTCTGTCTGTTACAGTTCAATGCTCGGTCAGAGTCAATATATGAAAAGGCTTCATTTCGTCGTCTTATTCCCAAATGCCGCTGCGTTGTGGCTGTAGAAGGGTATGCACATATCTAATCCTTGCATGAAGTGATCTCTTGGTCATGGAATGCAGTGGAGGCATATATCTTTCTTTGGCTAGCAGTTTCTATTTCTGGGATGACCTTGGACTTTTTACCCTTTTTTTTTGCTAGGTACTTATATTTTACGGGAATGGCAATCCACCTCCCCTTTATAGTTCTTTATTGGCAATCAAGCCTTTCCTATTTTAGTTTTTTCTCCATCTGCCAAATATATGTGATAGGAGTTATCTTGGCCAAATGTGGTTTTATTATCCTAATACACGTTTATCTAGTGGTATGTGGTCTCTTGTTAATTGTTGGGTATGCAGTTATTTTTCATCTGTTACTGGAGGCAGTGCTAAGGACATTGCTGAAATTAAGGGCTTTTGTTGCAGATATCTCGAGGACTCTGTTTATTAGTTATGGTATGAGTGGAACAGAAAAAACATAGGATAATGTGATGGCTTCTTAAGCTAGGGTCCGACCACATCTAATAAAAATCATTAGGTTGTCTGGATCATTGTTGAGAATTTTCCTTACCATGGTTTGCATCTTTTCCTTATCTTGATCGACTGTAATGGGATGTATTGATAGTCTGAAGTATCTGATGTCTTAATACTTCTGTCTTTTCTCTGGAGCATGTCATATTTATGGTTGGCTCTCATTTCTTTCTGCCTGCTTTAGAGGTCATGTCATAGGTACTGGATATTTCATTGATTGTGGGATGTTTGTATTTCTCTTGTATGTGCTGAGCTTCTTCTTTCAGTTTTTCTGCATCCTTTAGTGCGTTAATGAACTTGGATGTAATATACAGATTCTATGAATGGAAAAAAGATGGATCCAAAAAGCAGCCATATTACATTCATTTCAAGGATGGTCGTCCCCTTGTTTTTGCTGCTCTGTATGATTCGTGGAAGAGCTCAGAAGGTTCATTACTCTGTTAATATAAATTATGCTCCCTGCATGTAAGGACTTCCTTGAGAAGATTTTTTTTTCTTTTCCATCTTTTGTTTGCTATTTTTTCATTTTAACTCACTTCCTATCTCACAGCTACTTTGATTGAATTCAGGCCCAGCAATGTACAATCTGTCGGTCTATGAGGATCCGTATATAACTTTTGTTTTGCTTTAGCTGATCCTGCTCCCAAATGTCGACTTTATTTGTCTGACTTCTCTTATTACTCTTTCTCTGGAGAAAAGGCAGCAAAAGGCTAATTTGATCTGATTAGATTTGCTTGACTTTGTATGGACATACAATTCACAGCCGGATCACTGAACAAATGCTTTTCCACAGGTGAAATTATTTACACCTTTACCATTCTCACAACTTCATCATCTCCGGCTTTGCAGTGGCTACATGGTAAACAATTCCCGTTTTAGCTTTCTCATATCTAATCACATGGTATCTCTCAGTATTCTACAATGACTCTCTTGATGTTGATGTACTTATAATCAGCAAGCTTAATCTTTGCTGGACCAAGCATAAAAAGGTGGTTGGTCATGCTTTACCGAGGGGCTTAGATGTACACTTCTTGAAAGAAAAGATTTTGTGATTAACTCAAAATTGCAGTTTCTGTCGGAAACTGGGAATGACTATGGGAGGATCTTGGAACCAAGGGCTAGAACTTTTTACACTGAATTAGTCCATAGATGTTTGGTTTTCACCACCCATTCTTAAGAGTCAGTTTCTTCATCACATTTCATAGCAAGTTGAGTGACAAAATTGCAGTTTTTCTGGTCATCTGTTTATGTTAGCCTGACGTACATTAGAGACACTGGGGACATGGATTATGCAATATTGATTAGAGACGGGCGGAATTATGTATATATCTTCACTGAACCTCCACTGCAGATAGGATGCCCATTATTTTAGGTGACAAGGAGTCAACTGATACATGGCTGGGCTGTTCGTCTTCTTCCAAATTTGATACTGTGCTTAAACCATATGGAGAGCCAGATCTGGTAAGAGCTCCATGACTGTGGAAAGATTGGATGAGATCTGCCTTATGTAATGTACCTGGCTTATAGAATTTTTTCGGTTAGGTTTGGTACCCTGTGACACCTGCAATGGGCAAGCCATCATTTGATGGACCAGAATGCATTAAGGGGGTAAGCTATGTTTGGCTTATCTTCTTCATTTGTGACACTCACGCCACAGCTTCACTTATAATGCCAAAGAATTTTACTCATAAGGGATAGTATTCAAGGCCTTCAAGACTTCATGGATGGAGCACTAGAACCTTGACATAAAAAGAACTTTGCATTTGCTGCTTCACGTGCAATATTGCCTTTGGTTTCTTAGTTTATTTATCCTTCCTAGCGAATAATCTTAGGGAGTTGCTGATAGTTGTCATTTTTGTTGCTTGGAAATGTGCTTCCATGAGCAATAATAGCTGATTATGTGGAGGTATATTTTTTGTGGATGGTGATGATCTCCTGAAGTTCCGTGTGAAATAAATGTGGTCAAATTGCCACGCTAGTTTAAAAAGCTAGCCAAGTATCTATCCTTGTTTCTCTTCCCTGACCACGGGAACTCCTGTACTCACTGGCATACGATGAAGATTGTTATCTACATAAAATCGCCTCTGCAAAAGAGCAGACTTGATCCTCACAGAAATAACTGAGTGGTTTTTCTGTCCTAATTACTCTTTCATATCTTAGAAGTTTTCTTTGTTTTACATTGGTTACTTTTTGCAGATCCAACTGAAGAAAGAGGATAAAAATAAGATTTCGAAATTTTTCATGAGAAAGGAAGTCAAGAAAGAAGAAGAAGATGCTAAGGGAGAAGAGAAAAATTCTCATCATGATTCCGTGGAGACTGACGTGCATACAAGCTCTAAAGGGGGACCTAAAGTTGAAGACTGCAATGAATTCTCATCACCGACTGATAAATCTGGCGTTGCTAAACATCTTGGTGACGCAACAGGACAGGGCCAAGTCAAAAGGGATTATGAGGAGTCCTCGACTGATCCAAATCAAGGCATGTGCCAAACGGATGTGACCCAAACAAGTCCATTGAAGAAGAAAAGAGAGGTTAAGAGCAATGAAGATAAACAGCCGACGCTATTTGATTACTTTAACAAAAGCTAGTTCGGATGCTTTAGGGAGATTTGCGGCTTCATTTACGACCCCTGGCTGTATAATATTGTACTTGTTGTATAGACTGTCGAGAGCTTACCTCCATTTTGTTTTCGGAAGAGGTGTAGCTGGAATTGCTCCGTGATCGATATGTATATGGTGCATTTTGCAGGGACATGAAATAACAGATGAATCTGTAAGATCTTTGGGGTCGCATAGTACCATTGTTAGCTGTGTTTTTGCTTGTGACAGAATGCCGAGCAAAGTTTATGCTATTTTTGCTTCGTACTTTCGTTGCCACTCTAGATTATCATTCTAGTTTTACTTAATTTACTCCATGAGGCGGAAGAGATTAGTTCTCCTAAGTTAATGGTGCAAGAAAGAGTAGATTCAGTGTAGACCCATGAGCCAGCACCCAGCGGAGATCTCAAGGCATGGGAGGTCTTTGATCGATTGAAGCATCAACTTAAAGCACGGACTGTCGGAGTGACTTCTTAGTTTTGCAGTTTTGATGCGCCCTTATTATACAAATTTAGAAAGGAAAAGAAGGGGAGAAATTTTACAGTAGAACGAAAATGCCGCTAGCAGTCAACACAGGGGAAACAGTTGCGGGCGCAAAACGGGTAGAGACCAGATACGATTGTCCATCAATCTGTCACCCCATGCTATCTGCATCACAATCTTCTTCAGCACCCGAAACTGGCTCGCCACCGCTCCCCACCGGACCACCGGCCGTGTCCCCAGACAGAACCCCCGCCGCTTGTTGCCGAGCCTTATTGTGTTGCCTCGCCGCCTCCTCAGCCGCCGGTGTGGGCGGCACCACCCAACCAAGGTGGTGGAGTTCGACAACGCAGAGATGCTATTGGCATCCTCCTTCTCCATTGCCCAAATTGGGAGCGTTTGGCATCTTCATATCCAATTAAATCTTTATATAGTCTATGAGGTACATCTATTGGTGTTAATCATTAGGATCATGATGGCTGTAATTATCACCATCATTATGTTTTAAAGCCTGATGCTAAAGTGAAGTGAGTTGTGGCTTTTGGAAGTGGCTTCATCTTCTTTTCGAACTTTTTCCTCTTGAGCCTGGTGGTAGTCATGATTACAAGAGACATGCCTCTACTAAACTGAAGAGGAATTAATAGAAGATGCAACAGTATGTATCAATTACCTTCGAATCCAATCATGACATGTATATAATTGCACTACCCAACTTTAGAATATAACTAGGTAATTTGTTTTTTTCATTAAGGACCTCAAGGCAACTATTCTAATTCGAAAAACCGATTCATTTTAGAATTGATTTTTCTTATTATGTTTCCTGCATGAGTTTTAGAGAATCAGAATGTGTTTGGTAATTGCACAAAATTTTGGTTCCTAGAACAAGAAAAACATTTGGTAACTGCACAAAATTTTGGCTCTTGGAATAATTCCTCTTCCCAATTTTTTTTATTTAAGTCAAATAATTACATAATTACTTTGTGAAATTTCATCCTACATTTCGAATTAATTAAAGATTAATTCATATTGATTCTCTTATATAACATATTATATAGAACTTTTTTTCGTGCTATTCCATCTCATTGCCGTATCATAATGAATTATTTTAAACTTAAAAAAAAGGAGAGACCATGTTGAGTTAACGTGTGATTTCAAATTAGCTCAAGCCATCCTAAACATATACAAAATCGCAATAAGAGAATATCGGATTTGATCTTAGTGTGATCGGTGGCATGTGTATGCGTACATGCAATTGAAGTCACCACCAGTCTTTGAGGAAGGTAGATCGGAAAACCTTATTGAGCAATCAACAAAAATCGTTCGATTCCACTTAACTAAAGATATCTAGGGTTCGAAGACTTGGTTACGTTGGTATTTCCACCAATGCCCTTTTAGCACCAAAGTTGAGTGTTTTCTAAACATGTTTTATACAAATTTTCAATTCATTTAGACCTATGAGGTAAGCCAATGCTGCTCGTTCACGCATGCTGTTTTTGTTTTATTTCTAATTTTCTAAAACTAGACTAAGTCTAAAGTATCTAAACCTAGGCAAATCACACCCAATGAAATTAAGTGCACAATCAAGGATTCACGGCATGAATAAATCACATCATAAAATCCTAATGAAGCATAAGGGCTTAGAGAAATGTGGTTCGGGTTTAATTTCAAAGGTGTTTATGATTTTCCTAAAAAAGAAAAAAAAATCTATGAAATCTAAGAAATTTATGGCCAAAGAGGGCAAACTAGCCTAACTTAAGGTTCTTCTATTTTTAAGGATTTTCTAAATTTTTTTTTAGAATTTTTTGATTTTTGATTTTTTATTATCTTATATATTTTTCTTTAAGAATGAGACATTGTTCTGTTTTAGGTTGAGGAAAAAGTGATGAAAGAACTAAAACGGAAAAGTAAGAGATGTAGTACTTTATTCTATTTCGTGGTTCTCAAAAGTGATTTTTTTTTTCAGAACTAACATTTTTTTATTCTTGTTTTTACTCCAAAACTATTTTCGGGAATAAAATCATAATCAAAATCATTTGTGTTACTAAACATGATTCTCATCCTTTTTTGTTCCGAGGAATAGAATTAGAGAACTAAAATCGTTGCCATGCATGCCCTAAGTAATCAAACCCAGAAAGTGTGTTCTTTTTTTCTATTTACTTTAGTGTATCCACCATGTTGTGGAAGCTTTTTGGCACAAAATGATGAAGGAAAGTTCTAAATAGGAGCCAAGTGCCCTCATTTCTAAAATGATGGCTCAAAGTATACTTTTTTCAAATAAAGGTCTGAAGTGGTTATGATAATTTCAAATAAGGGTTTAATCTCACCAGCTCCTAATAAGGGTTGTGGCCTTTGATGGCCATGAGCGAGGGTGACCCTTGCCTAGTCCTTTTTGGGCATCATTGGTGGCTAGCCATCGCTTAAGGTCAGTTACCGGTGAAAAGGAAAAGAAAAAATAGAAAAAGGGAAAAAAACGAAAAACATCATAGAAAAGGGCAAAAATGCCCTTGATCAGTAGAATCGACAAGGTTAGACTCTTCTTTGGGATTAATATAGCCACTTCACGCTCTTATTTGAACATGAAATACTTTGAATTCCTTTTTTTTGTTTAATGTTAGCACTTCAAACTCTTACTTGGAATTTAACAAATTGGTTGGGCAAAATCGATTATTAGGTACATGTCAAGATAAATATACTTAATGGGGAAAGTTAGATTCTCTTTAGGCTTCGTATCTACTTTTCTAGAATTCATTCCATTCCGGTCGCTTTCTCAATGGTACGAAGTCTGGAATAATGCTAGATCAAGACCAGTTTACAAGTTGATATGACTATTAGTGGACACATTCAATGCGCAATTAAAATCCGCCATATCATTCAACATATCAAATTTTGTAACAGACGCGTAAATTACTATGGAACTTACTCCAATTAATTGTAAGTATAACAGATAATGTGGCAAGCATATGACGATAAAAACGAGATAAGACTAAGGAGAGGGCGCTAGCAATGAAATTAGTAGGGAAAACTACCAAAAAGTTTTAAATATATTGCAATTGTGTCTATTTAGTCATAATTTTTTTTTTGTCAATCGAGTTTTAAACCTTTTGCAATTATGATAGTTCAGTCCATTTGGCCAGCTAGTGATAGCCTTTCTTCCCTTGTCATTTTTTTTTATTTCTTTTTTGGTTATGACTGGCAAGAGGCCATCAGCTACCGGGAGGCCATAACAAAAAAAAAAGACAAAAAAAGTTATTAAAAATATTAAAATATTAATTTGCCACGCTAGCATTGGCCGATCAAATGGACTGAATTGACATAATTACAAAAGATTTAGGATTCAATTGGCCAAAAGAAAATTTAAAACTAAATCGACATAATTACGATAGATTTAAGATCTTTTTAGTAATTTTTCCGATATTAGTATCCATCTTCGGACCATAACATGTCTAGCCTCGTTCCATACGTACATGCGAAACCCCAGTGGTAGAATGACACCAATGTAATGTCGAGAAAAGCCAAGGAATTTGGCCCCCCACGAATGAGGCTATCTAATTTCGTGGTCATTGTCTGTAATCCGTAGAACACGCGAGAGCAATCCATGGGACAAACTCAGCCACCCGATAAGAATTACGAATCACTCAGTCCCACTGCTGCTTCCATGTCCCCCCATCCTCCAACGTCCAGTCTCTTTCACGTCTCTGTCCGCTTCAGTTTTTCATCTGATTCGATAAGACTGCGTGGATTTAGGTTTTGGAGCTTTCGGTTCGGTCCTAGAACTAGGAGCGTTCGCTTGTCAAACACGAGATTCCTTCCAACACGGCAGAGTTTGTTTTAGACGTTGACGACCATAACGCGAGACCAAACAACAGCAAGCTATGATGTCTTCTAGCGTTTGACCTGCGCACGCAACTAAATGTTGGCCTCCACAGTGAAATCGACACTTATGCCAAACGAATAACCACGGAAATGGTTTACTTATGTTAGCGTTGATCATTGCAAAACTCACCCGTCTTCGTTCACAGGTTTTAACAAGGAATTTCATACCGAGGAACACCAACGTTACACGTATTTGCGATCAGGTAGATGCTAAAGTCTTTGTGTCATCACTTTGAAATCGCGGGATGCGGATGCGTGATGAAGGGGAGACAACACCTCGTGACGGGGTCAAAGAAATGGAAAAGAAGGCTAAGCCATCTCCGGTTCATGCATCCACAAACAGGAGTTATAATATGACCACCATATCTGAAGAGAGATCCAAATGAATCTTGGATTTTAGCTCCTTAAAGAGTAACAAAATCTTTTGAGGATATGTAAGTACCTCAAAATCTCCCTCCATATCATCCCTCATGAAAAACATGGAGAGAGAGAGAGAGAGGGCCGAGCCTCTTTAAGACTTTGCCTTCATTTTCCAGCCGGCCACTACAAGATTTGGTCATTTCTTCTCCCATTTTTATCGCAATCTTGACAAAATTGAAAAGTGCAAATCAAAAGGGTCTTTTTTCCTCAAAATCCACTTGAGAAGGACGAGAGTTTTGCTCCAAAACAGAGCTGATATCTAGTATCTACATTAAATAATGGACGAGCTTGAACCACATGACTATGGTACCGAGTCCAAGTCGTTTTTACCCGGACTCACCCATGATTAAGAAAGTACTTAAGTTTCCAACACAAACGGCTGTGTTCGGGCAGTCCAAGATTGCCCAGCTAGATTCGAGAAGGGATTGCTTGTTTAGGCTCATCCATTGTGGCCTCCGGCCTAATCGGGTTTGAGCGGATCGCCAACTCCATGATCGTATGAACCGAAATCTAAACTTCTCGCCATGCTAGATTGTACTCATATCAAAACCATTAACATAAATGCTGAACGGAGCAAGGTTGTCCGAGTGCAGTAAGGTCATGCCAATATGTTAAAAGTTAAGCCAATTCTTGCGACATTCGACGCAAATTACAAAGCAAAGAGTCTGATTCCATTAAGAGAAAGTTGCATATAGACTAGAATTTGGGTTGAAAAACAGAAGAAGCTAAGATGATCAGCCACTCTCAGCCACAACAGTGCCAGTAGCATCGCTGTTGTCGACAAGGGTTTTGGCGGTGATGACTTCTTGATTCTTGGAGGAGGCCAGCTTGGAGAGAGAGACGGGGTACTTGAGGGCGTTGAGCTCGACCTTGCGGAGGGCGGCTCGGCCCAAGTCGATGCCGCAGACGTCGGAGAGCTGAACCAGGTAGAGCAGCACGTCCGAGAGCTCCTCGCCCAAGTGCACCCTCTCCTCCTCTTTCCAGTCCGGAAGTCCCTTCGGAACCTCCCCTTTCCACTGGAATATCTCCGACAGCTCCCCGACCTCACCCACCTGCGCGAACAGAAGGGTGATCTTATCTTCATGATCGTTAGAAACACAGGCGAGTAAACGGCATTGACAGTCCAATGAAGTGCTCAGAAATAAGTAAGGACGAATAGATTAGATATAGCAAGATTGAATAGTAAATATCATTGAGCCAAAGCCAAATGGGTATTCCCTTGCATTTGTCTAGTGACATCCGAATGGCGACGGATGCAAGAATCCAGAAAATCCCCTAGATTATAACATGTGTTTATCAATTATGCCAAACACCGAGTGATGGGTCCGTGCGCACGAGATCCATTGATCAAACGACACAAAAGAAATGCCAATTAGTTTGGACTCCATGTCTGCAGAACCGATTCACACGCTTAAGAAAAGATGACTTTGATATTGTATGAAGCAAAGAAGATCAGCCAAAAGAGTTTTCTTTTTTGACTTTTTGGACAACGAATAATCGCCTAAAATCGCAAAACCACGAAGACAAAGCAAATCCCCACAAACGACAGGCAAAAGACGAAGACCAAACACAAAAAGAGATTATGATGGGACGGGAATTTTCTGAAACAGTCGGATCGGTTTATCGCCCAACAACATATAAGATCGGAAATGATAATGAGAGAAGGACTACCAGAGCCAATAGGAGGTTTCTGGGGCTGTGAAACTGATCCCAGTCTCTCTCCTTAGCGAAGTCGGCCATCTTCTGCCTCAGAAGACCGAGGGTCACGCTCTGATCTCCCTCTTTGACCATTCTCTCTCTTCTTTCACAGCAAGACTGACGACGACGACGACGACGACGACGATCCAAGAGACGCGCAGAGAGAGAGAGAGAAGGGGGGGGGGGGGGTTATATGCAAGTCCTACGATACGAGCGATCGACGGCGAAGGGTTGTGGTGCAACTTTCTCGGGAAAGAGGAGTTTCAGGTACCTGTAGAGAGAGCGACTGAGTGAGGAGAGCGTGAGGGTGTTGTCGTCTCAGTGCCAGTTTTTAAGGGGGCAGAGCTAATTAGCACGTCATTTCATTTCGAGGTTAACTTAATTAATCAATTCTTAAGGTGGTAGGATAAGATCACGAGCCATTGATGGGAAGGTCTATAAATGCGCTTTGAAAATCACATTCTTTCTCTTTTGCGGGCGTGATAACCATTTCCTTCTTTGTTTCAATTCTAATCCTGAAATATGTTTACAGAAACAGGTTTAGAACAGAAATTTATTTAGTAATACGATTGTATTTTTTTATTTTTGGAATAAATTTTTGTTCCAGAAATAGATTTGAAAGAAAAATGTGAAATTGAAAATTATAACTTCTTTGTTTCAAAAACAAAAATAAAAAATAACCTACTAAAACCCTTTGTTTTTTCTCAAGTCCTCAAGTCCTCATCAGGCTCTTTCTATCACCCTTCCTTCATCGCCACCAATCGCTGCCCCTTGCCGACCTTCACTAGTTGCCCTTGCCCACTGCTGACCATTGATGACACCTGCCGACCACCACAGCAACCACCGTTGTCGTCGCCATAACCACTGCCACAGTTGTCGCCACCCCTATTGGCTGCCACCATTGACCGTTGCCAATCAAGCCCACCGCTATTCACAGCTGACGTTCATCACCCCTCACCGGCACTAGTTGTGGTCTTTGCCAACCTTTATCGCCCACCACCACCCTCCACCAACCGCCACAACCACTGTCGCCATTAGAGTAAAAAATAAATAATATTTTTATTTTTAAATAGTAAATAATAGTTTTTAGTAATAAAAATTATTTTTTTAAAAGAAATTTAAAAAAATGATTATTTTTTCTAAAAGATTTTGTGTTAATAATATTTCAGAAATATAAATTTTCAACCATCATTAAACGAACTTCTGTTCCATGAACGTAAATTTTTTGTCGTTATAAAATATATATTTTTTACTCAAAACCCATCCAGAAATTAGAAATAGAAAAATCTATTTCTAGTCAAAAATTGATTCTAGAAATAAAATGGTTATCATACGCATCCTTAGTCTTACGAAAATATGTTTAATTAAGTGATTTTTTTTTACTCAATCAACTCATCAATCTTTGACCAAAAAAGAGAAAAGCTGTATCTCTCAGAACTAATTACCAAGAAAATTTTAATATATAATTATAGGAAGATCCCCATTCATGAGTATCTCTGAATATTTATAAATATAACTATACTTGACCAAGCATTTATTAAATGTGGTTGATAATTATCTTTCATTACATATACTACACATTCATTCATCTTTAGAAGTGCATAGTAATTAAGCAACTGTTTCGACCAAAAGATAATAATAAATAAGCAACCGTTCATCTTTCAAAAAAATCAAAGAAAGATGAACAATTGTTCGCGCATGATCAAGAATTGTTCATTCCGTACATACCATGACGTGCTTAATACTTTGTCCAAAAATTTAAAGAACGAGGATGGGATAGAAATTGGGATAATTGTTAAGTCTGTTGCCTTTTTTTTTTTAAAGTACTTACATAACCTATGTATATGGATTATGGGCGGAAAAAAATCTGTATATACGGAATTAACTTTCCAAACTAAATTTTCCGATATAATTCAATGATGAGTGTAAATTATTTCTTAGATTGTCGGTGGATCTAATTAAAATCCCTAAAATTTATAAGAAAAAAATTTGGTTTTGCCTCTCTTCCTCTTCCTAAAAATTTCAATTTTTTTTTTGTTCATTCTCCACACCAATTCCCATTTTCTCCCTTTTCTCTAGCTTTAAACACAGAGAATTATGCATCAAAGACATAAAGCTTCGTCTGTCTTATTTTTTTTTAACAAACACTCCCGTGCCCTTGCGGGGTCCCGCTTCTGCTTCTTGCCATATATTTCTCCGGGAGGACATATTTTGTTTAACGCATATCTTAGCGATGACGCGATGCAGTATACGTTGTATATATCATTTTTTATTAACTTGCGTTGACACTAAAAGGACCAACTTTTTACTATAACAGACAAGTGACAAAGAGTTTGGTGAACAATAAAAGTCATCAACTAAAAGAATTCTTGACAACTTGAAGACTATTGACGCAACAAACATCTGTGATCAATAATAGCCTTCATCAGGAATGAGGCCGTCGACATCAACATGTAATTGCCGGTAGCAATATATATATATATATATATATGTAGCTTCTTTTAAATAAGTGTTACTAGATATTAGGTAACTATTGATTGTTATGTTTAGTGTCGCTATACATTTTTTGGCTAATTTTTTATGGGTAAGTGTTGTCGTAACATCTTAACCGCATATAGGATTAGTGTTTTGAAGATAGAAATAAAAAAGTTATCTATTTAAGTTCAACAAAATTTTATTATTGTCAATTGTATGCTTTAAATAGCTAAATCTTACTCTTTGTAAGGACCCCATTCAATTACAAATCTTAACGCTATTTTCAAAATTATAACTATCTTTGCTTTTTCGCAATTTAACTGCCTGGCCATGATTAACTCTAGTATTCATACCTTTAGGTTTTTATCATTTATTTTCTTGTCTAAAATCAATAAACGATCATTCATAACCTTTGTCAATCACATCATCCGTGCAAGTTTTTGAAAGACATTTCATTAATGCTTTCCAGCAAAACAATGGTTTTGGCATACCCAATGGGGCGAATTTTGTTGATTTGAGAAGACTATGCTGGCAAGAAACAGAGATTAACAAAAGTCTAATGATGTTGGCGGCAACAATAATCCAGTGCCACAAATTGGTGACGACATTGCTGCATCCAAATCTTTTGCCATTAATCAAGCATAAGGTTATTCGAAGAGCAATGAAACGGTAATCACATGTCAGGTGTAATCAAACCGATCGTCATTAATGCTGTGAATGATGTTCACTCAAGGCAAAGGGTTGTTCCAATCAATCGCCACTAGTCAATTCAGTGGTAGCTATATTCCTAATTCATCTCCATTTAATGATTCAAAACAACCAAATTGATAATAATTATTTGGCAAATTAAATTGGTCAGCAGTCGGCCCATTGCCAAATGTTGAAGATGTAAGGCAGATGGCTCTATCGGTACCATCCAATGGAATATATATAAGGCATAACATGCCGATCGCAAGACTAGCACTGTCACCAAGGGGCAAGATGGCCAAGTAAATCTACAATTGAACCCAGCACAATTTGTCAAAGAAGTTCGACAACGATTGTGATTAGACAAGGGTGTTTTTATATTTGTTTATAGAAACCACATCCCAAATGGACCGACAATCAGTCTTTTTCAAGAGGTTACATTTAGACATGGCCACGGTTCCGGTTCGGAACCGGAACCGGCCCGGTTTTTTTTTTTTGTTTTGTAAATTTTGGGAATTTTGATTTTCAAAATCAAATCAAATTTTTAAGTAATAAAAATTCAAGTAAAATTTTACAAAATTGTAATCAAACTTAGAGGAAAAAAAAAAGGGAGAGAGAAAGGGCTTGATTTAATGAATTATCATTAAGTGCCTACATATCTTCTTGGGATAGAAGAATCAAAGCCCATGTAGTTCTTTTACCTTTGATAACCCCATACTTATCTCATCGTCAATCGTCGCTTCCGGCGGTGGTTCCTGTCACGGTGCTCGCTCCATTATCGAAAAATTGGGTTTCTACGTTGCGATCCATCTCTTATTGTCGATATTGAGCCTTCGTCCAATCATCGACACAAGCTTGAGCCTCCATAGAGTGCGGAGATAATCTTGAACGGTGATCGTCCAAAATGTTGCCTCCAGCGCTAAAAACTTGTTCAACCGCAACTGTTGAACAAGGAGTTGCTAAAACCTGTCTAGCGATGATAGAGAGAATTCAATATTGACTCGAATGCTTCTTCCACCACTATAAAATTTGAAAATATGTGCCACTTGCAAATGAGTTAGTCTCAAAGTTAGTACTTAAATAGTGATCAAATTCGGAAATATCCGTGTGCCCCCTTTGTCTTTTTTGCCTACTCATTAGCATTTTATACCCTCTACTCATTTTACCTCCACTTTCGTTTTCTACGCGACTAAATTGAGAAGAAGATCCAATATTAGTGGCGTTATATCTATTATAATAATCATTATATAATGCTACTATTGAGTTTTTAACCATCCATTTTAATAAATTAATATCTAAATCTATTTCTATATGAAGACATCCATAATACATAGTCAAAAAATCTTTTATGCCTTCTAATTTCGTACGTGGATCGAAAACAGAAGCAACCAAATAAATAAAAGGAATATGTTTATAATAAGTTAGCCATTTTGATTTCATTGCCTTAATAGTTGCACCTAATTGTTCATCGTCTTCATATTATTCAAAAACACCAGCAATATTTGTCGCGACCCTCTAAAAATATTTTAAATTATTAAAAGGGGTTAACGGATTATTAGGTTAATTAGATTTGACTAACCTAATGCGGACCCTCCCAAGCCCTACCGAATCGCAACTTTGGTTTTTGTTTAAATGATTTTGAAATTTGGAGTCGCCACTAATCGTTCTTGGTAGGTCGATTAGAAACCTAAATAAATTAGCGGGAGAACTAATTTATTCCTGCGAACCAGAGATTATGAGCTCGGGGACTTGGTTACACTAGTTAATTAAAACTAATGCCCTTTCGGTACCTTAATTTCATGGATATCCTAACCCGGCAACTCAGGCTTGGTTTATTCCTAAGGCTATAGTAGGGTATTCTCTTTTGTGTTTTCACTTTTTAAATAGGATGCATGGATGGTATATATTTTTATTTGTTATATTTTTTTAAGTGTTAAAGATTCCCTGAAGCCGAAAGAAGGAGTGTGTTAACGACTTCTGTGCAGTATTACAACCTACTTATCTTTTGGGTCTGATGATTCAAAAATTAAATTATAGGAAGTACATGACAGTGAATAAACACCTCCAATGGGAGGCCTAGCATTGGCTTGGCTCTTCCCTTTGGGATTTAAGGTACATGTATTTAAGTTGCAAGTATTTAAACTACTGTAAGTAAAAACCTCCAATGGGAGGCTAAGCATTGGCTTGGCTCTTCCCTTTGGGATTTAAGGTACATGTATTTAAGTTGTAGGTATTTAACTATTGTAAGTAAAAACCTCCAATGGGAGGCTAAGCATTGGCTTGGCTCTTCCCTTTGGGATTTAAGGTACATGTATTTAAGTTACAAGTATTTAACTACTGTAAGTAAAAACCTCCAATGGGAGGCTAAGCATTGGCTTGGCTCTTCCCTTTGGGATTTAAGGTACAGGTATTTAAGTTGCAGGTATTTAACTACTGTAAGTAAAAACCTCCAATGGGAGGCTAAGCATTGGCTTGGCTCTTCCCTTTGGGATTTAAGGTACATGTATTTAAGTTGCAGGTATTTAACTACTGTAAGTAAAAACCTCCAATGGGAGGCTAAGCATTGGCTTGGCTCTTCCCTTTGGGATTTAAGGTACAGGTATTTAAGTTGCAGGTATTTAACTACTATAAGTAAAAACCTCCAATGGGAGGCTAAGCATTGGCTTGGCTCTTCCATTTGGGATTTATGGTGCAGGTATTTAAATTGCGGATGGACTTTGTCCTCTCCATTTTGGGGTATGAATTTTTTAAAATGAAATACAACGAATTGATTCAACAATTTGAAATTTGTGCGCGCTTGAGGACTCCTCCAAGCCGATTTTGTGCTTCCATAGGATTGACCATTGATATAGAGCTGCGGCTTCCTGACATAAAATAGAGTGAAGTGTTAGTATACAAAATATGTGCTAATCTGCACCTAAAACCAGAAGAGTAGAAAGAGTACTTATCTCCCATTTTTTTGGGAGGGATTTCTATAATTGATTTTCGCTCTCTATGTTCCCAATATAGAGAGTTTCTTTTGAATTAAGAGGGACTTTTAGTCACAGATCAGTTGAGAAATCGGTGGACAGCTTAGGAGCTTGTCTGGGCCGATTTTTGCATCTCGACGAGATTTTTGCTGTTGACGTAGAGATATCCTTCTCCTGACATAAAATATGGAAGAAAAAGGAGATGGAGAAAGTGTATACAATTTGTGCTAATTTGCGAGTAAAACCATAAATAAATGAATAAATAAAAACACTTAGCTTGAATTTGTTTGCTCGTTGACGAGGATGAACTCTTGATTTATATTGATCGATGAAGGAATTTGTGATGATAACCCCTAGCTTTAAACTCCCATCATCTTCAAAATTCTCTCTCTTTTGGTATTTCCTTTCTCTCAAAATTTTCTTCAATCTCCCAAAACTCTCTCAAACATCCAAAATTTTCTCTCCAAAAAATTCTCCCAAACACTTCAAATTTTCTCTCTCAAAAATCTTCCAAACACTTCAAATTTTCTCTCTCAAAAATCCTTTTTCAAGCTCACTTCTTCCTCCTTTTATAACCTACTCATCTATCTCCCATTCTAATTTTTCCACTAACTCTATCTCCCATTCTAATTTCTCCACTAACTCTTCTTCATTTTCATCTTCCATTCTCCATCTCTATCTCACATTCTAATCTCTCCACTAACTCTTTTTCATCTTCATCTTCCCTTCTCCATATTTATCTCCCATTCTAATTTCTCCACTAACTCTTCTTAATCTCCATCTTCCCTTCTCTATTCTTATCTTCCATTCTAATTTCTCTACTAACTCTTCTTCATCTCCATCTTCCCTTCTCTATTCTTATCTTATTTTCTCCATCCATTCTTCTCCAACTTCTCTTCTTCATCTCCTCTTCTTCATCTTCCCTTCTCTATTCTAATTTATCCACTAACTCTTCTTTTTGTTATTTGTAAAATAATCCTTCAAGAGTTAAGTATTTTCACTCTAGTCCTTGAATTTTAAGTATTTACAATTTAGTCCCTGAAAAAAATATATTTCTTTAAGTCCAAATCTCCTCACAATTTTTGACACACTAAAATTTACCACATGTCAAATTTAAGCTCATTTCTTGCCGTTGAAAATAATGCAGAATTTAATTAAAGCCCTTTTGGGAAATTAAGTTATTCTGGGTATAATTGGGCAAAGATGAAAATTTAAAATATTAGAAGACAATGTCACAACTCATAAAAAGTGAAAATTAAAAATAAGTTGACTCAAATTAAATTTTTTTTAGGCCCGATTCAAGATTATACTCGTGAAAGAACATGTGACTCGAATTGGATTTTTCTGAATTTGTGATGGCCAATATGAAAATAGATTTAAAATAAAAATATTAACTATCTTTGTGCATTTTTTTTGGCCTCAAATGTTATTTTTCCAAAATTTTCAAGTATTTTTGTATTATTTTTAAAAAAAAAATTAAAAAATATATATATAATATGAAATTTTATTTTTTGTTCAAAAATGGTTGCCTAGGCTTGGCCGAGGCTTCCAAAGTTGATTTTTCAATTTTCTCATTTTTTCTTCATTTTTTGTTTTATGAATTTTCGAAAATAAAAATACCGAAAAATACGGAAAATATGAAAAATCATTTTTTGGTCAAAATTGGTTCCCTAGGCTTGGCTAAGGTCCCCAAAGTTGATTTTTCAATTTTATGAATTTTTATGGATTTTTTATTACTTTAGCAATAGAAAAAATGATTAAAAATCAGGTGTCAACAGCTGCCCCTCTTTGAAAGGAAGCTCGTAGAGGTTCATTTCAAAGACGAGATGACACCTGAATTCTAATCGACTCAATACAAGGAAATAAAAAGAGTCGTGACGTGAATGTTCCACTGAAAATGAAATGAGAACCTAAGGATTCGTTATATAAAAAAACTTTAGGGTGGTTGAACTTGAACCCGTATGGTGGATCAACCCATGGTAGATTCCTAATAAAAGGATTCTACTGATTAAAAATTGAATTAAAATTTGACCTGTATGGTGGGTCATACCATTTGACCCGTATGGTGGGTCGTACCATGGTAGATTCCTAATAAAAGGATTCTACTGATTAAATTTTGATTGAGATTTGACCCGTATGGTAGGTCACCCCATGGAGATACCTGTAAGAAGGACTTGGTGCCTGTAGAAAGGACTTGGTGTCTGTAAAAAAGACTTGTGCCTGTAAGAAGGACTTGATTTGCCTGTAAAAAGGACTTAATTTGCCTGTAAGAAGGACTTGATTTGCCTGTAAGAAGGACTTACTTTGCTGTAAGAAGGACTTTGTGCCTGTAAGAAGGACTTGCGTTGCCTGTAAGAAAGACTTTGTTTGCCTGTAAGAAGGACTTTGTTTGCCTGTAAGAAGGACTTTATGCATGTAAGAAGGACTTGATTTGCCTGTAAGAAGGACTTTATGCCTGTAAGAAGGACTTGATTTGCCTGTAAGAAGGACTTTGTGCCTGTAAGAAGGACTTGATTTGCCTGTAAGAAGGACTTGGTGCCTGTAAGAAGGACTTTGTTTGCCTGTAAGAAGGACTTTATGCCTGTAAGAAGGACTTTATGCCTGTAAGAAGGACTTGGTTTGCTTGTAAGAAGGACTTTATGCCTGTAAGAAGGACTTGATTTACCTGTAAGAAGGACTTGATTTACCTGTAAGAAGGACTTTATTTTGCCTGTAAGAAGGACTTGGTTTGCCTGTAAGAAGGACTTGATTTGCCTGTAAGAAGGACTTTATGCCTGTAAGAAGGACTTGTTTTGCCTGTAAGAAGGACTTGATTTACCTGTAAGAATGACTTTATGCCTGTAAGAAGGACTTGGTTTGCCTGTAAGAAGGACTTGATTTGCCTGTAAGAAGGACTTATTTTGCTTGTAAGAAGGACTTGGTTTGCCTGTAAGAAGGACTTGGTGTACCTCAAAGGGTGCCATTCTGAAATTTGGGGAGACCAGGAATCCTGCAGAAGCTCAAACCCAAATTATATTCTCCTGTAGCTTTAGGAATAAACCAAAGAAGCAGAGATGAAAAGGTCTCGAACATTTCTGTCTTTGAGACAAATCATGCTTTATTGAAGAAGGTGGATACCTGTATGTATCGCAATGGATTCAAGTTCCTCAACAACCGTCAGAATTCATTCTCTTGAAAGGTCCAGGTTGAAGATATACTTACCTGAGAATTTAGAAGAAATGCCTGGTGGCTTCTCGACAACCAGGCTTGTTCATTCAATAATCGCCAAATGAATTTCAAGACTTTGGAAGGTAATTCGAACATTGGGAATGTGTTGCTTATCAGGCAGTGTCAAAGGTAACATGTGCAAGCATTTTCATCAATGAGTTGATCGGTTCATGCAAAACTATTCATCCAAGTTGGCAATGATTAGAAGTAGTCTGTGTGATAACTCATGATGCAATCAATCAAAGTGTGGATCATGCAAAACTATTCTGTCAAGTTTGCATTACCAATTCTGTTTAAGGAGGTTTTCATAGTATGAAGGTCTCGAATGTAATCTGAACAGGGGACTTCATTCCGAAAGGGCTTTCTCTCACTCTGGAGAAAGGCTGTTTATCTGTAGATTAAAATGTTAGATCTGTGTGGAAATGGTCTACCTTTCCTCATCCTGTTATGCCCCATTTTGCACATTTGATGTTTCCTATGTAGTTTATGCTCTAAGTTGGAGTTGGTAAATTAAACATGCGGAATAGTCATACATAATTCGTGAAATGTGTAAACACAATGCCAATGTGATAATTTTTAGCATCATGTGTGTTTATATAATGTGCAAACATGGGCGGATTTGAATTGCCCCTGGTATGTGGGTGGATTGAACAAATTGGGAAGGCCACTCCTTATGTCGAGGAGCGGTTTGTCTCAAGTTTTGCGCCTGCACGATGAGGCATATGGGTGAGGGAGCATTTTGGTTTGTTTAGTGACAGCGACCGCCATGGTTTGGCGGTTAAATGCCCCTGCAAAAAGCAGAGAAATTATTCTCGAAATCAAACGAGATAAGAAAGACATATTTGCTTTTTCGCTTCAGAGCTTGCGATCAATTTGCCCCGTTTTTCACCAGAATAGATCTTGTCAGATGATCATAATTTTCTTTTGGATTTGTCTCCTTCAACATGTTAAATGTTAGTGTAAATATTTCCTGTAAAAAGAAAAAGAGACATATCAGCCAGTATTAAAAGGGATAAATTGAAAACGATACTGATTTACCCTTCATCTTGAATGTCTTGCACGAGTCTTTTACCAGTTTTGTTGGATTGAATTTTCCTCGACTTTTGTTGGGCGCCTCACCATTATGGGAAGACTATGGTAAAATACTGACTTTGATATTACTCGTCGAGTATTCCTGTTTGTAAAAAAAAATGCACAAAAAGTTGTTTCATTTATTTATAATACATACAACATTCCCCACCCTTGGGGATCGAACTCGGGATATTTCGGACCTACTGTCATCCCCCATACCATTCGGTCCATTGGACCGTAGGTGTCCATGGGGCTTTCTTTTCAAAGGTTAATCCTTGGGGATAACGTGGCCATGTTGTATCAACTTGGGCCATGTTACAATATTTCTCGAGGTAATTTGCAATCCCTGTTAAGAATGGAATAAAACAATTCAGGACTTGCGATGATTATGAGCAAATTAGAACGATACAGAATTACCCATGTCTGAGATTGTTCGGGTCCCTCGTTCGCATTTTGCTTTATCTGAAGCTGTCCACTCTGTGGTAATATCCATGAGTTGATTTGCCCCAAATTTTGTTCAACTTGTATTTGGGTATGATTGCATTCTTGGGTCGATTTGCAAACTCCTGAAAATAGAAAGGATTAAATTTAAAACCTGGGTAGTTCGAGGGTAATTTGGAACGATACGGATTTACCCTTCAGATTTACGCGGATTTCTTCTCGATATTAATTTTTTCGAGTTTGGTGCAGTTAACGGCTTCGAGCATTTAATAGGGGGAAAGGGAAATGATTACTTCTAACTTGTGCATTAATTTTGGACATCGATAAAAGGCGAGAACGTTCGATGAAACTAAGTAGACGTATTCGTCTAGGTTTGATCTTCTTCCCTTTGTAGGCTCTTGAGCGATCAGCTAGCGTTGTTCTGGATCAGGTACGTGTCGGCCGTGTTGCAGGTCCTGTGATCACTAGTTTTAAAATACAGGATCCGTATGCACATTAAAACCCTAGTGCTTCATTAGCATCAAATTGCCTGATCATGGCGGCGAGTTCGTCGTCAATGCCACTTGCCTGGTAGTGATACCTCTCTTCCTCCTCAGAAGGCATCCATGCTGGCCCCATAGTCTCAATTTTTTCGTACCTTGCTCCAACAGAACTTGATCCTGCTATGAACTGATCTAACTCACCTCTTAAACGTGCATTCTCGATCCTCAGATAATGCATTTCATTGAGGGTGAGGAGAGTATTGCAGTTGGGGCAGGTGGCGGAGTCAAAAGTCTCTTTATATATCTTGTTCTCCGCTCGGAGGTTTTCATTTTCAACTCTTAGAAACTCGGCTTCGTTGTGCTCATGACGAGTCTTCATTCGGGTTCGCCTATTTTGAAACCAGAACTTGATTTGTGAAGGTTCAAGTCCTAGCTCCTGACTCAGTTCCATTTTCTGTTTTCCGTCTGGCATAGGACACGTTCTGAAGAAATCTTCAAGCTTTCGTACTTGCTCCTCAGTATGGCGACGGTAACGCTTCTTTTGACCCTTACCGTTGTTGTCCTTGTCCTCACCAGGCTCTTGGACGTCATCGGTGGAAGGGCCGGGCTCCATAGGCTCGATCCCAAATATGGCTTCGAACTCTTCCTCTCCCATATTCAGCAAGTAACGATAACTTTCAAGTGTGTTGGGTTGAGACATCTTCGATTTGGTTAACGATTTCTCAAAGTTTGATATCTCTTCTTGTATTTTCACTCTCTGGATTTTTCTGGGAGACTGCGTATGCTTTAAGAGTCTCTCTTTCGAGCACGAATGAGAATTATCAAGAAGATGTCTCCTTTAAAATTAGACGTGGGTTTAGCAACTGTATTGCCTCTCTCGAGTGTTCTGGCTTTCTCGATTTTCTTTTCATCGTATCTCTCGCCCAGCTCGTCTCCTTCCATCTTTCCGTGGAAGGGGGCCCCTTGTTGCTGTCTCCACCGTCAATTTGCTGGCGAGTTCTTCAATAAAGACGAGTCGTATCTCTTTTCTGCCGTAAATGTCTTTGTCTCCCACTCAGCTTATTTTTTATCCTTTCTTTTTCAAAGTAGTGGCGTCCCGTCCAACTTTTCCGTAGAGACGTCGGATTTGCTTGGCTCGAGATTGGAGACGAGTAGCGGAGGTGATACTGATAGGGAATGGTAGACAGGAAAATCTGGCCAGTAGAGACTTCCCCTGCAAAAATGAAAGAGAATGCGGCAGTATATGTTCTTCATATTCTAGAAAAATTGGAACGATACTGTTTTACCCTTGTGTATACTTCCATTGAATTTGAATTGAGGAAGTTCCTTCATTTGGATTGGATTGAATTGTATGTCCCGAGTTGCCCTTCACTTTGAGCTTGCCACATATGTGCTTTGCTTAGTTGGGCCTTATTTTCTTTCGGGTTGCCTTGGACCATCATCATTTTCTATGCCATCGGGTCCGTGGACCGGAGGGCTCCTTTAATTTGAAGGTTACCTTCGAGGCAAATGAGTCCTATCGCGTTCCATTGGGTCATTTCATTTTGCGACACTCTTGAGGCACTTTGCGATTCCCTGGGTGAGAATGGAACAAATCCAATTTAGCATTTTGCAACGATTAAGAGTAAATTGGAACGACACACAATTACCCGTCTTCGAGCTCGCCTAGGCATTTCACTTGAAATTTCCCTACGTGAGGCCATTCAACATTTCTCATTATGGCAGTCAGCGACGTTGCCACAAATTAATCTGCCCTAAATCTAGCATAAAAAGGGATTCACGCATTCGACCGGATAAATAAATTGCCCCCTTGTCCTTGAATTAAATCGAGACACCTAGAAAGCTGGAAAATATCATACGCAGGGGAATTAAGCATGAAATGAAAGGTGCACTTATTCAAGGTCAGTTCTGCCTCTCCTGTGGCTCTTCGATAATCAGCTAGTCTCGTGTTGGTTCGGGTGTGGATAACCGATGTTTGAGAGTCCCTACTCACTGGCTCCTGATCGCGGCTTGGGACGTCTGTCAACCCTAAACTGGTTGACCAGGGCAGTAAGCTCATCATCTGGGTAATCTCTTGAACCTTCCAGCAACTGATGCTCGAATTGGGCATTGTTGTTGGCAAATGCTGGCGGTAGATTTCTCATTCTGTCCTCGCCATGAGCAATTTGACTTCTCGTGCTGGAGCCTTCATCATTACTCGAGAAAGTGTGGGGATCACCAACTGTCCTGCTGCCAAAAACTCCTTCCATTCGAGGATTAGAGAAGTGGAAGTGCTCAGGATAACTTCTTGTCTGATTCTCTGGCTGCGCAAGCGCGCTGATCATGGGATGAATTCTAGCCACAGGTTGGTGCTCAAACCAAGGAATCTGAATACACTGCTCCTGCGGTCTATACTCTTGAAGAGTATTAGGGTGATTCTGGGGGATACTTTGATTAACGCCTGGGGGATTGATGGCATGGTTACTAGCTTGGTTGATGATGGGAAGTGGCTCGCCCCATGCTAACCTGGGGAACTTATGGTGGCGAGGAGACTCGACGTTCAGGCTTGGATCAGTCCCGCCTTGGTTTTCTTGATTCTGAGCTGCATTGTGTTCTCTCACCCTTTTTCTGTACTTTTGAAGATGACTCGAAACATTTGCTTTAGTGAGTCCCTCTACGTTCATAATTTCTAGTATATGTTGCGGCCGTGCCGAATCGATTCCTACCTGTTGAACTGCATTAACAAACATACGATGCAGCTCGGGAGACCAACTCATCTTCTTTCTCCAGTTGCTTGGAACAAAATTGAAGGCTTGATGCTTGTTCTCATGGTCGTGCAATTGCTTCCTTACCACGTGCTGCCATATGTTTTGAAGCATCTGAACCCTAACTGGTTTCGTTACGACGTCTTGGGCCCCATTTAAGACAGCCTTCATTATGGCTTGCTGATCATCGCTTGCCGATATTACGAGGACTGGCATGTTTAATTTAGAATTGATGACTTCCAAGAGAGTGAAAAAATCCATGTCAATCCCTACCATGGCGGTGAGGACGATATCAAACTGGTCACCACTCCTCCTTAATATCTCTAAGGCCTCTGTCGCCTTTGCTTGAGCTACAACCTTATACCGGCATTTTCTCAATACGGTAACAAGGATTGACAGAGAGACTGGATTACCGTCAATGGCCATGACCAGTAGACCCTCAGGGTAAGGAACTTCATTAGCTTCGACCAGGGTTGAACATGCGCCCGTTTCCCTAATGCTCGACATATTTCTGGATCTAGGACTGCCGACTCGAGACCGCCTCAGGATGTCTTCTTGGACTTGAGGGATCACGGGATCGTCGATGGTTTCTCGTAACAGGCTTTGAAAGCCGATGCTTTGATGGTGAAGGTTTTGAATTCCTCTCCCACGAGAACTCCTTCCTCTCTATCTTTCTCCTGCGAGTTCTTGCGAATGAACTCTCACTATCAAATGAGGACAAGTTCTCTCTCTGGCAATAGCAACGACTTCCCTCTTCACGGGCAGTGCTATTAGATTTTTCGAGGGAGAAAATCTGATATTCAGCTTTTGATCAAAGGGGAAATCCTTATTTCTCGCTCAGTTCGTCTTCCTTTTTTCTTTTCGTGGTAGAGGGCCCTTGTCAAGATCTCCACCGTCGATTTACTGGCGGGTCCTCCAATAAAGACGAGTCGTATCTCCTTTTCTGCCGAAAATTTCTTTGTCTCCCACTCAGCTCGTTTTTTATTCTTTCTTTTTCAAAGTGGTGGCGGCCCGTCCAACTTTTCTGCAGAGACGTCGGGTCTGCTCAGCTTGAGGTTGCTGCTTGACTAGAATTTGAGCCAGTGGGGGTGTTGCCGACAGAGAATGGTAGATAGAAAAAAAACTCGACCAATAAGGACCGCCCCTTTGAAATTAGTATTTAAACTGAAGTAGATTATCGCCTTCGCATTCCGATCATCTGCCTCGCCTCTCTCCTCCTTTCTTTCGTGATCTGCTTTCAAAAATGGCCAATTCTCCTAACCATACTTTCTCCGCCGAAGTCCTGGCTGGGTGGGAGAGACTCTACAATCTTTTTGGTAGAGGTTACGCTCATATAGCCCAAAACTCTACCGTTGAAGCTGAAATCCTCGGTTTATTCAGGACCCTAGACGCTGCTTCTGTTGAGGGTACCCAACTGGGAAAGGAGTATCGGAACTTCTCGACCCTCTTCATCAATTTTCTAGCTGCCTATAACCGCGCTTATGAGACGGTCCTTGTGACCGCCGTCGTGAAAGCCCGTTACCGAGACCGGCACGAGCGTCTGGCAACAGTTACGTTTGTGGCTGATAATCACAAAAAGGCCCTCAAGTTTGCCAACGATCAGCTTTCGTGGCTGGTTCGTGAGAGGGGAAAGTTGGTGGACCGTCTGGCCTTGGTCCGAACTTACGCCGAACAGGAGCCAGGCAATATTGTGATGAGGTGCAAATGCGGTTGGCTGCAGGAGAGACTTGATGACATTACCGCAGACATTGCTTTCGAGAGGGCAGCGATTCCGGACCTGGAGTTTGCCGTTGAGCATTACGAGGCCACTATGGCCCAGGTTAAAGAGAAGTGCGATCGCCTCTTCTTTAGGCTCGCGGAACTTGATCCCGAGAGCGCCCGGTGCATCCAGAGCATCAACTGTTTGGAGAGTCAGTTGAGCTCTTTCGTAATGGTTATCAGGGCCCAGTTTGGCTTTACCTTTCCTCCCCAGTGAGTTGTTGTAATACTCTTTGATGAATGGAATGAAAGAAAAGCTTCACGTGTTTTGTTTGTTTTTTTGTTTTAAATTTTCCTGCTATCGTTTCTTCCGCATAGCATAACAGAACGATTTGAGGTACAGAAGATGTCGAGGCTTAATGTTCTTCTTGATGTTCTTGTTTAATTGCTCCAGACGATGATATCGAGAACATTGATGAAGGGTTCGGCGGTGGCCCCCACTATCCATCTTGAGATCACGAACAATAACGCTATGACAACTCGATCAGTGCGCTGGTAATAAATCCAGCCACCTGTTGTATGCCCACTTTTATCCATATTTTGTTTCTTTCGGCGTCCACTTGCTCGTGTCAGTCGCCTGTAGCGTCGGGAGAAATTCCTGTGGGCCACGTTCATTAATAGAACCTCGGTCCTCTAAAAACCCTCCGCGTGTTTCGGATCCGAGGAAATTTTAAAACCGGTCTCTAGTTGATTTAATTTGGTTAAGGTACTTGTTTCATGGGTCCTGATTATATAATCCTTATTGTCTTTCAAAAGACGTGGGATCCTCTGCAATACATTAAATATGCCCCAGTGTTTAATCGGTGTAAATCCACTGTCATATCAGAATATACGGCCCGTACCTGTTCATTAACTGACACATGTCTGAGTTCGAAAGGATCGACCTCCTCACTTGCCCCCAGGATTAAGAAATCAGCAATTTCCTATCTTTTCGTACTTCTAAAAATAATTCGTGGTGTGCATTATTGAACCAAACTTTACCCCCGCCTGGGATACCTGGGATTTCCTACAAAAGTAAAGGATATAATTAGTACATGATGCAAGAAAGGTCGGCCCATGATTCCTACATTAGTCTAATTTTATTTTTCCATTTTGTTGAGAAATCAAATGAAATTTTCTTAGGAGGTCACATGTGGATTTTTCAAAAACTAATTTTCTTGAGATTTTCATAACTTGGAAAGTGTGATAAAATCTCTTGATCAAATTTTCTGAAGGAATTTTCTATCAAAATAAATTTTCAGAGGTATATTTATTAGGAAAATTTTATTTTTATTAGAGCAGGAAAGACATGACAGAAATCCTTTATTGGTTAACAAAATTCCCCCGAGACATTAGTCTAATTTTATTTAGAGAAACTTTTCTTAGAAAAACATGAGCGAATTTCTCGAAAAGAATTTTTGTTACAAGTTTTTATAATTTGAAAGAATGTGATAAAATCACTTGATGTTTTTTTAAAGGAATTTTTCTTTTTATCGAAATAAATTTTCAGAGGAAAATTTGTCGGGAAAATTTCATTTTTATTGGAGAGAAAAAAACATGACAAAAATCTCTTATTGGTCAATTAGTCTAATTTTATTTAGAGAAAATTTTCTTAGAAAAACATGAGCGAATTTCTCGAGAAGAATTTTCTTGCAAGTTTTTATAATTTGAAAAATGTGATAAAATCACTTGATGTCTACTAGAGTTTTTTTTTTAAGGAATTTTTCTTTTTATTGAAATTTTCAGAGGAAAATTTTTTCAGGAAAATTTCATTTTTATTGAAGCAATAAAAATATGACAAAAATCCCTTATTGGTTAATAAAATTCCCATGAAGGGATTTTTTTACATCATTTTTTCAAAAAAAAAAATTTAAAAGAAATGAGGGACAAATTTAATTTTTATTTTCTCTTAAAAAGAATGGTCGTAATATCAAGCTCAATAACTGACTAACACCTAGCATGGACCGACCGAAAATAAATACAAGATAAAATTAGAGAACTTACTTTTACCTTGGAGAAATGCAAATCACATAGTCATGCGCATGACTCAAGTGAGGAGTGGACTCTAGAAAATAAAAGAAGGAGAGACAAGGTATGGACCTAAAAAGGCTCCCACTATCTGAATTGACAAACTTACCCTCCGCGCAATCAAATCACAATGGGAAGAATTGTCAATTCAGATAATGAGCGGAATAAAATATGGTCAACCCGAGCGCAATCGACGCAAGAGCTTTGCATATTCGATCCCTATCTATGGTTTTCTAGGAGGAATTTCGCGACTTGGGTTTAGACGCTTGTGTGTGCAGGTGTTGTGATCCTCAGAGTATGCAAGACATGCACAACAATTGATATCAAAACAGCGCTTCTAAAAATGTGCAAAATTAAACAAATAAACCCAACACCGAGCCTGCAAAACAAAGGGGTTAGCCAAACACTCCGCCCCTTATAACTCCCATCCTGCAAAAACATATAACACCTATAGAATGAGTCCCAAACAATATCGCCAGAAGCGAGATATCCATGAAATTTTCATTGGCCTAAGTCCACTAAGACTTTTAAAATTTCGAAAAAATTTAAGTATTCCAATTGGTATCTTTTTTCGAAAATTTAAAAATCTCTATCCCCAGCGGAGTCGCCAAGCTGTCGCGACCCTCTAAAAATATTTTAAATTATTAAAAGGGGTTAACGGATTATTAGGTTAATTAGATTTGACTAACCTAATGCGGACCCTCCCAAGCCCTACCGAATCGCAACTTTGGTTTTTGTTTAAATGATTTTGAAATTTGGAGTCGCCACTAATCGTTCTTGGTAGGTCGATTAGAAACCTAAATAAATTAGCGGGAGAACTAATTTATTCCTGCGAACCAGAGATTATGAGCTCGGGGACTTGGTTACACTAGTTAATTAAAACTAATGCCCTTTCGGTACCTTAATTTCATGGATATCCTAACCCGGCAACTCAGGCTTGGTTTATTCCTAAGGCTATAGTAGGGTATTCTCTTTTGTGTTTTCACTTTTTAAATAGGATGCATGGATGGTATATATTTTTATTTGTTATATTTTTTTAAGTGTTAAAGATTCCCTGAAGCCGAAAGAAGGAGTGTGTTAACGACTTCTGTGCAGTATTACAACCTACTTATCTTTTGGGTCTGATGATTCAAAAATTAAATTATAGGAAGTACATGACAGTGAATAAACACCTCCAATGGGAGGCCTAGCATTGGCTTGGCTCTTCCCTTTGGGATTTAAGGTACATGTATTTAAGTTGCAAGTATTTAAACTACTGTAAGTAAAAACCTCCAATGGGAGGCTAAGCATTGGCTTGGCTCTTCCCTTTGGGATTTAAGGTACATGTATTTAAGTTGTAGGTATTTAACTATTGTAAGTAAAAACCTCCAATGGGAGGCTAAGCATTGGCTTGGCTCTTCCCTTTGGGATTTAAGGTACATGTATTTAAGTTACAAGTATTTAACTACTGTAAGTAAAAACCTCCAATGGGAGGCTAAGCATTGGCTTGGCTCTTCCCTTTGGGATTTAAGGTACAGGTATTTAAGTTGCAGGTATTTAACTACTGTAAGTAAAAACCTCCAATGGGAGGCTAAGCATTGGCTTGGCTCTTCCCTTTGGGATTTAAGGTACATGTATTTAAGTTGCAGGTATTTAACTACTGTAAGTAAAAACCTCCAATGGGAGGCTAAGCATTGGCTTGGCTCTTCCCTTTGGGATTTAAGGTACAGGTATTTAAGTTGCAGGTATTTAACTACTATAAGTAAAAACCTCCAATGGGAGGCTAAGCATTGGCTTGGCTCTTCCATTTGGGATTTATGGTGCAGGTATTTAAATTGCGGATGGACTTTGTCCTCTCCATTTTGGGGTATGAATTTTTTAAAATGAAATACAACGAATTGATTCAACAATTTGAAATTTGTGCGCGCTTGAGGACTCCTCCAAGCCGATTTTGTGCTTCCATAGGATTGACCATTGATATAGAGCTGCGGCTTCCTGACATAAAATAGAGTGAAGTGTTAGTATACAAAATATGTGCTAATCTGCACCTAAAACCAGAAGAGTAGAAAGAGTACTTATCTCCCATTTTTTTGGGAGGGATTTCTATAATTGATTTTCGCTCTCTATGTTCCCAATATAGAGAGTTTCTTTTGAATTAAGAGGGACTTTTAGTCACAGATCAGTTGAGAAATCGGTGGACAGCTTAGGAGCTTGTCTGGGCCGATTTTTGCATCTCGACGAGATTTTTGCTGTTGACGTAGAGATATCCTTCTCCTGACATAAAATATGGAAGAAAAAGGAGATGGAGAAAGTGTATACAATTTGTGCTAATTTGCGAGTAAAACCATAAATAAATGAATAAATAAAAACACTTAGCTTGAATTTGTTTGCTCGTTGACGAGGATGAACTCTTGATTTATATTGATCGATGAAGGAATTTGTGATGATAACCCCTAGCTTTAAACTCCCATCATCTTCAAAATTCTCTCTCTTTTGGTATTTCCTTTCTCTCAAAATTTTCTTCAATCTCCCAAAACTCTCTCAAACATCCAAAATTTTCTCTCCAAAAAATTCTCCCAAACACTTCAAATTTTCTCTCTCAAAAATCTTCCAAACACTTCAAATTTTCTCTCTCAAAAATCCTTTTTCAAGCTCACTTCTTCCTCCTTTTATAACCTACTCATCTATCTCCCATTCTAATTTTTCCACTAACTCTATCTCCCATTCTAATTTCTCCACTAACTCTTCTTCATTTTCATCTTCCATTCTCCATCTCTATCTCACATTCTAATCTCTCCACTAACTCTTCTTCATCTTCATCTTCCCTTCTCCATATTTATCTCCCATTCTAATTTCTCCACTAACTCTTCTTAATCTCCATCTTCCCTTCTCTATTCTTATCTTCCATTCTAATTTCTCTACTAACTCTTCTTCATCTCCATCTTCCCTTCTCTATTCTTATCTTATTTTCTCCATCCATTCTTCTCCAACTTCTCTTCTTCATCTCCTCTTCTTCATCTTCCCTTCTCTATTCTAATTTATCCACTAACTCTTCTTTTTGTTATTTATAAAATAATCCTTCAAGAGTTAAGTATTTGCACTCTAGTCCTTGAATTTTAAGTATTTACAATTTAGTCCCTGAAAAAAATATATTTCTTTAAGTCCAAATCTCCTCACAATTTTTGACACACTAAAATTTACCACATGTCAAATTTAAGCTCATTTCTTGCCGTTGAAAATAATGCAGAATTTAATTAAAGCCCTTTTGGGAAATTAAGTTATTCTGGGTATAATTGGGCAAAGATGAAAATTTAAAATATTAGAAGACAATGTCACAACTCATAAAAAGTGAAAATTAAAAATAAGTTGACTCAAATTAAATTTTTTTTAGGCCCGATTCAAGATTATACTCGTGAAAGAACATGTGACTCGAATTGGATTTTTCTGAATTTGTGATGGCCAATATGAAAATAGATTTAAAATAAAAATATTAACTATCTTTGTGTATTTTTTTTGGCCTCAAATGTTATTTTTCCAAAATTTTCAAGTATTTTTGTATTATTTTTTAAAAAAAAATTAAAAAATATATATATAATATGAAATTTTATTTTTTGTTCAAAAATGGTTGCCTAGGCTTGGCCGAGGCTTCCAAAGTTGATTTTTCAATTTTCTCATTTTTTCTTCATTTTTTGTTTTATGAATTTTCGAAAATAAAAATACCGAAAAATACGGAAAATATGAAAAATCATTTTTTGGTCAAAATTGGTTCCCTAGGCTTGGCTAAGGTCCCCAAAGTTGATTTTTCAATTTTATGAATTTTTATGGATTTTTTATTACTTTAGCAATAGAAAAAATGATTAAAAATCAGGTGTCAACAATATTAACACACTCTATTATAAATAAAGGAGTCGTAAGATAATAAACACCGGATAAAGTATAAGTTGCATCATTGAAAACTTTTAAACAATCTAAAATTTTTTGGCAAATATTCCAATGTTGTGGTAATAACTCAAGTTGAGGAACATTAGTCAAAATAAATGTACATAATAAAACTTTATATTCAAAAGATTGATTAAGCAATTCGTACGTGGAATTCCAACGAGTTGGAACATCTCTTGAAACTTTATAATGAAACGGATGACCCCTCTCGTTCCATTGTTATTGACTCTTCTTCGGTGGGAGGATTCATGCTACCTTGTGTTGGAATGGGCTCCTCGACATTTGGAATATTGTCGATTTCAATTTCGTCGTCCTCGAAGCCATAATATGCATAATCTTGAGGATTATGAGATTGAGGATAAATGGACGATCCCATCGGCGCCATTGGGCTCTTACCCCTCCCGCCACGGCTTTCACTTGCCATTTTTCGAGAATTTCCAACAACAAAGAAATGAAGAATTTCGAGAGAAATGAAAGTGGATCGAGTATTGCGACTTGAGAGAATTTGAGATTGAGAATTTGAGAAATTGAGAGAAGAAAAATGAGAGAAGTTGTGAATAAAATGAAGGGGGGAGGGGGGGTATTTATAAGAAAATTTTTGATATTAAATTTAGTTTTTAAAAAAAAATAAAAAAAAAATAAAAGGGGGCAACGGCTAGTAGCCGTTGAACCCAACCCAACGGCTAGTAGCCGTTGGGCCGGCGGTTCCGAACTAGGAACCGGAACCGCCGAACCAGCCGTACGAGCCAGTTCGGCGGTTTTTACGGGCTGGTTCCGATCCAGTCCCGGGCCGGAACCGGCCCGTGGCCATGTCTAGTTACATTACACATGATTTTCCATTTTTTACCAGCAAAGATGAACAATTGACTTTCGAACACATTGTTCGATTTAGGACCCGTCTATCAACGATTTTAATTAGAAAAAATTATTTTAATTAGAATTGATTTTTTTATTCTATTTTCTGGATGAGTCTAAGAGAATCAGATGTGTTTGGTAACTGTACAAAAGTTTTGTTCCTTAAAATAATTTCTCTTTTCAATTTTTTTCATTTAAGTCAAATAATTACGTAGTTACGTAGTGAAATTTCATCTGACATTTCGAATTAATTGAAGATTAATTTGTATTGATTCTCTTATATAACATATTGCATACAATATTTTTTCATGTTATTTTGTCTAATTGTCACGTCACAATAAGTGATTTTAAGCTTAAAAAAGAGAGACCATATTGAATTAGCATATGATTTCAGATTAACTTAGGCCCTCTCCGGCACATACCAAATCGGCAATACAAGAATATCATATTCAATCTTAATGTGATTGTAGCATGTGTATGTGTATATACAAATGGAGTTGCCACCAATACTTGAGTAAAGTAGACCGAAAACTTTATCAAACAATCGGGAGAAACTGTTAGTTCTACGCAATTAGAGAAATCTAGGATCCGGGAACTTAGTTACGTTTGTGTTTCCACTGACACCTTTTCGATATCGAAATTGAGTGTTTTCTAAACTTTTTCATGCAAAATTTCAATTCATTTTTAAACCTATGAGATAAGCCAATGCTAAGTGTTTACATAGGTTTTTTTTTGTCCTTTTCCAAATTTTCTAAAACTAGACTAAGTTTAAAGTATCTAAACTTAGGCAAATCACAACCAATGAAATCAAGTGCACAATCGAGGGATATAACATTGATAAATCGTATCATAAAAGCCTAATGAAGCAAGGCTTAAATAAATATGATTCGGGTTTAATTTCAAAGGTGTTTATGATTTTTCTAAAAAAGAATATAATCTAAAGAATCTAGGCCCACATTTAAGAAAATGAGGCCAAGCTAGCTTAATATAGGCTTCTTCTATTTTTAGGGATTTTCTAAAAACATTTCTGGTTTTTTAGAAATTTTTCAAAATTTTTGACTTTTGTATTATCTTATATATTTTTCTATGAAAATGAGACTTCGTTCTGTTTTATGTCGAGTGAAAAGTGATGAGAAAATTGAAATAAAAAAGTGAAAGATGTGGGATTTCATTCTTTTTTGTGATTCTCAAAAATGATTCTTTTTTTCTATAATCAACTTTTTTTTGTTCTTATTTTTGCTCCATTTACGTTACCAAACATCATTCTCATCCTTTTTTGTTCCGAAAAATAGAATTAGAATTATTTACATTACCAAACATGATTTTCATCTTTTTTTGTTCCAAAAAACAGAATCAGAGAACCGGAATAGTTATCATGTAGGACCTTATAGTCCAATATAGAGAAGTAGGGACAAATGAGTTTTTAAAACTTAGGTTATTTCCCTTTTCTTTGTCAAATTCTACTTTTACCGATAGAATAATTTATTATGTAATTTGGTGTGTAATTAGACAGAGATGGAAAGACATTTCCATTATGAATTTTATATAGCAATATTTGACGTATCAATTGTTGGTATGACTAGACTCTACCAATACAATAATTAGTGGATCGATCAATTTGTTGCTCGATTTAAGAAGGCCATCAATAGACGCGTTACTTCACTCCTAGAAAAAGACTTAAGTAATTTTGCGTCAATGGATTGAAATTCAATTTAATAGAAGAATTTGGAAGGTAAAAATTTTGGCTGATTTGTTTCAATTGGCAACTAGAGTATCTAAATATGAGCAACTTCCTAAAAATAGAGAGATAAAGAGTTACAAAAATTTGCATAAAATATCACTGGATAAAATTAACAGAATGCCAAATTATACCAAATAAAGAAGATTAACTACAAAAGTATTGTAAGTGGCACGAAAAGCCATAATACAGTCAATTGTGTTGTTTTCAAGAAAACAATTCAAGAAGTAATTCGGTAGGGAAAAATCAAATTTGTGGATGACAATGGGGCATTTGCCTAGATTATCAAATTTTAAAGAATTGAATGATTGATAAACCATTCAATTCGTTTAAAATGGGCAAATGTTGACACAAAAAAATGGCTAAATTTTGGTTATAATTGGTAAGTAACAGACTTAGTCGATAATAATAGAGCTTGGTGAACAAGAGAAGTCATCAATGAAAAGAACAGTAGACAACTTGAAAAGCATTGACAATTGGCCAAGGAAATTATCAACAACAAACATCGGTAAAGGATAATAGGTTCAATTAGGGATAAAACTCATAGACATCAGCACGTAACTACTGAGAAGCAATATTTTCGAAATTGTAACTTCTTTCAAATAAGTGTTACTAGATAATAGTTATGTTTACTATCACTATTTTAGGATTTTTTGTTTAACTTCTTGTGGATAAATGTTATTCTAACTTCTCATAATTATTCATTTTTAAAGTAGGATCAAGAAGTTATCCTTTAAAATAAATAATCATCAATATAGGCTTCACATCGTACTTTTTGGGAAGATCTCAATCAATTACATAAATCAATATAAATGGCTAACCGCAATTGCCTCCACTTTTCATACCTTAAATTTATCGTCAATTACTTTCCTATTTAAAATCTTTGTCCAAAATCAACATAGGACCATTCACAAGCTTTGTTGATATATATTGATCCATCTATATTCTTCAAAAGGATATTTCGTTGACACTTTTCGGCGAAATAACTTGTTATGCCACGTGTAGATGCCACACTATGTAACTGTCATATAAAATATCTTTGAGTATGTTCTTCTTTGTTAAGTGATATGACTTCTAATTATGCTTTTAACTATCTTGATAAGCTAGCGGTTTAGGATTTGGCGACTTGCAAGTACATACACGCGAATGGCTTCTATAGTTATTGAAAAGGTATCAATAGTCTCTTTAGATTATATAAGGCTATCCTTCCATTTAAATGACTCCTCCAGTAATTCCGTAAGGGTCCAAAAATTTAGTTAGTTCAATTGGTGCCCTTTTTAGGCTCGTTTGTTTTGTAGAAAAAGTTCAACAATGTTTTCAAATTTTAATGGTTCTAATTGATGAGAGAATGAATTAATAAAAAGCACTTTGATTGTTAAAAAATAATATGTGCCTATATATTCTGAATAACGAAAGCGCTTTCAATTAACATATTTTGGTAACAGTATATATATATTTTAGTGTTATCAAAGTGTTGAATTCCTACTAAGTATCCGAAGTCCCAACTTTATCACGATAGAATAAAAAAACAACTATTTTCTCCGTCTGAAAAACGGAAAAGTGCCACTAGTTTCAGTCATCATCATTTGATGGAAACTTAATGAAGCCGAAGATAGCAAAAACTATTTAATGACTCTATTTGTTTTGTGAAAATACATGATTAAGAAAATATTTTTGTAAAAATAATCAATTGTATCGATCAAAATAAATTTTTGCATTACTAAAGGTATATTTGTTTTATACCCGATAGCAACAACAGTGGGGGAAAATATCACCTTAAGGACAATCATCTTTATCACACATCAAAGCATAAAACAGCTTTAAACTGCTGCTTTATCTTCGCAAGCAATCAACTTTTTGAAACACCATATTCTTGTTTTGCATCAATACAAAGAAAGAAATGTTACCAATATACCTCGATTTAACCTTTCTTTTATATTTTTAATAATCTTGAGGCATGATCATAGAAATCGACTACTTGAAGGTCGATGGAACAGGCCAAAGTACAATCCCCACATATCGGCTCTCCTTAAAAAATGTTGGTTTGGTAGATTATCAAACTATACTTATCTATGTGGGAAGGTGATCCTTCGCAACATAAATTTATTTAGGAAAAAGTATAAAAAAAAGCCCTAATCATATCGCGTTTCTACCAATTCAATCATAAACATTACCAATTCAGTCCTAAGCTTTTTCACATTACCAATTCAGTCCATTCTACCAATTTAGACCAAAAATTATTTCCTTGGATGATAGACGTCCTACATGGTATTGTCGGTACTAACATGGATAATTTTTACTAATGTATGAATATTATTCTTATTTTTCATTTTTTCTTTCTTTTTTTCCCCTTTCTTTCTCTTCCATGGTCTATGTTGACCGCTATGGCTAGCGAGGGTTGGCCTTGCTTGAGCAAGGGTCTCCCTCGCAAATGCCATGGAAGAGAAAGAAAGGAAAAAAAATTGCTAAAAAATTATGGAGTCTTCGGTAAAGTGATGGTCATTTAATGTAAATTACGGTCGAGACTAAGTGCACTGATGTAGGGTACATATAACAAAGAAGAAGACTTATATTAGACCAAAACCTTGGCCAACCCTATACTTAATATTATCAATGTGACCAACTTGACTAATAAAGAAATCAATTCCGATACTTGATCGCCGTGGACATGTGCGAGGCATGTGAATGATTTTATACGCAGCTCATCAAAATCGATTCTCCTCGCTAGATTAGATCCTCTCTCAATGATACTGCTCTGGAATAAAATAAATGGTGTCCTATCTTTTGCTTAGTTGATTTAAAGTATACTATGGGCCTAGAGAATGAAAGTAGGATACTCCAAATTCAAAGTCCAAGAGTTTTATAAAATGTTTTTGGTGGAAAAAAAAAAGTGAATGAACTAAAGTATGGATTGAGTAAAGTATGGATTAAGTATGTCCAGCACGCTAGTGCCGGTGAAGAACATTAATTATTATTGGTGTCGTGATGCTTCATAGTCCTAGTGAAGAACATTAACTATCATTAGTGTCGTAATGCTTCGTGTGTGTGTGTGTGTGTGTGTGTGTGTGTGTGTGAGAGAGAGAGAGAGAGAGAGAGAGAGAGAGAGAGAGAGAGAGAGAGAGAGAGATTGCTCTTCATAAAAGTAGGAGTGGTGAAAGGTATAACATTGGTTGGGGAGTTTCTGTTTTCATCTGCACCTCATTATTAATTAACGATTAACCAAGGAGCTGTAGAAAAGTTAAATTGATTAGTTCTTGTCTAGATTGATTTTTTTTAATCATTTCTTTTAGGAGTGACAGTTAACTTATACACAATTTGCACAAGAGGTCTAGAGACTGTAGCGTTAATTAACTATGTCGTTGTTGGCATGGGGGAGAGACATTTGACTAAATTGAGCAAGGTTGGACTCCATGAAAATGGGAGTGAAGGGAAACAAACTAAGGTGGATTCCAATTTCCCCTATCATCCCCACTCTATTATCAGAACAAATTAAGGATGGGCCAAACCCTAGTTTTTTATTTAGTTACAGAGCTAGAACTGAAGTTTCTTTCTGCTAATGCACGAATATTTTTCCTTCTAATTAAGGAAAACTATGGTATTCTATATTTTATTTGATTACGTACAATTGTCTATCAATGAGGAAGCAATCCGTAAACCCGCGTATCTTTGCTAGCAAATTAAGACTATTCCATATTTGGGCGGCCCACCCAAATTTTGGCTTGCGTCTTACTTGATCCATAAGGTCAGTGGAGTACTTCCCAAACACAGAATTTACCTACATAAGAAGGGTCTCCCTCACAATAGTTAAAAAAAAAAAAAGAGAAGAAAATGAGCAAAACGCTGGGAAATTACTTAAGTACTATTTCTGACTCTAAATTAAGCATTGTCACAGTATACCTGCTGAACCCTAATCGTAGCTTATCAATCACATTCATAGTGAACAAACCAAGGCATTCACACTTGATGAAATAATGCACATAAAGTGGATCTCGCGTGCTCTATCTCTGTTAGGGTTTCGTGTATTTGCGAAAAATGAGATTTTATTCCATGAACGGTATATGTTAGCACCGGTTCAAAGTGGCCCGTACATGTGGATTTTTAAGCAACTTGGGCGTGGCGTTATATAACTCATGATTATTCCACCGACTTTAAAAATTGACTAATCTTTTGCATTGATGGCGGGCTTTACCTATTCAAGTCTTCTTCTTTTGGTCCCCAATTTTTGGTTCTTCTTCTTTTGTATGTCCATACTGAACAACATTAGTCTTTTGCTTGAAGATCACGCAGCATGCTAACATAAAGTATTGATAGTGGAAGGTGAAAGGCAATCAGATGTGCCTCTTGAAATGTTTTAATTAAAGTGCTAGTGAGCAGAAAGTACCTATCAATGGATTTTGCCGCGTTAGTTAGGAGATTAATTAATGATTTCTCTACTCTGGAATTATATTAAAAAGAAGGAGAAAACATCTCATTATTTCTCTCTCGCCCGTCCTTTTGTTCCCTCAGGTTCACGGGCTATGAATAAGAAGATTTTTCCTAGATCAATATGCCAAAATTCTAGCCTGGACTTAGCTTTTCCGTCCGCTATATTCTCTAAGGAACAGGCCGACATGGCTTTCGGGCATCACCGCCAAATAGGACAACATTATCGAAACCGAAAGTGTACGTTTCTGCCCACTGAATTTGGGAGATTAGTGCTAAAAAAGCTGAGAAGATTCCTTAAGTGTGGGCTTTAAAATAGATTTTGCAATCCATGGCAGTCAAAAAGCACGTGAGAATTCTATAAGGTGTGATTGGTGGTGTCAGATTCGATCGCTCGGGCAAAAAAAAAAAAAAAACCCTTGCAAGTAGTGGCAGAACTGAGGCGGGTCGGGTCTCGGCCCAAAACAGGAAACGGATCTTCATGCGGGCCGGGAAGCATTTGGGTCTTACATGATTTGGGCTCAGATTTTAGTGAGGATTGGACCGGTACAAGTCCAAGTGAGATCCGGAAATCGCCTATGTTGAGAAGCGCAAACTTTGTTTTTCTAATTTTCAGTTTTCTTGGGGGGTTAATGACCATGTAAAACCCGCGTCGTTCTCACTTGTGCCGGTTTATCTGTGAAAAATCCACGGGGCAACAGGAGGCCCTCAGCCCTTGACACCGAGTGAGCCGGAGTAGCCACTCGTGGCGATGAGAACTCCACACCGGTTTGCAAAGTAAGAGCCTGCATGGCAGTAAATCTGGTTCTTTGATCCTATTTCCCAGAACAAAAAACAGATGAGAGTCGTATTTGGTAATATAAATGATTGTGATTTTAATTTCGTACTCGGGAATATTTTGGAACAAAAAAAAGAATAATTGCAAAAAGTTGATTCGGAAAAAAAAAATCACTTTTGAGAATCACAAAACATAACAAAATCGCACATCTTATTTTTTCTTTTTAGTTCTCTCATCACTTTTCTCTTAACTTAAAATAGAATGAGATTTCATTTTCTAGAAAACTATATAAGATAATAAAGAATAAAAAGTAATCGAAAAAAGTTGGCAAAAATCCTAAAAATATCAGAAAAATTTCACAAAAATAGAAAAAAGCTTAGATTAGACTAGTTTGACCTTAGTTTCATAAATTTGGGCCTAGATTACCTAGATTTTGTACATTATGTTCTTTTATAGGAAAATCATAAACACCTTTGAAATTAAACCCGAATCTCATTTCTCTAAACCTTTAGGGCCTTATTAGGGTTTTATGATGCGATTTATCCGTGCCATGATTCCTTGATTGCACACTTTATTTCATTGACTGTGATTTGCCTAGATTTAAATACTTTAAACTTAATCTAGTTTTAGAAAATTTTAAAAAAAAGGCAAAAATAGCTTGCATAAACACTTAGCATTGGTTTACCTCGTACGTTTAAAAATGAATTGAAAAATTGCATGAAATATCTTTAGAAAATACTCAATTTCGATACTGAAGGGGCATCAATGGAAATACCAACATAATGAAATTCATGAACTCCAGATTTCTCTAGTTGTGTAGAATCTAACGATTTCTTCTGACCGCTCGATAAAGTTTGTGATTTTCCATCCTCAAGGACTAGTGGCGACTTCATTTGCATGTACACACATGCCACTGATCATACTATCTAATATTTCCTCATTATGATTTGGTATGGGCTTAAAAGAGCCAAGCTAATTCGAAATCACACACTAACTCAACACTATCTCTTCTTTTTTGAGCTTAATATGACTCATCATGACACGTCAATTAGATAGAATAGCATGAAAAATGTTATATATGTAATATGCAATATATTATACAAGAGACTCAATATGAATTAATTTTTAATTAATTCAAAATGTATGATGAAATTTGACAAAGTAACTATGTAATCATTTGACCTAATTACAAAAATTGAAAAGAGAAATTGTTAGCGAGAATAAAAAATTTGTACAGTTACCAAACATGTTTATATTTTCGAAATAAAAATTTTGTGCAGTTATTAAACACGTTCTGATTTTTTAAAACTCATTTGGAGAACAGAATAAGAAAAAATCAATTCTAATAAGAATGATTTTTTAGATTAGAATCGTTACCATACAAACCCTAAAGAGCCTTAGCTAGACGCACTTCTGCCTGCAGGGTTATGACGGAGTACGTTGAAGAGCACAAAATAGTGCGAGAATCAACATGTTTCCACACACACCTATAACAATTAGAAGAGTAGTTTTCTGGGTAAAAGACAGTCGTAACTTTTTTCTTTTTAGCTAGAGTACGAGGAAATTATTTTATAGGTTGTTTGTACAGCTGACGTGGTGTGACAAACCACGCACATTATCGACGCCGACTTTGCATTTCAATTATCAAAGCTCTCCCTTTCCATTGGCCAATTTCTCGATGGTATTGGGATGATATCTGAAGTTGGAAATTTTTGGTAGGACAAAAAAATTATGGTAGAATTGGGAAAATGATCTGAAGTTGATGGTTTTTTATGAAACAAAAAAAGTTCAATATAGAATTGAGATTAGACCTAAAGTTGAAGGTTTTTTTATGAGATAAAATGTAGAATTTGGACAAATGCTAAAATTGAAATTCTTTTTAGAGTATCAGGCCAGCAAATGATGATGTCTTGTGGTCCATTGTGAGACAAATGTCCATCATGACCATTAATAACTACCCTTCGTGCATGGACGAAGCATGTCTCTCCCATTGCCAAAACAAACAAGTGGCTCAGCAATGGCAGAAAATGATGGCGGGCATGCTTTCTCGATGGCCCTTCCAGAGCTCTCAGGAAGAAAAAAGACCAAAAGGCCAAAAATGCACGCAAACATTGAACAATGCACCAGAATGATGGGATCTTTTTTATTTAGTTTTTTTTTCTTCTTTTTGGTACACTCAAAGAAAGGACCCTTCATGCCCTAATTGATGGATCCTTCTTGGCTTCATTATATCCATCTTTGCCATTTTCTGCAAATGAAAACAAAACCATGTGATTCCCCCTAAGCATTACTGTGTCCTGTTTCTTGGGACCACCTTTCATGTGACCAATACCAGAGAGGACTAATTAGAAGAACACACCCTCTTATCCTCCCAAATGGCCAAAGTGGGAGGAAAAAACCAAAACCCTAGCAGCTCATTTAGACTTTGTTTGGAGCGTCCTCTTCTACTTCATACTGCTGATTAAGTTTTTACAGTAGAGGGGTTTCCCAAAGTCTTGCAGAAAACTAAGTCGAACACATTCTTTACGTCCCTCATGCATGTAAAATGTAAAATCCTCTCTGTTTTATCTGACCAGTACAAATGAAGCGTTAAATATCTTGCACCATCATATGTCTTTATCCTATCGAGAGGTCGAAAAAGTTTAATCCCAAATGCCGGTTAAATGTGAATGTCCATGCCATTTGAACTCGAATGGCATCCAAGATGGCACATTTTTTCCACCGCCGTGCCAAAACCCATTGGACTTTCCCTTTGAATGGGGTACTAAATATATGACAAAAGTACGAAAAATGTGCATAACGTGCACGTGAGAGCTTGAAGCAAGGTCATTCTGTGAAAGACTTAACCTAAAATATCAATGGAAATACTTCAACGTAAAAGATATATTTACAAATAACAGAGGTAAAAAGAAACCGCATATAGCTTGAGCGAAGGCGAGAGTAGATACTATTCCCATGGCAAAAGTATACCTCAAGTGTCAAAACTTGTGTACGGTGTGTACCTTGGTGCCAAAACTTTCAAAATGTTCACTTTAGTGCCAAGTTCGAAGCAAATCGTGTACTTTAATGCCAAGTTTCATCTGAAGCATACATGGCTCGCCGGAAAGCCTACGTGGAGGACGACGTGGCTTGCCGGAGGCCAACTTAGCAATTTAAAGAGTAAACAATATCGTTAAAGCTAAATCCATCCAAGCATAAACTCTAAATCCCCAAATTACAAACCCTAAATCCCCAAATTCAACACAAAATTTCAAACCTTAGCCCGAGTGACGGCGGCTTGCGAGTGATGGCGTACGAACGACGACGGGGTGCGAGCGACGGTGGCGTGAGAGCGACGGCATGTGAGCAACGGTGACGTGTGAGTGACGGTGGTGAGTGAGGAAAGGTGGAGAATGAGCAACGGCGGCGAGCGAGGGACGGCTGCGAGCGAGTAAAGGCAGCAAGCAAGGGATAGCAACAAGCAAGCAATGACGATGAGTGAGTAATTGCGGCTAACGAGGGACGACGGTGAGGAGCAAGCAATGTTGGACCGGAGACCAACGACGGCGATCGAGTGATGTCGTTTTTCATTTCTACCCTTGCACAAGCCACATTCGACTTCCACCGTGACAATTGCTTCTAAAAATTTGTCACATAAGATAATAAAACAAATTGAAAAATCCATATAATTCATTTGGCCAGATTTTGGCCGGATTGACATTGAAGTGCACGATTTTCTCCAAACTTAGCACTAAAGTGAACGTTTTGAAAGTTTTGGCATCAAAGTGCACGTCGTACACAAGTTTTGGCACTTATGGTGTACTTTTGCCCTATTCTCACTATCATATCCGGTACCATCACATTTCCTTGCTTAGGTTCAAACTTCGTACAAATTGCAATTCCCCTCTCAAACCACACAATTTCGTATCTCCGACAGCATATTAGTCGCTCAGTTTTACAAAGATAAGCCCCTAAAAATAAAAATAAAATATGCATGCTTTCATTTATTCTAGGTTTTTAGTCGTCACTGAGGTTTATAGTATTCCATGTGGACTAAAGGTCAAGAAGGAGGAGGAGGAGAAGAAGAAGTTGACATTGCGACATGGGCTTTTGAGAATCCTTCTTTATTTTCTTCTGCATTGTAGTTCTGATAACAGAAGCACAATTTGCAGCTCAACAAAGACAAGTAATTGAGTTCCAAAACCTAGGACCAAAAGATAAGAATAACACGTGAGAGACTTCCTTCTTTCAACGAAGACTTTTGCTGCAAGAATCAAGAACCACATCTGACCCTCAAAGAACAGAAAGAAAAAGAAAGAACCCTAGATAATTTGGACAGCCACTTCTACTTAGCTACCCACACTTATATGCAGACACTATAAGAAATTCAAAATGAAGAGAAGAAAAGGAAGCATTGGGGGTTTTTTTTCTTCTCCTCTTTTTTCTCTTGGCTCCAAACCCTCACTCAAATAAATATGATTATTACCCAACCCCTAGATTAATTTAAATTTATCTAATATTTATTTACCTATGACAAACACATCTGTAGTGGTAAGGACTGTTAATGGGATCATTCCCTTCAACTGGAACTTGTTCAGCCCTGCATCGGTACTTGCAACCTCTGCATTCATTGTATGTGCAAATTGGCCTGGTCGACCCAATCATTAATCTCCTTGAGTCCCTATGTTTGTTCTCACCTTCCCCCTGTAGCTTCATGCCCTATGAAAATCATATCCCATTAAGGGAATAATTCAAAGAATAATTAGTCAAAAACACACACAGAACCCATCAAAAGCAAATTACTAGAGCACGCAGGATAAAACACGCTGGTGCTATTGAACATTAAGGTATATTTCGCTTCTTCATCATGTGTCGTTAAGTTTGAGGTTACATGCCCCGTTTACTTCGATTAAACATCTTACCTGCAAATGCACGGCCTCTCTCCGTAGTGAAGCTACATGATATTCAGGACTAGTTCTTGAACCTGAAATACCAACAAGAATGACAAATCAACTCACCTTGTAATGAAAAGAAAAGAAAAACTGGGAAATAAAAAAAGGTGTTGAGATTGCAAAAGAACTAATGCTTATAACACACTCATTGGGAATATCTGCCGCACACTGACAATGACCTTGTATAAAGGAAGCAGCAAGAATCAAGCTGAAGAGAAGCAGCAGAAAGGGAGGTACTTTAAGTTCAGCCATTCTTGAAATGCGAATCAGAACCCCTCTCTCTCTCTCTCTCAAGTTTCAAAGCGAGGGGTTTGAATTTATGAGAAAGATAGGGGGGAAGGGGAGTGAGAGAGAGAAGACTGAAGGGGTGGGTTGTGGTCAATAACTGACCATAAGAGATAGACTGAGCTAGAAACCTGCAAGCGTTTCAGAGAAGAGACAACACTCCTTCACCACCAACAAAAGAGAGGTCCCCTACGTACTCTTAAACCGACAGAACGCTTAGTAATTCCAGGACCCGCATGCAAAAAAAAAAAAGGACCGAAAAAGAAGCTGAACTCAATTGCAATTTGCTCGCCAAATTACTAAATTGCCTGTCGAGTGGGATAAGTAGTGACTTCTTTCAAAGGGTAGGAAGGGGCTTTTTCTGGGTTCGAGAATCTCGTGTGGAAATTGAAAAATTCTTTTGGGGGTTCACTGTCATCATGTGTTGGCCCTCCAGAGGCAGCTTTAGGAAATCACTAGAGAGAATAAAGAGCGGAAGATCCTGGATGTGCATGGAAGCCATGTATGGGCACTCTCCGAGTCAGATACGCAACGTGGCAAATAATTCAAGAATTTAACGCTGTTTCCAGTGTAAAATAATTGCTCCGCCTAAAGGAAAATTATATAATAATTTTTGCTGTAGCTCTAACATAGTCAGGTGACATAAGGGATCTGGGCCGTCCAATTTAAAGATGGACGACTCAGATTGATCAATTTAAAATTTTAAAATTCTCGTCGAAATTTTTTTTTCCCTTTTAAAAAGCCGACATGGATCCATTCGAGCCGTTCATTTTGAATTAGACGGCTTGGATTGGATAATGTCACTTCTAACATTATGTCAGGGAATCTAAACCGCATTTCTATTATTTGTTATGCCAGATGAAATACATATTTCTGGGCAAGATTACCCAGAGGACTTTCTTACGTTAACCATTGTCACAGCGAAAAGGAGAATGCGAACTGCGCGGAATCCATGAAGACACAGGGAGGCATCAGTGGAAAAGATACGACAGTGATTTCACTTGAAGCCAAGCACAGGACCACCATCAACTTGAACTTCCGTGCCAAAATCACGGTACCCAGTATCAATGCATTTTCCTCTTTCTTTGAATTATCATTCAACTAGACACTTCCACTTATTACTACAATGAAGGTCCACCATAGTTCAACTGGAATTGGTTTGTGTTTGGATCCACTAATATAATATTAGGGGTGACATTATCTAATCTATCCAATTCAAAATGAACGGCCCAGATTGATCCACATCAGCTTTTTAAAGAGGGAAAAATTTTCGACGGGAATTTTAAAATTTTGAATTGATCAATCTGGGCCGTCCATTTTTTAATTGAACGGCCCAATCCCTTATGTCATCCCTGACATAGTAACAGTAATCTGGATACATCTAAGTGCGATCCAAAGTAAAAAATCGAGGCAATTGATTTTATTTATTACATACGATAACGATCAGCTCATCCCTATCAATTTGTACTCTAAACTATGGAGAAATGTAGACATGCCACTTCCTTGATAAGAGGAAAGATTCACAAAAATTTGGCATAAAGTTGTAAAGCCAATCGAACATATAAAAAAGGATCAATGATGTGCTCTTCCATGGGCAACGGAAGCTTACAGAATCCAGTACATGCCTCAGAAGTCGCTACAAATCCTCGAAGCCATTCACTTTGCAACAAACAGATGAAACTAAGGAGTTCCAGACAGGGACTTCTGGTATGTCGCCCCGGCTGACCATCTCCTCCAGCCACATGACAGCTTGATAGTGCCGGCCAATAGTACAAAGACCCTGAATGATTGTACTGAAAAAACCACCATGAGGAAGATGCGAGTTGATAATCATCTGATCCAAGACTTTGCTTGCTGTCCCAAATCGACCTTCACGACAAAGCCCATCCAACAGAATTTCATAAGCTTTCTTGTCAGGGGTGCAACTTAACTTTTTATGCATCTTTTCTAGATATTCAACGGCTACAACCGAATTCCCATTATTACACAGTCCTTCAAGCAAGATATTATATGCTCTTCGTGTTGGAACAGAGTTGTTCTCCACCATCTCCACATCAATGACTTTTGCTGCTCCTTCCACTTCACCGTTCCTGCAAAGAGCAGCCAATTTTGCTTCGTAGGTAGAATTCGGTGGCCTAAAGCCTTTTCTGCACATCTCAGAAAGCACCTTTTCTGCCTCTTTGATCTTTCCTTCATTATACAGGTCAACAGCAATGGCACTATAACTAGCAGAACTGGGGACCCCGCCTTTGATCAAAGAATCGTTGATGGAATGCTTCATGACCTCTAATTCTTCAGCTTTGTTACATCTTGTAAGATCCAGAGGCTGAAGATGCTGCCTAGGTGCTCTGAGTCCCTTCTTTAAGATTTTCCTAACAATTTCTACTGCTTCTTGAACTTGGCCATTATCGCATAATGCAGACAAGAGGGTTCTATAGACAGCAATATCCTCACCACTTCCCTTTTGGGATATTCTCCAGAACATTGAGTACAGCAAATGGGTGGCTTCATCCAATCTCCCCTCCTCGCACAGTCCTCTCATGAGAATACCATAACTCTCTCTGTTAGGATAGCAATTTTGGTATTCCATCTCCTGGAAAATACGAAGCGCGAGATCAGAACGCCTTCTCTGGCATAGAGCATCCATGAGCAAATTCAAGGCACGGAGACGGGACTTCACTGCCCATCCATGAGAGTTCTGTAAGAACAGATGATGAGCATCTTCAAGCCTGGATTCTTTTACCAAAATCTGTAGAAGGGCATTGAAAGATTCCGTCCAGTTCACACAATTAAACTGTGGAAGAATTCGGAAAAGACCAACAGCTTTCTCAAGCAGTCCATGTTTTGCATAGGTGTTAATTGCAGCTGCAAAAGTGGAATCTGCACACACGCATGAATCCTCTTTCATCTCATTGATCACCTCTTCCATCTCACTAATTCGGCCGCAGTTTGCCAGAATCCCAATTATGGTGGAGTATACTGGACCATTATGACGATAGTTCGGGTACTTATGTCCAGCTTCTCTGAAGATTTCAAGAGCTGTAACTGGATTTTTCTGGCAGTTTAGTATCTGGGAAAGCTGAGTAGGATTTAGGAGTCTTGGCCATCTCACAGGCATGGTATCCACAAATATCTATGTCAAAAGACGCCCCAATTCGCAGCACACATCAGTGTCGTGGCAAAAGTCCTTCAGAACAATCCGACAAGTTAATCTATAGGTAACTTTGCAAGGCCCAGTGAAAGCAGTAAACACAGGTTCCTGCATGAAGCTAAAAATCCTCTACTAAGGCTCCATTGGTTTCGCAGAAGATGAATGATTTGGAAAACAATTTCCTAAAAACGGTCACTTATATTGCTTACAAAAATGAATGAACAAAAAGTATTTTCATTGTCCATGAAAATGTTTAGATATAAATTGTCGTCAAGAATAAAACCATTTTTCATTGGCTAATTACTTCAAGTGATATAATAGATCATTTTAGGAAAATGTTTTCCGATTCATTCATTTTCCACGAAATCAACGGAACCAAAAAGGCAGTAGTTTATGTAATTCTAACAAATATGAGGTACTGGAGATAACTGTATTGCTAAAAAAACCTCAACCACCAATGCACTCTGATTGACTGACTATAATAGACCATTCGTAATCCCCTGCGAGAAACCTAGGTAAGATAAGCATTACAAGTATTAGACACTCTGGTCAAGATTCACCTGATCAGAAGAACATTTTATGAGCCAAAACTGATCAGCAAATGGCCCACGTGCAAGCGTCCTAGAATCAAATCTGATGTTTCCTCTGATCAACAGCTCCCTGCAAGGGCATATCAAGAGTTACAGAATGACTAAAAGCATTAGAATGGCACTTCTAAGATGAAGTGATTGATCAAGCCAACTGGGCTGATTGTTTACGCTGCAGGAAACTGGATTAATCGTGTTGTACCTCATAAACCTAAGATTTAACACAATCATGCTTGGATGTTTATGCAGATCATCCTGACATCCACACGCTAAAAAATCCGAAACAACTACATGGAAGGGTTTACATACAATTACCTTTTTTTTTTCTTTGGTCGAATACGTACAAGTACTGGACGCAGAGAAAGGAGAAAGATTTAACTTAACAGGCAACCTGATTTTTGCCAGTATATTCTATAATCCTGCAGCAGCAATTTCCCCTACTTCTTACGTATTTGATATTTATATAAAGCACCAACATGGTATAAACAGTGTAGAGACTTTGCCAAGTTCAGTACCCCGATTGAGGACTTTTATCAAACATCATCGAGGCAATCAAGCATCAAACACATCGGAACAAGTGGACGAAGATTTGAACATGACGCTGAGAGTATTGTTCCCAGGTGCAATTTCTTATCTTCGGCGAGATCACAACCACCACACTGGCTCTACGAAATCGCAACCCGACACTAAAAATCCCGCGGCAAGAAGCGCGAAAGTTCTCCCGTCACGTGTTTTCTCTTTAATTTGTCCACTGCGAGTTAATTTCTTTCATCCATTTTCTCGACAATGGGCAGTTAAATGATCAAACTTGACATCAGACACAGACTCTGCGAAATCGGCACAAGAACCAAATGAAGGAGCAAAACATGAAAGAAGTGGAACTGACCCACGGTTCTTTCCTCATCTAACAAGTGAATCGAGATCGAGAGAGAGAGAGAGAGAGCACCTTCTTGATTAAACTAATGTCGCAATACCGAACAATCACTCGGGTTCTTGCTTGGTTTTGAATATTCGAATTTGTCTTTGCTGAAAATTCATACGGACCCGCTTGCCTTGTGATTATAGCCCCAACTACGAAGGAAGTGTTGCTGCTTGCTGCTTACTGCCTAATAACGCCCCCCCACCCACACGCTCCAAAACCCCACCAAAACCGAAAAAAAAAAAAAACACACGCACTCACCCAATTTTAACCTCTGTCTTAATTATATTCAAAATCTTTTTTTTTCTCTTAAAAGACCCCCGACTTTTACTTTTATCCTAATTCTGCATTTTAGCATTTATCTTAATTATATCAAAAACTTTTTTTTTGTCTCATAAAAAACCCCAACTTTTATTTTGGTCTTAATTCTTTCATCGTTAATCTCCTGTCTATAATTACCCTTAGTTAATTCTAAGCGATTTTTCTTTTTTTACCAAACTTACCAATGAATTTTCAAAATTCGAAAATAGCACCGTTCGTCCAAATAATCAGATCTCGGCATTTAGTTGTTCTTTGGGCTGTTGAGTTTCGAGGACAATCCGATACGCACAGTCTTGAGTAGCCTTGTATCTCCTCAACAATATGTAGGGGGAGCAAACAACAGAAGATAAGTTAGGATTTTTTTTTATGTAAACTTTGCTGAGGTGTAATTCATTAACGATGTGAAAATATTATGTAGGATTAACTAACTGTGATTATAGACGAAAGGCTAACGGTGGTAGAATTGAAACAAAAGTAAAAGTTTGAAGGTTTTTTATGAGATAAAAATAGTTTTGGATATAATTAGGATAAATGTTAAAGTTAGGAGTTTATTGGGTATTAGGACGGTAGAATTGAGACAAAGGTAAAAGTTAAGAGTTTCTTTAGGCATTAGACCAGTAGAATTGGGACAAAAATAAAAGTTAGAATTTTTTGTAAGATAATTTTTTTTATATATAATTGGAACATATATTAATGTTGAAGATTTTTTTTTTGAGTATTGGGCCGCTGTTTATTGTTTTAGCCCTCTATTTTTTTTGGTTGACAAAAAATGATAATAATTTACATAAAAATCTCCATTATGATCCTTTATGTATTTTGGTGTTCCTAACCATCCACTGGTTTTTGCTCAATCACCCGTTATGATTCAAGAAATTAGAAGAGATGTCTTGGTATACAATTCTAATGTCAAATAGATCTATAAAAGCATTAAATCAAATAATAGACTATGATTTAAAATTAATTAATATATATACACACATAGAGCTTTTTTGACTTAAAAGATCGGCCAAAAGTCCTTATTTGTAACGATTTGATTATTTCATGTCCTTACTTAAGATTCGAGAACATAGTGAAAGTCATAGCATTGAGGCAGTTTACTTGCAAATTGCAATCTCCAACTCTCTTATTTCATAATACCGCCCTTTCATTTTTGTTACCTTTTTGTTATATTAATCCTGAATTAATCCCTCACTTTTTTTTTAACACAAATGATCATCGTACTGAGCTGAACCCAAGAGATCAATTGGTGGTCGTATAAGTAAATCATTTCTCTTGGAAGACCCAGACGGGCTCGCCCAAAGTCTGACAATTTACATAGGAAATTTTCAATGGTGACCAAATCAGAGAAAGATAGGATATTCAAACCCTTAATTAAGTCTAATCTTCAGATTCATCAAATTCATTTCGCTGATGATAAAAATTGCATCGCATATCATGTCGCTTCGTTGAAGATATTAAGCAAAAGATTGATTAGCACAAACCCTGCATTCACTTGATTGTACAGAAAGAAAAGGCAGGGGGGATCAAATTCAACAAATGACACAGAAGACCAAAAGCGAAAAGATGGGCTCCTTATTACTACTTCTGGGCAATAATATCCTTTGGACTATTGCAGACAGTTAGCCGTTCTTTTTGGTTTTCCTCTGCACTCATTGCTGCTTCTGGTGAACGATGCATGAAGGGAATGGAAGGGAATACTCTGGGAATCATTGCAAATATCAGTGTCAAAATCTCACTCGCATGCACCCATATTGTCGGGCAGGGTCTTTCATCCGTTCTGGGATCCTTCCTTGAATGAAGCGCTGGTTCTATCCCGGCCAAGCAACCAAAGCCGGGGACCTAGGTGGGAATAGTGAACGAAAGAGAAGGAGGTCCACAGAACAGAAGGTTGGGAAGTAGTACGCCCGGTTCACCAGGTTCTACCACTGCAGGGCCCAATCATAGTCAAAAGAAGAGTTTGATCCTGGCTCAGAAGGAACGGTCATGGATCACACCGGACCCTACTGCTTTTTATTGATTGGAAAAAAAAAAAAAGGAAGCACTTCATGTGGCTGGTTTTGTCTATACTCTTGCCCAATCGTTGGACCAAATGAAGAAACACTCATTGTTATGCCCCTTCTATGGTACAGAGGCAATGCGCATTATGCAGCGGAATCAATTATTGGACACAAACAGGTAACTTTAGCAGTAGCAAGAGATTTGTGTGTAGATGGAGTCTATGGATAGACCAACTTCTTTATGGTTTCCCCGCTTGCGATGTTACTGTTGTTTCGATCGAGCGGAAAGAAAAACGGATAGAGCTCATATCGGACGTAACAACTGCTGTACAGAACTCGACAACCCTTCCGGTTATTGCAGAAATTTGGGAAATTCCCGACAGCGATGGCCAAGCACTGAGCGCAGGACAGCCTGGGCAGGTCTCTGGTGCACTGGACTAGGGCATAGAGAGTGATGAATGGTGTGAGCTTAGTCTCGCCTTTCCCGAGCCCTTTGTTCTTAGGCACGACCGCGTCGGCTTTGATCTGGTCCATCAGGCTCCCTAGCTCTTTATTGAAATTTTCAGGGTCGGTCACGTTCTCGACGTTGTAATAAAATATCCCGAAAGACGTGTCGACCTCACCGATGAAAGTTTTGTTGTCGTACCGTAGAAAGCAATAGTCGTACCAGATCCTCGCATCGGCCTGGTCTGGGCAGAGCTGGCGGATTTGCTTGCCTGCATCTTGGATGCAACTCGAGCAGTCATCTAGGCTCACGTCTCCTCTGCATTGCGCTAGGCCATACACCTTGTCATAGCCCGAGCCGTAAGACGCGGTGAGGAAGCCGGTTGACGGGGCTTTGGATACCAACTCGATCAGGACATGGTCGATGTTGGACGAAATCGGGCTGGCCTTACTGATGATGGTGTCTTGGTTGCAGAATTGGCCCAAGGGATCGGCGGATTCAGCATTAGAAACAAATGGGAGAACTAGGAAGAAGAAAAAGAAGAGCAGGAGATCGAATAGAGAGTTCATGGCACAGAGTTGTCTTTCAAGTTCTATTGTAAATTGTGACTTTCGCAACCTTTTTTATCAGGTAAAAGCGGTGGTAGTGGATTGTTTCTGTCGGCGTTGAGACCGCAGGCATATTTGACTGAGTCACACGATCATGTGGAGTTTGAAAAATCAAGAAACAGAGCATTGTTTCTAGAGGGTCTCTACTTTTCCTCTTCTCGCAGCAATCGATCTGATGATTGGTAATGCTCTCTCAATAACGCTCTATCCACAGACCCACTGCACTTGCACAACCTTTGTCTGACTCTTCAGTAGCCATGCTTTCACAAGAAAGATCTCTCGGAACAAAATTCACGTTTCTGCCGTGGTTACTGATATGCAGTTTTGCTGTAATAATCTTCTATTCATAAGCTAAATTTGATTAATTAGGAGTTCACTCCTTGAGATGTCTATGTGAGAGTTTTCTTAATGCGAGTTTATATTAATTGAGTTGATATTTACCGTTTTACATATTGGTCTAATAAGATAAGATATAATGATTTTTAATTGGTTTAATATGGACTGACTAGTGTGGGTTGAGATAGACCAAGCCTGTAATGAGAGGGCCCGCACTAAGAACTCTATAAATAGGTTTAAGTCAGGTTTTCTAGCCCTCTAATGTGGAAATCAAAATATACCTTTTTGTTCTTTGGTAGTTATCTCATTCGACTAGCATAACTAAGAGAGAGAATAACCGCTTGGGTTTTGGAAATCATCGTCGTTCTGTATCAAGATAGATGCTAAATCAAGTGTACACAATCTCTTTTCTCTATCGGGTATTGTGTTTCTAGTTCTCATTAAGGTGATTCGTGGCGTGCCACATTTTTGTGGCTTACAATCTTAGGATGTGCATGATAATCATTTTATTTCTTTGTTTCTATTCCAAACTTGTTTTTAGAATAGATTTGGAATGAAAATTCATTAGGTAATGTAATTCTATTTTTTCATTTTTGAAACAAATTTTTGTTCTAAAAATAGATTTGAAAAAGAAATGAGAAGCTTAAAACTGTAGCTTTTCTGTTCTAGAAACAAAAATGAGAAATAACCTACCAAAACTCTTCATTTTTTTTTTCTCAAGCTCTCATTGCACTCTCTCTGTTGCCCTTCGTTGGTTGCCACCCACTGCCGCCAATTGCTGCCCCCCGCCGACCTTTGCCAGCTACCCCCGCCCACCACCAACCTTGGCCGACCCTGGTTACCAGCCACCGCTACTCACCAACCGCCGCAGCAACCACCACTGACAGCCACCGCAGCTACTGCCACAACCTTCCGCCGTCGCGAGACTTCTAAAATTTCTTATGTAAATTGTCAAATTTGGGGCGAGCCTATCTAGGTCTTTCAAGAGACAAATGATGGACCTATGCCCCCAATTGATACCTTGGGCATTCTTATTGGTTAATTCTATGTGGGTCGAATTTTCTCACCAAACTTCTTATCAATGAATTTTTGAAATTTGAAAATAGCAGGTTTCACATATGACGAGATCATTCATCCAACTAATCAAATTTCCATGTCTAGCAATTCTTTAAGCTATTGAGTGTCGAGAACAATCCGAAATGTATTGTATTGAGTGGCTTTGTATTTCCTTAGCAATATGTAAAGGAAGTAGACAATAGAAGAGAAGTTATGGTTTTTTTTCTTCATGTCAGCTTTGCTGAGGTGTAATTCATTAATGACGTGGAAATGTCATGTGGGATTAACTAATTGTGATTATAGAAGGAAGGCTAATGGTAGTAGAATTGGAACAAAAGTAAAAGTTTATGATTTTTTGTAAGACAAAAAATAATTTTGGATATAATTGGGACAAATGCCAAAGTTGAGAGTTTATTAAGTATTGGACAATAGAATTGAGACAAAAGTAATAGTTAAGGATTTTTCTGGGCATTAAACCGGTAAAATTGGGACAAAGAAAAAGTTGAAGATTTTTTATTAGACAAAATTTTTTAAAATATAATTAAGATAGATGCTAAAGTTGAAGTTTTTTTTTTGGGTATTGGGCCACTACTTATTGTTTTAGTCCTCTATTTTTTTTTTCGATCAACAAAAAATGGTAATAATTTACTTGACAAATCTCCTTTACAAATTCTTTATGTATTTTGGTATTCCTAACCATCCACTGGTTTTTGCTCAATCACCCATTATGACTTGGGAAATTAGAAGATATGTCTCATAATACAATTATAATGTCAAATAGATCTATAAAAGCATTAAATCAAATAAATTGCACTATGATTATTTAATACTTTCTTATTCTATTTTAAGTATAGTTATGAAAAATTTTCAAATAAGGGTATGAATGTCATCATTTTCTCACATAAAAACTTGAAATGAATCTTATTTCAAATAAAGGCATGATATAACCATGTTAATCTCAAAGAAATATATGTCTTCGACTAGAGGCCATTTTCGTCCTTTAATTTTTTTTCATTGTTTCTTTTTTCTTTTACTTTCTTTTACTTTTTTTCTTTTTCCCTCTTCTCTCCACCGGCAATTATTTGGCCTCGTCCATGGCCGGTGGAGGTCGTTAAACACTAGTGACGGCTTCTCCTCATTAAATCCAGTGAGAGCAACCCTTGCACTTGCAGGTGTCCATCAACCTCCACGGGTCATTAACGAGGCCCAACGATGGCCGGGGAAGGGAAGAGGGAAAAAGAAAGAAAAGAAAAGAATTTTAAAAAATTAAATAATATATATACTCATAGATAGAGCTTTTTTGGCTTAAAAGACCAGCCAAAAGTTCTTATTTTAGAGGATTTGATCTAGGGGTGAGCAAATTGGACTGAACTAGACCGGCCTGGTGGGTTCGATCCTTGAGGGGGCGATCTGATTCCCAGTTCTATGGTGGATGAGACCGGACCAGATCAAGTTAGTCTAATTTCTCCATCTTCTGCTTAAGACTCACTCCTCTCCTCTCGCTTGACGATCACGTCTTGCCTTTGCAACACAACCTTTGATTGTGTTTGTCAATATGCAGTCATTGTGTTTTGTCTTGACTCAATCTATATTTTATTTTGAGTATGTTATGCAAACCCATTATTTTGTTCATACTTGGATTAAGTAAAGTACAAGTGTAATTCTATTTTGAGCTTGATTCTTTCCAACACGAGGAGAACGATGAAGGTGCATAATCTTATTTTAGTTGTTTTAAATAATTTTTCTCATTGTTTTTGAATTATAAGTTTTCATGTGATGGTCATACGATTGTCATATGCATGTTTTATTAGGTTGGATGCTTGAGATTGAAAATTATTAGTTTAGATCTAAAGATTAGATTTTAATAAGCAATCAGTGTTAGCAATCTCACTGCGATCGGATCAAACCGGCCCTAACCATGCACACCACTAATTTGGTCACTTCCGATCTTTATTTAAAACAATTTGGTAACAAAGTGGAAGTCATATCATCAAGGCTGTTTAGTTGCAAATTGCAATCTCCGGCTCTTTTATTTCATAATATCGCCCTTTCATTTTTGCTACCTTTTTGTTATATTAATTTTGAATTAATCCCTTACTTATTTTTTTTTTAACAGAAATGATCACTGGACCGCCTGAAGCCAAGGCATCCATTGGTGGGCATAAGTAAATCATTTCTCTTGGAAGACCCAGATGGGCTCGCCCCAAGTCTGACAATTTACATAAGAAATTTTCAATCGTGACCAAATCAGAGCAAGATAGGATATTCAAACCCTTGATTATTCAGTTTCATCAAATTCATTTTGCTAATGATAAAAATTGCATCGCATATCATGTCACTTCGTTGAAGATATTAAGCAAAAGACTGATTAGCACAAATCCTGCATTCACTTGATTGTACAGAAAGAAAAGGCAGGGGGATCAAATTCAACAAGTGACACAGAAGACCAAAAGGGAAAAGATGGGCTCCTTATTACTACTTCTGGGCAATAATATCCTTTGGACTATTGCAGACAATTTGCCATTCTTTTTGGTTTTCCTCTGCACTCATTGCTGCTTCTGGTGAACGATGTATGAAGGGAATGGAAGGGAATATTCTGTCAATCATTGCAAACATCAGTGGCAAAATCCCACTCTCATGCGTGGTCATGGATCACACAGGACTTGGATGAGAATGTGAAGAGAGAATTGCTGGTGCAGTCAAATGACCCTACCGCTTTTTATTGAGTGGAGAAAAAAAGGAAGCCACTTCATGTGGCTGGCTTTGTCTATACTCTTGCCCAGTGGTTGGACCATATGAAGAAACAATCATTGCCCAGTGGTTGGACCATATGAAGAAACAATCATTGTAACGTCCTACAGTACAGCGGCAATGCGCATTATGCTGTGGAATCAATCATTGGACACAAACAGGTAACTTTAGCAGTAGCAAGAGATTTGTGTGTAGATGTTGTCGATGGATAGACCAACTCCTTTATAGTTTCCCCGCTCGCGATGTTACTGTTGTTTCGGTCGACCGGAAAGAAAAACGGATAGAGCTCGTATCAGACATAACAACCGCTGTGCAGAACTCGACAACCCTTCCGGTTATTGCAGAAATTTGGGAAATTCCCGACAGCGGTGGCCAAGCACTGAGCGCAAGAAAGCTTGGGCAGGTCTCTGGTGCATTGGACGAATGCATAGATAGTGATGAATGGTGTGAGCTTAGTCTCGCCTTTCCCGAGCCCTCTGTTCTTAGGCATGACCGCTGCCGCCCCCACCGACCTCTGTCGGTCGCCCCTGCCCACCACTGGCCATCGCCGACCCCTACCGCTAGCTACAGACTGCCGCAGCAACCACCACTGGCCGCCGCCGCAATCATTGTCGTTGCCACTACCACCGCCACCATTGGCCACCACTAGCCCGCTGCCGCCAACCACCGCTTGCTGCAGCGCACTACCGACCTCCGCTGCCCCCTTGCCACCAATCACTTCCTACTGCTGTGACCACCGTCACGACTACCGCCGACTGCCACCCCCGTCGTCAACCACCAACCACCGCCCATCGCCGCCTACGGCCACCATCGCCACCGTAGGAGTAAAAATAAATAATAAAATTTTATTTTTAAATAGCACATAATATTTTCTAATAATAAATTATTTTTTAAAAGAAATTTTAAAAAATTAAAAATGAGGTAGAAATTTTTCGTAGAAGATTTTGTGTTTATAATATTTAAGAAGTAAATATTTTCAATCGTTATCAAATGAATTTCTGTTCTAAATACAAAAATTTTATGTCCTCATCAAATGCGTTTTTTTCCTCCAAAACTCATCCAGAAATTTGAATTAGAAAAATCTATTTCTAGCTAGAAATTGCTTCTAGAAATTGAATGGTTACCATGCCAGCTCACAACCTCTAGAAGACAGTTCGGCTCGGCTTGGAGGTGTTTGGACTTTTTTCCAGTCTCAACCGAAAATCATGCCATAAGAGTCCGAGTGTGGGTCGACTGGGGTGCCTCGCTATTGAATACTTCGTTGACTTGGGCAAATCAGGATGAATTAGCTCTAATCCCAATTAGCATGATCAGTCTGCATCATTACACGATAGTTTGATTTGCTTCTCAGAAAATTTCTTGCAAGTATAAGAATATTTTCTTCTTTGTCCCCAGTGTCGACGGCACAACCCAAGATCGACAGAGCATAATCAAGGTGTAGTCAACGTAGCTAATTTCAGCCAAAATGTAGTTTAAAATTGGATAAACTAAATCAAATTAAATTCATATCGTTTTACCCTACGATGTCTTGGCAGTTGAAGACAGCAAACAGTAGGTGGGCCTACAATTTGCGACCTTAAAAGATCCAATTTGACAACCTCCAAGAACGAAGCACCACCGCCACATCAACGCAAATGATTTCTCCACTTCATTCCAAATGACTCCTCACGTCCGAAACCCTTTCCGAATGCATGCATCCCCGCATGTGGTCCTTTCCTCTATCCCGCGGAAGGCATGAAAAGTCGCCCATCTTCGATACGGACCAAAAAACCACTTGCACGCCTCGATGCAGATTGCGGGCATTACGCCATGTAGATCTCTCATGCGAATCCAGTAACCCGATCAACGACGACGATTGATATGACAGACGACAGAATCATCTCTCTGGACTGGACGATCAATTCACGCGATAACAACAACTAAATGAAAAGGTTCCCATTCTCATATAGGTCCAGCCATTGCGTAGCTGTGTCCCGTTCGTGCTTTATTATCGCCTTACAATGTGCACAACAACCTCCTGATGTTGTGCAAATCATACCCTTTGTCGTGCCTGATTCATTGGTTTGTAAAGTCACCCAACAAGTCGTATTTAAACCCCCTTTTTCTTTCTTTCTATCACCGAAATAAGAATCACATCTAGAAAAATAAAGAAGGACGAGAATGTCCGAAGCTGAAGCTGAAGTTGCTATCCGTGATTCCACGCGTGGATCCAAGTCCCCCCACATGGCCACACCCACCCCACGATCCACCGGCACGACGCAGCTTTATTTGAATGAACTAGAGTGGAATTTATGCAGCTCACCAAAAATCCGGCCAGGGCCCAAAACTTTCGGATATCATCCCTCATGTCATCCGACGTTATCAAGTATTTTTTGGACGAAGAATAGCACATAGTTCCTCTTTGAATGTTCACATTTTCGCAAACGATTGATTATCTTTACGGTTTTTAGTATTCATTTTAATTGTGATGATGGCATTCTGCATGGGGGTGGATCGATGATTCAATGCCACCACGTCCGCAAATGTCTTCTCCAAAAATGAATAAATTTGGGATATGAAAAAAAAAGGAGGGAAGAACAAAAGAATGACAGATATTTATGGCGCGACAAATGAATTGAAAATGGTAACAATTAAGGGTTGACGGACAATCAAGAGAGTAGTCGCTAAATGGGAGATTAGCGAAATGATCAAGAAACTATGATTAACGTACAGCATTAGCGCAACTACATAGGCCTAATTCTCTCTAAAAAAAAACTCAAGTTTCGGTCTAATCCTAAATCTATCTCAAACTTTTTTTTATTGAAGAAAAAACCTTTAATTTTAGGTCAAGTCCCAAATCTGTACTGAACTTTTTTTTTTTAATCTTGGAAAAAAACTCCAACTTTAGGTCCAGTCCCCCCAACTTTAGATCCGATCTCAAATTTGCCATGAACATTTTTTGTCTTGAAAAAAAATCTTCAATTTTAGATTCAGTCACAAATCTACCAGAATAACTTTCAATATATTCTCAAATCTAACTTATTATATATTATAGTATATGAAAAATACATACCATCAAAATAGTAGGGCGATAAGTACAAACTAACATAGCATTTTCACGTGGATAACAAATACACGTAGATGAAAATTGTTGAAATTATCCAAAATGAAACCATTATAGTATATGAAAATTGGAAGGAATAACAGTGATTTTTTGGGCAAATAGCTAATAGGGGCAGATTTGATATTAGAGTAAAAATTAGCATTTTTTTCTTAGACAAAAAAAAAGTTCGAGGTAGATTTGGGACTGGACCTAAAGTTTGGAATTTTTTTTTTTGCTAATATAAAAGAAAATTTGGGACAAATTTGAAATTGGATGTAAAGTTTGGGATTTCCTTTTAGACCAAAAAAAAGTTCGTAGCAGATTTAGGACTGGACCTAAAATTTGGGATTTTTTTCGAGACAAAAGAAGGTTTAGAGTAGATTTGGAATTGAATCTATAGTTAGAAATTTTTTAGGGAATTAGGGCCAACTCCAGATGGCGTTGCTTTTCTTAAAAACGTATTTAAATGAAGGGATTAGTGAAAGAGTTAAAAAGGATTCGAGAGTTTACAGTTGGCATATTAATTTGATGATCGAGTGTTGTTCTCACTCGGACTACCTCAATAGATAAAACTTTGAGATGGCAAATCTTTGGAACAACATAACTCACCGGTTTTGACAAATTTTTTTGGCGAAATTTGTTTTGATTCTACGTAATATTCCCAAAGCAATGTCATGGAAAACATGAAATTTTTTGAAAATATGATGAAGCACACTATTATAGTATTCCTCCGGTTATTTGTCCTATTGTATTTAGTTTGAGAGGGCAAATCCTCTGAACAGCGAAATGCATCTTTCCGACAACTTTTTTTTCATTTTGGAAAAATTTGTTTTCGTTTGGCATAATTTTCGATAGGAATGCCATGAAAAATACGAATTTTCTTGAAAATAGGAGGAACCATGCTATTCGAGCATTTATCTAGTTATTTTGTCCTGTTGCATGTCTTCCTTGACATTTTTTGTGTGATGGATGTTTCTAAGTATATTTCTTGTATTGTTAATGATGTACGGAGCTATAGGATTTTTCCTCTATGAACTAATCACTGGTAGGCGCCCTGTAGATCGTAACCTCCCCAAGAGTGAACAGAAGCTTTTAGAATGGGTGAAGCCATACCTATCTGATTCAAAGAACTTGAAGTTGATAATGGACCGCAGGCTTGAAGGCAAATAGCACATCAAGTCTGTGTACAAGCTTGCAACGGCAGCCAACAAATGCTTGCATGAGAACGCAAAGTTACGCCCTAAGATGAGTGAGGAGTTAGAGTTGGTGAACCAGATTGCAAGGGAATCAACCGGCATGGACTCATCGAACAGTCTTGTGGCAGTGGAGACACAAGGGCATACCAGAACGCTAAATAAGAGGGTTCATAGGGGGAAAATAGCTCTAGGATTGAACACACACGACTCATCCAAATTGGAGTACAACCCGCAATCCCCAGCCGCCAATTACGAGGTGGTTTAACCTAGAAAGGGCAACATATAAACCGTTCGTTTATATGTTGACGTACCAAGATTTACTAGGCTGATGAAGAAATTAAAGAAGGAAAAAAAGAAGAGAAATAAATAAAAAATATAAGATTAACTAAAAAAATTATAAATAAAAAATATTACAAAACATTTTTAAAATATAGAAAAATTGTCCACATTAGCGACAATTGTGCCATGAAGACGATGCAAAAAATCGAATTAGATTTTTCTTACCAAACCAAGGAAAATAATTTCCAATTCATTTTCAGTTCTCAACCAAACACCGGAAATAGTCATTTTCCAGGAAAATTGGCTTCCTGAAAAATATTTTCTAGAAATCACTCTTTTTTTTTTTCGAAATAAATGGAGCCTAAAAATAGCACCCAATAAGAGACTTGATGCTCAAATTAGACTTCCTGAGGTAAATAAGAAAGGCTCTCCAGTACTTTTCCTTCTTTGTCTGGAAACTCTATGGACCCTGCCTATTCTTGGTACTTCATTCCATCTATGAACCTCTGCTATTAACTACCTCGTCGTTTGGCACCATTTTGTTTCTCATTGTTGCCCTGTTTGGCCCAAGTGAAACTGCACTTCTTGAATTGCTTTTGGACCAGCATACTCCGTGAGGATCGAATCGGTCGATTTTAATAGCAGAAGCATTATTGATGCTGCCAGAGATCTATCAAATTTAATCTAGCCTATCAAAATTATTTCTCACAGAAAACAAGTCCCCAAGAGCAACATGAAAAGATTTTCCCCAAGGAGCAATTAATCTTACTTCAACATGATGTTGCAGATAGAGAGACTGAAAAAGAAATCAGAAAACACAGTGAAGGAAAGGAAGAGAAAAACTGGAAAAGAAAGCAAGAAGAAACTATTAGAACCCCCTTATAGATTGTGTGACAACCCGAAATTTTTTATATTAAAAATAAATAAGAACATAATAATTTATCTTGACTTGTCCTTTAAGATACTTAGAAATTTCTAGAGAAAGCTATTACTTGACTTACTTAAGAAGTTTTCCCGAAAATTTCTTGAATTAATATATAAGTCAATTGCAAGTCAATTTGCTGATCGATAAGATTAATGTCGTTTCTCAATAATTAATGTTAGGATAAAATCAATGTAACTTTCGAGTAATTAATGATGGGATAAGAACAATGTCGCTTTCGAGTAATTAATGATAGGAAAAGAACAACATTGTTTTCACGCAATTAATGAGAGGATAAAAATCATGTCATTTTCATGTAATCCATGAATTCACATTAGCAAAGTGAAGAATATGATAAGATCAATGTTATTTTCAAGTATTGAATATTAGGATAAGATCAATGTCATTATCAAGCACTAAATGTAGAGATAAGGGTCAACATTAACCATATCATTGGACCAATCAAGTAAGGATTAGTAGCTCCTCTAAGACCTAAGTTAGCTAGCTTAAACAAGTGGACCAATGAGAAGTAATCTCATTAATGAAACTTGAATAGAAAGTTAGGAGAAAGTCAAGATGTCACATTAGCAAACTTGGAGAGCAAACTAGAAAATCACTATAAATAGGGGTAAGATCTCTTCAAAATTTCTATAACAAAGCCATTTTCTCTTTCTTTTCTACCTCTCTCATGCCCCCTCCTCCATCAACTCTCGAGCTCCCGCTGCCGCCTTACACCACCACTGCCGTTACGCCACCTCTCATCTTGTCTTCTTTGTTGCACGATGTAGAACACTGTTATTCGAGTACCATGTAAATGGGATTGTTAGTTCTAAGGTGATAATGTCTATTTAATGCTTAATGTTGTGCTGCATTATGTATGTGGATATGTGTGTTATTGCATCACAATCACATGGTTGAGCATTAAAAAGGAGTCGGGTACTATAAGGAAGAGTGGTCCATCACCATCTCACGTTTGTCTTGGATGTTCTCATTATAAAAAAGATGATAAATAAACATATGTATATGAAAGAATGTGTATGCATATTAAAATATGAAGTCATTGCTTGCTCATTATCACCCAATGAGCAATGAAAGCCAGAGATGGCTTTTATATGGGAAACCATGAGACCGTCAACAAGCTAGAGTTGGCCTTATTACAAGAACAAGTATGAGTAATCATTTCCTATGAAGGTAAAAATGTGAGTGAGACATCGTCTTTTTCCAAACGACGTTGGGCCTATGAAAAAGCTTTCTTGGGTAATGACTATGAGATTACAAGAATCAGCTAACAGCTCGCGGCCCTACAAGCAATACGAGCCACATGAGTAATGAAGGAATCGGTGCATGCACATATTTGATATATGAAATACATGACATTTGTTTTACAACAAATCAAGAGATAGCTTTATTTAATAGCATTTTACACCACTACATTGGATATGAACGGATATTCTTGTTTTACACCTAGTAATTTCATTTATGAGCTGTTCACTCACCCCTTATTTTTCAAGGAATTGAGATGGCTTCGCTGCATCCCTACTGTTTGGATTGTCAACTCACATGGAATATTTCTAATAGGAAGTCGTGAATGTAGAAACTAGCATCAAAGAGTATGTGGATAAATACTCATGGGTTCTCGGTGCAATTTTGATGAACCGTCAGGTTTCCAAAACAAAGTGATGCCTTAGGGGAGTAACTGAATCAGGATGAGGAATTGGTCCTAACAGTTTAGTAAGAGTATGGAGGAGCAGAGTAGCCTTAGTTAAGAGGAACCTTTAGAATTTTAATTGTACATAGTGAAAGAGGTTAGTGTATATTTTGAAATATATTTGAGGTATATGTATAAAACTAAGTATGTTTATAAATATCTTGAAAGGTTTTATGTCTGTTAAATTAGGATAGCTATTCATATTTTCGTAAATAAAGAATAAAGGTTAGCAAAAAATAATAAATAAATTAAACATAAGTAGAATAATGTGACATAGTTCCTGACCCATAACAGATTACGGCAAAGCAAGGCAAAATAGCTCTAGGATTGAACACATACAACTCATCCAAATTGGAGTACAACCCGCAAGCCCCAGCCACGGAGTCATACTCCTCCATGCTCCCTTCCACGTTCTTCTTCACCTTCCCTGCAATGACCCTGCACACTAGCATTGCTCTATTCTCGTCGTCCTCGATTTTCATCGAATGTCTCTCGCTCGAATACGATGATGGAATGGCCATGTTCGGAAGCAATGATGGGAAACAACTTGAGGACTATACTTTAGGGACTCGAGTATAGGCTTACCTACATGTCTAGCAGCAAGGTGAAGCTGCAGATTGTCGAGTTTCATGAAGATTTCACTGCACTCAGGCAAGAATCCGACCCGTATTGACTCATTTAACTCATTTTGATCAATTTTCAAGGACTATAATTGGTCAAATTAAAAATTTAAAAACCACATTGCATATCAAGTTAAAGTTCATAGATCATATTGGTCAAATTAAAAGTTCATGGATTATGTTGCATGTTTGGTCCAAATTTAGGAATCAATTGTGTCGATATCTCAAGAAAAGAAAAATTAAATTTCAGCTCTTGAACTTGTCTATTTCAATTGGAATAATTGGCCAACTCACGCCTCGGGAGTAATCCAATTTACCACCCACAAGGACCCCTTCCCCATCAGTCGTGTTCTTCTGTCGTGTGATTATTCTCACCACCACCACCTCGTTCCTGTAAATTTAGGGGACTTTCAATGTTATAGGCTCCTTCAGACCACGGTTAAATAAGATTACATGCTAAACTTACAATACTACTTTTTGTCAGACACGTATAGGCAAAAGATTATAGCCTAATGGTGTATCACGAAGGAGTAAAATAACTAATTCCATGTTGGATAATCACCGGAAAGGATTTAGTAAGCATTGCAAATAAATATAAAACAGAATGAGCAGTAAATTTGCAGGTTGGTTGGGAATGAACTATGATAGCGTCTATTATCCACTTCATGTGTTTATCCGAAGACAGCTCTATTTGCAACTCACACGATAAATTACATTTAACATCAAAATTGTGTGGACGATTGTCTTTAACACCAATAGGATACCAAACCAGTCTAGTTAACGAGTCCAATTGTATTGATAGTAACTTCTTCCAATGTCAGTTCCTTCATCACAAGTTTGTCTAGACTGCGCGTCATGTCACCTTCTCTTGATAAAAGATAGCAAACACACAAGAGCAGAGCACAAGCAAATCCTGGCCTAGTGGGCATGGGGCGTCTGCTAGAGAATGGGGGAGGCAAGGAAATATGGAGTAAAACGTTACCTGAAAAAGAACTAATGTAATTCATTGATGCGCATTGGCGTAATTCACTAAGCCCTGTTGACCGAACTGCCTATTAACCAAAGAACAAAAAGGTTAGGGCATAACATGAAGTATATATATCACTTTGCCCGTCAAGAATCTAAGCATAATCAAACCATTTAACAGCTCAGACACAATTCTCAACCATTTGGCTGTTTCAAGAAATTTGCCAGAAAACGTCAGTTACATCGGACGATATCTTTTGAATGGACCCATAAGAAAACTGCAACATTTCTTATTGTCCTTTTCGGTGCAGTATTTGTCGTTGGAGATCCCCATAGTCATTGAGTTTTCACTCGGTCAAAGCAGAAAAGCATACCAATCCCTTGTATCATTCCATTATGGACCGGCTGTTTCTGTTATATTTTAGGCTTGAAAGTCAAGAAGTGTCCGATCCAATAAGGGACTTCATACGATATCACCTCCTTGATTGTATCACGATATCATGAGTTCATGGGTCACTCACAGTTTTGGGAACAATGGGACAACATCTATAACTGGTTCAAGCGAGCAAGCGAGAGAAAGAGACCTGTGGATTCATTTAGCCCACAGGTTGAGTCAATGAAGCCTGCTGAACATAGTGCGATTCAACAAAAAAAGGGAAAGTGTCAGACACTACGAATCTAAAGGCATTAGCTAAAAAATGCAAGACTTTCGTTTTGTAATTATGGCAACAAAACATTTGTCAAGAATTAAGGAGAATAGACGCTTCTGCACACCTGGACATTCTGACCAAGCTGACCTCCTGAAACATACTTTCTGGTCGATCCCTCTCCGTCCCCTGCAGAACCTTTGGTATCACCGAATAAAGTAAAGAGATTAACATAAAATTAGGGGGCACAACTAAACCAATTAACTAACAAAACTAGAAAACTATTTTACTATGAAATAACAGACCTCAAACTGTTCCATCGCGGCCATCAACATGATCATCCCCGGTTGAGGCATTAATCCAAAGAGGAAGCATGCATCAATAAACAGCATACAAAAATCCAAAATTGGTACACTTATAGCAGATTTATCTCAAACTAATTTTTTGTCCACGAAAAATCCCAAATGGACATGTGACAAATTTACTCTATGTTGGTTTCCATTAAATTCAATTAATACCATGAAAAATCCAAAAGTGGTACACTTGTGACAAATGTGGGGTAAACCCCCAAACTGCATACCTGTCAGCTGCCATGTGTCATCTAATCAAATAATCCAATGGTAAAATTTAACAAAAAATAACAAAATGTAAATTTATTACAGGTGCATCAGTTTTGAACTTTTGATGGTCAAAAAATTAATTTTTGGTAAATTTGTCATATGTATACCAGTTTGGGGTTTTTCGTGGTGTTAACCCTTATTTGTATATGCATCTTCTTCTTGGCCTCACTTGCGATCGATTGTTGGCCGAAGAAGAAGGAAATAAAAAAAATACAAATAAAAAGAAGAAAATAGAAAAAAAAATTCCAATTTTAAAAAAATAAAAAAAAAGAAATAAAATATTAAAGGAGTGCAGGCCGGGGGGGTTTTAAAATTCTGCGTTTTAGTATGTAAGCATGTTTTCTTATTTATTGTTTAGCAAAAAATATTTCAGCGTTTTAATAGCTTAGAGAAATGAATCAACCAGAAACTCTATGCTTGGGTAAGAAACCCCAATGCTGGCTCCTAAGCCCTTAGCAACAGACATGGGTCTAGACACTATCCATCAAGGCCAAGCTCGAGTCAAATAGAGCCTTTGCCCCGAAGTACTAATGTTCGTGCCTTGGTCCATAAATGCCTGGCCCAAAACTCAGGTGTTCTTGCTTGGCTCCCTAGTACATTGGCCCAAGTTCTAGAAGCCCGGTCCTAGACTAGTGCTCGTGCCTGGATCCCTAATGCATGGCCAAGATCCATTGAGGTCGAGCTTAAGTCCATAGAGGCTAGGCCCAAGACCTTGGAGCCCATGCCTCGAATCCATGGTGCATGGGCCTCAATTGCTAGGTTCTTGAGTCCACAAAGGCTAGACCAAGACCCTAGCATTTGTGCTCGAATCCTTGGCAACCCAGCTCGGGTTCTTGAAACCTAGTGCCCCAATCTCCTGTGCTTAAGCCACAGTCTATCAAGTACTAGGCTCGGGCCTCAGTGCCTATGCCTAGGTCCATCATGGGAGGGCTCGGGCTTAGGAGTCCCACCATGATATTGAATAGCTGGCGCTTAATTATCTTGAAGATTTCGATCGTCGGAAGTTTGGGAAAGTCCATTGATTTAGACAATTTAGGATATTCCGTTTAATAGCATTATTCGATTTGAATTTCCTAGATTTGATTAGATATGGATTTCGATTTGAATTTCCTAGATTTGATTAGATATGGATTTGATAATATTATCTTTAGTTATGCTACTTCCTTAAGGAGTCCTTTCACTATAAAAGGATGTCCATCTTTGTAATCAGATTATCTTGCAATTAAAAATTTAGAATTTCCTCTTGGAAGTTGTTCTTTTCTTTTGCTGCGTCATTTGGTATCAGAGCAGGTTTCTCCTGTGACGATAGTGAATAATGTGAATGTTAATCTTTCCGCAAAGGAGGGCCGTGGAAACGAGCCTATTACGCGGGTTGAATTCAATCAGTTCGTGAGTCAAACCGATCGGAAGTTTCAAGAGATCCTTGAGGCTATACAGCGCTTGACCACAAACCAGGCACCTGGTATTCTTCCAGTCGAGCGAATTCCTGTCGTTCGCGATCCCGAAGTTGCCATGGAGCGTGGAGGAAATCCCCGACGTAGGCGTCCCGACTATGTCGAGGATACTGAAGACGAAGATGAGGAGGACTTCCAGGACATGCCAATTCGTGGGGGTCGCCGAAATAGGGGGTTCCAGGATGAGCATGTTCATTGGGCTCGTCGTCATGGAGATTATCGACGAAATCCTAAGCAGTATCAATTGAAGGTAGATCTTCCTACTTTTAATGGCAATTTAGACATTGAAGAATTTATGGATTGGCTTTGGGAGGTCGAAAAATTTTTCGATGCTATGGAGATCGAAGAGGACCGCCAAGTGAAGTTCGTGGCATACAAGTTGAAGGGTGGCGTTTCGGCTTGGTGGGAGCAGACTCAACTAACCCGACGCCGTCAAGGAAAGGCACCAATCCGAACATGGGATCGGATGAAGCAGATGTTGAAGACTAGGTTCCTTCCTACTGATTATGAACAATTATTATCCCAGCAATTTTAGAATTGCAGGCAGATGAATCGATCCGTCCAGGCTTATACAGAGGAGTTTCTTCGATTATCTGCTTGTAATAACCTTGATGAATCGGATGGACAACAGACTGCTAGGTATGTCAATGGTTTACGACTTAACATTCAAGATCGAGTTTTCTTGCATCGGTTGTTTTCTGTTGAGGATGCTCAGGAGATGGCACGAAAGATTGAGATGCAATTAGAGAGGACTGGATCTAATACTCGAGGTAATAGCTACTTGGATCGTGGATCGTTCGGAAAAGGAAAGCAATCTGAAGTCTTGAGTTCCTTGACACAGCAATTTGATGAAACGAACCGGAGATCAGGAAATACTGCAGGAGGGTCCAAGGAGCTAACCGCGACAAACAGTCGCGCTCCTAATCAGAATGCACTGAATCCTTATGCTAAGTCCCAACCAATTAAGTGTTACAAATGCAACGAATTGGGCCATCGTTCTAGCGATTGTCCACGGCGGAGGATGGCTAATGTAGTTGAGCATGATGGAGACGATTATGAAGAAGATTGGGTGGAAGAGGAAGAAGTGGATGATGAAGTGGGCGAGCAAGTTAACTGTGTCGTCCGACGCCTACTACTTGCCCGCGGATCGAGGACACCCAGCGAAATCAACTTTTTCGTGCTCGCTGCACCATCAACGGTAAGGTATGTGATCTCATTATTGATAGCGGTAGTTGCGAAAACATAGTTTCGAGGGCCTTGGCAGACTACTTGCAGTTGAAGACAGAACCGCATCCCGCGCCCTATATGATTGGCTAGATTCGTAAGGGGCCAGAGTTAAAGGTAAATCACATTTGTCATTTGCCTATTTCGATTGGAAAATCATATCAGGATGTTATTACGTGTGATGTTGTGGAGATGGATGCATGCCATGTATTGTTAGGGCGACCATGGCAGTATGACGTTGATATCACTCACCGGGCTAGAGAGAATACGTATTCTTTTATTTGGAAAAGGGTTAAGATTACTTTGAAACCAAAGAATAATAATCCTCAAGTTCCAAAGAAGCAGGGTGCTGATATTATGTTGAATGTTCGTAAACGTGAAGGAATGTATATGATTGTGGAGAAAGGGGATCACCAAACTGTTGTTCACATACCTGATGTGCTTAAACCCTTGTTGAAAGCATTCAGTGATGTTATGCCAGAGGAATTACCTGATGGATTACCTCCTTTGAGGGATATTCAGCATAAAATTGATTTACTTTCGGGTGCTAGTCTTCCTAATTTATCGCATTACCGGATGAATCCAAAGGAGAACCAGATTCTGCAAGAACAAGTGGGAGAGCTCCTTCGGAAGGGTTTCCTGTGTGAGAGCAAAAGCCCTTGCGCTCTTCCTGCACTTCTCACATCAAAGAAAGATGGCAGTATGCGAATGTGCGTGGATAGCCGCGCCATCAACAGAATTATTGTCAAATATAGGTTTCCAATTCCTCGACTTGATGATATTCTTGACAGACTTGCTGGGTTGAGAGTCTTTACAAAGATCGATTTACGTAGCGGATACCACCAAGTTCACATCCGCCCTGGTGATGAGTGGAAGACCGCTTTTAAAACAAGTGCCGGTTTGTATGAGTGGCTTGTTATGCCATTTGGGCTTACTAACGCACCTAGCACTTTCATGCGTTTGATGACTCAGGTTCTCAAACCTTTTATTGGCAGATTTGTAGTAGTTTTCTTTGATGATATTCTTATTTATAGTTCAGATAATTGATAGCACATGGAGCACTTAAGAGAGGTTTTGCAAGTCTTGCAGCTGAACCAGTTATTTATTAATCGGAAGAAGTGTAGTTTCATGACCGAACAACTTCTTTTTCTGGGCTTTGTTGTGGGAGCTGATGGTCTTCGTGTTGACAAAGAAAAGGTGGCTGCAATCCGCAACTGGCCGGTACCTCAGAATGTTGGTGATGTTCGTAGTTTCCATGGATTGGCGACATTCTATCGGCGCTTCATCAGGGATTTCAGCACTATTATGGCCCCAATCACTGATTGTTTGAAGAAAGGGAAGTTCCATTTGGGTGATGAAGCTAAAGCAAGTTTCAATCTTATCAAAGAAAAGCTCTCCACGGCGCCAATATTGATGCTTCCTGACTTCGAGAAGGTGTTCGAGTTGGATTGCGATGCCTCTGGCGTAGGAATTGGTGCTGTTCTTTCCCAAGAAGGTAAGCCAATTGCTTATTTTAGCGAGAAACTTAATGATGTTCGTAAGCATTGGTCTACCTATGAGCAAGAATATTATGCTGTAGTGCGAGCTATTAAGCATTGGCAACCTTATCTTTATCAGCATGAATTTATTTTGAATACTGATCATCAAGCTCTTATGTATATCAAGAGTCAGAAGCACTTAAACAGGATGCATGCGCAATAGGTCTCCTTTTTGGAACAATTCAACTTTGTACTTCGTCACAAGGCCGGACATTTGAATAAAGTTGCAAATGCACTTAGCCGACGTGCGGCCATATTAACGACCATGTGCAGCGATGTGTTGGGTTTGACCATCTTTGTTCTCTATATACTGAAGATGAAGATTTCGGGAAAATATGGGCACAGTGTTCTGAAATTGGTTCTCATGGAAATATGATAATTCATGAAAGGTACTTGTTTTTCGAGAATAGATTATGCATTCCTCGCGGCTCTTTGCGAGAACAGCTTATTCGAGAACTCCATGGTGGTGCTCTAGGTGGACACGTAGGTCGTGACAAAACTGTGGCACTGGTTGAAGAACGGTATTATTGGCCTCAGTTAAAGAGAGATGTTGGGCGATTTGTTAACAAATGTTACATTTGCCAAGTCGCTAAGGGTCATTCGCAGAACACTGGCTTATATACTCCTCTACCTATTCCCACTGGTCCATGGATAGATATTTCAATGGATTTTGTGTTGGGACTTCCTCGAACCCAACGCGGATTAGACTCTGTTTTCGTGGTAGTGAATAGGTTTTCAAAGATGGCGCACTTTATTCCCTGCAAGAAGACTTCGGATGCTTCACATGTCGCGAGCTTATTCTTTCGAGAAGTTGTTCGCTTACATGGTGTGCCAAAGACAATTACTTCTGATTGCGACACTAAGTTCCTAAGCTACTTCTGGAAGACTTTATAGCATTTATTTGGGACTGATTTGTAGTACAGTAGTTCCTTCCATCCACAAACTGACGGTCAGACAGAAGTTGTCAACCGAACTATGGCTAATATCATTCGATGTCTCTGCAGTGACATGCCCAAGCAGTGGGATCGATACATAGCACCTGCTGAGTTCGCTTTCAACAATATAGTTAATCGTTCCACAGGTAAATCTCCGTTTGAAGTTATTTATGGGCGAACTCCACAACATACCCTTGATTTGGTTCCTCTGCCAAAGATTCCTGGTTATAATGTGGCAGCAGAAAACTTGGCAACGAAAATTATGGAGGTTCAAGCTGACGTGGCTTGACAACTTGCTGCTTCTAATTCGAAGTATAAGGATGACGCTGACAAGAAACGTCGCTCCAAGATTTTCAAGGAAGGTGATGAGGTCATGGTCTTTCTACGCAAGGAGTGATTTCCAGTTGGTACCTATAATAAGCTGAAGCATAAGAAAATTGGTCCGTGCCGGATCCTAAAGAAGATTAATGACAATGCTTATGTTGTTGATCTTCCTAGTGATTTGAATATCTCTCTAACTTTTAATGTAGCAGATTTATTCGAATATCGTCCGGATACTCCTCTTTATCCTGATACTAACTCGAGGACGAGTTCTCTTGAAGAGGAGGAGACTGATGTAGAACAGCTGGCGCTTAATTATCTTGAAGATTACGATCGTCGGAAGTTTGGGAAAGTCCATTGATTTAGACAATTTAGAATTTTCCATTTAATAGCATTATTCGATTTGAATTTCCTAGATTTGATTAGATATGGATTTCGATTTGAATTTCCTAGATTTGATTAGATATAAATTCGATAATATTATCTTTAGTTATGCTACTTCTTAAGGAGTCCTTTCACTATAAAAGGATGTCCATCTTTGTAATCAGATTATCTTGCAATTAAAAATTCAGAATTTTCCCTTGGAAGTTGTTTTTTTTTCTTTCGCTGCGTCACACCCCCAAGTCCCTAATGCCTAAGGTCCGAAAAGGTCAAGCTGAGAATCAAGTGACCAAGCTTGATCTTCGTGATCTTGGGCTTGGCCTCGATGGACTCGAGCTTGGCTGCAATGGATTTGGGCACGGACATTGCCCTACCTTTGTGGAATCGACCTAGGATGTTAAGGACCAAATCCCTAGTGCAAGGACCTTGGCATCGAGGTCCCAAGTTGAGTCGAGCCTCGATTTACTCGAAACTAGGCAACGCTTTCCTAGGCCCGATAAAAATGGACTTGGGCTTGAGTATCTAGGTCTTAAGCTTGGCCTCAATGGACTCGAGCTTGGGTGTGGGACATCTAGTATGGGCACTAGAGTCTCTAGCTCAAGCACCGGAGTCTCCAACTCGAGCATCAGAGTCCTTGATCCTACCTTGATGGACACAAGCCTTGGCACCAAGGACCTAGGCCTACTCATCATGGACTAGGCATGAAAATTGGGGTCTCAACCTAGCTTTGATAGACTAGGGCTCGAGTAACGCAGACCCAGTCCTGAGCAACAAGAACCCAAGCACTAGGGTCCCGTGTTTGGCCTTTGTGGATCCAAGCTTGGCCTCAATGGACTCAGGCTTGGGCGCTAGGGATTTGGGTACGAACACTAGGGCCTCGGGCTCGTCCTTTGTGAATCTGAACTTGGGCATTAAGGACCCGAGCACTAGCATTTGGTTCACAAGATTGGCTTTTGTGACTTGGGACCATTGTGCTCGGGATCAGGAAGCCCATGTCAGGTCCGAAAATGTGGATAGACCCTAGTGCCCATGCCTAGTTCACCGGTTACCCTTGCTCAAGTTACTAGCTCTTGCGTAATTTATGTTTAATTAGGAAAATTAAATCAATTTTTTTCAAGTGATGGATATTAGCTTGTTTGTTTTCAGATTTTAACCAAGCATCAACAAATATTATTATTCTCTTGAGAAATGACCTCCTAAAATCATTTTCGAGAAATGTAAAATTTTTTGCGAAACAAATAGAGCTTTTGTTTTTATTTTAATTTTTCTAAACTCTTTATGCTTGTGTTTTAGTGTGGCACTAATAGGGTAGAGTGTCAATGCAAAACAGTTGGTTCTTCTATACTAGAGCACCTAAATCTCTCCCCTACCAAAAAAAAAAAAAAAAGATAGGTGCACTAGTAGTTTTAGAACTTGTCTTGGAAAATGTAATTGTTACATTAGTGCAATCAAGCCATTCCATTAATTTCATCTCCCTTAGCTAATGGAAAAGGCTTGTGTAATTTATTATTATTATTTTCTCTATCTCACATGATGCTAACATGGCTAAAAATCCTCTACTAAAGCTCTGTTGATTTTCCGGGAAATGAACGATTTCAAAAATAATTTCCTAAAAATAGTCACTTATATTGCTTATAAAAATGAATGAACAAAAAATATTTTCATAGTCAATGAAAATGTTTAGATATAAATTGTCGTCAATAATAAAAATATTTTTCGTTGGCTAATTACTTCAAGTGATACAATATATCATTTTCGGAAATGTTTTCTGAATCATTCATTCTTCACGAAACAAACGGGACCAAAAAGGCGGTAGTTTGTGTAATTCTAACAAAAATGAGGTACTGAAGATAACTGTAATGCTAAAAAAAACCCTCAACCACCAATGCAGTCTGCTTGACTGATTATAATAGACCATTCATAATTGCCCGCAAGAAACCTAGGTAAGATAAGCATTACAAGTATTAGACACTCCGGTCAAGATGCAACAGATCAGAAGAGCATCTTATGAGCCAAAACTGATCAGCAAATGGCCCACATGCAATTGTCCTAGAATCCAATCTGATGTTTCCTCCGATCACCAGCTCACCAGCTCCCTGCGAGGGCATATCAAGAGTTACAGAATGACTAAAAGCATAATAATGGCACTTCTAAGACGAAGTAATTGATCAAGCCAACTGGGCAGATTGTTTACACTGCAGGAAACTGGAATAGGTTTGTGTTGTACCTCATAAACCTAAGATTTGACACAATCATGCTTAGATGTTTATGCAGATCATCCTGACATCCACACGCTCAAAAATCTGAAGCAAGTATATGGAAGGATTTAGGTACAAGTATTTTTTTTTTGGGTCAAATACGTACAAGTACTTGATGCAGAGAAAGGGGAAAGATTTAACTGAATAGGCAACCTGATTTTTGCCAATATATTCTATAATCCTGCAGCAGCAATTTCCCCTACTTCTTACGTATTTGATATTTATATAAAGCACCAACATGGTACAAACAGTGTAGAGACTTTGCCAAGTTCAGTACCCTGATTGGGGACTTTTGTCAAACACGGAGGCAATCAAGAATCAAACACATCGGAACAAGCGGACGACGATTGAACATGATGTTGAGAGTTGACGGATCATGATTCCCGGTGCAATTTCTTATCTTCGGCAAGATCACAACCACCAAACTGGCTCTAAGTCTACGAAATCGCAACCAGACAATTAAAATTCCGCGGCAAGAAGCACGACCCCACAGTAAGTTCTCCCGTCACGTGTTTTCCCTTTAATTTGTCCACTGGGAGTTAATTTTTCATCCATTTTCTCGACAATGGGCAGTTAAATGATCGAACATGACATCACCCATATTGAAAATATTAAAATACATTTTGGAAGAAAGTCAAAAAAAGAAGAAGCCTCAATTTTTGACTATTAATTGTCAAAAATGGACAACTTATGGTGCTTGAGTTTGATAAAATTAAGTGTAGTCAAATAAAGACATTTAAGTTTGACAAAATTAGGTATAGAATTGGCTATAAATATGTGTGGTTTTTCTTGTAAGTTTCATATCAAGGATGAGGAGAAATATAGAGAGAGTTGAGAGTTCTTGTAAGAACAAGCTTAGAGCAAAGCTTTTATTTTCTTTGTGTAAAACCTTGGCAAAGGTATTTTGTAGTATTGCTCTCTCATTTGTGTTTTGTTATTCTCTCCAGATTAAATCCTCCAAGCTTCCGCAAAATTCCTTCTTCCTTTTATTGGTTCCTACAACCCACGCGTGCGCAGACTCTGCGAAATGGGCACAAGAATCAAATAAAGAAGCAAACGTGAAAGAAATGGAACTGACTCACCGTTCTTTCCTCATGTAACAAGAGAATATATAGAGAGAGAGAGCTTCTTGATTAAACTTATGTCGCAATACCGAACAATCACTTGGGTTCTTGCTTGGTTTTGAATCTTCAAATTTATCTTTGCCGAAAGATCATACGGACCCGCTTGCCTTGTGATCATTGCCCCAACTTCGAACAAAGTGTTGTTGCTTATTGCCAAAAAAAAAAAAACACCTAACTTTAGCATGCTTCTTAATTATATTCGAAACTTTTTTTATCCTATAAAAGTCCCCCAACTTTTACTTTTATCCTAATTCTACTGGCGTAATACCAACAAAATCTCTACTTTTAGCATCTATCCTAATTACATCCGAAATTTTTTTTATCTCATAAAAAATCATCAACTTTTACTTTTATCTCAATTTTACCATCGTCAGTATCCCGTCCATAATCACCATTAGTTAATTCTACGTGAGTTGAATTTTCTCACTGAACGTACCAATGAATTTTCAAAATTCGAAAATAGCAGCTTTCACGAATTACAAGATCATTTGTCCAAATAATGGGATCTATATGTCTAGTTGTTCTTTGGCTTGTTGAGCAGCAGGGACAATTCAAAACACGTAGTCTTTAGTGGCTATGTATCTGCTTGGTAATATGTAGGGAAAGCAAACAACAGAAGAGAAGTTAATTTTTTTTTTCATGTTAGCTTTGCTAAAGTGTAATTTATTAACGATGTGGAAATGTCATGTATGATTAACTAATTGTGATTATGGATGGAAGGTTAACGGTGGTAGAATTGAAACACAAAAAGAGTTTGGAGGGTTTTTTATGAGACAAAAAATAGTTTTTGATATAATTGGAACAAATACTAAATTTGGGAGTTTATTGGGTATTAGGATGGTAGAATTGGGATAAAAGTAAAAGTTAAGAGTTTTTCTAACTATTAAACCGGTAGAATTGAGACAAAAGTAAAAGTTGGAGGTTTTTTATTAGACAAAGGTTTTTTTTTATATAATTGGGACAAGTAATAAAGTTGAAGGTTTTTTTTTTGTATTGGGCCGTTGGTTATTGTTTTATTCCTCTAGTTTTTTTCGGTTGACAAAAAATGGTAATAATTTACATAAAAAAATCTCAATTACGAATCCTTTATGTATTTTGGTGTTCCTAACCATCCACTGCTTTTTGCTCAAGCACCCATTATGACTTGAGAAATTAGAAGATATGTCTCAATATACAATTCTAATGTCAAATAAATCTTAAAAGCATTAAATCAAATAAATTAGAATATCATTATCTAATACTTTCTTATTATATTTTAAGTACAATTATGCAAAATTTTCAAACAAGGGTATGAGTTCATCATTTTCTCACATAAAAACTTGAAATGAATTTTGTTTCAAATAAGGGTATAAGGTGACCATATTAGTCTCAAAGAAATGTATGCCTTTTCCAGCCAACGCCATTTTTGTCCTTTTGCTTCTTCTTTTTTCTTGTTTCTTCTTTTCTTTTACTTTCTTTTACTTTTTTTTTTCTTTTTTCCGTCTTCCCTCTATTGGCAATTGTCTGGCCTCGTCCATGGCTAGTGGAGGTCATTAGACGCCAGTGACAGCATCTCCTCGCTAAATTTGATGAGGGCAACCCTTGCCCTCACAGGGTTCCATCGACCTCCGCCGGCCATCGACGAGACCTAGTAATGGCCGGGGGAGGGAAGAAGGAAAAAGAAAAAAGAAAGAAAAGAAAATAATTTAAAAAATTAAGTATACACACACAGCTTTTTTGACTTAAAAGGCCGGCCAAAAGTCCTTATTGGAGACGATTTGATCATTTCAGATCCTTATTTATGACGATTTAGGAACAAAGTTCAAGTCATATCATCGAGGCTATTTAGTTGCAAATTGCAATCTCCAGCTCTCTTATTTCATAATATAACCCTTTCATTTTTTGTTACCTTTTTGTTATATTAATCTTGAATTGATCCCTTACTCTCTTTTTTTAATAGAAATGATCATCGGACTCATCCTGAACCCAAGGTATCAATTGGTGGGCATAAGTACATCACGACCAAATCAGAGCAAGATAGGATATTCTAACCCTTTGATTAAGTCTAATCTTCAGATTCATCAAATTTATTTCGCTGATAACAAAAATTGCATCACATATCATATCACTTCGTTGAAGATATTAAGCAAAAGATGGATTAGCACAAATCCTGCAATCACTTGATTTTACAGAAAGAAAGGGCAGGCGGGATCAAATTCAACAAATGACACCGAAGACCAAAAGGAAAAGGTGGGCTCCTTGTTACTGCTTCTGGGCAATATCCTTCGGACTATTGCAGACAATTTGCCGTTCCTTTTGGTTGTCCTCTGCACTCATTGGTGCTTCTGGTGAACGATGCACGAAGGGAATGGAAGGGGATATTCTGTGAATCATTGCAAACATCAGTGGCAAGATCCCACTCTCATGCATGGTCATGGATCACACAGGACTTGGGATGAGAATGTGAAGAGAGAATTGCTGTTGCAGTCAAATGACCGTACTGCTTTTTATTGAGTGGGAAAAAAAAAAAAAAAAGGAAGCCACTTCATGTGGCTGGTTTTCTCTATACTCTTGCCCAATCGTTGGACCATATGAAGAGACAATCATTGCGTTGCCCTTCTCTAGTACAAAGGCAATGCGCATTATGCTGCCGAACCAATTATTGGACACAAACAAGTATAGCTTTAGCAGTAGCAAGAGATTTGTGTGTAGATTTAGTCTATGGATAGACCAACTTCTTTATAGTTTCCCCGCTCTCGATGTTACTGTCGTTTCTGTCGAGTGTAAAGAAAAATGGATAGAGCTCGCATCGGACGTAACAACTGCTGTACAGAACACGGCAACACTTCCGATTATTGCAGAAATTTGAGAAATTCCCGACAGCGATGGCCTAGCACCAAGCGCAGGACAGATTGGGCAGGTCCCTGGTGCATTGGACCAGCGCATAGAGAGTGATGAATGGTGTGAGTTTAGTCTTGCCTTTCCTGAGCCCTCTGTTCTTAGGCACGACTGCATCGACTTCAATCCGGTCCATGAGGCTCCTTAGCTCTTTATTGAACTTTTCAGGGTCGGTCACATTCTTGACGTTGTAATAAGATATCCCAAAAGACGTGTGGACCTCGCTGATGAAAATTTTGTTGTCGTACCGTAGAAAGCAATAGTTGTACCAGATCCTTACATCGGGCTGGTCCGGGCAGATCTGGCGGATTTGCTTGCCCGCTTCTTGGATGCAACTCGAGCAGTCATCTAGGCTGACGTCTCCTCTGCATTGTGCTAGGCCATATACCTTCTCATAGCCCGAGCCGTTAGATGCGGTGAGGAAGCCGGTTGACGGGGCTTTGGATACCAACTCAGTCAGGACATGGTCGATGTTGGACAAAATTGGGCTGGCCTTGCTAATAATGGTGTCTTGGTTGCAGAATTGGCCCAAGGGATCAGCGGATTCGACATTAGAAACAAATGGGAGAACTAGGAACAAGAGCAGGAGATCGAATAGAGAGTTCATGGTACAGAGTTGTGTTTTCAATTTCCATTGTAAATTGTGACTTTCGCCACCTTTTTTCTCAGGTAAAAGTGGTGGGAGTGGATTGTGTGTCTGTGGGCATTGAGAACGCAGGCATATTTAACTGAGTCACCCGATCATGTCGAGTTTGAAAATCAAGAAACAGAGCATTGTTTCTGGAGGGTCTCTACTTTTCCTCTTCTCGCATCAATCGATCTGATCATTGATAACGCTCTCTCAATAACGCTCTATCCCGGGCCCACTGCACTTGCACAGCCTTTGTCTGACTCTTCAGTAGCCATACCTTCACAAGAGAGATCTCCCAGAACAAAATTCAGGTTTCTGCCGTGGCTACCGATATGCAGTTTTGATGTAATAATCTTCTATTCAAAAGCTAAATTTGATTAATTAGGAGTTCGCTCCTTGAGATGTCTCTACGAGAGTTTTCGTAACATGAGTTCATATTAATTGAAATTGATATTTACTATTTTACGAGTTGATCTAATAAGGTAAGATATAAGAATTCTTAATCGATTTAATATGAGCTGGCTAGTGTCGGCCAAATTAGGCTCAGCCCATAATGAGAGGGCCTGCGCAAAGAACTTTATAAATAGGTTCGAATCTCTTATCTTAGCCCTCTAATGCGGAAATCAAAACGCACCTTTTTGTTCTTTAGCGGTTGTCTCATTCGATCAATGTAACTAAGAGAGGGAATGGAGGATAATCGCTTGGGATTAGGAATCGTCGTCGTTCCGCATCAAGATAGATGCTAAATCAGGTGTACGCAATCCCTTTCTTCTGTCAGCTATTGTGTTTCTGGTTCTCGTTAAGGTGATCCTTGGCGGGCCACATTTTCATGGCTTACGTTCTCAACCTCTAGAAGACAGAATTCGGCTCGGCCTAGAGGTGTTTTGACTTCGTCCGGTCTCAACCGAAAATCATGCCGTGGGTTTGAGGGTGGGTTGACTGGTGTGCCTCACTATTGAATACTTCGTTGACTTGGGCAAATCAGGATGAATTAGCAATAATCCCAATTAGCATGATCGGCTGCATCATTATACGATGGTTTCATTTGCTTCTCAGCAAATTTCTTACAAGTTTAAGAATATTTTCTTCTTTGTTCCCAGTGTCGACGACACAACCCAAGATCGACAGAGCATAATCGAAGTGTAGTCACGCAGCTAAGTTCAGCTAAAATGTAGTTTAAAATTGGATAAACTAAATCAACTTAAGTTCATGTCGTTTTACCCCCCACAATGTCTTGGCGGTTGAAGACAGCAACAGCAGGTGGGCCTACAATCTGCGACCTTAAAAAGATCCAATTTGACGACCTCCAAGAGCGAAGCTCCACCGCCACATGATTTTTCCACTTCATTCCCAAATGACTCCTCATGTCCGAAACCCTTTCCGACTGCATGCATCCGCATGTGGTCCTTTCCTCTATCCCGTGGAGGCATGAACACTAGCCCATCGTCGAAACGGGCCAAAAAACCACTCGCATATCTCGACGCAAATCGCGAACATTAGGCCATGTAGATCTCGTCTATGAATCCAATAACACGATCGACAACAGCGATCGATATGGCCAACGACAAAATCATCTCTGGACGATCAATTCACATGAAAACAACAGCTAAATGAAAGGTTCTTGGTCTTATACAGGCCCGGCGACTGCGTAGCTCTGTCACTTTCGTGCTTTATTATCGCCTTACGATGTATACAACAACATCCTGATTTTGTATAGATCATACCCATTGTCATGCCCGAGAATATCCGAAGCTGAAGTTGAAGTCGCTATCCGTGATTCCGCGCTTGGATCCAAGTGCCAACCCACGATCCACGGCACGACACAGCTATTTTTGAATGAATTAGAGTGGAATTTAGGTAGTTCACTTAAAACCGGCCGGGGCTCACAACTTTCCAACGTCATCCGACGTCATCAAGTATTTTTGGACGAAGAGTACTAGATAGTTCCTATTTGAATGTTCACATTTTCGCAAACGATGCAAATACATACATCAGCCCCAAACAAGTCGCCATTGCCAGTACGCCGTTTGCTGCATTTTATTATCTATACTGCTCAAAAGATCCCATGCAAGGTCACTAGTATAGTTCCGACCCAAAAAAAAAAAAAAAAGAGGTCCCTAGTATATAAAATATGGGTTTGGGGAAGCCCCATGCAAGAACAAGATCGACAAAAGATAGATTATCTTTATGGCTCTTAGTATTCATTTTAATTGTGATGATGGCCTTCTGCCTAGGGTGGATCAATGATTCAATGCCACCACTTCCACAAATATCTTCTGCAAAAATGAATAAATTTGGGATATGGAAAAAAGGAGGGAAGAAAAAGGAATGACAGATATTTAGGGCTCGACAAATGAATTGAAAATAGGGTAGGTTGATATCATCAAAAATCTCAAATTAGTACACTTATGATAAATTTATCTCAAACCACTTTTTTGACCACCAAAAATCTCAAACTAGTATACATGTGAAAAATTTACCCCAAACTAATAAACCCGTGATAAATTTAACATTTGCTAGTTTTCATTAAATATTACCTTCAAATTGCTGAGTTGGATGACGTATGGGAGTTATCGTGTGTACACGTTACCCTCTATTTATTATAAGTGTATCAATTTAAGGGGTTCTCGTGATATTAACTCAATTTAACGAAAACTAATTTGGGGTAAATTTGTCACATATGTATTAGCTTAGGATTTTTTGTGGTAAAAAAAATAGTTTTGGGTAAATTTTGTCATAGTTGTACCGATTTCGGATTTTTCGCGGTTAAAAAATAGTTTTGGATAAATTTATCAAAATTGTATCAATTTAGAGTTTTTTGTGGTCAAAAAATAGTTTGAGATAAATTTATCATATGTGTACCAATTTCGAGTTTCTCATAGTATTAACCCTTGAAAATATTAACAATCAAGAGAGCAGTGGCATGGAAAACAACAAAATTTTTTGAAAATAGGAGGAACCACACTATTAAAGTGTTTCTCTAGTTATTTGTCCTGTTGTATTCAGCTTGAGAAGGCAAATCTTCTGGATAGAGTAAGTCATCTTTCCGACATTTTGTTTTTTTGAAGAAATTCATTTTCAATTGGCATAACTTTTCAACAAGAATGTCATGGAAAATGAGAAATTTCTCAAAAATAGGATGAATCATGTTATTAGAGCATTTATCTTGTTATTTTGTCTGGTTGTATTTAGTTTGAGAGGGTAAATCTTCCAAACAATATAAGTCATCTTTCCGACAACTTTTTTTGGTGAAATTTGTTTCTGCATAACTTTGCAAAAGAAATCTGATGAAGAACACTAAGTTTCTATTTTTATCATAATTTTAACATGAAAATATCTTATCTTACAAATGGTAGAAACGCTCTTAATAAAACTATTCAGATTTTCACACACCCCCCCAACCAAAAAAAAAAAAAAACTATTCAGATTTCCCTGTTGATTCGAATATCCACCAACGCTCTCATAAAGGGTTTCTCGGTGACGATGGAAGTGTTTCATTATGTCCTCATAAAATTATATCTCAACAGTGAGCTTTCCAAATTTAGCCTAGGGATTAGGGACTCCAGTAGAGGGAAAGTGCGGTCCATCAATTAACCATATAAATAGTTGCGGCTCATTAATTAATTTCTCTACCAAGGTCACACTCAGCCACCAAATCCGTATATAAATGCTTCAGCTAAAACAAGCTCGAAAATTTACCTGCAATGATAAATTTAGTCTTGCACAAACAGAAAAAGTTACCATGTACTAGAGAGATCCTACCACCAGCCTTTTAGACTATCCATAACGACATTTGACAATGATAACTGGAATGATCTTGGGGTTAGATTAAGATATAGTAAGGCCCTTCTTTATCTAAGGGTTCATTTGGAGCCGCTTCGATTTTTAATTTCGTACTTGGTTATTTATTTGAGTTTCTCACTTTTACATGGTATCAACCATGAGAAATCGTTTGAGAAAAAAAACATTTAAATGTCCCACTTATTATATCTTTTTAAAAAAATCATAGTTTTCTAAATTCTTAAATGTATTTTCTTTATCTTCAAATTTTTGAAATAAAAGTGGAGATCACTTTATCTAGCTTAAAAAACGATGCTTTTTAAACTTTTTTTCCTTTAGAAAAGAAAGTAGATACGTGCATATTTGCCTAAGTAGCATCAAGCAACACGATATGCCGACAAGTCATTTCTTAAAAATAAAAAATTCCAACACGCTGGGACACATTGTATATTGAATATATTTTTTAAATTATCATCTTTATAATTATTTCAATCAAGTTAATTCGATTCAAATGTACAAATAAATAAGTAATAAAAAAGAGCTTAGAATGAGCATACATTTAAAAAAAATCCTTCATTTGTTTGTATCATTCACTATTTCGAATTGACAAATCCAACTACACTCCATTCTAATAATCCACCATTTTTTGGAGTTTTTTTAGAATATTAGGTTTCGATAAATTTAATTTTTACTCCTAAAAAATTGAAATTTTCCAAAATTAATATGCGGGTGTCGGTATATCTCACACGCATGTCACTATCATGTCGAAAGAGTTGATCATATGTTGAAAATTTGATGCACCATTGATAGTGTGTTGGAGCGTGTCGTTAGGAGTCAGGTGTTCAACACGTGTCGAACACGACGTGGAACTTTTCAAAGAATGTCAGTGCTACATAGGTACTTGTTTCTAAATAAGAAAAGGAGATTTAACCCATTCGATTCGGTGACATCCGGAAGAATATGCTGAATAGGCGAAAATCTCGAAGAGAGAAAAACGAGCTTAGAATCTACTATTGATATTCATTATTTATCCTGGCTAATGTTTCCATCAACTCGCTAAGATCATATCCAAGGGGTTTATTTGTTTTTTTTTTTCAACATTTAGGAAATAGTCATTTCATTCTTCATCCCCAATGGAAAGAAGTTACCTCCAACCTTTTTTTTTTTAATAATTCAGTTGTAAACCGTTTGCATTTGTGTCAATTCAGTTTATTTGACTAATCATTGCTAACATGGACTTTGTTTAAATAATATTTTAATAGTCTTTGAATTTCTAGTTTTTCTTCCCCCAGACTTAGAGCCGGTGAGAATGGCTGGCCAATCAAATAAATTAAATTGGCACAAGTGCAAAAGGATTTTTGACTTAATTGACAAAAAATGGGGTTTAGGACTAAATTGTCACAATTGCAACAGATATAGGACTTGACCACACCAATTTATTATTATAATAAATTCCATGTAGGAGAAAGAAAATAATAATAAAAACCACATCAACATTTTTTCATTGGACAAGTTTAATGGATTTCACGGAAGACTTGATTGCACCAATTTGAAAAATTTGAATACTTAATTGCATTTTTTGAAAGTTCTACCGACTCAATCATAATTTCGCAACAAGTTTTAAGATTTCTACTGTGGTTATTTCTTAACTAATTCAATTTGGTTTGATGAGACTATTTTCATTCCCGTCTAAAGTTTTCTCTCGCACCAATCAATTTATGAATGGCTGATTTCTCCAAGTCCATATATTAAACTATGAAAAAAGGTTTGTCACATTTATAGACATAAGATTATCTGAAAAATTCGAAAAATGACTATCATCTTCACAGCTCAAAAATTTGTATGATATTTTTACCACGAATGATATTAGGAAAAGTTTGCTAATCTTAATATCTATATTGCTCTAGAGGCTAACTTTAAAAATACTTTGCTAACATATCAATTATCTATTATAAGATTAACAGTAAACATAGATAGAATGGTAATTAATACTGCTCTAATCTAGAGGACACTCTCGATGTGTCGTATTCAAGAACTTCTATGTTCAATAAGATTGCTCTTCCTAATGGTAATATGTTCCATCAGATGTCTTTCAAATCAAAAACATAAATTTTTAAGTGATTGTATATAACGCTTGGTTAGTTTTGCAGAAAAACAACTTTTTAAGAAAATGTTTTTTTCCGTTCTGAAGGGAACGAATCCCACAATACATACGCAGCGGATTACACGAAAAACATGCCCAAGATATTACTTGAATCACTGATCGGAGAAGTATATCACGTAGAACGAACATACCTCGATTGTCACAGATTAAATGTACCTCTTGCGGTTCCTCGAGAGATTGTTCGTCCGTTTGACGTTCACGAGAGAAGAGCAGGAGTTCGTCGTTCTTATTATCCACACCTAAACAAACATGAATATATTCACGTTGAAAAGGAGTAACTGCCTTTGGCAGTTAACTCTTGTGGGTAATGGGCTGGGGTAGCCCATCTTGGGCGGCCCACCCATCTATATAACCCAACACGTTCAATTTACAGAAAATAAATGAGTCAAAGAAAATATTTCCTACTCATGAAAAAAGAACACCTTCAAGAGTAGGGAAAATGGTTTCCTATTTTTGAGAAAAGAAAAACATTTTCCATCATCTTTCATTCCTCCACTCTTTCACATTCCTTTTTTTAGTTATTTTTTATTTCATTTATTAGTTTTTTAAAAAAATCCAAATTTTTTATTTTGTATTTTTCTCTTTTCTTTTTTAATTTTCCTTTTTCCCCCCTCTTCTTCAGTCAGTCTTTGGCCATACATTGGGCATGTCTGGCCAATGGTCACAGGTGAACGAGGCTGAGCCTCACCAGATTGGTGGGGTGAGGCGAGGTCTCACCTGAGGATGGCTCAACCTTGCTCATCGGCCTATGACAAGGCTTGGCCTCACCTATAGTCAATTGCCGATCAAAGAAGAAGGGAATAGAAAAATAAAAATAAAAAGAAGGAAAGAGAAAAAAATTCCTATTTTTTAAAAATGAAAAAGAAAATAATGAACAGAAATAAAATTATTAAAAGGAGTGCACGGAGAAAAATCAAAATTCTATTTTCCATATCGATTGGGGGAAAATATTTTTTTGCTCATTTTACGATTTCAGCCGAATACCGAAAAATATTATCATTTCCTGAAAAATGACTCCTTGAAAAATACTTTCCAGAAGTACCTTATTTTTCGTGAAACGAACAGAACTTAACTGTCTGGGTGAATGTGTGTGTGAGAGGGGGGGATTAAATTCTACGTTTTTCTTATTTATTGTTTAGTGAAAAATGTTTCGGCATTTTAATAGCTTAGAGAAATGAATCAACCAGAAACTTTACACTTGGGTAGGGAACCCCAACTCTGGCTCCTGAGCCCTTGGCAACAAATGTGGTTTAGACACCATCCATCAAGGCCAAGCTCTGGTCAATAGAGCCTTTGCTCGAAAGTATTAATGCCTATGCCCTAGTCCATAAAGACTTGGCCTAAAAGTCCAATGTTCTTGCTTGGCTCCCTAGTGCATTGTTGTAAGGCCTAGAAATTAGGCCCTAGGCTCTAGTGCTCATGCCTAGATCCCTAGTGTACATCTAGGATCCACTGAGGTCGAGTTTAAGTCCACTGAGGTTAGGCCCAAGACCCGGTGCCCATGTATTGAATCCATGGCACCCGGGCCTCAATTCATGGAGGATGGGTTCTTGAGTCCACAAAAGCTAGTTTGAGACCTTAGTGTTTGTGCTCGGATCCTTGGCAACCAAGCTTAGGCAACTGAAACCTAATGCCCCAATCTCCCGTGCCTAAGCCACGGTCTATCGAGTATGAGGCTAAAGCCACAATGCCTATGCCTAGGTCCATCATGGCCAGGCTTAAACCTAGGAGTCCCATACCTGAGTCCTTAGTGCCCAAGGTCCAAAGAGATCGGGTCGAGAATCCGATGACCATGCCTAATCTTCGTGATCTCGAGTCTAGCCTCGATGGACTCGGGCTTCGCAGCAAGGGATTCGGGCACAGGCACTAGCCCGCCTCTGTGGATTCGACCTAGGACGCCAAGGACCCGGTCCTTGGTGCAAGGACCCGGTCCTTGGTGCAAGGACCCAGGCATTGAGGTCCCAAGTTGAGTCAAGCCTCAATAGAGTTGAGACTAGACAACGCATTCCTAGGCCCGATAAGATGGACTTTGGCTCGAGTACTAGGGTCTTGAGCTCAGCCTCGATGGACTTGAGCTCGAGCATGGATCATCTAGTATGGGCACGAGAGTCTCAAACCTGGGCACCAAGGTCCCTAATCCTACCTCGATGGACCGAGCCCCGGTGTCAAGGACTTGGGCCTACTCATCATGGACTAGGTAAGAAAACTGGGGTTCTGACCTAGCTTCAATAGACTAGGGCTCGAGTGTCGCGGACTTAAGCTTGAGCAATGAGAACTTAGGCGCTAGGGTCCCCTGTTTGGCCTTTGTGGATCCAAGCTCTGTCTCAATGGACTCAAATTCAGGCATATTAATTTGATGATCGAGTGTTGTTCTCGCTCGGACTAGCTTAATAGATGAAACTTTGAGAGGGCAAATCTTTCGAACAGTGTAACTCACTCATTTTGACAACTTTTTTTTTTGGTGAATTTTGTTTTGATTTTGCGTAATCTTTCGAGAGCAATGTCATGGAAAACACGAAATTTTTTGAAAATAGGAGGAACCACACTATTATGGTGTTTCTCTAGTTATTTTTCATGTTGTATTCAATTTGAGAAGACAAATCTTCTAAATAGAATAAGTTGTCTTTTCAACAACTTTTTTTCAGTGAAATTTGGCATAACTTTTCAAGAGGAATATCATGAAAAATACGAAATTTCTCGAAAATAGGAGAAAGCATTTATCTAGTTATTTTGTCTTGTTGCATTCAGTTTGAAAGGGTAAACTTTCCGTACGGTGTAATTCATCTTTCCGAGAACTTTTTTTTGGCAAAATTTGTTTTGATTCTGCCTTGATCCACCCGCCGCTGTGCTCCTAATTTTAACATGAAAATGTCGTATCTTACAAATGGTAGGAACGTTCTTCATAAACTATTCAGATTTCCCTATTGATTCAAATATCCACCAAACCTCTCATAAAGGGTTTCTCGGTGACGATGGAGCGCTTCATTATGTCCTCATAATATTATATCTCGACAGTTAGCTTTCCAAACTTAGCCTAGGGATTAGGGACTCCAGTAGAGGGACGGTGCGGTCCATTAATTAACCATATAAATAGGCGCGGCCCATTAATTAATCTCTCTACCAAGGTCACACTCAGCCACCAAATCCGTATATAAATGCTTTAGCTAAAACGAGCTCGAAAATTTACCTGCAATGACAAAATTAGTCTTGCACAAACAGAAAAATGTTACCAAGTACTAAAGTGATCCTACCATCAGCCTTTAAGACTATCCGTAGTGACATTTGACAATGATAGGTATAATGATTTTGGGGTTAGATTAAGATATAGTAAGGCCCTCCTTTATTTAAGGGTTCAATTGAAGCCGCTTCGATTTTTAATTTCATACTTGGTTATTTATTTGAGTTTCTCACTTTTACATAGTGTCAAGCATGAGAAATCTTTCGAGAAAACGTAGGACATTTTTCAAAACATTCTAATGTTCCACTTATTATATCTTTTTGAAAAATCATAGTTCTCTAAATTCTTAAAGTGTATTTTCTTTATCTTCAAATTTTTGAAATAAAAGCGGAGATTACTTCCTCTAGCTAAAAAAAAGACGGTTTTTAAACCTTTTTTCCATTAGAAAATAATTTAGATCCATGCGTACTTGTCCAAGTAGCACTGACATTAGCACACGACATGCGACACAAGACGATGCGCCAACATGCCATTTTTCAAAAATAGAAAATTTCGACATATTGGGACATGTTGTATATTGAATATATTTTTTTCTATATACATAAAAAAATATCATTTTTATTATTATTTCAATCAAGTTAATTTGATTCAAATCCACAAATAAATAAGTAATAAAAAAGTGCTTGGAATGAATTTACACTAAAAACATTAATACTTCATTTGTTAGTATTATTCATTACTTCAAACTGACAAATTCAACTACATTGCATTCTAATAATGTACCATTTGTTGGTGGATTTTTTTTTAGAATATTAGGTTTCTATAAATTTAATTTTTACCCCTGAAAAACTGAAAATTTCCAAAATTAACCCACGTGTGTCAGATTTTGCGTGTCCGAATGTCTGACATGTGTGTCACTAGCATGTGGGAAGAGTTGACCATATTCAAAAATTTGATATGGCATTGACCGCATGTCAAATGCATATCGGCTGTTCAACACATGTCGAACACGACATGAAACCTTTCAGAGAATGTCGGTGCTATATAGGTACTTGTTTCTAAATAAGAAAAGGAGATTTAGCCTATTGAATTCGGTGACATCCGGAAGAATATGCTGAACAGGCAAACAATCATGAAGAGAAAAACGAGCTTAGAATCTACTATTGATATTCATTATTCATACTGGCTAATGTTTCCATCAACTCCCTAAGATCATGTCCAAGTTTTTTTTTCTCAACATTTAGGAAATAGTCATTTTATTCTCCATAGCCAATGGAAAGAAGTCACCTCCAATTTTTTTTTCCTTTTACAATTTAGTTCTAAAACTTTTGCATTTGTGCCAGTTCAATCCATTTGGCTAGTCGGCACTGACATAGACTTTCTTTAAATAATATTTTACTAATCTTTCAATTTTTATTTTTTCTTCCCGCGGACTTAGAGCCAGTTAGGATTGTTGGCCAATCAAATAGACTGAATTAGCACAAATGCAAAAAGCTTTATGGCTTAATTGGCAAAAAAAAAAAGATAAGGACTGAATTATCACAATTACAACAAATTTAGGACGTGATTGCACCAATTTATTATTAGAAGAAATGCCATGAAGAAGAGAGAAAATAATAATAAAAACCACTTCAACATTTTTCATTAGACAAGTTGACGGATTTCACATAAAGACTTGATCGTATCAATTTGACAAGTTTGAAGACTCGATTGCATTTTTTAAAAGTTTTACGGCTCAATTGCAATTTCGCAAAAAATTTTAGGATTTCTACTATGGTTATCCCTTAACTAATTTAATTTGGTTTGATGAGACCGTTTTCATTCCCGTCTAAAATTTTCTCTCGCCCCAATCAATTTATGAACGGCTGATTTATCGAAGTCCGTATATTAAACTATGAAAAAGGTTTGTCGTATTTACAGACATAAGATCATCCAAAAAATTCCAAAAATGACTAACACCTAATTAGGTTTATTAGTCACGGCTAACAAATTTGTATGATATTTTTACCACGAATGATATTAAGAAAAGTTTGCTAATCTTAATATCTATATTGCTCTAGAGGCTAACTTTAAATATACTTTGCTCACATATCAATGATCGATTATCTATTATCAGGTTAACAGTAAAGAAAGATAAAATGGTAATTAATACTGCTCTAGTTTAGAAGGCACTTTCGATGTGTCATGTTCATAAAAATAAGATTGCTCTTCCTAATGGTAATATGTTCCATCAGATGTCTTTCAAATCAAAAACATAAAATTTTAAGTGATTGTATATAAGGCTTCATTAGTTTCGCAGAAAACAACTTTAAGAAAATGTTTTTCAGCATCCAGTTTGTAGAAAATAAATGAGTCAAAGAAAATATTTTCTACTTATGAAAAAAAACAAAAAAAAAAGAACACCATCAAAAGTAGGGAAAATGGTTTCCTCATTTTGAGAAAGGAAAATACTTTCTACAATTACTTTAATTTTTCATGAAATGAACGGAACCTAAGTGTCTAGGTGAATGCATGTGTGAGAGAAGGAAAGGGGGGGCGGCGGTAAATTCTACATTTTACTACGTAAGTGTGTGTTTTCTTATTTATTAATTACTGAAAAATATTTCGACATTTTAATAGGTTAGAGAAATGAAACAATTAGAAACTCTACACTTGGGTAGGGAACCCCAATGCTGGCTCCTAAGCCCTTGGCGACAAACGTGGGTCTAGACAACATCCATCTAGGCCAAACTTGGGTCAATAGAGCCTTTGCCCCAAAGTACTAATGCTCATGCCGGAGTCCATAAAGGGATGGCCTAAAACTCCAGTGTTCTTGCTTGGCTCTCTAGTGCATCAATCCCAGTCCCAGAAATCAAGCCCTCAACTCTTATGCTCATGCCCAGATCCCCAACGCATGGCCAGGATCTATTGATGTCGAGCATATAAGTTCATAAAGGCTAGGCCCAAGATCTTGGTGCTCATGCTTCGAATCCATGGCACCCAAGCCTCAATCCATGGAGGTTGGGTTCTCCACTCCACAAATGCAGGACCCTAGCATTTGTCCTTCAATCCCTGGCAACTAGGCTTGGGTTCCTGAAACCTAGTGCCCCAATCTCTCGTGCCTAAGCCACAATCTACCAAGTATGGGGCTCAAGCCTTAGTGCCTATGCCTAGGTCCATCATGGTTGGGCTCGGCCCTAGGAGTCCCATGCCTAGGTCCCTAGTACTCAAGATCCAAAGAGGTCAAGCCAAGAATCCATTGGCCAGGCCCGATCTTAGTGATATTGGGCATGGCCTTGATGGACTCGAGCTTAGCCGCAAGGATTTTGGCCATGAGCCCTAGCTTGCCTCTATGGATTCGACCTAGGACATTAAGGACCAGGTCCCTGGTGCAAGTTCCCAAGTCGAGCCGAGCCTCCATAGATCCTAGACTAGGCAACGCATTCCTGGGCTGGTAAAGGTGGACTCGGGTTTGAGTACTAGGGTCCTGAGCTCGACTTCGATGGACTTAAGTTCAGGCATGGGATATCTAGTACAGGCATTAGATTCTCGAGCCTCGGCACTAAGATCCACGACCCTAACTCAATGGACTCGGGTTCCAGCACCAAGGACTTGGGCCTACTCATCATGGACTAGGTATGAGAAATGGGGTCTGTGACCTAGCTTCGATAGATTGGCGCTCAAGTGTCGCAAACCTAGGCCTGAGCAATGAGAAATAAGCACTAGGGTCTTATGTTTAGCCTTTGTCAGGTGCTTGGGATTCGGGCACGAGCGCTATGGCCTCAGGACCCATCCTTTGTGGACCTAGACCGAGGTGCTAGGGAGCTAGGCACTAGCATTTGGTTCACAAGACCAGCTTTTTATGACCTAGGACCATTATGCTCGGGATCGAGAAGCCCATGCTGGGGTTCAAAATCGAGGACATACCTTGGACCCTAGTGCCTGTGCCTAGTTCACTAGTTGCCTGTGTTCAAGTTACTAGCGCTCACATAATTTATGTCTAATTAGTAAAATCGAATGGAAAATGTAATTGCCATATTTGTGTAATCAAGCCCTTCCATTAACTCTATCCCCCTTAGCCAATGGAAAATGCTGATATGACTTCCTTTTTTTTTTCTCTATCTTACATGATGCTAACATGGCTAAAGATAATCCATAACGTGAAAAAGACATCATTTTGGTCTAAATCTGCAAATTTTAATTTAAATTAATTTTTTTAAAAAAGTTAATATCTTTTTTTGAGAGGAAAACCAGGCATGCAGAAATGGCATGCGATGGTGCAGTGAAGGCTAGGGACCCTTTTTGACCACAAATGAGGGTTGCAACCCTCATTTGTGCCCTCCTCCATGTTGCGAAAGGCAAGGGTCACAAGCCACTAGTTGGGGCTCGGCAACCCTTGCCGACCCTCACCCCATCAATGCCATTGCTTGCCCTTTTTGGCAATGGTGGGGTGGGCTCTCGCGTGGTATTCCTTTTTTTGCCTTAATTTATAATCTTTTTAAATTTAATTTAAATAAAATTTGGATCAAAATAACATCATTTTAGCCTTATGTGATGTTTTTAATTACATCAATGCTACATAGAGAGAGAAAATAATTAAAAAAAAAAACCATCTCAGCATTTTGTATTAGCCAAGTTAGACAAAACTAACCGGATGTTTTGATTGAACCAATTTGACAAGTTTTACGTCTTTATTGCATTTTTTTTTTGACAATTTAAGGACACCATTATATTTTCGTGATGATACACTTATCTAAAATAATAAAACAACAATGATGATGGTGATACGGTGAAATTAAAATCTCCAAGGTTGCAGCAAATCCAGACGTGGTGAACGACTACAGCATGACAACACCAATAAATAAAATTAGACGCTTGGAGAAACCCGCAACATTTCTATTCACCCGTCATCCGCCACTGCTAGGTGCAGGAGCAGGGGCTGGTGCGGTGCCCATGCCGCCATCGTTATGTGGCGAGACCAGCACGAGCTTCCCCTTCGACTCCCTGTTGGCTGGGGCCAACGGATGAACTTGCGGTTGGTTCCTGATGACCGCACCTCCTACATTCCAGACTTGGTTAACGCTCGTCGCGTTCTTTGGCACTTGGACTGATGCGAAGATCCTCATCGTCCCGTTCACCTGATCGGCACTCAGGTCCCACACCTCGAACGATAGCTTGGACTGCGTGATGGCGACGTAGCTATTGCAGTCGTAGGTCTGGGCGACGAGGGAGCCGTTATTGAGCTTGAGCGCGACTAGGGCTTGGGCGCCAATCATGCCGGTGCCAACGGGATTGATGGCCCAGGAGACCCATGCGCCGAACGGGGCCGGAGCAGCAAGGTATGCGATGGCAAGGGAGGAGTTGGAGGCGTTGTAGGTGTAGTGGAGGTAGGCGCCGAGCTGCGGGAGGTCGATGCAGTTGGCGTAGACCCTGTTGGGGAGTTCTTGGGACGTGCAGGTAAGGCAGATGGCCGGCGAGGGAAAGAGAGAAAGGAGGGAGAGGGAGAGGAGGAGAGGGAGACTCGTCATTGTAGTAGGCAGAGAGCTTTGAGAGAGAGGGAAGGCTGAATGATGTATCTATTGTAATTCATCTGACCCTTCCATGTATTTATACTCTTTTGCTTTTGTGCCATTGTCATGGATCGAACAAGGCAGTTGAATATTTTGCCAAACTGCGGCTCTGCATATTTGGCTATATTCCGCTAAAAATGAAGGATCAAAAGAACAATTATGTAACAGCGACTGCTTCTATTACTTAAAATAATTAGTAAATAAAAAATATGTTCACTATCTATAATGATTTATGTTTAAATATTTTATAAAATCGACAAAAAAAAAATTTTTGCTCTTCATTTTTGTAAATAAAACAAGCGATCATTTTCTCAAAAAAAAAATATTTTTCAGATAATTTATTTTTCACGAAACAAATGTAGTCTATATGTCTTGTGTAGTTGCGATCCATGTCCCCTCTACCATGGTAACACGTGTTCTAGCAAATCAGCCTATAAATGTTTTAGCTAAGGCTACAAGTGAGTTGTGTCCTCGATATAATTTTCCAAATCAAAAAAGTCAAATCTTACATAACATTAGGCTATCTATTATGACAACCGACGATGTTGCTGAGCCGATGTAGCCCGAAAATGAGCTCCTTCAAGCTTAATGAGTCAGAAGGGCCAAAGACGGCTGATAAGCGGTTCCTCTTGTGTAGGAAGGCGGGAAAGGAAAAACCCTAAGTGACTTTCATCACCTTGGAACAATTTAGGCGTCGTTTGGAAAAAGACATCAACTTTTCTTAATTTGTTCTTTGTAATAAAAAGCAAATTCCCACGTAAGTTCTTCATAGTTTGCTTCTGTTGACCCCAAATTAGTTCAGTTGATCCTAAAATAATCTTTAGAGCCCATTTATTTTGCGAGAAATGAATGGCTTAGAAAATACTTTCCTAAAAATAATTACTTGTATTGCTTCAAACAATTAGTCGATAAAAAATATTTTCACCATTGAAAGTAATTTATGTCTATACATATTCGTGTACGATAAAAACATTTCTCGTTAAATCATTTTTGTAAGTAATACAAAAGATCACTTTTAGAAAAGTTTTTTTTTTCCAAATTATTCATTTCTACGAGACGAACAAAACTTTAATTGTGTTAAAATTTGTCCTTGTTATTTGTTTCAAGTGTTTTTGAGACAAGTATAAATCTGCCCCATTTTCCCCAAAGCTACGGGGTCGGGTGAGCGAACATAGGGGCCTAGGAGCCCGGATGCTTGCACGGAAAGCCGAATCCGTTCGGGTCAATGTTCGGGCGAGCAGATGCTCGTGCGGATGCCCAAAAGGTATTACCGTAAATAATTAGTGGTTTAAATCAGTAATTAAGCTTGATTAGTATAAGTAGGACATCCTCTTGCTTGCAATTAAGACCAACAAACACATTCAAGCAAGTACGCACTCCTTGTAAACATCTTGCCATCAAGTATCAGATTGAGATAAACTAATGAGAGAGCGCTTTTTTGTAATATTCAGGGAGTATGGAGCGGCGGGAATCCTCCAACCTTTATAATCAAGCTTTCAACGGGTGGATTTGGCGTGATCTCCAAAGGGTTTTAGGGAGTGGCGTAGGCATCATTTTGAAACTAAACTACAGTTAAGAGCATGTTTGGTAACTTTCTGATTCTCGGTTTTTCTGTTCTTTCTTTCATTCTACGAAACAGAAAAGGAACAAAAATCATGTGAAGTATCATTACTTTGGATTGGCAAGAATTAGAACCATTGATGAACTATTTAAGAGAAAAAAAAATATATCAAGATACCTTATTGTGCATGACGTTTTTAGTGTATTTCTAGATATTCCTCTAACGTTTTATTGGTATAAGCATCTCACCAATATGAAAGTTCACCATGTGAGCTTTTGAGATAAGAGGGACTAAGAATAAAGAAGTTGTTACGAGATCAATGAGGAAGAAGAGATTCTTCAGTTTTATACAATATGATATAATCTTTTTTTTCTGACTATTAGTGAGACAATTTTGTACGGAGCATGTAAAATGATATAGGAATATCTAAGAATGAACTTTTCTTTGATACACTAAAACAAAATACATGAAATGCTTAATTATGGTGAGTATCATAAATAAATAAATAAATAAAAGGGAAAAAAGACAAAAGATGGAATGGGGCCATCACTTTAAATTGCAACCAAAAAATTGACGGATGATTTGTATTTTTAGTGTAAATGGGGGCGGATTCGGTCTTTCTTTCTTTTTTTTTTTTGTTCAAAGGATTCAGTCATTTAAGAGAAATAGCGCCCACCTATTTAGTTTAATTGTTTGAATATCAAGGCGAACATCTTGGTGGCTTCGCTGCCTTTAGTTGAGAATTGGGGCAAAAGAGAGAGAAACGTAATACTCTACACATTATTAAATGAAGAGTACACAAGCCTACAATAGGCTTTATAGGACGGCTATCTAAAATGGCAAAATGTCAACTACATCGATTAGGAACAATCAAAAGAAATATAGAGAATCTCCTAAATAGAGCTCTAACATGATCCCCCTCAAACTCAATTTGAAAAAGATTAATTTGAGTTTGAAAAAAAAAATCTAGAAAGTGCCTAGATGGATGTGCCTTCGTAAAGATGTTAACAATTTGTCCAGCAGATGAAGTAGAGGCAAGTCGGGACATGAAGAACATGATATAAGATGAAATGACAATTTACTCCAATATATTTGGTGAGTTCATGAAAAATTGGATAAAATTAGGGACAATCAGTTCGGTCCAGCTCCCAAGCAGTCCAATGGAACTGGTGAAAGTCGAGTTCATTGGCCAAGTCGAGAGTCCGGTTGAGGAACAAGTCGGAGAGGATGATCACAGGAGGTTGAGGTGGGAGGCGGACCATTGGGCGAGGGGGAGGCGGAGGCGATGGGGATGGGGATGGGGATGTTACTGAAATTGGGGAAGGTTAGACAACCTCGAGTCCTCTCTCGCTCTCGAAGCAACACCGGGCGCTTAAACTTCAACTTCAACGGAAGGAGTTCATCGAATCCCAGCCGCATGTGCGCTTCCCTCAAGGACGATCCTTACTCAGCGAAGCCCCCTCGGAACTATTTCCCATCCCTCCTCTTCTCCTCCTCCTTTCTTCTGGGACCCCGATCCCTCTGACTCGTGTTTGGCCAAGTGCGCGCGACGTCGTCTGAATGGACAGGCAAAAGAGGGTGCGGTTCTCCATGGGCAGGAAGGGGAAGCCGCCACCAGACGCCCTGTGGTGGAAGACGTAGTCAAATCACGACCGAGCTCTTCAGTGAGGATAGCAGGGGCAGTGAATGAATGCCAACGACATCTCTTCTGCCGAAGTGGCTTATGAGGTTGTCTTCCTTTCACCAATTTTGAGCGTGTTCTCTGTCCTTTGGGTTTCAATCTCAGTATTGTGTGGTGTAATTGATTGCTTGATCTGGTGATGAGTTTTAGTAGTGCATGTATATGTTATGGCCGGGCGGTTCGGTCGGTCCGATTTTTACTTTGGAACCGAGAGCCCCGCCTATCACCTATTTCAATTTTAGGGAATCGAAAATTGGGCCGTCGTCCTTGGGAGCCACCTAGCATTTGTCGGTCTAGCTTAGGCAGTTCTCGATTTGGGTGATTCCCATTGCACATTCCCAAATAGAATTTCAGTTGCCGCAATGAATAAGTGTTTCGCTATTGTGACACGCTCACATGTCTTCCAGTAGCCATTACAACCATAGTAACTCGGATATCATATTAACAAGAGCTCGTTATTTTGCTTTTGTACTAGAGCAAGTGATAATGGCCTGTTTCTTCTATAAGATAAGTGAGTTGCCCGAAAAAAAATAAATAAAGTCTGTAACAGAGTGATGATCTTGGGAGTCATCATCCAAATCAACATCTAAATAAACCATCAACCCTGATTTTTATTTTATTTTTTGTCAATTAACTCTAAGTTAGAATGAGCAGAAAAATGAAGGCTAATAAATAATATGCCCTTAACATACATTAGGTTTTGGACTGAACTGATGATTTTTTTAAAAATTTTCTCCCAAATAAGAGGAGCTAGACAAAAAGCGAGGAAGAGGGTAAGGATATGATGGATGATTATTGGCTTTGCTTTGCCAATATGTCCAAGTAGTTTTATTTTATTCTATTCATATTTGCAAAAGATACAAGTGGATCTTGTTTCTTGTATGTATTTGCATTTATCATCATCATCATTATTATCAATATTATTAAAATCTAGACTTGTCAAAATGGGTTATCAACCTATTTTTAATCCATACATGATGGGCTGAATTGTTATATGGATTACTTGTGTTCATTAAATGGGTCGTATATAAGTTTGTAACTTACTTAGATCCAATCCACCTCTATAACTCGTTTCATTTTCTCTCGTTATCACTCACTCTTGTTGACACCTAATTTGGCAGCTCTATCGGGAATCGCCACTAGCCTATTGGGATTGGCTAACCTTTGAGGTGAGGTTAAGGCAGGTCGCAACAACTCCGCGCTTTCATCTAAATTTGGATTTGAGTTTTTCTAGATTAGATTAAACACATGATCGATTTGGGTTGAAAATGAGCCACGGTATACTTGGATCGAACTCCACCAACTTGACGGTCTATTGAAAATCGGATGCAACCAATAGTTTCTATGTTATGCAATTTGATACATTTTAAATTTGAAAACAAAATAGATTAGCTCACAATTCTTGCCAGCACTCCACTTGGGATGAAGTTCTTGGGGGTGCTCTCACTCACGAGTCAAGCCACAAAGTCTGACTTCTGTAAGAGATACAAGTCTGGAAGTGCGACGCTTACTCAATCTACCAGATTAACTCACCGCCACAGAGACTTAAGAGCCGGCCCCACGAGTTTGAATATTAATTTCAACTTGGTTCAAAAAGCCCCACCAAAAGCCCCCCATCAGACCCTTTTTATCTACGAATAACTCGGATTGAAAATACTTGCCGGCAAAATTCAAACTTGGGGTGAGAGATCGAGCTTAAAATAATCTTCCTAACGCAAAGTCGCAATAACTTACAGTTACAACATTTCTTTTTTGCTATTGCCTGCGTAAAATAAGCAACGCTCGGTATGGCAAAGTGGGAAACTAATTATACAGTCAAATCCGCATTATGGTTAGGGTTAGCACCCTTGGCATTAGGTGAAAAGAAAAGAAAAGAAAAGGAACAAGAGGCAAGTTATGAGCATTAGGTCATAAGTGTTGAAACGAAGCAACGCGTTTTTTACCATGGTCAGTAATTTAGTTGAACTACGCTTTTTAACGCACCTTTCCCATCAGCAATAGTTGATGAGTTCTCTCCTCAGGATCGTCAATTAAAGATCTGAGAATTGGACATGGAGCGAGAGCGAAGTGGGATCTTCACTGTACAGTCACATCAACGCGCTGCTATCTTCAATGTCCCTTAAAGACAATTTTCAAGTAACCACGATAACGGGGTCGGTATCTTCAATATCCTAATTGTCTTTCCACATGTAATACGACGAATAATTTAGGAAAATTGGAAAGATTCCTGTTGGTTAACAAAGAAAAGAAAAAGAAAAATCACACTAAATACTCGGGTAATGATTAGGAGAAGATCAGCGAGGGTTCATCGTAATCTAGAACAACCAATTATAAAGAAAACGAATAAGATTAGGAGAAGATCGTACTGAAGTCGAAATCTCCAGCATAGGTGCAAATTTGGACAGAGATATATAATAATTCCAGATCCAAATCCGAGTCCAAATCGGGGATCACTCGACTAGAGTACCGCAAGGCTCCCCATCAACAAAACCGCACTCGCCAACAGACCCACATTGCCCCGACCAGCCGGAGCTCCGCCCTTGCTCGGCCCCGTAGCGGGGGCGCTTCCGGCCGGAGCTCCGCTCTTGCTCGGTCCCGGAGCGGGGGCGCTTCCCGCCGTCGAGGCCAGCTCGAGCGTCCCCATCGACGCCTTGTTCGCCACGTCCAGCGGGTGGATGCTCGGGTGGGTCCCGTTCACGGCGCCACCGACCTGCCAGACCTGGTTCACGCTAGCCGCCTTCTCCGGCACCCTCACCGCCGCGAAGATCCGCATCGTCCCGTTCGCCTCGTCGGCGCTCAGATCCCACACGTCGAAGGAGAGCTTGGACTCGTCGATCGAGTGGTAGCCGGAGATGTTGTAGGTCTTGGCGACGACGGAGCCGCTGATCCTGAGCGCCATCAGGGCCTGCGACCCGACCATGCCGGTGCTGGTGGGGTTGATGGCCCAGGCGACCCAGGCGCCGCCGTCGGCAGGGCGGGCGACGTAGGCGACGGAGAGGGAGGAGTTGGAGGCGTTGTAGGTGTAGTGGAGGTAGGCGCCGAGCTGGGGGAGGTCGGAGCAGTTGGCGTAGAGCCTGTTGGTGAACTTCTGGGAGGTGCAGGTGAGGGAGAGGGCCGGAGGAAGGAGGAGGAGGAGAGAGAGGAGCGAGAGGCAGAAGAGGGTAGAGAGAGACGCCATTGTTGCTGCAGAGAGCGAGCTCAGAGAGACAGAGAGAAGGGCATCCGGTGCCTTCTGATGGGGAAGATTTTTATAAAGGAAGTGTGCGCCACAGTGGACGGTGGAGCAAGTATCGGCCGGAGATCTTTCGGATCTAGATTGGTAATGTACGTCGTAACTTAGGAAATAATATCTTCCTGTATCTGGTTTGGAATGTAATCTTGATTACCAGTGCCCGAATTTATTTATCGAACTGTAATCATCTGGAAAGCTAGTTTTTGCATCAATTAGGCTTTTTGGCCGTCATATTGACGGGCCCTTTGATAAACAAAAGGATATGTGCAAACGTAATGCTACAACAAATGACACATCATGCCACACGTGCATGAGATTGGTAAGAAAACAACCCATATATGGTGTGTTAGGAATCGCATTAAAAGAATTATTAGCAATGAAAAGAGATTTAATATAAGTAGAATAATCACGGGTTACAAGAACTTAAATCATCTGAAAAAAAAAAAAAGAGAGAGAATCGATGATCAGTGATTCAGCATGGTAACTCCCTCGAGTGAGTTACCATGGGAGTTCCACACTAGCGAAGGAATGTTCGATTCGAATTATAACGTCACTGCTCGTTTTGAGCGAACCCTTGCCAATGCACCATGGCAAAGGGAGGATTACGCCGTAGATCGAGGCATCGGTGAACCTGCGACAAAGAGATCCCAAATCGCTTGGAAATTAACACTTCACCGGTAAGCATCGAAAATATCTAAGGGCACTTGTAAAGAAAGTTGTGTCCAGCTCTAGTTATGTAGCGTATCAAAATCGAACATCAAATATAGTCAATTGCGCTAAACAATCGAATAATTTAATATTAGCATACTGACTATAGTAACATATCAAGAAAATCTATCTTGTCTAGATATATTTTCACTTTTTTTTTTTGCCTCCATCTAAATTTTGTGACTCATACTTTGGTTTTCTTTGGTGGATTTTACAGATAATTATTCATGACATTTTGAAATACGGACAATATTTTAATTTGTGGCGTCTTATTCTTAAATGTGACCCTGAACAAAGGAAGCCTGAAAATATTACATTTTAAAAGTAGTAACCGGGGTGGTCCTGGCCTCACAGCTCCGCGCTTTTCCTGTTCGCCCAGGGCGACACAGGGCACAGGGTCGCGGGAGGAAGAGCGAATCACCATACGCCACGTCACTCAGTATCCGGCCAGCGGTGACGTGTTGCTCTTGGATTGGTGGGGCAGAGGTAAGCATCTCGGGCTATGGGCCCGGTGTTTCAGTAGTTGACTAAAAGGAGCTCGGGAGTTCCGCACGAGAATATGAACGGAGGTGGGGTGTGGATACGGTGACCCGGGGGTTGCGTGCTACCGGGACAGATGTCCTCCGAGAGCAGAGCGATGAAAGTCACGGTCAACTTTGTGGAAAGTTTGCGACTTCGAGTAAAGTTCACCTCACTTTCTGGAATTCGATGATTTATAACTTTTTTTTTCTAAATTAATTTATTTAAAATAGTAAAATATTATCATTGGTTCTTCCGTGTTGCACGTGACAGCAGTTTCTCCGAATTCTCGTGAAGGAAAACATGCTACGACTAATGCTGGCCTACTAAACCGTGTTTAGCACGAGTCTTTAGTCAAGCCCATGATCGTCTCAGATATCTTCATATATATATATATGTATATACATATCTTTTATTTGGAATTATTCTACATCCAGTTTCTAGGTGTACTCATGCATCGTCTACTATAATCTTTAAAAAAAAAATCTCATTAATAGACAAAGAAATACGCAAGTTTGCAAAACCATTTACGTAGTTATTTTTTGACTACCATGCGGATCCCAAACAAGGAAACGTTGTTGTTATCGATGTTGTCTAGTGAGATCAATGCATTAAAAATCAACATTTTATTTTATTAAACATGCTTAACAATATCCCAAGAGCATTTGTTAACAAGACCCTTTGTAATAGATCTCGTAATATTGCATAGCTGTAAGGAAGTTTTAGTGCATGTGCAGGCCTTTCAAGTCATTCGTGCTGCACTAGAATCGGATAATGCTTTATAGTTTGGATGGTTCTACCATCTCGAATCAATTGCTTCCTAAAATTTCTCCATTTTTTTTAATCAATTTCTTCTGGTTAGGAAGCTCTTTTTTTTTTTTACCCCAACACTGCGAAAGCGACCTTAAATCTATTCGTGAAGATATGCATGTCACCTTTTCCGGGGATCCACATTACATATATTTCACCTTGGAGAACTTAATCAATGGTCCCAGGTCTCCCCAGTTTAGGAGAGCCACATAGGTATTGATGGAGCTTCGGAGCGGCTCAATGATCTCCAATTTTCGATGATGGAGTGGCATTGAAGATAGTTTCCTTATCTACGTCCCCGTTAATGAGGTTTCGAGCTTCCAGATGCAAGCCCATCCACCGCTGTCTCCCGCCATTGCTGTTCACCTTGACTGTAACCACATAACTTAACGAAGCCCCACGTGCCTGCCGTGAATGTTCATCTTTGGATCCCTTTCATGGTTTCTCTCAAGTGAAGAAGACGATTGTGTATGCACGTGCGAACTCTTTTCAGTATCAACCCATGTAGCGGTCGGCCAAAAGAAAAAGGAGAACATTGTCACACACGTTTTCCTTTGAAGGGGGTTAATTTCAAAGTCATCTCTTCGTTGCTTGGATCGAAGGCTCTCGAATCAATCTTAAGAAAGGTCGCTTCCGACGGGCTATTAGCATTGACCCTTTTTGAATCTCCATCGACATACGGGTCTCGTCTTCTCATGCTTTTGTCGAGGAACACATTTGGTTCGATACTTTTGTACATGTATACTTTGAGCTCACAAATTATGGAGGTTATTCTTAATGTGTGCTTTGCAATAATACCCGTATACTGTATTTATTACGCCAGCCATCTAAAGAAACCACAAGCAATGGGAGCGCACCGAAGTCCCAAGACAAAAGGAACTTTTCAAAAAAGCGTGCCACCCCTGCGTGCACACACTCATGGTCCCCAATGCCATTGCTTGCATAAAAAAGCAGATGAACTAATGGGACATGGATTTAAGAAATTTAGGGTTTTGTTTCTAACTCTTTCTCAAAAGTTCGCTTTAAAGATGCCAACCATGCACTCCAAAAATACCCATGATGCCGGCGAGAAACAATATCCAGTTTCCCTATATAAAAAAAAAGGAAGGAGGAGGAGGAGGAGGGAGATTCTTCTCTCATATATTTTTGCATAAAAAGGTAGGAAGTCTAACCTAAAAGTTCAAGCATATAAATGCCACGTGCCAATCGGATTAAGGACGACATATGAAATGCAATGAATGGGATGGATCCACATGCAAATAAGCTAGTGCAAAACCTGATTTTGATACAATGTTAGAAAAGTCACAAACAAAAGTATAAGTCGAGAAGTGAAGGGAGAATACATAAATATAAATAGCATATATGCCACAATCAAGCAATGAGAGTTATTTCAACAAAGAAAATAAGTGCACATCCAATAAATTATACAACATGCATCCTATTGAATTTTCAGTTTTCCTTGTCCAAGGGAGAGGCTTTGATTATATATTAGCATTGTATATAAATTGCAAATTGGATTATAAATGAGACATGAAATTTGACAATCGAGGTGGATTCACATGCAAAATAAGCTAGTGCACGACCATATTTTGATACAATGTTAGAAAAGTCATGCACAAAAGTTTAAGCTAAGAGGTGGAGGGAGATAAGTTGTATATAAAGAGCACATAAGCACCACAAACAAACAGTATAGGATATTTAAATCAAGAAATCAAATGTACGTTCAAAGAATTATGCCGCATGGGTCCTATTGAGTTGTCATATGTCCTTAGCGTATTACCTTTTGGTCGTGCGAAATTCCATTTCTAATTTTGTTCTTTCAAAAGAGAAGCTTCGCAACTACCCATTATGTCATACTGATGAATCGCTTACGATGTCAAACGACCCTTGTTGTTTTCTTTTGTTCTCATGGAGGTGGAGGTGGAGGTGGCGGTGGCGGTGGAGGTGGCAGTGGCGGTGGCTCGATCCAGTTAGATATTATAGATGTCTTTTGGAAAGCTTCTTGGTGACAACGGTATCTAAAGTGAAAAACAAACTTGACCGCCATTTAAGAACGTTTCATCAAATGGCTTTCACCCCGGCGACGCAGTAGATGACAAAGGGAAACCAATTCCAAGCACAAAACCCTAATTGCATCGATGGCCAACTCGAAAAAGGCAAAAAAGAGAATCCGATACCCTATCCCGCAACCTCCAAATGGACCACCGTAAACACGTAACGCGAAAAAAGTCGGAGCTTTTACCGTGAAGGACGGGAAGAAGGGCAGAGAAAATTGCCCAATTAGTTCAAATTCTTTTGGCACGAATTTGAATTTAGGCATAAATTTTTTTAATTTTTCAATTTAATCCTAAATCTTAGCACAAAATTTCGGCATAGTACTTCCGGTCAATTTTCTCTGAGAAGAGTAGTCTATTCATCGCTGACCGTCCTAGTAGCATATCTTTACATCAGCGATTTTCGGCAATATTTGGCCAAAAGAACTATATTAGAATTTCGCAGAAAATTTTAGCAATAAATTAGAAAATTTCGGAAAATCTATAATTAAATTGGTATATATATATATATATATATAATAAGGTTTTGGACTAATCGAACAGCCGGCTTCACATAAGTCAAAGTGCTGACTTTCGCTGCCAAAAAGATTTCCCTCGTTTAGTTTACCTTTTCCAAGATTTTGTCTCTGTTAATTATATACGACCTAATTCATACCGCAACCCCCACATCTCCGATTTCCTTGTCGGTGCTTGGGGGTTTCACATGTGCACGTGGGGCCATCCTTAGTCTAAATGGTAGAACTTGGACAAAAGAATCAGCATTTTTGGTTGGCGCGTTCATCCTGTTCACAAAGCCCGACTCGAAAAAGTTCATGTTGATTGCAATTTAAACAATCTTGTCGTGACGGCAACGGCGGAGGGATAGTATCTGGGGAGATTACTCTTTTCTTAAGAAGCGGATCGCACGGCAAAGTCGCATTTTTTCAGTCTTTCTTCCTTTGTTTATTCTGGCTGGGAAGGAACTTGATTGGCCTAAGACTTCGTTTGGTCCGGTAAGTCCAAGGAGCACAAAACGAAACTTCCCTCGTTCATATGAAACATTATACGGTTGATTCGAGCGCATGAAACTTGAAAGAGAGCGGGGGAGCCGGAGGCGCTCCGGTTTTCGGCACGGTGAGCTATCCTACATTCGGATCTCGAGCCTTGACCCGTGAGAAAAAACCAATCGTTTCATAAGTGAAACCGATTTTAGAACAAACCGAAAGCATCCTTATATTTTATGTCGGCCTTTTGACCATACTCAAGAGTTGTACAGATTTATAGAGGGTCTGGAAGGGACCGCACTGCCTGCGGACTCGACCAAAGAAGATGCCCAAACTTGTTCATTCTTGTTGCCTTCTTTTCGCTCGAAAATGTTATATCCAGTCGCTCGTTATTGGGTTAGACGACTTGATTGGACGATCATGGATGGGCATGATGATATCTTGAAAGAAGTTAAAAAAAAACTTTTCTTTTCTCTCGATTGCAAATTTGACCGCACGCACTCGTGTTGGGTTATGTGCACCCAAGATTTGTTTGGAAGGCCTCTTAAATTAAAAGGTTGAGACCACGTGGAATGTTATGTGAACTGATTTTGGTATTCATGATCTACTTTTTGTTTATAATTTGAGATGCAGCTTAGGGTTTTAATCTCTATTTGTTGCAATTCAGCGTTCAATCATGAGGTTGGATATACGCTGCACCTAAGAAATTACATGTGAATTGTGAGCTTTTTCTAAGCTATATTACAATAGGGATTTGGGATAGTCGTAGACGTTATTTTAGTGGGGTCAATTGCTGCTTCATCCCCCGCTCTTTCGCCCGCTCTTTGTTAAGGTCCAAAGTTTCACTCAATCAACGGCGACACATGATGAGTGCAAGATGGTCGACAGCTATGCTTAAAGGCCCGGCCTAAAGTGATGATCAAGTGAGATAGATCTTGTACGTGCCTAAGTGGTGGACCGGTGGACTAGTGAAGCCCATTCCATCCATGGCCTACCCTATTTCCGCCTACGCGAAAACCAAAACTTGACTAATAATTATTTCTCCCCCAATTTGCTTACAATGGTCACCTTTGCCCCTTTGTCTCGCATGCTTTGGTAGAAGTTACTTCCCCTTTTGTTTCTTTGTTCCTCTTCTTTTCCTACGGGGTCCTATGTTCCTCGTCCTTCCTTTTATTTTTTCGTAGAATCATGGACAACGAGGGCAAAGGAAACTTTAACTCCTCAGCCTCTCATACAATCCGAAAAAAAAAAAAAACTCTCATACAATGCCTTGATAGTCGGCAAACTTCTCTTCAAGCCGCCGCCAACTACAAGGAAAACTCCGCAAGTTTCTCGAAACGCTCAATGACGTTAGGTGCTAGCTGCTCGAATTGCTAGTTGTTTTTGTAGGGGCGCTTGACAAGGACATCTATTCGTGTGCGGTGAGGATAAGGATGAAGACAATACCCATGAGGAACATAACGAAGAAAACAGTAAGTGCAAGGGAAATGAACAAGGCAAAGGGGAGAGAGAAGGTGATAATCAGTCAAATAATCAAAACGGAGGAGAGAAAAAATGATTATGATGAGGGTGATGCGTGGTGGAGGCGAAGGTGGCATGACATGCTCAGGCTTCAAATTCGAGACTTTGCAACACAAACTCAAAGTGGGCATAATCAGATTGCCAATTGGGCCCAGATTTTTATGGGATGGGATGATAACTCCATCGAATCAAGGCAAGATAGCCACATGGCTATTTTAGAGGATTAGGTGGATGATGCTAGGTGCCAAACGTTGCTGCATAAATACTTGAAGAAGAGGAGCTCCACTAGCCGTGAAATCAATGGTTTTGGAGCTTCCAACTGAGAAAATCATATCAAAGGACGAAATATTGATGTGTTGCATTATAAGGAAATGGTGAGTGTCGATGAGATGACGAAGAAAATGTCCTGTGGGCATGGTTACCACGAAGGTTACCATGAAGATCGCATTGTGCTGTGGTTGGGTATGAGTAATAAGTGTTTGGCTCATCGATTTGAGCTGCCAATGGATGATCTAGAGCATGAAGAGTAGAAGAAGAAAATGAATGTGAATGTAGGTGGGATCAAGAGTTAGGTTGTCCAAAATTCCGCAAAAAATAGAAGAAAGAAAATTTGACAAAAGCATGTGAGACAAAGGGGCAAAAATGGTGAAAACCCTATTTTGAGAGTGTCAAAGCCAAAATTGGAGCAGAAATAACGCCAGCCTTTTGTTTTATTTTTAAAAAGTTTGCATTTTCCCATATTTTATTATAATATGTATTCAATGTATTTTTATTAAAGCCACGTAGGACGACATGTTAGCAAATAACGACAAATTAATGGCCACATCAACATTTCCAATGACTGGTTCCAAAAGAGAAAACCAATATAGTTGAGGGAGTACATTGGTAAAAAAATAAAATAAAATATAGAGACAATATTGAACAAATTGAGAAGGAATCGAAACTATCGGCGCCTTTATTCTCTTTAGTTTATGAATCAGAACATTTAGAATATGATTTTGGTAAGCTAACTACTATCTTTTTTTTTTGGTCGAAAGCTAACTGCTATTTAAAAGAAGGCAAATGCAGACTTCTTTTCATAGTTATAACATAATAATATTCGTTGCGTGAATACAAGATTCTAGATTGATACCTTCAACGTTATATATAATCATATACGGCGGCAATAGCAGGTAAATTGTTTTGCCTAAAATAAAACCCATAAATGTTACCTGAAGTGTTGGCGAGATAAACTTGCCAAGTCATGATAATATTGAGGACGGTACCCCGTACACTGCCGACAGACGGGGCCAACTAGGTCTCTCCCCTACATAGATAAGCATCGCCGCCCAAATCTCCCCTCTCTTCAGAATCTTCTTTGAGGGGAAGAGAGGGACCCCGCCCCCTCCCATTCTCTTTCTTTGTTCCTATATTTCTCTTTTTAAAGTCTTTTTAAAGTTTTTTTTAAAGCAATTATCAAATTCACATTACTGCATCTTTTTAGCTCGAAACATGTTTGGTAAGTCGAATGGATAATTGCTTTAAATAGTGAAAATGTGAGAGACATCAATTCATGTACTTAATAAGAGCATTCATCCAATTTGTAGTCGTACTTTCAAAGGCGTTGCTGGGCACATACCTTGTGCTGTTTTCATTTTTGAAATGAATTTTCACAAAGTAGGGGTAGTTTCTAAAGAAAAGCAGAAGCAAATACAAATCCCTTTGTTATTTTTGTCGGCTCTTTCAAGAGAATCAAAGAAGGAAAAATTTGCGGATGCATTCTGAAAATAAAATGACTGTCTAGCAAAGAACGAAGCCTATCAAACGAATCCTCTCATCATCCGTGTGCTCATGTAGGAATGAACCATTCGCTATTTTCCCATTTATTAGGAATAAAGTCATTATAGCATGTAATGGTTTATATTTCTTTTTCTTTTGCTTGAAAAAATAAAGCGACATGTCTAGTGTTTAGTTAGGTCGTCCACTCTTCGGATGTATTTTCTTGTTAACATCAACCGTTATGACTAAGGGTGATTGATTCTCGATTCCTAATTTTTCAAAATCGGAACCAGGCCAACTGGTCCAATCCGATTCTCGGACGGTTCCATTTGATCGGAAACATTAAAAAAAAAACACGCCATTCATACTATGATTTAGAAATAAAAAAGGGAAAACGTAAAGATGACTACCTATAGGAGGAGAGATACTCGCCCGCATGCCCGCGTGTTTCAAAAAATTTTGATAAGTGGAGCCCAATCGCCACGTGTTGCACACTGAATGGTGGCTGGATCACGTTAGCTTTACCAAGTCTGCATGCAATATTTTCTCCCCACACTCAACCCCGCACTCAACACCCCACCCATCTACGAAAAGGTAAGTCAAGCAGACCAACGGTTAACTCATAAAACCAACCACGGTCAGGATCACCATTTTCCACAAATATGGTCGATAATCCAACAACCGCCTGAGACTTTTATGATTCTGTGCTATTCACTCGTTGTCCCCCATGACGCATGCTAAGAATGCAGATGATAATATTTTGAAAGTAAATTTTTACTTTAAAAATCAAAAATTCATTTGATAATGTAACTTATGAAGCAGAAATATATTTAGTAAAATTTTTTACTTCGGAAAGAAATTTCTATTTCTTGACGTTATTTTTTCTCCAATTTGAGAAGCTAAAAAAAAAATTACTTCTTAACTCAAAAAGTACTTCTTACCTCACTCTTTTTTCGAACACGCCAGCCTCTCTGCCAACTCCTACCGCCAACTGTTGACCATCATTGGGCATCGCCCATTGCTGACCTCCACCTACTGCCTCCCGCAACCACCGTCGATCATCGCCTGCCATTGCCCACAGCAGACCTCCTTCGGGCGTCACCCGTCGCCAGCCTCGACCACTGCCACCCACCGTCGACTTATGCTAGCCCTTGTCAACCGCGGACCACCACCGCCTATCGCTGCCAACCGTTGAACATTGCGCCACCGCAACCGTTGAACATTGACCACGAGAAAGGGTGTACACTGTGAAGTGGAAGTAAGGATGGGTAATTGCGTGACTAGACGACCAAGCTGTGGAGTGAAGGGAAAGGTTGTACACTTGGGTGAGCTGTCCAGTTTTAGGTTAATAGGAGGGGCTAATCGGAGTGAAGTGGGAAAGCAATGCTGGTCGAGATTAAAGGAAAGGGGCTGGGACGGGTGGGGGAGACACGGTCACTGGTCACGCATTTACGAGGATGTCGGAGGAGGGGAGTTGTCCCATTTAAGGCCGTGTCAGCTCCCCAACGACCACAACCACGCTCATTTACTCATATCTCAGAAGCAGCGTCGTCGTGATCCCAAATGAGCATTCAGAACATAGCGGGTGTTGGGCCAAAGTAGCTACGCACGCCATGCATGAACATGATCGCAAGAACGGATTAAACGTGGACCATCTTTAGGCATTGCGTTTTCAAAGATGATGGACAACATCAATTCTCCGTTCTCTGACTGGGTAAATGCAGGCAAATTTGTAGCTGTACCCAATAGACATTGAATTTGAGATAGCGATGGAAGTAGGTGCTGTCCAACGACCTCTTACAATCATATACTTTAGGAAATGTATTATCCATTTAATTTCCCCCCGCAATAGCTTCTCATGTAATTAACCACTGTCGTTACCGTTCATGCCATCCCAACCTCCTCAGTTGACAAAAAGGAAATGTATTATCCTCTTCATACAACCAAAAATTTCATTAAATGCTTTTGGGCTGCAAGGTTTGCACAACGATGGACTCAATTCCTTCTCTTTCGGGACACACAATAGAAGCTTAATATTCTCGCTCGGGGAGATTATCACTTGCCATTTTGAATGAAGACTTGGAAAAGTTAGTCCAGCATGACCAATGGTTGAGACTTTCACGGTTCTGCTTTATTCACTCAGCCCCCGCACAGCGCACGCTAAACTGATTGACAAGGGGAAAAGACTTCAACTTCGAAAATAACATGTTTGGTAAGTTGAATGGAGAATTTCCTTAGCTAGTGAAATTTTTTTTTCTTTTTTGAGAGACACCAATGCATGTAATTAATGAGAACATTCATCGAATCTATAGCCCTAATTTTGAAGGCATTTCTGGGCACATTCCTTGTGCCGCTTTGGTTTTTCAATTGAAGACTTTCAATAATGAATTTGTTTTTCGGTATAGGACCTTATGTTCCTTCGGGCTATAAAGTTATCTACACCAACAAATATGTAGCTAAGTAGCAGTTTAATCGAAGTAAAAAAAAAAAATTTAAAACATTCCAAGTGGGTTTGTGATGCATTCAGTTTTACAGGTCCCTTCTGAAACAGCCTTTGTTTCGATTCGAAAATCTATTAAATGAAAAAAAGTAGTTTTGTCGGGCAGCAGCATCATGCACGTTTTTGCTAGTATATTTATTTTGTACGGGTCCCTTATTGTTCGCATATAATATGCTTGTACTTTCTCACTGAGGTACAATGGATTAGAGTGAATGAGGATTGAGGATTTACTAATGAAATCAAACCATTTTCCTGGCGAAAAATTCCATCTCCTAAATACGAAAAAAAATTTGGGTGACTCGCGCAGATCGTCATCGAAGGGGGCGCTATCGCCGGCCAATCAAACTGCTCCTTAACTTCGGTCGAGCCTAGCTGGCCCAATCAAACCCGACCTTCACCAATCCGACGTTCTCGACATCTGATCCGTAAAGCTGAACGTTTCCCAAACCCACTTGAAAACAAGCAAACTGAATTCTCAATCTGGTCGCCTTCGGAAAAGCTTCTAGAGTGAGTAACCAAGAACTAGACTAGAGTGATGGAGGTGGAGAACACATTGGGACGGTGGCAAAGCAAGCGGCAAGGTTGATGAGAATAGAGGTATTCTAAAAAATAAAATGCTAGAGATAAAATGATCGAGTACATCATTCTGGAGTCCAATTTTAAAAATAACATATATATATATATATATATTTTTTTTCACGTATCTACCCGTTACTTTATAAATTAATTTCGCAGTCACTTATAGCACGAAGTCGCTTCATTTTTCTCTTTATAAAACACTCATAATCAGCACATGAGCTTAAAAATGCAGATAATTGAAAAGCAGTTTCCGTATCGTCATCACCGTTTTGAAAAGCAATTTTCACATGTCCAAACAACACTCGCCATTCCTGCGAGCACCAACTTAGTAATTAAAGTAATAGCGTTGTAGTTTTCAAGTCAAATTTTGTGGGGATATAGGTCGTGAACCCTTCAACTTTTATTTGTGAAATAGAAATCCATTTTTATAAAAATGTTTGTCAATGGATTTACGCCAACTGACATGCCTGAACAAGATGAGAATGCTCACGAATTGACCTAAAAAACTTGTAAACAGAACTTTGAGCTGTTGACTAACCTCTTGTTCCAGTATCGGAGGAGGCCTAGGTTCCCTAGAAGTAAGCTGCTTATATTCTTGCTGCCGCTCTGTTTTCTCTGCAAGGCAGGGCAGCGTCAAAGTTGCTCTACGAAAAAGAGATCCACGCTCTCTTCACAGATCAATCACTCGAATCTTTATCACATGCACGTCATAGAACCATTACGCTGGAATTGACAATGGAAAAATTATGCACAATCAAAATTTGGTCGATTTCTACAAAATATAATCTTGAAATAGACAATTGCCACCACCTTTTGAAAGAATATAGAGGTCTCGGAACCTTGATCCCACGTACTGTATATTAGAGGTGTCAAAACGGGTTTGAAAACGCATATTTTAACCCATATTCATGAGATGGGTCAAATATGAGTTAGTCAAGTTTTAATAAATGGGTTGTTAATGAATTTGAGTCGTAAACTTAATTATATTGACATTGTAAATGGATTTAAGGACAAACCCACATTTTAACCAACTTACAGCCCATCTAATATATAAAGATTATTAATTTTTTTTTTATCAAATATAAAGATTATTAATTTTTTTTTTATCAAATATAAAGATTATTAATTGTGTCAATCCATTCATGTGCCTCTTCAATAATTTTATATTTTTAATTTCTGAGTTTTTAATTTGTAACTTGTTAATTTGTAATTTTTCTTTTTTTTCTTTTACATAACAAATTAAAAGTTCAGTTGCCGGCCTACTGCCACTCAGCCGGTTGCTTGCTGCCCCACCGCCGCTCATCCCCCATTTGTCACTGCCGCTGCCGCCGCCGAGACAATCATCACATTCTACCGACCTTCTTGATTATATTGATGCATGAGGGCAACTCTTCAGGGGCGTCTAGTGACCTCCTCCCCCATGCACGATGTCCACCCAAGACTGTTGATGCAGGAAACAGAGCCGATCGCTGTACAAAGTCTATTCTCATGTTTCGAATCCAAGATCAAATCTTTCTCGTTTAACCACTCCCGGTGCACTTTGCAAACTTAATGCATAACCAGATCCGACCAGCTGTGCGAGCTTTTCTGCAAATCAAGTCGTGCTTGAATTGCTGATATTGTATTCGTGAGGCGTTCTCGATCCGTAAAGTTCTTTTCCTTGGTCCCTCCCGCTCCGCATCCGCGTAACAGATATAGAGGTTGCATAACTCCCAGGCGGATGGGGAGCGGCAGGGTGGGTCGGGATGGTGGCAGCGGTCAGCGAGTGGGGGGCAGCGAGCATCCGCTACCACCTGCCGCTAGCTCCGGATGCTGGATTTCGGAGGAACAAAGGAAAAGAAAATAGAAAAATAAAAATAAAGAAATAATTATTAAAATATTTGTAAAAAATTTTCACTAGATTTGTATTGAAAGTATTTAAGCAACATTATTTTTTGTACAAATTATAAGAAACAAGTATTCCATGACTTGGTAAGATATAGAAGTGTTTAAGTAATACGGATTTGGTGAGGTATAGATTAGTCATGGATTGAGTCGGATATGGGTTGTTAGATTTATATTACATAAAAATGGATTAAAATGAGTGATATGGGTCAATTATATTTCACATTCATCCGAAGCTTCTTCCTATTTCTACGCAGTCACTTCATTCTTCTCTTCTTAATGCACTCATAATTGGTAAATTTATAAATATTTAAAATTACTCAGAACAGAAATCCATTTATAAAGATCAATGGGCTTGTGGCAACTGAAAGACTTGACCAAGACAAAAAAGAACGAACGAATCGAGCTAAATAACTTGCAAATAGAACTTTGACCTGTTCACTGAACTCCTGTTCCAGTATCGGAGGAGGCCTAGGTTCTCCCAAAGTAACCTACTCATATTCTTGTTGCTGCTTCGTTTTCTCTCCAAGATTTTTTTTTAAAAAAAGCGTGAAAGTTACTCTGCAAAAAAGAGGATCCAAGCTCTCTTTACAGACCAATCACTCAAAGCTTTTATCACATGCAGAACCATTTCGCCAGAATTGACAATGAAAAAATTATGCATAATCAAAATTTGGTCGATCTCTACAGAACATTATCTTGAGATAGAAAATTGCCACCACCTCTAGAAAAATATAGAAGTCTCGGATCCTTGATCCCTGTATATTTCCCTTTCAAGACCCCACTCATCTACATAAAATCTGATTGTCGATTTTGAGCCATATAACCATCCACCGTCAGGATCATCATTTTCCACAAATATGGTTGACATGTCCATTCATGAAGACTTGGGAAAGTAAGCCAAGCAGGGCCAACGATTGAGGCTTTTACGTTTCTGCACCATTCACTCGTTATCCTCCACAAGCTGGATCACTGATTCAAAAGGGAAAAACACTTCATCTTTGCAATTATCATCGTCAATGAGGACTCTGTACATCTGTGATAGGGGTTGTCCTCCATAGAGGTGGGGCTTCGGGAGTCATTGTCCACTCTATAAGTATAGTCATCCATCTCCCGAAACCCAACCATCCCCCAGCCCCAACCATGGTTTCTACCTCTTTGCTGTCCAACCAGTCTCCCTTAGCTGTCGTCTTCTTCTTATTCTCGCTCCTCTTGGTTGGCACCACTTCGTTTCATGGTGCAGGCGTTTCTGCTTCCTCTGCTTCCTTTTCCGCTATCAATGTGACTGAGAATAAGGATGAAGCAGAGGCTCTCCTGAATTGGAAATCCACTCTCGACAGCCATAGCCAATCTCTCCTCTCTTCATGGCACGGCAACAACCCTTGCCGCTTTACCGGTGTCGCTTGTGACGGCCACGGAGCTATTGCCAATCTGAATCTTTCCGATCTCGGTTTGGGAGGAACTCTACATGGCCTTGAGTTCTCGCGCTTAACGAGTGTGGTCAACTTAGACCTTTCCAACAACTTCATCCATGGCTCCATTCCCTCGGGTATCGGTAACCTTTCCAAAATCAACTTTCTAAATCTTTGCTTCAATGAACTGTCCGGGGACATTCCTCCAAGCATAGGTACGTTGGAGAGTCTTCGTTCTTTGTACTTATGTTCAAATCGGCTTTCTGGGCCCATTCCTCCTTCTCTTGGAAAATTAGGCAATTTAACTGTATTAGGCATTGCAAGCAATAACTTTTCTGGTCCCATTCCAAGAGAGATTACTGACTTGAGGAATTTAGAAACTCTTTACTTATGGCAAAATGGACTTTCAGGATCTATACCTTCAAAAATCGGGAGGCTCAATTCTCTCATCAAGCTTAGTCTATTAAGAAACAAACTCACCGGCTCAATTCCTCGTTCCATCAGAAACTTGACAAGTTTATCTCTTCTTGAACTCTCTCAAAATAGACTTTCAGGACCTATACCTTCAGAAATTGGGAACCTGGTCAATCTAACTATACTGGGACTTGCCAACAATAAATTCTTTGGTTCCTTGCCTACTGAACTCAATAAGTTAGCACGGTTGACTTCTTTGCAACTTTATAATAATGAACTAGAGGGGGAACTGCCGGATGTATGTCTTGGGAGACCACTGCAATATATTGCCATCAGCAATAATCATTTCACAGGTCCTATCCCCAAAAGTTTAGAGAACTGTAGCACATTAATCAGATTGAGGCTAGAAGGAAATCAACTCACTGGGAACATAACAGAAGCTTTTGGAATATATCCACATTTGTATTTTGTTGACTTGAGCCACAATCATTTGAACGGCGAACTTTCATGGAAATGGGAGCATTGTCGTAATTTGACGAGCTTAAGCATATCAAACAACAACATTTCTGGTGAGATACCCGCAATATTTGGTAGGATGGCTCAGTTACAACTACTGAACCTTTCTTCAAATAATTTGAGTGGAGAGATCCCAAGGGAATTAGGAAGCCTGTCGATTCTATTAGAACTCGATTTAAGCGACAACTCGATTATGGGAAATGTCCCGATTGAGATTGGACTTTTATCCCATCTGGTACATTTGAACTTGGCATCGAACAATTTGGGTGGATCCATACCGATGCAACTAGGCTCATGCAAAAGCTTGTTGAGCTTGAACTTGAGCAAAAACAAATTTCGGGGAAGCATTCCTCCTGGCATAGGCAACATACAATTCCTTGAGGATCTTGACTTGAGTCACAATTTGTTGACTGGAAACATATCGAGAGAGCTTGGAAAGTTGAGAATGCTACAAGTTCTTAATATCTCCCACAACGGTTTCTCCGGTTCTATTCAACATATTTTTGGTGATCTATTGGCCTTGACTTCCATTGATGTATCCTACAATGACCTAGAAGGTCCTCTCCCTAATGTCAAGGCTTTCAATGAGGCTCCATTTGAGGTAATTCAGCATAACAAAGGGCTCTGTGGAAACGTTGTTGGTTTACCGAAATGCAATTCCACCTACAGCAAGAAGCACAATCGGCACGTTGGAGCTAGGATTAAAATTATCCTCATTCTCTTTTTCTTGGGGTTTCTTCTTCTCTCTTGCACCTTGATCATTCTAGTAATCGTCAACAATCATCAAAGAAGGATTATTAAGAGAGAGGACAACGAAGGGGCAAACGACTTGGATTTCAAGTGTATTTTGAGTTATGATGGCAAAGTTTTCTATGACCGAATCGTCGAGGCCACGGAAGGATTTGACTCCAAGTACTATGTGGGTGAAGGAGCATATGGAATTGTTTATAAAGCTGAGATTTCAAATGGTCAAACATTTGCTGTCAAGCAAGCCTCATCATCCCAAGAAGATTTTGAGATCGTTGATGTGGTACCATTTGAAAGGGAAATTCAAGCCTTGACAAATATACGCCATCGCAACATCGTGAAATTTTATGGCTTCTGCTCTCATGCCCAACGCTGTTTTTTGGTGTATGAGTACTTGGAAAGAGGAAGCTTGAGAACAACTTTGAACGATGATCAAAGAGCAATAGAATTTCGATGGGACCAGAGGATAAATGCGGTCCGAGGAGTTGCGGATGCATTGTCCTATATGCACCATGAATGTTCTCCTCCATTGATTCATCGAGACTTGACCAGTAATAACATTCTATTGGATGGTGATTATGAGGCTCATATTTCTGATTTTGGCACTGCAAGATTGTTGAGGCCAGATTCATCAAACTGGACGGCTATTGCTGGTACCATCGGGTATATTGCTCCAGTACTTCTCAATTTTTCAATTTTGATGGCATTCGGTGTCAAGCTTCTATAATTGAACGTTTACTTGTTTAGTGCATTTAATTAGTTATTTAATCTGTCTTATGGAAAATCGTTATACTTATTTAGAGCGTTCAAGTTCAGTATTGATTTTTGATTTTCGATTTTCCTCATAAATAGAAGTTGATAAATGAGGCAAACATCGTAATCAATCGATTTTGAGGATATTAAGTTCGTGTTACCTAGAAGATGCTTGTATTTTAAGTATCGAACAAAATTTTTTGAACTTTTCCAAAGCATAACTTCCATACTTAAATTTGTGTTGTCATTGTAGATTAAGAAGAAATCTGTACTTGTAATCGACATGTGTCACGTCATGGGAAGTAATTTTGTCAACTTAAATACAACATATTATCGAGATTAAAAAATAGTGAATTCTTGACTTGCAGAGCTAGCTTATTCTCCAATTCCTACCAAGAAGTGCGATGTATATAGCTTTGGAGTCATCGCCTTAGAGACAATCATGGGAAAGCATCCAAGAGATCATGTCTCTCGAAAATGTTCATCATTTGCCCAAACTGAGTCATTGATGTTGAAAGATGTGTTGGATCAACGTCTCTCGCCTTTTACACTTGGCCTTCAAGATGAGCAGGATATGGTCTTGATTGCCAAGTTAGCGTTTGAGTGCTTGCAAGAAGATCCAAGGCTTCGACCCACCATGAGACAAGTCTCGCGTGAGCTTCACAATCAAGTACCCCTAGATATGTCACTCTCTACAATCAGCTTAGAGCAACTTCGCGATCTTAATGTTAAAAAAATACCGAGCATTTCAAAAGATGGTAAGATTTGAAGTTTTCATGCGCTAATATGTTTGGTTTTCAATTATGATAACGGTTGCCATTTGAATATAACTGACTTTTCACCAATCCTAACCATGTGATTAATGACTTCTCGCCGGGGCATTTTTCGTAGCTTCTCTATGAACTTACATGAATAGTGAATGTTTATAGTTTGGAGTGGTGGTACTAGAAAAAAACAAATTATGGGAAGACCTCTCCATCTTTTTGCAAAGTGATCAGGAAGTAAATTTGTAAAATGCCCTGGTTCGACATCTCTTGCCTTCTTTGATACGATATGCAAAGAACATGTAGTTTCCATTACTGTGAGAGATAATAGTACTAGCAATATGTGTGAACCAGTGTAATCAAATGATTATTATTAAAACCCAGAATGGGTATATATACACAGGAGATGGGGAGATTTTCTCCTAATTAATTTCCTAATTGATGGAGAGATTTTCTCCATTGATCAATCTAATTAATCTCACTAAGAAAGGGGACTGTCTTCCAACATTAAGAAAATAACAAATATACAAGGCTGTGATACAATCAATAACACTTGGACTTCATCATCTTCTAAACAATTTGCGATAAAATCCATATACAAGTAAACCATTTTATTTTCTTCTTGATTCTACTTACTGAATTGGGGAAAAAAAATCCATTTGAGTTTATCCATTAATGACTTGTTCCAAATCCGACACGACTCATTTGACAGGTCTAGTGAAAGTACTTTCCCATAAAGAAAATAGATAAGAACAAGTGAGGATCTACTAATGAGGGGGCATTAGTGGAACTTCACGTTCAAAAATCTCCCCAGCAGCCAATCAAAATGCTCGTTAACTTCGGTCGAGCCTAGCCGGTGCAGTTAAGCTCGTTTCATTTTCCCGTCAGTTTCTTTCCTTCCGGGAGACCTCGTGAATTTCCGGTCGTCGCAAGTTTCCTCATCGACAGTGACAATCCCGTCGCTTTCGTTCGTTTCCGTAAGTGAAGCTTCTAGAGCGAGGAACCCAGAACTAGACGTGAGCGACAGAGGTGTAGAATCGGATTCGACTTAGAGAGATTAGGCCTGATGCTGCGGCGTTAACGGCGGCGGCAGCGAGACAAGCGGAGAGGTTGAGGAAGGACGGGAACGAGTGTTACCAGAGAAGCCATTCCGGAGCCGCCATTGATGCTTATACCGAGGTGCCAAACTCATCGAGATTCAATTTTTTCACATTTCCGTAATGAGATCTCTTGTTCGGTTTTTTGGTTTGCGTTCCGCCTTTACATCTTTGCTTTGGGGGAGGAAAATGGCGTGCTTGTAATTTCATTCTGCAACTTAAAGTTTGAGAATTTCAGTTGATCACTGAGTTTTTTTCTTTCTTTCTTTCTTTCCTTGTCTGTTCGTTGTGATCGGTGCTGTTTGCTGAATGCGATGGCCATAACCCTTTGCCCGAACGTGCCTGTGTACTGGACGAACCGTGCGCTTTGACATCGCAAGCGGAAGTATGTACGAGTTCTAACTCTCTTTCTCTTCCATTTATCTCTGCTAAATTCTGCTGACAGTTGATTTTCTTGCCTTTGGCCGAGATACAAGCTTTGACTCGATTGCGTCTTTTTGCAGTGATTGGCAGAAAGTCGAGGAGGATAGCAGAAAAGCTCTTCAGTTCGATCATGATTCTGTCAAGGTTTGTGAGTGAAAGTTATCCGTTTCGGCATTTTACTTTGTGGAAAGTGGTGGGCTAGTGTTATTTGCAAGAGTTTGGTTCTGATTTTGCAACACTTTCATATGGAATAGAAAGAACATGTGTGCGATCAGCTTGACTATAATTGAAGCCAGGATTGCTTCTGATCCAGGCTATAGCGGAAAAGAAGCGTGGTATTGTATTTCCTACAAGCGCAAGCAACTTGGCTGCTTAAATTTTGTTTTCCATGGACTTGATGGCTTTTCTGCTGGTGGAATGGGAATTAGAATATAAACCTCTATTAAGGAAGACTAAGAGTTGGACCCCTTCCGCTGGTTCTGAAGAGTGACCATGAATCTGTTTGATGTTTCATCATCATCAAACCACTTGGCCAAATGCATTGTCGAGAGAACATGGGATCAGGTTGATGGGGTTTAACCTGTCAAATTGGGGCATTTAGAAGTACAGTTTTTTCCCTTTTTTTAAAGGTTGGGTTGGAGGGCCAGCTCTAACAGGTTCAACATGGTTTTCTATAAAAAGCAACCATTATCGATGGGCATAGTCTGTGAAATCCTCAGACATACCATGCATAGAATTTCCCACTAAGCCATGAACCGTTTCTAGTGTTAATAGAGTGGAGAAAAACATTTATATCTTGTTGAATGAGCCCATTGATATAAGTAGAGAAGCCAACCATTCTTGCGTGGTTTGAACTTTTAACACGTGGCTCTTGCACGACTTCTACTGTTAAGCCAAGAGTTCCCATAAACGTTACTGTTGAAAATGCATATATATCAACAAATGTTGAACTAAAAATGCAACGTGTCAAAGTGTTTCACACCAGTGTAACTTTGAAGTATTTCTCTTATTTAGGGAGAACCATGCTTGAAAGGCTTTGCGGTTTTCACCGGTCCTGCAATTAAAATGTCTTCGCTGTTTTTTCTTCTCTCTCTCTCTCAAACTGGATTTCTAATTTAATTTGAGAAAGGGTAAGGCTACCATAAAAGAGGAAGGAAGTTATTTTGTTACCATGATAGCTGTATATTAACCAAAAGACAGATCACCTGCCACTGATGTTGCATCGTCGTGCAATATCAGTGTTGGTGACATTACTGCCTCTGTGTGCTATTTTGCTGTTATTACCGATGTGTGAATTTTGTTTCCACACCGAGTAGTTCTATTTGGCGGAGAAAGTTGCTTCAGTTAGCTAAAGATACGATATATCTGGGAATCGTTAGTCTAGAGAGAGACATGTTTTGAAGTGTTTGGGACCAGTAAGTTGTGTATTCACGCTGTTTGCTACAATCTCTTACACAGAATAAAGCACACAGATTGGCCATGAGGCTTTTGCCTTAGTGCCATCTCCCTTCCTGGGAAGGAGAGAGATCAAGAATTCGAACCCTGGACCTCAGGGAGAGGTGAGGAAAAAGTACTAAATATGAGAACCATTAAGCTCTTGTTCTACGTAGCAACAAGAAAAAGTACTAAACATTGTGGAGATGTGATATGCATGTAATGTATTCAAGGAGTGTGACTTAGGAACTTCTGTACTTAAAATCAGATTTTTGGGACATTTTGGAGCTAACTCAATCTATCTGGCAGGCTCACTACACGCTGGGACTGGCCTTGCTGCAAAAACCAGAATACACTGAGGGGGTCAAGGAATTGGAAAGAGTATGTGGTTTTTTAATTGCTCCTCTGTTGTGTTTCCCCCGAATAATAAAGAGCTGTTATTTTTCGGGACACTCGAAATAAGCATCACGTGATTAGCTCATAATGTCAAATTGGCTATCAATTCAGTGTAGGAGAGGTATATTGGTATATATCCCAGAAATCTGTACTTGTAATCGTCACAGGTCCCTTCATGGGAACTAATGTTGTCAACTTTGAATGCAACCTATCGTTGAGATTAAAAAAACAGTGGATTCTCCTCTTGCAGAGAGGGCTCTTTCTTCAGTTCTCATGGAAAAGTGCAATGTGTATCGCTTTGGAGTTGTTGCATTAGAGAACAATCATTTGAAAGCATCTAGGAGATCATGTCTCTCAAGAACGTTTATCATCCACCTAAACTAAGTCGATGATGTTGAAGGATGTGCTGGATCAACGTCTCTCACCTTCTAGAGTTGGCCTTTGAGATGTGCAGGATGTGGTCTGGATTGCCAAGCTAGCGTTCAAGTGCTTGCAAGCCGATCTGAGGCTTTGACCGACCATGAGACAAGTCTTGCGTGAGGTTCACGATCAAGTACACCTGGATATGCCACTCTTTGCAGTCAAGTTAGAGCAACTCCATGTTCCTAACGTCAAAAAATTCGGAGCATTTAAGGAGATGGTAAGATTTGAAGTTTTCATGTGTTGTGTCTAATTTTGAGTCATGATGACGATGGCCTTTTGAATATTTTTGAGTTCTCACCAATCCCAATCTGTGATTTTTGTTTTTCACTGCAGATCTGGGTGCGATGTTTGGCACCAGAAATAATTATGGGAGGACTTCTGGCAAGATCCCAAGTCACAATTATTTCCATCTTTTTGCAGAGTGATCACGAAATAAATTTCCAAAAATGCATCGGATCTGATAAGAAAGAAAGATGAAGAGAAGATTGAAATTATTCTCTTGGTGTGTAGAACAATATACAAGAAAAGCCTTTGTATAGGCTTGGAAGGGGGAAAGAGCTTAGAACTCTTCCTATGTGGGACTAATGGAAAAGAAGAAAAACCTACAAATCTATACATTCTTACTATACATTTTAACCGGATCAACATCTCTTGCCTTTTCTGATACAAGATATAAAGAATATGTGGTTTCCATTGCCGAAAGAGATAAAATAGTACTAGCAATTGATGTGCAGTGTCATATTTGAATTTTCAATTAATTCAATTAAACCAAGTGGTCCAACTAAATTCCTTGTTGGAGTGTCAACGGGAAACTTTCAAGTGATCCAATTAAATTCCTAATACAAATTAATATGTTTATGTCATCTTTTTTGGAGTTGGTGAATACTTTAGGGAATGTTGTTTTTCACAGCGGGTATGTACACATAAGCTTAGGAAAATCGAAGTACAAACTGACGACATGAGACCTTTACGCGCGGAATGTGGGGATTCAGGGGTAGTGCCCCCGACGTGGGGGTCCTACTGTCCAGTCAGCAGACGCGGGTTTCGCTCTCCGATGAGCAAACGGCTGCCTCGCTCACCGGTGAGTGGGCGGGGCAGTGTTCCCGAAACTACATTGAGTTTAGGCTTTTGTTTAATTAGGCCCGTTTGTTGTGAGATAAAGGGTTTTCAAATAGATTAGAGTTTTATGTTCATTAATTTTAAGTCATATATATTGTACTTGTATATGAAATCATTGTAACGAGCGGAAAATATAGTAAAATTTTTTTACAGAACGTAGCCCTATTCTGGGGTGAACTTGGGTAATCTCGTGTGTCATCAATTTTCTTCTTCTATTGTGATTGCATTGATATTCAATTTAGGATAAATCTCAACAATCCCAACAATCCTTACATTAATTCATCTGAATGTAATATAGCATGAACACCAATTAAATAAAGCTGATGTTTGAGGAAGAAAAGTAAGGATTTCCAGCGTGTCATGTTGACTTTTTTTTTTAATTTTTGGTCGGAAATGTTGACTTGAAATTGCAAAACTATAGTACTTAGTTGTTTTCTTCTAAAGCGTGGTGAAAAACCCTCCCTCATTCTCCATTAGACCCCCTTTCTGTTGAAAGCTTAAATAAGAATAAGACCACATTATTCATATTAAATGAGCGGTTTTGTCCTCGCTTGGAAGCTTTTCTTCAACACTGCTTAAATTTGTACGTCTTTTATATTTATTTTGTTTTACTTTTAACAATTTTTACAGTTATTTTCTTTTAAGTTTTTATCTTCCTTTTCTTTATTTTTAAATATATTTATCATATTTAAATTTATTAGAAAAGATCTCTGACAAATTGAAAATTAAAAGCTACGTAGGATAACACCTCAGCAAAACACGACAAATTAATGGTTACATCAGCATTTCCATTTGCTTGTGTAACAAAATGATCAATCCCAAAAAAGGAAAAAGTACATATAGTTAAGGGCCTACATTAATCTATGAAGAAGTATAGGATTACCCGTGAGCAAATTAAAAAGGAACAAAAACTACTGATACCTTTTATTTTTTTACTATTCATGGATCAGTACATTTAGAATAAGATTTTGATAAAGCTAGCTACTCTCAAAGTCTTTGTAGAATATTGTTAACGGAGGCAAATGCGCGCTAATCAAAATGTTTCATCCCAAAAGAAAACTCATATACGTTAAGGCAGAAGCGGACGTGGTTGGATAAAAAAAAAATATGAAAAAAGAAAAAAACAATTCAATCTTTTGGTTTCGACCCCAAAAATATAGGTAAAGCATTTTTATTTTCTTCTTGAATCTACTTACTGAATATGAGAGAGAGAGGTTATAGTAGATTATTTTACAGTTAAGTTCAAATGCAATAGCATGATTAGCATCTATAATATTTCCTTTTAACCGATTTCGGCATCCTTAATTTGATTTACACAAATAGAAATGAGCCAAAAGCATTTTCAAGAGATGGCAAGTTCTAGTCTCCGCATCTTAGGCACGCGTCTTTTATTTTCCCATTTATCTCATTGCTCTTCTTGCCTTTGACTCATCACGTTGTTTTTTGCAATGATTGGCGGAAAGTCGAGGAGGATAGAAGAGAAGCTCTTCGACTCGATCATGATTCTTTCAGAGGTTTGCGATCGGGAGTTATCCCTTCCCGCATAAAATTTTGAAGGCGCCAAATGAATTTTCGCAAGTCAAGGGTGGTCATACGATTCCCTTTGTTATTTTTGCAAGCGAAAAATTACCAAAAAAGTCCTATATCTTTTTTAGTTGTACCAATTCAGTCGTAATTTTTTTTTTTTGCCAATACAATCTCAAACCTGTTACAATTGTGCCAATTCAGCCCATCTAACGTTGGCCGATGCCAACCGTCCAGCGACATAATATTTTAAATTTTTATTTTCTTTTTTATTTTCTACTCTCTTCTTCTTCCTCTGGTCACTGGTCAATTTTGGCGATAGATCTAAACAAGCTTGTGGTGAGCAGTTCTGTGTTTAGGTGCTAATTCGCAAGAAAAATTTCCACGTGATCTGAACGAAGTCGTCTCGGCTAGCCCCGCCGTGGCTGCGTAAGGCCAAGCCTCGCCAGCACAGATTTTTCTTTTGTGGAGGAAGCAGAAGATGGATGAGGCGAACGAGGGGAACTCGCTGGCGGCGATCATTGCAAAGGGGGGATGGAAGGCGTCGATTAATAAATCGCTCAGTCTCAGGATTCCTTCACATTAGTCACCAAATGACAATACTTTCAGCTGTGTGTTCGTAAATTTGCAGATTTCGTCAGTTTTCAGATTTTTTTTTTCTATTTGTTGTTTTTGGTTTTTGTCGTGAAGAATCAAAGAAAACATCCTCTCTTTTTTTCCCCTGAATGTTTGCTGTCCATATGCAACTCGGTACCGGCAGTCGCCTCTGGCCAGACCTGACCAGAGGAAGAAGAAGGTAAAAATAAAATGAAAAAAATATTTAAAAATATTTAAATATTATGTTGCTGGAGGGTTGGTGACAACCGGTCAAAATTGGCCGGATGGATTGAATTAGCATAATTACAAAAGGTTTAGGACTGAATTGGCTAAAAAAAAAGTTTAGGACTGAATTGGCACAATTACAATAGTTTTAAGAATTTTTTCAGTAAATTTTCCATATTTTAAGAGCATTGAAAAGGAAAAATTACATTCTCGAGAGGATATTTATTTCCATTATCATATAAACTGCGTATGTTAATATAAAGCAAATTTTCAATTATAAATATGGAAGGACAGTACCGAACTTCATGCGTAACGCTTTATGTAATATAGGACTTTATGTTACTTTAGGCTATGAAGTTATCTACATTAACGAATATGTAACTAATTCTATTTCACATTCATCCAAAGTTGCTTCCTATTCCTCATGTAGTCACTTCATTCTTCTCTTTATAAAACACTCATAATTGGCACATAAATTTAAATATGTAAATTATTAAAAGGCAATATTTGCATCGCACTTTTCGAATTAAATTTCGTGTAGATATATGTTGTAAGCCCTTATGACTTAGTGTTATGGGTACATTAGATGTGATAACGAACGTTTGAACGAACAGAAGAAACGTACAAAGGAAAGTATGCTCTCTCTCTCTCTCTCTCTCTCTCTCTCTCTCTCTCTCTCTCTCTCTCTCTCTCTCTCTCTCTCTCTCTCTCTCTCTCTCTCAAAACACAGACAAACACAGTAAAGGCATTGCATCATTACTTTGAGAATCGATTAGCATTTACATTGTGGAAGGTGGATTTTTTACTTTGTGATCACATTCAGACTAGCGCGGATTGTAAGTTCGCTAAAGACATGCTGGTGATTCAACATCAACATCATTCCTAGCTAATTCCGTCGTCGAACACTGAAGAGGTTATTCATACTTCTCAATGTATAATTCCAATACTTAGATTTGTGAAGGACATTTTTAATGTTTTAAAACAAGTTTAGAATCACGTGGAAGAGAAATCCATTTTTGAATGCTTACCCAATGGACTTGCGTAAACTCATGAATCGACCTAGTTTCTTGTAAACAGAACTTTGAGCTTTACAAAACTCATGTTCTTGTTGCTGCTTTGTTTTTCTCACTCTGCAAAAGAGAGATCCAAGCTCTCTTCACAGACCAATCACTCGAAAATTTTTGCATTTGGTCGATTTCTACAAGGAAAAAGGTAAATTTTTGAAAAATGAGAAGGACACCTTCACTGGAAGACGCCGTCCAGCTATAAGTATAGTCATCAATCTTGCTAACAACACCTAGACCTGAACCGTCTCCCACCTCCCAAAATCCGAACATCCCCCAAATCATGGTTTCTTCCTTTCTGCTATCCAACTAGTCTCCTTAGTTGGCACTGCTTCATTTCTTGGTGCAAGAGTTTATGCTTCCTCCACTACTTTTCTCACTGCAGACACGGTCGGGAATAAGGATGAAGCAGTGGCTCTCCTGATTTGGAAATCTACTCTTGACAAGTGTAGCCAATCTCTCCTCTCTTCATGGCACAGCTACAATCCTTGCCGCTTTACCGGTGTCTCTTATGACAACCATGGAGCAATAGCCCATTTGAACCTTTCTGATCTCGATTTGAGAGGAACTCTACACAGCCTAGAAATGGGTGCATTCTGGTAATTTAATGGACTTTCAAGACCGATACCATTGGAAATTGGAAGCCTCGCCAATCTAACTCGACTGAACCTTGCCAAGAATAATTATTTAGTTCCTTGCCTTCTGACCTCAATAAGTTAACACGTTTGAGTCTTGTGGATCTATCTACTAATGAATTAGAGGGGGAACTGCTAGAAGATGTATGTCTTGGGAAAACATTGCAAAATTTCGCCGTTTTCAATAATCATTTGACGGGTCCCATCCCCACGAGCCTAAATAACCAACTTACCAGAAACATAGCATATGGTTTCGAAATATATCCCCATCTAAATTTTATGGATTTGAGCCATAATCATTCGAGAGGCAAACTTTCATGGAAATGGGAGCATTGTGGTAGTTTAATGAGGTTTACGATATCAGACAACGACCTCTCTGGTGATATACTAAAGATCTAAGTGAGGAAATGTATTTTTCCTTGCATTTCCAATAGGTTACAGACTCCTTCTTATAGGAGTTATGTACTAGGTCAAAAAGGAAGTATACCACGAAAAAGGAAATAGATAATTATTCCTCCTAATCAGGCTAATCCAATATTCTCACAATCACAATGAATATAACAGCTAACTAATAGGACAGCTAACAAATACAAGAAATCAATTAAGGACTAATTAGACAGCTAGCTAATTTTGGGAATAAAATCTAAGCCTTTTCAACATCCCCCTCAAGCTGGCTTGAAAATATCCTCCATCGTCAGCTTGCTTATTAATTTGTCAAATTGCTTCTTATGTAGCCCTTTTTACCTTATATTCATTAAAATGGTATCAGAGCAAGAAACTCTGGCAAACCTTCATTAGTCATGTGCTCTTTGTTTCTGCCTTATATTCACCATGTCCAATAAAATTTCCGAGAGTATTCCTACTCCCAGCAAAATGCAACCTTAAAAAAAACAATCCGACGCACGTTAAATCTCACCCAATTCAAATCACTATGATCAAGCTAAATTGCGATAACTTTCTTCGATGGTATATTCGAGAGAGAGGGAAGATGGGATATTTGATCGGGGATAAGCCCAAACCAGCAAAAACAGACCCGACTTAAGCTATTTGGGATGCTAAGAATTCAATGGTGATGACGTGGCTGGTGAATTTTATGGAGGAAGAAATTAGAGTAAATTATATGTGCTTTCCTACTGGCAAGGGTTTGTGAGATAACATTAATCAAATGTATTCTAATTTGGGGAAACAATCCCAAATCTATGAGCTGAAGTTACAACTCAATGAGATTCGATAAGGAGATGATATGGTCACAAGTATTTTAATGTCTTAAGAAGGCTGTAGCAGGGTCTTGATCTCTTCAACAATTATGAGTGGAAGTCTGTTGAAGATTTCCAGCATTGTAATGAGGTAACTAAGGCTGATCATATTTTTAAGTTTCTTGCAAGCCTTCGTAATGAATTTGATGAAGTTAGAGGAAGAATACTTGGTAGATAGCCCTTCCTACCTATTGGTGAAGTTTTTTCTGAAGTTAGAAGAGAAGAAAGTCGAAGGAGTGTCATGTTTCATAAACTTAATACCGAAGCAAAAGTCTTCGTTGGAGGGTATTCTAATTCCTCAGCTTTGGTTGGTTTTGAAGCAAATTTTGGCAAGTTGAGTTCCATTACATGCAGGATAGATGAAGAGCCTCATCTGTGGTGTGATCATTGTAATAGATCTTGGCATATCAAGAAATATGCTGGAAATTCATGGGAAGCTAGCATTATCTATGAGAGGCAGTAAGACGAGAAGCAGAATCTATCCTTCGGTTAATGAAGCTAAAACTAATCCATTCAGTAAGGACCAGATTGATCATCTTATAGCTGCTAAAGTCTAACTCAATCCAGGGTAAACCAACAACATTTATTGCCTAAAAAGGTAGTAATGCAAGTGCTCTTTCTGGTTTCTCTATTGCTATCCCTTGGATTATTGATTCGGGTACCTTTGATTACATGACAAGTCTTCATAATTTTTTCAAATCCTATTCTGTGACATTCTGAAATTCGACCCTTTTTCGGAATTTGAAAATAGAATGGTTATTTCATAGAGGCCCTATAAATGGATCTCACTCGAAACTGATCACTTCGAGATAATTAACCAGAAGGGAAAGGCTAGCTAGGAATATAAGCACGTGGACCAATTGGTCGATACGCGTGACTCCTAAAAGCCACTCGTTAGTTTAAGAATTTATTTAAAGTTGCCATCTTATGAATGAGGCCGCGAATTGAGTTCCGGAATAGGACAATCGACTCTTATGAGTGTCACAGTTGTGAATTTGGACATTGCCTAGAAAAGCGTGAATGAGCAGATTGATCTCGGAATGCCTAGAGGAAAGGGCAAAATTGGAAATTACCATCTCGCCCCCGTCTTGTACTAGAATCCATGGCTAGAGAGTGTTAGTAATTTTAGCGAGGCTAGAAAAATTGTTCGGCGGTATCTTGAGTCTTTTCCGATCGCGGTTGAGCCAAATCAGCACTGATTGAGCCCCGACCGGTCCTGAAATTTCACGAATTTTGAGAAATACCTCATCATTCATTGTTAATCACTTCAATCGCATCAATCGACCATCGGTCGCCATCGGTCAAACCTTTTGACCGGTCAACCGATGAATAGTGCTGGTCAACTGATAAATAGTACCCCCCAATAATTGAAGATATTTCTCTCTCTCTTCAATTATTGACAGAATACTCTCTCTCCTCAGAAATTTCGTGGCTCTCTCTCTCTCTCTCTCTTGGTTTTCTCTCTTGGTTTTGGCCGCCGGAAAACCGCGGCTCGTTGTGGCGCTTCTTCGCTGCCCAAACATTGTTGGTTTGAGACGCCCTTTTAACCTGATCTTCACCTATCTCTCTAGAATCTCTCCACCAAAAATCAGCTCAAAATGAGCCTGGAACCCCCTCAAATAGAACCAAAACCGGACCTTGCACAGGCTGAATCCCAGTTTCTGGCCTCAACTTCAATCGGCCACCGACGGAAAACCGACCGTTAGATCATCGTGATTTTCGGGTATGTTGTAGTTCATTGTCTTGTGGTTCTTTTCCAATTTGAATCACTCCGATCTGAGGTCGTTTGACCTTTCAAATCTGCTTCGCCGTTTCGGTCAACGAACCAGTCTTTGTTACCCGAATTTCACATAGGGCTCATATTGATATATGTTGACCCCAGCGACCCCTAGAGCTCATTTTCATGTGAAAACATTGATTTTCAGCTTGTGAACCAACTCGTTCAGCTCTGCCCGTGGTCGTCTCCCATCGGTTTTTGCTGTTTTGGTCCCGACTTTGTTCGTGGACTTTTCCGCTGAATTTCTGGTGAGTTTTCCTCCTAAATCTTGAGTAGGATGATAGGTAATCGGTAGACGAAGGCTAAGGCGAAAACGAGGCTCGAATCGGAGTCGTTTTGAGGTGGAACGAGGTTCACTATTCACGGCCGAAAAATACTATTCATGGCCGGAAAATACTATTCCCAACCGGAGCTCACTATTCACTGCCGAAAAATACTATTGACTGCCGGAAAAAACTATTCACTGCCGAAGTTCACTATTCATACCGAAAAATACTATTCACAACTGAAAAATACTATTCATGACCGGAGTTCACTATTCATTCCGGAAAATAGTATTCCCGACCGGAGCTCACTATTCATTCCGGAAAATACTATTCCCGACCGGAGCTCACTATTCATGCCAAAAAATACTATTCACGACCGGAGTTCACTATTCATGTCGAAAAACACTGTTCACTCCGGGGAGTTACTGTTCAGAGTAGAAAAAGAATGTGAATTTGAGGGTTGAAATGTATGAGCTAGACTAGGAATGCACGTCCAACTCTGTGGTGCAATAGGCGACTAGTTCTGATAAAAATCATTGGGTAATTACACGAATATGAATCGTTGCCTACTGATTTCATTTGGAATTAAAGTGCTTGACTGAAATTGCGTGTCTCTGACTTGTCATGTATGGGTAAATTCCATAAGGTGCATCGTGTTGCTTTGGCATACTTTTGACTGTCTTGTGAAATTATCGCCAAGCAGAAATGTTAGCTCTGAGGCGTGTTATCGCGGGGCGGAGGGCGGCCCTGGGATGCCGATATGGCACGGGGAAAGTGGAGCGATAAGGATGCCGACCTGATGCGAGTATCGCGGGTCGAGGCATAATGCGCTCGGACGTGCTCGGCACAGGGTAGCTGGAGAGATAAGGGTGCCAACCGTGAGGCGGCTAGCGCGGGTTGAGGCACGTCCTGAGGCGACTAGCGCGCGTCAAATGAAAATGAAATCTTATTGTGGCAGAACCTCGAGATCCTCGTATGCCTATGCATCCTAGCGCATGATCATATCACTACTGGATGTTCATTTGCTTGTTGAGTTCATTTATCGTCATGGCTGAATTGTTAGCCTAATTGCATGCCCTGAATTAATCGTGTGATTACGCGTTGTCCTGAGCGGGATTTAGGGGGCAAACTTACTGAGATGTGTTCTCATAGTAGTCGTTATTTTCCCCGCCTTTCAGACCCTAGACAAGGATCATGAAAACACCACCACCGCTCCGTTTTGGGATTCCCCAAGAGATAGAGACCGAAGTGGAAGAATACCCTGTCAATGAAGATCGGACGTACCTTAGGTATATTACTAGAGTTTGAGTGGACGAGAGAGATGACCTATGGAGAGCACATTTTTATGTTGTATGGAGGAATCGTTAGGACGGCTTCCTAAGCAATATACTCCATAGATTCGAGACCCCATCAGAGATCATCGGAGATTGGGATGCTTCAGCTGTCATCGAGGAGGGAGAGGTAGTGAATCCTGAGGAAATTCTTGTACCGATGGATACCGACGAGAATTCACCAGCGAGCGATTCTGAGGATGGAGAGATTGCAATGGTGATCGACCCTGAGAAGATTCCACCACCTGATGTCAGTAGTAGGGGCGAGTAGATCTTGGAATGTACTTTGTTTGGGGGCGATCTTTTGTTTAGAGTACAGCCCTTCCGACCATAGATCATGTTGACGTGTAGTCAACCTAGTTTGTATCGCTTGTACGGTTGATGTAGTTAATGGCATGAATAATGTATAAAGGATGTGAATATATATATATAAGTGTTTTGGTCGTTTGTTTACCTTGCTCAGTTGTTGTCGGATTATTGCGTCGTTTCCTCTAGCGTACGCCTTAATCGAATTGATTTGGGTCGGCGACAAATCATGGGACGTCGCATTATCTGTATCGACCAGTGTATTTGTGCGAGATGTGGCGCGCTCGTAGGGTTCGGGGCGTGACATATTCTCCTTGTCTGGGTAATAAAAAAATCCGAATAGCCGATGGTGGTTTTTCACCCATTATAAGGAAATGCTTAATAAAAATTTCAGATTTTATAGACCTTTTGAATGTCCTACATGTTCCCAAACTTGCTTGTAACATTTTGTCTATTAGCAAATTATCTAAAGATTCTAACTGTCGTGTCATTTTCTTTGACTCTCATTATGAATTTCGGGAGCAAATTTTAGGAAGACGATTGGCAGTGCTAAAATGGTTGATGGTCTCTACTACTTTGATGAATCCGTCTTTGGTAAAAAGGCTCAAGCGTGTAGTGCTTCCTATTCATCTCCTGTCCAAGAACAGATTTTGCTTTGTCATCATAGACTAGGACATCCTAGTTTTGAATATTAAAGACATTTTCTTTTCATTTTTGTTTAAGGGAGTAGTTTTATCATCACTTCACTATGAAAGTTATCTTCTTTCTAAAAGTACTCAAGTTTCTTATACTACGAAACCCTATCGTGCATCTGAAATTTTTTACTTAATTCATAGTGATGTTTGGGGTCCTTCACTTATTACTATAGTGACGGGAAAAAGATGGTTTGAGACTTTCATTTATGATCACACATGCTTGAGTTGGGTTTATATGATGAGTACTAAGTCTGAGATTAAAAATTTGTTCAAAAATCTTTATCACTTGGTTGCAAATCTCTTTCAAACTCAAATCGGTATTTTGCATGCTAATAATGGCACAGAGTTTTTCAATTAGTGTTTGGGGACTTTTTTGAGGGAAAAAAGTGTACAACACCAATCCTCTTGTCATGATACACAAAAAAAAAATGGTATTGTTGAAAGAAAAAACAAACATCTTTTTGAAGTAGTTGGTACTCTAATGTTTTATATGAATGTTCATAAGTACTTGAGGGATGAGGCCGTTTAACCACATCATATTTAATTAATCGGATGCCTACTCGAGTTCTTCGATATATCACACCTTTAAAGTATTTCAAAAAGGAATTTTCAACAACCCATATTCATTCAGATTTGCCTTTAAAGGTCTTTGGTTGTACTATTTTTATTCATTTTCCTGCTCCCTTCCGATCTAAGCTTAATCCTAGAGCTATAGAATGTGTTTTCATTGGATACTTTCCAACTCAAAAGGGCTACAAGTGCTATGATCTTTAAATAAATAAAAAAACCTACGTTAGCCTTAATATCTTGTTTCTTGAATTACAACATTTTTTCTGAAAAAATTTCTTCAGGGGGAGTAAGATAGTGAAGACAATTTTTTGGTCGAGATAGATAATTTTTTGGTTGTATCTCTTTCTAATCAGGTCCCGATTTTAAGTCCAACCGAATCTAGTCTATCTCATGTGTCAACCCAAACATTTACATCACAAAATTATAGAGAATTTATCTCAAATCTATCTCACATGTCTATTTCTAAAAATATTCAAGAAGCCTTGAATGATCCAAAGTGGAAAATAGTAGTTGAGGAAGAGATAAGGGCATTTGAGGGAAATGGTACTTGGGAGTTAGTTGATTTACCGAAAGGGAAGAAGATAGTTAGCTATAAGTGGATATTTATAGTGAAGTGTAAAGCAAATGAAAGTGTTGAGAGACACAAGGCTAGACTTATGGCAAAGGGATTCACACAAACTTATAGAGTTGATTACCATGAGACATTTGCTCCAGTTACCCAGGTAAATTCTATTCAAATTTTATTATCATTAGCTACTGATTTTGATTTGCCTTTACATCAGTTGGACGTCAAGAATGCTTTTTTGAATAGTGACTTCGATGAAGAAGTCTTGATGGATATGCCACCTGGTTTTGAGGAAGAGGATGGCAAAAAAAAAAGTTTGTAGACTAAAGAAAGCATTGTATGGACTGAAGCAATTGCCTAGAGCATGGTTTGAGTAGTTTTGGTATGTTATAAAGAGACTTGGCTACTATTAAAGTCAAGGAGATCACACTCCATTCTATAAACACTCAAAGGATGGTAAAATTTCTATCTTGATTGTTTATGTTGATGACATAATATTAATATGAGATGATATTAGTTAACTAGAAAATCTAAAAAAGAGTTTGACCATTGAGTTTGAAATTAAGGACTTAGGGTACTTCGAAGTATTTTCTTGATATAGAAATTGCAAGATCTAAGGAGGATATATTTGCTAATCAATGCAAATATGTGCGCAATTTGCTAAAGGAGACAGGTTTAGTTTGGTGTAGAGCTACAGATACACCAATGGAACCCAACTTGAAGCTAGAACCTGCCAAGAACGAAGAAGTAGTGGATCAAAAACAATATCAAAGACTGGTTGGAAGGCTGATTTAGTTGTCTCACACTCGGCAGAATATAGCTTTTGCAGTGAGCATGGTAAGCCAGTTCATGCATTCACCAGGTTCAAAGCATTTTAAAGCTGTCTACAGGATCTTGTGATACTTTAAGGGATGCCCTAGAAAATGTTTGATGTTTAGGAAGTGGGGACATCTACAGATAGAAGTATATAGTGATGTAGATTGGGCTCGGAGTATTTCAAAAAGGAGGCCTACTTCTGATTATTGCACTTTTGTTGGCAGTGATCGTGTTACTTAGAGGAGCAAGAAGCAGAATATAGTGGCAAGAAGTAGCACTAAAGCCGAATATCGATATATTGCTCTTGGTATGTGTGAGATGATGTGGATTAAAAAGATTCTGGAAAAACTGAAGGATTCGAATTCCACGCCAATGAAGGTCTACTGTGACAACAAAGCAACAATTTCAATTGCACATAATCCGGTCCTCCATGATCGTACAAAACATATGGAGATGGATAAGCATTTTATTAAAGAGAAGTTTGATAGTGGACAGGTTTGCATGCCATATATTCCAACAAATGAGCAGGTTGCTGATATACTGATGAAAGGGCTACATAAGAAGCAGTTTGGTAGATTAATGAGCAAGCTGACGATTGAGGATATTTTCAAGCCAACTTGAGGGGGAGTGTTGAAATGGCATTGCCAAAATCAACTAGTTTTCTAATTAATCCTTAATTGATTTGTTGTATTTGTTAGTTATCCTATTAGTTAGCTATTAGATTCGTTGTGATTGGGAGAATATTAGATTAAACTAATTAGGAGGAATAGTTATCTATTTCATTTTTTGTTATATGCTTCTTTTTTGACCTTGTACATAATTCCTATAAGGAGTTTGTAACCTATTTGAAAGACAAGAAAAAATATATTTCCTCACTTACATATTTATGGTATCAGAGTAGGAAGTCTCGAGTTAAAATCTTCTAACCCCATTTACCTCTCCAATTAAATATGTCCATGCTTAATAGTAGGCAAAAGAGATTAGACTAAGCATGAGGGAGAGTGTTAAAATAATTAAATAATAAACTGCGCCTTTATCTAAAAGCTTAAGCTTTTAGAATACTTGGCAATAGTTTCACAAAAATCTTATAGATACCCACAATATTTGGAAGCATAACTCAATTACAGATACTGGACCTTTCTTCAAATAAGTTAAGCAAAGACATTTCGAGGGAAATGGGAAGCATGTCGATGCTATTAGAACTCAACCTAAGCAACAACACAATCACGGGAAATGTCCCAATTGAGATTGGATTTTTATCCCATCTAGCACAACTGAACTTGGCATTAAACAATTTGAGCGGATCAATACCAATGCAGCTAAGCTCATGCAAAGTCTTGTTGAGCTTGAACTTGAGTAGAAACAAATTTCGAATGAGCATTTCTCTCGAGATAGGCAACGCACAAGTCCTCGAGGTTCTTGATCCAAGGTATAATATTTTGTCAAAAAATATACTAGGAGAGCTTGCAAAAAATAAGAAACTTGCATATTCTAAATATCTCCCATAATAGCTTGTTTGGTTCCATCCCACGGTCTATTGATGATACATATCAGCCTTAACTTCTATCGATGTATCCTACAATGACCTGGAAGGTACTCTTCCTAAAGTCAAGGCTTTTAATGATGCTCCATTCCAAGCATTTCAGCATAACAAGGGGCTCTGTGAAAATGTTGTTGGTTTATTGAAATGCAATTCCATCGGAAGCAAGAAGCACAATCGGCATGTTGGAGCTACAATCACAATTATCCGCATTATCTTTTTCTTGGGCTTTCTCCTTCTCTCTTGCATTGTTCTAGTAATCATCAATCATCGTGGAAGAAGGATTATCAAGAGACAAGAGAATGAAGGAGCAAATAATTTGGATTTCAAGCGTATTTTGAGTTACGATGGCAAAGTTTTCTACAATGAAATTGCTGAGGCCACAGAAAGATTTGACTCCAAGTACTATGTGAGTGAAGGAACATATGGAATTGTTTATAAAGCTGAGATATAAAAAGGTCAAACATTTGCTATCGAGAAAATCTTGTCATCTCAGGAAGATACTAAGATGCTTGATTTTGGTGTATGAGTACTCGGAAAGAGGAAGCTTGAGAACAACTTCGAATGATGATCAAATAACAACAACTTTTCAATAGGGCAAGCGGATAAATATGGTCCATGGAGTTACAAATGCATTGTCCTATATGCATCATGAATGTTCTCCTCCGTTGATTCACGAGACTTAACCAGTAACAACATTCTATTGGACTGTGATCACGAGTCTCATGTTTCTGATTTTGGCACTACAAGATTGTTGATGCTAGATTCATCAAACTGGATGGCTATTGCTGGTACCATTAGGTATATTGCTCCAGGTACTTCACAATTTTTTGTTCAATTTTGATTTGCATTTGGCATCATGCTTCTATAATTGAACTTATACTAGTTTAGTTTAGTTCCTTAGTTATTTAATCTTCTTATGGAAATTTATTATACTTATTTAGAGATCTCAAGTTCAGTATTGATGAAAAAGCTATTCAATTTTCCTCATAAGTAAGAATTTACAAATGTGGGAAACATCTTAATCAATCCATTCCAAGGATATTAAGCTTGTGTTACCTAGAAGATGCTTGTATTTTAAGCGTCGGACAAGATACTTTGCCAAAGCAAAAACTTCCATACTCAAATCATTGTTATAAGTCTAAATTAAGCACAAATATGCACTTGTAATCATCACACATCCCATCATGGGAAGTAATGTTGTCAACTTGTATACAACTTAAAGATTGGAAAAAAAAAACCGGTGCACTCTCCACTTGTAAAGCTAGCTCATTCTATGATTCCTACCGAAAGGTGTGATGTGTATAGTTTCAGAGTCGTCACATTAGAGAGACGATCATGGGAAACCATTCAGGAGATCATGTTTCTTGGGAATGTTCATCGTCTACCCAAACTGAGTCAATGATGTTAAACAATGTGTTGGACCAACGTCTCTCGTCTTATGGACTTTGCCTTCAAGATGCGCAGGCAGGATGTGGTGTTGATCACCAAGCTACCATTCAAGTGCTTGCAAGCCAATCCGAGGCTTCAACCTACCATGGGACAAGTCTCATGTGAGCTTCACTTTCAAGTACCTCAAGATATGCCACTCTCTGCAGTCAACTTAGAGCGACTTCACAATCTTAATGTAAAAAATTCAGAGCATTTCAAGAGATTGTAATATTTGAAGTTTCATGTGGTATTGTATTAGATTTTCAATTACGATGTCGACTGCCTTGTGAATATATTCATAGTTCTCACCAATCCCAACCATGTGATTTCCGATTTTTACCATAGAACTTGCTTCTCTATGAATGTCACAGGAATAGTTTGTTGTGAAGGAAAAGAGGCTCCTAGCTAAAGGTAGCGATGTTTATGGGAAGACTTCTAGGAAGAACCCATTTCACGGTTATTTCCATCTTTTTGCAGAGTGATCAAGAAGTAAATTTGCAAAATGCACTGGGTCAACCTCTCTTGCCTTCTTTGATACGACATGTAAAGAACATCTAGTTTCTATTGCTGTAAGAGATAAGAGTACTAGCAATACATGAACTTCTATTGATTGTGCAGTGTGAAATTTGAAATTTCAATTCATTCAATTTAATCAATTTAGAGTAATGTGCTCCATCATCCCAAAACTTTTAGTTGGTCCAATTGAATCCCTAATATTTTTTAATGTGTTTATGTCATCCTTTCATAAATTAATTTAAATGAAATACAACATGTACATCAATTAAATAATTTGAATAATATTTTGACAAAGCTAAGCTAGTTTGGGATTTTTCATAGTATTAACCTGTTAGTTTTTACTATTCATGAGAACATTTCGAATAATATTTTGACAAAGCTAACTACTCTATAAAATCTTTGTCGAATATTGTTAAGGAAGACAAATGTGGGCTTGCTGAAATGATTCATTCTAAAAGAAAACTCATATATTATCTTAGAGGCTGACGTAGTTGGGTAAAAACAAATAAAGAGTGAAAATGATTCAATCAGTTTTGTGAAAATGAGAAATAAGGGTTACCATGGACTGCACCAATCAGGGTGGATTACCCGAACACCATATCAAAATGGAAAATATCATCGGATCCATAAACCAACTAGGCCTTGTTCTAACCAAAAAAGTAGGAGCCAATCTTAGTTAGCAAACTGTGTGTCCGAATGGCCCGTGGCAAAGCTCTCATCTGGAACATTGGCCAAGCCATTTCTCGATGCACTTCTTTTAGTACACATGTTTGTAGTTGTTGAGCACCCAACACTTGTGTCCTTTCTTCAAAGATCCAAAGCCAATCTTACAGTTTTCACAATTAAAGTCCCAAATTTTGTTGCAGCGATATAGCATGGCCTCCAGCAAGGAAGGCACTTGTGGGAGCTATTCCACGCCATGAGAGTCGCTAGTTGAAGCTCGACAGAGTCTTTTCCCCATTCCCACCAACCACATTATGAAAGGTTGTATAGATGCCCTCCCCATCAGAAGACTTTCCCACCCCCACGATGGTCGTGTCCCTTTCCTAGCATAACAGAAGTGACAATGAGGGAAGTGAAGCCCTTTTATTACTCGAGTCCACAAAGAGGAAGGATTTTGAGTAATTCTCCATACTTGTTTCCCCAACATTGTCCCATTAAAAGTCAATAGATCCTTGAAACCCAACCCTCCGCCATCCTTTCTTCGTTTGAACACCTCCCAGTTCCTCCAATGTAGCCTTGCTCATTTCTCACTATTTTTCCACCAAAAGGATGCTATTCTTTTTTCTATTGCCCTACAAATGGAGATAAGGATTTTAAAAATAGTCATCGCATAGTGAGGTAATGCTTGCACTACCGCTTTACTTAGTATTTGTTTTCCAGCTTTCGAGATCAAGTTTTCCTTCCAGCATTCAAGTTTCATATTTACCCGGCAAGTCTCCAGGCAAACATGTCTCTTTGATGCTCCCCCATCCGAAGAAATCCCTAAGTACTTCCCAGTTTTCTCTATTTCCGGAATTCTTAAGTTCGTAGATCATAATTCCATAGCAAACCTTGTGGACAATACCTACTGAAATATAACCCTGACTTGTTTAAGTTAATAGATTGCCCACGTTAGAGGAGACAAATGGCTACATAGGGGAGTCCCTGGAGGTCCAGCAAATAGTGGAGAGCCACAAAAGGTAGCCGAGTTGATTATCCAGAATGAGTCCAAGTGGAACGAACCGATGGTACAGTAGCTATTTGAGGAACAAATTGTTTGCGAAATCCTTGCGATACCATTGAGGACGTGTGACACCGAAGACAAACTAGTTCGGTTAAATACCAAATCTGGAGATAATATAGTAAAAAGCGGCTACAAAAAGAATAGAGCATCCTAGGAGAAACCAAATCCAAACCAGGCCTCCTCCTCATATCAGAACCCCAGAGCTTTGTGGACTAAAATTTGGAAGACAAACACTCTACCAAATATTCGATTTTTCCTATGGGCGGTATGTCAACATGCCCTACCAACAAAGGCAAATCTTTTCAGTAGGAGTATTATACCCGAACCAAAGTGTGAGTTATGTCAGCTATAACCGAGACTGTTGAGCATGTTTTTCTACTCTGCCCGTGGAGAAAACAAGTGTGGTCCGATCCGCTGCTACACATCAAAATTCCGATTGAGGTCTTGCAAGAATTCAAGGATGGCTATTGGACTCTAGAGCCAGGTTGGCACCCTTTGAGCTACTAGCAACTATTCTTTGGCTTAGTTGGAAATCAAGGAACAAAGTCATTTTCCGAAGAGGAAAACCAAATCCACAGCAGTTGGTGAACTTTGCTCAGATGATGCATCATGAGGCAAGAGGAAGCAAGTCAGGAGAAGGAAACGCTGTGGAAAATCAAGAATCACCTCAGATTTGGTGAAACCTGAAAAAAGGGGTGATGAAGATCAATATTGACGCTTCCTTTACTGAAAGTTCAACGACAGCAGCGGTTGCAGGAGTGATGCGAGATAGCTTCGGAGAATTATAGAAGGATTCACCAAAACAGTGAGGGTCAGCTCTACTAGAAACACTTGTCTTCTTCTCTGATCGTTTGTCGGAGTGCCCTCTGGTGGAGTTAGATTGCTTAGAGTTGTTGAGAGCCCTCACAAGTGCTTCTCAATGTCAGTGGGATGTACGTGTCCTTATCTTGGAAGCCCATGGCCTCTTGAAGAACTTCTTGGATATAAGTTTGGTCCACTGTAATAGAGGGGCCAACAAAGTGGCAGGTTGGATAGCCAAGACCTTTAGAAAAAATTCTGTGCCTCTTAATTGGTCCCTTTACCCCCCTCCAGACCAGCGGAGTTTACTTTGGGCTGATGTTTCTGCTTTGTACTCGCAAGCTAAGAGTTAAGAAATGGATGTCTTTTCTAACCCAAAAAAAAGGCTCGACAGAGTGAACACTAGTCGCCATCCGATCCTTTGTCCCAATGGCAATTTTCTGGGGAAGATGAAACAGGAGAGCTCATTAGATATTGTAAACAACCGATGGTAGATTTTGATTTTCCATATAGCCTTCACTATCTACCAAGTGATTGAATCATACCCTACTTCCTGATTCAAAAAATTAAAGGACTGTATAGCAAAGAATGGATCCTATCAAAGGGACGCTCTCCTCATTTATGTCCCCTTATGTTAGGATATGAAGCCCCGAAATTTTATTGTTTTTTTTATGCATTGCTTGGTAAATCGCACTTTTAAATCCGGATATTTTCATATCCTATCAAATCCGTTGTTTGGTATGAACGACATACTGTTGTAAATGAACTTTTTTTTTTTTGTCTAGTTTGTAAATGAACTTGAAAAGGCACAAACGCTGGTGGTAATAATTTCGTATGTCTGATTGGATCATGGACCAACCAGGCCTTGATCTAACCGAAAACATTGGTGCCAAGGTTAGCTGGCAGAATCTACTCCCAAAATGCACTTCTTATGATATGCGTGGTCGCAGTTCTTGAGCAGCCAACACGCATCTCCTTTCTAGAAAGATCCCAAGTAAATCGCGCAGCTCTCGCAATTAACCACCCTAATTTTGTCGCCTCGATATACCATAACCTCCACCTTCGGAGGCACTTGTGGGAGCTCAACGCCAACTTTAACGGGGTTGCCCCTATTCAACGCTGCAGGAGCCACGTGCTAAGGCTTGATGGAGCGAGCACCATTCGCCATCCGATTCCTTATCTTTTCATAACAAAAGCGGATTTGCTAACATAGAGGGAGCAGAAGATGCAGTATTATTGTCATGCTCCGGATCCACCTCGGGCACGCGGCATCCCGTTCCTAGCGAACAAACCTCGCTCGCCTGGTTCTCTGATGCGATGTCCCAGGGTAACCTCATCGCGACCAGACGACGTATAACGCGAAGCTCAATTTGCGGAAACGTGCCTTCTAACCAAACATACAAACATGCAAAGATGGGGTAGTGTACATCAGAAGAGGGAGGACAAGAACAACAAACACAACCATATATATATATATATATATATATATATATATATATATATATATATACCACTGGAGCGTTATATACAGACTGCCAAAAAGAAACAACTACAGTCCCCCAAAAGTGACGCTCCACTAGCCAGGTTCAGGACCCGGATCTGTACCCTAAACAGAATCACTCCTCAGGGTCATCTGGCTTCTCTGGATCATAGTCTACATAGGGGTCGTACTCAGCGTCGGGGTCGGCATCCATAGGATCATCATCCACGTGTGCATCTACGACTAACCGTCCTGGTGAAGGCAGCTCCTCCATCGGCTCAGGGTCTACGACCTCTCCTGGGTAAGTGACTGGACGGAGAAGCCCTGGGTCGTCCTCCTCTGGAATCGGGACGTCAAAATCACGAACGGGTCCCATCATGCCAAAATCTCCCTCGACCCTCCATGCCTCGAATCGATAGGGAACAAACTGTGGTCTACCCACATCTACCCAGACAGTCGTCAGGTGACGGTGCCAGAGTCTAGCGTCATCGTCCAAATGGTGTGTGACCTCCACGATGATGTCCACTGGAAGTCCAAAAAAGGTCGGGGGCGGTGCAGCCATCACTGGGGTTTGGGGTCTGAAAGATTGGCAACCAACGCCAGTGAGTCGAAGACTCAGCAAGCTCACCACTAATCCAAGCGTAGGATAAAGTATACTAGTGGGGTCGGTCCTATCCAGTAAACTAGGGTGTCAGGTTAACGGTTCAAGTACCCTCAATTGACATAGACACCCGACCCTAACGATTAAACAATTGAACTATACATGGAAAACAACCATAAACTGCAGACAGGCTATCAACAATTAATGACAGAAATTCACGATTCAATCAGATGCATGCTTTAGCCAGCCTCGACTGATCCCAATGGATCTTGCCTGCTTATCCCTCCACTTCCCAATTCGGGCTCATCCAACATGTCACAACTCTTGGTGACTCAGGCCAACTCAGGGCGTATGGGACCCAGATAAATTCAAGAGGGAATCAATCACAGAGCATGCATTCATGTAAGTACGTATGCACAAGAGCAAAGCATGTCAAGAATTCAAGTGGGCCATCTCGTGCCTGCCAGAACAAGCTACTAGTAAACCCCAGTAAATATTTAATCTCCCATAGTCAATTCCCAAGTAATTTCCCATTGAGGTAATACTAGCATTAGAACCCATGATTGACATCTTGAATGCCCTTGGATTTCATTAATTAAGGTTAGCCCGGACTAAGGCCCATTTATTCATTTATTCGGGCTAAGATCAATTTGGGTCAGAGGCCCATTCTAAGGTTCAAGGCCCATAATTTAAATCTTGGGTTAAAATTATGAATTAGGCCCATTATTAATAGTAAATTCGGGTAAGGCCCAAGCCCATTAGTTTATGTGGGCTTATAAGGCCCATATTCATTAATTAAGGCCCAATTTAATAACTTAAGCCCATGTACATAATTGGGCTTCATATTTTAATATCCAAGAACATAATTTAGGCCCAATTATTCCAATTTTCGTCCATTAGTGGCCCACCATCCAAACTAGGCCCAATTTACTTTGTTTTGGCCCAATTTGCTTAAAATTTAACCCCAAACCCAATAGCATTCTTAAGGCCCGTCTTCTACACACTTGGGCCCGTAATTTACAGCCCCTAACAACTTTTTTGAAGCACATATACATCAAAATTTTCGCCCAAAGTAAGGCCCATTAAGGTAGGTTAAGCCCAAAGGTCCATTTTTGCTCATTTTAGCCAAAAATGGGTCCCCCAAGCCCATTTCTATCATTGGGCCCATCCTTTAGGCGCCCATAGACTTCATTTCCAGCCCCAATGCAGCCCATTAAAACCCTATTCAGAATACCAAGCCCAAGGACTCAACCCATCTTGCTAATAGTCCAATAATTATTGATTAGATTAAGCTAATACACTAATTTATCAACCAATCCACTTGGAATAACACACAAATCAGCATCTAGGCCTAGCATACTCCATTCCTAAGCTAAGATTAGGAGTGTGGCTTACTAAATGAGGGCTGAGATCAACGGTGGAGGCGGCTTCACAAAGGCAGCAGAAAACCAGCACGCGCGAGGCTGATTCAGAAAGGATTTCCCGATGATTTAGAACTCATCTAGGGCTGATTCTTGCGCCAAAACGTCAAGGAAAGAAAGAAGAAGAAACTCACAGTTGGTCCGGACTTCAACCGACGGGACGAAGGCTGTGAAAATGGCCAAAAACTGCCGGAACAGTAAACTGGAAAACAGCCTGCACAGAGTCCGGTTTTGCTCCTGTTTGAGGGTCGATCCGAGCCGATCTAGAGCTGAATTTTTGTGGAGAACTACTAGAGAGGATGATGAAGACGTGGGCGAAAACGGCGCCTCAAAAGGACAACGTTTGGGCAGCGAAATGGGCGGCACAATAGGAAGCACCGGTAGGGATTAACTCTCCCATTTGAGAGAGAAATGGGAAGAAGAGCTTGAGGAAGAAATGAGAGGGAGATGGGGGAGCAGCCGGCTGAAAGTTGCGTGGAGGAGGAGAGAGAGCTTCTCAAATTCAAAAGTCAAACTAAAATGTGAGTGGGATTAGGTAAAGGGTTATTTGACCTTTGATGGACTTGACTTGTACTTGACAAGATGTGAGTGATTGATTGATTGACATGCATTGGAAATTGAACCATGATTGATTGATGTGACAACTGATTTGACTTGCCTCGATTTGCGTGCCAAATGCACCGGTCGGGTCCCGAGCGCGAACTAATTTCGGACTGGAATTGATTTCGATCTATCGAATTCACTCTCAAAAATTCTAATTCATCTAATTCTAAGGACTGAGCATTTACCGGGGGCAGTTCGGTAATTTTCCATTCACTTCTTGCTTCACGAAGTACACCGGCTGTCTGCCCTTCTGGCGACATTTCTGAAACAAATTCCATTTCTCCATTGTGTTTATCCTACTAATTCGATTGTCCAACGTCGGATTCCACTTCGTGGTCAATTTCATTAAATACAGACTCTGTCAATATCTCAGACCCACGGGCGGCTGTTTGGAAATTTTCCCAGGTAGCCTTTCCCTTTTGATCGGTCATCCCAGGGTAGCTAATCCTGAGTGAGTATCGATCAGAATGCACTAATGAAGTGTTTCCATTCATTTAGGAATTCCAATAAAATGGGTCGAATTTTCAGACTGTCACAATTCTTCCCTCCTTATAAAAATTTCGTCCTCGAAATTTACAGTACACAAGTCCTCACTTCCAACACAAAATTACACTCAGCTACTCAAACAAATAAGGGTACTTCTTCTTCATTTCATCTTCATTTTCCCATGTCGGTCCTTCAGTCTCATGGTGTTCCCAGATGACCTTGACCAGAGGTATAGTCTTGTTCCTCAGGACTTGCTCCTTTCGATCCTCAATTCTGACTGGCCTCTCCACGTACGAAACGCGGTCATCCACTTCGATGACTTCATGATCGAGTATATGGCTATGATCCGGCTCATACTTCCTCAACATTGACACATGGAAAACATTGTGGATCTGGGACAGGTTTGGCGGCAGCGCTAGACGGTAGGCCAGTGTTCCAACTTTCTCTAAAATCTCAAATGGCCCTACGAATCTCGGACTCAGCTTCCCTTTCTTGCCAAACCGAGACAATCCTCTCATCGGTGAAACCTTCAGGAATACATGGTCTCCAACCTGAAACTCTAACGGTCGGCGTCTCTTATCTGCATAGCTCTTCTGTCTGCTCTGCGCTGTCCTCAACCTATCTCTGATTACCCTGACTGCTTCTACTGACTGCTGGACTAACTCTGGGCCTGTGATACTCTTCTCACCAACTTCATCCCAACAGACCGGCGTCCTACAAGCTCTGCCGTACAGTGCCTCAAACGGTGCCATTCTGATACTCTGCTGATAACTGTTGTTGTAGGCAAATTCCACTAAGTGAAGTTGTTCCTCCCAGCCTCCTTTAAAATCTATTACACATGCTCTTAACATATCCTCTAATGTCTGTATGGTCCTCTCCGACTGACCATCAGTCTGAGGGTGGTAAGCTGTACTAAACCTCAGCTCTGTTCTTAAGGCACCCTGCAGACTTTTCCAAAAAGTGGCTGTGAAACGAGGGTCACAATCCGACACAATGCTTACAGGTACTCCATGCAACCTCATAATCAATCTCACGTACAATTCAGCCAGCTTCTCCAAGGTGGAGTCCTTTTGTACTGTAATGAAGTGTGTAGACTTGATTAATCTATCGACTATAACCCAAATCGAGTCATTCCCTCTTTGACTTCTTAGCAGCTCTTTCACGAAATCCATAGTGACGTGTTCCCATTTCCATTCTGGGATCTCCAAGGGTTGCAGTAACCCTCCAGGCTTACAATGTTGTGCCTTCACTTGTTAGCACGTCAAGCACTTGGCCACGTGTTTCGCCACATCTAGCTTCATTCCATTCCACCAGTAGTGTTGTCATAGATTCTGGTACATCTTCGTACTCCCATGATGAATACTATAATTGCTCCTATGAGCCTCAGCCAAGATCCTTTTCTTCAACTCCTTATTGTTTGGCACGCAGAGTCGTCCCCTAAACTTCAGTATCCCATCCTCAGTCACTTGAAACTTGAGTTTCCTCTTATCTGCGTCCATTGACACAATCCTTTGGACCTCAGGATCTGTGGTCTGCAACTCCTTGATCCTTAACTGGATTTCGGGCTCAATTCGCAAGGTAGCCATCAGGCTCGAGAGGGTTCCTACCTCAATCTTAAATTCCGAGTCCCTGATTCCTTCCAATAGCGTCCATTCCTTGACCATCATATGCGCGATGCTCGACTTTCGGCTCAGAGCATCCGCCACTCTGTTCGCCTTTCCAGGATTGTACAAAATATCGCAGTCGTAGTCCTTTAGCAGCTCCATCCATCGACGCTGCCTCATGTTCAATTCCTTCTGCGAGAACAAATATTTCAAACTCTGATGATCTGTATAAATCTTACATTTCTCTCCCACCAAATAGTGCCTCCAAACCTTCAGTGCAAACACGATTGCAGCCAACTCCAAGTCGTGCGTCGGGTAATTCATTTCATGCGGCCTCAACTGTCGAGATGCATACGCTACCACTCGTTCTTGTTGCATCAAGACGCAACCCAATCCTTTCAGCGACGCATCGCTATAAATCTCAAATCCTCCAGGTCCAGATGGGATGGTTAATACTGGTGCAGAAGTCAACCGATCCTTCAACTCCTGAAAACTCTTCTCGCACTTCTCAGTCCATTCAAACCTCGTTTCCTTCCTCAGCAAGTGTGTCAGAGGAGATGCTATCACAGAGAATCTTTCCACAAAACGCCTATAGTACCCAGCCAATCCAAGGAAGCTTCGCACCTCAGTCACGGTTGTTGGCCTCGGCCACTTCTCCACGGCTTCAATCTTTGCTGGATCTACTGATATTCCATCACCAGACACTATATGTCCAAGGAACGCCACTCGGCTCAGCCAGAACTCACACTTGCTAAACTTCGCATACAGCGAGTGATCTCTTAACGTCTGCAATACAGTCCTCAAATGCAGCTCATGGTCCTCAGGGCTCTTCGAATAAACTAGAATGTCATCAATGAAAACTATCACGAACTGATCCAAGAACTCCTTGAACACTCGATTCATCATGTCCATGAACGCGGCTGGGGCATTTGTCAATCCAAATGGCATGACTGTAAACTCGTAGTGTCCATACCTTGTCCTAAAAGCCGTCTTAGGAACGTCCTCCTTCTTAATCCTCAACTGGTGATAGCCTGTCCTTAGGTCTATCTTGGAGAACACGCATGCCCCTTGAAGCTGATCGAACAGATCATCAATCCTGGGCAGAGGATACTTGTTCTTGATCGTTACCTGGTTAAGCTGCCTATAGTCGATGCACAACCTCAGCGATCCATCCTTCTTCTTAACGAACAGCACCGGAGCTCCCCATGGCGAAGCACTGGGGCGGATAAATCCTTTATCCAGTAGCTCTTGCATCTGCACCTTCAGCTCCTTCAGCTCAGACAATGACATCCTATACGGTGCTTTCGAGATCGGCTCAGTTCCAGGTGCCAACTCGATTACAAATTCCACCTCACGCTCTGGTGGCAAGCCAGGCAGCTCTTGAGGAAAAACATCTGGGTAATCTCTTACTACAGGCACATTCTCTAACTTTACTTCCTCGACAGACGAATCCGTCACTGATGCCAAAAATCCTGGACAACCCTCGTCCATGAGTTTAGTCGCTTCCAGCGACGATATCCAAGGGATGGAAGTTCCTCCTCGATTTCCCATAAATTCATACCCAGGGTGGCCTACTGGGTTAAGTTGTATCATGCTTCTACCACAGTCAATGACTGCCCCATGCCTAACTAACCAATCCATACCAACAATCACGTCGAAATCGTACATGGGCAGGACAGCTAAATCAATTACTTCTTCTCTATCACCCAAGGCTATTTTACACCCCTTACATCCTAATGCCAGAATTATTCTATCCTTCAACGGGGTGGTAACATGCAGGATAACATCCAAAGGTCTAACATCTAACCCAGATAACTCAACAAATCGCTCAGACACAAAAGAATGCGATGCACCCCGATCGAACAAGGCATAAGCGGCATGACCACAGAGAGAAACGGTACCTGTGATCACCCCTGGCGCGTTCTCAGCCTCCTTGCGCGCCACAGCATAGACTCGTCCTTGGACAGGTGGACGGTTCAGGTTTCCTTGAGGAGCAGCTACGGCTTGGGGCTGCTGCTGTTGAAACTACGGTCTCGGACCCCTCCTCGGGCAGTTCCTCAACTGATGTCCCAGCTGTCCACAACTAAAACATCCTCCTGTCTTCTTCGGGCAAGGGTTATTTCCATGTCTTCTGCCATAGTCGCGACAGTTCGGACCCACTGACAATGACGGTTTCCCCAAGGTCCTTCTAGCTGGCAGAACAAACTTCCGATTGTCTCTCATCGGTCCCTTGCCGAAGTCTCTAAAGTTCCTCCCTGGCATAAACCGCGATCCAGATGCGGCAGCCTTCTCTTGCAGGTCTCGCTCTATCGCCAGAGCCCTCTCATACATCTCATTGTAGTCCCTCAGTCCAGTGGCAATCAGCATACTTTTCAATTCTGGCCTTAGTCCTTCTCTGAATCTCCTGGCCTTGTCCCAAGGGTCCTCTATCAGCCTCCTGGCAAACTTGGACAGTCTGGCGAACTCGCCCTCATACTGATCCACGGTCATCGGCCCTTGACGAAGCCTTATGAACTCTTCCATCTTCCTTTCCTGAGCAGCTTCAGAAAAGTACTTCCCATTGAATACTGCACAGAAGGCATTCCAATTCGGCCTTACTCCTTCTGGGAAGACTCGTCCCTGAACAGCCTTCCACCAGTCATCAGCTGTACTCTGGAGCTGATAGGTTGCCAGTGAAACCTTTTCTTCATCCGTGCACCCTAGCACAGTGAATGCCTTCTCCAACTGTTCAATCCAGAGGGCGGCTGCCTCAAGTCCTCCTCTGCCATCAAACTTGGGTGGCTGCAGCTTCAAGAATTACTCTACAATATGATGGGTCTGGCGTCCTCCATTGCCTTGCCCATTACCTCCATTGGTACCAGCCACAGCGGCCTCAGCTGCTTGGACTTCAGCGGCAGCTCTTTCTGCAGCCTGCCTCCCCATTAGATTACTGACCTCAGCCAGGACCCTCATCATTTCCTCAATTCTGGGGTCGCCTCTACGTGCTCTAGGTACTGGAGCCCCCGAGCTTGACGCAGCTGCACCCGGTCTTCTGCCCCTGTTGCTCATCCCTCTAGATCTCCCTCACACCTAACCAGATATAAATTCCTTTCAGGAACTTAAACTCTAAACTACCATCCAAGCTTTCGCCTACTGTCGCGTCCATTGACATGAGTATGCATGAAAAATTCGCTGCAGCTTTAATGCAATTAGACTCGGTTGACACCTAGACCCAACCCTGACAATGTATAACCCAGGACACTCTGCTCGCCACCTCAACTAGAAGCCTGCCGGAAGCCGCTCCTTGATCAGGTCTATGCCCCGGCGACCACTCCCCGCCCTCATCATTTCTTGGTGCGAACAGTTGTCCTAAATTACTCATTGCCAAAGCGAATCCCATTCCACATGTCCCATACCATGCTTCATTACAGTTTGTAGGTGTCCCGTCATACTTGTCCCATACCAAGCTGACGGTACCCAATCCAATAAATCGTGATGCATGCATTTTTCCAAATTTGCCTTTCTATTTAAAGTCGATTTTCGTTTCTCAAATCAATTTGCTTTTAATGCAGAAATCCATGCCATGCATGATGGTCAAGCAGCGCGCAACAGCCGACTAGGCATACAAACACAAACAGCAACCAGCAATTAACAATTCAGCGATCAGCACTCAAGCACCCTACTCACGGGGTTATGCCTTAGAACCTTACCTCAGGTATTGACGCATCTGCATATTAGCTCATAAACATGCCATAGATTAAGGCTACTCTAGGCAACCGACTTAGCTAGGCAGACACATGCGCCAATCAATTCAAGCATTCTACCCTTCCTAAACTTAGGTCTAGGGTCTGTCTATCTAACTACCCCAAAATCAACAGCCTTATCACTCCAAATCCTCGAACGGTCTCGTATCGAGCTGACCTTGCTCTGATACCACTCGAACGGTGATGTCATGCCCCGGATCCACCTCGGGCACGCGGCATCCCGTTCCTAGCGAACAAACCTCGCTCGCCTAGTTCTCTGATGCGATGTCCCAGGGTGACCTCATCGCGACCAGACAGCGTATAACGCGAAGCTCAGTTTGCGGAAACGTGCCTTCTAACCAAACATACAAACATGCAAAGATGGGGTAGTGTACATCAGAAGAGGGAGGACAAGAACAACAAACACAACCATATATATATATATATATATATATATATATACCACTGGAGCGTTATATACAGACTGCCAAAAAGAAACAACTACAGTCCCCCAAAAGTGATGCTCCACTAGCTAGGTTCAGGACCCGGATCTGTACCCTAAACAGAATCACTCCTCAGGGTCATCTAGCTCCTCTGGATCATAGTCTGCATAGGGGTCGTACTCAGCGTCGGGGTCGACATCCATAGGATCATCATCCACGTGTGCATCTACGACTAACCGTCCTGGTGAAGGCAGCTCCTCCATCGGCTCAGGGTCTACGACCTCTCCTGGGTAAGTGACTGGACGGAGAAGCCCTGGGTCGTCCTCCTCTGGAATCGGGACGTCAAAATCACGAACGGGTCCCATCATGCCAAAATCTCCCTCGACCCTCCATGCCTCGAATCGATAGGGAACAAACTGCGGTCTACCCACATCTACCCAGACAGTCGTCAGGTGACGGTGCCAGAGTCTAGCGTCATCGTCCAAATGGTGTGTGACCTCCACGATGATGTCCACTGGAAGTCCAAAAAAGGTCGGGGGCGGTGCAGCCATCACTGGGGTTTGGGGTCTGAAAGATTGGCAACCAACGCCAGTGAGTCGAAGACTCAGCAAGCTCACCACTAATCCAAGCGTAGGATAAAGTATACTAGTGGGGTCGGTCCTATCCAGTAAACTAGGGTGTCAGGTTAACGGTTCAAGTACCCTCAATTGACATAGACACCCGACCCTAACGATTAAACAATTGAACTATACATGGAAAACAACCATAAACTGCAGACAGGCTATCAACAATTAATGACAAATTCACGATTCAATCAGATGCATGCTTTAGCCAGCCTCGACTGATCCCAATGGATCTTGCCTGCTTATCCCTCCACTTCCCAATTCGGGCTCATCCAACATGTCACAACTCCTGGTGACTCAGGCCAACTCAGGGCGTATGGGACCCAGATAAATTCAACAGGGAATCAATCACAGAGCATGCATTCATGTAAGTACGTATGCACAAGAGCAAAGCATGTTAAGAATTCAAGTGGGCCATCTCGTGCCTGCCAGAACAAGCTACCAGTAAACCCCAGTAAATATTTAATCTCCCATAGTCAATTCCCAAGTAATTTCCCATTGAGGTAATACTAGCATTAGAACCCATGATTGACATCTTGAATGCTCTTGGATTTCATTAATTAAGGTTAGCCCGGACTAAGGCCCATTTATTCGGGCTAAGATCAATTTGGGTCAGAGGCCCATTCTAAGGTTCAAGGCCCATAATTTAAATCTTGGGTTAAAATTATGAATTAGGCCCATTATTAATAGTAAATTCAGGTAAGGCCCAAGCCCATTAGTTTAGGTGGGCTTCCATATTCATTAATTAAGGCCCAATTTAATAACCTAAGCCCATGTACATAATTGGGCTTCATATTTTAATATCCAAGAACATAATTTAGGCCCAATTTTCGTCCATTAGTGGCCCACCATCCAAACTAGGCCCAATTTACTTTGTTTTGGCCCAATTTGCTTAAAATTTAACCCCAAACCCAATAGCATTCTTAAGGCCCGTCTTCTACACACTTGGGCCCGTAATTTACAGCCCCTAACAACTTTTTTGAAGCACATATACATCAAAATTTTCGCCCAAAGTAAGGCCCATTAAGGTAGGTTAAGCCCAAAGGTCCATTTTTGCTCATTTTAGCCAAAAATGGGTCCCCCAAGCCCATTTCTATCATTGGGCCCATCCTTTAGGCTCCCATAGACTTCATTTCCAGCCCCAATGCAGCCCATTAAAACCCTATTCAGAATACCAAGCCCAAGGACTCAACCCATCTTGCTAATAGTCCAATAATTATTGATTAGATTAAGCTAATACACTAATTTATCAACCAATCCACTTGGAATAACACACAAATCAGCATCTAGGCCTAGCATACTCCATTCCTAAGCTAAGATTAGGAGTGTGGCTTACTAAATGAGGGCTGAGATCAACGGTGGAGGCGGCTTCACAAAGGCAGCAGAAAACCAGCACGCGCGAGGCTGATTCAGAAAGGATTTCCCGATGATTTAGAACTCATCTAGGGCTGATTCTTGCGCCAAAACGTCAAGGAAAGAAAGACGAAGAAACTCACAGTTGGTCCGGACTTCAACCGACGGGACGAAGGCTGTGAAAATGGCCAAAAACTGCCGGAACAGTAAACTGGAAAACAGCCTGCACAGAGTCCGGTTTTGCTCCTGTTTGAGGGTCGATCCGAGCCGATCTAGAGCTGAATTTTTGTGGAGAACTACTAGAGAGGATGATGAAGACGTGGGCGAAAACGGCGCCTCAAAAGGACAACGTTTGGGCAGCGAAATGGGCGGCACAATAGGAAGCACCGGTAGGGATTAACTCTGCCATTTGAGAGAGAAATGGGAAGAAGAGCTTGAGGAAGAAATGAGAGGGAGATGGGGGAGCAGCCGGCTGAAAGTTGCGTGGAGGAGGAGAGAGAGCTTCTCAAATTCAAAAGTCAAACTAAAATGTGAGTGGGATTAGGTAAAGGGTTATTTGACCTTTGATGGACTTGACTTGTACTTGACAAGATGTGAGTGATTGATTGATTGACATGCATTGGAAATTGAACCATGATTGATTGATGTGACAACTGATTTGACTTGCCTCGATTTGCGTGCCAAATGCACCGGTCGGGTCCCGAGCGCGAACTAATTTCGGACTGGAATTGATTTCGATCTATCGAATTCACTCTCAAAAATTCTAATTCATCTAATTCTAAGGACTGAGCATTTACCGGGGGCAGTTCGGTAATTTTCCATTCACTTCTTGCTTCACGAAGTACACCGGCTGTCTGCCCTTCTGGCGACATTTCTGAAACAAATTCCATTTCTCCATTGTGTTTATCCTACTAATTCGATTGTCCAACGTCGGATTCCACTTCGTGGTCAATTTCATTAAATACAGACTCTGTCAATATCTCAGACCCACGGGCGGCTGTTTGGAAATTTTCCCAGGTAGCCTTTCCCTTTTGGTCGGTCATCCCAGGGTAGCTAATCCTGAGTGAGTATCGATCAGAATGCACTAATGAAGTGTTTCCATTCATTTAGGAATTCCAATAAAATGGGTCGAATTTTCAGACTGTCACAATTATAGGAATGTTGTGAACGCCAAGGGCAATTTGTGGAGACGATGAAATAGCCGAAGCATGGTAGCCCTTAGGAATTTTAAAAAACTGATGGTGGGTTTTGGATTCAACACAGGCTTCACTGTCTACCCAGTGAGTGCAATGAACTTGTATTTTCATTAGGGATTTTCGGAAAAGAGTAAGTTTGGAAAGTAAGGTCTACTGGAAAGTGAATTATCAAATTTACATTACCGCCTCCTTTTAGCTCAGAACACATGGTAAGTCGAATAGAGAATTGCATTAAATATTGAAAATGTGAGGGACATCAATTCATGTACTTAATAAGAGCATTCATCCAATTTATAGTCGTACTTTTGAAGGTGTTGCTGGGCACATATACCTTGTGCTGTTTTCATTTTTCAAGTGATTTTTCACAAATTAAGGGTAGTCTCTAAAGAAAGTCAAAAGCAAATACAAACCCCCTGGTTTTGCCGGCTCTTTCAAGAGAATCAAAGAGGGAAAATTTTGCGGATGCATAGACGACTGTAGCAAAGAATGGTGCCCATCAAAGGAATCCTCTCATCACCCATGTGCTCCTGTAGGAATGAACCATTCGCTATTTTCCCATTTATTAGGAATTAAGTCATTATAGCATGTAATGGTTTATATTTCTTTTTCTTTTGCGTGAAAAAATAAAGTGACATGTCCAGTGTTTAATTAGGTCCATCCTTTCGATACATTTTCCTGTTAGCATCAACCATTACAACGATAACCAACTAGGCATGAATTCATGCACCGCGCGGAAATAAATCATGAAGAGATTTATGAATAATTTCATTATCATGTGAACTGCGCATATTAATATAAATGGAAATTTCAGTTATAACACTTTCTGCAGTGAATTTGTTTTTCTTATAGGACTTTATGTTCCTTCAGGCTATAAAGTTGTCTACTTAAAAAAATAGCAGTTTAACGCAATTGTATTTCACATTCGTCTGAAGTTGCTTCTTATTTCTCATGCATTCACTTCATTCTTCTCTTCATAAAACAGTCATAATTGGCACATTTACAAATATTTAGAATTACTTGGAATAGAAATCCATTTGTGAATGGGGTTAATACCATGAAAGCCGCCAAACTAGTGCATCTATGATAAATTTACGTCAAACTATTTTTTTACCAAGAAAAAAATCCCAAAGTAGTACACGCGTAACAAATTTATCCAAAACTACTTTTTTTACCACAAAAAATCCTAAACTAGTATACTTGTGACAAATTTATCCTAAAATGGTGCTTTTCTAACATATTACCATCCGTTAATTTCCATTAAAGCGAGTTACCACGAAAAATCTCAAATTGATATACATGTGACAAATAAAGGGTAAAAACCCCAAATAGGTACACCCATCAACCGCCACATGTCATCTAACTAGGCAATTTGATGGTAAAACTTAATGAAAGTTTATGGAGGGTAAATTTATCATAAATGTATTAGTTTGGAGTAAGTTTGTTACAGGTGTACTACTTTAGAATTTTTTATGGTTAAAAAATATAGTTTGAAATAAATTTTTCACAAACATGCTACTTTGAGATTTTTTGTAGTCAACAAAGTAGTTTAGAAGAAATTTGTCATAAGTGTATCGCTTTGGGAGTTTTCGTGGTATTAACTCTTATAAATATCGATGGATTTGCGTCAACCAAAAGACCTTACCAAGACAAGAGAACTCGTGAATCGATCTAAATAACTTTGTAAACAGAACTTTGAGCTGTTCACTAAACTCTTGTTCCAGTATTGGAGGAGGCCTAGGTTCCCTCGAAATAACCTATTCATATTCTAGTTCCTGCTTTGTTTTCTCTTTAAGATAGGGAAGCGTAAAATTTTCTCTACAAAAAAGAGATCCAAGGTCTCTTCAAATCCCAATCACTCGAATCTTTACCATATGCAAGTCATAGAAACATTTCGCGGGAATTTGTAATCGAAAAATTATGCACAATTAAGATTTGGTCAATTTCTGCGAAATAATATCTTGAAATAGAAAATTGCCACCACCCCAGATAAAATATAGAGGTGTCAATATGAACGTGATGGTGGGTTTGGATCCCCCCGCTTAACACCCCCATATGATTAAAAGGTCAGTCAAGCAGACCAACAATTAAGACATATAGCCACCAACGGTCAGGAATCACCATTTTCGACAAATATGGCCAGCAGTGTCAATTTCAATGAAGACTTGGAAAAGTAAGTCAAGCACCCCCACGGCCCACGCTAAACTGATTGAGAAGGGAAAAAGACCTCATGTTTGGAATAGGAATTGTCCTCGACAGAGGAGGCCCCGAGAGTGATCTTCCACTCTATAAAAATTTCTTATGATTCAATGCTAAAAAAAATTACAATTGTACAAACAGAGGTATATATCCTCAGCCAATCAATTCATAATTAGTGCACGTTCTTAAACATAAAAAGGAGTTCATTACAACATTCTAGAGCCACATATTTGACAATGACAAGAAATATATGTATACACCAAATCTAATAAAAAAAAAGAAAACATGATTATTCAATTTTGCAATTTCAAAAAAATATTGTGCTTTGACTCCTTCAACATTTATGCGAAACTTCAATATGAACATGATGGTGGGTTTTGGATTTAACACTGGCTTCACTATCTATCCAGTAAGTGCAATGAACTTGTATTTGTAGGTTAGGTAACAATCCTTATCTTAGGGACTTTCCAAAGAAAATAATCAAAATTACATTTCGCGATGCCGCCTCTTTTTAGGTCAAAACACATTTGGTAAGTCTATAATTGAGAATTGCCTTAAATAGGGAAAAATGCGAGAGACATCAATGCATGCGCAAAATGAGAACATTCATTGAATTTGTAGCCACAATTTTGAAGGCGCTGCTGGGCACATTCCTTATGCTGTTTTCGTTTTTCAAATGAATTTTCACAAATTAAGGGTAGTCTCCAGAGAAAATCAAAAACTAATGCCTTTGTTATTTTTGCAGGCTCTTCCCAGAGAATCAAAGAAGAAAAATTTTGCAGATGAATAGTGAAAATTAAATGACTGTCTAGCAAAGGATGGAGCCCATCCAAGCAATCCTCTCGTCGTCTCTGTGCTCCTGTAGGAATGAACCATTCGCTATTGTCCGATTTATTAGGAATTAATTCATTTTACACAGTGACGATTTCTATTTCTTTTTCTTTTGCACGAAAAAAATAAAATGACCTGTCCAGTGCTTAATTAGGTCCATCCTTAAAATACTCTTTCCTGTTAACATCAATCCCTACAAGGATAACTAGAGATGAACCCGTGCATCCTGCTGTAATAAATGACAGAGATTTATGAATAATTATCCATAAGGAAAAAAGCATCGAAAACATTTGCTCAGGCATTTGCTCTCTAACAAAAAGACATGTTTTACGAAAGAAAAATCGATAGATGACTTCAGGAAAATATTTAAGGAAAAGAGATTCGTTATAGGAAAGATAATAATTTCATTAGCATTTGAACTACGTTTATTATTATAAATAGGAATAAAAGGAAAATATCAAATTTCATCCATAAAACTTTCCGCAATGAATTTGTTTTTCGTACAGGACTTTATATTCCTCCATGCTATAAAGTTATCTGCATCAACAAAAATTTAACTAAATAGCAGTTTAACACAATTGTATATCACATTCATCCGAAGTTGCGTCCTATTTCTTATGCAGTCACGTCATTCTTCTCTCCATAAAACACTCATAATTGGCGTCTTTATAGATATTTAGAATTACTCAGAACAAAAATCCATTTATAAATATCGATGGACTTGCGTCAACGGAAAGACCTGACCAAGAAGAGAAAACTCACGTATCGATCTAAATAACTTGTAAACAGAACTTTCAGCTGTTCACTAAACTCTTGTTCTAGTGTTGGAGGAGGCCTATAGGTTCCCTTGAAGTAACCTATTCATCTTCTTGTCGGTGCTTTGCTTCCTCTCCAAGATAGAAAAGCGTAGAAGTCACTCTGCGAAAAAAAAGATCCAAGCCCTCTTCACAGACCGATCACTCTAATCTTTATCACGGGCACATCACAGAACCGACTCAATCGAAAATGTCAATGGAAGAATTTGCGCACCATCAAAATTTGCTCGATTTCTACAAAATATTATTTGGAAAAAAAAATGTCACCACACCCGGCAAAATATGGAGTTCTCAGAACATAATCCCACGTGGTGTAGATTCGTTTCAACGAAAACTTGGAAAAGTAAGTCGAGCATGACCAACCATCGTTTTGCACTATTCACTCATTATCGCCCATGACGCACGCTAAAATGATTAAAACGTGGCAAAATATGGAGTTCTCCGAACATTAATCCCACGTGGTGTAGATTCGTTTCAACGAAAACTTGGAAAAGTAAGTCGAGCATGACCATCCATCGTTTTGTGCTATTCACTCATTATCGCCCATGACGCACGCTAAAATGATTAAAACGTGCAAATAACTTCGGCTATGTTTGTTTGACGAAAAATGAAAACTTTCAAAAATATTTTTTCAAAAATGATCATGGTATAACTTGAAATAATTTGAAACTTGAAAAAAAAATTTATATCTACAATAATTTATGTATAAATATTGGGCCAAGTTTTTTCCAATTCTCCTTTGACTTAGACACTTCCTTTTTTTTTTTTTTTATGTTTTGACTACACTATTCTTATTTAACCCATGGCTCTACAAAATGGTCCCTTCTTTGTATGGTCAATTCTTTTTATTTGGTTTCTATCTTGTGGGTCCCATTTTCCTTCTTCTTCTTTCCCTTTCACGTTTTTGACGTCTTTGCCCTCGGCTCTTGCAATTCTTCTCTCTGTCCATTCTCTTCTTTCTACGCCTCCCTTACAGACGCCTATACGGGGAGAGAGGGGAGCGGAAGGGAACTCTCTTCTTCTTCTTTTTTCTAACTCTCTCCATGCGTGTGTATACATATGTGTGTGTGTATATATAAAATTTCGGGGCTCCATTTGAAGTGAGATTAACTTGCTTTAAACCATTTAACTCCTGTGAAGGCGATAGAAACGGAGGATAAATTTGATTCATGTGATTCAATCACAAGTTGATACAATTATCAAGAAAAAGAAGCTTCAGGTGTTTTTACATATGCAATGTTACTCCATCTACTCCATCCTAAATCCATGGTTTGCTGCATCTAGGAAATTCAAGCGATCAAAAACTTCACAGTTCTCCTTGATTAAAGCATGATAGACCTCGTGAAGGGCGGCATCTCCATCAAAGCTCTGTTCCAAAATCGAAACTCTAAGAAAACCAAGATAAACAGACTACTTCTTAGCCTAAGACACTTGCAAAGACCGCTCAATTCCAATAGCCTTAACTTTGCTTCCAAAATGTGGTCGATTTCTACAAAAGATTATCTTGAAATAGAAAATTGCCGCCGCCACCATTGTGAAAAATATAGAGGTCTCAGAACCTTGATTCCACGTACTGTACATTCCCTTTTCAATGAAGACTTGGAAACACCCGCGGTAAGGATCACCATTTTCCACAAATATGGCCGACAATGTCAATTTCAATGAAGAGTTGGAAAAGCAACTCAACCATGACCAACGACTGACTGAGACTTTTATGGTTCTGCGCTATTTGCTCCACTCAGTATCTCCCACCGCGCACGGTAAAATGATTGTAAAGGGAAAACGTGGTTCGGGGAGTGATCTTCCACTCTGTATAAGTATAGTCGCTCATTAACGTGGTTCGTAGACCTTCACCATCTTCCACCCCCCAAAACTCAATCATCCCCCAAATCATGGCTTCTTCCTTTTTGTTGTCCAACCAGTCTCCTTTAGCTGTCTTCTTCTTCTTGCTCTTCTTGGTTGGCACCACTTCATTTCATGGTGCAGGCATTTCTGCTTCCTCCACTTCTCTTTTCGCTATCAATGCGATCGAGAATAAGGATGAAGCAGAGGTTCTCCTGCATTGGAAATCCACTCTCAACAACCATAGCCAATCTCTCCTCTCTTCATGGCACGGCAATGATCCTTGCGGCTTTACCGGTGTGGTTTGCGACGACCATGGAGCCATCGCCCATGTAAACCTTTCCAGTCTCGATTTGGGAGGAACTCTAGAAGGCCTCAACTTCTCGCGCTTAACCAGTGTGGTCAGCTTTGACCTTTCCAACAACTCCATCCATGGCTCCATCCCCTCGAGTATCGGTAACCTTTCCAAGCTCAACTTTCTAAATCTTTGCTTCAATGAATTGTCTGTGGACATTCCTCCAAGTATAGGCATGCTGGAGACTCTTCATTCTTTGTACCTATGTGCAAATCAGCTTTCTGGGCCCATTCCTCCTCTTGGAAACTTAGGCAATTTAACGGTATTAAACCTTTCACGAAATAACTTGTCTGGTCCCATTCCGAGAGAGATTAGTGACTTGAGGAATTTGAAGTATCTTTTGTTATGGAAAAATGGACTTTCCGGACCCATTCCTTCAGAAATCGGGAGGCTCACTTCTCTTATCAGACTTGATCTATCAACAAACAAACTTACCGGCTCAATTCCTCGTTCAGTCGGAAACTTGACAAGTTTATCTTTTCTTCACCTCTTTGAAAATGGACTTTCAGGACCCATACCTTCAGAAATCGGGAGGCTCACTTCTCTTATTGCACTTGATCTAGGAAAAAATAAACTCACCGGCTCAATTCCTCGTTCCATCGGAAACTTGACAAGTTTATCTCTTCTTTTCCTCTTTCAAAATGGACTGTCTGGACCCATACCTTCAGAAGTTGGGGGTCTCACTTCTCTTATCGCACTTGATCTATCAACAAGTAAACTCACCAGCTCAATTCCTCGTTCTATCGGAAACTTGACAAGTTTGTCTAATCTTCACCTCTGTGAAAATGGACTTTCGGGACCCATACCTTTAGAAATTGGAAACTTGGTCAATCTAACTCGACTGGGCCTTGCCGAAAATGAACTAGAGGGGGAATTGCCAAAAGACGTATGCCTTGGGGGATCATTGCAATATTTCATAGTCAGCAATAATCATTTCACAGGACCCATCCCAACAAGCTTAGAGAACTGTAGCACATTAATCAGATTAATGCTAGATGGAAACCGACTTATTGGGAACATAACAAAAGCTTTCGGTATATATCCACATCTATATTTTATTGACTTGAGCCGCAATCACTTGAACGGGGAACTTTCGTGGAAATGGGAGCATTGCCGTAATTTGACAAGCTTAAGTATATCAAACAACAATATTTCTGGTGAGATACCCGCGATATTTGGAAGGATGGCTAAGTTACAGCTACTAAACCTTTCTTCAAATAATTTAAGAGGAGAGATTCCAAGGGAATTGGGAAGTCTATCGATGCTATTAGAACTCGATTTGAGTAACAACTCAATCATGGGAAATGTCCCAACTGAGATTGGACTTTTATCCCATTTGGCACATCTGAACTTGGCATCAAACAATTTGAGCGGATTGATACCGGTGCAGCTCGGCTCATGGGAAAGCTTGTTGAGCTTGAACTTGAGCAGAAACAAATTTCGAAGAAGCATTCCTCCTAAGATAGGCAACACGAAAGTTCTCGAGGTTCTTGATTTGAGTTATAATAGTTTGTCAGGAAATATACCAGGAGAGCTTGCAATACTGAGAAACTTGCAAGTTCTCAATGTCTCCCACAATAGTCTGTCTGGTTCCATCCCACAGTCTTTTAGTGATATGTTGGCCTTGACTTCTATTGATGTATCCTACAATGACTTGGAAGGTCCTCTCCCAAATGTCAAGGCTTTCAATGAGGCTCCAAGTGAGGCAATCCAGCATAACAAAGGGCTTTGTGGAAACGTCACCAGTTTACCGAAATGTAATTCCACCAAGAGCGAGAAGCACAATCAAGTTATTGGAGTTAGTATTGCCTTTATCCTCATTCTCTCGTTCTTGGGGTTTCTTCTTCTCTCTTGCACCTCGGTTGTTCTAGTAATCGTCAATAATCGCCGCAGAAGGATTATCAAGATAGGGGACAATGAACGGGGAAATGATTTGGATTTCATGAGTATTTTGAGTTATGATGGCAAAGTTTTCTATGATCGAATCGTTGAGGCCACAGAAGGATTTGACTCCAAGTACTATGTGGGTGAAGGAGCATATGGAATTGTTTATAAAGCTAAGATATCACAAGGTCAAACGTTTGCTGTCAAGCAAACCTTGTCATCCCAGGAAGATCCTGAGATCGTTGATTTGGTATCATTTGAAAGGGAAATTCAAGCCTTGACAAATATACGCCATCGCAACATTGTAAAATTTTATGGCTTTTGCTCTCATGCTCAACTCTGTTTTTTAGTGTATGAGTACATGGAAAGAGGAAGCTTGAGAGCAACTTTGAGCGAGGATCAAATAGCAATAGAATTTGGATGGGATAAGAGGATAAATGTGATCCGAGGAGTTGCGGATGCATTGTCCTATATGCATCACGAATGTTCTCCTCCGTTGATTCATCGAGACTTGACCAGTAGCAACATTCTATTGGATCGTGATTATGAGGCTCATGTTTCCGATTTTGGCACTGCAAGATTGTTGAGGCCAGATTCATCAAACTGGACGGCTATTGCTGGTACCATCGGGTATATTGCTCCAGGTACTTCTCACTTTTTCAATTTTGATGGCATTCAGTGTCATGGTTCTATAATTGAACTTTTACTTGTTTAGTGCAGTTTCATTCGTTATTTAATTGTCTTATGGAAAACCGTTATACTTATTTAGAGCATTCAAGTTCAACAATGTTGAAAAGCTTTTCGATTTTCTTGATAAGTAAAAGATGACAAATGAAGGAAACGTCATAATCAATCGATTTTGAGGATATTAAGTTTGTGTTACCTAGAAGATGCTTGTATTTTAAGCATCGAACAAAAATTTTTGAACTTTGCCAAAGCATAAACTCCCTTACTCAAATCAGTGTTGTAATTGTAGATTAAGAAGAAATATGTACCTATAATCGTCACGCGTCATGTCTTGGGAAGTAACATTATCAACTTGAATACAACTTATGATTGAGACTAAAAAAACAGTGAATTCTCCACTTGCAGAGCTGGCTTATTCTTCGGTTCCTACTGAGAAGTGTGATGTATATAGCTTTGGAGTCATTGCATTAGAGATAATCATGGGAAAGCATCCACAAGATCATGTCTCTTGGGAATGTTCATCGTCCATCCAATCTAAGTCGATGATGTTGAAGGATGTGCTAGATCAACGTCTGTCACCTTCTAGACTTGGCCTTCAAGATGGGCAGGACATGGTCTTGATTGCCAAGCTAGCATTTGCGTGCTTGCAAGCAGATCCAAGGCTTCGACCCACCATGGGACAAGTCTCGCGTGAGCTTAGTGTTCAAGTACCCTTGGATATGCCACTCTCTACAGTCAACTTAGAGCAACTTTGCGATCATAATGTAAAAAAAATACGGAACACTTTAGGAGATGGTAAGATTTGAAGTTTTCATGTGCTAATGTGTTTGGTTTTCAATTATGATAACGATTGCCATTTGAATATATCTAACTTTTCACCAATCCTAACCATGAAATTTATGATTTTCATATAAAGCTAGCTTCTCTATGAACTTACATGAATAGTGCCATGTTTATAGTTTGGAGTAGTGGTACTAGAAAAAAAAAATTATGGGAAGACCTCTCCATCTTTTTGCAGAGTGATCAGGAAGTAAATTTGCAAAATGCACTAGATCAACATGTCTTGCATTCTTTGATTCGAGATGTAAAGAACATGTAGTTTCCATTGCTGTGAGAGTTAATAGTACTACAATATATGTGAATAAGTGTAATCAGATGATATTATTAAACCCAGAATGGGTATACATATCACAAGAGATGCAGAGATTTTCTCCTAATTGATCTCCTAATTAATGGAACTTCACGTTCAAAAATCTACTCACCAGCCAATCAAAATGCTTGTTAACCTCGGTCAAGCCTAGCTGGCCCAATCAAACCCGACCTTCACCAAGCCAATGTCCTCGACATGTGATCTAATGATCACTTTCATTGAACTCAGTTAGGCTCGTTTCATTTTCCCCGTCAGTTATCTTTCCTTCCGGGAAAGCTCGTGAATTTTCCGGTCGTCGTCGCAAGTCTCCTCATCTAACTCTCTCTCTCTCTCTCTCTCGCGACAGTGACAAAGAAAACGAGCGAATCCAACGCCCAATCCCGTCGCTTTCGTTCGTTTCCGTAAGAGAAGCTTCTAGAGCGAGGAACCCTGAACTAGAGGAGAGCTACAGTGGTGTAGAATTGGATTCGACTTAGAGAGAGAAGACACAGAGAGGTGTACTGGATGAATTGTGTGCTTTGCCATCGCAAGCGGAAGTACGTACGAGTTCTATCTCTCTTTCTCTTCCAGTCATGTGCTGAATTCTGCTGACAGTTGATTTTCTTGCCTTTGACCGAGATACAAGCTTTGATTCGTCTGCATTTTTTTTTTTTTTTGCAGTGATTGGCAGAAAGTCGAGGAGGATGGCAGAAAAGCTCTTCAGCTCGATCATTATTCTGTCGAGGTTTGCGAGTGGGAGTTACCCCTTTCCGCATTTTACTTTGTGGAAAATGGTGTGCTGGTGATATTTGCAAAATTGTCATGCTTTGTTTCTTGTTGTTTTGTTTGTTAGTTTGGTTCTCCTTTTGCAACAGTTTTATATGGAATAGACAGACCATGTATGCGATCAGCTTGAATGTAACTGAAGCTAGGATTGCTCCTGAACTAGGCTATAGCGGAAAAGAAGTGTGGTATTGTATTTTCCACAAGATAATGCAAGCTAGTTGGCTGCTTAATTTGTGTTTTACGTGGAATTGATGAGTTTTCTGCTGGTGAAATGGGAATAAGAATATAAACCTCTATTAAGGAAGACTTGAGAGTTGGACCCCTTCCGCTGGTTCCGAAGATTGACCATGAATCCGTTTGATGTTTCATCCTCATCAAACCACTTGGCCACGTGCATTGTCGAGAGAAATGTGGGATCGGATTGATGGGGTTTAACCTGTCAAGTCGGGGCATTTAGAAGTATAGTTTTTTATTTTATTTTTTTAGGTTGGGGTGGGGGGTTAAATCTCACTAGTTCGACATGATTTTCGATAAAGAATGATCGTAATGAATGAACATAGTCTATGAAAACCTCTTTTTTTTTTTTTAAGGTTGCATGAAGTCCTCAGACATACCATGCATCGAATTTTCCACAAAGTCATGAACCGTTTCTAGTGTTAATAGAGCAGAGAAAAATAGTTATAGCTTGTTGAATGAGCCCATTGATGTTGATGTTGTTGAATGAGCCCATTGATGTAAGTAGGGAAGCCCACCATTTTGGCGTGGCTGGAACTTTTAACACGTGCCTGTTGCACTTCTTCTACTGTTAAGCCAAGCGTTCCCATGAACGCTGCTGTTGAAAATGCATTTGTTTTTATTTTCTCCTTCTCCTTCTTCCTCTTTCTCCTTTCTTCTTCCCTCCTCCGCCGCAGCACCTTCCTCCTTCCTCGGCCGCTCCATCAGCCATGACGCAGGCCGGCGAGTCCCGAGCTCGGCCTCGCTGAAAGCCCACTCACTCGAGGCTGTAAGGCGAGCCTCAAGCTTGCCAGATCCGGCGGTTTCTTTCGTATGCCGCTCGAGGCTCGCGGCCTTTGCCAGATCAAGGACTGGAGGACAAAATCGGCGTCGGAGAGGGAGATGCGGAGCAGGGGAGAGGAAGGACGAGTCAGGGCAGGGGTGGGATCCAGCAGTGGAGGGAATTTGCCTCGATCTCGTTGAGGGCAGAGTTGCAAGGAACGAAGCCGGAGATGCACCGAGGACAAGAGCGTAGAGAGAGAGAGAGAGCCTAAACAAGAAAGTTGGAAAATGATTTCCCTTTTCTTGTTTGGCGGACAAAGTTTCTTCAGTTAGCTAGAGATACGATATATATCTGGGAATCGTTAGTCTAGAGAGAGACACATGGTTTATAATAAAGCGTTTGGGACCAGTAAATCGTGTTTTCGCGCTGTCTGCTACAATCTCTTGCTGGGAATAAAGGCGCACAGTTTGGCCATGAGAATTTTGCCCTAGCGCCATCTTGCCTTCCAGGGAAGGAAAGATCAAGAGTTCGAACCTTGGACCTCGGGGAGAGGTGAGGAAAAAGCATTAAGAGCACGCATGACAACGTTTCTGTTTCTGTTCCAAACCTATTCCAGAAATAGGTTTAGAACAGAAACTCGTTTGACAACTATGTAGCACCGACAGAAATAGGTTTGGAACAGAAACAGATTTGACAACTATGTAGCACCGACACCGACACGCGACACGGCGACACGGCATTTCTCAAAAATAGAAAATTTCGACACGTCGAGGACACGTTGTATTAAATATATTTTTAAATATAAAAATAATAAATAAAGCCAAAACATGTGTCATATACATTAATTTGAACCGAAGAGGGCAAGCTTCTATTTATGTGAAGTTTGATAAACTCAGGAGCTTTTTTTTTGTCGAAAAGGTCATTTGATTCGTATTATAAAGTCAAAAAGAATATCATATGTGCTTCTAAGTATAACAAATTTCAAAGGGTTTGAGATGGGTTAAAAACCTAGTCAGGTGGGAGAGTATTATGAAATTGTGCTTTAACAACCCAATCCGTAATCTTGTTTTGGGTCCGTACACAATGGGTTAGCCGTAGCTTTTCACTTTTGAAAACAAGTCTGAGCACTCCTTGATCAACGCTTGTATTTCCCATGAGACTATATCTATGTCTTGGAGCATTTTGACCAAATAGATACTGTCTGACTCCAAATCTATCTCTTTAAGCACTCTGTCTGCAAACCCATGTGAGTTCAAGCACTTCAAAGCACCCAATAGAACTAGGGTTTCAGCATGAAGGGAAAACCGAACATTCACAGACCTCGCTGCTCCTTCAAGTAATAGCCTAGAGGAGTCTCTACATACCCATGTCACCGCGCCATTAGCTTCTCCCTCCATGAACGCTCCATCGAACATTAATTTTCAGAGCTCCCGAGCGCAATGGAAACCAAGAAGTCTTTGAGATCTCCTTATTTTTCCTTTTTTCTATGGATTTCAAGCTCTATCTAATGAACTTCTCCTTCATTACACACATTTCCGTGATCACTTCAAAACCGGCAAGGTTCCAAAAGTTTTTCTTTTTTTTAATAGTCGTGTCCGACACGCTAGACACGCAAAACACACGAGGGACACGCGTCCGACACGCGTTGACCGAGTGTCGAAATCCCGACACACGGTCAACGAGTGTCGGACGGGTGTCGACGAGTGTCGGTGTCGGACACGGTGTCCAACACGATACGCACACCTAATAAAAGTGTCGGTGCTACATAGTTTGACAACGCTGTTTTTCTATTTCTGAAACAAAAATCTATTTCAGAAATAGATTTTGGCCCAAAATCAAAAACAAAAAATTTTTGTTTCTAGCAGAAATAGAAAAATCCATTTCTCTTCCAGAAATTATTTCTGAAACAGAATGGTTGTCATGCGCAATAAAGCATTGCTACAAGGGATTATATATTGTTAGATATTCGACGCTTCGTTAACCTGTCAAAAATATTATTGTTGCCTCGTTGGCGACTTGAAGCTTTATCGTGAATGTGGTATCATTATGTTTCATGTGGAGAAATTTGAAAGTCTTCGGCCAAGTTTGAACTCTTAGGAGCGTGGTTATAGAATTGGAGTGGTTCATCCTTAAATTTTTTTTAAAAAAACTCATTTATGTTAAGTTAGAAGCTAGCGTAGTTCAATAAAATATATATATGTGAAAAAATTGCAAAACCATAATACTTAGTTGATTTCTTTTAAAGCATGGCGAAAAAAATCATCCCTCTTTCTCCGTTAGGCACCATTTTCGGCTGAAAGCTTAAATAAGAACAAGACCACATTACTCATATTTATTTATCTTTTTGTGTCAAACACATTAGTGAGTGGTTTTGTCTTGGCTTGGAAGCATTTCTTCGACATTTCAAGGCATGGTTAGATTTCACGTGCCTTATTTTTAATAATTATTTTTATTTTCTTATATATATTTTTATAAGTTTTTATCTTCCTTTTCTTTATTTCCAAATATATTGTCGTGTTTTGAATTTATTGGAAAAAATTTCCGATAAATTAAAAATTAAAAGCTATGTAGGATGAAAAGCCAACAAATCGTAACAAATTAACGATTATGTCATTTTTTCCGTTTATTTGTATAACAGAATAATCAATCCCAACAAAGAAAAAAGTACATATGGTTGAGGGCCTATATTGATCAAAGATAAAGTATAGGAACAATAGCGAGCAAATTGAAAAGGTAAACTACCAATGCCTTTTATATTTTACTGTTCAAGAATTCAAACATTTAGAATAAGATTTCGATAGAGCTAACTACTCTTCCAATCTTTGTTGGATATTGTTAAACAAGACAAATGTGGGTTTATCGAAATGATTATATATATATATCTCGTTCAAATCCATAAATCAATCAAGCATTGATCTGATTAAAAACATATGAGCCAATCTTAGTTTGGAAAATCTGTGCTCGAATGATGACTCGTAAAGAGGCGCATTTCAAACATTGGCCTAGCCATTTCTCGATGCGTATCCCGTAGTACTCGTAGTTACATTTGTTGAGTACCCAACACTATCTCCTTTCTCATAAGATCCGAAACAAATTGTGGACTCTTCACAATCGATATCCCAAATTTTGTCGCAACGATGTACCACAGCCTCTGCCATGGGAGGCACTTGTGGGAGCTATTTGACACCGTATGAGTCGCCAGTTGAAGCTTCGCACCAATCGCGGTTCCATTCTTCTTCCGGACTGCAATTTTTTGAGAAGATGAAACAGGCGAAAGCATGGTCGCTCGTTAGAAATTGCAAATAACCAATGGGAGGTTTTGATTTTCAACATAGCCTTCACTTTCTACCAGGTGAATCAATCATTTTTTAATTCATGATTCAACAGTTTAAATGACTGTCTAGCAAAGAAAGGAGTCGGTCAAAGGGATCCCCTCGTCATCTATGTCTCTTATTGGAATGAATAATCCACTATTTTCTGTTTTAGGCGTTAATTTTGCAAATCTTTTTCGATTTTTTCTTCTTTTCTTTCCTTCATTTTCCTTTATGGCACTCTAAGTAAAGGTAAGGCCCTTTTTTCTATCCTTTTGCGCTTTTGTTTTTTTTTTCCCCCACCTCTCTCCTGTTTCCTTTCACTTTAATATAAGACAATTCGTGTGTATTATATGATTATGTAGTTTATATGTTTCTGGTCATTGACCATCTTCTAAATAATTTGCAATCAAATACAAATATAAATAAACCATGTTATTTTCTTCTTGATTCTACCTACCGAATTGAGAAAAAAAAGGTTATAAATTTATAATCGTTATGACCAAATGCTATTATAACTATAATTTTCCCGTTCAACTGACCTCTGCATCCTTAACTTAATGCACGTAAAGACAAATGAGCCAAAAATATTTTCAAGAGATGGCAAGTTTTGATCTCTGCATCTTAAACATGCTTCTTCTATTTTTCCCATTTTTCTTAGGAAAAAATTTTATTTCGATTGAAAAATTGTGTTAAATAAAAAGATGTAATCGCACTTTTTTTTCCTAATTCAGACGTGTCTGAACTGTGCTTTTTTTTTTTTTTGTAGTTTGTGATATATTATGGTTGTATTTTCACATAAGAGAACAATGGATAAGAGCAAGGGGCATTAATGGAACTTCACGTTCAAAAATTCTCCTCAGAGCCAATCAAAATGCTCGTTAACCTCGGTCGAGCCTAGCTGGCCCAATCAAACCCGACCTTCACCAAGCCAACGTCCTCGACATGTGATCTAATGATCACTTTAATTGAACTAACTCAGTTAAGCCGCCTGGATTTTTGAATTAACTCTTGGGTCCAAAAAAATAATAAAAGAAAAAGGAAAATGATTTTTTTTTCTCGTTTCATTTTCCCCGTCAGTTTCTTTCCTTCCGGGAAAGCTCGTGAATTTTCCGGCCGTCGTCGCAAGTCTCCTCATCGAACTCTCTCTCTCTCGTCTCGACAGTGACAAAGAAAAACGAGCAAATCCAACGCCCAATCCCGTCGCTTTCGTTCGTTTCCGTGAGAAGCCCAGAACTAGAGGAGAGCGACAGAGGTGTAGAATCGGATTCGACTTAGGGATACAAGACAGAGAGATGGGGCCTGATGCGGCGGCCTTAGCGGCGGCGGCGAGACAAGCGGAGAGGTTGAGGAAGGACGGGAACGAGTGTTACCGGAGGAGCCGTTTCGGAGCCGCCATTGATGCTTACACCGAGGTGCCAAACTCATCGCGATTCAATTATTTTCACATTTTCAAAATGAGGTCTCTTGTTAGGTTTGCGTTCGATCTTTACATCTTTGCTTTCGGGGAGGAAAATGGCTTGCTTGTAATTTCATTCTGCAGCATAAAGTTTGGGACTTTCAGTTGACCGCTGACTTTCTTTCTTTCTTTCTTTCCTTCCTTCCTTGTCCGTTCGTTGTGATCGGTGCTGTTTGCTGAACGCCAAGGCAGGCCATAACCCTATGCCCGAAGGTGCCTGTGTACTGGACGAATCGTGCGCTTTGCCATCGCAAGCGGAAGTATGTACGAGTTCTAACTCTCTTTCTCTTCCAGTTATCTGCTGACAGTTGATTTTCTTGCCTTTGGCCGAGATACAAGCTTTGGCTCGTTTGTGCTTTTTTGCAGTGATTGGCAGAAAGTCGAGGAGGATAGCAGAAAAGCTCTTCAGCTCGATCATGATTCTGTCAAGGTTTGCGAGGGGGAGTTATCCCTTTCCGCATTTTACTTTGTGGCAAATGGTGTGCTAGTGTTATTTGCAAAATTGCCATGCTTTGTTTCTTGTTGTTTTGTTTGTTAGTTTGGTTCTTATTTTGCGACAGTTTTATATGGAATAGACAGACCATGTATGCAATCAGCTTGACTGTAATTGAAGCCAGGATTCCTCCTGAACCAGGCTATAGCAGAAAAGAAGCGTGGTATTGTATTTTCTACGAGATAGTGCAAGCTAGGTGGCTGCTTAATTTGTGTTTTAAATGGACTTGATGGCTTTTCTGCTGGTGGAATGGGAATTAGGATATAAGCCTCTATTAAGGAAGACTGAGAGTTGGACCCCTTCCGCAGGTTCTGAAGAGTGACCATGAATCTGGTTGATGTTTCATTGTCATCAAGCCACTTGGCCAAATGCATTGTCGAGAGAAATGTGGGATGGGGGGCCTGCTCTAAGCCTCTAACAGGTTCAACATGGTTTTCTGTAAAAAGCAACCCATTATGAATGGGCATAGTCTGTGAAGTCCTCAGACATGCCATGCATAGAATTTCCCACTAAGCCGTGAACTGTTTCTAGTGTTAATATAGTGGAGAAAAACATTTATAGCTTGTAGAATGAGCCCATTGATATAAGTAGGGAAGCCAACCATTCTGGTGTGGTCAAACTTTTAACACGTGGCTTTTGCACACCTTCTAATGTTAAGCCAAGCCTTCCCATCAACATTACTGTTGAAAATGCATATGTCTCAACAAATGCTGAACTAAAAATGCAACGTGTCAAAATGGTTCTCACAGGTCTAACTTTGAAGTATTTCTCTTATTTAGGGCGAACCATGCTTAAAAGGCTTAGTGGTTTTCACCAGTCCCGCAGTTAAAATGTCTTCAGATGTAGTTTCTTCTCTCCCTCTTCTCTCTAACCAGATTTGTAATTTAATTTGAGAAAGGGTTCAGCTACCATAAAAGAGATGAAGTTATTTGTCACCATGATAGCTGTATATTAACAAAAAGACAGATCACCTGCCACTGATGTTGCATTGTCATGCAATATCAGTGATGGTGACATTACTGCCTCTATGTGCTATTTTGGTGTTGTTACTAATGTGTGAATTTTGTTTCCACGCCAATTAGTTCTATTTGGCGGAGAAAGTTGCTTCAGTTAGCTAAAGATGTGCTATATTTGGGAATCGCTAGTCTAAAGAGAGAAATGGTTTAGAGTGTTTGGGACCAGTAAGTTGTGTGTTCTCGCTGTTTGCTACAATCCCTTACACAGAATGAAGCACACAGATTGGCCATGAGGCTTTTGCCTTAGTGCCATCTCCCTTGTTGGGAAGGAGAGAGATCAAGAAATCGAACCTTGGACCTCAGGAAGAGGTGAGGAAAAAGTACTAAATATGAGAACCATTGAGCTCTTGTTTTATGGAACAACAAAATAGCGCGTACAAGGGGTTATGTGGCTAGATAGTAGATGCTTCATTAACCTATCAAAATTGTTATTGTTGCCTGGTTGGCAACTTGATGCTTTATTGTGTATGTGGTATCATTATGTTTCATGTGGAGAAATTTGTAAGTCTTTAGCTTTTTTTTTTTTTGTCAGAGTAAGACGGAATACATGAAATGTGAGTTCACCACGACAAGAGGAGATGATCAAGAATCTGTGGATATGCTTGGACAGGAGGTACCTAAGAAAGATGCTTTCAGATATTTGGGATCAATTTTGCAAAAGAAGAGAGAGATTGACGAGGATGTTAGCCATAGAATCAAAGCAGGTTGGATGAAATGGCGCAGTGCATCAGGATTTTTGTGTGAGCGCAAAATCCCTCTTAGCTTAAAGGGAAAATTTTATAGAATAGCAATAAGACCTGCAATGCTATACGGAGCTGAATGTTGGCCGGTACAAAAGCAACATGAGCATAAAATTGGAGTAGCGGAAATGAGAATGTTAAGGTGGATGTGTGGTCATACAAGGATGGATAAGATAAAAAAAAATGACGATATTCGACGAAAAGTTTGAATAGCACCGGTGGTAGAGAAGATGAGATAACATAGATTGAGATGGTTCCCTTAGATGCTCCGATAAGAACAGAAGTGTGTTACCGAGAAAACGATATGAAGAAAGGACGAGGTCGGCTGAAACTTACTTGGGGGAAAGTAGTAAAACAAGATTTAATAGAATGGGAAATAGATTGGCGTATGGTCTGCCTTAGGACGGAGTGGAGGAAAGCTATCCGCATTGTAGAAGGGGAGATTTCCTATGTTCCAGAGTGCCCTGTTTAGTCCTTCCTATTTATTTATATATTTATTTATTTATTTATTTATTTATTTTTGGGTAGCCATATTTTCACTTTTATTTTACTATATTTAAAGCTTTTCGCTTTGGGTTCATCGACCGCCGACCCCAACTGATTTGGGATAAAGGTGACGTTGACGTTGACGTTGACGTTGATGTTGATGTTGATGTTGGAGTTTTTTAACTCTTTGGAGTGTGATTATAGAATTGGAATGACTATGTAAGGTCATTGCCATCAGTGGTAACAAATATGAGTTGTATTGTTGTCTCTTCGTTTTTTTTTTTTTTTAAATTGATGGTGATCCTTTGAGATCATAATAGAAATTAATCGCCAAATTACAATGACACGATTGAAAAGGGCTCCGTTGTCCACGTTGATATCTTGTAGATTTTGAGTTTCTCTGAAGGTTAGTCAAACTTCCCCACCTATGTTGCATTAGTTAAATGTTGAGGATGATATTATGATGATGATGATAATCATGATAGAGAGAATATTTGTGATGGCTTATTATTGGATTTAACTATTTAAGAAATCATACTTATACTTGCAATTGATAATATATGCGAAAGACAGATTCTTGTTTGTTTGTGTAAACATACTTATGCAGATTCATTTCTAGCGATCATACACCTGCATAAAAGAGAATGTAGGTTTTATTTTCATTCCGCTCTCATGTTTTCTACATTGTGGCGAAGCGTTAGTAGTGTAGAGTTGGATTCCAAATGGTTGGATTGGGGATATCTGCAGAAGGATGTGTTGGAAATAGGTTGAAGAAAAATCAGCGTGTTTCTTGACACAAATGCGCTCAGGAGACCAGATTTCACATGCTTTGTCTTGTCACATTTTGAAATGTGCATTGGGCAGCCCGAGTTTTTTTTTTTTTTTTTTTGGGGGGGGGGGGTGTCCAACTGTGTAGCCTGAGTTAGATTGGTGTTCTAGTGGAGCCTCAATCACTGTCTTTATTTCCTTGGAACTTATTTTACTATTGTCCGTAAACATTTCAAGTTAAATTGAGTTGTTTGGAGATGTGATATGCAATATGCATGTAATATATTCAAAGTGTGTGGCTTAGGAACTTCTGTACTTAAAATCAGATCTTTTGAACATTGTTGAGCTAACTCAATCTATCTGTCAGGCTCACTACATGCTGGGACTGGCCTTGCTGCAAAAGCAAGAATACATTGAAGGGGTCAAGGAATTGGAAAGAGTATGTGGTTTTTTAATTGCTCCTATGTTGTGCTTCCCTCGAATAATGAAGAGCTGTTATTTTTCTAGACATTCAAAATAAGCATCACGTGATTAGCTGAAAACGTTAAATTGGCAATTAATTCAGTGAAGGAGAGGTATATTGGTATATATCCTGTTTCACAAATTTTCATGGGATCTGTGAATATTTCCTTGATTAACTTTTGGTATTGCCGTACAAGTTTTTGAGGAAGAAATGGTGACCATCATTTGGGCCGGGTGTTCATTGCGGTGCACTAGTAATCTCTCTTGTTGTTTGGTTTATTGCGGTAAAAAACTAGACATTTGATATATGCCGAATTACATGGGCTAAGATTAATTGGCTTTAATGTCCCTTTCTGAAGAAAGAGGGAGGTGGAAAGTTTGCCAATTTCTTAGATCTCAGGAGAAAGTCAAGTCGGTCTTTTAGCGCTAAGGCAAAAGTTTGTGCATCCTGGAGAGCCTTAAATTGCACAAGATTTTTGATGCCGCGATATAACAAAACATAATTGTGGGAACAATTGTTATCACTTTGCAACCAAATTAACCCTTGACAGCTATATCTGTTATGCCAAATTCATCTGGTAGGTCTTTTTCTCGTTTCTGTCATTAGCTCTGACCCCTTTGTTAGTTTCATGATGATCTTGATGCTGATTTTGGCTAATTTGAGTTAATCTCATCAGGCTTTGGATCTTGGAAGGGGTGCACATCCTAGGAGTTATATGGTAGAAGAAATTTGGCAGGAACTATCAAAAGCAAAATATTTGCTGTGGGAGCAAGAATCTACGAAGCGATCTTGGGAACTGCAAAGCTTGAAGTATGCAACTCTTGTGTATGCAACTCTTGTGCTTGCAGTGTCCATAGTGCATGGAATAGATTTTGCTGGAAAAATAACTGCTGTGAGTTCATCAAGAATTGCTGCTACATATATTTGTTTCTGTTATGCCAGGGAAGCCTGTGAGATGGCTCTGAAAGAGAAATTTGCTAGCGACGCTTCCATGACAGAAGGATTTTTGGATGAACTTGCCAAAACTCATTTGGAACAGGTAAATGCCGTGGGAGAAGTCTTCCAGAAAGCTGCAGAAGCTGACATGCCCGCTGAAGTGAGTGCTGGCTACTACGTAACTTCTTTTTCTTTGTTTTACTTTGTAAATTCATTCATCATTCCATGGAGGTGTTGGATACCTATTTCAGGTGCCGGATTATCTATGTTGTAAAATTACCCTCGATATATACCGTGATCCTGTCATCACACCCAGTGGGATAACATATGAGAGAGCAGTACTTCTTGAACATCTCAACAAGGTAATATCTCATTCAATTATAAGATCTTTCTCTGTATGGTACTCGTGGATCGCTTGATGCTCATTGTGATGTTAGGTTGGGAAATTTGATCCAATTACACATGAGCAACTCGACCCTTCCCAGCTGGTACCAAACTTGGCCATTAAAGCAGCAGTTCAAGCATACCTAGATGAACATGGTTGGGCATATAAATGGGATTGATGACCAAATTTAGGACAGGATAAGAGGTAAGAGGCATTCGCGATGGAATGGAGTGCAGCCAATCATTTTTCTATCCCGGATGTGCCTCATTCTGTTGGCGCCATTACTGCATACAAAATGCAAGTCTGGTGTAGTGTTGTTAATGGCGGCCCTGAAAGTAGGAGTATTCTCTGAATTGTACAGATAGGTATCTCAATGGGCATTGCATCACATAGTTCCATGTACAGCACTTGGTCTTGGACCTTATACAGAAGCGATGGTGTCTTCTGAGTCATTCAGCTTGTGAAGCATTTAGACTCAAGTTTCAACCTCTCTTGTCAAACCTCTCAACTCATTTGACAGAGAAACATAATTTATAGATCATGATCAAAGTGCATGCATACTGTTTACGCTCGGACTTATTATGCGATCATTTGAATTTTCAAGCATCTGATCAAGATGCAAATTGGTTTGGCCGTCGCGTCCTCACACATCTTAGTAGTTTTGCGGCTTTTCTTACGTAGTAGTTAAGAGTGGTGTCCAAGTCAAGAGAGTTGGAAAATAGGGAAAAGTAACTAGACGGGTGCTTGTTTTACTTGAGTCATGAACAGTACTTCGATGGAAAATCATGGCCCCACCTCCTGGTCCTAACCCATTATGTTCCTTGTTCTCCATGATGGGTCAATATCATTTCCAACAGATCATGTTCTAGTTGGCGCAAAATTCATGGCTTGCTCCTTCCATGGAAGCATTGGCACATATAATTGAGACTTAACACTTCCAAAAAGCCAGCACATCATCAACCATGCACTCAGTTATAACAGGGCCATAGCATGAGCTATCTTTATATCTTCCTATTATCATATTACCAAATTTCTGACTTCATCCACCTCTGTGGGGGCTGTTCTTTATCCTGAGAAATCAATCATTAATATTCGGGAAGAAGCAATAGAAACGGTGCAGACACTGGTTGCTTTTCCTGTCCTGGGCAGTCCCTTTATTATTGGAGGAGGATTGTCATGTGGAACACGTGGTGGGCTCGCAGTGCTTGAATTCGGTTGTTATTTTGCACTAGCGAAGTTCATGATTGGTAGCAATTGATAAATTCATGATTTCAATAAACTGTGACAGGAACATGGCATCGTTTGGGTTTTCAAAATTATCTTCTCCTCTTCGGTTTGATGGCGATATGAACAGGCAAGCCAAGTAGTATCTTTTGCTTTACCGGCAGGTTAGCTTGATTTTGTGAATACTAAAAGATTAATACACGTCGAACTTGTGTCGTTAGTCTTTTGGTCGATCGCAAGATTCAAGCATAACAAACCAGAGTCGTTCTCCTATGTCTCATCTGTTTTGATCGTGTAAAGATATTATGTCCGGATCAAGATGAAAACGAATCGTCTCTCCCTCTCTCTCTCTCTCTTTTCTTTTGTCGAAGATGTTGTCTTCAAACGAAAGCAGTAGGTAATAAGTGACGGCCAGGTTGGGGGAATCTATTGATTTGATATTTGCAGATCGATTAGATGAATTGCACCAATGTGAAGCTGACGTGGCCTCCACAAAGATTGGCATACCCTCGTACCTGAATTTCTTTACCTGCGGTATGATACGGGCGAATCGTCTAATCTATTCTCGACTTGAGCAATTAGTTTAATGACGCTTGAATCATGTTTTGGGCGGGCCCGTCGATTGACCTTTGAATATAGAGAGGAAGCAGTTGGGTTTTCATTTCAAATGCGTCCTGCCGTCGAATACAGTTGAGTACCGACAGTGCGTCACCATGGTTGGGATCGCAGATTTTAAAAAAGAGCAATAACGAAAAGTTCAGTTGAAAATTGTGGGTCTATCGGTTGTCACTGCGCATCGAGGCTGATGTACCAACAGAAATCTTGAGCCAATGAAAACTAGTAATGCATCAGCATCTCTTACTTTTCAAATTGCTCGGCTTTTTCCACAGGAATTTTTCTTTCTTCGGGCATGCAACTCCATCAGGAGAGAAGACTCTCTTTAGATTCCCTTTCTCGCATGTATTTATCATCAGTATCCGACCGTCTAGGCTATCTATCCGTCTCGAACGGTCAAAGTAGCCGGTCGGAAACGTGGGGGTTGTATTCAAACAAGCTGCATGGCGTTTTGGGCGCGTCTTCGCGTATCGCGACACGAAATTCATTTCTCGCGTTACCAGTCGCTGCAATTGTCCCGCTCGCCGTCTTGCATAATCTGAAGTCCAGTGGAGTCGATCCTGACACACAAATAAAAATAAAAAAAAAACTCGGGTTCGAGATGGTAATAAAACATGAATCACGCTTCTCCATCCGAAGCTACGGCTCCAATTCCAATTAGCCAAAATCTCAATCTAAGGAGGTCAAGCGATGCGAAACCGAACGCGGCAGAGGACAAAACAGAACCACGAAAATCCCCCCACTAAATATTAGATCTGACTCGAGAAGCAGGACGCACCGGTCGATGGAGAATTTCTGGTGCAATACGGGCAAAGATGCTTTTCCTTGATGTGTTGTCAATCGACACCTCTTGACAATTTTGTGAACGTCCATGTCAATCGTGTGATATCATAATTGAGCCACAACACCACGAAGTCCGTGATTGGATTAAACCATCCCTTTGTTTAATCAAAAGCCAAAGTGATCCATCGCTCTCGATGTTTTTGGCCATACAGCCACGCAGTTATTGCTACATAGGACTAACCTTAATCGATGGAGAGTTTTCAACACTACCTTGGGAGGAAAAGCCCACGTCTTTTCCCGGGACCTTCTCACATTCCTCCTGAGACGACGTTCATGCAGAGCATAAAAAACAACCATGTACAGATCGAGATTCCATACGCCCGTAAAAGGGAATCAGAAAAAAAGAAATTTTAGATTATTGGGCTAAAAGAAAAGCAAAGGGATGACGGGAAAAATCTGAAAGACCCACCTATCCAATCGCCCCATCTACCTCTATGAGGCAAATTTCCAGTAGGCTTCGTTCCATCGTTCTGCCCCCATCGAAGGGCTAAGAATTTTAACCAAGGCATAAAGTGAAGCAAACGAAGACAGCGCCTTTGACAGTGCAAAGGTTGTAGGAATCGATGATGTGCCTGTTGTTGTCGCCGAAAGAACAAGGAGGGTTTGGTCAGTCCCCCTGTAGCATTTGAAGACTTTTCACGAAAAAGGGGGCACATAAGGGCATCTTGCATTTGGACCACCTACCAATCACACTCATCACCCTCGGGTCACATCGAAACCCTTCAACATATGGGGCACGAATCTTCTAGTTCCCATCTCCCACCACCATTCATTCATTCCTCTACCTCTCGGGATCGACCGACCGAACCGTCGATCTTCCCGGGATCGATGATAAAACTTTTGGCTTCATTCCCAGATGAAACCCAATCAAGAATTCACACCCTCCGAAAAAATGTTAACCCGCAGTAACATTCCATCATCAATCTGACATCTTCGTCAGAGAATATGCCAAGGGCAAGAATGATACGGTTGCACTCGATATGCTGTTGAAGAAGAAGGAGAGCATCGATGAAAGCAGCCAAATCCGTCGTTCTTATTAACACAGACAAGAATGAGACCATATCCCAGAAGAACATTATTCACGCACTATGGAAGACAACCTGGAAGAAGACGAAGGGCTATAGGGAATGACTCTCCTGACTGCAGTCATAAGCATCCAAAACTTACCCACACTGAAGCACTTGTACGTTGAAAAGAGGGGGGGAAAACTTGTAAAAATTATAAGCTCTCGTTATATATGCACAGTAACTAACTCAACACAAGAGTGAGACTAGAGAGAGAGGGGAGAATTTACAATGTAGACTCGGGACAGGAAAGGATTTTCTGGTGGCATAAGCAGCCGATGTACCGCAAATAGGATGAGAATATACAAGCACTGCATGGTAACTCGATTAAGCAGTGTGTGTAATGTTGACGGCCCGGTTCAATCTCTCGAGGATCCCGTTCGCTTTCCTCTGAGCCCGGGAGGTTCCATTCTTCGCAAGCTCAGATACCGTTCTATGTGAATTCTCCTCTTCCCTCAATTCCTTCAACTTGGTTCGATCAGTGACGCATATGGTGTAGAGAACTGCGATGCAGTTCTCCTTGTTACGAGCACATGACGTCTCCCTCATAACCCCAAGCAAGCAAGGAACTGCTTCAAGCTCACACATTTCCTCAATGGCCCTCTGATGGCTCGAGAGCATCGCAAGTATAGCCAACAACTCATCTACATGGATATGGTTCGCGATCTTATCTAGGATCACGCCAACCGCCCCATCCCGCACAGCCCTGCCCCTGTTCTCATGGATGATGCACAAGTTGAATATAGCCGAAGCGACATCTGTCATGGCCAATGGGTGCCCCTCGTCTAATAGATCGATGAGGAGCTTCATGGCTCCTGATTTCCCGATTAGTGTTTTATTGGAATCAAGAGCAGAGAGAGTGAAAAGGGCTGCCGCAGCGTTCCTCCTCGTCTCAATCGTCCCCGATCTCAGAGCATCCATCAGAAGGGGGATTACAGATGGAATTTCGGCCACGAGCTTCTTGTTATTGTCGTGGATGGACAGATTCAAGAGCGTCGTTATGACATCTTCTTGGAGATCAAGGTTCGTACCACTTTGAGGCTGCATTTCCGAGAGTGGACCGAGTAACTGAGTGATGGCATCAGGCGACTCCCCAAAAAGTGCACGGAAGGAGGACATCCTCTTGGTCAGTGATCTAAGCTCTTTTGCAGCCTCTTTTTGCTCAGATATATTTGACGACATCTTCTCCAGCAAAGAAAGAAAACGATCTCGCTCCGCTTCTGTAGCACTATCCTCATCAATGCAGTGAACTGGTTCGGACAATTCGACCCCTCTACCCTTGCACCATCTGAGAATCAATTCTCTTATCAGATGATTTGGAGTAAGGATCGTGTGCGAAAGAACCTGTTGGGTTTGTGGACACGTTCTGTTGCCCGCTTTTAACCATTTCTGAATCGAAGGCCGGTCATAAGTCTGCACAAGAAGAAGTAACGAACAAATCAATAACCAACAGAATACGTGTTTTGAAGGTCGAGCAGAGGCCAGAACCGCAGGATTAGGTAAATCAATTCACAAGAGTATAAGCAACGGGTATTACAAGGAAAATGCAAGAGCCAAGAACAAACAGTCCAGAACAAGTCGTCCGATCAACACAAGAGAGTCAATTAAATTTGACTGAGCCGGCCAAGTGGCTTGCCGATTGTCGAACATATTTCATACACCAACAATTGATACTATTGGTTTCCAGAATCTTATGAGTCGGGCATTGGACCGCATTATCCATCTTTATTTTATTTTTTTTTGTCTTATCGCCGTTACGTATACCAACACATCCTATAAGATTAATCCAAAGTTGAAAGTACCAATGAGCGAAAACAACAAAAGGTGGGAAGACATCTATTAAAAACGCATGAAAGTTCTTGCTGTGTCCGGTCCATGAAAGTTCTTGTTCTTTCCGGTCAAACGTCAACAACTCGTATTCCAAACCGACTGGCAGGGTAACCTTTATAGCTCATCAATTTCACCGACCAGATAAAAGCGAGAATAAATTCTCCGACCGTTAAAAGAGAAAAAGCCACCGACTAAAACAAAAGGTGGTGGAATCTATATCTTGTTCAGAGAACCAACGTGAAACAGCAAGAAGATGATATTATGCGCATCTGCCGCATTAAGAACCATAGTTCAAAGATTGTCAACCTCAACCCAGTAAAGAGCTAAAACACGAACACGGTGATTCGATTGACAGGGCGAATTACAGAACACATGGTGATCAGAAGGGGGAAGGGATGATGAAGTTCCACTTAATTCGCAGGGACTTGATGAAGAATCGCCAATTTCCAGTCCTCCTAATCGAAACCTCCACATAGTCTTCTTGTCTTTTAATTCACCATGCATAACAAGATTCAAGAAATGAAGGAACTACTCTACAGACTCACGGCACGAAAACAAGAAACCGAATCGCCAATAACTTGAAACAATCCGCCACTCGAAGCCTCCATTAAACCTCTTCTCGCGGCGGTGAAAAGAAGGGAAAAGGGGGGAAATGGAAAGTCCACAAGTAAAGAACCATCGCAATCGAAGAAGCAATTTAGTCTTCAGGCGACTCCAAAATCAACATCCAACAGGCAAATTCGAAACCGGACGCAAACATTCTCTAGACAGCGAAAAAAAAAATCGGGCTGTCAAGGAGGAAAAAGGGAAGACCGTCACCTGTCCCGTGGCGACAATCACGGGGTCCCTCATCAATTCCTTGGAGATCGGACACCGGTACTCCTCGGGGCACGCCAGCGTCCTCAGGGAGAAGGACGACCTCCTCCTCCCCCTCAGCTCCCGCAGCGCAAGCAGGGCCTCCCTGGCGTGGTCGATGGCCTCGACGCTGCACTCCTCGTCGTCGGCGATGATCCTGACCAGCCTCTGCAGCTCCTTCTTCAGCTCGGTGGCCCTCGCTGCCCTGGCCGCCAGATCGGCATCGAACACCCCGGTCTTCGCCATCGCCAACGGCGGGCGACGTCACGGCGCTGATCGGACGACGAAACGGGCCCTAGAGAGCGAGGACGGGGGCGGGAACGAGAGCGAAGCGCATCATTATCGGGCTAGTTCTCGTAAGTGTCGCCGCTCGGGCCCTTCCTCCTCCTCCTCCTCCTCCTCCTCCTCTTCTTCAGCAATCCTACGAGAAGGAGAGAAGAGAGAAAGAGAACGACCACTTATAACACACACACACACACACTCTCTCTCTCTCTCTCCCTTGCACAGTCGCAGAGAGCGGTCTGTATGTCGCTCTCTCTCTCTCTCTCTCTCTCTCTCTAGAATTGAAAATGATGATGTCCCTGTCGCTCTGGAATTTAAGCAGGGCGCCGGGTTTTGTCACCGGCGGGGGTTGAAGTTGGAGGGGATCAGGTGGGTTCTTTCTCTTATCCCTCCCTCCCTTACCCTCGTATTTTCTTTTGTCCACGTCACCACGGCCGGGTCGCCCCGTTTCCCCCCTTCAGTCGCACCCGATTTCCCCCTTCTCTCTCTCTCTCTCTTTTTATTTTTTTATTTTTTTCACTCGACCGATGAAATGGCCCGAAAATTAAATGCCCGATTCACCTAAGTCAAGTCATCACCCGCGTTTTGAATTTTTCGCGCATCGCTCTAAGATAGCTCGGCCAAAAGATCACTGGACGCGCGGTTCCAATCCGATGCACCGATCGATCGGGCTTTTTTGTGTGCGCGATTAAAATCGCGTCTTTAGAATCGGTGAAGAGTTAAAAGCGCGTATTTCGCGAAGAATGACGATGGAACATACTTTGGTAGATGCAAGGAATTAATGGAAGCGGATCGTGCTAAGGCCCAGAAAGGGAAATATATATATATATATATATATATATATAATACGGGGAAGAAACGCGTTTTCCGTGTTGAAATTCTACTGCCTTTGTCTTACATGTGAAGGTTTCAACTTTTGGCAACTCAAAAATCGAAAGTGGAAGTTACCACCCCTTCTCTCTCTCTCTCTCTCTGTCTCTTTGATTTTAATGCCAAGACTTGACGGCGACGGCTCTTTTAAGGTGGGAGAGACTCGTAGGCAAATCTAGAGAAGAAGAGGAAGAAGAAAAAACACGCACACGACGACTGCCCGACCGACCTTTCGATAATAAGGCGTTGTCATTTAGTTACGGCGAGGATCGCGTGACGGCGTGAGAGCTTTCGAAAGCCAACCGAGTTTTTTCTCGATAGAAAAAGACAAATTATTAAAGACCAAAGTCCGGTCTTCTTTTAACCCCGATTCACAAGTTAAATTTTTTGGGTGGGTTAGGAGGTGCGAGCTCTTCGCGTTAGGCGAAATTATCCTATCGATTAACTTGCTCTGTCACGATCGGCTTTGAATTTACCGAATTCGAGGATCGAACCGGTCGGGCCTAGGACAACGGAATCGAACCAGTCAAGGGCCGTTCCCCCACTCGACATTTTTACGCGGGAATCGAGGGGCTGGAACAGGCTGAGGGAGGCTCCGGTTCGATTCGGCCTTTCGATCGAGCAGGTCCGGTCGCTTCGAAAGCCGGTGAACCGCTACATAACCGGAGGGAATTTAAAAATGAAGAGTTGGGCGTGGGCGAGGGGGGGCCCACGTGGTCCCCGCAACGTACGCGATCGCAGAATCCCCACGACCACACAGCTGGCGGGACGCGTGGTCGAAGCTTGTGTGCTACTACAACTCGTCTCCTTTACACCACGCCCCCAAACAACAAATGCAAATAGACAAGTCTCAACCGAAATATTTAATTTCTCTACACTTCGGTGGAATTTTTAATCAAACCCGCACTAAATTGCATTTAATGCAAAGCCCTTCGATTTCAATTAATTTTCAACAGCTTAGAAATTTTTTTTAAAAAACCAACGACCCATTATGCATTTTTCCTTGAAAAAAATTATAAAAAAAACCTTAAATATATTATGATTTCGTCAATTCAATGATGCACTCTTTTTTTTTTCCAATTGAATCGTAAATATTTTTTATATTTATATCAACTCAGTTTATCCAGCTGATTTTGATCGGACAATGCTAACTTGGACAATCCTCGACGTGCCGGGTTCACGTCGAGCTCGTATCATGATTTAAGTATGATTCGTACTTAATGAATTTCGGCTTCGATTTGTTTTTAAAAAAAACGAAGGGATAAAATCTTTCATTAGTTGATTACGAGAGATCCATAGACTCGGGAGGATCTGTGAGATCGGTATCCCTTTTTTTTCCCTTTTTTTAATTTTTTTTTTTTGCACGCGTCGTGGTTTAGGATTAAAATTTAATTGATTGGTGAGTTATAATTTAGGAATTTAGAGGTGGCATTGACAACAATGCATGTGAGGGAGGTGGCGGTGTTGAGTAGGACGTGTGGCAAAACACCACGGAGGAGTCGGAAGGGAGTGAGCTGTACTTCACTTGGAATTAAAATAGAACGAGATCGGTCAAAACCCGTCTCAATGGAACATGCTTGAAAAAAAAAAAACCATGCAAAAAACGAAACTCATTTTATGTATCTGCTCGTTTATCCCAGCTTTGATTTAGCAACAGAAAAGTAAATAAATTATCGCGATCCGAGATACACCTAAGAATAAATCCGGGTCCAAATCTTTTTTCGATCGGTGTATCGCGATATATCAATCTCCATAGCTACGAATATCTTACCTCCTAAATCGAATTTGCACTCTCTTTCATCTATATTTCAAGACCAACAACGCCCAAATTTAACTGGGTGGCGAAGAGGGATTTTTTTTATATCTTTCCTTCCTTTTTTTTTTTAGGCCGTTGATTATTATAGTATTTGGAAGAAGGGAGGAAAAGAAAAAAACAAAACAAAAGCATGTGATGGAAGAAATAACCAAGGTCACACCTAACATTACTTATTCCACTTTGAATTATTATAGCTGTAATTACGCGCTACCTCTCAAGATTTTCACCGGACATTCGATGCCGACATCGACATGGTCCTCCGAGGCGTAAGACTTTTAACGCTGTCTGAAAGGACAAATCAAATTACGATTAACGAAAGAGAGAGAAAAGAAAGGGATCATAGCTAGTGAAGTGAACCTTCCTCAGGTTGGCTAATCAAGTTGAGATTAAGGACCACAAACCCCACCCAAGTGGCCTAAAAAAGGCTGAGGTCATTGAACACCTTTTCAAGAATTGAGCAGGGATTGGAGGAGCAATCGTGCCCTATTAAACTTAGGTTTTGGCGCCCTAGAAAAAAGGCTAACTAGTCAGTAATCAAGATCCCCACCCCCGAATGGTAATGGAGGCGAAAGAGTAACCGGGAAGGCTCTGTTGACGAAGTCAAACCCACCACTCACGGTGGCCATTCCTCTCTTTTTGGACTTTCTTGTGGGTTTTTCGTTTCTCACTCTCACAACCAAGTTTTAGGGTTTTGCTACAAAGCAAAGTGTTAGGTCGTGGCCATTTGGCATCCTCCGCCGACCTGAATTTGATTATCGTTGGCACTAATCTTTTGGATTGCTAATTGCTACCCACGAGTTTGAAAACTTCTTAATTAACACGGCAAAAAGCGTAACTTTTCATGGCTCCGATAGGTCTTGAAACGCTGCGGCGCCGTATGTTTCCGATTCAAATTAGCTTGAAAGGTCTAATGCCCCTTGTTCATCGGATAAGCCTTCATATCTATCGAACCAAGGCATTAACTAAAAGGTTGGAGCGGGAGTGCTCGAGTGGGGTTTTTGAAACTGTGCAATCAAGTTTGATTTGGCATTTGAGGGAGAACGGTTCCGGGATTCAAATCGTGATCCCGAGTTGAAAGCAACCCTGAACCTACTTAATTAACTTTTGAATAGCAGCCCCCGTTAACAAAATGCTGACCACCGACAGAAATTTTATCCATGCTTTACGAGTAGGATTTGGTTAAGACCATTGACAATGAAGATGTCTCATCTCTGGCATGGGATGGGATGGATAGGGAGAGGTTCTTGCTCCTGTCAATTCTCTCCTTTTCGTTTCTCTCAACCCCCTATTAGGGTTTTGCTACAAAGTAAAGTTAATTCGTGGCCATCGGGCATCCTCCACCGACCTAAATTTGATTATCTTTGGCACTGATCTTTTAGTGACTTTTCATGGCTCCGTTAAGTCCTGAAACTCGGCTATGGCACCAAGTGTTTTTGATTCACGAGGTGGGTATCGAATTAGCTCAAAAGGCCTAGTGCCCCTTTTTCATCGGATAAGCCTTCGTATCTATCGAACCAATGCATTAACTAAAAGGTTGGAGAGGGAGTGCTCGAGTGGGGTGGGGTTTGAAACTGTGTAATCGAGTTTGATTTGGCATTTGAGGGGGAACAGTTCCGGATTGAAGTCGTGACACCGAGTTGAAAGCAACCCTGAACCTACTTATTTAGCTTTTGAATAACAGCCCCATTAACAAAATGATGACCACCGACAGAACAGTTTGTCCACGTTTTAAGAGTAGGATCTGGTTCAGGCCATCGACAATGATGATGTCTGATCTCTTGCATGGGATGGGACGGATAGGGAGAGGTTCTTGCTCTTGTTCTTGTCGATTTTCGGTCCATTAAGCAAAACCGCTCATGGGAAATGGATCGGCCAGTCATCCGTTTACTGGTATTCGCGGATGGAATGATGATCTGAAAAGAAAAGGTCTTTTTGAAGGATAGGTGAAATTTTAGTTGTTCTTGTGGTTTTATCGGATCATCGGGGGCGTACGTCTTTGAGCATAATTTGAGCTTTTATCCTTTCCTTCTCTGACCTCACTTCCATAGTACGCTCCCGTAGGCAAGTGACCGCAGCAATTGGTAATCGACGCCGAAACCTCACCGGCCGAGGGGGAGCTCGACGTTTCCATTGAGTTTAGAGAAACAGAGACGAGGACCTAACGAGAGCCGGGACTTGCCGATTGCAACGCCGGTTTTGTCGACTGAGGTGGAGCTCAATGCCCAATCGAGCCACCCAACAAGGAATTTCGCTACCTCAGGACCGTTACAGTTACTACTGCCGCCGTTCACCGCAGCTTCAATCATTAGCTTCCCTATCATCATGTCACCAACTTCCTTGATCTTTCCGGTGCTGGACAGGCGTCAGCCCCCAGATATCCATGAGATTACCACGCGGAATAATGAATCCATGTCCTGTTTTGGCGAGCCCATGGGGAAATAAGTTCCTCGACGCACCCACAAGAAAGAGTATTATGTTCCTCCCGGTGACGAAAATCCAATTTCTTCGGAACTGTTTAGAAATCAATCACGCATCTGCGGTTAAAAATGAGACCATTACTATCATAATACAAGATCATAACTATTTAGCCATTTAATTCTATGTTTCCATCTTTCCTTCTCACCAATTGTGTCTCTACGGTGCGTCTGGTTCGGTCGAGGGTAAATGCAAAAATCTTTGGGTTAAAAGGGTTTTTCGAAATGCAAATAGTATTTGGTATATTGTAATTTCAATGTGCAGCGGGCAACAACTTTGGCTTAAATAGTGTTTAGCAATGTCACAAAGCATTTTTTTTCTTTTTCTTTGAAAAAAGAAAGAGAAAAAACCCAAAACTAGCCAGACTCGACGGCCGACAAGAGGCCCAGCGCGGCCAAATGTGGCTGCTGGCGACTAGATTTGGCGCCAAAACCCTCGCCTAACGTTTGACAACCTTAGGCGGCTGCCTCCTGGTCACGCGGCCCTAGGCGATGTGGCCTCAGGCTGAAGTTTTATTCGGCCTCGTCGGCAACCTAAAACCATGCCGGTGACATCATGTTCGGTACGACATTTCCAAAATTATAATAGTTGAACGAGAGCAAAGTTGGAAAAAAAAAATAAATGCATTTGCATTCCGAAAACAAATAATTACAAGGGACCTCCGGATCTATACCGGATCAAGGGACTCCGGAGAGCCTTGCATCTTACAAAAATGAGTAAAAGAAGTAGGCAAACGGCGTTTGCATTTGTCCAATAGGCTTTAAATCCCAAAACCCAAATATCGAACCAAACGTCGACTCCATACTCCTTTAGCATTGCCTAAAGATTTAAGAAATTAAAAGTGATTGGAAAGACGTCTCAAGGAGTAAAAGCGCATCTCCATACTTAAATGTGTGATGTTAAGTTTCGGTGGCGGCGTGAATATCTCCTTTTTCCCGTGTTAAATCGCATCAACGAAGAAAGCATTGTCCGAATCATGTAGCAAAATAATCCTAAAGATTTCGTGCTCAGACATTACCAAAGCCAAACCCCCCCCCCCCTCGAGCAAGCCCTCACCTTTAGAGAGAAGTTCCAATCGTCCAAACCACGCGATAAAAAAAAAAGAAAAAAAAGGCCGAATCTCGTGCTTCATGTGCACGCACCTTTAAACGATCGCTAGTGAAGAACTTGCGCTCCGCAACGCAAAACAATTCTTTCGCAGACCTTTTATGGATATAACCTATCAAAACGGGTCATAAACACAATTTTTATATGAATTACACACGTTCAACAAATAAAGTTAAATAGATCAATTTGGATCGGATGATTTATGATCAAATCCGACGCGCTCGGGCCTAGCAATGTCGATGCAGCGATCACCTCATCTTGTTCCTCGGCCATGATTTTTTCACTAACGTGATATCGTGAGAATCATAACTAAGCGTCCGACAATCCATCGAACAAAATCAATGAGCCTTTATATCTCAATCTCAACGCCCAATTTGGCTTTTGCTAAATTACCGAATCTCGAAAAGCAATGATGAACGCCTTGGATTGTCTCGACGCTGGAGATTCTGATTTCATTTGGGGCTTCATAATGAGTCAAACCAAAAGGCAAACTGGGCTCGAAAGCGAGACCCCAAATCCCCGCCAACAAGAAGACAGTGGGGGGGAAATCGTCAATCCCCTATTATTACTGGCAATCCCATGCCTTTTCGGCCGGGAGACAAGGAAAGCCCAGACGACCGTTTGTCGCCATTCGCCCCCTTCCTTTTCCGCCCCCCCACCCCCCCAAACCAAAAAAAAAATCAGGAAAAAAATTAAATTTAAAAAAAAATAGTGATTTTGCGCTCGCTCTCTCTCTGGCTTTTTGTTTTTTAAATTAAATTTAACAAAAAGTTATATTATATTTTCATTTTTGATAAAAATGCCCTCGATTAATCGAAAAATTTAGCGAACCCGCTAGTCGGTGATAGGGGTGAGCGGTTTCAGGTTCCGTATAGGTTCTACCTGGAACCTGGAACCTACCCATCTATACAGGTTCCTCATTTTTTGGGACCTGGAACCTACCCTGTCACAAGTTCCAGAGTCGGTTCCAGGTTCCACCCAGGTTCCATATGTATTCTTAGTTGAACGATTACAATGAATAATCACATTTAATGACCATCACCAACTGTTAAAATTCACTGACCACAACTCATATTTAGAGACAAAAAATACAAAACATTAACAAAGTAAAAGTTTTAATGATAAAGTGATTCTGTATTACACATTTAGCATTGAATATTATGAAATATCATAGGATGACACAAAGACATATATCAAGACAAAATATAAAAACTTGCTCCAAGTTCCGGGTTTCAATTCTAGGTTCCATTTACTTAGAACCTGGAATCTACCCGTCAGAACAGATTTCTTGATTTTTGGAACCTGAAACCTACCCTCCATATTTTGGAACCTGAAACAACCGGTTCCATCAGTCCGGTTCTTCAGATTCTAGGTTCTACCCTAGAACCATGTTCACCCATTGTCGATGAGATCATGCTATTATTTGAAATAACTATAATTTAAGTTCTTATTTTAAAAAAAATTATAGTCACTTCAAGCCCTTCTTTGATATAAAATTTACTTTTAAGCTTTTATTTGAGAAAATAAGAACACTCGAGAGCTTTTTTTTTCTTTTAATTTTCCCTTGATTTTTTTTTATTTTTTCACTTTTTCTCATTATTTATCGATCTTTTTTTTTTCTTTTTGGGCAGATTCCGCGAGTCAAAATGGGGGTCCACATCGACCCACCGCGGCACATCGCTCTCGTGAATTATTGGGAAGTGAGATGGAGGTGGGCCTGGGATGCACCAGCAAATGACAGCTCGGGATCACTGTCCGTACGTAGTTGGAACGGGCCCCCGTTCGGACCGACGTGTCCTCATCGTGGCGCCGCTGTGTGCGCGTGTCCAAACCAGGGCTTCAATCAGGTCCTGTCCCAGTCCAGTCCAGTCCAGTCCAGGTTTTCTTTTAGACAACCAAAAGTTTATAGAGGAGTGGAAATTGGACCGCGAGTTTGGATTTTTTTTTTTATAAAGAGAATTAGGCGGATGATAAAAACTATGGAAAAAGCGTGCATTTTATTTCTGAAATGTTAAATAATTCCCTTGTTGTTTTGCGAAGACAGTCAATGAAATGTGCTTGTGGAATTTCTGTTTTGTCTTGTGGCCTAAGGATGTGATTATGGGATTTTTTAAGTGATGGGTCGGAAAGCCCAAGTACGAAAAGAAGGTGGGCGTGAAGGGTACCCAAAACTGCTAAATTAGCTTTGCGTTTTATGGAAGTATTGAATGAGCGCCTAAATTAGTTAGTGTTAAAAAGGAGAGGGTTTGCCTAAGTGGAGAGAGAGGACTAGCCAATTTGCTGCCGCTCTCCAAAGTTTGGCATTTGATTCACAAGTCATTTCTAGGTTCCGGCGGGTGCCTAAGGCATGAAATTATTTGCATTCCGATTGCGGCGGAGTCGGAATTTTGTCGCTGTCTGATCCGCGAGCATCGATACGGCAGTTGCACAAGGCCGAGTAAAGCCAACTTGTACTGATCGTTTTTATCCCCGAGTATCATAGCGTCATCATGAATTTATATGTTTCCGTCGAATGTGATTAGCCGGGCCTTAGGAAGCTAGCTAAGCTTTGTTCACGCCAGCCTATTCTTTCGTCCATTTGAAGAGCGGGTGGCTGGCCGGGCCATCAAACCCGAGGTCAGATCCGCCGGCCGGACGGGACGACCCCACAGCAACAGAGAAAGACTTCTGCATTTTCGGGCCATTGTCAGGAACTGGTGGGACTTCTGCAGTTCTGCAACGAGGCATTGATGGATAAACAGGGTTTGGTTGGTGAGCCGCAAGCATCCAAAGCAACCCCCCTCCAAGTTCCGATACAGAAACTTTTGACTTTCGAGCGAGCCCAGGTTGCATGGGGACTGTGGGAGACTCCGTCTTATTCTAGTGGGCTGACTGGCCCTTTGCGTCTTGATTTCCGAGAAAATTTCAAGTAAAAATCAAAACTGACTTCGTTTATTCAAATAAAAATATAAAATAGATCTTATTTAGAATAAGACCTTGAAATGACAGAATGATTTCAAATAAGGGTTTGAAGTGACCATAACCGTTTCAAAATAGGGTCTTACCTCACCGGCCGATCAAGGGTATTTTCGTTAAAAGATAATTTGAACCTAATCTTTGATAAAATTAAATAAAAATTAATATAAAAAAAAGTGAACAAAAAAAGAAACACGGCAGCCCACCCGCCTATGGCAGCTAGGGCCCAAGCCCTCACCAGAAACGAGAGAGGGCTAGAGACCATCGTCTCAGCCATCACCAATGCCCCACAGGCGGTGGGGTGGCTACCATAGGTAGGAGGGCTGCCCTCTTGCATGTATTTTTTTTTTTAACTTTGAGTGTCTTTTTTTTAAACAAAAAAAATAATATAGAAAGGTAAATGACGAAAATGTCATATCCTTTTTTAAGACTGATATTACAACTTCATGTCCTTGTTGACACCTAAATTTTGACTTTTTAAAATTCATTCAAGTACATAAAAAAAACGATATTTTGTTCTCACCAAAAATTAATTTTTTCATGCATTACATATTTAATTTTTTTGTCGGTCATGCATTTTATTATGGCTAACGACGGAGGATTTGAGCTTAAATTGACAAACGATTGGATTGAGCGTGAGGGAGGTGTGCCGAAAGGCTTATGAAGTTTTAAACTTAAAAGAAATTTTTCCACATGGACTGAATTTCAAATACATAAAACTTCAGGGACTAAATTGCAAATGCATAAAACTTCAGGGACTGAATTACAAATACATAAAACTTCAGGGGCTGAATTGTAAATACATAAAATTTTAGGGATAGTGGAGAAATTAGAAAGGAAGATGGAGAATGGGAGATATAGAAGGGAAGATGGAGAAATTAGAAAGGAAGATGGAGAAAGGGAGAGATAGAAGGGAAGATAGAGAAATTAGAAGGAAAGATGGAGAATGGAAGATGGTAAAATTAGAAGGGAAGATGAAGAATTAGAATGGGAGATGGAAAGATTAGAATGGAAGATGGTGAATTAGAAGAGAAGATGGAGATAAAGAAGGGAAGATGGTGGAATTAGAAGGGAAGATGAAGTTAGTGGAAAAATTAGAATGATAGATGAAGATAGAGAAAGGAAGATGGGGGAGTAGGCTATAAAAGGAGGAAGAATGAGAGCCTTGAAGAGGGGACTTTTGGAGAGATTAGAGAGAAATTAGGAAGACTTTGGAGATTGAAAAAAATTTGGAGAGATTTCAAGAGAAAAAATTTTGAGAGAGAAAAATTCGCTGCAGTGGAACAAGCCTTGGCGACGCAACGAATTCATCTCCAACGAGCTCTAGGTGCATCAGCATGTGCAATTATCTGGTAACTCATTTTTTTGTGTTTAGATGACGAAATCTCGAAAACAAATATACTGAACATTCGTAGATGACTTCGAGACTTTTGATTTGCACACATTTCATTATTTCTTCAATTACCAATGAGTTAAGACAATTCAAAAACTCAAAGAAATTTTAACACATGCTGATTAAACTTCATTGAGACCATTTTTTACATTTTCCAATGCATTAACACAAAAAATACGAATTAAATCATACTGTCCATGAACATTCTTAGGGAGAAAGCAGTAACCATAAAATACAAAAGACTTTTGAATTGTCTTAACTCATTGGTGATTGTGCATGTTCGATTGGATAAGTTTATTATTTTCATTTGGCTTTCGGCCCGATACTTTGAAGACTGGAGGATGACCGATGTCCATTCCGGTCCATTTTGTTGTACTCCCGACCCACGAGGCTTGGCGACCGGTGTTTGACCGATGTCCATTCCGGTCCATTTTTGTTGTATTCCCGATCATGTCTTGGGTTTTATTTAATTGGTCTGTAATTATTCACCCGACGAGTTGCGGGTTTTATTTTCACTGTCCTTAGGGTAGTTTTACTTTACCTTCTCTCTCTTCACATCTTCGTTTGCTTTGGGTGATTTTGCATTCTTTATAATACATCGAAAAATCTAAAAAAAAATCATAAAAAGAAAACCCAAAAAAAAATTGCACTTTTGAACCTCAAGTGAAAATTTATCAAAATTGCCAAGTTGAACATTTTCATGAAATTGGTACCGAAAGGGCGTTAATTGAAAAATTAGCGTAATCAAGTCCCCGAACTCATTAATCTCTGGTTCGTAGGAATAAAGTATTTCTCCCGATACTTTATTTAGGTGTCTAATCAACCTACCCAAAATGATTAGTGGCGACTCCAAGATAAATCCTTCTTTTGATGAAATTGAACATAAGTCACGATTTGGTAGAACTCGGGAGAGTTCGAGCTATGCTAGTTAATTCAATTTAATTAACATGGTAATCCATTAACTTTAAAAATTGGGAAACCGATTTTTTTAGGTCGCGACAGTTTGGCGACTCCGCTGGGGAATAACTTGAATTTTTTGAAATTTAAGGAGGACTTAGGCCAGAAAAATTTCATGAAAATTCACTTGGTTTGGCAATTGGTTGAATTTTAATCCTTAGGTGTTAAATGGTTTTGTAGAACGGGTGTTATAAGGGATGGAGTGTTTGGCTAACCCTTTGTTTTGCAAGTTTGGTGTGTGAAACTTGTCATTTAATTTTTGAATTATTGAAGCGGTGTTTGCATTTAATTGTTGTGCATGATTAATCGCTTTAGCACTACATCACACACGTCCCGTGGTCGGACCCGGGCCACTAGTTTTAGGATAGTATTGTGATTTGGTTCTAGCGTTTGCCGTGAGATCACGTCGAAAGTTAGTCCAGATTCAATCCCGAACTTCTTTTTAAAAATGAGTTTCAAAAGTTATGCCTCAGGCTTGGTAAGATTACCAAAGCGGTGGTTTTAATTTTTAGCTCGAGAAGCCGGAGTGGGAAGACCCGGCTAATCCTGATTACGTCGTAGAGGATCACGGCTAATTTTGATTATGTGCGCGAGATTGTCACCTTGCCGTAAGTCTTTCGCTTCAATTTGTGAGCCTTTAGATAGTTAGAATAAGGTTATCTCACGAGTCATGTGCATGTCTATGTGATTAATATTTTTCACGGTAAAGTAAGTTCTCTAACTTCATCTTGCATTTTATTCTATTTTGGGTCGGTCCATGACATTGTTAGATTGGTCGAATTTTTCAAGGAAATGCAATCCGATGAATTTCTCCCCATGTTCTAATTTACCTTTCTGTGTTGCACGATTTTTGTAAAATTCTATGGTCAAATTTTTGGCAAACACCCTTAATGAAAGTCGTAGCCAACATGATGATCTTCCACATATAAAAAAATCAGAACCAATGGACGTCATTTGCTTGGGACGAAGTTGGGCCAACCTCACGTTTTTCTAAATAGGTGAAAAATGCAAAGCATTCTCTCGAGCCTCTTCGACTCAATTCTGGATCCCGACCAAAGAATGAAAAATGTCTAATGGACTCTGATCTTGCACGTCAAAAATTTTCAGATAAATCCAATCATTTTTCCATTTAATACAGAATTTGTGATCCAATGCAAAGCAGTCTGAAATTTTGGCAGTTTTCTAACCTCATCTTGTTTCATTAATAAGCACTGCTAAACAAGCTTTTTTGCTAAAAATCAAAACATGAAAGTTGGAGAATGGACTTTAAACTATTGGCCTGAAAAATTTTGGACCTTAACTCACATTTTTATGGGCATTTCGTTCATTAGACAGGAACTGGACAAATCAGCTTTCTGAACAAAATTTCTCCAAAGATGCATTAAACTGTATTGATATGTACATTTTTTTGGATAAAATCAAAACATGAAAGTTGTGCATAATCATCTTAGCCATGTGTCTGTAAATTTGGGCGTCATTTTGAGCACTTGTTGAATTTTCACGAATTTTTTGTCAAAAGTGGACGAACTGAAATCTTCTGAAATGGAATCCTGTCACTGTATGTACACCATCACCTTTGCCCACGAGTTACACTCAGATGAGAAAGATTCTAGGCACCTCTCATGGACCGACCTCTTTTTGATCACATACTCATTATTCCCTCTACTTTTACAGGGAATTATAGGTACCCCAGGCGGGAGCAAATTGGACTCGTCAGTGATAACAAACCAGGAATAATTATGAAGAATACAAAACGACAGAAAATTACCGATGTACTAGCCGATAACCCTGGGGGCAAGCGAAGCGATCAAACCTCCCGGAGACAGAATTGTGTCAATCAGTCAGCATGTATAAGTTATGTATTGTGATCAGGCGTGGGGGCATTCTTAATGTATTGGAGGGGCTCCTGTATTTTTGTTGAAAAAAGTGTAAACGGTGTAATCGAGAACCCATGAAGCGTGTATATTGATCCGACCCTGCAACGCCTTCTTGATCTAATCGACTAAAAGCTTGCTTTTTAACTCCTTCGGATTCGAACCACGTAGAGAATTTTGGTGGATCGAAGAATTATTATTGAGCGTGGCCCACAGACGTTTCTCCCAATGCTACAGGCGACCGACACATTCAAGTGGACGCCGAAAGAGATAAGGCGTGAATAAAGTAGGGCACGCAATGGGGGGCCGGGCTCATTATTAGTACATTGACCGAGTGGTTGCAGCTGTATTAATTTGAATGACCAGTCACGGGCCTCACTATGATCGGTGGGGGCTGCCACTGAATCCTTTTTTCATGGTTTCGATATCATCATCAGAGAAAAGTAATGGGGGTCTCGCTTTTGTCTGTTAGACGATGGGCCATCATTTTACAGCCACCATCTGTCAAGATAAGATAAGATTGAGGCAGTCCTACCAGTTGAAGTAGAAATACACTTCCTACGTATTCCTTCGGAGGTACAGTTGACAGTAGCGGACTAGATCCAGCAGAGGTAGATGACCTCGTCTTGTGAAGATTGCTGCCGACAGTCCCTCTTCCAGAAGAGAAGATTGCACCAAACTATGACGGTTCATATGACGTCAAGAAAGTCCTCCCAGAAGGTGCTCTGATCCTAACCAAGTCGGATACTTGTATTGACTCTGATTTCGTGAGGAAACGAAGAGATGGCGCAAAGATAAAAATATAGACATGCGAAACATTCCTTTTATTCCATACATCAACAGGTTTTACAATAGCTCACTGGGGAGGAAAGGTAAAGCCAAACTAGGCCCTGATAACCATTACGAAAGAGCTCAACTGACTCTCCAAACAGTTGATGCTCTGGGTGCACCGGGCGCTCTCGGGATTCTCCTTAGCCTGGGCCATACTGGCCTCATAATGCTCGACGGCAAACTCCAAGTCCGGGATCGCCGCCCTCTCGAAAGCAATGTCTGCCGTAATGTCATCAAGTCTCTCCTGCAGCCAACCGCATTTGCATCTCATCACAATATTGCCTGGCTCCTGTTCGCTGTAAGTTCGGACCAAGGCCAGACGGTTCACCAGCTTTCCCCTCTCACGAACCAGCCACGAAAGCTAATCGTTGGCGAACTTGAGAGCCTTCTTGTGATTATCAGCCACAAATGTGACTGTTGCCAGACGCTCGTGCCGGTCTTGGTAACGAGCTTTCACAACGGCAGTCACAAGGACCGTCTCATAAGCGCGGTTATAGGCAGCTAGGAAATTGATGAAGAGGGTCGAGAAGTTCCGATACTCCTTCCCCAGTTGGGTACCCTCAACAGAAGCAGCGTCCACGCCTGAATAAACCGAGGATTTCAGCCTCAACGGTAGAGTTTCGGGCTATATGAGTGTAACCTCTACCAAAAAGATTGTAGAGTCTCTCCCACCCAGCCAGGACTTCGGCGGAAAAGGTATGGTTAGGAGAATTGGCCATTTTTGAAAGCAGAATATGAAAGAAAGGGGGTTGAGAGGTGAGGCAAATGAGCGGAATGCGAAGATGGTAATCTGCTTTGAAGTAAATATTGATTTTATAGTGACGGTATCAACCATTCAAGATTTCTCTTATTTACCATTCTCTATTAGGCACCACCCTCGTTAGCTTGAATTTCAGTTAAGCAGCGATCGAGCCAAGAAAAATCCGACGTCTTTGCGGAAAAGCTGGATGAGACGCCACCACTTTGGAAAAGAAAGAATAAAAAAAAACGAGCTGAGTGGGAGACAAGGAAATTTTCGGCAGAAAGGGAGATACGACTCGTCCTTATCGGAGAACTCGCTCGCAAATCGATGATGGAGACGACGACGGAAGCCCTACCACTTTGAAAAGACGAGCCAAGCAAGAGAGACGCACGAAAGATTGAGAAAGACAGAACTCTCGGGAGAGGCAATACAGATGCTAAGCCCACGCCAAATTTTAAAAGAGACATCCTCCTGATAATCTTCATCCATACTTTGAATAGAGTTTTAAAGCATACACAACTCAGAGTGAGTGAGAATACAAGAGAAGATAGCAGATCTTGAGAAATCATCAACCAAATCGAAGATGTCTCAACCCAATACTCCCGAGAGCTATCGTTGCTTGCTGAATATGGGAGAGGAAGAGTTCGAAGCCATGTTTGGGATCGAGCCCATGGAGCCTGGCCCTTCCGCCAACGACGTTCAAGATCTCAGTAAAGATAAGGACAATAACGGTAAGGGTCAAAAGAAGCGTTACCGTCACCATACTAAGGAGCAAGTACAAAGGCTTGAGGATTTCTTCAGAACATGCTCTATGCTAGACGGCAAACAAAAAATGGAACTGAGTCAAGAGTTAGGACTTGAATCTTCGCAAATCAAGTTCTGGTTTCAAAATAGGCGAACCCGAATGAAGACTCGTCATGAGCACAACGAAGCCGAGTTTCTAAGAGTTGAAAATGAAAACCTTCGAGCGGAAAACAAGATGTATAAAGAGGCTTTTAATTCCGCCACCTGCCCCAACTGCAACAGCCTCCTCCTCACCTTCGATGAAATGCATGATCTGAGGATCGAAAATGCACGTTTAAGAGGAGAGTTAGACCGGTTTATAACAGGATCGAGTTCTATTGGAAGAAGGTACAAAAGGACCAATGCTACTGGGTCATCATCAATACCTCCTGAGGAAGAAGGGACAGATCACCACCAAGCGGACATTGACGATGATCTTTTCGCCATAATCAACCAGTTTGATATCGGTAAAGCATTGAGGCTGTGATGCACATGCTCAGCCAGTGACCACCAGACCTTCAACATGGCCGACGCGTACCTAGTCCGGAATGAAGCCAGCTGATTATGGAAAAGCCTGCAGATGGGGAAGAAAAATCAATCATGAATGAATGAATATGCTTTATCTTGCGCGGGATGTTGTCTTCTTTTATGAATGTCTAGAATTGGCGTGAAAGCAAGAAGTAATCATTTTCCTTTCCCCAATTAAATGCTCGAATCTGCCACCACACCAAACTCATAGTGAATTTATTGCGAGTAAAAAGCCGCGCGAACTAGAAGGGTAAAGCAGTATCGTTTCAATTTACCCTCAGTTGTCCCGATTCTAAATTAGATCCCTTATGTTTACAGGAATTTGCGAATTGATCCGAAAATACAGTCGTACCCAAAAATGAAATTCCCCGATTAAACAAAACTTTGGGCAAATAGATTCGTGGACATCGCCACAGAATGGACGGCTTCAAATGAGGAATATGTGAACGAAAGACCCAAACAATCTCAAAGAAGGGTAATTCTGTATCGTTCTAATTTGCTCATACTCGTCTCGAGTTCTGAATTATTTTATTCCATTCTTAACAGGGTTTGTAAACCGCCCCGAAAAATACAGTGACCTGGAATTACCCAGTACAATACAACAACACCGTGTCATCTCAAGGATTGACTCTTAAAAGGAACCTCTATGAGCGCCTACGGTCTTGTGGACCAGATGGCATGGGGAATGACAGTGGTCCGAGACGTCTCGAGTTCGATCTCCAGGGTTGGGGAATATTGTAAATGTTGTAAATAAATAACACACTTTTTTGCACATTTCTTTTTTGCAAAAAGAAACAAGAATACTCGACGAACGAGACCGAAGTCAATACTTTGCCACAACCTTGGTTCTGATGGTGAAGTGTCCAACGAAGGTCGAGAGAAACTCAACCCAGTAAAACTGGTAAAAGGATCGTACAAGGCATTCAAGACAGAGGGAAACGTTTACAGTAACATGTCGAAGGAGACAACCCCCAGGGGCAATTCAAATTCTCCCATCCCTGAGAATTTTCTTCCATACTTGCACATTCTGTAAATACGCGTGATGCAAAAAAAAAAAATCTTCACATCTGCATTGTGTTTACACATTCCATGATTTATGCATGACTATTCTGCATGTTTAATTTGCCAAATCTGAGACGCACTTCTAGATGTCGCCCACTTGACGGACATACAATTCGGTCCAAATGAAGGGATTTCTTCAATTCAAGTCCACAAGAAGTACATACAAGGGTAAAGCAGTATCGTTCCAAATTTTTTCAGAATATGAAGAATATATACTGACGCATTTCCTTTCATTTTTGCAGGGGTCATCACTGTGGCGGATAGGTAAGTATCCCTTCCCCTTAAAACTCAATAAAATCCAAAGAAAAATCTTGGAATTCTCAAAGCAGGCGCCAAATTTTCTGCAACTCATTCACATGGACAAAGACAACTCATGATCCCTAGAGTCTTCTTGCATGCTTGCATGACTTGTTCATCAAGATTTTCACAAAAAAATCTCATGAGTTATTTGATATCGATCGATCAAGGCAAATCTTTACTTCACCGACCCTTTGGCCATGCGACATCAGCTAAAGGAACACCGGGCAAATAGAAGAAGTCCTTGTCCACCAAATTCCCAAAATCAAACTCCCAGCTAGGGCATGTACGAGGGCAATTTTGGATTCTGCCAAAACCTGGCCTGATTGAGAACAAAGCAAACTGATACGAGCTCCAACTTGGAAGAAAGGGAAATGTCCTATCTCTTTATCATATGTCTTTCAAAGTAACACCCAATTTTCCTCTTGCAGGTGCTGTCGCGACCTAAAATTCATTTTTAGGTTAATGGATTACCAGATTAATTAATTAAATTAACTAACCTAGTTCGAGCTCTCCCAAGCTCTACCAAATCGCAACTTTGATTTTGTTTTCACATGATTTTAGAATTTGGAGTCGCCACTAATCATTTTTGGTAGGTTGATTAGAAACCTAAGTAACCTAGCAGGAGAACTAAATTACTCCTGCAAACCAGAGATTATGAGTTCGGGGACTTGGTTACACTAGTTAATTAAAACTAATGCCCTTTCGGTATCTTAATTCCATGGATATCCTATTTTGGCAACTCTCACTTGATTTATTCCTAAGACCCTGGTAAGGTGTTCTTTTTATGTTTTCACTTTAAAATGAAATGCATAAAGGGTATGAACGCAAACGTTGACATACAAATACGACACACAAATACGGACATACGAATATGATATACGAATACGTAGATATGCGAATACGAATACGTGCGTGACGTGCGAATGACATACGTACATGACATGCGAACGACATACGTACGTGACATGTGTATGAATACGATATGCATACGAGATAGACGAATACATATACGTGCGTTACATGCGAAGGACATACGTACGTGGACATGCGAATGATATGCGTACGTGACATGCGTATGAATACAACATGCATGTGGGGATAGACGAATACGAATACGTATGTGACATGCGTATGAAGACGCACGAATACGATATGTAACATGCATACATACACCATACAAATACGTGACATATATATGTGACATGCATAGTGATATGTGTATATAAATACGTACATTTCGATTTTGCCCATAAAGGGCAAAGTCGTCATTTTGAAAAGATGGGATAAAACCCTCATTTTTGAAAAAGAGGGGATAAAACCCTTATTTTGAAATTTTTGATTTTTCTGAATGAATATGCATGGGTTAATAACATATCATAACAGACAAATGTGGATTTGCAAACGTCGCGTACGTGACGTGCATACGAGAACAAACAAATACGATATGTCTATACGAACATACGGATAACATAACAAACATACATGAGACATACTACATGAGATACACATGAATGGCATTTTTTGTATTTTCAGATTTTCCATTTTTTTTTTGGTTTTTTGGATTTTCTACATTTTTTTTTGTATTTTGGATGTATTATAAAAGAATGCAAAATCACCCAAAGCAAATGAAGATGTGAAGAGAGAGCAGGTAAAGTAAAACTACCCTAAGGACAGTGAAAATAAAACCCGCAACTCGTCGGGTGAATAATTACATACCAATTAAATAAAACCCGAGACATGATCGGGAATACAACAAAAATGGACCGGAATGGACATCGGTCAAACACCCGTCGCCAAGCCTCGTGGGTCGAGAGTACAACAAAACGGACCGGAATGGACATCGGTCATCCTCCAGTCTTCAAAGCATCGGGCCGAAAGCCAAATGAAAATAATAAATTTATCCAATCGGACATGCACAATCACCAATGAGTTAAGACAATTCAAAAACTCAAAGAGAGTTTAACACGTGCTGATTAAACTTCATTGAGACCATTTTTTACATTTTCCAATGCATTAACACAAAAAATACGAATTAAATCATACTGTCCATGAACATTCTTAGGGAGAAAGCAGTAACCATAAAATACAAAAGAAATAATGAAATGTATGTAAAAATTCTGTGATTTTTTATGTGGATGGGAAAATGTGTCTTTGACAACTTTCATGTTTTACATTCTTATTGAAGAGACACTCATTTTCGTGTAGAAAATGGTCTTTCATGAGAGCTCAGCAGCAAACAAACAAATTTCACAGAACAGACATATTTTAGGATTAAGCTTAAATGGACACTCAAATATCAAAATTAATGCACCAAACTTTCCAGTCTATTAAACAAGACCCCAATGAACAACTTTCATTTTTTGTGAAGTTTCAAAAGAAGACTCTAAACATAAGATAACTACAAATCAATATGACCACGCACAGAAAAACACTCAGACTCAAGGACGCCAACAGAATTGCATGATTTCATTAAATGCATTAAAAATACGAAACGTGCATGAATATTTTTGTATTTTTTATATGTTATGAATTAAGATCTTATGAACAAATGTCATGAAGAGGTCTTTATGAAACAAAGTCTAGAATAACCCATGGAAAATCATTTAGCGTGAAAGGTCAGATCAGAAAAATTCCATCTCAGGTTCTGATCACCATATTTCCAGATTTCTGCTTTCAATTTCGGGACCCTTTTGACATAGCAAACGACATCAATTTTCGTGCCATAATATATCAAATCGAAGATCTCGAAGTCATCTACGAATGTTCAGTACATTTATTTTCGAGATTTCGTCATCTAAACACGAAAAATTGAGTTACTAGATAATTGCACATGCTGATGCGCCTAGAGCTCGTTGGAGATGAATCCGTCGCGTCGCCAAGGCTTGTTCCACGGCGGCGAATTTTTCTCTCTCAAAATTTTTTTCTCTTGAAATCTCTCCAAAAAATTTTTTTTTCTCCAGTTTTTCTTCAATCTCCCAAAACTCTCTCAAACATCCAAAATTTTCTCTCCAAAAAAATTTTCCTCTCAAGCTCACTTCTTCCTCCTTTTATAAACCACTCATCTATCTCCCTTTCTAATTTTTCCACTAACTCTTCTTCATTTTCATCTTCCCTTCTCCATCTCTGTCTCACATTCTAATTTCTGCACTAACTCTTCTTCATATTCATCTTCCCTTCTCCATATCTATCTCATATTCCACTAACTCTTCTTCATCTCCATCTTCCCTTCTCTATTCTCATCTTATTTTCTTTATCTTCTCTTCTCCATCTCCTCTTCTCCATCTTCCTATCTTCATCTCCTCTTCTCCATCTTCCTATCTTCATCTCCTCTTCTCCATCTTCCCTTCTCTATTCTAATTTCTCCACTAACTCTTCTTTTTGTTATTTACAAAATAATCCCTCAAGTATTAGGTATTGGCACTCTAGTCCATGAGATTTTAAGTATTTGTAATTCAGTCCCTGGAGAAATATTTCTTTAAGTCCAAATCTCCTCACAATTTTCGACACACCTATCGCATGTTGAATTTAAGCTCATTTCTTGCTATTGAAAATAATGCAAAATTTAATTAAAGCCCTGTTTGTAAAATTGAGTCATTCTGGGTATAATTGGGCCAAGATGAAAATTTGGAATATTAAAGAACAATGTCACAACTCCTAAAAGTGAAAAATGAAAATAAATTGACTCAAATTGAATTTTTTTAGGCCCGATTCGAGATTATGCTCGTTAAGGAATACACAACCTCGAATTGGATTTTTTAAATTTGCGATGGCCAACATGAAAAGGGATTTAAAGGAAAAATATTGACTATTTTTATGTATTTTTGTGGCCTCAAATGCTATTATTTATTAAATATTTTCCTAATTTCTAAAAATTATATTTAAAAAAATACAAAAAATATGAAAAATTATTTTTTTACTCAAAAATGGTTGCCTAAGCTTGGCCAAGGCTTCCAAAGTTGATTTTGCAATTTTCACATTTTTATAGATTTTCTATCAATTTTAGAAAATAAAAATACCGAAAAATACTGAAAATATGAAAAACCATTTTTTGGTCAAAATTGGTTCCCTAGGCTTGGCAAAGGTCTCCAAAGTTAATTTTTTCAAATTTATGAATTTTTATGGATTTTCTATTAATTTTAAAAAAGAAGAAAAGAAAAGGTGATTGAAAATCAGGTGTCAACAGCTGCCCCTCTTTGAAAGGAAGCTCAGTAGAGGTTCATTTCAAAGACGAGACGACACCTGAATCCTAATCGACTCAACACAATGAAATAAAAAGAGTCATGACATTCGATCTCCAATACCCCTTTTAGCAAATTTCGATCCAAACCCGGTTTGAGGAGGCTTTCATGCGATGAGGGAGAGATAAAGATGAGAATTTACCTGGCACTTACCTGCTCGTTGTATGGCGGTTGCCTGACATGAGTGCTCTGCTGAAAATGAGATGAGAACCTAAGGATTCGTTATAAGAAAACCTTAGGGTAGTGGAACTTGGACCCATATGGTAGGTCACCCCATAGTAGATTCCTAATAAAAGGATTCTACTGATTAAAATCGGATTGAATTTTGACCCGTATGGTGGGTCACCCCATGGTAGATTCCTAGTGAAAGGATTCTGCTGATTAAATTAAGATTTGACCTGTATGGTAGGTCACCCCATGGAAATGCCTGTAAGAAGGACTTTGGTGCCTATAAGAAGGACTTTGGTGCCTGTAGAAAGGACTTTGTTTTGCCTATAAAAAGGACTTTGGTGTGCCTGTAGAAAGGACTTTTGGTTGCCTATAGAAAGGACTTGGTGCCTGTAAGAAGGACTTTTGTGTGCCTGTAGAAAGGACTTGGTGCCTGTAAAAAGGACTTGATGCCTGTAAGAAGGACTTGTGCCTGTAGAAAGGACTTTGATGCCTGTAAAAAAGACTTGGTATGCCTGTAAAAAGGACTTGATTTGCTTGTAAGAAGGACTTGGTTTCTTGTAGAAAGGACTTGGTCGCCTGTAGAAAGGACTTTGGTTGCCTGTAAAAAGGACTTTTGATTGCCTGTAGAAAGGACTTGCTCGCCTGTAGAAAGGACTTTGGTCGCCTGTAAAAAGGACTTTGGAAATGGACCGTTCCGTATTGGGGTTTCCAATGGAAGGGCTTCGGAGATAATATACCCTAGATTTCACCTTTTTTGGGTAGACTGAAGAGGTATTGATTGAGAAAATGATTTTTGGGTATATCTGGGATCTAAGGAGATCAAGAATCCTGCAGACGCTCTAACCCAATTTAACTTACCATGAAGGGTGCCATTCTGGGATCTGGGGAAACCAGGAATCTTGCAGACGCTCAAACCCGATTTAACTTACCTTGAAGGGTGTCATTCTGGGATCTAGGGAGACCAGGAATCCTCAAAATCGGACTTAACTTACCTTGAAGGGTGCCATTCTGGGATTTGGGGAAACCAGAAATCCTGCAGACGCTCAAATCCAATTTGACTTATCATGAAGGGTGCCATTCTGGGATCTGGGGAAACCAAAAATCCTGCAGAAGCTCAAACCTAATTTTTGTTGTCCCATCACTTTAGGAATAAACCGATGAGGCAAAGATCAAGAACACGAGAGTTGGTCAATCATGATTTGATAAAGCTTGAGAACATGAGATTGTATCAATCGTGAGCTGATGAAGACTTCATGAGAGTATGTTGATCATGAGTTGCAAGGGTTCAGAAGACTTACCTGGATCTTCTGAGTTAATGATCGAGGCATAGACAGACTGATTGTATCGTGTCTGCTTGCTCACTGAATGACCTTATGTGCTGCAATGGATTTGAGCACCCAGACAATCATCAGAATTGAAAGGTTCAGGTTGAAGATATACTCACCTGAAAATGCTTGGCGAGCATTAGCCAACAGGGCTTGTTTGTTTAATAGCCTCTGGATGAATTTCGAGACCTCGGAGAGTAACTCGACTATTAGGAATGCACTACTTGTCAGACAGTGTCAGAGGTAACATGTGCAAGCATTTTTATCAATGAATTCATCGGTTCATGCAAAACCATTCAGTTGAGTTTGCAATGATTAAAACCATATGTGTATGCTCATAATATGGATCATGCATGACTATTCTATCGAGTTTGCATTTCCAATTCTGTCCAGGGAGGTTATCATGTCATGAATACCTCGAATTGAACCTGAATGGGGACTTCAGTCCGAAAGGGCTTTCTCTCACTCTCGAGAAACGCTCTTTATCCGGATTGCAGGATTTGAAAAGAAAGCACTCAACCTTACCATCATCGCATTCAGCGAGGGTCTGAGTAATCTCGCAATTGATACGATCAAGCCGATCTAGAGGTCTTGATTAGGACCGTAATGTGGGCTGGGTCAAAGGCTTATCAAAGGAGACTCATTTCGAGTCAGGGCCATTGACAAAAAAAAAGGTCTTCATCATCTGCTCCGGGTTTACAAGTCAAGAACCCTGCAAAATGAGAGAGAAATAATCTTGCTCGAACTTCTTCGAGCGATTCTTAAAGTCATTCAACTCTTACATTAATTTAGGTGCCCTAATCAGAAGAGACTTTCAAGGGTCGTAACGTAGGTCGGGATTTGGGTCTGAGAAACGAAGGGCTCGTTTTGGCTCAGCAAAATATATGAGAAGGGCTTGGTGTTGGTGATCATTGCAGTCTTGTCACCGATCTTTGACCTTCCTGAATTTGTCTTTAATGAATACCATCATTGGCTGAGGGGTGGTAGTTCTTTTACACTTTGCAAACTGACTTCTTTGGGGATCCTTTTTCGGGAATTCTCAAAATGTATGTTCGAAGTCAGAAGTTCATTACAGATATATGGGCATTGGCCTTGCTTTTGATAGGCACTTTGCTCTTTCTGCCCGAGATTCTTTGGAGTAGCCTTTGCTTTTCTTACTCCCGACTCCCTTTTGTTTGGAAGCAGGCCCATTTTCTTTAGGCTACACTTGTCTCTCTCTTTTTTTTTGTTTAATAATCTTGTGATTTTGAATTTTAGCAACAAGATGATTTTCAACAAATGATACTAGACATTACATGAAAGTCTAGCATATGAAATGGGCTGATTCGAGAATTCTCTATTGGCCCAATTTCTTCAATTCTGCTCTTTTGGGGGAAGGTGTCGTCGTTACCTTGAAATGAGCAAGGATCACCAACATGGGCTTGAGAAATGAATTTGCAGGCTCAATTGGGTTATGCAAAGGATGAGTGTGTAGGATAGAGAAAATAAATACTCTTCGTCATCCTAAAGCACTTGAATTAAAATTCGAGTATCATGCAAAGAAACACTCGAAGATTGATGTTAGTCCAAGCAAGAGAATTTCTAACCATTTATCTCCTGATATTGTTGGAATTACCTCTGTTTTGCCCCAGCGCGGGGTGGTTCTTGACAGGGTCATGAAATGAAATCACCGTTTAAATGGGTTGTCAATGGTTGCCTGAAGTGTTTGGAATGGAGAATGAATGCCTCCTTCACTTAGACTATCGTATCTTTTGCGAGAAAACCCATTGCCTTGGAGAATGCGGAATCTATCTACCGCTCAACTCACTGTGGATTAAATATAGGACGTATGTGGAAATGGCTTGCCTTTCATCGTCCTGTCATGCCCCATTCTGTACATTCGATGCATCGTGTACAGTTTATACCCCCAGTCAAAATTGACAAATTGAACATGCTGAACAGTCATGCATAAATCATGGAATGTGTAAACATCATGCAAATATGGCAATACAAGTACAAGTATGGAAATTGCCCCTGGCTGTGTGGGCGGATCAGACACGTTGGGGGCCTATTCCCCGAGTCGAGGAGTAGCTTGTTTCTGGTTTTGCCTCTTTTCGATCTAGGGTTCGCCATTGAGTTTCCCTTGGCTTTCGCTGGACACTTCAACGTTAAGCTAAGATCGTAACAAAATACTGACCTTGGTATTGCTCGTCGAGTATTCCTGTTTCTTTTTGCAAAAAGAAATGCGAGAAAAAGTTGTTTTATTTATTTACAATACTTACAACATTTCCATCCTCGAGGATCGAACGCGGGACGTCTCGGACCACTGTCATTCCCCATGCCATCTGGTCCACAAGACCGCAGGCGCTCATGGAGGTTCCTTTTAAGAGTCAATCCTTGAGATGACATGGTGTTGTTGTATTGTACTAGGTAATTCCAGGTCACTGTATTTTTCGGGGCGGTTTACAAACCCTGTTAAGAATGGAATAAAATAATTCAGAACACGAGACGAGTATGAGCAAATTAGAACGATACAGAATTACCCTTCTTTGAGATTGTTTGGGTCTTTCGTTCACATATTCCTCATTTGAAGCCGTCCATTCTGTGGCGATGTCCACGAATCTATTTGCCCAAAGTTTTGATTAATCGGGGAATTTCGTTTTTGGGTCAATTTGCAAATTCCTGTAAACAGAAGGGATCTAATTTAGAATCGGGACAATTTGAGGGTAAATTGAAACGATACTGCTTTACCCTTCTAGTTCGCGCGACTTTTTACTCGCAATAAATTCACTACGAGTTTGGTGTGGTAGCAGACTCGAGCATTTAATAGGAGAACAGGAAATTGCTGCTTCTTGCTTTTGCGTTCATTCTGAACATCAATAAAAGTAGAAAACATCACATGCAAGGAAATGAAGCGTCTGCATTCGTTCAAGATCGATTTTGCTCCCTCAGCAGGCTCTCCCATGATCAGCTGGCTTCATTCTGGACCAGGTATGCATCGGCTATGTTGAAGGACCCGTGATCTCAGCTTCGAAATACAGACTCCCTGTGCATATTACAGTCCCCGTGCTTCATTAACATTAAACTGGTTGATCATGGCGGTGAGTTCATCGTCAATGCCGCTTGCCTGGTGGTGATACATCTCCCCTTCCCCGGGAGGTATTGATGCTGATCCAGTAGCATTAGTCTTTTTGTACCCTGCTCCAATAAAACTCGATTCTGTTATAAACTGGTCTAACTCGCTTCTCAAACACGCATTTTCAATCCTCAGATCATGCATTTCATCGAAGGCGAGGAGGAGGCTGTTGCAGTTAGGGCAGGTGGTGGAGTCAAAAGCCTCTTTATACATCTTGTTTTCCGCTCGGAGATTTTCATTTTCAACTCTTAGAAACTCGGCTTCGTTGTGCTCATGACGAGCCTTCATTCGGGTTCGCCTATTTTGAAACCAGAACTTGATTTGTGAAGGTTCAAGTCCTAGCTCTTGACTTAGTTCCATTTTCTGTTTGCCGTCTGGCATAGGACATGTTCTGAAGAAATCCTCAAGCCTTTGTACTTGCTCCTTAGTATGGCGATGGTAACGCTTCTTTTGACCCTTACCGTTGTTGTCCTTATCTTTACTGAGATCTTGGACGTCGTCGGCGGAAGGAACAGGTTCCATAGGCTCGATCCCAAACATGGTTTCGAACTCTTCCTTGCCCATATTCAGCAGGCAATGATAGCTTTCGGAAGTATTGGGTTGAGACATCTTCGATTTGGTCGATGATTTCTCAAGGTTTACTATATCTTTCTGTATTTTCACTCTCTCTGAACCGTGTATGCTTTAAAACTCTCTTCAATGTATGAATAAAGATTATCAGGAAGATGTCTCTTTTAAAATTTGGCGTCGGCTTAGCATATGTATCGCTTCTCCCGAGATTTCTGTCTTTCTCAACCTTTCCTGCGTGTTTCTTGCTTGGCTCGTCTTTTCTCATCTCTTCATAGTGGTAGGGTCCCTATCAACGTCTCTACCGTCGATTTGCTGGCGTGTTCTCCTATAAAAACGAATCTCATTTTCCTTGTCTCCCACCCAAGTCACCTTTCTTTCTCCTTTTTCAAAGTTGTGTCATCCCGTCAAACTTTTGGCAGAGATGTCGGATTTGCTTGGCTCGAGATTGGAGACGAGTAGCGGAGGTGATGCTGATAGGGAATGGTAGACAGGAAAATCTGGCCAGTAGAGACTTTCACTGCAAAAATGAAAGGGAATGCGGCAGTATATGTTCTTCATATTCTAGAAAAATTGGAACGATACTGTTTTACCCTTGTATGTACTTCCATTGAATTTGAATTGAGGAAGTTCCTTCATTTGGATTGGATTGGATTGTATGTCCCGAGTTGCCCTTCACTTTGAGCTTGCCACATAAGTGCTTTGCTTAGTTGGGCCTTGTTTTCTTTCGGATTACTTTGGACCATCATCATTTTTTATGCCATCGGGTCCGTGGATCGGAGGGCTCCTTTAATTTAAAGGTTACCTTTAAGGCAAATGAGTCCTATCGCATTCCATTCGGTCATTTCATTTTGCGACACTCTTGAGGCAATTTGCAATCCCCTGGAAGAGAATGGAACAAATCCAATTTAGCATTTTGCGACGATTGAGGGTAAATTGGAACGACACACAGTTACCCGTCTTCGAGCTCGCCTGGGCTTTTCACTTGAAATTTCCCTACGTGAGGTCATTCAACATTTCTCATTATGGCAGTCAGCGACGTTGCCACAAATTGATCCGCCCTGAGTCTAGCATAAAAAGGGATTCACGCATTCGACGGGATAAAAAACAAATTACCCCATGCCCCTGAATTAAATCTAGACACCTAGAAAGCTGGAAATATCACACGCAGGGGAATTAAGCATGAAATGAAAGGTGCACTTGTTCAAGGTCAGTTCTGCCTCTCCTGCGGCTCTTCGATAATCAGCTAGTCTCATGCTGGTTCAGGCATGGATGACCGATGTTTGAGAGTCCTTAATCACTGGCTTCCGATTATGGCTTCGGATGTCTGTCAACCTTAAACTGGTTGACCAGGGCAGTAAGCTCATCATCTGGGTAATCTCTTGAACCTTCCAGCAACTGATGCTCGAATTGGGCATTATTGTTGGCAAATGCTGGCGGTAGATTTCTCATTCTGTCCTTGCCATGAGCAATTTGACTTCTCGAGCTGAAGTCTTCATCATTACTCCAGAAAGTGTGGGGATCACCAACTGTCCTGCTGCCAAGAACTCCTTCCATTCGAGGATTAGAGAAGTGGAAGTGCTCAAGATAATTTCTTGTCTGATTCTCTGGCTGCGCAGGCGCGCTGATCATGGGATGCATTCTAGCCACGGGTTGGTGCTCAAACCAATGAGTCTGAATACACTGCCCCTGCGGTCTATACTCTTGAAGAGCATTAGGGTGATTCTGGGGGATATTTTGATTAACGCCTGAGGGATTGATGGCACGGCTACTGGCTTGGTTGATGATGGGAAGTGGCTCGCCCCATGCTAACCTGTGGAACTTATGGTGGCGAGGAGACTCGACGTTCAGGCTTGGATCAGTCCCGCCTTGGTTTTCTTGATTCTGAGCTGCATTGTGTTCTCTCACCCTTTTTCTGTACTTCTGAAGATGACTCGAAACATTTGCTTTAGTGAGTCCCTCTACCTTCATAATTTCCAGTATATGTTGCGGCCGTGCCGAATCGATTCCTAGTTGCTGAACTGCATTAACAAACATACGATGCAGCTCGGGAGACCAACTCATCTTCTTTCTCCAGTTGCTTGGAATAAAATTGAAGGCTTGATGCTTGTTCTCATGGTCGTGCAATTGCTTCCTTACCACGTGCTGCCATATGTTTTGAAGCATCTGAACCCTAACTGGTTTCGTTACGACGTCTTGGGCCCCGTTTAAGACAGCCTTCATCATGGCTTGCTGATCATCGCTTGCCGATATTACGAGGACTGGCATGTTTAATTTAGAATTGATGACTTCCAAGAGAGTGAAAACATCCATGTCAATCCCTACCATGGCGGTGACGACGATATCAAACTGGTCACTACTCCTCCTTAATATCTCTAAGGCCTCTGTCGCCTTTGCTTGAGCTACAACCTTATACCGGCATTTTCTTAATACGGTAACAAGGATTGACAGAGAGACTGGATTACCGTCAATGGCCATGACCAGTAGACCCTCAGGGTAAGGAACTTCATCAGCTTCGACCAGGGTTGAACATGCGCCCATTTCCCTAATGCTCGACATATTTCTGGATCTAGGACTGCCGATTCGAGACCGCCTCAGGATGTCTTCTCGGACTTGAGGGATCACGGGATCGTTGATGGCTTCTCGTAACAGGCTTTGAAAGCCAATGCTTTGATGGTGAAGGTTTTGAATTCCTCTCCCACGAGAACTCCTTCTTTTCTATCTTTCTCCTGCTAGTTCGTGCAGATGAACCCTCACTATCAAATGAGGATAAATTCTCTCTCTGGCAATAGCAACGACTTCCCCCTTCACGGGCAGTGCTATTAGATTTACCGAGGGGAAAATCTGACATTCAGCTTTTGATTAAAGGGGAAATCCTCGTTTATCGCTCAGTTTGTCTTCTTCTTTCTTTTCGCGATAGAGGGCCCCTGTCAAGATTTCCACCGTCGATTTACTGGCGGGTCCTCCAATGAAGACGAGTAATATCTCTCTTTCTGCCGAAAATTTCTTTGTCCCCCACTTAGCTCGTCTTTTCGTTCTTTCTTTTTTCAAAGCGGTGGAGTCCCGTCCAGCTTTTCCACAGAGACGTCAGGTTTGTTCGGCTCGAGGTTGCCACTTGACTGGAATTTGAGCCACCGGGCGTGTTGCCGACAGAGAATGGTAGATAGGAAAACCTATAAGGACTGCCCCTGTGAAATCAGTATTTAAATTAAAGCAGATTACCATCTTCGCATTCCGCTCATCTGCCTCATCTCTCTCCTTTCTTTCGTATTCTGCTTTCAAAAATGGCCAATTCTCCTAACCATACCTTATCCGCCGAAGTCCTGGCTGGGTGGGAGAGACTCTACAATCTTCTTGGTAGAGGTTACGCTCATATAGCCAAAAACTCTACCGTTGAGGTTGAAATCCTTGGTTTATTCAGGACTGTACCCAACTGGGGAAGGAGTATCGGAACTTCTCGACCGTCTTCATCAATTTTCTGGCTGCCTATAACCGCGCTTATGAGACGGTCCTTGTGACCGCCGTCGTGAAAGCTCGTTACCGAGACCGGCACGAGCGTCTGGCAACAGTTACATTTGTGGCTGATAATCACAAAAAGGCCCTCAAGTTTGCCAACGATCAGCTTTCCTGGCTGGTTCGTGAGAGGGGAAAGCTGGTGGACCGTCTGGCCTTGGTCCGAACTTACGCCGAACAGGAGCCAGGCAATATTGTGATGAGGTGCAAATGCGGTTGGCTGCAGGAGAGGCTTGATGACATTACGGCAGACATTGCTTTCGAGAGGGCGGCGATTCCGGACCTGGAGTTTGCCGTTGAGCATTACGAGACCACTATGGCCCAGGTTAAAGAGAAGTGCGATCGCCTCTTCTTTAGGCTCGCGGAGCTTGATCCCGAGAACGCCCGGTGCACCCAGAGCATCAACTTTATGGAGAGCCAGCTGAGCTCCTTTGTGACGCTTATTAGGGCTCAATTTGATTTCACTTTTCCTCCCCAGTGAGTTGTTGTAAGGTTTGTTGGTGAATGGAATGAAGAGAAAGTTTCACGTGTTTGTGCTTTTCATTTTCCTGCCATTTCTTCGCCCATATAGCATGATAGGACGATTTACGGTACTGAAGACGTTGAGGCTTAACACTTTTCTCGGTGTTCTTGTTATCTGCTGCCGGCGATAATATCAAGGACATTGGCGAAGGGTTCGGTGGCGGCCCCCACCGGTCACAGCGCCGTGAGTCAGTCGTGTGAATTATTGCAAATCGACCACTCGATTAGTGCTCCAATAAACAAACCGGGCTGCCCGTTGCGTGCCCCACTTTACTCCTGCCTATCTCTTTCGGCGTCCACTTGAATGTGTCGGTCGCCTGTAGCGTTGGGAGAAATAATTGCGGGCCATGCTCGGTAATAAAATACTAGTCCTCCAAAATCTTTTATGTGTTTTGAATTCGAGGAAGGTAAAAAGGCAAGCCTTTGTTCAATTTAATTAGAAAGGCGTCGCAAGATCGGGTTCATAATCTTGCCCCATGGATTTTGATTACACAGTCTCGACTTTCTCAACAAAAATACATGAACCCTTCTAATATATTAAAAATGTCCCCAGGCCCGATCTGGATGCATTCACTACCCCTCATCAAAATACATGGCCAATACGTGCTGACTTATTGACACGATTCTGTCTCCGGAAGAATTGGCCTCTTCATATGCCCCTAGGGTTAACGATATCTTCGCTTGCCCCCTGATTGTTATCACCAACGAGCCCGATTTTTCTCCACCCCAGGGTACCTATAATTCTCTGCAAAAGTAAAGAAAATAATCAGTATGTGATCCAATAGGGGTCGGCCCATGATTCATACATTAGTCCAATTTTATTTTTCAATTTTAGAGAAAATTTTCTTAGAAAAACATCGGTGAATTTCTCAAAAAGAATTTTCTTGCAAATTTTTACAACTTGAAAAATGTGATAAAATATCTTAAAATTTAGCAAATTTCCCGAAGGGATTTTCCTTTTATCAGAATGAATTTTTAGGGATAAATTTGTCAAGAAAATCTCATTTCTATTGAAGTAGAAAAATGTAACAAAATCTTTTACTGGTCAACAAAATTTTCCTAAGGGATTTTTCACACTTATTTATTTATTTATTTATTTTTATTTTTTTCAAAAATGGGATACTAATTTGATTTTCATTTTCTTTTGAAAAATGACCTTGATGTTAAATTCAAAATTTGACCGACACCTAACATGGACCGACCAAAAATAAATACAAGATGAAGTTAGAAAACTTACTTTCACCGTCAAAAATACCATGTAAGTCGCATAGACATGCACATGAATCGTGAGTTTAAATCTTAGCCTATCTACTCTAAAGGCTGACAAATTGAAGCGAAAGACTTACGGCAAGGCGACAATCTCGCGCACATAATCAAGATTAGCCGTGACCCCTACGACGTAATCAGGATTAGCCGGGTCTCCCAACTTCGGCTCCTCGAGTCAAAAATTAAAACCACTGCTTTGGTAATCTTACCAAGCCTGAGGCCTAACTTTTAAAACTCATTTTTGAAAAGAGGTTCGGGATTGAATCTGGACTAACTTTCGACGTGATCTCACGCCAAACGCTAGAACCAAATCACAATACCATCCTAAAACTAGTGACCCAGGTCCGGTCACGGGACGTGTGTGATGTAGTGCTAAAACAAATAATCATGCACGGCAGTTAAATTCAAACACCGCTTCAAAATGTGCAAAAATTAAATTCCAATTTCCATACACCAAACCTGCAAAATAAGGGGTTAGCCAAACACTCCACCCCTTATAACTCCCATCTGCAAGACCATTTAACACATAAAGATTAGAATTCAACCAATTGCCAAACCAAGTGAATATTCATGAAATTTTACTGGCCTAAGTCCTCTAAGTTCTTAAATTTTTCAAAAATTAAGAACAACTCCCCAGCGGAGTCGCCAAGCTGTCGCGACCTAAAATTCATTTTTAGGTTAATGGATTACCAGATTAATTAATTAAATTAACTAACCTAGTTCGAGCTCTCCCAAGCTCTACCAAATCGCAACTTTGATTTTTTTTTCACATGATTTTAGAATTTGGAGTCGCCACTAATCATTTTTGGTAGGTTGATTAGAAACCTAAGTAACCTAGCAGGAGAACTAAATTACTCCTGCAAACCAGAGATTATGAGTTCGGGGACTTGGTTACACTAGTTAATTAAAACTAATGCCCTTTCGGTACCTTAATTCCATGGATATCCTATTTTGGCAACTCTCACTTGATTTATTCCTAAGACCCTGGTAAGGTGTTCTTTTTATGTTTTCACTTTAAAATGAAATGCATAAAGGGTATGAACGCAAACGTTGACATACAAATACGACACACAAATACGGACATACGAATATGATATACGAATACGTAGATATGCGAATACGAATACGTGCGTGACGTGCGAATGACATACGTACATGACATGCGAACGACATACGTACGTGACATGTGTATGAATACGATATGCATACGAGATAGACGAATACATATACGTGCGTTACATGCGAAGGACATACGTACGTGGACATGCGAATGATATGCGTACGTGACATGCGTATGAATACAACATGCATGTGGGGATAGACGAATACGAATACGTATGTGACATGCGTATGAAGACGCACGAATACGATATGTAACATGCATACATACACCATACAAATACGTGACATATATATGTGACATGCATAGTGATATGTGTATGTAAATACGTACATTTCGATTTTGCCCATAAAGGGCAAAGTCGTCATTTTGAAAAGATGGGATAAAACCCTCATTTTTGAAAAAGATGGGATAAAACCCATATTTTGAAATTTTTGATTTTTCTGAATGAATATGCATGGGTTAATAACATATCATAACAGACAAATGTGGATTTGCAAACGTCGCGTACGTGACGTGCATACGAGAACAAACAAATACGATATGTCTATACGAACATACGGATAACATAACAAACATACATGAGACATACTACATGAGATACACATGAATGGCATTTTTTGTATTTTCAGATTTTTCATTTTTTTTTTGGTTTTTTGGATTTTCTACATTTTTTTTTGTATTTTGGATGTATTATAAAAGAATGCAAAATCACCCAAAGCAAATGAAGATGTGAAGAGAGAGCAGGTAAAGTAAAACTACCCTAAGGACAGTGAAAATAAAACCCGCAACTCGTCGGGTGAATAATTACATACCAATTAAATAAAACCCGAGACATGATCGGGAATACAACAAAAATGGACCGGAATGGACATCGGTCAAACACCCGTCGCCAAGCCTCGTGGGTCGAGAGTACAACAAAACGGACCGGAATGGACATCGGTCATCCTCCAGTCTTCAAAGCATGGGGCCGAAAGCCAAATGAAAATAATAAACTTATCCAATCGGACATGCACAATCACCAATGAGTTAAGACAATTCAAAAACTCAAAGAGAGTTTAACACGTGCTGATTAAACTTCATTGAGACCATTTTTTACATTTTCCAATGCATTAACACAAAAAATACGAATTAAATCATACTGTCCATGAACATTCTTAGGGAGAAAGCAGTAACCATAAAATACAAAAGAAATAATGAAATGTATGTAAAAATTCTGAGATTTTTTATGTGGATGGGAAAATGTGTCTTTGACAACTTTCATGTTTTACATTCTTATTGAAGAGACACTCATTTTCGTGTAGAAAATGGTCTTTCATGAGAGCTCAGCAGCAAACAAACAAATTTCACAGAACAGACATATTTCAGGATTAAGCTTAAATGGACACTCAAATCTCAAAATTAATGCACCAAACTTTCCAGTCTATTAAACAAGACCCCAATGAACAACTTTCATTTTTTGTGAAGTTTCAAAAGAAGACTCTAAACATAAGATAACTACAAATCAATATGACCACGCACAAAAAAACACTCAGACTCAAGGACGCCAACAGAATTGCATGATTTCATTAAATGCATTAAAAATACGAAACGTGCATGAATATTTTTGTATTTTTTATATGTTATGCATTAAGATCTTATGAACAAATGTCATGAAGAGGTCTTTATGAAACAAAGTCTAGAATAACCCATGGAAAATCATTTAGCGTGAAAGGTCAGATCAGAAAAATTCCATCTCAGGTTCTGATCACCATATTTCCAGATTTCTGCTTTCAATTTCGGGACCCTTTTGACATAGCAAACGACGTCAATTTTCGTGCCATAATATATCAAATCGAAGATCTCGAAGTCATCTACGAATGTTCAGTACATTTATTTTCGAGATTTCGTCATCTAAACACGAAAAATTGAGTTACCAGATAATTGCACATGCTGATGCGCCTAGAGCTCGTTGGAGATGAATCCGTCGCGTCGCCAAGGCTTGTTCCACAGTGGCGAATTTTTCTCTCTCAAAATTTTTTTCTCTTGAAATCTCTCCAAAAAAAATTTTTTTCTCCAGTTTTTCTTCAATATCCCAAAACTCTCTCAAACATCCAAAATTTTCTCTCCAAAAAAATTTTCCTCTCAAGCTCACTTCTTCCTCCTTTTATAAACCACTCATCTATCTCTCTTTCTAATTTTTCCACTAATTCTTCTTCATTTTCATCTTCCCTTCTCCATCTCTATCTCACATTCTAATTTCTCCACTAACTCTTCTTCATATTCATCTTCCCTTCTCCATATCTATCTCACATTCTACTAACTCTTCTTCATCTCCATCTTCCCATCTCTATTCTCATCTTATTTTCTTTATCTTCTCTTCTCCATCTCCTCTTCTCCATCTTCCTATCTTCATCTCCTCTTCTCCATCTTCCCTTCTCTATTCTAATTTCTCCACTAACTCTTCTTTTTGTTATTTACAAAATAATCCCTCAAGTATTAGGTATTTGCACTCTAGTCCATGAGATTTTAAGTATTTGTAATTCAGTCCCTGGAGAAATATTTCTTTAAGTCCAAATCTCCTCACAATTTTCGACACACCTATCGCATGTTGAATTTAAGCTCATTTCTTGCTATTGAAAATAATGCAAAATTTAATTAAAGCCCTGTTTGTAAAATTGAGTCATTCTGGGTATAATTGGGCCAAGATGAAAATTTGGAATATTAAAGAACAATGTCACAACTCCTAAAAGTGAAAAATGAAAATAAATTGACTCAAATTGAATTTTTTTAGGCCCGATTCAAGATTATGCTCGTTAAGGAATACACAACCTCGAATTGGATTTTTTAAATTTGCGATGGCCAACATGAAAAGGGATTTAAAGGAAAAATATTGACTATTTTTATGTATTTTTGTGGCCTCAAATGCTATTATTTATTAAATATTTTCCTAATTTCTAAAAATTATATTTAAAAAAATACAAAAAATATGAAAAATTATTTTTTTTACTCAAAAATGGTTGCCTAAGCTTGGCCAAGGCTTTCAAAGTTGATTTTGCAATTTTCTCATTTTTATAGATTTTCTATCAATTTTAGAAAATAAAAATACCGAAAAATACTGAAAATATGAAAAATCATTTTTTGGTCAAAATTGGTTCCCTAGGCTTGGCAAAGGTCTCCAAAGTTAATTTTTTAAAATTTATAAATTTTTATGGATTTTCTATTAATTTTAAAAAAGAAGAAAAGAAAAGGTGATTGAAAATCAGGTGTCAACAGGTGCCAAGCTAGAGGACATGCCTTTGATTGCTACTACTGAAGCAAGTCAAAACCAGAGCTTCCCAATATTCGTTCACTCCATCATTTTAAGACCCTAATTATGCACATTCTTTTTATGCAAGGTCAATTGTGGGAACGAGTAATCAACAAGAGTTCAAATTCAAATCCCCAGCAGTGACTATGTCTGGGGCAATTCCCAATTTTGGCAAAAGCCATGATCACCTGATGTGATCCATCCTGATGGAAATAAGGCAAACAAGGGCATTCAACCAACCATGTTGGTCTTCGCCATATCACAACTAGAGCGAACATATTCTGGGGCAAACATGAGAATGAGCTCGTCCTCGACTCAAACTCGTTTGATCCGCTCGCATGCCTTGGGGCAACTTAGATTCCCCTTCATCTGTTTTTGAGAAGCATGGCAATTCTGATTAATTGCCACATCTGTCTGGTTGAAAAATGCTTGCACATTGTGTGGTTCATACATGATTGTTCTTCACGATTAATTTACCAACTTTGAATAAGGAACGTAAATTACATATAATGCATCGGATGGACAGAATGGGGCATGACAGGATGATGAAAGACAAACCATTCCCATACACGTCCCGCAGTCTAATCCCTAGTGAGATGAGCGGTAGTTAGGATCCGCATTCCTCGAAGCGATGGGTTTTCTCGCAAAAGGTACGATAGCCGAAGTGACACAGGCATCCAATTCTCTATCCAAATACTACAGGTGTCCATTGCAAACCTTTTTGAGCGGCGGTTTCATTTTCTCAACCCTGTCAAGAACCACCCCACATTGGGGCAAGACGAGGTAATTCCAGCAGCGGCATGAGGTAAATGGTTAGAAATTCTCTTGCTCAGGCTAGCATCAATCTTCGGGTGTTTCTTTACATTGAACTCGAACTTTAATTCAAGTGCCTTAGGATGATGAAGAACATTCATTTCTCTATCCTATACACTACATCCATTGTACAGCCCAATTGAGCTTGTCTATATTCATTTCTCAAGCCCCATTGGTGATCATTGCTCGTTCCAATTTGAAGATGACGTTATCACCAAGGAATAGAACTGAAGAGACCGGGGCAGTAAAGAATCCCCAAGTGAACTCATCTCGTATGTTAGATTTCTCATGTAGTGTCTAGCATCATTCCTTACAAAGAAAGGAAAAGGAAGAGAGGTGTCAAAAAATAGCTCTCTCTCAAGAAAGAAAATGGGAATCGGGATTAAGAAAAGCAAAGGTTAGTCCCACAGAATCCCGGACAGTAAAAAGCAAAATGCCTATCAAAAGCAAGGCCAATGCCCATTCAAATCCTTATTCATTTGTTTTAAAAATCCCAAATGACAGACTTGTAAAGAAAAAGCCTCCAAGAGAGTCAAATGGAAATTGTAATCATCAGCGGAAGCTCCATCCTCAAGCAGTGATAGCACATTTTGAAATCAATTTCAGAAGGCTAAGATTGTGGCAAGACAGCATTGATCACTAGCGTCAAGCCATTCTCATATATTTTCTGAACCAAAGCGAGTCTTTTCGTTTCTCAGTCCCAAATCCTAACATACGTTACAACCCTTCAAAGTCTCTTCTGATTAGGGCACATGAAGTAACGTAGAGTTGAATGATCTTAAGCATCGCTCGAAGAAGTTCGAGCAAGATTATTTCTCTCTCATTTTTGCAGGGTTCTTGACTTGTAAACCCAGAGCAGATGATGAAGATCTTCTTAAAAAAAGGCCTTGACTCCACAGGAGTCCCATTTGGTAAACCATTGACCTAGCCTATATTACGGTCCTAATCAAGACCTCCAGATCGGCTTGGTCGTACCAATTGCAAGATTACTCAGACCCTCGTTGAAAGCGATGATGGTAAGATTGAGTGATTTCTCTTGAATCCTACAGTTATGATGAATAGCTTTTCTCGAAGAGTAGGAGAAAGCCCTTTCGGACTGAAGTCCCCCATTCAAAGTACATTCGAGGTATTCACAATGTAATAACCTCCTTGAACAGAATTGGTGATGCAAACTTGACAGAATAGTTTTGCATAAATCCACTAAGTGAATTTCAGCATACATGCCTGTACATGTTACATCTAACATTGTCTGTGCACATGCATTCCTGATATTCAAGCTACCTCATGAGGTCTTGAAATTCATCCAAGGATGATTGAATGAACAAGCCGTGTTGGCAAGTGCCCACCTGGCAATCTTCCAAGCTCCCAGGTAAGTATATCTTCAACCTGAGCCTTCTGATGATTGTTAAGGCACTCAAATCTGTTGCGACACATACAGTCATTCAAATATTCGTCTTCCTCAGTGAAGCGTGATTTTTATGAAATACATGTCGCATTAGCATTGATTTGGTCTATGCGCATAATTTTACTTCAAGAGAATAAGCAGGTATGATGCAGTCAACCTGTCTACTCCTTGACCATTCGTTCAAAAGACCCAATTAAGTTTTCTGAACCCAGTTTTGAATATCTTGTGTTTACACTGACATGGCTTGTGTAGCACACCCTCTCGATGTGGTCACCGCCCTGTGACATTGGCGGCACATCTCCCTTTCAGATCATCAAAGACCAGCTCTAATGATCTTGAAAGAAATCTACCTCTCAACTACCCAAAAAACCCAGGTAAGTTTTCTGAACCCTTTTCAAAATCGCAAGCTTTGAATTTGCACCAATGAGAAAGCACACTCCTTAATTTCATCCAGTTCATAATCGACATGCTCTTGTGATCTGCATGAAACATTTGTTCGAACCATGATCGACATGCTCTCGTGGTCTCGACAAATTTTATCAAAATCATAATCGACATGCTCTTGTGATTTTGGTACCCTATCAAGTTCATGATCGACATGCTCTCATGTTCTTGATCTTATCCATCCAGTTCATAATCGACATGCTCTTGTGTCTGGATGCTTGTGCGAACCATGATCGACATGCTCTCGTGGTCTCGACAAATTTTATCAAAAACCATAATCGACATGCTCTTATGGTTTTGATACCCTTTCAGATCATCAAGGATCAGCTCTAATGATCTTGAAAGAAACTATGTGATTCCACTCGAAAAGATGCAGTGGACGCATTCCCTTACAGATCTTGCGCTTTTCGCATCAGGGGGAAACCTCTGGTAACGGATAGGCACCAGTACCTTAAGATTCTTGCATCCACAAAATGCCTGGAGCTTAAGGGAATCACCAGCATTATGAAGTGTCTGGTAAGACCGACATTTTATATGCGATCCATGTGCAGGTTTCTTTAATCCGTTTCCTCGGAGCAGAGAAATCTTAACACATGTTATTTACAGTCCTGCACATCATGCATCATTGCACTTGCATATAAAATGGGATTAAAACTCCCCCACAAATCAAAAATCATCATCATCATTCATTTGCATTGTCAAAATTTAGGTTCAATTTTGTCTTTGAGCGAAACCTCTATGAGTCTCCGCTCAAAGAGGGGCAGCTGTTGACACCTAAATTTTGACTTTTTAAAATTCATTCAAGTACATAAAAAAACGAGATTTTGTTCTCACCAAAAATTAATTTTTTCATGCATTGCATATTTAATTTTTTTGTCGGTCATGCATTTTATTATGGCTAACGACGGAGGATTTGAGCTTAAATTGACAAACGATTGGATTGAGCGTGAGGGAGATGTGCCGAAAGGCTTATGAAGTTTTGAACTTAAAAGAAATTTTTCCACATGGACTGAATTGCAAATACATAAAACTTCGGGGACTAAATTGCAAATACATAAAACTTCAGGGACTGAATTACAAATACATAAAACTTCAGGGACTGAATTGCAAATACATAAAATTTTAGGGATAGTGGAGAAATTAGAAAGGAATATGGAGAAGGGGAGATATAGAAGGGAAGATGGAGAAATTAGAAAGGAAGATGGAGAAGGGGAGAGATAGAAGGGAAGATGGAGAAATTAGAAGGAAAGATGGAGAATGGAAGATGGTAAAATTAGAAGGGAAGATGAAGAATTAGAATGGGAGATGGAAATATTAGAATGGAAGATGATGAATTAGAAGGGAAGATGGAGATAAAGAAGGGAAGATGGTGGAATTAGAAGGGAAGATGAAGTTAGTGGAAAAATTAGAATGATAGATGAAGATAGAGAAAGGAAGATGGGGGAGTAGGCTATAAAAGGAGGAAGAATGAGAGCCTTGAAGAGGGGACTTTTGGAGAGATTAGAGAGAAATTAGGAAGACTTTGGAGATTGAAAAAAATTTGGAGAGATTTCAAGAGAAAAAATTTTGAGAGAGAAAAATTCGCTGCAGTGGAACAAGCCTTGGCGACGCAACGGATTCATCTCCAACGAGCTCTAGGTGCATCAGCATGTGCAATTATCTGGTAACTCATTTTTTTGTGTTTAGATGACGAAATATCGAAAACAAATATACTAAACATTCGTAGATGACTTCGAGACTTTCGATTTGATATATTATGGCGTGAAAATGGACGTCGTTTGCTATGTCAAAAGGGTCCCGAAATGAAGAGAAGAAATCTGGAAATATGATGATCAGAACCTGAGATGGAATTTTTCTGATCTGACCTTTCACACTAAATGATTTTCCATGGGTTATTCTAGACTTCGTTTCATAAAGACCTCTTCATGACATTTGTTCATAAGATCTTAATGCATAACATATAAAAGATAAAAAAAATTTCATGCACGTTTCGTATTTTTAATGCATTTAATGAAATCATGCAATTCTGCTGGTGTCCTAGAGTCTGAGTGTTTTTCTGTGCGTGGTCATATTGATTCGTAGTTATCTCATGTTTAGAGTCTTCTTTTGAAACTTCACAAAAAATGAAAGTTGTTCATTGGGGTCTTGTTTAGTAGATTGGAAAATTTGGTGCATTAATTTTGAGATTTGAGTGTCCATTTGAGCTTAATCCTGAAGTATGTCTGTTCTGTGAAATTTGTTTGTTTGCTGCTGAGCTCTCATGAAAGACCATTTTCTACACGAAAATGAGTGTCTCTTCAGTAAGAATGTAAAACATGAAAGTTGTCAACGACACATTTTCCCATCCACATAAAAAATCTCAGAATTTTTGCATACATTTCATTATTTCTTTTGTATTTTATGGTTACTGCTTTCTCCCTAAGAATGTTCATGGACAGTATGATTTAATTCGTATTTTTTGTGTTAATGCATTGGAAAATGTAAAAAATGGTCTCAATGAAGTTTAATCAGCACGTGTTAAAATTTCTTTGAGTTTTTGAATTGTCTTAACTCATTGGTGATTGTGCATGTTCGATTGGATAAGTTTATTATTTTCATTTGGCTTTCGGCCCGATACTTTGAAGACTGGAGGATGACCGATGTCCATTCCGGTCCATTTTGTTGTACTCCCGACCCACGAGGCTTGGCGACCGGTGTTTGACCGATGTCCATTCCGGTCCATTTTTGTTATATTCCCGATCATGTCTCGGGTTTTATTTAATTGGTCTGTAATTATTCACCCGACGAGTTACGGATTTTATTTTCACTGTCCTTAGGGTAGTTTTACTTTACCTTCTCTCTCTTCACATCTTCGTTTGCTTTGGGTGATTTTGCATTCTTTATAATACATCGAAAAATCTAAAAAAAAATCATAAAAAGAAAACCCAAAAAAAAATTGCACTTTTGAACCTCAAGTGAAAATTTATCAAAATTGCCAAGTTGAACATTTTCATGAAATTGGTACCGAAAGGGCGTTAATTGAAAAATTAGCGCAACCAAGTCCCCGAACTCATTAATCTCTGGTTCGTAGGAATAGAGTATTTCTCCTGATACTTTATTTAGGTGTCTAATCAACCTACCCAAAATGATTAGTGGCGACTCCAAGATAAATCCTTCTTTTGATGAAATTGAACCTAAGTCACGATTTGGTAGAACTCGGGAGAGTTCGAGCTATGCTAGTTAATTCAATTTAATTAACATGGTAATCCATTAACTTTAAAAATTGGGAAACCGATTTTTTTAGGTCGCGACAGTCCTTATTTAAAATAATGTCTACTTCATACTTTTATTTGAAATAAGATCTACTTTTTATCTTTATTTGAAAAAATGAAGATATTCCATGACCTTATTTGAAATTGGGAAAATACCACTAAAAACCCTGAACTTTATCTTTTGTGACAAATTTACTTTGAACTTTTTTTTGTGACACCAAAAACCCTTAACTTTTCCTATTGTGATAGATTTACCCTAAATTTTTAAATTTGTGATAAATTTACCCTAAACTTTACTATTTGTGATGGATTTACCCTAAACTTTTAAATTTTTATTTAAATAATTTTAAAAATAAGCTGAAAATTTTAAAAAAGGGCTAAATTTTTTTTAAAAAAATTTGCTTTTCCATCTTCAAGGCCGGCAACCTCTGTCGGAATAGGGCCGACAGGGGTCGCCGGCCTTGAATCCGGAGATATATATTTCTAAATTTTTAGCCCTTTTTTCATTTTTATCTTATTTTTAAAATTGTTTTAAATAATAAAAAATTTTAAAAGTTCAAGGTAAATTTGTCACAATGGGCAAAGTTTAGGGTTTTTTGTGGTATTTTCTCAATTTTTTATTATTTAAAATAATTTTAAAAATAAGATAAAAATGAAAAAATGGATAAAAATTAAAATATATATATATCTCTGGCTTCAAAGCCGGCGACCCCTGTCAGCCCTATTCCGGCAAAGGTTGCATGCCTTAAAGCCGGAAAAGCAAATTTTTTTAAAAAAATTTTAGCCCTTTTTTGAAATTTTCATGTTATTTTTAAAATTATTTAAATAAAAATTTAAAAGTTCAAGGTAAACCGTCACAAATAGTAAAGTTCAGAGTAAATTTATCATAAATTTAAAAGTTTAGGGTAAATCTGTCACAATAGGAAAAGTTAAGGGTTTTTGATGTCACAAAAAAAGTTCAGGGTAAATTTGTCACAAAGGGTAAAGTTCATGGTTTTTGGTGTCACAAAAAAAAGTTCAGGGTAAATTTGTCACAAAAGGAAAGTTCAGGGTTTTTGATGGTATTTTCCCTTTGAAATATTTTCCCATTGTTGAGCAATTGAAGCGGAAGAAATTAGGCCCAGACCCTGTCTACGCCTGGGCTTTTATAAAATGTCAAAACGAATTTGGGTTTCTTGCAAAGGGATCAGTTTGGAATCCAAACCCTGCACGCGCACCGTTGAGATTTTGGGGGAGGAAAAAAAGAAAAGAATATATCTTGATAGTTTTCTAGAAAATTTCTACTTTTCGAACGATCTACTTTCCTAATTTTTTTTTTCTAATCAAGTCCACATACTTGTAATTTATTTGATCAAGTCCTCCTACTTCTACAAATTTTATAATTAAGTGCCTCCGACATCAAATCCAACTAGATTTAGCTTGTTAATCAAACTTGCGGCCGCCCAAACGGACAAGTGTGGAAAAATTTAGACATCGTAGACGATATCAGAGAATATGGTGTGGATGTCTACATCGGAAGAATTCTATCTTTATCACAGCACGCCACCGTTCAACAGCCGCATCGTTCGAATTTAACGAGGCATGGTGTTGGAGTGGATTTGATTGAAAAAAATTGTTATAGCCGAAGGACCTTATGAGATAAATTAAAAGTAAAGGCACTTGATCCGAAAACACATGAAACTACATAGGCAAAAAGTAGAAATTTCCCTATATTTTTCAATTTGAAAATTAAAAAAAAAGAGAGAGGGAAAATTGTCCCAAAAAGTCTTGAACCTATTGCATTGTGCCAATTCAGTCTTAGATCTTTTATTGGTGCCAATTCAATCATAAACTTTCTGCATTTGTACCAATTCAGTTCAAAACATTTTATCGATGTCAATTCAATCCTAAACATTTTACAATTGTGTTAATTTAATCATAAACCTTTTGCTTTTTTTTTGTTAATTGAGTTAATTCGGGCAATTTTGATTAGGAAATTTGCTATCGTGGATGTCGACGTGACACGGCTGACGCTGACGTGGATATTTTTAAGCTTTATTTTAATATTTTTAAATAATTTTTTTAATTTTTTTTAATGATTGAGAAAAGAAAAAGAAGAAAAAAATCAAAATATTTATTAAAAAATATTTAAAATATGAAAAAAAAATATCAACGTAAGTGCAAGTCATACTACGTATGACAATCGACGTCCAAGTCAATGAATTTTTGCCCAAAATTGGCCGGATTAACTCAATTAACAAAAATGCACAAGGATTATGACTAAATTGGCATCAATGTCAAAAATTTAGGACTGAACTGGTATCAATAAAAGGTTTAGGACTAAATTTACATTAATATAATAGGTTTAGGACTTTTTTTAGCACTTTTTCCAAAAAAAAGGAAAAAAAAAGGATGATGATGTATTCATCCTTCCATTGTTAATTTCTTCAATAACTTGAAAATTACTGTGTTTTAATCATCAACCGCATGCCATGACATCCAAGCTCCAAGCACGGTAGAATGGATCTCAGTTAAATGGTTACCGACCCACCAATATCTCTTTTCCTCGAAAATAGGTTATCCAAATTTCAAATTTTCACCATTCTCATGTTGAAACTCATCCTAGTCCCACCAACTATAGAGTTCATATTCGATTTAACCATAACGGCTCGTGGTTATAATCCTTCACAAATGATTTGAGATTAAGAAAAACCTAAAAAATTTAAACGTGGTATACTTAATTTGAAAGAAAGGGCCTCATAATAAAAAAACAAAAAAACAAGGATCTCTCTCTCTATATATACACACATGCACACAACTATGTCAATCTCTAACAACATAAGATTGTTGAATAAGCTGTTAACACATCTTAATGTCATACGGGAGTCAGAGATCTTGGATTTGTTTTCCTCGTACTCCTTTCACTCGATTAAAGGGTTTCTTTCGTCTCATATGATGGTCTTGTTTTTGCAAGTTTTTGTTCTTCAACGACCACAGAGGCTAACTTCGATAGGTGAAGATCGAGCATCATCAAGATCAAATAATTAGGGGTGCCAAAAAATCATACCAAACTGAAACGGAATTTCGTGTATTTTCGATACAGGTTCGGTTCGGTTCGGATAATGGAAAAAAGAAAAGGTTTGGATAGTTTCGATTCGGCACGAACCGGAAAACGACCTCATTCGCTCCGCAAAAATGAAAAGAAAAAAAAAATGAAATGAGTGTTTCCTCGACACCGTGAGTTGAGCGGGCGGGGATGGGGTTTTTCTCGCTTTTGAAATAGCGGGCCCCGACGAGAGGCCCGTACGAGCTATTAGCTCAGTGGTAGAGCGCGTCTCTGATAATTGCGTCATTGTGCCTGGGCTGTGAGGGCTCTTAGCCACATGAATAGTTTAATGTGCTCATTTGATCTTGAGATGTGGTTCATCCAAGGCATATTAACATAGCGTATTTCTCCTGTTCGAACCAAGTTTGAAACCAAACCTCTCCAACCCAAAAAAAGAAAGAACCCAAAAAAAAAAAAAGGGACAACCACCTGATTAAGTTTTCGATTCGGATCGCGGCACGATTCAAAGTTAATGCACACCCAACCATAAGGTGCAGAGTTCTAAGCTTGGTCATTCTATCCCCCGTTTTGGGCGAACCAATCCCCCAAAAATTCCTAACACCTTATGCCCAACGCTCCAATCTTATTTTCCACGTAAGGTGGTCCAAAACTCAAAATCATGGGGACCCGCGTGTGTATGATGTGTCCTCGCACGAGTGGCATGAGGTGCACGTTCGAGATAATCTCATTCCGGAGCCTGTCGCGACCCACGCCGGTCACCCCCACGCAACCAAACGACAAAAAGAGACCATGTGAACCGAAGAATTCAAAAATTCCGTTGATAACAACTTATCCTACTCAATGGATTAATCCGGATACATAGAAATGAAAGAGCTGGATAGAAATCCAGCATAAGAAGTGGGATAAATTCGAATTAGATAAATTTATTTTTATTTTTTTAAAAAAAGGTAACAATTTATGTTATGTTTTCGCCGATGAAGCGATAGGGTAAGATACTGCTTCACCGGTCGGCGAGGATCACCACCAAGATGGCCGATCATCATCTTTTGCTGACCCCCCACACACGATCCCCACTGCCTCGGACTCACGCCGGTCAGTGGTCATGTTCTGATGAGTGAGGGTGAAGTGGAGTCTACGGACGATCATCATGCGAGGTTTGCATAGATCATCATTTCCACCGCCTCCTATTGCATACATCCTTCAGGCCGACCTTTTAAGCGTGACTCATGAATCGGGCTGTTCCCCTGCTCGCCAGCGAAGAGCAACCAACACGATATCGGCTTCTCGGCGACCATGCTCCCGAGCTTCGAGTTCCACCTACTGTGCATCGGGAATGCCACAGCGGGGCCATGATGCGAAACCTCCTGGTGCGGGCCCAATCCACGACGCATTCCTTCTCTCGCTATTGCTTTTCCTCAGCTCCTCCGGGATGCCATCGTCGCTCTCTTCGACGGTGGAGTCTGGTCGCACACCAACATGAAGTGCCTCTTGCTATTCACGAGGCCGTACCAAAGATATGCGAAGTGGTATTTCTGGAGCGTCATCATATGCCTATGGTTGATTTCTCAAAAACCCTGTTCATTTTAAATATCTCAGTTTCAGTTCTAACTTGCACCAAACACATGATGAGATATTCCTACAATCTATATGAATTTCAAGTCTATTTTTATCTTATTATATCTCAATTCAAATTCGGACGACCAGATTCGAGCAACCGGCTAACCCGTTGGTGGGACTCGGCGGCCTCTAACCCACTCGACTGGGACACTTGCCTTTGGTTGTTTGGCAAGACATGAATGCCAGTCTTTGCCCAATGAATGCGACCCCTCATTGGCCCAAAGACTAAAAAAAAAAAAAAATTAGAAAGAAGTTTTAGCCTTATCTGTTCCGTCTTCCTTTGGCTCCTCGATCCGACAAATAGACAACATATGGGACATCAACCTTATCCAAATGCTTTCCTTCATTCTTCGTCCTCCTTTGTATACCCCCATCATTTTTCAAAGAGCATAACATTGTCCGTATTTATATTTGATAGAATTTTTTTTATATGGGCGATACTTGCAATTATAACCTACAAATAATTCTTTCGTCGGAATAGATTAAAAAAAAAATCAGACATTGAAGCGATGAAACTTGCGAAACGACCAAAAGATAGAGAGAGAGAGAGAGAGAGGGGGGGATTTTAGATCTAAAAATTGAGGCGCCACCATCACAATACGCTCTCTTCTTCTCTTCTCTTCTCTCGTGATGACTACGTTGAATTATGACGATGTTATCAACTCATTATCGCGATAAAGGTGACCACCACCACCACCACGGTGGTCGCTATGGACTAGACTCCACCATAGAGTTGCCATTGATCGTCGCTTGGAATATCCTTGTCAACGAGTGAGACACATGCTGAATTTTTAATTCAGATTGGGACAAAGTGGAAGGGATTTTGCTGAGGGGCGAGAGAGAAATCTCAGATAAGGATCAGACTTCAGATGAAAACGAGGCCTAGAAAAATATCCCACATGCATTTCATTTCATATATTTTAGGGTGCAAGCTGGGGGCCAAAATTTAATGTTATTTGAGTGTCGTCCATCACGCTTGGATTCTTTCCACACATTCCACAGATACAGCTAAGAATGGTCATATTCAAATTAGTTCATTTAATCTAATTTTTTTTTACTTATTTTCATGCAAATTGGTAGTCATGATTACAACACCTCTAAATTTAACTTAATTTATGAAAATCTATGTTTAAATTGAGGTGATATTTAAGAGCAAGCAAGAGCGAGATCGAGTATAGAAATGGATTAAGTCTAAATAAGTTGCGATTCTATTCAATATCCACATTATTTTATATTATTATTATTTTTATGTTTGACTATTCCAAATCTATTTATGACTCATTTAGTGGATATAAATTTATTCTTATAATTATTCAAATATGAATTAAAAAAATGGATCTATTTTATATGGAAGAAGTGGCCAATACGGTAATCTCCCGGTGGTTAAAAACACAAAATTCACAATAAGAAATGAAGGGAAAAAAAAAAAAGGAAAGGTGAAGATTTCGAATCCGATGAGAAAAGGGAGACGGGAACACGTGAGGAGGTGAGGTAGATTGTGAATAGGAAAACACCCTACAAAGAAAAATAAAATGGATCTACTCCATAAACGTACCCGTCACCCGTCACATCGGCTCTGTCCACGTCATCTCTATCCATATCCTACTCGACCCATCAAATCACATCTAGACACGACCTACGAGGCTTTCGCCGTCCGATTTACTGAACCCAATGACTTCGCCAAGTGGACGGTTCAGATTGAGGAAGCGTCCGAGTGAAGTCGAAATACTTCCGCGCGCACGTGATTCACAGCTCTTCTGTTTCGCCGCCACCGATCCGATGTGCATTTGCCGCGTACAGTTCGATTAGCGCCACCTCTTTTACACAAGACCGAAGAAGTTAAAAAAAAAAAAGAAAAAAAAAAGGACTTTTATTCGTTCATCTCGTGCGTACAGACAGGCTGCCGCTCATGGATTGGTCGAACCCAACCGATCGGCACTTCACGGCGGTAACAGCGGAGGACGACTTGCTCGCCGGCGACGGGTTCGTCGTCCGACGGTAGGGCGCTAGCCACTTGTTCTGCATGTAGCGGTTCTTCCTCCACGGGGGCAGAGAGAGGTCCCTGCTCTTGAGCGACCGCCTCGCCGCGTCGCACATCGCCCTCACCGTCCTCTTCAGATCCTCGATTCCGCCGACGAAAACCCTCGGGACTCGCTGCAACAGGTGGGAGTACTCCGGCGCCGGCCGCGCGATCGCGAAATGGCAGTCGAAGTCGACGTCGACGAAGTACCGGCTCGGGCCGCTGCACGCGGACGGCCCCGATGGGACCACGTCGATGAACTCGTAGCTCCCGGCGGTGAGGCCGCCGGAGGAGTCCCACTTGGTCTTGCAGATGGCCGCATTGTACCCGATCTCCCTCAGGTACGACATCACGTTGCGCCTCAGCGCGGGCTTGTCCGACTTCAGGCGCGAGAACACCTCGATCGCTTCGGAGACGTGACTGAGGAGAAGGCTCCGATACGAATCCGCATTGCGGAGGAGAACCTCCTCGAGGACGCCCTCGATCGCGTCCGTCCAGGCGGCTCGGTCGGAGTCGGCTTCGGAGTCGGAGCCGGAGCCGGAGCCGCAGTCCGTCGGGGGCCGGCTCGCGGCGGAGTCGTCCGGCTCGACCTCGAGGAAGCCGTGGACGAGGTCGGAGAGGCAGGAGGGGTCGTCCTCGCCGTCGTGCTCGCTCCCGCTGCTGTCGGAGCTGAGGCGGCGGAGGTCGGCGCTGACGAGCCGAGCCCTGGCCTGGTCGTCGAGCAGGTCACTGCCACGCTTCGGTCTAACAAAACCCACCATCGCAGCAACTCAGAGCCCGGGTCAACGACTCACAAATGCCCAAACCTCCATCTGTTCTGCTCGCTTCCAGACTGATCTCGAGCGCCGAGAGTCGTGGCGAGTCGTCGTCGTCACCCAAACCGAGCCGTCCACGGTATATATATATATATATGAGGAGCAGGTGAGGATTAAATCATTAAAGGAAATGGTTTTGATGGGAGGAATTTGTGGAGGAATATTCGAGCGAAAGTGCGGTTTAGGACTTCAACACCTGAGTGGCTTTTGAGCTTCTTTTAGGACTTAACTGGAATGACCCGAAAAAAAAAAAAAAAAACTAAAGCTGGGTCCACACGGCTAGGGTTAATTTTAGTTCGTTGAGATAGTAGACCTCACGGAAGTCGCATTTGGTCGCGAAATATTACGCCAATACCAAAATCTCGAGCGGCTCGTGCTATTCAATTTTTTGACCCGAAATTACTCGGATTAGACACGCGTTATCGACGCACATGAAGCGGTATAGAAGATTAGGAATGACCACATTATGTCGTGTGATTTCGATAGATCGATTTACGATGGATGAGGTCGACATTATATATATATATATATTGGGTCTATGGGTAGAAAAGGGTGGGAAGCGTAGGACCCGGAGGGAGGGAATATGCGGGTAAGGATCCGAAACGAAGTGGAGGGGGGAGATGCGGGGGAGCATATCCAACGGCACCTGGTTTATCCGGTTGGGGGAGGTGGTGGTGACGTGGACTGTGATGGCACGTGCGGGGAGAAAGAGAGAGAGAGAGTAATCTCTGCGCGCCCCCGTGTGTACGTGCGAGGGGGGGTTGGGATTGGCTTAGGCGCTTTAGGGATGGTTTCGCCTCTTGGAGTTTGGGAGAGGTGAGAGAGAGAGAGAGAGATGGGTGATTTGACATGACCAAAACGTGGAACTCAGGGTTACTTCATCGAATCGGAAAGGACGCTTTTTAATTACATTTAATTTAAAAAAAAATTCGATTTTGATGTATTTATATTGCAAAAAACAATACTTTGGCAATGACACAAATTTTTTAAAAAATATATAATGAATGTTTAACATATCTCTTAGAAACACCTGCTGAGAAAATCTTATTGAATAAATTAAATGGAAGACAAAATTGGCAGGATAGATTGATGAAATATTTATATGATTTACGTGTGCTTCAATCGCTGATTTGAAGAGACGAGAAGCTAAGTAAATTTCGAGAGTTAAAACTACATAATTTTATTATGAAATGAATTTGATGCTCTCCTTGATGCATGATTTTTATCTTTTTTTTTTGTTAACGCGCAAATAAATATATTACTTCTCTCTATAATTTCTAGACCGCAAGGCACTTGCTAATGACTCGCTGCGGGGACGCCTCACGTAAGCATCGCTTAATAATGCAAGGATGACTTTTTGATGGCTGGGATGGTCCAACGCTAAATTGTGTCCTTCTGACGTCTGTCGACCGATCCATCTCTCCGTCAAAATTGCCACGCGACATGATATTGATATAGCCCATCCTCTTTGTCCTCACTTTGAAAATCCCATCATCTTGATATACATCGAACGGTAAGTATTAAGGGCCGTGTGACAACCATTTTGATCCCAAAAAAATAATTTTTTTAATTAAAATAATTTTTTTGATTTTATTTTCTGATAAATTTTAGAAAATCAAAATACGTTTAGTAATTACCCAAAATTTCCGTTTCAAAAAAGTGTTTGGTAACTACGTAAACTCTTCTCAATTTTTATCATTTTAGTCAAATAATTATGTAATTACTTTTGAAATTTCATCTAATATTTCGAATTAATGAAAGATTAATTCACAATAATTCTCTTATATAGCATATTGCATTTTGAAATGCAAAAATAAATATAAAAAATTATCACGAGTTATTTTCTCATTCTTTTTTGAGTGTCAACCTAAATCACATTACAAGTGAAAGTTCCTTAAGGTTACGTATGGTAACTATTCTCATTCTCTGGTTCTGTTCCCTGAAACAGTAAAGAATGAGAATCATATTTGGCAACTCAAATAATTCTAATTCTAATTATGTTCCCAGAATTAGTTTTAGAGAATCAGAATCGATTTTAGAGTAAAATCCAGAACAAAAAAAAAGTTGGTTCTGAAAAAAGAATCACTTTTGACAACCACAAAACATAATGAAATCTCACATCTTTCATTTTTACCTTTTTGTTTTCTCATCACTTTTCTCTCAACCTAATAAAAATAATTTTTTTTAAAAATCACAAAAAATTTAGAAATTTCCTAAAAATAGAAAAAGCTTAAATTTTGCTAATTTGACCTCATTTTCATAAATTTAGGCCTAAATTTCCTAAATTTCACTCTTTTACAAAAGAAATATTGCAAAAGATGAGGGCATCAAATATGCGGATGGTAACATATATAATCGTAGTTGTGTGTCACAAAATGTGGCCATCTACACGTAGAACTGGAGCCAAACATCCATTTGGATTTGGGACAGAAATTGCAAAATGATATTGAAGGAGGACAAATTGGTCTTTTTTTTTTCAGTAGATAATTTGTTATATGGTTATTATGTTTGTATGTATTTGCACAATGCAACATTTAAATAAAAAATGAGTCCTTAATATGGAAACGTGTCTCATGCTTCAATCAAACTTCAAACATCATGTATTAAATTTTGTGTTTCATTTATGATATGCTAAAAAAATAAATGTATTTTAAATTATTTTTGTGTGCATTGGAAATTAGCCTTCATTTAGGATGAAATTTTACAAAGTAACTACATAGTTATTTGACTTAAATGAAAAAAAAAACTAGAAAGAGAAACAGTTTTTTGAAATAAATTTTGTGTAGTTATCAAACGCGTTTCAGGTTCTTCAAAACTCATACAGGAACAGAATAAAAAAAAAGTTATTTTAATCAGAATCAGTTTTTGGAATCAGAATCGTTACCATACGCAGCCTAAACGTCTCAATATGTTGCACTAACCTTTTCCACGTTCTGACTCTCTTTCCTCTTTAGAGAACAATGAGACAGCATGCATCATGCCTCTGTGACTGCAATATTGTGCTGAATAAGGTGAATTTCGTATTCATCAGCATCACTTCCAATCCTGAGCAAGAAAGAAGGAGAACGTGCGGGATTGCTGTGGTTGGGATTCTTATCCGGAAGACTAGCAATAATACTAGATTGATTTCCGTATATGACCTTCTACACCCCTTGTTGGATTTACAGATTGTATCTTTCCGATTAGTCCATAAGAATTGGACGCCCACATTCCAGGACTATACAATCGTGTTGCATGAAATGCGCCAAACCCAAAATAAGCCACCCTTGAAAGAAATAAATGAATATTAGGGTATTAAGAATTGCAACGCAAAGTGGAATATTTTATAATAGAAACCACAAGGACAAATCTCAAGAGGTTTTCATAGCACGATGGTTCCGCCCACCTGATTAGAAATCAATCAGCATGGGTGGCAAGTAAAATAAACTTCCCAAAAGCCGTGACCATCGGCATGCATTTGTTGACATGGGCAGACTAGAACGTAGTCTCTCGGAAGAACTTTTCATCCTAGAGAGGTCACCCGATGTTCAAGCCTATCGCCGTACTTTGTTTTGAGATTTGAGGCTCATTAGCATACCTAACCAAGCATAATTCAGCGAAATTTTTAAGCGAATGACAGTTACGAACTAGAGATTATCCAAAACTTTTGCATTACATTTCTCACTTCACATCACTCCTTTACTTCCTAACAACACCTCCATTGTGGCCTTCAATGTGCGCAAGAATCTGTGAATGGAGAGACAGTCGGAGCCCATTGGGCCAGCGTGTGGCTAAACGAGGAGAAAACTTGGACAGGTTTGCTTCGTGGACAGAGATTTGGACAAAAGTCTTGCTGTGAGCCCCATATCATTATGTAGTCATCTAATCATTGCCCACGCCCAAAAAGCTCTTAACAAGCTTACGTATGATTAAGTTTAAGGGCTTTGCACTCTGGCGGAGTCCGAGTCCGTCTTCACGATCAAAATAATGTTCGTCCCAAACCATCGACTTCGTCATTATGATCCGTGAAATTTTTCAATGTTCTAGATTCTGGCAAATTTTGTGAAATCCAATGATTTCTGATGTCTCCACATACCTCTTTCGGGTTTTGTCTAGTTGGATTCATACTAAGGCTGCATTTGGAAAGGCTTTGGGGGAAAACCTTTGAGAAAATGCAAATGCCTTTAGTCTAAAGAGATTTGGTAAAATGTAAAAATTGTTTAGTAAACTGTAATTAAAAGGAGTCTTGGAAAGAAAGTTTGGAAAGATGCTGTTTGGTAAATATAAATGCCCAAATGCCCTTAGTTGAGTATTTTAATATTTTTTTTTATGATTTTTATTTTTTATTTTATTTTTTCCCCTCCCCTACCTCTAGTTGGTCCAACGACCGGCTAGAGGCTTGAACGACAAGGCCGAGCCTCGCTCGACCATGGCAAGGCTCTCTCGACAACGGCGAGTGTTGACGTCACAAGACTAGATTTGGGCTCGTGAGGTCGACCCTTGGCGTCGTTGCCTCACCATGGCCAAGCAAGGACCTCACCTGGCAATGGCAAGGCACGACCTTGCCATTGTTGCCTCTCTATGGCCGGCGAGGTCGAGCCCTCGCAAGCCCAAGTGAGGCAGTGACCTCGCCATTGGTGCCTTGCCATGGTTTGGGCTTGCGAGGTTAACCCTCACCAGGCCATGGCGAGGCAGCGACCTCGCCGTCAGAGCCTCACCATGGCCAGTCGAGGTCGAGCGCTCGCGAGCCTAGGTCGGGGGAGGGGGGCGTGTTGGGATTGCGTGGAGGAGGGGTTGGTTCTCACAACGGAGGGCTTGGAGAGGGGTGCTTACAGCGGTAGTTTTGCGGAGCTCAAGGAGAAAGGAGTGGCAATGCAACCATAGAGGGAAGGAAAAAAATGAAGACGAGGGTAAATATGAAATTATAAAGGCTAAATAAGGCTAGGCCATTCGGTCTACTAGCAGCCACAACTTTCATGGTCGCATTGCCTGCTTTGCTTTCGCTACTTTTTGCCATATCATTTGGATGGAACGGAATCACATTCTCTTTTGTGTTCGGATTTGTTTTTTGCCATCTATGCGCACACACTTGGCTAAGCTGGTTAGAGATCGAGGGTTATCCATTAGGCCTATCAAAGACACTCCTTGCAACAGGAGGATTCAAGCTAGTTGGGGCATGTCGCCCGATATTTTCTCTTAGGTCCTGGTGGTTGGTTTTGCTATGTGTTGTTTCTTTTTGTTGTCCACTGCTCGTTTGGTCTTCTTTTGTTGCTACTTTCTGTAGCTTTTTCTCTTGTTGTCGTTACACCTTTGCACCTTTTGTAACACCCCCTTGTATCGCTTTAGGTAAGAGGTTTTTGGGTGAGGCTTTCTTTTATAAGTTGCTCGTTTGAAATGTTTATATATATCTCTTACCTTACCCAAAAAATAAGGGTAATATTGAAAGTTCAAAAAACCACTAAATTTGATACTATTATTTGTCGAAAATGTTAAAAGCCTAAGACAGCTTCAAAGCTACCTTGGGCTTTCAGCCTTGTGAAGGCTTCATTTTGAGCCAAAGATGTTTACAAAAAATTTGTCAAACACCAAAAATTTGGCCAATCTTTGGGTGCCCAAAGTCCCTTCCCAAAGTAGTTCCCAAACGCAACCTAAAATATATCGGGAAAGTTTACCCATCTCCCATAGATGGCTAAGTATGCGGTTAAATTTAGGGGGAGAGCTTAATACAAGATAAGCTTAGAGATGATTGGTTGTATTATCAAAAAGACTCTGCCTGTTTGGACGGAGAGTCGCCCACAGCTCTCTTCACTTTACACAAGTGAGAGCACCACTTAAAACTCCATTTATTCAAGCTTAGACTTAAAGGTTTGAAAAGGTAATCTACTTAATCACGGCACAACCGTCATCGGAACAGACATTAAGGATCTAATTAAGGCAGCACATAAACTCAAATGCAGCGATTAAATCCAGCATTCCAGGAACATGGAAGAGGGCTAAGTGAAAATTTGAAAAAGAAAAATTGTTGCTTATGTTTACACGGTCCTCTTACATCATTACATATATAATATTATCTGGTAGTACGAATGTATATTGTATAATCCTTCCCGGTTTAGATGGTAGCGCCGCTGGTTAGTGCAAACTTCTGGTTTTGGGACAGGCCACCGTCCATCTAATTTAAATATTCCAAGAGCAAAAAACAAACAATATTAAACGAACAAAAAAACTAAGGAAAAGCGTTGAGGATGTTGTCTTTCTGCAGTATTTTAAAAATAGACGATAATAATAATGATATAAGAATGCTTAACAGGTAAGGTAAAAAAATTTGGAAAGGCACTTGACCAGAAGCCACCTCATGATCGAGTTCAGCACCAGAAGAGCATATTCTCCACCTCCTCCTCTCTCCTCTTCACCCTCATTCTTTCTGTTTGTTCTCTTTCCTTTTCACCTTCTTTTGTCACCTTAATTTTAGTATTTTTCCTAATTAATTTTGGAGCTAAATGATCCATAGTCTTCGTGTGCGTACACTTCTTTTGTTACCCAGAAAAATCTGCAAATTGTCAATACTGCACGCAAGCAAAATTTAAGGGCATCGATATGTTCATTTTGTAAACTGTGAAAACTAGTCAAAATCTAAAATGGAATAATAGAGAAAGAGCGATTTGCATGCTTGATTCAGAATCCATCTTTCTTGATGTGGAATAGAGACGATTCATGACGCAAGTGCTTCTCTTCTATTGCCCTCTATGTCATTGATTCAACGAGACTACCCTACATGAATCGTGTTATGTAATCACTATTTATGTGAGGTTATTTATGCATTATGGTTAGAAAAGAGAATTGAGCACTACAACCACATACCCTATTAGGCTCTACCCATAGACTATTTGAGAATCTTTATATCTTATCTCATTAGACCAATCCCGTGATACGGTAAATTTTGATCACACTCGATATAACACACATCAGAACAACTCTTACACATGAGTGTTAGATAAACCGTTCCTCAAATTTAAGGAATTAGGAAACGGGTCGGCAGTAATGGCACAGTAAAGTTTTCGACCAAAAAAAAAAAAAACCCCTACGTCGATCGTGATCCCTGTATGAATATTTGCCTTCGACACACGCACACATATGTCCTTATCGTAATACTAATTTCTTGGGGTTTTGTCCCCAATGCCATGTGTCGGAGATACATCTCTCCTGTCCAAACTTTTGGGCTTTCTCCTTAGATAATCCGATCGCTTTGCTTTCTTTTTGAAGGCACAACATTTGATAGGGCAATTCCACAGACAGACTGAGAAAGAGGACCCCTTTATTCTGCTTTTCTGTTTGCATGCTTGCGCAAGATGATTGCGTGATTAAGGGTTCAATTAGCGGCTAAGGACAAAAGGAGGTGTCAATTCATGGAACAAGTCCAAAGTGTTGATCTAGATAATGTTCTGCAAACTGCTAGGTCGCATGGCCATAACTGCAGGAGAGGACGTGATCTCTGTGCCTCACCAGATGAACAAGGGGTGGCGAGAGCCAGACATTCTTGTACTGATCCTTCCCAACTGAAAGATGCGCGGGATTGATTGAGATAATGAACAAGTTTGTCCGTCTCGCAGATACGCTTTGGACTCTCATCCGAATACATTTAATCAACCAATTGACCCAACTTCAACCCAATAAAAGAGAAGAAAAATTACCAAAAAAAGTCATGAATATATTACAATATTAGAATCACGTCAAATTGCTTGATAAATGGATAAATAATATGCTTCTGAATTCGATCTGCGCAATGCAAAATGATCGGCGTGATACGTCAAAAGGACAGCATCATTAGACTGATTACACGTATTATATATGTCCATACAAACAGATAAAATTACACGTAGGACAGTACGATTTCTGTGTATATCATGTCGAAGGCTACATGAGATATTTATAAGTTTTACAAAATGACCAGTAGATTAACACGATCAAGGGAGATCAGGAGTTCCTCCTAATTATTTCTAACACATATCTTGCTAAATCTATGCGGACTTTGCTTCGAATGATCTGCTGAACTAGTCGAAAAAAAAAATCATCTATTCTAAGTTGATTCTCACTGTCAGCTTTTATCCCAAACAATAAAGAAAAGAAAAACGAAGAAAAACTAAAAAAATTATAATAAGCTTAGAAAAATTAAACAAATATTTGTCCACATCAACACCGACCTTAGTGCCAAATAGGGCGGCTGGCGTTTATGTCATCAATAGCTAGCCAAAATTGGCCGGGATGGCTACATTACCAAATCGTCAAAATGTTTAAGATTAAATTGGCCAAATTGAAAGATTTATGATTAGTAATAAAATGTTTATGACTTAATTGGTATCCGTATAATAGATTTATGACTCTTTTCTTTTTTTGATTTCCCTCCAAATTGGTAGTTCAATTTTGACCAATTCCATCCCCATGCATCAGAAAACAGCGTCGGTCCGGCGACGCCCCACATTGCAACATTACTTCATTAGGATATCCCCATCGTGTGTTGTATGGAACCCCATGTGACGAACCACTTGTCACTTATCGTCTCGAACCTTCAAAACCCAAATCCAATTTCTCCACCATCCTTTCCATTCTTGCTCCCCCACCCCTTATTATAAACTTCACCTTTTCGATCTTAATCAAAACATATTTGCAATATTGTTTTTGTATCCGCGTAACACGCACAATTTGCAAAGATACCGTCGGATAATTTCAGGTGTCAGAGCTCCAATAATTCGCAACCTACCAAAACTAACCTTAAAAAAAAAACAGAAGTGAGGTCCAATGATGATAGACGGCTCATGATTGCCAATATGAGACTTAAGTATCCACTTTGACGTTGGTCTCTCGACTTTTTTGGTGCTCCTTTTACGTTCAAAAGGTGTTTGTGAAAATGCAAGTGGCCGTCGGATGGCGGATCGTCCGCCGTGAATTTTTTTTTTTCAATTTCTTTTCACTTTGGTTCGGATGAAGTCCTTCCATACCCATCACTTGCAACATTAGTGTGAATTGAAAATCATTGTACGTTGCCCAATTCGCACTGGGGACATGACCCAAAAAAGAAATATAATATGAAGTTTTTCAACTGGTTATCTTGCGCATGGCGTTTTCCTTTCTATCCCACTCGATTAAAGTTGATAAAAGTGGACGAAAGAACTTAGGGCATGATGTAGTTCCGTGGTGCAATTTGCGGCATACTAATATATATAATTTTTTCCCTCTCTCTCGTTGAGCAAGTAGCTCCTCAACAGTTTTGTTCGAAAGCATTCTATTAGGTGAATTGACGTTTCTACATTATTGATGCGACTCCCCGTTCTTCTTGCGAAGCACCAAACACAAGAGAAGATCTTCGCAAAACTTTTGTTTTTGTTTTTGTTTTTTTCCCTCTTCTGTGCTGCCTAATGATGTCGTGAATAGTCTTGTAGCAACTTGTAGTTGTTTATTGTAATGGGTCTTCCCCATTAGTCGTGAACTCCGAGTTTGACCCATGAAATCATTAGGGTTTATGTCATGGACGTCAAAAACTTGGCGCCTTTACTATAATAAGGATGGGGAGTTCGGAGCCTTTATATGATGGTCTCCTCAATTAAAAAAACAAACACGATTAATTATAAATAATTCCGCAAGCCACATGCTCTTACAGTGTTCTCGAAGAAAATAAGAGAACACCTAATAATATCACGGTACGTACAGCGGATCATATTTTCTTATTTAGATATATAGTACAAAATTAGCGGTAGGTATGATATAATTCCATGGAGAGATTATCATCACGCTTAGGATATATAGTTTGAAGCACACAAGCGCTCACTAATTCTTCTTCTTCTTCTCGATAGAGTTACTTAGTCTAGCGAAAACCGTGGTTAACACAAAAACCTTCATTGATCGCCGAGTCAAGCTCGTCTTGAGTATGTTCCAAGCGAAATTTATTGTCCAAGAAAGGAGAAGGGAAGACTCCAATGTGGAGTATTGTGCGGTGCGTATTGGAATTTGGACTCATATATCACTCATACGGGTGATTAGGGTTTCACATACGCTTAGAAATCAAGATTACCCTTACCACACATTTTTTTTATGAGATCGAAAGAGGTATAAATCAAATCCCTCATAAAGTTCATGACCGCTAAAAGTCCTTTTTTTTTCCTAATTTAAACAAAGATTAAGAAGGGAACAATCCAAGAAATCAATGAAGATTCGATACGCACATGGTAATACTTATGGAAATCAACTTATGCTTTAAAAGCAGAAATCTATTTGATTACGCAACATTACATTTTTACTTCTGAAGCAAATTTGTACTATTGAAGTTGTTTTTTAGCCAATTCTAGAAGTTAAAAAAAACATATTTCTCTTTCAGAAGAAAAAATCTCTCAACATCAATATTTTTTTTCTCATTTTAGCCTCTTTTCATTTTCAGTGCATTTATCTCCCAACTACGCCTCCGCCGTCACCACCCATAGTTGCAAACCCCCATCGCCGACAAACGCCCCTCCCCTCGGGGCAGCCGCTGCCCATCGTTATTATATAAATTTCTATTTCAAAAGAATAAATTTTATCTTATTATCAAACGTTTTTCCTCTGATCAGAAATCAACTTCTGGAGAAAAAATTGATTTTTGAAACAGAAGTGTTGACATGCGCACCCTAAGTTGAGGGTAATTTGGTGATAAGTTACCAATCTTTCGAATTACTCACCCGTCTACCACCGGAAACACCACTTTCCGTCCGTACTTTGGTAATAAGTTACCAACATCAAAGATTTATTTGAGATAAAATCCGCTGTGGAGCTCATTGGAGAAGCGGAAGCCGACCCCACTTCGAGAGATTGTCCGAAATTTTCCTTTAAAGTTACAGGACCATGCATAGAAACACTTGGCGGCCAGTAGCAGTAAAGAAGTGTGAAACCATGGGTGTTTCCATGGAACCCATTGGCCATCGCGCATTCCCATAATAAAACGTTCCTCTGCCTCAGAAATAATTGACATCCTTTGTCGCCTTGCCTCGTTATATTTCACTTGAATAATCTCCTCCTGTCGTGTTCCATGAACGTTTTCACCCACGTCGCATCGGGCTTCTTTTGTACAACAGGTGGCTAACCGTTCTCTGCTCTTCACCTCCCAGTCTCTCGATCGATCGATCGATATTTTGGAGCTTCGATGGCTTACCCATGACCTCACAACGTGAAGCATGCATGGAGATTGAAGGGGTGAGAATCCCATACCTTAATGGGGTTCAAGTTCACGCCGTCTAGACAAAATTATGAAGCTCTCAAAAATGGTAAATTTGGTAGATTTTGAAACCACATTTCCCCCTTCATATGCGTCCACTCGGACAGTGCACCGTCCTTCACAGTTATAGGGGAACTCCGACATATGCTAGTGCGGTGACAGCGAAACGAGAGAGAAGAAGAAGTATCTCGTGTCCATATATGCTTGAGAGTTGTGTCGAAGTCACCATCTTGTTGAAGTCAAATATATGGGCCACAATGAGATGCACGCCTGAGATTTGTGTTGAAAAAAATCCAATGTTGAATAATTAGCGTGCTTATAACTTTTTAACATGGTACCAGAGCCAGTGTTAATCATTTCCTCGTATGTGGGCCCACCTCCATTAATCATTTTTTACATGTCGCTTGTAATCTGGCTTGCATGTGAAAGAAATGTTGAAGTTTTTATTGTGGTACCATGTCGATTGTGAAAAAATCATGTATGCTTTTTATATTCATGTTATCTCTTTTTACCTTTAAATTTAAACTTTTAGGTTGGACTTTTTAACAGGCTTAAACTTTTGACTTGTTAGAAAGTACAATTCAAAAACTCAAGCTACTGCGTAGGCGGAGATTGCATGAATAATAAGAGCTACTACGAAGGTGGAGATTGCATGAATATTGAGAGCACTTAGTACTCGTTCTCTAACAATATGGGACGATACTTCATCACCTCCTCTTGCGTGCAAGCTGGATTACCAGGGCATGTGGAGTTTGACCGATGCGTTGGACAATCATTTGAGATCAATGGAATTTGGCCAATGCCAAATTGAGTATAGACTTGTTTGGCCCAACCCTAACCTGTTATGGTGAATATTCCAAGGAAGAAATTTCGAGACCAACACAGTTTTCGAGCAGCCTTTATTGTTCGGTTTGACGGAAGAGACCTGGGGTGAATGTATGGTTGTGGTGTAGTAATTCAGTCCCCAATGTCATCTTTCATGGATCGGTCTCATCGAGAGAAAGATACCAGGAGGAGAATGTTGACGTGGATTCAACTTGAAATTTATTGATACAGAATGATACCTAAATTAAGGAGAAAGAAACCTAAACCTAAGCTCACGCGAGTTGTGTTAGAAAGAGTCCACGTCAAATAAGTAGTATGGTTTGAAGTAGTTAATATATTTTGATTGACCCATAACTTACTGTCTTAAGTTTTGAGTAAATGCGGATTCAACTCGATACGTTAATGAACTCGAATTTGGACTTAGGCTTCTGTTGAACGCCCTCGACACAGTCGTTCACTTGTCAACCCTAAACATGGGTGGCTGTCTTTTACAATCTGTTTGGCATCTGCGAGCCGCCTTTGACTCTGCGTCAGTTTGGAATGCTTTCGTTGCATTAATGTTTGGCGATGCGGATTTGGCCGAAAGAAGCATGTCAGCAGAGCACGCTCCTCTGTGGGGATGCATGAACGACGCAGCAATTTGAAAGGCAAAGGAAATTTGGCAAACGTGAAAGATGAATACGTGTAGTCTCGATCCAGATGCTTCTGCGTCCAGCTATTTTCCCACGTTTAACTTGGGTCGCGATGGATGTTCTCGCAAGAAAAGAGTGTTTGGTCAAGAATGCCACCGTGTATGGACCTTCAACTTTCAAGACCTTTTGGACTACATGTCTTTTTTTTTTTTTTTGGGAAAGAGAATTTGAGAAACTAATCTAGCTTTTGGACTACATGTCGGTAGCAACTAATCTTGAAATAGAATAGCGGAGGAAGGAAAAAAAAAATTGAATCTATTATACGAACGTCAATTCAATCCCAACAATTTTGACTGTACTAATCTAGTCTTAATTTTGGCCAAAAAATTCTAGCTTAAATGCTGGTTGTCCCACGTGGTTGTATTTGCGTTGACGTGAACAATTTTTAGATTTCTTTTTAACTTTATCAAATTTTATAAATTTTTATTTTTTTTTCTTTTTAAGGGCCAATGAGCCCTTGCCCACAAGCAGATTTGGCTAGCAAGAGCCGTGATCCATGCCTTTGAAGCCCTCGTTGGTCATATTTGGGCATGGATGGGGGTTGGAAACCCTCACCAACCAAATCTAGGTCCTCGCCCGTGGACACTACGCCCTCGCTGGCCCTCTCCGGAAAGTCTACACTAAAACATATATATATAAAGAAATAAAAGAGCATAAGAAAATTATTTTAAAAAATACGAAAATTATAGTTTAAAAAATCATCCACAATAGCTTTGATTGTGCCATGTAGGACAGCCGAGAGCCAGGTCCATGATTTTTTTACCACTTTTAGCTTAGAAGGATTACATCGACAAATTATCAAAAAAATCACGACTAAATTGGCATAATTAAAATGTTTAGAACCGAACTAACATCCGTACAATAAGTTCAAATTTGCAATTTTGCGCCGGTTGGCGACATACATCTGTCCTACGGTGATAGCTTTGTATAGCTCATTTACCAGATTTATATTTGGACGAGTTATCCTTTAATAATTAAAGGGCAAAAAAAAATCAAGAATTAAGTTGGTGATCGAGCTACTTTATCGTTTTGGTTAAAAATATTTGGCATTCCGTCTCCAGTCCCATTTGATTTGATAACTCTCAAGTCAAATTGATTTTTGATCTCGTGCTAAAGCAGCCGTGGTGCGTGTGTGTGTGTATATATTTATTTTCATAAGGGGAATGGACAGGCAAGCTTACTACCGGAGCAACCCCTTTAGATTTTCACGACCAATTTTATTATTGAAATATTAAAACCATGAAGAAACTATTGCGCTTGGTAAAGATAAACATGAATTAAGCCGGATTAGCAAAGAAAAGGTAATTAGTCAGACGAGGACAAGAACGAACAAAATTGTTTAAAAAAGGGGTCACGTTTTCCTCTATCTTCCGTCAGAGAAAACTTTATCCGATAAGTTTTGTTACAAGCATGGACATTACATATAAGGTAATGTCCATAATCGATTTGTCCAAAAGTCTTAAACCTATTGTACGATGGCTAATTTAATTATAAACTTTTTAATTGTGCTGCTACAGTCCTAAACCTTTTGACTTTTTACCAATTTAGTTTTAAGCATTCCAATTGTATCAATTTAGTTCTAAATCTTTTAATGGCTTGCTGATTTAGTCCCACACGGTTTGATAATTTATCATCGTGGTAATTTCTACCAATACAGATTTAGGACTAAAAAGGTTTATGACTAAATTAGCAAAATTTCAACAGGTTTATGATTAATTTAACACGCTTGAAAAGTTTAAGACTAAATGGACAATTCATCAGAAGGTTTAGGATCGAATTGACGCAATTGTAATGCTCAGAATTAAATTGGCCGCTTCTACATTAGGTTTAGGGCTTTTTGGAAAATTTTTCGGACGGCAACCCATCTACTTGAGATATGTTTCAAGAGAGTTATCTTTGACCCGAAATGGCGGAACATATAGTAATCAAATAGAAAGAGGGATACGGCATTCCATTGACTATAACAAAGGGTTGACCCAGATGTGGATCCTTCTCTTGATTTGGGCTCTGTGGCTAAAAAAGAATGGAAGGAGAAAGGACACAATCGCATATGATATGACCATACAGACTGAAAAAACCAATATCAAGCAATGGTAGCCTTTGATTCTCTCTTCATAGAGAAGGGAAACTTAGGGGCCCTGCTTCCCCTCGTGAATCCAATGTGCGTCCAACTTCATAAGCCAAGCCGCAATACGAGGAAAATGGTGAGCATGAGTTGGGGGCCCACAAGAGCCAAGCACGGCGATTTTTTTTTTCTCGCAAAATTCGGGCAACTATTAGGGAACTCGACAAAATTGTTTAAATAGATCTGATATACGGGTGAATGGTTCACTCGACTTGACTAAGCCTAAAAGGTAAATGGGTCGTCATAGAACAACTTTAAATTAAAAGGCCCCGCATTACCCAACTTTGACTCCGGGATCCGTCGGACGGGTCCGGAGCACTTCACAAGAAGTTTAAAATTATGGGAGGACATTGTCAACATACTAGACTCAAACTTTAAATCACATGTCGAAATCGACTCATCTTTATATTCGTTCATGCAAGTATCACGACCGAAACGACGTCGAAGATGGAGCAAACAATTCGACGGTCAACACTGTCGCGACCCTCTAAAAAAAAATTTTAAATTTTAAAAGGGGTTAACGGATTATTAGGTTAATTAGATTTGACTAACCTAATGCGGACCCTCCCAAGCCCTACCGAATCGCAACTTTGGTTTTTGTTTAAATGATTTTGAAATTTGGAGTCGCCACTAATCGTTCTTGGTAGGTCGATTAGAAACCTAAATAAATTAGCGGGAGAACTAATTTATTCCTGCGAACCAGAGATTATGAGCTCGGGGACTTGGTTACACTAGTTAATTAAAACTAATGCCCTTTCGGTACCTTAATTTCATGGATATCCTAATTCGGCAACTCAGGCTTGGTTTATTCCTAAGGCTATAGTAGGGTATTCTCTTTTGTGTTTTCACTTTTTAAATAGGATGCATGGATGGTATATATTTTTATTTGTTATATTTTTTTAAGTGTTAAAGATTCCCTGAAGCCGAAAGAAGGAGTGTGTTAACGACTTCTGTGCAGTATTACAACCTACTTATCTTTTGGGTCTGATGATTCAAAAATTAAATTATAGGAAGTACATGACAGTGAATAAACACCTCCAATGGGAGGCCTAACATTGGCTTGGCTCTTCCCTTTGGGATTTAAGGTACAGGTATTTAAGTTGCAAGTATTTAAACTACTGTAAGTAAAAACCTCCAATGGGAGGCTAAGCATTGGCTTGGCTCTTCCCTTTGGGATTTAAGGTACATGTATTTAAGTTGCAGGTATTTAACTACTGTAAGTAAAAACCTCCAATGGGAGGCTAAGCATTGGCTTGGCTCTTCCCTTTGGGATTTAAGGTACATGTATTTAAGTTGCAAGTATTTAACTACTGTAAGTAAAAACCTCCAATGGGAGGCTAAGCATTGGCTTGGCTCTTCCCTTTGGGATTTAAGGTATAGGTATTTAAGTTGCAGGTATTTAACTACTGTAAGTAAAAACCTCCAATGGGAGGCTAAGTATTGGCTTGGCTCTTCCCTTTGGGATTTAAGGTACAGGTATTTAAGTTGCAGGTATTTAACTACTGTAAGTAAAAACCTCCAATGGGAGGCTAAGCATTGGCTTGGCTCTTCCCTTTGGGATTTATGGTGCAGGTATTTAAATTGCGGATGGACTTTGTCCTCTCCATTCTTGGGTATGAATTCTTTAAAATAAAATACAACGAATTGATTCAACAATTTGAAATTTGTGCGCGCTTGAGGACTCCTCCAAGCCGATTTTGTGCTTCCATAGGGTTGACCATTGATATAAAGCTGCGGCTTCCTGACATAAAATAGAGTGAAATGTCAGTATACAAAATATGTGCTAATCTGCACCTAAAACCAGAAGAGTGGAAAGAGCACTTATCTCCCATTTTTTTTGGAGGGATTTCTATAATTGATTTTCGCTCTCTATGTTCCCAATATAGAGAGTTTCTTTTGAATTAAGAGGGACTTTTAGTCACAGATCAGTTGAGAAATCGGTGGACAGCTTAGGAGCTTGTCTGGGCCGATTTTTGCATATCTACGAGATTTTTGCTGTTGACGTAGAGATATCCTTCTCCTGACATAAAATATGGAAAAAAAAAGAGGAGATGGAGAAAGTGTATACAATTTGTGCTAATTTGCAAGTAAAACCATAAACAAATGAATAAATAAAAACACTTAGCTCGAATTTGCTTGCTCGTTGACGAGGATGAACTCTTGATTTATATTGATCGATGAAGGAATTTGTGATGATAATCCCTAGCTTTGAACTCCCATCATCTTCAAAATTCTCTCTCTTTTGGTATTTTCTTTCTCTCAAATTTTTCTTCAATCTCCCAAAACTCTCTCAAACATCCAAAATTTTCTCTCAAAAAAAAAATCCTCCCAAACACTTCAAATTTTTTCTCCCAAGAATCCTTTCTCAAGCTCACTTCTTTCTCCTTTTATAACCTACTCATCTATCTCCCATTCTAATTTTTCCACTAACTCTATCTCCCATTCTAATTTCTCCACTAACTCTTCTTCATTTTCATCTTCCATTCTCCATCTCTATCTCACATTCTAATCTCTCCACTAACTCTTCTTCATCTTCATCTTCCCTTCTCCATATTTATCTCCAATTCTAATTTCTCCACTAACTCTTCTTAATCTCCATCTTCCCTTCTCTATTCTTATCTTCCATTCTAATTTCTCTACTAACTCTTCTTCATCTCCATCTTCCCTTCTCTATTCTTATCTTATTTTCTCCATCCATTCTTCTCCAACTTCTCTTCTTCATCTCCTCTTCTTCATCTTCCCTTCTCTATTCTAATTTATCCACTAACTTTTCTTTTTATTATTTGTAAAATAATCCTTCAAGAGTTAGGTATTTGCACTTTAGTCCTTGAATTTTAAGTATTTACAATTCAGTCCCTGAAAAAATATATTTCTTTAAGTCCAAATCTCCTCACAATTTTTGACACACCAAAATTTACCACATGTCAAATTTAAGCTCATTTCTTGTCGCTGAAAATAATGCATAATTTAATTAAAGCCCTTTTGCAAAATTAAGTCATTCTGGGTATAATTGGGCCAAGATGAAAATTTAAAATATTAGAAGACAATGTCACAACTCATAAAAAGTGAAAGTTAAAAATAAGTTGACTCAAATTAAATTTTTTTAGGCCCGATTCGAGATTATACTCGTGAAGGAACACGTGACTCGAATTGGATTTTTCTGAATTTACGATGGCCAATATGAAAATAGATTTAAAATAAAAATATTAACTATCTTTGTGTATTTTTTGGCCTCAAATGTTATTTTTTGAAAATTTTCAAATATTTTTGTATTTTTTTTAAAAAAATTAAAATATATATAATATGAAAAATTATTTTTTGGTCAAAATTCGTTCCCTAGGCTTGGCTAAGGTTCCCAAAGTTGATTTTTCAATTTTATGAATTTTTATGGATTTTCTATTAATTTTTGAAAATAAATAAATAAAAAATACGTAAAAATACTGAAAATATGAAAAATCGTTTTTTGGTCAAAATTGGTTCCCTAGGCTTGGCTAAGGTCCCCAAAGTTGATTTTTCAATTTTATGAATTTTTATGGATTTTTTATTACTTTAGCAATAGAAAAAATGATTAAAGATCAGGTGTCAACAGCTGCCCCTCTTTGAAAGGAAGCTCGGTAGAGGTTCATTTCAAAGACGAGATGACACCTGGATTCTTATCGACTCAATACAAGGAAATAAAAAGAGTCGTGACATGATTGTTCCACTGAAAATGAAATGAGAACCTAAGGATTCGTTATATAAAAAAACTTTAGGGTGGTTGAACTTGAACCCGTATGGTGGATCAACCCATGGTAGATTCCTAATAAAAGGATTCTACTGATTAAAAATTGAATTAAAATTTGACCCGTATGGTGGGTCATACCATTTGACCCGTATGGTGGGTCGTACCATGGTAGATTCCTAATAAAAGGATTCTACTGATTAAATTTTGATTGAGATTTGACCCGTATGGTAGGTCACCACATGGAGATACCTGTAAGAAGGACTTGGTGCCTGTAGAAAGGACTTGGTGCCAGTAAAAAGGACTTGGTGCTTTGCCTGTAAGAAGAACTTTGTGCCTGTAAGAAGGACTTGCTTTGCCTGTAAGAAGGACTTGATTTGCCTGTAAGAATGACTTTGTTTGCCTATAAAAAGGACTTACTTTGCCTGTAAGAAGGACTTTGTGCCTGTAAGAATGACTTGATTTGCCTGTAAGAAGGACTTTGTTTGCCTGTAAGAAGGACTTTATGCCTGTAAGAATGACTTGATTTGCCTGTAAGAAGGACTTTGTTTGCCTGTAAGAAGGACTTTATGCCTGTAAGAAGGACTTGATTTGCCTGTAAGAAGGACTTTATGCCTGTAAGAAGGACTTTGTGCCTGTAACAAGGACTTGATTTGCTTGTAAGAAGGACTTTGTGCCTGTAAGAAGGACTTTATTCCTGTAAGAAGGACTTGATTTGCCTGTAAGAAGGACTTTGTGCCTGTAAGAAGGACTTGATTTGCCTGTAAGAAGGACTTTGTGCCTGTAAGAAGGACTTAGTTTGCCTGTAAGAAGGACTTAGTTTGCTTTTAAGAAGGACTTGATTTGCCTGTAAGAAGGACTTTATGCCTTTAAGAAGGACTTGATTTGCTTGTAAGAAGGACTTTGTTTGCCTGTAAGAAGGACTTTGTGCCTGTAAGAAGGACTTGATTTGCCTGTAAGAAGGATTTTGTGCCTGTAAGAAGGACTTGATTTGCCTGTAAGAAGGACTTGCTTTGCCTGTAAGAAGGACTTTATTTGCCTGTAAGCAGGACTTGATTTGCCTGTAAGAAGGACTTGGTTTGCCTGTAAGAAGGACTTTGTGCCTGTAAGAAGGACTTTGTTTGCCTGTAAGAAGGACTTAGTTTGCTTGTAAGAAGGACTTGATTTGCCTGTAAGAAGGACTTTGCGCCTGTAAGAAGGACTTGATTTGCCTGTAAAAAGGACTTACTTTGCCTGTAAGAAGGACTTTGTGCCTATAAGAAGGACTTGGTTTGCCTGTAAGAAGGACTTGGTGCCTGTAAGAAGGACTTGGTTTGCCTGTAAGAAGGACTTGATTTGCCTATAAGAAGGACTTGGTTTGCTTGTAAGAAGGACTTTATGCCTGTAAGAAGGACTTGATTTGCCTGTAAGAAGGACTTTATGTACCTCAAAGGGTGCCATTCTGAAATCTGGGGAGACCAGGAATCCTGCAGAAGCTCAAACCCAAATTATATTCTCCTGTCGTTTTAGGAATAAACCAAAGAGGCAGAGATCAAAAGGTCTCGAACATTTCTGTCCTTGAGACAAATCATGCTTTATTGAAGAATGTGGATACCTGTATATACCGCAATGGATTCGAGTATCCCAACAACCGTCAGAATTCATTCTCTTGAAAGGTTCTGGTTGAAGATATACTTACCTGAGAATTTGGAAGAAATGCTTGGTGGCTTCTGGACAACCAGGCTTGTTCATTCAATAATCGCCGAATGAATTTCAAGACTTTGGAAGGTAACTCAAACACCGGGAATGTGTTGCCTGTCGGGCAATGTCAGAGCTAACATGTGCAAGCATTTTCATCAATGCGTTCATTGGTTCATACAAAATTGTTCAGCTAAGTTTTCCATGATTAAAGGCAGTCTATGTAATAACTCATGATGCAATCGATCAACATATAGATCATGTATTGCATTACCACTTCTGTTTAAGGAGGTTCTTATAGTATGAACACCTCGAATGTAATCTGAATGGGGGACTTCATTCCGAAATGGCTTTTTCTCACTCTGGAGAAAGGCTGTTTATTTATCTGTAGATCAAAATGTTAGACCTGTGTGGAAATGGTTTGCCTTTCCTCATCCTGTCATGCCCCATTCTGCACATTTGATATCTCCTGTGCAGTTTATGCTCTAAGTTGGAGTTGGTAAGTTCAACACACGGAATAGTCATACATAATTCATGAACTGTGTAAGCACAATGCAGATGTGACAATTTTTTAGCATCACGTGTGTTTATATAATGTGCAAATATGGGCGAATTTAAATTGCCCCTGGTATGTGGGCGGACCGAACAAATTGGGAAGCCTACTCCTTATGTCGAGGGGTGGTTTGTCTCAAACTTTACCCCTGCGCGATGAAGCATATGGGCGATGGAGCATTTTGGTTTGTTTAATGCCCCTGCAAGAAGCAGAGAAATTATTCTTGAAACCAAACGAGATAAGGAAGACATATTTGCTTTTTCGTTTCAGAGCTTGCGATCAATTTGCCCCATTTTTCACCAGAATAGATCTTGTCAGGTGATCATACTTTTCTTTTGGATTTGTCTCCTTCAACATGTTAAATGTTAGTATAAATATTTCCTGTGAAAAGAAAAGGAGACATGTCAACCAGTATTAAAAGGGATAAATTGGAAACGATACTGATTTACCCTTCATCTTGAATGCCTTGGACAAGTCTTTTACCAATTTTGCCGGATTGAGTTTTCTTCGACTTTTGTTGGATGCTTCACCATTAAGCCGAGAATGTAGCAAAATATTGACTTCGGTATTACTCGTCGAGTATTCCTACTTGCAAAAAGAAATTCACAAAAAGTTGTTTCATTTATTTATAATACATACAACATTCCCCACCCTCGGGGATCGAACTCGGGATATTTCGGACCTACTGTCATCCCCCATACCATTCGGTCCATTGGACCATAGGTGTCCATGGGGCTATCCTTTCAAAGGTTAATCTTTGGGGATAAAGTAGCCTTGTTGTATCACCTTATGCCATGTTACGGTATTTCTCGAGGTAATTTGCAATCCCTGTTAAGAATGGAATAAGACAATTCAAGACTTGAGATGATTATGTGCACATTAGAACGATACAGAATTACCCATTTCTGAGATTGTTCGCGTCTTTCGCTTGTACTTTCCTCTGTCCGAAGCTGTCCATCCCGTGGTAATGCCCATGAGTCGATTTGCCCCCAAATTTTGTTCAACTTGTATTCGGATATGATTGCGTTCTCGGGTCGATTTGCAATTTCCTGAGAATAGAAGGGGCTTAATTTTAAAACTTGGAGCAACTGAGGGTAAATTGAAACGATACGGAGTTACCCTTCAGGTTTATCCAGATTTTTACTCGCCATCAATTCGTCGCGAGGTTGGTGAGGTGGCGGATTCGAGCATTTAATAGGGGGAAGTCGGATTATTACTCCTTGCTTTTACACATTCACAAAAGCAGAAAAACATATCACGCAAGGAAATAAAACACATTCACTCATTCAGGATCAGTTCTGCTTCCTCTACAGGCTCTCCCATGATCAGCTGGCTTCATCCCAAATTAGGTATGCATCGGCCATATAGAAGGTCTGGTGGTCACTGGCTGAACAAGTGCATCACAGTCCCGATGCTTTACCGATATCAAACTGGTTGATTATGGCGAAAAGATCATCGTCAATGTCCACTTGGTGGTGATCTGTCCATTCTTCCTCGGGAAGTATTGATACTGATCCAGTATCATTGGTCCTTTTGTACCCTGCTCCAACAGAACTCGATCATGTTATAAATTGGTCTAACTCACCTCTTAAACGTGCATTTTCGATCCTCAGATCATACATTTCATCGAGGGTGAGGAGGAGGCTATTGCAGTTGGGGCAGGTGGCGGAGTCAAAAGTCTCTTTGTACATCTTGTTTTCCGCTCGGAGGTTTTCATTTTCAACTCTTAGAAACTCGGCTTCGTTGTGCTCATGACGAGTCTTCATTCGGGTTCGTCTATTTTGAAACCAGAACTTGATTTGCGAAGGTTCAAGGCCTAGCTCTTGACTTAGTTCCATTTTTTGTTTGCCGTCTGGCATAGGGCACGTTCTGAAGAAAGCTTCAAGCTTTCGTACTTGCTCCTCAGTATGGCGACGGTAACGCTTCTTTTGACCTTTACCGTTGTTGTCATTGTCCTTACCGGGCTCTTGGACGTCGTCGGTGGAAGGGCCGGGCTCCATAGGCTCGATCCCAAATATGGCTTCGAACTCTTCCTCTCCCATATTCAGCAAGTAACGATAACTTTCAAGTGTGTTGGGTTGAGACATCTTCGATTTGGTTAACGATTTCTCAAAGTTTGATATCTCTTCTTGTATTTTCACTCTCTGGATTTTTCTGGGAGACTGCGTATGCTTTAAGAGTCTCTCTTTCGAGCACGAATGAGAATTATCAAGAAGATGCCTCCTTTAAAATTAGACGTGGGTTTAGCAACTGTATTGCCTCTCTCGAGTGTTCTGGCTTTCTCGATTTTCTTTTCATCGTATCTCTCGCCCAGCTCGTCTCCTTCCATCTTTCCGTGGAAAGGGGCCCCTTGTTGCTGTCTCCACCGTCAATTTGCTGGCGAGTTCTTCAATAAAGACGAGTCGTATCTCTTTTCTGCCGAAAATGTCTTTGTCTCCCACTCAGCTTATTTTTTATCCTTTCTTTTTCAAAGTAGTGGCGTCTCGTCCAACTTTTCCGTAGAGACGTCGGATTTGCTTGGCTCGAGATTGGAGACGAGTAGCGGAGGTGATACTGATAGGGAATGGTAGACAGGAAAATTTGGCCAGTAGAGACTTCCCCTGCAAAAATGAAAGAGAATGCGGCAGTATATGTTCTTCATATTCTAGAAAAATTGGAACGATACTATTTTACCCTTGTGTATACTTCCATTGAATTTGAATTGAGGAAGTTCCTTCATTTGGATTTGATTGAATTGTATGTCCCGAGTTGCCCTTCACTTTGAGCTTGCCACATATGTGCTTTGCTTAGTTGGGCCTTGTTTTCTCTCGGGTTGCCTTGGACCATCATCATTTTCCATGCCATTGGGTCCGTGGACCGGAGGGCTCCTTTAATTTGAAGGTTACCTTGAAGGCGAATGAGTCCTATCGCATTCCATTGGGTCATTTCATTTTGCGACACTCTTGAGGCACTTTGCAATCCCCTGGGTGAGAATGGAACAAATCCAATTTAGCATTTTGCAACGATTGAGGGTAAATTGGAACGACACACAGTTACCCGTCTTCGAGCTCGCCTGGGCTTTTCACTTGAAATTTCCCTACGTGAGGCCATTCAACATTTCTCATTATGGCAGTCAGCCACGTTGCCACAAATTGATCCGCCCTAAATCTAGCATAAAAAGGGATTCACGCATTCGACGGGATAAATAAATTGCCCCATTGTCCTTGAATTAAATCGAGACACCTAGAAAGCTGGAAAATATCATACGCAGGGGAATTAAGCATGAAATGAAAGGTGCACTTATTCAAGGTCAGTTATGCCTCTCCTGTGGCTCTTCGATAATCAGCTAGTCTCGTGTTGGTTCGGGTGTAGATAACCGATGTTTGAGAGTCCCTACTCACTGGCTCCTGATCGCGGCTTGGGACGTCTGTCAACCCTAAACTGGTTGACCAGGGCAGTAAGCTCATCATCTGGGTAATCTCTTGAACCTTCCAGCAACTGATGCTCGAATTGGGCATTGTTGTTGGCAAATGATGGCGGTAGATTTCTCATTCTGTCCTCGCCATGAGCAATTTGACTTCTCATGCTGGAGCCTTCATCATTACTCGAGAAAGTGTGGGGATCACCAACTGTCCTGCTGCCAAAAACTCCTTCCATTCGAGGATTAGAGAAGTGGAAGTGCTCAGGATAACTTCTTGTCTGATTCTCTAGCTGCGCAGGCGCGCTGATCATGGGATGAGTTCTAGCCACAGGTTGGTGCTCAAACCAAGGAATCTGAATACACTGCTCCTGCGGTCTATACTCTTGAAGAGCATTAGGGTGATTCTGGGGGATACTTTGATTAACGCCTGGGGGATTGATGGCATGGCTACTAGCTTGGTTGATGATGGGAAGTGGCTCGCCCCATGCTAACCTGGGGAACTTATGGTGGCGAGGAGACTCGACGTTCAGGCTTGGATCAGTCCCGCCTTGGTTTTCTTGATTCTGAGCTGCATTGTGTTCTCTCACCCTTTTTCTGTACTTCTGAAGATGACTCGAAACATTTGCTTTAGTGAGTCCCTCTACCTTCATAATTTCCAGTATATGTTGCGGCCGTGCCGAATCTATTCCTAGCTGCTGAACTGCATTAACAAACATACGATGCAGCTCGGGAGACCAACTCATCTTCTTTCTCCAGTTGCTTGGAACAAAATTGAAGGCTTGATGCTTGTTCTCATGGTCGTGCAATTGCTTCCTTACCACGTGCTGCCATATGTTTTGAAGCATCTGAACTTTAACTGGTTTCGTTACGACGTCTTGGGCCCCATTTAAGACAGCCTTCATTAGGGCTTACTGATCATCGCTTGCCGATATTACGAGGACTGGCATGTTTAATTTAGAATTGATGACTTCCAAGAGAGTGAAAACATCCATGTCAATCCCTACCATGGCGGTGAGGACGATATCAAACGGGTCACTACTCCTCCTTAATATCTCTAAGGCCTCTGTCGCCTTTGCTTGAGCTACAACCTTATACCGGCATTTTCTTAATACGGTAACAAGGATTGACAGAGAGACTGGATTACCGTCAATGGCCATGACCAGTAGACCCTCAGGGTAAGGAACTTCATCAGCTTTGACCAGGGTTGAACATGCGTCCGTTCCCCTAATACTCGACATATTTCTGGATCTAGGACTGCCGATTCGAGACCGCTTCGGGATGTCTTCTCGGACTTGAGGGATCACGAGATCGTTGATGCCTTCTCGTAACAGGCTTTGAAATCCGATGCTTTGATGGTGAAGGTTTTGAATTCCTCTCCCGCGAGAACTCCTTCCTCTCTATCTTTCTCCTGCGAGTTCTTGCGAATGAACTCTGACTATCAAATGGGGACAAGTTCTCTCTCTGGCAATAGCAACGACTTCCCTCTTCACGGGCAGCGCTATTAGATTTTCCGAGGGAGAAAATCTGATATTCAGCTTTTGATCAAAGGGGAAATCCTTGTTTCTCGCTCAGTTTGTCTTCTTTTTTCTTTTCGTGATAGAAAGCCCCTGTCAAGATCTCCACCGTCGATTTACTGGCGGGTCCTCCAATGAAGACAAGTCGTATCTCCTTTTCGCTAACGTTTGCCGTGTCTTCCACTCAGCTCATCTTTCCGTCTTCTTTTTCAAAGTGGCGGTGTCTCGTCAAACTTTCTGCGGAGATTTCGGACTCGCTTAGCTCGCAGTCGCCATCTGATGGGAATTCAAGCCAACGAGGGTAGTGCCAATAGAGAATGGTAGATAAGAGAAATCTTGACTGGTTGATACCGTCACTATGAAATCAATATTTACTTCAAAGTAGATTACCATCTTCGCATTCCGCTCATCTGCCTCACCTCTCTCCCCCTTTCTTTCGTATTCTGCTTTCAAAAATGGCCAATTCTCCTAACCATACCTTATCCGCCGAAGTCCTAGCTGGGTGGGAGAGACTCTACAATCTTCTTGGTAGAGGTTACGCTCATATAGCCAAAAACTCTACCGTTGAGGCTGAAATCCTCGGTTTATTTAGGACCGTGGACGCTGCTTCTGTTGAGGGTACCCAACTAGGGAAGGAGTACCGGAACTTCTCGACCCTCTTCATCAATTTTCTAGCTGCCTATAACCGTGCTTATGAGACGGTCCTTGTGACCGCCATCGTGAAAGCCCGTTACCGAGACCGGCACGAGCGTCTGGCAACAGTTACGTTTGTGGCTGATAATCACAAAAAGGCCCGCAAGTTTGCCAACGATCAGCTTTCGTGGCTGGTTCGTGAGAGGGGAAAGTTGGTGAACCGTCTGGCCTTGGTCCGAACTTACGCCGAACAGGAGCCAGGCAATATTGTGATGAGGTGTAAATGTGGTTGGCTGCAGGAGAGACTTGATGACATTACGGCAGACATTGCTTTCGAGAGGGCAGCGGTTCCGGACCTGGAGTTTGCCGTTGAGCATTACGAGGCCACTATGGCCCAGGTTAAAGAGAAGTGCGATCGCCTCTTCTTTAGGCTCGCGGAGCTTGATCCCGAGAGCGCCCGGTGCATCCAGAGCATCAACTGTTTGGAGAGTCAGTTGAGCTCTTTCGTAATGGTCATCAGGGCCCAGTTTGGCTTTACCTTTCCTCCCCAGTGAGTTGTTGTAATACTCTTTGATGAATGGAATGAAAGAAAAGCTTCACGTGTTTTGTTTTGTTTTTTTTTTAATTTTCCTGCTATCGTTTCTTCCGCATAGCATAACAGAACGATTTGAGGTACCGAAGATGTCGAGGCTTAATGTTCTTCTTGATGTTCTTGTTTAATTGCTCTAGACGATGATATCGAGAACATTGATGATGGGTTCGGCGGTGGCCCCCACTACCCATCTTGAGATCACGAACAATAACGCTATGACAACTCGATCAGTGCGCTGGTAGTAAATCCGGCCACCTGTTGTGTGCCCACTTTTATCCATATTTTGTTTCTTTCGGCGTCCACTTGCTCGTGTCGGTCGCCTGTAGCGTCGGGAGAAATTCCTGTGGGCCACGTTCATTAATAGAACCTCGGTCCTCTAAAGCCCTCCGCATGTTTCGGATAAGAGGAAATTTTAAGACCGGTCTCTGGTTGATTTGATCAGGTAAAGGTATTTGTTTCATGGGTTCTAATTATATAATCCATATTGTTTTTCAAAAGACGCGGGATCCTCTGCAATACATTAAATATGCCCCCATGTTTAATCAGTATAAATCCACCGTCATATCAGAATACACTGCCCATACTAGTTTACGGATTGACACAACTTTGTCTGTCAAAGATGGACAATGTTCGTTTGCCCCCCAGAATTAACGGTTGAAGCCTCGGTGTTTTTCGTCTTTTGGTATTTCTGAAGATGATTCTTGATATATTATTGAACTTAATTTTTACACCCGTCTGGGGTATCTAGGATCTCCCTGCAAAAGAAAAGGATATAATTAGTATGCGACACAAGAAATGTCGGTCCATGACTCCTATATTAGTCCAATTTGATTTTTTCTATTTTATAGAGAAATCAGAAGAAAGAAAAAAAAATTTCCTTAGGAAGAAATGGGTTAATTTCTGATACAGAATTTTTTCAGATTTATTATTCTTTTTTTTTATTTTTTTTTTTAAAGGAATGTGACAAAGTCTCTTGACGTTTACTAAAATTTTTGAAGGAATTTCCTTTTTATCAAAATAAATTTTCAGAGGTAAATTTGTCAGGAAAATTTTATTTTTATTGAAGCAGGAAAAACATAACAGAAATCCTTTATTGGTTAACGAAATTCCCCCGAGACATTAGTCTAATTTTATTTAGAGAAACTTTTCTTAGAAAAACATGAGCGAATTTCTCGAAAAGAATTTTTGTTGCAAGTTTTTATAATTTGAAAGAATGTGATAAAATCACTTGATGTTTTTTTAAAGGAATTTTTCTTTTTATCGAAATAAATTTTCAGAGGAAAATTTGTCGGGAAAATTTCATTTTTATTGGAGAGAAAAAAAACATGACAAAAATCTCTTATTGGTCAATTAGTCTAATTTTATTTAGAGAAAATTTTCTTAGAAAAACATGAGCGAATTTCTCGAGAAGAATTTTCTTGCAAGTTTTTATAATTTGAAAAATGTGATAAAATCATTTGATGTCTACTAGAGTTTTTTTTTTAAGGAATTTTTCTTTTTATTGAAATTTTCAGAGGAAAAATTTTTCAAGAAAATTTCATTTTTATTGAAGCAATAAAAATATGACAAAAATCCCTTATTGGTTAATAAAATTCCCATGAAGGGATTTTTTTACATCATTTTTTCAAAAAAAATTTTTTAAAAGAAATCAGGGACAAATTTAATTTTTATTTTCTTTTAAAAAGAATGGTCGTAATATCAAGCTCAAAAACTGACTAACACCTAGCATGGACCGATCGAAAATAAATACAAGATAAAATTAGAGAACTTACTTTTACCTTGGAGAAATGCAAATCACATAGTCATGCGCATGACTCAAGTGAGGAGTGGACTCTAGAAAATAAAAGAAGGAGAGACAAGGTATGGACCTAAAAAGGCTCCCACTATCTGAATTGACAAACTTACCCTCCGCGCAATCAAATCACAATGGGAAGAATTGTCAATTCAGATAATGAGCGGAATAAAATATGGTCAACCCGAGCACAATCGACGCAAGAGCTTTGCATATTCGATCCCTATCTATGGTTTTCTAGGAAGAATTTCGCGACTTGGGTTTAGACGCTTGTGTGTGCAGGTGTCGTGATCCTCAGAGTATGCAAGACATGCACAACAATTGATATCAAAACAGCGCTTCTAAAAATGTGCGAAATTAAACAAATAAACCCAACACCGAGCCTGCAAAACAAAGGGGTTAGCCAAACACTCCGCCCCTTATAACTCCCATCCTGCAAAAACATATAACACCTATAGAATGAGTCCCAAACAATATCGCCAGAAGCGAGATATGCATGAAATTTTCATTGGCCTAAGCCCACTAAGATTTTTTAGAATTTCGAAAAAATTCAAGTATTCCAATTGGTATCTTTTTTCGAAAATTTAAAAATCTCTCTCCCCAGTGGAGTCGCCAAGCTGTCGCGACCCTCTAAAAAAAAATTTAAATTTTAAAAGGGGTTAACGGATTATTAGGTTAATTAGATTTGACTAACCTAACACGGACCCTCCCAAGCCCTACCGAATCGCAACTTTGGTTTTTGTTTAAATGATTTTAAAATTTGGAGTCGCCACTAATCGTTCTTGGTAGGTCGATTAGAAACCTAAATAAATTAGCGGGAGAACTAATTTATTCCTGCGAACCAGAGATTATGAGCTCGGGGACTTGGTTACACTAGTTAATTAAAACTAATGCCCTTTCGGTACCTTAATTTCATGGATATTCTAATTCGGCAACTCAGGCTTGGTTTATCCCTAAGGCTCTAGTAGGGTATTCTCTTTTGTGTTTTCACTTTTTAAGTAGGATGCATGGATGATATATATTTTTATTTGTTATATTTTTTTAAGTGTTAAAGATTCCCTGAAGCCGAAAGAAGGAGTGTGTTAACGACTTCTGTGCAGTATTACAACCTACTTATCTTTTGGGTCTGATGATTCAAAAATTAAATTATAGGAAGTACATGACAGTGAATAAACACCTCCAATGGGAGGCCTAGCATTGGCTTGGCTCTTCCCTTTGGGATTTAAGGTACAGGTATTTAAGTTGCAAGTATTTAAACTACTGTAAGTAAAAACCTCCAATGGGAGGCTAAGCATTGGCTTGGCTCTTCCCTTTGGGATTTAAGGTACATGTATTTAAGTTGCAGGTATTTAACTACTGTAAGTAAAAACCTCCAATGGGAGGCTAAGCATTGGCTTGGCTCTTCCCTTTGGGATTTAAGGTACATGTATTTAAGTTGCAAGTATTTAACTACTGTAAGTAAAAACCTCCAATGGGAGGCTAAGCATTGGCTTGGCTCTTCCCTTTGGGATTTAAGGTATAGGTATTTAAGTTGCAGGTATTTAACTACTGTAAGTAAAAACCTCCAATGGGAGGCTAAGTATTGGCTTGGCTCTTCCCTTTGGGATTTAAGGTACAGGTATTTAAGTTGCAGGTATTTAACTACTGTAAGTAAAAACCTCCAATGGGAGGCTAAGCATTGGCTTGGCTCTTCCCTTTGGGATTTATGGTGCAGGTATTTAAATTGCGGATGGACTTTGTCCTCTCCATTCTTGGGTATGAATTCTTTAAAATAAAATACAACGAATTGATTCAACAATTTGAAATTTGTGCGCGCTTGAGGACTCCTCCAAGCCGATTTTGTGCTTCCATAGGGTTGACCATTGATATAAAGCTGCGGCTTCCTGACATAAAATAGAGTGAAATGTCAGTATACAAAATAGGTGCTAATCTGCACCTAAAACCAGAAGAGTGGAAAGAGCACTTATCTCCCATTTTTTTGGGAGGGATTTCTATAATTGATTTTCGCTCTCTATGTTCCCAATATAGAGAGTTTCTTTTGAATTAAGAGGGACTTTTAGTCACAGATCAGTTGAGAAATCGGTGGACAACTTAGGAGCTTGTCTGGGCCGATTTTTGCATATCTACGAGATTTTTGCTGTTGACGTAGAGATATCCTTCTCCTGACATAAAATATGGAAAAAAAAAGAGGAGATGGAGAAAGTGTATACAATTTGTGCTAATTTGCAAGTAAAACCATAAACAAATGAATAAATAAAAACACTTAGCTCGAATTTGCTTGCTCGTTGACGAGGATGAACTCTTGATTTATATTGATCGATGAAGGAATTTGTGATGATAATCCCTAGCTTTGAACTCCCATCATCTTCAAAATTCTCTCTCTTTTGGTATTTTCTTTCTCTCAAATTTTTCTTCAATCTCCCAAAACTCTCTCAAACATCCAAAATTTTCTCTCAAAAAAAAAAAAATCCTCCCAAACACTTCAAATTTTTTCTCTCAAGAATCCTTTCTCAAGCTCACTTCTTTCTCTTTTTATAACCTACTCATCTATCTCTCATTCTAATTTTTCCACTAACTCTATCTCCCATTCTAATTTCTCCACTAACTCTTCTTCATTTTCATCTTCCATTCTCCATCTCTATCCCACATTCTAATCTCTCCACTAACTCTTCTTCATCTTCATCTTCCCTTCTCCATATTTATCTCCCATTCTAATTTCTCCACTAACTCTTCTTAATCTCCATCTTCCCTTCTCTATTCTTATCTTCCATTCTAATTTCTCTACTAACTCTTCTTCATCTCCATCTTCCCTTCTCTATTCTTATCTTATTTTCTCCATCCATTCTTCTCCAACTTCTCTTCTTCATCTCCTCTTCTTCATCTTCCCTTCTCTATTCTAATTTATCCACTAACTTTTCTTTTTATTATTTGTAAAATAATCCTTCAAGAGTTAGGTATTTGCACTTTAGTCCTTGAATTTTAAGTATTTACAATTCAGTCCCTGAAAAAATATATTTCTTTAAGTCCAAATCTCCTCACAATTTTTGACACACCAAAATTTACCACATGTCAAATTTAAGCTCATTTCTTGTCGCTGAAAATAATGCATAATTTAATTAAAGCCCTTTTGCAAAATTAAGTCATTCTGGGTATAATTGGGTCAAGATGAAAATTTAAAATATTAGAAGACAATGTCACAACTCATAAAAAGTGAAAGTTAAAAATAAGTTGACTCAAATTAAATTTTTTTAGGCCCGATTCGAGATTATACTCGTGAAGGAACACGTGACTCGAATTGGATTTTTCTGAATTTACGATGGCCAATATGAAAATAGATTTAAAATAAAAATATTAACTATCTTTGTGTATTTTTTGGCCTCAAATGTTATTTTTTGAAAATTTTCAAATATTTTTGTATTTTTTTTAAAAAAATTAAAATATATATAATATGAAAAATTATTTTTTGGTCAAAATTCGTTCCCTAGGCTTGGCTAAGGTTCCCAAAGTTGATTTTTCAATTTTATGAATTTTTATGGATTTTCTATTAATTTTTGAAAATAAATAAATAAAAAATACGTAAAAATACTGAAAATATGAAAAATCGTTTTTTGGTCAAAATTGGTTCCCTAGGCTTGGCTAAGGTCCCCAAAGTTGATTTTTCAATTTTATGAATTTTTATGGATTTTTTATTACTTTAGCAATAGAAAAAATGATTAAAGATCAGGTGTCAACAAACACAAGCCTAATCGACGATGGAACATGGTGTATAGGCGCGTAGGCGAACGTTTCTTCTTCTTTCTTTTTGTTCTCCTTTTTGCCTAAGGCCCTTCTCTTTTTGTTATGAATTAAACTGATTTATTCTATGTAATTGGATGGCGGGCCGATCCGGTATATGAACCCGACCGAAGCCCCGGTTAAACAGGGAGATAAGAATTTAATTCAATGATTGACTATGCCAAAACACGTTAAATAATTTAAATACCAGTTTCCTTGGTGATCGTACATAAAAATGTTTATTTATTGCCTTTGGTGACTACGCTTTACCGGCTAAGAAAAGATATTATTTTCATTTTAAAAAAAATTTACTTTGACTATATACATATAGTTATATATATATATATATATATATATAAACTTAGCCCCTGACAAAGTCCTATTGTCCTCACTCCAATCATTGTGAATTTAAAATTGGCCTCAGATGATAGGACAAGTTGCTTTAAAACTTAGTTAGTGTTTAACCGATGGGGGAGAACGAAATTGTGCAATGTCTTCAATTCCTCTGGACCGCGAGAAGACTAAGATGATCTCAACCGGTCACAAATTATATAAATTTAAGGGTGAATCCAGTGAAGAGCGTGAAAGTTAGGTTACCGCGGTTAAGAGCATTCATGCCCTAGGTTTTTTTTTTTGTTTAATTGCACTAGCTTTTTAATAGGTTCTTTGAATGTAATAAACTAGACTTGAATGGTTGGTTGTTAGGAGAAATAATTTGGTTTGCAATTTTCTAAGTAAAATGTTTTGTTTTTGCCCACTTCTTGTAGAAGGAAAAATCTTAAGGACTAGTGGGAGGAGTAAGTTAGCGAAACCAACCTAAATGGATTTACGATTGATATCATTGAAAATCTCAAACAAATACCCTATAACACATTTATTCTAAATTAATTTTCGTCAAACCAAAGATCACAAAACATTACCCCTCACCTAAATCTAACCCCATAACATTTTGTCCAACATCCGGTTAAAATGTGTACATGTTAATACAAGTGATTTGACGTTTAGAATAACGAAACCGACATGAAAAATTCATGTAGATTGACAAGTAATCATTTCAACGAGATATTAAATGAAATACTAATGAGGGTTAAATTTAGGTTGGGGGTACCAATTTGAGAATTTTTGTGCGACGAAAATGAGTTTAAGGTGAATGTGTTATCTCTTGGATTTATATTTTCTTAATCTGGAGATGAATTGGGCCACTTCATGCAAATTATGCCACAACAATACATTAGAAAGAGGAGAATCGCCAAACATTCAATACAAAAGTTTTTTTTTTTTTGGTAAAGAACATTCAATACAAAAGTTGATACACTCTAATAAGAGTAATGGCTTCGTGTTCAAATTTGTTGGATACTATTTAGTTAGTACGTGTACAAATATGATGATAGATCAGATACTGTTTGACCCAAATTATATGATAAAATATGAAGCATTAAGGGAAAAATATGTATTGCAAAAGTGGCTTTTTCCATAGATATAAGAATCAAAGTAGTTTTAAGTTTAATAATGTGCAAACAGACCAATCATGTTCCTCAACTGACGATCTGTCCAACCACATACTAGAAATGCCCAAACCCCAATGAACTCGTGAAAACATATACCTTGAGATCCGGTGACTTAGCTACTTGAATATTTGGCCCTAAAGTTGCTATTTTCAACAAATAATTTGCAGTATTTATCTAAAATTAGGAGCTAACTAGCTTAGTTCCCTATCAATTATTCCCTTATGGGGTACTAACTATCTCAATAATATTTTCTATAACCCTAGTGATCCGCGTAGAGTCTATTGATTTGCAATCAATTTACTGACAAGCTATGATAATAATGTACTGAAAACTTGGGCCTAATGGTGTGATCGTCCCAAGGCTAACTCATCACTACAAAATGAAAAGAGGGGGGGGGGGGATTTTCCTTTTTATTTCTTTTTCCTTATTTCGTGGCACAAAGAGCGAGATTTTCCGTAGAGTTGAACATAATTTCAGGATAGAACTTGAAATTGGACGGGAAATTTGCCCGATTCCAAATTTCAAGATATGCATGGTAGATTTTAGGTTCCAAAAATTTAGTTCCTCTTCCAATGGGTAGGAACCCATAATAAGTTTTTATGTGTTTATGTGCGCGCGTGCACGTTCACATGATCCTACGGTATTCTATAGCGTCCGATAATAATTGTGTAATTCAGAACTATTAGTCCGAGCTTCCATTTCTGGCAATATTTTTGATTGAGTTTTACTTTATTATTGTTTAATATTTATTCGTGTGTCTAAATATGAGTCGCGATCATTAAATTATAACGGGAAATTGTGATTGTTTAAGGTGACGATTCGCTGCAATGTTCAATTAAGAATGTAGATGGAACCTAAATAGGTCTTGAAACTTATGGTAGGATAGGTTTCGGGTTCTAGGCGGAACCTGAACGGGACCCAGAACCGTTCACCCTTTATTTATCCGGCCCATATTATTTTCGGGCCTAATGTGACGAAGCAAATCGATGTTTTATCTTCTAAATTCGAGCTTAAAATGATAGCTTAGTATTCAATATATCCACTTATCTGTTTGTACCGCAGTCTAAACTATATCATCAATGGGTTAAAAGTCTTCACATGCTATCAAATATGCAGAGCGTTTCTTGTGCGCAAGAAGTTGACATTTGAAAGTAAATGCGTCATTTGCAACGCAGCGAATGTGCTTCTGGTCACACGCTTCGTATCATTGAACGTCAAACGCTGCGGACTTTTGGAAATCTTAGATGAAGTTGTAGTGATTAGAAGTAATTCGAAATGTCCTTTACATGCTTTACTTGGTCAGAGATATCAAATACGGAAAAACAGGAAAAAAAGAAGAAGAAAGGATTAAATTTTGCTGCTTGCCGTTAAACCGCGAGACAGTTCCATCTCGGGACGGTTAAAATTTTGGGGGGAGGGAGAGGGAGAGAGAGAGAGAGAGAGAGGAAGAGGAAATTTCGACATTTGCGAGAGTGGTTTGGCGTACAAGGCCCGGCGGGCAGACACCGCTCTCCGCCTTTCAAGGGAGTGGCGGAGCTGCTCTGTTCTGTTCTGTTCTGTTCTGTGAAAGTCCCATTTTTAACAAAATTGTCAACACCTCTTCTCTTCTCTGTCTATAAAACGCCCATCTTCTTCCCCTTTTCCCCTTCCCCTTTCCCTCTCCTCCTCTTCTTCCTCCTTTCTCTCTCTTCCTGCGTGTGCTTTTCTCTCTTTGGGTTCTGCGTTCGCAACCTTTTCCACTCCAAACGCATTCCTCTCTCTCTCTCTCTCTCTTCTGTACTTCCACCCACCACTCTCCCCCAATTCCATACAGATGCAATCATATTGAGCCCCACACATTTCACTCCCTCCAAACTTCTTCTCGCTCTCTGTTTCTTGGTTTCTTCGTTTTTAATGCCAAGCCCCCGGAACTTCCTCAGACCATTTCTTGATCGGCACATTCGCCTTTCTTTAAAAACACCCTTTTAGATCTCTCTCTCTCTCTCTCTCTCTCTCTCTCTCTCTCTCTCTCTCTCCCCTCAACCCCAAGCTCTCTCTTAGACTGATCCCCGCCATTCTGAAACTGGTTCCGATTTCGCTTCCCCCGCTTCTTCACTCCTGAAAACATGGACAATGAGTTCGTCATGCCGTGGCAATCGCTCTCCTCGGGAATGGTGGTTCAGCCCGCCGACCTGAATTGCGCCTCCAGGCAATCCCCCGATTGCTTCTTCATTCCGAATTGGGACAATTCGTCCACAGATCAGGGTGGTCGCTTCGAGTCTGCGCTGAGCTCCATGGTGTCCTCCCCTGCGGCCCCCTGTTCATACATTTCCAATGAGAGTGTCCTGATCAGGGAGCTGATCGGGAAGCTCGGTAGCATCGGGAACCCCGGCGAGGCGTCGCCGTCGCCGTCACCGCATTCCCTCGCCTTGTCGGGGAATGCCGCCGCCGCGATGCCTCACATTGGCAGAAGCAATAGTACTAACACGTCATGTTACAGCACCCCTTTGAATTCGCCCCCAAAGGTGAATTTCACGACCGTGGATCGCGTGGTCAAGGAGAGATTCTCCAGTGTGGCGGAGTTCACTGCTGATCCTGGATTTGCAGAGAGGGCCGCTAGGTTCTCGTGCTTGGGGAGTCGGAGCTTCAATGGCCGGACTAGCCAATTTTCCCCGAACAATGGCGAGCTGCCTTATAAGCCCAACCCGCTGATGGAGAGCGGGAAATGCCAACGGGTCTCGAGTAGCCCATCACTGAAGGCGTTGGGATCTCAGGCAGCGGCCACTGTGCAGCAGAATGTGAATTCGAGACTGTCGGATCGGATGGAACTGACGAATTCGAACGAGGAGTCCTCAGTGTCCGAGCAAATCCCGGGCGGCGAAAACGGATTGAAGGCTTCGAACGAGGCAAATTCCAGGAAAAGGAAGGCGGCTGCTAAAGGAAAAGCTAAAGAATCCGCTCCATCCACACCTGTGGCCAATGCTATGAAGGTATTGATGGAAAGTTTCAATGTTGCCCCTTTTTTGTTCCATGTTATCCCAACACGTCAAAAAAGAAAAAATTTCTTTTCAGGTACCCGAGTCTAATGACAGCTCGAGTCCGAAGCGATGCAAGCTAAGCGAAGGCGATGGAAATGGAAATGGAACTGCCAAAGGGGAAGATGATTGCAAAGGAAATAGTACTAAGAACGACGCAAAGCCACCTGAGCCTCCAAAAGACTACATTCATGTCAGAGCAAGAAGGGGACAGGCAACCGATAGTCATAGTCTGGCTGAAAGAGTAAGAATTGCTTCCCAGTCTTCTTCAATATAGAAATACGGAATGTTAACTGCAATTTGTTTGGCTTACAATCCAGCAATTTCCGTTTTTAGGTACGAAGAGAGAAGATCAGTGAGCGAATGAAGCTCCTCCAGGACCTTGTGCCCGGTTGCAATAAGGTGCTCAGACAAAAATTTCCGAACTTGGAACATGTCCGTTTCAATTCCATAAATGTGCAAATCTTGAATCTGTGACTTGAATTCTCTGCAAAACTTTAGGTCACTGGGAAGGCGCTGATGCTAGATGAAATCATCAACTATGTTCAGTCGTTGCAGCGTCAAGTTGAGGTAATGTCGCGGTCATTCATCAGTGCGGCCTCTGTACTGGAGTTCCCCTTGCTTTGTTAGTGACAAAAGAACTTTTGCCAAGTGCAGTTCCTTTCCATGAAGTTGTCCTCTGTCAATACCACACTGGATTTTAATGCAGATGCACTCATGTCTAAGGATGTAAGTCTCATGACTTTGAGTTTGAAAGGAACAGCTCGAGATTACGAACTTTCCTCCGACATCAGTGGTTTTATTTTTGCATTTTCAGATGTTTCAGCCCAACAACTCTGTACCGTGTCCTATGTTTCCATTAGATTCTTCAGCGACCGCCTTTCATGGCCACCACCAGCCTCAGAATCAGCCACTGCCACCACCGCTGCAAGGACACGGCTCTGGTGGCACAGCGGCCCAAGGAGACCAATTGAATCTGGGACCATGTCACAACGTTGAGTCACATTTACCTCAACTGAATGATCTTCAGGTAAATCGTCATGAAAGATCTTCTCTGGACTGAGAGTCAGCCGCATCAATTTTCCTTCTTTTTTTAACTTTTAGTTTTATCAATTTATCTCTGACTGCTTGTTCCATTTACTTTCAGTATCAGAATTTCTGTGGAGATGACCTGCACAGCATTGTCCAAATGGGTTTTGGTCAAAATTCAAATCAAGAAACAGCATTCCAGCATCAGACTTTCCATGGTTAAAGATAGCATCCGAAGATTAGGTCTAATGAAGAAGACAATTAGTTGTTTCTCCTCCTTCAATTTTTGTCAATGATCTTTCCTTCCTCTGGGGCTAATTCTCGAGGGGTTTTTTCTCAGAATACCCTCTGTAAAATCTTTAGTACAATTTCTTCTGGTGCAGAGTGTGGTAGCTATACATGTATCATAATATTATATAAAATTTCTATGAAGATGAAGGGATTTATTTTTATCTGCTACCCCTCTCATTGTCATATCTTCTGGACATTTCACCATATAAACATACAAGTCATCATTCACTCAATTGACTTGAATTTCGCTCACTTTGTTTAGTGGTTGCTCTCAGAGTCCTGTCACTTGATTCTTGATGAACTGTTAAGTCCGCGTAATCTGGTGTTCTTGATTGTTACTCACGTTGTGACCAGCTGTATATGTCGGGCTTCAACCTTTTCCTTCTGATAAAGTCTGATTCAAATGATTAAGACATGAGTTATCCTCTTCTGGGGTCAACCAAAGTTTCTTCTTTTTTCTCATTTTTCTGCATATGTTCTGAGAGCTCCAGTAATTTCCACAGATTAACCAAGGCAGAGAAGCTTCTGACTCTTTTTACTGCAGGGAGAATTCAATCATTCAATCAAGCAAAGATAGATGCCAAATGCCCTTTCTTTAAACTAGTTAATCACAATAAACTCCTCCATAATTTTATAAGGTAGCATCAAAAGAATCCCAGGTTGGCAGTGGTGAGATTCTGACTAGACCCAATGAATCACTTCAACTTTTTATATACTATAGAGAGTGGAAAAAGAAGAATGAAGTGGGGCTCAGGCATGGAAGATGCTCTTTGAGATAAAGGTCGACAATTTATCTACTTATTTTTTCCATCTCAGTGGTGATGTTGGTTAAAATCCATTTCACTGGCTTTGCCGAAAAGATTTCTGCCGCAGCCTTAACAAGAATTTTATTTTTCTTTTTTAATATAGGAGATGGTACTAATTATTTTCTGCACATCACTGTTATTCATTTAGCTAAAAAAGATGCTTTCAATGTGGCTGGTGTGTGCAGAACATTTAGTATATGCCAATATCCACAATATAATAACTGGAGGAAGATGTTAGGTGACAATCTCGTCCCCACAAGAGTTTCAAAGAGTCTTAATCATACTGCTACAGGAATGAATTTAAACTTTTTCGCATTTTTTTTTTTGGGGTTTTCTTGTTCATCATCTTTGGCTGTTTGTGTGCAGACTACAAGCCAAGGGAGGAGGAGGAGGAGGAGGAGAGGACCCTCCAGACGTTGTTTCCTTAAAATTTAGTTGATGAGACTTGTAGCCGATTCACAAAGACAAAATTTGACAATTTGACAGGACAACAGACAAGAGTGGGGTTTTGCTAGTAACAGATCAACATTGAAGAAAGCAGAAAATTAAAAAGTACCTCGAGGTCTCTTTGTTATGAACGCAATTTTAAAAAGCGCTACGATTAACTTTAGTTTGAATTTAGATGTATCATTAGGATAAGATTACGCTGCGAATATTGAACTTTTCATCGCGAGGGGTACAAAATGGAAACCCATTTCTTTTTAGGCCTTAACTCTGCCTTGAGAAAGAGACTACTCCTTTTCTATTGAACCTTGTCCTGATGTTAAGAACAAGCAAGGTGATATGACTTGTTGAGCAACTTCTTTGTTAGATAGTTCCTTGACCCTAACTGTAAGTAGCTAATACGTGGTTTCTTGCTTCTTCAATACTCTCGTGGGCCAAGCTCCCTGGCATTTGCATTCAACAGTTACATTTCTAGGTTCATAGATTTATGAATTGTGGGACTTCATCTTGAAGTAGTAATGAGGTGGATGACGCAACGTGGCCTCAGATAATTGGAGGAACCCGTTCCAATGGAAAGACTCAAATCAGTTCAGCAATTTGACCTTCAATGAAGAACATTATGCTCAATGAAGATCATAAGATTCACATCTTTCAAATCATTTTAGGAAGATTTACTTGGGACCCTCCTCACATTTACTCGAGTTCTATTTACCTAAGTAAATGATGCTGATTGCACGGCGCGGCAAAACCCGATCGACAGATCCGCATCATGGTTGGCTACCTCCTAATGCCCAATAATGGAGGACATTTGTTTAAATGGTCGCTCATATTCGCGTAAACCAGTCTTCCATGATCAAGGATTGGTTTGAGATTTGGAAGCATCTCTGTTTAGTCACTGATCATCCGTAGGTCTTATCATTAATTGTCCAACCTTTTCCTGGCTCTAATAATGCTTCTGCGCATATTCTTAAATAAAGCCATCTTCTAGTTGCAGCAGAGTATCTGCTGGTGACTGTTCAACTGGAACTTTATTAACTGTTGTAATACATTATTGCTCTTCTCTGCATATATCATAGGCTTAGTTTCAAATTATTGAAGTTCAATATTCCAAATGATGTGATATCCGCCAGGCTTTCAAATGCTAATGGGTTTTTTTTAGCTAATTGAATTAGTATCCCAAAACGAGCTTATTAACGAAACCTTGAAATTTTTTCAGAGCATCCTCTGGAAAATTTATTAAGGCGCTGGGATTGGGACACAGTGAAGTCTCTGTTAAGACTTTAAATGGCATCAGCAGAGGAACAGTTTTGGAGAAATGACAGCTCATTGTTGTATTAACGCTAATGACCAGACTGAATTCCATCTTCATCAGAGGTAGGAGAGGCTTTTTATAATGCCAATTATGCGTGCAGCCCTACACCTTTGGCTTGAAAACTAGAGAGAGATCTCGAATTTTGACCATTGTGACTGCAATATCCTTATTTCAGATATTATACAGTCCATCAAATTTCATTTTCTTTCTTCCTTTTCAAGAATTAAGGAAAAATGTTCTGCAAGACTGGTCCGCACCACAACCATACTGCATTTCAGTCCACCGCAGCACCTCCTTTCCATCGACAACAGCATACTAACCCACGTTTTGCTTTTCGTAAGTGGAAAAGAAATGCTTCGAGCCTCCGCAAATCATCTGGGTAGTTTTTTTTTTTTTTGGAAGCAAAAAGGAAACCAAAAGGCGAGACCCTACAAACAAGGATTAGACCTCTCGATAAATGTTAGTGGTTCACTAGATATCACGTTACATCACCCATAGTGTATGATGTAACGGACATTTTCTTGATGTTAAAGTGATCTATTATTTCAAGAACTCGCTCAAAATCCGTATTGTCGCTTAGCGTATTGGTTGTATAAATTGATATTAGGATGTCTAACACTATTACTCTTCGTCGAATTTTTGTTCATCTATATTTCAGGGCGGGACAAGTGTCCATCTTCGTAGGCTTTTTAAGTGTAAATTAAGTCAAAATCGATTGGAGCAGATATTCAAATCTTAGAAGAGCAAGAAAAGAGATGGTTGAGAGAGAGTCATATGATAACTTGCGGTAGGTGTTGTAGGGTAACTGGGGAGTTTATCATTAGGGTAGGTGTCCTTCTAATCAAGAATTTGTCACTGTTCTTTCACTCCTTTCAATAAGGGCACCTCCACTTTTTTGCCCCTTCACCATATTATGAAAGCTTCTCTTTGCCTTTTTTCCAATTTTCAACTTCCTTTTTTTTTTTTGGGGGTTTGTGGGGAGGGGTGGGGGGAGGGGAAGAAAGGAAGGAGGGGTGGGGATCAATTGGCATTTTTTCCTTTAGGAGGGAGGAAAAACAGGCTGGTGAAGATTGAAGGGGATCATCATTTGTTTCACCAACCATTGGCATTATAACATTCGGGTCTATCCCACCTTTGAGAGCCCCCACTGCTCTGCTTTGCTCCTGCATCACCAATTTCAGACACTTTCATCGGATGCTATGTTACTTTCACCTCTTTATACTTGAAGTCAAAATCATTATTATGTGTACGTGATGGTTAGAGGTCAAGATTCAAATCTCGCACTCCTCCCTAGTGTGTGTTTATGCACCGTGTGTTGTTGATGATCGTCTCTTGAACAGGTTACCCCTGTGTTTTGCTTCACGTGTATGGTTCAGTTTTTGCACGAGAACAGTTCGACTTTTTTTTTTTTTTCGCGATCGGAGAACGTTGATCGGGACGCTTGATGAGCCGTCTGGGCTCATTTGGTATCCCTTGAGAGTTTTTGAGAAAGAGCAATATCATCTAACGGTAATCAAGCCTCGAGCCTAGTTACGGGAGTGAAGAAGTTCAGCGAAGAAGAAGAAGAAGAAGAAGAAGAAGAAGGGGATAGCTGGTGCATTTGGTTCAGCATTTTGGAAGTCCATGGGAGAAAATTTAGGGTGTTTGTGTTAGTTATATGCCCTAAAACAAGCATGTAATGGTTATGTGTTAGAAATTATAGTTATATGTTCAATCATATTTCAATTAATGACAAGGACATGTTCATTCATTTGTCCCTTTATTTAGATGAATGATTCCATAAAATTAATTATGACTGAACCTATTTTTTAAGTTGTTAAGAATATGTGTGATAGATTTACTATTAGACTGAAACTTTAAACATTTCCCGATCGATGGATATTTGAGTGGATATCAATAATCATGCTAAGACTGATGTATTCGTAGTTTCGCCATTAAGTATTAGATACTTAAAGGGATGATGAGTCACAAGTTATTAGATATTGTGGTATTCAAGTTAGAACACGGATGCTTGTACCGAACAAGTGCATTGAACATGACACGTATTAAAAGATTAGCAAATATAGAAGCTTCGAGCATAGTCAATATCTAAATCGTTTATGCTTTGATCTTGTGTAAATAATCCTTGGACCTAATATATGATGTTAACCTATATGTTAGATGGCTATGGTTCACAAGTACACATATTAGTAATTGATTGATTCGCCTTTATACTTGATGGTCAAAGCTCGTTCACATATGAAATCATACATGCGCAAGAGTGGAATCTATCTTTTTGTTAAATGTAAGGTTGATATCCTATGTGACTTAATCGTGACATTGCATTGAAATCCTCGATCGAGTTGTAACTGAGATTGTCTGGTATAATGCATGTCAATTAGATTTATGTATATGATCGAATTGGTGGTTTAACAAATATTCTATGGCCTTTGCTCAATTGAGACATGGTAAGATAGAATGATTGAATTATACTGTAGCTAAAGTCGACAGGTTCATTATATTCTTAAAGTATTCACTTTGTCTTGGTAGCCGTGACATAATGCTAGATGTCACTCATGGCTTATGAAACCTGAAAGTTAATAAGAATAATTAGTTCTCTTGGAAGCACTAATGTGTTAATGCATGTCTTATTGCCAGCTCAGTAATGAATTTAGGGATGTCACACCTCATAACCAATATATGATGATGTTGAACGAAAAAGTTGGTATTGCAAATGTGTTTGCAATCCATTTGAACAAGGTCTCGATTGAGCCATATGCTTGAACACAATTGGGTTTGCACAAGGAAGAGGACAAGGAAAAGGGCAGAACGACACGAAATTGAGGGACACATGTCGCACATGTGTTGGACATGTGTCAAATATGTATCTGCATGCTCGACACATATTGAAAACGTGTCGGGCAAAGGAGACTCGTGTCCTCGGACATGCTAACCAGTCTGCTTGACTTTTAGCTATAAAGAGCTAACGTTAGTCTATTCATATAACGATGATCATTAGATCAAGAGCTCCTCTAGAATCCTTACTCTCGTCCTGCTATTGTTACGCCCTTATTCTAACTGCTATCACCGAGAGATTGCTAGCACAATCAATGTGGTGGTTTCGAAAGTTTCGTTTTTTTATTTGTCGATTGTTGATGTGTCTAAATTGGAGATTTGGCACTTGTGGAATTCAAAAAAAGAACATCTAAACCAAGCTTGGTTAAGCACGCTACAAAAAGCAGGCCGTAAACCCTCTCTATTGAATGTAATTTTTGATTTGATTGAAACACACGAATGACACCTCTAAAAATGTGTGTGCAGGTTTTCTTTCCGCTACGCTTATTTTTTTGTTTCTGTTTACCTTTTTCCTGTGCATGCGTTCCTAGATTCCGCACAAATCCCAACTATTTGGCACCTGGGCTTTGGGGGTTAGAGCATTGAAAAAACTGAAAGCTCAATGTCTGTGAGGAATAACTTTGAGCTTTCAATATTTTCGGATGCCAAAAGCCTCATTGATAGAAATTAGTTTGTAGCCTATTTTACTAAACTTTATCAAACATCAATTTTACCTATTTTGAAAGTCTATTGTTCATCTTCTACAGTGAGGGCCGACAAGGCCAGATCTGGCAGGCCTCGTTGCCTAAGTCGCGTGACATCAACACAATCGATTTGACTCGGTGACTGCTTGAGCTCTTTGCCCACTCTAGCAATAGAGTTTTGAGTTTTTTTAATAAAAAAAAGAAAAAAAAATTTAGTCAAAGCCTTTTATAATTGTTTTTTTTTTGCTCAACACTATATAATCCAAAATTGCTTTTCAAAGGATTTTTTTCACCAAACACCATCTGCATTTTCTCAAAGCCCCTTAAACTAAAATCATTTACATTTCTCCAAAACTCATTTACAAAGTTAAACCAAACCCAGCTAATGCTCTTCATTTGCTTCTTCTTAGATTTGGTTTGATTGATGCAACCGAAGGAAAACAAACTAAGTAATCAACCCTACTCCTAATTACTGACAAGACTGCGATCGAGAACGCTTGATTGAAGACCCGTAGGCTGGAGGAGCGTAGTCCACGCAGCTTTTGGACTGGGAAGTTCATTAATACACGGCAAATGATCCCTCTAAAGAAAATTGGAGCTAGACAAATCCCCCCTGTTTCCTTAGCTTTTGGCAAGCGAGGGGCTGGGGACGTCAGAGTTGATACGGCAGGTGGTTTTCCAACCTCCAAGTTAATCAATTTCGCAGCTTAGTATCAGCGACCGGAAAAATTAATATTTAAGAGATTCGGGAAGATCGACACTGGTGGCGTAGCCTTCAAGAATAAAAAAGCTTCCACAAGCGGTCCAAGATAGATAAGAAAGTTGAACGGATACCATTTACGGTGCAACTTAACAACCTGCTCGTCCGATGGTTTCTGCACCTTGTGTCGATTATGTAGGTTGCAGCCCGTCACATTTGGGAGCCATCATAGGGTCGGGCTCCAGGTTGACACTACCAAGCGACCTTGTCTTCAGTGTTATTAAAGCTTTACCCGCAGTTCCGCTGCTTTGAGTGCATTTACCACATGGCCCATCAAGATTTTATTACAATACCTCGTTTCCCAAATGCACCTGTATCAGTGAGTGGCGGCCATAACACGAAGTTGGCATCCGAGCCATGACAATCATATCACTAAACAGCAAGCAAGTAGATAAAGCACGATTGAGGCCGGAGATGCAGCTTTCAAATCCGCGAGATAACTCTCCAAGGTACAAGGAATTTTAAAACTTCAACCACAGCACGGCTGATCTAAAACATGCGAAAGACGCTGTAAACGGCATTTCATGTTTTCCAATCCCATAAAAATAAGTCCCAATTACATTGCCATGGAATACAGAACTCCTTGCATGCAGAGAATAACCAAAATGGCCCGAAAGAAGAGAAAAGGAAATAGAGAGGTGCTTCTCTCACGCCGTGCTGTCTACACTCATCGGTTCAGGCTCCTTAGCTGCAGTCTTCTGCAGGTTCACAAAGTTAACAAAAGCCTCAACAATGGCCAGGTAATGACAGATAATGGTGTCCATGATCATATTGGGACAAGGATTTCCTGATTGGGAAGTGCTTACTGAGTCTTACCTCAACAGGCTCTAATTTACTCATTTTGGCAAACATATTGCCATAGAACTTGGCGTCCTTTTTGTTGTACTCCTTGACCTTCTCCTTCAATACTTTATACTCCAGTTTCACATCCCTGTTTCAACAAGGCAAATAAATGTGTAAGCACCATATTTCTGCACGCAGAGTGACCAAGATTATCCCAGACCACAAAAGAAACATCTCAGAGAACAAAAACGAAGTACCTATTGTCAGGATCAATCTCTAGCGCCTTCTTGATATCAAATTCAGCCAAATCAAGATCAGCAAGCTGAATGTAAGCCTGTGCTCTCCGATAAAGAGCCTTCACATTCCTGCCATCCAGCTCCAAAACCTGAAACACAGAAACAAACATGAGAGGCCATTCATGCATCACACCCAAGGATTTTGTAATGGCACAGACAAGGAAATGTTCCAAACCTTGGTGCACAGTTTCTCAGCCTGCTTGTAATCTTTGAGTTTAAGCTTGCATGCTGCATCATTCAGATTGCAAGCAGCTTTCAGTGCCTTTGCTTGTTTCTTCTCCTCTTCGCTGAAGGAGGTATCATACTCTATGTACTTCACAGCCTGCAAAATAAAGGAACTAAATGCTCAGCTACAAACAAGATCAATATCCACTATAATAAGAAATATAACTAGGTAAAGCTTATCCACGTAAATCTCCCTGTTCAAGATTCTTCTCTGACAAACTCTACTTCAACCAGTAAGCAGCTCATCTTTTCATCAAATACCTATATATATATATATATATATATCTTCACAATGGACTGGAGAGACTAAGAAACTCTGATTTAAACCAGTGGTTGAGAATCTGCTTTTCTACTAAACCATACTTCAACATACGATATGTAACGGCATCAATTGAAAAAAGCAACCATACTCAAGCCTAAAGCACACTCAACCAGCCATGGAAGAGAGGATATACAAGTAATAACGTAACAGCACTTGATTTGATCCAAACAAATGGCAACAACAGAGGAAACAGGAGACAATCATGTCCACTTCCAACAGAAACAAATCATGAGCAAGGTTCCTCATAGCATGTTACTAGGACTGTACTCTGTCAGGACTGACTCCAAAGTCATATTTGAGAATGACTAGCCTCGCCACCTACCGTGAAACAAAACAATACCCCCGCTGCAAGTGATTTCAATAATGGAACACCTAATAACTAGTTAACCATGAAATTAGACAAGATGTACCTTTTCATATCTCTTGGAAGCCCTTGCATACTTCCCCGCCTTAAATAGAATATTTCCTTCTTCTTTCTTCTTGCCTGCAGCCTCAATCTTCTCTTCAGTGTTCATGTCCCACGACTCCTTGTCCTAAACATCGAATGTTCAAATGTGTTAGTGCCCTGAAGTTCACAATGAGAATTGTACAATAACAGCACATGAACAAGAGCCTGCTAACATACCTTGACAAAAGAGACCAACTCCACCTCGTAATAAACAGTCGAATTGGGAGGTACGACAGCCAGATCCTGCTTAGACTCGAAAGATCCGAAAGCATACTCAGGTGCAACTGTCAGCAAAGCAACCTCTCCCTTTTTCATGTTCATCACAGCTCTGTCAAGCCCGTCAATCACTTTTTCTGTCCAGAGAATAATCTTCAGCTAACCAATGGACTTAAGTAAAGCAGACAAGTAACACATCCAGCAAGTTCAATTACCTTCGTCAGTCTTGAACTCGAATAACTCCTCACTATCACCGTGGCCCTTCTTCACAAATACTGTACCATCTTGCAACTTCCCAATCAATTTCACTGCAAGCTCAGAATCACACACATCAGCAACCACAGAGACAATTGTGCAAATCATACCTAACTCATTTTCATTTTACACTACAATTCTTAAACTACTCAAATGGAGATGTGGGTCATCTTGCCCGTAGGACGTAAGAAATGCTTGGGCACAAAAAGAAAGTACCTTTAACTACAGCTCCTTCGTTAGGCTTCTCATATCCTTCCCCTTCCTTGAGGATCTTTTTTATTACTTTCTTGTCATCGGTCACTTCAGACACAGTCTTCCATGATACCAACTCTAATGTTATTTGAAGAGTGGCATTAGGAGGAACAGCACCCTCATCACCAGAAGCTGGCTTACCTTTCTCACCAAATCCATCTACAAACAAGATCTAAAATTAACAAAACACACACCAGTGGAATGCTCCACAAGAAAAAGTAGACAGAAGAAAGAACTTCAGTTTACATTGTGGCTTGACTGTCAAAAGAACTTTCTCTCCCTTTTTCATTGTCTTGACAGCTTTAGCAACTGCTGGGCAAAAATGTCCTACAGGAAAGATTCATGGGTTAGTACTATACAAATGTGTAGGACAGCAAAAAGAGCACTCTCTTTGCCAAAAATTACTCACCTTCTTTAACAGTAAATTCCACTCCATCAGACTTCACAACTGTGGTACCATCTTCCAGCTGAACCTCATACTTGACTGCATAAACAAGAAGTCAATCCCATCAATAAGGAATCAACAAATGCCCAACAAAAATATCAATGCGGAAGAATTAAATAAACACCTAATACTTCATCCAGATCTTTAGGATTTTCCCATTTTTCGCCTTCCACCAGAATTTTCTTGAACACACTGCCATCCTTGCAAATATCCTTGACACTCGTCCAAGAAAGCAGTTCAACATCAAATTGCAGAGTTGCATTAGGAGGTATGGTCGGAGGAGAGCCAGACTCGCCATAAGCTAGCTCTGGAGGTATGGTGAAAATAGCATTTTCCCCCTTCTTCATTGTCTTGATACCTTGATCCCATCCCTTTATCACTTGCCCTGCAAACACAACAAATTCATTCCGAAATCAACGCCCTCCTTGGCCAACTTCCTTGACCAAAATTAAATAAATGAGGCATAATAAGTGCAAGATGATCTAAACTAGAATAACACAGTTGAGAGAGTTATCCAAGTCTACAGACATCATACAATTGATAGACATATTGTCCAAGACTCACATAAGAGCAACCTTTACCACCCACATTGTCAATCAAGAGTACAAATTTTGATGACTCAGCCTTGTCAGTCGTAATGATATTGGTGTAAAAGCATCTTGGAAACACAGTCAGCTAAAAAATAACAGAGAACCATGCCAATGATGACCAGTCAATTGTGCAGGGTTTATTTATGTCTGTCCATATCTCTCACTATTTTTCCATTTATTCATCCACACTTCTTCTCAACCCTACCAATTTCAGACCTTGCTAGTGGATGAGCTAACCCTGTTCATTCAGTCATTCATGCTATCCGTGCATCAGCCAATGCCTACTTCTGTCAACTACCAGCAGACCAGCAGCATGTTGAGATTATAAAAAGAACGAAGGCTGAGGACCTATGGGAAGATGACGTCAAATTGTTTCTCATATTCCCCATCTACTTCAAGTCAAGTGCCTTTCTCAAACGATGCGAAAACAAATGCTGAACTATTGACACCATTGTCTAACCAGCTTATCGATATATGACCAACAAAAAGACCACAGACATCAAAGAAAGCTGCAGCATGACAAGACCAGTATTCAGTACGATAGAATGCGATAAGAGTGAATGAATGAATAGCATAACATCCATATAAGATTTTCAACATCTCCAGACTTACTCAAGAACAAGAAGGCGGAGAACCTTACATTGCAAGTCACATATCCTGACTAGATTAACCTCCCAGGCTAGGAAACTCTAGAATCTTAGTCAGACATCTATTTTCAACAAACATTAGGCACTAATATACTCCATGTCCCATAAGAATAAATCATTATTTCCACATGTCAGCAGTTAAAGAACGACATTCATGATATTTGAGCATCACATCAAACTGATATTCACTATGGGCGATAACAATGAATCGCGCAACCACCATAATTAAGAAGGCACTTCCCATACACGCAGACGCTCCAAGACATGCTAAGCAAAGAGTCCTATCCAGACTAATAGGATCTCAGCACATACAAACTTATCTCCACTTCTTCTATAGAAGCTTGCAAATAGATAACGCAGTAATTATAAATTCATTCCAGCCACAATAATAAAGAAGGAAAATTTGCATCTGCATGGACTAGACAGTAGAGACTGTAGATAAAACCCACATTGAGTAGTGGTTATGGCCACAACATATCCCCACATCGGCTAATAAAGAATTTCTCATAGATAAACCATTCCATAGGAATTTCCCCGAATAGCCACAACATCATTGCGTAGCCAAATATAGTAAACTCATGATCAATGTGGCCAAACCAAAAGGCACACGGTCAAAGGACAGTCTTAAGACCTCCAGAGAGTTGCACGTGTAGGATCCAGAAAGAGAATGACATATTCTCAAATTCAGGTCGTGGCACACACAAACCCGTTCAACTTCCACTCGGCCACTATTAGGCCATATCAGCAAGATATCATCCCATCAAGAAAACCAGTTCCTACCTACTAAGACGTTACCTTGCAGACCTGTCAGTAGTGTACAACCCATTTTCAATGCAACTTGTTCGCATTTCAAAAGAACCAATAAACAGAAAATACAAACTTCACCTTAGCAGCCCAATTAAATTCAAAATTAAGCAACCGAAGAACTTCCACAATCACAGCAGAGCATACTGAGGACGACTTTAATTCAATGAGCCAAAATCACGATTGATGAACAAACCTTGGCCAAGAGTGAACTTGAATGGAGTCCCACGGTCCCGACTAGAATCGAATTGAGTACCATCAAGGAGCGTCCCGGTGTAATGCACTGAAAACAAAACAACCACAAGGGAAGTAACCAATCAGCTCAACCAGCTCCAGAAACGAAAACCGCAAAGCTAACACGCAACGATCCAAGGAAAAGGCACGCACCTTCAACCTCGTCGCCATTATCAGGGGTGTCCCAGCCCTCGCCTTCCTTGACGAGCTTCTTCTTGAGGCCCTGCTTGCCGATCTCCTTCTCCTCACCGGCCTTCATGATGGGGGCGTCGTCCTCGGGGAGGTCGAAGTCCTCGTTCATCTCGTCGCCGGGCGGAATGTCGAAGTCCCCGGATGCATCCATTTGAGGGGAGGTCCAATTCCACGGCTCTCCGGAATCCAAAAACGAAGAAGAAGGACGATTGCTTCCAACGATCGGGGCCGGAGTTCAACCGAGAGGGGACAGCGGGGCTGCGAGAGGGTTCACGGGAGCGGAATCTGGTTGCGTCGAGAAGTGAGCGAAGGGGGGTGGAGAAGAGAGATTTATACGGCGTCAAAAGGGTGGGGGGAGAGGTTCTAGAGAGTTCGAAGCGAGGGTTTTGGAGTGAGTGACGAGGATGATGAATGAGAGAGTTCCAGAGAGTTTTACTCCGTTTCCCTTTTTCTTTTTCTTTTTTTTTTCTTCCTTTAATTCCTTTTTTTTTTTTTTGTGACGTGGGGTTGCAGAAAAATGAGAACGAAAGCCGAGCGTTGCGTGGAGACTCGTGCGGGGGGTCTCAACTGAGAGAGACCAGCTGAGTCGGAGTCAGAGACAGAGAGAGAGACAGAGAGAGCCTCGGTGGGGCATTTCATCAAACACATAGGTAGCACCGTCGGATCTCATGGCCATCCATAACACTACACCTTCATCTTTTATGGATCCTGATTCGATTCCCTGCTTATTTTTACTATCGAACAAATCGGACCGATCGAATTTGAAGAAATGCTCGGATCGGGATCGGTGGTCCTGTTCTTAATTCTAAAATGCGAAAGTTCAGTTCACGGTTCTTAAAATTGAAATATGTGGCTAGACGCTTTGATTCTCAATTTTAGGGATTTGACACGATGAAAAGACAGTAATCCTAAATTTAATATTTTTGTTGTAACATGTCCTCTTCTGAGTGCCACTCCCACAAAACACGCATACCCTCTTTTCTCTTCTCCTCTATCTCAGTTTGCCTTCTTTCTTTGGACTAGACTGGCCTTACCTCTCTTCTTGAACCCCACCAGAAGAGAACAAAAAAAAATAAAAATTCGGCCGTTCTCCCCACATTGCACTCTCGGTCCTCTCCTTTGCCGCCGCCCCATCCCCCCAAAAAAAAAAAGAGCCTTTTCCTTCTTCCCTTTGAACGACCCGCCCACCAGCTTGCCTTTTGTCTCCTTCTCCGTTTGTGTCTCTCTCTCTCTGTTCAATCCCTCATTTTTTTTTTGGGCATATTTCCGGTCCAATGAAATTGTTTGAAAACCAGACCAGACCGAGAATCGATCACTCCTATCATTTATGCTACACTCTCCGTCTTAAAAAATCACTCCTCTGTTGGCGAAAAGTACAAAGAGAGAAAAAGGATGGGCCCGGGATTCATTACGGGCTTGAAAACCTTTGCCCCAAACTGGTTCGTGCTTAAATTTAAGTACGAAACTTCCATTCAGGTTGGTCGGTCTAAGTACGACACTTCCATTTGGGTTTGGTTGGACTAGAGAAGCGAATAGCTCGCTTTGAATGGCTTGCACGGGCCGTCGAATCCGTAATTCCTTTGACCATGCAATCGATGTTAATCCGCATCGTATGGCCAGCTTAGATAATTCCTAGGTGTTCGTAGAAATTCTGAGCATATCAAGGTTCGGCTTTTTTTTTTTTGGATGACCGAGGTATCCGCGCGACCGGCGAGCTTATGCTCAAATCAGCGGTGAAGCACGACTAGTCCTAGGAAGGACCCGCAGAATCAAGGTTCGGTTTGTTCTTCAAAGAATTCAATTTTTCTAAAAAAAATTCATTTGTATCATTTATAAAAGTAAATAAACAAACTTTTACAAACGAAAAATAGTAGGATTATTCATGAAAATAGTAGGATGTAGATTGTGAGCGATGATGAAAAATATTTTATTGATTAATTATTTTAAGCGATACAATCGACCATTTTCAAAAACATGTTTTCCGAATTATTCATTTTTTGCGAAATAAGTGGAGTCTAATTTTTTTTTTTAGAAAGAAAAAATGTTGAGCTGGCAAAGCTTGGGTAGCACTGCCGAGATTTCCTTAACGGCTCCTATTAGACGCTCAAATTCGCATAATTTAAAGTTAAGTCGAGATTATTCGGTACTTATGACTTCTTGGTTCCGCGAATGGGAGAATGGTGTTTTCCTACAAGGTATGTGTTGCGGGCTTTTTTGTGCATCAAGAAATCACGTCAATCCAAAAAAAGTGATCCGAGCAAAATTCTTAGATGCTTTCACAGTACGACATTCTCATTTCCCATAGCTAAAGCGTAACGATAGAGTTGATGCCTTTCTTATCCCATCAATTCGGTTCTCCAATTTCTGTTCTACCCAAAAAGAGATTAGCGATCATATTGCGGTGTCTATCAAAGAAAGGAGGCTCATCGAGTAAGGTATTCTCCCAAGAGCATTAATGTCGATCGGTTAGTCGAGACGACCGGAAAGGCTTATTGCTTCGAGAGCGGGGGCTTTCCCAAGCTCTATACCTTGGGCGACAATTTGGGACACTTCGTTTTAATTCTTCAAAATCTAATTAGTTCTAGGACACACCGCTAGACTTTTTTGGCGATCAGCTAAAAACCCAACCGAAGCGAGGGAGATTCACTTTGGCTCCTAAATAACCAGAGTTCTGGGAATGGACTTGGTTACGATAATCATCTAATTAGCACTCTTTCGGTACCTCTAACTAGTTGGTTATTTACCTACAGTGACCATGCATTCTTGATTTATCATTTAGAGTTTAGATGTATTAAAATCATTTCTAAGTACACATACAAATACGAGTGTGGATTCCTGTTCATTTGAAATCTAAACTAAGTCCTAACCTAATCTAAATAAAGAAATTAACACACAATCCATTGAAAAGAGATGCGTTAAGTGAGCCCTCAAGCAACGAAATGACATTAAAGTGAGCGTGCGAGGAATGAGAAACCCGGACACAAGTCAGCCAAACAATATACATGGCCATGTCATAGCTAGGCCCCCTGGACATCACCCCGTATGAGCTCAAATCAAGTCATGTTCAATTGCCCTTAAGAGTATTCCCTAAATTAGATTAGGAAAAATCATGAAATCTTTAGACATTTAATCGAATCCAAGCTATGTGACCTTATCTCCAAGTGGCTGTTATATTGGAATCGCGCATAGACCTTGCTGCCCCCTTTGAATTTTATTTGAATTAACTTTATTCTTCCTTCACAATTTGCTGGACTTCATTGCCCTACCCGCCATTGAATTCAAATTTGAATGCCACAAGTAAGTCCACTGCCGTCCGGACATCCAGTCTTCATTTAGGGCCCATATGGTAACTATTTTGGTTCTCTGATTCCATTTCTCGGAAAAAAAAAATTGAGAATCCTATTTGGTAATATAAATAATTTTGATTCTAATTCTATTTCTGGAAACAATGTCTGAGCAAACACTATGTTATTGCTTTCGAGAAAACTGAGTAGCGGTGTGTATTTTTTTAGTAATTAGTGATTTCTATAAGTTTCCATGAGGAAAAGAGACTGTCGACACATGAAGGATTAGGGTGCGCATGGCAACACTTCTTCTTTAAAATTCAACTTTTGATTAAAATCGGTGGTCGGGATGGGCGGTGATGATAGAGGCGTGGTTGAGAGAGAGAGGCACAGAACATAAAGAAAGGTTGAAGTGAAAGAGATTTTAATGTCGAGAGATTTCTACTTTAGAAGTAACTTTTTTTAATTTCTAAAATTGACACAAAAATAACTTCAGAAATAGAAGTTGTAATGTTGCATGACCAAATTGATTTCTACTCGAAAAGTGCTTTCGAAATAAAAATTCATTTTCAGAAGTGTTACCATGCACGCACTCAGCAAATTGTTATCTAATCCGGTGATGAACGGTTTTCCTCATTGAAATCTCACGTCTTGAGAGGTTCCCAAGCAAAGTGTGGGCTTTCGTTCTTTAAGCATTCATGCATAGAAATTGACCTTAACCCCTCATCGAGACTTAAAGCAAGCTATCAACTCTCTTCAAATCGGTGCATAGTTCTTTTTTTGGTCGAAAAGAAGATCTTCACTTCCCCTGAAAAGGAGGTACATGACTTAAGACAAAACCAATCACAAAGAATCACACTGCAGTACAAATCTGAAAAATAAATAAAAATAATACAGTTTGCAAAGACTTGCTCATTCCACAAGAACTGATTTGTCATAGTATCATAGTACAATCAGCGGCTAATTACGGAGACTCACATCATCAATGATGAGCACATGCCGATATTTTCCTCTCTAATAGTTGCGGATTTGCTAAAAGGTGGTGCATTTTTAGATTCGACGTCTTCAGTACCATCATCATCGTATAGAGATAACAACAATACAAATAGGTTAAAAGAGCACAAATAAGACCTTATAAATCTCATATCTATTTCTAGATTAAGAAAGATGAGCTCTCGAATCTAGATCGAGCTCTAAAGTGGGAGAAAGAAGCTGCAAAATAAATACCAGTTACTCACAAAATCAGATAAACCCACCATTGAACCAGCAGAAGAGGAGTTTCGGAGACTTGCGGAGCGCTCGATTTTCATAAATAAGCATCTAAAGCCAAAAGCGAACGAACAAATCTGAAGAAAGCAAATTTTTCCGAAACGCTCGTGCTTCGATCTTCAAAATTCACAAAGAGAAAATTCTCCACTCTCGCGGAGGAAGTCGACAACGCTTTCCCCTAAATCGACTATAAGGAGAGGGAGGGGGGAGGGGAGGATCTCTCCCGCCCCTCAAAAACGGAACTTCACAGGAATGGATGGCGGCTAGGTTGGGAGGAAGAAGGAAAACCTAGAAAAAAGTAATTTTTCCAGGTGTAAGTTGGTGCATAGTTGATGACATATAAAACTGTTATGTCCGGCCAAGTTGAACGCTAAGGACAACCGTCATCGTCCCTTTTCTAAACCCAAACCCAGTATCAAGTGTCATTACCAAATTCATGGAGATGCGTAAATTTGCGTTCTCGAAAAGGAATCCGACGGATTCTGAGTTTTATATGAAGCAAGACTTCCCAGTTCGGACCCGGTACCGATGATCTCTCCTCTCCCTCCACTCTTCTTCTTCGCTCCTTCTACTTCCCCAGCTTCTAAGTGGTCTTGAGCGTCAAATGGGTGGTCTTCTTCACTTGCTCCTCCTCTCATTGCTATCCTACTTCTCAAGTAAGTTCCCTCTTCTTCTCTTTGAGAAACCTCTGAAGTGTTTCGTAGAGTTGCTCGAACATGATATGTAATGCTGTTACGCGCTTTTTTCATGAAGGTGAGATAATGGTTTTGGGTGTGACTTGTGTAGGGGCTGAGGGGACGAGTGCAGTCGGGGTGAACTATGGCCAACTAGGCAACAACCTCCCATCGCCGCCTGACGCTGTCCGGCTTATCAAGAACCGACTCAGCTCCAGGAGCGTCAAGCTCTACGATGCCAACCCCCAAATCCTCCGAGCACTCAGGAACACGGGCCTTGAGGTCTGCACCATGGTCCCCAACGACCTCATTGCCAACATCTCGGCCGACCAAGCCCTCGCGGACCATTGGGTCGGGTCCAACATCGTACCCTTTTGCCCGGTTACCAGGATCCGACACCTCCTCGTCGGCAACGAGATCCTCAGCGACCCCAACAATAGGTGGTTCTGGCTCAAGCTCGTCCCCGCCATGAGAAGAATCCAAAGGGCGCTAAAAAAGAATCGAATTCAGAACGTTAAAGTTGGTACCTCGATGGCCATCGATGCGCTCGAGGCTTCCTCGGTGTACCCGCCTTCCAACGGGTCGTTTAGGTCCGACATCTCGGGTTCGGTCATGAAGCCCATGTTGCAGTTCTTGAGCGAGACCAAGTCGTATCTCTATTTCGATGCATATCCTTATTTCCACTGGGCTAAGGACCCGGAAAAGATCGATCTTGATTACGCATTGTTTGAATCCAAGAGCATCAGGTATACAGATCCGGGTACGGGTCTAGTTTACGCGAATCTTTTTGACCAAATGGTAGATTCAATGGTCTTCGCTATGAAGAAACTCGGGTACCCAAACGTTCAGATCCTGGTGGCCGAGACGGGCTGGCCCAGTTCCGGAGATTACGACCAGATCGGGGCGAATATCTACAACGCCGCCACTTACAATCGCAACTTAGTCAAGAAGCTCACAGCCAGACCGCCCGTGGGGACTCCAGCCAGACCAGGGCAGGCCATGCAAGGATTCATCTTCGCTCTTTTCAACGAGAACCAAAAACCAGGCCCTACCACGGAGCGGCATTTCGGGTTGCTGTACCCGAACGGGTCCAGAGTCTACGAGATCAACCTGAGGGGGAAGATGGCTTCATCAGGTTACGAGCTGTTGCCGGCACCGACAAACAATAAGCCGTACAAAGGGCGCATATGGTGCGTGGTGGCGCCAGGATCCAACAATAGGACGGCACTTGAGGCGGCCTTGACGTACAGTTGCTCGCAGGTGAGCCCCTAAACAGCCGAACATCGCGCGTGAAATTCGGATTATCTACAGTATCTTTCGCATCCACGTCACTTTCGATAATCCATGCTCGGCAGGGGAACAAAACTTGCGAGGCGATCCGACCAGGCAAGGCGTGTCATAAACCGGATTCGCTGCTGTCGCACGCGAGTTACGCGTTCAGTTCGTACTGGGCGCAGTTCAGGAAGTCCGGCGTGAGCTGTTTCTTCAATGGGCTCGCCACTCAAACCATCAAAGATCCAAGCAAGTCTCACCAACCTTATTTCTATTCGTGCTTTGTCGCGTGACTTGATTCCCGAGAAATCTTTGCCCGTACATACTGTCATTCAATCTTGCAAACGAGAGACACTTTGCGAGAAGGAAATAACAGATGTTGGATGCCATGTTCTTGATTGCAGGTCATGGATCTTGCAAGTTTCCGAGCATTACTCTCTAAGGACGACGAACGTGGTGGCTTTGTATCGTACTATGATTCTCCATTTAGTCCATCTTCCTTTCCTTCACCTAAACTAAGTAGAGGGTTTGGCCGGTTATGATTCCTCTTATGAAGTCATTTGGGCAAGGGGAATGTTTTCCTGACGGCACTATGAATAACAATATAATCTCAACCGTATATTTATATATCATCATCATATATTTTGCATGAAATACTTGTTGATTAAAAAATCATGTAATCATAAATAACTAGCAATACTGTCAGGCTAGCAGCTCTATCAAGGATCTCTCTTTACTTTGTTCCAATCTTTTCTATCAGCCGTGTCTTCCAGTGACATGACGTTGCAATCAATGTTATGTTCTTCTAATTAAGTGCCATCAAGAAATTTCCTCGAATTAGGTGGTCCTCTATTGCAGGTGAATTTACGAAGAGTTGATGGGAAATGTTGATGCATGTGAACCATCCAACAATTACATCGATTGGGAGTAGACCCCTTAAAATGGTCCAACATCTCTTTATTAACTCAACTTCGTTCAAATTCTTCTTCTGCTTCTTGTGTACATATAGTCTTGTTGGCGAATGTTCACTGCACAACGAGGGAAGAAAAGGCGAGAGTAAACATGCGATCCTGCATCCTAGAGGGGCTTCTAGGTTTGAGGACATGTTCTTAGGTTAAGATTGCTTAGCACACCAACAAGTTTGGTCTTTGTTTTGGGCCTGGTCTGATGACGAGAGCAAACTGTTTCCGTCGAGATTCGGCGGGGGACCGTGTCGGCCGACCCACATCAACTTGATCGCCTAATCTCACATGCTAGGCTTGGTGCCACTGCGCAAAGCCGTTGTCGACGAGAAGTGTGACGCATCTTTTTTAGTTAGTGTCACTGCCTTAAAGGGCATTGCGGTCCTTGATTCCAACAGCAATAATTCCATAAGAAATTCGTCAAAAAAGAAAAAGAAAAAAGAGAGGACTAGAAAATACCGGCAATACATCAAAGACAAGAATGTAGGAAGAAAGATAGAGATAGATCCGGGTCGGGATGGATCGATAAATTTACATCATAAACAAATGAGTCAAAACAGAACCCGATCATTTGGCAAGCATAATCGATGCAAACATGTAGTGGTTCTGACCCCATATTATGATCAAATTACTGAATTAGATGACAAGTGCCAGTTAATAGGTGTATCGGTTTGGACTTTTTATCCTATATTTATCGCAATCACACGACGATAGAGTTGACGCTTTTTTTTATTCTATCGATCCGATTCTCCAATTTCCATTCTATCCCTAAACCATCCTCATCTTAAAAAAAAAAAATTTGGGGGTGGGTGGTCGAATGCTCATCTTCAACTTGAAGATGTTGATTTCCTAACGCCGAACGACACGGCGATTGACTAGGTTTGGAAACATGCCGGCCCTTTGAAATGGACTGGTTCTGTGAGCAGCCTTTTCTAAATGGACTAGCACCAAGCAATGACCCAAGATCCGTTTGTAGGGCTCTCGGGCCTGCAGAAAACCAACATTGTTTGCGGGCAAAACACTCGTTTTGGCCCCACACGCTCGCGGAGCTTCAAGGAAACAGAGAAAAATCCCCATTATTCCCCACGTGTTTTCATAAAAAATGATTAATTTGTAAAATATCTTTGTTAACAACGATGTTTGGATCAAAATTTTGCCACTCAAGCCATGAAAGATCCAAGTAACCGTCCCCGAGCTAAATTCACAAGTAATCTTTGCGCAAACAGCATCATCGAATCTTTCGAACGAAAAAGAAGATCTGTTGGGTTTCCTAGCGTTGCACCGGCGGTTCTCCAGTTATGGTCCATCTTCTTCCTTTACCAAGAAAGGAAGGTAAAGGGCTCGGTCGGCTGGGATTCCTCTTATAAAGTCATCTGGGCATCTCTCTTTGCTTTCTTGGTTTCTTCTCTCTCTCTCTTTTTTTACCCCTCCCCTTTCCAATCTTTTTTTTTTATCAACCGTGTCTTCCAAGCATCTCGATGAAGCAAGTTGATGCTATCTGCTTCCAAAGGAAGTAAAATGCGATATTTGTACGAATTAGGCGGCCCTCTCGCGCAAGTGAAGTTTAGGAAGAACAGGTGGGAACGGTAGAGCAATTGCGTAGATCAGTACAAACATGTCAGTGGCTTTGACCCTTGACTTGATTTGGTCCGTTGAATTGAATTATCAACCTACGGCAAGAAAAATAGAGAAGATAAAATCAAAGAAAGGAAGAAAATGACAATGTTAAAACGTTGGTTAATTGTTCGTCTCTGACAAGAAGTGGGGGCGGAATTAATGATGACATCTTTATACGTAGTCAGCAGGGAGGGAGAGCCTCCTAATCAGCGACTTCGTCCCTACCACGGAGATTGGGACGACAATGGTGATGATTTGAAAATACGAAATTTTGGGATTTGACGTGCGACTTGCAAAGGAAGAGGACGCTGCCACCTCTTTCCTTTGTTTCCTGTCAAATCCCACACGCGACGCCATTGGAGAGGTCTAAGGGGAAGCTCTCATCTCTATCCTTCTTGCCAACGTTGATGTTTCGGGCCCCCTCTTCGATCGGACCAGTTCTCTGTTCTTCTCCCTACTCGTTTCTTGTTTAGTACTCGACGTTACTAGGAGCGGTCGTGTTCTTAAGCGACGTCGCAAACAAATCCCCTCACCGGTGACAGAGGGAAGAAAAGAACCTTTTGAGTAGATCCCTTTTTTGGTCTCTATTTGCAGGGGAAAGAAAAGAAAATTTCATATTCGAAAGGAAAACTTCATTGATTTTGCTGCAGCGCCTCGCTAGTTACCGATTATATTTCATTATCTCTAATGAGAAAATACTTTCGTGGATTTGAATTTATTGTACCGTATCTAATTGTCTAGCTTAGTAATTGGTTACAAGGAGGCCCACACATAATCCGCACGATTAAAAAGCTGTGAGGTACATGATCTGGAGATCTCATTGAAATCCTCATTTGTCAATTGGAGATATGGCCAACCAAAAAGAAAGGGGTAAAAAAAAAAAAGATTGAGATATCATTAACTTCACTTCGCTATCTCAAGTTGGTGGAGGATTGTGCATTCGATACATTATCATCAAGCATTCAACATATATCCCTTTGATAATGATTCCAAATCGGAAAAAGGAGAAGAGATAGGTCCAAATTTTGTAGTATTTGCTCCTCCAAGTGTGCCGGTGATTAAACATTTTCGGCATTTCAAATCGATCTATTTCTCTCGAACGATAATATGAAATTAGTCAGAAAAAAAAGGACACGTTATCCGTAATAGTTAGAGGCAATCGAAGCTGGGGGACAATGCTTCATGTACTGGAACTTGGAAATTGATTGGACGATGCTTCACAGACGATAAGATTAATCTAGAGAACACTTTTTAACCCTTAAACCAATGGAGGAATAATGTCCTCAATACCCTTGTCATGGCTTCCAGGATCTTGATGTTGTAATCAATGTTATGTTCTTCTAATGGAGTGCCATTAGGAAATTTCCTCGAATTGGGCGGTCCTCTATTGCGAGTGAAGTTTGGAAGAGCGAGTGGGAAGTATTGATGCACATGAACCGTACCACGACTACATCGATCGGAACTAGACCCATTAAGATGGTTCAATATGTCTTTATTAACTCAACTACATTGAAATGAGCCGTTACATGGGCCACCTTAAATTTTGCAGGCCAGCCACGAAGAGTTTTATATAAAATCACCGAGATAAAATGGATCTCAAATGGGTTATATTATGGATCAATTTACAATAGGAAAATTACCAAAAGAGTCTTAAATTTATTGTTATTGTGTCCATTTAGTCTTAAATAATTTTTTTTAGCAATTCGGTCATATACCTTCTGCATTCATGTCAACTCAGTCTTTTTAACTAATTTTGACTAGAAATCATTGACATGAGGCAGTCGGCACTTATGTGGCCAAATTTACTAATATTTTTGAAATTTTTATTTTCATGTTCTTGATTCTCTTCTTCTTCTTCTTCTTCCATCGTGTCACCGAGCCCGGTTGGCGGAACACGGAATCAATTCTTAGGGAGGCTTGGTGACCAGGTTTCATGAAAGTGGTTGGGTGTGGGAGTAACACACTGGGGGGCCACCAATAGCAGGGCGATGGGATCTAGAGTGGAAGGAATTGATGGAGGAGTGCTGGTCTGCTGACCTTCAGAATGGCCATCATTCACGTAGGTCGCCATGGGACTGCAGACCATGTTGAGGACTCTTCAGACCAAGCGATACCCGGACGAGCACAAGCACAGAGCCCACTTAACTGGATCGACCATATCAAATTCTTCTTCTGCTTCTTTTATAAATAAAGTGTTGTCAACGAATGTTCACTACACAAAGAGGGAAGAAAAGGCAAGAGTAAGCATGCGATTCTGCATTCTAGGGGGGGTTTTATGTGTTTAATGACATGTTCTTAAGGTTAAGATTGCTTAGCACACCAACAAGTTTGGTCTTTGTTTGGGGGGGGCTCGGTATGATGACGAGAGCGAATTGTTTCTGTTGAGATTTGCGGGGAACTGTGTCGGCCGACCCAGATCAACTTGATCACCTAATCCCGCGGGCTAGGCCTGGTGCCTCTGCGCAAAGCCATTATCGACAGGGCAGGTGATGCATCTTTGCTGTCGACGGGACGTGTGAGGCGTCTTTGTTAGTTAGTATCGTTGCCCTAGATGGCATTGTGGTCCTTGATTCCAACGGCAATTTTTTGAGAAGAAATTTGGAACAAAAAAAGAGAGGCGTAGGAAATGCCAACAATAATTTTTTTATGCCAACAATAAATTGAGAAAATAACACTCTTAGTGCCAAAAGCTATGTACGGAGATTATTTTGATGTCAAATGTTTCAATCGAATTACTTTAGTACCAGGTCAAAGACAAAACGATCACTTTGGTGCCTATTCTGGCAAAAAAAAAATGACACGTGTAATTAATAAATAATTTGTTGATGTAAAATGATATTTAAAAAAATAAATAAGTTCACGTGGACTTTTGCACTTTAAAATAAATTAAAACACATCAAATTCAAATTTAAAAATTAGCTAAAATTTAAATTCGTTTAAAATAATTTTTTTTTATTGAAAATTACAATTAAAAAAGCTTAAAATGTTAAAAAAAAAAAGAAGATCCTTGTCCAGATATGGGCGAGAGCGGTAGCCCTCGCCCGATCTGGATGAGGGTCACCGGCCCTCGTCCATGTTTGGCCGAGAGATGCCGGCTGGCCACTCAAAATATTTTGTTAAGAATGATGTATATATCAAACTTTGGCTACTCAAACCATCAAAGATCGAAGCAACTCTCCCCGAGCTAAATTCACAAGCAATCTTTGCAAAGAACAGCATCGCCGAACCTCGCGAACGAGAGAGACCAGTCGGAGTTTTCCTAACGTTGCTCTCTAAAGATGAGGAAGATAGTGGCTTTGTACTAACGATTCTCCGGCTTATAGTCCATCTTCTTCCTTTACCGAGAAAGGAAGGTAAAGGGCTCGGTCAGTTGCGATTCCTCTTCTAAAGTCATTTGGGCATCTCTCTTTGCTTTCTTGCTTTCCTCTTTGTAGCTCCTTTCCAGTCTTTTTTTATCAATCGTGTCTTCCAGCGTCTCGACGAAGCAACGAATGCCATCTTCTTCTACGGAAGCAAAATACGATATTCGTACGAATTGGGCGGTCCTGTCGTGCGAGTGAAGCTTAGGAAGAACAGGTGGGAACAGTACAGCAATTACATGAATTGGGGTACAAACATGTCAGTGGGTTTGACGCTCGATTTGGTCCGTTGAATTGAATTATTAACCTACGAGAAGAAGAAAAATAAAGACGAAATTAAGGAATGGAAGAAAACGACAATGCTAAAACGTGGGTTGGCCGTTCGTCTCTGACAAGAAGGGGGGGGGGGGGAGAGAAATGAATAATGACATCTGTATAAAATATAAATAGTCTGGGGAGCTTCCTAATCAGCAACTTCGTCCCTGCAACGGAGATTGGGACGACGATAATGACGATTTGACATTTGATGATACGAAGTTTAGGGATTTTGACGTGGGATGTGCGAAGGAAGGAGACGCTGCCACCTCTCCCCTTTGTTTCCTGTCAAATCCCACACGCGACGCCATGGGAGAGGTCCAAGCGGAAGTTCTCATCTCTTTCCTATTTCCCAGTGTCGATGTTTCGGCCCCCACTTCGTCCGGACCAGTTCCCTGTTCTTCTCTCCCTCCTCGTTTTTGTTTGGTATCCGACATTATTAGGAGCGGTTGTGTTCTTAAGCGACATCGCAAACGAATCCCTTCCTGGCGACAGAGGGAAGAAAAACCTTTTTTTTTTTTTTGGGTTTCTAGTCTCGGGGAAGAAAGAAAATTTCATAAATGGCGTCTTTTTTTTTGTTTTTGTTTTGACAAGATCAATTTCTGAGAAAAATTTCAGCATATCTTTAACTTTTTCTTTTATGGAGCTTTCGTCCATCAGTGTATCAGCAACGCTGGATAATCAGCTTTTATCATATCCCATGGGAAAACTTCATTAGTTTTGTTACGAGGACTTGCTAGTTACCGATTAAATTTCATCGTATCTGACGAGAAAATACTCGCGTGGATTTGAATTCACTGGACCATATCTAATTGTCTATCATCTCAATAGTTAGTTACGAGGAGGCCTACACTTAATTCACGTGATCAAACGCTGTGATGCACCGGATCTGGAAGCCTGTTTCGGGCGAGAAAAATCCTCATTTGTCGATGTGAGATATGGCCAACTTAAAAAAAAATGATGGAGATGTCATTATTGTCAAACCTTTCACATAAAATCCCTTTTGATAATGATTCCAAATCGGAAAAAAAAAAAGAAGAAAAAGAGACAGCTCCACAATCTTTTTAGCATTTGTTCCTCTGCCTGTGCTGATCATCAAACATTTTCGACATTCCAAATTGATTTATTTCTCTCGAACGACAATATGAAATTAGTCGGAAAAAAAGAAGAAGACACATTATCCACAATTGTTGCTGGCAATGGAAAACAGGGGAAGATGTGTCGGGTGCATTTGAAAAGACTTTTGGGGAAAGCCTTTGGGAAAATACAAAGGCCTTAAAGATTAAAGCAATTTTGTGAAATGCGAAGACTAATTGAAATATACATTCAAATGCAGCTGTGGAAATATACTATTTGGTAAATGCCATCGATCAAATAATTTATTACTTTTTTTTTTCTTCTTTTCTTTCTCAATCCCTCCCCTACCTTCGATCGGTCTGGCAACCGGCTAGAGGAGCGCCTGGCGAGATCGAGTCTCGTCTAGCCATGGCAGGGCTCAACCTTATCGTCGTCGGGCGAGTAGGGGGGAGGAGGGGGCGGACTGCTTGGGCTTCCAAAGGTTGAGGGCGGAAGGCGGCGGCCGAGCCCCGCCATGTATTGGAACTGAGAATTTGATTGGACACAAAATGCTTCACAGGCCATACAATTACTTTAACCCTGAGAACACCTTTCAGCCCTAACCAATGGAGGAACAATGTCCACTGTTCAGTCCCCTCCCTTGGCATGTCTTTTATTATTGCCCGGGGAGTGCCCACTCGAAACGGCTAGTCGTACCTGTCTCTTTTCGATCCGAGTCACGACTTCCTGTTCTTCCCCACCACTGTCCGAGACTGCTCCTGACTGAGACAACCTAGCAAAAAAAGCGAAGCACCAAATGTAGTGGCCCCCACTCGCTCCTCTTTCCTCTTTCCCATCTTTAAACTTTCCATTCCATCCCTGACCTCACCCCTCTCTCTCTCTCTCTCTCTCTCTCTCTCAAGACTTTTCCTGGGACAGAATATATTCAAGGCCTTATTCCACGAGTCACTCTCGGGAGTCTCAACAGACATTCATCGACCCCCAGCTCTTCCTATCTCCTTTCAAAATTTTCTATTAAATCCCGCAGTACTATCTCCACAAATCACCGATGCTTTTGACGCACCATATCCGAGCATCTGTTCAAACCTCTCCAATCGCTGATCTCCTCCACCAAGCACCTTGACCCCTTTTTCTCTAGCGTTTCTCAATCCCCGTCTCTCTTTATTTGCTTCTCTGTCTCGACTCTCGAGTCTCAACCATCATTGGCCTCCCCAAAAACAAAAAGTTGGAACCTTTGGGGTGGATAGAAAAACAGGGCTCTTGATTTGGGAGTAGGCGGGGGGTCGTTGATTTCGATGCAAATGGGCCTTTTGCTTCTGCTCGTCTGCTCTTCTCTGCTCCTCGCACCGTGCGGTGAGTCTCTCTTCTCTTCTGCTGCGGAATCTCAACAATGCTGGTATGGGTTTTGTCTGTTTCGAGCCTCACTCTTGTGGGTTCTGTTTTCCACAGGTGCGGAGTTTTCGAGCAAGGTCGGAGTGAACTACGGCCAGTTGGGGAACAACCTCCCGTCGCCGGCCCGGTCCGTCCAGCTCATCAAGCACCAGCTCAAGGCCCGCCGCGTCAAACTCTACGATGCCAACCCCAGCATCCTCCGCGCCCTTAAGCACACCGACATTGGAGTCTCGGTCATGGTCCCGAACGAGCTCATCAACGCCATCGCCGTCAACCAGACGCTCGCCGACTCGTGGGTCGGGTCCAGCGTGGCGCCCTTCTACCCGGCGACCAAGATTCGGTACCTCCTCGTGGGCAACGAGATCCTCAGCTCCGCCGACAACACGACTTGGTTCAACCTCGTGCCGGCGATGCGAAAGGTCAAGATCGCCCTGAAGAGGCACAAGGTCCTCAAGGTCAAGGTGGGGACTTCGCTAGCGATGGACGTTCTCGCGTCGTCGTACCCGCCCTCGAATGGCACGTTCAGGCCCGACGTGTCGGACCGTGTCATAAAGCCGATGCTGCTGTTCTTGAACCGAACCAAATCCTTCGTTTTCCTCGACGTGTATCCGTATTTTCCCTGGTCCTCCGACCCGAAGAACATCGACCTCGACTACGCATTGTTCGAGTCCAAGAACGTGACCGTCACGGACCCAAGCACCGGCCTGGTCTACACGAACCTTTTCGACCAGATGGTGGACGCGGTAGTATTCGCGATGAAGAAACTCGGGTATCCGGATATCCGGGTCTGGATCGCCGAGACGGGCTGGCCCAACGCCGGCGACTACGATCAGATCGGCGCCAACATCTACAACGCCGCCACGTACAACCGCAACGTGGTCAGGAAGCTCTCGGCCCGACCGGCCATTGGGACACCGGCTCGACCAGGTTGGGTCCTGCCTTCGTTCATATTCGCGCTCTACAACGAGAACCAGAAGTCGGGTCCGGGCACGGAGCGGCATTTCGGGCTGTTGTACCCAAACGGGTCGTTCGTCTATGAGATCGATCTCAGCGGAGAGACGCCGGAGAGGGAGTACGGGGGGAACTTGCCGGCGCCAACGAACAACGAGCCGTACAAGGGGAAGATATGGTGCGTGGTGGCGAGGGGAGCGAACCGGAGCGCGTTGGGGTCGGCATTGTCGTACGCGTGCTCGCAGGGGAACGGGACATGCGGGCCGCTCCGACGGGGCAAGGCGTGTTATAGACCGGGTTCGCTGGTCCGGCAAGCGAGCTACGCGTTCAGCTCGTACTGGGCCCAGTTCAGGAAGGCGGGCGGGTCTTGTTACTTCGATGGGCTGGCCACTCAAACCATCAAAAACCCAAGTAAGTTTCAGCAAACCCGGCTTTGATTATTGCTCTATGATATATATATCTCACTTTTTTTAATGGTTTTATTTGTCGATGTTCTCTGAATTTGCTTGTGAATTCTGTCTATAGTTTGATAGTCATTGACCATTAAAGAGTTCAAAAGAATAATCTTTGCTCAAACTTTACAAGCTATGATTGATTCCTGTAAGTGGAGTTAGAGATGGATTTTGAGGGTCGTCTTAAATTGTCGTCGATATAGGCTACGGATCCTGCAAGTTCCCTGCGGTGACTCTTTGATGGACTTCCGCCGGCCAGAAGAAGTGATACCATCGTCACGTGGAATAAAAATTTGTTCAGCTCATTCTTCCAGGACTCGGGCGCTCCTCACCTCCGACGGCACTGCACATTTTTCTTGGAACTCCTTAGACATGTCAAGCTCAAGTCACTGATTTTCTGCATCTTTAGTTGGGTCATCAGGACGAGGCTTAGGCGGGTGGTCGAGTTTCGTCGAACGTTCTTGGTTTTCAGATTGTTACCAGAAGGTTTCAACGGCTACATCCCACCATTTTCTGAACCACTCTCAGAGCTTTACCCTACTTCCAGGCTTAGACAATTTGTTGATGATTCGTGTGGCAAGCGGCTATTTCTGCATGTTCAGGGCATTGCCGCTGCATAGATATATTTTTTACCCCTTTCAGATTGTAAGTCGAGGACAAAGACTGATTATCTTGACATTGATTCCTCTTTTGGATTCCTAGGAATAAGAAAGGTTGTAGGATGATCTATATTTGAAAACTGCAATGTAGTCTCTAATTATGCTCTGTTTTGATGTCGATTACCTCAAGATAGCCCTAATTCCTTTCGAGGGAAGATGGCTAAGGTATCAAAACCTTTAACGAACATTAACAGAATTCTATACCAGGATCCACGGACGTTCCCGATTTCCCTATCACCTCTTATTGAGAACTTGGCCCGCTTCTCTTATTGCATTCTCTGCACTTTCTGGCCACCCGTTCCCTTGATTAGCTTCCCTCATTTATCTCGTTCAGGATTCGGCAAATTTTGTTATTCATATCTTGAAGGAGGCCATTGAGTCGATTCCTTTTGCTCCGAAAATTTCCAATTCAAGATCGCAACAGCCAGCGCTGGGATTGGCAGTCAACTGGATAGGCAAGTGACAGTTCTGATTCTCGCAAAGTTCAGTTGTCAATTAGATCACCCTCAAGTCTAGCCCTGGTGATATTAGAAGACGGCGAACCTGTATAGTGAAGTTGTTTTCAAGATTCAACATGCAGATTTCTTTCTCTGGTCTTCCTAGTTTTGGTCAGGCTTCTTGTCCCGACTCATATCACAAGCGGAGGAATTTATCTAGGCTGCTCGATTTTGCACTCGACTGTTAACTAAATTATCATCCAATTCCCACCTAATTTGCTGTGATGCCGAAATGCTAAACCTACATAGTCACAATTTCCTTTAGGAAAGCTTCAGAATATAGTGATGAAGACGGCGAACCCTTTCGTAGGAAGGAGTGTAAGGGTAATGCCAAAAAGCATATTGCAGAAACTAGAAAGATGAAGTGGACATAGCTTTTATTGGACAAGATGATATCTTAAATCATGATTCATAGGAAGCGACAGATTCTAGTATTCAACAGCGAGAAGTAGATGCAGCATATGAATAATTGAGCTCGGCCATAGTTCAGAGGCCTTCTTCTTTACTGCTCAAGGACTCTGCAATCTTCTTGGCAATGCGATATGCGGTGGACTGAATGGTGATCATGGTGTTAAGCCCAATTGCAGAAGGCATCAAGCTCCCATCACAGACAAACAAGCCCTTAGCTCCCAGCTCTCCCCGCTCTCATCCACCGCGCCATCTCTCTCACTAGCCCCGATCCTGCAGCTTCCCATGGGATGTGCACTACAGTACAAGTTCCACAGCTCTTCCCTCGATGTGGGCCCTCCACTGATCACAATGCCGTTCAAGAACTCTTCGATGTCTTCTTCCTTAGTCCCTCTGCATTCCATCCTCTGCCCATCGCTCCTGTGCGTGCCCACTTCCTTGGCCCCTGCGGCAATCAGCATCCTCAGAGCTTGCCTCAGCCTGATTTTCATGTTCTCCTTGTCGAATTCACTTAGGTTGTAGACGATTTTCCCATCCTCTCTAACTTCCCCTGAGCCCTTGTCCCGGACCAGTGTGTAGAGATGGGCAGTCCTCGAATACTTTCTCATCCTTTCCTTCATGTCAGCGCCCGAAGTTCAAGGACATAAGGCAGAATATAGGCCGGGGCCGAGAGAAGGAGTTTCTATAATCGGGGGGACAGGGGCACCGGTTTCCGAGACAACCTTGTTGAGCGAAGTGATGATTCCCCCTTCGTACACTTTGCCTTTGATCCCGGTCAGATTCTCTGGGAAATAGCCCCAGGCTAAAGCGCACGGGTGCAAATGCAGCTTCCTCCCTATGTTTGGGTTCCTCAGGCCGCTTGAGATCAGCAACAGCGGTGTTGAGACCGCAATGCATGCGGCGATCGTCACTTTAGCATCAATGCGAAGCTCCCTTGTAATCTCCTTGTTGAGGACAGACGACGCAATCACTCCCGAGCATTTTTTGTTTTTTCTCGATGTAGGGTATTTTCCAGAATTAGCTTCTCGGCCTTGCAACCCGTCAAGATGACCGCTCTGTTTTCGACTGCGTCGACCAACCGTGTTGAATCGGTCCCCTTCTTGTCCCCTATCCTGCATCCATAACAGCAAGATCCTCAGAAATGACCCTCTGATGAATTCCTAGCGACATCTTCGACTTTCAAGCCAAGACTCTCGCACCCTTTCCTCAGAATCTGATTCTGAAACCCTTTCTGTTCACATTTCTGAGTGACGCCAATCTTCTCGCACACAGCATCCATAGCGGACTCATAGTCAGGTGTTCCGAAAAGCCGTATCTTGTGATCTGCCGACCATTCCTTCAGGACATGGCTCGGGGTCCTGAAGCTAGCCCACCAGTTTACGGCGGACCCACCTCCCACGGTGGAGCCGGCGAGGACCACGATCTTCCCATCGACAGTGGAGAGCAGAGCGCCGGATTCATACAGCTGATCCAGCGACGGCCCTTCAAGGGACGAGTAATCCTGCGGGACGAAGTAATTGCCCTTTTCGAGAACCAACACCTTTTGGCCCGCACGCATGAGGACTGCGGCCGCAACGCCTCCACCGCAGCCAGAGCCTATGACAACAACGTCGCACTTAATCCTGAGGGCGTTGTGCTGCGGAATTTGAGCAACTTCGAGTCCCTTCTGGGTGAGGGATTGAATGAGGGATGAGTCGGTTTCGTGCACGGTTTCCACGAGGCCTCTTCGAAGAGGCCTCTCTTGCTCGTTAGGTTTCTCTCTGGTGTCCACTTGGTACCCGATTGCTTCCCATGCTGGGTTGCTCGAGTTCTCATCTGTCTGCAAGAGAAAACAAGGAGGAAGATCAAAGAAGAAAAAGAAGAAGAGAATTAAATCGTGTGTAATTTAACAATCGCTATATGATATTACCAACTTATTTGAATTACATGGCAACCAAATAATCCAATTGAAAAAATTGTCAAATAAAACTAATCAAATAAACATTGATGACCAACTCAAATGAGTGACGATAACTTATAATCACTTGATAATGTAATCGCTGGAAAAAGTTGAAAGTTTTTTAAACTAAAGTTCATTACAACGTATTAATTTCATATAAAAGTAATCGATCATTGTTTTTACCATCACTTATTAAAATCCACGAGCATGGAAAAATAGCTGTTTTTTCTTTAGCACAGAACAATAAAATTGTAACCTTTTATTCAATTCAAATATAGTTCCCAAAATGATGGCGATTTGAAATTTTTAGTGACCTTACCCGAGAGTAGAAGATGAAAAGGCAGTAGAGTTTGATCATCACGAAGACAACCCTCAGGGGAACCACGAACGTCTGTCTCGACCCGTTCACGAGAACTCTCTCTCTCTCTCCTCTCCACTGGCATTTCAAAAAAACTGAGGAAGAATGGCCATGTCGGAGCCAAGCACGAGCCCCAAGCACAGCACGAGCGTGCCCAGCGTGAAGGACAGCATCTTCAGCACTATGCTCACCATCGCCACGACTTGGCCTTGAGCCCTCTTCGTCAAAAGCTCGGCAACCTACTCTCCATTGCCACGGAAGGAATCAGAACATTCGTTGGAAGGGTAATGTACGGTTACATCTAATGAAAAATCTTTATAAAGATGTTTATTTAGTTAATTTTCATCAAACGTCCTTCTAGCAATGTCTGCCATGCGAGGGTCCGCCGACCTTCACTCGGTGGTTGTGAGCGACGGCATGATGCGCATAACGATAATGTAACATTAGAATGTTCTGTACTGCTAGTATGCGGGTCTTTTTTTTTTGTTTTTGGGGGGGCGGGGGCGGGATCCAGTGTGTTGTTTCAAGGCTCAAGCAACATGATCATAGAGATAAAGCCAATGGTGTCTTTAGTTCCTTTTTTTTTTTTGCGTCCCTACTTTGTATGATCAAATATGTCGGACCCACATCAGAAAAAACTGAAAAAAAGACACAAAAAAAAAATCTATCGAACCAAAAATGATGAGGGATAAAAAATGTTATAATTATTGAGGTGTATTTATACTCTCCATCCATAGGAAAGCATGGAGATCCATTAATAGCTATATATATATTTCTTGTAATTAAAGGATGTAATGAGAAGTGCGATGCACTAATTATAATGGAATCATTTGTTCGACGTAGTCCTAATTTAAAAGCGAATTAGAATAAATTTTTTGTATCTCAATCTACCTTTCTCGCTTTAACGCTATATTTTATTGTGATTGTGCGCCAAATTTTAACAATAATTAAAGTTATATACGGCATGGAATTTGAAAAGAAAAAGGAGCTGCAATTACTTCCTTCTTCTTTTCCGAATTTTCCCCTAATGAAAAATTGAGAGAGATCATTTCACCTCGCCGGGAAGAGGAGGCTCAGACCCAGAAGAGCTGTAAAAGCCATGCAGGGCCTGATCATCAAGGGGGAGTTTTGGGTTGATGGAGTCAAGCTTTAGAGAAGGGACTAGGGTTTCACAAATGGCGGCAAGAGCTTGAATCTGAGCTGGAGAGAATCCATGGCTGTATCTCCTCTCTCTCCTGCCTCCTCTCAACAGAGGATGGCAATCCTCCGCCATTCTTTTGGGCTTCTGAAGAAGGAAGAGAACGAGGGTAAAAATCCGAAAAACTGCTAAGTATCGAGTGGCTTCTGGTGGTTGCCTGTATTTTGCTCCAAAGGCCAAAGCATATATATACACACATAGCGCACCCATATATTTCTGTCTCAGAAATATTATCTAACCAGCATTGGCTCGGTGCTAACCTAAACATCTTTGCCTTTTGCACGTTTCGGCTTTGTTTATTTCGTGAAGAACAAATAATTTGTAAAATATTTCTCTCTAAAAATAGATGACTTATATAGCTTAAAGTAACTAATTAATCGAAAATATTTTCGTTAGTGGATAATTAAAATGGTCTTCATTCGTTCATTTTTATAATTGTGTGAGCAATCAATTTCAAAAAAAACATTTTTCAAATTATTTATTTCGATAAACAAAGGTGCTTATTTGATCAGTTTGTTGCGATTCATGGCCAACAAGATACAGTCCGAACCTCATTTGCTGAAACCAGACAAGTAAACGGTACCATCATAGATATAATTAATGGAAGGTACTGTCAATGATGCTCTCGAAAGATAAAATCGCTTTTATGTAAAAGACAGAAACAAAAGAGAAAGATAGAATCCCTAAATGGTTTTCGCCCTAATCACCAATTAAGGAGGGACTGCTCATTTACGACAAAGACGGAAAATAGTCTAAAAAATTTTACATTTATTATTTTTTTTTCAGTTCAATAATAAGCCTTTTATTTTTGTCAATTGCGTTATAAACATTTTAGGATGTTATCAATTGAGTCTTCTTAGTCAATTTTGAACAAAAATCGCTGATATGGCAAGCCTCGCCCAAGGCTAGCAAAATACTCTCTTGCCAGATCCCTGCGGTAGTGACCTCTCTTGCGGTCAGCGAGAGTGCAAACCTCTCACCAATAGCTGCCTTTGGTCGATTGGCGGCCATGCATGAGGCCTGGCGACTAGTAGGAAGAAAGAGAAAATGAAAAGGAAAGAAACAAAACAAAACATAACATAACATAAAAAATTAATAAAAGCTTAAAAAGTTCAAATTTTATTTAAAATTGTACAAGTCAATGTCGGTATCCATATCAACAATTTCAAGCTAAAAATCGTTAGATGGACTCAATTAACACAACATGAAAATATTTATGACTCAATTGGCATAATTAAAAGGTTTAGAACCTTTTGGACAATTTTTCCCGAGAAAAACTTACATTTCCTTCTTCTAAGCAGTCACATCTTTAACAACCGTGATCCTATCTTCTAAGTTATTTCAATCTACTTGCCTTCCACCCGCCTCCCCCGCCCCTTAGGCCTTTCTCTACAATTTTTCCCGAGAAAGAAAGGCCTACATTTCCTCCTCCTAAGCGGTCACATCTTTAAGAACCGTACGCCTTTCTCGAGAAAACGACACAAAACCGCTGCCTCTTGTTCGAGTCCAATGTGCCGTCTCCAAACGGGAGATTATGATCCGTGGAAGTTTCATTTGAGCTCATTGACACGAAACCCACCATTCCCCTTTCTCTGCACAACCCAAAACCTAATATTATGGACTTGGACCGCCTTCCATGGCCATCAACTTGCTTCAAGATAGCCACAAAGAAATGGGAATGGGGGGCATTGATGTTTCTTTGTATTGAACCTAAGCTTTTGTTTGTCATTACACGTTCTTGTTTCCGTTCCAATTTTCGCGATCTTTCCATTCACTTATCTGTGCAGAGCATTGAGTTGGGGCATTTTCTCTGCCCCTTCTTTTCGTATCCAACTGCCAATATGTCTCGCGGTAACAAGTGCTTTCATTATGTACTCGTACGCATAAAAAGAATTAACCGAAGACACACACGACGATCGGATCGATTAAGATTTATCATCTCGTAGCCGGCAGGAATGAAGCTACTGCACGCAATTACCTCGTTTCCACGTTTATCTTCCATTAAAATTAGCTAGGCCCAAGATCTTTGCTTCATCAATTCTCTCGACTTTCAAGAGGTTATTACAAAAACCCAATCACTTAAATACCAAAAATTAATGAAATACCCACTTAAATGTGATAGAAATCAATGGCAAGCTTCGCATACTACTCTTATATTGTTATTTACTAGTTGAAAAGAGGTCCGGCGATGCCGTTTCTTCTATCCATTGAAAGCTCGTGGGCTTCCACATCCGGAAGTTTTCAATGGCATACGTAGTATAAATAATCCCGTACTAATGAAAGTACTAATCCAACTCTTGAACTGTCTGTATACCTCCCCAACTCTCACACCATCTTGTTGAATGGCTCTCATTGAGAAAAACTATCCAAACAGTTTTAAATATATCGCACGATAATCAATTCAATCCTTTTTTTTTTTTCAATATAGCCATTATTTTTGTTTAAATTTAGCCAAATTTAGCTTTACACCTTTAGATGATTTTTTCAATGCAATGCTAAACTTGTTTGAACATCCAACATCTAATTTCGACAAGTTATTTTGTAATTAAATGGAGTTTAGAAGTTAAGAAACTTAACATCACTAGGTGATGCTCACGTTTTTTTTTTTCCTTTGGAATTGAGGTGTAGTTCGAAATCAAAAGGGGTTGGCTTCAACATGAAAAGGACTCAATGGCCCAGCTTGGCCAATCAACTTCCTTTCCCTTTGCATGCATGCAAACAAACTTGCTTTCCCTTTGCATGCTTTAAGCTTTGTTTGTCATCACGTTTTCCTTCTATATCTTAGAAAGAATCAAGCGGAGACAGTTACTAATGGAGGTACTAATCCAACACTTGCACCATTTATACACTTCCCATAGCACTCACCCCATCTCGTTGAATCAGCTCTCGTCGATTCACACGGCAACGCCTCGATGTGTGGAGTCTTTTGAGAGGACTCAAAGGGCGTCATGAAGCAACCGATCCTGGCCACGAGAAATCTCCCAGAGCCCATCATTTGTCAGCCAGCGCCCAGCCAGGCAGCAACTCTAGCGATGACAAACGCATGATTTAAACTGGATGACGATCGATGCCGACTCTCTCTCTCTCTTTTCTTTCCTTCTGTTCTCTTTCTGATTCGTGCCAAGAGCGATGCTGCCGCCGACGAGTCTTTCTTCAATCCATGGTTACAGATCCCATCAGATGTTGTTTAAATGGACGTTGCCGATGCGAAAAACAAGCCTGAAATTTAAGCTTCTTCTTGTATCCTTGATATTATAAATAGATAAAAGCATTCAGATTGAACTCGAGCTCATTATTTAAGGATCTACTATAGCAAGGTCTATCAGTAGTTTCTTGAGGAAAGATAAAATTGAGCTACATCTATCTTAGTCATAGTCATAGGCACTAGACTAACAATACGCACACAATTGGGGAACTTTTTTCAAAATTTGGGATCAATATATCATCCCAAAATGTTTTCGGGGCTTTTCATCCATCCCATAAAAGAGGCTTCCTGCTAGGGTTATGGAGCGCATTTGCGCACGTAACTAAGAGTCGGCATAAGTCCTGTTTTCTACGCCGCCAAATGCAAATGATTCGCGATATGTCGATCGGGGATTTAGCTCGCATCTTATTTTATTTTATTGTGATTTGGTTCTACCCCATTCTATTATATTATATAAGCCACACCATGTGCGCCATGTACTGTGCGTATCTTACTCGATTCATGTTGCGCGAAATAAGCAATCGAACAATAAATAGATAAAATAAGAAAATAAATCGGACACTAGATGTATGTGATTTGATCGTAAAAACCTACATCCATAGGGAGAGCAGCAACAAATTCTGCTATGGAACAAGTGATACATAGAAATTACAAACTATACTCAAGTCACTCAAACACTTTCAATATTTTTCAGCTCCAATTACATCTAATAACTCATATAGTGTTTAGCTACGCAATTCCTCAAGAAATAATCTCTCAATTTCATGAAGGAATTATACATAAATTCTTACTACAAAAATTTCTCAGCAAGAACACCCAAAGACTTCTCTGATATCTCCCAAGAAGAAAACGTCCACGATGATGTCCACGTTGATCAACTACTGCCCATGTTGCTCACGATAAAATTCATCTATATGTGCATGGAGCCCACTTTGCCAAAGAACCCCAACATTCGACCAAAAAAAAAAAAAAACAAGAGTCCCGGCAGAATGCAGTCAACAAAGTCAACTTTCCTTTTCTACTTTCCTTGGCCGGCTGCAACAACTCAAAAAGAAGACATCCGTGGGTTTCAAAAATAGATTTCGTCCGATACAAAATCCACGAAATCTGAATATTAATCTGACAATGTATTACTTCTCTATTTTGTTTGCACGATTCTAATATTTAGATTTTGCTTCAGCTCAAACTCGAGATATATTTTTAACTGTTTATGCTATGATAATGCCATATGAGCACGGATCACTCCTTGCTGCAAAATCTCGTTTAGGGGTAAAACTTGTGTCTCAATAGGCTTTCAAGGAGTTCAAAAGACGCATATCAAGTGGGGATAGCAACTTAGGGCTCTTGAGACACGCCCCTTGACGGTATTCGAGAGGTCCGTGGCCCAACCATGTCATTAACAGATGTGCATTACCAAGTCCCTAGCAACCCTTTTCCTAATTAAGAGCCACTCCCGACTAGTCTTATTGAGATTCTCAAACCCTATCCGCTCGACTAATTCTCGTGGATGCACATGATTCATCCCATCCATGAAAATCCGATACGGCTCCACTGGTGGGATGGCAGATGTGGCCCGCGTGGGCGTCTTCATTTGAACACAGGATTTGAGTCCAAACTAAGCGCTTAACCACTTAGTCAACCCCATCCTTCGGGGATTTTGTAATATGGTTGCTTTCTATCGCAGTTTCTTTTACCCCACTTCTATTATCAGCCTTTCCATTTCCTTTGCTTGGTTACCTGTACATTATTCATATCTAGGTCTCGAAAAATTATGTTCATGCATAGCCGCCTAAATGGCCTAATTGAGCCGTGATAGGATGTGGCTAGTTTCGATTCATTGTTGTTAGATAGAATAGCGGGGGACCGCTAAGGGCTATATAAGCCGTGGGAGTTTCATGCTACTGGGTTCTATCACCCGAGCATCAAGTTCGAGGATGATATAATAGACTATCAAAATGGGCCTAATTCTTTAAAGAAAAAAAAATCCAACATTATTATGTCCAGTCCTAATTCTGCTTCGAACCTTTTAAAAGAAGCTCACACTTTAGGTCAAGTCCTAATTTTGCTCCAAACTCCTTTTTGTTTATGACAAATCACCAACTTTCAATCTTGTCTCAATTTTGCCTCCATTCTTTGTCCAAAAATTTCCATTAGTTGTTTGACATGGCATTTCAACATCAATAAAAAAAACTCCGCATTATTAAAAATAAAATAAAAAATTATCTTCAAAATCAAACCGTTTTTAAATATGAAAATTATGGAAGTTAGGGATGACTAATGGCGATTTTTAGACGAAGGACTAACTAAGGCAAATTTGGTATTAGAATTAAAGTTGACGATTTCTTTTGGATAAAAAAAAGTTTGGCACAAATTTTGGACTAGAACTAAAGTGGGAAGAGTGTATATTTATTTTGAACAAAAAAGTTGAGGACAGATTGGGACTATACCTAAAGATTGAGGCCTTTTTTAAGATAAGAGAAATGTTTAGGATAGAATTGAGATTTAACCTAAAGTTAAATATTTTATTGGGCAATTAGGCCTACCAAAATGGGATTTATTGAAAGTGAAAATCGATGGTGCATTCGTTGGGTTACGCTGTAGAGGAGGGGCGGGTTTCATTTTATTTGCACGATCCAACTAGTCATGGCCATGGATCTATTTGGGCCTGAAATAAGCTCGATCAAACCTGGAACCAACCTGTTGACCGGGCTCGCAATTCAGAATCGAAATAGGCCTATGGCATAAGGGCCTAGTTTCGATTCCTTAAAATTTTGAATCGGGCCCGAAACTGACTCAAAACCGACAGTTCGAATTGCGAGCAACCGTTGCTCTTCATAAGAAAAAATTATTCTTAGTATATGTTTAAAAATTTATAAATACCTATTTCATCTTTCATTTTTTTTCACACAAATTATCTTTTCATCTCAATTCTCTATAACTCTCAATTACATTCTTGATTTTCTAATTTTTTTTATTTTTTTATTTACCATCTCCTTTAATAATTTCATATTTCAAATTCTTTTTTCATACCCTATATTCTTTGCATTATAACATATAATTGTTTTTTGTATATTAAAAAAAAGGCAAGTGAAAGTAGAGCTAGTGATAAAGGTAAGAGCACAATGGGAGAATTTAATTATCCTCTTGATCCTCGTGATTATACAAATTGGGAAGTTGATGTAGATGATGAAATCAACATTTTCCCTAATATGGAGCAAGTCCATAAGCAAGAGAGTTTTCATCCCCCTATCGATATTGAAAAAATGTCAGCAACAAAAGAGCGGAAGATTACATCCCACATATGGGACTACTTCATGAAGATTGAAAATTTGATAACATTGTGAAAAAAGACACAAATATCCGGTGAACGAGGATATGAAAATTTTAATTAGCATCTTAAGGCGAAATATCTAACTGAAGCGGGAATTGACACCAAATAACAACAAATTTCTGAGTGCGTCTATTCCAATACTTCTTTTTTATTTCGTTATAATGAAAAAAATTACAAAGAAGAATTATGTAAATTTATTTCTATTGAATATTTATAATTTATTTTTGGTGAAAGATTTGGTTTTAATCAATTTATACAAAATGCATGTGTTTCACAAGCAAAACGTGTTCCTAAAAAAAAATACTTAAACGAGAAATTAAAAATATTTATAAAAAGGAAAAATAAGATTTTCAAAACTTTTTTTTATGAATTTTAATGGATGTGTGCATATAAATAGCGATATTTTGAGTGATCGTTGGCAATTTAATTCTTATATGGGTATAACACGTTATTGGATAGATGATGATTGAAATATTTACAAAAATAGTTATTGCATTAGAGTTTTTGATGATATGCATTAGGTAACTTTAGAAGAATATTATTTACTTAATAAAATTTTTTCGATTGATTTTGATAATACTACAGTAAATAACACTTCAATTGTTGAACTAAAAAAATTTATAAACCCACTTTTGATAGATAATGTTTTCACATTAAATTTGCTTGTTATGTTTTAAATTTATGTGTACAAGATGGTTTAAAAAATTTTGATATTTTTCTCAACCCATTAAAAATAACAATTCAATTTTTATAGAGACATTCCCAAATAATAAAAGAATGGTTAAAAGTTTGTAGAGCAAATAAAAAAGTCAAAAATATTTTAAAGAGATGTTCTAAATCATTGAAATTCTATTTACGAGTTGCTTAATGAATCTTTTACATGCAAATATTTATTATGTGCATTTATTTCAAGTAATGTAACTCAAATTAATTTATACCCACAAGAATAGGATAGTTGTAAATTTTTTAAAGATATTTTAAATTTTTTTAATAATGCAACTTATATTTTGTCCAATGTTTATTATCCATAATACACATTTATTTTTAATAGAATATATTAATATTGTTGAAGTTTTTTTTAAGAAAATAAAAATGATGAGAAATTAAGTGATACTATTAGAATAATGCGAACAAAATGGCTACATTATTATAAGAAAATTCCTATTATTTATTTATTTGTTTTTTTTTAATCTACATTGTAAATTATATGATTTAAGTGATTATTTGAATACATATTATGAATGTTTAAATTTAATTGATGAGGTAAATACTAGAACTATACAAATAAAGGTTAAAAATGTTATAATAAAATTATATAATGAATTTTGTAGAACATATAATCTAGGTGATAATGGATGTGGATCTTCTCAATCTAGTGACTTACAAAGTGGGAACATAGGTAAAATTAGTAAAAAGTACTAACTTTTGTTGTATAGGCAAAAAAGAAGGAGTAAAAGTAATCAATATGAAGTAATTCTGAAATAGAGAGCCATCTAACCTTTCTTTTGAGTTTAATGAATCTTAAGGCAGCACAAATTTCACAATATTGAATTGATGGAAGAGGCATTCCACCAAATATCCGATTCTTGCTCTAATTGTAAAATAAATTTTAGCAACTCCTTATTCAATAATTGCAGCAAAGCAAACATTTAACATTTGAGGCAATATTTTGGATGAACCGAGTTCAAGATTAGATCCAATTTGATAGAGGCTCAAGTTTATATTGATGATTTGACAAATGCTCAATATAAATAACAAGAGATAGATTGCAATAATGAAGTCGAATTCTTTCATGGCGGAGATACCATCACCATCGGTACGGGAATGGATAGCGATGATTGAGGATGAGGTAAGTATAAGACTATTAAAAGTAAGAGAACTACATGGTCTTTAATTCTTCTATCCATAAGAAGATATATAAGTGCTTAATAATAATTTATTAGGTTCAATCCCCCTCCTCTCCCTTTTTTTCCATCTAAATTTGATTATAATTTTTATTTGATAATACATTATTTCATAATTTATTATTATTTTTATTTTATAATTCATTATTTGATCATTTGATTACAAATTCATTACAATTTAATTTTTAAACTCAAAAATTGTAAGCGAAATCAAAATTGAAATAAGCGATTACATAATTGCATTTTCGATTTTCAACCGAAACCGCCACTTAAGGTTTTGGTTCCTCTAAATTTTGAATCGAAACCGTCAATTCATGAACTAAAACTGGCGGTTCTGAAACCATGGCCATGACTAGATCCAACAACTTGAAATAGTGTGTCCAATCAAATAGAGCTTTTCTCATCTCTTTCATTTTTTTGAAAACAACTAGAGCATGTACAATCACGATAGTAAGGCTGTCACCTCCTGACGAACAATGGAGGCTGGTACGAAGTAGGTTTTGGCCCATGAATAATTTTCTGTGGAATAAGTACATTACAGGGGACATAATTTTTATATGATGCTCACTTGAGTATCGTAATTTTTTTTTTTCGCACAATTGAGTGTCACATTGGAAGAAAATCATTCGCTTGAGTGTTAGTTTCGACGAACTGTCCTATGTTGACTTTTTATTAATTTTATTCTCTTTCAGCTACATATGGATTTTTTTAATTTTTATTAAATATTTTCTAAAATATTTTCTAATTTTTATTATATTTTGATGTTTTTATTTTTACTTTTTATCACTTGGCCGGCGAGGGTCGCCGAGGACCCTTGCCGGCCACAATTAGCAAGCCTAGGGGAGGAAGGCTGCCTCGCCCTAGACCGACGGGGCCATGATGGTGAACAAACTCGATCATACTTCAGATTCCACTTCAATGGTGAGAAAATTGCATCCTTCGCTGACAGATCCATGAATTGGAAGCAGACAAATTGTGCCCATTTCCCCACTTCACTTCCGATTTTAGCTGAGTGTCTCTGTGGAGCGTTAACTTTGTCTTGCGATTGCTTGAGCTTTGGAGAGTGGTTTGGAGTTTGAAGAGAGCATAAGATTTGAAATTGCAGAAACGGGACTCAAGGTGGAAGCGTAAGAGAGAGTTGTTGGCGGCGAAAGACGAGCTGTTGATGGAGGCGATTTGCTCCAGGACGCAAAGGTCCTTGTTTTAGGAAATGACGTCTTCCACCGTGGGTAGTCGGTGTGGAAAGGAAGGAGAAATTAGCCATGGCTTCTTCTTCTTCTTCTTCTTATTATGAGCTTGTGGAGGTTCTTCGTGATTTTTGATTTGTGGTTTTCGGTTGTAAGGGTTTTGTCAGGTTCTTGCAGAGTTTTTCCACATTGGCTCTATCAATGTGAGCGGTAGGGGAGAGAACTCTTCTAGTCCGCGAACTTCCCATCGATTTCCTATAATTCTCGATCCAAGCGAGCGTCTCGGTCTCAAGTTTGGAGCTTGAAGTTGTGAAAGGTGGCACAAGGTCCCAGCGAGTGTTGCATCGCCCATCGTTAGCAAGGCCATGAGGGCCCTCGCCCACAACCGTCGTGGCCTCGCTAGCCTAGGGTGAGGCGGCCTTCCGCCCTTGGGCCAATCAATCGTGGCTGGTGAGGGTCACTGGCGACCCTTGTTGACCAAGGGAGAAAGATCCCAGAAAAAAAATTACAAAAAAATAAAAATCCACATGTACATTAAAATATTCAAAATATCATTTCACCGATGCCACATCAGTTTTTTCGGCATCCACGTAATCGGTAGCACTTAATTAATTGATTTTTCAAAGTTATGGTACTCAAATAAGCCAAAATAGTTATTACACTAAAGTAAGTGCCGTACAAAAATTATGGTACTCGTAGTGTACTTACCCCAATTTTCTCTCTCTATTGATCGAGCAAAGTGTAGTTGGACCATCCTACCCAAGAAAGTTAGATTAGATAGCTGTGGTGAGGAATTGCACTGATGATTTTATCTTTACAACGAACAGGTTTCAAGTACCGCCGCAATGGCAACACTTCCCGTCCCACCCACGTAAAAAGATGGCTACTTATAAGCGTTCGCCTTCGAAGGGACGTTCACGATTTTCATTCCGTGCCTGAGAAAGATCTTCTAGCGGAAAAGCATCTTCTTGTCACACAATTCGAGGAGCTTCAAGATAGGCGATGGTGGAGAAGAAGCTGATGATGCATGCGGTTTGGTACGAGTCTTACGGCGGAGGACCTGTCAGCTTTAAGGTGCGAATGTTTCGGCTCTCTCGATCAGCTGGATGCCTAAATATGTGTTGAAGTAACCGAGTTTGCATTGGTGAACTATGTTCACGTGTTCTCGGATAGCTTGTGCTGTCAATGGAGCCTTTCTTGCTTTTGGGATTCTTCTGTTCCAAAATAAATAGAGGAAGAAGCTGTTCGGTATTCTCAAATGTTAGTTGTGGGAGTTTTAGTTTTGATGGTGTTGACACCTGATTTTTAATCATTTTTTCTATTGCTAAAGTAATAAAAAATCCATAAAAATTCATAAAATTGAAAAAACAACTTTGGGGACCTTAGCCAAGCCTAGGGAACCAATTTTGACCAAAAAACGATTTTTCATATTTTCAGTATTTTTACGTATTTTTTTATTTATTTATTTTCGAAAATTAATAGAAAATCCATAAAAATTCATAAAATTGAAAAATCAACTTTGGGAACCTTAGCCAAGCCTAGGGAACCAATTTTGACCAAAAAATAATTTTTCATATTTTCGATATTTTTCGGTATTTTTATTTTCGAAAATTCATAAAACAAAAAATAAAGAAAAAATGAGAAAATTGCAAAATCAAATTTGGAAGCCTTGGCCAAGCCTAGGCAACCATTTTTGAACAAAAAATAAATTTTCATATTTTTTATATATTTTTTTAATTTTTTTTAAATACAAAAATACTTGAAAATTTTGGAAAAATAACATTTGAGGCCAAAAAATACACAAAGATAGTTAATATTTTTATTTTAAATCTATTTTCATATTGGCCATCGCAAATTCAGAAAAATCCAATTCGAGTCGCGTGTTCCTTCACGAGTATAATCTCGAATCGGGCCTAAAAAAATTTAATTTGAGTCAACTTATTTTTAATTTTCACTTTTTATGAGTTGTGACATTGTCTTCTAATATTTTAAATTTTCATCTTGGCCCAATTATACCCACAATGACTTAATTTTGCAAAAGGGCTTTAATTAAATTCTGCATTATTTTCAGCGGCAAGAAATGAGCTTAAATTTGACATGTGATAAATTTTGGTGTGTCAAAAATTGTGAGGAGATTTGGACTTAAAGAAATATATTTTTTTCAGGGACTGAATTGTAAATACTTAAAATTCAAGGACTAGAGTGCAAATACCTAACTCTTGAAGGATTATTTTACAAATAACAAAAAGAAGAGTTAGTGGATAAATTAGAATAGAGAAGGGAAGATGGAGAAGAGGAGATGAAGAAGAGAAGTTGGAGAAGAATGGATGGAGAAAATAAGATAAGAATAGAGAAGGGAAGATGGAGATGAAGAAGAGTTAGTAGAGAAATTAGAATGGAAGATAAGAATAGAGAAGGGAAGATGGAGATGAAGAAGAGTTAGTGGAGAAATTAGAATGGGAGATAAATATGGAGAAGGGAAGATGAAGATGAAGAAGAGTTAGTGGAGAGATTAGAATGTGAGATAGAGATGGAGAATGGAAGATGAAAATGAAAAAGAGTTAGTGGAGAAATTAGAATGGGAGATAGAGTTAGTGGAAAAATTAGAATGAGAGATAGATGAGTAGATTATAAAAGGAAGAAGAAGTAAGCTTGAGAGGGGGAATTTGTTTTGGAGAGAAAATTTTGGATGTTTGAGAGAGTTTTGGGAGATTGAAGAAAAATTTGAGAGAAAGAAAATACCAAAAGAGAGAGAATTTTGAAGATGAATGGAGTTTAAAGCTAGGGGTTATCATCAAATATTCCTTCATCAATCAATATAAATCAAGAGTTCATCCTCGTCAACGAACAAGAAAATTCGAGCTAAGTGTTTTTATTTATTTATTTATTTATGGTTTTACTCGCAAATTAGCACAAATTATATACACTTTCTCAATCTTCCATTTTTTCCATATTTTATGTCAGGAGAAGGATATCTCTATGTCAACAGCAAAAATCTCGTAGAGATGCAAAAATCGGCTCAGACAAGCTCCTAAGCTGTCCACCGATTTCTCAACTGATCTGTGACTAAAAGTCCCTCTTAATTCAAAAGAAACTCTCTATATTGGGAACATAGAGAGCGAAAATTAATTATAAAAATCCCTCCAAAAAAAGCGGGAGATAAGTACTCTTTCCACTCTTTTGGTTTTAGGTGCAGATTAACACATATTTTGTATACTAACACTTCACTTTATTTTATGTCAAGAAGCCGCAGCTCTATATCAATGGTCAACCCTATGGAAGCACAAAATTGGCTTAGAGGAGTCCTCAAGCGCGCATAAATTTCAAATTGTTGAATCAATTCGTTGTATTTCATTTTAAGGAATTCATACCCTAGAATGGAGAGGACAAAGTCCATCCGCAATTTAAATACCTGCACCATAAATCCCAAAGGGAAGAGCCAAGCCAATGCTTAGCCTTCCATTGGAGGTTTTTACTTACAGTAGTTAAATACCTGCAACTTAAATACCTGTACCTTAAATCCCAAAGGGAAGAGCCAAGCCAATGTTTAGCCTCCCATTGAAGGTTTTTACTTACAGTAGTTAAATACCTGCAACTTAAATACCTGTACCTTAAATCCCAAAGGGAAGAGCCAAGCCAATGCTTAGTCTCCCATTGGAGGTTTTTACTTACAGTAGTTAAATACCTGCAACTTAAATACCTGTACCTTAAATCCCAAAGGGAATAGCCAAGCCAATGCTTAGCCTCCCATTGGAGGTTTTTACTTACAGTAGTTAAATACCTGCAACTTAAATACCTGTACCTTAAATCCCAAAGGGAAGAGCCAAACCAATGCTTAGCCTCCCATTGGAGGTTTTTACTTACAGTAGTTTAAATACTTGCAACTTAAATACCTGTACCTTAAATCCCAAAGGGAAGAGCCAAGCCAATGCTAGGCCTCCCATTGGAGGTGTTTATTCACTGTCATGTACTTCCTATAATTTAATTTTTGAATCATCAGACCCAAAAGATGAGTAGGTCGTAATACTGCACAGAAGTCGTTAACACACTCCCTCTTTCGGCTTCAGGGAATCTTTAACACTTAAAAAAATATAACAAATAAAAATATATACCATCCATGCATCCTATTTAAAAAGTGAAAACACAAAAGAGAATACTCTACTAGAGCCTTAGGAATAAACCAAGCCTGAGTTGCCGAATTAAGATATCCATGAAATTAAGGTACCGAAAGGGCATTAGTTTTAATTAACTAGTGTAACCAAGTCCCCGAGCTCATAATCTCTGGTTCGAAGGAATAAATTAGTTCTCCCGCTAATTTATTTAGGTTTTTAATCGACCTACCAAGAACGATTAGTGGTGACTCCAAATTTCAAAATCATTTAAACAAAAACCAAAGTTGCGATTCGGTAGGGCTTGGGAGGGTCCGCGTTAGGTTAGTCAAATCTAATTAACCTAATAATCCGTTAACCCCTTTTAAAATTTAAAATTTTTTTTAGAAGGTCGCGACAGATGGTAATAGAGAAGATCTTCGTTATGGAATATTTCCTAAAGTAAGAGTGAACAAAGATGCTAGTCTGTTCTTCTCCGCGTAGATATGTGTTGGGTGGTTTGGGTTGTCAATTATTTGGGTGTCGGTTGTGGTTTCGATCCGCATTACATAACCGTGTTCACCTGTTCTTTGCGCTTCTCGTAGCATGTGAATATCCCGGTTCCAGCGCCCAAAAAGGACAAGGTTTTGCTGTAGCTAGAATCGATTAGTATAAACTCTTTCGATTGGAAAACGCAGGATGGACAGCTGAGACCATTTCTTCCTCGCAAGTTCCCTCAGATACCTGGTACTGGATCAAAACCGAAATTGATATTTTTTTCTTTTTTCACCTTCTTCTTGTCAAGAAGAAGTGGACGGTTTTTTACAATGTATGAATCTCTGGGTGAAGATTTGGGCAGGTAATATAGTTAGTATACTTGCATAACGTCCTCATTCATCAGTTGTGCTTAAGAGATGACGATGTCACCTCAAGATAGCCCTGGGAAATCTCTTCAAGGGATGATGACTAAGACATTAAAACCTCTAACGAAGAGTAACAGATCTCAACACCGGGATCCAAGGACATATGCGTTAAATTTCACAACCAATTATGGTCACAAACAAGGAAACAACATGATAAAGTACACGGTCTGCTTGGTTCGTTTGCCTGAGGATAGCAACTTGGTTCGTTTGCCTAAGCACAGCGACTTCCCACATATCTATTCCTGATTTCCTTGATCACCTCTTATAAGAACTCGGCTCGCTTCTCTTATGGTGTTCTCTTCACTTTCTAGCCACCTTCTCCATTGATTTGCTTGCCCTCAGTTTTTGTCATTTAGTTGATTCGGCTCCTCTTTTTAATTGATATCTTGAAGGAGGTCATTGAGCCGATTCCTTTTGTTCCGAATGCATCCATTTCGAGATTGCGACAATAGGTACTAGGTCTGGCAGTCGAATAGATAAGCAATTGATGACATTTGATCGTCACAAGATTCAACTGTTGATCCAGTTAGATCACCCCCAAGTCCAGCCCTCGTGATATTAGAATATAGGCTCTGTTTGTTTGGGGGGAAAAAATTTTCTTGGAAAATATTTTCCCCAATTTTCAATGTTTGGGGGGCAGAAAATGGATGGTCAAGGAAAATAAGTTCTGGTCAACAGAAAATATCAATCTGTAAAAGGGGAGAATGATTTCCATCTTTAAAATTAAGGAAATCATTTTTCAAGACTTGCTGCTAGGGTTCCTTCACGCTTTTCCCCTCTCCTCACGCTCCTGTAGCCCATGCCTCATCCTCTCGCGCTCCCATCACCCTCGCGCCCTCTTGTCGGCCTCATGCTGCCTTCGCGCCCTCCCGTCGCGCTTGCGCTGTTGCACTCGGCAACCCTCCCGTCGCCCTCTCGTGCTCCCTCGTCTCCAGTGTTGCTCCTCTACTGTAAATTGATCTCTACAGATATTCTCTCATGTGCTGAGTTGATTGTTTGGTTTTCTTTAATTAAAGTAATGCACCCTATAGAAACCTCTGCTTCACTAGAGCAATTCGTGACTGCATTCATCTTTCGAATGTGTTCAAGGGCTGGGTGACAATGCGAGTGAGAACTCTTTTCTCTAGTGGGATGATGAGTGAACTAATGTGCGGTGGTATCTGTAATCAGATTGCCAATGTAGAATAATTCTAAGTGCTCCTTGTATGAACTTGATCATTTATTTAGTGGGATGTTTCTTTCTTTTTGACAATTCCTTCAGTTGCTACTTGTGAATACTTCATCTTAAACCTTGAAGCTTTGAAATTTGATTACAGAATTGGATCAGGATCAGAACTACATTGGGTAGTTAAGACAAACTGGCAATTTTAGCTTCTGTTGCTGATATTTCTTCTGTGGTTTGCAAGTTACAAGCTACATGTTTGAGTTGGGTTACTGTCACGACCCGAAAAAATTTATTAAATTCAAAATCGGGTGAACGGATTATCAGGTTAATTGACTAACCTAATTCGGATCCTCCCAAGTCCTACCGAATCGCAAGTTAAGTTCTTTTCATGCAAAGATTTTTTATTTGGAGTCGCCACTAATCATTTTTTGGTAGGTCGATTAGAAACCTAAATAAATTAGCGGGAGAACTAACTTATTTCTGCGAACCAGAAAAAATGAGATCGGGGACTTGATTACGCTAGATCATTCTAACGCCCTTTCGGTACCATTTTATTTCATAAAAGCTCATTTGGAATGATTGGGAAGAAGTTTGGAATAAACTAACCAAAAGAGTGAAATGGCCATTTTTAAGGATCGAGAGGTGGAAACATCAGAGATATGATTTGCCAGTCGAAAAAAAAAAATTTAGGTGGATACGCGTGAATTAATGACAACACAAATACGAATGCGACATGTGGATATGGAGACACACGAGTACGACATGAGATAATCGAAATTTAAATCAATTCATTTGGGCAAGGAAATTCTTGAAGATTTAATGGTTATGATTGTTACCTGATTTGACAAATTTGATTATCAAATTTGGACCTCATGTCACCTTATGGATCAAGATTGCGGATCGAACGATGGGGATGAACTCGTGACTTGTGTTGATCGGTAGAGAAATAGGTGATGGTAACACCTATATTTAAATTCCCACCATCTTCAAGACTCTCTTTTGGAAAAAAGATTCTCTCTCTTTTTTTTTATTTTTTCTTTTTCTCTAATCTCTTTCAATCTCTCAAAACTCTCTCAAACTTTCAAAATTTTCTCACCCCCCAAAAACTCTTCCCTTTCAAGCTCTCTTCTTCCTCCTTTTATAGCCCACTTATTTACCTCCCATTCTAATTTCTCCATTAACTCCATCTCCCATTCTAATTTTTCCACTAATTCTTCTTTATCTTCATCTTCCCTTCTTCATCTCTATCTCACATTCTAATTTCTCCACCTATTCTTCTCCATCTCCATCTTCCCTTCTCCATATATATCTCCCATTCTAATTTATCCACTAACTCTTCTTTTTCTCCATCTTCCCTTCTCTTATCTTATTTTCTCCATCCATTCTTCTCCATCTCCTCTTCTCTATCTTCCCTTCTCTTATCTTATTTTCCCCATCTATTCTTCTTCATCTCCTATTCTCCATCTTCTTTTCTCCATCTTCTCTTCTCCATCTCCTCTTCTCCATCTTCCTTTCTCCATTCTAATTTCTCTACTAACTCTTTTTTTTTGTTATTTGCAAAATAATCCCTTAAGAGTTAGGTATTTACACTCTAGTCCTCGAGATTTTGAGTATTTGCAATTTAGTCCATGAAAAAATATTTCTTTAAGTCCAAATCTTCTCAAAATTTCAACACACCTCTCCTATGCTTAGTCGAAATTCATCGCATATCAAATTTAAACTCATTTCTTGCCGCAAAATTTAATTAAAGCCCTTTTGCAAAATTGAGTCATTCTAAGTATAATTGGGGCAAGATGAAAATTTAGAATATTAGAGAATAATGTCACAACTCCTAACAGTGAAAAATGAAAATAAATTGACTCATTGAATTTTTTAGGCCCGATTCGAGATTATGCTCGTGAAGAAATACACGACCTCGAATTGGATTTTTTTTTAATAAAAAATTTGTGTTGGTCAACATGAAAAGGGATTTAAGAGAAAAATATTGACTATTTTTACGTATTTTTGTGGTCTCAAATGCTATTATTTATTAAATATTTTCTTAATTTTTAAAATATATACATAAAAAATACAAAAAAATGAAAAATTATTTTTTGTTCAAAAATGGTTACCTAAGCTTGGCCAAAGTCTCCAAATTTGATTTTTCAATTTTACGAATTTTTATGGATTTTCTATTAATTTCCGAAAATAAAAAATAACGAAAAATGCTGAAAATACGAAAAACCATTTTTTGGTCAAAATTGGTTCCCTAGGCTAGGGCAAGGTCTTCAAAGTTGATTTTTCAATTTTATGAATTTTATGGATTTCTAGAAACGATGATTAAAAATCAAGTGTCAACAGCTGCCCCTCTTTGAAAGGAAGCTCGGTAGAGGTTCATTTCAAAGACGAGATGACACCTGAATCCTAATCGACTCAACCTAAGAAATAAAAGAGTCATGACATTTGATCTCCGATATCCCTTTTTGCAAGTTCCAATACAAACCCGGTTTGAGGAGGCTTTCATGTAGTGAGGGAGAGACAAAGAGGAGAGTTTACCTGGCACTTACCTGCTTGTTGTGTGGCGGTTGCCTGACACGCATGCTCTACTGTAAATGGAATGAGAGCCTAAGGATTCGTTATAAGAAGACCTCAGGGTGGTTGAACTTGGACCCGTATGGTAGGTCACCCCATGGTAGATTCCTAATGAAAGGATTCTACTGATTAAAATTGAAATTTGACCCGTATGGTAGGTCGTCCCATGGTAGATTCCTAATGAAAGGATTCTACTGATTAAAATTTGACCCGTATGGTGGGTCACCCCATGGAAATGCCTGTAAGAAGGACTTTGTGCCTATAAAAAGGACTTGGTGCCTGTAGAAAGGACTTGGGTGCCTGTAAGAAGGGCTTTAGTGTGCCTGTAGAAAGGACTTGGTGCCTGTAAGAAGGACTTTTGTTGCCTGTAGAAAGGACTTTGGGTGCCTGTAGAAAGGACTTTTGTGCCTGTAAAAAGGACTTTTGTTGCCTGTAGAAAGGACTTTGGGTTGCCTGTAAGAAGGACTTTGGGTCGCCTGTAAAAAGGACTTTGGGTTGCCTGTAGAAAGGACTTTGGGTTGCCTGTAAGAAGGACTTTGGGTCGCTTGTAAAAAGGACTTTTGAAAATGGACCATCCCGTGTTGGGGTCTCCAATGGAAGGGCTCCAGAGACAGTATACCCTAAATGTCACCTTTTGGGTAGACTGAAGAGGTATTGATTGAGAAAATGATTTTCGGGTGCCAATCTGGGATCTGGGGAGACTAGGAATCCTGCAGACGCTCAAACCCAATTTCACTTACCATGAAGGGTGCCATTCTGGGATCTGGGGAAACTAGGAATCCTGCAGAAGCTCAAACCCAATTTTTGTTGTCCCATCACTTTAGGGATAAACCGATGAGGTAAAGATCAAGAACACGAGAGTTGGTCAATCGTGATTTGATAAAACTTGAGAACACGAGGTAATATCAATCGTGAGCTGATGAAGACTTCATGAGAGCATGTTGATCATGAGTCGCAAGGGTTCAGAAGACTTACCTGGATCTTCTGAGTTAATGATCGAGGCATAGACAGACTGATTGTATCATGTCTGCTTGCTCACTTAATGACCTTATGTGCTGCAATGGATTTGAGCACCCAAACAATCATCAGAATTGAAAGGTTCAGGCTGAAGATATACTCACCTGAAAATGCTTGGCGAGCATTAGCCAACAAGGCTTGTTTGTTCAATAGCCTCTGGATGAATTTCGAGACCTCGGAGGGTAACTCGACTATCAGGAATGCACTACCTGTCAGACAGTGTCAGAGGTAACATGTGCAAGCATTTTTATCAATGAGTTCATCGGTTCATGCAGAACTATTCAGTTGAGTTTGTAATGATTAAAACCGTACGTGTATGCTCATAATGTGGATCATGCATGACTATTCTGTCGAGTTTGCATTTCCAATTCTGTCCAGGGAGGTTATCATGTCATGAATACCTCGAATGTAACCTGAATGGGGACTTCAGTCCGAAAGGGCTTTTTCTCACTCTCGAGAAAGGCTTGTTTATCATGATTGCAGGATTTTGAAAAGAAATCACTCAACCTTACCATCATCACATTCAGCGAGGGTCTGAGTAATCTCGCAATTGATACGATCAAGCCGATCTGGAGGTCTTGATTAGGGCCATAATGTGGGCTGGGTCAAAGGCTTATCAAAGGGGACTCATTTCGAGTCAAGGCCATTGACAAAAGAGTCTTCATCATCTGCTCCGGGTTTACAAGTCAAAAACCCTGCAAAATGAGAGAGAAATAATCTTGCTCGAACTTCTTCGAGCGATTCTTAAAGTTATTCAACTCTTACATTAATTCAAGTGCTCTAATCAGAAGAGACTTTCAAGGGTCGTAACGTAGGTCGGGATTTTGGGTCTGAGAAACGAAAAACATATGAGAAGGGCTTGGTGTTGGTGATCACTGCAGTCTTGTCACCGATCTTTGACCTTCCTGAATTTGTCTTCAATGAATACCACAATTGGCTGAGGGGTGGTAGTTCTTTTACACTTTGCAAACTGACTTCTTTAGGGATCCTTTTTTGGGAATTCTCAAAATGTATGTTCGAAGTCAGAAGTTCATTACAGATATATGGGCATTGGCCTTACTTTTGATAGGCACTTTGCTCTTTCTACCCGAGATTCTTTAGAGTAGCCTTTGCTTTTCTTACTCTCGACTCCCTTTTATTTGGAAGCAGGCCCATTTTCTTTAGGTTACACTTGTTTTTGTTTTTCTTTTGTTTAACAATCTTGTGATTTTAAATTTTAGCAACAAGATGATTTTCAACAAATGATACTAGACATTACATGAAAGTCTAGCATATGAAATGGGCTAATTCGAGAATTCTCTATTGGTCCAATTTCTTCAATTCTGCTCATTGGGGGAAAGTGTCGTCATTACCTTGAAATGGGCAAGGATCACCAACATGGGCTTGAGAAATGAATTTGCAGGCTCAATTGGGTTATGCAAAAGATGAGTATGTAGGATAGAGAAAATAAATGCTCTTCGTCATCCTAAAGCACTTGAATTAAAATTCGAGTATCATGCAAAGAAACACTCGAAGATTGATGTTAGTCCAAGCAAGAAAATTTCTAACCATTTACCTTGTGCTATTATTGCCGGGACTACCTTCATTTGGCCCCAATGAGGGGTGGTTCTCAACAGGGATTATGAAATGAAATCACCGCTCAAATAGGCTATCAATGATCACTTGTCGTATTTAGGATAGAGAAATGAATGCCTCCTTCCTTTTGGTATCGTACCTTCTGCGAGAAAACCCATTGCCTTGGGGAGTGCAGAATCTATTTAACACATGACTCGCTATGGCTTATAATGTAGGACGTGTGTGGAAATGGCTTGCCTTTCATCATCCTGTCATGCCCCATTACACACATTCGATGCATCATGCGCAATTTATGCTCCAAGTCAGAATTGCCAAAATCCAAACATACAGAAGAGTTATGCATGAATCATGGCATATGTAAACACAATGCAAATGTGGTAATGTGCAAGAATGGAAGAGAATTTCTCAAGAAAGAGAGAATTCGAATTGCGCCTGGACATGCGAACCGAATAAATTGAAGATCTACTTCTCAAGGCGAGGAGTGGCTCGTTTTTGACTTTGCCCTGCACAATGAAATGCATGGGTGAAGGAGCATTTCAGCTTGTTTAATGTTGACAATTGTCATGGTCATTGGTCGAGTGCCCCTCTCCGACTCTGGTTACAGCTCCTTGAATCACCGTCGATTTCCTGTCGGAGAAATAGATTTACTTGAGGAAAGTACCGTATATGGGAGATCATTGGAACGAATACATTTCACATGTTCTAGTAAATCTGCATCAGTGGGTCCCTCAATAGTGACTTTGGTGGCTTATTGATTCGGGAGCTTTTCCTGAACCTGGGATCACATGAAACAAATGCGTGTATGCATGAATGCATGAAATGCATGTAATAGTCCTAAAGTGACTCAGATTGTCCCAAAGGTAGCCAAATCGGCTCCTGCTTTTATTTTAAGGATGATACTGCTTGACTGCATCCGCATTTACAGGATATCCTAACTCTTTCCCATCCATGTTTACAAGAATAAAGGCTCCCCCAGGAAGGACCTTCCTGATGATATAAGGACCCTCATAATTTGGGGTGAACTTGCCCTCGGGATGAGAAACATTTGGAACTGTCTTTTTCACTACCAGATCTTCTACTTCAAAATTCCTGGGCTTGACTTTTCGATTGAACGCTTTGGCAACTCTTCTCTGGTAGCTCTGGCCGTGACATATTGCCTTCAGACGCCTTTCATCGATCAGGTTCAACTGCTCATATCTCTGCTGCGTCCACTCCGCTTCGGAGAGTTTGACTTGGGATAAGATTCTCAGAGAGGGGATTTCAACCTCTACCGGTAGAACTGCCTCCATACCGTAAACTAGGGAATATGGGGTTGCTCCAGTCGAGGTCCGTATCGAAGTCCGATATGCCATCAATGCGTACGGCAGTCTCTCATGCCAGTCTCTATAATTCTCTGCAGTTTTTGCTAGGATTTTCTTGATGTTCTTGTTTGCCGCCTCCACAGCTCCATTCATTTGTGGGCGATAGGGAGACGAATTAAGATGTCGAATGTTGAATGCTTGTAGCAGATCATCGACTATCTTATTATTCAAATTGGAGCCATTATCTGTGATTATCGCTTGAGGGGCCCCATATCGGGAGATGATATCCCTTCTGATGAACTTGGCCACGTTCTTTGCTGTGACATTTGCATATGAGCTTGCTTCAATCCACTTCGTAAAATAGTCGATCGCCACCAGGATGAAGCGGTGCCCATTGGAAGCACTAGGGTGAATTGGACCGATCATGTCTATCCCCCACATGGCGAATGGCCAAGCCTCCGACATCTGGTGGAGCTCGTTTGGGGGTGCGTTAATTCTGTCACCGTATACCTGGCATTGATGACAGGACCTTACATGTTGGTTGCAGTCCGCTTCCATGGTCATCCAATAATAACCAAGCCGCATGATTTTCTTTGCGAGGAGGTGGCCGTTCATATGAGGACCGCATATCCCTTCATGGATTTCCTTCATGAGCATATTTGCTTCTTTAGCGTCTACACATCTCAATAGGACTGAATCGAAGGACCTTTTATAGAGAGTTTGCCCGCTCAGGAAGAATTTGGTAGCCATCTTTGCTATGTACTTCTTATCCCCGACCTGACTCCCTTGAGGGAATTCTCCTTTCGAAAGATAATTTTTAATGTCATGATACCAAAGCTCACCATCGAATTTGCCTTCCACCACAATGCAGTAGGCTGGCTGATCCATGACATTGATTTTTAAAGGCTTGATGTCGAGCCCGTCCTCCACTTGCAACAATGAAGATAGAGTGGCTAACGTGTCTGCAAAGTGATTCTGGGTCCTTGGCAGATATTCGAACGAAATTTCGTCGAAATTATCGGTTAACTCCTCTAGTGTTGACACCTGATTTTTAATCATTTTTTCTATTGCTCAAGTAATAAAAAATCCATAAAAATTCATAAAATTGAAAAATCAACTTTGGGGACCTTAGCCAAGCATAGGGAACCAATTTTGACTAAAAAACGATTTTTCATATTTTCAGTATTTTTACGTATTTTTTATTTATTTATTTTCGAAAATTAATAGAAAATCCATAAAAATTCATAAAATTGAAAAATCAACTTTGGGAACCTTAGCCAAGCCTAGGGAACCAATTTTGACCAAAAAATAAATTTTCATATTATATATATTTTTAATTTGTTTTTTTTTTTAAAAATAAAAATAAAATACAAAAATACTTGAAAATTTTGGCAAAATAACATTTGAGGCCAAAAAAATACACAAAGATAGTTAATATTTTTATTTTAAATCTATTTTCATATTGGCCATCGCAAATTTAGAAAAATCCAATTCGAGTCACGTGTTCCTTCACGAGTATAATCTCGAATCGGGCCTAAAAAATTTAATTTGAGTCAACTTATTTTTAATTTTCACTTTTTATGAGTTGTGACATTATCTTCTAATATTTTAAATTTTCACCTTGGCCCAATTATACCTAGAATGACTTGATTTTGCAAAAGGGCTTTAATTAAATTCTGCATTATTTTCAGCGGCAAGAAATAAGCTTAAATTTGACATGTGGTAAATTTTGATGTGTCAAAAATTGTGAGGAGATTTGGACTTAAAGAAATATATTTTTTCAGGGACTGAATTGTAAATACTTAAAATTCAAGGACTAGAGTGCAAATACCTAACTCTTGAAGGATTATTTTACAAATAACAAAAGGAAGAGTTAGTGGATAAATTAGAATAGAGAAGGGAGGATGGAGAAGAGGAGATGAAGAAGAGAAGTTGGAGAAGAATGGATGGAGAAAATAAGATAAGAATAGAGAAGGGAAGATGGAGATGAAGAAGAGTTAGTAGAGAAATTAGAATGGAAGATAAGAATAGAGAAGGGAAGATGGAGATGAAGAAGAGTTAGTGGAGAAATTAGAATGGGAGATAAATATGGAGAAGGGAAGATGAAGATGAAGAAGAGTTAGTGGAGAGATTAGAATGTGAGATAGAGATGGAGAATGGAAGATGAAAATGAAGAAGAGTTAGTGGAGAAATTAGAATGGGAGATAGAGTTAGTGGAAAAATTAGAATGGGAGATAGATGAGTAGATTATAAAAGGAGGAAGAAGTGAGCTTGAGGATTGGATTTTTTTGGAGAGAAAATTTGAAGTGTTTGAGAGGATTTTTTGGGGAAAAAATTTGAAGTGTTTGAGAGGAATTTTTTTGGAGAGAAAATTTTGGATGTTTGAGAGAGTTTTGGGAGATTGAAGAAAAATTCGAGAGAAAGAAAATACCAAAAGAGAGAGAATTTTGAAGATGATGGGAGTTTAAAGCTAGGGGTTATCATCACAAATTCCTTCATTGATTAATATAAATCAAGAGTTCATCCTCGTCAACGAGCAGGCAAATTCGAGCTAAGTGTTTTTATTTATTCATTTATTTATGGTTTTACTCGCAAATTAGCACAAATTGTATGCACTTTCTCCATCTCCTTTTTTTCTCTCCATATTTTATGTCAGGAGAAGGATATCTCTATGTCAACAGCAAAAATCTCGTAGAGATGCAAAAATCGGCCCAGACAAGCTCCTAAGCTGTCCACCGATTTCTCAACTGATCTGTGACTAAAAGTCTCTCTTAATTCAAAAGAAACTCTCTATATTGGGAACATTGAGAGCGAAAATCAATTATAGAAATCCCTCCCAAAAAACGGGAGATAAGTACTCTTTCCACTCTTCTGGTTTTAGGTGCAGATTAGCACATATTTTGTATACTGACACTTCACTCTATTTTATGTCAGGAAGCCGCAGCTCTATATCAATGGTCAACCCTATGGAAACACAAAATCGGCTTGGAGGAGTCCTCAAGCGTGCACAAATTTCAAATTGTTGAATCAATTCGTCGTATTTTATTTTAAAGAATTCATACCCCAGAATGGAGAGGACAAAGTCCATCCACAATTTAAATACCTGCACCATAAATCCCAAAGGGAAAAGCCAAGCCAATGCTAGGCCTCCCATTGGAGGTGTTTATTCACTGTCATGTACCCGAGCTCATAATCTCTGGTTCGCAGGAATAAATTAGTTCTCCCGCTAATTTATTTAGGTTTCTAATCGACCTACCAAGAACGATTAGTGGCGACTCCAAATCTCAAATCATTTAAACAAAAACCAAAGTTACGATTCGGTAGGGCTTGGGAGGGTCCGCGTTAGGTTAGTCAAATCTAATTAACCTAATAATCCGTTAACCCTTTAAAATTTAAAATTTTTTTTAGAGGGTCGCGACAGACTGGCGACTCCGCTGGGGACGGGATTTTTAAATTTTCGAAAAAAGATACCAATTGGAATACTTGAATTTTTTCGAAATTTTAAAAGTCTTAGTGGACTTAGGCCAATGAAAATTTCATGGATATATCGCTTCTGGCGATCTTGTTTGGGACTCATTCTATAGGTGTTATATGTTTTTGCAGGATGGGAGTTATAAGGGGCGGAGTGTTTGGCTAACCCCTTTATTTTGCAGGCTCGGTGTTGGGTTTATTTGTTTAATTTCGCACATTTTTAGAAGCGCTGTTTTGATATCAATTGTTGTGCATGTCTTGCATACTCTGAGGATCACGACCCCTGCACACACAAGCGTCTAAACCCAAGTCGTGAAATTCTTCCTAGAAAACCATAGATAGGGATCGAATATGCAAAGCTCTTGCGTCGATTGCGCTTGGGTTGACCATATTTTATCCCGCTCATTATCTAAATTGACAATTCTTCCCATTGCGATTTGATTGCGCGGAGGGTAAGTTTGTCAATTCAGATAGTGGGGGCCTTTTAAGTCCATACCCTGTCTCTCCTTCTTTTATTTTCTAGAGTCCACTCCTCACTTGAGTCATGCGCATAACTATGTGATTTGCATTTCTCCAAGGTAAAAGTAAGTTCTCTAATTTTATCTTGTATTTATTTTCGGTCGGTTCATGTTAGGTGTTAGTCAGTTTTTAAGCTTGATATTACGACCATTCTTTTAAAAGAAAATAAAAATTAAATTTTTCTCTCATTTCTTTTTTAAAAAATTTTTTTGAAAAAATTATGTGAAAAAATCCATTCATGGGAATTTTATTAACCAATAAGGGATTTTTGTCATGTTTTTATTGCTTCAATAAAAATGAAATTTTCCTGAAAAAATTTTCCTTTGAAAATTTATTTCAATAAAAAGAAAAATTCATTCAAAAAAACTCTAGTAGACATCAAGTGATTTTATCACATTTTTCAAATTATAAAAACTTGCAAGAAAATTCTTCTCGAGAAATTCGCTCATGTTTTTCTAAGAAAATTTTCTCTAAATAAAATTAGACTAATTGACCAATAAGAGATTTTTGTCATGTTCCTGACAAATTTTCCTCTGAAAATTTATTTCGATAAAAAGAAAAATTCCTTCAAAAACAACTTTGGTAAACATCAAGTGATTTTATCACATTCTTTCAAATTATAAAAACTTGCAAAAAAAATTCTTTTCGAGAAATTCGCTCATGTTTTTCTAAGAAAAGTTTCTCTAAATAAAATTAAACTAATGTCTCGGGGGAATTTTGTTAACCAATAAAGGATTTCTGTCATAAAAATAAAATTTTCCTGACAAATTTACCTCTGAAAATTTATTTTAATAAAAAGGAAATTCCTTCAAAAATTTTAGTAAACGTCAAGAGATTTTGTCACATTCCTTTAAAAAAAATAATAAAAAAAGAGTAATAAATCTGCAAAAAAAAATTCTGTATCAGAAATTAACCCATTTCTTCCTAAGGAAATTTTTTTTTCTTTCTTCTGATTTCTCTATAAAATAGAAAAAATCAAATTGGATTAATATAGGAGTCATGGACCGACATTTCTTGTGTCGCATACTAATTATATCCTTTTCTTTTGCAGGGAGATCCTAGATACCCCAGACGGGTGTAAAAATTAAGTTCAATAATATATCAAGAATCATCTTCAGAAATACCAAAAGACGAAAAACACCGAGGCTTCAACCGTTAATTCTGGGGGGCAAACGAACACTGTCCATCTTTGACAGACAAGGTTGTGTCAATCCGTAAACTTGTATGGGCAGTGTATTCTGATATGACGGTGGATTTATACTGATTAAATATGGGGGCATATTTAATGTATTGCAGAGGATCCCGCGTCTTTTGAAAGACAATATGGATTATATAATCAGAACCCATGAAACAAATACCTTTACCTGATTAAATCAACCAGAGACCGGTCTTAAAATTTCCTCTTATCCGAAACACGCGGAGGGCTTCAGAGGACCGAGGTTCTATTAATGAACGTAGCCCACAGGAATTTCTCCCGACGCTACAGGCGACCGACACGAGCAAGTAGACGCCGAAAGAAACAAAATATGGATAAAAGTGGGCACACAACAGGTGGCCGGATTTACTACCAGCGCACTGATCGAGTTGTCATAGCGTTATTGTTCGTGATCTCAAGATGGATAGTGGGGGCCACCGCTGAACCCATCATCAATGTTCTCGATATCATCGTATGGAGCAATTAAACAAGAATATCAAGAAGAACATTAAGCCTCGACGTCTTCGGTACCTCAAATCGTTCTGTTATGCTATGCGGAAGAAACGATAGCAGGAAAATTAAAAAAACCAAAAACCAAACACGTGAAGCTTTTCTTTCATTCCATTCATCAAAGAGTATTACAACAACTCACTGGGGAGGAAAGGTAAAGCCAAACGGGCCCTGATAACCATTACGAAAGAGCTCAACTGACTCTCCAAATAGTTGATGCTCTGGATGCACCGGGTGCTCTCGGGATCAAGCTCCGCGAGCCTAAAGAAGAGGCGATCGCACTTCTCTTTAACCTGGGCCATAGTAGCCTCGTAATGCTCAACGGCAAACTCCAGGTCCGGAATCGCTGCCCTTTCGAAAGCAATGTCTACCGTAATGTCATCAAGTCTCTCCTGCAGCCAACCGCATTTGCACCTCATCACAATATTGCCTGGCTCCTGTGCGGCGTAAGTTCGGACCAAGGCCAGACGGTCCACCAACTTTCCCCTCTCACGAACCAGCCACGAAAGCTGATCGTTGGCAAACTTGAGGGCCTTTTTGTGATTATCAGCCACAAACGTAACTGTTGCCAGACGCTCGTGCCGGTCTCGGTAACGGGCTTTCACGACGGCGGTCACAAGGACCGTCTCATAAGCGCGGTTATAGGCAGCTAGAAAATTGATGAAGAGGGTCGAGAAGTTCCGATACTCCTTTCCCAGTTGGGTACCCTCAACAGAAGCAGCGTCCACGGTCCTGAATAAACCGAGGATTTCAGCCTCAACGGTAGAGTTTTTGGCTACATGAGCGTAACCTCTACCAAGAAGATTGTAGAGTCTCTCCCACCCAGCCAGGACTTCGGTGGATATTGTGTGGTTAGGAGAATTGGCCATTTTTGAAAGCAGAATACGAAAGAAAGGGGGAGAGAGGTGAGGCAGATGAGCAGAATGCGAAGATGGTAAGCTGCTTCAATTTAAATACTGATTTCAAAGGGGCAGTCCTTATTGGTCGAGTTTTTTCTATCTACCATTCTCTGTCGGCAACACCCCCGCTGGCTCAAATTTCAGTCAAGCGGCAACCTCGAGCCGAACAAACCCGACGTCTCTGTGGAAAAGCTGGACGGGACTCCACCGCTTTGAAAAAAGAAAGAACGAAAAGACGAGCTGAGTGGGGGACAAAGAAATTTTCGGCAGAAAGAGAGATATTACTCGTCTTTATTGGAGGACCCGCCAGTAAATCAACGGTGGAGATCTTGACAGGGGCCCTCTATCACGAAAAGAAAGAAGAAGACAAATTGAGCGAGAAACAAGGATTTCTTCTTTGATCAAAAGCTGAATGTCAGATTTTCTCCCTCGAAAAATCTGATAGCGCTGCCCGTGAAGAGGGAAGTCGTTTCTATTGCCAGAGAGAGAACTTGTCCTCATTTGATAGTGAGAGTTTATCTGCAAGAACTCGCAGGAGAAAGATAGAGAGGAAGGAGTTCTCGTGGGAGAGGAATTCAAAATCTTCACCATCAAAGTATCGGCTTTCAAAGCCTGTCACGAGAAGCCATCGACGATCCCGTGATCCCTCAAGTCTAAGAAGACATCCTGAGGCGATCTCGAGTCGGCAGTCCTAGATCCAGAAATATGTCGAGCATTAGGGAAACGGGCGCAAGTTCAACCCTGGTCGAAGCTGATGAAGTTCCTTACTCTGAGGGTTTACTGGTCATGGCCATTGACGGTAATCCAGTCTCTCTGTCAATCCTTGTTACCGTCTTAAGAAAATGCCGGTATAAGGTTGTAGCTCAAGCAAAGGCGACAAAGGCCTTAGAGATATTAAGGAGGAGTAGTGACCCGTTTGATATCGTCCTCACCGCCATGGTAGGGATTGACATGGATGTTTTCACTCTCTTGGAAGTCATCAATTCTAAATAAAACATGCCAGTCCTCGTAGTATCGGCAAGCGATGATCAGCAATCCATAATGAAGGCTGTCTTAAATGGGGCCCAAGACGTCGTAACGAAACGAGTTAGGGTTCAGATACTTCAAAACATATGGCAGCACGTGGTAAGGAAGCAATTGCACGACCATGAGAACAAGCATCAAGCCTTCAATTTTGTTCCAAGCAATTGGAGAAAGAAGATGAGTTGGTCTCCCGAGCTGCATCGTATGTTTGTTAATGCAGTTCAGCAGCTAGGAATCGATTCGGCACGGCCGCAACATATACTGGAAATTATGAAGGTAGAGGGACTCACTAAAGCAAATGTTTCGAGTCATCTTCAGAAGTACAGAAAAAGGGTGAGAGAACACAATGCAGCTCAGAATCAAGAAAACCAAGGCGGGACTGATCCAAGCCTGAACGTCGAGTCTCCTCGCCACCATAAGTTCCGCAGGTTAGCATGGGGCGAGCCACTTCCCATCATCAACCAAGCTAGTAGCCGTGCCATCAATCCTCCAGGCGTTAATCAAAGTATCCCCCAGAATCACCCTAATGCCCTTCAAGAGTATAGACCGCAGGGGTAGTGTATTCAGACTCCTTGGTTTGAGCACCAACCCGTGGCTAGAATTCATCCCATGATCAGCGCGCCTGCGCAGCCAGAGAATCAGACAAGAAATTATCCTGAGCACTTCCACTTCTCTAATCCTCAAATGGAAGGAATTTTTAGCAGCAAGACAGTTGGTGATCCCCACACTTTCTCGAGTAATGATGAAGGCTCCAGCACGAGAAGTCAAATTGCTCATGGCGATGACAGGATGAGAAATCTACCGCCAGCATTTGCCAACAACAATGCCCAATTCGAGTATCAGTTGCTGGAAGGTTCAAGAGATTACCCAGATGATGAGCTTACTGCCCTGGTCAACCAGTTTAGGGTTGACAGACGTCCCAAGCCGCGATCAGGAGCTAGTGAGTAAGGACTCTCAAACATCGGTCATCCACACCCGAACCAACACGAGACTAGCTGATTATCGAAGAGCCACAGGAGAGGCAGAACTGACCTTGAATAAGTACACATTTCATTTGATGCTTAATTCCCCTGCGTATGATATTTCCAGCTTTCTAGGTGACTAGATTTAATTCAGGGGCAAGGGGGTAATTTGTTTTTTTTTATCTCGTCGAATGCGTGAATCCCTTTTTTATGCTAGATTTAGGGCGGATCAATTTATGGCAACGTCGCTTACTGCCATAATGAGAAATGTTGAATGGCCTCACGTAGGGAAATTTCAAGTGAAAAGCCCAGGCGAGCTCGAAGACGGGTAACTGTGTGTCGTTCCAATTTACCCTCAATCGTTGCAAAATGCTAAATTGGATTTGTTCCATTCTCACCCAGGGGATTGCAAAGTGCCTCAAGAGTGTCGCAAAATGAAATGACCCAATGGAATGCGATAGGACTCATTCGCATTCAAGGTAACCTTCAAATTAAAGGAGCCCTCCGGTCCACGGACCCGATGGCATGGAAAATGATGATGGTCCAAGGCAACCCGAAAGAAAACAAGGCCCAACTAAGCAAAGCACATATGTGGCAAGCTCAAAGTGAAGGGCAACTCGGGACATACAATTCAATCCAATCCAAATGAAGGAACTTCCTCAATTCAAATTCAATGGAAGTATACACAAGGGTAAAACAGTATCGTTCCAATTTTTCTAGAATATGAAGAACATATACTGCCGCATTCTCTTTCATTTTTGCAGGGGAAGTCTCTACTGGCCAGATTTTCCTGTCTACCATTCCCTATCAGTATCACCTCCGCTACTCGTCTCCAATCTCGAGCCAAGCAAATCCGACGTCTCTACGGAAAAGTTGGACGGGACGCCACTACTTTGAAAAAGAAAGGATAAAAAATAAGCTGAGTGGGAGACAAAGACATTTTCGGAAGAAAAGAGATACGACTCGTCTTTATTGAAGAACTCGCCAGCAAATTGACGGTGGAGACAGCAACAAGGGGCCCTCTTCCACGGAAAGATGGAAGGAGACGAGCTGGGCGAGAGATACGATGAAAAGAAAATCGAGAAAGCCAGAACACTCAAGAGAGGCAATACAGTTGGTAAACCCACGTCTAATTTTAAAGGAGGCATCTTCTTGATAATTCTCATTCGTGCTCGAAAGAGAGACTCTTAAAGCATACGCAGTCTCCCAGAAAAATCCAGAGAGTGAAAATACAAGAAGAGATATCAAACTTTGAGAAATCGTTAACCAAATCGAAGATGTCTCAACCCAACACACTTGAAAGTTATCGTTACTTGCTGAATATGGGAGAGGAAGAGTTCGAAGCCATATTTGGGATCGAGCCTATGGAGCCCGGCCCTTCCACCGACGACGTCCAAGAGCCCGGTAAGGACAATGACAACAACGGTAAAGGTCAAAAGAAGCGTTACCGTCGCCATACTGAGGAGCAAGTACGAAAACTTGAAGCTTTCTTCAGAACGTGCCCTATGCCAGACGGCAAACAAAAAATGGAACTGAGTCAAGAGCTAGGACTTGAACCTTCGCAAATCAAGTTCTGGTTTCAAAATAGACGAACCCGAATGAAGACTCGTCATGAGCACAACGAAGCCGAGTTTCTAAGAGTTGAAAATGAAAACCTCCGAGCGGAAAACAAGATGTATAAAGAGACTTTTGACTCCGCCACCTGCCCCAACTGCAATAGCCTTCTCCTCACCCTCGATGAAATGTATGATCTGAGGATCGAAAATGCACGTTTAAGAGGTGAGTTAGACCAGTTTATAACAGGATCGAGTTCTGTTGGGGCAGGATACAAAAGGACCAATGATACTGGATCAGCATCAATACCTCCCGAGGAAGAAGGGATAGATCACCACCAAGCGAACATTGACGATGATCTTTTCGCCATAATCAACCAGTTTGATATCGGTAAAGCATCGGGACTATGATGCACTTGTTCAGCCAGTGACCACCAGACCTTCAATATGGCCGATGCATACCTAATTTGGGATGAAGCCAGCTGATCATGGGAGAGCCTGCAGAGGAAGCAGAACTGATCCTGAATGAGTGAATGTGTTTTATTTCCTTGCGTTATATGTTTTTATGCTTTTGTGAATGTGTAAAAGCAAGGAGTAATAATCCGACTTCCCCCTATTAAATGCTCGAATCCGTCACCTCACCAACCTCGCGACGAATTAATGGCGAGTAAAAATCTGCATAAACCTGAAGGGTAACTCCGTATCGTTTCAATTTACCCTCAGTTGCTCCAAGTTTTAAAATTAAGCCCCTTCTATTCTCAGGAAATTGCAAATCGACCCGAGAACGCAATCATATCCGAATACAAGTTGAACAAAATTTGGGGGCAAATCGACTCATGAGCATTACCACGGGATGGACAGCTTCGGACAAAGGAAAGTACAAGAGAAAAGACGCGAACAATCTCGGAAATGGGTAATTCTGTATCGTTCTAATGTGCACATAATCATCTCAAGTCTTGAATTGTCTTATTCTATTCTTAACAGGGATTGCAAATTACCTCGAGAAATACCGTAACATGGCCCAAGGTGATACAACAGGGCTGCTTTATCCCCAAAGATTAACCTTTGAAAGGATAGCCCCATGGACACCTATGGTCCAATGGACCGAATGGTATGGGGGATGACAGTAGGTCCGAAATATCCCGAGTTCGATCCTCGAGGGTGGGGAATGTTGTATGTATTATAAATAAATGAAACAACTTTTTGTGCATTTCTTTTTGCAAGCAGGAATACTCGACGAGTAATACCGAAGTCAATATTTTGCCACATTCTCGGCTTAATGGTGAAGCATCCAACAAAAGTCGAAGAAAACTCAATCCAGCAAAATTGGTAAAAGACTTGTCCAAGGCATTCAAGATGAAGGGTAAATCAGTATCGTTTCCAATTTATCCCTTTTAATACTGGTTGACATGTCTCCTTTTCTTTTCACAGGAAATATTTATACTAACATTTAACATGTTGAAGGAGACAAATCCAAAAGAAAATTATGATCACCTGACAAGATCTATTCTGATGAAAAATGGGGCAAATTGATCGCAAGCTCTGAAACGAAAAAGCAAATATGTCTTCCTTATCTCGTTTGATTTCAAGAATAATTTCTCTGCTTCTTGCAGGGGCATTAAACAAACCAAAATGCTCCCTCGCCCATATGCTTCATCGCGCAGGGGTAAAGTTTGAGACAAACCACCCATCGACATAAAGAGTAGGCTTCCCAATTTGTTCGGTCCGCCCACATACCAGGGGCAATTTAAATCCGCCCATATTTGTACATTATATAAACACACGTGATGCTAAAAAATTGTCACATCTGTATTGTGCTTACACAGTTCATGAATTATGTATGGCTATTTCATGTGTTTAACTTACCAACTCCGACTTAGAGCATAAACTGCACAGGAGATATCAAATGTGCAGAATGGGGCATGACAGGATGAGGAAAGGCAAACCATTTCCACACAGGTCTAACATTTTAATCTACAGATAAACAGCCTTTCTCCAGAGTGAGAAAAAGCCCTTTCGGAATGAAGTCCCCCATTCAGATTACATTCAAGGTGTTCATACTATAAGAACCTCCTTAAACAGAAGTGGTACTGCAATACATGATCTATATGTTGATCGATTGCATAATGAGTTATTACATAGACTGCCTTTAATCATGGCAAACTTAGCTGAACAATTTTGTATGAACCAATGAACGCATTGATGAAAATGCTTGCACATGTTAGCTCTGACATTGCCCGACAGGCAACACATTCCCGGTGTTTGAGTTACCTTCCAAAGTCTTGAAATTCATTCGGCGATTATTGAATGAACAAGCCTGGTTGTCGAGAAGCCACCAAGCATTTCTTCCAAATTCTCAGGTAAGTATATCTTCAACCTGAACCTTTCAAGAGAATGAATTCTGACGGTTGTTGGGATACTCGAATCCATTGCGGTATATACAGGTATCCACCTTCTTCAATAAAGCATGATTTGTCTCAAGGACAGAAATGTTCGAGACCTTTTAATCTCTGCCTCTTTGGTTTATTCCTAAAGCGACAGGAGAATATAATTTGGGTTTGAGCTTCTGCAGGATTCCTGGTCTCCCCAAATTTCAAAATGGCACCCTTTGAGGTACACCAAGCCCTTCTTACATGTAAACTAAGCCCTTCTTACAGGCAAACCAAGTCCTTCTTACAGGCACAAAGTCTTTCTTACATGCATAAAGTCCTTCTTACAAGCAAATCAAGTCCTGCTTACAGGCAAACAAAGTCCTTCCTGCAGGCAAAGCAAGTCCTTCTTACAGGCAAATCAAGTCTGTCTTACAGGCACAAAGTCCTTCTTACAAGCAAATCAAGTCCTTCTTACAGGCATAAAGTCCTTCTTACAGGCAAATCAAGTCCTTCTTATAGGCAAACTAAGTCCTTCTTACAGGCAAACTAAGTCCTTCTTACAGGCAAACCAAGTCCTTCTTACAGGCACAAAGTCCTTCTTATAGGCAAATCAAGTCCTTCTTACAGGCTCAAAGTCCTTCTTACAGGCACAAAGTCCTTCTTACAGGCAAATCAAGTCCTTCTTACAGGCAAACAAAGTCCTTCTTACAGGCAAATCAAGTCCTTCTTACAGGCACAAAGTCCTTCTTACAGGCAAAGTAAGTCCTTCTTACAGGCAAATCAAGTCCTTCTTATAGGCAAATTAAGTCCTTTTTACAGGCAAATCAAGTCCTTCTTACAGGCAAATTAAGTCCTTTTTACAGGCATTAAGTCCTTTTTACAGGCACCAAGTCCTTTCTACAGGCACCAAGTCCTTCTTACAGGTATCTCCATGGGGTGACCTACCATACGGGTCAAATGGTATGACCCACCATACGGGTTAAATTTTAATTCAATTTTTAATCAGTAGAATCCTTTTATTATGAATCTACCATGGGTTGATCCACCATACGGGTTCAAGTTCAACTATCCTAAAGTTTTTTTTATATAACGAATCCTTAGATTATCATTTCATTTTCAGTGGAACATTCATTTCACGACTCTTTTTATTTCCTTGTATTGAGTCGATTAGAATTCAGGTGTCATCTCGTCTTTGAAATGAACCTCTACCGAGCTTCCTTTCAAAGAGGGGCAGCTGTTGACACCTGATTTTTAATCATTTTTTCTATTGCTCAAGTAATAAAAAATCCATAAAAATTCATAAAATTGAAAAATCAACTTTGGGGACCTTAGCCAAGCCTAGGGAACCAATTTTGACTAAAAAAACGATTTTTCATATTTTCAGTATTTTTACGTATTTTTTATTTATTTATTTTCGAAAATTAATAGAAAATCCATAAAAATTCATAAAATTGAAAAATCAACTTTGGGAACCTTAGCCAAGCCTAGGGAACCAATTTTGACCAAAAAATAAATTTTCATATTATATATATATATATTTTTAATTTGTTTTTTTTAAAAAAAATAAAAATAAAATACAAAAATACTTGAAAATTTTGGAAAAATAACATTTGAGGCCAAAAAAATACACAAAGATAGTTAATATTTTTATTTTAAATCTATTTTCATATTGGCCATCGCAAATTTAGAAAAATCCAATTCGAGTCACGTGTTCCTTCACGAGTATAATCTCGAATCGGGCCTAAAAAATTTAATTTGAGTCAACTTATTTTTAATTTTCACTTTTTATGAGTTGTGACATTATCTTCTAATATTTTAAATTTTCACCTTGGCCCAATTATACCTAGAATGACTTGATTTTGCAAAAGGGCTTTAATTAAATTCTGCATTATTTTCAGCGGCAAGAAATAAGCTTAAATTTGACATGTGGTAAATTTTGATGTGTCAAAAATTGTGAGGAGATTTAGACTTAAAGAAATATATTTTTTCAGGGACTGAATTGTAAATACTTAAAATTCAAGGACTAGAGTGCAAATACCTAACTCTTGAAGGATTATTTTACAAATAACAAAAGGAAGAGTTAGTGGATAAATTAGAATAGAAAAGGGAGGATGGAGAAGAGGAGATAAAGAAGAGAAGTTGGAGAAGAATGGATGGAGAAAATAAGATAAGAATAGAGAAGGGAAGATGGAGATGAAGAAGAGTTAGTAGAGAAATTAGAATGGAAGATAAGAATAGAGAAGGGAAGATGGAGATGAAGAAGAGTTAGTGGAGAAATTAGAATGGGAGATAAATATGGAGAAGGGAAGATGAAGATGAAGAAGAGTTAGTGGAGAGATTAGAATGTGAGATAGAGATGGAGAATGGAAGATGAAAATGAAGAAGAGTTAGTGGAGAAATTAGAATGGGAGATAGAGTTAGTGGAAAAATTAGAATGGGAGATAGATGAGTAGGTTATAAAAGGAGGAAGAAGTGAGCTTGAGGATGGGATTTTTTGGGAGAGAAAATTTGAAGTGTTTGAGAGGATTTTTTGGGGAAAAAATTTGAAGTGTTTGAGAGGAATTTTTTTGGAGAGAAAATTTTGGATGTTTGAGAGAGTTTTGGGAGATTGAAGAAAAATTCGAGAGAAAGAAAATACCAAAAGAGAGAGAATTTTGAAGATGATGGGAGTTTAAAGCTAGGGGTTATCATCACAAATTCCTTCATTGATTAATATAAATCAAGAGTTCATCCTCGTCAACGAGCAGGCAAATTCGAGCTAAGTGTTTTTATTTATTCATTTATTTATGGTTTTACTCGCAAATTAGCACAAATTGTATGCACTTTCTCTATCTCCTTTTTTTTTCTCCATATTTTATGTCAGGAGAAGGATATCTCTACGTCAACAGCAAAAATCTCATAGAGATGCAAAAATCGGCCCAGACAAGCTCCTAAGCTGTCCACCGATTTCTCAACTGATCTGTGACTAAAAGTCTCTCTTAATTCAAAAGAAACTCTCTATATTGGGAACATAGAGAGCGAAAATCAATTATAGAAATCCCTCCCAAAAAACGGGAGATAAGTACTCTTTCCACTCTTCTGGTTTTAGGTGCAGATTAGCACATATTTTGTATACTGACACTTCACTCTATTTTATGTCAGGAAGCCGCAGCTCTATATCAATGGTCAACCCTATGGAAACACAAAATCGGCTTGGAGGAGTCCTCAAGCGTGCACAAATTTCAAATTGTTGAATCAATTCGTCGTATTTTATTTTAAAGAATTCATACCCCAGAATGGAGAGGACAAAGTCCATCCGCAATTTAAATACCTGCACCATAAATCCCAAAGGGAAGAGTGTTGACACCTGATTTTTAATCATTTTTTCTATTGCTAAAGTAATAAAAAATCCATAAAAATTCATAAAATTGAAAAATCAACTTTGGGGACCTTAGCCAAGCCTAGGGAACCAATTTTGACAAAAAAACGATTTTTCATATTTACAATATTTTTACGTATTTTTTATTTATTTATTTTCGAAAATTAATAGAAAATCCATAAAAATTCATAAAATTGAAAAATCAACTTTGGGAACCTTAGCCAAGCCTAGGGAACCAATTTTGACCAAAAAAATAAAATTTCATATTATATATATTTATTTAATTTTTTTAAAAACAAATACAAAAATACTTTAAAACTTTGGAAAAATAACATTTGAGGCCAAAAAAATACACAAAGATAGTTAATATTTTTATTTTAAATCTATTTTCATATTGGCCATCTCAAATTCAGAAAAATCCAATTCGAGTCACGTGTTCCTTCACCAGTATAATCTTGAATCGGGCCTAAAAAAATTTAATTTGAGTCAACTTATTTTTAATTTTCACTTTTTATGAGTTGTGACATTGTCTTCTAATATTTTAAATTTTCATCTTGGCCCAATTATACTCAGAATCACTTAATTTTGCAAAAGGGCTTTAATTAAATTCTGCATTATTTTCAGCGGCAAGAAATGAGCTTAAATTTGACATGTGGTAAATTTTGGTGTGTCAGAAATTGTGAGGAGATTTGGACTTAAAGAAATATATTTTTTCAGGGACTAAATTGTAAATACTTAAAATTCAAGGACTAGAGTGCAAATACTTAACTCTTGAAGGATTATTTTACAAATAACAAAAAGAAGAGTTAGTGGATAAATTAGAATAGAGAAGGGAAGATGGAGAAGAGGAGATGAAGAAGAGAAGTTGGAGAAGAATGGATGGAGAAAATAAGATAAGAATAGAGAATGGAAGATGGAGATGAAGAAGAGTTAGTGGAGAAATTAGAATGGGAGATAAAAATGGAGAAGGGAAGATGGAGATGAAGAAGAGTTAGTGGAGAAATTAGAATGGGAGATAAATATGGAGAAGGGAAGATGAAGATGAAGAAGAGTTAGTGGAGAGATTAGAATGTGAGATAAAGATGGAGAATGGAAGATGAAAATGAAGAAGAGTTAGTGAAGAAATTAGAATGGGAGATAGAGTTAGTGGAAAAATTAGAATGGGAGATAGATTAGTAGATTATAAAAGGAGGAAGAAGTGAGCTTGAGGGGGGATTCTTGAGAGAGAAAATTTGAAGTGTTTGGGAGAATTTTTTGGAGAGAAAATTTTGGATGTTTGAGAGAGTTTTGGGAGATTGAAGAAAATTTTGAGAGAAAGAAAATACCAAAAGAGAGAGAATTTTGAAGATGATGGGAGTTTAAAGCAAGGGGTTATCATCACAAATTCCTTCATCGATCAATATAAATCAAGAGTTCATCCTCGTCAACGAGCAAACAAATTCAAGCTAAGTGTTTTTATTTATTCATTTATTTATGGTTTTACTCGCAAATTAGCACAAATTGTATACACTTTCTCCATCTCCTTTTTCTTCCATATTTTATGTCAGGAGAAGGATATCTCTACGTCAACAGCAAAAATCTCGTCGAGATGCAAAAATCGGCCCAGACAAGCTTCTAAGCTGTCCACCAATTTCTCAACTGATCTGTGACTAAAAGTCCCTCTTAATTCAAAAGAAACTCTCTATATTGGGAACATAGAGAGCGAAAATCAATTATAGAAATCCCTCCTAAAAAATGGGAGATAAGTACTCTTTCTACTCTTCTGGTTTTAGGTGCAGATTAGCACATATTTTGTATACTAACATTTCACTCTATTTTATGTCAGGAAGCCGCAGCTCTATATCAATGGTCAACCCTATGGAAGCACAAAATTGACTTGGAGGAGTCCTCAAGCGCGCACAAATTTCAAATTGTTGAATCAATTCGTTGTATTTTATTTTAAAGAATTCATACCCCAGAATGGAGAGGACAAAGTCCATCCGCAATTTAAATACCTGCACCATAAATCCCAAAGGGAAGAGCCAAGCCAATGCTTAGCCTCCCATTGGAGGTTTTTACTTACAGTATTTAAATACATGCAACTTAAATACCTGTACCTTAAATCCCAAAGGGAAGAGCCAAGCCAATGCTTAGCCTCCCATTGGAGGTTTTTACTTACAGTAGTTAAATACCTGCAACTTAAATACCTATACCTTAAATCCCAAAGGGAAGAGCCAAGCCAATGCTTAGCCTCCCATTGGAGGTTTTTACTTACAGTAGTTAAATACTTGCAACTTAAATACATGTACCTTAAATCCCAAAGGGAAGAGCCAAGCCAATGCTTAGCCTCCCATTGGAGGTTTTTACTTACAGTAGTTAAATACCTGCAACTTAAATACATGTACCTTAAATCCCAAAGGGAAGAGCCAAGCCAATGCTTAGCCTCCCATTGGAGGTTTTTACTTACAGTAGTTTAAATACTTGCAACTTAAATACCTGTACCTTAAATCCCAAAGGGAAGAGCCAAGCCAATACTAGGCCTCCCATTGGAGGTGTTTATTCACTGTCATGTACTTCCTATAATTTAATTTTTCAATCATCAGACCCAAAAGATAAGTAGGTTGTAATACTGCACAGAAGTCGTTAACACACTCCTTCTTTCGGCTTCAGGGAATCTTTAACACTTAAAAAAATATAACAAATAAAAATATATACCATCCATGCATCCTATTTAAAAAGTGAAAACACAAAAGAGAATACCCTACTATAGCCTTAGGAATAAACCAAGCCTGAGTTGCCGAATTAGGATATCCATGAAATTAAGGTACCGAAAGGGCATTAGTTTTAATTAACTAGTGTAACCAAGTCCCCGAGCTCCTAATCTCTGGTTCGCAGGAATAAATTAGTTCTCCCGCTAATTTATCTAGGTTTCTAATCGACCTACCAAGAACGATTAGTGGCGACTCCAAATTTCAAAATCATTTAAACAAAAACCAAAGTTGCGATTCGGTAGGGCTTGGGAGGGTCCGCGTTAGGTTAGTCAAATCTAATTAACCTAATAATCCGTTAACCCCTTTTAAAATTTAAAATTTTTTTAGAGGGTCGCGACAAAGAGCCAAGCCAATGCTTAGCCTCCCATTGGAGGTTTTTACTTACAGTAGTTAAATACCTGCAACTTAAATACCTGCACCATAAATCCCAAAGGGAAGAGCCAAGCCAATGCTTAGCCTCCCATTGGAGGTTTTTACTTACAGTAGTTAAATACCTGCAACTTAAATACCTGTACCTTAAATCCCAAAGGGAAGAGCCAAGCCAATGCTTAGCCTCCCATTGGAGGTTTTTACTTACAGTAGTTAAATACCTGCAACTTAAATACTTGCACCTTAAATCCCAAAGGGAAGAGCCAAGCCAATGCTTAGCCTCCCATTGGAGGTTTTTACTTACAGTAGTTAAATACCTGCAACTTAAATACCTGTACCTTAAATCCCAAAAGGAAGAGCCAAGCCGATGCTTAGCCTCCCATTGGAGGTTTTTACTTACAGTAGTTTAAATACTTGCAACTTAAATACCTGTACCTTAAATCCCAAAGGGAAGAGCCAAGCCAATGCTAGGCCTCCCATTGGAGGTGTTTATTCACTGTCATGTACTTCCTATAATTTAATTTTTGAATCATCATACCCAAAAGATGAGTAGGTCGTAATACTGCACAGAAGTCGTTAACACACTCCCTCTTTCGGCTTCAGGGAATCTTTAACACTTAAAAAATATAACAAATAAAAATATGTACCATCCACGCATCCTATTTAAAAAGTGAAAACACAAAAGAGAATACCCTACTAGAGCCTTAGGAATAAACCAAGCCCGAGTTGCCGAATTAGGATATCCATGAAATTAAGGTACCGAAAGGGCATTAGTTTTAATTAACTAGTGTAACCAAGTCCCCGAGCTCATAATCTCTGGTTCGCAGGAATGAATTAGTTCTCCCGCTAATTTATTTAGGTTTCTAATCGACCTACCAAGAACGATTAGTGGCGACTCCAAATCTCAAATCATTTAAACAAAAACCAAAGTTGCGATTCGGTAGGGCTTGGGAGGGTCCGCGTTAGGTTAGTCAAATCTAATTAACCTAATAATCCGTTAACCCCCTTTAAAATTTAAAATTTTTTTTAGAGGGTCGCGACATCTAGGAAATTATGATATGGGATGAGCTTAGAATCCCTTGTTTTCCATTCTCCCTGCGTCTGGAGAATAATCAGCATGGAGTCTCCATAAACCTGTAACCTTCGCACCTTCATGGTGATGGCTAATTGTAGGCCTAGAATACAGGCTTCATATTCAGATATATTATTGGTGCATGGGAATACCAACTTCGCAGAAACCGGATAATGTAGGCCGTCCGGGGATATCAGTATTGCCCCAGTTCCAGATCCGGCCAAATTAACGGCACCATCAAAATACGTGGTCCACTTATCATCAGATAATGTGAGGATTCGATTCTCTGCTTCCTCCTTATCAGGGATTACAAGTCCTTGTGAATTTTCTGCCAACATGTCGGCTATGGCTCGCCCCTTGACTGACTTCTGAGGTGAACTCCTTATGTCAAATTCTGATAACAGAACTTGCCACTTGGCCAGCTTTCCCAATAAGGCGGGTTTCTCCACCAAATACTTAATTAGGTCGCATTCTGTTACCAGCTGGATATGGTGATGGATGGTGTATTGTCTCAACCTGTGGAGTACCCAAATCAGTGCGACGCATGTCCTTTCAACCATCGGGTAATTAGCCTCTGACTGCGTGAACTTCTTACTCAGGTAATAAATTGCTCGCTCTTTCCCGTCCTCCGATTTCGTCTGGGCGAGTAGAGCTCCTAATGATTCCTGATAAATCGTCAAGTACAGAGTCAAGGGGACTCCTGGGGTTGGTGGTACCAATACTGGAGGTAGGACCAGATACTTCTTGATCTTCTCAAATGCCTGATGGCATTCTGAATCCCAAATGACTTTGGCGCCCTTCTTGAGGAGTTTAAAGAATGGTTTTGCCACATCAGAAAGCTGGGATATAAATCTGGCAATATAGTTTAACCGCCCCAGCAGGCTTCTTACTTCCCTTACTGAGGTTGGGGTATTAATGTCCCGTATAGCTTTGATCTTGGAAGGGTCGACCTCGATTCCATGACTGCTAACCATAAATCCTAAAAGCTTTCCAGATCTCGCCCTGAATATGCACTTATTGGGATTCAGCCTCAGCTTATATTTTCGTAGGCGTTCGAACAACTTTTTTAGTACTAGAACATGGTCCTCTCCTGGTCTGGACTTAGCAATTATATCATCTACGTACACCTCGATTCCCTTATGCATCATGTCATGGAATAGAGCGACCATGGCTCTTTGGTATGTCGCCCCAGCATTCTTCAACCCGAAAGGCATAACCCTATAACAGAAGGTGCCCCATGGTGTTATGAATGAGGTCTTCGCCTTGTCTTCCTCTTTCATTAAGATCTGATTATAGCCAGAAAATCTATCCATAAAGGAAAACCGTTCGAACCTGGCTGTACTATTGACCAACACGTCTATGTGCGGCAAAGGAAAATCATCCTTTGGGCTGGCTTTATTCAGGTCTCGGTAATCGACGCAGATTCGGACTGTGCCGTCTTTCTTCATCATTGGCACGATGTTAGCGATCCAATCGGCATAGGGGATCGCTTCTATGAATCCCACTTTGAGGAGCTTCATCCCTTCCTCCTCAATTTTCTTGGAAAATTCGGGCCTCGTTCGCCTAAGCTTTTGTTTTTTTGGCAGGTTGCTAGGGTCAATGGGTAGTACGTGTTCCACAATGTTAGGGTCGAGTCCGGGCATGTCTGCATACGACCAAGCAAAGATATCTTGGTATTCCCTGAGAAGTTCAGTCATTCGGGTAGCTTCAGAGGGTGACAAAGACTCCCCAATCTTCACTTCTCTAACATTCTGTGAGTCGCCCAAGTTCACTACCACTGCCTCTTCTGCTGTTAGGGGTTTAAACTCTTCGTATCGACTCCAATCTCTCTGAATATCTATGAAATCCTCATCTTCTTCCCCAATGCCACAAGAGTAATCTCCTTGGTGATCCGAGTCACACAACAGCCTATTATGCATGCTTGGAATGATATGCCTGAAATGTCATGAAGATGATTAGTCCCTTTCAGCAAGTAGTTTTCATGCATGATTTTCAAAAACCATTTGAAAAAATGTAATAAGAGAGCCAATCCTCATATCCTCGGACACCTTTGCTTCTCTTAATTTACTTGATAAAATAGGAAGCGTGCGGGAATCCAGGCCTCAAATCTTCGAGAATCGAAGATAGGCATCATCATTGGGCTGGTTTGGAATGTTCCCGTACGTCCTTAATAAAACGTGCACACGCATTTTATTGAATTTTACTGATAAGGCCGCATTACAAGGCAACCATTTGGACCAACGGCTCGAGATCCAAAGGTATTTTCTTGGAATTGAAAAGAGAGAAACCAAACGAAATGCAACAATTGAATTAAAATTGCGGTTAAAGAGATGCTATAAGAAGCAGAAGAAGAGCCTCTTTACTCAAGCAAGATAGAGTCCTCGTCAAGCCTCTCGATGATGACGTTGACGGTGTCTTCTAAAAATAAGTTGGACATATCAAGCTCTGCTGCGCTTTGAATAGCTTCATCTGCTAGCATCTTGGGGTGCTCGGAGAAATACTGACCCAGTGAACTCTCAATCGCGTTAATTTTTCCTTTCCAAGCTCTAGAGCCAATGAATGAATTAACTCTGCCTCCTCGACTCCCACGGCCCCTATGATGGCCTCCGCTTCGGTATCCATGACAGCTTCTGGAAGTAAGGCCCTTACTGGATTCACCAGTATATCCTAGGCCTGTTCGGTGCTTGTTGGTGTCCAATTGCAGCGGCGAGTGAATCCCTTGACCATTCTTTCCTAGACCGAGTCCAGGGATAAAACCATATGCCAATAGCATTTTTCCAGGTGCTAAAGTATACTTGGAGGGCGCAGGAGCCCTCATTTTGGTTCCTGGAGGTACATGCGTGACTGCCACCAACTCGAGAGAATGATAGCTAGCCTCTTCTTTGTGCTCCGGCTCTACATATGGGACCGCGCTCTTCTGGTATGCGGTGAAGTCCATTTCCCTATGCACGGTTATCACTTTCCCATCAACCACAAATCGAACATTCTGGTGCAGGCTCGACGGTACTGCGCCTGCAGTGTGGATTCATGGTCTGCCCAATAGAAATCCGAAAGCACTCGGGAGGTCCATGAGTTGGAATCCAATGGAGAACTCTACTGGCCCAATTAGGACATTTAGCTCGATTTCACCAACCACATTTTTCCTCATTCCATCGAAAGCTCTGATTGTAGCATTGGAGGCACGAATAAGCTCCTCATTCACACCTAGGTTCCTGAGTGTGGCCAACGGACATATGTTGAATGCTGACCCATTATCAATTAGCACGTGGGAGACCTGCTTGCCGTGGCTCCTCGCCGATATGTACAGAGCCTTATTATGGGCCCTTCCATCCATTAGAATGTCCTCATCCGAGAAGGATATTTGATCCTTTAATAGGATAGCGCTAACGAAGCTCTCCAGCTGTATTTCGTTAATCGTCTCAGGTACGTGTACCTCATTCAGGACCCTCATCAGCGCATTCTTATGCTTTTCTGAGTTCACGAACAAATCCAGTAGTGAGATTTGGGCCGGCATTTTCCATAACTGCTCTATCACTTCAAATTCGCTCGTTTTGATTATGGTTAACAGTTTTTCGGCATCTTCTTTAGTTACGTCTCTCTTCTCGGTCTCTCCCTCTTTAGGTGCATAACACCTCCCCGATCTCATCACTGCATCTATTTCGCTCGTCCCGTAGTCCCAATGAACCGCTTTGGGATCGTACTCTTCCACTGGAGGGATCTTTATCACAACCGGCCTGACACCCTCAGCCTTTCCTTCAGGGTCATCATTCGCCTCTTCATTAGAGATGCTGATTGTAAGTGGCTTGACTAAGTAATCATCTCCCTTTTCCCAATTGTCAACCTTGTCTAGGTTAATTACAAAAGCTTCTATAGTCTCAATCATCCCAATGAGGTCATCCAAGTCTTCAGAATTGTACCCGCATCTGGGTTCAGCATGAGCCGTCTTATCGGGTCTATCAGAGGGTGGCGCATTGGTTCTTCTAGCATCCTTGCTCTTCAGCCTTCCGTTGGCGAGTCCCCATTCAACTCCCTCGCCTACCCGCAACAGATGGGAGAATAAGTCGTAGGTGGTCCCGGCCATATATTGGAAGAGTTCGTATGGGAGGGTTCTCAAAAAGTACCCAATCAGCTCCTCCCTAGTTAACGGAGGATTTATTTGAGAGGCGCGCAACCTCCATCTATGCGCGTAAGTTTGGAATCGCTCATCGCTTTGTTTGACCACTTGAAGGAGGTCAGCTCGGGTGGGGGCTCCTCCAATGCCAGATCCGCACTCGTCCATTCGTTCCTTCAACTTATCAACCACAGTTGCCAATTTCCCTAGTCGCTTCTCTATTGCAGTTAGCATGCGACCTTGGTTTTCGACCCTTGTGTGCAACTCCAGTTCAATTGCGTTGCTTATGACCCGTGCTTGACTCATTTCTCTCGATCGTTGGAGCAAATCTAACAACCTTTCGGAGGTGAAGTTCAGCTTTCTCTCGATGTTACCGAAGCGTTCTGCGACGCTTAATCCGCTTAATGGGTCGGCTTCTTTCTCATTTGTCGCAATAGGGATGATTTCATCAATTGTCTCAAAGGAGTCTTTCTCGGAAGGCCCCTTCTTTGGCACCTCCTCTATGTCGTCCATGCCTCTCCATCGGTTGGGCACTATTTCTTCCGCCTTTTCGAAGAAACGTGGTGGGATTGAATATAGAACCCTATAGTTGTAGCCTCCGCTATCCTGCCCCAGGGTATCCATAATTTTTCCCCTCCTGCTAGCTTCGCAGACAAATCTCTTGTCTGCATGGCGTGCCTTTGTTAGTCTAAACTCCTCTTCGTCTAACTCCTCTTCGGATATCATACCCACTACCTGGTGGTCCGGGAGTGGGTTTTGTTGTACATTTGGCTCCGTTTTATCGAACTGAAGGATGTGATTATCAATGAGGGCCTGAACCTTGAACTTCAGGGTGACACAATTGTCAACATTGTGGCCTTTCTCTCCCATGTGGTAGACACATGATTGGCTCGGATCATAACCCGGAAATCTCGAAGGATTTAATCTCGGTGGTTCCTTGGCGACTAGCCTCCCTTCCAACAGCATTGGGAGCAGCTTGGATAGTGGCCTAGGGAGCGGAGCGAACTGCTTGGGAGGTGGCTTCCTTTTTTGAGGTTGAGGCGGCTTCGGTGTCGACCATGACGAGCTTCCTTGTGCCATGGTAGAGTTGGAGAACTGCTTTGGTTGCGATAGACTAGGTACGAAAGCCACGTCGACGTTGGGCTCTCTTTCCTTCCTAGGTGGATACTGGTGTCTCGCCGCAGTCTTAGGAGCCTTTCTCTCTCTCATAACCCATTCAAATCTTTCGGCAACCTTTATGAGATGTACGAAGGTCTGGCACCCAGAAGTGTTCAGTCTGTCGAAGTACTCATACGGTAGTGCCTTCAGAAACAAGTCGACGAGCTCGTCTTCAGGGATTGATGGCTTAACTTGCGTAGCTAAAGCCCGCCACCTTTGAGCATAGTTACGAATTGCTTCATTTTTTCCTTTTACCATCCTCAGCAATTCTTCCCTAGTAGGAGCTGTCGCGGTGTTAAATTTATACTGATGCAAGAAGTCCTCAGCTAAATCTTCCCAACCGTCATAATCTTCTAGATCCAACTCAATGAACCATGCTAGAGCAGCACCTGCCAGACTCTGCTGAAACGTGTTCATCAATAGCGGAACATAATCGGAATAATGCGCCATCTTGCGCAAGTAGTACTTCAGATGAGCTCGGGGGCAGCTTGTCCCATTGTACTTTCTGACGAACTCGGGCGCTTTGTAATCAGGCGGGACTTCTACTTTAGCGAAGGGGGATATCTTGTCGAAACGGGCCAGTTCATATCCCTAGCTACTGAGGCATTCCTCAATCTTTGCGAGCCTCCTTGCACCCTCCTCTGCTTTGCTCACAGGCTTTTCTTTTTTTTCAGTATCGAGGTCGATTACCATCGGCGGGGACTCGGGTGACGGCTCGACATTCGACACCTTTCTTGGAATGTGCGCCTCCCCTGGAGCTTGAGTCACGCTCGAAGGGTGGGATGATGACGGGTGAGCAGTTTGGGCCGGATCAACTGGCGGGCTAATTTTCGCCTGGGCTTCTATCATCATAGCTTTCATTTCTGCCAGCATCGTAGCCATGGTTGTCATCTGCGTCTCAAGGTTAACTACCCTGGGGCTCAATTCCTCGCGTTCCATTCTTGTCCTAAGACGGGTTCTGATACGGCTGCGTGGCACTTCCGTGATCAATGGGTACCTGAAAAAAGAATTAATACAAATGAGTATGATAAATGAAAATGACAAGTCGGTCCATGACAACCCTCTAGACCCAAGAAACAAAGCCAACATGATAAAAGGATTAATTCAAACAAATTTCGATTTCGTCAGCTTTTACGAGAAAATTCGTATCAATTCCCACAGAATTCAAAAAAGTACCAAACTTTGCGAGCTGATAATTAAGACAATGATGTAGAATTTTCATTTTTTGAGCTTGGGAAGATTCCTCATGGATTAGTACAGTTTAATACTTCTTTCTAAAAAGTTTCTTCAGAAAACTGATTTGTCCGGTTTTTACTTTGAGGATAAATGGGTCATCAAAAATGTGAATTGATGCCCAAAAATTTCCAGTTCACTAATTAAAAGCCCAATCTACAACTTTCATGTTTTAATTTTTCTCAAAAGAGCATGTTTTCTAGTGATAAATGGAGAAACAAAAGTGAAGTCGAGAAAATTCCAGAATCCAGACAGTTTTTCTTTCACATTAAATTCAGTAATAAATGGAAAATACATTGAATTGATTCAAAAAAAAATTTTGAGTGATGAATTAGGGTCTTGTGAATGTTTTCTGTGAAGACTCTATGGATCAATTAAAACTATAAAGTTCAATAAAAATTATGTAATACCAGAAAGTCATATCTGAACAGTAACCTTTATTACAAGAAAAGCTCATAAAGTCATGAAAATGCAATTAAACATGGAACAACAATCCTAAACATGGAAAATCAAGCTGTTTTTCTTTTCTTTGTAGCGACGCAATCTATAGACAAATGGCCCTCCAACTCTTTCCGAAGTCGTGCATTTTCCTTAGCCAAAGTTTTCATTTGTCTTTTCGCCTTTTGCGTCTTCTTTGTATAGGTCTCGATCTTGGCTTGACGAGTGGGCTTCACAATCACCAACGGGAACTTCGGAAGCATGTGAGTTGGTATCAAATGGCACTTAATATACCGGGCTTTCGCATGATAACATTTTTCCTTTCCCTCGAGCTCCTCCTTGAGTAGTGATAGTGAGCGAGTCTTGGACTTGAGCCAAGTTTGGTCAAGATGCTTGATCTCGGTTCTATAATTCTCACCTGCAACGAATTCAACTTGAAAAGTGTTTGGCCCCAAAGGTGGTGGAATATCTTGTAAAACTCCATATTGCCGTACCACACGGAGAGGATGATACTGCGTCATACCGGTAATACCCAAAAGAAGTATAGGCTCTCGCTCACCATGGTACAAACGAGCCTTAGAGACTTGAAACCATATAGCTTGCCATAGAAAAACCTTGGGACTCGGATCTTTAAATAAATCAATCCACTCGGAATAAGACAATCTAGCAATATTTTTTTGCAACTCTTGAAATTTTGCAATTGGGTTTTCCTCTTGACTTACCCGTGGAATGGTCATTTTTGAGCCGAACTTAGCATAATGAGAGAAAAACCACATTTGCAAAAGTCCAACCGGAGCGTGAAATGTTTTTTCCTTGTTTTGCTTAAAACGAGTCAAAGATATAAAAGTCTCGGCCAGGATAGTATTAGTAAAGTTCATTCCACTGCAGACTTGCCTAGCTATCCAAGCCATGGATGGGCTAATAAAATCCTTTTGGAGCGGAAAGATCACAAGTCCGAAGAAAGCTAGAATAAAGATCCTGCTTTGCAAGTATGAATTGCTCTCATAAAAAAGCTCAACGAGGAATGAAAAATGGCACATATGACAATTTCCTTTCAAAATTTTCCTCATTTTATTTTCGCTAATTTTCAAAAACTCAGCAAAAATGAAAATTGGATCCATTTCCACACAAGGGCGAATTAAATCAATGCTCAAAGGTTTTCCAATGGCAAGGCTATACTCTTCCAAAGTCGAAGTGAGCTCGTGCTTACCTAAAATGAAAGTAGCAGTATATGGGCACCAGAAATGTGCAAGCGCCTGCATGACCCCAGTCTGTAATTCGATATCCAAAAGTGGCAATACGTGACCCATACGACTAAGGGCATAGGTCTGTGCATCAATGCTCAAGTGCCTCCACATCTGCTTCAACTCGACCTTTGGAATGTACACGAAACGGATATCAATGTGTCCCATTGTCTATAAATCACGCGCCACAATCCTAAGTGTCATGGACCGACCCAAACAATAACATAAGATAAGATGAAGTTCAGAAGCGTACTTTACCGTGGGATAGGAAAATAAACAATCACATGGACACGCACATGACTCGTGGGTTAACCTTATTCTAACTATCCTAAAGGCTCACAAATTGAAGCGAAAGACTTACGGCAAGGCGACAATCTCGCGCACATAATCAAGATTAGCCGCTCTCCCGCGACGTAACAAAGATTAGCCGGGCCTTTTCACTTCGGCTACTCGAGTCAAAAATTAAAACCACCGCTTTGGTAATCTTACCAAGCCTGAGGCATAACTTTTAAAACTCATTTTTGAAAATAAGTTCGGGATTGAATCTGGACTAACTTTCGACGTGATCGCACGGCGAACGCTAGAACCAAATCACAATACCATCCTAAAACTAGTGGCTCAGGTTCGGCCACGGGATGTGTGTGATGTAGTGCTAAAGCGATTAATCATGCACAATAATTAAATGCAAACACCGCTTCAATAATTCAAAAATTAAATGACAAGTTTCACACACCAAACCTGCAAAACAAAGGGTTAGCCAAATACTCCACCCCTTATAACTCCCATTCTGCAAAACCATTTAACACCTAAAAATTAGAATCCAACCAATTCTCAAACCAAATGGATTTTCACGAAATTTTTCTGGCCTAAGTCCACTAAGGCTTTTTAAATTTTAAAAAAAATTCAAGTACTCCAATTAGTGCTTTATTCTTTCAAAAATTCCAAAAAACCAGTCCACAGCGGAGTCGCCAAGCTGTCACGACCCGAAAAAATTTATTAAATTCAAAATCGGGTGAACGGATTATCAGGTTAATTGACTAACCTAATTCGGACCCTCCCAAGTCCTACCGAATTGCAACTTAAGTTCTTTTCATGCAAAGATTTTTTATTTGGAGTCGCCACTAATCATTTTTTGGTAGGTCGATTAGAAACCTAAATAAATTAGCGGGAGAACTAACTTATTTCTGCGAACCAGAAAAAATGAGATCGGGGACTTGATTACGCTAGATCATTCTAACGCCCTTTCGGTACCATTTTATTTTATAAAAGCTCATTTGGAATGATTGGAAGAAGTTTGGAATAAACTAACCAAAAGGGTGAAATGGCCATTTTTAAGGATCGAGAGGTGGAAACATCAGAGATATGATTTGCCAGTCGGAAAAAAAATTTAGGTGGATACGCGTGAATTAATGACAACACAAATACGAATGCGACATGTGGATATGGAGACACACTAGTACGACATGAGATAATCGAAATTTAAATCAATTCATTTGGGTAAGGAAATTCTTGAAGATTTAATGGTTAGGATTGTTACCTGATTTGACAAATTTGATTATCAAATTCGGACCTCGTGTCACCTTATGGATCAAGATTGCGGATTGAACGATGGGGATGAACTCGTGACTTGTGTTGATCGGTAGAGAAATAGGTGATGGTAACACCTATATTTAAATTCCCATCATCTTCAAGACTCTCTTTTGGAAAAAAGATTCTCTCTCTCTTTTTTTTTTTATTTTTTCTCTCTCTAATCTCTTTCAATCTCTCAAAACTCTCTCAAACATTCAAAATTTTCTCACCCCCCCAAAAACTCCTCCCTTTCAAGCTCTCTTCTTCCTCCTTTTATAGCCCACTCATTTACCTCCCATTCTAATTTCTCCATTAACTCCATCTCCCATTCTAATTTTTCCACTAACTCATCTTCATCTTCATCTTCCGTTCTTCATCTCTATCTCACATTCTAATTTCTCCACCTATTCTTCTCCATCTCCATGTTCCCTTCTTCATATATATCTCCCATTCTAATTTCTCCACTAACTCTTCTTTTTCTCCATCTTCCCTTATCTTATCTTATTTTCTCCATTCATTCTTCTCCATCTCTTCTTCTTTATCTTCCATTCTCTTATCTTATTTTCTCCATCTATTCTTCTTCATCTCCTATTCTCCATCTTCTTTTCTCCATCTCCTCTTCTCCATCTTCCTTTCTCCATTCTAATTTCTCCACTAACTCTTTTTTTTGTTATTTGCAAAATAATCCCTTAAGAGTTAGGTATTTACACTCTAGTCCTCGAGATTTTGAGTATTTACAATTTAGTCCTTGAAAAAATATTTCTTTAAGTCCAAATCTTCTCAAAATTTTCAACACACCTCTCTTATACTTAGTCGAAATTCATCGCATATCAAATTTAAACTCATTTCTTGCCGCAAAATTTAATTAAAGCCCTTTTGCAAAATTGAGTCATTCTAAGTATAATTGGGCCAAGATGAAAATTTAGAATATTAGAGAATAATATCACAACTCCTAAAAGTGAAAAATGAAAATAAATTGACTCAAATTGAATTTTTTAGGCCCGATTCGAGATTATGCTCGTGAAGAAATACACGACCCCGAATTGGATTTTTTTTTTATAAAAAATTTGTGATGGTCAACATGAAAAGGGATTTAAGAGAAAAATATTGATTATTTTTACGTATTTTTGTGGTCTCAAATGCTATTATTTATTAAATATTTTCTTAATTTTTAAAATATATACATAAAAAATACAAAAAAATGAAAAATTATTTTTTGTTCAAAAATGGTTACCTAAGCTTGGCCAAAGTCTCCAAATTTGATTTTTCAATTTTATGAATTTTTATGTATTTTCTATTAATTTCCGAAAATAAAAAATAACGAAAAATGCTGAAAATACGAAACACCATTTTTTGGTCAAAATTGGTTCCCTAGGCTAGGGCAAGGTCTCCAAAGTTGATTTTTCAATTTTATGAATTTTATGGATTTCTATAAATAGAAACAATGATTAAAAATCAGGTGTCAACAGTTACTGCTCTGCTTTTGATCTCTTGAAATGTTTGAATCTGATATGAAAAGCTCCTGTTGAATTTAAAGGTTATTGGATGGAATTTAAGATCCTAGAGCCTTGGCCATTCTTGATACTTAATTCCTTGAACATGTGTTGCCAAGTTTCATGAAAATGAGTTTAGTAAAAATTGTCACGCCCCGAACACCACGAGCACGCAACATCTCGCACAAATATACTGGTCGATAAAGATAATGCGACGTCCCAGGACTGTCGCCGACCCTGAAACCTTAATATCCAAATTAAACGCCATCGGAAGCGATACCTTTCCCCGGACAACGAATGAGCAAGGACTAGCACAACCATAACACCTCAAAATTTTACACAATCTCAGCTCTATATTATACATGAGTCTCAATTTTACAAATATTAACAACAACAACCAACCCAGAACGACCACATCCATCAGCAACCACCGATTCACACAAGGCCATATACAAATATCCACATCATGATATGTATATAGCTCGAAACGCCACGCCCTATTAGACAATACCAAAAGGAGATAATTAACACTCTAGTTTACTCTGACTCAGCTTCGCTCCACTCCGAGGACGGTATCTCCTCTGGGTCGGATTCCTCGGGTGTTGACAACATCTGCTCTGGGTCCTCGTCCGGTTGCTCACCTACAAACCAGTCGTCCTCATGACCGTCTATTTCCATCGGCCAATACTCCTCTGGCTCAACATCCATCGGCTTTAGATCGATGACCTCACCTCCGTACTTCAAAGCCTCTATGGGTCCATATTGGTCCTCGCTCTGAATCCGCACATCAAAACCAGAAATGGGATCACCGAACACTAAGCCTCGCCGCTCCAGCCATGCCTCGAACTTAAAGGGCATCAAAAACTCACCTCCCTCGTCTATCCAGACATAACACTCTACTTTCTTATATGCAGTATTATCCAAACCAGGATATAAAGTCTCCCACCTCTCTATCTCTACTGGGATGCCATAACGCACACCTGAAGTACTCATCTCACAGGCGGGGGTCTGAAATGTGGGAAAAATAACAACAACTATGAGAACACATCTCAATAAGTTTGCCCCCTAAACCCCGCTCAGGACAACGCGTAATCACACGATTAATTCTAGGCATGCAATTAGGCTAACAACTCAATCATGACAATAACATGCAATTTACCATCCAATAATGATATGATCATGCATTAGAATGCATAGGCATATGAGGATCTCGAGGTTCTGCTACAATAGGATTTCATTTTCATTAGACCCGCGCTAGTCGCCTCAGGTCGTGCCTCAACCCGCGCTAGCCGCCTCACGGTTGGCACCCTTATCTTTCTAGCTACCCTGTGCCGAGCACGTCCGAGCACATTATGCCTCGACCCGCGATACTCGCATCAGGTCGGCATCCTTATTGCTCCACTTTCCCCGTGCCATATCGGCATCTCAGGGCCGCCCTCCGCCCCGCGATAACACGCCTCAGGGCTAACATTTTTGCTTGACGATCATTTCACACGACAGTCAAAAGCATGCCAAAGCAACACGATGCACATTGTGGAATTTACCCATACATGACAAGTCAGAGGCACGCAATTTCAGTCAAGCACTTTAATTCCAAATAAAATCAGTAGGGAACGATTCACATTCGTGTAATTACGCAACGATTTTTATCAGAACTAGTCGCCTATTGCACCACAGAGTTGGACGTGCATTCCTGGTCCAGCTCATACATTTCGACTCCCAAATTCACATTCTTTTTCTACTCTGTGAACAGTAACTCCCCGGAGTGAACAGTATTTTCCGGCATGAATAGTGAACTCCGGCAGTGAATAGTGTTTTCCGGCATGAATAGTGAATTCCGACAGTGAATAGTATTTTCCGGAATGAATAGTGAGCTCTGATCGTGAATAGTATTTTCCGATCGTGAATAGTATTTTCCGGCCGTGAATAGTATTTTCCGACCGTGAATAGTATTTTCCGTTCCACCTCAAAACGACTCCGATTCGAGCCTCGTTTTCGCCCTAGCCTTCGTCTAGTGATTACCTATCATCCTACTCAAGATTTAGGAGGAAAACTCACCAAAATTCAGCGGGGAAGTCCACGAACAAAACCGGGACCAAAACGGTAAAATCCGATGGGAGACGACCACGCGCAAGGCTGAACAAGTTGGTTCACAAGCTGAAAATCAATGTTTTCACACGAATATGAGCTCTAGGGGTCGTTGGGGTCAACATATATCAATATAAGCCATATGTGAAATTCGGGTAACAAAGACTGGTTCGTCGACCGAAACGGCGAAGCAGTTTTGGAAGGTCAAACGACCTCCGATCGGAGTGATTCAAGTTGGAAAAGAACCACAAGACAATGAACTACAACATACCCAAAAATCACGATGATCCAACGGTCGGTTTTCCGTCGGTGGCTGATTTAAGTTGACGTCAAAAACTAGAATTCAACCTATGCAAGGTCCGGTTTTGGCTCTGTTTGAGGGGGTTCCAGGGCTCATCTTGAGCTGATTTTTGGTGGAGATCTTCTAGAGATATAGGGGAAGGTCAGGTTAAAAGGGCGTCTCAAACCGACAACGTTTGGGCAGCGAACAAGCGGCACAACGAGCGGCGGTTTTCCGGCGGCCAAAACTCAAGAGAAAACTAAGAGAGAGAGAGAGAGAGAGAGAGAGAGAGAGAGAGCCACGAATTTTCTAGGAAGAGAGAGTGATCTGCCACAATAATTGAAGAGAGAGAGAAAGAGAAAATATCTTCAATTATTGGGGGGGTACTATTCATCCGTTGACCGGCACTATTCATCGGTTGACCGGTCAAAAGTTTTGACCGACGGCGACCGATGGTCGATTGATGTGATTGATATGATTAACAATGAATGATGAGGTATTTCTCGAAATTCGTGAAATTTCAAGACCGGTCGGGGTTCAATCAGTGCTGATTTAGCTCAACCGCGATCGGAAAAGACTCAGGATACCGCCGAACAATTTTTCTAGCCTCGCTAAAATTACTAACACTCTCTACCCATGGATTCTAGCACAAGACGGGGGCGAGATGACAATTTTCAATTTTGCCCTTTTCCTCTAGGCATACCAAGATCAATCTGCTCATTCACGTCTTTCTAGGCAATGTCCAAATTCACAACTCTGACACTCATGAGAGTCGACTGTCCTATTTCGGAACTCAATTCGCGGTCTCATTCATAAGATGACAACTTTAAATAAATTCTCAAACTAACGGGTGGCTTTTAGGAGTCACACGTATCGACCAATTGGTCCACGTGCTTATGTTCCTAGCTAGCCTTTCCCTTCTGGTTAGTTATCCCGAAGTGATCAGTTTCGAGTGAGATCCATTTATAGCGCCTCTATGAAATAACCATTCTATTTTCAAATTCCGAAAAAGGGTCGAATTTCAGAATGTCACAAAAATTGTCTTCAAAGTCCTGCAAACCGACAATTCATTTAAGTATGTATCACATTTTGGAAACTAGTTCAAGCATTTGCAAATACGCTTCTCTTGTTTTGGCAGATATCATGTTCAAACTTGTCATGTGTGTTTGTGTGGTAGCTATACAAATTAACTTTACCGGCAAAATTATATGTACTTGTTCATTCAATTCTGAATTTGGGTGGTGTATCATCTACTTGAGCTAATATCTCACGTTTAACAATAGCTTAGCTGAATTTGGGTGATGTATCATCTATTTGAGTTGGTGGTTAATTGACCCCAGTTTATTCTCTGTCGTAGATTTTGTTTGAGTTGGCTTACAAGCTCGATTATGTGGAAAGTACTTTGTTTAGGGAGCTTAAGAATGAGCGTTGCTGCAGAATTAGAGAGTAAAATCTACTGTGATTGCTTAGGGAGCTTAAGAATTCAAGCCTAATTGAAATTTGATAAACAATGATTCTGTGTAGTGGAAGATCCATGGGAAAATGGGGCTGTTGATTTTCATTGGTTTACAAATAAATTTCTCATTGGTCTTTATCTTGATAAACATTGTGTGATTCTTTTGATTATATAAATAGTGTTGTTATTGTTTGGTTGGTGGTATTGCCCTTCTAGTATTTTACCTACATTTTGGATTTCATGATCAGTGTACTCCATTATAGATGGATAGGATCAAAATCCAAGCGGTGGTAACGGGTGCGGCTGTTCCCTGATCTCGGTTGCTACCGTGGTGGTGTTCTGTGTGTCTATTCCAACAACCTAATGATGCTGGCCAGTTTATGTCATCAACCAATCTTTGGTGGTACTGGCTTTTATTTGCCTCCTTGCCTCCTTCTACGATACTGGGTGCTGCTGGGACACTACTTGGTTGCTACTGGTTGCTATCCTGGTATGACTTTTGCTGGTGTTCTGTGTGCACTGCTAATCTACTGGGAGCTATGCACGCTTGGGTTCTGCTGCTGGCTTCTATTGCTGCGTCGGGATTCTTTGCTGTCCTTGACTATCATGAGGGTGATAACCCGAGGTTGCTTTGCTATCACGGGAATACCAGTTCGTTGGCTCGAGAGCTGCTGCTTTTGAAGGCCCCAATGTGGCCTCTACTGCTGCGACTGGATGGCCCAAGAGTTACACCCCACTCTGACTCGTGGAAGCTCAGCTATCTCGGTGTTACCAGATTCGATAGCTGCTGCTTCGGCTTCTCTCTGAACTAGCTGGAGTGTCTCGCTTGAGTGTTGTTGTTGTTGTTGCTTTCTTGCTATATTTTCTTATTGTTGATGTTCTATGTTTCGGCCCTCTGTTTTTGGCCATTTTGTTCTCCTATTGGCCATTTTTGTGGTCCTTTGTTTCGTTCTTTTTTGGACTCGCCTTACACCCTTACACCCTCGGAGACAGCTTTGTAACCTTTGGTATGAGGCTTGTGTTTGGCCATTTTGTATCGCGGTGTGATTAGCTAATATTATTCTTACCATACAAAAAAAAAGCCAGAATTAAGACATTGCATTGTTACTTTTGTTTCCTCACTGTTTCCGGTTATTGGTACATATTCTTTTGTTTTGCGGATGATTTAGGGCCATTGATCATGTCAGGTTCATCGCAAGTTATCGAAGCCCAAATAATGTATGTTTATTTTGAAGAAAAAAAATAAGGAAAATTTTCGTTACCAAACGGAGGAAAATATTTTCCGTGTCTTTTTCAAGTTTCATCCAAACACCGGAAAAGGAAGTCATTTTCCTGGAAAATAACTTCCTTGAAAACATTTTCCAGAAAAGTCTTATTTTCCGCGAAACAAACGGAGTGTTCTGTGAAGTTATTTTCAAGATTCAAAGTGCAAACTTCTTTATTTGGACTTCCTAGTTTTGCTCAGGCTTCTTATCATTACTCATTTCACAAGCAAGGGAATTTATCTAGGCTGCTCGATTTTCGGAAAATATTTTCCTCAATTTCCGGTGTTTGGGGGGCGGAAAATGAATGGTCAACGGAAAATGTTTTCCGGTCAACGAAAAAAACCTTCTAAAACTAAGGAAAATGATTTCCTCTTTTTGAGAAACGGAAATCATTTTCCTCCTTTGCTTCTTCCTTTCCTCTTTTCGTCTGTCGCTCGCACTCCACGACCTTGTCCATCGCCATTTCAATTTCAGCCAAACACCGGAAAAGGAAGTCATTTTCCTGGAAAATGATTTCTTGAAAAATATTTTTCAGAAATACTTTATTTTCCGTGAAACAAATGGCACAATACAGAAACTAGAAAGATGAAGTGGACATAGCTTTCACCGGACCTGATTTTATCTTACATCACGATTCATTTGGATCTCGCAAGTGACAGATTCTGGTATTCTGAAGGAAGAAGTAATTGCGGCATATGAATCATTTAGCTCAGTCATAGTTCAGAGGTTTTCTTCTTTACTGCTCAAGGACTCTGCAATCTTCTTGGCAATGCAATATGCGGTGGACTGAATGGTGATCATGGGGTTAAGCCCAATTGCAGTAGGCATCAAGCTCCCATCACAGACAAATAAGCCCTTAGCTTCCCAGCTCTCGCCGCTCTCATCCACCGCGCCATCTCTCTCACTAGCCCCAATCCTGCAGCTTCCCATGGGATGTGCACAGCAGTATAAGTTCCACAGCTCTTCCCTCGATGTGGGCCCTCCACTGATCGCAATGCCGTTCAAGAACTCTTCGATGTCTTCTTCCCTAGTCCCTTTGCATTTCATCCTCTGCCCATCGCTCCTGTGCGTACCCACTTCCTCAGCACCCGCGGCAATCAGTATCCTCAGAGCTTTGCCTCAGCCCGATTTTCATGTTCTCCATGTCGTATTCGCTTAGGTTGTAGACGATTTTCCCCTCCTCTCTAACTTCCCCTGAGCCCTTGTCTCGGACCAGTGTGAAGAGATGGGCAGTCCTTGAATACTTTCTCATCCTTTCCTTCATGTCACCGCCCGAAGTCCAAGGACATAAGGCAGAATATAGGCCGGGCCCGAGAGAAGGAGTTTCTATAATCGCCGGGACAGGGGCACCGGTTTCCGAGACAACCTTGTTGAGCGAAGTGATGATTCCCCCTTCATACACTTTGCCTTTGATCCCGGTCAGATTCTCTGGGAAATAGCCCCAGGCGAAAGCGCACGGGTGCAAATGCAGGTTCCTCCCTATGTTTGGGTTCCTCAGGCCGCTTGAGATCAGCAATGGTGGTGTTGAGACCGCACTGCATGCGGCGATCGTCACTTTAGCCTCGATGCGAAGCTCCCTTGCAATCTCCTTGTTGAGGACAGACGATGCAATCACTCCTGAGCATTTTTTGGTTTTTTCTCCATGTTGGGTATTTTCCAGAATGAGCTCCTTGGCTTTGCAACCCGTTAAGATGACCGCTCTGTTTTCGACTGCTTCGACCAACCATGTTGAATCGGTCCCCTTCTTGTCCCCTGTCCTGCACCCATAACAGCAAGATCCACAGAAATGACCCTCCGATGAATTCCTAGCGACATCTTCGACTTTCAAGCCAAGACTCTCGCACCCTTTCCTCAGAATCTGATTCTGAAATCCTTCCTGTTCACATTTCTGAGTGACGCCAATCTTCTCGCACACAGCATCCATAGCGGACTCATAGTCAGGTGTTCCGAAAAGCCTTATCTTGTGATCCACCGACCATTCCTTCAGGACATGGCTTGGGGTCCTCAAGCAAGCCGACCAGTTTACGGCGGACCCACCTCCCACGGTGGAGCCGGCGAGGACCACGATCTTCCCGTCGACAGTGGAGAGCAGAGCGCCGGATTCATACAGCTGATCCAGCGACGGCCCTTCCAGGGACGAGTAATCCTGTGGGACGAAGTAATTGCCCTTTTCCAGAACCACTACCTTTTGGCCCGCACGTGCGAGGACCGCGGCCGCGACGCCTCCGCCGCAGCCAGAGCCTATGACAACAACGTCGCATTTAATCCTGAGGGTGTTGTGCTGCGGAATTTGAACAACTTCGAGTCCCTTCTGGGTGAGGGATTGAATGAGGGATGAGTCGGTTTCGTGCACGGTTTCCACGAGGCCTCTTTGAAGAGGCCTCTCTTGCTTGTTAGGTTTCTCTCTGGTGTCCACTTGGTACCCGATTGCTTCCCATGCTGGGTTGCTCGAGTTTTCATCTGTCTGCAAGAGAAAACAAGGTGGGAGATCAAAGGAGAAGAAGAAAATGAATGATTTTAGCGTGGGTCTCTAATCTTCAAGAGTTTAGAGAACAATTTTTTTTTCAAAATATTAATTTCTAAAGAGTCAATAAACTTCAAAAAAAGTGGTGGTGAAAAAAAAAAGATTAGAACTTTCCCAAAAAAAATAAAAAGAAGTCATAAGTTTTCCTTTAACTTATTTTAAAGTATTCTATGAAAGCAATTATGTGAAATTCATTTTGTATGACAACCACTTATATATCATGAAATTATCAATTGCAAATTGTTGACAATTCTTATATCTTAGTAACTTTTATTTGCTTTTCTTATCGACACCTTTAATTAATCAATTGTTATATGATTTATCATTACCAACTCTCATTTGACTTACCTAACAACATTTTTTTTTACTTTGTCAACTTTTGTCGTCATTTACTTGATTCATTTTTTTCCATTAAATTTACCAACTATAGTATTGAGTTGCCAATTTTTTTTTACTTCCTCATCATCACTTTTCTAGGAGTAAGTTATGAACTAATTTTGTATTTCGAACTCTTATTTGTACTAGTTGCAAATGTTTATTTGGTTCTTTAGACTACCAAATTCTCTTATCTCTAAGAAAAAAAATTCTCTTACTTTTGATTAACTTTTGTTAATTTTCTCCAACAAATTCGGTTTATCAATTATCAAACGAAATTACCTACATATGTTCGAATGACTCACTAATTTTTTTCCAATTAATTAACCCAATAGAAAGACAGCGAAATAAAAAAAATCAAATAAACATTGGTGGCCAACTCAAATGACAGATGGTAACTCATAGCTACTTGATAATTTAATTGAAAAAAAGTTAATCAATCTCTTAAATTGAAGTTGGTAATTTAAAATAAGAATTGATAATTCGATAGTGTGCTTTGATCTCATGTAAAAGACTAAACGTTATCCATCGTTACCATCACTTGTTAACCTTTGCGAGCATGGAAAAAGTTTTGTATTTTTAAGCACGGTACAATAAAATTCTACCCTTTATTGAATTTGATTAAGGAAATTTATGCTCCATTTGTTTCAAGAAGAATGAATGTTTGAAAAATATTTTTCTAAAAGAGATCGCTTATATCGCTTACAAATGAATAAAAAATTTCATCATCTACACAATATTTAAACATAAATTATCGTTGATAATAGAAACTTTTCCCATTGACTGATTATTTCATTTGATCCAACGGGCTGTTTTTAGAGAAATATTTTTTAAATCATTCATTTTTTGCAAAATAAATAGAGTCGTAGCTCACAAAATGATGTGACTTGAGTGTTTAGTAACCTTACCCTAGTGTAGAAGATGAAAAGGCAGTAAAGTTTGATCATCACAAAGACAACCCTCAGGGGAACCACGAACGTCTGTCTCGACCAGTTCATGAGAACTCTCTCTCTGCTCTCCACCGGCATTTCGGAGAAGCTGAGGATGAACGGCCATGTCGGAGCCAAGCACGAGCCCCAGCACAGCACGAGCGTGCCCAGCCTGAAGGACAGTATCTTCAGCACTAAGCTCACCATCGACACGACTTGGCCTTGAGCCCTCTTCGTCAAAAGCTCTGCAACCTGCTCTCCAATGCCATGGAAGGAATCAGAACATTTGTTGAAGGGTAATGTTCAGTCACATCTAATGACAAATCTTTATAAAGATGTTTATTTACTTCATTTTCATCAAACGTCCTTCTAGCAATATCTGCCACGTGAGGGTCCGCCGACCTTCACCTGGTGGTTGTGAGCGACGGCGTGACGCACATGACGGCAATGTAACATTAGAATGTCATGTACTGCCAGTATGCGGGTCTTCTCTTTTTTTTTTTTTTTTGTCGGATCAAGTGTCTGGTTCAAGGCTCAAGCAACATGATTATGGAGATAAAGCCAATGATGTCTTTAGTCTTTTTTTTGTCTCTACTTTGTATGATCAATATGTCGGAATCACGTTAGAAAAAACTGAAAAAATGGGTAAATAAAAGAAACAATAAAAAAATATTTGTTGAACCTAAAATGATGGGGGGTAAAAAATGTTATAATTATTGGGATATGGTTTATACTACTATCAACAGATAGGTATAGAGGTCAATGAATATCTATTGATAGATATTATCATTTTTTCTTGTAATTAAGAGATGAAATGAGAGATGCGATGCACTAATTAAAGTGAAATTATTTGTTCGACGTAGTCCTAGTTTAAGGGTGAATCAGGATAAAACTTTTGCATCTCGATATCCCTTTCTCATTTTAACACTCTACTTTATTGTGATTGCGCGCTGAATCCTAGTAATAATTAAAGTTATATGCAGCATGGAATTTGAAAAGAAAAAAGAGCTATAATTACTTTCTTCTCTTTTTCCAAATTTTGCCCTAATGAAAGATTGAGAGAGATAATTTCACCTCGTCGGGAAGAGGAGGCTCAGATCCAGAAGCGCTGTAGAAGCTATGCAGAGCTTGATCATCAGGGGGGAGTTTTGGGTTGATGGAGTCAAGCGAGAGCGAAGGGATTAGGGTTTCACAGATGGCGGCAAGAGCTTGAATCTGAGCTGGAGAGAATCCATGGCTGTATCTTCTCTCTCTCCTACCTCCTCTTAACAGAGGATGGCCCTCCCCCGCCATTCTTTTTGGCTTCTAAAGAAGAAGAAGGAGGAGGAGGTTAAGAATCCCAAAAACTGCCAGGTATCAAGTGGCTTTTGGTGGTTGCCTGTGTTTTGCTCCAAACGCCAAGCATATATATACACACAGCGCAGACAGATATTTCTGTCTCGGATCTATCGTCTAACCACCATTGGCTCGGTGCTAACGTGAATATCTTTGCCTTTTGCACAGTTAGGCTCTATTTATTTTGAGAAAAATAAATGAATTTGTAAAATATTTCTCTCCAGAAATAGATCACTTATATGATTTGAAAAAACTAGTTAATCGAAAATATTTTCGTTATAGACAATCTTATGTCTCAAGCATTTTTATGGACGATTAAAATATTTTTATTTGTTTATTTTTGTCGGTGCGCAGACGATCAATTTGAAAGAACATATTTTTCAAATGATTTATTTTTTGATAAAAAAAAAGGCTCTCATTTGATCGGTTTATTGCGATTCACTGCCAACAAGATATGGTCCAGACACCCATGTTCTGTTTTTTTTTTGGGTAAGGACAAGTTGAGGTACTGTTCTTGTCTCTTTTATGCGATTTTTGTGTGTTGCTTGAGGGTCCTGAAGCTTGAATCATGAAATTTATTCATGAATCTTTTCAAAGTGAACGGTACCACCATAGATATGATTAATGGGAGGTACTGTCAATCATGCTCTCAAAAGATAGGATCGCTTTTATGCAAAAGACAGAGACAAAGGAGAAAGACAGAATTCCCAAAATGGTTTTTGCCCTAATCATCAATTAAGGAGGGATTGATCATTTACCAGAAAGACGGGGAAATAGTCCAAAATTTTTTTAATTTATTGGATTTTTGTCAATTCAATCATAAATCTTTTACTTGTGTTAATTGTGTTCTAAATATTTTCAGGTATTATCAATTAAGTTTACTTGGTCAATTTTAATGAAAATTGCTGACGTGGACACCTAATCATTGAGGTCATGAGCCTTCCTAGCTAGGTCCCCTCTCGCTAGATTCCTATGAGGGTGACCTTACTTGCAGCCGGCAAAAGGGGAAACCCTCGCCAATAGTTGCCTTTGGCTGGTTGTTGGACATGGATGAGGCTCATTGACTAGTAGGAAGAAGGAGGAAATAAAAAGAAATAAAATGAAACATAAAAAATTAACAAAAGCTCAAGAAAATATTAATTTCTTAAATTATCCACATCATTGTTGGCATTCACATTAGCAATTTTTTGCTAAAATTAGCTAGATGGACTCAGTTAACATAATGTGAAAAAATTTAGGACTCATTTGGCATAGTTAAAAGGTTTAAGATTGAATTGACAAACAATTCAATAGCCTAAGGACATTTTGGATAATTTTTCCTGATAGAGACATGCATTTTCTCTTTCTAAGCGGTCACATCTTTAAGAATCGTGATTCTATCTTCTAAGTTATCTTGTTCTACGTGCCTTTTCCCCCTTTACTTAGGGATCCTATCTTTTAAGTTATCTTGTTCTACATGCCTTTTCCCCCTCCACTTAGGCTTTTTTGGACAATTTTTCCTAGAAAGACATACATTTTCTTCTTCTAAGCGATCACATCTTTAAGAACCGTGATCCTTCATCTTTTAAGCTATCTTGTTCTACTTGGTTTTTTCCCCCTCACTTGGGGTGGAGGTTTTCTCGATTGACCAATCTATCGAGCATGCTTGGAAGACACCGCGTACAATCCCGGAAGATCAGTAACCTCACCTCTCAAGAAAACGGCACAGATCCGCCGCCTCTTGTTAGAGTCCAATCTGTCGGTTCCAAAGAGGAGATTATGATCCATGGAAGCTTCATTTAAGCTCATTGACACGAAACCCAACATTCCCCTTCTCTCCCCAAGCCAAAACCTAACATTAAGGACTTGGACGGCCTTCCGTGGCCAATCAACTTCCTTTAAGATAGCTACAAAGGAATGTGAATGGGACATAACCCCAAGCCATGCCTCGTGGTCACAAATCAAGCCGTGCCTCGTGGTCACAAATCAAGCAGGCATTGGTGTTTCTTTGTATTGGACATAAGCTTTGTTTTTCATCACACGTCCTCGTTTCTATTCCAATTTTCACGATCTTTCCATTCATTTTATCTCTTCGGAGCATTGGATTGGGGCATTTTCTCTGCCCCTTCTTATCATATCCGTACCTGCCAATATATCTCATGATAACAAGTCCTTTCATTACGTACTTGTACACACAAAAAGAATCGACCAAAGGCACACACGATTATCGGATCAATTAAGATTTATCATCTCGTAGCCAGTAGGAAGCTATTGCACGCGATTCCCTCGTTTCCATGTTTATCTTCCGTTAACTTAGCCAGGCCCATGATCTTTGCTTCGTCCATTCTCTCAACTTTCAAGAGGCTGTTCTGAAACCCAGTCACTTAGATACCAAAAATTAATGAGATACACATTTCAATGTCTTAGAAAGCAATGATAAGTTTCGCATACTACTCTTATATTATTATTTACTAGTTGAAAAGAGGCCTGGCGATGCTGTTTCCTCTATCCATTGAAAGCTCGTGGGCTTCCACATCCGGAAGTTTTCAATGGCATACGTAGTATCTATAATCCCGTGCTAATGAAAGTACTAATCCAACTCTTGAACCGTCTGTATACCTCCCCAACTCTCACACCATCTTGTTGAACAGCTCTCACTGGAAAAAAAAAATTGTCCAAACAGTTTTAAACGTATTGTGCCACCACAAATTCAGTCCAATTTTTTTTTTTCAGTTTAGCCATTATATTTGTTTAAATTTAGCCAAATTTAGTCTTACACCTTTAGACTTTTTTTTTCAATCTAGTGCTAAACTTGTTTGAACATCCAATGTCTAATATCAACAAGTTATTTTGTAATTAAATGAAGTTTAGTAGTTAAGAAACTTAACATCCCTAGGCAATGGTCATGCTTTTTTTTTTTTTGGAATCGAGGTATAGATCGAAATCAAAAGGAGTCGGCTTCAACACGATAAGGAAGGGCCCAGCTTGGCCAATCAACTTGCTTTCCTTTGCATGCATGCAACTATGGTACAAGGGAAAAATTGTCTATATACCTCCCCACTCTCACACCATCTTGTTGAATAGCTCTCACCAGGAAAAATTGTCTAAATAGTTTTAAACGTATTGTATGACGATCAATTCAATCCTAATTTTTTCAATGTAGCCATTGTTTTTGTTTAAATTTAGCCAAATTTAGTCTTACACCTTTAGACAATTTTTTTCAATCTAGTGCTAAACTTGTTTGAACATCCAACGTCTAATTTGGACAAGTTATTTTGTAATTAAATGAAGTTTAGTTGTTAAGAAACTTAACATCCCTAAGCAATGCTAATGTTTTCTTTTCTTTTTTTTCTTTGGAATCACGGTATAGATCGAAATCAAAAGGAGTCGGCTTCAACACGATAAGGAAGGGCCCAGCTTGGCCAATCAACTTGCTTTCCTTTGCATGCATGCAACTATGGTACAAGGGAAAATTTGTCTATACACCTCCCCATTCTCACAACATCTTGTTGAATAGTTCTCGCCGGGAAAAATCGTCTAAATAGCTTTAAACATACTTTACGACGATCAATTCAATCCTAATTTTTTAATGTACCATTTTTTTGTTTTAATTTAGCCAAATTTAGTCTTACACCTTTAGACGATTTTTTCAATCTAGTGCCAAATTTATTCGAACATCCAACGTCTAATTTGAACAAGTTATTTTGTAATTAAATGAAGTTTAGGAGTTAAGAAATTTAACATCCGTAGGCAATGCTCATGTTTTCTTTTTTTGTTTCTTTGGAATCGAGATATAGTTCGAAATCAAAAGGGGTTGGCTTCAACACGCTAAGGAAGGGCTCAGCTTGGCTGATCAACTTGCTTACCTTTGCATGCATGCAACAATGGTACAAGGTACAAATTGTCTATATACCTCCCCAACTCTCACACCATCTTGTTGAGTAGCTCTCACTAGGAAAATTTGTCCAAACAATTTTAAACGTATTATACGATGATCAATTTAGTCCTAATTTTTTTCAATATGGGCATTATTTATGTTTAAATTTAGCCAAATTTAATCTTACACCTTTAGACGATTTTTTCAATGTAGTGCTAAACTTGTTTGAACATCCAACGTCTAATTTCAACAAGTTATTTTGTAATTAAATGAAGTTTAGTAGTTAAGAAACTTAACAGCCCTAGGCGATGCTCATGTTTTCTTTTTTTGTTTCTTTGGAATCAAGATATAGTTCGAAATCAAAAGGGGTTGGCTTCAACAAGAAAAAGAAGGGCCCAGTTTGGCCAATCAACTTGCTTTCCTTTGCATGCATGCAAACAAAGATGGTAGAACGGCACGTCCATGCGAGCAACCTCGAGCTGTGCCTGAGAATCAGATGCTTGAAGCTTTGTCTGTCATCACGTTTTCCTTTTATATCTTTGAAAGAATCAAGCGAAGACACATGTGGCCATCGGATTGATTAACATTTATCATCTTCTCGGTGGCATGGAGCTATCGTGCATGATCGCCCATTGTTTTCCATAACCTTTGCTTCGTCAACTCTCTCATCTTTTGGGTAGTCATTGCTTAAGGCTCATTTTACAAACCCCATTGCTTACACATCAAATTAACGAGATACACATTTTTATTACATTCCTAGACTGCTATTTACAAATCAAATAGAGGTCAAGGGAGATAGTTTCTCCTATTCGCCGAAAGGTTGGGGGGGTCAGACAGCCGGAAGCTTTCTATGTCATTCTCTAGTACGTAATCCCATACAGATGGAAGTACTAATACAACGCTTGTACCATTTACACACCTCCCACAACACTCACCCCATCTCGTTGAATCAGCTCTCGTTGATGCATGCCGCAATGCCTCGACCTATGGAGTCTTTTGAGAGGACTCAAAGGGCGTCATGAAGCAACCGATCCTGGCCACGAGAAATCTCCAAGGGCCCATCATTTATCAGCCAGCGCCTGGCCAGATAGCGACTCTAACAATGACAAACGCATGGTTTAAACTGGATGACAATCGATACCCTCTCTCTCTCTCTCTCTCTCTCTCTCTGTTATTTCCTTCTGTTCTCTTTCTGATTCGTGCCGAGAGCGATGCTGCCTCCGACGAGTCTTTCTTCAATCCATGGTTACATATCCGATCAGACGTTCTTTATAAGGAAATAGCCAATGCGAAAAATGAGCCTGAAATTTAAGCTTCTTCTTGTGTCCTTGAGATTATATATAGATAAAAGCATTCAGATTGAACTCGAGCTCATTATTTAAGAATCTACTATAGCAAGGTCTATATTGTGCGGAACAAGCGATCGAACGATAAATTAGACAGAACAAGAAAATAAATCGAACATCAGATGTACGTGGTTCGGTCGTAGAGACCTACGTCTATGGGGAGAGCAGCAATAAATTCCACTATAGAACGAGCGATACAATTCGGAGATTACAAACCACACTCGAGTCACTCAAACACTCTCAGTGTTTCCCAAGCTCAATTACAACCAATAACGCACACAGTGTTTAGCCCCAATTCCTCACAAAATAATCTCTCAATTTCACAAAAGAATTGTGCATAAATTCTTACCACAAGAATTTCTCGACTAGAACACAAAAGTTATTGATGTAATTCTTCCGGAGAAATCCACGTCAAGCACTCGCTTCTTCTCTTGGAACGGTGCTTCAATAATTCTCTCTCGCGGCCACCGTACGTTGATTACATATATGGTTGCTAGTAAGATAGGGACGAACAGACCGACTTTAACTTGGATAAAGCAAATCTCGTTATTCGGCGAACAAGTCCATCTGGAAGGAAACCAAATATATCCACCGAATAGTCCACGTTGGTCTTCTTGCCCACCTTCTGCTATAGATTAGGGAAAAGTCCAAGTCGGACCCACTTAAAAGTAAATCACTTCTCCAAATAAAAGATTTTCGCATCTTTTATTTCTTGATATTGTTTAAAAAACTTATACTCTTGCCAAAGAAATATCCAAGGCACACGAAATATATTTTGCTCAATTTTGGACATCCACAAAATATTCTATTTGAAATATTCACAGTTTCGCTTCGGGCTCAAACTCGAGACATATTTTCAACAGTCTATCAATAGTTTCTCGAGGAAAAATAAAATTGAGCTACATATATCTTAGTCATAATCATAGGCACTAGAGTAACGAGACATGCACGATTGACGAACTTTTTTTAAGATTGGGAACAATGTATCATCCTAAAATGTTTTCGGGGCCTTTCGTCCATCCCACAAAAGGGGCTTCCTTATGCAGGAGCATCCGACTCAACATCCGACTTATCGGAACATTCCAAAAGTTCTGATAAGGTTCCATCGACACGCACCAATTTGGCCTCATCGACGCATGAGCTGTTTCACTAAGTTAGCTACTGATTTCAACATGGAACAACAGCATATCAATGGGGGACTAATCTGAGTCATTTCCTTGACTATTTGGAGTTATTCCAAGATGGTTATTTAGATGGACGAAAATTGCAAGACCAGGCTAAAGAGTCCAAGTGCAACTCTCCATGTCTTTATTGCTTTTCAGTTTCTAGTTGTCATTAATGTTTGTTCTAGTTCCTAGGAGTTTAATATCTTATGGTTCTCAAGTCGTCTATGTCTTTTAATATCTGTCAAGTCCCCATATCCTTTATTATTTTGCTATTTCCTAAGTCCGAGTCCCTCTATATAATGAGGATGAATTCTCCATTGTAAGGTAGATTTCGATTAAATGAATGAGAATTCTTCTGCGCGAGTTGAATTACAAACACTTCGGCTTCTTTATACTTAGAGAGTGGAATTTTTTTTTTTGTGGTGAGCCAAAAGCCTTTTATCCTCAGTTGGTAGCGTAGCTTTTGTATCGTGGTGGTGAGTTTCTATCAATCCCGATCTTCATCCTCGGCTGGTGTTGACTTTAGGCTTTGGTGGTGATCATTGTGTTCCGTATCGTCGGCTGGTGGTTCATCTTTTATGCCCTTGGTGTGGGCCATTCTATCTTCCTCTTATATCTTGGCTAGTGATATCTTTACAACTTGGTATAGTTCTATTCCTATCGGTTCTATTCTGTTCTTAAACACTTTTTTCATATACTTATCTCGAAATTCCCCATAAAACTACCCCCCCCCCCACACACACACACACACACAAACCTCGATCTATCAACACTATTTGCAACAATTAACTCTGAGAAATTCCTACCGGTGGAATCACTCGCCCACACACTCATCATTTCCCGCTTGGGTTATGGAGCGCATTTGCGTATGTAACTAAGAGTCGGCACAAGTCCTGTTTTCTACTCCTCCAAATGCAAATGATTTCGCGCGATCGTCGATTCAGGGGTTTAGCTCGCATAGTGCTCGGTCCATAACATGCATGCTGTGGTGGTGCTATATGGGCATTGGTCACTCCTTGCTGCAAAATCTCGTTTTGGGGTGAAACTTGTGCTTCGATGGGCTTTCAAGGAGCTCCAAAGACCCAATCAAGCAGGGAAAGCAACTTACGGCCCTTGAGACACGCCAACTGATGATATTCGTGAGGTTCGGGTTTCATTCCGGCCCAGCCACGTCATTAACAGACGTGTATTACCACGCTCCTAACATCCTTTTTCCTAATTAAGAGCTACTCCCGACAAATTATACTGAGATTCTTGAACCCCTCTCCGATCGACTAGTCCTCATGGATGCACACGATTCGTCCCATCCATGTAAATCTGATACCGCTACACCGGTGGGATGGCGGGTGTGGCCCTTCGAGGTTAATACAAGTAGATGACGTCTTGATTTGAACATATGATTTGTTGAATCCAAACTAAGCACTTAATCCCATCCTGGTTCTATACTATGGTTGCTTTCTATCGCAGTTTTTTAAAATCTTCGCCACTTTTATTATTGCCCTTTCCATTTCATTTGCTTGGTTATTTGTACATTATTCACATCTAGGTCTGGGAAAATAACGTTCATGCATAGCCGCCAAAATGGCCTGATCGGTCCATGATTCAGTGTGGCTCGTTTCGATTCATTATTGTAGATAGGATAGCGGGGGACCACTAAGAGCTATATATATATATATATGCCACGTTACAGTTTCATGCTACTCAGTTATGTCATCGAGCATCAAGTTTGAGAACGACATATTGGATTATCAAAATGGGCCTAATTTTTTAACAAAAAAAAAATCCAACATTATGTCCGGTCTGCTTCAAACTTTTTAAAAGAATCTCACATTTTAAGTTTTGTCCCAATTTTGTGGCAAACTATTTTTTGTTTATGACAAAATCACCAACTTTCAATCTCGTCTCAATTTTGCCTCCGGCCTTTGTCCAAAAATTTCTGTGGGTTGTTCGATTTGACATTTCAACGTCGATAACAATTCATATTAGTAAAAACAAAATAAAAAATTTATCTCCAAAAATAAATTGTTTTTTGGTATGAAAATTATGAAAATTAGGGATGACTAATGGCGATTTTTAGACGGAGGACTAACTGAGGCAAGTTTGGGATTAGAATTAAAGTTGATGATTTATCTTTAGACCAAAAAAATTTCAGCGCAAATTTGAGACTAGATCTAAAGTTGAAAGTGTATATATATGTTTTGGACAAAAAAGTTGAGGACATATTTGGATTATACCTAAAGATGGAGGAGTTTTTTTTTTTAAGACAAAAGAAATGTTCGGGGCAGAATTGAGATTAAACCTGAAGTTAAGGATTTTATCGGGGAATTAGGCCTACGAAAATGGGATTTATTGAAAGTGAAAATCGACGGTGCATTCGCGTAAGGATCGATTAATGTTGGGCTACGCCGTAGACGAGCGGCTGGTCTCATTTTATCTGCGCGATCCAACAACCCGAAACAGCAGGAGTGTCGAATTTTGAAAACGACTAGAGCATGCATAATCACGATGGCAAGGCTGTCGCCGCCTGACGAACGATGGAGGCAGGCTGGTCGAACGAAGTAGGTTTCGGCCCATGAATAATTTTCTCTGTCTATCGATCGAGCAAGTGTAGTTGGACCAACCTATTCGAGAAAGATCAGATAGCTTGTGGTGAGGAATTGCGGTGGTGATTTTATCTTTACAGTCAACAGGTTTCGAGTACCGCCGCAATGGCAACACTTCCCGTCCCACCCACGTAAAAAGACGGCTACTTATAAGCGTTCGCCTTCGAAGGGACGTTTCCGGTTTTCGTTCCGTACCCCGAGAAAGATCCTCTAGCGAAAAAGCTTCTTCAAGTCACACAATCCGGGGAGCTTCGGGATAGGCGATGGCGGAGAAGAAGCCGATGATGCACGCGGTTTGGTACGAGTCTTACGGCGGAGGACCTGCCGGCTTGAAGGTGCGAATGTTTCGGCTCTCTCGATCATCTAGTCGCCCAAATATGTGTTGAAGTAACGGAGTTTGCATTGGTGAACTGTGTTCGCGTGTTCTCGGACAGCTTGTGCTGTCAATGGAGCCTTTCCTTGCTTTTTAGATTCTTCTATTCCAAAATAAACAGTGGAAGAAGCTGTCCGGCGTTCTCGAATGTCGGTTGTAGGAGTTTTAGTTTTGGTGGAAACAGAGAAGATCTTCGTTATGGAACATTCTCCTAAAGTAAAAGCAAACAGTGCGGCTCGTCTGCTCTTCTCTGCGTAGATATGTGTTGGATGGTTTGGGCTGTTAATTATTTGGGTGTCCGTCGTGCTTTAGATCCGCATTACATAACCTTGTTTGCCTGTTCTTTGCACTTCTTGCAGCATGTGAATATCCCGGTTCCGGCACCCAAAAAGGACGAGGTTTTGCTGAAGCTAGAAGCGATTAGTATAAACCCTTTCGATTGGAAAGTGCAGGATGGACAGCTGAGACCATTTCTACCTCGCAAGTTCCCTCAGATACCTGGTACTGGGTTGAAACCCGAAATCAATTTTTTTTTTTATCTCCTTGTCGAGAAGAAGTGTGATGGTTTTTACAACATATGGATCTCTGGGTGACGGCTTTGGCAGGCAATATAGTCAGTATAGTTGCATGATGCCCTCATCCATCGGTTGTGCTTAAGAGATGACTATGTCCCTTTTACTTTGTAGACTTCAGTATGTTAACATGAACCGATTCGTGCAAAACTATTTCACTACTTAAAGCATTCACGTCTGTCATCGTCTTCCCCCCTGTCTAACCCGCGGGTTCGAGCCATTTCAAAGGATGTGCAATTGCAATTCGTTTGGTTGCTTCGGGTTTGTGCGAGCGCACGGGAATGCTTGTATGTTTGGCAAGGTCTTGAGGGCCGGACACTGTGTTTCGCGGCGCTAGTGGGAATGATTTGGAGATAGGCGTGTTTATTTCGTTAAGCATATATGCTGAAGTGTAATCTGTAACTTGATATCTTTAGTCTCTTTGGCTTCATTTTTTACAGCCGCTGATGTAGCAGGAGAGGTGGTCAACGTTGGACCAGTGGTCAAGAAATTTAAACCTGGTGACAAAGTCATAGCCGTCCTCAGTCCCTTCGTAATGCTCTCCGTTCATGTCTTGCAGTTTGTCTTTGGACTGGCGTTGTATGTTGCTATGATGCTATATCCTTCTGTGCTTCTTATTTGATGACCTGGCAGACCGGAGGCGGATTCGCGGAGTTCGCTGTTGCAAAGGAGAGCCTAACGGTGGCAAGGCCGCCTGAAGTACCAGCCCCGGAAGGGGCAGGGTTACCCGTGGCCGGCCTCACAGCTCTCCAGGCCCTCGCCCAAGCTGCTGGGCTAAAGCTTGACGGGACTGGACCGCAGAAGAACATCCTGATCACCGCTGCCTCGGGTGGCGTCGGCCATCACGCGGTTCAACTCGCGAAGCTCGGGAACACGCACGTGACCGCTACCTGCGGGGCTCGCAACATGGACTTTGTCAAGAGCCTCGGCGCCGACGAGGTCCTGGACTACAGGACCCCGGAGGGAGCTGCCTTGAAGAGCCCCTCAGGGAGGAAGTACGACTTCGTGATCCACTGCGCGGGCGCGCTCCCCTGGTCGGTTTTCGTGCCGAACTTGAGCGCTCACGGCAAGGTGATAGATCTGACGGCGGGTGCCAGGGCCATGATGACCTTCGCCTTCCAGAAGCTCACCTTCTCCAAGAAGCAGCTCGTGCCGATGGTGCTGTCGTCCAAAGGCGAGAATCTGGAGTTTCTGGTTAAGTTGGTTAAGGAAGGGAAGCTCAAGACCTTCATCGACTCCAAGTATCCTCTGAGCAAAGCTGAAGATGGCTGGGCTAAGTCTATCAGTGGTCGCGCCACGGGCAAGATAATTGTAGAGCCATAAGACACTAAAGTACTGCTCTGTTCCTTACCTAAAAAAAAAAAGTACTGCTCTGTTTTTGAAAATTGTAATTTCACTCGAACCATGCGATTTACATTTATCACGTTTCAACGTTTGTTTGCTATTGCCAGCCTTAAAGCGGGAGAATTAAAGAAAAATTATAAACCTATTACAATTATGCCAATTCAATTTTAAACCTTTCCTTTTATGATTCAAACCTAAAATTCTTGTAATTGTGTCATTTCAAATTATTCGGCGAATTTTGGCCGACTGGCGATTTCATATTTTAATAATATTTTATGATTTTTTTAAAAAAATTCTTTTTTCCTTCCCCTTCCCTGTTCTACCTCTAGCTTGCTAGTAATCGGCCAAAGGATGACGGATGAGGCTCTTGCCGGCCTCGGCCAAGGCCCCGAGCTCACCATCGCCCTTGCCTCACTTGGCCACTACAAGATGGTCGACCTCACCAGATCTAGGATGGTGATGCCAGCGAGAGCCTCACCGTTCGTCCTCCAACCTTAAGCGACTAGCCAGAGGTAAAATAGGGAAGGGAATGGGAGGAAGAAAAAAAAGTAAAAAATTCAAAAAAATATTAAAATATTAAGTCATCGATCGGCCAAAATTCACTGGATGGACTGAAATGACACAATTACAAAAGGTTTAGAATTGAATCGGTAAAAAAAATTATTTATGATTGAATTGGCATAATTATAATAGATTTAAGACTTTTTTGGTAATTTCTTATCTCAAAACCTTATAAGGAAAGCAAGGGTCATCGATCTCAAGATGGATGATTCTCACCCTAGAACCAAAAACCGTTCGCTGGGGATTGGTTCTATAAAATGAAAATCATGAAGCACTTACTTGTCCCCTAGACCTACTTGTGAGCCAAACCACCGGTCCTATCCGATTCTCGGGTTGATCTATGGAGCCGGTCCTACCAAGTACCAACATCAATTACAAAAGATTGTACATGAGTGAACCAATGAAGCCACTTCAAATTTCTCATGGAGCCACTTCAAATTTCTCATGGGATAAAGAGATAGACATGAGTGTTGGTGGTGCACTTGATGATTTCTTTGACAAATTCATAGAAAAAATCAACAAGTGCACCACCAATGAATATCACATAGCGTCCTTTAATGAGTAATGAGTTTGCCACAAAGTTCTGAGGCTTCATCCATAGTCTTATATCACATGTCACACATGAAAATAAGTTTGCCACAAATTCGCAAGAGTAAGCAAGCAAATAACATAAATCAACATCTCAACCAAGGATAAATGAAATTGAACACTAATATTCTTTTCTCAAGAATAAAAGAAGGAAGCAATTTCTTAAGCTTTGAGAGCTCATGAGCCCACGAAAATAAACCAACTTCTCAATCTTTGAATATATATATATATACACATACATATATTATATAAATAGGTTCAACAGTTGTTCCCATCTATAATCAAGAACCGGACCAGTACCCAATGGAAACCACCTAAAACTAGTCAGTTAGCTACGATCCGATTGGTCCAGATGGTAATTCCCACCTATAATTAGGAATTGGACCGGTACCCAATGGGAGCCATCCAAAACTAGCCGATTAGCTATGGTCCGGTTCGGTTCGGGTGGATTCCTATTTTTTTTTTTTTTGCTCACCCCTAAAGGAAAAGCTTAGGCATATGTTCACAGTAATTGCAAATTCAATTCCAAACTTATTACACGGATGTTAATTCAATTCTAAACTCTTTTTAATTTCATTTATGTAATCCAAAATTTTTGCTCGAAATTCGAACAATAATTTCGGGATAAATTACCACACCGTCATATCAATAATATTGAAAAGTATAGCTGAAGTGACATCCGTGCAATAAATTTAGAATTGATTGGAAAATTTCTCTAATTTACGTCATACATTGATACGTAAATCTGCTCCTTGATTGAAAACCACTAGGCTGGTATGATGCCAAAAGACTAGCAAATTCTTATGTTTTCTATGATCGAATAATCAACTCGTTGTTCAAAGTTAATACGGATGGATCCAACTCAGGCTTCTTCCCATCGTTCCGACGCTCTTGTTTTCGCCCCCACCTTCGCTCTCATCCTTCTCGATGCCTTGGCAGATAAGAGAAGCCAAATCCCGATTATGCCCTCGTTTCGTTTCCCACACGCACGTTACAGAACAGAAACCGTCCCACCGAAGCGAGGCTATTCCAGTCATTCGGGAAAGAGGATCAACGGCTATTTATACGTGTTCGCCTTCGAACGGACGGTCCCGGTTTCGTTTCGTGCCCCTTTCGCGAGAAAGAGCTTCGTCCACCTCTCGCTCTCTAGATCTTCACGCGATTCTGGGAGCTTCGGGGATCGAAAATGGCAGAGACAAAGCCGACGATGCACGCGGTTCGGTACGAGTCTTACGGCGGCGGACCCGCCGGCTTGAAGGTGCGGATGTTTTCGATCGTGTCGTGATTGATCTCTGTAATGTCGAATTACTTGTGCTATTAATGGGTTGTGGTCGCTTTTGTGAAAATGTCGAAGCTAGCGTTTCTTGCTTTCTAGATTCTGCTTGTCGAACATAAACTGAGGAAGATGCTTGCTGTTCAGTGTCGTCGTATGTTGGTTTTTAGGTTCTGCTCGCCTGTTCTGTCCCGTTATGTAATTCAGCCGACGAACTTTTCGTTCTCTCTCTTCTTTTTTTTTTGGTGTAATTAAGTCAGCAGTTGAGAATACGGGACTTAAAGAAATCGAGTGGTAATGCTAAAGGGGGCTAAAATTTGATTTTTGCCGAAACTTACTTGGGGAAGCTTGTAAAACAAGATTTAATGGACTGGGCAATAGATTGGTGTACGGTTTGTCTCAAGACGGACCGAAGAAAAGCTATTCGCATTGTAGAGTAGGGGATTTTTTATGTTCAAGATTGCCCTGTTTAGTCATTTTTTCTTTTTTCTTTTTTTATATCCCTATTTTTGCTTTTATTTTAGTTTATTTTATACTTTTCTCCGTGGGTTCATTGACTGTCGACCTCAATTGGTTTAGAATAAAGATGATGTCGATGTTACGCGAGCACAACGAGAGAGTTTAGTTAGATTGTGCTTGTTAGAATAATTAAATAATAAACCGCATCTTCATCTAACAGTTTACGCTTTTAAAACAGTTGACAGAAGTCCTACAAAAATCTTACATGCTATCAGAGTAAGAGGTTCTAAGTTTAAATCTTTCGTGCTCTTGCATCCTCAATTAAATATGTCCATACCTAGTATTAGGCAAAAAAGACTAGACTAAGAGTGAGGAGGAGTGTTAGAATAATTGAATGATAAATCGCGCATTCATCTAACAGCTTAAACTTTTAGAACAATTGACAATGAATCCCATGTGAGAACGGACATACTCTTGAATGGCTGTGATTGATCGAAAAGATAATTGCTTGGATAAGTCAGAAGACCCCATGAGAGGACAGGCGTGTTATCAATCGGCCGTGATAGAGAAAACTGCTTATCCTGCTACAGGTTTTGATTCTTAATGAATATGTGAGGATTCAAATGACCGACGCACCTCCAAGGACAGGGCTTTGGAAACAGAGAAGATCTTTGCTGTAGGACAATTTACTAATCTAAGACGGAATGAAGTGGCCACCTATTAAGCCCCAAGCTTATAGTCCTCGTGTCCTGTTTATCCATTTTCCCTATTGAGCTTTTGATGATAACGTTTTCATCTTCTTTGGGTCCTTTTTCGGCCAAGCATTTTCTCTTCTCGCTTCTTTGTCCCGTGTAACTGGACCCAGTCGCAACTTTTGCCCGTTGGTGTTGAGAAAAATCGATGATGAAGCAAACAGGACATGTTTTTTACAGGAATATCTATCCATCCATCCATCTATCTATCTATCAATGTGTAGGCTAATTGCGAAATTGATCTGCACCTATGCCAAAAGAAGACGGACAGAACCTGGGAATAGACGTATAATCATGGTTATAGATGTAACATCTACTATTGTGAGCTAATGTAAAAATAACTTGCTATTATTATTGTCATGTTGGCTGGAGTGTTTCTCCATTGACTGCATAAAGTCAGGAATTTGGGTATCATAAAACAGTGAAAAAAGTGCTCTTTTGCAAGTTATTTGATCTATTTTTTTCCCTCTGTTCATTCATGAGCTGACAGATATTAAACACATAGTCCGATTGATGTTATAAATGTTTCCTCTGTTCTTCTTTGTGTAGATACGTGCTAAGTGATTTGGGTTGTCAAGATGTTTGTGTCATATGCGCTTTTGAGTTGGATTACATGTCATGTTACCTTTTCTTGTGCTACTTGCAGCATGTTGATATACCTGTTCCTGCACCTAAAAAGGGTGAGGTCTTACTGAAACTAGAAGCGATTACTATAAACCCTGTTGATTGGAAAACGCAGAAAGGAATGCTGAGACCAGTTCTTCCTTCCAAGTTTCCTCACATACCTGGTATTGTGTTGAAACTGGAAATTGCTGTTTTTCTTACATTGTTGAGAAGAAGCGTGATGGTTTCCCAAATGTATGGATCCTTTTGGGGAAGAGTCATTTCTTAAAGATTGTTCATATTTGCTTGGGTAGGCAATATGGTCAATGTAGTTGCATTATCTCCTCATTCATCTGTTTTTTCTTTAGAAACTTGGGCCAACTCATTCAGGGTATTTACTTTTGTCCGCTTTCTCACTGATTCAGTGAAACTATTGTGCTTAAGAGATGACTGCATTATTTGCCTGAGAGTGGACTACAGTATCTTAACAAGAACTAATTCATTCAGACAATTTTACTAAAGGTATTCATGTGTTTCATTGTTTTTCCCCATATAAACTTAGGCTGTGAGCCATTCTGATTGATTTATCGTTTGCTTGCTTCCGGATGCGTGTGCGGACAGGAATGCTTGTGTGTGTGTGTGTGTGTGTGTGTGAGAGAGAGAGAGAGAGAGAGAGCATGTACCGGGTTCATGTTGGGAATGCTGGTAACTAGATTATATGGGATGGTCTTGAGGGTAGGACGTCATTTTCTGTGGTTTAGTGTCAGTGATTTGGATGTAGGTATGTTTCTTTTGCCTTCTAGAATGCTCACTCTCTGAGCTTCATCAATGGGCCGGTTATTTTGTGATTGAATATAAGTGTAACTTCGTATATTTTGTCTCGTTGCCTTCAATTTACAGCCACCGATGTAGGAGGAGAGGTTGTTAAGGTTGGACCAGCAGTCAAGAAATTTAAACCTGGCGACAAAGTCATAGCCATCCTCAATCACTTTGTAATGCTCACCCTTCATGTTTTGCATTTTCATCTGTAGGTAAGATTGTATTTTGCGACAATGGTGGAGTACAAACTGGATTTAAAATAACTTCTTCACAAATTGTGTGTTCTTGGAATAACCGATTGCTTTCTTGGTCAGTTTATGAACTCCCACATGCTAGTTGAGGCGATCTGATGTTATAACATTTTGTGCTTTTATATGATAACCTGCCAGAAAGGAGGAGGATTCGCTGAGTTCGCTGTTGCAAATGAGAGCCTAACGGTGGCAAGGCCACCTGAAGTATCCGCGCCAGAAGGGGCAGGTTTACCAGTAGCCGGCCTCACTGCTCTCCAGGCCCTCACGCAAGCTGCTGGGTTAAAGCTCGACAGGAGCGGGCCACTGAAGAATATCCTGATTACCGCTGCCTCAGGCGGCGTTGGCCACTATGCAGTTCAACTTGCGAAGTTAGGAAACACACATGTGACTGCAACTTGTGGGACTCGCAACATTGACTTGGTCAAGAGCCTGGGCGCTGACGAGGTCCTCGACTATAAGACACCGGAGGGAGCTGCCTTGAAGAGCCCATCTGGCAAGAAGTACGACTTTGTGGTGCACTGCGCAAACGATTTCCCCTGGTCAGTTTTCGAGCCGAACTTGAGCGAGTGTGGCAAGGTGATAGATATCACCCCGACTGTCAGCGCAATGCTGACCTTCGCTCTCAAGAAGCTTACCTTCTCCAAGAAGCAGCTTGTGCCATTGCTATTAATACCCAATGGCGAGAATCTGGAATTTCTGGTTAAGTTGGTTGAGGAAGGGAAGCTCAAGACCGTCATCGAGTCGAAGTATCCGCTGAGCAAAGCTGAGGATGCTTGGGCGAAGTCTATAAGTGGTCACGCCACTGGTAAGATTATTGTAGAGCCGCAGGACTAATTGCCGGTGCCTGTTGTGCGTGTTGTCTATGATAATGATTTTCTACTTGCTGTGAATGCTATTGAACGCTTTTGTTCCCTTTTCACATTTAGAAAGATTATTGGGAAGTGTAATATTACTTTGAACAGAGCGATTTACATTATAATGAAATGCTTATGCATTTGTTCTTCTTATGAATCATTTTCACTTGGTACCTTTTGCACAACCATTGGCTGTGGCCTACCTAAGCTCGGCTTTATACAATTCAATACATTACGCGAGCGTTTCTCGGACTTGCAGGGTTTCTGATATATATGTCTGATTGTGGGCAAATCATATTCAATTTCAGCTTATTTAGTCTAACCATAGTACAGCGTGAAATTTTTGGATTAATAATGTTGTCTGTAGTATGTAGAACCATCTATAATTTTGTCACTCGTCATGTTCACCTTACTTTTTAGGTAATGAATTCGTGATCTAAATTATTTTGCCTTCTCTCATCTTACATAGGGAAATGATAATTTGATTTTGTTAATGTCCCATTGACCATAGATCTATTACCTTTTTCCCTCGCTAAACTTCCCACGTCGCAAACGTGCAAATACTATGTTGAAAAGTTTATAAACGAGAGAGAGTGGCCGTCGGCCACAGCGCCAACAGCCACTTATCTCGCTGGAGATGTCGTCCAAAGTTGTGATTGTTTGCGAATCACGCTTTTTCTAGGGAGCCTCTCGATCGGAAACGGCAGAGACGAGTTCTCCTCCGGCTCTTACGGTGGGGGATCCACTGGCCCGAAGGTGCAAGATCTTTAGCTTTTAATTCTTAGTGTAGAGACATCGTATCCGAAGATCCGAATCCTCATATATATATATAGAGGCGCTACCCTCAAAATTGTGCTTTGGACACAAAGAGGACAAGATTATCTATCATGTAGACACAAACAATTGACTCCAATACAATGAGAATCCTGTTTCGTAACGTAAACGATTCTAATTCTGATTCTATTCTCAAGAATAATTTTAGAGCAAAAACTATAACAAAAAAAAAGTTAGTTTGGGAAAAAGAATCACTTCTGAAAATTGCAAAACAGAATGAAATACCACATTTCTCACTTTTCTCTTTCAATTCTCTTGTCAATTTTTCCTTGACCTAAAATAGAAAAACATCTCATTTTCAAAGAAAAGTATATAAGATAATAAAAATAAAATCAAAAATAAAAATTGAAAAAATCTAAAAAAATCAAAAAAATAAAAAAAAAATTAGAAAATCCCTAAAAATAGAGAAAGCTTAGATTAGACTAGTTTGACCCCATTTTCATAAATTTGGATCTAGATTCCCTAGATTTTATGGATTTTGTTCTTTTTAGGAAACTCATAACCACCTTTGAAATTAAATCCGAATCACATTCTCTAAACCTTTAGGGCCTTGTTCAGGTTTTATGATACGATTTATCCATACCATGATCCTTCATTGTGCACTTGATTTTATTAATTATGAGCTGTCTAGGTTTATGTACTTTAGACTTAGCCCAGCTTTAGAAAAGTTTGGAAAAAGACAAAAATAATCGGCATAAATATTTAACAAGCTCTCGTTCTTAGGTCTTGGATGAATTAAGATTGAGATTTGATTTCCTAGAACCAAAAACATTCATCAATGTAGGGTAGTACAATGCATTTTCTTTGCATAAATGAGAATATTGCTTGCGTCAGTTGCTCACTCATTTAAAAAAGTTGGATGAAATCCCATAATAAATAGCAAAAATGACTCATGGTGATTCTTGATATTTATTTTTACATTTCAATATTGAATGTGTTATATAAGAGAATCAATATTAATTCGAAGTGTATGATGAAATTTCATAAAGTAATTATGTAATTATTTGAATTAAACAAAAAAATTGAGAAGAGAAATTGTTCTTGAAAATAGAAATTATATGCAATGTCGCGACCCTCTGAAAAAATTTATCTTTTTTCGAAAATTAAAAATCTCTATTCCCCAGCGAAGTCGCCAAGCTGTCGCGACTCTCTAAAAAAATTTTAAATTTTAAAGGGGGTTAACGGATTATTAGGTTAATTAGATTTGACTAACCTAACGCGGACCCTCCCAAGCCCTACCGAATCGCAACTTTGGTTTTTGTTTAAATGATTTTAAAATTTGGAGTCGCCACTAATCGTTCTTGGTAGGTCGATTAGAAACCTAAATAAATTAGCGGGAGAACTAATTTATTCCTGCGAACCAGAGATTAGGAGCTCGGGGACTTGGTTACACTAGTTAATTAAAACTAATGCCCTTTCGGTACCTTAATTTCATGGATATCCTAATTCGGCAACTCAGGCTTGGTTTATTCCTAAGGCTATAGTAGGGTATTCTCTTTTGTGTTTTCACTTTTTAAATAGGATGCATGGATGGTATATATTTTTATTTGTTATATTTTTTTAAGTGTTAAAGATTCCCTGAAGCCGAAAGAAGGAGTGTGTTAACGACTTCTGTGCAGTATTACAACCTACTTATCTTTTGGGTCTGATGATTCAAAAATTAAATTATAGGAAGTACATGACAGTGAATAAACACCTCCAATGGGAGGCCTAGCATTGGCTTGGCTCTTCCCTTTGGGATTTAAGGTACAGGTATTTAAGTTGCAGGTATTTAAACTACTGTAAGTAAAAACCTCCAATGGGAGGCTAAGCATTGGCTTGGCTCTTCCCTTTGGGATTTAAGGTACATGTATTTAAGTTGCAGGTATTTAACTACTGTAAGTAAAAACCTCCAATGGGAGGCTAAGCATTGGCTTGGCTCTTCCCTTTGGGATTTAAGGTACATGTATTTAAGTTGCAAGTATTTAACTACTGTAAGTAAAAACCTCCAATGGGAGGCTAAGCATTGGCTTGGCTCTTCCCTTTGGGATTTAAGGTACATGTATTTAAGTTGCAGGTATTTAACTACTGTAAGTAAAAACCTCCAATGGGAGGCTAAGCATTGGCTTGGCTCTTCCCTTTGGGATTTAAGGTACATGTATTTAAGTTGCAAGTATTTAACTACTGTAAGTAAAAACCTCCAATGGGAGGCTAAGCATTGGCTTGGCTTTTCCCTTTGGGATTTAAGGTATAGGTATTTAAGTTGCAGGTATTTAACTACTGTAAGTAAAAACCTCCAATGGGAGGCTAAGCATTGGCTTGGCTCTTCCCTTTGGGATTTAAGGTACAGGTATGTAAGTTGCAGGTATTTAACTACTGTAAGTAAAAACCTCCAATGGGAGGCTAAGCATTGGCTTGGCTCTTCCCTTTGGGATTTATGGTGCAGGTATTTAAATTGCGGATGGACTTTGTCCTCTCCATTCTGGGGTATGAATTCTTTAAAATAAAATACAACGAATTGATTCAACAATTTGAAATTTGTGCGCGCTTGAGAACTCCTCCAAGCCGATTTTGTGCTTCCATAGGGTTGACCATTGATATAAAGCTGCGGCTTCCTGACATAAAATAGAGTGAAATGTTAGTATACAAAATATGTGCTAATCTGCACCTAAAACCAGAAGAGTAGAAAGAGTACTTATCTCCCATTTTTTTGGGAGGGATTTCTATAATTGATTTTCGCTCTCTATGTTCCCAATATAGAGAGTTTCTTTTGAATTAAGAGGGACTTTTAGTCACAGATCAGTTGAGAAATCGGTGGACAGCTTAGGAGCTTGTCTGGGCCGATTTTTGCATCTCGACGAGATTTTTGCTGTTGACGTAAAGATATCCTTCTCCTGACATAAAATATGGAAGAAAAAGGAGATGGAGAAAGTGTATACAATTTGTGCTAATTTGCGAGTAAAACCATAAATAAATGAATAAATAAAAACACTTAGCTTGAATTTGTTTGCTCGTTGACGAGGATGAACTCTTGATTTATATTGATCGATGAAGGAATTTGTGATGATAACCCCTAGCTTTAAACTCCCATCATCTTCAAAATTCTCTCTCTTTTGGTATTTTCTTTCTCTCAAAATTTTCTTCAATCTCCCAAAACTCTCTCAAACATCCAAAATTTTCTCTCCAAAAAATTCTCCCAAACACTTCAAATTTTCTCTCTCCCAAGAATCCTTTCTCAAGCTCACTTCTTCCTCCTTTTATAACCTACTCATCTATCTCCCATTCTAATTTTTCCACTAACTCTATCTCCCATTCTAATTTCTCCACTAACTCTTCTTCATTTTCATCTTCCATTCTCCATCTCTATCTCACATTCTAATCTCTCCACTAACTCTTCTTCATCTTCATCTTCCCTTCTCCATATTTATCTCCCATTCTAATTTCTCCACTAACTCTTCTTAATCTCCATCTTCCCTTCTCTATTCTTATCTTCCATTCTAATTTCTCTACTAACTCTTCTTCATCTCCATCTTCCCTTCTCTATTCTTATCTTATTTTCTCCATCCATTCTTCTCCAACTTCTCTTCTTCATCTCCTCTTCTTCATCTTCCCTTCTCTATTCTAATTTATCCACTAACTCTTCTTTTTATTATTTGTAAAATAATCCTTCAAGAGTTAGGTATTTGCACTCTAGTCCTTGAATTTTAAGTATTTACAATTCAGTCCTTGAAAAAATATATTTCTTTAAGTCCAAATCTCCTCACAATTTTTGACACACCAAAATTTACCACATGTCAAATTTAAGCTCATTTCTTGTCGCTGAAAATAATGCATAATTTAATTAAAGCCCTTTTGCAAAATTAAGTCATTCTGGGTATAATTGGGCCAAGATGAAAATTTAAAATATTAGAAGACAATGTCACAACTCATAAAAAGTGAAAGTTAAAAATAAGTTGACTCAAATTAAATTTTTTTAGGCCCGATTCGAGATTATACTCGTGAAGGAACACGTGACTCGAATTGGATTTTTCTGAATTTGCGATGGCCAATATGAAAATAGATTTAAAATAAAAATATTAGCTATCTTTGTGTATTTTTTTGGCCTCAAATGTTATTTTTCCAAAATTTTCAAATATTTTTGTATTTTTTTTAAAAAAAATTAAAATATATATAATATGAAAAATTATTTTTTGGTCAAAATTCGTTCCCTAGGCTTGGCTAAGGTTCCCAAAGTTGATTTTTCAATTTTATGAATTTTTATGGATTTTCTATTAATTTTCGAAAATAAATAAATAAAAAATACGTAAAAATACTGAAAATATGAAAAATCATTTTTTGGTCAAAATTGGTTCCCTAGGCTTGGCTAAGGTCCCCAAAGTTGATTTTTCAATTTTATGAATTTTTATGGATTTTTTATTACTTTAGCAATAGAAAAAATGATTAAAAATCAGGTGTCAACAGCTGCCCCTCTTTGAAAGGAAGCTCGGTAGAGGTTCATTTCAAAGACGAGATGACACCTGGATTCTTATCGACTCAATACAAGGAAATAAAAAGAGTCGTGACATGATTGTTCCACTGAAAATGAAATGAGAACCTAAGGATTCGTTATATAAAAAAACTTTAGGGTGGTTGAACTTGAACCCGTATGGTGGATCAACCCATGGTAGATTCCTAATAAAAGGATTCTACTGATTAAAAATTGAATTAAAATTTGACCCGTATGGTGGGTCATACCATTTGACCCGTATGGTGGGTCGTACCATGGTAGATTCCTAATAAAAGGATTCTACTGATTAAATTTTGATTGAGATTTGACCCGTATGGTAGGTCACCACATGGAGATACCTGTAAGAAGGACTTGGTGCATGTAGAAAGGACTTGGTGCCAGTAAAAAGGACTTGGTGCCTGTAAAAAGGACTTGTGCCTGTCAAAAGGACTTAATTTGCCTGTAAGAAGGACTTGATTTGCCTGTAAAAAGGACTTAATTTGCCTGTAAGAAGGACTTGATTTGCCTGTAAGAAGGACTTACTTTGCCTGTAAGAAGAACTTTGTGCCTGTAAGAAGGACTTGCTTTGCCTGTAAGAAGGACTTGATTTGCCTGTAAGAAGGACTTTGTTTGCCTGTAAGAAGGACTTTGTTTTGCCTGTAAGAAGGACTTACTTTGCCTGTAAGAAGGACTTTGTGCCTGTAAGAAGGACTTGATTTGCCTGTAAGAAGGACTTTGTTTGCCTGTAAGAAGGACTTTATGCCTGTAAGAAGGACTTGATTTGCCTGTAAGAAGGACTTTATGCCTGTAAGAAGGACTTTGTGCCTGTAAGAAGGACTTGATTTGCCTGTAAGAAGGACTTTGTGCCTGTAAGAAGGACTTTGTGCCTGTAAGAAGGACTTGATTTGCCTGTAAGAAGGACTTTATGCCTGTAAGAAGGACTTGTTTTGCCTGTAAGAAGGACTTGATTTGCCTGTAAGAAGGACTTGATTTGCCTGTAAGAAGGACTTGATTTGCCTTTAAGAAGGACTTTGTACCTGTAAGAAGGACTTGGTTTGACTGTAAGAAGGACTTTGTGCCTGTAAGAAGGACTTGGTTTGCCTGTAAGAAGGACTTAGTTTGCCTGTAAGAAGGACTTGATTTGCCTGTAAGAAGGACTTGATTTGCCTTTAAGAAGGACTTTGTACCTGTAAGAAGGACTTGGTTTGCCTGTAAGAAGGACTTTGTGCCTGTAAGAAGGACTTGGTTTGCCTGTAAGAAGGGCTTGGTGTACCTCAAAGGGTGCCATTCTGAAATCTGGGGAGACCAGGAATCCTGCAGAAGCTCAAACCCAAATTATATTCTCCTGTCGCTTTAGGAATAAACCAAAGAGGCAGAGATTAAAAGGTCTCGAACATTTCTGTTCTTGAGACAAATCATGCTTTATTGAAGAAGGTGGATACATGTATGTACCGCAATGGATTCGAGTACCCCAACAACCGTCAGAATTCATTCTCTTGAAAGGTTCAGGTTGAAGATATACTTACCTGAGAATTTGGAAAAAATGCTTGGTGGCTTCTCGACAACCAGGCTTGTTCATTCAATAATCGCCGAATGAACTTCAAGACTTTGGAAGGTAACTCGAACACCAGGAATGTGTTGCCTGTCAGGCAATGTCAGAGGTAACATGTGCAAGCATTTTCATCGATGCGTTCATTGGTTCATGCAAAATTGTTCTGCTAAGTTTGCCATGATTAAAGGCAGTCTGTGTAATAACTCATGATGCAATCGATCAATATATGGATCATGTATTGCATTACCACTTCTGTTTAAGGAGGTTCTTATAGTACGAACACCTCGAATGTAATCTGAATGGGGGACTTCATTCCGAAAAGGGCTTTCTTTCACTCTGGAGAAAAGCTGTTTATCTGTAGATTAAAATGTTAGACCTGTGTGGAAATGGTTTGCCTTTCCTCATCTTGTTATGCCCCATTTTGCACATTTGACGTCTCCTATGCAGTTTATGCTCTAAGTTGAAGTCGGTAAATTAAACATGCGGAATAGTCATACATAATTCATGAAATGTGTAAACACAATGCCGATGTGACAATTTTTAGCATCATGTGTGTTTATATAATGTGCAAACATGGGCGGATTTGAATTGCCCCTGGTATATGGGTGGATCGAACAAATTGGGAAGCCCACTCCTTATGTCGAGGAGCGGTTTGTCCCAAACTTTGCCCCTGCGCGATGAAGCATATGGGTGAGGGAGCATTTCGGTTGGTTTAATGACAGCGACCGCCATGGTTTAGCGGTTGAATGCCCCTGCAAAAAGCAGAGAAATTATTCTGGAAATCAAACGAGATAAGGAAGACATATTTGCTTTTTCGCTTCAGAGCTTGTGATCAATTTGCCCCATTTTTCACCAAAATAGATCTTGTCAGATGATCATAATTTTCTTTTGGATTTGTCTCCTTCAACATGTTAAATGTTAGTGTAAATATTTCCTGTAAAAAGAAAAAGAGACATATCAGCCAGTATTAAAAGGGATAAATTGAAAACGATACTGATTTACCCTTCATCTTGAATGTCTTGCACGAGTCTTTTACCAGTTTTGTTGGATTGAATTTTCCTCGACTTTTGTTGGGCGCCTCACCATTATGAGAAGACTATGGTAAAATACTGACTTTGATATTACTCGTTGAGTATTCCTGTTTGTAAAAAAGAAATGCACAAAAAGTTGTTTCATTTATTTATAATACATACAACATTTCCCACCCTTGGGGATCGAACTCGGGATATTTCGGACCTACTGTCATCCCCCATACCATTCGGTCCATTGGACCGTAGGTGTCCATGGGGCTATCCTTTCAAAGGTTAATCTTTGGGGATAAAACAGCCCTGTTGTATCACCTTGAGCCATGTTACGGTATTTCTCGAGGTAATTTGCAATCCCTGTTAAGAATGGAATAAGACAATTCAAGACTTGAGATGATTATGTGCACATTAGAACGATACAGAATTACCCATTTCTGAGATTGTTCGCGTCTTTCGCTTGTACTTTCCTTTGTCCGAAGCTGTCTATCCCGTGGTAATGCCCATGAGTTGATTTGCCCCCAAATTTTATCCAACCTGTATTCGGATATGATTGCGTTCTCGGGTCGATTTGCAATTTCCTGAGAATAGAAGGGGCTTAATTTTAAAACTTGGAGCAACTGAGGGTAAATTGAAACGATACGGAGTTACCCTTCAGGTTTATGCAGATTTTCACTCGCCATCAATTCGTCGCGAGGTTGGTGAGGTGGCGGATTCGAGCATTTAATAGGGGGAAGTCGGATTATTACTCCTTGCTTTTACACATTCACAAAAGCAGAAAAACACATCACGCAAGGAAATAAAACACATTCACTCATTCAGGATTAGTTCCGCTTCCTCTGCAGGCTCTCCCATGATCAGCTGGCTTCATCCCAAATTAGGTATGCATCGGCCATATTAAAGGTCTCGTGGTCACTGGCTGAACAAGTGCATCACAGTCCCGATGCTTTACCGATATCAAACTGGTTGATTATGGCGAAAAGATCATCGTCAATGTCCGCTTGGTGGTGATCTGTCCCTTCTTCATCGGGAGGTATTGATGCTGATCCAGTATCATTGGTCCTTTTGTACCCTCCTCCAACAGAACTCGATCCTGTTATAAACTGGTCTAACTCACCTCTTAAACGTGCATTTTCGATCCTCAGATCATACATTTCATCGAGGGTGAGGAGGAGGCTATTGCAGTTGGGGCAAGTGGCGGAGTCAAAAGTCTCTTTATACATCTTGTTTTCCGCTCGGAGGTTTTCATTTTCAACTCTTAGAAACTCGGCTTCGTTGTGCTCATGACGAGCCTTCATTCGGGTTCGCCTATTTTGAAACCAGAACTTGATTTGCAAAGGTTCAAGTCCTAACTCTTGACTCAGTTCCATTTTCTGTTTGCCGTCTGGCATAGGGCATGTTCTGAAGAAATCCTCAAGCCTTTGTACCTGCTCCTTAGTATGGCGACGGTAACGCTTCTTTTGACCCTTACCGTTATTATCCTTATCTTTACTGAGATTTTGGACGTCGTTGGCGGAAGAGCCAGGCTCCATAGGCTCGATCCCAAACATGGCTTCGAACTCTTCCTCTCCCATATTTAGCAGGCAATGATAGCTCTCGGGAGTATTGGGTTGAGACATCTTTGATTTGGTTGATGATTTCTCAAGATTTGCTACTCGTTTCCGGTGTTTTCACTCTCTTTGAATTTTTCTGAGCGATTGCCTATGCCTTAAGACCCTCTTCCGAGCATTGCGTCTCTTTTAAAATTAAACGTGGGTTTAGCAACTGTATTGCTTCTTCCAAGGGTCCGGCCTTTCTCAATCCTCTTTTCTTATCGTGTCTCTTGCTCGGCTCGTCTCCTTCCATCTTTTCGTGATAGGACCCCTTGTTGTTGTCTCCACCGTCAATTTGCTGGCGAGTTCTTCAATAAAGACGAGTCGTTTCTCTTTTCTGCCGAAAATGTCTTTGTCTCCCACTCAGCTTATTTTTTATCTTTTCTTTTTCAAAGTAGTGGCGTCCCGTTTAGCTTTGCCGTAGAGACGTCGGATTTGCTTGGCTGGAGATTGGAGACGAGTAGCGGAGGTGATACTGATAGGGAATGTTAGACAGGAAAATCTGGCCAGTAGAGACTTCCCCTGCAAAAATGAAAGAGAATGCAACAGTATATGTTCTTCATATTCTAGAAAAATTGGAACGATACTGTTTTACCCTTGTGTGTACTTCTATTGAATTTGAATTGAGGAAGTTCCTTCATTTGGACTGGATTGAATTGTATGTCCCGAGTTGCCCTTCACTTTGAGCTTGCCACGTAAGTGCTTTGCTTAGTTGGGCCTTATTTTCTTTCGGGTTGCCTTGGACCATCATCATTTTCTATGCCATCGGGTCCGTGGACCGGAGGGCTCCTTTAATTTGAAGGTTACCTTCGAGGCAAATGAGTCCTATCGCGTTCCATTGGGTCATTTCATTTTGCGACACTCTTGAGGCACTTTGCGATTCCCTGGGTGAGAATGGAACAAATCCAATTTAGCATTTTGCAACGATTGAGGGTAAATTGGAACGACACACAATTACCCGTCTTCGAGCTCGCCTGGGCATTTCACTTGAAATTTCCCTACGTGAGGCCATTCAACATTTCTCATTATGGCAGTAAGCGACGTTGCCACAAATTGATCCGCCCTAAATCTAGCATAAAAAAGGGATTCACGCATTCGACGAGATAAAAAAACAAATTACCCCCTTGCCCCTGAATTAAATCTAGTCACCTAGAAAGCTGGAAATATCATACGCAGGGGAATTAAGCATGAAATGAAAGGTGCACTTATTCAAGGTCAGTTCTGCCTCTCCTGTGGCTCTTTGATAATCAGCTAGTCTCGTGTCGGTTCGGGTGTGGATGACCGATGTTTGAGAGTCCTTACTCACTAGCTCCTGATCGCGGCTTGGGACGTCTGTCAACCCTAAACTGGTTGACCAGGGCAGTAAGCTCATCATCTGGGTAATCTCTTGAACCTTCCAGCAACTGATACTCGAATTGGGCATTGTTGTTGGCAAATGCTGGCGGTAGATTTCTCATTCTGTCATCGCCATGAGCAATTTGACTTCTCGTGCTGGAGCCTTCATCATTACTCGAGAAAGTGTGGGGATCACCAACTGTCCTGCTGCCAAGAACTCCTTCCATTCGAGGATTAGAGAAGTGGAAGTGCTCAGGATAATTTCTTGTCTGATTCTTTGGCTGCGCAGGCGCGCTGATCATGGGATGAATTCTAGCCACAGGTTGGTGCTCAAACCAAGGAATCTGAATACACTGCTCCTGCAGTCTATACTCTTGAAGAGCATTAGGGTGATTCTGGGGGATACTTTGATTAACGCCTGGGGGATTGATGGCATGGCTACTAGCTTGGTTGATGATGGGAAGTGGCTCGCCCCATGCTAACCTGGGGAACTTATGGTGGCGAGGAGACTCGACGTTCAGGCTTGTATCAGTCCCGCCTTGGTTTTCTTGATTCTGAGCTGCATTGTGTTCTTTCACCCTTTTTCTGTACTTCTGAAGATGACTCGAAACATTTGCTTTAGTGAGTCCCTCTACCTTCATAATTTCCAGTATATGTTGCGGCCGTGCCGAATCTATTCCTAGCTGCTGAACTGCATTAACAAACATACGATGCAGCTCGGGAGACCAACTCATCTTCTTTCTCCAGTTGCTTGGAACAAAATCGAAGGCTTGATGCTTGTTCTCATGGTCGTGCAATTGCTTCCTTACCACGTGCTGCCATATGTTTTGAAGCATCTGAACTCTAACTGGTTTCGTTACGACATCTTGGGCCCCATTTAAGACAGCCTTCATTAGGGCTTGCTGATCATCGCTTGCCGATATTACGAGGACTGGCATGTTTAATTTAGAATTGATGACTTCTAAGAGAGTGAAAACATCCATGTCAATCCCTACCATGGCGGTGAGGACGATATCAAACGGGTCACTACTCCTCCTTAATATCTCTAAGGCCTCTGTCGCCTTTGCTTGAGCTACAACCTTATACCGGCATTTTCTTAATACGGTAACAAGGATTGACAGAGAGACTGGATTACCGTCAATGGCCATGACCAGTAGACCCTCAGGGTAAGGAACTTCATCAGCTTTGACCAGGGTTGAACATGCGCCCGTTCCCCTGACACTCGACATATTTCTGGATCTAGGACTGCCGATTCGAGACCGCCTCGGGATGTCTTCTCGGACTTGAGGGATCACGAGATCGTTGATGCCTTCTCGTAACAGGCTTTGAAAGCCGATGCTTTGATGGTGAAGGTTTTGAATTCCTCTCCCACGAGAACTCCTTCCTCTCTATCTTTCTCCCGCGAGTTCTTGCGAATGAACTCTGACTATCAAATGGGGACAAGTTCTCTCTCTGGCAATAGCAACGACTTCCCTCTTCACGGGTAGCGCTATTAGATTTTCCGAGGGAGAAAATCTGATATTCAGCTTTTGATCAAAGGGGAAATCCTTGTTTCTCGCTCAGTTTGTCTTCTTTTTTCTTTTCGTGATAGAGGGCCCCTATCAAGATCTCCACCGTCGATTTACTGGCGGGTCCTCCAATGAAGACAAATTGTATCTCCTTTTCGCTAACGTTTGCCGTGTCTTCCACTCAGCTCATCTTTCCGTCTTCTTTTTCAAAGTGGCGGTGTCTCGTCAAACTTTCTGCGGAGATTTCGGACTCGCTTAGCTCGCAGTCGCCATCTGATGGGAATTCGAGCCAACGAGGGTGGTGCCAATAGAGAATGGTAGATAAGAGAAATCTTGACTGGTTGATACCGTCACTATGAAATCAATATTTACTTCAAAGCAGATTACCATCTTCGCATTCCGCTAATCTGCCTCACCTCTCTCCCCCTTTCTTTCGTATTCTGCTTTCAAAAATGGCTAATTCTCCTAACCATACCTTATCCGCCGAAGTCCTAGCTGGGTGGGAGAGACTCTACAATCTTCTTGGTAGAGGTTACGCTCATATAGCCAAAAACTCTACCGTTGAGGCTGAAATCCTCGGTTTATTTAGGACCGTGGACGCTGCTTCTGTTGAGGGTACCCAACTAGGGAAGGAGTACCGGAACTTCTCGACCCTCTTCATCAATTTTCTGGCTACCTATAACCGTGCTTATGAGACGGTCCTTGTGACCGCCGTCGTGAAAGCCCGTTACCGAGACCGGCACGAGCGTCTGGCAACAGTTACGTTTGTGGCTGATAATCACAAAAAGGCCCTCAAGTTTGCCAACGATCAGCTTTCGTGGCTGGTTCGTGAGAGGGGAAAGTTGGTGGACCGTCTGGCCTTGGTCCGAACTTACGCCGAATAGGAGCCAGGCAATATTGTGATGAGGTGTAAATGTGGTTGGCTGCAGGAGAGACTTGATGACATTACGGCAGACATTGCTTTCGAGAGGGCAGCGGTTCCGGACCTGGAGTTTGCCGTTAAGCATTACGAGGCCACTATGGCCCAGGTTAAAGAGAAGTGCGATCGCCTCTTCTTTAGGCTCGCGGAGCTTGATCCCGAGAGCGCCCGGTGCATCCAGAGCATCAACTGTTTGGAGAGTCAGTTGAGCTCTTTCGTAATGGTCATCAGGGCCCAGTTTGGCTTTACCTTTCCTCCCCAGTGAGTTGTTGTAATACTCTTTGATGAATGGAATGAAAGAAAAGCTTCACGTGTTTTGTTTTGTTTTTTTTTTAATTTTCCTGCTATCGTTTCTTCCGCATAGCATAACAGAACGATTTGAGGTACCGAAGATGTCGAGGCTTAATGTTCTTCTTGATGTTCTTGTTTAATTGCTCCAGACGATGATATCGAGAACATTGATGAAGGGTTCGGCGGTGGCCCCCACTATCCATCTTGAGATCACAAACAATAACGCTATGACAACTCGATCAGTGCGCTGGTAATAAATCCGGCCACCTGTTGTGTGCCCACTTTTATCCATATTTTATTTCTTTCGGCGTCCACTTGCTCGTGTCGGTCGCCTGTAGCGTCGGGAGAAATTCCTGTGGGCCACGTTCATTAATAGAACCTCGGTCCTCTAAAGTCCTCCGCATGTTTCGGATAAGAGGAAATTTTAAGATCGGTCTCTGGTAAAGGTATTTGTTTCATGGGTTCCATATTGTCTTTCAAAAGACGCGGGATCCTCTGCAATACATTAAATATGCCCCCGTGTTTAATCAGTATAAATCCACCGTCATATCAGAATACACTGCCCATACAAGTTTACGGATTGACATAACTCTGTCTGTCAAAGATGGACAGTGTTCGTTTGCCCCCCGGAATTAACGGTTGAAGCCTCGGTGTTTTTCGTCTTTTGGTATTTCTGAAGATGATTCTTGATATATTTTGAACTTAATTTTTACACCCGTCTGGGGTATCTAGGATCTCCCTGCAAAAGAAAATGATATAATTAGTATGCGACACAAGGAATGTCGGTCCATGACTCCTATATTAGTCCAATTTGATTTTTTCTATTTTATAGAGAAATCAGAGAAAAAAAAATTCCCTAGGAAGAAATGGGTTAATTTCTGATACAGAATTTTTTTTGCAGATTTATTACTCTTTTTATTATTATTTTTTAAAGGAATGTGACAAAATCTCTTGACGTTTACTAAAATTTTTGAAGGAATTTCCTTTTTATCAAAATAAATTTTCAGAGGTAAATTTGTCAGGAAAATTTTATTTTTATTGAAGCAGGAAAGACATGACAGAAATCCTTTATTAGTTAACAAAATTCCCCCGAGACATTAGTCTAAGAAAATTTTCTTAGAAAAACATGAGCGAATTTCTCGAAAAGAATTTTTGTTGCAAGTTTTTATAATTTGAAAGAATGTGATAAAATCACTTGATGTTTACCAAAGTTTTTTTTTAAGGATTTTTTCTTTTTATCGAAATAAATTTTTAGAGGAAAATTTGTCAGGAAAATTTCATTTTTATTGAAGCAAGAAAAACATGACAAGAATCTCTTATTGGTCAATACAATTCCCCCGAGACATTAGTCTAATTTTATTTAGAGAAAATTTTCTTAGAAAAACATAGGCGAATTTCTCGAGAAGAATTTTCTTGCAAGTTTTTATAATTTGAAAATTGTGATAAAATCACTTGATGTCTACTAGAGTTTTTTTTGATGTAATTTTTCTTTTTATTGAAATAAATTTTCAGAGGAAAATTTTTTCAGGAAAATTTCATTTTTATTGAAGTAATAAAAACATGACAAAAATCTCTTATTGGTTAATAAAATTCCCATGAAGGGATTTTTTCACATCATTTTTTCAAAAAAAATTTTTAAAGAAATGAGAGACAAATTTAATTTTTATTTTCTTTTAAAAGAATGGTCGTAATATCAAGCTCAAAAACTGACTATCACCTAGCATGGACCGACCGAAAATAAATACAAGATAAAATTAGAGAACTTACTTTTACCTTGGAGAAATGCAAATCACATAGTCATGCGCATGACTCAAGTGAGGAGTGGACTCTAGAAAATAAAAGAAGGAGAGACAGGGTATGGACCTAAAAGGCCCCCACTATCTGAATTGACAACCTTACCCTCTGCGCAATCAAATCACAATGGGAAGAATTGTCAATTCAGATAATGAGCGGGATAAAATATGGTCAACCCGAGCGCAATCGACGCAAGAGCTTTGCATATTCGATCCCTATCTATGGTTTTCTAGGAAGAATTTTGCGACTTGGGTTTAGACGCTTGTGTGTGCAGGTGTCGTGATCCTCAGAGTATGCAAGACATGCACAACAATTGATATCAAAACAGCGCTTCTAAAAATGTGCGAAATTAAACAAATAAACCCAACACCGAGCCTGCAAAACAAAGGGGTTAGCCAAACACTCCGCCCCTTATAACTCCCATCCTGCAAAAACATATAACACCTATAGAATGAGTCCCAAACAAGATCGCCAGAAGCGAGATATCCATGAAATTTTCATTGGCCTAAGTCCACTAAGACTTTTAAAATTTCAAAAAAAAATTCAAGTATTCCAATTGGTATCTTTTTTTCGAAAATTTAAAAATCCCTTCCCCAGCGGAGTCGCCAAGCTGTCGCGACCCTCTGAAAAAATTTATCTTTTTTCGAAAATTAAAAATCTCTATTCCCCAGCGAAATCGCCAAGCTGTCGCGACTCTCTAAAAAAATTTTAAATTTTAAAGGGGGTTAACGGATTATTAGGTTAATTAGATTTGACTAACCTAACGCGGACCCTCCCAAGCCCTACCGAATCGCAACTTTGGTTTTTGTTTAAATGATTTTAAAATTTGGAGTCGCCACTAATCGTTCTTGGTAGGTCGATTAGAAACCTAAATAAATTAGCGGGAGAACTAATTTATTCCTGCGAACCAGAGATTAGGAGCTCGGGGACTTGGTTACACTAGTTAATTAAAACTAATGCCCTTTCGGTACCTTAATTTCATGGATATCCTAATTCGGCAACTCAGGCTTGGTTTATTCCTAAGGCTATAGTAGGGTATTCTCTTTTGTGTTTTCACTTTTTAAATAGGATGCATGGATGGTATATATTTTTATTTGTTATATTTTTTTAAGTGTTAAAGATTCCCTGAAGCCGAAAGAAGGAGTGTGTTAACGACTTCTGTGCAGTATTACAACCTACTTATCTTTTGGGTCTGATGATTCAAAAATTAAATTATAGGAAGTACATGACAGTGAATAAACACCTCCAATGGGAGGCCTAGCATTGGCTTGGCTCTTCCCTTTGGGATTTAAGGTACAGGTATTTAAGTTGCAGGTATTTAAACTACTGTAAGTAAAAACCTCCAATGGGAGGCTAAGCATTGGCTTGGCTCTTCCCTTTGGGATTTAAGGTACATGTATTTAAGTTGCAGGTATTTAACTACTGTAAGTAAAAACCTCCAATGGGAGGCTAAGCATTGGCTTGGCTCTTCCCTTTGGGATTTAAGGTACATGTATTTAAGTTGCAAGTATTTAACTACTGTAAGTAAAAACCTCCAATGGGAGGCTAAGCATTGGCTTGGCTCTTCCCTTTGGGATTTAAGGTACATGTATTTAAGTTGCAGGTATTTAACTACTGTAAGTAAAAACCTCCAATGGGAGGCTAAGCATTGGCTTGGCTCTTCCCTTTGGGATTTAAGGTACATGTATTTAAGTTGCAAGTATTTAACTACTGTAAGTAAAAACCTCCAATGGGAGGCTAAGCATTGGCTTGGCTTTTCCCTTTGGGATTTAAGGTATAGGTATTTAAGTTGCAGGTATTTAACTACTGTAAGTAAAAACCTCCAATGGGAGGCTAAGCATTGGCTTGGCTCTTCCCTTTGGGATTTAAGGTACAGGTATGTAAGTTGCAGGTATTTAACTACTGTAAGTAAAAACCTCCAATGGGAGGCTAAGCATTGGCTTGGCTCTTCCCTTTGGGATTTATGGTGCAGGTATTTAAATTGCGGATGGACTTTGTCCTCTCCATTCTGGGGTATGAATTCTTTAAAATAAAATACAACGAATTGATTCAACAATTTGAAATTTGTGCGCGCTTGAGGACTCCTCCAAGCCGATTTTGTGCTTCCATAGGGTTGACCATTGATATAAAGCTGCGGCTTCCTGACATAAAATAGAGTGAAATGTTAGTATACAAAATATGTGCTAATCTGCACCTAAAACCAGAAGAGTAGAAAGAGTACTTATCTCCCATTTTTTTGGGAGGGATTTCTATAATTGATTTTCGCTCTCTATGTTCCCAATATAGAGAGTTTCTTTTGAATTAAGAGGGACTTTTAGTCACAGATCAGTTGAGAAATCGGTGGACAGCTTAGGAGCTTGTCTGGGCCGATTTTTGCATCTCGACGAGATTTTTGCTGTTGACGTAAAGATATCCTTCTCCTGACATAAAATATGGAAGAAAAAGGAGATGGAGAAAGTGTATACAATTTGTGCTAATTTGCGAGTAAAACCATAAATAAATGAATAAATAAAAACACTTAGCTTGAATTTGTTTGCTCGTTGACGAGGATGAACTCTTGATTTATATTGATCGATGAAGGAATTTGTGATGATAACCCCTAGCTTTAAACTCCCATCATCTTCAAAATTCTCTCTCTTTTGGTATTTTCTTTCTCTCAAAATTTTCTTCAATCTCCCAAAACTCTCTCAAACATCCAAAATTTTCTCTCCAAAAAATTCTCCCAAACACTTCAAATTTTCTCTCTCCCAAGAATCCTTTCTCAAGCTCACTTCTTCCTCCTTTTATAACCTACTCATCTATCTCCCATTCTAATTTTTCCACTAACTCTATCTCCCATTCTAATTTCTCCACTAACTCTTCTTCATTTTCATCTTCCATTCTCCATCTCTATCTCACATTCTAATCTCTCCACTAACTCTTCTTCATCTTCATCTTCCCTTCTCCATATTTATCTCCCATTCTAATTTCTCCACTAACTCTTCTTAATCTCCATCTTCCCTTCTCTATTCTTATCTTCCATTCTAATTTCTCTACTAACTCTTCTTCATCTCCATCTTCCCTTCTCTATTCTTATCTTATTTTCTCCATCCATTCTTCTCCAACTTCTCTTCTTCATCTCCTCTTCTTCATCTTCCCTTCTCTATTCTAATTTATCCACTAACTCTTCTTTTTATTATTTGTAAAATAATCCTTCAAGAGTTAGGTATTTGCACTCTAGTCCTTGAATTTTAAGTATTTACAATTCAGTCCTTGAAAAAATATATTTCTTTAAGTCCAAATCTCCTCACAATTTTTGACACACCAAAATTTACCACATGTCAAATTTAAGCTCATTTCTTGTCGCTGAAAATAATGCATAATTTAATTAAAGCCCTTTTGCAAAATTAAGTCATTCTGGGTATAATTGGGCCAAGATGAAAATTTAAAATATTAGAAGACAATGTCACAACTCATAAAAAGTGAAAGTTAAAAATAAGTTGACTCAAATTAAATTTTTTTAGGCCCGATTCGAGATTATACTCGTGAAGGAACACGTGACTCGAATTGGATTTTTCTGAATTTGCGATGGCCAATATGAAAATAGATTTAAAATAAAAATATTAGCTATCTTTGTGTATTTTTTTGGCCTCAAATGTTATTTTTTCCAAAATTTTCAAATATTTTTGTATTTTTTTTAAAAAAAATTAAAATATATATAATATGAAAAATTATTTTTTGGTCAAAATTCGTTCCCTAGGCTTGGCTAAGGTTCCCAAAGTTGATTTTTCAATTTTATGAATTTTTATGGATTTTCTATTAATTTTCGAAAATAAATAAATAAAAAATACGTAAAAATACTGAAAATATGAAAAATCATTTTTTGGTCAAAATTGGTTCCCTAGGCTTGGCTAAGGTCCCCAAAGTTGATTTTTCAATTTTATGAATTTTTATGGATTTTTTATTACTTTAGCAATAGAAAAAATGATTAAAAATCAGGTGTCAACATGCAATTACCAAATGCGTTTATATCTCAGAAACAGAAATTTTATACAGTTACCATACGTGTTTTGATTCTCTAAAAATTATTTAGGAAATAGAATAAAAAAAAAGTCATTGTAATCACTTTTTAGAATCAAAATGGTTGTGATATAAACCCTTGGCCTAATTCGAGTCCAATTAATTTCTATCGGGTTCAAATTGTGCCACGTGTTGGGTGAGTAACATGTTGTGTCATAGGATTTGCATCAAAACTTCTCCTTTGGCGCCATTTTCAGCTATTCCAGGGAGGCAACCGTAAAACGGTTCTTGAATGTGTTTTACCATTGTAGGATCGGTAGCAGTCTCGCCTGTGCCGAACTCCCGGAAAATCTCCCCTCCTTCCTCTTGCTCTCTCTGGCCTTCCGCTCGGAAGTGGCAGAGAAAAAGCTAATGCGCACAGTTTGGTATGAGTTTTTCGGTGGAGGAGCCGCCGGTCTGAAGGTTTGAAACTTGGTCTGCTCTCGGTTCTTGGTGCGGAGATGTTTATTTCCTGACGACAAGAAGCGGTAAACTCTGGATTTGGCAGAGGCGCAGAGCATATATCTTCGGTTCATTCTGGTTGGATTGGGACTCGACCTTATTGCCATTCTGAACCAATGCGGCTTTTTTGTTTTGTTGTTCCTTGAATCCTATAGCACCATCAGTGTCATGAATGTCTCCTTAGATCTTTTTCCCAGGTTTTAAAAGATGAGGATGAGTGATGCTGTTTTCCGCTTATGGCTGCTCTAGTTCTCGTACCTCATTACCTGTTCTTGTGCTTCTTGTAGCATGTAAAACTACCGGTTCCAAAGCCAAAGAATGGCAAGGTTTAGCTGAAACTAGAAGCGGTTGCTATAAATCCCGTCAACTGGGAAATACAGAACGGAATGCTAAGACCGTTTCTTCCTCCGAAGTTCCCTTACCCCTTCTTGACAAGAAATACAATGGTTTTGTGAACTACGGGGATCGACTCTTATGGGTGAAGAGATTTTTCTTAAAGGTCGGCCATGTTTGCTCGGCAATGCAATACAAAGTACGCTCGAAATAGTAACAAAAGATGAGGAGGATAATGTCCTCATTGGACCGTGTTACCTCCGTCTTTCCCGCACCTTATCCCTCTCGGATTTAGTGATTCTATTATGCTTAGGAGATGTTGGGTTTTGGGAACCCAAAAACCCATAAAAAAGTGAATGAGAAAGGTGAATGAATAGTCCCACATTGGATAGAAGAGAGATAGAAAAAGGGTTTATATAGTAGAGCCTCACTAATGGGTTTGGGCCCCAAGGGGCACCCTACTTTTATAGAGGAGAGAGGTCTTGGACAAAGTTGGAACGGTTCACGCACGCGCTGCCGCCGCCGTCGGTCCGAATTAAGCCCATCGATTTTATTTTTTAATTGACATATCCGTTGAATTTTTTTTTATTTCCTAAATTAATTCTCAGATAATGTCTATTAGTAATCTATCTTCAAGCCACCGGTTCGTATTCGTTAATTACCGAACAAACGCATTGTTTCGGAATTAACCGAACACCCAACAAAGGTGTTGATTCGGCAATAACCGAACACCGAACAATCATCAATTCGTGACTCTTCGTTTGGACTGTTTTAATATATTTGTTTTCAAACAGAACGCACATTAATTATTCATTCATTCTGTTTTCAAAAAGACTCATCCCATTCACTCTCATTTTGTGCGATAATTCCGGAAGTTGAGTTCGAAGGATTTTCGTCGACGAAGTACCACTTCGACGAAACTGTGATCCGTTCTATCTTGGGAGGCGATTGTCCACGCAACCTTGGGTACCCGTGGAGGGGACAAATTCGTCTTAAGGACACGACGTGAATTCGTCAGGCTCGGATCAATCATCCAATCAACCATTCGTCAACACTTGATTCAGGTTTGTCTTGTTCCTTCATCTTGTTTTTATGCGAACACACATAGGATCGACTACAATCTTAAGAGGAATTTTTTCCCTATTCTGTGTTCGCATTCAACCCTGTTTGTCGAGTGTCGTCATATTGGTTTTTACTCTACTCGTTTCTGTGGTTTTCATTTTATTCCATTCTCAACAATTTCTGTTTTATATATTCAGAAATTATTTCCTTCGTGTCTCATCATATGTTGCTAGTATAATAGTTCCTGTTTGGATTTTGCGAAAATTACATTACTTGTGTTGTCATATATTCACTCGCACAATTATTTCTGTTTTCGTAACAGAAATGGCTTCGACATCAATGACGCTTGTTGCGTCTGTTCCGACTCATGGAGAAAAGCCAGAAAAGTTCAATGGGTCTGATTTCAAGAGATGGCAACAGAAGATGTTGTTCTATCTCACGACTTTGAACTTGGCAAGATTTCTCACCGAGGATGCTCCTAAGTTGGATGAGGGAGAAATGGACAATGAAAAGTTTGCTGCGGTAGATGCGTGGAAGCACTCCGATTTTCTGTGTCGCAACTACATCCTCAATGGTCTGGACAATACCCTGTATAATGTTTATAGCCCGTTGAAAACGGCTAAGGAATTATGGGACAGTCTAGACAAGAAATACAAGACCGAAGATGCCGGATTTTGAGAAGTTCATAGTCGGCAAATTTCTGGACTTTAAGATGGTCGACTTCAAGACCGTCTTAAGTCAAGTCCAAGAACTTCAAGTGATTATGCATGATATTCATGCCGAGGGCATGATTCTGAGTGAATCATTTCAAGTGGCTACCTTCATTGAAAAGTTGCCACCATCTTGGAAAGATTTTAAGAATTATCTGAAACACAAGAAAAAGGAGTTATCACTTGAAGATCTGATTGTTCGATTGAGGATCGAAGAGGACAATAGACTTTCTGAAAAGAAGGTTGGTAGCAAACTGGAGGTCTCTAAGGCCAACATTATTGAAGGCGGACCAAAATCCAACATGAAGAGGAAAAGGTTTGGAGAAGGATCCACCCAAAGCCAGAAAAAGTTCATTGGCAAATGCTATAATTGTGGAAAAGCTGGACATCGTGCCAAGGACTGTAGAGCCAAGAAGAGAAAGCATACTCAAGCTAATATGGTGGAACAGATTTCCAATGGCGTTGATGATATCAATCTGACTGCTATGATATCCGAGTGCAACTTGGTGGGAAATCCTAAGGAATGGTGGATTGATACTAGAGCAACTCGCCATTATGCGCCAATAGATGGATGTTCACATCCTATACGCCTATGGCACGTGATGAGAAACTCTATATGGGTAATTCATCGACCTCTAAGGTTGAAGGCATTGGCAAGGTAGCTCTGAAGATGACGTCTGGAAAAACCGTGACACTAGTCGATGTACTGCATGTGCCAGACATACACAAGAACTTAGTGTCTGGATCTCTCCTTAGCAAGAATGGTTTTAAGTTGGTGTTTGTGTCTGATAAATTTGTACTCTCCAAGAATGAGATGTATGTAGGAAAAGGTTATCTGAGTGAGGGTTTGTTTAAGCTGAATGTAATGACTGTTGTATCCAATGATTCTATGAATAAAGTTGTTTCTGCTTATGTGCTTGAGTCTCCTAATTTATGGCATGCTAGATTATGACATGTTAACTATAAGTCAATAAAGAAATTGATGAGCATGGGACTATTGCCAAAATCCGATTGTCCAAATGAAAAATGCTAAGTGTGTGTTGAATCAAAATTTTCCAAACCTCCGTTTCATTCTATAAACAATAAAATCACTGAACCTTTAGATTTAATACACACTGACATATGTGATTTGAAAACAATACCCACAAGAGGTGGTAAAAAATATTTTATCACTTTTATAGATGATTGTTCAAGGTATTGTTATGTCTATTTGCTGAGTAGTAAAGATGAAGCTGTAAATGCTTTTAGAACTTATAAGTCTGAAGTTGAAACTCAGTTAAATAGTAAAATCAAAATGATAAGAAGTGATAGAGGTGGTGAATATGAATTTCCTTTTGAGGAAATTTGTTCTGAATTTGGTATTATTCACCAAATTACGCCTCCTTATACGCCACAGTCCAATGGCGTGGCAGAAAGAAAAAATCAATCATTAAAGGAAACGATGAATGCGTTATTGAATAGTTCTGGTTTACCACAGAACTTGTGGGGGAAAGCTGTTCTGACAGCTAATTTTGTTTTAAATAGAGTACCCTACAAAAGGATACAACAAACTCCATATGAGAAGTGGAAAGGCAGAACGCCTAATTTAAAATATCTCAAAGTGTGGGGGTGTTTAGCTAAGGTTGCCGTTCCTAAACTGTTGACACCTGATTTTTAATCATCTTTTCTCTTTTAAAAATTTCCAGTATTTTTTGGCATTTTTATTTTTTGAAAAATCCATAAAAATTCATAAAATTGAAAAATTAACTTTGGCGACCTTGGCCAAGCCTAGAGAACTAATTTTGACCAAAAAATGACTTTTCATATTTTCAGTATTTTTTTAGTATTTTTATTCATGAAAATAAAGAAAAAAATGAGAAAATTGCAAAATCAACTTTGGAAGCCTTGGCCAAGCCTAGGCAACCATTTTTGAACAAAAAATAAATTTTCATATTTTTGTATATATATATTTTTAATTTTTTTATAAAAAAAAATACAAAAATACTTGAAAATTTTGGAAAAATAACATTTGAGGCAAAAAAAATACACAAAGATGGATAATATTTTTATTTTAAATCTATTTTCATATTGGCCATCGCAAATTCAGAAAAATCCAATTCGAGTCACGTGTTCCTTCATGAGTAAAATCTCGAATCGGGCCTAAAAAAATTTAATTTGAGTCAACTTATTTTTAATTTTCACTTTTTATGAGTTGTGACATTGTCTTCTAATATTTTAAATTTTTATCTTGGCTCAATTTATACCCAGAATGACTCAATTTTGCAAAAGGGCTTTAATTAAATTCTGCATTATTTTCAGCGGCAAGAAATGAGCTTAAATTTGACATGTGGTAAATTTTGGTGTGTCAAAAATTGTGAGGAGATTTGGACTTAAAGAAATATATTTTTTTCATGGACTGAATTGTAAATACTTAAAATTCAAGGACTAGAGTGCAAATACCTAACTCTTGAAAAATTATTTTACAAATAACAAAAAGAAGAGTTAGTGGATAAATTAGAATAGAGAATGGAAGATGGAGAAGAGGAGATGAAGAAGAGAAGTTGGAGAAGAATAGATGGAGAAAATAAGATAAAAATAGAGAAGGGAAGATGGAGATGAAGAAGAGTTAGTAGAGAAATTAGAATGGAAGATAAGAATAGAGAAGGGAAGATGGAGATGAAGAAGAGTTAGTGGAGAAATTAGAATGGGAGATAAATATGGAGAAGGGAAGATGAAGATGAAGATGAAGAAGAGTTAGTGGAGAGATTATAATGTGAGATAGAGATGGAGAATGGAAGATGAAAATGAAGAAGAGTTAGTGGAGAAATTAGAATGTGAGATAGAGTTAGTGGAAAAATTAGAATGAGAGATAGATGAGTAGATTATAAAAGGAGGAAGAAGTGAGCTTGAGAAAGAACTTTTTTTGGATAGAAAATTTTGGATGTTTGAGAGAGTTTTGGGAGATTGAAGAAAAATTTGAGAGAAAGAAAATACCAAAAGAGAGAGAATTTTGAAGATGATGGGATTTTAAAGCTAGGGGTTATCATCACAAATTCTTTCATCGATCAATATAAATCAAGAATTCATTCTCGTCAACGAGCAAGTAAATTCGAGCTAAGTGTTTTTATTTATTCATTTATTTATGGTTTTACTCGCAAGTTAGCACAAATTGTATACACTTTCTCCATCTCTTTTTTTTCCATATTTTATGTCAGGAGAAGGATATCTCTACGTCAACAGCAAAAATCTCGTAGAGATGCAAAAATCGGCCCAGACAAGCTCCTAAGCTGTCCACCGATTTCTCAACTGATCTGTGACTAAAAGTCCCTCTTAATTCAAAAGAAACTCTCTATATTGAGAACATAGAGAGCGAAAATCAATTATAGAAATCCCTCCAAAAAAAATGGGAGATAAGAACTCTTTCCACTCTTCTGATTTTAGGTGCAGATTAGCACATATTTTGTATACTGACACTTCACTCTATTTTATGTCAGGAAGCCGCAGCTCTATATTAATGGTCAACCCTATGAAAGCACAAAATCGGCTTGGAGGAGTCCTCAAGCGCGCACAAATTTCAAATTGTTGAATCAATTCGTTGTATTTTATTTTAAAGAATTCATACCCCAGAATGGAGAGGACAAAGTCCATCCGCAATTTAAATACCTGCACCATAAATCCCAAAGGGAAGAGCCAAGCCAATGCTTAGCCTCCAATTGGAGGTTTTTACTTACAGTAGTTAAATACCTGCAATTTAAATACATGTACCTTAAATTCCAAAGGGAAGAGCCAAGCCAATGCTTAGCCTCCCATTGGAGGTTTTTACTTACAGTAGTTAAATACCTGCAACTTAAATACCTGTACCTTAAATCCCAAAGGGAAGAGCCAAGCCAATGCTTAGCCTCCCATTGAAGGTTTTTACTTACAGTAGTTAAATACCTGCAACTTAAATACCTGTACCTTAAATCCCAAAGGGAAGAGCCAAGCCAATGCTTAGCCTCCCATTGGAGGTTTTTACTTACAGTATTTAAATACCTGCAACTTAAATACATGTACCTTAAATCCCAAAGGGAAGAGCCAAGCCAATGCTTAGCCTCCCATTGGAGGTTTTTACTTACAGTAGTTTAAATACTTACAACTTAAATACCTGTACCTTAAATCCCAAAGGGAAGAGCCAAACCAATGCTAGGCCTCCAATTGGAGGTATTTATTCACTATCATGTACTTCATATAATTTAATTTTTGAATCATCAAACCCAAAAGATGAGTAGGTCGTAATACTGCACAGAAATTGTTAACACACTCCCTCTTTCGGCTTCAGGGAATCTTTAACACTTAAAAAAATATAACAAAAAAATATATATACCATCCATGCATCCTATTTAAAAAAGTCAAAACACAAAAGAGAATACCCTACTAGAGCCTTAGGAATAAACCAAGCCTGAGTTGCCGAATTAGGATATCCATGAAATTAAGGTACCGAAAGGGCATTAGTTTTAATTAACTAGTGTAACCAAGTCCCCGAGCTCATAATCTCTGGTTCGCAGGAATAAATTAGTTTTCCCGCTAATTTATTTAGGTTTCTAATCGACCTACCAAGAACGATTAGTGGCAACTCCAAATTTCAAAAATCATTTAAACAAAAACCAAAGTTGCGATTCGATAGGGCTTGGGAGGGTCCGCGTTAGGTTAGTCAAATCTAATTAACCTAATAATCCGTTAACCCCTTTAAAATTTAAAATTTTTTTAGAGGGTCGCGACATAAACCTAAGAAGGTTAAAATAGGACCGAAAACCGTTGATTGTGTCTTTATTGGATATGCTCTTAATAGTAATGCATATCGATTTCTGGTTCACAAGTCTGAAATCCCTGATATACATGTTAATACGATCATTGAATCGAGGGACGCTTCGCTCTTCGAGAATATTTTTCCGTATAACAGAGTATATGAGACAATCAATAATGATAAAAGGCCTAGGGAGACTACGTCTAAAAGGGAACCTATAGAGGATGAACCTAGGCATTGCAAAAGACAAAGAATCTCTAAGTCTTTTGGACCTGATTTTCTAACATATTTGTTAGAGAATGAGCCTCGAACCTTTAAAGAGGCTGTGGCATCCCCAGAAGCTCCGTTCTGGAAAGAAGCTATCAATGGTGAGGTTGAATCCATCTTGTCAAACCATACCTGGGAACTGGTTGATCTTCCTCCTGGTAATAAACCGTTACAATGTAAGTGGATATTCAAGAAGAAAATGAAAGCGGATGGTACTATTGATAAATATAAGGCTAGGCTTGTGGTAAAAGGATACAAGCAACGAGAAGGCCTTGATTATTTTGATACCTATTCACCTGTCACTAGAATTACATCCATAAGGATGCTAATTGCTATAGCTGCAGTGTATGAGCTCGAAATCCATCAAATGGATGTGAAAACGGCCTTCTTAAATGAGGATCTAGAGGAAGAAATATATCTGGAACAACCTGAAGGGTTCATTGTTCCAGGACAAGAGAAAAAGGTATGTCGACTTATCAAGTCACTCTATGGATTGAAACAAGCACCGAAATAATGGCATGCTAAATTCGACCAAGTCATGTTGTCGAATGGCTTTAAGATAAATGAGTGTGATAAATGTGTTTATTTTAAGAGTACTCATAATGGCTTTGCCATTCTGTGCTTGTATGTAGATGACATGCTTATAATGGGTAATGATAGTGAGGTTGTTAAAGCAACCAAACGCATGCTCACAAGTAAGTTTGATATGAAAGATATGGGGGTTGCATATGTTATTTTAGGAATTAAAATCCAAAAGACATTTGGAGGACTAGCTTTATCGCAGTCTCATTATATTGAGAAGATTCTTGAGAAATGCAAGAATCTAGATATTATACCGGCAAAGAACCCCATAGATGTTAATTTACATCTTTCGAAGAATACTGGTGAAAGTAAAGCTCAAAATGATTATGCTAGTATACTAGGCAGTTTAATGTATGTCATGAACTGTACTAGGCCGGACATAGCTTGTGCTGTGAGCAAGCTGAGTCGATTTACAATTAGTCCAAATGACAATCATTAGAAAGCAATGAAACGTGTATTGGGCTATTTGAAGCACACTCAAAATTATGCTTTGCATTACACAAAGTATCCAGCAGTACTTGAAGGATATTGTGATGTAAATTGGATAACTGGCACAAAAGACACAAAATCCACAAGTGGGTATGTGTTTACACTTGGTGGTGGGGCAGTGTCTTGGAAATCATCCAAACAAACTTGCATTGCAAGGTCTACTATGGAAGTAGAATTTATTGCTTTGGACAAGGCTGGTGAAGAAGCAGAGTGGCTTCGAAATTTCTTAGAAGATATTCCTAATTGACCTAAACCAGTGCCAGTTGTATGTATCCATTGTGATAGTCAAGCGGCAATTGGAAGGGCAAGGAATGTTATGTACAATGGAAAGTCCCGACATATACGTCGAAGACACGATACCGTGAGACAGCTACTCTCTAGTGGAATTATCACGATTGACTATGTGAAGTCAAAAGATAATATTGCGGATCCATTAACAAAAGGCCTAACTAGAGAGTTGGCTGAGAAAACATCAAGAGGAATGGGTCTAAGGCCTATAAAATAAGTCGTCATAGCGGAAACCCTACCTAGTTGAATGGAGATCCCAAGATCTAGGTTCAAAGGGACAACTAAGTTATGCAGGCTGAGTAGAGTACTGTCAACTCTTACTCATTCCTGTATAAAGACAGTATAGACATGTGAAGGTTAAGCATAAACTTTCAATGATTCTGATTTAGGTATGTGAAATACCACATTTTCAGAAATCACCTATGTGAGTGTGAAGTGAGGACCGCTTCTAAGGTGAATTTGAAAGGCCGAATTCCCGAAAACACTCATGAAACCAGGCGGTGTTCATGGCCAAAACGAACACAAAAGTGAGAACCAACTTTGTTCGAGAGAAAGTTGTGTGATTCTTATTGTCTTGACTTACACCGAAAGTCGGCAGTTCAAAGACATCAAGTCTACTAATTGACCGAGTAAGTTCAATAGGTCTCACTAGGGAAACTTCAAAGTTTCAGACCACTTATCCCAATGCAGCGTTCTCTTATGGAATAATCGCACATTGCATTTCATGCATACATGAAGAATCATGATATCTGAAATTCTCATTCGTGTGGGGGATTGTTGGGTTTTGGGAACCCAAAAACCCATAAAAAAGTGAATGAGAAAGGTGAATGAATAGTCCCACATGGGATAGAAGAGAGATGGAAAAATGGTTTATATAGAAAAGCCTCACTAATGGGTTTGGGCCCCAAGGGGCACCCTACTTTTGTGGAGGAGAGAGGTCATGGACAAAGTCGGACCGGTCCACGCGCGCCGTCGCCGCTGCCGTCCATCCGTCCGTCCGGCCGGCTCGGCTTGGATCGGATAGGGCCGGGCCGGGTCCGAATTAAGCCCATCGATTTTATTTTTTAATTGACATATCCGTTGAATTTTTTTTTATTTCCTAAATTAATTCTCGGATAATGTCTTTTAGTAATCTATCTTCAAGCCACCGGTTCGTGTTCGTTAATTACCGAACAAACGCATTGTTTCGGCATTAACCGAACACCCAACAAAGGTGTTGATTCGACAATAACCAAACACCGAACAATCATGAATTCGTGACTCTTCGTTTGGACTGTTTTAATATATTTGTTTTTAAACAGAACGCACATTAATTATTCATTCATTCTGTTTTCAAAAAGACTCATCCCATTCACTCTCATTTTGTGCGATAATTCCCGAAATTGAGTTCGAAGGATTTTCGTCGACGAAGTACCACTTCGACGAAACTGTGATCCGTTCTATCCCGGGAGGCGATTGTCCATGCAACCTTGGGTACCCGTGGAGGGGACAAATTCGTCTTAAGGACACGACGTGAATTCGTCGGGCTTGGATCAATCATCCAATCAACCATTTGTCAACACTTGATTCAGGTTTGTCTTGTTCTTTCATCTTGTTTTTATGCGAACACACATAGGATCGACTACAGGAGATGCCTAGCACTTCATTTTTGCGAATTATGATATGCGAACAACAGCTGATTTTGCAGATTATTGCATTACTACAAGCATGTTGTGCCTGTTATAATAGGGTTCCGGCTCTTTGAGTTTCATAATTGGCCGGTTGTTTTGTTAAGCACATGAACTCGATTGTTTACCGAATTGCAACTTTTTGCTTGTGCATATCTTTCACTTCTGTTTGGCTGAAGAGATTCATCAATTGTACAGCCTGCGATGTAGCGGGAGAGGTGGTTGAGTTCGGTCCAGGAGTCCGAGAATTTTAAAGCTGGCGACAAAGTCATAGCCTACCTCGGTATTAATGTAATGCTCATCCCTCTTGTAACATCTAGTTTTGCTCTCATGGTGGATCAGTTGGGAGAGTGCTTTGGCAAAACTGAGAGCTTTCTATGTCTGTTAGCTACCATGACGACATTTGTTTTGCCTGCCTGTTGATTTGATATGTTTGGTATGCTTTAATTTGATAACACGACAGAACGGTGGTGGATATGCCGAGTTCGCCGCCGCGAATGAGAGCGTAACAGTGGCAAGGCCACCTGAAGTATCCGCACCAGAAGGGGCAGGGTTACCCGTAGCCGGCCTCACCGCTCTCCAGGCCCTCGCCCAAGCTGCCGGGGCAAAGCTCGACGAGAGCGGGCCACTGAGGAACATCTTGATTACCGCTGCCTCGGGCGACGTTAGCCACTACGTGGTTCAACTCGTGAAGCCAGAAAACACGCATGTGACCGCAACTTACAGGGGCTCGCAGCGTCAACTTGGCTAAGAGCCTCGGCGCCGCCGACAAGGCCCTCGACTACAAGACCACGGAGGGAGTTCCCTTGAAGAGTCCGTCCGGCAAGAAGTACGACTTTGTGGTCCAGTGCGTGCCCGCCTTTCCCTTGGTCTATTTTCGAGTCGAACTTGAGCGAGTGCGGCAAAGTGATAGAGATCACCCCAGGCATCAGCACGATGACGACCTTCGGTCTCGCCAAACTCACCTTCTCCAAGAAGCAGCTGGCGCCATTGTTGACTTGATGACACCCAAGGACGAGAATCTGGAGGGGTTTTTACGAAAATAGGGTAAAAAATTTTCATTTTTACCTATTTGGGTTTTCTCGTTAAAAAATGACGAATTAGGGGCTTGGTCGGCACTTGAAATGCCGAACAACATGGCCCACCCCCTACGTGCCAATCCCCCTCGCCCCTGCCCCGGTGTCACTTCTCCTCGACCGGCCCCCCTCCTTCCTCCTCTCCGCAGTTTGTACTTTTTTTTCGTCAGACGGCGACCCCTACTTATTATTTCATCGTCCCCCTTGTCTTTTCTCATGGTTCGCTCTCTTCCCCTTCTTTTAAGTGTGATACGTCTCCTCTTTTCATGCTTTTTACGCAAAAAAAAAGTTGCCGAATCAACAAAACAGAGCTTCGTCGCAGAGATTCGTTTCAATAGTGAAAAAGTTTATCATATAAGAGATAGAGCAGAGTGGGAAGGCGTTAGAGTCTGAATAAGTTTCGAAGAAGGAAAAACAAAGAGAGAAAACTGAGAGAATCGAAACTAGAGTATGAAGAAGTTCTTAAGAAGGAGAAAGAAAAAACGCATCGAGAGACATCGAGTGAGAAAAATTTAAGAGGTCGTTCGTCCATTTTCGACATGTTTGTATTTACGGTCACTAATTTTGTCAATATTTCCTCGCCATCGATTTAGGTAATATTTTACTTTATGATCTGTTTTATTTCGCTATTTGCATTTTTCGTTTCATTGCATGTAATATTAATTTTTTTTTGTAGACGGTAGAGAAGTTAGAAGAATCGAAGTATCATTTTCTCCAATCTCAACACATACGCGCTTTTGGAGTTAAGGTAATGCCTATATCCTTGTTAAAATATGCTATTTTAGTACTATGTGTCGCGACCCTCTAAAAAAAATTTAAATTCAAAAGGGGTTAACGGATTATTAGATTAATTAGATTTGACTAACCTAACGCGGACCCTCCCAAGCCTTACTGAATCGCAACTTTGGTTTTTGTTTAAATGATTTTGAAATTTGGAGTAGCCACTAATCGTTCTTGGTAGGTCGATTAGAAACCTAAATAAATTAGCGGGAGAACTAATTTATTCCTGCGAACCAGAGATTATGAGCTCGGGGACTTGGTTACACTAGTTAATTAAAACTAATGCCCTTTCGGTACCTTAATTTCATGGATATCCTAATTCGGCAACTCATGCTTGGTTTATTCCTAAGGCTCTAGTAGGGTATTCTCTTTTGTGTTTTCACTTTTTAAATAGGATGCATGGATGGTATATATTTTTATTTGTTATATTTTTTAAGTGTTAAAGATTCCCTGAAGCCGAAAGAGGGAGTGTGTTAACGACTTCTGTGCAGTATTACGACCTACTCATCTTTTGGGTCTGATGATTCAAAAATTAAATTATAGGAAGTACATGACAGTGAATAAACACCTCCAATGGGAGGCCTAGCATTGGCTTAGCTCTTCCTTTTGGGATTTAAGGTACAGGTATTTAAGTTGCAAGTATTTAAACTACTGTAAGTAAAAACCTCCAATGGGAGGCTAAGCATTGGCTTGGCTCTTCCCTTTGGGATTTAAGGTACATGTATTTAAGTTGCAGGTATTTAACTACTGTAAGTAAAAACCTCCAATGGGAGACTAAGCATTGGCTTGGCTCTTCCCTTTGGGATTTAAGGTACATGTATTTAAGTTGCAGGTATTTAACTACTGTAAGTAAAAGCCTCCAATGGGAGGCTAAGCATTGGCTTGGCTCTTCCCTTTGGGATTTAAGGTACATGTATTTAACTACTGTAAGTAAAAACCTCCAATGGGAGGCTAAGCATTGGCTTGGCTCTTCCCTTTGGGATTTAAGGTGCAGGTATTTAACTATTGTAAGTAAAAACCTCCAATGGGAGGCTAAGCATTGGCTTGGCTCTTCCCTTTAGGATTTAAGGTGCAGGTATTTAAGTTGCAGGTATTTAACTACTGTAAGTAAAAATCTCCAATGGGAGGCTAAGCATTGGCTTGGCTATTCCCTTTGTGATTTATGGTGCAGATATTTAAATTGCGAATGGACTTTGTCCTCTCCATTCTGGGGTATGAATTCTTTAAAATGAAATACAACGGATTGATTCAACAATTTGAAATTTGTGCGCGCTTGAGGACTCCTCCAAGCCGATTTTGTGCTTCCATAGGGTTGACCATTGATATAGAGCTGCGGCTTCCTGACATAAAATAGAGTGAAGTGTCAGTATACAAAATACGTGCTAATCTGCACCTAAAACCAGAAGAGTGGAAAGAGTACTTATCTCCCGTTTTTTTAGGGATTTCTATAATTGATTTTCGCTCTCTATGTTCCCAATATAGAGAGTTTCTTTTGAATTAAGAGGGACTTTTAGTCACAGATCAGTTGAGAAATCGGTGGACAGCTTAGAGGCTTGTCTGGGCCGATTTTTGCATCTCTACGAGATTTTTTCTGTTGACATGGAGATATCCTTCTCCTGACATAAAATATGGGAAAAAATGGGAGATGGAGAAAGTGTATACAATTTGTGCTAATTTGCGAGTAAAACCATAAATAAATGAATAAATAAAAACACTTAGCTCGAATTTGCTTGCTCGTTAACGAGGATGAACTCTTGATTTATATTGATCGATGAAGGAATTTGTGATGATAACCCCTAGCTTTAAACTCCCATCATCTTCAAAATTCTCTCTCTTTTGGTATTTTCTTTCTCTCAAATTTTTCTTCAATCTCCCAAAACTCTCTCAAACATCCAAAATTTTCTCTCCAAAAAATCCCCCAAACACTTCAAATTTTCTCTCCAAAGAATCTAATCATCACTCAAGCTCACTTCTTCCTCCTTTTATAATCTACTCATCTATCTCCCATTCTAATTTTTCCACTAACTCTTCTTCATTTTCATCTTCCATTCTCCATCTCTATCTCACATTCTAATCTCTCCACTAACTCTTCTTCATCTTCATCTTCCCTTCTCCATATTTATCTCCCATTCTAATTTCTCCACTAACTCTTCTTCATCTCCATCTTCCCTTCTCTATTCTTATCTTCCATTCTAATTTCTCCACTAACTCTTCTTCATCTCCATCTTCTCTTCTCTATTCTTATCTTATTTTCTCCATCCATTCTTCTCCAACTTCTCTTCTTCATCTCCTCTTCTCCATCTTCCCTTCTCTATTCTAATTTATCCACTAACTCTTCTTTTTGTTATTTGTAAAATAATCCTTCAAGAGTTAGGTATTTGCACTCTAGTCCTTGAATTTTAAGTATTTACAATTTAGTCCCTGAAAAAATATATTTCTTTGAGTCTAAATCTCCTCACAATTTTTGACACACTAAAATTTACCACATGTCAAATTTAAGCTCATTTCTTGCCGCTGATAATAATGCAGAATTTAATTAAAGCCCTTTTACAAAATTGAGTCATTTTGAGTATAATTGGGCCAAGATGAAAATTAAAATATTATAAGACAATGTCACAACTCATAAAAATGAAAATTAAAAATACGTTGACTCAAATTAAATTTTTTTAGTCCCGATTCGAGATTATACTCATGAAGGAACACGGGACTCGAATTGGATTTTTCTGAATTGGTGATGGCCAATATAAAAATAGATTTAAAATAAAAATATTAACTATCTTTGTGTATTTTTTTGGCCTCAAATGTTATTTTTCCAAAATTTTCTCAATTTTCTTAATTTTTTGTTTTATGAATTTTTGAAAATCAAAATACCAAAAAATATCGAAAATATGAAAAATCATTTTTTGATCAAAATTGGTTCCCTAGGCTTGGCTAAGGCCCCCAAAGTTGATTTTTCAATTTTATGAATTTTATGGATTTTTTATTACTTTAGCAATAGAAAAAATAATTAAAAATCAGGTGTCAACACTATGTAATAACTGTTGTATTGTGATGTTTTATATGTTGTTTAGTTAGAAAAATATGTTTTTTTGTGCTATATATATATGTCTGTTTTGCATTGAAAAATAACATATTTTTACGCTACATATATGTCTATTTCATACTGAGAAATAGCTTAATTTTGTGCTACTCATATATTTATTTTGCATGTCAATATATGTCTCATGAAATATTTTATACATATTAAACCCATATTTCATCATAAAATTTGAAATTATAGAGGGTTAATGGGAAACTCTTATTAGATGTAGACCGTATGAACTGATAATTAGATCGGACAATGTTGATTTTAGTTACGTAATGTAGAACATGACCATATAATTAGTTTATAATAATAATAATAATAATAATAATAATAATAATAATAATAATAAATCCCAAAGAATATAAAATTTCGTTAAAAATTTGGAAAAAAATAATTAAAAATAATAATAAGAAAATTCCTAAAATTCTGTCATTGTAATCCCGATTGAAAGCCGAGCGGGTTTTGGCCAGCTCTTTTCATTTATGAGTTAGGTTGAACTGACTCGGTCAGAAAAAGAAAAAAAAAGAAGAAAGAAAATTAGGAAATAATAATAATAATAATAATAATAATAATAATAATTATTATTATTATTATTATTATTATTATTATTATGGAAAAGATAAGAAATGAGAGAGGCACCGTTATTTGGGTCAATTCCCGGACCCGGCCTGATTAATAAAAAATTTTAATTAAAAATTTAGAAAAAAAGATAAACCAGACAATCAAGAAAAAATGAAAAAACATAAAAAAAAATTTCTTAAAAATTTGAGAAAATTTCACAACTTTTCGTACAAAAAGTTCAGAAGAATGTAAAAAATTAAATTAGGATTTATGTTTTTTTCGTTCATTCCTTTGTAAATAACGATTGTACCCCTGATAGGTAAAGCATCTCAGAAACATTATGCAATACTTATGAAATTTATCGGTTCCATTTGTAGATATGGCTCAAAGGAACTATATTCGGCCAGGACCTGAGAATAATTCACTACTGACAGAGCAGGCTGAACATAGATCACAGGCAATTTGGGAGGATAAGGTCAGTAATTAAAATAGTTATCAGCTGAGTTGTCATTTGTAACAGTTATATCATAATGAAATTGTTAGTAATAATTAATGTAACATTTCACAGAAGGATAATAATGAAGTTATTCGGTGTCAACGAGATGGAGCAATACTACACGAAGCTGAGGAGCTTGATCATCGATTAAACCATATCTTCGAGCTTCGGGATTTTATGGACTTTAGAAGATGGGATTCTGGCAAGTTGATCACCATCTGATCACAGCGTTGGTTGAGAGATGGAGGCCTGAGACTCATACCTTCCACATGCCAGAAGGTGAATGCACTATCACCCTACAGGATATCGAGATTCTTACAAGACTTCCCATAAATAGAAATGCAGTTATTTGCCCCACTAATAGAAATTGGGGCGATGTTTGTGAGGATTTACTGGGCCACCGACCCCCACCAAGTCAATTACGTGGTTCGATGTTGAAGATTACTTGGTTGAGAGGAGTCTTTGATGGAATTCCAGACGATGCAGATGATGGTACAATAATACAATATGCGAGAGCATTCATTTTGCAGTTGGCTAGAGGCTCCATATTTTCTGATAAATCGGAATCGAGGGTCAGTGTAATTTTTCTCCCATTATTGGAGAACCTCACCGATCGTACGCTGTATAGTTGGGGTTCGACAGCGCTTGCATGGTTATATAGGGAGTTATGCAATGCCACTAAGCCATCATCGCGACAAATGAGTGGTCCTCTATATGTGTTGCAAATTTGGGCATGGGATCGATTCAATTCTATATCGCCATCCATTAGAAGCAGTAATCCTTTTGAATATGCACCTCTTGGTAGTCGGTATGTGATATATATACTTTTGTAGTTCGCGAGTGATAAATTTTTTTCAGTTCATATAATATATATAACTGTATATTTTTTTTCACCATTACACTATAGAGATAAATTATATATAGTGTTGTTGACACCTGATTTTTAATCATTTTTTCTATTGCTAAAGTAATAAAAAATCCATAAAATTCATAAAATTGAAAAATCAACTTTGGGGACCTTAGCCAAGCCTAGGGAACCAATTTTGACCAAAAAATGATTTTTCATATTTTCAGTATTTTTCGGTATTTTTATTTTCGAAAATTCATAAAAAAAATGAAGAAAAAATGAGAAAATTGAAAAATCAACTTTGGAAGCCTTGGCCAAGCCTAGGCAACCATTTTTGAACAAAAAATAAAATTTCATATTATATATATATATTTTTAATTTTTTTTAAAAAAATACAAAAATACTTGAAAATTTTGGAAAAATAACATTTGAGGCCAAAAAAATACACAAAGATAGTTAATATTTTTATTTTAAATCTATTTTCATATTGGCCATCGCAAATTCAGAAAAATCCAATTCGAGTCACGTGTTCCTTCACGAGTATAATCTTGAATCGGGCCTAAAAAAATTTAATTTGAGTCAACTTATTTTTAATTTTCACTTTTTATGAGTTGTGACATTGTATTCTAATATTTTAAATTTTCATCTTGGCCCAATTATACCCAGAATGACTGAATTTTGCAAAAGGGCTTTAATTAAATTCTGCATTATTTTCAACGGCAAGAAATGAGCTTAAATTTGACATGTGGTAAATTTTGGTGTGTCAAAAATTGTGAGGATATTTGGACTTAAAGAAATATATTTTTTCAGGGACTAAATTGTAAATACTTAAAATTCAAAGACTAGAGTGCAAATACTTAACTCTTGAAGGATTATTTTACAAATAACAAAAAGAAGAGTTAGTGGATAAATTAGAATAGAGAAGGGAAGATGGAGAAGAGGAGATGAAGAAGAGAAGTTGGAGAAGAATGGATGGAGAAAATAAGATAAGAATAGAGAATGGAAAATGGAGAAGAGTTAGTAGAGAAATGAGAATGGAAGATAAGAATAGAGAAGGGAAGATGGAGATGAAGAAGAGTTAGTGGAGAAATTAGAATGGGAGATAAATATGGAGAAGGGAAGATGAAGATGAAGAAGAGTTAGTGGAGAGATTAGAATGTGAGATAGAGATGGAGAATGGAAGATGAAAATGAAGAAGAGTTAGTGGAGAAATTAGAATGGGAGATAGAGTTAGTGGAAAAATTAGAATGGGAGATAGATGAGTAGATTATAAAAGGAGGAAGAAGTGAGCTTGAGGGGGGAGATTCTTGGGAGAGAAAATTTGAAGTGTTTGGGAGGATTTTTTTTTTAGAGAAAATTTTGGATGTTTGAGAGAGTTTTGGGAGATTGAAGAAAAATTTGAGAGAAAGAAAATACCAAAAGAGAGAGAATTTTGAAGATGATGGGAGTTCACAGCTAGGGATTATCATCACAAATTCCTTCATCGATCAATATAAATCAAGAGTTCATCCTCGTCAACGAGCAAGCAAATTCGAGCTAAGTGTTTTTATTTATTCATTTGTTTATGGTTTTACTTGCAAATTAGCACAAATTGTATACACTTTCTCCATCTCCTCTTTTTTTTTCTCCATATTTTATGTCAGGAGAAGGATATCTCTACGTCAACAGCAAAAATCTCGTAGAGATGCAAAAATCGGCCCAGACAAGCTCCTAAGCTGTCCACCGATTTCTCAACTGATCTGTGACTAAAAGTCCCTCTTAATTCAAAAGAAACTCTCTATATTGGGAACATAGAGAGCGAAAATCAATTATAGAAATCCCTCCCAAAAAAAACGGGAGATAAGTACTCTTTTCACTCTTCTGGTTTTAGGTGCACATCAGCACATATTTTGTATACTGACACTTCACTCTATTTTATGTCAGGAAGCCGCAACTCTATATCAATGGTCAACCCTATGGAAGCACAAAATCGGCTTGGAGGAGTCCTCAAGCGCGTACAAATTTCAAATTGTTGAATCAATTCGTTGTATTTTATTTTAAAGAATTCATACCCCAGAATGGAGAGGACAAAGTCCATCCGCAACTTAAATACATGCACCATAAATTCCAAAGGGAAGAGCCAAGCCAATGCTTAGCCTCCCATTGGAGGTTTTTACTTACAGTAGTTAAATACCTGCAACTTAAATACCTGTACCTTAAATCCCAAAGGGAAGAGCCAAGCCAATGCTTAGCCTCCCATTGGAGGTTTTTACTTACAGTAGTTAAATACCTGCAACTTAAATACATATATCTTAAATCCCAAAGGGAAGAGCCAAGCCAATGCTTAGCCTCCCATTGGAGGTTTTTACTTACAGTAGTTAAATACTTGCAACTTAAATACCTGTACCTTAAATCCCAAAGGGAAGAGCCAAGCCAATGCTTAGCCTCCCATTGGAGGTTTTTACTTACAGTAGTTAAATACCTGCAACTTAAATATCTGTACCTTAAATCCCAAAGGGAAGAGCCAAGCCAATGCTTAGCCTCCCATTGGAGGTTTTTACTTACAGTAGTTTAAATACTTGCAACTTAAATACCTGTACCTTAAATCCCAAAGGGAAGAGCCAAGCCAATGCTAGGCCTCCAATTGGAGGTGTTTATTCACTGTCATGTACTTCCTATAATTTAATTTTTGAATCATCAAACCCAAAAGATGAGTAGGTCGTAGTACTGCACAGAAGTTGTTAACACACTCCCTCTTACGGCTTCAGGGAATCTTTAACACTTAAAAAAATATAACAAATAAAAATATATACCATCCATGCATCCTATTTAAAAAGTGAAAACACAAAAGAGAATACCCTATTAAAGCCTTAGGAATAGACCAAGCCTGAGTTGCCGAATTAGGATATCTATGAAATTAAGGTACCGAAGGGGCATTAGTTTTAATTAACTAGTGTAACCAAGTCTCCGAGCTCATAATCTCTGGTTCGCAGGAATAAATTAGTTCTCCCGCTAATTTATTTAGGTTTCTAATCGACCTACCAAGAACGATTAGTGGCGACTCCAAATTTCAAAATTATTTAAACAAAAACCAAAGTTGCGATTCGGTAGGGCTTGGGAGGGTCCGCGTTGGGTTAGTCAAATCTAATTAACCTAATAATCCGTTAACCCCTTTTAAAATTTTAAATTTTTTTAGAGGGTCGCGACAAGTGTGTATGACAATATATCTACATATTTTATTAATTTTTTCAGACGGTTTCAATCCCTACGGACAACTAGAATGCCCACACACACTTTGCCATATCAACGCTATCAATTGGATAGAATGACATTCAATGATGTAAGTCATGATAGAAATTAATAAATTCAATTAATGTTAGCTTTTAAAATAATTCTTTATTTAATTTGATATATTTCAATATTTTTAACAGATTGTTTGGGAGCCATATACTGATGACATTCTCGAGGCTCTACCGGAATACTGTACGGAGGGAAAAGAAATTTGGACAGCTCGTGTTCCACTCATCTATTTTCACATAGTTGAGTGGCATTACCTGGACCGAGTCGTCCGTCAATTTGGCATGAAGCAACCAATACCGATTCCTTCGAATGATCATAAATCATTTCATGCCATTGAACTAAAGCTAGTTAACCATAATTGGATGGAACAGCACATGGAGTGGATTCAAATGTGGAACAATCGTGCTAACTTCATGGTTCAATTTGATCCTGCAACGGAGCCACTTCATTTCCATTCAGAATACATGGAGTGGTACCGTGCATGCACACGCTGGTGGATTTCTTACACAGGAGGTGCAATAGGTTTAACGGTTAGTGCAAAAACTTGCAATTTAATTCAGATATTTTTTTAGTCATATAAATTGTTAGCATTTGATTACTTCTATTGCCTATGATTTCATGAACAGGCTGATGGTGCGGAGCAAATTATAGCATTATGCAGAGCTACTTCTCGGGATCGGGATCGGGATAACATGCGAGAACCGTACGGCAGATAGGCAAGATAGCCACAAGAATGCTACATGCATTCAATAAAGAGATACGGTTATTAATGATTCTACGACCCCAATCAGCACCTACCACAGCACCATTTGAATCGCATGAAGATGCCCCACCTCAGACTAGTCAACTTGATCCGTCACCATTTTTTTTATGCTTCACCGTCAGTATTAATTGCAGTTCCGTCGAGCCAACTTGATCCGGATAATAATAAGAACATTTATAACAATTTCAATTCATTAACAAATTTCAAGAAAATTACAAAAACTCTAGATAATCAGCAAAAAAAAACACATTCAAATATTAGACAAATATTTTCGAGCCATACATAGCTTCTTTTAAGGTTTGACGAAGGAAACCATCTATCGCCATTTGCCTCAATCCTTTCCTGAAAATGAATAGATAATCAATTAAAATTCTACGAATGTCGATTATGATCGACGAAAGGTGAAAATAATATACTTTTTGAGATGAAAAAAAAATTATTGAATAGGCAGAAGAATTTAGAAGGGTATAGAACCTTAAACCGATCTGTATGCACAAGTTTCATTGTTGTGTCCTGATTTTCCACAACAGCTGCAATGGTTAGTCGAAGCAGTACTTCTCGAGGTACTCCAGTCCATCTCAGTACGTATGCGTGATGCACGGGGTCTTCCTTTCTTTCTAATACGGTTTGGGTTTGGCACTAATGGGAGCTCGTCAAGTTCAGGCCAGTAATCTGGATCACCCAATGGATGGAACATGTACCGATAGCACTGAAGTGTTCTATCTAAAGTGTAGAATTCATCTACCATTGTATTGTAATCAATTGCATATTTCTGGCAAATTGTTATCGTATGTGAACATGGGATTTTTATCTCTTGAAATTTTCCACATTTGCATCTTCGCAGGTTTAGCTCGACCTTGTGTTTGTGGCTCCCCATTCTTCTGGATCTATCATATCCAGTTTTAACTTCAAAGATTCCGAAATCAGAGTCGAACCGAGTAACCTCATGCCTATTTGCAGCTTCAATGTTTTTTTGGAGAATGATGCCCGCATATTGAGTATATATCCATCCTTCCACCTTTTTGTGCCATGTATGTAGTTCTTCTTATATCAAAATATTGGACTAATTGATAAAATATCTTATTCACCATAACTTTTATAGGCAGCGCACGAAATCCTTTCAGCATCCCGCTAACTGATTCCGCTAAGTTTGTCGTCATCACTCCATATCTCTTTCCTTCATCATAAGCTTTTGTCCATTTATCCCAAGGAATCTGATCACACCATTTAGCTGTTTGTGGATGCAATTCCCTAATTCGATTCATGATGTGTAGAAACTTTCGCTTTTGGTTCTCGTAAGCTGTACATTACAATAATAATAAGTACTTATCACACAATTTTATAAACAAGTAATTTTCTCAAATTACGTAATTTAGAAATTTTACCTGCCATCTGAATAGCTCTTTTGTCTTCGGCATCTTTGAAGTGTTTATTGTAATTGCTGACAATATGCCAAATGCAAAATCTATGATGGCCATGTAGAGGACACTACCCATCCGTCTCCATTGCTTTTTGAATCCCGATATATCTGTCTGATATTACGCAAATATCATCTTGGCCATTAGTGACATGTATCCGCAGCAGATCCATAAACCAAGACCAATCATCAACAGTTTCTCGATCGACCACTGCAAATGCTAATGGAAATATATGATTATTCCCATCAAATGAGGCTGCACATAGGAGCGTTCCTCGATATTTGCCTTATAAAAATGTTCCATCAACAAAAATCACGGGACGATGGCTTTTGAAGCCTTCAATCGTCTGTTTATAAGTCCAAAACATCCAGTTAAAAATCTTGCAACTCTAATCTTGGCTTATGTAATCCTCAATCACGAAATGAAAACCTGGATTCACTAGTTTCGTCATATTCATATACTTTCTCAACTGACCATACGAGTCATCCCATCCTCCAAAAGATTTGGCAATCGCCATTTGTTTAACTAACCAGATTTTACGATAAGTAGGTTGGAAGCCCACCTTATCTTTAATCATTGCCATTAGTGGTTTGATTTTTATATCTGGTTGGGCGGCAACCATTGCTTCTACCTGGGTAGCGAGGTATTTCTGATCAAGTTGCCGATGATCTGTTGACATTTGCGGATTACGACATGTGTGTGGCCCACTGTATTTAGTTATTTTCCAAAACAGGTCACCCGTTTTATTCAATGCACGGAGCCTCCAATGACACGGTTCATTTGGATTACCGCATTTGATAACATATTTTCTTCTCTTTGTCTCTTCACTGTGGAAGTGATAATTTCTCAACAGAGAATATTCTTTCGCAGCCAACTGCACTGCATCTCGTGATGAAAATACCATTCCAACACGAAATTCATTGGCTGGATCAAACAACATATGGCTCGGCTTGGTTCTTGTATTAACTTGCATCATATCATAGTCAATCTCTAAATAGGGCGATGAATGTACCAACGGCAAAATGGGATTACTACAATGGCTGTTGTAGTAAGTATCCATATCGCCACTTTCGTTATTTTCTTCATCGCTATCGTCACTACCCAACCATGAATCATCTTCTTCATCACTATCATCATCGTCGTCGTCGTCATTATCCACAGCAGTATCATCGTGATGCATATCCTGATTATCGACATTTGCCTCATCTTCACCGACATTGGAACCTTCCCCAATTGAATCATTTATCGGTTGGTGTTCATCAACAGTAGCATAAAACTGAAGATACCCTATATAACCGGTCAAATGTGCAAACTGTTGGATTCTCTCAACAATGCTATCGTTATGCACATTCACAATGTTAAACATCACATATTCAGTTATTCCGATCGGTTGTCTAAATATCAGACTGGCAATAAACTGATTTTCTCTTACATTCAACTCATGCTCAATCGTATCATGCAACTCATCAAATGTCGATGTATTTCGAAACTCAAACATGGCACATTGTCCACCTTCGTAATCATATCCAAATTGATTTTGTACTATTATACCTCCCCATTCTACAATCGCAAAAGATGTAGACATTCTGCTAACACAAACAATTTACAAATTATTTTACATGTAAAATTTTATAAATTTATTTCTTTACGCATTAAGAAATGAACATTTTAACTATCATTATAATAAAATAATTAAATAGGGTAAAAAAAATATTTACGAATTTAGAAATGAATTAAGGAACATAATCATCAACAATCAATTAATTGACAAAATTCTAATTTTTCAGATTTCCAAATTTTCCTTTGTGGAATGTTTCCTATTTTTATTAGAAAATTTTATGATTTGGATCATCATTTTTAATTTTCTTAATTTTTATTTTTTTATTATTTTCTAGTCGAATCAACTAGATCAACCGAACACGGGCACCCAGGAGTTTGACCCAAATAACGGCGACGCTTCCATTTTTAATATTATCTATTATTATTATTATTATTTTCCTTTTAAAATTAAATTTTTCCTTTTCTTTTTTTTCTTTCTTTTCCCTATTCATTTTCCAAACCGGGTCGGTTCAATATAATAAATGAAATAAATAGGGTCACAAAAATATTTACGAAATTATGTATTCTTTGAAAATATTTATAGATAAGTGATACCATTATTATTTACAAAAGAATGAAAGGCCAAAATCATTAACAATAATATCTAGTCAATTAATTGATGAAATTGTAATTTTTCAGATTTTCAAAATTTTCTTTGTGGAATGTTTCCTAATTTTTCAGAAAATATTATGATTTTGATTTGTGATTTTCAAATTTTTATGTGATTTCATATTTTTTAAAAAATTTTGAATATTTTTTTAAAATTTTCAGGCTAGATCAACTAGATCAAATAACAATGTCGCTTCCAATTTTAATATTATCTATTTTTTTCTTTTACAATATAATTTTCCAGATTGGGCCGGTTCGACCTAACTCACAAACTCGAAGAGCCGGCCCAAACCCACGTGAATTTGAATCGAAACTTTCACAATAGAGTTTTGTGCATTTTTTATAATTAAGATTATTTTTATTTTCATTTTCATTTTTCCCTAATTGTTTGTATTATCTAGAAATTTCTTATTTTTACAAACAGATCGTATTAATACATATATTCTAATAATCATATTTAATTAACCATACAAAATTTTTAATATATGAAAAAAATACGATTTAATAAGCATAAGATTTTTCCTCAGACATGTCTCGACATGCAAAATGAAGATATTTGTAGCGCTAAAAGAAGATATTTTTGCAATAAATTGACAAAATTTTTTCAATATTCTTATTTTTTAAATTATTTTTTCCCAATTTCTTTTTCAATTTTTCTATTCTTTCGTATAACTTTTATTATTATAAATAATTTATATGGTCAAGGATTGTCCACGTTCGTTACCTTAGGTAACAAATTACAACGGCTCATATTTAACTGAAGATTAAATCTACATTGTCCGATCTAATTACCAGCTCCTACGGTACTAACGTTTTCCTATAAAGTTTTTCGTTAAACATGTACATTCAGTTATTATTTCAATATTTTGAAAATTAAATCCAATTAACCCTCCAAATTTCAAAAATCATGATAAAATACGGGCTTACTACGCACAAAATCTTTCGTGACACATATATCGGCATGCAAAACAGAGATATGAATAGCACAAAAATAAGATATTTTTTAGTGCAAAATAGACATATATGTAGACCAAAAAATAAGATATTTTTCGGACTAAACAACATGTACACATCCCAATATAACAGTGAAACAGTGTATGCACGGTACTAAAATATATCATGTTTTAACAAGAATATAGGCATTACCTTAACACAAATATCGTGCGTGTGTCGAAATTCTTGAAGTTTATACTTCCACTCTTCTATTTTCTCTGTCGTATAAAAAAATTACTATTACATGCAACGAAAGAAAAAACGCAAATCCCAAAAGAAAACATATCATAAAGTTAAATCTTACCTGATTCGATTGCAAGAAAATTTTGAAGGAATAAATGACTGTAAATATGGAGACGATCGAAATTGACGACTAATTTTCAAATCCTTTTTTTCTATTGATTTTCTCTCAATTCTTTCTCAGCTTTCTCTCTATTTGCTCTCTGTTCTCTCTCTTTATCTTCGTAAAATGGCCAAAGAGTTTCTCTCCCTCTCCGTCTTTAATAGAACTGAAGGATTCAGAAGTCTCATTTGCTTTTGAAACTTCATGTGAAGTTTCTGAATCTTTATTCTAACACTTTACGTGAAGTTTCATAAATTTACTTTTGAAAAGAGAGGCTTCGCGTGAACTTTCAGAATAAGATTCTGAAATTCAGCGAAAAATAAGGAAAAAAGGCACCTCAAGTGCCGACCGAACCCCCTTTCCGTAAAAATTTTTCATGCAAACCCAAATAGGTAAATACGAAAATATTTTTCTCTATTTTCGTAAAAAACCTGAATCTGGAATTCCTGGTTAGGTTGGTTAAGGAAGGGAAGCTCAAGACCCTCATCGAGTCCGGACAGCAGGATATTACGTCGAATTCCGTTCAAACTTAACGTCTTTTGTTCATTTTCACCTTCCAGAAAGATTTCTGGAAAGCGTGATATTGCTTTGAATTCCGTTCACATCAGGGCTTTGCTAGCGCCTTTAGGGACGGTGAGAATAATATTCTGTTTGACTTTTGGCTCCTGATTCTTGTACTTTTGCCTTTTTGTTTGGCGCGTGGGCTTCTCCACTTGTATTTTGTAGATATTGAAAAGTTTAGTAGTTGTGACATCCCTACAATAAGTTTAAGATTGATTGAAAAATTTCTCCAATTTTTGTGGTAAGTCGATATGCAAATCCGCTCCTTGATTGAAACCCACTCGGCTGGTATGATCGAATGATCAATTCATTGTTCATAGTTTATACGGATGGATCCAAATCAGGCTTCTTCCCATCGTTCCGACGCCCCCTGTTTTCATCCCCACCTTCGCTCTCATCCTTCTGAACGCCTTGGCAAATGAGAGAAACCAAACCCCGATTATGCCCTCGTTTCGTTTCGTTTCGTTTCGCGCACGCACATTGCAGAACGGAAACGGTCCCCCCCCCACACTTCGAACGGACGGTCCCGGTTTCGTTTCGTGCCCCTTTCGCGAGAACGAGCCTCGTCCACCTCTCTCTCTCTCGCTCTCTAGATCTTCACGCGATTCTGGGAGCTTCGGGGATCGAAAATGGCAGAGACAAAGCCGACGATGCACGCGGTATGGTACGAGTCTTACGGCGGAGGACCCGCCGGCTTGAAGGTGCGGATGTTTTCGGCTCTCAATTGTGTCCTGATCGATCTCTGTAATGTCGAATAACTTGTGCTATTAATGGGCTGTGGTCACTTCGGTGAAAATGTCAGAAGCCAGCGTTTGTTGCTTTTTAGATTCAGCTGCTCGAAAAGAAACTGAGGAAGATGCTGTTCAATGTCGTCGTACGTTGGTTTTTAGGTCCTGCTAGCCTGTTCTGTCCTATTATTTAACTAAGCCGACTACTTTTTTCTTGTCCTTTTTTTTTTAAGTAATTATTTCTACAGTTGAGAATACGGGACTTAAGAAATCGAGTGGTAATGCCAAAGGGGGCTAAAATTTTGACTTTTGAGCAAGCACAGCGAGGGAGTTCAGCCAGATTATGCTCGCGCGACAGAGTAAACCGCGTATCCTGCTACAGGTTTTGATTCTTAATGAATATGTGAGGATTCAGTCGACCGACGCACCTTCAGGGACAGAGCTTTGGAAACAGAGAAGATCTTTGTTCAAGAACAATCTGCTAATGTAAACGCGAATGAAGTGGCCACCTATTAAGCCCCAAGCGTATGGGCCTCGTGTCCCGTTTATCCATTTTCCCTGTTGAGCTTTTGATGATAACGTTTTCATCTTCTCATTTCTTTGTCCTGTGTAACTGGACCCAGTCGCGACGTTTGCCCATTGGTGTTGAGAAAAATCGACGATGAAGCAAACGGGACATGTTTCTTACAGGAATATCTATCTATCAATGCGTAGGCTAATTGTGAATTCGATCTGCTCCTATGCCAAGAGAAGACGGACAGAACCTGGGAATAGACGTATAATCATTTTTATAGATCTAACATCTACTATTGTGAGCTAACGTAAAATAACTTGCTCTTATTATTGTCATGTTGGCTGGAGTGTTTCTCCATTGACTGCATAAAGTCAGGAATTTGGGTATCATAAAACAGTGAAAAAAGTGCTCTTTTTCAAGTCATTTGATATTTTTTTTTTTCTCTGTCCTTTCACGAGCTGACAGATATTAAACGAGTGATCTGATCATAAAATGACTTCCTCTGTTCTTCTTTGTGGAGACACGTGCTAAGTGATTTGGGTTGTCAAGATATTTGTGTCATATGCGCTTTTGAGTTGGATTACATATCATGTTACCTTTTCTTGTGCGTCTTGCAGCATGTTGATATACCCGTTCCTGCACCTAAAAAGGGTGAGGTTTTGCTGAAACTAGAAGCGATTACTATAAACCCCATTGATTGGAAAACGCAGAAAGGAATGCTGAGACCAGTTCTTCCTTCCAAGTTCCCTCACATACCTGGTATTGTTTTGAAACTGGAAATTGCTATTTTTCTTGCCTTGTTGAGAAGAAGCGTGATGGTTTCCCAAATGTATGGATCCTTTTGGGGAAGAGTCATTTCTTAAAGATTGTTCAAATTTGCTTGGGTTGGCAATATAGTCAATGTAGTTGCATTATCTCCTCACTCATCTATTTTTTGTTTAGAAACTTTGGGCGAATTCATTCAGGGTATTTACTTTTGTCCGCTTTATCACTGATTTGGTGAAACTATTGTGCTTAAGAGACGACTAAGTTGTGTTCCCTGAAAGTGGACCACAGTATCTTAACAAGAACTAATTCATTCAGACAATTTTACTAAAGGTATTCGTGCGTTTCATTGTTTTTCCCCATCTAAACTTAGGCTGTGAGCCATTTTGATTGATCTGTCATTTGGTTGCTTCCGGATGTGCCTGCAGACAGGAATGCTTGTTTTTGTGTGTGTGTGTGTGTGAGAGAGAGAGAGAGAGAGAGAGAGCGTGTGCTGGGTCTGTGTTGGGAATGCTTGTAACCAGATTATATGGGATGGTCTTGAGGGTAGGACGTCATTTTTCCGTGGTTTTAGTGTCAATGATTTGGAGGTAGGTATGTTTCTTTTGCCTTCTAGTATGCTAACTCTCTGAGCTTCATCAATGGGCCGGTTATTTTGTGATTGAATATAAGTGTAACTTCGTGTGTTTTGTCCCGTTGCCTTCATTTTACAGCCACTGATGTAGGAGGAGAGGTTGTTAAGGTTGGACCAGCGGTCAAGAGCTTTAAACCTGGCGACAAAGTCGTAGCCATCCTCAATCGCTTTGTAATGCTCACCCTTCATGTTTTGCATTTTTATCTGTTGGTAAGATTGTATTTTGCGACGACAGTGGATCACAAGCTGGATTTGATGTTATACCATTTTGTGCTTTTTTATGATAATATGCCAGAAAGGAGGAGGATTTGCCGAGTTCGCTGTTGCAGATGAGAACCTAACAGTGGCAAGGCCACCTGAGGTATCCGCACCGGAAGGGGCAGGTTTACCAGTAGCCGGCCTCACTGCTCTCCAGGCCCTCACGCAAGCTGCTGGGGTAAAGCTCGACGGGAGTGGGCCACTGAAGAATATCCTGATTACTGCTGCCTCAGGCGGCGTTGGCCACTATGCGGTTCAACTCGCGAAGCTAGGAAACACACATGTGACTGCAACTTGTGGGACTCGCAACATCGACTTGGTCAAGAGCCTCGGCGCTGACGAGGTCCTCGACTATAAGACCCCGGAGGGAGCTGCCTTGAAGAGCCCATCTGGCAAGAAGTACGATTTTGTGGTCCACTGCGCAAACTATTTCCCTTGGTCAGTTTTCGAGCCGAACTTGAGCGAGCGTGGCAAGGTGATAGATATCACCCCAACCGCCAGCGCAATGCTGACCTTCGCCCTCAAGAAGCTCACCTTCTCCAGGAAGCAGTTCGTGCCATTGCTATTAATATCCAAGAGAGAGAATCTGGAATTTCTGGTTAAGTTGGTTAAGGAAGGGAAGCTCAAGACCGTCATCGAGTCGAAGTATCCGCTGAGCAAAGCTGAGGATGCTTGGGCGAAGTCTATAAGTGGTCACGCCACTGGTAAGATTATTGTAGAGCCATACGACTAATTGCTGCGTGTTGTCTATGATAATGTTTTTCTACTTGCTGTGAATACTATTGAACGCTTTTGTTCCCTTTTCACCTTTAGAAAGATTATTGGGAAGTGTAATATTACTTTGAATAGTGCGATTTACATTATCGTGAAATGCTTATACGTGTGTTCTTCCCTTGGATCTTTTTCACTTGGTACTTTTGGCACAACTATTGGCCGTGGCCTATCTAAGCTCGGCTTTATACAATTCAATACATTATGCGCGCACTTTTGTCGTACTCGAAGGGTTTCCGATATATGTCTGATCGTGGGCAAATTGTATTCGATTTCAGCTTCTTTAGTCTAACCATAGTACAATGTGAAATTTTTGGATTGGTAATGTTGTTTTCAGTTTGTAAAGCTATCTATAATTTTGTCACTCGTTATGTTCACCTTACTTTTTAGGTAATGACTTCGTGGTCTAAATTATTTTGCCTTGTTCTGATGTTACATAGGGAAATGATAGTCTGGTTTTGTTAATTTCCCATTGACCATAGATCTAATACCTTTTCCCTCGCCAAACTTCCCATGTTGCAAATACTATGTTGAAAATACTATGTCGAAAAGTTTATAAACGAGAGAGGGTGGCCGTCAGCCACGCCGCCAATAGCAACATATCTCGCCGGAGAGGTCGTCTGAAGTTGTGATTGTTCGCAAATCACGCCTTTTCTAGGGAGCTTCTCGATCCGAAATGGCAGAGACGAAGCTAGTGCACGCTGTCTCCTCTGGCTCTTACGGCGGGGGATCCACCGGTTTGAAGGCGCGAGACCTTTTGCTTTTAATTCTTAGTGCAGAGACACCGTATCCAAAGATCCAAATCCGCATTTCTAGATCAATATATGTGCATTTTGGAGTGGCAGGATCGTCAACTATGTCAGATGCTACCCTCAAAATTGTGCTTTGGACGCAAAGGCGACAAGATTATCTGTCGTGTAGACACACAAAATTGACTCCAATACAATTGGCCTAGTTCGAGTCCGACAATCTCTATCGTGTTCAAATTGTGCCGCGTGTTGCGTGAGGAACGGTCACCCGGATCAGTTCCATTCTAACCATGAAGTGAAGCCATAGGATTTGCATCAGAAGTTCGGAACTGCTCCCACTCGTGGAATCACATTTGGCGCCATTTTCAGCGATTCCAGGAGGGCAATCAACAAACGGTTCTCGAACGTGTTTTACCATTGTAGTGTCGGTAGCGATCTCGCCAGTGCCGAACTCCCCGAAAATCTCCCCTCCTTCCTCTTCCTCTCTACGGCCGTCGGCTTGGAAGTGGCTTAGAAGAAGCTAATGCGTGCGGTTTGGTACGAGTCTATCAGTGGAGAAGCCGCCGATCTGAAGGTGCCAAGCGGGGTCTGCTCTTGGTTCTTGGTGCAGAGATGTTTATTTCCTGACGTTACGAAGCGGTAAACTTCGGATTTGGTGGAGCATATATCTTCGGTTCGTTCCGGTTGGAGTGGGACTCGGCCTGGTTGCAATTCCGAACCGATGTGACTTTTTTGTTTTGTTGTTCATTGAATCCTATAGCATCATCAGCGTCATGATAGTCTCCTTTGATCTTTTCCCATGTTTCAAAAGATGAGGATGAGTAATGCTGTTTTCCGCTTACGGCTGCTCTAGTTCTCGTACCTCATTACTGTTCTTGTGCTTCTGTAGCATGTAAAACTACCGCCTCCGGAGCCAAAAAATGCCAAGGTTTTGCTGAAACTAGAAGCCGTTGCTATAAATCCCGTCGATTGGAAACTACAGAGTTGAATGCTGAGGCCGTTTCTTCCTCCGGATCACAAATGTTCTGTTTCTTTCCTGGCTCCCTTCTTGACAAGAAATACTATGGTTTTGTAAAGTACGGGGCCTGATTCTTATGGTTGAAGAGACATTTCTTAAAGATTGGTCTTGTTTGCTCGGTGATGCAATACAAAGTACGCTCAAAATAGCGACGAAGTACGAGGAAGATAACATTCTCATTTGACTGCTTTACTTCCGTCTTTCGCGCGCTTTATCATTGTCTGAGGATTTGGTGATTCTGTTGTGCTTAAGAGATGCCCGGCACTTCATTTTTGCGAATTATGGTATGCTAACAACAGCTGATTCTGCAGATTATTGTATTACTACAAGCATGTTTTGCCTGTTATAATAGGGTTCCGGCTCTTTCAGTTTCTTAATCGGCCGGTTGTTTTGTTAAGCACGTGGACCCGACTGTTTACCGAATTGCAACTTTTTGCGTGCATATCTTTCACTTATCCTTGGCTGAAGAGATTCATCACTTGTACAGGCCGCGATGTAGCGGGAGAGGTGGTTGAGGTCGGTCGAGGAGTCAAGAATTTTAAAGCCGGCGACAAAGTCGTAGTGTTCCTTGGTATTAATGTAATGCTCATCCCTCTTATAACAGCTAGTTTTGCTCTCATGGTGGATCAGTTGGGAGAGTTTTTTGGTAGAACTGAGAGATTTTTAGCTACCATGAAGACATTTGTTTTGCCTGCCTGTTGGTTTGATATGTTTGGTATACTTTAATTTGATAACATGACAAAACGGTGGTGGATTTGCCGAGTTCGCCGCCACGAATGAGGGCCTAACAGTGGCAAGGCCACCCGAAGTATCCGCACCAGAAGGGGCAGGGTTACCCGTAGCCGGCCTCACTTCTCTCCAGGCCCTCGCCCAAGCTGCCGGGGCAAAGCTCAACGGGAGCGGCCCACTGAGGAACATACTGATAACCGCTGCCTCGGGCAGCGTCAGCCACTACGTCGTTCAACTCGTGAAGCTAGGAAACACGCACGTGACCGCAACTTGTGGGGCTCGCAACATCGACTTGGTCAAGAGCCTCAGCGCCGACAAGGCCATCGACTACAAGAACCCCGGAGGGAGTGACGTTGAAGTCCGTCCGGCAAGAAGTACAACTTCGTAGTCCAGTGCGCGCCCGCCTTCCCTTGGTCGGTTTTCGAAACTTGAGCGAGTGCGGCAAAGTGATAGAGATCACCCCGGGCATCAGCACGATGAAGACCTTCGCTCTCACCAAACTCGCCTTCTCCAAGAAGCAGCTGGCGCCATTGTTGATGACACCCAAGGGCGAGAATCTGGAATTCCTGGTCACGTTGGTTAAGGAAGGGAAGCTCAAGGCCGTCATCTAGTCCGGAAAGTGCGATAGTACTTTGAATTCCGTTCAGGAAAGCGAGACATTACTTTGAAAGTTTGAATTCTGTTTCCCATCAGGGCTTTGCTAGCAGCCTTCGGGGACCGTGAGAATAGTATTCTGTTTGACTTTCACTCCTGATTCTCGTACTTCCGCCTTTTTTGCGGGGCACGTGGGCTTTTTCACTTGTATTTTAGAAATATAAATTAAGAATGAACATGATTTGACAGTAGAATTGAAAATTACAAAATTGATGAATTACGATAGGTTTCAAGTTTGAGAGTACACAATATAAGTTTTGGGTTTTAAAGTTGAGGAACTTGTTCCGATGAGTAAGTTTTAGTTGGATCATCGAGTAAGTTTTTGTGTGTTTCTTATTCTACATTTTTATGCGATCCTACAATATTCCATGATATTCGATGACAAAGTGTGTAATCTGAAATAGCTATTCCTAACTTCCATTTTCGACCATAAATATGATTGAAATTTTTACTTTGTTAATATTTCATATTTTTTGTGTAAAACTTGAATAAATCTTGTCTTACCATAAAACCTGTGAAAATGTAGGTTTTAGGGTATGCATGGTAGGATTTAGGTTTCAATAAGTGAAAAATGGATTTTGATGGATAGATTTCAGATTTCACCTGAAACTTGCGAGGAATTTGAAATTGCGAGGAATTGAAACCGCTTACCTCTAATATAAATATTGTTCACTACCAAACTTAACTAATTCTCGTTATCTCATTGACGTATTTCCACGTATACGCCTGACGAGAGCACCCATACCATACTCCACTAAATAACAATTTGATCCGTTTCATGTTGCTCAAATCTTGTCTTACCATAGAACCTGTGAAAAGGAAGGTTTTAAGGTATGCATGGTAAGATTTAGATTCCAACAAGTGAAAAATCGATTTTGATGGATAGAATTCAGATTTCGCGTGAAACTTGCGAGAAATTTAAAATTGAGATTCTTGTCTTACCATAGAACCTATGAAAAGGTAGGTTTTAGGGTATACATGATAGGATTTAGGTTTCAACAAGTGAAAAATCAATTCTGATGGATAGATTTCAGATTTCACGTGAAACTTGCGAGAAATTTGAAACCGCTTACCTTTAATATAAATATTGTTCATTGCCAAACTTAATTAATTCTCGTTATCTCATTGACGTATTTCCACATATACGCCTGACAAGAGCACCCATACCATACTCCACTAAATAACGACTTGATCCATTTCATGTTACTCAAACTCTCAAAGGATGTTATGTGTAATTACATAATCCTAAATTTATTGTATTTATGTCAATTTATTATTAGTGACCTACTTTGTTTAGTCGAAGTTGACAAGGATGCTAGCTGGCACTGACGTAGCACTATCAGTGCTGACGTGATAATTTTTAATAACACTTTAATGGTTAAATTTTGTATGTTTTTATACAATTTTCATTTTTTTCATTTTTTTCCTTCTCCTTCTTCTTCAAACCAACCGCTGGATAGAGGAGAGGCCAGATGTGAGGGCCAATGAGGGCAAGGCCTCACCTAGCCATGGTGAGGCTCGGCAACGGCGAGGTCAAGTCTCACCATGGCTTGGGTCAGGCCAACCTCACCGTTGTCAGTCCTCTCTTTTGGCCGATCGTTGAGGAAGAAGAAGAAGAAGAAGAAGAAGAAGAAAAGGAACAAAGGAAAAATAATTCGAAAAAATATTTAAAATAAGTATAAATTATTCACATCAATGTTGATTAAATCTCAATGAGTAAGTGAGTGGTTCCACATTTGAAAAGGGAACCAAACCGATTCTTTTAGGAACAATTGATTTTGGGCTGCTCCGATCCAATTTATGGTGATCCAGATAGTTTCCGATTCCTTTACACACCCCCAGTGAGCATAAATTGAAGCCGCTCATTTTTTTCAAGTGAGTCAATGAGGTGAGGTGGCTTGTTATGGTTCATCCGTCTTTTGTTCTATTGCAACGATGTAGGTCGGTTTAAGGCAAGTTTTTCTTTTCTTTTTATATTTTTCTTTTTTCCCTTTTTAGTCTCATTTAAGTTATGGTTTGATTATTTACAGCAAAATGGAAATTACAAAGAAAAGAAAAAGTTATGCAATTCATCGTGGGAGTGGCACGGGACATCATGTAATTTTTCAAAGCAATCCTAATTGGCAAAATGACACAAATGGCCCATAAATTTTGACCTAATATGCAATATAGTCTCTGAACTTTTAATTTGACTAATATGATCTCTAAACTTTAACTCAATGTGCAATGTGATTTCTGAATTTTTAATCTGACTTGTATGGTTCATGAACTTTTAAAATATATTCAACTTAATCCTTAAATTTGAATCAATATAAAGATTATATTGAATATCTTTATATAGTCCATGGACTAAGTTGAACCGTATAAAATGTTGGAATTGTTTTTCAAGTAAAAAATGCACATGAAGAGTATGAAGTGGGTTAAATAGGTAGACAAGGGTTTCATATGCTGAATTAAATATGAATATTTTATAGTAATGTAGCATGGGCCACGTACTTATCACTAAATTTTTGTTGCATATAAATTAGCTTAAAAAGCGTTAAATTGGCCAGTTCGTCATCTTCGATTTGATCGAAACCGATTTGACCCGACTATTTGACGGTCAAAGCCCTGAGCTACTGGTAGAACATTTACTTTTCTGTTCTCTCGCATCTGTGTGTATCCGACAAGATGGGGCTCGAACACCAGGATAGAAGTACAAGACAAGAAAGAACCGAATTCCGGTGATGCCCTCGTTTCGTTTGCTCTCCGAACCTCCCACCCACAAACCGTAGGAACTGTCCCATAGGAACGGGGCCATTCCGGTCATTCGAGAATGGAAACCCACGGCTATCTATACGCGCACTTTTGTGCCTCTGACCAGACGAAAAGTCGAAAATGGAAACCCGTGAGCAGACGAAAAGTCTTCCGGGCGGAAACTCTTTATATATTCCCGCAGTTCGGTGAGCTTCTGGGTCGAAAATGGCGGACAAGAAGCCGACGATGCGCGCGGTCTGCTACGGGTCTTACGGCGGAGGAGCTGCCGGGTTGAAGGTGCGAATGTTTCGGCTCTCGATCGTCTCGTGATTCATAGGCACTTGCCCAAATGTTGACGTAATTATGTTTGCATGGACGCACTCTGTTTACTGTTTATGCTTTCTCGGACAACTAATCGTTGGAATATGGTTTAGACTGCTCTCCGATAAGAAAGCACGTGGGTCTCGCTCTACGCGGAAAAGGGTCCGGGAGAGCTGGCGCTCTTGAGCGCCCCAGACACGAAATGGCTTTTTAGGTTTTAAGCCTATATTTTTTCTTTAACAGTTTGAGTTTGGATTCATGAATAGCTGCTATTATATATACTCTTTTTCTTTTATTATTATGAGAGATGAAACGAGAGGTCTAAGATGCAGATTATAATGAAATCTTCCGTCGGAAGTAGCCCTAATTTAAGAGTGAATCAAAATAAAATATTGCATCTCAATTTCCTTTTTTTGCTTTATGTTTTACTTCGATTTGATTGTACGCCGAATCCTGATACTAATGATGTCGATGGATTGCTGTCACTCTAGTAAAAATGTGGAAGCTAACCTTCCTTTCCTGCCCTTTAGATTCTGCTGTTCCGTAGTAAACAGAGGAAGAAATCCGTTCAGTGTTCTCGCGTGTTGGTTTTGGGAATATTAGTTTGGCGGTCTCCTTGGGATTCAAATGAAGACTTGTTCTTAATTTATTGAGCCCACAACTCGTTCTTGTTAGCGATTGAGTCAACATTTGAGAGTCTGGAACATCAAAAAATTGAGTGATTGATGCCATCAAGATCATGACTTTTGTGCAAGAACAGCGACGGAGTTCGGTCAGTTTGTGCTCCCGATTTTGATTTTCTAGTGGATACATAAGGATTCCATTTATTGACACCGCCCCGGTGATCAGAGCTTTGGTGTAAGAGTGAATAAAGTGGCACAAATTAATCCCCGAGCTTATTGTTCTCTTGTCACGTTTACCTGTTTCCCTTATCGACTGTTCGACGGTAGCATTTGCAATCTCCTTTTTCAGCCAAGCACTTTCTTTTCTCATTTCTTTGTCCTGTGTGATCGGATCCAATCAAGATTTTGGTTGTCAGCGTCTAGAAAAATCGATGATGAAGCGAACAGATGAAGTTTTTTATGACAGGAATATCTATCTGATCATTTGACATCTAGATTCCGAATATGATCTGCTCCTATACTGGAAGAAGACCAGTGACAGACGTATTCTGATGCTTATATGTTAGATATACACTCCTGTGAGTTAATGTGAGATACCTTTCTCGTCAAGTGTTTTGTCACAATACATGTTGGCTGGAGTGATGCTCCTTACACTTCGTGAAGTCAGGAATTTGGTTAGCGTAAAACAGTGAAAAAGGGATCCTTTTCAAGTTAATTTATCTTTTTCTCTGGTAAATAATCATGGGATCTGGTTGATGTTACAAATGTCTCCTCTGTACTTCTTTGTGTGGATGCGTGCAAAGTGATTTAGGTTGTCGAGTTCTTTGTGTGTCATTTTTCCTTTTGATTTTGCGTTACATACCGTGATACCTGTTCTTGTGATTCCTGCAGCATGCGGATGTACCGGTTCCTGCTCCTAAAAAGGATGAGGTTTTGCTGAGACTAGAAGCGATTAGCATAAACCCCTATGATTGGAAAATGCAGAACGGAAAGATGAGACCATTTTTACCTCGCAAGTTCCCTCAGATACCTGGTATTTTGTTGAAACTGGAAATTGCTTTTGTTCCCGCCTTTGTTGGGAATAAGTGTGATGGTTTTTGGAACGTATGGCTCTTTGGGTGAAGAGTTACTACTTAAAGACTGTTCGTGTTTGCCTCATTCATCTTTTCTGTTTTTCACTACTTTGGGCTGATTCACTCGTGTTGCTTGCCTTTGACCGCTTTATCACTATTTTGTGGACTACAGGATGCTAATAAGAACCAATTCATGCGGACAATTTTACTACTTAACGGTATTCGTGTCTGTCTATTGTTTCTCTCTATCTAAACTGTTGTGACCCATTTCAAACGACAGGCAATTGCCATACTGGTTGGTCGCTTCCTGAATGTTCATGCGCCCGGAAATGTTACGGTTGTGTGTGGGCGAGCATGTGTGCTGGGTTGGGAATGCTGGTGTATGGTCTTGAGGGCAGGATATCATGTTTGTAATGGGGCATGTTTCCTTTTGTATGGAAGTGTGAATGAGTTATATATACTGTTAGGCATGTGTGCTGAATATTGAGCGTTAACTTCGTATCTTTTGTGTCTTTGCCTTCATTTTACAGCCTCTGATATAGCAGGAGAGGTTGTTAAGGTTGGACCAGGAGTCAAGAAATTTAACACCGGCGACAAAGTCGTAGCCACCCTCAGCGTCCTTGTAATGTTCATCCTTCACGTTCTGCATTCTTGGTCTTTTGAGTTTTGGCTAGCGTTGCATGTTGCTGTGATGGTGAATCACAAACTGGAATTTAGATGACATTTTCACAGGGGGAGAGAATTCTTGCCATAATTGATTGCTCTCCTGGTCAGTCTGTGAACTCCTACGCGCTAGTTCAGGCCGGCTGATGTTGTGCAATTCTGTGCTTTCTCATGATAACCCGACAGACAGGAGGTGGATTGGCTGAGTTCGCCGTTGCGAAGGAGGACCAAACAGTGGCAAGGCCGCCGGAAGTGTCGGCCCCAGAAGCGGCGGGTTTACCCATGGCCGGTATCACTGCTCTGCAAGCCCTCACCCAAATAGCAGGGGTAAAGCTCGACGGGAGCGGGCCGCTGAAGAACATCCTGATCACTGCCGCCTCGGGCGGCGTCGGCCATTACGCGGTTCAACTCGCCAAGCTGGGGAACACGCATGTGACCGCAACTTGCGGGGCTCGCAACATTGACTTTGTCAAGAGCCTCGGCGCGGACGAGGTCCTCGACTACAAGACCCCAGAGGGAGCTGCCCTGAAGAGCCCATCCGGCAGGAAGTACGACTTCGTGGTCCACTGCGCGAAAGCTTTCCCCTGGTCTGTTTACGAGCCGAACTTGAGCGATCGTGGCAAAGTTATAGATCTCAGTCCGAGCGCCGGTGGCATGACGACTTTTGCTATCAAGAAACTCACCTTCTCCAAGAAGCAGCTCGTGCCGATGATAGCAGCGCTAACAGGTGAGAATCTGGAATTGCTGGTCAGGTTGGTTAAGGAAGGGAAGCTCAAGACCGTCATCGACTCGACGCATGCGCTGAGCAAAGCCGAAGATGGTTGGGCAAAGTCTCTCAGCGGTCGCGCCACTGGCAAGATCATTGTGGAGCCATAAGACTAAGTACCGGTGTGTTATTTTGCAGCATTTTTTTACTCTTTGTATTGCATGTAATAATGTGTTCCTTATTCATGGCTTCGCTACTACGTTTGCTATTTTGTAATAACGTGTTACCTATTCATGGCTTGGGTACCACGTGAGTCACGTTATGACAGTTCTTGTCAGTGCTAGTCCCTGTTTTTCCATTCTCAAATACGCATTTGTAGGTATGACTTTCTCTTGCGTCGATTGGGAAAAAATTGATCAATCTCGATTTTGTCGAAGTAACAAGAATCGTCACAGTGGAGAACCCGAACGAGATTGTCGATCGATGCACGTTTCTCTTTTCCGAGAATTCCTCTTTTTTTTAAAAAAAAATCAGTTCCTCATTTCAATTGCCCGAGTTTGAATTTTCTTGTTTAAATTTAAACGCATTACAATTGTGTCAACTCGATCGTAAAATTTTCAATTATGTCAACTCAGTCCTAAGTATCTTTTAATGAATTTTGAGTGGAAGGTGGGGATCCAATCAGCGTATGCCATCCGATGTGATGTACCATGCTGACATTGATGTTTTTCTAAAATTTTCCAACTTTTCTCATTTTCTTCTTTCTTTTTCTATTTTCCTGTTTATCCATTTCCTTTTCGCCGGCATTCGATTTCAAACGATGGCCAAAGGCTGGGCAAGGGTCTCCCTCACCCTACTTGAGCGAGGCTGCCCTTAATGTCCACAAGCGAGGGCCAGCCTCGCTTGGCAACCCTCGCTAGTGACCAAGAAGGGGGTTGCAGGCTCTCGCCTAGTGGCCAACAAGAGCCTAATAACCCAGACCAAAACAAAAAGAAAAGAAAAGAAAATGAAAATTTTAAATGTAAAGAAAATCAATTCCTTTTATAGAAATTGTAATTATGTCTGCGTTAGCACCGACAGTATCACATAGGATGGTTGATGTTCACATCAATAATTTTCAATTAAAATTAATCGGATAAACTAAATTGGTAAATTATCAAAAGATTTAGGATTAAATTGACCATAAGACATTAAAAAACTAGATTAACACATCACCTATTAAGCTAGCAGGTGCTCGATTTAGTCAATACATGTTCAATGGACCAGAACAATATTTACTCGTTAATCCTTGGATAGCACGGATCAATAATCAATAAAGCTAGATTAGGACATAAGTTTGCCATCAAGTAAATCTATCTTAGGATAATTCAAATAATTGCCAATTTGTCACAAGCAGAGCGATCACCAAGATGGAAAATCATGGGGGCAAAGAGTCAAAAAAAATTCTAAGCCTATCGTATTAATGTTAACTCAGTCATAAACCTTTCAATTGCGCCAATTTAATTCCAAATATTTTATATTTGTGTCATTTAAGTCCATCTGGCCAATTTGAATAGAAAGAATCTCCAACATGAATGTCGATCGTCCTACGTGGTACGATCGGAATTTACATGGACATTTTTTTAATTAGTATAAATGCAAAAGTCTGACTAAATTGACACGAGTAAAAGGTTTATGACTGAATCAATACAAAACAATAAATTTATAATTTTTTTTGAAATTTTTTTTAAATCGTGAGATGGGGGACCATCACTGGAGTCGCATTCCTTGCACAACCATTGCAATGTGCTTGTTGGGATGCTCGCCGGAGGTGGCAACGATGGCGGTGCACCAGCCGAGCTGCTTTGGAATCTTCTCTCTTTTTTTTTTCTCCCTTTCCCTTTTGATTTTTTTTCCCTTTAACTATGAAAATGAAAAGGATTGGAAAATGGGTCTGCTTTAAGCTGATCTAAGCTCATTACAAACTTTTCTTCATCTAGAATTTCTTTCTTTAGGTCTAAACTTGTTTCATAAAAGTCTAAGTAATCCATGACAACCGGACGTAGTAAACAACTCCCTACCCTTCCTAGACCTAACTTGGAAGACATCGGTTCTAAGTTTGTTGAATTTAGTACCTGTCTATAATCGTAAAACCATCATGGAGTCTGTTAATTTTCTAGATTTCATCTCGTACTTTTATTAAACAAAAGATGCTATTAATTCTAATTAACGTTGTCAAGATTCACCATAAAACACAGACGCATGGGTGACACTAGACATTGTGGTGTCTAATAATAAAGAAACTCTTCAAATACATTAAAATCTAAAATAACATACACATACATACGGTTTATAACACATGCATTTGCTTTGACTATTTTACAGGGTAGGTGTAGGATTCGGGATAAGTATGGTTTGAGTATGATTCCAAACCTTGGCCCTACCATATACTAATCGGTTTTGAAATTTTAGATCCGAAATCTATCTGTTATACTTTTATCAATTCAACAGATTTCATGGGTTCTGTCAAATTTTTTCAAAGAAATCACGTAAACTCTCAAAGGGGGTGTCATGCTTTAGAAGATCAAAACCCTTGTCCAAATGTTTTAGGTCGAATTGAGCATAACAAAAGGGGGATGTTTTTATTAACCCCAACATTAATACTCCTCCATCGTCAAAACTCTGTCCGTCTCACTCTTTATCTCCCTTCATTTTCTTGTCCAATTCATCTATCTTCGCCATCTTTCACTTTTTCTTTCAAAAATACCCTCCTATTGGCACGGGTCCGCACGTGAGATGGACGTGCAAGTCACCGCCGTCCATAATTCCCACCTACGAATGAATCACGGGGCCCAATGACGCACATTTGGTCAGCATACGGGGGCCTAATGGAACGAATTGAAGCCGATGGGTTTATTTGCGAAAATGGGCTCACGGGGGGGGGCCCAAATTGAAAATTCCCCAAAACAAAAGGACCCTAACCGGATTGACGATTAAGGCCATAAACTAGATCTCTAATAACCGATGGCATCAACCGCACGTCCGCTGCCCCGCGGCGGGGTCAGTATCGTCAATTGCGAGTGCACCACCGAAATTAACGAAGCAGTCCAGGGGCAATTGTGTAACTAGGCGGTTCTACAATATAATACTGCCACGTGGGGCCCATCCCGCGTTTCCTCCCCACCTCTACCAAGCTATCCCGATTTATATTTCTTTTTTCAAATAATTAAATATTCTTTGGATTATTAAAATTTTTCAATTTTTATTTTTATTTAATGTTTCTTTGGTTTCTTCTCCTTTGCTGCGGAATCCTTCTTCTTCAATGGCTTCATCAACACTCTAATCCTCTCTCTCTCTCTCTCTCTCTCTCTCTCTCTCTCATTTTGAATGGTCTCACGCATTGGCGTTCTTCTTCTCTCTCGTTGTTTGTCAGATTCTTCGACCTCGGTTCTCTCTCGTAATCAATGGTGAGTTTAACGATCTCCTGGTTTTTTTTGGCTCTTGTCGTTGGCAGATAATCTTTTTGATTGTGCAATTCCGCCTCTCTCTATCTCTCTTCTCGTTTTCTCGGCTTTGACGAGGTCATGTTGTTCGATTGTTCGATCGTGTTGGAATGCGCTTGGAGTTTTCTGCGGTGGGCTGCTTGTTTTGGGGGAAAGATAAGGAACTGATGATGAGAATAGGATTGAGGAATTGACCCAAATTCGGAGTTTTGGCTTAGGATGAAATTAAAAAAACAAAAAAATCTCGACTTGTCGGAGTGAGTGGTAAAACGAGTTCATTTATTGGAGTTCGATGAATGTTTCGTCGTGATTTCCAATTTCGAAGCGGTTTTGCCTTCCAAGGACTGATCTTGTGTTTCTCGGGCGCTCCTTCTCCTCTTTTGCTTCATTTGGTAAATGCATCCAGAATCCGATGTTTCTGTTGCAGAAGTAGGATTCTTGTTTCCTTTTTGGTTTTTTAATCGTGCGTGGGCAGAATAAAAAAACAGATCAACAGGAGACAGTCCTTTGTCGTTCCGGAAGATTATCTGATTTGCTGTTTATCTTAGCGTATCGATTATGTAATTAGAATTTAATTTTTTTCTCTATTTTCTTACCACTGCTTTTCTGTTTCAATAATAATGTAAGGAAAGCGTAGAGTATGAATCTCGGTATTAGCCAGGAGAGTCAAGGACCCATAGGAAAGTGAAACAGTGGATTCGTGTTCAACTCCAGCTTATATGTGCTTCCTTGCTTTGTTGAATTGTTAATTGATTACTTGATTCATTCTGTCCTGCAGCTTGCTTCACCATCTTAAATGGGTCATAGTCGAAGGATGTGAAGAAATTTTGATTAGATCGATCTTTTGTTAATTTTAATGCATCTTGTACGAGTGTGCTAGTTGGAAGTTGCAGTATGTTGGGGGTTTTGTCCCTAATGCTCAATCATTCCAAAGCAAAGTCTGATGTTCATGAAATTGGATATTTTGTGCGACTCAATAACACCAGAAAGTGTTCACAATCTATTGGCCTGCACTGCGTTGACGGTGTAGAGACCCGCTTTTTGTCTTTTTTGGAAGTCCCTTGAGAAAGTGCTGATTGTCATTGGCTGCAACACAAGAAATGGAAAGGTTTGCTGCTTCTGACTGCTTTAAGTTCGATACTTCTACCATAATTTTTTATAAAATCACACTAACTATCCACCTGTTTGTCAATCTTCCAGATACGAAATTTTGGGAGAGCTTGGAGATGGCACCTGTGGCAGCGTTTATAAGGCCCTCAATAAGGAGACACGTGAAACTGTAAGGGATCTTTTGTTGGATAAAAATTACTTAGCACATCATGCCGACTTACATGTTTTTTCATCTATCTTGTTTCCCAACCTCCTCCTTTGGACATTATAATTATATTTTTTATCAAGCAGCAAAAGTTGCGGACTGTGCTTGCTGCATTCATTTGCTGGCTTTGGCAAGGTGGTGCCATTGCTGGAGTCTTAATAAGATTTGAGGATGCTTGGCTATGTTAGCATGACTTTTTAGTTTTTTTTTTTTGGGGGGGGGGTCTGAAATAGTCTCTCCAAACAGAACAGATTCACATGCAGTTCTGGCAACCGTAGTGTGGTATTTGACATCTGTCTCCCTGTAGGTGAGGATTAGGAACTTGATTTGTGTGGTTATCATTGTGGCTTCCTCTCAGGCCTTCATTTGATTGACTTTCATGCTCATTGAAACTCCATGTTCATACATATAGAGGTCTTGGGGTAGGGCAGCTGTTTGAGGAGCTCCTGGGGCATTCATTAATTTTGCTTTTCACAATCTCAGGTTGCTGTTAAGAAAATGAAGAGGAAGTTCTACTATTGGGAAGAGTGCATGAATCTTAGGGAAGTTAAGGTACTTCAGACATTACAGAATACTGTGCTACAAACCTATTCTATGTAGCATATCAATAATAATAACTAATGTTTCTGCAGGCCCTACGAAAATTGAATCATCCCAATGTAGTCAAGTTGAAGGAGGTTGTCAGAGAAAACAACGAGCTGTTTTTCATTTTTGAGTACATGGTGAGTGAGCATTTTTCCCCTCACATGTATTCGTATAATTTACCTGGCATGTAATAGGGATGGTTAATGTACTCGCTTTTTAGTACAGAATGATTTAACCGCTAAATTTACTTTTAAGGGAAGAACCTTTCGCAAAACTCTCCTTGATATTTTACTGCTGTGCTCGATTTATAAGGCATATTTACGCCCTCATAAAATATTTTCCCTAGAGTGTGCTGACGTGAAGTTGGAGTTATTTTCTACAAGTAAATTGGAAAGCGGAGGAATTATTTTTAATTGGAACACAAAAGAAATAAATGGGTTCAAGATATCTCCTACATTTTCTTCAAAATGAAAACTATTATTTGTTAACTTTTTAGTGGGAACATTTACCAGTGGCAAGAAATAAAACTTCTCCGCTGCTTAAGATTTTATCTTCAGATGATCAGCAGTATGATACAAGTCTTCTCATCAAATGCATAATATGGTATTCCATGAAAATGATTTGTTGATTACCAGCTTTAAGATTTCTTTAAAGCCAGATGGTTAAGAGTTGCTTTGGTGCACATGTAAAACAGGACTTCTTGAAGTTCCATGTTGTAACTAAGGAAAAGTGCAGCTCCAGAATTTTCTCTTACATGATCAACCTACAGCTTGTGTAAAGAGTGTAGTTGAGAGATGAAATCTTTTCACCATAGAGTTTATTAATTAACATTCTTCAAACCAAGAATGCCAAAGATGCTTTGGCGCACATGCAACACCGACTGCATGAAAGTTTTCCATTACTATGTATGGTGTTATATTCACATTCCCTTGTGACTAAACAAAGTTGCAGCTCCAGAAAATTGCCATTCTTCTGTGATTTGGTTAGTACATGAAAGGTGAGACTATTGAAGCGAAAATATAATGGGCTCCTAATCTTGTCAGGAATGCAACTTGTACCAGCTAATGAGAGACCGTCAAAATCCTTTCTCAGAGGAAGAAATATGTAAATTTGTGTCTCAGTTGGTGCAAGGTCTTGCCCACATGCATAAAGTAGGTTATTTCCATCGGGATCTGAAGCCAGGTAAAATTCTAACGGTGCAGTTGTTGTTGGGTCCTATGCATGCTCAATCCCCTGGTTTGATTTCATTTAGATCTTTAGTACGCTTGAGGACTTTTATTGTCAAGTTTTAGACAATATACATCTCCTTCATACAGAGAATTTGCTTGTGACTGATGATGTCCTCAAAATTGCTGATTTTGGACTTTCTAGAGAAGTGGCTTCCATGCCACCTTACACTGAATATGTCTCTACACGTTGGTGAGTCTCTATTATCTGAATTATTCTGGTAATTTTCGCTTACATAATGCCGCTGTCAGCTTTTGGTTAATGCAACTAGCGTGACTGAATTGCTACGTATGATTATTTGCCTTATTTCTCATAGGTACCGAGCACCAGAAGTTCTCTTGCAGTCATCATCATATACTCCTGCAATTGGTATGTTGTACATAGATAGAAGTCTCTACTGGAGATTTTAATGCAGTTGTCAATCTGTTGAAATCTGACTTCATGTCATGCAGTTGGCATGCTGAATTGTCATGATCATTTTTGATAGGATATTTTGCTGGAAGTTTCTCTATCATGCATGCAATGAAACAAACATGAGCAACTGAAATTTTTTATGTCAAGAAAGTCAAATCATGCATACGGTGGAGCACATTACACTAAAATACTGTTTTATAGTGATGCAGCATGCAAGAGAACATCACCATATGATATCTATTGTGTGCTGTGTACAGGACCAAGATTCTTCATACATAGTGAAATTTTATATTCTCTGGTATCTTGGATCCTGGTGTGCATTATGGACATTATTCATTCGCTTATTAGTTGAAAATTGAAATTCCATCTTGTGTAATGAGTTTAATATCTGTCGCTGTTCTTTGGAAAACAACTAGTGGTTAGCTCGTGTGATGTAAAAGAAGGAAAGCGTTCACCAATATTTTGTTACATTTAGGGTTATGGTTACTTAAGTGATCAGCAATCAGGTCTTGTGCTTAATGGATATTCTTGTATCTTGTAAGAAGAACATACTTCATTGATATGAGAAGCGTAGATTCACCCAGGTGCCCGTGTTCTCATGCACTTAATGGCTTAGTGTCCCTATGTGTGTAAAGTCTGTGTTTGTGATGTTTGGATCATACCAAGCAAATGCTTGTGAAGCACCTATATGAGTTTATGTATTTGCTTGTCTGCTGTTAATCAGATTTCCATACCCCATTTCAAGGAAGCTAGTTATATTCATGTCTAACAAAGTAGAACTTTCTACAGACATGTGGGCCGTTGGTGCAATACTAGCTGAACTGTTCACTTTGTCTCCTATTTTTCCCGGTGAAAGGTGATTTCTAATGTTTTCGCTCCACAATTATCATCGGAATTTGTTTGTGATTTGTGCAGCGAATCATAAGTACAAGTTGCGTTGAAGTTTAAATTACTTTTGGAGAATTATCTGCAGATATAACCAACATGATCTCATAAAAGAAAATTTTCTTCTGGCCAGTGAAACTGATCAATTGTACAAGATATGCTGTGTTCTTGGCACGCCAGACTGTTCTCCTTTTACTGTAGGAACCAATATTTTTCCCTTCATTAACATCAATTCTACAGAGGTGAGTATTGAAGTTAATCTGTTTGTAATTCCCTTATTGTCATCTCTGCCTTCTTTTAACTCCTACGATCCTTTTTTCTCTGGAAGTGTTTTGTCATCATTGTGAGGTCATTTTTTCTGGCCAGATTCTGCCTGCCAATCTTTCTGCTATGATACCCAATGCTAGCTCCGAAGCAATTGATCTCATAATGGTAAGGAATGAACTACTGTAGGATAGAAAATCATGTTTTTCTTGCTCGAGATGGACTTCTAAATTAACGTATGGTACTTTTTGACCGATTTTAGCAACTATGTTCATGGGACCCGTCAAAAAGGCCAACTGCCGAGCAGTCACTTCAACATCCATTTTTCAATGTAAGCATCCCTTCTTGTACTTTTTTTTTTAGTTCACCTTCAGGGAATGCTTTGTTAATACCCAATGCACAGGTTAGCAAGCGGGTTCCTTTTCCTCTGCGTGATCCATATGAGAGGAAGCCGGATAAGATGGGTGAGTCTTGCAGAATTGAGATTTTGCGGAGTTTGATGCAGTGGCATTTATTTAGCAATTTTTACTGTATTTTGCCTACATTCTACTTCCACTTCAAAATATGAAAAAGAAATTGTATCTTAAGATATGAAAACCTGTTGGAGGTTTAGAGTTTGAAAGGTTTCAGGTTTTCGGTGTCAAATAAAAGTCAAAGCAAAGTTTGGGAAAAGTAATAGGTACAAAGTCTCTTACCAAACAGACTTTGCTGCAGGTGCAATCCCAAACCTTGAGTTGAACCTGTGGGACTTTGGCAACCAACCTGATGACTGTTTTCTTGGCTTGACACTAGCAGTGAGGCCAAGTAACGAAAACTTGGGAGGTATCTATTTTTAGTTTTCATGTTCGGTTGATGCTTGTCTTCGTGTTAATTTGTGATAGGTTATAGGAATTGCTTACAGTCAAGATCATATTCATATGCATCAAGTGAACTTTTTGTCCTTTCGATATTTATCTGAAGATATATTTGTAGGACTCCTCTGCTATCCAGTTGTGAAGTTCAAATTCACTTATCCATTCGAGAGGATTTTGATGTGTTACATGCATAAACCCACATGATAGTTTGAAATCATACGCACATTTCCTTTCAGAAATATTTAATCCACCTTTACATGCTTCTAGAGTAGCTTAATGATACATTCTTCCTGTCATTTTCTGTAAATGCTTGATTTAACTGGTGTTGGGGCGCTCATCTCCCTTGCATTAGTATGACACAAATTTTTGCTTCCAATCCCATCTTTCTCCCTCCCCATCTGATTTCTATTGGCAATCATCTTTCTTTTTGTTGCGTGATTCCGGCAGATTTGGTGCATAACGTTTCCCAGGGTATAGCAAAGGTGAGTTTAAACTCTGTAAGTGCTTTATGTAAAGCATTTTTTGAACATGCTAATAATGGGGTTCACTATGTTTACTTATTCAATACTGCTTTTCAGAAACGAAGGTAGTAAAGAGAGTTTTTGTTACATACAATCGTTGTACTTCATTGCTCCTGTCCTAAGAGTAATTTTTGACTGGTATTATAAACTAGTTTGAACTTCACACTGCAGGATATTCTTTTTGGCACCGACTGTAAAGATTGCGCAGAATCATCAGGCACGTGTAGCATTTACTATGGAGAAGGCTCTTTTCTTTGCTCTGAAGCTTAGTGTTGCGTATTAATATCTCATGTCTTTGATTAGCTGTCATCCATATATTGTGGTTTTGGTGTTTCAGTTTATTGGTCGCTACTGTCTCCCAATCAAAATCAAATTCAGACACCAGTCGACTCTTCATTGTCACTATCCTTTAGGTAAGTGCATGTTTGAAATTGTACAATTTTCAGTTGCACTACAAATGTGACAACCTTTTCCCATATGATCATATGCAAAAGTTACACCTGGATGTTGATATAGTTGGTCAAGGGGATTGTTTTTCAATGCGAATGCAAAAGACTTTTCTAGGATTAAATGTATGGTGAATGTTGTGTCTTTGGCAAAACCAATGAAAGTCGATTGCACAGGCAACCGTCAGTAATTTGGATAATTTCTCATCACAGACGGCATTGTAGTTGTTGAGCTTAGATCGGAAACAAATTCTATTATGCTAACTAGTAGAGTGTGCTTTCAGAGAAATGATATCTAACTATCCTTGTGTGCTGCAACAGTTCGATACGGCATCCATCAATTGGAGTTCCGCAGTCAACTGGGTTGACCCTTTCTTCTTTGCAGCCCGGTATCTTGGACTGCCCTCTATTGGCCACGCCCTCTTCTTTTCAGCAGGGTAATTGGCTTTGAGTAACAAATTGCATCGACGTCAATAACAATGACCTCTGTAATTTATTTTCAAATTTTGTCCTTCCTGTAAAGTTCAACGGGACATCATGCCCCGCAATGCATTTGCTTCTTGGGGAGTATAGTTTGGAAATACATGATGAACAAATTGGAATGTGGAGGAGAGAAAATTTGTACAGGATTCTCGACTTCATTCTTGCGTCTACATCAATAGAGTAATCAAATTTTTCTAGGTTGGTCGCAGATAAGTGGTTGCAAAGTTTATTGTCGCGCGTGTGGGGTACATAAACTGCTGTCTCAGAAAAGGAATTCCTACAGCTGCTTTTAAGACTTTCCATTTTATGGAATGTTGCACATTAGAGTATTTTGGGAGCGTTCTTGTTTTGGAGGGTTTTGCTTGGGTGGCAGGTAACGAAAGTGACTTAAGCGAAATGTCGCCGTGGGGAAAAAAAAAAGAAAAGAAAAGTGGATTTTGATTTAACTCTCCTTGGGTGATGCGGAAACACATCGCCACCCCTAGTGAATTTATTGATCATTGGAGATCAATTTACGTCAGATCGAGAACGCTAATTTCATTCTCTGCAGGGTCATAAATAGAGTGATTTAGTTTCAGCTGTCTCTTTGCCGGCGAATTCGAGCTCCCCAGGACATGCTCTCATGGCGGAGATCTTTCTCCACGCTTCTCCTCAGTAGCTCATTGATTTGAGACATCCACCGAAGCTTCCACTCCGCCGAGTTGTGTTGCGCCTGCAATATGACAGTAACCAAGTTGGTAAACTTCATGCGCCGGAGCAAACAAAACTAGCCGACGGTGAAAGATGAGTTGCTAACTTCATAATAAGCAGGATTGGTTTCTCCCGTCATCCTACTTGTTACCAATTCTTTCCTTGCGACAAGCAAGTACGTTTGTGTTAAGAACAACATCCGACATGCACGAGAGTCGATTAAAGTAGGACTGAAACCAAATATTTTTGTCATGAAACGTTGTTGCCGATAAGATTGTCCGAACTTGTGTGTAGTTTCCTTTCCTTATCTTTCAAAGACAACATCCAGATATCAATATTTTTCACCGAAGCTGCTTTGACGAGAACAACTAGATATTCTCATAACACGGTATAAGTTAGGGAATCAGTACAAAGGAAAAGAGGTGAAAAATATGGAGGAAGAAAGATAGCAAATACCTGTACATAACAGAATGGTTTCCGACCGCCAAAGGCCATATCTCTATCGTACGAGGCTCTGCTTGTCGGATCGGACAACGTCTCGTAGGCCTTTTGCACCTGAATGAACCTCTTCGTGTACTCTTTGGCCCTGCCGGGAGGCGACACGTCAGGGTGGTATTTCAGGACCAGTTGCTTGTAAGCGCGCCTGATCTCCGACATCGTCCCGTTCTCCGAGATGCCCAGAAGGTCGTAGAAACTATCCGCCTCCATCGCCGCCACGCAGAGGTCGTCAACGGCGGCTCTCGAAGCCGTTCTTGATCTTGCGGAAGAAGAAGACCCGCACGAAGTTCTGACGGAAAGGCCTGGCTTTGGCAAATGGGTAATGTATCTTGGGGGGACACGAGGTCGGGGCTCGAACTTGGGGTTAAGTTTTGCGCACAGGGGGAAGGGGATTTGGCTCATCTCTCTCTCTCTCTCTCTCTCTCTCTCTCCTTCTGCTGGTGAAACAAATGGAAGTTTCGATGTCTTTAAGCTTTGGCACGAGATTGAACTGCGAGTCTCTGCGGCCTCTGTATTTATGAAGGGAAACTGTCAACTGGGAGTGGGGACCAGAGCCGCCATGCGTGATGATGGTAACTCAAGAGGCCTTTTGAATTCAGCATTGGATTAGATTGGGATGCGAATTTAATCTTATCTTCATATGTTGGCTGACTGTGATTTGATCCGTGTATAAAAATCGATGATTTGATCCGTATACGAAAATGTGTCATGAATATTTTGAATCCCAATTTTATTATGAATCCCAAACTCACTCCATCAAGGAAAAATTTCGTTAAAAGACTCTTGTTTTATTCAAATAAAAGTCTAATAAGGATCTGGCCCGAAGTGAATCACGTTTCAAATAAGATGATCATGTCATCCACATAAAGAAGAAAAATAGTGCAACCAGCAGAAGAGATATGATATGAACAAAAATAGCGTAATGAGCCTCAGTTTGAGTAAAACCAACAAAGTGCCCGGGGCGTGATAAGGATATTTTTATCATTTTATTTTTTTATTATTTTTTCTTTTCTTTTTTTCCTTTTGTTTCACCGGATCCAAATCCGACGAGACACTGTCCATCGTCTTCAACGCAGGGGAAGGCACTGTTCATCGTCTCTTCAACCCAGTCCTCGTCTCGGCGAGCCAAAGCCAGCCTCGCCCCGGCAAGCAGAGGGCAACCCTCGCTGGCCTCCCCGGACGAATCGAGGGCTGCCCTCGCCTCGCCGGCCAGATCTAGCAGATCTTCTCCTGCAAGCTCCCGCGGCTCAACAATGGCGGCAGCACTGGCAATAGCCCCAGAATCTCCTCCAAATTCGGGTTCTTCTCCAATCCCTCCACGCCCTGCTCCCAGTCTCAGTCGCAACCGCAACCAAAGTCGAGCCCTAGTCTACGCTGCCGAACTGCTGCCGCCACGCCGTCCTTGTCCGTGCCGAGCCACTCGAGGCTTCAGTGCAAGACGGCTCCGAAGAGGAGCGACGGCGACGAGCAGCAGAGCAACAGCCCGACGCTGTTCGATGTCTCGAATCCTTCGTCCCCGAGATCGCCGTCTGGCTTCTCTCTCCTCAAGGCGAGCCGCCGTCTCTTCAGATCTAGCAGATCTGACCGGCGAGGCGAGGGCAGCCCTCGGTACGCCCGGGGAGGCCAGCGAGGGCCGCCCTCTACTCGCCAAGGCGAGGTCGTCGAGGCCAGCCCTTGTCTCGCCGGGGTGAGGGCTGGGCTGAAGAGATTATCCTTCCTTGGGTTGGGTTGAAGACGATGAAGAGTACTTTGATAGGGTAAATCGGCGAAACAAAAGGAAAAAAAGAAAAAAAAATAAAAAATGAAATGACAAAAATGCCTTTGTCCAGGTCCTCTTTCGAAAAAAAAAAAAAAAAGGGGCCACCTTTGAAACTTAATTTAATTCGAACTTTTATTTGGAAAAAATAATAGCACTACGAATCTTTAAATAAAATTTTCCCCTCCATCAACGGGCGACAAGCTTCCTGCCCTTTTGTATTTTATATGCTCCCTATGTGGCGTCGTGAAAAGCCATCAAAGATAAGATCAAAAAGGATGAAAGGCGCCTAGTGGCCATTTTACAACGCTTCCTTCTGATCAGAACATGATAAATGCATGATCATAATTATAATCGAGTCAGTTTCAAAATTAGATACATAATTAATCTCCAAATTACGGTTTATTATCTGTGTCGTGAGACATAAGCCACTAAGACTTGCGTACACCGTGACCTTCGACGAAATCGGGGTTTGTGAAGCTACAAAATTTTAATTTTCCTGAAAACTTAAAACTGTTAAACAAAAATATGGTTTAATGTTAAAACATATTCAAAATCTAGGTGACAGGGTGGTGGGGATGAAGGGAGAGACGAGCTCTATTGGAGTGATCGTCGATAACTCAACTCAGCGGGGGCAGAGCGGCGAGGGCAGTGTTCATGGGCCATGCGGGTGAGGAGGGGATGAGTTTGGATTGGGTTAGTCCCTGCTTGGTTCAGCATTTGGCCAAAGGACTTTAAAAAAATGCAAATACCTTTGAGTTAAAGGGGTTTGGCGAAATGCAAATATTGTTTGGTAAATATAATTAAAATGTGCATTTGGATGCAACTTTTACGTAAACGTTGTTTGGTAAAAACTACCATTTGTAAATGATTTGATTTTTTTAATTATTTCAAATATTCTTTTATTTTTTGAAAAAAATATTATGTTATTTTAATTACTTTCTCTAATTATATTATAATTTTAATTATTTCTATTTTTTAAATTATTTTTATTTTATATTTTATTTTTAATTAATTTCTTTAATTATATTTTATTTTTAAATGATTTGATTTTTTAAAATTATTTTTAATTATTTCAATTTTTTTTATTTTTAGAAAAAAAGTATTATGTTATTTTAATTACTTTCTTTAATTATATTATATTTTTAATTATTTCAAATTTATTTTCCTTTTTTAAATTTTTAATTACGTTCTTAAATTAGATTTTATTTTTTTCAATTATTTTTATTTATTTCAATTTTTATTTTTAGAAAAAAAAGTATTCTATAAAATAAATTGAAACAGGCCAGCGATTCGATGGAGAGAAGGACGGCTCTTTAAGTCCGTGGAAAAGATGGGCCGACGTTGCATGACAAATCACAGCTTCTTCGCACATTGATTTGGACGGATCAATATCTTGACAGGCAAATTTTTTTCTGGTAAAGCATCTGAAATCATCCTCCTCTGATCGCGCCGATAGCCTAATTGAACTTTTTGTTAACTTTATTATCACGTGAAAAATATCGGTTACCATTGCGCCCTTGCAAAATTTTACATTCATCCCGAACCCGAAATCGAATTAATCAATTCGAACCCAAGCTCAACCCGCCACCGGTACCCTCCGCCCCGCTCACCATCATGAGGCCCTTCACCCTCCTTGGCCAGCACCATCGATGCTTGCATCTCTCTCTTTCTCTATTCAAGTGACCATGGCATCAACGATCTTGAATCGAGGTCGCAGGCCCTTGTTGTCCGATCGAGATTCCTAGCAGCACGAAAGCTAGATTTCAATCTCATGTCCCCGGGGCCACACGTATAGGACCTTTTTTTGGTAATTTTCTCAATAAAAATATAGTTCGATTGTTAAATATGCAAAGGTAGGTGACAGAGTAGTAGGGATGAAGGGAGAGACGTGCTCCATTGGAGGGGATGGTCGATGACTTGGCTCAAGGCGGCAGCATGGCGAGGCCAGCGATCATGGGCCATGCTGGCGAGGATGGGCTGAGCTTGGATTGGGTCAAGGTTTTAGCCGTGCGGATTTTGTGAGAGAGCTTAATTTGGAGGGAAAATTACTTACCAGCATAAACATTTAGGTGCGAGTCGATACATAAGGCGGTCAAGTGAATACCATAGACGGCTCTTTATAAAGAAACTGAGATTGGCCAGCGATTCGACGAAGAGAAGGATGGCCCTTAAGCCCATGGAAATATGGGCCGACATTGGCCCATTCGTTTTTGTTGCTGATCGCTCTCCAAAGCCCAAGTGGTGCCCTCCAAGCTGATGACAATCCACAGCATCCTCAGGTATTGATTTTGACGGATCAAATATCTTGACCGGTAATCTTTCTAGCAAAGTATCCGAAATCATCCTTGTCCCATCGCTTTGATAGTTTTCGGCTTTTTTGGCATAACAAATCGATCTTTATAAAGAATCGAACATCATACCACGAGCAATCCTTTAGAATTTCTTTTCTTTTTGGAAGATTCGATTTACCAAATCGATCAATATCCTTCAATCAAAATGAGTTCCATAAAACCGTTCAAACTCAAGACATTAATTTAACAACTAATCCTTAAATTTTTGAGGAATTATTCATCAATGATTATGAATTGTTCTAGTTTATGGTTTCTCTTAGCTATATGGTTCATTATTGGTTTCTTTTTTTGTGAGATTTTTTTTGGGGGGGGGGGGTTGTGGTTGGTTTGTGGTGGGGGTGGGGATGGGATTGAGCTTCAAGAAATGGTGAATAGTCTTGTCAATGCACTATGTATAACTCCCATGGGAATAGAAGAGCTTGCCCCCAACCATGAGTAAATATTTTATTTACATAATTAAATTTACTGTCATTTCAATGCATATAGAATTTTAGTGAAGACACTTTCTGAAGAAAAATGGCTATTTTGCAGAAAAGGGCATAATGGTAATCGATATTTTCCGTAACAGAGGGTAACAAGTGGAATTAGATTATCAAAAATGATTATATAATTATCATTAATACACCGTAAGATTAACGGCTCAGCTCATTCTAAGCCACAAAAAAATAAATAAAAATTATTATTAAAAATTATTGTAATGTTCACTCCTTAAATAATTTGTGGCGTATTCTTCGTTGGGTTCGGTCTCTTGGTGCTGCTCTTTTTGTTGCCTCTTTGTTGTTTGCTCGCTTGGGTGTCCCTTGCCCTGTTTTGGTTCGGTAACTTTTGTTTTGGGGGTTTGTTCCCCCTCTAACTCTTGCGCATATCCTCCCATCTACTTTGCACCCGCCTCTACACATCTGTAGATCCTGATGGATGGTCGTTTTTGGATCCCCGTGCGTTGGTTAGATTGTACGCGATTTTGAATTATCAATCTTATATTTACCTTTAAAAAATAATAATAATTTGTGGCGTAGCTCATAACATATTATTACTTTTAAAGTCGTCTCCAAAGATTGTTATGGCAACAAAGCCGAAAACTTTCAAAGCCATCGGACAGAGTGGAATCAAATATAGGGCTTTTATTGGTGTGGGCCCCTTCAATACAATGCGAATAAAAAGAGAACGCATGGGTGTTTTGGTTTAGTTGTGGTATTCTTTTTTGGATGCCCCACGAACACAGGACATCTTGAAGGAGCCACACAAAGAAGGGAGAAAAGAACATGAACGTTGTTCTTGGTTCAGTGGTCTGTAGAGCAAATAACAAGAATATGGGATTTTCTATGTGAGTTTTTTCGGTGAGTTCTCTGTGAGAGATTGTAAGATATTGCTTGCGAATTTGCTTTGGACTTAATTTAGGTATTTGAAAACACTCTAGCATAAAAGCGGTTGTAATTCCGATCCTCCGATTATAGTAGATTATATTGTCGGCTCTCCTAGTACTGCTTTTCGAATCGAACCACGTAAATATCTGATGCCATTTATTGTTACTTGTTTATCGACTTATTTGCAAGATGTATTAGCTTTTTCGCATTATTATCTCAACATTAATAATCCTTTTTAGAAATAGGATGGTCATCAAAAGAATCACGTAAATCCACCTAAGCACGAAAGGTAGGATCTTTCGTTACCAAAGTTTTCTTATCAATTTGAAACCAAACTCAACCACCACCGGCCCACCGCTATCCTCCTCCCCATCTGCCATCATGAGCCTTTGTGTCTGTGCATGTGCACAAGTGGCCACCGCACCGGCGACCTTGAACCGAGGTTGCAGGCCTTGTTGTCTAATCGAGATTGCAAGTTGCATGGAAGCCATATTTCAATCTAATGTCCCTTGCCCACTTAAAAGTTGCACATGGCTGCCAGGGGTGCAAGGCACTGTTGCGACTTAAAATTAGGAAATTTCGGGCTAATTAATTATTAGACTAACTAGATGATTAACTTAATGTGGACTTTTTCAAGTCATATCAAATCGCAACTTTGATTTATATTCAAATAATTTAAAATTTAGAGTTGCTACTAATCATTTTTTGTAGATTGATTAGGGATCTAAATAAAATACAGGAAGAACTGCTTTATTTCTACGAAAATTCTAAGTTTGAAAACTTGGTTATACTAGTTAATTAACTACTACCCTTTCGATATCTTAATTCCATGAAAATCTTAAGTTTGACAATTCAACTTGATTGATTTTTACTTTAACTTCGAATGAGGTATTTTTTTAAAAAAAATGTTTTCGCTTTTTTAAATGCACTGTATGAATGATGCGAATGCAGTGACATGAAAAACTATCTAAATGACGGAATGCAATGCAAGACATGCAAAATTAAAGTCATGTTTCCCTATATGTGGAATTAACTGACCAATTAATGCATGCGGAATAATATAAACCCAGATCATGATATAAAATGCAAGGCAAATCATAACGGCATGATAGGGAAGTCAATCAAAACTAGATTAAACATGCAAGAGCATGTAACAAGCGCGAATTTATGTCTTATTTAAGGGATATGCAACTTTAAATTAAATGATTCAAATATGTGAACTATATTTACTAGCCTAAACATGATTCTAAATGACATAGCATGTTCACATTATGACATGGCACAAAGACAAGCAAATACGACATGGCAAAATATGGCATGCAAATTATATTATATAACTAACATGCGATATGCATATGATGAGACGAGCAGACATGGGATATGCGGAAATATAATGACGTGCAAACATGAGATGCGACATGGCAAAACATAATATATATAAACATCTAGCATATATACGAATGACATGACGTGCCAACATATGATAATGCGAGTATGGGATATGCAAACGTTAAATATGCAAATGCGAGATGCAAACATAAGATATGTGAAGAAACGATATGCAAACGTGCAATATGTGGGAAAAAAAAAAGGAATGATGACGTGCAAGCATGAGATGCGAGCATGACATATGAACGTGAGATATGCAGAATATGGCATGTTTAAAATATGAATCTAAACCATATGAAAGATGATGCAAGTGAAATTTTTTGTATTTTATAATTGAATTTTCAGCAACCTAAAGATATCTCTGATTGATTCAGTTTTCTTGATTTTTTTTTTCCAAATGAACCTGCTTCTAAGAAATTCTATCTTCCTAAAATTTTAGTTAGATATGGCTTCTAAGAAAACGTGTCTTGTTAAATTTTTTAGGAGTCTTAAATTATGAGGAAACCAATCAAGAAGATATCAATCTGAGATCAAATTTCAAATAAGGTAAGAAAGTACTATGAATATCCACTTTATTTTTTCAAAAAAATTGCATTCCTAATCCAAGTTAGCTTCTAGAAAATAGCGAATCGGATCTAAATAGTCATAGATCGGATTGGGTAATTTACCGTTTTTCGCTAAATTGAATGATCGTATCTGAATAGTCACGGATATGGTGTATCCAATTTAAGAAACCCGTTGCCTTTTAGGAAAGAAACTTTCCTAATTTAGATTAGAGGTGCCGAATTTTAAAGGCAATCTCATCTTATCTGCAAAAATTCACATTTTTAAAGATAGAAAATATTCACAAAGATATGCAATATTCACAAAGGTTTGCAATTTTTTAACGAGATATGCTTAGAATCCAGCTCAATCAATTTAGGCAACATGATATTCAAAATATATTCGAGATAGATTTTGTTACCTAAACTGCAGATAACGTCCAAATTTGAACCAATCGGAATTGCGGTTCACATCTGTTCGAGCCCACGTCGGCTCTTGTGTGTGGTAGGACTCGAGCGGTTCTCGGCAGCTAGTAAGGGGGAATTAAGCTTCTTGATGATGCTCGGCTGCGGGTTCGCCAAGGGCCTGTGACGCTAGAAACCCGACTCGGCGGGACTGAGTTCATGCCGTCTAGTGAATGCCCAGCAACAGGTTCGGCAAACAGGATCAACTACCGGCGGTACCGATGCGATGAACCCCCGTGGAGGATCTTCAGAGTTCTTTGCCTACAAGGAGCAGTCAAAATGGAGCAAAGACAAATTGCCGAACGTGGGCACCTCGCTTTTGTCTTCTTCTTTTTTCAATTCCTTCTCCTCTCATCACCACTTTCCTTTCAATGTGCCGGGTCTCTAATGGCGGCCATGAATCCATTGAAAGAAGGACCACCGCCTGTCTTCTTCCTCTTCTTCTCTGTGGATGAAGCTCTGCCAATGTGCGTCCAAAATTCTCCACTCTATTACAACTTACAAGGAAAGATAAAAAGAAGACCCCCCAACTCCTCAAGTCTCACGTGTCTCTTTCCATTGATTTGTTCCCCACTGGCCGTGTTTTATCCATCGAGTGGCCTCCGAAGAGTAACCTGCAAAAAAAAAATGAAAAAATAAATAAACAAAACACCGCGCAATATGGGTTATTATCGTATCGCTTGGTGTCTTGTATGTCAGACAGTGGTTGGATCGCGTCGGGGAAATCGTCGGGACAGCAACGGCGATACGGACAGTGGCCATCAATGATTTTCAAATTAGTTCTCAATTTCAGGAGAGAATCGGACCACCCGAACCAAATTGATTACCTTTTATCTATTTGCTTTTATTTATTAAATATAAATATAATAATTTACCGGTTATTTTTTTATTTCTTAAATGTGAATCTAAAGTTCATATTGCCCGTTCTTACTAATAATTCTTCAATTTCACTGAGCAGCACTTCACACATCCTCGGTCGATGGTCCATAGGAGGCCAAAGTCGCCGAACTTGCCATAGCCACACACTCCTGCCTTAAAAGCAGGACCCACTTAAAGGAGGGAGTCCAGATAGCATGCAAGACAGTACCATGAAAATGACAAAAACTAGACAGACGCCGAGGCTGTCACATCTTCTCGAACTTACGCAGGGGAGATTCATATTTCACCGTCTCTAAATTAATTCTTGAAATGGGGAATAACATAGGCGAAGTTCATATTTCGAAATTCATCCAAGCCCAGACCAGACCCAAAGTCAGTTGGTTCGTTAGGGCATCGGGGAGTTTCCATTTTAAGAACCCAAAATCGATTGATTAGTTCACAGGCCCTCGTGCCCTCGTGTTATATAAAGATGATCTATTAAGAACATAATCTCAGATCACGCATTCTTTCTTATCATATTTTCACAATTTATATTGTGATGAAAAGAGATCTTAACATACACTCTGCATCGAAGTATTTTTGTCGTGCTCAACCCGATTCAAAGAAGTTTAGAAACTTCTACTCCAATCAATAGAATATTTTGGATTTGCATGTATAACACATAGGCCATAGCTTATTCTTTCTTTCTTTCTTTCTTTTCTCTCTTGTGACAATCAAGGGGATGATATTGGGACAACATTGGGGAAATTCCTCTTGTGAGAATCGCGTCTACTGGGCTAAAGAAATAGGGTCGATCCCGAGGCTCACAAGAAGTGCCCATCCTGCATGCCACAAGCATGAAGCCTCTTGAGTTTCTCCCCAACCGGGCTTGCCTCCATCTCCGACGCATCTCCGATCACATGTTGACAGGAAAAAGTACTTAAAAAATCCTAAACCTATTACTTTTGTACCAATTTAGTCTTAAACATTTAGTTGGTCCAATTTAGTTACAAATACTTTCAGTAGGTACCAATTCAGCTCATTCAGCCAATTTATGCTAGAAATTGCTTATGTGGACGTCGGTTGTCCTAAACCAGCACTAACGTGGATATTTTTTTAAATATTTTCTATTTTATTCTTTTTTTCTCTATTTTCTTTTTGTCAACCACGAGAAAAAGGGAATGAAAAGAAAATTTCAAACAATATTAAAACATTAATTAAAAATATCCACTTCAGCGCTACTCTTATCACGTAAAACGGTCAACGTTCACGTAAATGATTTCCGGCCTAACTTGGTCGGATAGACTGAATTAGTAGCAATATAAAAAGATTAAGGACTAAATTGATTTAAATTGATAAATTTAGAACTGAATTAATATGAATATAAGAAATTTAGTACTTTTTTAATATTTTTTTATGATATTGTCGTTAGGGAGCTTGTGGTGGAGGTTTTATCTGTGTTACTTCGTACCGCAGGGTGAGCCCAGGTTCTTTTATTTTGTCCCAGCCGTGCTCCAAGATTTTCTTTCACTTGTGTTGACTCCTTCGATTTGCTGCTTTAGTCTTCTCCAGCCACGTAACTTGAATTGATTGATTGAGCGAATATGGAGCCGGCATAACTCGTGTCACACGTTTGGATTATTGATTCGATTCAACTCGTGTTATCATAGAAATTGATAATCTTTAATAAGGATTGATTGAGTGAATATGGAATGGGTATCACTCGTGTCACACGTTCAGGTTATTGATTCATTTCAACTCATGTTATCGTAAAAATTGATAATCTTTACCAGACATGCGAAAAGGGCGATATCATTTTAAGTTCATGCCAACTTATGTCGACTCCAGACTATGGATTCGTGTATAAGCTGTATATAAAACAAGTGAAATATATAATAATTGTGTTTTTAATTCGTCATGATTAAAATTTAGTGAACATCGAGTGAAGTAATAAAATAATTTATATTTAAAATTATTTCAGTCTATTTCTGATGAATAAATGATGCATTCATTCGTGTAATTAACAAAGCAATCTTCAAATTACGAGTATTATTTATTTAATAAAATAGATTTCTCTTTCTGACTTAAAATCAAATTAAATGCATTAACTCATATAATTGAACTACTTTATCTATCTTTGTTCTTTTCAATTTAAAATCAATAGGATAAATAGCAGGAGATAGAAGTTTGGTAAAGACAATAGAAATATATTTCAAGCAGTATTTGATCTGTTTTATTGATCAAACATATTTAAGATTACATTTGAAGATAAATTCAAATTTTTCTTTCTTGGATCATTCAATAAGTGATAGACGTTCTGGATGGCACGCCCCATGGGGCAATTGCAAAGTTAAAGTTAGGTTCCACGAAAAGGATCGAACGTTCTCTCGATTCCAACTTTAATGGCACACGCTAGATAGATCAGCCAAAAAAAAAAACAAAACAAAACCTGCCAATTCACTTTTTTGCCAATAGATATTTCACCTTCAATCTCATCCTTTGATTGAGTAGCACGACTGTTCTTCTGTGGGGTTGACGGTCACAATTTGAGATACTATGTAACAAATTTGCTCCTGTCGTGTTCCTTTGTGGGGTTAGCGGTCATACCTTGAGGTGCTATGTAACAAATTTACACTTGTCGTGATGGCCGACATGTCATAGGACCAGAACTAATCAAAAGACCCATCATGGGAGCTTCAGATGACCATATCGAAAAAAGAAGAGTGCCTGAAATCTATGACCCCAAAGGAAAATTCAAAGGATATCTTCTCACCCATCCTTTTCTTGCGATGTAATATGTCCGAGACTCGTCAACAACCTGCTATGCACGTTGTTGACCGAAAAATCATTAACCTGAAAGTTGGTCTTTCATGTGACATGACCAATGCTGAGGCGGATAATTATTTTTTATTTTTTTTATATTTTTCAAATTTTTATAATTTTTTTTATTTTCTTTTATTCTTCTCTTTTCGTCTTTTCTTTCTTTTTTTTCTTTTTTTTGCCCACGGTGGCCGGCCAGAGTTGCTAGAACTCGTTGGTCATTGTGGCTAATGAGTGCCGCCACGTCCTCATCGACTACCGAGGGCGATAGCCCTCACCTAGCCTCACCTTGATCTAGGCGAAGGCAGCCTCGTCATGCCCTTGCCTAGTGGCCGATGAGATCCAGCGACCCTTGCAAGCCATAAAGGGCAATAATTAAAGAAAAGAAGGAAGGAAAAGAAGAAAGAAAAGAAACAAAAAAAAATATTTAAATGTTATTAAAAATTATTTGCATTAGGGTCGATCGGATCACGTAAAACGGTCGACATTTATGTAAGCACTTTTTAGCCAAAATTAGCGGGTGGAATGAATTAACATAAATATAAAAGATTTAAAACTCATCAATTGATTAAAAAAACAGTTAAAATTGAACTGACACAATCAATTACAATAAATTTATTTAAAAAAATTGATAATTTTTCCATCCACACGCTCGTTACTTCGGTCTAGAATGGACCCAAACCTAACTTATCGTCTGGAGCATATAAATAGTGGATGCATGCAAGGGCACTAAGCGCAGATTGTTGCCAGCAAATCGCACCATCCCCCAGTCCATTCTTGCAATCCCATGGACGTCCCTCATGAAATGCGCGTCGTTCTAGCTATAGTTTCTTCCCTTATAGTGCTTCGCATCGTTCACGAATTTGTCAAATCCGATAAAAGTAAGACCACCGGAAGCCGAACCCCAGAACCGCGCGGGGCGTGGCCTCTGGTAGGCCACCTCCACCTCCTCTTGGGGCCAGGGCCAGCCTTCCGGAAGCTCGGGGCAATGGCGAACGCGCTCGGGCCGGTGTTCTCGCTCCGGCTCGGCGTCCACCGCGTGGTCATCCTGAGCAGCCAGGAGGCCGCCAGGGAGTGCCTCGCTGCCAATGACCATGCGCTCGCCTCCAGGCCGGACATCGCGGCTGGCCGGCACATGGGCTACAACAGTGCCGTGCTAGGGCTCGCCCCCTACGGCCCCTACCTCCGCCTCGTCCGCAAGATCGCCACCCTCGAGCTCTTCTCGGCCCGGCGCCTCGAGGCGCTGCGCCACGTTAGGAGCTCTGAAGTCAACGCCCTCACCAAGGAGCTGTGGCATCGACCCGCCGGCGGCGGAGTGGCGATGAGCGAGAAGTTGGAGCACATGACGTTCAACATGAACCTGAGGATGATAACCGGGAACAGGTACGAGGACGAGGAATTCGAGGAGGTCGGGTCGGACGCGTGGAGGTTCAAGAAAGCGATCAACAAGGCGTTGTATCTTTGCGGGGTGTTCGTGCTCTCGGACGCGATTCCGTGGCTGGAGTGGCTTGATTTTCAGGGGCATGTGAGGTCCATGAAAGAGACGGGCCGAGAGCTCGACTCCGTGCTCGAGAAGTGGCTGAGACAACACCTTGAGAAGAGATCAAAAAAAGGGATCCGAGTTGACGGCGGCGACGCCGATTTCATGGACATTCTGTTGGAGAGCCTGCCCGAGGACGATGTGGTGTTTGGCCACGAGCGTAAGGACATAATCAAAGCCACAGCTTTGGTATTAATTTCTGCGTTCACTTATTATTATTATTATTTCTTCAACTTTTTTGAGATTATACTGCATGAACATATATATTTGCTCGATTCTACAGGCACTCCTTTCAATCTCTCTTTCTCGATCTGCAGATCTTGATACTAACTGGGACAGAGAGCACTTCCATCACAATCACATGGGCACTCTCCCTCCTCCTCAACCACCCGGCCGCGCTCAAATCCGCCCAGCAGGAGCTCGACGCCGTCGTCGGACGACACGAATGGGTCCAAGAGTCCCACATCAGCAGTCTCAAATTCCTGCAAGCCGTCGTCAAAGAGACCCTCCGCTTGTACCCACCAGCTCCTTTGACGGGGATCAGAGAAGCCATGGAGGACTGTCGCATCAGCGGCTGTCATATTCCTAAGGGCGCTCGAGTTCTCGTCAACATCTGGAAGTTACAGAGAGACCCTCAGATCTGGCCGGAGCCCGACGCGTTCCTGCCCGAACGGTTCTTGGAGGAGCGCAAGGAAGTAGACCTGAGAGCTCAGAACTTCGAGTTTATTCCGTTCAGTTCGGGCAGGAGGTCCTGCCCGGGGGCCACACTCGGCTTGCAGGTAAGTGTCGCTTATGCATGGTTCTCTCGCACTTATGAGAGGACGAACTCAGGACTGGAGTGACAGATAAAAATTTACAATGTATTGGTAATCACGGAATTGACTAGAATTGGACTTGGATCAATATTTAGGTGGGTCAGGTCGGGTACATGACTTGAGTGTCCTCGATCGGCCTGTCTATGAGCCGAGCCTCAGCGCCTATATCAGCAATCCCAAACCTATAAAAAAAATACTATATCGTGCTTTGAGCTTTATAGGCTCGAGTATATATCTGATGGGACTCAATGACTCGTGAGACTCGCATTTAAGTGGATACATGAATTCGAGTTTGACATTATGTTGCGAATTGCAGGTGGTTCAATTCACACTGGCACGGATCCTTCAGGGATTCGAGGTGACACCGGAAGAGGGGGTGAGGGTGGACATGGAGGAAGGCCCGGGCATTGCCCTACCCAAGGTGAACCCGCTTCGGGTTGTACTCAAGCCACGTCTTCCGCTGCATCTCTACGAGAGCCTCTAAGTGGAGGGGAATAAATGCATCAGTATTCACTTATATGATTGAATAAAAATGGTTCTTTTCCCTTTTTCTTCATCTTTTTACCATGGAAGCGGGTAATGAATAATGGACTAAATTGTTAAAAAGCCCCGTTCCACACTTGACAAGAAGTATTAATTATATTTTTGTAATTAGTGCTTTTAATTATGACCCGCTAGAAAGAGACTTCTGTTCTATTTTGTTCTATTTTGTAGGAATCTTTAATGTGTATTGGAAATTATTCTTTCTATCTTTAGGTTCTCATCAATTGCGGTCGAGATATTTGTTAACAAAATACTACATAAAATGGGCTTTCGATTAAAAAGGTTAGATGGTCTTCTTGATAGGTTAAATTATCAAGCCATCTTAATGTATCAGAACTCTTGGTCAAGAGAGCAAATTCTTGCTGAAACGGGACTTCCTAATTGCTAACATCACATCTTAGTGGGGCTTTGGTAAAAAAAAAACTCGTCGAGCCATCGCAAGTGACGTTGAATAGTTATGATTTGGACCAAACACTCCACAGAGAGTTTGTGTCCCTTATGACAATGCCTAAGAAGGATCGCTAGCCTGCTTACTGCTCTCAATCGTTTTACTTACTAAATTAGACAATGTGACTAATTATTAAGCAGGTGCGGCAGTTAAAGTACTTAAATCATACTATCTTAACATAAGATATTGGCTCGACCAAAAAAAAAAAAAAAAAGATATTGGCCATTTTGGTTGATAAATTCCAGTTACCACCTGCACAATGGGCCCCTATGCAGAAGGCCATGATTCGTGTTCATTTCTGTGGGTAACGACGTATTGTACAGAAGTTATGACAAAAACTTTTGGGCGTATGCATGGATAACTAATGGATCAAAATTGCATCTACGTATTCACCATCTACAACTGTAAGTCAACAAAGAATCAAAATTTCAAATCTCAATTTGCATCTACGGATAACTAACGGATCTCCCTAAATTAATGTTGGAAATCAAAAGATCTAACTTTCAAGGAAAAAAAATTTGCAAATCTATCCCCAGTTACGATAGCGTTATCCGTTCTACTGGAGCATAAGTTTCATCATATTCAATCTCTTCTTCTTGAGAGTATTCTTTCGCTATGAGTCTTGCCTTGTTTCTGGTTATTTTGCCCTCATCATCCAACTTGTTTCTGAATACCCATTCATTCTGATGATTGGATGATTCTTGCGGATTGGAACAAGTTCCCAAATTTCACTGACCTTGAATTGAATTGATGTAGCTCTTGTTGCATTGGCTCTATCCAGCTTTCATCAATGTGGGCCTCTTCAATTTCTTTTGATTCTACTTTAGATACAAGTACAAACGAATTTATGAGATTCTTGAGCTTGGATTTAGTTCTAATCCCATCTATTATATCTCCAATTACAAGATCTTTTGGATGGTTGGATTTATGCTTTCGGTTCTTGTTGAATCTTTCGTCTTGTTTTTCCTCTAGAGAATCATCTTGGTTCACATCCTCAAAAGATGCAATCGTCTGGGAATCATCAAGATTCTGAGTAGCCTTAAATGTTGTTTGGTTCTTGAATGTTAGGTTTTGCTCCAATGATATGGTGACTTTAGTGCCATCCTTTTGAGTATCATTTCTATCATCAAACTTTATGTTCATCGATTCCCGGTTACATAAAATTAGAATCGATGATTTTTTATCGAGTTTTCGGTTCTAGGAGGGAATCGGACCACCTGAACCCGATCGATTGTTTTTTATCTATTTATTTTTATTTATGAAATGTAAACATAATAATTCATCATTTATTTTTTTATTTGCTAAATAGAAATATAAAGTCCATGTTGCTCATATCTACTAATAAATCACCGAATTCAATGAATAGGCCGAGAATCGGATTGTACTGAGAACCGAACGCCCTTGACTCACACATCCTTGGTCGATGGTCCGGAGGAGGCCAAGTTACTTAACTTGCCATGCCACACTCCTGTCTTAAAAGCAGGACCCACGTAAAGAAGGGGTTCCAGATCATTCTCTTAATTAGTCTTTGGTACTCCAGCATCCAAGACAATACTATAAAAATGACTAAAAGTGGACAGACACCAAGCTATAGACACCAAGCCTATCACGTAATAATCCGCATCTTCTCCAACTAGATTGGGGTCTTGCCTTTGTCTTGCTAATGAAGCATTTGATCATGGAAGGCAAGTCGAGGGTAATTCTACCTATCCCATGTTTGAAGGGGAAATCAATAGCTTCGCTCGAACTTATGTAGGTTCATATTTCAAAATTCATTCAAGCTTGGACCGGACCCAAAGTCGATTGGTTAGTTCACAAGCCCTAGTGTCATAGAAAGATGGTCTATTAAGAACACAATCCCAAGTAGAGGTGATATATTTCAATAGAGGTGATTCCCACCATAGAACCGAGAACCGTTCACTAAGATCCAATTTCAAAAAATGCAAACCGTGAACTACTTGCTCGTTCCATGGATCCATCTGAGAGCCGAACCATTGGTCTGGTCCAATTCTCGATTGGATATCAATTACAGTCCTACCGAGTATCAATATCAATTACAAAAGAAAAGGAAACCAATTTTGGTGAAATTGGCCCTAGATAGAGTCATTGAACCTTGCGTCCTTGATGAAGGTTCAACGTGATGCTCCAAATGGAAGAACGATAATTTATATCAAGCTTACACTTTGGACACTTTAAATTTTCTATTGGAATAGCAAGTTTTTAGTTAGAATGAAAAGATTGAAGGTCACAGCAATGACTGTATTATATTGAATATCTCATGTTCATTGAGCCGACATTGTCAAATGGAAAAATTTCAATATGCGAGATAACAAGCATTGTAATAATTGCAAAAGTTATGCCAAAAGGCACAAATCCACTTAGTGCAACTATCTAGCTAGCCTAAACCAACGTGCCACAATCTCGCTGTGTCACTGTAGTTATTCCATGTTCCAAACTCCGTGAAATAAAACATATCTAAAGTTATGCACTCAAGTTACCAAAACTTCTTTGAAACAAACAAGGATCAGTCCGGTTGAGCCGATTGGATAGTTCTCACCCAAAATTAAAAACCGAATCGGTACTCACTTGTTTCAGAAAATTGGAACAGGAAACCGGATGGTTATCCGCCAATTCCATCCAAAATATGCCAATTGGGTTCAGTCCGGTCCGATTTGAATGGATTGTGATTTTTTTGCTCACCCCTAACCCCCAAGTCACGAGTTCTTTCTTACTATGTTACCACAATCTATATTGTGATGGAAAAGAGCTCATAATGTACACCCTGCATCAAAGTATTTTTATCATGCTCAACCAAATCCAAAGAAGTTTAAAACTCCTACTCCGATCAATAGAATATTTTATTTTATTTTCTTCAGGAATTCAATCTTTTCAACTGATGCCTTTTTGGGATCCATAAAACATAGGCCGTTGGATGCGCGGATTTGCATGTTCATCAGTGTGTCAATCCAGTATACAGAACATAGGCCATAGCTTATTCATATAATATGATCCCCCTTCGTTCTTTCTCTCTTTTTCCTCTTGCGACGATCAAGGGGATCATGTTGGGACGACATTGGGGGAATTCCCTCTTGCGACGATAGCGGCTACTGGGCTGAAGCGATTGGACCGATCCCCGGGCTCACAAGAAGTGCCCATCCAGTACGCCACGAGCAAGGAAGCCTCCTCAGTTTCGGCCCAATCTGAGTTGCCTCCGTCTCCGACCCATGTCGACTCGGGTGTTGATGGAAAAAAGTACCAAAAAAATCTTAAACCTATTACATTTATGCGAATTCAATCATAAACCTTTTAATTGAACCAATTAGTCACAAACAATTTCACATAGGAGCCAATTCAATCATCCGACCAATTTAGACCAAAAATATCGCTCACATGGACATGAGCCATCCTTAACTACCATTGATGTGGATATTTTTTTTTAATAAATTTCTTCGGCTTTATTTTTTTTTTTCTCTATCTCTTCCTTTTGTCGGCCACCGAAAGAAAAGGGAAAGGAAAAAAGAAAAAAATTTCAAATAAAATCAGTTAAAAATACCCACGTCATCACCAACCTTGTCACGTAGAACGGTCGGTGCCCACGTCAATGATTTCTAGCTTAAATTGGCCAGATTGACTGAACCGGTATCAATATAAAAAGGTTAAGGATTAAGTTAATCAAATTAATAGGTTTATGATTGAATTAATATCAATATAATAAATTTAATGCTTTATTTACACTTTTTTTTTCCGATATGGTCGTCGTTGTGGAGCTTGTGGGGGAGGTTTTATCTGAGCTTTAGTTCGTACTGCAGGGTGTGAGCCCGGCTTCTTTTATTTTGTCCCCGCTGCGCTCCAAGATTTTCTGTCACTCGTGCCGGCTTCGTGCGATGGGGGGGTACTTCGATTTGCCGCTTTAGTCTTCGCCGACCACTCCAATTCGAAACGATTGATTGAGTGAATATTGGACGGGCATGGCTCGTGTCGCACGTTCGTGTTATTTGATTCGTTTCAAAGTCGCGCTATCGTGAAAATCGGCGTCCTTTACGCATTTTAAGTTCACGTCAATTTAAACGGCATGTGGTGGATAGATGAGTGAATTGACACCCCCACTCATATGGAACTTTTATCTACCCCAAAAAGAAATAGAAAAGAAAAAAAAAGGACTGCCCATCTCATCGTTCCATCGAACTGTTCCTTTGGGTGCCAGGCCGACACGCCATAGGGTGCGTGCTTGTCAAAGGAAATTTACGACCCCAAAAGAAATTCAGAGGAAATTTTCTCGACCATGTTTTTCTTGCGACGTCATATGTCCGGACCCAGCTCGGCACCACGTGATGCATGTCACGAAAAAATTACGAAAAAATTCAAAATTCTTACTATCGTGTCCGTGTCCGTTCAATCCTAAATGTTTTCTTCTTCTTCTTTTGCCAATCGAGTCCCAAATCTCTTGAAATTTCGTCGATGCAATCGATTCGATCAATTTTGATCGAAAAATCGCTCACATGAACGTCGTCGTCCTAGGTGACATAATTGACACTAATTTAGATAATTCTTTTTATTTTTTGGGTTTTTCAAATTTTTATTAATTTTTTAATTTTCTTTTTGCTTCATTTTCTTTTTTTTTCTTTTCTTTCCTTCTTTTCTTTTTTTCGTTTCCCACCGTGGTGAATGCCAGAGCTCGCTGATGAGGGCCATGATGCCCTCGTTGGCTGCCGGTAAGGGTCGCGGCCCTCACCTCGGCTTCGCCCAGATTTAGGCCAAAATTGATAAGGTGAAATGAATTAGCAGAAACGCAAAAGATTTAAAATTCAATTGATGAAAAAAAAAGTTTGAAAGTGAATTAATTCGATTAGAATAAGTTTTGAATTTTTTTTTTATATAATTTTCCGTCCACACACTTGTTCCTTCGGTGTAAAATGGAGACAAACACAACCCATCGTCAGGACTCGATAAATAGTGGATGCATGCAAGTGCACTAAGCTCAGATTGTTGCCAGCAAATCGAACCATCCCACAATAGATTCTTGCAATCCCATGGACGTCCCTCATGAAATGCGCGTCGTTCTAGCAATAGTTTCTTCCCTTATAGTGCTTCGCATCGTTCACAAACTTGTCAAATCCGACAAAAATAAGACCACCGGAAGCCGAACCCCGGAACCGCGCGGGGCGTGGCCTCTGGTAGGCCACCTCCACCTCCTCTCGGGGCCAGGGACAGCCTTCCGGAAGCTCGGGGCAATGGCCGACGCGCTGGGGCCGGTCTTCTCGCTCCGGTTCGGCGTCCACCGCGTTGTGGTCCTGAGCAGCCGGGAGGCCGCGAGGGAGTGCCTTGCTGCCAACGACCGTGCGCTCGCCTCGAGACCGGACATCGCGGCTGGCCGGCACATGGGCTACAACAACGCCCTGCTAGGGCTCGCCCCCTACGGCCCCTACCTCCGCCTCGTCCGCAAGATCACCACCCTTGAGTTCTTCTCCGGCAAGCACCTTGAGGCGCTGCGCCCCGTCAGGAGCACCGAGGTCGACGCCCTCACCAAGGAGCTGTGGCATCGACCCGCCGGCGGCGGAGTGGCGATGAGCGAGAAGTTGGAGCACATGACGTTCAACATGAACCTGAGGATGATAACCGGGATCAGGTACGGGGACGAGGAATTTGAGGAGGTCGGGTCGGACGCATGGAGGTTCAAGAGAGCGATGAACAAGGCGTTGTATCTTTTCGGGGCGTTCGTGCTCTCGGACGCGATTCCGTGGCTGGAGTGGCTTGATTTTCAGGGGCACGTGAGGTCCATGAAAGAGACGGGCCGAGAGCTCGACTTCCTGCTCGAGAAGTGGCTGAGACAACACCTCGAGAAGAGATCAAACAAAGGGATCCGACTTGACGGCGGCGACGCCGATTTCATGGACATTCTGTTGGAAAGCGTGCCCGAGGACGATGTGGTGTTTGGCCACGAGCGTAACGACGTCATCAAAGCCACAGCTTGGGTATAAATTTATGCGTTCCATCATTACTTATTCCTTAAATATTTTGAGATTGTACTTCATGAACATATATATTTGCTCGATTCTACAGTCACTCCTTCCGATCTCTCTTTCTTGATCTGCAGATCCTGATATTAACTGGGACAGAGAGCACATCCATCACTGTGACATGGGCACTCTCCCTCCTCCTCAACCACCCGGACGCGCTCAAATCCGCCCAGCAGGAGCTCGACGCCGTCGTCGGACGACACGAATGGGTCCAAGAGTCCCACATCAGCAGTCTCAAATACCTGCAAGCCGTCGTCAAAGAGACCCTCCGCTTGTACCCACCAGCTCCTTTGACGGGGATCAGAGAGGCCATGGAGGACTGTCACATCAGCGGCTGTCATGTTCCTAAGGGCGCTCGAGTTCTCGTCAACATCTGGAAGTTACAGAGAGACCCTCGGATCTGGCCAGAGCCCGACGCGTTCCGGCCCGAGCGGTTCTTGGAGGAGCGTAAGGAAGTAGACCTGAGAGCTCAGAACTTCGAGTTTATTCCGTTCAGTTCGGGCCGGAGGTCTTGCCCTGGGGCCACACTCGGCTTGCAGGTAAGTGTCGCTTCTGCATGGTTCTCACGCCCTCATGAGAGGACTGGAGTGACAGATAAAAATTTACAATTTATTGGTAATCACGGGATTGACTAGAATTGAACTTGGATCAAGGGTCGGGTCGGATCATAACCCAAATGTACTCGATCAACCTTGCCTGTGAACTGGGCCTCAGCGCCTATATCAGTGATTCCAAATCAGGAAAGAAAAAACTTAAACAAGTCGATTATATTGTGTTTCAAGCCTTATAGGTATGAGTATATGTCCGAGGGGACTCAATAAATCATGAGACTCACATTCAAGTGGATACATTAACTTGAATTTGACACTATGTTACGAATGGCAGGTGGTTCAATTCACGCTGGCACGAATCCTTCAAGGATTCGAGGTGACACCGGAAGAGGGGGGGAGGGTGGACATGGAGGAAGGGCCGGGCATTGCCCTGCCCAAGGTGAAACCGCTCCGGGTTGCGCTCAAGCCACGCCTTCGGCCGCATCTCTACGAGAGCCTCTAAGTGGAGGGGAATAAATGCACCGCTATTCACTATATATTCATTGTCGTTTACTATTTCAATGTAATTGAATAAAAACGGTGCTTTTCTCTCTCCTTTTTCTTCTTTTTACCTTGGAAGTTTGCAATGAATAATGGACGAATTCGTTAAAAAGCACCATTCCTGCACTTGAAAAGAAGTATTAATTATATTTTGTATGCTTTTACTGATGACTCGCTAGAAAGAGACTTTCATTCGATTTTCTAGTAATCTTTAATGTGTATTGGTAATTAATTCTTTCTATCTTTAGGTCCTCATCGAGCCATCGAGACATTTGTTAACAAAATCCTATGTAAAATGGGTTTCCAATTGAAAATGTTAGATGGTCTTCTTGATAGATTAAATTATCAAGCCATCTTAATGTATCGGAATTCTTGGTCAAAAGAGCAATTCTTACTGAAAAGGGACTTCCTAATTGCTAACATCACATCTTAATGGGGCTGCAGTAAAAAACTCGTTGACTCGCCACGAGTGATGCAACATAGTTATGACTTGGACCAAATGCTTCACATGGAGTTTGTGCCCCTTATGACCGTGCCTAGAAAGGATCGCTGGCCTGCTTACCGCTCTCAGTCCTTTTACTTACTAAATCATGCGATCTTATCAAAATAACTTGGCCATTTTGGTTGATAAATTCGAGTTACCACCTGCACAATGGGCTCGTGGGCCCGTATGCACAAGGCCAAGGTTCCTGTTCATTTATGGACGTTTGCATGGGCCCATAAAGTTACAGGGGCTGTTTAACCAATATGGTTCCCCCAAAATCACCATCTAAACAAAGAACCAAAATTTCAAATCTCAATTTGCATCGACGGATAACTATTGGACCTCCCTAAATTAATCTTGAAAGTCGAAAGATCTAACTTTGAAGGGAAAAAAATTTGCAAATCTATTTTCAACTGCGATAACATCTCGACTTTCACTCAACTATTATTCGTTTACGTTTCACATCTTTTGTTCACCATCTACAACTGTAAGTCAACAAAGAATCAAAATTTCAAATCTCAATTTGCATCTACGGATAACTAACGGATCTCCCTAAATTAATGTTGGAAGTCGAAAGATCTAACGTTCAAGGAAAAAAATTTGCAAATCTATTTCCAATTACGATAGCGTTATCCGTTCTACTGGAGCATAAGTTTCATCATATTCAATCTCTTCTTCTTGAGAGTATTCTTTCGCTATGAGTCTTGCCTTGTTTTTGGTTATTTTTGCCCTTATCATCCAACTTCTTTCTGAGTACCCATTCATTCTGATGATTGGATGATTCTTGAGGATTGGAACAAGTTCCCAAATTTTACTGACCTTGAATTGATGTAGCTCTTGTTGCATTAGCTCTATCCAGCTTTCATCAATGTGGGCCTCTTCAATTTCTTTTGATTCTACTTTAGACACAAGTGCAAAGGAATTTATCAGATTCTTGAGCTTGGATTTAGTTCTAATCCCATCTATTATGTCTCCAATTACAAGATATTTTCGATGGTTGGATTTATGCTTTCGATTCTTGTTGAATCTTTCCTCTTGTTTTTCCTCTAGAGAATCATCTTGGTTCATATCGTCAAAAGATGCAATCGTCTGGGAATCATCAAGATTCTGAGTAGCCTTAAATGTTGTTTGGTTCTTGGACGTTAGGTTCTACTCCAATGATATGGTGACTTTAGTGCCATCCTTTTGAGTATCATTTCTATCTTCAAACTTTACGTTCATCGATTCCCGATTACATAAAATTAGAACTGATGATTTTCGATCGAGTTTTCGGTTCTAGGAGGGAATCGGACCACCTGAACTTGATCGATTATTTTTTATCTATTTATTTTTATTTAAGAAATGTAAACATAATAATTCATCATTTATTTTTTTTATTTGCTAAATAGAAATAAAAAGTCCATGTTGCTCACATCTACTAATAAATCACCAAATTCGCTGAATAGCCCGAGAATCGGATTGGATTGAGATCCGATCGCCCTTGACTCACACATAGGGGTAGCCACGGTTCCGGAGCCTTGAACCGGCCCGGTTTTTTAAGTAATAAAAATTTCAAGTAAAATTTTACAAAATTGTAATCAAACTTAGAGGAAAAAAAAAGGGAGAGATAAAGGACTTGACTTAATGATTAATCATTAAGTGCCTACATATCTTCTTGGGGATAGAAAAATCAAAGGCCATGTAGTTCTTTTACCTTTGATAACCCCATACTTACCTCATCGTCAATCGTCGCTTCCGGCGGTGGTTCCCATCATGGTGCTCGCTCCATCATCGAAAAATTCGGCTTCTACGTTGCGATCCATCTCTTGTTGTCGATATTGAGCCTTCATCCAATCATCGACATAAGCTGAGCCTCCACAGACTGCGGAGATAATCTTGAACGGTGATCGTCCAAAATGTTGCCTCCAGCGCTAAAAACTTGTTCAACCGCAATTGTTGAACAATGAGTTGCTAAAACCTGTCTAGCGATGATAGAGAGAATTCGATATTGACTCGAATGCTCCTTCCACCACTCTAAAATTTGAAAATCCGTGCCACTTGCAAATGAGTTAGTCTTAAAGTTAGTGCTTAAATAGTGATCAAATTCGGAAATATCCGTGCGCCCCCTTTGTCTTTTTTGCCTACTCATTAGCATTTTATACATTCTACTCATTTTACCTTCGCTTTCGTTTTCTACGCGACTAAATTGAGAAGAATATCCAATATCAGTTGCGTTATATCTAATATAATAATCATTATATAATGCTACTATTGAGTTGCTATCTATCCCTTTTAATAAATTAATATCTAATTCTATTTCTAAATGAAAACATCCATAATACATAGTCAAAAAAATCTTTTATGCCTTCTAATTTCGTACGTGGATCGAAAACAGAAGCAACCAAATAAATAAAAGGAATATATTCATAATAACTTAGCCATTTTGATTTCATTGCCTTAATAGTTGCACCTAATTGTTCATCGTCTTCATATTCTTCATAAACACCAGCAATATTAACACACTCTATTATAAATAAATGAGTCGTAGGATAATAAACACCGAATAAAGTATAAGTTGCATCATTGATTAGTCGAAATAAACGCACATAATAAATCTTTATATTCAAAAGATTGATTAAGCAATTCGTATGTGGAATTCCAACGAGTTGGAACATCTCTTGAAAATCTTCTTGCCCTTTTTCCATGTTGTTTACAAAATCTACACCAATCTTTCATAATTTAGGATGTCACCAAAAATATTGGATTACGATTTTTATTGGGTTGAGAAAAACGTTAAGAGTTTGTAAACCTTCTTGTACACTTAAGTTTAAAACATGGCAAGCACATCTAACATGAAAAAAATCTCCACCAAAAGTGGGTTTACAAAGTTTTTCCAACTCTTCAATAGAAGCGGTATATGCCGCGTGTTGACACCTGATTTTTAATTATTTTTATTTTTTTTTCAAAATTTAATAGAAAATCCATAAAAATTCATAAAATTAAAAAATCAACTTTGGGGACCTTGGCCAAACCTAGGGAACCCATTTTGACCAAAAAAATGATTTTTCATATTTTCAGTATTTTCCGATATTTTTATTTTCGAAAATTCATAAAAAATCAAGAAAAAATGAGAAAATTGAAAAATCAACTTTGGAAGCTTTGGCCAAGCTTAGGCAACCATTTTTGAGCAAAAAATAATTTTTCGTATTTTTTTGTATTTTTTTAAATATATTTTATTAGAAATTAGGAAAATATTTCATAAATAATAGCATTTGATGCCACAAAAATACATAAAAATAGTGAATATTTTTCTTTTAAATCCCTTTTCATGTTGACTATCGTAAATTTAAAAAATCCAATTCGGGGTCGTGTACTCCTTCACGAGCATAATCTCGAATCGGGCCTAAAAAAATTCAATTTGAGTCAATTTATTTTCATTTTTCACTTTTAGGAGTTGTGACATTGTTCTCTAATATTCTAAATTTTCATCTTAGCACAATTATACCCAGAATGACCCAATTTTACAAAAAAGGCTTTAATTAAATTTTACATTATTTTCAATAACAAGAAATGAGCTTAAATTTGAAATGCGGTGAATTGTGTCAAAAATTGTGAGGAGATTTGGACTTAAAGAAATATTTTTTTCAGGGACTAAATTGTAAATAAAATTCATGGACTATAGTGCAAATACCTAACTCTTGAAGGATTATTTTGCAAATAACAAAAAGAAGAGTTAGTGGAGAAATTAGAATAAAGAAGGGAAGATGGAGAAGAGGAGATGGAGAAGAGAAGATGGAGAAGAATGGATGGAGAAAATAAGATAAGAATAGAGAATGGAAGATGGAGAAGAGAAGATGAAGAAGAATGGATGGAAAAAATAAGATAAGAATAGAGAATGGAAGATGGAAATGAAGAAGAGTTAGTGGAGAAATTAGAATGGGAGATAAATATGGAGAATGGAAAATGAAAGATGAAGGAAGAAGAGTTAGTGGAGAGATTAGAATGTGAGATAGAGATGGAGAAGGGAAGATGAAAATGAAGAAGAGTTAGTAGAGAAATTAGAATGGGAGATAGAGTTAGTAGAAAAATTAGAATGGGAGATAGATGCGTGTATTATAAAAGGAGAAAGAAGTAAGCTTGAGAGTGGAATTTTTTGGAGAGAAAATTTTGGATGTTTGAGAGGGTTTCGAGAGATTGAAGAAAAATTTGAGAAAAAAAAATACCAAAAAGAGATAGAGAATTTTGAAGATGATGGGAGTTTAAAGCTAGAGGGTTATCATCATCAATTTCTTCATCGATCAACATAAATCAAGAATTCATCCCAGATTTGAAATTAAGTGTCCCTCTATTCTCTTTGATTTTTTAGTATAAACTAGCCCAAATTTTCTACTCTTCTCCCATTTCCCCACATTTGATTTCAGACATGAACCAATTATATCCATCAAGCACTTCTCATAATGCCATTAAAGCTAAGTGCTTCTTTCATTATTCTAATTTTTAATGTGAATTAAATCATATTTGCTCCATTACTCCATTTCTCCATATTTTTATGTCAGGCAAAGGACAACTCCAAGTCAACGGTAAATCCCATGGAGGTGTAAGATTGACGCTGACGAGCTCTTCAGTGCCCATTAAATTTTCAATTGATCCGTCGATAGATTTCGGCCCGAATTGTCAAATCAATTCATTTTATTTTAAAGAATTTAAACCCCAGAATGTGAAGGGCAGAGCTTGCTCACTGGAGGTCATTTTAAATTTCTGCAATTTAAATTCCTGCACCTTAAACCCCAAAGGAGAGGGCCAAGCCAAGGTTGAGCTATCCATTGGTGGTCTTTATTTATTGTCATTTACTTTCTGTAATTTAATTTTTGAATCAATAAACCCCAAAATGAGTAGCTCGCAGCACTGTACAGAAGTCGTTAACTCACTCCCTCTTTCGGCTTCAGGGAAGTACTTAATATTTTGAAAATGCCAAAAAAAATGTCACTCACGTATATTCCATTTAAAAAAGTGAAAATACAAAAAGAGAACACTCCACTAGAGCTTTAGGAATAAACCAAGCCTGAGTTGCCAAATTAGGATATCCATGAAATTAAGGTACCGAAAGGGCATTAATTTTAATTAACTAGTGTAACCAAGTCCCCGAACTCATAATCTCTGGTTCGTAGAAGTAATTTAGTTCTCCCGCTAATTTACTTAGGTTTCTAATCAACCTACCAAAAATGATTAGTGGCGACTCCAAAATTTAAAACCATTTGAACAAAAAACCAAAGTCGCGATTTGGTAGAGTTTGGGAGAGCTCGAACTAGGTTAGTTAATTTAATCAATTAATCTGGTAATCCATTAACCTAAAAAATGAATTTTAGGTCGCGATAGTTTGGCGACTCCGCTGGGGACGTGTTCTTAATTTTTGAAAATTTAAGAACTTAGAAGACTTAGGCTAGAATATTTCATGAAAATTTATTTGATCTGAATTGGGTGAATCCTAATCTTTAAGTATTAAATGATTTTGCAGATGGGAGTTATAAGGGGTGGAGTGTTTGACTAACCATTTGTTTTGTAGGTTGGTGTTAGAATTGTTTGTTTAATTTCGCACATTTTTGAAGCGATGTTTGTATATTAATTGTTGTGCATGATTAATTGTTTTAGCACTACATCACACACGTCCTGTGGCCGGACCTAGGCCATTAGTTTTAGGATGGTATTGTGATTTGGTTTTAGCGTTCGGCGTGAGATCACGTCGAAAGTTAGCCCAGATTCAATCCCGAACCTCTTTTTAAAAATGAGTTTAAAAGTTAGGCCTCAGGCTTAGTAAGATTACCAAAACAGTGGTTTTAATTTTTAGCTCGAGCAGCCGAAATGGGGAGACCCGGCTAATCCTGATTACGTCGTGGGATCACGACTAATCCTGATTATGTACGCGAGATTGTCGCCTTACCGTAAGTCTTTCGCTTCAATTTGTCAGCCTTTAGAGTAAATAGGCTAAGATTTAAACTCACGATTCATGTGCATGTCTATGTGACTTACATGGTATTTTTCACGATGAAAATAAGTTTTCTAACTTCATCTTATATTTATTTCTGGTCGATCCATGTTAGGTGTCGGTCAAATTTTGAATTTAATGTCATAGTCGTTTTTCAAAAGAAGATAAAAATATAATTAGTGTCCCATTTTTGAAAAAAAAAACATGAATATGAAAAATCTCTTCAGGGAATTTTATTGATTTATAAAGAAATTTTGTCACATCTTTCCTATTTCAAATCAAACCTTGACAAATTTTACCCCTAAAAATTCATTCTGATAAAGGAGAAAATTCCCTCTGGGGAAATTTGTTAAATATCAAAGGATTTTATCATATTTTTTCAAAATCGTAAAATCTGTAAGAAAATCCTTTTTGAGAAATTCATCCATATTTTTCAAAGGAAGTTTTCTCTAATTTCTCATAAAATTAAGAAAAATAAAACCGGACTAATTTAGGAGTCGTGGACCGACCTCTCTTGGATCACATACTAATTATTTCATTTACTTTTGCAATGGATCATAGGTACCCTAAGAGGGAGCAAAATTTGGCTCGTCAATGATGGCATATCAGAAATGACCTCGAAGAATTACTGATGTCGTGGCCGATAATCCTAGGGGCAAGTGAGGAGATCGACCCTCCCGGACTCAGAAACGTGTCAATTTGTGAGCACGTACGGATCATGTATTTCGATGTGGCAGTGAATGTATTCGGATTAGACGTGGGGGGCATTTTTAATGTATTGGAGAGACTCTTGTATTTTGTTGAAAAAGTGTAGATTATTAGAACCCATAAAGCAAGAATCTTAACCCGACCTTACAACCTTTCTGATTAAATCAACCAAAGGTCAGCCTTAAAACTTCATTGGATTCAAACCACGTGGAGGTCTTTAGATGATTGATATTTTATTAATAAGCATGGCCCACAGGCGCTCCTCTCAACGTTACAGTCGATCAACAGCAATAAGTGGACGCCGAAAGAGACTAAGCACGATTGAAGTGGGGCATACAACAGGTGGCGGGTCCATTATTGGCACACTAACTGGGTGGTCAGAACGGTAATAATGACCAATTGTGGGTTTTACTATGATCGGTGGGGGCCGCCACCGAATCCTTTTTCCATAGCATCATCAGAGAGGAGTGATGTCATCTTGCCTTTGTCCGTTAGATTGTGTATTATCATTTTTACAGTCACCATTTGTCAAGACAAGACAAGATTGAGGCAATCCTACCAGCTGAGGTAGAGATACACTTCCTACGTATTCCTTCGGAGGTACAATTGATTGAAGCAGATTGAATCTAATAGAGAGGGATGATCTCATCCCACAAATGTTGCTGCTAACAGTCCCTATTTCAGAAACAAAGTTTGCTCTGAACTATGGTGACCCATATATCTTAAAGAGGGTACTCTCAGGAGGTGCTCTAGTCCTAACTGAAGTGGGTGCAATGAGTGCCTTAAATCATTCAATTATGTTATACGAGAGAAGAAATGACAAGAAGAGTAAAACACAAACATGAGAAGCTTTCTCTTCATTCTATTCGTCAGCAAGCTCTACAAGAGTCAGTGGGAAGGAAAAGCAAAGCCGAATTGAGCCCTGACAAACATTACAAAAGAGCTCAACTGGCTTTCCATGAAATTAATGATATGCCTACACTGAGCGACCTGGGAGTTGAGATCTGCAAGCTTAAAAAACAGGCGAGTGCATTTCTCTTTGTACATGGCTGTATTCATCTCGTGGTGTTCAACGGCGAGTTTTAAGTTGTCGATCAGGTCCCTCTCGAAAGCTATATCCGCTGTTAGATCGTCAAGCCTCCCCTCCAGCCATTCACATATGAAATTCATCACAACGTCCCTCGGGTCATGCTCAAAATAAGTTTGATTCAGAGCTAGGCGCTCCACCAGCTTCTCTCTCTCGTGAACCAACAGTGAGACCCGCTCATCAGCAGACTTGACAGCCTCCTTGTATCGACCAACTGAACGTTCTGCAAACTCCAGGCATTCAGATCGATCCTGGTAGCAGGCCTTCACGACACAGGCTAAGGTGACTATCTCTTGGGTGTTTCTGCAAGTCTCTAGAAAATCGATGAAGACGTGTGGGAACGCTCTGTATTCCCTCTCCAAGTTGGTGCCTTCAACCGAAGAAGCATTTAGGTCCCTGAATAGGCCGAGGATCTCAGCTTCGACACTCGGATGATGCGCTATGTAGATATAACCTCGTCCAAGAAGATGATAGAGCCTCTCCCATTTGAACATAACGTCAGCTGGGAAGATGTGGGTAAGGAGATTGGCCATTATCAAGGAGGAAATCAAGACAGACGAGCGGAATATGAAAGAAAGGATAAGATAGGTGGAACAGACTAGCGGAATGCGAAGATAATAATCTGTTTTGAAGTAAAAATTGATCTCGTAGTAACAGTATCAACTAGTCAAGATTTCCCTATCTACCGTTCTCTCCTGGCACCATCCCCGTTGGCTCGAATCCCCGTCAGACGGTGATCTCGAGCCAAACAAATCCCAAATCTCCGTAGAAAATTTGACGAGACCCCGCCACTTTAAAAAAGAAGAAAGAAAGGTGACTTGAGTGGAAGACAAGGAAAATGGGATTCGTCTTTATGGGAGAACTCGCCAGCAGATCGATGGTGGAGATAACAATGAAAGCCCTACCACTAGGAAAAGACGAGAAAAGACAAGCCGAGCAAGAGACAGGCAAGAAAGGTTGAGAAAGACAAAATGCTCTAGAGAAACCATACATGTCTAAATTTTAAAAGGAGGCATCCTTATGATAATCTTCATCTAAAACTCTGAAGAGAGTTTCGAATCATACACAGTCGCTCAGAAAAATTTAGAGAGAGTGAAAACACCAGAAGAGTTAGCAAGTCTTGAGAAATTATCGAAGATGTCTCAATCCAATTCTCTTGAGAGCTATCGTTACTCACTAAATATGGGAGAGGAAGAGTTCGAAGCCATGTTTGGGATCGAGCCCATGGAGCCTGGCCCTTCCGTCGACGACGTCCAGGATTTTAGTAAAGATAAGGAAAACAACGATAAGAATCAAAAGAAGCCTTATCGTCGCCATACTGAGGAGCAAGTACAAAGACTTAAGGATTTCTTCAGAATATGCCCTATGCCAGAAGGCAAACAGAAAATGGAACTGAGTCAAGAGCTAGGACTTGAACCTTTGCAAATCAAGTTCTGGTTTCAATATAGGTGAACCCGAATGAAGACTCGCCACGAGCACAACGAAGCCGAGTTTCTAAGAGCTGAAAATGAAAACCTCCGAGCGGAAAACAAGATGTATAAAGAGGCTTTTAACTCTGCCACATGCCCCAACTGCAATAGCCTCCTCACCTTCGATGAAATGTATGATCTGAGGATTGAAAATGCGCATTTAAGAAGTGAGTTAAACCAGTTTATAACAGGATCGAGTTCTGTTGGAGTAGGGTACGAAAAGACCAATGCTACTGGATCAGCATCAATACCTTCCGAGAAAGAGGGGACAGATCACCACTAAGCGGATATTGACGATGATCTTTTCGCCATAATCAACCAGTTCGATATCGGTAAAGCATCAGGGCTGTAAGGCACACGGAGTCTGTATTTTGAAGCCGGTGATCACGAGACATTCAACATGGTCGATGCATATCAGATCTGGAGCGAAGCTGGCTGATCACAGGAAGACCTGCAAAGGAAGCCGAGCAGATCCTGAATGAATACATAAGTTTTATTCCCTGGCGGGGGATGTTAGCTACTTTCATCAATGTCTTGAATCTATGTAAAAACAAGAAGTAGTAAACTTTCTCCCTCTTATTAAATGCACGGATCCGCCGCTTCACCAAACCCGGGGAGGAATTAATAGCGAATAAAAATCCGCGTAAACTCAAAGGGTAACGCCGTATCGTTTCAATTTACCCCCAATTGCTCCAGTGTTAAATTAGATCCCTGTATTTTCAAGAATTTGCAAATTAACCCAAGAACACAGCCATACTCGAACGTGAAGTCCTCTTATTGAATGAAACTGAGGGCAAATTAATTTGCGGATATTATCACTGAATGGACGGCTCCAAACGAAGAAAGACACAAACGAAAGACCTAGGCAATCTCAAAGAAGGGTAATTTTGTATCGTTCCAATTTGTCCATGATCGTATCAAATTATGAATTACTTTTTTTCTGTCTTAGCAGGGGTTGTAAAATGCCTTGAAAAGAACCGAGACGTGGAATTGCCCATTGCAGCGTAGCAAGATCACACAATCTCAACGGTTAACTTTTAAGAGAAAGCCTCCATGGATGCCTACGGTCCAATGGGCCTGATAGCATGGGGAATGACAGTGGTCCAAAATATCCGAGTTCGATCCCTAAGGGTAGTGAATGTTGTAAGTATTGTAAATAATAAAACAACTATTTGCGCATTTCCTTTTGCAAAACGGGAATACTCGACGAGCAATACCAAGGTTAGTATTTTGTCATGAGCTTAGCCTAATGTTGAAGTGTCCAGCCAAAGCCAAGGGAAACTCAATCCAGTTAGCTTGATAAAGGGGTCACGCAAAACATTCAAGATGAAGGGTAAACCAGTATCGTTTCCAATTCATCATTTCTAATATTGACTAACATGTCTTCTCCTCCATTATTTGACAGGAAATGTCTAACTTGACATACCCACGGAGAAAATCCCGAGTGGTAAAACTGGTAAAGGAGTTGCGCGAAACACTCAAGGGTAACTCAGTATCGTGTCTAGTTCATCATTTCTGATACTGGCTAACATGTCTCATTCCTTTTTACAGGGAATGTTAAACTAACATATGATACATCAATGAAAATAGCCCCAAAGGGCCAAGTTATGATCGCCTGATGCGATCTGTCTGATGAAATAGGGGAAATCAATGGCGAACCCTAGATCGAAAAGAGGCAAAACCAAAAACAAGCTACTCCTCGACTCGGGGAATAGGCTCCCAACATGTTTGATCCGCCCACACAGCCAGGGGCAATTTCCATACTTGTACATTGTATTGCCATATTTGTATGATGTTTACACATTCCATGATTTATACATGACTGTTCTGCATGTTCAATTTGTCAATTTTGACTGGGGGTATAAACTGTACACGATGCATCGAATGTACAGAATGGGGGCATGACAAGACGATAAAAGGCAAGCCATTTCCACATACGTCCTATATTTAATCCACAGTGAGTTGAGCGGTAGACAGATTCCGCATTCTCCAAGGCAATGGGTTTTCTCGCAAAAGGTACGATAGTCGAAGTGAAGGAGGCATTCATTCTCCATTCCAAACACTTCAGGCAACCATTGACAACCCATTTGAACGGTGATTTCATTTCATAACCCTGTCAAGAACCACCCCACACTGGGGCAAAATAGAGGTAATTCCAACAATATCAGGAGATAAATGGTTAGAAATTCTCTTGCTTGGACTAACATCAATCTTCAAGTGTTTCTTTGCATGATACTCGAATTTTAATTCAAGTGCTTTAGGATGACGAGGAGCATTTATTTTCTCTATCCTACACACTCATCCTTTGCATAACCCAATTGAGCCTGCAAATTCATTTCTCAAGCCCATGTTGGTGATCCTCGCTCATTTCAAGGTAACGACGACCAATAGAGAATTCTCAAATTAGCCCATTTCATATGCTAGACTTTCATGTAATGTCTAGTATCATTTGTTGAAAATCATCTTGTTGCTAAAATTCAAAATCACAAGATTGTTAAACAAAAGAAAAAGAAAAACAAGTGTAACCTAAAGAAAATAGGTCTGCTTCCAAACAAAAGGCAGTCGGGAGTAAGAAAAGCAAAGGCTACTCCAAAGAATCTCAGGCAGAAAGAGCAAAGTGCCTATCAAAAGCAAGGCCAATGCCCATATATCTGTAATAAACTTCTGACTTCGAACATACATTTTGAATTCCCAAAAAAGGATCCCCAAAGAAGTCAGTTTGCAAAGTGTAAAAGAACTACCACCCCTCAGCCAATTGTGGTATTCATTGAAGACAAATTCAAAAAGGTCAAAGATCAATGACAAGACTGCAATGATCACCAACACCAAGCCCTTCTCATATATTTTTCTGAGCCAAAACGAGCCCTTCGTTTCTCAGACCCAAATCCCGACCTACGTTACGACCCTTGAAAGTCTCTTCTGATTAGAGCACTTGAATTAATGTAAGAGTTGAATGACTTTAAGCATCGCTCGAAGAAGTTCGAGCAAAATTATTTCTCTCTCATTTTGCAGGGTTCTTGACTTGTAAACCCGGAGCAGATGATGAAGACCTTTTTGTCAATGGCCTTGACTCGAAATGAGTCCCCTTTGATAAGCCTTTGACCCAGCCCACATTACGGTCCTAATCAAGACCTCCAGATCGGCTTGATCGTATCAATTGTGAGATTACTCAGACCCTCGCTGAATGCAATGATGGTAAGGTTGAGTGATTTCTTTTCAAATCCTGCAATCATGATAAACAAACCCTTCTCGAGAGTGAGAGAAAGCACTTTTCGAACTGTAGTCCCCCATTCATATTACATTCGAGATATTCATACTGTGACAACCTCCTTGAACAGAATTGGTAGTGCAAACTTAACAGAATAATCATGTATGATCCACTTCTTGATTGATTGCATCATGAGTTATTCTAATCACTCAAACTTTGCTGAACCAATGAACTCATTGATGAAAATACTTGTATGTGTTACCTCTGACACTGCCTGACAGGTAACACATTTTCGATGTTCGAGTTGCCTTTCAAAGTCTCGAAATCCACTCAGCAATTAGTGAATGAACAAGCCTGGTTGTCAAGAAATCACTAGGCAGTCTTCTAAATCCTCAAGTAAGTATATCTTCAACCTGAATCTTTGAATGAATTCTGACGATTGCCAAGGTGCTCGAATCCAGTACGGCACATACAGGTATCCACCTTCTCCAATGAAGCATGATTCGTCTCAAAAACAGAAATGTTCGAGATGTTTTGATCTCTACCTCTTTGACTTATACTTGAGCAACAAGATAATATAAACCGGGTTTGAGTTTCTGCAGGATTCCTGGTCTTCCCAGATCCCAGAATGGCTCTCTTCATGATAAATTAAATCGGGATTTGGTAATCCATTAACCTAAAAAATGAATTTTAGGTCGCGATACCGCGGCATTTGCCGTGGCATTATCAAAACCAATAGAAAAAACTTTTTCAACCAAACAATATTCTTCTAAAACTTGTCTAATTAATCTATAAATATTAATTGCCGTATGTCTATCCTCAAAAACTCGAAATGCAATAATTCTTTTTTGAATATTCCAATCGTCATCTATCCAATGACACGTAATGCCCATATAAGAATGAATTTGCCAAGGATCGGTCCAAACATCGCTACTTATATGCACACGTCCATTATAATTCATAAAAAAATATTTTTAATTCTTCTTTTCCTTTTTTATACAAATTAAAAATTTGACGTTTGAGGGTATTTCTAGAAACGGGTTTTGCTTGTGGATTACATGCATTTTGTATAAAATTATTAAAACCAAATTTCTCACCAAAAATTAAATGATAAATGTTCTATAGCCGTAAATCTAGCTAATTCTTCTTTATAAACATTTTCGCTATAACGGAATAAAGGAGGAGCGTTAGTTTTGGCGTACCCGGAAATTTGTTGTTGACGAGTGTCGATCCCAGCTAGCGTTGGATGTTTTGACTTCAAATGCAGGTTGAAATGTTCCATAGCCTTGACCACTTACGAATTTGTAATTTTTTTCACAATGTTGCAAGTAAGTTGATATTTTTTTTTCAATGTGCGCCTTCGTGAAGTGCTCCCATATCGAGGAAGTGGATGACCACTCTCGTCCCATCGTTGTTGACGCTTCTTCGGTGGGAGGATTCATGCTACCTTGTGTTGGAACGGGTTGCTCGACATTTGGAACATTGTCGATTTCAATTTCGTCGTCGTCAAAGCCATAATATGCATAATCTTGAGGATTATGAGCTTGAGGATAATCGGACGATCCTATCGGCGCCATCAGGCTCTTACCCCTCCCGCCACGACTTCCACTTGCCATTTTTCGAGAATTTCCAACAAAAAAGAAATGAAAAATTTCGAGAGAAATGAAAGTGGATCGAGTATCGTGACTTGAGAGAATTTGAGATTGAGAATTTGAGAGAATTTGATAAATTGAGAGAAGAGAAATGAGAGAAGTTGTGAATAAAATGAAGGGGGGAGGGGGGTATTTATAAGAAAACTTTTGTTAATTAAATAAAATTAATAAAAATAAAAATAAAAAATAAAAAAAAGGGGGCAACGGCTAATAGCCGTTAGGCCGGCGGTTCGGAACCGCCGGTTTCGCGGTTCGGAACCGGCCCGTTCTGTACAGGCCGATTCCGGTTCGGCGGTTTTCACGGGTGTCGCGACCTAAAATTCATTTTTTTTAGGTTAATGGATTACCAGATTAATTGATTAAATTAACTAACCTAGTTCGAGCTCTCCCAAGCTCTACCAAATCGCTACTTTGGTTTTTTGTTCAAATGGTTTTAAAATTTGGAGTCGACACTAAGTAAATTAGCGGGAGAACTAAATTACTTCTACGAACCAGAGATTATGAGTTCGGGGACTTGGTTACACTAGTTAATTAAAACTAATGCCATTTCGATACCTTAATTTCATGGATATCCTAATTTGGCAACTCAGGCTTAGTTTATTCTAAAGGCTCTAGTAGAGTGTTCTCTTTTTGTATTTTCACTTTTTTAAATGGAATATACGTGAGTGACATTTTTTTTTTACATTTTCAAAATATTAAGTATTTCCCTGAAGCCGAAAGAGGGAGTGAGTTAACGACTTCTGTGCAGTGCTGCGAGCTACTCATTTTGAGGTTTAGTGATTCAAAAATTAAATTACAGGAAGTAAATGACAATAAAAAAGACCACCAATTGATAGCTCAGCCTTGACTTAGCCCTCTCCTTTGGGGTTTAAGGTGCAGGAATTTAAATTGCAGAAATTTGACCTCTAGTGAGCGGGCTTTGCCCTTCACATTCCGGGGTTTAAATTCTTTAAAATAAGACGAATTGATTTGACAATTCGGGCCGAAATCCATCAACGGATCAATTGAAAATTTAATGGGCACTCAAGAGCTCGTCAGTGCCAATTTTACACCTCCATGAGATTTACCGTTGACTTGGAGTTGTCCTTTACCTGACATAAAAATATGGAGAAATGGAGTAATTGAGCAAATATGATTTAATTCACATTAAAAATTAGAACAATGAAAGAGGCACTTAGCTTCAATGGCATTATGAGAAGTGCTTGATGGATATAATTGGTTCCTGCCTAAAATCAAATATGGGGAAATGGGAGAAGAGTAGAAAATTTGAGCTAGTTTATACTAAAAAATCAAAGAGAGTAGAGGGACACTTAGCTTTAAATCTGGGATGAATTCTTGATCGATGAAGAAATTAATGATGATAACCCTCTAGCTTTAAACTCCCATCATCTTCAAAATTCTCTCTCTTTTTGGTATTTTCTTTCTCTCAAATTTTTCTTCAATCTCCCAAAACTCTCTCAAACATCCAAAATTTTTTCTCCAAAAAAATTCCTCCCTTTCAAGCTCTCTTCTTCCTCCTTTTATAGCCCACTCATTTACCTCCCATTCTAATTTCTCCATTAACTCTATCTCTCATTCTAATTTTTCCACTAACTTTTCTTCATCTTCATATCCCCTTCTTCATCTCTTTCTCACATTCTAATTTCTCCACCTATTCTTCTCCATCTCCATCTTCCCTTCTCCATATATATCTCACATTCTAATTTCTATACTAACTCTTCTTCATCTCCATCTTCCCTTCTTTTATCTTATTTTCTCCATCCATTATTCTCCATCTTCTCTTCTCCATCTTCCCTTCTCTTATCTTATTTTCTCCATCCATTCTTCTCCATCTCCTCTTCTCCATCTTCTCTTCTCCATCTCATCTTCTTCATCTTCCCTTCTCTATTCTAATTTCTCCACTAACTCCTTTTTTTGTTATTTGCAAAATAATCCCTTAAGAGTTAGGTATTTACACTCTAGTCCTTGAGATTTTGAGTATTTGCAATTTAGTCCCTGAAAAAATATTTCTTTAAGTCCAAATATCCTCAAAATTTTCAACACACCTCTCCTATGCTTAGTCGAAATTCATCGCATATCAAATTTAAACTCATTTCTTGCCGCAAAATTTAATTAAAGCCCTTTTGCAAAATTGAGTTATTCTGAGTATAATTGGGCCAAGATGAAAATTTAGAATATTAGAGAATAATGTCACAACTTCTAAAAGTGAAAAATGAAAATAAATTGACTCAAATTAAAATTTTTAAGGCCCGATTCGAGATTATGCTCGTGAAGGAATACACGACCCCGAATTGGATTTTTTTAAATTTATGATGGCCAACATGAAAAGGGATTTAAAATAAAAATATTGACTATTTTTATGTATTTTTGTGGCCTCAAATGCTATTATTTATGAAATATTTTCCTAATTTCTAAAAAATATATTTAAAAAATACAAAAAATATGAAAAATTATTTTTTGCTCAAAAATGGTTGCCTAAGCTTGGCCAAAGCTTCCAAAGTTGATTTTTTAATTTTATAAATTTTTATGGATTTTCTATTAATTTTCGAAAAAAAAAATATTGAAAAATACTAAAAATATGGAAAATACTTTTTTGGTCAAAATTGATTCTCTAGGCTTGGCCAAGGTCCCCAAAGTTGATTTTTTAATTTTATGAATTTTTATGGATTTTCTATTAATTTTAAAGAGAAAATGTGATAAAAAATCATGTGTCAACAACGGTCCGGTTCCGGGCCGAAACCGGCCCGTGGTCATGTCTACTCACACATCCTTGGTCGATGGTTCGGAGGAGGCCAAGTTACTTAACTTGCCATGCCACACTCCTGTCTTAAAAGTAGGACCCACGTAAAGAAGGAGGTCAAGATCATTCTCTTAGTCTTTGGTACTCGAGCATCCAAGACAATACTATAAAAATGACTAAAAGTGGACAGACACCAAGCCTATCACGTACCTAATCCGCATCTTCTCCAACTAGATTGGGGTCTGGCCTTTATCTTGCTAATGAAGCATTTGATCATGGAAGGCAAGTCGAGGGTAATTCTACCTATCCCATGTTTGAAGGGGAAATCAATAGCTTCGCTCAAACTTATGTAGGTTCATATTTCAAAATTCGTTCAAGCTTGGATCGGACCCAAAGTCGATTGGTTAGTTCACAAGCCCTAGTGTCATAGAAAGATGGTCTATTAAGATCACAATCCCAAGTAGAGGTGATATATTTCAATAGAGGTGATTCCCATCCTAGAACTGAGAATCGTTCACTAAGATCTAGTTTCAAAAAATGCAAACCGTGGACTATTTGCTCGTTCCATGGATCCATCTGAGAGCCGAACCATCAGTCTGGTCCAATTTTCAATTGGATATCAATTACTGTCCTATCGAGTATCAATATCAATTACAAAAGAAAAGGAAACCAATTTTGGTGAAATTGGCCCTAGATAGAGTCATTGAAGCTTGCGTCCTTCATGAAGGTTCAACGTAATGCTCCAAATGGAAGAACGATAATTTATATCAAGCTTACACTTTGGACACTTTAAATTTTCTATTGGAATAGCAAGTTTTCAATTAGAATGAAAAGATTGAAGGTCATAGCAGTGACTGTATTATATTGAATATCTCATGTTCATTGAGCCCACACTGTCAAATGGAGAAATTTCAATATGCGAGATAACAAGCATTGTAATATTTCCAAAAGTTATGCCAAAAGGCACAAATCCACTTAGTGCAGCTATCTAGCTAGCCTAAACCAACGTGCCACAATCTCGCTGTGTCACTATAGTTATTCCATATTCCATACTCCGTGAAGTAAAATATATCTAAAGTTATGCACTCAAGTTACCACGACTTCTCTAAAACAAACAAGGATCGTTCTGGTTGGGCCGATTGGATAGTTCTCACCCAAAATTAAAAACCGAATCGATACTCACTTGTTTCAGAAAATTGGAACAGGAAATCGGACGGTTATTCGCCAATTCCATCCAAAATACGCCGGATTGGGTTTAGTCCGGCCCGATTTGAATGGCTTGTAATTTTTTTGCTCACCCCTAACCCCAGGTCAAGAGTTCTTTCTTACTATGTTACCACAATCTATGTTGTGATGGAAAGAGCTCATAATGTACACCCTGCATCAAAGTATTTTTATCGTGCTCAACCAAATCCAAAGAAGTTTAAAATTCCTACTCGGATCAATAGAATATTTTATTTTATTTTCTTCAGGAATTCAATCTTTTCAACTGATGCCTTTTTGGGATCCATAAAACATAGGCCGTTGGATGCGCGGATTTGCATGTTCATCAGTGTGTCAATCCAGTATACAGAACATAGGCCATAGCTTATTCATATAATATGATCCCCCTTCGTTCTTTCTCTCTTTTTCCTCTTGCGACGATCAAGGGGATCATGTTGGGACGACATTGGGGGAATTCCCTCTTGCGACGATAGTGGCTACTGGGCTGAAGCGATTGGACCGATCCCCGGGCTCACAAGAAGTGCCCATCCAGTACGCGACGAGCAAGGAAGCCTCCCGAGTTTCGGCCCAATCTGAGTTGCCTCCGTCTTCGACCCATCTCGACTCGAGCGTTGACGGGAAAAAGTACCAAAAAAATATTAGACCTATTACATTTATGCGAATTCAATCATAAACCCTTTAATTGAACCGATTAGTCACAAATAATTTCACATAGGTGCCAATTCAGCCATCCGACCAATTTAGACCAAAAAAATCGCTCACATGGACATGAGCCATCCTTAACTGCCATTGATGTGGATATTTTTTTAAATAAATTTCTTCGGCTTTATTTTTTTTTTTCTCTATCTCTTCCTTTTGTCGGCCACCGAAAGAAAAGGGAAAGGAAAAAAGAAAAAAAATTTCAAATAAAATCAGTTAAAAATACCCACGTCATCACCAGCCTTGTCACGTAGAACGGCCGGCGCCCAAATCAATGATTTCTAGCTTAAATTGGCCGGATTGACTGAACCGGTATCAGTATAAAAAGGTTAATGATTAAATTAATCAAATTAATAGGTTTATGATTAAATTAATATCAATATAATAAATTTAATGCTTTATTTACACTTTTTTTTTCCGGATATTGTCGTCGTTGTAGAGCTTGTGGGGGAGGTTTTATCTGAGCTTTAGTTCGTACTGCAGGGTGTGAGCCCGGCTTCTTTTATTTTGTCCCCGCTGCGCTCCAAGATTTTCTGTCACTCGCGCCGGCTTTGTGCGATGGGGGGGTACTTCGATTTGCCGCCTTAGTCTTCGCCGACCACTCCAATTCGAAACGATTGATTGAGTGAATATTAGACGGGCATGGCCCGTGTTATTTGATTCGTTTCAAACTCGCGCTATCATGAAAATTGGCGTTCTTTGCTAGACGGCATGTGGTTCCGGATTACGCATTTTAAGTTCACGTCAATTTAAACGGCATGTGGTAGATGGATGAGCGAATTGACACCCCCACTCATATGGAACTTTTATCTACCCCAAAAAGAAAAAAAAAAAAAAAGACTGCGGATCTCATCGTTCCATCGAACTGTTCCTTTGGGTGCCAGGCCGACATGCCATAGGGTGCGTGCCTGTCAAAGGAAATTTTCTCACCCATGTTTTTCTTGCGATGTCATATGTCCGGACCCAGCTCGGCACCACGTGATGCATGTCATCAAAAAATTACGAAAAAATTCAAAATTCTTACGATCGTGTCCATTTAATCCTAAAATCGCTCACATAGACGTCGGTCGTCCTACGTGACATAATTGACACTAATTTAGATCATTCTTTTTATTTTTTTGTATTTTTCAAATTTTTATTAATTCTTTATTTTTCTTTTTGCTTCATTTTCTTTTTTTTTTCCTTTTCTTTCCTTCCTTTCTTTTTTCGTTTCCCACTATGGCGGATGCCAGAGCTCGCTGATGAGGGCTGTGATGCCCTCATTGGCTGCAGGTAAGGGTCGCGGCCCTCACCTCGGCTTCGCCCAGATCTATGCCAAAATTGATAAGGTGAAATGAATTAGCAGAAACGCAAAAGATTTAAAATTCAATTGATGGAAAAAAAAAGTTTGAAATTGAACTAATACGATTGGAATAAGTTTTGAAATTTTTTTTTTTTGGATAATTTTCCCTCCACACACTTGTCCCTTCGGTCTAAAATGGAGACAAACACAACCCATCGTCAGGACTCGATAAATAGTGGATGCATGCAAGTGCACTAAGCTCAGATTGTTGCCAGCAAATCGAACCATCCCACAATAGATTCTTGCAATCCCATGGACGTCCCTCATGAAATGCGCGTCGTTCTAGCAATAGTTTCTTCCCTTATAGTGCTTCGCATCGTTCACAAACTTGTCAAATCCGACAAAAATAAGACCACCGGAAGCCGAACCCCGGAACCGCGCGGGGCGTGGCCTCTGGTAGGCCACCTCCACCTCCTCTTGGGGCCAGGGCCAGCCTTCCGGAAGCTCGGGGCAATGGCCGACGCGCTGGGGCCGGTCTTCTCGCTCCGGTTCGGCGTCCACCGCTTTGTGGTCCTGAGCAGCCGGGAGGCCGCGAGGGAGTGCCTTGCTGCCAACGACCGTGCGCTCGCCTCGAGACCGGACATCGCGGCTAGCCGGCACATGGGGTACAACAACGCCCTGCTAGCGTTCGCCCCCTACGGCCCCTACCTCCGCCTTGTCCGCAAGATCACCACCCTTGAGTTCTTCTCCGGCAAGCACCTTGAGGCGCAGCGCCCCGTCAGGAGCACCGAGGTCGACGCCCTCACCAAGGAGCTGTGGCATCGACCTGCCGGCAGCGGAGTGGCAATGAGCGAGAAGTTGGAGCACATGACGTTCAACATGAACCTGAGGATGATAACCGGGATCAGGTACGGGGACGAGGAATTTGAGGAGGTCGGGTCGGACGCATGGAGGTTCAAGAGAGCGATGAACAAGGCGTTGTATCTTTTCGGGGCGTTCGTGCTCTCGGACGCGATTCCGTGGCTGGAGTGGCTTGATTTTCAGGGGCACGTGAGGTCCATGAAAGAGACGGGCCGAGAGCTCGACTTCCTGCTCGAGAAGTGGCTGAGACAACACCTCGAGAAGAGATCAAACAAAGGGATCCGACTTGACGGCGGCGACGCCGATTTCATGGACATTCTGTTGGAAAGCGTGCCCGAGGACGATGTGGTGTTTGGCCACGAGCGTAACGACGTCATCAAAGCCACAGCTTGGGTATAAATTTATGCGTTCCATCATTACTTATTCCTTAAATATTTTGAGATTGTACTTCATGAACATATATATTTGCTCGATTCTACAGTCACTCCTTCCGATCTCTCTTTCTTGATCTGCAGATCCTGATATTAACTGGGACAGAGAGCACATCCATCACTGTGACATGGGCACTCTCCCTCCTCCTCAACCACCCGGACGCGCTCAAATCCGCCCAGCAGGAGCTCGACGCCGTCGTCGGACGACACGAATGGGTCCAAGAGTCCCACATCAGCAGTCTCAAATACCTGCAAGCCGTCGTCAAAGAGACCCTCCGCTTGTACCCACCAGCTCCTTTGACGGGGATCAGAGAGGCCATGGAGGACTGTCACATCAGCGGCTGTCATGTTCCTAAGGGCGCTCGAGTTCTCGTCAACATCTGGAAGTTACAGAGAGACCCTCGGATCTGGCCAGAGCCCGACGCGTTCCGGCCCGAGCGGTTCTTGGAGGAGCGTAAGGAAGTAGACCTGAGAGCTCAGAACTTCGAGTTTATTCCGTTCAGTTCGGGCCGGAGGTCTTGCCCTGGGGCCACACTCGGGTTGCAGGTAAGTGTCGCTTCTGCATGGTCCTCACGCCCTCATGAGAGGACGAACTCAGGACTGGAGTGACAGATAAAAAATTTACAGTGTATTGGTAATCACGGGATTGACTAGAATTGGACTTGGATCAAGGGTCGGGCCGGGTCGAGTCGGTTCATGACCCGAATGTCCTCGATCAGCCTTGCCTATGAACTGGGCCTCAGCGCCTATATCGGTGATTCCAAATCAAAAAAAAAAAAACTTAAACAAGTCGATTATATTGTGTTTCGAGCCTTATAGGCTCGAGTATATGTCCGAGGAGACTCAATAAATCATGAGACTAACATTCAAGTGAATACATGAACTCGAATTTGACACTATGTTACGAATGGCAGGTGATTCAATTCACGCTGGCACGGATCCTTCAAGGATTCGAGGTGACACCGGAAGAGGGGGCGAGGGTGGACATGGAGGAAGGGCCGGGCATTGCCCTGCTCAAGGTGAAACCGCTCCGGGTTGCGCTCAAGCCACGCCTTCGGCCGCATCTCTACGAGAGCCTCTAAGTGGAGGGGAATAAATGCACCGCTATTCACTATATATTCATTGTCGTTTACTATTTCAATGTAATAGAATAAAAACGATGCTTTCCTCTCTCCTTTTTCTTCTTTTTGCCTTGGAAGTGTGTAATGAATAATTGGACGAATTTGTTAAAAAGCACCATCCCGCGCTTGAAAAGAAGTATTAATTATATTTTTGTATGCTTTTACTGGTGAGCCGCTAGAAAGAGACTTTCATTCGATTTTCTAGTAATCTTTAATGTGTATTGGAAATTAATTCTTTCTATCTTTAGGTCCTCATCGAGTGCCATCGAGACATTTGTTAACAAAATTCTACATAAAATGGGTTTCCAATTGAAAATGTTAGATGATCTTCTTGATAGATTAAATTATCAAGTCATGTTAATGTATCAAAATTCTTGGTCAAGAGAGCAATTCTTACTGAAAAGGGATTTGCTAATATCACATCTTAATGGGGCTGCAGTAAAAAACTCTTTTGACTCGTCACGAGTGATGCAAAATAGTTATGACTTGGACCAAATGCTTCACATGGAGTTTGTGCCCCTTATGACGGTGCCTAGAAAGGATCGCTGGCCTGCTTACCGCTCTCAGTCTTTTTACTTACTAAATCATGCGATCTTATCAAAATAACTTGGCCATTTTTGTTGATAAATTCGAGTTACCACCTGCACAATGAGCCCGTGGCCCGTATGCACAAGGCCAAGGTTCCTGTTCATTTATGGACGTTTGCACGGGCCCATAAAGTTACAGGGGTTGTTTAACCAATATGGTTCCCCCAAAATCACCTTCTAAATAAAGAACCAAAATTTCAAATCTCAATTTGCATCGACGGATAACTGTTGGACCTCCCTAAATTATTGTTGAAAGTCGAAAGATCTAACTTTGAAGGGAAAAAAATTTGCAAATCTATCTTCAACTACGATAACATCTCGACTTTCACTCAACTATTATTCGTTCTATGGACAATTTAGAAGCTATCATTAGTTAAATCGGCACATCAGTTGAATTTATCTTCTGTTGAATAGTAGCGTACATAAATCTTGAGGTATGATGAAGATATTTATTTTCTATAGTCATTAGCAATAAAGATCACGCTAATATAGCTGACACAAGCTGATTAGACACTAAATAGGTCACTATAAGCTATCTTATTAATCGAGTTGGCGTGACTAATCATATCAAACATGTTTAGCCGGCCAATCTCGAGTTTCGCGGATAAATATATTCATGTCATGTTAGTACATAATACGATAAACATTTTAGCATGCATCAATTCATGCCCGCGAGTCCAAATTCACAAACTCTTCTTTAATTTTTTTTTTTCCCTCTCGCATATCAAGGGAAAAATTCCCAACATGGGTCTAAAGTATACTTATTTTTTCAAATAATGACCTAAAATAAATCTTGTTATAAATAAGGACATGAAGCGACGCAACAATTTTAAATAAAGGCTTGAAATTGTGATGGAGTCTTAAAAGATGACTTGGCCTAAAGGGCATTTTTCTCGTTTCCTCTTTTGATTCGTTGACATATTTGAAAAAAGATTAAGTCAAAAATAAAGAAACAATAAAAATGATCAAATAAAGGGAAAGGATTAAAATCACGAAAAGTCCCAAACTGGTACACCTGTGACAAATTTATCCTAAATTATTTTTTGACCACTAAAAACCCTAAACTAGTACATCTTTGATAAGTTTATCCCAAAATGGTACAGTTATGACAAATTAATCCTCCATTAGCTTTCATTACATTTTATTATCAAATTGCTAAGTTGAATGACATGTGGCAATTGTTAGATGTACACGTTTTGATTTTTACCATCTATTTATCACAAGTATATCAATTTGTGATTTTTATGGTATTAATCCAATTTAACGAAAATTAATGAATGGTAAATTTATCACAAGTATACCAGTTTGAGGTTTTTTTGTAGTCAAAATAATTAGTTTGGAATAAATTTATCACAAATGCAACAGTTTGAGATTATTGGTGATCAAAAAAATAATTTAGAATAAATTTTTCACAAGTGTACCAGTTCCAGATTCTTCATAGTAAAATATGGTATTGACCCAAAAGAAAATGGAGAAAATGCTCTAGGGATTATGCCATTTTTTGAAACTCAATGGCCACTTCATGCCAATATTTGAAAGAAGATTTATTTTATGCTACTCTTTGATAAAAACGAAGACACTTTAGGTCTTCTTTTAGAATTTTTCCCCATATCAGTCTCGCCACATTCCAATATTTATTTAGCAAAACAAAAAAAAAAGGAGAAAGGCAATTTATCATTTTGATGTCCCTATAAACAAAATAAAGCTGGAATTTTAATTTCCAGAAATGAAAAAAAAAGGAAGGAAACAATCATTTTTTTTTATCTTTATAAAATATTGTCATTTTAATTGGGGGACTCGGACGGACAATCCAGCTTCCTTACACCGCGAGGGTATATATACAGCTAAACCCTTCCGTACGTCTTTCTTCTCACTTCACTCTTCACTGTCGCGCCTTTCCAACGTTCTCAGTGATCGCAACCAAAACCCTAGAAAACCTGCCAAACCACAGCCCGCGGTGAGGCGAGAAGGAAGAGAGACCGAGCCAGCGCTGAGGAATCCTTCTCTCTCTCTCTCTCGCCTTCCCGCTCGGCAGATCCCTTCGGAGCTTCCAGGTAAGACTTTTTGCTTTCGCTTCCCAAATCGGCATTGCGATTCGCTACCTGGCGATCGTTTTCGGTGCGAGCATTGTTCGTCGAATCCACGGCGCGGACCGACTTTTGCAGTTTGGTCAAGTCAGTGCTTTGTTTCTTAGGTCATTTTTCACGTGGATGATGAGATTCCCGACAAACTGGGAGCCTTTGTTTTTCTTGTATTTATAGCTTTAAACGGAAGGCGACTGTGTGCGAAATGGCGTTTGTGGTTAAATCTGATTTGATCCTGGCCATGACTTCGTGGTCAATCTGTACCAGTATATGTAGCTTCGCTAATGTTAGGTTGGAACGGTGTGTTTGTTGGATTTCTCTGTATTTAACTGTAAGACTTGTCATGTTACACTGAGATGGGATTGAGGGAAGTGGAAGGAATTGAAGAGAAATAAAAGATAGGGAATGCTTCTAGAATTTCTCTGGTGGTATCGGATAGTTGTATGGCACTAAGGTACCTCTTAAATTCATTTTTCATGTAACATTTGGTTTTCTGTTTCAGGGTTTTGATTGCTTTCCTGGTGATCAAGTGGTAATGGCGGTGCAGCAAGCCCCTGCTGGAGCAGCCCCTCCATCAGCTGATGTTGTATGTATCTTTTTGAGTGTAAAATGGCAATTACACTTGTATATCATTTCCTTAGTGATTTTACCGCGCTTTTTCTTCCCTAATATATCATTCATATTGTATAGGTTGGCAATGCATTTGTTCATCAATATTACCACATCCTTCACCAATCCCCTGAGCATGTTCATCGGTTTTATCAAGATATTAGCAAGCTTGGCCGTCCTGAAGAGAGTGGAGTCATGGGTACCACCTCAACCATGAAAGTGAGCCATCTGATATCTCCCTCCCTTTCTCTCTGATCGTGCAATGCTCCTTTTTGTTGTGTGTATTAAATGTTGTGTTATATTAGGCTATATGTATATTATTCAGAGAGACATTCCAGTTCTCTCTGGCATGTTGGTTGAGCCATTGTTAGTGTTTCTCTCCACCAACCACTCAGTGAATGCTATTTTGTGGATGGTATGACTAATTACTGGTAGCATACTGTGTGTTATTTCTTTGATATAACTTAAGCTGCGTGCTCCTGATGCAGGCTATCGATGAGAAGATCCAGTCACTGGATTATGGTGGATTTAGTGCAGAGATCATTACAGTGGATGCACAAGACTCTTTCAACGGTGGAGTCACTGTACTCGTTACTGGATATCTTACTGGAAGAGACAATATGAAGCGGAAATTCACCCAGAGTTTCTTCTTGGCACCTCAAGATAAAGGTTACTTTGTTCTCAATGATATTTTCAGATATGTTGAGGAACCCAGTTGTCAACAGCCAAACCATGGTTCAGCTAATGATGTGGAAGCTCCTCAAACTATCGAGCAAGGTAATGGGAAGTGATTAAATTCGTATATGTTTACATGGGGCAATCATAGAAACAAGTCGGTTTGCAGAGTCAACACCTCCGCAGGAGAACCACAGTCCTCATCAGGTAGCTGCAGATTCAGAAGAAGTTAGTCAGGAGGAAGTCTACGTGGAGGAGGAAGCCCCAGTGCCTGAAGTAGTTGATGAAACTCCAGCGGATTCACTCGTAGTGGCTGAATCTAATGCTAAAAATGAAGATGTTCCGAAGAAATCGTACGCCTACATTGTAAGTTGGGCTGATTCTACATAGAATTTTCTATTTGATGCATGTTAGCTAAATGTTCCCACACTTGTCATAGTGGAGGTAATATCTTAGTGACTGCCTTGCTGTGCTGTAATCAGATCAGTAGAAGGATTCTTCAACCGATATGATTTTTCATTAGTAACTTGATTTGCTGTCACTTTTACTCACAGTTGGGAGTCATGAAGGAGGGTGCTGTCAATTTACCATCTTCTTCACCTTCTCCAAAGCCTGTTCGAAAAAGCCAAGACCCACAGATGACTGCACCACTGCCTCCAGTCCCCATACCTGAGACTCAAGTTTCCAGTTTAAAAGTGACTGAAAATGGGAATGTCCAAGAGGGCGAATGTGCGTGTCTACTTGTTAAAAATTAAATTGACAATAGTTCTCAGTTATAGATATTGAAGATCATCTAAAAATTCTGATTTACATGATGAGCAGCTGATGGGCACTCCATCTACTTGAAAGGGCTGCCTATGAATGCGACCTATCCTCAAATTGAGAATGAGTTTAAGAGATTTGGAGCAATTAAAGCTGGTGGTATTCAGATTAGGAGCCAAAAGGTTGGTTTGCTTTTAGCAGTTTTAGCTACATTGGAACTTCATGTCTCATCAATCTTTCTCAAAAACCAGGGATTTTGCTTTGGGTTTGTGGAATTTGAAGAGTCGAGCTCTGCCCAAAGTGCGATAGAGGTTAGTCCATTTACTTAGCTCTTTTCTCATTACAGCTGATGGAGCAGTTGTAGAGGGGCATGCAAACATTTTCATTCCCGGATGTGGCTACTGGATTATCTGTCATCTCTAACAGTTGCGTTATAAGCTGTTATATAATTGTCGTCTACTCTAATTCTAGCTCTTGGTAAACTAGACTTGAAAACCCCACTTCTTTTCCCACTGTTCAGAAATCTCTGCTAGTTTTATCATTTCAATCTTTCTGTATGCTTTGGTCACAGCAATCTGCATCTTCAACCTTAAGCTGGGTTTAGTATCGCAGTTATAAGAATCATGTGCAAGTGTATCTGCTGCTAGATTGCCACCTCTGCAATGGACTGCCATCTGGTGGCTTGTTTTTATTTGTGATTTAATAAAGTTCAGCTCATGGCGCCCATGTAATTATCTGGACATGCTTATCCTCACTTATCTATTTGTATGCATTGCTTAAGTTATATTGTGCTCTAAATGAGTTGGGTTACGAGCATTTCTTAAAGTCTCAAGGTTAATATCCAGGCCTCTCCAATCACTATTGGTGGACGACAAGTCGTTATTGAACCAAAGAAGTCTACCTCACGAGGTAATTTACTCGTTCAACTTTCAGAACTCTGCTTTTGTTATGCTTCGTAGGGGGGCATAATTATTATCTTAAATTTGCAGAAGAGCCACATTTTACGAAAACAGTCCTTATGGTCCTCTTGTCTGTTGTGTGCTGCATATGCAACCTTTTGATTACATGGGGGATATTGGGTCCAAACTTGATGTCATAAATTTATTCGCAGAACATTGATACACGAATATTGGATCGTCCTATCATATGAGGTGATATCTATTTTGCATGTTGTTTTCTGCAGGGAATAGTAGGGATCGTTTTCCATCTGGAAGAGGGGCTGGGTACAGGAATGAGGGTGCACGAGGGCGTGGAAGCTATGTTGGCGGTAGAGGCTATAACAGGGGCGAGCTTAATAACAGGATGGATTATGGAAACAGAAATGGTGGCAGGGGAGGATACTTTAACCGTGGTGATGGATATCAAAGGGCTGATCATTCAGGAGGCAACGGCGGCGGCCGTGTGAATCGAGCTGCTGGTTTTGCTGTCGATGCATCCAAAAGCATGGCACCGCGAGTATCTGCGACTGCTTGAGGAGACACCAGGTAGTTAACTTTTTTCGGTTGTTGGATAGGCATCAAGAATGCATCTTTTAGATTCTTTTGCACATGATAATTTTTGGAGCTAAATCAAAAATACTATTCTTCCGCCTTTTGGCTGTTGACCTTGTTTGGTCTCACTGGTGGGGAAATAGATGTACTTAATTTCTGCTTCCCAACTAGATCTTTGTCTGTCTTTGGTGGGATAATCCTGCCGATTTTGGAGCCGTTTCATTTTATAAAAATATTGAAGAGACCAGCATCGTTGTTGTATGGAAATCCTGGATATATTGATTTGCTTCTCGGGGCCATTTAGGTAAGTTCCAAATTGTAAAATGAGAGGAGGGTATTGTGTGTGTTACGTCGTAATACTCGAGGCCAAGCTGAAAGGAGAGAGCTGTGCAACTGTTGATTCGTGTTCCTTTTCAGTTACTACGTACTTTTTGCTCCTGGATCCTACCGAGCAGCTTAGCCCTACGGCAGACATGCAGCCATATCCCGATGTCTATCGGGAGCTTGTGGCCCGGTAGATCACGGGCTTGTCGTCTTGAAGTTAATGCTTTACTGGAGTAACTTTTTAAGAAGCTTTCTTATGGTTCTCAGCATGTTAGTATCTACCAAAATTAAAGTCTTCCTGCCAAACTGAATGGGCTGACTGGCTGGCTTACTGCGCGTCTGCTTCGGGATAGGGTGTGGTGTTCAAATCGAATCAAATTGCTCAATGCAGTGTAAAAAAATGAACTAGAACCGCATTCGGATCGAGACCGAGCTGCATTAACTGCCGAGTAAGCTTCTACGCTTGGATAAAAAGCAGCACTGTGCATTTGCACTGAAGCATTCTAAACGCAATGTGGCTAGACTTTGCCCCGGTAGCTGTTGAGAATTAAGAGGAGCAAAGAGAAATTTGCAATGGAAGGTTCAATTTTAAGGAATGCTGAACACCAAACAAGACGGAATGACGGTTTGGAACGTTTGCAAAAGCCATTTCCAATTGGAACGAATATTATTGGTTATACAAAGAGAGCGAACGGCAAGGGACCGATAGGATAAACTCAACAGGTTGTAGCGTCTTTACCCCCGTTAAGATTTTGCAAAACCTCAAGGAATTAATAGCCTTTGGATCACTTGGCATAAAATGACATTGCGTATGGGAAACGACAGGATGCATCTGGTATAATGCCACACGGTGGAATTATAGAGTACTTATTTTTTCCAAAAAGTTTACTCACGGGAGAGACCACACTCAGAACTGGCTTGAACGGATGCAAAGCATGAAAGGTTTGGGAATAATCTTTTAAGTCAAATTACGGAGATCTTTCAAACACACCAATGATGTCCTAACTTACGAACTAGGCATTACAAAAGTTGCAATCATAACATCCGCAATGAAGCATTTAGTCAGGTTAACCAAACATCCAGAACTGCTTCGTGCATTTCTTGTACTATGTATTCTGACAGGATAAAAAGGACACCGGACATCCCATACCGATCAATAATTAAATTCGTGATATATGAGCGTATACAAAATCGAGAAGTCTTCTGAAATAGATCACTACGACTTGGGGGGCTTTGAGTGGACGAAAGATATAAAGGGACTTCATTAGGAAAGTAATTGCATCCTAGATAATAAACATTTGCCAAATAATTAAGATTGCAGCACTTGTATGGACAGAAAGCAGGTTGACTAGTAAATATGGCACAAAACTATCTAAACTCAGATAGCAACGAACCTTCTGATGCAACTAATAAGGATGCGTGGTAAATGTTGATCGACTTCCCAAGTATCTCATAATTGGAACCTTTCCCAGGAAGATGATTCAGCTCTGTCACCTCAGACACCAAAGTTGCAGGCCTGTACGAAATCCAACTCGTAGTCAACGTACTTTGTCCATAGTGGCTTAAACAGGTTCATGGCAATGTCAAGCCATGGCTTCATATTCCCATTGAAGTGGACAACAGCAGCATTACGAATCTCCTCCATGCTTATGCTGGGATTGTAGCCAAGTCCTAAAACATGCCATGACTTGTCCAGTGGCTTCGTTGTTGAGTAAAATGTTATCAAACCCGGGGGCAGAGTTCCCAATTTCCACAAGGTTCGGTTCTCATTCTGTATTTGAGAGAGAAAACAGCTTCATACACAGAGAATGAACGAAAATTTTCTACCTCAAGTAATTAATTTTTATATATGACAAGTATAGCCAAAAACAATCACATGACAAACTGGAAAACCTTTGTGCATAACTGTTACTCTCCTCAGGTTCATCATGACTTTCTTTTTTGGTTCCTTGTCCCAGTTCAACTTAAAGAATTATTTACCGGAACAGATAAAGTTCTGTATTACGATGAAAACTGAAATGAGTCCATTTGCCCTCACTGAAAAGACAACTGGTGAAATGCCGCGTAGATTGGGAAAGATTATCCTTTACTTTACATGCAGATTTTATCAGCTTATGACTATCACTTAACAAACAATCAAGCAGGACCCCGAAAAGAGGGAGAGCGGGATTAATTCACAAAACTTTGACCAGAAAAGGTTTAAAGCTGTTACCAGATTCTGCCAGTAATGATACTCTTCAGTGCATTTCTCCCTTCTCCAAGCATCCAAATCAAAAAAGTTCATTCCATAAGCCCATGCACAAGCCTTGGGATCAAATTTCTCCTTTATCAGAGGGTGTGAGAAATTCATATACTGTGCATACCGATGGAAAGAACCGAAACATGTCTCAATTGCCCCATTCACTTTACCATCCATGTCTATGTTCCATAAACCAGTCAAGTCCTTCTGCACAACAACATCATCATCCAAAAACAGAATCCTGTGCAACTTCGGGTACATTTCTGGTAAATAAAACCTGAGATGGTTCAGTATTGAGAGGTACTTAGGGTTCCTAAACTTCATATTCGTGGTATCTTTAGTAGCATTTTCTAGCTTATTCTCAAAGTAAAACTTCTGCAAGTTTGCAGACTCCAGTTGTCTAAGCACTGGCACATAAGAAGAGTTCAAGAACTTGTAATCCTCAACTGCCTTAACCTCAATATGAGCCCCATTGTATTCCTTCAACTTGAACATGACTTGCATGGCCCGAAGATTCATCTTATCAGTCACCACATGGAAAACATGTTTCCATGGCTCCTTTGCATTCTTCACAGCAGAATTTACCACCACTGATGCTGCCAGCACATTATCCGAGAAAATTGCATAATGGTAAAAGTTCGGATCCTCCAGTTCTGGCTTGGGAGGCTTTCCATCATCTGTATACTTCTCAGGATGCGCAATTCGCTCTTCCATCAACCGCATCGAAAGGCAGTGCAGGCTCTTAGGTATTGATTTAGCAGCAATCAAGCTCGAAAAGGCACCCTGCTTCTTTGCCTTTGTCAATTGCTCGTTCACTGCAAAAATCGTATCCTTCAACTTCTGAATCTTCAATTGATTGTCAAATGACTCCTTGGATTCAGACACCGCTTGGCGAGTGACCTTGATGCGCTCTTTCACTTCCTTCTCGAATTGGCGAAGCGTTGCTTCGTCAATACTGAGCGAATCCGACGTGAAGAGAGCAAGATACGCAGGCTTCTTGATGAGATCACTGTAGTTCTTGGAGAGATCGGCGAAAATCCGAACCAGCTTGGAGTACTCGAGCTTAAGCTTGCGCGCGTAGGAGGCGTAGGCCAGCGCCAGAGAGCGGTGATCATCAGCTTGCTTCTGCAGCTGGTCGAGCCGAGGCTTGAGAGGATCCGATTTCATTGCGAGAATGGATCTTCTGACGGATCCGTATCCATGAGAATCAGAACTAATCCCCTGCACCACAAAGAGACACAACACGGTAAAGCTTCCGACCAACTCCGCCTAACTCAAAGTCCTATCTATCGAACCACACAGGACCGACAAATTGACTATCCAAAAACCACCGGAACGGTATCGGAGCGAATCGGATCTAGCGCGCCAGCGACGCGAGAACGCGAATCGAGGATCGAGAGATTAAGAAACCGAAAAACCTGGTTCCGTGAAGAAAGGAACGGCGACAATGCAGGAGAGAGAGAGAGAGAGAGAGAGAGAGGACGTACTAGGCGCTGGAGACGGGAGGCGTCGGCGCGGGAGGTGACGGAGAGAGAGGAGGCGAGGAGGAGGAAGACGGCGGCGGCGATGGCGGAGGCGAGGAGCTTGAAGGGAGAGAAGCCGCAGGATCTCCGGTAGTTCGCCATTCGCGAACAACACTCACTCGCTAACTCAGTGTAGAGAGAGAGAGAGAGAGAGAGAGAGAGAGATTTGAGGGAAACGCGGTGGAAACGCGGGATTAAGCCAGTTGGAATTGAGAGAGCAGTGGATCAAGGGATGACGTCTCGCGCTTCGCACCCAAGATGTAACCGACTGGCCTCCACAATCAAATGAGCAGAGTCTCTCTTTTTTTTTTTTGGGCTAATTTATTATTATTATTATTATATTGGGCTGTATCCCACACTGTCTCTCAATCTCCAATAGGCAACATTTATGGTATCTGATATTTCCCCCATATGAAAATGCTTTTATATGATCAACGATGTCGGCTACAATTATCGGATCCTGCATCTTGATATACACACATATATTCAGCACAATCAAATAAATCCAACCAGATAATTAAGGACCGCTCTTTTTTCACGTTCTAAATGATTCGCCTGGACGGGTCGAGGGCCACCGCGATCCCCTGAACTCGAGCAAGGGTCGGATTTGGGAAAGGATCGAGGCCCTTTTCTTGCTCTAGCGAGGGCCTGCCTCTAATCAACGACCCTACTGGCCATCGCCGTCGCCTCACCGGCATTAGGGTAGCAACCATAGGCGAGAGGGCAACCCTCCTCCTTGTGTTTTCTTACTCTCTTTTTTCAATTTTAGCTTTTTAAAAAAATTAAAAAAAAAATCAAAAGAGGAAATTAAATAATTTTATAATTTTATTTTTAAAATGTAAAATGACCAAAATGTCCGTATTGATTAGTTAGTTAGGCCCTTTTTTTAATATTGATAAGATCATTTCAAGCTCTTATTTGAAACAATATCTACTTTATACCCTTATTTAAAACAATAATGTCACTTCATATCCTTATTTGAAATAAGTTAAATTTCAAACCCTTATTTGATAATAAAAAGGCACTTCGGCCCCTTTCTAAAAAAATTTCCATAATTTTATACAAAAAGACCGACTTACCCTTAAATTAATTCTCCTTTTTCCTTGTGCCTCGACTATTAATTTGTAAATTTTTGGGGTCTTTCGATCCGTCTCCTCTGCCCCAGCATATAATATCGTCAACCTTACAATGAATCAATGAAATCTTATTCGAACCAATCCTTCGATTTTTTTTTCAATTTAGATAAACTCAGGTAGCTTTTTATTCAAAATAATGCTTGTTCAATTGAAAAGGGATTTTTCAGTAAAATTCAAAATAAACAGGGGAAGGCAGACAATGAACTCCTAAAGAGGTATCAAGCTCTTATTTGAAATAATATCTACTTCATACCTGTCGCGACCCTCTAAAAAAAAATTTAAATTTTAAAAGGGGTTAACGGATTATTAGGTTAATTAGATTTGACTAACCTAATGCGGACCCTCCCAAGCCCTACCGAATCGCAACTTTGGTTTTTGTTTAAATGATTTTGAAATTTGGAGTCGCCACTAATCGTTCTTGGTAGGTCGATTAGAAACATAAATAAATTAGCGGGAGAACTAATTTATTCCTGCGAACCAGAGATTATGAGCTCGGGGACTTGGTTACACTAGTTAATTAAAACTAATGCCCTTTCGGTACCTTAATTTCATGGATATCCTAATCCGGCAACTCAGGCTTGGTTTATTCCTAAAGCTCTAGTAGGGTATTCTCTTTTGTGTTTTCACTTTTTAAATAGGATGCATGGATGGTATATATTTTTATTTGTTATATTTTTTTAAGTGTTAAAGATTCCCTGAAGCCGAAAGAGGGAGTGTGTTAACGACTTCTGTGCAGTATTACGACCTACTCATCTTTTGGGTCTGATGATTCAAAAATTAAATTATAGGAAGTACATGACAGTGAATAAACACCTCCAATGGGAGGCCTAGCATTGGCTTGGCTCTTCCCTTTGGGATTTAAGGTACGGGTATTTAAGTTGCAAGTATTTAAACTACTGTAAGTAAAAACCTCCAATGGGAGGCTAAGCATTGGCTTGGCTCTTCCCTTTGGGATTTAAGGTACAGGTATTTAAGTTGCAGGTATTTAACTACTGTAAGTAAAAACCTCCAATGGGAGGCTAAGCATTGGCTTGGCTCTTCCCTTTGGGATTTAAGGTACAGGTATTTAAGTTGCAGGTATTTAACTACTGTAAGTAAAAACCTCCAATGGGAGGCTAAGCATTGGCTTGGCTCTTCCCTTTGGGATTTAAGGTGCAGGTATTTAACTACTGTAAGTAAAAACCTCCAATGGGAGGCTAAGCATTGGCTTGGCTCTTCCCTTTGGGATTTAAGGTGCAGGTATTTAAGTTGCAGGTATTTAACTACTATAAGTAAAAACCTCCAATGGGAGGCTAAGCATTGGCTTGGCTCTTCCCTTTGGGATTTATGGTGCAGGTATTTAAATTGCGGATGGACTTTGTCCTCTCCATTTTGGGGTATGAATTTTTTAAAATGAAATACAACGAATTGATTCAACAATTTGAAATTTGTGCGCGCTTGAGGACTCCTCCAAGCCGATTTTGTGCTTCCATAGGATTGACCATTGATATAGAGCTGCGGCTTCCTGACATAAAATAGAGTGAAGTGTTAGTATACAAAATATGTGCTAATCTGCATCTAAAACCAGAAGAGTAGAAAGAGTACTTATCTCCCATTTTTTTGGGAGGGATTTCTATAATTGATTTTCGCTCTCTATGTTCCCAATATAGAGAGTTTCTTTTGAATTAAGAGGGACTTTTAGTCACAGATCAGTTGAGAAATCGGTGGACAGCTTAGGAGCTTGTCTGGGCCGATTTTTGCATCTCGACGAGATTTTTGCTGTTGACGTAGAGATATCCTTCTCCTGACATAAAATATGGAAGAAAAAGGAGATGGAGAAAGTGTATACAATTTGTGCTAATTTGCGAGTAAAACCATAAATAAATGAATAAATAAAAACACTTAGCTTGAATTTGTTTGCTCGTTGACGAGGATGAACTCTTGATTTATATTGATCGATGAAGGAATTTGTGATGATAACCCCTAGCTTTAAACTCCCATCATCTTCAAAATTCTCTCTCTTTTGGTATTTTCTTTCTCTCAAAATTTTCTTCAATCTCCCAAAACTCTCTCAAACATCCAAAATTTTCTCTCCAAAAAATTCTCCCAAACACTTCAAATTTTCTCTCTCAAGAATCTCTCTCAAACACTTCAAATTTTCTCTCCAAAAAAATCTCTCCCTCAAGCTCACTTCTTCCTCCTTTTATAATCTACTCATCTATCTCCCATTCTAATTTTTCCACTAACTCTATCTCCCATTCTAATTTCTCCACTAACTCTTCTTCATTTTCATCTTCCATTCTCCATCTTTATCTCACATTCTAATCTCTCCACTAACTCTTCTTCATCTTCATCTTCCCTTCTCCATATTTATCTCCCATTCTAATTTCTCCACTAACTCTTCTTCATCTCCATCTTCCCTTCTCTATTCTTATCTTCCATTCTAATTTCTCTACTAACTCTTCTCCATCTTCCATTCTCTATTCTTATCTTATTTTCTCCATCCATTCTTCTCCAACTTCTCTTCTTCATCTCCTCTTCTCCATCTTCCCTTCTCTATTCTAATTTATCCACTAACTCTTCTTTTTGTTATTTGTAAAATAATCCTTCAAGAGTTAAGTATTTGCACTCTAGTCCTTGAATTTTAAGTATTTACAATTTAGTCCCTGAAAAAATATATTTCTTTAAGTCCAAATCTCCTCACAATTTTTGACACACCAAAATTTACCACATGTCAAATTTAAGCTCATTTCTTGCCGTTGAAAATAATGCAGAATTTAATTAAAGCCCTTTTGCAAAATTAAGTCATTCTGGGTATAATTGGGCCAAGATGAAAATTTAAAATATTAGAAGACAATGTCACAACTCATAAAAAGTGAAAATTAAAAATAAGTTGACTCAAATTAAATTTTTTTAGGCCCGATTCAAGATTATACTCGTGAAGGAACACGTGACTCGAATTGGATTTTTCTGAATTTGTGATGGCCAATATGAAAATAGATTTAAAATAAAAATATTAACTATCTTTGTGTATTTTTTTGGCCTCAAATGTTATTTTTCCAAAATTTTCAAGTATTTTTGTATTTTTTTTAAAAAAAATTAAAAAAAATATATAATATGAAATTTTATTTTTTGTTCAAAAATGGTTGCCTAGGCTTGGCCGAGGCTTCCAAAGTTGATTTTTCAATTTTCTCATTTTTTCTTCATTTTTTGTTTTATGAATTTTCGAAAATAAAAATACCGAAAAATACGGAAAATATGAAAAATCATTTTTTGGTCAAAATTGGTTCCCTAGGCTTGGCTAAGCTCCCCAAAGTTGATTTTTCAATTTTATGAATTTTTATGGATTTTTTATTACTTTAGCAATAGAAAAAATGATTAAAAATCAGGTGTCAACAGCTGCCCCTCTTTGAAAGGAAGCTCGTAGAGGTTCATTTCAAAGACGAGATGACACCTGAATTCTAATCGACTCAATACAAGGAAATAAAAAGAGTCGTGACGTGAATGTTCCACTGAAAATGAAATGAGAACCTAAGGATTCGTTATATAAAAAAACTTTAGGGTGGTTGAACTTGAACCCGTATGGTGGATCAACCCATGGTAGATTCCTAATAAAAGGATTCTACTGATTAAAAATTGAATTAAAATTTGACCCGTATGGTGGGTCATACCATTTGACCCGTATAGTGGGTCGTACCATGGTAGATTCCTAATAAAAGGATTCTACTGATTAAATTTTGATTGAGATTTGACCCGTATGGTAGGTCACCCCATGGAGATACCTGTAAGAAGGACTTGGTGCCTGTAGAAAGGACTTGGTGTCTGTAAAAAGGACTTGTGCCTGTAAGAAGGACTTGATTTGCCTGTAAAAAGGACTTAATTTGCCTGTAAGAAGGACTTGATTTGCCTGTAAGAAGGACTTACTTTGCCTGTAAGAAGGACTTTGTGCCTGTAAGAAGGACTTGCGTTGCTTGTAAGAAGGACTTTGTTTGCCTGTAAGAAGGACTTTGTTTGCCTGTAAGAAGGACTTGATTTGCCTGTAAGAAGGACTTGATTTGCCTGTAAGAAGGACTTTGTGCCTGTAAGAAGGACTTGATTTGCCTGTAAGAAGGACTTGGTGCCTGTAAGAAGGACTTGGTTTCCCTGTAAGAAGGACTTAGTTTGTCTGTAAGAAGGACTTGATTTGCCTATAAGAAGGACTTTGTGCCTGTAAGAAGGACTTGGTTTGCCTGTAAGAAGGACTTAGTTTGCCTGTAAGAAGGACTTGCGTTGCCTGTAAGAAGGACTTTGTTTGCCTGTAAGAAGGACTTTATGCCTGTAAGAAGGACTTGATTTGCCTGTAAGAAGGACTTTATGCCTGTAAGAAGGACTTTGTGCCTGTAAGAAGGACTTGGTTTGCCTGTAAGAAGGACTTGGTGTCTGTAAGAAGGACTTGGTTTGCCTGTAAGAAGGACTTGGTGTACCTCAAAGGGTGCCATTCTGAAATTTGGGGAGACCAGGAATCCTGCAGAAGCTCAAACCCAAATTATATTTTCCTGTAGCTTTAGGAATAAACCAAAGAAGTAGAGATGAAAAGGTCTCGAACATTTCTGTCTTTGAGACAAATCATGCTTTATTGAAGAAGGTGGATACCTGTATGTATCGCAATGGATTCAAGTTCCTCAACAACCGTCAGAATTCATTCTCTTGAAAGGTCCAGGTTGAAGATATACTTACCTGAGAATTTAGAAGAAATGCCTGGTGGCTTCTCGACAACCAGGCTTGTTCATTCAATAATCGCCAAATGAATTTCAAGACTTTGGAAGGTAATTCGAACATTGGGAATGTGTTGCTTATCAGGCAGTGTCAAAGGTAATATGTGCAAGCATTTTCATCAATGAGTTGATCGGTTCATGCAAAACTATTCATCCAAGTTGGCAATGATTAGAGGTAGTCTGTGTGATAACTCATGATGCAATCAATCAAAGTGTGGATCATGCAAAACTATTCTGTCAAGTTTGCATTACCAATTCTGTTTAAGGAGGTTTTCATAGTATGAAGGTCTCGAATGTAATCTGAACAGGGGACTTCATTCCGAAAGGGCTTTCTCTCACTCTGGAGAAAGGCTATTTATCTGTAGATTAAAATGTTAGATCTGTGTGGAAATGGTCTACCTTTCCTCATCCTGTTATGCCCCATTTTGCACATTTGATGTTTCCTATGCAGTTTATGCTCTAAGTTGGAGTTGGTAAATTAAACATGCGGAATAGTCATACATAATTCGTGAAATGTGTAAACACAATGCCGATGTGATAATTTTTAGCATCATGTGTGTTTATATAATGTGCAAACATGGGCGGATTTGAATTGCCCCTGGTATGTGGGTGGATTGAACAAATTGGGAAGGCCACTCCTTATGTCGAGGAGCGGTTTGTCTCAAGTTTTGCCCCTGCACGATGAGGCATATGGGTGAGGGAGCATTTTGGTTTGTTTAGTGACAGCGACCGCCATGGTTTGGCGGTTAAATGCCCCTGCAAAAAGCAGAGAAATTATTCTCGAAATCAAACGAGATAAGAAAGACATATTTGCTTTTTCGCTTCAGAGCTTGCGATCAATTTGCCCCGTTTTTCACCAGAATAGATCTTGTCAGATGATCATAATTTTCTTTTGGATTTGTCTCCTTCAACATGTTAAATGTTAGTGTAAATATTTCCTGTAAAAAGAAAAAGAGACATATCAGCCAGTATTAAAAGGGATAAATTGAAAACGATACTGATTTACCCTTCATCTTGAATGTCTTGCACGAGTCTTTTACCAGTTTTGTTGGATTGAATTTTCCTCGACTTTTGTTGGGCGCCTCACCATTATGGGAAGACTATGGTAAAATACTGACTTTGATATTACTCGTCGAGTATTCCTGTTTGTAAAAAAAAATGCACAAAAAGTTGTTTCATTTATTTATAATACATACAACATTCCCCATCCTTGGGGATCGAACTCGGGATATTTCGGACCTACTGTCATCCCCCATACCATTCGGTCCATTGGACCGTAGGTGTCCATGGGGCTTTCTTTTCAAAGGTTAATCATTGGGGATAACGTGGCCCTGTTGTATCAACTTGGGCCATGTTACAATATTTCTCGAGGTAATTTGCAATCCCTGTTAAGAATGGAATAAAACAATTCAGGACTTGCGATGATTATGAGCAAATTAGAACGATACAGAATTACCCATGTCTGATATTGTTCGGGTCCCTCGTTCGCATTTTGCTTTATCTGAAGCTGTCCACTCTGTGGTAATATCCATGAGTTGATTTGCCCCAAATTTTGTTCAACTTGTATTTGGGTATGATTGCATTCTTGGGTCGATTTGCAAACTCCTGAAAATAGAAAGGATTAAATTTAAAACCTGGGTAGTTCGAGGGTAATTTGGAACGATACGGATTTACCCTTCAGATTTACGCGGATTTCTTCTCGATATTAATTTTTTCGAGTTTGGTGCGGTTAACAGCTTCGAGCATTTAATAGGGGGAAAGGGAAATGATTACTTCTAGCTTGTGCATTAATTTTGGACATCGATAAAAGGCGAGAACGTTCGATGAAACTAAGTAGACGTATTCGTCTAGGTTTGATCTTCTTCCCTTTGTAGGCTCTTGAGCGATCAGCTAGCGTTGTTCTGGATCAGGTACGTGTCGGCCGTGTTGCAGGTCCCGTGATCACTAGTTTTAAAATACAGGATCCGTATGCACATTAAAACCCTAGTGCTTCATTAGCATCAAATTGCCTGATCATGGCGGCGAGTTCGTCGTCAATGCCACTTGCCTGGTAGTGATACCTCTCTTCCTCCTCAGAAGGCATCCATGCTGGCCCCATCGTCTCAATTTTTTCGTACCTTGCTCCAACAGAACTTGATCCTGCTATGAACTGATCTAACTCACCTCTTAAACGTGCATTCTCGATCCTCAGATAATGCATTTCATCGAGGGTGAGGAGAGTATTGCAGTTGGGGCAGGTGGCGGAGTCAAAAGCCTCTTTATATATCTTGTTCTCCGCTCGGAGGTTTTCATTTTCAACTCTTAGAAACTCGGCTTCGTTGTGCTCATGACGAGTCTTCATTCGGGTTCGCCTATTTTGAAACCAGAACTTGATTTGTGAAGGTTCAAGTCCTAGCTCCTGACTCAGTTCCATTTTCTGTTTTCCGTCTGGCATAGGACACATTCTGAAGAAATCTTCAAGCTTTCGTACTTGCTCCTCAGTATGGCGACGGTAACGCTTCTTTTGACCCTTACCGTTGTTGTCCTTGTCCTCACCAGGCTCTTGGACGTCATCGGTGGAAGGGCCGGGCTCCATAGGCTCGATCCCAAATATGGCTTCGAACTCTTCCTCTCCCATATTCAGCAAGTAACGATAACTTTCAAGTGTGTTGGGTTGAGACATCTTCGATTTGGTTAACGATTTCTCAAAGTTTGATATCTCTTCTTGTATTTTCACTCTCTGGATTTTTCTGGGAGACTGCGTATGCTTTAAGAGTCTCTCTTTCGAGCACGAATGAGAATTATCAAGAAGATGTCTCCTTTAAAATTAGACGTGGGTTTAGCAACTGTATTGCCTCTCTCGAGTGTTCTGGCTTTCTCGATTTTCTTTTCATCGTATCTCTCGCCCAGCTCGTCTCCTTCCATCTTTCCGTGGAAGGGGGCCCCTTATTGCTGTCTCCACCGTCAATTTGCTGGCGAGTTCTTCAATAAAGACGTGTCGTATCTCTTTTCTGCCGTAAATGTCTTTGTCTCCCACTCAGCTTATTTTTTATCCTTTCTTTTTCAAAGTAGTGGCGTCCCGTCCAACTTTTCCGTAGAGGCGTCGGATTTGCTTGGCTCGAGATTGGAGACGAGTAGCGGAGGTGATACTAATAGGGAATGGTAGACAGGAAAATCTGGCCAGTAGAGACTTCCCCTGCAAAAATGAAAGAGAATGCGGCAGTATATGTTCTTCATATTCTAGAAAAATTGGAACGATACTGTTTTACCCTTATGTATACTTCCATTGAATTTGAATTGAGGAAGTTCCTTCATTTGGATTGGATTGAATTGTATGTCCCGAGTTGCCCTTCACTTTGAGCTTGCCACATATGTGCTTTGCTTAGTTGGGCCTTATTTTCTTTCGGGTTGCCTTGGACCATCATCATTTTCTATGCCATCGGGTCCGTGGACCGGAGGGCTCCTTTAATTTGAAGGTTACCTTCGAGGCAAATGAGTCCTATCGCGTTCCATTGGGTCATTTCATTTTGCGACACTCTTGAGGCACTTTGCGATTCCCTGGGTGAGAATGGAACAAATCCAATTTAGCATTTTGCAACGATTAAGAGTAAATTGGAACGACACACAATTACCCGTCTTCGAGCTCGCCTGGGCATTTCACTTGAAATTTCCCTACGTGAGGCCATTCAACATTTCTCATTATGGCAGTCAGCGACGTTGCCACAAATTAATCCGCCCTAAATCTAGCATAAAAAGGGATTCACGCATTCGACCGGATAAATAAATTGCCCCCTTGTCCTTGAATTAAATCGAGACACCTAGAAAGCTGGAAAATATCATACGCAGGGGAATTAAGCATGAAATGAAAGGTGCACTTATTCAAGGTCAGTTCTGCCTCTCCTGTGGCTCTTCGATAATCAGCTAGTCTCGTGTTGGTTCGGGTGTGGATAACCGATGTTTGAGAGTCCCTACTCACTGGCTCCTGATCGCGGCTTGGGACGTCTGTCAACCCTAAACTGGTTGACCAGGGCAGTAAGCTCATCATCTGGGTAATCTCTTGAACCTTCCAGCAACTGATGCTCGAATTGGGCATTGTTGTTGGCAAATGCTGGCGGTAGATTTCTCATTCTGTCCTCGCCATGAGCAATTTGACTTCTCGTGCTGGAGCCTTCATCATTACTCGAGAAAGTGTGGGGATCACCAACTGTCCTGCTGCCAAAAACTCCTTCCATTCGAGGATTAGAGAAGTGGAAGTGCTCAGGATAACTTCTTGTCTGATTCTCTGGCTGCGCAGGCGCGCTGATCATGGGATGAGTTCTAGCCACAGGTTGGTGCTCAAACCAAGGAATCTGAATACACTGCTCCTGCGGTCTATACTCTTGAAGAGTATTAGGGTGATTCTGGGGGATACTTTGATTAACGCCTGGGGGATTGATGGCATGGTTACTAGCTTGGTTGATGATGGGAAGTGGCTCGCCCCATGCTAACCTGGGGAACTTATGGTGGCGAGGAGACTCGACGTTCAGGCTTGGATCAGTCCCGCCTTGGTTTTCTTGATTCTGAGCTGCATTGTGTTCTCTCACCCTTTTTCTGTACTTCTGAAGATGACTCGAAACATTTGCTTTAGTGAGTCCCTCTACGTTCATAATTTCCAGTATATGTTGCGGCCGTGCCGAATCGATTCCTACCTGTTGAACTGCATTAACAAACATACGATGCAGCTCGGGAGACCAACTCATCTTCTTTCTCCAGTTGCTTGGAACAAAATTGAAGGCTTGATGCTTGTTCTCATGGTCGTGCAATTGCTTCCTTACCACGTGCTGCCATATGTTTTGAAGCATCTGAACCCTAACTGGTTTCGTTACGACGTCTTGGGCTCCATTTAAGACAGCCTTCATTATGGCTTGCTGATCATCGCTTGCCGATATTACGAGGACTGGCATGTTTAATTTAGAATTGATGACTTCCAAGAGAGTGAAAACATCCATGTCAATCCCTACCATGGCGGTGAGGACGATATCAAACTGGTCACCACTCCTCCTTAATATCTCTAAGGCCTCTGTCGCCTTTGCTTGAGCTACAACCTTATACCAGCATTTTCTCAATACGGTAACAAGGATTGACAGAGAGACTGGATTACCGTCAATGGCCATGACCAGTAGACCCTCAGGGTAAGGAACTTCATTAGCTTCGACCAGGGTTGAACATGCGCCCGTTTCCCTAATGCTCGACATATTTCTGGATCTAGGACTGCCGACTCGAGATCGCCTCAGGATGTCTTCTTGGACTTGAGGGATCACGGGATCGTCGATGGTTTCTCGTAACAGGCTTTGAAAGCCGATGCTTTGATGGTGAAGGTTTTGAATTCCTCTCCCACGAGAACTCCTTCCTCTCTATCTTTCTCCTGCGAGTTCTTGCGAATGAACTCTCACTATCAAATGAGGACAAGTTCTCTCTCTGGCAATAGCAACGACTTCCCTCTTCACGGGCAGTGCTATTAGATTTTTCGAGGGAGAAAATCTGATATTCAGCTTTTGATCAAAGGGGAAATCCTTGTTTCTCGCTCAGTTCGTCTTCCTTTTTTCTTTTCGTGGTAGAGGGCCCTTGTCAAGATCTCCACCGTCGATTTACTGGCGGGTCCTCCAATAAAGACGAGTCGTATCTCCTTTTCTGCCGAAAATTTCTTTGTCTCCCACTCAGCTCGTTTTTTATTCTTTCTTTTTCAAAGTGGTGGCAGCCCGTCCAACTTTTCTGCAGAGACGTCGGGTCTGCTCAGCTTGAGGTTGCTGCTTGACTAGAATTTGAGCCAGTGGGGGTGTTGCCGACAGAGAATGGTAGATAGAAAAAAACTCGACCAATAAGGACCGCCCCTTTGAAATTAGTATTTAAACTGAAGTAGATTATCGCCTTCGCATTCCGATCATCTGCCTCGCCTCTCTCCTCCTTTCTTTCGTGATCTGCTTTCAAAAATGGCAAATTCTCCTAACCATACTTTCTCCGCCGAAGTCCTGGCTGGGTGGGAGAGACTCTACAATCTTCTTGGTAGAGGTTACGCTCATATAGCCCAAAACTCTACCGTTGAAGCTGAAATCCTCGGTTTATTCAGGACCCTAGACGCTGCTTCTGTTGAGGGTACCCAACTGGGAAAGGAGTATCGGAACTTCTCGACCCTCTTCATCAATTTTCTAGCTGCCTATAACCGCGCTTATGAGACGGTCCTTGTGACCGCCGTCGTGAAAGCCCGTTACCGAGACCGGCACGAGCGTCTGGCAACAGTTACGTTTGTGGCTGATAATCACAAAAAGGCCCTCAAGTTTGCCAACGATCAGCTTTCGTGGCTGGTTCGTGAGAGGGGAAAGTTGGTGGACCGTCTGGCCTTGGTCCGAACTTACGCCGAACAGGAGCCAGGCAATATTGTGATGAGGTGCAAATGCGGTTGGCTGCAGGAGAGACTTGATGACATTACCGCAGACATTGCTTTCGAGAGGGCAGCGATTCCGGACCTGGAGTTTGCCGTTGAGCATTACGAGGCCACTATGGCCCAGGTTAAAGAGAAGTGCGATCGCCTCTTCTTTAGGCTCGCGGAACTTGATCCCGAGAGCGCCCGGTGCATCCAGAGCATCAACTGTTTGGAGAGTCAGTTGAGCTCTTTCGTAATGGTTATCAGGGCCCAGTTTGGCTTTACCTTTCCTCCCCAGTAAGTTGTTGTAATACTCTTTGATGAATGGAATGAAAGAAAAGCTTCACGTGTTTTGTTTATTTTTTTGTTTTAAATTTTCCTGCTATCGTTTCTTCCGCATAGCATAACAGAACGATTTGAGGTACAGAAGATGTCGAGGCTTAATGTTCTTCTTGATGTTCTTGTTTAATTGCTCCAGACGATGATATCGAGAACATTGATGAAGGGTTCGGCGGTGGCCCCCACTATCCATCTTGAGATCACGAACAATAACGCTATGACAACTCGATCAGTGCGCTGGTAATAAATCCAGCCACCTGTTGTATGCCCACTTTTATCCATATTTTGTTTCTTTCGGCGTCCACTTGCTCGTGTCGGTCGCCTGTAGCGTCGGGAGAAATTCCTGTGGGCCACGTTCATTAATAGAACCTCGGTCCTCTAAAAACCCTCCGCGTGTTTCGGATCCGAGGAAATTTTAAGACCGGTCTCTAGTTGATTTAATTTGGTTAAGGTACTTGTTTCATGGGTCCTGATTATATAATCCTTATTGTCTTTCAAAAGACGTGGGATCCTCTGCAATACATTAAATATGCCCCAGTGTTTAATCGGTGTAAATCCACTGTCATATCAAAATATACGGCCCGTACGTGTTCATTAACTGACACATGTCTGAGTTCGAAAGGATCGACCTCCTCACTTGCCCCCAGGATTAAGAAATCAGCAATTTCCTGTCTTTTCGTACTTCTAAAAATAATTTGTGGTGTGCATTATTGAACCAAACTTTACCCCCGCCTGGGATACCTGGGATTTCCTACAAAAGTAAAGGATATAATTAGTACATGACGCAAGAAAGGTCGGCCCATGATTCCTACATTAGTCTAATTTTATTCTTCCATTTTGTTGAGAAATCAAATGAAATTTTCTTAGGAGGTCACATGTGGATTTTTCAAAAACTAATTTTCTTGAGATTTTCATAACTTGGAAAGTGTGATAAAATCTCTTGATCAAATTTTCTGAAGGAATTTTCTATCAAAATAAATTTTCAGAGGTATATTTATTAGGAAAATTTTATTTTTATTAAAGCAGGAAAGACATGACAGAAATCCTTTATTGGTTAACAAAATTCCCCCGAGACATTAGTCTAATTTTATTTAGAGAAACTTTTCTTAGAAAAACATGAGCGAATTTCTCGAGAAGAATTTTCTTGCAAGTTTTTATAATTTGAAAAATGTGATAAAATCACTTGATGTCTACTAGAGTTTTTTTTTTAAGGAATTTTTCTTTTTATTGAAATTTTCAGAGGAAAATTTTTTCAGGAAAATTTCATTTTTATTGAAGCAATAAAAATATGACAAAAATCCCTTATTGGTTAATAAAATTCCCATGAAGGGATTTTTTTACATCATTTTTTCAAAAAAAAAAATTAAAAGAAATGAGGGACAAATTTAATTTTTATTTTCTCTTAAAAAGAATGGTCGTAATATCAAGCTCAATAACTGACTAACACCTAGCATGGACCGACCGAAAATAAATACAAGATAAAATTAGAGAACTTACTTTTACCTTGGAGAAATGCAAATCACATAGTCATGCGCATGACTCAAGTGAGGAGTGGACTCTAGAAAATAAAAGAAGGAGAGACAAGGTATGGACCTAAAAAGGCTCCCACTATCTGAATTGACAAACTTACCCTCCGCGCAATCAAATCACAATGGGAAGAATTGTCAATTCAGATAATGAGCGGAATAAAATATGGTCAACCCGAGCGCAATCGACGCAAGAGCTTTGCATATTCGATCCCTATCTATGGTTTTCTAGGAAGAATTTCGCGACTTGGGATTAGACGCTTGTGTGTGCAGGTGTCATGATCCTCAGAGTATGCAAGACATGCACAACAATTGATATCAAAACAGCGCTTCTAAAAATGTGCGAAATTAAACAAATAAACCCAACACCGAGCCTGCAAAACAAAGGGGTTAGCCAAACACTCCGCCCCTTATAACTCCCATCCTGCAAAAACATATAACACTTATAGAATGAGTCCCAAACAATATCGCCAGAAGCGAGATATCCATGAAATTTTCATTGGCCTAAGTCCACTAAGACTTTTAAAATTTCGAAAAAATTTAAGTATTCCAATTGTTATCTTTTTTCGAAAATTTAAAAATCCCGTCCCCAGCGGAGTCGCCAGTCTGTCGCGACCCTCTAAAAAAAATTTAAATTTTAAAAGGGGTTAACGGATTATTAGGTTAATTAGATTTGACTAACCTAATGCGGACCCTCCCAAGCCCTACCGAATCGCAACTTTGGTTTTTGTTTAAATGATTTTGAAATTTGGAGTCGCCACTAATCGTTCTTGGTAGGTCGATTAGAAACATAAATAAATTAGCGGGAGAACTAATTTATTCCTGCGAACCAGAGATTATGAGCTCGGGGACTTGGTTACACTAGTTAATTAAAACTAATGCCCTTTCGGTACCTTAATTTCATGGATATCCTAATCCGGCAACTCAGGCTTGGTTTATTCCTAAAGCTCTAGTAGGGTATTCTCTTTTGTGTTTTCACTTTTTAAATAGGATGCATGGATGGTATATATTTTTATTTGTTATATTTTTTTAAGTGTTAAAGATTCCCTGAAGCCGAAAGAGGGAGTGTGTTAACGACTTCTGTGCAGTATTACGACCTACTCATCTTTTGGGTCTGATGATTCAAAAATTAAATTATAGGAAGTACATGACAGTGAATAAACACCTCCAATGGGAGGCCTAGCATTGGCTTGGCTCTTCCCTTTGGGATTTAAGGTACGGGTATTTAAGTTGCAAGTATTTAAACTACTGTAAGTAAAAACCTCCAATGGGAGGCTAAGCATTGGCTTGGCTCTTCCCTTTGGGATTTAAGGTACAGGTATTTAAGTTGCAGGTATTTAACTACTGTAAGTAAAAACCTCCAATGGGAGGCTAAGCATTGGCTTGGCTCTTCCCTTTGGGATTTAAGGTACAGGTATTTAAGTTGCAGGTATTTAACTACTGTAAGTAAAAACCTCCAATGGGAGGCTAAGCATTGGCTTGGCTCTTCCCTTTGGGATTTAAGGTGCAGGTATTTAACTACTGTAAGTAAAAACCTCCAATGGGAGGCTAAGCATTGGCTTGGCTCTTCCCTTTGGGATTTAAGGTGCAGGTATTTAAGTTGCAGGTATTTAACTACTATAAGTAAAAACCTCCAATGGGAGGCTAAGCATTGGCTTGGCTCTTCCCTTTGGGATTTATGGTGCAGGTATTTAAATTGCGGATGGACTTTGTCCTCTCCATTTTGGGGTATGAATTTTTTAAAATGAAATACAACGAATTGATTCAACAATTTGAAATTTGTGCGCGCTTGAGGACTCCTCCAAGCCGATTTTGTGCTTCCATAGGATTGACCATTGATATAGAGCTGCGGCTTCCTGACATAAAATAGAGTGAAGTGTTAGTATACAAAATATGTGCTAATCTGCATCTAAAACCAGAAGAGTAGAAAGAGTACTTATCTCCCATTTTTTTGGGAGGGATTTCTATAATTGATTTTCGCTCTCTATGTTCCCAATATAGAGAGTTTCTTTTGAATTAAGAGGGACTTTTAGTCACAGATCAGTTGAGAAATCGGTGGACAGCTTAGGAGCTTGTCTGGGCCGATTTTTGCATCTCGACGAGATTTTTGCTGTTGACGTAGAGATATCCTTCTCCTGACATAAAATATGGAAGAAAAAGGAGATGGAGAAAGTGTATACAATTTGTGCTAATTTGCGAGTAAAACCATAAATAAATGAATAAATAAAAACACTTAGCTTGAATTTGTTTGCTCGTTGACGAGGATGAACTCTTGATTTATATTGATCGATGAAGGAATTTGTGATGATAACCCCTAGCTTTAAACTCCCATCATCTTCAAAATTCTCTCTCTTTTGGTATTTTCTTTCTCTCAAAATTTTCTTCAATCTCCCAAAACTCTCTCAAACATCCAAAATTTTCTCTCCAAAAAATTCTCCCAAACACTTCAAATTTTCTCTCTCAAGAATCTCTCTCAAACACTTCAAATTTTCTCTCCAAAAAAATCTCTCCCTCAAGCTCACTTCTTCCTCCTTTTATAATCTACTCATCTATCTCCCATTCTAATTTTTCCACTAACTCTATCTCCCATTCTAATTTCTCCACTAACTCTTCTTCATTTTCATCTTCCATTCTCCATCTCTATCTCACATTCTAATCTCTCCACTAACTCTTCTTCATCTTCATCTTCCCTTCTCCATATTTATCTCCCATTCTAATTTCTCCACTAACTCTTCTTCATCTCCATCTTCCCTTCTCTATTCTTATCTTCCATTCTAATTTCTCTACTAACTCTTCTCCATCTTCCATTCTCTATTCTTATCTTATTTTCTCCATCCATTCTTCTCCAACTTCTCTTCTTCATCTCCTCTTCTCCATCTTCCCTTCTCTATTCTAATTTATCCACTAACTCTTCTTTTTGTTATTTGTAAAATAATCCTTCAAGAGTTAAGTATTTGCACTCTAGTCTTTGAATTTTAAGTATTTACAATTTAGTCCCTGAAAAAATATATTTCTTTAAGTCCAAATCTCCTCACAATTTTTGACACACCAAAATTTACCACATGTCAAATTTAAGCTCATTTCTTGCCGTTGAAAATAATGCAGAATTTAATTAAAGCCCTTTTGCAAAATTAAGTCATTCTGGGTATAATTGGGCAAAGATGAAAATTTAAAATATTAGAAGACAATGTCACAACTCATAAAAAGTGAAAATTAAAAATAAGTTGACTCAAATTAAATTTTTTTAGGCCCGATTCAAGATTATACTCGTGAAGGAACACGTGACTCGAATTGGATTTTTCTGAATTTGTGATGGCCAATATGAAAATAGATTTAAAATAAAAATATTAACTATCTTTGTGTATTATTTTGGCCTCAAATGTTATTTTTCCAAAATTTTCAAGTATTTTTATATTTTTTTTAAAAAAAATTAAAAAAATATATATAATATGAAATTTTATTTTTTGTTCAAAAATGGTTGCCTAGGCTTGGCCGAGGCTTCCAAAGTTGATTTTTCAATTTTCTCATTTTTTCTTCATTTTTTGTTTTATGAATTTTCGAAAATAAAAATACCGAAAAATACGGAAAATATGAAAAATCATTTTTTGGTCAAAATTGGTTCCCTAGGCTTGGCTAAGGTCCCCAAAGTTGATTTTTCAATTTTATGAATTTTTATGGATTTTTTATTACTTTAGCAATAGAAAAAATGATTAAAAATCAGGTGTCAACAATACCCTTATTTAAAATAATATCTACTTCATACCCTTATTTAAAACAATGATATCACTTCAGATCCTTATTTGAAATAAGTTAAATTTCGATCCGTCTCCTCTGCCCCAGCATATAATATCGTCAACCTTACAATGAATCAATGAAATCTAGCAAGCTAAAGCTTTTTAATTTTTCATTCTTTTATTTTACGAAAAAGAAAATATTAAGTTATAACATTGGTTTTAGGAAAAGTTCTAAATAGGTATGAATTGCCCTCGTTTCTTCAAATAAAGATCCGAAGTGGACTTTGTTCCAAAAAAGGATTTGACTTGCTCTTATTGTTCGAAGGAGGGCCTGACCAAAAATATTTTCGCCATTTATTTATTTTTTATCCTTGTCGGCAGCTGGCGACCTCGCCAAAATCTGGCAAGGGCACACCTGAGCGAGGGTCGTGACAGCTCACTGAGGCGAGGCGAGGCTTGCGACGGTCTGGGGCAACCTTGCCCAGCTCAGATATCGCCTGAGAATAGCCACCAGCAAAAAGAAGGAGAAAAAAGGAAAAAAAAAAGTTTCAGAAAGGGTAAAATGACTCGAGCCGGATGATGAAAAATTATCATGTCCGGTTCCTTCGGAGGATGGATCTATAAGAATTCACCTATCCCAATAACAAAAAAACCTGACTTAAATGATCCTGTATTAAGAGCTAAATTGGCTAAAGGGATGGGTCGAAGCTACATCAGGCCTTTCTTAGAAATAATATCCACTTCACGTCTTTATTTAAGTAAATAAGAATACATGCCCTTTTTAACATTTTTTCCCCGATTTTAGCTTAGCCAACACGTTCAGGCTGGCCCTGTCTCTTCTGACGAGACCAAATGTCGATAAGTCAGTCTCTTCTTCTAATCTTAGTCGCAGAGACAGTCCACTTTTTTATTTTTATTTTTATTTTTATTTTTTGCTTAGATGTTCTATGGATAGCGAATCAAAACAACAGAAAACAAAATCTGCTGCATAAAAGTCACGAATGGCCAACCATATCAGATCTGCCCAAATCGTGCAACATCAGGAACAAATGAGACTGGGCGAAGAAGAAAAGCAGCTAACGTTGATGTTAAAATTAGACGACAAAGATGAACTTTTGATCCAGATATAGCTCGAATAAATACAGATTTCTTCTTGTCTTGTCTTTTCTTTTGCATTTGTCGTTCAAAACCCAAGTCTTCCAAGAAACCCGGAAGAGGAAGAGAGCTTGGCGAATTTCAGTTGTGGCCTCTCTTGGCGTGCTTGCCCACATGGTGCAACCACCCGATGCCCCGGAAAGCCTTGGAGATCCTGACCAGGTTGGGCCTTCCCATGCCCAGGTTCATCTTCCCCGCGGAGAACTTGAGCGCCTGCAGGCAGCAGAACTGCTCGTCCATGTCTTCTTCTACTTCCTCCTCTTCTTCTCCTGCGACTTCGTGTTCATCTTTCTCGAGTCTCCCTCCTCTCTTGCCCTTCTTCTTCTTCGCGCTGTTCTTCGCTTGCTTGGTGGCGGAATCGTCCTCGTAGGCCTCCCACAGCAGATCCATCCCTTCGCCGCCCTCCGCATTGTGCCTCTCTTCGAAGAGCTTGCACGCCAGTGTCCTCTTCCACTCTTTCTCTCCCCTCATCGACCCGAAGCTCCCCAGGTGCTGAAGGGCCGTCTTCCCATAATGGCTCTCGGAGACGTGATCTGGTGAATAGTACGATGGCTCTCCCCCGCCGTTTTCGTCGAAGAGCCTGAGACTCTCCCCAAGTCTTCTAGAATTCTGCCTCGTTCTTGGAAAGCACTCTCCTCCATGATTATCCTTTGCTGTTGGGTCGCTTATTTTATTGCTCGCTGCCTTGGATCCGCCTTTGAACAGTGGATCATCTTCTTTTGGATCTTCTTCTTCACCAACTTTCTTGGGCGATGAGTCTGGAAGTTTGACTTCTTTCTCTTCCACGTTGAAAACCGCACCTTCACTTTGACATCCTACCTTCTCCTGGAGCAACAGTCCTTCAAGTTTGTCCTCAACTTTGGACCCTGGCTCAGAAATCTCAACTGGGTCTTGCTCGAATTTGGTTGCTGATGCTTTAGAATGCCCCTCGACGACATTATCTCCATAGATCAAGAACTTGTCAACCGGTGCTTCAGATTCTTCAGACCCACAGTCCCCCGGTGGCTTCAACTGATCAGAGACTTCATCGAGGCTTTTCCCGGAGTCCCACAGGGAAGCTTCTTCAAAGAAAATCTTGTACACTTCAAGGTCCTTTGAGAGCTCAGTCCCTTCATCTTCATCAGCTGAATTTGATCTCAACTTCTCGGAAACCCTGGAGAATACCTTCGAAACAAACCCCACCTTGGATTCTGATGTCTCTGCAAGAGACCCCTGAAGGCCTGGAGAGAGAGTGAGGAGGGCAAGCAGGATGAGGAAGGTGGTGATGAGAAGAGGTGAGAGGAAAGTGACAAGCTTGAGAAGGTAAGGTGACAAGAAAACGAAGTAAGAGAACCACACAGGGTGAGATAGAAAGAAGGAAGAGAAGAGAACTAAACAGGACAAGAGGACCCTAGAAAAGGGAGCATTTTTCGCTGTGCTTGACATGGAAAACTCAGTCAATTTTTTCTGCTCCGAAGCCCTTGAAGGAAGTGGAAGAGAAAGTAAAACTGAAATGGAGCAGGTGATGGAGTGAAGAAGAAGGAAATTGGACTGCTTTACAGAGGAATTGAGTGGTAAAAGTGGGAAGCTTTGGAAGAGTGTGTGGCGTGATAGAAGGAAGAGACAGGGAGGTTGGGAGGCAGTGAGTGAGCGAGTCAGAGAGAATGGAGGAGCGATGAACATCGACGAAAAAAGGCATCTTTTGAAGCCTTTTCCATGTCTTGTCTGTCTATAACCACCAAATGTGTCCCCACCTCCACATAAATTAGACAAAGTAATTTTGACAAATGGGCTACATATGTTTCCTTTGTAATTATGAATTCCCCGAGAACGGTTCCAAGGCAGCCGGCCAAGTAGTTAAGCGCTTGATTTACATGCGATATATGCATATTTCGTGTCCAAATCCAAACACATATCACTACAGTCAAACTTAGAAGCCACGCTGGGCACTCTGTGGAAAGAGTCCTACCCGATACACGTGAATGGGGGCAATGTGCGTGTATTCACGGAGATTAGCCAAATGGGAAGATTGATCTTCTGTTTTATCAAAACCAATGTTCCAAAGCAAAACTTCTGCAGCCTCTTTCTCAGGTATAATGGTTGCAGCATTGATGAATACTTAATTGCTTCGCACGTGGTTGGTTTCAATGCCAAAACTTATTGGACTTGGATAATTGAAAGACATACAACTAACAAGCTCCCGACGGTGGGCACCGAACTCTCCCTTAATCATTGCATTACATTTGTGATTATTGCAGTGAGGCAAATATCGTTGCCTTGCGCTGCTGAAATCTCTCAGTTTGGGTCCTTTCTCAAGCTTTTTCGTCCAGTCTAGGCGTTGTGGACTTCTCTTTAATGGAATCCCAAGTGAAGTTTCCGGCTAACGCACTGTCTGCTCGGCACTTTTTGGTGGCCTTTCCATGCGACTTTGCAATCGGCTTAGTAAATTCAGGGGACTCTACAGACAAGCGTTCAAGGTTTGAAAACCGAGCGGTGTCTTCACTGCTGCAATACTAAAGATAGCCGATAACTTTCTTTCGAGGTGATTCTCCTCGCATCATGGGAAATGTGCGCTCCCTTGAGATTGTGATCTTAAGAAGGATCTTGCAGACGCAGGATCGCTGCCATCTAATTCACCAACAAACCAAGTAAAGAAGACGAAACTTCCATCAACTTAAGAGAATCCAATCTAACTGCCAACCTGTTTCGAGCACATAATCTCATCCAACTCATCATAATCCTACGAAACAATCATGCTCATTTCATAACGACTCTTTCAGGGCGAAAGCACGAGAAAATCCTAATTGCTTCGCCACCTCAGTTGGTCCTTGCAGTCAACCTGAATCATTATCTTCGTAGTTGATTGAACTACTAGAATGGCCCTAAAACCAGCTCGGGCACATTGTAAATTCTTTTCATCTTGTCCTTGACAAATGGTAATTTGGAGTAATTATTAGCAAACTAAATACGAAGACGTGATGAAAGCAGGAGGAGACTGGAGCCTAGTGAAGGATTCTAGGCAGAGAAATGGGAGTGATGGAATTAATCAATCCCCACATGGGAAAGCACTCATGGCCACTCAAGTACCGCTGATGCAGGCAACCCTTTGGACCCGTCTTTTTGACTTCTCCAAAGTTTTCTCTGTCGGGACGCGTCCTCTCTCTTTGATCTTCCACCACCTTTTCTTAAATCCGACCGTCGTCATTGATGGGAGGTTGGTCTGTCTGTCTCCCTTTTCCATGATACCCATCCGACCTATGCTCGTCGCAACGCATTCCGCTTTATCAGAAGATTCAGAACTAAGAATATGTCGACAGGACAGAACCCGAGGTATTATTATTTTCCCTGAGGAACACATCACAAATCATGCATTTGCAAGCCAACCTTCTTCCAAAAATGCTTCACCCGGTTGTGAGGCGACAAAGCACATAATGACAATAGGAGGAAGATTAAGAACCTGAATCGGAAAAGCAACTAGACCATGGATGACTTTCCTATCACACCTACTCGCTAGTACTGGACGACGCCTTAGCTTTCCGCGAATTATTGTATGGGCATCAACGACAGAAATCACACACAGCAAGCCATCGATCATTAAAGGGATCCCGAGATTTCTCAGTAAGAAAAACAAAGCCCACATCATCTGGCTACTGATATCAAAGCAAAAACAATCAGCTTCAATTAACCTGCCATAAAGACCAACACCACACGTATCATCAGAAGTTTGATATTAAAATCAGTCCTGATTCCAAAAAGAAAACCCCTCCAACATCACAGTAGGCAGATACACTTCCAAAATGAAAAGTTCTGTCACTCGTGCCCGCCTCGACTCCAAAGGAAGGTGCCAACAAGTGAATTCTACTCCGTCATGACCGGCTTATTTTCGTTGGCCTTAGGCCTCTGCTCCTTGGGCCTCAGCTCTTCCATCTTCCTGCAATTCAAACCAGAAACAACACGGAAATTTCAGAAATAGAAATGCTGGCACTAGCCAATAGATCCTATGCATCCCAATCACTATACACCTTCGTCAACCAGAACACTTCCCAAAGTAAGGATGAAAATAAATAGCTGAATGGAAGGAAGCCAAAAACAGCTTAAAGCTCCTAAAAAGCAAATGGGAAAGTTAGCTTCCCGTAATTTGTCAAGCTTCCCGTAATTTGTCAAGCCTAAACGGCCATCACATGCGTCCATGAGTAACTTTCACCTTTTAACATTACATCCATAGTATTGCTTCAGTCAACCATCTAATTTTCAAATAAGGGGAAAATGGAGATGATACTACAGCCCAATAAGTAGAAAACAAGGATCAGCACAAAGACCAGTGTTTAAAATCTAATACAGGCGGTGGACATGAAGATCCTTGACTATGAGATGCGATTAAATCTGCCTCTGAACAGCAGTGGCACAGAATATAATGCAGGAGATTGTGACCACACACTTCAGATTAAAACATACACCACTCCTTCCCTAGTAAGACAAAGAGCTTAGTTGCAAATGCAAAATAAGTATGGTAATAATTAATCTAAAGGGTGATGACAATGACACTGTTGATGAGCCCCTCAACAACACTAACATGCCAACTCTAGCAAGCCCTTGAAAGCAAATAAGAAGGCCAGGGATGAAAGAACAGAGACATATATTGGAATTGCACAAACTCCAGAGGTCTGCTCAGTGAAAATTGAGTAAAATAGAAAGGGGTCAAGACTAGGAAAAACCATGAAAGCATTGATGATGGAATGAATCGTTACAACTTGATTTGGAAAAAAAAGATTGAGAGAAGTAGGGCAAGATTAAAGATTGCAGCGAGGAATATAGCAAACAGAGCCATCTTATCAGATGAAGCTTAAGTGACCATGGAAACAAAAGTTTCAAACCAGCATCTTCACCTTAAAACCCATACAAAAAACCATAACTATCAAAATCATACTTATGGGGTGTGTTGAAAAATGGATGACTTAAAAAACATTTTCCTAAGATGATCGCTTGTATGCTTACAAAAATGAATGAATGAATTTTATTTCCATCTCCACGAAAATATTTATACATAAATTGTTGTCAGATCGACTAACTATTTCAAGCGACATAAGCGATTATTTTAAGAAAACATTTTCCAAATCCTTTATTTTCCACTAAGCAAACGGAGCAATAGTATCATCGCCAAATTCATATTCACATGATTCTGAAGTCTTCAAGCCCCACGACCAAATTGCACTACCGAACTTCAAACTTGAATTATGCAAATATATACATGCCGCCAATGTGTTTAAAACAAAAGACATAAACCCTCGGCTGTGAAGACGACCAGGAATGGCTCATCGAAGTACTTCGACGATTCGCACGTGCTATTGGCCAAATAGAATCTAACAGATAGAGACAAGGCGGAAATCACGCAAAATTGGCACAATTTCCACGACCTTCTCCACGGGATACATCAATTCCTATTCTGATAAAACTGCGTCTAGGTGCTATTGATAATACCAGCCCATTTCAAATCGTCTCCACTTGATGATAAACTCGTAATCAACGAAAGCCGAACGACAATCACAAATTCTCAGACACGCAAATAACCACACAGGTAGAAAGAAAGGGACCTCTTGTCGGAGGCGCCACCCTTCTGACTGAGGAAAGATCGGAAGAGAGGGGAGTTGACGTCGTAGATCATCGTCTCCGATACGCTGGAAAATCTGCAACAGCAACGACGTGGATCGTGGATGTCCTCGAGCTTCGAAGCAAACCCTAGCTTTTCAGGCTCGCGATTTCCGTACGCAATTTCTCTCCGCCGGCGAAACAGGGCTTTATATGTGGACGGGGCGGGGGGACATTTGGGACCTCTGCTCTCATGTCGGCAATTCCGAAATCGAAGCCCGAAAGAACGCGCTGCTGGGCTTTCTAGTAGGCCCATTAAGACGATCATTTCGGGAAGAGTCCAGGGACCATAGTGTAATTTTGCCAAAAAGAAGCACTCCCTTCGGCAAAATGGAATAAATTGTGGGACTAATAATTCTCCCTCGAAAGTGACGGGCCGGCCTTACATGCCGAGCGGCAATAGCTCTCAGATTCCCCAAATCGCAAAATATTACAATCTCCGGATCTATCGCTTTCGAGGAATCGAAAAAATTCACTCGAACCTAATAAGGTAATTTACTTCCCTTTTTGCCTTGAATAATTTGTTTCTCTATTCCATAGAAATCATAACTTAATTTTTGGTAAATTGGGCAAATGTCACCTTATCTAGTGATGATAGACCGTGGACCGAACAATATTGACTCGGCTGCCACTTGATCATTGATTAGAAAAAAAAAAAATTCATGTCCCGTCGTTTTTCAAAAGACCTGTATGTTCTTACTTAAGGCGCTTCCATAATTCTTGTAATTCAAAGAAAGAATACTCAACAAATAACCATTCGTTACATCCTCCTTGTAGGGAAGTGTAGCCAAATGCACTTTCTAGTTCCATAGAGAGTCTTTGAGCAAAGGGAATTCTACGCAAGTTGAGGAAATTTTTTTTTTTTTGGGTAAAATAAAGCAACTTGAAAAAGTGGAGAATTACTCAAACTCGAATTTGCAAAATGAACTAAAATCGAAGAATCTTAATCGTCTCCTTTGTTATATACTGGCAAACGCTCTCATTTTGTTAAAAGCGCGAGAAAATGCGAATCTCGATTAGGCTCGGGAGCATTTTCTGCTCGAGATCCGGTCGATTGACGGCTCGAAATCGAATTAAGGGAAAGGACTACGGAGCCGAATTGGTGTGATGCACGAGTTCATTATTGACTCAGTGAAATACAATGAACAGAAGAATCGAGAGGAAAGCGGGAAGACTCGAAAATAAGACAAATCAATACGAGGAAGGAAACAAAAAAAAAAGAAGTGTATTATATTCCTGTTGACCCCCGTGTACCGTGGCGTTAGATGAAATGGGCGTGTTAGATTAGATGGGCGGCGGTGGTGGGCCGAAGAGGATTAGATGGGCTCCGAGCCGGAGAGGGCCCACTATCAATTCGGAAAATCTGTTCTCTTATCTCCAAAAACCTGCAAGCCGCCACACGTGGACCTATGACGTGTCCGATCGCTATTCATCGAGTGAGAAATCCGGGACGCGACGCGAAGTCAACAATCATGCGGCCTCCTTTCGGCTCTGCTTGTGGACTTGGCGACATGAGGGCCGCCCAATTCGCGTGGTGTGAACGCCAGTTCGTTTGTTGGCACTTGCCGGCTGAGTTGTTTCTTTACGGGGAAAACCGCCAAAACTTCCAAATTATGCTTATTACGGTACATTTATTTTAAACTCTCTTTTTTTATGACCAAAAAATCCTAAACTGTACTCGTTCTGACATGCTTACCTCCCTTATAACTCCGTCTAAAATCGCCGTTAGAACGCTGATGTGGATCCGACGTGGCATTTTGTGGCGCCACACCAGCGCAGCATTGGGGGAAAAAAAAGCACTGTTCATTGTCTTCTTCACGAAGTTCATGGCGTTCCTTGTCTTCAACCGCTCGGCCGAACTCCTCCGGCACTTTTGCTCCGCTGCCCCACTGCTACTTGTGCCTCCGGCGGCGCTCGTCGGCGTTTGCCCGACCATCCACGAGCTTGGAAGATTGAGGCCAGACCCTCAAGCCCAAGTTTTGAGCTCGAGCGGCCATGGCGGCCACGAGCTTCGAAGCTCGACCTTAACGTTGCTTCGAAGCTTATCCTTGGCCACTTGCGACCACCCGCGGGCTTCGAAGGTCGAGGTCAAACCCTCAGGCCAAGCTTTGAGCTAGAGCGGTCATGGCGGCCGCGAGCTTCGGAGCTTGGCCATGGTATCGAAGCTCAACCTGCTTTGACGCTTGGCCTTAGCGGCTCGTGACTAGTCTGCCCGCAAGCTTAGAAGGTCAAGGTCAGAAAAAAAAAAAAGGGGGAAAGTAAGAAAAAATGAAGGGAAATCATCGTCTTCTCCGCGACAAAGAACGTTACTTTCATGTCCTGAAAACATAACTTCAAGAAGGTTAACCTTGAGCGGCCGCCATGGCTTGAGGATCTGACCTCGACCTTCGAAGCTCACGGGTGGTTGTAAGCGCTCAAGGTCGAGCTTCGAAGTTCGCGACCGCCATGGCCGCTTGAGCTCAAAACTTGGCTTGAGCGTCTGACCTCGATCTTCGAAGGTCATGGATGGTCGGGCAAACGCCGACGAGCTCCGTCGGAGGTCTAGATAGCCGTGGGCAGCGAAGCAAAAGTGCCGGAGGAGTTTGGCCGAGCGATTGAATATGATGAACGCCATGAATGCTACTCCACGAAATACTGGAGAAGACGATGAACAACGCAATTTTCTTCCTTTTTTAATTTTTATTCTTCTCCAATGTGCCGCCACATTGGAGCCATATATCGCTGAAAATGCCACGGCAGATCCACATCGGCATTTTTAACGGTGATTTTAGACAGATTTGTAACGGTGATAAATGTGTTATTTAGCATTTTTTTACGACAAAAAAAAATTAGAGTATATGTATCACTATAGACATAATTTATAATTTTCGGTAGTATTTTTCTGTTTTTTCATTTATTTATTTTTGCCATTTTCTTGGGTTTCTCTAGTTGGCCAGAGTTTTTTTTTTAGCTACAACAAACCCTGGATGAACCGAGTAAACTGAAATCAGGTCGTGTCCTTAGCCCAGATGGAGCCAGAACCGGTGAAAACGACTTCACGAGCTAATGTCTGTTTATAAATATGGTCCTTTTAAGCGGATCAAAAAAAAAAAAATTTCCCCCTCTTCTACTTTAGCCTAAGGCACGAAAGTAGAAAGTAGAGGCCAGGCAAGGTGAGGTTGCCCGAAAGCCCAGGAAACGTATCTTAATTTTGAACTTTCCGTCACTCAATAGCCCCCACAAGTACATCACTCTCCCGATCGTATATTCCACCGTCGTTCATCGCGATAAGGACAGAGCCGGGCGGACCCCGTTTAAGTATTCGAATTACTCCCGTCCTTTTCTCGGTCCAAGTAAAATTATCGCGTCTAGAAAAAGGGGGGACGCGGCATGAATCGGTCTCGACAATACCCTCTCGCCACAAGGCCCATCATCTGATTCCGAGCTATTTCGATTGAACGAGCCAATTCCTCTAGTCGAAACTTGAACATCGACTCTCGGATTGTCTGTCATACAAAAAAGCATTTTTAACGTGTGATTTTGGAGAGGAATCAGGGATAAAAAAAAATTATTTCTATTATCATCGTCGTCATTAGGTTTGATTAGGGAGGCTGGGAAATGTATGTGTATGTGTGTGTATGTATGTATATGTAAATAAATGATTGGAGTTATTAGGGTTTGGGGTTGGCGGGACATTAGAACATTATCTACAGGGGGGCGCTTATATGGCAGGCCGCCCATCCAATCACCGCTCGTCGGTGCCCCTCCCTTGCCACCAACTAACTCCCGCTTATTTAATAATTCCCCTCTTCCAACTTTGCCCCTCCTCCATCTCCCGAATTCCTCTCCTGCCCTCTCTCGTCCCCACTTCTGTACGGCCCGTCCCATACTTGTTGCCGAGTGAATTGTGACGTCATATGCGCCGACGAAATTACATAAACAGTGACGCCTACTTTCGCAAAAAAAGAAAAAAAAAAAGAAGTTCCGAAAAATAATAAAATAAGCGCAAGAAAAATTTGTGGCATGAGTGAAATTGAGTCGTGAAATTTTTCCAAAAAGCATAATCAGGCCATTCTGGCTGTTAATTTGATGAATGGAAAATGTTAAACATGATATTTTGTTATTATTTTTTCTTCTTTATGCAGAAAAAGACTAAATATTTACTTAAAAAACCCCAAGCAAGAAAAAAGCCAGAGGGAGTAACATAAGGAAATACCACGTAAGTCGGAGAAAATAACAAATAAGGCTAAGTCGGCATTTTCCCTTCTCCAAATTGAGCAAGCTCTGCAGCAAGTTTTAATACTCTCGACGTTGCGCTAATCTCAAATATAATTAAATTTGTTTTTTGGGATGGATCGCGGTGGGATTCAGATTCCAAAAGGTTATCTGAAAAACAAAGCAATAATTCTCAGATTCAATGTAATCGGTCAAATACCACCACTGGGAATTATTCTGGCCTTATCGGGAGAAGCTGATAGCTGATGTTATTTGACTTCAATCTGTCCAATCTCATCTAGATGCCAATTGACGGGTTTAACCCAAAAAGGCATTCAAGCAGACCTTCAAACAGAGGAAAAAGGCAAATTGCTTAATGGGTCCTAAAAAGCATAGATGGTGTGGGGAGTGTTTGAATTTTAGACGCAGAGATCTCTCTCCAAATCTGAATTCTTGATCTCGTGAAATATTTACCAACATAGTCTTACTTCTATAATTGAAATATAAAAGATAATGGGCATGCGGCTCTGCTGCTAAGGGGATTCAAGGGCGAGGACGCTAGTAGTACAAGTGTAGATTTTAACTCTCGCGCTTTACAAAAAAAAAAAACAGAGCAAAAGCCGGATAGATGAGAATTAGAGAGACGGGACGGACAAAATAAAAAATAATTAAAATATAAAACGTTTAGTTAGGTAACCCAGTCTAATTGTGAAGCACGGTAATCGTTTTGCTAATTTGTTTATAACTTCTATTAGAAATTCATTTAAATAAGCACCATGATTCCATGCACTCTCTCACTCTACCTTATCAAGAGTAAGAATTATCATCATAGAGCACTCTCTCACTCTACCTTTACCAAGAGTAAGAATTATCGTCATAGAGCACGAATTTAGAACCCTTGTTGAGAAATATCGACATCACTAATGTACATGTAAAAAAAAAATGTCTCAAATTTGATTCCTACTTTGACATCTTCATTGACTCGTCTCGATATTTTTTAGCTACGCATTGTTTGATTAGCTGCTTGTCTCCCCATGCATTGTTAAATTCTGTATGCTTCTTGCATACTTTTGCTTTCGCCGAAGGAACGTGTATCATACAGATTATACTTTAAGCTTGCCATAAGAAGTGAAGGTCAATTCTACTTTGTTCTTTTCTTGTAAGAAAAGATTAAAAAGAATGCCACACTTGTGGGGTTAGTGCAGCAACACCATTATGCAAATGAAATCCACAGTTCAATTGCTTGACCTCGGGAGGCAGAAGTAAGCATTATTGGCTGCTGCTGCTGCTGCTTCTTATTTTTATTTTTACTTTATTTTGTCGCGAACAATTCAATCTTTGGAAATCTTTCCACTTTCAGAATATGTTGAGGTACCAAACGACTCTATCGATAAGAGCTCTGGGGATTCGTCAAGCTTACTCTCCCTGGCGTATCACAATGGAGATGAAGTAAATGAATGATTAAAACAAAAAGAACGAAGAAAATGTATGCATGTAGTGTAAACACAATCAAATATGTAGTAATTTAGGAAAATTTACTTCTAGAAACTATAAAGGTTAATAATTCTCGTATTACAACAATGGGTATCGGAGCTCTTTTTTCAATAAGGGCGTTTTCAATAAACATAAATGTTGTCTTCGAAATGCCTACCGGTGATATCTCATTTTTTGATGATCTCTCAAGAAAGCATACATGTGCCGCTTGCAAAACCAAAACGATGGAGCTAAAAGAGTGAGTTGAATATTTAAAAATTAATCATCGATTTTTCTTTTTATCAAAATGCATATCATAAACATAACCAAAGCGACTGGTTAGTGATTATGCAAGCACGTAGGATCCCTTGAACTCTTAAAGGAAGGTCGAACGGCTCTCGATGTAGGCAGTAGGACACTCCACTCATTGATCGTGAGGTGTCCAATGGGGGTCAAAGTTTCGTGTTTTGTCTTTTTCAATGAGTGGTGTAACGACGAAGGGGGAGGAGCCAGTGAAGAAGCGATCGGATAGCTAGGTGACATTGAAGGCATATTGGTGGATTTGGTGGCGAAGCCACAGTCGATGTGGGAGGAGATGTTGCCTTCATGATGGAGGAGGAGGAGGAGGAGGAGGAGTAGGAGGAAGAGACGAGACGGAGAGAGAGGAGTATGAGAGAGATAATGAGATAAAATTTGAGACGTAAATTTTATTTGGACACGTGACAATTAGTGAGTGAAGTGTCTTGTCGCTCACGTGACAAGATAGATGTCGCGACCCTCTAAAAAAATTTTTAAATTTTAAAAGGGGTTAACGGATTATTAGGTTAATTAGATTTGACTAACCTAACGCGGACCCTCCCAAGCCCTACCGAATCGCAACTTTGGTTTTTGTTTAAATGATTTTAAAATTTGGAGTCGCCACTAATCGTTCTTGGTAGGTCGATTAGAAACCTAAATAAATTAGCGGGAGAACTAATTTATTCCTACGAACCAGAGATTAGGAGCTCGGGGACTTGGTTACACTAGTTAATTAAAACTAATGCCCTTTCGGTACCTTAATTTCATGGATATCCTAATTTGGCAACTCAGACTTGGTTTATTCCTAAGGCTCTAGTAGGGTATTCTCTTTTGTGTTTTCACTTTTTAAATAGGATGCATGGATAGTATATATTTTTATTTGTTATATTTTTTTAAGTGTTAAAGATTCCCTGAAGCCGAAAGAGGGAATGTGTTAACGACTTCTGTGCAGTATTACGACCTACTTATCTTTTGGGTCTGATGATTCAAAAATTAAATTATAGGAAGTACATGACAGTGAATAAACACCTCCAATGGGAGGCCTAGCATTGGCTTGGCTCTTCCCTTTGGGATTTAAGGTACAGGTATTTAAGTTGCAAGTATTTAAACTACTGTAAGTAAAAACCTCCAATGGGAGGCTAAGCATTGGCTTGGCTCTTCCCTTTGGGATTTAAGGTACAGGTATTTAAGTTGCAGGTATTTAACTACTGTAAGTAAAAACCTCCAATGGGAGGCTAAGCATTGGCTTGGCTCTTCCCTTTGGGATTTAAGGTACATGTATTTAAGTTGCAGGTATTTAACTACTGTAAGTAAAAACCTCCAATTGGAGGCTAAGCATTGGCTTGGCTCTTCCCTTTGGGATTTAAGGTATAGGTATTTAAGTTGCAGGTATTTAACTACCATAAGTAAAAACCTCCAATGGGAGGCTAAGCATTGGCTTGGCTCTTCCCTTTGGGATTTATGGTGCAGGTATTTAAATTGCGGATGGACTTTGTCCTCTCCATTCTGGGGTATGAATTCTTTAAAATAAAATACAACGAATTGATTCAACAATTTGAAATTTGTGCGCGCTTGAGGACTCCTCCAAGCCGATTTTGTGCTTCCATAGGGTTGACCATTGATATAAAGCTGCGGCTTCCTGACATAAAATAGAGTGAAATGTCAGTATACAAAATATGTGCTAATCTGCACCTAAAACCAGAAGAGTGGAAAGAGTACTTATCTCCCATTTTTTTGGGAGGGATTTCTATAATTGATTTTCGCTCTCTATGTTCCCAATATAGAGAGTTTCTTTTGAATTAAGAGGGACTTTTAGTCACAGATCAGTTGAGAAATCGGTGGACAGCTTAGGAGCTTGTCTAGGCCGATTTTTGCATATCTACGAGATTTTTGCTGTTGACGTAGAGATATCCTTCTCCTGACATAAAATATGGAAAAAAAAAAAAGAGGAGATGGAGAAAGTGTATACAATTTGTGCTAATTTGCGAGTAAAACCATAAATAAATGAATAAATAAAAACACTTAGCTCGAATTTGCTTGCTCGTTGACGAGGAAGAACTCTTGATTTATATTAATCGATGAAGGAATTTGTGATGATAACCCCTAGCTTTAAACTTCCATCATCTTCAAAATTCTCTCTCTTTTGGTATTTTCTTTCTCTCAAATTTTTCTTCAATCTCCCAAAACTCTCTCAAACATCCAAAATTTTCTCTAAAAAAAAAATCTTTCAAACACTTCAAATTTTCTCTCCAAAAAATTCCCCAAACACTTCAAATTTTCTCTCCCCAAAGAATCTCTCAAACACTTCAAATTTTCTCCCCAAAAAAATTCTCCCAAACATCTAAAATTTTCTCTCCAAAAAAAATCCTCCCAAACATTTCAAATTTTCTCTCTCAAGAATCTTTTCTCAAGCTCACTTCTTTCTCCTTTTATAACCTACTCATCTATCTCCCATTCTAATTTTTCCACTAACTCTATCTCCCATTCTAATTTCTCCACTAACTCTTCTTCATTTTCATCTTCCATTCTCCATCTCTATCTCACATTCTAATCTCTCCACTAACTCTTCTTCATCTTCATCTTCCCTTCTCCATATTTATCTCCCATTCTAATTTCTCCACTAACTCTTCTTAATCTCCATCTTCCATTCTCTATTCTTATCTTCCATTCTAATTTCTCTACTAACTCTTCTTCATCTCCATCTTCCCTTCTCTATTCTTATCTTATTTTCTCCATCCATTCTTCTCCAACTTCTCTTCTTCATCTCCTCTTCTTCATCTTCCCTTCTCTATTCTAATTTATCCACTAACTCTTCTTTTTATTATTTGTAAAATAATCCTTCAAGAGTTAGGTATTTGCACTTTAATCCTTGAATTTTAAGTATTTACAATTCAGTCCCTGAAAAAATATATTTCTTTAAGTCCAAATCTCCTCACAATTTTTGACACACCAAAATTTACCACATGTCGAATTTAAGCTCATTTCTTGTCGCTGAAAATAATGCATAATTTAATTAAAGCCCTTTTGCAAAATTAAGTCATTCTGGGTATAATTGGGCAAAGATGAAAATTTAAAATATTAGAGGACAATGTCACAACTCATAAAAAGTGAAAGTTAAAAATAAGTTGACTCAAATTAAATTTTTTTAGGCCCGATTCGAGATTATACTCGTGAAGGAACACGTGACTCGAATTGGATTTTTCTGAATTTGCGATGGCCAATATGAAAATAGATTTAAAATAAAAATATTAACTATCTTTGTGTATTTTTTGGCCTCAAATGTTATTTTTTCAAAATTTTCAAATATTTTTGTATTTTTTTTTAAAAAAAAATTAAAATATATATAATATGAAAAATTATTTTTTGGTCAAAATTCGTTCCCTAGGCTTGGCTAAGGTTCCCAAAGTTGATTTTTCAATTTTATGAATTTTTATGGATTTTCTATTAATTTTTGAAAATAAATAAATAAAAAATACGTAAAAATACTGAAAATATGAAAAATCGTTTTTTGGTCAAAATTGGTTCCCTAGGCTTGGCTAAGGTCCCCAAAGTTGATTTTTCAATTTTATGAATTTTTATGGATTTTTTATTACTTTAGCAATAGAAAAAATGATTAAAGATCAGGTGTCAACAATAGATCCGGCTAATATTTTCTCAATAAATTGATCAGATTCCAATCCAAACTAGTAATGCCTCGTTTCACGATATTGCCAAGGTGGATTTTAAAAAAGGAATTTTTGAAAAGAAAACATCAAAAATGAAAGCAAAAGGGGGAAAAATCACAAGCAAAAGGGGCACTTTCGTAATTCGGTAGATTGTGAAAGATCTTGGCCAACCCCATCAAAAGGGCAAAACAGTAAAAATAAAAAAAGAGAAAACTCCACCCTCTCGCACTAGACTCCACACAAAGCAGCAAATTAGCAATACGTCCCCTTTCTCCTCTCTTATTCAAACCCCCCTCCTCTCTCTCGCTCTCTCTCTTTCTTGCTTCAACCATTATACCACCACCACCACTACCACCCTCCTCTTCCCAAAGAAGAACCCGCAACCCCCTGTCAAATAATACCAGCTATAATGGGAAAGGTGTGGAGAGAGACGAGGGTGAATAAAAACAAAAAGGTGGTAGATGCATGAGGAACTACACCTTTCTCTCTCTACCTCGTTCTCTCACTAGCCGTTCCCTCCTCCTTCAATCTCTTCCTCCGCCAACTCGTCCCAGATTCCCCGACCGACCCCTTTCGATTGCTCGTGGTCTCTCTTCGGGTCCTCGAGTCAAGTCGCTACCTTTAACTTTCTCTCGGGTACGTACGCATTGACTTGGTCTCTCTCTCTCTCACTCTCTCTCTCTCTCTCTCTCTCTCTCGCCGTGAGGGGAGTTTCCGGGGAAGGCTAAAAATCGGTTGGGTCGAGTCGAGTCGAGTCGGTTGGTTGGTCTAGTTGGGTGGCCCTTGATTTTTGTTGGGTCTTCCTTGTTGGTTCGGATGAGCTTTGTATTTAGGACTGTATTTTCGTACACGGGGGTTCGGTTGACTTGTCCATGAAAGGTGGTAGGTTGGTGGGTTGACTTAACTTTTGTGGACGGAGGGGGAGAGAGAGTGAATATGGATTCTCCTCCAAGGGAAGTGGCGGTCTCTGCGATGCTTGCTGTCGTCTCTTAGTTTGCGATTTTGGTTCACATGCTTCCGCATGAGTATGTAAGATTGTTCAGTTTTCTGACAATTTCAGAAATAGGAATTACATGTTTAGCTGGCGGCTGGCTCTGTCACCTTATCTACAATGCTTATCGTCTCTTTCTTTTTCTTCAGAGAGTTCTGTACTCGTTCGAGTTGAGTGCATTGAATCAAGGATTGTTTTGGGTCTAACACGTTCTCTGTTCATCTCAATTGCGGGAAAGGCCCCCGTTTGTGTGGTCTAGATTCTGGCAATGCATTGATGCTATTATCGTCATTTGCCTAAATGATATGCTTACTAATTCTCATATGAATATGGATCTTGCCAGAAATTGCATAGGAAACTGCAGCTGGTTTTGTTTTTGGGACAGATTTGTGAGAGCGAGAGAGCATAGAGAACTGACATGTGCTTAACTTGGTGTAGCCACAGTGGTAGCCATGGCATGGTATTGATAATCTTATCCAGCTTTGGTTAGTTTAGCCCATTAAGATAATTTTAGCTGGTGGGAGCCAAAAGTGGTACCGTAGTAATAGCTGGCAGAGTTTATGGGATAATTCTCCTCAAAATTTAATTTTTGCTGGAGATTCTTTTCTTAATTGTATTGCTTATGACTACTCTAGATAATGACGATGCTCTAGCATGATAAACTTGACTCATGAGACACAGCTCAGTGCATTCTCTTCTTGAGATGCTTCATTTTTCAATTGATTTAGGTCATTTGTGCTTGGAAGATGGCTTGAGTCGAGCCACATTAGTCCATGTTGCAACTCATTCAGTCCTTACCAGTGATAAATTTCTGAACCAAGAACTTCTGCAGATCATCTGTCTCCATTGTCCTGTTCTTGTTAAACGTGCTCAGGATAGGGCACATTCTGTTTACTCATATGCTTTTGAGGTGCCATACGGTGAAACTGTTGAATCTGAGATTTATCAGTTGAGTACTTGTTCACGTGGCGCTTGACTTGTTTGTCGCTTGATGATGGTAATTGCTAGAAACCTGTAGAGTTGAAAATCTTTTCATTCTTTTAATTCTTTCTCACACAACGTCTTCCTCCATTTGTTTTATGTAGCACGGTGATGCATATCCAGATTGAAGAACCAGACCATTGTGCACAGAGAGGAGATTCGGAACAACCATGGTGAGCTTAAGAAGGCGCAAGCTTTTAGGACTCTGTTCAGGTAAACTTTACTCGACCTCACTGTGTCTTTTACTGCAGTAGTACCATAGTGTAGGCTAAGACCTCATTGTAAATTAGTTTTCATATGTGACAATTCTGTAATCCCGTACTCCAGTCCATGCTTTTTTGTTGTATGGTTTTTTCCTTTTTCTTAACGCAGGTTGGAATGTTACTTAGCTTCTTGGTTTCATGAAAGCCCCTTTGTTCTTTAATTTGATTTTATTGGATATGATTGATTTTGTCAGGGAAAAGTTTTTTCTTGGCTCCACTTCCCAAGTCATCCGATGGACATGCAAATGATACTCCTATCCAAACAAAACTCGTGACAGTGCATCCCTTACCTCTGGATGATGTCAAACCATCAGAAGAAGTAAGAAGGCAGTCTCTATTTGTCCTTTCCTGAGATCAGCTTCTTTCTGACAGCTATTATTGTGCTGGATTTCTGTCTCAAATATGGCCATTACCAGAAAAGGAAACTCATTGGATACATACTGTGACCTTATATTCTCCAGTTTTAGTTTTCGACAATCGTAGCTCCGGACTATCACCATTATCACAGGATTATATACTGAGAAACTACCAAAGAAAAAGGTTTATTTTCTAGAGAGAAATTGTGGTTCTATGGAGGAGCTGTCTTTAGGACATTAATGAAGAGATGTACATTAGAAGGATTGTCTCAATGTGTTACTATATTATCAGTTCAGAAAACTGTCAATTTAGGCTTTCCCTTGCATTGCTGGATGTTCATGTTGGGAAGTTCAATCATATTGGAACTGGGAAGTACTCAGGATCTTACTTCTCATGCGTCATAACATCTGACCGGGACTTCCTTATTAGCATAAGTATTTGGTTTCATGGATTTTCTTGATGCATTGTAGTCTCAGAGAAGGTTTTATGTTGTGATTCCCCAAATTGACTGAATAGCGACTTGCAAGTCTGAGATGGCGATGCGCTAAATGGGAACATTGATTGCTATTGTAAACATCTTTTCAGTTTCAATGCAAATCTGGAAGATGGATATGGGGTCTTGGTTTGTAATAAATAACTCCGTCTCTTGTTTTGTGGAAGGTTTGACTTATCCTACTTGTCACATAGAAGTCTGATGTCATCTGAATGTTTATATTTCTCAAGTTCCAAAAACAACCTTCACACGTGACATCCAAGCTATATCTCTAATCGATTCACATGCAAAGCAAGTGCATTTTGCTAATGCTCCTGTCAACTTAGTAGAATCCTTGTGATCTTTGAGGGATTCTTTTCCCTAAGCAACCTCTTGCTTACACCTTCTTTATGTCATTGTCCAGAAGATACTCGCAAAATTGGGGTCTGGGTCTTCCAATATTTCTTGTTCTAGTTCATCAAAAGAGCCACATAATCAAGACTTTCCAGGTTTGTTGCTCTGCCAGATATTTCCGTATGATGCATTTGAATTGTTATACCCTAGATTCTTCAGATGGTTTGCTGGTTTTCAGTATACAGCCATTTTCCCTTTGTCACTCATGTAAAAAAAAATATAATAAAAAAATTCAATTATTGGGTTTTATGTCTAGCTACTTGACCTCAAAAGGGTGTGGTTTGATGAAGATTATTGTCCTGTATTATTGTGAGGGAATCTGTTTGATTCCTCAAATGGTAGTGCACATACATTTCAACGATTTACCTCTTGTATTGTGACATTCTGTAGAAGTACATATCATACTACGAAAAGCTTTTATCAAATGAGTTTACCTAAATAGGAATTTTAATGCATTGAGTATCTGTCCATGGTTCCGATTGGGATCCATTGATTCTGGTTTGATGGTTGCAGTTGCTACAGTGACGATCTTAATCTGCTTCTGCTAAAATGAGAATCCATAAGTTAGAAATTCTCCCTGTTAAAATGAACAGCAGACCTTAAAAGAGATGGCAATAGAGGAATTCTGCATAGTTCGAACGCCATTACCATCAACATCTGATGGAGATCTTACAATAGGAGCCAAAAGTTTTTTAAATTCTATGCTTATTTGTATCCGAACTACATGTACAAATACACGCACAACAAACCTCACTAGAAAAAAGTGACAGTAATTAGAAGACAGAACTGTGAGTTCAGTACAAGATTCATCCCTCTGCTTGGTTTAGAGAAGATACCATCCTGTAACTGGATTTGTTACTTGTGTTTTTCTTTATTATAGAAAATGGTGATAAGCGAAAATGGAGGTGGTATGTTGCCCTCTCGCTTTGGTGTGATAGTGGTGTGGCTGAATTATTGTGACTAAATGATTGGAAGAGAAGAAAATAATTTTCTACTAGGTTTTATCAAATTTACTTCATTTTGGCAAAGTGTTTGCTTTCCTTTTATTTTTTGCTTCCCGTTTGTATTTTTTAAACTCCTAAAAGTTGTTCCGTACATTGAGCTAGCTTGCCATTTTTATTAAGTATTTAGAAGAGTCTTAAAAACCTAATTAATCTCATGAACTGAGCCTTTTCAGGAACCATTGACATATAGATCCATTGTTATTTCCTTATATTCTTCTTCAGTGCCTTTGTTATATCCCTATACACATTGTCCTAACCGTTGCCCCATTTAATGTCTAGCATAACGTTCTCTGCTGACCACATAACTATCTTCAGTGGCTAAAGTAACTCATTGCCAATGAAAGCTAAGTGCTGGTGACAGTAAATGGGGTCTCTGGGAGTATATGTTTCTGAATTTTAAGGTGTAGGCTTGTACATAAAGCTGTCGATCTGTCTTTAACACTTCATGAACCTAACCTGATCCTGTGGACGTGCTATGAATTCATATCATGAAGACTCTTGATTTATTTGGTTCTCTTTTTAAGGAATAGATCTCTTGAGAGTAACTTCTTGGTTGAAGATTGGTTGTTAGTTGAATTACAGCAATTCGAATCATGTATGCGTTTTATTACGCAAAATATCAGCACACAAATAGTGCATGCAACCATGGCAGAGGTTTCTGTTGGAGCTTTCTGGTCCATGAACCTAATTCAGAAGTCTGAAGCATCGATTGCTCATTTTCAGGACAAGCAATCAAAAGGAGAAAGCGGCACAGGAGAAAACATCATCACAACCAAGAACCTTGTCTCATGAGAGGTGTGTACTTTAAGAATATGAAATGGCAGGCTGCAATAAAAGTTGACAAGAAACAGATTCACTTGGGCACCGTTGGTTCCCAAGTAGAGGCCGCTCATCTTTATGACAGGTATTAATGGATATTGTCATCAAAAGCACTCGTCTTTACCCCTTTGACCATGCTGCTTCATGTTTTTTCATGATATTCTTCTGTTCATGCTTTTCGGCATAGTTCATTTGACATACCGAACTTGTGGTTAGCCAGGATTGTATTTTTACTTTTAAAAAAATGCAATAGAATAATTAGAGAATGTTAACCTTGCTAGGCTACATGCTGCAGGGCTGCTTTCATGTGTGGCAGAGAACCGAACTTTGAGCTGTCAGAGGAGGAGAAACAAGAGCTCAGGAAACTGAACTGGGATGAGTTCCTGGCAATGACACGCCACGCAATTACCAATAAGAGTACTATATTTTCTGTGCATCTAATCTGAAGATACATTGCCACTCTATTCTGCTGAATTATTTTCTCTTACATCTCTGAGGTTTTTTCAGAACACAAGAGAAGGGTCGGGGCAGGGTCAGATAAAAAATCCGAGCCCGACCCCGAGGATGGTGACTGGGATGGCGAAGAAGAAGCCAATAGCCTGTCGGGTTCAGAAGAGTTGGAGCCAGACACTTCGGTCTCTTGAAAGTTTGGATCCGAAACGAGGCTGAATGATCAGTTTTAATGGGTCTGGCTCGAGCCGGTCGGCATTGGACTTTTTTTTCTTTCCCTTTTCTTTTTTTCGGTCACTAAAGGCCCCTATTAGGGCATTAATATCTTAGATTCTGATTACTCCTAGCAAGCAAATTCTTATAGCTTGAAGAGAAATAAGTTGTAATTGTCGGACATGTTGCCGCTGCCGATCAACTTATAAATATGTAATTGCAGCGAGGACTCGAAAAATGTTAATCTCGCCTTTCCTGAAGAAAAAGTTTGGTAATTTGCAGTTTGATTTCTTCTCGTGGTTAGGAGTTTTCTGTGAAATTTGTGTGCATGCTGGGCAAGGAGGTTATGATTCATATGGCAAGTGCATTGGCTTTCGGCAATCAGGCAATGGCTGCTGGATGAGTTTGCCTGGGGTTTTGGAGGACAACGATGTCACTTGACAGTGTCGATAGCTTGAGGTGAAATGCATGTACGTTGAAGTTTACAAGAAAGTTCCTCAAGAAGGGGATTTTGTGAAAGAACCTTATTGCCGTCGATTCTACGCGTACGAGATCCCTCCACGCCGTCTGACTTTACCAGTAAAAATGAAAACTGAGCAATTTATCAGTCCCATGATCGGATCTTTATCATGCTTGGTTTGTCTCTCGAAAAAAAATATGATGTTTTAAAATATATATATTTTTAAAAAAAGTCATTTTTCAAAAGAAAATAATAATATTTTTTTGGAGCTCGGGTGAAACTTGAAAATAAATTTAAAAATATATTTTTTTGTTATTTGGTATAAACAAAATTGAATTTGATTTTTTCTCCTCGTCCTCTTTTTAATATTTTTTTATTTTTATTCGGCTTTTTTCTCTTTTTTTTATATTTTTATATTCTTTTCTTTTCTTTTTTCTTATTTTTCCATCGATCGCCAGCGGCAAGTGAGCTCAAGCTAGGTCGGCTAGCATAGCTGGAGCCAGCCTCAGGCGAGGCTCCATCTTTGCTAGATGGGATGCTTGCCTGAGGCCGATTGTCGGCTGTCACTGAGGACAAAAAAAAAAGAAGGAAAGAAAAAAAAGGAAAGAAATGTCAGAGTTTGATTGTACGAGGGTTTTGCTAGCGGGTGTTAAATCCTAAGTATCCACACGTGCCAGTCGGTTGCGAGCGAGCTTCAAGCCGAACGCCATCAACGCTTGCTTTCACTCCCTCCCTCTCGCGCAGTGTGAGAGAGAGAGAGAGAGAGCTCGCACGATCGGAAGGAAAATGGCTTCAAATCGCGATCCGAAACCCTCCCAAGCAGAACCTCCGTCTCCATCGTCGTCGTCGTCGTCTTCTTCTGACGATTGGAAGGGTCGTGTATTTCTCCCTGCTCTCCTCGCAGGTCCGTTGCTCGTTGTCCCCTCCTACAGTTGCAGTTCCCGTTTCTTCTTCTTCCTCTCTGCCGTTTGCTTGATATGATAATAGTCTAGGAGGTCGCTGGATTGCTCATTGATTCGGCGTTGGGTTTTGGTCTGGGGGTGGGGCAGGAATTGCTGGCGGCGGATACGGGTTGGTGTCGAGGCACCGGAAAGCTCACGGCCTCGCGAATATCTCCGCGACTTATGCTGCTAATTTCGCCATTGTCATGGGTTGCTATTGCGGTAAGTTCCTCTATCGCATTTCACTGTTCAAGTCAGCTTACGTTCGGGGTTGGAGCTTTAGTCTTGTCAGAAACTGCTCGAGACGATAGGACGGCTGACTGTTCGGAAGAAACTGATGGTTGCTTATGCTGCTTTAAACTTCAGATTCTCCAACAAGTAGCTGATGATTGCATACTAGTAAAAGACCGAGTTGCTAGGGTTCATTTGCCTCTTTTTATCTACTTTCAATGTTTCATTGTCAGTTGCATTACTCTAGGATAGGATAAGCGGACAAACAATGCAGGAATCAGAGGAGTGGCTACCGTAGTGGTAGAGCAAGCTTCTAGATTTCTCAAGCACTTTCAGAATTGACCAACCTAATATGAGAAGTTGGGCTTCTTTACTCATGGGGGCGGAGTCACTGATTTGCATTTATTATTCATGGTCCTTGTCGGTTTATCCAGTGATACCGCTAGGTGTTATGCTTCTGGAATAAGCGGTGCAGCTAGTTAGGAAGTTTAGTCATGCCTGGGACAGTGGTAGCTAGCTTGCCTTTTGTTTCATCCGTGAATTGTATATTGTTATTTCCTATAATCCACTAATATATGTATAACTGCGGCAGAATCATCCTTTGCATATGTGAATAACATAGTGAATGATTTTCAGAAAGCTGGGGTCATTTCTCTGCATCTTAATTACAACACCATTTGACATGCACAACTGCAACCTGAGATAGTTTTACTGGAAAGGAAAAGATCAAGGAGAGTAAGTATACATCAACAAAGGACAGAGTACGTAATTTTTAATGAGCGTGATATGTTTGAACCAAAATTGATTTCCCATGATCAAAACTCTTATATGAACTTTCGCAAGTCAAGTGTTTAACCAACAACGGTCTGTTTTCAGCACAATCTAGATAATGCTATGGAGTCATGGTATATTTTAATGCCAAAATCTTCCAACTATGTGCATTCAATATGGACAGGGACCCGCGAGTTTGTAAGAGTGACTCGTAAATCGGAACCGGATGATTTGTTAAATTCTGCCATTGGTGGCTTTGCTAGCGGTGCTATTCTTGGGCGGCTCCAAGGTCAGAACTCTCTCTCTCTCTCTCTCTCTCTCATGGGTGAGCAGAATGGAGGTGGACTGAGCTTACAATTGTTTTCGATGATTACTATCGTTCATCATATTGGGTCTTCATTTTCAGGGTCATCGCGAGATAAAATTCAGCTTTTAAGTTCAGGTTGATCTCGAATAGTTGGCTTTAGGATTACTAGTATATTGTCTTATGACACCGATGTTCTGATCACTTTGTATTTCCTCCTCAGCTCCTTAATTGCTTGTCTTTTGGATACTGCATCCCTCTTTCTTGTGGGCTTTAGTACGGTTATGCATGGAGATTTGGGTTTATCTTCTGCATAAAACAGCTTTGGAAGACAGCTAAATGAGGAAGTGTGTATTATTTCACTATGCTCTGCTGAGAAGTTCTAACGTTACTAGCTCTGTAGACTCTAGAACTTTTTCAGTGGAACTGTACGGTAATCCTGGTATTTTAACAAGTGTCAATGCACAGACATTGCATCTACTTGATGGTTGTTCGACAAGCCGCTTCTTTTTTTATCATTCGTAGCAACTCTTCACGGTAATTTGGTTATGTTGCCTTCGAATATGGATCTGTATCCATTTGCCTTGCAATACCAGGTGGGCAAGGTGGAGCCATCAAGTATTCAGTTTTGTTTGCAATCGCGGGGACGGCTATGGACTTTGCTAGTTTGAAATTGAGACCAATCTTGAAGAGCAGTGACTCGTTGAAACTGCCCGAGTGGTCCCCCATCCAAGTACTCGATGAAGAGCAGCTTGCCGCAAAGAAAGCTAGGGAACAGCAGCTCTATTCCCAAACAACGCTTGGTAAACTGAACAAAGAAGATTCTCGAGGAAATTGAGGGTTTGTGATGGCATATATAAGATAGGGTGTCCTGGGGGGAGATTCTTTTATCATGTTACCCAAATTTTGACCCGGTTGGGAACTTTGTTGTACTTGCTTTGCCAATTGTCATACTTGGCTCACTGAAAGGCAATCTCCCATTTGATGTTTTGGCAAAAGTGCACTTTCTTAATAAGTGGTTGAGATTTGGATGAGCTCGTTTGATTTGATGAGGTTCTATCTGCGCTTGGCAGCAGCTCTTAAATCTGGGTTGCTGCAACTCGTAACACTATAAAGAGCTCTGTCCAAATCCGAGAAACCTGTGTACCTCACGTTAAACTTAGACGGATGATTAACATGATGAAGTAATTCGAGGGAGGATGATCATGAATCATCCATATGGCTTGTGCTGAAAGTTTTTCCACGATTTTCCTGTCTGCGTAACCGGCCAAACCCCGGCAGTTCAATTGTCGAGCAATGTTGCTGGTTTTCTTACTCAAAAAAATAAAAATGAAAAAACGTTTCAGGTTTGAGCTTCGGATAATGGTAGCGACTTCTTTTTCTTTGGTTTGGTGGCTGGGGCTTTCTTTTTGTCTACGCCAGCAACTCGATATTCGTCAGTTCGTCACCATTGCATGATTCGGTCACAGCCTTCGTGTATAGTCATTTCAGAAAGTCCATATAGTCATTTCAGAAAGTCCAAGAGAAATGGATACTCTCATTTCCGGAGGACGAAGATCCCTCCTCAGCTTAAATTACTCCTCCAAAAGTGGGGGCTTGCCATTGCAATGTCAATAGGCAAAAGAATAGATGATATCAAATTACGAAGAAACAGCGTCATTTACAGGAAAAAGCTAACAAGAGGGAAGGCTAAAAATAATCCTAGCATGTACCCAAGTTAATTGTCGACAAGCTCAACACGGTCCGTAAGCACTAAGATCATTGGTTAAAGGGTACACCAGATCAGATTGACACAAGAAAATATATAAGGTTCCACAGCAAGTAGCAGCTCACGTAATTATATCACTATTGCAAAGAGACCAATGACACAAACTCTAGCGTCACCCGACCCTTCGACCTTGTGTTAATGACAAAGTGCTCTGGATATTTTCTCAGCAACATAAGCAAACCATACCAAGGTTTTCCCTTAGCTTCTGGGCCAGGCCAGTCCTCAGACGTCAAGTATCTCCTCACCCGACTGTGATGCCAAACACTGCTATACTGCTCCACCAGCTAGAGGAACCAAATTCCAAGAGTTAGTACACCCACAGGTCACTAACAATTTAGAGTACATCACACAAAAGTAAAAATTTTCACTATATACTAGAAAGTTGGAAGATGAATCCCTAGAAACTATATTGGATGGCATTAATCTTTAATGGCTATCATATGAGTATCAATAAGGGAAAACAATTCGTGAACTGGAAAGGGATTCCAGGCAAGTAACGAGAAAGAAGGCGAATATTGCAAATAACCATAACGATCGAACGAAACATGGTTGGCACTTCAAATATACTTTCAAGCCATGTTATCATAATAATATCTTGCCAAGTTAAATGCACACTAAGAAAACGGATTCCTTGCCAGGCAGCCATGGGCATAGAGGGGACTTACTCATGAGAAGTGACAAATCTCATATTTCAAGCAATTTTTTTTGGAATCTGAAGACAGGAATTTGTCTGATCCTCCTAATGGATCGATGATGAAATATTATCATACATCCTATTTCTGATAGTAAAATTTATCAGCCCATTCAAGTGGAAATAGTTGTTTGAGCTGTAGACTTCATATCGAGTGATTGCTTTGGTACAGGATAAAGAAACCCATTCCAAAGTTTCTTTGGGCCAAAATCAGAAGCCTGGACTCTGGAAAATAGACGCTCTAGATACAGCAACCAGTTTGTTTCAGTGACTTGAAGGCACTTTCTGAATATTGTGAACAGGCAACTAAAGCAGGCTAGCCAATCTATTTAAAGAAAATAGAAAACAATTTGCTGTTCAAATACTCACCTCAGTATGCAGTTTCTCCATGGGCATCCATTCCCCTGGACCACAAAGATCGGACAATGCTGTAGCTACAGATGATACCACATCCTTCTCTTCCAACTGCATAAGCTGCTGGTTATCAGCATCTCTGTCAATTCTCGATCTGCTGTCTCCCTTTTTCTCAGCAGGAACTAGAGATAGTGTCATGCCAAAGGAAAAATCATCACTTCAATGCGCAAGATACCAATCACAATTGAATCTCCAACTAGGAATAACAATAATGGGCATCTATAACAGAAAGACCCACCAATTTCATAACACAATTTAAAACCAAATTCAAATCTCCGCAATAGCTCATAATAGAGACACAAAAAATATAAACTGGAATGACATAGAAACCAAAAGATACTATCAGCTTGAATATATCGAGAAAAGAACATTTCGAATGCTTGATTGCAATGCATTATGATTGTTGAAACCTCAGATCACTTGGTAGACACTGTCAAGGTTGCAGATACCAGGTACCAAAGGAGAGAAGGGGGGGGGGGCAGTTGCTCAGACTATGTTGAAGAATCATCAAAATGAAAAAGGTGATGGATCTTGAATGCTACTAACAAGGACTTCCATAAAGCGAAGGCTCAGTTATAGATTTGATCAACAGGTAAGAGGAAGATGAAGAATAAAGTCACTATCAAGGGGATCAACAACATTCAAAGAACTATAACTTTTCCACGAGGAGGAATAGACAGAGATTAGGAATTATTCTTATCCAACTAACAACAAAAGATTGCAAGCACCAAGCAGCAGCAGGATTAAAGACCCTAAGATATTTCCTGTCAGGTTCCACTTACCATTGTATGTACAAGTACCAATAGGCTATTTACAACAAACCGTACAGGCCATGTAAGGATTTTGGTCTTTGTGTACAAGGAAGGTGATTAAAAAAAGTACTATTAGGGGATCGACAAAAGTTAAAGAACTACGGCTTTGACTTAAAAATAGGAATGGAATCGCTGGACTAAACATTCGCCGCAAGCTTGCAAGCCACAGTAGGATCTTAGAATTCTCATTTGAGGTAAACTACAATTACATGCAAAAGTAGAATGCAGCGCTAAACAAGTCAATTGAGTACTTCATATTCCCAAGTTTTACTGAGCTTCCTCTCCGTCTATGTGTGTGCATGTGAACAAATAATAGGATATTCCAAACAATATGTAAAGGCCATGCAACATAGCACCTGAGAAGAACTGCAAATTGAAATCATAGAGACTTGACATTGTTCACAAAATCACTCGACAAAAAGCAGGAAGCACACGGGAAGAGAACAAACAACAAGTCAATCTCAGAAGCAATGACTACAGCCACTACCATACTGAATAGACACTCTGGAATGTTAGCCATGAGTAGATTGTTTTTAGATTTGGTGTTCCGCTAATGATAGCCATGAGCAGTAGCTCTGAAGAAAAGATGTTCTGCAAAAAATACACACTTATAACCATGCCTAGAATGTGGTGAGGTAGCAAGTGCGTGCACAGAGTAGGGTATGGACACTAGGCAGAGGATCACCTTTCATCATAGAAGGTTTTGTGGCAAATGACGTTGAGCTAATTTAAAAATTTCTGTTCCGTTTCTAAATATCAGGTTATGATAGGCATAGAGCCATCTCTTCCGGTGACTAATTTGTGAGAAACAATATTAGCTACACCTGGGCAGATGGTAGTTTGTTACCCACAACTCATTTATCATGCCAAGGCGTCAACCTCAAAATTCAGGATAGCCTTTTTTGCTACAAAGAGGAAAAACAGTGTGCTCAGGTCATGTTATAGAATGGGCCAATGCGGGGAACTAAATGCATCAGCAAACCAGGCATGACACACATAACAGATGCTATCAAACTTCTCGACAGATTCTCAAAGTTTCCATTCCAGTGAGAAGCGATTAGAGATTGGAATGACACAGATATTAGAATACTAATGCTTCCGTTTCGTGCACATGGAAGTAGCGCAGGCACAACAAATCCTAACACTGATCCAACCACCAAGGCAACAGAATGGAAACACATCAATCTGAAAAAAAATTGACAAAGCAACAGACTTTAAGAGACAACTCAACCCAATTCTCCCCCATCTACCCTCAATCCGATTTCACAGACTTCCAATTCGTCATCCCCTTTCCCTAACAAATCTAATCAAGAGTGATCGAGAAAGAGGAAAGCACAGAGAGAGAGAGAGCAGTATTCACCCAGTGCCTGCTTGCCACCAGAACCACTACCAGCATAGCCACCATAAGCCCCCTCATACCCATCCCTCCTGACCCTCTTCGCACCACCACCACCACCTTCCTCCTCCTCCTCCCCATACTCCTCCTCCTCATAAACCTCCCTCCCTCTCCCCTTCCTCCCCCCAACCACCGGCTGCGGCGGATACCCATACGCCCCTGCCGGCGCAGCCACGTGGTGCCGGGGCCCGACCGGCCCCCCTAAAATGCTCCTCACGGGCAACAAGAAATAGAACTCCTTGTCGCCAATCTGGAGCAAGTCCTGGGAATCGAGCTTGACGGGAGGGTTCCCAGGGAGGTGGAGGACGCCCTCGACGAGGCAGCCATTCTTGCCGAGGACCTCGAGGGCAAAGCGGCGGCGGGAGAAGTCATAGAAAATGCGGGCGTGGTGGCGGGAGATGTTCATGCCGCCGCCGAGGCTGGAGAGGTCGACGTCGACCGTCGATTTCTTGGAGTTGCGGCCGAGGATGATGGAGTAGGTCTGCATGTAGTACTCGAAGTCCTCACCCTGCAACTTCGCGAACCCCGCCTCCACGTCGCCGCCCGACGCGCTCATGGCTCGATCTTCGACGCTGCTGAACCTGACGATCGATTGCTTCTTCTCCTTCTCCTTCTCGGAGACGCCGAGACAGAGGGGGGGGGGGGATTCCAGAGGAAGAACGGCGAGGGCAATGTAGGTATTTTCAGAAGAGAGGATGTCCACAGAGGGAAAGTGCGAGCTGCACCGGTTCGAAAGCAGGAAAAAATCGAACCGGTCGAAACCAAACCAACGGGACCGGTAATTCCGAGTTCGTCGCAGTTCGACCGGGGACAGGTTTAATTTTATCGTATTCACATTTAAGCTCGTAGTCATTCTACCCTTGGGAATATTTTGTCAAGCAACTTTAGGATTTCAAAATCCTTAGAGCCGAATATTTTCTGCTAGATAAAATTTTTGGGAAAATTTCAATTAAGAGTCTGAAATGCCCTCATTTTTTCAAATAAAGATCTAAAGTAGCAATTATTTCAAATAAAAGCCAAAAGTAATTACATCTATTTCAAATAAAGACTTGACCTTGTTAGGCGGCTAAATATTTCGACTGGTCAAGAGTATTTTCATAAAAATATAATTTTATTCAATTTTTAGTTAAATTAGGTTAAAAATTAAAATACAAAAAGAAAAAAAAGGGTTGTCCTCCCACTTGTGTTTATTTTTTTTTATTTTAGAAAACATAAAAAGGGAAAAAAATAAATAATGAAAATGCTCCTAACCGACTAATGAGAAGCCATTTTTTTAGATTGATATGGTTACTTAATACCCTTATTTGAAATGATATCTATTTCAGATTTTTATTTAAAACAAGTTTCACTCCGCATCTTTATACAAAAAAATGAGAACACTTCAAACTCTTATTTAGAATTTTTCTTAAATTTTTTTCACTTTGGACCTCAAGCTACATGAGTACTCCAAAGCTAAAGGCAAAAGTACCCACTGCCTTAGCTCGGAACATTTTTTACGGGCAACTTGAGGGTTTAATTAAAAAAAATTGTCTTTCAATTTTGTCCTTTGTAAATTATTAGAACTCGAGTTTTACCTCTCAATGAAGAGATAGGGCGAAGAAAAAAAGTCAATGGCATGATATTATAACATCATGTATTGACGTTGCACGCATACGCTGAGTCGGTTCCTATCACGAAATGACACATGAAGAGCAATTTGAAATTAAATAAAAACAAACTCAAAGTTTGTTAGGGCAAGCTATAAAAGAAAAAAAAAACCTTAATTAAAACTTCTTCCACAGCTTCATGAGGATCAAAAGGTTTCGCGCAACAAAGAGGTGTGAAGCTCTACCTCTTTACTCCACTTCGATTTGCGCGGCAAAGAGGCGTGCAAAGGTTGACCAGCGATTGGGGTTGAAAACAGACTGTCACCAGATGGAACGGTGAGTCTTGGGCCAAGATGAAAGAAAGTCCATGACAAGCGGGCCACATTATCAACGACCGCAAGGGCCCTCCTCAACCGGTTGGACCGAGTCCATATACCCTACCGGTCGAGAACCGCTAACCAAGCCGCCGACTGGATAGCCAAGGCCCATCGCAAAAACTCCCTCATCCTGAATTGGCTCGTTAAGTGGCCGCCGCCGCCCCATCTCTGTAACTTGTTATGTTTAGATTTCTAGAACTCAAATGTTACCTTTTCTGATTATGAATGGAAGTTCATGTTTTTCCGTCCAAAAATAAGAAAAAAAAGGTTGACCGGCAGAGAGGTTGCGTAGGTTAAAGTGCGGCATTCACGGAATTAAGGTAACCCCTTCAAGATAAAAACAACATTTGACCGTAATCGACGAAAGTCTCGTTTCATAATAAATTTACATACCCACGTGACTCGCAAATTACCCTTGGGTGTGGTTAAAAAAGAAAAAAATTGTCCAATCATGCACATTGCTGCAAATTACAGAAGTCACGGCATGATCTTGTGTAGGCTTTTACTTAGGGATGAGCCGCTCCGAGTTCCGGATATATTCCACTTGAAACCCTGGAACCAACCCGCCAGTACGAGTTTCTTATTCTTCGGAATCTAGAACCTACCAAACTTACCGCGAAACCTAAAACTTATCATGTCACAGGTTTCAGGGTACCCGGGAGTCTGCCGTACTCGACCAAACGATTTTATACCGCCGTACTCGTTAGTTACTCTTCGACATCTTTTCCTCACTCTGACCAAGCACGGACAACAATCAATCTATAGCGTTTGATTCCTTCTAGAGTAGTTATGCAGACATTTGAAAATTCAGCAATAATGCCAAATTTGAAGAAATAGAACAAGTGCATTTAATTTTTTTTTTTAAAGCCCAATGGTTCTAAATGAAAATTTGATCGATTTTGACCTCTCTATAGACCAAAACTATACTAGCAACAAACCTTCTATGCTCCTTCGAAACCATCTTAACTAAATCTTCGGAGAAAACCAACCAATATGTTTCGGTTCCGGGTCCTGTTCCGATTCTGGTTCGGGTCCAGAGTAGAACCGGAATCAGAACCAACGGTTCCTATAAATTCATAATCGAGAATCGGATCCTGTTTTACCATATCGAGAATCGAACTAGGACCACAAGTTCAGTTTGTCGATTTTCGATTCTACCCTAGACCCATCATGCTCATCATCCCTACTCTTACCGGTCGCATGAGTTATTGTACGTAAGCCATGGCACGCCGTTCCAATCGTGATTGGGTTGTATGTAAATGACGACACCACCACATAAGCCGTCGAATCATATACATTGTTGTACGTAAATCTCGCAGCATTGATAAAAAAAAAAAAAAAAACAAAACAAGCAAGAAAGAGACCGCAACCAATCGCCATTGGTGGTGTTCAAACGATGTGCCCTAATCTGCACACAACGATTAACACGACCGGTAAGAGTTTGTGTAAGATCCCGCCACGAGTTGCGATCCGCGGCGGTGTGCATGATTTTTTTTTTTTTTTGGTCGAAAGGCGGTGTGCATGATTGAACGAGCTTTTTTTTTACCATACTCGAGGCTAATTTCCGAGCCATATCAGCATTTTTATTACGAAACAAGGCTTTTGTCGATTACCATCAAGTGTCGATTGATTTTGGAAAAGGCTGCTCCTTTGTCGTGCAGACCAGAGCTCCGCCCTTCTCTGCCGCACGAGCTAGAATGGAGCGATCGACTTTCCCATCTCTCCGTCGTGCGAACCTTTAGCTAATAATCGTCATAGAGCCTATGAGGGAGAAGTTTCTTTCTAGTTTTTTTTTTAAAAAAAATCAAAAATTGGGAATAGTTAGCGAAAGGAATGAGTTGGTAAACATTTCTATTTTGGCGGCATTTATTGAAACTTCTGCCTCGATTAATTTGCTTTCTTTTGCAGCCTGCTCTTAACAGACCTTAATTTTTTTTTTTTCGCTTAATTTCGAATTGCTTGCCACGTGTTGTCAATTTACCGGTAGATTCTGACTAGGCAAATGCGTGCCACGTCAACTTATGACATGGTAATACCATACCAATCAAGTATATGTATACGGGTATATATATAAAGGCAGACAAAGCATTGATGCAAAGCCTCTAAGCCAAAGCATTGCCATGTTGGGAGTGACTTGGTCCAAGGAAGTTTACTTATTCAAACGTTTTCTTTTCACCCGCGAAGTTAGGTTACAAGGTCAAGCTATTTGTGGGATCGTGATGTGTATCTAGCTTTGAAAGACTGTAGCGACGAACTTGAAGTTATTGAATAGTTGAATGTTCAAGACAGCAAGTGGTAGATCTGTCGAAATATGTTCAACCCGTTATAAATGGATCATAACAAACTTAACATGTCATCACAATCGGGTCTTTTTTTTTTTTTTGAAATTCTCCCTTAATGCAAGAAACCGAGAGAGAAAACCGTGAGCATCCGCCATGGAGTGACCACGTGTCAATCGGCGATGTGCTGTCCAACCTCGCTATTAGGGTGCGCATGAAAACCATTCTGTAACAGAATTTCTGTTCCAGAAATAGGTTTGGACGAGAAACTCGTTTGGTAACGCCAAATGAGTTTTCTATTTCTGGAACAAAAACTTGTTCCAGAAATAGTTTTCAATAGCCAATGAGAAACAAAAAAAATTGTTTCTCAGAGAAATAGAAACAGATTTTCTCTCTCCTCTCTCTAGCTCGCCGCGGCCGTTCGTCGGCCGCCGCCGCCCGCCGGAAAAATAGAAATTTTCAATTTTTGGAACAGAAATTCGTTTCGTTATCAAACACATTTTTTTTTTCATTTAGAAACTCATTTTGGAACAGAAATAGAAAAATCTATTTCTGTTCCAGAGTGAGTTTCTGGAACAGAATGGTTCTCATGCGCGCCCTAATTCTCAGAAATTATCATAAAAGACATAAGAGCTGCGTATACTATTAAAACTATGTTGGTGCTAGATTATGTCTTTTGAGTCCCGACTGTGACGCCTCTAATGTTTTTTGGTTTTTTTGTTTTGTCGTTTTCATTTTAAATTCTTTTTACCTTTTATTCCTAAACAAACATAAGTTTCTCCGCAGGTAGCTTTTTTTTTTTTTCTATTTTTCCTCTTTATATTTATTAGAAAATGCATTTGGTCTTGTTCTCTAGCTGCTTTCCACCGTCTTTAAGGCTCCAGTGAATCTACTCGTGAATTCAAGGAGTATTTCATCAATACCGCGCTTCGAGAGGTGCCCATTGGTCTAGGCATGAAATCATTGTAGTCGGTTGGGCCATTTCTGGTACGGGATATCATTCAAGGTGAAGTACGTCTTTGATGATAAAGAAGTTAAAGTTGAAGTACCAGCAGGGGAATGAACCATGTTTGATTTTAAGGAAAAATCTTTTTGATTGTCAATTTTTTATTTCTCTCTCTCTCTCTAAATCAATTCGACGGAAATTTTCGAACCTCGCTGAGTGCCGGTGATTTAAGTGGAGGGTCGTGGCGGTGAGATGCTGCGCTAGCCCTCCCGGAGGATTAGTCGAAGTGCGCGATCCGTACGAACACTGGCTCGGACTTCTTCGATACAAAAAAAAAAACTTTATTTCAAAAACATGCCAAAGTACAAGGACAAAAAAATATAGATTTTTTTTATGTTATAGGAAAATCAAATTCAACATGAAAAAAAAAATGAAATATTGCAATATAGTTGCGTGATGGTATGTGACCAATCCTTATTTCGATATTTACACAAACAAAACTTTTAACAAAACCACTTTACCAAAAAAACTTTTAACAAAACCATTCCATTTTAAAACTGAAAAAAAAAGATGCTCAAATAATCTGTTGACTTTAATATGTGTTATACGGAAAAAAAAAAACTTCCTCTTTTCTTTTCTTTTCTTTTTTACTGTATTGTGTGGGCCCATTATGGTATGCTCTTTATCAGAACAGGCGCGGCATAGCCGCGTCACATGCTCCTCATCGAGACAATTGTTGCTCTCATTGGATCTACGATCAGCATAACGATTACAACCGCCAAAACTCGAATCAAAATCGAAAGTTTATTGTTTTCGAGAGGATCTTGTAATTTTTGCTTTTGGATAAATTTTAAATAAAGACACGAAGTGTATTATTTTCATAAATAAAGACATAAAGTAAATACTATTTCAATTAAGGGCTTAAAATGCTCTCTTTATTTCAAAGAAATACATGACTAAGAGCTTTTTCGTCATTTTTTTTTATTTTAGTTTTTTTCATTTTTTTTCTTTCGGTTTTCGTCGATTTCTTTCCCTTCATTTTCATCAGTGGTCAACCTCGCCCTATCTAAGCGAAGGTCATCTTGCCTGGGACTGTCGAGACAAGGCCACCCTCGACGGCTGCGAGGATTTGTTTGGCTCGTTTAGATTTGCGAGAAATATTTATTTTTTGAAAGAAACGTGCAGCACAAACCATCACATGTCAGGCAAGGCACTTCTACCGGTCCGACGTAATCACTTGGGTCCATATGCCCCAACGTGAGAACATGCATGTGGCTCTCCTCCCCAACCGCGCCCGGGTCAATAATGGTGGTCCCGCCCACCCAAAATCAAGAACTTCCCGGACTAACTCCACCCCCCTCGTTTTCGACACCGGTTGCTCCAGAGATGAGCAAATCAGATCAATCAGATCGAAACCGCTAGTTCGATTCCCGATCCTAGAAGGTGGCTATCCGATTCACGGTTCTTAAAGTTGGAACCGATGGTCGGGCAATTCGATTCTCGATTTCAAAGACATGAAATCGAAGTGGATTGGACGGGTTGAATTTTTTTCTTTTTTTTGAAGTAACGCTAAAGTTAATGTCGGACCATCAAGAAGCTTTCTCGATTCCAAGAAGTTCATCTGATTCTGGTAGTTGTATGCTCCAAGGCATTATTCCCCATAAACCCCTCGCCATTTCATCCGCGAGCTATCTCCTGCACATAAATTTTTTTTTCGTCTCTTCATTCAGCGACCGACCTTCAGTGGACATAACCACTAGGGGATGATCTCTAGCACAGGTGTTGGGAAGGAAAACGGCGACGTCGAGACTGGCTCCTGATCATGGCCAGCTAGACTTCGGCACCAAAGGACCGTGGCCAAGCAAATGGCGCCATGGATATGCAGCTCGCTGTCGCCTAAGTGTGGTAGAAATTTTGCTAGCGTGTGCTCGCAGTGAGAGCGGATGTCGTTGGCTTTGCCTTCGAGCCATGGATATGCACCTCGTCGTCGCCATCTGAACTAAACTCGTTCAAGGGATTACTTGAGAATCGGACCGGATTGGATCGGGAACCGATTGCCCTTAGTTTGCTCCCAAACTTTTTAACTCTAAATCGTAATTTTTAAACTAAAGGCGACGATTATAAACACCTAACTAATTCCAACCAAATCGAATAGTGCGAGCTTCGATCCTTGTAAACATCGCTTACTAAGAAATACTAATCGATGGCCGCAACAAGATGCCTCAAAACGAATCAGTTGTGGGGGTTCGTCTTGCTATAATCGAACGATCGAACAGTAAGCAATGCCGATCGATCGACCGATCGATAGTTGCACAACCGATGGGCCGATATCTCTGTACCATTCGCTCTTGAATCTCGATGATCAGGATGTCCGATCACATGATGTGGTCCCCCCCCCCCCCCCCCCCCCCCCCGGCTATTGACTTTTCGAGGAGTAGACGATGCATGGGGGCGAGGGTGTTGAGTTTGGAAAACAACGTGACCATCGCTATCTTTGGTGGTTCCCTTCTCTCTTGGATATGCGTTCATTAACATTTTTTTTTTTTTCACCTTTGTTCCTCTTCTTTTTAAATATTTCTCTTCTCCCTTTAATGAAATTCTCCCTCGCAGAGACCTTCAGGGTTCACTTGTGGACTCCAGCTCAACTCTCTCTCTCTCTCTCTCTCTCTGTATAGACGCTCGAGGAGGGGGATGGTGTTGCTGGCGAAGAAGACGGGTTCATCAGCACCCCGACATTCCCCTCAGATCTGACCCTCCATGCTCTGACGCGTGACATTCGGGAAAACCCTAGGAGAAGAGGAGACCCACCGGCGATGGGGGTCCTCAGCGAGTCGCTCTGCTTCTGCAAAGGCGTCGGCAAGTCCGAGAAGACCAAGGCCGCCATCTTCTCCGGCAAGTCCCCGGCGATGGCCGCCGTCTCCGGCCCCGGCACCGGTTTCCTCATTCACCGGAACCTTCTCCTCACGACCCACGCCAACCTCCCCTCCGTGGCGGCCGCCGAGACCGCCGAGATCCAGCTCCAGAACGGGGTCGCCGCCACCTTGTTTCCGCATAGGTAACTTGGCTTCCTCGCTGAGTTCGGTTGTTTGATCTGTGCGTTCTTTTGCGGGACTAGACCTGAATTGGAACCCGCTGTGGTTGTTCTACATTAAATCGTCAGTGCGGTGTAGTAGTGGGAGGCTGTTGTTTTACAGCATCAGGGCCGCGCAGTCAACTATATGAACGCTTGGTCAGAAAAACAGGGGAGAGGCATTGGAGTTTCCTGATAGCCCCCAATCAAAACTGCAGCTCTTAGAAATTTCTATTTCCTGCCCCTTTTTCCTGTAGGAACCTTGATGCCATGGCAGATCTGATTTTGGTGGGTCCTTTTTCTGAGAAAAAAATAAACTCAGTTGAGTTAGTTAGCTGGATAAATCTATGAAGATTGAATCAGGTCTCGAAGCAATCCTTTCTTTCTCATGACAGATGTTTGTGATGTGAACAAACAGCTGAAGTTTTTGGTGGGGGGTGGGTCCTCGATGGTAGTTGATGAAGACATCACGGCTTAATAATCTGTCGGAGCACACCTTTGCCACCTATAGCTTATGGGATTGAATTGTAGACCCAGAGGACATGGGATCTTTACTACTTCAACATAAATCATGAAGATATGCCTCTCTGACGTGACCATTTAATTTAAGTCAGTCCTGATGTGATTGGTTAAGAAATTGCATTAGTAAGATATCTTAAGTGAATTTAGCAATATGAGATGCCAGATGTATTAGGCTTTTTCAACTGGGTATATGTTGTTTTCAATTGGTATAGATTTTGCATTTGAATTGCATAAGGAAAATCTCTTTTGTTAAACCAAATCTCGAAACATGTGCTTGAGATTGAATATACATTTTTTCCCTTTTCTGCCTGAAAATCCACGAGTTCTCTCTGTGCTTAAATTTTCATTGTTGAACATATCACCTGATGGATGCTGCAATTGGGAATTGGCCTTCTTTAAATTTCTTTAATAGTCTCCCGTTCCTGTCATTGGGAATGGGGATCAACCGAAACATATATTCTCAGGCAAGGAAAAAGTGCCCCTGCAAATTGGGGTGGGTAGGAGAGGAGCTTCTTGCTGATTTTGGAACTGTGTATGGCCCTATATCTGACCGCAACAGCATTCCTCCGTGTGCTAGAGGAGAAAAGAATAATGTCTATGATATCATAACTTCAATCATGGTCGTGCACTAGTCGTCCCTTCATTGAACTATAGGAGCTGCTATTGTCTTTCCTGAGAATCAAAGTTGTGCTTGCTTTAAGAGTACCCTGTGAGGTTCATGTTTTAATTATACATTTGCAGGTTTTTTATCACAAGTTCAGTTTTGGATCTTTCAATAGTGGGTTTAGATACCATTGATGGAGATTCCAATGCCCAGGGTCAGCAGCCTCACTACTTGAAAACTAATGCCAAGCCAAACCTTGACTTGGGCAGCATCGTATATGTTTTAGGTTTTACGGAGAAAAAGGAATTAACAATTGGAGAGGGAAAAGTCGTTATAGCGACTGATAATCTTATCAAGTTATCGACTGAGGGGGTGGTATGGAGTCCTGGGTCAGCTGGCTTTGATGCTCAGGGAAATCTTGCATTTATGATATGCGATCCTATGAAACTAGCCACGTCTCCAAATACCAAATCCTCTTCCACGTCATCATCATCCTCATCATCATCAAAGAAAGATCTTATGATGCAATTCGGGATCCCTATACCTATTATTTGTGATTGGTTGAACCAGCACTGGGAAGGCAGCCTCGACGAACTTAATAAACCAAAATTGCCAATCATGCGATTGATGTCTACAGGCCAGAAAAGTGAGCATTCATGTGCATCCTTCACAATGCGCCGGGTTTTCAAGTCAACAGAAGCTGATGGTGATGGAACTCCATCTTCTTCAAATCTAATATCCAAATCCAGAGATCCACCTGGACCGAGCTGTTCCATTGCTGCAAATATGATCAATCAGGAACAGATGGCCATTGATCCGGATTCTACACATTTTCAGGGAATCCCAACTCCAGAAATATATGAATCGCGGAAATTAACTTCCATGCCTGTTCGCAAGAAAGAAGCTGGTCAGGTGCAGCTTTTGGATATTAATTTTCCACCGCGAGTCGCAAAACCTGCGGTGGCTTTGCTGCCAGCTAAACCTCTGCATAGGAGTTCCGCCAAGGACTGTATCGAGGAATTGCGCCTGCAGAACCCACTGAGAAGAGAAGAAGTGCAGGATTTGGGACTGACCAGTCCGCATTCAGTTGCCGATATGGCTTCTACAGGGTCGGTGAATGGGGCCCAGAGTGAGGTCCAGTCTTGCTCATCTCCATTGGAAGCTTCAGAGATGCATTACGGGCACAGCAGTGAGGAAGAGACTATGTACTCTGCAGAAACTGCCGAGAGCAGGAACTACACTAGCCCTAGAGAGGGGAAGTTTCATCAAGTTGGGCGGAGTCAGAGTTGTGTGAGCTACAGCAGATGGGGGCCCGCACAGAGAAGCTCGACAGCTCGCAGAGAGTTGCTAGAACAAGAGAGGAGCTTCATCCATGGGAGAAAGGTGCATTCGCATGGGGCGACTTCCCAAAGGAGCAATGACTACTTCAGCCCTACAGTCTCTTCAATCATGAAGAAGCGGAACAACCCAGAGCAACCTAGTCGGCCACGACCAAGTGCTGTAAATTCATCACCAAGATGGGTATTGTGATCATTCATTGGTGAATGCATTGCCCAAATTATCAGAAACCAAAGTAAATTCTTTCCCACTGTTGCTATTGCACAATTTTTGGAGTTTTGGCGGCATTTTTATCCAGGACATACACTGTAATTATTGTATTCGTCTGTAGAACGTGCTAAGGATGAATAACGGAGAATTAGGCTAGGGTTGCTCATCACGTGTAGTTGTACTCTTGATTTACACTGGTTTATTAATCATTTCAAGATGATCAAGAGAAAAGTTGCAACATCTCAGGCACCCTTCCTCAAACCAGATCATTGTTTCTCATGATTTCTGTCTGTTTCTCCGACCACAATGTCACAAGCATTTCCTGTACTTGTAATGGATGTGAACCGCTCGATTATGCTAAGTTGGCGTGAACTTTAGAAGACATGGCACATTGGTCTTCGACAAGGGGACTATCCTTGCAACGTCACTGTCGATGCCACTTAATCATCCAAGGCTCGCCGAGTTTGTGAAAACTGAAACTCGTGCTTGCAGTTTTCCTCCGTGTGATGTGAATGATTCATAGTAGAAATGGGGAGCCTCAGAACCTTTGCTTGTAGCATCTGCAAGAAGTCTCATCCTTAACTTGGTCATTGACTGGCTAAGCAATTTCAGATACAATGTGATCGTGTGCCTATTTTCAAGTTGACTAGCATTGCCCAGTAACTAAATCGACATTCAGTGACTGTTTGCACTTCTCGCGGTCCTTATGAATCGTCGCAAAGATCTGCTTTAAATTTTGCTAACCCTCTGCATCAATTGCGACGAGAAGTCCATCCATGAACCCATTGATGCACCTTAAAGCTACCTTCCATGTGGCCCATACATACATTCATGTGTAAAACATGCACAACTTCCTAAGTACATTGTGTTTTCCTTTCCTCAAAATATAACATAATTTATCCCTTTCTGTGAGCGTGTCATTTTTTGAAACGCACTTTATCATCCTATTTGAATCATTTATTTCGACCAGATCATTATCTATTTATCTCGGACCCGATAACCACCAAGACCAAATCCAATTTCTTCAACTTCACACACGAACCATCTACTGAAAAAAAAAAAAAAACCAATTTTAGGGCAACAGAAATTCGACGTGACATTTTGATGAAGTCGGAAATTCATTCGTCCTGACATTTTGATGCCAAAAAATCCCACATGGCTAACTATACCATAATAACGTGGCTACTTTCAACGGTAAAAAAATTTACCTTAAGACATCACTAATTGGAATCGGTAATGTCTTCTACTCGATCGGCAAAGTCAAACGTCAAGTACTCGATCCATGAACATGCTAAACATTAACGACCCAGCTGCATAGAATCCCCAAATCAGTCCTGTTCCGATACGCGCATAACGCTCTCCACCACCCGCCCAATTTTACATACCAATGCAATCTGAAGAATCAAATTTCAAAGGAAGCCCCCTTCCTCCTGGTACCCACTCGCTCTCCACACCTGATTCATAGTAAGCTTTGCCTTCTTCAAGAACCCATCAAGCAATTCGTGGTCCCCGTTATTGACCCCTTACTCTTCGAACTTCAAACCAACTCACCCTCTTTAATGGCCCAACAGCCTTTTTTCCTCGTTGAGGCGACAAAGTTACTCAACCCTGTTCAGCTTCTTCCCATTTTTGACCAGGAATCCAACGGCTGAAGTTTTGCTTAGGATCTCTAATCCCCCAGTCACCAGGCAGAATTCAAGCAGCGAACCAAGTATAGTAACACGAGCAGGTGAATTAAATTGCCACGGACCACCTAGCTTCTCTATTGCTGTAAGGATGATCTGCAAACTGTCCATCAGGCAGTAAATATGAGCACCTGAAATGGGCTAAATGTCACAGGACTTCGACTATAAAATGGGAAGGTTTCCGTTGGCTTCTTCGTGCAAAATTTAACCGAGCGAAAGACACAGGAAGCTAACATGGCTAGGAACACCAAATCATCTCTTCTGCTCATTCTCGTTCTCACGGCATGCCACGCCAGGATGTCTGCTGGAGGAGGCAAGACCCCAGGGAATGACAAGGTCTTTGTTCCCCAGAACTACTTCGGTTTCTGGCCTTTTCACTTTCCATGGTTTGGGCTCCCAGGATTCCCCATCATTCACAAGGCTGATGCAGGCACAGAAGATGCACAGAAAACAGAGGGTAAACATGGAGTTGCTCCCGCCCTAAAAGCGAGCAGTTCTTCACCATAAGGACACATGGCTCGTCGTAGATCAATGTTATCTATGCTGGTAAAAGAACCATAATAAATAATTTCTCCTAGTGATGGATGTAGCCTACTTAGCGAGGCTGGTGTCTACTGGTGCGCAATGTCCAAGTTGTGGTGTCTTGAGTCTTGTCTAAGCTTAGCTGATGTGTGCATGTCCTGAGTCATGGTGTCCTAAGCCTTATAAGTCCAAGTTAATAGGGATCCTAGGTCTCGTCTAAGCAAGCTGCACTGTCCTGTGTTTCATGCAGCTAATCAAATATGAGTGCTTCCCTCCATCCCATTCCCTCCCTTTCTTGAATTTTGCATTGATACAGGCTAGTATATCTTAATAGAACCATAATTCATGCCAGAAGGGAGTCCCCAGGCCCAAGCATATCAAAAGTAACCACACCACAGTACCAAGCCGCAGATTTTAGATGTTGTAATTAGCCATTCTGAATCGCCTGACTCTCTCAGGAACTTCACAAACCCTAACATTCATATGCAAATGGATTGTGGTTGGCTCTTTTGCCAAGCCAGAAATCCGTATTCTATCTAAAACCATATGTTCACGCCTGACTCTTGAGCTAAAAACTAGCGACTAAGGAGTTCCTGGACAGCTAAAACTATTCCAGACTTTGATTTCATTATTCACTTCAACAATGATGTCTCAAATTACAACTATCATCATTTGGTATATCAGATCAGCCTGTGCAACAATTTCCCTACTGAGAATTCAACTGATGTCAAAAATAACTCTTGCCATTCCTCGTGTCTCAAAGCATCAGCACGACCTATAAGATTAATGAAAAGTAATAAGCAACAAAAGCATGAAGAGAGCTGAAACGCAATGGATTCCGATGTCACGGCATGGTATATTAGCTTTTATGCCCTTGTATCACAAAACCAACAATCCCAAAACACCTAACAAGACATGGACAGGTGCTATATGTGTTAAGGATGAAATTCAGGTATGGACTAATGGAGGCAGCATTGGGACTTCATAAATATACAGCCACCAAATCAAGTTCGATAACTGCCATATAATTCTATCCTTTCAGACACGCCTTTTTGGTGGAGAAGGAGATAACACTTTACAGATCATTCCTAACCAATAAAGTATTTCCCTGCAGTACGAAGAACACGATCAAAGCAAATAGTGATCCATCAACAGAGAGAAATCTCACTTTAACTTGTGGTGGCAGGTAAAAAGACCCTGATGAGATCTTTCATGACGACTCTTTTCCTACACGTAGGGCACTTAGCCTGTGCAGTTATAGCAGCCTTAATGCAGCCTTTACAAAAAATATGACCACATTTTGTAGATGTCTCCTCAACTAATGGGCCCATGCAGATTGGACAAGTAAATGTTGGCTCCTTTGGGGGCGGCGGTGGCGGCAGATTCACCACTTTTTCTCTCTGCATTCAACTTCCACAGGTCACAATAACTTATATTCACCTCTGCAACGTGACATATATGCACACAACTTCTAAACCACAAAAAAAAAAAAAAATTACATTACACAATTTGCAAGACAAACTTTCTGCAGGCGTTAACACAAGCAGCTATGCACACATCAACTATTATGAAGAGCAATGTGAAAAAATTGCTAGTCATTGCGACCATCCAATCACAATATCCTTGCCAATTAATAAAAACACACAATTTGATCTTATACATCACACCAAAGATGAATGACATTATATAGAACACAAAGCAACTGAGACAAAAGTATGATTGGAGTATCAAGGCACAACAGCGCAAACACAAGCAGTTCATGAAGGAATTGTCTAAGAGTTTAACTGCAGAATCCGGTACTGCAAGACTCAAGAAAGTGAATGTCCCGAGAGAAACACATTCCCATGAACAGTATTTACAATTGAAATCTGTATTTCCAATAGAACTCAATGAGTAGTGCAATTGCTGGAGCAATTTGCAACAGAACTCCTCTGGCACAGACTATAAACATTCTTAGAATATAATAAAACAAAGCTGTGCTACGAAAATTCTGATTCAGTGCACGTCCAATATAGATTAGAACTCTGGGTACTTCAATTTTGACGTCTACCTAACTCATTTCAAGGCCGAAAGTCGACCTACCAGTGGCTGTATATATACTGGGTTTTCTCAAAAGTAACCAATGAAAGAAATCCCCAAGGACTATTGACCTATTGATCACTAATAAGGCAAATGAACTGATCATAGAAATACATGGATGCTGAAGAAAGTCAAAACCTACTAGCATCAACATGTGACAGAGCATAGTACAGAAAACGGTGATAGGTAGAGTCAAAATCAGTACCACATAATTATTACTGCTTTCCAAATTTATGTAGAGACCGCAGTTTACACTATCTTGATTGGCATGAAATCTTCTGCGCTTAAACCTTGTGTTATGTTCATCTGCAGCAATCAAGAAGAGAAGAAGACAGACCCATGAGTCTGCAACTAAATAGGGAAGATGCATGATTGACGCAACAGAGAACTGAGGAAGCATCACATAGAACGAGAGGCCAGATATAGTAATAACAAGTCTACCAGGGAGAAACGAAACCAACCGCAAACAAAGAAATGTGATGTCAATTTGAAGAATTAGATATTGATTTCCAGTACTACCATATTAAACTTTATTACAATAACTGATGTCACAGATATTGACGAGTCATCGTTGAGGAATTATAAGGCACTCTGAGACTAACAAGTCGTTGTTGAGGAATTATAAGGCACTCTGAGACTAAAAGGTAACAGTTGGTCTCCTATTCAAACAACAAGAGTATAATCATCCCAAGACAAATACTCCAACATACTCCCTTTCCCAGCAGCCCAAACGAATACTACAAAAACAGATGACTAAACCACTAGAATCAAAGGTGCATAAGTCCCATAAACCTCTTTTGATCCTTAATTAAAAAATTGACGTACTTTAGCCAGCAAAGGAATAAAATTTAGCAACATTACAGCAAAAATCACAGTGTCTGCGGCAGCATAAGCATACCATTACTAATAGAAGAAAGAGGAGAACTTGCCTAGACCACTTAAAGCATTCAAGCCAGCAAAAGTATCAAATGTTCTTTTGATAACCCTTGAATTCTTCCAAATCATATTCTGCTATATTATAGTCTCAATAGGAGTTCCTTTTCAATTTTCTTCACCCGGTGGAATCATCCTGCTGCAATTGCTTTTACAGCCTTTCTATAAACCTCCAAACACCCTCATCCTAACTGGAAAGTGAAAAACAGATGCCAGAGGTACTTTTACTGAGCTTCTCTCAGTGTAAATTCTTTGATCATCCACCCTTCCATCGCCAGCCCTCCAACAGTACCAATCAACATCCCTTTGAAAGAAACAACTATGAAGCGTGTAGAAGCGCATGCACACATTGCAAGGAAAAGGAAGAAGGATCAGATTAGAAGCAAAGAAAGATGCTCAAAATTCACTGTCAACCAACCGACAAGTTCACAGACAAGAAGTGTTGGGGGATCACAGATGAGAAAGATACATATGTACACCTGCACACTAGGATGCAGACAACTGCCACATGTTAAAAAAATCGAGTACCTGACTCTACATCAACCACAACAGTCCTTGACTGATTCCTCCGAGATTTGTTTTTTGCCTATACATTGAAAACACAAGTCATATATAGCAGCTCCTCCTAAATGAAGACTAAACATAGCAACAGACAAAAGCATGTAACCAGAGTTATACTTCAGCAAATGCCCTGGGTGAACTAATGGTAACATCATCATCGATGGCCTCAACATCAATTGTAGCATGCTGCAGGGGTTGTTGCCCCTGATGGCTATCCCCCACTTGTTGAGACACAACTTGAGTTGAAGTACCTTCATGATCCCGGTTTTCAACTGGTGGCTCATTATTAAGGTCTAAATTCAGTCCTGCTTTTCGACGCCGATATCCCCTTAGAGGAGGATTTTTGGTCATCTGAGTGCTCATGCTAATCTCCCACTTCGTGCTCTCAAAATCCAAGAAAAAAATAGCTGCTCAAGAGAAAGAAAAAATAACAATTCAATACATCGTCATCTCAACACCCACCCACGACCCCCCTAAAAAAAAATTTCATTAATAAAAAATCTCAAATATCTCGCTTCTTATCGTCTTTCAACCCTTAATGACAAGCAATTTGCGTAATGTTACGAGCAAGCAGCATTCAGACAAGACAATCACTAAATCTTTGACTCGTATACATTGTCCTATTGGTTTTTGTAAATCATTATCCAATTTGCTTTATACGAAGAACGCTATTGCACAAAGGGCACATAGACTAAATCAGAAAAACACTAAAAAGAAGAAAATGACAACACAAAACACTACGCGAGATTCATCCAGCCAAATTCAGTCCAATCACAACTAACTTAGAATTCCATAACCTTTGTTAAAACTACAGCGTCAGGGGTAAATAAGAGCACCGATATTCCAGTTCCACGGACGTAAAAGAAGCCCCATTATTAACACTAAGCATAAGGCAACAGAGACGAAGGAGCGACAGAAATAGGGATTCCATGCAAGGTTCTTCACATCGAAATATGACCTACACAATTGGTTCGGTTCCACGTCCCGGTCTAAAAGGAAATGAAATACGCTTGTTTCGTGGAAACGAGCATAAAGGCGCCTCCTTTACCCATCATCACTCCGTTTCTCAACCCTCGCGTCAACAATCGGGCAAAAGGCAAAGCAAAATTTCATCGAAATCTACCATCGCCAGTCGCATCACAAACCGAGGGGGGGGGGGGGGGAAAGACAAAATCAAACAACAAATGGCATCAAACTAATCGGGAAAAATCAAACACCGATAAACCCTAACCCACCCCCTAATCTCTAGACAAAGTTCAGAAACGATTAAAAAAAAAAGGCCCGCAAAAAGCCATAATAATGGACAAGAGCTCGGAGATCGTACCTTGAGAACCCGATTCAGGAAAGAATGAGACTTTCAGAAATCAGGACGGAGAAGACCAAAATCGACAATTTGAGAAGATAAAGAGTGATCGAGAGAGAGAGAGAGAGAGAGAGAGAGAGAGAGAGAGAGAGAGAGCGAATTTATGTGGGGGCGTCGTTTCTGAAGAGAGAAAAAAAGAGTGTGAAGGAGACAGAGAGGGTGGTCAATATAATTATAAGGTCTCCTCAGAAAGAGAGTCTAAGGGAGGAAGGAAGGGAGGAAGGAAGGAGAGGGGTGTTTCCGTCTTTACACCAAGTCGACGTCTGCACATAAGTAACACCCGACCGCACACCGACCGTTGATTCGGCCGACCGGTGCCACGTATCGTCCGTAGACGGAGATCAAAGAATTTTTTTTTTCAAAAGAAGAGAGGCTTTTTTTTTTGGGTCAAAGAAAAGGAAGAACGACGTTAAAAAGTGTGTTTTTGCCTTCTTCTTTTTTTTTTTCCATTTTTTATGCTATTGAGGTCTTCACTATCGGCGAAAAAAAGAAAAGAAAAAAGGCTCACATTTTGATTTTCTTCGAATAATTGGCAAAGATTATAGTCTAACTTTCAATTACCAATGAAAAAATTACATATAATTCCCTAGATAGTATGGTATGAACTTAGAAAGATTTTCACGTGTTTTGTGTTAATAAAGATCCTAATGTTAGCATATGAAGTTTGAGATATGAACATTGAAAAGTTTAATGTATTTCACCTTGTATGAAAATCGATTGTGAAAATCATAAATTTTTTTTCTCTAGAGAAAAGTAAAAATTGTTTTAGACACGTAATTTTTAATTTTTACTTATTTTTAATTCTAATACATAAATTGCAATATTTTTTCAAAAAAATTTCAAATAAGGGGTTGAAATGCTCTCGTTTCCTTAAATAATAGCTTGAAATGAATTTTATTTTAAATAAAAACTTAAAGTATTCTCTTTATTTGAAATTTTCTCTATTTAAAAAAAAGTGAAAGAAATTTTAGATCGATAACTTCTCTTTAAGTTTTATTATGATTTTACCTTTTTTATCTTGCGACCAAGAATTTTTGCAATGGTTACAAACTCTTCTGATATATACATACATCCCGGAAAGTTCTTTATATTTGAAGATCGTTTTTTTTTAAACAAAATTAATCATTTAATTTTTTCCCCATATTTTAGTAAAATAAATATGATTGAATGTATCGATTTTCATATTTTGAAAAGTTTAGAAATTTCGCCTAGAAAAAATAAAATTACACAAATACAAAGAAACGAGGTCACTCGAAATAGATCCTTATTTTCTCATTAGTACAGGAAATGCAAACCATAGCCAAAATCCCAAAATTTTCAAAATTCCAAAATAAGAAAGGAGAAATAGTTCAATCTTTTTTAATGTATAAAACTGGTTTAAGGAAATACTTCTTTTTTCCTGCGGTGGAAGAGTGCATCACGTGTCACTTGATAACATGGAGTTGTCGTTTGCAGTATATTTCGAAAGGCGATGATGTGGCACGTGATGGAACGAATATTTTCTTCCCAAGACGAAAGGTGCATTGTTCTATCCGATCGAGTTTCATGAGATGAATGAATAACACGCCAAGAAAGTACGAGATGTAGCTTTTCCATTGATATGATTTTCCCAGTCACAACATTCAAACCTCGATCTGATATGAGCTTTATCCTGAGCACTTTGCGTGAAAATATTTCATTAAGAAGGTGAGCCTAAAAAGATTCAGAAGTTTTGATGCCAAATTAAAATGTCCAATTCAGAAACTTAAGTTACAGATCAAGAAAAACCATATAAAGAACACCCATTTTCGCGTACAAGCCGAATTACGGGGATGGATGCACATCCGCGAAAGCTGAAGATAGCAATGAGAGGTCAGGTTCTGTGTATGATGAACAAATCGCGAGACTAACCTTCTCTTGATGACTTTCCGGCTAAAACATCGATCGCTTCTGCCCATTTGAACCCTCTGGATGTCCATCGTCTTCCCCGGCGTTTGAATGCGAAAATGATGTTTAAGGTCACAAATAATGGTATAAGGACTATATGAAGCTTCATTCTGTAGTGTATCAAATCAAGTTTGTGACAAAATATGAATTTATGTCTCTTTGATCAGTAGCTGTAGTTGTGACAAAATAAGAACTCCTGTCTCTTGATCTCTGGCTGTAGCTTATCTTGCAAGGATTCTATGGAAATTACAGATCCGGCGATTTGGCAGAATGGCCATAGGAAAAATTTCGGAACGAATGATAGATCTAGTCGACATAGAGGGGAAGAAATTCCGACAGAGTTGGACAACCATGCCCGTTTTTATCACAAAATTGGAACTTAATTAGGTCCAGTAAGGAACTGCAATGATAACAGTTGAAGATCTACAGGAAAAAGAATTTCATGTTCTTCCAGCCTTAACGGAAAACTCCAATTGTTCGGAAAGAAGAAGCACAGCAGGTGGAATGGTAATGAATTGGCTTTAAAGGAGTTTAACCGCAGGATTCATCAAACACGCACTTCAAAAACATACTCGCATATCGATCGCTATGTTTCAGACTACTTCACTTTCTAAGCCATGGAAAGCAGCAGCCACCCTGCAGCAAGAAGCAAAAAAAAATTGGAAGAACATTGAGGGAAATAGAAACGTCAGGATAGCCAGTAAGTGAATTGTGGCACGATACCTTCGACCTGTTGCCAGCTGTTTGGCTAGCTGCACCAGCATATGGCGACCGAGGGTGCAGGCCCGGCCCCATTCGCGCTCCCCCCTGCCTCTCCTCCCGGACTTGGTTAAAGATGTGAGTATAGCCGTCGGCCGAATCCGGGTTGTTCTCGTCCCACTCGCCAAATTTTGGAACAGCGGCACCTTTGTCGATCTGGTTGATCAGAAACCACAGTTGAAACTTGAGGGGGTAATGCAAGAGCCAAACTATACCAACAGATATATTAGCCTTCAGGACCTTAACCGAACTATTTTCGTCCAATGAAATGAACACAGTACAATGCAAGCTCGTATGAATCCCGACAATTGCAAAGGGAATCACTTCTGGTCAGGGAAGCTTTTCGCTCAAGAACAAGATTTTAGGCCATCAGAAAGGGAAAATGTTCTGAAAATCAATTCATTTTTGTTTTACGGAAACTTAGCATGATTACTGCCATCAATGACAATAGTAAAGCCAAAATGAGGGAAAGGATTTACGAAGTCATCTCCTTTAGCAGCAGAACCCAGGCGGGATCTCCCCGGCGTGCCCATGGCATGGCCACTTTCACGGGAACCCCTTCCTTCCCAGGAGGGCGAACCGCTCCCCCTTCCAGAGATCCTTGCCTGGGGGTGCATCGGCGACTTCTCAAAGCTATGATCCCCCCCGCTTGGTCTAGCTGGCCTCCTCTGAGGTTCACCATAATTTGCTCCACGCCCTCCGTGTGCTTGATGCTTTGACTCGTTTGAGTGCAAGCTGCCCAAGTTATTTTTGTGGATAGATTGGTCCGAAACCCGTGTAAGACTCCCATCATCATTGCTCATTTCACGCTCATGCACCGTCCTGACAACTCCCTGTCGTTTAGGTTCCTCAGATTCAGCTTCAGGTGGAGCTCCAGAAGCAGGGGCTTCAGGTGGAGGTCCCGCATCTGGCAGTAAATCTGCGTTTTCCTCTGGATCGTTCGGATTGATCATTTTAGTTCCGCTCCGACCCTTCCGAGCTTTATCAAAGTAAACTGTATATGGAATATTATTTCCACCTTCCCAGTTGCCAAATTCAGGTACGCGCGGATGTTCCTGCAGTAGGGACATAAGAATTTGAACCGTCAGCTGAATACATCTTGGTAAATCCAATTATTTGCTCACCTTATCAGACCTAAAGCAGCTAGTATTTCATCCAAGAACAAAACAAGCGCATGCAAAATTGTAACTATTATTAGATTGAATCGTTTTACGCAGAGCCAGAGAAAACCAAGAATGACAATTAAATCCCAACTATTCATCATGATTAAGTCACCAGTTAATCAGCTATATTTTTTGTCACTTCAATGCCAGAAGGCATTTGGAGTCACGATAGCTGATGTGCAGTGTTTCACCTAGTTCTTTGCTTCATATTAATTGCTAATAGTCAACCCAGAAAAAGCATGACTGAGCACAATGTTTCCAGTGGAGAAAAAAACGGACCGAGAACAATGCTGAACAAAGTGCAGCAAAGATTCTCAACAAGGATACTTTGATGCTTAATAGCTACCGAACAACTAGTCAAAGAACCAGACCAACGGCTGTAATACGAATCGAAATATACTTTACTATTAACATTTTGTTGAGGGGAGAAGGGAAAATTACAAACTGATTTGAGGTACTAAAGAATCCTCAATGAAGTATGGGAGAAAATGGTCACAGAATAATGCAAACTCAAGAAGTTAAAGCATAGAATCGTGTCCTCCATAATGAACAAAATCATATTGGTGAGTGCTGCCGAAGCCAACAGTTTCAGATCCGGAGGAGACAATTCCCCTAGGAACAGTGAGCTGACAATCTTGTGGAACATTGTTAACTTCGAAGCCAGCATTTTAGAGAAAGAAATCAAACAATCCTAAAAGGCTAATACCTCTGGAATAAAATCGGGAACAACTGTGCTCAGCCACACTTAAACTATAATTGTCTTTCTTGCGCATAAACATTTGAAGTCACCACAGAAAATAAAGGAAACGACATCTTCAAATGCAACCAAAATCAAATGTTTCTAACAAAGAAACAGATTACACTCCCAGTTCTAGATGCTTGCATTCTACAAGGCCGATAACTATAAGCATACAAGTAATTGCAGAAATGCCTTGAACAAGGAGTGCCATAAAAGGTTTTGCTGCTCATTAATCCAGCTTCCATATCATCAGTATCAGCGCTGCGAACTGCGATAGGACGCTGAAAGACTACCACCATGTTCCTTTTGCCCAAATAGTTTCCATGTCCATTGAATTTTCTTCGCAAAAGGTCCGCATCGTCGAGTTTCTGATGCATGTAAAGCCCTCGCTGAATGACAAACTAGACGAGCAGTGGCGGACGAAGAACAACAGTCAAATCGTGATGCTGTAAATGACAGGTTCCCGCCAAACCGATGGCCCTGTGTGGCTAACTTTAATGAGCTATCTAGATCCAACACCGAATCCACATGGCTAAGACAATTCCCTCAAGTCAACAGCACGAGTTGCACAAGCATATGAGAAAACCCAGAATCGGGGTTCCCAAATAAAGAGCGAGAGAGATCATATCAACCGCACAAAAACTTAAATCCACCATGACAGAGAAATTCGTTCCCTTCTCTTCATGCTTGCTCTGAACCCGAAGTTCAGTAGCAAGAGACATGGGGAACACAACACAATCACGTCTCAGGACAGCCCCGAATATTTTCGAAAGATAAAGTTGTGAAAACGAGCAATTGAAGCCTCTGAAGCATGTAGAGGTTCATAATCAAAACAGGAGGCAAGAGCAAGCAAAGCAAGACGCAACAAATTCATAGCCTTCAAAGCAAAATTCTCAACCAGAGGCACTCACAGCCATGTCAGTTCTCCACCCAGCTCTGAAATAATCCTCTTCCAATCCGAAATTTCTACTTCTTGTCCGAAACCGCGAAAGACCAAGCTCTCTTCGAAATCCTTCAACCCCAAGAGAGAGAGAGAGAGAGAGAGAGAGAGAAGATAGAGAGAGAATGGTCAAATTTTACAGGTGGCGACCGTCAATGGTGGATGAACTCTCTCTCTCTCTCCCCCCCTCCCTGACTCCGTTTCTTCGTAGTTTCAAACGTCACACTCAATCCCCAGTGCACGTCTACTGTATGCATCACGTCGCATACCGATTTCCCGGCATACGCTCCCATCGAGAAACGCTATGGCCACGAGAACTTTTGCTACTTCCAGACACACGACGTCGATGCGTGGTTCGCTCGGCAGCGGGGAACCGGGCTAGTAGTTGATTGGCTGATCTAGGGGCCAGCTCCGGAAATGACGCCGTCACTGTTAATGGCGGCTGGCTGGGTTGACTGTGGAAAGCTGCCATTGTCTGTCGTGTTGCTCCGAGGGCACTTTAACGGACTTCCATGGTTATTGGATTCGTCGCCTTCCTTACCGACACTTTTCTATTTTCACCCCCCTTGCTTCTCGTATTCTTTCAATTTTCCCCATCCGGGAATGACGTTTTCGAGCACGACCCCAATTTTTTTTTTTCCTTCCTTACCTACGCCATGCTCGAGCTTTAAATATCCTCCGTTCCATTCCAAAGTATCAATGGTCACTGCAATTTTGCTAATCTTGAAATCACCGTGCTGTCGCGAGAAAGCCGGATCGAATTTCGTTCGGTAAAGATGTGTTTTAATGCTTACTTAGCGGTAAACTAGCCATGCAAGCACTCATCAATCATTCTGACCAGCATTTTTAATCATGAAAAGTCGAGAAAATAAAAGAATTTCTTTTTAAATTCGCCCCTTGAATTTCACACCTTATCTAATTAAGTTAATATACTTTTAACTTATCTAATCAAATCTTCTACTGTCACAACTTTTCATATCGCGTCCTTTTGACATCAAACTCGATCAAATTTAGTTGATTTGATCATCGAAGGCGTGGAGTGGAAATTTAGACAATATAGGCAAAGACGGAGTTTGATGTGAGTTAAAATTTAACTATGAGTGTCCATATTGGAAAATTTTACCCATGTCGACTACAATGTCATCGCACATGCTTGTTTGTTGGATTTGGCATATATTATTAGAGCAACTTGAATAGAAAAAGAAGCATTATTAGAAGGATTTGATTAGACAAATTAAGCATATGGGGACTTTGATTAGAAAAAGTGTGCGAGTAGGATTTTTCCTAGAAAAAGAAAAGGTTGGCCGGCTGATTTAACTACAGTATGCCACGTCGAATACCCAATAAAATCCAACTTTATCGTACTGCCTTACCAAGACATAACGAAGTCACTACAGTTCTTATTTCTATTTGGTTGCTGGTAATAACAAGAGAAGAATGACGGTCCATGGGGAAAATTAAAATATTTAAGGAAAAAAGGAGAAACAATTCTCACAAAAAATACAGGTTTTGAGAGCAATTATTGACCGTATTATTTTTAAATTTTGATTTTTCTTCTCATCGCCACGTACGTACAAGGAAACGGGAAGCACCCAGAACTAGTGGGTCCTAAGGGAATCGGTTGGTTCCCAATTCAAATAAACTGGAAATGGTGGGCACTAGTCCAGTTCCTAATTTTAGGTATGGAACTGCCCATCCATTCACTGGAACCGAAGTAGACCGGACCGGCAAGATATATGTATATATGTATATTTTAAAATATTTTAAAAAACAAAAACTCTAATCTCGCTCATTAATCGTCTCGTCTCATCTCGGTCTCTTTCATCTCAACTCTCTCAAGCAACTCCTTCATCTCTCTATCTCTCGACTCTCAACTCCTATCGACTCACGGCTGTGTCTCCGACCGTTCCTCGTAGATCGGAGACACGACTTATGGCCTCACCTCTCGCTCTCTGCCGCCTCTATTTGCTATACATTGGAAACCCTAGTTGCTGCTATTTGCTCCTTTTTAGTTTCTTCAATCTACTACCGTTCAAATGACTAAGAGGAAAGTGAATATTATTTGCGTATGTTTGAAGTATTTTTACAAACAACCGGGCATTTAAAGAGCACGACATTCTTTTTTTTTTTTTGGTCGAAACATGACATTCTTTTTTGCCGAGAAGCAAAGAAGCTTGATGGATGAATTTATGACTCGCTGGAAAACAAGCCACTAATCACGTAAAATTTGATGGTTTTACGGAGCTAACGAGTAACGGGTGGTTCCCGATTTCAATTTTTCAAAATGGGTCTTTAGTGCGGGCGATTCCCACTCTGGAACCCCCATGTTAGAACCGATCACCCATCGCTATGAATTATAAGTACAATTATTTTTAATGTTAAGTATGATTAGCAAGCATCTCAAAATACTCTTTAACGCGGGACTAAAAGGAATTCCCGGAGGCATTCAATTCTCTCTTTCTTGGCAGCATTGCAGTCGCCGCTGGCTAGAAAGTGACTTGGCAGCAACCGTAGAATTGATTGATGAAAGTGTCATTAATTGTTATACAGGCTACTTGTTCTGTTCATCTCGACAACTTCGTGAATGAACGCGGTCGGTCATCGGGCCCCACCTTAATCGTCAGTGAACAAGCGATCCCTGTCGGAATTCGGTTGCAAGTACTAAAGTACCCCCCTCCAAAGCAAATTACATCATTAATTGTTTAATCGCCGGTAGCGCCAATCGCAAGAAAAGCTGCGAGCCTTATTGAATGGCAACATTTATCATTTTTCTAGAAGAACGTCATAATTTAAGGATCCGTAGGATTCATGTGAGGTAGAGAATACCCAATAATGTTCCTTTTTTTTTTTCATTATCATCGAAGCACATAAAAAATAACGAGACACGTGCATCACAAGTCTACAATTTACTGATAAAGTACAATTAAATGTTAGAATTTTCAAGAAGTACAATCGATCTTAAAACTAAGTTAAATTAGCATCGACTTCATCTAATTTGACTAACGAAAATGCTGACGTGATTTGATTTTTTTATATCTTTTTTTATTCCTCTTATGTGATACTGACGTGGCTAAAATAATAGATATAAGCCTACAACAACGTCCTTTTTGTCCATATCTACCTTTTTTTTCGATCCAAATTTCATTGGATTAAAATAAGATAATTTAAAAAAATACAATAAAAGAGAAAACCAACCATAAATTTTGGATTAAATAAATCAGTCTCAAGATGGGTGATTCCTGTCCTATGCTGAAAACTACTTACTATTAGTAAATTCCACAAAATCAGGATCGAAAATCGCCCATTAATTCTTAGACCCACCTACAAACCGAACCACTGATCTGTCCAGTCCTCAGGTGGGTCAATAAAACTTGCGAGTTCCTGGACGAGAATGTTTCCAATTTTCAGGAAAACAACGAAATCATTTAAGGGCCGATAAAGACTTTCATAAGGGTTTTTACCTCCTGACGCTTCAGCATCTACCAATAACGAATTCACACATGACCCCCGCATGACATGAATCGAAATTAGGAACGGGGGGATCTTCGAGCAACGCACGAGTAGAAACTTGCGACAAAAAATGGGGACTCGAAGGGAGGAGATAAGACATAGTGACTAGGAGTGTGCAGGAGGAGAGGTTCCACTTTTGGGCGCGACCGACCCTGGAGAAAGGGACCTGCGCGGGGAGGAAGGAACGCAGGAACGATATCGCCGGCATCCCGCCGATCGCCGACAAATCCTCGGCGCTGGCGAGCACCGGAGAGGCTCCACTTCCGGGCGCGACCGGCTATGGAGAAAGGGAGCTGCGTGGGGATGAAGGAATGCTGGAGCGACGTCGCCGCGATTCCCCAGTCGTCGACCGATCCTTTGACTGAGAGCGAGATGAGGCAGGAGACTCGACAGGGCTAAGGTTTCTTTTTTGAGAGAGAGAGGGAGTGTGCGTGAGGAGGTGGAGGACTAGGCGTGAGAGACCGCTGAAATTAATTTTATAGGCATGGTCCAGGTGGTGGGAGTGGACGGTTCCAATTTGGAACAGGGCATCGCTATTGACTAGCCAGTTTGTTCCGATTTTGATGGTTTCCGGTTCTTATACATGCCTCTATCGTGTAGGATAGAGAAAAAAAAAACTACCACTTATTCGATTCAAAATCTTCTTAACAAAGAATATGAAGAAGTTGATTTTTTTTTTTGAGGGGCAAAGGGGGAGAATATGAAGAAGTTGTTCATGGATGCATTTTTTGCATAAGCATACGTTGTAGTTAAAGAATACATTTTAAAACTTTTTGAGTGAGAGCTTACGGATAAGGGTTCCCACGAATAGTTTCAATCTGAAGAAGGCAGCTCATCCCTCTCTAAGGAGCTTGTGCCGGGGTTCTTTCACTCGCAGAAGACTAACCTTGCTACTCAAATAAGAGCTAATTAAACTTTCGTATTTTGCCGGTTCTTTTTAATGCATTTAACCTGCAGAACCTAGGGTTGTGGATACATGCAAGCGTTTTTTGTTGGAACATTGATACATAACTAATGGAATACTTAAAGTATCCACATTGCCCAATAAAATGATGTTGTCGGTATTATCGTAAAATGAATTTTTCATCGTGTTTGGGTGACCCCTAAACCTAGAGCCACTTGGCGTTCCAAATCAATTCCAATAATGAACTTCTCGGACCATGTCGCGACCCTCTAAAAATATTTTTATTAATTCTAGGGGTTAACGGATTATTAGGTTAATTAGATTTGACTAACCTAATGCGGACCCTCCCAAGCCCTACTGAATCGCAACTTTGGTTTTTGTTTAAATGATTTTGAAATTTGGAGTCGCCACTAATCGTTCTTGGTAGGTCGATTAGAAACCTAAACAAATTAGCGGGAGAACTAATTTATTCCTGCGAACCAGAGATTATGAGCTCGGGGACTTGGTTACACTAGTTAATTAAAACTAATGCCCTTTCGGTACCTTAATTTCATGGATATCCTAATCCGGCAACTCAGGCTTGGTTTATTCCTAAAGCTCTAGTAGGGTATTCTCTTTTGTGTTTTCACTTTTTAAATAGGATGCATGGATGGTATATATTTTTATTTGTTATATTTTTTTAAGTGTTAAAGATTCCCTGAAGCCGAAAGAGGGAGTGTGTTAACGACTTCTGTGCAGTATTACGACCTACTCATCTTTTGGGTCTGATGATTCAAAAATTAAATTATAGGAAATACATGACAGTGAATAAACACCTCCAATGGGAGGCCTAGCATTGGCTTGGCTCTTCCCTTTGGGATTTAAGGTACAGGTATTTAAGTTGCAAGTATTTAAACTACTGTAAGTAAAAACCTCCAATGGGAGGCTAAGCATTGGCTTGGCTCTTCCCTTTGGGATTTAAGGTACATGTATTTAAGTTGCAGGTATTTAACTACTGTAAGTAAAAACCTCCAATGGGAGGCTAAGCATTGGCTTGGCTCTTCCCTTTGGGATTTAAGGTACAGGTATTTAAGTTGCAGGTATTTAACTACTGTAAGTAAAAACCTCCAATGGGAGGCTAAGCATTGGCTTGGCTCTTCCCTTTGGGATTTAAGGTGCAGGTATTTAACTACTGTAAGTAAAAACCTCCAATGGGAGGCTAAGCATTGGCTTGGCTCTTCCCTTTGGGATTTAAGGTGCAGGTATTTAAGTTGCAGGTATTTAACTACTATAAGTAAAAACCTCCAATGGGAGGCTAAGCATTGGCTTGGCTCTTCCCTTTGGGATTTATGGTGCAGGTATTTAAATTGCGGATGGACTTTGTCCTCTCCATTTTGGGGTATGAATTTTTTAAAATGAAATACAACGAATTGATTCAACAATTTGAAATTTGTGCGCGCTTGAGGACTCCTCCAAGCCGATTTTGTGCTTCCATAGGATTGACCATTGATATAGAGCTGCGGCTTCCTGACATAAAATAGAGTGAAGTGTTAGTATACAAAATATGTGCTAATCTGCACCTAAAACCAGAAGAGTAGAAAGAGTACTTATCTCCCATTTTTTTGGGAGGGATTTCTATAATTGATTTTCGCTCTCTATGTTCCCAATATAGAGAGTTTCTTTTGAATTAAGAGGGACTTTTAGTCACAGATCAATTGAGAAATCGGTGGACAGCTTAGGAGCTTGTCTGGGCCGATTTTTGCATCTCGACGAGATTTTTGCTGTTGACGTAAAGATATCCTTCTCCTGACATAAAATATGGAAGAAAAAGGAGATGGAGAAAGTGTATACAATTTGTGCTAATTTGCGAGTAAAACCATAAATAAATGAATAAATAAAAACACTTAGCTTGAATTTGTTTGCTCGTTGACGAGGATGAACTCTTGATTTATATTGATCGATGAAGGAATTTGTGATGATAACCCCTAGCTTTAAACTCCCATCATCTTCAAAATTCTCTCTCTTTTGGTATTTTCTTTCTCTCAAAATTTTCTTCAATCTCCCAAAACTCTCTCAAACATCCAAAATTTTCTCTCCAAAAAATTCTCCCAAACACTTCAAATTTTCTCTCTCAAGAATCCCTTCTCAAGCTCACTTCTTCCTCCTTTTATAACCTCCTCATCTATCTCCCATTCTAATTTTTCCACTAACTCTATCTCCCATTCTAATTTCTCCACTAACTCTTCTTCATTTTCATCTTCCATTCTCCATCTCTATCTCACATTCTAATCTCTCCACTAACTCTTCTTCATCTTCATCTTCCCTTCTCCATATTTATCTCCCATTCTAATTTCTCCACTAACTCTTCTTAATCTCCATCTTCCCTTCTCTATTCTTATCTTCTATTCTAATTTCTCTACTAACTCTTCTTCATCTCCATCTTCCCTTCTCTATTCTTATCTTATTTTCTCCATCCATTCTTCTCCAACTTCTCTTCTTCATCTCCTCTTCTTCATCTTCCCTTCTCTATTCTAATTTATCCACTAACTCTTCTTTTTATTATTTGTAAAATAATCCTTCAAGAGTTAGGTATTTGCACTCTAGTCCTTGAATTTTAAGTATTTACAATTCAGTCCTTGAAAAAAATATATTTCTTTAAGTCCAAATCTCCTCACAATTTTTGACACACCAAAATTTACCACATGTCAACTTTAAGCTCATTTCTTGTCGCTGAAAATAATGCATAATTTAATTAAAGCCCTTTTGCAAAATTAAGTCATTCTGGGTATAATTGGGCCAAGATGAAAATTTAAAATATTAGAAGACAATGTCACAACTCATAAAAAGTGAAAGTTAAAAATAAGTTGACTCAAATTAAATTTTTTTAGGCCCGATTCGAGATTATACTCGTGAAGGAACACGTGACTCGAATTGGATTTTTCTGAATTTGCGATGGCCAATATGAAAATAGATTTAAAATAAAAGTTTTAACTATCTTTGTGTATTTTTTGGCCTCAAATGTTATTTTTTCAAAATTTTCAAAAATTTTTGTATTTTTTTTTAAAAATTAAAATATATATAATATGAAAAATTATTTTTTGGTCAAAATTCGTTCCCTAGGCTTGGCTAAGGTTCCCAAAGTTGATTTTTCAATTTTATGAATTTTTATGGATTTTCTATTAATTTTCGAAAATAAATAAATAAAAAATACGTAAAAATACTGAAAATATGAAAAATCGTTTTTTGGTCAAAATTGGTTCCCTAGGCTTGGCTAAGGTCCCCAAAGTTGATTTTTCAATTTTATGAATTTTTATGGATTTTTTATTACTTTAGCAATAGAAAAAATGATTAAAAATCAGGTGTCAACAGACCAAGAAAGTGGAATTGCTCGGCGTTGCATATTGGAACTCATTACAGCTCGATCTACATGATTACAACTCTACGTTAGTAAAGTTGGACGGAATTAATGAAATGATTTAATTGCACCAATTTGATAAATTTAAGCCTTGATTGCATTTTTTTAAAAATTTTAGAATTTTTTTTGTCAAGAAAAATAATATTTTCCCTTTTTACAATAAACCAGTGCTTTATGGTTTAGATAAGTCACATTTTTGTGATAAATTCTAAAACTTTCGTGCACTCGAGAGAGGCGTAATTGAATTTTTTTTAAAGTAAACCAAAGCTCTATGGTTTAGATAAGTCCCAACAAATAATACAAAAGTTCTATTACAGATGCTAGAGCTCTTGATGTTATAATCATATCTCTGGAGTTTGGAATATGAAATTGAATGGAATTTTCTATTGACAATAATCTATTATATACTAAATCGAATTTCTTGGATAGAATGAAACTTCTGTTTACTTTTATTGACTGATTTTCTTTATTTTAATTTTTTTTATATATAAGTCATAGTCTCACACCAGTCAAAAATGTACTTGAAAAAAAGCTTTCTATAATCATTTGATAAAATCTAGATTTGCTCTGTCTTTGTCTTTTTTTTTAAAAAATTCATTTCAATAACAAGTAAAAGGCTTATTGGTCGTAATCTCATGATAATGAGTTTTTTTCCTTCAAACCAGCGTGTGTTTCTTAAAGATCTATTTCAAGATATTTGTGTTTGAATTTCTAAAATTACAATGCGTAAGATCGAAGCCGTTAAACGAAAAATCAATTGGTTGGAACCTATTATTAATTATGGGTAATATGGCGAAAAGGTATAATACGATTCACCCGAATATATATCATGTGCTTGAATTTTTAAATTGTTTGATATGATTTCTAAACTTTCGATACAAGTTTAATTTTTTATTGGATTATATGAACATTTTTAATATTATCGTTCCACTAATCCAAATTAAGAGTCAATATTGTTCATTTACATATAGCTTAAGGATTAAATTAAATACGAACACAAATTAAAACTTTATAAATTATATTGTATATTAAATTAAACGTGCACGCAGCAGCTCTACACTGAGCTTGAAGAAGAGCTGAAGACGCAACGTCAGCTTCAGCTTCTTCGTCTTTCTCTCTCCTGCGCCAACAATGGTGGAGATCACCGAATCCTCAGAAAGCTCGCCGGACCGACCCGAAAGAAAATCCGAGCAACGAGAGGTGTTCGATCCCGAAACCATGCGAAGAACCAAACCCGGAGCAAAGCGCCTCGTCCTCACCTTCTCCGTCCTCATTTCTTTCTTAATCGGTATATCTCACTTGCTCGAAGCTACCTCCGTTCTTCCTCCGATGCGTCTTTTCTTCAATTTCACTCTCGGGTGTCATCTCGTTGCGTGACGCAGTTTCGCAGTTTTGTTGAAACAATTTCTCTCGCCCGTAGGTTTTCCTTTCTTGTGGAAATCGGTCGAAATCTATCGCGCCCCGCTTCTGTTTGACGATATCGATTTACTGTCCAAGCGGATGGAATCGGAGCCGTTACAGTTTCCGTGTAATTTTCGCGCGGTGTTCGTAGGGTTTGATTTTGGATCAGATGATTTCGACCGTGCCGATGATCTGCAATCGTCAATTTCCAATCGGATGGAAAAATTTGTGTCGGGAACTTCGCAATGTGGAACCTGCAGTAGCAATTATTCTGTCTCGGTGACCATGGAATCGAACTCTCGATGCATCCAGAGCCGAAGCGGGAGACATTCGTGTTCGTATCAGTGTGGTGCAATTAGTTCAACGGATTTTGGTGGTGATGATGAGAGTGTTGACGATTTATTGGATCGTGTATTGGGAGGAGAGTGTTCAGGGTTAGCTGGGAAGGTATACACTGTAGTGGTAGCGAACAAGGACGCAGAGGATAAAGCTGTAATAGGAAAGTACAGACATGCTTGGATTGTTGGTAGGGTGCAGGAAGAGAAAGCTGTGGAGAAAATTGCAGAGATTTTTGTTAAGGTGTTCTCAACTGGCGGCAAAGAGGAAGGATTGATTCATGGGGAATTTATGCCTGTTGGGGCCGATGGGAGGATCGTGCTTTCTTTCAATTTGCTCAATTCCAATCCGCAGGATTGGATTTATGATTGGTACAGGGATCTAACTCCCATCTCTGTATTACCCACATATTTTGTCATGCTATTACCGATGCGTGTCATTTTAGTGTTGGTCTCCTTTGTGTCATATTTCATCGTGAAATCAGTGAATTATGATTTGGAAGAGAAGATCAGATTGTCCTGGTTTGCAAGGACATCCTTATGATATGCCTGTGCCTTATATTTATGTTGTGAATCAGCAGTTCTTAGAGCTGTTCTAGCCTCAGTCGTTAAAGTTACCTTATAAACAGGAGACAACTTTTGCAGATGCCTCATTATTTTTTATGAAGCCTCATCAGTGAATTCCAGGGATCCAGCGCTTGGACATTGGTCCTAAATATTTCAACATTTTCGCTGATACATTTTTCTTTTGGTGTTTAAATAAATGATTGAAGCAAAAATGGATATTCATACGGTACCCAGCAGTGCTTTCGGATCATTACTTCCTTTTTCTCCAATTCTTGGAATTCTCTTCAGGAACCGAATCTTTTTTATCCCAAGCACTTCCTTCATGTCGGTGCATCTGAACAACGGAACTTGTACATTGTAGGACTCACTGTTCACTGTTATGACTATTATTCATCCTGATTACCTGCAGGGATTTTAATATGTTAGAGGAGCATATGTTGTCCCCAGTAGTTGATGCTTTGGGCCCTGTCGCAAACATAACTGTGGAAAGTCAGGTGCTAGGTCTAGCTCTTTCGTATATGTATATATATACTGAGTGCAATTCTCTAACAAAATGGCGGAGGCCTGTGGGTGTGAGCGAGCGTTGTGTGCCTCTGAAATCTCGTGCTTTGCCAATTTTTGCATGATAAGAATTGCAGTGATTAACATTTTGCCTCTGATTTCCAGGTTCTATATTATACTCCAAAATCCAGTTATGCTCATTGGGATGACGAGTTGAAAAGCTTCATCTTAAACACCCGTGATCTTCCATTCTTTGTAAGTTCATGCAATTTTCTTCATTATCCTCCAATGATATAATACAACTTGTAGAGAAACCCCAGATTCCACATTCCCTTTTAAGAGCTCTGTTGCCTAAACAAGAATGAGCTTCCATTTCGCATTTTCTTCATTCTCAAAGATGCCTTGAAAATAATTACAATAGTTTATCTCTATGCACGTTGTGCTATGTAGAACGTACCATCTCTGAATTGGTTTTATTTGCAAACGTAGCGTCGCTGCACTGCAAATGCCTAAATTGATGCTTCAAAGCTATTAAGGAAAAGGAAAGTAGAGGACATAACGGAACAAAAACTACATCGACTGTCACGTTAGATGTATATCTTTCGTTTAAAAGTTTTACTTCTCTCTTGATAGCATTATTTCTGAGTATTCTTTTCTAGTCTCATTAACTTAGCAAATCAACAGGTGAATTCAAATGAGTGGCATCTGGACACTTCAATTGCAGCTGGCGGGCGGTCAAAGATATTGCAGCTTGTCTTGTATGTTTCTCAGCCTCTATCTCTATTGAAGATATTGTGGCTAGTGAAGCACCTTTTAAATGTTACGGTAGTCAAGCTTTTCCTCCTTGCTTGTAGATACATACCATCCGCAAAGGAGTGCCCTCTAAACTTACAGCTTCAGAATGGGGAGATCTCCAAGGCCAATGGATATATATCACCTGTCAGTTGCGAAGCCTTTGAATTTTTTGTACTTTCTGTGCTTGTGTCCTTTTTTAATGGCTTTGTCCGATGTCTTGTGTACACTAATCTCGCAGATGTGGGGAGGTGTAGTTGTTTGGAATCCTATGAATTGTTTTCAGGATCCAGAAAAGTACCCTGCATGGCACAAAATTTCTCCTCAGGTATAGAGTTTTATCTTGAAGGTATAATTCCTTCCTTTTTTGTTGGTATTCTAGAAGATATGAAATTTGGTTCTGACACGAGGGTTCAGGAAGTTCAATTGAAATTGCTTTTAGGTGTTCATTGTCCTTTTTTTTTTCTTTTTAAAACATTCATGTTTAAGAGTATGGGAATGTTCAAATATATAAAGATTTCAAAAATGTCTTATTACCTAGTTTCTATTTATAAAGCGGATGATTTCAACTTAATATCGTGCATATTGATACATTGATTAGAAAATTACTACCATTCTCATTTCAGTAAAGTAGTTTGCACTAAGACAGATTGAGTACTTTCTTTTTCAAGAACTTTTTACTACAAAATAGATTAAACTCTTACTATGATAAAAGGTCTTTGAGCACATAATATAATGGGTTCTTTTCAAGGAAAAGGGATCTCAATACAATGTTTATTTATTTTCTTTACCTTTATCATTTGCTGTTTTGTTTTCTAAAAAACTTGTAATAGCAAATACCATGTTTGCAATTTTTAGGAAAAGTAGTTTACTCATAATAAACAAGTTTCTGTCTAAATTGACTTGCATATTTGTTTAAATGGAACTATAGAGCAATTGGCATATTAATGTTTAGGAATTATTTGTTTAGTAATTACTAATTGTGCTGGCGGTGAGTGGTCTAGTTTCTTTTATTTGTTATTGTGATGTGGTAACCACCCATAATTAAATATCAATGGAGTCTTGTAATTGGGAACACTTCACTGCAGCGAAGCGCATGTAAATTTCAAATTTTATATTGTTAGATAGATTGTTTTCTAGGCATTTGCCTCTCTTGAGTCTTCTCATTCTTGATGAACTTTGCCTTTTTACAGGATCTTCAGAAGATATTTGAAGTTTTTGTGGCTCAGATACGTCAACTTATTGGTCTAAAATCTGATAACCTCTTTATTGGAACATCAGTCAGGTCTATTATGTTAGCTAGTGAGAAAGGATTCACAGAATGGTAAGCACATGACTCACTCTTGATTATGGAGACTGATGAATGTATCTTCAGGTCAAGAGTTTAGCGAAAGTCACAAAGACTGCTGTAGTCTGTAGACCTGTGGTCTTAGCCTTCTTTATCTTTCAAACAAGATTCTTGTGCTTGTACTATGTGAAAAGCTAACCTGAAATGTAATACACAATGCCTTGACTTGGAAAAATACAGTTATCTGATAAGTTACTTCAAATTCTAATGATTGTACTGGTATATCCTTGAGGTAAGAACAAATGATAAATTGGTTCCAATATTAGTCTGTGCAATACACATTGACTCATTTATTTTTTATCTGCAGGGAACTGGATGCCTTGACTAGGCAGCATACCTGTTTTAATCTACGATCATGTGCTACCACCCTTAGCTCTCTCTCCAGACTGGTTTGTCCTCAGTTTGATTAGAAACTTTGATTTTGGATTTCATAGCTGGAGTAAATGTTCAGTATGATTGATTAAAGCTTGACAAAAGGTTTAATGCAGGTTCAATCCCTTCCTCGAATGATCATAATGGATGAGATAGGGAAGCAGGTCAGTTGTCAAGAAAGAGGCTTGCGTGATGAGCTTTATTCATCTGTGGGCTATTAACTTCCTAAATGGTTAAATCTTACAAAAGCTATTATTTGGTATTCCATTGCCGGTGTATTTGTTACAGTATTCATGCGTCTGCAGAAAAATGGTGAAAGGATTTTACTTGAGAAGTAATTTTTAACATAAGAGAGTTTTTGCGTCCTTTCTTCTTTTCTTTTGACCCTCTTTCAATTTCGTGCTTGCTTCGTTTGTTGGTTCTCTCTCTCTCTCTCTCTCTCTCTCTCTCTCTCTCTCTCTCTCCATGCTTGAATGGTTTCCATTTATCTTCTGTTTCAATTCCCCAATCCAAACGTATCATTCTGAGCAGGTTAAGCTTTCTATGGAAGCTGCAAAACAGGCTGAGAGTGATGCCTCCCATGGGATTTATGCTGCTGCTGCTGGTACTATTTATTATTTAAGAGAGGATGCGTAGCTCTAGGTTGTTTCTGTCTGCATTCCTCATGCTACTGCTTGCTGTCCCTGCTTGCAGTTTCCGCAAGGCAATCGAGAGCCCTAGCTGAGGATGCCTTTTTTCATCCATCTATCATGTCTGTCAGTTATTACTCGTTCGAGCACTGCTTTGCTGTCTACTCGGTTGGTCATCTTCATCTCAGCAATCTGTTTCCTGACATTTTATAGCCTCACCATAGTGTTATTGTCTAGTGGTTTTAAAGTGGAGAATGCATCAAGCTGACATTCTTGGAATGGAGCCCTACATATTTTCCCTTAGGATGCAGATCTGAACATCAACAATCTATGTGTTGAACTATTATGGGGTCTGGGCAGGGCTTGAGAGTAGTCTTTTTTGAAGCCACCTTGAAAAGAATCATCGCGATATTACATTGCCGTAATTAATGTCTTTGAACTTAATTTCTTTCATTTATATTTGCAATGCAGCCTTTCTTCCTACCGGTGTCCCTGCATGTGGTCCTTGCTGCTTTGAGAGAATGGAAGAGATACCGGCAAGAAGAGAAAAAGTACTTGACATGGAAAGCCCGAGTAGATGCATCTTCTTAGCAGCAGTTTCTCAGACCTAGGAGAAGTCACCTTGGTTGGAGCGCCCAGGGCACATCCTGAAGGTTTTAGCATCAGGATTCCAGGACGTCGTTCAAAGAAATAGCTTCTGTGAGCATTACACTCGAAATTCCTCAACAATCGGTAGTTCAGAGGCGAGAACATTATAGTGAAACCAAGGTTTATATGACTTTTAGGAGCACAGGCACAGAAGGCTTTGGCCCGAGGTGACTAATCTTACTGGCCATTGGAGCTTGCGTTTACTTTTTCACGTGAGGTGTTTTTGAATGTCCGATTGTAAGCTTGTTTTGTACCTTAATTCACTCTTTCAAATGCTTCTTTGATGTACACGAAATTCGTTAATTAGAGGAAATCAAGCTGTCTCGTGTGACAAGTGATTAGTGGATAGCGGCTGCAATTGTGCTTGTTTGACCCCTTCCATTCCAAGCTTTCACGATATATAGACTATTTACTAAGTCTTCAAAACCATATCACTAGTACCGTCGTTTAAATTATCGTACTTTTGTCTTGTAATGGTTTGAGGAATTTTAAATAAGGCTTCTGGGACGACAGTGATTCGGAGGCCATCAAAGTAACTTTTGAAGTTCAAAAAGCTTTGTCTGTAAACGCACCAGTATCTTTCAAGTCGAAAGAGAATTCTAGTGTGAATACGTCGATCACCTGGTAGGATTGTCTATGGTGGCACCGAGTGAAACCGCTACTGATCGATTACCAAATTTTCTCAGAAGACTAGTATGTGCTAGTGGAGCGTAAATGTCAGCAGAAGCACAAACGACTCAGCATTCAACTTCAGAAATTGTATAATCAAGGTAATCAACTCGAGTCACTCACTTCGAGATTCTAGAAATCAGGGGTTAATCACTTAAAAGTCGGTTCATACTAATCGAACAAAGGTAAGTTACAATCGATCCTACATACAAGTATCCCCAACAAGATCTCTCCTTGTTAGAGATACGCTGTAAAATCCCACTCGAGAGTCGGACAAATCATGTTCAACAGTCGGCTTTTTAGCAATAAAACATCGATGGACCCCAAAGTTGCTACAAAGGATATACATCTCCTGTCCAAGAATAAAAACAAGATAAAACCAAAACAGATCATGGCTGCAGTCAGTTCCTGAGCAGAAAAAAAATCACCCCATAGTTGATAAAATCTGAAACACCACAGCACTCGAAATATACATCCAATTGCCCCCCCCCCCCCCCCCCCCCCCCCCATGGCAGATAGTTTCCCAGTTTTCCACCTTTCCATCGAACAAAATTCTTGCCCATCTCCAATTGCGGAGCAACATTTCCAACTCCCGATGACTGCAACCACCTTTCCTTAATTAACGAGCACAAAGCAGCACGATAACATTTATACCTGCAATGATGAATCATCGTTAATGCTATCCAGCTCCTCACAACTAATATGAAATTAGGTACATAAGAATGCATCTTCCCTTTATCCTCTCTTGAATGAGGGAAGGATCCCCAACCAAACGGAGTCCACCAAAGAGAGAAATGGAAAATAGATAACTTTTTAAAAGCCTGACGGTTTACTATCCAACAGCGGGAGGACAAAGGAACCATCACAAGGATGAAGTTGCCAATGAGATCCTGGAAACAAAACTCTCACCTTCTCATCCATGGGAATTATTCTTTAGACTCCAACGCCAAAAGTATTTTTTTCCTTGGACCCTGAAAAACCGAAAAGTTTAAAAACCAACTGAATTATAAAGAGAAGCAGAAAAAAAAAATCCATGTAATTATTAAGTCTAACCAAGATCATAAGACTACAAACAAAGACCATAACCCAAAAGTCCACCATATCCATCTATATGGGAATGTTCTCTTGAATAATAGCTTTTCTGATGCCATTCTCATAGCTTTTTATGTTATTTACTTGGATAGCACTGAAAGGTAGCGACAGGAACTACACCCATTAAAGCCGCATATTGCAATTCACATGCGAAGCTGGAATATATAGACATAGTTTCAAAATTGCAGCAGACTGGAAACTCTTTATGTAGATGCTGTGACCAAATAATCATCCGGTAATTATAACATAGGGTGAGTTACATGATACCCTAACAAAAGCAGGTCCCGGTTAGGATAACTACAGAGAGACACAAAAACGAAAGTAGAAATAATATAGACCCTTTAACCAAGAAGTTATAAAGCAGAGTAACCAGAACATAAACCTTTTCTTACAAGTTTCAGTACAGCTAATTTAGGTCAGGTAAGAAATACTGGTCATTATTTCAGAATGCATATAAGAGGAATACAGAAGGAAGCACCATGGACCAGCTCAAATGCAAAGGAGATCTTAGCTCGTGGAAATTACACCCCAACAAACTAAAATCCAAGGAAGAAACATTTGCTGTCAAATTTATTAAAGCAATGGCTTGTTTCTTTTAAAGAACTAGCCAAATACTTTTACGGCATAATTCCTGAGTGCAAATCAGAACTGCTCTTGACAGATCGTTCTACTGCATCAGGGCCCAAGTGTAAAGGATTCAGAAATACATATATCAAATTTAGTCTCTAGTCAGAAAAGATAAACTTGATGCTGCCGACAGACATGAGAGAGGCTCTCTGAAAGAGTTTAGAAGAGAAGTGACATCTATACTCATCAAGTTCAAAGTATGGAAAATTGTCTTACTCGAGGACTTCGAATTCCCTAGATAACTTATTTGCTAGAGATTACTAACTGTTGTGATTTTGGTCCTGCTAAAACTGAAATGAAGAAAATGTTTTAAGTTCCTTGAGTAAACAAACTTTTCCACTCTGCCTAAAAAGAGACTTCAATTTGCCATTCAGTCCTCTATTCAGGATGTACTGAAGCTAATTGCAGAGAAATTTGAAAGTCAATTCAAGAGATGCAAATACAACTCCAACAATAATGCCACAGAATTATCACTAGTTAACTAAGACTCCAATAGTCACGCACCATTGGAATTCCCAAAGCTTTGAGATCCTCATCACTCATGTGTAAAAGAGCTGTCATATCCACCTGAAGAAGCAGATAGAACTCTCATATAGCAGAACGTCAAATTTAAGGCCAATTGTAAAGAACATAATATATACAGTATTAACACACTTCTTCAGCTTGAAACGTAATAGAATATTTTTCAAGACCCAAAGACCGCAAAAAACCATCCACGCCAGCCTGCAATCAGAAGAAAGAAAAATCTCCATGTAACTGCAACTAAAACAAGAGAGCAGAGAAAAATCTCCATGTAACTGCAACTAAAACAAGAGAGCATACAACAATGCTTCCCTAATTTGTTCACCACCATAACAATCAATTAGATGTCAAGAAAACTGAATCTCCATCTTCCAATGATGACAACAATAAGGAAAGAAAATATTCCATTCAATACCAATACAAATGATAATTGCATCTAACTCAGCCTAAATTAAGACAGACCAAAAAGATAGAGCAGAAAAGTAAAAACGATGCTGCATGTATGCAATTTCACATTCTAAGAGCATAAGAATAGGCACAACGAAACAACCTTATGATCATGCCATGTGATAGTCAGATTAATTTGTCCTGACACATAAGGCAATGGGGCTGCTCCTTACAGCCCATTTGATATTAACCATGAAACACTAAAAGAAACGATAAAGGATACCCTCTGTTTTTTGTTCGGAGCTGGGTTAACAACTTTTTTGGTCTCTGGCATAGAAGCTTCAACTACAACACTTCTCCTGGTAGGTTTAGGTGCCTCCGGTGCCGACTTTGGTCTGGCTTTGTTATTACTAGCTGGTTGGGAACTTATTACACCGGAAAGCTTTTCGCGAAGATCTCGCACCCCAGGGAAAGTCCCCTTTGCACCTTGAGATGCTGGCTGCAGACCCTTCCTTTGCAGCTTCAAACGCAGATCACGGCCCTCGGCCCTGCGATCTTCAGATGACAAAATCAAAATCAAAAGAGGAGCATTTTTTGATAATAATAGCAGATATTCCTCCAGACATATAAAATCTTCTACCATACTTGAAATCTGAGGTTCATCATTAACATAAAGATCATGTTCCCACTTATCGTCTTGCCTCTGCCTGCAGAAACAAGGCAGCAATTCAATCTGCAGATTTTCCAATAAATTAAGACAATTGAACAAGGCAAAAACAAAGAGTGAAAAGAGTCCCCTAAGCATAATTGTGCTCAAAAGTCCATACCAAAAAAATTACTACTCTCAAAATGAACTTACAAATGCCTATAACTAGAGAAAGTCGCCAGTAGCATTTATATATGAGCAATATGCTCCTTTAGCAGTTCCACAATATGGAAACTTCCGGACCAATTTGTTTCTTTTCTTCTTCAATAGGTACACCAGCATTTATTGCAAAAGGGCACCAAGGGGCCAACAACAGGTAATAGCATTTGCACCTTATCAACTGATATATGCGCATTGTTCCTAGAACTATAGCCATATGATACGAAAACACACATAGTAGCAAAAATAGCTTCAACCATGTGCAGCAAGAAAAAAGGATCTCATGGTGGTCATGTTATTTTAACTGTCCATTCATGAGCTCTGCACAAATGTAAATTCATCTCAGGCTATAATAAAAGTGCAATCGTGACTATTCTAGCACTTATAGCTCAAAGCTGAAAAAGCCCTTTTCTTTCTCTGATGAGCTCAGCCACTCTTGATATCACTTCGAAGCTGAGAATCTGCCACTCCAAACTAAGTAACAACTAGAAAACATGGCTAGTAGATTCAATTCCTGAGCTCAACAAATTCCAATTATTTCTCCAGCTTAATAATGTAAAGTTCCTATCTTTTGTATTATGAACTATATACAAATGACATATTTTTCTTCATATGCCTTTTTTCTTCTTTGGAAGCATTTGATTATCAACTGGATTTTAATAGCACATAAACTAACGAGCAAAAATTTACTGAGCCGAAATGGCACCACGCGCGAATCCGGCGCAATTACAGTAATCTAATGAGCAACAGACAGTATCGTTCTGCCCAACATGTATCTACTGCAATAGTAATCACGGGCACCGCCTATGTCAATTACGAGATCGAAGGCAGAGACGCTACTTCTCGAGGATTTGCTAGACAAACAGGACAAACGCAAAAGACAAACCGTCCGCCGAGCACAATACGTAGTAGGATGTACGAGATGGGGAACCTTTTGCCGGTGATCTGACGGCCCCTGGAGGAGTCGGCGTACGAGTTGCCGTTGAGCCGCTCCTTGACGGACCTCTTACCCTCAACCTCCACCCGATCGGCGTACATTATCCTCTGCCGAGCAAGCTACCCTGGACTCGATACTACGGCACCAACCCTAAACCCTAACCCTAGACCGGAAGGCAATTCGCCTCGACAGGAACTGGAAGAGGGAGTGCGATGAAGATGGGAAATGCTCGCGAGCTTTTATTACGTCGGACTTTGGAGTTGATGTGGTGTTGGTCTTTTCACTCTTTTGATTTGCTTTTTAAATCCAACGAGGTAAAGACGGTAAGAGAGTTGGGATTTTCGGTTTTGAGTTTTGGCGAATAGATAATGATTTCGTTATTATGGGCCTTTTTCAATTAGCAGAAAAAACAGGAAATTAAAATGAAAAAAAGTCATATGAAATTCCTTTTTCCTAATACCTTATTTATGGGTCGCACCATCCAATGGTGATCGGTTCCCGATCCGATCTCATCTCGAAATCGGAAACTAGACTGAAAGGGTTGGTTCTTAATTTTCGAAATGAAGGATAAGACTGACAGTTCCGAGTAGGTATCCATATGATTCAATGGAGCTGGTTGCATGTGCTTAAAACACATATTCACATTTTTAATTTGTAGCCGTACCCTTAATAATTAGGAGTTTAATTGATTTCTTAACATATTTTTCAAAATAAAAAATAGCGGAGCGGTTCTGTTCGAGTGGACGATTCAATCTCTAGAACCGGTTATCGGACTGATAATTAGCGGTTCAAATTTTATGGAATTGGGAATTAGACCGACGCCTCCTAAGAACGAGATCGAACTGGCCAGATCAGTCTAGTTCGAGCTGTTTCAGATCCGATTGGTTCTTTTTGCTCACCCCTAGTAAGATAGGTTAAATATTTGTCCTATCTTAAAATTTACTTGTGCTATCAATTTAGGTTTTTTATTTTATTTTTTTCTTAAATATCATAATTAGATAAGGACATACCAGCATATTCAATAAAAACAAATTTGTCATATGTATGCCAGTTTGAAATTTTTCGTAAAATAAACACTTGAAGATAAAATAGCATGGCGTGACTCCGTTCGTACTTAAATTCCGTGTCGGACTTAATTTTTTTCTTTAATCCTCTAGACATCAATATTTATTTTTCTTTTTTGATTTGCAGAGGATTTCATTTGAAGAAGAAGAGGAGGAGGTTGATCACGATGGGGTTCTGATAAAGATGAAGACGACAATGAAGACCGGAACGAGGACGTCCTGCGCTTGTTTGGTTCCATATTTAGCGAATTGAGCATAAATTCTTTAAGTCCATTCATTCTTCATACCATGATCCATCAATTTCCCCCCCCCCCCCCCCCCCCCCCCCCCCTCTCTCTCCCTCTCCCTTCAATCTTCAATCAACGTCGCCATCGCCGTCAACTCGTGTCCCTCTTGCCGTCGCCGCCGGCCGAGCATTGCCCATTGGCCAGTCCCGGCGATTTGTCTCCTTATCTCTCTACTCGAGGCTGGCAACCGCCGCAGATCGCGTCTCGTCGCTGGCTGTGCACAACACTTGACCTAAGATTGCCTATGGTTCAGCAAAGCCGAACATAAGCTGGGCAACTTCCCGAATCTCGACTCGATGATGTCGTACTGATGTATAAAAATTCGTCGAAGATACTTTTCTAGAAACATCTAGAATACCTATCTAAGAAAGAAGATGTTATCTAAATATCTGGGAGGCGGAACACCTTCTTGCTAAGCCTGCCTTTAAATAGTCAAGCCCTTGTTTAAGCAAGTGAGCATTGGAAGTGTACGTGACATGTTCTCCCAAGCGTTTTTTTTTTCCTTGTTCAAACAAGTGTGTCCTTTTAAGTAAGTTTTGTGTCTCAACGGTAGCCAACTGACAAAATGGGTTAAGAACATATATATTAACCCGCATTTAAAAGAGTAAGTCATAAATGGGTTGCTTAACAAATCTAAGTGAGTTATAAATAGGCCACTTAATAACTTAATGGGTTTTAAGTGAATTTCAAATGGATCATACATGGGTTACCTTTCTATCTTAAGTGAGTCGTGAAAATATTTTGTGATTATTTTATTTTCCTTTCTCCTTTTTCTTTTTTCTTTCCTTCTTTTACTTTTTTTTTTCTAGACGAATCCAACAAGGGTCATCGATAGGCAATTGCCAACACTAGGCGAGGGCTTGACCCTCACTCAAATTTGGTGAGTGTCGTCGGCCCTTGCTTGGGGTCGACAATGGTCGAGCTGCCCTCGTCATCGGCCTTTGAAAAAAAGAAAATGAAAAAAAGAAAAAGAATTAATTTTAAACTGTGCGTGACGCGAGCATGAACGGGAATGATGACGATCTGTACCCATTACCCGTAAAAATATCAAATTTGCTTCTGTTGGTTGAGTTCTTGATGCTGAGCTATGCATTGAGACTACTGTTTTTAACTTCTCTGTTTGATAGTTTCACATTCAGAGGAGACAGGGAGAAGAATATACACTGAATTGCCGACTTATGAACTTAAAAAGGATTCTGCATAGATATCCGGTTTTATCACCAGGGAAGAAGTACTTGGACAAAGGCCAAACATTCTCAATCTATTCTCATACAATCTTCACATATACAAGACAGCTTCTCCAGCCAACAGATTTTAATCCCAATAAGTTCATTCACTTCTCAAGAAGTCCAAAGAAGGGATTGGTTAATGCCGACTTCAACTGAATCCCAGCTAGATTAAGCACCGCCAAGTCGACCTTGTCGCGTGGAAGAAACAGGAACTTGGCATCATCGATTTTCTCGAATCCACAAAGCTCAAGAAACTCGACGCCTCCTTCAAGGCTCCCGACTCTACTCTGTTCAATAGCCCGGACAAGATATAATGAATACACGGCAACCGCATTCCATCTATTTATCAAGAATATGTCACCCAAATCCGAGAAATAATGTCTATAAAGATGTTACCTGGAACACGGGATTACTTGGGCGGATCCTCCTGAACTTTTCATTGTCAGGGTTCTTCACAACATTGCCCACATATATCAGAAGCGTTTGAAAGGCCCTTCTAACTCTGTCGTCTTCATCCTAGACAACCGCGCAGAAACATAAGTGAGAAAGTTGGAAAAAAGAAAGAGTAAGGGCTATCTTTTCTAGGATCTATAGATGATATCTTGAAAGTGCTTAAATCCAATTCTGTGATAAAGTATTCCAACAGAATCGATTTAACCTAATCTGTTCGATTATATGAGTACTTTCATTACTGGTAGGCATCGTTATCCAAAGAAAAAGGACGGGCTTTCGATTATCTGATCTAACCATGTGCTTCATAGCAAAGAGGTAAAATCTATAAATCTCAGATTGAACAAATGTCATCACTGATCAAAATGACGGAAAGATGATGTTGAAAGCATCCTCAACGTAATCTAAAATGATTTTGTCTACAAGCTGTGTTCGATGGTGAATGCTTATATAGTACTGGATCTTTTTATCACCAGGGCTGATTGACTGAAGAATCGACCTTGTGTTTGCGCTTCAAAGATCTCAAACACTCTCTCATCTGATCAGCCTCGGTAACATAAGAAACACCCGAAGTCTGCATATTAACAAGAGAGAAATACGCATCATCAGCTCAACTTATGCATTCTTAGGAAATTGTTGAACGGACTCATTCCACATACAATGCAGTTGACAAGACCAATCATAGTGCTCGAGATATGCTCCGACATGGTTATGTTTTGTTATGTTTTTTTTTTTTTTTTTTGGGTATGGCCCTGTGCAGCTCACTACTTCTGGAAATGTAACTAGCAGTGCTGAAGTTCTTCAAGAAAGAGTACGTACCCATCTATGGTCTTCAAAAGGTGGTGAAGGTCTTAAAGCAGCGGGGGTTTCCGGTGGCAGTTCCAGCTTCCGCCTTCTTTCTAACTGTGAAGAAATGCAAAATAAAGCCTTGATATCTGGTAAGATGTAGAAATTAAGGCAATCTCTGTAAAATTGCAGAATCAAATTCCACATTAGATGCTGCCCACAAGTCTTCCAGTTCCTCAACACAGGCTTTTGTTGTCTATGTATGAAAAGGTTATCAGTCTTAACTCAACTTCTGATTGAAATTTTACCTGATGAGCTCTCCATGTTTTCGATGTGATTGAGGAGAATGGTTCTAAATGCAAGAAATGATAGAGAAAATCGGCTGCTCCTCTATGATTCGACATTGCGAGAATTTTTGGAAACATTTCAATCATTTTGCTCATTGACATTCCAAAAGCAAACAAGTCGAAGTCTTAAAGGCAATGAGAGACAAGTACCTTATCCTTCTGCAGTTTCTGAAGAACTCTCTCCCTAGCTCTTCGCTCTTCGTCTTTTTCTGCTTTTTTCGCCGCAAAATAACTGAAACAACAGTGTCGAACACATTGTTTGAAAATGACATTGACTCAGGCCGAAAAGATACAACTTGTGATGATGAGTGGATCAAACCGCTTTCTTTCATTTTCTTCTGCTATTGTTTTTGCTTCAAGAAGTTCCTTACCTGCTCGAATCCTTTCCTGCAACAAAGTTACGACGGGATAAAAAAAATTCAGATTGAACTGTCATAGTAAAATCAATCTGATGCAACTAATGTAATTTTCTGTGAACATCAAAGCAGACTTGCCAGCGATCTGCTCCAAAAAAACATGTGCCATTTCCTCTTAGTTCCAAGACAAAGCACGACTAAATCATCTCACAGAGAAGCATAACATAACCAACCGATTCTAAGAGATGCAACATAATTATGCACCCTGGCCATGAACGTTACCAATGAGCATATTTGTTGCTGACCTTTTAGGCTATGTTTGGAAACTCTAGGAAAAGAGACAATGGGTTGAAAATGCCACAAATATTAAAATTTTCCCTCCACACGATCTTCTCACCAAAATTTTAAGTTCTTCTTAACTTTGCAGCCAAATTTTCATGTCTCCTATTTTCCTTCCTTCCCCAACATAGCCTTAAAGCCCATTAAAGAACTTCAGTTGAGCTATTATTAAACCAACAAAGGATGTCAAACTCATCATTTCATAATGTGAATGAGCAAAGAAGGTGATGGAAATTTCAGCATCTCTTTCATGGGCAAGAAAATAAACTCTACTTGATCAGGATAGAATCAGAAGACACGTAACCATGGTCAATCGTATCTCCTAAAAGACAACTCTTGCATACGTGTGTCTTCAATGTCATCAAATTGTCTCCGTTTGTAAGTACAATCAAGCCACACACTTGTGTTGCAGTACCTTTTCCGTTTCTCGTTGAGAGTTCTTCTTTTCCTTCTTCTTCTCCTCTGCTCGATCCCTGACAGCAAGAAAAACCCCATCATCAGGGAAGGAGGGAAAAATTGGGGATTTAAGCAAGAATTACTTCATCAGTGGGCCAGAGGACAGAAAAGAAAATAGATTCACAACTGGAGAGGAAAATTCTATACTTTGAAGTGTAGAAAGTAAAATGTGGAGGCCTTAAATCGTACCGTAATTCTTGTGCTCTCATTGTGATTTCTTCAGTCACGAAAGTTGGTTCGAGAGCTTCAATGTCAAGGTCGATTGATACCTACATTTCAAGAAACAAAATGTTGCATAAACATCAGATGAATGAAAACTCAAGGTGGCCTCATAATAGTTCGCAGTTAGTTTTAATCTTGGCACTTAAGGGCCTATCCCTAGGCAGCTTACTACGATATCTAACATGTCTACTTTAAAGCTGAAAAACAGTTGAGAACTCCATAATACATTGAACATCAACTAAAGTTGACACCTTTTTGACATCAGAAACCCGCTACAGAAGCAAGGTGAATATGATCAAAATCCACTATGCGCACAACAACAGAATATGTTGACTGCAATTCATATAGTCTCCCACATGTTTGCCCTATCTTGTTGGTTAATAATGATGAAGCAGGTGACGAAGTTCTCTTCCAAGGGAACCTCGAGCTGCATACTCTCAAGGAGAGGACGAAAAAGTAAACAGCACTATGGCTATCTGGTCAAAATTCTCATGTTGCTTCCCACCATGTGAAGAACCGAAAATCAGATAAGATAGCTCCATATATGTTATAATGCTTCAACAGAGAACAGTACCCTCGGCATCTGATCAAGATCTGGGTCGCTTTGATGGTCCATAATCCAATCTACAGCAGCCTCGGTGCTGGAATTACCTGAAAATTATGTGAAAAAAATGTAAGAATGGTTTATAATGGCCTCATATATATGTAATCTCCTTCCTTCAATCGGCTTAGTACTTTCTATAAGGCTGTTCTCTCTCAAATTCCAGGGGCATGAGTACAGATGCCCGGCTGCTTGGTAGGCCATGGAATACCCTGCAGCCCCATGAACTGGTCAAATTTAGACCTTTGGTCTGTGTAGGTGGCCCTGAGAACAATTTACACTGTTTATGGGACTTGAACCGGTGATCTCCAGTTCCCGAGCTGGAAATATCCTAACCCCTCAAACTAATTGCGCCAATCCAGGGAATTACTTTCTTCGATCTCAACATGTGCATTTCACAAAACAATCAACTAAAAATGCTCACAAGACTTCCAAATCTGCATGCACGGTACGCGCAGAACCACCTGAGAAATGAAGTGCCCTAGTTGCTTTCTCCGGAGAGAATCCCATAGCTTCAAGATCCTCGAGCATTTTCCGGTTTACAACTGGAACAGCCATTGCTACACCTGGAAAAAAAAGAGGGAGACTCGCAGTGTAAAGAACACATCCACAAAACCCGGTACCTAGAGATTGCCTTCCATCTAGTCTGTTCAGTTGGAGGAATAATCTCTCATCATCACCACGATCTTGAACATTACGTACGTCATCCCAAAGAAAACAGAAACAAAACGATGTATACCCCCATGCAGCTACTTGATTCACTAGTACATAAGCTAGAACAATCTGTATACTCCAATCAACTACAAAGAAAATGGCTTTCTTCCGTTTTCTGAGTTTTGCACTGACTTGTTCTTTCAGATCGGTTTTTGGGTATCTTACTAATTCCACCTCCATAGTCCAATTAAAAGCATACCGTGCATGCCACGGCTAGGGGACTCGAAGGGATTTTACTTTATCTCCACCTGAACCAAAAGAGTTACATCGAGAGCAAGGCGAGCTTGGAGCCTCACGTTTCCTGAGAGGCACAAAGTTTCTTTTTCAAATTACCAACCCGTCGAGATCCTAACAGAATTCCTTCTTAAATTACTAATTAAACAACAGCAAAAGAATGAAACTGAAATTAACTTTAACCCCTTGTTTCTAAAAGTAGAATATTGTTAATCTTTTGGCACCTTAGTAGACAGACAGACAGCACGACCATTAGGGGCATCACCCTCGCGAGTCAACAAATTAACAAGAATAATTCCCGAGTCGGGGCACAAACCAAAGAATTAGAAATAAGAAATTTACTCTTACCGTTGAATCTTTGAATACTGCCACAGCAAGTTGAAGAGTTGATATGGGTAGGGACTCCCTGAACATGCAAAGCCGAGTGTATATAAGCGGTTGGCCAGAGAAACTCGAGAGAATGCCCCAATGTTGAGGCTATTTAGTAGTTGGAGGAAGCGTCATTCCAAGGTTCTTTGCGAATTCTACTCTAATCCTTGGGAATTCTAGACTTCCATTAAAACATCGATTCTCTTCCCTTTTGGCAATGTCTCGTGGATTCTTTGCGGGATAGTTGATGTCTGTTCGTTGCCCAAGCAAAGGATCTTCCTTTTTCTTCGGGCCTCTTCCGGGACAAAGGTCCTTCCTCGTTTTAATACAAGTTCGGGTCAAGTTCGAGGAGCTTCAGTACTCAATCGAATTTCACCTTGAGCTTGGAAAAAATGTTACAAGTTAGGGTCAAGTTGTGCTTTGCATGAAAACCTGTAGACCATGGAGTTGAGCTCGAGCTTTGCAGACATAATTTTTTTTTTCTTTTTTGGTCGAAGCAGACATAATTGAGTTGAAGGTCAAGACGTTTGATATTACTCGAGTTGAGCTTGAGTCAACATCAAGCCTCCATTGAAGAGTGAGTCGAGTTGGAGTATAGAATTGTGTCGACACGTTTATACCCACTAAAGTGAACCGGGCAAAGGTAGAGCCATTAAGCACTGAGACCCGAGCAATGGGCATCCAACGAAAATTTATCTATGACATTGATTAACCAGTCGATGTGGCAAAGCACGAGTGTGCATTAAACATTTTAAACATGCGGGTCACGTTCGATGTGCAATAGACTATTACGTCACTAATTCCGTAAACCAATAGCATAGGAAATGAATACCCCCTCACTGGAATCAGATTCGAATTCGATCCTAGTCTGCTAGTTAGTAGTTACCAACACTATCAAAACTTGATAGGCTCACAAACTTAATTACATCACATTTACCTGTTCAGTTCCTGTAAATCCAAAAGGAGAAGATAGAAAAGTATAAGACGAGGCAGAAAATGATAGCTTATTGTCAAGTACCGCAAAAATGACTGTCCTTCTCAATCTTTAAGGAATGGCGATTGGCCAAACTGAGCAAAATAGCCAAAGCTCTTCACTTATGCTTAGAAGATGTCGAGAATCTCCAAGATGAACTTGTTGCAGAGAGGGCAGTTCCCCCGGGAGACCATGAGCTCCCTTGAGCACATCCTGCAAAATGTGTGCCCACAGGGTATGAATGCAGACCCCTTGTGCCTCACCATGCACACACAGCAACTGAACTCTCCACCTTCCTCTCTATCCTCCTCTTCCTCCAACTCCTCCTCCTCTTCTTCATCTTCCTCATCACCCACCACGTACCTTGATCCCTCGAACCCCATCTGCCTGTCTGTCTCCTCCAGCAGGTCCATCAGTGACATCCTCTTCGGCTGCCCACCTTCCGAACTCTCTGTCTCCTCCCCATCGCTGCCTTCCTCCTCTCTGTCTGCCACAGTGGCAGCGGCGGCCTCTGCCGCCTCCTGGGAGGCTGCGGCCTCTCTCGCGGACAGCTGCCGATCCTCCTGCAGTGACACCACGGAGACTCGCCGTGATCGGCGACCCAGTTCGTCCCCATAAATTGCTGCACTGTCATCACCGTTGGTGTCCTCTCTCCTGACCATTGAGCTCTCGGACCGAGTCAGCAATCGAGCCGACTCTGACCTTGACCATGGTGATGATCCGAGCCTCGTGGAATTGTGGCGCGAGATCTGTGGCCGGAGAGCCTTACCTGCCAGATCCTCCGGCTCATTCGAGTCCGGGCCCAATGAGCTGAATCGACTAGAGGTCCGGCGCATCATCATTGCCCGAGAGCAACTCTGGCTCGAGGAATCACAAACCACTTCATGATCACTGCCGTGCATCTCCTCTGCTGTTGGGGATTCACAGTGAATATCCCGAGCCGGCTCATCATCCGAGTTTGCCACAATCTTCGTAGAGTGGAACCTAGTTAAACTTTGCTTTGACATCTGTGACCTCGACCTCTTGATCGGTATGTCCGATGTAGGAGTGTGAACGGTTGAGGTCCAAGCCTGGCTTTCGCGCCTGCGTCGTAGCCTTTCCTTGAAAGATCTCCAGCTCTTCTTGTCCTTTTGGCCGATGAGGTCCGGGAAGGAGCCTCCCTCAGGGTCGTCACGGATTACGTCAAGGAGAGTGCGGGTGATCTGAGCCACCGAGGTCGTAGGACCCAGTTTCCTGTCGGTGCCTAGAACGTCGTCTAGTGTCAATCCAGCTAGGTCTCGCCGTCCGCTTCCGACGAAGCTGCCGCTGCCTTCTTCCTTGGCTCTGATAGAATTCCGACGGTTCAATGAGCCGTCGATCAATGACATTTGGCGATCACCTGAAAGGGAAAACCACACACTATGACGGATGCACTTCACAATCGCAACTTCACAACAAAACCGAATAATTCGACGCGAGAGATTCTTCACACGCTAGTTTTGTTCAGAAGACTCTCCGGAGGCGAAGAATGGAGGATTTTCTCGGGAAAATGAGATCGCGAACGCGGAATCGAAACAGGGATAACAAGAAATGCCTCGCAACTTATCCACTCCAACGAAATCGCGCTTCAAATGTGCAGAAACCCGTCGGTTCCCTCTGCCAAGCCTCGCATTCCGTTTTTTTTTTCCCGCGAAAATCTTCTATCCTTAACGTCGGGAACAGATTTCAGGAAATATCACCAAACGAAGGCGAGGAAAACAACAAAACGCCGCGATTTTATCCTTTTACGAGCACCTCAACGATCGCGATCGCAATCGGAAGTCAAGCATCCCAGCGTCGAAAGAAATCATTCATGCAAGCGCGCGAAGCACTTCACGTCAGCCCTGCGCCGCCGACGACGACAACGACGCTTGAATCTGCGAGCAGCCAAAACGACCTTGCCCGTCGCCATCCGCCTCGAGAGATTTACACGAGAAACGACGAACGGAACGGGGATTACGAACGGACAAAAGTTTCAAACGCGCGCCAAGATGCGGTGAGCGACGTACCGTCGGGGGAGGCCTTCTTCTGACTTCTCCGCCTTCGACTTGCTTGGTTTGGTTCGAGCTCCTTTGCGTTTACCGCGCTCGCTCCCCTCTTTCCTCTGGATCGGGTTTTTTGGGCGTTGGTGCGTGAGCTGTTTGCAGAGGGGAAGGAAGGAAGGAGAGAGGGAAATGATTGGGAGGGAGGAGAGCGAGTCTTATGGGCGGGACTTGGGCTATTCCTTGCTTTGCGGCGTACTTTTTGGTATTTTTTTTTAAAATAAAGTCGGTAATTAATCATAGGGATGAGGAGTATTGACAATTTTCGAAAGAAGCAAATATACGGTCTTAATACACATAATTAGAGAGATGTGATTCCTTAAGAGGCGCATGACAACATTTCTGGAATCAAATTTTTGCTCCAGAAGTGCTTTTTGAAGTAAAAATCCATTTGATTACAAGTTGATTTTTAAATCATGCACACCCCTAAACTTCTTGTCTTTGGACTTCTATTCGATTCCTTATATCCGGTGCTCGAATTGAAATGGCAGTCTGCACTTCAAGTTTGCTCTGTTTGTTCCTTGAAGAATGAAGAATTTGCAAAATATTTTTCGGATCACCTATTCACGGTGGGTAAAAAAAAAAAGAATGAAGGAAAAGAAAATCCTAACCGGCCACAATGGGCAAAAAAAAAAAGTAAGGAAAAGAATTTTTTATAAAAAATCAAGAAATTTTTAAAAAATTATTCGCATCAACATTGGTTATGCCACATAATGCGGTCACGTCCATGTCAATAATTTTCGGTCAAAATTGATTGGATGGATTGAATTGCCACAAATGTAATAGCATTATGAGGCAATTGGGGGAAAAAAAAAGAGCTTCTAGTTCCACGACCTTCAACAATGAGAGTCACGGTGACGAGATCGATTTGTAATTTTGAGCAAAAATCATTAATGAGGACGTCACATGTCATTCATGACATGATTGATGTTAATGTTGACATTTTTAATATTATTTTAAAACGTTTAATATTCTTCTTTTTTCTTTTATGGAGTTTTTTTTGTTGTTGCCGACCCTCGCTTAGTCTAGATCTAGGAGAGGGGTCACACGAGCCCTCACCCTAGTGGTCGGCTGACCCTCACTAGCCAATTAAAATAGAAGAAGTAAAGCCTAGAAAAGGAAAAAAAGAGAAAAAAAAATTCAAACATAATTTAAATAATATTAAAATTTGTTCATGTTAGCGTTAGTGCCACGTTGGATGGCCAACATTACTCTGGCCTAAATCGATACCAATGCAAAAAGATTTAAAATTGAATTGACTAATGTAGTAGGTCTAGGACTTTTTTGGTATTTTTCCCTATATATGTCAAAATGATGAGTATAATTTGGAATTTTCAAAGGCATTAATTTCAAAAAGGAAAGAAAAAAAAAAGCTATAAGAGGACAAAAGCACCAAGTCAATCGGATTTGGCGGATGATATGTAATAAACGGGAAGTTAAGGGGGCGCATGGCAACACTTCTGCTTTAGAAATCAATTTCTAGTCGAAGATTGATTTTTCTATTTCTACCCGAAAGTAGAAATTGATTTTTTTATTTCTACTCGAGAAGTTAATTTCTGATTAGAGAAATTCGCTTAGTAATGATCGAAAATTTCTACTTCCAAAATATTACAAACACAAAAAAAAATTATTATCGATGACCAAAAAATTTCTGCTTCACTTAAATTTTTAAATTTCTTTTTAAAATATTATTTTTTTTTAAAAAATAAAAAAATATATTCTTTATTTTTTTCTTCGGCAGCAACTGTGGTTGCGATTGTGGTCGGCAATGGTCAGCAATTAGTGGCGAGTGGAGCAATGGTCGGCGATGGGCGACGACCAACGGTGGGGGTGACAGAGGTCGACGATGGTCGGCAATGGGTAATGGTCGAAAGTGACGGCGCTCGACGATTGGCAACAAGTAGGGGTGGTCACAGGTGATGTGCAGCAGCCAGTGGTTGGCAACTAGTGGCAATGGTCATGGGTGATAGGCAACAATTGGTAGTTGGCAGCTGGCTACAACTTACAAGTGGTGATGGTCGCAGGCGATGGGCAACGACCAACAGTGGGTTGCTGTTGGTCGTGGTCGCAAGCGACGATAGGCGCAGGGGACGGAGGCGATGGTAGTTGGCAGTGAGGGGTGATCAGTGAGTGGTGGTAGTTGAGGGCGGCAATGGGTAACAACCAACGAAGGTCTGCAATGGGCGGTAGTGGGCGATGGTCGGTGATTGGCGATGATCGAAGATGGCAGCGGCCGACAATGGTAGGAGGTGAAAGTTGGGCGGTAGTGATCGCGAACCACATCGAGTGGCAGTGTAGGTCTGCGACGGGTGGGGGCGAGCGTGGTCGAAAAGTGGGTGAGAGCGTAATGAAAAGAGGGTGAGGTAAGAAGCATTTCTTGAGTTGAAAAATATACTTTTTAAAATTTTCAAATTAGAGGAAAAGACAATTTCAGAAGCAGAAATTTCTTTCAGAAAGAAAAACTTTCATCAAAAGGATTTCTGCTCTAGAAGCACTTCTGCAACAGAAATTCTATTCTAGAAGTATTACTATGTGCGCCCTAAGGGTCTGGAATTCGAGTTGCAAAGAAAGCAGCTTAGCTAGATTTATGATTATTTCCTTTTCTTCTACATAGCGAAATTGGGATTTTCAGTGGCATCAATCAAATCTACCAATTTTGCACTTTCACAAATTGACGGGATCAACCAGTCCGGTCCTCTGGCTCCACTTATGGAAATAAACCGGCTATTTGCCAGTTGGTCCCTGTAAGGATACTCAGCAATCTCTACAAGGGAAGTGCAGATTGAATGGGGGTCACTCCGTAATCCCTCCCCCCCCCGGCGAAGATGGCAAGTGCCGAGCGTACTCTCGTATATAAGGACGAGCCCGTCGTCCGGCGGTGGCCAACATCTGTAATTTCAAGCCCCTTCATACTTCTAGTTAAGATTGAGATAGTCGTCGGCGAGGGCAGTCGCTATGGCTCGTTTCTCGTTGCTCCGCCCTTCTCTGCTATTCTTTCTCGTCGCTTCGATGTGCTTCGTCGAAGTTTCGCTGGTGAGTTTCGTCGCGGACTGAGAACTACGAGATCGCCATTTCCATTCCGGGCCGGCCGCAGTGATCGTGCCATCCGAGCCCTTCTTTTATTGTTTTTCGAAACTGAGCTTAGAAAAGCATGTAATTTCACATGTTTTGCTGACGGTGTGTTTTGGACAATTTTCAGGCTGGCGGAGAAGGATCGCTTCGTCCGGACCGTGCGTACTCCCGCCCTTCCGTTCCGTTTACACTTAGTTTTCTTCCCGATTTGAAAGTCCGAGAGAATTCGAAGAGATGATATACGTGAAATTGCATGTGTCCATTCGATTCTTTCCGAGAAGGCATGATATGAATTGCTCGTGTTTTTGCGTATTGCAGAGTGCGCCGCCGCGTGCGACTTCCGGTGCTCGAAGACGTCTCACCGGAAGCCGTGCCTCTTCTTCTGCAACAAGTGTTGCGCCAAGTGCCTGTGCGTCCCCTCCGGCACGGAAGGACACAAGGAGGAGTGCCCGTGCTACAACAATTGGAAGACGAAGGAGGGAAAACCCAAGTGCCCTTGAAGAATTTTTATCCATTCCGAGTTGTTCATTAACGTAGAAATAAATTTTCCCAATTTTTCCAGAAAATGTAATGGGGGCAATATATATGTGTGTGTATATGCTCTGGCCAAATAATTGCGCACAAAAAGTTCAAATGAAGTTCGAAGGTCTTAAGGAAACTCATATCGATGTGAGGTTCTTTTTGTTTCGCAAGAAAAAAATAATTTTAAAAATAATTTCTTAAAAATGTTCACGTAAATCGCTAATCGATAAAAAAAAATTTCACTACCTACAACAATTCGTGTCTAAGCATTTGTGTAAATAATGAACACAATTTTCTATCGTTCATTTTAATAAGTGATATAATTAATAGAATTTACGAATTAATTATTTTTTTGCAAAATAAACTGACCGACACAACAAATTTTGACCAACAAGTTCAATTTTTATTTTATGCAAGGAACGAGTGGAAACTGGCTCCGTTTGTTTCACGGAAAATGGCCTCCTTGGGGAAAACATTTTCCAGGAAGTCATTTTCCAAGAAAATAACTATATTTTCCGGTATTTGGTTAATACTTAAGAATGAACTGGAAAACAATTTCCGTCGTTTGGCAAGGAATTGATTTTCCGGCGGCGGGCAGGCGGCGAGCGGCGGCGGGCGACCGGCGATGGCGGCGGCGGCCGGCGATCGACGAGGGTGGGCGGCGGCGGGTGGCCGTGGGCAGCGCCCAGCAGCCGGGGGCGGACGGCGGCGACCGGCGGAAAATGATTTCCTCTTTTCAAAAGAGGAAATCATTTTCCATACTTTTTCACAGGAATTTTTCCATAGGAGGAAAATGTTTTCCGGGTTAGCCTATTTTCCGCCTCTCAAACGCCAGAAAATGGGGAAAACATTTTCCAGGAAGTCATTTTCCTTGAAACAAACACAGCCTGAGAATTGGAATATCAGAAATTTAATTACATGATAAGCAAATACGAGTGACGTGTACTTTTATTCACGTTAATTATCGAATAGACAAGGGGAGGGTGGGAGCCCAATCTAATTACACCGTTGGATCAAGTGGAGTCTACAAAATTAACGTCCTAGATTTGATGGGCTCATCGTACGGCAAGACCATCGTTTGGTCCAAAGTTCAGACAAATTCCAAAGATTCGGCCCAGCGGAGCCCCCGACGGTCTTCTCAGCCGCTGATCGCCATCTCATCGGAGGGCAGAGATGTGGCCACGAAGGAAATAAAATTGGGGTTTTTTTTTCCAAAATAAGTTAAAAGGAAAAAAATATTTATCAAATTAAGGCCAAAAATATTATATTTGCCAAAAAGAGGTCTGCACAGCACTCAAAATGCCGCACGGGCCCAATAGTGGCTGCAGTTTTTTTTTTACTTTATATTTTTAATTATTTTATATTTATAATATTTATATTTATATAAATTTATAAATATATTTTTTTAATTTTGAAACTTATTTTTATAGCATAATTATTAATAATTAATTGAAAATTTTATTAAGATATATGTAATTCATTTAATTAATATGCAAATAATTAATAAAAATTTCACGAGACCCATGTGACAATATTTTTTAATTTCATATTTTTTTTTACCATTTTTTAATTATTTTTTATTTTTAATATTTATAATTAATTCACAGGGCCCATGGGATAATATTTTTTAATTTCGTATTGTTTACTTGTTTTTAATTATTTTTATTTATAATATTTATAATTATGTAAATTTAATGATTAATTATTTACATACTAATTAAATTAATTATACATATTTTAATAAGTTTATTAATAAATTATTGATAATTATGTTATAAAAATAAGCTTCAAAATAAAAAAAATCATATTTATAAAGTTATATAAATAGAAATGTTATAAATATAAAATAATTAAAAATAAGAAATTTTTTTAAACAAGAAAAAGGCGGCAGCCACTGCTGGACTCGTGTGGCAAGCTAAGGCTGCGTATGGTAACGATTCTGATTCCAAAAACTGATTCTGATTAAAATGACTTTTTCTGATTCTATTCCTGGATGAGTTTTGGAGAACGAGAAACACATTTGATAACTGCACAAAATTTATATTTCGAAAAACTGTTTCTCTTTCTAATTTTTTTAATTTAAGTCAAATAATTATGTAGTTATTTTGTAAAATTTCATCATAAATGAAGGCTAATTTCCAATGTACACAAAAATAATTTAAAATATATTTATTTTTTTAGCATGTCATAAATGAAACACAAATTTTAATACATGATGTCTGAAGTTCAATTGAAGTCCCAATTTATCAAAATGAGGTCAAACTAGCCTAATCTAAGCTTTTTCTATTTTTACGAAATTTCTAAATGTTTTTGTGATTTTTAAAAAAAATTCTAATTTTTTTAAAACTTTTTTATTTTTATTTTTATTAGGTTGAGAGGAAAATAATGAGAAAAATGAAAAGGAAAAGTGAAAGATGTGAGATTTCATTCTGTTTTGCGATTGTCAAAAGTGATTTTTTTTTTCAGAATCAACTTTTTTTTTGTTCTGGATTTTACTCTAAAACTGATTCTGATTCTCTAAAACTGATTCTGAGAACAGAATCAGAATCAGAATTATTTGAGTTGTCAAACATGATTCTCATTCTCTGATTCTATTCCCTGAAACAGTAAAGAATGAGAATCATGTTTGATAACTCAAATAATTCTTTACTGTTCTAGGGAATAGAATCAGAGAATGAGAATGGTTACCATACGCAGCAGATGGCCCATGCAGCATTTTGAGTGCCACAGACCCCTTTTTCGCAAATATAATATTTTTTTTTGTCTTAATTTGATCAAAAAATATTTTAATCTAATTTGGAAGGGATTTTTTTTTTGTGGTTGGTTTGGGTGGAGAAATTATTCAGTGGTTGTTGATCACCACGTCATCGCGTGCTCAGTTCACGTGGCTCCACTAGAAAATAAACATGTGTACTCTGACAACGTGGCTTAAAAATTAAAATTGAAAGTCCCTTCTCTCTCCTCTGACATGAGAGCAGAAGCAAACATTTATTGCCTTTCTCTCTCCTATTTCATTTCCTTCGGAGGGGGCTTCTCCGCTCGTGTTTGGATTTCTCTCCTCTGTAACATCGAGCTTTCATCCTCTCTCCCTCTACTCTCCGAAGCCATTTCTCTATCCCTTGCTCACCTTCCCTCCTTCTCCTTCGCCGCCTTCGTCCTCGTCGCCATTGTCGCCTTTCCCGCTCCAATTTTGGGCTCGGGCCAAAAAAAAAAAAAGTCGACAACGATTTTGAAAGACCTTTAGTGGGTTTGGGGTGCATTTCTTGATCTTGCCACCGTCCGTGTATTCTCTGCTGCGCCGAGCTACTCTTGCTTATTTCACCTCTAAGTTTTTGGAGGTTTTCGGGTTGCGTTTGCCATGTCCCCGTGGTAGACTTTTTTGGGCATCTAAATAGTGATCGCTGTGTTAGCCGATTAGGAAGGGTTTCCTGGACCAACCGTCGGAGAAAATACATTCCGTCCAAATGTCTGCGCAGAACAACTTTTAGTTAAAATTTCATTTTTGGTCCGTAATTACGATCAACGTTGCGATCTTCATCGTGGCAACTCAAAACCCTATTTCTCATCTTTTTGCTTCCCTTTCACTACTCGATCTCGACTCTGTTCCTGAAATCTGAGGCTTTTCTTTTTGTAAAAATCAATCTTCATTTTCTAAGGTGAAATTTTCCAGATGCAGCTGTGGTTTCATATCTTTTGTGATCGACTCTGCATTTTACTTTTGCTTTTCAATGGTCAATGATGTGAGTTTTATGTATCATTGCTCAAAAAATATGGTTTCTTTTTTGTAAAAAAATGCACTTTGTTTTGCATTCGAGTCAGCTTTTCGTGGGGACGAAACATCATATGAAAAGATGGCTCTATATCTCAAAGAGTTCGCCGAATGGGGCTCCGATGGCAGAGTACTGGAGGGGGCTTGGGACCCAGCAGCTGCAATCGGTGAGGCTCTTGGGGAAGGCGGAGGCGGCGGGACGCCATTGGCATATCCAGCTTCCTCTTCCATTTCAAAATCGTTGACGATGTACCCGAGCCCGAAATCGGAACCAAGCAGTCGGCGGTTTTGGAGCCAGAGCTGGAAAGGCTATGACGGCAACGAAGACGAAGGGGAAGAAGAAGGATGAGGGGAGGGCTTGAGGTGAGCGAGGTATAGAGAAAATGACTTCGGAGAGGAGAGGAAGGGAGGATAAAAGCTCGTTGTTTTTTGTATAGAGGAGAGAAATCCAAGAAGCATCGTTTGGAGGAGATGAAAGAGGAGAGAGAGAGAGGGCAATAAATGCTTTGCTTCTGCCTGCAGCCTCATGTCAGAGAAGGGAGAAGCCACTTTCGATTTTTATTTTTTGTGCCACGTCATGATACACGTGTTTATTTTCTAGTGGAGCCACATAGTATATACATGCGATGACGTGGTGATCAACAACCACTGAATAATTTCTCGTTTGGGTGGGTGGGGGGAAGATTCTCACGCGGCTTCTCGAGTCTTCTATTCCTCGTTTTTCATCCACTTTATCTGCTTCTGCTCCGCTCATTCATTGGACGTCTCGCCACAGAGCAGACTCAAGCAACGTTCCCTCTGTGGAGCTTCGATCAGGTCAGTGTCTCTCTCTCTGATTCTCCTTCAATCTGCCGCTCGACGCTATCGTTTTCGATCATGTGATTAGATCCATGGATTTTTGTGGCCCTCAGGGAAATTTTTGTTCGGGACTATTTGTCTTGCCAGGATCAGCTGAGGATGACTCATATCCTTCGACGGAAATCTTCGTTACGCTTGAACAATGAGGATCTTTATCTTCTTCGTCTTTCCGTTTCTTATTGTGAAATTCTTCCTCCGGATTTTTTTTTTGACTGGTTGCCGGTTGAATCTGTCGGAGGCTCGTTATGAGCTTCCTAATTTCGGCCGAATGGCGGTTGTGGGAATGCAACTAGGAAGATCAATGGTGTTGGATTCAATGATTGCGTTTTTCTTTTCTCGAGTGCGTATGCTTGACTTAACTTGAAGCGAACGCGGTAACCAGAGAGAGCGAGATCGCGAGAGGGCTCAAGCCAAGAGCGGGAGCAAGGCCAAGCAGCCCAAAGGCGACGGTTTGACTCCCGAGCAACGGCGCGAGAGGTATGGCTCTCGTTCTCCTCACCAAGTTGTTTCGTATCCGTTTGCTCTACTGTGGGGAAGAATTTAGGGGTAGTTGCATATTTATCTGCTTGCTTATTCATGATGCTGCATCCTAGCTTTGAAGTGACCGAATTTTTCTTTTTCACAGTTCTTCTTGCACGTTGCGCCTATGGGTCAAATAGGAACCTTTTCTATTGTGTTTTCTATAGCGGGTGGCGGTACGAAAAGGATCGACTATTTGGTTATCTAAAAATGGTGTTGCATTGTGGAATATTTTACTTGAAATTTTGAAGCTGCTGCATTTACATAAATATATGAAGTGGTTTTTGGTGGAAATAAAGTTAGAATGAAATGTATTATGGGTGAAAGCTACATTCCTGCTGCGCCGACAGAGGAGTGAGGAGCTGGAGAGATTGCGTCTTGTGTTTGAGTTGGCAAGGATGGAGAATGCCATTGCAAAATGTGAACCAAAATATTTGTTAATCTGTAATGTCGTTGCTATTTTTGCTACTCAGTAATGCCAGACGAAGGGGAAAGCATTCCAATCATCTCAGATCACGGTAAATGCCCTTGGACTGACTAGGATTAAATTGTGAGTTTGTGGCTATTGCAAGTGACGTTCTGATTTGTTCACTTCCAATTGATTGAAGATGGTTCCATGGCTTGGGCCTAGAAATGGCATGCCTGGATTGGAATTGCTCAGTTTGTTGAATGCGTGCTTCTGGCTTTCTAATTCCACAATAGGAAAAAGGAACAGATCCATGACAATTCAATTTTGGGCTGATTCTTTGGAACCAAATCCAGTGCTTGGGTTCTGCGCCACTGACAAGACGACTTTTCCTTTTCTTTTTGGCTGCTAATTGGACGTGTTCAGAGATGCGAGGGCTTTGAAAGAGAAGGCGGTGAGGAAAGCAGCACAGGCGTCCGCTGGAGGGATTAATGCAGGCGGAGGCGGTAAAGCCGACAACAAGAAATGACAATGGTGTTATAGGGAAAACTAGAACTGGGTCAGATCTGTGGTTCTTCTTCGGTCATTAGGTCATCATACCATGTCGATTCGAGTTCGAAGAAATATCATATTAATGTTCGCTTTCTTGGAGGACATTGACGATGGCTTCTGAACGGTGTCTGATTTGGAAAGAAAGCATTCTTCGCTGTATAATGCAAATATTGATGTTGTGTTGTCTTCGATTGGTTTGGTTATTTATGCCTAATCATAGGACGGTGATCCATATTTAGGCAAATGACCTTTAATTAGAGCAATCAATATGGGTTCATGACTATCGCGACCCTCTAAAAAATTAATTTAAATTTGGAAGGGGTTAACGGATTATTAGGTTAATTAGATTTGACTAACCTAAAGCGGACCCTCCCAAGCCTTATCGAATCGCAACTTTGATTTTTGTTTAAATGATTTTGAAATTTGGAGTCACCACTAATCGTTCTTGGTAGGTCGATTAGAAACCTAAATAAATTAGCGGGAGAACTAATTTATTCCTGCGAACCAGAGATTATGAGCTCGGGGACTTGGTTACACTAGTTAATTAAAACTAATGCCCTTTCGGTATCTTAATTTCATGAATATCCTAATTCGGCAACTCAGGCTTGGTTTATTCCTAAGGCTCTAGTAGGGTATTCTCTTTTGTATTTTCACTTTTTAAATAAGATGCATGGATGGTATATATTTTTATTTGTTATATTTTTTTAAGTGTTAAAGATTCCCTGAAGCCGAAAGAGGGAGTGTATTAACGACTTCTGTGCAGTATTACGACATACTCATCTTTTGGGTCTGATGATTCAAAAATTAAATTATAGGAAGTACATGACAGTGAGTAAAAACCTCCAATGGGAGGCCTAGCATTGGCTTGGCTCTTCCCTTTGGGATTTAAGGTACAGGTATTTAAGTTGCAAGTATTTAAACTACTGTAAGTAAAAACCTCCAATGGGAGGCTAAGCATTGACTTGGCTCTTCCCTTTGGGATTTAAGGTACATGTATTCAAGTTGCAGGTATTTAACTACTGTAAGTAAAAACCTCCAATGGGAGGCTAAGCATTAGCTTGGCTCTTCCCTTTGGGATTTATGGTGCATGTATTTAAATTGCGGATGGACTTTGTCCTCTCCATTCTGGGGTATGAATTCTTTAAAATGAAATACAACGAATTGATTCAACAATTTGAAATTTGTGCACGCTTGAGGACTCCTCCAAACCGATTTTGTGCTTCCATAGGGTTGACCATTGATATAGAGCTGCGGCTTCCTGACATAAAATAGAGTGAAGTGTCAGTATACAAAATATGTGCTAATCTGCACCTAAAACCAGAAGAGTGGAAAGAGTACTTATCTCCCATTTTTTTGGGAGGGATTTCTATAATTGATTTTCGCTCTCTATGTTCCCAATATAGAGAGTTTCTTTTGAATTAAGAGGGACTTTTAGTCACAGATCAGTTGAGAAATCGGTGGATAGCTTAGGAGCTTGTCTGGGCCGATTTTTGCATCTCTACGAGATTTTTGCTGTTGACGTAGAGATATCCTTCTCTTGACATAAAATATGGAAAAAAAGGAGATGGAGAAAGTGTATACAATTTGTGCTAATTTGCGAGTAAAACCATAAATAAATGAATAAATAAAAACACTTAGCTCGAATTTGCTTGCTCGTTGACGATGATGAACTCTTGATTTATATTGATCGATGAAGGAATTTGTGATGATAACCCCTAGCTTTAAACTCCCATCATCTTCAAAATTCTCTCTCTTTTGGTATTTTCTTTCTCTCAAATTTTTCTTCAATCTTCCAAAACTCTCTCAAACATCCAAAATTTTCTCTCCAAAAAAATTCAAAAATCTCCCAAACACTTCAAATTTTATCTCCCAAAAAATTTTCTCTCAAGCTCACTTCTTCCTCCTTTTATAATCTACTCATCTATCTCCCATTCTAATTTTTCCACTAACTCTATCTCCCATTCTAATTTCTCCATTAACTCTTCTTCATTTTCATCTTCCATTCTCCATCTCTATCTCACATTCTAATCTCTCCACTAACTCTTCTTCTTCTTCATCTTCCCTTCTCCATATTTATCTCATATTCTAATTTCTCCACTAACTCTTCTTCATCTCCATCTTCCCTTCTCTATTCTTATCTTCCATTCTAATTTCTCTAATAACTCTTCTTCATCTCCATCTTCCCTTCTCTATTCTTATCTTATTTTCTCCATCCATTCTTCTCCAACTTCTCTTCTTCATCTCCTCTTCTCCATCTTCCCTTCTCTATTCTAATTTATCCACTAACTCTTCTTTTTGTTATTTGTAAAATAATCCTTCAAGAGTTAGGTATTTGCACTCTAGTCCTTGAATTTTAAGTATTTACAATTCAGTCCATGAAAAAATATATTTCTTTAAGTCCAAATCTCCTCACAATTTTTGACACACCAAAATTTACCACGTGTCAAATTTAAGCTCATTTCTTGTCACTGAAAATAATGCATAATTTAATTAAAGCCCTTTTGCAAAATTGAGTCATTCTGGATATAATTGAGCCAAGATGAAAATTTAAAATATTAGAAAATAATGTCACAACTCATAAAAAGTGAAAATTAAAAATAAGTTGACTCAATTTTTTTTAGGCCCGATTCGAGATTATGCTCGTGAAGGAACACGTGACTCGAATTGGATTTTTCTGAATTTGCGATGGCCAATATGAAATAGATTTAAAATAAAAATATTAACTATCTTTGTGTATTTTTTTTTGCCTCAAATGTTATTTTTCCAAAATTTTCAAGTATTTTTGTATTTTTTTTTAAAAAATTAAATATATATAATATAAAAATTTATTTTTTGTTCAAAAATGGTTGCCTAGGCTTGGCCAAGGCTTCCAAAGTTGATTTTTCAATTTTCTCATTTTTTCTTTATTTTTCATGAATTTTCGAATATAAAAATATTAAAAAATACTGAAAATATGAAAAATCATTTTTTGGTCAAAATTAGTTCTCTAGGCTTGGCCAAGGTCTCCAAAGTTAATTTTTCAATTTTATGAATTTTTATGGATTTTTCAAAAAATAAAAATGCCGAAAAATACTGAAAATTTTTAAAAGAGAAAAGATGATTAAAAATCAGGTGTCAACAATGACTCATTTACTTAAGTTTTTAAAGGATCAAATAAAAATGGATCTACAAAGTTAAAAGTTGAATTAGATGAGTCAAAAAAGAGTTACACAATTGAATTTGTTTTCGACCTATCTAAAAGATCGAAAAATTAATGGGTAGGAATTGGCTTTGGTCAATGCGCGAGAAAGAAAGAAAGATAAAGTGTAAAAATTGTTTAAGAGGTGGAATATCATCGTTGGCTGCCGAATGGAGAAAAAAATTAAAAAAAATTAAAAAAATAACGATAAAAATAGAATTACTTTAATTAAATTTTTATTGTATGAAAGTGTTTTAATAATATCATATTTTTATCAAATAATGAAAAGCAAGTATAATATAATTTGGTTAAATATGGAAATATTTAAATAATACGAACTTGGATTGTGATTAATAATAATAATAATAATAATAATAATAATAATAATAATAATATCATTTGGGTATGAATCATTAAATTTGTATTATATAAAGATGGTTAAAATGGGTTAATTAGATTAATATAAGTCGAATCATATTTGACTCGGCGTAAATCTGAACTCGATCAACTCGTTTGACACTTGTACCTTAATCTCCCTTATCATTTGGGACTATTGATTTGTTGATGGTTCTAGTTCAAGAAAGTCTTATTTTCGTATATTTAAATGGATAGAAGTTGATTTTTGAAGTAATAGTATTGCCATGCGTACCCTAAATTTTTAATTATTTTGCAAAAAATCAATAATTTGAAAAATATTTTCTCAAAAAAATTGCTCATATCTTTTGAAATAATTAGGTAAATATTTTTATTATTGATATTAATTTATGTTGAGAAATTTTTTTAGATAATATAAATATTTTTCATTTATTTATTTTTATTAATGATACAAATGATCATTTAAAAAAATATAGATTTTTCACATCATTCATTTTTGAGAAATAATGCATCCTAACCGAACACGTGGCTTCCATGGCCGATCTTCACCCCTTTGTGAGTAGTGGGACATCTTTTTCTTTTTCTTTTTTTTTAAAGATATTTTTTTTGGGTAAGGAAATTGTAAAGATAATTGTTGAAACTATCAATGCCCAAGAAAATCTGTCTATGACATAAAGGTGAAGGTCCCGTCATAAGATTGGTAGAGATTACAATTACCTTTCTCATGAAATCCCGATAATCTATTTTGGGCTATTGGGCTATTTTACGGGCTTTCGAGTTTCTTGTCGGCACAAAACTCATGAAACAAAACCAGAACAAAGGACGCGCATGGCAACATTTCTGCTCTAAGTAACCTGAGATGGTCGGTTTTTTTTCTTAAAGTGATCTCTCAAGAAAATGTACTTACAAACGAAGTATTTAAAATCAAATTTTGGTTATAAGTTGATTTTTTTAATTTATGGAGAGAAATATTTTTTTTACTTTTTAAACGGCTTCAAAACTATTTCTAAAGAAAAAATACTCCATAAATAAAAAATTTTACTCTATAAATGTAGTCATGTGCGCCCTAAATCTCATATATGCGAAAACTTTAGTTTAAATCATTCATAATTTCTTGAAAAATGAACAATTTAAAAAATATTTTTTTTGAATTGATTGATAGCATCGTTTATAAAAATAAATGAATGAATAATATCTCGTTGTCGATGAAAACTTGTAGATATAAATTGTTGTCAACAATGAAATTTTTTTTGATTGGTAAATTATTTCAAGCTATACGAGTAATTATTTTTATAATACTTTTGATTTTATTACTCCTAATTTTCTTCCCCATTCTTATAAAACCCATGCGTTGGTCAATTCTCATATCCTCGATCCCAGTATGAAGTTGGATTGATCTCCTAATTAATTTTTGAAAAAATCTCAAATGAAGGTTTGAAGTGCAATTATTTTATTGAAATAAAAAATCTAATTAACCTAATAATCCGTTAACCCCTTTAAAATTTTAAAAAAATTTTAGAGGGTCGCGACAAATTCAAATAAAAAATCTTTGAATAATAGTTGGCCGGTTAGGTCGGTTCTTTATTTGAAATAGTTATAGTCCCTTCGTGTTTTTATTTAAAATAAAATCTGCTTCAGATTGTTATTTTAAAAACTGAGAACGTACTTTATTTGCAATTTTTCCCGATGTTTCCTCCCAGAATGTCATCATGAATGGTGTGTGGAGTTCAAGAATCCGATCCGATGATCCGATTACGCCCATCTAAGCTCGCCACGGACCTAGCCCGCCCGGATTAGTTCGGTCGCTCGCCGGACAACTCCGAAGCTCAGCTGCTTCCATTTCGCACTCTAAACACAACTTCGCTTCCGGTAGCGATTCGGTGGATCGTATGCGCGATTCTCTTCCTCGCATCACTCGTCGGCGACAACCCGATTCGGATCGCCCGATTCTTGTCCGAAAGCAATCGCCATGGGAACTTCAGAGTCCACGCTATCAGGATCGCAGGTAACTCTCGATCCTTTGCCTCCTCAACTCGTCCGACTCTTCGCGAGGCACGCCCCAAATCGTTACTGAATGACCGTTATTTGCTCTTGAAGAGGCCGGCCGACGAAATCACCACCGTCTCCGAGCGGCCGGAGGGCGTTGATCCCGTCCTGGAGAAGCTCAAGTCCCTCAAGATCGTGAGTAGTAGACCCTCTATCTAGGTTATCGCGAGCACATGAATGGATGTGCTGGTAGTTGCCTTTGACATTGAAAAATCGTAACTTGTGTTGGTTTGTTCAATTGATTGTAGGCGCCTCCCATACTCACCTCGCCGCTGTCCGAGAGTAGCTTAACCGACATTTTGGTTAGGAAGCCGCCGTCTTTGTCGGCTCCTGGTGACGCACCGGCCTCTAGATGATACTTTTTACGACTTGGTTTATGTAGTGCAGTTGCTAGTTCCGCTTTTTTCTTTAAACTCGTGAATCATTTTGTTTCCAAGTGAAATAGTGTAATGAGATCTTGAGAGTCAAGCTGTTGGAATGGTTAATACAGGGACAGTGAATCCGAAGGTGCTACTGGAGCTATTCTCAATGTACCGCGATTGGCAGGAGGAGAAGGTCCAAAAGATCAGCCAGAAACAGGTGCGCCTTGGCGTCAATCCATCATTGTACTATACATAGACTCTAGGACCTTTCAATGAAAAGATCGTCAAAAGGCATTTAAGATGAATGGAAATATCTAGTTCTTCGTTATGTAAATTCATTAGCCTGCTTTTCCTTAGATGGACTATTTTGAAGTGGAAGAATATTAAGAGGCTCCCCACTTAGAACTAGTCAGGAATCTGTAAAAAGTCATATGGGTTTGGGGGTGATCAACTTGTTGCCCTTTCTTTTGGTTCGATCTTTCATTATTCTCTCTGGTGAAGATTACTTAGAAAGATTGAAAGATCCGAGGCTAGTTTTGTTCCTTTGATTTGTAAAATGTAGATATGTTGTTCAGGGGATTTATGGAGATCCCCAGAACTTTGCTTTTCCCTGTTGCCTCAAGTGCTAGTTGAGCATTGTTCTCGGTCTTCCTTGTTGCAAGTTGTTTTAACGTAGGGCAGTAATCACTTTACCCATAGAAGTTAGGAAATGTCCTTCATATTTTACTTTTCAACTGAATAAATCTGTGCTTTGGACTTGAGGGCGAACTTCTCAATCATGAATGTATGCCGTGGCATAGAATTGAGATATTTCGGAAACTGTCCTTCTGCCAATCATATATGTTATCAGAACCAGGAGAGTTTGTAGTGCACAAACCTAAGATTTGGTGCATCTTGCTGCAGGAAGAAATAGAGAACAAGATAGAGCTTGTGGATGCTTTAGCTGTGAAACTTCTCAAGCGATTTAATTACTCTGTGTCAGCAATGAAGACTGCCTCTCAACATTTGTCAGAAGGTACTTATCTCATGATTTTGTGATTTTATTTTGCTGCGCACTTTCTTTTAGCACCCGGAAGGATTGAATACGGAACATGCTTTCTCCAGAATATGTTTAGTAATGTGAAATTCAGTTCCTACAACATATTTCCTGATTGTCTCCCATTGTTGCTTCGGAGGCGTAAATGAATATTCTTTCATCGCTTATTCTGGAAATCTGTACAGGTCATGCATTGCAGGTGGACCTTGGGGAACTTAAGGGCAGATTGACAGAGGTTATCAGTAACTGTGATGCTCTATGCAAGAGGATAGAGTTGGAAGGGCCGGAATCTCTTCGATCATCGGTGACACCATTTATTGCCGAGACCGCCAATTCATGCGACTCCAGTAGTTCATTACAAAGCGTTCTTGAGAGAAGTCCGGCTTCTACGGACTCAAAAACAGGCTGACCTATGCTTTTATTTTATTCCTTTGTGGCCCCTCTTTTTTTGTCCGAGGGAAGTGTAATTAGCCATTCTTGTTTGAGATCGAGTGCGTTTGGAGGAAGCCACTGTTGCATTTGGAGGAATGCTTTTCTGCATCACACTTGGTGCCTTGTCGGAGCCCATGCTATGTAACCTATCTGTTCCGGCCATTTGTGCAGAATTAGTCGAAAGATCTAATCTTGAAATGGTGGAGTGATACGAAAGAATTGGCAGTCTGTAAGTATTACTGTCGACAGCAAGAACAGCAGTTGCAAGTTGTACTTGAAAAAAAAAAAAAAGATCGTAGAGATGAATGAGTCAGATGTAGTCATCAGTTGGTGAAGAGATACGAGTTTGTTGCACTTGCTTTCTAATCACCGACTTAGGTCTTTTGAGCAAAATAACTCACTGCATAAAAAAAAAAAAAGTTCTTTGATAAGATGTGGTTAACATCGTGAACATTACCTTTTCTCTTGAGAGATAAAATGAAAACGAGAGAGGATAAAGCCCAACAAGCCAGCTTCAGAAGGATAAATCTTGAGAACTGCGGCATTGCAAGACTTATATTCAAGGAGAAGTACCGAAAAAGTCATAAATATGTTGTATTGATGTCAATTTAATTTTAATTCAGTCCTCAATATTTTTTATTGCAAAGTCATAAATCTATTTTATTGATGTCAATTTAATTTTAATTCAGTCCTCAATATTTGATGTCAATTTAATTTTAATTCAGTCCTCAATATTTTTTATTGCAAAGTCATAAATCTATTTTATTGATGTCAATTTAATTTTAATTCAGTCCTCAATATTTTTTATTGCAAATTTAGTTCTAAATATTTTGCATGATTGCCAATTTAGTGCTAAACGTTTGATTGATGCTACGACAATTCTCATCCTAAATTGAGAACCACCCGTTAGGGATCAGTTTCTCAAAATGTGAATTGTGAACCATTTGCTTATTCCATTGATCTACTTGAGAACTGAATCATTGGTCCGTTTTTGGTTGGATCTCGATTACAGTCCCGCCGAGCACTAATATCAATTTAAAAAGAAAATGAAATCAACCCTATATATTGAAGGAGGAGGGCTCACCTTGGGACTTGAGTAGTGTATTCCCCATATTTGCCTTCAGTATTTTTATCACATGAAAATTTTAAGGATAATATTTTTGTTGGCAGTAGTATTATTGTCGCCAATGGAGTTGAGCGTCGTGAAAAATGCAATATCAGTTGATCAACTAATTAACGCAGTTTTCAAATGCATTCATAATGTACAATACATATCACACATGAAAATAAGTTTGGGTCTACACTTTTTTTTTGAAAGATGAATATGAATTCTAGATCTTCGAGGGAGATGGATTTAATTAAAAGAATATACATTTGTATTATATAAAGGAACCGATTCGATTGGATCGATTAGATGGTTCTCTCTCAAAGTTGCGAATTGAATTGGTATCCGTCGGCTCCATAAAATCGAATTCGACAACTAAATGGATACCCGTCGATTTCACCCAAAATCAACCAATTGGTTACAGTCTGGTTTGGTCTGGTCGATCATGATTTTTTTGCTCAACCCTAGGTACTAATTTAATCTTAAACATTTTGCATTTGTTCCAATTGAGTCAATCTTACTAATTAGGAATATAAAATATATAGGCATCAATTGGCATAAATGCAAAAAGTTTATGATTGAATTGGTATAATGCAAAATATTTAGGACTGAATTATCATAAATATAAAAAGCTTAGGACTAAATTGGTAGCAGAAAAATGTTTATGATTGAATTAGTATAAATACAATAAGTTTATGACTTTTTTTTGACACTTTTTTTCTTTTACTTTAGGGGCTTTGTCATGCGTGCCTTTAGTTTCTTCTTTAGCCTTACTTTCTTTTACTAGGAAAGTTCTCAAAATTGATTAGGGAATATTTTAAGAATTTCGAAAACTTGAAAGGACGTAGATGCTATTTTGAAAATTGAAAATAAACAAGTGAAGGAAAGATCAACAATTCTTTTTTTTTTTTTGAAAATTCGGGACTTCTTGTCTTATTTTAAAGGATCAACGTCACAAAAAATTTTAAACTGATACACAAGTAATATATTTATTATAAATTATTTTTTTATATCATTAAAAATTCAAAATCGATACACTTGTGATAAATTCATCATTTCAGTTTTCGTTTGTTAGATGTCCACTAGTTTGGGGTTGCGTTTGAGATTTTTAGTGGTTAAAAATGAATTTGAAGTAAATTTGTCATGCGTATTTAAGGTTTTTCGTGGTATTTATCCTATCTAAAATATAATACCTTTCCTCTCCTCAAATATTCAAACGACGAAAATTCGAACTTTTTAATATTAGAAGAAAAAACTCAAACGGTTTTATATAAGAAGGAGAATATATAATAATAATAATAATAATAATAATAAGCTGCAGGAAGAAAAAGAAGGGAAAGGATTGAGATATCCTCTTCCCTTTCGGTTGGTCGTATCGCGTAGCCCCCCGCCCCCCCAACGAGGGAGTCCATGGCCTCACTTTCGAGCGCTCCGTATCCTCACCGTCCACCTCCTCCTTCGATTCCTCCACGCCAATGCAAAGCCCAGTGCGCGAAGCCCATCCGCACGTCGTCCTCCACCTCCGACGACGCCGGCAAACTTTCCCTTACCGAAGGGACGCGACGGAGGAGGAACGGGACAGTCGACGCGGAGCAGCTGAAGGACAGAGAGTCGAGAGAGAGGAAGGAGGAGGTTAACCGGAAGATCGCGTCGCAGAAGGCGATATCGGTGGTTCTGAGGAGGGAGGCAACCAAGGCCGTGATCGAGAATAAGCGCGGGCGGAGCAACTCGAGGAAGCTGCTCCCGACGACTGTGCTCGAAGCTCTCCACGAGAGGATCACGGCCCTGCGCTGGGAGTCTGCGCTCAAGGTCAGAGAATCGATTGACTACGAGAGAGCGCTTCATTTGGTGTTCGATTTCTTAGTTTCGCTTCTTCGGGGAAATCTTGTTGGATGCGAGGAAAGTCTGTTTTTTTTTTTAAAATGGAATTGCTCTTGCTCGACCAAAAAAACAAAAAAAAGATTGCTCTTGCTAATGTTGCTGGGGTACTGCTCTGCTGCTGCTGTCTAATTGGCGGTTTGGGTTACAAAAATTGGGGGAAGTGATCTTGATGGGGCGTTGTCTGATTTGAGCTTCATTTCTGTCTGATCAGTTGCTAGTTACCTCTAGGAAAAAATTGCCGCAACAAATAGTGCACGTTTCAGTTGGTTTGCTCTGATTAACTAAATTTGCCATCATTTTGAATTAGTTCTGCTAAGTTTCGAGCTAATTCGTGTTCAAGTTGAGCTTGAATAGCTTCCTGAGTTTTTTGCTGAGAAAATGGAGCAAATATGGTTTGATGGATACAAAGTCTGGGCAATATGGCATTGAATTTTATGATATTGTTTGGGAAGAAAGTAAGTTCGGGTTGACATTTCTGAAAGGGCCGTTACTATTAAGTGAACTTTAAGAAATCTCGGAGACACTTGCTTGATTCTCTGCCTGATGAGCATTGACAGTTTGACTAATAGATTTGCATCATTTATCTGGGTGTTCCTTGGAAAATATGTACCTTTCAACTATTATCACGTCGAAATATTTCTGAATGCTTTTTTTTTTCCAGGTTTTTGAACTGTTACGTGAGCAGCTCTGGTACAAACCAAACCCTGCCACCTATGTTAAGCTAATTGTCATGCTTGGGAAATGTAAGCAACCTGAAAAGGCTCATGAGCTCTTTCAAGCTATGATGGATGAAGGATGTGTTGCCAATCATGAGTCGTATACAGCACTTTTATCTGCTCACAGCAGGAGTGGTCTCTTTGACAAGGCATTTTTGATCCTTGAGCAGATGAAGAGCACCAGAGGCTGTAGGCCGGACGTCCATACTTATTCTATCCTTATAAAGTCATGCCTGCAAGTTTTTGCATTTAATAAAGTGCAGGACTTGCTTTCTGATATGGAAGCTGAAGGCATTAAACCCAACACGATCACTTACAATACCCTAATTGATGCTTATGGGAAGGCAAAAATGTACGTACTAATGACTCTTTTGGTTTCGGAAGCTCCATTTTGTCTGTTAGATCATTGATTATGTTGAAAGGTTGCATTTGGTTTTGGATAGTCTGTCAGCATCTATAACTTTATTCCCCATTTAGACTTTTTAGAAGAAGGAATGATCTGGAGAATATTATGGGTGAACATGTACATGCATGTACACAGACATGTATGAATGGGGAGAGAGAGACTTGTCCTGTTCCTCGATGTTTTTCTTTGTTTGGCCTGTTATCTTCTTCCCATATATCCTGAATGACTATATGGACATGATATGGCTAGAGAAGTAACCTTTTAGCATGATTTAAAAGGTTTGCAGAGATGGAGTCAACAATAGCAGAAATGCTACGTCAACCAGGCTGTGAGCCTGATGTTTGGACCATGAACTCTACACTTAGAGCCTTTGGCAGCACTGGGCAAATAGGAACTATGGAGAAGTGTTATGAGAAGTTTCAGAGTGCAGGAATACAGCCCAATATTAGAACATTCAATATTCTTCTGGATTCCTATGCAAAAGCTGGAAATTATGAGAAAATGAGTGCAGTGATGGAGTATATGCAGAAGTACCAATATTCCTGGACAAGTGTGACATACAATGTCCTTATAGATGCATTTGGGAGGGCTGGGGATTTAAAACAGATGGAACATTTGTTTAGGCTAATGCAGTCAGAGAGGATTAAGCCAAATTGTGTCACACTTTGTTCACTTGTAAGAGCATATGGACAAGCTGGGAAAGCTGATAAAATTAAAGGTGTTTTGCGGTTTATAGATAATTCGGATGTAATGCTAGATACAGTGTTTTTTAATTGCTTAGTGGATGCTTTTGGGAGTATGGAATGCTTTGCAGAGATGAAGGATGTGCTTGAGATGATGAAGCAAAGAGGATGTAAACCAGACAAAATTACGCATAGAACCATGGTTAAAGCCTATTCAATCAGTAGGATGACGAGTCATGTGAAGGAAATACAAGATCTCTATGAATCGGGGTGGAAAAGTTCAACAGAAGATGGAGAAGTCTAGCTTGCAGGAGAAATTTTCAGGTCAGTGCATCCTGCTTTAATGAGGTTTTTTGTTGTTTTAGATTCAATGCATTAGCAATGAATAAGTTTCTTGTTTTCTTGGCACCCGATTGTGAATGCTTGTATATAAGAGCTGATAGAATCATTGGAGTGGATGTTTGTCTCAAATATCATTTTTATGCACCACTGGATTGGTCTACTCTATTATCGGGAGTTCAGAATTGTCTATGGGAAGCATATGCCTAAGAGACTGTTTAGGGAGACCACTCTCTGTCGCCTCGATGAATGGATTTACTTCCACCTTAAGTTTTTGTACAGATTTGTCTTTACCTCAGAATCTAATTGCCTAACATCATCGTCCAGAGTTTCGCTGTAGCATAAAACTGCATCATGAAAACTAAAGTTGATGTTGGAGCAGCAGCTTTGGGGTGCTTGTCCAGTTTCTGCACAATTTTAAGGTAAAATTACAACTCATCTGCAAATGAGGAAATATGCACCATGATAGATTCTGCATCTTTTCCCTTGACCTTTTAAGCTAAAGCGCTTTGTCTTTTCTCCATAGCAGCAAACATTGCTGGAAAGAATATGAGAGTAAAATATTGCGAAATTTAACTCTAAATTATTATGTGTGATACACAATTTCCTAGGAACGCTAGGCTTCCGCAAATAGATCTGCTTCTTGGATCACTCTCATTGATGACTTCAATTTTATTCTTGCAAGACCTTTATTGTAAGAGACTGTTCAAATCTGTTACTGGATTCGGGTCCTTATCAGAACAGAGAGAAGTGCAGCCGATTTGCTCAACAGACGGAGCGGAACAATTGGAGCCATTCTGAATAATAGCTTTGAGATAGGCTATAGCTATGGAGAGCGCTGTTCGGACAGCACTGTTTGTGCAGCCACGATAACTCATTCGCTGTTGCTATAGGTGGTTATACCCTACTCTTTAAGGCATTTTTGGGTAAGAATCTGAGCAACTGAAAGGCGAAAATTTTACACTCTCTGCGGTAAATGTTACAAGAAGTTTTGATGGAAATGAAGCATCTTCCCTGGTCATACCAGATGATGCACACTCATGACTTCCTCTGAACTTGGGAATCTCCACTGACCTCCGAATTGTGAAATTAAGTGAAGGTTGTACATTCTTTATGAGGCATGAAGCATTTGTATCATCTAAAAGTCGTTTGGGGCACCTATGTTGTACCGGGTCTCACATTTGGCCAAAACGCCGGTGCAAAACACTTAAAGCATTTGACGGATTCTAGTGTAACCGTCGATTCGATTTTAGTAGCCGGGGAAGATTGTTCTAATATGTTATGCTGTTGTTACGATCGACTCCCGCTTGCGTTCCTCAAATTTAAGCAGCGAGGATGTCATTCAAGCTTAAGATCTCTCCTGATTGATCACGTTTCACCTCAGGTAGTGCTGCTTGTCCCTTGGAGTCGTGCTTGAGGTTTCGTCCAACTTACCATCAAAAGAGGGAAGAATCTTTGCCGAACTAGAGAAAAGGAAGGAAAGAATGCAGTGTAATCAAATCGGACGTGCATGCAGAAGCTTGGTCTTGTTTCGGCTTTCAATGCGACCTGAGCTTGATGAGACCCTCGATAGGAGAAAGGAAGAGATGTCGGTCGTGCTATCTCCGAGTGTTTGACGTTTTCTTTAATGTGATTCGGCACTGGTGTAATGCGTACATGACGCTTTAACTAGAGGGTCTTTAGACAATCATCCCCGAAAAAATTTATTCAAAATTTCCTGCTGAACCGTAAAAGATTGTGAAATAATCTCGCGTGTTTATTTTCAAAGCATTAAAGAGGACATCCAAATTTGTAAAGTGCTAAAGAAAAAGAAATGGAAAATTACATAGAACCCTCTGAAATTGATGGATAATACGTGTTCCTCCTAAACTTTCGATCGCTACACTTTATTTTCATGAACTTTCACCTTGGATGGCCGTTAACCCGCGGAAATATTTCTTAACATGCACATTGCACATGACTTTTAATGGCTAAATATGCATATTCATTTAATATCATTAATAGAAATTATCTCTTTTACGCTTGAAATTTGTGAAAAATGAAAGAGAAATTAATAGTATTAATATCACGAAAAACTCCAAACTGATACACATGTCACGAATTTACCTCAATCTAATTTTTGAGTCACCAAAAACTCTAATTATATGGTATTAAGCTGTACTTATATCATAACAGTAAATCTCAAATAGGATATTATGAAATAAAAGCTATTAGAAATTGATGAAGATGTTAATAGAATTGTTAAGATTTTTTTAAGAAAAAAACATAATTAAGCTCAAAATGAAGGCCTAAATAACAGATAAGTCAAATGAAAAAAAATCGGGAATTCATTATGTATTCTAAATTGATTAGTTAATGGAAAAGGAACTGATCGATAGAGAAAACATCTAGAAAAATCAGCTTAGATTTCGGATAATCATTTCCTTTTATGAGTTGAGGACACGCTCTCCTTTTATAATTTTCTTAAACTTATTGTTAACCAATCATTTCTTACATTAATCGACCTTTTATTATATACATAGCAAGTTTCCGATTTTCTCATTTAACCTTTTTGTTATTGGGGCCCTTTCCCTTTTTGTTTAATTTCTATTTGTCCTTTTTGTTAAAAGGATCTTGTTTAGTGGGCTTTTTACGAAAATAGGTTAAAAAACTTACCTTTTTACGGATTTTGGTCTTGCGGGGAGAAAAATGCGAGAAAGGGGCTTGTTCGGCAGTTCAACAGCCGAACAACAATAAAAAAATAAAAAATAAAAACAAAAACCCTTTGTTCGGCAGTTGAACTGCCGAACAAAGGGAAAAGTGGGGGGGGGGTTGGGTGCGGGGGGAAGGTGGGTTAAAAAAATTAAAAAATTCGTAAAAAATTATAAGAAAGAAAAAATACCAACAAAATTCTAAAAAATTTCCATAAATTCCGAAAATTATGAAATTGACCATTTTAACGAGTCGGTCCTATTTTTGATGGTTTTCCCTTTTAGACATTTCGAAATGACGATTTTGCCCCTTACGGGCAAATTGTCTCGAAAAATTTCAAAAGTTTCCAAA